>OU538821.1:3190000-13190000 GCA_912999785.1 Hydriomena furcata
TATGGAATGATAAATACTGCAAAATGATAATTAATATAATTTAATAATAAAATTGACTAGCTAAAGGCAATTCCATAATAAAAAAAATAAAAAGGACCACTAAGTAAATATCTAAACTAATAACAATCCAAAATAAATGCGTAAAAAAATAAAATATCGATGCGCATTTCACTAAACACTATCTAGCACGCTACTATCTCGCACTATCTAAATACTTATAAAATACTTAGCTACTTTTTTTTTATAAATATGACAATAAGGTAAACAATCTCAAACAACTTATATTGGGTAGTAGTAGGTAGTTTTTTTGTTTAACATGTGTGTATCCTATCGTTTTACTTTACGCATGACCTAGTTGGCATCTGTCATGAATAAAATGCGATATTACATTTTTGTGGCTATGTCATGCATATTGACAAATTTGAGACAAAAAAACTGCCTTTTTACACTCTATACAAGAAAACAACTCTACTATTTAGTAGCATTATAAAGTAAATAAACTCAATTGTGCATCTTATTTTAACTTCTGACATTAGCCGTTATTAAAAACAACAATTATCTACATGTTTTTATTCAGATCATTGATTTGTTACGGGTCAAAACATTTCAGTAATTTATCAAGACTCGATTATATTATAGAATCCACGAACAGCTTACACAACTGCAAATTTATTTAAATTTGACGTATTTATTTTGCTTTGACAACTTCCAAAATCTGTTAGCGTGTTATGACGAATAGTCCATTTTTTTGATGAATGCAGAATCGATTTTTCACAATAACCGCAAATCATACAGTTTTGTTTTTATGACAAAGATAACTTAAGGATTTAATCTAGATAAATTATAGATATAAGCACGTTTGGTGAAACTTTTCTCGTTAGATTTATTTTCCAAAACACTAATTTCGTTTTCACTCAAAACTATGAATAGCTAAACAGTTAATTTTTATATAATTTACTAGCGACCCGCCCCAGCTTCGCACGGGTAGCATGTTATAATACATATAAACCTTCCTCCTGAATCACTCTATCTATTAAAAAAAACCGCATCAAAATCCGTTGTGTAGTTTTAAAGATATAAGCAAACATACATACATACATACAGACGCGGGAAGCGGAAAGCGACTATACTATGTATAGTCTGCTATGCTTTATACTATGTAGTGATTAGATTATCATAATAGCTACATAAATAAAAGACAGTTTCTTCATAAGTTTGATGGTTTTCAAGATAATGCGATTTTATCACTTTTTCCGTCTCATTCGGGTAAATAAGCTCAGTAGCCCATACAAAAAAAAAACTAAAATTTCAAGCATCACCTTAAACACATTTAGGAATTGGTGTGCAAGCCGCCCTAATACGAGCTCGTATTACCAGCATGTTAAGTTTTAAAAGAGGTTTTGTCAAAGGTGTAATATGTCAGTTGTCAAAATAAAATGCACATTATAAAGACTCGACTACATTGAGACAAATTGGACCTGATTATAAGTGTGTCTTGCCCTCTGACTTTTCTGATATCTGCAATCAAATACTCATTGTACACAAGTCATTTGTTACACTCTTTTCGTTGACTCTTTTTAATTCAGGCAGCGAAACGCCTTATTGGCAAACTACCGAAACAGCAAATGAAACTGGTGTTATTTCGATAGATGAGTCCGATGTTATTTCGGTACATGAAGTTAAAGTTATTTCGGCAGTTTTTTAATTTTATTTATTTATTTGGCATTAAATAAAATGTTACACATATTGTTTTGAATTCGAAACTAGTAGGATAGGCACTAGTATAAACTGTGTTTCAGATCAAGTGACATTCTTTTTTTTCTCTATTATGCCATAAATAGTTACAAAGGTGATGCCGGATGCCGATGCCGATCAACAGTTGAGATAGACGATAAGGTCGCAGCTTGGACCTGTGACATCACTAATACATTCACGGTGCCTTCGTTTACCGCTTGCGAGTACTAAATTTACGATATAGATATATACGATATTGTATAGTAACAGCAACTGGAACAACATAAGCAAAACTGAAATGATATTTGTTTTAGGGCACACGGGCGACAGAAAATGCTCAAATAAATTATGGGTATAAAATATAAACCCATAATATTGGGTGAAAATTTAGATACTAAAAATCATTAAAATAATGTCTTAATGCCTGTGTACACCGCAGCCTGTAGACCTTGCGTCTGATTCGCGTGCGTATCGCGTCTGTATCGCTGCAAAAGCGTTTAAAAAAAGCGGTGTGCACAAACACAGATTTGCACTTTGAGTGAAGCAATACCATCGCCCGTGTAGCACCTTAATAGGATAACATATAAGTCATGCTAATATCACATAAAACGTAAAAGACAATCATGACCAGATAATATTTAAAGGTGGCCACTCACGCCTGGCCGTTTCGCTCCGATGGTGTATTTGTCTTTAAACCAGAATATTATTCTGCGTTTCTGAAATTTTAAGAATTTTTGTTCGGATATATGCTTATCAAAAAGTCTAATCTTGAAAACGATAAATTGAGACAAACTTCACATCGTTTCTGACTATATTTTGAAAGGTGGAGCCACCGACATTACATTATGACGGTCTTCTTTTTAGCATATATATTTTAAACTAGCCGACCCGTGACCGACGTTGTCTTGCCAAATTTAATAAACGCATAGGAAAATGCAATTACAGGCTACTTCCATTTTTTCCCTACAAACCTTGTACTGATAAAAAAAAATACGAATATTTTATTTTTACAATTTTTTTTTACAAAATTCGTTAGTAAAAACTTCGATCCTATGACGACTAAATGTTTTAAGTCTGTGATGTCAGATTTGTTGCACACCGGAGCCATCTCAACCAAAATCATTGAACTTTTAATATTAGCCGTCATGGCTCCGAACTAACCGAGATGTGCACTAATAAATTCAGTTTTCTGACACAATTTTTGTAAGAAAAATTAAATTAATTATTTTACAAGTATTTTATCAATAAAATAATCATTTTTTTTTACATCCTCTTTGACGATATTTGCAGCACGCATTCTGTCAATTCTATGTCAAACGTCATAAGGTTACATTAAAAAAGTTTATATTGTCCAAAGTGCTAAGGTTAGATTATAAATAATTGGTGGTTAAGTATTCTTAAACTTTATAATTTTTGCGCAATTTTTTTTCATAAGAACCTGACTCTAAAGAATACAATAAAAGAAAGAATTAGCAAAATCGGTCCAGCCGTTCACGCGTGAAGCCGTGACCACGGGAAATACTGATTTATTTTTATACATATTGATATACATTTATTGTTTTTTAACAATAAATGTATTGTTAAAAAACAATAAATTTATAAAAAAAGTGATCCTTAGATTTTATTGAAATAAATGATTTTTGAATTTGAATTGAATAGGCGCCCAATTGAAATGTACGCCCTTAAACATCGCGGATGTGGTCTAACATAAACGGTTTACCTATAATTTAATTTGAGAAAACAAGCTCTTGCTTCGCTCTTATTGGTTGCGTTAGTAGAAATTGTATCTTTACTCTTACAATACTCTTGCATTCGTCAGTATCCGGCTGCATCTTTTGCACTGAGGAGATAACCGTGAGATCTTTAAGCAATTTGAACCTTGTTGCACTGTAAAATAGCTATGATTTTGTTTAAGTTAGTTCGGGGTTATAAGCTCAAGGGGACACCACTTGAGTCGTTGCTATAGGGTTTTTTTTTCAAGGCAGCCTTACCTTGGACGTGAACGAACTGGGATCCATGTATCCTGGTGTACCGTACACCGAGCTGTCATCAGGTTCCTGGAAATCAAAACGGTCCATTTTAAAATGTTTTATTTTTTAATTCTAAACCTCTTCCTTTAAGCTCACTATTTCCAATCGTTGGTTTGATTCGGTTCAATAACTGTTTATTATAGGTTATTTTTGTTTTATATTAATTTCTAGCTAGATTTTTAAGTTTTTCCATTTTTTCATTTTCTCTCAAACAAGTTATTCTTTTTTAATTCCTATAGGCGAAAACATACTGTATTGGTTATTAGTTTCATTAAGTGTTTTTTATTTAGATTGTAAAACTGTTTGTTTTCCGAATAAAAAAAAATAAAAAAATTATAATAATAATAAAAGATGATTTAATAAACAGAGTTTTATTGCACGGCTTTGTAAAATTACCTATATCCTACTAATATTATAAATGCGAAAGTTTTTGAGTGAGTAATTGTGTATTTGTGTTTATTACTCTTTCACGCGAAACTACTGAACGGATTAAAATGAAACTTTACAGTAATATAGCTTATACATCAAAATAACACATAGGCTTATTTTTAACCAGCTACCCGTGCGAAGCCGGGGCGAGCAGCTAGTTTATCTATACTAATATTATAAAGAGAAAAGCATTGTTATTTTGTTTGTAAAACTGTGTGTTTGTTTTGTTTTGATGTATGAGTGTAAAATATGAGAATTTAATATACTTACATAAATATTACACTAATACGGTATATAGATACATTAATTTGGTTCAAAAAGCAAGCGGGCGAAATTATAAAAATAAATAGATAGGATCACGACTGTAATCCCCAAGTATGGTAGACATCCTCTCAGATCTCCAGACGCTTAGATCCTTTGAAGATGTCTAGTGGGGGTAGTCTGAGACACGTCCAAACATTATATTTTTCACATGCCGATGCCGGTTTCCTTCGAAATGAAACCCTAATAATATTATAAATGTGAAAGTTTGTGAGTTTGTATGTATGTTTGTTCCTCAATCAGGCCTAAACGACAAAACGGATAACGTTGAAATTTGCTGTAGATGTAGAGATATAATGCCTGAATAAATAATAGACTACTTTAAAATATGAAAAACATCCCAAAACTATTAAAAACGCAAAAAGGATGATTTCTGTATAGATGGCGCTGGTGTGCAACAAATCTGACATTAAAAACATTCAGTCTTTTCTATTCGATTATTGAAATTTGACAGGACAACGTCTGTCACGGGTCGGCTAGTAATTAATAAAAGTACTTACAGCTATGAGCCTTCTCACGATATCCTCGCTTATGGGGAACCACAGCTTCACTTTCCTGTAGAGCGGATGTTTCTCGTAGTATGACACCAGCTCCACCAGCGTCTCGAATTTGACAGTACCAATAGTATAAAGCCGCCCTTCTTGCTTCACCCTGCAGTGTTTGATCTCCCTCTCAGTTCTATAAATGAAGAGTACGGAGATTAGTATCGGTATACATGTTTTACAGTACAAAAGCCCATGACCAAGTATTATCAATTAAACTAAATCGACCCATAGAGTTGTTTAAAAACCGTCGGTATAAGGATTATTCACGCTACAGCGAATCGCAACCGGGCGCCTGATTGCAACACAGTGTAACGTGAATTATCCTTTAATCATTTAAAAATAGAACGTTATCAAAATACCCACAACCAACACTCTCACCCTACGAGTAAGTATTTACAAACTAAAAAGTATATTAGTATTACTTACTTAAATATTTTATGAGTTATCAGGCAGCACCATCTGCTGTACGAAATGTTAATCTCAGATTTATATTCTATTTTGTAGAGAATAGATTATAGGTGGTCCCATCTAAATATTTATGTATAAATATAATTTAAATTGAACCAACTTAGTAAACTTATCGAAATCGGATTACAAGGTATAAAGATATGGTATTACATAAAAAAATATATATAAATACTAGCTGTCCCAAGTCCCAACATACGTTGTCCTGTCAAATTTCAATAATCCCACAGAAAAACGCAAATTCAGTTTTTTCCGAACTTTACGCCACCCGGTAGGTATAAAAAATACCCTACGACCTATTGAATGTACAATTTTTTTTTTATAAAAAACGGTCAAGCTTTTTAGGATAAGTTTGGTTACAAACACAGTGACACAAGAATTGTATATATAAACTAGCGACCCGCCCCGGCTTCGCACGGGTAGCATGTTATTATACATATAGACCTTCCTCCTGAATCACTCTATCTATTAAAAAAAACCGCATCAAAATCCGTTGTGTAGTTTTAAAGATATAAGCAAACATACATACATACAGACGCGGGAAGCGGAAAGCGACTTTGCTTTATACTATGTAGTGATACATGTCGAATTGAGAACCTCCTCATTTTCGTCGGTTAAAAAGGGCATGAAATTGATGTTTACCTGAAGCTGATCGCAAAGGTTTGTGCCTCCTTCTCGCTCGGCCGCAAAAGGAATGCGCCGTCCGTGTTCGCTTTCCGCAGCAACTCCTCGGCCTGTGCGCGCGTGCAGTGCGCGTGGAACCACTCAGCGCCCTCGTGCTTGTTCGGCTGGGGCACAGGCTCGGTCAGGGTTATCAGGAACTCCTGGGTGAAAACCGTTAAATTTTCACTCAAATTCAAAGTCAATAACACTAAAACTTCATATACAGAAACATTTAACATCTAGTCTTGGTCTAATCTTCACACTTTGCGAGTTATACGTTTACTATCTAACCCGGCGAACTTCGTATCGCTTTAGAATGTTAATTTCCCGTTCCCGTTAAAAAGTATATTATGTCCATCTCCTAGTTCTAAGCTACATCCCCACCAATTTCCAGCCAAATCGGTTCAACCGTTCTTGAGTTATAAATAGTGTAACTAACACGACTTTCTTTTATATAAATTATTAAATAATATAAATAAATTATTTTATATAACTAATGTAGTAGTAGTAATTTACTTTTACAGATCAGGCTGAGAGGAATCAGGCAACATAAACCAGAGGCACAAGATAGCTAATCGTAACACGTGAGCCCTCAAACAATAGCAGTACCCTTTTGCAACAACAAAGAAGAATTTTCAATACATTTATTTATGCATAATGTATACAACATTTCTTATTCACAATTCTTCTGTAACATTGACAGAGACCTAAAAGTAAAGTGTCAACTGCATAATACATATTTAAATTATATTCTTGGTAATGTTCAACAACTCTTTAACCGGCCGTAACAATTATATATTGTCGGACTATACAATTACTGATTATGTTAAAAATTACTACTATTATAAACCTCTGCTACGCTCAAGCGTCAAGTTATTTTCAAGCAGACTGCATTTCTTGCTGCACCTTCAAGTGGCACCAAAATACCATAAAAAAAAAATCTAGGAATAATTCTTTGCATTGATTGTCAGATAATTTTTTTTTTTTTTTTTTTTTTTTTTTTTTTTTTAACCTATTTCGTCCCACTGCTGGGCAAAGGTCTCCACCAAATCCTTCCAAACATCTCTATCTTTTGAGTTCTCCCACCCAGATGGTCAGATAACTTAATAAAGTAAAATTAAAATTGATTAAAAGCCATGATAGTTTTAATTTTGCAAAAGTTTAATATACTCGAATGAATTGACAGCTAAACCGCCGGTTAAACGGTTGACAAACACTAGCACGCGATGAACAGATCAGAAATTCAAACAGATCAGAAATTCAAAAGATGGTAATAATGCGCATAACTTATGATTATTCTGCCAGTAAACTGCACCTAAGTCTTATTTAATTTACGGGAAAATTAAGCGCTTTCTGAATTAATTGGGGTCGGCACAACATGTATTAATTTTCTATTTTCTTAGCTTTTCATAGCTGTCATCTCAGCACTTTCTAACACATGTCATCTTCGCACAATCCATATTTTGCCTACCGTTGCTTAAACAATTTAAACATATTTATGCTAACCTAACCTAATATCTCCTCATAACTTATTATTTATTTATTTGTATTTTGACATTTAAACATTTCTTTTTATTTTATTCCTATTGACATGTAAAAATGTATTATTATTTATGAAGTTATCTACTTCGTGTAATTATTTTTAATTTAGTACTAGCTAACGCGGCGAACTTCGTATCGCTTTAGTATGTTAATTTCCCGTTCCCGTTCCCGTTCTACGATTATTCTACGTTTTAGTTAGAAAGTTTTGTATGGGAAAAAGAAAAGGGCTGTTTTTAGGGTTTTCCCGGCAATTTTTTTCACCTTTTAAACTGTCCCTAGACATTTCAAGACTAAGATAAGATAAATCCGTTCAGCCGTTCTCGAGTTTTAGCGAGACTAACGAACAGTAATTGATTTTTATACATATAGATTAAAAAATATAATGTAATGTGTAAATAATTAGTGTAATAGGTCTTGTACCGTGCTAATTATGTATAAATGAATAAATTGTTTTTTTTCCCTTTAGTAATAATGATAAAATATTTCAAGCTCTTGTACAGCTAATCTAGACACAATAACAAGGCCTTGTCAGTTTTCATCAGGTTTTTTTAGTTTTCAAAAAGAGACAAGTAAAAACTAGCAAACGAATAATTCAAATTCTCCTAATATTATAAATGCGAAAGTTTGTGAGTGGTTGTGTGTGTTTGTTACTCTTTCACGCAAAAACTAATGAACGGATTTAAATGAAACTTTACAGTAATATAGCTTATACATCAGAATAACACATAGGCTACTTTTTATCAAGGTACCACCCGTGCGAAGCCGGGGCGAGCAGCTAGTATAATATAATATCAGTATTTAGATTTCTATAGTGTGAATATGTGTGAAATGTCCACCAAGATTTATTTTTATTTAGATATAAATAAGGATTTGGGGGAGACCTTTGCCCAGCGGGGGACGAAATAGGTTAAGGAAAAAAAGATAATAAATAATAGGCTCGTATTATCTAGTAAGTAAAAGTAATTCCACTAACCTGACTCCTCAACGAATGCTGCCTGTAGTACGTGATCAGGGTGTACAGACTGTCGAAGCACACAGAATCGATCAGATAGTACTTGGTGAGTCCGCGATCTTGCTTCAACTTGATCCTGCAGTGGTTCACTTTCCCCTGCCTCCAGAAGGAGAGGCAATAATCCCCGACGAAGGTTATACTTTCTCTGACCAGAAATGTTCCATCTCCGAGATGAGCGTAAGTTCTCAGTAACGCTTCGGCCTCTTGGCGATTTCCAGCTAGCTTTCCGTGGAACCAGCATTCGGAGAAATGCAACTCGTCCTGCGGCACCGTGCTTTCCGTTTCGGATTCGCCATCGCTGTCCAGGTCGTTTTCCCCCTGAGTGGCGTAGTTCTCGGTGTAGTAGAGCTTGTTCTCGGTAAGCACAAACGCGTGCGGATTCCACTCCTTATCCACCGGATCTTCCAAAAGTAAAATCCCGTTCTTTATCGAGTTGCGAAGATCCAGATCGCGGCCTTGCTCTTGACGCACCGAGAAGGAGTTTTCCTCAGCGCCTTCGGGCAGCTTCTTGTGCTTCAGTATGATCTTACGCCGCAACTCGTGAGGCGAGGGGAGACTGGTCTCGTTTTTATCAACCGGCTGCACTATAAGCATGTCGGCGAAGACGTCCTTAAACGCGTTCGCCATTTGCCTCTGCTGCGGCAGAGAGCAGTTGTCCTCGATGGAGAGGATGAGGGGATAGTCGGATTTTACGAACGCGTGTTCTTTGATTGTGCGGAGTACGTCCATGAGACGTATTCTGGTGGTGAGCGTGTGGCCGTGGTAGATGAAGGGTGAGCCATCAGCTCCGTCCCAGCAATCTAGTTCGATGCAGCGGCAGCCGGAGCGTAGGCATCGAACGTACGCTTCGAGTGAGGACTCGCTTGAGAACTGATCGCCTGTTAGGTACCTAAGAAGAAACAGATAAAATATAATATAACATGTTACGTATGAATATCAACAAAAGATAAAAACCGAGCAATATTATCATCACAACGGATAATCTAATCTTCCTAAAGCGAGACCTACCTCAGATAAATTGCTAAGGATATTTATGAGTCTTATAATCAAACAAGGGCTTACTTACCCTTTTAGATATTTTTCAAGAATCTGAACGCCTAAAGTTTTGAAAAAATGTCTCTTAGGGATAACAGTATTTCTCTCTTTATTTGTTTTTTAAGATGTAAAGTTTATTCTTTTTATTAGTTACAAAATAAGTTTTATATTTTTATAATTTATAATCGTACGTGTTATGAGACGACGAGATCCAGTAGTGAGACAATGGACGCTTCATATCCTGGGTGACCATATCGTGCTTGCTATCCCAGATGGTGTTTTGCTTGGAGAACAGCATTTCTATAAACTAAAACAAAAAACAATACTTTATATAAAAATCAAATGCAACATTTGATCATAACTTGAGAACGGCTCGACCGATTTAGCTGATTTTGGTTTTTGTTGTATGTAATTGTCAGGGCAATTCAGGTAAACAAAGATTTTAGACAAAATCTTATTGAAATTGTTAAAAACGGGAAAAACTTTGAACATTTGTCGAAACAGCTAGTTGAATATATTATAACGAATTCAACTTGGAGGTAGAAATAGTTTAGTGATGTGTAAGTGATAGTGAGTAATTGTTACCTCCTGCAGAGTGAAGTAGGGCTCATAGATGTCCCGCTGAGGGTCGCGCAGATAGTCGCGGATGAACTGAGAGGCGCGCACCTCGTCTTCGCCCAAACGGTCGTGTTGCTCGATGCGTAAGAAGCTTTGGAACTCGCGCAAGGTGATAGTAGAACCGTTTGCGCAATACAGCGCGTACTTATCGAATATGTCTTGGACAGTCTGAAAAATATTATAAAGATATAACCTGTCACGTATGACTACTGCAAAATCGTGCCTGTCGTGCCTCTGACTACCTACTTTAGACATATTCAAGGATCAAAGCGTCTTGAGAGCTGAAAGTATTTCTACCGTACTTGGGGATTGCAGTCGTGATATAAAATAAATAAAAAAATATATATGTATATAGGATCACGACTGTAATCCCCTAGTACGGTAGACATCCTCTCAGATCTCCAGACGCTAAGATCCTTTGAAGATGTCTAGTGGGGGTAGTCAGAGGCGAGTTCAAACATTATATTTGGCACATTCCCACATTTTGTAGTTAGCATTCCATATGCAGGTTGCAAGCCCATCGCCGCTTATAAGAACACTAACTGGTTTCCTCACGATGTTTTCCTTCACCGTAAGCAAACTTGCGTAAGCAAGTGTTTTCGATGCGCATATAAATTTTCGAACAGAAAAATCCATTGATGCATGCCGGGATTCGAACCCACGACCTCCAAATTGAAAGTCGAGGTACATCCCACTCGGCCAACACGGCTTTTCAGTCGTGATAATATTTTTTTTTATGAAATAACCTATGTAAGTTACATGCATATCTAATGGATCCCTCACGACTTTATTACCGTGAAGAAAACTTTAACTCCTGCACCCCCTTTAGGGGGATACATTTCGAGAGTTCCTATCTTAGTGCACACCCTTCATATTTAAAATTTCTAGAAACAGTGGCTTTTGCAAACAATTATCTCGTTGCGGGTATCGAAAAAATCAAAACGAGTTGATAGTTACTGTAAATGTAAAATATTGCGAGAACAAAGAACAATTTAAGCCAGAAAAAAATAGTAGTTCTCCTTTTATATAAAAACATATTTCCTTAAAAATGTAGTGTTCAAAAAAACAAGGTAAGTAAACAACAATTTGTTCAGATTGAAGCCTAATGATGGCATTACGAAGAGCATACAACCAAAATAACTGTTATAATAATCCATCGTAACAATGTATGTTAAACTAGCTGACCCGTGCCCGCTTCGCTGTGCGTAAAACATTTCTAATACCATCGTTGACTTTTTTGTAGACGTTTTTAAGGTGTACAATACTGTAGTACATTATTTTGATATATCTCGTGGGGTTCAGCCAGCATTTGCAATGTAAGCGCAAAAAAATGTGTTTATTTACGACATCACATTAGAAACCTCTAAAATTATCAGTGTTTCTCTACTATATTATGCATGTATTATACATATAAACCTTCCTCTTGAATCACTCTGTTTATTAAAAAAAACGAGTAAGCAAACATACATACAGACATACAGACGCGGGAAGCGGAAAGCGACTTTGCTTTATACTATGTAGTGATTGGCATATGACATGCTGTCGACGATCAAAGTAGCATGTCAACCAACAAGGTATAAAACTGTCTGCGAAAAGCTTTACGATCAAGCTTAGACAGTTAGGTACGTGCTTAGCGGACTAACCCTCGTATTCAAGAACGACACTATGAGAACACGCACCCACAGTGGACGAAATCATAAAAATCACTTTATGTGTTGTGCGACACTGCATAGTGTGATTAGAGGCACATTGTCGTGTGCCTATAGCCAAAGTTGAGCTTTAAAGACACACGGTAGCGTGCGCCATAGTGCCGCTCAACACATAAAGTGATGTTTATGAAAAAAGATTTCGTCCACTGTGGGTACGTGTTCTCATAGTGTCGTTCTTGAATACGAGGGTCAGTCAACAGCAGCTATTAAATATTTTAGTCTGATAGTTTTTGGGATAATTAGTTTTTATCACATTATGTTTGATCCGGGTAGAATGTATATACAAAAAACCGAAATAAAGTGTCACCAAAAAATGTGTCAATTTTGTTGTCTCGACAAACTAACTAAAGCTTCGTAAAATACGATCGATTCTATTTCTTTTACGTTAAATTCTAAAGTAAAATGAGAAAAATTAGAGTTTTAAAAGTTTGAATATAGACTATGACTCATAGATAATGTTTGGACGTGCCTCTGACATCTTCAAATGATCTTAGCGTCTTGAGATCTGAGAGGATGTCTACCGTACGTGGGGATTACAGTCGTGATCTTATTTATTTATTTTATTACTCACGTTTTGGTCAAAGACAAGTTTCTGATAAAGGATGGCGAAGTCATCGAAGCTGATCTCTCCGCGCCTCTCAGAGTCCACATCCTGGAAGAGGTCTCGGAGTCTGCTGGTAGATATCTTGCAGTTGATCTTTGGTAGAAACCCCTTGACCTCTTTCAATGTTATTCTGCAAACAAATGTTCATATTATCCTGCGAATATCACACTGTAACACTAATATTATATGCGTAAGTTTAACGTAAATTATCCGAAAAATGTTTCAGCATATTATTTCAAGTTGAAGTAAAGATGTGGTAATTTATGAAACCCTTGCGACTTCACGTACAGTTATTTTTAGGAAGACTTTATCCTCCATTGCACCCCCTTAGGGGTTGAGTTTCGGGAATTCCTTTCTTAGTGCACCCCGGCGCACTAAAGAATACACCCTCCAAATTTCAAGTTCCTATGCAGAATGGTTTAGGCTCAAATTCAAATTCAAAAATCATTTATTTCAATAAAATCACAAGGATCACTTTGACACGTCTTACGAACTAGGTGAAGCTACGCCGATTCCACGTGACCAAGCCTAGAAGAATCAGGCAACAAACACGGCTTGGGGTCTACCTTTTTTTAATGATCTGCTTTATCGGCTGTGCGTTGATACATCACAATCAGTCAGTCTATCTGTCAGTAACGCAAGATATGTTTACTATAACTAATAATCCCTCAAAGATGAAATAAATATGGGATCACATCCGAGTCATCGTCTTTGAGATAGCGTTAAAAGCATTGAAATCTCTTATAATTTATACACGTAGGTATTTAACAGATCTCAGAAACGAAAATCTTATCCCGAGTCAACAGTACCTACACGCATGTACTTTGTGTTCGCTTTCACAATGAATGTGGACGAATGTAAAGTACCGTGATTCTCCACTTATTCTTATTACGCGAGTGGCAATTGCTACTGATTGTGCAAATCCTTTGAGCGGTAATTGACAATGCAAGTGCGGCCTTTCTTACTGCAGTTTAGATGCTTGATTTCATGCAGATCTTATAAAAAGGAATAAAATGGGATTATGTGTCGACTGGGAATTACAGTCCTAATGGAAACTTTCGCGACTACATTCACGTGATGGTATTTTCAAACAAACTTCAAACCCCGCTGTACACGTGTACACCCTTTGAATTTCGGAAATGTATTTCTACGTTCACCCCTATACACCAAAAGGAATACACCATGTAAAATTCTAGGATAGTGGTTTAGGCTGTGCGTTGTTAGATAGTCAGTCAGTTAGTAACGCAAGTGTTTTTAGGGTTCCGTATTTATATTTCGATATTATTACAGTTACAAGTTGTAGTAACGATTGATACAAACACGCAACAGTCGTGTGTACTGTGTACCAGAATATTTGCAACATTTGTTCCGCCGCGGGTGTCAAACCAGCACTTCATGCGTCTCAGCCGGTAGAAGGCCACCAGCTACGCCACCGAGGCCGTCATGCAATGATTTAGGCCACAATCATGGCCGAACGAATCACCAAATGATTACCATCACATAATGGAATTAACGATTGGTTAGATCGCCAGGTGATGTTACCGTCCGTAATTAGATAATTGAATAACCAACTGTCACATCATCAGTAAGTAGGGTCGGTAGTAACAACAACCTGTGATTAATCAATGAAAATGATTTTCCCAAAAGATGACACATATGGGTACTAGTGTTTCCGGAACCGGTATTCTTTGTAAGAACCGGGAATTTCGGTACTTTTTTAAATCGGTACCGGGATTTCCCGGTTCTTTCGGTATTTTCGGTTCTTGGCAGTTTTTGATTTATAAAACAAGTGATAAGGTTCAAAAGTCAACTACAATTAAGATCGACGAGAATAGATAACATTAGGAATGAATATATATCAGAAAAATGATATAGAGCCGATAACAGGACCAGAGGTTCATCGCGCGCTTTGCAGCATGAAATATAGCAAGAGCCCAGGTACAGATGGTGTTACCACCGAAGCCTTAAAAATCGGAGAACCAGTACCACTCCCACACCTTACGAACCTTTGACATTCTTCAGACCGGGTCTTTTCCTCATAATTTCTGCCACTCCACCATTATACTCATACATAAAAAGGGTGAAAAGTCCGACATTGGCAATTATCGTCCCATCAGTTTTATCTCACACCTTTTTAAACTATTCATGAAAATTATCGAAAATCGAATATCCGGTGAGCTCGATTTACATCAACCACCAGAACAAGCGGGTTTCCGCCGTGGCCTCTCCACGACGGATTATTTCCATTCCCTTAACCAGCTCTTAAAAAAACATGTAGAATTAAATATCCCACTTTATCTTGCATTTGTAGATTACTCAAAAGCTTTTGATAGCATAAAACATAAACCATTATTCGAGGCACTTTCTAATCAGAACATAAATTAAACGTACATTCAACTTATCCGTAATATCTATAGCAATAGTACAGCATCCATAAAAACCTCTCTCACGCGGCTCTCTTTCCAAATTGTAAAAGGCGTGAAACAGGGAGACTCGCTTTCTCCTAAATTGTTTACAGCTTTTTAGCTAAACAGTTTACAACTTTGGAAGAAGTGTTCAAGCGATTGAAGCCCAAATGGGCTGAGAAGGGCATCGTCGTCGGAGATAGCAGGCTAACAAACCTGCGCTTCGCCGACGACATTGTCCTTTTCTCCCCCACAGCTGCAGAACTAGGCGATATGCTTCAAGGACTGAACCAAGCAAGCCGACCAAGATGTGGGACTCCGAATGAATATGAGCAAGACCAAGCAGCCAATGGCACGAAGAGGAGATTGTACGTGGAGAATGTGGAGATTGAGTATGTCCATGAGTATGTGTATCTCGGCCAGATAGTTTCATTCCAGGCACAACAAAACGAAGTTGCTCGACGCACCGAAAACGCCTGGAGAAGCTTCTGGTCGATGAAACATCTTATGAATCGCGAACTGCCACTCTGCAATAAGCGCAGACTTATGGACATGTGCATTCTCCCAATTCTAACGTACGGTGCACAGACTTGGTTCCCGACAGCTCATGAGAGATACCAACTCGAGGTTTGCCAAAGAGCCATGGAGCGTAGTATCTTAGGAGTCAGACTCACAGACCGCATACGAAACACGATACTACGCTTCAAAACAAAAATAGTTGACGTCACCCATAAAGCGGCCAAACTCAAATGGGATTGAGCAGGGCATGTCGCTCACATGCCGGACGATCTTTGGGCCAAAATAACAAACGATTGGTCCCCACAAACTACACGCCTTCGAGGCAGACTCCGGAGGAGATGGCAGGACGATCTCGACAGTCATTTAAATGACTGGCGCAACTTAGCTGGAGATCGAAAGGTGTTAAAAGAAGGGAGGGAGGCCTTTGCCCTGCAGTGGGACGATATAGGCTAAGATAAGATACCGGCCCCTAAAATTACTGTGGTTTTGTTTATAATATCACAAAAATCATATTAGGAGTATGATAATACGTCGTATTTGAAGTAAATTACATTCTGTCACCATTGTTTGGTATGAGGAACAACGTAATACTTACCTTGGAGTCAAACGCGCGACACTTTTTTCTTACTTTTCGCACGTGGCGAGTCCTGCGAGGCCCGCCGAGTTATAAAAATAAAATTCCCGAAAGTACCGAAAGAACCGGGAATCAAATTAGATTTCCCGGTTCCTTTTTACTGACAAAAGAACCGGGAATTCCCGGTACTTTCGGTACCGGGATTTCCCGGTTCTGAACCCTAATGGGTACGTCATGAATTACTAAACACAAAAAACCCGAAGGCATTTTAGCCTAGTCATACGTACTTCAACTTTTATTCCAAGGATCGTGGATTCTAATTCCAGCTCTTCGAATCATTTCATCAATGGATTATAATATTTTAAAAAAATATAACACGTTCGTCAAATTGAGAGCACGATGTAATATGAAATCGATGTACCCGATGTAATCTTTGGATTGCCTGGAGTGTAGCGTTGTAAACCAAGTATGGATTACAGTCGTGATCCTATTCAATTTCCTTTTTTTTATGTGGTAAAACAATTTTACCTTTCGTTAGCATTTTCGATAGCATAGAACTCCTTCCTCAGCCAGCGTTCGATCTGCAGCGGGTAGGAGGCGTTGATCGCCTCATCGATGAGGAACCGCAGCCCCTTCACCCATGCCTCACACTCCTTGTCTGTTTGAGCTGAAATTTTATACAGTTTTAGTATTCAAGTCAAGTCAAAAAAGCATTTATTTATTGAACTCACAAAAAAAACTTGCAAGTCAATTTTGAAGCAGTTATCCCCAACCATTGAGCTAAATTTTGTATACTTATGTAACTTCAGTAACAATGCAATAATATTATGGTGACAGCGAGCTGATCTGATGATGAAGTCAGGAGCTGTTCAACAGAAACTCATAACGCAACTCCTTAGTAAATACTTCGATTGAGTAAAAGCTTTGCATTGTCAAGTTCCGATGACAATGTTATATGATGTGGCAGGTGTAGCGCTGGTGCTCGATGGTTTGAAAGATTTTACAAAAGGTGTCCTTTGAAAAATATTTTTCAACAGAAAACTTATTTCTGACTTAGAACAAGGGGCGTTATAAGTTAGTCTGGCCATATCACCATAGATACGCACGGCGCGGCGATGAGACGGCGGCGCCGTATTACTTCCGAAGCAATTTTCTCGAACTAGTTATTCATAAAAAATCTGGGATTCGAAAGATGAAAAAAAATCCAACCAGCTGTTTCCAAAATTCAGTTTTTGCATTGCCAGAAGTAGTATTTACGAAAGTTACGTTGCCAACTGATTCTTAGTATGTCTAAAAAAACTAAGCAGAACCAAGAGAAAACTCTTATTGTTTCAATCAATTCATCAAATCAATAATGTCCCAAAATATCTGTTCATAATATAACTGTTGGTGTACAGGTTTCTAGGGGTTATGTTTAAACTCGGTTTAGTGCTTGGCAGAAATCCAACTATGTTTTTAGACTGGTTGAATGCATTTCGTTTCCTACCATTGCATGTTTTCATACAATATTTATGTTTATCAACAGTTGCTTATTAGATTTCATTCTACTAATGATTAAAAAAGAAACATCTAAGGCACATCGAAGTCTGGACCCGACACACTAGAATTTCCAATACCAGAAGACACAGATGAGGAACCAGAAAAAAACAATCATACAAAGCTATGTAGCTAATTATGGCTATTGATGTGAAAAGCGGTCCAAATATGCCAGCATTACTACACACAATACAATGTTACTCAGTACTCAATACCACTAAAAATGTGTAAGTTTGTGAAGATATTTGTATGTTTACTTGTTACACACTGAATATATTTGTCTAACGATGCATAAAGGAAATATCAGTCTAATATTATATTGAAAATTGAATGTATGTTGGTTACTTAATCACTTTGTTAAGAATACAAAAAGATCTGCAGGGATTAAAATGTGATTTCAAAACTTTGCAAGCACGTTGCTCATTTCTTTGGAACTTTTCAAAGTACTCACGTTGAAATTTTCAATGTCAACGTGCAAACTTCTCAAAGTTAAACGTGAGTACTTTGAAAAGTTCCAAAGAATTGAGCAACGTGCTTGCAAAGTTCAAGGAATTTTTCACTGGTAATCCTACTAATATTATAAATGCGAAACTTGGCGAGGTTTGAATGCATGGTGCTTCAATCACAACTTAAATTAAAAAGGGGCCAAGTGCGAGTCTGACTCGCGCACGATAGGTTCCGTACCATTATCTATAAAAAACGGCAAAAAAATCACGTTTGTTGTATGGGAGCCCCCCTTAAATATTTATTTTATTCTGTTTTTAGTATTTATTATTATAGCGACAACAGAAATACAAAATCTGTAAAAATTTCAACTGTCTAGCTATTACGGTTCATGAGATACAGCCCTGTGACAGACAGACGGACAGACGGACAGCGAAGTCTTAGTAATAGGGTCCCGTTTTTACCCTTTGGATACGGAATCCTAAAAAGGGTTTGGATGAAACATGGAGTATACATGGCCTATACCCTGGAAAGTAAAGTCACGGGAGGAAGTCATGTTATAGTTTGATGCATGGGTAGCATAAGTGCTACTTTATTACTGGTGTAATGCATAGTTAGTTTATAGTTCAAAAAAAATATATAAATCATCTTCTATATCTCCCAATGTATTGTTAAAATGTGATTTTGACTGCCCCCTTTGGATTTAACAATCACTATAGTTTTAATTCTAAAATATATTTGTCAAGTTCTATAGGCATTCAGTTTTATTCCCTGTCTCGAGTAAAAACAAATTTCTCAAGAATTGGTTGAGCAGAAACCCTAAAAGGACATCAAAGGATGACAAAGTTTGTTTTAGAAACCTTTCAAATATTCTGCGAACCTTGTGAACTTTGCAAAAGAAATTTCCACTGGTAAGCCTACTAATATAATAATTCCGAAAGCTTGTGAGGATGATTGGATATTTGTGCCTCAATCACAATTAAATGAGTGAACGGATTGGGATAAAACTTGGAATACACAATAACTTGTTCCTAGAAATAGCATACAAGGGTTACATATCTAGGGGTATACTCTTGAAAACGATATATCACAACAAACGTCACATCGTTTCAGCATGAAACAACCAACGTTACTTTTGTCAATTGACATCATACTTTCTACTACGACAGACGATGAGTTTCGCCAAATATATCATAGTCATGGTCGTCGATAATGTCGAAATCGTTTTGGAGTAAGGGCCCAGGTACCACGCGAGCGAAGTCGTGGGTGGAAGTTAGTATATTATAGTTTGATAGAGTAGCATACATGCTACTTTATATACTGGCGTAACTCAGTGCTGCATGCTAAACCGAGTTTTGAAATACTAGCTAAATGTAAACCCAATGGACCCCTATGTACTGAACACAGATAAGATAAGCTCTGTATGTATTTCATATTTCATTGTTTGGCATATCATGAAGAAACCAGTTAGAATATGTATGGAATGCTACAATATGCAAATATAATGTTTTGACATCCTCCAGCTACCCTCTTTAGACATCTTCAAGGATCTAAGTGCCTGGAGATCTGAGGGGATGTCTACCGTACTTGGGGATTACAGTTGTGATCCTATTTCATTTTAAGACGCTGCCAGTCGACGATTATTTTTGTTCGAAACGAAAAAAGAAATACTTGTGAACAAGCCACATCTCCTATTTCATAATGTATAGTATATGTGAATAAAGATGTACCCATCTTTAATCACTTCGATAAATAATCCTACCGACCGCTGCAATGATGACAAACACACGTCCGCGCGTGGTCCGCCTTAGCTTTTCGAATAAATTAATGATATAAATTATGTATAATTACTTATCAAAAATCTATCCTAATAGAAATCTAGATCTACATATTACCTATCTGTAACAAAAAATCACAAGTTGATTTTAATAGTAGGTATATAAAATATTTCGATCATAAATTCTAAAACGTATCATTTTGAAATAATATCTTTATCGTGAAAAGTTTCTGCTATTATTTTTTCAGCTTAATAGAAATCTAGGTAGGAACCTGAAGTAATATACTTATAAAAATAGGAGATGTGGCTTGTTCAGAAGTATTTCTTTTTTCGTTTCGAAAAAGAGCAATCAGCGACTGGCAGCCTCTTAACTATAAATACGACTAATCACCACTTTACAATGTTATATCTTATATTGCTGATGTTTCGAGACAATTAAGATGCTCTTCATCATGAGCATCGCTCGCGACCGCGATCAACGGTAATTAGCCGTATTTACAGTTAAAATTAATAACAATCATGATAGTTTTAGTCCTATTTAATTTGTTTTCATATCCCAATGACTACTTGGTTAAGGTGATAAGTGAAATTTTTGACATTTTGTATGGGCTGAGTCTACCCGGATAAGGCGGAAAAAGTGATAAACCTGCATTATCTTGAAAACCATCAAATTTAAAAAGAAACTGTCTGTAATTTACTTAGCTAGTATGATTATCTAACGAATTATATAAAAATTATAAATTGTTTAGCTATTCATAGTTTTGATTGAAAACAAAACTAGTGTTTTTGAAGAGCTAACTTTGGAAAATAAATCTATCGAGAAGAGTTTCACCAATCGTGTTTCTGTCTATAATTTATCTAGATCATATCCTTAAGTTATCTTTGTTGTATAAAACAAAACTGTATGTTTTGCGGTTATTGAGAAAATGCTATTCTGCATCAAAAACATATTACTCATCTTAATTTGCTCTTTGTTGAAAAATGCATTAAACATTCCCTCTAAAGGTATGAAGAAAGATGGCTCATTCAACAAAGATTATTCAAGTGTGTAGCGAATTAACTGTTAGTTTTTTCAATGATACCTAAAAATCAATATTTGCATGTTGTCCATAATACTAGTGTTTTTGTATAGCAATTAATTTTGTTTATATATCTTGTTCTCTATAGTTCCCAATAATGTATTGTTAAGATGAGTAATTTTTTTTTTGATGAATGCAGAATCACTTTTTCTCAATAAACACAAAACATACAGTTTTGATTTTTATGACAAAGATAAATTATAGACAGAAACACAATTAGTAAAACTTTTCTCGATAGATTAATTTTCCAAACACTAATTTTGTTTTTACTCAATATGTACTATGAATAGCTACGGTTCATTTTTATATAATTCGTAAGATAATCATACTAGCTTCATATATGAAAGACAGAATTTCTTTTTAAGTTTCAATTGTTTTCAAGATAATGCGGTTTTATCACTTTTTTCGTCTTATCTGGGGAGACTCTTTTCTTTCTTTAGATCTTATAGGATCTGGTTGTACTTGTGGATTGCAGTTGTGAGACAGCGACTTAGGATTGTAATAGTACAAAACCCTGTACCAACATGTTGTTTTTTACCTTCATTGGGCAGGACGCTCATCACAGCAACAAACAATTCAAATGAGGTTTTTGTTTTTAAAACATGCATAAAAATTAAGGGGGAAATTCTGGCATCCTGAATGTCAAATGCTACAACTTACCTCTAAAAAACAAAATCAATATATTCCAAAAACATTACAGAGGTCCTGTCTAAAAACACCATGATCATATTCACCCATGAATTGGCCACAATGTAAACATATTCCATAATAATGAGTCAAGCTTCAATGGAATTCTCAAAACAGAAAAATATAACAACTCCTGCATCAACACATGGAACAGTTAAATATAGAAATGTTTACAAAATTGTAAAACCAATAACTTACCTGCAAATGATGCCGACCGCAGCTTGAACTCTGTTCCGTAGAAGATCGTGAAACATTTCGAGTTTTCTAATCTCTTTGTTTCTTCGGGCCATCTTTCAAAGACTTTGGAAGATTTTCCGACTCTCACTTCTTTTATATCTCTGATGTCGAGGGCTCCTTCGAAGACTTGCCGCTGCGGAGCGCTAGTCCGCGACCAGATGACCTGGTGTGTCTCGCGACGCACGGACACCGAACGTCTTTCCGGCCGTTTTCTAGGGTAAAATTTGAGGACCGATGAGCCACGTTCTATGTAGGAAATGAGCTGATCAGCCTCGTGTATGAGCCTGTCGCTGCCCCCGTTAAATATCACGGTACTCATTGCTGTTTGCACTTCCGTTGTCGCCGCCGGATGTGGAGAAACTGCGCCCGAGCCTCGCACCGCATGGATTATATCCCCGATCCACTATAAAGTCTTTACATATTTTGTGTATATATTCTCACCCTCGTGTCTGAAACCTACACTCTCACAATGTGCAATAATGTTTGTTTGTTTCGCATTTTCATTCAGTCCAAATGAAACAAATGGGAATAAAATCAATAATCACGAATTCACGCACGAACGAATCACAAAGTTTTTGTGTAATTGACAGGTCTGCTTGACTGAGTGCTGACTGACAGGTAATATGAAAAATGTGACGTCACGCTTTGAAAATAACACAGATTATAAATACTTGTTTATTATTTATGCGTGAAACGAAACGTATCTTTAAAAAATTATGAAACATTTTTGATCAAGAGGAATCAAATTGTACGTGACATGCATGTAGAGATAAACCATTCTAAAAATGCACTCCCCTCCACCGCCGTTACACTTACATGCAAAACAGGTGTATAGATACAATACACATAAGTTGGTCTTTGTCATTTGTCATTGGTTGTTCAGTCCATGACTTATATGCTCTTTGGTTCAGTCACCGGCTAGACACGAAGGTGGGAGCACGCGTCGATTACGCCGCAAAAGTACGGTTAGCATGTCAACGAAAAAGCATCTTCGCAGTCAAGTAAGTATTTTTTTAAGTTATAAACTAACTTTTTTATATGGTGCTTGTTTACAGCGTTTGTATAGCAAATTACATTAATTATTAATACGTTTCATTTTACAGAGCAAAGAAATTATTGCTAAGGTATATCACCGAATGAAATATGAAGCAGAAAATGGAGTTGAAAATGAAACTGATGCCAGATGGCGAACTGCTCAAGCTGTTGGTTATAGTGAACGTACTATATCAAACATATTAAAAGAAGAAAAACAACAGGCAAGTTTAGCCGAAACATCAGGGAACTCCACAGATATGGCACAGATAATTTTTAAATCGCCCTCAAAAAGAAAACGGGTTTGTCCAAAATCAGGGTTGGACGATTTTGACGTATCTGTGCTACGCAGAACAATAATGTCATTCCATACAGAATTTAATGAAATGCCCACATTGAAAAAACTCAAAGAAGTTTTGTCAGAAAAAATTGGTTTCGACGGCTGTATAGAAACGTTGCGTAAACTTTTGCGAGAATCTGGTTGTATCGGAAACTACTTGTCGAAAAGCATGATGTACAAATGTTGCGCTTTAAGTATTTAAAACAACTGAAAAAATATCGTGATGAAGGTCGATACATCGTGTATACTGACGAAAGTTATGTTCACACAACACACATACAGAATAAATGCTGGAAAACCGTGAAAGGATTCTCATCAGTTCAGAAAAAGTTATCAAAGGGAATGCGGGTCATAATTGTTCACGCCGGAGGAAGTCAAGGGTTCATTCCAAATGCTTGCTTAATATATAAAGCAAACTCAACAAGTGGCGATTACCATGACAATATGAATTTTGAAAACTATAAATCATGGCTTACAAAACCACTGCTACCTAATCTCCCACAAAAATCGGTTATAGTCATGGATAATGCGTCTTACCACAACGTTGTAACAGAAAAATGTCCTAATTCGAATTCAAATAAAAACCTAATGCAAGCATGGCTGACAGAGAAGAATATTCCGTTTGAAGAAACAATGAAAAAAATTGAACTGTATGATTTAATATTAAAGAATAAAGACAGGTTCAAAAGTTTTGCAATCGATGAACTAGTCAGATCGAAAGGTTTCGAAGTTCTGCGATTACCTCCTTATCACCCGGACCTAAATCCAATAGAAAAGATATGGGGAATACTGAAAAAATACGTGGCTAAAAAAAACATTGGACAAAACCTGACGTCTATAATGGCTCTTATAAAGGAACGAATTGAAATAATTGATAGTATTATGTGGGAAAATACATGTCGACATGTTAATGATATCGAAAAACAATATATGGAAAATTATGACATGGATTTCGAATTTATTATTAATGTTGAGTCTGATTCCGATGAAAGCGATTAGGTGATGTGATGAGAGAATAATTGTTTGACTAAGTATATCTTTTTTGTTTATTATCCCAGTGACTGATTGTTATTTTATTTTATGGTGAAGCAGAATATGCTCAGAAATAGATATGCAGATTTTTTAAAGTTTTTGGTCTAGTAGATATTTAATTTTTAATTCTAGATCTCAAATTCTCAATTAGCTGTGATTATTAATAAACGTTGTTTACTTTGTTTACTTTGTAATAACCTTATTATTTCTAGAATTCCTGTCTCTTTTTTAAAATGATAGGCATTTTTTTATCTGTTTATCTTATTCTGAAACATTAATTTAATTTTCCGTATTTTTTATGCAAACTGTACACTAAGAAAGAAAAGCTGGATCTGTTGGTCAACTAGTGCATAAATGAGCCGAACGCGCGACAGAGCGCACGTGTCGCCCAAATAAAGACCGCGCTCCCCGCCATACAATAATTATTGGTAATTTTTATTGATTAACATATTGGGTTGCTAACATTTTTGAATACTACCAAAGTACTTACTTGAAAAGTCTGAAAATTTATAATTCAAATGTGAATGGTGTTGAATTTTATAGTGCAGTACTATAATGCATGTCTTCCCTCTCATAAGCTGCACCTCCTGCCACTTATATGCTCTTTGCCTCCTGCTGCAACTGTTGTGATGATACTTTATATTTAGTACAAAGGAGGCAACAAGTTGTGAACAGTAAGAACGAAATAACGTAATTTTTTCAAACATTTATTAATCACGATAAACTTTTCAGCTTCAGTATGGTAAATAAATTATAAAAAAAACTATTATCTACCTAAAATCACTACATAGTATAAAGCAGAGTCGCTTCCCGCGTCTGTATGTATGCTTATATCTTTAAAACTACACAACGGATTTTGATGCGGTTTTTTTTAATAGATAGAGTGATTCATGAGGAAGGTTTATAGGAATCAGCTTTGCACCCGTGCGAAGCCGGGGCGGGTCGCTAGTACCATTATAAAGATAAGTATTGTAGATACATATTTTATTATAATCTAATATTATTATTTTATATGCGTGCTTATAATGGTAATGAAAAACAGTGAGGAAACCAGTTAGTGTTCTTGTAAGCGGCGATGGGCTTGCAACCTGTCACGTATGAAATGCTAACTATTACAAAATGTGGGCATGTGCCAAATATAATGTTTGGACGTGTCACTAGACATAATTCAAAGTATCTAAGCGCCTGGATATCTGAGAGGATGTCTACCGTACTTGGGGATTACAGTTGTGATCCTATTTATTTTTTTATTTTATATAGGTATTAAAGACAGATTTATAATAGTTTTTTATACAGACTGTAAAACTGTTAATTTTCCTAAATAAAATCAAATAAATTTAAGCTAATGTAAAGCATGCAACGCATTTTACACATGAATACATTAATTTCATGATTGTTGTCACCTACTACTTATTTCTAAAATAAAACAACATGAACGTGTAGTGATAAGTGTTAATTTTTATTGATTAAAAGAGACTTACAACTACCTCAAGATTTATTAAAATATCTCGCGTCCACTAAATAGATCAGAATTTGTAAAGTAGAAAAACAGGACGAAGGTCAACCTACATTGGATGGTCATATAAAGTAGGTACATTTTGACAGTGTGCAAATACTTGATGACTTTTTATTAGAGTCAACATTACAAATCTAAAGGACAATTTCACTTACACGGTGTTTGTGCCAAGCGAATTACATTTCAATCAGTCAACAGTAGGTACACTTAACTATTTGTAAAAATAATAAATAGGTGCGTAATTTATAGGCAAACTTATCTTAAACTATTTAGGTACTTACATATTAAAACAACTCTTTAAATAATTCATTTTAAATTAAAAACAATATAGGTATAACATGCACTTATAACTCGAATCTAAATACTGGCATTGGATAAAAGTACGAAAATCGTGATTCAAGCAATAACAGAGTTATAAATAAAATGCTTTGAAATAAATTCAGTATTCAATATGAAAAAATATTAATAAACTGTATGAGCAACATAATATCGGGACAAATAAGTTAGATTAATTATCACAGTAAAAAGAAATTGTAGGTAAATGTAACAAACAAAGTCGTATCATAAACAATTTCTGCAACAATGTACTATTCAAAAACGGCTTAACCAAGTCCGATCTATGGTAAACAAGGGAATGACAAGATACAAATGAATTGCAAATCAAAATACATATTTGCACAAGGGTAAGGCATCCGACGCACATTTCCCACCGTCACCCTGAATATTACGCGTCGCCTCGCCATACAAATTCAGATCTACGTTAAGTTAAATTGGTGGTTGCGATTCGCACGAAGCTGTTACTGTTAAGACGTTACATGACGTATTACGATCAAAAAAGGAAGTATAAGTAACTCTAGCTTAGTAAACAATCAGTAAAGTCCCAGCTTCGTACTAGAATGCATTACATAGTGGACGACTCTACAACACGTTAACTTGAGTAACGTGCGAGATTTGCTCATACAATGGAAACCGGTACAGAGCCTCTAGCGGGCAGTTTTGGCAAATATTCTTTATTATCCGTGGATTTCTTTACATTTGCACCGCTCAGTTCATATCAGCGAGTTTGGAATGTTGGATTTTTTTCGGTTTGCGTTAGATGAGCTGTGAATACAATCGAGTGACATGATCCTAAAGATCGCAATTTACCACATTGTTAGTTCCGTCAGTGGTGCCCCATTTCAAATGTAATTGGGGGAAAACTGCTCGACTCAATGCTATTTGCGGTTAGTCGGTGCGGTTACCGCTGCATAAGTGACAACCGATAAACGGTAACCGGTATGCAGTAT
The DNA here is from genome assembly GCA_912999785.1 of Hydriomena furcata. Classification (NCBI taxonomy): domain Eukaryota; kingdom Metazoa; phylum Arthropoda; class Insecta; order Lepidoptera; family Geometridae; genus Hydriomena; species Hydriomena furcata. The sequence continues at coordinate 3,217,172 of OU538821.1, forward strand.
TCGGCAAGCAGTATGCGGTAACCGGTATGCAGCACTCGGTAACCGATACGCATTACACGGTAACGATACGCAGTATGCGGTAACCGATACGCAGTACACTTTAACCGATACGCAGTATGCAGTTTGCGATCTGATAAATCATGCCCTATGCTAAAACTCATCTACTTTTTTCTAAGATCTATGATTATACTGCGAATCGTGGAATATAATATTAAAAACGGTTTGTGTAATAGAACCAGTCGGTTATCCGAGTAATGATGAGATCGACGTAGAATTGTAATTCATAATTGTAGTGACCGTTTCTTAACTTTCTAATCCTACAACTACATCTTACGTATACCTGACAGGAATAGGTAAAACCCCTATTTGCACCAATTAATACTATGATTTGCAAGCTTACATCGAAATCGACAAAGATATAGTACAGCTTAGGCCAGTAATCTATTGGTGCAACTAGGCATAGAGCTTGCGTAGGTACATAGCCTATATCTACTCAGCATGGTCGCAGATCACATATAAAGCACGTTTTGTGCAACACTACTACTAAAGGTCTCTCACTGCAACTTCCTTGACACATGGAAGAAAAATCTGAGATTATGCCATGGACCGTTCATGTTAATACGTTTATAGTCATGGCATAGTGCAGTGGTAAGAGATCTTAGGCGCACACACTCGACGAACAATTAAATACGCCCGAAGTTACTCTTAGACCTAGGATTCAGTCGAGGGTGACGCGTTGCGAATGCGGGTTCTACCAAAGCGAGGAGTCAGAATACATTGATTAAAAACTAGTAGTAAAATTACATACAACGCGCTGTTTCTAACACGACTTCGGCGGCGCTTATTCCCAACTGACAAAATGCAAGTCTGAGTTCTGAGTTCTGTATTGTAATGGTAGCTTCTTATACCCAAACAGGGAAATCAAGGTGTTTATGGTGACTTAGGTGTTTATCATAACAGAAATATTTAAAAAATTGGATGAATAGTCAACGCTTGTCCGATTCACGAAATTTTAAATACTTCAAGAATTTTTTTTTTAAATCGGGACAGTTTAATATAATGTCTTGAAAGACTGATCGCAAATATGGAAAATTATTTTATTCTATTGAAATGTTTGAATTTATGAGCCGAAACGAGGAAAAGAGGAATCGAGTCGGGGCGGACTACTAGTCTTAAATTGATGTAACCCCGCTTTGATAGGAACCGGTTTTGTTTAGCCGCAAATGGGGTACGGCTGATAGGCGCAAGGGGGTTTGGATCTAGGGCCCCGCGGAGGCCTGCATGACTTCGTCGAACGAGGCCTCCAAGCAATGCTTCAGCTCAGCATAAGATACAACGAGGATACTTTGTTCGTCCCGAGTCATCAGCGGTACCTGTGAACAGACATCAAGTTATAAATAAATATAAATAAACTAGCTGTTCCGACAGACGCTATTGTCCTGTCAAATTTAAATAATCCCACAAAAAAAGCACTTTCAGTTTTTCATATCAGTTGGGTATAAAAATACCCTAAGACCTATTCTCATACCAATAATAAACAAAAAAAATCATAAAAATCGGTCCAGCCGTTTCGAAGGAGTTTGGTTACAAACACTGAGACACGAGAATTTTAAGTAAAAGATATTGGTGGACATTATAACACAGTGCCATCTAGCCCCAAACTTAGCAAAGCTTGTACTATCGGAACAAGATTAACCGATAAAATGATAGATACTTTATAACACCAGACACAGAACAAACATCTATGTTCATCGCACAAATATTTGTTCTGGGTGGGGATCGAACCCACAAACTACAGTGCAGAAGGCAGAGTTACTATTAACTAAGCTGTGAAGCCAGTCAAGTTAGTCAAAATTATTAAACCATTTTTTGGCCCGATTGAGCTATACACCTTTAGGGTGACAATACAATAATAAATAATTCGTCGTTTAAAAATGGTTTGATTACCCGATCCGTGGATCCCCCATCTAGTAGGTTCAAGCAGTTGACAACATGTGCTTGATCTATCCATGGCCTTCCATCCGAGGAGACAGCATGGAATATATAATCGCGAAAAAGCTTCAGCAGATAGCGGTGGCCAGTCTCTGACCATGATGGTTCGCAATTCAGCCTGAAAAGAGGAACAATTTTGTAGTAATGAAAATGATGCTGGCAATTCAATTGTCTCGTCAAATTTAACAAATGTTAAAAAAAAAGTCAAAATGTAATTTTAGTTAATTTAGTAGACTTAAAACTACCCTGAGTTTTAGAACGGTCATTCTGAGGTTACGCTAATTAAGACTTTAACGTAAAAGGAATAAGATATTAGCCAATTTGTCGAGACAAAAGAATTGCCATTAATGTAACTGGCAACTTTCAGTGATGCTGTGGCCACATTCAATATCGCGAACATTTCACGTTGTGAGAGATGCGTCGATATGATTCGTCATGGGATAGACAAGGACGCAAAACGTGAACAATCACCGAATCGCGATAATGTAGCCACAGCATAACAGAAAACGATGTCATAAATATATTTTGATATCTCTAAAAAGCTATCTCATTTACTCAATACAGAACGAGATGGATGTCGTTAGGTTTACTTTTTAAACCATTGATACCCAGAGTGTGCAATATCGACCCCCAGGGATCGACGAAGACCTATTGGGATTCTCTGAGATATAAATGTTGATATTTATATTAAATAGTATGATAAATATTGAATTTAACTTAAAAATGAGAACTTAAAATGTGTTTTCTTCGTTTTTCTCACTACACTTATCTACAGTTAAAAAATCAAATCTTTTAAACGGCAGCGTTATACCGCCTGTCAAAAACACATTTAAAGTTGATGAATTTGCAAACTATATTAGGTGAGCACTGAGCAGGTCTACCCGAAACTACAAAACATGGTATGTGATCTACGAGAACAATTAATAAAGTGTAAAAATTAAATTATAAAATATGAATATAGGCTAGGTGTAAGTACACAGGTACATCACCGCCTTTTAACACTTACCTCTACTGCATTAGCGCCAACAGCTAAAACGACTGATCTTGTTTGACCAAGTGACATGATAGAAACATTATATTCTAAAACCTTGATAAAACTACAGTTAAGGTGTGACCAGATATTGCGCGGCATTCAAGCGCAGCAGCCACGCTCGCCACGCACATTAACCTTTATGTTTAAACTAGTCACGCGGCAAACTTGTGTCCTGCGAATGCCGCGCTATGTCTGATCACACCTTTATTATAAGATATACAGCCTCGTGCCTAAGTTGTTAAAAGTAGCATAAAGGAAAGCCTGAAATTATTATAGTATACAACGTCAAAAATTACAAGATTACGTATGGAAGGACACATACAAATTAGTTCAAGTGTAGAAAGGAATGTTAGTAAAAATACGTAAAACAATAATAATAATGTAGTAAATAGTTCCTGCTAATACTACAAATATTATGTATGGATGGGTTAATGGTTGAAAGAATTCATATTTTATAAATGTATTTATTTATTTATCATCAGATAACACATTTTTATCAAGTGAAATAGTATTAGATAGTGCGAGATAATGCTAAGAGGAAGAAAAAGCCGGTAACACAATGTAATAATAAGATGGATAAATTGTTAGCATTTTTATTAATAGGCATAAGCGTGATCTAATCTACTTACTCAGGTCTATCATTGCACGTGGCTAGTTTCACGAGAAGCCGAAATAGGCGTCCATTGTCGATCTCGAGGGCCAGCAGGTCTTCAAATGCGTCCGAACGACGCTGCAGCGCCTCCACCTAGATTTGTGAATGTAAGAAGCTTGTAGCCAACAAGCCTTTGTGTTTAGGGGGTCTACTTTTCAAAACGATCAACGATATATAGGGAGAACGTCACATTGTTTTTATTTTTAAAGATGAACGAACGTCACTACTTTTGACAATTGACTTCATACGATAAACGATTTCAAATAGTGCGGTTGTGTGATATAAACACTATACTGTGTATAGAGAAAAATCCCCCACCTTCTGACTTTCTAATACCGCAGGAGCATCTATTTCCAGGACAAACTCTGCCAAGAACCTAAAAACTAACCTAAAATTGTTATATTCATTTCAACATGATACAGCAGGCCTAGCTCATTGACCCGAAAAATTAATTTGTCTACGAAAGAATAGACAAGAATTAAATATGAACGTAGAATGTAGATTATGGTCAAGGCAAGTTAAGAAATATCTTTTTTTGTTTAGCCTTGCGATTACCATGCTCAAAGACAAGAAAAATCGCTGCTTTTAACACAATAAATATGTTCAGTTTAGACACTTCTGTAATATAAACATTTCTCGGGTCATCAAACTAGGTGTGCAGTTTTTCTATCTCACGAAGGCAAGTGGCGAGTGGCGGTGGCTAATGGCGACACATCACAACTACACGGTACCGCTACGTGTAGTTGTGATGTGTATAGACACGTGCACTATGAAAAAACACACGCTTTTGTGTGCGTGACTGTTAATGAGCGCTCAGAACTTACGCACACAAAAACAATGTGCCATGTGCATCTACACACACAATTAAGACTTCGTGAGATAGAACAACTGTACCTCCACGCGTTCCTAAGATGGTCTTGACAGACATAAGACGGACGGACAACGAATGATCTATATAAGGGTTCCGTTTTTTCTTGTGAGGCACAAAACCACTATCGCGATTTCAGTTGAAACTTTATCGTGAACAATTCATATTCAACTTACATAATTTTAGGCTTAGTTATGCTAATCGCTACTAATAAGTTAATTTCGCGGGTAGTCGGCTATTTACTTACGAATGGCGTCTGAAAGCTGAGATATTTGAAGTATGTAATTTACCTGTGTGTAGAACCGTGCTCCGATCATCGGCATGAGATCAGTTACCGATCGGCCGTGGGGCGAAGAGCCCGACAGCAGGTACCTGCAAGTATTAGTTACTTACGATTAAAAACTGGATAATTACGTTTTAAAACTAAAAAGAAAATGTTTCCACCAATCGAAAAGTCGGACGATATTAGTTTTAAAAGTTTTATAACGGAACTTAAAAGTCCTACATAAATATCATTTAAATGCGACTATACTCTACGCATTAGAAAAAATAATCGAAATCTGATCACCAAGTAAAATGATATGCGCGGTCGTAGGTAAAAAAAATAAAGCGACAAAAAAAATATATACTTGTCGAATGGAGAACCAACTCTCTCCTTCTTCCTCTCGTCGGTTAAAAATATCGAGGTATTTCGTTCTTATTTCCAAAGCTCTTCAGCTCTCATCAGACCTTTATCCAATTTTCATGTGTTCAGCAATAGATAGAAGATAAAGAGAAAGTACTTTATTGCACACCATAAAAAAAAACAAAGAAATAATAAGCATACAAAACAAAAAATTATACTGAACAATGGGAGGTCTTATCGCTAATCAGCGATCCTACTAGACAACCTTTGGATGGTAATTAGCCGTATTTCTATTTGAAACAATAAAAAAAAAAGTTATAGTTATGCTCTCTAGATTATGTTTTAGTTACGAGTATGTTTTTTACTTTATTGCATTTTATTTATTGATATTTATCGACTGGCCTCACAGCTCAGTTGGTAGTAACTCTGCCTTCTGCGCTGTAGGTTGTGGGTTCGATCCCCACCCAGGGCAAATATTTGTGTGATGAACATAGATGTTTGTTCTGTGTCTGGGTGTTACTATGTATAATAAGTATGTATTTACAAAAAAAAAGTATATAAGTATTCTATCAGTTATCTGGTTCCCATAGTACAAGCTTTGCTTAGTTCGGGGCTAGATGTAAAGTCCGCCAATATTTATTTATTTATATTTACTTTATTTATTGAAGGACGTTTCAGGACGAATATGTTTGATAAAATGAATGCATAATAATAATTTAGCATGGAATTGTTATCCTAGCTAGACTCAAAATCAATGGAGTTTAAATGAAACTCATACGGCCTGTTCGGCTGTAAGGCTTGTATACTTAAAAAAATTACTCACCCCAAAATCTGTTGAATAAAATTAAACCATTAAGACGTTATGAGTCAGTTTTGGACTTGCCCGAAATATCGTTCTTTGATCTCAAGAATCTGAGTAACACGTTTCTTATAAAAAAAACTATTATATAGGAAAAGAATATCACCTATACCTGAATCCAATGAAACTGAGTATTTCGCAAATAATTTGATCCAGTATGCTTGATGCAATTAGAACTTTAGAAAATAAATCTATCGAGAATAGTTCCACCAATCGTGTTTCTGTTCTACATTTATCTAGATTAAATCCTTATGTTATCTTTATCATAGAAAACAAAACTATATGTTTTGCGGTTATTGAGAAAAAACTATTCTGCATTCATCAAAAAAAATATACCTTGTCTTAAGGTTTAGTACTTACAAGATAAGGTTCTTGAGGTCCGCGGAGTATGAGCGAGTCACCATTTCTATGGAGGCTGGTACGTTTTCGCAGTGCGGCGTACGGCACGCGAGAGACAACGCAAGTCGGCCCAAAGAAATAAGGTCCTCTTGTTGAGCCTACAAAAACAAATATAAAGGCATTTTAATACCCTATTCTAGACCCTCAAATTGGGTTCACCAACATGTTTTATACTCTTAACCCGTCACACGGTAGGACCCTCACCTAATTACATAGTAAATGATCAGATTTTTGATTAACTATTTTATTTCATTTTGGTAGGGCATCGGAAGAATGGTTTGTACGTGCCAATGTAGTAATTATATGTTAAACATCTTTGTTTTTGTTATGAAATTCCCGAACAGCTTTCACTATTTCAATAAATGTAGGAATGAAATGTATGAAAGATCATCACTTCTCGACGTTTCGACCGATTTGGCTAACCATAGGATAATGTTTTAAAGAAAATGAGTTAAAAGTTTCTTGAAAAAAGACCTTTTCCTATGGGATTTGAAATTTGGATAGGACTACGTCTGTCGAGTCAGCTAGTAGTATATAATTTTAGCCTACATGCTATTCTAGTGGCCATTTGAAAAAAGAAAATAAAAACATTAAAATAATACATATTTATTTATTTTGCGGGTGCTAGTGTGCTCATACTCGTGTAATGACGCAATAAAAAAAATATTGAAATATACAAAAAAAATACCGCCCCCGGGTGGACTCGAACCACCAACCTTTCGGTTAACAGCCGAACGCGCTAACCAATTGCGCCACGGAGGCTGTGAAGAGTAGTGCGAAATAAAATATCCCATCCCACCAAAAACATTTTGTAAAAAACTAGCCAAGTCTCGATGGAGCTGCTTGTTTATCTCTAAAAAGTAATGAAATCTAGACAAAGTCGTGTCAAGTCTGAGGTTCTTTACCGCGATTTCTTTATTATAATAGAATGAGATAAACAAGCAGCTCCATCGAGACTTGGCTAGTTTTTTACAAAATGTTTTTGGTGGGATTTCACTTCTTTTTGTAGAAACGTGGGCTTATTGATTTATTTTATTAGATTTTCTTATTTGACACAGTTTTTTTTCTTTTTATAAGTAGTTTTTGTATTATAAAAACAAATCGTAAGCGCGTTTAAAATACAGTAAGCGCCATCTAGCGACGTGTGCGGGTATCACCGCCACTCTTAGTCCAATGCATTATATTTTGATCAAATTTTGAGCGAAATTAATATTTTAGTTTATTTAATTTGTTAATTTGTTTTTTCAATTTGTGTAATGTTCGATTAGAATAAAGTTAATCGTTCAACTATTTCTTCTTGTAAACTTGTAAGTATAAGTAAGTATAAATGCCAGTCTAGTCTTATCCAGAGTTTTCCTTTAATTTTATTGCGTACTAGCAGTCCGCCCCGGCGTCGCACGGATGTAATAATGATATTATAGGTAATTTTTTTACACCTTGGGTTACATTATCGAATTTTTCATAAGGATCCCTAATAAAACATTTAGTATCGCAGACTTTTTTTGTAGATATTGATGTCCTCTTTAAAACTGTAGTACTTCACTTTGCTCTATTGTCAACAATTTCCGCAGAGTACGCGATATAAGGATTTTTTTGGTTTTTTCACACGTTGGGTTACATTATCGAAGTTTTCATACGGATCCCTAATAGTGAGACATATGGTATTGCATATTTTTTTGTAGATATTGATGTCCTCTTTAAAACTGTAGTACATTACTTTGCTTTTGCTCTATTGTCAATAATTTCCGCAGCAAACGCAATATAAGGATTTTTTTTTAATTTTTTCACACTTTGGATTACATTATCGATGTTTTTATACGGATCCCTAATATTTTTGAAAATATACTATAGCCTATGTTCATCAGGGATAATGTAGGATTCTAATGGTGAAAGAATTTTTCAAATCGGTCCAGTAGTTAAATATTTTTTGTAAAGGCGGTATGTCGATCTCTAATAGTTTGGTTAGGCTCTTGTTTTCTTATCAGGGTCACCAGGTACTCCAGATCTTCGATTATCCTAGTTTTTATGGTTTTCCCTTTATGTGGCCATTAAACCCTAACTCTGTACCGAATTTCAGCTCTCTGAGTTTATGGGAAGTACTAGTTCTATTCTGATGATCATGAGTGAGTGAGTGAGTGAGTGAGTGAGTGAGTGAGTGAGTGAGTGAGTGAGTGAGTGAGTGAGTGAGTGAGTGTCTGTCTAAAATGCGAAACTTTGTTTTCGCTTAACTTCGTAACTAAATGACCTACAGACTTGACATTTTGGATTTTAAGTATGTGATTATGGCTTACTGGATGACGAAAATTTCAGCTTTCTGGTCTTATCCAGAGGTTCTCAAATAGGGGCCTGAAAATGCGGCGAAATGGTTCCAGTAAAGGATGGTACGGCAGTGTTTGCTTCGCGCTCGACTTGGCGGGGGCACTGCCGTGCCCCCAAATTCCACGCTCTCTAATCAATCCGTAATTTGATGATAGATCATTGTTTTCCTTATTATAGAAAAACTAGCGACCCGCCCCGGCTTCGCACGGGTAGCATGTTATTATACATATAAACCTTCCTCCTGAATTACTCTATCTATTAAAAAAACCCGCATCAAAATTCGTTGTGTAGTTTTAAAGATATAAGCAAACATACATACATACATACAGACGCGGGAAGCGGAAAGCGACTTTGCTTTATACTATGTAGTGATGACGTGAATCATTATCTAATGATTTTAAAGAGCTTACTATTGCATGATTGTTATTTAAAACAAATTTATTTTCTTCAGACTCCAAATATTTTGTGCAATCGGCAATTTTCTTTATATCATTCTTGTTCCGCTTTAATTTTTGAATTCGAATGTATTTCTCTGGGTAATGGCTAATTATTTGAGACTTCTTTTAATTTTACGCCAGTGAAACCGCGAGCCACAGCTAGTAATACATAATTATATTACATACCTACAGGTCGGCTATTTTTAGTGATAAATGTATAAGGATCACTAGAATTGCTCTTTGACATTGACTCTTCTTATCATTACTATGCTTACAAAAAAGATCTCTGATTATGGAACGTGGCATAAGTTTTAGATCTATCATTTTGAAAGTTACGCTCATTTAGACATTGACGTAAAAGAAGTAAGATCTTTCGTACTTTACGATGTTTTAGTCAGTATGTGACGACGAGACAAAAGAATTGCAATTGGTAATTAACAAAAGAAGGAATCAATGCATCACCATTCACCAATGTAACCATATTTGAATGCAACAAAATCGTATGTGATGGAATATTACTTGAAACGCCGTCAGTATCATAATCTTGAATCCATTACATAGATAAAAAGAAAACACACAATGCAGTGATGAATTATTGATTTGACTCCTTTATCCTGAGTGTTCTTAAGAGGTTAAACATAATGTATGGGAATAAACAATATTAGGTTTTCAAATTGCAGCATAATGGAAGGTTTTGCTTTAGACATATTTGTCATTGTATTGGATTCTTATGCTAATAATTTTAAATAGATAAATAAGTATCTATTTATGCAGTATACTTTCAATCAGTCCTGGTTATTCTTTTTAGAGATATAGAAGCTTCCGCCCACCGCTTCCCTCGCGTTATACCTAGATTAAAAGTATCCAAGTTTCGTTCAAATCCATTTGGTCATTTGGACGTGGTTGAGGCACAAACATAAGTACAACCTCGCAAACTTTCGGAGTTACTAAAAATAGAGATGTGGCTTGTTCAGAAGTATTTCTTTTTTCGTTTCGAAAAAGAACAATCGTCGACATACAGGGCCTTAAGAATGTTATGAGGATAGAATGTCATGACGAGAAGAATGTTAGGTGTGAATGTGGACGTAGAGAACGGCCAAAGAAAAGATGAACTGTGAAAGATGACATGGGTAAGAAAGGCTACTGAAAAGAAAATGCAAGGGAGAATTGAGAAATGGTGTCTACCAGCGTCGTAGCAACCCATAGATCAGAGATGTACCAAAACTGTAACAGAATGGCAAGACCTCAGGAAATATGGATGGACGAACTAATCGCAGTAGCTGGGATAAAATGAACAGACGTAGCACAAGATCGACAAATTTGGCAAGCTCTGGAAGGAGGCCTTCACTTAAAGAGGGGTCCTCAACAATGACATTAAATAAATTATTGTAAAATAAATAATAAAAAAAATATAATAAACTTATACTACGTAATAAATAAATAAAAATATTAAATCATATGTAAAAACTAATAATTAAATGAACGTTGTATTGCATGTAATGTTTAGTTATGAGGTAATAAAGGCTATTTTATTTTTTAACCGACGAAAAACGGAGGAGGTTCTTAAGTCGACGCGTATTTTATATGTTTTTTTTGTATGTATGTATGTATGACCATTCGTATCTTTTTACCTGGTGATCCGAATTGAATGATTTTTCTATAGTGTATAGAATAGTCCTAAGTGGTCTCATTTAAATTAATATAGGACTACTACTACTACTAATAGTTACTTCATAAAACTTAAAAACTAATATTGTCCCTTGACTTTTCGATCGGTCGAAACATTGTCATCGGTATTCTTTTTTGTTTTTTGAAACGTAATTATATTTTTACTAGCTGCTCGCCCCGGCTTCGCACGGGTGGTATCTGGATAAAAAGAAGCCTATTTGTTATTCTGATGTATAAGCGATATTACTGTTAAGTTTAATTTTAATCCGTTCAGTTGTTTTTGCGTGAGAGTAACAAACACACACAACCACTTAAAATATTTCTTGTTTATAATATTAGTACTTATGATTTATTTACCAGAGTGACGTCGCCGGTGGTCGGATGCAGAGCGTCGGCCGCGCCGGACCAAGCGATGCGAGCGCGACAACCATTCATTATTACTTTGGATGGGTCCAAGGTCCTGCAATTGATAAACAAATCCTAATCTATATATATACATATGTATATATAAAAGAAAGTCGTGTTAGTTACACTATTTACAACTCAAGAACGGCAGAACCGATTTGGCTGAAATTGGTGAGGAAGTAGCTTAGAACCAGGAGACGGACATAGGATACTTTTTAACGGGAACGGGGACTTAACACAACATTTGTTAATTCTAAAGCGATACGAAATTCGCCGGGTTAGCTTGTCTCTTGCTAATATTTTTACAGATAAAATGAATAGGATCACGACTGTAAGTACGGTAGACATCCTCTCAGATCTCCAGACGCTTAGATCCTTGAAGATATCTAGAAAGGGATAATCAGAGGCACGCTCAACTTTATATTTAGCACATGCCTACATTTAGATATAGTTAGCATTCCAGACGTGACAGGTTGCAAGCCCACTGCTGCTGATAAGTTAACTGATAGAATATATAAATACTTTTTTTTTGTAAATTACATACTTATGATACACTATAACACGCAGACACAGAACAAACATCTATGTTAATCACACAAATGTTTACTCTGGGTTGGAATCGAGACCACAATTAACAGCGCAAAAGGCAGAGTAACTACCAACTGAGCTGTGAGGCCAGACAAGAACTATTCTTGTAAGTGAAGAGACTCACTAATACTAGGCTACTTAAGACGCTGCCAGTCGACGATTATTTTTGTTCGAAACGAAAAAAGAAATACTTGTGAACAAGCCATATCTACTATTTTATAATGTATAGTATATGTGAATAAAGATATACCCATCTTTAATCACTTCGATAAATAATCCTACCGACCGCTCCAATGACGACAAACACACGTCGGCGCGTGGTCCGCCTAGCTTTTCTAATAAATTAATGATATAAATTATGTATAATTACTTATCAAAAATCTATTCTAATAGAAATCTAGATCTACATATTACCTATCTTTAACAATAAATCACAAGTTGATTTTAAGGCGGCTGTTTCAAATATGACAGCTCGCATTTTTTGTACTTTTCCGTATTCTGTGGCCGCACACTACGAATAGTGCAAACGCACACATTGAAGCTACTTCACACTTCATTTACCAAGACTAAATAACTAGTCTTGATACTTGAAAATATTTGGTGCAATAGGTATGTCATATTTGTATAGGTAGGTATGTACTTAATAATTTTATAGGTTGCACTTGACAAAAAGAAAATAAATATAGAAAAAATTAATATATATTATAAGACAGGTTACAAATCGTAAAGTGCTACTACACAGTTACTAATATTTGACTGTGCAAAAAATATTTGTTAGGTACCTATACCTACTAATAAAATACATTATGACAAAACGGTAAGTATCGTTTTTTTATAAGCTCTTATTTAACTTGCAGTTTATGTACATATTTATGTATCTATGTTTGATAAGGTGTAATCTTGCAACTTAATTTTAAGCAGTTATCCCCAATCGATTGAGCTGAAATTTTGCATACATAATATGGTGACAGCGAGCTGATCTGATGATGGAGTCAGGAGCTGTTCAACGGAACTCTTCACTAAATAGTCGAATTGAGGCAAAACTTTGCATATCTATATACCTGGTCTGATGATGGAGGTCGGATGTAGCCATCGGAACTCCTCAACTACACAACATAACCACGTCGCGTTTGGGCTCGTTATTTTTATCTTGACGAGAACTAGAGCACAAGAATTTACAAAAGCTTGATTTAAAAAATATATTTTTAATAAAAAATCTTATTGTCATCTAAAATCGATGACGGCACCGTCAACGTTTCGAGTACCACTCACAGAAAGTTTTGAAAGTGAAATACTGATAAAATATGTAGGTATGCTTTTGAATATTGTGTGCGAGCTATGATCTCGAAGATCCATAGACAGCGCGTAGCGAGGGTCAACAAGTTCTGGAATTAAACAGTTATTGTAAAATTTTACTAAATAATCTTCCATAATATTTTCTTTCCAGAAAAAGAGATGACCAGCTGCTCTTTTTACAAATTCATATTTTCCATTGTATTTATACTAAATGACATCACAAACCCGCAATACTTTTTAAGACCTATCCAAAGACATGGAGAGTATGCGAGAAAAAAAAAACATCTGAAAATATATATTTATTTCTACCACATTGTCGGCGTGACTAGTATATTCATGCCAAATTACAGCTTTCTAGTATTAAGAGTATCTGAGCTAAGCTGCGGACGAATGGACGGAAATGGCAAAACTATAAGGGTTTTTTGTAAACTACGAAACACTAAAGAGCACTTTCAGTATTTCGAATTAAACAATTTTTCAGGACACTTTATTATTTTTTTAATATTTAATTATTTGCATCATGTACAACTTAAGTATATGCCATCAAAAACAACTTGTAAAAATTAAAATAAAAAGCCAATTCTCGCAACGCAACTCAGTTCTTCTATCGTAAAAAGTTGTGAGATGTCAATGTCTGTCTGTCTGTCCAAAAAATGACCTGAACTGTTTCGAGAAAAGGATGGTACGACTGTGCCGCTTTTTTGCTTAACTTGGCGGGGGCACTACCGTGCCCCCAGATAAACCTTGCCTTGATAATAACAAATACCGACCTTTTTAGAAGGTTTAACATTTTTGGTTCAATGCGTATCGTATCATTCGTCAGTCATTCATCAGTCGTCAAAATTGATTAATGCTAGATTTGTTGCACACCAGCACTCGGAGTCTTTTTATAGTTTTGGGGATGTTTTTAAATTAAAAATAGCATATTTATAAGCTAGGGGTATATTTACATCGACAGCAAATTTCAATTTCATCCGTTTAGTCGTTTAAGTCTGATTGAGGTACAAACATCCAAACATACCTAACATCCGCACAAACAAATCAGATTTATAATATTAAATGTAGATAGATAATAAATATAAATTATATTCGTAATCGAAAATTCAGGTAATTTTTCGCATTTTGTTCAGATAAAGTATCAATTTTTTCCATCCATGTATAAAAAAACACGCTTGGTAATATAGGGGAGGCCGGGTTAAAACCGTACTAAGGGTCATGGTACCTTTTTAGAACTTTCATTTCAAAACAGAAATGTATCAAATCATTATTTATATTTATTTAGTAGGACTAATTAGGGACACAAACAGGTTCACATTTTTCTGAAATTTAATATTTTTATTGCAATAACAATCAAATACGAAACATCTGCTTATTTCGATTTTGCTCCAACGCGACGTATGCAAAAAGGTAAAACCGTAAACTATTATCATACTGTTTCGAAACGTAACTCGATGTAACGCATCTTCTACAAAAAAATCATCCAACTCTTTCATAGTCTGTACAGTGTACATGAGCCCAGCCCTTACAACTCATGCATTGTACCTAACCTTCATCTGTGTGGCTTGCACCAAATTCGTCAAGGCAATATATTATACAAATGTTATCATTAGTTTTGCATGTCCACTATTTTACCCCAGTATCCGGTTATGTCAGACTTCCCCTAAATTCGAAGAAAAATGTGACGTGGACGTGCTTCCCCGAGCGCGTCTGAGCGCTGACTGACGTGCCGACTTGAGGTGAATGTGAGTTTTGTATGGAAAAAATGTATGGATAAGTTTTATTGCATTTTATATTGTTCATAAATGAAAAAGTAAATTATTTGAAAACAAGATAATGCCACGCGGTATAAAGAAATATAAAATCTACAATTTCGTATTATTTTCAAATAAAAATATGCTGTGGGTCTAAAGATATTGGTACCTAACCAGACCCCATTTTTCGACATTTTCAGCGGTTCTTGCGACGGTAAAAACGTATTTTTTTGAAAATGTTGTATAGAACTGGCCAGTTTTTATTATCTACTATTAAAGATGAATATATTATCAGTAATTTTGTATCATTATATCCTCACAATTGTGATTCCTGGTTTTTAAATCGGTACCTGAAAATCATTGAAATACGTGTGTGGGTGTGAGCCGGGCCTTAATAGTAGGTATATAAAATATTTCGATCATAAATTCTATATATTTATATTTTTATGTTTTCAGCTTAATAGAAATCTAGGTAGGAACCTGAAGTAATATACATATAAAAATAGGAGATGTGGCTTGTTCAGAAGTATTACTTTTTTCGTTCCGAAAAAGAGCAATCGTCGACTGGCAGCCCCTTAAGCATGGTCATCCTCTCAGTTCTCCAAGCATTTAGAACCGTAGAGATAGAATTTTCTTAGTGCTCCCTACACACCAAAGGGTGGTTACGTTAATCTAGACATTAAAGTAAAAGGAAGAAGAGCTAACGTATTTTACGAAATTTAAGCTAGGTCGTGGACACAACATAATTGCTACCATTTAAAGTAATTTATTTTATAATGTTTGTTTTTATTTTTTACCCTAGTAGGTACTTGCTTAGTGTCTTCATTGCCTTCTCTACCAACCATTCATTTTTAGGGTTCCGTACACAAAGGGTAAAAACGGGACCCTATTACTAAGACTTCGCTGTCCGCCTGTCTGTCACAAGGTTGTATCTCATGAACCGTGGTAGCTAGACAGTTGAAATTTTCAGATGATGTATTTCTGTTGCCGTTACAACAACAAATACTAAAAACAGAATAAAACAAATATTTAAGTGGGGCTCCCATACGACAAACGTAATTTTTTACGCTTATTTTTTTTGCTAACTACTACAAAATATGGGCATGTGCCAAATATAATGTTTGGACGTGCCTCTGACTACCTCCAATAGACATCTTCAAAGGCTCAAGATTACAGTCGTAATCCTATTTTTTTATTTATTTTTTCAGATAATGGTACGGAAACCTTCGTGCGCGAGTCCGACTCGCACTTGGCCGGTTTTTTTATAATGTTTGCATTTACTTTTTATTTTTTACCCTAGTAGTTACCTGCTTAGTTATAATTTCATTGTCTTCCCTACCAACCATTTCATGTTGTTGTTCTTGTGTTTAATCTGTGTTTGTTGTTGTCTAGCTAAATAAATGTTTTAAATTTAATTTCAGTATAGTACCTGCATGCCAGTCCAGCTGAGTGTATGGCACGGAGTCCGGCCGTCAGTTGCACGACGAGACTCCACATAACAGATTCTGGCAACAGCGAGCCGGATGCCGCGGCACGAAGTATAGTGTTTTTCTGAAAAAACAAGAAAATATATAAAACTAGCCGACCCGTAACAGACGTTGTTCTGTCAAATTTCAATAGGTAATCGAATCGATTTGTTGCACACCAGCGCAACCCTTTTGCGTTTTTTTTTACGTTTTGGGGATGTTTTTCATATTTTAAAGTAGTCTATTATTTATTCGGGCAATATATCTACATCTACAGCAAATTTCAACATAATCCGTTTCATCGTTTAGGCCTGATTGAGGAACAAACATACATACAAACTCGTAAACTTTCACATTTATAATATTACAAGCTGACCCGGCGAACGTCGATCGCTTTAAAATTTAGAATTAACAAATGTTGTGTTAAGTGCCCGATCCCGTTCCCTTTCCCGTTCCCGTTCCCGTTCCCGTTCCCGTTCACGTTAAAAAGTAGAGTATCCTATGTTCGTCTCCTGGTTCTAAGCTGAAAATTAGTGGGGAAGTACCCCACTAATTTACAGCCAAATCGGTTCAGCCGTTCTTGAGTTATAAATAGTGTAACTAACACTACTTTCTTTTATATAAATACAAGCTAACCCGGCGAACTTCGTATCGCTTTATAATCGTTCCCGTTCCCGTTCTCGTAAAAAAATACAGACAATAGTTTATTCACCTTTTTAAATAGTTTACACAAAATACATTTCTGAACGCATGCATAAATGTCAATCATTACAGTATTTGACAGGATGGACAACAAATGTTTGACATGTACTAAACCAATGAACATTTATTGAAAATGATTCATATTTCATAATTATGTATTCGTCGAGTTTTCATTGTTTTTAAGATGTATTCTGCTATTCGGGGCGGAGACAAATCCAACGAATCAAAAACCATGAAAATTGGTCCAGCTGATCTCGAGTTATAAGTGTTGTAACAAACCCGTCTTTCTTTTATATAGTAGATTAGGATATCCGAGTGGGAGGTACCTCGACTTTCAATCTAAAGGTCGTGATTTCGTGCATCAATGGATTTTTCTGTTCGACAAAATTTATATGCGCATCAAAAACACGTGCTCAAAACCGTGAAGGAAATCGGTTAGTATTCATATAAGCGGCAATGGGCTTGCAGCCTGTCACGTACGGAATGCTAACTAATGCAAAATGTGAGCATGTGCCAAATATAATGTTTTGGGGTTCCATACCAAAAGGGTAAAAACGGGACCCTATTACTAAGACTTCGCTGTCCTTCTGTCTGACACAGGGCTGTATCTCATGAACCGTAATAGCTAGACAGTTGTCATTTTCACAGAATATGTATTTCTGTTGTTGCTATAACAACAAATACTAAAAGCCAACAATATAATAAATATTTAAGTAGAGCTCCCATACAACAAACATGATTTTTTGCCGTTTTTTTTATAAATAATGGTACGGAACCTTTTGTCCGCGAGTCCAAATCGCACTTGGCCAGTTTTTTAATTCATGTAACATTCTACATCTACAGCAAATTTAATCTTGATCAGTTCGGTCGTTTAGGCCTAAATCAAACATACTCGTATAATGTATATAATCATAATATATCCTCACAAACTATCGCATTTAGGATGGATATTATAATCGTGAACGCACACGTGTCGTTTCATACGAAGGTCTCACCTGGTGCGAGTACGGACGTGGCGCGTCGGGATCAGACGAGAAAGGATCGTGGAAGGGTGCAGTGCCGTCGCTCACGGGATTCCCGCAGCCAACGAGAAACTTGTTCATCAGTGTCACGCACGCCGGATGGAATGTATACACGAGCAGCATAGCTGGTAACAGTATCATTAATAAGTTTTCTGTTAAAAAATATTTTACAATGACAAGTTTTTGTAAAATCATTAAAACCATCGAGCACCAGAGCGCTATCACAATGTCATCGGAACATAACAAGTATGCAAAGTTTTTACTCAATCGAATTATTTACTAAAGAGTTCCATTGTGTGTGTCTGTTGAACAGCTCCAGACTCCATAATCAGATCAGCTCACTGTCATACTCACCATATTATTGCATTGTCATCGAAGTGACATAAGTATGCGAAATTTCAGCTCAATCGGTTGGAGATAAATGCTTCAAAATTGAGTTGCAAGATTCCACCTTAACAAACATACATTATTACAACAACGGGAATTATGACCGACAATGTTTCGATTCGTCTAGAGAATCTTCTTCAGAGTGAGTGGACCATTAAACGCGCGCGCTACCCTGCTCTTATTGCCGATTAATTCCCGTTGTTATAATAATGTGTAGTACAACTCACGAAAGTTTTGAAAGTTAACAAACATAGTTACATACATACATTGTAAGTTAAATAAATAAACAACTACGCAACGGATTTTGATGCGGGTTTTTTAATAGATAGAGTGATTCAAGAAGTAGGTTTATATTATGTATAATAAATGCATAATATAGTAGAGAAACACTGATATTTTTTAGATGTTTCTAATGTGATGTCGTAAATAAACTCATTTTTTGCGCTTACATTGCAAACGCTGGCTGAACTCTACGAGATATATCAAAATAATGTACACTTTAAAAACGTCTACAAAAAAGTCCGCGATGATATAAGAAATGTCTTACGCATAGAGAAGCGGACAGGGGTCAGCTACTTAAAAATAAACAACAAATAATTAGACTGGCCTCACAGCTCAGTTGGTAGTAACTTTGCCTTCTGTGCTGTAGGTTGTGGGTTCGATTCCCACCCGGGACAAACATTTGTATGAGCATATAAATATTTCTACTGTGTCTGGGTGTTATAGTGTAATATCAGTAATCTGGTTCCCATAGTACAAGCTTTGCTTAGTTTGGGGCTAGATGGCGATGTGTAAAATGCTCACCAATATTTATTTATTTAATTGGTGATCTGGATCAGTTGAGCTATCAATAGACTGTTTGCATCGATCTTTAGATGGCTCAACTGGTTTTTATGTATTTTGTATTTTCTTCAATTATTAATTCATTCTTAATTCATTTCTGAAAATAAAGGAAATAAAAAATATCCTTTGTCCGTCCTAAGATTTTAAACTATCTCTATGAAATTTCATCACAATCGGCCCAGGCGGCTTGGCCGTGATAACGTCACAAACAGAGTTAATTTTGCATTTATAATATTAGTATTTAAATAGTACCTATAAATTACCTAGCTGCGTCCCGATAGACATTGTCCTGTCAAATTTCAATAATCTCATAGAAAAAAGCATTTTCAGTTTAATTAAATTCAAATTTACCACTTACGGGTATAAAAAATACCCTACGACCTACCAGAGACCTACCTACCGACCTACCTAATATACACAAAAAGACTCATAAGCTGTTTCGGAGGAGTTTGGTTACAAACACTGTGACACGAGATTTTTATATATTAGCAGATATTAACTCACAGTGATCTCCGAACGCGCCAATTGGCAAATAATCATGCAGCATGACGACGTTCGGATGGTCGACCTGCTTCCACATCTCGAGCCGTTTGGACGGGCATGTGCCGTAAGAGTGGAGCCGGCGCATAGCAAAGTGCTCCCCGGTCTGTCGGTGCGTAACACGGTACGACGATGACATCGAGTGCGGAGCAACACCTTCCAGCGGTATCGGATTGGTGTAGATATCTAAGTTCTCCGGCAGGTCTGAAAGGAACAGAATAAAACAAATGACTTTCAATCTGAAGGTCGTGGGTTCAAATCCCGACGTGCATCAATAGATTTTTCTGTTCGAAAAATTATATGCGCATCAAAAACACGTGCTTACAACGGTGAAGGAAAACATCGTGAGGAAACCAGTTAGTATTCTTATAAGCTGCGATGGGCTTGAAACCTGACACGTATGGAATGTTAACAACTGCAAAATGTAGGTATTGTGGACGTGGCTATGGAAACCCCTTTTCGACATCTTCAAGCATCTGATCGCCTGAAGATCTAAGAGGATGACTCCCGTACTTGGGGATTACGTAGTGATATTTTTTTTGAATACCTCTTGTATCTTTCAATGTCAAAGGATACTTATTTCAATCAAATCACAAGGATGACATTGAAACGTCTTAGGATCGAAGCTACGCCTTTTCCTCGCAACCAAGCCTCGAAGAATCAGGTGACAAACACGACATAGTGCCTGTTTTTTTTTTTCAATGATCCTTTTCGTAAATGCTATGAGGATGTTGCTGTAGTTAGCATTCCATACGTGACAGGTTGCAAGCCGTTACCGCTTATAAGAATACTAACTGGCTTCCTCACGATGTTTCCTTCACCCGGTTTAAACATTGGAAGTGGGTCGATGCGCATATTATTTTAAGATATATTTATTAATGCATGCGAATTGGGCCACGAGCTCGGATTTAAACTCGCCGGAGCCCTTCAGCTGTCAATGAATAATAAGTGATGAAGCTTGTAGTCTCTATTTATACTGGGCAGCTTGAGAGACCTTGTGTATAGATTTAAGCGGATGTTTACTATATTTGATTTGCTGATTTGTTAGTCTTGAATATTTTCCTTGCTACACTCGTAAAACCAGGTAGTATTCTTGTAAACGGCGACGGGCTTGCAACCTTTCACGTTTGGAATACTAACTCCTGCAAAATGTGGGCATGTGCCAAATGTAATCTTTGACGACGACTTCCACCTTTAGACATGAAGATCTAAAAGGATGTCTTACCCTCTTATTCAAGAACGCCACTATGAGAACACGCACCCACAGTGGACGAAATCTTTTTTCATAAACATCACTTTATGTGTTGAGCGGCACTATGGCACACGCTACCGTGTGCCTTTAGAGCTCAACTTTGGCTAGAGGCACACGACAATGTGCCTCTAGTCACACTACGCAGTGTCACACAACACATAAAGTGATTTTTATGAAAAAAGATTTCGTCCACTGTGGGTGCGTGTTCTCATAGTGTCGTTCTTGAATACGAGGGTTTGTCTACTGTACTTAGGGATTGCAGTATGTAGTGATATTTTTTAATTCCTCTCGTATCTGTCAAAGTCAAATTATATTTATGTCAATAAAATCACAAGGATGACTTTGAAACGTTTTAGAATTTAGGCGAAGCTAAGCCTTTTCCAAGCGACCAATCCTCGAAAAATCTGGTGACAAACACGACTTGGTCCCTGTTTTTTTCGATAATCCTATTCGTTAATGCTATGAAACTGATGGCGGCCACATACGTAGCGGTATACCTGAACGGTATACCGGAACTTAAGGCTTGTGCAAGTATACCGAAGCGTGTGTGTGACAAAACTTGCACAAATTTCCTGATTTGCACAAGTCTGGTAGGCAGATCAAAACTACGATCTGTATACCGGCGCAAACAAGTTTGTGCATGTATGCATGAGCGTGTGTGTCGGAACGCTTCAGTCGCACGCGCGCCAGTGCTTCGGTCGGTTGTGTTGTGTGACTTGTGTGTTTATTTATTATTATTTATTTTATTTATATTTGTTTATTTTATTTATATTTGTTTATTTAATTTTTTTTATTTTTATTTAATTTTTTTTTTTTATTTTTTTTTTATTTCTTTATTTATTTAGGTTGGTGTGGGAATACTTATTTCTTTTCTGTAACCATTCTTTACACCATACAGAACGTTTCTTCTAACACTTCTCTTTTTTCTTAATAGCTAGCACCAAACCAACAATAGCCAAAACGTCATCATTTGTGGGTGTCACTTTAGATAGAACCGGTGGCATATTTCACAAAATACTTAGTGCACAACACGACTTCTTCGGTTTGTCACAGGCGCAGAACTGAGACCGCACAGGCATACTTAAATCGTGTGTGGTCACTATGGACGTTAGGTATACTTGCACAAGCCTTAAGTTCCGGTATACCGTTCAGGTATACCGCTACGTATGTGGCCGCCATGATGCTGTAGCTAGCATTCCTATACGTGACAGATTCCAAGCCGTCGCCGCTTATAAGAATACTAACTGGCTTCCTCACGATGTATCGATGTCGATATTATTTTTAGAAATATGTATTGATGCATCCGATTTCAGCCTCGGATTTAAACTCAGCGAAACACGGCTGTCAATGAACATTAAGTGATAAAACTTGTAGCCTGTGTTTAATTCTAGCGACTTGAGAGACCTTCTGTATTGATCTAAGCGGATGTTACTATTTTTGATTTAGAGTCTTGGATCGTCTCGTATATTCAAAATGATTATTTGCATTTACAAAAGGTGTGGAAGCCGTAAAATGAAACTTCTCGATGGATTCAAGTTTTTGTCAGCTTGGTGTATGTTATTGAGTGGACGAGTCTTAAGTTGGTCCTATTTAAATTGTATTGTAGGACTCATATCATCACTGATTTTTCGATTGGTCGAGTGATTGATTGAGTGATCAGATGACGGCTGATAGAGGGAAATGGAAGAAAAATACATGTTGTGCCGCCCACGTAAACGGGATAAAAGATAATGATGACTTTTCGATTGGTCGAAATATTTTTGTCGTATTTTTGTATTTTTGTAAATTTAATTTTCCGTCGCCTAAGAATACAGGTTGTATTTTTATGCAGACACGGCAGCTAAGTTGGCTGTGTCAGATTTAAGTATAGGCAACATATAATACTGAGTTTTGTTACAAATAGTGAGACGAAAAAGTTTTTTTTTTATTTGAGCGGGAAAAGTAAACTTTTTAAAATCTTCGAGAACAAGCACGAAGCTTGTAGGTGCCTCTAGTTTAATTTTGAATAAATTTTATGTTAGCCAACTTATTCCGTTACTTTCTTCTTTAACTTGACTTTAATATAAACTTTCAACAGTTAACCACAAACGATTGAGGGCCACCACCACATGCTCTGCCTATGGGCCGCCGAAGTCTAAATCTGGCGCTGTAAGTTGGTCGGAAGAAGAACTATTGATGTCTTTGTAGTGACTTACCCGGAAACTGCCGCATATCCTGCTGGGATAAAAAAACCGTATCGTTTTTTTCGTAGACCTCATTCCGAATCGTCTCAGGCAGATAAAACGTCGACGCCAAACCTTGAAACAAGAAACGTGAAATTTATTTAAAAACATCACCTCCACTCGTACAGGGGGGTTAGTATGAACCACTATCGTATCGACAACGTATCGTCCAAACGTCAAAATGGACACACTTTTTGTATAGTAAACTAGCGACCCGCCCCGGCTTCGCACGGGTAGCATGTTATTATACATATAAACCTTCCTCCTGAATCACTCTATCTATTAAAAAAAACCGCATCAAAATCCGTTGTGTAGTTTTAAAGATATAAGCAAACATACATACATACAGACGCGGGAAGCGGAAAGCGACTTTGCTTTATACTATGTAGTGAACTGTTGCAAGTTAATTTGAAAACTAATCCCTTTCTTCATTTATATTTATTGGTGAAGAACTCGTCTCAATTTGCTAAAGCTTCGTTCTTACGAGCTATTTCAGACAACGAAGTATTTTTTTTCGACCGATGTATTTTTTTTGGTATTATACCTACAGGTTGTTACAAAATAACCCGTAAAGCCGAAAGGAGGTTAAATGGGGCCTTATAACGAGTCCCTTATTGCAAACTTATTGTTAACTAGCTGACCTGTGCCCGCTTCGCTGGTCGACAGATAGTTTCACATCTGGTATTCCAATCTTCAAAATAAATAATAGCCTATATATGTTGCCGAGGACTAATTGCTACATAACAAAAAAAGTTTCATCAAGATCCGTACAGTAGTTTTTGCGTAAAAGCCAGACAACAAACAGACAGACAGACAGACAAAAATTTCAAAATGTTTTTTTTTTGGCTTGTGTTACTTGTATAAAGGACCCTAGAAGTTTTTTTAAAGTTTTTATTCAATGTACAGAATTGAACTCTTCTACAGTTTTATTGTATGTATAGATTAATAGCCCTTATTGCAAACTTTTATCACCCGACTGCAACGAAGCAATACGAGTACAATACCTGTACATGAAATGGTAAAGGAATTGTATGGTACGTTTCAAAAATTAAAAAAAACCCGACTTAAACTGTGACTTCCAACCTTCGCCCAATCGAAAAATCAATAGAAAATTAACAAACGCACTAGTCGCCCCTACAATTTTCGCTCCCCTCGATTTCCCTGAGATACCATCATCAGATCCTAGTTTCCTTATCATAGGACCATCCTTGGAATATTTCCTTTACGACAAAAAATAAATCATCAAAATCGGTTTATAAACGACGATGTTATCCACATAAAAATATATATATACGGTCTGTAATTTCGGTTTTTCTGTATTTTCGGTCGGTCGGTAATTTAAAAACCTCCTAGAAAATCGAATAAGTATTGTAAAAACGCAACAGCAAACAGCTGAGCATTCTAAAGTCCGTTGCAAATAAACTATAGCACGGCGCGATGCGTGTAACATAATGAAATGACGCGCACGCGAGTTCGACAGATATCTGAGCAGCAAAGCCACGACTTTTATATTACTTTTACAAGTGTAAATTTTTTTAATTATTTATTTGTATTGTAAAAATAATAATCTAAAGTTCGTCGCGGCTGAATTGTTAGTAAGCAGCGTTTGAAAAACACGTATTAAATGTTTTAGTAAAAACAATGCTTCAATATGTTCGCGATGTAGTGTGGACAAACTCTTATCAACTTAAGCTTAGTATGGAGTGAACATAAAGATGAATGGACTGGAGAATTATTATTATTATTTATCGACTGGCCTCAAAGCTCATTTGGTAGTAAGGGTGATCGGAGCTGTGGGGCTATTTTGTAAAAACATGATCATCATGTTATGATATTCATACCAATATTTATTGGTACTGAATGCCATATTACTTACGCTTTGTATGCTATTTAGGCACTTATACCTACAATACCTAAGCAGAAGCGTAGGTATAGGTGCTTAAGCAGTGAATAGTTACTATGAAAAGTGTACAGATTAGGTATTAGGTCCATTACAGATTGCATTTAACATTATAACATGATAATCATGTTTTTACAAAATAACCCTGCTTTGCGGAACAGCGCTAAGCTGTGCGGAGCGGACCAACCAGACACAACCACGCCCGTAACGCCTTTAAAATGATCTTGGAATAGATTATGGTTCCTGATAGTGGTATAGCATAGGTATGCATTATAGTTTTCATGTTTGCTAAGCTAATCTTTTCTTATATAATAAAATTCTCATGTCACAGTGTTTGTAACGAAGTTCCTCCGAAACGGCTTGACCGATTGTTATGAAACTTTTTGTGTATATTACGTTGGTCTGAGAATAAGTCGTAGTAGCTTTTTACCTCTAAGTGATAAGGGTGGCGTAAAGTTCGAGAAGTTCTATTGTGGCGTGCAATCAATGGATTTTTCTCAAAACTGGCTTACAAGTTGCAAATTGTCACGTAAGGAAAGTAAACTAGTTCAAAATGAAGGTATTTGCCAAATGTAATGTTTGGAAGTGCCTATATGGCTACTCCCCCTCAGACATCTTTAAAGAGCTGAGCTCTAAGAATGTTTACCATGCTATGGATCGCTCCATGGCATGGCAAACATTCCGCGCATGCAATCCCTTGCATGCGCGGACCTATTTTTAGGGTTCCGTACCCAAAGGGTAAAAACGGGACCCTATTACTAAGACTTTGCTGTCCGTCTGTCCATCTGTCCGTCTGTCTATCACAGAGCTCTATCTCATGAACCATGATAGCTAGACAGTTGAAATTCACAGATTATGTATTTCTGTTGCTGCTATAACATCAAATACTAAAAACAGAATAAAATTAATATTTTATGGGGGCTCCCACACAATAAACGTGTTTTTTTGCCGTTTTTTATAGATGATATAATGGTACGGAACCCTTCGTGCGCGAGTCCGACTCGCATTTGGCCGGTTTTTATTTTATTGCAATTATTTCGTGACACAAAAAAACGCGAGTCGCGATCAGCGAGTATAATTAACGTCACACAAATCGCGCATGCACTACCTTGCTTCCCTCAACTTAAGGCATACATATGTTTAACCTCATGTGCTTGTAATTTTAAAGGTAACCAGTCCCTGTTACTGAAATACAGTAATGTTGCTTTGCAACAGAACTGGGTTGTTTATGTTTGTATAAACTAATTCGAGCGTGCACAATTCGACGCAGCGTGGACTTCAATATTTGTTCGTTGGTTTGTCACAGAGACGAAATAGCCATTTCATTTCAAGTTAAACATTTACTGAGTGCACCGTGCGCCCGGTATATTTGTTACTATAATAATAACATAAAATGGAACGAGAGCTTAATGTTTCGGATAATCTGGGGTTTATCCTGTGAAATACAAGCTCATTTATTAGCGAGTTTCTAGATCGGATCCAACTTTACGAGCTTACGACAAATGATCTAAAGTTGAACTCCTTTTGTCGCGATTCGTTGCAGATTGATGAAGCGAATGACGAACGAGATAAAAATATCCGATCAGCTAAGTTAATTAAAAAAAATCTTTCTTCGATGATTTGGATGTAAACGACAATACAGTGATTTTATTTAAACAACATTTTAGTTGTTTTTTTTTTAAACCAAGCTTTTTTAAAATAATAATGTGTTTTTTAAAATCGTTTAAATCTTCAAGCTACGAGTAGATATCAGATAGAACACACGCGACGAAGACGTAGCGCCTTCATGCCTGTTCGCTGCGCGCTTGCTTGCGATTGCTATGAGAATGGAGAACACCAACATTTTTTTTTAACATGCCAAATTAATCTACAAAAAATTACGAGAAAAACTGCGTTTTTAGTTTTTTCATATCTTAAAAAATGCCTGAGATATTTACGATCAAAGTGCGTATTTCCGGCCGAAGGTTTTTAAAAACGCGGGCGGGCGCTCTCTAGCCGATGACGTCACACCCCGGGACGACCGCGACCGCGACGCGGGTTGCGGCGCTTAGTTTTGTTTCGATCGTAATATCTTTTGAATGGAATGTCCGATTTGAGTAATTCGAAAAGTTTTCTATTGGTATTGAAACAGTTTTGAATATGAAATGATTTATTTGGATAAGGATTAATACGAAGGTATAGTGTATCTGTGTACAGATCATGTATATCCGCCAAGTCAAGCAAAAAAGCGGCACAGTCGTACCATCCTTTTCTCGAAGCAGTTCAGGCCATTTTTTGGACAGACAGACAGACATTGAAATCTCACAACTTTTTACGATAGAAGAACTGATGGGTTTTTGGTTAAATTATACACGATCTGGGTGATATATATGGATTCTTTATTGTTATTCTTTATTGTTACGACCAGCCGTAACAAGCGAACAGGGAAGAGAGACTGACATCGACAGATTATCTCTGGTCATCTTAGGCTACTTATACAATATCTCACAAGTTAAGTTTACACACACGAGCATAGTTCCAACAAAAATAAGACAAAAAAAGAAACTGAGTTGCGTTTTTATTTTTATTTTTACAAGTTGTTTTTGATGGCATATACTTAAGTTTAAGTACATGATGCAAATAATTAAATATTTAAAAAAATAATAAAGTGTCCTGAATTTTTTTTAATTCTAAATACTGAAAGTGCTCTTTAGTGTTTCGTAGTTTACAAAAAACCCTTATAGTTTTGCCATTTTCGTCCATTCGTCCGCAGCTTAGCTCAGATACTCTTAGTACTAGAAAGCTGTAATTTGGCATGAATATACATTAGTCACGCCGACAATGTGGTAGAAATAAATATATATTTTCAGATGTTTTTTTTTTCTCGCATACTCTCCATGTCTTTGGATAGGTCTTAAAAAGTATTGCAGGTTTGTGATGTCATTTAGTACAAATACAATGGAAAATATGAATTTTTAAAAAGAGCTGGTCATCTCTTTTTACAAATTCATATTTAATTTTCCTGGAAAGAAAATATTATGGAGGGTTATTTAGTAAAGTTTTACAATAACTGTTTAATTCCAGAACTTGTTGACCCTCGCTACGCGCGGTCTATGGATCTTCGAGATCATAGCTCGCACACGATATTCAAAAGCATACCTACATATTTTATCAGTATTTCACTTTCAAAACTTTCTGTGAGTGGTACTCGAAACGTTTACGGTGCCGTCATCGATTTTAGATGACAATAAGTTTTTTTATTAAAAATATATTTTTTAAATCAAGCTTTTGTAATGTCTAGTGCTCTAGTTCTCGTCAAGATAAAAATAACGAGCCCAAACGCGACGTGGTTATGTTGTGTAGTTGAGGAGTTCCGATGGCTACATCCGACCTCCATCATCAGACCAGCTCTCTAGTACCATAATTTTACATTGTCATTGAGATTGATAGGTATGCAAAGTTTTGCCTCAATTCGACTATTTAGTGAAGAGTTCCGTTGAACAGCTCCTGACTCCATCATCAGATCAGCTCGCTGTCACCATATTATGTATGCAAAATTTCAGCTCAATCGATTGGGGATAACTGCTTAAAATTAAGTTGCAAGATTCCACCTTATCAAACATACATACATAAATATGTACATATAAACTGCAAGTTAAATAAGAGCTTGTAAAAAAACGATACTTACCGTTTTGTCATAATGTATTTTATTAGTAGGTACCTAACAAATATTTTTTGCACAGTCAAATATTAGTAACTGTGTAGTAGCACTTTACGATTTGTAACCTGTCTTATAATATATATTAATTTTTTCTATATTTATTTTCTTTTTGTCAAGTGCAACCTATAAAATTATTAAGTACATACCTACCTATACAAATATGACATACCTATTGCACCAAATATTTTCAAGTATCAAGACTAGTTATTTAGTCTTGGTAAATGAAGTGTGAAGTAGCTTCAATGTGTGCGTTTGCACTATTCTTAGTGTGCGGCCACAGAATACGACCGAGTAAAAAAAATGCGAGCTGTCATAAATTTAACAGCCACCTTAAGATGATATGTGAAATGATTGTTTTTTGTATGAAATGAAATGAAAGTAATTTTATTGCCTTACCTTACTACTATTACACACAATATACATAGGTACATAATAAAATACATTAATTTAGTTAGGAAATAGGAGTATGCTCAGCAAAAATGCTGACAGACAAAATTGCCTGTGCATTTGTGCAACGCTGATTTTCAGTATACCCCTTTGTAATCGCGACACATGTATGGACTGAGTCTACCCGGATAAGACGGAAAAAGTGATAAAACTGCATTATCTTGAAAACCATCAAACTTAAAAAGAAACTGTCTATAATTTACTAAGCTAGTATGATTATCTAACGAATTGTATAAAAATGAACTGCTTAGCTATTAATAGTTTTGATTATAAGCGAAACTAGTATTTCTGAAGAACCAACTTTGGAAAATAAATCTGTCGAGAAAAGTATCATTATTCGTGTTTCTGTCTATAATTTATCTAGATTAAATCCTTAATTATCCTTGTCATAAAAAAAATATGTTTAGTAAATACGATTATTGAGAAAAAACGATTCTGCATTCATCAAAAACATTTATTACTCGTCTTAAATGTAAGAAGAGTGTTTAAATGACTAACTCCAATGACGATGAACTCAATAACAATCTTGTATTTCCTGAAGGCTTTCCCATTGAATGGTAGTTGCAAACGAAGGCGCGCCTCTCGAAAACTTTTGAGACAAAAGTTGGTTATCGCTCGCCACACTACTGCATTCGTTATAAAGCTCATCGAAATTATATTAATAAATTACCTAAAACGATCAATGGCAGATGGATCTATTAAAAATTGTAACTCATACTTTGTGATCCGATTGGGATTCTATTAAAAATCATCTCAAAAATGGAATATAGAAATTGAATTGCTCCAAGCCATTTCATTGGGCTAATGGATCCGGAAATAGCTACTTCCATCTTCCATGTGCATTTAGACTGCAAAATGTGGGTATTGCACCAAACGTAATGTTTGGACGTGTCTCTGACTACTCCCTTTAGACATATTCAATGATCGATGCACCTTGAGATCTGAGAGTGTGTCTACCGTACTTGAGATTACATGTCGTGATCCTATATTTTTTTGCATTGCCATCGATGAAGTATGTAAAGTTTAAAATTAATCTGACGTTTTGAAGGAGGTCAAAATCACATTCAAAGTTTCCGTTACAAACAAACAAACAAACAAACACCAAGCTAATAAAAGCGTGTTCAAAAAAATACATTCAACCCTTCATTTTCACCCTTCTACTAGCAACCCTCATTTTTTAATAGCGATTATTAGCTATAGTTTCATCCACAAATGTGCAATAGGGTTGCAAGATGGCAATTGAATATAATTATTGTCGTACGATAAATTTTGCGTGAATTTAGGAAAAAAACTGGATGTGCGAATTCCTGTGGGGTTATTAAAATTTGACTGGACAACGTCTGTCGGGACAGCTAGTAAGTGTATATAATTCTAGCAGTCCGCTCCAGGTTCCGTTTTTACCCTTTGTTTTACACCACTGTCCGTCTGTCTGTCACAAGGCTGTATCTTGATGAACAGTGATAGTGATAGAGTTGAAATTTTCACATTATGATGTATTTCTGCTATAACAACTGTTGCAGCTATATCAAAAAATACTAATAAAAGGATTTTTTTTTTTTCATTGTTAGCTTACATTAATATAAATAGTGTACCCTAATAATACTACAATCTAGCCATATGGCAGGCTAATGAGTAGTTGCACTTTGACATAAATTGCTATAATATTATTATTAAACTAAGAATGTGTTCAACTAACACTTTTCTTACTGTCTCTAATTAAGGGGAAGACACTTTGTTTATGTGTTCTTTAAACGTAGTACTAACTTACTCTTACACTACACAACACTGTTTGTATACACTACATTACACTAGCTCAAAAGGTTTCGTTCTTTTGAGCCTTCATACTTGGGTCTGTGTTGTCGAAAAGGGTTGGTAATGTCGCAAACATTGTTGCAGTTAATCAAATACAAGGTGTCTCAAAAGTAAGTTCACATTTGCTTATCTTATTACGCGAAAGCAACTATTCTGAGGGGCGCGGGGGGTATGTCAGTCGGTAGTCTGGCTCTTGGGAATTTAGTCGCTATGGAGCGTTTCTCTGGTGCGGACTACGGTCCGCACCAGAGAAACGCTCCATTGTTGTGCGCATCCGTTGTGCGTACGTGAGTTTTACAAAAACGGTAATTCGGCGACTGTAGCGCGTAGAAAATTCTGCAGTATTCGACATATTCGTCACTCAAATGATGCGCCTAGCACTCGACTCATTGCAAAATGGGTTGAGAAGTTTGAAGAGACTGGGTCAACTCTGGAGAAACCAAAATCTGGGCGGCCAAGAACATCAAGAACAGCCGAAAACGTGGACAGTGTTACTCAGACTATTCGAGATGATCCAAACCTCTCGATTCGGAAGCGTGCTGTTGCTTTAAATGTGCACAGATCTTCATTATGCCGCATTTTACACAAAGATTTAAAGCTGCACCCGTACAAAATTCAGTTGGTGCAAGAACTGAAGCCTCAAGATGCTGGTCAGAGGCTTGACTTTGTAAATCAGATGATTGAGCGCTTTCCAACGTTCACCAACATCTTGTTTTCCGATGAAGCCCATTTTCATCTGAATGGGCATGTAAACAAGCAAAATTGTCGTTACTGGAGTGCAACCAATCCAAAACAAAAACATCAGAAACCGCTACATTCACCCAAAGTCACCGTATGGGCAGCGATGTCGGCGCGAGGAATTATCGGCCCTTACTTTTTTGAAGATGGAAAGGGACGCACGCTCACAGTGAATTCAGAGCGTTATGTGGAGATGTTAGACGAGTTTTTCATGCCCCAACTGCAAAACTTTCCTGGTTACAACCAAAGAACATGGTTCCAGCAGGATGGAGCAACTTCACACACGTCCAACAGATCTCTGCCTCGAGTTCGAGAAATTTTTCCGAACTAATTAATCTCCAGGCGAGGTGACATAAATTGGCCTCCACGGAGTCCCGATTTAACACCTATGGATTTTTTCCTGTGGGGTTATGTCAAATCAAAAGTTTACGCTAATAAACCGACTTCCCTGGCACAATTAAAAGAAAATATCCGTCATGAAATGGCAGCCATCACGGAGACTACCTGCCGAGCTGTCATAGGCAATTTTAGTGCCCGACTAAATGAATGCCGAGAGCGCAACGGTTTACATTTGGACGATGTTATTTTTAAAAAATAAATTCCCAAACAGTGTACTTCAATATATAATAAACATTTTTTCAATAAAGCTAAGACTTTTCTTTTAAAAAAAGATTTAAATGTGAACTTTCTTTTGAGACACCTTGTACAATTCCATCAAAGGACGTCGCCGGCGCCGCTCGTATATTGTTACAGAGAGGGTTGATTTTATCAAAACTTCCGTGGACATCGGCTATTTTAATGTCATTTAAAGTTTGCATCATATTTTGTGAGCCTGTTTAACAAACCTTTTAATGAAAAAAAAACCGGCCTAGTGCATGTCGGGTCACGCGCAATGTAGGGTTTCTTAGTTGACACAGCTAACAACGTTATACTAAGTAATTTTAAATGGTTTTCAATAAGGATTATTTCTTTTTCGAATAAATTTTATAAGTTGGTCGACTATTAGGTCTATTACTCGAAAACTTGTAACGCCTATTTCGCTGTGATAGTTTTCCTTTTTAGTTCGTTATATGTACTACTACCGTGAATTTTCACGCCTCCAAACTCAATAGTTTAGATTTTAGAGGGGAGGGGGGACACTCGTTTCTAACAAAAATTGGCACTTTAAAGCTTAATATTTCATAAACGGATCTCTTAATCTAAAAGTTGTTGCCACAAACTTTCCATACTTTTTGAAGACCTATCTAACACCACACTATGGGGTACGCAAGAAAAAAAAACATCTCCACTCTAGGTGTAGGGGAGGAACCCTAAAAAAATTGTTTTACAATCTTTTATTTTAAGACTTTGTTGACATTACCTACTAATATGTATATACATAATATATATGCCAAATTACTGTTTTCTATCACTAAGCGTTTCTGAGCTAAGCTGCGGACAGACGCATAGCTCTACATAGCATTAAGGAAAGGATCATAAAAAAAAAGGTAGACCCCAAGCCGTGTTTGTTGCCTGATTCTTCTAGGCTTGGTCGCGTGGAATCGGCGTAGCTTCACCTAGTTCCTAAGACGTTTCAAAGTGATCCTTGTGATTTTATTGAAATAAATGATTTTTCAATAAAATGAACAAACTATAAGGACATGAAAAAACTATAAGGGTTTCTTGTAGAGTCGAAACCCTAAAAACCCACTATGTGCAAGCCAGACTCGCGGTTACGTAGAAAATATTTAAAAAAATTAGGGTAACTCCTCTACACTTGTGGTCATGTTTTTTTTGACGTGTATTGTCGTTGGATAGGTCTTTAAAATATATTGCCGATTTGAGATAACAATTATTCGATTAAGGGATTCGTTTTTGAAATATTTAGTTTTAAAGTGCTATTTTTTGTAAGAGTCAAGTGTCCCCCACTTCTCTGGGGTCTTGGAAGTAGGGTATATAACAAAGTTAAAAGGAAATCTATCACAGCGAAGTTAGGCTTTACAAATTTACGAGTAATAGTCAAACAACTTATAAAATGTAGTTTATTAAACTTAGATTGCCTGGATGAGAATAGTATTTTTTTTTACTTTGGATTCAGTTAATTGGCGGTTGATAAGGATTCCAGAAAAATCTATTTTTAGTTGTTTTGAAACGATACAAAACAGTCTCAAGTTGAATATGCTTTAGGATGTAAAATAAATAGGATCACGACTGTAATTCCCAAATACGGTAGACATCCTCTCAGATCTCCAGACGCTTAGATCCTTTGAAGATGTCTAGTAGTGAGAGGCACGTCCAAACATTATATTTGGCACATGCCCACATTTTGCAGTAGTAAGCATTCCATACGTGACAGGTTGCAAGCCCATCGCTTGTGCCATATATCGTACGGCGTTTCTAAGGGTTGTGTTTTAGTCGTTATTTTTTAAACGCTATTAAACATAGAATAAGGTCATTGTCAAGATGCAACTGTTTTTAGCAAACTAGAAAATTTTCAGATGATCTTCGGGGTTAAAAAACGGACGTTCCCGGGATCCCGGGCTTCGGGATCCCATTGTATTCTCTAGGTGCGGGGCGCCTAAGCCCGTCACATTATTACTCAGCTACTCAGCTCAAACTTACTAAGCTACTTAGTGCATCTACAAATACCACAAAATTAACTCATCACTGGTCGGTGATAGGTGCTAAGTTGATTAGGTGGCGCCTAAGGTAGGTTTGCACCCTAGCGCAAGATAGGGTATTTAGTGCATGGTTAAAAAAATACACTTCACTTATTGCGTTATTGGTAAAAAAGTTGCCTGAATTTAAAAAAATATTTAAGCTTTGAAACCCCATTAATGAAACATAATTATCAGGGTTTTCGGGTTCTTGAAACTAAAAATTGGAAGGGTTATTTATTTTTTACAAGCACTAAAGGAATTCCCAAAAATCACCTCTAAGGGTATATGTTAATGGAGCGGGAATTTAGGTTTGTTTGAAAAAAAAAACACGAACGGGGTCGCGAAGTTTTCCAATAGTTTGTAGTTCAAATCGACGAAGTAATTTAAAAAACAAATACGGGAACGAAATATTAAATATTTAAGAGCCATTCGTAACCGTCACTTCAAAGGGGTTTTAATAAACGTGTCGTGCATATAACTAGGGATGCGAATGATCAACAGTTATAGGGCAAATGCGAAAATTTTAACGTTGTCGATAAAATGGAAAGATATATATGTTCAAATTCAATCAACAAAAGCATGGTAGACAGAACAGAACATTAGAACCATGACCCATGGCACAAGAGAAAATACCTACATAAGTTTATGTTGAAAAATATATTTATCTGAACAATCTTTTGTATGTTAAGGAAATTATTGTGAAGACAATTTATTTTTTTATGTATTTATCTTAGTATCAACATCACTTTGTGAGTGTAACATAAAATAAAAAACTTAATGCCAATAACAGATTCTTACTTTGTAAACGTTTTTTTTTTTTAATAGTTGCTTAGATAAAAATAAAGACTATAAACTAGACAATGTGTGACCGTAGTTGTCTTGCAAAATTATGAAAATACAAAGTACGGATAACAAAGATAATTAGATAATTAGGTGCATGTGTATGAGCGTGAATGCATGTGTGTGTGTGTGTGTGTGTTCGTGTGTGTACGTGATGCATTTGTGTATGTGTGTATTTGTGTGTGAAAATACGTGTGACTAAGAAGATAAAAATAATCAAAAAATTAAATAAAAAAAAAACAGAAATTAATCACGTTATGAGTTAAGACGAGTAATAAATGTTTTTGATGAATGCAGAATCGTTTTTTCTCAATAACCGCAAAACATACAGTTTTATTTTTTAAGACAAAAATAACTTAAGGATATAATCTAGATAAATTACAGACAGAATCACGATTGGTGAAACTTTTCTCGATAGATTTATTTTCCAAAGTTGGCTCTTCATAAACACTAGTTTCGTTTTTAATCAAAACTATGAATAGCTAAATAGTTCATTTTTATATAATTCGTTAGATAATCAAATGATGGTTTTCAATATAATGCAGTTTTATCACTTTTTCCGTCTTATCCGGGTAGACTCAGCCCATACAAAAAATCAAAAATTTCACTTATCACCTTAAGTAAGGATACAATAATTTGTTTCTTGAATGACGGTTTACTTTGGTCGATGATGTCAATGACATTTGATGAGAACTCTTTATTATAATTATTCATTGTGCGGTGTATGACAGAATTCTGACCATAGTTGGAATGACTGAATGGGACAAAAAAGAGTTTAGTGTGCCTAGTGCGTTTAGATGGAGCTTTTATTCTAGAAAGAAGGATGTTAACTGACAATTCTGCTGCCACAAACATCATGAAAAAACAGCAATTGTAGTAGTGTACGACGATATTACAATGGCATTAAATTATGATATGTACAAGATACTTCATATGTGCCCATATTATTCGTGCGATAACTGTAAAAATGCAAAGTAGCATAATACGACGGTTATGTTGCGTAGTTAAGGAGTCCCTATGCCAACCTTCCGACTCTGTCATCATACCAGCTCAATTGTTGCACTATCTCCGACGCCATATTTTGTCTCAATCGGATAATAGCAAGTGCTTGAAAAACGAATTAAAAATATTGAACCGGAAGAATCAGTCAATGAATATACGAAAAAAAGGTTGCAAAAAGCGAATTCGACGGGCGAAAGTTAAAATTGAAATTTCTGAAGATGTGGATTAAGAATTCGTTAACACCTAGCCAGATGGAACAATAGTAGTCCATCGTCGTCGCCAAACCCATAGGATCCAAATGCTGAGTGTAGTTACTCGTAACTTTTGTTAACGCCATTTCATGTACTCTACATCCTTAAGACGCTGCCAGTCGACGATTATTTTTGTTCGAAACGAAAAAAGAAATACTTGTGACCAAGCCACATCTCCTATTTTATAATGTATAGTATATGTGAATAAAGATGTACCCATCTTTAATCACTTCAATAAATAATCCTACCGACCGCTGCAATGACGACAAACACACGTCGGAGCGTGGTCCGCCTTAGCTTTTCGAATAAATTAATGATATAAATTATGTATAATTACTTATCAAAAATCTATTCTAATAGAAATCTAGATCTACATACTACCTATCTTTAACAATAAATCACAAGTTGATTTTAATAGTAGGTATATAAAATATTTCGAGCATAAATTCTAAAACGTATCATTTTGAAATAATATCTTTATCGTGAAAAGTTTCTGCTATTATGTTTTCAGCTTAATAGAAATCTAGTTAGGAACCTGAAGTAATATACTTATAAAAATAGGAGATGTGGCTTGTTCAGAAGTATTTCTTTTTTCGTTTCGAAAAAGAGCAATCAGCGACTGGGAGCCTCTTAAGCTACTCTAGATATCAACCAGTAAAACTACCTTGTTTGAAATAATCGAGAAATAAAGCCTTCGAAAAGAGAACATTATTACTACTGCCAATTATTATTATCATCATTGTATTGGCTAGCTCCTGCTTACGGCTAAGCACGCGTGGGACCAAGATAAAAGATATTAGGCTAGGTCGGAATCTTTCATAAAACTTGACTTAACTAAACTAACTGTGTTTTAAGACGTTTCAAATGATAGTAAGATTTCGATGGACAAAAACATATTTAACTTCTTATTTCACGTCTTTAACGTAATAATTTACAAACAAAAATAATTAAAAAATTAAAACTTGTATAATATTCGACATATATATACATATAAATAAACAAATAATACATATGTATTTATGGATCTCAGCCTAGAGATCAGAGAGGATGTCCACCATAATTGGGGATTACAGTCGTGATTCTATTTTACTCTTTTTCTATAAGTTAGTGCGTGATATTATGCGGGAGGCTATTCGAATTAATTCAGACTAGACCAGTGGCATCCCTAGCTACCTTGGACGATATTGTTTGTTTATTAGTTCTTGACAAATTGCAGGGTTGCCAGTTAAGACCTAAGTTCAATTTCAAACGGATCAATCAAAAATCCGGCCAAGTGCGAGTCGGACTCGCGCAAGAAGGGTTCCGTACTATAAAAACGGCAAAAAATCACGTTTGTTGTATGGGAGCCCTCCTTATAAATTTATTTTACTCTGTTTTTAGTATTTGTTGTTATAGCAGCAACAGAAATATATAATCTATGAAAATGTCAACTGTCTAGCTATCGCGGTTCATGAGATACAGCCCTGTGACAGACAGACGGACGGACGGACGGACAGACACACAGACAGACAGACGGACAGCGAAGTCTTAGTAATAGGATCCCGTTTTTACCCTTTGGGTACGGAACCCTTAAAAAGCGATAAATATCGGTTTCATTGAAAAATGTCGTGTATTTTCTAATGTTCTTTAGGTCGAGTAGTTCAATGAAAGGGGAGAAAGGAGGAAATATTAGTTTTTCTGTATGTTGGTAACGAATAAATTAAAAAAACTTTAGACCGATTTCAAAAATTCTCTCATCATTAGAATGCTATGTTATCTCTGAATAACAAAGGCATAATATTAATTGCTAGAAAAAAATAGGATCCTTATTCAAACTTCTATAATTACTTAATAACTACTTTATTAATAACTAGCGACCCGCCCCGGCTTCGCACGGGTAGCATGTTACTATACATATAAACCTTCCTCCTGAACCACTCTATCTATTAAAAAAAACCGCATCAAAATCCGTTGTGTAGTTTTAAAGATATAAGCAAACATACATACATACGCGGGAAGCGGAAAGCGACTTTGCTTTATACTATGTAGTGACTTCAACCGCTAGTCATCTTATAAGTAGTCAACTAAGTAATATTTATACTCTAAACGAAGTATCTTGTACATATCATAATTTAATGCCATTGAAATATCGTCGTACACTACTACAAATGCTGTTTTTTCATGATGTTTGTAGTAGCAGAATTGTCAGTTAACATCCCTCTTTCTAGAGATAAAAGCTCCATCTAAACGCACGATGGGCTTGCAACCTGTCACGTATACTAACTACTGCAAAATGTGGGCATGTGCCAAATATAATGTTTGGACGTGCCTCTGACTACCCCCACTAGACATCTTCAAAGGATCTAAGTGTCTGGAGATCTGAGATCTGATCTACACTCTTTCATGTCCCATTCAGCCATTCCAACTATGGTCAGAATTCGACACCGGAGGGTACTGCTAGTCATCTTATAAGTAGTCAACTTAGTAATGTTTAGAGTCTAAACTTTAAGCTCAAACTTTAAACTTTAGTGGACAGCCGTGGTCGTATGCTAAATTAGGATTGTTTGCTAAAAAATAATAAAAATAATAATAATGTAATAAGCGAACCTCTAAGGCAAGGCAAAATGCAAAATAATCGCGCTAAGCTAATCTTGCGTTGTATGCTATAACAAAAAAAAAAACAAATAAGCACAATGCTGAAGCAAACCCAAACATAGCTTAACCAAAATCGCATCTGTCGAAATCGCATATTTATTACGAGTATATTGCAAAATAAAAAACCAACCCCAAAACCCTAGTTCGTAAGCTGTCCATCAATAAGAGTTTGTATTCAATATCTACATTATTAACCTGCCACTGTTATACAATGATTAAATGTTTAATCCGTTTCAAACGACATTGCAGCCATAAATAATAAATGAACCAAGTTTTCTTTGTACGTTCAAGTTCAGAGGCTCAACATTCAGTCCTCAGCTTCGGGAAAAGCTACTGTTCCAAGCGATCTGATCCAAGGTGAGATATTACATATCATGGTCTGGAACTGACCAGGCGGTTTTTCTGGTTTGGTTTACGGGAATGGTTTAAAAAAGTGCTGACAGTTTTTAATCACTAATCAAATCGTAACGTGACGTCATGGTAGATCGGATTTCTCAAACTGGGTTAAGCAACGTTTAGCGCGTAGCAAAAAAATAATAACTAAGAAACTGGAATTGCAAAAAAAAAACAGAAATAAAAATAAAAACGCAGTGCGCGATTGCATTAATAACAGCATAAACAAAAATAGTGTTCTAGTGGTGAATATAATTTAAAACAATTGTGTCGGCTATTCTTAATTTAAATCGAAAAAGGTTATCGAAAGCCGCGTCCAATAATCTGGGGGCACGGCAGTGCCCCCGCCAAGTCAAGCAATAAAGCGGCACGGCTGTACCATCCTTTTCTCGAAGCAGTTCAGGCCATTTTCGACCCCCTATAACTTCGTTGTGAATAAAACTAGAAGCCTGAATTTTCAGTAACCAAGCAGTCACTATATAAACACGGTATATTTCAAATTTCATTCAATTTGAACCAGTAGTTTAAGAGTTATAACTAGTCAAAGTTTCCTATTTTGTCACTCACTCACTCGCTCACTCACTCACTGACTGACTGACTGACTGATCTATCATCAAAAGTTTAAGGCACTTCTAGCAGACATAGAAGCTTCAAATTTGAAACACAATTAGTGTTTAGTGTAAAAATCCTAAAAAAACCTGCCAAGTGCGAGTCGGACTCGCGCACGTCGAGTTCCGTACCATTATCTATAAATCACGTTTGTTGTATGGGAGCCCCACTTAAATATTTATTTTATTCTGTTTTTAGTATTTGTTGTTATAGCGGCAACAGAAATACATCATCTGTGAAAATTTCAACTGTCTAGCTATCATGGTTCATGAGATACAGCCCTGTGATAGACAGACGGACAGACAGACCGACAGACCGACAGACAGACAGACGGACAGACGTACAGATGGACAGACGGACGAACGTACAGTGGAGTATTAGTAGCAGGGTTCCGTTTTTACTCTTTAGGTAAGGAACCCTAAAAAGTAGGGCTATCTACAAAAATAAATGAGATGCCATCAAAAACATAACATGTAAAAAAAGCCAAGTCTCGCAACGCAACTCAGTTCTTCTACCGTAAAAAGTTGTGAAATCCATGTAATACCAAGTCGGTTAATTTATTCAGTCCCTACTTTAAGGGTCCTTCTGACTTGTGTTATTACGTAATTAGCTAACCTTTACGTAATAACTTAAGACAGAAGCACCGAGTAGTAATATTACCTGCTTCAAGTGCTTGAGGTAAGCATCCATGCGTGACTTTACTTATTTTAGAAGACGAATAAATACGTACTTAAAACGGCGAAGGAAAATTTCGTGAGAAAACCAGTTAGTGTTCTTATAAGCGGCTATGGACTTCGAAACTGACACGTATGGAATGCTAACTACTGAAAAATTTAGAGATATGCCATGTTTAATGTGTGCCTCTGATTAGCCCTTTTAGTCATCTAGCGAGCATCTGTGATACGGCCGGCCGCCATTTTGTTCAACGGTCACACTAATATTATAAAATGGCGTCTTGGTGCACTTGTGTAGCAGCTAAAATGATATTAAGGCCCTGTATGTCGACGATTGCTCTTTTTCGAAACGAAAAAAGAAATACTTCTGAACAAGCCACATCTCCTATTTTATAATGTATAGTA
The DNA here is from genome assembly GCA_912999785.1 of Hydriomena furcata. Lineage (NCBI taxonomy): Eukaryota > Metazoa > Arthropoda > Insecta > Lepidoptera > Geometridae > Hydriomena > Hydriomena furcata. The sequence goes on from OU538821.1 coordinate 3,258,542, forward strand.
TATGTGAATAAAGATGTACCCATCTTTAATCACTTCGATAAATAATCCTAGGGCCTTAATACGCTAAATAAACAGTTCTCTACTATACCTGGCTTTGACGGCATCTGCTGATGCATGTGCGTAGGTATCGGGATGTACATCTGCGTCGCATAGGGAGAGGGGACGATCATGGGTGGACCGACCAGGCAGGCGGTATCCGCTGACACATCTGTAGAAAAAATACACCATCAGTAACAGGAATACCGACTAGGAAGACGGACGAAGAGGGGAAGACGGGCCGGAGGACGGAAGAAACTCGACTTGCTGCAAGAAAACCTCCGCGCACTAACTCATACCACTACATAAGTTTTTTTACCAGCTTCAGGACTTGACGCTGACTAACCACGGATGCACCAAGAGCAAATATTATTTTAATAAGGATTTTTTTTACCAGCTATATAAGTGTAACATTTTTAAATTAATAATATAAAATACGATGGTTGCTTTTTATTTACTTTCTTCTATTTGTTATGAAATGTTAATAAATATCTCTATATTGTTCTACGCACAAGATCGCCTAATCCTAACTCACAATTTCTTAACTTCTAAATTAAAGGTGTAAAGGTAAGAGTTTTTCAAATCGGTTCAGTAGTTTTTGAGTTTATCCATTACAAACAAAAAATCTAAACTTTCCTCTTAATAATATTAGTGTTGATATAGATTAGTGTAGATTTTATATAAGTTAATTTGCACGAGTCATCAAAGTATAAAGTAGATTAATGTACAAGGAAACACTTGGGAAAAATAATGACTCAATTTACCCTCATAATTTATGTCACTACAATGAACAAAAATAACACTTATTACGACTAAACATGGTTGGTTACAAATTACTGTATAATTTATTGCGTTAACAGTGTTTTGAAAAGTAGCTATAATCAAAACTAAACACTGACGACTCAATGAGTACGTTAAACTACACGAAGTAACTTCTCTTGTTTATTATTTACAAATTGTCTTCTATATTATGGCTAAAGTTGACGGAAACGATGTCATCTCCTTGAGCTATTAGCTGCATTTTACCTCAGAACCAATCAATATTTCATCCCAAAATAGATAGGCTAAAATGTCACACGAGCATTTTCGGAGATCGCAATAGTTGGGGCAAAATTACACAGCAACTCCAGGGGCTAGGTTTGAGATCAGAGTCAAAAGATGGATGATGAACGTTACTGACATAAACTGAAGTTTAACAAGTTGTGTATGATCTTGCTTTTTAGGGTTTCGTAGTCAACAAGAAACCCTTATAGTTACGCCATGTCGCTAGAACGCTGTAATTTGGCATGAATATGCCTATTCATTGCAAATTATTGGTCAAGCCGACAAAGTGGTACAATAAAATCATGAAAAATATTTTTTAGGGTACCTCCCTTAAACCTGAAGTGGGGATGTTATTTTTTTTTCGCGCATACCCCATGGGTTGGTTTCGTTGGATAGGTCTTTTAAAAATATTATGGGTTTGTAAAGATAATTTTTCGATTAAGGGATCCGTTTCTGACATATTTATTAAGCTTTAATGTGCTAAATTTTGTCAGAGTCAAGTGTTTCTAAACTATTGGGTTTGGAAGTGTGAAAAAATTCACGGTAGTAGTACTTATAGTGAATTTAAAAGGAAAATTATCACGGCTAAGTAGGCTTTACAAGTTTACGAGTTATCGTAGAACTTTGAAACTAAAAATTTTGTACAAATACCGAGTAATAATCAAATTTTTACAAATATCACTGAAAATTACTGTGTAAACTACGAAACCAATAATAATAATCCCCATATTCTTAGTTGTAACCTCAAAACTACCTTGCTTTTTGAATTTCAACCCTTAACGGGGTAAAAAAAAAGGTGTTAAAATTTGTACCAAAAAGTGCTTTTATCTATGTCATTATATTGAAATTTAGACAAGACAACGTCTATCGCAAAACAGCTAGTCTTTTTAATCGTATAATACGTTTAATGAAAACTTTGATATTATTACACAAAATAATTTCCATGAAGCTCGTCTGAAACCGAGGTATCGACTTGCTTTATAGTTCACATTATAATTAAACAGGTACGTTATAATCAAAATCAGTTATGGAAGCTCAAAGCATTTTCAATTTACCGTGCATAATAGAATATTATCCCTGGGACGTAGCAATTTTAGATTTATATTAACGAGGATGCAGTCCTAGTGGTTAGTATGATACAGAGACGCACTTTACGAAATATATCTTTCGAATCATCTCTCTGCCTCTTATTCCCTGCTACATAAGGTCTCAGTTTATAGGGTAAAAAACATGTTCGCTTCAGCATACCATGTTTTCATTTTTCATTCAGTTCTATCACTCGCCATCTCAATATATAATTTGGATATTATATCTACACTACCAATTTATAGAGAAAAAATGTATCTTTCTAAATGTTTGTATGTTTATTTGTAATGGATAAACTATCGAACTACTTGACCAATTTTAAAAACTATTTCACCTATCAACAACTACATTATCAGCAAATAACATAGACTACATTTTATTTTTACCTAAGGTTTTAAAAAAAATATAATCTTTATTAGCACACCCGTGCGAAGCCGAAGCGGGTAGCTAGTATTTTTGCATTTCAATTATATTTCGTTGGATAAAAGCGAGTTCCGAATTCACATGCTTTTAAAACTAACCAAATATGACTGATCTGTTTGCAGAATTTCCTGGTACGCGTAAATACGAGTACTCTTTGTTGTCTGATGTATTTCCAATACTATCATCCATTTTGTATCAAAGCAACCACTAAATACATTCGACACGCGTTTTAATTAAACAGAATCGGCTTGTTTGCAAAACTATATTCCTGGAAAGGTATAAATTAAATTCAACGTCCTTTTATTTTGAATAGTGATGTTCGATTATATTGGACGTCTATTAAACACGTGAAACTTAATAATATACTCGATATTATTAAGCTGACATTAGCTTGTGACAAGTGTGACGGAAAGATATACTTATATTGCCTAAACATTACGTATTCATGCAAGTTCCGTGCAATGTTCCAAGTATAATTTAATATTTGTTCACCATAATATATCTAGGTACTAATCTTTTAATAAAATACCATAATATGCCTACTTATCTTTTAATAAAACTTAAAGATGGGTTGGCTAAGCGGGAGGTAACCGGACCCGGGCTCGATTAGGAGGCAATATTACTCGTATGTTTTTATTTTGTATCAAATTGCAACCCCTGTTTTGAGCAAACTCATTTCATTGGTAAACCTTCAAAGGCAGCCCCGCCGGCGAAATTTCGAGTACGTTGCATACTATGCAAGTTTGATAGACATGTAATTAAGAGGCGAACGGTTCGGACGTTCCTGTTAAATGCTCAGATATTTATAATTATATTTCGGGTTGCGTGTATTTAACATGGTTAAGTTTTAGGAATATATCTATACCAATATTATAAAGAGAAAACATTTGTATTTTTGTACTGGACCGATGTCAAAAATTCTTTAACCATTAGAATGCTACATTTATCTCTGAGTAACATAGGCTATATTTATTACTAGAATAAATTAGAGATCCCTACTAAAACTTCAATAATGTAACCGAAGGTGTAAACAAAATAGTCATACAATCATATTACACACGTGCGACGCCGTTGCGGACTGCTAGTAAATAAGAAAATTCGTTCTTGTTACGGTGTCTTCAACAAACAGCAAAACCATAAAGTTCGACAATGGTATCGATTCTTTTGGAAACAAACTCAAAATACTGCTGATTCTTTTATTCTAAACGAAACAGAATAAGATGTCGTTAAATTTAGTTTAGTTGTATGCTGGCAACAGAATCGCCACCAATTACTGCAGAATGGTATTCAATATAAGCAAACTACAGACAACGTTGCATGTATGTTTTGAAATTGCATTATAATTGTGTGTTCCGCGTCGAGTTTCACGTATTCCTACAATTATCTGGTGCTCTGCCCGACAGAGCATTTCGTTGTGATTAATTTGATTTTAATTCATTCAAAAACGACACTATGAGAACACGCACCCACAGTGGACGAAATCTTTTTTCATAAAAATCACTTTATGTGTTGACTGGCACTATGGCGCACTCTACCGTGTGCCTTTAGAGCTCAACTTTGGCTAGAGGCACACGACAATGTGCCTCTAGTCACACTATGCAGTGTCGCACAACACATAAAGTGATTTTTATGAAAAAGATTTCGTTCACTGTGGGTGCGTGTTCTCATAGTGTCGTTCTTGAATACGAGGGTAATGCACTAGAGTATGTTAACGGACCGGTATTTCATTATATGCTCGGGATTTACATGTAAATGTAGAATGTAATATTTCAATTTCAGTTAATTTCTGACAAAATGCCGCAATCCAACACCATCATCAAAACGGAACGCGGTGTGATTAAGAAAGTCGTGCATATACAGCCGAAGATAATACAAGTTATGCCAGCACACGAGCGACGGGGTTATGTACCGCAAGAGAACCGAAGGTATCTACTTCGCACCAGTAGTGGTCAACCCTGGACTTTTACTCTGCAAAACGATCTCGACATAATCGAAACAATATGACAGTGCTCCGATATATTCGGCCAAACCGCACTATTAAAAATCGTCGTCTGTCGTAGTAGAATGTATGATGCCGAATGTCAAAAGTAATGTAAGTCGTTCCATCTTTCAAAATATCGATACAGGAAGTATCAATTAACGTGGGACATTTTGTCGAAAATGAGTTAAATGGTATACTTAGAATTTTGATATCCTTAAAAAAATGTCCCTTACAGTACATTTTTTTGAATGTTCTAGACAGGAATAATTAAAAAACGTTAACGTAACAGGTTTGTAAGTCCAGTTCTTCATTTCGATTAAAGTAAGTGACTTCAATCAAATAAATTGTCCCTTACATTAAATTCACTCTAAAAGAAAAACACGGTTATTATTGGTAGTTTTTTTGTTTACTTGATGAATGACTAAATGAATACTAGTTAGAGACCTTTACGTTAAAAAGATCTATAGTTTTATTTTTACACTTGTTCCTTACACTATTGCTGACCATTATATACTTGAGTTTAAATAACGTAAAGTACGGATTTACATTGATTTTTACGGTAAGGGACATGCTATCTACGAAACCATAAGGAATATCTAAAATATGAAAGATATTCCTTATATTCCGGTTCTCTATAAATATGAAAGATCCTAAAAATCTAACACACTTTGCTCTTGGAAGCATTTAAAAAGGATAAAAACAGACAACAGGAAGAAAAAACACAAATATATTTACAAAAAAAAAGTTATTTTTGCTCTCCTGTAAAACAGGGGTTTGTCCCTTACGTTATGTGATACTTCCGGTATCGATATAGTTGGAAACGATGAGACGTTTGTCTCGATTATATGGTATTCAAGAGTAGATTAAAATTTCAAATACCTACTGCTGTTTTAAGGCATAATTATATTATTGATGTGTATACACATGAACTATTTTGATGTAGATAGCCTAATTAGCTATATTTTGCTATTCTTAGTAGTTCTTAGTTACTCTTACTCTCTCTTACTACTCTTCTTATAATAGTTGTACAAATTCTGAGTAACTAACTCAGAATTTGTACAACTATTATTTGAAAATAAACTATTTCTATTTCTAGACTCCCAGCACTCTTAGAAATGTTTGCGAGAGTCGTCGACTGTCATAGTAGAAATCACGACGTCAATTATCAAAAGTAATGTCTGTCATTCCATCATTCAAGATGTTACCTAGGTTTGGCTCGATTATTGTCTCGATATACCGTTTATTGTTTTTAAGAGTAGATTCCTGGTGTTGGCTTTTTTTAGGTATCGGAGACTTCTAGCAACTGCATAGTTTACTTACACAGAAAATGTAACAGAACAGGGGGGCTATTTTGTAAAAACTATATTTATCTTGTTATGGCTTTCAATGTCGTTATTATGGCGTTGAATGCAGTTTAAGTACATAGAATCAATAATAGTTACTTGAAATAGGTATTCTCAAAAATGTATGATAGCCATGGCTATCATAAATTTGGATGATATTTACGAAATAAGCTAGCTGATCGCTATACGTAACTCGTATAGCGTTGTCACTTTCGCACCGTGAGTAGTAGGTACTGTTTTAACATTATTTTAAGAGCTTGTGGTAAGCCTCCAGTTTCCTCGACCGATGGTCTTTATACCGTTTTAGGACTACTTTTCCTCGGCCTAGTGAATGGTCTGCTTCAGGATGACTAAGAAAGAACCAATGACGAAGATCGAACAATTTGTTGTTTACATCGTGGGTTCGAATCCCGTCCATGTATTAATAGATTTTTTCATTGATAAATTTATATCAACACGTGCTCAAAAGCGGCGACGTGCTTGCAACCTGTCACGTATGGAATGCTAACTACTGCAAAATGTAGGCATGTAGGTTTAAAGAACTTTATTCACATACATGGTTATTATTACTATCAACATGATTCACTTATAATATGATACATAAGATTCAAATTATTCTAGGTTTTACAATGTATAAACTAGCTTCTAGTAAAATTAAATTATAACTAAATATTATCTATAACTAAATATTATGTAATACTTTAAATACTAAACATGTGCCAAATATAACGCTCGGTCGTACCTTTGACTACCTCCATTAGACATATTCAAGGATCAGAGCGCCTGATAACCTGAGAGGATGTCTAACGTGCTTGGAGATTACAGTCGTGATCCTATTTAATAACATTTTTTTTTTATTTCAGCATCTTCACTGTGGAAGACGAGTACTGTAGGATGATGGCGAGATCCAACGCCCCGAGGACGGCCTCTCCCAACCATGTGCGCGTTCAATTTTACCGTAAAAGTGGGGCTCCGAGGAGAAACCAAGTGATGGCGATGATTGAAAGGTACGACTATTAGCGGTATCAAAATATATAAAACAGAAAGTTCACAGGTAACAGATTTCCGATTAAACGATGAGAACTGCAAAAGTTATAAAACACAAGCAGCCCTTTCGCCCTCGTCCTAGACACATTACTGACTGACTGACTTACGCACAGCCTAAACATCTCGTAGAAACTCGAAATTTGGATGATGTATTCCGAAATTCAACTCCTGCGGCGAGGGTCTGATGTCTTTTTGAAAATAATTTCACGTAAACGAAGTTGCGGAAGGTTTCCATTAGTTTTCTATAGAATTAGATGCGATTATGTATTACGATTAATAATAATATTCCCGAGGCAAGATAATGATAGCCTTTTGCAGTATTTGGTATGCACCTTTGTCACAACATACTTTGTGATTTCTATCGGTATCCCTTTTGCCAGCCCCTATTTATTTATATATTTTAAATCTGTGCGTGCAAGTTCATACGAATTGAAGTATATTATGTCTTGTTTGTAACGCTATGATCGTGCCAGGCAAGGTGCTGAACACAAAAACTCTATCGCGAATACCATTCCGAATATACGTAATTCTTCCTCGGGGTCTACTGTGCAAACTATTACGATATAGTATCGTGGCATTTGTTTCGTTGTCAGATTCAAATTATCTAATTATTTTCTGTGATGTTAAAGTAGAAAGTAGGGTGACGAAAATCGATTTTTATCAAAAGTACTGACAGGTGTTCAATCGTTCAAACTATAGACGAAACGATGTAACATTGTCACGATTTATCGTTTAACAGTTTGCGAGTAAACCAAAACAAATAAACATTAAGTATACTATTTCCGACGTGCGAATTTGCATTCCCCTTGCCCTTAAAATCCAGACACAACATTCGGAAATCGATACCCCTCTCCTGGGGCCGACACACGAGACATAGCGCAAAGGGAACGGTAATTAAATGCGAGGGTTTGATTTTAATAATACCGCTCCCCCTCGACTGATGTTATTCTGATGTACTCGCACCTATACGTAATTTACAGCTACGTTTCGCTTCCGTACGCGTGGTACCTGGATAAAATGTAGGGTATCGAATGCTATTATAAAATGTGGGGATGCGCCAAATATAATGTTTGGACGACCATCTGATTCGTCCTTTTAGACATTTTCAAGAATCTAAGCCCCTGGATGATGTCTACCATACTTGGGTTATACAGTCATGATCCTATTTTTTAAGTTAATGCCTTGTTGGAACGCGACGCGACGACTAGGAAGTTTTTTTTGGCATTACCAGCCCAAGATGCAAACTTGTAGTAACCAAGTAAAATGTATAAGCACATACACTTAAAATTAAAAATATATAGAAACATTTATTCTAGGCACAAATAGTACACTGTACACTACACCCACATATCACACAAAGTAGGGCGTAGGCCTCAGCCGTGATTGGCTACCGCCATAGCCGGACCACGTGAACGTACCTACCCTATGAACATCGACCACACAGCCTATAGACTCCTCATGCAAGGCAACTTTCTCACAACACATTAGGCTTATTCTACTGATATAAGAAACCGAGCGCGATTTACAACGCGCCCCACGGCGGGCTATGACATTGAACCGGCCAATCAGAATGCATTTTTTACCGCTCCCCCTGACCCGCACACATCAACGGCTTGACAGAATTGTTTATTTGAAGAAATGAAGCCATTAGGCGTCTATTGGGCTATGTGGTCAATGCCTCTGAAGCACAGAAAAGTTTTTCAAATTAAAATTCAAATCCATTTATTCAGAACAAAGTACAAAGGGAACAGATCACAGATGGAACAATGAAAACCACAAAAGTTATAAACAACTATGTAGCAGCATCATCGCCCACCACATAATAAATATATATAAATAGATAATATAAAAGTTAAATCTAAGACCTACACCAAATTTTTTAACACATAGGTTAATAAATAGGATACTGTAGTACATCCGAGTGGTGTATGTGTGCGTGTAAGTGTGTGTATTGAAAGTTATACATTTTAAGAAAGAATTAATTATTCGAAATCTAGATATGGCTGTACATAGAGCCTTTTAAACAGATAGCATCTAAGTAGCTAATAACATGTTGATAGTTCTAGAGGTACATCTACTTACTGTGGGAAGCTGACGAGTTGAGAGCCGATGCATTGATGCTGTCCGAAGGAAAGAAATAAGTTGTCCCTCCAACATTCTCCTAGAAAAATAAAAATAGTTAGTTTGGAGTTTAAATGAAAATCAATTTCCTGAATGTATGTGAATGAAGTCACGGATAAAAGCTAGTTAATGTAGTATTTTATACTCACATGCAGCATTTGAGTTGGTTGGGCTGGCATGTGGGTAGCCTGCTGGATATTCCCACCCATGTGGGAAGATTGGGGGACCCCAACCCCCATGTGGGGCCCTTGAACACCCCCCATGTGGGACCCCTGCGGGGCTCCACTTCCCATTAGGGATCCTTGACCACCAACTCCCATATGGGATCCTTGAGGCCCACCAGCCCCCATGTGAGAGCTCTGTGGAACCCCACCGCCCATATGAGCAGCTAGCTGAGGTGGAGAACCTCCGGGTGATTCAGGCATCATAGACGGTTGGACATAGTACATGGGTACGAATTCACGGACCTTAAACAAAAGCACAAGATAATGCAACTTGTTTATACAGTTTTATAGATGCATGTAACAATATGACGTTGAGTTTGTTAGAGTTACCTGCTGTTTGTTTGCTGAACCGGAAGGATCATCCATGGTGAGGCCTCCCATAGCCTGGCTCAGGGGCCTTGCCGTGGTGGTGGATGACCGATTCTGAAACATAAAAAAACTGTAGTATCGCCAAATACCTACAGAGCACTGTATAAATAGGCTAGCAACCGTCACATATGGATTGCTAACTACAGCAAAATGTGGTTATTACGCCAAATAATTCAACTTTTCTCTGACTACCTCCTCTAGACATCTTCAAAGGATTTAAGCGCCTAGAGATCTGACCGATCTGACCGTATTTGGGAATTACAGTTGTGGTACTATATAATATTGTATAAAACACGGGATTTAAGAGTCAACTCACCAAGTACGTCGCCAGTTTCGACTCCTGCGGGAGACCGGCCGGTGGCACGTACGGCAGATTTGGCAAGTACAGCGACGGATCCATTGTACCTCTATTATCGATCCACCTGACAACAAATTTACAGGCTAGAGGTGAACAAACAACTCTCCATAACAGTCGATTTAGGGTAACAAAACTCAACTTACGAGCTAACAAACTAGCATCCCATCTTCATTACACAATAACTAAATACACAACCACAATGAATACAACGGAACACTCGATCACCCGGACATTTTTATTTTCTACTTCATTTATTTGATTGTGGACCGACAAGAAACCTAAATAGTTTCTACCGTATGTAACATGTACAAAATCACCATGCCAAGCAACTAAAGTGAGAGCGGTCGGTTAACTGGCTAACTAAATTATCTTATTTAGGCCTTTCTATGAGAAATCAGACTATATATGAGAATCAGGTAAAAAACTATTTATCCAGAAAACAGGACTAGGAAGACACGAATACAAAACTAAGTTATTTTTTTATAATCTGTGGGACGGGAGAGTGAAACTCTACCAACTAACTAACTGGTAACTCTGCCCAGAACAAGAATAGCGTTGTTGTTGCCCACTCTACCTAAATAAATTAAATAGAACAAGATATAAAAAAATATTATAAAAAAAACATATAACAAGACTGCAAAATAAAATAATTAAAATAAAATAGTAGATTGTACCTATGCTAAATAGCAAACAGCAAAGCAAAATAATATTTTTTCGGCGAGGGCGCTTTTGTGAAACCAGAGCAAAGTGAGGGATTCTAGAGTAGAATCCCGAGTGTAGCGAGGGATTCTTTTTTTTGAATCCTGATTGTAGCGAGGGAGTCAATTCAAAGAACGTCGCCCGAGCCAAAAATATAGTTTGCGCCCGAGTGATACTACACTCTACTTTTTATCACCCACTATGAAAATAGATTATTTATCCATCACATTTCTTGCGTTCTAATACTTTCAATTCACTTGAAGAACTCATTTTTCAAAACAAAACCATGAATTTCTAAAAATCCGTGAAAATTAACGAAATCGCGGGATGCAGTTCGCGCGTTTTTAATTTGATTACTATTTTTTTATCAGCCGGCGGCGCGATATTTGCCGTGGGCGTCGTACCAGCCACAGTCAGTCTTTAAACAAACAATATTATTTGCGTTCGATTTCTTTGGTGCTGAACACTAAGATGTTCCAAATTAAAAAAGAGCGCAGCAAAGATGAGGCGCACTTACATAAAAAGAGGATATTTAAAAAGTGCGTGGCAAAAAGGATTAAAAACTCATTACCGCTAAAGGTTTCAAAGAAAACACCACCTATGGATGCACCTAAAGGCGAACCAAGTCGACCTTTTCGAATAGATGGGATGAAAAATAAATAGTTATGCCCTCTCCGCAGTCAGGTAAAAAGATATTTAAATATCGGACTCTAACAATTTTAGCATTTTGTCATATAAAAATACTTAAATTGACGATGGTGTTTGCCAAATGCCTACGAGTAGGTAGGTAGGTACTTGACTAATTAATACTAAGCAGCATTCTGAAGAAAAAGTAGTTATGGGGCAGCTATTAGATTCTAGACATTATTCTACACAAAAACCAGTATTTTTCAATTTGCGAGTAGGTACTGTCACAATATTCTACCAATGTCCGTTTCCTTCTATTGTTGGTAAACCAGAACGTAGAAGAATTAAAATGTGGCATGTTTTAAAATAATATGGCCGGTATTTTAAAGAGCGAATTAACGTGTTATACCTACCCACCAAAATCTAGCTAGTATAGGTATAGGTAGGTATATATAGGTAGGTATTTATATTATTCAATTAATCATTTATTTATTGCAGGTAGGTACTCTCTCTTTTCTTGTCTAGGTTTGACAAGTCAAGTAAACTTTGAGTTACAGACTGGACTCGAAAGAGTTTCTCTAAGTTTTTTAAATTAAACGACAATTCTATTTTTTACCTTAAAAGAAATTGGATAATTACCTACACTAAAAATACGACACTTATATATTGATACTCTTGATTATATTTCATATTATTCCGATCACATTAAAAAAGACGTCGACTCTTGTTTATTATGTGAAGCACTAACCGGGGACACCGGGCTTAAATTTATTTCACTTTTTAAACGGGGACAATTTGATGTATTTTTAATTGTAAAAATGAATTCCCGCTGTCCCCGTTGACGGGACAACGAAACTACACCCAAATACCTACTGTTTCACTGAAAACAAAGTGTTTGTATAATGGACTTGTAATACTTCATATTATTTAGCAATCATTTTATCAATTAAGTGCGTAAATTTAAATTCCATCATCATAAAAAAATTAAACCAATATTTTACAATACTACAAAATCAAAATCCTTTTTATAGTGATAAGTAGGTACTTAGGTACGTAAATAAATATTTATTGCTAGTTAAAGCACTCCCTCATAAAATACCTCCAAGAATGGTCTAACTTTCTTAATGCACTTCTATAAGCTTAAATTCTTCCATCTTTATTATTTTTTGTAAAGAATTTAGAATTAGATAAATATTTTCTACATAAAATAACTAATATAGTTTTCCGTTGTTAAACTACTTATAGAAAATAAAACAATTCACTCACATGGTGCAATTATTACGGTAGAGTAGTACACCGATTGTGGCAGATAAAAGTAGTTAATGTAAAACATATATGAGTTTCACTTAAAATTAGTTATTACAACCGTTGATTTATTGGCCAACGTTCGGATCGGAAGGCGAGTGCTTCTTTCCGTAGTTGGCTAGTTTATCAACTGTCGAACGTCGGATAGCTAACTCTTCTTAACAAGAGTACCCACCGAATGACCAGCGCGCATGTCCCTTCCGAGTCCCCGTACCTAGCTGTACCTAATTAGTAATAGTTACAGTACGTTCTGCATGTCTGATACACTCAAATCAGAATACAGTTTTCAGTTAGGTACCTATTTTGAATATTGTTTCTGAGTAAGTACATACGTTTTCTTCTACTTACGTAAATAGGCTACCTATTATGTTGTTAAACAACAGTATTCGAGCGCATAGCATAGTCTAGTCCAGTTAGGTGTGAAGAAAAGTTTTCAAACGCGTAGATAACACAAGAAAAAAGTTACTACCTTTATTGCTAAAAATATATCTTTATGTAAATATATTACAGGTACTTATGTACCTACACAAGGAGCTCTTCTTCTTCTTCTTCTTCTTCTAACTTAAGAGCTGTGCTCTGTTTGTAGGTAAACTGATCTAGATCACTACCAAACGGAAGCATCTGAAAAACTGAGCATCTGAGAAACTGAAAATAATTTGAATTTTAATTATTTATTATTAACTTTTCAATAAAATAAAATTTAACGATTTATTTTAATATTCATTAACCATTTGTAGTGTTATTTCTGTACCTGACTGTACATAATTTATTTAATAAACTCTACCAAGTCCAACCAGAAATTCAGAACGCATCTTAAATATTTACTTACCAGTAGCAAAAAAAGCTTGGTAGTATTTTTTGGTAATTGTCACTGTCACTATTTTTGCTAAGTCACGTCAGGTTTATTCTGCCAATGACAGTGTCACTGACTTGACTACTTCAAAGTCTATGAGTTTTACTTTGGTTGTCTGTCATCACATCACATCAAAATTTCAATCAATCAAATCAGATCAATCATTATTTTCTGTCTGATCAGCCTTACTTTTTCTTTAATTATTTTATTCGATGATTGATAACACATTTTATTAATCTACTGGAAATTTAACTATTATTGGTGCTTTGTTTATCTAACTAAAGTGGACGATAGGTACATAACATCAACATTATACCTGGGTGTTCGGTGCAGCGCAAAACAGCGCACGTCACAATTGTATTAACTTCGCATTAAAAGGTATGATGTGCGTTTTTAATGCAGTCAAACGAACTCTTCAGAAACAGTAGTACTTGTTATTTAAACGTGGTGAAGTTTTGGTAAAATTTTAGAAACATTGTTTCTTTTAGACCCAGAATGCAGTCGTATCAAGGGGGAGTCATCTACGAAGAGCGCGGCGATTTCCAAACACAGTCCGGCAATATAGCCAGCAACATCAAGAAAATATCCCAAAATGGTAAGCTATTGTGTCCAATTTTGATTCCTACCATAAATGTAAAAGTAATAAATAATCTTATTATGTCTTATTGATATTTTATATTAGGTAAAGTTAAAGGAGTGATTAGCTTCGCCTCATCTTGCTGATGATTCAGTTATGAAGTCTCCTTTGTTACAATTATATTTTATATTATCAGACAAAGAAAGTATCTATAATGGACAAAGAACCCTGTGTTACTAAGATCCTATGAAATGATACTTACTTGCATTACTATAGCATAAAGTTTTTCTGTATCACCAACTAGCTGTTCATTCTGGCTTCGTATGAGTGTACATGAAAATGATAGGCAATTTTTTTATATCTTAGGTTACTTTATTGCAATTTTCATTTTTAGGATTCCGTACCCAGAGGGTAAAAACGGGACCCTATTACTAAGATTTCGCTGTCCGTCTGTCTGTCTGTCTGTCCGTCTGTCTGTCACAGGGCTGTATCTCATGAACCGTGATAGCTAGATACTTGAAATTTTCACAGAATATGTATTTCTGTGGCTGCTATAACAACAAATACTAAAAACCGAATAAAATAAATATTTAAGGGGGGCTCCCATACAATAAACGTGAAATTTTTGCTGTTTTTATAGACAATGGTATGGAACCCTTTGTGCACGAGTCCGACTCGCACTTAGCCGGATTTTCTTCTTCTTCTTCGCCTTGTCCCACAACCTCGAGGGGTCATCATAACATAAAGATGTAATTTTTGTAAATTAAAAAATATTGCTACTAAAATATATATAAATATATTTATATATAATGTCCACCTCTCGCTCGCTGACAATGTAGTTTTTGGTAGGTAAAAAAGTTTTTTAAATTGGTCTGCTAGTTTTTTACTTTACGAACAAATATACATATATTTAACATATTACATATATTTTTATCTTCTTACTATGTAGTTTTACCTAAAAGCAGTTCATTAATGCTTTATGTATGATTCTCCTGACATTTTTTGCTAATCACAGTTTCATAATATACAAAACTGTTGAGCTAATTAAAAATAAATACCTAAAGTCTAGGTTTCTCTACTCTAGGTTTCATTGGAACTATCAGTGTAGAAGTATCCTACTAATATAATATTATAAATCTAGAAGTTTGAGTATGTTTGGATGTTTGCGGGTCATTCACGCTCTGAAATATTACTTAAAAAAAGGATCACCTCCAAGTACGGTAGACATCCTCTCAGATCTCCAGGCTCTCAGATTTTTGAAGGTGTCTAGAGGGAGTAGTCATGTCCTAACATTATAATATTTGTCACGCACCCACATTTAGCAGTAGTTAGGATTCCATATGTGACATGTTGCAAGGTCATTGCCACTTAAAAATTAACTTGGAATATAATAGCCCATACTCAGAATAGCATAGCATATAAACTACTTTTTATCCTGCTAGCAAAAGCTAGTATTTTATAAATCTACTTCACTACATAGTATAAAGCAAAGTCGCTTTCCGCTTCCCGCGTCTGTATGTCTGTATTTATGTTTGCTTATATCTTTAAAACTACACAACGGATTTTGATGCGGTTTTTTTTAATAGATAGAGTGATTCAGGAGGAAGGTTTATATGTATAATAACATGCTACCCGTGCGAAGCCGGGGCGGGTCGCTAGTATATTATAAATGAAAGGTTTCTGAGGGCATTTTCAAGTGATGATTGTGCTAACAATCATGCTATAATGGCTTGACTTACTTTGTTCATAAATAAATAGGATTACACAACTGTTATCCCCAAGTACGGCAGAACTTCAGGTGCTCAAGATCTTTTACATGCCCACATTTTGCAGTAGTTAACATACCACACTTACTTTAATATAACCTAGATTGGTATAAAGGCTACTTTTTATCTAAGTACTTTTAAAGCCTTAAGTACAGAAAATGGTGGTTTTTTTATTATTTACACTTTGCAAGTACTCCCAAATAGGGTTGACAGGCTGGTTGTAAAACACTCTAAGCCAAATCTTTTTGCAACATGTTTTTCACATGTTGTGCCAACTTCAAATTAATAGGACACAAAGATAATTACTTTAATAATAAGAAATGATTTAGCTCCACTCTATGCAGCTATGTCTGAATTTCTGCTACTTATTTTTTAACTAGCGACCCGCCCCGGCTTCGCACGGGAGCAAAGCTGATACCAAAATATATTACAGAAAGTCTTTGTATACTCATTAACAGCATTTAAAATTTAAAAAAAAAGTCGCGCTGATTTGAAATCTTAAAATTATCAGTGGTTCTCTAATATATTAAGCATGTTATTATACATATAAACCTTCCTCCTAAATCACTCTATCTATTAAAAAAAACCGCATCAAAATCCGTTGGTAGTTTTAAAGATATAAGCAAACATACATACAGACATACATACAGACGCGGGAAGCGGAAAGCGACTTTGCTTTATACTATGTAGTGATCTACATAAATTAAACAACAGTACTCTTAAAACTTACCATCTGTCTTGTGAGACAAAAAAAAACAAAGATTCATTATTCTTAAAACTTACCTTCGGTCTTGACAGCGAAACGATTTAAAAAAAACTACCGACACCATTCTTTGTCATTCCAGTATCATCAATGTCAAAGATGGTCAATCAGCTGCAAACTCCGCAGGACTCTCAGGAGCTTCGGAACCAATTGTAAGTCACCTTCAATTAACAGATGAATGACAACTAATTTGATTGCTTACCTTTTTGTACCATTCCTCTTTATATCTTCAAGGACAATCTCTAATAGTCTTATTACTGATTAAAGTCACAAGTACTGTAAAATAAATATTAGTGGACATTTAACAACTTTTAACCCTTAACTATGCAAAGCTTGTGTTATTGTTACAAATTGGTGTAAACTGTAGTTTTTCATAAATATGAGAATTATGAGATCTAGATAACTGATGCTGAGTACTTTTGTTGTTGTAAATACATACTTAAAACGCCCAGACAAAGAACAGACATCTATGTTCATCACAGAAATGTTTAATCTGGGTGGAAATCGAACAACCCACAGCGCAGAAGGCAGAGCTACTACCAACTAAGCTGTAAGGCCAGTCATGTTATGTATATATGTATGTTTGCTATTATGGCATGCAATGGTGATGATACACACTGGAGCTCTACATAGCCCCAGGCCGTGTTTGTTGCCAGGCTTGGTCGCAAGGAACAGGCTTCACCTATCTCCTAAGACGTTTCAAAGTGATCCTTGTGATTTTATTGAAGTATTTATTTTTGGAGTTATTCTAACTATTTCGTTGTAATTCCAGGCGGCAGATTCAGAACTACACGCAGAAATTGGCCAAGGACACGTCCACTATGATAATGGAGTTGATGAAGATGCCCGCTGAGCATCCGGCCCACAAGCTGTCCAGGGATCGCCTCTCGGACGAATACATGTCCACCCTTAATAGTTTCCAGGTAACTAACATTTTTGTGCGATAAGGTATTCAATATATTTAAATACTGATGGATGGATGTATGTATGTATGCGTAAGGGGTAAATTAAATTGGCTATAATACATACTGATTACGAGTAAGTATGTTAAGGTGATGCTTAAAATTTTTGTTTTTTTGGATGGTCTGAGTCTAACCGGATAAGACGAAAAAGTGAAACCGCATTATCTTGATAACCATCAAACTTAAAATGAAACTGTCTCTCATTAATTTAGCAAGTATGATTATCTAACGATATAACGATACATATAAAAATGAACCGTTTAGCTATTTATAGTTTTGAGTAAAAACGAAATTAGTGTTTTGGAAGAGCCAACTTTGGAAAATAAATCTATCGAGAAAAGTTTCACCAATCGTTTTTCTGTCTATAAATTGTCTAGATTATATCCTTAAGTTATCTTTGTCATATAAACAAAACTGTATGTTTTGCGATTATTGAGAAAAAACGATTCTGCATTCATCAAAAAAAATATTACTCGTTTTACAATAAATACCATTTTTACTACCTATATATTCCTAAAGGAAATAAAATAGGATCACGACTGTAATCCCCAAGTACGGTAGACATCCACGGTCAGATCCTTAAAATGTCGATGTAGTCAGTGACGTCCAAATATTTCATTCGACACTTGCTTTGCACTTGCATTATAATATAGTTCATGACATACAGGCCTGTGACAGACAGACGGACAGCGAAGTCTTAGTAATAGGGTCCCGTTTTTACCGTTTGGGTACGGAACCCTACTCTAAAAAATTATTATACAAAAATCAACCGAATATTGCCGCTGCTAAAGCCTAGATTTCCTTGCAATCTAGATGAGCATGACGTCACAAAACTGAAAACGGGAGGGTTTATTTTTACTCATACAACTATTCCCAAAAGTTCACGCTCAAATAAAAACAAAAAAAAAACATTTAAAAGCACAATTAAAATCTGATTTAGTTTTGTAACGATAATAATTATGTAGGTACCTTCTAATATTAATGTAACATTTTTATATTGTATTATCGGTTAACGTCGATAACATTTTAAATAAATTGCTAATTAATCATTGAGGATTTTTCCTCATTGTTATCATTACATATATATTTGATTATGCTATAAATATACTGTTGTTATGATTCTCGTATAACTAACTTTCTTTTATCCGCTACTCTGTCCGCGTAGATTTAGGAAATCGTTTTTTGACGACTTTATCGTAAAACATTGAAATTCTATAAAATAAAACAAAAAATATTTGAAAAAAAAGTAGTCTATGTCCGTCTAAAGACTTTAATTTCTAGGTTTATGAAATTTTATCAGAATCGGCAATGCGGTTTGGCCATGATAACGTCACAGACAGACAGAGCAGCAAATAACACATACATATTACTACATACACATACACATAGTATAATATACTACAGAATATTTACAAAATACACAAGAGCCATCCAAAGACAGTTGCAAACAGCCTTCCGACCGACAACCTTCTGACTTATGTTATTACGTAAATGTTAGCTAATTACGTAATAACATAAGTCAGAAGGACCCTTAAAGTAGGGACTGAATAAATTAACCGACTTGGTATTACATGGATCTCACAACTTTTTACGGTAGAAGAACTGAGTTGCGTTGCGAGACTTGGCTTTTTTTTACAAGTTATGTTTTTGATGGCATATCATATAACCTGCAGCATAGAAGGCAGAGCTACTACCAACTGAGCTGTGAGTTCTAAAAATATCTTGTAAAAAAAGTCAATTCTCGGAACTCAGTTCTTCTACCGTAAAATTTGATTATTTATGCAGTTGATGTATCTAGAGCGAATTTTCAAAATATTTCGGATTTTTCTTGATTTATACACTAAATACTAATTGTATTCTTAATTTGAAGCTTCTATGTCTGCTAGAAATGCCATAAAGTTTTGATAATCGGTCAGTCAGTTAGCAAGTGAGTGAGTGAGTGACAAAATTAAAATAATTCTTAAACTACGGGTTCAAATTGAATTAAATTTGAAATATATTGTGTTTATTTATACAATGCCAAGCCTTCTAGTTTTATCCACAACAAAGTTATAGGGGGTCAAAAATGACCTGAACTGCTTCGAGAAAAGGATGGTACGGCCGTGCCGCTTTTTTTGCTCGATTGGCGGGGATCACAAAAGGAAGCGGTTTCGTTAAATAACTTATTTCTTTTCAGGCTACTCAACGGCTTGCCGCTCAGAAGACCAAAGAGGACGTCAAGAAAGTTAAGGAGCAGGTCATGGTCATTGACATTGAAAAGCCCTATTCTTCTGGCAGCAACAGTACGTTTTTTACCATTGTTACATATGTTTTAATAACTCTCCTAATTCTATAACGTCCTATACTCGCGTATTTATCACTACATAGTATAAAGCAAAGTCGCTTTCCGCTTCCCGCGTCTGTATGTATGTATGTATGTATGTTTGCTTATATCTTTAAAACTACACAACGGATTTTGATGCGGTTTTTTTTAATAGATAGAGTGATTCAGGAGGAAGGTTTATATGTATAATAACATGCTACCCGTACGAAGCCGGGGCGGGTCGCTAGTTTACCTATAAAAGAAAAACTTTACTGTCATAGTCTACGCGCGGCTGTTTCAAGGCCGACTAATTGAAATATAATTGAGAATTGAGAAACATTGAGATAATTTCTTACATGACAAGTGTCAATTTTGTTGGCACCAAAATAAACTAAAAACTATCAAATAGGATCACGACTGTAATCCCCAAGTACGGTACATATACTCTCAGATCTCTAGGCGGAGATCGACAGGACCAAACATTACATTACATTTGGCGCCTGCTCACATTTTGCAGTAGTTAGCATTACACACGTGCCAGGTTGCGAGCCCATCGCCGCTTATAAGAATACTGATGGGTATATCTGGATTATAACATTACTAAAAAACACAGCTGGCTTTTATATACCAAATTTTATGAACGGTGATCGTAATCGCCTGAGGTTAACGAGAAATCAAGAGAACACATAAGGTTTTTACAACCATCATGCTTATATTAACAAAGGATTAGATATATCGATAAAAAACTGCTTTTCCTTCTACAATTAGTAACTGCACATTAAGTAGTACTAAGAATCTCGGAAATCGAAAAATTTAATATTTGGCGGTTATTTTAATTTGACCAACGACTTTTACCGCTTTGATTTTGGAAATCGATCTTTATCGTAGAACATTGAAATTCTTAAAAGAAACTTTTGGGAAACAATTAGCCTATGTCCTTCCCAAAACTTCAAACGATCTCTATAGTATGAAATCTCATCACAATCGGCCGCCGTGATAGCCTCACAGACAGACAGACAGTTACTTTTGCATTTATAATATTAGCATAGATATGTACTCAGGCTAGTAACTGAATGTTTTACCCTATATTCAGATAACAACTCTAGTACGTGACATAAGCATGCTCTTTCCTCTTAATGTAAAGGAAAAGGTTAATAACATTAATTGAACACACCGCTCGAATATGACATAACACACCTTAGTCAGTTTCAACGAGAAATAACATAATAATGATGCCAAAGAATTGTTTGTGTGGGGAAAGCTGATTCAGTGAATGACTATAATTTAGATCTGGTTTAATATTGTCTGTAAAATGTGTACTAGTAGTAATAGTGTTGTTGTTATTCAGTGAACGTTTGTTGGCTTGATGGGACTCAAATTAAATGCAAACAATGCCAGTGTAGACATACTATATGGGTCAAAAAACGCGATTAGCTTACGCCCATGAATACTACTAAAACTTCCAGTGTCTAACATCGAAAAGTAGTTTTTTCTTCAAAATATTCTTCTCGTTTATATCTGTGACAAATGAACCATTTGATTCATTTTTCATAAACATTATACAACTTACATAATATGGTGTAAAGCTTGATAGCCGTGTTACAAGTGAAGTTTGGTGACCGAGAAAGAACTATTACCGTGGATAGTTGCAATTTCAATCATGTTTAATGAGCAAACAGCCGGTCGCAAAGCAAGCGTTCTTCCCTTGCCAATAGAGTTGAGTCTACTGATCCCCAAATGTGCTACAGATGGCAGGGAGCTGGTGGAGATGAGCGACTCTAACCTGCGCCGCCAGGAACAGATCAATATGCAGAGCGAGCGCTCTCTTGTCGAACTGGAGGAAAGGGAAAGAGACGTCAGGCAGCTAGAGGTTAGTACTGTGCCACCATCTTTATTTTTCAAATTCGTGTAAATTTGCGTCTTTATCAATTTTCCAACTTCTGGACGGTAGCTCCGAGTAGTCTGGCCGCGACAATGGCTATTGTAAAATTGTAACATAGTCGGAACGTCTCGGGAAAGTAAATTAATAGAGTAACATTTTTTGCTAAATCTATATATCTATACATATAATAAAACTGTAGAAAAGTTCAATTCTGTACATTAAATAAAAACTAAAAAAAATACTTCTAGGGGTCTTCATACAAGTAACATAAGCCAAAGAATTTTTTTTTGAAATTTTCGTCTGTCTGTCTGTCTGTTGTCCGGCTTTCACGCAAAAATTACTGGACGTATTTTGATGAAACTTTTTTTGTCTATAGCTATTAGTCCTCGGCAACATATAGAATAGATATAGATTTGTTTTTTTGTTAGTTTGTATGTTTTTTGTTTGTAAATGTTTGTCGTCCAGCTAAGCAGGCACGGGTCAGCTAGTATAGAATAGTTTTATCTCAATTACCGCAAAACATACAGGTTTGTTTTTGTATGACAAAGATAACTTATGGATTTAATCTAGATAAATTATAGACAGTAACACGATTGGTGAAACTTTTCTCGATAGATTTATTTTCCAAAGTTGGCTCTTCCAAAACACTAGTTTCGTTTTTAATCAAAACTATGAATAGCTAAACAGTTAATTTTATTATAATTCGTTAGATAATCATACTAGCTATGTAAATTATAAACAGTTTCTTTTTAAGTTTGATGGTTTTCAAGATAATTCGGTTTTATCACTTTTCCGTCTTATTCGGGTAGACTCAGCCCATACAACAAAACAAAAATGTATTGATAAAAAAATAAATAAAAATAAAGTATCACCTTAAGGGCCGATTTTTCAATCATCAGATAAGTGTTAACTGTGGAATAAAATTGCAATTTTCCATACGATATGTCAAATTTATTCAACAGTTAGCCCTTATCTGATGATTGAAAAATCGGCCCTTAAGGTGATAAAGACCCGTGTCAAAATCTATAGTTATGTACCAGCATCTTCCAAAATTTGTTTGCATGCACAACAATAGTAATATTTAACACTTCACTACGATATCACGCAGCCTCACAGCTCAGTTGGTAGTAACTCTGCCTTCAGCGCTGTAGGTTGTGGGTTCAATCCCCACCCAGAGCAAATATTTGTGTGATGAACATAGATGTTTGCTCTGTGTCTGGGTGTTAGTATGTATCAAATGTATGTATTTACAAAAAAAGAAGTATATTATACGTATTCTATCAGTTATCTAGTTCCCATAGCAAATACAAGCTTTGCTTAGTTTGGGTCTAGATGGCGATGTGTCAAATGTAAAAAAAAAACAATTCGCCAATCATTATCATCTTCTTCTTGTCCTTATACCATTTCATGTGGAGTTGGCGCAACATGCAGAAAATCATTTTACAAAGGATTTGACCATGTTTTGTGCTATTTAAGTATAATTCCCAATGAGGGCTGACTTCAGGCAGGCGGGCGGTTGTTAAACACTCCAAGTTTTTACAACATGTGATCCACATAGAATGATAGGATAAGGGCTAGAAGAAGAAGAGTTATTATGTGAATGTTGGACAACATTTTTTAATATGAACATTCAATTGGAATGAATCACGGGTTATGCCCTGTGACTGTTCGGAAGATGAATAACCTCATAAAGTCATAGTTCTTTTGCAAAAACTCGAAAGGTTTGTATTTTTTGTAAAATCTACCTGAATATTGTTAAGGTCGGATAAAACTGTGAATGTTTTTGTCTCGGGGTTATTGAAATTTGGACAGCACAACGTCTGTTGGGTCAGCTAGTCACTACTTTAAATAAATAAATAGGATAAAAATAGCATAAAATAGATACGATGAAAAATAGGAGGATGTTCATTACTCGGGGAGTAATGAACATCCTCAAAAATCAAAGTTAAAAGGTATTTATTTCAATAAAATCACTAAGATCACTTTGAAACGTCTTAGGAGCTAGGCGAAGCTCGCGACCATTGTCTAGCTAGAAGAATCAGGTAACAAATACGGCTTGGTGCCTATCATCACAGACTTCGATATCGACATCGATATCAGATTTTTTGCACACCAAAAAATGGCGCATCTATAAAATCATTTTGCATTTTTTTATCATTTTGGAAAGGTTTTTCGGATTATAAACCACCTTATGTTTTATTCAAGAATTATATTTACATCTACAGCAAATTTCATCCTAATCCGTTTTTTCGTTTAGGCCTGATTAATTTGATTGATCGTTTTTATATAATTTCCAGGAGGACATTGTGGCCGTGAACGATATATTCAAGGATCTAGGCACGCTGATTCACACCCAAGGCTCTGTGGTGGACTCCATCGAGTCCAACGTTGAATATACCGCCGAGAACGTCGAGAGCGGCGTCCAGCAACTGAGAGAGGCATCTGCCAGCCAGGTAACAAATCTTTATAGTTCATTGTTTGTTTATTAACTAGCTGGACCCGCGATAGACGTTGTCTTGTCTAAATTTAAATAAACATATTGAAAAAAGCACTTTTAGTTTTTCGAATTTTACAATTTTTCATTCCGATTTCTGTGCATAAAAGTAAACTTTAGCGTCCCTTTTTACATACTTAATTAAGTTTCAAGTCATAGATACTAATTAAAAACCGACCAAGTGCGAGTCGAACTCGCGCACGAAGGGTTCCGTACCATTGTAAAAACAGCAAAAAAAACTTGCCGGTTTTTTTATTTATTTATAACTACTTTTATCCGCACTACATAAAAAGGTAAAATTTGTACTCTTGTTTGTAATGGATAAACTAAAGCAAATACAGGACAAAGGAAAATTACTTCACTTATCAAAAGCTACATTATCAGCAAGTAATGTAACATAGGTTGAATTTTGTTGTTTTATCTGTTTTAATGTTACTTTATAAGGTTGTGGTAAGGCCCCTGGTGAAGATTATGCAATTTCTTATTTCAGAACAGGCTGAGGAAGAGAAAAATCTACCTTGGCATCATTCTGATAATCGTGATATGTATTATCATGATTTTCGTTTTCCGCAAGTAAGCACTGATGCGGAATCCTATACAGACTTGGTACGTTTTTACTTTCCTGACCTTTTACGAAATTTCGGTTGTATTTAAGCTATTTAATAATCTCTTAATGAATTGGAGATAAAATGAGCCCAAACACGGTCTAAAACACAGGCGAGACGCACATTACCTCTGTGCGAGCGAGACGGCAATACATTTGTTCGCGAGTGAGAGAGACAAGTAATGACGGGTACGAATTTCTTTCTTCACCGCGATTGTACGAGTATTATTCATTACGTTGCGTTATGCACTTTTCGTCTCCATCATTAGATTAGCTCGGTATAAGTGTATTAATATAATATCGGAATTAGGCAAGTATGCAAAATGTTTAATACAAATAACTAAGTTTTGAATAAAAGTATACAAACTACACAATTTCAAATCCAATTATTATTATTTTTTATTTGATCTGTTTCAAAAAAAGAAATTATAAATGCTTTTATGGAATAAACAGTTTCTTTACCTTATTAAATTTTCCTAATAATCGCATTGAATTTTTTAAAAATATATTCACTTAGTAAGTTCGTATAAATTAGTGGCCAACTTAGGTGATGGGATTGTTTAGTAATATAAAAACTGCGTGGCTTAAGATTTTTAAACCAAATCATTCTACTCTCAGTAAGACTGTAGCGTTCAACTGTCAAAACCACTAGCGGTCAACCAACCATTACGTGACCGCGCTGAAGATTGCATAACTGAAATGACTAGGGACGCTACGTTACGAACGCTGCATTGA
The DNA here is from genome assembly GCA_912999785.1 of Hydriomena furcata. NCBI lineage: Eukaryota > Metazoa > Arthropoda > Insecta > Lepidoptera > Geometridae > Hydriomena > Hydriomena furcata. The sequence continues at coordinate 3,284,143 of OU538821.1, forward strand.
AATCTCATAAATATCCTGTCCTTGTCTCATATTGGTGGCAATTCTGTTGTTTTGACTAACTGTCAAAAATGTGTTCTTTTCAGTTCAATTTAATGTCTAAATTATCTCAAACCTTAGTTACACTTCTAGAAAATATAGAAATAGTATCACGAATTTAACCCAGCACCTAAAGTAGATTGCATTGCCACCATTATGTGACAAAAAGTAAAAATCGTACCAAAGTAAAAACCGTAAGGTGCTGTAAATACTGTATTATTTAAATCGGATCATAATTATATTTATTTAAGTGATTTTTTATTCTTTTAAGAGATAACGTACTTTAGGTTTATTTAATTTAATTCTATTATTCACATTTGGTAGTTTAGTTTAGCAATAATATAATTCTTTAGAATTCATTATATTATCTCTGGCATTCTGTATTGATATTATTCTTTTATTTTTAGTTGGTTCATCATTTTTAATTAACGACGATGTATAAAATATTGATTGCTTGCTTATTTATTACGCAATAAATATTAAAATAAGTACTTATTAACGTAAATGTATTAATGTATAGTGGGTTTATATACCTCAATTTGTGAGATAGAATTTAAAGAAATTGTGCTTAGAGAGTTTATCACAGAAGCAATTTAGGTTGAGTGTAATTTTAAAAGACGGGCCTATGAGTATCGCCTGGCTATATTTGTCCCTTTCTCTCTTGTTCGTGTGCGAAAGGGACAACAATAGTCGAAATCATGACTGGTATATCAGAAATATAACATTAGTGCAAAGGCTTTGTCGTCTCATGTAGCCTACACCTTCGTTTACATCTTGTGTCTTCAACTGTCAAATAATCATGCAATGTTGTGAAGCTTAGGTACAATTATATGTGGCTCACTGTTTTGACTTAGGTCGAATTAACTGTCACGCTGATGGACGTCGTCTAATTATAATTCAAATCAGTTTTTATTCCATTGACGCTCTTGAACAAAATCGAGTTAAAAAATGAAATCTATCGATTACAAATGTGACACAAGAAAGAGCATCTCTATAATTTAGTTTACTTGTTAACGGTTTGTATACAAGTTTTTTTTTTTAAGTTTTTTTTGTCCCTCGCTCTCTTTACTAATGGCGTGGCTATTATAAACTGAATACGCATGCGCCAAAATGGCTGGCAAAATAGCGTCACGATTTTGACTTGGACGTTTTCAAATCCAATCGTTAGTTCATCAATCGCGTGTTGGTAATTTAATATTGTTTAACCCATTACATGTCAACACGCCATATATTTTGTTGGGTTGGCCGGAAGAAACATATTTTTTACAGCAATTTTGCCGTTTTTTGAATATTTTTAACTAACACCTTTACTTCTAGTGAGCGTTGCAGTGTCACATATCTGTCACTGTCACCATCCAGTCAGCGTCACCGTTAAATTGGCCGTACACACTTTAGTTAACCATATTCTAAAAATTACGCAATAATGCTTACGAATCTATCATGAAACGGACTGGTAGAGTTGTGACAACAAAGTCATAGAAACCATAAACAAGAAACAAACAAGCGAACGCTTTAGTTAGTTTGTGGTTCTGAAGTTGAAGCCGCAAGTTGTTGAGGATTTATCTTATTCTATATCTCGTAATGCTTATACATATACAAGTGTGTAGTGTACACAATCGTGTCATGTCGTTTCGATTGTATTAGTTATCAATGTTGGTTGTTTCGTTTGTGCGTATCATAAATATTATACCTATTATTATACACAAAATATGTATATTTACATTAGTTATATGAATATACTTGCGCATAGTTATATATTATATAAGTGTTGTAATAACCTGGACGCATTCACACAGATTAACGTTGTCTGGTCAAGCACTGTTTACCGGCTTACCGGTAAGCCGGTGAACACTGCTCAAAGTACCTACCGATATTGGTATGGGTTTGCTAACTGCCTGCACTTAATTTTATGTTTATAACTGTCAAGGACGCACTTAAAAATGCTAGGTGGCAGCGTGGACTTCAAATTTTGAACAGGCAAGCAAAACACGCGAATTTACACTTGATAGTGCCTCTCACAGTATTTTTGATAAACGCAGCATAAATAGATATATATATTTCAATACACGCCAATACAACTTATTAGCCTTAGAGGCTAATTACACATTATACAAGAGTTAATTTAACTTGTTATACTGTTACAGTTATCATTGGTATCAAAATGCCCATCACATATTCAAAATGCCTAATTCAAAGAACTTGGTTCGTCGTATTAATACTTAGTTATAATAGAAAAAACAGCTTTACAAGCCTTGTTTAATTTCAAAAAAATTCCACTGACGCGGAGCTGGCCGGAGTGGAGAGGAGCGGACGATGAATTGACCAATCACAAGCTCGAAGTATATTTCAAATAAATTTCGACCACTGTGATTGGTCAATTCCTCCGCGTCTGTGGAAACGCACCCTTAAATGCTTATGTTTCTCCAGCAATAATAGTTCAAGACTGTAATTCATATTTACAATAGTTATGATAATTAAATTTGCGCGAGACTTAGAAATAAGTGAAAAATAGATTTGCCTTACAAGCCGTGTTTACTTCAAACCGGGTCAACTTCCACTGTCGCGGAGCTGGCCGGAGTGGAGAAGAGCGGACGATGAATTGACCAATCACAAGCTCGAAGTATATTTCAAATAAATTTCGACCACTGTGATTGGTCAATTCCTCCGCGTCTGTGGAAACGCACCCTTAAATGCTTATGTTTCTCCAGCAATAATAGTTCAAGACTGTAATTCATATTACAATAGTTATGATAATTAAATTTGCGCGAGACTTAGAAATAAGTGAAATAATAATAGATTTGCCTTACAAGCCGTGTTTACTTCAAACCGGGTCAACTTCCACTGTCGCGGAGCTGGCCGGAGTGGAGAAGAGCGGACGATGAATTGACCAATCACAATCTCGAAATCGATTTCAAATAAATTTCGAGCACTGTGATTGGTCAATTCCTCCGCGTCAGTGGAAACGTACCCTAAGTGGGATATTCAGCAATAGTTTCATATTTACAATAGTTATCACAAATGCTTCCGAGACTAAGAAATAAGTGAAATAATAATAGATTTACATACTTCAGGCTACTAAAGAAAAAGTTACATGATGTACAAACTTAATCCATAGCAATAAATACTTTAATCAGTTTATTCTACTTATAACAATAAATATGAAAAATGTTAGGATGTTTTATTACTTATATAAAGTTATCCATCTAATCGCTAGCGTAGATATTTACAATTGTTTTCAAGTAGATAGACAACACAACTTGTATTATATTCTTATCTACTATTAGTTTAATAATCAGAATTCACGTATTTATTAAGCAATGTTCTGTTAAAGCCTTAACTAATACTCTGTTCAATAAATCTGTTTCACTATTTTGGAAAATTATATTTATATATCTTATACCTACCTATACATACTGCTGTAAAATTTACTAAATTAATTAAGTACACTCGTTTATCTCTATGGTGTTATATTGAATTGAGATATACGATATATCGTTACATATAGATTTGAAGCTAATTATAACTAATATCATAACATGTATTTATTCATTCTCTGAAATAATGTATTATGTACTAAACTCTAGCAACTTCTAAATAAACCTACATGTCTACACCTACATTCAAAAATGTAGCTGCATTTTAACAAAAACGTTTACTTTATCTATGGTCTTGAGCGTAAAGTTGTGACCAGACATCGCGTGGCACTCGCAGGACACAAGTTTGCAGTGCGAACGAACAATAATTGAAATTCAAATTCAATAATCATTTATTTCAATAAAATCACATGGATCACTTTGTAACGTCTTAGGAACTAGGTGAAGCTACGCCGATTCCTCGCGACCAAGCCTAGAAGAATCAGGCAAATCCCTTCCTTAATGCTATATAGAGCTCCAGTGTGGTGCCGATCGAACAAGGTGAAGGCTCAAACAGGAATAATAATTAAAAGTACTACTCAAGTACGTACAACAATAAAAAAAAATAACTAAAGAGCTTCAGCACATAAGCAGCACACGCTACACTAGATTTTAAAATAAAACTTAAAGATAAAAGAACTATTAACTAAAAAACACCGTTTGAGAGCGGCAGATAGCTCGCTTCCGCGCAATGTCTAGTCACACCTTTACAGAGAACTCTTTATTTATGTCAAACTAGAGATTGCTTATGTCATGTATTGTCGCTTTAGTTTCTTAGCAGCTAATGTGTAATTCTATCTAGCAACACCGGTAGTGACCGGTAGGACCAAAAGCAGAACAAACTCTAGCAAAAATAAAACCACAATATTTATAAAATAGGATGACACAGGTACAAATAGCTTTAATTTTAAACATTCCATGCAAAAACGACCGATCAGCGTCGTAATGCAGTGCCATAAATTTTAAAAAAAGAAGGTTGGCGTTTGAAATTGATATAAAAACTTAGAGCCGAAGTATAGAAGAAAGTTTATTGCATTGGTATAAATGTAACACTATCAGTCTTCATGCAAAAACGCACGGTATCATTTTTAGATTGAAAGTCTTCAATACATTCAAATATTTATCTAGGGTAGGTACAAGTTAAGAACACTAAAAATTTGCTTTATCGTTGGGGTCCGCTAGATAGAACTATGCTTATGCTACGTAAGTACGTACTACCTTACACGCCTGTTAATCTACATTAAGTATATCAAATATTACACAGGTTATTTTGTTTGTAAATAGATGTCATTATATTATTAGATACTATTTAGAGACACTGAATGTATTGTTATTGAAAGTATACATTATATCACCAATTTTGTGTTTCATTTCTTTTGACCCTCAACTTTGGAATACGAGGTTCCTAGAGAAACTAAGAAGTTACAAAACGAGAAGGTTAAGAGGCTTACTGGTAGATTCTTGTTTAAAATGGGTCATGTTTGCCGGCGAAATACAGGCACATCAGTGGGTCTACTCTTAAAACGATCAACGATATTCCGGGACAAACGTCACATCGTTTCCGATTATATTTTGAAAGATAGATCGACCGACATTACAATTTACATAATACATTATACTTACCTAGCGTAACAGGTACCTACTTATGTCTTGCGGTTAGTGCATTGTAGATAGAGTTCTACGTGTTCATGACCTACAAGATAAGTGTTTTGTTAAAGGCGATGATTGATACTTAAAATAGATTAGTTCTACCTCCTTGGAAGTTTCTGAAAAACTACCATTTAAATTATTAAATCGTGGTTGTTCAATAGGTCGATGTGGTTGTTACTCATTTTAACCATAAATACTGCTAACGACTTTTCGAGACAATTCGCCCGTGATCGGCGAATACTGGCAATTAGCCGTAAGTATTTATTGTTAAAATAAGTTACCATTTCGTAGGTGTCGTTAATTTGCTCGTACCTTCTCAACATCCACCAATTGAGCATGAGACCACCTCCATAAAATATCACGAGCTCATACACACGGACGGCACATGTAACTTCAGCCGTCGTACAATAGCGTCGCTTGCAGTTTGTGTTTGTAGCGTGCCGCGTCCGCCATTTTGTCACTGGACTGCACATAGTCCAGGAGTGCGCACGCGTCGCGATTTTGTAAGTGGATAAAGCGTAAAAAAATGTTCATCTTGTTCTCTATTCATTAATATTTCTAAAACCCACGCACGTGTTTTTCTTTTTCGTTTTTGTCGACGTCGACGGAGTAAAAGCAATAACAGTGTTTCTTCGGAATTCATTTTGCAACTGGCTCCTGTACAAAGAGAGTCGACGATGGCTGCCGTCGACGGGTGTCGACGGCTGAAGTTACATCTGCCGTCGACATCGTGCCGTCCGTGTGTATGAGCTCTTACCCTTGTCTTTAGGTGACTATCGCAAGTGATAATAGGTAACAGAAAAAAACGCCATGTACGACCAAACATTTATTTTCAATTAGGAGAATAAGACTTTTTATAACTAGAATAGAATAAGTACAATAATTCTACTGTCTAACATGATTACAGTCATTAAGCTTAATAATAAAGCGAGTAGAGTTTAGCGAAAATGCAGCACATCCCTCGACACCCTTAAGCCGTCCATACCAACGTTCCACCTTATATTAGACATACTTATATACATTAATTTATTTGCTACTATAGCACACATGTACATATACCTAACAAGAAATAAAAAAACCTTAACTTAAATCTAACATACACATCATATAAAACACAGAATTGAAATGAAGGGGAAAAAAGAAGATAAACTAAATTATCTCCACTGCACGATCGCCGTCACAAACAGAATTAAAAAAAAAAAAGTATTATAAGGTCCCAACTCAACATTATACCCTTACATTACCTTTGATTGGCTGGGTTATTCGCATTTCGTACACTCGACCTTTTAAAACGTCATAAAAAATAATTATGAAATCCCATACAACGATTCTCACTTCGTACACTCTAGTGATGTAACGAATATTCGCATATTTTTGCATATTCGCATTCGCATTCGCAAATTTCGAGCGAATGTTTTGCGAATATGTATATTGGAAAAAAATATATAATTTGGAGATAATACTAGGTTAATAAAATCAAAATCCATTCATTTCTTATTTTTGTATTATTAGAAAAAATAAGTTAACCTCGTAATCACATTAATCAGGCTTTACTTTATCATTTGGTATTATTTATTTACCATCTACTTTCAGTAATTAAGCTTACGATTCAGATTTATCTATACATATAATAAAACTGTAGAAGAGTTCAATTCTGTACATTGAATAAAAACGAAAAAAATACTCCTAGGGGCCTTTATACAAGTAACACAAACAAAAAAAACATTTTGAAATTATTGTCTGTCTGTCTGTTGTCAGGCTTTCACGCAAAAACTACTGGACGGATTTTGATGATTTTTTTTTTGTTATGTAGTTATTAGTCTTCGGCAACATATAGGCTATAGTTTAATGTGAAACTATCTGTCCCCCAGCAAAGCGGGCACGGGTCAGCTAGTACTAAATAACAATTAAGGGGCTCCCAGTCGACGATTGCTCTTTTTCGAAACGAAAAAAGAAATACTTCTGAACAAGCCACATCTCCTATTTTTATAAGTATATTACTTCAGGTTCCTACCTAGATTTATATTAAGCTGAAAACATAATAGCAGAAACTTTTCACGATAAAGATATTATTTCAAAATGATACGTTTTAGAATTTATGATCGAAATATTTTGATACCTACTATTAAAATCAACTTGTGATTTATTGTTAAAGATAGGTAATATGTAGATCTAGATTTCTATTAGAATAGATTTTTGATAAGTAATTATACAAAATTTATATCATTAATTTATTCGAAAAGCAAAGGCGGACCACGCGCTGACGCGTGTTTGTCGTCATTGCAGCGGTCGGTAGGATTATTTATCGAAGTGATTAAAGATGGGTACATCTTTATTCACATATGCTTTACATTATAAAATAGGAGATGTGGCTTGTTCAGAAGTATTTCTTTTTTCGTTTCGATCAAAAACAATCGTCGACTGGGAGCGCCTTAACTTCTCATTAGATCTTAGAAAACAAAAAAACTTGAGAGGTGTCAAGGGACACCCGGATGGAACGAAGTTCTCACAAAATAACGTGGGACAAGGGAAGGGGAATCAACTTTGACTTCGACTTCGACTTCGACCTCGACCTCCACCTCCATCTCGACCTCCACTTCCACCTCGACCTCGACCTCGACACAATTAATAGATAGATATACTATAGCAAAAAGTGTCGTGACAACTTTTCGTGACAACTTTTCGTAAGAATTTTTTCCGTCGTCTTAAGACGAGTAATAAATGTTTTTGATGAATGCAGAATAGTTTTTTCTCAATAAACCGCAAAACATACAGTTTTGTTTTTTATGACAAAGATAACTAGATTTAATCTAGATAAATTAAAGACAGAAACACGATTGGTGAAACTTTTCTATTAATTCTAGATTTATTTTCCAAAGTTAGCTCTTCAAAAACACTAGTTTAGTTTTTAATCAAAACTATGAATGAATAGCTAAATAGTTCATTTTTATATAATTCGTTAGATAATCATACTAGGCTACCTAAATTAAAGACAATTTTTTTTGATGGTTTTCATGATAATGCAGTTTTATCACTTTTTCCGACTTTCGTTTAAACTTTAAATATTTATTTTTTATTTTATATTTAATAGCGAAATATTAAACTTTAAAAATAAAAGCTTTTCTCCCTCAAGTCAAGTAAACGGATTATTCGCATTCGCGAATGTCAGTAGCAAATATTCGCATTCGCATTCGCATTCGCGAATGCTCAAGAAATGACATTCGTTACATCACTAGTACACTCTTTCTATAAGGTTGAAATTAGCATAGAAAAATTAAGAGTTAAGTACAGTGAATGATAAAAGTTTTAGCAGTTTTTATAAATACTATACTACGAATCAAGAACGTATCGCAAAATGTGGATGTAGTACCAAACATAATGTTAGGACTTGCCTCTGACTACCCTCTTTAGAAACTCTTTAAGGATGTACACGCCTTGAGATCTGAGAGTATGTCTACCGTACTTGGGAATTACAGTCGTGATCCTAGTTATTCTTGGGTGGTGGGCAGCGATGGGCTTGCAACCTGTCCCGTATGGAATGCTAATTACTGAAAAATGTGGGCATGCGCTAAATATGTTTGAACGTGCCTCTGACTACTCCCTTTAGACATCTTTAAGGATCTAAGCGCCTGGAGATCTGAGAGGATGTGTAAATGTATTAAACACGTGATCCTATTTTTTTTTATTATAAATATATTCTTCATTTAATTTTATCGAAAATTATGTACCTACGAGTTATGCAACACAAGAGTGACGACAGAAGAAAAAATAAATTCAATTTTTTTTGGGTTCTTTCCTACTTTGTTATACAAGTACTTAGTTGATTATACTATTTTATCAATCATGACATGTGTTAATGCACTTTTTACCTTGACTGTCTTGAAAGCCGGTGTACTAACTGCGGTAAAATTGCAAAAATTTGCAACAATAGAGTGTACGAAGTGCGAATAACCCGATTGGCGGCACCTATTGATTACCATCACCACCTGCCTCACAAGTTTCGTATTTCAGAATAGGCAGGTGCTTTTTCTCATTCCATTACCTAGAATCCACCCCATAAGTACATAATCCAACAATATCCCAAAACTGCTCATATTTTCTTTAGTTTAATATATTTTCCAACAAATCTTCACTATTTCAAGCACTATATCAGATAACAAAGTGAAATAACAATATTAAATATTGATAGACATTTCACACATCATTGCCACCTAAACCTAAAGCTCGACTTAATATACCAAGTACCAGTTCAAAAATAGAATTCTTGCATACATTATAACAACAATAATGATTGATAAGTAGTCTTAGTCATGTATCAATCTTAAAAGTTTTGTATAATTCAGAATAGGCAGTTGCCATTTCTGATTCCATAATCATATTTTCTAGTTTTAAATTAATTTCCAGCAAATCTTGACTATATTTCAAGCCTGAGATAACCAGTTTAACAAAGTGAAATAACAATAATAAATATTTATAGACATATAACACAGCAGTGGTGACGATTCTGTTGTGTCCATGCTAAACCAAAAATTCCTAAAAACGATCTCTTTTATTCCTTTACGTTAAAGTCTAATCACTACATAGTATAAAGCAAAGTCGCTTTCCGCTTCCCGCGTCTGTATATATGTATGTATGTATGTATGTTTGCTTATATCTTTAAAACTACACAACGGATTTTGATGCGGTTTTTTTTAATAGTGATTCAGGAGGAAGGTTTATTATGTATAATAACATGCTACCCGTGCGAAGCCGGGGCGGGTCGCTAGTATAGAATAACATCAAAATGACAGTTCTAAAACTTAGCATAGATTGGAATAAATATTCGATTTTCGTAAGTGAATTAGAAACGTCAAGCAAAATTTAATTAAGAGGCTCCCAGTCGCTGATTGCTCTTTTTCGAAACGAAAAAAGAAATACTTCTGAACAAGCCAGATCTCCTATTTTTATAAGTATATTACTTCAGGTTCCTACCTAGATTTCTATTAAGCTGAAAACATAATAGCAGAAACTTTTCACGATAAAGATATTATTTCAAAATGATACGTTTTAGAATTTATGATCGAAATATTTTATATACCTACTATTAAAATCAACTTGTGATTTATTGTTAAAGATAGGTAATATGTAGATCTAGATTTCTATTAGAATAGATTTTTGTTAAGTAGTTACACATAATTTATATCATTAATTTATTCGAAAAGCTAACGCGGACCACGCTCCGACGTGTGTTTGTCGTCATTGCAGCGGTCGGTAGGATTATTTATCGAAGTGATTAAAGATGGGTACATCTTTATTCACATATACTATACATTATAAAATAGGAGATGTGGCTTGTTCACAAGTATTTATTTTTTCGTTTCGAACAAAAACAATCGTCGACTGGGAGCGCCTTAACATGTAAATCGGTATTGATAATGTGATGACTTAAATATCCAAATTTTTAGGATTGTCATTAGGAATAAAAGCGATCGTTTTTAGGAATTTTAACTTTTAGCGTGGCCCAACAAAATCGCCACCAGTGCCACCTAAACCTAAAGCTCGACTTAATATACCAAGTACCAGTTCATTAATATAATTCTTACACACATTATATCCAATCCAACACAGAACCAACAACGTCTAATTTCATCACATATATTTTTAACTACCTACCTATGGAAAGTACCCATACTACGTACCCATTTTTTTCAATTTTTAACCCCCCTTCCTACCCATACCTATAATCTCCTATTCTATTTTTTCCCCTTCATACCTATTATTACGTATGTAAAAACATTTTGTAAGAGGAACTGAGGCTAAACCCTGCGCTATTTGAATATAACTTGAAATAGAGTGAGATTTTTCAAGAAATTGTCCACATGACGAAAACCTATTTCCCCCTGTAACCAAGCGTGGTATTTTTGAAGACCCCCCCCCCCAGACAACATGTGTAGTAAAATAAAAATAAATATTGGCGGACTTTACACACAACACTACCTAGCCCCAAACTAAGCAAAGCTTGTACTATGGGAACCAGATAACTGATAGAATACTTATATACTTCTTTTTTTTTGTAAATACATACTTAATATATATAGTAACACCCAGACACAGAACAAACATCTATGTTCATCACACAAATGTTTGCCCTGGGTGGGGATCGAACCCACAACCTACAGCGTAGAAGGCAGAGTTACTACCAACTAAGCTGTGAGGCCAGTCAAGTAGTAGTATGGATACATTCCCTATTATACTATATTTTAACATCCAGCCACAGAACAAACCTCCATGTTTATAACACAAATGTTTGTCTTGGGTCCCACGCAACCTACAGAGCAATCAGAAGGCAAGAGCGACTACAAACCAGCTTCAAGGCCAGTCTTCTTGCCTAGTGATTACAGTTGTGTGCCTATATATTTTTTATTACATTCATCATTACTTTAGACACAGAGATAACAATATTAAAATTCTAATATTTAGTGATAAATATACTTTCTACGGAATGTAAACATTTCCTAATTACAGATTTCGATAAATACCTTTATTAGAGCATATTCCTAATACTGCCTTAGATTGGCACAATATAATGCGATATGAGATAAATACTAATGCGATGGGATCAACATTAATACAATATGATTAATATGATATTACATAAACCTACTTAATAATATTTTTCAACTATTGTGCTTATTACACAAACATAATTATGGATTATTTAAATGGGTCTTTATCGCATATGACCTCTGATTCCGATTCTTTTTCCCAACATTTCGACAAGTCATATTTTCTTTGTGCCAATGTGCTCAGAATGAGCCATTGTGGATGAAGAATTAGACAGTCTAGGACACTGCGTTACCGTGTCCTAGCTGTTACCAAAGTAGATTCAGGCTGCGAGGAGGCTTTGCCCATGGACACTTCTTTGTTAGAACGACAATATAACAATGCAGAATAAGTGACAGTATAATCAGAATAACACAGTATTTATGTATTTTTATTTTAGTTATACTGATACTACTAATTACCTAATCCTAACAACGAATGTGCAGCATTCAATACAGGCTGTAATCTAGACTAAAGCTATGGCTTTCCAAATGCTATGGCTATCTTATTACATCCTGTATAATACTACCTCAAATATAGGTATACATTTATGTAGGTATATCAATAAACAAGTTTAGCATACATTTAGCTTAGGGAACTATATAAATTGTGCATACATCAAAAATCTACATTATATATATTTCCTATATTAGGTAGCTAAAACAATTAAAAAGATATATAAGTAGGTACATGTAATAGAAAAGGTTAGTGTACAATAAGCTTAGGGAACTATATAAGTTGCATTAATCGAAAATCTACACACACATTACCTTTATTATATAGCTAAATAGAATAACAATTATTTTAACAATACAATCCAACCCATAGAATAATTGTCCAAACTTGTTACAATTCTCAAACCAATAAAATTGTCCTTTCTTCAAATGCACCTGTAGTGGAATTGAAAGTGTCTTTGTCACAAAAATATCGAGGTTTTTAGCACAGTATTTAAAAGGAGAAACCCCAAAACATTTTTTTTTTCGATGCCTCTGCAGGCATCGCCTCATCTCATTCAACCTGTTTCCTGTGAATCGCTGCAGCAATAGCTTCCTTCATTTGGCGGACCACATCGTAATCGGTGAAGTACACACAATCACTGTCGCTTACTCCCAACTGAAGGATCCTCTCGATCCGAGGCAGTTGTAGTGCACTCCGGCACGAGCTGTGCACGATCCGACAGCCCATGTTAATAAAGGTGCCCACATTTTCTGCGTTCACACCTCCACCGGGCATAATTATCAGCTCCTCATTGCTGTATCGGGTCACTAGGTAGGATATGATATCAACTGCATCTGGGTCGTCAACGTTTATCCTCTGTCCGGATGTCAGGACTCGATAAAAGCCCAGCCCGGCCAGTACACCAGCGGACTTCTTTGTTTCACGGGTGTGGTCAAATGCCCGGCTGAAAGTGACTTTGTTGGGTGCGGCTGCAGCCAGCACTCTCATGCAGTTGCACTCATCTATTTCCTGGTTGTCGGTCAGGGCGCCAAAGACGAATTGGTCAATCCCAATCTCCTTAAACAGTTTCAGATCAATGAGCATGTGCTGCATTTCATGTTCGGAGAACATGAAATCATCCCCTCCGCGGCAGCGTATCATCACGTTGAGCTTCGGCCGGGTGCTGGGCGGCATCTTTTTCAGCTGTGGATAGAAAACTTATTTTAAACTTTTGCTTGTATCACCGACTGAACAGAACCTACGTAAGGTGCTAAGATTTCTCGTTTATGTAGGTACCTACTAGGACAAAATTATAGAACCTTTTCTTTCTATCGGTCAGTCTCGTTTAGGCTTCAAAGAGTAGGTAGATAACAAAGAAATACCTAGATACTTACTCAAGTTATCATGAAAAGTTACGCTAATTAGTGTGAATGCCTTGAATTATGGAACAAAGTGGAATATGGGTCAACTTATGTACTGGTAGGTACTTTATGCATTGATCGTGATCACTGCATTGCGTCAAGATGGCGGCGGGTCAAATTTTAGTTTCAATTCAATCAATAGGTAATTACCATAAGTTGCACCTCATGCACCAGCCCCATGGATGGAGTGAGCCCTCCATCGTTTAGAGCACTACATAATTCGATCTCGTCCGCCCCTCCATTGATCGCATTGGTCGCGGACTCCAAACTATCCACGCAGACCTCCAACATTTTCTATGAGCAAATGCGACGCTTGAATTATTGGATAATTACTTTTATTCAGCACAAAAAATACTATTTGCTAACTTATAGGAGTCAACAAGACCTCTGAGCACTATAAACTGATTTAAAAACGCTGATGGAAATTACCGTAGGTTGAATTGAAGGTGCTCGCTCTGAGAAAAGTGAAAACTGAGCTGAAAATTTTCTGATCGATCTCGGAAACGGGTGAGGCAGGGCAAGTCGGACAAGAAAACCAACAACCAAACAAAACCAACATCGGTTTTTTTTTAGTTTGACTGATGTTCTATTACGTCACTTGATGTCAGTACACACTTAGTTTACGAGTGTACTGACATCAAGTGACATTTCCGCATTTGACGTGCACTAGCACACGGGCCCTGTTTAATAAAAGTCACAAATTGTAATCCACAAATTACAGAAGACTTTCGAAAATGTCTGTATAATAGAAATTATGACAATTTGAATGAAATGAAAATTGACAAGTTGTATCTACAATTTTAATTTTACACTAGCTGTCTCGCCCGTCCGCCGCACGCACGACATAATATTTTGTTAATACAAATTAGCTACAATTCAATTCAGACTTACCATTTTTTTCAATATGATGACGAGCTTGATGACGAGCTTAGAGAGAGATGACAATAATAATGTTTTAAAAACTAAAAAGAAGACCGGCGAAAATGTTTCGACCGATCGATAAATCAAGAAACAACATTAGTTTTTTAAGTTTTATGCAGGAACTATTAGTCCAACATTAATATAATTTAAATGGAATCAACTGTGGACTATTCTCTAAGTACACAATAAAAAAAATCATCCAAATCGGATCACCAGGTAAAAAAATATACATCACGCGGTCATACATACATTTAAAAACAAGAAATAAAAAAAAACATGCGCGTCAAAAATTGAGAACCTCCTTTTAAAGGCGGATTAGAATAGGATATATTACATTGACAACACAGCCCAATAGACGCTTATTGGCTTTATTTCTTCAAAGTAACATGCATTCTGATCAATGTCAATGGGGACTATATTATTGACATTATTAATTCTACTGATTTACCCAAGTTCTCTACGAAAATTTAGTTCTGTCAGAGTTTTTGTTATTTAAGTCAATTTTGACCGGACTTATAAATGTAAGCAACAATAAGAACCGCAATTTGAAGGGCTGTATGGTCCAGTTCGAAGACCAAACCTTTGACAGTTTGACACAGAAGCCACAGTCTATTGTCTTTATACTGTGGTAGAACACAGATAAAGCTTTTATGTTTAAAGTTGTGTTTCCACTAACTCGGAGCAGTGCGGAGTGAACCATGAATTGAGCAATCAGTGCTCAAAATTTAATATTTAAATTTATTTAAATTTAATTTTATTTAATATTAATAATTTTTGGGTCAATTAACTCGAGCACTGTCTTTATTTTCTTCTCCTTTTCCCACCGAAAGTGGGGTCGGCACAATAAGCTGACAAAAATATTGTGAAAAGTTTTGGCTTATGTTCTTATGGTCGCCTAACTGATGAAATATGTTTAGTACTGGGATTGGCCATTTAACGGTCTGCTCCGCATGGCTACGCATCAGTAGAAACCCACCCTAAGTATCTGTTTATGAACAAGACATTTGTGCAAACAGGAATTAAAACAAAAGTTTATTTCATTATTATGTAGGCAGTTACATAACCTACCTAACCCACTTATTTTATTTATGGAGTCTTTTAATTAATAAATGTAGAGACAAATAAATAGTTTTCTTTATTTCAAAAAAACAAAACTTCTTACCTTAAAGTAAAATTGAATTAGCATAAGTACCATCTGACTAAGGTCTTTTTAATAGTGGATAATATACAGGGTGTTTGGCACATGGACCGACATTATTTTTTGGGGGGTGGGGGGGGGGGGGGGGGGGGCCATGTGCTATTTTTCCCCGTGAGACCCAATATCCTAAGTCTCACGGTAGTCAAGATATGTTTTTTTTTTAATTTTTTGAAAACCACCCGAAATCTTGCCTTGAAATCGTCCTAACTTTTTTGTTTGTGGTTATAATACCACAAAACCAAGTATGCTTGTATTCTACAATGTTTTTTTATTCTAAATAAATCATTACTTGTTACAATTAATATCCAAAAAAAAACTTCTGAGCTTTCAAAGTGGTAAATCGGTATAAATGTTATGAAAAGGGACCACTTCTAAATTCATTTAAAAAAAAACTAAAATTCATTTTGAATTTAGCTTTCTTTTAAAAAGTTCTTTACTTATTACCCTTTCCAACGATATGCTACATGACAAAAGAAACCGTTCTTAAGGTGGTCAAAAAAAGATTCGTTTGCCAGAGTTCGGCTGAACACGCACTCTAACAATGTAACTGGTTTGAACAATGTAACCAGTCAACGCGGCAATCCGCAAAGTAGCAGGTAAAAAGTTAGTCTTTCTCTTACGTACAGTTATTGTTGTCTTTGTCTATCGAGTTGAAAGTTGGTGCAGGTCACTTGCCGGGCCGGGAATCAGTCGAGATTACTCTGCTATTCGAAGTGCGCGTTGTAATAATAAAATTTGAAAGGTGTAAAATTCTTATTTGAAGGGTGTAAAAAGGGAAAATAAATTTAATAAATATATTGAATTTTATTTGCTGAAGGCCGACATCACTAATATCTAATAAACTAACAAAATCTCGGGCGCCAGATGCCTTACTTCAATTCAATTTAATAATAATAAAAACTTACCGGGATAGAACAGTCGAGAGAAAGAACCTTTTTAATCTAGGGAGGGAGAGCAAGAAAGTACAAGTAGTAGATTTCACATTCTATATTGGAAAGCTCCGTAAAATTTGTTCTTAACCTACGTTGGAAAAGGTGGTTACATATAAATTCACTTAGGTGGTAGCGAGAACTTATTTTAGAAGTGGCTTGTCGAATCCAATTGGTTAAATAAGAAAAAAATAGGTTTACCTTAATACATCCTAGGTAATTCTAATAAGAGTAAATAAACCTGGATCCTCCTCGCAGATGGAAAATGGCCATTGGACCTCTGCGGGTTCTGGAGTCCAGTGTAACAGGTTAATAATCCATAAATGTGTGGTCACAGGGCGAGGTTATATCCGCTCCATGTGGTATAAGGTTTAAATTTTAATTAATCCAAGAACAAAAATCCAAAGTAAGTCTAAAAAAAAGGGAGGGAAAAAAAAAAGGACATCTGCCTTGTAGCTGAAACAAGACAAAATAGTTTTCGTCAAAACAAATCTAACAAGAAAACGTGGTAATAAATTTTATTTGTAGGAAACTCACCAAACATCCTTTCTGGTTTAACAAAATCCAATTAGAACAAATGGGAACAAAGTAGCATCTTGCAGTGCATTCTATAAACAAAAAATGAAAAGTTGTAAAACACATTGCTTGGAGACAATTACGTGTCTTTGTCAAGATCCAAAAATAACTTACTTGCCACGAAATATATCTAATGCAAAATAGCCAGCCTAAGAATACGGCGACTTGTGAACAAAACTAACGCCAAACATGATCCTTTAATAAGGATTTAAATAGATTTATTACACGACAATAAAAATAGCCATGACTATATCTGCTGACTCCGAGAGAAAAAGTGAAGATCTTTTCGTCAAAACATAGTGAAGCGCTTTTTCCGCTAGGGATGAAGTTTGCTTTCAACAAAACTGACGATTCAAAAAGAAATTGAACTAAAAGCCAGATGAACAACACTATCGTTCGTTCACGAATGTCACTGTCACTAGAATGTGACGTTGTCAAACAGACAAAATCGAATTATTTTGTAAACAAATGTCTACTGTAGCGTGGTGCTAAATGCACTCGTTACAATACACCCGTTCCAAAAAAAATAAAAGAAAGATACTTTCTTTTATGACAACAAACCAAATAAAACCAGAATAAAAACAAAGAAAATTCTCCAAAAACTCTACTCAAAACTCTATAAATGACTCTATAATTTAATAAGACTCTACCAAAAACTCTATTAATGACTCTATAAAAAATCTCTAGGAAACTCTATAAAAGACTCTATCAAAAACTCTATAAAAAGTCTCTAGGAAACTTTATAAAAGACTCTATAAAAATTATAAAGATCTCCATAAAATTCCACAGGATTCTAATTGTATAATAAAATTCTTGCAAATGTTAGAGTCCGACTAGCAACACTAACGATACAAGCCATCGTCTAAACAAGAGAAGTAGTTGAGAAAACCAAAAATTATGTCAAAAGACATTCTAAAACAATGATAACAATATTCATCGAACAATGAAATAACTAAACAAAACAAAGAACAACGTTCTATAAAAAAGTTGTTAATCAAACAAGGAAATAATCAAACAAGGTAAAGAACCAAAGTTGCGGTTAGACACCATCGTCGCCGACTCTATAATATACCTAAATTAACGTTAAAGTTGCGGTTAGACACCTTCGTCACCGACTCTACACCTATAATCTAAATCAATCCAAAAGGATAACTAATGTTAAAGTTGTAATTTTAAATCTATCTAAAAAGATAACAAATGTTAAAGTTGCGGTTAGACACCTTCGTCGCCGACTCTATGAAAATGAAAACAAATGATTAAAATATTTTAACGACAAAAGATGCGTTAAAATCTAAATCAGAGAATGTCGTGGTCGGCTCAACTCAACCCACTTTCCGAACACGAGCACTTCTGTCAAACAAACAAACACGTGAGTATTGTGATCGGCATAACTCCACCGACTTCCCGAACACAACCTGCACAATAATATACGGTACCGGGTGAAAAACCGATAGCCGTATCTAATGGTTAGAGAATAATCTCAAAAAAACACGTGAGTATTGTGATCGGCATAACTCCACCGACTTCCCGAACACAACCTGCACAATAATACAGTTTCGGGGGAAAGGCCGAAAACTGCCTAACAAAATTGGCGAGATAAAAATCTCAAAAAAATGGTGTGGATTCCATGGAAAAATGGTCTCCAACAAAAATGTCTAATCAAATGGGTGGCGTAACCGTTGCGCGTGCGGCGTACCAAAATTGTCAAGTCCGAGTAATTTGTTAAAATGTCTAACTAAAAAACTACTTGAAACAAAACATTACAAACCAACAAACAAATCTAAATGTACTAACAAATGCGAGGACACAAAAACAAAGACCTCAAAAAATATACAAAAATGTACATAAGATCTAATGATGTTAATGATAAAATAAGTGTGTGGAAAATTTGTTAATAACCGAAATGACCTAAGTTAATTTTTGAACATTTAAACAGAATTTTAATACTTGTTATGAATTTTACCTTTCATCCATCATCTACATACTGGCTTAATCCTTTCATTCTTCATTCTACGTTCGTCACCTCAGAAAGCCGTTCAAACAGAATATCAAAATCAAGAAAAATGAGAATTCCAAAATTAATATTTTATAATATCTTTGACGTGAAAACGTCCAGAAGTACCTTTACTAATATCCTTTAAGAGATAAACATTATCTGAAATCTTTTCAACAATTTTACATTTAATAAACTTAGGAGCAAATTTAGCCGAAAAATAAGTTGGAGCATTAGACTGAACAAAACTTCTTCTCCACACAATATCGTCAACATCAAAAGAAATGACTTTTCTCCCGGAGTTATAATAAATAGCGTTACGTTTGTAAGCTTTTAACAAATGAGTTTGAACCCTAACAAAAATATCACCAAGTGACTTAAGAGAAAAAGCAAAAGAATTCCTTTCTCCTACGTCTACCTGATCTAAATTTTCTAACGAATTACTAAAACGATGTAAGGAAGCATCAAAAATTAGTTCTCTTCCAAACATAAGAAAATTAGGAGTGTAATCTGTAGCAAGATTAACACTACTATTCAAAGCTAACTGAATATGTGGCAAAAACTTCGACCAAGTGCGGTGGTCATTTTTAACAAAACATGAGATGCAAGTTTCTACAGTTTTATTATACCTTTCCACAGGGTTATTCTGAGGAGTATACAAAGTATTATAAAATATTTTAGTTATATTAAAGCTTTTCATAAAATCTACAAAATATTTTGAAGTAAATTGAGTTCCATTATCACAAACTATAATCTTAGGACAACCGAATTTTAAAAAAATTTCCTTTTCAAAGAGCCTACAAATTGACAAAGTAGTAGCCTTTATCATGGGAAAAATCCAGCAAAACTTGGTAAATACATCAACTACTGAAAGAATATATTTATGACCCGAATAACTTTTAGGTAAAATTCCTATAATATCAACCGAAAGCATAACCATGGGGAAATCTACTTTTTTAGGGTTGACCATAATACCAAAGGGTGGAGCTGTACTATGCTTATAAGCTTTACAAATATCACAAGATTTTATATAATTCTGAACGTCAATAAACATACCATTC
The DNA here is from genome assembly GCA_912999785.1 of Hydriomena furcata. Classification (NCBI taxonomy): domain Eukaryota; kingdom Metazoa; phylum Arthropoda; class Insecta; order Lepidoptera; family Geometridae; genus Hydriomena; species Hydriomena furcata. Next base: position 3,304,361 of record OU538821.1, read on the forward strand.
CAAAAATAGTGTTGTTTTAATTTTCTTAAAGTTTTATGAATTCCAAGATGACCAGAATTCATATCGTCATGATTTGATCTAATAGTATCTAAAATGTGTTCTTTAGGAATAACAATTTTCCAATCTAAACGACTGTTAGGGTTGAATTTACTTTTACAAAATTTATATAAAGTGTTATCTTCGACTCTAAAATTTTTAAACTTTGAAGGGGTTTTTTGACAATTAATAAATATTCTTCTAAACCAAGGATCATCAATATCATCATCAGGAGTGACTAAACTTACAGGAGCAACAAAAATAGTTTCTGTTTCTATCCTAGACAAAGCATCTGGAACTAAATGTAAGGAACCTTTTTTATGAACAATCTTGAAAGTAAACTGAGAAATTCTAGCAGCCCAACGAGCTAAACGTCCACTAGGATTATTTAATCGCAAGAGCCATTTTAAACAAGCGTGATCAGTAATAACTGTAAATTCCATTCCTTCAATATAAGGTCTAAAATGTTCTATTGAATCTAAAATTGCAAGTAATTCACGTTCAGTGGTGCTATAGTTACGTTCACATTTATTAAGTGATCGAGAATAAAACGCAATGGGATGTTGTTCACCATCAGAGTCGTCTTGACTTAAAACGCTACCAATACCAACAGAACTAGCGTCACAATGCAAAAAGAAAGGTTTCTCAAAATTAGGACATTGTAAAACAGGAGATGAAACTAAAGCCTGTTTCAAACTTTGAAAAGCAATTTCAGCATCATCATTCCAAATAACAGATTTCTTAGAATTTTTACTACCAGCAGTTAATTTATTTAAAGGTGAAGCAATATCAGCGAATTTATTAATGAATCTACGATAATAAGAACATAAACCAAGGAAACTTCTAAGATGTTTAACAGTGTCAGGGCGAGGAAAATTTTCAATAGTATCTAACTTAGATGGATCAGTGTGTAAACCATTTCCATCTACAATATAACCAAGATAACGGAGTCTATCTTTACAAAATGCACACTTCTTTAGATTGACGGTTAAGCCGGCTTCTCTAAGAGTAATATAAATTTTATTCAAGTATTCAATATGAGTTTCAAAGTTATCATTGATCAAAATTAAGTCATCAAGGTAACAGAACAGAACGTTATCAAATTCAGGACCAAAAAGCTTATCAACTAATCTCTGTAATTCAGCGGGCGCGTTGGTTAAGCCATACGGCATACGAACAAAATGAAATAACCCTTTGCCAGGAACTACGAAGGCTGTTTTCTCACGAGAGGATTCCTCAAGAGCAATCTGAAGAAAAGCTTTAGAAAGATCAATAGTGGTAATAAATCGTGCTCCTCTCAAACTATCCAGTATCCGAGAAGGATATGGAAGAGGGTAAGAGTCTCTAATAGTGATTGAATTTAAACGACGCGAATCTAAACATAACCTGGTACTACCATCTTTTTTCTCAACAGCAAGGACTGGAGAACACCAAGGAGATTTAGAAGGTTCAATAATTCCTTCACTAAGCAAAACTTTAACTTCATCAAACAATTCCTTTTGTTTAGCAGGACTCAAAGGCCAATATCTTTGTTTAAAAGGTTCGCTAGTAACATTAATTTTATGTTGAACAAGATGAGTAAGACCTAAACCTTTCTTCTCATAAGAAATATCTTCAAAAAGTGAAACAAGTTTATTTAATTTAGTTTTCTCAGAAGGAGAGAGTTCAGCAGCAGAAGTTACTGAACACATTGGAGTTTTATTTTCTCCAAGGTAAATTATATCTTTCCATAAATCTTTAGCTAAATCAAAATCAAGAAAGAAGTTAAATCCTAAAATTACTTCATAATCGAACAAAGGTATAACCAAAAATTTTATAAGTTTAGTAATGTTATCGCAAGTAACAGGAAGGTTCATAGTACCAATAACTTTTTGTGAAGTACCATCTGCAGTAAAAGCTGAATCAGGAACATTAATAGGCAACGAATCCATTTTATAACCTAAATCCAAAAATTGTTTGTGTCCGTTAGAACCAAGAATACAAGAATTAGCCCCACTATCTAATAACCCAGAATATTTTTTATCCCCAACTGAAAATTCTAAGAAAGGACGAGTGTCGTTTCTTTTAACAAACAAAACCGGAGCAGCCTTATAGACTTTAAAGAAAGTTTTTAAATATCCTAACCAATCCGAAAATTCCCTATTACAAGTAGCAACGTCAGGTTTACTACTGTGACTAATAATTTTACTCATCGAGACACTACTAATTTTCTCAGAAACCGGTGCTCGATGGAAGCTAATTAGTTTTTTGAATTCGTGGAGTTAACCTTCTCCGAGTTGCACACATCACAAAATTTTGTGATAACTCCTAACTTCTGGCACTTGAAACAAATCATGCCTGGAATGGCAGGACAATCCCTATAAGTGTGACCAGCAGTCTTACACTTCAAACAAACAATGCTATCAGGCTGTACGGTGTTAGTGTGAACAACGCTAGACTGTACCCTTTCGAACCTTGAAGGCTTAGGTACCTCTTTAACTAAGGGTTTCCTACTAACAAAAGCCTCAAGCTCTTTGCCTAATGATAAGAAAGAATCTAACGAAGAGATGGATCTACCTACAACGTAAGGTGTGTAAATAGGAAGCATGTTATGCTTGGTAATAGTAATAATAACCGATTCTGCAATAGGAGTGGTGAGACGACTTGCCATATCAACAAGCTCGGTAATGAAATCTGGAAGAGATTCATTTGTCCTTTGCTTTCGAGTACGCAGTTCATACTCCAAAAAATAGTCATGTTCCAATTTGTCAAAACGTCTAAGTAAAGCAACCTTCAAATCCAACCAAGAAGCGATATTAGCTCGGTTAGCGCGAAACCATTTAGCGGCCGAACCAGAAAGCAAATCCGAAAAAGATCCAACCAATAGAAATTCATCAAAGTTTTTATAAAGGAAGTATTCCTCAACTTGAGTAATAAACTCTCTAACACAAGTTTTTCCTTCATAAACAATCCTACTTCTTTTTAAATCTGGTAATTTAGTATTAGGCGAAGGCAAATTTTTCTTCACTGAATCATTCATAGTGTTAAACGAAGAAACGGGTGCAAAAACAGAAGAGCTATGAGCAAGCGCACCATGAAGCAAAAATGATTCTGGAACCGGAAGCAAATTATCTGAACGTTGAGCCATAGGCGCAGCAACATCAGAACCCAAAGCTGTGTTACTATTCGTAACCTCAGGTAACGGTGGAAACTGAACTTCTTTATCCATAATGAAACAATACTAAAATCCGCCAAAAGATGAAAAGGTTAAATTTTAAGTTGAGTAAAAGTTGAATTAAACTTCCGAAAAGTTAATGGAAAGTTAATGAAAATTTAATGTAAAGTTAATGTAAAGTTAATGTAAAGTTAATGTTTAAGAAAGTTGAATTTAATCTAAGATAAATTTAAGTTAAATGATCTATCACTGGATGCAACAACCACTTACACTTTTTTAATATTAAATGTTTTTTAAATTTCTAATTTAATTTCTAATTTAATTTCTAATTTAATTTCTAAATTTACAATCTTTATAAGTTTTAATTTTATAAGGTTAACACGTTGAACATAAAAGCCTTTTATAACGTTGTATCGTTGAACATAAACATAAAAGTTTTTATAATGTTGAAGACGTTGAACATAAAAGTTTTTTATAACGTTGTATCGTTGAACATAAACATAAGTTTTTATAACGTTGAAGACGTTGAACATAAAAGTTTTTTATAACGTTGAAGACGTTCTCAAGTAAAAGTATTTAAGAAGTTATCACTTAAAATTTGGTTTTATCTAAACTAAGTTCACAAACACTTGATAAACCACTAAAGTGATATCACTAAATAATAACCGCATATGTTAGAAACTTATACAATTAACCGCATGTAAAATTAAGGTATAACAAACCGCAGGACAACTTGTGTTGTTACCGTTATGTTGAATATAAACACCAATAAACAATGTGACAAAAAATGTTGCACAATGTTTGTAAAAATAAGCTAAATTCACAAAATAAATGTACCAAAAATACACAAAAGAAATGCACACAGTTCAATAAAATAAATGCACACAATTCAAAAATAAATGCCACATAAACATAAACATAATAACTTGGATTCAACAATAAACACAGGTTGAACAAACTTTACTAAAGGTCCCTGAACTCTGGCGACAATTGTAATAAAAAAATTAAAATAGTTGTAAAAAATATGCGCCAATTGTAATAATAAAATTTGAAAGGTGTAAAATTCTTATTTGAAGGGTGTAAAAAGGGAAAATAAATTTAATAAATATATTGAATTTTATTTGCTGAAGGCCGACATCACTAATATCTAATAAACTAACAAAATCTCGGGCGCCAGATGCCTTACTTCAATTCAATTTAATAATAATAAAAACTTACCGGGATAGAACAGTCGAGAGAAAGAACCTTTTTAATCTAGGGAGGGAGAGCAAGAAAGTACAAGTAGTAGATTTCACATTCTATATTGGAAAGCTCCGTAAAATTTGTTCTTAACCTACGTTGGAAAAGGTGGTTACATATAAATTCACTTAGGTGGTAGCGAGAACTTATTTTAGAAGTGGCTTGTCGAATCCAATTGGTTAAATAAGAAAAAAATAGGTTTACCTTAATACATCCTAGGTAATTCTAATAAGAGTAAATAAACCTGGATCCTCCTCGCAGATGGAAAATGGCCATTGGACCTCTGCGGGTTCTGGAGTCCAGTGTAACAGGTTAATAATCCATAAATGTGTGGTCACAGGGCGAGGTTATATCCGCTCCATGTGGTATAAGGTTTAAATTTTAATTAATCCAAGAACAAAAATCCAAAGTAAGTCTAAAAAAAAGGGAGGGAAAAAAAAAAGGACATCTGCCTTGTAGCTGAAACAAGACAAAATAGTTTTCGTCAAAACAAATCTAACAAGAAAACGTGGTAATAAATTTTATTTGTAGGAAACTCACCAAACATCCTTTCTGGTTTAACAAAATCCAATTAGAACAAATGGGAACAAAGTAGCATCTTGCAGTGCATTCTATAAACAAAAAATGAAAAGTTGTAAAACACATTGCTTGGAGACAATTACGTGTCTTTGTCAAGATCCAAAAATAACTTACTTGCCACGAAATATATCTAATGCAAAATAGCCAGCCTAAGAATACGGCGACTTGTGAACAAAACTAACGCCAAACATGATCCTTTAATAAGGATTTAAATAGATTTATTACACGACAATAAAAATAGCCATGACTATATCTGCTGACTCCGAGAGAAAAAGTGAAGATCTTTTCGTCAAAACATAGTGAAGCGCTTTTTCCGCTAGGGATGAAGTTTGCTTTCAACAAAACTGACGATTCAAAAAGAAATTGAACTAAAAGCCAGATGAACAACACTATCGTTCGTTCACGAATGTCACTGTCACTAGAATGTGACGTTGTCAAACAGACAAAATCGAATTATTTTGTAAACAAATGTCTACTGTAGCGTGGTGCTAAATGCACTCGTTACAGCGTATGTTTCCCGTTGTTCTATCGTAGTCAAATTAAAGTCTTGTTATTGTTTTTTGTTAAATCTGTTGTTGAACTGTTACGTTTTTGTTGTGTTTATCTTTGGGTATTCGTTACAATGGCCAACTTCAGTAACGAGGAGTATGCTGACATGATGTTGGTCATCAAAAAAATCATGTCGGTCCATGTGCCAAACACCCTGTATAACAATAGTAAAAATGTATGCCTTTATGTGTTCCGGGGCTTTCCAATTACACTGTGTATGTGTACCAACAGTTTTTAGTTTTAAAATAAAATTTTATGATAAATTACAATGATAAACATTTGCTTGTCATTTCTGAGGAATGACTGGCGTCCTAAAATGTAAGAGGTGTGGCTTCAATCACTGCAAAATATTTGTTCTAGGTGTAATAATATCTGGGTGTACGCAGTATTATGGTTTATACCCAAAATATAGGAAATTCTAGTGTGGACTATGTAATAATGGGACTATTGGGCATGGTCAGAGCAAAGTATGGGTAAGAGGGGGCAGCTAGAAGAGTGGTTAGTCACTGATAAAAAAAAAACATCTTTTCTTACTGTCACTAATAATATGAGACTGATAATCATAATGTTAAAAACCACAATTAAAATAATACAGACTAGGATTTTCTTTATCTACCCCCCAATAGAGAATCCTGACTACACCCTTGCGGTTGGGCATAATTTAATGTGTATGTACAAACACTTACGAAAGTTATTTCAGATGTCCTCGCATGAATGCTCGATATCTGAAATTGAAAAGAATCAGAATATTAAAATTAATTGTTCTCTATTGGACTGACTTTTTCGCTAACGGATTCCAGTACCCAACATAGTAATAGAAAAAAAATTAATTACTTGTACCTAGGTAAAATAAGAGCAAATACAAAATAATGTTTATGATTAAATGATTTCGAAGGCTAGGACCTATTTCAACAATGTGTTAAAAAAATACATACTTACATAGATACATACAAGGTACTTAGCCAATACCCATTAGAGTTGAAAAATAGAACTGGATGGAGTTAGACACTAAATAGGTATTTAGTATCAGAAGATGTGGCGTTTGAAATCTTACATACCTTTGAGAATTTGAAGCTAGGATAGCAAGTTTGCTGATTGACGAGGACAAAGCGCTTTGTCAGAACTGACACAATTGTGAAAAATCAATAGCCGACCACCTCACAGTTGCTATTTGGAGATGTTTCTTTTGGAATTGGAAATTTGGAATCCAGATCCAGTCAGCGTTTGTTTGTCGGCTTGGTTGGTTTTGGTTGACAGCTGACGTTGACGTGACTTGACTCTAATATTTTTTTTTTAAATCTGTAAGCTCTGTGGGCTTTGCTGATTTGAGATCTGGTGGCTGATTGAAGTGTGTTCAAGAACTACGCCTAACAACAAAGCTCGACCACAAATAATCGCACTTAACAACTTATTTTAATAAATAATGTATGACTTTGAGCTACATTGTTTTCATGCGAAGGCCAAGGCAATCTATTTATTTGAAACATAAAAGATTTTAATATTGATATGGTCACTCAGGTGTAATACGTAAACCACAAAAGCCAGATTTTTGTTTAATAGCACGTACAGAATCTGCCTCATTTTTAATACTTTTCTTCGACTGGCATTTAGTTAGAGGAAGACAGAGAGCTACCCTAAAACTGTCTCAACATACTCAATGTGTTCTTGTATCAACGGAAAACTAAAATAATCGGTAAAATAAACAGCATAGAGTATATTTTTGTACAACTTTATAAGATTTGGCTTCCGTATTGAAGTACGATATTCAACCTCCTTGGTAATATACCTACATATTTATATCCATATCGCTCACAGTTCACATTCACACTCTACATTCACAGTTTCCTGCTGAAAGCTAAGAGGCATAGACGCACGAATATTCAGTGTAGCTCGTTCTCTCCCGCTGACGGCAAACGCGTCCGCGATTTATCTTCTTACATTTTTATTATTTAGGTAGGTAAGTTTACTAACATAGGTAAATACCTATGTTAGTAATTAAATAAAAGTAAAAGTTAATAAATTAATAAAAGTGTTGATTTTATTAATTAACACAAATCTAAATAATTTAAAAATTATTTAATTAGTACCTAGTTACAGTTTCTAAATTAATTATTTCAGTTTAGTAAATAATAAAGTTTAATTAATAATACTTTTTTAAGAAATTGATTTTGAATTTTTCTCGTTGGTAGACCTGGCCAATAAAACCAAGACGCCTAATATTTTATAAATTAATATACTATCTTCCGCACACAGGTTTGCTTGCGTGGTACCTGGATAATAAGTAGCCTTAAGCTATTTCAGGGCATAGGATATGTTTAGGTATTTCGGCCTATCTATTTTCTCTGTAATTATATAAATGTGTAGGTAGGTTTCATTAAATCCGTTTTGTTGGGCGCGATTGAGGTACAAACTTAAACGTCCTCCTAACTTTCAGATTTATAATATCAGTAAAATTAAATAGAGGTACTGTTTGAGCCGTAAGTGTAATGGTTTATAAATGCACTACTAAATATACATAATGTACCTACAAACAGATGCACACATAAAAAAAATACATACATGCAAAAAACTTGCTGTTTTGTAACTTGGATTAATATTTAGGCATTCAATGATATTATTTAAAATTTATTAATATAATAACTTCATTTTATCGATACATGGACCTACGTAATGTATTTTTTCAAGTTTTCAATCAAAGTTTTATAAAAAAAATTTTGAATAAGCTTTCCCGCGTAAACTTAAGACAAGGACAGAAAAACTATGAACTTTATGGTTTTACGGCGGCAATGTTCGTGAATGAACTCATTTTTTTTTAAATGTCTGTGGGTGGAATAAAACTGTATTATCATCTGTGTGGTGTGGTGTAGTAGTATAGTTCATTCAAGCGAAGCTATTTATCAAGAGTCGCCTTCGGTGACAAAAAAAGATATTTCTATTCAAAAGCAATAATTTTGTACAAAGTTTTAATCGTATTGTAGTTTTTAGAATTAAATACAAGCGATTTCTGTTATAAAACCAGCAATAACTGTCGTATAAATAAGCGGTGTACTAAAATATGTCATGTCCCCAGATCACTCCAATGGCCGTATTGCCCGAGTGTCAATAGCCAGTGTTTTTCTGTTTCGGAGCTCTAAATTGCGATGTTTTCGCTAAAGAACGCTTCTATGGATTTTTTTCAACATCGAAAGTGGTTGCTCCTGTTGATATTTGTTGTGTACAGAAGATTGGACGCCGTTGATGGTAAGTGTTTCTTATCACTAGCTCACCTTTACATTTCCTAATAATAATAAACAAAAACAATATATGAAATAACGTAGATTTATTACGTCCTTACTATATAAGAAAAATTATCTTGCTGTAAAATCACCCTTGAGGAGTCAAAAAGATAAGATTACTTTCAAGGCTAAAACTTTTAAAAGTTGGCTATGATTTTTTATCATCTAAACTAGGTTCAGACTGTTGAAGGTAGACCTATTTTATTATAGCACATATTATTGTATTTAAATAATGATTATAATAAGTATTTACATGGGGGTATATTATATTATTTTGTATTTTTATTCTCTAGCATAGGCCTTAGTATTTCTAGGACTGCAACCAACAGCTAAGAAGTCCTATTAAGTAATTATAAAAATATTTATATTAATTGTATGGTGAACAGGTGTCAACTATTGAAAAATATGAATTCCAGTTTTGGGTTATTGCTGGAGTGTATACTTATAGGATGAATTCTGGGTTATCGAGTGAGAAAATGCACCTGCCAATTCAAAGTTAAACAAAACTTGTAAGGCAGACTGCTGACTCAACAAACTAAAGGTTTCAGCTTTTTTTTAAATTATTTATTATACACTTGTAGCTAATGAGCTGATGTGTGTATATAATATCAGTGCACTGTTCAAAATATTAGTCTCCTTTATTTTAGTGTTCACATTATATTGTTTATTTCGTTTTAAAAGAGTTCATTGAGGGGGTATTATAACACTTCCTGGTTTTTGTTCCAGCTAACATAACAATGTTAGAACAAAAAGTATTTTTTTTAAAGATTGCTTGTACCTGGTACATACCAGCTTTAATGAGCGTGCACTCAACAGTATTATTCATATTGTATAATGTTTATGAAATCTGGTATATTTTTCTGGTATATTTTATTCATATTGTATAATGTTTATAAATTATAAATAGTGGGGTCCATGTTGAGAAATATTATATTTTTTTTAATTTATATATTTATTTATGTATTGTATTGTATTGTATACCTAACACCTTATGACCAACTGAAACAATAATCAATAATAATTTGGGGCTCAAAACCATTTTGATTCAATTTTATATTTAATCAAACCATATTTAAATACTGAATGTATTCACTAATTGGTGAAAGGAACAAATAAAACATGAGGTTTTTTAAAGTTGTCTTTTTAGCACTAATTATTATAAAAATCCCTAGTTTATGCAAAAAATCCAAAAGCATGTCTAGCTACTAGTTATATAGACAGTGCAACTACTATAAAAAGTCAAAAATAATAATTGCTTATCAGTAGAAACCCTCGCGACTTTGTTCACGTGAAGATATCCCGCTGCATCCCCTTAGGGGTTGAATTTCGGGAAATCCTTTCTTAGTGCACCCCTACACACCAAAAGGAATTCACCCTCTAAATTTCAAGTTTCTAGGACCAGTGGTTTAGGCTGTGTGTTGATAGATCAGTCAATCAGGCATTCAGTCAGTCAGTCAGTCAGTTTATAACGCTATTTATATATTTAGATAACATTTTAAATATAAGTACCGGCTAATTACTATGCTTTTAGTCTTATTTCTGACGTTCTACCGTTGATCGCGATCGCGGGTGATACTCGTGATGAAGAGCATCTAAATTATCTTGAAACGTGCTGACGTTTCAAGATAACTTAACAGCAGTACAACTTAACACGATGTAATTAGTCGTATTTATATTTAAAATTATGAACAATTGTAATATACCTGTAGTAGCCTGTACTTACCTACTGCTGGGCTTAGGCCTCCCGCGTTACTTGCCGTAAATTGCTATAAAAACAATTTACTGGTAATCTCTATTGTAGGTCTAAAATGCTACTGCAACAGTGAAGTTTGCCTGAACGCCACATGTGTGACCGATGGATACTGTTTCGTCTCCACCAGCATTGAGAGTGGAGAGCAGAAATCTACCTACCAGTGAGTATTCTGTATTTCTTTCATGTACAGATAAAAAATTGCGATATATTACGTTATAAGGACAATGTACACACATCATGTATCTTTAGTCTATAACAATTGGCAAAACATCAACACAAATTTAGTTATATTTTTAAACTAATGATCAAACATTTGTATTTTAACCAATTTCTATAAAATGATTGATCCATGTAGCAAGGTGTTCATAAGCTGTCTGAACTGGGACCAAGCATTACCTCCCGAAAATCCAATGATATGCAAAAATTCAACAAACTATTGCTGTAAAACTGATCTCTGCAATTCCGATGAGAATTACCGAGAGAAATTGTTTAAAAACCTCCACGTCCCAGGCTTGGGTAAGCTCTGCACCACTTGTGGCCGTGTGAATCCTATGATGATGCAGTTTGAGTTTGTTTGTACTATTAGATTCATAATTGCATTTACTTTACAAGTTTGTGTTGAGATGCCAATTCTAACAACATCGCTTCTAAATTAGCCGTGCACCTAATATGTGCGAAGCGACGCCGACGCGGTCGATAGTATGTTTTGAATGATGTGCCGTACTCTTAACCAGTATATTTTCCGAGTGTGCGTTGGTTTTGCTTTAACCTACTAAACATTGTATGGTGGTTCCACTCGCGGCGCAGCTGCATCGATCAAAGGCAGCTGATCCCCATCGAGCACCCGTTCCATTGCTCCACGACGAAAAGTAAAAATGAGTCGGTGCAGATAAAATGTTGTAACACACACGATATGTGCAATCGGGATTTGACGCATAAGTTGGTGCCTACGACGCCGAAGCCATTGCCAGGTAGGAGCGACTGCTGTCGATGTGCTGCTAACCTGCACCGCGGCTTGCAGCCACTTGCCACCTACCACCTACCACTAGCCGCATTTGAGCAGAGATAGCTCGTGGCATGACACAAGTAGACGCGACTCATCGAGGCTTGCCGCTAACAATGAGTCTCTTCTTGTGGCTTACCACTAGCCTCTACCTAGACGCGCATTATGCTCGTGGCTTACCACCTGGCTTTTCCTAACCAAGTCCACTAGTGGCTTGCCACTAGCAACTGGCCTCCGCTCGTGCCGACTGCTCGATCAGGCGACACATTCGCACCATGCAGTATCTACGAAAATATTTACTGGCTATAACGAACTGATAAGACTTGCGTCATTATCGCAATGGGCGGTCGGGCGGCGGTGTAATGAGCGGCCTAGCTTCCCTATTTGTAAACAAGTTTTGTATATACATCTTTCTACCCAGAAATAAATTGTTGACAAAATTGTAACTAACGTCGTTACCTACTCTAATTGCCGTGTCTTCATATCTTAGATTCAATGACATCGTTTTAAGGGGTAGTTTGTTTGTAAATACCGGCGATATTAAGGTCACGCCAGTTACTGCATTGGTGCGAGTATGTTGTGTTTTCGGTCCACGCTTGGTATTCGGTGCGAGACTGCATGGCTGTTTGATTTTTCTTTGATTTTTCTTTGATTTTTCTTGTTTCTAATCCAACTAAGTTTTCCTTCGTAGACCGGCCTTGATCACCCTGTAGGAAAATGAAAGATTGCGTACATAATGTGCTAATATATCGATTTGGACGTAGATGTTGGGCCCACGAGAATTTGTTCCCCCCCGGGGACTTGCCCGTGTGGTGTCGCGAGAAGGCGATAACATGCTGCGACACAGACTACTGTAACCGTGACATCTTGAAGTCTCCTACAGGTACAGTATTCGGAATGTGCCGTCCGGGATCGTATGGGTAGCTTGCGTGACGTCCACATATAATATATCTATGTATTGTCGACCCTGACCATGTCGAATGACTGAGCATTCATGGTGTTTCAATTTGAAAGGTTCGCATTTTTGCATGTGAATGAAGCGGAACAAATAATGCACATGTTTTACCCGATGACCGAGAAAATCTGTCTGACTCGTCCGTATATCGCTACGATATTTGTCTACGGGTATGCGGGCTATACCGATTCAAATTTTTATGTACGTTGGTTGATCGTACAATTGATTTTATGCAATCTTAGTTGTCATTGTATTCAGGGCATGAAACGGAATCTACGAGCCATTTGCGTCATACCTACTTATCTCGTTAAGAAAATGTCCAATCATTTCACTGCAGGGAAATAATGCGTAAGTGATCATAAGCCGGTTTTCACTTTTTCAGCATGTTTATTTTCATATTTTTTTTACCACTAACTGCATGTTTTTAACGCCTATTAAAGCAATAAGTACAATAACAAATGCTTTCGAACACTAAGCTGAACTATGTTAACCAGGTAAAAAATACTAGTCACTTATACACACAAATATCTGGTGCCTACCTTATATTTCAAAAGCAAAGACTGATCGAGCAGAAAAATAAATGATAAATTCACGAGACGTACGTACTTTTTTGTTTTATACTTATGAAATGTTTGCGCCAAGAACAGTGAAACTTTGCTGAACTTTTTCTAAGGAGCTTGAAACAATGGTGAAATCTGAAACATTTAACAAAGTCGTGCTTTAATGTGATTACAATACAACACATTTTTTTAGGATTAAATTGTAAACATGCTATTTATATGAATGCCTACAATTGCAAAAAATTGAGAGCTTAGAATAACAACAAAAAATAAGTGCTGAATTAATCTAAGATAACGTTTACCACACATTTTTAGAGTGTTTGTTTGTAAGTGATGTATAGATAAAATGGACATTACTAACACACCAGTTGTGTCCTTACTCTTCTTGGAAAAAACAAACTCTTTTTTTGGAGCCAGTCACTGCGATACTGTCTAACTATCGCGGTTCATGAGATACAGACGGACGGACATACAGACAGCGAAGTCTTAGTAATAGGGTTCCGTTCTTACACACTCTGGATGCGGAACCCTAAAAAGGTTTTCTATATTTAGCAGCAGAAATCCACCGCATTTTGGTTTAATAGCCTTGTAATAAATAACATTACGCCTGCATGTCACTCGCTTGCACGTTTATGTTGCTATAACTAGGATTACGTCCATGTGTGGACGTGCCTTTGTCTGCCCACTTTAGAAATCTTCAAAGATCTGAACGGCTAGAGATCTGCGAAGATGTCTACCGCAAATAGGGTTTTTTTAACTTCCAAATCTTTTACTAGAATTTCATTTATAGGTTTTTACTCGTAAAATTCCCTCTACAAACGATAATCATCTTGAACGTTGAGCATATTTTCGTAGAATCTACTCGCTCCACGCTAAGTATCTTTTAATTATTCGAGTAAGGAGAATTACTTTGTAGATGGAATTTGTTTGTATTGCATGAAACATGTATAAAAACGACGACTACTACTACCTATGTGTATTATATAATATAAAGTAATTATTTTGTGTTATTCTGTACAGTATCTTCACTGGTGCTACTTAGGATAAAGAATACTTTACTAAATCAACATTTATTAATATTATAACTAGCTGACCCGACAGACGTTGTCCTGTCCAAACAAAAAACTTGTTGTAAAAGTTTCGAGTTCATACAAAAATCCCATAAAAAACACTTTCAGTTTTTCCTGTATTTATATGTTTTTGGGCAAGTTTAAAATTTCTCCTTTTTCAAAAAACCATATTCTGACTATAAATTTAAAAATGTTATGTTTGCCAATTCCGTTCAGTCGTTCTCAAGTCACGCGCTTACAAACGAAAAGCATTTATTAAAACAGCAATTATATTTAAGTAGGTTCGGTATTTTAAATATCTATAACATAATAAATAATATAAAAAAAATGTTACTTAGTCAAAACATAATTTCAATGTTTATTGGAAAGGGTTATTGGTTGATGCCCTCATTGTTTTCTCGATTGCGAAAATAAAACCCGTTTCAATCCGTTTCGTTTTCCCATCAATTTAGCAATTGAACGATCTCGATGCATATCGTTGAAGCAATTGCCCGCTATTGTAAACTAATAAGAGTCACGCCAATTACTGTCCCAATAAATGAATCGAATGATCGTGAGCAAAATCTGACATACCTACCCTTGCTTGGTACAGGATAACTCGTGCGACTGGGAAGAAAGATTGGTCTTTTGTGCTCCAGATACTAACAATGACAATTGACATAGAAAATGATAGTTACGACGTGGTTTAGGCAGTAACAATAACAAGTATGAATAAAAAAAACGGCAAAAAATCGCATTTGTTGTATGGGAGCCCCACTTAAATATTTATTTTATTGTTTTTAATATTTGTTGTTATAGCGGCAACAGAAATACATCATATGTGAAAATTTCAACCGTCTAGCTATCACGGTTCATGAGATACAGCCCTGTGACAGACAGACGGACAGACGGACAGCGAAGTCTTAGTAATAGGGTCCCGTTTTTACCCTTTGGGTACGGAACCCTAAAAACAACTAAAATATTGCTTTGAAATAATAGTGTGATGTCATTATTTAATATCAATCATTATCAATTATATTGTTCTGACAGTTCAAAGTAATACTTATGATTTTATTGAAATAAATATCGTTTGAATTTGTCAATCACTCGCTGGCGCAATAACAGAAATTGCGGTTACTGAGAACCAGATATTTAATCTTCGGATAAAAATAAATGAATCACGTTTCAATATCATTGTATAGCCACCAATCACGTATTTATTTATTGTCATTTGCAATGGATGGTCTCGAGTGCTCTTAGATGCTGTTTTTCAGATAGCGAATCTAATCTAAATTACATGCATAGAATAGTGTCAAAATACGCCAATTTTGTCGACCGACACAAAAAAATACATTTTCAATCGTATCATCGTTTGAAATGATGTACTCGATGTAGTGTGTCTGCTGTTATACTGTGGCTTGTAAATTGCGTGATTGGCTTACACGGGCACGGTGTCACTTTGCTTATTGAATCTCATAATATCTTATTGAGTCGCGTCCGCACTGAATGCTAACTTTCTTGTAGCATTTTACAAAAAATCCTGATTTTTAGGGTTCCGTACCCAAAGGGTAAAAATGGGACCCTATTACTAAGACTTCGCTGTCCGTCTGTCCGTCTGTCCGTCTGTCTGTCACAGGGCTGTATCTCAAAAACCGTGATAGCTAGACACTTGAAATGTTAACAGATTATGTATTTCTGTTGCTACTATAACAACAAATACTAATAACAGAATAAAATAAATATTTAAGGGGGGCTCCCATACAACAAACGTGTTTTTTTGTCGTTTTTTATAGATAAAGGTACGGAAATGGAACCCTACGTGCGCGAGTCTGACTCGCACTTGGCCGGTTTGTTAAAGTTCAGCCAGTCCAGTTACGATAGTGATTTTAACACAATACGATCTGTGTGTTGCTGATGCTGTGACACATAGTTGCAAGACATTTTCGTATTGTTGCGATCGTGTCTTGTCACTGTTGTTAGCTATTAGTACCTCGGGTTGCCCCGTTACACGCTTGTTCAAAAGCAATACCGTACTTATTTAACTATTTTAATTCGTTGAAGACCGAACTTTATACTTTAGAGTATTGTTAATTATAATTGATTGTCTAAAAGGCTTTCCATCTGCCAGTCAACCCGAAAAAAACATTCTCAAATTAGAATACGGCACTTGTCTTCTAAATTGTTGGATTACAAACTAACAGACTGTAAATTATTAATAGTTAGCGAACTTCCTTTCGTATTCTAAAAATACCAATAAGACAGGAATGTCCACAATTCGACTCCAGACGTCCAGTGCGGGAGGAGTTTATAAAGAAATAACTCCGCGCGAAGGAAGTTTAGAACGTTTCACAAGTTGAAAATACGGTACGGAATCTGCTTGAATATTTGATTGAACTTTGTTATGCAAAGTTCGGAAAGCGTTGCTGAACTTGCATACGGCCCTGGACTTGTTTCAAGATCCTGCTGTCAACAGCAATATAAAATTTAATTAAGTACACGTACGCTGCAAAGTGGTTAGATGAAGTGTAAGTTTTGTCGGTAGGTACGTGACAGGTTGCGAGCTTATCACCGCAACTAGATATTTGATACACAGATATTTGGTACGGACATCCAAGCCTTTCGCTAATCCTCCCTAAACCCTTATAGTTTTTATTCGTAGCCATGAAAAGGAACGTGGTAATTAATTAATTAATGCTAATAAATAGTAGTGTAACGTGTACAATAAAAAAACCGGCCAAGTGCGAGTCAGACTCGCGCACGTATGTTGTATGGGAGCTCCGTTTAAATATTTATTTTATTCTGTTTTTAGTATTTGTTGTTATAGCAGCAACAGAAATACATCATCTGTGAAAATTTTAACAGTCTAACTATCACGGTTTTTGAGATACAGCCCTGTGACAGACAGACGGACAGACGGAGAGCGAAGTCTTAGTAATAGGGTCCCGTTTTTACCCTTTGGGTACGGAACCCTAAAAATTAACCTGACATATTTATTTGACGTTATTTAAATCTGTCTTGGCAGTTTTGAGATATTTGAAGCCAAAGGAAAAAGAATACTTAGAAATAAGAAGTAGGCTTTATATTTTATTCTTATTTTGTAGACATTCTAGTGTTGAGTGGGTGAACTTCCTAGAATAATCGGAATCCTAATAATATTATAAATGCGAATATTTGTGAGTTTCTTTGTATGTTTGTGACTCAGTCAGGCCTAAACGACAAAACGGATTAAGATTAAATTTGCTGGAGATATAAAAACAATGCCCGAATACTATACTACTTTAAAATACGAAAAACATCCCCAAAATGTTAAAAAAATGCTAATTGGTTCTTAGACCACTTGTCAATTAACTTTAGAAATTTTCTCAGTCTCTTCTAAGAGCATTATCTAATATGCGGTTATATATAGAAAGGGATAGGTTGAGACACTTTTTTTTCTATGCATTATGTAGATAAGGTTTTTGTTCTAGCTATATGTTGCACTAGGTGGTGGGCTCTGTTTTGCAATAATTATTTAGTAGGTTTCTGTATTTAGTGCGATATTTGTACACTAACAATAAGTTTTATCTAACAATAAATCATTGTGGTCTTGACAGTCCTATTTCAAAGAAACGCTCAGAGATTCAAGACAATGAAAATGTAATACATTAAAATGTTACACTCTCAGTGCTTTGAGGGCTTAGTGCTAGATCTTGATCGGGAGCGGAACGAAGTTGTTAATCAGAGTATATGACTTTCTCGTACATTCTATCAGCTCGCCTTCCTTAAAGGTTGAGATGTAATAATTTCGCTGTATTTATGAGTCGTCTCCGCTCGCGGTCCATCTAGCATACGAGTAATAATGGTACAATCCACACATGCAACGACTAATTTGGGACTAATTTGGGCCGGTTATGTGTGGATACACCATATTTATATCCAAATAACACATGTACCTCCACAAAAGAAAACAACCCAGCATCGGCCGCATGGCGCGTAGTGCCCTGGGTCATGGGACTCATGGTGGTCGGAATCTGCGGCGCTATTAGCTTCTGGTGGGCGAAGAAATCCAGGAAGATGACAAAGCGCGGCTCCCGGCCGCTCTTCCCCGATGAATCCTTGTGTGAGACGAGACATCCCATGATGACGACTGCCACGATAAAGGACATGATCGAGCTCACCACTTCTGGATCTGGTTCGGGTATGTGCTTATTGTAATCTTACTAATATTATAAATACGAAAGTTTGTGAGGATTTTTGTGGCTCAATCACGCCCAAATAATCACAAAAACGGATGTCACTTGGAATTTAAGTATGTACAATGTACATACTTTGATAAAGGATACTTTATTTCAAGTATTGCGCGAGCGAAGCTGCGTGTGGTGGTTAGTCCAGATAAATGGAAAATACTTACATATAAGATACAAAAAAGTACAAGTACAAGATAGTAAAAGTTTTGACTATACACGATATTAAAAGTTTTAATTATACACCTTATTCAAAGTTTTGATTATATTCGATATTAAAAGTTTTTACTAAAGGCTGTCTTCTCATCTTCTAGCACTTGTTTTTTTACATTTCAAAAGTCTTGAAATGTACCTCTGTCTGTTTATAGTGTTTCCGTAACATTTGCACTTCCCCACCACCAAGATTGTGAAGTGCAAACGCTGTTAAAAATTTATTTCGTTTAATTTGCCGTCTGCTAGCATATCGAACGAGGTACGTCTCAGGCAAAACGCATCGATAGCGCGTTCTAGAAACGGAACAAATTTTGGGGTGCCATCTAGTTTGAATTTTTGAAACGACGACATGACCTTGGTCGATAAAAGGGGTTGAAGTTTGCATACAACTATAGTGTGCTAAATTGATTTTTAATATACAGAGACGGAAGGGTGATTTTTAACAAGCAACTAGTATCCTTTATGTAAGTCGGGTATTCGTTCGGTCAAGATCTTTCTATTGTTGATGTTGATAAAATCTCGGCATGAAGTATTAGTTTTTTTTTTTAGATTCCTAGAATTGACCGTGTTAATAGCCGTGTTGGCCGAGTGGGATGTACCTCGACTTTCAATCTGAAGGTCGTAGGTTAGAATCCTGGCGTGCATCAATGGATTTTTCTGTTCGAAAATTTATATGGGCATCAAAAACACGTGCTTACAACGGTGAAGGAAAACTTCGTGAGGAAACCAGTTAGTGTTCTTATAAGCGGCGATGGGCTTGCAACCTGTCACGTATGGAATGCTAACTACTGCAAAATGTGGGCATGTGCCAAATATAATGTTTGGACGTGCCTCTGACTACCCCCACTAGACATCTTCAAAGGATTTAAGCGTCAGAAAATCTGAGATGATGTCTACCTTACTTGGGGATTACAGTCGTGATCCTATTTATTTATTTTTCTAGAATTGAAGGTTTATATCAAAATGTTATTCTTAAATTCTGTTTTTGCGTAGGTCGATGCTTAAGGTTGTGCCAGTCAGAGGTAACCGACAACTGTTATTCATTATCAATTTCACGAAAATAAAACCACTCTCTGACACACTGTCGGGAAAAAAGATACAAGATTTGGTCATGTTTAGCCCTGATTCTCGAATGGACTCTGTACTAATTTGATATTCAACTCTTTATTCCTCATATCTATGTAGTTATTCCGAAACAGTGAGTTTTAAATAATACAATATCCTACTGTTTTGCTCGCAAGTCTAGGTCACCACAAAGTTCCTAACAATACTAAAAAAACGGCAAAAACTAAGGGTTCCGTATCATTATCTATAAAAAACGGCAAAAAAAAAACGTTTGTTGTATGGGAGCCCCCACTTAATATTTAATTTATTCTATTTTTAGTATTTGTTGTACATCATCTGTGAAAATTTCAACTGTCTAGCTATCACGGTTCATGAGATACAGCCCTGTGACAGTCAAACGGACGGACGGACGGACAGACAGATAGACAGACAGACAGACAGACAGACAGACAGACAGACAGACAGACAGACAGACAGACAGACAGACAGACAGACAGACAGACAGACAGACAGCGAAGTCTTAGTAATAGGGTCCCGTTTTTACCCTTTGGGTACGGAACCCTAAAAAATAGGAACTAGAAAAACTAGAAAATAAAATAGAGGATAGGATACATACGAGATGGAAAGTTACCACGCAAACCCTATTGAGTTATGCCTGTAACTTTTTCTAGCGTACGTGTTTTATGTGTTTGAAAGAGACGAATATATTTTAATCAGATCCGTTTTCAGCCTGTTACCAGGTTATAATAATAATATTTTTTATGAGAAAATTGTTCCATGTTTTCTTATTCTTATTACCAGTTTGCTAACGCTATAGGGCTCCGTGTTCTCAGATACGTTTTACAATGTGGCCACGTGCCAAATGTAGTGTTGGACGGGCCTCTGACTACCCCCTTAGCCAACTTCATGCATCAGATATCTCCGAGTATATCTAAATAATTGTCTATTGTCTTGGAAGATTACAGTCGTGATCCTATTTTCTTTGATTTCATTTTGTTCATAACTATCGCTTATTATGTAGTGATCTTGTTACTCTAGCTGAATATCACCGATGTATCCATGTGTAAACATGTATTAGAAAAGAAAACAAGTATTTGCTCTCGAGATTCTTCACCCCTAAGTTGAAATTGGTATCAATTTTCTCCATTAAAACTTTCGACATCCCGCTGCGCACTCCTTTGAATGTAGTTAGGACGGTCTTTTAGATAACAATGCTAAGGTGGCTGCTTGGGAACTCGGTAGATGAGTACTCGGTCCATTGAGGTTACAGTTTTATTTTGTCATTTTGATCATGTTTTTTTAGCAAAAGGTACGAGTACAACTTTGATTATACAGCATAGATAACTTTAGGGTTTTAGTTATCTTAATTTAAATTTAAACTGTAAAGCTTTGATAGAATAAACGGATACATCATTTGAAAATGGCTCCTACAAACCACTCGATAAGTCAAGTAATCGCGGTCCGCGCTGCAAAAGAACGCTGCGAATATTAAATTCCGTCTTAAAAAACGACAGCACCTCCAAACTGCGGGACTTATTTCGTGAACGGATTCGAATTATACATTGTAAGTACGGACTTTTTTATAAATGTTGTTTAAAACGGGCAAGAGGTAAGTAAGCTCTCATTATAATGGCCATACCTACCATGATGTGAATGTTAAATACATACGTCAAAATCGAAATCTAAAAGTTGATCCGCCATGCCTTATGCTGTTGCTGCCTAGGAACTGAAACAATAATACAGGCACAGTACAATCTATGTTAATCCACGCGTCAGCTTATATTATGTAAATATCGGAATATTTGCCAGCAAATTGAGTGTATTCTCGATCAGGCTACACGTGGAGACGTTTTCTAGGTCGAAAGAATCTCATTATATCTACTATCTAGTCAACTGAAAAGTCCATAGCAACTGATGTTTAAGGCGAGTAATAATTGTTTTTGATGAATGCAGAATCGTTTTTTCTCAATAACCGCAAAACATACAGTTTTGTTTTTTATGACAAAGATAACTTATGGATATAATCTAGATAAATTACAGACAGAAACACGATTGGTGAAACTTTTCTCGATAGATTTATTTTCCAAAGTTGGCTCTTCAAAAACACTAGTTTCGTTGCTATGAATAGCTAAACAGTTCATCACTACATAGTATAAAGCAAAGTCGCTTTCCGCTTCCCGCGTCTGTATGTAATATGTAATATGTATGTATGTATGTTTGCTTATATCTTTAAAACTACACAACGGATTTTGATGCGGTTTTTTTTATAAATAGAGTGATTCAAGAGGAAGGTTTATATGTATAATACATTCATAATATAGTAGAGAAACACTGATAATTTGAGAGGTTTCTAATGTGATGTCGTAAATAAACACATTTTTTTGCGCTTACATTGCAAATGCTGGCTGAACCCCACGAGATATATCAAAATAATGTACTACAGTATTGTATACCTTAAAAACGTCTACAAAAAAGTCCACGATGGTATTAGAAATGTCTTACGCACAGCGAAGCGGGCACGGGTCAGCTAGTTTTTATATAATTCGTTAGATAATCTTACTAGCTGAGTAAATTACACACAGTGTCTTTTTAAATTTGATGGTTTTCAAGATAATGAAGTTTTATCACTTTTTCCGTCTTATCCGGGTAGACTTAGCCCATACAAAAAGTCAAAAATTTCACATATCACCTTAAAGAGGTTAATAAGGGATCATATTGGACTGATATATCTCCTGCAAAATGAAGTTACCACGGCAACCGATTTTAAACAAGATTCATTTGTACTCGTACATTATTTTTAGCAGGAATTTGGTTCCTGCTGTGGCTTTTGGTATTGCTTTTACATCGGTTGATAAATGTCACACAAAAACCTAAATTGAACAGAAGCCAGCGCTGAATTTTGGGCTTGTTATTTGAAAACCGCTGTGGAATTAAACGGCTAAAACTTGTCTGAAGATGTAGTATCCCGAAGTTTTTATCTTGTAGAAGCTAAATTTTTTGCAAGAGAAGGATTATCATTAAGAGCTTTTTATACTTTTTTAATATGATAATCGACTTTTAATCATTAATGAGGCTGAAAATAAAATGAATACCATTTATTTTCTTCAACGTTACCTGATAACACTAATATTTTTTTTATTTCTAATGCGCTCGCTATAATTTCTAGTACATATATTAATTTTATCGACATCTCATTAGTAGTTTTGCCATGAAAGTCAATAAACAAAATAATCGCAAGATATCGAATGAAGCTAGACATTTTCGCTGTTGAAAATTTGAATGTACATAAATAATATTTATTTTAGATTATGATTTTATATAAATAAAAACCGGGCAAGTGCGAGTCGGAAAACTACGAGTAGGTAGAGGAGGTAGACGAGACAAGCAGGTCAATTAGTCAATGCTGGAAACAGAGCTTTTAGACTCGGGGACTAATTCTATTTTGTTAATTAAAATCTCTATTTTGATCGAGCTTTAGTGTTCGACAAAACTCCTCATGCTTCTAGTTAGTTGTTTTATTAGTTTTTAACACGAAAATGTCAGTTAGTGTAAAAAGTTTTGACACTTATTTATTATTATTAGATTAAAGAGGCATTGCACGGGTGTACGGGGGTGTACTTGTGAAGATTATAGGCAAATGTTTGATACCCTAAGTTACTATTGGAAATTTAGGGGGAACTCAATTTTTTTTAAATAAAAAATATTGCCTAAATTGTTTTGATCTAAAAACACATTTATTGACAAAAACAAATAACATCGAATACTAATATATTACATAACTAGATAAAAAGTAGCTTATGTGATATTCTGATGTATTATTTTTCATTAGTATTACGCTATATTACTGTAAAGTTTCATTTTAAATTAATCATTTCAGTAGTTCTCGCGTGAAAGAGTAACAAACACACACAAACACTCACAAACTTTCTCATTTATTATATTATCAAACAGTCTATAGTTAGCTCAACTGATCCAGATCACTACCAGTAGGAAGCAAATATACATATTTAAATTAAAAAAAAAATTATTTCAATAAAATCACAAGGATCACTTTGAAACGTCTTAGGAACTGGGTGAAGCTACGCCGATTCCTCGCGACCAAGCCTAGAAAAATCAGGCAACAAACACGGTTTGGGGTCTACCTTTTTTTCAATGATCCTTTCCTTAATGCTATGTAGAGCTCCAGTGTGGTGCCGATCGAGCAAGGTGAAGGCTCAAACAAGAATAATAATTAATAGTACTACTCATGTACGTACAACAATAAAAAAAATAACTAAAGAGCTTCAGCACAAATTCAAAAAGCAGCACACGCTACACTAGATTTTGAAATAAGACCTAAAGATGAAAGAACTATTTGCTTAAAAATTATTAAAGTAGAGTAGTAAATAATTAAAGCGTAAAGCATTACTAGCTTAAGTTAGTCGATAGTGTAGCTTTTGAAAGTTGAAATAATTTTTAAAATTGGTTCAATAGTTTTTTTGGTTTATCCGGTACACACAAACATAAAAATACTAATTTCACGTCTATAAAATAGCACTAGCTGCTAGCCCCGGCTTCGCACGGGTGGTACCTGGAAGTAGCCTATGTATTATTCTGATGTATAAACTATATTACTGTAAAGTTTCATTTGAATCCGTTCAGTAGTTTTTGCGTGAAAGAGTAACAAACACACACCCACTCACTCACTCACAAACTTTCGCATTTATAATATTAGTAGGATTATCTAGATTACTCTTTTGCGGGGAGTAACGAACTGGGCGATCGATATGTGAATTTGGTACGCTATTGAACAACGGAACCTTTTAGACAATAGACTTGTCCGTATTTGGGGTAAATTAATAGCACTCGCCTTTCAATCAAGTGGTTGTGCCTAATAAAGATGTTTTTCACAAAAGAGCTTAGCAACCTGCGTCCTAGTATTATATTACTGGCACGTGTATAAGCAGGATAAATAAACCTTTGAATAGCTATCTTATTGGATGTTGTTTTTTTCGAGAAATTATAATATAATGAAGATAACAAGAGTAGGTAACGGAGGAAATTACGGATTGATTAAGGGTTATTCAGTAAGCAAACTGGGTTCAATAAAATTATTGGGAACGTAAACAGATAGGTTGGAAATTCATCGGTTCCGTTTAATCATAAATCCATCTTTCGGGCAACCTTTCCAGACAACCGACCTCTTGCGTTCGGCATAACGGCACAAAATAAAACTTTTCCTATAGATATCTATAGGTAGATAGGTAAAACCTGTTGAAGTACGAGAGATATTGACTAACATCGCCCTGTGGAATCTACGAAAACAAGGTTATTTCTTCCTTGATATATAAAAATTGAGTTATTTAACGACTGAATACTTATACCATAAGTGATCTAATCTATATTTACTCGTATATCTATCCAGTTTTTAAAAACAAGCGTAAACAAAGTTAGCTGTTTCTCCGTTTCTAACTTACAACCATTTTTACGGTCTAAAGGTAAGTTCATGCCTAGATCCGCCTACCGAATTGTATGCTATGTTTCTATCAATCAATCAATATGCCTTTTATCCTGAACTTTCTACTATTATGATATATTTTTTTGCTATAGGATGTCTCTAAGTTCAGTTTGCCTTTTGGCATAGGCCTCTAACATTTTCCACTGATTTCTGTCTGTGGTGACCCTTCTCCAGCAAGGGCCTGCTATATTTACCAAGACAGAAATAGAGTGGTTCTGTCAAAACTTCCGATTCTAAGAAGTCTTCGGTCCCCAGGCCTGCCCCTTCTCGTCCAGCGGTCCATCGCTCGTCAGATCCAGCTGTTGGACATCATCGGCAAAGGACGCTTCGGCGAAGTATGGCGCGGGCGGTGGAGAGGCGAGAATGTAGCCGTGAAGATCTTCTCATCGCGTGAAGAGAGCTCCTGGTTTCGCGAGGCTGAGATCTATCAAACCGTGATGCTGCGCCATGAGAATATCCTGGGGTTCATCGCCGCTGATAATAAAGGTATATTATCTTTTCGTTTTATTATACTTAATCCTTTCTCTAACAGGTTTTTAAAATGTTAGTCTATTGAATTAAGGAGTACTCTCGATAAATACAATTGAAAGTTATTTAAGTTTAAGTTAAAATTGGTTCACTTTTTAATATAAATAAATATATTTTCTTATTTCATCGATAAAAAAATCCGACTTTGGAGAAATTAACTAAAGAAGTTGTGTCTTATATTATTGTTAATATTTATGTGTAATTTCACATCACAATACCATTTTCAGACATTTTTTAATATTCTTTGATTAGATAAGCATTTCATTTGTAATTTTTATAAATGCGAAATTTGATATAAAGATAATTATTTAATTATGGTTTGGATTCAAATATATGATACTTTTATCCGGGTACCACGAAGTAATACCATCGAAGTCGCGGGCAGATGCTAAGTAAATATAATATAGTTTTGGGTACAAAACTTATATTCTTGAGAATCGACATATCCGCAACATATTACTACTCGTAGTAATATAATATTTAAGAGCAGGGGTAGTAGGGGTATAATATTTAGGAGCGTTTCAGGCTATTCTGAGCCTTAAGACGCTGCCAGTCGACGATTATTTTTGTTCGAAACGAAAAAGGAAATACTTCTGAACAAGCCACATCTCCTATTTTATAATGTATAGTATATGTGAATAAAGATGTACCCATCTTTAATCACTTCGATAAATAATCCTACCGACCGCTGCAATGATGACAAACACACGTCCGCGCGTGGTCCGCCTTAGCTTTTCGAATAAATTAATGATATAAATTATGTATAATTACTTATCAAAAATCTATCCTAATATAAATCTAGATCTACATATTACCTATCTTTAACAATAAATCACAAGTTGATTTTAATAGTAAGTATATAAAATATTTCGATCATAAATTCTAAAACGTATCATTTTGAAATAATATTTTTATCGTGAAAAGTTTCTGCTATTATGTTTTCAGCTTAATAGAAATCTAGGTAGGAACCTGAAGTAATATACTTATAAAAATAGGAGATGTGGCTTGTTCAGAAGTATTTCTTTTTTCGTTTCGAAAAAGAGCAATCAGCGACTGGCAGCCTTCATCACCAGTTCACTTTTGACTTATAAACAACGTGAATTGTAAATAATTAAAAACTTAACCGTGTTGGCCGACTGGGAGGGACCTCGACTTTGAATCTGAAGTTCGTGGGTTCGAATCCCGGCGTGCATCAATGGATTTTTCTGTTCGAAAATCTATATGCGCATCAAAACACGTGTTCTAAAAGGTGAAGAAAAACATCGTGAGGAAACCAGTTAGTATTCTTATAAGCGGCGATGGGCTTGCAACCTGTCACGTATGAAATGCTAACTACTGCAAAATGTGGGTATGTGCCAAATATAATGTTTGGACGTGCTTTGACTACCCCCTCTAGACGTCTTCAAAGGATCTAAGCGCCTGGAGATCAGAGAAGATGTCTACCGTACTTGGGGAATACAGTCGTGATTCTATTTAAGTATTTATTTATTTTTTTCCAATGTCCTATTTATTACATAATTATTTCCAAATTAAATTAAAAATCATTATCATAATAGTCAACAAAATCAAATTTACTACGTACACAATATAATCGCAATGATTTACATAGCATTGTATACTCGTAGTGTAGCCTTTACGAACTCGCTCTGTGAACAACAAATACCGTCAATGTTCTCCGCCACCATATTGAGAGTTCGCAAAATGGCGCTTTCTCAACCAGGTTAGTCCTTCAAGGCACCGCAAAAATGTGGGCATCAGCCAAACGTAGTGTTTGAACGTGCTTCTGACTACCCTTTCAGCATATCAAAGATCTGAGTACCTGGATATCTAAATGTATTATACCATACTGAACAAATAATATGATCTGCATGACTCGCATAAATACTTTCATATATCTAATCTTCCGATCATAATTGATATTAACTTCTCAATTAGCTGCGTCCTGTAGTTTCACTCCCGAAAACGACTTATTATCGGAATAAAAGAATATTCTGTATCACTTGGAGATAATTTAGCTTTTAATAAGTGAAAGTATTTTTACAAGCTTTTATTTAACTTGCATGTATGTATGTAACTATGTTTGTTAAGGTGTAATCTTGCAACTCAATTTTGAAGCAGTTATCCCCAACCGATTAAGCTGAAATTTTGCATACTTATGTAACTTCGGTGACAATGCAATAATATGGTGACAGTGAGTTGATCTGTTGATGCGAGTCAAGAGCAGTTCAACAGAAACTCACAACTGAACTCCTTAGTAAATACTTCGATTGAGTAAAAACTTTGCATACCTGTCAAGTTCCGATGACAATGTTATATGATGTGACAGGTGATAGCGCGCTGGTGCTCGATGGTAAAATGTTTTTACAAAAGCTTATCACAAACATATTTTTTAACAGAAAACTTATTTTAGAATCAGATTAGTAGCTTCAGAGATTACCTCCTTCACCCAAACGTACAAAATCACAAACAAACCTTACCTATTCATAATAATGATAGTATATTATATAGATACTAGCTGTCCACGGCTTCCCACGCGTTCTACCCGGATGTAATGTCACTATGTCACTATCAGGCTTATGAACTATCTATTTGCAAAAATCCCTTCGATCCGTTGTTCCGTTGCTGAGTAAAAGAACAAATCAAACACATCTACAATACAATAATATTGTAGTTCTCAATGGCCTCGAAACAACGTCAATCAAGCTTTTCAAAGTTATGAAACTTGAAAAAGTTCAAGGTTCAAGCTATTTCCATCTTTTCAGCTTTGTATAGGCAGCTTAGTATATAGGTGTGTGGAATCAATGAAATCATTATTAATAAACTTATAATCTGAAAAACAACCCCTAAATGATAAAAAAACGCAAAAAGGATGGTATTGGTATAAATAGCGTTGGTGTGCAACAAATCTGACAACACAGACTAAAAACATTTAGTCGTCATAGCCACGCAGTTTTGACTAATGAATGATACACATTCTACCATAATTCGTAATTTATTTTATCAGTACAAGGTTTGTAGGTAAAAAATTGGAAGCTGCCTGAAATAGCTTTTTCATATGAGATTATTACAAAAAAAAATTGTCAGAACAACGTTTGTCACGGGTCGGCTAGTTTAATATAAATCTTATAAGGCATTATACAAATCAGCTTCGTTTACAATTTAGTTTAGGCTCGTGATTCTGACATTCTCAGACCCTAGAAGTTTTCTAGAAGGTTGATCAGGGGCAACGGAAGTATCAGATTGCAGTTATTTCATGTGTTAGCAGCAACAGAAATACATATTCTGTGAAGTCAGACGGACAGACAGACAGACAGACGGACAGCGAAATCTTAGTAATTGGGTCCCGTTTTTACCCTTTGGGTACGGAACCCTAAAAACTAGCTACCCGCTTAGGTCGGATTACAAGCAAATGTTTGATCTCTATACTTTATTGAAATGTTAGTGGGGATCGCAACTTTTTTTGAAAATAAAATATGGTCCATGTTTTGTGAAAGAATTTTTAAAATAAGAAGAAACACGATTGGTGAAACTTCTCTCGATAGATTTATTTTCCAAAGTTGGCTCTTCAAAAATACTAGTTTCGTTTTGAATCAAAACTATTAATAGCTAAATAGTTTATTTTTATATATTTCGTTAGATAATCATACTACCTAAATTAAAGACAATTTTTTTTTAATTTGATGGTTTCAATATAATGCAATTTTAACACTTTCCGTCTTATCCGACTCAGCCCATTCAAAACGTCAAAAATTTCACTTATCTCCTTAAACTAAGACCTTTAGCTAGATAGCCCAAAGCGCTTTTGCGACTACTTTAACCGAGCTCAGACTACGTCATATAACTCGCAAGGTTGCTTTGATTGGTGTTGTCAGGTCGAGGGTGCCATTAGTTATTCAACACTACTTTAGCAAACGAATGCCCAATATATCCACATGTTCGACATTGGCCCACGACATTCTACACAAATGTTTAACTATTTTGAACCATACAACGTTAAAGCTAAACGAAACCTTAAAGTTGATAGTACTTTCCAAGATAAGGCATTTCGTCGTGTCACTTTTTTTTTGTGAATTCGATATGATTCTCATAAAAGGAGCAAAATGGCTTATACTCAAAGTAAGACGCATGTTATATGAAAGGAGGTTACGTGACGCGCGAAATATGCTTTATAGGGTTCCGTACCCGAAGGGTAAAAACGGGACCCTGTTACTAAGACTTCGCTATCCGTCTGTCCGTCTTTCCGTCTGTCTGTCTCTGGGCTGGATCTCATGAACCGTGATAGCTAGACAGTTGAAATTTTTACAGATGATGTATTTCTGTTGCCGCTATAACAACAACAACTAAAAACAGAATAAAATAAGTATTTAAGTGGGGCTCCCATAAAACAAACGTGTTTTTTGGCGTTTTTTTTTGATAGATAATGGTACGGAACCCTTCGTGCGCGAGTCCGACTCGCACTTGGCCGGTTTTTATTTACCGTCCGTATTCAGAGTCACTGAATCTATCACCTGGCATAGGAACCTTTTAAAAGGACTTAGGACTTGGGCTTGGGCTTGGGTAACAGAAACAAACTTTATTTCGCCTACTTTATGACTAAACGAGAAACGTCAATAAAAAATAAATAAGTTTTCTGTTGAAAAATATTTGTCAATGACAAGTATTTGTAAAATCATCGCGCTATGTCACATCATATAACATTGTCATCGGAACTTGAATTTTTACGTAATCTAAGGAGTTCCGTTGTGAGTGTCTGTTGAACATCTCCTGACTCCATCGTCAGATCAGCTCAGTGTCACCACATTATTGCATTGCCACCGAAGTTACATAAGTATGCAAAATTTCAGCTCAATCGGTTGAGGATAACTGCTTCAAAATTGAGTTCCAAGATTCCACCTTAAAAACATAGTTACATACATACATACATTGCAAGTTAAATAAAAGCTTGTAAAAATATAATCACGACTTGTTAGTCGTAAGTACGGTCCCCAAGCACGATAGACATACTCTCAGATCTCAAAGCGCTTAGAACCTTGAAGTTGTTTAAAGGGGTTAGGGGTAGTCAGAGGCATGTCAAACTGGTCACTGGAAATATGAGTGACCAAGAACAAATAAATGGTGGGCGAAACAGTATCCGCGATGAGAATGCAGTGAAGTTATGTAATGTTCATAACTACATGTTGAAGTATCTCATAAATACATCTGATTTAAAATATAAATCGTTTACCCTTGGGACAACGCAAGACATTGTAATACAATTGACGAAGTCCCACATAGGCGCGACGATCGATCGACGCGCGATCCAGTCCATGAAAAAGGGGGTAGTCAAACATTCTATCATGACCCTATTTCGGATCCAAATTCTATACCCTAAACTATGACTCCTATTTCGGCCGGAGTCCATTTTAACTAAACATTTTCATATTCATAATTTATTTCGTCTGCCTTAATGCAATTTAAGGTGTGTCCAGACGTTGCGCGAGACAATCGAGCGCGTGTCATAACATGACCCATATTTCTGCCTTTTTTGATCAGTTCCAAATGCCAGATATAGGTCGATTATAACTGTCATAATTAAGTACTTAACCCAGTTTGCAAAATAAAACTATAAGAAATGGAGAGTTTTTTTAGTCTGTGATATGTATAAATGTTTTTTGATATTTAGCTATGCGCATTTCGCCTGGATTCATGCGCAAATATCACTTTAACATTGAGAAATTTATCTTAAATTCTATCGACATATTGATCAGTTAACGTAAAAATGATATATTTTCCTGTCTATATATGTCGGTTATGTAAATAACAATTCAAACAGGCTTTCACATACAAATTAATCTTTCGTAGATAACGGAACATGGACGCAGCTCTGGCTGGTGACAGATTACCACGAGAACGGCTCTCTCTTCGATTTCCTAACAGCGAGGACAATAGACTCCAACACCCTGGTCAAAATGGCGCTCTCTATTGCCACGGGCCTGGCCCATTTGCACATGGACATCGTCGGAACTAAAGGTCAGTAAAGCATTTCAGCCAACACATGTGGGTATCAGGGTTGTCGAATATGGATCGGAAGACGCGGCGTGGAACAGAGTAATGAAGATTCACCGTAACTTCACAAGGTATAAAACTCGATTAAATGCTCTATTCAAACTTCTAGGTGTGATCGTTTGCTGCTGCTTACTGTACACACTCTTTTTTTTTTTCACTTTTCTAGATACTCGTACATGCAGTGCCAAATGACTATTATAACTATAGATTTTGACACGGGTCTTTATCACGTGATTAACTTTAATTTACTTTCCCGACGCGCGGAGTCTGCCCGCGACAATGGCTATTGTAACATAGCCAAACGTCGGGAAAGTAAATTAAAAGTAATTACGTGTTAGAGACCTGTGTCAAAATCTATAGTTATGTCAACTAATCACGATAGTTTGAAAAATAAGATGACTATTGTTGGGAATCGGTCATCTAATTAGTAATTAGTTGTGGAGACAAGCTTCTAAACCTTCCCTAGTTTGGAATTACATCTACAGGAAAAAAAACCGTTAGACTGTAATGTAGCACACATTACAGTCTACGGTTTTTTTCCCAGTTCTTTTGTAGACATAACATTGTCAGCTGACCTTGATCTTAAATATTCTTATTACGAATCACGAAAAAACACTTCTTAAACCAGATTCATCAGATTCTTGAACATGCACAAGCTTCGTATTTGCCTTACTATAACGTACTGAAGTTCCCAAATATCAATGTCTTGGGCAGGTGGTCCTCCCCACGGCTAGTTTCGCCCTAACACGATTAACGCGGCGTAATTGGCAATGCACAGGGAGTGAGACGGTCTCGCGTGCATGTAATTGGATTTAACTCTCGAGTGATTCTCGAATGGGAATATCTAATACTCAATTATAGTCGAACAGTCAACAGTCATTAATCAATTGGATCTGTCTGAAAAGCGGCGCTGCTCCGCGTCACGGTTCATGTATGTGGGGCGGCGTTAAGTTGAGATGGGGTCTGTCTGTTAGACACACAATGTAGGTGTATTAATTTATATATTCTGTCTCTATTTACCTTCCTTTTGTTATGTACCAATTTGTCTGTTGTGCGTGTCAAAGAAATGTAGGTATTTAATTTTAATCAAGTTACGAGTATGTTGTAAAGGAAAACGCAGTGACAAAGTATTGTTACGCATCGCCGACGCCGGTCAAAGTTTTCTTGTTTTGAATCCCGAATCTATGAAAACAACTTTACAACTTGAATAAGTAGGTACTTGTCTTCTAATTTTCTTTGGGTAGAATGTTTTATGCGATGACAATAATTTTCGACAATAACCTCGGAGTCATTCTCTACAAAATAGCGAAAAAAAACATTGAATTGAAACCGAACCAACCAGCCTTTCAGATTGAAAACATCTTCATTTATTTTTCAATCTATCAATAGTTATTTGTTATACAAGAGTGCAAAGTTGCTTTTTAACCGCGTGTTCAATTTTGATGACCGAGCAAGCGAAGGATTCTAAAATTGAATCACGAGCGCAGCGAGTGATTCAAAATTAGAATCCTGAGCGTTAGCGAGGGAATCAATAGAGCACGAGGTGAAAAATCTTTGCACTCGAGTGCAACTCGTAACTTTTCATTCCACCTCAGCGAGGAAATGACTAAATGCAAAAAAAACGTTTACAATCACAAGATAGGTACTTTTATTTCAGTTTAGGTATTAACTACTACATTATGACAGGTAAGTCTTACAGAATAATCTTAATAATGACGTGAAAAAATGCCGCGTAAAGAACCGCGTACAAAGCAAATTGAAAAAAGAAGTCTGAGTTTTTAACAAATTAAAAAAAAGTTGTATGATTATATTCGGCACCATAGAGGTAGCAGTAAATAGGTTTAATGATTTTTTTAATTCACAAACTTAGTGCACACGATGTTCTAAATTCAATTTACTTTATCCTCTAGAGAATAAAAACGGCTTTTGCACTCAGATATTGAAGAGCAAAAATACTCTTTCCGAGATGGTGGGATGAAAGAATATATTATCAATTTTTCGCATACATTTTAACAAAGCTATTCGATTTCGATATTACTTCTCTCGCAGATATTTTGATTCGCTTCTCGATATCTTACTATTGAATTGTCGAGAGTTGTGCGGAATTGAACTCGAGGCGGGTGGAATGTCTACATGATATGCTAGTATTTGCTTCGGGTGGGTGTGGTCTGTGGAGGTTCTGATAAACGCTATCCGCTGGGAATCCTAGTGTGGCATCAAGACTATTTACGCACGAGTAAGCACAGTGGAATTTTGATTCATTTATTATATAAATCAGTTTCGCTCGGAGATTATTGATGCATCCCGATATCTATTTATATCTAACCGAAACTAAACTTGCTGTCCCAACAGACATTGTGCTGTCAAATTCCAATAATCCCATAGAAAAAAGCAGTTCAGTTTTTTAGAAACGATCCCTATATTAAAACGAACAAAAAAAAATGTTAAAACGATCAAGCCGTTTTTGTGTTTTAGATAACTAACGAACAGCAAGACATTTTTAGGGTTCCGTACCCAAAGGGTAAAAACCGGGGGGACCCTATCACTAAGATTTCGCTGTCCGTCTGTCTGTCACAGGGCTGTATCACATGAACCGTGATAGCTAGATAGTTGAAATGTTCACAGATGATGTATTTCTGCTGCCGCCATAACAACAAATACTAAATACATAATAAAATAAATATCTAAATGGGGCTCCCATACAACAAACGTGTTTTTTGCCGTTTTTATAGATACGGAACCTTTCGTGCGCGAGTCCGACTCGCACTTGGTCGGTTTTTATTATATCAGAGAAAAAAGAAGATTATAAATCCGAAAATATTTGAGGATGTTTGGATATTTGTGACACGCAATTACAAAAAAAAATACAACATATTTATATACAACGGTGTCCCAAAATTCAACGATAAGCGGGCATCGTAGGGTGGAACTGCTCATGACTACACGAAAAAAAAAAGAAAATAAATATATCTATTTTTTTTTTGAAATTACAAATTAAAAACTGTAATTCTTCGAAAATTTACACCCTTTATGGTATTTTCAACTGCCATGACGACAATTTTTCAAATATTTCTGTTTTTTTTTATCGACTACCTAATAACACTGCTTTCCACCACAACCCTTATAAATACCAGAATACATGTAGTTCAGTTCAGTTCGTTCAGAATGCATGTAGTAAAAAAATAATTAAAATTATTTTTTTCCCTAAAATGTTGAAAGATTTTTACTATAGTCCACTTTCACCCATCGTGGTGTATAAAAAAAGTACTGGCACTACTATGGCAAGTTTTTTTTTTAAATTGACGTTCTAGGACATATCCTAGAATGGCATGCAGTATACTTTTAATCCGTGCGAACAAAGCCGCGGACTGATACTATAAATTCGAAAGTTGGTGAGTTTGTATGTTTGTTGTTCTATCACGTAACGGCCGACCGGATTGGGATGAAACTTGAACAGGTTTAGTTCGTGATCCGGAAAAGCATGCAAGTTACTTTTATCCAGGTACCGCGCAAGGGAAACCCTGGGTGGAAGCTAGTTTAATATAATAATAATCTTTTTATCAGCCTACATCATCATCTCCTTCCCTAATCCCGTTTCATGTGAGGTCGGCACAACATATAGAGTAAATAATAACTTCTTAAACAAAAGCCAAGTCTAAGAGAATGATCTAGGAGATATTCTCAAGATACTCGTAACATAATCTTATATATAATAAAAACTGGCCAAGTGCGAGTCGGACTCACGCACGAAGGGTTCCATACCATTATCTATAAAAAAAACGGCAAAAAACACGTTTGTTGTATGGGAGCCCCACTTCAACTGGGTCCCGTTTTTACCCTTTGGGTACGGAACCCTAAAAATGAATCCCTATTTCCCTTGGTTACGGCATCACGCGGGAACGGCTGGAATTAGTTAATTATTTTCTTGTTAATAAATCTTTAGTCAGATTTTATGAAAAAAAAAATAATATGACAGGACGTCTGTCGGGATAGATAGTATTAGAAAATTATAATAATTATTCTCTGATACCATCCCTTACGAAAGACAAACGAAAGCCACACCCCATATCGATTATCTCGACCTCGCTATTAAGTAACCCGGCGAATATAAAAAAAACCCGGCAAAGTTCGAGACGGACTCGCGCACGAATGGTTCCGTACCATTAAAACGACAAAAAAATATGTTTTTTTGTATGGGATTTGTATGCCCCCCTTCAATATTTATTTTATTCTGTTTTTAGTATTTGTTGTTAGAGCAGCAACAGGAATACATAATCTGTGAAAATTTCAACCGTCTAGCTATCATGGTTCATGATATACAGCCCTGTGACAGACAGACGGACAGACAGACGGACAGCGAAGTCTTAGTAATAGGCTCCCGTTTTTACCCTTTGGGTACGGAACCCTAGATCGTTGAATGTGTTGCTAAGCGCAAATCTCGAGAGCAGCTGAACCGATTTCGCTAATCCTTTTTTGTTGTAAGTATTAGTTATTATCAGAAGAAGGTTCTTATGGAAAAAAAATAATTTGATAGGACAACGTCTGTCGGGACAGCTAGTATTCAATAAAAACGAGGCTGATACTAGTATTATAAATGGCCAGTTAAATTTTTTGTGGATCAATCGCACAACGAGAGCTTTTATTCTGATAACTTCCAGCGCAATCGTTATTAGTCTTATCAACTCGAAATAACGTTATTTCGGTCAATTATTGTAAAAACGAAAATGAAATCTATCGATTAATTTGGAGGTACTAGCCATCCTTGGAGATTTCCAGGCGCTGAGCGTCCTTGAAGATAGTTAAGAGAGTAATCAGGGTCACCTCCAAACATCTCAATACGCGAGTTAACATTCCATACGTGGCAGGTTGCAAACGTAAAGTATCATAAAAAACTTTATTTCTATGTTGAGCTACACTGAAAATGCAATGCAGATTCATTTCCGTAGAACGCGGTTGCTGCCAGTCGCCGGATGATCTCGTAACCGCTAAACTAGGTATCACTTACATAGTGAGTCGTAGAAGGTTTCACACCAACGAGACAATAGCGGCTTTTTATCTACACTAATTAGGTTTTTTCTATGTTTGTTTGTAATGGATTAACAAAAAAAACTAACGGATCAATTTTATAATTTTATTTCATCTATTAAAAGCTACATTATCAGCGAGTAACATGTAATCTATCGTATCGAAAAATTGCTTATAATCTTCATTAGGACATGGATTTTCATATATGTAGTAAAAAAAAAACTCTGGCATATAAAGTAATGAAAAATTTTGCTAGGTTTAATATACCAAATGTCTAAATTCGAATAATGCAACAAATAAAACAGAAACACACGTAAATGCAAACATAAATTTTATAAACGTATGCTTTTGTACACGCGTACGTACACGCAACAGCTTTACTAAAAACTGCTGGCAGCCAATAAATAGTGGTCCGTTGTCGAAATGACTCACCTCCCTACCAAATTGGCTTGTACAAAAGCCGCTATCGACAAATATAATTAAGTTTGACATCGAAAACCGAGAACCGTAGCTACGAAAATAAATCTATTAATGTTACACCACTTCTGCCGGCAAACACCTGAAATTTGTGCACGAATTTCAACTCTCATTTCAATTCTGAATTATTTCGTATATGACCCCATTAAAATCCGAGTGTTGAACTGATGAGCTGTCACTTGGTGGTGTGGAGCAGGGATGTTACGGAGCTTCGACTCCGACTCCGATAAGTCGGAACTTCCGATTGTTATTACACCTCCGACACCGACTTCGGTTCCGAAACTTAATCGGAGGTTTTAATCGTAGGATGTGTGATACACACACATGTCATTAAAATTATGATTACAAGGTTTTTTTAACATTTAAAATAAAATAAAAATCAACTCAAAAACAACCTTGGAGTGATTTTGATTTAATTTGTTAACTGATATAAATGTTAATAGGAAATATGGCAATTTTTATTTTCATTGTCTGTAAATTGATTAAGTACTTACAAATTAAAATAAAAAATGTCCACTGAATAATGTTTTTATTCTTCTCTGCCGTCACTTCTGATTCCTGATACTGCCTCCGACTCCGACTCTGACTCCGATAAATCAAATTTAAAAACTCCGACTCCGACTTCGGTTCCTATAAAATTACCTCCGTTACATCCCTGGTGTGGAGTATACCACCACTCTGTTTTATTTATAGTTGACTATAGAGGCGGCTTCGCTCGTGTTGTTTCTCGCACAAACTTTGACGTATCATTTCAATACCTTGAGTGTTGTATTTCGGGATAAAAAGTATTCTATGTTTCAATCGATCTATATACCACGTTTTATAAATATTTATGTTAAGTCTCTTCTAATATTTATTTCATGTTTAACTAAACTTCGTAACGGCTGATCGGATTTTAATGGTTTTTTTCGCTTCTCTTGTTCTATGTGTAACATAAGTTGTTAGACGTTTTACGTCTGAAATCCGAAGTAATAATGGTGATGATATTTTACAAATTAATACTTTACAAGGTATTCAAAAAAAATATAAGGAAACTTAGCATCAACCACCACCAAAGTTCCTGAAAACTAAGAGAAAACTATCGTAATAAGTAGACGTAACTATAGATTTTAACACGGGTGTTTATCACGTAATTATCTTAAATTTCCCGACGTTTCGGCTATGTTAAACGTCGGTAATATAAATAAGAGGTACGAGTAATTACGTGATAAACACCCGTGTTAAAATCTATAGTTACGAAAGTACTTAATTGAATTTCCAGGGAAAACTTAAATGGTGACCAAATTAACTATTGTACGGAACCCTTTGCGAGTCTGGCTTTCACATGGCTGGTTTTCAATGGAAAGGTTTGTTAAACAGGCTCACAAAATATGATGCAAAATTTAAATGACATTAAAATAGCCGATGTCCACGGAGGTTTTGATAAAATCAACCCTCTCTGTAACAATATAGGAGCGGCGCCGGCGACGTCCTTTGATGGAATTGTATTTGTATTACTGCAACAATGTTTGCGACACTACCAACCCCTCATACAAGGTGTCCCAGCATTGATGTGTTGTTATTATTATTATAGTTGTTATATAACAGGCTACTAGTACTTTTACCACTTTTACACTTCATTTCACTTTGAAATTGAACTATTTTCGTAAAATTTTCACGCGATTTAATAAAAGATGATACTTTACGTTACTTTAGAAAGTTTAGTACCAACAATGAGATCTTAAGTTTATAGAGGCAAGATGCCAATGCATAATAAATTAAAATTTAAAAAAATATTCTAATACTATTTTCTGTAGGCGTCTCGTATATGCCTTCCCTCGCGCTATACAGCATGAAAAGCCTATTTATGCTATTCCAATTCACGAACTAAATCTATTAAAAATTTCATACAAGTGTGATTAAACCAATAGTTGCATAACTATTGATTTTTACACTGGTTCTTGTCACGTATATTACTTTTAATTGATTTTCCCGACGTTTTCGACTCACAATAGTAAAAGATGCTTTTGTTTGTGTGCTGTGAATGCTCTGATCAATATAAAATACTGATTCTGGAACACCTTGTACAGCACCACATCTGTTTGTTTTAACGAAATTTAATGCTTACAAAGTTCAGCTCCCCTTAATGATGTGTTGCAACAATGTTCGCTACGATGGCTCTAGTTTACGGAAAATTTCCCTTCTCGCTATACTCTGTTAATTAAAACTTGATAAACTCATTTTGATGGTGCTTAACGGCTATTGTAACGTAGTTAGTAGTCGTACTGGGTCGGATGTAGGACGGTGTCGGTAACAAGCGCAGGTATTTTGAGATGACTATTTCATTTGACTGGCCTCACAGCTTAAAGGATCTAAGAGCCTGGATATCTGAGAGGATGTCTTGTCTACCGTACTTGAGGATTACAGTCGTGATCCTATTTTATTTTTTTTTAGTTCTGCGTCTGTCTAAATGAAGTATTTTATCAGTTATCTGATCACCATAGTACAAGTTTTGCTTAGCTTGGAACTAGATCGCGCTTTGTGAAATATCCACCAATATCTATTTATTTATTTATTTTACTTTACCACTCGTTTATCTATGTTTCATACATATGGTTGAATTTTTTATAGTAACTAGACAGCTGATTCCCTCAAAAATTGCAATAGTGTAATCTTGGGTATCAAAAATTTGTCTATAGTCTTCATTAGTGGACATGTGCGAACCCGGACTGCTAAGTTATAAATAATTTGATACGGTGGGATGAGAGAATAGTTTTTGCATTGTAGTAAATTATGGTCCTTATTAACCAAGACCTGTAGGGCTATTTTGTAAAAACATGATTATCATGTTAGAGAATACCTCATCTGTACATTTTTCATAGTAACTATTAAAAAATCATTTACTACTGAGAAGCGTAGGTATCATTTACTACTGAGAAGCGTGCATAAACAACATAAAAAGCGTAGGTATTATGGCATTCAGTATAAATATCATGATAATCATGTTCTTACGAGTGCTTACCCCTTCAACCCACAATTTTTCATCCCAATATTATTTTTCCCCGTTCAACCCAAAACATATGCTCCGTTCTACCCAATCCAAAAATCGAAGTCACAGTGTATTCTAAACAGTACAGACACCGTAATATTTATAAAAAATCGAACTTGATGAAATGATTGCTCACAGTAACTTCAAATTTTGTACCTACAATGGTGGCGATTCTGTTGTGTCCAAGCTAAACCTAAAATTTCGTAAAAAACGATCGATCTTATTTCTTTTATGTTAAAGTCCAAATTAAAAATCTCTCAATCTAAATCGATTACGAAAATCGTAAATTTATTCAAAACTATTCTAAGTTTTAGAACTGTCACTTTGAAGTTACGCTATTTGAAACTTTAACTTAAAAGAAATAAGATCGATAGTTTTTAGGAATTTTAACTTTAGCGTAGACACAATAGAATCGCCACCAATATGCAGGTAATAATATTTTATGCTAATGTTTATGTCAAACGATGTATTCGTGCGATTATACTGTGTCATTTATTTGAAATTAAACAATAGAAATTAGGAATAAGTAGGTGTGGGTAGAAAGGGTAACTCGAATCAAATGTTTTGGGTTGAACGGAGCAAAATACCTATTTAACGT
Organism: Hydriomena furcata; assembly: GCA_912999785.1. Classification (NCBI taxonomy): domain Eukaryota; kingdom Metazoa; phylum Arthropoda; class Insecta; order Lepidoptera; family Geometridae; genus Hydriomena; species Hydriomena furcata. The sequence goes on from OU538821.1 coordinate 3,345,212, forward strand.
CTCATTGCAATAGTACAGAAAACTGACATTTAAAGGTAAATACTAGCTGCGTCCCGGCAGACGTTGTCCTGTAAAATTTCAATAAGCTCACAGAAAAAAATCACCTTCAGTTTTAAATAGAAATACGGCTAATTACCACGTTTTTCTTTGTATTGTTGACGTTTCCCGAACTTTACGCCACCCTTATCACTTTACGACCTATTTTTAGACCTACTTTAGAACTTTTTGTGTATTAACAAAAAGTTTTATAACAATTAGTAAAGCCGTTTCGGAGGAGTCTGGTTGCAAACACTGTGACACGAGAATTATATTAGATATATCATGTATTATTGTATGTAAGGGCGAAATCGAAATCGCGACGTATCAGACTGGCTTATACTCCTTAAAAAGGCTATTAAATATATTCCGTGATGCATGCACTATTGGATGTCACTATCGATTACACCAAAGTTCTACGTCGCGTACCGTGATGCACGGATATATGGATAGGGGGTTTCATTGCAGGGATGTCAAAGAATTTTTAACAGAAATTGGCACTTTAAAGCTTATATTTCACAAATTACAGCTTTCTAGCACTGATAGAGATTTTATAGTCTGAGCTAAACTGCGAACAGACGGACAGATGGCCGGACGGACATGGCGAAACAATAAAGCTTTCTTGTAGACTACGAAATCCTATAAACAAGAGTGTTTTTCTGAATAAAAAAATCAGAAGATAACTTGATAAATTACCAGATTCGTAATACAATAAAAATGAAATTGGATCGCGAATGAAATCAGTATCTCATTTCGTACCTTTTAGTGGATCCCCTTACAGAGAGGGTAAACAGAAATCCCCTGAAAACTACAAAAACTGGCCAAATGCGAGTCGGACTCGCGCACGAAGGGTTCCGTACCATTATCTATAAAAAACGTCATAAAACTCGTTTGTGAGCCCCACTTAAATATTTATTTTGTTTTTAGTATTTGTTGTTATAGCGGCAACAGATATACATAATCTGTGAAAATTTCAACTGTCTAGCTATCACGGTTCATGAGATACAGCCCTGTGACAGACAGACGGACAGCGAAGTCTTAGTAATAGAGTCCCGTTTTTACTCTTTGGGTACGGAACCCTAAAAATATACGTATCTACTGTACAATGGTGGCAATTCTGTTGCCTTTACAAATTGAATAAAATGTGAAATACGAATCTAAAAGTTTAAATAAATAAAAAAAAAATGGATCACGACTGTAATCCCCAAGTACGGTAGACATCCTCTCAGATCTCCAGACGCTTAGATCCTTTGAAGATGTCTAGTGGGGGTAATCAGAGGCACGTCCATACATTATATTTGGCACATGCCCACATTTTGCAGTAGTTAGCATTCCATACGTGACAGGTTGCAAGCCCATCGCCGCTTATAAGAATACTAACTGGTTTTCTCACGATGTTTTCCTTCACCGTTATAAGCACGTGTTTTTGATGCGCATTATACCCTTTTGACTAAATCTCATTAATCGTAAATTTTATCAAAACCATCCTAATTATAAAACTTACTTACCCACTTAGGGATCACTTTAAGGATTTAGATTTTTTCGTGTACCGAATAAGATTGTATTATACAATTTTTTTTGTTAAAAACGATTATATCACGATTGTAATACCCAAGTACGGTAGACATCCTCTCAGATCTCCAGGCGCTCATATCCTTGACGGTCTCAAGGGGTTAGTCAGTGGTACGTCCAAGCACAACATTTGGCACATGCTTTCATTTTGCATTCCACAGGGTGCATGCAAGCCAGTCGCAGCTAGTTATAGCTAATTTAGAATTTAATGTGAAATTAATAAGATCGTTTGTATTTTAATAATTTTTAAAAATATTGTGTGACGAATGAAATGCTATCAATGTTTCACTTGCACAGATGTCCAATATATCAATAATATTCGCTGGACAGACAGCTGTTGTAATGATCTTTTTTGGAACGCTCGCTTTATTCGAACTAATTGCTACTAATTCACAGTAAATTTTATGACTGTGAATTCATTACCTATTGAAAATGTCACAAAAGCACAATGAAAGTTGCCAATTATGAGTGACCAGTATGCACATACTTTATTAATTTAAAAAGGAATATTCACTTTGTGTTTGCAAAACGCAGCATTGATCTAGAATTATATTAAGGTGATAAGTGAAATTTTTGACGTTTTGTTGAGTCTACCCGGATAAGACGGAATAAGTGATAAAACTGCATTATCTTGAAAACCATTAAATTTAAAAAGAAACTGTCTGTAATTTATTTAGCTAGTATGATTATCTAACATATTATATAAAAAGAACTAGTTATCTATTTATAGTTTTGATTAAAAACGAATCCAGTGTTTTTGAAGAGCCAACTTTGGAAAATAAATCTATCGGGAAAAGTTTCACTAATCGTGTTTCTGTCTGTAATTTATCTAGATTATAATATCCTTAAGTTATCTTTGTCATGACAAACAAAACTGTACGTTTTGTGGTTATTGAGAAAAAACGATTCTGCATTCATCAAAAACATTTATTACTCGGGTTCGCTTTCCCAAATTTAATTATGCAAGTTTTGGCTTTGAGCATGTGACAAAGGATTTCACATTGTTTCGGAATCTGATTCCAAAATACTTAGTGAAGCCAAGGTATCTTTTGACGGACTACTTGGAAATAATGCTTGGGTAAATCTCGTCCTACATATTGTGGGATTAATGTAGTCGATGGATTATAAGTACCATAAAGTAAAAGTAAGCGCATCAAAAACACGTGCTCAAAACGGTGAAGGAAAACATAGTGAGGAAAAAGTTAAAATTCTTATAAGCGGCGGTGGGCTTGCAACCTGTCACGTAGGTAATGCTAACTACTGCAAAATGTGGGCATGTGCCAAATATAATATTTGGACGTGCCTCTGACTACCTCCACTAGATATCTTCAAAGGATCCAAACGCCTGGGAGGATGTCTACCGTACTTGGGGATTACAGTCGTGACCATATTTTTATTTTTTAATTTCATAAAGTAAAAGTTTGTTTCATCTATTTTGAACATGCTTTTATTAGCTTGGTTTGTATGTAACGGAAACTTTGGACGTGATTTTGTCCTACTTCAAAACGTTAAAAAGCGTGTTTTTTCGTTTTTTTTTTAACTATTACTTATATTTTTGAAAATCAGCCTATTTCGATTCGGGTTTGCAATATCAGTTAACATACGGTAGACGATCCCTCTCAAATCTCCAACCGCTTTGATCCGCGATGTCTAAAGTGGGTAGTCTGGAGCACGTGCAAACATGACATTTGGCATACGTGACAGGTTGTGAGCCCATTGCCGTTTATAAGAATACTTACTGGTTCTACGTGTTTTAATTCGTTATGTGCGCGTGTAATGCGCATAAATACGTAAGTATATATATTCATTTCGGATTGCAGCGAGGTACTTCCCGTTCGGCCAACTCGACTATATTGTACTCCATTCAGTTTAAACTTTAAAATAACCGGACCTAATTGGAGTAGACATGACGTTCACTCTTGTTTCTTGTTTATTTGGGTTCAGTCTGAGAAAATTGAAAACGGAAGCTAACAATTTTCTAGTAAACGCGCGGGCGGACGACGACGGTTCGTGCTAAGAGGTTTATTTCTGAGCAGCATAGGGTCTAATGCACACAACTACGTTTGTATGATGAGAATCTTAAAATTGCATAGACGTTATCTCGGTGCCAGAGGCTGATCCCGAGCTAAATAAAGTTAAAAATATGGCGTGTGCATTTAATAAAATCTGAATTAGTTTTATTACGTCTTGGCACGTGGTACACGGATCTAGTGTACGTTGATATCTTTATTTTTATGAGCATAAATATTTAATATGAAAATATAAAAGGTAATTGGTTAGTGAGGACTACCTTAGATGCATATGCATACTAACCTACCGGTACCTACCACATTGATGTGGTTTTTCTTGTCTCTTCTGGGATCTACTCTACTCTCTCTAGTCTAGTCTACAATGGTACTCTTGAATCGTGCTGAAGCTTTTTAATTCATTTTTTATTGTTGTACGCGTAGGCGTAGCTTCACCTACCTCCGTTAGCTTCACCTACATAAGTCGTTTCAAAGTGATCCTGGTGATTTTATTGAAATAAATTCCTTTTGAATTTGAATTTAATTTGAAAACGATCAACGACAAACGTTACATCGTTTCCGACTATATTTTAAAATATGAAACGACCAACATTACTTCTGACAATTGACATCATACATTCCATTACGACAGACGACGATTTCTAAGAGTGCAGTTTGGCCGAATATATCGGAGCACTGTCGTCGATAATGTCGAAATCGTTTTGCAGAGTAAGATCTCCTTATTCTACTTAAGTAGTACCATTATTCTGTGTGACGTTTCTGATCTTTTGTCTGTCTGTGTATAATAAACTTACTTCATTTCATGTCCCGCTCTAACTGTAGTGTTTTGTTAGTTGCTTCCTTATCTACACTGTTCCTCACTTACCCGTAGCTTGCTAACTGCTATTGCACCGACACAGACGCGTGAAAACAGCTGGTCACGTTTTGCACTCTTGTGAGCTCATACGTGTTTTGGGAGTCTAAAATGGCCACTTTACATGAATTACGATTCGAGTCCGAATCATATTTGTAACAAAAGCGGAATGCTTGTTTTATGCAATAAGTGCTAAATTGAATGCCGGCCGTGTATCAATGTATTTTTCTCTTGGAAAAATCTATAACACGTGCTCATAACGGTGAATGAAAACATCGTGAGGAAGCCAGTTAATATTCTTATAAGCGGCAATGTGCCTGCAATCTGTCACGTATAGAGTGCTCACTACTGCTACACAATACATAATGTAATATTTGGACATGCTTCTGACTACCTCTTCAAGGATCGTCAAGGATCTGAGCGTATGTAGAAATGAGAGAATGTCTACCGAACTGATTACAGTCGTAATCTTATTTCATTTTTATCATTTAATAATCGTAATATCGTCGAGCGAGAGGTCGTCTCGCCAAGACGAAAAATGCCAAATTGAGTTAAAAATGTCGTCAAGATTTGTGATTAAATGCCACCATATTATTATGATTAATGCAAAGTGGTCGTTTAAGATTCCCAGTCTGTTATGACGGTATTTCGAATAAAAATAGAGTGAAACCACTAAAACTTGCAGTGTACTATCGTTTCGCGGTTGTTTCGAAACTGTTAGTCGCCGCACGCGTGTGCGTCGGTTTACTAATGGCGTTAGTTCAGAAATAAAGCTGAAATCGGAACGCATTCCGGCGACGTGACTTTTGCGATAACAAACTTTTAACAATGTTGCCAGCTTATTGTTGACGCGGCAAAAGCGATAATCTAAAACGATTCACGTTTACTTTGAACCAAAGACTTTCAATTTAGTGTACCTAAAAACCTTGCTTATTACACGTCTAGTCAAAGATACTCCTAATAGAGATAATTCATGATAGTAACCCCCAAGTACGTTAGACATCTTCTCAAATTTCCAAGCAAACCCATCGTCCTTATAAGAATACTTACTGATTTACTTTCTTTGTATGTGTTCCTTCACCATTTTGGGCACGTGTAAATGAGCGTATAAATTTGTCGAATAAAATAAATCATTGATGCACGGCCAGAGTTAGTACCTTACCTTCGGATTGAAACTCGAGGGACCTCCCACTCGGCCAACACGGCTTCTAGTACATCGTAGAATGTCGATTAAATCACTTGCGCGAAGGCCGTGTTGTAAATGCCTCAGCTGACATACCAGACACTGGCGCACTGGCACGCTAGTTATTGAGACGCATTGTAAAGTGCCGAATGCCAGCCATGCGAGTTTCATCCTCCGAGGGGTAAAAGTTGAACGACTAGCATGCTATTTAAGTATGTGCTGGCACGCGAATTTTCAGCGGAACATGGTTACACTGACCTGGCGCGTGTTTTTCTGCTTTTCTTTTCTGTATCTTCCGATTTGTACATTAAGGTGATAAGTGAATTTTTTGACTTTTTGTATGGGCTGAGTCTACCCGAATAAGACGGAAAAAGTGATAAAACTGGATTATCTTGAAAACCATCAAATTTAAAAAGAAACTGTCTGTAATTTAATTTGCTAGTAAGATTATCTAACGAATTATATAAAAATTAACTGTTTAGCTATTCATAGTTTTGATTAAAAACGAAACTAGTGTTTTTGAAGAGCCAACTTTGGAAAGTAAATCTGTCGAGAAAAGTTCACCAATCGTGTTTCTGTCTGTAATTTATCTAGATTATATCCTCAAGGCCCTGTATGTCGACGATTGCTCTTTTTCGAAACAAAAAAAGAAATACTTCTGAACAAGCCACATCTCCTATTTTTATAAATATATTACTTCAGGTTCCTACCTAGATTTCTATTAAGCTGAAAACATAATAGCAGAAACATTTCACGATAAAGATATTATTTAAAAATGATACGTTTTAGAATTTATGATCGAAATACTTTGATACCTACTATTAAGATCAACTTGTGATTTATTGTTAAAGATAGGTAATATGTAGATCTAGATTTCTACTACAATAGGTTTTTGATAAGTAATTACTTATACATAATTTATATCATTAATTTATTCGAAAAGCAAAGGCGGATCACGCGCCGCCCATGGAACAGTACCACGTGCAGCGGTCGGTAGGATTATTTATCGATTAAAGATGGGTACATCTTTATTCATTATAAAAATAGAGATGTGGCTTGTTCAGAAGTATTTCTTTTTTCGTTTCGAAGAAGAGCAATCGTCGACATACAGGGCCTTAAGTTATCTTTGTCATAAAAAAACAAAACTGTATGTTTTGCGGTTATTGAGAAAAAACGATTTTGCATTCATCAAAAACATTTATTACTCGTCTTAATAAACGAAATATCCAGATAGCCTCTAAAAATGAGCATTTACACACGCGGTCCTCTAGGCATACTCGTATTTCGTTGAACGTTTCAGTTTCATCCGTACATAAGTCTACAGTCTACACTGTTTTTTAAAACCCTTCTTATATTTTACCAATTATAGAAAGATGTACGTATGTAATGTATGTTTGTTACTCCTTTACGCCGTAACGGTAAAATAGATTTGTATAAAACTTTGAATATATACTCGTAGTTCGTGACTTGAAATATCATATTTTTTATATGGGTACCACGTAGGTAGGTACCACGGAAGCGAAGCCGTGGTCAGATATAATAAATAAAGTTTAAAAACGCCTCGTGAGTAAATTATTTGTAAACATGTGCTCGTCTTCCACATTTTTATGAAATAACCCGCTGGCGGTGAAGCCTTCGCGCTTTTCCGTGTGTATTTTATTCTTAGATAGGACTTTGCTTTTCTTTTTTGTAAAGGCATCGCTGTTCTTAGCAAAGCAATTTGTCAGAAAACTGCGAGGTGTAGCGAGATTAATAAAGATTCATTTTTTTCGTCGATATTAGTGAGATGGTTGTCGATTCTAATTTACAAGGAAAGTTACCTGTCCATTTTTAATTGTGATTATAAATTATTGCCAACAGTGCCAATAAGTGCAAACTTTTAATATGAATCGTAATGGATTCGTGTTAAATGTTAGGCCAGTGTTAAGTGAATATTTGTCTTTATAAAAATACTTTTATAAGAGAAAAAATTTAGACCTTGAAATAATCATGATAAGAAGTGAATGTTCAATACGCACCCCTAATTGAGTTTAAGTATCCGTTATACCTTCAAAATCATTCACGCAATTAGAAGTTCTCGTTGCCCTCTAAAGGAGGTTTATCGAACTCCTACAAAGAACAATACATTGAACTCGGTATACTCGTACCATGGTTTCTATAGTTGTATTGTACAGCCATATAATTTGACCGAAACCGCTATACCACACCTTAGGTATTTGCGCGGCGAGGCTGGGGGACAAAGCAAGGGTCGCTTAGCTCACGGCGATAGACTCATACTCTTTATTTCCCTTCCTAAGTTCCTACCCCTTGCCTAAGAAGAGGTTGCTTTATCTCACCATGGTAGGTGAGCGGTACTTGTAGTTGTGATGTGTATAGACACGCGCTTTTGTGTGCGTGACTGATATTGAGCGCTTCCGAGCTTACGCACACACAATGTCAATGTTTGTTTGTTTTTCCCCACGATACATACAGTCTCTGCTTAATGTGGGGATCGTCAGATAGATCATACTGTGTCAAACCATCACTGCATAAACTCTTCGACTTGTAAATTTATGAATTTGTGACGTGTTGTAATATTTATCGCCAGTAATCATTGTTTTATTAACTTAGCACGTAAATAACTGAATGGTTTTCAATTATAGCGTTTTAGTATTTATTTAGTTATTTAGTATTATAAACGTATATAAACGTGTTCTGTGAGGATGTCTTAGGATTATAGTCGTGATATTGTTTCCCAAATAGGGCTGAACTCAGGCTAGCGGCCAGTTGTAAAACATTCTAAGCCAAACTATTTTGTATTCTGCACATTGTGCCGAGCCGACCCCACATGAAGTGGGATAAGGATAAAAGGATGATGATAGTATCTAAGTTGTTTATGTAGCAATTTTTTTTACACACTATTAAAACCTACCCGAATTCGAGAGATAGAACAACTATACAACGATATCGGTCAAACTACTTGGAATTATAGAACTCCTCAGTATTCGCCTATCTACCGTTGATCTACCGATCTACCGGTCGCTGGCGATGCTCATGGTGAAGAGCATCTGAATAGCCTCGAAACGTCAGCAACACAAGTAAATAGCGTGGTAATTAGCCGTATTTATAGTTAAAATATAATTTGGAATGTTTGATAACAGGAAAGCCGGCGATAGCGCATCGTGACCTCAAGTCCAAGAACATCCTGGTGAAGAGTAACATGACTTGCGTGCTAGGCGACCTGGGGCTGGCGGTACGGCATAATGTGTCTTGCGACTCCGTGGACGTGCCTACGACTAACCGCGTGGGGACAAAGCGGTACATGGCACCAGAGGTATGTTACTAATTCCCGTATGTAGAGAGCTACGCTAAATGCGTCTTAGAGAAACTTGAAGTTTGGTTTGTTTTGTCAAAAATCAAAAAAGCGTTTGTTCATTGAAATCGCTTGGATCATTTTGAATCGTTAAATTTAGTTTATTTTGATTTACTGGTATTAATTTATCTAAATTAACAAAATTTCGTAGAATCATTGAGCACAAAGAGATTTATTTCAGTCCCTCACTAGAATAGGCCTGTATCGAAGAGACTTGATTAGGGTTTTACTTTAGCGATTTGCCACAAGAGACAAATACATAATAATTAAAAGAGAAAAATTCACAAAAACAAACAAAGATACAAATATATTACAAATTTACATAATATAATATATATACATATATAGTTAAATGTAAATATTGGTAAAATAAAAAAATTGTAAATATAAAATACTGGTAAAAAGCTATTGTTTTCCGAATATGTTAGATAAAAAGTATGAAAAAAATTGTGCACAACTCGTACGCGCTCGATAACGGAACAGTAAGCAGTAAATATACTAAGCAGTAAAAAACACTTATGAAATTACAGACAAAATTTTATACCTAACTAGCGACCCGCCCCGGCTTCGCACGGGTAGCATGTTATTATACATATAAACCTTCCTCCTGAATTACTCTATCTATTAAAAAAAACCGCATCAAAATCCGTTGTGTAGTTTTAAAGATATAAGCAAACATACATACAGACATACAGACGCGGGAAGCGGAAAGCGACTTTGCTTTATACTATGTAGTGATACTTATTCAGTATAAACATGTTGGCTCAATGGAAGATACCCCGACTTGCAATACAAAGGGCGTGGGTTCAATAGTTTTTTTTATATTTCAAAATGTATATACGCTCTGATCCGTGATCAAAGAATAGCATCGTGAGGACTTGTTGGTATTCTCATAAGCGGCGATGTACTTGCAACCTGTCATGTATGAAAAGCGTCTGCAAAAAAGTGTACCAAATCTAATGCTTCGACGTTCTTCTGACTGCCACCTTTGGACATCTTCAAGGATCTGAGCGCCGGGAGGTCTAAAATTATTTGTTTCTTACTCGTGGACTGTAGTCTCGATTGAGGCTGAGTATGTTAACTGACTCATTATATTCTTGCCATTGTCTCACTTCATGTGGGTTCCGCACAACGCACATTTTCATATAATATATCTGTCAAGATAAAAGTAGACAAGAGTGCACATACTGGTTGGACTAGCGCTGTACTTTCGGCTTACCCCAAGGGTCGATTATGAACATGACAGGTCGCATCACAGGCCTGTTCACTGAATTTTTTTCATTTGATTACTTGGCAGTAGGAGAATTTGTCTAAGGGCGTTAGGGAATTTTCCAAGTATGTTCACGTTATTTCAGGCGAGAAAGTGTAATTATTTCTGAACGTATGTTCAAAGTTTATTTCTTCGATTTTCTTCCATATTTTTACGCTCGTCTTTATCTGTTTTTAGGGTTCCGTACCTAAAGGGTAAAATCGGGACCCTATTACTAAGACTTCGCTGTCCGTCTGTCCGTCTGTCCGTCTGTCTGTTACAGGTCTGTATCTCATGAACCGTTATAGCTAGATTGTTGAAATTTTCACAGAATATGTATTTCTGTTGCTGCTATAACAACAAATACTAAAAACAGAATAAAATAAATATATAAGGGTGGCTCCCATATAATAAACGTGATTTTTTTGCGTTGCGTTTTTATAGATAATGGTACGGAACCCTTCGTGCGCGAGTTCGACTCGCACTTGACCTTTTATTTATATACTTTGTTGGTGGTTTACTTACTAACTTTGCAAACTATATGAAACTAGTTTACCCGGCAGACGTTGTCATATTCAAATTTCAATATTCCACTTAGTCCAGTCATTATTTATCGATATCTCAATAACGATCACCGCGTAATATCCAAAATTTAGCCTTCTCGGTTCACATGCATTTCTAACCCGTTTTTCCGACGTAATGTTTTCCAAATTTGCATATTTTCCGTTATTTTTTAATAATTTTCTCTAATACAGGTGGTTCACCTGTCGCAAAAATTAAAAAAAAAACTTACTGTATTGTACTTATAATTGCAAACCTAATAAACAAGCCAAACCGGTCGAACCGTTCTCAAGTTCAATGATCTTTCTTACATGCGGTAATTGATTTTTATTTATATAGATTTAATTAATAAAGTAACAAACATCACAGAAACACAATCATAAATTTATTTGTATAAGTAAACTCTTATTTCACAACGGACAACATTTTCTCGTAAACTTTCCGAACTTTCCATAATTAGTTAGTTTTTTTGTATGGCTTCTCCGTTTATTTCTCAAAAGTTAAAAAAAAAGTTGTCTCAAACGTTTTTTACAACTGAAAACTTTAAAGTGATTGTGTTAAAATAAAATAGCCTTTAGTTGTATTTGAGTATAATGATGGAAGGCATCTGAATATAATTACGTTTAAAAAACTAAAAACAAAACCGACTTCATGTTTATTAATAAATTTGTAGTGGGATCCCACTCTATCTACCCCGGCTAGCTCTCCACTCGGTGTATGTCAATGAAAGAAGGGCAAGGTCTATAGTTGAAAACCACTATCAATGCCCATAAATTTTGAAGGTTTCTCTCGATTTCCCTGGGATCCCATCATGAGATGCTGACTTGGTGGGGTAATGGGACCACCTCGGAAGTATAGGCTTAAAAATAAAAAAAATATTTTTGTAAATCCGTCCACAAACGTCCACCGGAGTAATCGCGTAACTTACACAAAAAAAAACATCCAGGCGTATTGAGAACCTGCTCCTTTTTGAAGTCGGTTAAAAACGGCTTTAAATCGGCCTTTCAGCCAGCTGCCATTACTCCTGTTAAACAATATTTTTTTTTTAATGAGTTGTGAAGTTGTAATTTCTTAGGTTTCTTGTTTATTGAGTCGGTTATTAGTTTGAAACGCGTGGGTTTGGCCGCCCGCAATGACAAGGGGCCGGAATATTGCTTGTCGTGTTGGGGTGGGAGGGTGCAGTAAGGGAGGTTGGCGGTATCTCGCGAATATCAACAATGTAGTATTATTTACAGTGAACCTAGTATAAACCTAGTATTTGTATACGCTACAAAAACATTTTTGCCATTGATCTCTTGAATTCTTAGAATATCAAGATGTGATTAAATATTGCGGATCGGAATAACCTGAGACGCTTTTGTGTTTTCACAAATGTTTTCACGCGTTATCGCTACTGAATTTTTGATGTCAAAGGCGATACTTAAAATTTTTGACTTTTTGTATGGGCTGAATCTACCCGGATAAGATGGAAAAGGTGATAAAACTGCATTATCTTGAAAACCATCAAATTTAAAAAGAAACTGTAATATACTCTGTCTGTAATATACTTAGCTAGTATGATTAACTAACGAATCACTACATAGTATAAAGCAAAGTCGCTTTCCGCTTCCCGCGTCTGTATGTAATATGTAATATGTATGTATGTATGTTTGCTTATATCTTTAAAACTACACAACGGATTTTGATGCGGTTTTTTTTATAAATAGAGTGATTCAAGAGGAAGGTTTATATGTATAATACATGCATAATATAGTAGAGAAACACTGATAATTTTAGAGGTTTCTAATGTGATGTCGTAAAAAACACATTTTTTTGCGCTTACATTGCAAATGCTGGCTGAACCCCACGAGATATATCAAAATAATGTACTACAGTATTGTATACCTTAAAAACGTCTACAAAAAAGTCCACGATGGTATTAGAAATGTCTTACGCACAGCGAAGCGGGCACGGGTCAGCTAGTTATATATAAATTAACTGTTTAACTATTCATAGTTTTGATTAAAAACTAAACTAGTGTTTTTGAAGAGCCAACTTTGGAAAATAAATCTATCGAGAAAAATTTCGCCAATCGTGTTTCTGTCTGTAATTTATCTAGATTAAATCCTTAAGTTATCTTTGTCGTCAAAAACAAAACTGTATGTTTTGCGGTTATTGATAAAAAAAGATTCTGCATTCTTCAAAAACATTTATTACTCCTCTTAATGTCTCTACTCTATAGGCTAGGACCTATTTTTTAACAAGTGTTTGTCCAAGGAATGCTAATTAGTTGTGTTTCCGACTCTGTCGGAAATACAGTTTTTGATTAGTTCGGGAGCCTATGAATTCATCTAAATATATAAAACTCTTGCGTTACTGAGTGACTGATCTATCAAAGCACAGCCTAAACCACTGCTCCTAGAAACTTGAAATTCTAATGCTAGATTTACACTCTCGCCTCGTACCTCGCATCGTGCTTCGTCTCGTGTCTCGGCACGCATCTCGCGTGATCGATAGTAAAGGAGAGAGGCGCGAGGCGAGCCACGAGCGTCTATTCACACTTTCGTCTCGTGGTTCGCCTCGCACCTCGTCTCGCGACTCGTACGCGAGTGTAAATCTAGTATTAGGGTGTATTATTTTTGGTGTGTAGAGGTGAAATTTCCGAAATTTCTAAGGGGTTGCAGCGGGGGTTCAAATCTGAATAAAACTAAACGTGAACGTAGTCGCCGAAGTTTTTACCACATAAAAATATGTTTACTGTATCAAATATAATTTGATATTAAAATTAGCCGCTGCACAATTCCAGGTGCTTGACGAATCGATGGACACGCGTCAATTCGACCCTTACAAACGCAGCGATGTTTACTCGTTCGGTTTGGTTCTCTGGGAGATGAGCCGTAGATGCGGCGTTATGCCTGACGACTACCAGCCGCCGTACCACGACGCCGTCCCGCCAGATCCGTCTCTTGACGATATGAGACGGGTCGTCTGTTGCGAGAAACGAAGACCGAGTGTTCCTAATCGCTGGCACTCTGACACGGTGAGCATAGCTATCCTATAGCAACACATCTTCAAAGTCAAAAGGTATTTATTACAACAAAGGAATCACTTTGAAACGTCTTAGAAGTTAGGTGAAGCTACGCCTGTTCTACGCCATTTAGAAGAGTCAGGCAACAAACACGGCTTGGAGCCTATAATTTTTTTCAATGGTCCTCTTCTTAATGCTATGTAGAGCTCCAGTGTGTATCATCACCATTGCATGCCATAATAGCAAACATACATAACATGACTGGCCTTACAAATCTGTTGGTAGTAGCTCGGCCTTCTGCGCTGTGGGTGCTTCGATTCCAACCCAGATTAACATTAGTAAGGTCATAAGTATGTATTAGCAAAAAAGTATATAAGTATTCTATCAGTTACGTATACATAATACAAGCTTTGCTTAGTTTGGGCATGTCGCCCACCATTATTTATTTAATTATTACGTGAATTTAATACGTACGTTTTTTACGTACGTTTATTATATACTAGCAGACCCGCGACAGACGCCAAATTGATGATTGATCGACAAATTTCAAATGTCCAAATTTCAATAATCGCATAGAGTAACGCACGTTGCTATGACGACTGATATCAGATTTTTCACACACCAGCACTATCTACACCAAAATTATCCATTTTCGTTTTTTTTGGGATTTTTTTCGTATTTTAAAGTAGTCTATGTTTTATTCGGGCATTATATCTACATCTACAGCAAATTTCTTTTTAATCGTTTCGTCGTTTAGGCCTGATTGATTTTCAAACATACAAACTTTCGCATTTATATTATTTTTAGGATTAAGCCGTTTCGAAGCTAGAATTTTATATATTAGATAAAGCAGCCATGGCATTAAACCATCCTTATATCATTTCCATCCTGTTGGAGGAGGCTTTCACCGTTATAAGCGGTTCTTGTGCTACATAGAAGATTAACATTAATTATCCTAGTAGTAATATAGTAATATAGTAATAACATTATAAATGTGAAAGTAAGTGAGTTTGTATGTATGTTTGTTCCTCAATCAGGCCTAAACGACAAAACGGATTAAGTTGAAATTTGATGTAGATGTAGATATACTGCCCGAATAAATAATACACTACTTTAAAATATGAAAAACATCCCCAAAACGATAAAAAAAACGCAAAAGGGATGATTCCTGCATAGATGGCGCTGGTGTGCAACAAATCTGACATCACAGACTAAAAACATTCAGTCTTTTCTTTTCGATTATTGAAATTTGACAGGACAACGTCTGTCACGAGTCGGCTAGTTAGTAATAAGTTTTTAATTAATTGTATAGTATTTTTTTATTCGACACCTAAGTTTGCTATTTTTCATGTTACAATAAGTGTATAGTGCATAGGAAAAATAAAGCTATATTTTCATTTTTATTATATAATTTCCAGGTTCTATCGGCCATATCGAAGGTGATGAAGGAGTGCTGGTACCAAAACCCTGCAGCTCGACTCACAGCACTACGCATAAAGAAAACACTAGCAGGAATCGCTCATCCGGACTACATAAAACTTTGAACTATATGTTCGTGAACATTCATAGTATAGTAAACCGAACGGAGCTTATTCATACAATTACATTATACAGGGTGTAATAAGACTGCTACCGATAACCGGATACCTCCAGGCTTATTTCGTAAAAAAACGATATTCACCCGCTGATTTTCATTTCCAGGACATCGATCGAATTTAGATAATCTAACTTTCATAGAAACTATTAAAGAACCATAGAATAGAATATATACTCGTAGATTCTATAATAGTTAATATGAAATAGGTGTTCTCTAAATTCGATCGATGTTCAGAGCTCCGGCAATGAAAATCAGCGGGTGTAGATAGATTTTTACGAATTATGCCTGCAGGTACACCTGTTATGCCATAAGGCATTAGCAGTTTGCTTAATCTTGAAGGATGTTCGATTTATGACTGCTTTTGTATCTGTGCGAAAAACGAAAGATTTTCGCATAGATACAAAATGTTTATATAGAAGTTATATGACAATGGCAATGCTACAGGAAATAGAGGAGGCATACATATTATCTTCGGAATTGAGATTTTAAAAACGGTTAAATTATGGTGTTAAAATATTTACTAATTAATTTTGATATAATTTATTTGCGGTGATATAATCGATCAAGATGCTTGGTTTAAACATCCAGTTTCAGTTTTCGCGAGTAGTCTTAGCACACCTTGTATTTGTATAAACGACGATTTTAAATTCTTCTTATTTTTATCGTTAAAAGAACAATAGAAGATTTTGAAAACTTTAAAATTAGCTGTTTTTGGTCTTTGTTACAACTTTTTAACATATTATTATACATATTTACATGAAGTTTGACCTAAAGCAGATTATTTGAGTTTCAAATGATTCTTATCATAGATTTATAGAGTTTTTAATAGAAATAGGTAGAATTTATTTAGTGTGGTAAAATGATACCCATTCGGCTTGCTATACATTTGGTACGTGTAGATGTTGTTCTACGATTGACGGCAATTGTGGCCGTAAAGAAACCAGTGTGTTGAAAGGTTCGTGATAGAATGGAGATGTTGATGAAAGAAAATTTGGTGGCACAGTGAACGCATACTCTCGGTTCAAGTAACAATCGTAATCGCATTATTGAAATCGAAAGGCACCATGATTACTAAGTACAATCATGCAATGAACGATCATTGCTTGATTTCAGTTTAGAAAAAATATTTGACATTTGATTTGACAGGTAATTGTCAATCAAAAGACAAATACAGTTAGACAGGTACTGAATAACCGAACAATTAAGGTCTTAAATACTCTGAAATGGAATTTCCAAATGTTTGCCGCGGTACGTTGTTTAAATAGCATAATGTGATACCTACTCAAAAAGATTTTAGTGACATTATTATTGTCCAATATGCGATTATTCTTAAAGTTCTATAAATAATACCGAAAGCAATTTTAAAAAGTTCAAGAATCTACAATAAATATATTCTTTATTCTATGTTATCATATTTATATTATATTTCAATTATAAAAAAGTAATTTAACTATTTTAGTGCCTTTTGCAAAAAAAAACAGCAATTTTGTTGTTGAAATATTTTTAAAGTTGCTGTATTTTGCACGTATTTTATCGCACGTCTGTTCTAATATAAGCGCCAGAGCGGAGTGCGAGCCGATTAAAATTTTATTCAATTTTAAAAATGTTATATTTCATACGTTTGAATTTGCACGCGCCGAAGTGCTGATTTCGCGGGTGAATGCGCCTTAAAAGAAGTCCATATAATAAATAATGCGGTATTACGTCAATTATTGACGTTTTAATCGCGCTTTTAGTAAAGAAATGTTAAGTTAGTATAATTTAAAAGTATATTAAATATAATTGTGTAGCTATAGTTGCGCTACGTAGTACCTACGCTGTTTGTGGAGCATTCAGACGAGGCGCGTGAATACGTGACAGGTTGCAGCCCTGCCGCCGCAATTCATAATGTAAAATACACCAACTATGCGCTCGTCTGAAAGCTTAATAGGTTTAATTTTCATCGAGAAATTGGCTAGTAACTTTAACATAGTTAATCTGTATTTTTATACAGTTTAATATTTTATAATCGATGATAGTATAAATAATTAAATACATTAGATATCCTCGCACTGGTGAGTTATATAGCTATAGCTTCTATCGCCTCGTAGTTAAACTTCATAAAGTTTAATATTATTCTGGTAATTTGTGACGGTATATTTATTTAAATAAATAAATATTTCACTTTTAAAACTTGAGAAAATACTCACATAAAATCACGTCATTATCGGATTTGTCGGTGTGTTCATGGACAACATATTTTTGCGTAAGTAATTTTCCGTTTTGTCATAACGGTCTATTACCACGTTATTTCTTGTATTGCTGACGTTTCGATTATTCGCGATGATGATAATCGCGGTCGCGGACGATGGTCGTGATGAAGATCATCTGAATTGTCTCGAAATGCCAGCAATACAAGAAAATTACGTGGTAATTAGCAGTACTTATAGTTAAAATGAATAACAACCACGATAGTTTTAAATCTATAACGGTATATTTCGTGTATAGCATTGTCATAAATTTGCCTAGATTGAGAACTTTATCGGTAGTACCACAGTGTGGGGAAAGGGTGTGCTCCGCGGGGCGCCATTAATAAGCAATATTAATTGTAGATATACTTTAGTCAGGCTTGGCTTAGGTTTATTTTATAAATACTAACGTACCTAAGTATAGCATGCAATGAGCGATCCTCTTAACACCGCAAACTCGCTCTTATTACGTTCACGCTAAAGTCTAATTTACCGGACACCAGCTGGCTTATTTGGTTAGAATCTATGATTTTCATAGCCATAGCTATGAATATCATAAATTGAAGAGAACACCAATTACATAGTAACTATTATAGAATATAATCTCATAGCTATAGCTATGAATATCATACATTTTGGAAAATAACAATTTAGGTATCTAAAATGCATTGAAAGCAATATGATAATCATAGATTTTTACGAAATAAGCCTGCCGGCCTTAAAACCTTAAAATTTGCGATATACCTAACATAAAGTTAGTCAACACTAAAATTGATGTTGTAACTTGTAAACATTAAATACTACTAAACAAAATAGGAGACTGAAAATAAAACCACCTTGAAAATCCTTATTTTAATACCAAGACCACCAAGTTGTCATGCTAATTTGAACTTTAGTGCGTACGTAACAAGAACGTGTATCGCTGGATTTCAGCTTGTTGTGACTAGAGGAATTTCCAATAATATTATAAGGTTTAAAATGTTCAAACTACATATCTTAGCTCTACGGTGAGTCTTAACATCTTGTTATCGCGAAGTCGATTAGTTTACGTTATAAAACGTTGTAATCGAACCGAGGGCGTACCACAAGCTCCTAAAGTAATATTAGAATAATATTACTCGCGGTGTGAAAATGACCACACCATACGAACTAGTAGGGGTCTGGTTTCTATTGAAATTAAATTCTAAATACTCATTTAGTTCTGTTAACGCGCTAAAGCACGTCTGCGTATATAGATTAACCGTAAACAAAGGTGCCGTTAGAAAATTTAAACGGAAAATTCCACAATTTATCACGTAGTTTGAAAATTTTAATGGAAAATTCCACAATTTATCACGTAGTTTGAAAATTTAAATGGAAAATTCCACAATTTATTCACGTAATTTGAAAATTTAAACGGAAAATTCCACAATTTATTCACGTAATTTGAAAATTTAAACGGAAAATTCCATGATTTATTCACGTAATTCGGTTATCAGTAACATATAAACGTTTTCTTCGGTTTGCTATACAGGAAACGAAACGAACGTTTGTATGAAAAGAGTTATTTACCACTTTAATATCGTTGGTAATTTAGGCACGTGCTTAAAGTAAAATTATTGAAACTTTTATGCGAAAAGGCAACCTTTTTTTTATTAATTAAAGTTGCAATTTGCCACAAATGTGCATTGTTAACCTCAGAGTATGCGTTTGACTGTAAGCCTACTGTCTTACGTTGATAAGCAATGCTACGCGATGCGTTATTATTCTCATTTACTCCATATAAATAATACATAATCGAGTTTTTAGAGCCAGGATAGCAAGATAATGATAGTAAGCTAGCAAGCTAACACATTTGATTTCGTGTGAACAGAAATAGTTTAGAAATAAATCTGTTTACACGAAGCCATATCACTATCTTGCTATCCTAAAAAACAGTACATCGAAACCGAATCACTGCTGCAATCATAGGTAAACTATTTACAACCTCCGTTTTTTACGCGCATATCTTTTTACCTGGTAATCCGATTTCGATGACTTCATTTATATTATGAAGAGAATAATCCCAAGTTTGTCCTATTTAAATTATATTCATGTGGGACTGATTTTTCCTTCATAAAACTTAAAAAACGAATGTCGTACCTTGACTTTTCGATTGGTCGAAACATTATTCGTCGGGAGTTCTTTTTTTTTATACGTTGTTATACGAGTGTGTAAGTATCGCGTCGCGTCGTATTTACCACGTAAGGCACTGGGCAAGTATTATATATAAGCATGTCACCTTTCTCTACCTCTTAGATGTATTGCAAACTCAGAAAGGAGCATTTATATTAATGCAATTCCTCCGAAATGACTTGACCGCTTTGATATTAGCTATGACAAGAGTTTATTCTATCCTGTTATTTAATACCCTGTGTTCCGAAAAATAGCTATTGGGGAGTTTTTTTTTTGTATGAAAACAATAAGCAATAATTATTATAATGTTTAAAAAAACACGCGTAACTACAGAATTATATACAAGCGTCGTCCAAGGAAGAAATAGGGTAATACGTTTGTATGGAAAGTGTATGTTTTAATGCGCTTATCGTCTTACACCCGTTTCTAATATATCAAAAATAACTTAGCTTAATCCAAATTAAAAACAGAAACCTGGTATAAATTTTTAACATAGATTTTTCTTTTGAAAATATCTCTTAAAAACAGCTTTCTTTGAATCTTTTGCAAAATATAACTTCGATATCCTACCGATACCGACCGGTATAAATAGAGACCGGGCATATCATATCTAAACTCTTTTGAGCCTTGTAAAATCGTTTGTCAAACTAATATTTATTACTAAAACAAATAACATCTAATACTAATAATATAGAATATTTACAAAATACATAATAACCAGTTGAGCCATCCAAAGACAGTTGCAAACAGTCTATAGGTAGCTGAACTGATCCAGAACACTACCAGTAGGAAGCGTTCCCTAGATACTAGCGGCATGGTCACGCTGAACGGAAACGCTGATCCGTTGTGCCAAATAGGAACCAGCTCTCGGATCAAACGAATTAATTTTAAAGCGGTTAAGATAAATCGGCGAATTGTTGAAACTTGGAGATTGGATGCGCGAAGGCAATCGCACCTTAACGTATTATGCTGTCAAATTTTTGAATTCAGTTCTTACTGGTGGAGGTTCTGTTGTGTCCATTCTAAACCTAAGATTTTCTAAAAAACGATAGCTCTTATTCTTTTACCTTAAAGTCTAAATTAGCGTAACCTTAGGATGACAGTTCTAAAACGTAGGCTAGTTTTAAGAAATCTAACGGTTTTTTTTTTGATTTTATTATTTTTGTACATCCGAAATATCCGAAAAAAAAACGATATGTCTAAAATATTCTAAATTTATGAACTTCCATTTTGAGGTTACGCTAATTTAGACTTTAACGTAAAGGAATAAGAGCGATCGTTTTTAGGAAATCTTAGGTTTAGCATGAATACAACAGAAACGCCACCATTGAGATGTTGTAAAGTGCATTTTCCGATGGCAGTGTCCACGCACGCTGCAAACAGCTTGAAGATACACCTTATTTTCCAAATCACAAAGTTCTTTTACATTTAAAATGGCAGAATTCACTCATAAGCATTATTATACTAGCAAGAGAATATACTAGAAGAATCCGATTCCGTTGGTGCCATATTATACTAAAATTATGCTTGAAAACGTCCATCTCGTTCTGTTTTGTAAAGAGTAAAAGAGACAATGATAGTTTTTAAATATATTAAAATTGCTTTTCGGTTAGCTTTTTGAGGATGTCTACCGTACTTGGGGATTACAGTCATGTCGATTTTTTTTAAATTGTTTGATTTACCCGTCGTTGTACTATATTACAAATATGACGTAATATATGTTATAATTTTTAAGTTTGACGGGAATATACGTGCGGTGCGGTCGCCACGGCGCAAAGAAATTAGTGATATATTTTTGTTACCAAGTACGTAAGAGTTTTTGCTAGGTTTTTACTAGATTCCGTTTTATAAGTGCATAATATTATGTGAAGAAGATATATTTAGACACTATAATATATATTTGTATTTTTTAAACACTATGTTTTCTGTGATATAAAAAAAAAAATCGCAGCTATTGTAGATTTTATCCGATTGTCATTGATATATAGATATGTTAGATGATATAATTTATTTACTCTTAGTTTCTAATCAAATTTTTTTTATATATATTTTTTTTTTACTCTATGAACTTAACAGTAAATGTAATTAAGCTTCCAGGATCGACTGTTTTTTAAATTAATTTTATACTATACTATTATAAATATTGAACTAGCCGTTAAAACTCTGTTTATTGTAACAGAGTTATATTACCTACTCCATAGAATAAGATTTTATTTAAAATACATAAGTCACATAGACCTAGCCCGGTTCAAATTGTGTGAGATGTGTTATTTCAAATCTATTGCTAATTTCACCATTACTTTCAAAATGATGCTACATACATACATTTTGTACAATGCTAACTTGATATGTCCGAAATTGATAATAGAATATGAGTATGTTTGGAGTTTTTGCTGCGTACACACAATATAAGTAAGTACTGTGACAACAATTTGAAAACTATGTTATGAATTTTATAGCACTGAATAAAGTAAATTTTAAGATATTGTTAAAATATATATCAGTCTCATAATTGACTTCATTCAGTGGACATCTTTAAATATATTTAAGATGACATTTCACACATTATCTGGAGCCATACCACAAGCTCCTAAAGTTATATCATAACAATATTACTCGCGTATTACCCAGTACGTATTGCGTTGTTACTTTCGCTTTTAGTAATATGGTTTTTATACTACTTTTTAGCTTGTGGTACGGCCCCTGAACGCGGCTTATTTGTTAGATTTCCCCGGAGTGAATGTCAAAATCCGCATTATTCTACGGCGACGTTTGTCAGTCATCCGAATGTGGAAATTTTCCATAGTTTACCTTCAAGTTACAGAATAATAACTTGTCGTTTTTACTCGTAGAAAAATATTAGATAGTTAAAGTCCATTTTGTACTTACCTTTCCGAATCCATTTTGAAAATTATTAATGGTTAAGGGGAAGTGGAAGTAAACTTGAAGTAATGCGTCACTCGCATGTTTATTTATTTAGGTTGTGCCTATGTAGTTTGTTTTTAGTAAGAGCTTGTCTATTGCATTTGTACGCCGAGCAGGGTTCCTCACAATATCTTCTTTCTCCTTCTTATCAGCCGGATTCTTTCGGTCGTAGTTGTTATACTTATAAATTTTATTAGACTTTGTAATCTTGTTCAAGTGGGTTCAACTTTTAGCCTGTAGTAGGCGACTAGACAATTTTTTCCATAATATATATAATGTTATAGATTCTGCTTGGCGTGCAAATGGACTATAAACACATGGCTTAAAGAGTTTGAACTCTGAAAGAGTTTAATGAAATATTCTATTGGCAATAGAATTGCTAACTTTATAAATCTTATCCTTACTCTATTGAAATTGTTAGTGCGATAAAAGCGATCAAATATCTAGTTTGGCAACATTACGTAACATTTTTTTTAAACAAAACCAATTTTATTTTTGTACAGTTATATATTTTATTTATTTTAAAGTTATTATAATTTGATCGCCAGTGCTTAAGTTAAATGTTTATTTCATACAACAAATAAATTTGTTTTTTATTTTTGCTGTAAGGTGTTTTAGGTGGGATATTGGTTTAGTTCGCGTTAATTTCTGTAAATTTGTTAGTTTTAAGCTTAGTTTAAGGTTAAATTATTGATGGCCTTTATTTCTATCAAATTCAAACGGAACGATTGTTGCGACGTCATTTTGGTAATAAACGTATAAACAAAATGGCGTCTTGACAGTTGTATTGTCAGTTGGAGCGGTTGTTCATGGCAGATTTTTGCAACGAAATATAGATGCAGGGTCTACTCGCAGACCGAAAACGAAATTTCGTTTCAAAATAACATCGTTTCGACTATAGTTTGAACTCATTTACGAGTATGATTACGAACATCGGTGATTGTCAAAAAGTAATTAAGGTCTACTATAATAATAGAATCGATGTAATTTTGAAACGAATATTGTCACGAAATATCGTTTTCAATTCTCGATTAGACCGAGTAAATGTCGCTATCGATGCTTACCACCGCTCTTACTGACACAGTAATGGATAGTGACGTTTACAAGTTGACGCTAGAGACTGATTGTATCTAATCTACAGTAAAGTAAGACCTCAGTACCTATTGGTGACCTCATTATTGTGAATTGGATTTTGAAGCGCATTTATGCGTCGTCTTTGTTATGTCATAAATTAGGTAGTAGTACTAACGTATCGATATAAAACACACTAGATGAACGCTAGAGGCGTAGCTTGCCTGGTCGTTAAATAGACTTAAGAGTTTCATATCTGTACGGAAGTGTTATTATAATACAATAAGACTATTGTGTTGTCCTAGTACGGCGGGGCAATAGCGTCTATTTTCAATGTGCATATAGCATATTGTTGTGGGATTTTCACAGAGGTTTTTTCGTAAATAAAAATTGTGTTTTTATGTATTCTATTAAATTAAAAAAAACAAAAAAAAAAAATACAAAAAACAAGAGATAACGTCTAAGGTACGGAAGTTTTCCGCAACGCTTATGTGCCTTCTGCGCAAGCGAATAGTTCTTAGGTCTATGCTCTATCGAAAATGCAATAATCATTGACTGTATTATTTACAGAAAGATATAACATCAAATGTAATATACATAACATTATATTTACTTTATATACAAAGAATTATTGAGCTATCTATAGGCTGTTGCATACATTTCAGGGCCCGTACCACAAGCTCCAAAGTAATATCTAGTAATAACTAATATTACTCACGGTGCGAAAGTGACAACGCAATACGAACTCGTAGGGCGTTGTCACTATCGCACCGCGAGTAATATTGTTTTGATATTACTTTAGGACCTTATGGTATGGTCCCTGCTCTTAGTTTGTTATACATAAATTACGTCACGTGTGTACTTATTGTGTAGATAGTGTAGTTATGTTATTTCGTTCGTGCCCTACAGCGTCCGAAGCATTGAATTCAAAATATATAAATAAAAAACTTATATTTTTCTAAATTTAAATAAATGCAAATAAAACTACACATTTCGGCATTGAGTCAAATAAAAATGTACCTATTTCATAATTAACAGATATTTAAAAAAAAAAACAAAATAGATATGTAAAAAAAAAATATTCAAAATCAGAGTATCTGAGCAAATATATGGTGGTACAACTTTATTATATTTTAGTGCCTTTTTATATGTAGAGAAATGTTTTCCTGTTAAAAGTGTTTGTTCGTTGCATGAAATTGATAACGGCACTGTTAAAGCTAGTCATTTTGAAAAATTTATAAAAACTTGAATTGAATTATGACAATAGGGTGAGTTTCCACATACTGGAAACTGTGGCTGTGCAAAGCTGTGCGCAGCGGACCAATCACAGCGCTCGACATTTTAAAACTTAAATATTTGAGCGCTGTTATTGGTCCACTCCACGCAGCTTCGCACAGTTCCGCGTTGATGGAAACTCACCTTTGCACAGTACATTTATAAATAGTAATGAATCAGGATAATCTTTTTTACCCTACGGAACAATGTACAAAATTAAATGTTCTGGGGCCATACCACAAGCTCAGTAATATAAAAACAATACTACTCACGGTGCGATAGTGACAACGGAATACGAACTCGTATAGCGTTGTCACTTTCGCACCGCGAGTAATATTGTGTTGGTATTACTTTAGGAGCTTTTGGTATGGACCCCTGGTTTTAATCGATTTCAGCTACAAAGAAAATACTTTAAAAACATTAAATTTAGTGTGGTTTTTCATAAGTGTACCTATTAGGAATACCTAACCGAACTTACATCAAAATAAGGGGATTTATTGTTAAGTAATTTTTATGCTTGGTTTTTAAGAGTAGCTTATAAAATTTGTATCTAATAAGTAGCTACCGTTATTTTTTCAAGACAATGTCCGTTTCTGGGTACCTAATAGACTAAGCACACACTGCGAGTAGGTAGAAAAAAATAACTAAAACGGTCGCTCATTTTTGCAGTAGGAATTATGTGTGGGTTTATTTGGTCTCTGTAGCAAAACTTTACTAAATTAATGAAGACTATTTTCGATTATTTTAGAATTTTAGTGTACTTACGTGTCGCTTTAATACCTGTCATTGTAATTTGGTTGTGCAATATATTAAAAACTAACAAATCTTACTAATAAGTTCTTAGTCCGCCATTGATGGTGATTTTGTCAGCATCATAAACTAATTAAGAATTCTTAAAAAATAATCGATCTTATTCTGTTCATGTTAAAGTATAAATTAGCGTAAACCTTAGGGGAGAAATTTTATAATTGTTTTTTGATAATATTTACCTATTTTTCTTACATATATACAAACCAAGCCAACCCAGCGAACTTAGTACCGCTTTAGAATTAGCAAAATAAATGTTGTATCAAACTGAACTCACTGCAAGGTATTTCATGTTTTTTTTTAATTTTTTGAATGGTTTAATACCTTTTTATTATCCTAAATTCCGTACGAAGACAATTCCAAAAACCGTATCATAAAAAGTTGGTTCAGCCGTTCTTGAGTTATAAATGGTGTAACTAACACGATTTGGAATAATTAATTTGGATTTGGAATAAATAAAAAAAAAATATTTAGGTTTTATTTAGAGATATAGACATATAGATGTTTTTAAATATGAAGCCACGCATAATCGTACCTACCTGTAGGTATTATGTAATGCCCCATTATTGAGTAGACAAGTGATATTATAGAGAAAAAAAAAGGTAACCGCTTAGGTACCTATCTAAAGTGACGCAGTGCGTGCTTATTCTTACAGACTTTACTACGTTATTTTATTCTTAGGGGTTTAGTGTTAAAATATGTGTCTGATACCTTTATGTACAAGCATTAAACTACGGTTTGTATGTGAATTGATTAGCAATACCGATGAAGTACAAGTAAATTTTGACCTGCAATAATAAAGCGGTAATGCAAAATCATATCACGACAAACAAATTCTATGATTTATTCCAAATAAATTTGTATTTTTTATGTAAATACCACTATTTAATTATCCCATTGTATAAGTTTCGTGGTTGGTTTAAGAGTGAATTTTTCGATTATAATAAAACAAGTGTTTTTATAATTTGACTTTTATTTTCCATTACCTGAATAGAACATTTTAATAGATCGTTTCTAAGGATCTACCAAATTTAGGTCATATTTCTTCTTCTTCTAACTTAAGAGCTGTCGGTGTAATTGATGCAGCTCTCATATTTACTCACCTACAATATTAAAATCTTAAACATACATAGCAACTAAAAAAGCTGTGGTGGCCGAGTAAGAGGTGTCTCAACTTTCAATCCAAAGGTTCGTTACAGGCCTTTCATTAATGAGTTTCACTGTTAAAAAAATATATATTCGCATTAAAAACTTGCTAACAATGGTAAAGGAAAACATCGTGATACTGGGTTTACACTCGCGCCTCGTACCTCGCCTCGTGTCTCGGCTCGCACCTCGCGTGATCGATAGTAAAGGAGAGGCGCGAGGCGAGCCACGGGCGTCTGTTCACACTCTCGTCTCGTGGCTCGTCTCGCCACTCGTACGCGAGTGTAAACGTAGCATGAGGAATCCTGTTGGTATTCATGTAAGCGGCGCGGTGACGGGCTTGCAATCTGTCACGAATACTAACTGCAAAATGTGGGTAAGTGTCAAATGTCATGTTTGGACGTGCTTTGAATAGTCACGCGTGTTCAAAGAAGACTCGCACGACCGGGTACGCTATATTTGGACGGCAAAATGAATAGTCACGCGTGTTCAAAGAAGACTCGCACGACCGGGTACGCTATATTTGGACGGCAAAATGAATAGTCACGCGTGTTCAAAGAAGACTCGCACGACCGGGTACGCTATATTTGGACGGCAAAATGAATAGTCACGCGTGTTCAAAGAAGACTCGCACGACCGGGTACGCTATATTTGGACGGCAAAATGAATAGTCACGCGTGTCCTAGTCACGCGTGTTCAAAGAAGACTCGCACGACCGGGTACGCTATATTTGGACGGCAAAATGTTTGCCGTCCAAATATAGCGTACCCGGTCGTGCGAGTCTTCTTTGAACACGCGTGACTATTCATTTTGCCGTCCAAATATAGCGCTCTCGGTCGTGCATAGCCACGCGTGTTCAAAGAAGACTCGCACGACCGGGTACGCTATATTTGGACGGCAAATGAATAGTCACGCGTGTTCAAAGAAGACTCGCACGACCGGGTACGCTAATTTGGACGGCAAAATGAATAGTCACGCGTGTTCAAAGAAGACTCGCACGACCGTATACGCTATATTTGGACGGCAAAATGAATAGTCACGCGTGTTCTAGTCAAGCGTGTTCAAAGAAGACTCGCACGACCGGGTACGCTATATTTGGACGGCAAAATGAATAGTCACGCGTGTTCAAAGAAGACTCGCACGACCGGGTACGCTAATTTGGACGGCAAAATGAATAGTCACGCGTGTTCAAAGAAGACTCGCACGACCGGGTACGCTATATTTGGACGGCAAAATGAATAGTCACGCGTGTTCAAAGAAGACTCGCACGACCGGGTACGCTATATTTGGACGGCAAAATGAATAGTCACGCGTGTTCAAAGAAGACTCGCATGACCGGGTACGCTATATTTGGACGGCAAAATGAATAGTCACGCGTGTTCAAAGAAGACTCGCACGACCGGGTACGCTATATTTGGACGGCAAAATGAATAGTCACGCGTGTTCAAAGAAGACTCGCACGACCGGGTACGCTATATTTGGACGGCAAAATGAATAGTCACGCGTGTCCTAGTCACGCGTGTTCAAAGAAGACTCGCACGACCGGGTACGCTATATTTGGACGGCAAAATGAATAGTCACGCGTGTTAGTCTACGCGTAGACTCTTGGAGAACGCGTACCGCGCGAGCCGCCGTCAGTCGGTTTTCGGTCGCGCGTCAAAGAAGACTCGCACGACTGGGTACGCTATATTTGGACGGCAAAATGAATAGTCACGCGTGTTCAAAGAAGACTCGCACGACTAGTCACGCGTGTTCAAAGAAGACTCGCACGACCGGGTACGCTATATTTGGACGGCAAATGAATAGTCACGCGTGTTCAAAGAAGACTCGCACGACCGGGTACGCTATATTTGGACGGCAAAATGAATAGTCACGCGTGTTAGTCTACGCGTAGACTCTTGGAGAACGCGTACCGCGCGAGCCGCCGTCAGTCGGTTTTCGGTCGCGCGTCAAAGAAGACTCGCACGACCGGGTACGCTATATTTGGACGGCAAAATGAATAGTCACGCGTGTTCAAAGAAGACTCGCACGACCGGGTACGCTATATTTGGACGGCAAAATGAATAGTCACGCGTGTTCAAAGAAGACTCGCACGACCGGGTACGCTATATTTGGACGGCAAAATGAATAGTCACGCGTGTTCTAGTCACGCGTGTTCAAAGAAGACTCGCACGACCGGGTACGCTATATTTGGACGGCAAATGAATAGTCACGCGTGTTAGTCTACGCGTAGACTCTTGGGGAACGCGTACCGCGCGAGCCGCCGTCAGTCGGTTTTCGGTCGCGCGTCAAAGAATACTCGCACGACCGGGTACGCTATATTTTGACGGCAAAATGAATAGTCACGCGTGTTCAAAGAAGACTCGCACGACCGAGAGTGCTATATTTGGACGGCAAAATGAATAGTCACGCGTGTTCAAAGAAGACTCGCACGACCGGGTACGCTATATTTGGACGGCAAAATGAATAGTCACGCGTGTTCAAAGAAGACTCGCACGACCGGGTACGCTATATTTGGACGGCAAAATGAATAGTCACGCGTGTCCTAGTCACGCGTGTTCAAAGAAGACTCGCACGACCGGGTACGCTATATTTGGACGGCAAAATGAATAGTCACGCGTGTTAGTCTACGCGTAGACTCTTGGAGAACGCGTACCGCGCGAGCCGCCGTCAGTCGGTTTTCGGTCGCGCGTCAAAGAAGACTCGCACGACTGGGTACGCTATATTTGGACGGCAAAATGAATAGTCACGCGTGTTCAAAGAAGACTCGCACGACTAGTCACGCGTGTTCAAAGAAGACTCGCACGACCGGGTACGCTATATTTGGACGGCAAATGAATAGTCACGCGTGTTCAAAGAAGACTCGCACGACCGGGTACGCTATATTTGGACGGCAAAATGAATAGTCACGCGTGTTAGTCTACGCGTAGACTCTTGGAGAACGCGTACCGCGCGAGCCGCCGTCAGTCGGTTTTCGGTCGCGCGTCAAAGAAGACTCGCACGACCGGGTACGCTATATTTGGACGGCAAAATGAATAGTCACGCGTGTTCAAAGAAGACTCGCACGACCGGGTACGCTATATTTGGACGGCAAAATGAATAGTCACGCGTGTTCAAAGAAGACTCGCACGACCGGGTACGCTATATTTGGACGGCAAAATGAATAGTCACGCGTGTTCTAGTCACGCGTGTTCAAAGAAGACTCGCACGACCGGGTACGCTATATTTGGACGGCAAATGAATAGTCACGCGTGTTAGTCTACGCGTAGACTCTTGGGGAACGCGTACCGCGCGAGCCGCCGTCAGTCGGTTTTCGGTCGCGCGTCAAAGAATACTCGCACGACCGGGTACGCTATATTTTGACGGCAAAATGAATAGTCACGCGTGTTCAAAGAAGACTCGCACGACCGAGAGTGCTATATTTGGACGGCAAAATGAATAGTCACGCGTGTTCAAAGAAGACTCGCACGACCGGGTACGCTATATTTGGACGGCAAAATGAATAGTCACGCGTGTTCAAAGAAGACTCGCACGACCGGGTACGCTATATTTGGACGGCAAATGAATAGTCACGCGTGTTCAAAGAAGACTCGCACGACCGGGTACGCTAATTTGGACGGCAAAATGAATAGTCACGCGTGTTCAAAGAAGACTCGCACGACCGTATACGCTATATTTGGACGGCAATATGAATAGTCACGCGTGTTCAAAGAAGACTCGCACGACCGGGTACGCTATATTTGGACGGCAAAATGAATAGTCACGCGTGTTCAAAGAAGACTCGCACGACCGGGTACGCTAATTTGGACGGCAAAATGAATAGTCACGCGTGTTCAAAGAAGACTCGCACGACCGGGTACGCTATATTTGGACGGCAAAATGAATAGTCACGCGTGTTCAAAGAAGACTCGCACGACTGGGTACGCTATATTTGGACGGCAAAAAATGAATAGTCACGCGTGTTAGTCTACGCGTAGACTCTTGGGGAACGCGTACCGAGCGAGCCGCCGTCAGTCGGTTTTCGGTCGCGCGTCAAAGAATACTCGCACGACCGGGTACGCTATATTTGGACGGCAAACATTTTGCCGAACAAATGAATAGTCACGCGTGTTCAAAAAAGACTCGCACGACCGGGTACGCTATATTTGGACGGCAAAATGAATAGTCACGCGTGTTCAAAGAAGACTCGCACGACCGAGTACGCTATATTTGGACGGCAAAATGAATAGTCACGCGTGTTCAAAGAAGACTCGCACGACCGGGTACGCTATATTTGGACGGCAAAATGAATAGTCACGCGTGTTAGTCTACGCGTAGACTCTTGGGGAACGCGTACCGCGCGAGCCGCCGTCAGTCGGTTTTCGGTCGCGCGTCAAAGAAGACTCGCACGACCGGGTACGCTATATTTGGACGGCAAAAATAGTCACGCGTGTTCAAAGAAGACTCGCACGACCGGGTACGCTATATTTGGACGGCAAAATGAATAGTCACGCGTGTTCAAAGAAGACTCGCACGACCCGGTACGCTATATTTGGACGGCAAAAATAGTCACGCGTGTTCAAAGAAGACTCGCACGACCGGGGACGCTATATTTGGACGGCAAAATGAATAGTCACGCGTGTTCAAAGAAGACTCGCACGACCGGGTACGCTATATTTGGACGGCAAATAAATAGTCACGCGTGTTAGTTTACGCGTAGACTCTTGGGGAACGCGTACCGCGCGAGCCGCCGTCAGTCGGTTTTCGGTTGCGCGTCAAAGAAGACTTGCACGACCGGGTACGCTATATTTGGACGGCAAAATGAATAGTCACGCGTGTTCAAAGAAGACTCGCACGACCGGGTACGCTATATTTGGACGGCAAAATGAATAGGCACGCGTGTTCAAAGAAGACTCGCACGACCGGGTACGCTATATTTGGACGGCAAAATGAATAGTCACGCGTGTTCAAAGAAGACTCGCACGACCGGGTACGCTATATTTGGACGGCAAAATGAATAGTCACGCGTGTTCAAAGAAGACTCGCACGACCGGGTACGCTATATTTGAACGGCAAAATGAATAGTCACGCGTGTTCAAAGAAGACTCGCACGACCGGGTACGCTATATTTGGACGGCAAACATTTTGCCGTCGACTATTCATTTTTTTAGAATAGTCACGCGTGTTCTAGTCACGCGTGTTCAAAGAAGACTCGCACGACCGGGTACGCTATATTTGGACGGCAAACATTTTGCGTACCCGGTCGTGCGAGTCTTCTTTGAACACGCGTGACTATTCATCATTTTTTTAGAATAGTCACGCGTGTTCTAGACACGCGTGTTCAAAGAAGACTCGCACGACCGGGTACGCTATATTTGGACGGCAAACATTTTGCGTACCCGGTCGTGCGAGTCTTCTTTGAACACGCGTGACTATTCATTCTGCCGTCCAAATATAGCGTACCCGGTCGTGCGAGTCTTCTTTGAACACGCGTGACTATTCATTTTGCCGTCCAAATATAGCGTACCCGGTCGTGCGAGTCTTCTTTGAACACGCGTGACTATTCATTTTGGCGTCCATATAGCGTACCCGGTCGTGCGAGTCTTCTTTGAACACGCGTGCCTACGTGCGAGTCTTCTTTGAACACGCGTGACTATTCATTTTGCCGTCCAAATATAGCGTACCCGGTCGTGCGAGTCTTCTTTGAACACGCGTGACTATTCATTTTGGCGTCCATATAGCGTACCCGGTCGTGCGAGTCTTCTTTGAACACGCGTGCCTATTCATTTTGCCGTCCAAATATAGCGTACCCGGTCGTGCAAATCTTCTTTGAACACGCGTGACTATTCATTTTGCCGTCCAAATATAGCGTACCCGGTCGTGCGAGTCTTCTTTGACGCGCAACCGAAAACCGACTGACGGCGGCTCGCGCGGTACGCGTTCCCCAAGAGTCTACGCGTAGACTAACACGCGTGACTATTTATTTGCCGTCCAAATATAGCGTACCCGGTCGTGCGAGTCTTTTTTGAACACGCGTGACTATTCATTTTGCCGTCCAAATATAGCGTCCCCGGTCGTGCGAGTCTTCTTTGAACACGCGTGACTATTCATTTTGCCGTCCAAATATAGCGTACCGGGTCGTGCGAGTCTTCTTTGAACACGCGTGACTATTCATTTTGCCGTCCAAATATAGCGTACCCGGTCGTGCGAATCTTCTTTGAACACGCGTGACTATTCATTTTGCCCTTTAGCGTACCCGGTCGTGTGAGTCTTCTTTGACGCGCGACCGAAAACCGACTGACGGCGGCTCGCGCGGTACGCGTTCCCCAAGAGTCTACGCGTAGACTAACACGCGTGACTATTCATTTTGCCGTCCAAATATAGCGTACCCGGTCGTGCGAGTCTTCTTTGAACACGCGTGACTAGAACACGCGTGACTATTCATTTTGCCCTCCAAATATAGCGTACCCGGTCGTGCGAGTCTTCTTTGAACACGCGTGACTATTCATTTTGCCGTTCAAATATAGCGTACCCGGTCGTGCGAGTCTTCTTTGAACACGCGTGACTATTCATTTTGCCGTCCAAATATAGCGTACCCGGTCGTGCGAGTCTTCTTTGAACACGCGTGACTATTCATTTTGCCGTCCAAATATAGCGTACCCGGTCGTGCGAGTCTTCTTTGAACACGCGTGCCTATTCATTTTGCCGTCCAAATATAGCGTACCCGGTCGTGCGAGTCTTCTTTGAACACGCGTGACTATTCATTTTGCCGTCCAAATATAGCGTACCCGGTCGTGCGAGTCTTCTTTGACGCGCAACCGAAAACCGACTGACGGCGGCTCGCGCGGTACGCGTTCCCCAAGAGTCTACGCGTAGACTAACACGCGTGACTCTTTATTTGCCGTCCAAATATAGCGTACCCGGTCGTGCGAGTCTTCTTTGAACACGCGTGACTATTCATTTTGCCGTCCAAATATAGCGTCCCCGGTCGTGCGAGTCTTCTTTGAACACGCGTGACTATTCATTTTGCCGTCCAAATATAGCGTATAACACGCGTGACTATTTATTTGCCGTCCAAATATAGCGTACCCGGTCGTGCGAGTCTTCTTTGAACACGCGTGACTATTCATTTTGCCGTCCAAATATAGCGTCCCCGGTCGTGCGAGTCTTCTTTGAACACGCGTGACTATTCATTTTGCCGTCCAAATATAGCGTACCGGGTCGTGCGAGTCTTCTTTGAACACGCGTGCCTATTCATTTTGCCGTCCAAATATAGCGTACCCGGTCGTGCGAGTCTTCTTTGAACACGCGTGACTATTCATTTTGCCGTCCAAATATAGCGTACCCGGTCGTGCGAGTCTTCTTTGACGCGCAACCGAAAACCGACTGACGGCGGCTCGCGCGGTACGCGTTCCCCAAGAGTCTACGCGTAGACTAACACGCGTGACTATTTATTTGCCGTCCAAATATAGCGTACCCGGTCGTGCGAGTCTTCTTTGAACACGCGTGACTATTCATTTTGCCGTCCAAATATAGCGTCCCCGGTCGTGCGAGTCTTCTTTGAATACGCGTGACTATTCATTTTGCCGTCCAAATATAGCGTACCGGGTCGTGCGAGTCTTCTTTGAACACGCGTGACTATTGATTTTGCCGTCCAAATATAGCGTACCCGGTCGTGCGAGTCTTCTTTGAACACGCGTGACTATTTTTGCCGTCCAAATATAGCGTACCCGGTCGTGCGAGTCTTCTTTGACGCGCGACCGAAAACCGACTGACGGCGGCTCGCGCGGTACGCGTTCCCCAAGAGTCTACGCGTAGACTAACACGCGTGACTATTCATTTTGCCGTCCAAATATAGCGTACCCGGTCGTGCGAGTCTTCTTTGAACACGCGTGACTAGAACACGCGTGACTATTCATTTTGCCGTCCAAATATAGCGTACCCGGTCGTGCGAGTCTTCTTTGAACACGCGTGACTATTCATTTTGCCGTCCAAATATAGCGTACCCGGTCGTGCGAGTCTTCTTTGAACACGCGTGACTATTCTTTGCCGTCCAAATATAGCGTACCCGGTCGTGCGAGTCTTCTTTGAACACGCGTGACTATTCATTTTGCCGTCCAAATATAGCGTACCCGGTCGTGCGAGTCTTCTTTGAACACGCGTGACTATTCATTTTGCCGTCCAAATATAGCGTACCCGGTCGTGCGAGTCTTCTTTGAACACGCGTGAACTATTCATTTTGCCGTCCAAATATAGCGTACCCGGTCGTGCGAGTCTTCTTTGAACACGCGTGACTATTCATTTTGCCGTCCAAATATAGCGTACCCGGTCGTGCGAGTCTTCTTTGAACACGCGTGACTATTCATTTTGCCGTCCAAATATAGCGTACCCGGTCGTGCGAGTCTTCTTTGAACACGCGTGACTATTCATTTTGCCGTCCAAATATAGCGTACCCGGTCGTGCGAGTCTTCTTTGAACACGCGTGACTATTCATTTTGCCGTCCAAATATAGCGTACCCGGTCGTGCGAGTCTTCTTTGAACACGCGTGACTAGAACACGCGTGACTATTCATTTTGCCGTCCAAATATAGCGTACCCGGTCGTGCGAGTCTTCTTTGAACACGCGTGACTATTCATTTTGCCGTCCAAATATAGCGTACCCGGTCGTGCGAGTCTTCTTTGAACACGCGTGACTATTCATTTTGCCGTCCAAATTTAGCGTACCCGGTCGTGCGAGTCTTCTTTGAACACGCGTGACTATTCATTTTGCCGTCCAAATATAGCGTACCCGGTCGTGCGAGTCTTCTTTGAACACGCGTGACTATTCATTTTGCCGTCCATATAGCGTACCCGGTCGTGCGAGTCTTCTTTGAACACGCGTGCCTATTCATTTTGCCGTCCAAATCTAGCGTACCCGGTCGTGCGAGTCTTCTTTGAACACGCGTGACTATTCATTTTGCCGTCCAAATATAGCGTACCCGGTCGTGCGAGTCTTCTTTGACGCGCAACCGAAAACCGACTGACGGCGGCTCGCGCGGTACGCGTTCCCCAAGAGTCTACGCGTAGACTAACACGCGTGACTATTTATTTGCCGTCCAAATATAGCGTTCCCGGTCGTGCGAGTCTTCTTTGAACACGCGTGACTATTCATTTTGCCGTCCAAATATAGCGTCCCCGGTCGTGCCAGTCTTCTTTGAACACGCGTGACTATTCATTTTGCCGTCCAAATATAGCGTACCGGGTCGTGCGAGTCTTCTTTGAACACGCGTGACTATTCATTTTGCCGTCCAAATATAGCGTACCCGGTCGTGCGAGTCTTCTTTGAACACGCGTGACTATTCATTTTGCCGTCCAAATATAGCGTACCCGGTCGTGCGAGTCTTCTTTGAACACGCGTGACTAGAACACGCGTGACTATTCATTTTGCCGTCCAAATATAGCGTACCCGGTCGTGCGAGTTTTCTTTGAACACGCGTGACTATTCATTTTGCCGTTCAAATATAGCGTACCCGGTCGTGCGAGTCTTCTTTGAACACGCGTGACTATTCATTTTGCCGTCCAAATATAGCGTACCCGGTCGTGCGAGTCTTCTTTGAACACGCGTGACTATTCATTTTGCCGTCCAAATATAGCGTACCCGGTCGTGCGAGTCTTCTTTGAACACGCGTGCTTATTCATTTTGCCGTCCAAATATAGCGTACCCGGTCGTGCGAGTCTTCTTTGAACACGCGTGACTATTCATTTTGCCGTCCAAATATAGCGTACCCGGTCGTGCGAGTCTTCTTTGACGCGCAACCGAAAACCGACTGACGGCGGCTTGCGCGGTACGCGTTCCCCAAGAGTCTACGCGTAGACTAACACGCGTGACTATTTTGCCGTCCAAATATAGCGTGACTATTCATGAATAGTCACGCGTGTTCAAAGAAGACTCGCACGACCGGGTACGCTATATTTGGACGGCAAAAATAGTCACGCGTGTTCAAAGAAGACTCGCACGACCGGGTACGCTATATTTGGACGGCAAAATGAATAGTCACGCGTGTTCAAAGAAGACTCGCACGACCGGGTACGCTATATTTGGACGGCAAAATGAATAGTCTTGCGTGTTCAAAGAAGACTCGCACGACCGGGTACGCTATATTTGGACGGCAAAGAATAGTCACGCGTGTTTAAAGAAGACTCGCACGACCGGGTACGCTATATTTGGACGGCAAAATGAATAGTCACGTGTGTTCAAAGAAGACTCGCACGACCGGGTACGCTATATTTGGACGGCAAATGAATAGTCACGCGTGTTCTAGTCACGCGTGTTCAAAGAAGACTCGCACGACCGGGTACGCTATATTTGGACGGCAAAATGAATAGTCACGCGTGTTAGTCTACGCGTAGACTCTTGGGGAACGCGTACCGCGCGAGCCGCCGTCAGTCGGTTTTCGGTCGCGCGTCAAAGAAGACTCGCACGACCGGGTACGCTATATTTGGACGGCAAAATGAATAGTCACGCGTGTTCAAAGAAGACTCGCACGACCGGGTACGCTATATTTGGACGGCAAAATGAATAGTCACGCGTGTTCAAAGAAGACTCGCACGACCGGGTACGCTATATTTGGACGGCAAAATGAATAGTCACGCGTGTTCAAAGAAGACTCGCACGACCGGGTACGCTATATTTGGACGGCAAAATGAATAGTCACGCGTGTTCAAAGAAGACTCGCACGACCGGGTACGCTATATTTGGACGGCAAAATGAATAGTCACGCGTGTTCAAAGAAGACTCGCACGACCGGGTACGCTATATTTGGACGGCAAAATATGAATAGTCACGCGTGTTCAAAGAAGACTCGCACGACCGGGTACGCTATATTTGGACGGCAAACATTAGTCACGCGTGTTCAAAGAAGACTCGCACGACCGGGTACGCTATATTTGGACGGCAAAATGAATAGTCACGCGTGTTCAAAGAAGACTCGCACGACCGGGTACGCTATATTTGGACGGCAAAATGAATAGTCACGCGTGTTCAAAGAAGACTCGCACGACCGGGTACGCTATATTTGGACGGCAAAATGAATAGTCACGCGTGTTAGTCTACGCGTAGACTCTTGGGGAACGCGTACTGCGCGAGCCGCCGTCAGTCGGTTTTCGGTCGCGCGTCAAAGAAGACTCGCACGACCGGGTACGCTATATTTGGACGGCAAAAATAGTCACGCGTGTTCGAAATGAAATGAAATGAAATGAAAATATTTATTTGACACAAACACACACAGAAGACAGAGGGATACAATATATAAAAAGAAAACAAAAACATCCAAAACAAAAAATAAAAATAAAGTAAAACAAAAAAAATAGGAAGGAGTCTACTGTGCTGCGTGGGCCAAAAGGGTGCAGTCTCAGCATATAAGCCGCAAATAAGCCGTGTTCAAAGAAGACTCGCACGACCGGGTACGCTATATTTGGACGGCAAACATTTTGCCGTGAATATTTTATATATACAGTCGTGGTCAACTAATTAGGGACATGCAAGATAGTGAAGAACAATAACCGGTTATGTACATACAAATATAAAACACTATTGATTTCTCAGTAACTATTATTTGCATAATTTGGTCCGATTATTATGCTTTAAATGGCTGTAAATAAAAGAATAAATAAATAGAAAAAAGTATTTAATATCAAAGGTTGAACATGTATTCAATTTTAAGGTATAATTCTGTAGCTGGACATTTAATTAAGGACAGTAAACTATAATGAAAAATAGAGTTAAACAAAACTAATAATCTGCAGTATTATAATATCTTTAACAGCTCCATTATATTACGTGTAAAATCAGTACCCAGTAGCAAAACCTTTGTTAGTAATTACCGCTTGACACCGATGTGGCATAGACATTATCAGTTTCTGGCATGTTTCGACAGGAATGTTTGCCCATGCCTCACAAAAAGCTTCATTAAGTTCATCTAAAGTTGTGGTACGATAAGTGGCTACTTTTTTCTTGATTTCGTGCCAAAGGTGCTCGATTGGGTTAAGGTCCGGGCT
Organism: Hydriomena furcata; assembly: GCA_912999785.1. Lineage (NCBI taxonomy): Eukaryota > Metazoa > Arthropoda > Insecta > Lepidoptera > Geometridae > Hydriomena > Hydriomena furcata. The sequence continues at coordinate 3,384,270 of OU538821.1, forward strand.
ATTTGCTGGCCAATCTAGCACCGATACTGACTGACTGGTAAGAAACGACTTGACTGAACGGGCGGTATGTTTCGGGTCGTTATCATGCTGAAACGTCCATATAATAGGGAGATGCTCCTCAGCATAGGGAAGCATCGTTTCCTCCAATATTGCCTTGTATTGATGTTGGTCTAAGTTACCCTGAACTTTCCTCACAGGTCCCACTCCCCGTCCAGAAAATGAACCCCACATTTTAATGTTTCCACCGCCATGTTTCACCTGCTTTTTTGTGAATCTTGGATTCATTTCCGCTTTTACTGGACGCCGTACGTATTGCCTTCCATCTGAAGAAATCAAATTAACCTTGGTCTCGTCAGAGAATAATACATGTTGCCATTGGGCGTAGGTCCAATGTCCATATTTACGTGCAAACGCCAAACGAGCATTTCTATGTTCTTTCTTCAACAACGGTACTTTGCGAGCCACTCTTCCGAACAACCCTGCTTCTACCAGACGTCGTCGAACGGTCCTCGCTGAGACACCAGCTGTTTCGTCTGTCCCAAACACTTCGTGTTTAATTAAAATAGAGCCTAGAAACGGATCTTTCTTAGCTAACCTGGTTATCATTCTATCTTCTTGCGGAGTTGTTTTTCTCGATCTTTTTGTTCTGGGCACATTTAAATCTGTGTTATTGCGTCTGACATGTTGCACTGCATTGTATACCATAGTTTTTGAACAATTTAAATGTTCTGCTATCCTTCGGTATGGCCAACCATGCTCGACAACAAACTTCATGATAATTTTTCGTAGTGTTGGATCGCAACTTTTATTATTACCCATTTTTCTTCAAAATATTTTTCAAAACTTAAAATAAATATCGGGATTGCCGCCAAAACTACCACGAAACAATAAGAGAAGAAGTAAAAAAGTATTGAGATTCAAATTTTGAAAATAGAACGCAATATCTCAGTGTCCCTAATTAAATGGCCAGCCAGCATTATTTGAACAAATAGCACTACGATAATCTATCAGCTATACTGTAAAGAGGTTTAATGTTTAAGAAGTTGTTATTGTTTGTATAATCGGGCAAATAAATGACTAATTATACTTACATGTAAGAGATATGGAATATGGTTTAGACTCGTTAGAAAATGAAAAATAAATTCACAATTCGGTTTAACCATAGAGTGTCCCTAATTAGTTGACCACGACTGTATATATATACATATATATATTATATTATATATTATATATATATATATATATATATATATATATATATTATATTTTGCAAATGAATAGTCACGCGTGTTAGTCTACGCGTAGACTCTTGGGGAACGCGTACCGCGCGAGCCGCCGTCAGTCGGTTTTCGGTCGCGCGTCAAAGAAGAATCGCACGACCGGGTACGCTATATTTGGACGGCAAAATGAATAGTCACGCGTGTTCAAAGAAGACTCGCACGACCGGGTACGCTATATTTGGACGGCAAAATGAATAGTCACGCGTGTTCAAAGAAGACTCGCACGACCGGGTACGCTATATTTGGACGGCAAAATGAATAGTCACGCGTGTTCTAGTCAAGCGTGTTCAAAGAAGACTCGCACGACCGGGTACGCTATATTTGGACGGCAAAATGAATAGTCACGCGTGTTCAAAGAAGACTCGCACGACCGGGTACGCTAATTTGGACGGCAAAATGAATAGTCACGCGTGTTCAAAGAAGACTCGCACGACCGGGTACGCTATATTTGGACGGCAAAATGAATAGTCACGCGTGTTCAAAGAAGACTCGCACGACCGGGTACGCTATATTTGGACGGCAAAATGAATAGTCACGCGTGTTCAAAGAAGACTCGCACGACCGGGTACGCTATATTTGGACGGCAAAATGAATAGTCACGCGTGTTCAAAGAAGACTCGCACGACCGGGTACGCTATATTTGGACGGCAAAATGAATAGTCACGCGTGTCCTAGTCACGCGTGTTCAAAGAAGACTCGCACGACCGGGTACGCTATATTTGGACGGCAAAATGTTTGCCGTCCAAATATAGCGTACCCGGTCGTGCGAGTCTTCTTTGAACACGCGTGACTATTCATTTTGCCGTCCAAATATAGCGCTCTCGGTCGTGCATAGTCACGCGTGTTCAAAGAAGACTCGCACGACCGGGTACGCTATATTTGGACGGCAAATGAATAGTCACGCGTGTTCAAAGAAGACTCGCACGACCGGGTACGCTAATTTGGACGGCAAAATGAATAGTCACGCGTGTTCAAAGAAGACTCGCACGACCGTATACGCTATATTTGGACGGCAAAATGAATAGTCACGCGTGTTCTAGTCAAGCGTGTTCAAAGAAGACTCGCACGACCGGGTACGCTATATTTGGACGGCAAAATGAATAGTCACGCGTGTTCAAAGAAGACTCGCACGACCGGGTACGCTAATTTGGACGGCAAAATGAATAGTCACGCGTGTTCAAAGAAGACTCGCACGACCGGGTACGCTATATTTGGACGGCAAAATGAATAGTCACGCGTGTTTAAAGAAGACTCGCACGACCGGGTACGCTATATTTGGACGGCAAAATGAATAGTCACGCGTGTTCAAAGAAGACTCGCACGACCGGGTACGCTATATTTGGACGGCAAAATGAATAGTCACGCGTGTTCAAAGAAGACTCGCACGACCGGGTACGCTATATTTGGACGGCAAAATGAATAGTCACGCGTGTCCTAGTCACGCGTGTTCAAAGAAGACTCGCACGACCGGGTACGCTATATTTGGACGGCAAAATGAATAGTCACGCGTGTTAGTCTACGCGTAGACTCTTGGAGAACGCGTACCGCGCGAGCCGCCGTCAGTCGGTTTTCGGTCGCGCGTCCGGCAAAATGAATAGTCACGCGTGTTCAAAGAAGACTCGCACGACTAGTCACGCGTGTTCAAAGAAGACTCGCACGACCGGGTACGCTATATTTGGACGGCAAAATGAATAGTCACGCGTGTTCTAGTCACGCGTGTTCAAAGAAGACTCGCACGACCGGGTACGCTATATTTGGACGGCAAAATGAATAGTCACGCGTGTTAGTCTACGCGTAGACTCTTGGAGAACGCGTACCGCGCGAGCCGCCGTCAGTCGGTTTTCGGTCGCGCGTCAAAGAAGACTCGCACGACCGGGTACGCTATATTTGGACGGCAAAATGAATAGTCACGCGTGTTCAAAGAAGACTCGCACGACCGGGTACGCTATATTTGGACGGCAAAATGAATAGTCACGCGTGTTCACAGAAGACTCGCACGACCGGGTACGCTATATTTGGACGGCAAAATGAATAGTCACGCGTGTTCTAGTCACGCGTGTTCAAAGAAGACTCGCACGACCGGGTACGCTATATTTGGACGGCAAATGAATAGTCACGCGTGTTAGTCTACGCGTAGACTCTTGGGAAACGCGTACCGCGCGAGCCGCCGTCAGTCGGTTTTCGGTCGCGCGTCAAAGAATACTCGCACGACCGGGTACGCTATATTTTGACGGCAAAATGAATAGTCACGCGTGTTCAAAGAAGACTCGCACGACCGAGAGCGCTATATTTGGACGGCAAAATGAATAGTCACGCGTGTTCAAAGAAGACTCGCACGACCGGGTACGCTATATTTGGACGGCAAAATGAATAGTCACGCGTGTTCAAAGAAGACTCGCACGACCGGGTACGCTATATTTGGACGGCAAAATGAATAGTCACGCGTGTTCAAAGAAGACTCGCACGACCGGGTACGCTAATTTGGACGGCAAAATGAATAGTCACGCGTGTTCAAAGAAGACTCGCACGACCGTATACGCTATATTTGGACGGCAAAATGAATAGTCACGCGTGTTCAAAGAAGACTCGCACGACCGGGTACGCTATATTTGGACGGCAAATAGAATAGTCACGCGTGTTCAAAGAAGACTCGCACGACCGGGTACGCTAATTTGGACGGCAAAATGAATAGTCACGCGTGTTCAAAGAAGACTCGCACGACCGGGTACGCTATATTTGGACGGCAAAATGAATAGTCACGCGTGTTCAAAGAAGACTCGCACGACCGGGTACGCTATATTTGGACGGCAAAATGAATAGTCACGCGTGTTCAAAGAAGACTCGCACGACTGGGTACGCTATATTTGGACGGCAAAAAATGAATAGTCACGCGTGTTAGTCTACGCGTAGACTCTTGGGGAACGCGTACCGCGCGAGCCGCCGTCAGTCGGTTTTCGGTCGCGCGTCAAAGAATACTCGCACGACCGGGTACGCTATATTTGGACGGCAAACATTTTGCCGAACAAATGAATAGTCACGCGTGTTCAAAAAAGACTCGCACGACCGGGTACGCTATATTTGGACGGCAAAATGAATAGTCACGCGTGTTCAAAGAAGACTCGCACGACCGAGTACGCTATATTTGGACGGCAAAATGAATAGTCACGCGTGTTCAAAGATGACTCGCACGACCGGGTACGCTATATTTGGACGGCAAAATGAATAGTCACGCGTGTTCAAAGAAGACTCGCACGACCGGGTACGCTATAATTGGACGGCAAAATGAATAGGCACGCGTGTTCAAAGAAGACTCGCACGACCGGGTACGCTATATTTGGACGGCAAAATGAATAGTCACGCGTGTTCAAAGAAGACTCGCACGACCGGGTACGCTATATTTGGACGGCAAAATGAATAGTCACGCGTGTTCAAAGAAGACTCGCACGACCGGGTACGCTATATTTGGACGGCAAAATGAATAGTCACGCGTGTTCAAAGAAGACTCGCACGACCGGGTACGCTATATTTGGACGGCAAAATGAATAGTCACGCGTGTTCTAGTCACGCGTGTTCAAAGAAGACTCGCACGACCGGGTACGCTATATTTGGACGGCAAAATGAATAGTCACGCGTGTTCAAAGAAGACTCGCACGACCGGGTACGCTATATTTGGACGGCAAAATGAATAGTCACGCGTGTTCAAAGAAGACTCGCACGACCGGGTACGCTATATTTGGACGGCAAAATGAATAGTCACGCGTGTTCAAAGAAGACTCGCACGACCGGGTACGCTATATTTGGACGGCAAAATGAATAGTCACGCGTGTTCAAAGAAGACTCGCACGACCGGGTACGCTATATTTGGACGGCAAAATGAATAGTCACGCGTGTTAGTCTACGCGTAGACTCTTGGGGAACGCGTACCGCGCGAGCCGCCGTCAGTCGGTTTTCGGTCGCGCGTCAAAGAAGACTCGCACGACCGGGTACGCTATATTTGGACGGCAAAAATAGTCACGCGTGTTCAAAGAAGACTCGCACGACCGGGTACGCTATATTTGGACGGCAAAATGAATAGTCACGCGTGTTCAAAGAAGACTCGCACGACCCGGTACGCTATATTTGGACGGCAAAAATAGTCACGCGTGTTCAAAGAAGACTCGCACGACCGGGGACGCTATATTTGGACGGCAAAATGAATAGTCACGCGTGTTCAAAGAAGACTCGCACGACCGGGTACGCTATATTTGGACGGCAAATAAATAGTCACGCGTGTTAGTTTACGCGTAGACTCTTGGGGAACGCGTACCGCGCGAGCCGCCGTCAGTCGGTTTTCGGTTGCGCGTCAAAGAAGACTCGCACGACCGGGTACGCTATATTTGGACGGCAAAATGAATAGTCACGCGTGTTCAAAGAAGACTCGCACGACCGGGTACGCTATATTTGGACGGCAAAATGAATAGTCACGCGTGTTCAAAGAAGACTCGCACGACCGGGTACGCTATATTTGGACGGCAAAATGAATAGTCACGCGTGTTCAAAGAAGACTCGCACGACCGGGTACGCTAATTTGGACGGCAAAATGAATAGTCACGCGTGTTCAAAGAAGACTCGCACGACCGTATACGCTATATTTGGACGGCAAAATGAATAGTCACGCGTGTTCAAAGAAGACTCGCACGACCGGGTACGCTATATTTGGACGGCAAAATGAATAGTCACGCGTGTTCAAAGAAGACTCGCACGACCGGGTACGCTAATTTGGACGGCAAAATGAATAGTCACGCGTGTTCAAAGAAGACTCGCACGACCGGGTACGCTATATTTGGACGGCAAAATGAATAGTCACGCGTGTTCAAAGAAGACTCGCACGACCCGGTACGCTATATTTGGACGGCAAAATGAATAGTCACGCGTGTTCAAAGAAGACTCGCACGACCGGGGACGCTATATTTGGACGGCAAAATGAATAGTCACGCGTGTTCAAAAAAGACTCGCACGACCGGGTACGCTATATTTGGACGGCAAATAAATAGTCACGCGTGTTAGTCTACGCGTAGACTCTTGGGGAACGCGTACCGCGCGAGCCGCCGTCAGTCGGTTTTCGGTTGCGCGTCAAAGAAGACTCGCACGACCGGGTACGCTATATTTGGACGGCAAAATGAATAGTCACGCGTGTTCAAAGAAGATTTGCACGACCGGGTACGCTATATTTGGACGGCAAAATGAATAGGCACGCGTGTTCAAAGAAGACTCGCACGACCGGGTACGCTATATGGACGCCAAAATGAATAGTCACGCGTGTTCAAAGAAGACTCGCACGACCGGGTACGCTATATTTGGACGGCAAAATGAATAGTCACGCGTGTTCAAAGAAGACTCGCACGTAGGCACGCGTGTTCAAAGAAGACTCGCACGACCGGGTACGCTATATGGACGCCAAAATGAATAGTCACGCGTGTTCAAAGAAGACTCGCACGACCGGGTACGCTATATTTGGACGGCAAAATGAATAGTCACGCGTGTTCAAAGAAGACTCGCACGACCGGGTACGCTATATTTGGACGGCAGAATGAATAGTCACGCGTGTTCAAAGAAGACTCGCACGACCGGGTACGCAAAATGTTTGCCGTCCAAATATAGCGTACCCGGTCGTGCGAGTCTTCTTTGAACACGCGTGTCTAGAACACGCGTGACTATTCTAAAAAAATGATGAATAGTCACGCGTGTTCAAAGAAGACTCGCACGACCGTATACGCTATATTTGGACGGCAAAATGAATAGTCACGCGTGTTCAAAGAAGACTCGCACGACCGGGTACGCTATATTTGGACGGCAAATAGAATAGTCACGCGTGTTCAAAGAAGACTCGCACGACCGGGTACGCTAATTTGGACGGCAAAATGAATAGTCACGCGTGTTCAAAGAAGACTCGCACGACCGGGTACGCTATATTTGGACGGCAAAATGAATAGTCACGCGTGTTCAAAGAAGACTCGCACGACCGGGTACGCTATATTTGGACGGCAAAATGAATAGTCACGCGTGTTCAAAGAAGACTCGCACGACTGGGTACGCTATATTTGGACGGCAAAAAATGAATAGTCACGCGTGTTAGTCTACGCGTAGACTCTTGGGGAACGCGTACCGCGCGAGCCGCCGTCAGTCGGTTTTCGGTCGCGCGTCAAAGAATACTCGCACGACCGGGTACGCTATATTTGGACGGCAAACATTTTGCCGAACAAATGAATAGTCACGCGTGTTCAAAAAAGACTCGCACGACCGGGTACGCTATATTTGGACGGCAAAATGAATAGTCACGCGTGTTCAAAGAAGACTCGCACGACCGAGTACGCTATATTTGGACGGCAAAATGAATAGTCACGCGTGTTCAAAGATGACTCGCACGACCGGGTACGCTATATTTGGACGGCAAAATGAATAGTCACGCGTGTTCAAAGAAGACTCGCACGACCGGGTACGCTATAATTGGACGGCAAAATGAATAGGCACGCGTGTTCAAAGAAGACTCGCACGACCGGGTACGCTATATTTGGACGGCAAAATGAATAGTCACGCGTGTTCAAAGAAGACTCGCACGACCGGGTACGCTATATTTGGACGGCAAAATGAATAGTCACGCGTGTTCAAAGAAGACTCGCACGACCGGGTACGCTATATTTGGACGGCAAAATGAATAGTCACGCGTGTTCAAAGAAGACTCGCACGACCGGGTACGCTATATTTGGACGGCAAAATGAATAGTCACGCGTGTTATAGTCACGCGTGTTCAAAGAAGACTCGCACGACCGGGTACGCTATATTTGGACGGCAAAATGAATAGTCACGCGTGTTCAAAGAAGACTCGCACGACCGGGTACGCTATATTTGGACGGCAAAATGAATAGTCACGCGTGTTCAAAGAAGACTCGCACGACCGGGTACGCTATATTTGGACGGCAAAATGAATAGTCACGCGTGTTCAAAGAAGACTCGCACGACCGGGTACGCTATATTTGGACGGCAAAATGAATAGTCACGCGTGTTCAAAGAAGACTCGCACGACCGGGTACGCTATATTTGGACGGCAAAATGAATAGTCACGCGTGTTAGTCTACGCGTAGACTCTTGGGGAACGCGTACCGCGCGAGCCGCCGTCAGTCGGTTTTCGGTCGCGCGTCAAAGAAGACTCGCACGACCGGGTACGCTATATTTGGACGGCAAAAATAGTCACGCGTGTTCAAAGAAGACTCGCACGACCGGGTACGCTATATTTGGACGGCAAAATGAATAGTCACGCGTGTTCAAAGAAGACTCGCACGACCCGGTACGCTATATTTGGACGGCAAAAATAGTCACGCGTGTTCAAAGAAGACTCGCACGACCGGGGACGCTATATTTGGACGGCAAAATGAATAGTCACGCGTGTTCAAAGAAGACTCGCACGACCGGGTACGCTATATTTGGACGGCAAATAAATAGTCACGCGTGTTAGTTTACGCGTAGACTCTTGGGGAACGCGTACCGCGCGAGCCGCCGTCAGTCGGTTTTCGGTTGCGCGTCAAAGAAGACTCGCACGACCGGGTACGCTATATTTGGACGGCAAAATGAATAGTCACGCGTGTTCAAAGAAGACTCGCACGACCGGGTACGCTATATTTGGACGGCAAAATGAATAGTCACGCGTGTTCAAAGAAGACTCGCACGACCGGGTACGCTATATTTGGACGGCAAAATGAATAGTCACGCGTGTTCAAAGAAGACTCGCACGACCGGGTACGCTAATTTGGACGGCAAAATGAATAGTCACGCGTGTTCAAAGAAGACTCGCACGACCGTATACGCTATATTTGGACGGCAAAATGAATAGTCACGCGTGTTCAAAGAAGACTCGCACGACCGGGTACGCTATATTTGGACGGCAAAATGAATAGTCACGCGTGTTCAAAGAAGACTCGCACGACCGGGTACGCTAATTTGGACGGCAAAATGAATAGTCACGCGTGTTCAAAGAAGACTCGCACGACCGGGTACGCTATATTTGGACGGCAAAATGAATAGTCACGCGTGTTCAAAGAAGACTCGCACGACCGGGTACGCTATATTTGGACGGCAAAATGAATAGTCACGCGTGTTCAAAGAAGACTCGCACGACTGGGTACGCTATATTTTGACGGCAAAAAATGAATAGTCACGCGTGTTAGTCTACGCGTAGACTCTTGGGGAACGCGTACCGCGCGAGCCGCCGTCAGTCGGTTTTCGGTCGCGCGTCAAAGAATACTCGCACGACCGGGTACGCTATATTTGGACGGCAAACATTTTGCCGAACAAATGAATAGTCACGCGTGTTCAAAAAAGACTCGCACGACCGGGTACGCTATATTTGGACGGCAAAATGAATAGTCACGCGTGTTCAAAGAAGACTCGCACGACCGAGTACGCTATATTTGGACGGCAAAATGAATAGTCACGCGTGTTCAAAGAAGACTCGCACGACCGGGTACGCTATATTTGGACGGCAAAATGAATAGTCACGCGTGTTCAAAGAAGACTCGCACGACCGGGTACGCTATATTTGGACGGCAAAATGAATAGGCACGCGTGTTCAAAGAAGACTCGCACGACCGGGTACGCTATATTTGGACGGCAAAATGAATAGTCACGCGTGTCCTAGTCACGCGTGTTCAAAGAAGACTCGCACGACCGGGTACGCTATATTTGGACGGCAAAATGAATAGTCACGCGTGTTCAAAGAAGACTCGCACGACCGGGTACGCTATATTTGGACGGCAAAATGAATAGTCACGCGTGTTCTAGTCACGCGTGTTCAAAGAAGACTCGCACGACCGGGTACGCTATATTTGGACGGCAAAATGAATAGTCACGCGTGTTCAAAGAAGACTCGCACGACCGGGTACGCTATATTTGGACGGCAAAATGAATAGTCACGCGTGTTCAAAGAAGACTCGCACGACCGGGTACGCTATATTTGGACGGCAAAATGAATAGTCACGCGTGTTCAAAGAAGACTCGCACGACCGGGTACGCTATATTTGGACGGCAAATAAATAGTCACGCGTGTTAGTCTACGCGTAGACTCTTGGGGAACGCGTACCGCGCGAGCCGCCGTCAGTCGGTTTTCGGTCGCGCGTCAAAGAAGACTCGCACGACCGGGTACGCTATATTTGGACGGCAAAAATAGTCACGCGTGTTCAAAGAAGACTCGCACGACCGGGTACGCTATATTTGGACGGCAAAATGAATAGTCACGCGTGTTCAAAGAAGACTCGCACGACCCGGTACGCTATATTTGGACGGCAAAAATAGTCACGCGTGTTCAAAGAAGACTCGCACGACCGGGGACGCTATATTTGGACGGCAAAATGAATAGTCACGCGTGTTCAAAGAAGACTCGCACGACCGGGTACGCTATATTTGGACGGCAAATAAATAGTCACGCGTGTTAGTTTACGCGTAGACTCTTGGGGAACGCGTACCGCGCGAGCCGCCGTCAGTCGGTTTTCGGTTGCGCGTCAAAGAAGACTCGCACGACCGGGTACGCTATATTTGGACGGCAAAATGAATAGTCACGCGTGTTCAAAGAAGACTCGCACGACCGGGTACGCTATATTTGGACGGCAAAATGAATAGGCACGCGTGTTCAAAGAAGACTCGCACGACCGGGTACGCTATATTTGGACGGCAAAATGAATAGTCACGCGTGTTCAAAGAAGACTCGCACGACCGGGTACGCTATATTTGGACGGCAAAATGAATAGTCACGCGTGTTCAAAGAAGACTCGCACGACCGGGTACGCTATATTTGAACGGAAAAATGAATAGTCACGCGTGTTCAAAGAAGACTCGCACGACCGGGTACGCTATATTTGGACGGCAAACATTTTGCCGTCGACTATTCATTTTTTTAGAATAGTCACGCGTGTTCTAGTCACGCGTGTTCAAAGAAGACTCGCACGACCGGGTACGCTATATTTGGACGGCAAACATTTTGCGTACCCGGTCGTGCGAGTCTTCTTTGAACACGCGTGACTAGAACACGCGTGACTATTCTAAAAAAATGAATAGTCGACGGCAAAATGTTTGCCGTCCAAATATAGCGTACCCGGTCGTGCGAGTCTTCTTTGAACACGCGTGACTATTCATTTTTCCGTACAAATATAGCGTACCCGGTCGTGCGAGTCTTCTTTGAACACGCGTGACTATTCATTTTGCCGTCCAAATATAGCGTACCCGGTCGTGCGAGTCTTCTTTGAACACGCGTGACTATTCATTTTGCCGTCCAAATATAGCGTACCCGGTCGTGCGAGTCTTCTTTGAACACGCGTGCCTATTCATTTTGCCGTCCAAATATAGCGTACCCGGTCGTGCGAGTCTTCTTTGAACACGCGTGACTATTCATTTTGCCGTCCAAATATAGCGTACCCGGTCGTGCGAGTCTTCTTTGACGCGCAACCGAAAACCGACTGACGGCGGCTCGCGCGGTACGCGTTCCCCAAGAGTCTACGCGTAAACTAACACGCGTGACTATTTATTTGCCGTCCAAATATAGCGTACCCGGTCGTGCGAGTCTTTTTTGAACACGCGTGACTATTCATTTTGCCGTCCAAATATAGCGTCCCCGGTCGTGCGAGTCTTCTTTGAACACGCGTGACTATTTATTTTGCCGTCCAAATATAGCGTACCGGGTCGTGCGAGTCTTCTTTGAACACGCGTGACTATTCATTTTGCCGTCCAAATATAGCGTACCCGGTCGTGCGAATCTTCTTTGAACACGCGTGACTATTCATTTTGCCCTTTAGCGTACCCGGTCGTGCGAGTCTTCTTTGACGCGCGACCGAAAACCGACTGACGGCGGCTCGCGCGGTACGCGTTCCCCAAGAGTCTACGCGTAGACTAACACGCGTGACTATTCATTTTGCCGTCCAAATATAGCGTACCCGGTCGTGCGAGTCTTCTTTGAACACGCGTGACTAGAACACGCGTGACTATTCATTTTGCCGTCCAAATATAGCGTACCCGGTCGTGCGAGTCTTCTTTGAACACGCGTGACTATTCATTTTGCCGTTCAAATATAGCGTACCCGGTCGTGCGAGTCTTCTTTGAACACGCGTGACTATTCATTTTGCCGTCCAAATATAGCGTACCCGGTCGTGCGAGTCTTCTTTGAACACGCGTGACTATTCATTTTGCCGTCCAAATATAGCGTACCCGGTCGTGCGAGTCTTCTTTGAACACGCGTGCCTATTCATTTTGCCGTCCAAATATAGCGTACCCGGTCGTGCGAGTCTTCTTTGAACACGCGTGACTATTCATTTTGCCGTCCAAATATAGCGTACCCGGTCGTGCGAGTCTTCTTTGACGCGCAACCGAAAACCGACTGACGGCGGCTCGCGCGGTACGCGTTCCCCAAGAGTCTACGCGTAGACTAACACGCGTGACTATTTATTTGCCGTCCAAATATAGCGTACCCGGTCGTGCGAGTCTTCTTTGAACACGCGTGACTATTCATTTTGCCGTCCAAATATAGCGTCCCCGGTCGTGCGAGTCTTCTTTGAACACGCGTGACTATTCATTTTGCCGTCCAAATATAGCGTACCCGGTCGTGCGAGTCTTTTTTGAACACGCGTGACTAGAACACGCGTGACTATTCATTTTGCCGTCCAAATATAGCGTACCCGGTCGTGCGAGTCTTCTTTGAACACGCGTGCCTATTCATTTTGCCGTCCAAATATAGCGTACCCGGTCGTGCGAGTCTTCTTTGAACACGCGTGACTATTCATTTTGCCGTCCAAATATAGCGTACCCGGTCAAAGAAGACTCGCACGACCGGGTACGCTATATTTGGACGGCAAAAATAGTCACGCGTGTTCAAAGAAGACTCGCACGACCGGGTACGCTATATTTGGACGGCAAAATGAATAGTCACGCGTGTTCAAAGAAGACTCGCACGACCGGGTACGCTATATTTGGACGGCAAAATGAATAGTCACGCGTGTTCAAAGAAGACTCGCACGACCGGGTACGCTATATTTGGACGGCAAAATGAATAGTCTTGCGTGTTCAAAGAAGACTCGCACGACCGGGTACGCTATATTTGGACGGCAAAGAATAGTCACGCGTGTTTAAAGAAGACTCGCACGACCGGGTACGCTATATTTGGACGGCAAAATGAATAGTCACGCGTGTTCAAATAAGACTCGCACGACCGGGTACGCTATATTTGGACGGCAAAATGAATAGTCACGCGTGTTAGTCTAGTTCACGCGTGTTCAAAGAAGACTCGCACGACCGGGTACGCTATATTTGGACGGCAAAATGAATAGTTACGCGTGTTCAAAGAAGACTCGCACGACCGGGTACGCTATATTTGGACGGCAAAATGAATAGTCACGCGTGTTGGTCTACGCGTAGACTCTTGGGGAACGCGTACCGCGCGAGCCGCCATCAGTCGGTTTTCGGTCGCGCGTCAAAGAAGACTCGCACGACCGGGTACGCTATATTTGGACGGCAAAATGAATAGTCACGCGTGTTCAAAGAAGACTCGCACGACCGGGTACGCTATATTTGGACGGCAAAATGAATAGTCACGCGTGTTCAAAGAAGACTCGCACGACCGGGTACGCTATATTTGGACGGCAAAATGAATAGTCACGCGTGTTCAAAGAAGACTCGCACGACCGGCTACGCTATATTTGGACGGCAAAATGAATAGTCACGCGTGTTCAAAGAAGACTCGCACGACCGGGTACGCTATATTTGGACGGCAAAATGAATAGTCACGCGTGTTCAAAGAAGACTCGCACGACCGGGTACGCTATATTTGGACGGCAAAATGAATAGTCACGCGTGTTAGTCTACGCGTAGACTCTTGGGGAACGCGTACCGCACGAGCCGCCGTAAGTCGGTTTTCGGTCGCGCGTCAAAGAATACTCGCACGACCGGGTACGCTATATTTGGACGGCAAAATGAATAGTCACGCGTGTTCAAAGAAGACTCGCACGACCGGGTACGCTATATTTGGACGGCAAAACGCGTGTTCAAAGAAGACTCGCACGACCGGGTACGCTATATTTGGACGGCAAAATGAATAGTCACGCGTGTTCAAAGAAGACTCGCACGACCGGGTACGCTATATTTGGACGGCAAAATGAATAGTCACGCGTGTTCAAAGAAGACTCGCACGACCGGGTACGCTATATTTGGACGGCAAAATGAATAGTCACGCGTGTTCAAAGAAGACTCGAACGACCGGGTACGCTATATTTGGACGACAAAATGAATAGTCACGCGTGTTCAAAGAAGACTCGCACGACCGGGTACGCTATATTTGGACGGCAAAATGAATAGTCACGCGTGTTCAAAGAAGACTCGCACGACCGGGTACGCTATATTTGGACGGCAAAATGAATAGTCACGCGTGTTCAAAGAAGACTTGCACGACCGGGTACGCTATATTTGGACGGCAAAATGAATAGTCACGCGTGTTCAAAGAAGACTCGCACGACCGGGTACGCTATATTTGGACGGCAAAATGAATAGTCACGCGTGTTCAAAGAAGACTCGCACGACCGGGTACGCTATATTTGGACGGCAAAATGAATAGTCACGCGTGTTCAAAGAAGACTCGCACGACCGGGTACGCTAATTTGGACGGCAAAATGAATAGTCACGCGTGTTCAAAGAAGACTCGCACGACCGGGTACGCTATATTTGGACGGCAAACATTTTAATAGTCACGCGTGTTCTAGTCAAGCGTGTTCAAAGAAGACTCGCACGACCGGGTACGCTATATTTGGACGGCAAAATGAATAGTCACGCGTGTTAGTCTATGCGTAGACTCTTGGGGAACGCGTACCGCGCGAGCCGCCGTCAGTCGGTTTTCGGTCGCGTGTCAAAGAAGACTCGCACGACCGGGTACGCTATATTTGGACGGCAAAATGAATAGTCACGCGTGTTCAAAGAAAGACTCGCACGACCGGGTACGCTATATTTGGACGGCAAAATGAATATTCACGCGTGTTCAAAGAAGACTCGCACGACCGGGTACGCTATATTTGGACGGCAAAATGAATAGTCACGCGTGTTCAAAGAAGACTCGCACGACCGGGTACGCTATATTTGGACGGCAAAATGAATAGTCACGCGTGTTCTAGTCACGCGTGTTCAAAGAAGACTCGCACGACCGGGTACGCTATATTTGGACGGCAAAATGAATAGTCACGCGTGTTCAAAGAAGACTCGCACGACCGGGTACGCTAATTTGGACGGCAAAATGAATAGTCACGCGTGTTCAAAGAAGACTCGCACGACTGGGTACGCTATATTTGGACGGCAAACATGAATAGTCACGCGTGTTCAAAGAAGACTCGCACGACCGGGTACGCTATATTTGGACGGCAAAATGAATAGTCACGCGTGTTAGTCTACGCGTAGACTCTTGGGGAACGCGTACCGCGCGAGCCGCCGTCAGTCGGTTTTCGGTCGCGCGTCAAAGAAGACTCGCACGACCGGGTACGCTATATTTGGACGGCAAAATGAATAGTCACGCGTGTTCAAAGAAGACTCGCACGACCGGATACGCTATATTTGGACGGCAAAATGAATAGTCACGCGTGTTCAAAGAAGACTCGCACGACCGGGTACGCTATATTTGGACGGCAAAATGAATAGTCACGCGTGTTCAAAGAAGACTCGCACGACCGGGTACGCTATATTTGGACGGCAAAATGAATAGTCACGCGTGTTCAAAGAAGACTCGCACGACCGGGTACGCTATATTTGGACGGCAAAATGAATAGTCACGCGTGTTCAAAGAAGACTCGCACGACCGGGTACGCTATATTTGGACGGCAAAATGAATAGTCACGCGTGTTCAAAGAAGACTCGCACGACCGGGTACGCTAATTTGGACGGCAAAATGAATAGTCACGCGTGTTCAAAGAAGACTCGCACGACCGGGTACGCTATATTTGGACGGCAAAATGAATAGTCACGCGTGTTCAAAGAAGACTCGCACGACCGGGTACGCTATATTTGGACGGCAAACATTTTAATAGTCACGCGTGTTCTAGTCAAGCGTGTTCAAAGAAGACTCGCACGACCGGGTACGCTATATTTGGACGGCAAAATGAATAGTCACGCGTGTTAGTCTATGCGTAGACTCTTGGGGAACGCGTACCGCGCGAGCCGCCGTCAGTCGGTTTTCGGTCGCGTGTCAAAGAAGACTCGCACGACCGGGTACGCTATATTTGGACGGCAAAATGAATAGTCACGCGTGTTCAAAGAAGACTCGCACGACCGGGTACGCTATATTTGGACGGCAAAATGAATATTCACGCGTGTTCAAAGAAGACTCGCACGACCGGGTACGCTATATTTGGACGGCAAAATGAATAGTCACGCGTGTTCAAAGAAGACTCGCACGACCGGGTACGCTATATTTGGACGGCAAAATGAATAGTCACGCGTGTTCTAGTCACGCGTGTTCAAAGAAGACTCGCACGACCGGGTACGCTATATTTGGACGGCAAAATGAATAGTCACGCGTGTTCAAAGAAGACTCGCACGACCGGGTACGCTAATTTGGACGGCAAAATGAATAGTCACGCGTGTTCAAAGAAGACTCGCACGACCGGGTACGCTATATTTGGACGGCAAAATGAATAGTCACGCGTGTTCAAAGAAGACTCGCACGACCGGGTACGCTATATTTGGACGGCAAAATGAATAGTCACGCGTGTTAGTCTACGCGTAGACTCTTGGGGAACGCGTACCGCGCGAGCCGCCGTCAGTCGGTTTTCGGTCGCGCGTCAAAGAAGACTCGCACGACCGGGTACGCTATATTTGGACGGCAAAATGAATAGTCACGCGTGTTCAAAGAAGACTCGCACGACCGGGTACGCTATATTTGGACGGCAAAATGAATAGTCACGCGTGTTCAAAGAAGACTCGCACGACCGGGTACGCTATATTTGGACGGCAAAATGAATAGTCACGCGTGTTCTAGTCACGCGTGTTCAAAGAAGACTCGCACGACCGGGTACGCTATATTTGGACGGCAAAATGAATAGTCACGCGTGTTCAAAGAAGACTCGCACGACCGGGTACGCTATATTTGGACGGCAAAATGAATAGTCACGCGTGTTCAAAGAAGACTCGCACGACCGGGTACGCTATATATGGACGGCAAAATGAATAGTCACGCGTGTTCAAAGAAGACTCGCACGACCGGGTACGCTATATTTGGACGGCAAAATGAATAGTCACGTGTGTTCAAAGAAGACTCGCACGACCGGGTACGCTATATTTGGACGGCAAAATGAATAGTCACGCGTGTTCAAAGAAGACTCGCACGACCGGGTACGCTATATTTGGACGGCAAAATGAATAGTCACGCGTGTTAGTCTACGCGTAGACTCTTGGGGAACGCGTACCGCGCGAGCCGCCGTCAGTCGGTTTTCGGTCGCGCGTCAAAGAAGACTCGCACGACCGGGTACGCTATATTTGGACGGCAAAATGAATAGTCACGCGTGTTCAAAGAAGACTCGCACGACCGGGTACGCTATATTTGGACGGCAAAATGAATAGTCACGCGTGTTCTAGTCAAGCGTGTTCAAAGAAGACTCGCACGACCGGGTACGCTATATTTGGACGGCAAAATGAATAGTCACGCGTGTTCAAAGAAGACTCGCACGACCGGGTACGCTAATTTGGACGGCAAAATGAATAGTCACGCGTGTTCAAAGAAGACTCGCACGACCGGGTACGCTATATTTGGACGGCAAAATGAATAGTCACGCGTGTTAGTCTACGCGTAGACTGGGAACGCGTACCGCGCGAGCCGCCGTCAGTCGGTTTTCGGTCGCGCGTCAAAGAAGACTCGCACGACCGGGTACGCTATATTTGGTCGGCAAAATGAATAGTCACGCGTGTTCAAAGAAGACTCGCACGACCGGGTACGCTATATTTGGACGGCAAACATTTTGCACATTTTGCCGCCGTCAGTCGGTTTTCGGTCGCGCGTCAAAGAAGACTCGCTTTGACGCGCGACCGAAAACCGACTGACGGCGTCTCGCGCGGTACGCGTTCCCCAAGAGTCTACGCGTAGACTAACACGCGTGACTATACATTTTGCCGTCCAAATATAGCGTACCCGGTCGTGCGAGTCTTCTTTGAACACGCGTGACTATTCATTTTGCCGTCCAAATATAGCATACCCGGTCGTGCGAGTCTTCTTTGAACACGCGTGACTATACATTTTGCCGTCCAAATATAGCGTACCCGGTCGTGCGAGTCTTCTTTGAACACGCGTGACTATTCATTTTGCCGTCCAAATATAGCGTACCCGGTCGTGCGAGTCTTCTTTGAACACGTGTGACTATTTTTGCCGTCCAAATATAGCGTACCCGGTCGTGCGAGTATTCTTTGACGCGCGACCGAAAACCGACTTACGGCGGCTCGTGCGGTACGCGTTCCCTAAGAGTCTACGCGTAGACTAACACGCGTGACTATTCATTTTGCCGTCCAAATATAGCGTACCCGGTCGTGCGAGTCTTCTTTGAACACGCGTGACTATTCATTTTGCCGTCCAAATATAGCGTACCCGGTCGTGCGAGTCTACTTTGAACACGCGTGACTATTCAATTTTGCCGTCCAAATAAAGCGTACCCAGTCGTGCGAGTCTTCTTTGAACACGCGTGACTATTCCTATTCATTTTGCCGTCCAAATATAGCGTACCCGGTCGTGCGAGTCTTCTTTGAACACGCGTGACTATTCATTGGCACGTTTCAAACCAAGTGACTAACCACAGTCTTGAAGCTCCAAACAGTATTCAAATGTTGTTCACTCCGTATTACAACTCGCATTCGTCATAAAATGCAAAGTACAGGATGTTTGCGCCCTAAATCCTCACCCTACACTGTCTTTTTCACCATTAGTCCAAAATATATTTTAGAGCTACGATTTTAATACCTAGTCATTTACTCATCGTACCTTTTGTTTTCTGTTGACATTATTATGCTACTATGGCATCGACTACATAGCCCGATGTACTATGGCCACTGTCTTAGATGTAGGACCACGGACCACCAGGTTAATTTATAGCGTCAGCCACAATAGATTAACTTTCTACGTGTTCGTCCTGCCGTCATCATCACTGCACTGTGAACGCAGAGAAGCGTTTAATATGTTTGATACTTCGCACCCGTAGTCGTCACCGCGCCAGGCTCGCAGTGTGGACACACGCGTTTGCCGTCCAAATATAGCGTACCCGGTCGTGCGAGTCTTCTTTGAACACGCGTGACTATTCATTTTGCCGTCCAAATATAGCGTACCTGGTCGTGCGAGTCTTCTTTGAACACGCGTGACTATTCATTTTGCCGTCCAAATATAGCGTACCCGGTCGTGCGAGTCTTCTTTGAACACGCGTGACTATTCATTTTGCCGTCCAAATATAGCGTACCCGGTCGTGCGAGTCTTCTTTGAACACGCGTGGCTATTCATTTTACCGTCCAAATTAGCGTACCCGGTCGTGCGAGTCTTCTTTGAACACGCGTGACTATTCATTTTGCCGTCCAAATATAGCGTACCCGGTCGTGCGAGTATTCTTTGACGCGCGACCGAAAACCGACTTACGGCGGCTCGTGCGGTACGCGTTCCCTAAGAGTCTACGCGTAGACTAACACGCGTGACTATTCATTTTGCCGTCCAAATATAGCGTACCCGGTCGTGCGAGTCTTCTTTGAACACGCGTGACTATTCATTTTGCCGTACAAATATAGCGTACCCGGTCGTGCGAGTCTTCTTTGAACACGCGTGACTATTCATTTTGCCGTCCAAATATAGCGTACCCGGTCGTGCGAGTCTTCTTTGAACACGCGTGACTATTCATTTTGCCGTCCAAATATAGCGTACCCGGTCGTGCGAGTCTTCTTTGAACACGCGTGACTATTCATTTTGCCGTCCAAATATAGCGTACCCGGTCGTGCGAGTCTTCTTTGAACACGCGTGACTATTCATTTTGCCGTCCAAATATAGCGTACCTGGTCGTGCGAGTCTTCTTTGAACACGCGTGACTATTCATTTTGCCGTCCAAATATAGCGTACCCGGTCGTGCGAGTCTTCTTTGAACACGCGTGACTATTCATTTTGCCGTCCAAATACAGCGTACCCGGTCGTGCGAGTCTTCTTTGAACACGCGTGACTATTCATTTTGCCGTCCAAATATAGCGTACCCGGTCGTGCGAGTCTTCTTTGACGCGCGACCGATAACCGACTGACGGCGGCTCGTGCGGTACGCGTTCCCCAAGAGTCTACGCGTAAGACTAACACGCGTGACTATTCATTTGCCGTCCAAATATAGCGTACCCGGTCGTGCGAGTCTTCTTTGAACACGCGTGACTATTCATTTTGCCGTCCAAATATAGCGTACCCGGTCGTGCGAGTCTTCTTTGAACACGCGTGACTATTCATTTTGCCGTACAAATATAGCGTACCCGGTCGTGCGAGTCTTCTTTGAACACGCGTGACTATTCATTTTGCCGTCCAAATATAGCGTACCCGGTCGTGCGAGTCTTCTTTGACGCGCGACCGATAACCGACTGACGGCGGCTCGTGCGGTACGCGTTCCCCAAGAGTCTACGCGTAGACTAACACGCGTGACTATTCATTTTGCCGTCCAAATATAGCGTACCCGGTCGTGCGAGTCTTCTTTGAACACGCGTGACTATTCATTTTGCCGTCCAAATATAGCGTACCCGGTCGTGCGAGTCTTCTTTGAACACGCGTGACTATTCATTTTGCCGTCCAAATATAGCGTACCCGGTCGTGCGAGTCTTCTTTGAACACGCGTGACTATTCATTTTGCCGTCCAAATATAGCGTACCCGGTCGTGCGAGTCTTCTTCGACGCGCGACCGAAAACCGACTGACGGCGGCGCGCGCGGTACGCGTTCCCCAAGAGTCTACGCGTAGACTAACACGCGTGACTATTCATTTTGCCGTCCAAATATAGCGTACCCGGTCGTGCGAGTCTTTTTAGACGCGCGACCGAAAACCGACTGACGGCGGCGCGCGCGGTACGCGTTCCCCAAGAGTCTACGCGTAGATTAACACGCGTGACTATTCATTTTGCCGTCCAAATATAGCGTACCCGGTCGTGCGAGTCTTCAATGTGTCATTTTGCACTGTGAATGAATAGGCACGCGTGTTCAAAGAAGACTCGCACGACCGGGTACGCTATATTTGGACGGCAAAATGAATAGTCACGCGTGTTCAAAGAAGACTCGCACGACCGGGTACGCTATATTTGGACGGCAAAATGAATAGTCACGCGTGTTCAAAGAAGACTCGCACGACCGGGTACGCTATATTTGGACGGCAAAATGAATAGTCACGCGTGTTCAAAGAAGACTCGCACGACCGGGTACGCTATATTTGGACGGCAAAATGAATAGTCACGCGTGTTCAAAGAAGACTCGCACGACCGGGTACGCTATATTTGGACGGCAAAATGAATAGTTCACGCGTGTTCAAAGAAGACTCGCACGACCGGGTACGCTATATTTGGACGGCAAAATGAATAGTCACGCGTGTTCAAAGAAGACTCGCACGACCGGGTACGCTATATTTGGACGGCAAAATGAATAGTCACGCGTGTTCAAAGAAGACTCGCACGACCGGGTACGCTATATTTGGACGGCAAAATGAATAGTCACGCGTGTTCAAAGAAGACTCGCACGACCGGGTACGCTATATTTGGACGGCAAAATGAATAGTCACGCGTGTTCAAAGAAGACTCGCACGACCGGGTACGCTATATTTGGACGGCAAAATGAATAGTCACGCATGTTCAAAGAAGACTCGCACGACCGGGTACGCTATATTTGGACGGCAAAATGAATAGTCACGCGTGTTCAAAGAAGACTCGCACGACCGGGTACGCTATATTTGGACGGCAAACATTTTTGCCGTCCAAATATAGCGTACCCGGTCGTGCGAGTCTTCTTTGACGCGCGACCGAAAACCGACTGACGGCGGCTCGCGCGGTACGCGTTCCCCAAGAGTCTACGCGTAGACTAACACGCGTGACTATTCAATATACGCTATATTTGGACGGCAAAATTTTTGCCGTCCAAATATAGCGTACTTGGTCGTGCGAGTCTTCTTTGACGCGCGACCGAAAACCGACTGACGGCGGCTCGCGCGGTACGCGTTCCCCAAGAGTCTACGCGTAGACTAACACGCGTGACTATTCATTTTGCCGTCCAAATATAGCGTACCCGGTCGTGCGAGTCTTCTTTGAACACGCGTGACTATTCATTTTTTGCCGTCCAAATATAGCGTACCCGGTCGTGCGGGTCTTCGTTGAACGCGCGTGACTATTCATTTTGCCGTCCAAATATAGCGTACCCGGTCGTGCGAGTCTTCTTTGAACACGCGTGACTATTCATTTTGCCATCCAAATATAGCGTACCCGGTCGTGCGAGTCTTCTTTGAACACGCGTGACTATTCATTTTGCTGTCCAAATATAGCGTACCCGGTCGTGCGAGTCTTCTTTGAACACGCGTGACTAGAACACGCGTGACTATTCATTTTGCCGTCCAAATATAGCATACCCGGTCGTGCGAGTCTTCTTTGAACACGCGTGACTATTCATTTTGCCGTCCAAATATAGCGTACCCGGTCGTGCGAGTCTTCTTTGAACACGCGTGACTATTCATTTTGCCGTCCAAATATAGCGTACCCGGTCGTGCGAGTCTTCTTTGAACACGCGTGACTATTCATTTTGCCGTCCAAATATAGCGTACCCGGTCGTGCGAGTCTTCTTTGAACACGCGTGACTAGAACACGCGTGACTATTCATTTTGCCGTCCAAATATAGCGTACCCGGTCGTGCGAGTCTTCTTTGAACACGCGTGCCTATTCTAGAACACGCGTGACTATTCATTTTGCCGTCCAAATATAGCGTACCCGGTCGTGCGAGTCTTCTTTGAACACGCGTGCCTATTCATTTTGCCGTCCAAATATAGCGTACCCGGTCGTGCGAGTCTTCTTTGAACACGCGTGACTATTCATTTTGCCGTCCAAATATAGCGTACCCGGTCGTGCGAGTCTTCTTTGACGCGCGACCGAAAACCGACTGACGGCGGCTCGCGCGGTACGCGTTCCCCAAGAGTCTACGGCAAAATGTTTGCCGTCCAAATATAGCGTACCCGGTCGTGCAAGTCTTCTTTGAACACGCGTGACTATTCATTTTGCCGTCCAAATATAGCGTACCTGGTCGTGCGAGTCTTCTTTGAACACGCGTGACTATTCATTTTGCCGTCCAAATATAGCGTACCCGGTCGTGCGAGTCTTCTTTGAACACGCGTGACTATTCATTTTGCCGTCCAAATATAGCGTACCCGGTCGTGCGAGTCTTCTTTGAACACGCGTGACTATTCATTTTGCCGTCCAAATATAGCGTACCCGGTCGTGCGAGTCTTCTTTGAACACGCGTGACTATTCATTTTGCCGTCCAAATATAGCGTACCCGGTCGTGCGAGTCTTCTTTGAACACGCGTGACTATTCATTTTGCCGTCCAAATATAGCGTACCCGGTCGTGCGAGTCTTCTTTGAACACGCGTGACTAGAACACGCGTGACTATTCATTTTGCTGTCCAAATATAGCGTACCCGGTCGTGCGAGTCTTCTTTGAACACGCGTGACTATTCATTTTGCCGTCCAAATATAGCGTACCCGGTCGTGCGAGTCTTCTTTGAACACGCGTGACTATTCATTTTGCCGTCCAAATTAGCGTACCCGGTCGTGCGAGTCTTCTTTGAACACGCGTGACTATTCATTTTGCCGTCCAAATATAGCGTACCCGGTCGTGCGAGTCTTCTTTGAACACGCGTGACTATTCATTTTGCCGTCCAAATATAGCGTACCCGGTCGTGCGAGTCTTCTTTGAACACGCGTGACTATTTTTGCCGTCCAAATATAGCGTACCCGGTCGTGCGAGTCTTCTTTGAACACGCGTGACTATTCATTTTGCCGTCCAAATATAGCGTACCCGGTCGTGCGAGTCTTCTTTGAACACGCGTGACTATTCATTTTGCCGTCCAAATATAGCGTACCCGGTCGTGCGAGTATTCTTTGACGCGCGACCGAAAACCGACTGCTATATTTGGACGGCAAAATGAATAGTCACGCGTGTTCAAAGAAGACTCGCACATCCGGGTACGCTATATTTGGACGGCAAAATGAATAGTCACGCGTGTTAAGAATAGTCACGCGTGTTAGTCTACGCGTAGACTCTTGAAGAACGCGTACCGCGCGAGCCGCCGTCAGTCGGTTTTCGGTCGCGCGTCAAAGAAGACTCGCACGACCGGGTACGCTATATTTGGACAGCAAAATGAATAGTCACGCGTGTTCAAAGAAGACTCGCACGACCGCGTACGCTATATTTGGACGGCAAAATGAATAGTCACGCGTGTTCAAAGAAGACTCGCACGACCGGGTACGCTATATTTGGACGGCAAAAATAGTCACGCGTGTTCAAAGAAGACTCGCACGACCGGGTACGCTATATTTGGACGGCAAAATGAATAGTCACGCGTGTTAGTCTACGCGTAGACTCTTGGGGAGACTACCTTAGACATCTTCAAAGACCTAAGCACCCGAAAATTTGAGAGGATGTCTACCGTACTTGGGGATTACAGTCGTGATTCTATAATTTCCTTATACTTATAAAGGTGCTACGCGTATTGTGCCAAACGTAATGTTTGGACGTGCTGACCTTTTTAAATATCTTTAAGGACCTAAGCGCCTGGAGATTTGAGAGGATGTTTACCGTACATGGGGATTACAGTCGTGATCCTATATTCATTTACTTCTTACGATGCGCATGTTTAAGCAACATCATCAATGCCAACTTGCAAAATGTGGGTAATGTGCCAAACGTAATGTTTGGACGTGCCTAAAATTCGGTCGATGTTTGCCGTCCAAATATAGCGTACCCGGTCGTGCGAGTCTTCTTTGAACACGCGTGACTATTCATTTTGCCGTCCAAATATAGCGTACCCGGTCGTGCGAGTCTTCTTTGAACACGCGTGACTATTCATTTTGCCGTCCAAATATAGCGTACCCGGTCGTGCGAGTCTTCTTTGAACACGCGTGACTATTCATTTTGCCGTCCAAATATAGCGTACCCGGTCGTGCGAGTCTTTTTTGAACACGCGTGACTAGAACACGCGTGACTAGTCGATGTTTGCCGTCCAAATATAGCGTACCCGGTCGTGCGAGTCTTCTTTGAACACGCGTGACTATTCATTTTGCCGTCCAAATATAGCGTACCCGGTCGTGCGAGTCTTCTTTGAACACGCGTGACTATTCATTTTGCCGTCCAAATATAGCGTACCCGGTCGTGCGAGTCTTCTTTGAACACGCGTGACTATTCATTTTGCCGTCCAAATATAGCGTACCCGGTCGTGCGAGTCTTTTTTGAACACGCGTGACTAGAACACGCGTGACTAGTCGATGTTTGCCGTCCAAATATAGCGTACCCGGTCGTGCGAGTCTTCTTTGAACACGCGTGACTATTCATTTTGCCGTCCAAATATAGCGTACCCGGTCGTGCGAGTCTTCTTTGAACCACGCGTGAATATTCATTTTGCCGTCCAAATATAGCGTGAATAGTCACGCGTGTTAGTCTACGCGCAGACTCTTGGGGAACGCGTACCGCGCGAGCCGCCGTCAGTCGGTTTTCGGTCGCGCGTCATAGAAGACTCGCACGACCGGGTACGCTATGTTTGGACGGCAAAATGAATAGTCACGCGTGTTCAAAGAAGACTCGCACGACCGGGTACGCTATATTTGGACGGCAAAATGAATAGTCACGCGTGTTCAAAGAAGACTCGCACGACCGGGTACGCTATATTTGGACGGCAAAGAATAGTCACGCGTGTTCAAAGAAGACTCGCACGACCGGGTACGCTATATTTGGACGGCAAAATGAATAGTCACGCGTGTTCTAGTCACGCGTGTTCAAAGAAGACTCGCACGACCGGGTACGCTATGGTACGCTATATTTGGACGGCAAAATGAATAGTCACGCGTGTTAGTCTACGCGTAGACTCTTGGGGAACGCGTACCGCGCGAGCCGCCGTCAGTCGGTTTTCGGTCGCGCGTCAAAGAATACTCGCACGACCGGGTACGCTATATTTGGACGGCAAAATTAATAGTCACGCGTGTTCAAAGAAGACTCGCACGACCGGGTACGCTATATTTGGACGGCAAAATGAATAGTCACGCGTGTTCAAAGAAGACTCGCACGACCAGGTACGCTATATTTGGACGGCAAAATGAATAGTCACGCGTGTTCAAAGAAGACTCGCACGACCGTCTACGCGTAGACTCTTGGGAAACGCGTACCGCGCGAGCCGCCGTCAGTCGGTTTTCGGTCGCGCGTCAAAGAAGACTCGCACGACCGGGTACGCTATATTTGGACGGCAAAATGAATAGGCACGCGTGTTCAAAGAAGACTCGCACGACCGGGTACGCTATATTTGGACGGCAAAATGAATAGTCACGCGTGTTCAAAGAAGACTCGCACGACCGGGTACGCTATATTTGGACGGCAAAATGAATAGTCACGCGTGTTCTAGTCACGCGTGTTCAAAGAAGACTCGCATGACCGGGTACTCTATATTTGGACGGCAAAATGAATAGTCACGCGTGTTAGTCTATAGTCACGCGTGTTCAAAGAAGACTCGCACGACCGGGTACGCTATATTTGGACGGCAAAATGAATAGTCACGCGTGTTCTAGTCACGCGTGTTCAAAGAAGACTCGCATGACCGGGTACTCTATATTTGGACGGCAAAATGAATAGTCACGCGTGTTAGTCTACGCGTAGACTCTTGGGGAACGCGTACCGCGCGAGCCGCCGTCAGTCGGTTTTCGGTCGCGCGTCAAAGAATACTCGCACGACCGGGTACGCTATATTTGGACGGCAAAATGAATAGTCACGCGTGTTCAAAGAAGACTCGCACGACCGGGTACGCTATATTTGGACGGCAAAATGAATAGTCACGCGTGTTCAAAGAAGACTCGCACGACCGGGTACGCTATATTTGGACGGCAAAATGAATAGTCACGCGTGTTCAAAGAAGACTCGCACGACCGGGTACGCTATATTTGGACGGCAAAATGAATAGTCACGCATGTTCAAAGAAGACTCGCACGACCGGGTACGCTATATTTGGACGGCAAAATGAATAGTCACGCGTGTTCAAAGAAGACTCGCACGACCGGGTACGCTATATTTGGACGGCAAAATGAATAGTCACGCGAGTTAGTCTACGCGTAGACTCTTTGGGAACGCCTACCGCGCGAGCCGCCGTCAGTCGGTTTTCGGTCGCGCGTCATAGAAGACTCGCACGACCGGGTACGCTATATTTGGACGGCAAAATGAATAGTCACGCGTGTTCAAAGAAGACTCGCACGACCGGGTACGCTATATTTGGACGGCAAAATGAATAGTCACGCGTGTTCAAAGAAGACTCGCACGACCGGGTACGCTATATTTAGACGGCAAAATGAATAGTCACGCGTGTTCTAAGAAGACTCGCACGACCGGGTACGCTATATTTGGACGGCAAAATGAATAGTCACGCGTGTTCAAAGAAGACTCGCACGACCGGGTACGCTATATTTGGACGGCAAACATGAATAGTCACGCGTGTTCAAAGAAGACTCGCACGACCGGGTACGCTATATTTGGACGGCAAAATGAATAGTCACGCGTGTTCAAAGAAGACTCGCACGACCGGGTACGCTATATTTGGACGGCAAAAATATTCACGCGTGTTCAAAGAAGACTCGCACGACCGGGTACGCTATATTTGGACGGCAAACATTTTTGCCGTCCAAATATAGCGTACCCGGTCGTGCGAGTCTTCTTTGACGCGCGACCGAAAACCGACTGACGGCGGCTCGCGCGGTACGCGTTCCCCGAAAGTCTACGCGTAGACTAACACGCGTGACTATTCAATATACGCTATATTTGGACGGCAAAATTTTTGCCGTCCAAATATAGCGTACTTGGTCGTGCGAGTCTTCTTTGAACACGCGTGACTATTTTTGCCGTCCAAATATAGCGTACCCGGTCGTGCGAGTCTTCTTTGAACACGCGTGCCTATTCATTTTGCCCTCCAAATATAGCGTACCCGGTCGTGCGAGTCTTCTTTGAACACGCGTGAC
This sequence comes from Hydriomena furcata, assembly GCA_912999785.1. NCBI lineage: Eukaryota > Metazoa > Arthropoda > Insecta > Lepidoptera > Geometridae > Hydriomena > Hydriomena furcata. The sequence continues at coordinate 3,412,813 of OU538821.1, forward strand.
TATTCATTTTGCCGTCCAAATATAGCGTACCCGGTCGTGCGAGTCTTCTTTGAACACGCGTGACTATTCATTTTGCCGTCCAAATATAGCGTACCCGGTCGTGCGAGTCTTCTTCGACGCGCGACCGAAAACCGACTGACGGCGGCGCGCGCAGTACGCGTTCCCCAAGAGTCTACGCGTAGACTAACACGCGTGACTATTCATTTTGCCGTCCAAATATAGCGTACCCGGTCGTGCGAGTCTTCTTTGAACACTCGTGACTAGAACACGCGTGACTATTCATTTTGCCGTCCAAATATAGCGTACCCGGTCGTGCTAGTCTTCTTTGAACACGCGTGACTATTCATTTTGCCGTCCAAATATAGCGTACCCGGTCGTGCGAGTCTTCTTTGAACACGCGTGACTAGAACACGCGTGACTATTCATTTTGCCGTCCAAATATAGCGTACCCGGTCGTGCGAGTCCTCTTTGAACACGCGTGCCTATTCATTTTGCCGTCCAAATATAGCGTACCCGGTCGTGCGAGTCTTCTTTGAACACGCGTGACTATTCATTTTGCCGTCCAAATATAGCGTACCCGGTCGTGCGAGTCTTCTTTGACGCGCGACCGAAAACCGACTGACGGCGGCTCGCGCGGTACGCGTTCCCCAAGAGTCTACGCGTAGACTAACACGCGTGACTATTCATTTTGCCGTCCAAAAATAGCGTACCCGGTCGTGCGAGTCTTCTTTGAACACGCGTGACTATTCATTTTGCCGTCCAAATATAGCGTACCCGGTCGTGCGAGTCTTCTTTGAACACGCGTGACTATTCATCGTTTTGCCGTCCAAATATAGCGTACCCGGTCGTGCGAGTCTTCTTTGAACACGCGTGACTATTCATTTTGCCGTCCAAATATAGCGTACCCGGTCGTGCGAGTCTTCTTTGAACACGCGTGACTATTCATTTTGCCGTCCAAATATAGCGTACCCGGTCGTGCGAGTCTTCTTTGAACACGCGTGACTATTTATTTTGCCGTCCAAATATAGCGTACCCGGTCGTGCGAGTCTTCTTTGAACACGCGTGACTATTCATTTTGCCGTCCAAATATAGCGTACCCGGTCGTGCGAGTCTTCTTTGACGCGCGACCGAAAACCGACTGACGGCGGCTCGCGCGGTACGCGTTCCCCAAGAGTCTACGCGTAGACTAACACGCGTGACTATTCATTTTGCCGTCCAAATATAGAGTACCCGGTCGTGCGAGTCTTCTTTGAACACGCGTGACTAGAACACGCGTGACTATTCATTTTGCCGTCCAAATATAGCGTACCCGGTCGTGCGAGTCTTCTTTGAACACGCGTGACTATTCATTTTGCCGTTCAAATATAGCGTACCCGGTCGTGCGAGTCTTCTTTGAACACGCGTGACTATTCGTGCGAGTCTTCTTTGAACACGCGTGACTATTCATTTTGCCGTTCAAATATAGCGTACCCGGTCGTGCGAGTCTTCTTTGAACACGCGTGATTATCATTTTGCCGTCCAAATATAGCGTACCCGGTCGTGCGAGTCTTCTTTGAACACGCGTGCCTATTCATTTTGCCGTCCAAATATAGCGTACCCGGTCGTGCGAGTCTTCTTTGAACACGCGTGACTATTCATTTTGCCGTCCAAATATAGCGTACCCGGTCGTGCGAGTCTTCTTTGACGCGCAACCGAAAACCGACTGACGGCGGCTCGCGCGGTACGCGTTCCCCAAGAGTCTACGCGTAGACTAACACGCGTGACTATTTATTTGCCGTCCAAATATAGCGTACCCGGTCGTGCGAGTCTTCTTTGAACACGCGTGACTATTCATTTTGCCGTCCAAATATAGCGTCCCCGGTCGTGCGAGTCTTCTTTGAACACGCGTGACTATTCATTTTGCCGTCCAAATATAGCGTACCCGGTCGTGCGAGTCTTCTTTGAACACGCGTGACTATTCATTTTGCCGTCCAAATATAGCGTACCCGGTCGTGCGAGTCTTCTTTGAACACGCGTGACTATTCATTTTGCCGTCCAAATATAGCGTACCCGGTCGTGCGAGTCTTCTTTGAACACGCGTGACTATTCTTTGCCGTCCAAATATAGCGTACCCGGTCGTGCGAGTCTTCTTTGAACACGCGTGACTATTCATTTTGCCGTCCAAATATAGCGTACCCGGTCGTGCGAGTCTTCTTTGAACACGCGTGACTATTCATTTTGCCGTCCAAATATAGCGTACCCGGTCGTGCGAGTCTAGAAGAAGACTCGCACGACCGGGTACGCTATATTTGGACGGCAAAATGAATAGTCACGCGTGTTCAAAGAAGACTCGCACGACCGGGTACGCTATATTTGGACGGCAAAATGAATAGTCACGCGTGTTCTAGTCACGCGTGTTCAAAGAAGACTCGCACGACCGGGTACGCTATATTTGGACGGCAAAATGAATAGTCACGCGTGTTCAAAGAAGACTCGCACGACCGGGTACGCTATATTTGGACGGCAAAATGAATAGTCACGCGTGTTAGTCTACGCGTAGACTCTTGAAGAACGCGTACCGCGCGAGCCGCCGTCAGTCGGTTTTCGTTCGCGCGTCAAAGAAGACTCGCACGACCGGGTACGCTATATTTGGACGGCAAAATGAATAGTCACGCGTGTTCAAAGAAGACTCGCACGACCGCGTACGCTATATTTGGACGGCAAAATGAATAGTCACGCGTGTTAAAGAAGACTCGCACGACCGGGTACGCTATATTTGGACGGCAAAAATAGTCACGCGTGTTCAAAGAAGACTCGCACGACCGGGTACGCTATATTTGGACGGCAAAATGAATAGTCACGCGTGTTAGTCTACGCGTAGACTCTTGGGGAACGCGTACCGCGCGAGCCGCCGTCAGTCGGTTTTCGGTCGCGCGTCAAAGAATACTCGCACGACCGGGTACGCTATATTTAGACGGCAAAATGAATAGTCACGCGTGTTCAAAGAAGACTCGCACGACCGGGTACGCTATATTTGGACGGCAAAATGAATAGTCACGCGTGTTCAAAGAAGACTGGCACGACCGGGTACGCTATATTTGGACGGCAAAATGAATAGTCACGCGTGTTCAAAGAAGACTCGCACGACCCGGTACGCTATATTTGGACGGCAAAATGAATAGTCACGCGTGTTCAAAGAAGACTCGCACGACCGGGTACGCTATATTTGGACGGCAAATGAATAGTCACGCGTGTTTAAAGAAGACTCGCACGACCGGGTACGCTATATTTGGACGGCAAAATGAATAGTGACGCGTGTTCAAAGAAGACTCGCACGACCGGGTACGCTATATTTGGACGGCAAAATGAATAGTCACGCGTGTTCAAAGAAGACTCGCACGACCGGGTACGCTATATTTGGACGGCAAAATGAATAGTCACGCGTGTTCAAAGAAGACTCGCACGACCGGGTACGCTATATTTGGACGGCAAAATGAATAGTCACGCGTGTTAGTCTACGCGTAGACTCTTAGGGAACGCGTACCGCACGAGCCGCCGTAAGTCGGTTTTCGGTCGCGCGTCAAAGAATACTCGCACGACCGGGTACGCTATATTTGGACGGCAAAAATAGTCACGCGTGTTCAAAGAAGACTCGCACGACCGGGTACGCTATATTTGGACGGCAAAATGAATAGTCACACGTGTTCAAAGAAGACTCGCACGACCGGGTACGCTATATTTGGACGGCAAAATGAATAGTCACGCGTGTTCAAAAAAGACTCGCACGACCGGGTACGCTATATTTGGACGGCAAAATGAATAGTCACGCGTGTTCAAAGAAGACTCGCACGACCGGGTACGCTATATTTGGACGGCAAAATGAATAGTCACGCGTGTTCAAAGAAGACTCGCACGACCGAAAACCGACTGACGGCGGCTCGCGCGGTACGCGTTCCCCAAGAGTCTACGCGTAGACTAACACGCGTGACTATTCATTTTGCCGTCCAAATATAGCGTACCCGGTCGTGCGAGTCTTCTTTGAACACGCGTGACTATCAGTGAATATCTGACTAAACCCTTTAAGACATCTTCAGGGATATAAGCGCCTCAAGATCAAAAAGTATGACTAAGTACTTGGTGATTACAGTCGTGATCCTAATTATTTCATTTTCATAACTTTATAGTAAAAAATATCAAGTTTGGTAAGAATAACTGTTTGGTAATACAAAAGCTATCTCCGCAAGTCTCCAAGACTTGATTGATGATGCTAAATACCTACCTACAATTTATTTAATAAAATCAGTCCTAGTTTAGGTGTTGAGGTAATTAAGTATACAAAGAAAAGCAAAATTATAGAGAAATACTTTATTGGAAGTCAAATTACATTCAATTTATGTACCTATGGATTTTCACACAACTGATCAAGAACTAACAAGTACAATAATTATGTTCATAATAGATTTTATTAGTAGTAATACAAAAGTAAACACATTTTAGTAAGATTGCAATAAAAAAGTGAAATTACAATTTTTATTCTCACCCTTATATCTATGTTATTGTTAAAACCAAAGAGGTTGCATGCAAAAGAACTACCTACCTAACCTACATACTTGTAAAATAATAGAGATATAATTGTTTTTAAAACTAATTATGGACGGAATACATTTCATGAGTAGTAATTTCATAAGTATAGTTAGTTACCTATGTAATGGAGGCTATTGATTATAATCCTCATATTTATAATAAAGGATGTAAACTTATTACATCCTCTGAATAACTGACTGATTATCAGACCAGATTTTAACAAATAGCTGCTTCTATTGGTTTCTGCTAATATTTAAACTACATAATAAATCAAAACTGAAGGATGCAAAGTGTAAATCCTTTGTTTACATCACTCACATCCAAAGCGCTCAAGAGAGACATAGCTGACCTAGTCTATTTTAACAGATAGACAAGTTAAGCAACCTTCAGTGCTTACAGTAAAAGTATGAGTGACCGCTACTGGTATTAATAAATGAGCGCTTCCATGCTTATCCCTGACAAAGGCCCTTAGGTGGTATAAAACCTCCGTTAATGTAGTTTTCCACTACTTAAACTTACTTATCTAAGTATAGTTCTGAATAAACCCTTAACTAAAGTGTTATACATATAAAACTAATTCTAAGGCAAAACAACTTATTGACACAGAGACTCGAAATTATTGTCATGTTACTAAGAAAGATGGGCGGAAGATGTAACAAAATGGTATCCCTGGGATGGTAACAGACAAATAAGCGATGGGAAGACGACTTCAAAGAAATAGTAGGACCAACACAAAGAGTAGTCAAAAATCAAAATGAGTGTAATGCCGGAAACACACGTGTCGTGGCGTGGCGCGACACGCCACTAGCTAATCGCTTTCATACATTTAGCATGGTTAGAGACATATTTGCGTGTCGTGTCGTGTCACAACGCTATCTGTCGTGGCGCCGACTGCTCGCCACCGATTGCGCCAGAGCGGTGGTGAGGGTTTTGACGCGACACGACACAACAGGCAAATGTGTTTCTATACTGGCGCGAACACCTAGCAGACATATTTAATTAAATTTGCAGCATAATGATTGACGACCTTATTGAACTTGTACGTCAACGAACATTTTTTTTTGCCCTCTAGGAGTTTCATTGCTAAGAGAAATTGAAGGTTTTCTTCAAAATTACTATCCAAATCAGAAGAAAACATTATGTATGTTTGAACCCTGCAAAGGTTCGTTATGTTCTGTTCAGAAAAAACGCCAGAGCGCGACACGACACAACACGTTAGTGTGCACACTCACCGTCACGACAGTAAGCATCACGACACGCCACGACACGTAAATGTGTTTCCGCCTCAAGTCACTGGCCTATGTCAAAAGACAAGTTAAGGCGTAACTTTTTATTTCTTAACATGAAATGTATATTAATTAGTACTTATATCCAGCAATAAAGGCTATTATTATATTATGAAAGAACTATGGCTGCTTGTGTTATTAAATGTAGCCTTTATTGGCTGAATGAAATGTGGAATGTTAGTGAAGTTAGCCATGAACTTTTAGGCATAGGAAACCTTTTGTTCATACGCTTCATCCTCATTCCAGTACTCCTGATCAGAGAATGTAGTGTGGCGCAGTTTGCACCAACGGGAGCCAAAGCGCAACATCAGTATTATAACCATCAACACTAACATTGACAGTACTGCAATTGCTGGATATATCATGAGGAAAGCCATTTCAACAAACTGTTATTTTTAATAAATCAATATGATTAATTTGTTTTGTTTCAATATCTACTATTATTCCTAGGCTTATATACTTTTAAATATAGCTATGTAAATGATTTTTCTTCCTATCTTACTATTTCAAGCAGTCAAAGTTTTGAAATTATATGTCGCTTTCCCTCTTATGCAGTTCCAAGTACTCCTGCGAGGAAGTGAGTGGTTGTTGGGATATTGAAGGAGGAACTTCGGTCTCTCGGTGGACGTGGTAGTCTTCTGGGTGATGGTGGATATATATCCCGAGTTGCTGCTGGTTTTTCAGCTCGCTGTAGTCAAGCGGTGGCTGCTTATGAGGAGTAGCTGACCAGATTGACACAATCCAACGATTTCCTGTTAAGAGATTTTTTTTGTGGTTATTAAATAATACAGTAAAGGAAAGTCGTCTGCAGTCTGCAGTGTAAATGTATTATGAAAGTAATACATTATTTAGTTTTAACCAATAACCAGGTGATTTGTCAGTGTGTCATCATCAAGGCATAAGTATTGTCCGAGGGCAATATCTTATGTCATCTAAGCATGAAGGTGCTCATCCTGGTAATCATACTGAAGGGTTTTTAGAATGACTTCGCAAGCTATTACTATGAGCGGTCTTTTCATGGCATTGTGTTTGTGGCAAAGCTTGTCTAGTTCTAGATCAGTAAGATATTAAGTTTTCTGTTGAAAAATATTTTTCAATGACAAGGTTTTGTAAAATCATTTAAACCATCGAGCACCAGCGTGCTATTGTCACATCATATAACATTGTCATCGGAACTTACAAGAATGCAAATTGCAAAGTTTTTACTCAAACAGAGTATTTACTAAGGAGTTCCATTGTAAGTGTCTGATGAACAGCTCCTGCCTTCATTATCAGATCAGCTAGCTGTCACCGAAGCTACATAACAGCCAAATTGAGTTGCAAGATTCCACACAAAGAAGCACAGTTACATACATACATACAATGCAAGCTAAATAAAAGCTTGTAAAAAGTACGGCAGCGACATAAAAACTCCGAGAACAGACATGGCCACTAACTAGCCCATTGGATACGAGTTTACTTAGGTTTTGGTGATTTACTGACCTGTGTGCTTATCGAGCCAGTAGTCGGAGTACCTCGAACAGCAGCAAATTATATTCAGGATGATCAATAACCCCAAAATCACGGAACAAATAGCAATGGCTATGTAGAACGGAGTGAAATCGCCAACATTCGAAGCAATAATCACTGGATTTACAGGTATGTAAGTCCCATTTCCTGTAAATAATTGTTTTATTTCAGACGACATTTTTCCTTCCACCTGTAGAAGAGAAACACTGAATCAGGAACAGAACAAAAAGCTCCCAACCGCTTTCTTCTCTACAAACTACAAACAATTTTGTTTGGGCGTGGCGGGCGTTAGAACCAAATTTTTATGAGAGCAAACTTTAAAGACGCCTCGAAATTGTATTGATTGATTGCAACTATGCTAAAAACTGTTACGTTACGGGAAATAAAGTTTTGTTTGACTAAGTTTTAATACAGAAAATTATAATATCTTACAAAGTTTTAAATTCAATTCAAGTTAGATTTAGTTAAAACTGATAGACGAATAGACGATAGACTGAACTGAATTAAAGAAAGACAGCCACAGAGCCACAGAATGAAACGAACAAAATAAACGATCAAACGAACGAACCTTTTAATCTTACTACAGAGTATATGTAGCCAATTCACAGTAAACGGCAAATAGTCTAGCTGGACCATAGCATAGATAGAGGCAAAGAGCAGAGATGGGCACTTACCCGGTAAAAATCATTTTTACCCATTCATTCCTATTTATACCCATTTATACCGGGTAAAAATGATTACTTACATCTTTTTTTTTTACTTTTTTGACACTTAACTAATTATGGATCACGATTTTCATATTTTCATTAGTTTAGATCTTTCGAAGGTGTCTAGTGGGGGTAGTCAGAGGCACGTCCAAACATTATATTTGGTACATGCCCATATTTTGCAGTAGTTAGCATTCCAAACGTGACAGGTTGCAAGCCCATCGCCCATCTGTCTGTCCGTTTGTCCGTCTGTCTTTCTGTCCGTCTGTCCGCCTGTCCGTCTGTCCGTCTGTCCGACTGAATGACGTCATTCTTACCCATTCATTCCTATTTATACCCAACCATTCTTACCCATTCATTCCTATTTATATCCAATTTATATCGGGTAAAAATGACGTCATTCTTACCCATTCATTCCTATTTATACCCAATTTAAATCGGTTATTATTTATATTTTATTAATATCGGTACTTTGAGGTTTAATCTATAATAAGTAATCTAAAAATAACTTAAACACGTAGTATTTGATATAAGCGCATACGGTGCTATTAATAAAAATTTACTAATCCAAAGATCATCTGAGGTTACAGCAAGACTTGTTAATACCAGCCTAAAGTTGTAATAACTTCAGAGTAAAATAGTTATTAATAAACTCGGCGAAGTGTTGGACTAACAATAACAATACATTCCTTGCACCGGGATTATATGGCAACACACTTGATTTAAAAGTAAAAAGAGTGAGTCGGTGAGTGAACTCAATGCTTTATGATGACATATGGACAGTGACAAACAACGTTTTGAATGACAGTTGCCTATGGTATAAAAGTAAACAAACAACTATGAAAACTTTGATAAAAATTAATTAAATTTCAAAATGAACTGAAAACGCATTCGCTTTATTAAGAAAAGGTAAATAATGTTATCATCTATCACTTTTACAGCTTGACTGTTATGGTAAGTATAATGAATGCTACCGTAGGTATCATTTACAATATAATTGTTTGTTTCAGCAATTATTTCGCATAGTTCTGAGAGAGTATCCTCCAATAATTGAAATCAAATCATTGGACACAAATACAAACTGGACAAAAAACAAAGCATGGTGCGTGAAAGTGCACGAAAAGTAAGTTTAACTAGGTTTTTCTTTAAATACTGAGTAAGTACCTAACCTATCTTAGTACCTACGAATTAAAATATTTGTTACAAGTATACCACTTATTTCAGGTTTAATGAGTTATATAAATGATCTCAATAGTTAAACTTATGTTAAACTAACTTACTTTGACTATGTTTTTAAAACTACCTAAAATATTAATTTTTAATCTTTTTGTTATTTGCAGGACCAGAATGAACATGCTCGAAGCTTGATAAGCCACAGAAAATATGAAGAGCACAAGCGAAGGATGATATTTTCATATACTTACTCACACTACTCACAGTTCTGAATTCTATAAAAAAAATTCTATGGTTGGATCCAAACAATGTGTACAAATAAAGAAAATGTCATAAGCCTGATGTTTTTTATTTAAAATTAATGTGCTTAGGTATAACATGGAAGTACAAGAAAATAATATAAAAGTCTGTCATTCAATTCTGATTGCTCAAATAATTTTATTGTTGTTTCAAACAACATTCATTATTATATTCTTGAGTCATGTGAGCTGCCTTGCACATTTATGCCACAAAAGGTATTCATGATCTCCAAATTAGCACCTGACACAACCTGGAACAATAAAGTATATATGACTTTAATTTTATGGTAGGAAACCTATGTTTGAATAAATTATAATTATGTACCAAAGCTTACGTAGTAGGTACTGAAACCTTACCTGTAAATTTATTGAACTGTATCCTGTCTTGTTTATGCAGTGTTGTCCAATACCATCTGCAATTTTTGGGATTCTAATATGTGTGCAATATAGCTCCTATCATTTGTCTGAAGCCACACAATTAATAAAAACCAGCAATCACATATGTTCCAGTCCAAGGCATTTTTATCCATTGAGCCCTTTGCTTAAAAAAGTGCTAAACCAACTTGTTTGCATGCAAGTGAAATTGTTGGCTGGCTCCTCCTGCTTGATAATTTACTGCATCATCTTGAATCTGTATTCATCTCTTCATCTTGAAAGTCTTCAAACGAATTCTTACGAATTTTGATAAATTTTACACGCCTCACTAATAGATTCAACCTTTTCTATTTCTTCTTACTCTCAAATCATCAATTAATCCATCTTATTTGCACAGAAATGAATGAGTAAATAAAACAAACACTATTGGATACGCAACTTTAAAACACAATTTTAGGTTAGGAAAGACTGTGGCGCAGGTTGTCTAAGCTTACTCTCTTATATGCTCCACTTATATGCTCTTTGATATGCTCTTTGCTTACTCTGACGTAAAATTGGGTATAAATAGGAATGAATGGGTAAGAATGACGTCATTCTTACCCATTCATTAAATAGGAATGAATGGGTAAGAATGACGTCATTCTTACCCATTCAATCATTCTTACCCATTAATTCCTGTTTATACCCAATTTATATCGGGTAAAAATGACGTCATTCTTACCCATTCATTCCTATTTATACCCAATTTATATCGGGTAAAAATGATTGCATCTTTTTTTTTACTTTTTTGACACTTAACTAATTATGGATCACGATTTTCATATTTTCATTAGTTTAGATCTTTCGAAAATGTCTAGTGGGGGTAGTCAGAGGCACGTCCAAACATTATATTTGGTACATGCCCACATTTTGCAGTAGTTAGCATTCCAAACGTGACAGGTTGCAAGCCCATCGCCCATCTGTCCGTCCGTCTGTCTGTCTGTCTGTCCATCTGTCTGTCCGTCTGTCTGTCTGCAGGTCTGTCTGTCCGTCTGCAGGTCTGTCTGTCCGTCTGCCTGTCCGTCTGTCTGTCCGACTGTCTGTCCGACTGTCTATCCGTCTGTCTGTCCGTCTGTCTGTCTGTCCGTCTGTCTGTCCGTCTTTCTCTCCGTCTGTCTGTCACAGGGCTGTATCTCATGAACCGTGATAGCTAGACTGTTGAAATTTTCACAGATGATGTATTTCTCTAAAAACAGCATAAAATAAATATTTAAGTGGGACTTCCGTACAACAAACGTGATTTTTTGCCGTTTTGATAATAGTACGGAACCCTTCGTGCGTGAGTCTGACTCGCACTTGGCCGGTTTTTTATAGATTACACGTCAAAGTGGCAGGACAAACAATCTACACAACCATGCATAATATGAATAATCAAAATAGATATAATTTCGGTAATATTTTATGGAATTTGTATTAAGTTTAATTTTATTACATGTGTGGAGATTCTGTTGTCTCCACGCTAAACTTAAAATTCCTAAAAACGACCGCTCTTATTTATTTACTAAAGTCTGAATAATTATAATCCAAATTAAAAAATTACAAGAAAACGCCATAATTAATTAGTATTAACCAGTTAGTTAGTATTCTTATAAGCGGCGATGGGCTTGCAACCTGTCACGTTTGGAATGCTAACTACTGCAAAATGTGGGCATGTACCAAATATAATGTTTGGACGTACCTCTGACTACCCCCACTAGACATCTTCGAAAGATCTAAACTAATGAAAATATGAAAATCGTGATCCATAATTAGATAAGTGTCAAAAAAGTAAAAAAAAAAGATGTAATCATTTTTACCCGGTATAAATGGGTATAAATAGGAATGAATGGGTAAAAATTATTTTTACCGGGTAAGTGCCCATCTCTGGCAAAGAGCTTAGTATAAGAGCGAGAGTGCGAGAGAATAGTAAAAAAAAACCAGTCAAGTGCGAGTCGGACGAACGAAGGGTTCCTTACCATTATCTATAAAAAAACGTCCAAAAAACACGTTTGTCGTGTGGGAGCCCCAGTTAAATATTGATTTAATTCTGTTTTTAATATTTGTTGTTATAGCGTCAACAGATATACATAATCTGTGAAAATTTCAACTGTCTAGCTATCATGGTTCATGAGATTGAGATACAGCCCTGTGACGGTGTAGTTTCGTTGTCCCCGGTGACCGTGTCCCCGTCAACGGGGACAACGGGAATTCAATTTAACAATTAAAAATACGTTTCGTTGTCCCCGGTCTCTGTCCCCGTTGAAAAATTGAAATAAATTTAAGCCCGGTGTCCCGGTGTGTACTTCGCAGAATCAAAAGGAGTCAACATCTTTTTTAATGTGATCGGAATAATGTGAAATATCATTAAGAGTATCAATTTCATGAAGTAATTTATGTTTAGTATGGTTTTTTAACTATAACTACAAAAATAAAAATCTTTATGATTTTAAATCTATCATACGTTTCTCTCAAGTTGTGTGGGCTTGAAAATTTAATGGAACAAATATTATATTTACATAATTGGGTTTAAATATCAGGTAAAAAAACACAACTTAGATGTTACAATATAAAAAAAGTATCAAAATGTGGTTTTTATTTATTAATATCAAAGAATCAACATAAAAAACATAATCAATTAACTATTTAACACGTGAAATATTTGTGTAAACAAATATAATTATGTAACACAATTATTTATTAATATTACAAAATCAATACAAAACAAAAAAATAACACGATTTTAATGATAGAATGTAAATCAACACAAATTAAATTTGTTTATTTACCACAGAATCAACATGGTAAGTATATACAATTATTACAAACATAGTGAAGTATTTTAAAATAAAAACCGGCCAATTGCGTGTCGGGCCATGCGCAATGTAGGGTTTCGTATTTTACACAGCTAACAACGTTATAGTATGAGATTTTAAATGTTATTTTTACTGAAAAAGTTAAGTATTTCATCTTCAAGTACATTTTATAAGTTGGTCGACTACCACGACTATTAAAGGTAACTTGTAAAGGTTACTTAGCTATGATAGTTTATTATAATGTACTACTACCTATACCTACCGTGATTTTTTTCGCTTTTAGGGGCGACCACTTAATATTTCACAAACGGATCTCGATCAAAAAGTTGTTTTCCCAAACCCACAATATTTTTTAAAGACCTTTCAGGGTTTTTATTCACCCTGTTTTAATACGTTTCCTTCTTCGTAAACTGGTATCCAGCACGTAAAAATATTGTGCCGCCCTTTCTGTTTATATATTTTAATTCATCTAGAAAAACCCGCCTGAAACGCTTGTGACATTGTTGTTATTGTAAGAAAACGGAAAATAATTAAATAATTAATGGTACAATAAATAAATAATTAAAATAATTAAGTAGGTACATCTATAGGTGAAAAAGTATATAATTTATTGGAACAAACACTATTTTTTTCACATCCTATGTGCCTGCTTGCATATTTTTGGTAGAAATCAAAAAATGTACTTATATGAGTATCATTAAAACTTTCACTAACATCACCATTACGTTCACATAATAACAATATAATTCCAGTCACTTGCTTTTATTATATAGCTATATAGCTATATTCTGGAATGGGATTTAAAATAAGCCAATGTCAAAAATAATGTTACATGTGCTTTAGTTTTGTAGCTGCATCGCCTGGCATTTTTTTATCATAGTAACGAGCTAACACCACTTTAGAGGAACATACGATACATTTAAAATCATAAAGATTTTTTTTTCTGTAGTTATAGTTTAAAAACCATACTAAACATAAATTACTTTATGAAATTGATACTCTTAATGATATTTCACATTATTCAGATCACATTAAAAAAAGACGTCGACTCCTTTTGATTCTGCGAAGTACACACCGGGGACACCGGGCTTAAATTTATTTCAATTTTTCAACGGGGACAGAGACCGGGGACAACGAAACGTATTTTTAATTGTTAAAATGAATTCCCGTTGTCCCCGTTGACGGGGACACGGTCACCGGGGACAACGAAACTACACCCCTGTGACAGACAGACGGACAGGCGGACGGACGGACAGCGAAGTCTTAGTAATAGGGTCCCGTTTTTACCCTTTGGGTACGGAACCCTAAATATTACAGAAACTTACCTACTTGACCGACAAGATAAGGTGAAAATGAACGAAAGGAATGAACTACTTGAATATACACTTCTGTTCTGTGCTACCGCAGAAGAACACCATGACCATGATTTAATTTTTTTTATTTTGGTATGATACCCCTCAAAAACCATATTATATGCTAATAGTTAATTCCTGACTAGGTTCGCAGATTGAAATTCTTTTGAAAATATCATTGTGCGCAATTTGCTCACATTGACTTGTTTGTGGATTGGTTTCCTAATAATTGGTGGCAACTTCTATATTACCTGCACTGGTTCTTGTCCATAGGGTAAAGTAACCTATTATTTTACCTGTAACCTTTTCTTTTACCTATTCTAGATATTACCTATGATTTATAGGTACTTATCTAAGTACCTACAGCGTCAGGTGGAACTTTCTAGTTTCTACTATCCACAGAACTACCTACAACCTACCTACATAAAAAAGACCAGGCCGTACCCGAGGCGTGCCGTGTACGTGGCCCGGACGGGGCACGGATTTGAAACGTTACATAGAATCAGGGACTGAAAGCGGTAGAGGTTAACGGTATTGGTACCGCAAAAATATAACGGTACCGTTATTCGATAGCGGTTGGGCCATACCGAAATTATACCGGTATGGAATAACGGTATCGAAAAAATCTTGAGTGTCGTTCGTCGGCTATGAGAGAAGGGAGGAGGGGGGGGGGGGAGGGCGCGTGAGGGGCAAAACTCAGAGCGAGTTCGTTTGTTGTGAACGCACACACACGTCTTTGTCAATCGAGCGACACACAGGTTAATAAAACTTTGTTTGTTCTGTTCTGTTGCGCACGCGTTCACGCACAGTAGGTAGGTACCTACCTACCTTTAACTATAGATTTTGACACGGGTCTTTATCACGTAATTAAGTACCTACCTTTAATTTATTTTCCCGACTATGACGTCTGCTCGCGACCATGGCTATTGTAATTATTTGTAGGTAAGTAACATAATCGAAATGTCGGGAAAATAAATTACCGGCAGGTAGGTATTTACATAATAAATACACATAACTTCTCTTTTATTTCTTTATGATAAAATCTAAATTAAAGTAGGTGGCGATTCTATTGTGCCCATTAAAAAATTTCGGAATCCTAAAACACCATCGCTCTTATTCCTTTACGTTAAAGTCTAAATTTGCGTAACCTCAGGATGACAGTTTTAAAACGTAGGCTAGTTTTAAGTAATTTAACAATTTTTTTACGTAAATCTAGTCAATAAAAGTAAAGTGAAATTTTGATTTTCTTATTTATTTCGTTCATCAGAAATAAAAAACCGGCCAAGTGCGAGTCGGACTCGAACACGAAGGGTTCCGTACTATTATCAAAACGGCAAAAAAATCACGTTTGTTGTACGGGAGTCTCACTTAAATATTTATTTTATGCTGATTTTAGAGAAATACATCATCTGTGAAAATTTCAACTGTCTAGCTATCACGGTTCACGAGATACAGCCTGGTAATAGACAGACGGACAGCGGTGTCCCGTTTTTTACCCTTTAGATACGGAACCCTAGAAACATAAAAAATAATTCATAATATCTCGTAACCTACCTATTTACCTAACTACGTAGTTAGCATTCCACACGTGACAGGTTGCAATCCCGTCACCGCTTTCAAGAATACTATAACAGGTTTCCTCACGATGTTTTCCTTCACTGTTATAAACACATGTAACGCGCATATAGGTACATTTTTCGAACAGAAATATCCATTGATGCACGGCTAGGATTCGAACTCTAAATTAATTGGAAATTAATAATATCTACCTAGGTACCTATTTACCTAACTACATGAATTCAAACTTTTTATTCGATCAATCGATCATGTGAAGTAAGTACCACCTATTTACCGACTTACTTTACCGATAGTGGTAAAATAGCGCCACCTGCCAGCGGAATCGCAAACCTCTTTCATCTTACCTCTCAAACCCCGAGCGGTCGCATGAGAAAAGTACCTATAATACGTAGTAACGTCAAATGAAACTAGATGGCGCTGGAATGCAAAAATCAAGTTTGTTGTATGGGAGCCCCCCTTAAATATTTATTTTATTCTGTTTTTAGTATTTGTTGTTCGAGCAGCAATAGAAATACATAATCTGTGAAAATTTCAACTGTCTAGGTATCATGGTTCATGAGATACAGCCCTGTGACAGACAGACAGACGGACAGACGGACAGACAGACGGACAGCGAAGTCTTAGTAATAGGGTTCCGATTTTACCCTTTGGGTACGGAACCCTAAAAACCAGCAAAAATCTTGACGAAATTATTGCAGGGTGAGCAATTGACAGTTGGTGACTTTTACTACCACTGGTCCAAATGTTATTTAACAACATCGCACGTGCTGGTACCCCTGGCTCAAAACATTTGTTGCGCCATGAAAATTAGAGAAAAACAGCTGATGACAAACACAACCTTTGTGAGCGCTATATATTTGGATCCCAGATTCCAGATTGTTTTGTCAGCAGAAGAAGAAGTAATAGCTGTTAGACATTTATGTAATACCTGGATACAAATCTTAAAAGTAGATGCCAAACATATTTGTGACCTTCCAGACCTTCATCAAACTGAACCCAGTGCGGTACCAGATTTTGAAATTGAAGATGAAATGGAGGTGCTTCTATCCCAAACCGAACGAATTAAAAGACGTAATCAGCGTGATTCCTACGTACAGACTCGAGCAAATATCACAGACACTTTAGAAAACTTTTCGCGCTATCCACGCTTACCAACTTCACAAGATATATTATCATTTTGGAAGAATGCAGCTTCAACTGAACCTAAACTATATCGCTTGGCTAATGTGGTTCTAGCCACTCCCGTCACGCAAGTTAGCGTAGAGCGCTTTTTCTCCTCTTTGAGATATATATTACATGATTTGCGGTTTAACTTAAATGACATTGTTGTAGAAGATATTTTAATTTTAAGAAATAACAATTAATTACTGATTAGCGTATTAGATTATGACCTGTATTTAAATATAGGACAATTTTTATCTATACCCGGTCATAGTCTATCTATAAACCAAATTTCAACCAAATCTGTTTAGTAGTTGAAGTAGTTGTAGGATGGATGTTTGTTACAGTGCAGTCGGCGGATCTAGGCACTGGTGATGTTAGCCGTTTGGATGCGCGGCAGACAATTTTCGACTTTATACAGTGACACAATAACCATTTGTGCGTTTCTACGGCTAACTTCACGAGTGCCTAGATCCGCCGACTGCACAGTAACAAACATCCATCCATCTACACAAACTTTCGCATTTATAATATTAGTAGGAAATATAAAATAAGTAATAAAGATAACATTAATACATGTTTAAAATTTGCATAGTTTTTTTATTTTTAATCAATTTTGTTGTACATCTAGTGTTTAAAAGGTGGATAAGTTACTTGGATTTCTTCGCCCATTTTATGTTGCCCTTTTACTGCGTCAACAATCTTTAAGATATGCCTATACGCCATGTTTCGCATACATGGACGTACAAATTGTAGCTCATCCAAGAGCATGTGACAGAAATGATAACTTCCCTTATCAATTTTATTTTCTCTGACACAATCATCGCATTCGAAAACACATTCAGTTCCTGGTTTCTCTTTTTCTTTTTTCGGCGACGGCATACAGTTCTTCAAATGTAAATCAGATTCATATACAGGGGACACTGGGGCTGATGGCGATCCTTCATCAGATGAATTAGAAACTCGTCTATGATCTGCTTTTTTGCGTTTGCTAACTGTCGGCAAAATACTCTGCGACATTCCAACATCCTCGCCGCAAAAAACATCTGATGACAGACGTCTTTTTCTACCTAAAAAAAGGTTATACACATTGAGAAGAAATAAATAAAACCCACATACCATTTCCCACAAATTAATACAGTTTTCTGCCCGTCCATATATTTATTTATACTTATTTTGATGGAGTTAGTCATCTGTGGCAGTTATTATAATAACAAATAGATTTATGTTAAACTAATAAATAAATAAATAAATAGATATATATTGTTGGACATTTTACACATCGCCATCTAGCCCTAAACTAAGCAAAGCTTGTACTATGGGAACTAGTTAACTGATAGAATACTTAGGTAAATAATTTTATACTTAAGTAGGTACATAAATAATTATGATAGATATAGTTAGGTACTAACACCCAGACACAGAACAAATATCTATGTTCATCACACAAATATTTGCCCCGGGTTGGGATTGAACACACAACCTACAGCGCTGAAGAAATTTTAAGTTTCGGTTTAGGCTGTGTGTTGATAGATCAGTCAGTCAGTAGGTAAAGCAAAATTTTTATATATGTAGATAGGTAAGTAAATACGATATAAACTTCGAAAAGTGAGGCATCTATTCCCATTCTTACCCTTCACTACACACGCACAACAGTGAGGCATCTATTCCTAGTCTTACCCTTCACTACGCAACAGTGCATAGGTGGGTGGGTCAAACAAATATCTACCTATTATAAATTTGTGTTATTAGACTAGGTAATTATAGGTAGGTATTAGGTAACCTATACTTACCTACCACATACCACATAATATTTATACTTTAATAGTAAGTAAAGTACATAGGTACTACCTACTCTATACGGCTTTCAATGCAGTTTAGGTGAAATAGGTAGGTAGGTATTCTCTAAAATTTATGAGAATTCCTATTTATATGTCCCACCTAAACTTCATTGAAAGCCATAACATGATAAACATAGTTTTTACGAAATAAGCCGGCAGACCCGGGTTGGTGGATCTTGGCATCTGTGAAGTGAGCTGTTTGGTTGCGCGGCAGACAATTTTCGACCTTATCATGGTTTTGTGTCACTGACACAAAACCATTTCTGCGTACACACAGCTAACTACACGAATGCCTAGACCCGCTGGCAGAACTGTAGGTAGGTACCTACCTACCTAGGTGGGTAGGTACCGAGGTAGGCAGGTACCTACATTCAATAGGTACAAAACATAGTGAGGCAGGTAAGGTCAGTAGGTAGGTACCTACCTACCTACGTGCCGTGTCACAGCAAGAATGGTTATGTGTCACTGGATAAGGTCAAAAATTGTCTGCCGCGCAACCAAACCAGGGACCGAATAACCTAAAAATTAAGATACCTCTATTTATCGATATGACGTCATACCGATAAATTCCGGTATTCCATATATTTCAATACCTAAAAATATAACGGTACCGAAAAGCTTCTACCGAAATTCATAGTGGTATACTAAAGGTTGAATAACGATACCGCAATTTCTACCCAAATATTATAGGTTTTCTCACTCCCCCGCGCGGCGGGGAGCGGCGGCGGCGGCGGTCGGTGCATCAAACGACTTACTACGTTTGTTTTGTTGTGTTGTGTCAGTTTCAGTTGTGTGTGATGCGACATACGAACTATACCTATAGCGAACTGCAAATTCAAAATCGAACTCAAAATTTCATTACTTAGATGATAGGTCTGTTCCCTACCTACGTAGTAGGTACTGTATCTACCTCTACCTAGTAGGTATTGTCGGCGGATCTTAGTTTAGTTAGGTAAGTATCTACCTACCTACGTAAAGATAGCTGTTTGGTTGCGCGGCAGACAATTTTTGACCTTATCCAGTGACACATAACCATTCTTGCTGTGACACGGCACGTAGGTAGGTAGGTACCTACTGACCTTACCTGCCTCACTATGTTTTGTACCTATTGAATGTAGGTACCTGCCTACCTCGGTACCTACCCACCTAGGTAGGTAGGTACCTACCTACAGTTCTGCCAGCGGGTCTAGGCATTCGTGTAGTTAGCTGTGTGTACGCAGAAATGGTTTTGTGTCAGTGACACAAAACCATGATAAGGTCGAAAATTGTCTGCCGCGCAACCAAACAGCTCACTTCACAGATGCCAAGATCCACCAACCCGGGTCAGCCGGCTTATTTCGTAAAAACTATGTTTATCATGTTATGGCTTTCAATGAAGTTTAGGTGGGACATATAAATTGGAATTCTCATAAATTTTAGAGAATACCTACCTACCTATTTCACCTAAACTGCATTGAAAGCCGTATAGAGTAGGTAGTACCTATGTACTTTACTTACTATTAAAGTATAAATATTATGTGGTATGTGGTAGGTAAGTATAGGTTACCTAATACCTACCTATAATTAAAAATTTATAATAGGTAGATATTTGTTTGACCCACCCACCTATGCACTGTTGCGTAGTGAAGGGTAAGACTAGGAATAGATGCCTCACTGTTGTGCGTGTGTAGTGAAGGGTAAGACTGGGAATAGATGCCTCACTTTTCGAAGTTTATATCGTATTTACTTACCTATCTACATATATAAAAATTTTGCTTTACCTACTGACTGACTGATCTATCAACACACAGCCTAAACCGAAACTTAAAATTTCTTCAGCGCTGTAGGTAGTGCGTTCAATCCCAACCCGGGGCAAATATTTGTGTGATGAACATAGATATTTGTTCTGTGTCTGGGTGTTAGTACCTAACTATATCTATCATAATTATTTATGTACCTACTTAAGTATAAAATTATTTACCTAAGTATTCTATCAGTTAACTAGTTCCCATAGTACAAGCTTTGCTTAGTTTAGGGCTAGATGGCGATGTGTAAAATGTCCAACAATATATATCTATTTATTTATTTATTTATTAGTTTAACATAAATCTATTTGTTATTATAATAACTGCCACAGATGACTAACTCCATCAAAATAAGTATAAATAAATATATGGACGGGCAGAAAACTGTATTAATTTGTGGGAAATGGTATGTGGGTTTTATTTATTTCTTCTCAATGTGTATAACCTTTTTTTAGGTAGAAAAAGACGTCTGTCATCAGATGTTTTTTGCGGCTTGGATGTTGGAATGTCGCAGAGTATTTTGCCGACAGTTAGCAAACGCAAAAAAGCAGATCATAGACGAGTTTCTAATTCATCTGATGAAGGATCGCCATCAGCCCCAGTGTCCCCTGTATATGAATCTGATTTACATTTGAAGAACTGTATGCCGTCGCCGAAAAAAGAAAAAGAGAAACCAGGAACTGAATGTGTTTTCGAATGCGATGATTGTGTCAGAGAAAATAAAATTGATAAGGGAAGTTATCATTTCTGTCACATGCTCTTGGATGAGCTACAATTTGTACGTCCATGTATGCGAAACATGGCGTATAGGCATATCTTAAAGATTGTTGACGCAGTAAAAGGGCAACATAAAATGGGCGAAGAAATCCAAGTAACTTATCCACCTTTTAAACACTAGATGTACAACAAAATTGATTAAAAATAAAAAAACTATGCAAATTTTAAACATGTATTAATGTTATCTTTATTACTTATTTTATATTTCCTACTAATATTATAAATGCGAAAGTTTGTGTAGATGGATGGATGTTTGTTACTGTGCAGTCGGCGGATCTAGGCACTCGTGAAGTTAGCCGTAGAAACGCACAAATGGTTATTATGTCACTGTATAAAGTCGAAAATTGTCTGCCGCGCATCCAAACGGCTAACATCACCAGTGCCTAGATCCGCCGACTGCACAGTAACAAACATCCATCCTACAACTACTTCAACTACTAAACAGACAGATTTGGTTGAAATTTGGTTTATAGATAGACTATGACCGGGTATAGATAAAAATTGTCCTATATTTAAATACAGGTCATAATCTAATACGCTAATCAGTAATTAATTGTTCTGTTGGCAACGTTCTACAATTAGAATTTCCAAAAAAATAAACAATTAAAACAATTTCGCTCTTATTCCTTTACAATAAAGTCTAAATTTGAGTAATCTCAAAATTTTAAATTTGGAATTATTTTTTTTCGTTTATTTCTGATGAACGAAATAAATAAGAAAATCAAAATTTCACTTTACTTTTATTGACTAGATTTACGTAAAAAAATAGTTAAATTACTTAAAACTAGCCTACGTTTTAAAACTGTCATCCTGAGGTTACGCAAATTTAGACTTTAACGTAAAGGAATAAGAGCGATGGTGTTTTAGGATTCCGAAATTTTTTTATGGGCACAATAGAATCGCCACCTACTTTAATTTAAATTTTATCATAAAGAAATAAAAGAGAAGTTATGTGTATTTATTAGGTAAATACCTACCTGCCGGTAATTTATTTTCCCGACATTTCGATTATGTTACTTACCTACAAATAATTACAATAGCCATGGTCGCGAGCAGACGTCATAGTCGGGAAAATAAATTAAAGGTAGGTACTTAATTACGTGATAAAGACCCGTGTCAAAATCTATAGTTAAAGGTAGGTAGGTACCTACCTACTGTGCGTGAACGCGTGCGCAACAGAACAGAACAAACAAAGTTTTATTAACCTGTGTGTCGCTCGATTGACAAAGACGTGTGTGTGCGTTCACAACAAACGAACTCGCTCTGAGTTTTGCCCCTCACGCGCCCCCCCCCCCCCCCCTCCTCCCTTCTCTCATAGCCGACGAACGACACTCAAGATTTTTTCGATACCGTTATTCCATACCGGTATAATTTCGGTATGGCCCAACCGCTATCGAATAACGGTACCGTTATATTTTTGCGGTACCAATACCGTTAACCTCTACCGCTTTCAGTCCCTGAACCAAACAGCTATCTTTACGTAGGTAGGTAGATACTTACCTAACTAAACTAAGATCCGCCGACAATACCTTACCTACTAGGTAGAGGTAGATACAGTACCTACTACGTAGGTACGTAGGTAGGGAACAGACCTATCATCTAAGTAATGAAATTTTGAGTCAAATAGGTACTTACTTACCTGAATCACTCTCACTCACACTTTTTTGAGGAAAAGGAAACATTTTACTTCCGCAGTTCGCTATAGGTAGTAATAGGTAGAAATTGCGGTATCGTTATTCAACCTTTAGTATACCACTATGAATTTCGGTAGAAGCTTTTCGGTACCGTTATATTTTTAGGTATTGAAATATTTGGAATACCGGAATTTATCGGTATGACGTCATATCGATAAATAGAGGTATCTTAATTTTTCGGTTATTCGGTCCCTGCATAGAATACATTTTGTATACTAGCAATTTTTTTTCCCTACCTGCCTACTCGAGAAGGCTCTTACACACTAAGGTCGCCATACGTACGGCTCTCCGTATGGCGACAAACCTTAGTGTGTAAAGGCTTTGTTTTCCTATTTTTATTTATTATCTGTTTTCTATTCTATCCTGGTTCGAGTCTTTCGTTCCCTATTCTATTTTTCTATACACAATTGTTTCATATATCTTGTCTAATTATTTTCCTCTCATTATCTCGTTCCTTCTAACTAGTTTTTCAGTTTTATTCTATTATCTTCTATTCCAACAAAATTAACACTAATGTAATTACTAAAGCTGCTGATTTCCTCAACATTACCTACAGCGGGAATCGAACCCGGGTCTTTTCCGTCTAGTATTATACTCGTATGTAAAGGTATTACCTTTACATATGAGTAGATAGCTAGATACCTAGGTGCAGACTCGCCCGACTTAAAACAGGAATTTTAACAGTCAGGTCGCTGTATCTCATTGATCTATCAAAATGATAAGTTCCCTACTTGTAGGTAGGTTCCTGTCTAGGGTAGCTAACTAAGTAAACCATGTCCCTAGAGCGCGATCCCTCTACTTCGGAGGGAACACCCCGCGGCCAGTATAATAAGTGTTCTGACATTACCTACGTGCCTAGGTTGGTATTATAGCTACTTCAATGACCTATTTATTTACCTATTTGGTATAGTGATGCCTTCTAGGGTAACAAATAAAAGTCTTGTAAGTATTTATTATATTATTTTAATCGTAGTTCTATTATATATGATTCAAAATATGTTTTAAATATATCTTTTACAATACCTAATCATTTTACATTCGTTCGTAGGTAGTTACATTAATTTTTGTAAGTAACTACAGACACGTAGTTGTAAATTTGTATGGATATTTTTTTATAGATTAAACCATCTAAATGAAGAACATTGTTTTCTTCATACCTACCTACCAAAATTTTACAATAAATATTTTACATCAGGTAACTAGGATTATTGATATGATGGTAACTACTTACAATTACAATTGCATGCCTATTTTATATTAGACTGAAACATCTAAATTAATTAGGTAAGTACCTACATTGTTTTATTTTCGATTAAGATTAGGTAGGTAGGTACATATATATTAATGTACCTATAAAATACGCATACATTCGGAACTTCAATCAACTTGCGTAAAAATCTTCACCCGCTGATTTTCATTGGTGGATTTCCTGAACATCGATCAATTTTAGACAATTGGTAATGAACAATAAAATGTCCATAGTAACTATTAAAGATTCTTGAAATAGAGTGAATGATTCTTTAATTAGGTAGGTTTTAATGGGTTCTTCTTTTGAATACTATCTGTCGGGATGTCCGGATGTCCGCAAACTTGTTAAAAAGCATTTTTGATTTAACCACTTTCACTACCAAGTGTAGTATAACTTCAATACATTAGTCGATGCTTCAATACGCTCTCGGTCCCTGAAACAATACAACGAAGTTAGTAAGTAATAAGTAGGTATGCGGTACATAGGTACATAGGTACCTATATTGTGTGACGGTTGGGTGTCTGGTTATTTATTTGTTTTTTAACCATGCTAAAACACTGAAGTTTATGCATGAAACAATAAACTACATAATCAAAAACAAGTTTTTAGTAGTAGATACCTAGTAGGTAGGTATGTGGTATTTGCAAGAGATAGGTAACTACCTACTTACATAAAAAAGAGAAAAATATTAAAAAAAAAAATCCTTATCATTTACAAAACTAAGATATATTTTTTTACTATTATATGATTGTAAAAAAAATATATCATTTATTATGTAGGTAGGTAAGGGTGATATTTTTCAAATTGTGGGTACCTTTATTCTGTCGGTTCCTGCGCAGAATTAGCGGCTTTTCCATTTCATTCTCCAGGTTTTCTGCGAATGTAACTCTTCGCACTCGGTTAGATGGACGTTTTTTAGCTTTCTTGATTTTTTTGCTTTTCTTGCTGTACCAACTTGTAAGCGAAGTTCTTCCAGAAATTCCAGGCTTGGATCTAACTTGCCACTGCAAAGTCTCAATATTCGGTGAGGTGTAGCCTCTTAGGCTCGGTCGATTATCGAAATGATTGATCGTTATCATTGTGCTTTCGTAACTAATTTTGCAGAGATATACAGCGCATAAGTAATTTCTCTCTGCTTATTTAATTTTATTCACTATCTGCAACAAAAATCTTAGATGTTAGGCAATGGCCCGAAGGCCACAAGAGAGGAGGCCTTGGCTAACCCGGGAAATAACCGTCCAACCGAACTGATAATCGTAATCGGCTTTAACTGTTCAAATTTCCATTGTGTTGCAGACACATTTGGGAATTTGACAGATGGAGCAGATTGCGATTATCAGTTCAGTTAGACAGTCACCCCCCAGGTTAGCCAAGGCCTCTCTTGTGCTATGATTCACATCATTAAAGTAAATTTTTAAAATATATACTTATATATAGACTTTCGCAATTGAACAAAGTTTCACGCGCAGCGACAGCACTTCCGTGCGTGACCATTAGAAACACTATTATACATAATAAGAGTTTTCAAAGTTCTTTTTTCAAGACGCCGCCGCCTCGACTCCTAGCCGCCTCCGCATCGATTGTGCGGTTACGCCGTCTCGACTCCGAGCCGCTTCGGCCTCGCTTGTGCCTCGACTCTGCCTCGACTTCGAGACACCTCCGCCTCGACTCCGCCTCGACGCCGCCTCGACTCCGGACGGCCTCAGCCTCGCTTGTGCAGGGACTCCGCCTCGACTCCGAGCCGCTTCGGCCTCGCTTGTGCCTCGACACTGCCTCGACTCCGAGACACCTCCGCCTCGACTCCGCTTCGATGCCGCCTCGACTCCGGACCGCCTCAACCTCGCTTGTGCCGGGACTCCGCCACGACGCCGCCTCGACTCAAGCCGCCTCCGCCTCGCCTATATGCCGCGACTCCGCACTGTCAATTGCTGGCATCGCGTGGTCGTTTTTATATTAGAAGGAGTGTTCCGAGCATGAAGAAGCAACCCAGCAAGGGTTGGGTGGGCGTAATGAATAAAAACAGCTGATGCGAGTCTCTTGCTTTGCAGGTAGGTAACTGTGACAAAAACAAGGTGTTGTTTGTTGTTTGCTGCAATTGGCACAGACATTAACATAAGAAAGCGATGATAATTCCTTAAAAAAGTTTATTAATCACTTGATGTTTTTTCATTATTTAACCATCCCAGGTGATAGGTACGTGGTAAAGTTTAAGACAACAACTCCCCTCTCCCCTACCAGAAAACAAGTTTATTTTTTTTAGTACAAGGTACCGAAGTACATATACACACATAAAGTCATCGATATAAATCTATGCATAAAGTCATTTAATTCTGGATAATTAAGGACCGTTTCATGATGGATGGATTATTGCAATCATAGGTATAATTTTCCAAATGTAGTTGCTGTTAAACCTACACACTAACGACCTGTTATCACATACCTAATGGCGATGTTTCCCGTAATACACTTATCTCGTCAAATTACGTCCATATTCTCGGAACAAAAAGTGGGTAGACATCGTATTATTTGTGCGGCTGTTGTAGGTAACTAATGACGTTGACAGTTGCTGTTCCGATGCTTAAGGCCCTGTATGTCGACGATTGCTCTTTTTCGAAACGAAAAAAGAAATACTTCTGAACAAGCCACATCTCCTATTTTTATAAATATATTACTTCAGGTTCCTACCTAGATTTCTATTAAGCTGAAAACATAATAGCAGAAACTTTCTTTTTAGGGTTCCGTACCCTAATAAGAATATAGATGGTTGTCAAAAGTAATCAAGGTCTGACGGTCATTTCCATCGTTCATAATTCCGAAATCGCGATCTTACTAGGTGGCAGGTATATTTGGTGTCTGGATTACGATTGGTTTAGTTACTGAAATACCTACTGATCTACAAAACAACAGTTTACTAACCAGTTTTTAACAAAACCGCTGTGTCCAGGGCTCACCTACGGTATATTTTACCGTGCTGGCCAAATCTGAAAAGAAAATGATATTGATTAGCAGATAGTAGTTAACATTAATCGTGTATTGTACATATGTTACCTTTTAAATGAAGTGTTGCTGAGCCAAACTTTGGATTTTTCCACCAAGAATATGTACCACGATAGTTTAAGGACCAGTGGCCTGAGCACGAACCACTATCGTATCGACAACGTATCGTCCAAATGTCAAAACTGTGTCAGTCTTTTGTATAGTAAAAGTGTCATAAAGGACGGATTTAAAGCGAGGGCCGTAGATGAATCACTCGCGTCGTTCAGGATTCTAACAGTTGAATCACTCGCTGATACCTTGCTGCTGCTCTTAGGATTTTATTGACCGATTTCACTTCACGTGTGCGCGTTCACCTGTGGAAATATAAAATGCCATTAAAAACATAACTTGTAAAAAAAAAGTCTCGCAACTACTGTAAAAAGTTATGGGATCCATGTAATACCAAGTCAGTTAATTTAATACTTACTTAGGGGTCCTTCTGTCTTAAGTTATTTATTTTTAATGGCATCTCATTTCTATTTGTAGATAGTAGTATACTTTTTGGGGTTTCAAGTCTACAAGGAACCCTTATAGTTTCGTCATTTCCGTCCGTTCATCCATCTGTCCGTAGCTTCGCTCAGAGACGCTTAGTGATAGAAAGCTGTAATTTGGCATGTCCATACTCAGTGGTAATGTCAACTAAGTCGTAGAATAAAATTTTGAAAAACATGTTTTTTAGGATACCTCCCTAAACCTAAAGTGTGGAACGTTTTTAATTCTCGCGTACCCCATGTTGTGTTAGATAGGTTTTAAAAAGTATGAAGGGTTTGTAAAAACAACTTTTCGATTAAGAGATTCGTTTGTGAAGTAGATGTACCTATGTATGCATTTATTGTTAGAAACGAGTGTCCTTAAAATACCTCTAAAATCTAAACTATTGGGTTTGGAGGCGTGAAAAAATTCACGGTAGTAGTAAATAGGTATAACGAACTTAAAAGGAAAACTATCACAGCTAAGTAGGCGTTACAAGTTTTCGAGTAATAGACGTATTAGTCGACCAACTTATAAAATGTATTCGAAAAAGAAATAATCATATTTTTTTAGTACAAACACCATTGAGAATTACTTATTATTATGTTGCTAGCTGTGTCAACTACGAAACCCTACATTGCGCGTGATCCGACATGCACTTGGCACCTTCTACTATCATCCAGTTGACCATTTTACAAGTTACATTTGAACATAATCTTATCTAGGTATTTACCTATCTGAAAATGTAACTATAACTAGCACTTGTAATCCTATAGGTATATTTATATGGGATTACAAAGTTATTTATGCGTATGGTGTATCTAGAAAACTGGAACAAAATTGCATAATATCTTAGTTTTTACTTGTTTATACACGAAACACTAATTGTATTAAATTTGAAGCTTCTATGTCTGCTAGAAGGGCCCTAAAGTTTTGATGGTAGGTCAGTGAGTGAGTGAATCAAGTGAGTGACAAAATGAGAAACTTTGACTATATTAAATCTTATAATACTGGTTCAAATTGAATGAAATTTAAAATATACCGTCTTTATACAATGCCGGCTAGGTCACTGAAAATTCAGGCTTCTAGGTTTATCCAAACAAAGTATTTTCGTTAATCAAATTAAATGCTTTATGCTTACTTAAGTACTAACTCATTTCCACACCACCTTGCGGTAGAGTTTTGGCGCGTTTTTTTTTAAGGTGGTTTCCCCAATAGGCCTAGTCCACCGGCTCTAGGAAATGTAATTACGTACCTAATAACACTGTATTACGTAATTACATTTACTACCAACCTTGTTTTACATAAACGTTACCTTATAATACTTAAAAGTCTGTACTTAAATTAAATAGAAGTATTTAATAATGCTATGATTATCAGACACACTAAAAAAAAATCGAAATCTTCATATAAAATAGTTGTTTTGATTGTCTTTGACATGAAGGCAATTAAAGCCAAAATAACCAATTATAATATTAGTTTCGATCTTATTCTTGCGGTCCAGAATGAAGTTTGTATTTTTCTTCTTCTAGGGCAGTAAGTAGGCTTCAGGGGTGCGGTTCTTGGACTTGACTGGAGCAGATGAAGCAGATTCTTAAGTTGACTTGTTCTTGAATCTGGTTACGAACTCAGTAGCTTCAGGTTCATCTATTCCATGTATTGATACCAATTGTTTATAATTTTTAATTAATATCTATGAATTTAATTTAATTATTATTAACATTCATTATTATTATCTAATACCCTTAAAAAACAAGTCTTGTATATTATGTATATCTAAAACCTGTAAACGAGCAATTCATGTGTATATGCCAAGTAAAAGTTTGAAATGTAATTTCCGAAGTTTGTATTCTTCTTCTTCTTCTTCGTCCTCTTCTTCTTTTTCTTCCGCGCGTTATCCCACGTCCTCGTGGGGTCGGCACAACATCTAGATGAAGCCGATGGAATTGGCTTGGGGTGTTTTGCAATCGCCAGACGTCAACCCTTCTTGGAAATGCTTGCTTGAAGTAAATTGTTAATCATTGTTCTTTTCTTGGAGCTTGTGTATTCTTCTTCTAAAATTAATGTTATCAGTACAAGTAACTAATACGTTTTAAGGCGGTCAGCATCAGGGAAACGTTCTTGGACTTAACAGGAGCAGATAGAGATGATTCTAAAGTTTTCTTGTTCTTGAATCTGGTTACGAATGCAGTATCTTCAGGTTAATTTATTCCATTTATTGACATTCATTAGTATTATCTAATACCTTTAAAAATCAATTAATGTATAATATGTATATCTAATACCTTTGAACGAGTAATTCATGTATTTATAATATTAAAGTAAGTCATTTTAATTAATAACTATGACTTAAATTTAATTATTATTGACATTTATTATTATTATCTAATACCTAAAAAAACATTTCCTGTATAAATGTATATCAATTACCTTTAGACGAGCAATTCATGTATATATAATATTATTTGATTAAAATTAATTAATTATTGACATTCATTGTTATGAGTAAAAGCAGCATGTTCTTATTTAATTTTATGTATTATTATTGTTAAATCTAACTAATATTTATAAACCCATACCCATAAACCTTTATCTATGTTATTGTTATTAATAAATAAACTATGAACTATTAGTGACAAGTACTTATAAAAGCGCGCTGCACGCTTTTAAAAGTACTCGTACTTATTTTACCTAGGTTCACATGCCGGTTGTAAACAAAGGTAGTACTTACCTGATCAACTCTTCTTTAAACTGTTCTTCATTTCTTGTGGTTGTTTCAGGAACAAAATGACCCTCTAAAACCTCCAGTTGTAAACAGAGGTAGTACTTACCTGATCAACTCTTCTTATGAGTTCCTAGGGCTTTAGGGCAGTAGGCTTCAGTAGGCTTCAGTAGGCTTCTTGGACTTGACTGGAGCAGATGACTTGTTCTTGAATCTGGTTACGAACTCAGTAGTTTCATGTTCATCCGTTAGTCGAGATGATGGAGCTGATTCTAAAGTTAGCTTTTCCTTGAATCTGGTTTCTTGAGTCGAGTTGATGTAGTTGATTAATAAATAAGATTTTGTACTTATAAAAGCGTGCAGCGCGCTTTTAAGGTACGCGTCCACAGGTCGGTATACCGGTCCGTGGACGCGTACCTTTATAAGTACTTGTACTTATTTTACCTAGGTTCACTTGCCGGCTGTGAACAGAGGTAGTACTTACCTGATCAACTATTCTTCAAACCGTTGGTGTTTTCTTAAGGTTGTTTCAGGAAAAAAAATTGCCCCATAAAACCCTAAAACCTTAGAGGACCCCCTCTAGGGTTTTACAGGGGTACGTTCTTGGACTTGACTGGAGCAGATGGAGCAAATTCTAAAGTTGGCTTGTTCTTGAATCTGGTTACGAACGCAGTAGCTTCAGGTTAATTAAAGGTCTTAGCTGCTTCAAGTTAGGTTGGGTCGCAGGACATAATGATCTGAAACAATGAAAAAAACATTAAAGTACTCAATCATTGAGGAACACAGGAACGAAAAAGGATAATCCACTTTCGACAATCTCCGATTTTTTTGTCTTATCGCGCCTAATCCTCTTTCAGATGCATCAAAAAGTACAAAAATCTCATCATTTTTCGATTTAAAATAAGACTGTTCTATCAATAAAGGACACATCCATGTTTTGTTCTATCGAATATCGGTAATGAATGCGTAACTGGTTTTATCCTTTGTTTCCTATGCCCCTTTATTGAGAATTAAGTATTTATCTATATAAATAATAAGAAAGAAAGGATATTTGGAATAGCAGTGTTTTTATTGTTTGCTGAATATTAGTTTAATTCATATTGCTTTCATTTAAGGGTTTTTTTTTATTGTTTTAAACCTTACAGAAAAATACTCCAATGAATTACCTTTCTTTCCTCTAGGTACTCACAGATTTATTCGCAGTTTATACTCAAAAAAAGAAAGATTATGCGCAGGAGACTTTGTTAGTAGCTATTAGTTACTCGCTCATTTTTAGGGTTCCGTACCCAAAGGGTAAAAACAAAACCCTTTTACTAAGACGAAGCTGTCCGTCTGTCTGTCTGTCACCAGGCTGTATTCCTGGTGGTCTCACAAATTTTCACAGATGATGTATTTCTGTTGCCGCTATAACAACAAATACTAAAAATAGAATAAAACGTGATTTTTTTGCCGTTTTTTATAGATACGGAACCTCTCGCACTTGGTCCGTTTTTTTCTGTCCTTGGCGCTACTTATTCTGATGTACTCATTCCTTATCGTTTACAATCGAAAGCCCCGTTGCATGCACTTTTCTTTTTTTATGCATAAACAGTTAGTTGTATATTAACAAAAGAAAATACTATTTGCAACAGCATTCATTCATATTGAATATCCTACGTACAAATATTATTATATTTAAGAATGTTTAGAATAAATAGTTTAGAACGAGAGAGGCACTTGGAAACGTGTTATATCTGTTTTTTTTTTGAGTAGTTTTTTCATTTTTGTTTTATTCATATTGAATATTTCATTTTTGTTTTATTCATATTGAATATGAATAAAACAAAAATGAAAAAACTACTCAAAAAAAAAACAGATATAACACGTTTCCAACTAATTGTATGCCCGTCTGATCTCATGCCTGACTTTGGCTGGGCTGGTATTTATGGCTGTTTTAACGAAGGCAATGACTTATGTGTTAGCCTTAGGTCTGTAAAGAAACTGAATTATTATTGAGCTTTTTAAAATAATTGTATTCATAATTAAGTAATCTAATTATATATGATTTCCAAATCTGAAAAAAAAAAAACAAATTAATTAGTCGAAATAAATTAAAATGGTCGAGTATTGTACCATAGCTACATTTTAAATGTAGATTCTGGGAATTAATTATGATCATCTTGAGACCTTTTAGTAATTCCCCAGTTATTACCCTAAAAAATAAAAGTTACCCAAATCTGAAAAGAAAACATATTAATTAGTCGAAATAAATTAAAATGGTCGGGTATTGTACCATAGCTACATTTTAAATGTAGATTCTGGGAATTTATTGTGATCTTATCTTGAGAGCTTTCAGTAAGTCCTCAGTTATTGCTCTTTAAGATAAACGCTTCCCAAATCTGAAAAGAAAACGTATTGATTAGTCGAAATAAATTAAAACACTTGAATTATTGCTCTTTAAGATAAACGTTTCAAAAATCTGAAAAGAAAACATATTATAGAAAATCTGAAAAGAAAACATATGCTAAATTAGTTGTAATAAATTAAAAAGGTCGGGTATTGTATCATAGTTACATTGTAAAAGTAGATTTTGGGAATTTATTATGATCTTATCTTGAGAGCTTTTAGCAAGTCCTCAGTTATTGCTCTTTGATAAATTCCTCCCAAATTTGAAAAGAAAATATATTGATTAGTAGAAAGAAATTATATAAGTAGTTCTGGTACTGTACCATAGTTACCTTTTATATGAAGATTCTGGGAATCTATTATGATCATCTTGAGAGCTTTTTGTAAGTCCTCAGTTATTGCTCATTAAGATTATAATAATAATAAGCCTTTTTATTCTGAACTTCTCTTATGTATAAATGCAATTATGTTCTTGTTATAATATGTCCCGAAGCTCAGCTTGCCTCTTGGCATAGGCTTCCTCTAACAATTTTCATTGGGATCTGTCGCTTGCAGCTCTTCTCCAGTGAAATCAAGCCGTGAGTTTCAGATCATCTTCCCATCTTGTTTGTTGACGTCCTCTGCTTCTCCTGCCAACTCTGGGATACCAGTCAGAAATAATTTTACACCAATTATCTTGAGGGTCGCGTAACATGTGACCTGACCTGTCCATCTCCACTTTTGTTGTTCTATCCGGGTTATTACATCAACAACTTTGGTTTTGATCCTTATTTTGCTGCATCTTACTCTGTCTTGTTTCTTTATTCCTGTCAAGCTTCTCTCCATGGCTCTCTGGCAGCGTTTCAATGTTTCTCGGTGATGTACAGTGAGTGCCCAGGTTTCGCATCCATAGGAGATGACTGGAAGTATGCAAGTGTTGAAGACTTTCCTTTTTATTTGCATATTTAGTTCCTTGGGTTTCAAGACTTCTTTCAAAGACCAGATTTTTTTCCATCCGTTCCCTATTCTTCGTTCAATTTCTTTGGTGGTTTGATCTTTGTGAGATATTATCTGTCCTAGATAGATGTAGTCGGGCACATACTCAAGTGGTTGATTGTCAATTTTTATGGTGACTGGTTCAGAGTTTGTTAGCAATTTCGTCTTGTCTTCATTCATGTCTTTATTCACCTTTTTACTCTCTTCGTTGAGTGAATCTATCATTTTGATTAGGTGCGTCGGGTTATCTTCAAATAAGACTATATCGTCCGCAAATCGTAGGTGGTTCAGTTTTGGCCCTTGTATGTTATAAAGCCGTAATCGTTCCAATCAAGTTTGCGGAACATACTTTCCAGAGCAGCCGAGAACAATTTTGGTGAAAGAGGGTCTCCCTGTCTTACTCCCCTCTCGATATTGAACTTTTTGCCTAAGGTTTCTAGCTGGATCCTCGCTTCGCCGTTTGAGTAGATGTTTTTTTATAATGTTAGTGTAATTTGAGGGTTCTAGGCTATCCCATATGGCTGAGTAACTTATACTGTCGAAAGCTTTGGAGTAGTCGATGAATGCCACATAGAGTTTCTTATTATATTAATTATATTTTTCTACTATTTGTTTCACTGTGTATAAGTGGTCTAGAGTAGAGTATTTTTGTCTGAAGCCAGCTTGCTCCCGTGGTTGGTTTTCATCTAACTTTTTCCTTATTCTTTCTAGGATAACTTTGGCGAATACCTTGTAGACATTTGACATCAGGCTTATAAGTCTATAGTTCCCTATGTCTTCCGTTTGTCCTTTCTTGAATATAAGGATAATGTTTGATGTTTTCCATTGTGTAGGGATTAGACCAGTTGATAGTATTTCGTTGAATTGTGAAGTGAGTATTGGTAATAGTTCCTCTATGGTGCCTTTAAGAAGTTCGTTTGTAACTTTGTCTGGGCCTGGAGCTTTTTCCATCTTCTGGCTAAATATAGCTTTTTCTATTCCTCTGGAGAGTATTTTTGGTTCAGTTATCGCTTTTTCTTGCTCTTTATTGTCGTCTGTCTTCGGATTCTGTTTTTGTTTGATGTTTGGGTTTGAATAAAGCTCCTGATAAAATTTTGTGGCTATTTCGCTAATGTTTTTCCTATTGGATGATGTTTGTTCCATTCTTATGTTACATCTCACCATGCGGTGGTTAGTATTGAAGTTGAATCTAGTTAAGACTGACGTATCTGTGAAAGCTTTCGAGTTTGTTGTTATGTAGTCCATTTCGTTTTTGGTACTGCTGTCAGGGGAAATCCATGTCCATTTATTCCTATAATTCTTCTTTTACAAACTGTTTATGAGTGTTAGATTGTGTTGCAGCAAGAGCTCGACTAGCAATTCGCCATGTGGACTTCTTCTTCCTTGGGCAAAATTCCCCAAGACATGTTCCTCCTTGCATTGTTTCGCTCCAACTTGAGCGTTGAAGTCTTCCATTAGTATCATGTGGTTATTTTGATATCTTGCTAGCGATTGTGATAGTTCTTTGTAGAAAAACTTAATTTGCGTTTTTGTTGCTTTCTCAGTTGGAGCATAAATTTGTATAATTGACCATCATTTTTTGTAGCCCGGTATGTTTATGTTTAGAATAGCTATTCGATCTGAAATTCCAATAAGCTCTTGTATGTGTTTTTTCATTTATTGTTTGATTATGAATGCTACTCCTCTTTGACCAGCCACTTCGCCTTTGTGGAATAGTATATAGTCTGTGCGTTCATCTATCTTTTCTCCTAGTCTTCGCATCTCGCTAATTCCTAGGATGTCCCATTTTATATCTGCAAGAGCTTTCTCTAGCTCATGTAGGCTTTCTTCAGTTCTAAGGGTTCTTGTACATATTTAAGGTTGCAATATTGAGTATTTCGTTTCTTCTTGTTGTTAGAGGGTGATGGTCTATAACTCCCGCGGGGACCAACCGTTGTGGGAGACATTTCGTTGGTTGGTTATGATTCTTAGTTGTAGTTTGTATTATTTTTGTTTGTATCCGTTTTCCCGAGGCAATTATTAGTTTTTTTAAGCATTTAGTTGTGGATCAGAACTTGCTCGGTTGACATAGTTGAGTATATTGGGTCTAAGCTATCTTTCATGCTAGATTTGGATAAGGATTGAGAAGGGTAACTTCCTGTTTGATTTTTATTCACTTTTTTCTGTGCTGATGATTTAGGAGTGTCCGAAGTTTCTCTTTTTCCTCTTTTCAATATTGTTCTTCGGTTTTGACACTATCAGTTTGTCGTATTTTATGTACACTTCTTTTTCTCTTCTTCAAGTTGAGGCTGTAACTGTTTTCGTTTTTCCAATATTTCCTTAGAGTAATCCTCTTTCACATGAATGCCTGGAGGGAAGTTTGTTTTGTTTTTGAGTATGAGATATTTTTCCATTGGGTCGTGATAGAGGTTACAATTGTACGGTTCTTGTTTTCGCTTTGTTTCCCGATTCTATACACATTGCTAATTTCTTGACTGTCTAAGTGAACTCCCATGTCAGTTATGAGGTCTTTGATGTGGTCTACCAGTTCCCCTTCCGATTTTTCCTTCTCTTCTATTCCGAAGAACACCAGGTTATTTTTACGTTTTTCTTTAAGTTTTCGTTCCAGTTCCCATACTTTATTTTTGAGGGAATAATTTTCTTCGATAATTATTTTCATCTTCTTGTCTAACGCCTCCATGACATTTTTAGTTACAGCGATATGGCCGAAATACTGCAGTATTCGATGATGGCATAAAACAGAAAGCCTCTGGACTCGTTCAAGCTCCAAATACTACCAGGATAAACTTGTCGAGCTGTCCATGGTATTCGCAGCATGCGACGCCAACACCACATCTCAAAAGCATCAACTCGGTTTGCTTTCTATTAACTCATTTCCCCACCACCGGTGTGCGGTAAAGTTAGTGGCGTGTTTTTTTTATAGTGGTTTCCCCATTAGGCCTAGTCCACTATTTTTGTCTTGGTAGATCCTTACTCGTTATGTACACATTGTTACCCTTCTTTTTCTCTTCTTCAAATTGAGGTTGTAACTGTTTTCGTTTTTTCAATATTTCCTTAGAGTAATCCTCTTTCACATGAATGCCTGGAGGGAAGTTTGTTTTGTTTTTGAGTATGAGATGTTTTTTTAATTTCCATGTCAGTTATGAGGTCTTTGATGTGGTCTACCAGTTCCCCTTCCGATTTTCCCCTCTCTTCTATTCCGAAGAACACCAGGTTATTTTTACGTTTTTCTTTAAGTTTTTGTTCCAGTTCTGATACTTTATTTTTGAGGGAATAATTTTATTCGATAATTATTTTCATCTTCTTGTCTAGCGCTTCCATGACATTTTTAGTTACAGCGATATTGCTGAAATACTGCAGTATTCGCTGAAGACATAAAACAGAAAGCCTCTGGACTTGTATAAACTACAGATACTGCCAGGTTACACTTAAAAGCATTAACTCGGTTTGCTTTCTATTAACTCATTTCCCCACCACCGGTGTGCGGTAGAGTAAGTGGCGCGTTTTTTTTATAGTGGTTTCCCCATTAGGCCTAGTCCACTATCTTTGTCTTGGTAAATCCTTACTCGTTATGTATCCACTCCGGGAATTTCAGTTTTCGTAGTTCGCAATATATTTTATAATATCTTTCCTTCCTGGTGTTGTAGGCTGCTTCGGGAACAAGTGAGTATGAAAAAAAAAACAAATATATTGTTATAGCTAGCAATCAAATTCTTAATAAAGTCAAATTCCATGCCATGCCTTACAAAATAATATTTGCATTCCTTAGTGTGACGTACTGTAGATACTGACTGAAATTAGTATCTTAGGGTGTTGTCAAAAGACATAATTGTACGGAGTGTAATATATTCCGTACAATTATGTCCTTAGAAATGACATTTAAAAAGGTAACAAAGGTAGGTGACAAAGGTAGGTACCTTCTAGAGCAGGGGGTTAGCATGAACCACTATCGCCACCACTATATGTTGTCGATACGAAAGTGGTTCGTGCTCAGGCCACATTAGCCGAAACAGTGAGTGCTATTTTTATTATAATTTAGTCAAAATTTACAGGCCAACATTGATATACTTATAAAAATATTATGTAACTAAAAACACGACAAAAGTGGGACATAGTCCAGAACGTATGTGGGTAAGTATTTATTATATATGAACATTTATATTAAACGCACATCATTGTATTAACAATATCTTATGATAATCATAAAACTTTTGCATAACAGTTTTACATATTAGTTACTACACTGTATTAATTATTGTTTTTTTTAGGAAGAAATATATCGATACATATATAATATACTTATTTAATTAGGCAGGGATGTAACTATGTACCTAATACCTATTTATAAAAATAAATTGTAATATATTTTACACAACAATTTTATAAATTATTAATGTACTTATTCGATCTTTAAATTTTGGATGTAAATAAGTGGTTATGCTCAGGTTAAATATTTAATTTGAACACACACCACTGTAATTACAATAATCTAGTTTTAATTCTTACATAATACACTGTATTCATTATTGTTTTGTTTAGGAGAAAATAGTAAAGGACATCAAAACATTTTGATACTTATATAATTAAATAGGTAAGTAGGATGTACGAAAGTACCTTACCTATATATCAAAAATATTTCTTTTTGTTAATTTACACAACAACTTTTATGAATGTATTAGAGTTTTTAATTAATACTAGTAGATTGAATTACTACGTAAAATGGGGTTAAATAATTCACTTTTAGTTACATAGATATATAATTAGTGATGGGGGTGAAATAAGCATAAACTGAGTCCTGAACACGAATCTTTGAATTAATCATTGATCAAATGTTCCGTACTCAGGCCACAGTAAAAAAACATCTTCCTTCTGATCAGCACGTAGTCACTACAAACAGCAGGGTGAGCTATTGCTATATTTTTTGGATTTGGCATTTAAGTCATATCGTAGCCTTATGTAACGTTATAACACGTTACCTCGTGAGTTTACTTTATTATTGCTAAAATAATGTATAGTAACACGCATTTATGTTTTGGCTACTTTGTTACTTGTTTTTCTTCGAGCATTTAAACGTATGCTCAGATGTAAAGGGAGAGTGGTCTCGTCCATGCCAGATTTTATCCAATGTCCTAATTTAAAAATTCCTTGACTGGATTGTGGGATAGCTTGGTCTGTAAAAAACCTTTCATGTATTTCACCGTTCCTTTAGGTATATAATACAGATTTATAACGTTACAAGTATCTATGTAAGTAGTAAGTAACTTGGGCCGTTATTAATAAGCAATGAGATATTATAGTATATTTATAAAAAAAAATTACAAAAGTTATTTCATTATCATAATCTAACACAGTATAGACACAATTTTTCACATTTGCACGATCCGCTTCCCAGACGAGAAAAGCATTAAAAATGAAATGATCTGAACGTATGTGTTCCGTACTTGGGGATTACATTTGTGATATTAGATAATCCCTATTAAAAAAAGGGAGAAAGAAAGAAAGAACGCCTGCAGCAAATTGATTAAACGAATAGAGTAAGTCAACAACTAAATAATGATTATCTTGAAGGTTATCCATAACTATACTTTCTAATTTAAATTTTAACATCAAAAATGAACTAATAAATGAAACGGTAATAGGGGTAGCGAATGATGATGTTTTTGTTGTTGTATATATCAATAAATCATTCAATATATGCTCTATAGTTCCACTAAACTTTACCAAATCCCAATATTTACGTATGTCTGATCCCAAGTATTGTGCGTCGTATGGTATTTGTGTGTAGTAAGTTACTGGTGTGTACGGTATGACATGATCTGAAACATCAAGTAATTAGAAATGTGTCGTATTCAATAATATAGGTTAAATTGATATACAAGTGGTGAAAGTAGTAAGGAAGGGAAGGGAAGGGAAGGGAAGGGAAGGGATGGGAAAGGAAGGTAGGGGAAGAAAGGGGGGAGGGGAGGGGTAGGGAAGGGAAGGGAGGGGAAGAAAGGGGGGGAAGGTGGGGTAGGGAAGGGAAGGGAAGGGAAGGGAAGGGAAGGGAAGAGAAGGGAAGGGAAGGGAAGGGAAGGGAAGGGAAGGGAAGGGAAGGGAAGGGACGGGACGGGACGGGACGGGACGGGACGGGACGGGACGGGACGGGACGGGACGGGACGGGACGGGACGGGTTATTAGTCGAATTACTCTTAATCGGTTGGAGGGAACTGGTTTATGAATGTAATTTAACCCATTTGTAAAAAGCATACTTTGTAGTGATTTACACTCTTTCAATGACGAAGGCGCTATCTTACAATGGAATTTTGTTTTTTTCCTTGAAAATAGGTATCATGCGAGTTTCAATACTTTACATTATAAAGCAGATTTATTTCTTTAAGGCGCTCCCAGTCGACGATTGTTTTTGTTCGAAACGAAAAAATAAATCAACAAGCCACATCTCCTGTTTTATAATGTACTAGCGACCCGCCCGGGCTTCGCACGGGTGCAATGCTGATACTAAATATACTACAGAATGTCTTTATATAAAACGTGTTTTATATAAAGACATTCTGTATATTATATATTTTTACAGCTTTTTTTGACCCCTTCTAGTAGGTACAATTGCTGATTTTTGGAGTACAATTCGTACAATTCCATAGATTTGTAACTGCATTAAAATTAACCCTTATCCACGGTGGGTCCGGCTGCGTAGTATCACACGATTTCTATGATTCTTTTTTTATGGAATAGTTAATAATGTTAACTTTTTTAATGAGGGATGACTGAGAGTGTTATAAACGTAAGAGTAGACAAATATAATCAGAAAGCTTCGAACTGCTAAGCTATCGGGAGTTACACGTGTTATTGTAAGTCAACCATAAAAGATAGACATATGCTGTCGTGGGATATTTTTTATATAATTTTAAGGAGAACATTTCCGTCATACATGATTTTTGTGTAGCTTTAACCATTAAAGTTGCACACGCGACGGAAGCTTAAAAAATGGAGTAACTTCTCCCGTTTTCCCAACATTTCCCTTCACTGCTCTGCTCCTATTGATTGTAGCGTGATGAAAAGTATACTATAACCAGCTCAGGAGTATGAAAAAAAATTGTACCAAGTTTCGTTAAAATCCGTCGAGTAGTTTTTGTTTCTATAACGGTTATACAGACAGACAGACAGACAGACAGACAGACAGACAGACAGACAGACAGACAAAAATTTTACTGATTGCATTTTTGGCATCAGT
Source organism: Hydriomena furcata (assembly GCA_912999785.1). Taxonomy (NCBI): domain Eukaryota; kingdom Metazoa; phylum Arthropoda; class Insecta; order Lepidoptera; family Geometridae; genus Hydriomena; species Hydriomena furcata. The sequence continues at coordinate 3,453,809 of OU538821.1, forward strand.
ATCGATCCCTAATCACCCCCTGATAGTTATTTTGGAAATATATTTCATGTACAGAATTGACCTCTCTACAGATTTATTATAAGTATAGATAGATAGTATATGTGAATAAAGATGTACCCATCTTTAATCACTTCGATAAATAATCCTACCGACCGCTGCAATGACGACAAACACACGAAGGCGCGTGATCAGCCTTAGCTTTTCGAATAAATTAATGATATAAATTATGTATAATTACTTATCAAAAATCTATTCTAATAGAAGTCTAGATCTACATATTACCTATCTTTAAGTGCTTATACACGTTGACTCGCGGGCGCGGTGGCGGGCGCGGTCACGAAATATCAAACGTGAATAAGCACTAATCACAAGTTGATTTTAATAGTAGGTATATAAAATATTTCGATCATCAATTCTAAAACGTATCATTTTGAAATAATATCTTTATCGTGAAAAGTTTCTGCTATTATGTTTTCAGCTTAATTGAAATCTAGGTAGGAACCTAAAGTAATATACTTATAAAAATAGGAGATGCGGCTTGTTCAGAAGTATTTCTTTTTTCGTTTCGAAAAAGAGCAATCAGCGACTGGGAGCCCCTTAACACGTAATCGCCTTTTCAAGAATTATGACATATGCCACATGCACTTGTTTACGAGCACTTTGGTACGAGGTGATTTTGAAAAATCTTTTAAGTTAATGCAAAAGTTTGATCTAAAATATATAATTTGTCCGGAGCAAGGCAGCCACGATAAAACTCGTTTCCCCACCACCGGTGTGCGGTAGAGTTTGTGGTGCGCTTTTTTTTAAGTGGTATCCCCATGTAGGCCTAATCCACTACTTTTCTCAGCCATTTTTACAGTAAGCTTTTAATAAGTTACACTAATTGGTGTAAAACCCGTAACGAATTCTGTTACATTAGGAGATTAGAATATTATGGCAAAAAAACAAAAAAGGCAAATAAGTACCTGTCTACTATTAAAAATCTCCTTCAACTATAAATTTAATGCGTAAAAAAGTGACGTTACATTAATACCTAAATCCTAAATCGAAAACTTAATACTTATGTTGGGAATAAAAACAAGTTAATATATTTATAATTAATTTTATTATTCCAAAACTACTTTTCCTTTCAAAACAACATTCATCAAAAATACAGAAATAATACACTGTCAGAATAAAACAAAGTATATTCGGAGTGTATAAAATAAACATTGCACTGCAAACGATACGTAATTTTGTGTTTAATGTTGAATTACTATTCAAAACATAATTATTTGACTGACTAACTGACCAACAGCATTTGTTTTTTTATTGGAAAAACAAAAATAGAATCAATAAAAATGAAATACCGTTATATTAATTTCCAATAGGTTTTTTGTTACCTAATCTTTAAACATCAAAGTAAACCTCTAACACAAATAAAAATACACCGTTTTACGAATTTCTAATATTACCTTATGGATTTTTGAAATTAATTTATATATCTTATAAAAATTCGGCATTTACTATAAACCAACGAACCTAAACCGTGATACTGCGTTATTTACCTGAAAGTTATTCTTGCATAAATTGCTAACTAAAACATAAGTTGGTACGCATACACACAAACTCACACAAGATATAAGAATAGAAGTATATAAAGATAGAAGTATAAAACATATGTCCAATCAGTGTGCCCAACCATTCTATATGGTTGTCATTATATGTGGTAGTGCATCACAAAAGTGATACACTGAACAAGTCCAGGATTTTTTCATAACCTGGCTTGCCTTTTGAAATTATTATAATTTCAAATCCATCAGTTCCGATGGATTTATCTGTGGTAATGCATCACCCTTGCTGAAGGTATGATGCATTGAACAAGCCTAAGTGTCGTGTTACACCTATTAGTAAGACTTGCCTTATGAAATTATTTAAAATTTCATCTTGATGGTTAATTGCCTTATTAGGCGGTTTTTTGTTACAGCGCAGAAATGAGGAATATCGCTCAATCTGGCTTGCCATCTCGTTTTTAGTAGACTTGTGGCTCAGTCTCATGGAAACTAAATTATTTCCTAAGCAGCGGACGTTTTTGGAAATATGTTTTAAATCCACCCGCTACAATGGATTATTTGTGGTAATGAATCACCCTATACGAAGGTATGATGCATTGAACAAGCCTAAGTGACGTGTTGCACCTAACAACGCTTGCCTTATGAAATTATTTAAAATTTCATCTTGATAATGCCTTAGTCGGCGGTTTGTTAGTTATTTGTCAAAACATTATGCATTTAAGCTACATTATGCCAAACCATTTCATATGGTAGATGGTAATTTTGGCTTCTGGTGGTAGTGCATCACAAAAGTAATACACTGTACAAGTCCAGAATTTTTCATAATCCTGCCTTGCCTTTTGAAATTATTATTATAATTTCAAATCCATCAGCTTCGATGGATTTATCTGTGGTAATGCATCACCCTTGCTGAAGGTATGATGCATTGAACAAGCCTAGGTGAAATGTTACCTCTATTTAAAAGGCTTGCCTTATGAAATTATTTCTAATTTCATTTTAAAATGGTTTCTTAGACAGCGGATGTTTTTGCTTTTTAAGAAACCGAGTATTATTGGTACCTACATTATCATCTACACAAATGTGTTGACATAATTATGTAGGTACCAATATCGCAAGATGATTTGCAGTCGATTATTATGGGAGCATTAGACAACAGCCGTCCATGATGTCCCTTGATTTAGGTAATTATGTTTCACATCATATTATTATATGATAACAAATGGTAATAGATAAATTAAGATGATACATTATGCAGTGTAGCGATCGTCATCAAAATATTCAGAAGGAGAGGTTTCTTATTAAACTTTAATTTGTACTGTTTCCATCAAATTAAATATTCGACCTTATCATTCATTTCGGATCTTCTGTTGATAATTACGAAAAATCGTTTATCATAAAGCTCTGTACCGACCGCGAGTTACAAGTCGGTAGAGACCTTTATGGGATCATTTGACGTTCACGCTCTTATTTTACTTATAGCTATTTCTTCGAGGTACTTTGTCAAATCTTATTGCTAGGTTACATCCAAATTGAAGAGTAAGTGTTTATTTGTCATTATGTCTAATTGGGTAATTACAAATGCAATCAAGCCGAACGACTGAACAAATTAGGTTAGATTAATTATGAGTACGTGTGGGAGGTACTACGACTTTTAATCTATATAGTATGTAGAATTAAAACTATAAATATATCGTGGTTGTTATTCATTTTAACTATAATTACAGCGAATATTCACCGTTCTTCCGATGATCGCGGTCTCGTGCGATGAAGAGCATCTGAATTGTCTCTATTTATAGTTAAAATTATGTATATAATTTTTGTTTTGTTTTAAGAGATTATGTTGACACAAAATAAGTTATATTATTACTTTTTTTCTGTTCTTTAAACCGGAACGGCGCGGCATCGTGGATACGAATCCCGTACGATTGATTGTTAGAAAAATGTAGAAATTAATATAAGATCACGACTGTAATCCCCAAGTACGACAGACATCCTCACTGATAATCTCTGAAGATGTCTAAAGAGAGCAGCCAGAGAGAGAGGCACGTCCCGACATGAACACTTGCTTAAAACGGTGAAGGAAAACTTTGAACCTGTGCTTTGTATTGTGTTATGCCACAAAATGTAATATTTGGACATGTCTTAGACTAACCCGACTTTAAACATCTTCAAAGATTTGAACGCCTAATACCGACTTTACCAGAGAGGATGTCGGTACTTGGGGATTACGTTCGTGATCTTATTTTAAATACATTTTTCTTAATAAATCTATCGGGATTCGAACCCCCGACGTACAGGTTGAAAGTAGTGGTACCTTCCACTCGGCCGATACGGCTCATTATTCAATAATTCAACCAAATTATTAGTTAGTGCAGGTGTTAGTTTGGAATTTAGCGTTTTAGTTAGTTTCTTGCAAAAATTAATGATTTAAGAGATTATTTATTCTTTCTTTCTTTCTTTCTAATGGGACTGATAGTTTGTTGAATTCGGTTTGTTTCCAATTTATGTAATTTTTTTCAAACGTCACAAATAATCACTTTTTCTTCACTTTGGTTGTTTAAGGCCTGTCTTTTGATTTTTTTTTGTTTTTTTTTTTTTTTATAAAAGCTACTCGCGCATTGGTTACTTAGAGGTATATTTTTTATTATAGTGATATAGGAGTTCTAGTAATTATTAAATTGCAAATAATACCTTACTTCAATACAATGATAAATAAAATAAGCATATAAACAAACTTTCTTTAAGCCACTGGTTTTTGTCATGTCCCTATTCTGATAATATCAGAATTTAAAGTTATTCTCTGCTGTTAGCGAATAAGCACTTTAAGTATTTCTATATACTGTCTAATCCAGGTACCTTATATGACACCGCAACAGCGGGTATACTTTTTAAAGATACATTTATTTGAAATATTTTTCATTTCTATAAAATGGTATTCTTTGTATTTTAGAAAAACATCAAACATTTCAAGTCATAATTAATCATGAGATATCACGTGGCTTTGGGTTCCTAAGAGACGGCGTCAATGATATTATGGCGGCCGTAATATTGCGTTAAGCAGCAATACGCCAAAAGATAATAGTCGATTACCGCGGATTCGCTGCATTACGGCCGTCACCACGATAGCCGCCGTAACCAGTGAAACAAATGCCATGAGCTGCCGTTTTTTTTTAAGCCGGCTTTCTCTTTAGTGACCGCAAGGAATTTACGATTTGCTATGGATTTTTTAGGTTTTCTGAAAATTTAAACCCTTCCCAGGAAACATAAAATAATCACAATCATAGTGAAAGACTACATTACGTCCAAATTAGCAATTCATCTCATGGAAGTCCTGTCGAAAAACCAGTGGAGAGATATTATACCATCATCCACTGAGTTTGTACCACCATTGTGGTTATGGTTGGGGATATACACCTTCATATTTCAAGTTATTCAGTGTTCTTTGAATAACTATAAAATATGTCACAACCCATGTCATCCTCATCTTGATCTAACGATACTTGTTCTCGTTGTCGTGAGCAAATATAAAAACCGGTAATCAATTGTAATTATGCCGAGTTTCTATTAATAGGCCTCTTCAACTACCACAATGCTCGCATTCCAGAACTAAACTCAAACCGATTCAGAACGGAAACATTGATTTTCTGACATGACACGATTAATATCTATGATTAATATGATGTTTGAGTTTAGGAGGGCTAGCACTAATCACTATCGTATCGTATCGCACGAACTCGACGCGCGTTTTAAAAGCGTCGTGTGCACTCGCACCAAGTAGTCTACTTTTGACGTTTGACGATACGATAGTGATTCGCGCTCAGGGGTCTACTTGCGAACCGAAAACGATATTGTTGCGATATATTGTTTTCGATTTGAGAAGCAGACAGCCCGTCTCAGTTCTGGAATATGAATCCCAAAGAGGTAGGGAGGCCTACGACCTACTGGTGTTTGTTGATTTAAAAGTGGTGAAAGTCTTTTATTTTTCAAAAATTACCTATATCATATCTAGCCAAAATATTAATGAGTAATAAGTATATCTCATATCTTAGTGAGAAAATGGTATGATTGTGAAAATTAATTTAATTTATTTAATTACTTATTATACCTATAATTTACCTAGTTTCTAGCAGAGGTACGAGGTTACCTTACTCCTATATTATCATTAAAAGGGCATTTTGACGACGATCGCACACAAACATTATGCTCATTTATCCACATAATTACCTAAATCCTAAAAAAATGTCGTTGACACAACACAACTAAAGAATTATGTAAACAAAGTGGAAGCTCGCACAGGGCAAGATGTAAAATGCATAAAGTCTTTTCACCAAATCATAAAATAATCATAATTTTTTAGGATTTTACTCTTAATTTATTTATAAAAATATACTTTCGATTGCATAACAAACATATTTCTGTTATTACAGAAATAATATATAACAAACAGGAAATATTGGTGTAAGTTCCTTTATGTCATTGTTTATCCATTCCCGGGTTCGGCCTGTGCCTCCACTGTAATATCGCCGGCCAATTAAGGCAAGCTACGCATGGTTTGGAGGACCACAAACACTAACTTTGTCCATATTTCAATGTATGTTCAGTTTAACTAAAACAACTCTTGCTGGATTTATCTACCTCTCGGTATGAATCTCAGCTCCCTACCTTTGGGAGGAAGAGAAAAATATTCTCTTTCCCAGATGGTATCCAATCTCTACTTTCCTAACCAAACTTTACTCAGTGCCATAACATCCAACTTACTTAATCATTCCAGCTATTCAAAACCCAACTCCGTTTTTTTTTGTTTCCCGAAATTTAAAGAATTAAGAAATCAGACAAGAATTTAGAAGACGCATAAAAAGAGAAAGTAAAAACACTTTTGAAGAGAGCGTTAGAAGAAGAGTTAAGAGATGGGGTTTTCTTTTTTTTTATCAACAAATAACAATATATCGGAACGGTACGTGAACAGTCGCCGGACCACCTGCTGGTAAGTGGGCACCGACGCCTGCTGCCTTCGCAATCTCGTTGACCGTCCGGACGGTATACTGGCTGGTTGAAGCCGTACCGTCTTGACCGGGTCCCTCGCCTCTTACGATTCGCTTCCCGGCGGCGGAGAGGATAAATGTATTCTAGCTCCGTCCTCTCACGGAAGGTCATTAAATTAAAACAATCCATAACTCGATAACAATATAAACACAATTGAAATGATAGAAAGAAGAATTCGAAGACGACGAATTTATTATAAACGATACCCAGGAAGACAGGTACGAATAAAAATTAAAGAATCACTAATAAAGAAAAGCTCGCAAAAGTTACAAGGGGGGTATCAGCAGGAAGTAATGAAGAATAGACTTAGAAAAAAGGAAGTAGAATAGTAAATTGGCTAAACACGACACATAAGCATAAAGTGCATAATTCCATAAAAATGGAAGAAAATATGTGGGAAGACATTTGCTAGTGGAAAATACACAAAATTTAAATCCGAGCGAGGAAGAGAAAAGTGAAAAAGTGAAAGGTGAAATTATAGAAGACAATAACAACAAACATACTCAAATAATAACCATACATCACACATAACGTTGCCAAAAAAACTTAAGAAATTAAGGAATAAGGAGGACAATGAATAATATAATTAAATCGAATTAGACACAGAACAAGCCGAACGAAATAAAAAGCCTAGACAAAATTTCGGTTATAAATAACGGTTTTAAGGACGTTTTTTATAACCTCGACCTATCTAGGAATGGCAAGACGCGTCCATAGAGAGAAAAACAAATCCTCTGTGTGGACGCGTCTTGCTGCCGGGTTCATCAGCCTCTTACGATTCGCTTGCCCGGCGACGGAGGGATTATTCTTTCCCGACCCCCCACGGGAACAGTTACAAATAAAAGAAGAGTTGAAAAAATATGAAGTTAGTAAACACAAGTTAGGAAACTTAAAGCTGATACTTGGTATTGGTACCCTTTGATGTTTAGAAGTTTTCTTTCGTGATCATTCCTGAGTTTATCATTAAAAGACTTAGCACTAGTCTGACAATATTCCAGCCTTATCAGAAATCAATTCAAGTTCGATTCCTAAGGAAGGTCATGTATATGTGTGCAGTCCGCTTAATGGGTTCGCCAAACACCTACGACTGCAACGCGGAACCTATTCTCAATGCTTAATGATGTGCTCATGCGCTGCCTAACCTGGACTGGTAATAGATGTATGGTGGTCCACTCCTACTGCTCTTAGCCAGCTCAATGTCAAACGAGCGAGTGACATTGAGTCTACGCACCTAGTCAGCTCAAAATCATATCAAGGAGATAGAATAAAAATGAAACAAGTCAATCAAGAACTCGTCAATCAAATCCATTCTAGACAGATTTAGAATGGATTTGACAACATACGAAAGATAGAGAACTACTAGAAGACAAAAAATCGAATTTAAATAACGAATGTAACTACTGCCGTAAGAATTTTTTATAACCACGAACTATCTAGGAATGGCAAGACGCGTCCACAGAGAGGAAAATATAGAGATGCTATGTGGATAGCATTTCTACATTTTCATCTCCGTGGGCGCGTCTTGCTCTTGCAATTTGCTTGCCCGGCGATGGAAAGTTATTCTTTTCCACCCCCAGCGGGAAAAAGTAACTTAAAGAAGAGATGAAAATATTTAAATAAGTTAATTAATTTTAGAAAAATCCTAATTGTAACGAAACGAAAATGATAACGTTCATAGAACAAAATCCAGATTAGTAATAACAACACCTATAAAAGTAACACAAACCAACTAATCGAAATATTTAATTAACATAGAAAGAAGATTATAGGTAACACTAGAAAACGGGAAAAAAGTTACAAAAAGTGTCCGTTTTGACATTTGGAGGATACCTTGTCGATACGACAGTGGTTCATGCTAACACTCCTAGGTCCTATCTAGGAATGGCATTATGCGTCGACAGAGAGGAGTATGTGAAGCCACTATTCACAATACTGCTAATGTTAAGACAGAAACGTCAAGGCATCCTTTCTGAGTCTTGATCATGCTATTGGGATCATAAGCCTTTTTCGACTCATAGAAAATAAATTTCAGAGATATTACAATGACAGATACAAAAAGAAGACAATTATATATTACGAAATAATGCGACAATAAGTACTTATAAGAAACAGACGAATGACAGCAATAAAAAAGAAGACCAAATTATAATACTTTCAGTGATGCAAAAGGGATACAGAATAAAGCCCACGTGAGAAGTAATATGTGTTTTTGTTTGGCGTGATTTATCATATCATAGCATACTGCATACTAAGCATGACCATCATTAGAAATTAATTTGGGTAGGTTTCTATTAATCATTGAAATTGCGAGAAGTTTGATTCATAAGATTGAATGAATCTAAGACAATTTTTGAGCCGTTTTTATGGTAATCACAGAAGTATTTTATAAAAAAACTAGCTATTATACAAAATTCCAAAATACATAATTAAATCTATTTACAAATCAATTATGTAAAATTTATTAAAATTATTTTTACAAATTTACTTATTTTTATTTATGTTTATTTACAATATTTCATAGCTTCTCTGATCTTTGAAACTTATTGATTTTAAAGACTTACTGAGGGGGGTGAAAATAAAATAGTTTTCACGTCGCCAGACAAGCAAATCATGATAGCTTGATTCAAAGAAGTACTCTAATGCGATAAAGTAACATTCTTTTCTATAGTAAGTCTAAAATCAGCAAAATGAAGTACTAGTGATCGGTATCGGTTTCAACCGAAATCCACTGTGAAAAAAAGATAAAAAACACATGACTTTTTAAACTTGAAATCGATATAGATTACCACTTCAAATACGCAATGGTTTGAAAAGACTTGCATTTTTCAAATCACTACATAAGTTAATTAAGCCATATTTAGGCTATATAGTTAAGAATGCCTCTATAAGCACTTTTCATTCAATAAAAAACAATTATGATTTACTGGCCTGACGGCATAAAACTTTATTGCGCCTACCTGAATGGAAGACACGTATTTTATTTCCGTCCCACCGCGGAAAGTCATAAAAATTAAAAAAGTTTTGAATATCAAATAAGTTATGAAATTGTATTTTAGAACTTTGTATTCTAGTTATTAAATTTATAAATTCTTCCTGACTGAATCATAAAAAATGCTCAGCACAAGTCTTACGTTCATTCGTCATTAAAATTAAACTTCTGACGATTGAAATGACAAATTGAAATCAATTCAAACACAATTTCTATGGATGGTCATGTGTATGTGTGCGGTCCGCTACGAAGATGGCTTTTCGGGCCAAACAAAAACACCGGCTACTGCAACAGAGAACCTATTCCTAAAGCCTCCCAAAACCAAAGAACTCATTAAGAATAATAACAACAATGGATCTTAAAACAGACGAAAAGCTATTCAAAACCCAACTCCGTTTTTTTTGTTTCCCGAAATTTATAGAATTAAGAAATCAGACAAGAATTTAGAAGACGCATAAAAAGAGAAAGTAAAAACACTTTTGAAGAGAGCGTTAGAAGAAGAGTTAAGAGATGGGGTTTTCTTTTTTTTTATCAACAAATAACAATATATCGGAACGGTACGTGAACAGTCGCCGGACCACCTGCTGGTAAGTGGGCACCGACGCCTGCTGCCATCGCAATCTCGTTGACCGTCCGGACGGTATACTGGCTGGTTGAAGCCGTACCGTCTTGACCGGGTCCCTCGCCTCTTACGATTCGCTTCCCGGCGGCGGAGAGGATAAATGTATTCTAGCTCCGTCCTCTCACGGAAGGTCATTAAATTAAAACAATCCATAACTCGATAACAATATAAACACAATTGAAATGATAGAAAGAAGAATTCGAAGACGACGAATTTATTATAAACGATACACAGGAAGACAGGTACGAATAAAAATTAAAGAATCACTAATAAAGAAAAGCTCGCAAAAGTTACAAGGAGAGTATCAGCAGGAAGTAATGAAGAATAGACTTAGAAAAAAGGAAGTAGAATAGTAAATTGGCTAAACACGACACATAAGCATAAAGTGCATAATTCCATAAAAATGGAAGAAAATATGTGGGAAGACATTTGATAGTGGAAAATACACAAAATTTAAATCCGAGCGAGGAAGAGAAAAGTGAAAAAGTTAAAGATGAAATTATAGAAGACAATAACAACAAACATACTCAAATAATAACCATACATCACACATAACGTTGCCAAAAAAACTTAAGAAATTAAGGAATAAGGAGGACAATGAATAATATAATTAAATCGAATTAGACACAGAACAAGCCGAACGAAATAAAAAGCCTAGACAAAATTTCGGTTATAAATAACGGTTTTAAGGACGTTTTTTATAACCTCGACCTATCTAGGAATGGCAAGACGCGTCCATAGAGAGAAAAACAAATCCTCTGTGTGGACGCGTCTTGCTGCCGGGTTCATCAGCCTCTTACGATTCGCTTGCCCGGCGACGGAGGGATTATTCTTTCCCGACCCCCCACGGGAACAGTTACAAATAAAAGAAGAGTTGAAAAAATATGAAGTTAGTAAACACAAGTTAGGAAACTTAAAGCTGATACTTGGTATTGGTACCCTTTGATGTTTAGAAGTTTTCTTTCGTGATCATTCCTGAGTTTATCATTAAAAGACTTAGCACTAGTCTGACAATATTCCAGCCTTATCAGAAATCAATTCAAGTTCGATTCCTAAGGAAGGTCATGTATATGTGTGCAGTCCGCTTAATGGGTTCGCCAAACACCTACGACTGCAACGCGGAACCTATTCTCAATGCTTAATGATGTGCTCATGCGCTGCCTAACCTGGACTGGTAATAGATGTATGGTGGTCCACTCCTACTGCTCTTAGCCAGCTCAATGTCAAACGAGCGAGTGACATTGAGTCTACGCACCTAGTCAGCTCAAAATCATATCAAGGAGATAGAATAAAAATGAAACAAGTCAATCAAGAACTCGTCAATCAAATCCATTCTAGACAGATTTAGAATGGATTTGACAACATACGAAAGATAGAGAACTACTAGAAGACAAAAAATCGAATTTAAATAACGAATGTAACTACTGCCGTAAGAATTTTTTATAACCACGAACTATCTAGGAATGGCATTATGCGTCGACAGAGAGGAGTATGTGAAGCCACTATTCACAATACTGCTGATGTTAAGACAGAAACGTCAAGGCATCCTTTCTGAGTCTTGATCATGCTATTGGGATCATAAGCCTTTTTCGACTCATAGAAAATAAATTTCAGAGATATTACAATGACAGATACAAAAAGAAGACAATTATATATTACGAAATAATGCGACAATAAGTACTTATAAGAAACAGACGAATGACAGCAATAAAAAAGAAGACCAAATTATAATACTTTCAGTGATGCAAAAGGGATACAGAATAAAGCCCACGTGAGAAGTAATATGTGTTTTTGTTTGGCGTGATTTATCATATCATAGCGTACTGCATACTAAGCATGACCATCATTAGAAATTAATTTGGGTAGGTTTCTATTAATCATTGAAATTGCGAGAAGTTTGATTCATAAGATTGAAAGAATCTAAGACAATTTTTGAGCCGTTTTTATGGTAATCACAGAAGTATTTTATAAAAAAACTAGCTATTATACAAAATTCCAAAATACATAATTAAATCTATTTACAAATCAATTATGTAAAATTTATTAAAATTATTTTTACAAATTTACTTATTTTTATTTATGTTTATTTACAATATTTCATAGCTTCTCTGATCTTTGAAACTTATTGATTTTAAAGACTTACTGAGGGGGGTGAAAATAAAATAGTTTTCACGTCGCCAGACAAGCAAATCATGATAGCTTGATTCAGAGAAGTACTCTAATGCGATAAAGTAACATTCTTTTCTATAGTAAGTCTAAAATCAGCAAAATGAAGTACTAGTGATCGGTATCGGTTTCAACCGAAATCCACTGTGAAAAAAAGATAAAAAACACATGACTTTTTAAACTTGAAATCGATATAGATTACCACTTCAAATACGCAATGGTTTGAAAAGACTTGCATTTTTCAAATCACTACATAAGTTAATTAAGCCATATTTAGGCTATATAGTTAAGAATGCCTCTATAAGCACTTTTCATTCAATAAAAAACAATTATGATTTACTGGCCTGACGGCATAAAACTTTATTGTGCCTACCTGAATGGAAGACACGTATTTTATTTCCGTCCCACCGCGGAAAGTCATAAAAATTAAAAAAGTTTTGAATATCAAATAAGTTATGAAATTGTATTTTAGAACTTTGTATTCTAGTTATTAAATTTATAAATTCTTCCTGACTGAATCATAAAAAATGCTCAGCACAAGTCTTACGTTCATTCGTCATAAAAATTAAACTTCTGACGATTGAAATGACAAATTGAAATCAATTCAAACACAATTTCTATGGATGGTCATGTGTATGTGTGCGGTCCGCTACGAAGATGGCTTTTCGGGCCAAACAAAAACACCGGCTACTGCAACAGAGAACCTATTCCTAAAGCCTCCCAAAACCAAAGAACTCATTAAGAATAATATCAATAATGGATCTTAAAACCGACGAAAAGCTATTCAAAACCCAACTCCGTTTTTTTTTGTTTCCCGAAATTTATAGAATTAAGAAATCAGACAAGAATTTAGAAGACGCATAAAAAGAGAAAGTAAAAACACTTTTGAAGAGAGCGTTAGAAGAAGAGTTAAGAGATGGGGTTTTCTTTTTTTTATCAACAAATAACAATATATCGGAACGGTACGTGAACAGTCGCCGGACCACCTGCTGGTAAGTGGGCACCGACGCCTGCTGCCATCGCAATCTCGTTGACCGTCCGGACGGTATACTGGCTGGTTGAAGCCGTACCGTCTTGACCGGGTCCCTCGCCTCTTACGATTCGCTTCCCGGCGGCGGAGAGAATAAATGTATTCTAGCTCCGTCCTCTCACGGAAGGTCATTAAATTAAAACAATCCATAACTCGATAACAATATAAACACAATTGAAATGATAGAAAGAAGAATTCGAAGACGACGAATTTATTATAAACGATACACAGGAAGACAGGTACGAATAAAAATTAAAGAATCACTAATAAAGAAAAGCTCGCAAAAGTTACAAGGAGAGTATCAGCAGGAAGTAATGAAGAATAGACTTAGAAAAAAGGAAGTAGAATAGTAAATTGGCTAAACACGACACATAAGCATAAAGTGCATAATTCCATAAAAATGGAAGAAAATATGTGGGAAGACATTTGATAGTGGAAAATACACAAAATTTAAATCCGAGCGAGGAAGAGAAAAGTGAAAAAGTGAAAGGTGAAATTATAGAAGAAAATAACAACAAACATACTCAAATAATAACCATACATCACACATAACGTTGCCAAAAAAACGTAAGAAATTAAGGAATAAGGAGGACAATGAATAATATAATTAAATCGAATTAGACACAGAACAAGCCGAACGAAATAAAAAGCCTAGACAAAATTTCGGTTATAAATAACGGTTTTAAGGACGTTTTTTATAACCTCGACCTATCTAGGAATGGCAAGACGCGTCCATAGAGAGAAAAACAAATCCTCTGTGTGGACGCGTCTTGCTGCCGGGTTCATCAGCCTCTTACGATTCGCTTGCCCGGCGACGGAGGGATTATTCTTTCCCGACCCCCCACGGGAACAGTTACAAATAAAAGAAGAGTTGAAAAAATATGAAGTTAGTAAACACAAGTTAGGAAACTTAAAGCTGATACTTGGTATTGGTACCCTTTGATGTTTAGAAGTTTTCTTTCGTGATCATTCCTGAGTTTATCATTAAAAGACTTAGCACTAGTCTGACAATATTCCAGCCTTATCAGAAATCAATTCAAGTTCGATTCCTAAGGAAGGTCATGTATATGTGTGCAGTCCGCTTAATGGGTTCGCCAAACTCCTACGACTGCAACGCGGAACCTATTCTCAATGCTTAATGATGTGCTCATGCGCTGCCTAACCTGGACTGGTAATAGATGTATGGTGGTCCACTCCTACTGCTCTTAGCCAGCTCAATGTCAAACGAGCGAGTGACATTGAGTCTACGCACCTAGTCAGCTCAAAATCATATCAAGGAGATAGAATAAAAATGAAACAAGTCAATCAAGAACTCGTCAATCAAATCCATTCTAGACAGATTTAGAATGGATTTGACAACATACGAAAGATAGAGAACTACTAGAAGACAAAAAATCGAATTTAAATAACGAATGTAACTACTGCCGTAAGAATTTTTTATAACCACGAACTATCTAGGAATGGCATTATGCGTCGACAGAGAGGAGTATGTGAAGCCACTATTCACAATACTGCTGATGTTAAGACAGAAACGTCAAGGCATCCTTTCTGAGTCTTGATCATGCTATTGGGATCAAAAGCCTTTTTCGACTCATAGAAAATAAATTTCAGAGATATTACAATGACAGATACAAAAAGAAGACAATTATATATTACGAAATAATGCGACAATAAGTACTTATAAGAAACAGACGAATGACAGCAATAAAAAAGAAGACCAAATTATAATACTTTCAGTGATGCAAAAGGGATACAGAATAAAGCCCACGTGAGAAGTAATATGTGTTTTTGTTTGGCGTGATTTATCATATCATAGCATACTGCATACTAAGCATGACCATCATTAGAAATTAATTTGGGTAGGTTTCTATTAATCATTGAAATTGCGAGAAGTTTGATTCATAAGATTGAAAGAATCTAAGACAATTTTTGAGCCGTTTTTATGGTAATCACAGAAGTATTTTATAAAAAAACTAGCTATTATACAAAATTCCAAAATACATAATTAAATCTATTTACAAATCAATTATGTAAAATTTATTAAAATTATTTTTACAAATTTACTTATTTTTATTTATGTTAATTTACAATACTTCATAGCTTCTCTGATCTTTGAAACTTATTGATTTTAAAGACTTACTGAGGGGGGTGAAAATAAAATAGTTTTCACGTCGCCAGACAAGCAAATCATGATAGCTTGATTCAAAGAAGTACTCTAATGCGATAAAGTAACATTCTTTTCTATAGTAAGTCTAAAATCAGCAAAATGAAGTACTAGTGATCGGTATCGGTTTCAACCGAAATCCACTGTGAAAAAAAGATAAAAAACACATGACTTTTTAAACTTGAAATCGATATAGATTACCACTTCAAATACGCAATGGTTTGAAAAGACTTGCATTTTTCAAATCACTACATAAGTTAATTAAGCCATATTTAGGCTATATAGTTAAGAATGCCTCTATAAGCACTTTTCATTCAATAAAAAACAATTATGATTTACTGGCCTGACGGCATAAAACTTTATTGCGCCTACCTGAATGGAAGACACGTATTTTATTTCCGTCCCACCGCGGAAAGTCATAAAAATTAAAAAAGTTTTGAATATCAAATAAGTTATGAAATTGTATTTTAGAACTTTGTATTCTAGTTATTAAATTTATAAATTCTTCCTGACTGAATCATAAAAAATGCTCAGCACAAGTCTTACGTTCATTCGTCATAAAAATTAAACTTCTGACGATTGAAATGACAAATTGAAATCAATTCAAACACAATTTCTATGGATGGTCATGTGTATGTGTGCGGTCCGCTACGAAGATGGCTTTTCGGGCCAAACAAAAACACCGGCTACTGCAACAGAGAACCTATTCCTAAAGCCTCCCAAAACCAAAGAACTCATTAAGAATAATAACAATAATGGATCTTAAAACAGACGAAAGGCAGATAACAGAACAAAACGGTAAGGGTTATCCTTTCCCGTGCCGCAACGGGGAAGAAAAACTTAGGGAAGAGACGAAACTATTTAAATAAGTTAATACATTTTAGAAAAATCCTTATTGTAACGAAACGAAAATGATAACGTCCATAGAACAAAATCCAGATTAGTAATAACAACACCTATAAAAGTAACAAAAACCAACTTATTGAAAGACCTTAACCAATCAATACTTGATAACATAGAAAGAAGATCAAAACACAAGAAAACGAGAGAAAAAATGAAACAAATCTGAAAATAGTCGAAACGCAAATAACTAGCCGAATGAAACAAAAAAGCCTAGACAAGGTTACGACTATAAATTGTGGTTACATAGTTTGTTTGCAACATACGTATGTTTGTCATTGTATATTGTACCAAACTATATAACGACCAAACGTACCTAACGTTTTTTATAATGTCGACCTATCTAGGATGGCAAAACGCGTCCACAGAGAGGAAAATATAAAGATGCTATGTGGATAGCATCACTAGTTTTTCCTCACTGTGGACGCGTCTTACTTGCCGGGATCATCAGCCTTTTACGATTCGCTAACCCGGCAACGGAGGGGCTATTCTTTTCCCGGCCCCCCACGGGCAAAAGAAATTTAAAATATTAAATAAATATTATTAATATTTTGGAAAAATAGTCCTGGTATTTCTTTGAAAGAAACTATGATGACAACGTGTTTTCTCTCTATCGAAATCGAAGTTCAGGTAACTATTAAATTAACACATTGTGTTCAAAAAGTTTAATGTGCTTGGATTTTGAGAACTTATTACAACGAAGTAGCTGTTTCAGTGTCAAAACGAATGTGTACCTAGATTTTAAGATGCCAAGTACCGTAGTTTTCTGCAGCTTCCGGAGTCGCTTGCTAGAGTAGCGTGAAAAAAACACTTACATAGGAAAATGAATAAACCACAAAACTTAATTTTATTCTAGCATTAACCTACCACGCAGTAGTTTTTCTTAACATTTTTTTTATAATAAGGTTCGCCTCCGGTAATTTCCTGATTTTTAGATAACTATTTGATTTTTTAATATCAAGTGCATCCTTTATTTTTGTTTTTTATGGTCTTTCGATTTATTTAGGCTTGAGTGCTTTCATGATTTTTAATATTCGGTGCCCTTGCTTATTAATCATAATAAAACCACAAAGCTAGTAAACTTATCACAAAAGTATTTAAGTGCACACGATATCATAAAATACAATTCCATTACTTTTGAGACCGGTAGCGAACCTGTTTTTTTTAATTATATTTTTATGTTAATTTTTTTAATGGTTTTTTGTCTTTTATATATTTTTTTGTTGTTTATTTTTTTTTTATTTTTTTTTTGCTGTTTTTTTTATTTTTTAACACGCACCACATTTAAATTGGGTATAACATTTTACCTATCTAGGGAATACATAATTATAACATACCCTTTCGCTAGCTGCGTAGGGTTTTATTAGACTTTACAATTCCCTAAACTTAAAAACTGGAACACAAACAATTGAACTAGCTAAAACGTAGACACTGTGGTTGCCATCCCATATTTATAATAATTGAATAATTTATTTAGTTATTAATCGTCCTATCACCTATGACATTACTGTGACTTATTTGATTCACAGCCTTAAAACAGCTACGGAAGCTTATAATGTAGCTGTTGAATACCATCGATCAGCAAGACACTCAGGTTCACTAACCGCTTTATTAAAAATTTCAAAAACTGTAAAATCATCCTTATCATGTAGGCCAATTGGGTACAAAAGCGAATTACTAGTATGATAACGAGTCATTTTTAAGTAATTGTTCTAGTTGTTCGGACCATTACAGTTATATGCCACAGTGTCTTTTGACTAAGTAAATATAATTAATTAAAAAAATCTAATTAACCTATTCATAATTTTCTCGTTGGGCTCCGTTTATCTTATGTTATATCAATCCGACTTTGACTCTGATTTTGATAGTGTCATCGTGCGGGCCTCAAGGCAGTCTTCTTCGCGCTCTAAGCACATTTAAGTATGATGTCATGACATTTCCACACCATTGTCTTGTTACTGGCACTTTCGTTATGTTATAATTAGCGTATGGAAGAAGAGAATGTGATAAATAGATGGAATGCACCGTTATCCATACCTGCAGGTTGGTTACACAACACAATCTTAGAAGATTTTACAATATTATCAGGGTGTTTTAGCATAGTTTTATTTGCCTTGGTCATGTTAGAGTCCGGTTTTTGACAGGTTTTTGAATTCATAGCCCAAACGACAAAGAATCAAAGGTTTTTTTAGACTAAAAAGTGTTGAAAGATCAAAAGTGAATGTGAATAGCCCTTTAAGCGGCTGACCCTCTTGGGTGATTCTCAAAGATGTTGCTGTCTTCTAAGAATACGCAATAATACAATACGCTTATGTCATCTTAGAAGGCTACATTAAAATGCAGTTATGTGCAAGTAAGAAGACTTATGGTGACTTTGAATGGAATGGAGTGACAGATATCAACCAATGTAAATATTGTTTGACTTTGATACGTTTTAAATTACAAACAAAATATCTTTTGTTGTAGATACATTCGTATCCAGCCCCTATCAAGGTCGTGTTCCAGATAACGTTGCCTTTTTTTGACATGTTTTTATAGTATCAGACCTTCCTTTACTTTTACTAAACCGGTTCAAAGACAAACAACTGAAAATTCAAGTTAGTATGCACTGAAGTTGATCAGATTGCATATAAATTGAATGAATTAACTATTACATCTAAATATATTCTCCGATGATTTAACAAGACAAGGCACAGCTTACAAAGTTCTGTTCGGAAAAACTTTTTACGCAAAGTAAGGGGTTAACTAGCATAGCAGTCTGTGGTGTAAGGTTTCTTGCATGTTGGTTAGGTACGATATTATTTGATGGGATATTTTCATAATACAGTTTTACAATAGTATTATTGCATAAGATTTCGATTTTGTTGTTTCCTAGAGACGTTTCATTATGGTTATGTCCTAATAAAAACGAAATCATTTTTTGCTTCCAGTAATAACACCTAGTGAGGGATCTAAGCCTTGAGTGGGAGTGACAGCAATAGTTATCAATAGTCACAGTGAATGGTGGATGGTGGAGGTAAGATGTAGCTTTATAGCATTCTATGGTATATTGTATGAGTTCAGGTACTTGATGACTTGGTGTACATTGTATTTCCTAACTAATTCTTCGTTTTTTGTTTTGATTTTTTTTATATTTTTTTTTATATTATTAATTTAATGAAAAATATTATGCTATTACGTTCCTAGTTATTTTGAACGTCTATAAAGGCTAACAATGTTTTGTTGTTGTTCAAAATTACAGAGAACGAACTTTTTTTTTATTCGAGTTTTTTTATAACCTTTAACTATTAAGGCGCTCCCAGTCGACGATTATTTTTGTTCGAAACGAAAAAAGAAATACTTGTGAACAAGCCACATCTCCTATTTTATAATGTATAGTATATGTGAGTAAAGATGTACCCATCTTTAATCACTTCGATAAATAATCCTACCGACCGCTGCAATGACGACAAACACACGTCGGCGCGTGGTCTGCCTTAGTTTTTCGAATAAATTAATGATATAAATTATGTATAATTACTTATCAAAAATCTATTCTAATAGAAATCTAGATCTACATATTACCTATCTTTAACAATAAATCACAAGTTGATTTTAATAGTAGGTATATAAAATATTTCGATCCTAAATTCTAAAACGTATCATTTTGAAATAATATCTTTATCGTGAAAAGTTTCTGCTATTATGTTTTCAGCTTAATAGAAATCTAGGTAGGAACCTGAAGTAATATACTTATAAAAATAGGAGATGTGGCTTGTTCAGAAGTATTTCTTTTTTCGTTTCGAAAAAGAGCAATCGTCGACTGGGAGCCCCTTAACGAGAACGCGATGTTTCTTACAGTATGCTTATTTAATAAAAAATAGAAAAACGACTGTAATCCCCAATTACGATAGTCATCCTCTCAGATCTCCAGGCGCTTAGATCCTTTGAAGATGTCTAGAGGGGGTAGTCAGAGGCACGTCCAAACATTATATTTGGCACATGCCCACATTTTGCAGTAGTTAGCATTCCATACGTGAGACAGGTCGCAAGTCCATCACCGCTTCTAAGAATACTAACTGGTTTGTTAACGATGTTTTCCATCACCGTTTTGAGCACGTGTTTTGATGCGCATATAAATTTTTCGAACAGAAAAATCCATTGATGCACGCCGGGATTAGAACCCGCGCCCTTCGAAATGAAAGTCAAGGTCTGTCCCACTCGGCCAACACGGCTTTACTTATTACAATGGTTTATTCTATCAGGCAGTGACAGTGACCATCATCATTCATTTTATACCTACTACATTTATTGATTAGCATTAAGATGATAAATTGCCTTTTCACATACAAATGCCCGAGGCGAGGTACGAGGCGAGAGTGTAAATCTAGCATTAGTGTGTGAACAGAGCCTTGGAGTGGGAGGTGACAGCAATGATTGTCACTAGTAGTCACAGTGAATGTTGGATGATGTAGATAAGATACGATCCAACATGACTGGTGACAGTTTATGCTATTATCTCCCACTCAAGTCTCAAGACTTCGTATGCGAATGTTGTTATAACTTTTGTATAGGTATTAGTATGAATTCAGATACTTGATGGTGTACATTGTAATTTTCCTAACTAATTCTTCTAGAATTGATAAACCTTCTTTATTTTTTCAAGTTTTTTTTTTAGTTTTTTGTTTTTTGTTTTTTTTTTAGTTTTTAGGTTTTTTGTTTTTTTATATTTATTTTTGGTGTACGTATTGTATGTGTGTAATCAACTTATTTTTGTAGTAGGTACAATACCTGTTTTTTTTTGTTTTTTTTTTATATTATTATTATTATTATTATTTTTTTGTTTTTTTTGTATGTATTGTATGTGTGTAATCCAACTTATTCTTCTAGTAGGTACAATACCTGTTTTTTTATATTTTTTTTTTATATATTTTTGTTGTAAGTTTTGTATGTGTTTATTCAACTTATTTTTCTAGTAGGTACAATACCTGTGGTTTTTTTTTCGTTTTTTGATTTTTTTATATTTTTTTTTGTTTTGTTTCTTTTATTTGACATTTGATAAATTGTAAAATATTTTTAACACTCCCAGCAACTTTGAACGTCTAAAAAGGCTCTAACAAAATCCAAGTCGGGTTTGATTTAAGTTTACACAATGTTTGCCAGCAGGACGAATTAATTTAAATATTTTTATGTGTTCTCAATTATTATTTGCCTGTTATCTTTCTCAAAACTTTCGAGTTTATACACCAATCTATTTTCTTATCACATCTGGTCTTAAGCTTATTTTGGAAGTGGAAAAATTATGATCATAGATAGCACTGTTGTAGTAGATTTTATTATTACTACTCTTGGCAGTAAGTTTATGTTCCTTCCATTTATTTCCCGTTTATATTCCTTAGTTCATCCAACAACTTATAATCCACCACTCTTCTAGTAACATGACGTTTGGCAATGTGAAACTGATAAAAAATTAACCTCTACCACTTGCCTAGTTTAGTTGAATGTGTAAGAAAAAATAGAATTTATTGAGTGTTGGTTGTCGCAAGCTAGTCCATTCATCCGAGCCAGTTTTGACGTTCGTCCTGCATTTTTTTTCTATTGAATCTGTGATTTGGTTTGTTCTTATTATCCCAAATCAATCCCGGCTACATGACATGTTTTGTTGCTGTTCAAAATTACTGAGAATTAACTTTTATTCGATATTTTTGTAAGGCTGTTTAATGAGTCTGCAAATATTTTTAATACTAAATAATAAAGAGTACCTAATAACCAAACACGGCTACACATGTGGTTATCTTAACAATTACTTTACAATCTCATCTAAGCCTTCAGTGTGTTGTCGCTATTATCCCCATCATCATCTTTAATAGCCCCTCATTCTTTTCTGGATAAATAATGTTTTCTGATGTTAAACATCTGCATAAACAGCAGCTATCCTAATCAAACATTTTATTCCATTTAACTTTTTCTGTCATCAATAAATCTCAGTTAAGACCATCTAGAAAGGTCCGCTGAAGAATCAATGTCAAGCAAACCTGCATTGCAGTTGGACTAGGTTGACCGGTAGTCGTATCAATTTCTGACTTGCCAATTCTTAAGCCGATCTATAGTGAAACTGCTTTTCAAGCATACGTTGGATATTATGATTTTTGATTTGACACAGCCCATATCTTATCTCCCTCAGCTTCTGTTTTGAGTAAGAACTCGTAACAAGATAAAGATATACGAGCACTTACGTCTAATTAGCTACAATAACAGTTTTAATTAAGTCATCTTTTTTAAACAGCTTTTCTTTTAGAGAGCACGATAAAAGCTTTATCGTTTGTAGTAATGTGGTCTTATTACATTTCAGTATGCAAGTGTTTAACGGTATATCTAGGTACTCACATTGCGGCTGGACGCTGGATTACTGCTGAGTGTTGGCTCCTGTGCACATCACTTGTCACTTCACCCACTTTATCGATCGAGTAAACGGGTTGAAGCGAACACGGACGCGCCCCTTTTACGGTGATGTTACCCTCCCCATTCCCCGAGAACCGCGAAGCCTCGATCAGTATAGAACAACCGAATTCTAAGCTGAGAGGCGATAACCGAATCGCGATGCCCGACCGCCGGAGGGCCAACACTCACATAACCGACAGCAACTTCGTTGGTCACAAGCACAGATGATGTCTCCGACCTAAAAATACCTAACCTAAGGTGAAACGGATGTTTAGCTTCATTATGAAGTTCTATCGCTTCAAGGAGTTCGCAGTTTGTGTAGTGGATTGATCTTAATATCCACTTTATACTGCATGATGATCGCAGTTAAAGATGGGCAGCTGTTGGTGGCGTGCACTAATTATCAATCATTACGATTGATTGATGACCTTAAAACACAATCAATCCAATAACTAATAAAAGTATGGCCAGCGTATACTTTGGACAAGCCTCGAGTGGAGATAGCAGCCTATAATATGAATATAATTTAATTGAAGTAATCGATCGCGAAAAAGCTTCATTGTAATTTCATACAATAAGTCACTAATAGTTATCGTATCTGGCACCTGTCATCAGGGTACACAGATGTGATTATAGCATGAATATATTAAATCGAAGGTCCGAACGCCAAAAAGCTTCAAAGTAACTTCATACCTAAAGTCACTGTACATATATCGTATCCTTCACACCGCTCTTTCACGGTTGTCAGATACGATTTTAGTATGAATATTTAATCGAAGGTCCGGAGGCGCCATGGCTTCATAGTAACTTCATACAAAAAGTGACTTTAATAATCGTTTCTGTTACCTGTCATCATGATGATCAGATACGAATTTAGTATTATGCCTTAGCTTCATACAAATAGTGACTACTGACTGACTGACCCACTCAAGGCCCAGCTGCTGCTCATCTGAACCGTTTTCTATCTAAAATATTAATATTTTGGAATAAATATTTTGATAGAAACCGGTCCTTCGAGGAATGGACAACAAAACATAGTGCGCTTAATATTTTGCTGTCCATCCCTACCCGCCCTACCACCCACTAAATATATTCCTAGGAAACCCAGCGAACTTCGTACCGCTTTAGAATTCACAAATGTTGTGTTAAGTTCCCGTTTCCGTTAATAGACAAATATACGTTAATTGCCTTATTGCATACTTGCTAATGAAAATGCTGTTTTTCTGTGATAAAATAAATAATTAAACTTCAAAATCAATCATAGACAATCAATTCAACCAAACCTAACCTAACCTAAAGTGAAACGGATGTATTGCTTCATTATGAAGTTCTATCGCTCCAAGGAGTTCACAATTTATGTCGTGGATAGATCTTAATATCCACTTTATACTGCATGATGGTCGCAGTTAAAGATGGTCAGCTGTTGGTGGCGTGCACTAATTATCAATCATTACGATTGATTGATGGCATGTAAACACAATCAATCCAATAACTTATAAAAGTATACGCTGGCCCAAGCCTCGAGTGGAGATAGCAGCCTATAATATGAATATAATTTAATTGAAGTAATCGATCGCGAAAAAGCTTCATTGTAATTTCATACAATAAGTCACTAATAGTTATCGTATCTGGCACCTGTCATCAGGGTACTCAGATGTGATTATAGCATGAATATATTAAATCGAAGGTCCGAACGCCAAAAAGCTTCAAAGTAACTTCATACCTAAAGTCACTGTACATATATCGTATCCTTCACACCGCTCTTTCACGGTTGTCAGATACGATTTTAGTATGAATATTTAATCGAAGGTCCGGAGGCGCCATGGCTTCATAGTAACTTCATACAAAAAGTGACTTTAATAATCGTTTCTGTTACCTGTCATCATGATGATCAGATACGAATTTAGTATTATGCCTTAGCTTCATACAAATAGTGACTACTGACTGACTGACCCACTCAAGGCCCAGCTGCTGCTCATCTGAACCGTTTTCTTTCTAAAATATTAATATTTTGGAATAAATATTTTGATAGAAACCGGTCCTTCGAGGAATGGACAACAAAACATAGTGCGCTCAATATTTTGCTGTCCATCCCTACCCGCCCTACCACCCACTAAATATATTCCTAGGAAACCCAGCGAACTTCGTACCGCTTTAGAATTCACAAATGTTGTGTTAAGTTCCCGTTCCCGTTAATAGACATATATACGTTAATTGCCTTTTTGCATGCTAGCTAATGAAAATGCTGTTTTTCTGTGATAAAACAAAATACTTAAACTTCAAAATCAATCATAGACAATCAATTCAACCAAACCTAACCTAACCTAAAGTGAAACGGATGCTTTGCTTCATTGTGAAGTTCTATCGCTCCAAGGAGTTCACAATTTGTGTCGTGGATAGATCTTAATATCCACTTTATACTGCATGGTGGTCTAAATTAAAGATGGGCTTAATGTTTGCTGTCCCGGCCTACCATATATTACTAGGAGACCCAGTAAACTTCGTACCGCTTTAGATCCACACAGTACTCTTTTTTTTTTTATTGTATTTTTTTATTTTTTTTTGATCTCCATTTTTTGCGTACGTTTATTTTTTTTTTGTACGTACCCAAGAATATTTGGCACCCAACAAATTATTTTGTTGTCGATCCAGTGTCAATTATTTAGTTCAGCGTAAATTGAGGGTCCTACGTGTTTTAGTAGATCGATGGTACTACGCGATAATTGCCGATATTATGTTGTCGACTCCAAAACCCTTATTTTAATATGTTCTTCAATTAGACCCGAGTCTGCCGTACCGACACGGGACGAATTATCAAAATGTTTGACGGGGAGGAATAATGTTATTTTTAATATTTCCTCGCATCTTTCTGACGGTAACCATTTTATCCATATTTTCTCACCGTTTAAAACTTCCCTCTACTTCTACGAATATTTTAAAAACTAAATTAGTTTTTGAGTTTTAGCCCGACTAACGAACAGCATTTCATTTTTATAGATATAAATCCATAAGGTAATATAAAAAAAAATCTCCGCCGTATGTACTACCTAACCTATCTGATTAAAATGTTTAGTTATTTATCTTATCCTATCATAATATAAATTGAGACAACACCAAGATTTTTCAAATAACTATAGAGATTAAAAAACTTTCCACAGCGGAAAGTAGCTACTTAGATCAAATAGAAATGAAAATAGTGCTTTGAAAATGCCTTTTTCTATGAGGGCCTAGCTAGAGCAGTAAAGTTCACCGCTTTTCACTAATCTCAAATCCTTTTTTAGCTCCACAATTCCAAAATAGAATGAATCAAATCTGCATTGATAAAATCAGTGATGATTAAGTTATTCATCTCAAATGTGTTTAGATTATTACATCACTCTAATGTGTTTCCATATTTTGCGTTAAATTACCAGTAAGCTAATGAGCAACACATTTTTCAATTTGGATTTCACATGTTATGTTTGGAACATTTTAATCCTTGTTTGTTTTGTTACCGCGACCTACAATATCAATAGTTATTTCATAATATTTTTTTCTGGTGTAATTGCATCTGTAGTGTTCCCTCTTTGCCGCGTCCTAATATCCTATCTCATATCCCTTTCTCTCATCATATTTCTTGACGGCCCTCAGAAACACGGCTAGCACTAGAAAGATTAGTTTTATAACTTTCACATGAAGCTTTCTAATCGATTATATATCGCACAACTTCAACGAATGTTTCAGGTCTACATCTCAGTCTTAGCCACTTTTATCATCTCCTGATATATTCAGTCTTTCGAAGCCTGAAGCACCTGCTCAGGCTTTCCCTGTAATAATATCTTCCAGCAGCATTCCCGTTGGCACCTGAAGACTGAAAAACAACAGTAAACTGTTGATCTGGCACATTTCCTATAGGGGAAGTTCTCATTTTTTACTGTGATCATGTTTGTGATTAAAAATGATTAGTTTTCTAATCTATAATAACTAATTAATACTCGTATGTATATTTTATTTCGGTGAAGTATAGCTAAAATACTTTAATACAGTAAATAAATAAATAAATTTACTGCGCAGTTAATTTTTAAATGATTTGTTAAACATCAAATATGTACTTTTCCATAGAAGTGACATGATTTTTTTTTCATAGTCAATTTTCTAATTGAAAGTAACTAAATGTATATTATTTATTTAGTTTAGAAAAATTACTGAAATTTGTTTTTTTTAAGTATTGTTAATATTTAATTAATTTATAAAAAGTGTCTTTTTAAAATGAGAACTACCCATGATGCAATTGTAGTCATAAAACAAATTATGCTTACCACGTACACCTTGAAACGTCTTCATCTGCGTAATATCCGAAGAAAACTCTGTGAACAAACAAAATATGATTAGCCAAATTATTTTCAGAGAAGAATTGAAACAATATGTCGTGTATGATGATTTAACTTACCAAGTGTTTCAGCATAACGAGCTTGAAGTAAGCTTAACCTAAGTAGGACTTTTTTGGTCCAGATTCTTCTCACGTTTGGTTTTGGTAGGTTATTTCCACCTAAAAGAAAATTAATAATTAATACCTAATTTGTACATACCAACACTAATTGAACGATAAGAGTATAAACATTGAAAACGCATGCACACTAGCACAAAACATAAATTTTACCTGTGATAGACAGGGGACTCCACACGAAGGGTCTACAAGACAAGACGACATTGATTTAAAACACGTAATTATAAAGATTATTAATGCATTTAAACTGCTACTATCTTCTTATCTTCTATGTTTTCTTATCCTAGAATAATAAGCCCTCATGTTTTTCTCAATCCTTCCTTTCGGTTTTTGCAATACATTTTGTTTGTTGAGTTTTTAGGCTGTACACCGATGATTCATCTTAATGGGATTCTTTGATCACCATGTACCGGAGGCTTGTTCATGATTTTTTTCGTATGATATAAACGTCCAAAATAATCTGTTTCAGTGCAGTGGGTAGTTGTATTGGATCTTAATTTCAGACTCTGTTTTAACATTGTTTCTAAGACCCACTGTTAGCAAGTTCAGTTGACTTATGATATCTTCTGTTGGTAGTATTTGGCACCTTCTGCAACTGGTTTATCGGTAAAAAGAAAGGTAAACTTATATACCTAATCGTTATACTAATATCTTAATAATATCTTAATTTACTTCGACCTCCATCCTCTTGATCTTAGCTTGCAGAAACGGTCTAGAAGCGTTTTGAAAGCTCACGCATAGTTGCATGTACTAACAACTCAATATCAGGGCTTTCAGCGCGTTCGTCGCGTTCGATGCGTTCGTCGCGTTCGATGCGTTCGTCGCGTTCGATGCGTTCGTCGCGTTTGATGCGTTCGACGCGGTCGTCGCGTTCGATGCGTTCGACGCGGTCGTCGCGTTCGATGCGTTCGACGCGGTCGTCGCTTTCGATGCGTTCGACGCGGTCGTCGCGTTCGATGCGCTCGTCGCGTTCGATGCGTTCGTCGCGTTTGACGCTTTCGACGCGGTCGTCGCGTTCGATGCGTTCGACGCGGTCGTCGCGTTCGATGCGCTCGTCGCGTTCGATGCGTTCGACGCGTTCGAGGCGTTCGACGCGTTCGACGCGTTCAACGCGTTCGACGCGTTGTTTCCTTTTTGGCTTCTTTTTTTGGTGTTTCTTTACGTTTGAGTATCTTGTTTTGCGGCGTCTCTTTTTCATCATTACTGTTGTAAACTTGTTGTGAAGATGACTTGGCTTTACGTAAGCCGAGTTCCATAAAATGAGGCTGTTTGGAGCGTCAACTCTCTCAGTCAAAGTGACGAAGATATTTGCATCTCGAACGACGACGGAACGGCGGTACATTTTTTTCCACTTCACAGTTTTTCTCCCTTTACACTTCGGATGCCTAAAACAAAAGAAACATGTTGTCAAGTAGCCGTCGAATAAATTCAGGATATATTTTACGCTCGCGTAGTAGACTAAGGTGGAACGAAAGGCTATTTGCCTTATTTGATCTATACACAAGGATAGGAGTTTATTTAATGTTATGTAGGTACCTACATATAAACTCATGGTTACGGTAATATTTAATGTATTTGAACTGTAAGTGCTATTGCCCAAAATTTTTCTATTGGTCCAGGTCATTGAACAGAACATTATTTCGAACCTAACTTTTACCTTGCAACACTGAAATAAGCTAATCGGGATCTAAGAAAGAAATAATTAAAAGCTCGCTACCATACTGGATGGAGCGCCGGATCTTAACTACGAGTAAGTAAATCTCAGTAACCGACCGAGTAGCAATACTATGGAATATATTTTATAACCGGTTAAACGGTTTTGTTGGAAAGGGTCAAATTTATTGTGAATAGCCAGATGTTTAAATGAGGTCACTCGTCAAGACCCGAACTGTTGATAAGATCAACGTTTTTATTTTGGCTTTATAGAGCAAAAATATCAAAACGGCATTTAAAAAAAATTATATGTTCCTACTACGTTTGAATAGACATATAGTCCGGTCAATTTAGACATAAAAAAGTGGTCAAATAACAAAAATTAACGGAGAGCCGAAAATTGGTGGAGAGCTGTAGTTTACCATTACAAACAAAGTATTAAAAATCCCCATCGATCCTATGTGTGCTTAAAAAGTTATTCGAGGTCAAAGGTCAAAATTTGAGGTTTTTTGGATTTTTTTGTTATAAACGACAGTTTCTTTTTACAAGTTGAAATAGCAGAACGTCCGAGTTTTGTATCAACGGGGTTTTGAGGAGGTCGGGTACATACCCGACCTCCTCAATTCTTACAACTTACACCACATGGTGTAAATTGTGCAGAGGCAACGCCCCCTGGTAATTCCAGACAGTATGTGCAACAGAGACAGAGCTAGTACAATGCGCTGATATCGATCAGGCAAGACCGTAAGCTCGGGGTCAGAAGGGGGAGGGGGGATGGCTGCGCGTCTCAACTTAAAATATATCACTGCACAGAACGACTCGAACAAAATGACGATTTTCAAATGCAGCAATTAAAATCTGATATAAGATTTGTAAAATGTCTAAATTGGAAAAACCCAACAAATTTTTCGTAAAGAGAAAATATCGAAAACAAAAAACTTCAAAATGGTCTTGATGTTGATCAGTGCCCCTATGTAATGTTTGCGGAAATTCAGATCTTTCATTGATGCAAGAACAAGACAAATGGTGTTGAAAGAAATCCCTATTGTTAAAGCTTACCCTAATATCGTCAAATGAATTAAATTATAAACACTTCTTTCACTTCACTAATTCACTTGCAGACGCGCAACACGAGGGCCGACGGACTAATGGCTGCAGATGAAGATGCGCCGGTTATTACTCATTTTGGAATCACACGGCGCATCTGCAGACAGGGGTGCAACAGGGGTGCGAGGGGTAGAGGGGTGGGGGGAGGGGTTGTGCGGGGATGGAAGCGGAGGCTGCGCGATCTGGACAGAGCCACACCCTGGTTGACGCATTGCGGATTATTGATTGATGCTGTATTGAAACTACAAAGAACGATGGAGTACATGAGTAATGCTTCACAGTCATTCTAATATTTTAAAGGAGTTTTTGACAACTGGCGAATGAAGACTGAATATTATTTGATAGGTATATCAGAAATTCATAGGTGGTCGTTTTCTACATCAAATAAATGCCAAGAAAAAACTTAAAATGCCAAGAAGGCCAAGAATGCCAAGAAACTCAGTAGGTACTGCTACAAATCACTCGTTATTCGAAAACCGATCTAACTTTAATCACAGACTCAACAATCTATAAAAATCTGCTGCAGACGTGCAGACAGCGCGTAAACCGGGAGATGACTGGGCTCTTCAGATGCGCGGGGCTTTTGCATCCCACGGCGCATGTTCAGGCGGATGCGATAGGTTCCGCAGGGAGAGTAAAATCAATGGGAGGGGCGGGGGTGGGTGGCTGAGGGGGGGGGGGAGACAGCAATGGCTGCGGGGCCTGGGCAACGCCGAATGGAGCATTGCGGACTATTGATCGTTGCGCGAATTTCACGAGGGGAGTTGAAACATTTTCTTGTACAAATAAAAGAAATAAGACCAAAAATGGTAATAAAAATATTCTTAAGGATGCGCTGGTTGATGTGGTGCCGTGGTGCTGAATGCGCGGGGTCCCAATTTATAGCATGACGCTGTTGATGCGTTTGCAACCAGATACCGAGGGTACGCGGGATAAGTAGATTATAGAAGAAGAGAACTGGACCAACTACTTTTTAATTAATAATCTTACCTAGTCATAGCGTACGGACTGCCACAGGATTTTGTTTATATACACTCAATAAGTACAAATAAATTAATATGTGTATTTATTTAAATTTGCAACACCACTGAGTTGAATGACCATTAATTTATAAAATATTCACATCAAATTACGAATTGATAAAATAAATGATATCCCGAACGCAGACGTGTATGCGTATCGACAACCGAATGACTAATGGAATGGCCGCCCCTGCAGATGCGCAGAGCTGCGGCGTTAGGATGCGCGGGGACTCTTTGCCTTAGGTTGTGCGGTGGATGACGGTGGGAGGGAGTGGGAGGGGTGGGAGGAAGCGGAAAGGGGGAAAGAGGGGGCTGGAGATGAGAAAAAGCCACACCCGTCTGACAGACGACTATTGATTGAACCACGAAACTTCGAGAACTTAGGGTTAGAGAGAGATTTATTAAGACTAGAGATGTGCATTAAACCGATAAAATTCATTTTTTACATATTTATTCCCAAGTTTTCCTTACCATCTTGAATGAATACCGGGTAAAAATTATCATAAAATCTCGTTTCTAAGTCTAGTCTAGTTCAAAGTCAAAGATCGGGTGTAAATGGGTATTTTATTCCCATCCGCCTATCTTTTATCAAGACAATGCTGATGCTTATGATAAAAAGAGACTCTGAAAGACAGAGGCAGGAAAATTTTCTTACTTGATCTCATTTGGCATTTTTCACTTGTTCACTAAGACACGTGCACTTATTTTAAACGCAATTTATTTGGATTTAGTAAAAGTTTAATAGCACCAGCTACTATTAGTTGCCGAACCGATTAAAATGGACTGACTGTAATATCAACGCGTGTCGGAATACTAGTGGGCGCTGCAGATGCGCGGGGACCCGTGGAAGTTGTAACGCACTGCGCATACAACGGCCGCGTGGCGGAATGGGGAAGTGAGGGCCGGGGTTGCGTTTGGAGAACGGCCCGGGCCTAAACACGCCCTTTTGACGCATTGCGGATTATGTCTTCATGATGCCATGCTCTCGAATCTTCGAGAGCGATAGGGACAGACTTTTATGTAAGAGAGAGAGACCCCGTTAAACCACCCTATTTGACGCATTGCAGTTTATCGATTGCATTCATGAGACTACAAAGACACTTTATGATAGGAAGAAAGCTTTAGGATAGGAAAAGTAATAATATAACTTTATGTTGTGAGATACATTACGGATTTCGAACCTAGGGCGTAGCGCCTTGATAATGTTAATTGGAATTAATTGTATTTGCTGTATTGTATTGCTTCAGCTTACCTATCCTGCTGCATGCTGCTGCCACCTTGTACGGGTAACATCGGCACTAACTTATAATTGTCACAGAATTTAAATTTAAATCGTTCACACTCTGTTCAACAACACCACCTACAATAAACCCCGAACATAATTAATTTTGAATGTAGACGTGCAGTCTTAATGAATACCGGCGGACTACTGACTGGGCCCTGCAGATGCGCGGGGACCCTTGCATCGCACTGCGCATGACGTGACAGGGTGCGCGGGGTTCGGAGGAAGACTGCGGGGGAGGAGGGGAGGGAGGAAATCCCGGGTAGAGCCCACCCCCACGCCCAGTTTGACGCATTGCAGATCAATATCTGTAATGCTTTTTTCTAGGTTTTTTTTTGGAAATGCCGGCCATGATGCCATGAAATATCCCTAACATCGTGTAGCATATTGATGGGATTCTGTACAACAATAGAGATTTCGGCAAAATTATAGAGGATTATTGAAATAATCACGGATTTAAATGACCATTATGTTTTTGAACGCGGAGACAAAAAACCTGATTGCAAAATTAAATAGAACAACGAATACCTGACAATATTTTAGGATATCCCATCGATATTATTTTCAGGAAAAACAGAATCACAAGATTTTACCAAGAGCCGTACACCCTGTTTGACGCATTGCAGATATTGAGCTTTTTTTTTTGAAATGCCGGCCATGATGCCATGAAATATCCCTAACATCGTGTAGTATTTTGACGCGATTCTGTACAACAATAGAGATTTCGGCAAAATTATTAAGGATTATAGAAATATTTCCGGATTTAATAGCACTTGAACACTTTTGGTGATACGAAAGCCGATTGCAGAATTAAACTGAATTTATTTTTGAGAATACTGTATATTTTCTGAAGGAAAACCGAATCACCGTTGGATTACCACTAGGTTTTACCTTTATAGCGTTATCACTTACAGGTGATCGCTACGAGAACCGGAGGACTAATGGCGGGGCCTACCAACTGCGCGGGGCTCCCCGGACCACGCGCATGTGCAGCCGTGACGGGGATGCGTCAATAGTTGGGGGGGTGGGGAGAATGGGGGATGGGGTGGTAGGCTCAGAGCCCGGCAACATTATGCCGGCCGGTGCCCTAAAACGGCACGGCGCTGCGCCGATACCGTGCAGTGGAATGTGACAAATTATTTGGATGACATAACAGATTTTTGTCTAAAATCGAATTCACCAATAATGTTGTCGTAAGCTTTTTTGTAGAGTTTTCGTATTTTTAAGTTTTTCTCTGAAGATAGGCGAGGCGTATATGATTTTACTATTTGGTGATAGGTAAAACTGGTGATGATAAAATTTATGATGAGATGTGTAAGTCCGAATATAGGTCGATGAATGTATGATTGGTCAATAACGTAATATATATCTATAACGTAATAATTATCTGATGATGAATTAAACTGGTGATGATGATTTTAAAACCGGTCTTTATTACGTTTAATCTAATTCAATTTTATTTTAATTTACTTTTATTTATTTTTCCGACGCAACGTTTTAAGTATACCTATTGCAATTGCCATGGTCGCGGGTAATCAAAAAACCCATGTACCTAAATGTCGAAAATTATTGTGTACTAATCACAATAGTTTGAAAAATATTGATAATGGTGAATAATAATTGATGATGAGATGTGTGGGTTCGATTATCTGGTGATGGCTTTCAATTAAAAAAAATATTTTGTAAATCCATCCACAAACGCCGGAGTAATCGCGTAATGTAGAAACAAAAAACAAAAAAAAACTACATACAGGCCAATTGAGAACCTCCTCCTTTTTAAAGTCGGTTAAAAATTCGTTATTTATTTTACCAGGACAAGGTTTATAAGGAAAATATTTGTAGTTTTCTGAAAGTGTTTTTTTCTATGCGACTATTGAAATTTGGGCAGGACAAAGTCTGTCACGGGTCGGATAGTTATATTAAAAAAATTGCTTTACGCAAAAGGCACAGTACTGCACATTTATTACTAGTCGATGTGGAGGTTAACTCACAACCGTACCCGTGAGTCGCCCCACATCGATGGAGCGATCTCGCGCCGTCGTTAGACCCTTCCCGCCGCGCCGGTAGCAACTCGCGCATGCGCCCCGTGTGTTTGCTCGGGCGGGAGGGAAATCAAATGTCAGTACAACAATTATGCAAAATGGATGATTTTGGTGTGCAACAAATCTGACATCACAGACTAAAAACATTTAGTCGTCATAGCAACGCAGTTTTGATTAATGAATGATACGCATTCTACCAAAATTCCTAATTTATTTTATCAGTACAAGGTATCAGGTTTGTAGGGAAAAAAATGGAAGTTAAGAATAAATTTTTGTTTCGATCTATGTTTTAACTGACTAATTTCAAAAAAATAAAACCGGCCAAGTGCGAGGTGGACTCGCGCACGTAGGGTTCCGTACCATTATTTATAAAAACGGCAAAAAAATCATGTTTGTTGTATGGGAGCCTCCCTTCAACATTTATTTTATTCTGTTTTTAGTATTTGTTGTTAGAGCAGCAACAGAAATACATAATCTGTCAAAATTTCAACTGTCTAGCTATCACGGTTCATGAGATACAGCCTTGTGACAGACAGACGGGCAGACGGACAGACAGACGGTCAGGTCCCGTTTTTACCCTTTGGGTACGGAACCCTAAAAACGGTTATTATAACTAACTATTTAATATTTTGATATACCTCCTCGCGGACTTTTTTGTGCGCATTATAGAGGACATTCAATAAGCATCATATTTGTTAATATACTATCAATAGTTTTTGCAGCGAAAAAAAGCTAAATTTTGGCTATTTTTTATACCTTTCTTCAAACTATCGTAATTTTTATCAAGAATCAATTCATTTTTCAATAGCCTATAACTATAAGTATGTAACTCAGGGATAATGTAGCTAAGTAGAAGTATCTAATACTAAAATAACATTTAAAATCGGTCTATTAGTTTCGCAGCCTATTCAATGCAAACAAACGAACAATCAAATCTTTCCTATTTATAAATGAGTACTACAACTTTTACTAGTTCGGGAAGCCTATGGTTTCTTTAATTATGTTCACTGATGTCAATGAAATAAATAAATTAGAAATAAAATTGTATAGTTAGGCTAAGTTTTAGATTGTAAATTAAATGTTTCTTCATGATGAGGCCATAAATGACACCACGGTAACCAGTGTTATTGGTAATTGACTTATTAGAGTTGTATGATTGAACTAGCGACCCGCCCCGGCTTCGCACGGGTGCAAAGCTGATACCAAAATATATTACAGAATGTCTTTGTAGGTACTCGTTAACAGCATTTAAAATTTAAAAAATAAGTCGTAAAAAGTAAAGGATAGATATTGATTATTGTGGGTTATCCCTAAGAGATAAAAATATACCATTGCGGTCTTTTTTGTAGACCTTTTTAAGGTATACAATATTTAGTACATTATTTTGATCTATCTCGTAGAGTTCAGCTAGCGTTTGCAATGTAAGCGCAAAAAAATGTGTTTATTTACGACTTCATATTAGAAATCTTAAAATTATCAGTGGTTCTCTAATATATTAAGCATGTAATTATACACATAAACCTTCCTCCTGAATCACTCTATCTATTAAAAAAAACCGCATCAAAATCCGTTGTGTAGTTTTAAAGATATAAGCATACATACTTACAGACATACATACAGACGCGGGAAGCGGGAAGCGACTTTGCTTTATACTATGTAGTGATTATTTTGTTTTGGGTAAATTGGTCATTATTAGTTGATGATGAGAGATGAGGAGTCGAAGATAGGCCAATATATGTATGACTGGCCGACCCGTGACAGACCTTGTCCTGTCAAATTTCAATAAACAAATAGAAAAGACTGAATGTTTTTCGGCTGTGATGTGTTGCACACCAGCGCCATCTATACAGAAATTATCTCTTTTGCGTTTTTTATCGTTTTGGGGATGTTTTTCATATTTTAAAGTCGTCTATTATTTATTCGGGCATTATATCTACATCTACAGCCAAATTTCAACTTAATCCGTTTTGTCGTTTAGGCCATATTAAGGAACAAACATACGAGTACATACAAACTCAAGAACTTTCACATTTATAATATTACTAGCCGACCCGTGCCCGTGACAGACGTTGTCCTAACAAATTTCAATAATCGAATAGAAAAGACTGAATGTTTTTAGTCGTGTGTTGTCAGATTTGTTGCACACCAGCGCCATCTATACAGAAATCATCCCTTATGCTTTTTTTTTTCGTTTTGAGGATGTTTTTCATATTTTAAAGTAGTCTATTATTTATTCGGGTATTATATCTACATCTACAGCAAATTTCAACTTAATCCGTTTTGTTGTTTAGGCCTGATTGAGGAACAAACATACATACAAACAAACAAACTTTCACATTTATAATATTATTAGGATAGGATTAGGATTGGTCAGTGACGCAATAGAGTTGTATGATTAGATTTATCCAATGATGGATAAAACTGGCGATAAGAATATTAACTGGTTTCCTTACAATGTTTTCCTTCACCGTTTTGAGCTCGTGATTTTGTTACATCAGCAATACAAGAAAAATCGTGGTAATTACCCGTATATTGTTCAAATTTTTCTACATTTTAATTAAATTATAAAGTTACTAGCGACCCGCCCCGGCTTCGCACGGGTAGCATGTTATTATACATATAAACATTCCTCCTGAATCCACTCTATCTATTAAAAAAACCGCATCAAAATCCGTTGTGTAGTTTTAAATATATAAGCAAACATACATACATACAGACGCGGGAAGCGGAAAGCGACTTTGCTTTATACTATGTAGTGATGATAATGTTTGGACAAGCCTCTGACTACCCATTAGAAATCTTCAAAGGAGTCTGGAAATCTGAGAGGATGTCTACCGTACTTGGGGATTACAGTCGTGATCCTATTTATTTTTTATTATTTTTTTATATTCTATTTTGTGATAATACCTCCTACATGATTTTCGAAATCTCCTATCCTAATAATATTATAGATTCGAAAGTTTGTGATAAGGCTGCTATGTTTGTTCCCTAATCAAAAATAAACGATAAAACTGATTAAGATGAAATTTGCTGTAGTATGTAGATAAAAAATAAGAATAAATAAAGGAGAACTTATAATCCGAAAAACAATCCTTTTAAGATAAAAATGCTCATGTGCAAAAAATTAGACGTCTTAGACCTAACATTGAGTTAACAACGCATTCTACCAAAAAGGTTGAATCCTAACAAGGTTGGTATTGGAAATTCATTTTATCAATAACATCAGATATCAATTAGACTACCGAATGATTACCGCATTTTACCAAAATTCGAGATAAAATTTATTTAAAAAAAAAATCTGACATTGGTTTTGACCACTGAATGATACGCATTCTATCATATTGACGTTTAAAAAATAAAAAACAAAACCTTCACGTTTTTAAATAAAAATTGGTGCCCTACCCCGGCTAGCCCTCCACTCGGCGTATGCCAATGAAAGAAAGGCAAGGTCTATAGTTGAAAACCACTATCAATGCCCCTAAATTTTGAAGGCTTCTCTCGATTTCCCTGGGATCCCATCATCAGATGCTAACTTGGTGGTAATGGGACCACCTCGAAAGTATAGGCTATCAATTAAAAAAATAATTTTGAAAATCCGTCCACAAACGCCGAAGTAACCGCGTAAAAAATTACATTCAGGCATTTGAGAACCTCCTCCTTTTAGAAGTCGGTTAAAAATTTGTATTTTATTTAACAGGACAAGGTTTATAAGGAAAACATTTGTAGTTTCTGAAAGTGTTTTTTTCTATGCGACTATTGAAATTTGGGCAGGACAAAGTCTGTCACGGGTCGGATAGTTAATATAAAAAATTGTATATTACTAGTCGATGTGGAGGTTAACTCACAACCGTACCCGTGCATCGACTACATGTGAGTCGCCCCACATCGACTAAATTTCCATGGAGCGATCTCGCGCCGTCTCGCGCGATCCTTCCCGCCGGCCGGCGGCATCTCGCGCATGCGCCCCGTGTGTTTGCTCGGGAGGGAGGGAAATCTAACTCAAATGTCAGTAGATTCATGGCCCACCCTGCTGACTTATCTATACTTCTATACTAATATGTGTATTTCTTCCTTAGTGAATGTTAATTGTTTTAATTCTAAATTTATTTATTTATTTTTTTAACCTGATTGAATAAGATAATAATATAAGTAGGTAATAATGTAGCATTTTGATTAATTTATAATAAGTATTTTAAGTTTTTTAGGTATTGTGTTTTAGCTTTAAGTTATTATTTCAGATACAATTTTAATTGTTATTGAATAAATGAATATGAATATGAATATGAATAATAAAAAGAGGAAACATTTGTTTGTTTTTATCGAATAGGCTCCAAAACTACTGGACCGATTTAAACAAAATAAATCTTTTACCATAAGATTCCTTCGAATCGAATGGTAAAAGATTTATATTATCCCTGATGAAGGCTATAGAATATTTTCTAAAACTTTAGGGATCCAAAAACTTTTTAGATACGCATTCTACCAAAATTTTTAATTTATTGTATTAGTACAAGGTTTGTAGGGGAAAAAAATGGAAGTTGCCAGAAATTGCTTTTTACTATGCGATTATTAAATATTAACAGGACAACGTCTGTCATGGGTCAGCTAGTTTCTTTATAAAACTAAAAAAAACTAATATCGTCTCTCGACTTTTTGTTTGGTCGATTGGTTAAAACATTATTTCGGTTTTCTATTTTTTTTTTAATTTTGCTTATGTACGTAGTACCAAGTGTTTATCTAGTATCTGGATGGATATTTCATTGAAAAGCCCTGCATACTAAATTTCATGAAAATCGTTTCAGCCGTTTCCGAGATTCAGTTTATATTAAACAAGAATTGCTCGTTTAAAGGTATTAAAATGTTAGATATAGATTGATTAGATAGATACCTACTACATATAATATTGTAAGGAGGAAAGATTTGATTTTTTGATTGTTTATTTGTACAGGATATTTTAATTTCTAATTTTTCACCTTTATTATGCTACATCCCGGAGTAATTAATATATAAGCTAACTTTTATTAAAAAAAATGATTCTTGATATAAATGACGATAGTTAAAAGCAAGGTAGAAATTTTATCGCGTGTTCTGAATAATCTTTTACATACGAAAAAGGCGGTTCTCAAATTGATGCAGACGTTCTATTTTGGGGTTCCGTACCCAAAGGGTAAAAACGGGACCCTATTACTAAGACTCCGCTGTCCATCTGTCTTTCTATCCGTCTGTCTGTCACAAGGCAGTCTCAAGAACAGTGATGGCTAGACAGTTGAAATATTCAAAGATGATGTATTTATGTTGCCGCTATAACAACAAATACTAAAAACAGAATAAAATAAATATATAAAATAATATAAATAAAAAACAAGTGCCCACGCACTATTTTTACTATACGTATTTTATCATTTTATTACGTGATAAAGACCCGTGGCCAAAATAGTCATGGTTACTTTTTAGTTTTGAAAACGTAAAATATTTGTTGAATTTTCTTTCTGAATGTCTGAAAAGGGTTAAAGGGTGGTAAAACTTGGTAATTCCTGTGATTATGACGGTTTTAAATTAATTATTATAGGTACTAACCTATAATAATTAATTTAAGGAGAAAAACATAGGGGTATACAGTGATCCTTGTAGATTGCATGGTAAAAATATACTGGTGTTATCCAGGGAGGAAACAGGGGAGTCTAGCCCCCGGTTTTTCCTCTTAAAAAGATTACGACTTACCGGTGCTGGTTCTCCATATACCTAAATTGAAAAATGTTCCGAATCCGCTGAATGACGATTTTTGGTACCTATTAAAAAGATGATTAAAATGTTCCTGCTTCAAGAAAAAATATTCCATTAGTTTTGTAGGGAAAGCCCGATTCCTATATATATGTATATATCCATCCTAATCCTATTCGAATTTTAATAATATAAACGCGAAGGTTTGTGCGGATGTTTGTGCCTCACTCAGGCCTAAAGGACTGAACAGATTACGATGAAATTTGCTGTCAAAATCAAAATCAAAATAGCGTTTATTCATTGAAATCAATTGGATCGTTTAGAATCGTCAAATTAATTTAGTTTAATTTTGTTCATTGTTTGTTTTTTTTAAGACTTATTTTTAATATACATACATAATATATCTTATACTTATCTTAATTATTATTGATAGAGAATAATCAGATATTTTATAGTAAGCCTTTTTGCATAGTTTACGTTTAATTAAGTTTCTAAATTAGCTAATAGCTTTTGCATGTCATTTGGGATTTTGTTATAGAAGCGTTTGTTACACATTGCCCTTGAAATGATTTTTGTGGATCATACTCGTGTGTCTCGCAACTCTCTTGAACTCTCTTGATCTCTTTGAGTTCAGTAGTATTTCATTCAATTTCCACTCATGCAAAACGACTTCACTCCAATTTAAGGCGCTCCCAGTCGACGATTGTTTTTGTTCGAAACGAAAAAAGAAATACTTGTGAACAAGCCACATCTCCTATTTTATAATGTATAGTATATGTGAATAAAGATGTACCCATCTTTAATCACTTCGATAAATAATCCTACCGACCGCTGCAATGATGACAAACACACGTCCGCGCGTGGTCCGCCTTAGCTTTTCGAATAAATTAATGATATAAATTATGTATAATTACTTATCAAAAATCTATCCTAATAGAAATCTAGATCTACATATTACCTATCTTTAACAATAAATCACAAGTTGATTTTAATAGTAGGTATATAAAATATTTCAATCATAAATTCTAAAACGTATCATTTTGAAATAATATCTTTATCGTGAAAATTTTCTGCTATTATGTTTTCAGCTTAATAGAAATCTAGGTAGGAACCTGAAGTAATATACTTATAAAAATAGGAGATGTGGCTTGTTCAGAAGTATTTCTTTTTTCGTTTCGAAAAAGAGCAATCGTCGACTGGTAGCCCCTTAACTTGAAATTTGAAAAAAGGAGGTTATCAATTCGAAAGTTCCGCTATAAGTTTTTTGTCATCGGAGTTCTGCCTGAATGCCTTAATAATGTTATCATCTATAGAATGTGGCGTGCGTCCCGATAAGCTGTTTGTAACCATTTAGTTTTCTAGGGGTTTTATTTTGTTTTCATGTATCACTACATAGTATAAAGCAAAGTCGCTTTCCGCTTCCCGCGTCTGTATGTAATATGTAATATGTATGTATGTATGTTTGCTTATATCTTTAAAACTACACTACGGATTTTGACGCGGTTTTTTTTTTATAAATAGAATGATTCAAGAGGAAGGTTTATATGTATAAAACATGCGTAATATAGTAGAGAAACACTGATAATTTTAGAGGTTTCTAATGTGATGTCGTAAATAAACACATTTTTTTGCGCTTACATAGCAAATGCTGGCTGAACCCCACGAGATATATCAAAATAATGTACTACAGTATTGTATACCTTAAAAACGTCTACAAAAAAGTCCACGATGGTATTAGAAATGTCTTACGCACAGCGAAGCGGGCACGGGTCAGCTAGTTTTATTTAAATAAAAATTATTTCTACAAATTTCTATTAATATAAATATGGTTTTTCTCTGTTTATTATATTCTAGTTTTAACTCTTTATTGAAAGAATCTTATCCAGTTTCTATACATGATATCTTTTTTATAAAACATAATCTTCTTCTTAATATAATGAATGTATATAAATTACGCGTTACATTGTTTGTCCGCAATGGACTCCTAAACTACTTAAACGATTTTAATCAAACTTTGCACACCGTGTGCAGTTTGATCCAACTTGAAAGATAGGATAGCTTACATATCAATCATTCATTAATTAATTCATTCATTTATTCATTCATTCATTCAATGCGTGGCCTGGTCTGCTAGTGTATATAATATATTTTATTAATCCAAGGATTATTTTTTCTTTTACTATTATTGTTTATATTGAACGAGTTATGCAGACGGCAACCATGTGGGTAAAAATGCAAACCGGTTAATGAGCATTTTCTTTTAATCGTTGCACGTCAGTTTATTTATTTTTTACTAGCGACCCGCCCCGGCTTCGCACGGGTAGCATGTTATTATACATATAAACCTTCCTCCTGAATCACTCTATCTATTAAAAAAAACCGCATCAAAATCCGTTGTGTAGTTTTAAAGATATAAGCAAACATACATACATACAGACGCGGGAAGCGGAAAGCGACTTTGCTTTATACTATGTAGTGATTTATAAATATAGGCATAAGTACAATGCCCTTTACATCCTATTCAGTTCTCGTGGTAGCTGTTACTTAAAATATTGACGTTTTAGATGAGGCTGTTTTTGAAAAAAATATATATTTCCAAAATCCATTATGCATAAACCAGCCAAGACGTTTTTTGTCTGTTGTAATTATTTTTAAGTAATCATATGTAATTATTTTTATCTTTAGGCAGCTTTTTCTAAATCAAGTGCCTTAAGAACTGTTGCTGAAGGTCATTATCTTATTATTATTTTTTGACTCTTTTAAACAGCGTATAAAATATATGTTAAAAAAGCCAACTAACTCACAAATCAATAAATCTCTCTTGCTAATAGCAGCTGTTTTTTGTTTTCGGTTTAATTAGATAGATAATGGTGGCGATTCTGTAGTGTACAAGCAAAACCTAAAATTTCGTAAAAAAACGATCGATCTTATTCCTTTTACATTAAAGTCTTAATTAGAATCACATCAAAATGACAGTCCTAAAATTTGGGATATTTTAGCCGTTTCTCTATTTTATTTCGCATATTTGACACAATCAAGTGTCATTAGTCAACACCAATTTACATGTCGATTGAATTTAGCTTGACGTTTCTAAATCGATTACGAAAATCGTAAATTTATTCAAAACTATTCTAAGTTTTAGAACTGTCACTTTAAGGTTACGCTATTTTAAACTTTAACTTAAAAGAAATAAGATCGATAGTTAAGACGCTGCCAGTCGACGATTATTTTTGTTCGAAACGAAAAAAGAAATACTTGTGAACAAGCCACATCTCCTATTTTATAATGTATAGTATATGTGAATAAAGATGTACCCATCTTTAATCACTTCGATAAATAATCCTACCGACCGCTGCAATGATGACAAACACACGTCAGCGCGTGGTCCGCCTTAGCTTTTCGAATAAATTAAT
Source organism: Hydriomena furcata (assembly GCA_912999785.1). NCBI lineage: Eukaryota > Metazoa > Arthropoda > Insecta > Lepidoptera > Geometridae > Hydriomena > Hydriomena furcata. The sequence continues at coordinate 3,497,422 of OU538821.1, forward strand.
GATATAAATTATGTATAATTACTTATCAAAAATCTATCCTAATAGAAATCTAGATCTACATATTACCTATCTTTAACAATAAATCACAAGTTGATTTTAATAGTAGGTATATACAATATTTCGATCATAAATTCTAAAACGTATCATTTTGAAATAATATTTTTATCGTGAAAAGTTTCTGCTATTATGTTTTCAGCTTAATAGAAATCTAGGTAGGAACCTGAAGTAATATACTTATAAAAATAGGAGATGTTGCTTGTTCAGAAGTATTACTTTTTTCGTTCCGAAAAAGAGCAATCGTCGACTGGCAGCCCCTTAATAGGAATTTTAACTTAAGCGTGGACGAAACTGAATCGCCACCAATGGCTGCCTTCAACAGGTGATGACTTTTTTATCCAAAAATCAATAGGTGACATGGCTGTCAGTTGAGATATCGACATGAGTGAGTACAAATCCGCGATATCGAAAAAAGTATGGCTGCGTTTATACGAGTAACATAATTTCGGGGAAAATGCCACATGGCTTCCATCTGCATAAAGCTGCTAACCCACCGCGGCGCACAGAGAGGCTACGCACTTGCGTCAAGCTTCGCTTTGCAAGAAAATGTATGTTATTGCTTCTACTGCAACGCATACGCTACACAAGAATCGTTATTGGCACAAATTAACCCACGCAGCTAAAATGCGCCGCGTGCAAAATTAGTTATTTTTATTTATTTATTATAGTCACTAATACTTCACATTTTACGCAGATGTAGGTTTGTCTAGGTACTCGGTATTCTTTTTAAATAGGCGAGTAACTGATATTGGTGGCGGATTGGTTGTGTCTACACTAAAACTTAGGATTCCTAAAGCACGATCGCTCTTAATCCTTTTACGTTAAAGTCTGAATTCGCGTAACCTCAGATTGTCAGTTCCAAAACGTAGGCTAGTAGGCCACCATTAGTTATATAATTTTATATTGTAATCAGTGCATTCGATAACAAAAGACAATGCGCCGGACGACATCATTCTCTCTAATTCGCACCTGCCATCATTAATGCATAAAGTGCTTGCTGGGTTTGGTGTGTAAGTGTAGGCGAAAGATAGAAGTAAATTAGGTTGAACTAATGTACCTAATACAAGATGATCCTATCGTTGGCTTATTGTTAGAAGTCACCAACAAATTAAATCAAGAGTTTGGGAAAACACATAATTAGTTTAGATTATATTGCACTATCGATTCCGTTGTAACTATAAGAGTTATCAAAAAAATTATACGCTATGCATTAGGTATACAATTTTGTTTAGTATGAAAATCAACTAGAAACAGTACCATTAATCAACAAGATATTTTGAATAGCTCAAAAAACTTTTGGTATTTTGAGATGTTATAACATTAATTAATAGTAAAAACCTCATTAAAAACCGTGTTGGCCGAGTGGGAGGTACCTCGACTTTCAATCTGAAGGTCGTGGGTTCGAATCCCGGCGTGCATCAATGGATATTTCTGTTCGAAAAAATTATATGCGCATCAATAACACGTGCTCAAAACGGTGAAGGAAAACATCGTGAGGAAACCAGTTAGTATTTCTATAAGCGGCGATGGGCTTGCAACCTGTCACGTATGCAATGTTGGCATGTGCCAAATATAATGTTTGGAAGTGTCTCTGACTACCCCCACTAGACATCTTCAAAGGATCTAAGCGTCTGGAGATCTGAGAGTATGACTACTGTACTTGGGGATTACAGTCGTGATCCTATTTATTTATTTTTATTTTAATAGTGTTGGTTTGCTAAAAGCGATTAAATGTAGTTAATGTCTAATACTGTTTTTGTTATTAGATTTTATGCGTTTTTTTTGTTTAAAGTCATTATTTCCATAAATGATATTAAAAACAGGATAATAGTAATTTACTAGGTTTGCTTTTAAGACAAACAATATTAGATTCAGTGAATGAGTTTAAAAATCAATGTGATAGATAATTGCTTTTATGACGGTGCCATAAAATACGAAATAGAAAAGCTTAAAATAAATAGTTTTTTAATATTGTAGATCTCATCCAGGCGAGCACGCCGGTGTGTAATAAACGCAGTTAGTGACTTATAACAGTAAGCCGACGCAAAAGAATATAAATTTGTATTTTTACTTTTTAAATCTAATACATTATAAGGAGGCGTTATAGCTTATCAAGATAGTAATTCTTGTATTTTATTTTAATATTTTTGGGTTTTAAGTACATATGAGTTACATATTATCTAATTTGAAAACTAGCTGTACCGACGTCCTGTCAGTTTTCAATAATCCTATAGAAAAAATACTATTTGTTTTTCCCGAATTTTACGATTTCCGGCAACTTATCGCATTTTTCTTTATTTTTATACAACTGTACAAGTAAACAAACAAAAAATATTTTAATAGGTCAAGCTGTTTTTGAGTTTTAGCGAGACTAACGAACAGCGATCCATGTGCCAAACACCCTGTATATAAGATGTAGGAATTACAGAAGTAGGAATTTCTGCTATATATCATTTGTTTTGAGTAATATTTCTCGTAAATGTTACTGTTACTAAGTAAATCAATGTTATAATATTTTTCAATTAAAAGGATCATTTCCACTTTTTCATGCACTGGAGATATGTTACAGTATATCATTCATTTTAACTATTTTGTAGTTGAGAATGACAATCACGCCATTTTGCAATAACGTTTAGTAATATTTGCTTCTTAGGTCTTCAACAAACGAGACTTTTTTCATTTACGACTTTTTGCCTACCTTGTCATTTTACAGTTAATTTCAGTTATTTTACATTAAAGGCCTTCTTTATATAGACTTTTTCAAATCCAGAAATTTTGCTCACTTAGACGTTTTACAATCTAGTAGACGGATTGCTGACGATTCGGACGCAATAAATTCGGACACTGTGTCCGAATTGACACTTTTTAATTTTAATATTTTCTTCACTGACGATTCGGACACCACCAAAATATTGAAGCTGTTTTGTACAGTCACTTAGAAAATTTTAAACTACATTATATCACTCCTAAGAAAATAATAATAATCGAATAAGAATAACCTGATTAACACGAACAATAACGTCCATCCATAAGTAGACATTTAGGGGTGAGGGCAATTATTGCAAAGGTATCAAAGGTGGGTAAGAGTACGGAATATACATGCCCAGATAATTTATAAAAAGAATATTATGATATGGCTGGTATTTTTTTCTATTGTGTTATTTTAATTTGTTTTGTTTGTGAATAAATAAATGAAATGAAATAATCCCTACAACAATAGAAGAGTGGCCCACTAAATTCCTGCGTTATTAAGCTTGCAAGATGTATCATGTCTCAATGTGTCAAACGCCTTACTAAAGTCAATAAATAGAAGAATAACATAATTCATATACTTTAGTTGGTTAATAACTTCATCTGTGAATTTAGAAAGTAAGGTTGTAGTTAACTTATACGGCTGAAAACGGAATTGAGAATCCGTGATAATGGTGGCGATTCTTGTTGTGTCCACGCTTAAGTTAAAATTCCTATTAACTATCGATCTTATTTCTTTTAAGTTAAAGTTTAAAATAGCGTAACCTTAAAGTGACAGTTCTAAAACTTAGAATAGTTTTAAATAAATTTACGATTTTCGTAATCGATTTAGAAACGTCAAGCTAAATTTAATCGACATATAAATTGGTGTTGACTAAGATGACACTTGATTGTGTTAAATATGCGAAAAAAAAATAGAGAAACGGCTACAATATCCCAATTCCCATTCCCATTTTAAGACTGTCATTTTCTCTAATTTAGACTTTCTTTTTTTTTGTAAAAGGAATAAGATAGATCGTTTTTTTTACGAAATTTTTATTTTTAGCTTGGCCACAACAGAATCGCCACCAATATTATATTGTCCATAAAATTTATGAATTTGATTACATACGTCAGTGGAACGGAAGAAATGCTAAAGTGCCAAAATGGCCAAAATGAGTAAAATACAGGATGGCCAAAGAAGTGAAACTTAGGTGGCTCGTAACGAGATGTATCTGAATCACCCCCATGTTCCGCGATTCTTTGTAGTTTTCGAGTTATTAGTTTATGTATGGATATTTTTAAAAGCTTAGACTAAAAGGCAATTTTTAAAGTCCTAGCCTTGGACCGAAATTAATGACGACAATTGAAAATTGAAATGTAAATAATTCAAAGGTAATTTCTCGACTTTAGGTTAACATTTTTGTGCTTAATCCGTTGTTACGAGCATAATATTTATTTATATTAAAGTACAAATCCTGAAAGATAAGTTACAAAAAAAACGTTAAAAAGTTGTCTACAATAAAAAAATATTGAGGTAAATCCTCCGAAAATATTGAGGTAAATCCTCCAAATTTTTCAGAAAAATATTGTAATCCGATAACTATAAAGAATCGCAGAACATACATGGGGGTGATTCAGAAACCTCTTGTTAAGAGGCACCTAAGTTTTCCCTTTGGACGTCACTTCTTTGGCCATCCTGTAGGTATATCACTGATTTGGTTTTTTTTGCGTCTACATTTTTAGCGCTTTAGTATACCGAAAAATTAGCGTTTATTCTTTAAGACGCTGCCAGTCGACGATTATTTTTGTTCGAAACGAAAAAAGAAATACTTGTGAACAAGCCACATCTCCTATTTTATAATGTATAGTATATGTGAATATAGATGTGCCCATCTTTAATCACTTCGATAAATAATCCTACCGACCGCTGCAATGATGACAAACACACGTCCGCGCGTGGTCCGCCTTAGCTTTTCGAATAAATTAATGATATAAATTATGTATAATTACTTATCAAAAATATATCCTAATAGAAATCTAGATCTACATATTACTTATCTTTAACAATAAATCACAAGTTGATTTTAATAGTAGGTATATAAAATATTTCGATCATATATTCTAAAACGTATCATTTTGAAATAATATTTTTATCGTGAAAAGTTTCTGCTATTATGTTTTCAGCTTAATAGAAATCTAGGTAGGAACCTGAAGTAATATACTTATAGAAATAGGAGATGTGGCTTGTTCAGAAGTATTACTTTTTTCGTTCCGAAAAAGAGCAATCGTCGACTGGCAGCCTCTTAAGGCTTTAGCTTTTTTAGCCTTTTTTCTTTAGCTTTCTTATGCTCATTTAATATTCTGTTTAGTGTGTATACATAATAATGTTTGCAATTTATCTTTACAAGGTTTAAATAACTTAAAGTAACTTAGCATTTTTAGTTTTTGTATAAAATGGGGATGCCATATAAGTATTAGCATTTTAAAATTGATATTCATAAATTGATGGTAAGTAAGCAGTTTTTCCTGACTAACATTCAGAAAAATAGATAGAAATTCTAAATGATTAATTTTGAGACACTAATTAAAATGAAAAACAAAAAGTTAAAACTTTTTTCTATAATAAAAATCTTTAAATTTCTATTACATTGTTTTCTTTTATCAAGTACTTTTTGTTTTTTTATAATTTTTTAAATTTAAATCACTATAAAGCAATTTCAAGCTTATTTCTTTTTTTTGACATCGTTTTGTTAGCAATCATTCATAATCTGTCGCTCAAAACTGTTTGTCGCTTAAGTAAAATAAGGTTTTAAGTAACTTTTCTTTACTTTTTAGAAAGCCGTGTTGGCCGAGTGGGATGTACCTCGACTTTCAATCTGAAGGTCGTGGGTTCGAATCCTGGCGTGCATCAACGGATTTTTCTGTTCTAAATTTGCGCATCAAAAACACGTGCTTACAACGGTGAAGGAAAACATCGTGAGGAAACCAGTTAGTGTTCTTATAAGCGGCGATGGGCTTGCAAACTGTCACGTATGGAATGCTAACTACTGCAAAATGTGGGCATGTGTCAAATATAATGTTTGGACGTGCCTCTGACTACCCCCACTAGACATCTTTAAAGGATCTAAGCGTCTGAAGATCTAAGAGGATGTCTACCGTACTTGGGGATTACAGTCGTGGTCCTATTTATTATTTTAATTTTTATTCTTTACATTTATTTAATACGGATGTGTATTTTTAGGTTCCCAAGTCGATGCGTAATTTTTAATTTTTAACTTTCTGATCCTATTTTTATTTTTCTATTTTGTAAAGAATCCAAATACAATAGAGAGTCCCAAATTGATCCAATAAAATTATTTTTATGTAGGACTGACAGTTCCTTCAAAAACTTAAACAACGAATATCGTCCCTTGATTTTGCGATTGGTCTATACATTTTCTTTGGTTTTCTTTTTAGTTTTATTACTTTTTCCGTGCATGAAACTTATTATTTTAAGCGTTTATTATTTACTACTTTAGCTTTCTTAGCATTTTTTCTTTAGTTTTCTTCTATTTTTATATAATATTGCGTTAGCAATTTTTCTTTACAAGGTTTAAATAATTTAAAGTAACTAAGCATTTTTTGTTTTTTGTATAAAATGGGGATGACATTTATTTTAGCATTTTTAAATTCTTGATTTCCGTAATTCATGGTGATTTAATCCTGACTAATATTGATAGTACTTTGCTTAAGCGACAGTCTATTTATGAAGTAAAAGATCTATGAAACTAAAAATCCTTCAAACCAATAGGTAGAAGTTCCAAATTATTAATTTTGAGACACCAATTAAAATCAAAAACAAAAGAGTGATTTTTTTCTAATATAAAAATCTTTAAAGTCTATCTCTATTACATTGTTTTCTTTTATTAAGTACTTTTTATTTTTTATAATTTTTTAAAAATCACTTCTGCAATATTTCCTTTTTTTGGACATCGTTTTGTTATTAATATCCATCAAAACTGTTTGTCGCTTAAGCAAAATAAGGTTTTATGTAACTTTTATTTAAAAGGGATGTTTGTGTATTTTTAGGTTCTCAAGTCGATGCGTAATTTTTTTATTGTTATTTTTTTTATATGTGACCACGCATTATGTTTTGACCTGGTGATTTGATTTCAATTATTTTTTTCTTTAGTGTAGAGAATAGTCTCAAGTTGGTCTCATTTAAATTATATTTATGTAGTACTAACAGTTCCTTTAAAAACTTAAAAAACGAATACCGTCCCTTGACTTTGCGATTGGTCGATACATTTTCGTCGGTTTTCTTTTTAGTTTTATTAATGTAATTATAACCAATTTACTTTTTCCGTGTATAAAACGTATTTTTTTTTTGCGTTTTCTATTTACGGCTTTAGCGTTCTTAGCCTTTTTTCTATAGCTTTATTCTATTCTTAAATAATATTGTGTTAGCAATTTTTCTTTACAAGGTTTAAATAATTTATAATAACTTAGCATTTTTTGTTTTTTGTATAAAAAGGAGATGATATTTATTAGCCTTTTTTAATTATTGATTTCTATAATTCATGGTGATTTTTTCCTGACTAATATTGAGACTACTTTTGCTTAAGCGACAGTCGTTTCATGAAGTAAAAGATCTATGAAACAATTTCCTTTAAAACAATAGGTAGAAATTCCAAATTATTAATTATGAGACACCAATTAATATGAAAAATAAAAGAGTCATGATTTTTTTGTATAATAAAAATCTTTATAGTCAATTTTTATTACATTGTTTTCTTTTATCAAGTAATTTTTAAATCATTTTTTAAATTTAAATCACTGAATATTTCCTTTCTTTTGGAAATAGTTTTGTTAGCAATCATTCATATCTGTCGTTCAAAACTATTTGTCGCTTTAGCAAAATAAGGTTTTAAGTAACTTTTTTTTACATCTATTTAATAGGGATGTATATTTTAAACCGGCGAAAAACGGAGGAGGTTTTCAACCGAAGAGTTTTTTTTTTTAATGTTAATTTTTAAACCTGGTTACCTGATAAGTTAAATTTGAAGTTTAATCGTCGAAATAAAGGAGGTTCTCAATAAGAAAGTTCTGCTATAAGTTTTTTGTCATTGGAGTTTTGCCTGAATGCCGTAATAATAGTAACATCTACAGAATGTGGCGTGCGTCCCAATAAGCTGTTTGTAATCTCCCATTTTTTCTGGGGTTTATTTTTATTTTTATGTATTTTATTTAAATAATAATTATTCCTACATTTTTTTTATTAATTTATGGGTTTTGTTTATCTGTTATTTTAGTTTAACTCTTTATTGAAAATATCATTTTACCTAATTTCTTTACATGATATTTTTTTTCAGTTGCATATTATATATTTATTTTTTTATTAATCCAAGGATATATATTTTTTTTACGTTTATTGTTTATAGTTTTAGTGTATGTAGTGTGTATGTATTCATAACATTTATTAAAATTTATTTTTATTACGTCATACATTTTTAAGGGACACATTTATAAAATGGCTTTTCAAATGTATCTAAGTATATTTAGTGTTTTTTTATCTCAATGCGAACTATTTTATTTCTAATACCAATGGTATTTGTTTATTGTCGTAAACAAATATTTATTCCTAACGAATACCACATTTTAAATATTTAAATGAAGAACAAATTTTATTCCCAAAGAATACCAAAATAACTTTTGGTACAGTCACAAAAACAATTTATTGTGCTATCTAATTTAAAAAATATCGAAATTGATTTTCTTATATATTATTATAGTTAGACTCTAAGTTAATAGTTTATGTTTCTGTCATGACAGAAAAATATTTCTGCTGACTAAAGAAGTTGATTATTTTTTTATACTTTTAAGTTGATTTTCTTTTTTTTATAAAAGTTGACTCTAAGTTAATAGTTATGATTGTCATGCCAAAATTTTAATTATTTTTTCTAAGAAAAAACGTGGATTTTTTTACTGAGTAGAAGTTATTTTCTGATATTTAATAATAGTTTTTTTTATATAGGTATTACAATTATTTTTCATACTTTTTCTAAAGTTTTTGCTGTTACGATAATATCTTAGGTTAAGAGGTCTGTACACAGCACAAGATAATACTTTGTATGACATATAATAATGAGGGACGTTAAAAATAATGTTCTGTTCAATCCGTAGGCCTACCTAGTTTTGTTGTTTAGCTGAAAGTATGCACAAAAATGGTAATACACAAAACCTGTGGAGTATATTTAAATAAAAACTCTTCAGTTAGCGTAATAATAATTTTATTAAAATATTATAAATACATATTATTCCAAATTCATATTATTAATTCAAGTATCAATAGAATAGTGATTGATAACTGCACCATATGTGTAATCGTTTAACCGCCGAAAAAAAGGAAGTTCTCAGTTCGAAAGTTCTGCTGTTGTCATCGTCACTTGTCATCTGTAACAAAATAATAATAAATTAATACCGCAAGGTATGTTTTGTGGTGAGCGTTCGGCGCGTGGCGACACCGCAGAGTCCATTGCTCGTTGGGGTCGACAGAGGCCCTTGTACCTGGGGCTGGCTTAGCCGGGCGGTAGTGTCGCAAGAGCGAAAAATACTCGCAAGGGTGGAAGTGTTGAAGTACAGTTACTTCGTTTAGTGAAACTGCATCGCACCCCCAAACCTTAAGCCCTTCATAGTAACGTAGACCCTTACACTGCCTTTTATTGGCAGCACCTTTGGGCGTTCGTTTACTGGGCGGCGAGTCACCACCTGCCTTACAAGTTTTGTATAATTCAGAATTGGCAGTTTCTCATTACATAACTCATTATGTAATAACATTACTCCGTCAATAAGTAAAAAATTGAAGGAGTCTAGAATTTCAATAAATATAAATAAATATTAGACATTATCATACTGCGCCATCTAGTCCCAAACTGTCTAGTCTGCAATAGTCAGCATTCCATTCTGTAACAAAAAAAGAGTTCATTACTGTTTATCTACAATATTTACTATAATTTATTGTATCTATTTTATTATTAATAGATAAAATAAGCTATATAATGCTACTTGTAAATAAGTTTTAAATAAGAATTACTAGATAATTATGTATTAATATATTTGAAGTCTAGGTATTTCAAATTAACTTATAGAACTTAGCTTATTAATTAAGGCTAATTAAAAATTATTGTTTACTCTATTATCTAAAATCTAGATAAAATGAAATGTACTTACCAAAAATAGCACGAATATTTAATTTTACACATTAAAACTCATCTCGACGAATGCACGAACAGTTACAATATTACACAATAAAACTCGACGTATGGATGAACTATTTTTGATGTTTTTGTATGTGCTGTGCTGGTCGGTGCGGTGTTGAGAAAAATATTTTCAGTGATGTCTATCTAATCTGGTAGTAGAAGAAAAACGGCTTATAATAAAAACGGCGAATAGGCTGAAAGACGATTTTTTTTGTAGAATAAAATAACGATCCTGAAAAAAGATTGGGTAAACTATGTATTTTTGGATAAACACGAGTAAAAGACGGTAAAATAATCCATTTTAATCCTTTAGATCCGACAGGTGCCTACCTAATCGTATTAAATTTATATTTCAACCGAAGAAAAAATAAGGTACGCAATTCGACGCGTATATACGAAGTTACATTTTATTATATAGGGTGTATTAAGACAACGACATTTATTTTCAGATATATCCTATAATGGCAATGCTACAGGCAATTAAGAAGGCAATAACGAATGAACTTATTTCAAAGAGAAATTCTGAAGTTCAAAAACATTTACTAAAAATTCACTGCTTATTTTCACTGGATATTATGCTTCATGTTGAATTTTGAATGTTTAATCATGTTTTATTGCAAATATTCAATGAATACGCCATAATACGCCATACGCGAATGGCACCATACTCGATAGTAAAATATTATTGTAAAATTTGCCATTTTTTGTATCGATTTTTTGAAAATACTAGTAGATCCACGTAGCTAAACAAATTATATCATTGAATTTGAAATCAATTTTGTTAAAATATTAAAATTCGTATGGATGAAAGTGGATTAAGTCCTGGAAAGTTAAGGAACACGTGCCAAGATGGCGTCGAAGTACCGAGTTGCGCAAAGCTGAATGTTGAACGTGCCAAGATGGCGTCAAAGTACCAAGGTTGCGCAAAGTTGAATGTTGAATGCTGAATGTTGAATGTTGAATGTTGAATGTTACACATAAAATGCTCCATATTCATTGCAAAATTCAATTCAATAGTAATATTGTGATCGTGTTTATTGCAAAATTGTTGTAAACAAATCCTCACAAACATGAAATCTTTCCAAATGACGCACAATATGAAATGAAATGAAATGTTCTTGAAATGAAATTTTAGCGCCAGCATAGCACGGTATGCTACGCATGCGCTAACATATTGCGCATCTTCTGGCAAATCCAAAAAGTAATTTTGAAGTGTTTTTGTACTGATTTTTTCAAAAATACGATTAGACCCGGGTAACCAAATAATTTATTTCTCTAAATTTTTAATCCATTATGTAAAACTTATCAAATTCGTAAGGATGAAAGTGGATTAAGTTCCGGAAAGTTTAGGAACATGTTGCGACAAGATGGTGTCAAAATACCGCATGTTGTGTCAAGTGTCAAGTGTCAGATATGACATTTGGACGTTACGATGTCGATGTTATAAATGCCAGTTTTGACATTTAGTATTGACGTTGTCAACTAGTAACAAGAAAAAAGAAAGGAAACGAATGTTCGGTTTGCTAAGTGGACGCCATAGGCCACAGTTTCGTCCTAATACATCCTGTATGATTTGAAGCACGATAGTATGTCGGTTCCGGCCATAAAATTTAATGGAATATCTATTGTAATACAGTCATGTTTTATTTGCTGCTTTTATCAAAATACTGTTCTAATATTCTAAATCTTTATTAATATAATTGAAATAAAGAAGCTATTTGACGAAATTATTTGAAATGTAAAGGATTAAAATGGATTAAGAATATGAAAAATAATTTGGCAACACGCTGCAAAATGGCGTCGTTCGCCGTGTCGCATTGCGGCACGCGATGCGCCCCACCCTATTATGTACAGCACCACACACGCAAACAAAGAATTTGGATTTTGAGCTAATCTAGCCTCGGGCCTGACCTCGCGCCTTGCCTCGTGCCTAGCCTCGCGCCTAGCTTGCGTCTAACCACAACAACGCACAGGTTACAACAATTACCGCAAAACCGTTTTTTTTTTTTTTTTTTTGAGCTAGCCTAGCCTCACACCTGACCTCGCGCCTTGCCTCGTGCCTAGCCTCGCGCCTAGCTTGCGTCTAACCACAGCAACGCACAGGTAAAAGCCATTACCGCAAAACGGACGAAAAAAACGCACGAAAAAAAACGCGTATAAAAGTCGCGGACCCAAAAGCATTATTCGATAAAAATGTCCGCCGCGATGTCGTATGGGTCATGTACCACTTACCTGTTTTCTAGTATTTCGGTGAAAGATCTCGCTCCTCGCTCCTCGCTCGGCATATTGGCTGCTTGGGCTGCCGGGGCTGCTAGGGCTGCCGGGGCTGCTAGGGCTGCTGGGGCTGCGGCCTGGGGCGTCTGGATATCACTCGCGGTTATATAGTTGCGGAGAGACACAACCGACCCGGGCGGAGTGCGGACTCGAACAGAACGAGATCTAGGCTCCCTCGGACGACCTGAGAGTAACTTCGGTGTGGGTGTGATGGGGGTAGCTTTCCGCGAGCTAAGTGATAAGCGATTTGATTGAAAAATCAAATTAAAAAAAATATTTATTTAACCAGCCTGTTTTTTAAAGGACTTACTTTATTTGCTAGTGTTATTCATAAAACAGATTCAAGTAGGTTCATTATTTAGAGACTGCGTATCGGCACAGAAAGTTATAACAATAATGTTGTATCTAATCCTCTATATTTTGCAGTAAATACCCAACTAAGGTAATAAAAAGCAACTGTCGGCTGTATTTAAAAATAAAGTACTTACACCATCAACATTTCGTAGCGCCAAGACATTTTGTAGCACTTTGCTACGCCGTAGCACTATTTGATAAAATTGATTCTTGAATGTTGTTCTCAATCTAAATATTGATGTAAAATAATACTTTAGATATTATTGGTTACAACAAGACTCAAAATAATTATTTTTACAAGATGAAAACTATTAAAAAATCAATCTTTAAATCAGGCATTATTATGGGGCTGTATGTCGACAATTGCTCTTTTTCGAAACGAAAAAAGAAATACTTCTGAACAAGCCACATCTCCTATTTTTATAAGTATATTACTTCAGGTTCCTACCTAGATTTCTATTAAGCATTCTTAAAAACATAATAGCAGAAACTTTTCACGATAAAGATATTATTTCAAAATGATACGTTTTAGAATTTATGATCAAAATATTTTGATACCTACTATTAAAATCAACTTGTGATTTATTGTTAAAGATAGGCAATATGTAGATCTAGATTTCTATTAGAATAGATTTTTGATAAGTAACTATACATAATTTATATCATTAATTTATTCGAAAAGCAAAGGCGGACCACGCTCCGACGTGTGTTTGTCGTCATTGCAGCGGTCGGTAGGATTATTTATCGAAGTGATTAAAGATGGTACATCTTTATTCACATATACTATACATTATAAAATAGGAGATGTGGCTTGTTCAGAAGTATTTCTTTTTTCGTTTCGAACAAAAACAATCGTCGACAGGGAGCGCCTTAACAGGAACTTACTCTGCAAGTGTATAATATATTCTTCCTTATAGACCATTTTTTTTTCAATAATATACCTATTTTGACATATTGTAAAAGTCAAGTTTAGTGATGAAGTAATTTATAAATTTTAAGAATAACTATAACATTCTTAAAACGTGTTTAAAAGCCTAAAGCTTAAAGAGCGTTGGTGTAATTTTCTACGCAATATAGAAGAAAAATGGAAATTGGACCAGCTATGACGAAGGAATGACGCATTATATAATTCATCACAGATTATTCTGATCTATATATTTTTAAGTTATTTAATATGTGGAAACACGGGATAATAAAATATCAAATTAAATAATAATCATTTAATTCCTAACTTATTACTAGTTTTATATAAAAGAAAGAACTATATATATATTTAATGTGTGTATATATCTTCTTAATATATAATTCTTCTGTATGTGTTTGTCACCTAACTCCTCCTAAACGGCTGGAACGATTTGGTTGAAATTTCGTATGTATATTTCAATGGGTTCCTGGATGGTTTGAAAATACAATTGGACCCAGTAGGTAGCGCTGCTGTCGATATGTCACCAAATTTGATTTGCTATACTCTTAATATAGGCGGTACGAAGTTCGCCGGGTCAGCTAGTTTTATTTATATTTCTTTATGTCGTTACTGGTGGCGATTCTGTTGTGTCCAAGCTAAACTTAAAATTTCGTAGAAAAACGATCGATCTTATTCCTTTTATATTAAAGTCTAATTTAGAGTCACATCAGAATGACAGTCCTAAAAATTGGGATATTTTAGCCGTTTCTCTATTTTATTTCGCATATTTGACACAACCAAGTGTCATCTTAGTCAACACCAATTTACATGTTGATTAAATTTAGCTTGACGTTTCTAAATCTATTACAAAAATCGTAAATTTATTCAAAACTATTCTATATTTTAGAACTGTCACTTTGAGGTTACGCTATTTTAAACTTTAACTTAAAAGAAATAAGATCGATAGTTTTTAGGAATTTTAACTTAAGCGTGGACACAACAGAATCGCTACCACTGTGTGATTAAAAAACAAATATACAAACTGTTTTACTCATATATATTCTATATATCATAAATAATCGTATATAGAACCATGATTATAAACCAAAGTACGTTAGACATTCTCTCAAGTCTCCAGGCGCTCAGACTCTTGAAGGTGGCTCGGGGGGGTGCCCACAGAAACGCCTAAACATTTTTCAGTAGTTCATTCTGTATATATGACAGATTACAAGCTGCTTATGTGAATACCAGCTGGTTTTCTCACAATGTTTTCCTTCACCGTATACGAGTATACATTACCAAGTTAACCGTCAAGTAAAACTACATAATAACAGTTAGAAAACTGAGTCTCATTTCCAACCGCAGGCAGTGTGTCCTCAAAGCTGTTTGATAATAGAAGTATGTTTTGAATAATTGGTATACTTTACCAACCGCCTATTCATAATAGTTGTGTAAACCTTTCATAGCTGAAACAACTGATAAATCTATTGTCATCTCTTTTCATTGACATAAATGTGCCTCGTCATGGTCTTCCTGTCCTTGTCCCACGTTGTATGTGTCCCATGTATTCTACTTGTCAGCTCTGTCATCGTTACCGGAGTATTCTGGCATCTACCGTAGAGGTCCCTCTTATAACAGCCAATTTTCGCGGGGATTACCCTACGATACTTCATAGTAATTGTAATTCCCATCAACTTTGTTCGACTATCTTATTTGAATCCCAAAGTTTGAGAGGTTTTTTGTCTGTTTAGATGTTTGTTGTTGCTTTGTTCTGTGGATTTGGATGAAACTTTGAATATACTTAGCTCATGTCCTGGAATAGCCTAATATATAGAATAATTTTTATCCAGGTACCGGGCTATGCTGGTGATTATAAATGCGAAAATGTAGAATTTGGATGTTTGGGTTTCCATAACGCAGTAACGGTAAAACCGATTTCTATGAAATTCGGAATATAATATATAGTTAGAAGTATGGCGTAGAATAGAGCGTTACAGTTACTTTTTAAACGTGTGACGCGCGAGCCATAGCTCGGCATAGGGGGTATAAAAATGCGAATGTTTGTAAGAATTATTGAATGTTTGAATGTTTGGATGATGACAAGCATCAACATGTATTGTCTCAATCAGGCTGTTACATTTTCGTATCAATGTATGAACGTATAGGCCACTTTGAATAGATTACTATGCTTGTAAAACCGCGGATGAAAGCTATTTATGAGTAGGAGGTTAAGTTTAAAGCCTGGGTTATTCAGGCGTCATTGAAAATGACACTTCACGCTGCTCAGTGGAGCTCTTATATACGATGTGAAGTTATGCCTTTCTTGTCGGCTCCGCCCCCCACCATTCCATTATACGTACCCATAGAACTATATAGCAAGTATACCCATTGTACTATTTGTATGTATATGTATGTGTTAAACAAAACGGGTGTTGAAACTAAACGCATAAATTATACCTATACATGTACGAATAAGTTTTAGTATGGCTTCCTTTGACTGCTGGTTTGTTATAGCTGCTATAATCAGGTTAGTGGCTCCGCCTACATAGAAACAAGTGGTTGGTAGCACAATCATAGTATATATAGCAGTGAAAAGTTGAATTCCAGAGGAAAGCACCCGAACCATGCATTACTGGTATGACAGACTATAAATAATAAAGCTTCACATGTAACAAACTATGTAGAAAATCTTTCTAATTGAATCAAGTTCTAATTGTCGGATCATCATCATATTTGGCAGTTGTATGTAGTTGATAACAAAACAATATTATTATTAACCTGATGATGGTGCAGCCAGAATCAGCTTTTCACGAGGGAACTCCTCAACGGTTAATAGCATGGACATCAAACTTTGTATACGCGTTCAACTGTTACAGCTTAATATGATTTCCGTCATGACATGATGATGCAAGCAGTATCCAGCTTTAAGAAGCAGGATCCTTGGCTGGAGCAAGGGGAACTTTTCAACGGCACCATTCTTTGTATACACATTAAGTATTATAAAAGCGTGTTTTTTTTAGTTATTTCAACTATATTTTATTTCATATATTATATTATTACTATACAACCGAATGATGATGACAACTGAATAGGTGTAGCACAATGAGATTTCTTTAGTATACATACATTCTTTATGCAACTTTCACGGTCGGATTACAATCTATTGATCATAACGGGTTTGTAGCACGCAATAGCGGAATACTTTGAATTCAACCCGAACAAACCCGATCCAAGGTTGGAAATATCCCATGATTAATATACAATGGAATCCTGATTTGGTGGTGAATGAAATCAAGAAAAGTATTGTCGTCACCAACTAGTCTTATTTATGTCGCAAAGATAAGGATTTGAACTATTATCGACTTTCAAAATTGTGGAAGCTCTATCTACAAAACTCTTCTACTGACCACATTTATAAACTGAAATAGGATCTTTAATCCCCAAGTACGGTAAACTACCTCTCAGATCTTCAGGCGCTCAGATCCTTGAAGATGAAAGGAGTCAGCCAGAGGCAGGATCAAACATTACTCCATCGCAGTAAATAATGCTCATTGACAAAAGCGCTTACGTGTTTCGGTCATTAAGCCATGACAGTGGTCTTTGGGTGTCATATGAGCTCTGTTATCAGAGTTGATACCTCATACGATCTTATTTATTAAAAAGGCAATTATTAATGTCAATTATTACTACAGTATTAATTGTCTTGTCTCTGTAAACCAACATTTGGGCGCCGTCAATGAGCTTCAGCTTGACAAGTACGATGGATTAGTTACATAAAATAAAAAATAAGAATGGTAGTTAGTTGTTAAAGTTAAAAGGATAAGCCAACTGAAGTGGAAGTGGGCTGGTCATATATGCTGACGAACCGATAACCGTTGGAGTAAACGGGTACCTAATGGAGTGTAGACTGCGAGGCAAGCGACGTGTGGGACGCCCACCGGCCATGTGAAGCGGTGATCTTTGAAATGTGGTCGTTAAAGTAATGGATGAAAAATCCGAAAACCGGGCTCATTGGAGGGTTCTAGGAAAGACCAATGTCTAACAGTGGAGTACTATAACTACGCTGCGTCTGCACTGCGAGGATAGCCGCGGTTGCGACGACAGGCGCGAAGTATCGAACATATGAAACGCTCTACACTCTACTCTACTCTACAGTGAAGGCGCCAAGAGGATGTTCCTTTGTAAAAATTGCGTACCTCATTCTGACTTCTGATATATATTAGTCCCGTACTACACGACACAACACCATGGACGCAAAGGCGTGTTTCATATGTTTGATACTTCGCGCCCGTCGTCGCAACCGGGCTACGCTCGCAATGTAGATGGACACGTTGATGATGAAAATAAACATAATAAATCATGTTAAATGCGATGTGAGGGTGTGTATGTGTAGATGTTTGTGCTTCAATCACGCCAAGACTGATTTAGATGAAATATGGAACGTGTATAGCTTGTGTCCTGGAGTAACAGATAGGATTCTGTCTAACCAGGTACCGCACGAGCGAAGTGCATAGCAGAGCGAGCTGTCGGAGGCTAGCAATACATGATCTTATCTATACATATAATAAAACTGTAGAAGAGTTCAATTCTGTATTGAATAAAAATTAAAAAAAATACTCCTAGGGGTCTTCATATAAGTAACACAAACCAAAAAAATATATTTGGAAATTTTTGTCTGTCTGTCTGTCTGTTGTCTGGCTTTCACGCAAAAACTACTGGACGGATTTTGATGAAAATTCTTTTGTTATATAGCTATTAGTCCTCGGCAACATATAGGCTATAATTTATTTTGAAGATTGGAATACCAGATGTGAAACTATCTATCGACCAGCGAAGCGGGCACGGGTCAGCTAGTATCACTACATAGTATAAAGCAAAGTCGCTTTCCGCTTCCCGCGTCTGTATGTAATATGTAATATGTATGTATGTATGTTTGCTTATATCTTTAAAACTACACAACGGATTTTGATGCGGGTTTTTTTTATACATAGAGTGATTCAAGAGGAAGGTTTATATGTATAATACATTCATAAAATAGTGGAGAAACACTGATAATTTTAGAGGTTTCTAATGTGATGTCGTAAATAAACACATTTTTTTGCGCTTACATTGCAAATGCTGGCTGAACCCCACGAGATATATCAAAATAATGTACTACAGTATTGTATACCTTAAAAACGTCTACAAAAAAGTCCACGATGGTATTAGAAATGTCTTACGCACAGCGAAGCGGGCACGGGTCAGCTAGTAATAAATAAATAAATAAATATTTGTGGACATTTCACACAGCGCCATCTAACCCCAAATTATGCAAAGCTTGTAGGTAAAATCGGAATCAGAAAACAGATTGATTACATAGTATTTTCTTGTAAATAAATACATATTATAATTATAACACCTAGGCACAAAACGAACATCTATGTTCATCACACTAATGTTTGTTTTAGGTGGGAATTGAAAACACAACCTACAGCGCAGAAGGCAGAGCTACAACTGAGTTTTGAGGTCTGAATTTACGAGGTAACTTTTTGCTTTTCATATTTAATAACTCACTTACATAATTTATAATGTATTTTTATTAAGGGGCTCCCAGTCGACGATTGCTCTTTTTCGAAACGAAAAAAGAAATACTTCTGAATAAGCCACATCTCCTATTTTTATAAGTATATTACTTCAGGTTCCTACCTAGATTTCTATTAAGCTGAAAACATATAGCAGAAACTTTTCACGATAAAGATATTATTTCAAAATGATACGTTTTAGAATTTATGATCGAAATATTTTATATACCTACTATTAAAATCAACTTGTGATTTATTGTTAAAGATAGGTAATATGTAGATCTAGATTTCTATTAGAATAATTTATATCATTAATTTATTCGAAAAGCTAAGGCGGACCACGCGCCGAAGTGTGTTTGTCGTCATTGTAACGGTCGGTAGGATTATTTATCGAAGTGATTAAAGATGGGTACATCTTTATTCACATATACTATACATTATAAAATAGGAGATGTGGCTTGTTCACAAGTATTTCTTTTTTCGTTTCGAACAAAAACAATCGTCGACTTAATAATTTAGATTGTTCGAAGCTTCAATAAACTTATTACCCGATGAAAAACGGAGAAGGTTCTCAAGTCGACGCGGATATATATGCCTATATTTTTTTTTACCTGTTGATCCGATATGAATGATTTTTTTAATGGTGTAGAGAATATTCCTAAAGTGGTCCCATTAAAATTATATTACTATGGGACTAATAGTTACTTCATAAAACTAAAAAACTAACGATTAGTCGAAACATACCCATGTTTCCCCGGTTTTCTTTTTAGTTTTTTAAAACGTAATTATTTTATTTAGATAGCTTCTCTAAAAGTGAAATGTGAATCTTTGAGAAAATAAAAATCTTTAATCTGCAGATGTTTGTTTTAGTTTCATCAAGATGCATTATTTCAAGTATTGTGATGATCTTCGCCCGTCCTTTGTATAAACGCATTAGGACAAAAACTATGCAAAATACTCTACTTATACTATTTTAGGACCATCGAGTAACTTATTTATAATTTGTGACCAATCTTGCATTGCGTCTCGTTTGGGACGCTGACAAATGCAAAATGTTTAAACTACCCTCCTCAGACTTTAAGGATCAAACCAAGAGGGATATCTATCGTAGGTACACTGTTTTTTTTTTTGTAAATCGCATGCTGAAAATACTCCAGAAACAAAAAAACCTGAAATGTAGTTCTGCAGTATGAGGACACTAAATATAATACATGGACGTACCTCTGACTACCCCTTTTAGATATTTAAATTATCATCATCATTCTAATAAAAAAAATAACTTAAAATTCAGTCCTAGCATGAAGCAAGAATTGTGAAAAGGTTTATTTGTATTATTGATTCATTTTACATACAAAAGTATGTTGAGTTTGAATAGTTAAAGGATATTTCTCTTGTAATTTTATACAAATAACGATAAACACTTGCCGGATACCAAGCCGTTATGACAACGCAACAATTACAGACAACAATATAAATTTTCTCAAATAAAAAAAACCGAATCCTCCTCGAATGTTCCAGAACTCGCTTTCGCTTATAGCTCGCGCCAGAGCCTCCCCTCGGCGTGGGGCTATTTTTAGCGTCAAGGGGTAGGTTTGCGGGGCGGGTTCGGCGAGGGTTGTAAATCAATACTGGCGTCGCTGTGATACAGCGCCCTCTACTGCGGCAAATTTGTTGGGGAAACTTTCAAAATGAGTCATCCTTTGGCGCAGTATCGCTCCGACTCCATATATGGGCATGAATCACGTTTTGCCGCAGTATGGGGGAGACACCATATTTGAGCATGCATAGCCACGCTTTTTGATGTAGGCATTTTTGTCTGTCAGCATTCTGTCGGCATCGTTTTCATTTTCATGTATGGCCTTCGTAACATTTTGAAATGAAAAAGGATCACGACTGTAATCCCCAAGTACGGTAGACATACTCTCACTTTTCAAGGCGCTTAGATACTTGAAGATATTTTAAGGGGAGGCACGTACAAACATTATGATTAATACAAATACCCACATGTTATATCGCAAAACGTATGCGGATAGAATTGATGGTGGCTAAAGGAGGTTAGTCAGAGGCACGTCCATACATTATGTTTAGTTCAAATATCCACATGCTATTTCGCAAATCATATGCGGATAGAATCGGTGATGGTTAAATGAGGTTAGTCAGAGGCACGTCCAAACATTATGTTTGGTTCAAATACCCACATGTTATTTCGCAAATCATATGCGGATAGAATTGATGATGCTTAAAGGAGTTTAGTCAGAGGCACGTCCAAACTTTGTTGGGTACAATACCCACATTTTATTTCGCAAATTGAACGCGGATAGAAATCAAAAGCTATTTCTGTAAGCTTCAATACTACGTCGTCTATCTTAAAATAAATAAGGCAAACGAATTTTATTTACTCGCCTTCTTATACTCATATAATATCTTAGGATCAAGAGTATAATCTGTATGGTCGTTCAAGTAAATTACGGTAAAGGGGATAGACAGAGGCACGTCCTAATAAGAATTTGGCATAGCTCACATTTAAAAAAAAATTTAGCAAAATTCTATTCCAAAAATTTCCACATTTCAAAATCATTGCACCAAAAATACAGTAATTTCCCACAACATATATTATTATTATTACCGTGAAAGTTCGACGCATCCTGTTTTCTGTGAGTTAAATATGGGTTCCGACCCTGCAGATATGCGCGAGCAGGATGCACTACCTGTGCACTCGCTTGCACCCACCCAAGGGTGAAGGGGTGGCAATTGGGGTTGCAAGCTGCGCATAAATCATGCACCTGGTGGCGAATTTTGATTTATTACGAACAAAGTAGCCACATTGTTCAACTTTATTAGCAACGTATTTTCACTTGTTATTTTTACTCAATACTTAGAACACTGAATTCTTAGCGGATTCGGGTAAAAATATATATTACTTTTGTTGATTATTATTGGTATGATAGAAGGTTCTAAGATATGGAACACAACTCAGCGGTTATTTTAGTTTGGGACATTACATAAGCCAGAATGATCGCATCGCTGGCACACACTTCTACTGAACCTTTCTAACGTCAAATGCGGTCGAAAATCTGCGGGCTTTGGAAGGTTGGGGCGAATTATACTGTATTCTGTGTTCGAGGACCATTATTCGTACAATGAACTCAGTAATCCAAGCAAAAAATTACAACGCTTGCGCGGGGGCTGTTGGGTATTGGAGTCAAGCCAAATTTTGGTACCAAGGAACTGCAGTGTTCGTGGAACATCTGGGGAACATGGGGGGGCTTTTGGGGTATCGCGAGTTTCGTTCCCAGGTAGAGTGAGGTAAGATCTGGTGGGAAAAATTTATATTTGTAAAATTTAAGTTAATTTACGAAGGTGGCTGCTGTGCATATTGATAGTGGAAATGGTTGATGACTTCTGATTAAAAAAAGTGCGACTTTAAAAATCATGTATGTATCATATTCTTCTTTCTTTGTATTGTAATGTGTAGATCAGTATATATTTCTTTGCCGAAAACGATAACATGTTTTTAAAATTTTGTGGCCATAATCTGTTTCCGGTAGCTGGCATTCCATTTTATTGTAAGAGCAGGACAGGTTGCCACCCTGGGAAAATCGATAGTGGCTACGCCTGACTCACAGATTGCGTGACAGTAACTATGGCTGCGACTTAAAATGTTTTAGGTTTCAGCTTTCTGAGGTTCATTTTGCGGTATGCTTTGCCTGGTTTTAAAGTCCTATGCCATGACAATAAAGCGCGATTTTCTATATGTATATTTAAATTTATTTTAAATATACATTTAGAATAATTCATGTAAAATTTTAATTATTTTCTATTTTATTTTAAGTAAGTATTTTTAATTAGGTTAGTCATCATTAATATTATATTTTAGTTTAGTTTTTGATTGCGCTCTTTTTTTCTCTAAGGCTAATCTAAGTCTAGTTCTATGGGTATAGTTAAGTTCTCAAATTTGTTTTAATTAAAATAAAATTGTAAAAGCAATATTTGATGATTGAGTTTTAGTGAAAATATTAATTTATATGTATATTTTTATAAACCGCTTCGCACATTAATATTACGATAAAATATGCAAAAAGAAAATAGAAATTGAAACATTCCGAACTTTAATATTTCACAATGTTTGTAACGTTAGGAATGTTTTATGTCTATTTTTTCATAATTATAATACAAAATAGTTCCTTTGTAACTAAATTTAAAAAATGGTAGTCATTTTGTTTTTGACTCGCCTAAACGGTAACAGTTAAAATTGTTATATTTATTAAATTTCATAAATATTTTCAAAAACAAAAGAATAGCTTGTTTTTTTATTTATTTTTAACCTGAATCAGTTTATAAAATAACGTAGGTACCAACCCTTTACCGAGAAATTATTTCATCCCCTTTATTAGAGAGGGCTAATAGTAGTATAGCCGTTTTCGTTTCCTACCCCCGGAACGTATTTCGCCAGATTCATCGTATTAGCCTATGACGAGTCAACTTATACTTCTTCTATACTATACAATAAAGAGGAAAGAATTGTAATTTTGTATGTTTGTAACGAATAAACTCAAAAACTGCTGGATCGATTTCAAAAATTATTTTACCATCAGAATGCTACATTATCTCTGAGTAACATAGGCTATATTTATTACTAGAAAAAAAATAGGGATCCTAATAAAACCTCAATAATGTGCGAGACGCCGGGGACTGCTAGTAGTTCATAATTGGCCTGGTTCTTAAAGCAAGTGTAAGCTCAAAAGCAAAGTGCTTACTAGACATGGTACCTACTAACTTAGCTTCCATAAAAAGTACGGCCAATTTTAAACAACCCAAATTTAGTTCACAATTGAAACTAATGTTTTTACAGTCTGGCGACCCAGCTCAGTTGGTAACTACAAATTTTTCAACTGAGAACTAAATTCGGGTCTCTTTAACATTGGGTTCATAACAACCTTTCTATCTAAACACTTTCAGCAGATTTCACTAGGTGGCTCTGAGATAAAATTTTGTTGGTTACTACCATCTGAGATGGGATGCCAGACTGTATAAACATTCGTTTAAATTGAGAACTAAATTCGGGTGGCCTTAACATTGGCAACCTTTTCATCTAAACACTTTCAGCAGAAATCACTAGGTGGCACTGGGATAGGATTTTCCCGAGAGTAAATAGGATCTGCTCTCGGGGCTGTAGGCTGTGGGGTATTCCTACAAAGATAAACATTTTGTATGATGAATATAGATGTTTGTTTTTTGTCTTGGTATTAATATGTATAATATGTAGGTACCTATGTATTTACAAAAAAGTATTCTATCTGTTACCAGGTCTCTATCGTACTATCTTTGCTTATTATTTTTCAAACTATCGTGATTAATAACTATAGATTTATACACGGAAAATAAATTAAAAGTAATTACGTGATAAATACCCGTGTACAAATTTAAAGTTATAGATTAGCTTTGTTTGGGGCTAGATAGCGCTGTGTATAAAAGTCACCAGTATTTATTACCTAGATGCTGGGATATCTGGGGGCAAGGCAGTGCCCCCACCAAGTCAAGTAAAAAAGCGGCACGGCCGTACGTACCATCCTTTTCTCGAAGCAGTTCAGGCTATTTTCGACCCCCTATAACTTCGTTGTGGATATAACTAGAATCCTGAATTTTCAGTAACCAATAAGTTGTTTCTACCTAATATTATTTCTGTAAGAGTAAATGTGAATTATATAAGTGAAAACCCGAAATAAATAAATAAATATTTGTAGAATTACCACACAATGATAACTAGATAACTGATAGAATACTTATATACTTTTTTTTTGTAGATACATACACATATGATACAATAAAACACCCAGACACAGAACAAACATTTACGTTTATCTAACAAATATTTGTCCTGGGGATTGAACCCACAACCTACAACGCAGAATATCTGTTTGTTATGTTTATTTTAAAATGTAGAATATAAGATTAACAATAACATAAAAATAATAGATAAATTATAGTTATAAAAAAGTAGTTCTTGCCCTTTTTGTTTTTATATATGATTCAAACATTAATTCAACCTGTCACGTGCTAACTACTGCAAAATGTGGGCATGTGCCAAATATAATGTTTGGACCCCCACTAGACATATTTAAAGCATCTAAGAGTATGGAGATCTGAGAGGATGTCTACCGTACTTGGGGATTACAGTCGTGATCCTATTTATTTTATTTTTATTTTTACATTTAGATAAAACCGGTGAATATATCTTTATCTTCTTCCCAGCATCATGGAAGCGCTAATATGCGCTAGGGGGATAGGGTTGCCGTTCTATTTAAATTTCCAATTTTAGTAGAATCATTCTATGACTTTAATATTATGTTTGGTAGTTTTTTTATGCCGCTTGAAGGCGCAGTAGATAGATTTTCATATATTGTACAGCCGTGACAGACGTTGTCCTGTCAAATTTCAATAATCGAATAAAAGAGACTGAATGTTTTTAGTCTATGATGTCAGATTTGTTGCACACCAGCGCCATCTATACCAAAATCATCCCCTTTGCGTTTCTTTATCGTTTTGGGGATGTTTTTCATTTTAAGTAGTCTATTATTTATTAGGGCATTATATCTACATCTGCAGCAAATTTAAACTTAATCCGTTTTGTCGTTTAGGCCTGATTGAGGAACAAACATACATACAAACTCACAAACTTTCACATTTATAATATTATTAGGATGTGGCATTTGTACTAATGCCTCTAATTACTCGTAGATTTTGATTATACAAATCGAGCCATACGATGAAAATTTTTGGTTTTTTGTATGGGCTAAATCTACACGGACAAAGCGAAAATAGTGATAAAACCGCATTATACCGCATACCTAATACCTATATTGAAAACCAGCATCATAAAAAGAAGCTGTCTTTAATTTAGGTACTAGTATGATTATGATTATGACTAAAAAATTATAAAAACTGGCCAAGTGCGTGTCGTACTCGCAAACGAAGGGTTCCGTACCATTATCTTTAAAAAAAAATTTTTTTTTCTTTTTTTTTTTTTTTTTTTATAATCTGTGAAAATTTCAACAATCTAGCTATCACGGTTCATGAGATACAGCCCTGTGACAGACAGACGGACGTACAGACAGACGGACGTACAGACAGACAGACGGACAGCGAAGTCTTAGTAATAGGGTCCCGTTTTTACCCTTTGGGTAAGGAACCCTAAAAACTAACTTAATTAAAAAAAAATTGGTCTAGCAGTTTTTCGTTTATCCATTACAAACAAACATAAATACAAAAATATTTTCTCCATAAAATACTAGTGTAGATAAATGTATGTCGAGTTAATGCATGGCTAACTTTACTTCTGTGTACAATGCGAACTATTTTATTTATGGCAATGATCCTTGCTCTGTAAATACTTAGTTAAGTGTCTTGCAAGTGATGTGAACTATTATGACTAAGGCGCATCTCTGATTCAGTGAAATTGGTAGAAGGTTCATTTTAACATCTGAATTGCCTCTGAAGCGAATTAAGCTAATGAAGCAAAATAGTAACATTTTAATATAAAATAGGATCACGACTGTAATCCCCAAGTACGGTAGACATCCTCTCAGATTTTCAGCCTTAGATCCTTTGAAGATGTCTAGTGGGGGTCTAGTCACGTCCAAACATTATATTTGGCACATGCCCACATTTTGCAGTAGTTGGCATTCCATACGTGACAGGTTGCAAGCCCATCGCCGCTTATAATAATATTAACTGGTTTCCTCACGATGTTTTCCTTCACCGTTTTGAGCACGTGTTTTTGATGTGCATATAATTTTTCTAACAGAAAAATCCATTGATGCATGCCGGGATTCGAACCCACGACCATAAGATTGAAAGTCGAGGTACCTCCCACTCGGCCAACACGGTCAAAAAACTGTTTTTTTTTATATTATAAAATAAATAAAATATATTCTTATATTATTTTATAAAATAAGTTTTTTGTTGAATAATATTTTTCAATGATATAAGCTGTTGTAAAAACATTTGAACCATCGAATTAGCGCGCTATCACCTGCCACATCATATAACATTGTCATCGGAACTTGACAAGTATGCAAAGTTTCTACTCAATCAAAGTATTTACTATGGAGTTCCATTATGAGTGTCTGTTGAACAGTTCCTGACTCCATCATCAGATCAGCTCACTGTCACCATATTATTGAATTGTCACCGATGCATACGTATGCAAAACTTCAGCTCAATCGGATACCATTAACTATAAAAAAACGCCAAAAACACGCGTTTGTTGTATGGGAGCCTCACTTAATTATTTATTTTATTCTGTTTTAGTATTTTTTGTTATAGCGGCAACAGAAATACATCATCTGTGAAAATTTCAACTATCTAGCTACCACGGTTCATGACTGTGACTGTGACAGACAGACGGACAGACAGACGGACAGCGAAGTCTTAGTAATAGGGTCCGGTTTTTAACCTTTGGGTACGGAACCCTAAAAAAATGGGTATCATTTTACATATTATTATAACACTCAGACACAGAACAAACATATTTTATTTTATTTCATTTTATTCGGAAACAACCAACCGAAACTAATAACCAATATACCTAGTATGTTTTCGTCTATAGGAATTTAATAAATGAATATTTAAATGAATATCTGGTTATAAATTAATAGAAAACAAAAATAACCACTATATTCAAAACACAAATGTTTATACTTGAAACAAACCTACAGCACAGAATCAGAGCTAATCAGCCAAATATAATAAACAGAAATGTTACTATTAAATAGATACATTATCGAGTTCTAGTGTGTACGCATGATACGATCTGCCTTGTCGTTTTGTTCTATATTATTACTAGCAGATTCAGCAAAACGTGGCAATTAGCCGTATTTCTATTAAAAATAATTGACAACCACGATAGTTTTAATTCTTTAACGTAAAACATTATAATTCCTGAAAATCAAAAGGTAATTTTGGGAATAAGAGTAGCCCATGTCCGTCTCAATACTTTAAACTATATGAAATTTCATCACAATCGGTCCAGCGGTTTGGCCGTGATAAGGTCGTCAGATAATAATAATAACTTATACTTATGTAATGGTTGTTGTTTCTGGAGGAGGCCTTCGCCCAAAGAGGGGACCTCAACAACGACATTCCATAAACTAAAAGAAAAATAAAATATTAAGGTTTTTATAAATCACTACATAGTATAAAGCAAAGTCGCTTTCCGCTTCCCGCGTCTGTATGTAATATGTAATATGTATGTATGTATGTTTGCTTATATCTTTAAAACTACACAACGGATTTTGATGCGGTTTTTTTTTATAAATAGAGTGATTCAAGAGGAAGGGATATATGTATAATACATTCATAATATAGTAGAGAAACTCTGATAATTTTAGAGGTTTCTAATGTGATGTCGTAAATAAACACATTTTTTTGCGCTTACATTGCAAATGCTGGCTGAACCCCACGAGATATATCAAAATAATGTACTACAGTATTGTATACCTTAAAAACGTCTACAAAAAAGTCCACGATGGTATTAGAAATGTCTTACGCACAGCAAAGCGGGCACGGGTCAGCTAGTAATAAATAAACACATAATAAATTAATTAAAATACATGCAATATAATGAAATTTATATTGCATGTAATGTTTATGTATGAGGAAAAAAAGGCTATTTTATTTTATTTATTTAATGGTTGTTGTTTACTAAAAATGATTTAAACTTTTCAAGCGAGTTCAAGTCGACGCGTATATATTTATATTTTTTTTTTCATGTATATCTTTCGACCTGATGATTCGATTTCAATTATTTTTCTGTTGTGTAGAGAATAGTCCCAAATTGACCAACTATTTAAATTATATTTATGTAGGACTTATAGTTACTTCAAAAAACTTAAAAATTAATATTGTATCTTGACTTTTCGATTGGTGGAAACATTTTCGTCGGTTTTCTTTTGAGTATTTTGGAACGTAATTTTTCAGTAGAAAAACGTACCTTTTTATAGCGGCAACACTGCTGATTCCAGCCATTAGATTGTATCTTCCTAATACAGTGTATCATGTTCACATTAATTTACTAGTTGGATTTACACAGGTGTAATAAAGAAAAAAAAGGCAATCTTTTAATACCTTTGGTTGCATTATTACAGTTTTCGCGGGGATCTCTAATTGTTTTTAATATAAAATTTTATTATATTTGTTACTCGCTAATAATGGCTTTTGATAGGTGAAATAATTTTCAAAATCGGTCGAGTAATTCTTAAATGCTTTTATTTATGTATCTATGTTTGTTAAGGTGGACTGTTGAACTGAAATTTGGCATACTTATGTAACTTCTGTGACAATGCAATAATATGACAGTGAGCTGATCTGATGATTGAGTCAGGAGCTGTTCAATGGAACTCCTCAGTAAATCGTCTGATTGAGATAAAACTATGTATATTTATCAATTCCCAATGACAATATAAAATTATGGTACTCGCGAGCTGGTCTGATAATGTAGTCAGTAGCTATTCGATGGAACTCCTTAGTAAATAGTCGGATAAAATTATGATATTAGCGAACGGGTCTGATGATGGAGGTCAAATGTAGCCATGGGAACTCCCTAACTACACAACATAACCATGTCGTGTTTGGGCTCGTTGGATTTGTCTTGACAAGTACTATAGCCCTAGAATACTAAAAAGCTTGATTTTAAAAATATACTTATCATAAAAAAACATATTAGAATAGTAGTGTAGATTACTAGCTGCCTACTCGGCTTGAAACGGGTGTACTAACGAAGATTATAGGCAATTTTTGATACCTTACATTTCATTACTGCAATAATAATTGATTATCATGACTAATTGTTTATTTATTTGAAAATAAAGTTATGGCCAGGTTAGGTTACTCGCTGATAATTTAATCACTTGAAAGGTGAAATAATTATCAAATTAGTCCAATGTATAAACTAAAAAGTTTATACATTAGGTACAAACATACAAAAAAAATATATTTTCTAAAGATTTAAATGGCGTAATTTTCATACAATTATCATTCTCAGGCATCTATAAAAAGTTAATAAAACACGATGAATTAAAATACGAATACGAATTATAATAATAAACCTTGCTATACATTTTTTCAAGTTAGGGTTTAACGTTAGGGTACTTGCTGTTAAGGTTTACTATGGTTTTATAATGGTTACGCCGATCAATAGTTAGTCGCGCTGACAAATACGGACGCCTCACTGTGGTCGGCCATTTTATTTCAACTTAAATAATTTAATAAAGTTACGACAAGAACAATAATTATGGAATATTCCATACATGTGATGCACGACAAGATAGTTATCCATCTGGGGGAGCTGGAAAACGACAACCCAGATATGGCTTTTGATGAGAGAAGACATAAAGTTCTGAAAGAGCTCCATTCTTACTATGAAGCCATCAATTTCTACAATGCAATTTTCGAAGATGTCCCTTTGCCGGCGTTTATATTCCTGCCATTAAAGTATTATATGATACTTTAAGCGACGTGAAATACAAGTTGTAGTGAGTAGTATGGAAAGAAATAAAATATAATAGCAATTTGATTTTCAATTTAATATTACAATTCCTATTCCAAGTATTTAGCAATATTATGCTTTTTCTTCAACTTGTAGAATAGTTAAAAGTCTTCATAAGAGGATACAGGAATTTATAGGAGTGGGTCGTTTATACTAAGACTACAAATGTGTGTGCCCGTCTGGCTAAGTAGTTTCATTAATTCTTAATATAAATAATAATAAATTCAAAGTCATGAGGTATCATAATAAAATAATCAAAAAATGTTAAATGTTATTCAATTAAGTATCTGTTTCCTTAATAAATACTACTACTGTTAGGTAGGCAGGAAACTAGTAGTTACCACTAGGATGAAAAATATCGTATAATTATTCAATATTAACCAGTGAATCGCTAGATTTTATTTATTTGATAAATTAAGAAGGTTTTAGTGGATAAAGACAATTTTATGAAAAATTTAAGACTTTATTATTCTAAAAATACTCACTCAAGTTTAGCATCGTACAATCATTTTGAATTATGAAATGGGTACAATCTATTGTTAATAGAAATTAATACAGATATATTACTAGTAAAAATGGCAAAATAATGCAATAAAACCGGCCAAGTGCGAGTCGGACTCGCGCACGAAGGGTTCCGTACTATTATCAAAACGGCAAAAAAATCACGTTTGTTGTACGGGAGTCTCACTTAAATATTTATTTTATGCTGATTTTAGAGAAATACATCATCTGTGAAAATTTCAACTGTCTAGCTATCACGGTTCACGAGATACAGCCTGGTAACAGACAGACGGACAGTGGTGTCTTAGTAGTCCCGTTTTTTACCCTTTAGATACGGAACCCTAGAAACATAAAAAATAATTCATAATATCTCGTAACCTACCTATTTACCTAACTACGTAGTTAGCATTCCACACGTGACAGGTTGCAATCCCATCGCCGCTTTCAAGAATACTAACAGGTTTCCTCACGATGTTTTCCTTCACTGTTATAAACACGTGTAACGCGCATATACTTAGGTACATTTTTCGAACAGAAATATCCATTGATGCACGGCCAGGATTCGAACTCGAAATTAGTTGGAAATTAATAATATCTACCTAGGTACCTATTTACCTAACTACATGAATTCAATAATTCAATTTCAAACTTTTTATTCGATCATGTGAACCTATTTACCGACTTACTTTACCGATAGTGGTAAAATAGCGCCACCTGCCAGCAGAATCGCAAACCTCTTTCATCTTACCTATCAAACCCCGAGCGGTCGCATGAGACAACGAAAAGTACCTATAATACGTAGTAACATCAAATGAAACTAGATGGCGCTGGAATGCAAAAATCAAGTTTGTTGTATGGGAGCCCCCCTTAAATATTTATTTTATTCTGTTTTTAGTATTTGTTGTTCGAGCAGCAATAGAAATACATAATCTGTGAAAATTTCAACTGTCTAGCTATCATGGTTCATGAGATACAGCCCTGTGACAGACAGACAGACGGACAGACGGACAGACGGACAGACGGACAGACGGACAGACAGACGGACAGCGAAGTCTTAGTAATAGGGTTCCGATTTTACCCTTTGGGTACGGAACCCTAAAAAAGCATTGTTATTAAATAAATTTGTAAGTATGAAAATAACAATTTTAATCGAAACAGCTATTATTTCAAAAATACACATTTATGAAGACTAGCATCGTACTTATGATAATTATGTTGAATTATGAAGCAGGTATAATCAACAAGATTCATAAAAATAAATACGGATTTAGAACTATTATTTTGCCATGATGGAAAAATAATTCAATAAAAAGCATTACTATGATGCAATAAATTTATAAAAATGAAAATGCCAATTTTAATCAAAACATAACATACAATTTATATCCGAAAACATAAAAATAATAAATACCTAACATAAAAAGTAAAATGGAATTGTAACCATCGTTTTGAATTTTGTTCAGATTTCAGATGGCTCAGGGTTTTCAGGCTCGACTGTGTCTGACTCCATATCCGGACTCGCTGGCCCCACTGAGTCAGATTGATTAGCAGGACTAGCTGATCCAGCTATGTCATATTGTAAAGCAGGACTCGCTGGCCCGGCTGAGTCAAATTGATAATCTGGGCTAGCAGACCCATTTGCGTCAGATTGTAAAGCAGGACTCGCGTGTCCGCCCGAGTCAGATTGGGTAGAAGACATTGGAGAGATTGGTGGGAGGTTAAGTTGGGTAGAAGAGTATACTGTTTCCTCATGCTCATAATCAGAATCAGGAGTTGGTGGTCCAACATTTTCCGATGCGGGCTCGGGGCTTGCATCAGGGTTGCTTTCCGATACATTAGCACCTTTCTCGAGCTGCTGCCAAGCATAATCATTTAAATCATCGCTTAGCTCTTGCGATGACGACTCATGGATATCAGGCTCATTTTCTTGAGTCGGCGGAGGCCCTGCAGCAGTATTGCTGGTACCCTGAGGAGGCTCCTGGCTGTTCGAATCGCCGAACTCATACGGATCCTCGTTGCTAAGCCTCCAATTGTGCGACATTTTTAACGGCGTTGATCTGAAATAAAAGAAAGTAAATAATGTCAGTAAGAATAAATACGTTTAGACAAATGAAAAGAAAACCGACGAAAATATTCAGACCAATCAAAAAATGTGACCAACCGAGGGATAATTCCTTGTTTTCCTACCCTTAGGACTAGATTTTTTTTTCTAATTTATGTTGAACCATCTTCGAGGTATGATCAGCGGAATGATCAAAATCGGACCACTCTTAAAAAGTTATGCGTAAAAAATAAACAATAAAATAAACGCGTCGACTTGAGACCTTTTTCGTCGGTTAAAAAACAGGCCAAGAGCGTGTCGGCTCACGCGCAATGTAAGGTTTCGTAGTATTAACAGATAAAACTAATTTTCAATGGTATTTGTACTACATTTTTATTATTACTTCCAAGTTCACTTTAAAAGTTGGTCGACTATTACTGTTTCGTCTATTACTCGTAAACTTGTAAAGCCTACTTAGCTGTGATAGTTTTCCTTTTAAATTTATTATATGTACTACTACCGTGAATTTTTCACATCTTCAAAATCAATAGTTTAGCTGTTAAGGGGGGGGGGGGGGGGGGACACATGACTCTAATAAAAAATTACACTATTATTACAAATTAGCTTAATATTTTACAAACGAATCCCTTAATCGAAAAGTGGTTTTCA
The DNA here is from genome assembly GCA_912999785.1 of Hydriomena furcata. Lineage (NCBI taxonomy): Eukaryota > Metazoa > Arthropoda > Insecta > Lepidoptera > Geometridae > Hydriomena > Hydriomena furcata. The sequence goes on from OU538821.1 coordinate 3,531,299, forward strand.
CAAACCCTCAATACTTTTTAAAGACCTATCCAACAACATGGGGTACGCGAGAAAAAAAAACCGGCCAATGCGAGTAGGACTCGCGCACGAAGGGTTCCGTACCATTATCTATAAAAAAACGGCCTAAAAATCACGTTTTTTGTATGGGAGCCCCCTTAAATATTTTTTTTTATTCTGTTTTTAGTATTTGTTCTTAGAGCAGCAATAGAAATACATAATCTGTGAAAATTTCAACTGTCTAGCTATCATGGTTCATGAGATACAGCCCTATGACAGACAGACAGACGGACAGACAGACGGACAGCGAAGTCTTAGTAATAGGGTTCCGATTTTACCCTTTGGGTACGGAACCCTAAAAATGGCAACGTTCTTGAATGAAACCTGCTGGTTTCTTCTATTTAATACGTAGAAACTTATTAGGATTTTCGGAAATTTTATTTCGTTGTAGAAAATAAAATTTGTAACAGACTTAAATAACGTAGTACCTAGGTATGTATACTGGTGGAAATGTTACACAGCGCCGTGTAATTGTATTGGCAACAGAAATACACATCATCTGTGAAAATTTCAACAGTCTAGCTATCACGGTTCACGAGACAGACAGACGGACAGAGAAGTCTTAGTAATAGGGTCCCGTTTTTATCCTTTGGGTACGGAACCCTAAAAAGGAAGTATATAAGTATTATATCAGTTATCTGGTTCCCATAGTACAAGCTTTGCGTAGATTGGGGCTAGATAGTGTGAAATAACCACCAAAATTTATTTATTTTATTTTATCAACGAACATTATATAGTTTTATAAATAAAAATGCCGTGTTGGCCGAGTGGGATGTACCTCGACTTTCAATCTGAAGGTCGTGGGTTCGAATCCCGGCGTGCATCAATGGATTTATCTGTTCGAAAGTTTATATGCGCATCAAAAACACGTGCTTACAACGGTGAAGGAAAACATCGTGAGGAAACCAGTTAGTGTTCTTATAAGCGGCGGTGGGCTTGCAACCCGTCACGTATGAAATGCTAACTTCTGCAAAATGTGGGCATGTGCCAAATGTAATGTTTGGACGTGCCTCTGACTACCCCCACTAGACATCTTCAAAGGATCTAAGAGCCTGGAGATCTGAGAGGATGTCTACCGTACTTGGGGATTACAGTCGTGATTTATAGTTTTATACCGATATATAAATTCTACACCCGAAAATTGGCATTGGTATAGATAGGCACCTACTAGTGCCTACCTGGTGATAAGTGAAATTTTTGACGTTTTGTATGGGCTGAATCTACCCGGATAAGACGAAAAAAGTGATAAAACTGCATTATCTTGAAAATCTTCAAATTAAAAAAAAATGTCTCTAATTTAGGTAGCTGTTTAAGGCGCTCCCAGTCGACGATTGTTTTGGTTCAAAACGAAAAAAAAAATACTTGTGAACAAGCCACATCTCCTATTTTATAATGTATATATGTGAATAATTATTAATTAGCGACTGGGAGCCTCTTAACGAATTATACAAAATGAACTATTTAGCTATTCATAGTTTTGATTAAAAACGAAACTAGTGTTTTTGAAGAGCCAACTTTGGAAAATAAATCTATCGAGAAAAGTTTCACCAATCGTGTTTCTGTCTATAATTTATCTAGATTAAATACTTAAGGCCCTGTATGTCGACGATTGCTCTTTTTCGAAACGAAAAAAGAAATACTTCTGAACAAGCCACATCTCCTATTTTATAATGTATAGTATATGTGAATAAAGATGTACCCATCTTTAATCACTTCGATAAATAATCCTACCGACCGCTGCAATGACGACAAACACACGAGGCACCATGGGCAGCGCGTGGTCCGTCTATGCTTTTCGAATAAATTAATGATATAAATTATGTATAGTTACTTATCAAAAACCTATTCTTGTAGAAATCTAGATCTACATATTACCTATCTTTAACAATAAATCACAAGTTGATCTTATTAGTAGGTATCAAAGTATTTCGATCATAAATTCTAAAACGTATTAACGTATTTTGAAATAATATCTTTATCGTGAAAAGTTTCTGCTATTATGTTTTCAGTTTAATAGAAATCTAGGTAGGAACCTGAAGTAATAAATTTATAAAAATAGGAGATGTGGCTTGTTCAGAAGTATTTCTTTTTTCGTTTCGAAAAAGAGCAATCGTCGACATACAGGGCCTTAAGTTATCTTTGTCATAAAAAACAAAACTGTATGTTTTGCGGTTATTGAGAAAAAACGATTCTGCATTTATTACTCGTCTTAATACATCCAGTATAGACAAAATTGTTATTTAACAGTTTAAAATATGCCTTGCCTGCCTTTATCGATTCAGCAGTTAGAGCTTGATCAAATAACAAACATCAAGCCACCCTTGCAAACATTCCCCTTTCTATCATTATTATTAAATTGGGGTTCCCTCCCGCCCTCACGGATAGGAAAAAACCGGGCAAGTGCGAGTCGGACGTGAGGTCCCGTACCATTCACCATAAAAAACGCCAAAAAATACGTTTGTTGTATGGGAACCCAGTTATTTATTTCTGTTTTTAATATTTGTTGTTATAACAGTACAGTACAGTTGTTTGTTGTTTCAGTAGTTGCTATAGCAACTACTGAAATACATCATCAGTGAAAATTTCAACTGTTTAGCGATCACTGTTCATGAGATGATAGACTGATACCTGTGACACCCTGTGACAGATAGACGGACAGCGAAGTCTTAGGAATAGAGTCCCGTTTTTACCCTTTGGGTACGGAACCCTAAAAATAATCGCTTTAGGTAACTAGGAGCTTTCTGAAAATACGCTCTGTATTCATCTTTAAACTTCAAGGCAATTGTAATATTTATTAATTTACTAGCTAAACCACAGAAAAAAAGCACTGTTTATTTTATTAAGGGGTGATAAAAAATACCCTACGACCTATTCTCATACCTATCGAATATACACAAAACACAAACATGTTAACTTAAAAAAAAGCGAATGCCAATTATTTTATATATAAATACGAAAGTTTAGGAATCACGCCCAAATTACTAAACTGATTTAGATTAAACTTAAAATATATAATATAGCCTATAACCTGGAATAGCAAATAGGCTATTTTATATACAGGTATCACACGAGGGAAGCCGCGGGCGGAAGCTAATCACTACATAGTATAAAGCAAAGTCGCTTTCCGCTTCCCGCGTCTGTATGTATGTATGTATGTATGTTTGCTTATATCTTTAAAACTACACAATGGATTTTGATGCGGTTTTTTTTAATAGATAGAGTGATTCAGGAGGAAGGTTTATATGTATTAAACCCGTGCAAAGCCGGGGCGGGTCGCTAGTAAAATATAAATGCGAAAGTTATGATTACTTTTGAATAATAGCGTCTCAATCACTCCCGAACGACCGAACGGATTTGGATGAAACTTGAAATAAACATAGCCAATGCCTTAGTGTAACAAATACCTAGGTTAGTTAGTATTCATGTACCACGTGAGCAAAACCGCGAGCTGAGGCTAGTGTTCTCATAAAACGCCGACCTTTTAATGTGTTAGTAAACAATGTTATTATGTTAGTAAACAAAATATTGCCGCAAGCACGTTTAAATACAACTGTCTAATTTATGCGATCAGTGTACCTATTTTGTTTGGGATTCAATTATATGTCATAAATATAACTATCACGACAAAATGCAAGTCACCCTACCGCTAATGATGAGTACAATATGGGTACCCAATTCGCGCTTGCTCCTATGAGGTCTATTCTGTGTAATATTTGTAACAACTCACCGGTCAATTGCGATGTATACCACGAACACGGCACTTGAAGTTAGAGAGATTATTAAATGAAGAAATGTATCAAAGCTACTGGTTTCAGACGATTTGCAAAATGCTTGCTGAGCACGTCCTATCAGTACGACGAATATCGAAAGAGTGGTAGATATTTGTGAGGATACCTCGTCCCTTCGCGCATGCGTCCAAGCAGTCTGGTACGTACCTTTTCAAAAAAGTCCTTTGTTGAACTTACCCCTTATATTATTTATTTAACAGACGCACACAGACAAACAACAATAATGACTGGTCAAACAGCTCAGTTGGTAGTAACTCTGCCATCTGCACAGTAGGTTGTGGGTTCGATTCCCACAAACAAACATTTGTGTGATGAACAAAAATGTTTGTTCTGTGTCTGGGAAATTAGGGTTTGTTCTCTACTTCACAATTAGGCTGAATCTACCAGGAAAATGTGATAAAACTGCATTATCTTGAAAACCATCAAATTTAAAAAGAAACCGTCTGTAATTTACTTAGCTAGTATGGTTATCTAACAAATTATATAAAAATAAACCGTTTAGCTATTCATAGTTTTGATTAAAAACGAAACTAGGGTTTTTGAAGAGCCAACTTTGGAAAATAAATCTATCGAGTAAAGTTTCACCAATCGTGTTTCCGTCTGTAATTTATCGAGATTAAATCCTGAAGTTATCTTTGTCGTAAAAAACAAAACTGTATGTTTATCGGTTATTGAGAAAAAACGATTCTGCATTCTTCAAAAACATTTATTACTCCTCTTAAATATATTTTGGAAATATTTAATTGTTTTAAAAAGTCTGAGGTATAATTATGTTTATTTCTTGGGTTGGATTCTATTTGATTAAGTAGTTGCTATTATATACCTACCTATAAATAATTAAATAAATATTGGTAGACATTTCACATAGCCACCTAGCTTAAGCAAAGCTTTTACGGGAACTAGATAATTGATATATATACTATATATACTATACTATACTATAGATATACTATACTTTTTTTGTTGTAAATAAAAAGAAATAGGATCACGACTGTAATCCCCTAGTACGGTAGACATCCTCTCAGATCTCCAGACGCTTAGATCCTTTGAAGATGTCTAGTGGGGGTAGTCAGAGGCACGTCCAAACATTATATTTGGCACATGCCCACATTTTCCAGTAGTTAGCATTCCATACGTGACAGGTTGCAAGCCCATCGCCGCTTATAAGAACACTAACTGGTTTCCTCACGATGTTTTCCTTCACCGTTGTAAGCACGTGTTTTTGATGCGCATATAATTTTTCGAACAGAAAAATCCATTGTTAGTACATACATATATATAGTACTACCGACCCGCCCCGGCTTCGCACGGGTAGCATGTTATTATACGTATAAAACTTCCTCCTGAATCACTCTATCTATTAAAAAAAACCGCATCAAAATCCGTTGTGTAGTTTTAAGGATATAAGCAAACATACATACATACATACAGACGCGGGAAGCGGAAAGCGACTTTGCTTTATACTATGTAGTGATACCATACATTATAGTAAATCATTACACCCAGAAACAAAAACAAACATCTAAGTTCCTCACACAAATGTTTCTCATTGGTAGAAATTTACAAAAAGTTTTCGACAATATTAATATTTAGACAATAACAATTCATTTTGGGCATGGCAACATCGATTTTTTTAGGGGCGTTGATCACGTGATCCCGTTTACACACACATACATACATATTTATTTTTCCCACCCTTTTTATAGTAGGGCGGGTCCTAGCACCATAAAAATGTTAAATCATTGTAGATTTATAAAATTGATAATCTACACTGCTATATGAAGGGGTAAAATTTGTATTTTTGTATGTTTATCTGTAATAAGTAAGCAAACTTAAAACTACATGACTAATTTAATAAATATGTCGTTATATATATATAACATGTTTTTATAGCCGGGGCGGGTCGCTAGTAATATATATAAACTAGCGACCCGCCCCGGCTTCGCACGGGTAGCATGTTATTATACATATAAACCTTCCTCCTGAATCACTCTATCTATTAAAAAAACCCGCATCAAAATCCGTTGTGTAGTTTTAAAGATATAAGCAAACATACATACGCGGGAAGCGGAAAGCGACTTTGCTTTATACTATGTAGTGATTACGTTTCACGTTGTTTGTCCGCGATGGACTCCTAAACTACTTAACCGATTTTAATCAAACTTTGCACACCGTGTGCAGTTTGATCCAACTTGAAAGATAGGATAGCTTACATCTCAATTTATAGTCGCAATATTATTTTATTGCAAACTGTTGACACAGCAACGCGTGGCCGGGTCTGCTAGTCTTCTTCTTCTTTTTTTTATGTATAAAAATGAATTGCTGTTCGTTAGTCTCGCTACAACTCGAAAACGGCTGGACGGATTCGATTAATTTTGGTTTTAAAATATTTGTGGAAGTTCAGGGAAGGTATAAACGGTGAGAAAATACGGAAAAAATGCGAGGACAATAGTAAAAACAATTTTTTTTTACACACAAACTGTTCCTTCCTGTCAAAAATTTTGATATTTGTACAACATATATTACACTAGCCGTCCCGCGTCCCCGCAGACTTTGTCCTGTCCAAATTTCAATAATCGCATAAAAAAAGCACTTTCAGGAAACTTCAATTTTTTTCCTTATAATCCTTGTCCTGATTACGAATTTCGTATATTAGACTCGGGTCAAATTGAAGAACATATTAAAATAAAGGTTTCGAATCGACAAAATATATCTGCAATTATCGTGTAGAATTTAATAATTTCAAAACGAGAACGGAAACGGGAACTTAACACCAAATTTGAAATCGGTAAAAAGTCCGCTGAGTCAGCTAGTTTGTCATAATTATAATTTTACGTTAAAAAAACTAAAATGAAAACCGACGAAAATTTATAGACCAATCGCAAAGTCAAGGGACGATATTCGTTTTTTAAGTTTTTGAAGGAACTGTAAGTCCTACATAAATATAATTTAATTTTACTAGGGATTATTCTCTACACAATAGAAAAAAAATATCGAAATCGGATTACCAGGTAAAAAGATTATGCGCGATCATACACAAAAAAATATAAATGTCGAATTGAGAATCTCCTCGGTTAATAGCAACAATTATTTTTACCAAACGAAATTGTAAATATGCGCATTAATACGTGTTCAACATATACAAAGGAAAACGCAAGGAAACCTTTAGTTACCTTATATAAGTGGCAATGAGCTTGCTACTTGTCACATAAGTCTAACTACCTACTGAGAAAAGTTAACTTTAGAACTTGCGATCTACAAATCATATCTCAAATGCATAAACAACATCTTCCTGTCTATTAAGTGGGCACTAAGCCACTTAAGTGGGGTCGGCACATCGACCACACAGCCTATGGACTCCTCATGCAAGGCGAACACTTTCAAACAACAAATTAAGCTTATACCGCTGATATGAGACACCGAACGCGATTCACGACGCGCCCCGCGTCGGGCTGTGGCATTGAACCGGCCAATCAGAATGCATTTTTTACCGCTCCCCCTGACCCGCACACCTCAACTATTTGACTGAATTGTATGTTTGAAGAAATAAAGCCATTAGGGGTCTATTGGGCTATGTGGTCGATGGGTCGGCACAACATTGTATTCATCTTCCATTTCCCTCTAACATTCGTTATCTCGTCACTCACTCTTTTCCATGTCATCTTTCACACAGTCCAAACTCAAATTCAAAAGGAATTTATTTCAATAAAATCACAAGGATCAATTTGAAACGTCTTAGGAACCAGGTGAAGCTACGCCTGTTCCTTGCGACCAAGCCTAGAAGAATCAGGCAACAAACACGGCTTGGGGCCTATAATTTTTTTCAATGATCCCTTTCTTAATTAATGCTATGTAGGCACTAGAGTGCCTCCAAAGGTGCCGATCGAACAAGGTAAAATAAACAAAAATAATAATTAAAAGGACAAATATATAGTAAAGTAAGTAAAAATAGTGAAGGTAGTACAAGTATGTACAACAATAAAAAACCGGCCAAGTGCGTGTCGGACCACGCGCAATGTAGGGTTTCGTAATTTACACAGCTAACAAAAATGTATAAGTACAACCCGGTCAGAATATCTGTGCACCTCGCTGGAATGCGGCGCCTCTCCCGCGTCTCCCTCTCTCCTCTCCTCGTGCGCGGAGAGCGATAGAGATAGCGATAGCGATACGTCACGAGGTCAGGTGCACAGATATTGTGACCGGGTTGTAATTTTGAATGATATTTGTGCAAAAATTTAATTATTACTTGATATTTGTACTAAATTTTTGTTTTCTATGTTGATCGATTATTCGTAAACTTGTAAAGCTTACATAGCCGAGATAGTTTTCCTTTTAAATTCATTAAATGTACCTACTACTACCGTGTTTTTTTTTCACATCACCAAAACCAATAGTTTAAGGTGGTAGGGGGTCGTTCCATTTGGAAACCGTTTGTGAGAATCACATTGAACAGGCTCGAGTTGGAAGAAACTTATTGGATTTTGTTTATAAGACGATATTTTTTTTCCAATAGGAAATAAGTTTTTTTTTTATTATATATTTTTAAAAACAAGTTTTTCTAATCCCAGGGCTCTAGTACTCGTCAAGACAAACCCAACGAGCCCAAACACGACAGGGTTATGTTATGTAGTTGAGGAGTTTCTATGGCTACATCCGAGCATTATCAGACCAGCTCGCTAGACCATAATATTACATTGTCATTGGAGATTGATAATCCGATTATTTACCGAAGAGTTCCGTTGAACAGCTGCTGACTCCATCATCAGATCAGCTCGCTGTCACCATATTATTGCATTATCACCGAAATTTCAGTTCAATCGGTTGGGGATCACTGCTTCAAAATTGAGTTGCACGAATCCAATTGAACAAACATATGTAAACATGTTTGTTCAATTGCAAGTTTAGATGATGCTTGAAATGTTTGTTTTTTGTATGGGCTGAGTTTACCCAGATAAGACGAAAGAAGTGAGAAAACGTATTTTCTTGAAAACCATCAAACTTAAAAAGAAACTGTCTTTCATTTATGTAGCTAGTATAATTTATTTAACTAATTAGATAAAAATGAACTGTTCTATTCATAAAAATAAATAAATTAATCACTACATAGTATAAAGCAAAGTCGCTTTCCGCTTCCCGCGTATGTATGTATGTTTGCTTATATCTTTAAAACTACACAACGGATTTTGATGCGGTTTTTTTTAATAGATAGAGTGATTCAGGAGGAAGGTTTATATGTATTAAACCCGTGCGAAGCCGGAGGCGGGTCGCTAGTGCCAAATATAATTATTCTGCATTCACCATAAAAAAATATTACTAGTCTTAAATAAAAGCTTTGTAAAAAGTACCGTTGTGTGGTACTTTGTCGTGTACGTAACCAAATGTTTATCAAAGAAAACAACATCATATTTCTAGATAATTATTTATATTTATTTTATACATAACCTTAAGTATAACAGGTAAACAATATTTAGTTGGTAGTAGGTATTATAGAAGCAAAATTATTGATAAACTCCCAAAATATTTACAAATCGGTGCGAATAATGTATTTTATAAATACGCAGATTTTGACAAAGAAATTGCATATATTTTTAATAATGTATCCTCGTAAGACTTAGGGCTGATAATCGTCCACTTGTCCCTACGACCCAGTCCTTTGTAAAAGACTTTTGGGCGTTAATGAGTACAAAGCTAGAAAATGGGCTTGGCCGGAATGACACCGGTGAGTACCTTATAAAGAACTGTGGGTCTTACAAGGGCATAGGTACATATTTATTTTACATCAAAACGTTTTCCCAAATATAATGTAGGTATAATACTTTTTATGATTCTCGCCTTGGGTATCTATGTTTTTCAAAATCTTAAATATTTATTAAATTTAAAAGAAGCCACTGTAGTACTGACGTTTATTGTTAATATATAATTTATCTTATACTTAATACATTCTTAATTGCATTATACTCGTATTGTGTTTAATAGAAAGCATAAAAGTTCGGACAGTGTAATAAAAGTGAGTTTAGACTGTGGGAAGAAAATTCTCAAACTACGTATAATATCCAAATAGGTAATAGTTTTTAGAACCAAATCATATATATATAACTTTAATAATTAAAGAAAATGATGAGAATATAAAATTTTTGCAAGAGTAAATTCCTAATAGGTAGGAAATAAGTGCGTTATAAAGTACGTGTAATAAAATATGCATTCACTGGGCTTAATATACAAAATCGTGTGATTATAGCACGAGAAAGATTATTATAATATTATTTAGTTATTGCGTAACATGATATTTATAAATTTTCCTACATAAAGATAAGAAAGGAAAAAAAAACCTAACAAAGTCACAAAATGTTTTAACTGAGATTCACCGCTAACCGTTTAGTACGTAAATGTGTATTTAAAAGTTTAATTTAAGTGCTGATATTGACTATCTTTGTTGTATCTCTGCTGTAGATCTGAAATAAAAAAAAACAATTAAAACTTTTTACACGCATTTATTTTAATAATTTTAAAGTTTTATCTCCACCGATTGAGCTGAAATGCATACTTATATAACTTCGGTGACAATGCAATAATATGGTGACAGCGAGCTGAAATGATAATCGAGGCTGGTGCTGTTCAACTGAACTCCTCAGTAAATAGGTCGATTGAGATAAAACTTTGCATACCTATCAATCTCCAATGACAATGTAAAATTACGGTACTAGCGAGCTGATCTGATGATGGAGTCAGGAGCTGTTCAACGGAACTCCTCAATAAATAGGTCGATTGAGATAAAACTTTGCATACCTATCAATCTCCAATGACAATGTAAAATTACGGTACTAGCGAGCTGATCTGATGATAGAGTCAGGAATGAACAGCTGTTCAACAGAAATCCTCAGTTAATAGTCGGATTGAGATAAAACTTTGCATACCTATCAATCTTCAATGACAATGTAAAATTACGGTATTAGAGCCTTAGAATTTATAAAAGCTTGATTTAAAAAATGTATTTATAAAATAAACTTATTTATGAATAGTATAAACTATTTTAATTTAAAAAAAAAGAACAGACTTATAAACCTATTGTGAGTTGAGATTTCTAATCCGTATGTATTGGATTATTATTTTAGCGAAATAATAGAACTCCGACCGCAGTTTCGCTTGTAGTAGGTACCTAAAAAGTAGCCTATTTGTAATCCCAGAGCATGGCCTATGTATATTACTAGTTTCAACGAATTCCGTTGGTTATTTTAGCGTGATTGAGGCACAAACATCCTGGTTAGTTGGTGAGCTTGTTGGAACTTTATCTTACCCTGGACTACTCTCTCTTCCTGGCCAAGACTGGTGTCCATCTAATGTCCTATTCCCTGTAATCAGAAATCATATTTCAACGTCTTATATGATTTCGCACGGCTCTTAACAAAAATAATTTCAATAGGAAGATGTAGGTACCTAATTGGGTCATGAATATAGAACCCCGAGATCCTTGAAGGTGTCTAAGACCGAGTTGCCAGCGACCAGTCGACAGTGCGCAATGGCTCTAAGGGTGATAGTCAGAGGCACGACCAAACATAACACGAACTATGTTAATGAAATAGGGCATGTGAGCATGTGCCAAATGTAATGTTTGGACTTTCCTCGGACTACCCTGCATAATCAAGGATCTAAGTGCCTGGAAATCTGAGGATGTCTACCATACATACATAACATTTGGATGTTCATTGTGTGCAGTGGGGCTATTTTGTAAAAACATGATTATCATGTTATGATATTGATACCAATACTTATTGGTACTGAATGCCATAATACCTACAATTTTTGTGCTTAGCATTTAAATACCTACGCTTCCAATACAATTATACAATACCTACGCATAGGTATAGGTGCATAAACAGTGAATAGTTACCATGAAAAGTGTACAGATTAGGTATTCTCTAACATTAGGTATTGCATTAATAATAATGATAATCATGTTTTTTACCAAATAGCCCTGCTGGTAAAAAGCATTTTATAAGTGACCGGTTGCAAGCTCATCGCCGCTTATTAGAACTATAACTGATTGGTTCTGACTGGATCTAACTGGATTCCTTAATATGTGTCCTTTCAACATTTAAGTAGGCATAGATACGCACAAATTATGATAAACAAAAGTAAGTATAAATTCGCAAAATGCTTAATTAATAGTAAATAAAAAAAATAAAAATATAAATAAAAATAAGGATCACGACTGTAATTCCCAAGTACGGTAGACATTCTCTTAGATCCTGGAAGTTATCTAAATGAGTTAGTCAGAGGCACGACCAAGCACAACATTTTGGCACATGCCCACATTTTGCAGTAGTTAGCATTCCACACGTGACAGGTTGCATACCCATCGCCGCTTACAAGAATACTGACTGGTTTTATCACGATGTTTTCCTTCACCGTTATAAGCACGTGTAATTTTTCCGAACACAAAAATCTATTGATGAACGGCCGGGATTCGAACCCACGACCTTTGGATTGAAAGTCGAGGTACCTCCCACTCAGCCAACACGGCTTTACAATCATTGTCATCATGATTATAAATAATTTTAAAAATAAATAAACGGTTAAAAACGTTATCATTACAAGAAAAAAACCGGTCAAGTGCGAGTCGGACTCGCCAGACGCCAGACGGACAGCGAAGTCTTAGTAATAGGGTCCCGTTTTTACTCTTTGGGTTTGGGTTTGGAACCCTAAAACGTGGTAACAACATCGATCTAATAAGCCGTATGTCAATTTGAAATGAATCGTATTTATGTCGCGCACGGGTACAACGCCAGGTGACACATTAACGGTAAACGAAGACCCCTCTAACCTTGTACACCCTACTATTACTAGTTTGAACTTTTTGAATTCATGCGTATGTTGCTCAATTTTATTCAAATTAATTGTTAGAACTTGTTATTTAAATTCTCGAATAAAGTTTATACAGAAAGTTCATTATGCAACCCCTTTGACCTTCTGTTGTCAAAAAGCTACTAAGTACCTAACTGTTTAAAAAGTGACGAAACATGTTTTAGGGTTCCGTACCCAAACGGGAACTTCGCTGTTCAACTGTCTGTCACAGTACTGTATCTTATAAACCGTGATAGCTAGACAGTTTAAATTCTTACAGATGATGTATTTCTGTTGCCGCTATAACAGCAAATACTAAAAACAATAAAATAAATACTTAAGTAGGGCTCCCATACAACTAATGTGTTTTTTTTTTTGCGTTTTTTATAGATAATGGTAAGGAACCCTTCCCTCGTGCCCGAGTCCGACTCGCACTTTTTTTTACTAAGTTCACTCGGTTTTTTTACTAAGTTTAAATCATGTTTCGACATTAACTTTCGTCACGTTCGTCAATTAACTTTTGAAATTGAGTTAGGCACTTTACCAAGCAATTAACAAGAAATTTTCAGCAGCAGTTTTGAGGTTTCACATCACGCCACATGTTTATTTTAATTATGTATATTTTTTTGTAGCGACCACAATTATTGGGCAAAATCACCCCTTAAAGACATCTTCAAAGATCTGAGCGCATAGAGATCTGAGAGGATGTCTACCGTAGCCGTTTAACGGTTGTTTAATAATTAAAATCGTGTAAAAATCTATAGTTATGTCTACTAATCACGATAGTTTAAAAAATAATGTTTCTTTGATGAACACTAAGCCGGGTACTCACGATTTGTAAGAGTATGTGTGTGTTGGGTGTGTGTCTCATACGAAATGTATGAGAACTAGGGGATTCTTGCCGTGAGTATGGACAGCCTATAACCGTTGCCTGATACTGTTTCAAAAACGATGGTGTGTGGTAAAATCGTCCGTGGTGTGCGAGGATATCGCGAGTTCCTCACAACGTGCCGACGTCGATAGCAAAGACTGTGTCTTGCGAAGACACTAGAACTCGATAGACACAATGAGTTACGGGTCGCTAGTGAGTAAATAGTAAGCTGAACGAATGAGTTCAATTCTTACATGCTGTGCCGACCCCATTAAGACGGCAGTGGGAAAATGAGAAGAAAATTAAATGGATTCTTACAATTTTTCTTGTCTGAGATCCGGTTTCTTCTTCTCTCTCTGGGTACGGGACGCCGCTTGGAAGTGGCTGAGCGCACAAGACTTTCGATGATCTCGTCATCGGCTGATAAATCCCCACTGTAATAAAGGAAAAATTGATTACATTGATTTAATGCATTTAAAAAATATTTTTTTAATTTACAAGCTTTTATTTAACTTGCAATGTATGTTATGTATGTAACTATGTAACTATGTTTGTTAAGGTGGAATCTTGCAACTCAATTTTGAAGCAGTTATCCCTAACCGATTGAGCTGAAATTTCGCATACTTATGTAACTTCGGTGACAATGCAATAATATGGTGACAGTAAGCTGATCTGATGACGGAGTCAGGAGCTGTTCAACAGATCATAACGGAACTCCTTAGTAAATTAATTTCGATGACAATGTTATATGATGTGACAGGTGATAGCGCGCTGGTGCTCGATGGTTTAAATGATTTTACAAAAGCTTCTTGGCATTGAAAAATATTTTTCAACAGAAAACTTTTTTTTTTTGCTTTTTCCGCTTAAACACAGTACAAATTAATGAATCTATGTTACATTTTGAACTTTTATTTTTATTCTTGGCCTTATCCCACCTCATTGGAGTCATTACTTGGTATAACATATATATGAAAAGTATAACCGTACATTTATTGGCATCCTGTCGTTCAAATGCCAAAACTGACACTTTTAATTTACAAAAAGTGAAGGTTTGACATTTTGACGATAAATTCAAATTCAAAAATCATTTATTTCAATAAAATCACAAGGATCACTTTGAAACGTCTTAGGAACTAGGTGAAGCTACGCCGATTCCACGCGACCAAGCCTAGAAGAATCAGGCAACAAACACGGCTTGGGGTCTACCTTTTTTTTATGATCCTTTCCTTAATGCTATGTAGAGTTCCAGTGTGGTGCCAATCGAACAAGGTGAAGGCTCAAACAAGAATAATAATTAAAAGTACCTACTACTCAAGTACGTACAACAATAAAAAAAATAACTTAAGAGCTTCAGCACAAATTCAAAAAGCAACACACGCTACACTTGATTTAGAATTAAAACTTACAGATAAAATAACTATTTGCTTAAAAATAATTAAAGTAGACAAATGTTACACAAAATAAAATTAAGTACCTAAATTAATATTTAGCTGTCGAGTGGCAGAGCGACATCAGGCCACGAGGATTTATCATTTATATAATCATCTACAGTATAATACGCTTTGTTTATAAGATTATTCTTTATGTAGGCTTTAAATCTTCTAACGGGAAGTTTTGTTGCGTTTTCTGGCAGTTTATTATAAAATAGTATACAATTCCCCATAAACGACCCCTTCACTTTTTCTAATCTAAATTTGGGTATGTACAATTTACATTGTCGATACGATAGTGGTTCATGCTAACCCCCTGATCAGAAAGCCTAGCTCATTGGTTTGATTACCAGCGGCTTCAAACGCACGACTTTCGAATTGAAAATTGAGGTATAGGTATCGGTATTTCACTTGACTTGGCTGGTACCTACTTGAGTACTGTGAAACTAGGCCATAATAATGTAAAGGTAAGTGAATAGAAAATTCTAATTTCAATGAACTGAATATTTACTTGACGGACATATTTCTATTCGCTGAGGTCTGAGACTTCCGTCTGCCTTTGGTAAGGCTATCGGTGTCAGGGTCAGTCTTTAGAAGCTCCTTGAGTGCACTGTCAGCTGTGTGGTCCCCGTTCTTCGTAGAGTAGTTGCCCACCTGAAATAATAATATTTGTTTATCCATACTAATCTATTCAAAAAAAATTCAAAATTCATTTATTTGTTTAGAATATGGTTAGTAAAATTAATGGTAATAAATGTCAAATAAAGTTTCACATATTCTGTCATAATGTTATGACATACAAATAGTCAATAATTATATACATACCTACCTATCTATATTAATTAGAATCATAATAATAATATCAACAAATTAAATTAGAATAAAGTATTAAAATTATGTAATTGCATGCAAATAAAGAATAATAAAATGTCAAATTTCAAAAAATTCATCAATTGAATAAAAACAATTATCTATCAACCATTCCTTTAGTGCCTTGTTAAACATATTTCCGCGTTTTTCTAGTAAGAAACAAGGTAAATTATTATAAATTTTGCATGTCATGTAATACTAATATACTAATATTACATGTATACTAATATTATAAAAGATTTGATTGTTTATTTGAATAGGCTCCGAAACTACTGGACCGATTTGAAAAAAACTCTTGTTATTAGAATCCTACATTATCCCTGATGAACATAGGCAATAGAATATTTTCATAAACGTTAAGGATCCGTATGAATACTTCGATAATGTAACCCAAAGTGTACATTTTTTTGCCATAAAATTATTATTATTATTATTATACTAGTTTATTTAAAAAACACTAGCTGACCCGTGCCCGCTTCGCTGTGCGTAAGACATTTTTAATACCATCGCGGACTTTTTTGTAGACGTTTTTAAGATATACAATACTGTAGTACCTACTTTATTTTGATATATCTCGTGGGGTTCAGCCAGCGTTTGCAATGTCAGCGCAAAAAATGTGTTTATTTACGACATCACATTAAAAACCTCTGAAATTATCAGAGTTTCTCTACAATATTATGCATGTATTATACATATAAACCTTCCTCTTGAATCACTCTAGCTATTAAAAAAACCGCATCAAAATCCGTTTTGTAGTTTTAAAGATATACGCATACATACAGACGCGGGAAGCGGGAAGCGACTTTGCTTTATACTATGTAGTGATGATCAGATTGTGTATCTACATTAACTCGCCTTCATTATGATAAAGAGAATAAGAAAAAGAGCAACTTACGTCAATAATCATCTTCCCTCTAGTCTTGTTCCTCTCTCTATGATTGGCTCTCTTCTCCAACTGCTGCAGTACTCTCTCTCTCGTGGTTCTGTACTCTAACGCAAACTCCGCGATGACCTTCAGAAACTCCGAGGGCTTGGTCTTGGGGATGTCTTGGGTTGGTACACCAAGGAACAATAGGAACTTACTGTATCTGTAACAAAGAAAGGTGAATGTTCGATCTGGTCCTAGTACTTGATACCTTCACAGAAGGGGCGTAAAATATATTAGAGTTTTTTGGAGACAAAGAAAGAAATGTAACGTTTGTACGTGCCTTTGACTATCCTCTTCAGATATCTATATGGATCTAAAAGACTGGAGATTTGGGAGGATGTCTAGTGTACTTGGGAATTACAGTCGTGATCCTATTTCATTTAATTTCAAGAAATAAATAAGGATCATGACTGCATAATCATATTATTTTCTTATTATCCCAGACCAGATTAGGAACCTCTAGGTACTAAAGATCTTTAATGGTCTAAGCTAGGAGCATGTATATAATAAGCTGGTTTTTATATGCATACTTTTTAGTGTTCAACATTTTATACAAGACCATGGTACAGTTGTTTTACCTCACGAAGGCAGGTGAGTAGTACTTGTAATTGTGATGTGTATAGACACAAGTTTTTGTGTGCGTGATTGCGACTCGGACGGTACTGAGTGCTTCACACACAATTAAAACCAGTAAACATTCGCCTTCGTGAGTTAGAACAATTGCACCTTAGGCATTATAAGGTCCAGCGTATAATAAGGACTACTTTCAAAATTCGCGCGGTCAATGATTCTAGCCAGTTTTGGTCTACACGCACACATACACCATGATCCATTAGACCTACGTAAGACGCCATCTTTGATAGCGAAAGGTTTGCTAAGTGAAGGCCCGCGGAGCTATTATGACGGTTGAATTGAAAAAAAGTAGAAAAAAAAATCGCTTAATCTTAATAAAACAATTATGGCGAAAAAAACTCGCACTGCAAAAAATAAGAAATATAGCAAAGGCAAATAAATACCAACCAAGCTTAACTCTATTGGGTGCACACTTGACATCTTGACAGTGACACAGGTCTTTATCGTGTAATAAGTACTTTTAATTTATATTCTCGATGACGTTTCGATTATGTGTCTACCTACCTGCGACCATAGCAGGTAACATAGTCGAAACGTCGGAAAAATAAAATAAAGGTAATAAAGACCCGTGTCAAAATCAATAGTTATTTGCGTACTAAACACGATAACAAAATAATCATCACTACAAATATTAACAAAAAAATTTACGCAAATCATACTTAAAAGAAAATATAATAATAATTCATGTATCCACACAAAACATCGTCATTGTTGTCGAAAGCGTTATATGTCTGACTAAAAAAGGATGTCTTCAATTCGACACGTGCCTATTTATTTTTGTGATCCGGTTTAAATGTGTCTAATATGCAAAGAATAGTTCAAATTTGGTCCCATTTAAAATACATAGGACAATTAATAGTTCTTTTATAAAAAATTAAAAAAAAATGCCGTCTCCTGACCTTTCAAAAGGTCGAAACATACTTTCCTTATTATCACCACATCTACTTCACTTTTCACTTCGTCGGGAAAATAAATTAGAGGTAAAATAATTACGTGATAAACACCCGTGTTAAAATCTATAGTTACTTCACTTTACAAACCCACTGTCCTAAATCACCCAAAGATGCAGTTCTGGGCTCATCACAGTCTAAACTCCAAAGGCATGAAAGGTTTTGTGTCAATACATCATTAACAATATTATTTACCTGCTCATAACCCTTTTTTTGATAACCGACAGTAGAATAATCCTCTCGGCCGCGTCCGTTAGAAACTCATTGATCTTCGTCTTGAAGATCTGCGCACTGTCGTGCTTCGCGACCCTCTTCATGTGGTCCCAAGACGCTTTGCAGTCAGATTCTAACTTCTGGAGATTGGCGCTGAGATTATCGAAGTCTACCTTCGATGCCCGGATCACGGGACCAACCTAGAAAGATAAATTAGAATGTAAAAAGCGGGAAGTGCCTTTTTTCAATCCGAAGTTCGTAAGTTCAGATCCTGGCCGTGCAATGGTTTTTTTATTTGAATAAATTAATGCGCATTAACACGTAGCAGTTAGTAGGTAGTAGGTATAGGGTTCGATCCCCACTCAAGACAAATACTTGTGTGATGAACATAGATGTTTGTTCTGTGTCTGAGTGTAATGTATAATATGTATGTATTTGCAAAAAATATAACTATTTTCCATGATATAAGCTTTGCTTAGTTTGAGGCTTGATGGCACCAATATTTATATTTTACTAGCTGCTCGCCCCGGCTTCGCACGGGTGGTACCTGGATAAAAAGTCTACCGATTTTGTGCAAACTTCACATAAACCATCTTCTAAATAGTCCGAACAAAGCCAAAACATTTGGTTCGGATAGGTGAGCCCGTTCTTGAGTTAAAAATTACAACGAAAAGTGGCATTGATTTTTATATATATAGATTCACCTACTGGTACTCACTTCACTGAAAAAGTCGGTGGTATCTGGGAACTTTTCAATAATCATCTCGCAGATGTGGTACAACAGTGGATGCTTGTGCACCGTGTCTTTGACCTCCATGACCTTCGATAGGTATTCCAGTCTGAACCCCTTCACGTGGCTTCCATTCAGGAAGCTGCCAACAGACCTCAAGGTTGAGAGGATCACTTTGAACGTCTTGTTTCCTTTCAGCAGCTCGATACCTTGCTTCAGATCCATCAGTGGTTCTGCAACTTCTTTCTGTAATTCGCAAAGAGACGGTTTTTGTATAAAGAAACAACTTATATCTTTCTAATATATAAAATTCTCGTGTCACAGTGTTTGTAACCAAACTCCTCCGAAACGGCTAGACCAATTGGTATGAAACTTTTTGTTTATATTAGGTAGGTCTAAGAATAGGTCGTAGCGTATTTTTTATACCCCTAAGTGATAAGGGTGGCGTAAACTTCGGGAAAACTGAAAGTGATTTTTTTCTGTGGGATTATTGATATTTGACAGGTCAACGTCTGTCGGGACAGCTAGTGAATATATAAGACTCTTGCGTTTCTGACTGACTGATCTATCAATGCACAACCTAAACCACTCGCCATAGAAACTTGATATTTAGAGGGTGTATTTTTTTGGTTCGTATGGTGCAACCAAAAACAAAAAAAAAAATTGGGATTGTACTCTGT
This sequence comes from Hydriomena furcata, assembly GCA_912999785.1. Lineage (NCBI taxonomy): Eukaryota > Metazoa > Arthropoda > Insecta > Lepidoptera > Geometridae > Hydriomena > Hydriomena furcata. Next base: position 3,551,290 of record OU538821.1, read on the forward strand.
TTAAAAATAACTTTACGAGAACGAATTTTTGAGTGTTTCCATTAGTTCGTAAGTACCTATAACCTGCTGTAATCTTATACCGTTCAAACCTTATTGAATCTTACCTCAAGATTATCAAAATCCAATTTGAAGACCCATAGTTTTAATCGTGACGATAGTTCATTAATCGATGCTAGTGTAAGTAGGAACTGCTCTGCACTTCCAAGGGGCAAGTCTGGGTTGGCGTACTGAAAAGAAATATGCAATTATTCAAACTTTCCCAAGATCGGTTTCCACCCAATAATGTAGAACTATATAAAATTAATAAATAAAATCAAAATCTGTTCTAGATTATTTTGCATAGTGACATGTTAAAGTTTTTTTACTGATGCACTTAATTTACGAGCAATGAAATGAAATAAAATCACGACTGTAATTCCTAAGTATGGTAGTCGTTCTCTCAGATCTACATGAACTCAGATCCTTGTAGATGTCATAAGATGGTAGTCAGAGGCACTTCTACACATTACACTTGGTACATGCCTACATTTAGACGGGAAGGCCTTGCATTCTCCTCACTACCGCGTGTTGGCAGTTCTGTAGTTGTTTTTTAGGGTTCCGTACCCAAAGGGTAAAAACGGGACCCTATTACTAAGACTTCGCTGTCCGTCTATCTGTCACAGGGCTGCATGACATGAACCGTTGAAATTTTCACAGATGATGTATTTCTATTGCCTCTACAACAACAAATACTAAAACCCTAATAAAATAAATATTTTAGTGGGGCTAATACAACAAACGTGATTTCTTTGCCGGTTTTTTATAGATGATGGTACGAAACCTTCCGTGCGTTAGTCCGACTCGCACTTGGCCGGTATTTACATAGTACTCACCTGCGCTTCTTGAATCTTGACTTTCTCTTCTTCAGTGGGAAGCATGGTCAGAAGCTTCTCGATCCCCTCCCGTCCGATGACAGTAGCGTCCATTTTCATGATCGCTGCTTTTATTGTCTGTGGTGTCGGCAGCTTTTTCATGGCTATGTTTATGGCGTTGGACCTTTTCGCGTCTAAGATCAAATTTCTCTTTGGTTCCATTAGTTTCTGAAAGGGATGCAGTGAGTCAGAAAAAACTTCGAACACCATTTTAAAATCCAACTAAGACAATTCAAAAAAAAAAATTGGATCACGCTTTATATCCCTAAGTAAGGTCTAATCTTCTTAGATCTCCAGACGCTTAGATCCTTTAAAGATGTCTAGTGTGGGTAATCAGAGGCACGTCCAAACATTATATTTGGCACATGCCCACATTTTGCAGTAGTTAACATTCCATACGTGACAGTTATATTTTATAAATAGTTGTGTTTTAAGAACTCGGTTTACTTACTTCCTGTAGTTTTCAAAATAATCCATCAGCAGAAAAGACCATGAAACAAAACAAAAAAAAATGTATAAAAATTTAAATAGTAAGATGCATTTATAAGTATTTTAACTAATATAATACTTATAAATGCAAAAGTGTGTTTCTACGTTGGTTGGTCAAAACTTTCGTGAGTTGTACTACACATTATTACAACAACGGGAAATTACTCACGTAAATGATAAATTGTCAATGAGGACACCGACAATGTTTCGATTAATCTAGAGAATCTTCTTCAGGGTGAGTGGACCATTAAACGCGTGCGCTACCCTGCTCGCATTGCTGTCTCGCACACTCATTGACAATTTATCATTTACGTGAGTAATTTCCCGTTGTTGTAATAATGTCAGTTATTACGTTCATAGGTACATTACCTTAATTATCAAATCGTTTGTTCTCGACTCGAAGAGATGTTCCAACATTGCAGTGTCCAGCTTGACATCAGGTAAGTCGTCCCATATAAATCCTCCTACCCTCGGCCTGATAGGCGGTGGCGCAGGATTCTCCTGAATCTCTTTCCAGAACAACTTCACAGTCTTCTTGTTCTTTTTTATTGTAGAACTGTCAGAATCATTTGACAGCTCCGATGAGAGAGTGTGTTTTGGTGGTACAGGTACATTGGTTTTCGGGAAGGGAGGGAAACAGGCTGGTAAAGGAGGAGGGCCGTTGAAAGATGGGAATAGACCAGGAGGTGGTGGAGGCGGACCATTAGCTGTGCTGACAGCTGGACACAACATATCATCGTCCGAGTCCTGACGGAGATCAGAAAAGTCGAGGTCGCATAAGTGGAACTCTCGATCGAGACAACCTTTCTTCAGTTCCTCCCAGTGCAAGTCGTTCTCGGAGATTTTGATCTCGTGTATTTTTGGCGATTTCTCTATTGTAGGACTCTTTATTACTTCTGAAAAGTTTATTCAAGGTAAATTTGTTTTTAAATATTATTCTATATATCTGTTTACTCACAAGTACAAATGTATTTTGCTTAAAAACCAAACAACAACATACCTTTTGACTGTGATTTAGCTAACTCTTCTTTGGCTTTTGAAACTATTCCTGCCATATCGGATACCCTCAATGGTTTCTCTTCGGTCGTTGGACTAACAGGGCTGGTCAGCCGTTGAGCAAGGTCTTTGATGCTATGTTCCCTGTTTAGTATCAGCCCTAGTTCGTCTTTATTGGTCTCTACGACAATGTCTTGCTGCTTCTGCCTCATGACTGTGATAGCGTCTACAGCAGTAACGCTATGCCCTAAAGTGCCATTTTGGATTCTCTGTTTGAGACCGCTTGTGTATCTTTGGTTTCCTGGAATCAAAAAAGATGATGTAACCTGTGCATATTATTTGGTTTTGAATGAGCTCACTTTTTGATTTATGAATAAGTAGTTATAAGATTAAGTCAAGCAAAAACGTGAAGCAGTGATCAAGACAATTAGTGTGTTAGAGAACAAACAAACCATTCTTTAAAACATCAGCTAAATTCAGGGTTTTTGTGGTTCTGTTCACGATTTTTTCTGCTTCCTCTTCTACTTGATGTCCATTTATTTCATTGATTCCGTTTATCCCGTTTGTTCCATTATTTCCGTTTATCCCGTTGATTCCATTAGTTCCATTTATTCCGTTAAGCCCATTGGTGTAGTGGTTCACTCCACTGATAACACAATTCAAGTTTGTGTATGGTTTGGTTGTGTAAGTTCCATTTGTGTAGCCTCCATTAGTGGCAATACCATTAGCATTGCCGTAAACACCATTGGGAAGAATGCTGCCAGAATTGTTCAGCAATTCTTGTTGCTGAATATGCGTGGCCTGTCTTGCGAATCTATCGCGTCTTCTCCTCAAAGCTGTGCTCAGTTCCTTATTTTCCTTGTTATCCAAGATCGAAGGTAAGAATGAAGATCGGATCACTGGTACCAGTTTAGTCTCTGGTTCGGAGACAGCAATTACAGGCAATTTTGCTGTTGTTAGTGGAATGCGACATGTAATTAGATCTATCAAAGCAGAAAACAAAATTAAATCAACATGGATATCGAATTGGTTTAATAAAGCGCAAATGGGGAGTTAGGATGAATACTTAAACTAAAGAAAACTATTGTTTTAAAATTGAGATTAAAATGACCTAGAACGCAAACACGGTTGCATTTATTAAGTTTATAACAAAAACATCAAATAACTCCACACTATTTATGATTATAAAACCATTCTTACCCTTTTCCTTCATCTGGTATTTTTTAGATTTTCGTTTTTCTGTTGTACTGATGTTGAGGCTCCGTCGCCGAACAGAATTTATCACAGAATCGTCCAATTGCCTGAAGCATACAAATATTCAATAATGATAGTCACTACAACAAATACTATAAAAAATATAAAATATACTGAAAAATCTTTGAAGTTCAGTCTGCAACTAAATATTAGTTCATTTGAAATAGATTGAGAAGCAAGAGATTTATTTTTATAAGAGGTATTTTTAAATGGTATAATTTTGTTTACGAAGTTTCTTAGTGGTCATTTGTTTTGTTTAGTTTTTCACTTACTTTAAAGCAGTCCCTCCCTCATCACCATCTTCATACAGCAGCACGGCTTCAAAGATCTGCAGTTGCCTCAACAAATCCAAATCAGTTCCTTGCTTTGACATATACAATTGAATTATATCGTCCATTCCCTGGTCTTGCAACGCATCTACTTGATCGTAATACGAGTCTCTCTCAGGAACATTATTTAGACATCTATTTATTAAAGTTGTAGCATAGATAAGTAGTTCAGTATCGGATGCGTCGAAGTCTTGTAAGATCTTCATAACGTTGTACCACGGCTGTCTTCCATTTGAGCCGTCAACGTTGATGATAGCGTCGATTAGAAGAAGAGAATTCTTATCGGTATATTCGACGAAGACTAGTAGGAGTTTGAGAGCAGTTTTGACGACGTGTCGAAACTTGCTGGAGATCAGAGAGTAAAGCCATTGGATGCAGCGTTTGTGAACCATGACCCCGTGCATGCCGTCCACGTATAGAAGTATCTGTAGACAAGTGGAAGATCCAAATTACAGTTTGTTGAAATATTCACACAGTTTGTGAACACTAGACTGGAAAGTAAATAGATCACCTGGCCAAGCGCTCGAAGGATGTAATCCAAGTAGTTGTGATCGGCCATGTTGCCGACCTGCATAAGACAATCGAGGCCTTTGTTGGCGACAAACTCGTGAACCAGATCCTTGTCAGACTGTAGTATCTGCTTGAGGGTGAATAAAGCTCTGCGTAATTCCCGGCCTTGGGAGTGAAGCAGCCTCTCTGAAAATATGGTTGCATAAGTTATAATACTGTAGAACTTCATATAAGTCATAGTCGTATGAATCCCGCACGAGGGTTCGTTCTGTGTATCATAAATTGTTACGGACACTATGTGTAGAAATTATTGGTTAGCAATAGTGCCGTCCGTCATGGGATTATATGTTTTAGTTTCAAATTTATCATAATATCTAACAGAACTTTGTGGTACTTGTATGTTTTAATGAGGGTATGAGTTTTTATATCTTCACTTTTAATATCTCATTTGACCCCAATACCTTAACAACTTTCACTAATCAAATTTTACGCAGATTGAAACAACAACAGTTCTAAAGATCTTTCTAGATAAACATACTTTTAAGTACTCATAATGCGGTATAATAATTAATCTTCCAACACTTCACAGGCAGGGTCGATCGATCAAATAAAACTAAAAGATCACTTACCAATGATAGCATGCACTCGGACAGACAGCTGGGTGCGCAGGACGAGGGCATTTTTGCGGCTAAAAAAAGAAAGACACAACTCTTAGAAAATCCACATCTTGACTCATAATATAATCTAAAATAATATTAGTATGAAATGCTAATACGGTAGTTTAGCGGGTTCAACTATAGGATGCAGCTATTTGAAAATATAGTCAATAAGATCAAGGATCACATCAGTATGCAAATCGTGATTTTAAATTACTATTAGGCCCATAATAATTGAAGTCCTACACATTTTCGTAATTATAACTTTCATACCCGTCTCTACCAAACATTAAGTCGACGCTCTTTTGTATGTCTCGAATGCAGTTTTATATGTTGGAGTTTTCACAGAAATATCATCAGTTTGGTAAATAAGTAAAAGAAAATGTTTAAAATCTCACTCATCAAAATCCTCTGCATCTTTAAAGTCCTCTTCTTCGGACATATCATCTTCTGAATCCAGGATCCTGTCAATCTTCAAATGTTCTTCTTCATAGTCTGCTATCCCCGAATCGACTGATATTTGGCAAAACTCTTCTGAATTCCAATTGTAATGCTCGTGTTTGTCTCCCTCGACTGAGGCCGAGCGTGTGAATCTATCGGGACCCATCTCGTTGTTATTCGTTTTCCCCGGTAACTTTGTACAGGTTGTTTCCATTCTTCTAACTCACTCAATTTTGCTTAATAAAAATTATTTTTGCCAATTTATTATAGTACGATTAAGGTTGTGCCGCAGGTTTTCTTTTAAATCTAAGATAGGTTCATGATAATCCGTTTATGATCCATTTATCCGGTAAATAAATCGTCAATCATAGCGTTGTAGATTTTTATAACTTCACACCGAGCGCAGGGCCGTAATATCAGATCCATCACTGAAACGCCGAAAATTGTGGGCAGCTCACACGCCGCGGATGTCAGCGTCGCAATGTTTTATAGAACAAAATGTGTATTTCTCGTGCTACTGATGCGACAGTACGCAGTCGACGTCGGAGCAAAAGAAATGCTGCCCTCTATTTTGAAATTTACGTTGATCTAATCCCGAGATAGATCGACGCCTGCGCGTCCCATCAGATGCTGCTCCTAACTGTGCTCCCACGATCTCGGTGTGATGTATTCATACACTCGCTTTTAATCGCGACAATTTTATCAATCAGATAGCAAGTGCGAAAAAATATGCGCTCAATTGACATATCCTTTGAGAACCCCAACCTCATTCATAGCTATAGCTCAATAAGTAGGTAGCCGTATAAAACGAAGCAACCTGTGGAGCATCTCCGCAGTGCAAGTTCATTGTTTTGTCGAGTTAAACTTTTTGCACGACTTCGACTTCATCGTAATTGGAATCAGCATCGAAAAACACTATAACACTCACGGTTTCGCTTAAAAGTTTCTATGCTTTCTAATACATGAATGTTTTGATTGAAAATCGTTTCATGGGGAAAAATAAACCGCTAAACAGATGGTTAATCCGGTTACTGTTGTAACAGTAACCCAAATAAATATTCTGTGCCGAATCCGGTTTCGGTTTATTTTTAAAACTCATGGAAATAGTGCGACGACCTCTGGGCCTTGTTTCCATCCGCGATGCCAAAGTCCTTATTGTCAGCCTCGTTGTTCTTCGAAGTTTTATAACTTCTTTAGCTCGCAGAAAGTTGATCCTTCTGAAGCAACATTTACAACATTTCTGCAAATCATAAAATGTCGCCAACCTCTGTGATTTATTATCAGACCGCCCTTCAGTTCGTTGATGTCAAATTGATTATTCTCGCGCTGCATATCCCCTGTGACCTGTTGCAATTTGTCAATCATGATAAATTGCCGAGTGTGAGACAGGATGGAGAGTAGACGCAATACATTTATTATTTTCTCAGGGATAAACATAGTTACAATAAAACCTGAGTAAGCCTCGCGTAAATAATAAATCAAACGTAAACTGCAATTATTAACCAGAGCCTGTCCAAATTTCCTGAGCAGTCTCTACTGAGTCTATAACTGTGGTAACTCGTTTAGCCGATGGTTCTGTCGTTTAGGTACATTCAATTTCTTTACTTATTTAGGAGTCAAAGTATCTTCCACACAGACTCCCACGTGGTAATTTCACACACCAAGTTTGTTACCATGTTCTTTTATAACCTTTTAGCCGTTATATTCTTAAACAGGACCAACAGGAAGATTAACAATATAGGTACCTACCTACTTATGCAAAAACCATGGTCTTTATTTCTGCATCATATTTGTGAGCTTGAAACTCTCCATTTTCTCACGGTAAAGTGTCCATCTCAACAACCCTTGGACCCAATTTACATTTATTCGAACTTTAAGAACAAAGAATGAAATCTCGCTTCGATCGTTCTATAAGCATGATACGACAGTTACTCAAAAGAATCTATACACCCGTTTACAAAATCCGTACCTATATCCCAAAACGTGTTGAATAGACCGCGATTAAAAGGACACAATTTTTTTTATCTGGCTTGAATACTTTCCCTTTCTGGTTTTCAGACAAAGGAACACATTTTTGATGATGGGAAACTGATAGCGAATGATGTTGATATTTTTATTTTTATTTCACCAAAAAGAATAAACATAGTTACTAGTTTACTTATATAATTATTTATTTGATTAAGTACATTTATAATAAATATTTTTTAGTAGTGCACCTCGACCAATCTTCCATTCTTCGTTATATTCATTCCATCCTAAGGTTGTCTGGCAGAGATCGCTTTTGAGCGATAAGACCGCCCATTGTACAGTGTTTCTTCTAGTTTAAGTTTATATCTTTATTATTTTGTTTTATGGTGTACAATAAAGCATTTTCATTCATTCATTCATTCATTCATTCAAGAATAAAAGTGTTTAATCTAGTTTCTGTAGCACAAGCATTGCTTAGTTTGGGACTAGATGGTGCTGTTTGAAATGTTCACTAATATAATACATTTCTTTATTTATACTGTTGTTATTCTAGTTTGTCGATTGAAAGCACTTAATCAATGAAGCACCCAAAGGAAATGTTTATAACCGTGTCGAGGGGAATGCAGTGCGAATTGGCTACTTAACCGACTGTGGCACAACAGGAGCACAGTAAAATATTTAAATATATTTAACCTGAGTAGAATAAAACAGGACTGCAGTCCTGACAAAAATTTAAAGCCAGTTGAGCAAGTTCAATATAAACTAAATCGGTGGACACAGCACCATCTAGCTAGCAACAAACTTGAACTAGATAATTGATAGAAGAGTAACGTAGGTACGTTACTCTTTTGTAAAAATCATATGATACGTTATAACAGACACAGAACAAACATCTATGTTCATCACACAAATATTTTACCTGGGTGGGGATCAAACTCACAATCTACAGCGTAGAAGGCAGAGCTACTAACAACTGGGGGATTAGCAAAAAAATTACAAAACGTACACTTTCACTTTTTCGTGCTCAGGACACTGAGTCAAACCTGTCGAACGTGACTCAAATCGTCCATCACTTCATATGAATCATTAACAGAAGACAGCACTCGGGAACAAGTTTCGAAATAGTCTTCAGCAACTCACCTTTCTTGGAGTCCTTCGAGCTCCTCGTCCTGTTCGCCAAGAGTAGAATCCAGGTCCAGGTATGGCCCGTAGTCACCATCCTTGAACACCTGTAGAGTTGCATCGTCCAGCTGAAACAAGCAATGGTGGAATTATTACTAAAGCCACGAGTAGACCTACGATGGATACTCATTTTATTGGGCACTCAATTCTCTAAATAAGCATCTGGTCTGGACGCATTTACAAACTTGTAACTTAGTACCTACTAAAAGAAGAAATAAATCGAAATACTAACAGCTACACGATCTCAAATAGATGAAAGATAAACGTAGTTCTTTAAAAGATGTCTTCTATAAGATCTATTGGGAAAAATACTTCTGGAAAAACGTGCCTACCAAAATATATTTTTGACCTATCATTAGTCCTTTAGTCCAGGGTTTAAAACTATAGAACAGGACGATCTAAATTAATAGTACCTACTTAGATAGATAGGTACAACCTAAAAAATTCAAAAACTCTTCCAGTAAACTCAAGTTACTCGTAGAATACTAAAGTTAAGAAATTGTGAAATAAATTACCTACAATAAACATAACACAGTCTACTGAATAAAAATCCTCTGATAAAATCCCCTCATTGTGATCCTTTGAGCTGGACCATAAAGAACCCGTGAGAGCTATGATTTCCCACATTGACAATAGCTACAATCCTAAATGTGCAAATAATACATCAATGGGGTGCTTTTAACCGTTTTTGAATGTAGTTACCTACATTATTTTCGCAAACCGGTTCGACATCAGACGTGGGGTCAAATCAATAGGGATCGCAGTCCAGATTTGTCGTGGTACTCTTATTATGTCAAAACAACTCGAAAATACGTAATTAAGATTCATATTCAAATTCAAAAATCATCTATTTCAATAAAATCACAAGAATCACTTTGAAACGTTTTAGGAGCTAAGTGAAGCTACGCCTGTTCCTCGCGACAAAGCTTAGAAGAATCAGGCAACAAACACGGCTTGGGGTCTATAATTTTTTTCAATGATCCTTTCATAATGCTATGTAGATTGTAGAGCTCCAGTGTGGTGCCGATCGAACAAGGTGAAGGCTCAAACAAGATACTGCTCGACGGATAGGAACTATGGCTTTTCATATCAATCATTTATTTCAATAATTTTACTATCTAAGCTAAAAAATTTAGGTACTATTCATGAAAGTCGCTATTTTAGCTAAGAAAGGTACGTAGGCACGAGTATTGTAGAGAATCTGGGGGCATGATAGTGCCCCCGCTAAGACAAGTCAAGCGAAGCGCAAAGGCACTGAAGCGTTTCGAGGAACGCTTCGTCGTAGTTTTAGATTATACTAAATGAACAAAATTCTCGGGATATGATGTCAATAGCGATCATATTCAAACATAAGTTTCAATTGCATAGCTCTTATGCTTCAGATTTTATGGATATCTAAAAAATCCTGATTTCGTCACAGACTCACTCATCATCATCACTCACAACATCATCATAATTTTTGGATACTTAATAAAGTCCTAAAAAAGCCTGAAATTTGCTATGTAAATAAAGTCCTGAAATTTGCTATGTAAGCTAGTATTAGTACACAAACATCAAAAAACTCTTAAAACTTGGAACTTTTAACCGATGGAATTTTGTATGAAACTTCCGCAAAATTTCAACTGTCTAATTCATATGAGAAACATTCTTGTGACAGACAGACGGACAGACAGTCGGACAGCAGAGTCTTATTGATAAGGTCCCGTTTATGCCTTTTGGCTACAGAACCCTAAAAAGCATGGAAACAAACAAATCTAATAGACCAACCTGAATTTATGCGAAAGATGTATTTTACCATAGATATTTTTTTACTGTTTGAACGCCATCTGTGTTTAGTCTTATGTACCTACTGTGTGGAGTCTACGGTTCTAGTTTAATGTGTCAAACACAATCAAGTCGAGTCTTATTATGCGTGGTTTAGTTTCGCCATGTAGTTCAAACGTCAGGAAAAAGATGGCGCTGCTAAAGTTATTTAGTCTGGTAAAAAGACGACACTACAACATTATATTATGTGGTGCTACGAGAAGATATTTATAACAAAATAGTGGTCAAAGTAAATTAGATTTTTTTTTATGAATTATGGTAAAGTTTATTAGGTGGCTCCTATCAAGTCATTTCACTTAGAGAGAACCATAAATACATACTACACATTGGCGATTTCGGTTTTTCCTCTTGGTTTTGAATGATTTCAACCACAAAAAGCTGTTTTTGAAACAAGAACACCGGTATCAATGAATATTTGAGAGAAATTTCATAATGATTATATTCATCTCCATTAATTTTTAGTTGTTTTTTGCCGTTTTATTATGTTTTTCTTTCATCAGGATTGTAAATATACGGGAATAAATAAGATTCAGGGTAATGCTTACAGATCAAAATATATAAATAGTAAACGTTTATTCAGAATCAGCACACGTCAGATAGGTAGGCAATTCATTTGTAAATACATACTTATTGATACAATATAACACCCAAACACAGAACAAACATCTATGTTCATCACACAAATGTTTGCCCTAGGGTTTGAACCCACAACCTACAGCGCAGAAGGCAGAGTCACTACCAACTGAGCTATGAGGCCAGTCTATACAATACAATGCTGTCATTAACAGGTAGGTAGGCAGTATCACGAAACACATTATTTTTAGCTCAAGTCGTAACGGATGCGTTAACATCATCTCTGTGGGTAATATATTTACCTAACGAGATACACTAAATGATTTGTGATTTGTACTGTTTTCTGTACTGACGCATAGACAATTAGACATTACTAGCCGACCCGTGACAGACGTTGTATTGTCATATTTCAATGCTATCAAAAACATAACTTGTAAAAAAAGCCAAGTCTCGCAACGCAACTCAGTTCTTCTACCGTAAAAAGTTGTGAGATCCATGTAATACCAAGTCGGTTAATTTAATCAGTCCCAACTTTAAGGGTCCTTCTGTCTTAAGTTATTACGTAAAGGTTAGCTAATTACGTAATAACATAAGTTCCTTCGGCTCGATAAGTGGTTTTCACAAACCCACAATATTTTTTAAAGACCTGTCCAACGACGACCTACACTATGGGGTACGCGTGAATTTAAAAAACCATCCCCACTTTACATGTAGGGGAGATACACTAAAAAAATGTTTTTTTTTAATTTTATTCTACCACTTTGTTAACGTGAGTAATATGTATATTCATGCCAAATTATAGCTTTCTAGCACTAAACGTCTCTGAGCTACGCTGTGGACTGACGGATGCACTGACTGACAGACATGGCGAAACTATATGGGTTTCTTGTTGCCTACGAAACCCTAAAAACAGACCATTGTCTACCACTGGTCAGGTGATCTACAACAATGCCTTTGTTCTATTTTAATAATTTATCTAATGGATGACCGCTACTAGAATAAAAATAGTTATTAAATTAGCTATAAGGAAATAGGACTTTCAAATCATACACTAACGGTGCTATTAATAAAAATTTACTTATCCAAAGATCATCTGAGGTTACACCAAGACTTGTTAATACCAGCTTAATGTAAGCAACTCCATTTCTAATCCTCGTTTATTAATATTGAATTCGACTAGTCCAAACGTAAGCGTTGGACTAAATTTAATCCTGCGCTAGTCTACGTTTATTAATGAGACGGTTAGAGTTTAATTTAGTAAAATACATCATGTGGTATTTTACGCCAATGGGTTAAAGTTGCGGCAAAACAAAAAACATAGAAAGATACAGATTAAAATTACGCTTCTAGTGATCCAAAACTCAAAAATATTCAAAATAAGACTTTCTCAAAAATTTCAAAAATATTTTTTTGAACTTTGGTTGGCTCTCATGAAAAAAGTGAAATTTTGAAATATGGCCGTTTCGCATTTAAGCAGCGATATGTAATCCATATGTAATCAATCAACTTACATATAGTGTGCGTGCAAAATGGTAGGCGGCCGGTTCTAAAACATAAGCCAAATCCCCGTCACAACATGTTGTGCCGACCCCACATTAAATGGGAAATGGAGAAGAAAATGATGAGTAGGAGAGATTAGAATAGAGGTCTGACAAAAAAAAAATAGGATCACGACTGTAATCCCCAAGTACGGTAGACATCCTCTCAGATCTCTAGACGCTTAGATCCTTTGAAGATGTCTAGTGGGGGTAGTCAGAGGCACGTCCAAACATTATATTTGGCACATGCTTTGGCACTGACATAAGTTTTTGCAACGCAAGAGCCCGACTCAGACTTGACCGATTCGTTTACCGAGTTAGCTTGACAGTTTGATTCTGCCTAAGTGCTAAGTGCTTCTTATGTCATCCTACTCATATAATAAATCCGAAAGATTGTGAGAATGTTTGTATGTTTCTTTGTGGTTCAGTCAAACTTGAAATATAGGTAGCCTATACTATGAAATACTTAGCATAAAATAATAACTACTAGCTGCTCGACTCGGCATCGCTCTGGTGGTACTTGGATAAAAAGTAGCGAATGTGTTATTCTGATGTATAAGCTAAAATTACTGTAAAGTTTCATCTCAATCCGCTCAGTAGTTTTTGCGTGAAGGACACATAACCACTCACAAACTTTTGCATCACTACATAGTATAAAGCAAAGTCGCTTCCCGCTTCCCGCGTCTGTATGTATGCTTATATCTATAAAACTACACAACGGATTTTGATGCGGTTTTTTTAATAGATAGAGTGATTCAGGAGGAAGGTTTATATGTATTAAACCCGTGCGAAGCCGGGGCGGGTCGCTAGTTATAATATTAGTAGGATTTGATATCTTGGTAACTACCATGCGAATGAAGCCGCAGGCGGTAGCTAGTGACTAATAAAAAAATAGTGTATCTATTTTGATCTCGACTGATGTCATCTGTAGCCTTAGATGGTTTTAATATAATTGTTAGTGCAAACAGTTTATTTAGTTGGTCTAGCGATGGCATTTAAAATTACCCCGTAGCAACTAGTTGAAGATACTTCATAGATGTACTAAATGAAAAATAGGAAACCTATACTTTTTAGATTCCTCTTGGTATATTCTCATAAGGTGATAAGTGCAATTTTAGACTTTTTGTATGGGCTGAGTCTAACCGGATAAGACGGAAAAAGTGATAAAACTGCATTATCTTGAAAACCATCAAACTTAAAAAAACTAGTATGATTATCTAACGAATAATATAAAAATTAACTGTTCAGCTATTCATAGTTATATGTAAAAACTAAAAATAGTTTTTGAAGAGCCAACTTTGGAAAATAAATCTACCGAGAATAGTTTCACCAATCGTGTTTATGTGTTTAATTTATCTAGACTAACTATATCCTAAAGTTATCTTTGTCATAAAAAAAATAACTGTATGTTTTGCGGTTATTGAGAGAAAACAATTCTGCATTCATCGATTTTTTTTATTACTCGTTTTAAATGTCTTATCTGTGACTCGAACAATAAACAAATATGAATAACTTTGTTAGGTGCCGAGTGTTTCGTAGTTAATCAATTAAAATCGATTGTTATCTTTTTTATCAGGATGACACCTACATCAAACCAACCATTGTTATATATGTAGATAAAAAACCAGCCAAGTGCGAGTCGGAAACGCGCACGAAGGTTTCATACCAATATCTATAAAAAAACGTCAAAAAATCACGTTTGTTGTATGAGAGCCTCACTTATTTATTTTATTCAGTTTTAGTAGGTATTTGTTATTTTAGCGGGAACAGAAATACATCATCTGTGAAAATGTCAACTGTCTAGCTATCACGGTTCATGAGATACAGCCTTGTGACAGACAGACAGACAGACGGACAGCGAAGTCTTAGTAATATGGTCTATTTTGTACCCTTGGGTACGGAACCCTAAAAATGAATAATGGATTGTATAGTAATATCAGCTGTTGACCGACTAATGATAATTGCAGACACAGTTTTTATAGTGTGCTTCAGTTAGTATAGAATAGCAGATACATTTAAGCCGTTGCTCTAGGTTGAATTTAAAAGCGTCAACCTATATTGCCAATCATATTGCAATGTAGAAGAATTGATATAAATACAAGCTAACCCGGGCGAACTTCGTATCGCTTTAGAATTAACAAATGTTTTCTTAATTTTTCCCGTTCCCGCTCCCTTTCTCGTTATAAAAATGTATCCTATGTCCGTCTCCTGGTTTGCTACCTACCCACCAATTTTCAGCCAAATTGGTTCAGCAGTTCTCGAGTTATAAGTGTTGTAACAAACCCGACTTTCTTTTATATAGGTACTAGCGACCCGCCCCGGCTTCGCACGGGTTTAATACATATGAACCTTCCTCTTGAATCACTTTATCTATTAAAAAAAACCGAATCAACATCCGTTGTGTAGTTTTAAAGATATAAGCATACATACAGACGCGGGAAGCGGGAAGCGACTTTGCTTTATAGGTACTATGTAGTGATAAAGATATAAGACTCTTGCTGTTACTGTCTATAGAAACTTGAAATTTAGAGGCTGTATTTCTTTTGATGTGTAAGAGTGCACTAAGAAAGAAATTTCCAAATTGCAACCCCTAAAAGCGTTTTTGAAATTTGGAGGCTGTATTTCTTTTAATGTGTAGGGGTGCACTAAGAAAGGAATTCCCGAATTGCAACCCCTAAAAGGGTTTTTGAAATTTGGAGGCTGTATTTCTTTTGATGTGTAGGGGTGCTCTAAGAAAGTAAAAAGTAAATTCCTGAAATTCGTTTGCTTTAAACCCCTAAGGGGGTTTTAAGTTTGATTGAGAATAACTTTACGTGAACGAAGTCGAGAGTTTCAATAGTCGAACTATATAAATTCAAATTATAAAACTACCTCACCTCGACTTCGAGCATGTTGTAATATCTGTCAAGATCGGTCGATGATCAGCTTTTCATCAATGTCATATATATATATATATATTATATATATATATACATATAATAAAACTGTAGAATTAAGAGTTCAATTCTGTACATTGAATAAAAACTAAAAAAATACCCGTAGGGGCCTTTATACAAGTAACACAAACCAAAAAAAAAACATTTTGTTATTTTTGTCTGTCTGTCTGTCTGTCTGTTGTCAGGCTTTCACACAAAAACTACTGAACAGATTTTGATGAATTTTTTTTTGTTATGTAGCTATTAGTCTTCGGCAACATATAGGCTATAATTTATTTTGAAGATTGCAATACCAGATGTGAAACTATCTGTCCCCCAGCGAAGCGGGCACGGGTCAGCTAGTAAACAATATAACAGTTTATGTATTATACCTAACTGTGGGTCGTTCTGACTTAACTGTAAAACGAGTAAACTGTAAAATAAAGATATGAAAAATCGGCCAAGTGCGTGTCGGCAGTGTAGGGTTTTTTTAAGATTTTGTTCTACCACTTTATCAGCGTGATCAATATGTATATTCATGCCAAATTACAGCTTTCTAGAACAAAATGTTTCTGAGCTAATCTGCGGACAGACAGACGGACGGACAGAGGAACATAACGAAACTATAATCTTGTAGACTACGAAACCCAAAAACCAGGAAATAAGTAAGTATTTACCTAAAAAGTATGTATGTATGTGGTGTATGTATCTGGTTCACTTAGTTAAAACTTTGCTTAGTTGGGGGCTAAATGGCGCTGTGTACAATGTCCACCAATATTTATTTATAATGATACATTCAAACGAGAAACCAGAAACAGGGTTTCCTTATGTTTTTAATTAAGGAACTGGAGAAAGCTAAAATTGTCTAACCCTCGTATTCAAGAACGACACTATGAGAACACGCACCCACAGTGGACGAAGTCTTTTTTCATAAAAATCACTTTATGTGTTGTGCGACACTGCATAGTGTGACTAGAGGCACATTGTCGTGTGCCTCTAGCCAAAGTTGAGCTCTAAAGGCACATGGTAGCGTGCGCCATAGTGTCGCTCAACATATAAAGTGATGTTTATGAAAAGAGATTTTGCCCACTGTGGGTGCGTGTTCTCATAGTGTCGTTCTTGAATACGAGGGTAAGAGGATTTCATAATTCTATGTCCCATTAACTTTCATCCCATCACCGCATTAACGCATTCACAACAGAGGGATTAATCCTCATATTCTTAGTTGTAACCTCGACTCTACCTTGACTCAAACTCTTTCGAGGCCCTCGAAAAGTACCTCATGTTTGGTATCATAAATCAATATTTTGGAGGTTCCTCAATTACGTTATTACGTCATCAGTCCGAGGAGATATTCATCAAACAAACCGACTCATGAGTCGTTCAGAATGTCAAGGTACATCTCTAGGTATCTTGAGTTGTCAGTTATGTTTACTGAGTGGATTCCTCAGTAAACATAACGACTTGAGGCAAACTTGAGATAATCTTATCAACTAAAACTACCAAAACACGGTTTCGAGGTCGAGTCGAGGTGGAGATATTTCGAGGCTATAACTAAAAATATGGGGATTAAAATCATATTAAATTTTACTCATTTCCCGGATCAACACACTGTGCACACTCTTTTACGATGAATATTAAATAAATAAAAATAAATATTGTCGGTCTATACACAAAGCGCCATTTCGCCCCAAACTAAGCAAAGCTTGTACTTTGGGAACCAGAATAACTGATAGAATACTTATATATTTTTTTTTGTAAATACACGTAAATACGTATAATAACTTATTAACATCAAGACACAGAACAATATTTCGGTGGTGGGTGGGTATCTTTTAAATAAGACAGAGGTTGATAACTCTCAAGATATAGTTATTTCTCGCTAGAACTGGGCCACAGATACACGTATCATATTATAAGCATTGACATTATGTCACAAGTCGCACCTGAGACCGGCGGAAATATTTAGAACGGATAAATTTAGCCAAATACCGTGGTGAGTAATGCAAGTATTAGTGATGTTTACGCGTAATACATTTGTAATATAACGCTGCGTTCTATGACAATGATCTTCAAAACTTAGCGCAACTTATGGGATATTAAACGGAGATCAAACCTCTTACGTCTCATCCGGGCAAACGCCCGCCACGCCAAAGTCTAATTTTAAATTTTCTCCTTAAGATCAGAACTAGGTTAGAACAACATGCCGCTAAAATATTCTTCCCTTTGATACAATTTAGATCTACTAATTTTGTTGTTCTGTAGTTTTCGTTCGTATCTTAGTTTCTTGAAATGGCATCACTAAATTTAGATTTAGTATTATGCTTCAGAACTCTGTTATTATTACGATGCAATATGAATCAGCGTGAGTAAGACACGAGTACATAATACAGAAATGTCACTAGATGAGACAAATTTTGCGATTTTGGCTTTTATCGCGAGTGTGGGGTAAGTGATGAATAATCAGCTGAAAAATCACTGTTGGCATCACACCACGCACACATCAATCACACTGTGGTAAAAAATATGTAATTAGCTACTCAACCTTTAAATACTAATTTTAAAATCGATAGATGTATTTTAATTTACTTTGATTATGTATAACTAGCAGCCCGCCCCGGCGTCGCACGGATGTAATAATGATTTTATGGCTATTTTTACACCTTGGGATACTATTGAACTTTAGTAGGGGTTCCTATTTTTTTCTAGTAATACATATAGCGTATTTTACTGAAAGATAATGTAGCATTCTAATTATGAAAGAATTTTTGAAATCAGTCCAGTAGTTTTTGAATTTATTCGTAACATAAAATACAAATGTTTCCTCTTTATAATATTAGTATAAATAGAGCGGTCTACCCCTATGTAAAACGCAATAACCTTTGAATTTGTAATGTCTGCGCTGTTTTAGCTTGCTTTGAATATTATTTAAAAATAAATACTCTAAAATACTTTTAAGTTATTTTTTCTTCATTGTCGTATGTTTAGCACGTTCCACTGCTGACATCGTAGTCATGCGTTGTACTGGACTAGTAAAAAAGTTGATGAATTAAACCTTTTATGAGCCTTACCTTGTTCGATCGGCATCATACTGAGAGTTTTTGGTATTAGCGTAAAAGATTATCGAAATGCTATCTTTAACATTATCTTTTGATTACCAAAACCTTGCACCTAGCCGTCTTTGTCTCTTGATTATTTTTGGCTTCTAAGGCGTTTCAAAGTCGAGGCTCAGCCAAAATATGCCTGATTGGAAAATAATAAGCAGGTATACAGTTTGTTTCTTCTCAGCCATTTGTCATGATTTTGTTCTTGACAATACAATGCTAATCTTACAACAATAGACCGATCATAATAATTGAACGTCAGATTAAATTGGTGCATTTGACCTGATGCAAATATCCTTAGGTAAATATTTTATGTAGGATAGTGAACAACAATTAGGCTTTCATTGCAAGCAAAGCTTTAGCCAAACTGACATCATTATCATCGACAAAGACAATCAGACAGTTTGTGAAAGATCAATCTTTACCAAGGTACCTATTTTAATGACTTTGCACGAGTACAATAAAAGTAAAATAAATATGTGCGCTTTATTCCTAAATTCAGTTGCAAAGTTGCAATCAATATAATATATAAGGCTCGGAAGTTTTAGACTGGTAAATTTCTCTAAGTAATCGATGGTTTGAAATAATAAAAGAGACCAACTCACCCGATGTGGAGCCTGCAGTAGTCGGTGAACGGCAGCGATCTGATACGACAGTGGGATTGTCGTATTGAACGTGTGATAAAGGGCCCTAGGCGGCTCCCTTACATTATACTCCAAAAACGGATCCAAATCATTCAGGTACTGCACGCGGCACACGAAGGATATCGCATTCATATCCCTCATCGCTCCATTTACCCTATTGTCACTCACTTTCAACAATTCGAACATATTAAACACTATTTCTTTAAATTAAAATCACAGTCCAATCACATTTTACACTAAACACGGAAAACAAAATAAAATTCGCGCCGGTTTTCAACTTTGTTTTTTGTTCCTAATTTTCGGCCAGTGTTGTACGTAAACGTGAGTCGACTGGGCTGTGTCATGGTGGTATAGCAGCGCGTTTAGTTGCCGGTATTGCGATAAGCGTGCAAGATGTTTTGATTAGGTTTTTTACATCGAACGCAAGGATGTGGTTTTGATGTTTTTGAACTGCGACTAACGAGCCGGGTTTATCGAATTGGTTTCGTAACGGTACTTTACAGTTTTACGTCATGCGAAACATAATACATACAAAACATGATGGAAATGTATCTACCTGTCTCAATATTCTATTCTAGTAATTTGTTTATGTGTGTAGATACTGAAAAACAATTTCGGGCAAGGTTGAGGTTCAGTCATAGTTTCGATACCGTTCAACATAAATTATGGCAGGCAGATAATATTATGTAGGTTAAGTACATAAACATGACATGATGTGCTTCTAAATGACATCGTGAAATCAGCGGCGCGAGACAAATGATTGCATTATCTGCAATTTTTTTGATAAATATTACGATTGAGATTAGAAATAAGGAATACCTATCAACTTTTTTTTTTTTTTTTACTACGCGAGTGAAGCCGCTCGCGGAAGTTAGTGCATAATAAACAATCTGAAGGTTGGGCTATCTGAAGACCGTTGCAAGAGATCTATGGATAATATATCGCAATATATTATGTTTAGGTATTTGACCTTTTCATCTCTCATCGTCTCTTTGCGGTGTCTAATTTAAAATTGCCATTTATAAAATGAAGTCCCGGGACTCTTTGAGACAAAAATTTAAAGAAATTAACATTCTCACAGTAATCTCACAATATATATATGAAAACTTACTGTATACTCATAAGAATATGGCTTTCTTTAAGAAAAAAAGTGATGTACATAGTATTAACACAAGAAATTAGAACAAATTGTACATACCCAAATTTAGATTAGAAAAAGTGAAGGGGTTGTTTATGGGGAATTGTATACTATTTTATAATAAACTGCCAGAAAACGCAACAAAACTTCCCGTTAGAAGATTTAAAGCCTACATAAAGAATAATCTTATAAACAAAGCGTATTATACTGTAGATGATTATATAAATGATAAATCCTCGTGGCCTGATGTCGCTCTGCCACTCGACAGCTAAATATTAATTTAGGTACTTAATTTTATTTTGTGTAACATTTGTCTACTTTAATTATTTTTATGCAAATAGTTATTTTATCTGTAAGTTTTAATTCTAAATCGAGTGTAGCGTGTGTTGCTTTTTGAATTTGCGCTGAAGCTCTTTAGTTATTTTTTTTATTGTTGTACGTACTTGAGTAGTAGGTACTTTTAATTATTATTCTTGTTTGAGCCTTCACCTTGTTCGATTGGCACCACACTGGAGCTTTACATAGCATTAAGGAAAGGATCATAAAAAAAAAGGTAGACCCCAAGCCGTGTTTGTTGCCTGATTCTTCTAGGCTTGGTCGCGTGGAATCGGCGTAGCTTCACCTAGTTCCTAAGACGTTTCAAAGTGATCCTTGTGATTTTATTGAAATAAATGATTTTTGAATTTGAATTTGAATTTGAAAAACCGGCCAAGCGCGAAACCCTTCATGCGCGAGTCCGACTCGCACTTGGCCGGTTTTTTCGTATCAGCTCATTTCATAAGACCCGTCTATATTGTGGTTAGACCATAACTCGGGCCTAGTGATGCAGATCCATAGGCCTAATTTTTTCCGATGTGAATTGATCGAGTAATGTCTATTGTTCGAAAGAATGAGGACGAGTAGGCAGAATCAACGGAAGGTAGAAAAATAATAGGTTTTTTATGATCGATAAATGTTTCAGTTTGTTATTTTTGCATAATGTAAAGAAGAGAGATACTTATCCTCTTATTCTTAGTTGTATAAAAGTATAAAAATCTTTATTTAGCTTACAAAATTGTGGGTTACATGGGTTGGGATCTCATCGGTTAAGTTGCAATAACCTGTATTAGAGAAGTCCCCTCTTTATTTACCTCGAGTTGTAACCTCGACTCTATCTTTATTCACTCTACTGTTCTGTTATCTAAGGAATCCTCGACTAGAGGCAAACTCGAGGTAATTTTATCAACTACAACTATCACAACACGGTTTCGAGGTCGAGTCGAGTTAGATATTTCGAGGTTAAGGGGATGGGGATTATTATGTTAGGGGTCAGTAAATTTATGATGATAATAATAATAATTTTATTATTATTATTGACTGTTAGTCTTAATCTAAATATTTTGTGAATCGCGACCATGTATCATAGGATTTTTCTATACAAAAAATATGCTCAAAACGGTTAAGGAAAACATCGCGAGGAAACCAGTTAGTATTCTTATATACGGCGATGACCTTTCGCGTTAAAAGAACAATGTATGACTGGACGTGCCTCTGACTACCCTCCTTGGGCATCTTGATCCTATTTGATTGGCTTTTTATCATAAGTCTCGGCGCACAAGTCACCTTTTTTACCCGACTTCAATAAAAGTGTGAATTTTACTAGCTTCAGTAATTTCTCAGTTTTATTATGAATACGTACCTACTAATATTACGTTACAAAGTGACTAGTGACTCATTCAAATTCTTACTTCTTAGGTAGGTATAATTATTTAGAATTTCCCACGGTTTTTACAATGACAGAAACTAAGTTAGTCATTTCGCAGGAAGTGCTATCAGTAATCAAATATAAAACATCTTATTATTGTTACTACACACACACATAATGATACAAACATACGTTGAAAACTCCTATAAAACCTGGACCCGTGAGAGAAAAGCCCACCCTATAAAAATATTGATTTAATTTACGAAAATGGCTCTCAAGATAATGCGTTTTTATTACATTTTTCTCTTACTTCAGAATAGACAATAAAACCGGCCAAGTGCGAGTCGGACTCGCTCACGAAGCGTTCCGTACCATTATCTATAAAAAACGGCAAAAAAACGTTTGTGGTATAGGAGTCCCACTTAAATATTTAATCTATTCTATTTTTAGTATTTGTTGTTATAGCGGCAATAGAAATACATCATCTATGAAATTTTCAACTGTCTAGCTATTACGGTTCATGTGATACAGCCCTGTGATAGAAAGACGGACCGACGGACAGCGAAGTCTTAGTAATAGGGTCCCGTTTTTACCCTTTGGGTACGGAACCCTAAAAATCAACTAATTTAATTCATCAGTGGTATTTGGGTAACTTTAAAATGTCATCACAAAAGTCGCTCACTTGCTCAAACGACTTTACTTTAGAAATAATTATAACCTTCGAGCTGATTAGCTCGAAGGCTTTGACATTTCAAACTAAGTTAAAATATTGTAAACTAGCAGACCCGTGACAGACGTTGTCCTGTCCAAAGTTCAATAATCGCATAATTAACACTGATGTCCGATTTTTTTAAGATGAATTTATAATAATGCCAGAATAAAACATAGAGGATGTTTTATTCTGGCATTATTATAAATTCATCTTATTTTTTTTTGTCGTTTAGGCCTGATTGAGGCACAAACATACAAACAAACTCACAAACTTTCGCATTTATAATATTATTAGGGTAGGATGTGTAGGTATTTTGATTCAACATGTCTGAACATGTCAACGAGTCATTCGCTTCACTTCGATCAATTCAACACCTTTTTAATGTCATTGCAATGTACTCAAAACAAATACAAGAATAGCAGAAAATAAATATTTAAGTGGGGCTCCCGTAATAGAAACGTGTTTTTTGCCGTTTTGTATAGTACGGAACCGTTCGTGTGCGAGTCCGACTCGCACTTGGCCGGATTTTATTATAATTTTTTTGCAATTTTTACATTTAATTCACATTCATTTTTTTTTAGAAACAGTAGGTTCGGTCTAAGCCATGACGAAAGAAATATGAACTCCATTTCAGGCCACTTAAAAAATTTGCCTTTAGTGTATCAAGGTTGTAAACCGACGATTTCCTTTCTCTTCCAAAAGTAGGAGGTAATTATTGTTAAAATATGCGGAGTCGTTTTAAAAATCAGCTCATCTTATTTTCGAATGTTCAAACTTCAATGACTTCAATGCCCATTTGTAAGGTCGTGATGGTCACTTTGACCCGAGTGTGGTGTGTCACTTCGAATCAGCTTACAATGTAAAATGAGCTTTAGTTCTCTGATTTTAGATTCAATGTAGCGTAGCATTTATTTTATCGATTACACCGTCTATTTTGTTTTGTTACACTATTCATTCGATTGATATAACAGTTCTGCTTGATTGTTTAGGCTAAATAAGAATACATTCATAGTTAGGTCAAAATATTTCAGATGAGCTATCTAATGGCTGTTGTAAACGGTATATAGATAGCTCAACTAATCTAGTAGGAAGCGTTCCTAAGCTGCTGGAGGCATTGACACAATAGATGACAATGCTGATCCGTTGTGCCAAATAGAATCCAGCCTTCAGATCGGTTTTTAAAGCATAATATCTTGTTATGTCGGTAAATATTGTCGGACGAAGTGAAACATCTTAGTATAGTTCAATTTAAAATTCTGTAGCTCGCTTTAACCGAAGGCGTGTTTACATTGCTTGTAATTGGAGCAGATAAGAACAGGTTCGATTCCCGTTCACGCGGGTCATTGTTTTATTACCGAGAATGTTATGTACAGACAAATTAATAATTTTGTTCGTCCATAATTTGTTGGTGGTCCGTATTTATAGCTGGTTTTATGTAATGTGCTTATTCAGAAATTAATAATTATCAATACTACGTTTGCAGTAGATAAATTTTCCGAACATGTCTGTTTATTGCAGTGTTCATTTTTTTACTTTACAGAAAGTGGTAAGCTCGCAAGTTTTTTTGTCTTGCATGAGCGACGGGAAGCGACATGACAAGCGTTGCAATACGACATATTGCGACACTATTCTCACATACGTGACGGACGCGATGATAGTATCTATGGTGTTGTTAGAATTAATATTTTGGCCACATGAAGATTGGTGTTTGGGAGTTTTGTAACAAATAAGAATGGAAAATAAAAGGTTTTGTGTTGAACATTAGAAGGAGTTTTTTCCGAATAGTGTTAGCATGTTGTCATGAGGTGAGCCAAAAACTAAGCGGCGGTAAGACTAGCGGTTGCAACTTTTTATGTGCATAAACATATAGCTTAAAAACGGTCTAGTTTTATAGGTAGAACTGTAATTTAAATATCATTTGTGAACTCAGTGTCAAAGCTCAAGGACGACAGAACTGTAACTTGTCTATAAGTTTAAACCTCTGTGTGGAGATGCCTTTAGTCTCGGTCGTGTATAAGCTATCACGACTGTGAAGCCTTTGTGAGTCGACAACTATATAATAATAATAATTATATATAAGAACTGTGTAAGCTTAGTGGGAGGTGCCTCTACTTTCATTCCGAATGTCATGGGTTCGGAGTGCATCCAATTTTTCTGTTTGCAACAATGTAAGTGCGAATTAAAACGTACTTAAATTGTGAAATAAACATAGTGATTAAACCAGTATTTTATAGTTTTGGATATAAAACTCGAGATATAAACTATCTCTCTTGCGTGCGTTACTGACTGAATGACTGACTGACTGAATGACTGAATGACTGACTGACTGACTGAATGACTGAATGACTGACTGACTGACTGACTGACTGACTGACTGACTGACTGACTGACTGAATGACTGACTGACTGACTGACCTTTTGGTGATTAGAGGTGCACTATGGAAGGAATTCCCGAAATTTAACCCTTAAGAAGAAGAAGAGGGGGTTGAAGACTGTTTGAAAATAACTTCACGTGAACGAAGTCGCGAGGGTTCCCACTATTCCTACTCTACATAAAAGTAGGTACGTTTAACAGCCAAAACATTTGGCAAAACTTTATTGAAAATTTGCATTGTGGGTTTAACTTAAAACATTGAAATTGACGATAATGTGGCTTTTAAAATGGAAGCTGCGGCTTAGAAAGTAACCCAGAGATGGTGAAAGAGACTTTTTTAATACCAATATTGAACGGGTTTGCAAAAATGCAAATTGTATCGACTTTGTGGAAAAAAAGCATTATTATATCCTCGAAAGGCCCATAGTTATTTTTATGGTACTCAACAAACATGGCTGTTGCGGCCCATTTTCCAGCTTTGTACTCATTAACGCAAAACGGTCCTTTACAGAGGACCTGAAAAACTACCTGTTTATTACCTACCACTACTTTTGTTTGGTCCTATAAGAAGGACTACTGAGTCGTAATGACAAGTGGACGATTAGCAACCGTAGGCCTTACGAGGATATCTACCATGGATACAGCTACACTTATTGAATAATAATTATGATAATCAATTATCTACACTAAAAATTTTATGTTTTTTTTGTAGTGGATCAAATAATACACGCGTAAAGCAATTTGAAAAAATATTATACCTATTATAAATGCGAAAGTAACTCTATCTGTCTGTATCGTTATCACGGCCAAACCGCTGGACCGAATGTAATGAAATTTCATAAAGAGATAATTTAAAGTCTTGGCATGAACATAGGCTAATTTTTATTCAAATTTTTATTTGAATTTTCAATGTATTACAAAAAAACGATTTTCTGAATCTACGCGAACGTAGTCACGGGTATAAACTTGTACCTAATATGTAATAGAAAAAAAAACCATTGATGCAATATGTATCCGAGTGGTAAACTCCAGGTACCTCTCACTCGGCCAACACGTCCGAGAAGGGGTTATTAGAATTGCATTCAACGTCTCTATCTATCACTGCATCATAGTACATTGTTGCGTTTTGACAAGTTCCTTTATTTTGACGGGCGCGCCGCCGCTATGCTATTAGCCGGTATTCTATTCTAATTCTAGCCGGTTGCGTAATCAGGCAAATGGAACTGGTTGTGCAACACGCTTTAAGCAGCCAGAATGGGAGACGGCGTAGGTATTATCAATTCGCCGAAGACACTTCTCCTAAAACAGTGCACGCGGCGATGATGCGAATGTTGAGATGGATGTATGGAGTGACGAGGATGGATAAGATAAGGAATTAGTATATCAGAGGAAGCTTGAAAGTGGCGTCGGTGACAGAAAATATGAGGAGCAATAGGTTAGCGTGGTATGGGCATGAAGGGAATAAAGTCATGTAAGAAGAATAATGTAAGGAATGGATGTAGACAATAAAAGATGGATGGACAGTGTGAAAGATGATATGGGTAAGAAAGAAATTAGTGATGAGATGACGGCTGATAGAGGGAACTGGCAGAAGAACACATGTTGTGCCGATCCCATTTAAGCGGGATAAGGGCAGGAGGGCAGGCTTATTTTGTAAAAATCGATCTAAATTCGTTGATTTTCTTTGCCAGAGCTTTGAACATCGATCGGATTTAGAGAATACCTATTTCATAGTAACTATTATAGAATATGTAAGTATTCTATTCTATGGTTCGGCGAGCTTGCAAGTTGTCACGTGTAGAATTTCTACTAATGCAAAATATAGGCCAAATCTAGTGTTTGAACGTGCCTCTGTTTAACCCCTTTAGATATCTTCATGAAAATAATAAAAATATTCAAAAACTTTGGAACAGAAATGCACCGTTTGGCTTATCCCGACTATAAATCATCTATGAGGACACGGTTGAGATGCTGAGCGTGAATCGTGACTTATGTGTATAGATTTAATGTCAATTTTCAAAGAAAAATTGTAAATAAAACCGGCCAAGTGCGAGTGGAACTCGAGCACGAAGGGTTCCATACTATCCTAATAATATTATAAATGCGAATGTTTGTGAGTATGTATGTATGTTTGTTCCTCAATCAGGCCTAAAAGACAAAACGGATTAAATTGAAATTTGCTGTAGATGTAGATATAAAATTTAAAAAATGAAAAACATCCCCAGTACGAAAAAAAATCAAAAGGGATGATTTTTGTATAGATAGCGCTGGTTTGCAACAAATCTGATATCACAGACTAAAAACATTCAGTCTTCTATTCCATTATTGATATTTGACAGGACTACGTCTGTCACGGGTCGGCTAGTTATCTATAAATATTTAAGTGTGGCTCCTATACAAACGTGTTTTTTATAGATAATGGCACGGAACCCTTAGTGCGCGAGTCCG
Source organism: Hydriomena furcata (assembly GCA_912999785.1). Lineage (NCBI taxonomy): Eukaryota > Metazoa > Arthropoda > Insecta > Lepidoptera > Geometridae > Hydriomena > Hydriomena furcata. The sequence goes on from OU538821.1 coordinate 3,578,980, forward strand.
ACTCGCACTTGGCCGGTTTTTTTATAATAAGAAAGATTTGAAAAAAAAAGTTGTTCAAGCTAGTAGTTTCTGAATTTTGAATTTCACATTGTAATTCACTGCACAATGCAGGTATGCAAGCACCAATAGATCCAACATTACATAATTTTGAAAACAACATTATTATCTCACATTATGTTTAAGTTATTAAACCGCTTAGACACTTTTACGATGGCAAGGTGATAGGTCGGCTCTTTAGCATATACCGGCGAAAGTTGTCATTATTATCATGCTATTACTGTCACTGTTAACAAACAATAATGTACTTTTTACACATGGCCATCTAGCTAGCCATTTTACAGATTATGTATTTCTATTATACTAAAAATAAATAAATATACTAAAAATAGTAAAACAAATTCTAAAAATAGAATAATAGTATATTATGCAACTAGTGAATAAAGGACGGATTTAAAGCGAGGGCCGTAGATGAGTCACGAGCAAGTGAAGGATTCTAATGATTGAATCACGAGCGCAGCGAGTGATTCAACTGTTAGAATCCTGAACGACGCGAGTGATTCATGGCCCTCGATATATATTCGTACTTTATTCAGGAGTTGCATACTATACTTTATACCATGACTACGAGAATATTTATTTAATCTAATGCCAAACTCCTTGTCGCAAATATCGACCAATCAAATCTCGAGAATTTATTTGCACCAAAGAGTTTTGAATTTCGAATCTCAGCGCAAGGAGTTTGTGTAAGCATTGAAATAGAGACCGGATATATTTTGTGTTCCAAATTCAAACACCAAAATAGTGAATAAAAACAAAACAGTGAATAAAAGGCCTTTTTATTCACTGTTTTGCGTGAATAAAATAAGCTTTTTAAAGTAGGTATGGTATAAAATAAATATTTAAGTGGGGCTCCTATACAACAAACGTGATTTTTTTGCCGTTATGTATACATTATGTTACGGAGCCCTTGGTGCGCGAGTCAGACTCGCACTTGGCTGGTTTTTTTTTTAATTTATACTGTCCTCACAGCTCAGTTGGTAGTAACTCTGTCTTCTGCGCTATATCGTCTCTTGATTTTTTGATAGTCAAAACATTTTCGTCGGTTTTCTTTTGAGTTTTTTAAACGTAGTTATGTTGGTGTGTCCTTTTTTCACGCAGAAACGGAGGAACGTGTCAATAATATAAGCCTAAAGCGTTGTGAGAAAGTGTTCGACTTGCATGAGGAATCTATAGGCTGTGTGGTCGATGGGTCAGAGTGACATAAGCTAGATTTTATCCGTGTAACTAAAATCTGGCTAGGAGTAATTATCCCCGCTGACTCTATACTAAGATTCCCTGTGTCGTGATTATTAGAAATGCTATTTGTTCCACCGCGGACTCGAACAAGCACGTCTCGAGTTACAGCCACGTCATCGAGTTACTGAGCAGCTGATTATCTATAGGTACTTCTATACAATACAAGTTTCTGCCAGCGACTTCGCCCGCGCGGTACCTTAATAAAAAGTATCGTATGTGTTATTCTGATATATAAGTATTACTGTAAAGTTTCATTTAAATCTTTTTAGTAGTTTTTGCGTGAAAGAGTAACAAACACACACACACCCAATCACTTACTTACAATCCTACTTATTATTATAAAAGCGAAAGTTTGTAAGTATGGATGGATGGATAGATGTTTGTTACTATTTCACGTAAAAACTACTAAATGGATTTTAATGAAACTTTACAATGTTATAGCTTATTCATCAAATAACACATAGGCTACTTTTTAACCGACTACGATAAAAAGAGGGTATGTTTTTACGCGATAAGTATTACAAGTCGGAAAAAAATTGTTTTAGGCATAAATATCAAAATAATAGATAATAGGCTGGAAACATGTACATGTACACATCTTCATTTTAGCGTTCTAAAAGTTGAGAGAAAAGTCTCAAGAGTCATAAATTCTCGTTTCTGGGTCTGAGTCGTCAGTTATTCAAAGTCAAAGTTCGGGAATAAATGGGTATTTTTTCCCGATTTCTTCCTACCAGGCCATCTCTACTCGCAGGTACTAAGACTAAACACACGTGAAAGAATTCCGTTGAAAATTAACAGCCCTGTATCGTGTTGAATAACAATGAACGAAATCGTCACTGTTTGATAATACAGGGTGCATTAAGACTACTCTCGAAAACAAAAGACAAAAGCACACCTACCACTACCAATACATTTAGTAAAAGTTTTTATTGTTGTTCGTACTTGGTTAGTACTTCTAATTATTCTCTTATAATTTAAATTTTGAGCCTTCACCTTGTTGGATCGGCACCACACTGAAGCTCTACATAGTTAAGGAAAGGATCATTGAAAAAAATTATAGACCCCAAGCCGTGTTTGTTGTCTGATTCTTATAAGCTTGTTCGTGAGGAACAGGCGTAGCTTCACCTAGCTCCTAAGACGTTTCAAAGTGATCATTGTGATAAATTAAATGATTTTTTAATTTGAATTTGAATTTGAAAAACCAAATTGCTATTTGAAGTATGTTCAATTAATGACTGTTTTTAATCTGGGTAAATAAACTAAAATTTTTTTTTATCGGAAATCCTATCTTAATGGCAATGCTACAGGAAAATAGAGGAAACAATAACAACCGCTATTGAACTGAATCCAATGAAAAAAAAAACAATTTTCATAAAACCTGATTTTGAAAAAGCGCCGAACTCTGATGTTAATTAATTTGACTATTATTTTTTCGGTCAAGAAGCATGTTTAATTTAGATTTTAAACACGACCAGCATAAGACTAAACCGCCTTTACATATGACCTATGGCTGCATCAATGGACCCAGGACTTGCATTGACTGTTCGCGAACATTTGGTGCAAGGATAGGGTACATAAGCCATATGCGGGCGAAACATCCGATCACTTAATATTAAAAAAAACAAAGCTAATGTTTCCGTTCCGTAGCCGAAATCGGCTAGGATGATTATTATTATTATGTTTCAATTTTCGGGAGTAGTTTTAGCACAGCCTGTATACACGAATCGCATGGAAGCGCGCGCGTGAGCAGACAGCTGATAAATGCATGTTTTACTTTTGTTATGTAAAACAACGATTGTGATAACGATTTGCTTTCATAAGCGCCTGTGGCTTCTTTGAAGGCACGATCGGGATCTATTTATAAACATGGAGCCTTTTCATCATCACCCATAGACTACACCCGCTGAGGGCAGCGATATTCGGAATGCGGTGCAATTACATAGAGCAGATATTTGCTTTTTAAAAAAGAACAAAAAGTACACTATATTTAATTCAATCCATGTCAATAGGTAATCTGTCATATCTACTTAGTTGACGACTTGTCTAAAGAATTAAATGAGATATAAGGATGTATTTACAAAAAAAGTATTTTATCAGTTATCTGGTTCCCATAGTACAAGCTTTGCTTAGTTTGGGGCTAGATGGCGAGGTGTGAAATGTCCACAAATATTTAATTATTTTAATTTTAAAGTTAAATAAGTTTTCTGTTTAAAAATATTTTTCAATGACAAGCTTTTGTAAAATAATTCGAACCATCGAGCATTTGTCACATAATACGAGTATAACATTGTCATTGTCAACAAGAATGCAAAATTTTTACTCAATCAGAGTATTTACTAAGGAGATCCGTTGTGAGTGTCTGTTGAACAGCTCTTGACTCCATTATTAAGGGGCTCCCAGTCGACGATTGCTCCTTTTCGAAACGAAAAAAGAAATACTTCTGAACAAGCCACATCTCCTATTTTATAAGTATATTACTTCAGGTTTCTACCTAGATTTATATTAAACTGAAAACATAATAGCAGAAACTTTTCACGATAAAGATATTATTTCAAAATGATACGTTTTAGAATTTATGATCGAAATATTTTATATACCTACTATTAAAATCAACTTGTGATTTATTGTTAAAGATAGGTAATATGTAGATCTAGATTTCTATTAGAATAGATTTTTGATAAGTAATTATACATAATTTATCATTAATTTATTCGAAAAGCTAAGGCGGACCACGCGCCGACGAGTGTTTGTCGTCATTGCAGCGGTCGGTAGGATTATTTATCGAAGTGATTAAAGATGGGTACATCTTTATTCACTATAAACTATTACATTATAAAATAGGAGATGTGGCTTGTTCAGAAGTATTTCTTTTTTCGTTTCGAACAAAAACAATCGTCGACTGGGAGCGCCTTAATTTACATAACTATGAAAAATTTCATAGTTAGTTATAACTGCTCAACTCAAAATTGAGTTGCAAGATTCCATCTAAACAAACATAGTTAGTAACAAACATTTCAAGTTTAATAAAAGCTTATAAAAATCCTAGTCATCCGAGCTATGCTGCCTACTGACTACATGCTACATAGGTAGTCTTCAGTACAGTAGCTCTATTATGAGATATACAAACTTCAGTCATTATCGAAAGCTATTTATATGCTATTTGTATGAAATATTTTAGTTCAGTGTAGTTACCGCTAGAGGCGCTGCGCTGGATTCCATACAAATAGCTAACGATATTAGATAGTGACTGTAGTTCGGATATAATTCTAGGCTTTTCGATTAGCTGTTAAGCTGGACTCTCTTTAAGCTAGCATATAAGCAATCAGCGCGTGTGATCAGAATGCGAAGTCCTCACTTGGCCAACCTTACTTTCCGTATTGCGCGAATGCTTCCGGTCTTAGCTGACGTCATTCTATTTTAGTAGATGACGCAACGAAAGTAAACCTTTCGATTAGATACCAAATAAGATATTTGATTCGTTTATTATAACTAACCTCCTAATAATTACGTTAAAAGATTAAAATGTTCCGATCAATCTAAAACTCAAGGGACAATATTGCTTTTTTAAATTTTATTAAGGAACCGTTAGTCCTACATAAATATTACTAATAATATTACAAATTCAAAAGTTTGTGAGTTTGTTTGTATGTTTGTGCCTCAATCAGGCCTAAACACAAAACGGATTAAGAAGAAATTTGCTGTAGATGTATAGATATAATGCCCGAAAGAAGGATTTGGGTATAAATGGCGCTGGTGTGCAAAAAATCTGACATCAGTCGTCATAGCAATGTGCGTTACTCTATGTGGTTATTGAAATTTGGACAGGACAACGTCTAACGCGGGTTTGCTAGTTATTTATAAGGGACCAATTTGGGACTATACTTTAACAAGTAAAAAGATGTCAGATGACAGACATACATAGTTACTTCTGCATTTATAATAAGTCTTATAGAAAAAGAGGGAAATAAGTAGAAGTATCCTAATAATATTATAAATGTGAAAGTTAGTGAGTTTGTATGTATGTTTGTTCCTCAATCAGGTCTAAACGACAAAACGGATTAAGTTGAAATTTGCTGTAAATGTAGATATAATGCCCGAATAAATAATAGACTACTTTAAAAAATGAAAAAAAAATCCCCAAAACGTTTATAAAAATCTAAAAGGATGATTTCTGCATGCAGATGGCGCTGGTGTTCAATAAATCTGACATCACAGACTAAAAACATTCAGTCTTTTCTATTCGATTATTGAGATTTGAAAGAACAACGTCTGTCACGGGTCGGCTAGTAGATTATAAACCTCATAACGTTGTAACTATCCATTTACGTCACAACCTAAACAAAACCTTACAGTTGATCCAGGCTTAGCCCCAGGCTAGGCCGTGCAAAATAGCTATTTTCACACCACGTACAAGCGAAGACGGTAAAAAGGATTCTCTAACGTCACACCGAGCGCTAACAAGATTAACCATGGATGTACTTTATCAGTATAAGGCGAATAATATTATAAATGCGAAAGTTTGTGATAAGGCTGCTATGTTTGTTCCCAAATCAAAAATAAACGACAAAACGGATTAAGATGAAATTTGCTGTAGTGTATAGATAAAAAACAGAATAAATAAAGGGGGAACTTATAATCCGAAAAACAACCTCTAAATGATAAAAAAAAAACGCAAAAAGTATGATTTTGGTACAGATTGCGTTGGTGTGCAACAAATTTGACATCACAGACTAAAAACATTTAGCCGTCAAAGCAACGCAGTTTTGACTAATAAATGATACGCATTCTACCTAAATTCGTAATTTATTCAACAAGGTTTTAAAATTGGAAGCTGCTTGAAATCCTTTTTCTTATGTGATTATTACAAAAAAATTTACAGAACAATGTTTGTCACGGGTCGGCTAGTATGATAAAAAATGAAAGCCTGTTCTGGGGGTCTACTCTTAAAAACGATCAACGATATACCTGCACACAAACGTCACATCATATTCGACTACATTTTGAAGGATGGAACGACTGACATTACTCTTGACAGTGGAAATCATTCATTCTTCTATGACAGACTTGTAGTAATGTATGTAGTTACTTAATAGAGTTGTGGTGTTTAGCTTTTATACAGGGATGACATAGTGGTTGTCGACTAAAACCCCTTTAAATAAATAAAGATAAAAAAATAACTATGACAGACGATAATTTTGGCCGAATTGTATATCGGTGCTCTGTCACTGTCGTGGATAATGTCAAAATCTACTTGCAGAGGCCCAGAACTTCGTATCTATAATTCACCAAAAGAGATAATATAAATTAAATATCTGAGATCCTTGAAGATGTTAGAACCTACACCAGGTTCTATGTCACGAAAATGTGTGTGTGTGTGTGTGTAGTTTTAACAACTCAAATTACTGTCTCCCGCCTTCGTGATATGGAACAACTGTGTGTCTATATATTTTGACACATATTTTGCCGTTATTCTCAAAATTACCAAATAAATTTGCTAGTTTGTTTGATAGTAAATGTCTAGTAAAAATGAAAGATGCTAAAACCGATCTAAGATATTAAAACTGAACCGCTAATAGATTGTGCCTTGCACCAACAATTTATATTGACAAGGTCGTGGGTTCAATGTTTAAGCTGGACTTAACGGTAGGAATGGCGCCGCTTTTAAATGCGAAATGTATTTACAATACCGTATTTTCTGCTGTAACATTTAAATGATTTTCAGTACGAAAGGCTGAAATTTTCAAATACAATGACAAACACAAATTTGCAAATTTTTTATTAGTTACTATGTAGGTTACATAAAGCGACGTAGACGAGAAATTTCGGTAGAAGGAAGTTTAGAAATAGCTTTTTAAGGGTTCCGTACCCAAAGGGTAAAAAACGGGACCCTATGACTAAAGAGTCCGCTATCCGTCTGTCCGTTTGCTGTTTATCATGAGCCGTGATAGCTAGACAGTTGAAATTTTCACAGATTATGTATTTCTGTTGCCGCTACAGCAAATACAAATAACAACAAATACTAAAAACAGAATTGATTTTAATCAATATTTAAGTGCGGCTCCCAAACAACAAACTTGATTTTTTTGCCGTTTTAATAGATAATGGTACGGAACCCTACGTGCGCGAGTCCGACTCGCACTTGGCTGGTTTTTCAATAATTCCTTCGAATTTGAAGATTGAACTAGATAAATCGCGTCTTTTTAAGTTTTGACTTAAATAAAAGTACAAACTTATACTCGCGCTAATCTATATTAATTACTAGAACCAGTCTAGTAATTAATATAGATTAGTTGTCTCAATCGATGATTGTAAAGCCATTTCTACACTTAATATGAAATCCCGTAAGAGACATGCACACGACCTTTACCCGGTGTGGGGTCAAAGACCCGATTGTAGTGCCTACCTCAGTTTTAGTCATTTTAAATTTTGGCAGTCAATAACTAAGCATAGCAAACAAATTTGTCTATGGTCCCTTTATTAGTGACAGTTGTGACGCGTATAGACTTGATTGACCACATCTAAATATTACCCGTTTGTCTATTTAAATGATAATTACTCTATTCTATGTTGATGAAAAACCGTCGTTATAATCTTTTTTTTTTCAATATATATTGTTAACAATTAAAATGTTAAAATGCCCACAATCAGCGCTCTCACCCTACCTGTGCTGGTCTTAAAGCATAAATATTTTACTCGGAATATTCGCAACCGCGTCTTTGAATATACCGGTTTGCGTCTAAGAAAGACGTTACGTGAGAGCGACGAACAATGGGATGTCATGTCAGTGATACACCGCAGTAGGTACGTAGACGTATCGTTTATAGCGACAAATTAAACAAACGAGTGTATGCGTTTAAGGTAAAGTGTGAATTTTTTTACTTTTTGTATGGGCTGAGTCTACCCGGATATAACGGAAAAAGTGATAAAACTGCATTATCTTAAAAACCATCAAATTTAAAAAGAAACTGTCTGTAATTTACTTAGCTTATCTAACGAATTATATAAAAATGAACTGTTTAGCTATTCATAGTTTTGATTAAAAACGAAACTAGTGTTTTTGAAGAGCTAACTTTGGAAAATAAATCTATCGAATAAAGTTTCACCAATCGAGTTTCTGTCTGTAATTTATCTAGATTATATCCTCAAGTTATCTTTGTTTTAAAAAAAAACTGTATGTTTTGCGGTTATTGAGAATAAACGATTCTGCATTCATCAAAAACATTTATTACTCGCCTTAATAGGTTTCTTCTGGGTGAGCAAAAGGTGTGTATGGTCGGAGAGTCTGGTCTTGGATTCAAGTCTAACAAAGCTGTCATTTAGTACAAAACTAGCCGACCCGAGACAGACATTGTCCTGCCCAAATTTCAATTGTCGCATAAAAAAAAAACACTTTCAGAAAACTACAAATGTCTTTCTGTTCCTGTTCCAATAAACCTTGTCCTGATAAAATAAATAACGAATTTTGGTGCGTTGCGTTGACAAAATGAATTTCCAATACCGTCCTTGGCAGGATTCAACCTTTTTGAAAAATGCGTTGCTATGACAACTCAATGTTATCGGTCTAAGATGTCTAATTTTTTGCACATCAGCGCCATCTATACCAGAATCCTCCATTTGCGTTTTTTTATCTTAAATGGGTTGTTTTTCGGATTATAAGTTCCCCCTTTATTTATTCAGATTTTTTATCCACAGCAAATTTCTTCTTAATCCGTTTTGTCGTTTAGGTTTGATTATGGAACAAACATAGCAGCCTTATCACAAACTTTCGCATTTATAATATTACTAGCTGACCCGTGCCCGCTTCGCTGAGCGACAGACATTTCTAAATGTGATTATTTTGGATAGGTATGGCTATGGTATGGATCCAGTCCGCTATCGTTCCACATCTGGTATTCCGATCTTCCAAAATTATAGCCTATAAGTTGCCGAGGATTAATAGCTAATAACAAAAAAAGTTTCATCAAAATCCGTCTAGTAGTTTTTGCGTGTAAGCCAGACACAGACAGACAGACAGACAAAAATTTCAAAACGTTTTTTTTTGTTTTGTGTTTCTTGTATGAAGACCCTTAGGAGTATTTTTTTTTTTATTCAATGTACAGAATTGAACTCTTCTACAGTTTTATTATATGTATAGATTAGTATTAGGATTGTAGAAGCTGTTTCCAAACTTTCAGACGATAATGCAGGGTTACTGAGTTATCACTATCACTACATAGTATAAAGCAAAGTCGCTTTCCGCTTCCCGCGTCTGTATGTCTGTATGTATGTTTGCTTATATCTTTAAAACTACACAACGGATTTTGATGCGGTGTTTTTTAATAGATAGAGTGATTCAGGAGGAAGGTTTTTAAGTATAATAACATGCTACCCGTGCGAAGCCGGGGCGGGTCGCTAGTAAAGATTAAACAGGAGTTCTCCGACGACAGAGTGACCTACCTTTAAAACATGACAAAACTATTAGCACTAATTCTGTTTTTTTATGACTTCAGTGCTATAGACAAACTAGATTTTAGTCGCGACTTCGCGTAGATTCAGGAAATCGATATTTGACGACTTTATTGTAAAACATTGAATATCATGAAAATTACAAGATTATTTCGCAAAAAGCCTAGCCTATGTCCGTCTTAGAACATTTCATCGCAATCTTCCCAGCCATTTGGCCGTGATAAGGTCACAGACAGACAGGAGCTACTTCCGTTATCCATATTTTTAATATTGGTATAGATAAATGCTTTTTTTTTGCATTTACGTACCCTGACACCACGCTAGGATTAAAAAAATGAAATGAAATCACGACTGTTATCTCCAATTACGGTAGTACCAATCAGATATTAGATGCTCAGATTAAGGGGGTACCAGACGCACGTCCAAACATTAGACTTCTCCAAATCGTGGTTATCTGAAACTACAAGTAACACAACAACCAAACCCTAAAACAATATTTGTATATCATGCAATTTTGTCCCGCCACTGCATCGAACCACACCTCATAAACTTCTAGACGTGCACTTACTCACCACAACACGGTCATCTTTATTTACTCCGTTATGTAAAAAACTGGCTAAGTTAAATTTTCTTTAACATTATAATTTCCTAAACGTATTACAGTCTCTCGAAAAACTTCGCATCATCAGTCAGATGTAGATGATTATTTTAAGATTATTTTAAGGTATATATATCATACTAACAACTTCCTGAACGCATTTGTGTCAGTAGGTACGCTTAAGAAGAAAGGGGGAGTTGTACAAACTTATTCCTATATTTCTCTGTTAGATAAATGCCCAACACATGTTTAGCTTTACGTTTTATTGTGGAATCATCGATCTTGAACATAGCTATAACCTGCTCTTGTTCATTGAACTGTTGATAATGTGGAGATTGTTTGGTTCAGTGGGTGGAAGTGACTCAAGACTGTACATCACGATGACACACACAAGAATTCACTAGATTATGAACGTACGAAGTACGTAAGAAGTATCCTATGCTATTCAAAGTCAAAGACAAAAGGCATTTATTTCAATAAAATCACAGGAATCACTTTGAAACTTCTCAGGAGCTAGGTAAAGCTACGCTTGCTCATCGCAACTACAACTAAAACAAAAGAAAATCCAGGGCATAACGTATGTATATTTCAAGTTTCATCTAAACCCGTTTAGGCGTGATTGAATCACAAACATCCTCACAAACATTGGGGGGCACGGTAGTGCCCCCGCCATTTATATTTACAATAATCAAGACACGCGGCAGCGTATCCAGCCAAGTCACTCTGTCTGCTTGTTAATCAATGAATTAAAAAAATAAAACCAGCCAAGCGCGAGTCGGACTCTTGCACGTAGTGTTCCGTACCATTATCTAAAAAAACGGTAAAATAACACATTTGTTGTATGGAAACTACATCATCTGTGAAAATATCAACCGTCTAGCTATCACGGTTCATGAGATACAGCCCTGTGCAGACAAATGGACAGCGAAGTCTTTTCCTCGTATTCAAGAACGACACTCTGAGAACACGCACCCACAGTGGACGAAATATTTTTTCATAAACATCACTTTATGTGTTGAGCGGCACTATGGCGCACACTACCGTGTGCCTCTAGAGCTCAACTTTGGCTAGAGACACACGACAATGTGCCTCTGGTCACACTATGCAGTGTCGCACAACACATAGTGATTTTTATGAAAAAAGATTTCGTCCACTGAGGGTGCGTGTTCACATAGTGTCGTTCTTGAATACGAAGGTAAGTAATATGGTCCCGTTTTTACCCTATGGGTACGGAACCCTAAAAATGAATTAGTTAATAGTAAAAGCTAATAAAATGTAATTTTTCGTTATCTATTTCATAATTGTAACAGCACGTTAGGGCGTTATTAACATGATGCAATTCGTAATAAATCAAAATGTAATTTACTCAGCCTACTTAGCAAGCATATCTGTAATTGTATGTACAGCAATACAAGCAAAAGAGTTCCTCTTTCAGACGGCGCGATAATATACTGAATTTTGAGTCGATACTTTAGAATTATTTAACTTTTCTAGCGTAGGAAGTAATAAATGTTTTTGATAAATGCAGAATCGTTTTTTCTCAATAACCGCAAAATTTACAGTTTTGTTTTTAATGACAAAGAAAACATAGGGATGTAATCTAGATAAAAAAGTAATGATAAAATGCCTGTCATGTAGAGCTCAAGTGTGGTACCGATCGAACAAGATGAAGGCTCAAACAAGAATAATAGTTAGTCAAAACTATCATAAGTTTTAGAACATTTTAGGGTAAGACTAAACGTAAACGGAATAAGATGGATCGTAGGTACCGTATTGTAGTATGTGGTTACAACAAAACTGCTACCAATATCTCATCGCGAACAAATTAGTGACGTTTTAAAAAAGGCCAGGTCAAGAGTACTTTAAACCGACGAGCATGCATGAGGAATGTGATGTGAGTGAATTAAGCAAAAATGTATGTTGGGATCTTAGCAAGTGGAAAGCCGTGTTCTCTGCTCACTCCTCTAGGAAACCTGCGTGATTTTATGTATGTCTATATCCTGTATCTATATTCTATATCTATATCCTAGCTCCTAGTAAAAAAACTGCCTTTTGAAGACGATATATCTCGATTAAATTTCAAATGCGCGATATAGCTTCAAATGTGTGAGCAGCAATGTTTGAAGACACATTACACAACTATGCTAATTAGAAATTAACTGGCAGAAACGTAATTATTACGATAAAAGATGCTTATCGGTTCTGTTTCAGTTATTTTTTGCGAAACGTGTTGGTATAGGTACCTATTAAAATATACACACGTGCATACATAAAATTATGTATGCAACTTCACTAGAGTATGAATTTACGATGTGATCTTTTTATTAAGTACCTAAAAACATTACAGGAACAGTAAGTACTTTTAGAGTAGATACCTACCTTATTTATAGTTCCGTACCCAAAGGGTAAAAACGAGACTCTATTACTAAGACTTCGCTGTCCGTCTGTCCGTCCGTCTGTCTGTTCGTCTGCCGTCTGTCCGTCCGTATGTCTGTCACAAGGCTGTATCTCATGAACCGTGATAGACAGACCGTTTAAATTAATGTTGCCACTCTAACAAAAAATCCTAAAAACAAAACAAAATAAATAAAGTGGGGCTCCCATAGAACAAACATTTTTTTTTTGCAGTTTTATATACATATATAATGGTACGGAACCCTTCGAGCGCGAGTCCGACACGCACTTATTAAATACTACTAAAGTATTTTGAACGTTGAAGGTACCCTCTGTTAAAGAATAAGGTTAAAATTAGACTCAGCTCATACAAAAAACCAAAAGTTTCTCATATCACCTTAAGGGGCTGTATGTCGACGATTGCTCTTTTTCGAAACGAAAAAAGAAATACTTCTGAACAAGCCATATCTCCTATTTTTATAAGTATATTACTTCAGGTTCCTACCTAGATTTCTATTAAGCTGAAAACATTTTTCAAGAAACTTTTCACGATAAAGATATTATTTCAAAATGATACGTTTTAGAATTTATGATCGAAATATTTTATATACCTACTATTAAAATCAACTTGTGATTTATTGTTAAAGATAGGTAATATGTAGATCTAGATTTCTATTAGAATAGATTTTTGATAAGTAATTATACATAATTTATATCATTAATTTATTCGAAAAGCTAAGGCGGACCACGCGCCGACGTGTGTTTGTCGTCATTGCAGCGGTTGGTAGGATTATTTTATGGAAGTGATTAAAGATGGGTACATCTTTATTCACATATACTATACATTATAAAATAGGAGATGTGGCTTGTTCACAAGTATTTATTTTTTCGTTTTGAAAAAAAAACAATCGTCGATAGGGAGCGCCATAATGTATTTTTGAAGATTTTAGAAGCATTTTTTTTATTTTAATGAGTAGGTTCTCGATTCCGGCTTTCGTTTTTTTATGTGATTTAAATGTTTTTTTTTTCTATCGTCTAGATTAATAAGTGAGAACTGGTTCTGTACTTCGGGATTACAGTCGTAATTCTATTTAATTTTTCAAAACCCGGCAAAAACTTAAAATTCCCATCACGACTACAGAGAAACGAGCCTAAGTAGGTAGGCTTTTTACTTAAATTTTTGGCACGAAAGTACCGGCATTTTGTAACTGCTCGTGAAACATCCCCTAAAAGGCGACCATCCGATGTGGCCGTGGTATTAAGTCATTCAAGTTAATCGCCTGCACCGTTAGCTTCGTAGGATTCTATAGAAGCAGCTATTGTTTGCAGTAATGTTTTAGTACACGAGAATTATTTCAACTCATTTTTGCAACGACTTATTTCAATGTTGGTAAAATATATTTCTTTTCTGGTTTCTTTTCATTTTATTAGGGTTCCGTACCCAAAGGGTAAACACGGGACCCTATTACTAAGACTTCGCTGTTCGTCTGTCCGTCTGTCTGTCACAGGGCTGTATCTCATGAACCGTGATAGCTAGACAGTTGAAATTTACACAGATTATGTATTTCTGTTGACGCTATAACAATACATACTAAAAACAGAATAAAAAAATATATAAGTGGGGCACCCATATAACAAACGTGTTTTTTATAGATAACTAGCGACCCGCCCCGGCTTCGCACGGGTGCAAAGCTGATTCCTATAAACCTTCCTCCTGAATCACTTTATCTATTAAAAAAAACCGCATCAAAATCCGTTGTGTAGTTTTAAAGATATAAGCATACATACAGACGCGGGAAGCAGGAAGCGACTTTGCTTTATACTATGTAGTGATGGTACGGAACACTTCGTACGCGAGTCCGACACGCACTTGGCCTATACTTGATTTTGGTATAGATGGCGCTGGTGTGCAAAAACTCTGACATCACAAACTAAAAACATTTAGACGTCCCAAAAGTACTGAACTAATCTGTTCATGCAATCTTACCTAGATGGCGCTGCAAATTACTACCTAGTCAGCTTTAGTTTAATTAAATAACTATTCTTACCTCATTGTAGATAAAAATAAGCCGTGCTGGCTTCGGAAGCCTTCAATGTGCGCGGTCCGACACGCTCTTTAAAACATTATTTGTGCAGGCTGTTACAATAAAAAATCTAATCTGCATATATTTTTGTAGCATTTGTTTGTTCTAGGAACTATACCTATCCGTACCTATCCTAATCCTATCCTAATAATTCTTCCTAATATCCTAATCCTAATAATATTATAAATGCGAAAGTTTGTGAAAAGAAATGTATGTTTGTTCCACAATCAGGCCTAAACGACAAAACGGATTAAGATGAAACTTGCTGTAGTATGTAGATAAATAATCAGAATAAATAATAGGGTATCTTAAAATCCGAAAAGCAACCCTTAAATCATAAAAAAACGCAAAAAAGATGATTTTGGTATAGATGGCGCTGCTGTGCAACAAATGTGACATCACAAACTAAAAACATCGAGTCTTTTTTATTCGATTATTGAAATTTGACAGGACAACGTCTGTCACGGGTCGGCTAGTAATATTATAAATGTGAAAGTTTGTGAGTTTGTATGTATGTTTGTTTCTCAATCAGGCCTAAACGACAAAACGGATTAAGTTGAAATTTGCTGTAGATGTAGATATAATGCCCGAATAAATTATAGACTACTTTAAAATATGAAAAACTTCCCCAAAAAGACAAAAAAAAACACAAAAGGGATGATTTCTGTATAGATGGCGCTGGTGTGCAACAAATCTGACATCACAGACTAAAAACATCGAGTCTTTTCTATTCGATTATTGAAATTTGACGGGACAACGTCTGTCACGGGTCGGCTAGTACATTATGTACGAGTTTTTAAATTATAAAACCCTTTTGTACCCATAAAAGTAATGAGCGACTTTAATTTTGATTTTAAATATCAAGCTCTTGATATTTTTTTTTGTTTCAGATACAATACAAATGAAAGTAACAAAGAGACCTTTGTCTTCAGAACTCCTCCTCATCATTAACATGGGCATTCCCGTGACCATTCCATCCAAGTAAAAACAAACAAGTGCGTGTCGAAAATGCGTTAAACCAAGGTTCCGTAGCTTTGTAAACCAAACCTGGAATGAAACAGCAGTTTTTTGGTAGGTTAACCGTTATCCAGGGACAAAATAAATGGTCTATGATATAATAAATCGTTTACATCTTTCAAGGCGAATTTATGGAGAATTGGTATGAAAAGATCAAGTTTAAGAGCTTAGTTTTAGTAAAATACTAAAATAATTAAGGTAAGTACCTATATAGACACTGAAATACGATAATCGTTTTTTGGGGTTCCGTACCCAAAGGGTAAAACGGGACCCTATTACTAAGACCGCTGTCCGTCTGTCTGTCTGTCACAAGGCTGTATTTTATGAACCGTGGTAGCCAGAAAAGAGATTTTCCATACAATAAACGTGTTTTTTTTTGCCGTTTTTTTATAGATAATGGTACGGAACCCTTCGAGCGCGAGTCCGTCTCGCACTTGAACGGTTTTTTTTTATTTTACTTTAGGTGGGTAACTACAGGTAACCAACTAAGTAAACAGTTGTCCCTATAAACTGCCTAAAATGTAGTTATACGAGTAAGTTCTCTTATTCTGCTACAATAAAGTAAACCTTAAGTTGACTGTCTTAAAACTCATTCACCTGAGAAATTGATTTGTCTACGAAAGAACAGACAATAATTACATTTGAACGTAGAATATAGTGGTGTAGACATTGTTTTTTGGTTGAGGCAAATTTAGAAATAGGTACATATATTTTTTCATTTATTCCTGCGATTGCCATGCTCAAACAGTAGAAAAATCACAGTTTTAAACAAACCAATATAATTATGTCCATAATTCTGTTAAAAAACCTTCAAGGGTGTTAGGCGTGCTAGGCTAGATGTCTATCGTATTCAGAGACGTATTACTCCACCAAAATTCCCATACGGCCAACACGATTTCTTTACTGGCGTATTTTTTATGGTTAGGCGATCGGTTAGATCGACATAGTTCAAAAAAAAGTACCGTGTACGTGGCCCGTACGAAAAAACTTCCCGAAACTTTATATTCAACAGTGCCTGATCCGTGTCCAGTCCGGGCCTGTCTACGCCCGGCCCTGACACGGCCCGGTCTAATATAAATCTTCCCTTAATGTCTATTAAAATAGGAAGTCATCAAGCAATTTGGCACAAGGACAAAATGTGATTAAGATTGACACAAACACGCGCTGATTGATTATAATTGTCGTGTAATTGGTTAAAATCGATTATGTCACGATTCGAATTGTATTTGTATGTTTGTTACGTAAACAATGCATAATATTGAATGGCGTTACCATAATCACATTTAAAAATTTAAAAAGAAAACAGGCCAAGTGCGGATCTGACTCGCGCACGAAGGGTTCCGTATCTATAAAAAACGGCATAAACACGTTTGTTGTATGAGAGCCCCACTTAAATAATTAATTTATTCTGTTTTTAGTATTTGTTGTTATAGCGGCAACAGAAATACATAGTCGGTGAAAATTTCAACTGTCTAGCTATCACGGTTCATGAGACCTGTGACTAACAGACGGACAGATGAACAGCGAAGTCTTAGTAATGGGGACCCTATTACTATGACCTTAAAAACGTACGGACCCTTAAGGCGCTCCCAGTCGACGATAATTTTTGTTCGAAACGAAAAAAGAAATACTTGTGAACAAGCCACATCTCCTATTTTATAATGTATACATCTTTAATCACTTCGATAAATAATCCTACCGACCGCTGCAATGACGACAAACACACGTCGGCGCGTGGTCCGCCTTAGCTTTTCGAATAAATTAATGATATAAATTATTACTTATTAATTACTTATCAAAAATCTATTCTCATAGAAATCTAGATCTACATATTACCTATCTTTAACAATAAATCACAAGTTGATTTTAATAGTAGGAATATAAAATAATTCGATCATAAATTCTAAAACGTATCATTTTGAAATAATATCTTTATCGTGAAAAGTTTCTGCTATTATGTTTTCAGCTTAATAGAAATCTAGGTAGGAACCTGAAGTAATATACTTATAAAAATAGGAGATGTGGCTTGTTCAGAAGTATTTCTTTTTTCGTTTCGATAAAGAACAATCAGCGACTGGGAGCCCCTTGAAAACGATCAAAATGTTTCGAACGATCGAAGAGACGACATTTGTATTTTTTAAGTCTTATGAAGGAGCTATTAGGTGCACTTAATGAATAATAATATAAATTAATAAATGTCAAATGTTTGGACGTGTTTTTGGACTTCAAGGATACTGAGCGTCTTCGAGTGAGATCTGTGAGTTACCAAGTCGTAAATTAATGGGAATATTCGTGATCCTAGTGTCTATCCTATCATAATTTTATTTATATCTTCGAACCAAGAAGATTTCTCGTAGTGTGGGGTTGTCTGTGGAGTATTATTTATTAGGTAAGTCAAATTCAAATTCAAAAATCATTAATTTCAATAGTATCACAAGGATCACTTTGAAACGTCTTAGGAACTAGGTGAAGCTACGCCTGTTCCTCGCAACCAAGCCGAGAAGTAATTAGATAATCACCGAGTTCAGTATCACTATCATTCCCATATTTGTTTATGTACTTACTAGCAGTTCCGACAGACGTAGTCCTGCAAAACTTTCAATAATTCCATAGAAAAAAGCACTTCCCGAACTATACGCTGGATTTTCAAAAAAAAACGGTACGAAATATGCTTAACAACCTATTCTCATACCTAACAAAAAAAAACATAAAAATCGGTCAAGCCGTTTCTGAGGAGTTTGGTTACAAACACTGTGACATGAAAATTTTATATATTAGAGAAATATCATGTTTTACTTCTACTCGGTATATTTTGTTGGTGTAGGTCTGGTTATTAAAACGGTCACCCATAACATTAAACCATGAAACGTTCAAAAGCGGTCTGATATAAGAAAATAATAATTAAATGCATCTTTTTCATTCAACCATACCTCTCAGCCGGGAGGCTAGCACTAGTTCTGATGTTTTCAAATTTGCGAATACTTTGAAGGAAATCTGTAGGTACGAGTATACTATGTTTCTGAACAAGTATTTTAACCCGAAAGGAACGTATTCTATACAACACACATCACCATCTTCCTGCCTTTATACCACTTAAGTGGGTCGGCACACATGTACTTTTTCCATTTCCTTCTATCAGCCGTCATCTCATCACTCACTCCTCTCTTGCCCATATCATCTTTCACACAGCCTCTCCATATTTTCTTTGGCCTACCTCTACGTCTAAATCCATTCACCTTAATTCCTAACATTCTTTTCGTTACGTGGTGGGTACTTCTCTATACAACAAACATAGAAACAATAATATCTATAAAAATACTAAATATTCTTACTCCTGCTCCATAATATCTGGACTAGGGCGGAGGTGGAAGTAGAATTAAGTAAAATCTGACTAAAAGGTATTAATTTTAATAAAATCACATGGATCACTTTCAAACGTTAGGAGATGGATGGAGCTACGCCTACGCGCCTGTTCCTTGCAAACAACTACTAGTTTAAGAATAAGACAAACAAGGCTATAATTTTTTCACGATCCCTTTAAATGCCACGAAGAGCACTAGTGCGATAACAATCGAAAAAATAAAGACTCAGACAATAAAAATAATAACTAAACAATGACAACAATGCCCAAACCCCACAGAGAGACGTCAGTGTTGTTCTGACTAAACCCCACTTAGATTTGTCGTGCCACGGGGAATTTGCTTATGTCATTGACCAGATTGGTAGAGTGTCCCCTGGCCAACAGTGGCCAAGATTCACTATGTCTTCTTTTGTTCATGTGGCTTTCTGAGTACTAAAATAAGAATGCACTTCAGCAATTCAAAAGCGCTCAAACCGGTGCTAGCCCCAGCACTTGCAATAAGTCCAGAATGACCGCGCATACGAAAGCGGACCACGTTACCCACTAACCTGTTTCCGTCCTTCTCCTTTCTCGTCGAGACGAGTAGGACAGATGTATCGAATGCCAATGCATAAAATAGACAACGTGGGAAAATAACACAAGAAGTCGCGTGGGTGACAGGACGGAGCCCGGAATTTGTATGTACCTGTGTGCTTTGTTGTGGAATTAGAATGCAATCTATTTTGAGCAGTGCGCTTTTATCATAACGGCTTTCGAGCTACACCTACTCGTATGTCGCAGGTACTAATATTATCTAATTCAAAATCACAATTCAAATTACGAATCCAGTTGAATTTATGCCTTTTTAAATAGAATTACGGCTTATTATACGTTATTTCCTTGTAGTTATTGCTGATGTTTCGAGAAAATTCAGATGCGGTTCATCATGAGCAATCAACGGTAGATTGGTGAACTAGCCGTATTTATATTTAAAATGATTAACAACTACGATAGTTTTAATTCTAGAATTGATGAATGTTCTTCGTAATAAGGCGTAGAAAATACAAAACTGGGTATGTAATTTGTTTGCATACAATAGTAACAGATAATACACCTGATGATGGGAAAGAAGGGTGTATTGATTGATACGTCCTTGTAACTCAACACAATTTGCATATTTAATGCGCTTTCGTGGGTGCTCAAGCAGCCGGCGAGCTTCAACTATAATTATTAAGTTCAAGGTTCCGATTCGCAATTCTAAAGCAAATAATATTTTTTATCGGCAAACATGTCGATCAAACTGCCGTTATGAGATGACATGCATGTTGCCAGTATCGCGAAACAGTGAGGAGATAAAAGCCTGATATATTCCACACTAACGCGAGATGTCTCGGCTAAGTTTTTCGCCGAGACTTTAGAGACAACACAATTGTGAGAATGAGAAGGCGAGCCACTATCCACACTCGTGCTTCTCGGGTATTCTCAAATATTCTGGCCGAGAGCGTGGATGGCCTGAGATAAACGCGACGCAGGCAAAGTAACGTTACTGAGTATTCAAGGTTACTCTTGATTACTTTTTAAAAGTTAAAATTCTTTTTGTATGTAGGTAATGGTTTTGTTTTTAAATAAGATTTAACGGTGATTGTGTAAAAGCTACTAATTATTGTGTAGAATAATACAAAAAAAATAAATAAATAGTCTCACGAATGTAATATCCAAACATCGTTGACATCCCTTCAGATGTCCAATCTGTCAGATCTTTGAGGATGTTTGATGGCAGTCATAAGGCACAATCAAACATTGCATTAGAAAAAAAGGCCACTTTATGAAGAAAAAAAATACTGATCTAGGTAGAGAGCATAATGGATTTATGGTAAGAATGTGATTGTTGTCCTTAGCTCAAGAGAATCAAACACAACTTTTTGATGCATTATCAATTATTATCAGAATACTTTCATAACTGACCAAGTGATGTCTTGTCATTTCAAACCTAATGAGTATGAAGAGAATGTAAAGTTGAAAATTTCACTAATACAGATATAAACTTTCTAGAAATATATCGATAATAAAGTAGAATAAAGTAAAAGCCAACATAAAATTTCAATATATCTTTGGATATTTAATACTTAGAGAAATTTGCCAGGACTTCAGCGGCATTTAAATAAATTAAGTAGAGCTTCTCAGTTTGAGAAGCCAATAGCAATTTTTTGCCGACTAAGTGCACGTTTCGTAACTTGTCGCTACGTGAGTATCCCCGGGACAATGTTGTGGAACTTTTACAGACCACACTAGGTGTCCCGGGTCTCGTTAAATTGTACGGGACTCTGCGACGTTGCAGCGTCACGTAGATTTAGTGCACGTTATGTTGCAGGACAAAATGTCTCTTAGTGTGTATACTAGGGGACATTTTGTCCCCTAGTGTGTCCCCTGTGGCTGAACGTAATCGGGGTATATCGTAAATCTTAAGTAGGTCCACGATACAAAGTCAATACAAAGTTCAAAGCTTATCAAAATTTGTCCTAACAGAAGACCAACGTGGGTCTATATTTTGCAACCTGCTGAGTTAGGGTTAATTTAACAGCATCATTGTCATCGTTTTTTTAGTTTTTTATGTCATGTACACAACCGGCCGCCTGCCTGACATCAACCTTCTTCGGGATCATTTTGCAGCACCATGTTTTGTATTATTATTCTGCTTGTTTCTTACTATAGTTGATATTAGCGTTTATAAAACTGTGTTGCGTTAGATAAATACGTATTACGTACCTATAAACATTGTATTTAAGTTGCAAATAAAAAAAATGTTTTCTTTCTTTCTTTTTTTCTTTATTTTATTTTTCAATTTTGCTGCCGTTCCCCTAGCTTTAACTGAACAAGTATGTACTGCATACGTTCAAACTATTTTGCAATTAAAATTTGAGCTCAGCTTTCCTAATGAATTAACAAAAGATTAGAAAGGCTATGTGTTCTGACTGGTTTCACTGGAAAGTAACGAGAGGACGAGATTGCATAAACGTTGTGTGGTGGTCACCATTTTTAGGGTTCCGTACCCAAAGGATAAACACGGGACCCTATTACTAAGACTTCGCTGTACGTCTGTCGTCTGTCTGTCTGTCACGAGGCTGTATCTCATGAACCGTGATAGCAAGACAGTTGAAATTTTCACAGATGATGTATTTCTGATGCCACTATAACAAATACTACATAAAACAAACGAGATTTTTTTGCCGTTTTTTTATTGATAATGGTACTGAACCGTGTGCGAGTCCGACTCGCACTTGGCTGGTTTTTATTTAGAACGTACCTACCTTATAATTTATTTACTTATCTTACCCATATAATAGTAGCGATACTGTTGTGTCCACGCTAAAAGATAAAATTCACTAATTTAGACTTTAACGTTAAAGGAATCGTTTTATAGGAATTTTACTTTTTTGCGTGGACGAAGAATCGCCACCAATACCTAGCTGCCTGCTGCGAGCTTCATACGGGTGTACTACTGAAGATTATGGCTTGGATGCCGTAGGTCACAATTTTCAATTTCAAAGGGATTTCTAATTGTTTTTGCAAATAAAGTATAGCCTATATTGGTTAACGATAATGTACCAGAGGCGTTTTTTAGGGTTCCGTACCCAAAGGGTAAAACGGGACCCTATTACTAAGACTTCGCTGTCCGTCTGTCTGTCCGTCTGTCTGTCTGTCACAGGGCTGTATCTCAAGAACCATTATAGCTAGACAGTTGAAATTTTCACAGATTATGTATTTCTATTGCTGCTCTAACAACAAATTCTCGCACTCGCACTTGGCCGGTTTTTTTAAATTGGTCTATTAGTTTTATAGTTTTTGCGGTACCAAAAAAATCAATACAAATCTAACCTTTTTACAATAGTATGTAAAGATTATTACACCCAGGCACAAAACTTGAAGATCGTGAAAGATGCCCAACTGTAGGTAAAAGTATAATTTTTTTTTGTCGTTTTTGTTATTTCTATTTACAAGCTGTACTTCATTTCCTAAATCCATTTTGTATTATCCGTTTGACCACAACAGCGTTAAATATGATACCTACCATCGGCGTCTAAACAGAACTTGGTTTCTTGCTAGGTTATCATTAAATGAAATATAGATAGATAGATAGATGAACTCTTTATTGCACACAAAGAAAACAAATGGTAAATAACAACAAACATAAATGTACAATGGGCGGTCTTATCGCTAAAAGCGATCTCTTCCAGACAACCTTTGAAATATCAATTATAATTATAAATATCAAATATCAATTTTGAAATATCAATAGGTATTAAACATTTGCCTTCAATCTGTATTAGTGGTACACGTAGTAAGTTTATAGAATAATTATGTTTAAAAAACTAAAAAGAATACCGACGAAAATGTTCCCATCAATCGAAAAGTTATTTTTTAATATAATTTATATAAGTATCTATATTCTTATATTATTATAATAATATTTTCTGTGGTATTTATTTTAAAAATAGTGTAAAATTAAGTATATTATTTTTCCATGTTTTCATTACCTAGTTTTTAAGTTTTTTGGCTGGTAGAAAATGCCTCGGCATTTAGTCCGCCTTTTTGTATTTATTTTATAGGTGCAATTAAAGTAAAAATAAATAAATAAATAAAAAAGTCAAGAGACTACATTAGTTTTTTAAGTTTTATGAAGGTACTATTAGTCCTACATGAATATAATTTAAATGGGACTTGGGACTTTTTTCTACACAATAGATGAATTTATTTTATTCTGTTTTTAGTATTTGTTAGAGCAGCTACAAAAATACATAATCTGTGAAAATTTCAACTGTCTAGCTATCACGGTTCATGAGATACAGCCCTTAGACAGACAGACGGACAGACAGACGGTCAGACGGACAGCGAAGTCTTAGTAATAGGATTCCGTTTTTACCCTTTGGGCATGGAACCCTAAAAATCATCGAAATCGGATCACCAGGTGAAATAAATGATATGTGTATACATAAAAATGCAACAAAATATACGAGTATGGTACTTGTCGAAAAAGCAAATCCTTTTTATCGTCGATAAAAAAACTTGAATCAAAAGAATCAATGCCGTGCCACCGACTAGTTTGAACATCTATTGTCGGGTGCAAAAAGCTGCGTTTTCTTAGACTAGTTTGAGAATATAGTTATTTTAGTAACAACGTCTCGTTGCGACATTAAAAGAAAGCAGACCTGGTTCCAGTCCGACTTGCTAACAGACATGTCTATACTAATATTATAAAGAGGAAAGATTTGATTGTTTGTTTGTTTGTTTGTATCGAATAGGCTCTGAAACTACTGAACCGATTTCACCAATTTACCATTAGGGTCTTACATTATCCCTGATGAACATAGGCTATAGATTATTTTCATAAACGTTAGGGTTCCGTATGAAAACTTCGATAATGTAACCCAAAATGTGAAAAAAAAACAAAAAAAATCCTTATATTGCGTTTGCTGCAGAAATTATTGACAATAGAGGAAAGTGATATTCTACAGTTTTATAGAGGACATCAACACCTACAAAAAAGTCACCGATACCATATCTCTAACTATTAGGGATCCCTATTAAAACTTCGATAATGTAACCCAAGGTGTAAAGCGAACCGATGACAGCGCTAAAATATTCGAGTTTGAAAACGTCAAGCGCTGCGTATTCGGTCCGCTCCGCACAACTTAGCGCAGCTCCGCACAGCTCCGTGTAGGTGGAAATTCATCCTTATGTATTAATAGGTTACCAAATGGACCTAAATAGTAAATTTATATCTTTATTAAAAACGCGAAAAGAGAGGAGGGAGGAGAAAAAGAAAGGAGTTAGTGATGAGATGACGGCTGATAGAGGGAAATGGAAGAAAAGTACATGTTATGCCTACCACACTTAAATAAAAACGCGCGAATTTTTTCCACACCGCATTTAACATCCCATATCAAAACTACAGAAGAAAGGATAGGTATTTAATAGAGAAACAAAAGGCATAGTTGTCCGAAAAATAGTAAAATTCGGAAAAAACCTGAAAGCCATTTTATCTATGCATTTATTATAATTTGGACAAGACAACGACAAAAAAACACGTTTATTGTATGGGAGCCCCACTTAGATATTCATTTTATTCTTTTGTTACAGCGGCATTAGAAATACATAATCTGTGAAAATTTCAACTGTCTAGCTATCACGGTTCATGAGATACAGCCCTGTGACAAACAGACGAACAGCAGCGAAATCTTAGTAATAGGGTCCCGTTTTTACCCTTTGAGTACGGAACCCAAAAAACCAATCATACAACCCAAGAAAAAAACCAGTGACCTAAAAACCATTAAGTATATCTGTCAGCATTGTGCTTGCACCTTTACGAACCGTACCATGAAATTAAAGGGATACCTAATTATGCGAGGTGCAAATACTCGTAAGGTATCATCGACTTTAAATAAAGTCAAAGTCAAAGTCAAAAATCATTTATTTCAATAAAATCACAAGGATCACTTTGAAACGTCTTAGGAACTAGGTGAAGCTACGCCGATTCCACGCGACCTAGCCTAGAAGAATCAGGCAACAAACACGGCTTGGGGTCTACCTTTTTTTTAATGATCCTTTTCTTAAAGCTATGTAGAGCTCCAGTGTGATGCCAATCGAACAAGGTGAAGGCTCAAACAAGAATAATAATTAAAAGTACCACTCAAGTACATAAACAATTAAAAATAATAATAATAATAATAACTAGAGCCTCAGCACAAATTCAAAGAGCATCACACGCTACGCTTCGGTTTTCTAAAATGCGTTGACCATCTTAAGACTACAATTAGCGAATGTTACGTCGACTTGTGAATCTAGTCGCCAATGGCTTCGATCGCTTGATAAAAAGTAGCTTTTAAAAAAATGCATTATTCATAATTACGAACCGTTGTGAACCCCAGTGAGTGAATGTCCAAATGAAGTGAGTAATTTATTTTTTTGATGAATTCAGAATAGTTTTTTCTCAATAACCGTAAGACATACAGTTTTTAGGGTTCCGTACCCAAAGGGTAAAAACGGGACCCTATTACTAAGACTTCGTTGTCCGTCTGTCCGTCTGTCTGTCTGTCCGTCTGTCTGTCCGTCTGTCTGTCCGTCTGTCTGTCCGTCAGTCTGTCACAGGGCTGTATCTCATGAACCGTGATAGCTAGAAAGTTGAAATTTTCACAGATGATGTATTTCTGTTGCTGCTTTAACAACAAATACTAAAAACAGAATAATATAAATATTTAAGTGGGGCTCCCATACAACAAACGTGTTTTTTGCCGTTTTTTAGTACGGAACCCTTCGTGCGCGAGTCCGACTTGCACTTGGCCGGTTTTTTTTTATGACAAAGATAACTTATGTATTTAATCTAGATAAATTATAGACAGAAACACGATTGGTGAAATCTTTCTCTATATATTTATTATCCAAAGTTGGCTCTTCATAAACACTATTACGTTCCACCTATATCATAGACAGTTTCTTTTTAAGTTTGATGGTTTTCAAGATAATAATGCGGTTTTATCACTTTTTCCGTCTTATCCGGGTAGACTCAGCCCATACAAAAAAAAACTAAAATTTCAAGCATTACCCTTAAATAAAAAATATGTTTACCGCGTCTCAGATTTCATCAGTCTGCATTAAACTGCCTGCATTAAGCGGCCACCGCTTTTTAGGAACAAGATACTAATGTGGTCCTTTTAAAATTCCTCTGCGATTAGTCATCCAGTAACAGTATTAGGTTGTTGGAAAGTAAAAAATAACCGACTTTAAATATCCCGTGTGTTTATTTCAGCCGTGTTGGCCGAGTGGGATGTACCTCGACTTTCAATCTAATGTTCTTGAGTTCGAATCCCGGTGTGCATCAATGGATTTTTCTGTCGTGCGTGTGTAACGTGCTTACAACGGTGAAGGAAAACATCGTGAGGAAACCAGTTAGTATTCTTATAAGCGGCGATGGGCTTGCAACCTGTCACGTATGGAATGCTAACTACTGCAAAATGTGGGCATGTGCCAAATGTAATGTTTGGACGTGCCTCTGACTACCCCCACTAGACATCTTCAAAGGATCTAAGCGTCTGGAGATCTGAGAGGATGTCTACCGTACTTGGGGACTACAGTCGTGATCCTATTTATTTTTTTTATATTTATTTCAGAAGTAAGGGAAACTTTTATTGTACTATCTTACTCATACCTACTTAAAGCATAATCTTCTTTATAATTAATATAAAATTCTCGTGTCACAGTGTTTCTAACCAAACTTCTAACGAAACGGCTTGACCGATTTTTATAGATTTTTTGTGTATATTCAGTAGGTCTGAGAATAGGTCGTAAGGTATTTTTTATACCCCTAAGTGATAAGGGTGGCGTAAAGTTCGGGAATAACTGCAAGTGTTTTTTTCTGTGGGATTATTGAAATTTGACAGGACAACGTCTGTCGGGACAGCTAGTAATATTATAAATGCAAAAGTTTGTGGGGATGTTTATTTGTTTGATGAGCAATCAGGTCTAAACGACAAAACAGACTGTGATGAAATTTGCTGTAGTATATAAAAAAACGGAATAAAAAATAGGGGTACTTTTAATCCAAAAACCACCCCAAAATAATAAAAAAATGCAAAAAGGATGATTTTGGTATAGATGGCGCTGGTGTGCAACAAATCTGACATCGCCGAGACACTGATCTAAGTTTGTCGCGGGTCGGCTAGTAAATATATAAGTTTGTGAAGATGTAGAGTTCGTCCAATCTTAAAATTAACGCATTTCCACAAAAGGTAATTGTTTCAATGTGAGAGAAGAAATACTCATGACAACATTTACTTGTGTGTGTATCGATTTTGTTGTAAACTTGAACGATCAATGACAACAGCCAATTTGTATGTGTGCGTCTACACACCTACTATGTATGTGAGCGTAAACACAAAAAAATATGATCACGACTGTAATTCCCAAGTACCTACAGTAGACATCCTCTCAGATCTCCAGGCGTTTAGATCCTTGAAGATATCTAGAGGGGTTAGTCAGAGGCAAGTTCAAAGATTACATTATGCACATGGCCACATTTTGTAGTAGTTAGCATTCCGCACGTGACAGGTTGCAAGGTATAGGTGCATAAGCAGTGAATAGTTACTATGAAAAGTGTACAGATTAGGTATTCTCTAACATTAGGTATTGCATTCAACATCATAACATGATAATCATGTTTTTACAAAATAGTCCTGCTGGTCTCATGGTTTATATTTTTTTACTTTGATATTAGTGTAGATGATGTAGGTAGAAAAGGAAGCACGCTAGGTCTTATCCTCACTATAAAAACCGGCCAAGTGCGAGTCGGACTCGCGCACGAAGGGTTCCGTACCATTATCTATAAAAAACGACAATAAGATCACGTTTGTCGTATGGGAGCTCCTCTTGAATATTAATTTTATTCTGTTTTTAGTATTTGTTGTTATAGCAGCAACTGAAATACATTATCTGTGAAAATTGCAACTGTCTAGCTATCACGGTTTATGAGATACAGCCCTGTGACAGACGGACGAAGTCTTAGTAATAGGGTCCCGTTATTACCCTTTGGGTACGGAACCATAAAAACTTGCTTGCTAATGCGTAGTGAATCTATAATAGCTTAAAAAACAGACGGATTATGTCATTGATCTCAACGATCGAGACTTCAACCATGCTATAAGCTTTTGGTAAATTTACTCAACAATTACAATATTTCGAGTTATTGTTGTAGATAAGACAAACAGTAAACATATTATATAAATAAATAAAATAAATAAATAAATAGGATCACGACTGTAATCCTCAAGTACGGTAGACATCCTCTCAGATCTCCAGACGCTTAGATCCTTTGAAGATGTCTAGATGTCTACTAAAAATATATATTACAAGCTGATCCGGCGAAAATCGTATCGCTTTAGAATTAACAAATGCTTTGTTAAGTTTCCGTTCCCGTTTCCGTTCCTGTTTTCCTGAATTTTCTTTGCTATAAACCTCACGGAGCTCGAGACCTTTCCAACAAATCCAAAACCGTGGAAATCGGTTCGTGCGTTCTGGAGTTATAGCGTCAGGAAGGAAAACCCGACTTATTTTTATATTATAGATAGGATTAGAATATATTATACTAGCCGACCCGTGACAGACGTTGTCAAATTTCAACAATCGAATAGAAAAGACTGAATGTTTTTAGTCTATGATGTCAGATTGGTTGCACACCAGCGCCATCTACATCCCATTTGCGTTTTTTAATCTTTTTGGGAATGTTTTTCATATTTTAAAGTAGTCTATTATTTATTCGGGCATTATATCTAAATCTACAGCAAATTTCAACTTAATCCGTTTTGTCGTTTATAATTTAGCTTGTTCTTTTTAATGCGTTATCGCCAAATAAGCAAACACCAATACGCGTAGGTAAAACCGAGTTTTATTATCTAACTAGCTTCCGCCTTAAAAAAAAGTCGTTTTGGCTAGGTGGGATGTGACTTGACTTTCAATCCGAAGGTCGTAGGTTCGTTGCCTGAAATTGCTTTTACCTATGCGATTATTTAAAATTGACAAGACAACGTCTGTCACGGGTCGGCTAGTATAATCCTAATAATCCTGATAATATTATAAATGTGAAAGTTTGTGAGTTTGTATGTATTTTTGTTCCTCAATCAGGCCTCAATAAGTTTGTGGAGACAACAAAATTGCCAAGCATAATGGTAATGAGTCTTTATTTAATTATATAGGTAGGTAGTTCATAACAGACTCGCTAACCTTTCTAGCACAATCAATCAATACATAAATAGTCAATTGATTGCAACCTTGTTAAGGCTAAGCAACTCAATTATTCATATAAGTAACTAGCAGTCAGCCCCGGAGTCGCATGGGTGTAATAATGATTTTATGGGTATTTTTTTACACCTTGGGTTACATTATGGAAGTTTTCATACGGATCCCTAATAGTTAGACATATAGTATTATGGACTTTTTTATAGATATTGATGATATCTATAAAACTGTAGTACATTACTTTGCTCTATTGTCAATAATTTCCGCAGCGTAAGCGATATTAGGATTTTTTTTCACACTTCGGGTTACATTATCGAAGTCTTCTTACGGATCCCTAACATTTTTTGAAAAAACTCGTCAGGGATGATGTAGGATTCTAATGGTGAAAGAATTTTTCAAATTGGTCCAGTAGTTTCGGAGCCTATTCGATGCAAACAAACAAACGATGCAAACAAAAATTATTTTTAAGCAAATAGTTATTTTATCTGTAAGTTTTAATTCTAAATCAAGTGTAGCGTGTGTTGCTTTTTGAATTTGTGCTGAAGCTCTTTAGTTATTTTTTTTATTGTTGTACGTACTTGAGTAGTAGGTACTTTTAATTATTATTCTTGTTTGAGCCTTCACCTTGTTCGATTGGCACCACACTGGAGCTCTACATAGCATTAAGGAAAGGATCATAAAAAAAAAGGTAGACCCCAAGCCGTGTTTGTTGCCTGATTCTTCTAGGCTTGGTCGCGTGGAATCGGCGTAGCTTCACCTAGTTCCTAAGACGTTTCAAAGTGATCCTTGTGGTTTTATTGAAATAAATGATTTTTGAATTTGAATTTGAAACAAACAATCAAATCTTTCCTCGTTATAATATTAGTATAGATGAATGCAGCTCTTTCAGTCGCCTCTTTAGAATAGAAAAAGCTTTTTACACTTTTACAAGCAGTGTTAGCCGAGTGGGAGGTATCTCCACTTTCATTTCGAAGGTCGTGGGTTCATATTACCGCGTGCATCTTTGGATTTTTCTGTTCGAAAAAATTATATGTGCATCTAAACACGTGCTCAAAACGGTGAAGGAAAACATCGTGAGGAAACCAGTTAGTATTCTTATAAGCGGCGATGGGTTTGTAACCTGTGACGTATGGAATGTTATCTACCCAGGGTCCGTACCACAAGCTCAAAAGTAATATCAAAACAATATTACTCGTGGTGGAAAAGTGACAACGCTATACGAGTTCGTCTTGCGTTATATCTTTCGCACTGTGCTATCCTTTTGTTATTACTTAAGGACCTTGTGGTACGGCCTCAGGTCCAACACTTATCTCTATAAAAAGTTATCAATCGCAGTAACGTTCGATCAACTCTATAATCTAGCAGGCAGTAACCGGTTTATCGACGCGAAATACATTTGGGACTGACCACAGATGTTACAATCATCGACCACACGAGTCTAGACTACTCATGCAAGGCGAACACTGTCAGAGACATATGGGCTATAGATCCTGTGTGAACCACCGAGCGCGGTTGACGAGTCGTGAATGCTGTGACATTGAAGCGGAAAATCAGAAAGCATTTTTTTACCGTTCCCACTGATCCACACACTTCAACGGACAGAACACACACAGAAACAGAAAAACACACAACAAACACACAGAAATTATGACAGAACTAGCAACGGTGAACAACGGTTACAACGGTGAAGGAAAACATCGTGAGGAAACCAGTGAGTGTTCTTATAAGCGGCGGTGGGCTTACAACCTGTCACGTATGGAATGCTAACTACTGCAAATTGTGGGCATTAGCCAAATATAATGTTTGGACACGTCCAAACATAGTGGACACATAGTACATCTTCAAAGGATCTAAGCGTCTGAAGATCTGAGAGGATGGATGTCGACCGTACTTGGGGATTACAGCCGTGATCCTATTTATTTTATTTTATAAACCAGCATTTGGAATATTGGCTTACCCCTTACCCCTTACCAGTGGTCAGTCTGAAAACCAGCGCTGCTGCATAGACATGACACGATAGTGTTCGTGTTTATGTGGCGGCTTATATGCTGAGACTGCACCCTTTTGGCCCACGCAGCACAGTAGACTCCTTCCTATTTTTTTATTTTACCTTAGTTATTTTTTTTTGTTTTGGATGTTTTTGGTATTCTTTTTATATATTGTATCCCTCTGTCTTCTGTGTGTGTTTGTGTCAAATAAATCATTTCATTTCATTTTTTCATTTCATTTCATTCATTTCATTTCATTTCATTTCATTTGGCTTATCAGATGCGTGTGTGAAACGGTTTTCACTCATAAGTGGTTGTCCTTTTCGAGGGCTAAGATAATATCTGGTTAATGGTTTAGTGAACTGCTTACGTTTTTGGTCGGAAGGTTCGACCGTAAGGTATTGGTTACGTGAGCGTTGATTGAAAGTTGCATGCGCACGCGCATTTCGCGCCAGATAACTGTTTGTTGATATGACGCGAGATAAAGAACAAAATGAATTCTTGTAGCATGCAATATTTAAGGATTACTAACTGCTGCGAAATGTGGACGGAATATAATGTTTGGACGTGCCTCTGACTACCCTCACTACCCTTTAAAGGATCTAAGCGTTTGGAGATTTGAGAGGATGTCTACCGTACTTGGGGATTACAGTCGTGATCTTATTTCATTTTTTATTTTATACTGTATTTGAATTTAACAAATAAATATATAGAAAGTGGATTTCCATGTATGATAATTATCAAACTTCCTTTATTATTACTATTAGATATTATGAATACGAAAGTTTGCATGTTTATTTGTTCTTTTTAGATCTACATAATTATATTATTAAAAAAATATACATATATTTTTGATGTTTGTTTGTAATAGATAAACTAACTACTGAACCAATTTTAAACATTATTTCTCACTAGCCGACCCGTGACAGACGTTGTCCTGTCAAATTTAAATAATCGAATAGAAATAACTGAATGTTTTTAGTCTGTGATGTCAGATTTGTTGTACACCAGCGCCATCTATACTAAAATCATCCCTTTTGCGTTTTTTATAGTTTTTGGAATGTTTTTCATATTTTAAAGTAGTCAATTATTTATTCGGGCATTAATCTACGTCTACAGCAAATATCAACTTAATCTGTTTTGTCGTTTAGGCCTGATTGAGGAACAAACAGACATACAAACTCACAAACTTTCGCATTTATAATATTATAAGGATAGGATATGAAAATCTATATTATCAGTGAGTAAAAATAGATATTTTTTTTAACAAAAAACTCGAGACGTAATTGCAAGATGGTTCCTTATTTATTTTCTAAGAATTTAAGGATTATTAACAAAACTCCTTAGTCCCTTAAGGCCCTATAATTTCACACCTGTTTAAAACCTTATCTTACCTACCCTTTGTTCTTCCCATTATTTGTACCTGTTGTTGGAAGGTGTAGAACGCAATAAAGCCTTATCGACTCCGACCTGATGTCTAAGAACTAACATTACTGGTAATATGTTTGGTAGCTTCTCTATTTCTTTTGATACTCAACGGTAGTAGGTACCACGGTACCACAAGCTAAAAAGTAATATCAAAACAATATTACTAATGCGAAAGTGACAACGCAATACGAACTCGTATAGCATTGTTGAGAAATTAAATTAAATTAATAGGATCACGACTGTAATCCCCAAGTACGGTTAACATCCTCTCAGATCTCCAGACGCTTAGATCCTTTGAAGTTGTTTAGTGGGGGTAGTCAGAGGCTCGTCCAAACATTATATTTGGCTCATACCCACGCTAGTTAGCATTCCATACGTGATAGGTTATAAGAATACTAACTGGTTTCCTCACAATGTTTTCCTTCACCGTTTTGAGCATGTGTTTTTGATGCGCATATACATTTTTCAAACAATCAACTAGAAAAATCTATTGATCCACGCCGGGATTCGAACCCACGACCATCATATTGAAAGTCGAGGTACCTCCCACACGACCAACACGGCTTATATTGTATTATTGTTTTGATATTACTATATACCTTGTGGTATGGCCCTAGGTATTCAATAACGAAATAAAACAAAAGATAAGCTTGGCTATTCATAATGAAAAGTTTTTTTAACATCTTGTTATCTGGGGGCACGGCAGTGCCCCCGCCAAGTCGAGCAAAAAAAAAGCGCACGGGCGTACCATCCTTTTCTCGAAGCAGTTTAGGCCATTTTCGACCCCCTATTAACTTTTGTGGATTAGAAAATTCACGATCGATTTTTTGGCTAAGTCATAAGTACTATAGTAAAACGTATTTACAAACATAGGTGGACAATTCCATTGTTACAGCAATCTGACTAAAATTTAGTAAAATGCAAACAATCTTATTTTGTTGGCGTTAAAGTCTAAATTGGCGTATACCTTAGAACAGTCTTAAAATTAGGATAGTGATTAAATGTACGACTTTCGTAGTGTGATCTAGAATTGTTAATCTAAATTTAGTCAATAGGTATATGTAAATTGGTGTCGATTTATATGTAAAATAATGCGAAATAAACTAGAAAAACGACTAAACTATCTTAATTTTAGGACTGTATTGTATATGTTTTACGTTAGTGTAAAACGTAAACAGAATAAGATATTTTGTATTATAAATTTTAGTTATTTTGTCAAAACAACAGAATTGCCAAAATTATCTCACAAACTAAGTCTCAAGTTTAGGAAACATTCCTCAGTACACTGAGCTCAGTACCTAGCTTCTCTTCTGAAGTGACATGACTGGTCTTTAGTTATCCACATACATCCAACTAGGCCTCTATGTAGCTTTCAACTCTCACAATCTATACGTATAATAAAACTGTAGAAGAGTTCAATTCTGTCCATTGAATAAAAACTAAAAAAAATACTCCTAAGGGCCTTTATACAAGTAACACAAGCCAAAAAAAAACATTTTGAAATTTTTGTCTGTCTGTTGTCCGACTTTCACGCAAAAACTACTGGACGGATTTTGATAAAACTTTTTTTGTTATGTAGTTATTAGTCCTCGGCAACATATAGGCTATAATTTATTTTGAAGATTGGAATACCAGATGTGAAACTTTCTGTCGACCAGCGAAGCGGGCACAGGTCAGCTAGTTTAAAATATGAGACTACATTTTTATTATTTCGACTTAAGGCCCTGTATGTTGATGATTGCTCTTTTTCGAAACGAAAAAAGAAATACTTCTGAACAAGCCAAATCTCCTATTTTTATAAATATATTACTTCAGGTTCCTACCTAGATTTCTATTAAGCTGAAAACATAATAGCAGAAACTTTTCACGATAAAGATATTATTTCAAAATGATACGTTTTAGAATTTATGATCGAAATACTTTGATACCTACTATTAAGATCAACTTGTGATGTAATGTTAAAGATAGGTAATATGTAGATATAGATTTCTACTAGAATAGGTTTTTGATAAGTAATTGTATTTCTATTACCAAATTTTATCGTAATCGGTTCAACTATTGCGACGTGATTGAATAACAAACAAACATTAAAACTTTCGTATTAATAATATTAGTAAGATTGTGAGAATATTCAAATAATAGAATACCTACATAAATAGATTTAAGTCGTAGTTCGTTTCGCAAGTTTCGTAAATAGCCTTCAGCTGATGATGATAATGATTAGTTATTCATAGAATTAAATTGAGCGCGAATTAAATTAATTACCAATTTGAGGTGATTGTTATTTCTAGGTAAAATGTACATTTAGAATAGCAACAGATAAAACATTAGGTATAATATCGTATGTAGCTAGTGGTATATTTACGAGTATCTTGAATAAATTTAAGAGTTTTCACTATAGTCGAGTTATAGCATTCCTATTACCTCTATCTGAATGTTTTTTAAAGATCTATGATGTTACGTGAGCAAAGCTTAAAAACAATAGTTAAAAAAAATAACCCAAAATGAATACCGCAACTGGCCGTCAAAATAGCTCCATTTAAATAAATAAAAATACTGAAAACCGGCTTCAAACTCAAAACTTATACACACTTGAAAAATACAAGTCAACAAAACACCTCTCTGAGATCAGTGCACAGTCTTTCAATCACTTCACTTCATTATTGTGGTCAAGTTTAAAGCCGGCACCTCGCCGGTGAGGAGCGGACCGGACTATGTCATACGTACTACTGACTCCAAACGATACAAAACTCAGGTACAATTTCATTTTCATGCTATAAGCCTGCCACGGTTGGAAGGCTTCGGCGTCTGGGATCTGATAGTGCGTAAGGCTCTCGTGTGCCTTAGTAAGGTTATATCGAAAGAACATTGGACCACATGGCCGCGAAAGAGAGAGATGAAAACTGAATGACTGAGAACCTTCGTAGAGAATGGCGATTGCAGAAGGTGCACTTGGTTGAACTTGAAAATTACTCTAGCACTCATAAATGAATAGTAATTAAAGTAGGTAATAGGTTTTTAGCGGCGATGGGCTTGCAACCTGTCACGTATAAAATGCTAACTACTGGAAAATGTCGGCATGTGCCCAATATAATGTTTGTCAAGTGCCTTTGACTGGAGATCTGAGAGGATGTCTACCGTACTTGGGGATTACAGTCGTGTTTGTATTTTTTTAATAGTTTTAATTTTTTATAATTTATCATTTTTTTTATGGACTTTTAATCATGTTTATGTTATACAGCAAATTGAACCTAGAATAAACAAAACCTTTTAATTCCTAAAGAAAAATTTAGAAACGGTTACTAGCGTGGTACCTGGATAAAATGTAGCCTATATTTCAGAATGTGTTAGCATATTGGTAGTCATAATGTCAGGAAGTTTTGGAAGTCTGAAAATATTATTTTCATTAGTAATTTATTTTAAATCCGTAACAGCTAATCATGTCCAGTAGATATGAGAAGTTAATATTTATTTAAAATATAAAGGCTCTAGAACTCTATCATTTCTCGCAGATCAGTGGGTTCGATTCCCACACAGTACAAACATTTCTGAGATGAACATTGACGTTTGTTCTTTCTCTGGGTGTTATAATAATTATAAGTACCTATTACTATTAAAAAAGTATAATTATAATTAATCCAGTTACTTATAGTAAGTTCGAAAATATTTATTTATTCATCGTTTTCAAAACTATGACAGTGACGTCACGATTTTAAAATGTCAATATTTTTACCTAAAAAAAAGTATACTTAAAATCAGTAATCCAGTTGACATAGCTTTGATAAGTTTGGAGTAAAAGTCCACCAATAAAAAATAAAAATATTTCATTCATCGTTTTCAAAACTCTTTGACAGTGACGTCACGATTTTGAAATGTCAGCTACGCTTAGTACTTCGCCGTCTCTGTCTCGCGCGGTTCTCCCATAGGGGACCGATTCAAGGATACGCTACACAGTGCACTCTTCAGTTCACTGCTCCCGTTGCGAAGCCTACTGCGCAAGAGTCTTCTATGGGTTCAGTTTTTTTATTATTTTCATTCGATACCTTTTTTTTGGAAATTCACTTTTTACTTGGCTGGCTATACATAAACTATTAACATCGAATCCTTGGTAAACCTAGAATATTGTTAAAGATTTTTTGTAAAATATACTATTACATTATCTAAAGAGTCGTCTTGTGATAATTAAGTTTATATTGATATTTTTCTAAACAAATAATAAACGATGTTATATAGCGTCGAGAAATAAAATTAATGGTCTAATATTAATGTCACAAAATTCACATAAAACCAGTGCCATGACTTGTTACAGTGCTTTGAACTTTTTAAGTTATCTATCTATATTTAATTTTCCGTCTCCAAAATGTTAAAAAAATCTCTACAAAAGAACCAATAAAAGTAAAAACAGGATAGATGTTTGTTCGTCTGTCTGTAAGTGTGAAAGCATTACCACATATTAATGATATGCAAACTTAGCACTAATAAAGAACACGTTAGCTTTCATCGATTTCAGATAATAAAAGGTGAAAATGTTTGTTTTTAAATAAACTCTATCACATTCTGAGAATAACGAAACACCCGTTTAGCACATCAGACTCGCACTTGCCCGAGTGTTTCTTATTCACATTGACATTAACGAGTTTTTGTGCTGACAGCTGATGTTATTAGCCAAGGCTGCAATTTATTTTTGTAGCCTCTGTAAATATTTATTTCCAATCGCCTTAAAAAGTGTACCTTTTACGGTTTAATTAATGGACGTTTAAATTATAAGTGGTTTATAGTGTTTTTCACGTCGTAATCTATTTTAAATTGGCACTAACCTGGTCATCCTCCCGGTAATCGACAATGTCGCTTCTGCAACAAAGGTGGTAAGTTTAGTTGAGTTGTAGGTAGGCGATCGTGAAAGTTGGGAGTTCTAGGCACGTAAAAACGTGCATACCCATAGCTGGAGAGCACTTTGACTGACTACGGAATTCGGTCGTGCAATGACCATACATATTTGAAGTTACCGCTGTGCCAGAGAACCAAGGCATAATAAGTTTTCTGTACAAAAATATTTTTTTCCAATCAAGCTTTTGTAAAGTTGTCATCAGAACTTGACAGATATTTATTTACGAGTTAAAGGAGTTCCGTTGTCTGAGTTTACTTCATTATCGGGTCAGCTCGCTGTCACCAGAGTTACACAGAGCTAAACTTCAGCTTAATTATTTGAAAGGTATTCAATTGCAAATTTTGACCCGCACATACTAACAAACTAACGAGCTAACAAGATAAGTTGAATAAAAACTTGTTATAACGAACTAGCAAGGCAAGTAAAATAAAAGCTGGTAATAATACTGGAGTTTTATGTCATGTATCTTACCTGGGACCAATCTTCTTTATGACCGGCATCTGAGCTGTGCTGTCGTGGATACGGACTTGCGTGGGATCTATCTCTTCACATTCATCATCATCGTACGGCATCTGACCGGTCCTTCTAGCCAGAATTGAGTCCATAAATGGACTGTAGATCTGACCAGATGTCCCTAGAATATCGTCAATGTCTGTGTACCGAGAGATATATTTATCAACGCCATTTTGATAATTGGTTGAGCATCTTCGTCTGAACTGCCGATTGTTTTCGTAAGGGGAACTCCGACCTCTGTAATCTTTGTTGTCTTTTGGTGTCTCCAAGCCTTCAGGGCTTCTTCTAGCACCCAGCGGTTCGTCATCCGGTAAATGTAAAGGAAACGGTGGTACATGCATCGGTATGGAGTATACTTGGACTTCCTCTGAATCGGACGAGTCAGACTCATCCTGCGGCGGAGGCGTCGGCAATTTCTCTACGCCTTCCGGAATGTTTTTATCGCTCGCTAACCACCACGGCCGTTCACCTGACTCGATATGACGTATTCTTTTCATAGAAAAGTTTCTATCTGACCCAGATTTACTCAATTTTTGAGATCCAGACTTACTCAACTGCGAACCAGACTTGCTTAAGCTTTGGGGATCAAGTTTGTTGCTGTTTAAGGAATTTTCATTACTTGTAGCCCACCAGTCCTTTTGGTCACCTGATTCTATATGGCGTACTTTGAAAAAGTTAAACTTTTCACTTTTATCACTATCGCTAGAGGATTTTCTGGGGGGAGTTAAGCGTTCTATGCCTTCCGGAATATTAGCACAACTATCGAGCCACCAAGGTTTTTCATCATCAACAAACTTGCACTTTTTAAATGGTTTGTTTGAGCTAGAACTATCGTTATTGTTCATCGGAGGATTATCACTTTTGTCTTCATTGTTTGATTCCATCCACCATGCTCGTTCACCTGATTCTATATGCCTGATTCGTGGAATGTTTTTATCAGAAGACATTCTCGACATTTCGTTACTTTGATTGTTAATTTTCTTTTCGGACTCTGAGTCCATCCACCACGCTCTTTCACCTGAGTCTAGCGGTCTGATACCTTTTAGTTGAACTAGGTTATCATCGTTAGAAGCCACAATATTTTTACTTTTACTTGATCTATCACTTTCAGTTAAAAGATTTGAAACATCTTTGCCAGTAGATTCAGTCGTTGAAGTTTCGGGCCAGCGACTGTTTTCACTAGAATCTGTTTGTTTCATTTTGAAAAGATTCGTTACTGGCGCCAGAGCTCTGATTAAAAACGATTTGGCTTCTTCGTTATCATTCTTTGGTGATAGAGGTGAGGAAAGTCTCACTGATCTATCCGTCGGCAATGACTGTTCGTCGGCTGAAGTTCTTGAAGCTTCGTGAGTTTTTGATTTGGATATCGTTTCATCTTCACTTATCGATGATTGCGTTGATAATGTTATACTTGACTCTGGACTGTTACTATCGCGTGACTTGGAATGTTTCAACTTTGACGGTCCATTCATTATATTACTGCTTGACGACATTTTCAATTCACCTTGCTCTGAATCTGTAGAACTGGCGGATTTACTTCTCTTTTTTATAATTTTCTTTTTAGATCCTGAATCTGATGAGTCTGTGCTGGCTTTTCGTACTTTTGTTTTTTTTGGTCTTACAACCCCTTCTGCTTTTGGCGCTTGTGGTGGCAGTTGACTATTGGTTATTGTAATCTCTGGAGATACCAACTCTGTCATTGCTGCAGGACTTTTAGCACGTCTTAATTTCATGTTTACATTTATAATTATTTCCGAAGGATCACTACCTTTAGATTGCTCGTACACAGCTGGATTTGTGTCAGAAATATGGTTGTTTTTATCACTGTAATTTTCAGAATATGAACCGCACGAGTTATCTTTTGGTGGTGGTTCAGTACTCCTACTTCGACTGCTCCTATCATTATACGAATTACTATTGGAATTCTCCCTCATGTTAGAGTATTGTGTGGAATACCTTCCTGCATATCCTGTATAACTATTAGAACTTGGCGTATAAAGAGACCAGTTATTAGTATTAGTTCTTGCAGTGCTTCCAAATCGGCTTAGTCTGGTCGGATCATCTAACCTATCTGATTGTATTTCTTTATCCACCATCTCCGGCCTCTTTTTCATTCGTGTGACGGTTTTTTCAACTGTCTTTGCCATATCAGCTCTTCTCGTTCTTAGATAAGCTGAAGATCCTGGAGGAGTAGGTGAAGTATGACGTGTAATAATATTAATAGTTTCAGTCTCATTTTCATCATATTTCGGCACAGGTGTCTTGTTTACTACTTCTTTAGCTGGCTCTTGTGTTTCAAAAATTATGTGATGCAAAGGTGATGTGGATTTGTCAGAGTCACACTTAGGTATATCTATGTGGTTAATTGGAGATACTGGAGATACAGAAGTTCTTTTAACTGTTGGTGG
Organism: Hydriomena furcata; assembly: GCA_912999785.1. Lineage (NCBI taxonomy): Eukaryota > Metazoa > Arthropoda > Insecta > Lepidoptera > Geometridae > Hydriomena > Hydriomena furcata. The sequence goes on from OU538821.1 coordinate 3,620,164, forward strand.
ACTTCTTAAATAGTTTGTTGATAATCTGTTAGCTATGGCGTATCTGTTGACTGTAACTTCAGGCTTGGTTTCAATTCGAGAGGAAGGTCTTGTGTAGCTAGAACTTCTAGGGTACAGTTTATAGCTTGATAGGCCGCTGTAGCCTGTAGACTTGTCAGTCTTGCTTGGAATGTCTTTATCGCGATCGCCTGGGCTGGAATCTCGGCTTTTTTCCTTGTAGCCTTTGGTTCTTCTCTCTGGGCTTAAGTTTCGGGAGGTTCGACCGATGCTGTACTTAGAGGATGTTGAAACTGGACTGGGGTCTCTGCTTTTGGTTGTCGTGATAGAAGGAACAACTAGCTTGGAGTAGTCTTTCTTTTCATATTTAGAGGTGGCTTTGTCGGGCTTATTGTAGTTAGCGTATTTGTTTGCTATCGCGGTGATTGGTGATTCTTTTTCGGCGGTGTTTCGTTCAGAGTGGAGTATGGGTATGCTGGATGATTTGTATGAAGGGGTGGTGGTGTATTTGGCAGTGACTGTGGTTGGTCGATCAGCGGCGCTAGATGTACTTCTTCCCGTGTCGCGATTGCGTCCGTACGATGATGTGTCATACTGAAATGAGATAATATAGAATATAAAATGCTTTTTAATAGTAACTAGTTTTATAATTTGTTAATTATATTGAAATATGTTATCGAAAGTTTACAAAATCCCAACAAAAAGTGCATTAAAATATCACGCAGCAACGTGTGATTATAAATCAGGCAGTAAATCTATATCGAGATCAATATTCTTCGCTCAACACTATCACATATAGAGCTGTTCCTTTCACAGCTTTATAAATAGCTTGGGAATGCATGTACGCATAAAGCACAGAAAAAAAAGCTTTAACAAGCAGTAGAGATGCTTGGCACGTTACTCAAAACTAGCATTTGCTTATTACATGACAATTCCCGTATATTTTCCCTTAAACTACAGGTGGGTCCTGCAAGAGCTACGAACAACTATCAAATTTACAGTCATACATTTAATCACTAATTATTTAGCCTTATTGTGTAAACTCACTGATAATCGTAGTAAGGCTTCAACTGTCAAATTCACATTGTGTGCTAAAAAACAATGGTATTTTGAAAGTTGAAGCTGATTATCTTCGAGCTTACACAAAAGGCTGCCGGTTACAAACTGTAATTAATTACTCATGGTTTAATTCAAACTGTTATTGCGATTAGAATAATGAATCACAATCATACATTTTCTCACCAACTAATTATACTTAACTAGCGACCCGCCCCGGCTTCGCACGGGTAGCATGTTATTATACATATAAACCTTCCTCCTGAATCACTCTATCTATTAAAAAAAACCGCATCAAAATCCGTTGTGTAGTTTTAAAGATATAAGCAAACATACATACAGACATACAGACGCGGGAAGCGGAAAGCGACTTTGCTTTATACTATGTAGTGATATACAAGATACCATCAAAGCTCGGAGACATAAATTTTATCATCTAGTTTAGTTAAAGCATTTATATTATGTGATTGTTTTTTCATCTCATTTATTTGTAAAAATATAGATCAGAAGCAAATTCGGACATAATATATGCTTCATTTCCAGCAAAAAAAAAATAGTTCACTTTGATCTAGCAAATTTTTGACCATAGGCAATTCTTACCCTATGACTCTTTAAGATAGCCTTAGATATATGTAATAATACTGTTTCAAATTTTTTATACTGTGCTTCAAGATATTGTATAGGAGGATTTGAAAGAGCCCTTTGCAATTCGGTGTACGAGTATTTTGAGGAGAATGATTAACATGAGGAAAGGAATCTTGAGATAAGTTTAAACAAAATAGCCTTTTTCTTTTAATAATTAAAACGGCATTATGATAAAATTACTGGTTATTTCACATTAACCTATTAATAGGGTTTAGAATACGCTAAGAGCATCAAAAAACTATGAGAATTAAAAAACAGCTCAGCATTGTATACCAAATAGCAGAAATCTATGCAAAAAAGGTGAATGATTTTTTAATACAGTATATCTATAAAAAAATAGGTAAAGGGACCCTAAAAGGTAGTATAGTAATCTAACTATTTAAAACTCACGTGGTACTGACTGACATGACATACTATCAACGCGTCTGAGAAAATTGGAGGGTGTATTCTTTTAGGGTAAAAGGTTCTTTTAGGCTTTTACCCGAACAGGGTCCATACAATGAACAAGCAACTAAACACATAATAACTAATATTAGACTTAATAAATAAACCTAAATTAAAAAAAAAAAATGTTTAGTTATAATATATACATATATGTATATATAACACAAATATAATACAAATATATAATTGTAATTTGTATGGAATTAAACAAAGCTTTATTTTTATTATTATTATTATTATTATTCTTTTAGGGAGTTCAACCCTTAAAGAGGTAGACGTAGAGAGAGGTAGAGGAGGAGGCAGGGCTCTAAAAATCATTTCATTTCCAAAATTTTGACAAGATAGTAAATATAGCTACTTACATAGTTCCTAAAAGACATGTCTGTCGTAGTATCAGCTCGTTTCCATTAGTGATGATTTGTAGACAGATCCAATTTCTCCGTATCCTGAAATTGCACAGAAATCAAAATTGATTGATGAGTCCTAAAAGTCGCAAAAGATCAGTTTTTGCCATTTTCAACGAACGGAAAGAGGTACCTACTCAATTAAACGCGTGATCCGATTTGGATGATTTTTTTTTATTGTAAAAAATAAAATAAATAGGATCACGACTGTAATCTCCAGGTACGGTAGACATCCTCTCAGATCTAAAGATGCTTAGATTCTTCGAAGATGTCTAGTGGGGGTAGTCAGAGGCACGTCCAAACATTATATTTGGCATATGCCGACATTTTGAAGTAGTTAGCATTCCATACATGACAGGTTGCAAGGCCCATCGCCAATATAAAAATACTAACTGGTTTCCTCACGATGTTTTCCTTCACCGTTTTGAGTTTTCTATTGTGTACTGGTAATAGTCCAAAATTGGACCCATTTTTAATAGGGTAGAATCTTTATATGGTAGTAAGTAAGTACGAAAATATCATGTTACAAGTTCAATATATTCAGCTTTTTGTTGTATTGATTTGACTATTTCTTGTTTTTCTAAAAGTATACATAACATATTCATAGTTTTCACATTTGTGGCTTAGACCATAACCCAATACGCTTGTCTAGAACGTACCTAATGGTGGATGGCTTCCAGAGGTGTAGTGGCCAGATTTTTTTTTTGTTGATTTACTGGGACCTGTTGAGCTTTATTTGGGTTCCGAGAGATGTAATTTGGAACCTCTTAACTGATAACTGGTTAATTAATGGATATTCCAACAGCTGATCTGTTAGTTGTCAGCATAAAACTTGAGAGGCGGCTAAGCAAGTGTGTGGATAGGTTCGGCTCATAATTTATTATGATTAACATCTTAAATTAGTATTACTCATCGAGTAATAAAATCTCTAATTATGTAAATCCAACTATTTTCATAATAATTATGTTGTATAGCCAGTTAATAAATTGACGTGTATCAAAATCGCTAAGCTTCGAACACTTATTTCTAGGGTTCCGTACCCAAAGGGTAAAAACGGGCTAAGTTACTAAGTCTATCTGTCACAGGACTGTATCTCATGAACCGTGATAGCTAGACAGTTGAAATTTTCACTGATGATATATATTTCTGTTGCCGCTAAAACAACAAACTCTAAAAACAGAATAAAATAAATATTTAAGTGGGGCTCCCATACAATAAACCTGTTTTTTGGCGTTTTTTATAGATAATGGTACGGAACACTTCGTGCGCGAGTCCGACTTGCACTTGGCCGGTTTTTTTCATTTGTGTGGATACAGATAACCTATTCCGTAACCTTTACGCCTAGCACGACATCCCGAGAAAAGACGATAAAGCAGTAAACTGAATTAGGCATCGACAAAAACCTTATTCTCTCCTCCTTTAACACTATATTCTACATACAAATTGAATTCATGTGGTCTTCGAAGACAAATCATTTTCTCCGATCAATAACTTGGCATGTAGATGAGATAAAGATAGTGTTTGAAAATATCTGCAAAATGAATTAGCTTTGCACGTTAATAATATGCCGTGTCGTACAGATAAATAGATAAATCGGAAGACTGATCGATCGAGCAGTCTTAAAATATAAAAGCTATGATAGATAGGGGAATGCAAATAGCATTGATGTTGTGCTGGTGAACAGCTGGGTTGCAATCAGCAAGCGGTTCTTTTAGTTCAAAATAGAACTTTTAATGGTTCACTGACCTACATCGACCGAGTCAATGGACAAAAGATGGTTAAGTTTTTCGGAGTATAGGGGGGTTAGCATGAACCACTATCGTATCGATAACGTATCGTCCAAATGCTGATACACTTTTACTATACAAAAAGTGACAGATTTGACATTTGGACGATACGATAGTGGTTCGTGCTCAAAACAAATTTTTTGAACAGAAAAATCCATTGATGCACCGGTATTCGAACCCACAACCTTCAGGCTGAAAGTCGAGGTACCTCCCACTCGGCCAACACGGCTGAAAATGATGATGAGTTAAAGGTGTATAAGTTTTCTGTTAAAAATATTTTTCAATGACCAGCTTTCGTAAAACCATTTAACCCCTTAATCCCCGAGCGGTCGACATATAACACATATATACCTTTGAGCACCAGCGTGCTATCACCTGTCACAACATATAACATTGTCATCGGAACTTGACAAGTATGCAAAATTTTTACTCAATCGAAGTATTTACTAAGGAGTTCCGTTGTGAGTGACTGTTGAACAGCTCCTGATCAGATCAGCTCACTGTCACCATATTATTGCATTGTCACCGAAGTTTCATAAGTATGCGAAATTTCAGCTCAATCGGTTGGGGATCGATATTGAGCTTCAAAATTGAGTTGCTAGATTTCATTTTAACAAACATAGTTACATACACACATTGCAAGTTAAATAAAAGCTTGTAAAATAAATAGTAACGCGACTGATTCAGTTTCGCGTCATCATTGGTGTATAAATCAGTCTAACAGATGTGGATGTGATTGAACTTGTTTAACTAGTTTTAGGTCGTAAACTTTGGCTGGACTTACCACTGTTGTAAGTTCGTATGAGCTAGCGGCAAACTCAGCGGAGTTTTCAAAAATATAGGTAAAACTAGCCGACCCGTGACAGACGTTGTCCTATCAAATTTCAATAATCGAATAGAAAAGACTGAATGTTTTTAGTCTGTGATATCAGATGTGTTGCATACCAGCGCCATCTATACCAAAATCATCCGTTTAGAGTTTTTTTATTTCCTAATATAATGCGAAAGTTTGTGAGTTTGTATGTATGTTTGTTCCTCAATCAGGCCTAAACGACAAAACGGATAAGTAAAAATTTGCTGTAAATCTAGATTATAATGCCCGAATAAATAATAAACTACTTTAAAAAATTAAAAACATCCCCAAAACGATAAAAAACCTCAGAGGGGATGATTTCTGTATAGATGGTGCTGGTGTGCAACAAATCTGACATCGCAGACTAAAAACATTCAGTCTTTTCTATTAGATTATTGAAATTTGACAGGACAACGTCTGTCACGGGTCAGCTAGTCATATTATAAATGCGAAAGTTTGTGAGTTTGTTTGCATGTTAGTACCTCAATCAGGCCTAAACGACAAAACTGATTAAGGTGATGCTTGCTGTAGATGTAAATATAATTCCCGAATAAAACATAGTTTACTTTAAAATACGAAAAACATCCCAAAAATTATAAAGAAAAATCAAAAGGGGTGATTTTGGTATAGATGGCGCTGCTGCACTGGTGTGCAAGAAATCTGAAATCAGTGTTGTCATCATAACAAAGTTCGTTACTCTATGCAATTCTAGAAATTAAACAGGACAACGTATATCACTGGTCGGCTATTATTATATATACTACTAGCTGACCCGTGCCCGCTTCGCTGTGCGTAAGACATTTCTAATACCATCGTGGACTTTTTTGTAGACGTTTTTAAGGTGTACATTGTACAATACTGTAGTACATTATTTTGATATATCTCGTGGGGTTCAGCCAGCATTTGCAATGTAAGCGCAAAAAAAGTGTTTATTTACGACATCACATTAGAAACCTATAAAATTATCAGTGTTTCTCTACTATATTATGCATGTATTATACATATAAACATTCCTCCTGAATCACTCTATCTATTAAAAAAAACTGCATCAAAATCCGTTGTGTAGTTTTAAAGATATAAGCAAACATACTTACATACGCGGGAAGCGGAAAGCGACTTTGCTTTATACTATGTAGTGATATACATACCTATATATACCTTTCAAGCACAAATACCCGACATCAATACATTGAAACTATCTCTCCAAAGGGACTATATTTATTTCTGTCGAGAGTACATTACGAAAATAAGTGGCCCACTCCGGGCTAGAAGTGTCAAAGACTTGGTTCGACCACAGAACATGACGATAGTAGGTATCTCCTGACGTACAAAAGCGTCACTCTATCGTACATCAAAATGTACAACGTCTAAGAATATACGAATACATAACTAGCAGACCCGCGACAGACGTTGTCCAAATAGCAATAATCGCATAGAGTAACGCACTATGCTATGACGACTGATGTCAACACTGATGTTAGATTTTTTGCACACCAGCGCCATCTATATGAAAATCATCCCTTTTGCGTTTTTTGTCACTTTGGAGAAAGTAGTTTTTGTTTTATTCGGGCATTATCTACATCTACGGCAAATTTAATTTTAATCTGTTTTGTCGTTTAGGCCTAATTGAGGCACAAACATACAAACTAACTCACAAACTTTCGCATTCATAATACGAGTATTATTAGGATAATATACTATGACTATGTATATGCTATGACTCTATTTTTAATATTTGTGAAGCTGAAGCTAAGTGCTAAATTTCAACTATAGTTAGTTAAAATATAGCATACGATGGAGTCAGGAGCTGTTTAACGGAACTCATCAGTAAATGAGTTTGATTGAACTAAAAAATTGCAAACCTGTCAAGCTCCAATGACAATGTATTATTATGGTGACAGCGCGCTGATCTGATGATGGAGTTCAAAGGTAGGTACTAACCCTGTACGATTACCAAGCTGAGATATCTATACAACATAACCCCGTCATGTTTATGCTAGTAAGATTTGTTTCGAAAAATTGCTAATGCTCAATTTTTAGCAGTGCCTCTGACAATCCCCTTACATCTCTACATCTTCAAAGATCTGATCATGTCTACCGTGCTTGGGGATAGGCGTGAATCTATATTATTATTTATATACACCTGTAGCAGGTAACTTTTTGTTGCAGATGGTATTGCTTGGTCATAGTCAACCTTAATTCTACAGCAATAGAGCCCATAAACGCTTACAGCATACTTGGAGCGACACGTTGTTGAGGCGAACCCGGCTGTTGCCTCTAGTGAAATGGGGTCGGCCAGTCTTCCCGAAGGTGTTGGCCAAGCCCTGGTGCCAAGTTTAGCTTCCAAGAAAGTGTCATTAGGACGTGGCCCTAATGCTCCACCAAAAAAATATTTACTTACTGGGCTAGGCGATAACATACTAACGATCTCGCGCTACAGTACACTACAATTTTATATTTTAGACGATTTTTAACCGACCCCAGAAATAGGAGGTTCTCAATTTGTTGTATATAGATAGATAGATAGCTAGATGTCGATTATTGTTAACAAGATTTCATGTTTAGTGGTTAATAGTGCCTTAGTTTGGTTAATAAAGCCGTGTTGGCCGAGTGGGAGGTACCTCTACTTTCAATCTGAAGGTCGTGGGTTCGAATCCTGGCGTGCATCAATGGATTTTTCTGTTCGAAAATTTATATGCGCATCAAAAACACGTGCTCAAAACGGTGAAGGAAAACATCGTGAGGAAACCAGTTAGTATTCTTATATGCGGCGATGGGCTTGCAACCTGTCACGCATGGAATGCTGACTACTGCAAAATGTGGGCATGTGCCAAACATAATGTTTGGACGTGCCTTTGACTACCCCCACTAGACATCTTCAAAGGATTTAAGCGTCTGGAGATCTGATAGGATGTCTACCGTACTTGGGGATTACAGTCGTGATCCTAATTTTTTTTTATATATCTAAGTTAGGTTTGACTAGACACCCTTAGTGTCTAGTGTCTTCTCTAAAAGTAGCAATATATAAAATATTATTTTATATATATAGATATACTATATTTTTATGCTGGTTACCTCATAAATCCGTCATTTATTAACCGATTAGGTTTTTTTTTTGGTTCTGGGATACTTTCAGTTTTGTTAAATTTAAGTTTGAGGAAAAAATAACACTTCAAAAGGTGAAAAAATAACATGAAAATTTTAAATACCTTAAGATACCATGTCAATTTTCGTGGGTATCTCATTTCTTTTGCAAACAAAATAAGCCCCATGTTTCCCGCTGATAATGTAACTATTGATGCGTGAAAGAACGCAAATTGACGCAAGCCAGTGGATTATAATTGATTTCATAAATAATTCTTGTATTTTACGCTTCAAGCCTTAAATTAGTTCTGGGCTGTGCCCCCATGTAAATGAATCCAAGGAAATTGTAAACCACAAAATAACCGCTGTGCAAGCGGGTCCCTTTGTATGTCCCCTTCACTGAGCACATGTGCATTGTGCAATCACTATGCATTTAAGGTGATAAATGAAATTTTCGACGTTTTGTATGGGCTGAGTCTACCCGGATAAGACGGAAAATATGATAAAACTGCATTATCTCGAAAACCATCAAATTTAAAAAGAAACTGTCTGTAATTTATTTAGCTAGTATGATTATCTTACGAATTATATAAAAACAAACTGTTTAGCTATTCATAGCTTTGATTAAAAACGAAACTCGTGTTTTTGAAGAGCCAACTTTAAAAAATAAATCTATCGAAAAAAGTTTCACCAATCGTGTTTCTGTCTGTAATTTATCTAGATTATATCCTTAAGTTATCTTTGTCATGAAAAACAAAACTGTATGTTTTGCGGTTATTGAGAAAAAACGATTCTGCATTCATCAAAAACATTTGTTACTCGCCTTAAACCACACGGTGTAAAATTAAATATGAAATGACGACTGTAAACCTAAACTTGGTTGACAACTTCTCAGATTTTCAGGGCTTACCTCAATGGGTTGGAATCCGTTCTGACGGCGACTATTGGGCGATCTTATTCTTTATATTCTATATCTATTCTTATTCTTTCTATCTTTATTCTTGGGATATCTTATTACGTACTAGACGAGTAATAAATGTTTTTGATAAATGCAGAATCGTTTTTTTCTCAATAACCGCAAAACGTACAGTTATGTTTTTTTATGATAAAGATCACTTACAGGCAAAAACACGATTGGTGAAACTTTTCACGATAGATTTATTTTTCAAAGTTGGCTCTTCAAAAACACTAGTTTCGTTTTAAATTAAAACTATGAATCAGGCTGAAACATCCTATCAGATCTCCAGGCGCTCAGATCTTTGAAGATATCTGAAGCAGTTAGTCAGGGGCACGTCCAAACATCACATTTGGCACGTACCCACATATTGCAGTAGCATTGCACACATGATAGGTTGCAAGCCCATCGCCGGCTTAATACGTTGATTAATTTACTTAACTTATTATTAAAATTAAATACGTCTGAAAAATTAATTAGAGGTAAAGATAAAGTAAAAAAATATTGCTCAATATAAACAACGCAATATTTTAATTGCAAAATCCTAGTTACCACTTACAACGCGAACTAGAGCGCAGTACCTTATCTCAATCTCAGACTTCACGTCTGATAAAACTAAAAATTTGCATGCAGTGAGTCATAGACACATTTTCCTTAGATCTCACAATTTTATGAGCTTATTTCCAGATATCTTGAAGGCTAAGCTACTGTTATACTCGTATATATTATACTAGCTGACCCGTGCCTAAGACATTTAAGTGCGTAAGACATTTCTAATACCATCGTGGACTTTTTTGTAGACGTTTTTAAGGTGTACAATACTGTAGTACATTATTTTGATATATCTCGTGGGGTTCAGCCAGCATTTGCAATGTAAGCGCAAAAAAATGTGTTTATTTACGACATCACATTAGAAACCTCTAAAATTATCAGTGTTTCTCTACTATATTATGCATGTATTATACATATAAACCTTCCTCCTGAATTACTCTATCTATTAAAAAAACCGCATCAAAATCCGTTGTGTAGTTTTAAAGATATAAGCAAACATACATACATATTACATACAGACGCGGGAAGCGGAAAGCGACTTTGCTTTATACTATGTAGTGACTAGCAATCATCAATGGCATCGTTATGAGTGCAATCATGACTTTATGGCATTTTTTTTCTACACCTTGGGTTACATTATTGAAGTTAAGAAAAAAAGTAAGAAAACCTACTAAGGTTTTCTTATTTTTTTTCTAGTAGGTAAGATAATGTAGCATTCTAGTGGTAAAAGAATTTTTGAAATCGGTCTTGTTGTTTTTGAGTTTATTCGTTACAAACACACAAAAATCCAAATGTTTCCTCTTTATAATATTAGTATAGACTAAAGCAGTTGCACGGATGTACTAATGAAGATTGTAGACAAAGTTTTTGATACCTTAATTTATACCTTCTTTTAATTACCTTATTTATTAAAACCTTTGTAATTTACACTGGAAACTCGTAATTGTTTAAAAATAATATATAGCTTTTATTACTCGCTGATAAATCAAGTCATGAAATCATTCCAGCCGTATTCGAGTAATAAGTGTTGAAAAAAACAATAATATGTTAAAGTATTATAGTATTATAGTTACTAATGACGGCTAAATATGATCTCCGAAGATGAAATGAGCTTAATAGGGCCAGCACAAACAGTTCTGACGTTCGAAGAAGTAGAAGTAGGTCAAAGAAAAGATGAATGAACTGTGTGGAAGATGACATGGTTAAGTACTACACCTACATGCAACCGAGTTCACCGACAAGACCATTGTTTTTTAAATGAAATACAATATAATAATAACTGTAATCCCCAAATACGGTAGACATCCCCTCAGATCTCCAGGCGCTCAGATCCTTGAAGATGTCTAAAGGGGCTAGTCAGAGGCACGTCCAAACATTACATTTGACACATGCCCACATTTTGCAGTAGTTAGCATTCCACACGTGACAGGTTGCAAGCCCATCGCCGCTTACAAAAATACTAACTGGTTTCCTCACGATGTTTTCCATCACCGTTCATGTACATTTTAAATTTATTCGCAAATGCCTGACAGCAACTTGTGTTTTGAGACAAATTATCCTTTTTTTTCATGGAAAAAAGTACATTTTTGTGTTTGCGTGAGTCATTTTGGCCGGCGGCCACGTGGTGTGGTGACGTCACTTTGTTTACTACGACGATGCTCATAAAAACATCTATGAGAAAAGTAGCTTTTTTGTTTGAAGAATTATTTTGTTGGCGTGAATATAATGTAGCTATTATTATTCATTTCTGTCTTTCGAATTGGAATCTTTCATTTGCGTAATGTGGATGATTATTTTCAGAAAATAAAGGTGTCAGAGGGTCACTCTTTTAGGCCTGGCGCACAGTGGAGGACTGAACCGCAGCGGATTTAAAAATTATCAATTCACTAATTATCCAATCGTAATAATAATAATATCATAAATGCGAAAGTTTGTGATAAGGCTGCTATGTTTGTTCCCTAATCAAAAATAAACGACAAAACGGATTTAGATGAAATTTGCTGTAGGATGTAGATCTATACATATAATAAAACTGTAAAAGAGTTCAATTCTGTACATTGAATAAAAACTAAAAAAATGCTCCTAGGGGCCTTTATAAAAGTAACAAAAACCAAAATTTTTGTCTGTCTGTTATCCGGCTTTCACGCAAAAAAACGGATTTTGATGAAAATTTTTTATTATGTAGCTATTAGTCCTAGGCAACATATAGACTATAATTTATTTTGAAGATTGGAATACCAGATGTGAAACTATCTGTCGACCAGCGAAGCGGGCACGGGTCAGCTAGTAATAATATAAATCTGAATAAATGAAGGGGAACTTAAAATCCGATAAACAACCTCTAAATGATAAAAAAACGCAAAATAATGATTTTGGTACAGATGGCGTTGGTGTGCAACAAATCTGACATCACAGACTAAAAGCATTTAGTTTCCATAACAACGCAGTTTTGACTAATGAATGATTTGCATTCTAATAAAATTCGTAAATATTTTATGAGTACAAGTTTGTAGTATTAATATAATATTAGTTTTGTTGTTATAGCGGCAACAAAAATACGAGTACATCATCTGTGAAAATTTCAACTGTCTAGCTATCACGGGTCATGAGATACAGCTCTGTGACAGACAGACGGACAGCGAAGTCTTAGTAATAGGGTTCCGTTCTTACCCTTTAGGTACGGAACCCTAAAAAGAATCATCGAAATCGGATAACCAGATAAAAAGATATACGTTTATATATAAAAAAGCAACAAAAAAGGTATAGAGTCGAATTTGTGAATTCTTCTTTCGTTGGTTGAAAAGTATAAGAGTAGGTACATATTTTGCATCCAGTGTATTAATACAGTCGCTGTATATTGTAATACAAAAGTTGATTATGTAATTACTGCACCTACTGCACATTGTGTAATTTGCACGAGTTACTGACCCTAGTAATAAATATCGGCGTCGCTCTTTAAACTCGCACTAAATTTTACTGACGCGAACCCCCACGCACCATCACGATATTTCAGCTCTAAATTCGTTGAAAATTATGCAATATGTATATAATTTGTATAAATTATATGCCTGAGAATTTATTTTTAAACTAGCTGACCCGTGCCCACTTCGCTGGTCGACAGATAGTTTCACATCTGGTATTCCAATCTTCAAAATAAATTATAGTCTATATGTTGCCAAGGACTAATAGCTACATAACAAAAAAAGTTTCATCAAAATCCGTCCAGTAGTTTTTGCGTGAAAGTCGGACAACAGACAGACAGAGAGACAGACAAAAATTTCAAAATGTTTTTTTTTGGCTTGTGTTACTTGTGGCCCCTAGTATTTTTTTTAGTTTTTATACAATGTACAGAATTGAACTCTTCTACAGTTTTATTATGTGTATGGATATGTATAGATTACAAAAAAAGTAGGTTCTCGATTTGACGCGAATTAATCCTAATAATATTATAAATGCGAAAGTTTGTAAGTTTGTATGTATGTTTGTTCCTCAATCAGGTCTAAACGACAAAATGGTTTAAGTTGAAATTGACTGTAAATGTAGATATAATGCCCGAATAAATAATAGACTACTTTAAAAAATAAAAAACATCCCAAAACGATAAAAAAAACTCAAAAGGGATTATTTCTGTATAAATGGCGCTGGTGTGCAACAAATCTGACATCACAGTTTAAAAACATCCAGTCTTTTCTATTCGATAATTGAAATTTTACAGGACAACTACTGTCACGGGTCGGCTAGTTTTTTAGGGTTCCGTACCCAAAGGGTAAAATCGGAACCCTATTACTAAGACTTCGCTGTCCGTCTGTCTGTCTGTCTGTCCGTCTGTCTGTCACAGGGCTGTATCTCGTGAACCGTGATAGCTAGACAGTTGAAATTTTCACAGATTATGTATTTCTGTGGCTGCTCTAACAACAAATACTAAAAACAGAATAAAATAAATATTTAAGGGGGGCTCTCCCATACAACAAACATGTTTTTTTTGCCGTTTTTATAGATAATGGTACGGAACCCTTCGTGCGCGAGTCCGACTCGCACTTGGCCGGTTTTTTTTATATATTATTTTATTTTATACTTATATTTTTACCTTGTGATCTGTTTTGGATGTTATTTTCTATTATGTAGCTTCAAAGTAGTACAGACTACAGACCAATAATTTATTTATGACGGACTAATTAGTTCCTTCATAAAACTAAAAAAAAAACGAATATCGTGTGAGTTTCGATTGATCGAAACTCTTTTAAGTTTTAAAAACGTTATTCATCATCCTGCCCTTCGCTTAAGTGGAGTCGGCTCAACATTTTTTCTTCTCTCATTTCCCTCTATCAGCTGTCATCCATCCATCTTTTGTTTGGGCTAGCTCTACGTCTACGTCCATCCACATTAATTTCTAACATGACTTTCTTCTCTCTTATATGCCTATACCACGCTCTCCTATTTTGAAAACGTAAATATTATGTCAAAATTGTATATCACTACATAGTTTATAGCAAAGTCGCTTTCCGCTTCCCGCGTCTGTATGTATGTATGTTTGCTTATATCTTTAAAACTACACAACGGATTTTGATGCGGTTTTTTTTAATAGATAGAGTGATTCAGGAGGAAGGTTTATATGTATAATAACATGCTACTCGTGCGAAGCCGGGGCGGGTCGCTAGTCATTTATATGTAAAATACTTGTACCTAGTTCAAAGTATGATCTGTGCCATATACCTGAAAGTCTCGGATATCATTTCCGCAGAGAGTTCTAATTTACAATGCGATGGAAGAAACCCAGATTAAATCAAGCCGAAAATACGATGAATCTAAATTGGAATGACTCGTAAGTCAACGTATAGTAATTACAAGTGCCCGACTGCCCTACATCTTGTTTAACGGGCGTAAATACAAACAAATATCTATAATTAAGACTATTTAAGTGGCTAAAAATGGCAGGAGTCACTTTTGCTGCAAAAATTTGTATGTTGTTTTTATTACTAAGTGCGTGTTGGTCCACACGCATGGCAGAGCATATTCTACAAAAACAACATAAAAATAAAATCAAAAAATGATTGACTTATGTGTATTAACGCTAGATGCAAAATCACAAAAGTTTGCATTATATACAACAGAGATTATTTTTTTATCATACTAGTACTTTTTTTTGCAACGCACTTAAATTTTGCTAATTGATATTTTATTTTGATACAATTTGGGATTTTTTACCTAAACTATTCGCACATAATTAAAATATATTATAATTATTTTTTAATAATAATATGGCAATGATCGAATGCAGACTGAAATGCCAACGAGATTCAATAAATAAACATTAAAACAATTTAAATAAAGTCGTTGATTGGGGACTAGACAACTCATATGCTGTGCGAAATATACGATCAATATTACTATCATCATTAAGTATGTAGTCCGCTTAGGAAAATCCTGCAAAAAAACTAATAGAATATTTTTAATTATTTAGGTTTGTCGATAGGTAAAAAATGTTACCAAACGACCTACTCAACGGTATGTCCAATTTCAATGTTTCGCAGTAGCTTAATTGATATCAAATTATTGGTTTTAAAATAAAACTAAAACGTCACTCTACATCACAATTGATCATAACGTTTTTGAAAGAAAGAAAAAATAAATTTATTTTGTGTCAACATAACCTTTTAGAACCACAAAATAGTGACATATTAGCAACATTGACAGTAAAAATTTTGCTGTTGATATATAGGAAATTTTGTGCATTTTCATTTAAATTAAACTAAATTAGATACAAATAATTGCACGGAAGTAAGTAGTTCAGGTTAAGTAGTTCAGGTAAGATTGATGGCATTGTCAATATTATATTGGTCGTGCAAACGCGGCAGTAGCGAGCCGGTTTCTGTAATTGGAGCAGGTTTTGAGTATGTTGAGTAAGTGGCTGCAGATGCTTAAAATCATCGACCACACAGCCTAGACCTCTCATGCAAGACGTACACTGTCAGACAACACATATGGGCTACAGATCCTGTGTAAATCACCGGGCGCGATACAAGACGCGCCCCGCAGCGGGCTGTGACGTTGAACCAGCCAATCAGAATGCATTTTTTATCGCTCCTCCTGACACAACGACTTAACAAAATTGTTTCTTTGAAGAAATGAAGCCATTAGGCGTCTATTAGGACATTAGCGTCTATTTAGGATATGTCGTCTATTAGATAGGATGGTCGATGCTTAAAATCGATTCATTTTCCTACAGATTCCTGGCAGAAGTCGGTTAACAGGTAGAATAATTATTGTTGTGCCGCTTTTGCGAGTTTTATTTATAACTAGCGACCCGCCCCGGCTTCGCACGGGTAGCATGTTATTATACATATAAACCTTCCTCCTGAATCACTCTATCTATTAAAAAAAACCGCATCAAAATCCGTTGTGTAGTTTTAAAGATATAAGCAAACATACATACATACATACATACATACATACATACGCGGGAAGCGGAAAGCGACTTTGCTTTATACTATGTAGTGACATAACATAATTGTTAAACTAGTAACTAGGCAAAGGCAGCTAAAAAAAAATATGGTCACGACCGTTATCCTCAAGTACGGAAGACATCTTATGAGGATATTGTCTACCGTACTTGGGAATACACTTTGGAGATTTTATTTTTATTTAATTATACCTACTTTAAAATATTATACGCATTCAATTCATACCAAATAATTGTTGTAATAATTTATAAAACTTTCGCTGGTCGATTCGCTCGAGTTGAACTGGATTAAAAGTATCCTTTTTGTTATTTCTGACATATATTCCAAGATTTATGATGGCATTTGTTATTTCTGACATAATATTCCAAGATTTATTCAAATCCGTTTTGCCGTTTTGGCGTGATTGAAGTTGAGGCACAAACTATCGAATTAATAATAGTGTTAACGTTTGTGTAATAATAATTACACAATTAATTTATTTCGTAGCAGGGTTTTGTGTGACAATTTAATATCCCTACATGTTAAGCTTGAACTTGTTTATTGCAGACGACAGTAAGCTTGGAATTAGTTGAACACACTCAAAGACACGGGCGTTCCACTAGTCAAGCATAGATTTAGATACGCAACGCATGTGGATAGTCACGTGGAACAATCCAACGCACCGACTAAAAATAGATGAAGCAACTTGCAATAGTATACTGACATATTATTTTTATATATCCCAGTATGTTCATATATCCGCTTGCAGGGCGGAACCCTCGGCTGTTTGGAAATAGTTTCCGATTAAGAATAGGCATAGTTTTATTGTAAGTTTGTATTCTTATTCTTAGAATGTCATAATCATTGAGGAAAGGCGTAACGATATGGATACTAAACTAATAGTCAGTAGATGAAAAGAACTTGTTAGTAGCTAGTATATCTTTAGTATTACACTACTGTTTTATAGGGGTAAGATATGTATTTTTGTTTGTAATGGATAAAAAAAAATGTTTTTCAAGATTTTGTTGTACCACTTGGTTGACGTGACCATTATGTTTATTCTATTCATGCCAAATTACAACTTTTTAGCACTTAAACTCTCTAAGCTAAACTGTGAACGGACGGACATTGCGCAACTATAAGGGTTTCTTGTAGACTACGAAACCCTAAAAATTAAACGAATAATTTTAAAAAGTCTTTTACGTATCAAAAGCTGTATTATCAGCGAGTAACATGGGCCATAATGTAATATCCCATTATCATTGAATCAAGATTAAAAGGAAATCGATTTTAACCTAAAGGTTCATCATCATTGTTACATAGTATGTTACAGGTAAAGCTTCACTCAATAAGAACTTTAAATAAGAAAATAATAAAGAAGAGATTTGTATTTTTGTATGTTTGTAACGAATAAACTCAAAAACTACTTGACCGATTTCAAAAATTCTTTCATCATTTTAAGGCTACATTATCTCTGAGTAATATAAACTATATTTATTAATGGACAAAATTAGGGATCACTGCTAAAATTTCAATAAACCACGGTGTAAAAATATAGCCATATAATTAGTACGCCCGTGCGACGCGACGCCTTGGCGGATTGCTAGTTGTTGATATACTAAGTTGTATAACCGAGGAGTTTAATCTTATTACCACACGTAACACCCTAACCAGTGGCACTCGAGAGTCGAGACGTAAACAAAATAAATAAACATCTAGTCAGCGCAAAAAAAAAGAATATTGTTGGTATAGGATTTTCTTGCCTAAACTATTTTTACCTATTAGAAAGAAAGAAATAATACATTTATTAGGGTCAGAGCCATAGATTCTATGGCCAGAGCTATGGTTATGGTCATTTTAACAACATTTAAATATTCAAATATACAGTTTATATTGAAAAAATTATTAAAACGACGATTGTTAAACAAATTCAAGTTCAAAAATCATTTATTTCAATAAAATCACAAGGATCACTTTGAAACATCTTAGGAACTAGGTGATGCTACGCCGATTCCTCGCGATCAAGCCTAGAAGAATCAGGCAACAAACACGGCTTGGAGTCTACCTTTTTTTTCAATGATCTTTTTCTTAATGCTATGTAGAGTTCCAGTGTGGTGCCGAACAAGGTAGAATAACACAGAATAGAGTATTTTTAGACACATTTGGTACATGCATTTAGCATTAGTTAGCATTCCATACGAGACTTCATGTGCCAATCATATTTTTAGTATATTTAACCATTGAAACACTAGAAATTTCAGCTCACCTTACGTTATTAGTGGTCACCTCGCTCGTATAATTAAGATAAGTATTATTATGTACATGCAGATTCCGCAGCAGTAAATTCGAAATGGTCGGAAAGCTTGCACTTACTCGTGCTTAAGTGCTAACAGATCTAAAAGGTGAACTGTTATTAAGCGGTCATAATTTAGCTTTCTATGGCTCGTAAGTAAATAATTTAAGTCAAACTTTAAACTACAATTTGTCTATATTCATTAACATTGGATAATAAAGCTATTTTATTCTATTACTAGTCGACCCGTGACAGACTTAGTCCTGCCCAAATTTTAATAATCGTATAGAAAAAAGCACTTTCAGACTAACTTCATTTTTTTGCACACCAACGCCATAAAAGTTATTTCCTTACTTTATTAGCTATGAAAATCGTCAAAAAAGATTTATTCTTTTTTTAATATTTGTTGTTATAGCGTTAACAGAAATACATTATCTGTGAAAATTTCAACTGTCTAGCTATCACGGTTCATGAGATATAGCCCTTTGACTGACTGGCGGACAGACAGACGGACAGCGAAGTCTTAGTAATAGGGTCCCGTTTTTACCCTTTGGGTACGGAACACTTAAAAGCAACGTGAATATGTTCTTTTTTTAATATATTTTTAAAATCAAGCTTTTATAAATTCTAGAGTAGTACTCGTCAAGACAAATTCAACGTGCCCAAACACGATGTGGTTATGTTATGTAGTTGGGGAGTTACATTCGAGCTCTATCATCAGACCAGCTCGCTAGTACCATAATTTTATATTGTTATTGGAGATTGATAGGTATGCAAAGTTTTATCTCAATCAGACTATTTACTGAGGAGTTCCGTTGAACAGCTCCTGACTCCATCATCAGATCAGCTTACTGTCACCGAAGTTACATAGGTAAGTATGCCAAATGTCAGCTCAATCGGTTGAAGATAACTGCTTCAAAATTGAGTTGCAAGATTCCACCTTAACAAACATAGTTACATAAATACAAGTTAAATAAATGCTTTTAAAAACAAACCTAACACAAGCAACAGACGCATTTTCAAGGCTAGCAATGTTTTCAAACCAAAACATGTCAATTTAGTCAGAATTTACTATTCGCATTTGAAAGCAATATGAAAACACAGATTTGCTATGAGTTGCCACTCGTTCAGATCAAATCCTTCATGATCTATTGCAAAACATTACTCGGTTTACCGTTGAAGATGCTAAACCGATAATAGATTCCGTGTAGGGGTGCCCCACATCAAATAAAAAAGCAGACTAGCCGAACAATTTCAGAAAAGTCGATATTTATAGAAAAAACACGATTAGAGAGTATCTCTGCAGCCTGTCACACGTATGGAATGTTACAGCAAAACGTGGACGTGCTTCTGACTAATCCTTTTAAACATCAAAGGATCTGAGGCCTAGAGATTTGAGTGGATGTCTGCCGCACCTGCTTGGGGATACCACAGTCGTGATCCTGTAGTAGCTCTGCCTTCTGCGCTGTAGGTTGTGGGTTCGATCCCCATCCGGGATAAACGTTTGTGTGATGAACATAGATGTTTGTTCTGTGTCTGGGTGTTAACATGTATAATAAATATGTATTTACAGCAAACAAAGTATATAAGTATTCTATCAGTTATCTGGTTCCCATAGTACAAGCTTTGCTTAGTTTGGGGCTAGATGGCGCTGTGTGAAATGTCCACCATTATTTATTATTTATTTATTATTTTATTTCCTTGCTACACGCTCATTTTTTGCTAATAATTAGTGGGTATAACTCTTTAAGGACTAAACTAGAAAATGTATTCGAAAATTGAAATGAATGCCTACTAATGTATTCGAAAATTTTGTGAAAAGATATAATGTTTGTACCCTAATCAAACCTAAATGACCAAACTGATTAAGATGATATTTGCTTAAATAAAAAATCAGATAAACAAATTAAAATCCGAAAAATAACACCTAAATGATAAAAAAAAATGCAAAAAGGATGATTTTGGTATAGGGTCGGTTTTCAAAATGTATTTTGTCATAAAACATTGACATCAATTTGGCTACAGACTGATACGCATTATACCAAAATTCGTAATTTATTTAATCAGGACAAGGTATAATGGAAGTTGAATGAAAGTGTTTTCTTTTCTAAGCGATTTTTTAAATTTGGGCAGGCCAAAGTCTGACACGGGTCGGCTAGTACCAAATAAATAATAGTAATAAAGAAGCCAGACGTTAATGATTAAATTAAAAAATCGACAGCCCTAATTCTACGGATGTTTGCAAATACAGAATGAGTGAATCTGAGCGCGTGAACCTAAAATAATTATAACGTTACAGACGAACTTGACATGGTTTAAGACAATTTGTCGAAGGTGATTTAAGTTTTTGAAACAATAGAACAGTGGGCAGTCAATTTATGTCCAAGATTAAGGTGTCTGCCCACTAGGGTTGCCAGATTTTTCAGCCTTTATGCCAAATGTAATAGGCAAAAACAAAAAATCCGGGTGGGATATTTAATGTATGCCTTATATATGGGATGTGCCGTGAAAAACGGGACGTCTTTCAACACTACTGCCTACTCCAACCGTACTATCATCAAACGTACCTATATAACAAATACAAATACATTTGTGTGATGAACATAGATGTTTGTTCTGTGTCTAGGTGTTTATATCATGTAGGTATATGTACAAAAAATTGTATATAAGAATTTTATCAGTTACTTGATTGTCTCGACAGACGTAGTTCTGTCAAATTCATTTTTTTTCCTTTTGAACCTTATCCTGATAATAACGAATACAACAAAAAAAGAATTAGCGAAGTCGGTTTAGTTGCTCTCGAGATTTGCGCTTAGCAAACATTCAGCGATTATTTTTTATATTATAGATTTAGTTCCTAGCTTTGCCTAGTTTTGGGGCTAGATGGCGTTGTGTGATAATGTTCACCAATATTTATTTTATTTATTAATATTTTTTGACATCACTCCTGGAACCCAAGGCTCCGTGGATTTCACGTGACGTTCATATCGGATAACCAGGTAAAAAGATATGCGCAATCATACATAAAACATAGCAACATAAAAAGTATACGCGTCGAATAGGGAACCTCCTTTTTGTCAGTTGTAAAGACAGCGACCTTTATTTAGATAATAATTATGTAATTGCCTAATCTTGATTATCACAGTCTGAAAATTTAGCAAAGCTATCTGTTTACCTACTGTTCTATTCTGACCTACACGTATATCGGTAACCAACATTTTTTAATAAAATTAAATTCTGGAAAATAGTTAAGATACTATACTATACTATACTTGTGATGAATGATTTAATGTACTTCGCTATGAGGCACTTTTACACACAAAAAATCGTTTTCCAAAAAAATACTGCCTTGGTTTTAGTGATATTAACATAAAAATATCTACCTAGTGTGAGAGCGTTGCTTGTCGGCATTTGAACAACATTTTAATTAAAAATCAACTGTTTATATTGAAAATAAACGACGATTTATAACCAACAAAGAATAGAGTATTTATCTATCTCATAAGTTAAGCACAGGTTTTGTAACAGGCGATATTTTATTTATTAATTATTCATATATAAATAGACAAAACGGAAAATCATTAGTTTTCAATCAAATCTAGAGGTAACGCGCACCACAACAGTAACTGTCACTAATCAAAACGGACCATAGACATTTAACTGTATAAACTATAGATTTTAAACAAGTTTGTTTGCTATGCTTAGTTATTGATAGCCAACATTGAAAATGACCAAAGCCAGGGCGCATCACAAAAATTCACAGACCACATAATCGAAAAAAAAAACCCCAACATCAATAACCCTAAAGCATCGGTAAAAATGTGGCAACTATCCACAGTTGCAAAATACATTGTTTTTATATAATTATTTGTTTACATTCATTCGTTTTCCGAGTTCATTGTAGAGGCAGATTATTTATTTATTCTAAAGTAACTCTT
The DNA here is from genome assembly GCA_912999785.1 of Hydriomena furcata. Classification (NCBI taxonomy): domain Eukaryota; kingdom Metazoa; phylum Arthropoda; class Insecta; order Lepidoptera; family Geometridae; genus Hydriomena; species Hydriomena furcata. The sequence goes on from OU538821.1 coordinate 3,642,612, forward strand.
CTCTAGTCTGTCGGTAGACACCGATAGACTACGTTTTCACGGCTAAACGGCTGAACCGATTCTAATGAAACTTAACAAAGAAATGCTGTGAATCATGAGAAAGAACACACTCAAGATAGTTTTTTACAGACATAGAACTTTAGTCTACGCAGACAATTAGCTCTAGACTTTTTATAAAATTTAATATTTATACTATTATTGTAAATGCGAAATGTGTTTGGACGTGCCTCTGACTACCCCCACAATACATCTTTAAAGGATCTAAGCGCCTGGAGATCTGAGAGGGTGTCTACCGTACTTGGGGATTACAGTCGTGATCATATTTATTTTATTATTTTAAATGTGTTTATACAACAAACGTATAGTTGGTTTTTCCTTTATTCACATATTAATGTTGTTACACGAATTGATTTGATCTTTTTTCATAGAGATAGTTCATGAACTAGAGAGTGACATTTTATCCGGGTACCAAGCGAGCAAAATCGCGTGCAGATGCTATTTCCTATACGGTTTAGACTAGATAGCGGACTATTATTGTTATGATTTAGACTAGATAGTGATCATAAAGATCATAGACTCAAAACTCAGATCATAATTTAGTTACAGCAGTAAATATCATCTAACAGTTTTAGTACTCTTGACTTGACAACAACTAGGTCACAACTATCACTTTGCAATCGACGTTTCAAAGAAAATGGTCAAGAAAACATTTTTATGTTACACATTGTAAAAACAAATAGTAAATTTGCAACAGCAACAACATCTGTAAGCAAAATTCTCATAACAAATGGTGATCGTTCGCAATTTTTTTTATAAAAGTTTATTCTGAAAAGATTGTCAAAATGGCGTAACTGAAGACCTCGGCGTATTTTCTTGGACCAAATTGGTGAAGTTTTGAAAAAAGGCCAGGTCAGAGTACTCTAAACCGAGCATACATGAGGATGAGAGTGAATAAAGCAAAATAAGTATGTCAGGACTGTGCAAGTGGAAAGCCGCGGTATCTGCCTACCCCTCTGGGAAACTGGCGTGATTTTATGTGTGTATTCACAAAACTGACGCATTTTTACATAAGAAGTATGTTGTACTGGAGCCAATTTTCAAAATTAAACTTTATCACAAAATCAAAAGAGTAACACAATATCTATTATTATAAACTGCACTAAAAACCATTGCGAATGTACAAAACAACCCTTTTGGTTTAATTACACTGGACATTTCGATGCACTACAAAAATAAAACTATCACCGACTTACATTTCTGAACTTTCCGACACTTCATTTTGCCAATCTCTTCACAGATAACTTAAATTGCGTTTATGTTTGTGTTCGTCCGTTTTCTTGACACAGATAAAGATATTTTAGTTAAAATGGTAACTGACCTGGTGAGGATTGACGTGGCGCGTGCACAGTAGGGCGGGCGGCGGGCGACTGGGCGGGCGGCGCTTGAGCACGTTTGGCCGCGAGCTGTTTAGGCGGGACGGGACGAGACGAGTTCACGACGGCTTTAGATTTCCGGTGAGACGTGGATGTGTGATTCAGAGGTGTTTAACAGTGAGACTTGTTATTATACAGGTGAACAAAATAATCTTTTACTAATGTAGCTTTTTTCTAAATTTTATTGCCTTTTTCGTGAGATTTTAGATACTTTCAACCGATAAAAAAAGAAGCTTCACAATTCAATTCAGTTCTTCAATTCTCAATTATCAACTCCATAGCAAAAAATCATCAAAATCGGAACACCAGGTAAAAACAAAAGCTAGGCCATAATATACCTGACACATTTTTAGGGTTCCGTATCCAAAGGGTAAAAACGGGACCCTATTACTAAGACTTCGCTGTCCGTCTTTCTGTCACAAGGCTGTATCTCATGAACCGTGATAGCGACATTTGAAATTTTCACAGATTATGTATTATCAACAGATTTTGTGCAAACTTCACATAAACCATCTACTAAATAGTCCGAACAAACCCTCAACTTTTGGTTTGGATAGCTGACCCCTTCTTCACTACATAGTATACAGCAAAGTCGCTTTCCGCTTCCCGCGTATGTATGTATGTATGTTTGCTTATATCTTTAAAACTACACAACGGATTTTGATGCGGTTTTTATTAATAGATAGAGTGATTCAGGAGGAAGGTTTATATGTATAACAAGCTGACCCCGCGAACTTCGTATCGCTTTAGAATTAACAAAAATGTTGTCTTCCGTTCCCGTTCCCGTTCCCTTGCTTCAAACTATAGTCATTCATATAAATAATTTATTACTTTTTCAAAATATAAAATAGCCTATGTTACTCAGGGATAATGTAGCTTGGTAATGGTGAAAGAATTTTTGAAATCGGTTCAGTAGTTTTTGAGTTTATCTATTACAAACATACAAAAAATCAAAACTTTTCTCTTTATAATATTAGTATAGATAACATGCTACCCGTGCGAAGCCGGGGCGGGTCGCTAGTGAGTTATAAAATAACGAAAAGTGGCATTGATTTTTATATATAGGTGTTTTTTATTTATTTATTTATTTATTATGGGTTTCCAACAGATATTATCTTTTTACGGTTCTCGGGAAGCGCTTAAACTACTGATAGCATTTAATCCATAACAAGCTATATTAAGATTATATTGCAAAAGAGAAATTGCTATTCAATTATGCTGCAGGAAAGTTACAAGAAAACCACTTATTTTTTAAGGCTAATTTATTATTCAATGAAAACCCTCTCTTCAATTTATTATTCACATTAAAATATAGGTTTTTTAAAATAAGGTACGGGTAAGTAGACACGGGTCCTGACATTAGCTTTCGTATCCAACTTGTCGATAGAGGTCCATGCTCGAGCTACTACTGTTAGGACATAGGAGAAAATAAACAATTAAAGCTACACAATAGAATTAGTAGTAGGTATAGTATTTATATAGTATAGGTACCTAGTTGTTGTATAGTATATAGTATAGTTGAAATTTGTATTTAAATGTATTATTAATATATAAATAAGTAATCACTGGTATTTTCAGTCGAGTAGGTATATTTTTTTCACAAAATCAAATATGTTTATTTTTTTACTTTGTTGTGAAGACTTTACGACATTCTTACAAATAAAAAACATATTTTCATTTACCCTTAGCTCTCAACTCGAGCAATGCGCATTGGTATGTCTATTATTATTTGCTCAGTTATTTAAATTCTCGATATCACGAATAAAACTAACTAAATAACATTCCCAAGGAGTGTTGACGTCTGTCAGGCGTCCGGTTGTAAAACACTAAGTCAATTTCTTTTGCAACATGTGGTGACTACATAAAGTGAAATAAGGACAAGAAGATGATATTACTAATAAAATTCAAATTTGATTATAACTCGGTAGCCATTGAGTGATCTTCACAGAGTCTAGTTCTCAATTAAAATAAGAAAATCTGAACAAAAAAATGCAACAAACATACGTATGTATATTACGTATGCTTGCGCTAATTGTTGTTTGCAACAAATAAATTGCGTTTTTTTGGACAACGCCCAGAAAGAGATGGTTTGACGACCTATAATTGTGTAGTTCCCAATATCTGTAGATAGAGAACTAGCAGTTCGCTCCGGCATCGCACGGGTGTAATAATGATTTTATGGCTTATTTTTTTACACCTTGGGTTACATTATCTAAGTTTTCATACGGATCCCTAATAGTTAGACAAATGATATTATAAACTTTTTTGTAGATATTGATAATATCTATAAAACTGTAGTACATTACTTTGCTCTTGTGTCAATAATTTCCGCAGCGTAAGCGATATAAGGATTTTTTTTCGCACGTCGGGTTACATTATCGAAGTTTTCATACGGATCCCTAACATTTTTGAAAATATTCTATAGCCTATGTTCATAAGGGATAATGTAGAATTCTAATGGTGAAAGAATTATTTAAATCGGTCCAGTTGTTTCGGAGCCTATTCGATGCAAACAAACAAACAAACAATCAAATCTTTCCTCTTTATAATATTAGATAGATTAGATTAGATATGGTCTGCGTTCACATTACAGACATTGATAGACGTGATTCTTTGGCGTACATTACACCCTTATTCTACTTACTAGCTTGTACCATTGCTATACTATAGGCGAGCCGAAATAGCCATAATAACTACATAGTTACTAAAAAAAATACGTTTTCTTTCATAATTAGATTTCTAGATGGCGTAGAAATATAAAATATACCTCTGGACATGCCTGGAAACCAAAGCTACCAGATGATACAGCGTTCATGTAAATCGGCTCAGCCGTTTTTGAGTAAAAGCCGGTCAAACAAACAGACAGACAAAGACATAATTTGGTAAAAAATGTTTTTTTTGGGTATTTATATTTGAGGTAATCCTAACTTTTTGGGTATTTTTAAATCAACACGTTTTATGCAAAAATATATATAAAATATTTGTATCCTGTTCGTCATTGATAATTAGTTGGTCATTTAACAGCACATTAATACAAGATGGTTAAACTTTATAACCGCAGGTAGGTACCATGGGAATCAGATTACTGATAGATTACATATACTTATAAACTTTACTACAACTACTTATTACATACATTTAATACTTCGTACTTAAAATGCAATACTATTACACCCATACACATACTTAAAATGCATTTAGTTCATCACACAAATGTTTGTCTTTGGTGAGATCGAACTCACAACCTACAATGCTGAAGGCAGAGTTACTCCCATCTGAGCTGTTACGCCAATCAAATTAATCGAATACCCTAAATAAGGGAGATGAACAGAACACTAGCCATAAGCCGCAAACCCACCGCGGCTCACGGAGAGGCGACGCACGTGCGGCACGCTGTGCAATAAAATTTATGAAATGTAATTGTTTCCACTACAACACACGGACACGCTACGCATGAATCGACGTCATTGGTACAGGCGTAGTTTGCTCGAATATGGTGCTTACGTAGCTCATCGCTATTAACGCCATACACGCTTTGTATGCGGTACACGCAAACGTAATGAACGTATGATTACAAACTGTGCTGCGCTACAGTTTTACATAGTTGTGAGTTAATATTCGTGTAAAGCGTGTGCAGCAGTGAAAACGTAGACCCACGTTGTCAAACAAATGAACTCATGCAGAAAAATGCGTTTTTGCCAGTGCACAGCATGCGCCGTGGTTGGTTTGTGGCTTTAGACAAACATACCTAACTATTTATATTGTTAAACTGTACGGAAGCTCATTGAATTCAGTTTATAAAAACAATTATCAACACTACTCGAGTCGGTTGGTTTGATTATGTTTGTTTTAACTTTATACGTTGTTTTATGATTCATTGATCGCTTCGCTCGGGTTATATCCGGATTAAATTCATGTTTTAATCAGGTCATACATAATCTATCTACATATATTACTAGATTACATAAAAATAGTTCAGCCGTTGCGAAGAATAAGTAGGTAACTAAGCAAATTTATTTGATTTTTATTACATTTCATTTCTCATTACAGCAAGTTAAGCTACCCTCAGCGTGGTCACATAACAGATAGGTGACCGCTGGTGGCATTAACAGCTAAACGCTTCTGTGCATTATCAGTCTTGGCTTTAAAAAAGTCGGCCTAAATACTCTGTCACCAGAGTTGGCAACTACCACAAACGAATTTGTTTTTTTTAACAAAAAGTTATTGACCTTTTTGTATCTAGGTACCTTCTTTTTCTACATGATCTAGCTTTCAATATAATCATCTATCTAATGATACTATCCTAATCTGTACTATCCTAGTATTATTATTACGAAAGTTTGTGAGGATGTTTCTATCTTTGTGACTGATTTAGATGAAACTTAGAAAACCTATACATAGCCTATGTCCTGGAATAGCAAATAGGCTACTAGTTACCCAGGTACCTACCACGGGAGCGAAGCCGTGGGTGAATGTTAATACATTAATATTAGTGTGAGTTTTGATGTAGGAGGAATTTCCGGAACTACTGATCCGATTCTGAAAACTCTTTCACTTATAGAAAGTTAAATCAGTCCCGAGTGCTATAAGATATTTTAATTCGGATAAAAAGTCGTAAGAAGATGGTAATTTATAAAATTAGCTGTAAAATATTGTTAGCATTATTTTTAAGTTTAACAACGGTTAAAAAAAAATTGTACAAAACTAGGAAAATAATATAGATGACGTGAATTCTACTCACTCATACTATTTTTAACCGAGTACCTTTTTATTTTCTTGAGATCTTTGAGAGAAGATGTTTTGTATGATAAATAATTCACGTCTCTCTGTACTAGGTACCACTAGTACCTACCACCTACCTACAGGTACGGCTAAATAAGGGTGAAACATGCAAAAAAATTAAAAACAAGATTCTTTTGAAGTTTTATTGCTTTTTTTGTTTCTTTAACATAAATAGCATTTATTTTTAAAATTATTAAAAGTTACAGTTACAAACGTACAATTATGTATTGCACCATTAATAAATAATAAATTATAAAATATTTTTTTAATTTAAACTACTGTACCGCAGTACATAACATAGCGCCGGTTGACCTTAAGTACAAAAATATTGAAAAGAAAAGCTTAGGTTGTCTGGTTCCTTTATTTGAGTTAGCGTTACATTTATTGCGGGACGGGTGGTCGCGTTTGGGCCACGTGTGTGAGACAAGGCGTAGGGCGAGCCGCAGCGGCGAGCGCCCGTCCCGCGCCCGGCAGCATAACGAACGACTAATCTTTACCCGACCGGAATTATGACCCCATAGAGAAATGCTGATGTGAACTGGGGCAGGTGTTTGGGCCACTTCACTCTGAGCTGAGGGCGCGCGACTCCTGGACTAGGTAGACCTGGGAGCCGGGCACGGTGGATGTGGTGACGAAGGTGCGGTGCTTGGCGCGGATGAGCGTTAAGTTGCTCTCGGCGACGTCAGCGCGGTCCTCGGCTGCCTCCAACTCGCGCTGGAATCGTCGCGAGCGGGTCACGCTCTGCTGGGAGACACCCTCCTGGAAACAGAGACAAACACGTCACAATCAGACAATAACAAAAAAAACGATTGGTCTTTTATTGACTGTATAGGTATAGTCAAAACGTTAGGAAAATAAATTAAAGGTGATAAAGACTAAAGACTGTAAAAATCAATAATAGTAGAAAACCATTGAGTTTACAAAATCACGATAGTTTTAAAAATAACAGACTAGAATATAATTTATATAAATCTCCTGCGTTACCGACTGACTGACTGATCTATTAATGCGCAAGCTAAACCACTTGTCCTAGGAACTTAGAGGGTGTATTCCTTTTGGTAAGTAAGGGTGTATCTAAAGCGAGGAAAAAATATTGTACCTGTTCTGTCAGCTGTCTCTTGTAAATGTTGACCTTCTGTACGGTCTTCTCCAAAGAGTCCTGGAGCAACAGAACGTTCTTCTGGTCCTCCTCGCATTGGATCATAACCTCCTTGAGCTGGCGTTCCTTCTTGCGGAGGATCTTGATGGTTTCCGCGTGTCTCCTCTTCTCCTCATCAGTCTCGAGTTCCATATCCTTGATGCGGGCTTCGAGTTTGCTGATGATGCGCTTGCCTCCGACAATAGCGTTGGTTTCTACCTCTTCCAGGCGGACGGAAATGTTCTAAAGAAATAAATAACATTATTTTGTATTATCACTAAAGTTACTAGGTTTCGGAGCTACTAAATTCAAATCGTACTACATTGTTTTGAACAAAGTTTAAAATTGCAGTGTCCTCAATATTTTAATTTAAATTTGATAAAAAGACAGTATTTTTTTACGTAAAAGACAGTTTTTGAAAACGAAAGACCTCCTTACTCCTTAGAGAAATGAATCAAAACAAATAAGTTTACCTTGACTTCGATCTCGAGAGACTTCTTGATGGCTTCAATCTTGACGATTCTCTCCTGCTCTTCGTGCAAGTGCTCAACGGTGTGTTTCAGTTCAGTCTGAAATAAATAAACTTTTTAAATCCCCAATTCAAATACCTCTGCTGGAGTAACTTTGATTGTAACACTAGCAGTCCTACACGGCTTCGCACCTTTGCCTACATTATTTCAATTTTAGCGGGAATTTCAAACTGTTTTTAAAATAAAATATTGCCTATGTTACTCGCTGATAATGTAGCTTTGACAGGAGAAAGATTTTTTAAATTGGTTTTAAGTTTAGTAGTTTATCCGGTACAAACAAAAATACAAAAATACAAATTTTACCTCCTTATTATTTAGATTTATGAAGTTCAATGAACGAGAACGAAAAAATTGTGAGACTGTCTCAGATTATAGTGGATAAATAAGAAGTGACCCTTATCAAGAACAATGATCTGAAACTAGATCGCAAGATCCGTAAGATGGAGGTCATCGTTCATCGTCACACAATACTATTTCTAGACGATTCTTTATTGGAGCAGAACCAGTATGTGATTTATAAAATGAAAAATATTAATCTTAATCCAAATATAGTGAGTCAGATCTGTTTGAAACACCGTCACAAAGAATTTTGTATCATGCCAAAATCTTCCCACGTTAACATTAGTCAACTAGTTCGGTTTTTTGAGTAGATAATTAAACGTCGCTTCTTATAAGGACAACATTTTCTTATCTCTAGGTCTGAAAGAGACAAAGAGATCATAAGTAGTAGTAGAAGAAATAGTAATTATCTAAGTCTGGAAAAAATGCTGTAGATAGTGATCGATACGCTAAACTGGATAAATATAAACTTGGCCATTAACTCCTGCTCGATCGTAACCTTGCAATAGGTCATTAACTTATAAAAAACTAGCGACCCGCCCCGGCTTCGCACGGGTTTAATACATATAAACCTTCCTCCTGAATAACTCTATCTATTAAAAAAAACCGCATCAAAATCCGTTGTGTAGTTTTAAAGATATAAGCAAACATACATACATACAGACGCGGGAAGCGGAAAGCGACTTTGCTTTATACTATGTAGTGATGAAATGAAATAAAACCACAATTTATCCACAAGTACGGTAGACATCCTCTCAGATCTCCATGCGTTCAGATGGCGTATCTAATGGGGTTAATCGGAGGCACTTCCAAGCATTACATTTGGTACATTCCCACTGTTTACAGTAGTTAGCATTCAATACGTGACAGGTTACAAGCCCCATCGCTTTATAAGACTGGTTCATACCTGGACGCGCTGGAATCTCTCGTCACACACGCGCAACTCCTTGGTGATCTCGTCGTAGTCAGCAGCCACGGCGCTGAGTTCTTGCTCGATCTTGGCCTTGTTGGAGGAAAGGTTCACGTTGATGACGGTCAGCTCGTTGATGCGGGTCTGCGCTTCCTCGAAGGAGATCTCAACGGCGCGCTTGGCGCGGAGGGCCTGGAGGCAAAATAAATCATAAAGCATACTCAAATACTGACTTGGTCTCTTTCCCATTTCCATCATCAGATCAGCTCGCTTAACACCAACTACTCAGGAATATTATGACTACTTCCTATTGATTCCTATCGATTTTATGCATCAGAACACATTCAAGTTGTGTTGCACATGTTGCAAAACCCAGATAATAAATCAAATTAATCAGAGTTAATTGTTCTGATTTCTGAACTGAAAGTTTGAACTTGAATAAATAATAGATTTTTGATTACATTGAACAGTATCATATCAATAATTGCTGAGGGCGACGTGGACAGTGGACACGTCGTCACCTTCTAAATATTCTATTGGCAAGGCGTCGATCACCGGTCTTGTTTAATAGAACGGAACTAATTTATCGTCTTTTGCTTCCCACAACATCTTTCTCGTCATCAGTCATAGCTGGCAGACTGAAGTCTTAGTTATCTATCTTAGCACCAGTTTGGACTGGTTTTAAACGTGTCCATCATGGCAGAATGGCAGACTTAGACAGATTTAAATGTGCATCATTGCTTGTTTTTATCTGATTGGAGTCGGGTTACTGATAGTATTGAGTATGTGACGTTGAAGGTACAGTTTACAGCACAACGTGTGACATACCTGCTCGTAATTGCCACGGATCTCCTCGACCTCGCCGGTGAGCGACTGTATCCTGCGCTGGGCGACGCCGTACTGGTCGAGCGTCACCTGCAACTGCCTCTGAACCTCATCGTAGTGGGTCTGGATCTCGGTGAGCTGTGGAAAATTTAATAGATATTTATTGTTGCACATAAAAAGTTTTATGAACCATCTATAGGCTCTGACAGGTTCCAAAAACTTTGGGAACTCGTTACTGATATGACGGATTTTATTGCAAATATTAATTTGTCGATTGTCTTATAATTGATCCAGATGATGAACAAAATTTTAGAAGTAAAATGCGGTTCCAAGCTTCGTCAAATGAAAAAGGGAAAGCTAATCAATAAATGTATTTCTTAAAAAAAAATGTTTTAGTTATAATAGCCGCGCCGTACCTTGAAGATTGTGTCTTACCTGCAGAGATTGCTTCTTGATGGTCTTCTGCAAGTCAATGTTGGTCTTGTTGGCGACATCGAGCGACAGTTCCAGTTCGGTGATCTGGATCTGGAGCTTCTTCTTGATGCGGGTGATCTCGGTCTTCAGCCTGGTCTCGGCTTCAACCACGCGGGCGTTCAGCTGCTCAATCTCAATGCTTGTCTGCTTGCTGTGAAAGAAAATATTAAATAAGAAACTAACGCAAACGGTCAGCAGCGAGCTTAGAGTAAGCCTTAGACAACATTTCTTTCAATGAGAAGATGGCTACGATGAAATTTCATTTGCCAAAGTTCAATGCCTCATTATCATCAACCTATAGTAGTCCACCGCCGGACGTAGGTCTCTCCCAAGACTTGCTACTGAGCCCGGTTTTCGGTTCTTCTCATCCATCCTTTACTGGCGACATCTAACCCTTAACGAGGGCCCTTAATGTGTAAGACAATCATGTTTCTATTATTATAATTTTCTCATAATCTACCTAATTTCCGCATTTGCACGTTTACTTTGTCTTTTATTTATTATTATTGTTTGAAATAAAACATTTTAAGTAATTTTATAAATTACCCTGGAAAAACGATAAAAAAACTAATAGACAATAATCGTTTTATTTTTCAATTGGTATATATATGTATTTAAATTTCTCGTGTAAGGCCGTAGAAGTTTCTCGAACGAATAGCAGCTAGGTACAAGTTTTTGATATTTTTTTGGTGTTTTGTTAGATAATTTAATATTATGCATTACCTGTGGTCAAAGCTCATGTACGTATTCAATGATTCGAATTGTTTGATTGTTTCCTTTAAGTCGTTAATCTTCTCCACGTATGAATAGTCAATAACTGGGACCTCAGTTCTGATGATGACACATTTTGACATCGGAGACGTTGCACGAACAGACCGAATGGTTTCGCAAATCTGCTCAGATAGCTTGCAATCAGAAGTGCTAGATAGTTTCGTTTCGGAAGCTACTCTAGACATAATATTCTCGGTAACTTTAACGAGCTTACGATCAACTTGTTGTTTCCTATCATTGAGATCCATGCTCCTCACACGGCCTTGCGCAACATTCTTCCTGCTTTCATCCAGCAAAACTTGAGCGATTGCTTTTGCCGATTTGCCTCTGTACATCATCGCTTTACCTCGCAACTCTGACCCAACGTTCACTGCTTTCTCGTAAAGCTCCAGCTCCCTATCTATTTCCTCCATCCGTTTCTTCTGTCGTTCAGCTCTGAATTTCTCTCTAGTGGCTAGCTTCTTATTTCCCTTTGAAGCTACACTTTCTACTCCTACGTGCTTAGTGACATTGGCTGCTGCTGCCGTAGCAACCACTGAAAACGGACTGCGTTTACCCACTTTGTACATATTGAGCTCACGTTTTGCTGTCTCAGCGATATCCTTAGAAATACGTGAAACATCTTCCTCTGAATAAGGCTTGATTGTTTTGTCGAACCTATACTTTTCGAGTCCTCTCTCGTTATTCCACGGCAGGTGCGGTGGCTTAGATGAGCCACCATGTTCTTTGTCATTGATGTAATCAATCATGGGCTGGTAGAAATTGATGCCATAACCGTAGTTGTCTTCGTAGACTGAAGTGGGAGGTTTATTCCATTTGCTACAGTAATTAGGCACTTTGACTGGCGGCATGTTTATGTTGAACACTGATCACTTTTTAGATAAAAATTATAAATAGATTTTCGAAATTCACTCTGCCCGACATAGGATGTCAAGCGAGAGGTCGTGCAATTGAAGGTGCAAGAAAATGAACACGGTCTTTTGTACATTTTGTCTGTACCCGATTGCCAATGTTCATGCGATCATCGCTTATACTCGCCAATCATAAACGCCGCTAAATATAAACGGAAATGTTGCCAATAGAATTCAGATTATAGTGAATATCCAAATAAGTAGGTTGACTTCAGTTGAAAGTGAAGCAATTAGTAGGTTTGGTTTATGAGTGTTTTTGAGAGATAAACACGATTTGATTGTTACGAGAGTTATGCCAGACGATCGAGTTATTTTTCGGGTGTGCTGATTTTGTAAATTGCCTGTCAATCTTGTTATTGGCGCGGATCCACAGTATATTTGGGTCACGGTTGCGATTGAAGTTTGCCTGTCGCAAGTTTTGATGACACTAGTCAATCAGCGCAGAGAAGTTAGCAGGGCTCTGGCGTTGATAGATGCCATGCAGTTCCGAGTTGGCGTTTGCCGTGTGTAGTGAACTGATGCAGTCTGTTTCTATTGAGCATTATATCAACAGTATTGGTGAGTTCCTCCTCTAATTTATAACTAAGACACGTTAAAATTGGTATTGAATACTTTCATAGCGAATGGATTTAAAAAGTCTGATAATGTCATGACTTTTTGAGTTTATCATCGTCTTACTATTGAGATGTTGTGTTTGTACCATATACTGCTAAATATGCATAATTGATTATTTAATTATTTACTAATTATATTGAAAATACAGAGATACTACATACAAAAATAACAATTTTGTATGATTTTTTAGATGTTGTTTAATATCTACGAAGATTTTTTGCAGAATTTGATAGTCTATTTTTTTTTATTGGTCCTACCTTGCAAGGTCTATTATTTCTAATAACAAACTTTTAAAATAATAAAATACTCAATTACAGATTCGAGAAACCATTGTGAAGTCTAGGAGTGATGTCGTTTTATTAAGTCTTATGAAAAACTACTGACTTTGATAAAATGAATACTAGGTAAGTTCCTACTTAATTATGCGCACAATAAAGTGAAATCTCTTGAAATCGGTTGATAAAAACATAATTAACCTTTTTAATGCTTTTATTATAATACTTTGACTTTGTTTTCTTCTGCGAATTCTATATCATACTTATATTTATGTAGGTACTTGCAAAACTATGGCATTGCAATTTTACATGTTTTATTATTATGTTTTAAATCGTATTAAAGGCATGTCCAAACAGCAAGCATTATGTACGAGTAAATGCTAAAAGTCGTTCATAACCAGGGGGTCTACTCTTAAAAACGACAAAATTTTGAAAGATGGAACGACCGTCATCCCATTTAAATTATATTCCTGTAGGACTAAATGTTCCTTAATAAAACTTAAAAAGCCAATATCGACCTTGGCTTTCTCATAACTTAATTATTACGTGAGTAATTTCCCGTGATTTCTTATAACATGTTGTACCTACATACTCGTCCCCCACTCACCGGATAGCCTCAATTTCTTCCTCCTTCTCTTGGAGACGACGTTCAGCCTCGTGGCGGAACTGACCAAGCTCCGCGGTCAGCCTCTGCGAGCGCTGCTCCTCAGCTTTGCGACCCTGGAGGAAAAACACATACATTAAAAAAAACCGGACAATTGCAGGTCGGACTCACGCACAAAGGGTTCCGTAGAAACTTTTTGTAAGTTTTCCTGTAATCTCTACAGATCTCTACAGATTTACCTACGTAAAGAGCTATTTTCTGTATTTTTGATCTGATTCAAGGGCATTCTATAGGTCAATCTATTATTAAAAATTTTATTTAAGGTGATATTATGTGAAATGTTTGGTTTTGGTATGGGCTGAGTCTACCCGGATAAGACGGAAAAATTGATAAAACTGCATTATCTTGAAAACCATTAAACTTAAAAAGAAACTGTCTATACTGTACTGTATTTACTTAGCTAGTATGAATATAATCTAATGTATAAAAATTAACTGTTTAGCTATTCATAGTTTTGATTAAAAACGAAACTAGTGTTTTTGAAGAGCCAACTTTGGAATTAAATCTATCGGAAAAAGTTTCACCAATTCATTTAAGGCTTAAGTGAATCCTATAATACTCTATTGTAAACAGAACACATTTAAAATTACGACAGTACAATGAAGATGTATAAAGACGAGCTTAACCCTAAAAGAGTTTTCTACCAGCAAACCTCTGAGGCTAGAAAGAGGCCATATAACGAGTAATCGTGTAATTATAAAAAAAAAATAGTATCAATAATAATGTAATACTTTCGGGTGCAACTGGATCTGTTGTTAATAATAATTGATGTAGATACAGTGTTTTGTATACACACTTTTGAAATGGTCAAAAACGTTTTCAGATTGTACAAAAATGTTGGTGTAAAGAAAGAAATAGGATCATGACTGTAATCCCCAAGTACGGTAGATATCCTCTTAGATCTCCAGACGCTTGGATCCTTTGAGGATGACTAGTGGGGGTAGTCAGAGGAATGCCCAAACATTATATTTGGCACATGCCCACATTTTGCAGTAGTTAGCATTCCATACGTGACAGGTTGCAAGCCCATCGCTTATAAGAAGACTAACTGGATTCTTCACGATGTTTTCCTTCACCGTTTTGAATACGTGTTTTTGATGCGCATATAAATTTTTCGAACAGAAAAATCCATTGATGCACGCCGGGATTCGAGCCCACGACCTTCAGATTGAAAGTCGAGGTACCTCCCACTCGGCCAACACGGCACAAATGTTGGTGTAATGGTAATTAAAATAGCTACAATGCTACCGAATCTAAACATAGATTTCTATTCGCAGAACGAGGTACGGAACTCTGGCTGGGCGCACTTTAAAGTGCCCGATAGCTTGCCAAAGTCTTGTAACAATTAAAATAAACACGTTATACAGTTCCTGTCACTTCAGACAGCCACAAGTACTAGTTATCGCCACGAACTAGCAACAGGTGACGTACCACAAGCTCAAAAGTAATCTATACATATAATCTATACATCTATACATATAATAAAACTGTAGAAGAGTTCAATTCTGTACATTAAATAAAAACTAAAAAAAAATACTCCTTAGGGTCTTCATTTAAGTAACACAAGCCAAAAAAAAACATTTTAAATTTTATGTCTGTCTGTCTATATTGTTTCATATTACTTTAGGATCTTGCGGTATGACTTATTTGCTTACTATGAATTACGAGAAATCCCGGACGCAATCCTGTTCAAATCTATCCGGCGACTTAAATATACCAATTTTACTAAAATTCCGACCGATATTATTTTACTACCTAGGTAGCTATTTGATAATGCAATTCTCACTTTGTCTCAATAATACCTTTTGAGCATACATCATCAGGTACTGTCTCCTTACTACAAGACCTTAAAGTAATATTAAAACATAACGCTATACGAACTCGGCTGTTCGTTCTCGCTACTTGTCACTTTCGCACCGCGAGTAATACTGTCTGAATATTACTTTAAGAGCTTTTGGTTATGCCCCTGGGCACCATTCTAACAAAACAAGCGAAATACTTGACAATGTTTTTTTGTATACCACTCATTATTTTCGGGTTATTCGTAACTAGATTTCACAAACTCATTTACACTATATTATGCCATGTGGCGTAATAATTTTATTCATCTTTATGTTTACGTTTCTTAAGCTTATCTGGAAGAGATCGATTTTTAGTGATAAGACCGCCTATTGTAGTTCTAGTCTTCCAGTGTTCTACAACAAAGCATTTTCATTCAATCATTCATTCTTCTATCTACAGTCCTGGAAGCTGGAACAAAACCTGAAGAAGTACTTACAGCTTCAGCCTCCTTGTAGGCAGCGGTGAGTTCCTCTCGCTCGTTCTCAAGACGGCGCAGCTCGAGTTCGAGCTCGTGAAGACGGCGGGTCAACTCTGTGAGGTTAGCGCGGGCGTCGTGCAAGTCATCTGAATGAGAGAAACAGTTGTGAATGCAAAACCTAAACAAAATATATATGTATAAAAACAAGCTCTTTAGAATCTCAAGATAATTTAGATCAGTGGAATATACACTTATCAGCATGTAATTAACTAACCCTACCTTAATAAGACGCGCTCGAGAATTTCTGATGATACTTTTTTTTTACTAATCTGATCCTTTATCCTTGACTTGCGGCCATATATAGGGGGCTCATATTTGGAGTTATTTAACCGGGTACAAGGTATCCCCTGTATGTTAATCTGCCGCGCTTTAGTAATTCCCGAAATCCCCTCTCGGGCATCCCCTACTATTTACATTTTCATCGGAACTTGACAAGATTATTTACTGAGGAGTTTTGTTGAACAGCTACTGACTCTATCATCAAACCAGCTGGTTTGATAAAATACCAAACGCTTTTACCAAAATATTGTATTGCCACCGAAAAACGTACGTATGAAAAATTTTGCTCTTATATTTTCCTACCAAACACAATCTCAGTCTGTTTAACAAATGATCGAACACAATATTGTCATTGCTGGTTCGTCATGCAAAATGCTTATGACTCGTTAATTTTCCAAAGAACTTACCTCCAAGTTTCTTGTTCTCACGGCCAAGGGCGTCCTTCTGCTCGCGGGTCTTGTCAAGCTCGTGCGAGATGCGCTGGATCTCCGTGATCTTGATGCGGAGGTCACGCTGAGTCTGCTCGTAGATTTGGATGGTCTCCTCCAAGCGAGACTTGATCTCAATGTTGACGCGTTCCAGCTGTTCGGTCCTCTTCTGAAGCTCCCGAGCGGTTCCGTTGGCCTTCTCCAAGTCGATGATGAGGATCTCAACCTGAAAGATACAGAAAATTATACAGTTTTGCGCTTAGAAAGTCGATGAAACCAACTCAAGAAGACGGAAACAATAACTTTTTTTCGTAGTTTTTTCTATAATCTATACTTGAATTTTTAGCTTCTCTCAGAAAATAGGCAATGAACCATTCATTGCCTACTTACTTTCGTTTTACTTTTACCGAGATCGTTAAAAGTAAAACACATCTATGCTGTCTTCCAACAAGGTCTCAAATCAACTGTATGATGTAGAGAGCACGAAATGTTTTTTCGCCAATAAAAATGTAATAAGTAAATAAATATCTTTTTGAAGAAACTTACCCGGGGCAGTACTACCCCATACCTATTTCAGTAATACTGCTATGTTCCTGTTCGAAGGTTGCCAGTCAACAAGAAAAACTAATCGAAAACTAAGATTCACCAAAGAATAATTACCTCGCTCTGGAGACGAGACTTCTGCTTCTCAATGTTGTTGATCTTAACAATGAGGGTTTCAATCTGTTCCTCCTGCTCCTGGATGCGGATGGAGTACTTGCGACGCAGCTCCTCAATCTCCTCAGCGCGGGCAGCAGCCTCACCCTCAAACTTGATGCGCCATTGTTGGGCTTCACCGTTAGACTTGACCAGCTGGCGTTCCAGGTCCAAGCGGGCCTCGGATTCCTCCTCGAACTGGACGCGCACCGACTCCAGGTCAATCTCAACCTGCGGGAAAATATGGCAATGGATAAAGTGAATAAGAATAATTATTTTAGAGTTTTAGTATACTAAAGCCAAGTTTTTCCTTATATTAATTCAAGGTGTGACTTAGACAACTGTTCCAAGGTTTTTTAGGAGCTTAGTTAAAAGGGAAGATCAATTATCTTCACATAATAACTTTTACATTTATTAATAACTACTTAATGTTTACAGTCTACATTATTTAAAATCAAATCAAAATCAAATAATTTATTCAAAACAAATACAAGGGTGTACTTTTCAAAGTGTACGATGAAACCACAAAAGTTAATAACTGTGTAGCAGCTTCAACGCTCGCCTCCTTAACACGAACATAGTTTATTTAAAATGTTTCTTTTAATCTTCAGACCCCACAAAACCAGTCTCATCTGGGGTCTTGTGATGAAACAGTATAATTATTTATTATTTGTATGTTTGTTCATTTTACAATAAGCTATGTGTGACTCGATAATGTTAAAACGAGAACAGGTAAAAGATAGTCTTTTTCCTCCGAATGAATTTGGGTGAATGTGCCAAAAGACCTGCTTTATAACGTACCTGGTGAAGAGTGGCCTCCAGTAGAGAGCGCCTCCTGTCCTCATCTTCGAGCCTGCGACGTGAGTCCTCAAGCTGGCTGGCGAGCTGGCTCTTAAGGTACACCACGTTCTCAATGTTCACCTGAAAGCGGAACAGAGTATTCTCTTTTAGTTAGGACAAAAAGTACAGTTCTCTTAGACATCATTAAAGATCTGAGCATTGGGAGATCAAAGAGAATGTCTGTCGTACTTGAAAATTACAGTTCTCATTCAATTTTTTTAAACATTATGTAGCTTATTTGTCATGTTAGATTTTATAAATTACCAACATACTATCACAAGTTCCTTTTGAGCAGAGGGAATCATTAGCTACATTTCTCAACTGAAATACTATTAACGAAAGTATACTGTCGAAATTCATAATTCAAATTCAGTACAAACCTTCAGGTCCTGAACTTCCTTGATGAGCTCAATATTCTCCTGAGACAGGCGCTGTTTGTGCGAGGTGATGTCTACGATCGTGCGGTTCAACTCTTCGATCTTGATGTGACACTCGCTGATGGATACCTCAAGCTTCTCAACGGTCTTGATGTAGATGTGCTTCTCCTTGGTCGAATTCTCCACTTGGGCCAAAAGCTCGTAGACCTCGGCTTGGAATTTGGACTTCTCCTTCTCAGATCTGGTGACAAGGATAATCATGATGCAATCACAAGGAATACCGTTGTATTTTTGGTTATGTTTATGATGAACTAACATTTATCGCATAGTTTTTCGCTTCTGTCGCATAGCATCTTAAGCTTATATGTTTGTAAATATATGGGCCATATACGCGCGCTATATATGTCACATATATTTGGCAAATATAATGTTTGTACAAAAAATTAAATGGAATAGGATTTGTCCTCACCTGGCTTTGCTTTTGGTAAGCTGGTCGATTTGTTCCTGGAAGTCGACCACAATCTCCTGGTGCTTCCTCTTGAGCAAGTGAGCGGTCTCTTCGGACTCCAGATGGACATCCTCCAGTAGTTTGCGGAGCTTGGTGAGTTCGGTGTCACGTTTCCTGTTGATCTCGAACTGGAAAATGTATGGTATAATTTCAAAAAATGTCCCCAAACTGTTGGTTTGGGCGCATGTTTGAAATTTTTATAACTTAAAATACAATTTACGCTGAAATAAATTTTATGTTAATTGTGTACTCTACAAAAAACTTATAATTTACACGTTCAATACCTATAATGTTTCAATAGAAGAAACGATAATGCCCTCCAACACTAGTAACAAACTTTATATATTATTTAGTTTAATGTTTGTTGAAAGCTATCATAAAAAAATAATTTTAGTAGTTTTGTAAAAATCTTTAAGTATCTTAATTTAAAGTTTTTGCATCTGTTGACAAGTTTTTATCCACCCATGATAATTTCTCTCTAACTTTTAGCTAGTAATAAAAAAACGACATGAAAGTTTATTTGAATGTTGTGTTTATATTCCTAATTATAAAGAGAGAGATTAAATCCTGAAAACATTTATAAAATATCGCTTAGCACATAATTAAGTCGCTTTGCATTATACACTGAATTTCGCATAGCAATTTGTATAAAAAGTTGTCTTGTCTCTTCTTTTTGACCTGTTTGTTTTCTTTTTGCCAGGTTATATGTCATAGTTATCTTTATTGAGCGAAATATGTTTGCAATTCAATCAATATTGCTAGTTGTTATCTTTTATTTTTTGTTTCATTTCGTCTCTTCATCGGAAAATTTTTACTTTTCAACCCGCCTTAGTATTTCATCACCGGGCTTTCCATATTGAGTACATTCAGTTGTGATAACAACAGTATCTTAAATAGTCTTTTCTTTTGTCCTCTGAAGTCCATTTTTTTCAATTTTGATTACTGCTTTCCAATTCCGAAAGTTATCTAGTTTTAAATAAATAAATAGATAAATGTGGGTTTTTACCTGACTTTCGGCTCCGCCTTCAGCTTCCTCCAGCCTCTCAGAAAGTTGAATAACGTGCACGCTCAAATCCGCCTTCTCCCTCTCGATCTGAAATATAAACATTTATATTTTCGAGAAAATTTTCTTTCTCATCATAGTTTTGTACTTAGTAAAACTTATATAGTTTTGTCTTTTGTAGTAGTTAAGTAGTGTTTATTAATTTAACAAAGCTATGTGTTAGTTCACTTATGATTTGTTTATCGAAAGCATCGACTATGTAGTCGATGATCGAAAGTTATGATGACATTACAGTTGATCGATAGGTCACGGTTTGTTTTGATTTCATCAAGATCAATATAGTAAGCTACGTCAGTACCGATACTCTCGGTTCTCCGTCAAATTAACTTCGAGTAGTTCCCAGACATTATGCAACGCGTTACTGTGTAACACGTCCTTCGCATATTTCAGTATTGTGCCATCTAAATTAAGAATCGGTTCGTGTCTCACGGCAGTTCTGACTAACACGGATATTTTCGCCACATATACCGCGTTCTATTATTATATTTCAATTTTGTGGCATTCTCAACGGGTACGAGCATCATTTGGCCCAGTTTCAAAAGTGAGACCGGAGAGCGAGAAGTTGAGATTTCAGAGAATGCTTTCGCTAGGTGGCTAAATATATCGCGGGCGGTGTGCCGCGGTGAGTCGCCGAGACGGCGGCGGCGCGCGCGGCCGCTTACACGCAGCTTTTCAGTGCGTGCGCGCCGCTCGCGGTGCAATGTCCAAAAATAGCTCACGAAACTTCGATTACATGATCCGATGGCTTTTCACTTTTGTCACAGATTAATGCTGATGGATTCATCGAGTTAGTATGAACGATAGAAAAATGTGGGAAAATGTGAAATTTGATAATTACTACTTTATATTTTTAATTTTTTCATATTGTAAAATTATAAGTTTACTCTAAAAACTTATTTTTTCATATAACATTTCCACACAAACTCACACATTGTTAGAATTTTTAAAAAGTTTTTTGTCACAAATGATCATTCTCTGTAAACTTATAAAGCTGATGATAGGCAGTTTTCGTTTCAACATAACTTTAGAAACGTCAAGTTATTGTTTTTGTACTTTCACCGAAGGGTGTGAAGGAAGCGATAACGTTGGGCGGGCGGTATTAATAGGTGTGCGCGCCCCGCCCACACCTGCGCGCCCTGTATGGCGGCGCGCGCGCATATCACATTTCGCACGAACGGCTTACCCTCTGACGCAGCTCCCTTTCGGATTCCAGATCATCTTGGAGGAGACGGATCTTGTCCTGAAAAATACAAGTTATATCGTATCATGTCACGCACGGGCACACTTCACAAGCACTGCACTAGTAGGGCTAGCCACCTCCAGCCTGGAGAGAGCACTCAGGTCGGCGCTGTACTCGATGTTCACGTCGGTGGTGCCGCCTCCGCTGCTGCGGTAGGTGTACTTGGAAGTCTTCGCCACGCTGGACATTGTCGCTGGGTCGTCTCTCTGGCGGTCGGCGCTACGTTACCGGTCGGGCACCGTTCGACTAGTGAGAGCGCGTGCGGTCGGTGTGTGCGCAGCGCCTGCGCCTCCCCCCCTTTCCCTCCTACCCCCGCCCGCCCCCCGCGCGCGCTCCAGGGCGGCCGGCCGGCTGGAGCTCGCGGATCGTGTTACCACCCCCGCGCACCCCCCCTCTCTGCCTTTTATAGACACGCCCGGTCTGACGCCGTTGCGGTCCTCTTTTTATTTGTTTTGCCTAAAAATTTGGCAAATCCCTTTAGTCCTAAAAGTGTGCGGATGCAATGCGCCGAGCGCCGGCGACGCTTTGGGCGCGTGGCGCTGCTGCGGCCGCTTCCTGGCGGATTCCTGCCGGTCCCTGGCAGCGCCCGCGATACCCAAATGCCACCAAACTGCTGAACTTAACAATGAACTTCTTGTATTCTTCAATTCAACCCTCGGCTCATGACTGCTAATGTTTACAAACATTCATTTAATCTAATTTTGTCCGTTTATTTAGCGCGGATGCATTTAAATTCGAAACATTTCCGTGAAGCCTTTCGTTGTAAATGTCTTCTAGAATTTTGTGTTATGTCAAGAAGATTTATTGTTTCCCAAAACTATTAAAATGAAACATTATTTTAAGTATTATTTCAACATATTTCATCTCATTACTTAGTTTGATCCGTACTGAAAACGCTTTCGAAACGAATCTCGTAGCACTTCGTAGAGCCTCTACGGTTGCTACAAAATATAATCGTCCGACAACTCAGTCAGTTACCACTGATATTTCAATAATTTCATTACTTCATACTATTTGAATTTATTTATCAGTGTCTTATTGATATAATTTATATAAACAGTAAAATGTATGGGCCAGCGTGCAGCAACTGTGGGCTGAGCACGAACCACTATCGTATCGACAACCTATCGTCCAAATGTCAAAACTGACTCTTATGTATAGTAAAAGTGTTATTAGTTTTGGCATTTGGACGATACGTTGTCGATACGATACTATTATTTTTCAAACTATCGGGATTAGTAGACATAACTATAGATTTTAACACAGGTGTTTACGTAATTACCTTTAATTTATTTTTTCGACATTTCGGCTATGTTACAATAGCCATAGTCGCGGGCAGACTGAGAATAATTAAATGAGACATAAATTATGAGATAAATTAAAGGTAATTACGTAATAAACACCCGTGATAAAATCTATAGTTATGATACGATACTAGTTCATGCTAACCCCTCTGGTCTGTTCAATTTATATATAATACAAAAATATCAAAAGTATTTTATCTGTTTGAAGAACAAGCAATTGTTATATGACTAGTTTATGACGTACTTACGAGAATGATGACATATAAATCTAGTTTGTTCTTTCGCATTGTTCATTCAAGGTTTTCTGAAAATATCTCAGTATAAGACACCCTAGTATTATAAGTTTACTCGTCTTCTCGTATCTTCACAACTTCCACGTCTTCACAAATATAATTTTCTCATAGAAATTACTGTTAAGGTGATAAGTGAAATTTTTGACGTTTTGTATAGGCTGAGTCTACCCGGATAAGACGGAAAAAGTAATAAAACTGCATTATCTCAAAAACCATCAAATTTAAAAAGAAACTGTCTGTAATTTATTTAGCTAGTATGATTATCTTACGAATTATATAAAAATTAACTGTTTAGCTATTCATAGCTTTGATTAAAAACGAAACTCGTGTTTTTGAAGAGCCAACTTTGGAAAATAAATCTATCGAGAAAAGTTTCACCAATCGTGTTTCTGTAGGTATGTAATTTATCTAGATTATATCCTTAAGTTATCTTTGTCATGAAAAACAAAACTGTATGTTTTGCGGTTATTGAGAAAAAACGATTCTGCATTCATCAAAAACATTTATTACTCGCCTTAAATATGATTAATTGAGCTACAAATTGCATTGAGTGTATTCAAATGTCGGAGTTCTGCTAAACAAGCATCTTAAAACGAAGCTATGATTTATAGGCGCTATTCAAACTGAAATTTCACAGTGTTCGTTCACACTGCCGAGCCTAGCGCGGCAGCGACGACGGGCGCGAAGTATCAAACATATGAAACGCGTGTTTGCGTCCACAGTGCAAGCGATGTCGCCGTAATCGCGTTAGGCTCGTCAGTGTGGACACACGCATATGGATGTTTTTGTAAGAAAGCCGTGTTGGCCGAGTGGAAGGTACCTCGACTTTCAATTTAAAGGTCGTGGGTTCGAATCCAGGACGAGTGTCAATGGATTGTTAAAATGTATATACGCATAACAATACATGCTCAAAACAGTAAAAGAAAACATCGTGAGGATATGGATGTTTTTGTAAGAAAGCCGTGTTGGCCGAGTGGAAGGTACCTCGACTTTCAATTTAAAGGTCGTGGGTTCGAATCCAGGACGAGTGTCAATGGATTGTTAAAATGTATATACGCATAACAATACATGCTCAAAACAGTAAAAGAAAACATCGTGAGGAAACCAGTTAGTATTCTTAAAAGCGATGATGGGCTTGTTACCTGTCACGTATGGAATGCTAACTGCTGCAAAATGTGGGTATTGTGCTAAATGTAATGTTTGGACGTGCATCTGACTACTCCCTTTAGCTATCCTCAAGGATCTGAGAGTATGTCTACCGTACTTGGGGATTACGGTCGTAATCATATTTATGTAGTTTTATTTTATCACCCATCGTAAAACGGAGGTAGGGTGAGAGCACTAGTTGTGGGCTTTTGAACAAAATTTTAATTTTCATATTAAATAAATAAATATTGGCGGACTTTACACACAACGCCATCCAGCCCCAAACTAAGCAAAGCTTGTACTATGGGAACCAGATAACTGATAGAATCACTACATAGTATAAAGCAAAGTCGCTTTCCGCTTCCCGCGTCTGTATGTAATATGTATGTATGTATGTTTGCTTATATCTTTAAAACTACACAACGGATTTTGATGCGGTTTTTTTTAATAGATAGAGTGATTCAGGAGGAAGGTTTATATGTATAATAACATGCTACCCGTGCGAAGCCGCGGCGGGTCGCTAGTACTTATATATACCTTTTTTTTGTAAATTCATACATAATATACATATTAACATCCAGACACAGAACAAACATCTATGTTTATCACACAAATATTTGCCCTGGGTGGGGATCGAACCCATAACCTACAGCGCAGAAGGCAGAGTTACTACCAACTGAGCTGTGAGGCTTGAAAAAACTTGTATTGAAAAAACGGGAAAAAATGCCGGCCAAGTGCTAGTCGGACTCGCGCACGAAACGTTCCGTACCATAATCTATAAAAAACGGCTAAAAAATCACGTTTGTTGTATGGGAGCCCCACTTAAACAATTATTTTATTTTGTTTTTAGTATTTGTTGTTATAGCGACAACAGAAATACATCATCTGTGAAAATTTTAACTGTAGCTATCACGGTTCATGAGATACAGCCCTGTGACAGACAGACGCACAGACAGACGGACAGCGAAGTCTTAGTAATAGGGTCCCGTTTTTACCCTTTGGGTACGGAACCCTAAAAATGATTTATCGACAATTTTTAAACATCATAGAATAGAGTATTTATCTATCTCTTAGGTTAAGCAAAGGTTTTGTAACAGGCGATATTTATTTATTAATTATTCATATTTAAATAGGCAAAACGGGATATATTGAGTTGTGGTCAATCAAGTCTAGAGGTATAACGCATCACAACTGTCACTAATCAAAACGGACCATAGATAAAGAATGTATTACCTATAGATTTTAAACAAGTTTGTTTGCTATGCTTAGTTATTGCCTGCTAAAACTGAAAATGACCACAACCGGGTCTTTGACCCTATAATCTCTAATCTGTAGAGTACCTATGAAACAACTGACTAGCCTCAAAACCCAGTTGGTAGTAGCTCTGTCTTCTGAGTAGGTTGTGGGTTCGATGCCCATCTAGGACAAACACTTGTGTGTAGAACGTAGATGTTTGTTCTGTGTCCGGATGCTATAATGTATCTTATGTATGTATTTACAAAAAAAGTATATAAGGTATTTCTTCAGTTATCAAGAGCTTTGCTTAACTTGGGGCTAGATGGCGCTGTGTGAAGTCTCTACCAATGTTTATATTATAAAACAATGTTTTATGTTGTCAAATCTTCAACGGTATTATTGCAACTGTCATACATTGACGTAGTGCAATCGCTAGCGAGGAAGTCGTTGTCAACCTGTCATAGTCCATCACCCACCTTACTAAAATAAAAATAAATAGGATCACGACTGTAATCCAAAAGAACGAAAGAAATCTTATCGGATCTCCAGCGCTCAGATCTTTAACAATGCCTAAAAGGGTTAGTCAGAGGCACGTCCAAACATTACATTTGGCACATGCCCCCATTTTGCAGTTGTTAGCATTCCACACGTGACAGGTTGCAAGCCCGCCCCCACAAGAATATTAACTGGTTTCCTCACGATGTTTTCCTTCACCGTCTTAAGCAAGTGTTTGTTACTTACTCACTTAAAGTAACAGGACAGGTAAAGCAGCATTTGCACTAATGGATATGTCGCCGATTGTCGCCTGACATGTTAGGCGATGTACCGCACGACCGCACGACACTTTGAATTCGTGTCGGGTACTGTCGAGGACGTAGCGAGCGTTTTTACCGCGACTCGGGCAACTGCCGCGCGACATTTATGCACACGATCTATGTGCTAGAATTTTAATAAGCCATCGTATATTTTGAAATATCAACTGTGTCGTTAAACACTCACAATAAAATCTTATTGTGGCTATGTAAAACATACGTAAGTGTTTATTTTATTTGACTACGCGGCAAGCTTATTCAAGTAAAAACAAACAAACGTTGTTCTGTAATTTTTTTTTGTAATATTACGAATTTTGGTAGATAACTTATCATTCATTAGTCAAAACTGCGTTGCAATGACGACTAAATGTATTTAGTCTGTGTTGTCAGATTTGTAGCACACCAACGCCATCTATACCAAAATAATCCTTTTTACGTTTTTTATCATTTAGGGGTTGTTTTTCGAATTATTAGTTCCCATTATTTATTCTGATTTTTTATCAACTTACTACAGCAACTTTTATCTTAATCCGTTTTGTCGTTTATTTTTGATTAGGGAACAAACATAGCAGCCTTATCACAAACTTTCGCATTATATTATTAGGATAGGATTAGGATTGTTAATCACTTTACGAACTGACTCACCACATCCAAGAGCTTTTCCTGTGAAACCAAAGCTAACAGCTAGTTTACAAATAGAATTGCATATTGCATTATGTTCTTTACCTGCAGTTCTAAACGCATATGATTGCAAAACGCGCATGAATTAGATTCGATAAATAAACTATGTGTCATAAACAAGTATATAAGTGAAATGTCAAGATATTTTCACGAGCTGAATACAGAGCGGCAATATTAATCACGCTTTTATTTATAACGCGGTACAGAAATGTAGAAAACGCTTTGATACAATAATCCAACTGATTTATAAATCCAAATTTTTGTAAGGATGTTTGGGACCAAACTAATTAGGATGAAACTAGGAATAAAAAAAATAAAAATAAATAGGATCACGACTGTAATCCCTAAGTACGGTAGACATCCTCTCAGAGCTCCAGGCGCTTAGATCCTTTGATTATATTTAGTGGGGGTTAGTCAGAAGCACATCCAAACATTTATTTGGCACATGCCCACATTTTGCAGTAGTAAGCATTCCATACGTGACATGTTGCAAGCCCATCGCCGCTTATAAGAATACTAACTGGTTTCTTCACGATGTTTTCCCTCATTGTTTTGAGCACGTGTTTTGAGGCGCATATAAATATTTCGAACAGAAAAATACATTGATGCACGCCAGGATTTAAACCCACGACCTTCAGATTGAAAGTTGTAGTTATTAAAACTGTGTCGCAGCTACCAACGCCCACCTCCTGGACAAGTACAGATTAAAAACATTCAGTCTTTTCTATTCGATTATTGAAATATGAGAGGACGTCCATCACGGGTCGTCTAGTGTATTTATAAAATCAACCAAACTGCAATGAAAAACATTTACAACTGATGTCTGTTGCATATCAAACATCAGTAGTAAATGTTTTTTCCGAAGCACTTTTGGTTGTACACGTGTCATGCAGCGCGAGCGCCGGCGCAGGTGGGTAAATTATTCGGTTATATTCGTACCTGCGCGAAGTGGGCCGAATGCTTTCCGCGGCTCCCCCTCTCGTCCCCTCTCCAGCGCAAATCCAAAGCTATGTTCACACTCACACAGCGTTTATGTGCCTGCCTACTTGTTAATAGATTAACTATTTGATAAACAACTTATATTACAGAAAATTTACAAAATACATAAGTATAGATTTTGACACGGGTCTTTATCGCGTAATTACCTACAATAGTCATGGTTGCGGAGTCTACCCGCGACCATGGCTATTGTAACATAGTGGAAACGTCGGGAAAGTAAATCACTACATAGTATAAAGCAAAGTCGCTTCCCGCTTCCC
The DNA here is from genome assembly GCA_912999785.1 of Hydriomena furcata. Taxonomy (NCBI): domain Eukaryota; kingdom Metazoa; phylum Arthropoda; class Insecta; order Lepidoptera; family Geometridae; genus Hydriomena; species Hydriomena furcata. The sequence continues at coordinate 3,670,761 of OU538821.1, forward strand.
GAGTCTGTATGTATGATTATATCTTTAAAACTACACAACGGATTTTAATGCGGTTTTTTTTAATAGATAGAGTGATTCAGGAGGAAGGTTTATATGTATTAAACCCGTGCGAAGCCGGGGCGGGTCGCTAGTTAAAGATAATTACATGATAAAGACCCGTGTCAAAATCTATAGTTATGTCTACTAATCACGATACGAGTTTGAAAAATAAAATGCATAAGAATGCATAATTACTGATCCAGAATTTAGGATAGATTAACAAAGTTGTGTTACGTTAAATGTATTACTGTAAAATTAATTGCTTCGTAGGTAATTTGTGATATATAATATATATATACTAGCTGTCCCGACAGACGTTGTCCTGTCAAATGTCAATAATCCCACAGAAAAAAGCACTTTCCGTTTTTCCCGATCTTTACGCTACCCTTATCACTTAGGGGTATGAAAAATAGATGTCGGTCGATTCTCAGACCTACTCAATATGCTCACAAAATTTCATGAGAATCGGTCAAGCCGTTTCGGAGGAGTACGGTAACTAACATTGTGACATGGAAATTTGATATATTAGAGATAACCCAATTCTTTGATAGCATCGGAAAATCAATCAACCACATGTTGTGCCGACTCCACAGAAGAAAATGATGATCGGAATAATAAAATAAACATGAAGTCACTTCTTGTATCCCTAGCTATTAATTATCTACGGTACAAAAAGTTTTTATTATTTTACAGTTACCATTTATGTTCTGTAGTTTTTGAGTAAATGCCGGTCAAAAAATGAGACAAAACCTTGAACAATTAAATGGGTTATTTGGTTCATGATCTGCTGGAATAGTTGTTCACAAAAAAAAGCAGATTTAGATTTTTAATCGGTTGGTGAGCTATGACTATGTGTGAACTTAAAGCAATGGCTTCGGAGACACAATACATATTCATATTTGTTTATTTATTGTTCCAGCTGTAATTATTAACTTACGTCTTCCTGCGATGCGCCATTTTAAAATGGTGCTAGATGTAATGTTTGGACGTCTGACTAATGAGGGTGTATTAGACATCTTCATGGATCTGAGCGCCTGGAAATCTGAGAAGATGCCTGTACTTGGAGATTACAGTCGTGATCCTATTTTTTTCGTGTGGCGTAAGTTGGATAAAAAACTCTAATGTGAACGAAGCTTATAATTTATGTGGTATGAGTAACCCGTGGTGGGAGACGCAACTCGCTGAAATGATTGCGAATCTTTTGAACTTTATGTGGTGTGGGATGATCTGTGTAATATAGTTTTAGTTTTCGATAGTAAATTATTTGCGCTTTGGTTTTGAAATCAGATGATATAGGACCATGATTGTAATCCTCAAACAAAGTAGACATTTTCCCAGTTCTCCAGGCACTCAATTCCTTGAAAATGTCAAAGGGGTAGTCAATGGCACGTCTAAATATTATATTTAACATACCCATATTTTGCAGAAGCTAGCATTCCATTGGTTGTTTAATCACTACATAGTATAAAGCAAAGTCGCTTTCCGCTTCCCGCGTCTGTATGTATGTATGTATGTTTGCTTATATCTTTAAAACTACACAACGGATTTTGATGCGGTTTTTTTTAATAGATAGAGTGATTCAGGAGGAAGGTTTATATGCATAATAACATGCTACCCGTGCGAAGCCGGGGCGGGTCGCTAGTCACTATCACTACATAGTATAAAGCAAAGTCGCTTTCCGCTTCCCGCGTATGTATGTATGTATGTATGTTTGCTTATATCTTTAAAACTACTCAACGGATTTTGATGCGGTTTTTTTAATAGATAGAGTGATTCAGGAAACATTATTTTGATATATCTCGTGGGGTTCAGCCAGCATTTGCAATGTAAGCGCAAAAAAATGTGTTTATTTACGACATCACATTAGAAACCTCTAAAATTATCAGTGTTTCTCTACTATATTATGCATGTATTATACATATAAACCTTCCTCTTGAATCACTCTATTTATTAAAAAAAACCGCATCAAAATCCGTTGTGTAGTTTTAAAGATATAAGCAAACATACATACATACATACATACCTATTACATACAGACGCGGGAAGCGGAAAGCGACTTTGCTTTATACTATGTAGTGAAGTCGGGTTTGTTACAACACTTATAACTCAAGAACAGCTGAACAGATTTGGCTGAAAATTGGTGGGGAGGTAGCTTAGAGCTAGGAGAAGGACTAACTTTTTATAACGGGAACGGGACTTAACACAGCATTTGTTAATTCTAAAGCGATACGAAGTTCGCCGGTTCAGCTTGTAGTTACTAAGTAAGACATGCTTCGGAAACTTTTGTTACTATAATGCTTCATCGAAAGCATCATAATTAATCGATGCAGTTGATGCATCTGTTCAAAGTCAAAGTCAAAAGATTAATTTCAATAAAATGATAAGGATCACTTTGAAACGTCTTAGGAGCTAGGTGAAGCTACGCCTGGTCCTCTCGACCAAGCCTAGAAGAATCAGGCAACAAACACGGCTTAGTGCCTATCATTTTTTTGTTGATGATCCTTTTCTTCAATGTTGTAAAACTCCAGTGTAGTGCCGTCCGAAATAGGTGAAGACTCATATAAGAAAAAAAAATTGGATCACGACTGTAATCCCCAAGCACGGTAGACATCCTCTCAGATTTCCAGACGCTTGGATCCTTTAAAGATGTGTAATGGGGTTAGTCAGAGGCACCGTTCAAACATTATATTTGGCACATACCTCCCATTCGGCCAACACGGCTTTTTTCTCTTCTAACACAATTCAATTCATGAATTATTCCGTCAAACCCTCACATCGCTGTTACAATAAAATCATGTGAAACAGTAATCTAATAATAGACCAAAATCCCGAAATTTCAAGCAAATTCAGCGCTCTCTGGCTTAAACATGAATCATTCAAAAATAAACATAAGATGAGTCAAAATTCATTGATGCACGCCGGGATTCGAACCCACGACCTTCAGAATAAAAGTCGAGGTACCCACTCGGCCAACACGGCTCACAAGCTACACAAGGTTCGGGATGACACTTAACCAGAATGTTCCAGAAAAAGGGTAAAAAGAGAAACATTACTAAGTCATAGATCCAGTCATCGACTTCGCGACCGATAAAGTTTATTTTGAACTTTACGCCCGAAACCGTCATTAAAGAGTCACCGACGTTGCTGCCAACAATTTATATATATAAAAATGTCTGCTTGACTGAATCACCTAGTTTTACTTTTACAAATATGGGATGCGTTTACGGAGACGACTATGATTAAATTCTGGTAAATAAATATTGGTTGTTTCACACAGCGTCATCTAGCTCCAAACCAAGCGAAACTCGAGAACTTTTCTGCCCTGGCTGACAGTTCTCCAAGCTATGTGTGTGCGTGAGTGTATCATATATTTTAGTAGCTGCTTACCCCGCCTTCGCATGGGAGTAGGTACATACTAATGAAGATTATAATAAACTAGCCAACCCTTGACAGACTGTTAAATTTCAATAATCGAACTGAAAAGACTAAATGTTTTTAGTCTGTGATGTCATATTTGTTGCACACCAGCGCCATCTATACCAAAATCATGCCTTTTGAAGAATAGATGAGTAAGAATAAGATGAGTCAATCACTTTTTTATCATTTTAGGAATGTTTTTCATATTTAAAAGTAGTCTATGTTTTATTCTGGCTTTATATCTAAATCTACAACAAATTTCAACTTAATCCGTTTTGTCATTTAGGCCTGATTGAGGCACAAACTTACAAACAAACTCACAAACTTTCACATGAATAATATTATTAGGATTTTTCGATGCCCTAAGTTACAATATTGCAATTATCGTGAAGACCTCTATTTTTTTAAATAAAGCATGACTCATATTACTCACTGATAATGTAGCTTTCGATAAATCAAACATTTTTTTTAAACGCTTCAGCAGTTATTAGTTTATTACTAACTAAAACACAAAAAAAGTTTTTGTTCTCTCCTTATAATATTAGTGTAGATGTCGATAAAGTCACGTGCAATAACCAGGTTTGAGCACATCAGCGTGAAGATATCTCAATTAAATATTGCATTTGTCACGGTGCAACGAAATGCACAATTGCTAAAGAAAGACTAGGTGACTTTCTAAGGTTTAATGAACTTGCAAATATCACCTACGAGTACTTCTACATTGCCAAGTATGCGCTATAAGTAGGTATGCTTTTTATACGTACCTACTCTTACATACGAGTAAATTGGTACTATTCTTGTACATGGTTGAGTTATTATTAATCCTATTCGTAAGCTTCGAAGGTTTTTTACTGATGTACATATATAATAAGCGCTTAGAGATAGCTCTAGTAATTTTTTATTTTTTTGACTGAACTTGAATAAGTGCTTCGTACAAGTCGATTTTCTTTCAATTTTCTAGAACCAGCATGGTAAGGAAATTAAAAAGCGTGCAATTTTTTTTATATATCATTTTAAAAAGTTTCAAGAATGTGCTAGTTTCCTCACGATGTTTTCCTTCAGCGTTTGAGTGCACTAGTACAAGATAACGTTCCCAAATGTAGAATATATTCGAACCGTCGGGGTTGAATAGATAAATAGAGAATAGACTCATGATTGAAATGCCACCAGATGTCTTGAGGACCTCTAGACATAGTAAATAACATGTTTGGCACATGCCCACATTTTGCTGTAGTTAGCATTTCATATGTGACAGGTTGCAAGCCGTTACCGCTTATAAGAATACTAACTGGTTTCCTCACGATATTTTCCTTCAACGTTTTGAGCGCATATAATTTTTTAGAACAGAAAAATCAATTGATGCCCGCCGGGATTTGAATTCACGACCTTCGAAATGAAAGTCGAGGTACCTCAATTCGGCAACACGGCTTTTTTCTCTTCTAACACAATTAAATTCATGAATTATTCCGTCAAACCCTCACATCGCTGTTACAATAATAGACCAAAATCCCGAAATTTCAAGCAAATTCAGCGCTGGCGTAAACATGAATCATTCAAAAATAAACATAAGATGAGTCACACGGCTGTTTCTACTCACAAATATTTAGGTAACTAAACGAAATCCGGTGATTACCTACAGACTTCGTGAATTAGTTTTTAGTTCAATATCTTTTAGTCTGCAGTTACCTGGGATCTACTCTTGAAAACGATCAACGATATATTAGGACAACCGTCACATCGTCTCCGACAATATTTTTAAAGATGGAACGACCAACATTACTTTTGACATTGACATCACAAGTAAACGACACATACTACGACAGACGATTTCTATGAGTGCGGTTTGACCAAATGTATCGGAGAACGATCATTCGTTTCGATCGAAATCGTTTTACAGAGTAAGGGCCCTGTTTCTGTAGATTGTCGTTATCCTACCGATACCGGTCGGTATATTAAAGTATATATAACAGACCTCGACCAGCCAACTACGAATACATTCAAACAAACATCAATGTTCATACATCTTTGTTCACCACAGAAATGTTAGCACTTGGTGGGGATCAAACCCGCAATCACCAGCGCAGAAGGCAGAGTTACTACCAACTGAGATCTGAGGCCAGTCTAAACAGTCTATAAATCACGATTGTATATCATAAATTGAGATTTGTAGGTACATCTTTGATAGCAATTTGCACCTAAACGGTAAATTGCACATTCCAAAATGTTGTATTGGATGTTCACCAAACTTCTATGTTGTATTTCATACTTGGAGTACGAGGAATGTCAACCATGCTAAACGATTTTAGTCGTGATCCCATATATTTAAACTCCTTAGAATCATACCTTACTTTATTTTAAACTAGCGACCCTAGACCACTAGTGCAATAAACGAGAGAATGACAATTTTTTATTTAAATAAATTTATATAATGTTTCTCGATGATAATGTAGCTACTATAAGGTGATAAACTTTTAAAATTGGTAAAGTAGTTCCGTAGTAGGGTTCCGAACCTAAAGGGAAAAAAGGGGGATCCTATTACTAAGACTTCGCTGTCCGTCTGTCCGTCCGTCTGTCTGTCACAAGGCTGTATCTCATGAACCATGATATCTAGACAGTTGACAATTTCCTCACACACTCACGAATATATAATATTAGTAGGACAGTAGGATGTTAAACAACCACGATAGTTTATTTTCCTTTCTTAGAACCCAGAACAAACTCCAGCACCTGCTTTAGAATCTTTCTACCTACATCTCCGTTACCTACTGCTAAGGTGAACACATTCCAGAATCTCAGAATAGTCGGCGTAGGCGTCGACTCGACTGTTGTGTTGTTTAGTTTTGCTCTCGGCCTGGCCCGAAACGTTCTGGAAGCTAACCATTTGCATCTGGAAAAATATGCCGTTTCATTCTAATCTGATCGCAAGGTTCTTAGTTATTAATTGTGGCGTTATAGACCTTAGTTCTTCACCCTACAGTTTATACTACACAGTTAGAACACTAAATTTGTTTACTGCTATCACTATAACGATTTCTCCATCACCAGACAAAATGGATCCACCCTATTTGGTATCCATTTCTGAACTACCTCTTACCACCAGGTTCTGGGTTACCTTATAACATAAAATGTAATTTTCCTTACATATCGTGATAGTAGACATAACTATAGATTTATTTTAGGCTTCTGAACTATATTTTAAATTTATGTGAGGGCCTCATCTTGCAGTTTTGCTTAGGCCTCAACTCTAGCGGGTGCTATTAATAAAAATTTACTTATCCAAAGATCATCTGAGGTTACACCAAGACTTGTTAATACCAGCTTAATGTAAGCAACTCCATTTCTAATCCTTGTTTATTAATATTGAATTCGACTAGTCCAAACGTAAGCGTTGGATTAAATTTAATCCTGCGCTAGTCTACGTTTATTAATGAGACGGTAGGAGTGTATCAGTCTGCCCGCGACCATGGCTGTAACAGTTGAAAAGTCGGGAAAATAAATGAAAAGTAATTAAAAATCTATAGTTATGTTCTTATGTCGCAGCAGACAGGTCTAGTTTAGTTTAAAGAGTCATGACATGAGACATCAGTTCATTTTTAAAAGCTTTTATTTAACTTGCAATGTATGTAACTGTTTGTTAAGGTGAAATCTTGCAACTCAATTTAAAGTCTCAATCTTCATCTGATTGAGCTGAAATTTTTAATAATTTACCTATGTAAATTCGATGACAATGCAATAATATAGTGACAACAAGCTGATCTGGTGATGGTGTCATAAGCTGTTCAACGGAACTCCTCAGTCTGATTGAGATAAAGCTTTGCATACTTACCGATCAATATCCAATGACAACATAAAAATGATACTAGCGAGCTGGTCTGATAATGTCAGGAGCTGTTCAACGGAACTACTCAGTAAATAGTCGGATTGAGGTAAAATTTTAATAGAAAAAATCTGTCTCACTGTGCTTGGTGACAATATTATATTTTATTACTAGCTGACCCGTGCCCGCTTCGCTGTGCGTAAGACATTTCTAATACCATCGTGGACTTTTTTGTAGACGTTTTTAAGGTATACAATACTGTAGTACATTATTTTGATATACCTCGTGGGGTTCAGCCAGCATTTGCAATGTAAGCGCAAAAAAATGTGTTTATTTACGACATCACATTAGAAACCTCTAAAATTATCAGTGTTTCTCTACTATATTATGCATGTATTATACATATAAACCTTCCTCTTGAATCACTCTATTTATTAAAAAAAACCGCATCAAAATTCGTTGTGTAGTTTTAAAGATATAAGCAAACATACATACATACATATTACATATTACATACAGACGCGGGAAGCGGAAAGCGACTTTGCTTTACACTATGTAGTGATAGTGATTACCACGTTTTTTCTTGTATTGCTGACGTTTTTCGCCGATCTGTCGTTGATCGCAGTCGCGGGCGATGCTCATGATGCATTTTAATTGTCTCAAAACGTCAGCAATACAAGAAAAAACAGTAATTAGCCATATTTATAGTTAAAATAATTCTACTTGTACCAAAATCACTACATAGTATAAAGCAAAGTCGCTTTCCGCTTCCCGCGTCTGTATGTCTGTATGTATGTTTGCTTATATCTTTAAAACTACTCAACGGATTTTGATGCGGTTTTTTTTAATAAACAGAGTGATTCAAGAGGAAGGTTTATATGTATAATACATGCATAATATAGTAGAGAAACACTGATAATTTTAGAGGTTTCTAATGTGATGTCGTAAATAAACACATTTTTTTGCGCTTACATTGCAAATGCTGGCTGAACCCCACGAGATATATCAAAATAATGTACTACAGTATTGTATACCTTAAAAACGTCTACAAAAAAGTCCACGATGGTATTAGAAATATCTTACGCACAGCGAAGCGGGCACGGGGCAGCTAGTAACATAATATAAAAGACCTGTTTTGCAAACCTCTTCCGTGCTGTGACATGTAGGCACCCACTGCCAAGTGTGCCACTCATTAAGCATCGTTTACCAGGAACCAAAACCGACAAGAGAACAAAAATAAACTATTCTGTCACCTGTGCAATATCTCACATAAACTCGTGTGACTCACGATTACTCCAGAAACAATGACATATTTTAAGTACTCTACCCACTGTAACGCACCATGACTGGCCTCACAGCTCAGTTGGTAGTAATTATGCCTTCTGCGCTGTAGGTTGTGAGTTCGATTCCCACCCAGGGCAAACATTTGTACATACACTCTCACACACACACACACACACGATATGTAAAACCATGCTCATATTAAACCACTACACAGTCTTATACGTACCCCTATTTTAACCGGCTTCAAAAAGAAGGTAATTATCAATTCACCTGTATAAAGTTTTTTTTTTTTTTTTTTTGTGTTTATGTTACGCGATTACTCCGGCGTTTGTGGACGGATTTACAAAATTATTTTTTTAATTGAAAGCCTATACTTCCAAGGGACCGCAGATGGGACCATCATTACCACTAAGTCAGCATCTGATGATGGGATTTCAGGGAAATCGAGAGAAACCTTCAAAATTTATGGGCATTGATAGTGGTTTTCAACTATAGACCTTTTCTTTCTTACATTGGCATAAACATGAAGTCGTTTTTGTTTTTAGTTTTTTAAACGTAATTATTTATTATTAACTACAGTACCCACATACTTCTATACTATGTACTTGTCATAAACATTTATTGTAACCATAACTATATGGGAGAAGATACTGATTTCTGTAACACAGGTCTACCTACCTAGCTCAGGAGTCAGGGACTTAATAGGAACTTTGTTTTCTTTTATAATGACAATAATCATTATTATTTTTATTATTATTATTTGTGTGATGAACATAGATATTTGACTATGTCTGAGATGACTCAGACATAGTCAAATATTTTAAGTCTAAGCATTCTAAGTATGTAGTCCTCATGGACCACATAGCCCAATAGACTTAGAATGCCTTCATTTCTTCAATAAAATAATTCTGTCAAGTCGTTGATGTGTGTCAGCGGTAAAAAATGCATTCTAATTGGCCGGTTCAATGTCACATCCCGCCGCGGGGCGCGTCGTGAATCGCGCTCGGTAGTTTACACAGGATCTATGGCCCATATGTTTTTTCTGACAGTGTTCGCCTTGCATTAGGAGTCTATTAGGCTGTGTGGTCGGTGGTCTGAGTGTTACATGATTCATAAGTATTCTATCAGTGGGTAACAAGCTTTGCTTCGTTTGGGGCTAGATAGCACAGTGTATTTTAAATATACCATGAATATACCTGTAACCATAATCCTGACCAAAATCCGCAAGTAAACTAAACAAAAATTTATTTTCTAAAAAATAGAGATCTTAAGGCGCTCCCAGTCGACGATTATTTTTGTTTGAAACGAAAAAAGAAATACTTGTGAACAAGCCACATCTCCTATTTTATAATGTATAGTATATGTGAATAAAGATGTACCCATCTTTAATCAATTCGATAAATAATCCTACCGACCGCTGCAATGACGACAAACACACGTCGGCGCGTGGTCCGCCTTAGCTTTTCGAATAAATTAATGATATAAATTATGTATAATTACTTAACAAAAATCACAAGTTGATTTTAATAGTAGGTACATAAAATATTTCGATCATAAATTCTAAAACGTATCATTTTGAAATAATATCTTTATCGTGAAAAGTTTCTGCTATTATGTTTTCAGCTTAATATTTATAAATCTAGGTAGGAACCTGAAGTAATATACTTATAAAAATAGGAGATGTGGCTTGTTCAGAAGTATTTCTTTTTTCGTTTCGAAAAAGAGCAATCGTCGACTGGTTGCCCCTTAAGAAAATTGCAAAAATGTAACATAAAGTATCATAAAATTGCTTATAATCTTCATCTCAGATACACCCGGTATTTACCAGGTATATAATTTGGAGGTAAACCGGCATACGGCCCGCATATTATTGCCATCTGCATCACCAGAAACATTGATGATGCGTGGCTGGATGACTCTCTTTACATTATGGTTGAATCGGTACAGAAATATCATAGTTCTAAGGAACGACCACGAAAGGAAGCTCAGTCCATAGCTTGTGGAAATCGAGATTAAACGATCAGTAATCTGTCGTAATCCATTGGCCCAGTTTCCAAAATATACCGACCAAAATCTATACTTAACTATAATAATATTATAAATGCTTGTGAGTTTGTATGTAAGTTTGTTCCTCAATCAGGCCTAAACAACAAAACGGATAAATAATAGATTACTTTAAAAAATAAACAACATCCCAAAAACGATAAAAAAAACGCAAAAGGGATGATTTTGGTATAGATGGCGCTGGTGTGCAACAAATCTGATATCACAGACTAAAAACATTCAGTATTTTCTATTCGATTATTGAAATTTGACAGGACAACGTCTGTCACGGGTAGGTAGGTAATATTATAAATGCGAAAGTTACTCTGTCTGTCTGTGACGTTATCACGGCTAAACCGAGAAGCCAATTGTGATGAAAATTCATATAAGGATAGTTAGTCTTGGAATAGACATAGGCTACTTATTTTTCAAAGTTTTCTTTTGATTTTCAGTAATTTAATGTTTTAATATCGAGAGTAAAAGTTAGTAATATTCTAAATGCGAAAATAACACTGTCTGTCTGTGACGTTATCAAGGCCAAACCGCTTTGGCCGATTTTGATGAAACTTCATTTAGAGATAGTTTAAAGTCTTAGAACAGACATTGGCTACTTTATTTCTCAAAATTTTATTTTTATTTTCCGAATGTTCAATGTTTAGCGAGAGTCGTCAAAAATCGATTTTCTGAATCTACGCGGACGATGTCGCGAGTAAAAGCTAATGCAATATATTAAACAAGATGGTAGGTACATAGCCACTTATAATCCAGCTGAAATCGTAAGCTTTAGCAGGTGATGCGAAGGTGGGGAAACAAGCAGAGCGACCCAAGAGACGTATATTTAGACCGCTCCACATCCGAACGCGTTTCGCAACGTTCGTGCCTCGACACCGGCCTTGCAGTCATAGAGCATTTACAAGAACATAAACAGAATATTTTTTTGGATTTATAAATAAACAGGCTGCTCGGCAGGTCGGCGACTCGCCGATCTGCCGTCTGCCGGTCGCGGGCGATGCTCATGATGAAGAGCATCTGAATTGTCTCGAAACGTCAGCAATATAAGAAAAAAACCTGGTAATTAGCCGTATTTATAGTTAATATGAGTAACAACCACGATCGTTTTACTAATTTATTGTTTTTTATGGAAATTTGCGGATATCAAATGTACCTACTTGTATATTTTTCTAAGACAAGCCTTTGTAAAATCATCTAAACCATCGAGCACCAGTGCGCTATAACCTATCACATCACATAACATTCTCATCGGAACCACATCGGAACTTAACATGTATGTATGCAAAATTTTTACTCAATCGAAGTATTTACTAAGGAGTTCAATTGTGAGTGTCTGTTGAACAGCTCCTGACTCCATCATCAGATAAGCTCGCTGTCACCATATTATTGCATTATCACCGAAGTTACATATGTATGCGATTTCAGCTCAATCGGTTGGGAATAACTGCTTCAAAATTGAGTTGCAAGATTCCATCTAACATACATACAATACATTGCAAGTTAAATAAAAGCTTGTGAAATATAATCAGTCTTCCCACATAATGGTGTATCAGTTGGTAAAAATATCGTAGTGTATTTGTCAAGCTCTGAGTGGCACATCTGGTCACACATCTGCTCTTTGAACACGGATAGTATACAGGCGATAACTGTAATATTCAGTTTCTTTGTTACGACGTGGTAAAATTAAACAATTTTATTAGATAAACAATGGTCATTCTAAAAATAGCTGCCAATTATTATATACCAATTAGAAGGTAATCTACGAGTCTGTCTATTAGACTAATGTTAGGTATTTCCAATTTTTAGGGTTCCGTACCCAAAGGGTAAAAACGGTATCCTATTACTAAGACTCTGCTGTCCGTCTGTCAGTCACAAGGCTGTATCTTTTTTATGTAAAGTAAAAGTAATAATTATGTTTTCTGTTGAAAAATATTTTTCAATGACAAGCTTTTGTAAAATAATTTAATCGAGCACCTGTCACATAATATAACACTAGCTGACCCGTGACAGACTGAATGTTTTTAGTCTGTGGTGTCAGATTTGTTGCACACCAGCGCCATCTATACAGAAATCATTACTCCATCCAAAAACGATAGTAAAAACGCAAAGTTTTTATTATCGTTTTTAATATTTTTCATATTTTAAAGTAGTCTATTATTTATTTGGGCATTATATCTATACCTACAGCAAATTTTAACTTAACCCGATTTGTCGTTTAGGCCTGATTGAGGAACAAACATACATACAAACTCACAAACTTGCACATTTATAATATTATTAGGATTGTCATTGGAACTTGACAAGAATGCAAAGTTTTTACTCAGAGTATTTACTAAGGAGTTTCATTGTGAGTGTTTGTTGAACATCTCCTGACTCCATCGTCAGATCAGCTCGCTGTCACCATATTATTGCATTGTCACTGAAGTTACATAAGTATTAAGTATGCAAAATTTCAGCTTAATCGGCTGGGGATAACTGCTTCAATTCTACCATACAAACCATAAGAAACTTTTACATAGTCACATAAATTGCAAGTTTAATAAAAGTTATTAAAAAAAACAGGTACCTCAAACAGGTCTAAACGACTAAACGCATTAAAATGAAATTTGACGTCGATGAAGAATTATCTTAAAACAGTGAAAACCCTCGCGACTACGTTTACGTGAAGTTAAAAACCCCCGCTGCACCTCTTTAGGGGTTAAATTTTGAGAATTCTAAGCAAACACACAAAAAGGAATTCAACCTCTAAATTTAAAGTTTCTATGACCAGTGGTTAGGCTGTGCGTTGATAATCAGTCAGACAGTCAGTAACGCAAGAATTGTATATATTTAGATAAACTAGAACAAAACTGTACCTATCTACGATGGGCGGTCTTATCGCTATAAAGCATTCCTTTCTAGGTTCTAAAATAATGTGGATATAGGCTGGGTGTGAGTGCTTACCCGTTCAATTCACCATTTTTCTAGTTATTCATATACCTAGGTACTTAGATAGGTAAGCAGGTAATTATCTTTTCGATTAGGTACCTATTTAGTTAATTCGATTTTTTTTTTCCCGTTGAAGACGGTTTATTTTTAACTGACGAATTATGAGGAGGTTTTTAATTCAACATTATACCTACCTATGTAGTAGTAGTCGTATGATCGACTAATAGTTACAACATAAAAAACTACATCATCTCTTGACTTTTCGATTGGTCAAAACAGTATCGGTAATTTTCTTTAGGTTCTTAAGTGGAAGTTTTATTTCTCTTGCATTGAAATCTCTTTTAATTATAAATAATATTTACAGCGCCATCTATGTACGCCCGGCTGAACTAACTAAGTTACCGGGTAAGCAAGAGTCGGACGATAATTTTATCATGATTTTGCGAGAGATGGCACTGCGATGCAGTTTTATGTAGCCCTTCCATTTTTAACTAAATAAGTTTTCAGTTGAAAAATATTTTTACAAGCTTTTATTTTACTTGCAATGGATGTATGTAGGTATGTTTATTTACCTATGTATCATGTTCAGGTTAAATCTTGCAACTCCATTTTGAAGCATAATTTTGCATAGGTACTTATGTTACTTCAGTGATAATGCAATAACATGGTGACAGCGAGCTGATCAAATAATGGAGTCAGGAGCTGTTCAACAGAACTCCTCAGTAAATATTCGGATTGGGATAAAACTTTGCATACCTATCAATCTCCAATGACAATGTAAAATTATGGTTTTAGCAAGCTGGTCTGATGATGAAGCTCAGGTGTAGCCATAGGAACTCCTCAACTACACAGCATAACCACGTCGTGTTTGGGCTCTAGAATTTATATTTTTTTTATACAATACTTAAGGCGCTCCCAGTCGACGATTGTTTTTGTTCGAAACGAAAAAATAAATACTTGTGAACAAGCCACATCTCCTATTTTATAATGTATAGTAGGTATATGTGAATAAAGATGTACCCATCTTTAATCACTTCGATAAATTCGCTGCAATGACGACAAACACACGTCGGCGCGTGGTCCGCCTTAGCTTTTCGAATAAATTAATGATATAAATTATGTATTTAATTACCTGTCAAGTTGTGTGTGTTAATTACTTATCAAAAATCTATTCTAATAAAAATCTAGATCTACATATTACCTATCTTTAACAATAAATCACAAGTTGATTTTAATAGTAGGTATATAAAATATCTCGATCATAAATTCTAAAACGTATCATTTTGAAATAATATTTTTATCGTGAAAAGTTTCTGCTATTATGTTTTCAGCTTAATAGAAATCTAGGTAGGAACCTGAAGTAATATACTTATAAAAATAGGAGATGTGGCTTGTTCAGAAGTATTTCTTTTTTCGTTTCGAAAAAGAACAATCAGCGACTGGGAGCCCCTTAAGACTTAAGACAACCCTTTGTAAAATCCTCCTTCGAGCTAGAAATCAGGGCAGCACTCTATCTGTCACATAAAACATTGTCATTGGACTTGACAGGTATGAAAAGATTTTTTTAATCGAACTATTTACTAAGAAGTTCCTTTGTGAGTGTCGATAGAACAACTATCATCAGTTCATCTCGCTGTCACCATATTATAGTATTGTGTATGCAAACGTAAAAACTGACACTTATTGTATGGTACAATACCTAGAGGTGGGTCGTAAGTACTTGTGTTTTGATGTACCAGGTCTAATAATTAATACTATGAGTATTAACCATTATTATTTATAGGTCTAATTAATACTCATAGTATTAATTAGACCTATAAATATTAATACCGCTTCCATCAAATACCAGGTTTTTAAAGTATTTGGTTTCAGCACAACCAACTCCACCCAGCACCCCCCCCCTAGGAATTAAAAATACGTTGAAGTATAAAAACAAATACTTTCAAGTACAAAAATACTTTAAGGTACAGAAATACTTTAAAGTACAAAATACGCGTTCAAACTGTGACGTCATACCTGGTACGTTTTTTTTTTTTTTTTTTTTTTTTTTTTTTTTTTTTTTACGTGGGGAAACCCTCATGGGTCCCTTCTTTTTCAGGGGAAAAAGAAGGGTATGTCGGACTCGTACCGACTAAAACCACCACGTTGGCCGGCCTCAATGCATGTCAAGGGGCTCCGGGATCTCCTACGGAACGCACCGGTGCCCCTCTCGCATTTTGCCAAGAGCACTGTCCCGGCAATGGCACCCACAGCCACGCCCGGAACCCGCATACGCGCATGCGTACGCGGGGCTCACGACGGTACTTGCCAAAGAGTACCGCCGCCATCCCGGATCCGCTTACGAGCAGCCGGAACCCCTGTTCCGACCACCCACGGACCCGAAAGTCCCCTTTGGTAGGGGCTACCTCACGCCCCTCATGGGGCAGGCTGCGGAAGTCTGCCGCTACCGACGAAGGTCGCCGGTATTGGCAGCCAAAACCGCGGCCTCCATCCCGTTATTTTTTACCCGAGGTTTTCTTCCTCTCGCCCCTCCTGGGGCAGGCCGCGGAAGTTTGCCGCTACTAACGAAGGTCGCTAGTAACGGCAGCCAAACCGCCGCCTCCATCCCGTAATTTTTTATAGAGGTTTTCTTCCTCTCTCCGCCCCCGCTAGGAGGGCAGGTGTCGCCGGGTTGTCCCACAACCCAGCACCCACCTTTCAGAGCGGGACCGAGGCCTCACCGCCCCCACGGGTCCAGATCGGGTGGGGAACACCGATCTCCCCCAAGGTGTAATTTTTTAAAGAGGTTTTCTTCCTATGCCATTTTTTAAAGAGGTTTAGCGTCCTCTCCCTCACCCGCACGGGGCCTGACCGGCGTGGCGCTCCGGTCTCCCCGACGGGCAAGTCCGCCTCCTCACTCTACGCCCCTATAAATAGGGGCAGGTGATGTCGGGAAGTCTACGACAACCCGACACCTACCTGTCAGGGCAGGCCCAACTGGGTCCCCTACCCCCTACGTCTTCACCGCTCTTAAAAGAGCGGTGTTGGGCGGCTACCAAGCCTGCCCACCCTCCCGGCAGAGTAGGAACTCCTTTCCTCTGCCCGACTTCATCCACTGCGCCCTTTGCTCAGTCAAAGGGACGCGCGGAGAAGCCCTCCTTCCCTCGACCTCCCTATCTTCGTGTTTTGTCCGCGCCGGTGTGCCAACATCGCTCGCACGAGCGCTATTGGTACACCGGTTAACCCCTATCCGCAACCTGGGGACGCGCCACGTCGCAGTATCACCTCTGCGCCTGTAGGGACTCCCTCCCTAGAGGTTCGTGGATTTTTTTTTTTTTTTTTTTTTTTTTATTTTATGCCTAAACCAGGTTTACAAACCTGGTCGAGAAAATACGCACCACCTCTAATAATACCTACATACACACCTACATACGGTATATTACCACATAATTGTGTTCGTTTTGATATTTGGTTTTCGATACGATACGATATTAGTTCGTGCTAATTATGGGTGAGTTTCGACCTAGACGAAGCAGTGCGAAGCGAACAGATGACAGCGCTCAAATATACGAGTTTAATAATGTCAAGCGCTGTCATTGGTCCGCTCCGCACCAATCCGCACAAATCCGAACAGTTCCGCACAAATCCGCACAATTCCGCACAGATCCGCACTGATCCGCACAGTTCCGCACAGCTCCGCACAGATCCGCGTAGGTCGAAACTCACTCGTAAGTTACGTTATTAAGCTTAAGTTAGCCTTAATAGCTCAGTTGGTAGTAAGTAGCTCAGTCCCACTGCGCTGTAGGTTCGATTCCCACCCGGGACAAACATTTGTGTGATGAACATGGATGATTGTTGTTCGTCTGGGTGTTATAATGTATTATAATGTACAATGTACCTAAGTATGTATTTGTATATATTTACAAAAAAAATGTATTTTATGTATTCAATCAGTAATCTGGTTCCCATAGCACAAGCTTTGCTTAGTTTGGGGCTAGATGGCGATGTGTGAAGTGTCCGCCAATATTTATTACCTATTGCACAATAATTTTTATTATACCTTTATACCTTTAACAGAGCTTGCCAGATTGCTAACAACAACAAACATGCAAACAACTTTTTATATAGGAATACTAGCAAGTAGACAAATTAATTAATTACGCTGTCCACCGCTTTTGCCGCTTTATCTAGTGCTTTAAACAACTTCATAGCAAATAAAAGCAATGAAAAATATCAAACGATTAGGTTTTCAGTTGAAAAATATTTATGAAAATCCAAGCTTTTATAAAAAGCTTTAAAATATTTCGAACCTTTGAAAGTGAATATGTATGAATTATGTGTAATGTGGCAATTATTATAAATAATTTATTTATTAAAAAAAATATATATATATGCGCATTAAAAGTAAAACACGCGCTCGAAACAAAAGGAAAACATCGTGAGGAAACCATTTAGTATTCTTAGAAGCGGCTATGGGCTTGCAACCTGTGACGTATGGAATGCTAACTACTGCAAAATGTGGGCATGTGCCAAATATAATGTTTGGACGTGCCTCTCTGGGGCACGTCCTAACATTATGTTTGGCAAAATACCCACAATTTCCAATAGCATTACGTGACAGGTGTGCAAGTCTATCGCCGCTTATGATAACTGGTTTCCTCGCGATGTTTTCCTTCACAGAACTTAGCACTTAGTCTTGTTTTAATGCGCATAGTTTTTTTTCGAACCAAAATAAAAACACGGCCGTGATTCGAACTCACGTCGTTGTGAAAAGAAGTGCTTACCTATTATGGGAATGCACTAACTCGAAGGTAAGGTAGGTATTTGCTTCCGAAGGGCTGTTCCATCGAGATGAAAGCACTTTAATTAAAACGGGGCGTCTGATATGTGTAAAAGATTATTTTATATTATAAAGAGGAAAGTTTTTTTTGTTTGTTTGCATCGAATAGGCTCCGAAACTACTGAACCGATTTGAAAAATTCTTTTACCTTTAGAATTCTACATTATCCCTGATGAACATAGGGTATAGAATACTTTCTAAAATGTTAGGGATCCGTATGAAAAATTCGATAATGTAACCCAACGTGTAAAAAAACATATTAAAATCTTATATCGCGTTTGCTGCGGAAATTATTAACCATAGAGCAAAGTGATGTAGGTACTAGGTACTACAGTTTTATAGAAAACATCAATATGTAGAAAAAAGTCTACAATATCATATATCTAAGGATCTATATGGAAACTTCGATAATGTAACCCAACGTGTAAAAAAAATTACCTAGAAAATAATTAATACACCCGTGCGACGACGCAGGGGCGGACTGCTAGTGTAAAAGAAAATAGATCACGACTAGGTTGAGAGGTAATTATTCTCTCAGAACTCAAGGCACATAATGAAGATGTCTAACGGAGTCAGAGGCATTGTTAGCGTTTTATTAGACCCCCACTAGACATCTTCAAAGGATCTAATCATCTGGAGATCTGAGAGGATGTCTACCGTACTTGGGGATTACAGTCTTTAAGATTTTATTTACATACAATCGATCTTAATATGAGCGCGATAACGCGCGTCAGCGGGCGTGATATGTGAAATGTTTGGTTATTGTAAGGGCTGAGTGTACTCGGATAAGACGGAAAAAGTTATAAAACTGCATTATCTAAAAAACCATGAAACTTAAAAAGAAACTGTCTTTATTTTACTTAGCGATTAATATCTAACGAATTATACAAAAATGTACTGTTTAGCTATTCATAGTTCTGATTAAAAATGAAACTAGTGTTTTTGAAGAGCCAACTTTGTAAAATAAATCTATCGAGAAAAGTTTCACCAATCGTGTTTCTGTCTATAATTTATCTAGATTATATTCTAAAGTTATCATTGTCATAAAAAACTAATTTGTATGTTTTGCGATAATTGAGAAAAAACGATTCTGCATTCATCAAAAATATTTATTACTTGTCTTAGCGCGGCGCGATGCTCACAAAAAAAGGCTTTAGACGCAGGCGATCGATACGTGATTCGCGATTGCACGTATTTTTCGTGTAACCTTGTTTATTTCGGCTCATACATTCCGAACATACATTTCGATCATACTGAAGAGCACTCGCAGCGAATCAGCGCTTGTCATCTAAATTATTTGTAAATTTGATCGCGCGTTGGAGTGTGTTAACGCTTGTTAAATCTGAACATAGCGTAAATGGGCATAATACCTACCTTTTTAGGGTTTCGTACCCAAAGGGTAAAAACGGGACCCTATTACTAAAACTTCGCTGTCCATCTGTCCTTCTGTCTGTCACAGGGCTGTATCTCATGAACCGTGATAGCTAGACACAGATGATGTATTTATGTTGCCGCTATAACAACAAATACTAAAAACAGAATAAAATACATTTATATGAGAGGGGCTCTCATACATTAAACGTGTTTTTTTGTCGTTTTTTATAAATGATGGTACGGACCCTTCGTGCGGGAGTCCGACTCGCACTTGGCTGTTTTTTTATTAGAATAGTCGTTTCAAATTCCATTGATGCAAGGTCGGAATTTGCGCATTCGAATTTAAATGCATCGCCAACAGCCTATTGAATAGTTCAGATAGAAATAGTTTTCCAAATAATGACATTTACAACATTAATATAATATCGAATTCGGCCAACTCAGCTCATAATATGAGCTGCATATGTGAAAATAACACGTTATAGAAACCGCAGGCGTGTCCCAAAGTTTAAGCCCGTATTAAAAACGATATTGAATTCCTTTGAGGGTTGCAATGAAAGAGATGCACGTTTCAAAGTCAACAGATAGAATTGTTTGACCTTCCACATGTCACGTATGAAATGTAATATTGAGGAGTTCATATTAAATGAGTTCTATACAACGTGTTTGGTAACTAGCATGGTGACATAGGTAGGTATAGTTCTCACAGTACGCTTAGTGTAGGTATTTGTCTTATGGATAAAATTACTTCATATCCTAAACCTAATCACTACATAGTATAAAGCAAAGTCGCTTTCCGCTTCCCGCGTCTGTATGTATGTATGTATGTTTGCTTATATCTTTAAAACTACACAACGGATTTTGATGCGGTTTTTTTTAATAGATAGAGTGATTCAGGAGGAAGGTTTATATGTATTAAACCTGTGCGAAGCCGGGGCGGGTCGCTAGTAATATTATAATGCGAAAGTTTGTGATTAGGCTGCTACGTTTTTTCCCTAGTCAAAAATAAACGACAAAACGAATTAAGAACGGATGATAGAATACATAATTTTTAGGCTTTAGTACTCTAAGAAGCTCTTATAGTTTTGCCATATTCGTACCCATATTGTTATGATAATTAAAAAAAAGACGTTTAGGCTGTCAAGCGTGCCAAAGAAACGGACATAAAAAAATAAATAAATAGGGTCACGACTGTAATCCCCAAGTACGTTAAACATCCTCTCAGATCTCCAGGCACTTAGATCCTTTGAAGATGTCTAGTGGGGGTAGACAGAGGCACATGTTTGGAACATTATATTTGGCACATGCCCACATTTTGCAGTAGTTAGCATTCCATACGTGACAGGTTGCAAGTCCATCGCCGATATACAAACATACATTATGCTCGAAAATAATTACCCTCCGCAGTCGTGTAGAAATTAATAAAGGTTATCTCACGATGCATTCGTGTCAAGTCGAGTCGTATTACGACATTTCATTAAGCTCTCGACAGAGCACCTTAATTAAACCTGGCGATGATCAATTAAGCCTAATTGAAAGTGAATTGTGCAATTTTCAGTGCGCAGCTTAACTTCCGATTTATGAAACTCAATTGAATAAAATATGATCACAACTGTAATCCCCAAGTACCCCGGATTTGTCAGAAGCATGTCCAAACATTACAGATAGGTAAGTTTCCACCTATGCGGAGTTTTGCGGAGATGTCCGAAGCTGTGCAAAGCGGACCAATAGCTGTTCTCAAATATTCGATGTTGGAAATGCAAGCGCTGTGATTGGTCCGCTCCGCACAACTTGGCGTAGGTAAAACTTACCCTAAAGCCTCTTATCTCAAACAAATTATAGACAAAAACTTTACGAAAACGTTTGAATACATTTTCCGTCTTATCCGTCTTAATATGTAAGTATGTAATCATTGAACATCGGAACATCATTGCAAAAACTTTAGGCGGACATCCCGCTGCTAAACTCCTTGTCCTCTAGGCCTCCTAGGCGTCCTTGGCGTCCTATAAAGCGTCCTTTGTTTAGGTCGTAAATATTTCCATTTAGGCACGAAATATCAGAGAATATCTTGTGATTAAAATGACCTTCCTTCATTTTGCGTCGGTTCGAAATGCAGTTTTATGTTACCAATTATTACGAACAGCTTCGGTCAAGAGCGAGTATTACATTGATGGTTCTCAAATTTTAAACTTAAACTTTATTTTAGGATTGGTAGAAAAAAAACAAAGAGTCTCTGAGCTATACTGCGGACGGACAAACGGACGGACATGGCGAAACTATAATGGTTCTTTGTAGACTACGAAACCCTAAAAATAAAGAACATTACGACTGTAATCCCCAAGTATCTACGGTATACACACTCTCAGACCTCCAGGCACTCAGCGGTCATCGAAGATGTTTAAAGGGGGTAGTCAGAGGCAAGCCCAACAATTACATGAGATGCAAGTCATGACAGGTTGCAAGTAATAGAAAAAAGGGAGCAGCGTTAATTACAGAACTAAAATATCTGATACATTTTTATATTCAAGTACGGTAGACATTCTCTCAGATCTCCAGACACTTAGATCCTTTGAAGATGTCTAGTAGGGGTAGTCACGTCCAAACATTATATGTATTTGGCACATGCCCACATTTTGCAGTAGTTAGCATTCCATACGTGACAGGTTTATCTAATACTAGCTGACCCGTGCCCGCTTCGCTGTGCGTAAGACATTTCTAATACCATCGTGGACTTTTTTGTAGACGTTTTTAAGGTGTACAATACTGTAGTACATTATTTTGATATATCTCGTGGGGTTCAGCCAGCATTTGCAATGTAAGCGCAAAAAAATGTGTTTATTTACGACATTACATTAGAAACCTCTAAAATTATCAGTGTTTCTCTACTATATTATGCATGTATTATACCACATATAAACCTTCCTCCTGAATCATTCTATCTATTAAAAAAAACCGCATCAAAATCCGTTGTGTAGTTTTAAAGATATAAGCAAACATACGCGGGAAGCGGAAAGCGACTTTGCTTTATACTATGTAGTGAAGTGACTATTATCTAATACTCGACATAATTTATTTTACATCATCAGAACATACATCCTAATCCTAATAATATTATAAATGCGAAAGTTTGTGAGTTTGTTTGTATGTTTGTGCCTCAATCAGGCCTAAACGTGAAAACGGATTAAGATGAAATTTGCTGTAGATGTAGATATAATGCCTGAATAAAAAATAGACTAACATCCCTAAAATGATTAAA
This sequence comes from Hydriomena furcata, assembly GCA_912999785.1. NCBI lineage: Eukaryota > Metazoa > Arthropoda > Insecta > Lepidoptera > Geometridae > Hydriomena > Hydriomena furcata. Next base: position 3,693,750 of record OU538821.1, read on the forward strand.
AAAACGCTAATGGGATGATTTTAGTATAGATGGCGCTGTTGTGCAAAAATCTGACATCCGTGTTGACATCAGTTATCATTGCAACGTGCGTTACTCTCTTCGATAATCGAAATTTGGACAGAACAACGTCTGTCACGGGTCTGCTAGTACATATTAATGTGAGAGCCGAATATTTTTGAAATTTATGGTATTATAATAGTCGGTTGGTAGGTACAATGGGAATGTATGTAATCCCAAGTGAGGTAGACATCTTCTTAGTTCTCCAGGCTTATCTGACTAAAGAGGATATTCAGAGGAACGTCCAAGCATTTCGAACATTTTGAGAGCAAAGTAGAGCACCGTACTTTAATTCTCAAGACTCCAAACCTTGTGGTTTGGAGTCTTGAGAATTATTGGAGTCCGAGCCTCCTAAATCGAATGCAAAAATAAGGTTTAAGGTTTAATAAATTTATTCTCAAAAAGACTTAAGTCACTTACATGAGAAAAACATTGATATTTATAAGCTATGTCGTTCTTACAAAAGTTTACAAAGTAAATATATAAAGTGAAGACAAAAATTTATATAATAGTTTATGAGGGTAGGTGCCCAGCTGATGCATTATTATTTGCTTAAGAGTGATTTATCAGCTAGGATATAGTGAGCGAGTTTAGTTTTAAATGCATGAACTGAGTTTACATTTTTTATTTCTGGTGGTAGTTTATTGTAAAGTTGTACTCCTTCAAAAATTATCATTTTTTTGCCGTAATTTGTGCGAATATTGGGTAGAACGAGAAAACTGGCTCGACGCGTGGATCGTGTTCGCGTAGCCAGTTGTTTGATTTTAGTAAAAGCTAAGTTAATGTGGATTGATTTGTGGAGGATTTTTCTGACAAGGATTCATGTGCTGTAATTATATAATTGTTTAATGTTCATTATTTTAGTTTCTGTGTAAATTGTTTTTGTTGAGGTCAAATAGGGATAGTTAAAAAGTAATTTTATAATTTTGTTTTGTACTACTTGGAGTTTGTTTAATTCAGTTTTAACGGCACTGCCCCAGATTTCTATTAAATATAACAAATGTGATTTAATCAGAGAGTTGTAGATGTTGTAGCGTATTTGGTGTGGGATACATCGAACGATATTACGTAGATATCCAGCTAGTGATGAAAGTTTGGATTTAATATGATTGATTTGCGTACTCCACGTCAATTGGCTATCCATGTACCGAGGTATTTTTCAGTGTGTTTTTCTTGTAAGGCTACATTATCGATTGTTAGAGGGTTATAAAACGCAATTCTTTTATTTTTTGCTTTAAATGTGGTATAGCATGTCTTGGTCGTATTAATTGTCAAAAGATTGTGTTGGAACCAGCTGAAGAGGGTGTCTAAGTCTTTTTGAGCATGTGGCAGTATCTCATTTATTGAGGCTCCGAAATAAAACAGACACGTATCATCCGCGTACAAGGTAAGCTGTCCATGTAGGCCTATTTCATGAATGTTATTGATGTAAATTAAAAAAAGTAAGGGGCCTAGTATGGATCCTTGTGGCAATTAATTATTAAATAATTTAATTAATAATTAATTATTAATTATTAATTAAAATTAATTATTGACCAAGGTTACACTGAACTTGCATGAAATTATTCAGCTAACCAGCTAGCCTAAAGCCAGACAGGCAGTCAAACTATGTGAATATGACATTTTCCTTCACGTTTACATAAATAAAATAGGGTCACAACTAATCCCCAAGAATGGTGGACAAACTATTAAATCTCCAGGCGCTTAGACCCTTGAAGATGACTCAAGAGGGTAGTCAGAGTTTTATAATTTTGGTCAAGGAGTTTCAGAGCTAGCTGGGGAAAGAATTATTCGAAAAATTATAGGCCCCAAGCCTTTATTGTTGCCTAATTCTTCTTGACTTGGTCCCGAGGAACAGGCGTAGCTTCATTTAGATTCTAAGACGTATCAAAGTGATCCTTGGGATTTTATCGAAATACCTTTTGATTTTAAATAAAGGTTTACCTACTCTATTGACACTCAAAGTGCTGCTTTCAGGGGTCGATGAAGATCAAGGATCCACATCAGCAAAAAAACTGGGGGTTCATGAGATTTCAATGGGGGTCAACGATATCACCATCTTTTTGCCCTTATCCCAAGTGGGGTCGGCACAAAATGTATTCTTTTGCCATTTCGCTCTATCGGCCATCTCATCACTCACTTCTTTCTTACCCATGTCATCTTCCACACATCAATCTTTTCTTTGGCCTACATCTACTTCGATATCCATCGATATTTATTCTTAACATCTTTCTCGTTACATGACCTAAAGAAAGGAGTTTCTGCGATAGTTGATCTTATTTATTCTGATTGTGACTTTAATTAGAATTAAAAAAAAAATACTTATCAATAAAAACATTGAGTTTTTTCAAGTTTTTTACACAGTTGAACATAAAAATCTATCAAATTGAGAAGCACTATACCAGCTGTCAAAAACACATTGAGAATAGATGTATTTGCACAAAATCTATATTATGAAAGAATCTGTCTATACAAATTGAAAAACATGACAAATGGTCTACAATACATAATAGTTTGGGAACCTCTGGATGCCCTTGTTTGTACAAGGTATGTTATTCCGAATAGAGGAAACTGAATTCCTTGCCTATTCTAAATTGCATTTGTAAATATTATTCAGTTTGTTTACTGCACTTTTGGACAATATTTATGATAGTTATTATTTTATTAAAAATGTAAAAGTCGCTATAAACAAAAATGATTTTAACTGAGACCTAAATCGATATTTTTTTCATTTAAGACTCTATTCTAAACAATTCTATGACTGTCCTCACAGCTCAGTTGGTAGTAACTCTGCCTTCTGCGCTTTAGATTGTGGGTTCAATCCTCACCCAGGGCAGACATTTGTGTGATGAACATACATAGATGTTTGTTCTGTGTCTGGGTGTGTAGTATGTATCATAAGTATGTATTTACAAAAAAAAAACGTATATAAGTATTCTATCAGTTATCTAGTTCGCATAGTACAAGCTTTGCTTAGTTTGGGGCTGGATGGCGATGTGTAAAATGTCCACCAGTATTTATTTATTTATTTATTTATTTGTTCTGTGTCTGGGTGTTAATATGTATAATAAGTATTTATGTAAGTATTCTATCAGTTATCTGGTTCCCGTAGTGACAGCTTTGCTTAGTTTGGGGCTAGATGGCGCTGCGTGTAAATGTCCGCCAATATTTATTATTTATTTTATTATTATTATTATTCTATATGCGCATCAAAAACGGTGAAGGAAAACGTCATGAGGAAACCAGTTAGTATTCTTGTAAGCGGCGCGGCGATGGGCTTGCAACCTGTAACGTATTGAATAATAAGATTAGTAGTATATACGATCTTCCAAGATTGTTTCACGGCTCAACGCGCCGTGCAAATCTGTTAAAGTAGATTAAAGGGGCTCCAAGTCGCTGATTGCTCTTTTTCGAAACGAAAAAATAAATACTTCTGAACAAGCCACATCTCCTATTTTTATAAGTATATTACTTTAGGTTCCTACCTAGATTTCTATTAAGCTGAAAACATAATAGCACAAACTTTTCACGATAAAGATATTATTTCAAAATGATACGTTTTAGAATTTATGATCGAAATATTTTATATACCTACTATTAAAAACAACTTGTGATTTATTGTTAAAGATAGGTAATATGTAGATCTAGATTTCTATTAGGATAGATTTTTGATAAGTAATTATACATAATTTATATCATTAATTTATTCGAAAAGCTAAGGCGGACCACGCGCACACGTGTGTTTGTCGTCATTGCAGCGGTCGGTAGGATTATTTATCGAAGTGATTAAAGATGGGTACATCTTTATTCACATAATATACTATGCATTATAAAATGTGGCTTGTTCACAAGTATTTATTTTTTCGTTTCGAACAAAAACAATCGTCGACTGGGAGCGCCTTAAGTAGTAACATGATATTTAATAAAAAGTTCATTAAAAACAGGTCGATTAGGTTACGCTGTGGGGTTTGAGTTTGGTCCCCACCCAGGATAAACATTTGTGTGATCAACATGATAGATTTTACTAAAAATCCGAAGGTTTGATCAGAAACACGCCCAAACGACGAAACAGATTTGAATAAAACTCGGAATACACATAGCCTCTGAATATAAAATAAAAATAAATAGGATCACGGCTGTAATCAAGATCTCCAGACGCTTAGATCCTTTGAGGATGACTAGTGGGGGGTAGTCAGAGGCACGTCCAAACATTATATTTGGCACATGCTCACATTTTGCAGTAGTTAGCATTCCATAGGTGACTGGTTACAAGCCCATCGCCGCTTATAAGAATACTAATTGGTTTCCTCACGATGTTTTCCTTCACTGTTTTATGCGCATATACATTTTTCGAACAGAAAAATCCATTGATGCACGCCGGGATTCGAACCTTCGATTTTCAGATTGAAAGTCGAGGTACCTCCCACTCGACAAACACGGCATTCTCTGCCTCTGCATATATTATAATGCCATCAAAAACATAACTTGTAAAAAAAGCCAAGTCTCGCAACGCAACTCGGTTCTTCTACCGTAAAAAGTTGTGAGATACATGTAATACCAAGTCGGTTAATTTATTCAGTCCCTACTTTAAGGGTCCTTCTGTCTTAAGTTATTACGTAAAGGTTAGCTAATTACGTAATAACATAAGTCAGAAGGACCCTTAAAGTAGGGACTGAATAAATTAACCGACTTGGTATTACATGGATCTCACAACTTTTTACGGTAGAAGAACCGAGTTGCGTTGCGAGACTTGGCTTTTTTTACAAGTTATGTTTTTGATGGCATCTCAATTATTTTTGTCGATAGCCCTACTTTTTAGGGTTCCGTACCTAAAGAGTAAAAACGGAACCCTGTTACTAATACTCCACTGACCGTCCGTCCGTCTGTCCATCTGTACGTCTGTCCGTCTGTCCGTCTGTCCGTCTGTCCGTCTGTCCGTCTGTCCGTCTGTCCGTCTGTCCGTCTGTCCGTCTGTCCGTCTGTCCGTCTGTCCGTCTGTCCGTCTGTCCGTCTGTCCGTCTGTCCGTCTGTCCGTCTGTCCGTCTGTCTGTCTGTCGGTAAGTCTGTCCGTCTGTCTATCACAGGGCTGTATCTCATGAACCATGATAGCTAGACAGTTGAAATTTTCACAGATGATGTATTTCTGTTGCTGCTATAACAACAAATACTAAAAACAGAATAAAATAAATATTTAAGTGGGGCTTCCATACAACAAACGTGATTTATAGATAATGGTACGGAACTCGACGTGCGCGAGTCCGACTCGCACTTGGCAGGTTTTTTTAGGATTTTTACACTAAACACTAATTGTGTTTCAAATTTGAAGCTTCTATGTCTGCTAGAAGTGCCTTAAACTTTTGATGATCGGTCAGTCAGTCAGTCAGTGAGTAAGTGAGTGACAAAATAGGAAACTTTGACTAGTTATAATTCTTAAACTACTGGTTCAAATTGAATGAAATTTGAAATATACCGTGTTTATATAGTGACTGCTTGGTTACTGAAAATTCAGGCTTCTAGTTTTATCCACAACGAAGTTATAGGGGGTCGAAAATGGCCTGAACTGCTTCGAGAAAAGGATGGTACAGCCGTGCCGCTTTATTGCTTGACTTGGCGGGGGCACTACCGTTCCCCCAGATATAAATATATTATTTGTGAGATACATTGTGTTTTCATGCGATGGCCAAGTGAATCTATTTATTTAAAACGTAAAATATTTTTAATATTGATATGGTGATTATAAACTGCTGTTAGGTTAGCTAATTAGGTAATAACCTAAGATATAAATTAACCGACTTGGTATTACATGGATCTTGCAACTTTTTACTGTAGAAGAACTGAGTTGCGAGACCTTCACAAGTTATGTTTTTTATGTAATTTACTATCAAAAGTAGGTCACTAGGTAATTTGGTTTCCATAGTGCCTGCAAGCTTTGGTTACTGTCCAGCTAACAAAAGCACACGATAATTAAAACCTGGAGCTAAATAAAAATTCTACTCTCGTTGCGATTAAAACTTCTAACATGTGTCGGCGAATTGAACATGCTAAACAAGTGATAAAACCGGTCAAGTGCGAGTAAGGGTTCCGCACCGTTATCTATAAAAATCTAAAAAATTACACGTTTGTCGTATAGTCCAAGTGGGAGTGGGAGTCCAACATAAATATTTATTTTGTTTTGTTTTTAGTATTTGTTGTTATAGCGGCAACAGAAATACATCATCTGTGAAAATTTCAACTGTCTAGCTGTCACAGTTCATGGGATACAGCCCTGTGACAGACATACGGACAGTGAAGTCTTAGTAATAGAGTCCTGTTTTTTATACGGGTACGGAATCCTTAAAAGGTGAAAATCGGTTATTTCAAACGAAATGCAATATTTTCGCGGTAAACCCTATTACAAGTTAATCTAAAAGTTGTCCACATTTCCACGTTAACGAATTGAAATGAATAAATAGTTACTGACATGTTTGTGACTCTCTACATTGTTTGAAAATGTACAACATTTTGTAAAAAATGGGTCACGAATGTACGGTGGACATCCTCTCAGATCTTCAAGCGACTAAGATCCTTGAATATGCCTAAAGGGAGTAGTCAGAAGCACGTCCAAACATTATGTGGCACATGGCTATATTGTGCAGTAGTTAGCATTCTATACGGATTGCAAGCCCATCGCCGCTAGGTATTTTAGTAGGTAGGTAGGTAGGTACCTTTAAGTCAAGGTGAAGTACTTACTTCACCTTAACTTATGTACTTACATAACCTACTCAAAAAACAAAAGGTATCGATGGTCCTACTAACCCATTTAGACGCTGAAAAGGATTTAGCTCAGCATTAGACTAAGTAAGTACTCGTATGAAAGCTAATCAGAGATGGAATTCTGCAGACCCAAATAGAGCTATGTAGTAAAACTATGATTATCATGTTATGATATTCATACGATGTATTCCTGATACCAAAAACTAATACCAATGGTATTTTTATATTGCCGTAATTAATATTCTATTCCTAACGAATACTAAATTTTAAATATTTATATGAAGTACAAAATTTATTATACCAAAACATAATTTTTGGTACAGTCACAAAATAATTTATTCTGCTATATAATAATTTTCATCCCACCATCTCGGAAAGAGTATTTTTGCTCTTCAATATCTGAGTGCAAAAGTCGTTCTCTAGAGGATAAAGTAAATTGAATTAAGAACATCGTGTGCACTAAATTTGTGAATTAAAAAAACCATTAAACCTATTTACTGCTACCTCTATGGTGCCGAATATATCATACAACATTTTTTAATTTTTTTAAAAACTCAGACTCGGAACCTTCTTGGTGTTCTTTTTTCAATTTGCTTTGTACGTGGTTCTTTACGCGGCATTTTTTTACGTCATTTTATTAAGATTATTCTGTAATACTTTACTTTTACCTGTCATTGTGTAGTAGTTAATACCTAAACTGAAATAAAAGTACCTATCTTGTGATTGTAAACGTTTTTTTTTTTGCATTTAGTCATTTCCTCGCTGAGGTGGAATTAAAAGTTACGTGTTGCACTCGAGTGCAAAGATTTTTCACCTCGTGCTCTTTTGATTCCCTCGCTAACGCTCAGGATTCTAATTTTAGAATCCTTCGCTTGCTCGGTCATCAAAATTGAACACGCGGTTAAAAAGCAACTTTGCACTCTTGTATAACAAATAACTATTAATGGAGAATAATAAAATGTGTTATTATTTGATACGAGTAATACAGATAAAAAAAAAATTAAAATAGGTAAAAAAAGTAAAATAGGGTCACGCGACTGTAGTCCTCAAGTACGGTAGAAATCCTGACGTGACAGGTTGCAAGCCCATCGCGGCTTATAAAAATACTAACTGGTTTCCTCACGATGTTATCCTTCACCATTTTAAGTACCTGTTTTTGATGCGCATATCAATTTTTCGAAATACATTGATGCACGCCAGGATTCGAATAGTTTAACCACGACCTTCAAAATGAAAGTCCAGGTACCTTCCACTCGGCCAACACTGCTATTTGAAATAGGTATACCGTGTTTATACAATGCCTGCTTGGTTACTGAAAACGCTTCTGGTTTTATCGACAACGAGTTATAGGGGTGCAAAAAGGGCCTGAACTGCTTCGAGAAAAGGATGGTACGGCCGTGTCGTTTTTTGGCTAGACTTGGCGGGGGCACTGCAGTGACCCCATATACATACTTTCGTAAAAACACTCTAAATAATATAAACCTCTAGCGTTACTGACTATCTGATTTATCAAAGAACAACCTAAATCACTGATCCTGGAAACATGTAATTTGGAGAGTGTATTTTGTGGGTTTAGTGGTTCGGAGTAAGGAATTCTCGAAACCCCCCTTAAGGGGTGCAGCGCGGTTTTAGTCTGTTTGGCAATAACTACATAAACAAAGACGTTAGGGTTTCCAGTCGTATGAAATTTACTACAAAAATAAGCTAATTCTCACGTCCTTAATTTTTTTTTTATTTCTATACTCAGAATCAACTTTTTTTTTATTACACATTTTTTTGTGGTTTTGAGGTGGGACTCGAACCTACAACCTAGAATTACTAATAACTGTAAAGCCCGTGAAGTATTACTAAATTAATGTTTCGGTGTTTGAAAAAAAAAATAATATAGGATCACAACATCATCAAGTACGATAAACATCTTCTCAGATCTCCAGACGGATGGATGAAGGGATGTCTACCGTACTTGGGGATTACAGTTGTGATCCTATTTATTGATTTTATTATATTTATTATTGAATCTATGTAGGTATGTACCTAAACTGCATTGAATGCCATAATATGATAATCAAGACGCTGCCAGTCGACGATTATTTTTGTTCGAAACGAAAAAAGAAATACTTGTGAACAAGCCACATCTCCTATTTTATAATGTATAGTATATGTGAATAAAGATGTACCCATCTTTAATCACTTCGATAAATAATCCTACCGACCGCTGCAATGATGACAAACACACGTCCGCGCGTGGTCCGCCTTAGCTTTTCGAATAAATTAATGATATAAATTATGTATAATTACTTATCAAAAATCTATCTTAATAGAAATCTAGATCTACATATTACCTATCTTTAACAATAAATCACAAGTTGATTTTAATAGTAGGTATATAAAATATTTCGATCATAAATTCTAAAACCGCTGCGCTGGCTGATTAAAGACTGGCTGGTACAACGGCCCTATAAGGTACAACCCGGTCACAATATCTGTGCACCTGACCTCGTGACGTCATGGGTACGGGCGAGGCGGGGGAGAGAGAGAGAGCGGGAGAGGCGCCGCATTCCAGCGAGGTGCACAGATATTCTGCAGAGCTATTTTGTAAAAAACATGAATATCATGTTATGATGTTGAATGCAATACCTAATGTTAGAGAATACCTAATCTGTACACTTTTCATAGTAACTATGCACAGTTTATGCACCTATACCTACGCTTCAGCGTAGGTATTGTATTGGAAGCGTAGGTATAGGTGCCTAAACAGCATAAAAAGCGTAGGTATTATGGCATTCAATACCATAACATGATAATCATGTTTTTACAAATTAGCCCTGCTGACCGGGTTGTATGTCTACCGTTCTTGGGGATTATAATCGTGATCTTATTTCATGATTTTTTGCACAAAAAACAGGGTTTTCCCTCTTATTATTTTCTATGGCGTTTCAATAATTATTTAAAATCAAATTATACTAGCAATCTACGAGTAGATCATAGTATGTTTTTTGTATTTGGGAGATGACTTCATGCATCCTTTAAAAAAAATATTTTTATGTAAAACTTACTTGAGATTTTATTTTGATCTCATTACCTACTAGTTCGTAAATCTGGGTAATCCCAATGTTGTGATTCTATTTCATGTTTTTTATGCGCATAAACCGGGATTTTCCCACTTTATTTTCACTGGTGTTGCAATAATTGCTTAAGAGGCTGCCAGTCGCTGATTGCTCTTTTTCGAAACGAAAAAAGAAATACTTCTGAACAAGCCACATCTCCTATTTTTATAAGTATATTACTTCAGGTTCCTACCTAGATTTCTATTAAGCTGAAAACATAATAGCAGAAACTTTTCACGATAAAAATATTATTTCAAAATGATACGTTTTAGAATTTATGATCGAAATATTTTATATACCTACTATTAAAATCAACTTGTGATTTATTGTTAAAGATAGGTAATATGTAGATCTAGATTTCTATTAGGATAGATTTTTGATAAGTAATTATACATAATTTATATCATTAATTTATTCGAAAAGCTAAGGCGGACCACGCGCGGACGTGTGTTTGTCATCATTGCAGCGGTCGGTAGGATTATTTATCGAAGTGATTAAAGACGGGTACATCTTTATTCACATATACTATACATTATAAAATAGGAGATGTGGCTTGTTCACAAGTATTTCTTAATTTCGTTTCGAACAAAAATAATCGTCGACTGGCAGCGTCTTAAAATCAAATTACTAGCGATCTACGAGTAGATGTGTCGCAGGGGGTTTGCAATCGCTAGTTGTTTGATTGTTTGCAATTGCTAGTAACGAACCTGACCACGACACGTTTCGCATAGCGATTGAACTATCATAGGGCTGTCGAAAGTGTCCATTTGCCACAAAGCTGATCAAAATTACTCAACATTTTCGGACTTTCAGTCATGTCAGAAATAGATAGATAGATAAATAGATAACACTTTATTGATTACCACACGTTCACACGAATACAAATATTTATGAACAGAAATAAAATAAATAACACTATGCTTAAAGGTAATACAATGGGCGGCCTTATCGCTAAAAGCGATCTCTACCAGGCAACCTTAGAATGGACTGGAATGAACATATAAAGAGAAGGGGCATGTTGGTGCGGCTTTAAATATATACAAGTAGATACAAAATTAAATATAAAAATACTAAATAAAACATATACATATATAACAAAAATAAAAATACATAAAACAATAATAAAAATAAAATAACAAAACTGAACACAGACTAAAAACATTCAGTCTTTTCTATTTGATTTGACAGGACAACGTCTGTCACAGGTCGGCTAGTTTGATTTATAACACTGCTAAAGATAATCACAGTTTACATTTACACTTATTAAAATAGAGGTAAAATGTGTAATGGATTTACTAAAAAAAAAATTGTATAAAAGATACATTTCAGTGCGTAACAAATAGACTGAATTGAAATAAAAAATTCCCCACGAAAATTACAATAATGTAACCTAAGGAATCAAAAACAGTGCAAAGACAGGACAGACAGCTAGTTATCAATAACTAGGTAAATATTGGAGGAATCCGATTATAGAAGAGTAAAGGGCTCACTTTTTAAATACCTCTGAGTAGTATTATGTAGATTCGGTATTTAAATTGATAATTTTAGAATGGGTACACGCTTTTGGCTGCACCACCGTCGAATACCGTACACTATATGTCCAGTCCATCCAAAGGTTGTCTGGAAGAGATCGTTCCCAGCGATAAAACCGCCCATTGTACTCCAATATAAGTTTGTGTTACTTTTTCTTTTATGTTATTGTTATGGGGTGTGCAACAAAGTGTTTTCTATCTATAAAAGTGGGTATGTGCCAAAAATAATGTTTGGATGTGCCTCTGACTACCGCCTCTAGACATTTTCAAGGATCTAAGAGAATGGAGATATTTATTTATATTTTTTTGCTTTTTACAAAAACTACCAACTATCAATTTTCAGAGTAAGCATATATTAGGCCTGCTTATCATGTTTAATCTACATATTCCATGTTTATTACAATCAGTACCAACTTACTGTTACTAAGTACTTGTAACTCTAACTACTAAACTTTAGATTGTGTTAATGATTGATATGGTTATTAAAATGATAAAAATCAGCCAGGAAAACAAAACCATTATTATTATTATTATACAGGCATACATTTTCCTATAAATTTTAACAAAACTAAGTTTTTAGGGTTCCGTACCCAAAGGGTAAAAAATATGTCCGTCTGTCCGTCTGTCCAACTGTCCTTCTGTCCGTCTGTCCGTCTATCCATCTGTCCGTCTATCCGTCTGTCCGTCTGTCCGTCTATCCGTCTGTCCGTCTATCCGTCTGTCCGTCTATCCGTCTACCTTTAGATTTCTTCAGGAATGAGAGAGGCATGTCGCAAAACGCTATATAAGGTCAAAGACCGTAAAAACGGGACCCTATTACTAAGACTTCGCTGTCCGTCTGTCTGTCTGTCTGTCCGTCTGATAGCTAGATAGTTGAAATTTTTACATAATATGATGTATTTCTGTTGCCGCTATAACAACAAATACTAAAAACAGAATAAAATAAATATTTAAGGGGGGCTCCCATACAACAAACGTGTTTTTTTTGCCGTTTTTATAGATAATGGTCCGACTCGCACTTGGCCGGTTTTTATGGTTTTTCCTTAATGTGGCCATTAAACCCTAACTCTATACCAAATTTCAGCTCTCTGAGTTTATGGGAAGTACTAGTTCTATTCTGATGATCATGAGTGAGTGAGTGAGTGAGTGTCTAAAATGAGAAACTTTGCTTTCGCTTAACTTCGGAACGAAATGACCTAGAGACTTGAAATTTTGGATTTTAAGTATGTGATTATAGTTTACTGGATGACGAAAATTTCTGCGTTCTGGTATTATCCAGAGGTTTTCAAATAGGGACCTAAAAATGCGGCGAAATGGTTCCTGTAAAGGATGGTACGGCAGTGTTTGTTTGCTTCGCGCTCGACTTGGCGGGGGCACTGCCGTGCCCCCCGATATCATGAGAGTCACTAGACCAATGAGTTAGATAAAGGATTTTCAGTGAAGTAATAACATTATTGGAACCGGGTTTAGCAAATATTTGACGACTGAGATAAACCATGTTAAGGTCTCTGCCGACTGCTATGTACCATAATATATAAAATAAATAAATAAATAATAATTTATTTATTTGAGCACGAATAATTAAAAATACTGCATTTATACATTACTAGCCGACCCGTGACAGACGTTGTCCTGTCAAATTTAAATAATCGAACAGAAAAGACTGAATGGTTTTAGTCTTTGATGTCAGATTGGTTGCACACCAGCGCCATCTATAGAGAAATCATCCCTTTTGCGTTTTTTATAGTTTTTGGGATGTTTTTCATATTTTAAAGTAGTCCATTATTTATTCGGGCATTATATCTACATCTAGAGCAAATATCAACTTAATCCGTTTTGTCGTTTAGACTTGATTGAGGAACAAACATACATACAAACTCACAAACTTTCGCATTTATAATATTATTAGGATTAAAACTAATAATTATGCACTGATTTTAAATGTAAATAATTATTAAAATTAATGTATGATAGATGTATGTAGTCTGTTTAAATATTTATTTTATGCTTTTTTTAGTATTTGTTGTTATAGCGGCAACAGAAATACATCATATTATGTAAAAATTTCAACTATCTAGCTATCAGACGGACAGACAGACAGACAGACGGACAGCGAAGTCTTAGTAATAGGGTCCCGTTTTGTCCCGTTCACGGCAGTGCCCCCGCCAAGTCGAGCGCGAAGCAAACAAACACTGCCGTACCATCCTTTACAGGAACCATTTCGCCGCATTTTTAGGTCCCTATTTGAAAACCTCTGGATAATACCAGAACGCAGAAATTTTCGTCATCCAGTAAACTATAATCACATACTTAAAATCCAAAATTTCAAGTCTCTAGGTCATTTCGTTCCGAAGTTAAGCGAAAGCAAAGTTTCTCATTTTAGACACTCACTCACTCACTCACTCATGATCATCAGAATAGAACTAGTACTTCCCATAAACTCAGAGAGCTGAAATTTGGTATAGAGTTAGGGTTTAATGGCCACATTAAGGAAAAACCATAAAAACCGGCCAAGTGCGAGTCGGACCATTATCTATAAAAACGGCAAAAAAAACACGTTTGTTGTATGGGAGCCCCCCTTAAATATTTATTTTATTCTGTTTTTAGTATTTGTGGTTATAGCAGCAACCGAAATACATAATCTGTGAAAATTACAACTGTCTAGCTATCACGGTTCATGAGATACAGCCCTGTGACAGACAGACGGACGGACGGACGGACGGACGGACAGACATACAAACAGACGGACAGCGAAGTTTTAGTAATAGGGTTCCGATTTTACCCTTTGGGTACGGAACCCTAAAAACTAGGATAATCGAAGATCTGGAGTACCTGGTGACCCTGATTAAAAAACACAAGAGCTTAACCAAACTATTAGAGATCGACATACAGCCTTTACAAAAAATATTCAACTTGATGGGCCGCTTCATTTGATGTCAAAGATCGAAGGTCTGAAGTATCTGATGAAGAACCCTCAGCTGGTCTCAGCTGTAATAGAGATATGGTAATGCCCCCTTCTACTATTGGTACATAAAAAAATCGACTGTCATTGCAAAAAATTATATCAAAAAAACTGTGTCAAATAAGAAAATCTATTAAAATAAATCAATAAGCCCACGCTTCTACAAAAAGAAGTGAAATCCCACCAAAAACATTCTGTAAAAAATTAGCCAAGTCTCGATGGAGCTGCTTGTTTATCTCTAAAAAGTAATGAAATCTAGACAAAGTCGTGCCAATTCTGAGGTTCCTTACTGCGATTTATTTATTATTATAGTTAATGGTGTGACTATAATAATAAAGAAATCGCAGTAAGGAACTTCAGAATTGGCACGACTTTGTCTAGATTTCATTACTTTTTAGAGATAAACAAGCAGCTCCATCGAGACTTGGCTAATTTTTTACAGAATGTTTTTGGTGGGATACTCTTATACTAGCTGCTTGCCCCGGATTCGCACGAGTGGTACCTGGATAAAAAGTAGCCTATGTATTATTCTGATGCATAAGCTATACTACTGTAAAGTTTCATTTTAATCCGTTCAGTAGTTTTTGCGTGAAAGAGTAACAAACACAGACACACACCCACCCACTCACAAACTTTCGCATTTATAATATTAAAGACGCTCCCAGTCGACGATTGTTTTTGTTCGAAACGAAAAAAGAAATACTTCTGAACAAGCCACATCTCCTATTTTATAATGTATAGTATATGTGAATAAAGATGTACCCATCTTTAATCACTTCGATAAATAATCCTACCGACCGCTGCAATGACGACAAACACACGTCAGCGCGTGGTCCGCCTTAGCTTTTCGAATAAATTAATGATATAAATTATGTATAATTACTTATCAAAAATCTATTCTAATAGAAATCTAGATCTACATATTACCTATCTTTAACAATAAATCACAAGTTGATTTTAATAGTAGGTATATAAAATATTTCGATCATAAATTCTAAAACGTATCATTTTGAAATAATATCTTTATCGTGAAAAGTTTCTGCTATTATGTTTTCAGCTTAATAGAAATCTAGGTAGGAACCTTAAGTAATATACTTATAAAAATTGGAGATGTGGTTTGTTCAGAAGTATTTCTTTTTTCGTTTCGAATAAGAGCAATCGTCGACTGGGAGCCCCTTAAGTAGGATTACAAATGAGTAATGAGTAATATGGGTAACCCTTGGTTATCAATAACAATATAGTAATTTTATTTTCCCCGTCACAGCCCCTGTACCTAGGGGATTAATTTCGGGAATTACTTCTTAGTGCACCCCTACGCACTAAAAGGAGCCTACACCCAAACACCAAGTTTTAGAGAGAGAGTTCTTTATGTAAACTACAATGCCATCCAAAACAGTAGTACCTACCTATTACAAAATAAAAATCAAAATGATTCCACCCGCAAAGATATCCTAAAACAACCAACACCATATAAAATATTAAAATTAATATGAGCCGTATCAAATATTTCTCAGTCATCACTCGCACCATTATACGATTATGAATAGAAATAAACCATTATGAATAAAAGCTCGGGATCTTTCTTTCATCCCGTCTGGTGCGCAAGTGCATTGAGCGTCCCCCTCCCTGCACCCACCCCCTCCCCTTACGCGTCCCTCGAAGGCTTACCTGCGCCTGAGCAGCTTCATGATATAGCCTCGGAGAACCGCTACTATTTAGATAGATTATGAGTGCACAGATGAGGTAGATTAGAGAACACAAGCATTCATTTTGATATTACCTACCTGCTAAGTAAAGTTCGCCAGAAACAATAAAACTGTTTTGTTCTTTCTAAATAATAACATTCTCGTGTCACAGTGTTTGTAACCAAACTCTCCGAAACGACTTTACCGATTTTTATGAAACTTTTTGTATACCTACCTATATTTGGTAGGTAGGTATATGAATAGGCCGTAGGGTATTTTTTATAACCCTTCGGGAAAAATTTAGCTTAAAGCTAGTAAGACTATAAGAATAAGTTGGTTATAAAATATTAGGTTGTTTACTTTTACACGTACCAAATTTGAAACTTTTTTACTAATAAATAACTTGGGTACAAATAGGTTAGTTCTTTAATATTTTTTATTATATCATGCCTAGATATTACGGCTTTTTGACTGTTCAAATAGGTAATACATAGAGATACCTACCTACTATTAAATAATAAAACATGAACTGACATATTTTACTAAAATCACTATGAACATACCAAAAAGACTTGGCAACAATGAAAGGATGATTTATAAAATCATATTCGAGCGTAACGAGTACTATAATTACAGCAAACACAAACATAAAATGTGTCACATCTGTGCGCCACATTCTCTGGCCATTCGTTCGACAGCGGCGTACGCGCCATCGACAACGTCACACAGGCTGCCTCTGAAAGCGGGCGGACGCGCACGCGCATCGACACCGTCGAACCAGCATGTTTGTGTAACTGTGTGACTGTGATTGTGACAAATATGTGGAACTTTTTATTTGTGCTGGTGTTGCTGAACAGCTGCTATGCAGAACTCCAGGAGAGAGGTAAGTCGAACTTACTAAAATGTTGGTCACCACCTTTCTCTGGTAAACTGGCATGTTTTCGTTTGTTAGTAAACGTTGCCAGTCCAACATTTTATCGGCAAGTCCACATAAACTCGTACCTTCTTTGTTAAACTGTTTTTTTTCATATAAAAGTTGCAAATTTAACTATTTTTTTAAATAGTTATTGAGTTAGTTGTTCATATAAATCCCAACATTAATGAAAATGTTCAGCAAACTAAGGTACACCTACTACGTCAGCAATATCTCAACCAGATAATGGCAGGTTTTTTGTCTTCGAAAATCTTTGTAACACTGTAAGTTATTTATTATTAAAATACGGTTCTTAGGTACTTTGCATACAATTATTATCTGAAACATAAAATTCTCGTGTCAGTGTTTGTAACCAAACTAATAACGGCTTGACCGATTTTAATGAAATATTTTGTGTATTCGGTAGTTCTGAGAATTAGTCGTATTTTTTATACCCCTATTTGGCGTAAAGTTCGGGAAAAAGTGAAAGTGTTTTTTTGTGGGATTATTGATATTTGACAGGACAACGTCTGTCGGGACAGCTAGTAATAAATATAATTGGATATGAGAAAAAATATAGGTAATTATTATAAAGTAAGTACGATACTATTGTTCTAAAAATGTTGGCGATTGACCTTATATTAGAACAAAGTAAGTACCTACCTACCTAGTTTGTTTGAATGAAAGTCTAACTAACCCATTATCATACTGACCTTAAATTAGTCAATCTACGGTGAAGGCATTTAAAGAACTTACCCACTGTATAAATAGTTAGTATTTCGAAACAACTTTACACCTGTGGCCTGGGATCTACTCGCGAAAACGATAATATTGTAACAATAATCATACCAAAGTTACATCGTTTCGACTATATTTTGATCGATGGAACGACCGTAATTACTTTTGACCATCAACGATATTTGTAACCCTACTTTCCTACTTCCTACTAATATTATAAATGCGAAAGTTTGTGAGAGAGTGTGTTTTTGTTACTCTTTCACGCAAAAACTACAAAACAGATTAAAATGAAACTTTACAGTAATATAGCTTATACCTATATCAGAATAACACATAGGCTACTTTTTATCTAGGTACCTACCACCCATGCTAATCAGAATCAGCGAGCAGCTAGTAATACAATACGAGAATTAGAGTTTGACAAGGAAACAAATGTTACGATAGGTAGGTATATCGTTTTCGTTTTGCGGAATAGACATCCTGTGTACGAATCATGATCGTATGGTGACGGTATCATTAAAACGTTATACACATAAACAGTGTAATCGTCTGGTTTAGACGATATCTTTACGATACGATAATGGTTTGTGCTCAGACCACTGCAAAAATAGTTATGTTTCATAATTACGTTTAAAAAAATAAACGACTTCATGTTTATAAATAAAAATTGGAGTGGGGGGCGCTCAGATGCTGACTTGGTGGTAATGGGACCACCTCGGAAGTATAGGCTTTCAAATAAAAAAATAATTTTGAAAATCCGTCCATAAACGCCGGAGTAATCGCGTAAAATACACAAAAATAACAACTACAGGCAAATTGATAACCTCCTCCTTTTTGAAGTCGGTTAAAAACTACTTCAAACCTTACTTTATTTAATTCTGTGCCTTAACTCTAAAACGTCAGTTAATGAAAAAAACAAAGGAACGTTCAACAATGTGTTATCAATTTTATTGAACTTCGTATTGAGTTAAAAAGTATTCCAAACAATTTTGTGTTTTGTAATCACTGCAATAATAATAATTGTCATATCGATTTGTGGTTTCACAGTTGCGGTTCAAATAGTTAATAAAATATTAATTAATATCAAAATGTTTTAATTATACCATTGAGCTCGTTATGCGATGGTACGTTTCTTATTTTGTTTTATTTATTGTTCCGTACCCAAAGGGTGAATAACAGGACCCTATTACTAAGACTTCGCTGTCTGTCTGTCTGTCACAAGGCTGTATCTCATGAACCGTGATAGCTAGACAGTTGAAATTTGCAAATGCGATTTTTTTGCCGTTTTTATAGATAATGGTACGAAACCCTTCATGCGCGAGTCCGACTCGCACTTAGCCGGTTTTATTTTAACAAAGACGGCCAAGTGCGAGTCACCTCCGAGGGTTCCGTGTAAGGAAGAGTAGTATTTTTCTAAATGTTAGTAATTTGCAAAATATGCGACTTAAATACAAATTATAGTAGTTAACCTATTCTTTAATAAGATTAATAATAAAGATAAGCTAGTGTTTATTTACACAAAAGAACAATGATCTGATACAAAGGCAAGCACAAAGGATTTTTAACATTATTAATCACTTTTAATATCACACTAGTGTAGGTACTTTGATTAGCCCTGTGAGGCGAACACTAGGTGTATGTCTACACTGCGGCGACACGGGCGCGATGTCTAAAACTTATGAAACTTGCCATCACTAGGGGCTTATTTTGGAAAACTATGATTACCATAGTTTAAAGGGAGATCCTAGAAGCTTTCGAAATGTGGTGCTGGAAAAGGATGGAAAGGATAAATAAGCTGGACACAAAAAATAACATAACATAGAAGTTTTACGTAGAATATAGGAAAAAGAGGTCCTATTAACAACGATTGAGAACAGAAGAAGGAAGATGGTTGGCCACCTTATACGGCACGACAGTTTTATAAAGACTAATGGAAGGGAAGGTTGAAGGGAAGAGAGGAAGAGGAAGGCAACGTATAAACTACATGAGCCATATTAAAGGAGAAAATAGCTGTCGTGTCGTATAACGAAATTATACGACACGACGCTGGAGAGAAACAGATGGAGAGTGCATCAATTACACCGACAAGAGCACAGCTCTTAAGTTAGAAGAAGAAGATGATTATCATGTTAGAAGACTTAAAGCCTATATAAAGAATAATCTTATAAATAAAGCGTATTATACTGTAGATGATTATATAAATGATAAATCCTCGTGGCCTGATGTCGCTCTGCCATTCGACAGCTAAATATTAATTTACTTAGTCTGCACTATTTTATTTTGTGTAACATTTGTCTACTTTAATTATTTTTAAGCAAATAGTTCTTTCTTTAGGTTTTATTTCTAAATCAATTGTAGCGTGTGCTGCTTTTTGAATTTGTGCTGAAGCTCTTTAATTATTTTTTTATTGTTGTACGTACTTGAGTAGTAAGTACTTTTAATTATTATTCTTGTTTGAGCATTCACCTTGTTCGATTGGCATCACACTGGAGCTCTATATAGCATTAAGGAAAGGATCATTAAAAAAAGGTAGACCCCAAGCCGTGTTTGTTGCCTGATTTTTCTAGGCTTGGTCGCGTGGAATCGGTGTAGCTTCACCTAGTTCCTAAGACGTTTCAAAGTGATCCTTGTGATTTTATTGAAATAAATGATTATTGAATTTGAATTTGAATTGGAATGTTATGGCTTTCAATGCCATTGAATGCAGTTTAGATACATAGATTCTATAATAGTTGCAACCGCGCTAGACTCGGCAGTGTGTGGATGATCATTAAGTCTTTTTCGAGCCTGTATAGCGGGGTCACAGCGACTCACCTTTGCATCTATTGCTACCAACAATGTAGGTATTTGAATAATAAGTTGTGCAAAAATGTATATGCTAACTACGGCAAAAAGTGGGCATGTGCCAAATATAATGTTAGAACGTGCTTCTGACTTCCCCCACTAGACATCTTCAAAGGATCTAAGCGTCTGAAGATCTGAGATGTCTATCGTACTTGGGGATTACAGTCGTGATTCTATAATTTTTTTTTATTTTTATTTTTTACTTATTTTTTATTTTTTAGTGATGTGTAATAAATTTATTTCTACTTCTATTGTTCTATTCTATTCCAGTTTACCTGTTACAATATAGAACTTTAACTAGTACACTATGTTAAATTCATGGTTTTCCTGGACCAAATTGGTGACTTTTGGAAAAACCGGCCAACATATTAAAATATGAAACTCTACATCAGTGATCATAATCAAATGAGCCGCCGATCGCAAAAGGAAAACGTTTGCTTTTTTGAAATAAACCGGCCATGTGCGAGTCTGATTCGCGCACGAAGGGTTCCGTACCATTATCTAAAAAAAACGGCAAAAATAACTTAAAACTTACTGTTTTTAGTATTTTTTGTTATACTCGTAGTGGCAACAGAAATGCATCATCTATTCTAAATTAATTCTAAGTAAATTTCAATTGTCTAGCTATCACGGTTCATGAGGTACAGCCCTGTGACAGACAGACGGACTGCGAAGTCTTAGTAATAGAGTCCCGGTTTTATACCCTTTGGGTACGGAACCTTAAAAAAATTACGATCGCTTCACTTGTTATCTTTTGTTTACATTAGCTAATTCATTGTAAAACGATAAGTGTAATCTAACACTTCGATGCGTTACGCATCTTTTATTCAGAAGTGACAACGACCCAAATAACCCTGAGCGACATTTTTAGGGTTCCGTACCCAAAGAGTAGAAACGGGACCTTATAAAGCCGGGGTCCCACGGCGCGTAAAGCGACGGGCCGCGCCGGATGACACTCCGCCTGTGTGCGTCCGGCACGTCGCGTACAGAGCGTTCCGAGCACGGGCCACCACGGATGCATCGTTCCCACGGCGCTTCCGTCCGCCTTGGCGCGGTCTGGCGCGTGAAAACGCGGGCCGTGGGACCCCGGCATTACTAAGACACCGCTGTCCGTCTATCTGTCTGTCACATGGCTGTATGTACTATCTTATGAAACGTGATAGCTAGAGAGTTGTAATGTTCACAGATCATGTATTTCTGTTGCCGCTATAACAACAAATACTAAAAACAGAATTAAATAAATATTTATTTGGGGCTCCCATACAACAAATATGAATATTTTGTAGTTTTTTATGGTACGGAACCATTCGTGCGCGAGCTCGAGTCGTACTTGGCCGGTTTTTATAATGTACAATTGTACAATAAATAGGTATTTTAAATATTATTTTTCAGTTTGTACTTTGCATAAACATACAGACAAACTCACAAACTTTCGCATTTATAATATTATTAGGATAGGATTTTTTAAAGTTGTTAAATTTTTGGTAACTTCATAATTATGCTGTGATGATAGTAAATATTTCGGATGAGTTAAAACTTTTCATACCTATACAATTCCGATGACAATGTTATGACAATGACAATGTGTGACAGGTCATAGTGTGCTTATTATCTCTAGCTCGAAGGAGGATTTTTCAAAAGCTTGTTTTAAAATATTTCTCAACAGAAAACGTATTACCTATTGAAATAGGATTTACTGTAAATCTCAAGAATGCATCTTTTCAGATCTTCACGAGCTCAGGTCTTTGAAAATGCTCAAAGGTGGTAGTCAGAAGGAAATAAGTACCTACATTTTGCTTTCAGATTTTTGCTCTTTTAGGGTTAAGCTCGACTTTTTACATGTTCTTTGTAATGTCATAAATTGTTATTTTTTCTGTATACAATAATGTATTCAAGTAAAGTACAGATGGCAAGCAAATCGCCTCTTATAAAGGTGTGACCAGACATAGCGCGGCAATTTGAGCGCGCTGCTAGCCGCGCTATGATTAGACGACGGCCGCGCGATCTTTATGTTTAAACTAGTCACGCGGCAAACTTCTTTCCTGCGAATGCCGCGCTCAAATGCCGCGCTATATCTGGTCACATATTATTTTATTTTATTTTATTTTACTTTATTCGGAACAACAAACAGTTGATACATTAGGATCTTATAAAATAAAGTATAAACTATGAAGAAATTAGTAAATGTACAACCCACTACGTTATCCTCAGATTACTAATGAAAAATTGTGAGGTTGTTGTGTATAAACTAAACAATAAAGAAAAGGTATGCGTGGCATTAACAAAATGGGTTTATAATAATTATAATTTAATAAACTTATCGCTATATGGCATGCAATAAATCGCTATCTATCTATCTATCCATCTATCTATCTATATAGAATATTAACTAGCTTCCTCAGTGATTTTCCTTCCTCAGTTTAATGCTTCATGTTTAATTTAAAGTAGCTAAACATAGTTACTTCCTGCTCGTAGAATATTATATTACTCGAAAATTATACTAATAATTATAAAACGTCGTAACGACTGAATCGTTTTAGGTGTAGCCAGAAACCTTAGGTATCAGGGGCCAGGAAGAGGCCTTACCATAAGCTCATAAAGTAATATTAAAACCACTACTAGCGGTGCAAAAGTGACATTCACACATCGAGTTACTGTTCTAACATTACTATAAGAGCTGATATAGTCCGTGACCTGGAATAGCAATTATACTTTTATTTTTTTAAATGTGGGCTTATGGCAAATATATTGTTTGAATGTGCCTCTGACATATTAAGCCACGGCGCGTAAAACTACGGGCCGCGCCGGATGACGCTCCGCCTGTGTGCGTCCGGCGCGTCGCGTACAGAGCTTTCCGAGCACGGACCACCACGAATGCATATACATATTACATATATACATATTTAAGGATCTCGGCGCCTTGAGAGCTGAGAGCAGTCTACCATACTAAAGGATTACAGTCGTGATCCTATATACATACATACTTTTATTCAAGACCAGGCGAGTGAAGGGCGAAAGCCAGTAAACATAATCTTTTATCTGTAATCTGAAATGTACATAGTGTTTCGAAGTAGATAAGCCAATGCACGTGTTATATTATTCCAAACGAACGTAGGAGCATCCTTTTATGCGAAGAAAGAAAATACAGATTTTTATGTTTACTGTTTTTCAATGACAAGCTTTTGTAAAATCATTCAAATCACCACTTATCGCATAACTATGTCATTGGAACTTGACAAGAATGCAAAGTTTTTACTCAATCAGAGTATTTACTAAGGAGTTCCGTTGTGAGGGTCTGTTGAACAGCTCCTGACTCCATTGTCAGATAAACTACACCATATTATTGCATTGTCACCGAAGTTGCATAAGTATGTAAAATTTCAGCTCAATCGGTTGGGGATAACTGCTTCAAAATTGAGTTGAAAGATTCCATCTTAACAAACATAGTTACATACATAACTACATATAAAAGCTTTTAAAAATAAAACTCTTACAATACCTCGATCTTAAAAAGAGTAATATTTTTTTTTATGAAAGCAGATTTTTTTTTTTCTCAATAACCGCAAAACATACATTTTTTTTTTATTATGACATAAATAACTTAAGGATTTTATCCAGATAAATTAGTATATATTATTAATTACACGATTAGTTAAACTTTTCTCGATATATTTATTTTCCAAAGTTAACTCATCAAAAACACTAGTTTCGTTTTTAATCAAGACTATGAATAGCTAAATAGTTCATATCTATTTAATTCGTTAGATATTCATACCAGCTACGTAAATAAAAGACAGTTTCTTTTTAAGTTTGATGGTTTTCAAGACAATGCGGTTTTATCTCTTTTTGCGTCTTAGCCGGGTAGACTCAGGCCATGCAAAAATTTCAAGGATCACATGCAAATATGAAGTCCGATTGAAACTACAGATAAAATACGTTCTTCAGTGTTCTTTGAAAACTGTTTTATAGAATTTCAAAGCATCTGTTTGTTACCTGACTACCAGGGAAGAAGGTAATGTTTTTCAATGTGTGTCTATACTAATATTATATAGAGGAAAGATTTGTTTGTTTGTTTGCATCGAATAGGCTCCGAAAATACTGGACCGATTTGAAAAATTCTTTTACCATTAGCATCCTACGTTATCCCTGATGAACATAGGCGATATAATATTTTCAAAAACGTTAGGAATCCGTATCATAAGTAGAATCATAAGTAGACCCGTGCGGTGCCAGGGACTACTAGTATGTAATAAAAGAATAAGTGAAGATTGTAGAGAATAAGAATATTATAAGAAGTAAGCATTCCATACGTGACAGCAATACAATTGAGTTTGAGCGTGATTGAGCGCCAAACATACAACCATCCTCACAAACTTTCGGATTCATAATAGTAGTGATAATTAACGCTTCAACAAATCAAAAATTTTATGGGATCATCTTCGGAGTATACCTTATCCATTAAAGAATCATCAAAACTGGTCTACTAACCTAAATTGAGAACCTGCTTCGTTTTTTTCGTAGGTTAAAATACACAAGAACACAAGAATTGATCTATTTTAAGAGTGTTGCAAACGGTTTTATTTATTTAAAATTTGTTTCTATCAATTTTCTCGTACCTAACCTTGAATGAGTCGAACTAGATTTACTAATCTAAACCGAAATAGGGGAATTTGAATTTAGAACTAGATGCGTTCTCTAACTAATCCCTTTGAAAGCTTTATCTATTGCGTAGTGCAAACCTTTGAAGCCGGATAGCATCGTGACATCGTTACAAGTTTTATTAAGAGCATTCCTGGGCAGGAGTTTTTCTATTAAAAAGTATTTAGCTGTTTCCTTCCCGGATGATAATAATAATAATAATAAAGCCTTTTATTCAGATCATTCAAATCTACTAACAATATATAAAACACAAATTAAAGTTAAACTAAATGTAGTATCTGTTGCTTGCTTGTTTTTTGCCAACCGGCAAAGGCCTCCTCCAACCATTCTGATATTTCATGAGTTACTCTGTTCCACATTACTCCTGCCACTTTGCTTATGTCCTTGTCCGACTTTTTCTGCGGTCTACCTCTCTTCCTTTTACCTTCTCTGGGGTACCATCTTGTTACACTATCTTGTTACTATTTTACTCCATATGTAACCTCCATAACCCTGGATGATGATGCTTGAGCAAATATTTTTCTATCATACAATCTATGAGAACCACTGCATGCCTCTATGTCTTATTTTTCTCCGTAAATTAGTTATTATAAGAATTAGGAACCGTTTAAAACCACAAAAGTTGGCCAGTTTCAACCGCCCACTTTAGATGTCCAGTAAATAAATTTGACTAATAATAATCAATGAAAAAAAGACATACTAGCATAGGCCCCATCTTTCTTTATATTATTTTTGAAGAAAATATTAAGACCGATTCAGTTTTGAAGGAGGAAACTGGTGAATACGGTTTCGTCATTTTTAAATAAGAATATTGGGACCGCGCTGTTGTTGTCTCTATCGCCACTCATACGTTTATATCTTGGGCACAGCGCGACAGCTGTAGATTTTTTAAATACCTATTTTTCCAATTTGTCGCTGCTAGGATTACCTCTTAAGAGGACTCCCAAAAACCGCAGGCATAAATGCACACACCTCCAATGGACTAGTGAAAACTAAATTGATTAATCCTAACCTAACCTGTTAAGTTCGCCTGTTTTTGTATCGGTTCGAGAACACAGTTTCTTCTTCAGATAATATTATTATGGTATTGTCAATAGTACTGGCAATAAAGGAGTTAATGGTAGCTAATGGGCTGAATCCAAAGTATAACATTTATTACAAGCTTTTATTTAACATGCAATGTATGTATGTATGTAACTATGTTTATTAAGGTGGAATCTTGCAACTCAATTTTGAAGCAGTTATCCCCAACCGATTGAGCTGAAATTTCGCATACTTATGTAACTTCGGTGACTATGCAATCAGTTTCAATTTTCGGAATCTTCGTTCATAATTGGATGCGTTGAAAATAATAGTTTTTAATTAGGGTTTTTAATTGCCGTTTTTTATAGATAATGGTATGGAACCATTCGTGTGCGAGTCCGACGTAAGTAGTTAAGTAGTTTTAGGTAGTATTTTTAGGTTTCAATAATATTTACCCTTTAGCCGCCAGAAAAAAAATGCTATGATAATCGGTAAATCATCATTATTCCGTACCAAAACCACTGCTGGGCAAATAAGATCTGGGAGGATGTCCGACACCCTCCCAGATCTCCAGGAGCTTATATCCTTGAAGACGACCAAAATGGGCAGTCAGAAGCACGTCCAAACTTTACATTTAGCACATGCCCACATTTTTCCGTTTCGTATTTTATAAAATTGACGTATCTATCCTTGAAATGTCGACTCCCTGCATTGTGACTAGGGTGACCATAAAGGACCAAAATAATTAGGAACTGTTCAAAAAGTTGGGGTAATAGACGCGACAAATAAATATTATGAATTTTACTATTAAAATTAAAGTAGACTACTGAGCTACGACGGCTGAGTGGGAGGTACCCTGATTTTCAATAAGATTGTGGATTCGAATCTCGGCAATACAACAATGGATTATTTGTTCAAAAAATTTATATGAACATCAAAACACGTGCTCAGGACGGTGAAGGAAATCAGTTAATATTCTTTTAAGCGGCGACGGGCTTGTAACCTGTCACGTGGAACACTCACTACTGCAAAATGTGGGCATGTTCCAAATGTAGAGTAATCTTTGGACGAGCTTCTGTCTAAACCCTTTAGACATCTTCAAGTATCTGAGCGTCTGGAGATCTAAGAGAATGTCAATCGTACTTAGGGATTACAGTAATGATCTTTTTTATTTTAAATTACTTTTATTATAACAAAATGACCGCGGCATACAATCGCGTTTCTTTCAATCGAATGAGTGAAGTGATTTATAAACAGTGTAATTTAAAATTTGTGTTGGTTTATTGAAATAAATAAATAATAATTATTTCAATAAACCAACACAAAATTAAATATTATTAATTAATTATTATTATTATTTATTTATATTAAGATATATCGGGACAATCCCGACGTTTCCTTACCATATAGTAACTCTAACTATGACAGACAGACCCCACTCGATAGTAATTAAACTGAACGTAGACGCAGATAATGGTAGGTAAATAAATAAATAAATAAATATTGGTGGACATTTTACACATCGCCATCTAGCCCCAAACTAAGCAAAGCTGTACTATGGGAACTAAATAACTGATAGAATACTTAAATACTTTTTTTTTGTAAATAAATACTTAAGATACATACTAACACCCAGACACAGAACAAACATCTATGTTCATCACACAAATATTTGCTCTGGGTGGGGATCAAACCCACAACCTACAGCGCTGAAGGCAGAGTTACTACCAACTGAGCTGTGAGGCTATAATTTATATTAGCTTCCGCCCGCAGCTTTGCTCGTATGGTACCTAGATAAAAGCCTATATGCTGTTCCAGGACAAAGGCCTTACCAGGGTTTGATCGTTAGGTAATTATACTAGCTACCTTAATTAAAGACAATTATTTTTTAAATTTGACATACAAAACGTCAAAAATTTCACTTATCACCTTAAGGAATTATAATATTAGTAGGACTCGTAACAAAACTGGATATAGCATAGCGGATCAACACTGCCATCCAGCAGCCACCGTTAAATTCCCATTTTGCAACTGTCAAAAGGCAATGGGATTTTGACAGTTGAACCCGATCACTATTACCAGTGGCCTTACGCAATAAGGCTGCTTGGCCGCCAGCGTTTTGGGGATGTTTCCGAGTTATCTGGATCAGATAAATTTAATATTTCCACGCTATTTAAAATAATAAATGCTCAACTGTTTTTTGTTTATTTTGTTAATAACATGCAGGCGATAATATATTTGTATTTGAAACTTCACATGTGGAATGCTAACTATGTAATGTTTGGACGGTCCACTGACTAACTCCTTTAGAAATCTTCAAGATTCTGAGCGCCTGGAGATCTGAGAGGATGTCTACCGTAATTGGGAATAACAGTTGTGATACTATATCCATTTCTATTTTTACTGTATGTCATAGTAAAAAATAAAATAGACATTCTCTCAGATCTCCAGACGGTTAGATCCTTTGAAGATGTCTAGTGGGGGTAGTCAGAGGCACATCCAAACATTATATTTGGCACATGCCCACATTTTGCAGTAGTTAGCATTCCATACGTGACAGGTTGCAAGCCCATCGCCGCTATCATATATCTACGTCATAGCGCAATATCTAAACGTTTAAATGGGGATTTAATTACTTGTTAAAGACGCAGACTACACTTTGGACTAGATAAATGCTATTGAACTATCTGTCAGACTCAGAACGAGCAATGAACTAAAAAATAAAATAAATACTTATTGGTAGGCATTTAACACAGCCCAATCCATATGGCATTTTACAATCTTACCTTAGGGTGTATTTACACTGATGCGAAGCTGTGCTGTAAATTGACCAATCAGAGTGCTCGAAATAGATAATTGAAAAATTCGAGCGCTGTGATTGGTCAATTCTCGCTCCGCTCCGCACAGCTCCGCGTCAGGGGAAACTAATGTAAAGTACTGATATCCTAGTTTTTTTTATAAATATCTAAGTACTTTTTGCACAAAAACCAAACAAAAAAAACCAGCCAAGTGCGAGTCGGACTCGAGCACGAATGGTTCTGTACCATTATCTATAAAAACGGTAAAAAAATCACGTCATTTTACAGACAGACGAACGGACAGACGAGCAGTGAAGTCTTAGAGTAATAGGGTCCCGTTTTTACTCTTTGGGTACGGAACCCTAAAAAACATCTATGTTCATCACACAAATGTTTTTCCTGGATAGGGATCGAAACTACAGCGTAAAAGGTAACCACCAACTGACCTTTCATTTTAGATCGCGAGAATATCGAATTTTAAAGTTTAAGCTGCGTCTAAACCGATCGTAAACAGTATATCTGTAACAGATTGTGGCAGGCATGTCCTTAGTGACATTTGTAGATTGTGTTTGTTTATTTTTATTATTGTTATATATTTTTAAGTAAATAATTAAAAGTAATGTGCCAATAATAATTATGAGTCTAATTAGTCGAAATTAAATAATTTTATTTATTTATTTATACTAATGAAGGGAATTTCAATATAGACAACTAGCTGTTAACAATAAAAAAAAACTCATTATAATATTATCGTAGAAAACATTTTTTTACTCATTTCAAAACTCGGTAAATGACAAAAGTAAATAAATGATTGTATTGAGGTTTCATGGTCAACCTACTAGTTGAACATAAATTAAAATACTAGCTTTTCCCAGCAACTTAACTCGCATGGAACATAAACTTGAACTTGAACTTGGATAAAAAGTAACCTAAATACTTCTAGCCGACCCGTGACAGACGTTGTCCTGTCAAATTTCAATAATAAATGTTGCACACCAGCGCCATCTATACCAAAATCATCCCTTTTGCGGTTTTTTATCATTTTGGGGATGTTTTTATTATATTAAAGTATTCTATGATTTATTCTGGCATCAACATAAAAAATCGACTTAATCCATTTTGTCATTTAGGCCTGATTGAGCCACAAACATACAAACAAACTCACAAACTTTCTCATTTATTATATTATTTATTTATTTATTATTTATTATTTATTATTTATTTATTATATATTTATTATATTAGTATGTACAATATGCTACTAAAATAAAATATCAAAGAAGTATGGGTGTAAAGGTACGCGTCCACAGGTCGGTACCGTACGCATCGAACGCATCGCATTTAACGAATTGTAGTATTCTTTGTATAAAAAGTCACACAAGTGCGTCCACTTATCCCTATTGTACGCATTGGACTCACTTGTGTCAGTCACTAGTATCAGCAACGAGCACCTTGTTAGCGCTTTCACTTCGCGGTCGGTTTGACCGCAGCTTTAGTTTACTAGCCCTAGCTAGTGCAAGCTTAAGCTCAGGGGCCTTACTACAATCTCTAAAGTAAGACTAAATCAGTATTACTCACGGTGCTAAAGTATCAACGCCATACGCGTTCATATAGCGTTGGTCACGTTCGCTCTTAAAGTAATACTGCTATAGTCTTACTTCAGAGAATGTAGTACGGCCCCAGATATAAATTAATTAACAGGCCATGGGAGAAATAACTCAATCAATTAGGATCACTCCCGTGAGGTCGATGCACGCCTATGTTCCTATGTTGGTTTATAATTCAATTTTTGACGAATAGCCATGTCAAAGCTGTATAATAGGCCTAGATGGATTCCACTTCACTTAACCAAACGGATTAGGATGAAAATTGGAACATACGTAGCCTATGCTTTGGCAAAAGCAAATAGGCTACTATTTATCCAGGTACTACGCGAAGCCGCGGAAAATATAAGTAATGAAAACCCACAGAGACCTCGGCGGCAAGGGCGCCCTCAAAATTCCGGGGCCCCAAGGTTTTTACTAGGCCCGGGAGACTATTACTCAGTAAACTTACTAGAAAGCGTTTACTTAGCGCAGTACTACCGACTAGTGATGACTGTGATGAGTACATTTAGTTTGATTTGCCGCCGAGCGGGCCTAAGGTAGGCACCCCGGTGCAAGATAAAAACAAGACAGCCCTAATGGTACTTCTGGTTATACATCTAGTATGATGCCGCGATTGCACTAGGGGACAATTGTCCCGCGAAATTGTTGTCTACATGTCGGGCGACATCGCGCGATATCGCAGGTCCCTATTTCTATTTGTCCCTCACGTAAAATTACAAATAATATTCGAGTCGGGCGACGTCGCGCGGTATGTGTGACACTCAGACTTGCCGCATTGCAAATACGGCTTGATGACGCGCAAAATAAACCATTATCATCATCTGCCCTTATCCTACTCAAGTGGGGTCGCTCATCATTGCAGTATTTACACCTTTCACCCAATCCATACATCTCTTCTTACTCCTAACTCTACTCGTGTATAAATCCACATTACCCATCACTTTTCTTGTAACGCGCAAACAAAACAAGCATTAAGTAAGAAATCCTTGAAATTTACAATTTATATAAGATGCAGCGGGGGTAAATAACTGGGTAAATAACTCTCCTTGAATAAAACTTATTCAATATCTGGGGGCACGGCAGTGCCCCCGCCAAGTCAAGCAATAAAGCGGCACGGCTGTACCATCCTTTTCTCGAAGCAGTTCAGGCCATTTTCGACCCCCTATAACTTCGTTGTGGATAAAACTGGAAGTCTGAATTTTCAGTAACTAAACAGTCACTATATAAACACGGTATATTTCAAATTTCATTCAATTTGAACCAGTAGATTAAGAATTATAACTAGTCAAAGTCTCCTATTTTGTCACTCACTCACTCACTCACTGACTGACTGACCGATCATCAAAAGTTTAAGGCACTTCTAGCAGACATAGAAGCTTCAAATTTGAAACACAATTTGTGTTTGGTGTGAAAATCCTAAAAAACCTGCCAAGTGCGAGTCGGACTCGCGCACGTCGAGTTCCGTACCATTATCTATAAATCACGTTTGTTGTATGGGAGCCCCACTTAAATATTTATTTTATTCTGTTTTTAGTATTTGTTTTTATAGTGGCAACAGAAATACATCATCTGTGAAAATTTCAACTGTCTAGCTATCGTGGTTCATGAGATACAGCCCTGTGATAGACAGACGGACAGACGGACAGACGTACAGATGGACAGATGGACGAACGGACAGTGGAGTATTAGTAACAGGGTTCCGTTTTTACTCTTTAGGTACGGAACCCTAAAAAGTAAAAAAAAAAATAAAAAAAAATATCTACTACAAAAATAAATGAGATGCCATCAAAAACATAACTTGTAAAAAAAGCCAAGTCTCGCAACGCAACTCAGTTCTTCTACCGTAAAAAGTTGTGAGATCCATGTAATACCAAGTCGGTTAATTTATTCAGTCCCTACTTTAAGGGTCCTTCTGACTTATGTTATTACGTAATTAGCTAACCTTTACGTAATAACTTAAGACAGAACGCATATCAAGCATATGCTTGCTCGCACAACGTTTGCTAATGGAGATAGCAAATAAATAACATATTTATTGAGACGTAAAAGTAGATAACTAACTTATTATTTTTAATGATGTTATGATGTTTTCTTGGTATTGTAGCTATAGGTACTTAGTAGTGCAGAACCGTAAGTGCAACGATAAGGTTACTAACGAGCTGGTAGGTTATTTATCCTCGTAAAAGTCGGTTTGGCCGAGTAGGAGGTATCTCGACTTTCAATCCGAAGGTCGCGTGTTGGAATTCCGGTCAATGGATTTTTCTGTTCGAGCACGTACTCAGAACAGTGTAAAAGAAAAGCATAAGAAACCAGTTATTAGCATTATAGTCGGCAATAGAATGGCAATTAAAATTCAAAAATCATTTATTTCAATAAAATCACAAGGATCACTTAAAAACGTCTTAGGAACTAGGTGAAGCTACGCCGATTCCTCGCGACCAAGCCTAGAAGAATCAGGCAACAAACACGGCTTGAGGTTTACCTTTTTTTTAAATGATACTTTCCTTAATACTATGTAGAGCTCCAGTGTGGTGCCGATCGAACAAGGCTCAAACAAGAATAATAATTAAAAGTAATCTGTCACGTATGGAAAGCTAACTAATGCAAAATGTGGTCGAACTTACAACCTAATACAGCGCAGAAAGCCGTTACTACTAGCTGATCTGTGACGCCAGTCAATCTTCGTCTCTCTACATGCCTAAACTAAGCATACTTTTCTCAATCATCACTACATCTTATTTTACTCCACGCCGTTTATTTGGTGATGCTATGAGTCATGACAGAGAAAACGTTTCATTGAGGTGTAGCTAGAAGTGGCTAGACCAGCTGCAAGCGTAAATGGCTGAGGCGGAAGAGAAATCTGGAAAAACAAGTGTGCAATTGAACAGGTTCCATGATTACCACACTAGCCTCTGGCCGCGGCTACGTTTGCATCCGGATGGATTGGGATCTATTACTTTTTATACACATCTACGAAATTTAAAAAAAAAGTATTCAGGCCCTTGTCAAATGCAATGTCTGGATCTGCCTCTGACTCTCTTTAGACATCTTCAGATCATTTCTTACATTCTTGTACAACATTTATTTGAATTAAAACTATCGTGGTTGTTAATCATTTTAAATAGAAATACGGCTAATTACCACGTTTTTCCTTTGTATTGCTGACGTTCCGAGACCGCGATCAACGGCAGATCGGCGTCTGCCGATCTGCCGTTGATCGCGGTCGCGGGCGATGCTCATGATGAAGAGCATCTGAATTGTCTCGAAACGTCAGCAATACAAAGGAAAAACATGGTAATTAGCCGTATTTCTATTTAAAACAACATTTTTTGTTTGATTATGATAACACGTAAAATAAAATCCCACCAAAAACATTCTGTAAAAAACTAGCCAAGTCTCGATGGAGCTGCTTGTTTATCTCTAAAAAGTAATGAAATCTAGACAAAGTCGTGTCAAGTCTGAGGTTCTTTACTGCGATTTCTTTATTATTATAGAATGTTGTGTGACTTGGCCGTTGAACATTCTTTATACGTTAGTGGGTACAAGTCAATTTTGTTTACACGTAATGTTATATCTGTTGTAACTACCTATGTTTGTTATGCAAGATAATAGCCAATACAGGTATTGGTAATTGGACGCTAGTGTCTTAGTTTAGGCTGTTGTTGATCGTGCAACACATGCATTCAGCATTGACAATGCTGACTTCTGCTGTCTTCTTTTTGGAGCGTCAAATCGACCACCGATCTAACATAAAATAGACGTATTTTGACGGCCAAGTCACATAACATTCTATAATAATAAAGAAATCGCAGTAAAGAACCTCAGACTTGACACGACTTTGTCTAGATTTCATTACTTTTTAGAGATAAACAAGCAGCTCCATCGAGACTTGGCTAGTTTTTTACAGAATGTTTTTGGTGGGATTTCACTTCTTTTTGTAGAAACGTGGGCTTATTGATTTATTTTATTAGATTTTCAGATTTGACACAGTTTTTTTTTTTCTTTTTAGGAGTTGTTTTTTTATTATAAAAACAAATCGTAAGCGCGTTTAAAATACAGTCAGCGCCATCTAGCGACGTGTGCGCTGGTATCACCGCCACTCTTAGTCCAATGCATTATATTTTTATCAAATTTTGAGCGAAATTAATATTTTAGTTTATTTAATTTGTTAATTTGTTTATTCAATTTGTGTAATGTTCGATTAGAATAAAGTTAATCGTTCAACTATTTCTTCTTGTAAACTTGTAAGTATAAAAGCCAGTCTAGTCTTATCCAGAGTTTTCCTTTAATTTTATTGCGTACCCCCGTAGCGTAGCAGTTCGCCCCGGCGTCGCACGGATGTAATAATGATAATTATAGGTAATTTTTCTACACCTTGGGTTACATTATCGAATTTTTCATAAGGATCCCTAATAAAACTTTTAGTATCGCAGACTTTTTTTGTAGATATTGATGTTTTATTTAAAACTGTAGTACATCACTTTGCTCTATTGTCAACAATTTTAGCAGCGTACGCGATATAAGGATTTTTTTTTTTTTTTTGCACGTTGGGTTACATTATCGAAGTTTTCATACGGATCCCTAATAGTTAGACATATAGTATCGCATACTTTTTTGTAGATATTGATGTCTTCTTTAAAACTGTAGTACATTACTTTGCTCTATTGTCAATAATTTCCGCAGCAAACGCAATATAAGGATTTTTTTTTAATTTTTTCACACTTTGGATTACATTATCGATGTTTTCATACGGATCCCTAATATTTTTGAAAATATACTATAGCCTATGTTCATCAGGGATAAAGTAGGATTCTAATGGTGAAAGAATTTTTCAAATCGGTCCAGTAGTTGAATATTTTTTGTAAAGGCGGTATGTCGATCTCTAATAGTTTGGTTAGGCTCTTGTGTTTTCTTATCAGGGTCACCAGGTACTCTCTTCGATTATCCTAGTTTTTATGGTTTTCCCTTTATGTGGCCATTAAACCCTAACTCTGTACCAAATTTCAGCTCTCTGAGTTTATGGGAAGTACTAGTTCTATTCTGATGATCATGAGTGAGTGAGTGAGTGAGTGAGTGTCTGTCTAAAATGCGAAACTTTGCTTTCGCTTAACTTCGTAACTAAAAGACCTACAGATTTGAAATTTTGGATTTTAAGTATGTGATTATGGCTTACTGGATGACGAAAATTTCAGCGTTCTGGTCTTATCCAGAGGTTCTCAAATAGGGGCCTGAAAATGCGGCGAAATGGTTCCAGTAAAGGATGGTACGGCAGTGTTTGCTTCGCGCTCGACTTGGCGGGGGCACTGCCGTGCCCCCAAATAGGGTCAAAGACCCGATTGTGGTGCCTACCCCGGTTTTGGTAATTTTAAATTTTTTCAGTCAAAAACTAAGCATAGCAAACAAAATTATTTAAAATCTATAGTTAATACAATTTTTTGTCTATGGTCTGTTTCGATTAGTAACAGTTGTGATACTAATACTAATAATAATGATACTAACTCTAGACTTGATTGAACAATAAAATATTTCACGATTTGTCTATTTAACCTTTGCTTTACCTAAGAGATAGATAAATACTCTAATCAATGTTGATTAAAAAATTCTCGTTTTAATATTTTTTTTCAATATAAACAGTTTATTTGAAAATCTAAATATATTTTTAGATTTTCCGTGGGCGTCAGACAAGCTCCTAGTTGCTTATGTATTGTCTTATATATATTGTGTGGGGTATCCTTTTAAATTGAATTTCAAAGAAAATATATTTATAATGTATATTATGTTTTTGTTCATGTATTTCACTTTCAAAACTTTTGTGAGTTGTACTACACATTATTACAACAACGGGAAATTACTCACGTAAATGATAAATTGTCAATGAGGACAGGACAGAATCAGGATCATCTTCTGCTTGCCCTTACTCAAGTAGGGTCAGTCGGTACATGTTTCTTTCTGCCACACTATCTATATAGCCCGTTTAGATTTTTGATTGATACACAAAAAGCGAAATAACAGAATTATATATGCAATAAATAATAACGATTGATGTTGAGATTTATAACATCAATCTATCAATTATCAGGAAAACTGCAGCTTCTTTTAACATTGTCATGGTCTATTATTTAAAAGTACGTTTGTAATATAAGGCACATCGCCCACACGAGTTAGAGTCGAGGCGGAGGCGGCTCGGAGTCGAGGCGGGGAAAGCGCGATGCCTCTTGTTTGACAGTGCGGAGTCGTGACACATGCGAGGCAGCAGACGGATCTTCTAAACTAAATTAAAAAAAAAATAGGAAAGGGCCTCCCCTTACGGTTTTGCCCTGGCCTCAACTCAAGGGGTAACTAGCCCTGGGTAATGGGGGCTTGCCTTTTGGCGTGACCTTAAACTTCTTATTCTACTTACATGCTACTTAACTAAATATTTATGTACATTGGCTTATATATATATTTTTTTTTTGTTTTTTCTTTTTTTGTACATAAAATATTATACAGGCGAGGCGGAGGTGGCTAGGAGTCGAGGCAAGGGCGAGCTATCTGCTCGGGAGCGCGCCCGGCCTAGCCTCGACGCGCCGCCTCGACTCTAGGCCCTGTAGGCGATACTCTCCAAAACTGATGATATTAATGACGAACTCACTTGCTACTCATCAACGTCAAAAACACATGCTACAGTCTGTTGTTACGGTGTTATGAGCACACAGCGCGGCTTTGCGACACAATCCCGGATTTGATATGAGATACGACTCTCCTTAGAGGGTTGCTACCTTAATTATGGAATTTTAAATTTGTTCCGGTTTTAAATGTTACCTGTAAAGATAAAGCCGCTTGACGTCGAAATAACGCACGAATACCTAAGGATTTAATGTACTTGCTTTTTCTGTACCTTTTAATCATATTCTCGGTAAATTTTGAAGTATATTATATTGTATGATCTAGACTTTTTAATAAGCCAATTAAGGGTGTATTGTATAAGCCAGGTACGTCATAAATGGACTATATTAAAACCCTAGAATTTCTAATGATCTTGTAATTGCAAATATTGACGGGTCATTCATCACTAAAGAGACATCTATATTTTTGTACAACAATGTCTACAATACGTCTGTGTAAAGGCATTTTTTTATTTTTTATTTAAGTTACTATAATCATGTTATAGACTAGTGTCATACAAAACTATTCTGCGGAGTCTTTAAATAAATAAAAATAGGATCACGACTGTAATCCCCAAGTACGGTAGAGATCCTTGAGATCTAAGAGTATGTATTGTATACCGTACTTGCGGATAACAGTCGTTATCCAATACTTTTAAAAAATAAATAGGATCAAGACTGTAATCCCCAAGTACGGTAGACATCCTCTCAGATCTTCAGACGCTTAGATCCTTTGAAGATGTCTAGTGGGGTTAGTCAGAGGCACGTCCAAACATTATATTTGGCACATGCCCACATTTTGGAGTAGTTAGCATTCCATACGTGACAGGTTGCAAGCCCATCGCCGCTTATAAGAACACTAACTAGTTTCCTCACGATGTTTTCCTTCACCGTTGTAAGCACGTGTTTTTGATGCGCATATAAATTTTCGAACAGAAAAATTTATTGATGCACACCGGTATTCGAACCCACGACCTTCAGATTGAGAGTCGAGGTACATCCCACTCGGCAACAATTTTTTCCCACACAACAACAATTTTTATTGTTATATTTATGATTTGACGTACCAACATCCCAGATCGACTTTTATTGTTCTAATGGTACCGTTATAACATCCCCAGTTTGTAAAATGGCGTTCATCAAAAATAAATTAAAAAAGTAAAACGTTTCAGCGTTTTATAGAGGCCGAATAAAATAAATTAACGCCCCGAAAATTTTCGACGTAAGCCTTGAAAACCCGAAATTATTTTAGACGTAGGTTCAGGCTTCTATTCTTATTATCGAGATATAAACATGGGTAAAGTAGGTAGATAAAAGATTTATCTTCTAAACTGTTCTTTAATCGGTTACTATTAATATAATCACTACATAGTATAAAGCAAAGTCGCTTTCTGCTTCCCGCGTCTGTATGTATGTATGTATGTTTGCTTATATCTTTAAAACTACACAACGGATTTTGATGCGGTTTTTTTTAATAGATAGAGTGATTCAGGAGGAATGTTTATATGTATAATAACATGCTACCCGTGCGAAGCCGGGGCGGGTCGCTAGTTAGTTAGTAGTAATTTAACACTTTATATATCTATCTTTATATACTTTAGTTGTCCCGTCAAAAAAAGCTTTTATAAGAACATTCTCCTGATAATATCGAATACATAATTAATACTGTTAATAATGAATCCCTATTTTCCTTGGTTACGGCATAACGCGTGAACGGCTGGATTGATTTTGCTAATTCTTTTGTGTTGTGTTTGTTATTGTCAGGAGAATGTACTTAGAAAAAAAAAGAGTAAGAAAAAATAAAGAATAAAGTCTCGCGGAAAGTTGTGAAATTCGGTAAAAATTTAAAGTTGCTTTTTATAAAAAAAACCGGCCAAGTGCGAGTCGGATTCGCGCACGAAGGGTTCCGTACCATTATCTATAAAATTAAATATTTATTTTATTCTGTTTTTAGTATTTGTTGTTATAGCAGCAACCGAAATACATAATCTGTGAAAATTTCACTGTCTAGCTATCAAGGTTCATGAGATACAGGCCTGTGACAGACAGACGGACGGACGGACGGACAGACAGACGGACAGCGAAGTCTTAGTAATAGTGTTCCGATTTTACCCTTTGGGTACGGAACCCTAAAATGACAGCACATCTATCGGAACAGCTAGTAATTGTAATAATTGTTGACCTATCAAGATTTATCGCATATCACTATGTGTGTACCAACCCTAGCGCCACTTCGTAATATTGGATTTTATTTTCGGTTCGTCGCGGTTGTGCCCTTATTCTTAAATAGGCTTTATTCGTTGATTTATTAGTAGCTGTAAGGTTCTGTGATTCATTTGATTTGTATCTTACAAACCAGATTTTTTCTGAAGTTGATTTAGGTTTAAGGACTTTTATTTTCTTTTGTTGCATCAAAATAAACGACTTACTTTTTTAGATTTTTTGTTAAAATTATCTTAATTTTATCTTGCAGTCCGCCTTAGCGTCAAACGGGTGTATACACTATAGATATATAGGAACAAACGATTTTATGGCAATTTTTTACACCTTGGGTTACAATTGTTTATTCAATTTGTGTAATGTTCGATTAGAATAAAGTTAATCGTTCAACTATTTCTTCTTGTAAACTTGTAAGTATAAAAGCCAGTCTAGTCTTATCCAGAGTTTTCCTTTAATTTTATTGCGTACTAGCAGTCCGCCCCGGCGTCGCACGGATGTAATAATGATAAAGGTAATTTTTTTACACCTTGGGTAACATTATCGAATTTTTCATAAGGATCCCTAATAGTGAGATGTATGGTTTTACATACTTTTTTGTAGATATTGATGTTCTCTTTAAAACTGTAGTACATCACTTTGCTCTATTGTCAACAATTACAGCAGCGTACGCGATATAAGGATTTTTTTGGTTTTTTT
The DNA here is from genome assembly GCA_912999785.1 of Hydriomena furcata. Taxonomy (NCBI): domain Eukaryota; kingdom Metazoa; phylum Arthropoda; class Insecta; order Lepidoptera; family Geometridae; genus Hydriomena; species Hydriomena furcata. The sequence continues at coordinate 3,733,988 of OU538821.1, forward strand.
TTTACACGTTGGGTTACATTATCGAAGTTTTCATACGGATCCCTAATAGTTAGACATATAGTATTGCATACTTTTTTGTAGATATTGATGTCGTCTTTAAAACTGTAGTACATTACTTTGCTCTATTGTCAATAATTTCCGCAGCAAACGCAATATAAGGATTTTTTTTTAATTTTTTCACACTTTGGATTACTTTATCGATGTTTTCATACGGATCCCTAATATTTTTGAAAATATACTATAGCCTATGTTCATCAGGGATAATGTAGGATTCTAATGGTGAAAGAATTTTTCAAATCGGTCCAGTAGTTGAATATTTTTTGTAAAGGCGGTATGTCGATCTCTAATAGTTTGGTTAGGCTCTTGTGTTTTCTTATCAGGGTCACCAGGTACTCCAGATCTTCGATTATCCTAGTTTTTATGGTTTTCCCTTTATGTGGCCATTAAACCCTAACTCTGTACCAAATTTCAGCTCTCTGAGTTTATGGGAAGTACTAGTTCTATTCTGATGATCATGAGTGAGTGAGTGAGTGAGTGAGTGTCTGTCTAAAATGCGAAACTTTGCTTTCGCTTAACTTCGTAACTAAATGACCTACAGACTTGAAATTTTGGATTTTAAGTACGTGATTATGGCTTACTGGATGACGAAAATTTCAGCGTTCTGGTCTTATCCAGAGGTTCTCAAATAGGGGCCTGAAAATGCGGCGAAATGGTTCCAGTAAAGGATGGTACGGCAGTGTTTGCTTCGCGCTCGACTTGGCGGGGGCACTGCCGTGCCCCCAAATAATAAATAGGATCACGACTGTAATCCCCAAGTACGGTAGACATCGTCTCAGATCTCCAGACGCTTAGATCATTTGAAGATGTCTAGTGGGGGTAGTAGTGGAGGCACATCCAAAATATTTGACACATGCCCACATTTTGCAGTACCTAGTTAGCATTCCATACGTGACAGGTTGCAAGCCCATCGCCGTTTATTAGAATACTAACTGGTTTCCTCACGATATTTTCCTTCACCGTTTAAGCACGTGTTTTTGATATAAATTTTTCGAATAGAAAAATCCACTCGAACCCACGGCCAACACGGCTACACACGGATAACACGTTTATATTACAAATGCGAAAGTTTGTTACTAAATCACGTGTCACCGATTTCGATGATATTTAGTATACAGATAGAATATGACATGAATAAATATCAAACTATCTGGTTACAACGCGAGTGTACTACGGACGTAAACTCAGAACTCCCAATTTCCGTAATGAGACCGTACAGCTCCAAAAGCTTGTATCAAGTACTATCAACATCCGGTATGTCAATACAAAGGAAGCTGGCTTGTAGGCACCTCGCAAAAAAGCACCCCTAGCGAACATCCCGCTGCGAACACTTGTGCATGTTTTTATAGGTTCGAGTCCCAGGCCCAGACGGATGCACGTGACAATCGCTAATAGAAGATTTTGACTCTCCATGAAATTAAATTAAAATGAAATTGAATCTAACTATAAATACGGCTAATAACCACTTTCGTACGTATTAAAATATTTAACAGCCACGATAGTTTTAATTCTATAAATAGAATCACGAATGTAATCTCCATAATACGGTAGACATTCTTTACAGGAGCTTAGATCATTTAATATGCATAAAGGGGGTAGTCAGAAACACGTCCAAACATTACATTTATAAAGAAAGAAAGAATAACTTTATTACTGTCAACATAATCTCGTGACATACATAATAATAAGAACACATGGCACATGCTTACAGTGTATATTAATTACTAATTAGTATTCCAGCTGACCCGACAGATGTTGTCTCGTCTTTCAGTAATCTAATATAAAAACTACTAGCATTTTCAGTTATTCCCGAATTCGATATTTTTCAGGCAACAATTACTTCTTTTTATTAGGGTTCCGTACCCAAAGGGTAAAAACGGGACCCTATTTACTAAGACTTCGCTGTCCGTCTGTCTATCACAGGGCTGTATTTAATGAACTGTGATAGCTAGACAGTTGAAATTATCACAGATTATGTATTTCTGTTGCTGCTCTAACAACAAATACTAAAACAGAACTCCCATACAACAAGCATGATTTTTTTAACGTTTTTATAGATATTGGCACGGAACCCTTCGTGCGCGACTCCGACTCGCACTTAGCCGGTTTTTACTAAAACAACCCAGTATTAAAGCGAACACAACATAAAGGTCAGCCAAAACGTTGGTGCTACTCGTATATCCGAGTTTTACCAAAACAAATGCACGGCAATTTTATTTCATAGCAGGGATGAGTGGTGTATTGAATAACGGCATAAATATGGTCTCTTACAAATAAGAATAAAAATTCATCTGGATATTCGCTCGGTTTTATTTTTGCTCATATTTATAAAACCTAGATATAATAATATCCGCCTACTCTAAACAGATACAAGAATGTTTATATAAATTGAATATATACACATCTCAGCTCCTGCAAATAACTAATATTATTGTATCGTAGGTGTATATGCACTCACATACACCTACGATACAATAATGTACAGATACTAACAACCCTAATAATAAAAATATAAATCCGCAAGTTTGTGAGGATGTTTAGACGTTTAATGCTCAAGCACTCCCAGAATAACTTGGAATAAACGGTATAATCCAAGTTTTATCTATATACATAAAAATCAATACCACTTTTATATTTATATTTATATTTATTCAATTTTATAACTCAAGAACGGGCTCACCTATCCAAACCAAATGTTTAGGCTTTGTTTGGACTATTTATTATATGGTTTATGTGAAGTTTGCACAAAATCGGTAGACTTTTTATCCAGGTACCACCCGTGCGAAGCCGGGGCGAGCAGCTAGTCAGTTATAATTTATGCCTCGATTCTTCTTGGAATAGCTTAATGATACTTATCCAGGTATCACGCTTCGGATGGGAGCTAATCTATATATATAAATTTCTACATAATAAACTGACTAATCTATCAACGTACAGCCTAAACCACAGGATCTAGAAACTTGAAGTTCCGAGACGTGTGCACCACCGTTCCGGGGTGCATCAAGGAATTCCCTAAATTCACCCCTAACGGGGTTCACGTTAAATACTTTTTCAAAATAAATGACGTGCATTATAGGACTCTTTTTATCCAGGTACCACGCAATCAAAGCCTCGGCCGGTAGCTAGCACTCAATAAAATACTCTACGAATATTTTTTGTGCAATATTTAAGAGAGACATCAAGTTAATTAAGCTTGCCCTGTGTTTTATCATCTGACGATGATTGCATCGATGTAACTCGAACTGCGAACAACCTGCCTATTAAGGGTCTTTCATAATTGACTGCACAAACTGAAAGGGATTAAAGCTAGATCGCTAGGTACATATAGCAACGTACGCCGATCTGGACGCGTCGGGCTCCATATTTTTTATATGTGTAGAGCTACGAGTAAACGCATCCACGCCAAGCGACGCTACGCAACACCGGTCTAGCGATCCCAGGTTTTAGTCTGATGACTTGGACAATCATTTAAAAAGAAACAAAAACCAAAATATAGAATTAATATTATCGTGGTTGTTACTCATTTTAACTTCAAATACGTCTAATTACCACGTTTCTTGTTGTATTGCTAATGTTTCGAGTTCAGATGCTCTTCATCATGAGCATCGCTCGCGACCGCGATCAACGGCAGATCGGCGAATACACCGATTTCAACTCGCCGATCTTCGAAAAGTCTGCAATACAACAAGAAACGTGGTAATTAACCGTATTTATAGTAAAAAAAAACAAAATAGTAAAAAAAATTACAACAAATGTCTGTATTGCTTAACTTTTCACCTTATTGTTCTAGTAAGCAATTGTAAAAACATTTAATTTTGTCTTATGACATTATCGCCCGACACTATTCTACGGGTAAGTCGATGTCGCGCGGGAAATTTCCTGGAAATTCGGCTTCACTTTATTATCGAAAGACTTTTATCATACATCATAAACTGATTAGCTTTTCATAATTATTTGTTGTAATAATTAGTTTACAAGCATACTCTTTTGTTTGAGAATATCGCGTGCCGTGTGCAACAACGTTAACAGACTAATAAATCGAATGTAATAGACATGGAAGCTTATAGTTATGTGCATAGGATGGGTATTCAGTCAGTTCCGTGCTCCATGATGTGTTAAGGTCCAAACTCCCGCAAAACTAAAACATCAGACGTTCAAATTAAAATTTCTGACACCACTCTATTTATTTAAAGTTGAAATTGGCTCGCGCTCCGCCGTGGTGCTTATGACTGTAAGCATTTGCAAAGATTTTCAAGGGTTTCAACTACAAAAAACTGACTACGGAAAGAGAGGAGAAAATAAAGTTACTTCGTATAAAAACAATATTTCAGGGATATTTCAAATCAAAAAACTCTTCCCAGATGGAAATATCGTCGAATTTTATTTTTACCAGAGGAGTGATTGGAATTCTTGCTACAAAGTAAAACAAGATTTTTTTTTCGCTTTGAGCTAAAAATGTCACCTATCCTTGAGTATTGGGTAAAATCATAGCATTTCAGGGTATTATAGGTCTTATGAAGAGGTTTCTTTGACGTCAATTTAATGATAATTTAATTGCATTTGCTAAGTGAAATACCTTGATGAAAGAAGCGTGAGTGTGGATAGGGGCTCACCTCTCTGGTATTTGTACAAATCTCGCCGAGAATTCTCGCGTGTGGATGCGCTATAATCGAACTGTAATCGCCTGAAGGTGAAGCTCTCATGTCCGTTTTTGTGTAGGTGTACTTTATTATGCACGTGTACTTGAACGTCCAGTAGCGCTTTATGCAAACACAATGGTACAAAGGGGCTTAAGTAAAGATTACTTACTGTAAATCCGATCTAGAACCTGCGGTACTTAATAGGATCTACTTTAAGAATGTATCAGTGGTAGTCTAATCTTTTTATTTCAAGCTTTTAAAGTTCGTTTGTTTTAAGAGCGGGAATAGAATAAATCTTGCAATAGAAATTTAAACCAGTTCCCAACGAATCGTAACTTCGGTGACAATCTATATATATAAAAGAAAGACGGGTTGGTTACAACACTTATAACTCGAGATCAGCTGGACCAATTTTCATGGTTTTTGATTCGTTGGATTTGTCTCCGCCCCGAATAGCAGAATACATCTTAAAAACAATGAAAACTCGACGAATACATAATTATGAAAGATGAATCATTTTCAATAAATGTTCATTGGTTTAGTACATCGACTACATAGCTATGTAGTCGATGGTTTAGTACATGTGAAACATTTGTTGTCCATCCTGTCAAATACTGTAAGTAATGATTGACATTTATGCATGGGTTCAGAAATGTATTTTGTGTAAACAATTTAAAAAGGGTGAATAAACTATTAAATTGTCTGTATTTTTTGATTTTTTAACGGGAACGGGAACGGGAACGGGACATAATTCTAAAGCGATACGAAGTTCGCCGGGTTAGCTTGTTTAATAATATATGACAGAGAGCTGCAGCTTATCACGAGGATTAGTAAATATTTCGGTTGAATTAAAACTTTGCATAACTATCAAGTTCCGGTGACAGGTGACAGCGCGCCAGCGTTGGTCTGATGTTGGAGTTCGGTATGAAGGATTTACAAAATATAAACTAGAATAGGTTTTAATCACATAAAGCTTTGTCGACATCAACAAATATAATTTAGCTCCTATGTTCAGATTATTTTCGCAGTCGCATCGTCAGTGTCTCCAACACCGTTCTTGAGCATCTGTCAAATCATCGTCATCCCAAAATGATCCATATAGCACATAGCTTCTGGATTTAAATTGGATTGAAGAATATTCTGAGTTGTGTCTTTTGGTTTTTAGTTCCTTGATGATTTCATTAGTCAACAGTAATAAATGGTACGTCATTCTTATCAGTAGAGCGGTTATTTTAGCAATGTATTCTATTATGAACTCATAAAGTAAATACACTTGTTATTTTATACAACATAGGTTAATATATATTGATATAATTATATATATTGATATACTTGTAAATAATCATTTATTTATACTTATAAATAGTTTTGACAATCTTTATGATATTTGTGATAAACTGTCAAGCCTGTTAATCTTATAAATGCGAAAGTTTGTGAGTTTGTATGTATTTTTTTATTCCGTGTTTTAATTACCTAGTTTTAATGTTTTTGATTTTTTTGTTGGCATTTTTTCTACTACCATTTAGGTTGGCTGGTAAATATGCCTCGGCATTAAGTCCGCCTTTTTATATAATTTTTTTAAATACAATTATAGTATTAATTCGTTTTCAAGTCCCTCTCTACTCATTGTGCTTTGGTGACATCATTAAGGTCAGATTATATTTATTTTTAATTATTGAAACGCCACTTAACAATCACAACAGTATTTTTTTGTAAATACCTAAATAATTTTCTCGGAACTTGTTATGATTCCACTTGAGGTTATTTATTTATGACATGCCAGGAATACATAATGTCTAATAATGTATAACAATACCTAACGGAGTCCAGGAGTGTAGTTCCTATTATCTGTTTTGTGCAGGCTCTAGCCTCCCGCCCCGCTCGGCAGTAAATCTGGAGTAATAATCTCCCGTACCTGGTGCCCTCATTTTCAAACAACCTTATCTTTCATACTTTTGGTGCCCCCTAGACGTGATGCCGTAAGCAATTGCTTAATTTTCAAAGGTTAAACCGGCACTGGTATCGTGGTTTTGATATTGTAGGTTTATTGATTTCTTATCTCAATCAATTATCGTGGTCAATTGCTTTGACTATACAACATTTTTTGTAACGAGTAGGTACGAGTATATGTAGTACCGCGTTTATACGACAGTGTTAGGTATTATTTTTACCACCTTCTACTAAAAACTGGCATTTTATTATTAGCTGTTGTTGAGATAAGAGATTGAAGACGAAATATTTCCGTCTCTAAAACCGACGATTTTTTTTATACTGTAGAGAAATTCCTTTTTGGTCTCATTCAAATTATATTCATACTAGACTAATAGTTCCTCCATAATACTTAAAAAAGAATATATTATCGTCCTTTGACTTTTAGATTTAATTTTCAAACGTCATTATCAAACTCAGCTTAAATTTTGGTATTTCAATCTGAAGCCCTCAGCCGTGCCCGAGCTGGACGAGTGGGAAGTACTTTCAATCCGAAGGTCGAGCTATCGATTCTCGGTCGTGCATCAATGAATAATTGTTCTGTAATAAACATGTATACCTATGCATTTACATGTGTTTTAAACGGTGAAAATATCGTATACCCGTTAGTATTAATATAAGTGGCGATGGGCTTGCAACCTGTCCTTGCAACGTATGGAATGCGTGTGAATCCAAGCGTCTGAAGATATAAAAGGATGTCTTCACTGTACTTGGGAATGGCGGTCGTGATCGTATATATATTTTTTTAACTTAAAATCCATTAAAAAACAAATGGGCAAATGCGATAACACCTTGGCAATCTGATGGTAGGCGAGTCCGTGGTCGGCCAAGAAAACGCTGGAGTGATGAGTGTAAGAAGTGGGAATATTCGAAGGATAGAGATGGTTGGAAGGATTAGGGGGGACCTTTGCCCAGCAGTGAGACGAAATAGGTTAAGAAAAAAAAACTAAAAATCTTCTTTGCACATTCAATTGAACGAAATACAAACAGAAATATGGCAGTTGAGGCATGTTGACAAAATATCAAAGCGAACCCATTGTTTCAAGTAATGCCAAATTGATTGTAAAGATGGCTGTCTTTTTTGTCCGGCTGCAAAATAGAAAGAGGATTGTGGCGCATTTGCATTACAAGACATGTCCATGTCCACATGTCGTGGGACATGTCGCGGGACAAATATCCAGTGCAATTGCGGCATTATGTTCTTGCGACAAATAGGTAAAGAACTCCCGATTTTTATATAATCAACCCTTAGTAGCAACTATCCCACGACAAACAAGAAACTACTCACACTAACGAGCAAATTGTTCATGTTTATCAACGACGAATGAATAAATAATAAATATCAACAAATGAATCAACGACGAAGCCTTGATTTGATTTATACCGGTATTATTTCTATGTGATTTAGTTCCCTTCGATAGCTATGTAATTTTTTTAATTGCTTCTATTGAATATAACTACCCCACGCTGTTGCAAGTTTTCCCTAGACACGAGTAGGTTCCCTAGGTTAGCGGAGACGTCAGCGAACGGTCGTTTTCAATCCTAGTATTACATAATATTACATAATCACCTGTATATTTAGGTAACCGATATTTTGCAATATCTTATACCATCCGTCCGCCCCGGCTTCGCACGGATGTATAGGTAGATTATATGTAATATTTTCTACCTTAAATTTGTTATTGAAATTTTGTAAGTCTCTATTTTTTTGAAAATAATATTGACACATGTAATTGCTCACTCGAGCTTGAGTCGAGGCTGCGCGTTGCCTCGACTCATAGCCGCCACCGCCTCGTCTCCGAACCGCCTCTGTATAAATAAAAATACATAAATACAAATTTTACCTTTTTTATTAAGTAGTGTGGCTTATTAGATGATAACCAAGTCATTGATTATGATTGTCAAGTTATACAGCAAACAGAAGATGTAGACCACGCAATCAAATCCTGGGGCGAAACACTTATAAAAAAATCACTTTGCATCATTACGGAACAAAACAATCTGCAAAAATATAAAATTTTCTACAAAAAGCTTCATTTATACAACTTGAAACTCGAGTGCCATTCGAGAGATCGATGCGATTCCTATTAAAACATGATATTCGAAATGGCTTATTTTGAAACAATTCGTCGAAAAACGTTCGTAATAATGCATAAGAGTCGTGTTGGATGCCTCTTTTTTTAATCCGAAAAACGTAGGCATAATCCCAGCAGAGCATCATTAAAGCATTATTCTTCTTCAAAATTATTCTCATTATTTATATTAAAGTTCACAATATTTATATATAAAAAAAACATTTCAAAACATATCGGCGACGCGAGTTTTGTCATAAAATGCAACCTTGATCGAATGAATGTGGCCGAAGGTATCACTTATGGATGGTAGAGTAACACCTGGCCGTTCCTATCTGAACTCTTGCAGCTGAAGGCCTCAGAAATCACGGCTACTGTAGAAGGTCGAAGTGTAAAAGTGAAAAGAAAAGATTTTGAAGGGTTAGTGAGGCTGTCGAAATATGAAAACAAAATTACGAATGCAATCCTCAAATGCGGAAGATATTCTCTCAGATCTCCAGGCACTCAGGTCCTTCAATATGTACAAACAACACATTTTGCAGTGGTTTAGCATTCCATACGTGTTTGGATGCTTGCCGTCGCCGCTTTTAAGAAAAATGGCTGTCTCGATAGACGTCCTGTCGAATTTCATTTATCAAACAGAAAAAAAGCATTTTGGGGGAGTTTGATTACACACACTGTGACACGAGAATTGTATATATTAAATTAAGATTAACTGGTTTCCTCACGAAACTTTCCTTCACCGTTTATCACCTTCATCTTCCTGCCCTTATCCCACTTAAGTGGGGTCGGCACAACATGTGTACTTCTTTCATATCCCTCTATCAGCCGAGGCATTGAATTTAAAAGTTAGAGAAAGCCGTGTTACACACAGTATGTTATACTCTTCGGTCAATATTTGTGACGGACATTATCCCTTGGACTCTCGCTATTCAATAACTCAAGAACATTTGCTGAGATCTCGGATATCACGTTTTCTCAGTTTTTACGGTAGTTATTTTAGATTCTTCTGCAATTTCTAAGACTTTTACATAGTTTATAGGTACGGTAAGTTCCTGTGATTTTTCTTCTATTCAATGGCTTCTGGACTTGAAGTAAATTAATACGGAATTGAATTTCTGAAGAAATGCGTAAAATGTGAAACCGTTAATAACATATTGAAGGTCATGTTCAAAAGATATATATTTCAATGAAATCACAAGGATGACATTGAAACGTCCTAGGAGCTATGTGAATCTACACCTGTTCCTCACGACCAAGTCTCAAGGCAACATGGCTTGGTGCCTATTATTTGTTTCTATGTTCCTATCCGTGAATTCTGGGTAGAGTGGGTAGAGCTCAAGTGCGGTGCCGATCGATGAATGTAAAAAATACTAACAAAGTAAAAAATAAAAAATAGAGAGTTTCAGAATACGTTCGAAGGTTCGATGAATGTAATAATCCTGGTTTGTTGGAAATATCATCAGAGCCCGTTGCCGAATAAAGTTTTATCTGAACTTTGCCGGTATTGTAAATTTGCATGGGAATACCTTGCATCTTGATCAATTATAAGTAGAAAAAAATTACTAATTAGTAAAGTTTTCAACTTCATTTGATTTAGACTTCAGACTTGCATTTGAGCGCGGCATTCGCAGGAAAGAAGTTTACCGCGTGACTAGTTTTAAAGGTAAAGGTACGCGCGGCTGTCGTCCAATCATAGCGCGATTAGCAGCGCACGGCTTATGTCAAATCTTTTCGAATAAAGCATTTTTTCGTTCACAAAGACGATAGAGTAATCATTATTATGTTTACAGTTTTCAGGAGTAGTCATATCACACCCGATATAAAGCTGGTTACGTATCGAGTGATAACGTCCGCTGGTTTGTAATGGTTGTCTATTATAATATTTGCTAGACATGTTTGTGAGTTCCATTCTTATGCCGGGGTCCCACGGCCCGCGTTTTCACGCGCCAGACCGCGCTAAGGCGGACGGACGCGCCGTGGGAACGATGCATCCGTGGTGGCCCGTGCTCGGAACGCTCTGTACGCGACGCACCGGACGCACACAGGCGAAGCGTCATCCGGCGCGGCCCATCGTTTTACGCGCCAGAAAACAGAAGAAACATAATCATATATTAGATAGATATTTTAGAAACATATCCGACAATCATTTCTGTCGTAAATGCATCACGCGTCTCAATTGAAACGGTGATGCATTATATCGCGACCCAATATAAGAACTGCAAGATTCCCCGAATTCCCCTCAATTAAAGAACTAGTGTAAAAAACCCGCGACTTCGTATGTCCTCATACAAACTCCGACTTCCTGGTTTCAGTGTTCTGAATTATTTTTCAAACTATCGTGATTATTAGACATAACTATAGATTTTTACACGGGTCCTATATCACCTTTAATTTATTTATCCGACGTTTCGGCTAAGTTACATCAGCCGCTTGCAGTGTTCGTTAAAAAAAGTATTTCAATATGGGTTATAATTCAAAAATGTATTATACAAACATTCATTGCAAGTTAAATAAAAGCTAATAAAAATCACGAGTATAAATCACAGAAGCGAATCCCATTACCATTTCACAAATTAATTGTCATGCCTTAGTTCGAACGGCATACGAATTATGTCAGTCTAAATTAAGTTCGCTGAAACAGTAATAGTTTTATTCAAATGTGTCCTGTTTAAACCATTAGGCGGAAGTGCATTACCAAATTTAGAATCTGAACTAATGGAATTTCTAGCGACGCAGATTTGCTTTTAAAAGGACTTTCTATACCCAGAAATTTAATAATTATATGTGAAGTTTGTTTTGTTTTGTGTTTTAAACGTATATACTTAAGTAAGACTAGGTAAGTATCATTAATTTTAGAAAAAATATAATATCAATAATAAGGAAATCTAATTATATACATGTAGATACCTACTAAAATCGTCAACCACGTTTCCTTATACACGTCAACATCTTAAGTTTATTCTTAAGACGCAAGGACGCACTTAGCGATGACATTACCTTACAATCCTATAACAATATATAAATCCGAACGTTTATGAGGACATTCGTGGCTCACGTTCAATCAACAAAACGGATATAAACGAAACTTGGACATAACATACATAACCTATGTCTATATTCCATTTATCTAAATACCGCTAAGAAAAGTTTGACATATTTTATTGTGTTCTAGAAAGATAAGAACGAACTTAAAGTGAGGCAATCATAAGGATTTAACAAATACACATACATTTTCAATTGTTACAGTACTTATTCAAATTCAAATTCAAAAATCATTTATTTCAATAAAATCACAAGGATCACTTTGAAACGTCTTAGGAACTAGGTGAAGCTACGCCGATTCCACGCGACCAAGCCTAGAAGAATCAGGCAACAAACACGGCTTGGGGTCTACCTTTTTTTTAATGATCCTTTTCTTAAAGCTATGTAGAGCTCCAGTGTGATGCCAATCGAACAAGGTGAAGGCTCAAACAAGAATAATAATTAAAAGTACTACTCAATAATAATACTACTTATTATTATAAATGCGCAAAAGATACATATCTATAAGCAATGACCTTGTGTGTAAACACAAAGTGACTATATAACTAGTGTACGTAGTAGAAGTTTGGAGTTCATAAACGTTATACCAGAACAAAGCTATTAAGTACCTCAACGATTTTGCTGGTTGCATAATCTGCCAGTTAGTTATCTAAAGTAGTTACTAGGTTCTTAACCGAATCGTAGCAGCCAAAAGTAATTACTATATCATAGAATGTTGTGTTTCAAATGTGGGCATGTACCAAATATTGACTATAATTACTCTGCTTGGACATCTTGATATATTATCTTTATATATTATCAATATGTGATATGTGATTCGATTTAGAGAATAGTTCAATGTTGTTGAATATGCATTTATGTAAAACTAAAAACTAATAATCTTCTGACTTTTCGATTAGTCGAAATATTAATTTTGGTTTTGAAACGTCGTGTAACTTTGCGAAGAGGCAAGGTGATATATGTATGAGATTCTAAAGATGAATTCACTTCTGAAATTGAGATCCATAAAATCACTCGCTCCGACTATCCAAATATTCATACCATTCATCGACGGTAAATTTAAAATTGCGGACCTTTGAGCTCCTGTTGAAACCATTTTATGATTTACAGTCGGCAAAACCGAAGTTTACTTTGCTACTTTTTATTAAGTCACTGATTGAAAAAGAACCGGCCAAGTGCGAGTCGGACTCGCGCACGAACGGTTCCGTACCATTATCTATAAAAAACTGTAAAATAATCTGTTTTGTTGTATGGGAGCCCCATTTAAATATTTATTTTATTCTGTTTTTAGTATTTTTTGTTAAAGCGACAACAGAAATACATAATCTGTGAAAATTTCAACTGTCTAGCTGTCACGGTTTATGAGATACAGCCCTGTGACAGACAAACAGACAGACGGTCATTCGGGCAGACGGACAGTCGGACAGACGGAGAGACGGACAGCGAAGTCTTAGTAATAGGGTCCTGTTTTTACCCTTTGGGTACGGAACCCTAAAAAAAGGTTTGCATTGGTCGGTGCACCGAGCTGACCCTAATGGAAAAGGGTGGTATTGAATTCGAAATTGAAACCGATATCGGGGTAATAAAAATCCAATTCAAGTAGCAATTTCAATGTTCATCATTTCTTGTAATACAGAAGGCTATGCACAAGGAAATACGACGTTGTGCATTATTAAAATCTATCTTATATCTTAATATATACAAGTTGGTAATACTCTTGCGTTTTTTACTGACTGACTGACTCATCAAAGCACAGCTTAAACAGCTGGATCCAGGTATCAAAGAAATTTAACCCCTAATGCAGCGGGGGTTAAAGTCTGTTTGAAAATTATTTAGAGCGAACAAACACGCGATGGTTTGTGAATATGTTTGTCCTTCTTTCAGCAACGGAGCAACAGATCGACATGAGTTTTTGCGTAGAGATAGTTTGATTGAATTTCGATACAGGCAACATTACATACAAAATCAAATGTCCTTCATCTGTCTTTCACATTTGAACAATAAAGAACTTGAATAGAATAAAAATGTTCATATATCAAATTTTAAAACAATTCCAAAACATATTTTTGCGATGTTTCATGGCCTTTGAAGCTTAGAACGGCTTACTTCGCAAAATAATTGCAAGTTTGCAAACTAGAGTGTAAACTAAAACTAAAATTCAAGTTTATTTTGTACTTGACTAGTGCGTTCCGCAGCTTTACCTCTTCTTGCCCCATTAGGGGTCATCGTGGACAAGTCTGTCGTTCCATGGCCTGCCATAATTTTGAGGTCATATTTGAAAGTAACAATTACGGAAAAATTTGGCTTCGAAAGCTTCGAAACAAAACTAAAGACCCGCAAAATTGCAAAAATGTAACCGATAGTATCATAAAATTTCCTATAATCTTTGTTGGTACACCCGTGCAAAACCAGTGCTGTCTGCTAGTAGGTATATAATAATGATAGTTATGGTTGAAGACAAGCAAGTATTTCGGCCCTGCAATAATTGATAGGCCACACCTGGTTTTAAACCTGGTTTTTTGATTCAGCCTAAGTAACCTTCTACTCAACAATCAATGAGACTCAATTCTCTGATCCATATTGATAATATTAAATTTTATTTTCTATTTTTTAGTTGGTTGGTATTTTAATTTGTATTCAACCTTAAAAACGCAGACAAACACTCAAACTTACATACAGATTTTAATTCGTAGATATACGAGAAGTTTGTTCAGTAATTAAACTGAATTTTACCAGCTGTATTTTCAACGTTAAATGAGGTAACGGTACTCGTATTTAAACATCGTCCATTTTACTATCTCCTTTCCATTATTTCTTTGTTTATTAAATTTGAGGACCGTTCGTAGTAGTACCTAGTAGTTTTAATCAAAATAATTTAACAAACACGTACTCTTATGTGTGGTTGTTCAAACTTTTACATAAGAAAAACTTCTTCTCTCATTTTCAGGGTTCCGTACTTAATGGTTAAAACCGGGACACTATTACTAAGACTTCGCTGTCCGTCTGTCCGTCTGTCACAGGGCTTTATCTCATGAACCGTGAAAGCTAGACAGTTGAAATTTTGGGTTAGTCCAGAAATGCCCATTGACTATCCCCATCCAATGGGGATTCCTGGACAAAAAGTCCAGAAATCCCCATTGGCAACTCATTTAGTTTGTAATGGGCATTTCTGGACTTTTTGTCCAGAAATCCCCATTGATGTATCCCCTACAAAAAGCAGCTAGCACACCATTTTCACTGATAATGTATTTCTGATGCTATAACATCAAATACTAAAAACAGAATAAAAATATTTAAGTGGGGTTCTCACATAACAAACGTGATTTTTTTGTTGTTTTTCATAGATATTGGTACCTTTCGAGCGCGAGTCCGACTCGAACTCGGCCGATTTTTCAATTCATTATCACATGTAAGAATTTGTAAATAAAGTTTTTAAGTATTCTATCAGTTATCTAGTACACATAGTCCCAAGTTTGGGGCAGAATGACGCTGAGTGATGATATCCACCAATACATTTGTTTTTTATTAACCAAACTTGACTAAAAATGTTAGATAGAAGAGCAAAGGTTGGTTAAAAGTGGGATGTTATGTCAAATTTATAGGTCAGACGGCAGGTCTACTTAGTCACCAAATAAGAAGGCATTTCCATAAACGATTTTACAGCTGCAGCCTACTGAAATAGTGTTGCAGACAGCGAACGATTTTGGACTGTATGCCAGACGTTCAGGGCTAAGACAACCTAGCACCAGTGAAGCTAGTTCATATCTGGAGAATCATCATCATTATCTCCTTACCCTAATCTCACTTTGTGTGGGGTCGGCGCATCATGTTTTTCTTTTTCACTTTATTCGTAAAAACATGTAGAAAGATTTAAAGATATATTTTAATTATAGATTTTTAAAACTATCATTTTAACTATAAATACGAATAATTACCGAAAAACGTGACAAAATGGGTAATTAGCTGTGTTTAAAATTAAAGAAGACTACATTATTAGCTAATCAAACTAAGTCGACTCGCGTACCAAAGGGTTCCCCTTGCCGAAACTATAATTTCAACTATTGACCGACTTCTTGTACATGATACTATTATAATATTCAGGTATCCGACCTAATTATTTTTAAAAGTAAAAAAATAAAAAAGTACTAGTTTTTAAGTTTTATGAAGGAATTATTAGTCCTACATTAATATAATTTAAACTATTCTTTACACAATAGAAAAAAAAACATTCAAATCGTATCATCAGGTAAAAAGATATGGTCATACATAAAAAAAAATATAAAAAAATATACCCGTCGACTCAGAACCTCCTCCGTTTTTCGTCGGTTAAAAAAATATATAAATCTTTTGACTACTACGACTTAACCTTTAAACCCATTGAGAATGAGTGTGTGTACAGTCGCCATTCTTTCAGATCTTCAGGCGCTCAAATTTTTGAAGATGTCATATGGGTTATCAGATGTTGGAAACATACAATTATATTGACTACTAGCTGACCCGTGCCCGCTTCGCTGTGCGTAAGACATTTCTAATACCATCGTGGACTTTTTTGTAGACGTTTTTAAGGTGTACAATACTGTAGTACATTATTTTGATATATCTCGTGGGGTTCAGCCAGCATTTGCAATGTAAGCGCAAAAAAATGTGTTTATTTACGACATCACATTAGAAACCTCTAAAATTATCAGTGTTTCTCTACTATATTATGCATGTATTATACATATAAACCTTCCTCCTGAATCACTCTATCTATTAAAAAAACCGCATCAAAATCCGTTGAGCAGTTTTAAAGATATAAGCAAACATACATACATACGCGGGAAGCGGAAAGCGACTTTGCTTTATACTATGTAGTGTTAATAATGATTCTATTTTTTGCTGTGTTGGTACCTAAACATCGGAGATCGGAACGCAAAGGAAAAATAGTATTCATAATCAACAGTGACAGACTGACGGACGTATGAAGCGTGAAAACTGAAACTAAATCACGTCATCCATTGGAAAATGAAATAAAGGTTTATAGCATTTCATACGTGACAGGTTACAAGCCCGTCGTTATTCAATTTTCATCTGACGATAAGAGTAGGTAAGGTAGGTACACAATTTAAAGTGTGTATTAGTTGATATTTAGGGTTTCGACTTCACTGTCCGTCTGTCTGTCACAACGCTGTATCTCATAAACCGTAATAGCTAGACAGTTGAAATATTCACAGATTATGTATTTCTGTTGCCGCTATAACTATTAAAAAATAATAAAATAAATATTTAAGTGGGGCTCCCTTACAACAAACGTGATTTTTTTGTATTTTTCATAGATAATGGTAAGGAACCCCTCATGCGCGAGTCCGACTCGTACTTGACTGGTTTTTTATGTATTCGTATGGACGCGGATTTTTTCTATTGTTAGTAAAGTCCCATTTATATGTATGTATGTAGGGCTAATAGTTTTTTCCTTCATATAACTTAAATACGGAACCCTAAAAACGAATATTGTCATAAGAGTTTTTGATATGTAAATGTCATTTGGATAATCGGTTCGCAAGCTTTTAAGAAATGACCAAACTCGTGCTGTGCATACGAAAACTATTTTAAAGAGCGACCACGATTTAGATATTTAATGCCTTAGGGAGGCTACTTTTGGAAATAGTTCTCGGAGTGACATCGGGGTAGAATGTTTATTCTGTATTCATTGTCGCAAATCTATTTTGACTGGCCTCACAGATAAGTTGGTAGTAACTCTGCCTTCTACGCTGTAGGTTGTGGGTTCGATCCCCACCCAGGGCAAACATTTGTGTGATGAACATAGATGATTGTTCTGTGTCTGGGTGTTAATATGTATAATAAGTATGTATTTAAAAAAAAAAGTATATAAGTATTCTATCAGTTATCTGGTTCCCATAGTACAAGCTTTGCTTAGTTTGGGGCTAGATAGTGTTGTGTGTAAAGTCCGCCAATTTATTTATTTATTTATTTCTGTGGATCTTTTGGACTTGTTTCAACTTGCGGCTTACAATATTGCCTATCTTCAGTTTATTCTACGACTCATAAATTATCTTTATCAAATCAAAAATATCACATCACAGTCATCATCATCATCTTTCTGCCCTTATCCCACTTAAGGTGATAAGTGAAATTTTTGACATTTTGTATGGGCTGAGTCTACCCGGATAAGACGGAAAAAGTGATAAAACTGCAATATCTCGAAAACCATCAAATTTAAAAAGAAACTGTCTGTAATTTATTTTGCTAGTATGATTATCTTACGAATTATATAAAAATAAACTGTTTAGCTATTCATAGCTTTGATTAAAAACGAAACCCGTGTTTTTGAAGAGCCAATTTTGGAAAATAAATCTATCGAGAAAAGTTTCACCAATCGTGTTTCTGTCTGTAATTTATCTAGATTATATCCTTAAGTTATCTTTGTCATGAAAAACAAAACTGTATGTTTTGCGGTTATTGAGAAAAAACGATTCTGCATTCATCAAAAACATTTATTACTCGCGTTAAGTGGGGTCGGCACAACATTGTGTATGTGTACTTCTTCCACTTCCCTCTATCAGCCGTCATCTCATCACTCACTCCTTTCTTACCCACATCATCTTTCACACAGTCCATCCATCTTTTCTTTGGCCTACCTCTACGTCTACATCCATCCACATTTATTCCTAACACTCTTTTCGTTACATGACTTTCTTCCCTCCTCATAACATGCCCATACCACGCTAACCTATTGCTCCTCACTTTTTCCGTTACCGTCGCTACTTTCAAGCTTCCTCTGATATACTATTCCTTATCTTATCCATTCTCGTCATTCCACACATCCATCTCAACATTTGCATCTCCACCACGTGTACGTGCACTCTTCTTTCATCCGTCCCTTTTGTAGCCCAACACTCAGAACCATACAATACGACAGGTCTAACGATCGTTTTGTAGAGCTTAAGGCGCTCCCAGTCGACGATTGTTTTTGTTCGAAACGAAAAAATAAATACTTGTGAACAAGCCACATCTCCTATTTTATAATGTACTAGCGACCCGCTCCGGCTTCGCACGGGTAGCATGTTATTATACATATAAACCTTCCTCCTGAATCACTCTATCTATTAAAAAAAACCGCATCAAAATCCGTTGTGTAGTTTTAAAGATATAAGCAAACATACATACATACATATTACATACAGACGCGGGAAGCGGAAAGCGACTGCTTTATACTATGTAGTGATAGTATATGTGAATAATAAATTTCAAAATGATACGTTTTAGAATTTATGATCGAAATATTTTATATACCTACTATTAAAATCAACTTGTGATTTATTGTTAAAGATAGGTAATATGTAGATCTAGATTTCTATTAGGATAGATTTTTGATAAGTAATTATACATAATTTATATCATTAATTTATTCGAAATCTAAGGCGGACCACGCGCGGACGTTTGTTTGTCATCATTGCAGCGGTCGGTAGGATTATTTATCGAAGTGATTAAAGATGGGTACATCTTTATTCACATATACTATACATTATAAAATAGGAGATGTGGCTTGTTCACAAGTATTTCTTTTTTCGTTTCGAACAAAAATAATCGTCGACTGGCAGCGTCTTAAGGGGCATTCTCAGATCGCATGTTGTACCGGTGACCTGTCACCATTTCATCCATCACAGTAAAAAATAATCACGACTGTAATCCTCAAGTACGGTAGACATCCTCTCAGATCTCCATACGCTTTGATCCTTTGAAGATGTCTGGTGAGAGTAGTCAGAGGCACGTCCAAACATTATATTTGGCACATGGTCACATTTTTCAGTAGTTAGCATTCTATACGTGATAGGTTGCAAGCCCATCGCCGTTTATGAGACTACTAACTGGTTTCCTCACGATGTTTTCCTTCACCGTATTATGATGCGCATATAAATTTGTCTAACAGAAAAATCCATTGATGCACGCGGTGATACGTACCTACGACCTTCAAAATGAAAGTCAAGGTACCTCCCACTCGGCCAACACGGCTCTCCAAAAATTACATTAATCTAGAAAAATAGACAAAAACACATTCTAATTTACAATACTGCCTGTGTCTACACGTGTGGTACCATCATCGAAGGAGGCTTTCAGATTAGGTTTAGCATTGCTTACCTCTACGCCTCCTACCTTTAATCTACAATGACGTTTCAGATTTTCAAGGCATCATATCAATCAAGAACACTGAGGTCCAACAATTTTCCCATGCTTGATAAGATCGGGTCTGCTGCTTAATAACTTATGGAAAACAATAAGATGTACTGTAGCGCACAAGGGCACACACAAACAGGTCTTAGACAAGGAGGCGTCATGCAAATAATTACAGACTAGCCTTCACCAGCGGGTATGCTCGCGTGTTTGGTACTAAATCTACATTAAATTGACTCGACAATGACGGTGTTTATTTGGTTAAGGATTTGTTTGGTATAACTCTTTTACAGTTTTATTATATATTTAAATATTAATTAATTAAATACATATAATAAAACTGTAAAAGAGTTCAATTCTGTACATTGAATAAAAACTAAAAAAAATACTCCTAGGGGCCTTTAAAAAAGCAACACAAACAAAAAAAAACATTTTGAAATATTTGTCTGTCTGTCTGTATGTCTGCTGCCCGGCTTTCACGCAAAAACTACTGGACGGATTTTAATGAAACTTTTTTGTTATGTAGCTATTAGTCCTCGGCAACATATTGGCTATAATTTATTTTACAGATTGGAATACCAGATGTAAAACTATCTGTCCCCCAGCGAAACGGCCACGGGTCAGCTAGTATTATATATAATGCAGCGGATTTTAAAAAATAGGGTCACAACTTTAATCCCCAGGTGCGACAGACATTCTCTCAGATCTCCAGCCACTTAGTTCCTTGAAGATATCTAAAGAGGTTAGTCAAAGGCAAATAAAAGCACGTAAAGTTTTTGCAGTTTTCGAATGTTATAAACGGTGTAGCGGACTTAAAAAAATAGGGTCACGACTTTAATCCCCAAGTGCGGACATCTTCTCAGATCTCCGGCATATATCTAAAGGGGTATGACAGGGGCAAGTTCAAACTTTATATTTGGCACATGACCATATTGTGCAGTAGTAAGCTATACGTGACAGCTTGCAAGCCCGTCGCCGGAATACACACAAGAAGACTAACTGGTTTCCTCATGATATTTACCTTCACTTTATTGCCTAGTGCTAAAAGTTTTTAGCGCATGCGAAATTAAGAAGTTATTTTTTGACTTGATTTACATCTTAAATTTAATCATTTCGTATACGCAATTATTGATTTTTTTAAAATACAATATTGGCACTCAATGATAATATAGGCCTCCTGCGCTGTCGGTGTGGGTTCGGTTCCCACCCAGGATAAACATTTGTGTGAACATAGATGTTTGCTCTAACAAGCAATATCTTGACAAAGCCTACAACAGCCTTTTGTGATGGCAATGCGCCGCTAGTATGCGACGACCTTAAGCGTTCCATCTTTATTAAAAATTGCCTGCCATTGGAAACGTTTGCGAGAAATCTGAGAATAATACGAAATATAGTATTCAAGGGGAAATCTTGCAGCGGAGATTTCTCAGGTTATTAAATTCCTGAAATAGACCTGATTAGATAAGTTTTTGTTTTGTTAAGATAAACAAAGCAGGAATATGTTAGATTTTACATAGACAAACCCTGGGTGGGTTTTAGGGTACAATATAAATAGTGTGAAATGTAAATAATTAAGAAATTTATTTATGTAAAAAGATTATTCTTAAACGTCCCCTTTAGTATTTTTTTATTTAAAAATGTTAGACATTTATTTATCTAAAGATAGTTTTTCTTATTCTATGTTCAATAGTTTTTTCGTATCACTTTATTTGAGGTAGACATAATTTAAGTCCCATCTTTAAAAAACAGACTAATGTATTTCACCTTTAAGTAGAAAGACGTGAGTTGATTAAAATGCAATTTATTTCCCTCATAGAGTTTCCATATTCAGTTTTATAACAACATGAGTACTAAAATCTACGAGTGTAATTTATTTACGAGCGCTAAAAGCCTACCGCAAATCCTAATGTACATTTTTTATTACAGAATATTGATCGAATCTGCTATGTACTATTAATTTAGTTTTAAGCTCGTATGTAGGTACTGCTTGCACCCTTCCATCACAATGGTGGCGATTCTGTTGTGTCCAAGACAAACCTAAAATTTCATAAAAAAACGATCGATCTTATTCCTTTAACATTAAAGTCTAAATTAGAGTCACATCAAAATGACAGTCCTAAAACTTGGGATATTTTAGCCGTTTCTCTATTTTATTTCGCATATTTGACACAATCAAGTGTCATCTTCACCAATTTACATGTCGATTAAATTTAGCTTGACGTTTCTAAATCGATTACGAAAATCGTAAATAAAATCAAAACTATTCTAAGTTTTAGAACTGTCACTTTAAGGTTACGCTATTTTAAACTTTAACTTAAAAGAAATAAGATCGATATTTTTTAGGAATTTTAACTTACGCGTGGACACAATAGAATCGCCACTAATTGGTACCTTAAATGCGAAAGTTTTTGAGCATATTTAGATGTTTGCGCCTCAATCACACCACACCCTAACGACCAAACTGTTTTGGATGAAACTTAGAGAGTATTCTTGGCGATGGGCCTGCAATATGTCACGTGTGGAATGCTAACAACTGCAAAATGTGGGCATGCGCTAAATATAATGTTTGGACGTGCCTCTGATTACTCCCACCAGACATCTCCAAAGGATCTAAGCGTCTGGAGATCTGAAAGGATGTCTACCGTACTTGGGGATTACAGTCGTGATCCTATTTTTATTTTTTTAGAATAACATAACTAGCTTAATAAATAGGTACTTTTTTCCAGGTAGTTACCACACGAGTAAACCCGCGGGTGGAATCTAGTGTTTTATTAAAACAATTGAACTTACGATTCACCTATCGCATTATGAAAGAAAGAGATGTAAAAACACTTGTGTCTGACAAATATATAAGGTCGGCCAGCGTTGCCCCAACAATACGGTAACCTTTGAGTTCGGAACTCTAAACAAAGCTAAGTAACTAAGTACTCCTTAACTGCTTCAGTCAGTCTGTACGTATGAGCTGGCCAAATCTAGCGACATAGTTCTTAAGCCGCCTAAAGACCATGGCACTACTATATTATAAAGCCCTACTGACAAGGACTTAGTGAATACCATTTATGTTACTAGAGGTCACCTATCTAAAAATAAAAAATAGGATCACGACTGTCATCCCCAAGTACGGTAGACATACTCTCAGGCATCCTTTGAAGAAGTCTAGAGGGGGAAGTCAGAGGCACGTCCAAACAATATATTGGCACATGTTCATATTTTAAATTAATAAATAATAAAACTAAACTGCGGACAGACGGAAGACGGTGAAAGTAGAGGTTTCTTGTAGACTACGAAACCCTAAACAACCTATCGCGCCACACGAGATATTTATGTCACACATTATTGCATAGTATGCACTCAATCCTCAATAGGTTCAGATCAATAGGTACTCTAATACTTATAGAGGTAACAGAAGTAGGTCGCATGCAGCCATTTATTATGTAGGTTTCAGCGTTAGACACTTCTTAGTTCGTTAGACATTTCAGGTTAAATCGCTATGTACCTGGCAGTTAAATGCGTCTGATGTAAATCCGCTTGAAATTCCCACCCACTAGGCATGCTGTTTACCAGCTTAGAAGCTTGATTAGATGTACTCAGTGAGCATAAAGGTGCGATTTCGTAGCTCGCTTTCGGGATGTGGGAGATTTATGTTCATGCATGCCGTAGGAACAAATGAAAAATAAAATAAACATTGGTGGACATTTTACACATCGGAATCTAGCCTAAAACTAAGCAAAGCTTGTACTATGGGAACTAGATAACTGATAGAATACTTAAATACTTTTTATTTTGTAAATACTTACAAGATACAGTACTAACACCCAGCATGCGATAACCATTTTTATTAGTCTTCATCTTCACCGCGCATTTGTTATGAGAGGAACTTAGTGGCGCCACGCTTGCTTTACACCAACTGATGAATTTCATTGGTCGATGGCGTATTCGGGGATTCCCCGCATGTTGTGTAACGGCCAATGAAAATGCGCCTTTAGCCTTGGTTTACAAAGCAAACTTGGGCTCATCAGCTAAGAGACACCGGTTCGGTTTGCATAAATATAATATTTAGTCGACGGCGATTGCTGTCGGACATCTGCGGCCTCAAATGGAAACTAGGGTATTAAGTGAAATGCTAGACTTTTCATTATTACTAAGATTGAAGAAGACTGACTTATCGAAGCTAATAAATAAATACGTAGTAAGAGATACCCCTATTATATTGAGACTTAGATTATTATGTTAGATAATATCTTAGTGAAAGAAGACGTAGTGATGAGGATTGAGAAAGGGATGCTTAGATGGTTTGGGCATGTGGAGAGAATGAATGAAGAAAGATTGACAAAGCAGGTATATAAGGCGAGTGTGAAAGGGAGCGTTGGAAGAGGAAGACCTCGGCGTATTTTCCTGGACCAAATTGGTAACGTTTTGATAAAAGGCCGGGTCAAGAGTACTCTAAACCGACGAGCATGCATGAGGAATGTGATGAGAGTGAATGAAGCTAAAGAAGTAGGATAGGATCGTAGCAAGTGGAAAGCCGTGATCTCTGCCTACCCCTCTGGGAAAAAGGCGTGATTTATGTATGTATGTATGTATGTATAATCACTACATAGTATAAAGCAAAGTCGCTTTCCGCTTCCCGCGTCTGTATGTATGTATGTATGTATGTATGTTTGCTTATATCTTTAAAACTACACAACGGATTTTGATGCGGTATTTTTTAATAGATAGAGTGATTCAGGAGGAAGGTTTATATGTATAATAACATGCTACCCGTGCGAAGCCGGGGCGGGTCGCTAGTATCTTAATAAATATAATCCAGGCTGGAACGTTTTCGTTGAAATTTCATATGTATATTTAATGGGTTCTTGGATGGTTTGAAAACTCAATTGGACCCTGTAGGTGGCGTTGCTGTCGGTATGTCACCAAATTTGATTAACTGTACTCTCAGCTAATCGGTTATAATATATTTACCAGGTGTATCTATGTATAGCCTTTGAATTTTTTTACTATTTTTTTAATTATTATCTGTTTACGTGTATGAGCTGTGTAAGAAGAGATAAAGAGTCTAATTAACCTAACACATGCAAGAAAAATATAGTTCCTTGAACAAGTGTGGCTTTTTTTCTCTGAATAGTTAAATTATGTTAAGTGTTCAAGGTGTGTTGCAAAAACAAGGTATGTACCTAAATATTGTATAATTTTTTGCGCAAATATTTACGTTAAAATTTTTGAGTTCTGGAGTAGAAGACGAATTTGTACTTGCTTTGTATTACTGGCGTGTGTCAGATATCTAGTAGAAAAAACTGAATTCGCCTAAAGAGGAATACTCGACCTTAAAAACAAAAAGAAAAAAATATGTACTGGACCGGACCGGACTAATCCCCAAGTACAGAAAGTGTTAGCCACGGGGATCCCCTCGGCTTTGATTTGAATTCGATTTCGATTCGAACCCCGGATCCAATGGAATTCTCAATTCGAAAAAAGATATGCTCAAGGAAAAGAACGTGAGGAAATCAGTTACAATTCTTAGAAGCGCTTGCAACCTGTTAAGTATGGAATGCTACCATGCGTATACTGCAGACACGTTCCTAATATAATGTTTGGATGTGCCTCAGACATAACGTGCCCTTTAGAAATCTTCAAGGATCTGAGTGCCTAGAGATCTGAGAGAATGTCTATCGCAGGTACTTGAGAATTACAGTCGTGCTCATATTTATTTCTTTTCATGTGTATAATATTACAAGGACTTATATTTCAGCTTTGCTTTGCTGTTTGTTTACAATCATACAAGTACTGAATAACGTAATGAAGACTGCCTTTGATAGGAGGCTCTTTGAAAACTCCATTATAAACTTATACAGAACTTGCAGTCCACCCCGGCGTCGCACGGGTATAATTTTTTTACACCTTGGGTTACATTATTGAAGTTTTACCTGGGATCCCTAATTTTCTTTACTTATAAATACAGCCTATGTTACTTAGAGACTTACCCTCGTATTCAAGAACAACACTATGAGATCACGCACCCACAGTGGACGAAATCTTTTTTCATAAACATCACTTTATGTGTTATGCGACACTGCATATTGTGACTAGAGGCACATTGTCGTGTGCCTCTAGCCAAAGTTGAGCTCGAAAGGCACATGGTAGCGTACGCCATAGTGTCGCTCAACACATAAAGTGATGTTTATGAAAAAATATTTCGTCCACTGTGGGTGCGTGTTCTCATAGTGTCGTTCTTAAATACGAGGGTTAGCATTCTAACATTTTCGAAATCGGTCAAGTAGTTTTTGAGTTTATTCGTTACAAACATACAAAAATCCTCTTTTTAATTTTAGTATATGCACTCGTAGATTGGACGTTTCATGTTATAGACACAGCTAAGTGAGGGGAGATACTCATTTGATATTATACAGAAGGATACTTCAATGCACAAGTTTTATTAGTTTGTATGTATAATGTGTATCTAAATTCTGAACGGAGAGCTCAACTTTTGAAACTAAATAAACATGGCAGCTTTGAGCCATATTATTTTGTAATGTTAGTTTAAGTAGATTACATTTGTAAAACAGGAGCTCTCCGTTCGAACGGATGAAAAAAAATATCTCTGAAAATATTATCTACTAGCGACCCACCCCGGCTTCGCACGGGTGCAAAGCTGATTCCTATAAACCTTCCTCCTGAATCACTCTATCTATAAAAAAAAACCGCATCAAAATCCGTTGTGTAGTTTTAAAGATATAAGTAAGCATACAGACGCGGGAAGCGGGAAGCATCTTTGCTTTAACTATGTAGTGATAGTGATGATAGGTATTTAAGTGCATAATTCTTACGCCATAATTAGCACAATTAGTGATCAGTTGCAAGCCCACTCTAGCTCATAGGTTAGGTACTATCAGATTTCCTCAAGATGTTTTTTTATACTTTTTTGAGAACGGGATTATGTGGATATTTGTTTTACTCGTATGTTGATTCAATTGCGTTTGAATTAAATTTTCGTGTTTCTTGACTTTACCCTACCAGGCTGACCATACTGACCATATTATAAGACTAACTTTTCTGATGAATTCTAAAAATCAAAAGAAAATTTTGTGAAAATTTAGCCTATGTCCGTCCTTAAACTAACTCTATATGAAATTTCATCAGACAGACTTTCGCATCACTACATAGTATAAAGCAAAGTCGCTTCCCGCTTCCCGCGTCTGTATGTATGCTTATATCGTTAAAACTACACAACGGATTATGATGCGGTTTTTTTTTAAATAGATAGAGTGATTCAGGAGGAAGGTTTATATGTATTAAACCCGTGCGAAGCCGGGGCGGGTCGCTAGTTTGTTATATAAGAATAGATTTTATACATATTATTAAGCAATTATCAAACAATAAACTCGATTTACTGCAATCGCTAAGATGGAATGTTGAAATGCCAGTTTTCAAGGCTTTGTGACACGTTTCACACGTTCCAAACTAATCTTGGGAAAGTTTTTGGTATGCGACGATTGAGATCTCATTCATGGCATTATGGTCATAGAAGATTTTGCCAAATACGTCATTTTGATGACGTGTTTTGTAACAAAATTACGTTTTAAAAACTTAAGGCGCTCCCAGTCGACGATTGTTTTTGTTCGAAACGAAAAAAGAAATACTTGTGAACAAGCCACATCTCCTATTTTATAATGTACTAGCGACCCGCCCCGGCTTCGCACGGGTAGCATGTTATTATTATACATATAAACATTCCTCCTGAATCACTCTATCTATTAAAAAAAACCGCATCAAAATTCGTTGTGTAGTTTTAAAGATATAAGCAAACATACATACATACATACATACATACAGACGCGGGAAGCGGAAAGCGACTTTGCTTTATACTATGTAGTGATAGTATATGTGAATAAAGATGTACCCATCTTTAATCACTTCGATAAATAATCCTACCGACCGCTGCAATGACGACAAACACACGTCGGAGCGTGGTCCGCCTTAGCTTTTCGAATAAATTAATGATATAAATTATGTATAATTACTTATCAAAAATCTCTAGATCTACATATTACCTATCTTTAACAATAAATCACAAGTTGATTTTTATAGTAGGTATATAAAATATTTCGATTATAAATTCTAAAACGTATCATTTTGAAATAATATCTTTATCGTGAAAAGTTTCTGCTATTATGTTTTCAGCTTAATAGAAATCTAGGTAGGAACCTGAAGTAATATACTTATAAAAATAGGAGATGTGGCTTGTTCAGAAGTATTTCTTTTTTCGTTTCGAAAAAGAGCAATCAGCGACTGGGAGCCTCTTAAGGAGATGCTTGAAGTTTTTGCTTTTTGACCGGATAAGACGAAAAACGCATTATCTTGCAAAACATCAAACTTAAAAGGAAACTGTTTTTTTTAAATAAATAAATAAATAAATAAATATTGGCAGACTTTACACACAACGCCATCTAGCCCCAAACTAAGCAAAGCTTGTAATATGGGAACCAGATAACTAGAATACTTAAATACTTTTCTTTTTTGTAAATATATACTTATTACATAGTAACACCCAGACACAGAACAAACATCTATGTTCATCACACAAATGTTTGCCCTGGGTGGGGATCGAACCCACAACCTACAGCGCAGAAGGCAGAGTTACTACCAACTGAGCTGTGAGGCCTGTCTGTTGTTGTGTTCTGTAGCTAGTATGATTATCTAACGAATTGTATAAAAATGAACTGTTTAGCTATTTATAGTTTTGAATATAAACGAAACTAGTGTTTTTAAAGAGCCAACTTTGGAAAATAAATCTATCTAAAAATGTTTCACCAATCATGTTTCTGTCTTTAATTTAACTAGATTAAATCCTTGAGTTATCTTTGTCATAGAAAGAAAACTGCATGTTTTGTGGTTATTGCGCAAAAACGATTCTGCATTCATCAATAAAAAATATTACATGTCTTAAATGAAATTGACCAGCCGTTCAGACTTTCCAATAAAGTTATTAGGAATACTCAGGTAAATACGAGTGGGTATGCCTTTGAATCTTCACTAAAGACACATTACGTTTGTCCACGTTTATGTTTGTTTAAATACTGTTTTCCGTGAAGCAATATCGGCTTTATGCAGCCTTTATGCACGAATGGGAATGCTCTTCAGATTTCAGCAATGTATTCAGTATTTCCCATAGTGAAAATTGAATTTCTAGTTATCACGTCCGACTGAAACATTAATGAGTTTCCAGTTGATGTGATACGTTGCATTTTGCTGATACAAAATGTTGATTTTGTTTGAAGTGGCATCCGCCGAGCTATGTTGGCCGTGTGGGAAGTACCTTGACTTTTAATACGAAGCTCGCAGGTTCTCATCCCGCCGTGCATCATCGAATTTATCAGTGAAAATGTATATGCTTAATGACATGGCGAAAGAAACGGCGAAGAAAAATATCGTGAGGAAACAAGTTGATATTCTTACAAGTAACGAGGGGCAGTCACATTATGCCTACCACTGCAAAATGTAGGTCGGCCTAAACTCTTTAGATATTTTCAAGAATCTGAGAGCCTGGATATTTAAGGGGATGTCTACTGTAATTTGGGATTAAAGTCGTGATTCTGTGTGTGGAAAGACCCCATGCGGAAGTGCTCTTACTACGAGGCCGTGCCTGTCATAACTACGTTAAGCGCAGCGCACCACAAGCGCATTA
Source organism: Hydriomena furcata (assembly GCA_912999785.1). Classification (NCBI taxonomy): domain Eukaryota; kingdom Metazoa; phylum Arthropoda; class Insecta; order Lepidoptera; family Geometridae; genus Hydriomena; species Hydriomena furcata. The sequence goes on from OU538821.1 coordinate 3,763,645, forward strand.
AAACTATGTTTGATGTGGTCAGACATCTAACCACGGGGCAATTTATGTAATAACGTCAAACTAGCTTCAAACGAACCTGGATAATTAAATTATAATATTATTGAATAATATTTACAGAGTAATAATATTTTATGAAGTGGCGCCTGTAACGGAAAATATGATGATTAATTGGTAAGCGTGGTATGGGCATGTCTTGAAGAAAGTCATGTAACGAAAAGAATGTTAGGAATTAATGTGGATGGATGTACGTACACGTAGAGGCAGGCCAACGAAAATATGGATGGACTGTGTGAAAGATGATATGGGTAAGAAAGGAGTAAGTGATGAGACGGCTGATAGAGGGAAATGGAAGAAGTAAACACGTTGTGTCGACCCCACTTAAGTGGGATAAGGGCAGGACGATGATCATATTTTTTTTTCTTGTAGATTTTAACCCCCCGATGCACAATTCAGGGGTTGAATTTCTGGGAGTTCTTTCTTAGTACATCAATACACCATAATTAATACACATTCAAATTTTGAGTTTCTAGAACCAGTAGTTTAGGCTGTGTGTTGATATAGATCAGTCAGTCAGTCATCACTAACGCAAAAGATATTAAGATCATAACACCCAGACACTGAACAAACAACTTGCATATAAATATTTGTCCTTGAAAATCGAGCGCACTACAGCGCAGAAGGCATTACTATCAACTAAGCTGTAAGGCCAATGATGTAAAGAGAAGATAAGAGAGCACCAGTAAATTGAACATCAATGACGCAATAATGACTTGGGTCAAGTTGACGATAAACATATCTCCACTGACCGGCATAACTACCGTGGTGGCATATTTACCTAATTTAGGACAAAATAGCAAGAGCATATACCACAAGATAGTATAGTGTCATAATGACCAGGTAGAGGTAATTATAGAGCACTAGGTGGCACTTGGTGTAATTAGATTAATTGTAGCACAGCTTGGTATGGAAATCGTGCCATATGTGTCATAGTCATGATGATGAAGATATTTTAATGTTAACAGAATCAGAAGTAATTTTTTCATCATTTTCATTCAGGCATCGGGATTTTGGAATAAGGGCTAAATTATTAAGTTAAAAAATTTACCACTATCGCTTTTTAGGGCTCCATACCCAAAGGGTAAAAACAGGACCCTATTACTAAGACTTCGCTGTACGTCTGTCCGTCTATCTGTCTCAGGGCTGTATCTCATGAGGCGTGGTAGCTGAACAGTTGAAATTTTCACAGATGATGTATTTCTGTTGTAGCTATAACAACAAATACTAAAAACAAAATAAAACAAATATTTAAATGGGGTTCGTATACAACAAACGTGATTTTATTGCCGCTTTTAAAGATAATGGTACGGAACCCTAGGTGCGCGAGTCCGACTCGCACTTGGCCGGTTTTTTATTTTATTTTCATTTGATAAAATGCATAGGCTTTACATCCAGTTTTAGCTTGGATCTTACACTGTATCACAATAACGCAATTTCTAATTGTATTTCATTTTGGTCAATTCTCTCTGAATGCATTCTGTAGGCAAATAAAGGTATGGCTGCGTGAAATCTTTGAGATATTCGTAATAATGTGATGAGTTCTACGAATGTGCCTTGTCTCTTCAGTCATTATGTTGAACAACTCGCAGTCCGTCCCGGCGTCTCGCTCATGTTTGTGTACTAATGATTTTCTTTACGATTTAGGTTACTTTATTGAAGTTTTATTAGGGATCTCTATTTTTCCTAGTATGATTATGATACTTTGAACGAATTTTTGTAATTTTTGTATCAAACATACAAAAATAAAATATTTTTCCTCACAATAAAAGTATAGATAGATGACCATTTATTACCTTTTACGTTCAAAGAGAGAGAGAGAGAGAGAGAGAGAGTTTTCTGCGGAGTAAAAGGTTTAATGTTCTAGGTATTTCGTAACAACAATAGTTTCGAACGCTACTTCTGCAGGTACATAGTCACGCTACTCTGCTCACTAGAACCTAGACCCACAAATAAAAAGGTCAATGAATACCTACTGGTACTTAAAACCTACCATGATACAACGATTCATTGAGTGATTCGCGTGACTCCGTCTTCGCTACTCAATACCGACTCGAGCTTGTTAAGTTCAGTTTCATTGATTCATCTGAAAACAATATTGTCAGCTGCCCTTGCCTCTGCAATTTTAGAGAATTTAGATTAACAGCGGCATTGTTTAAAATATTTGTATAACATCTATCCCGACAGACGTCCTGTCAAATTTCAATGATTCACAGAAAAAGCACTTTCAGATTTCCCCTAACTTTACGCTGGAGTTTCCAAAAAGCGGTACGAAATATACTTTATACCTATCAACTGTACATACATAAAATCATAAAAATCAGTTCAGTCGTTTCAGAGGAGTTAGGTTACAAACACTGTGACACGAGCATTTTGGACATCATAAAAACAGTTCTGTAAATAATCTTAATTGCAAAATGCATTATCAAAACTGTGTATGGAACAGGCTGTATGAAACTAATTACCAAGTTATTTTCTTGTACTGCTGACGTTTCATTTAGAACGTCAATTCAGATGCTCTTCATCATGAGCATCTCTCGTGACCGCGATCAACGGAAGATCGGTGAATACAAATATGTATGTACGACATCAGTAAATAACGTAGAATTAGCCGTATTTCTATTTAAAATGATTAACAACCACGATAGTTTTAATTATGTATGGAGCTGTTAACAAGATCAGTATTAATGTTCTAATTAGTTTTAGTTATATAACTATATATAGTTACTATAACTATAAAAAATATATTCTAGATCTTCAGATACTCCTTTTGTTCCGTTTCGAAACTATAATAGTTATTTGTTATACAAGAGTGCAAAGTTGCTTTTTAACCGCGTGTTCAATTTTGATGACCAAGCAAGCGAAGGATTCTAAAATTGAATCACGAGCGCAGCGAGTGATTCAAAATTTAGAATCCTGAGCGTTAGCGAGGGAATCAATAGAGCACGAGGTGAAAAATCTTTGCACTCGAGTGCAACACGTAACTTTTCATTCCACCTCAGCGAGGAAATGACTAAATGCAAAAAAAAAACGTTTACAATCACAAGATAGGTACTTTTATTTCAGTTTAGGTATTAACTACTACATTATGACAGGTAAGTATTACAGAATAATCTTAATAATGACGTGAAAAATGCCGCGTAAAGAACCGCGTACAAAGCAAATTGAAACGAGCAGCAATAGAAATACATAATCTGTGAAAATTTCAACTGTCTAGCTATCATGGTTCATGAGATACAGCCCTGTGACAGACAGACGGACAGACGGACAGACGGACAGCGAAGTCTTAGTAATAGGGTTCCGATTTTACCCTTTGGGTACGGAACCCTAAAAAGAACACCAAGAAGGTTCCGAGTCTGAGTTTTTAACAAATTAAAAAAAAGTTGTATGATATATTCGGCACCATAGAGGTAGCAGTAAATAGGTTTAATGATTTTTTTTAATTCACAAACTTAGTGCACACGATGTTCTAAATTCAATTTACTTTATCCTATAGCTAGAGAATAAAAACGGCTTTTGCACTCAGATATTGAAGAGCAAAAATACTCTTTCCGAGATGGTGGGATGAAAAATACATTTTTAAACTTATTTTATAACATGTAAGTCAAGCTCTTGCTAGAGCTCTTTATTTTTTTTTATTATTGTACCTACTTAGTTAGTACCTTTATTTTTCTTGTTAGAGCCTTCACCTTATTCGAACGGCACCACACTGGAGCTCTACATAATATTAAGGATCATTTAAAAAAATGATAGGCCCCAAGCCGTGTTTGTTGTCTGATTCTTCTAAGCTTGGTCGCGAGGAACAAGCGTATCTTTACCTACTAAGACGTTTCAAAGTGATTCTTGTAATTTTATTGATTTAAATACCTTTGACCTTGACTCACAAATCCTCTGCTTTGTAATAGGCATTAGTCAGGCCTTATTAGAGCTTGTGGTCTCCATTCAAACTTCACCACAAAATTGCGCGTAATTAGGTAATAATTAGATCCCAAAGCCACGATTAATTAAACCTTCAATTAGTTTGTATTTTGTTTCCGATTTTGTTATGTGTGCATTATTGAGTTGATAATAGATAAAAAGTAACATATACGCTACTTCAGAACATGGTGAGTTTACATCTACGCGGAACTGTGAGCGGACCAATCACAGCGCTCAAATATTCGAGTTTGAAAATGTCGCTGTTTTTGTATATTTCAATGGGTTCCTGGATGGTTTGAAAACACAATGGGCTATTTGACAAGATTTTAAAAATCATTCAGTAGTGACTATGGAAACCATAAAACAATATTATTTGAAATTCTGATAAGTATTGGCCCTAAAAATTTAAATTAAATATCGTCAATTTAAATAACCCACAAAAACGCTTCTTTATGCAAATGGCGTCGCACTAGTTTCTGTTACGTCACATGTTTGTCAACAAGTAAATAAACGTCAAGTTTTTCAAGGCGAAGACATATTAACAAGCTTGCTTCGTCATCGTCGATTCGACCACCGTTTACCATCATCCTGACCGTTTTGTGTCACGTGACTGGACGTAGAAAAATTGATAATTTGAATTATGGGTTTTTTAATAAATTATTGTATACTAGCGACCCGCCCCGGCTTCGCACGGGTAGCATGTTATTATACATATAAACCTTTCTCCTGAATCACTCTATCTATTAAAAAAAACCGCATCAAAATCCGTTGTGTAGTTTTAAAGATATAAGCAAACATACATACATACGCGGGAAGCGGAAAGCGACTTTGCTTTATACTATGTAGTGATTTTCTAGTTCTTTTACTCCATAACGCTTTTTGAAGGCATAATTTACATAGATTACTATCAACAACACTTTATTTTTCATACTGTCAAATAGCCTATTGGACCCGGTAGGTGGCGCTGCTGTCGGTATGTCACCAAATTTGATTTGCTGTACTCTTCACTACATAGTATAAAGCAAAGTCGCTTTCCGTATATAATATGTAATATGTATGTATGTATGTTTGCTTATATCTTTAAAACTACACAACGGATTTTGATGCGGTTTTTTTTTATAAATAGAGTGATTCAAGAGGAAGGTTTATATGTATAATACATGCATAATATAGTAGAGAAACACTGATCATTTTAGAGGTTTCTAATGTGATGTCGTAAATAAACACATTTTTTTGCGCTTACATTGCAAATGCTGGCTGAACCCCACGAGATATATCAAAATAATGTACTACAGTATTGTACACCTTAAAAACGTCTACAAAAAAGTCAACGATGGTATTAGAAATGTCTTACGCACAGCGAAGCGGGCACGGGTCAGCTAGTAATATATATGATGTACGAAGTTCGCCGGTCAATGATATAATTTTAATCGAGTAGCGACTCTACTTTTTACCAATTTTTATAGCGCGTTATTTTGTATTGCGTCGGTGTATCAATTTTGTTCTCTCGCCAAGTGACCTTTGCTTTCTGCACTTAAGGGCCATATAGTTGTGTGCAGTCCTTGCAAGTATCCTAGTTTATTTCAATAGGGCAAGAATAAAAGCAGAAGTGGCTTATTATATTTTATGCCTTTCTCTAGAAGGTCTTTGCTATTATGAGACAAAGATAGAGCCAGTATCGCAATTGAATTTTTGAATTAGACCAATAACTACAATAATGCCAACAAACAATCTTACAGTGCAGTTGGTAGTAGCTTTGAGGTAGGCTCTAGGTTCGATTCCTACCCAGAGCAAACTTTATTCTAATAAAACCCAAATAAAATTTTAGACAATTAAAAAAAATTTAAATGAAAAATGATGATATGAAATAGGATCACGACTGTAATCCCCGAGTACGGTAAACATCCTTTCAGATCTTCAGGCACTCAGATTATTGTAGATATCTAAAGGAATTAGTCAGAGGCACGTCCAAACATTAAATGCCATGCCCACATTTTGCAATTAAGGATCATTCTTACAATTTACTTTATTACTAAAATCTGTACAGTCAGTCATATGAGCGTCTCTTTTGACTTGTATTCATAACCAACAAAAAAGTAGAGGTAATCAATTCGAAATGTATGGTCCCATAATTAAAATAAATAAATAAATATTGGCGGACTTTACTCACAGCGCCATCTAGCCCCAAACTAAGCAAAGCTTGTACTATGGGAACCAGATAACTGTAAGACTTACAGTTCCTTCATAAAACTAATATCGTCCTTTGACTTTTTGAAATGTCGAAACATTTTAGTTTTTAAAAATAATTTAGTTATATTAGCTACAATAAATATAACTTGGTACCTATTACTTAGTCCCAATATAAAATACCACCCACAGAACTACGCTTGCGTTCTACTGATGTTTTTAAACACCAAACCGTAAATAGATGTAAAATTAGATGTTTGTTTAAATGAGCACGACCTCCTTGGAATAATATCGTGTTTTTGTTACTATGTACTCGTGGGTACTTCTTTGACAATTACTTTTTAAAATAAACTAGTGAATGTTATTTTGCATGGTTTTTCATAAAGAAAATTTTTATCATGTCATCATTTATTTCTATACCGAATTTCATCGAAATTGGTTCAGTATGACGTGTTCGAGCAACGAAGAACTGAAGACTCAGTAGCGCGTCTTAGCAGAGACATAAATGTCCAGTAGTGAACTCATAAGTTTTTGATGAAAATATACATTCATCTTTTTTTAAAATAAATTTGTAGACATTTCACAAAACACCATCTAGCCCCAAACTTAGCAAAGCTTGTTCGATGCGAACGAGATTACTGATAAAATACATAAATACTTTTTTTTAGTAAATGATACATACAACACCCAGACAGACACATTTATGTTCATCCCACAAACGTTTATCTATCATTAATTACTACACCCGTGCGAAGCCGGAGCGAACTGCTAGTCTAATAAACTACAGCTCAAACTGGTCAAACAATATTTTGCAATGAAACGGTGAACGTACCTATTTACTTATTTCGCTGCCTGTACCACTCTCAAAGTCGTTTCGTATAATTAGTTGAGTCAGTTGAGTCACAGCGCGCGCGCACCTTAGAATTGGGATCTTCGGCCCGCCGAAATCGCCCGAAGGCTTCCGAGTACTCCCAATGGGGAGTTCGGCCGCCCATGACGCTTCGGCGAGCCATGACGTCCTACCCGCGATCCTCGATAACTCGATAAGCGTAATCCCTACGACCGTTAGCAAACTTGAAAACAAAAAAAAAAAATTTACTATCATTTTAGTACTTATCAAACAAAGCCCTTTTGCGAAAAGCGGGTGATGAAACGTTTGGACGTGCATCTGTCTAACCGCTTTAGACATCTTCAAGGATCTAAGCGCCTTGAGATCTGAGAGTATGACTACCGTTATATATTTTATCTAATTACACAATTTCGTTTTGATGGTTTCTGAAATGTCGTCATCCAAGTCAATTGTACTCCCATGGAACCATGGATGGGTGAATATAGGAAATTAGGTAATAAGCTTGTTGGTTAGTATTTAGCTATGGCGAAACTTGCATTTACCTACAATGCTCAAGACTACTTAAAGAACGAAAAGAGACTCTAAATTTCATTTATAACTCTTGAAGTACTGACTGACTGATCTATCAACGGTTTTAATCGCGGGGCTGTGCGAAGATGCCCAAACACAGCGCCTGACGTGTTGAAACTTGAATATTGGAGCTCATTTATGGGTATCTAGAAAATAGATCAACAAAAATGGCGTTGGGCAGGACATAATATGATTCGCAATAAAATATGAAAAATGGAGCAAAATAATAACAAACTGGTACCCAAGAGACGGCAAGAAAACAAGGGGAAGACAAATTAAAAGATGGGAGGACGAAATAAAACTTACAGCCGGCCCTTTCTGGAGAAGGGCGGCTCTGGACAGACTTCATTGAAAGGAGCTAAAGGAGGCCTTTGCCGATAGGCACTTTGAACTAAGAGACATTATCTAGTGTGTGTTACTGAGTGAAACCGTAAAATGTAAAAAATGTTCAGAAATAAAGGCTTATTATTATTATGGGTATCTCCACACCTTCCACCACCTGGTGGAAACTCAACCTAAACTACTGGTAAGCATTCGACGTGTTGAAACTCGAATATTTGAGCGCTGTCATTGGTCCAATCCACACAGCTCAGCGCAGCTCCGCGTAACCACTATTTATAGATGAAGCTATGCGAAGCACCAAACACAGCACTTGACATTTTGAAACTCGAATATTTGAGCGCTGTCATTGGTCCGCTCCACACAGCTCAGTACAGCTCCGTGAAGGTGGAAACTCAACCTAAACTACTGGTCATAGAAGAAGCTTTGCGAAGCGGACCAAACAGAGCACCTGACATGTTGAAACTCGAATATTTGAGCGCTGTCATTGGTCCAATACACATAGCTCAGCGCAGCTCCGCGTAGGTGGAAACTCAACCAAAACCACTATTCATAGAAACTTGAAATTTAGACGGTGTATTCCTCTTTGTATGTAGGAGTGCACTAAGTAATTCCAGAAAATCACCTCTAATGCGGTGAGGTCTTGAGGTTTGTTTCAAAGTAACTTCACATGAACTTAATCATGTTAGTCTTAATGTACACTAGCTGACCCGTGCCCGCTTCGCTGTGCGTAAGACATTTCTAATACCATCGTTGACTTTTTTGTAGACGTTTTTAAGGTGTACAATACTGTAGTACATTATTTTGATATATCTCGTGGGGTTCAGCCAGAATTTGCAATGTAAGCGCAAAAAAATGTGTTTATTTACGACATCACATTAGAAACCTCTAAAATTATCAGTGTTGCTCTACTATATTATGCATGTATTATACATATAAACCTTCCTTTTGAATCACTCTATTTATTAAAAAAAACCGCATCAAAATCCGTTGTGTAGTTTTAAAGATATAAGCAAACATACATACATACATACATACGCGGGAAGCGGAAAGCGACTTTGCTTTATACTATGTAGTGATTACTTAAATTTCCCACAACCACTAAGTAACATTTAGAGAATTTAGTTTGAAAATTAAACAAAGATGTATGTAATACATACTAATTAGATATTTAATTTGACTTGTTTTTAATATAACTTATTTATCCCATATAAATAATTATATTATATGTAATGTAATGTACAATGTACATGCGCATCAAAAGGTTTGCTCAAAACGGTGAAGGAAAACATCGTGAGGAAACCAGTTAGTACTCTTATAAGCGGCGATGGGCTTGCAACCTGTCTCGTATGGAATGCTAATTACGGCAAAATGTAGGCATGTGCCAAATATAATGTTTGGACGTGCCTCTGACTACTCCCACTAGACATCTTCAAAGGATATAAGCGCCTTGAGATCTGAGAGGTTTTGTCTACTATACTTGGGGATTACAGTCGTGATCCTATTTTTTTTTTTATGTTTTGCACGAGATAAACGAGACTACTTTTTCAAGCCAGAATAGCAAGATAGTGTTATGAAAGCTTCGTGTAAAAGAGCTAGATTCATTTCTAATTACTACACAGTCAGTATTACTATCTTATTTCCACTGCGTGCGCGTGCGTTCTTGCGTGTTGACACAAATGAGGTTAATTATTTGAAGAAATTAAAGTCGAGGTCTTAATATTAGCATTGACATTAAATTGTGCTTGTAAAAGAATGCAACGGTTATATTTAACTAGCGACCCGCCCCGGCTTCGCACGGGTAGCATGTTATTGTACATATAAACCTTCCTCCTGAATCACTCTATCTATTAAAAAAAACCGCATCAAAATCCGTTGCGTAGTTTTAAAGATATAAGCAAACATACATACAGACATACAGACGCGGGAAGCGGAAAGCGACTTTGTTTTATACTATGTAGTGATACCATTGAAATAATTAAAAAAAAACATTCTCTCTGATGATTTCCTTTAATTCAAGACAATTTTGAACATAGTTTCCTACGTATTTATATCTTCTTCTATATCCTATCCTAATCCCATAATATTATAAATGCGAAAGTTTGTGAGTTTGTATGTATGTTTGTTCCTCAATCAGGCCTAAACGACAAAACGGATTAAGTTGAAATTTGCTGTAGATGTAGATATAATGCCCGAATGAATAATAGACTACTTTAAAATGCGAAAAACATCTCCAAAATGATAAAAAACTATCTTGATGGAGACATCCGAGCATTAATCGTTTATTTGATACTAGCCGACCCGTGACAGACGTTGTCCTGTCAAATTTCAATAATTGATTATAAAAGACTGATTTTTTTTAGTCTATGATGTCAGAATTGTTGCACACCAGCGCCATCTATAACAAAATCATCTATTTTGCGTTTTTTATCATTTTGGGGATGTTTTTTATAATTTAAAGTAGTCTATGTTTTATTCTGGCATTATATCTACGACTACAGAAAATTTCAACTTAATCCGTTTTGTCGTAAAGGCCTGATTGAGGAACAAACATACATACAAACTCACAAACTTTCACATTTATAATATTATTAGGATTTCATTATTCACACAGACACCCAAACAAGTAGGTACCACAACAGTACACTACAGGTATGGCATTCAGTACGAATAATATTGGTATGAATATCATAATTCATAACATGATAATAAGAATAACAGTTTTATACAAAAAAACCCCATACAAAATAGCCCCCTAAATGCCGTCCTTGATGTTTCGTACCTATGCCTATTTCGATTGATTAATTGAATTATGTTCATGATTTAATCAATAAATTGAATTAAAGTCACTTGTTCAGCTGCGGTTTGTACACATTTAGATTAGCAGTTGAAATATTTTGTTCCACCAATTCATTTTATGGCGTTCTCACGGCTTTTGAAAACCCGTTCCCGAGAATTTGTATTTAAATTGTAAATGAGCCTTCAATTTTTAATCAAAATAACTTTGCATTTTATTCTTACGGTAACAGTTAAAAAATTATGTGCCCAAAACACGAGCTCAAAACGGTGAAGGAAAACATCGTGAGGAAACCAGTCAGTGTTTTTGTAAGCGGCGATAAGCTTGCAACCTGTCACGTATGGAATGCTGACTACTGCAAAATATGGGTAGGTATGTGGCATCTTAGGAGGTTATATTATTAAGATTTTAGTGGGGTTCACAATTTTCTTTTAATACTCGCTCATAATGTAGCTTTTGATACGTGAAAGAGTTTTTAAAATTGGTCTAGTAGTTTTTAGGGTTCCGTACCCAAAGGGTAAAAATGGGACCCTGTTACTAAGACTTTGTTGTCTGTCTATCCGTCTGGCAAGGCTGCGCTTATCTCATGAACCGTGATAGATAGACAGTTGATATTTTTACATATTATGTATTTATGTTGCCGCTATAACAACAAATCTATATATATAAAAGAAAGACGGGTTTGTTACAACACTTATAACTCGAGATCTGCTGGACCAATTTTCATGGTTTTTGATTCGTTGGATTTGTCTCCGCCCCGAATAGCAGAATACATCTTAAAAACAATGAAAACTCGACGAATACATAATTAAGAAAGATTATTCATTTTCAATAAATGTTCATTGGTTTAGTACATATGTCAAACATTTGTTGTCCATCCTGTCAAATACTGTAAGTAATGATGGACATTTATGCATGCGTTCAGAAATGTATTTTGTGTAAACTATTTAAAAAGGTTGAATAAACTATTGTTTGTATTTTTTTATTTTTTAACGGGACCGGGAGTTAATTCTAAAGCGATACGAAGTTCGCCGGGATAGCTTGTACTTACTAAAAACAAATTAAAATAAATATTTAAGTGTGGCTCCCATACAACAAACGTGATTTTTGTGCCGTTTTTTTAGATAATGGTGCGTGAGTCCAACTCGCACTTGACTTGTTTTATTATTTAGTTTATCTGGTACAAACGAAAATACAAATTTTACCTCGTATGTAGTAATGAGACGAATCTGTAGTATGATTCATAGGTAATTATATAGAATTCGATAATATGAACCAATTATTTTAATCAACTCGCTATATCAACACTATTTATTTGTTTTATTTTCCTCTGCGTCATAGAGATTGATCATGGACTGGCCTCACAGCTCAGTTGGTAGTAACTCTGCTTTCTACGCTGTCGGTTATGCGTTCGATTCCCACCCGGGACAAACATTTTTGTGATGAACATGGACCTCGACTTTCTCGACTCGAAAATTAATATGCGCATCAAAAACACGTAGATGTACGTGTTTTTGATGCGCATATTAATTTTCGAACAGAAAAATCCATTGATGAACCCACGACCTTCAGATTGAAAGTCGAGGAACCTCCCACTCGGCCAATAATATTAGTTAGGGAGTTAATAAATACAATAATGTGTCTTTTTTACAAAAATATATTTATGTATTATATCAGTTATCTGGTTACCATAATACAAGCTCTGCTTAGTTTTGGTCTAGATGACGTTATGTGTAAAAGTCCACCAATATTATATTTATAGATTGTCTTACATATCCTGAGATAAACTATTTTTTGATGATAATCGTGATAAATGTATTTTTTAGTAATTCTAGGCAATTGTAAGAAAAATACTGAACTAACGAGGTGTAGTTATTTTTTTAACGAGACGTTACGATATGAATATGGTTGGACATTTTTTAGGGTTCCGTACCCAAAGGGTAAAAACGGGACTCTATTACTAAGACTTCGCTGTCCGTCTGTCCGTCTGTCTGTCTATCACAAGGCTGTATCTCATGAACCGTGACAGTGAAATTCACAGATTTTGTATTTCTGTTGTCACTATAACAACAGATACCCATACAACAAACGTATTTTATTTACCGTATTTTATAGATGTACGGAATGGTACGGAACCCTTCGTGCGCGAGTCCGACTCGCACTTTTTTTTAACGAGAAGTCATGTCAACGTGAACTGTCTGTAATGACACGCTACACCCAGTGCACTTACATTTGTAACGACAAACCGACGTGCAATTAGTAAGTAATACTTGTGGAAACACGATTGAAAATTTCCTGTGACAATAAACACTAGCTCAGCGTATCAATGCTGACATGTACTAGTGTCATAGACCAGTTGTGATGCCTACCCCGGCTTTGGGCACTTTCAAGTCTGGCAGTCAATAACTAGGCATAGCAAACAAACAATTTTAATAGTCAATTTATTATAAGCAACCATGATATACTTATAAAACTAGATAAATAATTAAATACTTAAACTTGTAGCTAATACAATTATTATTCTTTGTCTATGGTCCGTTTTGATTAGTATGATGACCAATGATTTTCCATTTGTCTATTTAAATAAAAATCTATATATATAAAAATCAATTGCTATTAATATTGATAATGTAACCCATGGTGTAAAAAAATAGTCATAAAATCATAAATGAGTATGGCGTTACTCGACAAGCCTCTTCACTGGTAACTCTTAGACTCTACCTATTCTAGTTTTAGCCTAATATCAGTAGGCCTAGGATTACGCTGCTGGTACTGTGCGTGGAGTCAATGAGCGTTCCGCGTCAATAATATCTGTCTCTCGATGGCACTGAACCGCGACGGGTGTGTCATCGGTGCGAAGGCCATGTTCATCTTAGGTGGAATTTAGACCCGGTCACTTCTCAACGTTGTCATTTTTTGGCTGATTCATTTTTTGATCTGTAAATTTACTAAGGGCAGATTGCACAACAATTTATAAATGTGTTTAGCACGGAAATTGACAAGTCTTACAAATACGTCAAAAAAAAGTAAAATGCCGCTAAACGCTTCTAGCGATTTGCGCAAGACAGTCTATGAATTTGTAGGTATACTAAACATTACATCCTTCCGGTCTTACGCCAAGTCTTCATTATAAATTAACGATTTTTGAGTTAGATGCCGTTTTAAAAGGATCTTAAATATGCACATTCTACCAAAAATCATAATGAAATTTATTTTATCATAAAAATCTGACAGTAGTTTTGATTACTGAATGATACGCATTCTACCAAAATTCGTAATTTATTTTATTAGGACAAGGTTTATAGGGAAAACATTACATTAATATCGATTTTAACTTGCTTTATGGCTTCAAATCTAAAAGAGGGCAATAAGAAATCTTCGATTTCCGTTTGAAACGTTGGCGAACCATGTTGCAGGTAAAATTGGAAAACGATAAATCATCTAAATGTTAATAATGAATCGTTTTTAGTACGAGTTGCCGAAAAGCCTTGCCGAGTTTGAGGTACCTCGACTTTCATTTCGAAGGTCGTGGGTTTGAATCCCGGCGTGTATCAATGGAAAAAATCGTGAGGAAACCAGTTAGTATTCTTCGGCGATGGATTTGCAACCCATCACGTATGGAACGCTAACTACTGCAAAATGGATATGTGTGTCTCTAGACATCTTCAAAGGATCTAAGCGCCTGGAGATTTGAGAGGATGTCTACCGTACCTAATTGGGGATTACAGTCGTGATCTTATTTTTTTGTTTTTAGATCGTACAGTTTTAGTCTGTAACAAAAAACAATTAAACCTGCAATTTTGCGACTCAACAAAGCTTCGCAGAAGTTTCACAATACTAAATTAACGCTGGAGAAGACTGGAGTAGACATGCGTCGTGCGTGTATCAGAACTTTGGTGTAGTTTTATTCAATTAGTCTGACCACATTCAAATGCGATTACCTCGGGAACCCTTGTCGTACAAATTCTGATTTGTGTCATACATTTCGTATAGTTAATTCACTTTAAAACTGCATCTATTAGAACCCTTAACCAAGGGGTGGTCGACTAAAAAGTCATACAAACAAGAAATTAAACTTTACATGTTATAATAAACTAGCAGTCCCGGCGTCCGTCGCGCGGGTGTACGATTTAAGGGATTTTTTGACACCTTAGGTTACGAGTACATTATTAAAGTTTTAATAATGTTTTTTTTATTAATCAATATGTTCTATGTTCATCAGGGATACTGTAGGATTCTAATGGTAAAAGATCGGTCCAGTAGTTTCGTAGCCTATTCAATGCAAACAAACAAACAAACAATCAAATATTTCCTCTTTATAATTAGTATAGAAGTAAACTTTAATCCAAACACCAAATAAAATCATATTACAATATAAAACATGAAACACTTACTCAAATAAAAACTAAAGCCTCAAAGAAAATGCCTAACCCACTTTTCATTATTTTGTTTCAAATCGGCATTATAAAATACAAATTTGAAGACATTGACAAGTTCAATTTATTATTATGACAATCCAAACTGACGAGGAAGTTATGTAATTATCAGGCGATGTTTTCGTGGACAAAAAAATATATTTCGCAAGATATGATATATAAAAACTTAGATACAAAGCGCACCTGAGTGTACACCACCTTTAACTTTCAAAATGCAATTTATTGAAGCTTACTCGTATTTTCTTCCTTTGTAATTCGATTTATCTGTTCACTGAAACAAACTTAAGTGAAGATCAGAACTATTGAACTTTTGTAGCTGTCTTCAGATTGCTGCAACAGGATTTTTTTCCAAGGAGATTCACAAGATGCTTCATTTTCATTTTATTTAAGATCTTATCCAGAAGAGACTAGCGGAAATTAAGTCTAAGAGAGTTCTTTGTTCAACAATAGGTCACTAAGGCTATCAAAAGTATTACCTATCAAACGGAAACAAAGAGTTATCATATTATTGTGACTGGGTGACGATTTTCAAATGAGATTGGCCTAGTGTTTTGACCAATAATATCGATGATAAAAATACGTTGTTTGAAGACTTGACTTCTATTAATTATAGATCAAACACATCTATCGTATCGCTTCCTGCGAGTTTACATGAGCGCTGAGAATTATGTGGAGAAGAGGCAAGAGGCTCAAATAATATAAAAAAAAAATAATCATTATCTTCCTGCTTAAGTCTTAATTAAGTAGGGTCTGCACAACATGTATTTTTTTCTTCCATTTCTCTATATATGCCGTCATTTCATCACTCACACCTTTCTTACCCCTGTCATCTTTCACACTGATAATCTATATTTTCTTTGTCCTACCTCTACTTCTACGTTCCTAACATCCTTCTCGTCATATAACCTTCTTCCTTTTTCATAAATGCCCATACCAAGTAAACCTATTGGTTCTAGTTTGATCCAATTTTTTTCGATACAGACGCTACTTTAACCTTCCTCTATACTCATTTCTTATCAAATCCATCTTCGTCAGTCCACACGGCCATTTCCATTATTTACATCATCCCACCAATGCATAATACGCTAAAACGACGAAGATTGGTGTGCAATCAATTAATCGAATCGCGCGTAGATGACATGATGACATTTTGACACTATCTTCTCTCACCTCCGCTATGATAGATGATCGCTGTTAGCATTAGGGAATGGAAACCTGTCTGCCTACGGATTTGAATTCACTAGATATACCATTGACATTGACCCGCCAGTTGACCTTAAACTGAATCCATGCTACGCAAACCTTTAAAAAAATAGGCTCACTACCGCAATTCTATAGCAGTGATAGAGATCCCTCAGATTTCCATTTGCTCGCTTGTACCTCGAGTGAGTTAGTACTGGTACGGGTACTGGTATGAGGGTACTGTACAAATGTGGATGAAAAATGCGCTTATTTTTTTAAGCCTGAATACCCGCTACTACCGCGAATACCGTTCAGCTAGTTGGGATGTACGGCGTTGGTGTATTCATTGATACCCAAGGTCTACTATATCGACCTAGAGGTTGAAGGGGTCAATTCCATGGAAAAAAAGATAGGGGTTCATGAGATATAAATGGGGGTCAACGTTAGATCTCATTTAAGTAGGTCGTTATATATTTTTCAAAGTGAACATCACTATAACAGCTGAATTTGCAAAAAATCAATATAAGATTCGCAGGGGAAATATAGCAAGTTTGGGCAACACTGGTGTAAAACATATGCAATCGCGTAGTGCACACCGCTTTTTCACACAGGCCGTACAGTACAGCCAGGCAATCATATTAGCTCACAAGTACCCAATCGGTGGACCGATAGAGCCACAGCCTCAGCGTACGATCACGCTTGCCTGCGCACACAAGGAGGCCACACAATTACTTCAACATACGCGTACATTTTAGTCTATAAACACGCCGATTATGTTCTTACCTTGTATAATTCTGTAGCGTCCAAGCTAAACCTAAAATTTCGTTAAAAAACTATCGATCTAATTTATTTTACATTAAAGTCTATATTAGCGTAACATCAATATGACTGTCCTAAAACTTAGGATATTTTAGTCATATTTCTTTATTTTATTTCGCATGTTTAACACATCCAAGTGTCATCTTAGTCAACATGTTGATTAAATTTAGTTAGATATTTCTAAATTCAGCTGCAAAATGCAAATGCTAACTACTGCAAATATACTGTTTGGACGTGCCTCTAACAACCCCTACTATACATCTTCGAAGGATCTAAGCTGCTTAGTTTTAGAACTGTCACGCTTCTTTTAAGTTTAGCGCGGACACAACAGAATCGCCACCATTGTGTAATCTAAAGCTGAGTGTGAAGCAGAATTTGTCATTTGAGTTGTCAAGCGATATAATTTAATAGCAACTCTACTGCGATATGAGCCCGACTTGTTATGATAAGCGATTCTTTGAATTAAGACGGTCACAGACGCACTCATAGTAACATGAGCTGGGCTTACTCGATATTTATAGATAGTTTTTAGAAAAAATATTATCTTATAAAATTATGCATCATTATTTTTTACAAGCTGACCTTTAGAATAATCCGTTGAAGAAAATGTATAAGAATATAATCCATTGTTGTTGTTTGTAAGGTGGAATTTTTCCATCATTTTACTAACGTAAATAGGAACTTTTAATAGGCAACCATGTAAAAATCTATAGTTATGCAAAATAGTTACTGTTTTTTTTCTTTCCTTTCCGATTGCAAACTATTGGTTGGAAGCATAAAATAAAATAAAATGTATTTAACCTTAATAAATTTGAACAATACTATCGTCATTGATAATAGTTTGATAAAAATTTTAATGGGCATTAAATTGCAATATAAATAAATCCTAATAATATTGAAAATGCGAAAGTTTGTGATAAGGCGTTTATGTTTGCTCCCTAATTAAAAATAAACGACAAAACGGATTTATATGGAATTTGCTGTAGTATGTAGATAAAAATCAGAATAATTAAAGAGGGAACTTTTTATCCGAAAAACAACCCCTAAATGATAAAAAAACGCAAAAAGGATGATTTTGGTATAGATGGCGCTGATATGCAAAAAATTAGACATCTTAGACCGATGACATTGAGTTGCCATATCAACGCATTCCACCAAAAAGGTTGAATCCTACCAAAGTCGGTATTGGAAATTCATTTTGTAAAAAAAATCCGATATCAATTTGACTACCGAAAGATTACCGCATATTTCCTGAAAGTGTATTTTTCTATACGACTATTGAAATTTGGGCAGGACAAAGTCTGTCACGGGTCGGCTAGTAATTAATAAATAATTTGAACAATACATTAGTACAATAAATTTATAGCAGTTAAATAAAAAATTTAATGAGCACTAACTTATAACAATATAACTAAATAATTAAGTAACTACCTACATCGATACTAATATTATAAATATGAAAGTAACTGTCTGTCTGTCTGTGACGTTATCACGGCCAACCGCTCTGGGCCGATTCTGATGAAATTTTATATAAAGAAAGTTCAAAGTCTTAGAACGGACAGAAATTTTATTGTTACGATAAAGTCGGCAAAATCGATTTCCTGCATCTACGCGAACGATGTCGCAGGTAAAAGCTAGTATTGCATATATTTTAGTAAGTACCATAAAATGCATAAAAACTAAACTAACGACAAGCAACATTCCTGCGTACCCTCTTGGCATTTACATAGCCACAGACTAATAACAGTAACAAACATAACTACATACAAATGAAGTTAGGCCTTTTTACATCATATTGGGTCAGAGAGCTGGTGTGGGCATTATAACAACATTTTATTTTCAAATAAACGGTTTATATTGCAAATTTTTTTAAACAATATGGAATAGAGTTTTTATCCATCTCTTTGTAACAGGCAATATTTATTTATTAATTATTCATATTTAAATAGACAAAACGGGAAATCATTACGTAATTACTTAAGACAGAAGGACCCTTAAGTAGGGACTGAAAAAATAACCGATTTGGTATTACATGGATCTCACAACTATGAGATTTTCGTTATAAAAGTTTTACGAAGAAACTATTTTAATAAGTCTTACGTGAACATTTAGGGACTATTCTATAAACAATGAACAAAAAATCATTGAATTCGGATAACCAATTGTACGAAGATTTAGTTTTAAAAATAAAGCAACAAAAATCCTAATAATATTATAAATGTGAAAGTTTGTGAGTTTATATGTATGTTTGTTCCGTAATCAGGCCTAAACGACAAGACGGATTAAGTTGAAATTTGCTGTAGATGTAGATATAATGCCCGAAAAATAAGACTACTTTAAAAAATGAAAACATCCCCAAAACGATAAAAAAACGCATTAGGGTTGATTTCTGTATAGATGGCGCTGGTGTGCAACAAATCTGACATCACAGACTAAAAACATTCAGTCTTTTCTATTCGATTATTGAAATTGGACAGGACAACGTCTGTCACGGGTCGGCTAGTATATTATTATACAATGTCGAATTGAAACCTCCTTTTTTTTCATCGGCTAAAAACCGAATTAATCTTTGAATGCGAGTCTAACCAAACAACATATTGAATGCGTTCGACGAATAGCTAATTTAGTTCTCATTCCATACGGCTCCCTGCTGCTTTTCGAATTTCTAGATTAATCTTGAAATAGCTCTAGAAATGTACGACGAATTGCTTAGCAAGATTTATTTTAAGGGTTCCGTACCCCAAGGGTAATAACGGGACCCTATTACTAAGTATAGTTTTTAAAACGGGTGTTTATCTAATAAGCGGCGATGGGCTTGCAACTTGTCACGTATGGAATGCTAACTACTGCAAAATATGGGCATGTGCCAAATATAATGTTTGGACGTGCCTCTGACTACCCCCACTAGACATCTTCAAAGGATCTAAGCGTCTGAAGATCTGAGAGGATGTCTACCATACTTGGGGATTACAGTCGTGATCCTATTTTTTTTTTATATCACGTAATTACCTTAATTTATTTTCCCGACGTTTCGGCTATGATCCAATATCCATGTCGCGGGCAGACTGGAGAACACGGTGCTACCGTCGAGAAGCGGAGGCAGTTGACGAAACTACCCTCATTTGGTCTTCAGAAATAGAAATGTCCATGTTCGTATTACGACACACCACACTAACTGTATCCACGCACTGAGATGGTCTGTCACGACGCCCACACATAGTGACCACAGGACTTAGTAGACATAGTGACCTATTTATTACTAAGACTCCGCTGTCCGTCTGTCTGTCACAAGGCTGTATCTCATTAACTGTGATAGCTAGACAGAAATTAAAATTTTAAGAGATGATGTATTGTATATGTTGCCGCTATAACAACTAATACCAAAAAAACAGAATAAGATACATTATTTATGCGGGACTCTCGTACAACAAACGTGATATTTTTGCCTTTTTTTATAGATAATGGGTACGGAACCCTTCGTGCTCGAGACCGACTCGCACTTGGCCGGTTTTATTTAAAATGTACGTCAACATTGCTAAAAGGACGTAAGAAGGAAAAATAAATTAACCTCGTACATAGGTATATCTATATAGGTACCAGCGGATGGAAACCTTCGCGACTTCGAACCCAATGGTTTACCAATGCAATTTCTATTTAACTTTTTTTATTTAAGATCTGAATGACCTATGGCTGCATCAATGGACCCTGGACTTGCATTAACTGTTCGCGAACATTTGGTGCAAGGATAGGGTACATAAGCCATAGGCGGGCGAAACACCCGACCACATAAAAAATAAATAAATAAATAAATAAATAAAAAAAAAAAAAAAAAAAAAAACAAAGGTAATGTTTCCGTAGCCGAAATCGGCTAGGATGATTATATATATATATATTTAACTTTTTTTATTTAACTTTAACTCTATTTATTTTTATTTTTAACCTAGAAAAAAGACATAATATTATGGCCTTATTTCTTATACCTAATGAAATTAAATACTTAGTATCACTATAGAATCCCCAAGTACGGTAGACATACTCGCAGATTTCATGGGATTCGAGGGATAGTCATAGACACTTCCAAACATTATGTCTGGCACAATACCCACATTTTGCAGAGTTAGGCATTCCATACGTGACAGATTGCAAGCCCATCGCCGCTTATAAGAATACTTACTGGTTTCCTCACGATGTTTGCCTTCAACGTTTTAAGCACGTGTTTTGATGCGCATATACATTTATCGAACAGAAAAATCCATTGAGGCACGGCCGGGTTCGAACTTACGATCATCAGATTTAAAGTCGAGGTACCTTTCACTCGGTTTTTCACATAATGTACTTGTCAAGACAAATCCAACGAGGCCAAACACGACGTGGTTATATTGTTTAGTTAGGGAGTACCTATGGCTACATTCGAGCTCCATCATCAGACCAGCTTATTAGTACCATAATTTTACAATGTAAAATTATGGTACTAATAAGCTTATTAATTAATTAGCAATGGTACTAATTGGAAATTTATAGGTATGCAAAGTTTAATCTCAATCAGACTATCTACTGAGTAGTTCCGATGAACAGACCCTGTCGAACTGACCCGGCTTCGCACGGGTGCAAAGCTGATACCAAAATATATTACAGAATGTCTTTGTATAATCGTTAACAGCATTTTAAATTTAAAAAAAAAATTCTAAAGAATTTTCTACATACAGACGCGGGAAGCGGAAAGCGACTTTGCTTTATACTATGTAGTGATGGTACGGAACCCTTCGTGCGCGAGTCCGACTCTCACTTGCATTATTAGAATTTTGAAGTCTACAAGAAACCCTTATAGTTTCGCCATATCGTTTGTCTGTCAGCTTTTCTTAGAGATCATCAGAGTGCTAGAAAGCTGTAATTTGGCATGAATAAATATCATGATTTTTAAATGATACTAATGGTATTATTAAATAAAAGAACGGGATGCAAATTATTTATTCTTAGTAGTATATTATTTAGCCGCTTCCGCCCGCAGCTTTGCGCGCCTATAAACCTGTTCTCCTCTTAATATATATAAATTACGCGTCACGTTGTTTGTCCGCGATGAACTCCTAAACTACTTCACCGGTTTTAATCAAACTTTGCACACCGTGTGAAGTTTGATCCAACTTGAAAGATAGGATAGCTTACATATCAATTTATAGTCGCAATATTATCTGGCGATATCTGTTGAAAAAGCAACGCGTGGCCGGGTCTACTAGTAATAAAGAAATAATAATAAATATTGGTGGACATTTCATACAGCGCCATCTAGCCCCAAGCTAAGCAAAGCTCGTACTATGGGAACCAGATAACTGATAGAATACTTATATACGTTTCTTTTTTGTTGTAAATACATACTTATTATACATACACCCAGACACAGAACAAACATCTATGTTCATCACACAAATGTCTGCCCTGGGTGAGGATCGAACTAACAACCTACAGCGCAGAAGGCAGAGCTACTACCAATTGAGCTGTGAGACCAGTCTTATTACCTTTCAGCCAAATTAATTTGGGCATGATTTAGCCACAAACAATTAAATATACGAACAACCTCATAAACTTACAGATTTATAAAATTATAGGATTATTGAATGATTTAGTTTGAGATTAAACTTTGCTGTAAAACGGAATAACGTCGCTTCTCAGAATATTTTCGATGTTAATTAGTTTGTACGAGTTCTAATACTGAGCTTATTATGTACTAGCTGACCCGTGCCCGCTTCGCTGGGGACAGATAGTTTCACATCTGGTATTCCAATCTTCAAAATAAACTATATGTTGTCGAGGACTAATAGCTACATAACAAAAAAAGTTACATCAAATTCCGTCCAGTAGTTTTTGCGTGAAAGCCGGACAACAGACAGACAGACAGACAGACAAAAATTTCAAAATATTTTTTTTTGTTTTGTGTTACTTGTATGAAGACCCCTAGGAGTATTTTTTTTAGTTTTTATTCAATGTACAGAATTGAACACTTCTACAGTTTTATTTTACACACAGATTAACTATAGATTAACTTCGAGGAACTGAGTTATAGGAAATCTGAGAGAGTTTCTACCATGCTTGAATAATAAAAGTCGTGAGAATATAAGCAGTATAGTACAGTATAGTCACTGTAACTTTATAGTAGGTAGAAATTTACCGTGTTAGCCGAGTGAGAGGTACCTCGACTTTTATTTCGAAGGTCGCGGGCTCGAATCCCAGTGGATTTTTGCGTTGCGTTGTTTGAAAATGACATCGCTAAACGAACACGTATGGCGTTGTCACTTTCGCACCGCGAGTAATACTGCTTTAGTCTTACTTTAGAGATAGTACGGCCCCAGATGGGACATTTATTTTATCAATTTTAATGTTTGTTTATGTACTTTTACTTAGTGATCCAATTTGGATTTATTTTCTATTGTGTAGAAAATAATTTAAAGTTGATCCCATTTAATCCCATTTTACGATTGCTCGAATCATTTTCGTCAGTTTTCTTTTTAGTTTTTAAAACGTAATTGTAAACTTTCAATACTCTTTTTATTAAGAATGTGTTTTATTTTTTTGCAGGTATGTGACCTTATGTTTTTTGCAACATCCACATCATGGTAAGACAACAAGACACATATAATCACACAGACACCAACACACAACACAGACACATAGACACATCCAATAATCGATCGCATAGAAAAAAGCACTTCAGACAACTTCTGCTGATAAAATAGATTCGGAATTTTGGCAGAATGCGTGCCATTCATTAGTTAAAACTACGTTGCTATAACGACTGAGTGTTTTTAGTATGTGATGCCAGATTTTTGACACACCAGCGTCATTTATATCCAAATCATTATTTTTACTATTTAATATTTTAGGGTTGGTTTATAAGTACCCCTAATCTTTATTCAGATTTTTTATTTACATGCTACAGCAAATTTCATCTTTATTCGTTTTGTCGATTAGGCTTGATTGAAGCACATACTTACAAACATTCTCACAAACTTTCGCATTTATAAATTACTAGCCGACCCGTGACAGACGTTGTCTTGTCAAATTTAAATAATCGTATAGAAAAGATTAAATGTTTTTAGTATGTGATGTCAGATTTATTTCACACCAGCGCCATCTACACAGAAATCACCGCTTTTGCATTTTTTTATCGTTTTTGGGATGATTTTCATATTCTAAAGTAGTCTATTATTTATTTTTGCATTATATCTACACCTGCAGCAAATTTAACTTAATTTGTTTTGTCGTTTAGGCCTGATTGAGGAACAAACATACATACAAACTCACAAACTTTCGCATTTATAAATTACTAGCCGACCCGTGACAGACGTTGTCTTGTCAAATTTCAATAATCAAATAGAAAAGACTGAATGTGTTTAGTCTGTGATGTCAGATTTGTTGCACACCAGCGCCATCTATACAGAAATCATCCTTTTTGAGTTTTTTTATCGGTTTGCGTGGTTTGTCGATGTTTTTCATTTTTTAAAGTAGTCTATTATTTATTCGGGTATTATATCTACATCTACAGCAAATTTCAACTTAATCCGTTTCGTCGTTTAGGCCTGATTGAGGAACAAACATACATACAAACTCACAAACTTTCGCGTTTATAAATTATAGATGATGAATCAGAAAATGAATCTTCCGGTGACTCATCTGATAAATAGGTCTATTAAGATGGTGATGATTCAAAGCATTTGCCACAATTATTGGTGTTTGCTAGCATTATTCAGTATCATCTAGCTCAAACTGGTGCAATAGATACTGCTCAATAAATTATTGCCTCCTATGACAATGTATGCCAATGTAATGAATTAATTATTATTCTTGTTTGAGCCTTCACCTTGTTCGATCGGCACCACACTAGAGCTCTACATAGCATTAAGGATCATTGAAAAAAAAAAGGTAGACCCCAAGCCGTGTTTGTTGCCTGATTCTTCTAGACTTGGTCGCGTGGAATCGGCGTAGCTTCACCTAGTTCCTAAGACGTTTCAAAGTGATCCTTGTGATTTTATTGAAATAAATAATCTTTGAATTCACAATCAGTTTCTGAAAAATGTTACCTCCTACGCTGCATAATGTATTGTGACAAACGTAATGTTTGACGTGCTTCTGACTACCCTTTAGACATCTTGA
Organism: Hydriomena furcata; assembly: GCA_912999785.1. Classification (NCBI taxonomy): domain Eukaryota; kingdom Metazoa; phylum Arthropoda; class Insecta; order Lepidoptera; family Geometridae; genus Hydriomena; species Hydriomena furcata. The sequence continues at coordinate 3,788,942 of OU538821.1, forward strand.
ATGATCTAAGTGCCTAGAGATCTGAGAGTATGTCTACCGTACTTGGGGATTATAGTCGTGATCCTATTTAAAATTCTTCTTTTTCAACGCCACAAAATAAACTACATAAAATGTTGGTCCTTTTGTAAACTGGACCGCTTATTTTATTCACAAAAGAACAATGTAATTAATCATACATATGATTCCTCGGTCTTATCTTAATTTACACGTGTTTCATTATAAAATACATTCGTTTTTATCAAGGCACATGAAAACGCTTCGTTTGTCCAGCTGCTGCATTGGGTCAATTGACTGACCCTAAAGATTTTAACTGACTCATTTAAAACACACAACACTGCTCGCAAGATCCCCCACGCTACCAACCTCTCTAACTTGTTCAGTGAACTTCAGCTATGTCTTACGTATAATCGGAAGAATAGAATGGTCTGTAAGCTACACCGGTGGGATTGGAAGGTACTGTCTTTAAACTTGGCAGGATTATCAAGAAACAGATGCATGGGAACATATGCGGGCGACCGACCACGTGTTCGTGCCTTTTTCTATTATGCCCCCATTCTTATACCCTGAGAAAATGGGTTTTTGTTTCACGAACTGACTACACTACTTGAAATCTGATGTGATTTTTTATTATAATATCCGCTACAGTTTCGAGAGATATGAGGGAAGTGGCAATCATTTTATGAGCTAATACCACATGTTTAAGTCACCCAAACGGATGCTTTTAGTAAAATTGAGATAAGGATTTGTCAGTTTAACTTCCTATACATAAGTAGTTACTATTGCAGAATTTACATTAAACCAACAAACAGGCTCGGTCATTTAATTATTATTAATTATTTTGTAAAAACATGATTATCATGTTATGATATTCAAACAAATATTCGCTTTTTATGCTGTTTTTTATTCGCTCTTAACCTATACCTTCGCTTCCAATACAATACCTACGCGTAGGTATAGGTGCAACAGTGAATAGTTACCAGAGGTCAGTGATAGTTACTATGAAAAGTGTACAGATTAGGTATTCTTTAACATTAGGTATTGCATTCAACATCATAACATGATATTCATGTTTCTACAAAATAGCCCTGCAGGCTTGTGTAATTTCTAATATAAAATTATTTCGAACACAGTCGAAGTTTGAACACAATTCGAACAAGTCATCGGGTTTTTTGGGGATTCCTTACGAGTAACTGTGTACCTCAATCTCATCATTTTCTAAAGCTGGATGACATACAAGAACACCACAAGCAAGTGGTTAAAAATAGGTAACTACTTCTTCATAAATTCTCTATTCAGATAGGTATTAAATAAAAACATCTGCGCAGTTTTGTAAAAGCGCCGCGTCGTATTCATACAGCCAATTATAACTACCAGCTATTCTGTGGTTTTTGTATACAGCCACAGATGAGTGCACAGTTTGTTACCGCAAGTCCAAGTATCAACTCGAACATTTTAATCACCAAGCTCAAATTGCTTCGAGCCGGAAACTGAACCGGCACCGTTATTGCAACCAGTTTGCACCCAACTCGCATTCAGGCGACTAGTTGTAAGACTTGTAAGTAACTTATCTCGTTTTAGCATATTGTGACAATTTCTTCTGTAAAGAATATCTTAATATTCTATAATATTATATTTATTCTTTAATATTTTATTGATAATTACTTTTTGTCCGACTTGAAAGAAAGGAGGAGCATTTAATTTGGCAAAACGACAAATTTCGTCTACATTCGTGTGGTCTATTAGTCCTAAGCCGTGCCGTAAGGTTTACATTACAGCATTACAGCATTACAGCTCAGTTGGTAGTAACTCTGCCTTTAGCGCCAAGTCTAAGAGGTATAACGCGTCACAACTGTCACTAATCAAAACGGACCATAGACAAAGGATTAAAGGCTATAGACTTTAAACAAATTTGTTTGCTATACTTAATTATTGACTGCCAAAATTGAAATTGACCAAAATCGATGTAGGCACCACAACCGGGTCTTTGACTCTATTTGTTTATTTATTCAATGTACTCGCATTTGTTTATGGGTACAACATGAGCATGACACGAATTAAAAAAAAACAATCACAGACTGTAAGGCTCAAGTTACACTGCCGCGGAATGGAATGGTGGCGGCTAAATTGTACATAGCATAATACATTTTATGACAATTTTATACCATACAAACTAAATTAAACTCGAGAATGCCCGAGGATTCCACGGGAGACGCGCGTCATTCTTACAAGCTTTTATTTAACTTGCAATGTATGTATGTATGTTAGTTCTTGGAATCTTGTAACTCAATTTTGAAGCAGTTATCTTCAACCGATTGAGCTGAAATTTTGCATACTTAAGTAACGAGACAATTACATAAAATATTGACAGCGAGCTGGTCTGTTGGTGGAGCTCGAATATAGCTATTGGAACTCTTCAACCACACAACATAACTACGTTGTGTTTGGGCTCGTTGGATTTGTCTCGACGAACCCTTGATTTTATAAAAGCTTGATTTTAAAATATATTTTTAATAACTAAAAACTTATTTGCCTAGTATTTAGTTTGTATGACATAAAGTTCAATATGCTATGTACAATTTAAATAAAGTTCATTATGCTATGTACAATTAAGTCGATTCCATTCCAATGTAAATTGAGCCTAAGAGTTTTCCCGCGTAAACTGGCACATGTGGTTCCCAGTGCTGCGTGGGAATCGGCCGGCATCTTGCGACGCCATCTTTTTCAGTCAATACGTTTTTGTTCAGTAAAAGTATTCATATTGCATACCGAAATATGACGATCTTTTACATTGTCCCTGGGAACGAGCGATCGGTTTCTTGTTTGTCGTACCTGTACCTGTTTTAATACAAATATGGCTATGATATCGTTTTTTTCGATTCATTTTTGTGCTGTCGTTCTGTCGCTCGTTACTTCAATAAAAATAACAATCACCTAAAAGTCCTGTCCTGTCTGTGTATAAGAAATCAGTGTACCATACCAACTATGGTATGGTACTAACCACAGGTACCGTGGTAATATAACCTAACACCGAGACTCAAACCAATTATAGGTACCCCTTACATCTCCAGTCGCAATTCGTTATCGTCATCAATTTCATCTCTTTCCAATTTCTGAATGCCCGGTTATTTTTTTTTAATTGGTAATTATTTGAGCACCATTTAGCTCCAAATGAATCAAAACTTGTACTGTGGGAACTAGATAACTGATAGAATACTGTTTTTCGTAAATCCTAATCCTAATAATATTATATCCTAATCCTAAATGTGAAAGTTTGTGAGTTTGTATGTATGTTTGTGCCTCAATCAGGCCTCAACGACAAAACGCATTAAGTTGAAATTTGCTGTAGATGTATAATGCACAAATAAAATATAGACTACAATAAAAAATGATAAACATCGCCGAAAATTAAAAAAAAAAGGAATGATTTTGGTATTTATGGCGCTTTTGTGCAACAAATCTGACATCACAAACTAAAAACATTCAGTCTTTTCTATTCGATTATTGAAATTTGACAAGACAACGTCTATCACGGGTCGGCTAGTAATACATAAAATACATTTTAACAGCCAGACGTAGAACAAACATCGTTTAAGACACAAATTTTCATCCTGGGTGGGGATCGATCCCACAACCTACAGCACAGACGGCAGCATACCAACTGAGCTGAGTCTCAAATAAAATAAGGATATCCCTATGTATTTGTTAACTCCTGAAAGTTCAAGGTCTCCCAAAAGTCGGTAAAGTGGGGCGAGACGACTGCGACGCAACAGGTTGCTGATTTGACTTCCGGATTTGTTTGTAAACATAGCCTTTGGGGTCATGACCCAACCTTGATGTCACACGTTTGCTCCTACTGAAAATGAGACAGGAAAATGAGATATTTTAAGGTTATATTTAAAAATTTACGTGTACCAGTGCATCAATGGATTTTTTGCTGTCCTAAAAAAGTATATGCGCATAAAACGGTGAAGGAAAACATCGTGCAGAAACCGATTGCAGTTAGTTTTCTTGTAAGCGGCGACGGGCTTGCAACTTGTCTCGTGTGGAAAGCTACTGCAAAATGTGGGCATGTACCAAATGTAATGTTTGGACGTGCCCCTGACTATCCCCTTTAGATCTTCAAGGATTTGACCACCTGGAGATTTGTGAGAATATCTACCATACTTGGAGACTACAGTCGTGATCCTATTTCTGTCTTTCTTTTTTTATACCTATTTAAAACGCTGCTAAAGAATATTGACTTTTTTGTATTAATGATGATTAAAGACAAAATTTTGATATCTTAGGTTTTAATGTTAGAAGAAAACCAAAGAGTTACTTAATACTTACATACAATACAACAGTATGTGACGCATACCTAAATATTACAAAACTAGCTGTCCCGACAGACGTTGTCCTGTCAAAATATTAGATTTTTCAAATTATTATAAGAACCTTCTCCTGATAATAATGAATACAACAAAAAAAGAATTAACAAAGTCGGTCCAGCCGTTCACGCGTGATGCTGTGACCAAGGGAAATAGGGATTCATTAATAAATATAAGATAAATGCTTAACAAACAATTTATAAGCGACTGACTGATCCGACAAATTTCTCTTGTCCTTTCAATTGAATTGAGATGTACTTAACAATTGGAATTTATTAAGGTATCTTTATCGGGCCACGTATTTCCGGACTGTATAATGGCACTTCCGATGTAAACAACTCAGCAATGACTCTGCTGCGGTGCCATCTCATTCAAGCATCCTGGAAGCAGTGAATAGGTGCAACGCACTGTAATCTTGTGAGACGGGCTGCGCGCACGCACCATTACAGATTATTCGGTAGTGTCTATGACTCGAGTGACTTGAGAGTGGAGTCTTTGACATTTTATTGCTTTCACACGCTTATTGGTGCAACGCATTTTGATATAAGAACTGAGCTGACTGAGCTTTGCTCGGTATTTTATTGACTGTAACACGAATGAAACGACTATTTTTTTATATGAAACTAAGTAAGAACGATTTATCGCCACTGAAACACCCCGCATACTAAATTTCATGAAAATTATTGAAGCCGTTTCTGAAATTCAAATTATAATACAGTATGATTTCAAATATGCAAACATCCTAACAAACTTTCGCATTTATTAGGATTGTATTGATGGATTTTGTGATTTTGATGACGATTCTGTTGTGTGTGGACACACACACGCTAAACCTAAAATTCTTAAAAACTATCGTTTTTATTCCTTTACGGTAACATCAAAGTGACAGTTCTAAAACTTAACACAGATTGAAATAATATTTATAATTTTCTTTTGCGATTTAGAAACGTCCAGCTAAATTTAATCAATATGTAATTTGGTGTTAAGATTACTCTTTGATGTGTAAAATATGAGATTTTTTTTAATTTTAATCCTAATTTTAGGACTATCATTTTAACGTAAAGAAATAAGAGCGATCGTTTTTAGGAATTTCAACTTTTAGCGTGGACAGAACACAACTGAATCTAAATTACAGGATCAATAGATATCACATTATTTGGTACATATACGGACCACAATATTCACATTACGCGTAGCTTTCGCCTAACAGTATATTTATTATAAGTAGCACCAATAATGATAAGACCTAATATAATTAATTATTAGTACTACTCAAGTACGTACAACAATAAAAAAATAACTTATGAGGTTGAGCACAAATTCAAAAAGCAGCCACTCAGTACAATATTACAGACTACATTATTCTCGGTACACTTAATACTATTAAAAGGTAAAATCTCTATTTTGCATTTCGATTGTACCGGATAAACTATAAAATTACTGGACCAATTTAAAAAAAATATCTCATTACCAACAGCTACATTATCAGGGAGTATATACATACATATATATATATATATATATAATGTCATATTCACGGTAATAGTTGATCCAGTACGAATTCTGAACTAATGTTGATCTACCTATTTCATGTGTACATTTGACTCTACATCAAGAAAACAGATATACTTTGATCCTAAGTTAGAGAGTACTTGGCGAAGCTGGATCTGCATGAAATGGTTTTCAATATACTCGCCATCGAAATATACCAATGTTGTTGATCCATCAACGGCTAAAAAAATTACACAGAAACGTCTTTTTCGCATCCTCTACATAGTTGGTTTATACGTAACATTTACTTACACAATGTTGATCCAGAGATTCTAGAGCCAAAAATGAATAGTGTGTCTGTAGGTTCTTATGTTTAGAGCGGCAACGCCGCACATGGCGGTAAGTTAGTACAGTTTTTGGTTTTAAAAATCAGCCGGCCGGCCGCCGTTTTATCGGAAGGTCATGTCAGGTCATAAGTGTTTTGAAATTTTATTTTAATAGGCATAATGAATATAATTTTTTATTCCTTATTTTTTGTCGTATAAATGGTTAATAATTAAGGGATAGGTATAATTTAACCAGAATCTCGCAATCAGAATAATAGGTTAGCGTGGTATGGGCATGAGAAAAGGAATTTAACGAGAAGGATGTTAAGAATGAATGTAAAACTAGAGGTAAGTCAAAGAAAATAATGGGTGGACTGTGTAAAAGGCGACGTGGATAAGAAAGGAGTGAGTGACAAGATGACTGCTGATAGAGGATTGAACCCCAAGTATGGTAGACATTATTTCAGAGCTCCAAGCGCTCAGATCATTAGAGATTTCCAAAACTGTAGTCAGAGGCACGTCCAAATATTATATTTGGTACATGCCCATATTTAGTAGTAGTTAGCATTCCACATGTGACAGGTTGCAAGTCCATTGCCGCTTACAAGAATATTGGTAGCAATTCTGTTGTGTCCACCATCTAGCAAAAATTTCGTAAAATACGATCGCCCTTATTCCTCTCATAATGAGGTTAAGCTAATTTAGACTTTAACGTAAAAGGAATTAGAGTCAAATGTACACATGAAATAGGCAGATCAATATTAGTTCAGGATTCGTACTGGATCAACAATTACCGTGATTTTTTCGCAAAAATGAACATCGCCAAACAAAAGTTATTTCTTCTTAACTATAATTAACATTCATGAGGAAACCAGTTAATGGTAGCAATTCTGTTGTGTTCACCTTCAACAAGCTTAAATTTCGTAAAATACTATTTATCTTATTATTCTCTGCTCTTTTGTGCTCAGATCTTAAAAATAGAGTCAGCAGCACGTCCAAACATTATATTTGGCAAAACGTAGGGTTTTGCAGTAGCCACTATTCCACATGTGATAGGTTGCAAGTCCATCAAATACAAATACAAATACAAATAATTTATTCATAACACCAAGTTACAGGTCAGTTAGGTACAGTATATTACAATAAAAATGCAATAATGCTTAATAATAAAAACAAATTCATTACAATATATCACATTGATTATAATAATTTTCTTATTAAAATAATTTAAATAATTGGCAATTCTAAATACTCATTTATTGAATAGAATGTGTTCCCGAGGAGCCACTTACGCAATCTCATCTTAAAGACCGTCGTGGAAGTTGCATCTTTTTTTATCGTGTCCGGCAGCCTGTTATACACTGAATAACAACTGGTTTTCCCACGAATGATATGGCTAATTATGAAAAATAATTTCAATTTTAAATAATACCTACCTACTGATTTAAAATAAACCTTGTTTATTAATTATTATTAAAACTTAAGTAAAATTACTTGTACATAAATTAAATAATACATCCTAATAATACGCGTGAGCGATGAATTTGGCGTTGAATTGAAGCATGGAGCATGGATGCACAGAGCGGCAACGTTGCAATCTTTTTCGACCAATAGAAACGTTTGCTGCATTCTCATTGGTTCATTTGAATCGGATCAACATGTAGCAAGGTGGATTTGTATATCTGATCAACAAACGGTGACGTACTATCAGAGCGACGAGGGTCCAAATGTTGATCTGGTTGGAGCCACATTTGTTAATGAAAATGCATATTAGATCAACTAAAGGATCTGGAATCAACATGTGCCCGCTTCGCTGGGGGACAGATAGTTTCACATCTGGTATTCCAATCTTCAGAATAAATTATAGCCTATATGTTTCCGAGGACTAATAGCTACATAAACAAAAAAAGTTTCATCAAAATCCGTCCAGTAGTTTTTGCGTGAAAGCCAGATAACAGACAGACTGACAGACAGACAAACAAAAATTTCAAATTGTATTTTTTTGGTTTGTGTTACTTTTATAAAGGCCCCTAGGAGTATTTTTTTCTAGTTTTTATTCAATGTTCAGAATTGAACTCTTCTACACAGTTTTATTATATGTATAAATATATAAATAGTATTGGTAATATTTTATTTAAAAAAAGAGATTATAGCGATAATTACAATAATGTAACCTTAGATATCAAAAAATTGTCTTAATCTTCATTAGTGCACTCGTGCAAACCCAGAGCGGACAGTTATTGTTTTATATATTCTAACTCTGTATCAAAGCGTGCATCGTTACTAAAGTACTTACAAAATAGAATAGAATATAATACAATACGTAAAACAATGACGACATTCGTTAGTTTTGGTTTTTGAAAATAAAATATTTTAAGCTACTTGTGAATAACAATGCCGGGAATACTCGAATTTTATCTGTATTTTTTGGAAAATGGATAAACAATGCATTTTCTAACAAAATATTACGCAGTACACTCGCTATCTGGTATTCTCGGTACTTATGTGAACAGTAGAACAGCCTTGTAGCTATTGTTTGGGTACGAGGGGTTAATTAGAGCAAATATGCTTACTGTTTCTCTCAAATATTGAATTTCACCGCGAGTATTCAAGTTTTTGTGATGTTACCTGCAAGTAACAATGAAATGTTTCAACTTTGTAAATAATAATATAATAATCTAGTCGACCTTGTTCACGTGAAGCTGTTTTGCAACCTCCACTGCGCCCCCTTAGGGGTTGAATTTAGGGAATTCTTTTAGGGCACTCCTACACACAAAAACGAACACACCCTCCAAATGTCAAGTTTCTAGGACGGGTTTAGAAAAATAAATAGGAACACGACTGTAATCCCCAAGTACGATAGACATCTTCTCAGATCTCCAGACGCTAAGATCCTTTGAAGATGTCTAGTGGAAGCAGAAGTCAGAAGAGTCAGAAGCACGTCCAAACATTACATTTGGCACACGCCTACATTTTGCAGTAGTTAGCATTCCATACGTGGCAGGTTGCAAGCCAATTTCAACTTAATCCGTTTTGTCGTTTAGGCCTGATTGAGGAACAAACATACATACAAACTCACAAACTTTCGCATCTATAATATTATTAGGATTAGGATTAGGATTAGGATAAAAGAAAGAGTAACAAACACTCACATACACACACACGCCCACTCACTCACAAACTTTTAAGGATAGGATTTCTTTGAATGAGGAGAATGAGAGCTATATTTTATCCATCATACATTTTATTCAAACCTTGGGAGAAGCAATATGGGGCTCAGACTAACTCAAGAAGCGATTACATGTCACGACTATTAATTAAGCATTGCATAAACTGACTCACGCCGTCACGCGTAATGCCTATAGTTGTATCACCATAACGTCCATAATGTTTTAGATATTTCCATTGAAGTCGTGATTCCAATGTACGGCCTACTTCACCAACCACAGTTGGGCTGGACAACTCTATATAAAATATTTACGTATCTCTCCTCAATGCACACGTTATTCATCTGATAAATTCATTCATAATAGTTTTTATCTATAACCTACTAATATTATAAATGCGAAAGTTTGTGAGTGGGTGTGTGTTAGTTAATCTTTCACGCAAAAGCTACTGAACGGATTTAGATTAAACTTTACAGTTATTGTACTGTACATCAGAATAAATATAGGTTACTTTTTATCTAGGTACCACGCGGGCGAAGCCGCTGGCGGAAGCTAGTAATATTATAAAGAGGAAAGATTTGTATTTTTATATCTGTGTGTGTATGTTTGTAACGAATTGCTCGTGTGGCCGTTGCGCCTTAGGACAGTGCGCGACGGCAGACGGCTGCTTCATTAATACTCAACGTAACTAGTAACTAACACTTGGTCAAACCACAATCATCACATTAGTTTCTAAAGACGACGCATCCATCGTTATAGATGACATTTCTCACATCTCTGTCTCGTTCGATTATACTCATGGACAAGTAGTCACGCAACCATGGCGTCTTCGTGAAATAGGGCCTTATACTTGTCCTGCGTATGCACGCAGCTCGATTCCTACAACTCATGTGTACCAATCTTGACAAACCTTATGCAGAAACCTTAGAACTGAACCTAGTTAGCATTTCTTCTGTACTTCTTCTTTTAACTTCGTCGGATTTTAAACTCTATGCAGCGGTGATAAGATTGATTATTGGTTAGCTAGTTTGATGGCATTTGGATAGGTTCGTTTGTAGGCATGGAATGCGAATCACGCGCATGATCGCTTGTAACCTACGCTTATAGAATACAAGATGGGGTTTAAGACCCTGTATGGTCTGCGCAGTTTTGTTTTTGGATCGACACCTAAATGGTGATTGCTTTTTGCTATTTACAACCGAAATGGTAGTGGTTATCTGGAGCCTTTTGAAATAGGTACTTACAAAGACTAAAATGACGATACGGTACGGATGATTTGCTACAAGTTTGATTTGCTGATGAGACTATACTGAAGTAGTCAAAATAACATAGGTCCCCACATTTTGTAGTACTCCATTTCATACTGACTGCGTATGTCGATGTGATTCTCACGTCGCAAGCCGAATTCCAATAATGATACTTGACCGCGAGGTTTCTACGAAAGCCTTCATAAAAATACAAGTCCTATACGTAATATTTATAAACAGATTACTCTTAAGGCTACGATGCACTAAAGCGACGCCATGTCGTATTCTACAAGCTTTCGAAGTGATCCTATATATGACTTTGACTTTGGCGTTGAGGCAGTTACTCTTGCGTTACTGACTGACTGACTGACTGATACGTAAGCACACAGCCAAAACCACTGTTGTTAGAAACTTGAAATATGGAAGATGTGTTCCTTTTAGAGTGGGAGTGCACTAATTGAAACCCTAAGGGGTCATAGCGGAGGTGGTAGTCTGTTTGTAAATAACTTCATGTGAACAAGGTTGCTATGATTTCCAATTGTTTTATAAAAAAATGTAGTTCTCATCGATCAATCTGTAATCAGTTTTCTGTCTTTGTTTGTCAAAAGATACGAATATCTGGTTTTTAGGGTTCCGTACCCAAAGGATAAAATAACTAAGACCCTATTACTAAGACTTCGCTGTCCGTCTGTCTGTCATAGGACTGTATCTTATGAACCATGATAGCTAGACAGTTACAATTTTCACAGATGATGTATTACTGTTGCCGCTATAACAACAAATACTAAAAAGAGAATAAAATAAATATTTAAGTGGGGCTCCCATACAACAAACGTGATATACCTGCCGTTTTTTATAGATAATGGTACGGAACCCTTCGTGCGCGAGTCCGACTTGCACTTGGCCGGTTTTATTTCATCATCGGGGGCTCCTCCCTTAATCTCAACTTAGTTCTCTATGCGCGCCTTCTTGCGACGCTTTAGGAGACCGTATTCTTTAGTGTTTACTGTCCCATTGTCTCAAGTTAAAGTATCTTCAAGAAATCTAATGTTATGCATGCAGGTAGCAGGTAGCCAGTATAATGTTTATATGTAAATAGCTTAATAAACTCTAGTATAGATTTATTCACTGAATAAACAATACATTATACTCTGTGCAAAATTTTAGCATGTGCCAATTTATTTTATTCTTATGACAAGTCAAAGAATTATTTAAAGTGTTGTTTTTTAGGGTTTTGTAGTCTAAGTACTAGAAAGCTGTAATTTGGCATGAATATACATAAATGGTCACGTCAACAAAGTGGTACAATAAAAAATTTAAAAACATTTTTTTTTTGGGTAAACGTAAACTAGAATATACCATTTAGTGCAAATATCGTTGAAAATTACTTATATAACGTTGTAAGCTATGTAAACTACGAAACTCTACATTGCACGTGGCTCGACACGCACTTGGACAGTTTTTAATTTATCTATTACAAACAAAAATACAAATGTTACCTCATATACCTCATATACCTCAAATATTGATCGCGAGTGCAAAAAAATATAGACACTATCTATATATATAAAAGAAAGTCATGTTAGTAACACTATTTATAACTCAAGAACTACTGAACCGATTTGGCTGAAAATTAGTGGGGAGGTAGCTTAGAGCCAGGAGAAGGACATAGGATACTTTATACAACGGGAACGGGAACGGGAACGGGAACGGGAACGGGAACGGGAACGGGAACGGGAACGGGAACGGGAACGGGAACGGGAACGGGAACGGGAACGGGAACGGGAACGGGAACGGGAACGGGAACGGGAACGGGAACGGGAATGGGACTTAACACAGCATTTGTTAGTTCTAAAGCGATACGAAGTTCGCCGGGTCATCTTGTTTATTTATGACTTTTTGTTTAATACTAATCAATATTGTTGGTATAAAGTTATAGTGGTATATAGTATTAGTGGTATAGTTTTTTTTGTTGGTATAAACTAAACTTTAAAATATAATCTTCAATTTAAGTCTTCAATAGATATACTATACAAATAAATTGCGGTAACTTGAAATTGGACATAACTTCTGTCGAGAATTGAACAAATCTATGTTTACAAATGTTTCTGCAGTAGTTAGCATTTCATACGTGACAGGTTGCAAGCCCATCGCCGCGTATAAGAATACTAATTGGTTTCCTCACGATGTTTTTCCTCACCGTTGTGAGCACGTGTTATTGATGCGAATGTAATTTTTTTTAATCAATTCTTGCACGCCGGGATTCGAACCCATGACCTTGAAATGAAAAAGCCGTGTTGACCGAGTTCTATTAATAACAATCGGACAAATTAGCCAGTATTTTTCTGTATAAACAAGGCTGACCCCGAGACAATACTGAGACAGACATAATGAACTTGATAATGATTACTTTGCCGCAAGTCACATAATCTATATTAATATTATAAACTAGCTGACCCGTGCCCGCTTCGCTGTGCGTAAGACATTTCTAATACCATCGTGGACTTTTTTGTAGACGTTTTTAAGGTATACAATACTGTAGTACATTATTTTGATATATCTCGTGGGGTTCAGCCAGCATTTGCAATGTAAGCGCAAAAAAATGTGTTTATTTACGACATCACATTAGAAACCTCTAAAATTATCAGTGTTTCTCTACTATATTATGCATGTGTTATACATATAAACCTTCCTCTTGAATCACTCTATTTATAAAAAAAAACCGCATCAAAATCCGTTGTGTAGTTTTAAAGATATAAGCAAACATACATACATATATATTACATATTACATACAGACGCGGGAAGCGGAATGCGACTTTGCTTTATACTATGTAGTGATGATGCGACAGTCTCAAACACACTACAAAATGAATAAATAAACGTCTTAGATTAATTAAACCCTTTTTTAAGCTATGTTGGCCAAGTGGGAGGTAACTCGACTTTCAATCTGAAGGTCGTGGGTTCGAAACCCGGCGTGCATCAATGGATTTTTCACCAAGCTCATAACGGTCAAGGCAAACATCGTGAGGAAACCAGTTAGTATTCTTATAAGCGACGATGGGCTTGTAACCTGTCACGTATGGAATGCTAACTAATGCAAAATGTGGGCCTGTGCCAAATATAATGTTTGGACGTGCCTCTTACTACCCCCACTAGACATCTTCAAAGGATCTAAGCGTCTGGAGATCTGAGAGGATGTCTACCGTACTTGGGGATTACAGTCGTGATCCTATTTATTTATTTATTTTTATTTTTTTTACATTTGTCATCTTTAAAAAACAATAAATGTAATGATATGTCATATAGAGATTGAGACTTAACCAAAATTTTCTTTTGATTTTCATAAATTTCAATGTTGTATGTGAAAGTCGACAAATTTGATTTTCTAAATCTAAATAAATAGGATCGCGACTGTAATCCTCAAGTACGGCACACAGATATCCGAGCGCTCAGATCAGAATGAAGGTAGTCAGAGACAGGTCCAAACATTACATTGTGTACTATCCGCATTTTCTGGTAGTTTAAATTCCATACGATCTATTCCATACTAGTGAGTTAATTACTATGGAATGGAACAAACAACAAAAAAAAATAATTTAAAAATTAAACGAAAAACCCGAAAAGTGCGAGTCTGAGTCGCGCACGAATGGTTCAGTAAAAAAACGCCAAAAAACACGTTTGTTGTATAGGAGCCCTACTTAAATATTTATTTTGTTCTGTTTTTAGTATTTGTTGTTATAGCAGCAACAGAAATACATAATCTGCGAAATTTCAACTGTCTAGCTATCACGGTTCATGAGATACAGCCCTGTGACAGACAGACAGACGGACAGCGAAGTTTTAGTAATAGGGTCCCGTTTTTACCCTTTGAGTACGGAGCCCTAAGAATGTTTGTTTACATATATTAAAACACCTAGCTACAGAACAAAATATCTATGTTCATCACATGTTCGATTCCCACTAAGCACAAATATTTGTCCTTGGTGTAAATCCTATCCTAATAATATTATTAGGATGCGAAAGTTTGTGATAAGGCTATGTTTATTCCATAATCAAAAATAAACTACAAAACGGATATATATGAAATTTGCTGTAGTATATAGTATACATAGATAAAAATCTGAATAGATAAAAGGGGAACTTATAATCCGAAAAGCAACCCCTTTAAGATAAAAATTACGCAAAAAGGATGATTTTGGTGTAGATAGCGCTGATGTGCAAAAAAATGGACATCTTAGACCGATAACATTGAGTTGTCATAGCAACGCATTCTACCCAAAAGGTTGAATCCTACCAAGGTCGGTATTGGAAATTCATTTTGTCAAAAAAATCTGACATCAATTTGACTACCGAATGATTACCACATTCTACCAAAATTCGTAATAAAATTTATTTTATCAAAAAATCTGACATCAATTTGACTACTGAATGATACGCATTCTACCAAAATGCGCAATTTATTTTATCAGAACAAGGTTTATAGGGAAAACATTTGTAGTTTCCTGAAAGTGATTTTTGCTATGCGACTATTGAAATTTGGGTAGGACAAAGTATGTCACGGGTCGGCTAGCCGAACATACAGCGCAAAAGGCAGAGTTACTACCAACTGAGCTGAAAGGCCAGTCAAACGTTGATATGTTACACAAACGCTGCAACTGCTGCAAGTGAAAGTGTTTGGCCTTTGACAAGTCGTGTGACTGGCAGCTCTTTGCTAAATACTCGTATGCAAGAAGTATCGACCACACAGCCTATGAACTCCTCGTACAAGTCGAAAACTTTCTCATAACACATTAGGCTTATACTGCTGATATAAGACACCGTGTTGACCGAGTGGGAGGTACCTCGACTTTCAATCTGAAGGTCGTGGGTTCGAATCCCGGCGTGCGTCAATGGATTTTTCTGTTCGATAAACACGTGCTCGAAACAAAGGAAAACATCGTGAGGAAACCAGTTAGTATTCTTATAAATGATGGGCTACCTGTCACGTATGGAATGCTAACTACTGCAAAATGTGGGCATGTGGCAAAGATAATGTTTGGAAGTGTCTATGATTACCCCCACTAGACATCTTCAAAGGATCTAAGCGTCTGGAAATCTGAGAGGATGTCTACCGTACTTGGGGATTACAGTCGTGATCCTATTTATTTTATTTTTATAAGACACCGATCGCAATTCGCGACGCCTCCCGCGGCGGGTTGTGACATTGAACCGGCCAATCAGGGCTATTTGACAGTATCACTATCACTACATAGTAATAAAGCAAAGTCGCTTCCCGCTTCCCGCGTCTTTATGTATGCTTATATCTTTAAAACTACACAACGGATTTTGATGCGGTTTTTTTTTAATAGATAGAGTTATTCAGGAGGAAGGTTTATAGGAATCAGCTTTGCACCCGTGCGAAGCCGGGGCGGGTCGCTAGTGAAAAATAAAGTGTTGTTGATAGTAATCTATGTAAATTATGCCTTCGTAAAGCGTTATGGAGTAAAATAACTTGAAAATAGTATCATTCCATACGTGACAGGTTGCAAGCCCATCGCCGCTTATAAGAATACTAACTGGTTTCCTCACTATGTTTCCCTTCACCGTTTTGAACACGTGTTTTTGATGCGCATATAAATATTTCTAACCGAAAAATCCATTGATGCACGCCGGGCTTCGAACCCAGGACCTTCAGATTGAAAGTCGAGGTACCTTCCACTCGGCTAACAATAGTTTTCAAAATCTTGTCAAATAGCCCATTGTTTGTTAAAAGAAATGAAGCCATTATTTAGGCATCTATTGGGCTATGTGGCCGACGTGCTATTGGCAATTCTTTACTTCAAAAATTGGCTCTCAAAGGCATTTTGTACGGAACTGTTTGTTTACTGTTTTTAGGGTATCGTACCCAAAGAGTAAACGGGACCCTATTACTAAGACTTCGCTGGCCGTCTGTCTGTCCATTTATCACAGGGCATCTCATGAACTTTGATAGCAAGACAGTTGAACAAATTACGTATTTCTTTAAAAACGGGCCTATCCCATACAAAAAACGTGTTTCTTGCCGTTTTTATAGATAATGTTGCGGAAACCTTGATGCGCGAGTCCGACTCGCACTTGGCCGGTGTTTTATTTTGCCTTGTTAGTTAGTTAGCATGAGCGGGTCAAATTTTCCAACTGAGTTATAAACTTATTCCTCCTAAACAATTAAGCGCACCTGTGTAACTTCGGTGACAATACAATAATACGCTGACAGCAAACTGATCGATGTCGGAGTCAAGAGCTGTTAAATGGAACTGGTTAATAGTTTGATTGAATTAAGACTTTGACTATCCATCAATTACCAATGACATTGTAATATTATGTGAGATACAGTCATTGAGCTTAATGTACTACGTACTAGAGGAGCTATCCAAGCCAAATAAATTGCTCAATTTTCAATTATTAAAGCCAAAGTCCGCTTGCAGCGTAAAATAAATATTTATATGGCTAAACGAAACATTGAAACGTAAAGCGCTGACCGCTGAATGGCTTAAGTTACTTTCAATCAAAAAGGTCGTAAGCGCCACGAAAAACACGTTCGCGCGTCACAGGCGTTAGACTCGGACTGAGTCCACTGTGGTCCAGAGACCGCAAGACGCACCGCAAATTATTACTTTGTGGTGTCATCTCTAATACGTAGTACATTAAGCTCAATGGATACAGTTCGCTGGTTTGATTACGAGCTTGAAGCCTCGAAGGATTTCTGTAAAGCATAACATGCCCATATGCCCAGTGAAGGGAAACCTGGCAGGCCTCATAGCTTGGTAGTAGCTCTGCCTTCTGCGCTGTACGTTGTGGGTTCGATTCCCAGGATAAACATTTGTGTGGTAAACATAGATGTTTGTTCGTGTTTGGGTAAAATAAGTATGTACGAGTATTTACATAAAAAAAGTATTCTATCAGATATCTGGTTCCCATCAAGCTTTGCTTAGTTTGGGGCTAGATGGCGATGTGTGAAATGTCCACCGATATTTATTTTTTTCATTCCATTTACTTTATTCTGCAAAAGGATTTTGACATAATCAATGAAAGTTACAGCGCTCCGATTATTCGGAAAACTGCACTCTTAGAAATCGTAGTCTGTCGTAGTAAAATGATGATGTCAATTAATTGACTGGCCTCACAGCTCAGTTGGTAGTAGCTCTGCCTTTTTGCGCTGTAGGTTGTGGGTTCGATCCCAACCCAGGATAAACATTTGTGTGATGAACATAGATGTCTGTTCTCTTTCTGGGTGTTAATATGTATAATAAGTATGTATTTACAACAAAAAAAAATGTATGTAAGTATTCTATCAGTTATCTGGTTCCCATAGTACAGCTTTGCTTTTGGCTAGATGGCGCTGTGTGAAATGTCCACAAATATTTATTTATTTATTTATTACTAGCTGACCCGTGCCCGCTTCGCTGTGCGTAAGACATTTCTAATACCATCGTTGACTTTTTTGTAGACGTTTTTAAGGTGTACAATACTGTAGTACATTATTTTGATATATCTCGTGGGGTTCAGCCAGCATTTGCAATGTAAGCGCAATAAAATGTGTTTATTTACGACATCACATTAGAAACCTCTAAAATTATCAGTGTTTCTCTACTATATTATGCATGTATTATACATATAAACCTTCCTCTTGAATCACTCTATTTATTAAAAAAAACCGCATCAAAATCCGTTGTGTAGTTTTAAAGATATAAGCAAACATACATACAGACATACAGACGCGGGAAGCGGAAAGCGACTTTGCTTTATACTAATATGTAGTGATAATTGTCAAAAGTAATCATGCTCGTTCCAACTTTCAAAATTAAGTCGTAATCGTTTAACGTTTTCAAGAATAGACCCCTGTGGCCTGAGCACGACCAACTATCGTATCGTCCAAGTGTCAAAACTGACACATTTTGTACAGTAAAAGTGTCAGTTTTGACATTTGGACTATACGTTATCGATACTTTACTGGTACATGTTAACACCCCTGATCTCTAGCTCGAAGGTTCGAAAGATTTTAAAAATGCTTGTACCAATATTATTTAATATGAAACTTGTTGATGACAATCACGTAGCCCCCTGTCCACACGCTTGTAGTAATTGCTGGTATCGCGACTCGCACGGTTAGCTGCGCAATTCTAACGGTTTATTTTGCTGCTTCTTAAGAAATAAACGAGTCCAGCCGTTTTTAACAAACTTTTATTACTACTATGTAAGAAAATCTTTAAGAGTTCTCTAAGCTTTATGGAACAGTGCAAGTTTTATCTTGTTCTTTGCACTTGAATTTTTTCGTTGTTATTTCTTAGAACAATATATTTTCATTTTATTTTATAAACCTTACATTAAAATTTTATCTGGTGCACCGATTTTAAAAATTCATTTCTATTGTGCAGTGAATAGATTAAAGGTCCCATTTAAATTTTATTAACGTATGACATAATATACTTTTCTTTTATAAAACATATCACAAAACTATAGGTCTCTTGACGTATAGGATGATCGATAATTTGTTTTTACTATATATTTATGGATACTTTAAAGAATTTCGGAGTTACAAAACAAAATTCTCTGTTTACGTAAATTTCGCAAACAGAGTTTACGTACTACATTTACTTTTTTACTACGTTTTCGTCATTAAGGCTTGATTGAGCAACAAACATACATACAAACTCACAAACTTTCACATTTATAATATTACTAGCCAACTCGTGACAGACGTTGTCCTGGCAAATTTCAATAATCTAATAGAAAAGACTGAATTTTTGTAGTCTGTGATGTCAGATTTGTTGCACACCAGCGCCATCTATACCAAAATCATCCCTTTTACGTTTTTTTATCATTTTGGTTATGTTTTTCATTGTTTAAAGTAGTGTATGTTTTATTCAGTATTATATCTGCATCTACAGAAAATTTCAACTTAATCCGTTTTGAAGCTTAAGCCTGATTGAGGAACAAACATACATACAAACTCACAAACTTTCACATTTATAATATTATTAGAATACCTACTATGTAGTATATACATGTAGTATAGTAATTTATTTATTTATTTGCATGATATACAATAGTATATCATGCAAATAAATAAATAAATTCTTTAAATAGCTATCAATAAATATAAGAGTCTTCTAGAAATCATCCTTTGAAGTGAAGAGAGCATCGAGGATGTCTTTTATGAAACTAGTCTCAAAAGAAAAAATCACGTGGAAGTATTTTCTTTGTTGATAATATTATGCTCCGTTTGCTCTTTCCTTTGTATAATAAATATTTCTTCTGGAAGTAACTACCTACTATCCTCCTTGAATTTTAAGAGACAGGTATCATATAGGTATTAACAACTATTAACTATTCTTATTAACAACGATAGAGAACAGAAGAGGGAAGATAGTTGGCCACCTTATACGGCACGACAGTTTTATAAAGACTATAATGGAAGGGAAGGTTGAAGGTAAGAGAGGAAGAGGAAGGCCACGAATAAGCTACATGAGCCAGATAAAGGAGAAAATAGGATAAGG
This sequence comes from Hydriomena furcata, assembly GCA_912999785.1. Lineage (NCBI taxonomy): Eukaryota > Metazoa > Arthropoda > Insecta > Lepidoptera > Geometridae > Hydriomena > Hydriomena furcata. The sequence continues at coordinate 3,809,057 of OU538821.1, forward strand.
AAGTTAAGGAAGTTAAGGAGTCGACGCTGGAGAGAAACAGATGGTGAGAGCTGCATCAATTACACCGACAAGAGCAAGAAGTATATCAATAATTACCCGCTACCTCGCTCAATTATAAATCAGACAAACAAAAAATATCACGACTGTTATCCCCAAGTACGGTAGACATCCTCTCAGATCTCCAGGCGCTTAGATCCTTTAAAGGGGGTAGTCAGAGGCAAGTCCAGACATTACATTTGGCACATGCCCACATTTTGCAGTAGTTAGCGATTCCATACGTAACAGGTTGCAAGCCCGTCGCCGCTTACAATAACACTAACTGTTTTCCTCGCGATGTTTTCCTTCACCGTTGTAAGCACGTGTTTCATGCGCATATACATTTATCGAACAGAAAAATCCATTGATGCACGGCCGGAATTCGAACCCACTACCTTCGTATTGAACGCTCGCGCACGAAGGGTTCCGTACAAAACACGTTTAGGAGCACCATGATTTTTTAAATATTTATTTTAATTATTGTCGGTCAGACAGACGGACAGCAAAGTAGTAGTAGTAGTAATAGTGTCCCGTTTTTAACCTTTGGATGCGGAACCCTAAAAATAAAAATAAAAATAATTCCAATAATGGTCTCAAGGCACGAGCCAAATATGGCAGCCGACTACTACCGTTTTGCGAGTACACTACTGAAGCTACTTTTTACCGAGAGTAACGGGGCTCTATCCAAACGGTCATAAATAGTTGCACAACTTAAAGTATCCATATAGCTTAACACAACAAAATCAACCTAAGCGCTTCTAGACAGTACTCTGTTTAGCTATAGTAGGGGAGCCCACGATGCTAAATGGGGATTTACTCAAGCGTTATAGAGACCTATTAACCAAATAGGTCTCTATGACTCTCGGGTAAATCGAAGCTTAGATGATAAAAAGAAAAAAATGTTATATAGTATTCTGACGCGCTCGAGAATTTCTGATGATATTTTTTTTTCTAATCTAATTCTTTGTCCTTGACGGGCGGTCATATATAGACCTCATACTTGGTGGAGTTACTTTACCGGGTACAAGGTATCCCCCTGTATGTTAATCTGCAGCGCTTTAGTAAATCCCAAAATCGGAATTAAAATGTTGTTAAAATGTCCACAACCAGTGCTTTCACCCTATCTAATTATATAATTAACACTATGCCTGAGCTAGGATGAACCTGTATCTCAGGCGAAATAAAGGAAAGGATATACCTAATCTGAGTGTAGTGATTAAGTAGGTAAGTCAAATTAATTAACTTAAAAACTTAAAACCTATATGTTAAAACTAGCCGACCCGTGACAGACGTTGTCCTGTCAAATTTCAATAATTGAATAGAAAAGACTGAATGTTTTTAGTCTGTGATGTCAGATTTGTTGCACACCAGCGCCATCTATACAGAAATCATCCTTTTTGAGTTTTTTATCGTTTTGGGGATGTTTTTAATTTTTTAAAGTAGTCTATTATTTATTCGGGCTTTATATCTACATCTACAGCAAGTTTTCTGATTAACCCAATTCTTCGCATCAAAACACGTGCTCAACACGGTGAAAGAAAACATCGAGAGGAAACCAGTTAAACAATTATTTTACGGTGAAACCGAGGTGTTATTAACTGTTATAAAGTAATTCCTAAATGCTGCATTTCTCATATTTCAATAAGATATCTCTATTATCTAATTAGCATTGATTTAATCCTAATCCTAATCCAGTTTGTGAGTTTGTATGTATGTTTGTTCCTTAATCAGGCCTAAACGACAAAACGGATTAAGTTGAAATTTGCTGTAGATGTAGTTATAATGCCCGAATAAATAATAGACTACTTTAAAATATGATAAACATCCACAAAACAATATAAAACGCAAAAGGGATGATTTCTGTATACATGGCGCTGGTGTGCAACAAATCTGACAACACAGACTAAAAACATTCAGTCTTTTCTATTCGATTATTGAAATTTGACAGGACAACGTCTGTCACGGGTCGGCTAGTATGTAATAACTCTGTAACTAAACCATATTTTATCATTCTGTAAACAAGTGTGTCCTTTTTGATCTCTGAGTTGTAAAATAACTTCTGACGATGAAAGGTTTAATAAATTTATTCTCAAAAAGACTTAAGTCACTTACATGAGAAAAACATTGATATTTATAAGCTATGTCGTTCTTACAAAAGTTTACAAAGTAAATATATAAAGTGAAGACAAAAATTTATATAATAGTTTATGAGGGTAGGTGCCCAGCTGATGCATTCTTATTTGCTTAGGAGTGATTTATCAGCTAGGATATAGTGAGCGAGTTTAGTTTTAAATGCATGAACTGAGTTTACATTTTTTATTTCTGGTGGTAGTTTATTGTAAAGTTGTACTGTTGATGATTGCAAGTACACCGTATGTAATTGCTATAAATTGAACTGAACCGCTTGCTGGTACTCACAAAACGAGTTTTTTCTTAGCACTGCTTCTGAACACATTAGTGTTCGAGAAAAAAAGGTAACTAAGATGAACACGTATAGTTTTTAGGCCTTTGAATCTAAAAAACGAACTTTATGGCATTTCCACAGCGCCATCTAGCCCCAAATTAAACTTGTACTATAAAGCAGATCTCTAATAGAAAACTTATAACTTTTTTTGTAAATATACATTCCACACATTCAGAACAAACATCTTAAGGCGATACTTGAAATTTTTGACTTTTTGTATGGACTGAAGTTACCCGGATAAGACGGAAAAAGTGCTAAAACTGCAATATCTTGAAAACCATCAAATTTAAAAAGAAACCATCTGTAATTTATTTAGCTAGTGTGATTAACGAATTATATAAAAAAATAACTGTTTAGCTATTCATAGTTTTGATTAAAAACGAAACTAGGGTTTTTGAAGAGCCAACTTTGGAAAATAAATCTATCGAGAAAAGTTTCACCAATCGTGTTTCTGTCTGTAATTTATCTAGATTATATTCTAAGTTATCTTTGTCGTAAAAAACAAAACTGTATGTTTTGTGGTTATTGAGAAAAAACGATTCTGCATTCTTCAAAAACATTTATTACTCCTCTTAATACATAATTAAGATGTTTTGTTCTGAATAAATGTTCATTATAAATGTTTATTTTTGGGAATCTAACCCACAACCTACAACAGGCAGAGTTGCTAGTGATGCTCACACCCTATAGATGTCTAAAAAGGGTTGACAGAGGCACGTAGCTTACAAGAATACTAGCTTCCATAACCATTTATATTTTGAATAGCAAAGTCTATGCGCTTCCAAGATTTGAGCCGACGACGTTCGTAAAAAGATGTACTAACACGACTCTTTTCGGATGCCAATGTATATACGAGTTGGTATATAAATTTGATAGATCGGACGCGTTAAATTTACAAAACATTCTTCATTGTTACAACTGCGGTACAATGTGCTCGGTTTTTGTAAACATTCACAAAGAACACTTCAAATAAGACGAGTTTTTTTTTTTTGATGAATGCAGAATCGTTTTTTCTCAATAACCACAAAACATACAGTTTTGTTTGTTATGAATGACTTTTCTCGATATATTTATTTTCCAAAGTTGGCTCTTCCAAAACACTAATTTAGTTTTTATTTAATAGTATGAATAGCTAAACATATCATTTTTATATAATTAGGGTTTCGTAGTCTACAAAACAAGAAACCCTTATAGTTTCGCCATGTCCGTCCGTCTTTTCGCAGCTTAGCTCAAAGACTATCTATCAGTGCTGAAAAGCTGTAATTCGGCATGTATATAAGTACATTTTTTTAGGTCCTCCCCAACACCTAAATTGGGGATGTTATTTTTTTTTCTCGCACATCCATGGTGTTTTTTATCGTTAGATAGGTCTTTCAAAAGTATGGTGGTTTTGCTAAAACAACTTTTCGATTAAGAAATTCGTTTATGAAATATTAAGCTTTAAAGTGCCAATTTTCACGTTAGTAGTACATTATACTGAAGTTAAAAGCAAAACTATCACAGCTAAGGCTATAGAAGTTTACGAGTAATAGAAGTACTAGTCGACCAACTTATAACATGTACTCGAAGAAAAAAAATGAATATTTTTAGTACAAATACCATTGAAAATTACTTAAAATAACGTTGTTAGCAGTGTAGACTATGAACCCCTACATTGCGCGTGACCCGACATACAATTGGCAGTTTTATTTTTCGATAATCCGTAAAATTTCAATCATTTGAGCTCCATTTTGGTACCATTCGAACAAGATAAAAGCTTAAAACAAGAACGAAAAAAGAGTTGGACTAACACACGATGCGTTTGCAAACAGTCGCAAATGGGAAATGCTCACTGCTACCAAACGTGGACATATGGAAAAAAACATTTCACTCACATGTGACATGTGACAGGCTGCATGTTTAAGGTGATGAGTGAAATTTTTGACGTTTTGTATGGGCTGAGTCTACCCGGATAAGACGGAAAAAGTGATAAAACTGCATTATCTCGAAAACCATCAAATTTAAAAAGAAACTGTCTGTAATTTATTTAGCTAGTATGATTATCTTACGAAATATATAAAAATAAACTGTTTAGCTATTCATAGCTTTGATTAAAAACGAAACTCGTGTTTTTGAAGAGCCAACTTTGGTAAATAAATATATCGAGAAAAGTTTCACCAATCGTGTTTCTGTCTGTAATTTATCTAGATTATATCCTTAAGTTATCTTTGTCATGAAAAACAAATCTGTATGTTTTGCGGTTATTGAGAAAAAACGATTCTGCATTCATCAAAAGACATTTATTACTCGCCATAAGTGTACCTTTTCGTAACTGAATAAGTTAAAATCACGTGAGCGCTTAATAGCGTTTTTCCTACGAAATACAGTCTACTCGAAGAAAGTTCAGTTCAACCTCACAGTTCAGTTGGTAGTTAGTAGCTCTGCCTTCTACGCTGTAGATTGTGGGTTCGATTCCCACCCTGGACAAATATTTGTGTGATAAACATAGATGTTCGTTCTGTGTCTGGGTGCTATAATGTCATGTACAAATGTTTACAAAAAAAAAGTTTTAAAGTATTCTATCAGTTATCTAGTTCCCATTCTACAAGTTTTGCTTAGTTTGGGGCTAGATAGCGCTAGTGATAATGTCAACTAATATTTACTTACTTATTTATTAACCCCATTAGGAAAGATACGAGACTTTTCAATGAACCCGATATTTATCGCTTTCACATCGATTAGTTTGCACTGGACTTAGGGCAACCTGCAATTTGTCTAGAACAAATAACCGAACCATAACGTCTAAGGTAGCTAGGGTTGTCACACGTTTTATCCAACTTTATTTTAAAAGTTGAATGAAAAAAGTTTTTACTGGATCGATGGTTTTTTTCTACAATTTAGTCAGCGGCATGTGTTGTATGTATGTATGCATGTGTTGTATGTATGTTTTAATCCATTGAAATTATAAAGAATATTTTGAAACGTCTTAATAGGAGGGACTATTAACCGCCCGCGGCTTCGCTCACGTGGTACAAAAATAGCCTTTATTATGCTAATCCAGAGCATCATACTATATTCCAAGTTTATTCCATATTTTGGTCGTTAGTTTTAGAAGCACAAACATCCGAACATTCTAAGTCTTAAAATAACATGGCAAATTTCTCAATACAAACGTACTAACTTAAATTTGCAGTTAGTATGAGAACATATATTTTCAACAACAAAGATAAGTTTATTCTTTCATCGCACAGAACCTAGGCGAGTAAAACTTGCATTTGTCCGGTTTTTTAATTAGAGTTATGAAATAACCGGTTTTTAATTTAAAGTTATGAAAAAAAAAAAATTTTTATTCGTAAGGTGTCCTCGTTGTCTTGTCGTATCTAGTACGAGTTTTGCTTAGATTGGAGCTAGATAGCGCTGATAAGTGTCTACCAAAAAGTGAAATGAGTGCCTAGACACATAGTAGAAGTGAAACACTCTCACGACGCGATGTATCGTCTACCCCCTCCACGCGGCCGTAATCCTAATACCCCAGTCTTCCACTTGTCATTACGACCCAGTGGTCCTTCCTAAAGGACTACACACAAGTAGTGACTCCGGCCCAGCGCATGCCAGTGTCATCCCATTATTTCACAAATTTCCTTCAAATTGAGAACCTTAAAAAGAGTAGTCCTTACGAGGATATAGAAATTTCACATCAACGTTTGGTTTTTTTCGTGTTCTTTTCCGAGTAATGCATTTCAATTTCCCTTCAAGCCCTAACACCGTTTGAATATTCAAAGCTCTATAACTGTCGATCGTTCCCAACCCTAATTGAATGCACGGACACGTTTGAAAAATGAACCCTAGGAGACTAATAATAGGGCTTGAATATTTAATATTAAATTCCAGGTATTTGTTGTAATAGTGGGAACCCCTAGCTGTTACGTTCGTGTGAAGTTATTGATGAATATATTAGATATAATATCGATTACTGCTGCACCTCTCATCCTTACAGGTTGATTTTCAAAGAAAAAGCAGGAAGGAATAAATAGGATCACGACTGTAATCCCCAAGTACGGTAGACATCCTCCCAGATCTCCAGACGCTTTGATCCTTTGGAGATGTCAAGTGGGTGTGTCAGAGGCACGCCCAAACATTACATTTGGCAGTAGTTAGCATTCCGTACGTGACAGGTTGCAAGCCCATCGCCGCTTATAAGAATACTGACTGGTTTCCTCACGATGTTTTCCTTCACCGTTTTGTGCAAATATAATTTTGTCGATAATTTATAAGTAATTTAACGGTTTTTTACGTAAATTAGCCAGCATGTAAAATGGTGTTGACTAAAGGGAAATTTTGATTCTCTCATTTTTTCTGTACATTCAAAATATACAAAAAAAAACTACGCCATGTCAAGCAAAAAAGCGGCACGGCCGTGCCATCCTTTTCTCGAAGCAGTGTAGGCCATTTTCGACCCCCTATAACTTCGTTGTGTATAAAACTAGAAGACTGAATTTTCAGTATCTAAAATATTCCTTAAGAATTCTTACATTTTGAGATTACGCTAATTTAGATTTAAGCGTAAAGGAATAAGAGCGTTTTTTTCTTTTCTTTTTTTTTCTAATTTTAGAACTGGTACCTTTCTTCAGACAGACGCAACAATGGTGTCGCCATTGTTGCGTTGTGGAATAACGTAAAGTATTTTTTGAGTCGGGAAACCCGAGACGCCCTAATTATTATGGAAGGTGAATTGACGTGCAAAGCTTTTAATTATGTAGTAATTTTACCTTTGGAGACAATAAAACATGGTCTAGAAGGGTGAATGTCTAATAAAATATCCAGAATTTTCACCCCTCAATCAAACAAAACCCGACTACCTACTGCAAGTCCGACTCGCGAACCGAACTCGGTTCCGTACAAAGTATGTTAATTGTTCGTTCATTACGGAAATAAGGTATTATTAGGTAGGTAATATAGGTTTTTATTTTTAAAATATCAAAAACGCCGTGTTGGCCGTTTGGGAGGAGGTACCTCGACTTTCAATATGAAGGTCGTGGGTTTGAATCCCGGCGTGCATCAATGGATTTTTCTGTTCGAAAAATTGATATGCACATCAAAAGCACGTGCCCAAAACGGTGAAGGACAACATCGTGAGGATCGGCGATGGGCTTGCAACCTATCACGTATGGAATGCTAACTACTGCAAAATGTAGGCATGTGCCAAATGTAATGTTTGGAATTGCCTCTGACTACCCCCTTTAGACATATTCAACGATCTAGGCGCTTTGAGATCAAAGAGTATCTATGTCTCTCGTATTTGGGGATTACAGTCGTGGTCCAAATTTTCTTTTTTTTATGTTTTAATTTCACAAAATATTAATTAAAAACAATCAACAATGTACCTAGTAATTAGCATAAAAAATCACAGAAAACGTATTTTTTTTTTAACCTGGGACCCATACAATAGAATGTATATGGTAAAACATGCCAATGCTGACTGCATTTTTAATAGTATTTTAAGTAATATTATTGCAAAAAAATGTTAGTACTTAGTACAATTTTATTTGCATTTTTTGTCTAACCGTACTAATTCCATTGTCTTAGGCTGTGGGTTGAAACAGGCATAGATTTTGGGTAGAACACGAACTAAATATTATTTTATTTTTTCTTGGGTTGAAACCGGCCTACATTTTGGGTTGAATCTGGAATTTATTTTTTGTGGTGAGAAAACGTGGGTCGAAAACGGACTACACCAAAAACACGTGCTTAAAACGGTGAAGTAAAAAACATCGTGACGAAACCAGTTAGTATTCTTATAAGCGGCGATGTGCTTGCAACCTGTCACGATGGAATGCTAACTACAGCAAAATGTGGCCAAATATAATGTTTTGGACGTGCCTTTAAAACATCTCTTTTAAACATCTTCAAAGGAACTAAGCGCCTGGAGATCTGAGAGGATGTCTACCGTACTTGGGATTACAGTTGAGATTCTATTTATTTTATTTTTATTATTATTTCTATCAATAAATTAACCATTTTCGGATTATTCCCTATATTTTTGCTGCATGACTTTGCTTTTACCACATTCACTTTTCTAGGTCAAAAGGAAGTATCCTGTATGTTTTTATTGACTTGCAAGTGACCAAAATATGATTCACAAATGGTCGGATGTTTAGATTTCATTACAGCCTCAAGCGACTGAGGTTATTTTTATTTGATATTATCAAAGCCTATATTTTAATAAAAAATATAAAAAAATATATTTTTAAAATCAAGATTTTATAAATTCTAGGGCTCTAGTACTCGTCAAGACGAATCCAACGAGCCCAAACATGACGTGATTATGTTGTGTAGTTGGGAAGTTCCTTAGGGCACAAGTTTGCAAAGTTTTAACTCAATGAGACTATTTACTGAGGAGTTCCGTTGAACAGCTTCTGACTCCATCATCAGATTAGCTTTTTGTCACCATATTATTGCATTGTCACCGAAGTTACATAATTATGCAAAATTTCAGCTCAATCGGTTGAAGATAACTGCTTCAAAATTGAGTTGCAAGATTCCACCATAACAAACATAATTACTTAATGACATAGTTACATACATTGCAAGTTAAATAAAAGCTTTTAAAACAATATATCGAAAGCTATAATCAGCTATATACTTACGCCTTACTTTATTTACTCGAAAATTGAGATCCCTACGTAAATTTTAATTATGTAATTTGCCTATAATCTTCATTAGTACAACCGTGCCAAGCCGGGACGAACTTTTACCCTCGTATTCAAGAACGACACTATGAGAACACGCACCCACAGTGGACGAAATCTTTTGCATAAACATAATACGATAATACTGAGTTGAACAGCCAATGCGCATACTATAGTTGTTTGTTTTATACAAAACTAGCAGACCCGAGACAGACGTTGTCGCGAAATTGTTGTCCAAATTTTGATAATCGCATAGTGTAACGCACGTCGCTATGACTACTGATTACAACACGGATGTCAGATTTTTTGCACACCAGCGGCATCTATACCAAAACCATTACTTTTTGGAACGAAGTTCCTTATCGCGAAAAGTTGTCACAAAAAGTTGTCACGACACTTTTTTGCTATAGTTTATCTATTAATATATGTATATATCTATTAATTGTGTCGAGGTCGAGGTCGAGGTCGAGGTCGAAGTCAAAGTCAAAGTGGATTCCCCTTCCCTTGTCCCACGTTATTTTGTGTTCAGTACAACATAACTGTAAACTAATAAACGACTTATTGTGCAAGTAGGAGATTACCAAAACATCATTAGTTGGTAGGTGGTATCTACTTAGGAAGGTAGGTACTTACCTATTTATTTGCTTTGCGTTTGTTTCTCATCTAACTAGCTAGATTGACAAAAATTGAGCCTACTGATTAAGTTTATATTACATTATATTTGATAATAATAAAAACATATTGTTTTAACTTAAAAGAAATAAAATTTTATTACAATTCCTTCACTAATTAATCGAAAAGAACTTCGTTCCATCCGGGTGTCCCTTGACACCTCTCAAGTTTTTTTTTATCATTTTAGGGATGTTTTTCTTATTTTAAAGTAGTCTTCTCGTATGTTTTATTCGGGCATTACAGCAAATTTCATGTTTATCCGTTTTGTCGGTTAGGCCTGATTGAGGAACAAACATAAATACAAACTCACAAGCTTTCGCATTTATAATATTACTAGCTACCCCGGCGAACTTCGTATCGCTTTAGAATGTTAATTTCCCGTTCCTGTTCCCGTTCCCAACTCCCGTCTCCATTCCCATTCCCGATCCCGTTATAAAAATCCTATGTCCGTCTCCTGGTTTTAAGCTACCTCCCCACCAATTTTCAGCCCGTTCTTGAGTAATAAGTGTGTAACCCGACTTGCTTTTATATAGTAGAGAAGACTAGCTAACCCGGCGAACTTCGTATCGCTTTAGAATTAACTCCCATTCCCGTTCCCGTACCCGTTAAAAAATATCCAATGTCCGTTTCCTGGTTTTGAGCTACCTCTCCTCCAACTTTCATACAAATCGGTTAAGCCGTTCTTGAGTTAATAGTGTAACTAACACGACTTTATTTTATATATTTATATAGATTATGATCTCAATAACTGTAACAGCAGCCGTTGGCCGCCTGATTTCGTAGGCCGCAGCCTCAAATTATAGCTAGTACTCAGTGACCGCCATGTCCTAGTCACTTAATGCACATGTACTATAAGGGCCGCCCACTTAAAAGCCGCGACCACGACCAGGGTAAGCGGTGGTTTTGGGGGTGCATAGTTTAATTAAATATTGTGTAAAATGCAGGTCGCGGTCGCGTTCTCTACGTGGGCGGGGGAGCACTTAGGGTTGTAAAAATCAATTCGTAGAATACTAGTTTTTGTCAGCAGCTTGGCTTGGTACCTACTTGCCTAAAAATAAACCTACTCCATACAGAAAATAGATATTCCAAGTTTCATTCAAACCGCTTGGTCGTTTGGGCAGGACTGAGCCACAAACATCGTCACAAAATTTTGTATATGTTATGAAATTTAATTTATTATAGCTGAAATATTTTATTTGTGAATTTTGTATATATACACTGTAAACTGTAAATACCTAAGTATTATATCAGTTTCGAAAGTACAAGCTTTACTTAGTATGGGGCTAGATGGCGCTGTTTGAAATGACTACAAACAATACCAATCATCATCGTCCTGCCCTTATCCCACTTACGTGGGGTCGGCACAACATTGTGTTCTTCCATATCTCTCTTCCCTGTCCTCAATTTTTTTTATCAATATTTTTGCCTTGACCTTTGCCCAGAATAGGAACTACAAAAGTAGGTTAGAAAAAAAACTGAATATGCTGGGCTGGGCTACAAAAACCGGCCAAGTGCGGGTCGGATTCGCGCACGAAGGGTTCCTTACCTACTCCTTACCTTACTCTATAAAAAACGGCAAAAAATCACGTTATCACTACATAGTATAAAGCAAAGTCGCTTTCCGCTTCCCGCGTCTGTATGTAATATGTATGTATGTTTGCTTATATCTTTAAAACTACACAACGGATTTGATGCGGTTTTTTTTAATAGATAGTGATTCAGGAGGAAGGTTTATATGTATAATAACATGCTACCCGTGCGAAGCCGGGGCGGATCGCTAGTAATACATAATCTGTAAATAAAATCTGAATATACGAAATACATAATCTGTGAAAATTTCAACTATCTAGCTATCACGGTTCATGAGATACGGCCTTGTTACATACAGACGGACAGCAAAGTCTTAGTAATAGAGTCCCGTTTTTACCATTTGGGTACGGAACCCTAAAGAGGTCTTTTTTTTTATCGCGAAGCCCTCTTCGCAATAAAAACGTCCTCTTTCCTAGTTTCTATTCGCAAAAGGCAAAAGTCAAGACTAAGTACACTATTGATAAAAAAAATTGAGGCTAAAATAATATCTATTGATAAATGCGAAAGTTTAGTTGTCTGTTTGATTGGTAATTCAATCGTTATATCTGAACCAATTTCCATGTGGTTTAAAGAGTTTTTGCTTCGAAAAGGAAACCCTAAAAGATTGAAATTGCTTCACCTATCTTCTAAAACGTTTCAAAGTGATCTTTGTGATTTTATTGAAATAAAAACCTTTCGACTTTTACTTTAAAATAATTGAATGTGCCTAGTTGATAAAAGGAGTAGGGTAAGGTAGGTAGGGTAACTACTTTGAAATAAAAACACAGTTTCTACTTTGAACTTTATTCAGCTTCAACATCTACTCAAACATTTATATTCTAATTTATTTTTTAATTTTTGGAATGTTCGTAATTGTCTCTACACCATAACATTACATCAAGCTAAAGACAAGAAGCTTATTAAATATATTTCATTCTCAAAAAATAGTAATGTACCTATTTCTTCAAAAATATTTCTTTTAAAGTTTGCAATACAACTATTATCATTACTGTTTTTTAAATTAGGTGCAATATAACGATGTTATTTAAACATTTGAACTCAACTTGTACTCTGACATTTCTATTCTAATTATTAAAAATATTTCTTTCTCACAACAATAGTTACTTATGTACCTATTTTTTCAAAAATATATCTTTTAAAGTTTGCAATACAACTATTATCATTACTGTTTTTAAATTTAGATACAATATAACCTTGTACTCTGACATTTTTATTCAAATTCATTTTTATTTGTATTTATGGTATTTTCTTCATTAGCTGAAGACAAAAAGTTTATTAAAAATATTTCTTTCTCACAATAATAGTTATGAACCTATTTTTACAAAAATATATCTTTTAAAGTGTGCATACAACTATTATCATTACTGTTTTTAAAATTATGTGCACTATAACTGTTTTGTTTAAACTTCGAAATCCCATTTCAACATTCAAACTCTATAAGACCTAAAACTGCCAACAACATTAAATTTGATTAATAAATTAAAAACAACAGTGCAAGCTTAAATTAACAATCTCAAGAAGCGTAAATTTTGCAGTGTCTGTCTACTGCCTACTCGCGTTAAACGATATGATCAGGCCTAATGACCTTTTGACAGTTGCTGGACGTGGCAAGCGGAAGTGCTAGGACCAGCAATTCCGGTATGAGAATTCCAGCCGGTGGAGTCAGAGCCTACGACCTCAGATTCAAAGTCAACTGATTCCCACATATCTTCAAATTGGTTACACATCTCCTCCGCGCTTACGGGTGGGTCCTTCATGACCATCAAACCGACCAAGTCCTTGCTAATATTCATCGGCTTTTTATAGCACGTCTGATCACCAAACACGAAAGCACGTTCGTTATCGTACTTTATCGGACGGCTGTGGGGGTCCGTACAATCAATGAGGACTAAACGGCTTGTGATGATCGGGAGCATGCTCTCGAAAATCCAGCGGACCTGGACACCTAGACAAAAAAATAAGCGTTTTCAAATAATGAGGATAGCAGATTTTTTTTTTTTTATTTCTTTTCTATATCGAATCTGAAAAAAAATATACAAGTATCCACAACTCCATTTTAATTTTATAATCTGTAACAGGGGGACAGAGACGGCAGTAGTATGATGTACTAACCTGCTTTCTTCAGAAGTTGCAAGTACTTCTGGTGCTTTGTCTCCTTAGTGGGCAAATTGATCAGGTGTTTGTATACGATGACGCGGCACCTTAAATAAAAATGACAATTAGAATTCATCACACTCACACTTATTTTAATATAATTATCTTATTTAATATACCTATAAGATTTTATCAACATTTAGGTATTCAAGATAACATTTGAAAATTTGAGTTAAAATATTAATTTTCTCACGAATTCGACCGAAGGTCAACCCAGAGTTTAAACTATTTTTTTAGCACTCGTAGCACTTCTTGATATCAATTTGACAAACTATTATGTAACTAACAATATCAACATCTTGCAAAATTCTTTAAGCTAGATTATAAAAACTTTTGGAAGTACACTTATAGAACGCAGAATTATAAAAAAACGGTAAATTTCAACTGTCTAGCTATCACGGTTCGACAGATGGACGGATAGACATACAGACGGACAGCAAAGTCTTAGTAATAGGGTCCCGTTTTACCCTTTGGGTACGGAACCCTAAAAATATAGGCTCGCCTCGAACTTTCTGTAAATAAAAATATGAAATAAATGTAATATTACCCACCTGACTCCTCTTTTTGAAGTTTTTATTAATGCTTTTATTATTTTTGAGTGAAATACGCTGAAAAGCGCAATATCAAGTGTGAAATTGGATATTACAATCCATTTAGATACGCAGTCGATGCACTGGCTCTGCTTAGCTCCTTTTGGGCGCACGGTGAGTTTCTGATCACCATTCCTCCGATGCAGGTACACCGTACATTCTGCCCCCGGCCCGTTGTTCATCACCTCATCTTCATATTCACGACATAAACAAGGTTTGTTTGACATCATCGAATCGTTAGTATGTTTTATTATTATTACTTATATTTACTTATTTTTAATTTATATTACTTTACGAACTTTAATATTAAGTTAGGTTTCGATGCTTCAGGGAGCGCGGCCGCCTCCAAATGCGGTGATGCCGCTTCCTGGACAACTATTTATACTGTCCACCCCAACCCCCGGCTGTAGGTTACTTGTTGCGCTATGCAAGTGTGCAGATCGTGCACACATTCACAGTTTCTATACATGCGCGGTATATTGGCATTTACCTCTTGTGTAATTTGTGTTATGATTACTGTTTTAGAACCAAATTTGAAGGTCAAATTAAACTAATCGTACCATCTATGACCGTAAAATATTGAAATAGCAGGTATAGTTATGGGATCATGGGAAGATAAGTCAAATGAGTAGGTACCTACTTAGATGCCCGGTTCGAACTTGAACTTGGCGAGCGCCTTCGCAACTGTAGGGTTATCATTTATGGCCGAAGTTCTATATAGATCTTTCTGTAAAAAAAAATATATTTCAAAGTTTTGTTTAAATTTTACAATACATACAATACTTGCAGTTCACCCCGGTTTCGCACGGGTGTACTAATGAAGATTATAGACAATGTTTTATACCTTATGTTATATTATTGCAATTTTCGCGATTCCCATCGCTAATATTTTTGAAACTAACGGCCTATGTTACTCGCTGATAATACAGCTTTCGATACGTGAAAGAATTTGTAAAATTGTTCTATTCGTTTTTAGTTTATCTACTACAAACAAAAATACAAAAATACTGTTAATTATGGGTAAGGTTCCCGTGTAGAGACATTTTTAGTTTTAACTGGCAGTGGCAGTAGGTAGGTTCAGTGGCGGATTTACCACCAGGCTGAGTAGGCTGAAGCCTAGGGCGGCTGATTTTAGGGGCGGCAAATTTAGGTTAATTTTTTCAAACATCTTATTTATTTTAGCCTTTATCGTCCCACTGCAGGACAGATACCTCCCTCCCTTCCTTCTTGGCCAATCACTTGATGTTGCCAAATGTCTTACAGGAATCACCGCTTTTAACTAAATCGTCGGTTTATATAATATAAATAATCTCTGGGGGGTCAGTAGCCTACTGGCGGCAAATATGTAAATTTGCCACTGGGTAGGTTCACCTCATTAATTGTAGGTAATATTGTAGTGTAGATGACTATAGTAAGTATTACTAGCTTTTTTCTGCCACTTCGCATGCGTGGTACACGGTGGGGGTAAAAACAGATCCCCAGGTGATCAGATCTTTGAATTGTCTAAAAATTATAATCAAAGACAAATCCAAACATTACTTATGTACTATGGCCATATATAGCAACGGCCCACATTATGCGGTAAGTCTTTCGTAGAATTCAAAAATAAAAATTGACTGATTTATGATTGGGATTCCACCCTTACGGCTTCATTTAATTTGAGTATAACACAGGGTCTAGGCTGGCTAATTCTTCCGACACAATGATACAATCCCGACTTAAATGATTGTATCACTGACACGCAAGAAGAAGAATTTAATTTGAGTATTTTTAAGTTATTCGTATAATTATGACCTTTGAGATAGAACACCACCGCTGAAGACCACTGCTGAAAATGTAACTAGATGATCAGACAATGTATCTTGATCACAATAGAAAAAAACCGGCCAAGTGCGAGTCGGACTCGCGAACGAAGGGTTCCGTACTATTATCAAAACGGCAAAAAAATCACGTTTGTTGTACGGGAGTCCCGCTTAAATATTTATTTTATGCTGTTTTTAGAGAAATACATCATCTGTAAAAATTTC
This sequence comes from Hydriomena furcata, assembly GCA_912999785.1. Classification (NCBI taxonomy): domain Eukaryota; kingdom Metazoa; phylum Arthropoda; class Insecta; order Lepidoptera; family Geometridae; genus Hydriomena; species Hydriomena furcata. Next base: position 3,825,258 of record OU538821.1, read on the forward strand.
AACTGTCTAGCTATCACGGTTCACGAGATACAGCCTGGTGACAGACAGACGGATAACGGTGTCTTAGTAGTCCCGTTTTTTACCCTTTAGGTACGGAACCCTAGAAACATAAAAAAAAATTCATACATGAATTATTTTTTTTTGGTATATCTCGTAACCTACCTATTTACCTAACTACGTAGTTAGCATTCCACACGTGACAGGTTGCAAGCCCGTCGCCGCTTTCAAGAATACTAACAGGTTTCCTCACGATGTTTTCCTTCACTGTTATAAACACATGTCATGTAACGCGCATATTACATTTTTCGAACAGAAATATCCATTGATGCACGGCCAGGATTCAAAGTCGAAATTAATTTGAAATTATATCTAACTAGGTACCTATTTACCTAACTACATGAATTCAATAATTCAATTTCAAACTTTTTAGTCGATCATGTGAAGTACCACCTATTTACCGACTTACTTTACCGTACTTTACCATAGTGGTAAAATAGCGCCACCTGATAGCGGAATTGCAAACCTCTTTCATCTTACCTCCCAAACCCCGAGCGGTCGCATGAGACCGCAAAAAGTACCTATAATAACGTAGTAACATCAAATGAAACTAGATGGCGCTAGAATGCGAAAATCACGTTTGTTGTATGGGAGCCCCCCTTAAATATTTATTTTATTCTGTTTTTAGTATTTGTTGTTAGAGCAGCAATAGAAATACATAATCTGTGAAAATTTCAACTGTCTAGCTATCATGGTTCTTGAGATACAGCCCTGTGACAGACTGACAGACAGACGGACAGACAGACGGACAGCGAAGTCTTAGCAATAGGGTTCCGTTTTTACCCTTTGGGTACGGAACCCTAAAAACCGGTCGGCAAGTGCAAGTCGGACTCGTGCACGAAGTGTTCCTTAGCATTATCTACAAAAAATGTAAAAAAAACACGTTTGTTGTATGGCAGCCTTACTTAGATATTAATCTTAAATTATTAAATCTGTTTTTAGTATTTGTTGTTATAGCGGCAAGAGAAATACATCATCTGTGAATTTCAACTTTACTTTAATAAGTTAAAATGGTTCAAAAAGACAATTGGCTTTGTTTTAGCAAATCAAGCTACGACACTAACCGTACCATTACCATTATTACTACACATAAAAATAAATAAATGGGATCACGACTGTAATCCCCAAGTACGGTAGACATCCTCTCAGATCTCTAGACGCTTAGATCCTTTAAAGATATCTAGTGAGGGTAGTCAGAGGCACGTCCAAACATTACATTTGGCACATGCCCACATTTTGCAGTAGTTAGCATTCCATACGTGACAGGTTGCAAGCGCATCGCCGCTTATAAGAATACTAACTGGTTTCCTCACGATGTTTTCCTTCACCGTTTAGAGCACGTGTTTTGATGCGCATATACATTTTTCGAACAGAAAAATCAATCCCAACAAAAACATTCTGTAAAAAACTAGCCAAGTCTCGATGGAGGTGCTTGTTTATCTCTAAAAAGTAATGAAATCTAGACAATGTTGTACCAAGTCTGAGGTTCCTTACTGCGATTTCTTTATTATTATAGTCACACATTAAATTAGATTTTAGTTAAAGAAATTTCTGCGTTCTAGTATTATCCAGAGGTTCTTAAATAGGGGCCTGAAAATGCGGCGAAATGGTAAGGATGTAAGGATGGTACGGCAGTGTTTGCTTCGCGCTCGACTTGGCGGGGGCACTGCCGTGCCCCCTGATTGATGCACGCCGGGTTTTGTCCCACGACCTTCGAAATGAAAGTCGAGGTACCTCCCACTCGGCCAACACGGCTATACTAGTATATTATAAGTAACAAAAATGTGTTACTATATACTAGCTGCTCGCCCCGGCTTCGCACGGGTAGTACTTGGATAAAAAGTAGCCTATGTGTTATTCTGATGTATAACCTATATTACTGTAAGGTTTCATTTTAATTCGTACAGTAGTTTTTGCGTGATAAAGTAACAAACACATACACATACACCCACTCACTCACTAACAAAATTTCGCATAATACTAGTAGTATAGTAGGAGGTACAAGCAGATGATAGTCTTCAAGTTTAATCCATTTGGTGGCTACACACTACTTGAAACTTTTAGCCTTATTTCTGGCTTAAATAAGCAAAAAATCCTACCTGTCCCTGTCTTTCGCAGCATGTTGTCTCCCTCAGCCGTTACTAAATCATTGGAATGTTAACAAAAAATGCTTCAATCTTGTTCCCTATTTTAATGGAATATTAGCTATATCTATTGTGCGGGTATAATGAGTTTTTTTGTCGAATTACATTTTTTAATATCATTCAAGTGTTTCGTTACTATTTGGCTTTTAGGTACTGTACTGATTTGACTATAAAGTCAAGTAATTTGGTACATTGGTACTATAGATGTACCCCACGTGTTGTTAATTTTCGGGAGTCTTCTTAATTCATCCTGTACAAAACTGTTTCTTTTAATAAATGTTTCTGGAAAATTTTATTAATTTTCTAAGGGCACCTATTTATATAACTGTCTCGAATCTATACTATAATATTATAGAGAGGAAAGATTTGATTGTTTGTTTGTTTGTATCGAATAGGCTCCGAAACTACTGGACCGATTTGAAAAATTATTTCACCATTAGAATCCTACATTATCCCTGATGAACATAGGCTATAGAAAATTATCAAAAATATTAGGGATTCGTATGAAAACTTCGATAATGTAATCCAAAGAGTGAAAAAAAATAAAAAAAAATCCTTATATTGCGTTTGCTGCGGAAATTATTGACAATAGAATAGAGCAAAGTGATGTACTACAGTTTTAAAAAGGACATCAATATCTACAAAAAATTATGTAATACCATATTATATCTAACTATTAGGAATCCGTATGAAAACATCGATAATATAACCCAACGTGTGAAAAAAATCCTTATATCGCGTACGCTGCTGAAATTGTTGACAATAGAGCAAAGTGATGTATTACAGTTTTAAAGAGGACATCAATATCTACAAAAAAGTACGCAATACTATATGTCTGACTATTAGGGATCCGTATAAAAAATTCGATAATGTAACCCAACGAGTGAAAAAAATCCAAAAAAATCCTTATATCGCGTACGCTGCTGAAATTGTTGACAATAGAGCAAAGTGATGTATTACAGTTTTAAAGAGGACATAAATATCTACAAAAAAGTATGCAATACTATATGTCTGACTATTAGGGATCCGTATGAAAAATTCGATAATGTAACCCAAGGTGTAAAAAAATTACTTATAATATCATTATTACACCCGTGCGACGCCGGGGCGGACTGCTAGTCTACAATAATTATGAAGATATAGTTTGTTTGTGACATTGTAAGTTTGGATGTAATAGGTAATCTCCGGAACTATTTATCCGATTCCGAAGATTTATTATTTAACTCCCACTCGGGCAACACGGCTTGTTTTTAGGCTGGAATTTTGCAACTCAATTTTGAAGCGGTTATCCCCAACAGATTGAATTGAAACTTTGCATACCTAAGCAACTTCGGTGAAAATGCAATAATATGGTGACAGCAAGCTGATCTGATGATGAAGTTAGGAACTGTTCAACATAACTCCTCAGTAAGACGGATTGAGATAAAACTTTTCATCCCTATCAATCACAATGACAGTGTAAAATTATGGTACGAGCTGGTCCGGTGATGGAGTCAGGAGTTGTTCAACGGAATGAATATTTATGGGATGAGATCTGAGTTGTAGAGTGAGAAAATTATTATCATTACAATAGTGTGGAAAAGTTCTGGCCTCGGGTCAGTTGGTAGTTGGTAGTAACTGCGCTGTAGGTTGTGGGTTTGATATCAGCAGTCATCTCATAACTGATTCCTTTCTTACCCACGACAACCTTACACGCAGTCCATCATCTTTGACATATCACTAGTTTTACATCCATCATTCATTCATTTCCCCTGAATGTATATCTTATTTTCGCATAGACTCAATCGCTCTTTCGGTTACGAGATTGGCTGTGTCTTATCATTTCTTATACTTAATAGAAATGGCACGTACACCGGAAAAGTCCAACTCTGTTCCGAACATGCTAGACATGGATGACGAACCGACCCCACCAAACTTTATTTTAGCCCGCCAAAAGCGGAAGAGAACAAATGAATTGAGCCATGCGCAGATCGAAGATATGACAATGGACATCAAAAATGAAATGAAAGGCCTCATAGATGGGCTAGTCGAGACACAAAATGCTCAAATAAATGCAATTATGACAACCCTAAAAGACATCCATCAAACAACTAATCTAGTTCAGACAACCATTACTCACCTCTCTGAAGAAAATATGGTATTAAAGGCTAAATTAGAAAAGTTAGAATCACAAGCTAAAAAAGATAAGGAGGAAATTGTTTTATTAGAAAACAAAATCGAAGGGCTACAGAGAACAGAAAGAAAATCGAATATAGAGATAAGGAACGTGCCCTTAAAAGGAGACGAAAACAAAAAAGACTTAATAAAAATGGTAACCATATTGTACAAGAACTTAGACGTAAAATTGGAGAGATCTGATATAAAGGACGTTGTAAAGATAAAAAAACCCAAGACAGAGAGAAGCACTATTATTGTTGAACTAAACAATACGATTGCAAAAACTGATCTTCTAAAGGCCGCAAAGACCTACAACTATCGGAATAGAATCAGTAAACTAAATGCATATTCCCTGGGTATTACTGCGCTTGCAGATACTCCTATCTACTTATCAGAAAATCTAACGCCGCTAGCTTCAAGATTAAACTTCCTTGCTAGAGACTTCAGAACAGCAAACAACTACAAGTATTGTGGACCAGCTTTGGGAAAGTTTATCTGCGCCAGAGCGACAGTACTCCCATCATCACTATCACAAGTGAAGCGCAACTCCAACAGCTGCCTAAACAATGACTGCACGTGTTCCTGAACTCTCTGATGGTATTCTCTATGATTGCTATACATGGCAATCATGATTTCTGCCTCCATACTTTTATTAAATCTATATGTATTATCTTAAATTATATAATAGTAAACTACTCACTAGGTTATTCTAAAATAATTAGGTATATTCCACTCAATCAAATCAAGATTTCAAACCAAATTAACAAACTAAACTTAAAACTACTCTTTTATTTGGCATGTAGAAGCTCAAACATATATATAACAAATAAATACTCGACAAAAAACCCCCTCACTCCCCCAATAACATATGAATATGGATAGACAAAATATTCTGATTCAAGAATTAGACTCTATAAATAACACCAAATCTATTAATTGCTCAGTATGTGACTTAAAAAACAATTTGCCCTCCAAAACTCCTAATCTCTCAATAATCATTCAAAACATTAGAAGTGTCCATAAAACATCTAATATTGATGACCTAGAAATAAACATAGCGATGCTTAAACAAGATATAGACATTATCGTATTAACTGAATGTAGAATTGACCTAAATAAGCCACTACCAACGAAGTTAAACTACTCAACATATTGTACCACAAAAAAGACCAATCAAAATGATGGAGTGGTAGTTTTCATAAAAAAAACATTAAAACACACTGTTAAAGAAATAACCCTGTTTCGAGCAACATGTCTAGAAGTAACTACTCCCGTAAGTACAATTATTTGCATCTATCGGTCTCCATCCGAAAAAGATCCTGAAAAATTTATTCAATCCCTTGACAAATACCTAAAAGCACCCCACTTAAAAATAAACACGGCACTAGCAGGAGATATCAACATAAATATTATGGAGGGCAGCAACGGCAAACATGCTGACCTCTATCTTGATATGTTGGCTTCTCATTGTCTTCTACCAGGTCACAGATTTGATACTCGAGTAAATAGCTGCCTTGACCACATTTTTACCAATCTTGACACTGTTAAACTTGCGGCTTTTGTAGCAGTTTTAGATACAACAGTAACCGATCACAAACTAGTCCTCCTAAATTATTACCATAAAGAAAATATACACAAAGCCAAAACAAATAAAACGTTTACTAACTTCCATGATGCCCTTGAAACTTTAAAACAAAAAAACATATCTGAATTACTTAATATACAGGATCCCACCATTTTAACACACAACCTTATACACTTAATTTCAAGCTCTTTACAGGAAAATACAATCACTATTAAAATTTCTAACAGCAAAAGAATAATCAAACCATGGATCAGCCCAGGCATTTTAAAGTGTATAAAAAACAGAAATAAATTACAAAAAAAACTGCGATCAGATCCTGGTAACGAAATTCTAAAAACAATCTACAGACGTTACAGAAATTTCTGTAATAATCTCATTAAGAAACTAAAAAAAAAATATGAAAGTGACCTTCTAATGAAAGCAAAATCCAACAATAAAACCTTATGGAACTGCATCAAAAACATTACTAACTTAAACAAGCAAAAAACAGTCAATAAAGAGCTCATAACTATTAAAGATACTCCCTTGCAATCAGCTGACTTTATTAATAAACACTTTAACAATGTTGGAAAACGCCTAGCAGAAAACATTAGTCTAGACTCATCCAGAGTTGAACATTACTTTAACCTACTACCATCACGACCAAACTCTATTGGAATAATTGAACCGGAACCTTTAGAGATTGACGCCATTATTAGCAACCTTAAACCTGACTCCGCAGTAGGCTGGGACAAAATCCCTACAAAATTCATTTTACTGGCTAAAAAAGAATTAGTTCCAATCATTACTCATCTCAGTGTATTATGCTTTGAACATGGAATATTCCCCCTTGAACTAAAACGCTCTATAATACATCCAATTTACAAGACTGGAGACAGAGGCGATATTGAAAATTACAGACCTATTTCAGTTCTTCCAGTGCTATCAAAAATCTTGGAAAAATTAATAAACTCCAGACTACTAAAATTTTTAAATACTTTCAACATACTTTCGAAATCGCAATACGGGTTCCGTAGTGGCATTAGCACCGAAGATGCTATCCTAGACTTAACGATAAATATAACTAAACACCTTGATGAAAAGAAAAAAACCTTGTGTATATTTTTAGACCTTAAAAAAGCTTTCGATACCGTCTCTGTCCCCACTCTTATTAAAAAAATTGAAAAACTAGGAATTCGAGGCTCCTTTCTTGATCTCATTTCAAACTACCTAAAAGACCGCACGCAGCAGGTCAAGCTGGATGAAAACATTGTTAGTACTGATGAATATATATCAAACTACGGCGTCCCACAAGGTAGTGTTCTAGGACCTACCTTGTTTCTTACATACATAAACGATCTAACAGATATAAAAATAACAAATGGAAAAGTTTTCTCATACGCGGACGACACGGCATTACTTTTTCACGGCAACTCTTGGGCAGAAGTTTATCAATTAGCTGAAACAGGACTTCAAAAGGTGATAAACTGGTTAAACATAAATTTACTAACACTGAATACTCAAAAAACCAATTTCATAACTTTCTCTATACTAGATACTTTTCAACCTGACCCTAACTTAAAAATAACTGCGCATTTCTGTAAAAACGTATTCTCAAATTTAATATGTAATTGTCAAGTCTTAGAAAGAGTTAATTCTACAAAATATCTTGGTATAATGATAGACAAAAACTTATCGTGGAACCCTCAAATTGAATTAATCTCAAATCGTGCTAGAAAATTAATCTGGTTTTTTAAATATATACGTGACATTTCAAATAAAAACCTTCTTACTTACATCTACATTACCCTAATACAGTCGATTATTTTATATTGTATAACGATCTGGGGTGGCACATACAAAACGAAATTTATAAGTATCGAAAGGGCACAAAGGCATATACTCAAAATAATGTTACGAAAGAAAAATATTTATAGCACCAAAAAATTATATAGTGAAGCTAATGTTCTGACGGTAAGACAACTCTTTGTTCTTCAATGTATACTTAAAACCCATAAAAGCTTAGTTCTAGACCCTAAATTAGCTAATAAGCGAAACAAGCGTGCGGTAATCAAGGTAACTCCAACTAGAACAACATTTGCATTCAAGCAATTCAGTGCTCAATCAAGCAGATTATACAATAAAATTAACGTTAAAATCAATATTTATAATAAGTCCTACCCCCAATGTAAAAAGATTGTAACAAACTTTCTAAAGTCACTGTCTTACCAACAAACGGAGGATCTTTTAGCATTTGATATTTGACTACTAATCACAACCTAACCTTCTCACTAACTTAAACCATTATCAAACATGGCCAAATAGATAACAAGTGTACATATTTTCTCTGTCTGACTACTACTACAATTCCTACACCAACTTAATATAACCTACATATTTTACATTCTTATATTGATACTATAACTAACTTAAATCTACATAACTACTACCTACTACTGACTTACCTTAGAATATATTTAAAACCTATAGTGTATCTTTATAGGATACCTACCTACCAAGTAACTACACTTATCAGGTAACTTATATCTACCTATTTCTTACACACGACTCCTTTACTACTTATTTACTATGTTCTACTTAATAATTTTTTATTTTGTATAAACTCAAGTGTTTGTAACGACCACAGAAAAGAGGGGACTCTTCTAACACAGGTTATTATAACTTAACAGAAGAGATCCCAACCCTAATGATTGTACAACTTGTTTTATTGAATAAAAGATTTTTGATTTTGATTTTGATGTATGGGGTCGGCACAACATGTTGCGGAGACAATTTGGCTTATGTTTTACAACCGACCGCCTGCCTGAAGTCAACCCTCTTTAATACTTGTTTTACATCCATCCACTTTAATTCCAAACATTCTTCTTCGTCGCTGTGTGAAATATCCAACAAGATTTATTTACTAAGAAAAGAGCTGTTTTAAGTTTATAACAGTATATAAAAAAATATAAAAAATAGGATCACGACTGTAATCCCCAAGTACGGTAGACATCCTACCTATCAGATCTCCAGAAGCTTAGATCCTTTGAAGATATCTAGTGGGGGTAGTCAGAGGCACGTCCAAACATTATTTTTGGCACATGCCCACATTTTGCAGTAGTCAGCATTTCATACGTGACAGGTTGCAAGCCCATCGCCGCTTATAAGAATACTAACTGGTTTCCTCACGATGTTTTCCTTCACCGTTTTGAGCAGGTGTTTTTGATGGGCATATAAATTTTCGAACAGAAAAATCCATTGACGCACGCCGGGATTCGAACTAACGACCTTCTGATTGAAAGTCGAGGTATCTCCCACTCGGCCTTATCAGTTTATGAGTTTGACAAAAGGTATGCACTAATTAATAATATTATTATTTTGTTTTTTCAGATGGGTTTAGTTTGTTGTCATTTCTGCGTGATACGTGACCACCAATTTTATTGTGGATCAAATTAACATAACAAGAGATAAGTCACGCTGACTGTTTGCAACCTATTAATTATTGCGCTGACTAATTAAATATACTTGGAGTGCTCTGTAACTGGACCCTAATATCTGACCCTGTGTTTTATTTATCACCGCGGGAAACAGGCGTATTTTTTCGGACGTACTTACAGAAAGGATCATCGAATAAAAATAGACACCAAGCCGTGTTTGTTGCCTGATTCTTACAGGCGTATACTCATCTAGCTCATAAAACGTTTCAAATGATTCTTGTGATTTTATTGTAAATAAAAATAATAATAAATAAGATCACGACTTTCATCCCCAAGTACGGTAGACATCCTATCAGATCTCCAGACTCCAGACGCTTAGATCCTTTGAAGATGTCTAGTGTAGGTAGTCAGAGGCACGTCCAAACATTATGTTTGGCACATGCCCACATTTTGCAGTAGTTAGCATTCCATACGTGTTCCGACGTATTCCATACGTGTTCCGACGTTTCCGACAGGTTGCAAGCCCATCGCCGCTTATAAGAATACTAACTGGTTTCCTCACGATGTTTTCCTTCACCGTTTTGAGCACGTGTTTTTGATGCGCATATAAATTTTTCGAACAGAAAAATCCATCATAAGAATGTAAGTCGAGGTACCTCCCACTCGGCCAACACGGCTGATTTTATTGAAATACTTAAATACTTGTTGACATCCACCTTTTTCACCCGTACATAAATAAGTAGTATGATAATAAAGGTTGACGTCAGAAAGGTGGCAGGATGTAAAACATAAGCCAAATCCTTTTCGCAACATGTTGTGCCGACCCCACAAACTTGGGAAAAGGAGAAGAAAATGATGATTAGTGAATTGTGAATTTTAAATTGAATCCTGCTTTAAAAACACTACAATGACAGTTTCCATGGCGTGGCGGGACAGTGCTCGGCTCAACGCATGAGTTCGATCGTCCGAACATTTAACTATAAAATTATTTTGGTAGTAGTTCACAAAATTTAGCGTCCTAAAGAAATAGGATCATGACCGTAATCTTAGTGTGGTAGACATCTCAGATCTCCAAGCGCTCAGATCCGTTAAGATGTGTATAGATAGACACAGAGACCAATCCAATAATTATTACATTTAGGTTTAAAGAAATTTATTCTCAAAAAAGACATTACAGTCACTTACATGAGAAACATAATATTAGGGTAAATAATTAACAAACGTCGCTCAAAACTACACTCAGTGTTCTAAACTAGATAGCTAAACATTGCTTCACTTTTGCACTCATACAATGCATTTAAAGTTATTGTTTTAAGTAGGTACATGATTAAGTTATATGTTGAGTAAGTTTTAATTTAAATGCATTGAACGAGCTTACATTTTTATAATTGACGGTAGTTTATTATACAGCTAGCAAAAGTAAACATTCTTTTACCGTGATTTGTTCTGGCCTTGGGTAGGACAAGCCAACTTGCTCGTCGCGTATTCCGCTTGGTTATTTGTTTGGATTTTATGAAGGATAGGTTAGTATGGAGTGTGCCATTCAATATTTTTCGAACCAATATGCAAGTATTGTAGATGTATAATTGTTTCACAGACATTATTTTTGTTTCGTGGTATATTTGACTAGTTGGGGTAAGATAGTGGTAATTAAATAGTGTTTTTATTATTTTGTTTTGTACAATTTGAAGTTTATCTAGTTTTGTCTTAGCAGCGCTGCCACATACTTCTATCAAATAAAGTAGGTGTGGTTTTACTAGAGTGTTATAAATGGTGTGTCGTATTCGACGTGGAACACACCGAGTAGTTTGTCGAAGTGAGCCAATGAGTGATGCCAATTTAGTTCTGGTATGTTCAATCTGTGTGTTCCACGTCAAATAGCTATCCATTCTAAGGCCAAAATATTTTTCGCAATGCTTTTCCTGTAATATCACATTGTCAATTTTTAGAGTTGTGTCAAGGGGAATGATTTAATTTTTTGCTTTAAAAATTACATAGCAAGTTTTTGAAGTGTTGATAGTCAGTAGGTTGTGCTGGAACCAGGAAGATAAGACGTTTAAATCTGTTTGAGCCTTAGAAATTATGTATTCTATTGTTGGTCCGAAATAGAATAAACATGTGTCATCAGCGTATAGGGTTAAATGGCCGTGCAAACTCAGCTCGCTTATGTTGTTAATGTAGGTCAGAAATAGAAGTGGTCCGAGAATTGAGCCTTGTGGGACCCCGCATGTTATAGGTAATGTATCACTTTGAGTATGATCTATTTTAACCGCTTGCAATCTATTTGTTAAATAAGAACGAAACATTCTAAGAGCGGTACCGTTTATCCCTATACACTCTAGTTTCTTCAGTAGCAATTCATGACTAACGGTATCGAAAGCTTTTTTCAAATCAATAAAAATACCGAGTGCTATATTTTTTCGATCTATGTTAGATTTTATTTTAGTGACTAAATCTATTGTAGCTGAAAGGGTATTACTCCTGGGACGAAATCCATATTGACGCTCAAAGATGTAGTTAATTGAATCTAAGTATTTTTCCAGTCTGTTGTATAAAATTTTTTCAAGTATTTTTGACAGTATAGGAAAAACTGAAATTGGCCTATAGTTTCCTGGGTCAGTCTTTGGTCCTGATTTGTAAATAGGTGTTACCTTTGCTATTTTTAGAGAATTTGGAAATTTACCATTTAGCATGAGTTGGTTGAAGCATTTGGTTAAACCATTTGATATTAGGTTTTTTATACATTTGATAGCTTTTGTATTGATTCCGTCAAGGCCAGCGCTGGAATTTGGGTCGAGTTTCATAATAATTTTGATAATTTCATCGGTGGTACATGGTTGTAGCGAAGTTAGTTCAGGTGGATGAACGGTATGAGGAAGGGCTGGTGTATAGTTATTATGGAATATTTTTGGTATATCATTAGCTAATTGGTAGCCTATGGTTGAAAAATAGCGGTTAAATTCGTTACAGATATCTTTTGTATTAGTTATATGCTTAGAGTCAAGTATTAATTTTGAACACGCACAGCCTTGCCTGATCTTGTCACCTGCCAAATTGTTTATTAGTTTCCACAACTTTTTTTGTTTGTTTGTATATTGTATAAATTGATTATAGTAGTAACTGTCTTTGGTATTTTGTATCAATTTTTTAACATCGTCTCTCAGGGTTTTAAATTGTTTTTCTATCGTTTCACAATCCGGGTTATTTTTTAGTTCGGTCCACAGATAGTTTCTTCGATGAATTCCATGTACTATTTCTTGGTTTATCCAGTCTTTTTGAGGTGGATTTAGTATTTTGGTCTTTGTTACTTTGCAGTTATCTAGGTAAGACTTTATGTTGTTTTCTAATACTGTGTAGTCGTCATTAGATTCATTTATTCCGGTTTCTTCGACTGCAGTATATAGTTTAGTGTAATCTATGGCTTCATACCTGTGTTGAATTTTGTCTGGAGTTTTAGTTTTTTTCAATTCTACGAAAATTTGTTTATGGTCAGACATTGAAGATTCTATGACTGCTATGTGGAATTTATCATTTTTCAACTTGGTGATCACATGATCTAAGATAGATTTTCGTGTAGTTGAGTGTCGTGTACAGTATTCTTTAGATATTTTGTTGAGTATTTGATGTCCAGCTTCTTTTAAAAGTTCTTTGTACATCTCTTTTTTTAAAAGATCTATGTTGAAATCACCAAAAGCTATCGCTCTCTTTCTTTGTTGTAGTTGGGAGCCATATGTCTCTAGAAAGTTTTCTATGTTAGTGTCACCAGGTTTGTATACTACTCCGATTTCAAGCGCGTATTGTTCTAGTTTTATCCATAAATAATTGTTTCCATCTAAGTAATTGGATTCAGATAAGCTATGTTTCAGGTTATTGTGTACACAAGCAGAAACTCCGCCGCCTTTTCTATCGGTGCGAAAGTTATAGTAATGTGTATAATTTGTTAGTGGAAGTTTATTAGCTTGTGATTCACTTCGTATCCAAGTTTCAGTTAAAACAATTATTTGAATCGTTGTTGGGGTGGATTGAAGAATGCACTTTAGTTCTTCAAACTTTCCATTTTTGCGGATACTTCGTGCATTTAAATAGAGAAATGTGAGTCTAGATTTATTAGTTTGCAGCATTTGATAGCTATTAGTAACTTGGTGAGTGTTCCTGTTAATACATTCATTTGTGGAGGCATTTACTGTTGAGAGTTTTTTGGAGGAGTGATTTTTATAATGCTGGGTACACCGTTCGTGTATTTTATTGTGAGATCAGTTTCACCATTCCTTAGGCGACGTGCTAGTTCGTCTTTTAGATCTTGCAGGTATTTTTGTTGCATCAAAGTTTGGTCTGAGTAAATTTTTACACCATCAGGGAGCTTTTCTTTGTTTCGCAGTAATTGTTTGGCAGGTCCTAGCGTGCCATAGCAAACTTTGATTGCTCGGTTTTTGTCTGCGCTGAATTTACCAATTCGTACTACTTTTACTGGTTTAGGAATGTCCTTAGACACTGATCTAGTGGTTTCAAAAATATCTGACTCGTCTTTGGCCATTCTCTCTTCAGCACTAGGAAAATTGGGTTCTGGAAGGCCCACGAGGATGATGTTTTTTTCTCTTTCGTTTCGCTCCTTCACTTCGCGAACCAATTTTTCGTTTAAATGTAGTTGGTTTTCAAATACTGTAGTTGGTGTAGAAACACAGGAAGGTTTCATTTTTTCAAAATTCGATTCCAGTGACTTGAGTTTTGTTTCACCTGTTGATATCTTATTTTCAAGATCAGAAAAGCGGGACTTAATGCTATTTTGCTCCAGAATTATATTTGATATTCGATATTTGCTCATTAGTGGATTTAATTTCAGCGATTTGAGTTTTCACTTCAGAAATATTGTCTTGCATTTTGATTATTATTTGCTCATTAGAACCAACATATTTTTCCAATAAAGATGCAACGCGAGTGAGCTCATTTCGCATATCTTTTATCTCATTGGAACAGCTGCTTTCTTTTACGGAAAGTAATTAATGGGTCCGGTTCCACATTAGCGAGCTTCGATAAGTCCGGTTGCGATCCACCGCACGGTACATTTTTTGTAGGTGAACGCTTTACGCTCATTATTATAAAATTCTCACCCGCAATGAGTTGCAGCAAGTTGGGCTATACGCAATGCTGGTACAGACCGGTGATCGGTAGTTTGCGTCTGAGTTAACCCAGTGATGGACACGGCGCGTATCCTACCGCAAACAGCGAAAGCACTTGCGTGCGAGCGAAAACAAAAATAACAGGCTGTCTTGTTTCCTCGAGGGGGTGAAGGGTGCTGCAAGATGCACTGTCGCTCGCAGTCTATTGTTCACTGGCCGAGAAGCAAAACGGGCTAATTTCGATTTTGGTATACGATTTGGTATTCGACATTTGGTATACGCCCAAAACTTGCAGTGTTTAACATTTTATTATTGTATCCCAAAGCACCAACCGACGACAAATTGAAAGTTGAGGTAACTTCCAGCCTGCAACGCATTCTGCTAAATTAATGTTATATGTAGGGCTGCCATCCGTCCGGGTTTCTCCGGATTTGTCCTAGTTTAGAGGGCGTCCGGGGAGCGTCCGGGCTGAGTTTCATTTGTAGTCCGGGTCTAAAATTTGGCCGCCCGCGACCATCGACTACATCGGTGCCCGCGACACACGCACTGTGCCCGCACGGCTCGATCAACCGACGAACCGACTCGCTAAATTCACCCTTCCTCCTATTTTAATAAGGTTTTGTTTTCATAACAGAGTATATCAATAATTTGAAAATTACCTATTAAGGTTGTTAGCTGTGTAAACTACGAAACCCTACATTTCGCATGACCCGACACGCACTTGGCCCGTTTTTTATTACAGGGACTATGTTTAAAAAAACCTGGTAACATGTCCGGGTTAAATCGGATAAAATCCGGGGGTTTCACGCGTCTTGTCTTGGTTGCCAAATTTTAGAGATGGCAACCCTAGTTATATGTAAAAGTTAATGAGAATATTTGGACATTATTACATTTTTTGTTTCCGTCACGTCGTAACCTATTAGCAATCTATTTTACACGACTGTACGAATATTGTAAATTGCAATTCTGCCGTATCGTGCCTATACCACAGAATAATTAAAAAGCTGCGGTCTCGGTGACCTTGCAGCGTCAAAATATTGCTGAACTTTAGGCAAACACAGAACAATGATATGTAATACCGTGATACACGTGACAATTGCTAGCGCAAAAGCATGCCAGATACTGGCAAGCTCTACCAAATTTTGCTGAAGCTCTTTATTTCATTTTTTAGGGTTCCTTACCCAAAGGGTAAAAACGGTACTCTATTACTAAGACTTCGCTGTCCGTCTGTCTATCCGTCAGTATGTCACAGGGCTGTATCTCATGAACCATGATAGCTAGACAGTTGAAATTTTCACAAATGATGTATTTCTATAGCTGCTATAACAGAAGTTACTAAAAACAGAATAAAATGAATATTTATGTGGGGCTCCCATACAACAAACATGTTTTTTTGCCGTTTTTAAAGATAATGGTACGGAACCCATCGTGCGCGAGTGCGAATCGCACTTGGCCGGTTTTTTATGTACCTTCTGGGTTAGTACCTTTATTTTTCTTGTTGGAGCCTTTTCGTTGCTCGATCGTCACCACACTGGAGCTCTCATTAAGGCGAGTAGTTAATGTGTTTGATGAATGCAGAATTGTTTTTTTTTTCAATAACCGTAAAACATACAGTTTTGTTTTTTTATGACAAAGATAACTTAAGGATATAATCTAGATAAATTACAGACAGAATCACGATTGGTGAAACTTTTCTCGATAGATTTATTTTCCAAAGTTGGCTCTTCAAAAACACTAGTTTCGTTTTTAATCAAAACTATGAATAGCTTAACAGTTCATTTTTATATAATTCGTTAGATAATCATACTAGCTAAATAAATTACAGACAGTTTCTTTTTAAATTTGATGGTTATCGAGATAATGCAGTTTTATCACTTTTTCCGTCTTATCCGGGTAGACTCAGCCCATACAAAATGTCAAAAATTTAACTTATCACCTTAAGGAAAGGATCATTAAAAAATGATAGGCCCTAAGCCGTGTTTGTTGCCTGATTCTCCTAGGCTTGCATGCCAATATATGTGCCATTTAGAAGAGCATGTGTACTACAGCCTTAAGCCAAATCAAATATGAGCTTTTAAAAACTGAAATATCGTCATGAAAGGAATCGTTTTTCAAGGTTATTGCTAATAGTGAATATTGCAATATTTTTGAATGTTCGGGAGCTATTGAAAGTCGCTATGTAAATCGTAAAAATGTAATAACCAATAGAAATAGTTTCCTTTTGTGTGAGCATAAATACAGTTTTCAATGTCGAAGCTTTTATTTTTGAGTTCTTTCATAAATTTTAATCAAAAAGCTAGTTTTCCCAGTTCTGTTTCCTTTTTTTATAAATTTTAATTAAAAAGCGGCTTGGCTCACGCCTTTTATAAAATACTAGCAGTCCGCCCCGGCGTCGCACGGGTGTAATAATGATTTTATGGCAATTTTTTTTACACCTTGGGTTACATTATCGAAGTTTTCATACGGATCCCTAATAGTTAGACATATGATAATATAAACTTTTTTGTAGATATTGATATTTTCTATAAAACTGTAGTACATCACTTTGCTCTATTGTCAATCATTTTTGCAGCAAACGCGATATAAGAATTTTTTTTCACACGTTGGGTTACATTATCGAAGTTTTCATACGGATCCCTAACATTTTTGAAAATATACTATAGCCTATGTTCATCGGGGATAATGTAGAATTCTAATGGTGAAAGAATTTTTAAAATCGGTTCAGTAGTTTCGGAGCCTATTCGATGCAAACAAACAAACAAACAAACAATCAAATCTTTCCTTTTTATTATTAGTATAGATTAGACTAGTGGAATTTCCCAACCCCCTCAAAAACATATCTTTTTCTCCTTATATTAGTGTAGGCATGTGATAAATGTTATGTTCGGACGTGTCTCTGACTCTCTTTAGGCATCTTCAAGGATCTAAGCGCCTGGAAATCTGAGAGGTCTACTACTTAGGGACTACAGTCGTGATCCTATTTAATTTGTAGATACTAACACATTCGCCCACAAACAACACCCACATGGTTTACGAGTTGTAATCGTAGTATTACGCACCATATATGGTAAATTACGATGCCAGTCTTACTACTAAACATCTTCAAAGGATCTAAACGTCTGGAGATTTGAGACGATGTCTACCGTACTTGGGGATTACAATCGTGATCCTATTTATTTCTATTTATATCATAATTTCGGCTGTCGTTTCAGCTAATAGATTTGTATGGCTGCAGATTTTTTGAAGAACAAAAAAGCTCTCAGCATCTTTAAGGTCACCTTGGCATCTGTGGGGGCAGTGAATTCCAACATTTCTTAACAGCCATAAGTTTTCATACTATGTGCTGTGTTACTTGAGTCTTTCTACAAACCACCTCATTTCTGTGGCTCCTGTTCCTTATGTGTGTGTCTGTGTGTTCTGACACAGTATATAAGTGTCTAGTTTTGACGACACCTCTACCATACGATAGTGATTCGTGCTCAGGTCATTGGTTCAATTTTGTACAGAAACACCCAATATCTCCATAGCTCGCGAAGTGGCATTGAGCCTTCTTATCATGCTCACAGTCAGAGATCACTTCACCGTGTCATAGGTATGTCATAGTATGTCATCACTGGTAAAGTGGTAATACACACAGGGCAGACTTTCGCGTTGAGGTGTTCAAGACGAAACAATTTAACAAAGCAATGAACTTTTACGTAAGATATGCTTAAAATAAACAGTTTTGCTAAACATAACTGGTATTGCGGGAAGTGGGCTCTGACGTAAACTTGAGAAATCTCATTCATAACTGGCTATTGGAAGGCATTCGGCGACACACCCACACACACACCTGATGCGTACGCGCGTGCACACTGACACACGCGACAGGTTCGCAGTGGGAGCTGTGTGAACCGCGCGATGCATGTTTATCTGCTGTTTCTTAAACATTTTGATACTTTGGTTATTCGGCGTGCATACAACAATGTCGCACATAATCTACAAAGTACAAGAATAAACGTACTACTATCAGACACTTTGAATTCCAAAACTTGCCTGTATTGCCAGGCAAGTTTTGCAAGGTCACGGTTGACATGCTCTAAGATCTCCAGACGTCCAGCATTTACTATGATATTTTCAAACTAGTTGCTGTCGAGAATCGTTAGCTATTTGTATAGATTTTACTTCAGTGTAGTTACCGCTAGAGGCGCTATGCTGGATTCCATGCGACTGTAGTTTCTAAATGTCATAATAAAGCTACAGATCCTGATATTATAACACTCACAACGGAACTCTTTAGTCAATAGTTCGATTGAGTAAAAACATTTCATACCTGTATAGGCACATGCCTGCTTCTTGCAATCGCTACTTAAAAGAATACTAAAACTGCTGCTAACACTTATTTATTTATTATTTCAGGTAAGATCTATGAATGGTTGAACAGCATTTGAGTGTTTTCGAGTTGGGTAAGTTCATTGTATTCTATCACACTAATATCATAAATGGAAATTTAGGTATTATTCAAACACATCGGCTAAACCGGGTCCGTATCTTGTATTTGTATTTTCCAAAACGGTTTATTAAAATAAAATTGAAATAGGATCACGACTGTAATTCCCAAGTAGGTTAGACTTATGTCCAAATCTTCAGGCTGTAAGATCCTTGAAGATGTCTAAATCACTATCACTACATAGTATAAAGCAAAATCGCTTTCCGCTTCCCGCGTCTGTATGTATGTATGTTTGCTTATATCTTTAAAACTACACAACGGATTTTGATGCGGTTTTTTTAATAGATAGAGTGATTCAGGAGGAAGGTTTATATGTATAATAACATACTACCCGTGCGAAGCCGGGGCGGGTCGCTAGTTGGTTTATAAATAGAATTGAAACTATTGTGGTTATTAATATCTCGTTATTAATATAACAGCAACACAAGATAAGACGTGGTAGGTAATTAGCCGAATTTATATTTAAAACGTTTGACAATTGACGGAGTTTTGAAGTAGGTGCTACCAAGAATTGAGGTAAGGCCAAGTGGGAGGTACCCCCCCTTTTCAATAACAAACTCTCGTACCTGGTGCCCCCATCGTGAGGAAACTAGCTAGTTTCTTGTGAACGGCGACAGGCTTGCAGCCTACAGGTGTGGAATGCTGTCTACTACAAAATGTGGGCATGTGCCAAATGTAATATTTGGACGTACCTCTGACTAACCCCTTTAAACATCTTCAATCTGAGAGCTGAGATCTGAGAGGGCGTCTACAGCTGTACTTGGGGATTACAGTCGTGATCCTATTTTGTGGCCGGTTGTAATAATAATAATAATAAATAATAATAATAGCCTTTATTCAGACACATTATGTTTCACATTTTAAATTGGGTTATTCTAAAGACTCAGGTGAGTCTGTGACACCGGCAACGTGGTCTGTTTGCCCATTTTTGGCAAAGGCCTCCTCCATTTCTTTCCATTTTGTTCTATTAAGCGCTTTTATTGTCCATGTTTTTCCTGCTGTGGTCTTTATGTCATCTTCCCATCTTCTGAACTGCCTCCTTCGATTTCTTTTCCTGTTTCTTGGGTACCAATATATTAAGCTTTTGTTCCATTTATCAAACAATAAAACCGGTTGTAAAACATAAGCTAAATATTATATAAAATCCTCTTTGCAACATGTTGTGCCGACTCCACATTAAGTATAAGAAGAAGAAAATGATAAAATCTCCTTGGAGCATTTAATTTTCTTTTAAAGTAAAAAGCAGTTGAATAAAACTTTCATGCCATTGACATAGATACAGAAACCGCATCTCACAATTCAACGTAACAGGTCAATTTATACTGCCATCTCCCACTAAAGACTGGTATGATTCAAATGTGATTGGGATTACAGTCGTGATCCTTTTTCAATTTAATTTCTTTGTTACCAAGTATAAAAGTGTTACCAAGTATCAAGAAATGCTATCCCAATGCGCGCTATTATCGCGTCTCACAAGAGATATCTCAGGTCACCCTTTATAGTCACCCGGACAGATGCTCTCCGAAGAAAATCAAGAAAAAAACTACTTGCTCTAACGAAGCTCTCGTCTCCGCTCAACACATGTTCACTCGAATTCAAAGGGATATCCGAACTTTTTATTCAAAGTTTCGGCTAATTTTAGACAAGATCCGGCTTAAAAAAAATTACCCCAAAAATTACCGCATTGAACATTGATCAAACCTTATGAGGGATTATTCGCGTAATAATTTTGATAAAAACATCTGCAAAGAACTTCCTGTTAAATAATTACGTTTATAAACTAAACTGCAGTATCGACAGACGTCAAATTTCAATAATCCAACGTAAAAAGTACTTTCAGTTTTTTCCGAACTTTACGCCACTAATAATAAATAATAATAATAATAATAACTACAATAGACCAGATCTGACCCTTATTAACAAAATCAATAAAACAGCACTTATCATAGACATAGCTATTCCTAAAACTCATAATTTACAGAGCACAATAGCTGATAAACTTAACAAATACATTGACTTAAAAGATGAAATTACTAGAATGTGGAGACTTAAAAAGGTTTCTATAATCCCTATTGTCATATCAACTACAGGAGTCATTCCCAAACAGCTTTTCCAGTCTCTCAATTTGATAGATTTACCAAAACATACGTATGCTCTTCTACAAAAAGCAGTTATTTTAAATACGTGTAGAATAGTAAGAAAGTTTTTACAAACTGACTCCTCGACCGAATTGTTACCATCTATATAGTACGAGTGATCACAGTTTAGCAACCACTGGTTCACAATTGGCTTAGGCCCTTGTGTTTCAGTTAAATTCCGGCTATTATGAGCCGAGTAAACTTAGATTTAAAAATAAATAATAATAATAATATAATAATAATAATCACCACTTAGGGGTATAAAAAATACCCTGCGACCTATTCTCAGACCTACTGAATATTCACAAAAAAATATACTTATAAAACTTTATAACACAAAGACACAGAACAAACATCTATGTTCATCACACAAATATTAGTCCCGGGTGTCCTCCATCTCCATCTCTTGTTTGTCATTTTGATCCTACTGAAAATTACTAAAGAAACATAAAATTTTTCGTTGCTCCAAAAGCCTTATTGCCGCTTGCATTTTTCAGACCCCACACTAAAATTCCCTGCATTTGGTTATTAGATACCTATCTGCTACAAAACCCAGACCCGAAACAAATCTTTGCCGGTTCTACTAAGGCGATAAATGCACTCTTGCCATTCGGACCCAACACGCCACCAAAGTCATTTCACATGAATGAACCCAACATGTGTTTTAAATAAGGCTGACCTGCAGACTCACTCCAAGTCGTTTTTGCAAGCGACTTTTGAGAGCTCTCTAAGTAGACATAAAGTTTATACTCACTGATAACCTAAAAACCAGTTCTAAAGAAGATTGCTTGAACGCTTGAAGATGACTAAAGTAGCTTACCATACGTGACGGGTTCACATCGCAAGCCGGCATCGCCACTTGCTAATGCTATTATTATGATATTATTTGAACAAAGTTTATTAAATGCTGCTTAACCTGGCTGCATAATGTCACCAGTTTTGGTAAACGCAGTAGAGGTTACTTGACGCAAAAAACGCATCGTCCATGCCAGTTTGTCTTGCCATGAATCTGAGAACTATGAAAATAAGACTCAACCAACACGAACATCATGACGTCGACTATTCCATTCTACCATCGATCGATGCCGTCGATCGACGATCGATCGATTGGTCTGGTAACACCCTTAGTTTTTCAATTACAAAAATGCAAAAAACAAAAATCTTTACAATACTCGTCTAGATGTATATTAAGGTATGATCAATGAATATGTCAAACTAGCCGACCCGTGCTAGACGTTGTCCTGTCTAATATCAATAATCAAATAGAAAAGACTGAATGTTTTTAGTCTGTGATGTCAGATTTGTTGCATACCAGCGCCATCTATACAGAAATCATCCCTTTTGCTTTTTTTATCGTTTTGGAGATGTTTTTCATATTTTAAAGTAGTCTATTATTTATTCAGGCATTATATCTACATCTTCAGTAAATTTCAACTTAATCCGTTTTGTAGTTTAGGCTTGATTGAGGAAGAACATACATACAAACTCACAAACTTTCGCATTTATAATATTATTAGGATAATATAATAGTTTGATGTGGTTTTCGCTTTAATATTTTAAAAGAGACACCATTGACAGTGCTACAAAAACGATGTAGTAGGTAGGTACCTAGGTACGTGGCTTGTATTGTTAAACAGTGTGAGCATTGAAATGGACATTTTAGTGTTTCGTCATCTACTTGCATAAGTTTATCGATCTTGATACATACAATGAATAACAAATGCGTTTTGGTTACGCTCTGATGGGTCTCAGATACCTTCTCAAAACGAAACAAAATAAACATACGCGGTAATTTTTTTAATGTTGAAATCCAAAATTAATTGAAATTAGCAGGTACAGTATTTTTCAAAACAACCCGAGGAACAACATGCTGTTTTTAAGTTTACTTACGACCACTACACATACATCTGCGGAATTGTAAATAGGGTCAAAGACCCGGTTGTGGTGCCTACCCCGGTTTAGGTCATTTTCAATTTTGGCAGCCAATAACTAAGCATAGCAAACAAACTTGTTTAAAATCTGTAGTTAATACAATTATTTGTCTATGGTCCGTTTTGATTAGTGTAGTAACTAAAAATTTCTCGTTTTGTCTATATTATGTACCTATATATGAATAATTCATTAATAATTAAAGCCTGTTACTTAAACCGGTTACGTTAAACCTTTGCTTAACCTAACAGATAAATAAATAGTTTATTCCATGTTGTTTAAACATCGTTATTTTAATCATTTTTTCAATATAAACCGTTTATTTAAAAATTAAAATGTTAAAGTGTCCACAACCCGCGCTCTCACCCTTTATTAAAAACAAAATACATGGTCGTAATCTATTCTTATAGCCATAGCAATGAAAATTATTGATTTTAGAGAATACTAATCTCATAAAAGCGTATATCAGTATAAAAGCGGCAATGGGCTTGCACCCTGTCACGTGTGGAATGCTAACTCTACTGAAAATTGTGGGCATTGTGTCAAACATAGATCAACAAACATAAATCTTCAACGTTCTTATAACGTTGCCACGGCCAAACCGCGGGGCCGATTATTACGAAATTTCACATAGAGACAGTTTAAAGTTTTGGGACGGACATACGCTTCTTTTTTCAGGAATTTCAATGATTTACGATAAATTCCTCATACATTTTTCTGAATCTACGCGGACAATGTCGCGAGTAATAAATAGCCGTTACAATTTGAGTGCAACGCAACAGTAATTGGTGCACGACGCGCCGTCGCCCAATAAACACTTTTGACATTGGGGAGCCTAATTAAATGAACATTCTTATACGGGTACCTACAATAATGGCCGATTACTAATGCGGCCGTATACTGTACAGTCTGTACCATTAAGACGGTATTGAAGAAACCCCTTTATTATGTTTTAGTGCGTAGGGACATAGCCGTATTGATCAAGTTGGGGGCCTTCCATTTATCACGTGATGTTTTTTTTAGCATTTTTTATCCACCTCCACCTTTAAGGCGAATAATTAATGTGTTTGATGAATGCAGAATCGTTTTTTCTCAATAACCGTAAAACATACAGTTTTGTTTTTTATGACAAAGATAACCTAAGGATATAATATAGATAAATTACAGACAGAATCACGATTGGTGAAACTTTTCTTGAAAGATTTATTTTCCAAACATGGTTCTTCAAAAACACTAGTTTCGTTTTTAATCAAAACTATGAATAGCTAAACTTATAATTTTTATATAATTCGTTAGATAATCATACTAGCTAAATAAATTACAGACAGTTTCTTTTTAAATTTGATGGTTTTCGAGATAATGCAGTTTTATCACTTTTTCCGTCTTATCCGGGTAGACTCAGCCCATACAAAATGTCAAAAAAATCACTTATCACCTTTTTAAAGTCTTGGGACGAACATAGGCTACTTTTTTCCTAATATTTTTATTAGATTTTCAGGATGTTCAATGTTTTACGATAAAGTTGTCAAAAATCCATTTTCAAAAAGGTAGGTTTAAATGAAACCCTCCTTGTAAATATACAAGTAGAACCTTGACCTATATTACAATTGTAAACTAGACGTGACGATGCCGCGATAGTGAGGATCCAAGTAATTCCTAAAGGATTGCGATAGTGCACGATTATGTACTTAGCCATTGTTGCAGAACCTTAAATATGGTACGATTATTATAAATTAATTTGCATTTTACTAGAGAATAATACATTTATCCTCTCCTACTGATAACAGACATTGTTTTGTTTTGTTAGTAGTTTTTTGGGTTCTATTTCCGTATCTCAAAAGAAAAATCGGATCAAAATCTGAATCTCACAGCTCAGTTGGTAGTAGCTCTGCCTTCTGCGCTGTAGGTTGTGGGTTCGATCCCCACCCAGGACAAATATTTGTGTGATGAACATAGATGTTTGTTCTGTGTCTGGGTGTTATTATGTATCATAATATGTATGTATTTATATAAAAAAAAAGTAAATAAGTATTCTATCAGTTATCTAGTTTCCATAGTTCAAGCTTTGCTTAGTTTGGGGCTAGATGGCGCTTGTGAAAATGTCCACCAATATTTATTTATTATTATTATTATTATTTTATTACCTAAATTCAAGACATGTTTCTTATATGTTTGAGAAAATGCGTTTTATCTTATAAGATTATAATTATAATCTTTTAGATTATAATCCGTCTATTATTGTAAAACTTTAAATTATATCCAAACAATATTTAAAATGTAACCTTCACCTTTAGAATAAATTTATCACTGAGGAAAACACTTCGATAACATGTTCTGTACTCGCGCTGCACTGATTTGCACTTACTTACACTACATTACACTACACTAACTCAAAAGGTTTCGTTCCTTTGAGAAGAATAGAAGTGTAGCTACCTAAAGAGATTTTTGCATAATTATGTATTTAGAACGCAAACAAATCTCCGGGCACTCAGAAGGACATGACAGAGGCACGTCCAATCATAAACATGCTTAATAACAAATGTACCTACATACACAGCGGCGATGAGCTTGCAGGTCACGTATGGAATGCTAAATACTGCAAAATGTGGGCATGTGCCAAATATAATGTTTTGACGTGCCTCTGACTACCACCACTAGACAACTTCAAAAGATCTAAGCGTCTGAAGATCTGAGAGGATGTCTACCATACTTGGGGATTACAGTCGTGATAATATATATATATTTTTTTTACATACACATACATACATATTTTGCTTTTGCAGTACATAGACGCGACATTCCAAGCAAATTACCTATTAAAAGAATACCTACCAACTAGTTTTTAACCGACTTCAAAAAGAAGGAGTTATCAATTCGCTTGTATGTTGTTGTTTTTTGTGTATATTACGCGTTTACTCCGGCGTTTGAGGAAGGATTTACAAAATATTTTTTTAAAGGCCTATATATTTTTAGTTTTTTTAAACGTAACTATTCTTGTATTTTGATGTTTTCTTATGCCATTTTGAGTAATCTTTAATATAAAAATAAGTCGGGTTTTCCTTCCTGACGCTATAACTCCAGAACGCACGAACCGATTTCCACGGTTTTGCATTCGTTGGAAAGGTCTCGGGTTCCGTGAGGTTTATAGCAAAGAAAATTCAGGAAAAATTTCAAGAGAAAAGCAGGAAAACAGGATCAGGAACGGGAACGGGAACGGGAACGGGAACGGGAACGGGAACTTAACACAGCATTTGTTAATTCTATAAGTTCGCCGGGTCAGCTTGTGCCACATAAAAAGAAAGCCGTTTTGGCCTAGTGGGATGTGACTCTGACTACCTTCATTAGACATCTTCAAGGATCTAAGTGTCTCTAGATGTGAAAGCATGTCTAGTTGTCTACCGTGCTTGGGGATTACAGTCGTGGGAAAAGAATAGAAAAAGATGTTTAATACTAAATTGAGTTTGAGGTTGAGAAAACTCCCACTGTGCCGAGATGGTCTATAAATTGCTCGTTTGAAGAATCCCTATAGTATAGATACTTTATACTTTTCAAGGTGACGATTTAAGTTGAGATGCTCTATCAGCTAACAAATCTGACAGAGGCTCAAAAAGGCAAGCGCCTACCTACATGAGCTACATAATATATTCTTCGCCATAAACAAACCTCTAACACTTGTTTTCTTGTTGAAGCTTATAGGATAATATTAGTTGAGCTTGGTGTTTTCCGTTCGTAGGTACCGAAGAACCGAAGATTTAAATCGATTATTTTACAAGCTTTTATTGCCAAGACTGGCCCCACAGCTCAGTTAGTAGTGGCTCTATCTTTTGCGTTATAGGTTGTTTCTTCGATCCCCACCTAGACAAACATTTGTATGATTAATATAGTTTGTTCTGTGTCTAGGTGTTTTTAATATACCTAGGTATCATCTAATTACCTATCTTCTTATATATAAAAATGAATCCCTATTTCCCTTGGTCATAGCATCACGCTTAAACGGCTGGACCGATTTTGCTAATTCTTTTTTGTTGTATTCTTTAGAGTCAGGAGAAGGCTCATAAGGAAAAAAAATGAATTTGACAGGATAACATCTGTCGGAACAGCTGGTTTATAATGAAACTAGCGACC
The DNA here is from genome assembly GCA_912999785.1 of Hydriomena furcata. NCBI lineage: Eukaryota > Metazoa > Arthropoda > Insecta > Lepidoptera > Geometridae > Hydriomena > Hydriomena furcata. Next base: position 3,852,415 of record OU538821.1, read on the forward strand.
CGCCCCGGCTTCGCACGGGTAGCATGTTATTGTACATATAAACCTTCCTCCTGAATCACTCTATCTATTAAAAAAACCGCATCAAAATCCGTTGTGTAGTTTTAAAGATATAAGCAAACATACATACAGACATACAGACGCGGGAAGCGGAAAGCGACTTTGCTTTATACTATGTAGTGATTACAATAATTACAAGGTGTCTCAAAAGTAAGTTCACATTTGCTTATCTTATTACGCGAAAGCAACTATTCTGAGGGGCGCGGGGGGTATGTCAGTCGGTAGTCTGGCTCTTGGGAATTTAGTCGCTATGGAGCGTTTCTCTGGTGCGGACCGTGCGTTGTGCGTACGTGAGTTTTACAAAAACGGTAATTCGGCGACTGTAGCGCGTAGAAAATTCTGCAGTATTCGACATATTCGTCACTTAAATGATGCGCCTAGCACTCGACTCATTGCAAAATGGGTTGAGAAGTTTGAAGAGACTGGGTCAACTCTGGAGAAACCAAAATCTAGGCGGCCAAGAACATCAAGAACAGCCGAAAACGTGGACAGTGTTACTCAGTCTATTCGAGATGATCCAAACCTCTCGATTCGGAAGCGTGCTGTTGCTTTAAATGTGCACAGATCTTCATTATGCCGCATTTTACACAAAGATTTAAAGCTGCACCCGTACAAAATTCAGTTGGTGCAAGAACTGAAGCCTCAAGATGCTGGTCAGAGGCTTGACTTTGTAAATCAGATGATTGAGCGCTTTCCAACGTTCACCAACATCTTGTTTTCCGATGAAGCCCATTTTCACCTGAATGGGCATGTAAACAAGCAAAATTGTCGTTACTGGAGTGCAACCAATCCAAAACAAAAACATCAGAAACCGCTACATTCACCCAAAGTCACCGTATGGGCAGCGATGTCGGCGCGAGGAATTATCGGCCCTTACTTTTTTGAAGATGGAAAGGGACGCACGCTCACAGTGAATTCAGAGCGTTATGTGGAGATGTTAGACGAGTTTTTCGTGCCCCAACTGCAAAACTTTCCTGGTTACAACCAAAGAACATGGTTCCAGCAGGATGGAGCAACTTCACACACGTCCAACAGATCTCTGCCTCGAGTTCGAGAAATTTTTCCGAACAAATTAATCTCCAGGCGAGGTGACATAAATTGGCCTCCACGGAGTCCCGATTTAACACCTATGGATTTTTTCCTGTGGGGTTATGTCAAATCAAAAGTTTTCGCTAATAAACCGACTTCCCTGGCACAATTAAAAGAAAATATCCGTCATGAAATGGCAGCCATCACGGAGACTACCTGCCGAGCTGTCATAGGCAATTTTAGTGCCCGACTAAATGAATGCCGAGAGCGCAACGGTTTACATTTGGACGATGTTATTTTCAAAAAATAAATTTCCAAACAGTGTACTTCAATATATAATAAACATTTTTTCAATAAAGCTAAAACTTTTCTTTTAAAAAAAGATTTAAATGTGAACTTTATTTTGAGACACCTTGTATTTACACGAATGGCGATGTATGAAATAACTACCAATATTAATTATAATTAAACTTTATTTGTAAAAGAGTTCATTAAAATTTAACATTCTCTTGTTAATCATTAATCTTCGACTATTTGTTCGCTTAGTTCGTTTGTAAGTAGCAAAATTTTAGACTGACAAAACAGATAAGATGTTTAATTTAGCGTTACTTCAGTGACAATACAACAATATAGTGACAGCGAGCTGATCTGATAATGGAGTCAGGGGCTGTTCAACAGTCACTCACAACGGAACTCCTTAGTAAATACTTCAATTGAGTAAAAACTTTGCAGTCTTGTCTAGTTTTGATGACAATGTTATATTAAGTGACAGGTGATAGCGCGCTGGTGCTCGTTGGTTGTAAAAAAAAACATTTTGTCGATGAATTTTTAGGGTTTCGTAGCCTACAAGAAACCCTTAAGCTTAGCTCAAAGACTATTGCTAGAAAGCTAATTTGACATGAATATACATTATAAGCACGCTGACAAGTGATAGGAAAAATCTCTTTTTAAGGGTACGTGGGTGTTATTTTTTTTCTCGCGCACTCCATGCTTTGGGATGTCGTGTCGTTGGATAGGTATTTAAAAAATATTGTGCTTTTGTCAATTGCTATTTTTTGTTAAGAGTCGGGCACTTTGATTATATAGGTGAGAAAAAATTCATGGTAGTAGGTAGTACAATAATTAGTAATGAAGTTAGGCTTGACAAGTTTACGAGTAATTAGTCGTGCAACTTATAAAATGGACTTGGAGAAATAATAATAAAAATTTAGTAGGTAACTACAAAACCATTGAAAATTTCTTAAATAACGTTGTTAGTTGTGTAAACTGCGGAATCCTACACTACGTGTGGCCCGACACGCACTTGGCCGCTGTTTTATCTTCTAATATATAAAATTTCCATGTCACAATGTTAGTTACCGTACTCCTCCGAAACGGCTTGACCGATTCTCATGAAATTTTGTGAGCATATTGAGTAGGTCTGAGAATCGACCAACATCTATTTTTCATACCCCTAAGTGATAAGGGTGGCGTAAAGATCGGGAAAAACGGAAAGTGCTTTTTTCTGTGGGATTATTGACATTTGACAGGACAACGTCTGTCGGGACACCTAGTTTTGATATAAGAGTAGATTTGTTCCATGTTCATGCCTTGTGCGAAATTTGAGCTGCTGGGGAATGTTCAGGCGTCAGCGAAACAGCAACAACCAACGCCTCAAAACTCACACACACGTAGTTCGCGCGGTAGGGCTGAGGCCTGAGGCCGTACCACAAGCTCAAAACTAATTTCAAAGCAATATTACTCACGTTGCGAAAGTGACAACGCAATATGAACTTGTAGAGCGTCACTTTCGCATTATGAGTAAGTAATATTTTTTTGATATTACTTTAGGAGCTTGTGGTATGGCCCCTGTAATGAAATATCTGTCAAGTGATGCATGAAATTGTGCGCCGGCGCCGCTGGCGCGGACTCGGCCGTTGCCCTAGCTGACGTGAGATGAGCTCTCTTATAACGAGTTATCGGAGGGTTTTAAAATATAAAAAAATATTGGTGGACATCGCCATCTAGCTCCAAATTAAGCTAACATCTAGTAACTGATAGAATACATAAATACATTTTTTTGTAAATACATACTATGATAGGTACATACTAAGAACCAGACACAGAACAAACTATTCTGTTTATCACACAAATATTTGCCTTGGGTGAGGATCGAACCCACAACCTACAGCGCTGAAAGCAGAGTTACTACCAACTAAGCTGTGAGGCTATGAAAATAAATAAAACAAATAAAATGTGTGTTATATTAAACTTTAAACTTTAAAGTTTATTATTAAAATATAATGATAAGACCTCTGCTAAGTAATAATTAATAATTTACGTGTGGAATGCTAACTACTTCATAAATGTGAGCATGCGCCAAATGTAATGTTTGGACGTGCCTCTGACTAACCACTTTAGACATCATTGAGGATCTGAGTGCCTAGAGATCTGAGAGGATGTCTACCGTAGGGGCGTAGGTAGGTACTTGGGATTACACAGTCGTGATCCTATTTTTTATTTTTTACTAACATAATGTTATGCATTTCACCATAACTAAAAGATATTTTTTTTTTTGTTATTTGGAAACTTAAAGAGCGCCATCTATAAAATGTATTAGTAAAGCCTTGCTCGTTAGCTAAGTTGCAGTACAGCGCCATCTAGCGCCGTAGTGGTGAACTACATAATCCACGTATCCACGATACAGAATTTCTGTTTTAATTCTTACCATCTCTGCCAGGTGGCGCTTGTGACTCTGTTTTGTATTTTAAAATAGAATGTTGGTAATTCTAATTAGGTAGGTAGGTACTTAACGAGTTTGTAGCTAGTTAAATCTTAGTTATCATTTACTAAGAGATATTTTATGATTAAGTACGAACAGTACAAAGCTCTTCCTACTTTCGGAAGATGCATATTTACCTAAGGAAAACTGGCTGCGTTCTGTGACAGGTAAACACCTAGGCACAAAGAGCTTTGAAACAGTAGCTCTAAGTACTAGCAATAACTATACTTACAAGTTTCTAGATACCTACTTACTTGGTAGGTAACAAAGATAATCTTTATGTAATAGTACCTAGAGTCCGTCGCCTCTAGCTTTTGGAGCTTTATCTACCTAAGTCCTCAATTTTTTTTAAGTTTTTGTGTATTTAAGCATGTTTTTAACACACTTTTGTTTCGACTGTAGTTGATATTACTCCTACTTAATATTATAAATGCGAAAGTTTGAGAGTGGTTGTGTGTATGTTTGTTCCTCAATCAGGCCTAAACGACAAAACGGATCAAGTTGAAATTTGCTGTAGATGTAGATATATTGCCCGAATAAATAATAGACTACTTTAAAATATGAAAAACATCCCCAAAACGATAAAAAACGCAAAAAAGATGATTTCTGTACAGATGGCGCCGGTGTGCATCAAATCTGACATCACAGACTATTAAAATACAGTCTTTTCTATTCGATTATTGAAATTTGGCAGGACAACGTCTGCTAGTACTTCCGCTAGTCTGTCACGGGTCGGCTAGTACTTCCATAATTTCATTTAAATCTGTTCAGTGTTCGGGTTCTAAAAATCTTTTTGGGTTTTCAAAACCCAAGGCAACAAACATCCTATAGGTAGGTAGGTAGGTAGATAATTTTCATTAACCACACATGGGAAACCGGGACAAACTGCTAGCAATTGTATTCTTACTAATAAAACAAAACTTTATCTATGGTATTATGAAACTATTATTTAAAGTCACAAGGCGCGATGCAATAAAAGCTATGAGTCTATGACATCATTATGTTGCAGCTAGTTGTTTTGCACAAAGATCTATACTAAGAATCGATCTTTATTCTTAGGTAGCTAAAGCACATATCAGTTTGGCATGGCCGAGATGGAGCAGCCTATCTTAATATGGTCAGGATCTATGTAACCGAAGGAAAGGATCGCGTCATGTCATCATGTGCCATCGATCGGCCCTACATGGTTCGTTGCTTGTTATACCTAAGTACTTACCTACCTACTTTGTTTTAGATAGGTATTTATGACTTAACCTCAGGTAGGTACCTACCTATTGTTATTTATCCTACTTAATCCTAATACTAAAGTTTGTAAGTTTGTTTATATGTTTGTACCCTAATCAAACCTAAACGACCAAACTGATTAAGATTAAATTCACTGTAGTATGTAGATAAAAAATTAGATAAACCGAAGGGGGAACTTATAATCCGAAAAACAACCCCTAAATGATAAGAAATGCAAAAAGGTTGATTTTGGTATAGATGGCGCTGGTGTGCAAGCAATTAGACAATGTTTAAAGAGAAATTTTTTATATCTCTGCCTTTTCGTGGCCAATAGATTTTTTTTTTGTGGCCGTAGTCTACATGAAATTGAACGATGATAAGATCATGTCTCTATGGTAGCTACCATCCAATTATGTATGAGTATGTAGCCTCTCAACTTTTTATGGCATTGTCGATCTCTGACGGCCATTTCATTCTTCATTGCGCCGTTCGACCGCCTACCGAAATTGTTCAATTAACTTCTAATCCCGACAACGGGCGTTAACACCTAGTGAGAATCATTCGAAGGAGGGCAAAACTACATGTTGTACGAGTAACTTACACTATTAAAAGCAGACTAGGGCCATAGAAGATGCTGCAGTATCTACAGTTCTACTACTATTCTACTACTCTAAGCCAGCGTCACTATGCGTACCTACCTATTATATCTGTACTTATGCAAACGAGCAATTTAAAACGTGACAGTTCACCAAAAAAAGTATAAACATAGCCAAAATTTTCTAGTTTTCAATTTCGACTAATGTTTTACCTTGGATCTTAAGACAGCGCAATAAAGCTCAATTTAGATCAGAAGCTGATTCCAAGTGACACACTCGTGCGTCGGCGCAGCCTCCGAGGTAGTGGCAACATCGGAATGCCATAACTCAGGCATACCTCCTTAACGGTACGAGCGAGTAGGACGCGGCTATAGATTAAACAGAGACGGAAAATCGACATGGTTGAACGACCGATCAAATAAGTTTTGTACGCGGCTATCGTATGCCACGGAGGTTTTATTTCTTCTAAACGTGTCGAGGGCGCATGCGCTGAACTGGATTTCCAAGATGGCGCAAATTTTCCCTGCGGCACGGAATGGCGGGAAACTTTCCGCATTGTTTATGAAAAAATATTTAAATAAATTATCTAGGTTATGTAGGACTTTGGTTACTGGTGACTTGTAACAGAGATACAATATAGGCTAGGTACATTTATCAAATTTCTAACTTAAATACAACAACACTGGATGAATGTTAGGTATAGGTACCTACTTAGGTAAATACCACTTGATTTCTTCTAAGTGCCTACTTCTAGGTAGTTCTATGTCCTAAAAAGAAAATATTTTCCCAAAATATGTCACAATAAGTTACCTCGGTGGTCTCAGTTACTAAATTACTCTATTTAATTTTCCCTTCAACTAAACCCAAAACGCAAAATATCATTTACCTGTTCTAAACCTATAATTTTGTCATGTCCCTAACCGTGTAACTTCAACCAAACTAGCCAGACCTCTCGACATGAACTAGTTCCTGTGTCTTGAAACGAGGGTCTGAGATAAAGTAGTCCAAGGTACACTGGACGACATGGCCACACAAGCGAATGTCGTGACAGAGGTTTTCGTGTCGTGATTTCTGTTATTATTCAGGGTATATTAATTTATTACTTTATAGATGAAATTTAATTATTTTATCATCTTGTAATCATTTTTACATTAAACTTTCATTTTGATTTGAAGTTGCTCTACCTAAGTTTTTTTAAATTAATTAACATTTCATAATAGGTTAGAAAACATCCGAACGCGCTGTTATACTGGAGTAGCAGTACATACCTACTCTGCTGGCTTAATTCGTAAAAATCGATATTTACCCGCTGATTTTCATTGCCAGAGCTATGAACATCAGTTGAATTTAGAGAATACCTATTTCATAGTAATAACTAAGTTAAAGGTCCTAAAGTAATATCAGAACAATACTAATAATACAAGTAGGTAATATTGTTTTGATACAACTTTTAAGAGAAAAAAGCCGTGTTGACCATGTGGGAGGTACCTCGACTTTCAATCCGACGGTCGCGGGTTCAAATCACGGTTGAGCATTAATGAATTTTTCTGTTCGAAAAATTTATATGCCATGACTATGATGCCATCACTAACAACGGTGAAGGAAAACATCGTGTTTAAACCAGTTAGTATTCTTGTAAGCGGCGTTAGTCTTGCAATTCGCCACGTGTAGAATGCTAATGTAATGTTTGGACGTGCCTTCCCCCTTTGGACATGTCCAAGGATCTGAGTGCCTGGAGATCTGAGAGGATGTCTATCGTACTTGGCACTTGCAGTCGTGATCCTATTTCGTATAAAGTATTCATTTCATTACTTTTGAGCTTGTGGTACGGCAGCAAAGGTGTTGTCGTCAAAAGTACCATATTGTTCGTACAAAAACCCAAAGCGACCCCCAGGGCAACTGTTTTGCAATGCAAAACGAAAAGCCATCTCTTTACACCTCAGATCCATCTCATAAAAATGTAGGGAGCCACAAATACAGCGATTTGTAAAGCAATTTTGTTTTTCTGTTATAATATCCATTGGTAATTGAAAAGTCCTGAACTCTTGCCAACGGCATAAACACAATGATACTTTGAATAAAATAAACGATCTGGATCCGTTGAGCTACAATAGAGACGGTTTGCGTCGATCTTTAGATAGCTCAACTGGTTCTTGTGTATTTTGTTAATGTATTTTGTGTACGTATCTAATTGGACTAACTTGCAAGTACACTCTTAGACTCTACCTACCAAACAAAATAGACTTCATGCCTTTTGGTTGTGTGCATGCTCCATAGAATCTGGTATCCTTAAATGTGGTCTTCTTAAACAGTTTCACTTCACCAAATGATACTTTCTGCATGCAAACGCCTGACTTGTTCCTGTAAGCACTAAAATCGCTATAATTTACCTTCAATTCCATCATCAAATATAGAATTTGATAACATCGGGACCAATCTGGAAGTACATTTATCCTTTCGAATTAAAAACAAATTCGGAAAATACATCCTTTTTTTGAAGTACCTTAAGGTGTCCACGCCAATCTATGTCAGTTCTATTAAGTACAATTTGTTGGGCCCGGAGTCGACCTTCGCTCGCCGGCGAGGTCGCCACAAAAAGACTCGTATCCAAGCCAAGATGAAAAAATAGAATCAAATCGTGCGTGCTTGCTTGTCGGCCCTACCAATTTGTTGTCGGTGAAATAAGACAACGCTCGCCCGCGGGTAGCGTCGTGAAATAGCTGTTTTTATGTAATTTTCCTTAGCAGTGTAGAGAAATTGGCTAGACGTGCCTTCAAGGACTTAGATGGGAAGTTTACTTCATAATCTGTGTGCAGTTTGCTCTGGCAGTAATGAGAGCAAGAAGAAAAGACTGCTACATTTAATATAACTATAGGATCCGTTTAATTTGTAATATCAGAGTCAAAAGATTATAGTGAATGGTTTTTAATGCGAAACTTAGATTTTTCCAGGTTTTTTAGGTGGATTTTTTATCTGAAATTCTCTAGTCTAGCTATCACGGTTCATGAGATACAGCCTTGTGTCAGACAGACGGACAGACGGACAGAGAAGTCTTAATAATAGGGTCCCGTTTTTACCCTTTGGGTACGGAACCCTAAAAAACACTCGCATTAAATAGTAAGTACTACAATTTGAGCTAGCGTTTCATTCCATAGACGAGTATTTTGGAGTTTTGTTTCGATATTATCGGCTAATCAAAATGATACGTGTCTTACAATACAATCCTTTCTTTTCAATCGTATCAATTTAAGATCCAAACGCGGCATCAACAAAGAACCACAATACAACATTTAACCAGAAATCATCGGAAAATGTACCCTAGTCCACCGTAAAAAGGGTGTTACAATCTGGATTGAGTATTGGACAATGAAGGATTGTTATGGCACCATGGCATGTTATTATCACGATTTTTTAGGATCTATTATAAAGATAATAAGTACTGAGATAAAGTTTATTATTAGGCTGTATCGTTGATGATCTTAGTGGGATACTTGCCTATAAATATAGTACAAATTTTGAGACCTGTCTCTCTTTAGTTTATCCATTATTAGGTACTAACAAACATACTAGACATGAGCATAGTAAAACAAATTATTATAAAAAACACAAAAAACCCCGACTACTCAAAAATAATTACCCAAATACCAAACAATTTTATGCTCCTTCACAAAAGGGCCTTTTTGGAAAGTGGTCGCCATATTTAAAATAAGTTTTCCTTTGAAAAATGTTTTTCATGACAAGATTTTATAAAATCATTTAGACCATCGAGCACCAGCGCGCTATCACCTGTCATATCATATAACATTGTCATAGGAACTTGACAAGTTTGCAAAGTTTTTACTCAATCGAAGTATTAACTAAGGAGTTCCACTGTGTCTGTTGTGGCACTCTATCATCAGATCAGCTCACTGTCACCATATTATTACAAAGTCACCGAAGTTACATAAGTATGCGAAATTTCAGCTCAATCGGTTGGGGATAACTGCTTCAAAATTGAGTTGCAAGATTCCACCTTAACAAACATAGTTACATATTACATAAGTGCATTGCAAGTTAAATAAAAGCTTGTAAAAATATATAGCCCTTGTCACTTCCACAACTGAGATAAATCCAACGACACCTCATGTTGTAATCCGTCAAATCGTTTAGGCTGCAGAGCGTGCCAAAGAATGGACATAATACCTACGCTCGAAAACATTATGTCTGTATTTGTTATTTCTGGTCGAAAAGCGACTCGTGCTCTAACCAGGACCGCACGCCTTCAGCACGGGGCCAAGGAATTTCACCGCACCATGAGAAATAACGCTCTTTAGTATACTAAGTCTAATTGCTCCAGTAATGAGCTTGGATGCCACTCAAAGTGAGGTGGGTGGCATGTTTTGGTACTCGGAAATATGTATAAAATACTCGTATCACAGAGTTTTCCCATAGAGATGTTATTAAGGGCATGTTATGCGATTTTTTACGTAAATTGACTTTCACGGGCGGTAAATGGACAAGACATGTTCGGGGTGGAAAAAAGTGTGAGAAAAGTTGTATCTGTCTTCAACTCTTTAGTTTTCCTCCCCAAGCTGTTTTCATGACAGTTAGCTTCCACCTTAGTTAGCTTCCTTCTAATTTTCATACAAATCGATTCAGTCACCACGCTGTGATTAAACCGCAGTCATACAAAACTACAACCTTGCAGATCAACGAGTATGATTTCAGGATGTATTTCACACAACGCCATCTAGCCCCAATTTAAGCAAAGCTTATATAATAATACATTATAACACCCAGACATAGAACACACATCTATATTCATCACACAAAAATGTTTGTCCTTGGTTGGAATCGAACCTACAGCGCAGAATACAGAGTTACTACCAACTGACCAGTCATTATTTATGAACACGAGTACTTTATGCTCATAAAGTATTTAAGGTGCATTTTCTTGACGGTGATAGAATGGTCACATTACTATCAATAATCCTTTGATCCACCGACTCACAGTTCTTAGATATTGAACCTCATAACACAAATCACAGTCGGTATCAACATTTCCGATAGAATCTATGTGGTTCTCTGTTTGTATGGTTTTGTTGCGAGTCGTGCGCGGCGAGCGAGGGAGATGGAAAGATACTAGGGGCACGAAGAGCCGACCACGACCGACCAGGGTCGTAACCAGACCTTTGGATATAAAAGAATGAGAAAACAAAAGAGAGTCTCTCAAAAAGTCACTAAAACATTATGTTAGAGCTAAAGAAAACCCGCGCGATAACATTCATTTGTGGTTGTTTTCAAACAGACTTCAACGACTTCGAGAAGTTGAATTTCAGGAATTCCTTACTTAATGCACCCTTAAACAGCAAAAGGAATACACCCTCCAAATTGTAAGTATCTAGAACCAGTAGTTGATATAGTCAGTCAGTAATGCAAGAGTTTTATATACTTAGATGTCGAGTGAACTTGAAGCAAATAATAAATAAATAAATATTGACGGACTTTACACACAGCGCCATCTAGCCCCAAAATAAGCAAAGCTTGTACTATGGAACCAGATAACTGATAGAAAACATATATACTTTTTTTTTTGTAAATACTTAATATACATATTAACACCCAGACACAGAACAAACATCTATGTTCATCACACAAACATTTGCCCTGGGTGGGGATCGAAACCACAACCTTCAGCGCAGAAGGCAGAGTTACTACCAACTGAGCTGTGAGGCCAGTTTATTAAAATGCGATTATTATTTTTATATTCAAGAAGAATGTGACCAGATATAGAAACCTGATAGCACTACATTTCATCCCTGATGGATGCATAGAATATTTAGATAATTTGTCACTACGCTCTGCTCGTAATATTTTACTAGTATCAACATTTGAAATCATCATTCATTTTGCACGTTACTTAATGAGGAATATCTATTTTTATGCAAAATTTGATGCTATCGTTTTTTGACCGATCGAGCCAACGCAGGAGGCGTATAGTTATAGCTGGAATAAAGTTAGGTTGGAACAACGATCCAATGTTGTCAGATGTTTTGATGAGTTTTTAGGAACGTTTAATCGCTATGAAGGATTGAAAACGAAGGACATCAACCAGACCGTCTTGTTCCACAGACATAAGAAATCAGAATGTTGTAATCATATTGTAAGAAAGCGCGTCGAAATCTTTTATAGGAAGACATCAACAAAACATCTTCGTTAATATTTCTGGTTGGAACTACCTTAAACTGTTGAGATCTTTTTCTTTATACTATCCTAATCAGTGTGGTATCAGGTCAATGAAATTTTTAATGTCTTAAATTACTTTCTAACCTATTTTATGTGAAGGTTCTAACTACCTCCTCATTCCTGCTTACTGCCTGAGTACAGCCCTGATAGCCGCTATCGCGATCTTACGTCTCTCTCGCTCAAAAATACTTTTAATTCTTATTTTGAAATTTTGTTATTCGGCCTTTTTTGTGCCGATGGCTCTTTTATTCGTATTTGGCTTGTCAGAGATTAGGGGGTTATGTCCAATTTAATTAATTTCGCATTTCAGTTTCAAACATGATGATCTTATTTTTTTATTAAAATTACGTTTGACTCACCTGATATATTTTGCTTAATTTTATTCAACACTACCTGTCCGCCCCAGCTTTTTTAGGCAAATTGTTCCTCAAGTTACATTATTGCAATTGTCGTGAGTTCTAAGTTTTTTGAAAAATATACTCGAGGCAGAAACAAATCCAACAAAACAGAAACGATGAAAATCGGTCCAACAGTTCTCGAGCTATAGGTTTAACAAACCCGACTTTGTTTTCTAATGTAGAAGATATAAAAAGTAAGGACTTTAAGATACAAGGTACTTAAACGACCGCATCATATTTGAGGGGCGACAGAGTACAGCATAGTTGGTTAAATATGAGGATAGAAAGTGAAATATCACAACTGGTTCTTCAGTACAGGGCCCGAACGGCCGTGAACTTCCTGTGTTCGGCCGTCAAGCTATGGTTCCTTAGAAATTATGCTGCAGACCGAATGACGTGCTCAATATAGTTAACGATGTTTTTTTTTAATCAGACTTTTTTGTTTTATATATAATACAAGCTAACCCGGCGAACTTCGTATCGCTTTAGAATTAACAAATGTTCTGTTAAGTGCCCGTTCCCGTTTTAGTTAAAAAGTATCCTACTATGTCCGTCTCCTGGTACTAAGCTACTTCCCCACCAATATTCAGCCAAATTGGTTCAGCCGTTCTTGAGTTGTAAATAGTGTAACTAACACGACTTTCATCTTCTTAATATATAAAATTTCCATGTCACAATGTTAGTTACCGTACTCCTCCTAAACGGCTTGACCGATTCTCATGAAATTTTGTGAGCATATTGAGTAGGTCTGAGAATCGACCAACATCTATTTTTCATACCCCTAAGTGATAAGGGTGGCGTAAAGATCGGGAAAAACGGAAAGTGCTTTTATCTGTGGGATTATTGACATTTGACAGGACAACGGCTGTCGGGACAGCTAGTTTATATATATAATCCTTAAAGATGTCTAAAGGGGGTAGCGTACCTATCATCTAATGACACTAACTTCTCCAACGGTTGCAAGTCTACGTAGATCTACATATTTTTAATGAAAGAACAATATCTTGTTAGTTCGTAATTTCTTGTCACAATACCCACATGTTGCAGGTAGCAATACATACGAGACAGGTTGCAAGCCCATCGCCGCTTATAAGAATACTAACTGGTTTAAACACGACGTTTTCCTTCACCGTTTTAAGCGCGTGTTTTAATGCGCATAGGTATGCATTTTTCGAACGGAAAAATCGATAGATGGAAAAAAACTGACGAAAATGTATCGACCAATCGAAAAGTCAAGGGATGATATTCGTGTTTTAAGGTTTTATGAAGGAACTGCTAGTCCTAAATGAATATTTTTTTAATTGGGACAAATTTGAGACTATTCTCTACACAATAGAAAAATCATCGAAATCCGATTACCACGTAAAAAGATATGAGCAGTCATACATAAAAAAAATATATATATACGTACATTAAGGGCTCCCATACAAAAACGTGATTTTTTTGACTCGCACTTGCCCGTTTTTTATATTTTAGCCTCGTCGTTGTTTGTCACTGTCAGTCCTTTAAGCATCGCTTAACATTTTCGCCACACAATTTCGACAGATATTTACGAGTTATAAAAATAAATAAACTTTACATAATCTTTACGTTTAATGTATATCAATTACCTACCTAAAAGTTTATGAAGTCTTCCGCGTAGCCGATAATTTTATCTGTTAAATAAATAATCGATATCATAACTTATGCAAATAACAGTTGCGTTGTAGATTTCTATATAGGTTTCGCAAATACAAATCGAACGGGACTTTTGAAAGAGAGAGGGAGAGAGTGCGAATTTTGTGAGTTTGTACCTTTGTTTCTACGTGGAAGGTAATCTCCTGAACCGCAGAGGGTACCTTTTGTAAAACTCTATTGAAGCTCTCACTATTTCAAAGGTACATTATTTTAAATGGATAAAGACTACTTATTATCCAGATACCACGTGGACCCGCGCACTCAAGCTAGTATTTTATAGATTGCAAATTTATAATTTTTCCGTGGATAAGCGTTTAAGATGATGATGATCTGAACGGGTTAGTCCAGAAATTCCAATTGACTATCCTCATTAATGGGGATTTCTGGACAAAAAGTCCAATAATCCCCATTGGCAATGTAATGGGCATTTCGAACATCCAGTTTCAGTTTTCAGAGTAGATACAAAAATTGAATCTAATTTAACCGATTCTTTTGGTCTTACTTTGACTTACACTGATCACGACTGTAATCCCCAAGTACGGTAGACAACCTCCCAGATCTCCAGGCGCTGAGATCTTTGAAGATGTCTAAGTGTGATTGAGTCAAAGCTATCCTCACAAAATTTTGTATATACAAGTAAGTACCTTACTTTACCTACTCGTGAGATAAAGAGTGGCTTGGCTATAACGGCCTAATCTGCTAACAAACCCTCGTCTAAGGACAGCGGCGAGTATGCTCTCTTATCAATATTATTATCATCCAGCAAACATTGCTCCTGTTGCTTATTTGCACTGGGATATCATTTTTAGGGTTCCGTACCCAAAGGGTAAAAACGGGACCCTATTACCCTACTAAGACTTCGCTGTCCGTCTGTCCGTCTGTCTGTCTGTCCGTCTGTCTGTCCGTCTGTCTATCCGTCTGTCTGTCACAGGGCTGTATCTCATAAACCATGATAGCTAGACAGTTGAAATTTTCACAGATTATGTATTTATATTGCTGCTCAAACAACAAATATTAAAAACTAAAATAAATATTTAAGTGGGACTCCCGTACAACAAACGTGTTTTTTTTGACGTTTTGATAATAGTACGGAACCCTTCGTGCGCGAGTCCGACTTGCACTTGGCCGGTTTATTATCTATATTATGAAAATAAATATGCAATAACTAACTAAATAACTCGAAATCTCAAGGACTATGCTGGTGAAGTAAGAAAAATGCGTGTGGATTTATTACAAGATTTTACAACAGTTCAGTTATCTAAAATATTGCTGTTTTCATAAGAAAAATAGTTATTGAATTAAATGTAATGTTTGGACGTGCCTCTGAGTACTATCATCGAGGATCTGACCGCTGGAGATCTGTGAGGAAGTTGTACTTGGGGATCACAGTCAGTTCCTATTTAACTAGTTGACGCGACGTTATCTTCTCAAATTTCAATAATCGTACAGAAAAAAGTACTTTCAGTTTTATCAATACACAGCGAGCTGATCTGATGATGGAGTCTTCAACGAACACTAACAACAAAACTTCTTATTAAATAGTTCGATTGAATAAAAACTTTTCATACCTGCCAAGTTCCTACTAGAAATATTATGTGACAGGTGACAGCGCGCTGCTCTGATTTCTCGCTCGAAGGAGGATTTAACATAATCCACGCGTGAAGCGATGCGTGATCCCAAAGCTGGTTCCTATTTGGCACAACGGTTCAGCATTGCCGTCCAGCAGGGCTATTTTGTAAAAAACATGAATATTATGTTATGATGTTGAATGCAATACCTAATGTTAGAGAATACCTTTTCTGTACACTTTTCATAGTAACTATTCACAGTTTAGGCATCTATACCTACGCTTCAGCGTAAGTATTGTATTGGAAGCGTATATATGGGTGCCTAAACAGCATAAAAAGAGTAGGTATTATAGCATTCAGTACCATAACATGTTAATCATGTTTTTACAAAATAGCCTTGCAGCTTGGCAATGCCGCCAGTATCTTGGGATCACTTCCTACTGGTAATAATCTGGATCAGTTGAGCTACCTATAGACTGTTTGCAACTGTCTTTAGATGGCTTAACTGGTTCTGTATTCTTAGGGTTTCGTACCCAAAGGGTGAAAACGGGACCCTATTATTAAGACTTCGCTGTCCGTCTGTCTGTCACAGGGCTCATCTCATGAACCGTGATAGGTAAGCTGTTGAAATTTTCACAGATGATGTATTTCCGTTGCTGTATAAAACAGAATAAAATAACTATTTAAGTGAGGCTCCCATACAACAAACGTGTTTTTTGGCAATTTTATATTTGGTACGGAACCCTCCGTGCGCAAGTCCGAATCTTAGCAGGTTTTTTTAAATATTCTGTACCATTTAGTATTCGATCTTATTTTTTGTGTTATAAGATTAACCCACGTGTGATGTAGATGCAATGACAGATGTCTTCATGTTTTCCTATAGAAACTCGTAGGAAATCGCAGATTATGATACTTATATGGCAAGATAATTAACCAACAGCATCTCAACGACGAGAAGTAGACTCATCTAGATTTCCCGGTGGGTTATATTCGTCGGTTAATTTGATATGAATCATGATTGAGTTCTCACAAACAAACATCCTATCATCATACCTTTAGATCATAACTAGCCGACCCGTGACAGACGTTGTCCTGTCAAATTTCAATAATCGAATAGAAAAGACTGAATGTTTTTAGTATGTGTCAGATTTGTTGCACACCAGCGCCATCTATACATAAGTCATCCCTTTTGCGTTTTTTATCGTTTTTGGGATGTTTCTCATATTTTAAAGTAGTCTATTATTTATTCGAACATTATATCTACATCTACGACAAATTTCAACTTAATCCGTTTTGTCATTTAGGCCTGATTGAGGAACAAACATACGTACAAACTCACAAACTTTCGCATTAATAATATTATTAGGATTAGGATAATAACCTTTAGATCTAAAAAGTCAGGGCATCTTCAAACAGGCCGGAATCCATTGATCCTATTTGAATGTTTTTTTTTTCTATTGTTTAAAGAATAGTTTTGATATGTTACCATTTCAATTGTATTCATGTAGATAAATAGTTCCTTCATAAAACTTAAAAAACCGGCCAAGTGCGAGTCGGACTCGCACACGAAGGATTCCGTATCATTATCTATAAAAAACGGCAAAAAAACACGTTTGTTGTATGGGAACCTCATTTAAATAATTATTTTATTCTGTTTTTAGTAATTTTTGTAATAGCGGCAACAGAAATACATAATCTGTGAAATTTTTCAACTGTCTATCACGGTTGATGAGATACTGCCCTGTGACAGACAGACGGACAGCGAAGTCTTAGTAATAGGGTCCCGTTTTCACCCTTTGGGTACGGAAGCCTAAAAACTAATATCGTCCCTGGACTTTTCGATTGAACATTTTTGTCGGTTTACTTTTTAGTTTTTGAATAGTAATTATTAGTTTTTAAACTATCAAACGAGCGACCATATTGAAAGACCTTTTACTTGAGGCATAACATAACCCCGTAAATGAGTTCTCGTAAACTAGGTAAACGGTTCTTACCTCGTAAACTAGGTAACGGTACATACCGGGAATATATATAATCAACTAGAATAAAATAAAAGTAAGTAATTGCTTTATGGATACGGTTAAAATTGTATCATAATCTGTTGGATGTTTTGTTGAACTACTTTCGGGTTAAGACGAGTAATAAATGTTTTGAATGCGTTTTTTCTCAGTAACCGCGAAACATACAGTTTCGTTTTTATGACAAAGATAACTTATGGATATAATCTAGATAAATTATGGACAGAAACATGATTGGTGAAACATTTCTCGATAGATTTATTTTTCAAAGTTGGCTCCTCAAAAACACTAGTTTAGTTATTAATCAAAACTATGAATAGCTTAACAGTTCATTATTATATAATTCATTAGATAATCATACTAGCTAAGTAAATAATAGACCGTTTCTTTTTAAGTTTGATTGTTTTTAAGATAATGCAGTTTTATCACTTTTTCCGTCTTATCCGGGTAGTCTCAGCCCATACAAAAAACCAAACATTTCACATATCACCTTAAAAGTTTAAGTTACTTTACTAAGAACAAGCGTCTAATAAACGTTTGAAACTAAAAAGAAACGAACTAAAATAAATGTTTGAAAGCAACACGCTTCACATAAACAACATCAAACCATCGAAAAAATGCATAAAAATTGAGGAATTTGGCCAAAAAACATGCAAATTGTGTAGTTTATCGAAATGCCTAAAGCACGAGCCGAAAACGTTAAATTATCTAAGGGCCCTTGACGATTTGGCACGGGACTAATTTGTAAGGCTTGTAAATTTATTTTGCACGCGATGTGTTACCAGCACGGGGGTCTGTCCTATCCCTAGTATGATATGTATTGATGGCCGCTTTTAGTCTAACTTAACAAACCTACTCTTCTGTTTCCACCCTGTATAAGACAGTGGGCAGGGCACATAGCTCGAAGAACTGACTACCGTTGGGGCAGAAAAGTTCTCGAGTGGAGGCCACGCACCGGAAATCGCAGTAGAGGACGGCCCCACTAGATGGAAAGACGATCTTATAAAGGTCGCTGGGAGTCGTTGGGTGCAGGCTGCACAAGATCGATCGTTCTGGAAATCTATGGGGGTCTATATGTTCAGCAGTGGACGTCATGTGGCTGAAATAATGATGATGATGATAAAGACACCAGAAGAAATATTTTTCTACCCTCTTTTTATGTTTTACTCCATAAATTAATTATTATAAGAACTAGAAAGAATATTAGAACCAAGATTATACCAGAAATAAAACTAGAATATAATATAATTACTAGAACATAAAAAAAACTTTAATTAATTTGGGTTGCCAGTTGTTCAAGTTGACAGTAACTTTTAATATTTTTGATAAAAAATATCGAATATTTTAAAAATAATATTCTTAAGAAGGTTGACGTCAGGCAGGCGGTCGGTTGCAAAACACCCCAAGCTAAATCCATTTGCAACAGGTTTTTAGCACTTAAGCGACCCCTCATAAAATGGGATAAGGTGAAAAGGAAGATTATTAATTTGTTAATAAAATATAAGATTTATATTTTAAAATAATAGATTTAAATATAGAATTTATTCATCATAACTTTAATTACATCCTCTCTATAACATAATTACAAAATACATTATAATTAATTATTAACATTTATAAACTGCATACTAGTTTCATGGTGAAGATCATTGAAGTTTGCGTTTTAAAGGAAAAAATCTTACTCGCATTATTTTTCGTAAAGATGTAATAAATTACAATAAACAAAGATTTATGTAGGTAGAGTTTTAATAATTACTTTTAAAAAATTAAAAAGAAAAGCAACGAAAAAGTTCCGTCCAATCGAAAAATCAAGGACGATATTAGTTTATTTAGTTTTATGAAATAACTATTAGTCCTACAGCAAAATAATTAAAATGGGACCAACTTGGAACTATTCTCTACACAATAGAAAAATCATCAGAATCGGATCACCAGGTAAGAAAATATGCGCGGTTATACATAAAAAACCGGCCAAGTGCGAGTCGGACTCGCGCACGAAGGGTTCCGTACTATTATCAAAACGGCAAAAAAATCACGTTTTTAGAGAAATACATCATCTGTGAAAATTTCAACTGTCTAGCTATCACGGTTCAAGAGATACAGCCTGGTGACAGACTGACGGACAGCGGTGTCTTAGTAGTCCCGTTTTTAAACTTTAGGTACGGAACCTTAAAAACATAAAAAATAATTCATAATATCTCGTAACCTTCCTATTTACCTAACTACGTAGTTAGTATTCCACACGTGACAGGTTGCAAGCCCGTCGCCGCTTTCAAGAATACTAACTGGTTTCCTCACGATGTTTTTCTTCACCGTTATAAACACGTGTAACGCGCATATACATTTTTTCGAACAGAAATATCCATTGATGCACGACCAGGATTCAAACTACAAATTAATTAGAAATTAATAATATCTACCTAGGTACCTATTTACCTAACCACATGAATTCAATAATTCAATTTCAAACTTTTTAGTCGATCATGTGAAGTACCACCTATTTACCGATAGTGGTAAAATAGCGCCACCTGCCAGCGGAATTGCAAACATCTTTAATCTTACCTCTCAAACCCCGAGTGGTCGCATGAGACCGCGAAAATTACCTATAATAACGTAGTAACATCAAATGAAACTAGATGGCGCTAGAATGCGAAAATCACGTTTGTTGTATAGGAGCCCCCTTAAATATTTATTTTATTTTGTTTTTAGTATTTGTTGTTAGAGCAGCAATATAAATACATAATCTGTGAAAATTTCAACTGTCTAGCTATCATGGTTCATGAGATACAGCCCTGTGACAGACAGAAGGACAGACAGACGGACAGCGAAGTCTTAGTACCTAATAGGGTCCCGTTTTTACCCTTTGGGTACGGAACCCTAAAAAACAATATAAAATATACACAAAAATGTTGAATTGAGAAACAAAAAAATATATACATGTATAATAGAAAACCTCCTCTCTTATCGTCGGCTAAAAAATGAGGGTGTATATTTTTTAAACATCAAAATAAATACAGGCTAAATGAAGAACCTCGTCATTTTTGTCGGTTAAAAAGTGTAAAAAAATACTACAAAGATTTAATAATAATAATAATAAAAGCTTTTATTTTCCTTGTACAATATAAAAGTTAACTTAAATAGGTATATAAAATTATATTTAAGGACCGCTTTCAGCGGTAAAAGCCTCCTCCAGCTCTTTCCATTTTTCCCGATATCTAGCGGCTCTGCTCCATGTTTTGCCTGCTACTTTCACGTCATCATCCCACCGCATAGCAGGCCTTCCTCTTCTTCGTCTTTTATGTATTGGGTCCCAATTCATGATTGTTTTAGACCACCTCTCATTTTGTAATCTTTGGATGTGCCCGGCCCAAAGATTTATGTTGAGTTTAAAAATTGTGGCCAGTGGGTACGCGTTATCAGTTTACTTATTAAGTCAACGACTTTGTACAAGTACGCGTAATCTTAGCGCTTATCATTATCTGTATATAAACAGTTTAAATTGAGTTTTAGGTCATTACGTTACTGTTTACTTACATTACTACTTATGGTACTCGTTGGTACTTATTTGCTGATCGATTAATTCATACGAAATATTTATCAGTCAAAGTCAGGTAATACTAGATACGGTTAAAAAATATACATCACTAGCCGACCCGTGACAGACGTTGTCCTGTCAAATTTCAATAATCGAATAGAAAAGACAGAATGCTTTTAGTATGTGATGTCAGATTTGGTGCACACCAGCGCCATCTATACAGAAATAATCCCTTTTGTTTTTTTTATTTTTTTGGGGATGTTTTATTATTTATTCGGGCATTATATCTACATCTATAGCAAATTTCATCATAATCCGTTTTGTCGTTTAGGCCTGATTGAGGAACAAACATACATACAAACTCACAAACTTTCGCATTTTTTTTAATAAAAAAAGAGGTTCTTATTTCGTCATGTATATATTTTTTTGTTATGAGTTCGAAAAAAAATAAGATTATGACTGTCATCCCCAAGTACCTACGGTGGACATCTCAGATCTTAAAGTGCTCAGATCCTTGAAGATAATAATAATAATAATAATAATAATAAATAATGGCGGACTTTACACACAGCGCAATCTAGCCCCAAACTAAGCAAAGCTTGTACTATGGGAACCAGATAACTGATAGAATACTTATATACTTTTTTTTTTTTTTTTGTAAATACATACTTATTATACATATTAACACCCAGACACAGAACAAACATCTATGTTCATCACACAAATATTTGCCCTGGGTGGGGATCGAACCCACAACCTAGATGTCCTATAGGGTACAGAGGAACGTCTTAAAATTACATTTGTCACAGGCCCACATTTTGCATTCAACATAAAAAGTTGCAAGCCCTTCGCCGCTTAAAATGCTATCTGGTTTTCTCGTGACAAATGTTATATCTAAATATATAAAATTCTGGCGGTACTGAGAGACTGACTAATCTATCAAATACAAGCTAACCCAGCGAACTTCGTATCGCTTTGAATTGACAAATGTTGTGTTAAGCGCCCGATCCCGTTCTCGTTCCCGTTCCCATTCCCGTTATCGTTAAAAAGTATTATATGTCCGCCTCCTGGTTTTAAGCTACTTCCCCACCAATTATCAGCCAAATCAGTTCAGCCTTTTTTGAGCTGGAAATAGTGTAACTAACAAGACTTTCTTTTATTAATATAGATACACCTTAAACCACCGATGCTATCTTAGAAACTTAATATTTGGATTGTATTATTGGTGAGTAGGGTTGCGTTAAGAAAGGAATTTCTGGAATTCAAACCCTAAGGTGCTACACCACCACCTATTTGAAAATAACTTCTCGTAAGTAAACGAAGTCGCAGGGGTTTTAATAGTGTAAGAATCGCAAGGGCTCACCCTATAGTAACTAGGTCGTGATTTGTAAACAGATCAATAACCTTTATATGTGCTTCTAGACGTATTTCTATTGCCATCACAGAAACACATCGATCTACCACATAGCTCTTAAACACTATAAAACATAAAAAAGTATTTCCTTGAATACAACTAAATAGTAAATGTAAGTGCTTGTTTCAAAAGCGTTTACACAGAAAAGCATGTTACTCGTACAACATAGATGCTAATCATCTATCTAAGAACAGCGAGAGTTCTAGGAAACCATTTCGGAGGCTGCGTCTGTGTGAATGAGAGAGGTGATTTAATGTGTGCGTGCGAGGGAGACGGATGCATAGTGGATTGCCTTCACGAACACTGTTCTATTAATGTAAAAGCTAATGCATTTGCGTAGATTTTATATTAATAGTGACTCTCCCGGCAGACGTTGTACTGTCAAATTTCATAATCCCACAGAAAAAGCACTTTCAGTTTTTTCCGAACTTTACGCTCGATGATACGACAATGATTTTTATTCAATTGTCATCCTATAAGCTTTTGATTTGGTACCAGGATGAAGTCGTGCCTATGTAATCTATGTATGATGTTTCCACATTCCGACCCATGAACTATTAATAATCTACATATGAAAAAAACATCTCTCTGCCTACCTCAGAAACAGGCGTGATTTTATGTTTGTATGTAAAAAATCATGTCAATCAATCATTTCAATCAATTCAAAAATCATTTATTCATTTCAATGAAATCACATGGATCACTTTGAAACGTCTTAGGAACTAGGTGAAGCTGCGCCGATTCCACGCGACCAAGCCTAGAAGAATCAGGCAACAAACACGGCTTGGGGTCTACCTTTTTTTTAATGATACTTTCCTTAATGCTATGTAGAGCTGCAGTGTGGTGCCGATCGAGCAAGGTGAAGGCTCAAACAAGAATAATAATTAAAAGTACTTCTCAAGTACGTACAACAATAAAAACAAATAACTAAAGAGCTGCAGCACAAATTCATAAAGCAGCACACGCTACATTTGATTTAGTAATAAAACCTAAAGATAAAAGCAACTATCAGCAATTAACAGTCTAAAAGCAGGTTCAATCGCTCGTGTAGGAACACGCTTAGCTTAATCATTTCGAGTCATATGATGCAAAGTTTGACTAAATGTAGGTGTAAGAGGATAAAACATTATTTATATTTCCTCATATTCTAAAATTTATGATCAATTAGACTTATAGTTGTTCTTTGTTCGTGAATTTTGTAGAAGGTATCCATTCACCAAAGTTGAGTGTATGTTACAAGCATTTAGCATCAAGCTTTGCTTAGTTTGGAGCTAGATGGCGATGTGTAAAATTAAAACTATCGTGGTTGTTAATCATTTTAAATAGAAATACGGCTAATTACCACGTTTTTCCTTGTATTGCTGACGTTTCGAGACAATTCAGATGCTCTTCATCATGAGCATCGCCCGCGACCGCGATCAACGTCAGCAATACAAGGAAAAACGTGGTAATTAGCCGTATTTCTATTTAAAATGATCTGTAAAATGTCCACCAATATTTATTTTATAATTAATTATTTAATTATCTGGGCATGGTAGGTACGCAAGCCATATATTTTGACTAAGGTGTAGAGTTTGTGAAGTAAGGGCTTCTAGAGTTAAAGCGTGTAGAGTTAGAAGCTTGGCTCTACAAGACTTCTGATAAGCTTTTGACAGAGCGAACCTAATGCCGGAAACACACTTACGTGTCGTGGTGTGGCGTGTCGCGCCACTAGCCAATCGCAAGATAGCGTTTGCGACACGACACGACACCCAAATATGTCTCTAACCATACTAAATGTATGAAAGCGATTAGCTAGTGGAGTGTCGCGCCACGACACGACACGTAAGTGTGTTTCCGGCTTAATGGTCTCGTCTTTGCAACATTTACATCAAAATGGTTTGGTGGGATATCTGTATGTGGTAGTATAGTAGGTGAGCAGGGTATGGACATGTTATGAGGAGGGAAGAATGTCAAGTGATGAAAAGAATGTTATATGTGAATGCGGATGGACTGTGTGAAAGATGACATGAGTAAGGAGTTAGTGATGAGATGACGTCTGATACAGGAAAATGGAAAAAGAGCTGACCCCACTTCGGTGGGATAAGGACAGTACATGATGACTTAGGTGTATTAGAATTCACGACTGTAATCCCCAAGTACGGTAGACATCCTCTCAAGATCTCTAGGCGCTCAGATCCTTGAAGATGTCTAAAAGGATTAGTCAGAGGCACGTCCAAACATTACATTTGGCACATACCCACATGTTGTAAGCCCATGGTTGAAAGCCCGTCGCCGCTTACAAGAATAATAACTGGTTTCCTCACGATGTTTTCCTTCACCGTTTTATGCACGTGTTAAAGCGCATATCAATTTTTGGAACAGAAAAATAAATTGATGCATGGCCAAGATTCGAGTCCGAACTTCGGATTGAAAGTCGAGATACCTTCCACTCGTCCAACACGGTTTTAAAAAAATATTAAGAGGCATTCAAAATAAACACCTAACAATTATTATATTGTCCTGATTCCTGATCCAATAATGATCCCTTATGCGGTACCAGTACCTAAGTATATACTAGGTACGTTGTAGTATAATACTGATAAGCTAATTCCGATAAATCTCTTGGTTCTGAGGTAATGTAGGGCATATTGTGTAAATGTAAATAGCCAGTCCGGTGCCAGGAAGTAACGACCATCACAATAATATTTAACATCTTATTACAACTTTGCATATAGAATCCTACTTCCTGATAATATTATAGATGCGAAAGTTTTTATGTTTGTGGGTCAATCAGGCCTAAATTTGCTGCAGTATAAAAAATAGAATAAAGATTAGGAATTAAGGCGCTCCATGTCGACGATTGTTTTTTTTCGAAACGAAAAAAGAAATACTTCTGAACAAGCCACATCTCCTATTTTATACTGTATAGTATATGTGAATAAAGATGTACCCATCTTTAATCACTTCGATAAATAATCCTACCGACCGCTGCAATGACGACAAACACACGTCGGCGCGCGGTCCGCCTTTGCTTTTCGAATAAATTAATGACATAAATTATGTATAATTACTTATCAAAAATCTATTCTAATAGAAATCTAGATCTACATATTACCTATCTTTAACAATAAATCACAAGTTGATTTTAATAGTAGGTATCAAAATATTTCGATCATAAATTCTAAAACGAATCATTTTGAAATAATATCTTTATCGTGAAAAGTTTCTGCTATTATGTTTTCAGCTTAATAGAAATCTAGGTAGGAACCTGAAGTAATATACTTATAAAAATAGGAGATGTGGCTTGTTCAGAGGTATTTCTTTTTTCGTTTCGAAAAAGAGCAATCGTCGACATACAGCCCCTTAACAACTTTAATAATAAAAAACGCAAAAAAACGATGGCGCTGGTGTGCAACAAATCTGACAGAAAACGTTCAGTTTTCATAGCAACGCACTTTACCAAAAAGGTTGAACCTACTAAGGTACTCAAAAATGTATTTTATCAAAAAATCTAACATCAATTTGACTACCGCATGATACGCATTCTACCAAAACTCGTAATTTATCAGGATAAGGTTTATAGGGAAAAAATTGAAAGTTGCCTGTGCTTTTTTCTATGCGATTATTGTGATTTGTGTGGTACAAAGTCTGTCACCGGTCGGCTATACATATACATAAAAAAAACAAAAAACCATATCAAATGTACATGAATTAATAATTTAAAATTGTAAAGAAAAACAAAAAAAATGATCCTCGTTTTTCGACGGTTAAAAATGACTTACACTATTACTATCACGGTTAAATGACGGTGGGCGATTTATACGGAAACAAGACTTTATCAAAAGGCTTTGTTGTCAGGAAATATTAAAGGACCAGTACCTTATGGGTTGTAAAATGACGTCATTACTCTTCCCACGTGCGAAGTATGCATATAATTTAGTACAGAACTTAGCAACACTTCGTAATATTATCATACTCCTAGTAGACCATCTGTAGTCGATGTAGTAGACCCACTGGCACATCATTACCCAATCATTATTTACCCGACAAAAAAGAGGAGGTTCTCAATTCGACATGTCGTGTACATATATATATATAATAATAATATTCTACATAATGACCTAATGATATATTTTTAACTAGTGAATAGATTTCGATGATTTCTTCTTTAGAATTGTATTTGTATAGAGGATAGTCCCAAGATGATCCCATTTAAATTATATTCATGTAGGACTTACTGTTCCTTCATAATACTTAAAATACGGAACCCTAAAAAGAAAATTGTCTCTTGACTTTTCGATTGTACAAAATATTTTCCTCGATTTTCTTTTTATTTGTTTTTTAATCGTAATTATTACTCGATATGTATTCATTATGAGATGTAGATGTGCACTTAGAAAGGATTTTTAATACTTTTAATACCCCTTTAGGGGTAAATGGGTGCAGCGGGGGTTAAAGTCTGTCTGAAAATAACTTCACGTGAACGAAGCCGCGGAGCTTTCCACTAGTTCACCATAAAATACTATTTCATAGATAAAATAAAATGCTGCAATTTAGATAGATAAATAGATAAACTTTTTATTGCACACAAAGAAAACAAATGGTAAATAACAACAAAACATAAATGTACAATGGGCGGCCTTATCGCTAAAAGCGATCTCTTCCAAACAACCTTCGGAAGGACAGGATTAACAAAATCAAAAAAATTAGCATTATTAATAAAAATAATCACAATTGTAATCCCCTAGTACTGTAGACATCCTCTCAGATCTCTCGACGCTTAGATCCTTTGAAGATGTCTAGTGGGGGTAGTCAGAGGCATTATATTTGGCACATGCCCACATGCATTTTTAATATGCAAGCAATCGCCAATATTGAGTCTAGCTCATTTATCCATCGCTAGTTTTATATAATTACACGACAATGGAACAGCTAGCAACAAACCTATTATTTTGATACCGGTGACCATTGTTTTCTAAGAAAGATATTACGGAATTTCTAAAAACCGGTTACGAACCAAGCTAAGACATAAGGTCGAGAATCGTATATCAAAAACACTAATCAACAGTTTCCGAATAACTAGGCACGCGTCGATTGCAACACACTATTTACATTCTCAAAACGGTATTTATTCGGAATCTTTTATTTTCAACTTTAGATGGTGGGGTATAGAGTTTGTTTTTGTATGCAGGGTCTTCTTCCAACGCGAGTGACAGCCTACATTGTGTTAGGCAATGCTGACTTGAGCTGTGAAGCTTCCAAGCTCTTCAAAGAATGGATGCACGATTAGGCGCGTGCTATTATAATAATAACAAAAAGCAGTTATTTAAATACGTGTAGAATAGTAAGAAAGTTTTTACAAACTGACTCCTCGATCTAATTGTTACCATCTAGTACGAGTGATCACAGTTTAGCAACCACTGGTTCACAATTGGCTTAGGCCCTTGTGTTTCAGTTAAATTCCGGCTATTATGAGGTGAAATCACAAGGATCACTTTGAAACGTCTTAGGAACTAGGTAAAGCTACGCCGATTCCACGCGACCAAGCCTAGAAGAATCAGGCATCAAACACGGCTTGAGGTCTACCTTTTTTTTTTGATCCTTTCCTTAATGCTATGTAGAGCTCCAGTGTAGTGCCAATCGAACAAGGTGAAGGCTCAAACAAGAATAATAATTAAAAGTACCTACTACTCAAGTACGTACAACAATAAAAAAAATAACTAAAGACTAACATATATAATATTAGTAGGATTAGGATACCTATATACCTATTACCTATTATATTATATACCTATAT
Source organism: Hydriomena furcata (assembly GCA_912999785.1). NCBI lineage: Eukaryota > Metazoa > Arthropoda > Insecta > Lepidoptera > Geometridae > Hydriomena > Hydriomena furcata. The sequence goes on from OU538821.1 coordinate 3,880,696, forward strand.
ACCTACATTTGCATATTACCCTGTCTCTAGCTAAGCAATGACATTGCATCGCTCGATGTAGGAGGATGTATACAATTTTGAAGGCTTTTTGAAAGAGATACGCGGAGGCGGGACCTGTAGTGCAACCGTGTCAAAGGCTATAAAGACGTATCCGGCCTCTTGCCAAACGAGATATTAATGACTGGGGTAACGTACAATTCTTGACAGGTGTCTCAACAAAACAGGCTTCTAAATAAAACAGCCCATTAAAATTTTAACATAATAGAGGCAGGTATATTTATTTAATTAAAATGTATCCTAGTCCTAATAATATTATAAATGCGAAAGTTTGTGATAAGGCTGCTATGTTTGTTCCCTCAAAAATAAACGACAAAACGGATTAAGATGAAATTTGCCGTAGTATGAAGATAAAAAATCAGAATAAATAAAGGGGGAACTTATCATCTGAAAAACAACCCATAAATGATAAAAAAACGCAAAAAGGATGATTTTGGTATAGATGGCGTTGGTGTGTACAAATTCTGACATCACAGACTAAAAACATCTAGTCGTCATAGCAACGCAGTTCTGATTAATTAATGATACGCATTCTACCAAAATTCGTAATTTATTTTATCAGTACAAGGTTTGTAAGGAAAAAATTGGAAGCTGCCTAAAATTGCTTTGTGATTATTTTTTGACGATTATTTTTTTATGATTTAAAAAAAATAATCGTTGATCTGATTATTTTTTATGATTTTGACAGGTCAGTTGGTAGTAGCTCTGCCTTCTGCGCTGTAGGTTGTGGGTTCGACCCCCACCCAGGGCAAATATTTGTGTGATGAACATAGATGTTTGTTCTGTGTCTGGGTGTTACTATGTATAATAAATATGTATTTACAAATAAAAAGTATATAAGTATTCTACTAGTTATCTGGTTTCCATAGTACAAGCTTTGCTTAGTTTGGGGCTAGATGGCGTTGAGTGTAAAGTCCGCCAATATTTATTTATTTTTTTAAAATAACAGAACAACGTTTTTCACGGGTTGGCTAGTATATTATTATATTAGATTTATCTTAAGCCATTCAATTTAGTGATGGTTTCGTAACCGGCACGCGCCACAGCCCACGTGATAAGTACTTTCTTTAGATAATTTATAAGCCGACCCCCCTCTGACCCCAACCCGAAGCGGTTTAAAAAAGTTTGGTACACGTCGCAGGAGCATGCGATACGTTTATTTTCATACTTACTGGCTAGGTACAAAGAAGGGCGGACGTCAGGCAGGCGATCGGTTACAAAACACTAAGCCAAATCCTTTCGCATATTGGGTCGATCCCACATAAAGTGGGATAAGGACATGAAGATGACTAGCTAGGTACAATAATTATTATATTATTTCTTTAATATTTTGCAGTGATTCTCTGGGGGTCGATGTCTGGGGCTCATGTTATAAATTTCTATACAAATGCCTGAGCACGAACCACTTGACCAACTGACACTTTTACTATACAAAGAGTGTGGCATTTGGACGATACGTTGTCGATACGATAGTGGTTCATGCTAATCCTCGATATAAATTATATATGATTAATAGCACCATTTCCACCAGTTCTCAAGCCTCTAAGCTAGTGTGATTGGGGATTAAAGTCGTGATCTTATTTCACTTTTAATATTGATTGAAGATTGAATAACAATTATTATATCCGTTACCTCCTATGTCTTGTGGAGTGCGCCTACGCAGGTCGATAGAACGGTCATAACGAGTCGGAACTTATGCTGGTACCCGCAAGCTGGTGGGGGTAGGCAGGCGACAGCCCACTGCCTGGTCTTTCGCATCACGTATTTAATACCGTGGTAAATCTATACTAATGTTATAAATGCGAAAGCAATTATAAATAATAAAATAAACTTTATTTATTTCATTCACAAGATGAACACAAACAATGAAAGAAATGAAACTAAACTAAATAAAATTAAACTTAACTATATTAGATTATAAATGATCCAAGCGATTTCAATGAATAAACGCTTTTTTGATTTTGATTTTGAATTTGATCTGTGATTCAGAAATCAAGTTCCTCTTCCATCCTTATGCACTAACACTAATTACATGTGGACTCTGTCTGTCTGTGACGTTATCACAGTCAAACCGCTGATCTGATGTAATGAAATTTCATATAAAGATACTCGTAGTTTAAAGTCTTGGGACGGACATAGTCTACTTTTTACCCCAATTATTTCAAGAATTTCAATGTTTTACGATAAAGTCGTCAAAAAACGATTTCATGAATCGCCAATAAATAATGGTAAATTTAATATGCCATTAAATATGTTTTTATTGGCTTAAGAGGGAGTTTAGGTCACTCCTGCTATGTTTTATAGATGCCCTAGGCCTGGCGGAAACCGAGGGGATGAATTTCAGAAATTTATTTCTTAGTGCATTAACAGTTGCATTAACACATCAAAAGGAACACATTATCCAAATTTCAAGTTTCCAGGACCAGCAGTTCAGGCTGTGCGTTGATAGATCAGTCACTCAGTCAGTCAGACAGTTGATCCTCCTATTTTCATCTATTTTTTTCCCCGACGCAAAAAGTGATATTTGACGTGTCTATCTGTGTATCTGTGTGCCTGTCTGTGGCATCGTAGCTCCTACACGACTGATATTGCCGTGGCATCACACTGGAGCTCTACATAGCTTTAAGGAAAATATCATTAAAAAAAAGGTAGACCCCATTCCGTGTTTGTTGCCTGATTCTTCTAGGCTTGGTCGTGTGGAATCGGCGTAGCTTCACCTAGTTCCTAAGACGTTTCAAACTGATCCTTGTGATTTTATTGAAATAAATGATTTTTGAATTTGAATTTGGATTTGATCGATTTAAAATGTAGTATCACAGTTTTAATTTACCCTGCGTATAATCAGATTTCAATCAAACGCATATTTTTTTGCGAATAACGGAAAAATAAATGATTAAAACCCTCACCTTAACTCCCAGACTCTTAATAAATCAACGTTTATTCCGCGAATATTATAACCGTTTGCATAACAAAGTGGCCTTATGATCAGTTACCTACTATATAGATAGAGTACCTATTATACTGGCGCCGGAGCACATGCATTATCCGTAACAAACGTGACCAGCTTTAGACAAATCGTTAAAAATCAAGTTAGCGTTAGGTGACAACGACAATGTGCCCCGATTTTACGAGCGTCACCCGTCTTCTACTCAAATTAAAATAAGCACATCTCACACCAAAAATTGTACTCGTAAATACAAAAGTTTAGATGTTTGCCCGTTATTCAACTGCGTCGTAACAGCTTAAGATTTTGATGTAATTTGGTGTTTAGTTAGATAAATGAGACTGAAATATTTATCCCAAAACACAACCATTAAGAAATTTCAGTTTTTATACTTTTACCTACCTACATTATCTAACCACGCAAATGAAGTTAAGGAGGTCCACTAGTATTTGATATTTTGTATAAATCGTTTTGGCGTGAACGCTAACTGAGCGCATGACATTATAACTACGAGATGTCCTGCGTGCCTGTTCTTAAAAACATCTCGGTTTGACACACATAGATAATGCTATTGACTTTAACCGAATTCGAAGACTGTTTATGTCAGGAGTAGTAGTTTCTTGTGAAGTAGAATGGAAGCTCGGGGTAGTACTATTCACTATATCCTTAACCAGTCTGAACATCTCTGTTAATGTACTTATCTTACGTATAAAACTAAAGGAGAACCGGCAGCGAATCCCTGTGACCTGGCTTTATAGGCTTTATAGTCCTAGTGTGAGGAACAGAGTCAACTAATGGTACTGCTTTCAATTTGGAATATTTAGGACAATTTTTATGTTATGATAAGGTACCAAGACTGTTCTTTTCTTTTGAAAAATAAACATTATTATTATTAGTGTGTAATACTCTTTGGTTACCAGTGAAATGTGGTTTAACACCTGTATGCTTCGTGTTGGCAGACGCGATTTGCGTTTTCGTGATATGCTCACACACGTTATTGTTTTGTCTATAGACGATGGTATGCCACATACAATACAGCTTGATCATTTCCTTGTTCTGCCTAGAAGTGTAATCACAAACTTTCGCATTTATAATATTACAAACTGCTTGCTCCTTCGCATGAGTGGTACCTGGATAAAAAGTTGCATGTGTTATTCTGATGTAAGCTATATTATTTTAAAGCTTCATTTTATCCGTTCTGTAGTTTTTTGCGTGAGAGTAACAAACACACACACACCCACACACCTACATATTTTCGCATTTATAATATTAGTAGGAAGTAGGATTAGGGATTATGACCTATTTTAAAATATCAAACAGAACCTACGCAAGACCAGCAGTGTGCACGTCTCTTATCGCTAAAAGTATCTGTGAGAAATACCTTTAAAATGTTGTTTACTAAGAAACCCTTGTGTATGTTGTCCTTGGTCAGATTATGTAAAGTAAACTTATAAATGGGACACGGGAAATTAAAAGGTCAATTTTTTATTGACTTGTTATCGCGAGTTTCGGTATTTTACAACGAGTTTTTGGTAAGATTGTAGGAAACCTTCAACGTTGTGTACCGGATGATTATGATGTTAGATCAAGCTCTTCGTATTATAAGCTCAAAATTAATAATAAAACAATACTACTCATATAATAAATAAATAAATGTTGGTGGACATTTCACACAGCGTCATTTAGCCCCAAACCAAGCAAAGGATAACTATGGGAACCAAATAACTGATAGAATACATATTGAAGAGTAATTATTCTAAATTCTAATTATCTTTTTACAAAATAAATAAATTCTGTGGTGCGAAAGTGACAACGCTATAAGTTCGTATTGCGTTGTCACTTTCGCATGCGAGTAATATTGTTTAGATTTTACTTTAGGACATTATGGTATGGCCCCAGGTAAAATAAACTAGAATTTAGATTTGGTACGGAAGTTTGTTTACTGCTATAATATAATAAGTTTTCTGTTGAAAAATATTTTAAAATGACAAGCTTTTGTAAGATCATTCAAACCATTGAGTACCAGCACGTTATCACCTGCCACATTATATAACATTGTCATCGGAACTTGACAAGTATGCGAAGTCTTAACTCAATGGAAGTATTTACTAAGGAGTTTCATTGACCAGTTCCTGACTCCAACAGATCAGCTCGCTGTCACCATATTATTGCATTGTCACCTACCAACTGCTTGCTTATTCTGTTTTCAAGTAGTATTAAAAAAAAAACCGACATGCATGTTGTTTTAAATTGAATTGAATAAGTTCAATACAAAATTTCATCCCTCATTTTCTCACCCTGAAAAGTGGTATTTTTTCCTCATCAAAATCGGTTCACCTAGTCGAAAGTTCTGAGGTAACAAACCTATTCCCTAATCCTCATCCTATTCTGAAGTCGGTTAAAAAGTACAGCCTACATTGGTACCTACCGCAGTGCTAGCTTGTCTTATATAACAAATTACAGTAATTATAACTCTTTAGTTGCGATACTTATTTGTGTGACACCCACTTTCTGATGAAAACAAAAGAAAAACTAATGGATACCCATTTCTCATTAGCAGTAGTTGACTCATAGATAATGCACTACTGATGAATATCTGAATCGTTTAGTGTTTTTCAATAGACTGGTCTCACAGCTCAGTTGGTAATAGCTCTGCCTTATGTGCTGCAGGTTGTGGGTTCGATCCCAGGATAAACATTTATGTAATAAACTTTTGATGTCTGTTTTGTGTATTGTATTACCCCACTATTTTTACTCTGAATTGAATTATTGTGTTAATAACTTAAATTTTACAATAATTTTGTTTTGAGGTGATTCAATATGATTGATTGTTTCATCTTCTACTACAGTTATATTAAACTCTTTGTCATCAAAAATTATTTTCTAGTTTTTAGTTCGATTAGCAATAAAAGCGTGTTTTTTTAAACTATATTTTATTTATATAAAGATCCCTCAAAAATTTGACAACAAAGAGGTTTGTTGTTAACATATTCTTTCTTAAAATGTTTCCAGCCAGTTCAGTTTTGAAAATCAAAAGAATTTCACTAATGAGGATTGTTGTTGCCTAATTGTTTGTTATCTGGTTCCCATAGTACAAGCTTTTTGTTTGGGGCAAAATGATGCTGTCTGTAATGTCCACCAATATTTATTAATTTATTCTTTTTTTAAATGTTGTTTTTTTTTGTTGCCAGTTCAGTTTTGATGATCGTCAATATCTTTGAATTTAGAACGTTACGTACACCAGGGCCGAATTCGCGCCTAGGCTTGGCTTGGTTTATTTTTTAATGTCTCACGTAGGCTGCGCCCACTGCCTGGTGGTGTCGAAAAAAACCGTGGGCCTGTTGTAAACACCAAATGACAGAAGCATGCTAGGTATAATAACACTTATAATATAAGCAGTAAGGTGCATTTTGTTAGGTACCGTGACTCTATTGTGGCAGCGCGAGCGACCCACGCAACCCCAAACTTTTTATTTCACAATTACGAAGGATACCAGCTTTCGCTTTGCTATTTTATTTTCTGTGATCAGGTGGTTTCATTGTTCTGTTTGGCACAATTGAATGATACGATACGAGTATGTACGAGCGCTCGCTCTATCAATTTATAATAATGTTCTGAATTTGGGAGTTATCTCAATATCATAATAATATTATAATGTTAAATTTGTGAAAAGACATCATGTTAGTTTGTGCCTCGATCGGGCCTAAACGACCAAACTAAGATGAAATTTGCTGTAAAATCTGATATCTCAGGCTAAAAACATTCAGTTGTCATAGCAACACATTCTACTAAAAATATTAAACTTACTAATGTAGCTCGGTACTCGTAATTTAATTTATCAAAAAAATCAGACATTACTTTTGACTACTGAATGACGTATTTCTGCCAAAAATCCTAATTTAATTTAAGAAGTTGTTTGAAGATGCTTTGTTCTATGCGGTTATAATAATTTGGGTAGGTCAATGTCTGCTACGGGTCGGCTAGTTTTTCATAAGAAAATCCATGATCTAATTAGATCATGGATAATTACTTATACATATTTATAAAAAAAGGATTAGGTCTAAATAAGTAGGTATTCTATTGGTTATCTGCTGCCCGTAGTTGCTTTGCTTAGTTTGAGGCTAGATTATGCTGCTGTGTGAAATTTCCACCAATATTTTTAGTTAGCGTTAGTAGTTGGTACAATTAGCATGTCCAAGGCTGAGATAATTCTGTTCGTACAAACTGTTGTTTAATCTGTGGTTGTAGCACGCGAACCTACAATCTCGCAAACAAGTACGTAATGGCGCCGTCTAGAGGTGGGTCATACTCGTATTTTCAATTACCAGGTCTATAATATACCACCTTAAATAAATACTAGGTTGATAAACCAGGTTTTAAGTACTTTAAAGTATTCCAGATTTAAAGAGTTCAATGTACTTCAATGTACTTTAGTACATTGAAGTACAGAAATACTTAAAAGTTTAAAAATACTTTAATGTATTAAATACGCGTCAAATCGTGACGTCATTCATACGTGGTAAGTATTTTTTAAGCTTAAACCAGGTTTTGAAACTTGCTCGAGTAAACGCACCACCTCTAGCGCGGACCAAATTGTTCACGGTCGCCACCACGCATATGTATAAATAGGTATACGAAATTGTACAAGTGCCACAGTGGTTATTGTAAAACACGGTGTAAACTCAGCTCCCCGGGACGAATAATTACTGGGAATTTTAACGACCAGTCAGGCCAGTTCTGTTGCCCAACGCCCGCGCCTAAAGGCCCAAATGAACACTCGACTTCGAAATTCGAATCTTACTAATTATGAGCACGTTTTGTGTTGGATCTGAAGAAAGGTCGACTCAAAAAAGTTTTACTACATAAAATATCTAGTAAGAAGGTCCTACCTCTTAGGTACTGGCCATGCGAGTTAAACGCATTCGAGCAAAATAAATTCGAAACCTGAGTAAAAAATTATAGAAATTTATTATTACATACTGAAGTATGTTTATCATGGCGTAGTTCATAACTAAATAAATAAATATTGGTAGTAATTTTACACATCGCCATAGCTCCAAATCAAGCAAAGCCTGTACTACGGGAACCAGATTACTGATATAATACATAAATACGTTTTTTTTGTAAGTACGTACTTATGATACATTAAAACACCCAGACACAGAACAAACATATTCATCACTCAAATGTTTGTCCCGATAGGTATCTAAACCACAATTTACATGTCAGAAGCCAGAGTCACTACCAACTGAGCTGTGAAGTCAGTCTACTAGGTATATAACTGGGTACTTTCAGAGCAATGTTCGTAATAAGTACTAAATTTCTTGTAAGGAATTTAGTACTTATAGAGTAATAGAGACAACATTTTTAGAGACGTCTAAATCGCCTTTAGTTTTGTTTCCAACAGAATTGACATTGAATTGAATTACACTTTCGTACACGGTACATAGGGCGGTGCATAATGAGAAAACCTGTATATTAGTTCCTTTTAAGTGTTCAGTACGTTTTAATGAAAAACAAAACTCTTATAGAATCACTCGTGTGTCTGTCTGTCCGTTAACCATTCCACTTCTCCCGCCCTATGATGACCTCTGTTGCTTCGACCTATGTCAGCGATTCTAGGCTATAGATTAGTTTGCTGTTACTATCTTTATTTTATTTATACTAGCAGTCAGCCCCGTCGCAATTAATGATTTATCAATGATTTTATGGCGATATTGGAACGAAGTTCCTTATCGCGCGTTGTGAAAGGGGGCTAGACGGAAAAAATTCTTACGAAAAGTTGTCACGAAAAGTTGTCACGACACTTTTATATATATATATATATATCTATTAATTGTGTCGAGGTCGAGGTCGAGGTGGAAGTGGAGGTCGAGATGGAGGTGGAGGTCGAGGTCGAGGTCGAGGTCGAGGTCGAGGTCAAGGTCGAGGTCGAGGTCGAAGTCGAGCTCGAAGTCGAAGTCGAAGTCGAAGTCAAAGTTGATTCCCCTTCCCTTGTCCCACGTTATTTTGTGAGAACTTCGTTCCATCCGGGTGTCCCTTGACACCTCTCAAGTTTTTTTTTTACACTTAGGGTTACATTATTACATTTTTAATAGGGATCCCTGATTTTTTCTAGTAATGAATATAGCCTATATTCATCAGGGACAATGTAGGATTCTAATATAAAATAATTTTTAAATCGGGCCAGAAGTTTCGGAGTCTATTCAATGCACACAATCAAATCTTTCCTCTTTATAATATTAGTATAGACAATTTACAAGCTGCTTGCCCCGGTTTCGCACGGATACCTGGATAAAAAGTAGCCTATGTGTTATTCTGATGTATAAGCCATATTACTGTAAAGTTTTTTTTTAAATCCGTTTAGTAGTTTTTGCGTGAAAGAGTAACAAAAACACACAACCACTCACAAACTTTCACATTAATAATACTATATCCATGACAGACGTTGTCCTGTCAAATTTAATAATCGAATAGAGAAGACTGAATGTTTTTAGTCTGTGATGTCAGATTTGTGCACACCAGCGCCATCTATACCAAAATTATCCCTTTTGCGTTTTTTTGTCATTTTGGGGATGTTTTTCATATTTAGTAGTCTATTATTTATTCAGGCATTATATCTACATCTAGCAAATTTCAACTTAATCCGTTTTATCGTTTAGGCCTGATTGAGGAACACACATACATATTATTATAAACTCACAAACTTTCACATGTATAATATTATTAGGATTAGTAGGATTAGAATGTTCTAAATATTGCAAATTTTGTTTCAGGTAAGCTCATGAGTTACGGAATCTTAGGTTACAGAAAATTACCACAAAGCGGCAATTGGCGATTTATTGTGCAAGTAAGAAAAGCAATTACTAACAATATTGCACATGGTTGGATTTGCTTACATAATAAACGACAAAACAGTTATCTACAAGGTAAGTTTTATGTAGTTTTATGACTGGCTCAGCTCAGTTGGTAGTAACTCTGCCTTCTGCGCTGAAGGTTGTGGGTTCGTTCCCCACCCAGGACAAATATTTGTGTGATGAACATAGATGTTTGTTCTGTGTCTGGGTGTTAATATTATCAAGTATGTATTTACAAAAAAAAGTATATGAATATTCTATCAGTTATCTGGTTCTCATAGTACAAGCTTTGCTTAGTTTGGGGCTAGAGGGCGATGTGTGTAAAGTCCAAAAAAAAAGTTACACACTAAAGTCACAATCTAAGAGAATGTTCTCAGAAATTTTATAAAATTTAAAACTGCATCATTTATCTCAAATAAATATTGTGGTGGCACCATCTAGCCCCAAACTAAGCAAAGCTTGTACTAAATAAATATATACATCGGTCTCAGCCGATCGACGTCCACTCAATGACATAGGCCTCCCCAAAAAAATAATACTTATGATACATTATAATAACATTCAGACAAAGAACAAACATCCATGTTCATCGCACAAATGTTTGTCCCGGGTGGGAATCAAACCCACAACCCGCAGCACAGGTACAACCAACTGAGCTGTGAGGCATCTAAGTCAACCGAACCCGAATCATTCGTACTCTAACTTCGGTCACCGTATTCACTAACGTGCTAATTGCGCCTTCTATTGCAAAAATACTTCTGAATTAGAAAATAACTAAAAAACCGGCCAAGTGCGAGTCAGACTCGAGTACTAAGGATTCCGTACCATTTAAAAAAAAACGGCAAAAAACACGTTTGTTGTATGGGAGCCCCACTTAAATGTTTATTTTATTCTGTTTTTAGTATTTGTTGTTATAGCGGCAACCGAAATACATAATCTGTGGAAATTTCAACTGTCTAGCTATCACGGTTCATGAGATACAGCCCTGGTACAGACAGACGGACAGCGAAGTCTTAGTAATAGGGTCCCGTTTTTACCCTTTGGGTTAAGAACCCTAAAAAGAGCTCGATCCAAGTCAAGTTTCGCAATAAAACTAACATGCGAAAGCAAGATTCATAGTTAGGCAATAGCATCGTGGGTTGCCACGTCTTTAATGTACACCCACACAAGCGCCTGGCCCACACACACTACATTATACTTTATATACTTTTTGATTGCCATCCTTTTTGGTTGTATTTCAAAAGAGGTTTTAGTATCATCCTAACCTAACCTAACCCAATATTCACATAGGTAATAGGTAGTCCCTATTAAATCCTAATGAGAGATTTATATGAGCACTTGTTATCCCAGTAGACGGTGTCCTGTCAAAATTTACACACTTCATTTTCAAGAATTTTAAAATTATACGCTTGTTTTTCTAGGAACCTTCTCCTGACACTAACGAATACTATAAAAAAAACTAAAAAACACGCTGCTCTTATCATGTACGGTGCTATTAATAAAAATTTACTTATCCAAAGGTCATCTGAGGTTACACCAAGACTTGTTAATACTAGCTTAATGTAAGCAACTCCATTTCTAATCCTTGTTTATTAATATTGAATTCGACTAGTCCAAACGTAAGCGTTGGACTATATTTAATCCTGCGCTAGTCTACGTTTATTAATGAGACGGGTAGTGTTTTAGAGGAGGTTAGGCATTTGTCTAAAAACCTCGTCACCAGGGATGACTACTAGCTACCTAGTAGTAGGTACACAGAGCTAGTAGCTGCCCCGGATCTAAAATATTTTTTAGGGGGGGGAAAATACTGAAAATTGGCGCCCCGTCCACTTGTATTTATTTTTACCTTTATCATCTTTATAATTTCAGCTATCAGATGTCCTCTAATTGATTGACAATTGGAGATAGGCCTTTCGGAAATGTTCGTACCCAAAGTTCAAAGTTAAGTAAATAATGAGTTGTCCATTCGTCTGTAAAGTGTGTATTTGCCCGCCCCCTAAACTTGCCTGCCCCCCCCTAGATCCGGGGCTGGCTAGTAGCTACCAACTCGCAGTTTATTATTTTACTAAGAAATCAGTTTTAACGCGGTCAAAGCAGTCAACCTGTTCAGAAATAATAAATGGCCGGTTCTCTGATGAATATCTGCATGTAACACGTTTGAAGATAATCATCAGCAGTTGAGGATTAGAAGACAAGACCCTCAGTTTTATAGATGGCTATATAACTTTAACCGTCTACGTACTTATAGTTTTATGGGATTACAACTTTGACCTTGCAAGAAGGGCTTCACGATATTCAAAGTGTTGGTTAGTTACTTCCTAAGTAAAGTTAATTGGCAAGTACAAGAAACTATTAGATAAATTTGCTGTTTTACGTACGAAAACTAAGTTCCCTATTAGCGGTTCAAGCGTTAGTAGAATTATTTTAAAACTAGCTGTCCCGTCAGACGTTGTCATGTCAAACTTCAATAGTCCCATAGAAAAAAGCACTTAGTTTTTCACGAATTTTTCAAGTTAACGGCTGATTTTCCAAAATTTTCTTTCATAAAAACCTTGTCCTGACACAAAAAAAGAAAAGAATTATCCAATTTGGTGCAGTCGTTATGCGCGAGTCGAAGTTATGCGCGTACATAAATTTCTGCGATTCATTTTTATTATGAACAAGCTGACCCCGCGAACTTCGTATCGCTTTAGAATTAACAAATGTTGTCTTAAGTTCCCGTTCCCGTTCCCGTTCCCGTTCCCGTTCCCGTTCCCGTTCCCGTTCCCGTTTCAAAATCAATAGTTTTTATAGCGCACACGAAGAAAGCAAAATTTTTGGCAATTTTTTACACCTTGCTTCAAACTATCGTCATTTTTATAAAGAATTTATTACTTTTTCAAAATAAAAAATAGCTTATGTTACTCAAGGATAATGTAGCTTGGTAACAGTGAAAGAATTTTTGAAATCGGTTGAGTAGTTTTTGAGTTTATCCATTACAAACATACAAAAAAACAAAAAATCAAAACTTCTCTCTTTATAATATTAGTATAGATTAGGATTAGAATACTATTATGAGAATTGTCATCTCATAACTTTTCGATTGATAAAAACATTCTCGTCGGTTTTCTCTTTAGTTTTTAAAAGGTATTTATACAATGCAGTGGACACGTGCTATCATGAAAACCCAGCCATGATTTTAGGTGCCGTTTCTTAAGCAACCAGCATTCCACATCTATCAGCTAATAGACTGTACCAACTAGACAGTCACTAAAGAAAAATCTTCAAAATGAACCTTATTTTGTAGTACCAAGAGTGCATTTACCTTTGCACTTTAGTTTTACTGTACCAACTAGATAGTCGCTAAAGAAAAATCTTCAAAATGAGTCCTATTTTGTAGTGACAAGAGTGCATTTAGCTTTGCACTTAAGTCTGAACTAATACGCCATCTAAACTAGCTTACAAATATACTATATTCCGCTCGCGGTTTGACTTGCATAGTAGCAAGGAAGGTACCTTATTAGTTCAGCCTAAAGGGCTTCACACGCAGCAGCTATAATGTAAAGATGTATATATTAAAGCACGATATATCTCATTACATCTTTCTATAAAAATCGACAGGAGACCATACACGACAGCTATATACAGCACGACCAGGTACGAAGATCAACAAAACAAATCAAAAAATAATGTAAAAAAAAAAACCTACACTACACATGTCAAATTGATAACCTCCTCTTTTATTGTCGGTTGACATTTTATACCTTAATTGATTCAACCGATTCGGCGTGATTGCAGTGCAAACACAAACAGACAAACTCTTTTATAGTTGTTAATAATAGAAGGATAGAACTCGCTAGGAAGTATGTTAGATACTTTACGGTATTTGAATTTGAAACTTATTTTATAGTAGTCACTTTCTCTTGTTTATCGGCGATGACTAGAAAGACAAACGAAACTTACAATTATTGTTATCAATGTGATTCAAATTCAAAAATCATTTACTTCAATAAAATCACAAAGATCACTTTGAAACGTCTTAGGAATTAGGTGAAGCTACGCCGATTCCACGCGACCAAGCCTAGAAGAATCAGGCAAACACTGCTTGGAGTCTACCTTTTTTATAATAATCCTTTCCTTAATGCTATGTAGAGCTCCAGTGTGGTGCCAATCGAAGGCTCAAACAAGAATAATAATTAAAAGCACTACTCAAGTACGTACAACAATAAAAAAAAACCTAACGAGCTTCAGCACAAATTCAAAAAGCAGCAGAAATAAAAATAGATAATAATTACGTTTCAAAAAACTTAAGGGGCTCCCAGTCGACGATTGCTCTTTTTCGAAACGAAAAAAGAAATACTTCTGAACAAGCCACATCTCCTATTTTTATAAGTATATTACTTCAGGTTCCTAGATTTCTATTAAGCTGAAATCATAATAGCAGAAATTTTTCACGACAAAGATATTATTTCAAAATGATAAGTTTTAGAATTTATGATCGAAATATTTTATATACCTACTATTAAAATCAGCTTGTGATTTATTGTTAAAGATAGGTAATATGTAGATCTAGATTTCTATTAGAATAGATTTTTGATAAGTAATTATACATAATTTATTCGAAAAGCTAAGGCGGACCACGCGCCGACGACGTGTGTTTGTCGTCATTGCAGCGGTCGGTAGGATTATTTATCGAAGTGATTAAAGATGGGCACATCTTTATTCACATATACTATACATTATAAAATAGGAGATGTGGCTTGTTCAGAAGTATTTCTTTTTTCGTTTCGAACAAAAACAATCGTCGACTGGGAGCGCCTTAAAAGAAAACCGACGAAAATGTTTTGACCAATCGAAAAGTCAAGGGACAATATTAGTTTTTAAGTTTTATGAAGTAACTATTAATCCTACATTAATATAATTTAAATGGGACCAACTTGTCACTATTCTCTACACAATAGAAAAAAACCCGGTCAAGTGCGAGTCGGCACTTGACCGGGTTTTTTTCTATTGTCTGTAATACTCGCGCATGAAGGGTTCCGTGCCAGTATCTATAAAAAACGGCAAAAAAACACGTTTATTTTATGAGAGCCCCCCTTAAATCTTTATTTTATCCTGTTTTTAGTATTTTTTGTTATAGCAACAACAGCAATACATATAATCTGTGAAAATTTCAACTGTTTAGCTATCACGGTTCATGAGATACAGCCCTGTGACAGACAGACGGACAGCAAAATCTTAGTAATAGGGTCCCGTTTTTACCCTTTGTGTACGGAACCCTAAAAAACATTTAAATCGGATAACCAGGTAAAAATATATAATACTTAAAAAAAAAATACTCGTCTACTCGAGAACCTCCTCCGTTTTTCTTCACTACATAGTATAAAGCAAAGTCGCTTTCCGCTTCCCGCGTCTGTATGTAATATGTATGTATGTATGTTTGCTTATATCTTTAAAACTACACAACGGATTTTGATGCGGTTTTTTTTTAATAAACAGAGTGATTCAAGAGGAAGGTTTATATGTATAAAACATGCATAATATAGTAGAGAAACACTGATAATTTTAGAGGTTTCTAATGTGATGTCGTAAATAAACACATTTTTTTGCGCTTACATTGCAAATGCTGGCTGAACCCCACGAGATATATCAAAATAATGTACTACAGTATTGTACACCTTAAAAACGTCTACAATAAAGTCCACGATGGTATTAGAAATGTCTTACGCACAGCGAAGCGGGCACGGGTCAGCTAGTTTACTTGAGAAACTCCTCCGTTTTTCTTCGGTTAAAAATGCCAGCGATATCTTTAGAACGCTTCCGACTGGTAGTAATCTGGATCAGTTAGGCTACCAATAGACTGCTTTCAACGGTCTTTAGATTGCTCAACTGGTTCATGCACGTTGTAAACATATTAGATGTTATTTGTTTCCTAGAAATAATTTATTATAGGTAAGCATATTTATTTTAAATTATTTTTAATAAGAAAATAGTTTGTATTTACTCGTCCATAACTTCACGTTAAAAGAGCTACTAAATATATATTTGTTACGAATATAATAAAATCAATAAATCACCTGTGCGAACCCACGACCTTCGAGTCGAAAGTCGTGGCACCTCCCACTATGCCAAGACGGCTTTAAGAAAAACAACTGGCGCCAATCGTTTATTTACATTTTGTTTTATTTATTTTAGGATCAAACTACACTATACAACATGCTTCAGCATGGCTGGTTTACTTAAACGATTTATTCTACAAAAATCATCATAGGCTTGAGGTCTAAAAGGTACTTGTACCTAAAAGATGTAGGGAAGTAATAGAAGGAAAAGCAAGTTAGAGTTGGTTGGTGGATATTTTCACAGCACATCTAGCCCCAAACTAAACATACTTGTGCTGTACTCTATATGAACTAGATTACGGATATAATACTTATATTTTTTGTAAATACATACATATAAATACACATACATAATGAAATTTCAACTTTCAAATCAAATCGATCCAGTTGTTTAGGAGGAGTTATGTGACAAACACACGTACAAAAGAATTATGTATAACAAGAATAAGACACCTAGACACAAATATCTATGTTCATCACACAAATGTCTGGCTATGGTGGAAATCTAAATACAACCGAAAGCGCAGAGTTATTACCAACTGAACTGTGAGAGCAGCCTATGTGCTATTGTATGTAGTTTAAGCCATGTTAATTGAATAGGTATTTTAAATAGTCGCGTCATGTCATCGTGGTGACAACTGACAATATAAATGACTTATTTAAACTTAATTTATTTTTCGTGTTCATATATTTTACTAGCTGACCCGTGCCCGCTTCGCTGTGCGTAAGACATTTCTAATACCATCGTGGACTTTTTTGTAGACGTTTTTAAGGTGTACAATACTGTAGTACATTATTTTGATATATCTCGTGGGGTTCAGCCAGAATTTGCAATGTAAGCGCCAAAAAATGTGTTTATTTACGACATCACATTAGAAACCTCTAAAATTATCAGTGTTTCTCTACTATATTATGCATGTATTATACATATAAACCTTCCTCCTGAATCACTCTATCTATTAAAAAAAACCGCATCAAAATCCGTTGTGTAGTTTTAAAGATATAAGCAAACATACATACATACGCGGGAAGCGGAAAGCGACTTTGCTTTATACTATGTAGTGATGTGTTGTCGAACTTTGGTAAATTGTAGCTATTATTAAAATAACACTTTTCTAATTTCGAATAAACATCTTTATGTTTTCTGTTACATACATATTTTAGTAAAACAAGCTTTTGTTAAATTTCTGTGGGCATGTGCCAAATATAATTTATCGATGTGCATCTGACTAACCCCATTAAACACTTTAAAAAATCTAAGCACCTAAAGACCCGAGAGGAAGTCTATGTTCTTGGGGATTACAGTCGTAATCCTATTTTTTTTTTTAGTTTGTCAAGGTGCAAAAGTGACATCGCAATATGAACTCGTAACTCGTATAGCGTTGTCACTTTCAATTTTTATTTAAAAAAAAATCTTTTAGCTAGGATTATACCAGCTCGCTGTCACTTGTCACATAATATTTCATTGTCGTCGGATCTTGACAGGTATGCAAAGGTTTACTAAGAGAAGTTCCGTTATACAGATCCTGACTCGCATCGTCTTTTTAAATAAAAAAAATTACGTATATTAATGTAAACAAAATAAAATATTTCGCTTCCTCCTGTTACAATCTTAACACTTACTCTTTATCTCGAATATAAATGGTGATGTTTTATAATTTGTATCATTAACTAGAGTGGCCAAAAGGCATCCCAAAAGCGGGAAAAAAAACGACTCCGAATCACGACTCTAAAGCCTTCGCTCAGGCTTTTAAAACTGTCGAAGGGAAAGATATAACAATGAAAAAAAAACCGCCAAGTGCGTGTCAGACTCGCGCACGAAGGGTTCCGTACCATCACTACATAGTATAAAGCAAAGTCGCTTTCCGCTTCCCGCGTATGTATGTATGTTTGCTTATATCTTTAAAATTACACAACGGATTTTGATGCGGTTTTTTTTAATAGATAGAGTGATTCAGGAGGAAGGTTTATATGTATAATAATAACATGCTACCCGTGCGAAGCCGGGGCGGGTCGCTAGTTATCTATATAATCAACAAATAATCACGTTTGTCGTATGGGAGCCCCCTTAAATATTGATTTTATTCTGTTTTTAGTATTTGTTGTTATAGCAGAAGCAGAAATACATAATCTGTGAAAATGTCATCAGTCTAGCTATCACGATTCATAACAGCCCTGTGTCAAACAGACAGACAGACAGACGACCAGCGAAGTCTTAGTAATAGGGTCCCGTTTTTACCCTTTGGGTACGGAACCCTAACAATGAAACAAGGCAAGCCCAAGCTGTAAACAGGTTGTTAGTTTGTGAGAGATCACACTGTGGTCTCCTAAAGTGATGTTACAAATTAAAATGTTCACTAAAAATGTTTTGTATGACCGCGACCGGAATATACGAGTTTCCCTCATATAACTCTTTGTTTTTAACTTTTTTTATTTAAGGGGTTCCCAGTCGACGATTGCTCTTTTTCGAAACGAAAAAAGAAATACTTCTGAACAAGCCACATCTCCTTATTTTTATAAGTATATTACTTCAGGTTCCTACCTAGATTTCTATTAAGCTGAAAACATAATAGCAGAAAGTTTTCACGATAAAGATATTATTTCAAAATGATACGTTTTAGAATTTATGATCGAAATATTTCATGTACCTACTATTAAAATCAACTTGTGATTTATTGTTAAAGATAGGTAATATGTAGATCTAGATTTTTATTAGAAAAGATTTTTGATAAGTAATTATACATAATTTATATCATTAATTTATTCGAAAAGCTAAGGCGGACTACGCGCCGACGTGTGTTTGTCGTCATTGCAGCGGTCGATAGGATTATTTATCGAAGTGATTAAAGATGGATACATCTTTATTCACATATACTATACATTATAAAATAGGAGATGTGGCTTGTTCACAAGTATTTATTTTTTCGTTTCGAACAAAAACAATCGTCGACTGGGAGCGCCTTAAGGTATTATTTGAAATGTTTGGATTTTTGTATGGGCTGAGACTACCCCGGATAAGACGGAAATAGTGATAACTGCATTATCTTGAAAACCATCAAACTTAAAAATAAACTGTCTATAATTTACTTAGCTAGTATTATTATCTAACGAATTATATAAAAATGAACTGTTTAGCTATTCATAATTTTGATTAGAAACAAAACTAGTGTTTTTGAAGAGTCAACTTTGGAAAATAAATCTATCGAGAAAAGTTTCATCAATCGTGTCTGTCCTGTCTGTCTATAATTTATCTAGGTTATCTTTGTCGTAGAAAAAACAAAACTATATGTTATGCAGTTATTGAGAAAAAACGATGCTTTGCTTCTGCGTTAATCAAAAACATTTATTACTCGTCTTAAATATATTAAAGTTATTAATATGGTCCTTAGTATTTGTATTTTACATGACCTGTGTTGCCTGAAATAAGATAATATTATTTTCAGTTTCATCCAAAACCGTTTGGTCGTTTGGGCGTGATTGAGTCACAAACATACAAACGTCCTCACAAACCTTCCGATAAGATAGAATATATAATGTTTGAGTCTTTAAAGGTCGAGACCCTGGGTCCGTAGGAAACGGAGCCCTCCGGGTCTCCAAAATTATTCCACGGTTAGCTATATTTATGCAGTGCCAGATAAGAGTCAACTCTCGGGGGCCGTACCACAAGTTTAAAGTAATATCAAAACAATACCTACCTAGTTTTTTTTGTGTGTAACAAAAAAAACTGTGTTAGCCGACTTTCAATCTGAAGGTCAATGGATGCGCACCAAAACACATAGGAAAACATCGTGAGGGAACCAGTTACTGCAAAATGTGGACATGTGCCAAATGTACTGTTTGGACGTGCCTCTGACTAACCATTTTTGAAATCTTTAATGATCTAATCGCCAGGAGCTAAGATGATGTCTACCGTACTTGGAGATTACACTTTCGCACCGCGAGTATTATTGTTTTAATATTACTTTAGGAATTTGTGGTATGGCCTCAGGTCTTTAGGTAACTTTACACCAATAATAAGATTGGAGATTGATGAGAAGGATGCTTAGCTGAGTAATGATACCTTGTGAGTAAAAAAACCGACTAAGCGCGAGTCGATCGATTTGCACACTTAAATTTCAACTAAACTTATTATTTGAAACAATAACTTTAATATTTACCTTTTAAAAACTAAAAATAACCGACGAATATGTTTTGACCAATAGAAAGCGACGATGGATTTTTTGGATTTCCAACTATTCTTTACACAAAAGAAAAAAAAAATATCCAAACGAACGGTAGACATTCTCTCAGATCTCCTGACGCTTAGATCCTTTAAAGATGTCTAGTGGGGGTAGTCAGAGGCACGTCCAAACATTATACATATTTGGCACATGCCCACATTTTGCAGTAGTTAGACCCTCGTATTCAAGAACGACACTATGAGAACACGCACCCACAGTGGACGAAATCTTTTTTCATAATCATCGCCGCTAATTACGAATATAGATAGTACAAATATATTTTTATCTTAGTCATTATGTAAACCTCAGTACCTACCTAGGTAGTTATATATATTTTTACAAGTAGTTTCATAACTTGTAGATGTTTTGTTTTAGATGATATTATTATAATATGCTTTACCATGCTGGAACGAAGGTTCCTTGTCAGAATACGAAACCCCAAAAAATTGTTGACGTCATAAAGTTTTGAACGCCCACAGTTTGTACCTTTACATAAATCATTAGATGCTCAACAATATCCAATATATTTTTAGTCATGCACGAGTTATTGGAGATCTTGTCCAGAAACATTATTGGATTTCTTTAAAAAAAAACCGGCCAATTGCGAGTCTGACTCGCACACGAAGGGTTCCGTATTATCTATACAAAACGGCAAAAAATCAGGTTTGTTGTAATTAAATATTTATTTTATACTGTTTTTAGTATTTTTTGTTATAGCGGCAACAGAAATACATAATCTGTGAAAATTTCAACATTCTAGTTCATGAGATACAGCCCTGTGACAGACAGACGGATAGACGGACAGACGGACAGACGGACAGCGAAGTCTCAGTAATAGGGTCCGTTTTTACCCTTTGGGTACGGAACTCTAAAAACATATTATTTATTTAGATAAATTAGCATAATGCTCTGTTGGTGGAGGAGGAGGTACCTCGGGTTTTCAAAAGATTTTCTTCCGCCATGCAGCGTTGTTTTGTGTTCCGGTATGATGGCTTACTTATAACTTAATACTGTCAGGAGTGCTAAATCACTCCCTATTTTTTAATCCATGTTATATATGGTAAAAATATCTGTCCTGTTGTCGCTGACTTGTTTTTTGTTGTTGTATATTAGACAAGTTTATATTTAACAAAGTAAGTTACATACATGCATTGCAAAATGTATGTATGTAACTTTGTTTTTTAAGGTGGAAGCTTGCAACTCAATTTTGAAGCAGTTATCCCCAACCGATTGAGCTGAAATTTTGCATACCTACTTATTTATGTAGCTTCGGTGACAATGCAATAATATGGTGACAGCGAGCTGATCTGATGATGGAGGAGCTGTTCAACAGACACTCACAACGTAAATCCTTAGTAAATACTCTGCTTGAGTAAAAACTTTGCATTGTCAAGTTTCAAAGACAATGTAATGTGACAGCTGTGTTCGTTGTGTTGCTTTGAATGATATTACAAAAGCTTGTCATTAAAATTATGTTCTATACATTTACCTTAAGACGAGTAATAAATGTTTTTGATGAATGCAGATTAGTTTTTTCTCAATAACCGCAAAACATACATTATTGTTTGTTATGGCAACGATAACTTAGGGATATAATCTCGATAAATTATAGAGAGAAACACGATTGGTGAAACTTTTCCCTATATATTTATTTTCCAAAGTTGGCTCTGCAAAAACACTAGTTTCGTTTTAAATCAAAACTATGGATAGCTAAACAGCTCATTTTTAGGGTTCCGTACCCAAAGGGTAAAAACGGAACCCTATTACTAAGACTTCGCTGTCCGTCTGTCTGTCTGTCTGTCACAGGGCTGTATCTCATGAACCGTGATAGCTAGACAGTTGAAATTTTCACAGATTATGTATTTCTGTGGCTGCTCTAACAACAAATACTAAAAACAGAATAAAATAAATATTTAAGGGGGGCTCCCATACAAACAAACATGATTTTTTTGCCGTTTTTATAGATAATGGTACGGAACCCTTCGTTCGAGAGTCCGACTCGCACTTGGAGGTTTTTATTTAATTCGTTAGATAATCATACTAGCTAAGTAAATTATAGACAGTTTCTTTTTAAGTTTGATGGTTTTCAAGATGCATTACTTCTTCCAGAAGAAGTACACATGTTGTGCCGACCCCACTTAAGTGGGATAAGGGCAGGAAGATGATGATGATGATGGTTTTCAAGATGCATTTATATCACTTTTTGCGTCTCGGGTAGTCTCAGCTCATGCAAAAAACCAAACATTTCATATTTCACCTTATCGTTGGAGAACGCAAGCCTGATGTTTTTTACCAGCATGGCTGTGAGCATGTTATGTCTCCAAGTGGTAAAAAAAACCGGCCAAGTGCGAGTCGGACTCGCGCACGAAGGGTTCTTTACCATTATCTATAAATGGGAGTATGGTAGCCCCCCTTAAATATTTATTTTATTCTGTTTTTAGTATTTGTTGTTATAGCAGTAACAGAAATACATAATCTGTGAAAATTTCAACTGTCTAGCTATCACGGTTCATGAGATACAGCCCTGTGACAGACAGACGGACAGACAGACGAACAGCGAAGTCTTAGTAATAGGGTCCCGTTTTTACCCTTTGGATACGGAACCCTAAAAAGTACGTAGTACAGTTGTCTTGCCTTGTACCTCTTGCCCTGTATTGTTTAAATGGTAAATCATTTGAACAATACGAGTAGAACGAAGTCCAATCCTACTACTAATTATAAATGCAATAGTTTGTGAGTTTGTGTTTGTCTTTCCAACCTCACCGTAACGGTTGAAAGTATAAATAAATCCTACTTAATCCTAATAATATTATAAACTAGCGACCCGCCCCGGCTTCGCACGGGTAGCATGTTATTATTATACATAATAAACCTTCCTCCTGAATCACTCTATCTATTAAAAAAAACCGCATCAAAATCCGTTGTGTAATTTTAAAGATATAAGCAAACATACATACATACGCGGGAAGCGGAAAGCGACTGCTTTATACTATGTAGTGATGCGAAAGTTTGTAAGTTTGTATGTATGTTTGTTCCTCAATCAGGCCTAAACGACAAAACGGATTGAGATGAAATTTGCTGTAGATGTAGATATACTGCCCGAATAAATAATAGATTCCTTTAAAATATGAAAAACATCCCCAAAACTAAAAAAAACGCAAAAAGGATGATTTCTGTATAGATGATCACAGACTACAACATTCAGTCTTTTCTATTCGATTATTGAAATTTGACAGGACAACGTCTGTCACGGGTCGGCTAGTATTATAAATGCGAAAGTTTGTGAGTGTGTTTGTTACTCTTTCACGCAAAAACGACTGAACGGATTATAATGAAAATTTACAGTAATATAGCTTATACATCATAATAACAAATAAGCTACTTTTTATTTAGGTACCACGCGGGCGTAGCCACTGGTGGAAGCTAGTAAATAAATAAACATTGACGAACTTCACACACAGCGCCATCTAGCCCCAAGCTAAGCAAAACTTGTACTATGGGAACCAGATAATATAGAATCTATACATATAATAAAACTGTAGAAGAGTTCAATTCTGTACATTGAATAAAAACTAAAAAAAATACTCCTAGGGGTCTTCATACAAGTAACACAAGCCAAAAAATTACATTTTGAAATTTTTGTCTGTCTGTCTGTCTGTCTGTTGTCTGGCTTTCACGCAAAAACTACTGGACGGATTTTGATGAAACTTTTTTTGTTATGTAGCTATTAGTCCTCGGCAACATATAGGCTATAATTTATTTTGAAGATGGGAATACCAGATTTGAAATTATCTGTCGACCAGCGAAGCGGGCACTGGTCAGCTAGTAATTAATATACCTTTTTTTGTAAATACATACTTAGTATACAGACACATAACAAACATCTATGTTCATAACACAAATGTTTACCCTAGGTGTGGATCGAACCCACAACCTACAGCGCAAAAGGCAGAGTTACTACCAACTGAGCCGTAAGGCCAGCCAATCATATATGTTACTAGCTGACCCGTGCCCGCTTCGCTGTGCGTAAGACATTTCTAATACCATCGTGGACTTTTTTGTGGACGTTTTTAAGGTGTACAATACTGTAGTACATTATTTTGATATATCTCGTGGGGTTCAGCCAGAATTTGCAATGTAAGCGCAAAACAATGTGTTTATTAACGACATCACATTAGAAACCTCTAAAATTATCAGTGTTTCTCTACTATATTATGCATGTATTATACATATAAACATTCCTCCTGAATCATTCTATCTATTAAAAAAAACCGCATTAAAATCCGTTGTGTAGTTTTAAAGATATAAGCAAACATACATACATACATACATATTACATACAGACGCGGGAAGCGGAAAGCGACTTTGCTTTATACTATGTAGTGAAGTAACTCTAACGCAGTAAATATGTGCTATTATACCTTTGTATATAGCACCTGCAGTAGGTACCTACTGGTAACTTCCTGTGACTGGAAATCTAGTTTATTTAATTATGTTTCGAAGGTCACTTTATTATGGCACTAGCGACCCGCCCCGGCTTCGCACGGGTAGCATGTTATTATACATATAAACCTTCCTCCTGAATCACTCTATCTATTAATTATACATATAAACCTTCCTCCTGAATCACTCTATCTATTAAAAAAACCGCATCAAAATCCGTTGTGTAGTTTTAAAGATATAAGCAAACATACAGACATACAGACGCGGGAAGCGGAAAGCGACTTTGCTTTATACTATGTAGTGATTAGGTATTAGTAATTACCTGTTTAAGCTGCCTTCTGCCCTGTAGGTTGTGGGTTCGACTCACACCCGGGACAAACATTTGTGTTATAATAATGATTGTTTTGTGTCTGGGTATTATTATGTATCTTAAAGTATGTATTTACAAATAAAAAGTATTTAAGTATTCTATCAGTTATCTAGTTCTTATAGTACAAGCTTTGGTCAGTTTGGGGCTAGATGGTGATGTGTAAAATGTCCACCAATATTTATTTATTTAGAAATGTCTATCACATAGCATTTACAAAGAGCACCATCGAAGAAAATACCTAGGCACCAAGCCTGTTGCCTGATTCTTTTAGACTTGGTAGCGAAGAAAAGGCGTAGCTTCACTACTTCTAAGACGTTTTAAAGTGATCCTTGATTTTATTTAAATACAAGTCAGTACACAGTGAATTACTGGATGTTCAGACTATTACCAGAATTATTATTAGGTACCTACCTACACATCACTTTACATAGTAAGTAGGTATGTATGGGCGTACTTAGGAGAAGACCAAAAAAAAAATTCCTAGTAACTCAGCCTTTTGGTAATTTGCCTAAAAACGGGCGACGTGAATAAACAGTTTTGTATAAAATACATTGAAATCATCATATTTCAAAGTCGGATACAATGTAGAATGAAAATGTCTTGTTTTTGAAATAAACTTGGTATTGTAAACACGCGTCGCCGAAATCAAGCGTGACACGAATATTTTAAGAATATACAGTAACATTTCGCTTATGTTCGTCAATATTGACCAAACAAAACAATTTAAGCACTTAATACGTATCAGACGGAAATACATTACTTTTAAAGTTAATTTTGTTTTAAAGTAATCGTTTTTGGGGCAACCTTTAGACAACTTTGAAAAGTTCCTTATACCTACATTAGGTCTAATTTAATGTATACAATAGAAGCTCAAAACAATACCAAAATGTTGGTATAACAATAAAAATTTGTCTACAAAAAATCTAGAAATCAACGTTTAGCATGTTTTTGTTCGTAACCAAAAATTTGGGTTTGTCATAAAGCAGCATTTTCGAAATCGGACTGCAGTACCATCCACCTATTTTTAAAGTTATAAAAACTTGTTACCATGTTTTACGCAAGATAAGTTACATTTGAACCAATGTGAGCGTAGGTATAGCGAGTCTTCACAAAACACGGACAGCCTTCAGAGATACAAAGTCGGCTAGTCTGATAGCGTCACGGACTATCCAACATTGGACCTGCACCGTTACCAGCCATTACAAACAAAAGCGTGTTTGTTTTCTAATTGGCTTGGTCGCAAGACTCAGTCTTAAATTTTCGTCTAGTTTCAAAGACAATCTAATCATATTTTTTTGTTTTTTTTTTAAGTGCAACAACAAATAATATCACAATAGATTTTTGTGTGAGACATGTTTGTGTGGTGACATGGAACAAGTTGGTAAAATGTATTCCTGTAATGGATGGTACGGCAGTGTTTGTTTGCTTCGCGCTCGACTTGGCGGGGGCACTGCCGTGCCCCCAAATTCATAATTAGAGTACCGTGACGTCACTGTGACAAGTGAGTTCAGATGAAATGCTACTACTTATGTAGCTATGGAACAAAACGGAAAAAAATAATCTCATTTGTCCGATGACGTCATGTTCAATAGAACAAAAATATATGTCTTGATATTTTCTAATTGTGATTTTATACCTTCTAGATCTATTCTGAGAGTAAGCAAAAGTTTTCAAATATCTGTTTCAAAACAACTGTCTTCTTTAAAATACGAGTAGGTACTATTCATATTTTTCAATACAGACACGCTCTCACAGAGTCACGCATTAGCATGGCCAAGATACATTCACCCTTCCAAACTTTACCTATTTAAAAAGTCTATAGCAAGCCTGTCCACGCTGGTAGCATCAGCATCGGTGATAATTAGTTTTCGGCTGTCTAGTGGTCACGAGTCAGCATTCCGATGTATGTACCGTCGACTCATCCAGTTATCTACAGATACTTACAGGTGTTTTGTACATTTAAAAGCACTTAGTTAATGGTGTTGGAGAGTCAATTTTAATGTTGTAACTGTTGTTAGTGCAGAAGAACAGTTACTGCTACAACAGTTCGTAAATTATATTGAATATTAAATTAATTGTTTATAAAAATATACAAAGAATTTGCTGACTATGCTCACGGGTTTAGCGATGAAACGAAACACTTTACGAAACTTGAAATTAGCAACTTATTAATTTAGCAACAAGGGAGAATTACCTACTAGACTTTTGCATACCATTTCTGTTTTCTGAATCTTTTTATAAATATAAAAACCGGCCAAGTGAGAGTCGAACTCGCGTACGAAGGGTTCCGTACCATTATCTATATAAAAACTGCAAAAAAAAAACAGGTTTGTTGTATGGGAGCCCCCCTTAAATATTTATTTTATTCTGTTTTTAGTATTTATTGAGCAGCAACAGAAATACATTATCTGTGAAAATTTCAACTGTCTAGCTATCACGGTTCATGAGATACAGCCCTGTGAGAGACAGACGGACGGACGGACAGACAGCGAAGTCTTAGTAATAGGGTTCCTTTTTTACCCTTTAGGTACGGAACCCTAAAAAAGAAAACTTAACAAAGTACTACTACGGTAAAGTTTTTATAACTGTTTCAAATTATATCAACCCAACGTCTACAGACACGCGAACAAGATTCACCACGCGAATCTTGTGCTCATCTTTGATTGGTGTCAGTTTCCATAGGTTTTCTAACGGCATTCTTTCTTGTCCAGGAACCATCTCTAAGGCTGATGTCACTACATCAAACTTTTCACCAGCCATGAGGGGAATCGACGATAAGCACGCCATAAAGCCGAATCTACCATACTTCATTATTTCATTATCAAGAGTTGCTCGCGAAAACACTTTAGATGCTTCGAAACCCATATCCTTCAGAAAATACTCCAAATCGCTGTAATATACTTCTACAGCGTCTGAGAAGTCTTGTTTCTGTTTGCATAAGTTGCTGCACATCATAATGAAATATGTCAGATCAGTAGCGAGAGATGCACACCTGTACAGTTGGAAATCAATAGCCACCGCTTTGTTCTTGCAGCAGAGGAAGTTTGGACACCATGCGTCTCCGTGGCAAAACACTGGATATTCAACAGCACTCGTCAAAGATTTGATTATATTCCCATAGAGATCATTGGAGACGACTTCATCAAACTTTTTGTAATAGTTGCTCGATGGTTCGAAGTGCTCTTTTAGGACTTCGCGGTCTATATCGACGGCATTCATCATATATGGGGTATACCAATCTTGATTGAACTCAGAGTAATAAAGCTCTGGGATGTCATCTAGTATTTTCTGGAAAACTTCAGGCTTTTTGATTCTCAACACAATTGAGACGGCATGAAGATGAGCAAGGGTTTTAAGGACCTTGTTTCTTTCACTCAAAGTGGGGTGTTCAGATATCGAAACACAATCTGCGGCAGAGAGATCTTCGATCAAAATGTAATCATTTTCACCGTCCAAATGACAACTGTAACATTTCGGGGTATAGTCTTCAATATTTTCCTTTGCCCCAGATGATCTTTGGACTTCACATAATGCGGGTAAGATGTCTGTAAAGAATTTACCCTCTCTCGCGAAGAAATTCGTGCACCTCAAAGTGCTGCGGAGAGCAAGGTCGTTCACTAGTCCTTTTACGATGAAAGTTGCAGAGTGTTTTTGTCCCGTGACATGAATTCTGTAAACTGCGCTGATTAGGCCCTCGCCGGCTGGCGCTGCTCTGCTCACTTCTATAATTTTGACCCTGTCCTGACTGTTCGTTTGCTGCTTGTATGCCATCTCTACCACAGACTCTGTCAAGTTCTGGGAAATTTCCGAAAGTGTCGTCTGAATCATTTTGATGGAACTACTGCAGAGTCCCAGTACAGACAGTATTTAAATACATGAACCGTTGATAATGTTATCTTGCTTTATCACGTGTAAACAATGGTGAATTATGGAACCGTAGAAATGTAATTCAATTGTAAATACCTGCGTCTGAATCGATTTGTTAACAACTACAACCTCTATGAACATTAAAAAACTATAAAAAAACTATTTTCTTTCATGTTTTTTGTCTAATTCATTTGCAACTCCATGCGAAAGAAAATTAGAAAAACTGTCCTATCTCTGAATATGTTACTCGTAGGAACCAACTTGGTGAAAATGTGCTCAGGTTACAAGTATTAAATGCAATATTATGTGGACCTGTGTTCCTTTTTTACCCGCATATGCAATTTCTAAGGCAAACTGAGATTGTAATGGGCCTGGGGCTGAGTCTGTATAATAGAGCACTAAGACACGAGTCGTGTAGGGGCGTGTGCGCACGAACCCCCGCCGGAGCCAACTGCTTGGGAGTCTTTTCCGGATACGAGAATTACTAAATTGTTCTAGAATCTTATTATGTCTACCGTGCCTAGGAATTACAGTCGTCTAGTGTTGGAGATGCTGCAATCTGTAGAATGTTGGTAAAGTTTTGTAATCTATCTTCTCTACTACAACACTTATAACTCAAGAACAGCTGAACCGATTTGACTGAAAATTGGTGGGGAGGTAGAGTAGAACCAGGAGAAGAACATTGAATACTTTTTAACGGGAACGGGAACGGGAGTTAATTCTAATCCTAATCTCCTAGCTAGTAAAAAAATAAATAATCCTAGCTAGTAAAAAAATAAATACTGATGGGCATTTTACACAAACCATCTAGCCCCAAAATAAGCAAAGCTTGTACTGTGGGAACCAGATATCTGATACAATCCGTAGATATATTAAGTCTTTACGGCCTTAGCAATCGACGGACAGATATTTTTATCAAATTATCCAATTTGAACAAAATTTCTCAAGACGAATGATCAGTGGTCATAGTAGAACAATAGTTAGGTGGGTAAGTAAATGTTTGCTCATTATTTAAACATTTTGTAATGTTGTTAATCATTTGTAAACAACATTACTGCAAATTGTAAGCATACAAACACAATTGTTGGTTGTTTCAAGCTGATAACACTTAGCAACTTCTGATACTGATAATTCTTGTTTGTCAAGGTTATATACACTTCGAAGTGTTTGGTTTTTGCAAAGGCATCAGATACTTATTTATCAAATATTTTTTGCATAACAAATCACTTTGTACTGGTTCAGTTTTTAAAATTATATTACGTAATTTTTATGTAAAAGTGTGTCCATATAATTGATATAATGTCGTTTTAAATAAGGTTATAAAGCATGGTTATGTTTATGTCTCGATCAACAGCAAATTTCATCTTAATCCGCTTTGTCGTTTAGGCCTGATTGAGGCACAAGCATACAAACAAACTCACAAGCTTTCGCATTTATATTATTGGGATTTTTACACTCAGACACAGAAAAAACATCTATGTTCACCACACAAATGTTTTTCCTTGGTGGAAATCAAAGCCACAATCTACAGGTCAGAAGGCATAGTTACTACCAACTAAGCTGTGAGGCCAGTCTTATTAGCCAGTCTTAAGGGGCTCCCAGTCGCTGATTGCTCTTTTTCGAAACGAAAAAAGAAATACTTCTGAACAAGCCACATCTCGACGACGTGTGTTTGTCGTCATTGCAGCGGTCGGTAGGATTATTTATCGAAGTGATTAGAGGTGGGTACATCTTTATTCACATATACATTATAAAATAGGAGATGTGGCTTGTTCACAAGTATTTCTTTTTTCGTTTCGAACAAAAACAATCGTCGACTGGGAGCGCCTTAATACAGAATGAAGTTCAACGGCAATCGATATCACAGCCCAATAGACGCCTCGTGCAAGGCGAACATTGTCTGATAAGACATTAGGCTGATACATATAAGACACTGCGTATCAAATCTCAAGTAGTACCGACAACTTCCATGAACCGTTACTTTGAACCGGCCAATCAGAATGCATTTTTTGGGACCCGCACAGTCATTCGGCGTCTATATTGGGCTCTGTTGTCGATGGCTGTGCACTAGGTGCACTTCATCGTAAGTAACTGACGTTAGAATGCAAAACATAGACTAGCTCATGCTCAATCATCTAAATGACTGTGTACATCCGTCTAAAGATGGCACACACTACGCCTAAGGGCCTGAACCATCAACTTTTAGGTTTTGTTTTGACGAGTCAATCAAGTTGTAGCGATTTGTTTACTAACTTCAGCCCTCGGCTTCATTCGCGTAGTACTTGTACCAGGTTACGTTTAATTTTCACATTTCATCTAAATCGTTTAAGTCGTTATAGTGTGAAATGTTTATGAGCAGCCTAACAAACGCATTAGTAAAATGAAAATAATTATATTGGTTCTCGACTGTAATCCTTCATCCTTCATCTTTAAACATCTAGAAGTATCTAAGCACCTGAATGCTTAGATACTTCTAGATGTTTAAAGATAGTAGTCAAAGGTAAATCCAAACATTACATAATGAACAAAACATACTGATTTTGCAGAACCTCGTTAGCATTCCTTATGTGACAAATAGCAAGCCCGTCACTACTTATAAGCATACTAACTGGTTTACTCACGATGTGTTCCTATACATATACATATATTTTTTGAATAGAAAATCCTTTTTGCTGAGATTTGGGCCCACGACCTTCAGATTTCAAGTCTAGATAATATCTCCTATTCCACGAACACGGCACATACATGAAATCACGCCTATACGACGGGTATGCAGAGACCAAGGCTTTCCACTTGCTAAGATCCTGACATACTTCTTTTGCTTCATTCACTTTCATCACTTCCTCATGCATACTCGTCGGTCTAGAGTAGGTACTAGGTAGGTCGCGAGGAACAGGCGTAGCTTCAAACTCCTAAGACGTTTCAAAGTGATCCTTATGATTTTATTAAAATAAATGATTTTTGAATTTGAATTTCCTCTTGTACTTAGCCTTTTTCCACCTTAAACACCTTTTTAGTCAATTGACTAGCCTCGCAGGTTGTGGGTTCGATCCCCACCAAGAACTAGCATTTGTGTGATGAACATAGATTCTTCTGTGTCTGGGTGTTATTATATATCATGTGTATGTATTTACAAAAAGTATATAAGTATTATTTTAGCTAACTATTTCCCATAGTACAAGCTTTGCTTAGTTTGGGGCTAGAAAACGTGTGAAACTTTAAAAAAAAATCTTTCTTCATCTACATGCCCAAACATTTCGATTGTGAAGAAACTAAACCGCGATGTTTGTAAGTGGTACTTATTTACCCATCATAATTTCGCTGATTATCATTATTAATAATAACGCCTGGTAATACTGTTCGTGGAATGCGGATCTATTACGCAATAAACCTACCTAGCAGTCGGCGGAAGACATGACATGAATTCAAAATGTATGAGTTGTGAATTGCGAGCAAAGCTACAACATACGACCTTAAAACGTTAGTATGTGGAGTAAACTGACAAAGAAAATTTATATTATAACTAGCCGACCCGTGACAGACTTGGTCCTGCCCAAATTTCAATAGATGCATAGAAAAAAAAACACTTTAATTAAACTACAAATGTTTTCCCTGTAAACCTTGTCCTGATAAAATAAATTACGAATTTTGGTAGAATGCGTATCATTCAGTAGTCAAAACTAATGTCAGATTTGTTTGATCAAATACATTTTATTACGAATTTTAGTAGAATGCGGTAATCATTCCGTAGTCAAATCAATTTGACAATGTCAGATTTTTGTGACAAAATGAATTTCCACTACCGACTTTGGTAGGATTCAACCTTTTTGGTAGAATGCGTTGCTATGACAACTCAATGTTATCGGTCTAAGATTTCTATTTTTTTACCCATCAGCGCCATCTATACCAAAATCATCCTTTTTGCGTTTTTTTTATCCTAAAGGGGTTGTTTTTCGTATTATAAGTTCCCCCTTTATTTATTCTGATTTTTTATTTACATACTACAACAAATTTCATCCTAATCGGTTTTGTCGTTTATTTTTGATTAGGGAACAAACATAGCAGCCTTATCACAAACTTTCGCATTTAGAATAGTGGGACTATTTACACTATGTAAGGAATGTATTTCTCAGGGTTTTGGGTTTAGTGGTTGAGTTCGAAAACACGATTTGAAATAGTAAAACTTATAATGAATCGAAAAGATAGCATAGATTCAGGAAATGAAAATTTTCAAAAACTCAATAGAAAATTTTAGGAATAATGTAGTCTATGTTCGTTCCAAAGCTTTAAACTATCTCTATATGAAATTTCATCACAATCGGCTCAGTGGTTTCGCCGTGATAACGTCACAGACAGGCAGTTACATTTATAATATTAGTAAGCGGCGATGGGCTTGCAACCTGTCACGTATGGAATGCTAACTACTGCAAAATGTGGGCATGTGCCAAATATAATGTTTGGACGTGCCTCTTACTACCCCCACTAGACATCTTCAAAGGATCTAAGCGTCTGGAGATCTGAGAGGATGTCTACCGTACTTGGGGATTACAGTCGTGATCCTATTTATTTATTTTATTTTATTTTTAGCTAACGTTATTTTACCCCCTTCAGACTAGAGAGTCTGGGCGCTTGAACATCTGAGGTGATGTCTACCGTACATGGGGATCCTATTTCTATTGTTTTCATGAGTTGCGTTAGTAGCTGTTACTACCTATTCATGGCTGAAGTTAAAACGCTTTTGACAGATGCCCTATTAACATTCGAAGTCGAACAAAGGAGGCTGTGTTCACACGCTCGTTACAATCGTATTTTTTTTTATATTCTTTGGAAACACGAAGGAATCTAAACGCGAATCACATTGTGAGAGCGAGCCGCATGTTTTTTGAGTGCCGTCTGTCTTATCTGCTCTGGTTGTTCGAAATTCTGAGACAAGGATGATCCTTTTTTTGTAGTAAAAATTGGCTTTGATATCGGAGAATAGTTGAGTTAATAAGACTCAATAAGAGTAGAGGAGATCCTTGTGAAAAGATCGTAACGCCATACCTATTTCCGCTTCCGAGTAGCATTACTCTGTTCCGGTTTGAAGGGTTGGATGTTAATCTAAAATAAAAAATAGGATCACGACTGTAATCCCCAAGTACGGTATACATTCTCTCAGATCTCCAGACGCTTAGATCCTTTGAAGAAATCTAGTGGGGGTAGTCAAAGGCACGTCCAAACATTATAGTTGGTACATGCCCGCATTTTGCAGTAGTTAGCATTCCATACGTGACAGGTTGCAAACCCATCGCCGCTTATAAGAATACTAACTGGTTTCCTAACAATGTTTTCCTTCACCGTTTTGAGCACGTGTTTTTGATGCGCATATAAATTTTTCGAACAGAAAAATCCATTGATGCACGCCGGGTTTCGAACCTACGACCTTCAGATTGAAAGTTGAGGTACCAACCAATCGGCCAACACGGCTTTTTAAAATTAATCTATACCTATAGGTACTAATATTAAAAATGCTACTAATATTATGAAAGAATCTCTTTCTGCCTGTCTGTCTGTGATTGCAGATGAAATTTCATATACCTAGAGATAGTTTAAAGTCTTAGGATGGAGATAGGCTTCTTTTATTAAAAAAAATAAGTCGTTTATTAATTTCATTATATTACGATAAAGCCGTCAAAAACCGATTTCCTGAATCTACGCGAACGAAGTCGCGAATAAGCTAGCAATAAATATTGATGGACATTACACACACCGCCATTTAGCCCCAACTAAGCAAAGCTAATACAATGGGTTCCAGATTACTGACAAAATACATACTTACCATACATTCATACTTTTCTTTTGTAAATACTTATTTATGATACACTAACTGTCCCGACGGACGTAGTCCTGTAAATTTTCTTTTATTAGGCACTAACTCTACTCCTGGCACTAACGAATACACCAAAAAAAAGAATTAGCAAAATCGGTCCAGCTGTTCACGCGTGATGACCAAGGAAAATAGGGATTCATTTATATATATGATTTTTAGGGTTCCGTATCCAAAGGGTAAAAACGGAACCCTATTACTAAGACTTCGCTGTTCGTCTGTCCGTCTGTCCGTCTGTCCGTCTGTCTGTCACAGGGCTGTATCTCATGAACCGTGATAGCTAGATAGTTGAAATTTTCACAGATTATGTATTTCTGTTGCTGCTCTAACAACAAATACTAAAAACAGAATAAAATAAATATTTAAGGGGCCACAAATACAACAAACATAATTTTTTTGCCGTTTTTATAGATAATGGTACGGAACCCATCGTGCGCGAGTTCAACTCGCACTTGGAAGGTTTTTTTATATATATATGATTTTTATATATTAAAATACAGGAACCTGAGGCGTAAGCTAGTAATTTGTAAAAAAATTAAATAATACTTGTTTATTACCAGTAAACACAAACGACGTAATCTAGACAATAGACATCAATACGACTAAAATTAAAAGATCTCATCAGATCTAAAAGTCTGTGTATAGCACATACACAGACTTTTTGTTGCTTTAGGGTTGCCTATCGCCCTGTTTTTCCAGCAGGGCTATTTTGTATAAACATGATTATCATGTTATGATATTCATACCAATATTTATTGGTACTGAATGCCATAATACCTACGCTTTTTATGCAGTTTAGGCACCTATACCTACGCTTCCAATACAATACCTACGCTTCTGCGTAAGTATAGGTGCATAAACAGTGAATAGTTACCATGAAAAGTGTACAGATTAGGTATTCTCTAACATTAGGTATAACATTCAACATCAATAACATGATAATCATGTTTTTTACAAAATAGCCTTGCAGGTCATGTCCTGTGGGGCTATTTTGTAAAAACATGATTATCATGTTATGGTACTGAATGCCATAATACCTACGCTTTTTATACAGTTTAAGCACCTATACCTACGCTTCCAATACAATACCTACGCAAAAGCGTAGGTATAGGTGCATAAACAGTGAATAGTTACCATGAAAAGTGTACAGATTAGGTATTCTCTAACATTAGGTATAACATTCAACATCATAACATGATAATCATGTTTTTTACAAAATAGCCTTGCAGGTCATGTCCTGCTTATCATGAGTCCTGGATAACTTTTAGGTAATGTTCTGTTAAGCTCGTGCTTTATTATTCCTTCTACTTTCACCAATCGTTTTATCACCGGACATGCGCTTCGCGTGTTTATTGGCCCTGTTTTCAAGGCATTTTACTATTTATTTACTAGATACTTATAGAACGTAGTTACGAGATAATTAATTGTTTAGTCTATTTGTTTCTTACCATGAGTTTTATGTGTACAATAAAGAGTTTACCTACCTATCTATCTATAACAATGACCTGGTTATGAACCGAAATGTCGTAAAATTTCTTCGTTACGTGTATTTCAAAATTAAAGATGGCAACCCTACATCACGTCCACAGAAAATAATCGATAACATCACTAAAGACGCAGCGCAACGTAAAAAACTGTTGTAAAAATGTATAGTGCCAGTAGTGTTGTACACCAGCCTTAGGCGTAAAAACAAGAAAGTGTGAGTTTATAAAACCACAAACTCGGCGACTATAAATGCACGAATACACTAGGGTATATTTTTTCTCGCAACACTAATGCCATATTTGCACTAGGAGACATGTAGCTAGACATGTCCTGCTGGCTTATTTTGTAAAAATCTATCATTATCATAGCTATTAATACATCGATCTAATGAATATCATAAATTTTAGAGAATACTAATTTTAGATTAACTATTTTAGAATCTATGTACCCAATCGGGCGAAAATGTCGCGGGACAAGTGCAATAGTGACACTGCAACGTTCTATTGTGCCTTCATGTCCCGCAATATTTGACGTAACAGACATGTTGTATATATTACTGCAACATCAATTATTAACCTGTAAAATGTTCAACAACACTGCCCTTATAACATTCACTCAGTTGAGCGACATGTTGCGGAACATGTTCCTCCATTTGTTCCCAAGTGTATCCGTGGCTTTAGGTAATCTGTTTTGGGTCGTTTTAAGAACGGTCGTATAAGACTAACCCGAAGGATTACGAGTGACTGACGGACGACGTACCTCGACGTAAAAACGATATAGCAAATGATGACTGACGCCCGGTTCCTAAATGATACCAACCGGTATCGGTAGGTTGATCAAGTTTATATCAACTGCAATTTACGAGCATCCGTTGATTTGAAAATGTATGAAAAGGGGGAGTCAACGATATTATAATTTTATGAATAAGGGCGTAAAACAAACAATTAAAATCAAGGGTTTTAGTACTCCATGTCGATAGCGGTTTATTCGGGTAGTAAGGTTGAGCTATTCTTACTACCATGCGTAGCAAATACGGATCATATTTAGGTTGTATACGAAACGGGGCATAAAGCGAACGATTAGAATCAAAATAAGAGAACGACGGGGCTTCTTTTGTCTTACCCATGTCTACAGGGTTTTATCTGTTCGGCTGACGCCGCGGCCGAGTGATAAATAAAAAAACTTGAAGGTAAAACGGCTCGCAGGTAACCCAGCCATTTTGTCCTAACCTTTTATTGTTATTCTCTTTCAATAATCCGCGTGTTTTATTGCTTGTTAGGCGGTTTGTAACGATGCCAGATTACTAATTTATAAATCGGGTACGACGGTAGCGCGATACACTCAGATTCGGTGTAATTTTTGGAATGGTTTGTTTTTAGGCTGTTGAGGTCTTGTGCCACTTTTATGTGGTACTAAATTTATTAAGTAACAGATCTCCTAACTTAGTGATATGCTAACCCTTTTAGACTTCTTCAAGGATGTAAACGCCTGGAGATCTAAAACGATGTTTACTGTACTTGGGGATTATTAAATGCTAGTTCCTTCAAGCAAGCTTTGTTTTAGCCTATGACGATTGAAGGTGCTTTGATGAATCATATTTTCTACGTAGTACGTTTATAAATACTAGCCAAATATATAGTGGTTATTAATCACTAATCAGTAATAATAGCGAAAAGCCAGTATGAGTAACTAACAAAAAAAATTTTGAACTAGAAAAAAATATATTTTTCATTTAAACTTGTTTTTATGACCGCGATTTAGGTACTTGAAAGCTACATTACGATTTTGAAGGGTATTATGACTGCTAAAAGCTTAGATAGGAGTGAGAGAGAGAGAAAGAGAGAGATAATGAGTAAAACATATTTTTCAACGTTTTATAGAAATAATATAATGAATTAAAACGTGTTTGTTTTACGCGAACGAAGTCGCACACGGGTACAGCTATTTATGTACCTAATCGGTAATTTCCTGTAATTAATAATGTGGTTCTTGTTGGCACAATATAACGCGTGATTAGTTTGACGATCACAAGGTAAATAGTGATTCATAATAAAATAATAAAGCAGACAAATGTATCGCGGTAATGTTAGTTTTAACATAAGTATAAAAAATATTTATTTTATTAATACTGATCCCAGATATTTATTATTATCTATATTTCGAAAAATAAATAACATCTAAAAACCAACTGAGCTATCCAACGACCATTACAAACAGTCTATAGCTAGCTCAACCGATCCCAATCAATACCAGTTAGTAGAGTTCTTAAGGGGCTACCAGTCGACGATTGCTCTTTTTCGAAACGAAAAAAGAAATACTTCTGAACAAGCCACATCTCCTATTTTTATAAGTATAATTACTTCAGGTTCCTACCTAGATTTCTATTAAGTTGAAAACATAATAGCAGAAACTTTTCACGATAAAGATATTATTTCAAAATGATACGTTTTAGAATTTATGATCGAAATATTTTATACTAGCGACCCGCCCCGGCTTCGCACGGGTAGCATGTTATTATACATATAAACCTTCCTCCTGAATCACTCTATCTATTAAAAAAAACCGCATCAAAATCCGTTGTGTAGTTTTAAAGATATAAGCAAACATACATACATACGCGGGAAGCGGAAAGCGACTTTGCTTTATACTATGTAGTGATACCTACTATTAAAATCAACTTGTGATTTATTGTTAAAGATAGGTAATATGTAGATCTAGATTTCTATTAGAATATATTTTTGATAAGTAATTATACATCATTTACATATATCATTAATTTATTCGAAAAGCTAAGGCGGACCACGCGCCGACGTGTGTTTGTCGTCATTGCAGCGGTCGGTAGGATTATTTATCGAAGTGATTAAAGATGGGTACATCTTTATACTATCACTACATAGTATAAAGCAAAGTCGCTTTCCGCTTCCCGCGTCTGTATGTAATATGTATGTATGTATGTATGTATGTTTGCTTATATCTTTAAAACTACACAACGGATTTTGATGCGGTTTTTTTTAATAAATATAGTGATTCAAGAGGAAGGTTTCACTACATAGTATAAAGCAAAGTCGCTTTCCGCTTCCCGCGTCTGTATGTAATATGTATGTATGTATGTTTGCTTATATCTTTAAAACTACACAACGGATTTTGATGCGGTTTTTTTTAATAAATAGAGTGATTCAAGAGGAAGGTTTATATGTTTAATACATGCATAATATTGTAGAGAAACACTGATAATTTTAGAGGTTTCTAATGTGATGTCGCAAATAAACACATTTTTTTGCGCTTACATTGCAAATGCTGGCTGAACCCCACGAGATATATCAGAATAATGTACTACAGTATTGTACACCTTAAAAACGTCTACAAAAAAGTCAACGATGGTATTAGAAATGTCTTACGCACAGCGAAGCGGGCACGGGTCAGCTAGTACATTATAAAATAGGAGATGTGGCTTGTTCACAAGTACGTAGCGACAACGTATCGTCCAAATGCCAAAACTGACACTTTTACTATACAAAAAGTGCCAATTTTGACATTTGGACGATA
Organism: Hydriomena furcata; assembly: GCA_912999785.1. NCBI lineage: Eukaryota > Metazoa > Arthropoda > Insecta > Lepidoptera > Geometridae > Hydriomena > Hydriomena furcata. The sequence continues at coordinate 3,920,449 of OU538821.1, forward strand.
CGTTGTCGATACGATAGTGGTTCTTGCTCAGGCCACAGATCCCTTGTGCCAAAAAGATACAAGTTAGAACATTTTATTCGCGAAGATAAAGACATGCGTTTTCCTTGTCAATAATTCCGATAGATGTAGGTAAGGTTCCTTTAAATTTATCGTCTCAAAAACATATTCCATGCCAAAGAAATCCTTCTTATGATCGATCGATATCAAACAACTTGAGTTATCGATATGATTACATCGAACAGTCGGGGGTGGCAGATGCTATAACCGAATCTAACATTCAAATCACTACATAGTATAAAGCAAAGTCGCTTTCCGCTTCCCGCGTATGTATGTTTGCTTATATCTTTAAAACTACAAAACGGATTTTGATGCGGTTTTTTTTAATAGATAGAGTAATTCAGGAGGAAGGTTTATATGTATAATACATGCATAATATAGTAGAGAAACACTGATAATTTTAGAGGTTTCTAATGTGATGTCGTAAATAAACATATATTTTTTTCTACAATAAAGTCCGCGATTGTATTAGAAATGTCTTACGCACAGCGAAGCGGGCACGGGTCAGCTAGTACTCTATATTATTAACACCGCATAGTTTAATCTCTACCAATATCACAGCAAACAAAACTGGACTTTAAGATTTAAGGATAAAGATTGAAATTTACCTGTCAAATCGTTTTGTTTTGGGTGGCTATAAAGGCTGTGATCTGAAACTAAGGCAAGCGAAACTAGCATTAAAACCAAGCAGTTTTAGGTTGTGAGTTGCATGGCAAGAGGTTATGTTTGGTTCTCTGGCTGTATATCAAAGATGGTCCTTCTCAGTGGGGTACACATACATACCCCAAGAATGCATTTTTTATTACAACATTTATAATACCGCAGTTATTAACAGTTCTACGTTTACAATTAATGATACAAAATTTAATTTTGATGTCTTCGCAGGCGGCTTCGTTTCGGTTTTATAGGAATGCTCATATTTTGTGATGAGTTTTAGTGTAATTAACTTCTTCATGGTATCCAACATTTATGTTACAATGTTATATTTTTACACATTCAAACATTCTATAATAAAATATTACAGAATGTATAAATAATATAATAATGCAAATTTATATAATGTATTACCAAATATGTCTATTTAATTGCACTATTTGGTCAAGGAAAACGGCCAGGGAAAACCGCATACTCAGCTCAGTATTGACCATATCTTATTTGAGGTTGACTATATGGCCAATAGGTGCTGGACAAGTCAACTTCATCTAGATTCTAGAATTGGTAGAAGTGGTGGGGATTCATATTAATTTATTTATAAACAATTTTATATCGTGCCAGAATTATTAACTACATAACCAAAAAATATATTAAAAATTTATCAAAATGCTACATTAAATTATTATCTTACTCACGATTTAACACACTAACAATTACACATTCACTTTACATTTTCTCTGCTTAAATTATTCCATTTGATAGATGAAGATGACAGATGAGATGTTGGAAGGAGAACGCGTTGATGTCTTTGGTTTGAAGACCAGTTTGGTTTGCCTAGGTTTGCCAGTAAAAATAAATAAACGATTTTTTTTGTAAAAAAGTAAGATAACGTATTCATGATTATGATGAACATCATTTATAAATAATGCCAAAGCAATGGTTCTCATACCAAACCGTTAGTTCTACAAGTATTAAAATTAATATTTAATGCATAATATTTACTGTTGGCTTACATTAATAAATAAACAAAATTAAATAACGTTTCTCTGTCTACCATTGTCTAATTACTCAAATAAATCAAAGATTTACTGTGTTTTAGGTTTAAATAAAATAAAGGGTTTTGGTTATCACTACATAGTATAAAGCAAAGTCGCTTTCCGCTACCCGCGTATGTATGTATGTTTGCTTATATCTTTAAAACTACACAACGGATTTTGATGCGGTTTTTTTTAATAGATAGAGTGATTCAGGAGGAAGGTTTATATGTATAATAACATGCTACCCGTGCGAAGCCGGGGCGGGTCGCTAGTAAGTGTATAAATTTACTATATTTCAAGTGAGTTTCCAGAAGTGCATACTATGCTCGATACTATAAATAAATTTAACAATAAATTGATTTTTACTTGAAATATTATTTTTGGCACTAGGTACGTATATCTTACGATATACCTATCGTCATCTAGATGTTCTTAAAGATATCTACCTAAACAATCGAGTAATTTTTTTACACACATTTTGAACAAATAAATATCTTTTAAAATTTTGTAAACGTAATCCGAATAAAACAATAAAATTGTCTCACCATAATGAAGTGCCAACAATAAAAACACTTGTATTCTTTTGTAACAGAAACACGCACCATATTTACAAAACGTGCACTGTCGTGATCTTATTTTGATAAGGATATAGTTCAAAATGGTGTAGCAGATGAAGCGTAAGGGCGGTAGGTACCTGCGGACACAATAGCCGAAATCAAAGATGTATTGTGGCGGAACAATGGAATCAAGTGGGGACTTTGCACACGAAGGCTTATGGGTCTTGGGCCGGCGGCTGGTCGAAGACGCCGTGGGTTATACTATGGTGATCTTTAAAGTTTTTAGAATTTGCTACTTTTTCAACCGATGATAGTAAGATAGTATTTTAATGTATGACCGCGTTTATCTTTTTGGTATAAACATTTTCGTGGGTTATTTGATATTTTTTTAAACATAATATTTACACAATTGTATTAATTTAATAGATCAATAGTTTCATAGAGATCAATAGCTAAAATAGAAAACCAAAATTAGGTTCCTACCTAGCACCAACTAGGTACCTTTCTCCGTAGCACCTCAGGGCGAGAAATAAAAAAAATATAAAATAAACCTACTACGACTTTAGAATTTTGAATTCAAATGTTGTTAATAAGCTTTGCCCAGCAGTGGGGCATGAATGGCTGATAAAATAAAAACATGTATAATTAACTAAACTTCAAACCGCGTTGGTGTACAAAACAACTCCTACAGACAACAGAATAAAATAGCTTGACCCGTGTTTTGATTACCATTTTAATCAGTGACGAATAATTATGTAAAAATATTGGAATTTGATGCAAAAATATGTGGGCAGTGTTCGGCAGGAATTTAGAAAATGAATAACTTAAGCGGCTTTCTGAAACGAATATACTATTCAAAAATTCATGACCTCAGGCTAGTCTTCAAGTATCCAAATTATCTCAAAATATTCGTGAAAAAAACGAGTTAGGACTCCAGTGTTTATAATGGCACATGTGAAACTCTTAAGGCGCTCCCAGTCGACGATTGTTTTTGTTCGAAACGAAAAAAGAAATACTTGTGAACAAGCCACATCTCCTATTTTATAATGTATAGTATATGTGAATAAAGATGTACCCATCTTTAATCACTTCGATAAATAATCCTACCGACCGCTGCAATGACGACAAACACACGTCGGCGCGTGGTCCGCCTTAGCTTTTCTAATAAATTAATGATATAAATTATGTATAATTACTTATCAAAAATCTATTCTAATAGAAATCTAGATCTACATATTACCTATCTTTAACAATAAATCACAAGTTGATTTTAATAGTAGGTATATAAAATATTTCGATCATAAATTCTAAAACGTATCATTTTGAAATAATATCTTTATCGTGAAAACTTTCTGCTATTATGTTTTCAGCTTAATAGAAATCTAGGTAGGAACCTGAAGTAATATACTTATAAAAATAGGAGATGTGGCTTGTTCAGAAGTATTTCTTTTTTCGTTTCGAAAAACAGCAATCAGCGACTGGGAACCCTTAAGGCGAAATTAAATGGTTCAACCAAACCGATTCAATTTGAAGGAGAAATGAAAGAAATGCTTTTTACACGGTATCTGGAAAGTGAACTGTTCAACACAAGGTAGTGCGTTTAGGAGTTGAATTTTTAAGTGATCATTAATTAATAAAAGAATTATCGAAAAATAAACTAAGGAAACGCCGTCTTTGGTGGGTGCGATCATGGGTATTAGAAAAGTGAATCGTTCAATTCTTATGTTTACACGTTAACTTATCGTTCAACCGCTTGTTAAACGTTGAAGATTGAACGCTGAAAATATTGAGCATGGTCAATTCCTTCAGCACCATTGAACGACAACCTTCAATGACATTGATATTCACTTATTTACATGGATCAATTTGGTTGCTTCATCCAAATTGAAAGACAATAGTGAACCGTGTAATTTCGCCGCAAATTGGCAGACTTGACAGCAGATGATTAAAAATTTATCAATTGAATTTAACAGTTATCAAATCGAGATATTGTACCTATAATGCCTCCGAGGCTGATTTGATTACAGAAGACCTGGGGGTCTTTCTGTGATCGACCAACGGAATCAACGGTAGATTACCTTAATAAATAAACAACCGTTGACGACATAAATAAATACCTACATAGAATTTGGAATCGTTCGATTACTTTTGGGTAACCACGAAATGTATGTATTGGCGGTTTACTAGGTCAAGAATGTCACCATTGTATTTCATTTACCTATTTATAAGTACAGCGCTATTACTAGGCAGAGTGAATAAAAATAAATAATCGCACACGAGTTACGACTATAAATCCCAGAGTACGGTAGAATCTTGAAACTTGTTCCAATATCCACTACTTGTTTATTTATATACATACACGCTTTTCCCAGCGGCTACGTTCGCGGCACATAGGTAAAGCTATTACGGGATAAGGTAATATTCCAAGTTTTATCCAAATTCGTTTGGTCATGATTGAGCACATTATGAAACTTGGAATATACATAGCCCTGGAATAGCTTGGGGCTATTTTTTATACAGGTACTATAAAAGCGAAGCCGCGGACGGATGCTAGTACAAATATGGTGTAGGGTTAACCAACAAAAGCAAAATGAGTAGGGCAAATGAGATATAGAAGCGCAATCTGAGAATATTGAAAACTATGGAGTTCAGGAATGCAACGCAAATAACGAGTAAAAAAACGTTAATTTGGCTGTTTTGCCACACATTGCTGGTTTTGTCCTTCTGCTTGACGTTACTAGTTAGCAAAACCAGTAATGGTTATGTTGTAAGGTGACATGACCGCGTCCTGCGGCTTTGCTGTGGTTAAGTACGGGTTAGATCTCAAGTTTCGTAAGGAGTTCAACGCGCGCTTGCCTATTTAATACTAGCTTCCGCTCGCTGACTGACCCCTTTAGACATCTGAAAAGATCTGAGCGTCTGGAGATCTGAGAGTCCGTACTTGGGGATTAAGTACAGTCTTGATCCTATTTCATTTTATTTTTTCCGCTTGCGTTGTCTCATTGTCCTCGGATGTAGTGCTTTGCTCATCCAGTTCACAAACTATATCTGTTATACGAGTAAGTTACATCCGAATCGGTCTAGGCGCTACGTCGTGCTTTAAACACAAACATACAAACTTACGCACTTATAACAGTTGTACAAGTTTATCTAAGTAGAGTAAATAGTACAATTATTAGTTTACACTGAGTGAGTGTACACAGGACTATAAGATTACGCGTACTAAGTACCTACTTACATGCTTACGAGTAGGTAGGTATCTAGGACTGGCTAGGTACCTTCCAGTAAGCATGAACTTAAGTACAGCCTTATTGCATCTTTTCTAGACTATATACAGCTTTAGATGGAAGTTTCTAATCTGTCTTGTGATATGATAGATTATTATTTTCAATTTTTATGTAGGTACATGTCTTTGACTATCTTTAGACATCAGGATCTGATCGCATGAAGATCTGAGAGGGTGACTACAGTACTTGGGATTACAGTCGTGATCCTATTTCATTTTTAGTGCGGAGCTGGCAAGACGAAGTAAGGATTACCAACATCACTATGTTTTCCTTCGCCGTTTTGTTTACGTAGGTATATACTATTTTGAACAGCGCATTGGCGCATGTATGGTATTCGAACTCATCAAGGAATTAATGAGTAAAACCTATAATTTTACCATAATTATAGGTTATACTCATAGCAGGATAAATTCTTTAGTTTGCCCATATCCAAATTGATATTATTAAATCTACTATATAAAATAAAGTCGGGTTTGTTACAACACTTATAACTCAAGAACGGCTGAACCGATTTGGCTGAAAATTTGTGAGGAGGTAGCTTAGAACCAGGAAACGAACGTTTTAACGGGAACGGGAACTTAACACAACATTTGTTAATTCTAAAGCGATACGAAGTTCGCCGGTTTAGTTTGTTTACAATAAAATTGGCTTTTATTTAGCACTAGCTATTTTTGTAGATATTGATATTATCTATAAAACTGTAATACATTACCTTGCTCTATTGTCAATAATTTCCGCAGCGTAAGCGATATAAGGATTTTTTTTCACACGTTGGGTTACATAATCAAAGTTTTCATATGGATCCCTAACATTTTTTAAAATATTCTATAGCCTATGTTCATCAGGGATAATGTAGGATTCTAATGGTGAAAGAATTTTTCAAATCGGTCCAGTAGTTTCGGAGCCTATTCGATGCAAACAAACAAACAATCAAATCTTTCCTCTTTATAATATTATTATTTTATATATTATAATACTAGTATATAGTATAGACAAGGGATCAGCGTGGCAATACCAACAGCGTCTTTGCGTAGTGATCAGGATCAATTTCAATTTGTTTATTTGGAACCAAAAACATGAAAACAATGACATTTGCAGAAGTATAAAGCGGCTTTCCAATTCTGATGATGGAATCTGGAATCTATGAGGAATTGAGAGAACCTCTAAAATTTTGTAAGCATACAGAATATAGGTACCTACCTAGCTATTTTAAAATTTACAGAAACAAGTCAAGCATTTGAATTCAGAATGTACGAGAAGGTACTTATCATTTGGTGATGTGGAACTGGTGAAGAAGACCACAGTTGGGCACTGAACCCTTAACTAACTCACAAGACAATAAACGCTACCCTAAGGCACAATAAGGAGTAGGTATACGGCCAACAAAAACCTCCACAAACATGAAGTCAGTTTTTCTTTTAGTTTTATAAACGTAATTATTATACTCGTAACTATCGAGCTACCACTACCACGCATGGTAGGATAAAAGGTATTCTATGTTTCAATTCAAAGTCTAAATATGTATCGAAATCGGTACAACCGATTACGAACGTGTTCAAGTACCTACCTACTAAACAAACATCAAACTTTTGCATTCTTTAAACTCTTCTTGTGCATATCAGTACACTTTGGCCCTAAACTAAGCTATTTGGCACAACCATCACAAATATAACTCAAACAAACAATACATTTGAGAAGAGTCAAAAGTTTCGTTAACTTCTAAACAAGGCATTTTTACTGGCTCCGTGTGGACGCCGCATACCTGCTCCTATCTTACCTGTGCTTACAGTGAGCTAGGAACGGATAGACATGCCATCAAGAAGCTATACAATTGTTGCTCTATTTTAAACAACAACACAACTGACATGCTGCTAAATCCACATAATTATTATTTTATTATTATAGCCATTTATTCTCCGTTTTAAAGTTACATTAAATACATTTAATTCAATATACCTACATATTACTAATTATTATTTCTTAACTTATATTATTATTATTTAATTTATTTTACTATGGAGATGCCCATTTTTGAGCAAAGGCCTCCCCCATTATTTTCAATAGAATGTGTATTTTTATCTTTTTTGCTTCTTGCTATGTACAGGATGGGGGGTTTTGGTCTATTCTTCCCATGGGGACCACGGACCAGCCACATTGGGAGAGGGTTTTTTGGTTTTCTGATTTCATAGTTTGCTTTCATGGTTTGTGAAGAGGCGGCGCCAGTCGCTATGATTTTTTGTTGTCCTCTTAGTTGTTATTGTTTGTTCTGTAGTTCATTTCCAGTACATTTATGGGTGAAGTCATCCTCCAGCCCCTGCCAATTTCCTCTTTCTTTAGCCATTCTTCTCTCACATAATTATACCTACCGATAAAGTTTCGACTTTAATTCCTTTATCATTATTATCTAAGGCGCAATAATATCTGAATAGCTATTTTCCTTTTGTATATATACATTCCTAAGTGATTTTGAAAATTTATTCATAAAGTGAAACGTTAAAATGTGTATAGATAGCCATTACGCTATGCAAACTGCTCGTAGGCACTGGCTTTAAAGCAAAGGCATTACATCCAAGCAAAGGCTTTCGCGCCCGCCCTGTCTCAACCGCCTCAGCTCTGTAGTTGCGCGCGCGCAGCGAGGCTTTCGTACCTGGCGGGCCAGTCCACGATGGAAGCCTGTGCTGGCCGGTCGCGTGTGTAGTGTAGTGATGTCGCAGCATGGTCGCTGCGCGCGCTCTTGTGTGCCTGTGCCTCGCCGCGCTCGCGATCCAAGTCGCCGCTAAAGGACGGGTGCATTTACACCCGCATCATAACCATCAACATAGCCGTCACTCCTCCGAATTTGTTAAAGGAAAGAGTAAGTTTTTTTCCAAGTGATTTACACATCTGGATCATGGAGATTTCAGTGTACATGGATATCTGAATTCCCAACACGCACCTTAGTTTGCGTCACATACATATCACAGAATCTTCAAACGGTCGTTGATCTGTATTGTGCAGTGATATTGATTTCTTCGTTGCTTTTGTTTGCCAACACGGCTTGCTGTTTAGGGTTTCGTGATCTACAAGAAACCCTTTAATGTCTTAATAGTATACCCACCGAATGTTGCCGAATCTGGATAAAAACACGTTAGGTATTTGAGAATTGTGACTCAATACGCTTGTCTCGACGTAGGCACATTTTAGTTAATATGGATTGGTAATCATTCAATTTGATGATGGTGATAAAAAAGGAGCGTAGCATGGCATAAGTAACCTCCTAATAATCGACATTATAATTTAGAGTTTTTGTAGTAAGTATCATAAAATTGAATTTAAAAAAAATAAGGAGACTTCCTTCTTGGTGATTAAACACTACTTTTGGAATATTTATGACTTAATACCTAACGTAAAATTTAAAACTCGACTGAAATTCCCAAATCTGTTTGAGATTCTTTCAAATTTTCAGATCTTCGAAGATATACTATAAAGGGAGTTGTCATACTAAACATTGCGATACGTAAAAGCATAAAAATCAAAAGAACTACAATTTCAATGATTTTATTACTGAGTAATATAGCGTAATAAAGGTATGAGCTAATCGCTCCTATAAAATAAACAGAGCTTATCTTGTACCCACAAACGCAACCTTATATAGCGCGGAAAGCTGCCCCGGAGTACAGTGAACCGAACCGACTTAAGGACAATTAAATCTGAACACTGCCGAGTGTTCTAAAGATCTGTAAACAAAATGAGATGGTTCAAAGCAAGGTGTGAGCATTGTGGTGGTTTTACTTTTGTAGCGCGTTCATTGTCCTTTTTCAGGTTTTGAGATAATAGTTGTCGGTCTTTTGTATGCCATGATATCGTGAAGTTTAGTAATAGACATTGAGAAAGGTGGCGGGAAAATGGTCAGAAAAAAGACTTGTGAACTTGTAGACTTGTAGTACAGCAGATAACATTAATAACATAGAAAATTGATCTTGTGGCCGCAAAAGTAGTTTTAAAGCATACAGATCTAGCTTTTACTTGCGACCTTGTCCGCGTAGATTGAGGTAATTGGTTTTGACGACTTTATCATAAAACACTGAAATTCCTAAAAAACAAAAGAAAATTTTGGAAAAAAGTAGCCTATGTCCGTCCCAAGATTTTACACTACCTAAGTATATGATGTTTCATAACAATCAAATTCAAATTCAAAAATCGTTTATTTCAATAAAATCACAAGGATCACTTTGAAACGTCTTAGGAACTAGGTTAAGCTACGCCGATTCCACGCGACCAAGCCTAGAAGAATCAGGCAACAAACACGGCTTGGGGTCTACCTTTTTTTTATGATCCTTTCCTTAATGCTATGTAGAGCTCCAGTGTGGTGCCAATCGAACAAGGTGAAGGCTCAAACAAGAATAATAATTAAAAGTACCTACTACTCAAGTACGTACAACAATAAAAAAAATAACTAATCAATCATCTCAGCGACTGTGATAATGTCACAGACAGACAGACAGAGTTACTTTTGCATTTACAATATTAATATAGAAGTATAGAGACTGATCTGGTGTAGATTTTCAGTTGATTTTGTATGTTCTGCTCCGAATATCAACAACTGTAGTAAACTCTGATTTAATTGTTAAAATAAGCCAGTCGATAATTTTAAATAAAACTCAGTTATATAAAATTCCCTCACGCGCCCTTTTCTTCCAATCGGTAAACATCAGTGTGTGGTATGTTTGGTTATTGTCAAGAAATATTTATCAAACAAAAAATGTATTTTATTTGCCCGCCGATTTGGTAGCGTAACTTTAAACGTGTTTTGACCGATTGTTATGAAGTAGTCCCTTAATGGCGTAGGTCAAAAGCTCCATTGTTTAATATAATCTTGTTTCTTAGAAGTTTCTCAGAGCTTAGCTACTCACTGTTAGGTCAGAAACGAAGAGATTTGCCCACAAAAGCTCACTGTTATACGATGGGCACTTCAACGCCCGTCTGGAGGTCGGACTCGCAAACCGATTTAAACGATATATGGTGACAATAATCATGCCAAAGTTTATCGTTTCGACTTTAGTTTGAACTATGAACCGACCATCATTACTACAATCATCGATGTCCGTAACCCATTTGACAAACAAGAATTTGAATTAGACAACAAATTATGTCACGAAATATCGTTTATAGGTTTGCGGTGTAGACCCCCTGGACTTACCTGAGGACACCAAAGGGTACTTCGTTCTTTTTAATCCATTCCTTCCAAAATATTGATCGTATCTAAGAACAAGACAATGCTTATTAGAAGAACTTATAAACCATAAAATATTTAATTATTAACCAGCTATTATTAAAATTTCCTACCAACAATTTTTTTTTAAATAATTTTTTAAAACTCTAATTATCTCTTAAACGGTAAATATTATTTTTAGAAAGTTTGTGTTTTAGTTGATTTTATGATAAGCAATTAATAACACACCAATAAATATAATGGTTTTATCACATTTTGGCGGTATATTTTAAATTCTGATATGCACAGGTAAAGTTGAAAAGCAATGTGGTAAATGATTCTAAATTATGTAAATCATTTTATAAAAATAGTTTTCTTTATGTTTGTAATATGGTAATTTGAGTGAACAAAATTATTATCATATTACAAACTATCGAAATAATGAATGGAATACAATCCATGAATGTTTTGGATATTACAGTTATAAAAATCATTCACAGTTGTCCTCCCCCTCACCCCCCCCCCCTTCTTTCCTTCAATTCTCTTTCAACTAAATTGTTAATTTTAAATTCGAACCTACTTTTCTACATAGGATTATATAAAAAAATGCTTTAATGTTTATAGTAAAAATGCTCTCTAAAAGGCGCTCCATGTCGGCGATTGTTTTTTTTTGAAACGAAAAAAGAAATACTTACTTCTGAACAAGCCACATCTCCTATTTTATAATGTATAGTATATGTGAATAAAGATGTACCCATCTTTAATCACTTCGATAAATAATCCTACCGACTGCTGCAATGACGACAAACACACGACGGCGCGTGGTCCGCCTTTGCTTTTCGAATAAATTAATGATATAAATTATGTATAATTAATTACTTATCAAAAATCTATTCTAATAGAAATCCAGATCTACATACTACCTATCTTTAACAATAAATCACAAGTTGATTTTAATAGTATCAAAATATTTCGATCATAAATTCTAAAACGTATCATTTTGAAATAATATCTTTATCGTGAAAAGTTTATGCTATTATGTTTTCAGCTTAATAGAAATCTAGGTAGGAACCTGAAGTATTATACTTATAAAAATAGGAGATGTGGCTTGTTCAGAAGTATTTCTTTTTTCTTAGTAGTTAATTTAGTATTTCTTATTATTAGTAGTAGTTCGTAGTAGTTTCTTCAAATATTTCAAAGAGGCAATACGCTGAGTGCCGAGTTAGGAGGAGTGAGGAGGTAGGTAGCTATAAAACCAATACAAAGTGCTTTACAATATGTCACTTGTTTTTATTAATAATAATTACACATAAACGATGTTGTCTATAATCGTAAAACGTTTACAAATCATTATGCACCTACCTGATTTTAGATTGGAATTTATAAAGAATTCTTTTATCTAAGAAAACTTTTTAGTTAACGGTATTTTTATGAAAGCAATTATCAAAAAAATCAAGATGATTAGAAGTTTAATAATTCATATTTGATAGATGTTTAGGTCAAGATTACTTGTGTATTTATTTTTTTATGATTAACAAAAAGCCGTGTTGGCCGAGTGGGATATACCTCGACTTTCAATCTGAAGGTCGTGGGTTCGAATCAATGGATTTTTCGGTTCGAAAAATTTATATGCGCATCAAAAACACGTGCTCAAAACGGTGAAGGAAAACATCGTGAGGAAAGCAGTTAGTGTTCTTATAAGCGGCGATGGGCTTGCAACCTGTCACGTATGGAATGCTAACTACTGCAAAATGTGGGCATGTGCCAAATATAATGTTTGGACGTGCCTCTGACTACCCCCACTAGACATCTTCAAAGGATCTAAGCGTCTGAAGATCCGAGAGGATGTCTACCGTACTAGGCGATTACAGTCGTGATCCTAATATTTAATATAATATAATAAACAAGCTTCCGCCCGCGGCTTCGCTCGCGTGTAACTTGGATAAAAGTTCTATATGCTATTCCAGGGCATAAGCTATGCATTAACTAAGTTTCAACTAAATCCGTAAAGTCGTTTAGGCGTGATTGAGGCACAAACATACAAACAAACTCATAAGCTTCGCACGGGTGGTACCTAGATAAAAAGTAGCCTATATGTGTTATTCTGATGAATATGCTATATTACCGCAAAGTTTCATTTTAATCCGTTTAGTAGTTTTTGCGTGAAAGAGTAACAAACACACACACACTTACTCAGAAACTTTCGTATATATAATACTAGCGACCCACCCCGGCTTCGCACGGGTGTAATACATATAAACTTTCCTCCTGATGATTAAAAAAAACCGCATCAAAATCCGTTGTGCAGTTTTAAAGATATACCTAAGCATACATATAGACGCGGGAAGCGGAAAGCGACTTTGCTTTATACTATGTAGTGATTAGTAGAATATATATTTTTCTTTTTAAAACACTTGAATAATTACTTTTTTCAATTATTACCTGTCAACTTGTTACCTTATCTGTTGTCATTTTTTAAGATGACGCATGAAAATCTGAGAGGATGTGCACCGTAGGTGATAATTACAATCGTGATCCTATTTTATTGAATTTTTATTTTTTTGTAACCAACTAAATGAAGTTATATTACTCCTCATGAATGGTGACAAGTTGTACATGTGAATGCCCCTCGAAAATTAATATTACCTACTTGAATTTAATATTACTAAAATATATCCGATAACATTTTAATTATAATATATTTTACGAGCTCAAGACCGAGGATCGTATTACCTTAGCGTTTTTATCTAAAATTACGTTCTAACCCAGGAGACCATAAACTATAAAATTATTTTATATAGTGTGTTTATCTATACTATATAATATTATGAAATATTTGATTGTTTGTTTCCATTCATATGGAATTAAATAATAACATTAAAACTAAAGAACCGACTTCAAAAATTCTTTTACTACTAGAATGCTACATTATCTCTGAGTAACATAGGCTATATTTATTACTAGAAAACATTAGGAATCCCTACTGAAACTTTGATAATATAACCTAGGGTGTTATTAGTCATAAAATGATCAGTATGCGATGCCGGGGTGGACTGCTAGAATGTAACCGCCGATAACCGACTATAGAATATTTACCCGCATCTTCTGCCGCGTAGATTTGGGATTGATCTTGACTACTCTATGGTAAAACACTGAAATTCCTGAAAATCAAAGAAAATTTCAGAAACAAAGTAGCCTATGTCCGTCCCAAGATCTCAAACAATCTCTATACGAAATTTCATCTCAATCGGCCCAGGCAGCGATTTAGCCGTTATAACGTCACAGACAGACAGACAGAGTTACGTTCGCATTTCTAATATTAGTTTAAAAGTATAAATAATAATGTATCACTTGTATCCCATGTCTCATCGAATAGTGAACCCTTTATATGACATAAATAATAATAATAACTCAAAGATTCACATCAATGACATTTGAATCATTTTATCAAAGTAAATGATAATTCAATTTCCGCAATACTTTATTATAGAGGAAAAAATATGATGCCAATACATTATAAAATAACTACTTGTCCAAGGAAAACGCGTATTTACTTAAACCAGACTAAGAAACGTGGCACTCTTATGAATGTAGGTATGCTACAAGTAAATATAATATGCTTGATTATAAATGATGTATGAGACAATAATCGTGTGTGATATAGTTTTATAGTCATATTTTAGAATAATATGTAAGATAATAATTTAGAATGTGAAGTGTTCTTCCACATTCTAAATTATATTTTTATACTTATCCCCATATTCTTAGTTATAGCCTCGACTCTACCTTGGCTCAAACTCTTTCGAGGTTCCTCGAACTTACCATCCCTCCGGACTTCCCTCGAAAAGTACTTCAAGAGGTTCCTCAATTACGTCATTACACCATCAGTCCGTGAAGGTTTTCATCAAACAAACCATCACATTCATGTGTCGTTTAGAAGCTGTCGACCAATGTCAAGGTTTATCTCGAGGTAACTTGAGTTGACAGTTCTGTTGACTGAGGAATCCTTGACTATAGGCAAACTCGAGGTAATTTTATCAACTAGACTACCAAAACACGGCTTCGAGGTCGAGTTGGTGCGGAGTTATTTCGAAGTTACAACTAAGAATATGGGAATTAGTTATTTTATCCAAAATCGTAAAATCCCAGTGCATGAATAAATATCGTGTCTAGTTGACATTCACAAAATCAGCATAACTTAACTTAACATTTTGTTTGAGAATTAAACAATTTAGTTCTCATCAATTTAAATTGACCTGCAGAATTCTTAAATACTAAGCTTCACCTTGAGCTTAGAAACTTCGAGTGCATCATATAAATCATCAACATTAATATATTTACTCTACTAGAGTGAGTAAAGAAGTATAAAAAAGTTTCTACAATTTGTGATTTTTATCTTAGGGATCTTATTTTCCAAATACATACATTGATTTGTAAGCCTTTATTTTTTCAATAAATAGTTAAATATGTCCATAAACTGTTTTTACATAAAAACAAACCCTTACTTTAATTAATTTCACATACAACTGTAAGTGGTTGTGTAACAAAAATAGGTGGTAGGTGGTTAAGGGTTAAAGATACTATTTAGAGGGAACTATTTTAAATTATTTCGTTGTGTATTCATTGCGCAGAATTATCGGAAAATATAATAATAATGATTTGGTATAGTAATCGGCCTAGCGCGGTGGCGGCGACGTGCGCGAAGTATCAAACATAATTATGAAACGCGCCTTTGCGTCCACAGTGCAGTGATGGCGCGTTTCATATGTTTGACACATCGTTACCGCGCTAAGCTCGGCAGTGTGGACAAACACTATGGTGTCTGATCGAAGCAGCGCTAATCCAAGAGTTAGTTAGAATTAATTTGACATAAAGTCCGACTAGTAGTAAATCTGGAAATGCTGCTGAACTGCCTACCAGTAATTTGCAACCGTCTTTAGATAGCTCAACTGTTTCTTATGCATTTTGTAAATGTAAAATATATCGATAACAAAGTTTTTTTAAACGTAAATCTTTATTTATAACAATGTATTGCTGTTCGTTAGTCTCGCTAAAACTTAAAAACGGCTTTTTGAAAAACGTAGGGCTTCGAATCAACAACATATATTTGCAATTATCTCGTAGGATTTTACAATTTTGGACCGGGAACGGGAACGGGAACTTAACTCAAAATTTGTTAGTTCTAAAGCGGTAAAAAGTCCGCTAGTAACTAGATAAATTATGTTCATACGTCTGTGGAAGTACATAATATCGACACCATAGTCCCAGCCACTTTATATAATATCCGATAAGAGGTGAAGATTTGAATTTACAAAAAAAACGAATTCTTGCCTCAACAACATCTCATAAATATTTATAGATAGGAACGTCAAAATCACGTTTCCTAAGCATACATTGAAAGAACTTAAACACTGGATGAACGGCCATATTAGATCTAATCAAGTTATAATTATATGCACGATGCCACGAACTATCAAAGTTTCTTGACCCACGTTAACGAATAATATCGAAAATCGAGATAAAAGAAAGCGCAGACACGATACTGCAGAGCGCGTGTACGAGTATGAACTGTAGCACGAATAATAAACACGAGCCAAGTAAGGTGATTCTATTATTATTTTTTTGTTTTTCTATGGACACAATCTATTTGGATAATAAAGAAAATGTAATAAGAGTGCTCATAAACTGTATTTGATTGCATTGAGGATTATAGTTTTTAAGTTTGTCTTCATTATTGTGTAGTTGTAGTGTAGTTGCAAGTAGTTGTTGTTTCAAAGTAAATTATATTATATTGAGAAACTAGTATTAAGAAAAACCTTACTTAGGTATAATATCAAGATCTGCCATTAATTGTACCCTTCCTGTGTTATGTAAATAAATAAATCTATACATATAATAAAACTGTAGAAGAGTTCAATTCTGTACATTGAATAAAAACTAAAAAAAATACTCCTAGAGGCCTTTAAACAAGTAACACAAGCAAAAAAAAACATTTTGAAATTTTTGTCTGTCTATCTGTCTGTCTGTTGTCCGGCTTTCACGCAAAAACTACTGGACGGATTTTGATGAAACTTTTCTTGTTATGTAGCTATTAGTCCTCGGCAATATAAAGGCTATAATTTATTTTGAAGATTGGAATACCAGATGTGAAACTATCTGTCCCTCATCGAAGCGGTACGGGTCAGCTAGTAAATAATAAAAACGTATTTCTTAAAAACTATAAACCAAAAACTACAAAAAAAAAACAAAATGTTTTTATAAGCCAATTTTGTATATACTTAGAAATGTTTTACCAATCGTGTTTTTGTCTTTAATTTGTTTAAATAAAATCTTAGTTATCTATAGATGCCATAAAATCAAAACTGTACATTTTGAAATATATATAAAATACACACTAAACACGAAATCCCCATCCTAAGTTATTTCTAGGCTTAGGAGAAGGAAAATTCTAGGTAGGTAGGTATTGTTGAGATTTATTTATGCTAGTTAAAACATTAATTACGTACTTAATTTGTGTTAAGCCCTCATAAACTGTCCCGCGCGCTCTGTATTATTTTATACCTCTAGGAATTTAACAGTCAGTATTTATGATCGGCTATCGAATAGGAATGTGTCTATTGGGTCGTTAAAATCGAAAGACGAAAGAGGCATTTTATTACATACCTTTAGCCCGAAGGTTGTTTTAAAATTTGGGACGCTGTAAACTCGTAAAATAAGTACTCACACCTACACATAAGTACTATTTTGCCTATTTTGTACTTAAAGTTGTGATATCAATCGGTACCAAGACTAGATTTAATTGACTAGAAACACAAAAGATGGTTCAATAACTGATTTTAGGTGTTGGCCGAGTGGGAGGTACCTTGACTTTCATTTCGAAGGTCGTAGGTTCAACTCCCGGCGTGCATCAATGGATTTTTCTGTTCGAAATATTTTTTTATGTATGCTTATTTTGAAAAATATATCGTTTCAAAAATAAATAATTACAAGCTTTAAAGTGTGAAAAATAACAAGTCCTCTTTGTCTACGAAAAGACATAAACGCGCTTCTCTCAAAATAATAAGTTAAATAAGTTGCTATAGGCTAGATATCGCTAAACAGGTGACTATACTACGAAAAGCACAGCGAGCGTATGTATATATATATATATATATATTACTAGACGGTAAGACGAAAGGTTGATTGTCAATACTCGTATATGATAAAAAATACAACTTTCATAAACATCTATAAATGGAGATAATATTTTGTATTCTGAACCCTATAATAACGTACCATAAGAGGAGGCTGTGTGGGACATAACACAGATTTGGCAATCATTTTGCGTCACTTCACCTCCTCCACGTTCGTCGTTGGAGTCACAGCGTATTTCTTAGTATCTTTAAATAAACAGACTATTATAATGAGGTAAAATTTGTATTTTTGCTTGTACTAAAGCTTCCAAACTGAAGTTTCTTCTTTACTTATACCATTTTTTTTGCTTATACTTAAGCTTCCAAATTGAAGTTTCTAACTGCATTTAAAACAATACAATTTAAACTGTGACTAAAAGTGATAGATAAAGTACGATGGGTTTAGTTGTACTGTACTCTTAAATATGTAATTATTTATCCACCATATGCACCATTTGCTCACCCAAAAGTGGTTTTTATTTCGTCTCTTTATGGTTTAAATTCCAATACGCGAACTGAGGTCAAGGTTTACGTTATATTTTTAATAATCTAGTATTTACTGCCTCTGTATGTACAACCTTAGTACATAGCTACATGCTCATACGCAATCTGACTGCGTGATCACATACTTGCGCACCTACTTGACTGTAATGTAAGACAAGTTTAGTATGGCGCGTGCCTTTGTTCAAACAACTAAGTAGCCAAATAATGGCCAATCCATATTCTTGTTTATCAAACTTTTGCGCGCGTGTTTCTCGCTGTCTGCACTAAGTGTTGATACAAAAATAAATCTTTAGTTCACTTTCGTGGAAAAGTCTGGTTTGATTTTCGAAAACATCCTGCGATCTCGATCAATCACTCACATCGCCATGAATGCACACCATTGCTGGTTCCGACCCGCGCGTACAAGGAAACAGCAGCTCGGCTAAGCAAGCTACGTACCACATTATGGTATTGTAGTGAAAGGTCGAGTTACAAACGTAATGGTGGTTAAACAAAACTGGTTCCAGTGCTTCAGAATGTAAGTAACTGGATAAAAACGTCGCCATGAGAGAAACCAGTCGAGTCGGGCATACCAACTTTGTACTGAGCGATTGCTTAAGAGCTTCCAAACTTGGTTGCATCTATTGTCATCAGTCGAAATACGCCTTATGAAAGTTACAATAGCCTTTATAGCTGTTTCGACGCGTGCTGTAACTGGCGGTTGATATTAAAATTAAAAATTCACATTTGAAAGGCGCATATCATTGAATCAGTGATCGTCGACCACATCCACACTATCGGGCATGTCATCAGCGGAACTGGGTCGACCGGACACCAGCCAGCTGCCCACACAAAATGCGACTGAGCGCGAATGTGCATAAATCACGAGCTATGCTCAAACGGTGGGCTGACATTTGAAATCGGTCGTAGGTACGAGTAGGTACGTAGATCGTAGGTGTCGCCGGCCCCGCGGGAGGCTGCGCTGAGCCTCGACTGGCTGAGTTCAGCTCGCGTATGAGCGGCGATTTGGAAAGTTTGTACGGTTTATGATTAGGTACTGTGTTGGCATTGTTTAAGAACACTTTGCTTGTCACATTGGACATTGAAACTGTTTAAAATTGCAAAAGACTAACAATCATTCGGACTAAGTACCGCTTTCACTAAAAAAACATTGAATCACGCATTTTTTTAAACACTTCCGAGAATCTATTCTATTAGTTATGAAACATTTTAAAGTTTAGCGTAGGAGGTACCTACCTGTTGGCTTCCCACGAATCATACGAGGAAAAAATATGTTCAAACCAGCATTAAGACCTCCTCGTCATACCTATAGCAAAAATTTAACGACATTTAAAACAAAAAACCGGCCAAGTGCGAGTCGGACTCGCGCACGAAGAGTTCCGTACCATTATCTATAAAAAAGGCAAAAAAAAAACATGTTTGTTGTATGGGAGCCCCCTTAAATATTTATTTTATTCTGTTTGTAGTATTTGTTATTAGAGCAGGAACAGAAATACATAATCTGTGAAAGTTTCAACTATCTAGCTATCACGGTTCATGAGATACAGCCCTGTGACAGACAGACGGACAGCGAAGTCTTAGTAATAGGGTCCCGTTTTTACCCTTTGGGTATGGAACCCTAAAAAAAGACACGTGTATTAGTCCCAAGTAGTTTTTATTTCAAATTAATAATCCAAATTAGCACGTCGTATTGCGAAGTGATTATTAAGGTTATCGGCGCAAAAGGCTCTTAATTTGTGATAGGTTCCCCGAAGGTTGCTCACAAACGTGTAAAACATGTTCCACATGATAAACTTACAAAGTGTTTGTCGTATTTTAAGACATTAAAATTCGATGTATACTGTGTACTCACGTTTTAATTATTTTTAATTCTTCATTGAATACTCCATTATCTCTAGGACGAAGTTATTTTGAAGTGCTCAAAAAACTCAAACGAAAACATATCGTATGACGGTAACACTACACCCCCAAGGTATACATAGCTCGAAAAAAAGCCCATTATTTAAACAGGCAGGTAAAATCTACCTTGCACCTTCAGAACCTTCAATACAACCGCTCTCTATAGAGTCAGGGAAAAAAACTAGCCTATTATTTATTCTCGGACACGCTGGTGTCTTCTTATACCAAGCGAATAATAATACTTTGAGAATAATGTACAAGCAATACCGCACGAGTCTTGTGATTTTCGTTAAATTACCTACTTACGCAAAACATAATTACAGCACAGTGGTCAAGTTACGCAAAGCGCGGTCGACTACCGGATTTAAATAGATGAGGAACAAGCTTTTTCCGAATAAAACGCTGGTACAAAAATACATCGATCAAACAACAGCGGTTATTTTGTTTCTAAAAACACACAATAGTGTATTATTGTGCGCTGTAAAAACAGCATGTTCAACGGTAAAACTTTAGACGCATCTCTACATCTGTTAAGATCACAATCTCGCTTTACATAAGCGCTTCGGTTTGACATGTCGATTCATGCGCCGAAGCAAAACGGCGTTGTAAACTATTCTGTCGTTAATCAGAAATAGCGGTGTTACTTGTAGCGTAGTAGAAGACACTCGCTTCAAAGTCCGCCCACACGGCACGCCTCTTCGTTAGACGCGCACAGTTCCTTACTAAACTTGTCCGACGTAGACCAATGTAAATAAATACATTGTTTATTTAATATAAGTTATTAAAGAGTTTTCGATTAGTTTACACGATCGAAACATTTTGTGTCTTCCTACTAGTATCAGTGTATCAGTTTATATCTACAGTTATTTTGTAACATTGTATTTTTCTTTACTTCCAGTATGCATCGGGACGAACGGTCGCCTGTCGGTGCCCTCGAACCGCGACACCCACTACCGGAATCTTCGCGATCGGTTCACCAACTGTACCTACGTAGACGGCAACCTCGAGCTGACATGGCTCCAGAACGAAACACTAGACCTGTCCTTTCTGAAGTACATAAGAGAGGTGACAGGGTACGTGCTAATCTCACACGTCAACGTGAAGCACATCCTTCTGCCTCAGCTGCAGATCATTCGCGGGCGGACGTTATTCAAGCTCAATGTGAGGGACGAAGAATTTGCGCTCGTGGTCACCATGTCCTCAGCCTTTACGTTAGAACTACCTGCTCTACGCGACGTGCTCCGCGGTAGCGTCGGTATCTACAACAATTACAATCTTTGTCATGTAAAGACGATCAACTGGGACGAGATCATTACCGGAGTTAACGCGTCTTACGTCTACGTCTACAACTTTACGGCTCCCGAACGAAATTGCCCACCATGTCATCACAACTGCGAATCCGGGTGCTGGGGTGAGAGCGAAGAGAATTGTCAAAAGTTTTCTAAAACGAACTGTAGTCCGCAGTGCTCCCAGGGTCGCTGCTACGGTCCCAACCCCAGAGACTGTTGCAACACGTTCTGCGCCGGCGGCTGCACCGGCCCGCTACCAAGTCAGTGTCTTGCCTGCCGGAACTTCTACGACGAAGGCACTTGCTCTCAAGAATGTCCACCGATGCAAATCTACAACCCCACTACTTACTCATGGGAACCGAACCCGAACGGCAAGTACGCATACGGTGCGACGTGCGTCCGCAACTGCCCCGAACATCTGTTGAAGGATAATGGAGCTTGCGTAAGAAGCTGTCCACCGAACAAAACTGCCGTGAACGGAGAGTGCATACCTTGCAACGTCACTTGCCCAAAGACGTGCCATGCGGAGATGTCGATACACTCCGGAAACATTGCCAGCTTCAAAGGCTGCACCATTATTGATGGCTCGATAGAAATATTACAAAACTCTTTCAGTGGGTTCCAGCAAGTGTACCCTGATTACTCGTTTGGGGAATACTACGCCAAGATGGAACCTGATGCACTAGAGGTGTTCAGCACAGTTCGCGAGGTAACCGGCTACCTGAACGTGCAAGCGTACCACGCGAACTTCACGAACCTCTCGTACTTCCGTAATCTGGAAGTGATTGGAGGACGACAGATGGTCGAGAATCTATTCGCTTCTCTCTACATTGTGAAGACATCACTGACTTCACTAGGATTAAAATCCCTAAAGCGGGTCAATTCAGGAGCAATTGCTATAATGGAAAACAAGAATCTTTGCTACGCCGATAAGATAGCATGGAATAAACTGGTCAAATCGAAAGAGCATAAGCAAGTGATACAGAAAAATGGAGATCCTACACTTTGTGGTGAGTTGCTAGCGATATTTTTTTGAGGATCCTCAGAGTAGAGTCATTATTATAAGATTTTAGTATATTTTATTGCATCAGCGACCACTGTTCTACAAAATTCATAAGCGAAATGTTATTTTATCACTCCACTCCACTCCACTCTTTTTATCCTAACTCAACACAAAGAAGAACACTTACACTAATTTAATTAACAGCCTATGCAACTTAAGACTGCGCGTTTTTTAACTTCTTTTAAACAAAGTCTTGTGTTTAGAGGTATTATTGTTTCTTAACCAGACTATGCTTCACAGAAAAATCCAATTTGATGTGTGATCCCCAATGTTCAACTGATGGTTGCTGGGGTCCAGGACCTGACCAGTGCCTCTCCTGTCAAAACTACAAATTCGGCGAAACCTGTATTCATAACTGCAGCTTACACCCAGGGTGAGTACTTTTCAGCTATGTCAATATTTTTATTTTTAGTCGGTATCGTAAATGCGGAAGTTGTTTTTATTTATGAACTACAGGTCTAGTATATTGACCTGAGAAACTGATTTTACTACGACTGAATGGACTAGAATTAAATTTGGACATAGAACATAGCCGTAGACGTAAAATTTTAGTCTAGGCAAGTTTAGAAATATATTTATTCGTTCAATAAATTCATAAAAAATAGTAAATTTTCTGCTTATATTTAACACAAAAAAAAATGTTTTCGTCTATACTTCTGTAAAATAAACAATTCTCAGGTCATCATACTAGGCGTGCAGATCGGAATATAGAAACAAATATTTTTTAAGAGTTGATGACAATTTTTGATCAATTTGATTGTTAATCTTTAAAGTATTCACAACACTTTGGTGGTAAGTATCTATATAGGTAGGTAGGTAAAAAAAGTTAATGGCTCCGATACCGGTTTATGTAGATGTGAAAAAGATAGATAAGTACAGGTAAGTACTACTCAGCCAAGCAACTCGCGTGTATTGTACCTACAACTCTATGACACGGCCAAGCGAAAGTCAGTTTTATTTACTTTATAGTTCAATAATTTTATAGATAACCTGTTACTTACGTCATCAAAATAGTACCTTCCATTGTTTAAGGTGCAACTGAGAAATTCATAGCATACCGGCACTTTTATTTAGGTATTTTAGAATCCGAGCATAGCGGGAATCGAGCATAGCGAAACTAACCCGGTTTAATAGTAACTGTGATACATCTATCAGTTTTGACAGCAGCCTTCGTCAAATCTGGCGGTCTTATTAACATAACAAAATCCAGTAACGTGTGGGTAGTACTTTTACCGGTTCGACGTACGAACAGCGTCTTGACCTCATTGTGTGTAGACCATAGTAGCAGCTGTGCAGTAAACATAGAAAATACGAAGATTCGGAATGATATTATTGTAGTTTATTTATTTTTTCAGATTATACAAGAGTGGGCCGAAGGCTTGCAAGCAATGCCATGCGGAATGTTTAGATGGATGCTCAGGACCGAGCCGTGCCAATTGCACGCGCTGCAAACACGTACGAGATGGACCTTACTGCGTGGCCAAATGCCCCGATTCCAGGTACCTGTCCGAGAACGGAACCTGTCAACCTTGCCATGAAAATTGTCCAAAAGGATGCACCGGCTCTGACAACACTGTCGGAGAAAAAGGCTGCAACTATTGCAAGAAAGCTATACTCACTGAACAAAGCACAATTGGAAACTGTCTTGGAGATAACGAAACTTGCCCAGATGGCTACTACAACGAATGGGTCGGAAATGTCAAAGACCTTGGAGACAAAGTCAACATAGTCTGCAGAAAATGCCACCCTCGATGTATAACATGCACTGGCTTTGGTATCCATAAACAAGTGTGCACGGTCTGCAATGGTTTCAAACGATTAGACCAATGCGAAGATGAATGCCCTTCAGATCATTACACCGATATAGTAGCCAGAACTTGCACGCCCTGCCATAGCGAATGTAAAGGGTGCACCGGACCGTCTTCCACAGATTGTGTGAAGTGTCAGACTTTGAAAATATTCCTTGACTCGAATTCCGGCGATAAGGCCGTTTTCAATTGCACTGATACTTGCCCTGATGATATACCTCACAAAATATACTTCGACGAACAGCTGCAAGACCCCATTGATGAACCGTTTTGTTCGGAGTTAGCGAGCGGCCTCACGACAATGGCAACCGCGAGAACACCGACAGTTTTAGTTATTATACTGGTGTTAGCTTTCTTATGCCTCGTGATACTAAGCATTATCGGCTATAATTGCAGAAAGAAAGCAAAGGCAAAGAAAGAAGCCGTTAAAATGACAATGGTTCTAACAGGTTGCGAAGACAATGAACCCCTACGACCTACCAACGTCAAGCCAAACCTTGCCAAATTGCGCATAGTAAAAGAAGCCGAGCTTCGTAGAGGGGGCATGCTCGGATTTGGCGCATTTGGAAAAGTGTATAAAGGTGTATGGGTGCCGGAAGGAGAAAATGTTAAAATTCCAGTGGCTATCAAAGTTTTGAAGGAAGGAACGGGGGCTAATACTAGTAAGGAATTTCTAGAAGAAGCTTACATAATGGCCAGTGTCGAGCACCCCAACTTACTTCAACTATTGGCCGTGTGCATGACAAATCAAATGATGTTGATCACGCAACTGATGCCTCTGGGATGCCTGCTTGATTACGTCAGAACTCACAAAGAAAAAATAGGGTCGAAGGCATTCCTAAATTGGTGTACCCAAATAGCGCGCGGTATGTCGTACTTAGAAGAGAAGAGATTGGTGCACAGAGATCTGGCTGCACGCAACGTTTTAGTACAAACTCCGAACTGTGTGAAGATCACAGATTTCGGTTTAGCAAAACTTTTAGATATAAATGAGGACGAGTACAAAGCGGCCGGTGGCAAAATGCCGATAAAATGGCTAGCGTTAGAGTGTATACAGCATAGGATATTCACGCACAAGAGCGACGTGTGGGCTTTTGGCGTGACGATATGGGAGATCCTGAGTTACGGGGCTCGGCCGTACGAAAATATATCAGCTAGGAACGTTCCTGAGCTGATCGAGAATGGACTGAAGCTTCCCCAACCGAGCATTTGTACCTTGGACATCTACTGCATCATGGTGTCTTGTTGGATGCTAGACGCAGATAGTCGGCCAACGTTTAAGCATTTGGCGGATACATTCGCGGAGATGGCGCGAGACCCCGGTCGGTACCTGGTCATCCCGGGGGACAAGTTCATGCGACTGCCGTCCTATTCTACACAGGTGTGTATTGTAAGTTAATTTTAATACTTTACTCTGCATGATAACTAACGAGTTAGATAGTTTATTTCATAAATAAAAACATTTTTGCCTTTATAGTTTTCAAAGTTTGAAAGCAATAAAATCTTTTGATTTCGCGAGCTTAAATGAAATAAATCGGTATTAAATAAACAGTACTTAATTATATTTTGTTTTTCAGGATGAAAAGGAAATGATCAGGAATCTGTCATCGGCAATGGAGGGCCCGGAATCGCTGGTCGAAGCCGACGAGTACCTACAGCCAAAGTTCAAAACCTTACCCGGAACTACTACCACAAACTCTGCAATGAGCACCGGTATGGAAACGCAGACTAGTTCTCTAAAACCATGCACATCATCTTCTTGGGCCAATAACGGAACTAACCCAGATGGCAGCACGCCTGATGGCTCGAAGCCCGAAGCATGGGACCACGAGCTACTCCGATACAACAGCCAACCCACGCCTGATGGAGCGGAGCTCCGACACTACTATAACAACGGGGTATGCGCGTCTGACACCTCCAGCTCACGATACTGCAGCGACCCCATGAAGACAAGACCCGATGAAGCCAATTTTGACGGCATGTCCAAAGTCAAGGAAGCCCAGGTCGGCAACTTGAAGTTAAACCTCCCGCTGGACGAAGATGACTATCTAATGCCATCGCCACAGCACAACCAGAGTGCATCCACGTATATGGATTTAATAGGCGAAAATGGGGAAGGCCTGGATGTAAAGGACTTGAGATTTAGTAACTTTGTGGGGTCCAAGCGTTGCATAGATAATCCGGAGTATCTTATGTCTGAGGAAAACGTTCCAACGCAAACCCTGGGGATTCCGACAGCGGAGCCACCAGCAGCGCCAGAATCACTCTGCACAAGTGAGGGCAGCGAGGCTGCACCAGCAGGGAAGTACCTGCCTCAGCGTTCAGTTGAAGAGGAATCTATGTCCGACCACGAGTACTACAACGACCTCCAACGAGAACTGCAGCCGCTCCGCAGGAACGAGACTACAGTGTGAGTGAGTGTGGCAATAGACTGATCTCCGTACTGACTTTACATATAGCGCCCGTGCGCACTCGTGCCATTGCGATGGCTGGTGTAAGCTTCTATCATAGTTATATAAGAACCGGTTTGTTACTATACTTAATATTGTGTTTAGGAACTGTTTGTAAAATACGTTTTATATGGTGCGTTTGATGCATTAACAAAGTTATTTATTAATTTAGGTTAAGGAAGGCTATGTTTAGGATTCTAGAATGTAGTTACTAGTTAAAGCTTAAATGTGTGTTATTTTAATTTTAAAACTGTGATAATTAGAATAATTAAAATAAAATGGGTCCAGTGAAATTTTATGTAAAGGTGTGTTGATCCCTTTTGTGGAAATACCTACTTAAGTACAGTACGTTCAGCGGATCTAGACAAACACATGAAGATGAAGATGTTTGGCTGCGCGGCAGACTTCGACCTTATGACTTATTGTCATAGACCTTATGACAATAAGTCATAAGGTTTATGACTTATGACCACAACAACCATTTCTGCGATGACCGCAGAAATGGTTTTTTCAGAAATGGCGTACAACTTTAGGTACGTTTCAAGATCCGCCAACCTAATTGTACTCTAAATAAACATTTGCCATTTACTCGATGGAAGTTATGCCAGACTACTAGCTGAAGTGTCTCGAGCTCAAAGTTTCATGCCAATAATGAAGCATTTATTCCGATAACATTCCCATTTTGTTTCAGAAATGATAGGGCATTCCATCATTTATTGAACTAATAAGGAGGATCAAAACCACTGTAGTAAATATTCTGTTACCAGCTACTGTCTGGAGATGGTTGAAGTTAACTTTTGAGACATTCATTATAACAATGCAATTATGATCTTGCCATCTTGAAATATTATTTTTAATTCATGGCCATTTACTTGCTTTTATTCACTTGCCGTACTTTTTACATGTCCTATGGTCACGGCGTTATGTATATAAAAGTTTTTTTTTATATTTATGGCAAAATACAAAAGACATTACTTTAAGGATTTTCAAGCTGTTTTACAAGCACAAAACGAGCTCAAATGTTTTTGATTAATTTTCAAATACTTTATCTTTTATTTTAGATGGTTATTCTTATATTAGACCAAACTCGTTTGCCATGTAATATGTAAATAATATAGATTATGTACGCTTTGTAAATAAAGATACGTGAGCACGTTATGTCGTAGCTATGTACTGCTGGCATATTATAATTATGTAATTAATATTTTTATATTCTACTCGTATCCGCGCTGTTGAAGCTCTAAATTATATTGTTGTGCCATTCAATGAAATAGTTTTTAAAAACGTTATAAAACGTGTATGTGTTTGCATAGGATACTATCTCATTATTTTTCTTTGTAATTCTATACAATTTTTTGATGATAGCTAATCGCCATTCTATGTAAACATGTACAGTATCTATGTTATATAATTCACAATATAGTGTTATGGCAAAATAACTGCTTAAACCGGGTGATTTGTTCAACGATGACACAGACGATATATCATTTATGAGAAGAACATTACCATGTTTTCATGATCAATATTTAACTAATCACCCTGTATTTTAATGTTCAATAAGCATATATTTTGAGATAACACCTTATTTATTAAATTATAAGTTTTACATGGCTAACATATTGTTTTCTTGTAGATAATTCGACGAAAGAATGTTTAATGTAGGTACTTGTTACCTTGGTAAATGAAATTAAAAATACATACGAGTTGTTTGATTTAAACTCCTTGCTCCTCCACCTTCATTGACCTGAAACTATCGACAAAATGATCATACCTACCTAATTATTTATATATTTCAAATAAATAGGATCACGTCTGTAATCCCCAAATATGGTAGACATATTCTCAGATCTCAAGGCACTCAGACCCTTCGAATATATCTAATGGAGTCGGAGGCACGTCCGAACATAATTTTTGGCACAATACCCACATTTTGCAGTTAGCATACCATAGTGACAGGTTGCAAGCCCATCTACGCTTATGAAAATACCAACTGGTTTCCTAACGATGTTTTCCTTTACCGTTTGATAACAGAACAAATTACATAAGTCTACATCAAGCAATACTTAATATAATATTTATTTTAATAACAAGGATCAGTTCATTAGTTTCAAATTGAATCAGTTGTACCTAGTAGATACCTACCGTTAAATTATACCCAGTGAAAGTTCCATGTAGGTACATAAGTAGTAACCGCGGTGGCGGATTTATGTATTTTCCGCCAGTAGGCTATTAGTTACACCCCCCCCCCCACTATATTATTTTTACAATCCAACGATTTTGTTAATAATTTGAAAGTGGTGAAATGTTGAATGGTGTGCGGACCTTTTTAATTACAGTAAGACATTTGGTTAAATCAAGTGATTGGCCAAATTTAGCTAGAGATCGAAATGTGTGGGAGGAAGGGAGGGAGGCATCTGTCCTGCAGTGGGACAATAAAGGCTAAAATAAATGAAATGTTTGAAAAAAATAACCCACATTTGCCGCCCTAGGCTTGGAACCTAGGAGTAGGCTGGAGCCTACTCACCTGGTGGTAAATCCGACACTGAGTAACTACTAGCAACTCTTTTTAATTCCTACGTAGTCAGGTAGGTAAGTTGATACCTACTTTCTATTCTGGTAGACAGACACAAGGTGACGCGACCAAAATCCTATAGGTAGCTAACTTTCCACAAGACCTTTCCTATTTCTTTGCCATTTAATCAAAACTAACGACCCGCCCCGGCTTCGCACGGGTAGCATGTTATTATACATATAAACCTTCCTCCTGAATCACTCTATCTATTAAAAAAAACCGCTTCAAAATCCGTTGTGTAGTTTTAAAGATATAAGCAAACATACATACATACAGACGCGGGAAGCGGAAAGCGACTTTGCTTTATACTATGTAGTGATAATATAGGTACCTATGGGGTTTTGTAGATAAGAAATAAAATAATAATACCCGCCTGCACCAAACTTTAAGTTCTTGCCTTACTTTCTGGGAGGCACATAGCGATGACAATTCCCTAAGTGTCCTAGAAAGATAAGGTATAAACTAAAAATGTGTTGCATTCGGGCACAATTCAATGCGATTAAGTAACTATTTATTTCCCATCTTCACATTTTGACAATGATAAAATTACATTGCTAGTGACGAAACAATTAAATATACCTTAAATCTAAAATAAATATTCGAGTAATTAAAAGACTTAACTATTGGTAGTCACAAAAACTTTGCATTCATAGGACAGACATTACCTGTAACTGAAATAGAAGAAATAATCGAATTACATTAATTAAACATACAAATGCTGTGAGCTTCTTTGGGTAACGTAAACTTTACAGAGAGAGAGAGAGAGAGATAAAAAAAGGGAGAAATTATGTGTCTGATAATAAGACAATATTGAAATTATGGTACTCGATCCAAAACTAAGTAACTCCACTATATCTCATAAGACTCTTACACGAGTAGCTACTAGTGACTTTCTATTACATCAATTCGACTACCTTATACAATTCTGTAACATTAAAGTAACTACGTCTTTCTATAGAAGATTTAAGGTATAAAACACTATAAGGGTTTAAAAAAATTATAAATGAGATTTTCACAATTGGAAATACCACAAAAGATTGTCCATTTTGAGATAAATAAAGGTCACCTAGATTGAAACTAAGCGCCCTCAAATTAGAATCGAAAAGGCGCATAAATTATTTTTAGGAATAGTCTGAAGAAAAGATAGACAAAATTTACGTATTCTTAAATCACATTTTTCACAACGAGCCTAACATTGAAGTAACCGGTCACTACTTGTATTACTGTAGATTATTTTAACAAGAGATTATTATTCAAGAATAAAGAAACTGCAGTAAAGTAATGAATGCCAATCTGAGTGAACATGGAGTTATAACTCCAGCCAAGTTAACCCCATATCAAACAGATTATGCACGTACACAACAAAATTAATTTCAATGATATTTTGTGCATGCATATCTAATAGCAGACAAATATATTTATGAAAACCGCAAACTCGACAAACCTAGTTCCAACTTTAATACCATAAGCATTTCGTTTTATTAACTTCAACGCTATACATAATATTGAATCAAATCAAGTCTTTACTGCAGTTTTAATCAGTAACTTATTCCTATTCTAAGTACAACATCGTTTTCGGAACATCAATAAGTTATTAGAACATAAATGTTATAATAATATAAGATATGCCTTAAAGTTTGGCTGCTAATCAGACATCAATTCTTAATACAAACGGACCCTAGACGACAGGGGTAAGTATATTACGAACAAATCTAATATAAGGTGGAATTTCGTATTAAAAACCTTTGGCAATACTAAACATAGAATCGACAATCTATTAGGCCATATTAGGCTAGTAATAAATTTGAATTTCCACCTATTACTTAGTATGAAGTTTCACAACAAGCAAGGCGTCACACCTTAGACCCTTTAGACACTACATGCATATTTCGTAAATTCACCATTGATTACGAAATTAACGATGGAATTATTCAATAATGATTAACAAATGTTAAAATGTACAAATCTTTCTTGAAGCTCTGTTAGATCTCAACCTCAATCCAAATAATATTAAAATTATATAAATTATACAAATAATTATAAATTAAGACCCAGGTAACATAGGATACGAGCTACTTTACAATTTTACAGACGTCGTCTGGAATTAGCTGAATGATGAATTCATATGGGTAGGTACCAAATATAAAAAAACGGTTAAAAAAACGCAAATGAAAGTTTCTAACCAGGACGGAAAAAAAACTTCATCACAATTACAGCGTGTTTTAAGCCTAGCTGTAAGGCCCAAATACTCGTAGACACAAAAATATAAAAATATACTGATAAATTAAATATAACGCCATCAAAATCCACTCCTTTTTTTGTCAAATTTTACTTTTTTTTGTAAAAAATACTCATATCAAACATTTCACAACCTTACAATCTCAAATTGAGCTAGTGAGATTCAGTGTAAGATTAAGAAATATAATTATCTAGGGACCTTGGTTTTTTATTTTCCCATACCACCTAAAGATCTTATTACTCATCTACGTACTTGGGGATTATAGTCGTGATCCAATTTATTTTTTTACTTGAGGGTAGATCAAACATATGACCACGTGGTGTGTACCATCATGCATACACTCGTAGATCACGAATGCGTCCCACCTTACGCCCCCCAACTTGATGCATGCAGGTGTTGAGCCTCATATGTCTGTAACTTCATTCTTTAAACTAGAACACAGTTGTACTGCTTCACAACGAGCACAACATCTGTTGTTTCAACTTGCTATTGTTACCCGACTGCCCAAAACGAGAGTTTGTTTGAGTGTCCCATAGATTTTAATAAATAAGTTGTCATTGGATTTATCCGAATCATGAGTGTCTTAGGAGTCATCAACGAATCTAATATATTTCCAATTAACAAACCAGGACATGCAGTCGGGTATTTTGGGAAATTTAACAGGATTACTAATTTTATTTTCATGATAAATGACTTTTTACATCATAGAAGACCGTTTTACAACTACAAAAGACTGGTCTCTATTCAAGCTTAGTTAGAAGCGCTAAAGGGGTAATAACCAGTTAATAGATCAGCTAATATAAACAACTTTCAGTGCAGTCACCAAATGGAGGGGTGACCGCTGTGGCATCAACAGCCTGAACATTTACGTGATTCGATACTTAAAAATGCTGATGCCGGCTAGATAAGTCGGAAAGTCTCGACATAAACCTCAATCCTAGAAGCACACGACGCTTTGATCCATTTTGAACTACCAAGTCCAAAGGTCCCCAATACACAATGATTATATGGATCCTATCTAACATACACCTACTCAATTGTAAATTAGTCTTTAGTATCTACATTATGTATATAAAATACACCATATATAAATAGATCAAGTCTTAGTGGTCGGCCACAAACAGTGACTTGCGTAAGCGGTCTGGAAAATGTATGAAGTTTATAATAAGAAACCGCTTACGCTTCCGCCACCGCTTGTTCATCATTGCCGTGGCCCTACTCTACGAAGAAGATTATAATACGAACCAGAAATGTGCCGCTCTAACCATTCATAGTAAAATCCATAATTATACCATAAAAAACTACAGAAACCACATCAGGAATGATTATAACAATAAGTTGAACAATTACAGTGATATGATTAATACAATAATATTTAAATACAAGCTTTTATAAAATTATTACACTAAAAGCCGACGAAATATAACAACATCGACTGCTAATTCAGTTCCATCTTAAATTAATGGTGGCGATTATGTTGGCACCAATTGTCATCGTATATTTTCACCAAACTTGAAGTCCAAAATCAAACGGAGAGCACTAGATGTACTTAGGTATTTCAGGATTAGTCACTAATACGAACTCACTGTGCATGCTTCTACATACTGAAATTGTTATTATTATAAATGCGTTAATGTTTGTTGTTTTGTCTTTGATTCGCGAGCAAGATAGTAAACTTAAACAGATGCTAAGACATCAATGTACAGGGATAGCGGTTTTTTGAAATATGAGTAACAGAGTAGACCGTTGGAGGTAATTTAAGCGCGGGAACGGCCAACGCGCTTATCCCGAGCAAGCCGCATTTGATAGTTTCTTTCGTAAATCGAACGGCGCACCCTGCGCAGCATGCGGTCGATAATCCGTAATTTTTCATCTAAAAGCTCTATCTCCTTTGCCTCCCTCCTTACTGCCTCCAGTCTACGCCTCTCGTTCTCTTCTATGAACTCCCAAAGTGTTATTCCAATTTGAAACATCGGGAACGAAACGAAACAAAACGCGATATACGATAGAATATCCATGATAATGTAGAATACTACAGCCGCTTTCAGTATGTGTATGAGGCCAACCTGTCCGTGGGTTTTGGCCCTCAAGTAGTGGTTTATGTAACGGACATTGTCAATTGAATATCAGAGGTTCACCGGCACAGAGTTGTCTTTCTTGTTCTTGCGGTTGCGTCGGTTCTTGCTGTTGGATATCAGCTCGTAGGCTTGCTGGATCTCCATGAAGCGCTCTTGGGCCTCGCGACTATTGGCACCACCCTTGACTTTGTCCGGGTGGTTCTCGCGAGAGAGCTTGCGCCAGATGGTCGTTATTTCCTGTTGGGACGAGTCTGGGTTAACGCCGAGTACCTGATAGAAAACACTTTATTGTTAACCAGGGGCTGTAAAATTATAAAGATAATATTCGATTAGAAAGATCGCTGACGTCAGATGCTCAAATTGGTCGGTTTCTGTATACGATACGAAGTAAGACTAGGCAGACTCTTTTATTACTCTGATGCTTGTGATAAGTGGTCCTTTAAAGGCTCGAGGAATTAAAAAGCATTCCACGTGTTGTATTACCTTGTACGCATTCTGTTCGCCGGATGGATCGGATAAGTCTATAATCTGCTTCCAAACTTCGGCCCAGCCATGGTGTTGTGCGAACTTGTAGGTCTCAACCAAGCATTGCTGCAAGTCCAGCCACCTGACCAAGTAGATACATTAAATACACAATATCAGTGTTGTCGAAACGAAAATAATTTACTGCAATAAGCAGATAAAGTCAATATGACCTAGGATGACCTTACTTACCAAGGGCTAGTGAAGAAATGATGCATAGCCTCGTAGACCGGTATCTCATCGCCCTGGCTGTCAGTGACTGTACCGTGGAAGTAAAGGTAGCTTCCCCAGAGGGAAAGGTACATGCAAGTACAGGCCGTGATCACGACAACGCGTCTGGAGAGAAACGTTTTGTTTTAGATCTTGTGAGACTATAATTGGAAGGGTCTATTCTATATAAGTAAGTATTTTAATACCACTGGATCCACTGGTGGAACCAAGCAGTGGAAACAACAGTCGAAAACACTAGTACTACTACTACTATAGACCTAGAGTGACAATTGTAACATAAAAAATCTCGACAACTCAAAAACTATTTACAGAATCCTATTGAATAAGGCTCATGAGTTTTATAATGAGTTTGTGTAGCTTACTTGATTGTGCGAGAGCGCGTACGAGGTTGGCGGTTCCATCCCTTTGCGAAAGAATCGAAGAGCAGTGCTGACATGATGACCATGGTCATGAACCAAATGGACTCGTCGAAAATGTAGTAGCGAATGGGGTAGGCAATGTAAGCGCCAATCATAGGCCACTTCAGCGAGCCCCGCTCACGTCCGATGTTGCCAACGCACCACACACCTGTGAAATGCCCATTAATCGTGACTGCAATCCAATCTTCGTCGTCGTACGTAAAATAAGCTACAAGTACTATGGTACTACAACACCTAAACCCGGAAAAATATTTGCATATCATGTTAACATATGCCCCATTGGGGAAAAAGAACCCACGCAAGAGATGCACATCTCAGCTGGCAAAAGTATACAGCTGTGTCGTTATGTAGGGACAAAAAGCAGCAATAGCTCATTTAGCTAAAGGCTTGAAACCTAGAAATAGGAAGAAGGCATCTCAATAAGTAGCACGCGAATCTCTTAAATATTGCTGACCTGAATAAAGTATGTCAAGTAAATAGCCCAGGCGCGCCCTGTGACCTAAAATCTAGTAAAATCAATACTACTGATGACCTAAATAGCGTTCAGTGACTTCGAAAAGTAGGCGAATGGGGTCAACCTAGGAGCGTACAATGTGACCTAATTAAGCTTATTACATTGAAGCATTATTTTAAATTTCTTTCGGATTGAAAACGAGGGACTCGGCCAACACGGTACTTGAAAACGTGAACGGTATGAACTACTTCTTCAGGGTTGGTCACCACCAGCACTTACGAACTAAATCTAATACCTTTAAACGAGCTATAGATATATATATATAATCTGAACCTCGGAAACGGCTCGGTTTCATTTTTAGAAAATGTCGTTTTATCCGTGTTTTCAAGCAATGAAATACCGAGCTAAGCTCGGTCATCCAGGTACTAGGATATTTATATAACTTACCCATCGCAGCTGCAAAGGGTATCAGCAGGTTGACATAACGCAGAGGGACTCCCATAACTGCGTCCGGAGGTATAGCGTACATCGTCATCTGAGACCAGGAGTAGCCAACCATCAGCATTCCGGTAAATCGGTTCATCGAAAATGGCGGCTGTTGGACAAACGATTTTGTTTGAGCCATCGAACTTCGACAAATATGCGCGCTTTTTGTACTAGTAAATCAAGTCACGCGACGTAGGCTAGTTCACCCTAGCCCGTAAATGTGGCATTAGACTATTGAAGTCGATGTCGAATAAATAATATTATTATGTCAGTCATCATATTGTCGTCGTTAAGTCAGGTCAGTGACAACAGAATACAGTTTTGTAAATTGGAATAATACATGCTCTCTTGTCTATGAAATGCATTTAAAATGGCGACAAAAGCTAATTCAAAATGGCGGCCAAAGCAAATTCAAAATGGTGGCCAGAACGCATGCATACGTACGTACTCGTTATTAAAATATTTAACCGCCGCATCCATCCATCCGATCTTTAAATAAATAACTGGTTCATTTAATTATTTTATATTCAAAATCCATGTAAAATCTTACTTAACGTTCATAAGTTAGTAAGTGAAGTGTCAGAATGGACATTTTAGTAATTAGGGTAAAGGAAAATGCATACTTTTTTTGGTCCAGCAAGCAGCTTGAGGTCATCAAAGCCTTGGTTCAGGATCCAGGTGCTCCAGCGGTAATAACTTAGAGTAATAAGCACGATGCAAAGTGCGTAAACTGTGCAATTCCTCATGATTGCAAAATCGAAATCAAAATGGCGGAACACTATTTCAAGGAGAAATAGTCAAAAGAGTTTTAACTCATAACTGGATGAATGTTAAATGTAGATTGAATCTGAACGAAAATAATCATTTACAGTTACAATCCCATTGTAATGGGTTTATGAGAAAACCAATATTAACTTCAGTGATAAAGCGCGACAACTCGGGTCGGCTCGCGGTGAGCGTTTGAAAAAGATTTAAAGGCAAAGCTGCCGGCTGTCTTCATTCGATTGAAATCAATTTCAGCGTGGATGAGAGGTTGATGTAGGGAAAACGGACGCCGCGCTGATGATGTGCGCATGCGTGAGAGCTATCGACAAGCTGAGATTTGTTGTAGAGGTCAGGGAACTCGCGTAGCATCGCGCCTCGTACACTTAACAATGGAATTTGAAGACTATATAAATTTTACAAAGCGACATTTGTCTAATAATAGGTAGGTACCTCATTTACGTGGTTGCTTCACGTTGAAAAAAAACGGGCAAGTGCAAGTTGAACTCGCTCATGATGGGTTCCGTAGCATTATCTATAAAAAACGGCAAAAAAAACACGTTTGTTGTATGGGAGCCCAACTTAAATATTTATTTTATTCTGTTTTTATTATTTGTTGTTATAGCGGCAACAGAAATACATCATCTGTGAAAATTTCAATTATCTAGCTATCGCGGTTCAAGAGATACAGCCCTGTGACAGACGGACAGACAGCGAAGTCTTAGTAATAGGGTCTTTTTATTTTACCCTTTGGGTACGGAACCCTGAAAACGATAGCAGTTGTTGATAGCTGTTAGTTTTCGAGAAACCACAAGTTCTGACATACGGACGGACAATAAAGTCTCGCCACATTTATTTTTTTCACAAATTGTTAATGCATCCTGAAAACTACAAATCCCACCAAAAACATTCTGTAAAAAACTAGCCAAGTCTCGATGGAGCTGCTTGTTTATCTCTAAAAAGTAATGAAATCTAGACAAAGTCGTGTCAAGTCTGAGGTTCTTTACTGCGATTTCTTTATTATTATAGAATGTTGTGTGACTTGGCCGTTGAACATTCTTTATACGTTAGTGGGTACAAGTCAATTTTGTTTACACGTAATGTTGTATCTGTTGTAACTACAGATAATAGCCAATACAGGTATTGGTAATTGGACGCTAGTGTTTTATTTTAGGCTGTTGTTGATCTTGCAACACATGCATTCAGCATTGACAATGCTGACTTCTGCTGTCTTCTTTTTGGAGCGTCAAATCGACCACCGATCTAACATAAAATAGACGTATTTTTTATACTGTTTGTTTCAGGCTCGCCTTTACATAAGTATTATTGAAATACGCAGCTTTATCAAGCCTACAATTGACTGGTTATTGAATCAACGTTTTCTAAGTGGCAATTTTCCATCGTTAATGGGTAGCGGTTCTGGCGACAGATTGGTGCAATGGTGTCATGGAGCACCTGGTTTTGTACCCTTGTGTACTCTTCAACGGCCAAGTCACATAACATTCTATAATAATAAAGAAATCGCAGTAAAGAACCTCAGACTTGACACGACTTTGTCTAGATTTCATTACTTTTTAGAGATAAACAAGCAGCTCCATCGAGACTTGGCTAGTTTTTTACAGAATGTTTTTGGTGGGATTTCACTTCTTTTTGTAGAAACGTGGGCTTATTGATTTATTTTATTAGATTTTCTTATTTGACACAGTTTTTTTTCTTTTTATGAGTAGCAAATCTTAAGCGCGTTTAAAATACAGTCAGCGCCATCTAGCGACGTGTGCGGGTATCACCGCCACTCTTAATCCAATGCATTATATTTTGATCAAATTTTGAGCGAAATTAATATTTTAGTTTATTTAATTTGTTAATTTGTTTATTCAATTTGTGTAATGTTCGAGTAGAATAAAGTTAATCGTTCGACTATTTCTTCTTGAAAACTTGTAAGTATAAGTAAGTATAAAAGCCAGTCTAGTCTTATCCAGAGTTTTACTTTAATTTTATTGCGTACTAGCAGTCCGCCCCGGCGCGGCGCCGGCGTCGCACGGATGTAATAATGATATTATAGGTAATTTTTTTACACCTTGGGTTACATTATCGAATTTTTCATAAGGATCCCTAATAAAACTTTTAGTATCGCAGACTTTTTTTGTAGATATTGATGTCCTCTTTAAAACTGTAGTACATCACTTTGCTCTATTGTCAACAATTTCCGCAGAGTACGCGATATAAGGATTTTTTTGGTTTTTTTTCACACGTTGGGTTACATTATCGAAGTTTTCATACGGATCCCTAATAGTGAGACATATGGTATTGCATACTTTTTTGTAGATATTGATGTCCTCTTTAAAACTGTAGTACATCACTTTGCTCTATTGTCAACAATTTCAGCAGCGTACGCGATCTATGGATTATTTTGTTTTTTTTTACACGTTGGGTTACATTATCGAAGTTTTCATACGGATCCCTAATAGTTAGACATATAGTATTACATACTTTTTTGTATATATTGATGTCTTATTTAAAACTGTAGTACATTACTTTGCTCTATTGTCAATAATTTCCGCAGCAAACGCAATATAAGGATTTTTTTTTAATTTTTTCACACTTTGGATTACATTATCGATGTTTTCATACGGATCCCTAATATTTTTGAAAATATACTATAGCCTATGTTCATCAGGGATAATGTAGGATTCTAATGGTGAAAGAATTTTTCAATTCGGTCCAGTAGTTGAATATTTTTTGTAAAGGCGGTAAGTCGATCTCTAATAGTTTGGTTAGGCTCTTGTGTTATCTTATCAGGGTCACCAGGTACTCCAGATCTTCGATTATCCTAGTTTTTATGGTTTTCCCTTTATGTGGCCATTAAACCCTAACTCTGTACCAAATTTCAGCTCTCTGAGTTTATGGGAAGTACTAGTTCTATTCTGATGATCATGAGTGAGTGAGTGAGTGAGTGAGTGAGTGAGTGAGTGTCTGTCTAAAATGCGAAACTTCGCTTATCTTCGTAACTAAATGACCTACAGACTTGAAATTTTGGATTTTAAGTATGTGATTATGGCTTACTGGATGACGAAAATTTCAGCGTTCTGGTCTTATCCAGAGGTTCTCAAATAGGGGCCTGAAAATGCGGCGAAATGGTTCCAGTAAAGGATGGTACGGCAGTGTTTGCTTCGCGCTCGACTTGGCGGGGGCACTGCCGTGCCCCCAAATAACAGTATTTTTCCCAAAAAACATTTTCAAACTAAGTTTAATTATAAGTATATCAGAGGAAGTTTGAAAGTGACTGACGATAAAAATGAGGAGCAATAGTTTAGCGTGGTATGTGCATATGAGGAGGGAAGAAAATCATGTTACGAGAAGAATGATAGGAATAAATGTGGATGGATGTAGACGTAGAGGTAGGCCAAAGAAAAGATGGATGGACTGTGTGAAAGATGACATGGGTAAGAAAAGAGTGAGTGATGAGATGACGGCTGATAGAGGGAAGTGGAAGAAGTACACAAGTTGTGCCGACCCCACTTAAGTGGGATAAGGGCAGGAAGAAAATGATAATGACTTCTGATGCTCTAGTTAAAGTAGGTACTATTTTGCGCTAGCAAAAGTTGAGTCTCGGCTTAATTAGGGTTTCGTACGCAAAAGGTAAAAACGGGACCCTATTACTAAGACTTCGCTGTCTGTCTGTCTGCCACAGGGCTGTATTTCATGAACAGTGATTGCTAGACAGTTGACATTTTCACAGATGATGTATTTCTGTTGCTGCGATAACAACAAATACTAAAAACAGAATAAAATAAATATTTAAGGGGGGGCTCCTATACAACAGAGATTTTTTTGCCGTTATTCATAGATAACAAGCTAACCCGGCGAACTTTGTATCGCTTTAGGATTAAGGGGCTCCCAGTCGACGATTGCTCTTTTTCGAAACGAAAAAAGAAATACTTCTGAACAAGCCACATCTCCTATTTTTATAAGTATATTACTTCAGGTTACTACCTAGATTTCTATTAAGCTGAAAACATAATAGCAGAAACTTTTCACGATAACGATATTATTTCAAAATGATACGTTTTAGAATTTATGATCGAAATATTTTATATACCTACTATTAAAATCAACTTGTGATTTATTGTTAAAGATAGGTAATATGTAGATCTAGATTTCTATTAGAATAGATTTTTGATAAGTAATTATACATAATTTATATCATTAATTTATTCGAAAAGCTAAGGCGGACCACGCGCCGACGTGTGTTTGTCGTCATTGCAGCGGTCGGTAGGATTATTTATCGAAGTGATTAAAGATGGGTACATCTTTATTCACATATACTATCTATACATATAATAAAACTGTAGAAGAGTTCAATTCTGTTCAATTCATTAAATGAAAACTAAAAAAAATACTCCTAGAGGCCTTTATACAAGTAACACAAATCAACAAAAAACATTGTGAAAATTTTGTCTGTCTGTCTGTCTGTCTGTTGTCTGGCTTTCACGCAAAAACTACTAGACGGATTTTAATGAAACTTCTTTTATTATATACTTATTAGTCCTCGGCAACATATAGGCTACAATTTATTTTGAAGATTGGAATACCAGATGTGAAACTATCTGTCGACCAGCGAAGCGGGCACGGGTCAGCTAGTCTATACATATAATAAAACTGTAGAAGAGTTCAATTCTGTACATTAAATGAAAACTAAAAAAAATACTCCTAGAGGCCTTTATACAAGTAACACAAATCAACAAAAAACATTGTGAAATTTTTGTCTGTCTGTCTGTCTGTCTGTCTGTCTGTCTGTCTGTCTGTTGTCTGGCTTTCACGCAAAAACTACTAGACGGATTTTAATGAAACTTCTTTTGTTATATACTTATTAGTCCTCGGCAACATATAGGCTACAATTTATTTTGAAGATTGGAATACCAGATGTGAAACTATCTGTCGACCAGCGAAGCGGGCACGGGTCAGCTAGTACATTATAAAATAGGAGATGTGGCTTGTTCACAAGTATTTCTTTTTTCGTTTCGAACAAAAATAATCGTCGACTGGGAGCGCCTTAACAAATGTTGTGTTAAGTTCCCGTTCCCGTTCCTGTTTCCGTTCCCGTTCTCGTTACCGTTCAGCCGTTCTTGAGTTATAAATAGTGTAACTAACACGACTTTATTTTATATAGATGGTACGGAACCCTTCGTGCGCGAGTCCGACATAGACAAAAGAGGTGAACGTCTTTTATCTCAGTTTACCGAGGCTACTTTTCAAAGCTAAACCAGACACTTCAGATCAAGGATAAATAAAATTTAAACAACCTTAAGACGTCAAATTCTAAGTTGGATTCGGAATTTTACAGTTGTTGAGTTTATAATCATTTTACGATAAATGTTTTCATAATTATGCTGGTTTAATAGGTTTTTTTTCGAGACTAACTTTATGATTATTCAAATGAAATTATATTATGTAAATGAAGTATTTATCAATTATAATTTTTGTCATAATCAAGTAGTACATATAATCAGGGTAAAATCATGCATGCCTTATTTTTTGCCATATTGCGCCATCTACCGTATTTTATGTTCAAAAAGGACGTCATCGTACTGCCGCCTGATAGATGTCGCTAACACCAATAAAATGTTGATAATCGTATTCGTTTTCATTCTAGTATAGGATGCGTTTAGGAAAATAAAACTGACGCAACTGACGTATGTCCAAAATGACAGACTGGTGCTACTTTTATCCTACTAAATCACGGGGTGAGCATTGCGTACGCACGACGATATCACTGAGAGTCCAATGCGTTGGCGTTTTTCTTGAAAACACCCTAGTATGATATGGACATTGGCAGAATTGTGACAGTAGCTTGGGAAAAATAACAGAATTTAACCGTTTTTTAACGTACTTTCTGGGTAAACCGTGTAGCGACCTTATTACGAAAAGTCCTTATGTCTGAAAATTAATTACTCAATCTATTTTGCAGAGAGAAAATTATTTTGCAGAGGTGTAAATTCCATGGTTTGCAAGTCCAGACCTAACACTTGTCGAGTTTTTTTTATGGAGATATCTGAAGAGAGTATAGATTAATAAACCGACGACAATAACCAGCAGCATGTGACATAATGTTAAAAAAAAATCTCCTATTGCAGGAGTACTAAGGATGAGATGGCATGAGACAGCTCATATTATTATTAAGATGAATGAAATAACTAAACAATAAAGTCAGCAGTTTCCTGCCCTACATTTATGGGGTCAGCACCTGCTAATTTTCTTCCATATCCCTCTTTTAGGAGACATCTAATCACTCACTCCTTTCTCATCCATGTCATATTTCACACAGTTCATCCATATTTTCCTTGACCTACTTCTACATCCAACATGATCCTAACATCCTTCTCCTCAACCTTTTTCCCTTTTCATACTACACACACTAGCTGATTGCTCCATGTTTTTTCTGTCGCGGACGCTTCTTTTATACTTCCTGTGATCTGATCTTATATTCCTACTCAATGTGAGGTCGGCACAACACGTTGACAAACATGTTGCAAGGAGGTTTTGTAATAACTTATTATTGTAGTTTATTTCTATTAAGTTTCAAAAGTGAAAAACTTTTGGTCATTCTCTGCCCAGAGCTCTGAACAGAAATATTCAGGACTTTCTGTTTTTGTACTTGATACTTTTAGGCTTAGTTGTGAGCTGTTTAACCTAGCTTGTAAGATGATGAAATGTTTCTTGATATTATATTAAAACTAATACCATCTATTGACTTTGGCTTTTAATTAGCTAACACTACAAATCAAAAAAAAAATTATAGCTTGGTTGATATATTTTAAGCATTGTTTATGATATAGATTATACCTACACTACTATTAAAAAAAATCATTTCTTTTTTGTTTACATTAGATAAAATTAAAAACTAAAATTAAACCAACCCATTAAACAAATTCTTTCATTTATTAAAAAGTTATATCAGCCAGTAACAAAGGTTATATTTTATATTCAAAAATATAAGAGAGACAATTACAATAATGTAACCTAACAAAAATTTGCCTATAAACTGCTCAGAACATCTCTAAACTTTATACAACTATAAGCAGGTGATATTTAAGTCCCAATATTATTCAGTTTAGGTTAAACAAGTGTCAGTTTATTTGTCTGTGTCACTGACCCTTCTTAGGGTAAGCTTGCACTGAGCAGCAATGTACTTGAGTAATTTGCAGTGTGCGCTGAATCTAAGTCATCTTTTACTAGGTCAACAACCAGGTTTATGTATGTTTTATGTAAAGAACCAAGTTTTAGTCTATGTGTCATATACTGCGATATTATATACTTTCTTGCACATAACAATGCAGATATAGGAAGTTAGACATCTATGGTTTTTGACATACAAATGTTACACACAGCTCCCCAGTTAAATATATGATTATATAGAAATGCCGTGTTTTAGAGAACAATCTGGACATAACACTATGTATCACATGAAAATGTAGATGTATGTGATTTAGACATAATGAGATCTGAAGCAAATGCTAGTGATACTACAATATGACAACTCGACAACACTACTATGATGAACAAACTTGCAAGCTAACAAAACATTCTGCATGAAACTACATGCAGCAGTCTAATACCGACTTTACTTACTCATAACTTTGCTCACTGATATTATTGAGGCCACTCGGCACAGGTGGAAAACAAA
The DNA here is from genome assembly GCA_912999785.1 of Hydriomena furcata. NCBI lineage: Eukaryota > Metazoa > Arthropoda > Insecta > Lepidoptera > Geometridae > Hydriomena > Hydriomena furcata. Next base: position 3,964,864 of record OU538821.1, read on the forward strand.
GGCATCTAGAGCAGAATTACAAACACATCAGTTACCTAGAAAATATGCAAAATAAACAAAATAAAAGAAAGTTGTTAAACTTTGTACAAACTACTTGAAGCTAAGTAGTTCATACTACATGACCTCAATACACTCACCTTTGGATGTCTTCGCATTTTGGTGATCAGCTCGTTCATATACTTCGGGTCTTCGTTGGCTTCCATCACGTATTTTCGAATTTTTAGCACTTCACCGAGCCAGCCAACACCGAAACCGCCTAATGTTGTCCACCAAACGAAACCATGTTTATCACGCCCAAGGTAATAATGATGCATCCCGAATAAACCTCCGAAAAGCCACAGAAAGTAGGCTACAAATACAGACTTCTTTGGGGGATTCGGATCTTGAATCACCCCAATACCGTTAGAAGTGGCAGGCATTTTCACTTCCAGCTAACTGTGCCAGTCAGGTAAAGTTACTTTGTTTTCCAATTACAAAATGTACTCAAGCCCAACGTGGCTTATTTTTCTGGACTCGCCCTTGCCCCGTCAAAACTCGTACAATGAAACTTTTGAAGTTTTGATTGAACTACTTTTACACGTAAGGAAAAGTTAGTCAAATATTGTTTGAATTCCGACCGACACGACAACAATTTTTTCTGACTGACATGACTGACAAATATGTCATGACAATGACATTATATCGCTGACACGACAACCGCGACGACGCGCGACGAATACGCGATAAACAAACCAACCATAGAGTACTGACCACATAAACTTACTTTTATTTCAAATGAAATAAATTGATCAAACAATATTCGAATACCTAATACGAGTCGAGCTCTACATAATAATTTTTTTATGATAATGTAATCTATTAAGAGTGTTAATGCACCAAATATAAAAATCTCCGCCACAAATTTTAACTAAAATGTGCCTGTTACAGACAGACAGATGATTATGTGATCGAGGTTTTACCCAAAGAGCATATAAGTCGTTTTACCCTCGTCTCTCGATGTCATCGACCCAACGCGCTGCCATAAGCCCTGGCTATGAGGCGCTCACCACTCGGTCAAGGCTTTTCCCCAGCGACCATAATAATTTTATTAATTTAGGCCATTAAATTGGTTGTAATTGGTCATAGAATTTGTTATAAAATAGTTAATTCTAGAATGACCTAAATTAAAATAGATAGGTAGGTATTCGCTGTTACCTACATCAAAAATGTAAGATGACGACTGTCCCTCTCAAAAAAGTATATTATTCAGGCAAGACACTTGGATAAGTATCTACCTACTTATCTTTATTGCCTTTTCTACACACACGAGACGAGACATCACCAAAACAACAAAAGTTTTGCAGAGGTTTCACAAGAACAAGGAGATATAAAATAATAAAATATATTTTGCATGTACACAGTCAACAGTCGTAAGTTGTCTATGGATAGGTTCGACTCATGTCATGTTCATCCAAATGACAACGTTTCCTTCCTGTAATTTATTTTATCTGTGACGAAATCAAATGTAGTGGTACCTCCTCTATACTCTGCTCTGTCTGTCCTGTCAGTAAAAAAAATCCTTGCTGTCTCAGCCACAAAAGCTTTTTCCTTATTTCCTATCTTTCTCCATATCTTTCACTTACGACGAGTGCGTATTACTTTTCAAACGAAATGTCTGAACACCACACCAGCTGCTAATAACACGCGCGTCATCATGCGTCGAACACAAATTCTGTAATAATGTTTTTGCGTAAAATTCATTAGACGACCTCGTCGAAAATACGTAATTTCCTCGTAGTACGGATATTGTGAGTTTCCAATATGAATTTCGACGATAGTGCCAGCAGTGGCTATGTCACTACGGAGACGATATACGGGACGCACGAGGATTCCCACGTAGTGATGTCGGAGAAGGTGCAGTCTTTGGCGGGGAGTATTTACCAGGAGTTTGAGCGTATGATAGCTCGGTACGACGAGGATGTTGTGAAGACGTTGATGCCGCTGCTTGTAAACGTGTTGGAGTGTTTGGATAGTGCGTATCAGACAAACCAAGAACATGAAGTTGAGCTGGAGTTGCTGCGCGAAGACAACGAGCAGCTCGTGACGCAGTACGAACGCGAGAAGGCAGCAAGGAAGCACGCTGAACAGAAGGTATTTCATAATTTAAATTACTATACAGAATTACTCTGACAGTACTATAAAATCTTCTTTCAGTTACCTTTGTCTGGTTGTAAACTGATATGTCCTAGAACCTATAAATACAAACAAAAATAATGACTAAAAGACGACTTCAATCCTTTCACCACACTAGTTTAATTACCAGCAGCCAATAGCCATTTTCAGGGCTACGTTACCTGGACCTGGCTATTCCTTAATCACAGAAAAGCCAGTATCAGCGGTATACACTCATGCTCACTCGGGCAGTACCAATAAAACCTTGATTCTGTTTCCTTTGTATTTGCACCGCAAGGCTTTTTGTTTGTTGCTATTGCATTGGTTAACTGCACTCCAATTGATGTGCACGTTACTGTTATAATTGCCTTGTAATTTAAAACAAAGTGTCTAATTGGAATGTGCCAGCCGTTTTGCTACCCGGCCCTCAAGGTAAACGAGTTGAGCCTTCTTGCATAACTATGAATTAAATTGTTAATGCCTCAAATATGTATATCAAGGACCCCGTTATCTGAATCCATGCGTGAGTGACCGGTGTTTATTTAAGTTTATTGTTTTCTGCCAGATACCTATTATCTGTATGCACTGTTTACTTCTGTTCAATATTCCGTTTAATCAAAGCAGTAAAATTAGTTATTGATATGTCGGTATACATAGCACTTCATAATAATCGGTAATACTATATTGCAAAATGTTGGCATGTGCCAAGTGTAATGTTTAGATGTGCCTCTGACTAATCTCTTTAGACATCTTCAAAGATCTGAGCGTCTGGAGATCTGAGATGTCTACTGTACTTGGGGATAACAGTTGTGATTCTATTTGTTTTATGAGTGTTAAAATTAACTTTGATTATGGGTTTTTTAAGTTATTTCAATGCTTATTGAAATTATTCAATGCCTATGAATGTAGACAAGTTCTATAAAATGAAAAAGTCATACATACATACTTATTCCTGCAAAATAATAGAGAAATCTATGATTTATTTCGGTTAGATAGTTATTTTATTCGCGCCACCGCACCGGTCAGCAAACAAAAGAGAATAAAGGAAAAAAAATATATATATACAGTCGTGGTCAACTAATTAGGGACATGCAAGATAGTGAAGAACAATAACCGGTTATGTACATACAAATATAAAACCCTATTGATTTCTCAGTAACTATTATTTGCATAATTTGGTCCGATTATTATGCTTTAAATGGCTGTAAATAAAAGAATAAATCAATAGAAAAAAGTATTTAATATCAAAGGTTGAACATGTATTCAATTTTAAGGTATAATTCTGTAGCTGGACATTTAATTAAGGACAGTAAACTATAATGAAAAATAGAGTTAAACAAAACTAATAATCTGCAGTATTATAATATCTTTAACAGCTCCATTTTATTACGTGTAAAATCAGTACCCAGTAGCAAAACCGTACGACGACGTACCGTACCGTACGTATTACGAGCTATCCTTCGGTATGGCCATACATGCTCGACAACAAACTTCATGATAATTTTTCGTAGTATTGGATCGCAACTTTTATTTTTACCCATTTTTCATCAAAATATTTTTCAAAACTTAAAATAAATATCGGGATTGCCGCCAAAACTACCACGAAACAATAAGAGAAGAAGTAAAAAAGTATTGAGATTCAAATTTTGAAAATAGAACGCAATATCTCAGTGTCCCTAATTAAATGGCCAGCCAGCATTATTTGAACAAATAGCACTATGATAATCTATCAGCTATACTGTAAAGAGGTTTAATGTTTAAGAAGTTGTTATTGTTTGTATAATCGGGCACATAAATGACTAATTATACTTACATGTAAGAGATATGGAATATGGTTTAGACTCGTTGGAAAATAAAAAATAAATTCACAATTCGGTTTAACCAAAGAGTGTCCCTAATTAGTTGACCACGACTGTATATATGCATCGAATCAAGAACCTCCTTCTTCATCAGTTGAAAATTAATATGATATTGCATTTTCAAACAGCTCCTGGAAGCGGAAGATCATTATGAAGGCGAGCGCAAAGATCTTACCGGGCGACTGGAGGCGCTGGATAGCATTGTCAGGATGTTGGAGCTGAAACATAAGAACTCACTTGATCATGCCAGCCGGCTCGAGGAACGGGAAAATGAACTGAAGAAGGTATGTAAATCGCACTAAGACTACTATAGTTTGTTCTATCTCATGAATGCAGATAGGCAGTACTTGTACTTGTAATGTGTATGGACACGCGCTTTTGTGTGCGTGACTGATGCGCCCGATCTTACGCACACATAATCAATGTCAATGTCAAATCTGCACACAATTAGACAAACCCTTTATGAGATAAAACAACTAAATAGGTAATATATATTTTTTCTAATGTTATATTGATAAAGGTGATTGTTATAAACGAGTATTGCATATAATATGCATATTATACGAGGAGTGTCCAATACTCCTAAAAGAGAAAAAAATATAGGAAGGAACACGCGCCGTGTTTGTTGCCTGATTCTTCTGGGCTTGGTCGCAGGAAATCGGCTTTTCTTAGCTCCTAAGACGTTTGAAAGTGATCCTTAGTTATACCTATGGACATTAAAAAAAAAAAATTGAGGGTAAAAACAAACTCTGTTAGCCCCTCTGTCCCTCCGTCGCTAATAGGGTGACACATAATACTTTTTATTCCAGTGTGTCACCCTAAAGAGAGAGAGCAAAGGGGACAGATGGGTATAATTAGTTTCTGTGTGCATCAATTACGTAGGTAATCAATGAACATTCTTAATTGCCACTGATCGCATCGCGGGTACTGTTGTTTCCTAGTGACGAAAGTTATTCTACTCTATCCTTTCATTTAATCGGCTTACAATAAGCCAATAATGTTAGAAATGTGATACTTCTATCATTTATGGTATACGTTAAATAGCTTTTCAGCTTCCAAACAAAACTACATTAGTTTCGAACCCATTACATGGAAAAAACTCAAATTCAAATTCAAACTCAAAAATCATTTATTTCAATAAAATCACAAGGATCACTTTGAAACGTCTTATCACTTAAAAAAACCTAGGTCATCCATACTCACGGCGAAAACCCGATACGCGTTTGGATATTGGCTCGCATTTTCGTTTTCGTAACTGTCGAGAACGAAAGTAACTTAAATGGGCTATAAAATGTGCGTGGTATTCAAAATTAGCTCTGTGTTTAACTTATAAAAATAAACGATATATTTCTTGATATAAATCTAGCAAGTAGACAAAAAATAGAAAGTAAGTAGTTTTCTGCTCTCGTATTCATGATACATAACACCAGAGAATACTAGAGCAAAGACGAAATGAATGCAACTTACCTTATTTACTATGATTATACCATAACTAATCGAAATATTCTTTATTCAAAGAAAATAATATTCCTCTGAGACTACCTTCTAGTTCAGCATTGGTGGCGATTCTGTTGTATCCGCTTAAAGTTTAAATTCCTAAAAAACAATCGCGCTTATTCCTTTTACGTTAAAGACTGAAATACGTAACCTCAAAATAAAAGTTCTAAAACTTTAAGTAATTTTACTATATTAATATATTAGTAAATTTAGTAAAAAGACGTGACCTATATAGAATTTGTACTTATTTTTGCACATTCTATACGAAAAAATATTATAAATTTAAGAACTTCCATTTTGAGGTTACGCTATTTTAGACATTAACGTAAAGGAATAAGAGCGATCGTTTTTTTGTAAATCTTAGCTCTAGGCGGACACAACCAAATTTCTGCCATTGCCTCTTTACAGAGAATATTGATTTGCATGTGTCGTCATTGTGTAGTCATAATACTCGTATGTCAACGTTTTAGTCGGCAGAGACCATAAACAAGCACAAGCGCAGACTATATTTGTCATCTTGATATTTTTAAATATGGTAATGATCCAAAATTGGGTCATATTTATTCGTAGACTGCTATATTCGCGTATTGGTATCATGATGCAGTCTTTTGATGACATGATTTTATTATGAATTCCATGGAGCTAATTTGAGAATCTCCAGTTTATGTCTCATAAAGCTAGTTTATTGCGACTCATTTAGATTACTCCATAGGAATGTTTTATTTTAATCTGACGACCGCGTTATTTGGAATTTAATGTAATGTATTTATAAAAGAAAGTCGTATTAGTTACACTATATAAAACTCAAAAACGGCTGATCCGGTTTGGCTGAAAATTGGTGAGGAGGTGAGCTTAGAACCAGGAGCAGCATACGCGATATAAAGATTTTTTTGGATTTTTTATCTCACGTCGGGTTACATTATCGAAGTTTTCATACGGATCCCTAATAGTTAGACAAATGGTATTGCTGACTTATTTGTAGATATTGATGTCCTCTTTAAAACTGTAGTACATCACTTTGCTCTATTGTACAAAGGATACTTTTTAACCGGAAACGGGAACGGGGAATTAACATTCTAAAGCGATACGAAGTTCGCCGGGTTAGCTAGTTCAGAATAAAAAATGTCTGACACTACGAGTATTCTAACTCCCAATATGAAGTTTGCTTTCATCAATATAACCGCACGTTCACGCGTCGGTGAACGGTTTAAATAAACTATCACTATATAAAACTTACGCAGAGTTAATTTTAAGTATATTACAGACTGTATATTTACAAACAGTGTTACGTCACGTTCAATGTAATGATTCGAGTCACGGAGTATATCTTCATATGAGCGACTATTTTGGGTCATTATCTGTTGCAAAATGCGCGTTGTACTACTTTGTTCACTAAATAATTTACTGCGCACTTCAAATTCAAATTCAAATTCGAAAATCATTTATTTCAATAAAATCACAAGGATCACTTTGAAACGTCTTAGGAACTACGTGAAGCTACGCCGATTCCACGCGACCAAGCCTAGACGAATCAGGCAACAAACACGGCTTGGGTCTACCTTTATTTTAATGATCCTTTCCTTAATGCTATGTAGAGCTCCAGTTCCACACTCACTATATCCTTCCCCGCGTAGTTCTTTTAACAAACCAACACCCTACAAAACCCTTTTCGGAAGCGTTATCTGACGCAGAGTGACCAAGAAAAAGCTAATCTCTGATATAATCATAGGAAGAGATAAAAGGAAGCAAATATTATTTCGTTACAAACAGATAAAATACGCGTTCGTGGCTTATTATGAATCTTTATAGGTACATTCAACATCTGATTGGTTTACCACTAAGAGCATAAAGAGCCTTTGAGCTCTTGGTTAGCCATACGAATATATGAAAACCGGCCAAGTGCGAGTCGGACTCGCGCACGAAGGGTTCCGTACCATTATCTATAAAAACGGCAAAAAAAACACGTTTGTTGTATGGGAGCCCCCCTTAAATATTTATTTTATTCTGTTTTTAGTATTTGTGTTTATTTGTTATAGCAGCAACAGAAATACATATACTGTGAAATTTTCAACTGTCTTGCTATTACGGTTCATGAGATACAGCTCTGTGATAGACAGACGGACGGACGGACAAAGAGACAGACAGACAGACAGACAGACAGACAGACAGACAGACAGACATACGGACAGCGAAGTCTTAGTAATAGGGTCCCGTTTTTACCATTTGTGTACGGAACCCTAAAAAAACAGCCGTAGAGTATTGTAGTACCTACCTAGATCCCTATCTAGTCTGTTAAATATAGTATCGATGCTATCAGCTTTCTTTACCGCTGCCTTAGTCCCGTTTTCACGATCCATTGAGTTCAACAGTAATAGCCAATCAGTATGGCACTTATCAACCAGAAGCGCCAAGCCGTCATTCACCAACGCTCTCTCTTGCTTTAATTGTGATGATAAAATAACCAGTGTGTTGTGAAAGTATCATCCTGACTTATCTACGCATTCGACTTCCTACTATTAAGACATGATATTTGTATTTAGCTTTTTGTGCTTCTATCACGCGGTAACAGCTAAACTGATTTAGGTAACGCAGATTGCGATTTTCTCGGATAACTATAGAACATTGTTTTGATGTTAATGTTACAAGAAATGCTCACCCGCCTTGAGATAAAATAACTATAGTATTCTAGATAATCTAAGGGGCTTTAATAAATGTGTCAAATTTCATGTAAGTACGTTAAATAGGTTTCGAGTTATGAAGGGGTCAAAAGTAGCTCATAATGGTTCGTGGTAAATATACACACGGCGCTTTTCTTTGAACTTGACTGACACGCTGCCGCGTGTCTTAAGGCCCTGTATGTCGACGATTGCTCTTTTTCGAAACGAAAAATGAAATACTTCTGAACAAGCCACATCTCCTATTTTTATAAATATATTACTTCAGGTTCCTACCTAGATTTCTATTAAGCTGAAAACATAATAGCAAAAACTTTTCACAATAAAGATATTATTTCAAAATGATACGTTTTAGAATTTATGATCGAAATACTTTGATACCTACTATTAAGATCAACTTGTGATTTATTGTTAAAGATAGGTAATATGTAGATCTAGATTTCTATTAGAATAGGTTTTTGATAAGTAATTACATAATTTATATCATTAATTTTTTCGAAAAGCAAAGGCGGACCACGCGCCGCTCATGGATCAGTACCACGTGCAGCGGTCGGTAGGATTATTTATCGAAGTGATTAAAGATGGGTACATCTTTATTCACATACACTATACATTATAAAAATAGAGATGTGGCTTGTTCAGAAGTATTTCTTTTTTCGTTTCGAAAAAGAGCAATCGTCGACATACAGGGCCTTAATACGCGGTAAACCGACGTCAGCAAAGAAGGCCAGCCCTATGCTCTGCAAGGTTCAGACACCGTTATCAAAGATTATTCGTATTTTGACTTCAATAAGTATTTTATCAACAGGAGTATGCCAAGCTTCACGATAGATACACGGAGCTGTTCAAGACGCACATGGACTACATGGAGCGAACGAAGTTGCTGCTCAGCACCGCCAGCGACAGAAGCGAGGTGCGCGGCCGTTTGGGGCTCAATCCGGTTGGACGGTCCAGTGGTAAGTGCTTCATTGCAGTAGCTACTTTTCTCTAGGACTACTGCAGAATGAAATGGGATCACGACCGTAATCCCCAAATACGGTAGAAATCCTCTCAGATCTCCAGGCGCTCAGATCCTTAAAAATGTCTAAAGGGGTTAGTCATAAGCACGTCTAAATGGCACATGTCTACATTTTGCAGTAGTTACTGCAAAATATGAGTTTCTGCTGTCTTTGTCTCGCCACGTTCAAATTAATGGAAAGGATGACTACCACCAAACCATTGAAAGCGATATTCTGTGAGTGATTCTTTATATTATCATACACAGCGGCTTCACTTAGCGTTTGATAATTATTACCGGAAGCTAGCGTGTAATATCCAATCCAATATTATTGGGATTACTTGCGCTCTGCTTCGCTTGTGTCTAAGTAAGAAGCTAGCAGCGTTTCTTCGTGTAAAAACAGCGCTGTCTACTCTTATTTTACAACATGCATTATATGGGCGTATAACTTGACAATACTCAAGCAAACTACTTCACCTAAACTACGTATCTAATGCTAGTTTGTTTTTGGTCTTCTTGCTTTCTAGGTACGCACAGGCATTACGAAACTTGGTTTCTTCGAATTGTTGTCAAGGTTAACATAATAACTACAACGGAATTCGATACGAATTCTATACTTCTGTTTTATGGCTACGCATTGATATAATAGCCGAATATACCGATCAGGTTACATTCAAACTGATATTCAACCAACTTACTATTAGATAATACACGCTACTTTCGCGTTCTTGCAAATATTAATCAATTTATTAAAAGTAAATCGATTGCTTAAAAATATCAACAAAATAGGTTTACGAATATAAACACGCGACTTTAGTAGACATCCTCTTTAATCTCTAGCTACTAAATATTCTCAGTAAATTCTCAGCGGAGGCTTTTCACATATTTACGGTTTTAATTTACGGAAGCACTTTTTCAAAATCTATTTGTGCACGAATGGTTTTGAATTCATTACCTGGAGTTTGCTGTCGGTACACCAGCGCTGCACCAATTACAGTCTGTTGATTAACTGCATATTAAGTCATTCAATGTAGTAGATTATGGTTTAGCGACGGAAATAGGCAGCTCATATCCTCGACATGGTCCTGACACAAATTAAACCTATCGTTATTAACATTACAACTTTGGCAGTGTTGTGTAGCCTGCTTCATTGTAAGAAGAGTAAAAAAACGTATCATTTTAACAAGTTTTTTATCTACGGGATGTACTTTCAATTCGCTATAAAGGAAGCGTGATAAAAATTCATTGAACCAAGGCCAAAATTAGGTAATTTAAATAGCCAGAACGTAATGGCGTTATAGAAAAATCTAAACCCGCTAGAAAGTAAAGGTTTCTTCCTGTATCAGAAACTACAAGAACAAGCACTGTGGTAAAACTTTTTATCCCCTGATGTGAGAATCAAGCCCCTATTCAATTTCCGAGGCCATTACTTCTCTTGTTCTCTTCCAGGTCCAATATCCTTCGGCTTCGCGTCACTGGAGAGTTCCCTTCACAACGTGGAACAGACTGAAAGCATGCCAGGCAGCCCCGTGAGCCTGTCGTCGTCGCCACCTACGCCGCCAATCGGCTCCGAGCTAGCGGCTGTCAGGACCGTTGAAAGAGCCCACCAGACCGACCCCATCACTCAGACTAGCCAGGTAAACCTTCTAAAGCCGGGGTCCCACGGCGCGTAAAACGACGGGCCGCGCCGGATGACGCTCCGCCTGTGTGCGTCTACAACTACTTTTTGCAGCCCCCTCAAAGTATACTTGATTTTACGTATTAAAATTGTTTATTGTATTGTATGTTACAATGGTGAAGGTATACATGTAAATACGTATGACGTACGCATTTACGTATGTAAATGCGTTTACACGTAAATACTTGAGTTAATCCGATAAAAACGAGTCGCAATACTTGTGGTAACAAAATCATGCAATAGATTTTAAATGAGCCGAATCAATAATGTTCTAGTTCACACAGTTCATCGTATGCTATACAGGCTTTGTATGTCTTCATTCAGCCGAAGCTTTGCTGGTTTCCTCATTAATTCGCAACTTTACATTGTGCTACGTTGAACGCAATGTTATGAAGAGGGCATTTTGATGAGGTGTAGTCAACAGATCGATTATTATATACAGTGTCCCAAAAAATATTGTCATGCAAAAAGGATTTTTGAAAGTTTAAGGAAAATTTTAAAATAATTTTCTAAAAAATAGTAGTTATTATTTCAAGCAGATTATATGAAATTCTTAATACGTTGCACTATAAATTAAACTTTAATGTGGGTTGACTTACGTGGCCTACGCATGCGAGTGAGAAAAGTAGCAGCTGCGTTCAGTCACAGCCTTAAATAATATAAGCTCATTAAGGTCGGCGCAAATTGTAGCAACATTATGTTGCTCTAATAAATCAACGATTTGTTTATCGAACTTAGTATATAAAACTTAGTGACACTAAAAAGTTTACAAAAAAATTAAATCAAATTTAAATGGGATAACATGGGAAGCACAAGCTTTCAAATAAAAAAAAATCATCAAAATCGTTTCACCCAGTCGAAAGTTCTGAGGTAACAAACATTACATTCGAATTGAGAACTTCGTCCTATTTTTGAAGTCGGTTAAAAATATTCATGCACACGATTTTTTATGTCACTAAATATAGAACCGTATCAGTGTTGTTTTAAGGTAGAATTTCCGTAAAATGCGTAAATACGCGCATGCCCGAGCTCTTTGGCGTCTAATCTCCAATGTTCATGAGAAAAGTCGCGGGAGGTTTCCACTTAGAATATTGCTACTCAAGGCTTAATCCATTCAGTTTACTTGAACAAAACTTTTATATTGTTGGTTGGAAATCTTAAGATATGGGAAGCCGGTTAAAGTAGTTATAGCAATTCAATATATATGCATGTTTCTAGGTCAATTTAATTATACGAGTCTGTACTAAGTGTGCATGCAAATTAGTTGTTTCGCGAGACAAAAACATATGCATAGAGATGATTGTTTTTGAGGTGAAAGCAGTGCTATTTCTACTGTTTGAGCATGGAAATCTCAAGTATGAATGAACAGTTCCGTTATATATTACCGTTTTGCATTTCGGAGAATTTGAACAAGGTAACATTTTGGTATAGCAAAATTTTATTAAAAAAATGCATACTACGGTAAAATTTGGGCATGTACCAAATGCGATGCTTGGACGTGCTTCTTGACTGTCCCCTGTAGACATCTTCAAAAATGTTGAACCGGAGATCTCAGTAAATGTCTACCTTACTTGAGACATACCTATTCACATACATACCTACATAAATTTGCAATGCAGCACGGAAAAAAGCAGAACAATACGATGTTATTGTTATAACAACAACTGTTTAATTAAGCAATACAATTGTGTGTTTAATCTCAATTCTAATACTCCTACAGCTAAAATCTAAATAATAAACTTTGAGTATGACGGCGTCCCAGCACGCGGAATCACTCGTACACAGTAAACTAACTGTCACTTATTATGTTCAGTAACGCAGTCTAAACCTCGTACTATGAACGCGGTTGAACATAAGGTTGCCGCACACATATCGCACCGCCAGCATATAAACACAGCCACAGTTCGAGTTGCTCAGAATTCACATGAAATTCCTAATCTGTATCGTAACGCATCGAGACAAGCTAGTGAACAGCATTTGGTTTAGAGTAGGGTAGACCCGATTCGCTGCTGAGCTGATATGTATGCGATAACCTTATATCGATAACCCGCACTTCCGCCGCTCATTGAAAACGCAACCATGCACAAATAAGTAGCAGCAAACGGTTCACGCGACCATTGCTCGTTTTATTGCAACCGTCCTCTCGGCACTCGCACGACATCGAGTAATGTAGACCGCTGAACTTGGATTGCACGCACTGCAACGGTGTATCGTGTACGTACGCGCATTCTCGAACAATGGCTACGTCTTGTCCCGGTGTGAAGTATTGCACCTGGACAAAGATTAAACGTCTGGTCCATTATTGGCACATTAGTTTCATTGTCTCTAATAGACAATGGCGCCCTTGGGGTAAATACTCGTAAATGAAAACAGTTCCTGATATTCTGTGGCTTGTTAGCTAAAGCAAGAACATATTTATATTTATGTTACTAAGGAGAATCGCACGTGATGATAAATCCAAGTATCCAATCGAAAGATCGATAATCGGTTGTTGGATGGTCGTGTCACTAGTTCTTTGACTACTGGCCGTTGGTAAAAATATTGGAATGCACTTCTTAAAGGCCTTTATCGCGCACATATCACGTGCTTCTTTCGATGCGGCGGTTTTCTTTCGATGTTTTTAGGGTAGATTTATATTAGACCGGGCCATGTCCGTGTGTGTAAAGTTAGTAGACGGGCCCAGACGGGACACTGTTGAATATAAACTGCTTCACACAAATGTATGTAACGTTTCAAATCTGTTCCCCGATCGGGCCACGTACACGGTACGCCCCGGGCACGGCCCAGTTTAATATAAATCTACCCATATGCACTGGTGAGAACTACTATTGCGCAAATCATTGGGAGTTCGATGGTTGCGCTCTCTGATGCAAAAAATAATATCACCTGAGATATAGAGCGACACACAGGACTGCGTGTAGTATTCGCGCAATCCTTCAAATATCCACGACTTAGGTTATACTTATAACAACCTCGGTGTGACATGGACGTGCATTGGTAGCATTTTAAACTAACTACGTCACTGCACGATATCAGTAACAAAATTAAAATCAAATACATGTTTACAATCTTATCTAGAGATTTCTAGTGATAGGTAACAGCGGTCGTGTTCAATGAAGTTTCTGAGATTTGACGTGCACTTGTCACGCTTATAAAAGGTTGCACTTTGATAAACAAACTCTTTGCTTTATAATTATGTTTAGGAAACTAATAAGAAAACCGACGAAAATGTTCCGACTAATCGTAGCCTATATGCTATTTCAGAACATAAGATATGTATATATTCCAAGTTTCATTCGTATCCGTAAGGACGTTTGACTGGGATTCAGAATTCAAAATTTCTTTATTTGGAACAAAGCAATACAAGAAAAAACGTGGTAACTAGCCGTATTGATACTTAAAATGAGTAACAACTACGATAATTTTAATTTTAGTAGGATTTATAACACGGTTAAGTAAAGCAAAACTCTTTATAAAATTAAATTGTATCTCTGTAAACTCTAATCAGTTTAGATTTGGTTTTGAGTTTAGGTTCATAAACAGTAAAACACGTTTTAAAACTGTAATTTTGACTTCTCTTGAGGTTTGAGAGTGACGAGAGCTCTTTTACTTTTTTTTTGGCATGCTTCATGTCTGTCTACACACATATAGCTCGATTTGAAAGCGGATTTTAATATATCCCCCTTAGACAAACAAATAAATATTATTCAAATTCAATTTCAGGCTACGTCCCCTGTGGCGCCACCTAACTCCAGCTCCGGCAAGTCGCAGACTAAGAGCGAGAAGCGTAGTGGTAACACCTTGTACCAAGAACTAGCGTTCCACGACACGGACGCCAGCATTGTTGAAGGAGACGAAGGAGCTGATATTACAGGTATGCGTATCTTGAGGGTATTAATTTTCTGCAGTGCTTTTGTATAAGTATAGTTAAATGAACAATGAACAAACATTGTAAGGAGGAGGTTTTAGACCCAGAATATCCCGTTCTCAAGTTTCCCCAAATGAGTGATTCAATTGACATTAGCCAAATGGCGCGGTCATTCAAATTTTCTTGACAAAATAAACATAAGACACCTCCGAAAGTTCTAAGAATCTCGAAAGGTTTCGTTATAATAAAACTATTTCTTATTTTATTATCTCGCGGCTGTCTTAAGTCTATTTCAAATGTGGGGTTATGACAGAAAGAAAATGCACGCGATAAGGAGCTAATTTTTATGTACCTATTCAAAACCCGATCTCCTCAATTTTTCATCGATACCATAGATAGAACCATTCATTAAATTCAGAGTCACAAAATCATGACTTAAAAGTTCCATAATGCATACAAGTCTATAACAGAAAGACATTGTTTAAACTTTAATATTATTATGGGCCGTACACTAACATGATGACGTAAAGGTTGTAATCTTTCAGCAATTATTTACATTATTTTAACATATTGTTTATGTATTTACTTCTCATTATTTGTTCACTAGTTTGTCCTGACGGCTCAATCATGGAATGTGGTGATGTTATTGGTACTTTTTAAACAGTCACTATACCATCATACAGTGCACGCACTATTAGTCCAGCCGAAAACTTAAAAAAAAAGAGTCAAAACGAAGTAATAGAAGTCTCTGTCGCGTAAAGGAAGAAGGTATATTGAGTGAAATAGACGAAGACGCTCTTGGTTGGAAAGTTGTCAATCAATAGTTCAATTTCGTGTTTTCACCTGTTTCAAAGTCGAGCAATAGACGGATTTATTGTCAATGTCACAGTAGAACGAACAATTTTCCATCAATTGTCATTAAGCACGTTTACTCGGCAAAAAGTCAATTAATCCCGTCAATCGGCATAAATTACGTGAAAATTGTCATTCATCAACTTCCATAGATCGCCTCAGATCAGTTAGGATCACTAGCCACATCAGCTCAGGAACTAGGGACTTCCACAAGCTCATACGAACATACTCATCTTCGATCTCGTCTTAGATGCACCAGAGTGCTATGTCCGTCCTTAGGCTTTACGTGATCACGTTTTTTATGGCACTACGGGGAAAATGTTTCAACCTGCAAGTGAACTCGTGAATTTTGGGTTGATTAATGTCTAGAAACTTATATTTTCATTCATTTACCATGTCCGAAAAGTAGAAATATCACTACATATGACACAATAATATAATATTTGTTGTGTACTCCTACAGGACAAATTTTTCAACTGCGAGTGAATTCGTGAATTTTAGGTTAATTAATGTTTAGAAACTACTCGTTTCATTCATTTTCATTTTTCATTCATTTACCATGTCCGAAAAGTAGAAATATCACTAATTTCGACACAATAATATATTTGTTGTCTATTCTTCTGTAAACAAATGGTTATTCTAGGCTTGCTTGACAAAATTAAGGTATTTTAGCTTCATGATGTCTACAGTCAGTGCGGGATCTTTAAATAGCGCTGTGTTTAGCTGGTTAGGGGGTTCAATTCCCCATGCAAGATAAGCGTGTGTTTTATCTGTTAATATTATCCAATTCTGAGTGTTGTTAATTTATTAATGTGCGTGCGTTTGTCTTTAGGTAGCTGGGTACATCCTGGAGAATATGCTTCATCAGGTAATATGCTTCGTCTAATATGCTTTTAGTCTTTTTCTTAGTTGACAGACAATCAAATTCCTCACTGAATTAGCGCTTAGAAAGTGTAATTCAATGAGGAAATCGGATGATTTTTTTTGTATGACAAAATTGCTTTTATTATTGGGATGCTTGGGGCTACCTCGATAGTACTATTCCATTCGTGTTTTTTTATAAGCTATTGAAGTCTCAAACATTTGAAAAAAAAGATAAATTCTTCTATGGTTTACAAAATCTTCCAAAACTTATGGTTTATGAGACATTTGGTAGAACGGTCGTATTTCGCAGTCCTCTGCAGTGTAAAAAAATATTGTTACGAGTACTTTATAAAAAAAAAAGAATTTCTTTGAGGTTGATAAAACTAACTGCTTTTATTACTATTAAAATTACTACGAGTACTCTCATGCACACATTAACTGTTTGTTGCTCGCTTTGCTCGATATAATATCATAATCGATCCCAGCATAGGTTTGCTGTAATAATATCAAAAATGCATGCTTGTCTGTCAAATAAAATATGTTTAAAATGTAATTTTATATTTTCCTTTATATAAAAATAATTAATTTTACTTTAATAGCGATATTTTTTTTGTATATATAAGGAAAATGTATATAACGTGTAGGTATATTTTGTATAGTATCCTGCAACGCTTATGCTACGAACTTCATCTGCTACATTGATAATTTATTTATAAACACTATCTGACTCCCTGTAATTATTACTTAATTGATACAGAATTTAATTAGGCTACTATCTAAAACTGAAATAAGATGTTTAGACTGTGCATCCTCAAAATATTTACATTTCTATCGATTTACAGAAGTTTTTAGATATTGAAAATAATAACTTTAAAGCTGATATAAATCTTAATTCCGAATAACGGTAACAACGATTCAAACAAATTAGTTGACCGAGCGAAGCGAGGTCTCAGTTTTATTTTTGTTTTTTCGAAAATAATTTTATGAAAATTGGTAAAAGATCAAAAATTATTTTTTGAAAGCGATGGCTTTGCTTCGTAATATTTTAAATCAATCCCGTATAGTATATTATATCTGTTCTCCATAATATAATCGTACTAATGCATTTTTTTCGTTCTATTTCCATGCGTTCTAACAAAATGTATCAACGCAATGCAGTTAACGATAACTACTTCGGTAAGTGAATCTTAGGCTTAAAACAAAACGCCGGCTAAAGAGACATTGTTTAAAATTATCACTGTTACAAATAAAATATAGAATGATACAAATTTTGAACACAATACCATGTTTATTGCCGTCTCGAGTAGTAGACAAAAAATCATCTAGCCCCTAAGGATTTTTGCTGTCAAAATTATGAAGAAAAAAATTGTTGGGCAATGTTAAACAATGTTTATTGAGTCAGCGTTTGATTAGGTCTCATATATTTAAATATAAATATTAATTTACTTGTGATATTCACAAAAAGCAATGTATATTTCTAGTTTTGTTTCTAACTATACGTTTGTTTTGATTTGCATTTTACGTTGCCCCACACGTACTATGTTTCAACACACTTTTTACTTATTTGCAAACCCATTTTTCCATTGAACTATCGTCTTAATAACTTATAACTATGACTACCGAAGACATCCTTAATGACATGAGAATGTAGGTACCTAGTAGGCCGGTGGTCGTCACATTTTTCTGGCTTAGAGCCACATAGTACATTGTGGGGTATCACTGCCGGGCCGCACATCCCCCCCCAAATACCGGCTGCAGGCCGCACCATGACGACCACTGTACTAGACGGTTCCATTAACAAAGCGTTGCCAATCCGATCACAGCACGTTCCAGCGACGGAGCCTCAAAATATCAATCTCTTTCAGGCATGGGAAAGGAGGTTGAAAACCTTATTCTGGAGAACAACGAACTCCTTGCCACGAAGAATGCACTCAACGTGGTGAAAGACGACCTTATCGTGAAGGTGGACGAGTTGACTGGGGAGCAAGAGATCCTGCGGGAGGAAGTAAACAATCTCAGTTCCGCGAGAGAGAAGCTCAGGGAGAGGGTGACACAACTCGAAGAGGAGTTGCGGCATTTGAAGGTTGGTTATATACTGTTTGGTTATTTATTGTGGGACCAACATCATCTCCCTCAAAACTTCTTCTAGCTCTATCCGGTCAGCACAACATGTTGTAAAAAGGTTTTAGCTTGGTTATAGTTTAACCTTAAAAACTAGAAAATAATATTGTAACAGCATAGATTTTGAAATTGACATAGATATCAATTTGCTACTTTACTTTAGCACATACGCAACAAATAATAAAAAAACCGGCCAAGTGCGAGTTTGACTCGCGCACGTAGGGTTCCGTACCATTATCTATAAAAACGGGAAAAAAAACACGTTTGTTGTATGGTAGCCTCCCTTAAATATTTATTGTATTCTGTTTTTAGTATTTGTTGTTGTAGCAGCAACAGAAATACATAATCTGTGAAAATTTCAACTGTCTAGCTATCACGGTTCCTGAGATACAGGCCTGTGACGGACGGACGGACAGACAGACAGACAGACAGACGGACAGCGAAGTCTTAGTAATAGGGTCTCGTTTTTACCCTTTGGGTACGGAACCCTAAAAAAAGGAATAAAAAGAAAAACTAAAATAAATTATGAATTTATATAATAGTTATTTGTTATACAAGAGTGCAAAGTTGCTTTTTAACCGCGTGTTCAATTTTGATGACCGAGCAAGCGAAGGATTCTAAAATTGAATCACGAGCGCAGCGAGTGATTCAAAATTAGAATCCTGAGCGTTAGCGAGGGAATCAAAAGAGCACGAGGTGAAAAATCTTTGCACTCGAGTGCAACACGTAACTTTTCATTCCACCTCAGCGAGGAAATGACTAAATGCAAAAAAAAAACGTTTACAATCACAAGATAGGTACTTTTATTTCAGTTTAGGTATTAACTACTACATTATGACAGGTAAGTATTACAGAATAATCTTAATAATGACGTGAAAAAATGCCGCGTAAAGAACCGCGTACAAAGCAAATTGAAAAAAGAACACCAAGAAGGTTCCGAGTCTTGAGTTTTTAACAAATTAAAAAAAAAGTTGTATGATATATTCGGCACCATAGAGCAGTAAATAGGTTTAATGATTTTTTTAATTCACACACGATGTTCTAAATTCAATTTACTTTATCCTTTAGAGAATAAAAACGGGTTTTGCACTCAGATATTGAAGAGCAAAAATACTCTTTCCGAGATGGTGGGATGAAAAGTGTATTTAGTATTTACCTATTTAAAACACGATAATTTTGATAAAGGAAAAAAAATAATTGTGTATGAGTGTGCCGCCGACAACGACAAAGTGCACAAACCAGCAAGCATTCCCAAGGAGAATTGACGCCGGCAGGCTTTCGGTTGCAAGACATCCCAAGCCAAGTCTATTGGCAACGTCTACATATTGTGCCGACACCACGAGGACGTGGGATAAGGCGAAGAAGAGGAAGAAGAGTGTAGGAATGCTAAAGCAGCAAAAAATTATCGACTTAGTATTATTCATGTTTTTCTATGACTAAACAAATATTCAATGTCAAATTTCAGGAAACAGTAAGCAATAGCGCGGGCGGCGGCGAGAACGAAGACGAGGCTGATGTACCGATGGCTCAGCGTCGGCGGTTCACCAGGGTCGAGATGGCAAGGGTTCTGATGGAGAGGAACCAGTATAAGGTAATGTGCTTTTGACCAGCTGGCCGTAATTGAAACGAAACGAAAAAGATATAATAATATACAGGGTGCTACAAAAAGGAAAAAAGGAGGTTAAATGGGCATAAATGGTGCTGATGTGCAAAAAATTAGACATCTCAGACCGAAAACATTAAATTATCATAGCAACGCATTCTACCAAAAAGATTGAATCCTACTACGGTAGGCATTAGATTTTTTTTTTGTCAAAAAAATCTGAAATCAATTTGTCTACGGTATGATACGCATTCTACTAAAATTCGTAATTTATTTTATCAGGTCAAGGTTAAAATTAAGTTTATGAAAAATTTGTAATTTTAAAGTGAATTTTGCTATGCGATTATTGAAATTTGGGCAGGACAAAGTCTGTCACGAGTCGGCTAGTACATGATAAGATACATGTATAAGCAAGATGTAATTGTCATTTCCAGGAACGGTTCATGGAGCTGCAAGACGCTGTGCGCTGGACTGAAATGGTGCGCGCGAGTCGCGTCGACTCCACAATGGACAAGAAAAACAAGCAGAGCATTTGGAAATTCTTCAGCAATCTTTTCAGGTAAACCTTACGGAACATTACATTTCTTTAATTCTTCAGCGTGTATAAGCTTTTCTATCAGAAAAAGAAGGTACTCAACTCGACGCGTATGTATGCGTTACTCAAAAGAAGAAAAAGGAACTACAGATCTTAATAGGAGAATTTCGCTGTTTGTCTGTGCGTCTGTTTGTCAAGACTCTTCTTATCGTAAGAGATTGATCTAGTTTAGTTAATTTTAGAAAATATTTCCATTAACCTGTCTTGAGAAGTTTTGATTGATATAATACCAACTGGTTTCATCACGATGTTTTCCTTCACCGTTTTGAGCACGCGTGTAATGAGCATATACATTTTTCAAACAGAACAATCCATTGATGCTCGGCCAGGATTCGAACCCACAATCTTAGCCACAACACTTTAAAAAGTATATTATCATAATAATGCTATTCTTTATTACTTTCTATTTGTATTTCAAGATCACTAACTAATCGATGTCATCCAATTTAACCTTCACATTTATAATTTCACTGAGAAGTAGCCGATCCCACGGGGGATAAGGGCAGGAAGATGATGAAATAGTACGACTGTAATCCCAAAGTACAGTGGACATCCTCTCAGATCTCCAGGCGGTGCCAAATATTACATTCCTCGAACAAAAAAAATAATTGTTGCACGGCCGGGTTTCGAACCACTCTGCCAACACAACTTTTCATTTCATTTCATCAGGATGGGTGACCGTGGGTTGACCAATCACAGTGCTCGAAATAGTTGACCCAAAAATGTCGAGCTGTGAATTTACGGTCACGGTTTCTACGCAGCCTAGAATAGACAGCTCTCTACTCTAGGCAATTATTATTTTTTTGTGTATGCCCCTGCTCCAGTATACCTCTGCAATTTTTTTTCAACCGTTTTGTTGCTGCCTTTATTTTTGCACCATTCAGTACCCTAGCTCTTGCTGCGGCTTTGCTTATTTATTATTTTTCTTTAGTTTTTTAGGGATCTTTCTGATAAAAGATGCGCCCTCAGCCCATTGTATTTAAGCACTCATAAACATAAATTTATCTTATGTGCCACCTAAACTAGAACGATTCAGAATGATTGGTTGGTCAACTGGCTTAGTTATAATAGTAGGTGTTGTTTTATACATTGTCAATACTCGGATTTGTCTAACAACTAGTCGAGCTAAAGGTTGACAAAGCTAGCTGTGCACACACACCAGTAAAGTTCAAACTTGTTCAAATTTGTTGACAAATCTATTTAGTTGTTTAGCTTGATTGAACCATAATTCCAACTATCCTAACATCACGAATCTAATATTTAGTAGTTATTTAAATTATTTAAATTATTTTTTGCTGTGCTTTTAATTATTTTTTATTATGCTTTTAATTATTTTGTAACGCGCTTGTATGACGAGTTTGTACTCGCAGCTCAGCTAACATGTTTCCACCAGACAACAGATATGTTCTCCACACAAAATGTTTTTCCTGATTAGAAATCGGATAAGCCACTATCTACAGACGGCAGAGTTACTGCCTACTGAGCTGGGGCCAGTAAATAAAAGATAGTAGCGCGTCCCTTTCTCCAACAAACCAGTAAGAATACTAACTGGTTTCCTCGCGATGTTTTCCTTCGAAATTTTGAGCACTTGTTAATTTTCATAATTTAATAACTTTTTCTAAAATAACTAGGATTGAGTGAAGGACGTGCCTTCAAGGTAGCTACCTAGTTAATGCGAACTATGCAGTCAAATTTGTTTGTTGATTGACTAGTTTAGTTTTTCTACGCCCGCCGTATTGAGCGCACATGTTTCGTTTGTTGATTAACTAGTTTAGTTTCTCCGCAACCGCGGGACTGTGCGCACGTGTTTTCCTGTGTTCCCGGTTTAGTCTAGCGACTAATCATCGATAATGTTCAAATCAAGATATATATTTTACATTTGAGTAGCACACACCTAGAGTAGAGTAATGATTTGGCGTTATAAATATGTTTTCTCTCATTGAAACTAAAGAAATAAGGACGCAACGTACAATTAATTGCTATTAGTTAATCGCATCCCTCTGGCTCTGTCATTAAAATGGAAGTGAGCAGGATATGTAGCACGTCTTCAAGACCAGAGATGGACGAAAAAAGTGACAGCCTGGAAGGGTCCTTTAGGAAAGCTAAACATAGGTAGACTTTACTCTAGATGGTAAGACGATATTATAAGAAAGCCGATGTACACTGGTGTACAAACAGCCCAGTCCAGAGTGGACTATAGATGGATATCTTTGGAGGAGGTGCAAGGGCAAGGGCAAGGGTTCCGGGTGCAAGGGCACCCGGAGCGGATTTCTTGCAGATTTATAATAAAAACAATCGAATTATACCTAATCCTTAAATTGAACTTGTATAATTATAATTAGAATAAGGCTTTTTAGGGTTCCGTACCCAAAGGGTAAAAACGGGACCTTATTACTAAGACTTCGCTGTCCGTCTGTCCGTCTTTCCGTCTGTCCGTCTGTCCGTCTGTCCGTCTGTCCGTCTGTCCGTCTCTCCGTCTGTCCGTCTGCCCGTCTGCCCGTCTGCCCGTCTGCCCGTCTGCCCGTCTGCCCTTCTGTCCGCCTGTCTGTCACAGGGCTGTATCTCATGAACCGTGATAGCTAGACAGTTGAAATTTTCACAGATTATGTATTTCTGTGGACGCTATAACAACAAGTACTAAAAAAGAATAAAATAAATATTGAAGTGGGTCTCATACAACAAACGTGTTTTTTTGTCTGCCTTGTGACAGACAGACGGACAAGTATTAGTAATAGGGTCCCATTTTTACCCTTTTGGTACGGAACCCTAAAAATCAGATAAACAGAAGGGGAAACTTATAATCCGAATAACAACCCCTAAATGATAAAAAAAATGCAAAAAGGATGATTTTGGTACTTTTGTTGTTATTTATAATATTATCTTAGGTCTGTACGTCAACATACTTTTTAAAACTTCGTATAATAAAAGTTTTTGGCAATTCGCGGGATTATGTCCTCTGGTTGCATTTACTACTGCACATCTTTTTGCGGAAGATATGTAAATGACAGACAATAATCTACAGCCTCTTCGTGAAAGGAGTTCGAATCCTAAATAACTTTTTTATTCGATTTGTCACCTATTTTGGCGAGTTCTTTTTGTTGGCCGCTCTGTTTGACGACATCGGATGATCGGCTCATATGATCGAACAGTTTTATGCAAACTTCAGCTCCGAAAGAAGCCGCGCGGCAATGTTGTGTTATTATACTCTATGGGCACAGCAGACACGTAATGCACACTGCGCACGCGATAATAATCTGGATGTATCGCGTCACTTCCGGCGTCACTAGCGTCTGTATCATACATTCCTTACAATTGCAAAACCAGTCTATTGCATAATGATATAAGCTGCAGTATACTCATTTTTTACATCCTACTAATGTTATAAATGTATAAGTTGGTGTGTGTGTGTGTGTTTAAAATTAAAATGAAACTTTATAGTAATATAGCTTATACATCAGAATAACACATAGGCTACTTTTTTAGGTTTGGCGAATATGATCGGTGTTTTGTATACCAATTACGACTACGGCTTATGGCTTAAAAGGGTATTTTTGCTGTGTTTATTTTTAAAACGCAATACTTCATAGTACTACAAATCAACCACATAAAATCAGACTCCAATATAAATGAGTTTCACGCTGTGTAATCAAGCACATCATAAATCACATCGCGAGCTGTGCTGTCTGGTTTTCATGGTCATCATGGTCTGCCCCGCGACCATGGTGTTTGTAACATAGCCGAAACGTCGGGAAAGTAAATTAAAGGTAATTACGTGATAAAGACCCGTGTCAAAATCAAATGTTACTTAACGGCCTTTTAGTGATCGGACGGCAGTATTATGATGACCGCGTATCGTTCGCACGTGTCTGTCAATTGAAGTCTACCTCCGTGCATTATTCACACGTGAGGCTCAAAAAAATGGGGGGGGGGGAGGTGTCGGTAACAGGGACAGGTAAAAGGAGAGATGTTGTGAGATATGTGTTTATTTTTAGTTAAACGCGCGATTTTAAAACCGCAAACCTTAGTGTCTGTCTGAATATTTTTATCACCAGTATTTACCAGTATTAAATAAGTTTTCTTACCTGTATTTAAAGATAATATTTAACTAAAAAAGTACACGTTATTTTGCGTAGTTTTAGTCTTAAACCTCGCCATATAATTCCAGGATGGAGGAAATGGTTAAAAAGATGATATAAAGCATCACTAATGAACCCCTAATTATAAGAACATAAATATAAGTTAAACTTATTAGTTTATAAGTCCTTACCGAGCAAATCGTTCCAGCAGCAGCGATCGCCCGCAGCGCCCTCTATCGACGCCGCACTTGCGCGCTGTCGCCGTGCCCCAACCGGCGTTACGTCACTCCCGAACTCAGGCGGATTTTCTCGAGACCCAGCTCACGGATCACCATCACGCGAGGCGCCACGAGAGGAGTGAGCAGTTTAGACAGGTGAGTGGCGTGTGTTTTCTGCATTAAGTTACAGTAACTTATATGTAAAAACCGGCCAAGTGCGAGTCGGACTCGCGCACGAAAGGTTCCGTACCATTATCTATAAAAAACGGCAAAAAAACACGTTTTTTGTATGGGACTTAAACATTTATTTTTTTCTGTTTTTGGTATTTATTGTTATAGCAGCAACAGAAATACATCTACAATCTAAAAATTTCATCACGACATACCTATTATGAGTATAACCGGACAAGACGGAAAATGTGTTAAAAACGCATTATCTTGAAAACTATCAAAAATAAATAGAAACTGTTTATAATTTAGGTAGATATTATGTTTGTATACAAAAATATATAACAAACATTAATGCTTTTGGAGCTAAAACGGAAAAAAAATAGTTTTAACGGGCCATTTTCAAATGATAAATCTATGTAGAAAAGTTTAACCAACCCAGTTTCTGTCTTTAATTTGTCTTTAGTTGTCTAAATAAAACCCTTAACTTGCCTAAACTTTGAAATCAAATCTGTACCTTTTGCAGATATTGAGAAAAACACGATCAAAATCACTACATAGTATAAAGCAAAGTCGCTTCCCGCTTCCCGCGTCTGTATGTATGCTTATATCTTTAAAACTACACAACGGATTTTTATGCGGTTTTTTTAAATAGATAGAGTGTTAGCTCGCTGTGTCGCTAGTTACCAATAAAATTGAAATCCTCACCTAAATTCTATACCCTAATAGGTACGGGCACATGTGCGCAAGGAGGACGGGCGTACGCACGCGTACGGTTGGAGTTTGCCAGGGAAGACTGGACAGGCGAAGGGGCCTAGTCCGTGTACGTCACTATCGTCGGGAGGCGTGCCGGTTCCTGTGCCGGTATTTTGCAGGTCAGTGTACTCCAAACTAGAACAGCCCGGAGAACAGCATTACCATGTCATCCATGTCTTACCATCCGCCGACAACGGCAAAGTGCACAACCAGCAAGTCAAATTCAAATTCAAAAATCATTTTTTTCAATAACATCACAAGGATCACTTTGAAACGTCTTAGGAACTAGGTGAAGCTACGTCAATTCATCGCGACCAAGCTTAGAAGAATCAGGCAACAAACACGGCTTGGGATCTACCTTTTTTTTAATGATCCTTTTCATAATGCTATGTATTCCCAAGAATTACCTAGGAGGGTTAATAGGTAAAAAAAAAAAAACATTAATCTTTAACAACACTAAAAACAATATGAAAATTTGAATTTGACAACGAAACAAATGTCATGATATATCATTTATTCGTTTATAAACATATTTCTTTTGCAATTAAGGTATAATAATAATAATACGTACTTGAGTAGTACTTTTAATTATTATTCTTGTTTGAACCCTCACCTTTCGTCACCCTTGGAGCTCTACATAGCATTAAGGAAAGGATCATTGAAAAAAAAGGTAGACCCCATGCCGTGTTTGTTGCCTGATTCTTCTAGGCTTGGTCGCGAGGAATCAGCGTAGAATAACCTAGTTCCTAAGACTTTTCAAAGTGATCCTTGTGATTTTATTGAAATAAATGATTTTTGAATTTAAAAAAAAATAACCGTGATCTTGGTAAACGTTAAATATGATATTTAACTCAACAGGCCAATAGCTGAGAGTGAGCCGCGAATGTCCCTCCTCTGTGCTGCGGCGGTGAATCTGAATGGCGGACGCACTCCCGACGGCGGATGTATGATTGGAGAAAGCGTGTTTTACGCTAAGGAAGAGGATAAGCCGGAAAACGTTATGTCTTTGGGTAAGTCACTGATCATTCATTCGTCGTGTCAATGTGCTCATTTATAACTTTCTAGCAGACGCGACAGACGTTGTCCTGTCGAAATTTTAATAATCGCATAGAGTAACGCACGTTGCTATGACAACTGATGTCAGATATTTTGCACACCAGCGCCATCTATACCAAAATCATCCATTATACGCATTTTTATCATTTTGAGGATGTTTTTCGTATTTTAAAGTAGTCTATTTTTTATTCGGGCATTAAATCTACATCTACAGAAAATTTAATCATAATCCGCTTTGTCGTTTAGGCCTGATTGAGGCACAAACATACAAACAGACTCACAAACTTTCGCATTTAAATATTATTATGAGTAAATAACATCCTTACAGTGGGTTCCTACTGTAATGGCTCTATCATATTCCTCACATTCTGGATTATTATTCAAACTATCGTGATTATAGACATAACTATAGATTTTGACACGGGTCTTTATCACGTAATTACCTTTAATTTACTTTCCCGACGTTTCGACTATGTTACAATAGCCATGGTCGCGGGCAGACTGACAGACACACATTCTGGAGTCACTGAATTATTCTACTAATCTTACTCATTATCTTCTTCTTCACTGACAGAAACACGATTGGTGAAACTTCTCGATAGATTTGTTGGCTCTTCAAAAACACTAGTTTCGTTTTTAATCAAAACTATAAATAGCTAAACAGTTAATTTGTATATAATTCGTTAGATAATCATACTAGCTAAGTAAATTATAGACAATTTATTTTTAAGTTTGATGGTTTTCAAGATAATGCAGTATATCAAACGATTTTTTTTCCGACGCCTTTTTCAATCTATATTGTTCGTTTTCAGCGCTGGAAATCAGCAAAGCAACATTAGTCCACTCCCCCGAGGTGGAACAGATCAACCGACAGCTGCAGTCGACGCAGAGCGTGGAGTATACGGAGAAGAATCTATCCTCGCTCGTCTGGATATGTTGCAGCACGCAGACCAAGGGCGTTGTCATGGTAACCATAAATAACTTCTTCCTCTTGACCTTCTCCCACATTTTTTTGTTATATATTTTATATTTATTTACTTTACTTTAATTAACACGGCTGGACACCAATTACATTAATTAAAGATAGATATAAATTAAAAGTAACAAAAAAATTAAAAATAAATAATGAGAAAAAATAATAATAAGAACCACGTAGAAATGTCAAAGTAATAACACAAAATTAGAAAGAACGCTCACAAAAACGTATACAGTCAGTCAATATTTTTGCCCAGCTGTCAGCAAACAGGTCACAGTCAGGGTTAGAGTTCAGGAGAGCTTTGAGCGCAGCAAGAGCACGCGGAATAGGTGAATCTGCTCGTGCCACCGTACGGGACGATGGCACGGCAAGCAACACACATCTCTGGGGGTCGGCACAACATGTAGATTTTGCAAATAGATTTGGCTTTGGGGCGTTTGTAAAACCGCCCGCTTGACGTTAATATCTCTCTTTCGTAATTATTGATAACAAATACAAAATAATACCAAAAGACACAATAAATAAATATTTTTCAAGATTTTATTTCACTACTTTGTTGGCGTGACTAATATACATATTATTTTCATGCCAAATTACAGCTTTCTAGTTTAAGTGTTTCTGACCTAGGCTGCGGACAGACGGACAGATGGACAGACATGGCATGGGTTCCTTGTAGACTACGGAACCCTTATAAATGACTTAATAGGATCAGGACTGTAATCCCCAAGTACGGTAGACATCCTCTCAAATCTCCAGGCAGATCCTTGTAGCTATCTAAAGGTACCATCCACATTCAAACATTTCATTTTTGGCACATGCCATTAGGCAAGGGGTCGATAAGAACACAACATGTTTTCTTTTTTAGGGTTCTGTACCCAAAGGGTAAAAACGGGACCCTTTTACTAAGACTTCGCTGTCCATCTGTCCGTCTGTCCGTCTGTCTGTCACAGGGCTGTATCTCATGTACCGTGATAGCTAGACGGTTGAAATTTTCACAGGTTATGTATTTCTGTTGTCGCTATTACAACAAATACTAAAAACAGAATAAAATAAATATTTAAATGGGGCTCCCATACAACAAACCTGATTTTTTTTGCAGTTTTTTGTAGATAATGGTACGGAATCCTTCGTGCGCGAGTCCGACTCGCACTTGGCCGGTTTTTTTCCATTTTCCTCCATCAACCGTTATCTCATCCTTTCGTACCCATGTCATCTTTTACACAGTCCAGCTTTTCTCTGGTCTATCTATACATTCATCTACAGTATGAATAGAGGCCTAAAAGGATATCTA
The DNA here is from genome assembly GCA_912999785.1 of Hydriomena furcata. Lineage (NCBI taxonomy): Eukaryota > Metazoa > Arthropoda > Insecta > Lepidoptera > Geometridae > Hydriomena > Hydriomena furcata. The sequence goes on from OU538821.1 coordinate 3,994,165, forward strand.
CCATACTTGGGGATTACAGCCCTGAACCTAGATAGATTTCCTTTAATTAATCTGTTTTAAATTGTTTCTTCCAGATCATAGACGCAAACAACCCTGCAGAGGTGATAGAATCGTTCCCGGTCAGCGACAAACATATTCTGTGCGTCGCGTCGGTACCCGGCGCTACAGAAGAAGACTATCTTGAGTATGAGGAGAGAATGAACTCTACTGATCCCGAGGCTAAAAAACAATCTGTACGTAAAAAAATAAAAAAAAAAACGTTATAAAAACACATTTACCGGCTGGCCTCACAGCTCAGTTGTTAGGAGCTCTGCCTTCTACGCTGTAGGTTGTGGGTTCGATCCCCACCCAGGACAAATATTTGTGTGATGAACATAGATGTTTGTTCTGTGTCTGGGTGTTATTATATCATTATGTATGTATTTAAAAAAAAAAGTAAATAAGTATTCTATCAGTTATCTAGTTCCCATAGTACAAGCTTTGCTTAGTTTGGGGCTAGATGACGCTGTGTGATAATGTCCACCAATATTTATTTATTTAAACTTTCAACTGAAGAAAGTAGATTCGCTATTCGAGCGTATATATTTTTACTTAGTGATTCGGTTTCGATGTTTTTTCTATTGTGTAAAACTGTTGAGAATAGTTGGTTACTCAAGTTGGTCCCATTTAAATGTTATTAAGTTGTATTATGTAGGACTAATAGTTCCTTCATAAAACTTAAAAACTAAAATATTTACTTTTTGATTTGTCGACACTGTTTCGTCGGTATTCTTTTTAGTTTTTAAAACGTATAATACCTTAGAGCATCACTGGCTTCCTACGGAAGGGAGTAGTCTTAGCGATAGATTACTATTAAAATAGTTCTGGCGTTTGTTGCGGGGGGAAATGTACACACAAGTCCAGTTCCGCACACTTACATGCAAAAAAAAAACTTTCAATTGACTGTAATGATGACGTTAACACATAAACAATCCAACAATACACTAATAATTCGTGTACAGATGACTCAAACATTGACACGTTTTATAAAATGTGTATGCCCACTTGGGCTTGTACTTTGACAGAGGGGACCGCTGCGAATGGCTACTCCCTTCCGTAGGAAGCCCGTGTTGCTCTTACCCTCGTATTCAAGAACGACACTATGAGAACACGCACCCACAGTGGACGAAATCTTTTTTCATAAAAATCACTTTATGTGTTGTGCGACACTGCATAGTGTGACTAGAGGCACATTGTCGTGTGCCTCTAGCCAAAGTTAAGCTCTAAAGGCACACGGTAGCGTGCGCCATAGTGCCGCTCAACACATAAAGTGATGTTTATGAAAAAAGATTTCGTCCACTGTGGGTGCGTGTTCTCATAGTGTCGTTCTTGAATACGAGGGTAAGTATAATACAGTACATCAAACAGTGCTTTTTACTATGACTTTGACTTAAGAATGCTGTCAATAAATGACATTGATTTAAAAACTATTGTTTTTTGATATAGGCGTCGCTGTTCTGCGGTAACAGCAGTGAATCTGGCGAGATTCAAGCGAACGGTCAGCCGAGCTCGTTGGGCAGCAACACCGGCGAGAACGGAGAGAAGGAAGCCCTTGTTGGTAGCGCACGATTGGTAAGTCGGCATGTCTATGTGCATGTCATGCCACACTCTCACAAAGAAACACGATTCGTTTGGTTTCTAATAAAAATAAAATAAATAAGATCACGACTGTAATCTCCAAGTACAGTAGACATCCTCTCAGGTCTCCAGACGCTTAGATCCTTTTAAGATGTCTAGTGGGGGTAGTGAGAGGCACATCCGAACATTATATTTGGCACATGCCCACATTTTGCAGTAGTTAGAATTCCATACGTCCACTGTCCTTTTAATTTCTACAAGCTAACCCGGCGAACTTCGTATCGCTTTAGAATTTTAATTTTCCGTTCCCGTTCCCGTTAAAAAGTATCCTATGTTCGTTTCCTGGTTCTAAGCTACCTCCCCACCAATTTTCAGCCTAACTTGTTCAGCCGTTCTTGAGTTATAAGTGTTGTAACAAAGCCGACTTTCTTTTATATAGTAGACTAGCAGTCCGCCCCGGCGTCGCACGGGTGTAATAACAATTTTATGGCAAAGTTTTTTTACACCTTGGGTTACATTATCGAAGTTTTAATAGGGATCCCTAATAGTTAGACATATGATATAACAGACTTTTTTGAAGATATTGATGTATTCTATAAAACTGTAGTAGATCACTTTGCTCTATTGTCAATAATTTTTACAGCGTACGCGATATAAGGATATAAGGATTTTTTTCACACTTTGGGTTAAATTATCGAAGTTTTCATACGGATCCCTAACATTTTTGAAAATATACTATAACCTATGTTCATCAGGGATAATGTAGGATTCTAATGGTGAAAGAATTTTTCAAATCGGTCCAGTAGTTTCGGAGCCTCGATGCAAACAAACAAACAAACAATCAAATCTTTCCTCTTTATAATATAGATAAGCAACTATGTTCCTTCTTAGCTTCTGTCCTGTTTCCTCATTCCTGATTGTTATTTACGCTACTCCCGCTGACTGCTTATTCCACTACATGTGGTGTGGTGTTAAAGTTGGGGGTCGCTTTTGTATTTTCTGTCTCCTTGACCTAAACCTTTCCTACTTCAACTTTTTTTGATAGTTTTATTTTCCAAAGTGGACTCTTTCAAAACACTTATTACGTTTTACTCAAAACTATGAATAGCTGAACATTTCATTTTTATAGAATTCGTTAGATAATCATACTAGCAACATAAATTGAAAACAGTTTCTCTAGTTTGATGGTTTTCAAGATAATGCGGTTTTATCACTTTTCCGTCTTATCCGGGTAGACCAATACAAAAAAACCCGCCAAGTGCGAGTCGGACTCGCGCACGAAGGGTTCCGTACCATTATCTATAAAACACTTAAATATTTATTTTATTCTGTTTTTAGTATTTGTTGTTATAGCGATAACATAAATATATTTCATCTGTGAAAATTTCAACTGTTTAGCTATCACGGTTCATGAGATACAGCCCTGTGACAGACAGACGGACAGCGAAGTCTTAGTAATAGGGTCCCGTTTTCACCCTTTGGGTACGGAACCCTAAAAACCAAAATGAAGTCCTTTTTCATGTTGCAATCTATATCCTTACCAAATTTAAACTAAGATGTAACCGACAAACTAAAATACACAACAAACTAAAAACTTCTTTTCGCATTTATAGTAAGGATACTTACTAAAATATTAAACACTAAGTAAAATTATTTTGCAACATGTTTTTAACAATGGGAAAAGTACAAGAAAATTATGATCTATATATAAAAATCAATTGCTGCTCGTTAGTCGTTAGTCTCGCTAAAACTCGAGAACGGCTGTACGTATTTATCTTATCTTGGTCTTGAAATGTTCGTGGAGGTCTAGGTAAGGTTTAAAAGGTGAGAAAAATTCGAATAATTGCCGAGAAAACCCTAAAAACAGCCCTTTTCTTTTTCCCATACAAAAGTTTTCTAACTAAAACGTAGAGTCAATTTGAGCTTTATTGCTATTGTATAAAGTTCACTGTTGTCTAAGCAATGTAGGTGTGTTCCTAAGAACGGGAACGGGAACTTCAAACATTATTTTGTCAATTGCAATACGAAGTTTGCCGGGTCAGCTTGTTATAAATGAATGTATTTTCAGGTTCAGTCAATACTTCTAACGCCGCCAAGCACGCCGCCGAAAGAGGCCGACCCGCCACCGGACGGAGAGGCCGAGGCCGAGACGGAAACGGAGCCGACTGTCAAGGCCCCACAGTCGGTCGAGACAGCACCATCCGATAGCCCACCGCTGAGTTCTACACCTATCACCAGTAAGTACACAATTATAATAGTTAGATGGTCTAAAACAATACTTTTTAACTGCAAAAATGTAGGTAGTATTTGTTTTTATTTCACAATTCGTAATATAGCCCTAAAAGCAAAGCTGTTGTAGTAATATACAAACGTATATTCTATCAGTTATCTGGTTCCCATAGTAGCTTTTAAGTTTGGGACGAGATGGCGCTGTGTGAAATGTCCACCAATATTTATTTATTTAATATAATTCACTTCATTTTTTTTGTTCGATCTATCATCTTTTTCAGCTGAATGCCACCTTGGATCCCCTGAACCGGGTGTCGACGCTTTCGCCCAAGAGCAATCGAACTCCGAAAGTCGTACTGATGTACCACAAGACCGTAAGATGTCTACCGTAATGGCGACCATGTGGCTCGGAACTAAGAGCGGCAGTCTCTACGTACATTCGGCTATGGGGAACTACAGAAAGTGTTTAGCGAGGTGGGTTTTAAAGACATTATTATAATTTTTATTACGTTTTATAAACTAATAAAAAACCCGACTAAAATGTTTTGAACAATCGAAAAGTCAAGAGACGATTTAATTTTTGAAGGAACTATTGGTGCTATATAAATACAATTTAAATGGTAAAAACTTGGAACAGAACTTGGATAAATATACAAAAAAACATCTAAATCGGATAACCATGTAAATAGAGCGCTCGAATTGAGAACGTCCTTTTTTTGGCCGATAATTTTCGACATTAATTTCGATTTAATTTAGATTACTAGCTGTCCCGATAGACGTTGGCTTGTCAAATTTTCTTCCTGACCTTCTCCTGACACTGACAACAAAAAATGAATTAACAAAATTGATCTAGCCGTTCACGCGTGATGCCGTGACCAAGGGAAATAGGGATTCATTTTTATATACAAGACAAGCTGACCCGGCGAACTTCGTATAGCTTTAGAATAAGTTCCTGTCCCGTTCCCGTTCCCGTTCCCGTTCTACGACTCTACGTTTTAGTTAGAAAACTTTTGTATGGGAAAAAAAGGACTGTTTTTAGGGTTTTCCCGGCAATTATTCGAATCTTTCTCACCTTTTGAACCTTCCCTAGACCTCTACGAACATTTCAAGACCAAGATAAGATAAATCCGTTCAGCAGTTCTCGAGTTTTAGCGACATTTTTATATATATATATATATATAGACTAGCGACCCGCCCCGGCTTCGCACGGGTAGCATGTTATTATACATATAAACCTTCCTCCTGAATCACTCTGTCTTTTAAAAAAAACCGCATCTAAATCCGTTGTGTAGTTTTAAAGAGTAAGCAAACATACATACATACATACATACGCGGGAAGCGGAAAGCGACTTTGCTTTATACTATGTAGTGATTTAACTTGTCAAAAAATACTTTTTAATCCAGGGTGAAACTTCACGATGCTATTCTATCCATCGTGGCTTGCTCGTCGCGCTGCATAGTGGCGTTAGCGGATGGCAGTGTTGCTATATTCGCGCGCGCCGCCAACGGACAGTGGGACTTCACGCAGTATTGGCTGATGACGTTGGGCGATCCCAAATGCTCAGGTAACCTTTACTCTTTGGTCATATAGTGGTGGCAATTTTGTTGCATCCACAAACTAGCGAAATTTTCGTAAAATACGATCGCTCCTATTCCTTTTACGTTGATGTCTAAATTAGCGTAACCTCAAAATGAAACAGAAAATAAATGAAAAAAAATACCAACAGAACTGCCACCAGCGTGTTTCTTCTAAATTAATGCTAAAGTTATAGTTTTGATTTTATGGCTAAAGATAACTTTATGATATTACTAGCGACCCGCCCCGGCTTCGCACGGGTAGCATGTTATTATACATATAAACCTTCCTCCTGAATCACTCTATCTATTAAAAAAAACCGCATCAAAATCCGTTGTGTAGTTTTAAAGAGTAAGCAAACATACATACAGACGCGGGAAGCGGAAAGCGACTTTGCTTTATACTATGTAGTGATTTATCCAAATTAAAGAGAGAGACAGAATTGGTATAACTTTAAAAAAACACGTACATTGGAAAGAAATAATAAATTTATTTTGTGTCAACATAATCTCTTAAAATTAAACAAATAATGATATACATAATGGCACCATTGACAACAAAATTGGTCACCACTCAGCTATATGCTGCAACAGCGGGAGTTGATGCAGCACTGATTTTCAGTGGTCGAACTTACCCCAAAAAAGAGTTGATTCTATATATATGTATATACTAGCTGTCCCAACAGACGTTGTCCTGTCAAATGTCAATAATCCCACAGAAATAAGCACTTTCCGTTTTTCCCGATCTTTACGCCACCCTTATCACTTAGGGGTATGAAAAATAGATGTTGGTCGATTCTCAGATCTACTCAATATGCTCACAAAATTTCATGAGAATCGGTCAAGCCGTTTCTGAGGAGTACGGTAACTAACATTGTGACATGGAAATTTTATATATTAGATAATGTTAAACAAATCTTAACAAAACGTTTATTTGCAGTGCGTTGTCTGAGTGCGGTCGGATGCACTGTATGGTGCGGCTACCGCAACAAGGTGCACGTGATTGAGCCACGCTCGCGCGCCCTTCTTCACTCGCTCGAGGCGCATCCGCGTCAAGAGAGCCAAGTCCGCCAGATGGCGTGCGACGCGGACGGTGTCTGGGTACGTGACATACAAACTGCATATTCAATCGAATGTTTATCTATACTAATATTACAAAGAGAATTGTTTTATATGTTTGTAACGAATAAACTCAAAAACTACTAGACTGATTTAAATTATTTCTTCAATCGGCCCAACGGTTCGGCCGTGATAACGTCACAGACAGACAAGAGTTACTTTCGCATTTATAATATTAGATATATATTACAACTACAATATTTTACGTCTAAATTCCAGGTATCAATCAAAATGGATTCCACCCTGCGTCTGTACCACGCGCACACATACCAGCACTTGAAGGACGTCGACATCGAGCCGTACGTCAGCAAGATGCTGGGAACTGGCAAGCTTGGCTTCTCATTGGTGCGCATAACGGCGCTACTCATCAGCTCCGGCCGGCTCTGGATCGGAACTAGCAACGGCGTTGTCATATCTGTGCCGCTGTCTGATAGCTCCAGCAGGGACTCGGCATCGCACCTCTCATCCAGATCGGGTCAGTGAACATATTTGTGGTCTTCGAGAGACACATATAAACAGGATCACGAATGTAATCCCCAAGCACGGTAGACATGCTCTCAAATCTCCAGACGTTCAGATCCTTGGAGATATCTAAAAGGGTTAACTGGACAAGTTCACATTTTGCAGTAGTTAGCATACCATACGTGACAGGTTGCTTCCTCGACTAGGAACTAGCTCTTCACCCTGGCTTCGTACGGGTGTATATAATAAAATATAGCTTATGTTACTCGCTGATAATGTAGCTTAACTACACCATAGTGTTTACCTAACAGTTATGCATATAATACTGAAAACCAGCGCATAATTGCACCTCGCCTACTCCCTAGGTTCGGTGCTGTGCGGCTCAATGCTGAGACGGGGACCTATTTGCCTCACATGGCACAATCTGCTTCCCTGTTTTTGTACTCATTTATTCATTACGCTGTGCTTATCATGGCAAAAAAACTTTCTGTCTTTCTTTCTTTCTTTCTTTCTTTCTTTCTTTCTTTCTTTCTTTCTATAATATTCGCGCGCGAACAAAGACCCCACCAAGGTTGGTTGTTATTTTTGTTTTATTTAATTACAATTTTTTTCTTTACCTCAGGCCACGGCTCGTTGGTACGCCCAGGCAGTCCCACCGGCACTATACCCTGGTGTTCTATGGCGCACGCCCAGCTCAGCTTCCACGGGCATCGCGACGCGGTAACCTTCTTTGTGGCAGTACCTGGTGCTGTAGGCTCACCAGCACGGTCACCGGACTCACCGCGACGCCACTCACCCGCGCTACCGCCAATGCTGGTCATATCCGGCGGTGAGGGTTATATCGACTTTAGGATAGGTAAGTAGATAGATGAAAACTTTATTGCACACCAAAAACGGAACAAAGAATTATTTATTAAACTATCGTGATTAGTAGACTATAGATTTTTACACGGGTGTTTATCACGTAATTACCTTTGATTTATTTTCCCGATGTTTCCGACTATGTTATAATAGTCATGGTCGCGGGCAGACTGGACAGAACAAAGAAATATGTATTATGCATAAAAACAGATTAAATTATGTTGAACAATGGGCGGTGTTATCGCTAGCGATCTCTACCAGACTACCTTTGGATGAAGATAGAAATATGAAAATAACATAGGGTATTGATGATGCACTTGAAAGTAAATTGATAATTTATAATGTGACTTGCATAAATATTGGAATACAAGGCCCTTACTCTGTATAACGATTTCGACTTTATCGACGATAGAGACAGTGATCTTATATATTCGCGCTCTTAGAAATTGGCGTCTGTCATAGTAGAATGTATAATGCCAATTGTCAAAAGTAAGGTCGTTCCATCTTTCAAAATATAGTCGAAAATGTGACGTCTATCCTGATATATCGTTGATTATTTTCAGGAGTAGACTCCCAGCTGTAGGCATTGTTTAATGTTGTACTTATTAGTTTCAAATTACCTAATTGCGATCAAAAATAAATTGCATCCGGTATGGTAAGTTCGTTCCACTTTAAAGAAAGATGTCGTAAAGTTACGAAATAATTTTTTAGGTGATAATATGAACATTTTGTTTCTGTTCTTGAGTATTAGTTACATGGTACTCATACCCCACGACCCATGAAGAACTAATGTGTGAGGTCAAGGTTGAAAAAAAATTGCTATACTCGCAGCTTTCTTGAATTGATTATTTGGAGAATGCTGTTTCCTATGCTGGGAATATAAGCGGCGAGAGTAGAGAAGATGCAGACTTTTAATACATATCATAAACTTAGTTTTAAATTATGAAGTATACTTACCCACCATAGTACTATTGTGTTTGCTCGTGATGTTCATTGTTAGTGCCGTTGCATAGTTGGCGTTATATCGTCTCGCATCAGCTCGTTTTTGGAGCAAAACGACGTTATGCGTCGATAATAACTCCAATCTGTAACTACACTCGGATCATAACATCCGATTTAAAAAAAAAACTCGGTTTTTACTTTTTTTTTTTTTCAAAAAAAGCAATATGCACGTTAGCTTAGTTTATCATAACAAACATAATTCATTATCAATAGAAGCAGCTTCGTGCTAGATTTGATAGTGCTCAAATGTAGTGCGCTAGATATTTGAACATTACTAAGATTTCACTAGATGGCACTGGCTTTTTTAACCTACACCGGAGTATTTCACAAATAAATTAAAACATTTTAAATTGATAATTATGATTATTTGGTTCCTAATATAAACCATGAACCAACCAACAAATAACCATGTTTATATATTTTCTTCTTTATAAATCTTGAATAAAACATTTAACTACTTTTACATTTGAAACGTTTTTTTGACTGTAATTGTAATAAACATTTTTATTAATTGGAATTATAAGTCAGTTCACTTCCAACATCCAAATTCGACACATCTCATTGTACTAAGTTCGTAATACTAAGTTCTAAATCTAGTAAAAGTGTTTAAATACTAAGTTCTAAATCGAATTAAGTGTTTTAATGTAAATTGTACTAATTACTACGTAACATTTGGCTGCGTAACTCACATAGGAAAGGATTATCGAAAAAAATTATGGGCACCAAGCCTAGTTTGTACCAATTTGTATCTATCTACCTCTATATAGATAGTTTCAAATTGGTATAAACTTTATGTAGCTGTTGTTTTTAATAAATAATTGAATTAGCCTTAATAGCGAGGAACAGGCTTAGCTCCGAAGACGTTTCAAAGTGATCCTTGTGATTTTATTGTAATAAATACCTTTTAACTTTGACACATAAAAGTTAATATTCCTAACGCCATCTAGTGAAATTAGCGTGCCGCCTTAATACGCTTACCATTATGATCATACTTAGTATTAAGACATTCCTATACATGAAACCTTAACCGTCTAGGTATTCCGTATTACCATATTCTTAGGAACCTTAGGACCTTGTGTGTATCACGCCAAGCTGTCCACTTCAGTCGGTACCTTATTAGATTTGTATGACAGTGTTGTCAATTGCTGGTATTCACCATTCATTTCATAGTCGTTATAAATTTATTTACCCAATTTTCTTTGTTTTGTTTGATTTGAGTTTATAAGGTAGGTAATGTTATTTTTACTAAAATGGATTTTTGTTCATTAAAATACTAATAAAACTACAATATTCATTGTGAAATAACCCAGACAACCAGTGTTCTTACATTGTATGATGTTGATTTCATGTTTATAACCCTTAAGCTGTCTGTCCATTTAAGCGGACCGAACAAGGCTGGAAAAAATGAATCAATTTAACAACTTTTTAGAATAACAAACGGTCCACTTTGGTGAACTAGGCAGCAATTCACAGCACTACGTTTTGGTAGAATAACTTACCCAAATAGGCAAACTTTCCTTATTATTTTCCCGTAATTTTTCTTGTGATGTGCTGTTATGTTTTGGGAAACAATATGGCTCACTGACAATAAATAGAGATCAATTAATTGATCTGCTATTTAAAAGTTAAGAGATGGTTTGAATAATTGGCTTCTTGCCACGTTCTAGTCAATAGTGGGTTTAAAATCTGTCTGTACATCACTCTTTTTTTTCTTTTTTTTCAACGATATAGAAGAGCACGCTGATGACATAAGAGATACGGCCTCCCACCTCATTGTGTGGCAGATTATGGGCGAGACCTGATTTACCTGATATAGTATAAGTAATAATCTAATACGGGGTACGTTTATTTGTTTTAAAAGCACGGCTTTACACGTAACACACTAACGCTATGACACTGTTGCATGGAGCATCACTGCCATGTTAAATGTTAATTGGATAAAAAGGTTTTATCATTATACTCCATTCACTTAATTGTGGCAAACGCGATGCGTCTTTCATAGTATGCAACTAAAATAATCAGGTTGCAGTTATATTTTTTTGCCCAGTTCGTTCGAAACAGTACAGTGGACGCATAGCTTTACTGTTTTAATTGCATTGTAGGGCGTTTATGCCAGAAACATTGAAATATGCGTTCTATTCCCAAGTAGCAGAGCTCAAAATTCTTGCTCAACAGACTAAAGCTGCATTTTCTTGTAGCTTGGAACACTTTGTGTTAAACGAGACGTTTAACTTCAAAGGGTTTTTTACTCTTTGATTGTTCATTCTTTACTTTGCCTTTGACTCGTACATTCGCAATTTTGTTTAAAAATGCATTCCGAATGGAAATTAAAAAAAAAATGTTGTAGTATAAATGTGCCTTTTTATTCAATAATCATTGTACTTATCTCACATTTTCAAACACTACCATAAAAATAATCTCTCGTAAACTTCGATTTTCGTAATATTACTAATAGGTTATTTGAACGTGTTAATATTCTATGAAAAATTACTCTAAACAGTATTTATTCGCTAACGTGTATATTGCTAATCCAGTGTTAAAAATAACATAATTATTGTATTTAGGAATTTGTAATGATTTGTAAATATTATGTATAAAAATGTATTATTTTACTAATTTATTTCTTCTTATTTCCTGGTATTTGTTCCAAAATATCCTTTATGTTTACAGTTGATTTCTTTTAAACATTCAAATAAAATAAACTAGTTGTTTATCACTTCTCTCATCTATAGTATATTTTGAGTCGCTGTTTTCTTTTGAAAAAATATTATTTAATATTTTATGAAAAGTAGGACCACATCACGGATCTATGTCCTACACAGACAAGAAGCACATGTCTGTATCAATCCTAACGAAGGATTAAAGCGTGTTCAATAACAGATACATTCCACCAGCTATATTGATAAAGTTTGGTTTCATTTATTGCTAATAGCGATTCGACCACAACACTATAGTTATTTGGTTTGGTTGTATAGTTTTTCGTCTCCACACACAATGTGATCTGTGTAGCCTGTCTTGAACTGTCCTTTTCCATCTTGGTTTTTGTTTTAAGTTTATTTACATGCTCGGTTCAGTTGCAGTGGGTTTTACAGTATAGTTTTTGATACTTAAAATTCATTTATTTCATTCTTTTAATTCTTGATTTAATTTGACTGTATATTGACTATCAATTATTTGATTGATTATGATGATTTCGCTTCACTTAGTGGTGTCTGTACCCATACACACTAAGAAATAAATATCTTAAACTCAACCCCTTAGTGACTGTAGGCCAGCGTGGCCATGTGTACACACCTTAACTTATTAGTGAATGTCAAAACCACTGCAACTTAACCATGTTTGCCGCTCAATTACAAACCTTATCCCATTGATATAACGTTACTTTTCCAGCCGACTCTGAGATGGAAGACAGCGTTGTTGTTGCAGAGGACGGTTCCTCCAGCGGTCACAGCTCGCTGGCCGAACGGGCCAGCAAGAGCCACCTCATAGTGTGGCAAGTTGCCACCGCCTAACAGAAAGCCCGCCGCGCACGCATTGAATCCGAGTGCGACTTCGTATACGTATGTACGTCGACGAAGCCCGAGTCCCTAGTGGATTAGGGCGAGCGTCGGTAGTGAATAGGATGCGCCGGCGACGGGGGTGTACCTACGACGTAAAAGTAATTGCCTGAATAAAAAGCAATAGTTTAGTAGACAATTATTAATGCACTTTTTTAGGTTAGTTTAAAAATTGAGAAAGTTATTCTCAATTTTTAAACTAACCTAAAAAAGTGCATTAATAATTGTCGATAAAGAAAAAGTGATCGCTTCGTTTTAGCGTTGCTCAACATTGCAATCGCAATAACACGTTTGTCGGTTTGCTTCGGTACGTCACTTCGGGATCGCGCTGAAGTGCGAACTCTTATCAATTCCATGCGGGTAACAATTCGATTTTCGGTCAACTCAATAGCGCAATACTAAATGTATCAAAAGTTGTATTACGATGGTTTGATTGCGGTTTAATAGAGATATTGTAGTACTTTGTGGTCATAGATGTTCTGATGCTATAAACTTGCGTCACACGCATTAAAACGCGCGTAAATATTCGACAGAAGCAAGCCTGGACAAACGTTTGTGTGGGAGCGCTAAAATGAGTGATTACACTAAAGAATTTGGCAATGAATTCGACTGATCGTATGTCTATTCCGTACTAGGATGCTCAATGTTATGATAGCTTATTTGTATGAGAAAATGGAAATCAATTGACGTTATGCCAATAAGATAACCAAGTTTGACAATTGACCTGGTACGATTAGGTCATTCTATTCGTATTTATTCTTTCTAGCTACAGTGACAGTACTCGCTATATTTTGATAATATTTTACATTTTGTTAATGCGAAATTTTGGGTGGATGTTTTTCTTTCATATTCTTCACTTCACAGATTGCAATGTAATTTAAAACTGACGTAGTTTGTGCCCTGGAATAGCTTTAGGCTTTACATTTTATAACGCGTTAAAAACCGCGAGCGGTCGCTAGTCAGAAATATAGTGCTTAAGTTAAATTATGAATTTCACTCGAACAATTTGACCAGAACAAACATTTTTATTTACTTAAAAAAAATATAGATATACTTACTCGTATCTGGTTCCAATAGTACAAGTTTTATTTTGAGGCTAGATGGCGTCTTGTAAAATGTCCTCCAGTTTTGTATTATTAATTTATTTATTTAGCGAGTACTGCAGCCATAATTCGATACACCCCCATCGACCGGCCAATAATGGGTTTACGCGAAGTGTTTGAAGTTATAAAAGTTAGGTTGCGTCATCGTAGGATCGGCAATAAGGGATTGATTTGTTCGATGGTCTTCGTATTTCTTCATTACCTATTCATAATCGCGACTCGCACACACTGAACCGATACTTAATACATATATTTGACAACGAATATTTAATAGAAATATGTGAAATAAATAGAGGTTCATGGGTCTGAGCGCGCATTGTGTTCATCACTCACGCACGTCTTACGGTTTCCTCATCTCGGAATGTGTGCACGGCACTACAGACTTTAAATCATATATTATTATGTGTGCTTATAGCCTGTAGATTTTTTGGCGCCTCTTATTGCTAATCGCCATGTTGTATCTTCGGGGCGATGCCGGTATCATTCGTTTTTTCCTCCCCGACATGTGTTTATGCTTAATCTCATTTAGAATTATGTACAAGATGTAACCACCAAATAATATATTTTAGGAGACGGGGGGATTTGTTTTGCCATCACGATATTCTCAATATCATATTTTTCAAATGCTGCGAATGATGGCGAAACAATCTCATAGCGCTTAGATTGTAATGATTAATATTGTAGATTTGTAAGTATAGAATTATATTCATTATACACATTATTAGATAATAATGGAAATATCTCATTTCAACTTATCGTTCTAAAATTCATTTTGGACTGTGGTTGTCATCTGCATCACAATTTTAGATTTATGTTTTTTTTTGTGTTACTAGTTTTATTTATTTTTACTTGTTTAGTATAATCATGTGACAAATTAAATGTGCATCGAATCGGTGACAAGTTGTTGTTATATTAAAACTTGTCAACAAATTAATTGTTATTGCAATCCACGTCCATATTCATAATAAATGACTTTGACATATCTCTGACAACTTTTTGACGTTTCTTACTGCAGATACAGGAAGTACCTAACATTAATAATGCCGTTTTTGGCATGAATTTGTTATAACGTGTTTAAAGCTAAATTATTATTATAATAATTATTGATTACTTACAATATTATCGCCGGTTGATGCGCATTTTATTTCTATATTAATACAAGTCAAACCTCGTAATGAAACGTATGGTGTTGTATCTCTTTGTCAACTAATGGTGCAAATATTATAAGGATTATTTTAGGTAAATTATAGTTTACTCGCTACCTGTCTCATTTGCTCTGAATTAAATTTGTCTCGTTGAATATACACAGTAATAATATATGCATATACGTAAACCTTTTATCGAATCATAACAAGTATAGCTGTACCAATAAATTACGTGTTTACCTTTTGGTACTCGGTTAAAAAATAAAATTAAAGAAAATAGCAATGCAGATTTAATCTAACGATTATACTTATATGAATAAAAAACCTTATGTACAATATCTATAAACAAACTGCTTAATCTCGAAACTGTTCAACTCAAATTATGTAATGGTTTATACAAAAAGACAACCTATCACATGCATACTATTTTGGACTCTGTTTGGATCGGATAAGGTCGATTTTTTATTGTCAAATAGAGCAAATTTCCGCTAAGTCTGCATCTGCTATATCTTTATATCAGCTATACTATATCAGTCACATTCTGTGTCATAGAAGTGACTCAATTCGGCACAGAGAATGAGAGAACAATTTTTGTAACTATAGAATTTAATCATACAATAATAATGTAATTTGACCATAATTATTTTATGTTATTGTTTATTTCCATTGTCAGACTCATACAAATAGTGTTACGATTGTGAATGATAGTATACTTTCAAAGTTTGCAAAGAACGCTGGTTGAAGAATTAAATTGAAAAATGCTGCAAATTCACTAATACTTTAACTTTTTTGTAAGTATTTTTTTTATGATGCTATTTTGACAACTTACGGTAGTTGAATAAACTTCCAAAATCCGTGTTTATGTATAATTAATGTATTGTAAATTATATATTTACAAAAATGTTTTTATATCCGTAATCTGGTTCCCATTGTGCAAGCTTTGAGTAGTTTGAAGCTAGATGGCGCTAAGCTAAATGACCATCATATTTATTTACCTACTTACAACCCGGTCACAATATCTGTGCACCTGACCTCGTGACGTCATGTCGGCGGTCTGGGTACGGGCGAGGCGGGAGAGAGAGAGAGCAGGAGAGGCGCCGCATTCCAGCGAGGTGCACAAATATTCTGACCGGGTTGTACGTAAAATGAATCTAATGAGATCTTAATTCAAACGTTTCACCTAATATCTTTCTAAAGTAGTGTATGTCGTTTTTTAATTCGGTTTTCGACAACCTGCGTTCGCTGTAAGTCCTAGTCAAACTATATCGATGTAGAATAAGCTAGACTAAAATTATTTTGGTGATAAGGTATAAAATAAATTATGACACGTCGCGCGTATGAGTATTATATTGCAATGTAAATATAAGGATTGCATGAGGGCATTTAGTGGGGGCTATTTTTTGGTCCAGCAATAATATTCGCAGGTGGTTTTTGTAAAATCAATTTCATGAAATAAAATAATGTATTTGTAATACGGATAAAGATATTTATTCGTCACTAACACCAACAATGCCTCTTGATATTTCCTACGGTTTTAAGTATGAATTGGGGCCAACACAGCTCTTGTTGTATATTATTTTGTTTCAGAATTAATTACCAACTGACAGAAAAGGTAGGCTCGAATAGACAGATGTATAACAAAAAGGCGTAGTAAGATGCCTAAAAAACAATGTTCAATAATAAAATTAGCTTTGTGATTTATAAAAATTGTACCGGTCAAACAGAATTATGTTTATATATATTAAATTACATATATACATTTTGTACTTACGCGTTAGAATTATTTTTTTAATGAATACGGATTATGTAAGTGACTTATACAAATTAAAAATGTTTTATTTTATTTATTTTTGAAAGAATGTACGACGGGTCTTGATTTATGAAAATACATATTTCGTGGTGTTTTAATAAATTATAATTTGTATGATATCTTTTTTTTTTCTTTTTTTTTCGTCATGTGGTGTTCTTGTGTAGTTGTGTGTTGACACTTTTAGTTTAAACAGTATTTAAGCCGCATTCAGAAATTAATATTAATCTATAGAAATATATAAAATGTACCAAATTAGTTTTAAATCGTGCTTGTCAAAGCAGAAAAAATAATATCGCGTTATTATGTCTTCATAGTAATAAGTTCATAGAGTAGAATAAGTTTATTCGTAACCATGATAATGTCACGCCTTAGAAATGTTTAGTAAAGTATATTAAATTATCTTTGCAATCGCGTCAAGTGACCTTATCTGGCTACACCAAAATATCTAGATTTGACCATGCGTTAATCGACTCTCAACTTGAAAGATTGGCGGCATACACTTGACCATGCGACTAGTTAGCATTTACAAAAAGCATCTAAGTATGGAGATGACAATAAGCGATCGACAAAGACCTAAGCATGGGGTCTACTCGAACACCAAAAAACGATATATATTATCGTGATCGATATATATACCGTGCCAAAGGTCATCGTTTCGACTAGTTTGAACGTTGAGTTTTACAACGAAACGAATGTTACGATATATCGATTTAGGTTTACAGAGTAGACATCCAGACCACTAGCTCTTGCAAACTTACCTTTAGTTTTTATATACGAGTACATAGGTATAGTTCGGCCGTTCTGAGAATGCGTTCCTGACACGTCGCGATTGTATGACGACGTAACTTTGTAATGGCGTTGCAGTTACGATAAAAATATTATTGCTGGTTGTTTACCGTTTTAACAATTGATGAGCATTAAAACAACATTATTACAACATTATTACAACATTATAGTCACTATAACGTGACTAACTGATAGGTGTCAGGAACGCATTCTCTGAACGGCCGAACTATAGTACTATGGTAGTAGTAGGACTATGGCTTGCCTAACAGTAATGTTGGGCTAATAATAGCAGATCGCATAAACTGCAACTTAATCAGTAAGTACCTCACTATCTGTACCTAATAGTCTAAAGTGTACCTAATAGTTGCCATTTTCGGAAAATAAACCTGTCTAGAAAAGTTTAATCAAAATCGGATAAACAAACTAAAAGTTACGTATGCTATAAAATCAAAAGCTATTCTTTGTAAAATTGAGAAAAACGCGATAAAAAAATCCATATAATTAAATCTAGCTAGACGTCCAATCAAGTGAGAGAATCTAACAATAGAACCACAACAAACTTCTCATAAAGAAATACCTATAAATGTAGGTAGTACTCAGCGTTGACAGATTTTTTTAAAAGCGGGATTTTGATGTAAATTTATCCTTTTATTTGAGTTTTAAAATTAAGTTTACAATAATAGATGCCATAGAAAAGGTTTTAATGGAACAGTCTTCCATCAAGTCTAAAAGCGGGACTGAGCCTGTCCCGAGCGGGATATTAAAAATCGAGACATAATGACAACGCGGGTACAACTATACATAATAATATTTCTGGATGGGATACATTCCAGCGGCCTTCATTCAAATAAGTAAATAAACAACAATAAATAAATGAATAATATATGAATAATAAGTTATGCCTTGTTCTTCCCGGGTCTTCCCCTTCGACAAGTAGGTAGCAGTCTAAGAGTTATGGCTGGCACACAGTGGCGGACGGAGACGGAGAGGATATAAAATTTATCAATGAATTTATAAGTTATCCAATCTAAATAATGCATATTTCAATGCTCGGTGATCGGCCTCGGGAGCATCGCAGCGCAGTTTTGCGAGATTACAGAGCACATAATTAAATACCTTATTTCGATTGGATAACTTTAAAATTTAATTGATAAATTTTAAATCATCTGCGTCTCCGTCCGCCTCTGTACACCTTTAGAAAGTAACGTATCTGAATGCGGATGAATATTTTGTTATTTCCATGTATTTATTATTATGTAGGTACTTACAAGCATGTGTTATAGGCAGCCTGTAATATTTCGGTGTGTAATGCAATCAAATAAATAACTGCTGAAATTATATGGCTTATTGTTTTTCATTGAACACCTAATAATAATTCCTACATAATATGTGGTAGTAGATACAGGACTAAATACTTATTTACTTAGGTAGATCAACATCAAGAGTAATAAGTTTTCTGTCAAATTCATTTTTTTTTTCCATAAGAACCTTCTGATAAAAATAAAAACATAATTAGATAAATCGGTTCAGCTGCTCTCGAGATTTGCGCTTAGCAACACATTCAACGATTAATTTATATTTATATTAAGAAGATATATTTTTAAAAACGAGCTTTTATAATCCCAGGACTCTACTACTCGTCAAGACAAATCCAACGAGCCCAAACATGGCGGGATTATGTTGTGTAGTTGAGAAGTTTCTATGGCTACATCTGAGCACGCTAGACTATTCTAGCGAGCTAGTCTGATGATGGAGCTCGGAGGTAGACCACAGTCTACCTACTCTGTTCGCCGATCTGCCGTAGATCGCGGTCGCGTGCGATGCTCATGATGAAGAGCATCTGAATTGTCTCGAAACGTCGGCAATACAACACGAAACGTGGTAATTAGCCGTATTTATAGTTAAAACTACCTACCTACCTAAGAGAATTACAACACGCAATACATACGCTGAATTGAAGACCAGATAGGTTTGTCTGTTATTGTAAGTGGGTACCTGTCTACAGGGGATGGTACAGACAATGATGTATTAAAACTATAGATACGTTGTCCGCACTCTAAAATGGCAACATGAAATGAAGCACCAACCTGTCGCGCTACGCTATGTTTGTTTTTAATGTAATTTGACTATTACTTATCCTGTGGCGTAACTGAAGATGTTTATTTATCTCCCTCTAGCAACAGGCATCCCGCCGTACGGTGTCATATTTTCTTTCCCTTTCTTTACGCGTATAAGTAGTTATCTAGTATTTTCGCCGTTTTTAAGCGCCGAGGTGTTGGTTGATAACGTGTCTATATATAATACGTCATTGGGTACAGATGAGGTATTTTCATAATGTAAAACCTATTTAAGTAAGTTAGGTACCTAGGTACCAGGTATCTACTTTGGCTAATGACAGTTTTGAATAAACTTATCTGTTCTCTAAAGAATTCGGAGCACTTAGGGTTAGTAATAAAAAACAATAGTTACTTTTTCATTCACAAAACCCTTTTGAAACCTTATTGTTATATATTATTTGATGTTGATTATACGTACTTTGGTAGGAGTGAACACACAACAATTGTGGGCTATCCTTGATACAATATACTTTTTTTTTCAAATTCAATGTTTTATGCTGTTTCTAGTGAATTCGTATAAGAAACAATGAGACTTTGTTTATCACTGCATAGTATAAAGCAAAGTCGCTTCCCGCTACCAGCGTCTGTATGTATGCTTATATCTTTAAAACTACACAACGGATTTTGATGCGGTTTTTTTAAATAGATATAGTGATTCAGGAGGAAGGTTTATAGGAATCAGCTTTGCACCCGTGCGAAGCCGGGGCGGGTCGCTAGTTAAGTTATAAAGTTGGCGCCATAAACTTACAAAGTTTTTAGTTTGAGCACGAGGTCGATAGATGGCGTTGTGTGTCCCTCTAGTCAGACGTTGTTCAACATTGGATAGCCAACATTCGACTCTACGAACTCAGTTATTAAGGTACATAATATTAATTTTTAGTAAAAACTGTTTACCTTAGCAACCAGCATCGTAGCCACAGAACAACTATTAACTACCATCGTAGTAAGCAGAAGGTTCACGTAACACGTGGAGAGGTCACAGAGATGCTTAGGCTAATGTTTTATAACTAGCAGTCCGTCCCGGCTTCGACGAATAATGCAGATTAGGCAATTTTTTAATATATAAAGTCACATTATTGCAATTTTGGTAGGGATCTCAAATTAATTATTGAATATAAAATATATGACTTTTGTTACTCACTAATAATGTAGCTTTTGGTAGGTGAAAGGACCTGCAAAATTGGTCAAGTAGTTTTGGTTTATCTATTAAAAACAAAAATACAAAAATTATTTTCATAATTTATAAGTAGTAGGTACTTATAGTAGATTATTATTGACCATTTGTTGTAGGTTCTAACATTGATGACGCGTCAAACTTTTCGACCAGTCTGACACATTAGAAGGTAACCTACCATTTCCCCCTCATGACCACATTGAGCACCCACCTCCCACACACTGCGCCACGGCCGAGGCTTCACGAAATGTTGGGGTGGTATGAGCCTCAGCGGGTAACTCGATCCACCCTACGGGTCTCTGATTAAGCTTCTGGTATGCGGTATCACTGTCAGTGTAATGCGATCTCTAAGTATTTTGAAATGGTAAGTGATCTACTATGAATATCCACTTTAGTCATTCATAGCTATGAGATAGTCTGATCAGGTTATTTTCTTTACTATAGGTACTCTTAAGCTCAAACTACCTAGGTATATACTTTTATAATGGCAATGATGTACCTACCCAATTAGGTAGGACATTAGGCTACCTAATGTGTTCTTGGTTATATCTACCTAAAGTAAGAATATGGCAGCTAAAGGGTATTTAAATTTATGAAATAAAACACCAATATATTATTACAGTTTATTTGATGTACATTATAATGAAAACATAATCTAATAGCTAAACACAATTCACACAATGCAATATGTTTCAACACACTAACAATAAATAAACAAATTTTTACATAATATGCGGTCTCATGATTTCTGAAGCTAGTAAAAACTAAGCTATCCGTCAATTTATTCAGTCTAAATCAGACCTTAGAGCCGTTTGGTTATAGTACCTATAGTATTAGGAGTAATTTATATAGGACACACGATTTTGTGCTTACAATACAAAAGTCGTTTTCGTTCTATCGCAAAATAGTTATCAGTTTTGAGTCTGAGAAAAAAATGTTACTAATAAAATGACACAAGATTAAAAAGGCAAACTTAAAAATAAATAAACAAACAAAGAACCTACGACATAAAAACAAAAACAATTCTAATTACAATGTAGAAGCCTCTACGAAAATTGTAGCATCAGCTACGATTGTAGCACTGCTACGCATTTTGTAGAGGTTGATTCTAGGTAAGTGAACTGCATAAAACATAAAGAACTTTTGGGTAAAACAAACTATTGATTTGGTAGGATCACGGAAGACATGTCGGTGAAGGTGCGTACGCTGCACTGCGAATAAGCATCATTGATTCTTCTACTTTGAATCAAATCTCTAACTCTATTCACTATTACGCTCTAACTGTGCTACATTCGTTTTTTTATGGGACTGCCTACGAGTACATTTTTTCTTAGCAGTACGGGCCTTTGGTTATATTTCTAACCGATGGTTTATAAGTAAATCCGAAGAAATATTTTCTGATATCTTCTAAATTCTGAAGTTATCAGAAACAAAATAAAATGAATACATATTTATTATTTATTTTGAGCTACTTTGTTATGATTTCAATGGTTTTATTAAGGGTTTATTTAAACTGATTTAGTACGTACTTTGTTTATAACTTGAATCAATTTTGAATAACAAAATCGTTTATTAGTTCAAATTTAAGATCGAAGCTCGAAAATTACTGGAAAAATATTTATGTGTTTCGGGCCAACGTAAGTAAATATTTGATTTTATTAGTTATGCGTACAAAAAAAAACGTATTATAATATTAGAAAGAGAAAAGAGAAATTATATATTTGTAAAATTAAATAATTAGAAACAAGAATTTGTCACAAAAATGCCCAACTAACTGTAGTTGTATACACTAGACATCAAAACTGTGACTCTTCAAAATCTAAACCGCAAATGATTGTCCGTCGATCTGTTTGTACGACCACGAATTACTTGAAAACTATAATCAGATTTTAATGGAAGCTGTTATATCTGATTGCTAATAATATAAGGAGTGACTTTAAGAATTATTTATTATTTTACCTTATATAATTCAAGTTATGAAAGATTTTTATAACCAATACATAGACGTAAAGATTATGTATTAGTTGCAGTCGCTTCTCAAAGTTTTTGGTTTTTAGGTAACTACTTCTATGCGGAATTATAATTATGTAGAGACGGATACATTATTGTTCATTCCTCAAAAAACCCTTGTAATAAAACCAATTTCCACTAATAAATGACTACTATAAAATACCTACATTATGTAAACGCAATGAATTCTCAGTAGAGAAAAACAAAAGAGCTATTGTACAACAAACATTATTAAAAGATTGTTTTAATATTATCATTAAGAACAGAAGGCTCGCATTAGTACAATTGAAATCTGAAAAAGCAAACCGGATTAGCTTACTCGTATATTTAAAATGGACTTAATATTATGAATTAAAAGGTTAAATCTGTCACTTTACGAAACACGTTCGCAGCGCTCATATTAAGCGCTCTATTTTACGGTATATTATTTTTATTTGTCTTCCGAAACACTACATGCTATTGTAATTAATGAATCGAAGTAACTATGTTCTATGATTTCATAATGTTCTAAGAAATGGAAAAATATCTTAAAAGCATTGATAATACAAGCGATTAAATTATATTTTACATGAATATTGACTATAACTACAAACAAGCAAACAATATGAGATCTTTACGTATAATTACAACACTCTAATGGTTATACTGTCCAAATATGATTACTGCATTCGTAGGACTCGTAAAATTACTTACAATAAAGACACTTAAAATACTTTATTATTTCATAACTATCATGTCAATGTACTACGTAACTCTGTACTTTGTTTTGTTATTAATTGTATATTAGGAAGGAATTATTCAATAAAACAATTGACTTAATAAGCTTATTTGAGAAAGTCAATCAAAGAACTCGAGAGCGGCAATTCTGTCGCATTACACGCATTTCATACGTTTAAACGCTACATTGTAATCACACAACGTATGTAAATTAAACCGAACAGTCCGAGATAGAGATGCAGTCAATATCGACGCTTATTATTTAGTGGATCTTAATTTCATAAAAAGAAAACGTATTTATTACCTGAGTAAAATAGCGATGGACAGATACGATGTTGATTAAGTATCCTAATTTTGTCTAATTTCAAGTTTTTAGTTTAAATAGTGCGATCACACAGTTTTATCCAGCCAAGTTATACGAGTAACTACATCATACGTAACTGTTATTTAAACATAGTTCCAACAACCTACACTGTCGATGAACAACTCCTAGTTTTATTTAAATGATCGTCGTAATAATTATTAACTATTAACAGGTATTAGTAGGTTTTAATTTCATGTCACTGTGTATTTGCCACCCCACATGGACTCGGATAGGGGCAGAAAATTTATGACGATTCTTTGCCAGAAATACACGTAGGTGCAGATTTTTTTTACATATTTCTAGTCTGAAGTATTTTAGGAACATTATCATATCGCACGAAAACTTGGCCGGTCACATTCAACTAGCGCCAACGTACACATCATTGGTCATTTTAGTTTCCCAAAACTACCCTAGTCGAATCGACATTCAAAAAATTGGTCGTTTTCGAGTTTCTTTTATACATTTGCCCTCATTTTGGTGTTTAGAACTCATCACCACGTCACTTTTCAGTTACATTTCAATTCGATCCATTATATTTTGTATAAGTAAGATGGACTATTATTCAGTTTGTTTTTTTAAGTACCTATTATGCAATGTTTACATAAATGATTCCTAAAACTATCTAATGATCTTTCCGAAAAATCTGACATGGTTAATTTTATTATTTTTATTCCAACTGATGCCATCTCACTTATACAAAGAGACTTAAGGCATTTTAGACATGAATTCTAATTCTATACCGACCGATTACTTCCTATTCACTGCCACGCGTATGTTTCATCACATGAGTAATAATCACCATTATTTCTACACCTAATAGGTTATATATGACTACCAAATGACTAGAACGAAAGTCTATACTAAACCTAGGCTTCGCCTTTAAGGGGCACGAACTAAATAATTAATATTAAGTACATGCAAATGGTATATAAGTCTTTACGAGTATATTCAAAAACCGTTTTCGCAAAAAACTATCATAAACATAATTTTGATTTCCATCAAGAAGAGAACTGTTCTTAACAAGTGGCTGGAATTAAATTTTTATAACGTTATTTTCATAATTTTATACCTAAACTAAACCGAATTAGGATATTGGATATCCAACACAAATCTAAAAAGTCTAAGTGAAACTACGACAAATCCTACATTTTTGTATATGAAGTATTTTTATCTCTAAAACTAAACCGCTACTCAGCACAATACTAAAGTAAATTAACTATTATTTCATTTTCGCAAAATGTCGTAGTAACTTCTAACACACAATAATTTATTAAATTATCCTTATCGTATTTCGTTGTGCAAATAAATTTCAAATTAAAGTTCGTTGTTATAACTTCGATTTATTGCTATCGTTGTTCCATTTATACACTTTTGATATTTTTTTTTATCATAATCATCTTAAAGTTAAATCGACTGACCCAGCTACTCAAACTTCAAGTTAACGCATATAACTCACAACAATGATGGCATTTGTCGCAATTATATACATTTTCTACATTTAATTAAACACTCGAGGCACATTATATCAAATCTCTAATTTGCGAAAAATTTGAGAATAAGTTTAGCCAATACTTTAAAATAATAATAATAGCGTTCTCAAATCGTAACAAACTTGACAAGAATATAAACAATGAGCTTACTAAAATGTAATCAGTTTCGACACGCGGTGAATTACCATAATATCATATTTTATAATAATTAAAATTTGTTTATATTTTACAGAGATTAATAAGCAAAGTCTCGTAAACTGCAAATTTAGCGGTTGTGGGACAACAAAAGTGGTAAGCGCTTGAGAAGGCCCTTAGAGAGGTCGCACGCGTGACCTCTCGCCTCCCATAAGCAGACTACGAAGCGAACGGAACTCATAAAAAAAATTAACCCCAATAGATTAAGAGGTACCAAAAAACAAACGATTTTAATCCGCTAATTAGTAAGCATACTCCTTGTGATATTAGTATAATAGCCGAATAGGATTTTAGATTTTATATCAACACGACAGATACATCAATTTCCCTAAAAAATCAAAACTTCATTTTACTTTACCTTCTAAGCAATAAATTCATAACGAAATATAAATTTTAAAATACTATATCACCTGTTTGCAGTCTACTAATTGGCCGTAACATTGCTATATAAGTCACTTTTCGTAACTAAATCTATTAAAACAGTATTGCTTTCGAATTGCTTTCTTATATTGCTTTATTGCTAACGCCTAAAATTTATTGTATAATAATATCTAAATATTAGGTATATTATATTGCTATTTTGGACAATTTTAATTTTATCACTGCCATGCTTAGCCGTATTACCTATAACCAAATTAGAAGTCATGTTATTATTCATAAGTTAAGATTACTATTTTGTTTATTAATTTTAATACTGGAAATGTTATGTATGAAAAACATACGGCTAATAAAAAATTGAACAATTTCGGTCGCAGCCTGTCTCGATCCTCTTGTCTAATTTAACTTTAGTGATTGAAACTAACCGAAACAGATCAATTTTTTGATCTAATTATAAAAAAAGTTTTAATTAAATAATGCCTCTATCATAGGACTAGTTTTACTTTACTTGTGTACATTATAAGTTTGCTTATGTATTATATTATATTACGTCTACATCTACAAAAATTGTAAAGAAGGGAAATTTGGTACACAAGGATATATTTACAATCATGTATATATTTTTGTATATAAGGTGTGTTACATTAACTTTACATAATACCTACGCCTACACCTTACGTAATACGTAGTATATCGCTAGAATGATTAAAGTATAAATATTCGAATAAAATAGTTTTATTCTCATTTTAAATGTTAAGCAAGCAAATTTTTTTTTTGCTTTTTCCTATGTACCTACTTAATATCTACTAACGATGGGGCGCTAGATAAGGATAAAATTGAATAATGGTAGGTACTAAAGAATAGAGAAGGAATATATACGTTAAGGAATTATAGATAGATAGAACTAGATCTACGTATTTGGCTAGATTACTAGGTCAAGGATAAATCGAGAGAGAGATGAAACTAAAATAGAGGACTACCCCAAACTTAGCTTGTAATCTCTTACAAATTTCGCAAACAATTTTCGATTCGATGTTCGATGTGCTTACGTTTTTATTTTCGATAAATATGGTTTGTACCCAAAAGTACCTTATTATAATTCTACAGAATCTTATTGAATAATCCTACATTAATATTGCTTATAGAATTACATCATATTGCTTTAATGCGTTACCTTTTTCCGATAAAGCTTAATATTAAAAATATATATTTTTATTATAGTGATTACAAGAAAGGAGTCATAACATCTAAAATTGTGGCACTACAACTACATGGAGTAACTGGTTAGGGAGTTTCTGACTAGAGTCGAGCGCCTCTAGGCGGTAGCGACCTTTCTCCCACTCTTATAAAAAACTATTCATATTAACGACCTAAAAAAACATCAACATAAAACGAGATCAATTAGAAAACCGCTGATCAGAATACATTATCCAAACAGTAAAAATAATAAACAGTATGTATAAATTTTCAAAAAACTTAATGCTAATGACCAGAATATTTTGTCAAATTGTACAATATTAAATTAAAAAATACGATTAATTGATAGCGATTATCTTTTGGAAAGATTTTGTTTAATTGACAGGATTAAAAGAAATTCACGAATGACAAATTGACTCGAGGCAATGAAAAACTAGAGTGCAATATCGGCTTCTTGACCCTCGCATGTTCTTTGGAGGCTTTTATTTATTAAGGTGATACTTGACATTTTTGGTTTTATGGGCTGAGTTTACCCGAACAGGACGGAGAAAGTGATAAAACCGCATTATCTTGATAAGCATCAAACTTAAAAGAAACTGTTTTACGTTTATGTAGTTAGTATGATTATCCAACGAGTTATATAAAAATGAACTATTTAAATTTATAGTTTTGAGTAAATACGCAAATAGTGTTTTCGAAGAGCCAACTTGAAAAATAAATTTGAGAAAAGTTCACCAATCGTGTTTCTCTTCTACATTTATCTAGATTACATCCAAAAATTGTTTGTTAATAAAAAAACTATAATGTTTTCCGGTTATTGAGAAAAACTATTCATTTATCAAAAAATATAAAACCTCCTCTTAAAATGCTTTTTTTTTCGCATTTGTTGAGCAAAGCACTTATTGTTTTTGTTACTTATAGTGCTTACAATGGAGATCTTTAAAGAAAAAATGCGGGCTCGATAAGCGCTTACTGGGCCTTTTCAATCATGGCGCATAATACCTAGGCCTCAAAGATATGGTGTGTCAAGACGCCGATACAAAGGGAACTAGCAACTACTGCTACAAGATGATAAATATAATACCTAACATACTAAGTCCGCTGCGTCATTCGACTACTGTGCGCGACTCAGTATGTGCCTACATTATTATTGCTTTTCGATACCCATCACTCCGAACACCTCGTGTTCCGTTTATAACTAGTTATAGCTAGCTTATCCTAGTTATTTTATTGCCAAATACTTTTGACTTGTCTCCATAACACTCCACCACAAGGCATGCTCGCTGTTGTATCTCGCGTTACCGCCCCGCCGCTCTTTACCATATTCATTATTTTGAACTTATTACACAAAAAGTGTTTATTAATTAATCGATGGAAATTCGATGATTCAAATGTCTTAAAATAAAAGGAAGTTATACCCCAAAAAGATTTTCATTATATCTGAGTATGAAATAGGTAATTTTAACAATATTTTTATAGGTTACACATTTTTGTATAAAATAATTACTAATTACATCTATTCTTAGGCATGTTTTAAGATGTAGTAAGCTTACCCTACCAATGCAATCCTCACATCTGACTATGCCGCGAGTTTTCTAACTATGTTATCCTTTACCGTTTTAAACAAGTGATAATAAGTAGCGCAAATACTTTTTTGGAAATTATCAAGAATTGCACGACTGGAACTCGAACCCACGCCGGGTCGCATATGACCAAAATGGCTTGTAAAATTATAGACTTATAATCTTGAATATATTTGAATATAACTTGTTTTTACGCTTTAGCAGCCAACAATACGAAAGTAACAAGTATCTTCGTGAGTTGTACCCGTTAAATGTAGGTACAAGTTGCTCATTAACATAGACTGTTTTTTTAATGAATCTCATCGTATGTAAGCTCAAACTGGGTGACCAGATTTTAGTTGTTGAACATCAGGTCAAAGTTCGATGTAATATGACAAAATTGGCGTATTATGTAGGCCAAACCAATTTATAAAATATATAGTAATTAAACATATTTTAATTGGTTGAGTTATTTAAAGAGGAAGACATTTTATCTATAGCTTAAGGTGCGAGTAATAAAAATTCAGCCGGCTAAAGATAACTCAAGATCGTTCAGTTATTTATTATGTATTATAATTATTTATTATAATGCATATCACGCCACGTTAGCCGGGTAATCTTGTGACTAAATTGAACACGAACCAGAACCAAAATAATATGTGTCCGACAGTTTACATGAGCAGTAGAATTAACATCATTACTTTGTTTTTTTTTTTAAAAAGCTCGTGATTAGTGGAAACATTCATTCAATATGTATTGGAAGAAGTTAAGTTTATCTCATAAGTAATTGATTTTAAGGAAGACCATTTATTTTATTTACCAACTTAATGTTTTTAACTTAGACTCAAATGTTTATTAATAAAGGAGGCAGTACATAGGTACTATTTATGCAATATTATGAAATTAATTTAAAAAATAAATATTTTTTAAGTAAACCTATTTTTGTTTGCCAAAAGCGAGATAAAAATATGTTGTGTTGTTATATTCACGTTTGTTGGTAAAGAGCGACAGGTGCGCTGCGGGGCTTGGTCGCCGCTAAGGCACTGTCGCGGGCCCACGCACAGGCGCCAGCTGCCAACCCTATTTCATTGTACGAATTAACGAAACATTACAAGTTTTCGTCTTGAAACGCGACTAGAAATGAACAAAGCTCATATGAAATCTGTGAAGTGACAAACAGCAACGGGTTGGCAGCGTGAGAGGCGCGGGGCGCGTGCGGGCGCGGCGCTGGGACGGATCGGTTGCGAGTCGCACCGAGACGGGCGCCTCCGCGGCTATCGCGTCTCGACAATACACTTACACCCTAACCTACATCTACTTTGCGGTTGTAAAAATCACCTACAAAAGATATTAGTTTCATTCATATTTCAATAATTCTATATAAGGGTATATTTACTGACGAATATATACAACTAGATTAGAGGGACGTCTGCCGCCCTGGCCTAAAGCCGGGTCGCGCACTACGGGGTCTTACTTCATTCGTTGTATGCGAAACGTTGCTCGGTGGCGTCGCGGCGCCTCCGTCGGCCGACACCATGACAGTCCGCCGCCGGACGCGCTCGCTCCTTTATAATTATCTTGTACAATTTATGAATACGATAATCTAGTAAGCTAAATTCATATTAATACTCTATGTTAAGTGTAAACCTTTCTGTTTCGGTTTCGGTCCCTGGTTGCGCTTTACGAGGGTGTGGGCGCGAGAGATTACTCGCAGGCGACGGGGTCGCCGGCAGCGCCGGCGGCGCCGGCATCGCCTGCGTCGCCGGTGTTTACAGCGGGCGCGTTTTCGTCGGCCGGTTCGTCAGCCTCCTCATCGTCATCGCGCGTGCACGCTGACTCCTGGTGCTTGTTGAGGTAACTCTTCAGCGCAAACGACTTGCAGCATTTCAGGCACTCAAAGTTCTTGTCCATGGAATGTGTCTGCATATGCGCGCGCAGGTTAGATCGGTCCGCGAACGCCTTGCCGCAGTGCGCGCATCCGTAGGGCTTCTCGCCGGTGTGTGAGCGCAGGTGGCCCTGCAGCAGCCAGGGTCGAGAGAATAGCTTTCCACACACGCCACACACGTGCTGCAGCTGGTGCGTCAGCACGTGCATCGCTAGTGCCGGCATGGATACGTATGCTTTGCCGCATTCACCGCATCTCTTTGCCGAGTTAGAGTCGAGGCTGCGATGCGTCTGCTTGTGACGCGATAGATTGGAAGAGGTGGCGTACTGTTTGCCGCATTCGTTGCAGGTGTACTTGCTCTTCTCGACTGGTAGGCCAGGCACGGGGAATTCTATATGCACTTTGCTGTAGTCAAACTTTTTCTTGGAGCGACCGTCGCTGATAAAAAACGCATCGTAGGTGTATGCTATGGTTTCACGCGGAGGCTCTGGCAGAACAGGTATTGGCGCTGGGGGCGGGGGGATCAACTCTGGGGTAGGCGTGGGCACAGGCGTGGGCACAGGCTGCAGGTGTAGTGTGGGCAGAGGATTCTCGGTCCTCCTCGGTACAACGCCAACGGTGACTATCACGGTCTGATGATGTTGTGGATGTGGCAGTGGCGATGGTAGTGGTGGTGGGGTAGGTGGGGGTGGTGTGGGAGGGGGAGGGGGAGGGGGTGGTGTCACCGGTGCCGGTGGCTGAGGTGGTAGCGCGGGTGGACCTCGTGGCGTCAGGAACACCGCATGATGGCTGAGGTCGAGAATAGCATGAGCCGCGTTCAGGTCCTCCAATGGCCGGTTAAGGTGTAGTGCGCGATTCTCGAGGCAGTACGGTCTATAGATGTCTTTCTTTTTCGGCGGCAGAGACAGAAGGGCGCCGGTGCTTGTGTAGCACATAGAGATGGACTTGCCGCTCGCCGGTGGCGGAGGGGGGGGGACAGGCGAAGACTGGAGCTGGACCTGGAGATAGGGCGGATTGATGGAATCAGAGGAGGCGGAGAGCTGCAGAAGAGCGTAGGAGACAGACTGAGGGGTCGGCTGAGGCGAGAGAGGGGCCACGCTCAACTGCCCCGGCAGCTGCGCCGTGAACTGAGTGGAAGGCTGCTCCTCGCTGTACCCTGCCGACAAACAAAACATCTATGTTACTACAATGTCTTTCAATCTCGTTTTAGGAGTGTGTTATTTAACACAATATATCTGCTGAAATAAGTAAAATATTGTAAGTAAGTTTAGCTTTTCGAGTGCCGGGAGGTATTCACGCCCCGACACGCCGCCGTCACGCCCTACATGCACTATTTCACCTATATCTCGTTATTTTGCATGAAAAGGTATAGACATCTATATATTTTTGGATTCTCCGTGAAATTTTCTACAAACTTATCTATAAATGCAATTTAGATTGTAAATAACATTTTTAGGAAAAAAAAATAGTGTACCTAATAAAAAAAAATTTTTTGAAAAAAAAACTAAAAAATTCATAAAAAAAAATTCAAAGCAATTTAAATCAAGTTTCTTTTTTATATCATAACAATAGCTGTTTACCATATAAATAAGAAACTTTATAATAAACTAAATAAATTGATTTTTAGTGAATTTTTTTAGTTATTAAAAAAAATCGCGCAAAAAACAAAAAAAAAAAAATTGTGCGGAAACATATTTCGGTTCCGGAAGTGAATGGTTTTGTTACACAGAACGATACTGTCATCTGTCAGCTTCGTAAAAGTCAAAACCCGGAAGCGATAGCTCTTCGGGTTACCAAATAATAAATTTTTCAAAAATTCCTAAATTTTCGAAAAAAATGTGCCATTTCAATCCAATTTTTTCTTCGAAAATTTAGGAATATTATGAATTAGGTTATTGTTCAAATTGCGCAATATATCACTTGACGCAAATACAACGGCAGCACGATGCTCTATGCGGGCGATTAATTTACTCAAGGAACGATCCCCGCGACAGGACAAAAATGATCAATGATCTGCAAATATTTATTTCGCAACCGAGTGTTGTGGTACCATGGTATTACTAGTTTTTGAACCACGACCCGAATCCTAGTATGGACTTGGGAAAGTGATAGTTGGGGCAATTCATGATACTTGTACTTATGACGTCGTGAATTTATTAAAACGTTCTAGGTATTTACAGCAAGTTTAGTTAGGAGTAAAAATAATAATAGTTAGGAGTGTTTTATCCCCTGAGCTATCTATTACATAAGTAGGTAAGTTTATTTTTTTATCGCCATTTTAAGAAAGCGTTATGTTTGTAGTCTTTGTACAAATATGCAATCATAAATTCAAATTAAAATTCATATTTAATTCAGTAAAATCACAAGGATCACTTTGAAACGTCTTAGGAGCTAGGTGAAGCTACGCCTGTTCCTCGCGACCAAGCCTAGAAGAAACAGGCAACAAACACGGCTTGGGGGTCTATCATTTTTTGATGTTGAAATGATCCTTTCCTTTATGCTAAATAGAGTTACTGTGTAATGCCGATCGAACAAAGTGAAGGCTCAAACAAGAATAATAATTAAAAGTACCAACCAAATACGTACAACAATAAAAAAATGAACTAAAGAGAGAAACTAAAGAGTGCTTCAGCACAAAATGACGGAGAAAATACAATATTCCTTATTAAAACAATCGCTATATTTTTCAGATATTGCTCGACGTTGCTCTAACTTTGCTCCTTTATTTTGTCGTGCAATAATTGTCTGTATAAGAGAATTAAAAAAGTGAATTAGCCAGGCCGCAAGTGCTGGCGGCAACTAATTGGCTTTTATTTCGCGTCTCCGATGAGTTAGCAAACCAAGGAAACATTTATGTTTGAAAGAACAAAACAATACTGCAAAATGTGGACATGTACGAAATGTAATGTTTAAACGTGTCTCTGATGACTTCCATCTTCAGAGAGCTTCGATGATTTTTGATTAGTTATGCGATTATGTTAATGTTGTATGCGATTTATTATCAACACTAAAGGAGACAAGTATATATACGAGTACATACATCGTACCTACATACATTCTATTCCTATACATACATATTGTACGAGTATTATCTATCTATCTATCTTATACAAAAAAAAACAATTGCCTCATTAATATGCAAAATTGAGCGTCTTTAATTCAAGTGTTTTTTTTGTTGTGTTAGTAATTTTTGGTAAACGATATGTATGTAAAAAAATTAAAAGTGGCTAGGGAAATGGCAAGGAAAACACTGAAAGTGATTTTTGGTCTTTGTACCCAAAGGGTAAAAAGGGAACCCTATTACTAAGACTTCGCTGTCTGTCTGTCTGTCCGTCTGTCTGTCACAGGGCTGTATCTCATGAACCGTGATAGCTAGACAGTTGAAATTTTCACAGATTATGTATTTCTGTTGCTGCTCTAACAACAAATACTAAAAACAGAATAAAACAAATATTTAAGGGGGGCTCCCATACAACAAACATGATTTTTTTTCCGTTTTTATAGGTATTGGTACGGAACCCTTCGTGCGCAAGTCCGACTCTCACTTGGCCGGTTTTTCTATGCTTTTATTGAGGACAACGTTTATCGGGTCCTACTTATAGTACAAAAATAATTTATTATATACTTTATTTATTACGTAATGTGCCAAATATAACGTTTGGACGTGCCTCTGGTTAACCCCTTAGACTGAAGGTCTGAGAGTCCAGACCATACTTAGGAATTAGAGTCGTGATCCTATTTAATTGTTTTAACCTAAACCGGATTTTTGCGTGCGTTCCTACCGTGACTTTAAACAATTCTCGTAAACTTGTGCAAGTGACAGTAGACCAAGGGCGTCCTCGGTTAGGGAGGCTCTCGAAACTTATTTCGGAAGTTAATAACTTACAACCTGTAGCGTACCATAACCTGTGGCGTCTTGCATTCCGTACTCGAGACGGACTAATTGTTGGCGCCGTCGCTCGTCGTCACCTGCTCGATTACTCCCCAGCAATTAGTTAAACAGAGCTTCCAAATGAGGAGAAAATGCGGTTTGCTGCATAATTATGGTTCCGTACCCAAAGGGTAAAAATGGGGCCCTATTACTAAGACTTCGCTGTCCGTCTGTCTGTCCGTCTGTCTGTCACAGGGCTGTATCTCATGAACCGTGATAGCTAAGCAGTTGACATTTTCAAAAATGATTTATTTCTGTTGTCGCTATAACAACAAATACTAAAAAGGGAATAAAATTTAAGCTCCCATACAACAAACGTGATTTTTTTGCCGTTTTTTATAGATAATGGTACGGAACCCTTCGTGCGCGAGTCTGACTTGCACTTGGCCGGTTTTTATTTATTATACCGACGGATGTGACGGACTGGCTTTCTTCGGCAGCTTCTTTGGTGGCTTTAGTTAATTACCTGTCTAACGTAATTACATCAAATGAAATGAAATAGGACCTCCACTGTTATCTCCAAGTATTACGTTTTTTTTTCTCTCAGATCTTTGAACAAGTCTAAGTGAGGTAGTCAGTGGCACGTCCAAACTTCGCAGCTGGCAGATGGGCAAATTTGATTAGCTGTCCATACGTGACAGGTTGCAAGCCCATCACCGCTTATATATGCTAATTACAAAATTTGGTACCATTTTATTATTTTAATTTTATGAACTACGCAACTATTTTTGAAAATGAGTATGCGTTTCCAAGTTGTATCATGTAAGGTCACCAATCAACTTATATACTTATATATTATATAAAAATAAGTACCCAAAATAAGTAGATTATATATGTACTCGTTAGTAGATTATATACTCGCTAGACCACTGTAGGTGTAAATCTTGACCATCGATTTTAATTTTAGCTGTTTATTATCTATGAGATCGATACTGTCTCTAAATAAACGAATCTATGCAAAAACCTGTACTCGTAGATGCTAGTTTGATGGAAATTACAAAAAGTAGTGCGTTCGCGCTTATCTTTATATAAAAACCAATGCCACTTTTCGTTGTAATTTTATAACTCAAGAACGGGCTCACCTATCCAAACCAAATGTTTAGGCTTTGTTCGGACTATTTAGTAGATGGTTTATGTGAAGTTTGCACAAAATCGGTAGACTTTTTATCCAGGTACCACCCGTGCGAAGCCGGGCGAGCAGCTAGTGATTTATATAATGTTATACTTGCTGAAATTGGGTTATTATAAAATGCCCATTAACATTCATCATCAATGGCATTTCTGAAAAAAAATTCTCTACGGCATCTTAAGGCTATCTCACGTGTGAGTTTCTCTCTGGAAATATTTTTCGAATAAACATTTTTGTTAGCGACCCTCCGGAATGCACTCGGTTCGCAAACGAGTGCGTTCATTCCTCACTTGTTCTCTTCGCTTTCATTCGCGATAATAAACTTTGCGGTTTGTTTAGCAACTTTTCACAGAAATACCTGAACCAGCGACTTCACCTTAAGCGGATAAATGAAAGTCTTTAACCATAAGGGCCCTTGTGGGTTGCGTTGTGAGAAAAGTTTAATTTAAAAAACTGTCTCTTGTCTCTTTTATTCAATTCAATTTTAGAGTTGCGTACCCAAAGGGGGAAAACGGGACCCTATTACTAAGACTTCGCTGTCCGCTGTCCGTCTGTCTGTCACAAGGCTGTATCTCATGAACCTAGACAGTTTAAATTTTCACAGATGATGTATTTCTGTTGCCGCTAAAACTACAAATACCTACTAAAAACAGAATAAAATAAATATTTAAGTGGGGGTCCCATACAACAAACGAGTTTTTTGGGCGTTTTTTATAGATTATGGTACGGAATTCTTCGTGCGCGAGTCCGACTCAAACTTGGCCGGCTTTTAAAATTGAAATAGTATTTTTGATTAAACGTGTTACATTATAGTTTCGGTATAAATTAATTACAAAGAACCATCAAAGTAATGAATATAATACAGCGCCAACCAAAATTAAATGAATTTGGTTAAAATTAAATTCAATAGGATCACGACTGTAATTCCATGTGCGTTTAACAGCCTCTCGGATGTCCATGCCATTTATTGAATAAAGCGATTATTTCTTTCATTCATTATTTATTAAAGACGAGTAATAAAATTGAATTCAATTCGTTAGATAATCGTACTTATTAGCTACATAAATAAAAGACAATTTCTTTTTAAGTTTGATGGTTTTCAAGATAATGCGGTTTTATCACTTTTTCCGTCTCATCCGGGTAGACTCAGCCCATACAGAAAAACAGTGATGTTTTTTTCATGTCATTTTAATCTTATTTTTGTCAATATTTGAAAACTTTCCTAGAGAAGTTTATCATTCTAAAATGGCTCATAAAACCATTTTTTTTATTTCGCTCCAAATCCAAATTAGATATTTTGAACATACTCGTAATTTAGTTGACAAGAACCTACCTAAATTGAAGACAGTCAAGCCCGTA
Organism: Hydriomena furcata; assembly: GCA_912999785.1. NCBI lineage: Eukaryota > Metazoa > Arthropoda > Insecta > Lepidoptera > Geometridae > Hydriomena > Hydriomena furcata. Next base: position 4,030,939 of record OU538821.1, read on the forward strand.
TCCCCAAGTACGGTAAACATCCTCTCTGATCTTCAGGCGCTTAGATCCTTAGATGTCTAGTAGGGGTAGTCAGAGGCACGTCCAAAATATTCCATACGTGACAGGTGTGAAGTAAGTTAATTTTTAAGATATTTATTAGTGTATCATAGTGTATATTTATAGCCCCACTATCTAGCCAGTCTATATCTAGCCACCTCAGCCCCGCATTTTGACAAACGTTTTGTATTCTATAAACATCATCATCTTCCTGCCCTTATCCCACTTAACTGTATTCCATAGACAAAGAAACATATTAAATAATTACGTTTATAAAACAAAACCGACTTCATGCATGTTCTTATAAATTGAATTGAATAAGTCCGATACAACATTTCATCCCATATTTTTTCACCCTTAAGGGGCTGTATGTCGACGATTGCTCTTTTTCGAAACGAAAAAAGAAATACTTCTGAACAAGCCACATCTCCTATTTTTATAAATATATTACTTCAGGTTCCTACCTAGATTTCTATTAAGCTGAAAACATAATAGCAGAAACTTTTCACGATAAAGATGTTATTTCAAAATGATACGTTTTAGAATTTATGATCGAAATATTTTGATACCTACTATTAAAATCAACTTGTGATTTATTGTTAAAGATAGGTAATAATGTTGATCTAGATTTCTATTAGAATAGGTTTTAGATAAATACATAATTTATATCATTAATTTATTCGAAAAGCAAAGGCGGATAAAGAGAAAATGGTTATTGAGGGGTGTGTAAAGCTACCCCTATTACTTGCCTACGTAGGTACCAGCAACGCGATCTCATAAAAACTGTCGATAATATTTACGATACGCATACGCCATCCAGAGCTTGCCGTTGTTAACTGTCTTAGTCGTTTCTGCCGCGGTTTTAGGAACTGGTAGCGCCTTAAAAGTGAAATCGAACCATCATCAAAATCGGTTTACTCAATCGAAAGTTCTGAACAAACATAATAATAGAATAAAAGAATAGTCGAATTGAAAACTTCCTACCATTTTTGGAGTCTGTTAAAAAGAGCTCAACAAAATCAAACAACTGCGAAAAACGCAAACAATTAATGTTGTTTATATTATAATTTCCCATGACTGTAGCACGTGGCAAAATAGGGTCAAAGACCCGGTTGTGGAGCCTACCCCGCTTTTGGTCATTTTAAATTTTTGCAGTGAAAAACTAAGCATAGCAAACAAACTTGTTTAAAAAATCTATGGTTAATAGAATTCTTTGTCTACTAATTACTAAACCACAACAAAATATTTCCCGTGTTGTCTATTTAAATATGAATAATTAATAAATAAACATCGCCTGTTACAAAACCTTTGCTTAACCTAAGAGAAAGATAGTTACTCTATTCTATGTTGTTTAAAATTCATTGTATAAATATTTTTTTCAATATAATCCGTTTATTTGTAAACTATAATGTCAAAATGCCCTAAACCAGCGCTCCAACTCTACTGATTGACGAATTGGTAGGTACGAGTAGACTGTTTATTTAGTACGACGATAAGCAATTAATAAAACATTTCATTGGATATTAATTGAATTTACTGAGGATATTGTAAATGCACGGTAGCAAAACAAACAGGAAGACCCTGATAATGGAGTGCACTTTATTAGTACAGCGTATAGTCGGAATTATTAATGCGGTGAGTTCCAATAATAGTCACCACAAGTTAGGATGTTTATGGTTAAATCATGCCGTAAACACAAACTAAAACAAAGATTAGGGGTTTAAGGTCCGTCTGTCCGTCTGTCTGTCACAGGGCTGTATCTCATGAACCATGATAGCTAGACAGTTGAAATTTTTACAGATGATTTATTTCTGTTGCCGCTATAACAACAAATACTAAAAACAGAATAAAATAAATATTTAAGTGCTCCTATACAACAAACATGATTTTTTTGCCGTTCTTTATAGATAATGGTACGGAACCCTTCGTGCGCGAGTCCGACTTGCACTTGGCCGGTTTTTTATTTATGTATTGCTGATGTTTCGAGAAAATTCAGATGCTCTTCATCATGAGCATCGTCCGCGACCGCGATCAACGGCAGATCAATGAATACTCAACAACAACACTTAACAACCACGATAGTTTTAATTCTATAAAGGTTTCACTATTTTGGTATCAAAACATTAAAAAGTACCTACACAGCCGAATCAATAACCTCTTTGCTTTAATCGTTTTAAAAGGGTAAAACCCTCATTTCGGCACGTGTCTCAACTTTCACAGATTTTATAAAAATAACTTTGGAATAAATTAGGGTGTGAATAGAAAATGCTTTGTTACTCTATGTGAAATTTGTATAGTAAACGAAAAACCCTGACAAATCTGCGAAGAACGAAATTCTTTAGAAAATGCCGGTATTTATAGTTCGTAAATCTGCGATGAACGAAATTCTTTAGAAAATGCCGGTACTTATAGTTCGTAAACCTGTCAGTGCTTTTCAGGGCTTAACTTGTTAACCGCTACAATACAATTTTAAGAAAGTAAACTTTATATACCTAAAAAACGAATTTTGGTCAAAGTCTTCATTGTTTACGAAGGGTTCCGTAACAAAAACGGCAAAAAAAAACAAGTTTGGTGTATTGGAGCCCCACTAAAATATTTATTTTATTCAGTTTTTCAAATAGAAAATACATCATGTGTAAAAATTTCAACTGTCTAGCTATCACGATACATGAGACAGACAGACGGAGAGACGGAAAGACAGACATAGTCTTAGTAATAGGGTCCCGTTTTAACCCTTTGGCTACGGAACCCTAAAAAACTAAGTACCTACCGCAAAAAGCAAAAAATTAGCTAACCACTTCAGAAACGGAATTGCCAATTACGAAATCAATAATACCTTTTCAAAGAACGAATAGAATCATGGAGAGGCACTTATTTTCTAAAGCAAAGACGGAATTCCGAATGCCTCATTTATTAGTCAGTTCATTTAAAATATAAATAGCGTACTCATTTATGCTCCGAGGTTGGCGACGACAATTCCACTATCGAGTATTCTGTGAATTCCAGATTTTATTCTATTAAAAGTTGATAAGTTTTGTGAAAACACACATGGAAGTTCTGTCAACTCTCTGTCACCTTTAAGAGGAGTAATAAATGTTTTTGAAGAATGCAGAATCGTTTTTTCTCAATAACCGCAAAATATACAGTATTATTTTTTATGACTAAGATAACTTAAGGATATAATCTAGATAAATTACAGACAGAAACACGGTTGGTGAAACTTTTCTCGATCGATTTATTTTCCAAAGTTGGCTCTTCAAAAACCCTAGTTTCGTTTTTAATCAAAACTATGAATAGCTAAACAGTTCATTTTTATATAATTCGTTAGATAATCACACTAGCTAAATAAATTACAGACGGTTTCTTTTTAAATTTGATGGTTTTGAAGATATTGCAGTTTTAGCACTTATTCCGTCTTATCCGGGTAAATTCAGCCCATACAAAAAGTCAAAAATTTCAAGTATCGCCTTAAAGCTTTCCTTTTTCCGCTCAAACTATTTCGTACAAATATCTAATTCACGGTTCATAGGCACGTTGGTATTATAATCGATCTCGCAAATACATTTTTTGTAGCGAAAAGCGATAACTGAAAATTTCGGATGCGGAAACAGTTTGCTTGTTAAGCATTTTCGCGTTTTCGGCATACTATGTAGTACTTTTAATTGAATCAGCAAATTATTTAACAGTTGTTGTTTAATAGTTATTTGTTATACAAGAGTGCAAAGTTGCTTTTTAACCGCGTGTTCAATTTTGATGACCGAGCAAGCGAAGGATTCTAAAATTGAATCACGAGCGCAGCGAGTGATTCAAAATTAGAATCCTGAGCGTTAGCGAGGGAATCAAAAGAGAACGAGGTGAAAAATCTTTGCACTCGAGTGCAACACGTAACTTTTCATTCCGCCTCAGCGAGGAAATGACTAAATGCAAAAAAAAAAAGTTTACAATCACAAGATAGGTACTTTTATTTCAGTTTAGGTATTAACTACTACATTATGACAGGTAAGTATTACAGAATAATCTTAGTAATGACGTGAAAAAATGCCGCGTAAAGAACCGCGTACAAAGCAAATTGAAAAAAGAACACCAAGAAGGTTCCGAGTATGATATATTCGGCACCATAGAGGTAGCAGTAAATAGGTTTAATGATTTTTTTAATTCACAAACTTAGTGCACACGTTGTTCTAAATTCAATTTACTTTATCCTCTAGAGAATAAACGGCTTTTGCACTCAGATATTGAAGAGCAAAAATACTCTTTCCGAGATGGTGGGATGAAAAGTTATTTTATTTTATAATATTTACTGCAAAAGTGGGTATTGTGTAACATAATGTTTAGATGTGCCTCTGACTAGAAATTTAGAAATCCGACCCTTTTAGAAATCTTTGAATTTTCTCGCACTTGGCCGGTTTTTTTTCTTCACTACTTCACTTCACTACTATTATGAAGAAGGATATTTTTTATTTTTGTTTGTAAGAAACGCAGACAAGTTGCGCGTATGGGGTAGAAAAGATCTCATAAAGCTTGTGAAAATAATAGTGCGAGTTACACACGTATTGTGTATAAGTTTAACTCAAAGTTTAACTTTCCAGTTTTTACTTACTTTATTTTTGTTTAGTAAGTTTTTTGTTTTTTTTTTGTTTTCTCTAATGTATTTCCTATTCCTTTTTACCTTTTGTCATACCACCTCCACTGGAACTCTGTCTCTTTGACGCGGAGGCGGGCGTTGCTATCTGCGACACAGTTTTTAACACATGCAGGTATCATCGTTTCCATTTTTGTACTGTACACCTTTGTTTAATGTTCCAAATAAAGATTATTATTATTATTGAAGAGGCTCGAATAAGCTCTATTCCGCTGTCGTGAGGTTTGTTATGAAAACCTCGAAGCAGTTATGATATCGAATAATTCCCCAAAGCATTACCCTATACAAAGGATGATAAAGCACACAATGCAAGTCAATGTCTCAGCAATGGCTCACCAGTACAATCCGTATTATTGCAAAGAATCTTTGAATGAAAAACCACTCCAAATGATTATAATAATACTAGGTTTCGCTAGTGTGGTATAGGACAAGTTTATTTCAAGTTTTATCCAAATCCGTTCAGACGTCTAGCCGTGATTTAGCTACAAAGATACAACCACTCTCACAAACTTTTGGCTTTATAATATACTAGCAGACCCGCGACAGACGTTGTCCTGTCCCAATTTCGATAATCGCATAGAGTAACGCGAGATGATATTATGACGACTGATGTCAACACGGATGTCAGATTTTTTGCACACCATCGCCATCTATACAGTTTTTAGGATGTTTCATATTTTAAAGTAGTCTATTATTTATTCGGGCATTATATCTACATCTACAGCAAATTTCACCTTAATCCGTTTTTGTCGTTTAGGTCTGATCGAGGAACAAACATACATACAAACTCACAAACTTTCGCATTTATAATATTATTAGGACTAGCAGTTGTTGTATACTAGTAGCTTAAGTTTTAATAGGGATCCCTAATTTTTTCTAGTAATGAATGTAGCTTAAGTTCATCAAGGATAATTTAGAATTATAATGATAAAATAATTTTTCAAATCGGTCCAGTAGTTTCAGAGCCTATTCAATGCAAATTATAATATTAGTAAAGAAGCAGGATTATAAATATTTACACCTAGGGCTTTTGCACGCGGCATCATAATTCTATTTAATTTACAAAGTTTTGGCTATAATCCTATTTGGAACGTCGAACGTGAACTAGGAATGACAATCGTGCGGTGACCGTGTTATTAAATGAGCCCTATAATCCAATGCAAGCCCCTTAATTTAATCTCTTTCAGTACCCCCCGTAGATTCAATCAACAATACTAATGCTCGAACGTGACTCTAACTAGACTCATAATTATACACCCCTAATTTAATTAATTGTCAAGTGTTTTTATTTAACGAATGTTTTTTGGTTTGTAAGTTGTCCGTCAAAATTATAAATCCTTTTTTCAACCATCTGTTGGTTTCCGATTAAGCTGAAATTTTGCATAAAGCTTTAGTTCTCATAACAATACAATAATATCATATGACAGCGAGCTGAACTGATGATGGAGTCAGGAGCTGTTCAAAGAACACTCACAACGGAACTCCTTAGTAAATATTTCGATTTAGTAATAACTTTTCATACCTGTCAAGTGAAATATAATGTGATTTAAAAATCACATTATATTTCACATTTATTAATCCTCCTTCGAGCTAAAGCTCGAAGGAGGATTTTACAAAAGCTTTTTTTATTTAACTTGTAATGTATGTATGTAACTATGTTTGATAAGGTGGAATCTTGCTAGAATTTATAAAAGCTTAATTTGAAAAATATATTTAACTAAAAACTTGTTTGTAACGTTGAATTTAGGACATTTGACATTTGGCCCGAACAAGAGATGTTAACGGTGACAATGCATCAATAATTGATGTCCATTAGTGTGATAGATGGAAAAGCCGCGAACTTTTTTGCTGCATATTTACAATTGACATTGTTTTGTAGCGTTCAAAACATTTGCTGCATTGACGACAAAACTGTATCTATTACAAAAATAAAAATCGAATTAACCGTATTTATTACGTGCTTTAGTTACAATTAAGTTTTGCCATTAACATGACACGAGCTATGAACGATCGCATACCAACTATCTATTTAGTATTGAAAGCAAACGTCGCACAAAACGTTTGAATAGATAAATTCAAATTCAAAAAGCATGTATTTCAATAAAATCACAAGGATCACTTTAAAACGTCTTAGGAGCTAGGTGAAGCTACCCCTGTTCCTCGCGACCAAGCCTTGAAGAATCAGGCAACAAACACGGCTATCATTTTTTTCAATGATCCTTTCCTTAATGCTATGTAGAGCTCCAGTGTGGTGCCGGTCGAACAAGGTGAAGGCTCAAACAAGAATAAATAATTAAAATTACTAACCAAGTACGTACAACAATAAAAAATAAACTAAAGAGCAAAACCGACTGTTTGTGGAGGTTTGTTGGCCGTAAATGCTCTATTGACTTTGAGAGTAGTGTTCAGGGTGAGTTTTCATTTACGCGGATCTTTGCGGTACGGACCAAACATAACGCTAGAGAAGGAAGTCGGGCGCGCAAATGTCAAACACGGAAGTTTCAAGCGCTGTGATCAAAAACTAAAAAATCCATTGAGGCGCGACTAGGATTCGAATACACGACCTACGGATTGAAAGTCAAGGTACCCCAATACGGCTTATCATTGATAACCTAAGATAGAACAAATAATACATTCTTATCAATTCATAAACAGAAAAAGTACCTAATCTCATTGCTTACATACATACTGTAAGTCGTCTCTTCCGGGTCAGTAATTAATCAAATTCCATTTAGTTTTCATACTTTTATCCATGTTTTATTCATATTTCATAATACATTAATATCGCTAACCATCCAATTCACTTCCCTCCAAAAACCTCTCTGTCAGAATCAGAATACCTGTCAGAGTGACAGTTGACTTTGCTCAAAAACCAAGCATAAAACCAAACGTGTATTCTACCTACATTAAGCGTACTACTAAATAAGTAAATATATATTTTAGTATGCCGTTACAATACATACATAAAATCACATGTTTTCCAGAGGGCTAGGCCATACCTCGTTTGCTTCATGATTTGATTGACATATTGCATAACTAAAATATTTCGTCAACACGCAGTTCGAGCCAATACAAACTCCAAACATGACAACATTCATTCCATTTACGCATATGCATGAACAGAAAAGCAGTTTCGTGTTCAAAAATTTAAACATAAAAATGTTCAACTGCTCACCCCAAAGCAATCCTGTAATGGGAAGTATGGAGGTACAATTTCACTGTGCAAACTTTAGAGACCTCGACAGACAATAATAATTGCCGAATTCGTTTCGTATCAAGTTGGAGAAGGTAATTTTGGATAGAAAACACTGGCAACTGATACGAGAGAGAATTGGTAAAACCTTTCACACGCTACCTGCAATTTTAAATTTGTTGCCACGTAACTATGTGTTGTTCAATAATTACGTAAGTTTTCTAAGTCAAAGTCAAAGTCAAAGTATCTTTATTGCTTGAAATACATGTACAGAAGATGTTAATTTATTAATATATTATTCAAAAAAATATATTAATAATAATAAAAATTGTATTTAAATATTGTTATCATGATAAATTTAAGATGTCATTAAAAAATAATAATTATAGTAATAATGTCAAAAAACAGTCAAACACGGAAATACTTAGGTACATTTAAAATAAATGATTAAAATATATTTTTTTCATAGCAAGCTTAGTAAAATTCCCCTTCAAGCTAAAGATCAGGCCTGTCTTATTTATTTTACATTGTTTCGGAACTTGACAGGTGTGCAAAGTTTTGACCCAACTGACTCATCGTTATCATAGATGACTACTAAACTGAATAATTAGTTGGGAGAACCATGTTTTAAAATTCAATTTCAACATTTGACCTGCACGTACTAATAAACTACCGAACCTAATAACTAATTGGATAACAAGGCAAGTTTAATAAAAGGCTGTCAAAGAATGACTTCAACGGGATATTTTGTTACGTGTAAATCTATAATATAAAAATAAGTCGGGTTTTCCTTCCTGACGCTATAACTCCAGAACGCACGAACCGATTTCCACGGTTTTGCATTCGCTGGAAAGGTCTCGGGCTCCGTGAGGTTTGTAGCAAAGAAAATTCAGGAAAAATTTCAAGAGAAAAGCAGGAAAACAGGGAAAATCTGTTCTCACATACAGCGCCATCTCTGATACATAGCATGTACTACAACGGCGCCAGTACGTGGTGTATGAGCATCGACTACATTACATAGGGAACGGGAACGGGAACGGGAACGGGAACGGGAACGGGAACGGGAACGGGAACTTAACACAGCATTTGTTAATTCTAAAGCGATACGAAGTTCGCCGGGTCAGCTTGTTTACTCGTATAATAAAAAATAAGTTTCAACGATGTAATCTAAAAGTCAAGAGACGATATAGTTTTTAAGATTTATGATGGATCTTGCAATGAATGCTTGATGAATGCTACATCAATTAAATTTATATCGAACTATTCTCTACTGCAGTGTAGTCTACCTACAAAAAATCAAAATATGTAAATAATACTTAAAAATATAGTTAACCAGCTGACCCGTGCCCGCTTCGCTGGACGTCATGCCTAGTTACAAGTTCAAAGTTTCGTCTAGGCCAATATCGATTTATTAGAATAAAATACCACCTGCACTACTCACAACAAAGACGACCTCGGGCGAGTGTCAAGTTGACACAAGGCAAGAGCTCAATGCCCGATGCATCAACTGAATAAATAATTTATTTGTATACTAGCTTTTACTTTCAACTTTCTTGAAATCCGTTTTCACTATTTTATTTTTAAGCATTGAAATTCTAAAATGCAAAGAACATTTTGGGAAAAAAAGTTGTCTATCCGTCCCAAGACATTAAACTATCTCTATATGACATTTCATCATAATCGGCCCCGCGGTTTGGCTGTGATAACGTCACAGACAGACAGACAGTTACTTTCGAATTTATAATATTAGTATAGATAGCGTATATCTACTACTAACTTCTTACTACGAACACGTTGCATATATAGATAGAGAGGGACACGTATTTAAATGCGTCAGCTTAATTAGTGATTTATTGTAAAGTAATGTAACCTTAGAAAATTAATTTATTTTCGTTTCCAAAAAATGAAAATAATGAAATAGGATCACGACTGTAATCCCCAAGTACGGTAGACATACTCTCAGATATTGACCCTCGTATTCAAGAACGACACTATGAGAATACGCACCCACAGCAGTGGACGAAATCTTTTTTCATAAACATCACTTTATGCGTTGAGCGGCACTATGGCGCACACTACCGTGTGCCTTTAGAGCTCAACTTTGGCTAGAGGCACACGACAATATGCCTCTAGTCACACTATGCAGTGTCGCACAACAAATAAAGTGATTTTTATGAAAAAAGATTTCGTCCACTGTGGGTGCGTGTTCTCATAGTGTCGTTCTTGAATACGAGGGTTAGACGCTTAGATCTTTGTAGGTATCTAGTTAGTAGATGTAGTAAGAGGCTCGTCCAAACATTGTGATTAGTGCAATGCCCACATTTTTCAATCCACCTTTTCGTAGATAGTTCTAACCTTGTATAAAGACGAGTAATAAATGTTTTTGATGAATGCTGAATCGTTTTTTCTCAATAACCGCAAAACATATAGTTTTCTTTTTTTATAACAAAGATAGCTCAAGGATATAATCTAGATAAATTATAGACAGAAACACGATTGGTGAAACTTTTCTCTATAGACTTATTTTCCAAAGATGGCTCTTCAATAACACTAGTTTCGTTTTTAATCAAAACTATGAATAGCTAAACAGTACATTTTTATATAATTCATTAGATATTCATACTAGCTAAGTAAAATATAGACTATCTATTTAAGTGTTTTGGTTTTCAAGATAGGTAGATTCAGCCCATACAAAAAACCAAACATTCTACATTATCACCGATGATATTCTGTAGGTGATTACTCTATCCTCGTAATGTAATATTAGCGACCTTATATAATAATAATAAAAGAAGTATGTGGCTTTTAAATAATAATAACAAAAAATTATTACTGGCTTCACAGCTCTGTTGCTAGTAGCTCTGCCTACTGCGCTGTAGATTGTGGTTTCGATTCCCACCCGGGACAAACATTTGTGGGAAGAATATCGATGTCTGTTTGTTATTATGCATCATAAATATATATTTGCCTACTCCCTAGTTTCGGTGCTGTGCGGCTCAATGCTGAGACGGGGACCTATTTGCCCCCACAGGGCACAATCTGCTGTTGATTGTTTTTTTGTTTTCTTTTATTCAATCATTGTGTTGTGCCTTTGGAGCAAATAAATGATTTTTCTTTCTTTTTTTTCTTTCTGTATTTATACAAAAAACGTATATAAGTATTCTATCAGTTATCTTGTTTCCATAGTACAAGCTTTGCTAGTTTGGGACTAGACGGCGCTGTGTGAAATGTCCACAAACTTTTATTTATTTATTTCAGAAACTATTTTATTGGATTTTCAATTTGAACTTGAACGACGAATACGACGAACGACGTGTATTCGCTCTTTGCAAGGAAGTTTTGCGTTAAAGTTTCACTTTAGTTTTCGAAGAGACTTTACTTTGTGAAGGCTGTTTTGTTTATATAGAATCAAAAGTAATATTAAAACATTTATTTATTTTCTCTGTTTAATAATTAAAATCAATTGAGGTATTTGAATGCTTTTATCCTGGTTTAATCGATATTTCCCGGAAGGAAAGGAATTTGCACGGAACGGTGGTCCTTTGTTCTAAATCTCTGGATATCTAACGAGCTACCTGATTCGCTTTGAATCTATATATCAGTTCTATTTAAATTGTTCAATTAAACATGAATTCACAGGGTTGTATTTCTAAAGAGGCGGATATTGCTTTTCCGTAGGCAATTTCGATGTCTTTTAACAAGTATATTTGTTGCGCGTATTTATATAAATAAAATAAATATTGGTGGACATTTTTAACTAGCTTATTATTCTATAGCTTGTACTATAGGAATCAGATAACAGATAATAAAAGTATAGGCAATTTTTTTAATATCTTGGATGAAGTTATTGCAATTTTCGTGGGGATCACTGTTTTTACGGAAATAAAATACATATATTATGTTACTTGCTGATAATGTAGCTTTTGATAAGTGAAAGAATTCCAATAGTGTTTTATTTAATCCATTGCAAACAAAAATATATTTTTTTCCTCCTTGATAAATCTCATAAATCATCGTATCGATAGCAATTAGTTAATAGACTGAAAATTATTAATTAATTATTTTAAGTACAATTTAGGCAGTAAATAAAACAATAAGTTATATAGTGGTAGTCAGTCTACTATTTGCGCCCTTTTTGATTTTGTCTATCATTTGTTAAATTCATGACTGGCCTCACAGCTTAGTTGGTAGTAACTCTGCCTTCTACGCTGTAGGTTGTGGGTTCGATCCCCACCCAGGGCAAACATTTGTGTGATGAACATAGATGTTTGTCCTGTGTCTGGGTGTTACTATGTATAATAAGTATGTACTTATTTACAAAAAATAAAGTATATAAGTATTCTATCAGTTATCTGGTTCCCATAGTACAAGCTTTGCTTAGTTTGGGGCTCGATAATGTTGTGTGTAAAGTCCGTCAATATTTATTTATTTATTTATACACATAGAAATTTGAAGTAGGTATACAAGAAATCTGAGAGAACAAATTCAAATAAAGATTCAGAAACCATTGTAGTAGAATAATAATACCATCTGAGCTACTAGACCGTGAAAAAAGCAAAACTACGGACAAATTATAAAATGTTTAATATCATGGGGACGTGGAACACATAAAACAGCTCGCTGGTCCCTATATTTGAAGAAAGTTCAAAGCATGCCTGCGATTGCAAAGTCACAAAGATTCTACGTACAACGTCTCCGGAAATTTACAAAGGCATTTCCATCGGTGACGCGAAGGCCACGAAAGCGAAAATTCAGCCGCTTCCGCTAACGTTTAGATATAATATGTAATCCTAATAATATTATAAATGCGAAAGTATGTGAGTATGTTTGTTCCTCAATCAGGCCTAAACGACAAAACGGATTAAGTTGAAATTTGCTGTAGATGTAGATGTAATGCCCAAAACTGCAAAAGGGATGATTTCTGTATAGATGGCGCTGGTGTGCAACAAATCTGACATCACAGACTAAAAACATTCAGTCTTTTCTAATCGACTATTGAAATTTGACAGGACAACGTCTGTCACGGGTCGGCTAGTTCTTCATAATTATTCAAAAAACAAAATAAAACCGACGAAAATGTTCCGACTATTTACTTACTTGTTTTTATAAGTCATATGAAGAAACTATTAGTCCTATATTAATTTAAATGGGACCAACCAAAACCATAGGAGATGTGGCTTGTTCAGAAGTATTTGTTTTTTCGTTTCGAAAAAGAGCAATCGTCGACATACAGGGCCTTAATACATATAAGATTTTTGACATGTTCTACATAGTTCATATACTCGTAACGTTCATTGCAACGATTATCGGTAACTGCAAAACAATTTCAATTCCGCTTATTTGTATTTTGTGGCCTCTTCATGGGCATGTCTTTTCAGAATAGCCGTTTCCAGTCTGGTAATCTCTGTCTTATGAATATCGTTGTGAAAATATTTTTGTTCCTAACAAGGTATCTTCCTATTCTCCTACAAGCGTCATAGGGCTTGCATCCTGTCACGTATTGACTAACTAATGCATTTTTTAGGCACTACCATCATAAGACATCTGAGCGATGTCTACCGTAATATATTTATTGGTGACTTTATTGAAATAAGTTGACACGATAGATTTTTAGCGGACTTCAGAACGAGGAAGTTTCACAAAAAAAAAACTTTTTTTTTGTGTTTATGTTACGCGATTACTCCGGCGCTTGTGGACGGATTTACAATATTATTTTTTTATTTGAAAGCCTATACTTCCGAGGTGGTCCCATTACCACCAAGTCAGCATCTGATAATGGGATCCCAGAGAAACCGAGAGAAACCTTCAAAATTTATGGGCATTGATAGTGATTTTTAACTATAAACCTTGCCCTTCTTTCATTGGCATGCCTACACCGATTGGAGGGCTAGCCGAGGTAGGGGCCTACATCTATCTATACTAATATTATAAAGAGAAAATATTTGATTTATTGTTTTTTTGTTTTTTTGTTTTTTTTGTTTTTTGTATGTTTGTAATGGATAAACTCAAAAACTACTGAACCGATTTCAAAAATTCTTTCACCATTACCAAGCTACATACCCTGAGTAACATAGGCTTTTTTTTTATTTTGAAAAAGTAATAAATTCTTTATAAGAATGACGATAGTTTGAAGCAAGGTGTAAAAAATTGCCAAAAATTTTGCTTTCTTCGTGTGCGCTACAAAAACTATTGATTGTACATAAACAAATATGATACATATTGAATGTCCTCAACAATGCGCATAAGAAAGTCTGCAAGATGGTAAGTCTCAATATTATACATTAGGTATATAATAACCGTTTGTTGTTAAAATTTGTTAATTAAAACATAAAGGAGGAAGGAACAAAAAGTGATTCTATCCATATCATGATGTATCTATATCTATATAAAAATCAATTGCTGTTCGTTAGTCTCGCTAAAACTCGAGAACGGCTGAACGGATTTATCTTATCTTGGTCTTGAAATGTTCGTGGAGGTCTAGGGAAGGTTTAAAAGGTGAGAAAAAATCGAATAATAGTACTATTTTATTGTTGTATGCACTTTACACATACTTATAATTATAATTCTTGTTTGAACCTCCACCGTGTTCGAACGGCACCACACTGGAGCTCGACATAGCATTAAAGAAAGGATCATTAAAAAAAAAATAGACCGCAAGTCGTGTTTGTTGCCTGATTCTTCTAGGCTTGGTCGCGTACAGGCGTAACTTCACATAGCTCCTAAGACGTTAAAAAGTCTTTGTGGTTTTATGAAATAAATGACATTGACTATACGTTTGCAAAATACAAAACTTAAACAATCTAAATCAAAAACATGCAGCAACAAACATGCCAAAACTCCTAAATCCGGATCTCTATTGGTTTCAAATATTCGGAATAACCTTTACATTCTCATTCAGAACCTCGAAAACGCGGATTAACTCGTATAAAACGGATCACAGTTTTGAGCTCTGAAATTCTGCGAAGTCAGCACTCTGGTCATTCCTCGAATGGAATTTATATGACCCGAATCGGATAACCGAATATGGGAAAGGTATTTGAGCCGAGCACAGTGAGTTTATTTTCTACTACTAGGAAATTTACCGCGTACTGAATTTGTAACAAATAACTGACTGACCTCACAGATCAGTTGGTAGTCAAATTCAAATTCAAAAATCATTTATTTCAATAAAATCACAAGGATCACTTTGAAACGTCTTAGGAACTAGGTGAAGCTACGCCGATTCCACGCGACCAAGCCTAGAAGAATCAGGCAACAAACACGGCTTGGGGTCTACCTTTTTTTTTATGATCCTTTCCTTAATGCTATGTAGAGCTCCAGTGTGGTGCCAATCGAACAAGGTGAAGGCTCAATCAAGAATAATAAGTCTGCATTCTGCACTGTAGGTTGTGGGTTCGATCCCCACTCAGGACAAAAATCTGTGTGATGAACATAGATGTTTGTTCTGTGTCTGGGTGTTATTATGTATCTTAAGTATGTATTTACAAAAAAAAAGAGTATACAGGGCGTCCCACGGATATGCCACATGGAGGGAAAGTACTCTTAATACTGTAGATGGAACATTTTACTGAAAGAAGACATTATTTGAATTCATAAAACCATTTAAACTGCATTCATATCTTCTTCTTTATCTAATCTAAATTATCTAATTCTTTATCGATCTTTAAATAATTACATGGTTGAACCGGGAATAGAACCCGTTACATAACGTTAATTAAATTGGTATGATAAAGCTACAGGAAAAATAATTATCCTGTAGCTTTATCATACCGATCGAAAGGCTTCATCGTAAGGATTATTTTTTGCTAAGTAACATAGTGTCAGAAATAAAAGGAAGACCATGAATTTTAGCCGTGATAGTTTTCCTTTTAAATTCACTATTTATGTGCTGTGATTTTTTTCACACTTCCAAACCCAATAGTTTAGTTGGTACGTTAGACGGGGACAAAATGTACTTTAAAGCTTAATATTTCAGAAACGGATTCCTTAATCGAAAAGTAGTCTTTACAAACCCATAATGTTTTTTGTAGTGTCTGGACGCGGCGCGCCGGGCATTGGGCCGTGAGCGGTTGCGAAGGCAGGACGCGTCGCGTGCATACACCAGCATCACTATACTGAAATAAGTGTATTTCTCTAAAGCAAAGCCCCTACAAGTGGCGACAGAGGAGAACGTGAGTAAATAAACTCAATTTTATGGAAAGGAATGAGGCATTACCTACGTATTGACGGATTTTTGGTAACAAATACCTAACTGCAAGCAGCTACATGTTGATCGATGCAAATACCTTTTTGCTAGACTTTATCAAGTACCTATCTAGTGACCTGGGTACTCACAAAATCAAGTGTTGCAAGTACCTAATAACTACGTAAGGAATCTATTTAAAATTCCACTTAACTTTGTGTAAGTTATTTGCAACTACCTACCCAACAACAAAAAATTGTTTGTTATTCCGATATTAGTAGATGCTTAATAGTCAGGTTCTACTAATAATATCAATGACATTGTAATTTATTTTTATTTTTACTTATTTGGTAGGTTTTATCTGGAATTCCTTTATATCGTTACAGGAACTAGGTTTTGTTTACCATACATTCCGTCAAAACAAAATAATAGGTTGCCAATTTCCAAGAAATACTCGAGCCGCCCGGCGCCAATGATAACAATGTTTTGTTTTGAACAATGCATCTTGCACGAAATATTTAGGTATTTAATTACCTTTGGGTTCCAACAATTTATTGGAAAATAAGGCCACGCAATTAAAATATTGTTACATTATTATTGTCATAATGTAAAAGGCCACGATTAAAAAAAATATTTAGATATTTAATTACCTTTGGATTCCAACAATTTATTGGAAAATAAGGCCACGCAATTAAAATATTGTTACATTATTATTGTCATAATGTAAAAGGCCACGATTAAAAAAATATTTAGGTATTTAATTACCTTTGGATTCCAACAATTTATTGGAAAATAAGGCCACGCAATTAAAATATTGTTACATTATATTATCATGTAAAAGGCCACGATAAAAAAATACATGTATAAAAATACATGCCTACAATACGGTGAATGATTGTTATGATGAAATTATTTTAATATATTTATCATTTAACGCCTATTAAATTATATCCCTGAAGATGTTTATTGGCACATGCCTAAATTTTACAGTATGTTATCATACATTATCATATTTTGATATTATTATAAAAGCTTACTTTCTGCTTTTCTCTATTAACTTCACGGTCATTATGTGTAGCGTAAAAAAAAAAAAAAATAATAAAAAAAAAAAAAACTAGTCCTAACAATCAGCTACCTAAGTGAAACAAAAAGACCTAGTACCGATATGTCCATACACCAAATAAAGACGGCAACGCAATATACATTTGTTACTTATATAGTTAAGTAAAATTCCATGGAAATAATATAAGGGTAATTAAATATTATACCATATATTTATACCATGAGTATCTAAACTGCCACAATATAATATCGGACTGTCATGCGAAATAAAATAATTTGTTGAGTACATACTTTGAACAATAAAGACCAACGTAACGACCTTTTGGGAAAATGGGTCATCTTAAAAATATAGTACCTAAGTCATTAGGCATATCATAAAATAGGTCATGAATAATTTCCAGGTCGCCCAATAGGCGAATATGGCTGGAACAAATACGATTCTCGCTGGTCTTGAACAATTCGATTGCGAATTATCTTCGGTAGGCGACACAAAAGAGAAGGTTGAGCAAGTTGACTACATATTTCATCTTGACGAAGACTCATCTATAAAATGCGTTGTAGGAGGTGTCAATATAGACATGCTGATTGATTCTGGCAGCAAATGTAATATTGTCACTGATAAAACCTGGCAATATCTTAAAGATCACAAGGTACAAGTTACCAACCAGATACAGAATCCAAACAAGGATCTTTATTCATATGGAAGCACGAAACCTCTGAAAATTTTGGGATCATTTGAAGCTTCAATTTCTGTGAACAATAAAGAACAAGTTGCAGTTTTCTACGTGATTCATGATGGCTCCCGCAATCTGTTGGGTAAAAATACAGCAATTCATCTTGGAGTCTTAAGAGTAGGCCTTCAGACATACCTGGTAGAAGAGATAGGCACATTCCCTAAGTTTAAAGATGTCAGTCTACACATACCAATCGATACAACCGTTAAACCGGTAGTTCAGCCCTTCAGGCGCATTCCGATACCCTTAGAGGAAAAGGTGAATGCGAAGTTAGTTGAATTACAGAAAGCTGATATTATTGAAGAAGTATGCGAACCATCGCCCTGGGTATCACCCATGGTACCGGTTCTCAAAGAAAACAGAGAGGTACGTATATGTATTGATATGAGACGTGCTAATGAAGCCATTATTAGGGAAAATCACCCTTTGCCAACCATGGGTCAATTATTACCACATTTTCGAAAGGCAACATTTTTCTCAAAATTAGACATTAAGAATGCTTTTCATCAATTAGAAATTGATCAAGAATCTAGATATATTACAACTTTCAGTACAAGTAAGGGACTTTTTCGTTACAAACGACTTATGTTTGGTATATCATGTGCACCGGAAATGTTTCAAAAAATTTTAGAAAAGGTATTGTTAGGTTGTGATGGTACAGAAAATTTTATTGATGACATCATCGTGTACGGTAACGATGAGCATGAACACGACCAAAGACTAAGTAAAGTTCTTGACAGACTAAAAACTAACAATATTATGTTAAATGATTCTAAATGCATTTACAAAAGTCAAAAGATTGAATTTTTAGGCCACATTTTATCCGTGGAAGGCGTCAAGCCTCTTAACAAATATGTCGATGGAATACAGTCTAGCAGGCGACCGATAAACGTAGAAGAAGTTCAAAGCTTTCTAGGGCTAGTCAATTTTGTAGGTAAATGGATTCCAAATTTAGCTACACTAACAGATCCCTTAAGGCAGCTTTTACGATTAAAACTAAGTAAAACCACAAATATTGATGTACACTGGGGCAAAAATCAAGAGAATTCGTTTTGTAAATTAAAGGAATGTATTGCAAGTTTACCAACACTTGGATATTATGATCCCTCAGATAAAACCCAGGTTATCGCTGACGCATCCCCAGTAGGTTTAGGTGCGGTACTTATACAAATTGGTATAAATGGTTCCAGAATAATAGCTTTTGGCAATAAAAGTCTGACAGATTGTGAGAAACGGTACTGTCAAACGGAAAAAGAAGCTCTCGCTCTAGTATGGGCCGTCGAACACTTTAAAATATATCTCTACGGTAAAGAATTTGAACTTATAAGCGATCATAAGCCTTTAGAAATTATCTTTGGGCGCAAATCTAAGCCCTGCGCTAGAATTGAGAGATGGGTTCTTAGGTTACAAGCTTATACCTATAAAATAATTTACCGTCCAGGAAAATCAAATATTGCAGACCCACTCTCACGGTTATGTAGATCCGCCATACTAAAACCATTCGATAACGAAAACTACATAAATCAGATCGTAGAACATAGCAGACCAATTGCAGTACCCATGAGCGAAATCAAAGCGATATCTCTTTTGGATATTGAGATAATAAAAGTAAAAAAAGGCTTATACAATAATGAGTGGGATGAAGTAGTAAACAATTATAAGATCTTTCAGTCAGAGCTATGTTTTCATGGAAATATATTGTTGAGAGGAAATAAGATTGTTATTCCAGTAAAATTACGACAGAGAGTGTTGGAAGCGGCTCACGAGGGTCATCCAGGCATAGTTGCAATGAAAAATCGCCTCCGAACCAAAGTGTGGTGGCCACGAATTGATAAAAATGCTGAAAATCTGGTTAAATCATGCCGAGAATGTACTCTCGTATCCGCTCCTAACACTCCCCAACCAATGAAAAGACGAGAACTTCCGTCAGCTGCATGGGTAGATGTAGCCATTGATTTTTTAGGGCCCTTACCTAGTCAAGATCATCTTCTTATTGTAGTAGATTATTATAGCCGGTATAAAGAGATTAAGGTCATGAGAAATATAACTACTGATGAGACCATAAAAACTCTAAAAGAGATTTTCTCGAGGTTAGGTTATCCCTCATCATTGACTTGCGACAACGGAAAACAATTTACAAGCAAATCCTTCAAAGATTTCTGTACAGAATGTGGTATAAGCATATTAAACACGATTCCGTATTGGCCGCAAATGAATGGTGAGGTAGAACGACAAAATAGAGACATTCTAAAAAGACTTCGAATTAGTCAATTAGGAACGAAACAATGGAAAGAAGATTTACTAGAATACCTTATAATGTATAATAGCACACCGCACTCAGTAACAGGTAAAACCCCATCGGAACTGTTTTATGGCAGACTGTTTCGAGACAAAATTCCTATCATATCAGATATTGAGAACAAGGTAGTACAATCAGAATTCACTGATAGAGATAAAGAAAGCAAAGAAAAAGGGAAAGAATACGGAGACAGAAAGAGAAAAGCTTCTAACATAAATCTGGAAGTAGGAGAGAAAGTTTATGTCAAGAATATGATTAAAGACAACAAGCTCACATCGAATTTTAACCCTACAACACACACAATTACGAGCGTAAATGGAGGTGATATACACGTAAGGAATGATGACAACGGAATTGAATATAGACGAAACATTTTACATTTAAAAAGATTGAATGGATCTTGGAAAGTGGTCGAGGAAAACGCCGTTCCAAGTATCGTCAAACCAGGAACTGCTAATGAGCAAGGACAAGATACAGATTAAAAATGACAAGTGTAATAATAAGTGATAGTAACATTATATGTGTATATTAAAATTAAAGATTAGTATTACAGTTTGGTTAACTTAAGAAAATTATTTTGTTAATTCAAATTATGTTATTTAAATTGATTAAAGATGAGGATGTAGTGTCTGGACGCGGCGCGCCGGGCATTGGGCCGTGAGCGGTTGCGAAGGCAGGACGCGTCGCGTGCATACACCAGCATCACTATACTGAAATAAGTGTATTTCTCTAAAGCAAAGCCCCTACATTTTTAAAAGACCTATCCAACAACATCCCGCACCATGGAAAATGCGCGAAAAAAATAACATTCCCACTAGGTTGGTTTAGGTTTACCCTTAAAAAATATTTTTCATGATTTTATTGACCATGTTGTTGGCGTGACCAATATGCATATTCATGCCAAATTACAGCGTTGTAGCACAAAGGGTCTCTGAACAAAGCTGCGGAAAGACGGACATGGCGAAACTATAGGGTTTCTTGTTTACTACGAAACCTTAAAAAGGAGGTTATAAATTTGACATGTTTATATAATTTTTTTGTTGATTTTTATGTATGACCGCGCATATCTTCGTACCTGGTAATCCGGTTTTGATGATTTGTTTTCTATTGTGTAGAGAATAGTCCCAATTTAGTCTTATTTAAAAAAATATTATATTTAAAAAAATATTCATTTAGGACTAGCAGTTCCATCATAAAAAATAAAAAACTAATATCGTCCCTTGACTTTTCGATTGGCCGATACATTTTCGTGGGTTTGTTCCTTAGTTCTTTAAACGTAATTTCGTCAGGCAGGCGGCCTGTTAACACTCCAAATCCATAGGCAACATCTAGGAGTTGTGCCGATCCCACGATGACGTAGGATAAGGCAAAGAAGATTTTTGCCTTTCATTTATTTTAGGGTAATAATAGTAACTTAGCTGGAGATCGAAAGGTGTGGAAAGAAGTGAGAGAGGCCTTTGCCCTGCAGTGGGACAATATAAGCTGAAATAAATAAATAAATAATATATTATTTTACCGATGTTTCGACTTTGTTACAATAGATAGCTGGCAGACTATGACCGCAATAAATAAAGGTAATACGTGATAAAGCCAAAATCATGATACTAATCACTATAGTTAAAAAACCTCGCGCACGAAGGGTTCCGTACCATTGTCTATAAAAAATGGTAAAAAAAACACATTTGTTGTATGGAAGCTCCACTTAAATATTAATTTTATTTTGTTTTTAGTATTTGTTGTTATAGCAGCAACAGAAATACATCATTTTGTAAAAAAATTAACAATCTAGCAATCACGGTTCATCAGATACAGCCTTGTGACAGATAGACAGACGGACAGCGAAGTTTTAGTAATAGGGTCTCGTTTTTAACCTTTGGGTACGGAACCCTAAAAAATAAGTTTATAAAAAATCAGGAAGTAGGCAGGCAAGTATGAATTAATAGACATTCTTGTCAAGGACAAGGCCATTGGTAGTTGCGACACAGTTTTAATTGAGTACTGCAGTTATCATCGATATTTCTATGAATATACCTTTTGGCAAAATCTGCTGTCTATTTTACTAGTATTATTATTATCTTTTTTATTTTTTACTAGCTGCGACCCGACAGACGTTGTCCTGTCAAATTTCAATAATCTCACAGAATAAAGCACTTTCAGTTTTCCCGAACTTTAGTCCACCCTTGTAAAAAATAACCTACAACCTATTCTCAGACCTACCTAATATGAACAAAAAGTTTCATAACAATCCGTCAAGCCGTTTCGGAGAAGTTTGGTTACAAAGACAATGAAATGAGAATTTTGTATATTAGAAGATTAATAGTGTTATGGAGAAAATAAATGAATTTTCTTTCTTTCTTTTTTATCTTAACTTGTTATTTGGTATATTGAAAAAATTTATAAAATAGGATTAAAAATGTGGGCATGTGCCATATGAAATCTTTAGACGTGCCTCTGACTACCTTTTGACATTTTCCAGGATCTGACCGCCTTGAGATCAAAGGATATCTACCGAGTTAGAGATACAAGTCGTGATCTTATATTTTTATAAATAACTTGTTCCGAACATAAAAGATTTTATTATTCTCACTTCTAAATGTTTAGAATCTTGAAGACATTAAAGGTAGTTGTCACAAGCAGAAGCTCGTAGAGGATAATGGGGAACAACAAATATTTTTATAAGAATCCCAAAACGTTATCACTCATGTGGGATTTAAATCCACACCTTCGGCTCAATGCGGGGAGGCGTTAACCACTTTCGCCAGTAAGCTCCATCTCCTCTCGACGAAATAACGATTGGGTTTCATGAAAACGATTCTATAGCATCTATCATTTATAGTTTTGATGAGATACTATCGTGTAGTTGTACACACGTAGGCGGGATGTGTAGATGTGTGTGAATGTGGCACATTGTTTCTGTGTGCGTAAGCTTTGAGCTCTCAGGCACAAAAAACCGTATCTATACATCAAAACTACAAGACTACTACTATCCTTCGTGAGATAGAACAAATGTTAAGGTGATAAGTGAAATTTTTGACGTTTTGTATGGGCCGAGTCTACCCGGATAAGACGGAAAAATAAGTGATAAAACTGCATTATCTTGAAAACCATCAAATTTAAAAAGAAACTGTCTGTAATTTACTTAGCTAGTAAGATTTCTAACGAATTATGTAAAAATGAACTGTTTAGCTATTAATAGCTTTGATTCAAAACGAAACCATTGTTTTTGAAGAGCCAACTTTGGAAAATAAATCGATCGAGAAAAGTTTCACCAATCGTGTTTCTGTCTGTAATTTATCTAGATTATATCCTTAAGTTATCTTTGTCATGAAAAACAAAACAATATGTTTTGCGGTTATTGAGAAAAAACGATTCTGCATTCATCAAAAACATTTATTACTTGCCTTAAGGGCTTCACTCACGGCAGCTATAATGTAAAGATGTACATTATAGCACGATACATCTCATTACATATTTCCATAGAAATCGTCAGCACTCACGACAGCTATAATATACATTTTTAACCGACTTCTAAAAGGGTGGAAATGGAATGTGAGAATGGAAAAAAAAACTATGGAACACGAGACCAAAAGTCCATTCAAATTATAATCACTACATAGTATAAAGCAAAGTCGCTTTCCGCTTCCCGCGTCTGTATGTAATATGTATGTATGTATGTATGTATGTTTTCTTATATCTTTAAAACTACACAACGGATTTCGATGCGGTTTTTTTTAATAAATAGAGTGATTCAAGAGGAAGGTTTATATGTATAATACATGCATAATATAGTAGAGAAACACTGATAACTTTAGAGGTTTCTAATGTGATGTCGTAAATAAACACATTTTTTTGCGCTTACATTGCAAATGCTGGCTGAACCCCCACGAGATATATCAAAATAATGTACTACAGTATTGTACAATGTACACCTTAGAAATGTCTACAAAAAAGTCCACGATGGTATTAGAAATGTCTTACGCACAGCGAAGCGGGCACGGGTCAGCTAGTAAACGTATAAAGTACCCGCAGATTACAATGACAAAAAAACTGCGAGAAGAACTATAAAAAACCGGCAAAAAAACACGTTTGTTGTATGGGAGCCTCACTGAAATATATATTTTATTCTGTTTTTAGTATTTGTTGTTATAGCGTCAACAGAAATCCATAATCTGTGAAAATTTCAACTGTCTAGCCTATCACGGTTCATGACATACAGCCCTGTGACAGACAGACGGACAGCGAAGTCTAACCCTCGTATTCAAGAACGACACTATGAGAACACGCACCCACAGTGGATGCATTTTTTTTTCATTAAAATCACTTTATGTGTTGTGCGACACTACATAGTGTGACTAGAGGCACATTGTCGTGTGCCTCTAGCCAAAGTTGAGCTCTAAAGGCACACGGTAGCGTGCGCCATAGTGCCGATCAAAATATAAAGTGATGTTCGTGTGTCGTTCTTAAATACGAGGGTTAGGGTCCCGTTTTTACCCTTTGGGTACGGAACCCTAATAACAGTTCACTGTACTGGAAAGCATCGGTGACCGTTTACAATGCCAGTAACGAAAACAGACTATTTCGACACAACTCCCCGTGACCCATCCACAGTCTAGTTCCGTTGGCAATACAATGGTGGCAATTCTCGACAAACTTACTAATATAGTAAAATACGAACTTTTGACATTAGAGTATAAATTTGATTGAAACCTATTTTTAGGAAACCCATAGTAAGTTATTCATTATTTTGATTGTGCAGTTTTACACATAGTGTCATACTAGCTGACCCGTGCCCGCTTCGCTGTGCGTAAGACATTTCTAATACCATCGTGTACTTTTTTGTAGACGTTTCTAAGGTGTACAATACTGTAGTACATTATTTTGATATATCTCGTGGGGTTCAGCCAGCATTTGCAATGTAAGCGCAAAAAAATGTGTTTATTTACGACATCACATTAGAAACCTCTAAAATTATCAGTGTTTCTCTACTATATTATGCATGTATTATACATATAAACCTTCCTCCTGAATCACTCTATCTATTAAAAAAAACCGCATCTAAATCCGTTGTGTAGTTTTAAAGATATAAGCAAACATACATACATACATACGCGGGAAGCGGAAAGCGACTTTGCTTTATACTATGTAGTGATGATGATACGAACTTATACTTTTTACATTAGAGTATAAATTTGAGTGAAACCTATTTTTAGGAAACCCATAGTAAGTTATTCATTATTTTGATTGTGCAGTTTTACACATAGTGTCATATTAGTCAACATTAATTTAAATGTGACGTTTCTCAATTGCATTACCTATTATTTTTTTTACGTGTAATAACTAAAAAAACCGATGCCAATGTTTTAAGCAATCGAAAATTCAGTCTGCCCGCGACCATGGCTATTGTAACATAGTCGAAACGTCGGAAGATCCGTGTCAAAAACTATAGTTATGTCTACTAATCACGATAGTTTGTAAAATAAGCAATATCAAGAGTTACAACGAATACAACGACTAGACAGACATACTTAATAGTTGTAACGAAATTAAAGTGACTTTTCGAACTGTACCCTAAAAACGTTTAAATCCTGCCTCGTTCAAAAAGTTTAAACCGATTTTGTTGAAATCCAATGAAAAGATGTCCCAAAGCCAATATAATATACTTTCTACTCGCATTTAGGTCTGGTAAAATTGAATAAGATTTGATGGGATCAATAAGTCCACTTTATTGCGGACTGCGGCGGGCACGAGCTTTACTGCGCTCCCATTTTGCTGTACAGGGTGGATTATGACGACTCTCGAAAACTGAAAGCATACCTTACCTAGTCTTACCAATGATCCTGGTGAAAACCAAATTGCATTCAATCCTGAAAGATGTGTGTCTATTTGTTACTGTTTTTGTATCTATAGGAAAAGACGAAAAATTGTTTTTTAGAAATCTTATGATAATTTAAAAGCCGGCAGTAAGAAGGTAATAATGGCCACTTAATGAATTTAATCTTTCGCGATAAATTACTAATTTCATCCAAGCAACTTGTATTTGGCAAATTGCCAAAATAGAAAGTTGAAGAATGCGCCACTTTTGTTTTCGGGAAAAACGGCCGAGCGTCTTGTTTCAGTTTTAGAGAGTGCTCTTAATACACCCTGTATGGCTTTAAAGCAATAAACATCGGAGTGCGACAGCGTTATGTAGTCGCTAAATATCGAGCTTTGAGTATAAAAACATTTCCACTGCACCAATATTGGGAATTTAATAACCAATTGTTACACGAATTCATTGTTTGAGTCTAGTTTCGCAGGAGCGTTTAACACAGAAAAAAATGCATAAAAAACAGGACACAAAACTATTAATAATTCAGTGTGACAATGACCGGCCTTGTCGCTAAGAGCGATCTCGTCCAGGCAAGTTCAACCTAGATTTCCGACGATGATTCTCACACTTTGTCAAAAATACGTTGAATCAGTATGTGCTTGTTACCGGCTCTCCAACTAAATGTCCCTGTTTGATTAATTTAACTTGAAAGTTCTCTGGGATCGAATTTATTTGCTGCTCGCGCGATTCGTTCATAAATCATTAGAAATTCAGTGTGCATTTCAGTTTTTAGACGACAAAAAGAGGACGTTCTCTATTCGATATGTATGATTGATGATTTTTTTACGCATATCCTTTACCTGGTGAATAATTTGGATGTTTAAAGTAGTAAATATCTGAGGACAATAACCTGAACTTAGCCTAGCCTTAGCCTTATAAACCTAATCCGAAAAAAAAGCGGTGAGTTCGGTTGGCGAAGCGCCAAACGCGATACAGCGCACAGCAGCAAGTTTATGTCCTACCTGTATGAGTCTGTCTGTATGAGCCTGCAATGTGGCAAAGGTTGCGCCTTGAAACGTAATAAAAGTAATAAAGAAATAAACATTAGTGGACATTTCACAAAGCGCCATCTAGCCCTAATGTAAGTAAAGCTTGTACTATGGTTCCCATACTGATGGAATACTTATAAAGGTTACCAGAAGTCCGCCCGGCTTTGAAGATTGTAGTCAATTTTTTGATATTTTAAAAGTAATTTTAACATTTATTTTGAGTCGCGAAATCCAAATCCAATCTAGTATCAAACGGGATTTTTAGTCAAATACGGTTCGTAGTTCAAAAATATACAACAAAAAACAAGCGAGGAATGCTTTGTGTTGAATATTGTGCATTTTAAAAATGACTGCCCTATGTAGGAGCTCACAAAATTGTATATTCCGAATGTTAACATACTACATTTTGCTACTTCGCTCGCGTGGATAAAATGTAGCCTTTAAGCTATTCCAGGACATAGACTTAATCTGGGGGCACGACAATGCCCCCGCCAAGTCGAACTAGCTTATGAATGAAAACCGCAAAACATACAGTTTTGTTTTTATGACATAGATGATTATAGACAGAAACACGATTGGTGAAACTTTTCTCTATTGATTATTTTTCAAAATTGGCTCTTCAAAAACATTAATTTCGTTTTTAATCAAAACTATGAATAGCTAAACAGTTCATTTATATGTTATTCGTTAAATTATGCACAGTTTCTTTCGAAGTTTGATGGTTTTCAATATAATGCAGTTTTATCAC
The DNA here is from genome assembly GCA_912999785.1 of Hydriomena furcata. NCBI lineage: Eukaryota > Metazoa > Arthropoda > Insecta > Lepidoptera > Geometridae > Hydriomena > Hydriomena furcata. The sequence continues at coordinate 4,058,693 of OU538821.1, forward strand.
CTTTACCAGCGACCGTCAAATATCGATCGTAAGGCATAACTGTTTGAACTTATTAATCTTTTTGCATAGGTAAGGTATTTAAGACGCTGCCAGTCGACGATTATTTTTGTTCGAAACGAAAAAAGAAATACTTGTGATCAAGCCACATCTCCTATTTTATAATGTATAGTATATGTGAATAAAGATGTACCCATCTTTAATCACTTCGATAATAAATAATATAAATAAATAATATCTTTATCGTAAAAAGTTTCTGCTATTATGTTTTCAGCTTAATAGAAATCTAGGTAGGAACCTGAAGTAATATACTTATAAAAATAGGAGATGTGGCTTGTTTAGAAGTATTTCTTTTTTCGTTTCGAAAAAGAGCAATCGTCGACTGGGAGCCTCTGAATCTTTTTGCATAGGTAAGGTATTTAAGTAGTTGTAAAACTTTTTGCAAAAAAGAGTTGCTCGCGCCTAACATAGGTAGGTACGAGTACAAACCAATGAGAAAAGGCACTAATGAGACACACTGTGCTTTCTCATATTGAATTCCAATGTTCGAATATATGCAAAAAGTTCACGTTTTATTGAAATCTCTGAAAAGTCAATCAACAATTCAAATTTTTCGCTTGTCTGCATGTTCCATTGGACTGAATGCGTTCGTTTGGTGACTATTGTTTTTGTATATTATTCATGATTATTTTAAAGACTTCACATATAAAAAAACTGCAAATACAATTTTTAGACGTGCCTCTGACTACCCTCTTCATACATCCTCAAGGATCTAAGCGCCTGGAGATCTGAGAGTATATCTGCTGTAGTTACTTAAGGATTATAGTCGTGATCCTATTTCATTTAATATTTGGAACTAAGAGCTTAAATAAACGTTTTCGTAAGCTTTCAAGCCGACAGTTGTCACTTTCACTGTTGTAATGAGCTAACAAACACCAAAAATACATCTACTAAGGTGATATTTGAAATGTTTGTTTTTTGTATGGGCTGAGTCTACCCGGATAAGACAGAAAAAGTAATAAAAATGCAATATCTTGAAAACCATCTAACTTAAAAAGAAACTGTCTTTAATTTACTTAACTAGTATGATTATCTAACGAATAATATAAAAATTAACTGTTTGGCTATTCATCGTTTTGATTAATAACGAAACTAGTGTTTTTAAAGAGCCATTTTGGAAAATAAATCTATAGAGAAAAGTTTCACCAATCGTGTTTCTGTCTATAATTTATCTAGAATATATTCATAAGTTATCTTTGTCATAAAAAACAAAACTGTATGTTTTGCGGTTACTGAGAAAAAACGATTCTGCATTCATCAGAAACATTAATTACTCGTTTTAACATCCTTATGTTTGTCGGCCAAGTCGGCTTGTAAGTCCTTACTTACAATGTTATTGACATGCATGTATTTTATAACAACACGGCAATAACATACTAACACATTTCTTAGCCCTCCACAATATGAATAAGTTTAAATAGTAGAATCAACAAGGAATAAATTTGTATTTGTGTTTGTTAATAATAAACTAAACAATATCTGTTTATAAAGCTACGTTATCAGTAAGTTACATAGTTTGTATTATATTTTCAAAGAACTCCACGAAAGTTCACGTAATCAAATGAACTATAAATTTGCCTATAAACTTCATAAGTATAGCCGTTTAAAGCCGATTCGGAAAGCCAGTATTATTTATTTCAAAGTGATTCAGTCTTTTTGTGCAACAAGATGTTTATTCAGATTCTTTTATACCACCTCTAGCAACGGATTCAGATGATCCAATCTTATCTCGGAGTGACCTCAAACTGGCGCTAGCACTGAATGAATGCAAAAAACTCGCTGCTTTATTCGCAAAGAAGCTGCGAAGAAAACGCCGAGACAAATTACGATGAACGGTAATATCCATGACAACCAGAGAAGTGTGAAGACTTGCGCTGCGCAAAAAATAAACGCGAACAGAAAGTCTGCTTCTGAACAATATCGTTTTGAATTTATTTAATTCAACCACGATGGTAATCCGCAAGTACGGTAGACATTTTCCTAGATATCCAGGCGTTTAGATCATCTAAGATTTCTAAAGAAGGTGGTCAGTAGCACATCTAAGCATTACATTTGGCACATGTCCAGTAGTTAGCATTCCATTCGTGACAGCAAGAATATTACCCGAATTCATATTATATTCTCGGAAAGATTAATCTTCTTCACCTTCGGATTAAAAACTGTGATAGCTTCCACTTGTCCAACACTGCTTTATCTCTGATATATAAAATTCTCGTGTCAAAGTGTTTGTAACCAAAATCCTCCGAAATGGTTTGGCCGATATGTATGTTTTTTGGAGTTTACTCCTTAAGAATCGGTTTTTGATATAAGACGCCCGGTATGAGAAAAATGTGAGGGGTAAAATCTACTGAACGAATGACCTCGTTACGTTTTTGGTGCGCAACCTATCGTGCGCAACTTTCTAATTTGGTGTGAGCAGTGCAGCTAGATCGTGGGTAGTGTGTACCCTTACTTTGCCTATACTTTATAATGTTTGCGTCTGTTTTGACAATCGTACTTAAGGAGTAAACTCCAGTCGTGCGTCGGAGCTGACACACACAATTTTTTTTGTGTATTTGGTGGGTATGAGAATAGGTCGTAGGGTATTTTTATACCCCTAAGTGATAAGAGTGACATAAAGTAGCAAAAAACTTTAAGTGCTTTTTTTCTGTGGGATTATTGTAATTTGACAGGACGTCTGTCGGGACAGCCAGTTTATATTTTCCATCACTCCTTGGTAAATACAGAGTCTGGTGGTTGAATTATTCAAACGACACTGTTAAGTTAAGCGCGGACTGTATTTCCATTAAATGGTGGCCTCACTGTCTCCGTTTGCACAACGAATCTCTGTGAATGTTGATTTGTTTTTTCTCAATAACCCCAAAACATACAGTTTAGTTTTATTACATAGATAACTTTAGGTTTTAATCTAGATAAATTAAACACAGAAACACGATTGGTGTAACTTTTCTCAATAGATTTGTTATCCAAAGTTGGCTCTTTCAGAACATTATTTACGTTATTACTCAAAACTGTGAATAGCTGAAAGGTCATTTTTATATAATTCGTTAGATAATCATACTAGCTACCTAAATTATTAATGACAGTTTTTTATTTTAAGTTTGATGGTTTTAAAGATAAATAATGTTTTATCACTTTTTCCGTTTTGTCCGGGTCCGGTGATGCTCTAAATATTCGTATTTCTTTTTGTATGGGCTGAGTCTACCCGGATAATACCAATCGTGTTTCTGTCTATAATTTATCTAGATATAATCCTTAAGTTATCTTTGTCATAAAAAACAAAACCGTATGTTTTGCGGTTATTGAGAAAAAACGATTCTGCATTCATCAAAAAATGCTTGTGATTAGTTTTAGAACAATGGGTTCAGTGAACTGTTAATACTGTTAAGATGCACGCCTGGACAGGTTGAAACACAATGTTACTAAGATTATTGTGTTTGTGTATGCTAAAATAGTTAGCGTATGTAGATTAGATTCAGTATACATATTTGTTTCAGGTATGGATCAGCAGTCCAACATTCAGATCCATTCAATACGTGAGACATGTCGTATTGTATGGATCTGAATGTTGGGCTGCTAAAGGGACGGATGAAAAAAGAGTGCACGCGGCAGAGATGCGAATGTTGAGATGGATGTGCAAAATGACGAGGATGGATAAGATAAGGAATGAGTAATAAGAGGAAGTTTGAAAGTGGCGCCGAGACGATAAAAATGAGGAGCAATAGTTTAGCGTGGTATGGGCATGTTATAAGGAGGGAAGAAAGTCATATAACGAGAAGAATGTTAGGAATGAATGTGGATGGATGTAGACGTAGTAGGCCAAAGAAAAGATGGATAGACTGTGTGAAAGATGACATGGGTAAGAAAGGAGTGAGTGATGAGATGACGGCTGATAGAGGGAAATGGAAAAAGTACACATGTTGTGCCGACCCCACTTAAGTGGGATAAGGGCAGGAAGATGATAATGATCAACCAACGGGGTTTTTTAATAAGTATGTATTACTAGCCGACCCGTGGTAGACGTTGTCCTGTCAAATTTTAATAATCGAATAGAAAAGACTGAATGTTTTTAGTCTGTGTTGTCAGATTTGTTGCACACCAGCGCCATCTATACAGAAATCATCCTTTTCGCGTACTTTATAATTTTGGGGATGTTTTTCATATTTTAAAGTAGTCTATTATTTATTCGGGCAGTATACATCTTCATCAAATTTCAACTTAATCTGTTTTGCCATTTAGGCCTGATTAAGGAACATACATACATACAAACTCACAAACTTTCACATTTATGATATTATTAGGATAATAATGTATCTTTACTAATATTATAAATGCGGAAGTCTGTCTATCTGTCTGTCTGTCTGTGACGTTCTCACGGCCAAACTGCTTTTAATGAAATTTCACATGAAGGTAGTTTAAAGACTTGGGACAGACATAGGCTACTATTGTTCGTTAAATTTTCTTTAGATTTTCAGGAATTTTAATGTTTTACGATAAAGTAATCAAAATTCAATTTTATGAATCTGCGCGTACAAAATCGCATTTAAATAATACAATTTCTTAGTGATTTTTCACCGATTTAAATTTGATTTAATATCAACTATTACGAATAATTAAATCAGCACGACTTTTTTATTGAGGAGGACTTTTAATATTTGTATTTTTGTTTGTCATCACTACATAGTATAAAGCAAAGTCGCTTTCCGCTTCCCGCGTCTGTATGTAATATGTATGTATGTTTGCTTATATCTTTAAAACTACACAACGGATTTTGATGCGGTTTTTTTTAATAGATAGAGTGATTCAGGAGGAAGGTTTATATGTATAATAACATGCTACCCGTGCGAAGCCGGGGCGGGTCGCTAGTAATAGATAAACTAAAAAAAGTACTGAATTTATTTCATCTAACAAATGCTACATTATCAACGAGTAACAAAGGTCATATTTTAATTTCAATTTAAAGCTCAGTTGGTAGTAGCTCTGCCTTCTGCGCTGTAGGTTGTGGGTTCGATCCCCACCCAGGACAAATATTTGTGTGATGAACATAGATGTTTGTTCTGTGTCTGGGTGTTATTATTTATCATAATATGTATGTATTTAGAAAAAAAAGTATATAAGTATTCTATCAGTTATTTAGTTCTCACAGTACAAGCTTTGCTTAGTTTGGGGCTAGATGGCGCAGTGTGACAATTGCCAACCAATTTTTTTTTTTTTTTATTTAGTTATCAAAAATTTGCCAACAATCTTCATTAGTACAACCTTGCGAAGTCGGGGCTGATACTATCCTACTTCCTACTAATCCTACTAATATTATAAATGCGAAAGTTTGTGAGTGAGTGTGTGTGTGTGTTACTCCTTCACGCATGAATGGATTAAAATAAACTTTACAATAATATAACTTGCGAGTAGCTAGTATAATAATAAATATAAACCGTAAACGTCTACAATACAACCCAAGTACCTGCGGTAGACATCCTCTCAGAGCTCCGGGCACCCAGACTTTTGAAGAGGTCTAAGAGGGGCAGTCATATTTGTTTAGAGTACAATAGATTTTCCACGACATCTGTTCAAGGAAACAAGAAAATACATGTTGTATTTTCTTTGGGAAGACAATAGTTTTAAAATTACTTTTTGCACCAAACTTATACTTCATATAAACAATATGAAAGAGAAAATACACGTAAAACAATGTTTGGACGTGCCTCTGGCTACTTTCTTAAGACATCTTCAAGGATCGAAGTGCCTGGAGATATGAGAGTATATCTATCTTAGGTACTTCTAGGAAATAACAGTCGTTATCATTATTTCATTCAATAAAAACAAACACAAAAAAGTAAGGAAAATGTAATTTGAATAGGTTACAGCTCAGTCTTATTATATAAAATTTCTCCCTTTTGTTGTATTGGAGCCTCACTTAAATATTTATTTTATTCTGTTTTTAGTATGTGTTGTTATAGCGGCAACATCATCTGTAAAAAAATCAACTGTTTAGCTAACACGGTTCATTAGATACAGCCTAGTGATAGACAGACGGACAGACAGACAGACAGACGGACGGACAGCGGAATCTTAGAAATAGGATCTCGTTTTAAAGTGACGAAGTCTCGTTCGTACGTGAAACTTTTATTACATCGTCTCAAATTTTTTGGTCTGTGTCGCATGTCGCGTGACGTTCGGCCGCGGAGTAGGGATAAAGTGAAAGGCGCTCGTCAGAACAGCCGAGGCCAATATGGCGGCGTCTATAGTTCCATCAGCTGACCGCTTTCATTCATTCATATTCATTTATTGCTCCAGTTGGTACATGGTATCTCAATGGTACCGTGTAGTGTATAGACTAAAAGTTTCACTTTTACCGTGGTGTCATAAAACCACACAATTCCTCTTTTATCTTTTAGGTACGGAACCTTAGAAATGATAGGCACCAAGCCTTTGTTGCCTGATTTTTCTAGACTTGATCTCAAAGAACAGGCAAGCTACGCCAAATAGCTCACAAGATGTTCTTAAGTACAATTTTTGGTGAACAATTCGTAAAATTCATAACCATTATCGAAGATGTGGTCATGCTAGGAAGTATCACACCTAGATTCGAGAATCAGGCGTTATTTTGTGTCCAAGTGGTGGGAGGGGTAGGAGGATAAGTGATGGTAAAATGGTTGTTGGCGTGCGACAAGGGATAACAGTTTATTCCTATAGCGCTGTTGCTTTTAAGTGCATTCGAGGTCAGTACTGCGTCTGTTGCTGTATTGGCAGCTTGACACACATGCGCATAGAGACATCGCCTTAGGGCCATCATCTACTAAACTAAAGCGGGGCGGGATTTTACAAAACCAACCAATAGCATCGTTTTAAAAGTTACATTATTTCACAAGTTACACCTGGCACGATTAATTGATTTTAATCTTATTGCCATCTGACATAGTAGAGATGCAAAATTAGCGTATGTTTAGAAAATATTGTTTCAGTTTCCGATACTCAAGACACTTTACTGTCCTGCTTCCATACGTAATCTCAGGACTATGCGCGTGATTAGATGTTTACTGTTATGCATTGATTTGTTTTATATGTAAGTTTACCTGTAGTTAACTCAAAGTCAAATATAAAAGGCATTTATTTTAATAAAATTACAGACTTTGTGACGTCTTAGGAGCTAGGTAAAACTACGCCTGTTTCTCGCGATCAAGCCTGGAAGAATCAGGCAACAAACATGTTTTTTTTTTGATGATTACCTAGTAATCATTGATGGCGATCACGTGAGGTGACTACAAGTAAACTTACGCAGTGGAGTTGCATTTGCACTTCAGTCTGCTTTGATAGATGATAGTCCTTACATTTCGTGTCCGAACTTTGTTTCATAAATGGGTGTAATAAAAGGATTTGACTAAACTCGTTGTCGGTTACATATTAAAATTGTTTCGGTTTGAAGCTTTGTTTGAAGAACAAGCTTTTTCAACTTTTCTTTGTATGCTTGTTTGAGAACCGACTATTCTGGTTTTAATATAACGAGATTCTTTTATTTATATATAATGGTAATATGATTTTGTGAAATAAAGACGAAATTGCGTTTTCTGAAATAACAAACTTAGTTTTATTCACAACACGACTACAAAGTTTAAACACAATTTAGGTACACATACACATTCTAAACAGAGTAACTTACCTGAAATAACAAAAAACAACATTTAAAGCCTTTACTTCTAGTTTAGTTTATATGCTTCCTCTTATTTAAACAGAAAACTATTTACTGTTCCATGTTTTATAAAATAATTAACCTAACCTCAACTTACTCAAAAATTAAATCCTAATGACAATCGATGGCATTGACATGACAGTGACACTAATTTCTATTAGAGATCAGTAGATGTAAGTGCATAAAGAAAAGGTGAAACTACACTAGTGTAGTGATATTCTTTACATATATTTGACGCAGTAAATAAAATATACATTACTTGATTTTACAAGAGTAACTGAATAAGAAAAGAAACTTTTTCAAAAACTATTTGTTATTTAAAAAAACGGTCATGTGCGAGTCGGACTCGCGTACGAAAGTGTTCCGTACCATTATCTATAAAAAACGGCAAACAAATCACGTTTGTTGTATGGGAGCCCTACTTAAATATTGATTTTATTTTGATGTTAGTATTTGCTGTTATAGCGGCAAAAAAAATACATCATCTTGAAAATTTTACTGTCTAGCTATCAATATTCATGAGATACAGCCTCGTGACAGACACACAGACTGACAGCAGACTATTGACTAATAGGGTCCCGTTTTTACCCTTTGGACACGGAACCCTAAAAACAAAAAGTTTTTCTTCGAAGCATTTATTTTTAGAGTTTTAGTTGTATTTATTGGCGGATGTTTTATTTTCGTGTTTTTACATACCATGTTGCAAGATTGTCGACCAACTTTACTTGAAAAGTTATACAATCTCGATCTCGGAGGTTAAATTTAGGATTAGGTTAGGTTAGGTTACACAAACTTATATTCATACACTAGCTGTCCCAACAGACGTTGTCCTATCAAAAGTTAATAATCCCATAGAAAGAAGCAACTTTCAGTTTTGTAGAAGTATCCCATTTTTCTTTATTTTTAAACCACCCCCGATTGTAGCGAATAAAACCAAAAAATACATTTTCAAATCGGTCGAGCCGATTTCGGGTTTTAGCGAGACTAACGAACAGCAATTAATTTTTATATAAATACAGCTAGTATTAGCTCGTCTCAGCTTTGCACGGGTGGTACCTGTATAAAAAGTAGCCTTTGTTTTATTCTGATGTATAAGCTATATTACTGTAAAGTTTCATTTTAATCCGGTCGATCTACATATTACCTACCTTTAACAATAAATCACAAGTTGATTTTAATAGTAGGTATATAAAATATTTCGATCATAAATTCTAAAACGTATCATTTTGAAATAATATCTTTATCGTGAAAAGTTTCTGCTATTATGTTTTCAGCTTAATAGAAATCTAGGTAGGAACCTGAAGTAATATACTTATAAAAATAGGAGATGTGGCTTGTTCAGAAGTATTTCTTTTTTCGTTTCGAAAAAGAGCAATCGTCGACATACAGCCCCTTAATAGCAAGTTAATGTCAGAAAAATATCCTAATAGCTACCAAAATCACACGAAAGTATAAAAAAAGGTTTTTTATACAGACTACTTGAAAATATGAAAAACATCCCCAAAATAATAAAAAACGCAAAAGGGATGATTTTGGTATAGATGGCGCTGGGGTGCAACAAATCTGATATCACAGACTAAACACATTTAGTTTTTTTTTATTCGATTATTGAAATTTGACAGGACAACGTCTGTCACGGGTCGGCTAGTATTATATATTTTGAATACTTCTAGGCAAAGGCCTCCATCACCAATCCATGTTTGGAGGCTGTGTGGACCTTAACCCACCACGCAAATATAAGGGATATCTTTATTTTAATTTTAAATATACCTTTTTAAACGTAATTGTTAGTTAGAATATCTACAAAGTAAAATACTAAGAGTTACGAGCTAGTAAACTGTGTAAAATCTGCATTCATCAATGTAATAGTCGCGAAATTTATCGAAACTACCATTGGCTGAACATTGGACCAATAGCAGACCTTACAGAATATTTGACTCCACCTTGTTGGAACTTCCGTATAGACAAAAGATCTAGGTCATACGATGTAACTAGGTATACTTAGATACCTACTTAATGGAGGATTTAATGGATTAAATGAGAGCAAGGTCGATAGGATTAATGGTTGGTCACTGGTTTTTATACAGGGTGTCCCTTAATAGCAAGTATATTTCAGAAAAATATCCTAATAGCTACCAAAATCACACGAAAGTATAAAAAAAGGTTTTTTATAACGGCTAAGAAAACGTTGGAGATCTTTTCAAGGTTTTCTTTAAGGCGCTCCCAGTCGACGATTGTTTTTGTTCGAAACGAAAAAATAAATACTTGTGAACAAGCCACATCTCCTATTTTATAATGTATAGTATATGTGAATAAAGATGTACCCATCTTTAATCACTTCGATAAATAATCCTACTGACCGCTGCAATGACGACAAACACACGTCGGCGCGTGGTCCGCCTTAGCTTTTCGAATAAATTAATGATATAAATTATGTATAGTTACTTATCAAAAATCTATTCTAATAGAAATCTAGATCTACATATTACCTATCTTTAACAATAAATCACAAGTTGATTTTAATAGTAGGTATATAAAATATTTCGATCATAAATTCTAAAACGTATCATTTTGAAATAATATCTTTATCATGAAAAGTTTCTGCTATTATGTTTTCAGCTTAATAGAAATCTAGTTAGGAACCTGAAGTAATATACTTATAAAAATAGGAGATGTGACTTGTTCAGAAGTATTTCTTTTTTCGTTTCGAAAAAGAGCAATCAGCGACTGGGAGCCCCTTAAGAAGAAGAACGAAGGCGTCAAGATCATCTGATTTGCATCTTCAAGAGAGCATGGTAGAAGTCATCGAAGAACAGAGATGGTTGGAGGGATTTGGGATGACTTTTGCCCAGCAGTGGGACGTAATAGATTAAGACACAAAAATATTTAAAGATTGAGAAATTCAGGATTAATAGTCCAATATTTTTTAAACTGAATGATTACATCTAAAGTGTATTAAAAAAAACTTAGTTAAACTTAAATATTAATAAAACACCGAGCTGATTTTTTTAGGATGTGTCCGTTTTAGTAAATTCAAATTCAACCTCTACAGGGCAAGCGGGGCTCGAAGATTTTAAGTGCGAGGTTTGAGAGAATTTTTTCAAAAACTTACAGATACATAACTTATTAAATAACTGAAATTAAATAGGATCACGACTGTACCCAAGTACGGTAGACTCTTAGATCTTAAGGTGCTTAGATCCTTGAAGATATCTAAAAGGGGTAGTCAGAGGCAAGTTATGTTTGGCACAATATCAACATGAAAGGAAACATAAATTAAACCGTTGGTTGAATAAATAAAACCACATCTTACGTTTCGGTTTTTCTCTTTTTATAAAACCTTTCAAAGGCTTCATTCAGATTTCAGAGCTTTTTATATTATTACTTGCAAAGTAGATGTTTGCTCGTCGAATTTTAATGCATTCGACTCACCCATGCATTTATTAACAGGATGAGTCTGGAGTTTTTGCAAACAACCACTGAATTACACGAAAATCGAGGCGCCTGAATTGCAGGTAATTATGCATAGCTTCATGCAATTTTCATTCGATTCGATACAAAAGCTTGCTTTTTGTGTTTAATATTACTAACAACAGCAATTCGTCTGTCTGGAAAATATATTGTTTTAGGGATAATAAGTATTTTTTTCGATAAAATCACAAGGATCACTTTTTTGAGTCAAAATAAGTCTTTTCTTTGTGTACTTTACGAAAAACTGTGTAGCAGCTTCAACGCTAAAATAACTAGAATTTAAGAATTTATTAATTTCACTAAATATTCTTGTATATAAAATTCTCGTGTCACAGTGTTTGTAACCAGACTCCTCAAAAAAGGCTTGACTGATTTTTATCAAAAAAATTGTGTAGGTATATTTGGTAGGTATAAGAATCATAGGGTAATGAGGATTTCTGGACAAAAAGTACAGAAATGCCCATTACAAACTAAACGAGTTGCCAATGGGGATAGTCAATGGGGATTTCTGTACTAACCCTATTTTTTATACCCCTATGTGATAAGAGTGGCGTAAAGTTCGGGAAAAAACTAAAAGTGCTTTTTTCTGTGAGATTATTGAAATTTGACAGGACAACTACATTTATATTTAATTAAAATTACGTAAAACATAAAAAAAAATTGAAAACTTCTAAGCAGCTAAGTGAAGCGCCTGGCCGCGGAAAACAGCGCCTGTTTATGTACAGGCGCGGCGCCTGAAATTTATTTCAATTAACATTTTCGTAAATGAAACATATTTGCACCACTAACCCCATTGTGGTTTACGGTGGTGGTCCCAATTTTACATGAATTGACATGTCAACAAGCTTAATCAGTAAATATATCAATATTGGCGGACTTTACACACCATCTAGCCGCAAACTAAGCAAAACTTGTATTATGGGAACCAGATAACTGATAGAATACTTACGTATTTTTTTTTGGTAAATACATACTTATTATACATTTTACCATCCAGATAGAACAAACATCTATGTTTATCACACAAATATTTGCCCTGTGGGGCATTCTTGGGGCAGTGATAACCCTTAAATAAATAATTACGTTTCAAAGAACTAAAAAGAAAACCTACAATAATGTTTTGACCAATCGAAAAGTCAAGAGACTGGGTCTTAAATAAGACTAACTCGTGATTATTCTTTACACAATAGAAAAAATCAAAAAATAATTTAAATCAGATAACCAGGTAAAAAGACATGCATAAAAAAAAATCTTATATAAAAATGAATCTCTATTTCCCTTGGTCACGGCATCACACGTGAACGGCTGGACCGATTTTATTAATTCTTTTTTGGTTGTATTCGTTATTATCAGAAGGTTCTTAAAAAAAAATTACAAGACGACTTTCAGGACAGCTAGTATATATATACGCGTCGACTTGAGATTCTCCTCCGTCGGTTAAAAAGCCACCTCAACACCTAAAACTACAGTATGGCTACAGGTGTATTCTACCCGCAAAAACAGAAACAGAATCTTCAGACCATCTTGATCGATTATCACCAACCTAGGAAAACAAAAGTCGTGAATTTTTCGACGTAATAATTTGGCCCTCTTCCAAAATACCGATGCCTGAACGAAGATAGTGATTTTTCACTTTGGCTTCAGTTTATACGCGGCCATTATTTTCTCCTCTACTGCATCCATTGCCACTATCATAGGATTTAGGGAAGAATGATTTTCGATTTTTCTGTCATATCGAATATCCTTCAGGATAAAACATTTGGATTTAATTAGGCGCATTGGTAGAGTTACCACTTAGTTAACGCCTTAGTTAACTAGCCGACCCGTGACAGACGTTGTCCTATCAAATTTCAATAATCGAATATAAAAGACTGAATGTTTTTAGTCTGTGATGTCAGATTTGTTGCACACCAGCATTTCTATACAGAAATCATCCCTTTTGCGTTTTTTATCGTTTTGGGGATGTTTTTCATATTTTAAATTAGTCTATTATTTATTCGGGCATTATATCTACATTTACAGCAAATTTCAACTTAATCCGTTTTGTCGTTTAGGCCTGATTGAGGAACAAACATACATACAAACTCACTAACTTTCACATTTTAATATTATTAGAATACAATTCTTTGTCTATGGTCCGTTTTGATTAGTAACATTTATGATGCGATATATCTCTAGACTTGATTGACCAGAACTAAATATTTTCCGTTTTGTGTATTTAAATAAATATATTTAATAAATAAATATCGCCTGTTAAAAAACCTTTGCTTAACCTAAGAGAAAGCTAAGTACTATATTCTTTGTTGTTTAAAAATCGTCGTTTTAATCATTTGTTCAATATAAACCGTTTGTTTGAATTTTAAATGATATTAAAATGCCCATAACCAGCGCTCACCCTATCTATGAAAAAACTGCATAATTAGTCCGTTTTTCTTTGAATATAAGGAAATAAGGAATAATAAGGAAATACTTTGAGTGTGATACCGTCTCTTATTGTATAATAATGTCTTCCATACTTGGGGATTACCAGTCTTGTTCCTATTTATTTTTATTTTATATAAAAGTTGCTAGAGTTTTTTACATGAATTCGAAGGTAAAATTTGCAGAAATTGGATGCAATGAGATGAAGCAACATTACGTCAAATCTGACATTACCGGTGGTCAAAGAAATCTTTCTGGGTCTTTCAGTTGTCTAAAAAACAAATAAAATAGGATAACGACTGCAATCCCCTGTATAATGGTACAGTAACCATCTCTCAGATTTTCACGACCAGATCATTTAACTTATCTAAAAGGGGTAGTCAGAGACACGTCCAAACGTCGTTTATAAGAATGCTAATTGATATATCGCAGAGGAGCCCCCATTTTTTGATTAGTATATAGATAGATTCGGGTTTACCATAATAAACCGACGATATATCCCAATTAAAACAAATCCAAGACGAGATGGCCGTGATCTGAAGCAGCATGTGTCAGCACCTTTTAAAAGAGCGTAGTCGATTGCTGAAGTGCCAATGAAGAGCAAGGGCGCATCTCAATGATGTTACTTTTCTACACCACTATTATGAAAAGGTAATTTTTTTAATTTTGTTGTATGTTTGTGACAAATAAACTCAAAAACTACTGAACCGATTTCACCATTAGAATAAAACATCCACGTAAGGCCCACAGTTCTTTTTAAGGTACTCAACAAACATGGCCATTTCGGCCCAGCCCATTTCCAGCTTTGTACTCAATAACGCCCAACAGTACTTTACAAAGGACCTGAAAAACTAACATTTTTAGAACAATCATTTGCAGGTAACTGCAAATTTGTGATCTATTTGACTAAACAAAATAAAGTTTGCTTACCAAATTCACCCTCTAAAATCAGAATTCGTCCATTTAAAAGAACATTGCCAAAATTAAATGTCATATACGCACCTCCGTCTAGTCCCATTAGATATCTTAAAGTAAACTAACCCTCGTATTCAAGAACGACACTATGAGAACACGCACCCACAGTGGACGAAATCTGTTTTCATAAACATCACTTTATGTGTTGAGCGGCACTATGGCGCACGCTACCGTGCGCCTTTAGAGCTCAACTTTGGCTAGAGGCACACGACAATGTGCCTCTGGTCACACTATGCAGTGTCGCACAACACATAAAGTGATTTTTATGAAAAAAGATTTCGTCCGCTGTGGGTGCGTGTTCTCATAGTGTCGTTCTTGAATACGAGGGTAAGTGTCTGAAGATCTAAAAGGCTACCTTTGCTGAGAATTACGGTCGTTATCCAACTTTTTTTATTAGGTTTCATATTTTTAATGAATGAGTGTCTGTGTTTATTTTCAGGCGGTAGTGTGTAGAGTGACTAGACAGCTGGGAGCTTGTTTAACGCTGAAAGTTCTATTTAAATAGTGCAGGTTGAGATTCTATTTACCAAAGACATAATTAAAGTAAAGACGAGTCAAGATGAACTTGATGTTACTTCCTTAAGGCGCTCCCAGTCGACGATTGTTTTTGTTCGAAACGAAAAAATAAATACTTGTGAACAAGCCACATCTCCTATTTTATAATGTATAGTATATGTGAATAAAGATGTACCCATCTTTAATCACTTCGATAAATAATCCTACCGACCGCTGCAATGGCGACAAACACACGTCCGAGCGTGGTCCGCCTTAGCTTTTCGAATAAATTAATGATATAAATTATGTATAATTACTTATCAAAAATCTATTCTAATATAAATCTAGATCTACATATTACCTATCTTTAACAATAAATCACAAGTTGATTTTAATAGTAGGTATATAAAATATTTCGATCATAAATTCTAAAACGTATCATTTTGAAATAACATCTTTATCGTGAAAAGTTTCTGCTATTATGTTTTCAGCTTAATAGAAATCTAGAACTAGAACTAAATCTAGAACCTGAAGTAATATACTTATAAAAATAGGAGATGTAGCTTGTTCAGAAGTATTTCTTTTTTCGTTTCGAAAAAGAGCAATCAGCGACTGGGAGCCTCTTAAGTAATTAGCTTACCTATAACAACATCTTACAGTGACCATATCAATATTAAAATCTTTTATGTTTTAAATAAATTGATTGACTTGGCAATCGCACAAAACAATCTAATTTAAGGTGATGAGTGAAATTTTTGACGTTTTGTATGGGCTGAGCCTACCCGGATAAGACGGAAAAAGTGATAAAACTGCATTATCTTTAAAACCATCAAATTTAAAAAGAAACTGTCTGCTATTTACTTAGCTAGTATGATTTTATCTAACAAATTATATAAAAAACAACTGTTTAGCTATTCATAGTTTTGATTAAAAACGAAACTAGTGTTTTTGAAGAGCCAACTTTGGAAAATAAATCTATCGATAAAAGTTTCACCAATCATGTTTCTGTTTGTAATTTATCTAGATATAAAAAAACAAAACTGTATGTTTTGCGGTTATTGAGAAACACGGAAACGATTCTGCATTCATCAAAAACATTTATTACTCGTCTTAATATAACATGTATTACTTGTGAAATACATTGTGTTTTCATGCGATGGCCAAGTCAATCTATTTATTTAATACATAAAAGAATTTTAATATTGATATGGTCACTATAAGATGTTGTTATAGGTTAGCTAATTACGTAATAACTTAAAGAAGGGCCCTAAAGTAGGGACTGAATAAATTAACCGACTTGGTACCTATTACATGGATCTCACAACTGTTTACGGTAGAAGAATAACTGAATTGCGAGCGTTTTTTTACAAGTTATGTTTTTGATGGCATTCTATTTACCAAAGACATTATTAAAGTGAAAATGAGTCAAAATAAACTTGATTCTACTTCCTTAATAGGGACATGGCGCTTTGGAGGAGACAATTAAATGCTTAACGGATATTAAAACGCTAAATTGGCACTCGACTGTCTGGAAAGTTCTGTGATGTCAGACTTCCCTTTCATCTCGTGGAAATAAATGTCATAATAAGGGATTATTGGTTCAGCGTTTTAACTATCATAAATGCATCTGGTGTTTTACCTTACTGCACGGGGTATTATTTATAGTGAGGTGACTTATTTATAGGGTTCCGTACACAAAGTGTTAAAACGAGACCCTATTACTAAGACTTCGCTGTCCGTCTGTCCGTTTGTCTGTCATAGGGCTCATGTCTCATGAACCGTGATAGCTAGACAGTTGACATTTCCACAGATTATATATTTCTGTTCGCTTTAACAACAAAATACTAAAAACATAATAAAATAAATATTTAAGTGGGACTATATATAATGTAAGTAATAATGGGAGCCCCCCATACAACAGACGTGATTTTTGCCGTTTTTTATAGTATGGAATCCTTCGAGTTCGACTCGCACTTGGCCGGTTTATACTATGGTGAGCTTTGATTGGAAATCATTGATGAATACGTAATCACATAACTGCAACAACGCGACGGTAAAAAACACTGTAGTTTTCCCGTATTTTTGATTACAAAAACGACTGGGACTGATATTCAGTAAAGAGGATATTGCCCCAACTCGCCCTGAGTTGATCGAGTTCCAACTAGTCCAGTCTAAAAAATAAATAACTAAATATATATAATAAACTAAGCAAAGCTTGTACTATGAGAACCGGATAACTGATATACTTACTTATATATATACGTTTTTTTTGTAATTACATCTTTATTATACATTTTAGCACCCAGACACAGAACAAAATCTATTGTTCGTAATACAATTGTTTATTTTGGGTGGGAATCGAACCAACTGAGTTGTTAGATTAGTTAGAAACAAAGAAAAATCACGGCGTTTTTTACCGTCGCTGCTATTATTGTATAACATTCAAATTAGCGTCAAAATCAATTCATTTCAATTCATTTATTCTTCCATAGACATATTTTATGCACTTAGATAGGTCATTATGGCACACAACAAAATAACTTTATCATAAGAACTAAATATAATAATACAATGTTGATAAAACAGAAATGGGTAACACGGGACGAAATGAAGGACATATGTTCGGAGGCTCAAATTTGAGTATCAGTAACGGGTATAAATCACCCGATAGATATACATCTTGGTTGGCAGGATCCTAATTAAACGGCCTCTCATCGATAAAATGTTGTAAGCGCCTCGTATCTACCAGCCGGTTTTGGTAATTAGTAACTTACTATAACAAATTAGTTTTGACTAAAAAACCTTACACGTAGAATTTTTGTTCTTTCAATCTCCGAAAATATAATGTAAATCTTTTAGGATAGTAGGATGAGGATAGTAGGATGAGGATGAGGAGTAGGATCGTAGGATAGTAGTAGAATAAAATTAAAATCTTTACCAAATTATATGGAACTACTCGTACTTCTTATAAGCGACAATGGGCGACCTGTCACGTATGGAATGCTAACTACTGCAAAATGTGGGCATGTGCCAAATATAACACTTGACACTGGACACTTGACTCATTCTTTAATATTACACAAACGGATCCCTTATTCGAAAAGTGGTATTCACTAACTCATAATGGTTTTTAATGACCTATCCAACAACACCCCACACTATAGGTTATGCAAGAAAAAAATAACATCCCCACTTTAGGTGTAGTCCCTTACAAAAAATGTTTTTCTACATTTTATTCTACGACTATGTTAACATTACTAATGTGTATTGTATATACATTATACATGCCTAATTACAGCGTTCTAGCACTTAAACTCTCTGAGCTAAGCTGCGGACGGACGGACACGGCGAAACTATAAGGATTTCTTGTAGACTACGAAAATCCTCAGATTTATTCGTCAGTATCGTGGTAGATGTCAGCAGACAAGATCAGTAACCTCCGGCCACCACTACGATCGTTTGTCGAAACCACACCTCAATCCACCAGATAGCATAATACGTAGTAAGTACTCCAATTAGATCGCTGTCTCGTTATCGTGTTTACTCACATGATGGCAAATAGGAATCCGAATCGGTGAACTGGAAAACGGTCTGCCTAGGACGTTTGCACACCGGAGACGAATGTAGAGCATTTTCGAATTAGGCTTTTACGCAAGGATAATACTCTTGCCTGAAATCGCTCGTAACGTAAGTGATATCGCGCCTTCTTCTCCGACATCTTCTCAGCACTTTGCAATACGGTATCGAATTTTAGCTTTTTAATAACCTTACGTTTTACTATTATTTTTAGGGTTCCGTACCCAGAGGGTAAAAACGGGACCCTATTACTAAGACTTCGCTGTCCGTCTATCCGTCTGTCCGTCTGTCTGTCACAGGGCTGTATCTCATAAACCGTGATAGTCAGACAATTGAAATTTTCACAGATTATGTATTTATGTTGCCGCTATAACAACAAATACTAAAAAAATAAAATAAATATTTAAGTGGGGCTCCCATACAACAAACGTGTTTTTTTGCCGTTTTTTATAGATAAATGGTACGGAACCCTTCGTGCGCGAGTCCGACTCGCACTTGGCCGGTTTTATTAAAAGAGGAAAGGATGCAGAATTCATATTACAGAGAATCCATTATAATTAACAAGTCTACGTAAAAGTGCTTTATTATGTCCATTTTGTGTATTCCTCATGATGTCACCCGATTGCCGCAGTCGAGGTGATCAGTTAATTATATCATTGTATAACACAATCAAAATGTACTCTGTAACATCGAAACGATATTGAATGAGTACCGACATCGCGTGAAGCGAACATTGTGTGATGACCAACGACCATTGTTCGGCAGCCATGTAACTAACCATCTTTTTACAATGGAAACTATCGATAGTTCTATAAAAAAATATACCTCAATTACATGACCAAGTACGTTAGGAATGAATGTTGATGTATGTTAAAATAGACGTAGGTCAAAGAAAAGATGAATGGATTTAAAGAGACATGGGTATGGAAGGTTAAAGTGAAGAGAGGAAGAGGAAGGCCACGAATAAACTACATGAGCCAGATAAAGGAGAAAATAGCTGTAGTGTCGTTTAAGAAAGTTAAGGAGGTGGTGCTGGAGAGAAACAGATGGAGATAGCTGCATCAATTACACCGACAAAAGCACATCTCTTAAGTTAGAAGAAGATAGAAGAAGAAGAAAATATATGAGACTAGCCGACCCGTGACTCCGTGACAGAAGTAACACTGTCAAATTTAAATAATCGAATAGAAAAGACTGAATGCTTTTAGTCCGTGATGTCAGATTTGTTGCACACCAGCGCCATCTATACAGTAATCATCCCTTTTGCGTTTTTTATAGTTTTTGGGATGTTTTTCATATTTTAAAGTAGTCTATTATTTATTCGGGCATTATATCTACATCTACAGCAAATATCAACTTAATCCATTTGGTCGTTTAGGCCTGATTGAGGAACAAACATACATACAAACTCACAAACTTTCGCATTTATAATATTATTAGGATGGTCAGTTTATCAGCTAATTTTGGTGACGGATTTTTCAGGCCTCCAAAGGCCGGCAGTTAACATTGCCGTGGGCTGTAGGTTTTCGGTTCGATTACCACGCAATACTAGACAATGAACATAGACGTTGTCCAGTCAAATTTCAATAAACCCACAGAAAAAAGCACTTTTAGTTTTTCTTGATCTTTACGCCACCTTATCACACTGAAGGGTATAAAAAATACCCAACTCAGACCTACCAAATATATACAAAAAAACAGTAAATTCTGTCAAGCCATTTCGGAGGAGTTTGGTTACAAACACACACGAGAATTTTATATATGTATTCGATTTTAGATACCTTCGCTACGACATTAACTTCATCGAATTGAATGACTTATTTATTGTGCGTATTGCGACATTTAAACCTAGAATTTCCTTCACCTTTATTTTCAAGATTAAAAATATATTAATATCATTCACTGTATTCACTCTACTGCATTGCGCACATTGAGGTATGATAATAAGTTAAGTGCTGAGATAAATATCTCCGAATCCTATTCAAACAGAGTACTGCATGAATATTCGAAAGGCTGAAACCTAACCTTAATATTCTTATATCTTTTGTTTGCGTTTCATTGAAAATTCAATTTTAAATTTGTATAAAACTTGGGAATAGATATGATTTTATGAATAAATATAATAACAATGACCTTAAGACGAGTAATACATGTTTTTGATGAACGCAGAATAGTTTTTTCTCAATAACCGCAAAACATACAGTTTTGTTTTTTTATGACAAAAATATCTTAAGGATATAATCTAGATAAATTACAGACAGAAACACGATTGGTAAAACTATTCTCGATAGATTTATTTTCCAAATTAGGCTCTTCAAAAACACTAGTTTCGTTTTTAATCAAAACTATGAATAGCTAAACAGTTCATTTTGATATAATTCGTTAGATAATCATACTAGCTAAGTAAATTACAGACAGTTTCTTTTTAAATTTGATGGTTTTCAAGATGATGCAGTTTTATCACTTTTTCCGTCTTATCCGGGTAAACTCACCCCATACAAAAAGTCAATAATTTCATTTATCACCTTAAATCGCATAAGGCTATGTCGTGTATCCACCTCTCACCAATAGTTGAAAGAAACATTAAAGTGTTAGTCCGGACTAACCCACTTAGCAGCTTCAAAACTACGAAGAAGTTCTTACTATTAATTAAACATCTCGCTAAATTTAGGAGCTTAAATGTCGAATTTCAATTTCCAAGTTAACGGAGTGAGAGTTTCACAGAGTGCTGTCAATGAACTTTCTTTAGTTTGCATCTTACTTTTAATGACTATGCAAGCAGAACAGCGAAAGAATATCATAAAAATAGCGTTCTATTTGTACAATCCTAGCTCCTCAAAACATCTATTATATAACATTTTGCGTCTGCAACCGAGAGGCTCTTTTAAACTACTATTTACCTGCTGCCTTGTCTGAAACATGCAAGATGATGCGACCGAGATTTTCGAATTGAATTGACAACAAAGGACAATGGATGGAAAGAAACAAATTTATATTCGAATACGAATACAAAGAGAGGCATTTTGTTTTATAAATAAACGTTTATTTTAGTACCACCAAAAAAATTACAACTATTCTTATCTTTTAAACTAGGTACTATTATAATTTGACAAATGCGATATCGTTAGAAATGTCTTGATTGTCTACTGGTAATAGGCATGGTATGTAACTTCTCACTTAATTAAATAAGGCTCCCCTCTAGAGGACATAAAGTCAATCACTTAAAAAAGGTGCTCTGCTATTTATGATAATCAAATGTAATATCGTATGAAAAATAGTGTTTCTTGAAGTGACCGCGTCAAAAGAATTTTATGGACTTCATACCAAAAATTCACCGTCACCGATGATATAATCTATGCTTTCATTTTCATTCTATAATTTATCATATTTACTCACTCACCTAACTAGCTGTCGAACACAAATTTAGACGACATCGACATCATTATAAAACCCGTAAAAGTAAAAAAATATCAGACAGTCGTTTTATTTATGTAAATATTTATAAAAATGTTGAATGTATTCAAGTTGTACTTAAATGCAGACCTGAAGCTGGTAACTCATAAGCTCATTACTCAAGCTTTGTCGCTATTCTATGCCTTTGAGCATCGAAATCATTTTCCCGGGACTGGTTTGAAGGGAGGGTAATTCAGATGTTTTTACAAGCTTTTATTTAACTTGCCTTGTTTGTCAGTTTGTTAGTACTCGTATGCGGATCTTCTAACTTAATTTTAAACAAGTTCCTCTCAACCAATTAAGCTGAAATGTTGCATACCTGTGTATGTGTAACTTCGATGAAAACATATAATATGGTGACAGCGAGCTGATCTTATGATGGATTCAGAAGCTGTTCAACGGAACTCCCTAGTAAATAGGTAGATTCAGATAAAACTTTGCATAACTGTCAAGTTCGGTTGGCATTATGTGACAGGCAGCGCGCTGGTCTGATATTTAGCGCGAGGTTTAAAGGATTTTACATGTTTGTTTTGAAAATATATTTTTTAACAGACATAACTTATTATTTTGTCTGGCAATGACAAGGTAATTCTTTTATTTATTTTCTGTGCAACTAGGTGTTGTGTGACAAATATCCGTTACAAATAAATTGTTTAAAAAGTATAACACCTAAATCGTGAAATGAATACATTTTTGAAATCCTAACTATAACAAACTAGCTGCTCGTCCCGGCTTCGCACGGGTGGTACCTGGATAAAAAGTCTACCGATTTTGTGCAAACTTCACATTAACCATCTACTAAATAGTCCGAACAAAGCCTAAACATTTGGTTTGGATAGGTGAGCCCGTTCTTGAGTTATAAAATTACAACGAAAAGTGGCATTGATTTTTAGGGTTCCGTACCCAAAGGGTAAAAACGGGACCCTATTACTAAGACTTCGCTGTCCGTCTGTCTGTCTATCTGTCCGTCCGTCTGTCTGTCACAGGGCTGTATCTCATGAACCGTGATAGCTAGACAGTTGAAATTTTCACAGATTATGTATTTCTGTTGCTGCTATAACAACAAATACTAAAAACAGAATAACATAAATATTTAACGGGGGCTCCCATACAACAAACGTGATTTTTTGCCGTTATTATAGATAATGGTATGGAACCCTTCGTGCGCGAGTCCGACTCGCACTTGGCCGGTTTTTATGTATATAGATGTGGCTGTGATAAGCGGTGTTCAATTCTTCAAAAAGAAGTAAAACAAACGATTAAGCTCTAAATTGCACCTCATTGTTTAAAGTTATAGCAAAGACGTAATTCTTTTTTAATACAACAATGGTTTCTGTAGCGTCCCGCGAAAACTTTTCAACAGCCCTGTTGTGCGGAATCAGGTCGACCCGTCACGTCAAAACTTTCTTAAAAACCTTTGAACTCCAATATGAAAAGAAACACAATATGAAAAGCTCGTCTCGGAGCTGAGTGTCGGCAAAAACCAATATTCTTTCTCAATGGTTTGATACCATCACAGTGTGCAATGAACGTGTCTGGCCGTAATTGAATACGGTAGCAACTATTTTGATCGCAAAACATTTTTATCTACGAGACAATTTTCCGACACAATACAGCGTCAGGCCGTGTTCCACAAACTTGCTCGTGTTATTGTAAGCATTAATTTCGGAGAATCACGTATGTTTATAAAATCATGTGTTTTAAAAATTTTATTTTTTAGTCAATATTATGCATAGTCATGCAATTTTTTTTTACTCAATAAATAACTGGTTTTGATATAGTTTTAAGTAATTATTAAAAACTTTAAGCTCGGGTATTAATAACAGTGTCACATACACAGTGATTATTTTTGAAAATAAACCTTTCAAAATTCAAAACCGAAGAGTGGGCAAAGAATAATTTTCCATGGCACTTCAAAATAAATAAATGTTTTCGTCATCTATGTTCATGCGAATAAAATGAAACATTGGTGAGCAGTTATGTGCGTAACCGTGAAGGGGTCATACGAGAAAATGTGTATCTAACCAGAATGAAAAGAAGGAATTTCATTGCATGTCGGCCACAGCTAGTTCATAATAAAACGTAGTGAACACGACCGATCACAATAAAACCTTTATTTCGAGTATGCTCGCCCAAAAAAAACATACGGAAAAAAGTAAAAAAGTATAGCTATCCTGTTCTCATCTATGGCAGTGCTGTGTTCGACACAAAATAAAGTTACCACAAATGTAGAGAACTGTGGGGCTATTTTGTAAAAACATGATTATCATGTTAATACCTACGCTTTTTATGCTGTTTAGGCACCTATACCTACGCTTCCAATACAATACCTACGCAGAAGCGTAGGTATAGGTGCATAAACTGTGCATAGTTACTATGAAAAGTGTACAGATCAGGTATTCTCTAACATTAGGTATTGCATTCAACATCATAACATGATATTCATGTTTTTTACAAAATAACCTTGCTGAGCTGCAATACCAAGCCGGGGTTTTCTAGCCGTCCGTCTGCCGCCATGTCGTCTTAGCGGGCACTTTACCAAAAACAAACTCCATCAGTGGGAAGAAAGTAGGGGCACGCCGCATTGCACCAGTTGAATCTCACCCCTAAACACCCTTGGGGAGCTACTCGTGACACCCCCTCTTCACCCCCTCTTGGGTAGCTATAGGGTACTTGTTGACTCATATGGAATCGGATGCGTACTGCGTACACCATTGATTTTGAAGAAATTGGCTACGTTTGCGTGCGTTAAAACAATATTTTGTCGGAGACTGAATATCAATAGTTGAATGTGGCACAGTTTTATTTTACGAGAGATACGGCACAACAAGTGCAAAAAGTAAACTTTTATTTCGAAACGCGCCTCTGGCCCAATTTAACTTTTGGAAAAATGCGGCCAAACATTTGCACATAAAAATTTATATAAATTTCCCAGCTAGGGTTTAACGTGTTACATGTCAACATGTCCGTTAGTTGGGCAACTACAATAAAAAAATGGATAACAGAAACATGCCCTAATTTTTTCCCTATTCCTTTTTGCATATAAACAAAACTGCTGACAGAAAGCCAATGATTCTCGGGTGCAGTCGTAAACTGTTGTAATTTTTTCCTTTGAAATTATTTTTTGTTCTGTAATTGCTTTCTAATAGTTCAGTATTGTCCGTGCAGAAGTAGTAATTGAGGTAGGTGTTGAGTTGATCGATTTTATAATTAAACGCTTTGGAAAAAAAAGTTAATAAAAAAAAACTTAAACAGTATATGCCGTTATTACTGAAGGTGTGAAAAGAAACCACATGAACGATAGCATAAATATAGCTTAATAATTATTATGCTATTTCTTCGAGCTTTATAAATTGCTTTTAACGCCGTATTGGCCAAGTGATACGACTTTTGATTATCTCGAATCCGAAGGTCGTGGGATTTTCTGGTCGAAAATGTTGGTATTGCAGCCTGTCGTATGGAATCCTAAATACTGGCAAGTGTGAGCAATGTGTGCCAAATGTATCGTTTGGTGTCTCTGAATGGGGTAGTCACGGGTTTTAGACCTCTTTAAGGATCTAAAAGCTTAGAGATATGAGAGGATGTCTACTGTGCTTGGGTATTAAAGTCGTCATCCTATTTCTATTTCATTTTCATTTGAAATCACAGTTCTAATAAGGATTAGCTCTTCAACAAATAAAGTAATAGAACTTACTAGACATTTAATAAAAGTCCTAGACATCAGTCGTGGACCCACGAGATTAATTCTAAATGAGGTTTTGCTGGCGGGCCTTTATACGAAATGCAGCTCCAATTCTGAAACTGTAATTTACTTCACAGATGCGGATTTGGGCTTAGCAGCATATTTTTAACAAGTTCTCAAAACAGTGAAAGAAAAAATTCTGATGATACCAGTTAGTATTCTTACAAGCGGCGAGCCGTACCTATGACTATCTTCTTTACACATCTTCAAAGGATATAAGCGCTTTGAGATCTAAGAGGAGGTTGTCTACCGTACTTGGAGACTGTAGGCCTAATCCTAGTTGTGGTTTTGTTAGTATAAAAAGTATTTTAAGTTCTAATCCAGGTCATAAACGGTGTAGGAAAACCTTATAATATGGACTTGCAACCTGTCACGTAAAACTACTCTATAAAATAGGCATGTGCCGAATGTAATATTTGAACTTCCATCAGACATAAAGACCTTCCATGCTTAGGGATTTAGCCGTGAGTCTATTAAATTAAATAACCATTAAATACGTTAAGAGTATCAGTAGACTTGATAAAACTCGACCAGTATGGTTGTAAAGATTAGATTGATTATATCTTAGGAACTAATATTAATTAAAAAAATAGTAAACCGGACAAGTGCGAGTCGGACTTGCGCACGAAGGGATCCGTACCATTATCTATAAAAAACGGCAAAAAAAAAAAACATGTTTCTTGTATGGCAGCTCCACTTAATTAATTATTTTATTCTGTTTTTAGTATTTGTTTGATTTTGATTTGTGTAGATTTATTTTAGACCAGGCCGTGTCCGGGGCGTGCTTTCTCCGGGCCGGGCCGGAGCCTTTAGTTAGTAGACGGGCCCGGACGGGACACGGATCAGGCACTGTTTAATATAAACTGCTTCGTACAAAATGTACATAACGTCAAATCCGTGTCCCGTCTGGACTCCGTCCGGGCCACGTACACGGCCCGGTCTAATATCCGTACTACAAAATTACAAGAAAGTGTAGCGAGAACATAAATGAGTAAAATAATTCCATCTATACGGGTCTTCAATTGTATTTGCGCTGTTTCCTGAATTTGTCCCTGTTTCGGCGTAAGCACGTTTAGATGAGAGGAGCAAAAAAAAGGGAACATTAAAGCTTTAGCGTGTTTGACGGTTTATGCGTTACTTTGCGAGTTCACCTGCGCCCAGCTCACTTGTGAACCAAGCTCAGAGGTTCCCAAAGCTCGCTGTAACGACCTAACAGTAATGACTCTTTTGCCCTAAGTTTGTGCGAAGTGAGATTTTCGTGTGACGTTCCCTGAAAACATAAGTTGAAAACATTTTTGATACAAATGTAGCGAGTATGTTTGTACATGTGGATATTAGCTAGTACGTAATCTTGTTCAATGTAGGATAACGATATACGTTCGTACATCGTTGTTGTTTTTTGCACCGCGAGTAATACTGTTTTTATTATACTTAACTAGCCAACCCGTGGCAGACGTTGTCCTGTCAAATTTCAATAATTGATTGACAACAAAATCATTTACAAAATAATCCGCCATTTATTTAATTCATTTGTTACAAAAAATGTGATAAATGAAGAACCGCTCTACCGATTTTGTGCAAACTTCACATAAACCATCTACTAAATAGTCCAAAAAAAGTTTAAACATTTGGTTTGGATAAGTTAAGCCCGTTCTTGAGTTATAAAATTAGTACGAGAAGTGGCATTGTTTTTTATATATATAGATAGATAACCTGCTTAAAGGTCATAGATAAACATCACCAGTGCCTAGTTCGTGGTCGTGCGAATCAACTGGTATCCAGACTTGGCCATCCTACTCTCCAGAGGCACTCAGGAGGTCAGTGGCTCGCTGCGCTCACTGTTCTCTTCCTGGCTAGACGCCAGCCGGAGCGTCCTCGTTCTTTCCACTTGGCTAAATGCCAGTCTTGTTCTTTCCGCCACGGAACCTTGTAACAACATTGTTTGGTTCGGTACTTCTTCTATTTTACCATTTTCACATTGTTGCCGCGCCGTGAAAAAGTATCATAAAACTAAAAGAGGACTGAATGGTTTTATATGGCACGGCTGAGCTGACATACTTTTTACTATATGACAAAGTAGGTCCGTCCTAATAAATCTACTTGTAACTTTGCCTAGCTAGATCATAGGTAGGCGCAGTCTTTCAATCTACTGATATTGACTGGCCTAACAGCTCAATTGGTAGCTCTGCCTTCTGCGCTGTACGTTGTGGGGTCGATCCCCACCCAGAATAAATATTTGTGTGATAAACATAAAATATGTTTGTTCTGTGTCTGGGTGTTATTATGTATCATAATGTATGTATTAAAAAAAAAAGTATATAAGTATTCTATAAGTTATCTAGTTCTTAAAGTACAAGCTTTGCTTTGTTTGGGGCTAGATGGCGCTGTGTTTTTATATTTTAATCTTACGAGTTAGTTTTGCGTTATATTATAGGTTGTTGTAAAAATAATAAAAATATATTTTAAACCTAAAAACACGCAATTTTTTTAATAAATTTTGTTTTGTATCGATCGTTAATAACTAGGCAAAAATTCAAAGTAATCCGACGTTCTGAGTCAAAACGTTTGAGTTTCAAAGATTCCGTTACATACAAACAACCCAAGCTTATAAAAGCGTGTTAAAAACAGTCTTACAATACACTTTGAGAGGTGAAATATATACTGTCATCTCCTTCTTGGCCTCTAATTGATTAGACCTCCTGGTAACTTGTAGTGACCAGGAAAATACAAGGAAAAAGAACGAAAAACTTAACCTAAAGTCTTTGTTATTGCACCCCTGACTTTATTGTTGTTCTCGAAACTCGGAACACTCGCGTTTCCGTGTGATTGTTGTTTTCCTCATAGTTTTGCCTCATGCATAACACGTATGCAAGGGAGGTATACGTAGCTACAATTTCCTTAAATTCAAAACACGAAGTAAGTTTGTTTGTATAAGTAAATTCATATTATCCTAATCCTAATATCCTATAATATTATAAATATGAAAGTTTGTGAGTTTGTATGTATGTTTGTTCCTCAATCAGGCCTAAACGACAAAACGGATTAAGTTGAAATTTGCTGTAGATGTAGATATAATGCCAGAATAAAACATAGATTACTTTAAAATATGAAAAACATCCCCGAAATGGTACAAAACGTAAAAGGGATGATTTTGGTATAGATGGCGCTGGTGTGCAACAAATCTGACATCACAGACTAAAAACATTCAGTCTTTTCTATTCGATTATTGAAAAACGACAGGACAACGTCTGTCACGGGTCTGCTAGTGTATAATAAGTATGTATTTACAACAACCAAAAAAACGTATTAATATGTATTCTATCAGTTATCTGGTTACCATAGTACAAGCTTTGCTTAGTTTGGGGCTAGATGGCGCTGTGTGAAATGTCCACCAATATTTATTTATTTATTATATTTACTGGCCTCACAGCTCAGTTGGTAGTAACTCTGCCTTCTGTGCTGTAGGTTGTGGTTTTAATTACCAGGGCAAAACATTTATGTGATAAATATAGATGTTTGTTCTGTGTCTGGGTGTTACTATGTATAATAAGTAAGTATTTAAAAAAAATTGTGTGTGTCAGCTCCGACGCACGACTGGAGTTTACCAGATCGTGCGTAGAGCGTACCCCCACTAAAAGATGTTTTGCCATCAGTAAGAGTGAGAGAAAGCATTATAAAGTATAGGCAAAGTAAGGGTACACACTACCCACGATCTAGCTGCACTGCTCACACCAAATTAGAAAGTTGCGCTCCAAAAAAGTAACGAGGTCATGCGTTCAGTAGATTTTACTACTCACATTTTTTTCATACCGGGCGCCTTATATCAAAAACCGATTCTTAAGGAGCAAACTCCAAAAAAAGTATTATAAGTATTCTATCAGTTAATGGTTCCCATAGTACAAGCTTTGCTTAGTTAGCTATTAATAATGATTAACCAATACATTTTAATCCCATGTAACATTTTCAGACTGCTTACCTGTAAATAGCATCCGCGCCTTTATATTCTTATACGTAAATCTAAATGCCATCAAAAACATAACTTGTAAAAAAAGCCAAGTCTCGCAACGCAACTCGGTTCTTCTACCGTAAAAAGTAGTGAGATCCATGTAATACCAAGTCGGTTAATTTATTCAGTCCCTACTTTAAGGGTCCTTCTGTCTTAAGTTATTACGTAAAGGTTAGCTAATTACGTAATAACATAAGTCAGAAGGATCCTTAAAGTAGGGACTGAATAAATTAACCGACTTGGTATTACATGGATCTCACAACTTTTTACGGTAGAAGAACTGAGTTGCGTTGCGAGACTTGTTTTTTTTTACAAGTTATGTTTTTGATGGCATCTCATTTACTTTTGTAGATAGCCCTACTTTTTAGGGTTCCGTACCTAAAGAGTAAAAACGGAACCCTGTTACTAAACAACAAACGTGATTTATAGATAATGGTACGGAACTCGACGTGCGCGAGTCCGACTCGCACTTGGCAGGTTTTTTAGGATTTTTACACTATTGTTTCAAATTTGAAGCTTCTATGTCTGCTAGAAGTGCCTTAAACTTTTGATGATCGGTCAGTCAGTCAGTCAGTGAGTGAGTGAGTGAGTGAGTGACAAAATAGGAAACTTTGACTATATATAATTCTTAAACTACTGGTTCAAATTGAATGAAATTTGAAATATACCGTGTTTATATAGTGACTGCTTGGTTACTAAAAATTCAGGCTTCTAGTTTTATCCACAACGAAGTTATAAGGGGTCGAAAATGGCCTGAACTGCTTCGAGAAAAGGATGGTACAGCCGTGCCGCTTTATTGCTTGACTTGGCGGGGGAACTGCCGTGCCCCCAGATGCACATAAAGAAAATCAAAAGGACAAGCAGCCAGGTGCTAAAGCTAGCTTTGCTTGCTTTACAAATATTATAAAAAGGAATTTGTATTTTGTATGTTTATAACGAATAAACTCAAAAACTACAGGATTGATTTCAATAATTATTTCACCATTAAAACGCTATCTCTGAGTAACATTGGCTATATTTAGAACTAAAAAAAATTGGAGGGGATTTTTTTTTTGCTAAAACTTCATTAGTGTAAAAAATCCGGCCAAGTGCGAGTCGGACTCGCGCACGAAGGGTTCCGTACCGATATCTATAACAAAACGGCAAAAATCCTTAAAACATAAGTATTACTCGTATAAAATATTTAAAGCATTGGTGTTTTAAAGACTGAACTTTCGAAAAAGGTATACATTTATATAGGTAAGTAATTTTATTATATCCGAGCTATGTTGACCGCGTGGGAGGTACCCCGACTTTCAATCAGAAGATCGTGGGTTCGAATCTCGGCGTGCATCAATGGATTTTTCTGTTCGAAAAATGTATATGCGCATCAAAAACACGTGCACACAACGGTGAAGGAAAACATCGTGAGGAAACCAGTTAGTATTCTTATAAGCGGCGATGGGTTTGTAACCTGTCTCGTATGGAATGCTAACTACTGCAATGTGGGTATGTGCCAAATATAAGGTTTAGACATGCCTCTGACTACCCCCACTAGACTTCTTCAAAGGATCTAAGCGCGTGGAGATCTGAGAGGATATCTACCGTACTTGGGGATTACAGTCGTGATCCTATTTTTTTTCGTGATTCTTATTTTTTGTCAAACCAAAAATATTTTAGTTTGTTGTTTAGTAGTCTAAGACGGTATGAGAACTTTTGAAGAATGACGTAAACTTTGCAGAAATGCTTCTGGAATTTCGAACCGTTTCATGCAAATCCTACATGTTACAGCTTCTTGCACATTATTGGCATACGAGCGACGTAGAGCCTTGAACAATGAATGCCCCCTCGCCGAGCTTTTAGCTCGTCACTACATTAAACATCCGAGTAAAACTCACTTGTGCGCTTTCATTTTCATCTCGATTCACGCAACGTTTAATTTAAGGATCTACGGCACATCAGCATCATCGTAAAGCACATCATTTACTTAGTCTGCACTATTTTATTTTGTGTAACATTTGCCCACTGTAATTTTAAGCAAATAGTTCTTTCGTCTTTAGGTTTTATTTCTAAATCAAGTGTAGCGTGTGCTGCTTTTTGAATTTGTGCTGAAGCTCTTAAGGAGCTGTATGTCGACGATTGCTCTTTTTCGAAACGAAAAAAGAAATACTTCTGAACAAGCCACATCTCCTATTTTTATAAATATATTACTTCAGGTTCCTACCTAGATTTCTATTAAGCTGAAAACATAATAGCAGTTTTCAAGATAAAGATGTTATTTCAAAATGATACGTTTTAGAATTTATGATCGAAATATTTTGATACCTACTATTAAGATCAACTTGTGATTTATTGTTAAAGATAGGTAATATGTAGATCTAGATTTCTAGTAGAATAGGTTTTTGATAAGTAATTATACATAATTTATATCATTAATTTATTCGAAAAGCAAAGGCGGACAAAGAGAAAATGGTTATTGAGGGGTGGGTAAAGCTACCCCTATTACTTGGCTACGAAGGTACCAGCAACGCGATCTCATAAAAACTGTCGATAATACATACGATACGCATACGCCATCTAGAGCTTGCCGTTGTTACCTGTCTTAGTCGTTTCTGCCGCGGTTTTAGGAACTGGTAGCGCCTTAAGTAATTTTTTTTATTGTTGTACGTACTTGACTAGTACTTTTAATTATTATTCTTGTTTGATCCTTCGCCTTGTTCGGCACCATACTGGAGCTCTAAATAGCATTATGTAAAGGATCATTGAAAAAAAAGGTAGACCCCAAGCCGTGTTTGTTGCCTGATTCATCTATGCAACTTTTTATCTAAGTACCACGCGATGAAAACCCGCGGGCGGAAACTAGTAAGTCTATCATTACAGACTAAAAACATTTAGACGTCTAAGCAACGCTGTTTTGACTAATGAATGATACGCATTCTACCAAAATTCGTAATAAATATTTTATCAGTACAAGGTTTGTAGGGATAAAATTTAAAGTTGCCTGAAATTGATTTTCCCCATAAGATTATTAAAAATTGACAGGACAACGTCTGTCACGGGTCGGCTAGTATGCAATAAATCAAAATCTACAGACAATGGTCAAAGGTAATCCACATTATGCCGGGGTCCCACGGCCCGCGTTTTCACGCGCCAGACCGCGCCAAGGCGGACGGACGCGCCGTGGGAACGATGCATCCGTGGTGGCCTGTGCTCGTAACGCTCTGTACGCGACGTGCCGGACGCACACAGGCGGAGCGTCATCCGGCGCGGCCCGTCGTTTTACGCGCCGTGGGACCCAGGCTTTACGGGTGCCCTTGGAATAGTTTCTTGCTCGCGGACTTACGAGTAACTACTCCATAACGTTGTGGTTTGCTTTGAATTCGGTTATTTTTAAGATAGAAAGAAAAAGAACACGTTTATTCATCTTCATTTAGATCAGTAAGATAAGGAGATGGAAATTAAACGTTGCGGGAACCCAAAAAAAGCCCATCAGCATTTAAGCTTCGACAAATTAAGTTTACTCGTGGAAGATGAAAGTGCACAGTGTGAACGCAGTTCATTGTTGGTAGTTCCGGACAATTCGGCCAATTCCACAAACACTGGGATACGTGTAAGATAAAACAAAGCACGTGTGTCGATGCCAAATTTGTATTGGTCAGAATTTCTACGTGACGTCACGGGATTAACACGTTCCTATTGGTTCATTTTGCAACATCGCTCGTTACTGGACGATGAATTGAAATAATATTGTGGATAGTTTGATCGAGAAGGTTGTATGTTGTACACCGTATATTATACTTTAAAAGTAGGTGAACTGAACAAGGTTCTAACTAAACAGGATTGTGATAAAATCAGTAATTACAATTCGGGCTCGCGTACAGGGTTCTGTAATAGAACAACTTACTCCCTATTCAGTAACTATGGAACCTACTAGCGATTTAATTTTTGATTTGTGGTTTTTATTGTGTTTTTTCTGAGTATTTACCATAGGTACTGCTTTGACTAAATATTATAAACACCTTAAGGGTTAAATTTGTCTAAATAAAAAGCAGGAACAAGATTAGTAAAAAAATTCTAGATAGATTTTAATTTGGAAGACGTTTTTACAATAACTTTTTTCGTTATAGCTCCAGAATGTTTTAAATAATTTAGTAGTACAATCATTATTATCTACCTAAATTAATGATAATCATTTTGCCGCTATATCAGCAAATACTAAAATCAGAATAAAATTAGTATTTAAGTGAGGCTCCTATGCAACAAGCGTATTTTTTGCCGTTTTATATAGATACGGAACCCGTGCGCGAGTCCGACTCGCACTTGCCCATTTTTTATTATTACGATAAACAACAATCTCATATTGTTAAAAAAAAATTTCAATACCGAACGAACCACCTCCAAAAAAGACATTTAGATTTGTAACGGTAATAAACCGTAATATTTATTTATCTATTGTGGTAACAGCATAAACTCACATAACATCATTAGGTTAAAACTAAAAGTGCTTAAAATCAATCAAAAGAGTAATCAACCGTGTAACGTTTTAATAATCCATATATCTATACATCATCACTACATAGTATAAAGCAAAGTCGCTTTCCGCTTCCCGCGTCTGTATGTCTGTATGTATGTTTGCTTATATCTTTAAAACTACACAACGGATTTTGATGCAGTTTTTTTTAATAGATAGAGTGATTCAGGAGGAAGGTTTATATGTATAATAACATGCTACCCGTGCGAAGTCGGGGCGGGTCGCTAGTCTATACATATAATAAAGCTGTAGAAGAGTTCAATTCTGTACATTGAATAAAAACGAAAAAAAATACTCCTAGGGGTCTTCATACAAGTAACACAAGCCAAAAAAAAACATTTTGAAATTTTTGTCTGTCTGTCTGTCTGTTGTCAGGCTTTCACGCAAAAACTACTGAACGGATTTTGATGAAACTTTTTTGTTATATAGCTATTAGTCCTAGGCAACTTATAGACTATAATTTTGGAAGATCGGAATACCAGATGTGGAACTATAGCGGTCTGGGTTTGGGTAATCTATAAGAGATATTAATATACTGCTTTAGGCAAAGTTGGTCAACATGCTGTCGACAATCGAAATAAAGGAATAAAATAAAACCGGCCAAGTGCGAGGCGGACTCGCGCACGAAGGGTTCCGTAGCATTACCTATAAAAAACAGCAAAAAACACGTTTGTTGTATGGGAGCCCCACTTAAATATTTATTTTATTCTGTTTTTAGTATTTGTTGTTATAGCGGCTACAGAAATACATCATTTATGAAAATTTCAGCTGTCTAGCTATCACGGTTCATAGACTTCGCTGTCCGTCTGTCTGTTACAAGGCTGTATCTCATGAACCGTGATAGCTAGACAGTTGAAATTTTCACAGATGATGTATTACTGTTGCCGCTTTAAAAACTAAAAACAAAATAAAATAAATATTTAAGTGGGGCTCCCTTATAACAATCGTGATTTTTTTGCCGTTTTTTATAGATAAATGGCACGGAATCCTTCGTGCGCGAGTCCGACTCGCACTTGGCCGGTTTTATTATTTCGTCTTGAAGGTAGAATGAGAAATGGCTGTATGTGGCATGTATCATCCTATAACACCCTCCACCTACAACAAACCACTTACTCTCCTTATAACCTCTATTCTTAGCTCGCGAATACACAAATCGCGCCCTAAGATGCTCAGCCATGCTTCAGCCAACTTGAGCTGTACAGGTGCTAAGCCTCTTGTGCAATTCACTATACCCTTATACCAGAAAACAGATATGGAGTTATCTTTTTATGCTTAATGCATATATATGTTGAATAAAAATAAAAAAAATAGGATCACACTGTTATCCCCAAATACGGTAGACATCCTTTCAGATCTCCAGACGCTTAATTCCTTTGAAGATGTCTAGTGGGGGTAGTCAGAGGCACGTCCAAACATTATATATAAAAAATATTTTAAACAGAAAACTTATTTCCTGTACTCTGCGTAAAACTTCTATACTTGTTATTTTTTCTGTCCAAATTATCATTTCATCTTCTCCAGCTCCACATAATGAATTAGGTATAGCAAAATATTCAACGTAATAACGTCAACTGATGCACATGCAAATGATGAAACCAGGTTCGAAATATAAAGGCACGCTCAAATATGCGAGCATTAAATCACTACATAGTATAAAGCAAAGTCGCTTTCCGCTTCCCGCGTCTGTATGTAATATGTAATATGTCATGTATGTTTGCTTATATCTTTAAAACTACACAACGGATTTTGATGCGGTTTTTTTTTATAAATAGAGTGATTCAAGAGGAAGGTTTATATGTATAATACATGCATAATATAGTAGAGAAACTTATTAAATTGTTGCATACACTCTGCCTAAAATAGGTTTGAAACATCAATTAACTCAGTTCTAACATTGAAGCGCTGAGTTAATAGAAACTGGCGGCGCAAACTAACTAAATGATCACTTACCTGTGATAGAGACAATTTTGCGCGTTTGTAAACTGATATTTTAGAACAACTACAAGAGATACTTGTATTTTCTCTAGCTTTAGGCAAGTTAAGCCTCAAGTTTGTTTTTAAGGTTCCGTACCCAAAGGGTAAAAACGGGACCCTATTACTAAGACTTCGCTGTCCGTCTGTCTGTCACAGGGCCGAACCGTATCTCATGAACCGTGATAGCTAGACAGTTAACATTTTCACAGATGATGTATTTCATTTTCCCATACAAAAAACGTGTTTTTTAGATAATGATGAGGAGCCCTTAGTGCGCGAGTCCGACTCGCACTTGGCCGGTTTTTTTGTTAGTGTGCGGGTCAAATCTTGCAATTCAGTTACAAACAAGTTCCTCCCCAACCGTTTATGGTGAAATTTTGCATGCTTGTGTAACTTCGGTGACAATACAATATTTAGTGACAGCGAGCTGGTCTCATGATAGTTGTTCAACGGAACTTCATTGTTATATTGTGTTAAAACTTTGCATAGGTACCTGTCAAGTTCCGAGTAAATGATAATACAAAAATACCTAATATCTATTTTTATCAGTATCAACCTTGATTTTCCGTGCCTGACTCACACTGACTAAAATGTTTTATTCTTTAACATAAATCTTTATTAAGTAAACATAGTTTATATTTTTGAATATTTTAATTATATCTTTTTAATAATAAAGTACTTGATAGCCGCCATTTTTTTCGCGTTCCATTAGAATAAAACCACGGCGGTTGCATGTCCGTTACAACACGGTCATCGTTTGTCACGAGTAGTCACGGCCGCAAACATAATCTCTTGAAACCCAAGGGAGCTTGGCGTCGAAACTATTATTCAAATCTATTCAGCCATCGCAAATTCTCAAACGCAATTTGTCGAACGTATTTGCTAACCTTGTGCATTTGTGCTTACATTCCAAATGTAAGCATTGTTGGGCAACGTAAACTTGTCAGCAAACATTTGATTGGCACTAGACAGTCCCACACGGCACTATGGTAAGCTGACATGGTGTGATAGGCGTCTTGGCTTTGAGTCTCAAGGATGCTTGATCGGTCCATTATAAGAAGAGCTTGTCTTTCGCCAACAAATTTTAATAGGTATCAATATTCAAGGTGTGCGTTATAAACCAAGCAATTGTACTAAGAACCAAATTACTGATAGAATACTTACTTATACGGCTTTTTTAGGGTTCCGTACTCAAAGGGTAAAAACGGGACCCTATTACTAAGACTTCGCTGTCCGTCTGTCTGTCTGTCAGTCCGTCTGTCCGTCTGTCTGTCACAGAGATGTATCTCATGAACCGTGATGGCTAGACAGTTGAAAATTTTACAGATGATTGCCGCAACAACAAATACTAAAAACAGAATAAAATAAATATTTAGAACCATTAAGAATGCATGCTTAACATATAAAAATCAACAAAAAAAATATATTTACATGTGCATCGAATCGAGAGCCTGATTTTTTCATTGATTTTTTTATAGATTAGGAATCGAGTGATAAATTTTATCCGAAATCATATCCTATATTACCATTAATATTTAATCTGGTGCATCCACTAGATGCCAAGCTTCACGTCTATTTAGATCGTAATTTCGATCACACTAAACTTAAAAACATCTTATTTTCGTCGGGTGCACTTTATCTTGGTCATCTTGCAAACTTCGGACAAATTATATTTTGAACGGATAATCAGGTTAGGAGCGAGTTGTACGCCTGAGCTGATATTGTTATTCCCAAGTGCGGTAGAAATACTCTCAGATCCTAAAAGATGTCTAGGGAGTTGGTCAGAGGCACGTCCAAACATCTCTCAGATCTCCAGGCGCTCTGATCCTTAAAGATGTCTGGGGAGTTAGAGGCAAGTCCAAACATCTCTCAGATCTCCAGGCGTTCTGATCCTTAAAGATGTCTAGGGAGTTAGAGGCACGTCCAAACATCTCTCAGACCTCCAGGCGCTCTGATCCTTAAAGATGTCTGGGGAGTTAGTCAGAGGCACGTCCAAACATCTCTCAGATCTCCAGGCCTTCTGATCCTTAAAGATGTCTGGGGAGTTAGTCAGAGAGACGTCTAAACATTAAATTCAAATTCAAATTCAAAAATCATTTATTTCAATAAAATCACAAGGATCACTTTGAAACGTCTTAGGAACTAGGTGAAGCTACGCCGATTCCACGCAACCAAGCCTAGAAGAATCAGGCAACAAACACGTCTACCTTTTTTTTTTACCTTTCCTTAATGCTATGTAGAGCTCCAGTGTGGTGCCAACCGAACAAGGTGAAGGCTCAAACAAGAATAATAATTAAAGGTACTTACTACTCAAGTACATTGAGCACATGCCCACAAATAACTATGCGCCACGAAAAAAAGATTTCTAAAATAATTTTACAGTAATTTGAATGAGTCCCGGGATATACGGAAACATCCCAACAGGCGAACTCCAGCAGACAAAGTTACAACAACCCTTTGAAGGTGAAAACATTCATGTGACGTCATTGTTACACAAATATTCCATTATACACTTCGGTTATGTCAAATTGTGTTATTCTTGCTGTACAAGAATAATAAAGCCACAGGGAACGGAAGTCACGGGCTTTACCACAAGCTCATAAAGTAACATTAAAACAGTATTACTTGCGGTGCGAAATTAACGCGGTAATTATCCTAGTGGTTTCAATGCATAAACGCTTTTTTGATTTCGACTCGAACCGCAAGTACGGTGAGAGCGTTGGTTGTGGGCACTTTAAGAATATTTTAATTTACAAAAAACCGGTTATAAAAAACGGTTTATATTTAACAAAAAACCGGTCAAGTGTGAGTCGGACTCGCGCACGAAGGGTTTCGTTCCATTATCTATAAAAAACAGCAAAACACAGCATAGACAGACGGACAGACAGACGGACAGCGAAGTCATAGTAATAGGGTACCGCTTTTACCCTTTGGGCACAGAAAAAAAAAATTATGATGTTTAAACAACATAGAATATAGTATTTATCTAACTTTTAGGTTAAGCAAAGGTTTTGAAACAGGCGATATTTATTTAATAATTATTCATATTTAAATAGACAAAACGGGAAATTATTGGTTGCGGGCAAAACAATCTAAAGGTAAAACGCACAACAAAAATCACTAATCAAAACGGACCATAAACAAAGAATTGTATTAACTATAGACTTAAAACAAGTTTGGTTGCTATGCTTAGTTATTGACTGCAAAAATTTAAAATGCCTATAGCCGGACAACCAGGTCTATGACCGTATGACCCTAGTACTGTTTTAATATTACAGTAGAGCTTGTGGTAAGAGGGCAGCTATAGCAAGCTGATGTAAATCGGTCGAGCATAGCTCAAATAATAACGCAGAAGTTTTGAACCGTCTTTGACGATCTTCAAGTAGACTAATTGCCGGTTTAAGTTACAAGTACTGTGCATACAAGTTTTGCGCTGAGTAGCACTAACCGGGAGATGGAGTAGTCTGCAAGTTACAGAGGACTGGACAGAACTTTAGAAGTAGTTTTGGGAGAACTTGAAAGCTCTTATTTCGTTATTAATTTAAAAAAACCGGCCAAGTGCGAGTCGGACTCGCGCACGAAGGGTTCCGTAACGTAAACAAAAATGTTTGTTGTATGGAAGCCCCCCTTAAATATTTATTTTATTCCGTTTTTAGTAATTGTTGTTAGAGCAGCCACAGAAATACATAATCTGTGAAAATTTAAACTGTCTAGCTATCACGGTTCATGATATACAGCCCTGTGACAGACAGACGGACAGACAGACAGACGGACAGACGGACAGCGAAGTCTTAGTAATAGGGTTCCGTTTTAACCCTTTGGGTACGGAACCCTAAAAACAGGATCACGGCTGTAATCTCCAATTACGGTAGACATCCTCTCAGATCTTCACACGCTTAGATCCTTTAAAGATGTCTAGTGGGGGTAGTCACGTCCCCACCATTTTCAGTAGTTAGCATTCCATACGTGACAGGTTGCAAGCCCATCGCTTTTAAGACCACTAACTGGTTTCTTCACGATGTTTTCCTTCACCGTAAGCACGTGTTTTTGATGCGCATATACATTGAACAGAAAAATTCATTGATGCACGCCGGGATTCGAACCCTCGACCTTGAACACTCGACCTTCAGATTGAATGTCGATCGAATGTGTGTGTGTGTTTGTTACTCATTCACGCATAAACTATTGAACGTATTAAAATGAAACTTTACAGTAATATGGCTTGTACATCAGGTTAACACACAGGCTATTTTTTTCCAGGTACTACACGTGCGAAGCCGGAGCGAGCAGCTAGTGCAGTATAAACCTAAATACAACAAATGTATTTCCAGTACACCTTGGTTTATATTAATATGATAATAACAGATTTATTATTCTGTTATTTTCTACAATTTCTTGGTTCATGCTCATTCCCATTATCAGCTTCAGTGGATAGCATTTTAAGAATTTACTTTGCTAAGATTACTTTTTGTTTAACTCGTATTTCGAAGAGATAATTATAGACTGTCTCAGTTTGTTTTTACCTGACTGCGCCAGAAGGAAGGTAATGTTTCTAGGGTTCTGTACCCAAAGGGTAAAAACGGGATCCTATTACTAAGACTTCGCTGTC
Source organism: Hydriomena furcata (assembly GCA_912999785.1). NCBI lineage: Eukaryota > Metazoa > Arthropoda > Insecta > Lepidoptera > Geometridae > Hydriomena > Hydriomena furcata. The sequence goes on from OU538821.1 coordinate 4,099,669, forward strand.
CGTCTGTCCGTCTGTATTTTTTTAGTGGTGATTCCTGTAATACATTTGGCAAAATTAAGTGATTGGCCAAATTTAGCTAGAGATCGAGATGTGTGGAAGGAAGGAAGGGAGGCATCTGTCCTGTATTGGAACGATGAAGACTAAAAAATAACATATCAAGTAACGAATAAAACATTTAATCCAGTATAAATTGGAAGCTACTTTTATAAAAACACATGCTGACTCGGCGAACTTCGTATCGCTTTAGAATTAACAAATGCTGTGTTAAGTTCCCGTTCCCGTTCCCGTTATAAAAAGTATCCTATGTCCGTCTCCTGGTCCTAAGCTACCTCTTCACCAATTTTCAGCCAAATCGGTTTAGCCGTTCTTGAGTTATAAATAGTTTAACTAACACTACTTTCTTTAATATATAAATATAGATAAAGTAAAGGTCAAACGGTATTTACTTCAATAAAATCACAAGGATCGCTTTGAAAATTGGGTGGGTCGTTATTCGGTCCGATGGGCAAGTACAAAATATACCTACCTTTAATATAGTATGCAGCAAAATTATCAGAAGTATCGTATCCAATTTACCAAGGCAGCACATAAAATAACAAACCCTTCCACAAATAGGTAGTCGGCGAAATCCGTAACCCGAGACAAATAGTCCTCGAGTTAATTCCTTTGTTGGGTTCAAGACTTCTTCCGGTGAGTTTAGCCTTATGTTCACAATTTATTGTCTGCGGCAGATGCATTTAAGCTGTTATTATAGCATGAATAGGGAAGTTTACCCTCTGATGGTGCTATGAATTTTCATACGAGATCAAATGTAATTTACTCGTGTTTCACGTGCATTTTCGAGTGATTTTAATCTGTACTAATATTATAAAGAGGAAACATTTGTGTTATTGTATGTTTGTAACGAATTAACTCGAAAACAACTGGACCGTTTTAAAAATTCTTTTACGATTAGAATGCTACATTACCTTTGAGTAACATAGATTATATTTATTAATAGAAAAAGTTAGGGATCCCTGCTAAAATTACAATAATGTAACCCAAGGTGTAAAAATTATTACACTCGTACGACGCCAGGGCGGACTGCTAGTTTGTCAGTAAAAATGTAGACCAATCTAGCTTCTTAATAAATAAACCTGTGCCTTATTTGATTGCTAGTCACAAAGTAAATAACTATATCTATTCAATTAATAATTCAAATAATTTCGGCAGACATTGTCCTATCAAAATTTTAATAAACCATGAATAAGCACTTTCAGTTTATTCCGAAATTCACAATTTCTTTCTTACAATCCATATTCCAAATATTACGAGGACAACAAAAAAAAATATGCAAATCGTGTAATATATTTCAGTTTAAAGGCAAATTTTTGATACCTTACAATAACATCCGCGGAGATCTCTATTTTTTTAAAATTAGTATTATAGCCTATCTTACTCGCTGATAGTGTAGCTTTTGATAGGTGAAAGTTTTTTTTTATTGGTCTAGAAGTTTCTTAGCTGATACGAGTACATACGTACATATTTTGTGCCGACCCCACTTAAGTAGGATAAGGAAAGGAAGATGATGGTCTAATAGTTTTTTAGTTCATTTGGTACAAAACAACATACAAATTTCACCTCTGTATTTTTTTTTAAATTTTTTTTTATTTATCAAGACGCACACAACACATTACAACTTAGAAATAGAGACCATAAAACTATTGTTTTGAACTAGCAACATAAACATAATGTACGTACAACTAAGCCTAGAATTAAACTTGAAACTTTGAACCCTAACTTTTTAACTTAAACTTTAAATTACAAAATACTATATTATATAATAGTGTAGATAACTACAATAAAAACCCACAATATCTCTGTACAATGCTATGTGCCTAACTCGCAAGTAATTCTGCAAAAACATCAAATGTGGATCGTGAGAACGCAAGCGAGCCCGTTCAGCTGCCAAAGCTTATCCAGTAACATGAAAACGATCTCTCAGGGAGGTGCACTAACACATAGGTTCATGAGATCGAGCAACGCGCGAGTTGGCCCGCATAGTTATTTGCTCTGAATCTTTTTTTATGACAAAAAGAGGTACTTACACAATTTAACATGTATTTTATGGTTCAGTATCCAAAGGGTAAAAACGGGACCCTCGTACTAAGATTTCGCTGTCCGTTTGTCCGTCTGTCTGTCACAGGGCTGTAACTCATGAACCGTGATAGCTAGACTGTTGAAATTTTCACAGATGATGTATTTCTGTTGTCGCTATAACAATAAATAAAACTAAAAATAGAAAAAATATTAAATACAACATAATGGGGTATATATATAAAAATAGAAAAAATATTAAATACAGGTATGGGAATACAACAAACGTGTTTTATTTGCCGTTTTTTTATAGACAATGGTACGGAACCTTTCGTGCGCGAGTCCGACTCGCACTTGGCCAGTTTTTTTATAAAGGTTTGTTCTGAATCTTTTTTTAACGACAGAATGTTGACTCAATTCAACATGTATTTTTTTATGTATGGCCGCGCATATTTTTTCACCTGCTGATCCGATTTTGATGAACTTTCTATTATGTAGAGAATAGTCCCAAGACGATCTCATTTTTATTATATTAATTTAGGACTAATCATCGTCCCTTGGCTCCTTTTGATTGGTAGAAACATTTTCGTAGGTTTTATTTTTATTTTTTTTAAACGTAATTAGTACAAACTTTGCTAAGTTTGGGGCTAGATGGCGCTGTGTGTGAAATCTTGTTATGTTTATTTATTTATTAATTATACTTTTGGAGTTCTTCTAAACTATGGTAACCATCGACTACAAAAAACCTAAAAACCTGTTTACCTTGCCTTTGCCTAGTCTTACTGCTCGTGATTAAAATGGTCAAATATCGTGAGGAAACCAGTTACTATTTTTATAAGCGACGAAGGACTTGCATTTGGGGACGTATGATATGCTTTTTTATTGTTGTGCGAATTTGGTTATTTATTATTACTTTTAATTATTATTCTTGTTTGAGCCTTCACCTTGTTCGATCGGCACCACACTGGACCTCTACATAGTATTAAGGAAAGAGTCATTGAAAAAAAAGGTAGACCACAAGCCATGTTTGTTGCCTGATTCTTCTAAGCTTGGTCGAGAGGAACAGGCGTAGCTTCATCTAGTTCTAAAGACGTTTCAAAGTGATCCTTGTGATTTTATTGAAATAAAGGATTTTTGAATTTGTGTCGTGCCTCTACCGGAAAATTTCGAAATAACTAAAATTGGAAATACAATAAATTATATTTGATCGTATCATCCAAAGGTATACACCGATTGGGATTTGAACCACTAGTTTTATTTTCTATATTAACTTAATTAAACGAACTAATGAAAAATATTTCTTTTGAGATTACCTCCGACCGAATCGGAGTTTGAATTGACCGAACCATGCGAAATATATTGAAAGCGGCACGAACGATTAAGCATATAAATAGTGTAGGTTCGACACAATAAAGGTGGGGAACCCGGGCTGGCTACAAATTCCTTTATCCGACAAGCTTTCATTGTTTGAACAGCCTTTATCAAAGTATTGAAAGGTTTGAAATTTCATTTAAGGCGCTCCCCAGTCGACGATTATTTTTGTTCGAAACGAAAAAAGAAATACTTGTGAACAAGCCACATCTCCTATTTTATAATGTATAGTATATGTGAATAAAGATTTACCCATCTTTAATCACTTCGATAAATAATCCTACCGACCGCTGCAATGACGACAAACACACGTCGGCGCGTGGTCCGAATTAGCTTTTCGAATAAATTAATGATATAAATTATGTATAATTAATTACTTATCAAAAATCTATTCTAATAGAAATCTAGATCTACATATTACCTATCTTTAACAATAAATCACAAGTTGATTTTAATAGTAGGTATATAAAATATTTCGATCATAAATTCTAAAACGTATCATTTTGAAATAATATCTTTATCTTGAAAAGATTCTGCTATTATGTTTTCAGCTTAATAGAAATCTAGGTAGGAACCTGAAGTAATATACTTATAAAAATAGGAGACGTGGCTTGTTCAGAAGTATTTCTTTTTTCGTTTCGAAAAAGAGCAATCGTCGACTGGGAGCCCCTTAAGCACGATCAGTAATAAAACTGTGAAAGCCAAAGCCTAATTTCAGAGAAAAGTGCACGTTCTAATATAGTTATGCAAAAATAACACTAGAGCGCTCTTGAAAGGTACTGCACTGCACAAACTTAATAGAACCGTCACAACACTCTAGTGGAAGTGACGCCCTACATTTCAAGATAAGTGCAACGTAGCGGGACGATGTAGGTCTCTGGTCTGTCTTTTAGGTTTGTGACACAAAAGTATTAAGTGTATTTGCAGTGTGATTTTGACTATCATAAACCTAGTGACTACTCTACGTTTAAGACGTGAAATCAATTTTTTTGATGAGTGCAGAATCGTTTTTTCTCAATAACCGCAAAACATACAGTTTTGTTTTTTATGACAAAGATAACTTAAATATATAATCTAGATAAATTACAGTTAGAAACACGATTGGTGAAACTTTTATCGATAGATTTATTTTCAAAGTTGGCTCGTTCGAAACACTAATTTCGTTTTTACTCAAAACTATGAATAGCTTAGCAGTTCATTTTTATTTAATTCGTTATATAAATACTAGTAAAATAAATTATAGACAGTTTCTTTTTAAGTTTGATGGTTTTCAAGATAATCTTTCCACTTTGCATTATCGTTCATTATATTATCTTTTTTTTTTTGTTTAATTCATATATATATATATATATATATATTTGTCAATTATAATTTTTTTAGTACTATTTACTTATTACTTTTTCTATAAGATGTTTTAGGTTATATTCATGTTGGTAAGGAACTGCCTCCTGTAACACAGCTTTTTATAAAGCTACCACAGGAGACAGAGCTCAACCGATATTTTGGTACCTTCTACCTACTTCAAGAAATAAATGATTTGAATTTGTATTTGTATAATGCGGGTTTTAACACTTTTTCCGTCTTATCCGGTTAGACTCTAGAGCCCAAACAAAAACAATTAATTATTTGTTTTTGTTTGGGTTCTAGAGTCTAACCGGATCACCTAACTAGTAAGACGGCTTTATTTCTTAAGTTCTTTCAGCAGCCAAGATAGTTTTCGAGGCTAAGAAATCATTTATTTTTTGAGCATTTTTTAAGTTATAATGTTTTTTCATTTTAGAGTACTTTTGATTGACTATTTCTATTTTTACAAGCTTTTATTTAACTTGCAATATATGTAACTATGTTTGTTAAGACGGAATCATGCAACTCAATTTTGAAGCAGTTATCTCCAACCGATTGAGCTGATATTTCGTATACTTATGTAACTCCGGTGACAATGTAATAATATGGTGACAGTGAGCTGATCTGATGATGGAGTCAGGAGCTGTTCAACAGACTCTTACAATGAAACTCCTTAGTAAATACTTCGATTGAAGAAAAACTTTGCAAGTTTCGATGACAATATTATATAATGTGACAGCGCTGGTGCTCGATGGATTAAAATAATTTACTAAAGCTTGTCATTAAAAAATATTTTTCAAAAGATCAGACAACTCAACATGCACTACAAAGCACCGAAGCTTTCGTCGTTAAAACCTCAAGATGTCAAATTGTCAACCTTTCTGACCATTAATTTGGTGACAGCGTTGTACGTTAGGTTTTACGATCTATTACAATAGACAATTAATTATTAAGCAAACTACATCACTAGCACTTATACGTACAATGTAAGAAGGATATAATTGAATAGATCGCCAAGAGGCGAGAGCATGAGACGTCTAAAAGCTAAAATTATAATATTCAAACAGAATCCGTCTCAGGTACAGTTCTACTCAAACCTCATTACAAAATTGAATCAGATCTGAAACGTTTATGTAAATTCAGTCTGGATGCTGCCAAATCGAATGACGCAAATTTGACTGCAGTGTTTTATCTTATTTTGGTTACAGATTTCTGTCGAAGAGTTCAATAAACAGTTTTGTTATGAGTTTCAAGTTTTGTGTGAGAAAAAGAAAATATGACACGAAACTTTAAATAATTTTCAACCTAACGTGGAGTGGTTTTTGGGTACGGAACACTTACCGTAAAAACCAAAGGGTAAAAACGGGACCCTATTACTAAGACTTCGCTGTCCGTCTGACCGTCTGTCCGTCTGTCTGTCACAAGGCTGTACTTCATGAACAGTGATAGCTAGACAGTTGAAATTTTCACAAATTATGTATTTCTGTTTCCGCTAGAACAACAAATACTAAAAACAGAATAAAATAAATATTTAAGTGGGGCTCCCATACAACAAACGTGATTTTTATGCCGTTTTGTATAGAGAATGGTACGGAACCCTTCGTATGCGAGTCCAACTCACACTTGGCCGGTTTCTTTTCTAACAAAACAAAAGAAGAAACGGCTAATAAACTTCGATTTACGTCTCAAAATATGAAATATTAAATTAATTTACACGCATTGTACAATTGCTAACAAAAATCACTACTACAAAACTTCATAATATTTAACGAATCTTTTTATTGAAAAAGTGTTGATAGTAGGTTAGGAATAAAATTACATTAAAAATTATACACTTCCCTTCTAAAGGTATTCCGAAAAAAATGTCTACTTTATTAACTTTGTACCGGGAACACATTATGTTTAGAACCGAGTAATTTCAGCATGATAGTACTAAGAGTCTGCGAGTATAATGCCTCTGGCTCAGACGCTCTTGGTGGAACTATAAGGGTACCTTGTCAGACTTTGAAACCCTATAGAGATTCAATTAACTGCATCAAAAAGAAATTGCATCATTAGACCTTCAAAGGGCTAAATCTGTCTACAAAAGCTCTCTGTCCCATGTTGTTTTGAGTTTGAAACAGCTAAAAGACGCAGTGTTACCAAATACGTCCAAATATTTTTTATTCTGGCAATGTTTACCGTCCGTACTATGTAATGTCGGGAGTTGCGAATCACCGACCTCTCACGATTGCACACATTGGCCCAGAAATCGTAAGAGAATTAGAATAAAATACTAGTAAATGACAATTTTCTATTGTCATTTACTAGTATTTTAACCGACTAAGTGCGAGTCGCATTTGCGCACGAAGGGTTCCGTACCATTATCTATAAAAACGGCAAAAAAATCATGTTTGTTGTATGGGAGCCCCCCTTAAATATTTATTTTATTTTGTTTTTAGTATTTGTTGTTTGAGCAGCAACAGAAATACATACCTAATATGTGAAAACTTCAATTATCTAGCTATCACGGTTCTTGAGATACAGCCCTGTGACAGACAGACGGACAGACGGACAGCAAGTCTTAGTAATAGGGTTCCGTTTTTACCCTTTGGGTACGGAACCCTAAAAAGTAAGAATAGAACCAACTTTCACGTTTAGATGTTGCAAAAAAACTAAATTTTATATAAATGTTTCTAAATTATAGATTTTTATTTTTTTATTTTTTTGAAATGAAAAGAAATAATGATATAGGGTCACGATTTTAATTTCCAAGTACAAGACATACCTACTCTCAGATCTCCTGGCGCTCAGATCGGATAAGTAGTCAGTAGCACGTCCAAACATTACATTAGGCACATGCCCACATTTTGCAGTAGTTATTTTTACGCCAATTTAAAAAAATACAGAAAAGAATTCTTCACTCCACGCGAAATCAACACTCACTTTATTTTTAACTTTGTTGCACTCTACCGTACGAAAACCCGTACGAAAAACTAGACAGACGTATAACATACAGGTATATCGATATATGGCGAGGTTCCTCATTAAGGGAACCAGGTTCTCGTGTATCAAAAGGGGTCCAACGAGTCTGGCTAAAATATAATCCCCTTATCGACAAATGTTTGTAAAGTTGAGCAAAACAAAATAAATGAATGCACACCTGCGTTATAAAGCATTCAATCAAAATATAATAAAGAATTCCTACTGACATTTTGACTGCTCGAATGACATATAGAAAAATAATAAAAACTTGTATTCGTATGAAATAATAATACAGCTTCTGTTTTTATTCCACATTCCTCGTATGCATACAAATATTATAAAGGTATTTTAGTTTGTAAAAAAAAACACTACTGGACTAATTTAAAAAAATCTTTCACCAATCTAAAGCTCCATTATTAGCGAGTAACATAGGTATTATTTATTTCCAAAAAATAAGATCCTCATGCTAACTGCAATATTAAAAAAACCGGCCAAGTGCGAGTCGGACGCGCGCTCGAAGGGTTCCGTAAAATTATCTATAAAAACGGCAAAAAAAACATGTTTGTTGTATGGGAGCCGCCCTTAAATATTTTTATATTTATTGCCTAAAATCTAACCATTGCAATATATAACATAACCCCGTGCAAAGCTGGAATGCACATCTAATGTACCTATAAGTACACAGAAATTTTGAGGAATTGTTTTGTAAGGATACAATCATTCTCTCACTCGGACTTAATACAGCTGTGGTGGGGCGTTGCCTATTTCAGACAGACACACAATACCGCTTTGACAACTCGAGCTTAAAACGACGTCATCTAAGCCAATTGAACTCCTATCGAACATAGATGGGCGAATATCGGAAGCATCGACAAAACTGTCGATAATCAGAAGTTAGGCAATAAGCCTGCGGGTGACAGTTTTGAATTAACCTATTGCATAAAGTATTCACAGCACTATGATGGTAAACGACAAACACAAAAGCCTCAAACATTTCATTCATAAAACCTTTTTAAAATTTTGTCATGTATTCGTGTAGGATAGACGAGGTAACAATATTTTTTCATAACAAGCTTTTGTAAAATTTCAAACCTTTATGCTCCAACAACAGACTAACGCGCTGTCACCTGTCACATAATATTACATTCTCATCGGAACTTGGTGATATGCAAAGTTTCCCAATAGAACTATATAAGGAGTTCCATTGGCCAGCTGACTCTGTCATAACCAGTATGTTATTGTATAGTTACCAAAGTTACAGTATGCAAAATTTCAGCTTTGAATAGTTGAGAGAAACTTGTTTAAAATCGATTGCAGGAATTGACCCGCACATACAAATTCACTAACTAACAAAGCAAGTTAAGGTGATAAGTGAATTTTTTGACTTTTTGTATGGGTTGAGTCTACCCGGATAAAACGGAAAAAGTGATAAAACAGCATTATCTTGAAAACCATCAAATTTAAAAAGAAACTGTCTGTAATTTACTTAGCTAGTATGATTATCTAACGAATTATATAAAAATTAAATGTTTAGCTATTCATAGTTTCGATTAAAAACGAAACTAGAGTTTTTCAAGAGCCAACTTTAGAAAATAAATCTATCTAGAAAAATTTCACCAATCGTGTCTCTGTCTGTAATTTATGTAGATTATATTCTTAAGTTATCTTTGGCATAAAAAACAAAACTGTATGTTTTGCGGTTATTGAGAAAAAACGAATCTGCATTCATCAAAAACATTTATTATTCATCTTAAATAAAAACTTGTAAAAACTGACACTTACCGAGCTTTTCTAGTGAACGTCAAACGAACTCTCAGAGTTGCTAAAAGCTTGCTAGTGACACCGTTTTCACTGAATTACAGAGCGTGCAGGCAATCGTTCAAGTCACAAATCAAATATTAACTTGCTTGCTCGCTTTAAGTGCTTTAATTTATCGCGCAACGTCTATGTCTACTCAAATCTGTAAAACACTAAACCGTCTCATTAATAAACGTAGACTAACGCAGGATTAAATTTAATCCAACGCTTACGTTTGGACTAGTCGAATTCAATATTAATAAACAAGGATTAGAAATGGAGTTGCTTACATTAAGCTGGTATTAACAAGTCTTGGTGTAACCTCAGATGATCTTTGGATAAGTAAATTTTTATTAATAGCACCGTTAAAGTGCAAACGCATCATATTATACTTGGTTCAACATCTTGAACAACGCCCAAAGAGCGTCTTTTGCAAACCGATATTTAGAAACTCTAAGAAAAGAGGCTGCTCAATTTCCAGCCAAGCTCTCTTGAGTTGTAAACAAGAAACATGACAGCGACAACTTTGCAATTCCCGAGATCTATTTACGAGGAAAGTTCAGTGAAAATCTTTTCTCAGTGAATGCAATTCTTTTGGCGGTGATTCATTTTGATCGTTGGTCCAGCAGTTTTTCTGCGTCTACATTTACACTATTAAATTAAGTTAAAATTTATTATATGCTTTTGTTTGATCCGAATAGACTAAATGGAACGGGACCAATTTTAAAAATGCTTTCACCTATCAAAAGCTTCATTATCAATCCCCATCAATGTAACAGAAGCCATATTTTTTTTACAAAAAAAAACAGAGTTCCCCTTGAAAATTGCAATTTTGTAACGTAAGGTATCGAAAATTTGCATTTAATCTTCATTACTACACCCCTGCGAAGCCGGAGCGGGCAGTTAGTACTAAAATAAAGGTTCTATAAACGCGCACTGATGCGGATATCGCCACGACTCATGTGCTCATGCATGCATGCATGCGGAAAATAAAAGATCAAATTAGTATGAAAACTCAAGTCGTGACACGTTACCATGCTATTTATTTTTGATGAATGCAGAATTGTTTTTTCTCATTAACCGCAAAACATGCAGTTTTGTTTTTTTTATGACAAAGATACAATTACTCGATAGATTTATATTTGAAAGTTGGCTCTTAGATTTAGATATCAAGGGATTAGCGTTTTAAATTAATTTATTTTATCAGTACAAGGTTTGTTGGGAAAAAAAAGGAAATTGACTGAAATTGCTTTTTTCTATGCAATTATTGAAATTTAGGCAGGACAAAGTCTGTCACGGGTCGGCTAGTTATCTATAATTTTAAAGATGTTTTGGTCATTATCTATAAAAAGTTATGCATTTTTTAGACTAGTTTCCCTAATAGTACTTTAGTCGAAAGTGGCAGATGTACTTACGGTGCGTCAATTATTAATTTTTAGACTCCTTTTGAAACAGCACAAACTACGTCTACTCAAGAGCGGTTTTTTCTACTTTCTTTCTATCTTTTTAAACTTAAACCACATATCACTGTGAATATAAAGTAGTACCTATAATGATATATTTGTTTAAATCAATTGTTTTATTATTATTTGGTGTAGAAAATGAGATAAGCAAACGGGAACAATAAAATCAGAGATCCGAATCTAATGAAATCGCGCGGTGTATTTTAATTCGGGAATTCGGGCTGGGAGCTCAGACAATGTTTGAGAACCAGCTGAGTCACTAGTATTAATCTTGCCATACAGTTCGGTTGTTTTGAGATTCGGAGCATACATACTCGTTTTAGCTTTCACAGTAATATGAGCACGAGAGTTTTTATAATGAGCTTATCGCACTATAAAATCTGACCATAGAATGGCATTAAAGTTTTGATTTTCAAAAATCGAAAACAACTAAAAAGGAAAGAGATAAACATCCTCTTAGATCTCCAGGCGCTCAGATCTGAATATGCCTAAAGAGAGTAGTGAGAGGCACGTCCAAACATTACATTTAGCATGTGCCTTTTTACTGTAACTAGCATTCCATACTAAAAAGGATCAATAGAATAACTAAGTAGTTATTATAATCTAACTAATATTATAAAGAGAGAGTGTGAGTTTTGTGAGTTTGTAGGAGTAAGTATGTACTGGGTAATCTCAAGAACCACGGCACGGGTAGACAGAGGCACGTCCAAACATTATATTTGGCACATGCCCATATTTTGCATTAGTTAGCATTCCATACGTGACAGGTTGCAAGCCCATCGCTGCTTATAAGAATACTAATGCATTATTCCGGATGGACATGCTACTTTATCCAATTCTCTGTCACTTTCCGTAAATAAATAAATACAAATACTGTATTCTTCTGTCTGAAGTATGCGCCACTTTGGGTAATAGATTATTACAAAAAGACATCACATTACAATAACAGCTGTATAAATATATAAAGCTCAATGTACTGCTTTTTATTTTTGTCAATAATGCCTAATGGAATATATCAAAGTCTACGTGGTTTTTCTTTGCTCTTCCATCGCACGCTTTAATTAGAGAGCGATCGTTCCGAAACGGATTCTGCCATTCGCTTTTCCTCCCACACACGAACGTGTCTGTCCGCTCACGGAAATTGATAGCTGGATTTAATGTGATAGTGCTTTCTACTGGGTTCGATATAGATTGATTCAACTAGTTTAAAGAACATCATCTTCTTTGCTTTAAGAACGTTTAAGATGTTGATATGCGGGCATGTTTTGGGACTCGCGGTTCGATCTATTAAATCTACGGATTATCAATCCTACAATAGTGGTTAGTCTGAGCACGAACCACTATTGTATCGACAACTTAACGTCCAAATGTCAAAACTGACACTTTTTAGGATTTCGTAGTCTACAAGAAACCTTTATAGTTTCGCCATGTCCGTCCGTCTGTCCGCAGCTTAGCCCAGAGACTATCAGTGCTAGAAAGGTGTAATTTGGCATGTATATACATAATAGTAATGTCAATAAAGTCGTAGAATAAAATCTTAAAAAACTAGAGTCGCGTGTCCCCCTCCCCGCCCCTAAAAGCAAAACTATAGGGTTTGGGGGCGTGAAAATTTACGGTTGTATTACATAATATACTGAAGTTAAAAGCAGAACTATAACAGCTAAGTAGGCGTTACAAGTTTTTGTATAATATACGTAATAGTCGACCAACTTATAAAATGTACATGAAGAAGAAATAATCATTTTTTTGTACCATGTTTAAATACCTTTGAAAATAACTTAATATAACGTTGTTAGCCGTGTGAACAACGAAACCCTATAATGCGCGTGACCCGACCGGCTAAGTGCATACTTAGCCGGTTTTTTGTATACTAAAAGTGTATTGACAACATAACGTCTAAATGCCAAAACTGACACTTTTACTATACAAAAAGTGTCAGTTTTGACATTTGGACGATACGTTATCGATACGAAAGTGGTTCATGCTAACCCCCTCTAAGTGACTCGGTAAACAATAACGAGCGCTTGAATTTAAAATACCATGCTTGGGAATTATAGCCAATCTATATTTCTTTTCTTTTTCATAAGTGGCCAGCTGACCTTTTTTTAGTGTTCCGTACCCAAAGGGTAAAAACGGGACCCTATTACTAAGACTTCGCTGTCCGTCTGTCCGTCTGTCCGTCTGTCCGTCTGTCCGTCTGTCCGTCTGTCCGTCTGTCCGTCTGTCCGTCTGTCCGTCTGTCCGTCTGTCCGTCTGTCCGTCTGTCCGTCTGTCCGTCTGTCCGTCTGTCCGTCTGTCCGTCTGTCCGTCTGTCCGTCTGTCCGTCTGTCCGTCTGTCTGTCACAGGGCTGTATCTCATGAACCGTGATAGCTAGAAGTTGAAATTTTCACAGATGACGTATTTCTGTCGCTACTATAACAACAAATACTAAAAAAACAATAAAAACAGAATAAAATAAGTATTTAAGTGGTCCCATACAACAATCGTAATTTATTGCTGTTTTTTTATAGATAATGGTACGGAACCCTTCGTGCGTGAATCCGACTCGCACTTGGCCAGTTTTTTTTTAAAGACGTCTTTATGTATCGTTAAAAATGTATTGAACGCAATAGAGCAGTTGAAGTTAAATGCTCAGATTTATCATACATTAAGTTTTCTTGCATTTTTCATTTATGCGGTTTTGTCGCATGAAAACCGAAGATAATTACAATATTGCTGTTTTTGGCAAAACTCCCCGGTATTCTTAACTACGAGTGTTTTTAATGGACATTGTGGAGTTGAATTCTGTTATTTAAAAACGGCTAGACCGATTTTTATGTTTTTTTAATGTATTTTTGGTAGGTATAAGAAAGTCCAACGTCATTTTATAAAATCTTAAGACGAGTAATAAATGTTTTTGATGAATGCAGAATCGTTTTTTCTCAATAACCGCAAAACATACAGTTTTGTTTTTTTTATGACAAAGATAACTTAAGGATTTAATCTAGATAAATTAAAGACAGAAACACGGTTGGTGAAACTTTTCTCAATAGATTTATTTTCCAACGTTGGCTCTTCAAAAACACTAGTTTCGTTTTTAATAAAACTATGAATAGTTAAATAGTTCATTTTTATATAATTCGTTAGATAATCATACCTACCTAAATTAAAGACTTTTTTTTTATTTGATGGTTTTCAAGGTAATGCAGTTTTATCACTTTTTCAGTATTATCCGGGTAGACTCAGCCCATACAAAACGTCAAAAATTTCACAAATCACCTTAAGGGCCTGTTTCACCATCTTCAAGTAAAGTCCTAAGTAAGCTACTCGGCGATTACCAAAAACGAACGTACTATTTGACATTTGACAGTTTTGACTCTTTCATACATTAATTTAGCACTAACCGGAAAGTAACTAATCAACACTTTACATAAAAATGATTAAACAGGCCCTAAGTCTTATAAATGTCTTATCTTTTACCGAAAATTTATTCTGGACGCAAATTTTGTACAACATTTAAAAGATTTTAGGTTTTCTTTTTTTTTTTTTTGATATTTGATCCTAATTGCAATTAAAATTTAATCAGATAACGATGGTACCTGTATATAAATGTATATATAATAATAATGTCGTAATGAACCTCTAGTTACTTATGAAGCCTTTTGAATTTTCATTCGCTAAAAAACTTCTTGATAATCTTTTCGTCAAATCATCAACTAATTTTATATAATACTAGCTTCCACCAGCGGCTTCGCCCGCGTGGTACCTGGATAACAAGTTACCTGTGTTATTCTGATGTATAAGCTATATAACTGTAAAGTTTCATTTTAATCCGTTCAGTTGTTTTTGCGTGAAAGAGTAACAAACACACACACACGCACACACACACACACACACACATACACACATACATTCACTCGCAAACTTTCGCATTTAATATTAGTAGGATACTAGTAGGATTAGGATTACTAAATAGAATTTATCGAATCTACCATTGCGATGTAATAGAATACCTAACTACACATAGGTATGATTGAATTGATAAACCCAGTTCATAGTTTAGTCATAGTCTTCATAGTTTTTAAATAAAAGTGAATTTTTAACTGACGTACAACGTAAAGGTTCTTATTTAGGGTTCCGTACCAAAAGGGTATAAACGGGACCCTATTACTAAGACTTCGCTGTCCGTCAGTCCGTCTGTCCGTCTGTCTGTCACAGGGCTGTATCTCATGAACCGTGATAGCTAGACAGTTGAAATTATCACAGATGATGTATTTATGTTGCCGCTATAACAACAAATACTAAAAACAGAATAAAATAAATATTTAAGTGGGCCTCCGATACAACAAACGTGTTTTTTTGCAGTTCTTGATTGATAATGGTACGGAGCCCTTCGTGCGCGAGTCCGACTTGCACTTGGCTGGTTTTTTTACTTATATATGACCGCGTACTGCATTTGTTAGTTTGTAATTGTAACAAATAACTATTAATTTTAACCGAAAAGGAAGTTGTATGTACTTTAACATGTATATTTTTTTTGTTGATTTTTTATGTATGACTGCGCATATCTTTTTACCCAGTGACCCGATTTCGATGACTTTTTTTCTATTGTTTAGAGAAAATTCCCAAGTTGGTCCCATTTAAATTATATTTACGTAGGACTGACAGTTCCTTAAAACACTTAAAAAAATAATATCTTTCCTTGACTTTGCGATTGGTCGGTACATTTTCGTCAGTTTTCTTTGTAGTTTTAAAACGTAATTATTATATAAATAAATAAAATAAATATTGGTGGACATTTTACACATCGCCATCTAGCCTCAAACTAAGCAAAGCTTGTACTATGGGAACTAGATAACTGATAGAATACTTAAATATTTTTTTTGTAAATACATACATATATATGTAACATACTAACACCCAGACTTAGAGCAAACATCTATGTTCATCACACAAATATTTGATCTGGGTGGGGATCGAACCCACAACCTACAGCGCTTAAGGCAGAGTTACTACCAACTGAGCTGTGAGGCCGTCAAATAAAGATTGTAAGTAGATTCATATTATTCAAATTACAAATGGTACTTTTGTTTAGTAACTTAAATACTGCCATTCGTGAGTACGAGGCTTTCTAAACTTTTCAGACGTGCTAAACTTTTCTGACCAATATGTATGAAAATAATCGCTTTTTAAACAATGATAAATAATTATTCTTGACTATCATTATGATAACATGATTTTATCAACATACGTCGATCAAGAGTAAGAAAATATCTAGCAAACTCGAGAGCATTTCAGCCATTTCAAACTTCAGTATTACAATGACACGAAAAACAAAAATAAATAGGATCACGACTGTAATCCCCAAGTTCGGTAGACATCCTCTCAGATCTCCAGGCGCTTGGATCCTTTGAAGAAACATTATATTTGGCAGATGTCCACATTTTGCAGTAGTTAGCATTCCATTGACAGGTTGCAAGCCCATCGCCGCTTTATACGAATACTAATGCATTATTCCGGATGGATATGCTACTATCCAATTCTCTGGTTTCCTCACGATGACAATGACTCGACTAAATCGATAAACCGACAATATAATTGTCCCTATGCTACACAATTCTGCAATTATCACCCAATAATGCAAATCTACATGTAAACATTAATATGTTATATCACATTTGTCGGGTATAACTGGAAACTGCAATATGTGAAATCGGTTTCAAATATGACTGTGTAACTGTGTATTTGTCTCTACATCCGAACAGAAATCCAATATTGACTGTGACTGGCATTCAGGCCGACTGGCACCAGTTTTTGGCGGTTGTATGTAGATGCGAGTCCTTCATTGATATCATTTGGCATCGGAAAAATAAGATCCAGACTTCATAAGTATAAATTTATAATAAATATTGGCGGATTTTAAACACAGCGCCATCTAGCCCCAAACTTGAAGAAGTAGCTGATAGTTCAATATATATAATATAAGACATTAATGAATTCACGACTTTAAAATATACCTAATTATTTAGTTTTAGGTTAATAATCAATAAGGATATATACATATTTTGAAGATATTACTAGAATTGAATGTACAATTCTGTTATTAATATTTTGTGACCTGTAACTTATTTATTTGTTATCAATAAATGTACTATGAACTAAGCAGAGCTTGTACTAGAACCAGATAACTGATAGAATACTTAAATACTTTTTTTTATATTCTTACACCCAGACACAGACCAAACATCTATGTTCATCACACAAATATTTGGCCCGGGTGAAGATCGAGTCAACCTACAGCGCAGAAGGCAGAGTTACAACTGAGTTGTGAGGCCAGTCGAAAATACAGTAAAGCCATTGTAATAAAATGAAAGCTATCGGTCAACTATTAGTATTTACGTGTTTACGAAGTTTGAGTTTAAGGCGATACTTGAATTTTTTGACTTTTTTATGGGCTGAATTTACCCGGATAAGACGGAAAAAGTGCTAAAACTGCAATATCTTGAAAACCGTCTGTAATTTATTTAGCTAGTGTGATTATCTAACGAATTATATAAAAATGAACTAAGACAATGAAACGACTAAGACAGTTAACAATGGCAAGCTCTAGATGGCGTATGCGTATCGTAAATATTATCGACAGTTTTTTATGAGATCGCGTTGCTGGTACCTACGTAGGCAAGTTATAGGGGTAGCTTTACCAACCCCTCAATAACCATTTTCTCTTTGTCCGCCTATGCTTTTCGAATAAATTAATGATGTCAATTATGTATAATTACTTATCAAAAACCTATTCTAATAGAAATCTAGATCTACATATTAAATATCTTTAACAATAAATCACAAGTTGATCTTAATAGTAGGTATCAAAATATTTCGCACATAAATTCTAAAACGTATCATTTTGAAATAACATCTTTATCGTGAAAAGTTTCTGCTATTATGTTTTCAGCTTAATAGAAATGTAGGTAGTAAAGTAATATGAACCTGAAGTAATATATTTATAAAAATAGGAGATGTGGCTTGTTCAGAAGTATTTCTTTTTTCGTTTCGAAAAAGAGCAATCGTCGACATACAGCCCCTTAAATACGCTTGAATTAGTGCTAAGAACCAAGATGGAATGTTTCCATTCCAATGGGTCGAAACCACTTGTACGGGCCTTTGCCTATTTCACATTTACCTGAACCATCCACGGAATATTGCAACATTTGAACTTCAATATATCTGAAGCGCTGCATTTGCTACCAATTTCCAGCTATATCAATTCAACCAAAATAAACCATTACGTCTTGGACGTAGGGTTCAGTTTGGACTGAACTATTTAAAGCGTTATTACCCACAATTGCGGACTATAATCCTATAGTAGCTGAGAACTGTTCGGTATTGTGATAGTTTTGCGGCCGCACTCCGGACGCCGTCGGGGCTCTGTGCCAATACTCGATGTTGTATTTCGATTGAGATTCAACTGAGACGAAAAAGCAATAAATAAAATCGCTAAATTCGTTTTTATTTTATATTTGAACTAGCTGACCCGTGCCCGCTTCGCTGTGCGTAAGACATTTCTAATACCATCGCGGACTTTATTGTAGAAAAAAAAATGTGTTTATTTACGACATTACATTAGAAACCTCTAAAATTATCAGTGTTTCTCTACTATATTATGCATGTATTATACATATAAACCTTCCTCTTGAATCACTCTATCTATTAAAAAAAACCGCATCAAAATCCGTTGTGTAGTTTTAAAGATATAAGCAAACATACATACATACATACATACAGACGCGGGAAGCGGAAAGCGACTTTGCTTTATACTATGTAGTGATAGTTGTCCGCTCAACTAATAAAGATTGTAGT
This sequence comes from Hydriomena furcata, assembly GCA_912999785.1. Lineage (NCBI taxonomy): Eukaryota > Metazoa > Arthropoda > Insecta > Lepidoptera > Geometridae > Hydriomena > Hydriomena furcata. Next base: position 4,118,521 of record OU538821.1, read on the forward strand.
AAAGTTTCCGATGCAAATTTTTGTGAGAATCTCTATCCTATGTTAAAACGAGTAATAAATGTTTTTGATGAATGCAGAATCTTTTTTTCTCAATAATCGCAAAACATAAAGTTACACATTGTTTTTTATGACATAGATAACTTAAAGATTTAATCTAGATAAATTATTAAAGACAGAAACTCGATTGGTGCACTTTTCCCGATATATTTATTTTCCAAAGTTGGCTCTTCAAAAACACTAGTTTCGTTTTTAATCAAAACTATGAATAGCTAAACAGTTCAGTTTTATATAATTCGTTAGATAGTCATACTAGCTAGCTAAATTAAAATTATATTTTTTTTAATTTGATGGGTTTTCCGTATAATGCAGTTTTATCACTTTTTCCGTTTTATCCGGGTAGACTCAACGTCAAAAATGTCACTATTCACCCCATTGATAGGTAGAAGAATTTATAAATTTGGTCCAGTAGTTTTGTATCGAATCGATTCCTAACAAATATATAGTAGTGTAGATATAGACAAGGAAACATTTCCATTTATCTAAATGTAACAGAAAAGTTCATTAACTATTTTAAGGAATGTAGAAAATCCCAGGCATATTCTAAATTCCATGCACTTAAAATAGACAAAGAAGTTTTATCTAAAAACCGCGTGAAATGTGAAAACACGAGCGTGGTTTAAAACATTTTCCGAGTTTAAATTCCGAGTGTTTTTACTATAGTGTGTGTAGAGCTCTTGCTTGATCACCCTCGTACAACTCTCCTATGCATTTCCAATCACCCCTCGGCACAGAATAAAGTGTAGTTACAGGGCAGACGATGGCGCAGGTAATAGACAAGAGGGGGACTGACATGCTGTAGGTAATCACTTTCATCACATTAGGGCTGTGTTCAAAACGAACCATTCAACGGCGTTCGTAGTGTTAAGCTGTTTAAACCGAATTCATAGTAATAAATAAACTGGTTCATCATCGAAGTCTTGTATGAGGATGTTTTTTGTCGATAATAACATGTTCTACTAGATGATAGTCAAAAAAAAAGTCATATAAATTATATTAATATAACAATTGCTGTCTCATACATAGTCCTGTCTCCACACTAAGACTATGACTAAAAGAAACTACAAGTAGGTATCACTACATAGTATAAAGCAAAGTCGCTTTCCGCTTCCCGCGTCTGTATGTAATATGTATGTATGTATGTTTGATATTTAAAACTACAAAACGGATTTTGATGCGGTTTTTTTTAATAGATAGAGTGATTCAGGAGGAAGGTTTATATGTATAATAACATGCTACCCGTGCGAAGCCGGGGCGGGTCGCTAGTAATTGAATACAACAAACCAAACCTTTTTGTATCACGACTGTAATTCAAAGTTCGATAGACATTCTCTTAGATCTCAAGACGCTCAGTTACGTGAAGATATCTTTAGGTGGTAGTCAGAGATACGTCAAATTTAGATTTTTAATGAATAGATTGTATTTTCATAAAATAAACCAGTCAAAGAAGAATAGATTTTAAACGCTTTAATATTTAAAGTCCTGATTTTCGTTCTGTCGTTCTACAATTAAATGAAGCTAGAAAGCAAATTGCGGCTACCAATACCTTGTTGGCTTCCTTTTAATTGAACGATTCCAGTGAGAAATTTAAAAGTGATAAAACTTTGTTCTCTCTTAAGTGCCGCAAGGCGTTACGAGGCCAAGAAAATGCAAATTATTTCTTCAAGGTCTGGAAGGAAATCTTTTCAAGAAAATCTTCAATTTATAATGTCTGGCAAAAGACAACAGCCGTTTCATAAGTACTTGTGACTACGGTCATCAGTGGCTGCGAAGTTTTGCTTTATGAACAAATTGCCTCAAAAACTAACATTACGAAATCGTACAATGTTACCTACATTGTACGAGATAAATCTCCCATAAATACTTTATCGATATTCTAAAGTTTTTCTTCGAACTTAAAAACAAACAGAACAATGAATTCTAAATGGAATTTCTTATGATATCTTTGAACAATCCAAATAATTCAACAGAATTTGAAATTGAAGAATAAACTCGGGGTATGCATAGTTCTAGATTTCACTCAAAGTTGTAAGTAAGTGGAGGAAGATAGAATATTTAAATCTTCGTCACCAAGATTATGGGCACTGCTTTCGTGAAACCTAGTCCTGACAGGCGCATTTTTAAATTCCTTCCTTAGTGTCATAATAATAAGGTAGAAATCAGTATGCGCTCCAGACGTCGCTTACGACCTGCACAATTCCGAGTGAAAAACGTTTGAACACAGTTAACTCTCAAGTGAACATAACTGTCATAATGCACACAAACTGGAAACAGGAATCCATATTCGATCCTGACAAGCAATTGTCAAAATGGCTTTGTTACAAGATAGCCTTTGTCCGCCGACTGACGCCTCACACACACTTGCACACATCAAAGGGTTCACGTATATGAACCCTAGTAGGGAATATAGATTCATATTTATAGGTATGTATTACAGGGGAGGCTCAGATTATAATTGTTATGAGAAACAGCACCGGGAGCCACATTGACTTTTCCCGTATCATTTCAAATCTGATATGTCTGAGTCCGACACGACAACCGCACGTACGATTTATACGAGTCCAGTAACTATTAATATGTAAAACAAACAAGATTTAATAATTCATCCACTCTCAAATTCTTATTGTAGAGTTGAAGTTCGCACTAGAATCGATTCTAAATGCAGCTCGTTAAAGGTAGACAGACGGTCAGTTGGCTTCGTTGTTTTGTGCAAATTGACGATCCGTCCTGTCAATTAAATTACAAGCGCGCTTTGAAGTCCGTACGAACGTGTAGAGTGGGCAACAAAAATTCACTAACCCCCTCCCCTCGTTTGCCAATAAAACTCAAACAAAAACGTTTATTGAAATAGTACATTAGGGCTGGTACAAAGGCAGATTCGACAAAGGATTTGAAAATGTGCAAATATGCAAGTTACGATACACGTTTGAATTTTTTACAAGCTTTTATTTAACTTACAATGTTTGTTCATTTGTATTTGCTAAGCATTTTTTGACCATTATGTTGGTATCCGATTTGCATCCACCTTTAGTTATGGTGACAATACGAGTACAATAATATAGCGAAAGCGAGCTGATCCGATTTCTAGCTCGAAGGAGGATTTTACATAAGCTTTTGAGAATATATTTTTCAACAGAAAACTTATTGAGGTTGAGTCTGCTCTCCGAATTTTCCAAATGACTTGAAGGTGTCTAGTATAATACACGCGCCATCTGAAAGCTGACTACTAACAGGATCAACTGATCATCGTAGCTTTTCCGAATTCGATATATGGACCACAGTTGTAAAAGAATTACCTTTTTTACTGAGACTAAAGTATTATCTTTGTTTTAAAGTTTACTTTGAAAAATTTTTAACATTTTAAGGCAATACAAATCATCACATACGTGACAAGTTGCAAACCCATCTCCGCATAAAAGAATACTGGATGATTTTCTCACGAAGTACTCACTTTACTTAGCCATTTTGAATGTGTTAGTGTATTTTTCGAATAGAAAATGTATTGATGCATTCGAATCGAATTGTGAGTCGAAGTACCACTCGGTCAACATGGCTTTTCTCCAAACTTACACCATTTAAAATAACTACAGCTCATTAAGGGGCTCCCAGTCACTGATTGCTCTTTTTCGAAACGGAAAAAGAAATACTTCTGAACAAGCCACATCTCCTACTTTTATAAGTATATTACTTCAGGTTCCTACCTAGATTTCTATTAAGCTGAAAACATAATAGCAGAAACTTTTCACGATAAAGATATTATTTCAAAATGATACGTTTTAGAATTTATGATCGAAATATTTTATATACCTACTATTAAAATCAACTTGTGATTTTTTGTTTAAGATAGGTAATATGTAGATCTAGATTTCTATTAGAATAGATTTTTGATAAGTAATTATAAATAATTTATATCATTAATTTATTCAAAAACCTAAGGCGGACCACGCGCCGACGTGTGTTTGTCGTTATTGCAGCGGTCGGTAGGATTATTTATCGAATTGATTAAAGATGGGTACATCTTTATTCACATATACTATACATTATAAAATAGGAGATGTGGCTTGTTCACAAGTATTTATTTTTTCGTTTCGAACAAAAACAATCGTCGACTGGGAGCTCCATAAACAAATGACTAATAATGTTTGAAGTAGCCAGAAAGTGGCATTTACGGTAACAATTTCATACCACACAATTTCTGAGTAAAATCATTATTCTATGCAGGTTAAACGATAGTTCCATGAGAACCAACTGCAGGATAGTTAATCGCTATCGTCGGTATACTCCACTTGTTTAAGGGGACTGGCCAAGCGAATTTAAGCCAGCAAATATCATGCATATTTGATGACTCTTATCAAATGCATTACCATTAAAGACTGGTTTGCAATGCAATTATGTATTTTATGGATTTCAATTTCGTTATTGTTTGTTTTAGATTACAGTTAAAATGTATATTGTAAAGGTATTTTATTAGGTTCAAACAATTTTTGTTTTTAATTTAGGTATGTATACGAATCTTACCTTTTAAACATTTTTGGATTTGCAGGTCTCATAATTGCATGTTTTTCGATATTGTTATTTTTTTCGGCATAATTAGTTATTTTGATTTCAATATGTTGACGCTTTTTGCTTCATAAACGTAATTAGCGACAGCCTTTTTCTCATTCTTCTTATATTTATCTAAATAAATAATTTTCAGATATATTTCTAAAAAATAAATTAAAATAGAAATATAAATAGGATCACGACTGTAATCCCCAAGTACGATAGACATCCTCTCAGTTCTTCAGACGCTTAGATCCTTTGAAGATGTCTAGTGGGGGTAGTCAGAGGCACGTCCAAACCTTATATTTGGCACATACCCACATTTTGGCAGTTAGCATTCCATACGTGACAGGTTGCAAGCCCATCGCCGCTTATAAGAACACTAACTGGTTTCCTCACGATGTTATCCTTCACCGTTGTAAGCACGTATATTTCTAAGGACTTTATTTTCTGATTTATAAGTAAGAGTTTTATACTCGTAGTCCATAATATCATCATTATTTCGACAAGGCCAGAGTAACATTCTTCGCTAATTCCGTAGAACCCAATCGACTCAGGACAACGGCAAAACCTTTTAACCTATTAGGAACAAAAGAAATTAACGCCTGTCCCAGGCGACTAAGTAATTAAATATGACACCCGCAACGTCTCCCTGTTTTAAAATTGAACGAGATTTTGTAGACAATGCTATTACGATGGGAGCAATAGACTGCTGTCGAGTAGTGAGAAATTAGGAACACAGATTCGGAAGTTTGAAGAGATTACACTACAAGTTTCACGGAAGACCTTATTGTAACCACAATCACACAAAGATTTAGACTCTCTCTCAGATACACACACACACACACACACACACACACACTATGCACACATTCTATTTTATGGTTTAAATTGGAACTGTGCTGTGCCCTATCTTTGGAGGAGGGCGTTGATGTCGTTGGGCGTTGACGGCGTTGATGACTGCGACACAGTATTTGATATAAATACACTAAAGGTGTGACCAGACATCGCGCGGCATTCGAGCGCGGCATTGGCAGGACACAAATTTGCCATGCAAATGATTAATAACACCGTTTGACCGCGGCAGGTAGCTGCTGTCGACCAAACATAGCGCGGATTGCCGCGCGTGGCTGCCGCGCTCGATTGCCGCGCAATGTCTGGTCACATCTTAAGAATGTCAAGGAAACGATATTATAGTGGTTATGTCAGTCTTTAGTAACTTACCGAGATACTATTAAGTGGCTTCTACCACTCAAGTTGGCTCAAGTTTTGTTGTTTACATTAAACAACCTCCTGACTGTATTATCTCATTGTGAGACATACCTAGTGGTTAGTATGGTACCATGATAACGCGTTTTTTTTTAGATATAATGGTTTATAGGGTTCCGTACAAAAAAGGGTAGAAATGGGACCCTATCTATCGCTGTCCGTCTGTCTGTCTGTCACAAGGCTGTATCTCATGAACTGTGATAGTACAGTTAAAATTTTAACAAACGATGTATTTCTGTTGCCGCTATAACAACAGATACCAAAAACAGAACAAAATAAATATTTAAGTGGGGCTCCCTAGTTTTTTTATAGATAATGGTACGGAACCCTTCTTGCGCGAGTCCGACACGCACTTGACCGGTTTTTTTCAGAATTGATAACAATAAATCTTACGTAACTGTCGGACCACTTCATAACATAAAAAATATTTGTTAATTTTTTATGATCCGATTCATCACGATGAAACATTAGTAAATTTTTGCGCGCCCGAAAAAGTTTCACAAGTTAAAAAACGGCGTTCTGAATAACGGCTAGTCTGAATATAAAATTTCTAAGCTTGGTCGTTGAGGTGAAGTGGTCTAGGCTTTTAAGGAAAGAGCAGTCGATAAGAAACTCTACTGCATATAATCTAAGGCCAAAGCCAATCTTGCGCCAACTCGACTGAAGAGTGAGCGTAAACGCGTGAAGCACGTGTTTTTAAATGGAATTGAAGTGTGAGGCACTACCTAAGTACCTATACATATACAAGATATATATAAATATATAATTAAATTATATTCGTTGGTAAGCGCATCACTTTTTTGTTTGTAATAATAGAAATAAAGTTGTTTAAGAAATTAGACAGGTAAAATATAAGGAAAAAACAGAAAGTGCTTTTTTTAAAGTTCCGTACCCAAAGGGTAAAAACGGGACCCTATTACTAAGACTTCGCTGTTCGTCTGTCTGTCCGTCCGTCCGGCTGTCTGTCACAAGGCTGTATCTCATGAACCGTGATAGCTAGACAGTTGAAATTTCCACAGATTGTGGCCGCTATAACAACAAATACTAAAAACAGAATAAAATAAATATTTGAGTGGGGGACATACAACAAACGTGTTTTCTTTTTTGCCGTTTTTTCATTTTTTGGTACGGAACCCTGAACCCGGAGTCCGACTCGCACTTGGCCGGTTTTTTTCTTTGGAAATATTGTAATCAGGACAGGACGTCTGGCACGTCAGCTAGTTAAAAAATAGATACGTTCCAAAATACATGATTTTATTTGTTAGAAGTAAAGAAGACCGATACATTATTTAATTTCCAAAGCATATCACTATGACGCGTTGTAGCCAACGCGTAACTGTCAAAGTCCTTTACACCCACGAAGTCTGTTGGTTATGTTTGAGTATCAAACAATAGCAGAAACCGCCGTAACCTCAAAATGTGGTCGTATATTGAATCCATTCATTTGAAACATGAGGTATTTTATAACCGGTCGATATTTATACTAACTTTATTTTTTGATTATTGTGTACTAGCTGTCCCGAAAGACGTCTGTCCTATCAAATTTCAATAATCCCATAGAGAAAAGCACTTTTTTTCTCGAATTTTACAATTACCAGGCTACTTTTCCTATTTTTTTATTTTTTAACCACCCCTTTATTAAAGAGAACAAAACAAAAAGAATATTCAAATCGGTCAAGCCGTTTTTGAGTTTTAATGAGATTGACGAATACCAATTCATTTTTATATATAAGAGAAGAAAAAGAAAATGAATGACACGGAACAAAATGGCCTTTATTTATTTCGTTCGTATTAGACAAATTTAAATTGTACACTAGTATCCTTGGTCATTACTAAAGGAGATGCCTCGCTCTACCAAAGTGGATGCGTCGTTGAAAAAGACTAGATGAAAGTAATCTTTAGAAAGAGCATATTTTAAATCTCCAAAACTACTTGTTTTAGAAATTTGCTACAAGTACTCTTTGTTATACCTCTAGACGATTCTACAGAAATGTTTAATGAAAACGTTCATTCAGAAAAGCTTGAAAATGATGAGAATTTTCCCCGTACCGCCAGAATTGTACATGACTACCTTGAAGAGGTCGGTATCGAACTCATGCAGTGGCCAGCGCGAAGCCCGGACTTAAACCCCATCGAGCACGCCTGGGACGAGCTTCAGAGATGCGTGAAAGGTCGAAACCCCCCACCAATCACGCTTCCCGAGCTCAAACAAGCACTGGTGGTATTCCTCAGCACCGGCTCCGAAATTTGGTGTACAGCATGCCTAATCGCCTGGAAGTTGTCAGAAGAGCTCGTGGAGGCAATACAAAGTATTAAATGAAGAAAGTGATGAAAAACAGCAAAAAAACAATCATAAAAAAAATGTAATCTTAAGAAAAATATGACTACTTTAGTTTTTTTTTAATTTAGAGATTAATATTGTGGGTGCAACTAAGTTTTATTTTATTTTTTATCTGTATAATTAAATTCTCAATTGAACAGTCTTCGTTTCATTAGGATGGCATACGTAGTTCGGGAGATATTCGGGTTTATGTGACTGACCCGTTATTTTTGGAACCGAGTGTAGTTTAGGAGTCCATCGCGGACAAAAAACGTGACGCGTAATTTATATATATTAAATTTTTTTTGGACCTGTGAAACTTATCGTCATATTTTTTCATTTTTTTTATGTATGACCACGCATATATTTTTGCCTGGTGATCAGATTTGATGAATTTTTGTTTCTATTGTGTAGAGAACAGTCCCAAGTTGGGCCCATTTAAATTGTATTTATGTAGGACTGACAGTTCCTTCAAAAACTTAAAATACGAGTATCGTCCCTTGACTTTGCGATTGGTACATTTTCGTCGATTATCTTTTTGGTATTTTACAAGTATTAGAACTAGGAGAAAAAAAAAAACTTAAGAAACCCAAGATGAAGCGAAACCGCACTGCAGTACAAAAACTATTCCTCTAAATAAAAAGGTATTATCCTTAAAAAGGTTCCACATAAAACTGTGTCTACATATTAAAATTCCAGCTGCTTTAAAGGGCACACTATTACTAGGAATGTCAGCTATTTTATGTGAGAGTACCACAAAATTTGTCGGCGTAAAGAATAACTCATCAGAACGCACAGGACCACAACTCATTAGGATTTGTTTTCGTTCCGTAAAATAAAGCTGCATTTTAAGGTCCCATTTATAAAGAGCCGTGTTAGCAGGAAGTACCTCGACTTGGAATCTAAAGGTCGTGGCTTCATACGGGTTTTACAGTTTGAAAAATGCATATTCGCATTACCTATTACGTGCTCAAAACCGGTGAAAACATCATGAGAAAACAGCATTCTTATGCGATTTTTGGGATGGGCTCGAATACTTACTACACTACAAAATCACTATCACTACATAGTATAAAGCAAAGTCGCTTTCCGCTTCCCGCGTCTGTATGTATGTATGTATGTTTGCTTATATCTTTAACTAGCGACCCACCCCGGCTTCGCACGGGTAGCATGTTATTATACATATAAACCTTCCTCCTGAATCACTCTATCTATTAAAAAAACCGCATCAAAATCCGTTGTGTAGTTTTAAAGATATAAGCAAACATACATACATACATACAGACGCGGGAAGCGGAAAGCGACTTTGCTTTATACTATGTAGTGAAACTACACAACGGATTTTGATGCGGTTATTTTTAGCTTTTGTAAAATCCTCCTTTGAGCTAGAAATCAAAGTAGCGCGCTATCACCTGTCACATAATATTACATTGTCATTAGAACTTGACAGGTATGAAAGGTTTTAACTCAATCAGACTATCTTTAAGGAGTTCAGTAGTGAGTGTCCGTTGAAAAACTCATCAGATCAGCTCTTCATCATAATATTGTACTGTTACCAGAACTAATAAAACTGGCCAAGTGCGAGTTGGACTCGCTCACGAAGGGTTCCGTACCATTTATCTATAAAAACAAAAAAATGCAAAAAAAATCATGTTTGTTGTATGGGAGCCCCCTTTAAATATTTATTTTATTCTGTTTTTAGTATTTGTTGTTAGAGCAGCAACAGTAATACATCATCTGTGAAACTTTCAACTGTCTAGCTATCACATCATACATCATACAGACGGACAGCGAAGTCTTTGTAATAGGGTCCCGTTTTTACCCTTCGGGTACGGAACCCTAAAAATTGTTATAAAAATGTATTCTGGCATGTATTGCCGTTCATTGCATTTTCGTTGCTTGTAAACTTCACAGAGATTGCCATGTAAGCACTCTTAGTAAACCAACGCTTAGTTCTCCTCCAATGATACCGCTGCAAAGTTAGTCGGCAGTCGCAGCATCAGTCCGCTGAGTCAGACAAATGGCACCGCTAATTTACCGCGTAGTTCCGGGTTTGTCGATTGTCTATTGAAACCGCTCACTTTGTTCGTTGTACATTTACTATATTATAAATGCGAAAGTTTGAGAGTTTGTATGTATGTTTAATCCTCAATCAGGACTAAACGACAAAACGGATTAAGTTGAAATTTGCTGTAGATGTAGATATCATGTATATAAATTTTCTTACGTAACTATTATTATTTGAAATAGTTAGTGTTTACATTAATAAACAGTACTACGTTAAAAATGTGAAAGTTTGTGTGTTTGTATATATGTTTGTGCCTCAATTAGGCTTAAATTAATTGATTTGAATATTTCAAATAAAATACGTAGTAAAAAAGTAGTTGCAGAAAATTAAAGGTAGAACTGAAGACAATACGGTGATAAGTGTAATTTTTGTCATTTTTTATGGGCTGAGTCTACCCGATAAGACGGAAAAAGTGATAAAACTGCATAATCTTGAAAACAATCAAATTTGAAAAGAAACTGTCTGTAATTTACTTAACTAGTATGATTATCTAACGAATTATATAAAAATGAACTGTTTAGCTATTCATAATTTTGATTAAAAACGAAACTAGTGATTTTGATGACTTTAGAAAAAAAATCTATCGAGAAAAGTTTCACCAATCGTGTTTCTGTCTGTAATTTATCTAGATTATATCCATAAGTTATCTTTGTGATACAAAACAAAACTGTATGTTTTGCGGTTATTGAGAAAAAATATTCTGCATTCATCAAAAACATTTATTACTCGTCTTAAGATAACAAAGAATTAGGCATAGTCGTGCCGCCGTGTCGTGCGGTTTTGGCACTATTCTGTCAAATTCAAAAGGTATTTTTCAAAAAAAATACAAGGATCACTTTGAAACGTCTTAGGAGCTAGTTGAAGCAAAGCCTGTTCCTCGCGACCAAGCCTAGAAGAATCAGGCAACAAAGACGGCTGCTTATCAACTCTCTCATTGAATAATCTGTATTTGCTAAAAGCTTTCTCTGAAGATGCCTTGAAATCTCATACCCCCTTTCCATTAGTGCGTCTGCGTAACCGAGTTATGTAAAAGGTTACGAAGGAGCATAATATATATCTTGTTTAAGAACCGGGTCAACAGTTTGAATACTTTGTTCATGTACATTTATTTTCGTAAATAATTTTATAGCTTATGGCATTTTGTTGTAGAAGAGTTCAAATATAGTGTAGCACAGAAAAGGGTCCCCGAAATCGTTTAAAATGCTTAGTTAATAGTATAATAACCGTTCTTTGCCGTTTTTCATGGGTTTAAAACGTGTCAAATGTAATGTTTGGACGTGTTTGACTACCTCCATCAGATATATTTGATGATCTGACCCACTGGAGATCTGATAAAATGTCTACCGTACTTGGAGATTACAGTTGTGATCCTAGTTATTTTTTAGCAATAAAATTTACCATAAAAATATTCACAAAACCATTATTTTGTTAAAAAATATCACAACAATCATGATAAATGCGACGTCAGGAAATGAAAATGCAGCTGAGTGCAAGGATGCGAAATAAATTATTGCAATAACGCATTGCGATAATATCGATCGTTTTAACTCGCTATCATACATTATATCATATATCTACATTTGCATAAAACGGGTACTTTTTATGATATTATTTATGCCTTTAGAACTTTTGCAGCTCTTTAATTATTTTTTTATTATTGTACCTACTTGTTTAGTATCTAAAGATACTAAATAAATAATGTTTGTCTTGTTTGTGCCTTCACATTGTTCGATCGGCACCATACTGGAGCTCTACATAGCATTAAGGAAAGGATCATTGAAAAAAAAAGATAGGTCGCGAAAAACAGGCGTAGCTTCACCTAGTTGCTAAGACGTTTCAAAATTATCCTAGTGTTTTTATTGAAATAAATAACCTTTTAAGTTTGAGTTTAAGAAAGTTTAGATGTCTGTTTCTTTATTACTAAATCGCGCCGTAATAACTGAACCGAATTTGATGACCAAAGATTATTAATACCAAGCGATAGATGCCGCGTTTAAACATTGTCTGACGACAGTAGTAGCTTTCTATTAGATTTAGATGAAGGGCGTTAGATGGCGTAGTCCATCAACAGTATAATATACAATCGGCTTTTACCTACTGCAGCACTGTATCTTCACAGTTCGGTGTATTGCCATTGAAAGCAACTAGCTATTCAAAATAGAGTTATCGATACATAATTGAATTAATCAGCCTGCTTGAGAATTGACCACTGAATTGGACTGATCACATTGAGGCTGTATCAGGCAACTAAGTTATGATGCACTTACTCAGACAACCTCTGGGAGTTAATAGAATTACGCCAGTCGGGCGTGTTGCGTTCGATTTCTCACCCTCTCTAGACACCCGCACACACAGACAACGCTCAAAAGAGCTATATATTTACTTATAGACCAGTGTATGGTATGCGTAACGTAACCTAGATACGATTGAACTACCCACCGTTTGAGGTGAATCCTCGTCAATTAGTTTACGCGTTAGAAGACCAATTTTGCTTTGTAACTTTGTAGTACAGCGTCGGGTGGAACTTTCTCTAATTAAGGAACGCTATTGTGTCTGGGACATTTTAGATGAAGCAAACTTGCCAGCATGCACTATCTTCTTAGTCGACTTCATATTCACAGATATGGTTAATACGTGTGCTGACTAAGATAGGTGTCCGCATGATGATTTTCTTTAAGGAAATTACTACTTTACCGTTTTAATCACGTATGTGCACATTTTATCGAACAGAAAAATCCGTTGGTACTTTCACCCCTATAATCGATATTTGGTAATGGTAGCTCTAGAACAAGCCCAATCAATTAGCACGTCCAAATAGACCGGAGCTTTGTTATGGTAATATGTTTTTGTCAGCTACTCGTAGTTCGAAAGCTGAATCGGCGGATCACGTTGCTGACTGTGAGTTTAATTCTTTAGCAAAACGGATGAGGTTGGCTCGTTTATTTGCAAATAAGGTTTTAGAAAAGTTTATAAAAGTAAAAAAATACATAGAATTACGACTGAATCACACAAAAGTACACATAAGCATCCTCTCAGATCTAAGATCTTGAAGATGTCTAAAGGAAGTTCTTCTCGGTGGTCATAATATTATTTTTATTTTTTAAAAATAGTGTCTATACCATTTATTATTACGCTTTTTTAGCCTTGCTTGTAACAAACTATGTGAGGAAATCTTGGAAATCAACTTTAACAAACTTCTCAGGTAGTTTTGTGTAGGTCTCATGACAACACAATAATATGATATCAAACTGATACACTAACATAATATACAAGCGTGGTTTTACGTTTTTCAAACTATATTTTTATTACGTTAATAGCGTAGGCGAGTAGACGAAAGTCATGTACAGTGTGGCATCTTTAATCGAACCATTATAGTATAAAGGAAGCGATAAAATGCCATGTTCAAAGATGTGACAAAGGGACTAGATAGAGATATTTTGTCGTGTTCTCGTACAATTCTTTACCTCTGGGAATGCAACGTGACGCGACGTCTAAGAGAAATTTAAGATTTCGTATCACTGGCACTCACTTTGTCTATTGTGTGCGTCCACACTGCGAGCCAGACCAACCTGCCATCACTACTCTATCAAAGACAATAGACAATATAAAAAAAAAGATCAGAACCTTTAAGGTTTTAATACTTTTTGTATTATTATATTCAGCATGCATGCATTCTATTTTCTGTCAGGGAATATTTAAGCATTTGTTTCACGGTGATGTGAAAGTTTTTTGTCTTTTAATCGTGTTTTTTCCTCTTGAAATGAGTATCAAAAGTTACATAAGGTCACTTGAGGATAAAAAAATATATGACGCTTTTATTGCGAAATAGCAAGTTGCAAGAAAATAAAAACCTACAGCGTCCCGTTCATCTAGATCTAGAATCATAAATTTTGGCAAGAGTCAAAGTATCAGCACAAGTTTATCATAATTTAACTTAACTTTTTTTGAATCCTTGAAACTAGTGAAATACGAAATTGTCCGTCTTTTTTATTAAATTAAAATTAATTAATAGTATCACGACTCTATTTCCATGTACGGAAGACATCCTCACAGATCTTCAGGCTCTAAGATCTTTGACGATGTCTAAAAGCTTTAGTCAGAGGCACGTCCAAACATTACATTTGGCGCATTCCCGCATTTTGCAGTTAGCATTCCACACGTGACAGCAAGCCCGTCGTTTTTGGTTTAGTTGAAAGATTAGTCTTGTCGGAAAAATAGCTCTTCTTTAAAGTTCTAATTGATGAGCTGTTGAGCTGGTCCAAGTTTATTTATTCTCTGCAAACTGATCGGTAATTGAGTTACGAGACCAATTAATAGTTAATCGAGGCAATTGATATAGTAGTTGCGTCATTGTCGGAATAATTGTCTGAATCAGAGCCGTTGGTGTAATGCTCCAGGAAATTGCTACCTTCTATTACGAAACAAACTAGTAATAGACAATCCTAATCCTATCCTAATCCTAATCCTAATCACTACATAGTATAAAGCAAAGTCGCTTTCCGCTTCCCGCGTCTGTATGTCTGTATGTATGTTTGCTTATATCTTTAAAACTACACAACGGATTTTTTTTTTATTAAAAATGTGCGCTTTACAAAGAGCATATAAAATGTAAACAAAATATTTATTAAATGTTAGCATAATGCAAATAACTTTTACGTTAGATTTATAAAGTAAATACTGTCATAAATATATATTTTATTAAAAGACTCATAAAGGCGATTAAAAGCCTGCAGAGTTACTAAATTCGAATACTATGTTGTAATGTACTAGACTGTGTTTAGATATATTAATTTGTATTATTTTATGTTCAATAGAGACCTTTTCAAACAACAAACACACAACGGATTTTGATGCGGTTTTTTTTAATAGATAGTGATTAAGGAGGAAGGTTTATATGTATAATAACATGCTACACGTGCGAAGCCGGGGCGGGTCGCTAGTAATATTATAAATGTGAAAGCTTGTAAGTTTGGTTGTATATTTGTTCCTCAATCAGACCTTAACGACAAAACGGATTAAGTTGAAATTTGCTGTAGATGTATATGTAATGCCCAAATAAATAATAGACTACTTTAAAATATGAAAAACATCCCAAAAACGATAAAAAACGCAAAAGGGATGATTTCTGTATAGATGGCGCTGGTGTGCAACAAATCTGACATTACAGACTAAAAACATTCAGTCTTTTTTATTCGATTATTGAAATTTGACAGGACAACGTCTGTCACGGGTCGGCTAGTAGTATTATAAATGCGAAAGTTTGTGATAAGGCGGCTATGTTTGTTCCCCAATCAAAAATAAACGACTTAACGGATTAAGATGAAAGTTGCTGTAGTATGTAGGAAAAAAAAATCAGAATAAATACAGGGGGATCTTAAAATCCGAAAAACAACCCCTAAATGATAAAAAAACGCAAAAAGAATGATTTTGGTATAGATGTGGCACTGATGTGCTACAAATCTGATATCACAGACTAAAAACATTTAGTCATCATAGTAACGCAGTTTTGACTAATGAGTATCATTCATTCTACCAAAATTCGTAATTTATTTAATCAGTACAAGGTTTGTAGGGAAAAAATTGGAAGTTGCCTGAAATTGCTTTTTCCTATGCGATTATTAAAGTTTGACAGGACAACGTCTGTCACAGGTCGGCTAGTATTTAAATAAAATCTCCAAACCTAAAAAATTTGGTTTCTGGGTAGTTGATACAATTCCTAATTCTGTGATCTGTCTAATCTTTGTAGTGTAAACAAAATATATATTAAATCAAACTTATGTCTGTCTAGGCCACATTTTGTCTTATCGTCGGATGTTTGTCTAGACAACATTTTCTTTTTGTAAAAACCTTAGTTCGAGTAGCGTGTAGGTTCGACTGTTTTAATTAAATGTGTAATATTCAGTATTTCTAGGCTTGTCCTTTCACCTAGCTCTTAGATTACCTTTCATGTTTACCTGGAGATCTGAGACGATGTCTACCGTACTTAAGTATTACAGTCTTGATCCTATGTTTGCTTAGTCACCTTACCCCAGGTTGAATTTCCTGCGGTCTGGTGCCGAAAAAACCAATATGGCGGACCTCCTGCTAAACCTTCCAAAATCAATATCAAAGTGACATTCCTTTATTAAAACTTACAATTTTAGTCAAACTTACTACATACTCGTAATTATAGAGTTCGGACAAACTTTGCATGTTTTAAAATAGCCTGTTGTTGGCCATATTAATATTTGAAACAAACAGAAATACCAGCTGTTCCTTTTTTGATTTTTTTTTATGAATTCGAAACACGTAGCTTAGGGACGTAGCATTACAGCTACGAATTCTACGTAGCACGTAGCGCTTTAATCGTAGCAAATACTACGAGCAACTGCTTGTAATCTCGACAAATACAACAAAAAATATAGAAAAATTGGCCGGGTGTAGTGAGATGGCCATGTTTGAAGAAGGCTTAGATAATGTACCACGTGTCCACCATGAAGGTGTCCCGCGACTATGGCTATTGTAACATAGACGAAATATCGGGAAAATAAATAATAGTCAAACCATAAAGGGTACAATAAAAGCTTATTATTTGTACTATATATTTTTAATACCTCATCATTAAAGTATAAAAGCTTAACTAATCTTGATTTTCTATTTATTTTTAATGACTAATAGTTCCTTCATAAAACTTAAAGACTGTCGACTTTTCAATTGGTCAAAACATTTGTTTTAAAACTTTGAAACAAAATGTTCTGTATCAAGCCATCATTTTAGGCTCACTTTGGTTTATTCTCCTATTCTATATTGTTATTTAATTTTAACCAATGTATTCAACAACTTCCCGTATCAAATGCATTATCGGCCCTAACACTAAAAAAGGTTGAAGACCCACTAAGCCGTACTGACTACGGAAGCCCTGCACTGTGCGTGTTCCGACACGTGCTTGACCAATTTATTTAGTAATAACAGCGACAGTTGTTCGTAATGTGGTTTTAGTTAGGAGTTTAACTCTTTAAATAATACTAGCAGTCCGCCCCGGCGTCACACGGGATTTTATGGCAAATTTTTACACTTTGGGTTACATTATTGTCGTTTTGGTAGTGATCCCTATTTTTTTCTAGTAATCAATATTTCCTATGTTGCTCAGAGATAATGTAACATTCTAATAGTGAAAGAATTTTTGAAATCGGTCTCGTAGTTTATAGTTTATTTGTTACAAACATACAAAAATACATATATTTTCGGTAAAAAAAATAGGATCACGACTGTAATACCCAAGTACGGTAGACATCCTCTCAGATCTCCAGACGCTTAGATCCTTTAAAGATGTTTAGTGGGGGTACTCAGAGGCACGTCCAAACACTACCACATTTTGCAGTAGTTAGCATTCCATACGTGACAGGTTGCAACATCGCCGCTTATAAAAATACTAACTGGTTTCCTCACGATGTTTTCCTTTACCGTTTTGAGCACGTATTTTTGATGCGCAAATACATTTTTCAAACAGAATAATATATTAATGCACGCTGGGATTCGAACCTTTAGATTGAAAGTAGGTACCTCCCACTTGGCCAACACGGCTATATTATATTATAGTAGGTATAGACAGTTAATATCAAATTTCCTATTCAAGACGAAGATTCGGGTTGAATAGGAAATCGATCTAGTCAGCTGTTAATAACATTAACAGACAGTTACAAGACGAGACAACGATACTACAACACAATACTATAGTATAGATGTAATTTGAAACAACTACTCAGTCCATTTGCTGGTCTTTAGAACTATAACTGATGTATTTGTATAATAACTAGTTGGTACAGTCAGCGGCAGAAGTTGATAACTATTTAACAACAACATAACCTGCGGTTTACAACTTTTGACTTTTCGACAGAGCAAAATGTAATCCAGGAGAACTGTGTATATTTGATATTTGTACGAGTAACTATGTTTTGTTTGTACAATCCGAGTAATATTTGTCTATTTCACTCGCGATTTTTTGTGGTAAAGAAACCATTTTCATAAAAAGAGGTTAAGACGAGTAATAAATGTTTTTGATGAATGCAGAATCGTTTTTTAAACATGTAGTTTTGTTTTTTATGACAAAGATAACTTATGGATATAATCTAGATAAATTACAAACAGAATCACGATTGGTGAAACTTTTCTCGATAGTATTATTTTTCAAACTATCGTGATTAGTAGACATAACTATAGTTTCTTCAACTGCCTCCGCTTCTCGACGGTAGCTCCGAGTACTCCAGTCTGCCCGCGACCATGGTTATTGTAACATAGCCGAAACGTCGGGAAAGTAAATTAAAGGTAATTACGTGATAAAGACCCGTGTCAAAATCTATAGTTTTTCTCGATAGATTTATTTTTGCATGTTGGCTCTTAAAAAACACTAGTTCGTAGTTTAACGTTTTTAATCAAAACTATGAATAGCTAAACGGTTCATTTTTATATAATTCGTTAGATAATCATCTTAGCTCAGTAAAATAAAGACAGTTTCTATTCAAGTTTGATTGTTTTCAAGATAATGCAGTTTTATCACTTTTTTAGTCTTATCCGGGTAGACTCAGCACTTACAAAAAGCCAAAGATTTCACATATATCACCCTAAAGGTAGCTGGTTGTATATCTATTTCTATTTACGAAAATTATAACCCCTTATAATTGTTATATTTTCAGTTTAGTTTCAAAAAAACCATGTCATATTTTAAACTGACGAAAATAGGAGGTTCTCAATTCGACGCCTATGTATCATTTTGGTTTTCTAAGAAGGAATCTTTATACCTAGTGATTTGATTGAATGTTTTTTTTAATTGTGTAGAGAATAATCCAAAGTTGGTACTGTTTATTTGTATTTATGTTGTATGGGAGCCCCCCTTAAATATTTATTTTATTCTGTATTTGTTGTTATAGCAGCAATAGAAATACATAATCTGTGAAAATGTCAACTGTCTAGCTATTATGATTCATGAGATACAGCCCTGTGACAGACAGACCGACAGACAGACGGACAGACGGACAGCGAAGTCTTAGTAATAGGGTCCCGTTTTTACCCTTTGGGTACGGAACCCTTAAAAGCGAGAAAAACATTCGTCGGTTTTCTTTTTAGTTCTTCAAAACTAATTATTATAAAACGTCTCAACTTACGACGTTATATTGAAACTGTATTCAAATTCAAATACTCGACATACTTCAAACGAATGTGGCTAAAGTTTGAAGTGAAGTTGACAGAGTGCATTCAATAGTGATGGCGTCGAGAGCGCTTCAGGCGTCGCTTTGTTGGCGGATGCTTACAAAAATGTGTTGAACTTCAATCATTTGATCACAAGCGTATAATCGCGTTTACACATGTATTGATATATCACTACATAGTATAAAGCAAAGTCGCTTTCCGCTTCCCGCGTCTGTATGTCTGTATGTATGTTTGCTTATATCTTTAAAACTACACAACGGATTTTGATGCGGTTTTTTTTAATAGATAGAGTGATTCAGGAGGAAGGTTTATATGTATAATAACATGCTACCCGTGCGAAGCCGGGGCGGGTCGCTAGTTTGCAATAAAGCTTAGAGATTTCTTTCTATTTATGGTTATATTTGACATTTTAATGTTACCTACATTCCTATTAACAATTCCCAAAGAAAATTGACATCAGGCAAACGGCGTGTTATAAAACAGCTAAATCTATCTGCAACATGATTTTTACGAGCTTTTATTGTATGTATGTAACTATGTATTTATGTAACTTTTTTTGTTAAGGTGGAATCTTGCAACTTAACTTTGAAGCAGTTATCCCCAACGAATTGAGCCGAAATTTTGCATACTTATGTAACTTCGGTGACAATGCAATAATATGGTGACAGTGAGCTGATCTGCTGATGGAGTCAGGAGCTACTCAACAGACACTCTCAACGGCACTCCTTGTAAATACTTTGATTGAGTAAAAACTTTGCATATTTGTCAAGTTCCGATGACAATGTTATATTAATATGATGTGACAGGTGATAGCACGCTGGTGCTCGATGGTTTAAATGATTTAACAAAAGCTTGTCATTAAAAAATATTTTTAACAGAAAACTTATTTACATGTTGTGCCGACTCCGTATGAAGTGGGATAAGGACAAGAAGATAATGAATATTGATAGGTATATATTTTGAGGCATCAATAGACGTCTGATTTTCATCGGCAATTTACCGTGCATCAATGAATTAATATAGTTTTTTCAAATACAAATCAGAAAATTCACTGTGCATTGACAACGACAACAAATAGAAAACATCGTGATTCTTTCAAGCGGCGACGGGCTTGCAACATATCACATACTAGCGACCCGCCCCAGCTTCGCACGGGTAGCGTGTTATTATACATATAAACCTTCCTCCTGAATCACTCTATCTATTAATAAAATCCGCATCAAAATCCGTTGTGTAGTTTTAAAGATATAAGCAAACATACATACATACATACAGACGCGGGAAGCGGAAAGCGACTTTGCTTTAAACTTTGTAGTGATGTAATTAATGCTCACTGAGCATGTTCCAGATGTTTTGACGTGTCTCTGTCTCTCTGTCACTTAGGATCTAGAGAATGACAATTGTGCACACCGAGCTATGGAAAGGATCATTTAAAAAGCCGTATTTTGCCAGATTCTTCTTGGTTGCGGGGAACAGGCGTAGCTGCACCTAGCTCCTAAAACGTTTCAAAGTGATCCTTGTGATTGATTTTATTGAAACTAATGCCTTTGGAATTTGAATTTGAATTGAGCTAACAGCAGTTGTAGATTCACTACTATTAGTCTAATCTATATCGTTTGTAGCTGCAATGCAGTACCAACGGGATTCTTATTACCCTCTGTGAACTTTGGCCAATGCACGAATTACATAAGCTTTGAAGGCAAATTCTCGTTTTAACATAGTCTTATTAGATTTGTTTCATTTGAAAACGAAAAGACAGGATTACAAATATAACGTTGGACCAAATTCGTAACATTGCGAACGAGTATTGTTCTAGAAAACCACAAAATGCTCTAAAAAGGTATATTACTTTACCATTTCCAAGGATTTGAGTGCTTAAAAAAAATAGAGGAGGTCGAGGTCTAATCATTATAATATTTCTTTTTAAACGACGAAAATAAATTCGACCTTTGTTCTCATTTCAAGATGAATATATTTTTTATTCTTGTTGATCCGATCTAGATGATTTTGTCTCAATTGTGTAGAGAATAGTTAAAAGTTGGTCTTATTTTAATTGTATTTATGTAGGACTAATAGTACTTTTATAAAACTTAAAAAACCTATATCGACTTTTGACTTTTCGATTGACCGTACTATTTTAGTTTTTTAAACGTTTTTATAATCCCAACGCATCAGGAATCGATTGAATCAAATGTAAATTGCCAGGTTCCGAATTTATTCACAAGTGAAAGGATATACACAAAATTGTAATATAACAATCCTCTTAAAACAACTTGGTCAAGTGCGTGTTGAACTCACCAAAGTGGTAGTAACATGTGAAGGCAAACTTCTAGAAATGGCAACAAGTCGTTTCCCAGAATATATATTCTAATGTTTTACGTAACAAACGCGGGTCCCTGCAGTGGAAAGCTATGCATCATCCCTGTTCGACGCGCGAATAACAAGTAGAAATAATGAATCGCTCCCCGCAGACATTGAAATATTATAAATCCAAGCCCTGAATGGAAAGAGATTTAAAGGCATATGTTATCTGAACAGCGGAATTTTTCCCTGCCTACGGCTAGCATGTGTTCTGTATGATTATCTTGTTGAAAACTCACTCGTTGTGTTAGTAGGTTTGGCTGATTTAATAGATATCTTTGCATTTATTTATTTATCGTGTCTTTATAAACTTGACAAGTCAAAAATGAAGCTTTGAATCATCAATAATTACGCTTAGAAAACTAAAAAGAAAACCGACGAAAATGTATCGATCAATCGTAAAGCGAAGATACGGTAATCGTTTTTTAAGTTTTTGAAGGAAAAATATAATTTAAATGGGACCAACTTGGGACGCACGAAAGTTCCATACCATTATCTATAAAAAACGGCAAAAAAAATCACGTTTGTTGTATGGAAGCCCCACTTAAATATTTAGTTTATTTTGTTTTTAGTGTTTGTTGTAGCGGCAACAGAAATACATATTCTGTGAAAATTACAACTGTCTAGCTACTACGGTCTATGAGATACAGCCCTGTGACAGACAGAGGGATAGACGGACAGACAGACGTACAGCAAAGTCTTTGTAATAAGTCCCGTTTTTCCCTTTGGGTAAGAAACCCTAAAAAGAGCAAATTTAATTTTACAAATATTTTCATAAAAAATTTCCTCGAGGAGCTAATGTTAAGAAACTTGGCGTTTTTAAGGTGTGTTTATAATGAACTAGCGACCCGCCCCGGCTTCGCATGGGTTTAATACATATAAACCTTCCTCCTGAATCACTCTATCTATTAAAAAAACCGCATCAAAATCCGTTGTGTAGTTTTAAAGATATTTTATCGAAGTGTAGTATAATACAAAGCTCTCGTTGATATTGTAGCTTTTAAAAAGAAAGAATTTAAAAAATTGCTTCATTCGTTTTTTTCTTTACCCATCACAGAAAAAAAAATGCAAATTGTACATCTTTATAAAAGTGGTGTAGATGAATTCTGAAACATTTTATGTTTGTCACACGGAGATAACAAAGTGAATCAGTTACGTAAAATTTCAAAACTAATATTGGTATTGAGATCGGAATTTCGATAGGTAATTGGTTTCACACGGTTCGGTAGCCCTAGAACCAATAGAATGAATAGGCGCATTCCTAACCAAGCCTTCACTGCTTTTTTCTGCCCCCTATCTAAATTTATAAAACTTATACTTCAGATAATCGATTCCTTCTATGTCTTTAGTTATCAAGCAGTTTGCTAGAAAACCAACTACTACTTGGACTACTTGGACCAGGCTATAGTGAAGACCCTTTAATTGACCCAGCGGACATTTACCGCTTTACATTATGTGTTAAGTTCTAGTTCCCGTTCCGATATTATTTATAAATTGCGGATATGTCGTCGATTCGAAACCCCTATTTAAATACCGAACAGGACGAATATCAAAATGTTTGACAGGTAGGAACAGTATGGAAAAAGAAAAATGTTGTTTTTACTATTGTCCTCGCAATTTTTCCGTCCTGAACTTCCACGAATATTTTAAAACCAAATTTAACCGAATCCGTCTAGCCGTTTTTGGGTTTTAGCGAGACTAACGAAAATCAGTTTATTTTTATATATAACTACTAGCTGTCCCAACGGACATTGTCCTGTCAAATTTTAATAATAACATAGAAAAAAGCATGTTCCGTTATTACCGAATTTTACAAGTTCCAGGCAACTTATCTGATGTTTCTTTATTTTTAAACTAACCCTGTATTATTTTTAAAGCAAACAAATTAATATTCAAATCGGTCAAGCCGTTTTTAAGTTTTAGTAAGTCTAACGAACAGAGAATCATTTTTATATATAAGAGAAGAAGAAGAAGACTGTCTTGTTAGGACTGCACCAGATTTCGATGGACATCAGTGATAAAGGACCGCGGATAAGGATTTAAATTATTCCTACCAATGGCCGGCGGATTGGATCTCAATTGTTTGTCAGAAGCGACGACGCATAATAACTCTCGATAGAGATTTTAAATGCATTTGCATAATTATAAATACTGAAACTAAAATCTTTGTCTAACATACTCTGCGTACCAGGGAACTAGCAAAAAAACAAAGATAGAAAAGGATTTATAATAATCCATCGTTTATATTTCATCGATTTGTTCAAACTTTTAAAATAGCACTACAATTTTTAACGAACTATTCAGTTGATTTTACGAACGATAAAAAAATATCCAGGTCTAATATTATAAGTATAAGTTCTTGTGAACTTGTGCGACCCCATATAATATAAATTGCACACGTTGATATGTACCACTTAGTCATTGTAAAGTTACTTGCCACTTATGCATTGAAAAGTTAATACGTACGACTTCGGGTTGGAATAGTTTTGCTTTAACAAAGAGGCAAATATCGATGTATTCTCACTGAACAAAATGTTATCATATTCCCCAGACGTTTATTCTAGTAGGTATAACCTTTTTTTCTGCATAAAAAGAAACGGTTTATGATTTCAACGTTTAATATAATGTGTATTTATACCAGCTGGAGTCCAGAGGAATGAGATATCTATCTATTTTTATAATACTAGCGTACTACACGCTGCTTTGTTATATAATTGATACTCAAATAAAAGGTATTTTTTGTTACGATCCCGGTCACTATCTAGTCGTGACTATAAAACAAATATAGTCTTTCATAACAGTCGATTTAGCCCTTATGAAGTGTAACTTAACAAATAAATAAACATACTTTTCGTAACTTTAATACTGTAGTATGATCGAATTAGCCATGAAACAAAATGGCGTCTCTGTTTACAATGTAAAATAGTAAAATAATAATTAAAACTTATAATAAGTTTTCCAAGTTTCTCAATACATTTTATTTGAAAAAGGCTCGTTTATTATCAATAGACTGTCTTTGACAATCTATTTTGCTTTATTCTTATAAAACTTTAAAAGCGTTTCGTAGCTGTAATAAACGATGTCAATTATTTCTATTACAAAATGTTCTCTCATTTTGCTACGCTATGAAGCGTGGAGCTAACACTTCGATATTAAATGTGTTTTTGGCACGACGCGAAATATCAACTACAGTTCACACGGGCAGTGAACTCCGCTTGTTTATTTGCGAATTATTTTACAGTGAAGTGAGAATTACAAACAGAAATGATTTTCATTTTCCCCTATTCGTCGGAACTGAAGGGTTTCAAAAAGTGGATAGTGGCTGGATAATTTTAAAATACCCATTTTTGTGGGTTTTGCCGAGTGCCTCGCTAATTTGTGAAAATGTTTCTCGTTATTATTAAAATAATATAAAAGTCTATTTATTCGTATTTGAGCAGACGAGTAGAATGTCTGAAATGACAAAACTATTTTGAACAATGTGCGTTCTGTGATATCTGTGTCTTACGATCCTAAGATCTTTAATTCGTTTGAATCCAAGTTGAGAATCATAGATAAGTGTCGTTTGTTTGGCGTAATATCACAATACCTTGGTTATCAATGTATACTTGTAAATTTCAAGATACGAATGTAATTTTAGAAGTTTAGTGGGGCTAATTGTGAAGAGAAACTTAGGACAAAACTACCCGAAATGCTATTTCAGGGCATAAGTTATGTATGTTTTAAGGTTTACCCAAATCTGTTTGGTCATTAGGGCGTGATTGAGGCACAAACATTCTCATAAACATCCGGATTTACTCGTATATATAAGAGATGTTGTGAAAAAGAAGCCAAAAAAAGAAGAGGAAAATCATTGAACGTTTTGTTTTATTTAAAATTGAGCTTAAGAAACATCTGTAATCGGCAGGTTTCCACTGTAATTTGCCGTACGACAGACAAATAATTAAATTTCGGGCACAACGCGTGCAGAGGACCGTGGATATTCCATTGACAATTTCGCTAATTATAAAGCTGTTCAGTAGTACTCGCAAAATCCAATCGTATTTGCGAATTTACTGCTTAATTGGCGCATTTCACAAGTCACGTTTTATTCGTACTCACTGCAATTTACAGGGTGTATTAAGACTACTTCTGAAAACTAAAGGCACACCTAACCCTACCAATGCCCTTAGTAAAAACTAAATTGCTTGATTCTGAAGAATGTTTAACTTGTGATTTTTTTTTATGGATCTGTAATGACAAATAATCTATTGTTTCTGAAATACCATGTTAATGGCAATGCTACTGACAATTGAGAAGGCAATAATAGCCTCTCTATAAACTAAATCCAAAATGAAAAGTTACTATTTTCATTCAGGCAACCTGATTTTGGAAGTTCCAAATTCTGAAGTGGAAATTTTTATTTATCGGTTATAAATAGATTTATAACCGATAGTTATAAAGTTTCTGAAGTAGTTATACAGTATGATAATTGCAGGATGGCTACGAACGGAGGGTATTGGAAAGGCGAGAGGCGCGGGGCCTATTACCGCAGAGGGATAAATATTTGCTTGATCTGCTAATATTTGTTCCAAGTCTGGGTGCTATATAGTACGATGGTATTTGTAGTTTCTGATAATCACAACACGGAATGCTAGTGCGAATTCAGGACAATGACATGATGGGTTTATAATTATCATTACTAACTTATTTGTTCCTATTCTTAGGGTTAGTTCCTGGGCTTTTATAGGAAATTAGAGTAACACCAACCAACATCTAATTCTTAATATTTTTTAAAAACACTAGCTGTCCCGACAGTAGTTATACTGTCAATTTTCAATAATCCCACAGAAAGAAAAACATTCAGTTGTTCCTGAACATTACATCCAGAGTGTCGTAATGTTTAAGGGTATAAAAATACCCTACGACCTATTCTCAGACCTACTGAATGAATATACACAAAAAACTTAATAAAAATCATCAAAATGACAAGAAATGTTATATGAAGAAATATTATTATTATTAAGAAGATTTTGGTGCTGGGTTTAAACGACTCTGATTTTGTAAATGTGAATTAAATAAAATTTCCTACTTTGTTTAAAAAAACCTTTCTGATTTTTTGAACTGGTGTAAAATGTACTTACAAAATGATTAGACATACCGCAGCCGTACTACGAAAGCTAATTACGAATTGAAATCATTTTGGCGTAATCACCATCTGACGCCATGTCGTTGGTGCTGTAAACTAAAGTTACATCAATCGTCGAGCCATAAAGTCTCTCCCATAAAATAATAATATGGCATATAAAACAGATTGTATCATGGTGTCCATTACGAGCTTTAGTGTCTCAAGTATATGGTGTAACTTATATAGTAGCTTGGGATTTTCTGATAAGCTGGCCATGATTTATTTAAGTATAGTTTTTTGATAACATGATTATTCAATTATATCTATGTTTTTATAATATTTACTATATATTATATATTATATTTACACTTTATTGTTCTCTAAATTTAACAATCAGTTTTGTTACAAATATTTAGGTTTACTTGAACGGCTATTGGCTTTCAACCTGCCACGTATGGAATACTAATTACTGCATAATGTAGGCGTTTGTCAAATATAATGTGGACGTGCCTATGATTACCCGCTTTAGATATCTATAAGGATCCTAAAGATTTGAGAATATGCCGACCGTTCTTAGGGATTATAGTAGTGATCCTATTTTTATTACTCTCTAAAGTTTTAGATGTATTTCAAGTTTTATATTTTAGTAATACATATTAGTTTTTTAGGAATCCGTACTCAAAAACCGGAATCCTATTACTAAGACTTCGCTGTCCGTCTGTCTGTCACAAGGCTGTATCTCATGAACCGTGATATCTAGACAGTAGATTTTTTTACAGATTATTTATTTTTGTTGCCGCTATAACAACAAATACTAAAAACAGAATAAAACAAATATTTAAGTGGGGCTCCACTATACAACATACGTGATTTTTTTACCATTTTTTAAAGATAATGGTACGAAACCTTTCGTGAGCTAGTTCGACTCACACTTGGCCGGTTTTTTTTTATATATACCTGCTACATCATATTTGCGAAATTATGACACAGCGGAAGAAGAGCGGTTTGATAAATTTCCCTGTCACGACCCGGTGATCCGTCACGTTGAGTGTTAAAATACTGAATGATTTATTTGAAAGAAATCTTTCAATTTTTATGGTCCTAAAAACTTCATAATTAATAGTTTTCTCATAACTCGTAACCTTTTTCATTAAACTTTACAGTTCTCCCGAAAAAACTCGCTCTGTATAATCAACTTCTATTTTTATGATGTAACACCTTATTTATGATGAAGACAAAGCAACTACAAGAGAGTTACATAATTGCATTTAACGTTGTAAATTTTATAGATCGAGTACATTACTTTCGAATGATCAGTTTTGGTATTCTCTTCAGCAAGAAATCCAATCTATTTATAAAGGGTAAGTGTTTAAAACTCAACGATGCTCTTACACCCAAAGAGGCAATCCTGGCGTCACAATGAAGCAATAGATTGGAGCTTAAGTAGAATCTAGAGCAATATCTAAAAGTTTCTGATATGGTATCGGTAATTAATTTTTGATTGCTCCTAAATTATTACGTCTACATAGTTCACATATCTCTATTTATGATAAAGCCATAAAGTGCTTGGTGTTGCCGTTGAGAAAAAATACAAGATTTCGCCAGACAACACATAAAATGAACTTTTAAATTGTCTCAATCTCAAGCAATCTCAAAGACTCGCCGTCCGATTGCAGCAGTTCCTTTTACAGCAGTCTTATAAGTCTTAAGTCTCGAATTCAACGTTCACAGGTTGCAACTTCGTTATCTGCCTTTTCGTTATCAACCTCTTCGTTAAAGGGCTCTTGGCTGCTTTCGATAAATCGGGATTCATTGCATTTTCAGCTCTAAATTGGTTTTTCACGTGGCTTTTTCACTGCATTCTTTTTTTTCTTTTCGATCCGACTTGTTGTATCAATATAGAGTTAATTTAGTTTCATTTAACCCTAAGCAAAATTGGTTAAACGCTTTAGCAGTTTAGTGATTTATGAACATCCAACCGTTTTCTGATGCTTTTTTGGGTGCAGGACGTTATTCTTCTTTTTCTCTTATATAAATATAAAAACGAATTGCTGTTCTTTAGTCTTGCTATAACTCAAAAAGGGCTTGACCGATTTGAATATTGATTTGTTTGTTTTATTCGCTTTAATAGAGGGCTGGTATAAAAACGGGATAAGTTGTCGGTAATTGTAAAGATCGGTAAAAACTGTAAGTGATTTTTATGGAATTATTGAAATTTGACAGGATGGCGTCTGTCGGGACAGCTAGTTTATTTGTTTTTACGAGTACTGCTTTAAGTAAGTAAACTAGGGCCTCGAAAAATTATGGGACGATAAGTTTAGTTGTAAAAGCCCATAACCGGTAATAGGTAAATACGAGTATTATGGTAAATTTTAATTTGTGATTTTAACTTTAGAATCCAAACAACGAAATTTTAAATAAACTTTACAAACATCTTTTTATTACGAGTGGATCGGTGCATTCCACATTTTCAACTTTGTTAGTCTACCATAATTTGCTTTAGAATTTATTCCAGTCTTCCAGTCGTTTGTTATACAGTTTTATGTGTTTAAAAGTTGAAAGGTTTTTGCTGACGTTCGTTCAAAGTTAATTATTTCAACTTTCTACGCGCATATTGCGGTACAGGCGGAGCTTCACTTAACTCCTAAGACGTTTCAAAGTGATTCTTCTGATTTTATTGATATACATTTTTGGACTTTGACTTTGACAAATGTTTCATTTTAATTAAGCGTGTCAATAAATTAGCTAAACTGCCGCTTGTGTAGTTATTATTTAAAAAACTGTAGATTCTTGGAAAATCCATCAAAAAATCGGATATTTTAAATATTTTATTTCTTTGATATATTTCTTATAAAAATGAATTTTTGTTCGTTAATCTCGCTAAAACTCAAAAACGGCTTGACTGATTTGAATGTTTTTTTTTGTTTTTGTTCGTTTTAATACAGGAGTGGTTTAAAAATAAAGAAGAATGAGATCAATTGCCTAGAAATTGTAAAAACCGGGAAAACTGCTTTATTCTACGGGATTTTTTAAATTTGACAAAACTGCGTCTATCGGGACAGCTAGTTTTACTATAAATCTGATAAAGATCATCGGAGATACTGATATATCTGTTCAGGCGTAACTTTTTTATTTAAAAACGTGGTAAATATTTCGATTATACCAATTTTTGATTGATTGTTTGTTTGTAACAATGGGCGATGTTTTAAACATAAAAAACAGAATTGGTTTATTATTTCAAGGCAACGATGCGCTTGTTAATTAAGCCATCTGTGTAGTGGTTTTTTTTCTCTTGTGAATTTCTCCTGTGATTTGAAATACGAGGGGAGCAACTTTGTGAGTGCGACGCTATAGGTATTTTCTATTTGTGATATTGTGTGATATTTGGAATTTACGTTGGTACTCTCATGGATTCGTGTAATTTGCTTGTTGTTTTTTATTTTTTCTGTTTGTAATATTCATATTTAATTATGGTATTTATAAGTATTTTATAATATTAAAATAAAAATTCGTTTCTGATTGTTTTCGTAAGCTTTTTCATATTTTGTTCTCTGAACGAAACACTTTTGAATACGATTCAGATAGCAAAGGTGAATTAGTTTTGGACGCACGTTTGCCATGCTCGTATTGTGTTTTTCATTTCCATTTGTAGAACGTTTGTTATTGCGTAATGTTGGCTTAATTCGAAGGGATTTTTTTGTTTTGTTGTATTTATAATCGCTAGGCGCTGCAGATATGACGTAAATCGCAGCAAATGAGGCTAAGGCGCTTTTGCTGCAATTGCTGCAATTGCTGCAATTGCTGCTTATAGCAAAAAAAAAGAAGTTTATGTTGCAAATTTTCAAATGAAAGATTAATGAGTGGGAAACAACCGTTTGTTTGATTGACGTCGCGTGCGGGCCGGCCGAGCGGCCCTGGCATTCGTACGATACGACGACCGCGGTCCCCCTCGAACTTGGTGCGTGCTGGCTGACTCCACAGGACCTTGAGGAAGGAACTGATCACTCACCATTGTAGAGCAGTGTGGACTCGGGATCCCGGGGCGGAGGGCCAGGTGCGGTTTCGGCGGGCGCAGGGCTGCGGCCGCGCCCTTCACCGACCACGTCGATCTCCTCATCGGTCTCGTCCCCCAGGTATTCTGACGGGACCGTCTTCCACTTCTTAGCCATGAGGCAGCGCGGCATAGCGGCGCCCGCATCGGCCTCAGCGCGGCCGCATCAGCAAGAGACAGACAAACAGAGAAAAAGAGAGAAGAGATAGAGCGGCGCCCCGGGCGAGCGGCTTTGGGTAAATTCGCACGCGTTCTCCTGCGGTTGTGAGAAGCACCATAGAGCCAACTTTATATATTAGGGTGGGGATGATGGTGGGGTGCGCGCGCCGCACTCCGATCGATGTGGGTGGTGGGTGGCCCCCTCATCCGCACGAAACTTTGTTCGCGACGCGCCAACTTATGCCGACACTTGACGGCGCTCGCGAACTCACACACGTTCAACCAGTTGATACGGACCTGCTTTATACGCACGCTTCAATTACACCTTATACCTATAGATTGGTTAAACGACTTCTATTTTATTGCTGTTTCTTTTATTCAATCTTTCATTTGCTGAATAAACCTACCGGAGCAACTATTATGAAAGTTTCAAACTTTTTTCTAACTACAAAGTTCTTGTTTCTTTATTGTTTAACATAGTTAAATATAAATATATATTGTTATAGAATTAACCATTTGGTTTTTTTTAAATTAAATTAACTGTTTTAAAACTTTTTCATGTCTCATAAAGGGATGAAAGTGGTGCGACTGCCACCCTGGTATGCTCGCCGGCAATGACAGCCAGCTCAATTGTTAGGCGCTGTGTGTAGAAGCCTTTATGTGGGGTCTTCGGTTAATGCCTTTTCACAGGATCAGTGCCTTTTCACATACAACCGGTTGCCATCTGCACGGTACATGCTTAACAACATGCGAGTAGCTAAGTAGGTACTTAATGTTTCTTAATTACCGTACTTTTGCGACGTCTGCCGAAATTATCATAGAATAAACAAAAAAAGTTTAAGTAATATATGTATAAAACTTAGCACTTTTAAATTTGTTTATGAGTATTTGTAAAACTTTTTATATTTTTTTTTATACACATTATTATACATAAAAATGTATACCCACTCACTTACTATTCACAGTTTTACGTGTTTTTCTACTTTCATACAACTTTTATAATATAAATTTGTTAGTTCTTATTTAATAAACAAAACTACGTTCGTGTGAAGGAGGAGTTTTTAACTTTTGAGGTTTCATCGTACACTTTATAAAGTACACTCGTATTTTTGTTCTGAATAAATGATTTGATTTGATTTGAGTTACTACTTATACTTATAATTACTTATACTAAGTTTTTTTAAATACCAGAAAAGTATTTAAAATTATTAGTGTACTCGTGCTAGCAGAACCAACGAACTTCGTACCGCTTTAGACTCATAAATGTTGTGCTAAGTTTACATTCCCGTCCTCGTCCACATAGTATCAAACTGAACTCACCACAAAATCTTTCATTTTTTTAATTTAACTTTTCAATTTTGTTACATCTAGTCTGCTGTTTGGAACGGAAACCAATCCAACAAATCAAAATTCACGAAAATCGGTCCAGCCGTTCTTGAGTAATAAATTAATTGTGTATATTAACATAATTGTATGTACTAACTATTTAAATAATTTGTTGAAAGACATCTCCCAAAATAGCTCTTGGCTGATCAATTTAGTCTTATTTATTTTACGATTAGTAAGACAGATGAGAAAATATGTTTATTTTATTATATTTATTTTAAAGTCATAGTAAAAATAGCTTTTATTTAATAAAAATCACTTAGATCATTTAGAATCGTACTCAAGTTTAGCTTAGTTTAATTTAATTTAGTTTATTTTCATAATTGTTTGTGTTTTTTTTAAGTCTTTATACTTAGGTAAACATACTGTAACACTAGGTAGGAACTATAATATTTGTTACAAACAACCGTGTAGGTACTAATATAGTAAGGTGCCAATAGGTTTACAGCGCGTCGTGGTATGCATAACGCATGTGTAATAATCGTTCCGACTTATCCGCACTACATCCCTTGACAGAGTAAAGTACAGTTGTGAAAACCTATGGTTACTGAATAAGTTTATAGATAACTAGCGACCCGCCCCGGCTTCGCACGGGTAGCATGTTATTATACATATAAACCTTCCTCCTGAATCACTCTATCTATTAAAAAAAACCGCATCAAAATCCGTTGTGTAGTTTTAAAGATATAAGCAAACATACATACATACATACAGACGCGGGAAGCGGAAAGCGACTTTGCTTTATACTATGTAGTGATGGTACGGAAACCTTCGTGCGTGAGTCCGACTCATTTGGCCGGTTTTTTTCATACATTTTTCCCTTTTGATCCAATTTGGATGATTGTTTTTATTCTAACTTAATTTTTTTAATAATATCATCTCTCCAGCGTTTTCTTCATTTTTATATGCGCATCAAAAACACGTGCTCAATACGGTGAGGAAAACCAGTTAGTCTTCTTATAAGCGGCGATGGGCTTGCAACCTGCCACGTATGGAATGCTAACTACTGCAAAATGTGGGCATGTGCCAAATATCATGTTTGGACGTGCCTCTGACTACCCACACTAGATATCTCCAAAAATATCTAAGCGCCTGGTTCTGAGATTACTTGGGGATTACAGTCGTGACCCTATTTTTTTTTTCAGCTGATTCACTAGCTTTTTCTGGCATGATAAATAAACATGTATGCTATATACTCGTACGCTATGCAATTATGTATATTCCAAATTCATCCAAATCCGTTTTAGTCGTTTGGTACACAAAATATCTAAACATCATCACAAACTTTCTGATTTTTAGGGTTCCGTACCCAAAGAGTAAAAACGGGACCCTTTAACTAAGTGTGTGTTCATGTCAAACTAGCGGCGGCGCTCGCGATTCACTCGCGACGTCAGGTTATCCTATCGTTTCTAGCGATAAGTTCAAACATATGTTTGATATTTCGTGACCGCGCCCGCCACCGCGCCCGCGAGTCAACGTGAACAAGTACGTGTGTGTTCATGTCAAACTAGCGGCGGCGCGCGCGATTCACTCGCGACGTCAGGTTACGTGAAATTCACGTTGACTCGCGGGCGCGGTGGCGGGCGCGGTCACGAAATATCAAACGTATGACGTGATTTCCAAGTGTTCACGTTCAAAACGCACGTGCGGTCTTAAGTAGCGAGCTAACTAGCGACTAGCGCGTGCGGCGCGCTCGCGGTAATTTCAAACGCGTGAGACGTTTTGCTTGTTCACGTAGGTACACGCGGGCGCGGGGGCGGGTGCGGGCGCGGGAAACGTTGCGAGCTCGCGAGTGAATCGCGCGCGCCGCCGCTAGTTTGACATGAACACACACAAACGTCTCACGCGTTTGAAATTGCCGCGAGCGCGCCGCACGCGTTAAGTAGCGAGCTAACTAGCGACTAGCGCGTGCGGCGCGCTCGCGACAATTTCAAACGCGTGAGACGTTTGTGTGTGTTCATGTCAAACTAGCGGCGGCGCGCGCGATTCACTCGCGACGTCAGGTTATCCTATCGTTTCTAGCGATAAGTTCAAACATATGTTTGATAGTTCGTGACCGCGCCCGCCACCGCGCCCGCGGATCAACGTGAACAAGTACACACACAAACGTCTCAAACGTCTCACGCAAAAATGCACGCACTTTTTTTTGCAAAAATGTCTCACGCGTTTGAAATTGCCGCGAGCGCGCCGCACGCGCTAGTCGCTAGTTAGCTCGCTACTTACGCGACGGTGTTCACGTTCAAAACGCACGTGCGGTCGTTTGAAATTGTAAACGTTTGTGTGTGTTCATGTCAAACTAGCGGCGGCGCTCGCGATTCACTCGCGACGTCAGGTTATCCTATCGTTTCTAGCGATAAGTTCAAACATATGTTTGATATTTCGTGACCGCGCCCGCCACCGCGCCCGCGAGTCAACGTGAACAAGTACGTGTGTGTTCATGTCAAACTAGCGGCGGCGCGCGCGATTCACTCGCGACGTCAGGTTATCCTATCGTTTCTAGCGATAAGTTCAAACATATGTTTGATATTTCGTGACCGCGCCCGCCACCGCGCCCGCGAGTCAACGTGAACAAGTACACACACAAACGTCTCAAACGTCTCACGCAAAAATGCACGCACTTTTTTTTGCAAAAATGTCTCACGCGTTTGAAATTGCCGCGAGCGCGCCGCACGCGCT
This sequence comes from Hydriomena furcata, assembly GCA_912999785.1. Classification (NCBI taxonomy): domain Eukaryota; kingdom Metazoa; phylum Arthropoda; class Insecta; order Lepidoptera; family Geometridae; genus Hydriomena; species Hydriomena furcata. Next base: position 4,153,703 of record OU538821.1, read on the forward strand.
AGTCGCTAGTTAGCTCGCTACTTACGCGACGGTGTTCACGTTCAAAACGCACGTGCGGTCGTTTGAAATTGTAAACGTTTGTGTGTGTTCATGTCAAACTAGCGGCGGCGCTCGCGATTCACTCGCGACGTCAGGTTAATCCTATCGTTTCTAGCGATAAGTTCAAACATATGTTTGATATTTCGTGACCGCGCCCGCCACCGCGCCCGCGAGTCAACGTGAACAAGTACGTGTGTGTTCATGTCAAACTAGCGGCGGCGCGCGCGATTCACTCGCGACGTCAGGTTATCCTATCGTTTCTAGCTATAAGTTCAAACATATGTTTGATATTTCGTGACCGCGCCCGCCACCGCGCCCGCGAGTCAACGTGAACAAGTACATATGTTTGATATTTCGTGACCGCGCCCGCCACCGCGCCCGCGAGTCAACGTGAATAAGCACATGCTTGTTCACGTAGGTACACGCGGGCGCTGGGGCGGGTTCGGGCGCGGGAAACGTTGCGAGCTCGCGAGTGAATCGCGCGCGCCGCCGCTAGTTTGACATGAACACACACAAACGTCTCACGTGTTTGAAATTGCCGCGTTTGTGTGTGTTCATGTCAAACTAGCGGCGGCGCTCGCGATTCACTCGTGACGTCAGGTTATCCTATCGTTTCTAGCGATAAGTTCAAACATATGTTTGATATTTCGTGACCGCGCCCGCCACCGCGCCCGCGAGTCAACGTGAACAAGTACGTGTGTGTTCATGTCAAACTAGCGGCGGCGCGCGCGATTCACTCGCGACGTCAGGTTACGTGAAATTCACGTTGACTCGCGGGCGCGGTGGCGGGCGCGGTCACGAAATATCAAACGTATGACGTGATTTCCAAGTGTTCACGTTCAAAACGCACGTGCGGTCTTAAGTAGCGAGCTAACTAGCGACTAGCGCGTGCGGCGCGCTCGCGGCAATTTCAAACGCGTGAGACGTTTTGCTTGTTCACGTAGGTACACGCGGGCGCGGGGGCGGGTGCGGGCGCGGGAAACGTTGCGAGCTCGCGAGTGAATCGCGCGCGCCGCCGCTAGTTTGACATGAACACACACAAACGTCTCACGCGTTTGAAATTGCCGCGAGCGCGCCGCACGCGTTAAGTAGCGAGCTAACTAGCGACTAGCGCGTGCGGCGCGCTCGCGACAATTTCAAACGCGTGAGACGTTTGTGTGTGTTCATGTCAAACTAGCGGCGGCGCGCGCGATTCACTCGCGACGTCAGGTTATCCTATCGTTTCTAGCGATAAGTTCAAACATATGTTTGATATTTCGTGACCGCGCCCGCCACCGCGCCCGCGAGTCAACGTGAACAAGTAACACACAAACGTCTCAAACGTCTCACGCAAAAATGCACGCACTTTTTTTTGCAAAAATGTCTCACGCGTTTGAAATTGCCGCGAGCGCGCCGCACGCGCTAGTCGCTAGTTAGCTCGCTACTTACGCGACGGTGTTCACGTTCAAAACGCACGTGCGGTCGTTTGAAATTGTAAACGTTTGTGTGTGTTCATGTCAAACTAGCGGCGGCGCTCGCGATTCACTCGCGACGTCAGGTTATCCTATCGTTTCTAGCGATAAGTTCAAACATATGTTTGATATTTCGTGACCGCGCCCGCCACCGCGCCCGCGAGTCAACGTGAACAAGTACGTGTGTGTTCATGTCAAACTAGCGGCGGCGCGCGCGATTCACTCGCGACGTCAGGTTATCCTATCGTTTCTAGCGATAAGTTCAAACATATGTTTGGTATTTCGTGACCGCGCCCGCCACCGCGCCCGCGAGTCAACGTGAACAAGTACATATGTTTGATATTTCGTGACCGCGCCCGCCACCGCGCCCGCGAGTCAACGTGAATAAGCACATGCTTGTTCACGTAGGTACACGCGGGCGCGGGAAACGTTGCGAGCTCGCGAGTGAATCGCGCGCGCCGCCGCTAGTTTGACATGAACACACACAAACGTCTCACGTGTTTGAAATTGCCGCGGATAGGATAGGATAACCTGACGTCGCGAGTGAATCGCGAGCGCCGCCGCTAGTTTGACATGAACACACACTTTGTGTGTGTACTTGTTCACGTTGACTCGCGGGCGCGGTGGCGGGCGCGGTCACGAAATATCAAACGTATGACGTGATTTCCAAGTGTTCACGTTCAAAACGCACGTGCGGTCTTAAGTAGCGAGCTAACTAGCGACTAGCGCGTGCGGCGCGCTCGCGGCAATTTCAAACGCGTGAGACGTTTTGCTTGTTCACGTAAGTACACGCGGGCGCGGGGGCGGGTGCGGGCGCGGGAAACGTTGCGAGCTCGCGAGTGAATCGCGCGCGCCGCCGCTAGTTTGACATGAACACACACAAACGTCTCACGCGTTTGAAATTGCCGCGAGCGCGCCGCACGCGTTAAGTAGCGAGCTAACTAGCGACTAGCGCGTGCGGCGCGCTCGCGACAATTTCAAACGCGTGAGACGTTTGTGTGTGTTCATGTCAAACTAGCGGCGGCGCGCGCGATTCACTCGCGACGTCAGGTTATCCTATCGTTTCTAGCGATAAGTTCAAACATATGTTTGATATTTCGTGACCGCGCCCGCCACCGCGCCCGCGAGTCAACGTGAACAAGTACACACACAAACGTCTCAAACGTCTCACGCAAAAATGCACGCACTTTTTTTTGCAAAAATGTCTCACGCGTTTGAAATTACCGCGAGCGCGCCGCACGCGCTAGTCGCTAGTTAGCTCGCTACTTACGCGACGGTGTTCACGTTCAAAACGCACGTGCGGTCGTTTGAAATTGTAAACGTTTGTGTGTGTTCATGTCAAACTAGCGGCGGCGCTCGCGATTCACTCGCGACGTCAGGTTATCCTATCGTTTCTAGCGATAAGTTCAAACATATGTTTGATATTTCGTGACCGCGCCCGCCACCGCGCCCGCGAGTCAACGTGAACAAGTACGTGTGTGTTCATGTCAAACTAGCGGCGGCGCGCGCGATTCACTCGCGACGTCAGGTTATCCTATCGTTTCTAGCGATAAGTTCAAACATATGTTTGATATTTCGTGACCGCGCCCGCTACCGCGCCCGCGAGTCAACGTGAACAAGTACTGAGACGTTTGAGACGTTTGTGTGTACGTCTCACGTGTTTGAAATTGCCGCGTTTGTGTGTGTTCATGTCAAACTAGCGGCGGCGCTCGCGATTCACTCGCGACGTCAGGTTATCCTATCGTTTCTAGCGATAAGTTCAAACATATGTTTGATATTTCGTTACCGCGCCCGCCACCGCGCCCGCGAGTCAACGTGAACAAGTACGTGTGTGTTCATGTCAAACTAGCGGCGGCGCGCGCGATTCACTCGCGACGTCAGGTTACGTGAAATTCACGTTGACTCGCGGGCGCGGTGGCGGGCGCGGTCACGAAATATCAAACGTATGACGTGATTTCCAAGTGTTCACGTTCAAAACGCACGTGCGGTCTTAAGTAGCGAGCTAATTAGCGACTAGCGCGTGCGGCGCGCTCGCGGTAATTTCAAACGCGTGAGACGTTTTGCTTGTTCACGTAGGTACACGCGGGCGCGGGGGCGGGTGCGGGCGCGGGAAACGTTGCGAGCTCGCGAGTGAATCGCGCGCGCCGCCGCTAGTTTGACATGAACACACACAAACGTCTCACGCGTTTGAAATTGCCGCGAGCGCGCCGCACGCGTTAAGTAGCGAGCTAACTAGCGACTAGCGCGTGCGGCGCGCTCGCGACAATTTCAAACGCGTGAGACGTTTGTGTGTGTTCATGTCAAACTAGCGGCGGCGCGCGCGATTCACTCGCGACGTCAGGTTATCCTATCGTTTCTAGCGATAAGTTCAAACATATGTTTGATATTTCGTGACCGCGCCCGCCACCGCGCCCGCGAGTCAACGTGAACAAGTACACACACAAACGTCTCAAACGTCTCACGCAAAAATGCACGCACTTTTTTTTGCAAAAATGTCTCACGCGTTTGAAATTGCCGCGAGCGCGCCGCACGCGCTAGTCGCTAGTTAGCTCGCTACTTACGCGACGGTGTTCACGTTCAAAACGCACGTGCGGTCGTTTGAAATTGTAAACGTTTGTGTGTGTTCATGTCAAACTAGCGGCGGCGCTCGCGATTCACTCGCGACGTCAGGTTATCCTATCGTTTCTAGCGATAAGTTCAAACATATGTTTGATATTTCGTGACCGCGCCCGCCACCGCGCCCGCGAGTCAACGTGAACAAGTACGTGTGTGTTCATGTCAAACTAGCGGCGGCGCGCGCGATTCACTCGCGACGTCAGGTTATCCTATCGTTTCTAGCGATAAGTTCAAACATATGTTTGATATTTCGTGACCGCGCCCGCTACCGCGCCCGCGAGTCAACGTGAACAAGTACTGAGACGTTTGAGACGTTTGTGTGTACGTCTCACGTGTTTGAAATTGCCGCGTTTGTGTGTGTTCATGTCAAACTAGCGGCGGCGCTCGCGATTCACTCGCGACGTCAGGTTATCCTATCGTTTCTAGCGATAAGTTCAAACATATGTTTGATATTTCGTTACCGCGCCCGCCACCGCGCCCGCGAGTCAACGTGAACAAGTACGTGTGTGTTCATGTCAAACTAGCGGCGGCGCGCGCGATTCACTCGCGACGTCAGGTTACGTGAAATTCACGTTGACTCGCGGGCGCGGTGGCGGGCGCGGTCACGAAATATCAAACGTATGACGTGATTTCCAAGTGTTCACGTTCAAAACGCACGTGCGGTCTTAAGTAGCGAGCTAATTAGCGACTAGCGCGTGCGGCGCGCTCGCGGTAATTTCAAACGCGTGAGACGTTTTGCTTGTTCACGTAGGTACACGCGGGCGCGGGGGCGGGTGCGGGCGCGGGAAACGTTGCGAGCTCGCGAGTGAATCGCGCGCGCCGCCGCTAGTTTGACATGAACACACACAAACGTCTCACGCGTTTGAAATTGCCGCGAGCGCGCCGCACGCGTTAAGTAGCGAGCTAACTAGCGACTAGCGCGTGCGGCGCGCTCGCGACAATTTCAAACGCGTGAGACGTTTGTGTGTGTTCATGTCAAACTAGCGGCGGCGCGCGCGATTCACTCGCGACGTCAGGTTATCCTATCGTTTCTAGCGATAAGTTCAAACATATGTTTGATATTTCGTGACCGCGCCCGCCACCGCGCCCGCGAGTCAACGTGAACAAGTACACACACAAACGTCTCAAACGTCTCACGCAAAAATGCACGCACTTTTTTTTGCAAAAATGTCTCACGCGTTTGAAATTGCCGCGAGCGCGCCGCACGCGCTAGTCGCTAGTTAGCTCGCTACTTACGCGACGGTGTTCACGTTCAAAACGCACGTGCGGTCGTTTGAAATTGTAAACGTTTGTGTGTGTTCATGTCAAACTAGCGGCGGCGCTCGCGATTCACTCGCGACGTCAGGTTATCCTATCGTTTCTAGCGATAAGTTCAAACATATGTTTGATATTTCGTGACCGCGCCCGCCACCGCGCCCGCGAGTCAACGTGAACAAGTACTAAGACTTCGCTGTCCATCTTTCTGTCCATCTGTCTGTCACAGGGCTGTATCTCATGAACCGCGATAGTTAAAAAGTTGAAATTTTCACAGATGATGTATTTCTGTTGGCGCTATAACAACAAATACTAAAAGCAAAATATAATAGACGTTAAAGTGGGGCTCCCATACAAACATGTTATTTGCCGTTTTTTACAGCTAATGGTACGGAACTCTTCGAGCGCGAGTCCGAATCGCACTTGGCCGGTTTTTTTTATATTTGTAAGATAATGACTAAACAGCTATCACAAAACCATGTAAGATAATATTTCCATAAATTTATCTTAAAAAGTTCTCGGGGTAAAGGTAATGTAAAGGTTCAGAAGTAAAACGTTGAAAAATAACTAGTTTGTAATATTTTTTCAAGACAAGCTTTTGTAAAATCCTTCTTTGAGCTATAGGCGATACGTTGTTGATACGATAGTGGTTCTTGCTTAGACCTTGCTTACCTAAGTAGGTACAGTAGGTACTGCAAAACGTTCAGTGGTCTAAGCAAGAACCACTATCGTATCGAATCGTATCGTACTATCGTATCGTATGTGTGTGTAAGTACACACACATCAAACGCAGCGGTACACGTGCATCCCAGACGTTATGGTTAAAGATATTTATTTTCTCAAAGAAATGTACATTTCACTTATAGAGAAACTATTTAAATAAAGTAAGTTTATATAAGCTTCGAACAATCGAAATTATTAAGTAAAGTACATAAAAAAAATAGGTAAGGTAGTTACTAAATTTTAGAGGCAAAAAGTCAACAAACAAGTTCTTTTTACTACCCGCAAAATACGCACTTATTGAGTATTCGCGTGAACAATGCAGGTCCGATCGGTGTGTCACAGCGCAAATTAGTCAGTAGGTTTATCAGTTTATTTTAGTCAAGTAAAATCATTTAGAATATGTTTTTTTAGCTTTCTTTTAAATACACCAAACGATTCTGAATCCTTCACTTCCCTAGGCAATTTGTTATAGAGCTGTACACCCTCAAAGATAATAGTTCTTTTTCCAAGAGTAGTACGAACTCGTGGTAAAAGTATGTGATCTTTTCTACGACTGCTTCGATTGTGCACCTGATGTACTTTTATAAATGTTATGTCTGAGTGAATGTGTTTTTTAAGTATTTTTCTGATAAGTATACAGGAGCAGTATTAAGTGTAAAGTTGTTTTATGTTCATTATTTGTGTTTCTTTGTATATTTTGACTGTAGGTGTTAAGTATTTATAATTGAATAGCATTTTAATGATTTTATTTTGTGCAATCTGAAGGTCTTTTATGTTAGTTTTCGGAGCACTTCCCCATATTTCAATAAGGTATAGTTGGTGAGGTTTTACTAAGGAGTTATAGATAGTCTGACGGATTCGTTGAGGGAGACATCGTACAATATTACGTAAGGAACCCAGTAAGGATGAAAGCTTGGATCTAGTATGATCGACGTGAATCTTCCAATTTAAGGAGCAGTCTAATTTTAGTCCTAAGTATTTCTCCGACACCTTCTGCTGGAGAGTTTGGCCACAGTTTTTGCTACGTTAATTGTTAGGAGATTTTGTTGGAACCAGACGTATAATTTATCAAGATCTTCTTGCGCTTGTATTTTTATATCAGTTATGGAGTTCCCAAAATAAAAGAGACAGGTGCCATCTGCATACAGTGATATGTGTCCATGTAGTGTTAGCTCATGTATTGAGTTTATGTAGATGAGGAATAGTAACGGCCCAAGAATAGAGCCCTGTGGGACCCCGAAAGATATATTACGTTGTTGACTAACGTGCTCACCTATTTTGACAACCTGGAACCTATTTGACAGATAAGATTTAAACATATTAAGTGCTGTTCCTGATATACCTATAGCTTTGAGTTTTTGCAGTAAGATTGAGTGACATACTGTGTCGAAAGCCTTTTTTAAGTCTATAAATACCCCTAGTGCTAGCTTTTTTTGGTCTATGTTCGTTTGAATTTTGTTATTAAATCTGCTGTGGCTGAGAGAGTGTTAGAACGTGAACGAAAGCCATATTGGCGGTCTGAGAGAAAATCAATTGAAGTGAGGTATTTGTCAATACGAGAGTATATGACTTTTTCTATTATTTTGGAAATTACCGGTAGAACGGAAATGGGTCTATAGTTACTTGGGTCGGTTTTAGTTCCAGATTTATAGATTGTTTGTTATTTATAGACGTTTCCCGCGTTCTGCGGTGCCCAACGAGTATGCGACTTTGCGGAAAGCGTGTATATAAGCAAACACTATAGTAAGACTAGTGGAAACCGACGACTTCGTTTCTTTTTCTAACTTGTATATAAATATATCAGCTGTATTATACATGCGACTCTGTCTGTATGTCTGTCTGTGACGTTATCATGGCCAAACTACTAGGCCGATTGTAATAACATACAAAGATAGTTTAAAGTCTTGGGACGGACATAGGCTACTTTTTAGGGTTCCGTACCCAAAACGGGACCCTATTACTAAGACTTCGCTGTCCGTCTGTCTGTCCGTCTGTCCGTCACAGGGCTGCATCTTATGAACCGTGATAGCTAGACAGTTGAAATTTTCACAGATGATAATGTATTTCTGTTGCCGCTAGCAACAAATACTAAAAACAGAATAAAATAAATATTTAAGTGAGTCTTCCATAAAACAAACGTGTTTTTTGCCGTTTTTTATAGATAATGGAAGTACGAAACAGCGAAGTACGCTCGTCGTTATGACGTAGTTCAAAGTTTCCTGGGGTCAGAAACCTTAGTAACGTAGGTAAAGTTTCAAGGTCAACTTGTATTATCAGAATCTTCTCAATAAATTGCATCGACTCACAGATAAAGATAAGAAGAATAAAATGGAATAAATTTATTAGAATCACTACTAATTGCCAAGTAATGTAGACATCTTTTTAGATCTCCTTGTGCTTAGATCCTTGAAGGTGTTTAAAGTCAGAGGCACGTCCAAACATTACACATGCCCATATTTTGCAGTAAATGACATTGAACGCGTGACAGGCTGCAAGCTCGTCGCCGCTTACAAGAATACTAACTGGTTTCCTCAAGATGTTTTCCTTCTCTGTTGCAACACGTTAATGCGCATATAAATTTATTCGAACAATAAATCCACTATCGACTGACCTCACATCTCAGTTGGTAGTATCTCTGCCTTCTGCGCTGTAGGTTGTGGGTTCGATCCCCACCCAGGGCCAATATTTGTGTAATACATATATGTTAGTTTTGTGTCTGGGTGTTAATATGTAAAATAAGTATATATACAAGAAAAAAAGTATTTAAGTATTTTATCAGTTATCTGGTTCCCATAGTAGCTTTGCTTAGTTTGGGGCAGGATGGCAATGTGTGTAAAGTCCGCCAGTATTTATATTTTTTATTTGAAAGAAAGATACCTTCCACTCGACCAACACAACTTTAAAATGTTTTATAATGTTCCCTTTTTATTCCAGACTGCGGAACTCTAAAACCGAACTAGTTTTCTACTAAAATTACGTAAAGAAGAGCACTTATCTCGCTTAGACTCGGCATTTTCTTCAAGTAGGTATTATGAGTAATAATAGTGATCGGCGTAGGTAGTGCTATTCACGGGAATTAGTGACCGTTATCATAACATGGATATGCCGTCTAAATCCCGGGAAATATATTACCTTATTTTATCAAAAGGGTTTTTTTAGGAATGCGTAGTTAGTGCTTTTCTCGGGAATTAGTGACTGTTATGGTGTTATCCAGTATAATCAGATCCCGCCTATTGACCAGTATGGCAAACAGCACTGTGCGGGACCAGTCCAAACCAGAAATTAGTAGTCTGATAATAATTCGTCGTGCGTACTTATGATATCTTAAACAGTTTAACTTCATTTAAATTGACATTCAGAAAAATATTCCCGGGATTTCCATGGCAAATTCCCGGGGCATGTCCACATTAACATTATCATTCAGGTTCATTGACCCAAATTAGCACTACCTACGCCGACCCCTATAATAACGTTTCAGAGAAGGTTATATATCTTATCTGAAGTAAAATAGCAAGAGTTAAAGTGCTAATGTGAAATGTTTGGTTTTTTGTATGGACTGAGTCTACTCGAATAAGACGGGAAAAGTGATAAAACCGCATTATCATGAAAACCATCAAACTTTAAAAGAAACTGTCTATAATTTACTTAGCTAGTATGATTATCTGACGAATTATACAAAAATTAACTGTTCAGCTATTCATGGTTTTGATTCAAATGAAACTAGTGTTTTGAAGAGCTATCTTTGGAAAATAAATCTATCGAGAAAAGTTTTACCAATCGTGTTTTTGTCTATAATTTATCTAGATAATATCCTTAAGTTATCTTTGTCATAATAAAACAAAACTGTTTATTTCACGGTTATTAAGAAAAAACGATCTTGCATTCATCAAAAACATTTATTCCTCGTCTTAATATCTTTTGGGGGCCATACCACAAGGTCCAATATAACTATAACACAATATAACTCGCGGTGCGAAAGTAGTGACAACACAAGACGCTAACAAGTTCGTATTGCGTCTTTCGCACCGTCAGTAATTTTACATTTAAGCTTGTGGTATGGCTCCAGGCTTCTTTTAAATACAGAAGGAAGCTGATAATACACATTTTCATTGTCTTTAAGTTCATTCAAATATGCAACAAAATAAAATAGTCATAAGCATGGGTTTTTCATCATCGGGTATATCGAAATAAACTTGGTAAATTGACGGCAGCTCAGTTATTGGTAGTAGATCTGCCTTCTGCGCAATAGGTTTGATTACCACCCAAGATAAACATTTGTGTGACAAACATAGATGTTTATTCTCTGTTTTTTTGTTTTTTTTTTCTCTATGTTCTGATGTTTTTTTTCACCTAGGACGTTTGTCACCTATACATATTAACAGATGTATAGGTGACAAACGTCCTAGGTGTTTGTGACTTACGCGGTCGTGTTCTACTTATCGGGCTACGTTTCGCGAAACATCACCTAATATCAAAAAGGATCATCATAAGGAGTTCCACTGTGAGTGGTGAAGCGCCAGACTCCATCATCAGATCAGCTTACTGTCATTGTGAAATACAAGTATGAATAAATTATTCGTGGCAAACGAGCCGCCCGCTTCGGGGGTAGTCGGAGAGCCGAACGCCGAAGCGAGCGGGCGGGTCGCTTGCGCACTGTTATAGTGGAAGTCTGATATTTTAATTGAACACTAATCTGTGTTCCTTACCTTGCCTTACCATAGAAAGGTACAAGACACCACAGTCATATTATTGTAAAATTTCAGCCCAATCGGTTGGGAATAACTGCTTCAAAATTAAGTTGCAAGATTCCACCCGAACAAACATAGATACGTATATACATACATACATACCTACAGTCCTACATACATTGCAAGTTTGTAAAAAATAACTCTCCTGGTCGCGCTATTCACTCCATTGTGTTCGTTAACCAACCACTCCCGCAGCTGAACTGATTACCATAATAATGTTTAAAAATCCTAAAACAAAACCAACACCATATTTGTCGAAGTTTGTTGGTTGTAAATTCTCTATTGAATCTGAGGGTAGCGTCGAATTAATTCGTTTAGAAGTAGTTTATCCGGTACTCGTGATATAAAACAAATTAATTTAAGAACTCCTTTTTAACTGATGAAAAAAGTGAAGCATATCAGTTCAATATGTACCTATATTTTTGGTGTTTTTTTATGTATAAATAAATAATAAATAAATAAATATTGGTGGACATTTTTACACCGCGCCATCTAGCCCCAAACTAAGCATAGCTTGTACTATGGGAACTAGAACTAACTGATAGAATACTTTTTTTTTTTTCATAAATACATATGTATTATGTATGACTGCGCATATTATTGTACCTAGTAGTAATCTTCATTTATATTGTGTAGAGAATAATCGTAAATCGTTCCCATTAAAATAAAATAATGTAGGACTAATAGGTCCCTCATAAAACTTAAAAAACGAATACCTTGACTTTCCGATTAGTCAAAACATTTCGTCGGTTTTCTTTTTAGTTTCTGCACCACGCAAAATCCAAGGGAACGGAAAATATAAAAGATTTTATTAAGAAAATGTCAGAATTATAACACCTTCGCCCTCAACCATCGACTACACATCCTATAGACTCCTTAAGGCGAACACTTTCTCACAAGACATTAGGCTTATACTGCTGATATGAGCTGACACCGAGCGCGATTTACGACGCGCCCCGCGGTGGGCTGTGGCATTGAACCAATAAATCAAAATGCATTTTTCATCCGCTTCCCTTGACCTGCACACCTCACAGATGTGTTTGTTTAAATAAATTAAGCCGTTAGGCGTCTATTGGGCTATGTGGTCGATGTTCACCTTCAACATTCCTCTTTCATATCTTGATAACGAAGCTGCGGCGAGAAAATGCAGCTTATTTTGTTATTTAAGTCACTTGCTCTGAGGAAACTGAACTTTTGAATTGCTTCCATTTTTGCTTTTAGCTTTTAAATGCATTTCTTCATTCCTGTATTTGATGTCTAATTTTCTTTCTACATTTTAATTGTATTATTAGAAATATTATTATCATTTTATGTGTAATTTTCTAGATAAGTAGCTTAGCTTATTACTAACACATTGTTATTATGTAAGTAAATTAAATGGTGATGCTTGCAACCTGTCACGTATGGTATGCTAACTACTGCTACAATTTTCTCTTCGAAAAATCGCATCAAAACACGTGTTCAAGACGGTGAAGGAAAACATCGTGAGGAAACCAGTTAGTATTATTTATTGTAAGCGACGACGGGCTTGCAACCTGTCACATGTGGAATGCAAAATACTTCAAAACGTGGGCATGTGCCAAATATAATGTTAGGACGTGCCTCTGACTACCCCTTCTAAACATCTATAAGGATCTAAGTCTGGAGATTTGAGAGGATGTCTTGGGAATTACAGTCGTGATCATATTTTTTGTTTTTATTATCTCTCACTGCAAAATACTAATCTACTTTGAGCTCCTATATTTTTTGTAGATACTATTATGGTATACTAGCAGACCCGCGACAAACGTTGACTTGTCCAAATTTCAATAATCGCATAGAGTAACGCACGTTGCTATAACGACTGATATCAACACTGATGTCAGATTTTTGAACACCTTGATCTTTACCAAAATCATCCCTTTTTTATTATTTGGGATTTCTTCGTATTTTAAAATAGTCTATTTCTTATTCGGGCATTATATCTACATGTACAGCAAATTTCATCTTAATCCGTTTTGTCGTTGAGGCCTGTTTGAGGTACAAACATACATACAAACTCACAAACTTTTACATTTATAATATTATTAGGATATGCAAGCTTAAGTATTTTTTTTAGTAAGTTTGTGTATAATATAATAATTAAATGATCTCTCTTACAAAGCACTAACATTCCCTTTCTAAATTACACATAGGTTAGCTGGATGAAAATGCTAACTAGCATTAAGTTCGCCTATGTACACATTGGCATGTAATAATATATAATTGTGCAATAAAGAATTTTCTAATATATATCACTACATAGTATAAAGCAAAGTCGCTTTCCGCTTCCCGCGTATGTATGTTTGCTTATATCTTTAAAACTACACAACGGATTTTGATGCGGTTTTTTTTATAGATAGAGTGATTCAGGAGGAAGGTTTATATGTATAACATGCTACCCGTGCGAAGCCGGGGCGGGTCGCTAGTATATAATAAATCTATCTATCTATCTATAAAGGCACTGAGAATTCAATGTTTGGTCTGGTTCAACAAATACCTTTGCTACGTGGCCTACGCCGTAGTCCCTTCTACGACGTAGGCCTCATCTACGTAGCTACGAGATAAAAGTTGAAACTCTCCTCAATGTAGATCGTCATCAGCCGATGTATCAACTCGGTTATTCAAAGTAACGCATCGATGGTGAAAAAAATAGTCTTTAAAGTCGTTGCTAACAAGTCAGGTGCAAACTTATAGTATCCGAGTGATAGATGTATTGCACCTCGACAGTACAGATTTAAGAAGGCTCAGGTGAACGAAATATTTTGAGTTATTGTAGTTTACATTACCAGTGTAATGTAGTCTAATGTAATGTAGTAAAGTAGAACTTGCTATGTGCGTATAAGAAACAAAGTGTCCTCTTAAATAGAGACAGTAATAAAAGTGTTTATGGACTCATTCTTAGTTTAGTAATACATTAATAATTTAGGTCAAAGCAAAATGTTATTACTAGTATCATAATAGACTAAAACGTAATATTATTGTTATCAGGTTTGCAACCTGTCTGTCGTGTTTGGAATGCAATTTGGACGTGTCTCTGTCTAACCTTTATACATCTTCGAAGATCTGAGCGCTCGCAGATCTAAGAGGATGTCTACCTAGAGGATTACAGTCGTGATCCTATTATTATTATTATTTAACGCTTTGCCTTTGAAGGGACTAAATTAATATCTTATTAATATTGTGTGTATATGAACGAAGAGCTCAACTCTTGGTTCTAGTATAAAATAAAATATTTTCAGATATTATTTCTTTCAGGCGCATGAATGGAGAGCTCCTGGTTTTCGTTCAAATCTTTCTTAAGGGGCTCCCAGTCGCTGATTGCTCTTTTTCGAAACGAAAAAAGAAATACTTCTGAACAAGCCACATCTCCTATTTTTATAAGTATATTACTTCAGATTTTAATTACTGATTTTAATAGTAGGTATCAAAATATTCAGATCATAAATTCTAAAACGTATCATTTTGAAATAATATCTTTATCGTGAAATGTTTCTGCTATTATGTTTTCAGCTTAATAGAAATCTAGGTAGGAACCTGAAGTAATATACTTATAAAAATAGGAGATGTGGCTTGTTCAGAAGTATTTCTTTTTTCGTTTCGAAAAAGAGCAATCAGCGACTGGGAGCCCCTTAATTCTCGTTTCAGAAATGTTTGAGTGACGTCATCTTGTTTTTCTTAATTTTGACTAAATATATGGCTTTATTATACTAAAATCCACGAGTTGAGATCTCCGTTCACATGCAGACCTGAGGTTTGTATGTTTGTGACATAATCACGCCTAAACGACTAAACGGATTCGGATGATACTTAGAATAATACTCGTACCCTCGTATTCAAGAACGTCACTATGAGAACACGCACCCACAGTGGACGAAATCTTTTTTCATAAACATCACTTTATGTGTTGAGCGACACTATGGCGCACACTACCGTGTGTCTTTAGAGCTCAACTTTGGCTAGAGGCACACGACAATGTGCCTCTAGTCACACTATGCAGTGTCGCACAACACATAAAGTGATTTTTATGAAAAAAGATTTCGTCCACTGTGGGTGTGTGTCCTCATAGTGTCGTTCTTGAATACGAGGGTTAGTTTATGTCCTGAAATAGCTTATTAGATCATTTTAACCAAGAACTAAGGGTAGGAGAAAACAAGTTAGTTATTACTATAAGGATAAAGATTTACTGACTATAAAATCCAAGAAAAGATAGAAATCCTGTCCAGAAAAGAGACTTCTGATTGCAGTGAAGTAAAAGAAACACATAGTACATAAATATTTGTTTATTCATTCGATAATATAATATACAAGTAAGTACACACAACATCTATTCCAATAAACTATGTATTTTGTATTATTAGTTGACGTTCTTCAAAATTACGTGATTAATTTGTTGTGCTGCATTTTAAAACGCGTGCACCCTCCCTCAGTGTATAAAAGGAACTGAGGCCAGATCGTGCCAAGTTCACCGCCTGCGCCTACAACCCCCACAACCCCCCTACCCCCCTCCCAGCCACCCCATTGACCACCATTAGCGTCTCGTCGTCTCTGTAAGCATTGTGTCTTTTATAGCAACCAAAATATACAAATCCAGGAAATGTTATTTTTGTGGTTGCATTAATTGCACCTTTCATTCTTAGGGTTCCGTACCCAAAGGGTAAAAACGGGACCCTATTACTAAGACTTCGCTGTCTGTCTGTCACAGGGCTGTATCTCATGAACCTTGAAAGCTAGACAGTTGAAATTTTCACAGTTGATTTATTTCTGTTGTCGTTATAACAACAAAATACTAAAAAAAAACACATGACAATAAAAAAAGTTTTGAGTATTGTTTTTTGTATTATAATTATGTTGTTGAAAATTGGCAGTTTAAAAAATACTAAGCCTCTGTTTAGTATGCACTATGGTGACTTGACGAAATCTTAATTTAAAAATATATACAGGCTATGTCAATGTGTGACCAGACATTGCGCGGCAATCGAGCGAAGCGGCCGCGCACAGCAGCCGCCGGCTACCTTCCGCGCGCCAACGGTGTAATTGTTCGTTCGCACGTCAAACTTGTGTCCTGAGAATGCCGCGCGATATCTGGTCACACCTTAAGGCGCTCCCAGTCGACGATTGTTTTTGTTCAAAACGAAAAAAGAAATACTTGTGAACAAGCCACATCTCCTATTTTATAATGTATAGTATATGTGAATAAAGATGTACCCATCTTTAATCACTTCGATAAATAATCCTACCGACCGCTGCAATGACGACAAACACACGTCGGCGCGTGGTCCGCCTTAGCTTTTCGAATAAATTAATGATATAAATTATGTATAATTACTTATCAAAAATCTATTCTAATAGAAATCTAGATCTACATATTACCTATCTTTAACAATAAATCACAAGTTGATTTTAATAGTAGGTATATAAAATATTTCGATCATAAATTCTAAAACGTATCATTTTGAAATAATATCTTTATCGTGAAAAGTTTCTGCTATTATGTTTTCAGCTTAATAGAAATCTAGGTAGGAACCTGAAGTAATATACTTATAAAAATAGGAGATGTGGCTTGTTCAGAAGTATTTCATTTTTCGTTTCGAAAAAGAGCAATCAGCGACTGGGAGCCTCTTAACACGGAAAGAAATCACCTTAAAAATTGTAAATAGGATATTTTGCTTTATGGAGACATTATTTTATTTTTAAAAGTAAATAATATTGCATTTAAACATTTATTAAGATAATCCGCTTTTATCATATTATCCCTCATATCTAGGAAGATTCTGCACAAACAAAAACAAAAATGTACAGAGTTATTCAGTAGCAAAATAAATCATATGCAAAATAACCATTTAACAATTTCTTGTTCAACCATAAATATAACTTTATTACTTTAGTGGCTGAAAGGTTAAACTGGATTAATCGGATCGGGGATTATTATGAATGAATGTTTTAGTGGTTTAAATTTACTATATTCCAACCAATATTAATTGAGAGTGAAATTTATCAGTCTGCTGCTTTCAGGGTACGTACTTAGGGATAACAGCTTATTTTTAAATTCGTAGAAGTAAATTTAAGAATAAATGTCAGCAGCAACTAATTAAAAAAATAGGTATTAAGAAAATATATTGCTGCGATAGAGACAACAAGCGCGAAGACACAATTTTTAAAAGAATTTTTTTAAGAATAATTGGGCTATGCATTTATGTCCTTTTTTTATTAATTATATCCATCAAATTTGTTTACTGAACATTTAAAGAAGGCGGTTAAAACTGGTGAATTTTTGTGATTTTAGACAGTTCCTGATTCTTATAACAACAAATTTATGGAGAAAAACAACATACAGTGGTCCTTATATATTGAGTGATAGAAAAACATTTGCTCTAGTGTTATTATTCAGGGAGAAAACAGGAAACGCCTGCCCACGAATGCTTTTAATAAAATCTGACGTGTTTATACAGGAATACACAAGTCTTGAGGGAATACCGCATACTTGCCTGTTGTCTGCGTCCTGCAACCTCAGTGTAGATTGCGCCTTAAATGACACTACTAATACGTCCACAGCTAGGCTTGTTTCTATAAAAAACTATGAGAAACCTTTTTGGACATCCTTCATCTATATTTAAGTCATCTTCATACAAAAGCCAAGGACCTCGCGTCGCTTTCTAAATTTATGAATTCAAATTATGGCCTCATTCTCGGGTTTGGACGAAACATGGCAAGACAGGGCTGACTCGCGTTGGGATGACGCATGCCGCGCTGTCATTTAGTGCATTTTGTCAAATTAGCCCCACTTTACTTCCATAGCATTGTCTAAAACTAAGTTTATGTTGGAAATTTTAATCTGGGCTATAGATCAGTCGCTGTTGATTTTAAGCACGCTTTTATTTAACTTTTTGTTTTTTTATAACTTTCAAAATTTGCAAACCATTTGTTGTTATGCGTTTGAGCTGAAAGTTTTCATACACCTTTAATTCTGGTGACAATACAATAATATGGTAACAGCGAGATGATCTTATGATGGAGTCAGGAGCTGTTCAACATAACGGAACTTCTTAGGAAATAAATAGTTATCGAGACTATAAACTTTTCATACTTGTCAAGTTCCGAGGACTATGTTATATGATGTGACAAGTGAAAGCGCGCTGGTTTGAATCATTTTACAAAATGCTTTGAAAAAATAATTTGCATAGAAAAATTATGTTAGCTTCACCTGTATGTAACTATGTAAGATTTTTTCGGGACTTTCTGATTTTACGTTTATATAATTATTAACCTGATTCTTCTATGCTTTGTCTAGAGAGAAAAAGGCGTAGTTTCACCTAGCTCCTAAGACATTTCAAAGATGATCCTTGTGATTTTATTGAAATAAATACCTTTTAACATTAGATTAATCTAACATTATTTTCATTACAAAAAATAATTGGCCCTTAAATAATAATCAGACATGAATGAATTACATTTCAATAAAACACGCTATTTTGAATATCCTTTATTAATAACTGTATTTCGAAAAATCTAGTATAATAGACTAAATTGACAATCATCTCTACGTATACTAGAAAACTTCAACTTTAAATGCTATTGTCTGCATACTCAATAAGATACAAAGATTTATAATGATGTATGTAAAGATGTGACCAAACATTGCGCGGCATTAAAGCACGGCAGCGGCAAGACCCTAGCCGCGCTATGTTTGGACGACAGCCGCGCGCACATTTACCTTAATGTTTAAACTAAAACGAGGCAAACTTGTGTCCTGCGAATGCCGCGCTGAATTGCCGCGCTATGTCTGGTCACACCTTAACGTGTATGCAAAAATCTCGGAAATGCAAGTTTAGTTTGACAGCGTTCAGGCGACGCACTATAAGTACAATATATATTTACACATAAAACAATTGAAAGCTCGTATTAGGGCCAAAGTTATTGAGGGAGTTGTCAGAGTAAGGTGCAAAACTAAGTTACTGACAGCAAAATAATGTATCGGATAATCTATCCAAAGCATCTTAACCATCATTGCCATCATTTCTATAAAATAATATGGATGTTTAAGATAGTGACTTTAGGGGTTAATATTTCATAAAACTAGCTATTCCTAACTTTGCTTTTCGATCGAGCGTCCGTCCCTCTTGTTTATATAAATAACTTATGAGTTATGACGCCAACTGGCAACTATTAGCCACATGTGATACCAATTTCATTCTCTTTTTTGCTGGACCAGTAATTCACATTGTTTACTTTTGTATCGAAAACACGTACAATTTCAACTATGTAACGCGTTGAATTGAAGACTAAGAAATTGCTTAAGAACGACCTACTATGACATCGAATTAATGGTGGCCATACACGCAATAGTATACTGATCTTCGAGTGTGATTAGATAGTATAGATTGTCAGCTGTCACTTGGTATTTTATGGCGACTTTATACAAAAAATCGTGTCTCAAAAACTGTTTATTTACTTCTATCATACTATTGTATAGCCGGACGGGGAACGCCGCGAAGCGCGAACGCGATGTCGCGAAACCATCCACACTCGCGGTTCGCGGCCTTCGCAGGCCTTCGCGGCGCGAGTGTAGAGCCGGCTTATCAACAACGTATTGTCCAAATGCGAAAACTGACACTATACAAAAAGTGTCAGTTTTGACATTTGGATGATACGTTGTCGATCCGATAGTATTTCGTGCTCAGACCACAGGTACGTAATGGTACGTGTGTGACCACCATAACTGAAAAATCGAAGAGATGTCTTTAGACTCAAGTATTTAAATTGAAATATTTTAAATTTAGAGCTGCCTAAGTTTTTTTTCATACATCCACAATTTCACAATACGAACCTTCGTTATAAGTTTTATGTATTTTCTCTTGAAACTAATGACTAAAAATAGTAGACTCTTGCATAAACGTACGTAGACCGTAAAGCAAATATGAAATGTATCAAATAACAATTATTAAAGTATGATTTTATGCTCTGTCTGTTAAACCTACAGTTTATATTTAACTTTCTAGGACGCACCTAGCTTTGTTAACATATAAATTATCAGAGATGAGATCTTAAGACCAACTTGCACAACAATCGCTAAAAGTGTTTAGCGGCTATAGTTTTTTTTAAACTTGAAGTATTTGTATGACTTGACAACTTCCTTAATGGGTTTAGCGTGCTAAATACATTTAGGAATTGTTGTGCAAACTGCCCAAATAGTTGACATATTTAAATGCTGTTTTTTACGTTATACACGGTGTACTTTCAGCGCATAAGAGCTTTTTAACCAATTACTAGGAATACTTGGATATAAAGCAATTTGGAATATTTAATGACATAGCGCGACTGAATGCCTACACTAATACATAGTCTAGTTAATTACTCATTGATTAATTGTAACAGTACAGAGCCTCAAGTGGGAATCAACATATTATCTCTAGTCACATTGGATGGTGTATACGTGAAAGTTTGTGTTGATGTTTGTTAGTTTGTATGTTTGTGGCTTTATCAAGCTCAGATGAACGGATTTGGAACTTTGAATAAACATAGGCTACGCTTTGCCGTCTTGTATACTATATACAGGACTTCAAAACGGATTTCGAAGGAAACTTTGAATATTATACATTGTATAAGCTACAGAATAGCATATAAACTTTTTATTCAAGTACCACACCTGCAAAGCCGACAAAAGCCAGTAAAACATAAATGAAGCAGAATTTTTCATTTAAGACGAGTAATAAATGTTTTTGATGAATGCAGAATCGATTTTTCTAAATAACCGCAAACATACAGTTTTGTTTTTTATAACAAAGATATCTTAATATAACTTTACTCGATTATTTATTTACTTTCTTTTTAAATTTGATAGTTTCAAGATAATGCAGTTTTATTAATTTTTCCGTCTTATCCGTGTAGACTCAGCCAATACAAAAAACCAAACATTTCACATATCACCTTAAATATCGTGTCCCACTATAACTGTGGACAATCTCCCATTTGGTGTTCAGAACAATATAATCGTGATAATCTTAAAACTTTGTAATATTATCAATATTAATACTAGAATGTGAATAACTATACAATACACAATGGTGACAGTTCGCTTGATACTAAACAACTATAAATTATAGTTTAATACATCCGCAAAACCGTAACTGAGTATACGAGTACCGTGCAATCGAATAGTAAAATGACTAACCTAATTTTGATATAGTCACTTTATGTTTCACGCTAATTTGAACTTTAGCATAAATACAATAAGAACGTTCGATTTTTAAAGGCCAATGCCGATTCAATTGTAAATAGTATAGTGCCAAAATCAAACTAACCAAAAAAACTATTTTAAAGTCACGCACTCGTGTTTTCAAAAAGTAACAAAAAATATGTTGGCATTGCAATGGTATTAATAGTATTATAATATTATAAATGCGAAAGTTTGTGATAAGGTTGCTATGTTTGTTCCCTAATCAAAAATAAACGACAAAACGGATTATGATAAAATTTGCTGTAGTATGTAGATAAAATATCAGAATAAATAAAGGGGGAACTTATAATCCGAAAAACAACAACTAAATGATAAAAAAACGCAAAAAGGATGATTTTGGTATAGATGGCTCTGGTGTGCAAAAAATCTGACATCACAGACTAAAAACATTTGACTAATGAATGATACGCATTCTATCAAAATTCGTAATTTATTTTATCAGTACAAGGTTTGTTGGGAAAAAATTGGAAGTTGTCTGAAATTGCTTTTTTCTATGCAATTACTGAAATTTTAGGCAGGACAAAGTCTGTTACGGGTCGGCTAGTAGTATTATAATAGTTTAGTAAAAAACATATTATTCTCCATATAGTTATAGTTTGAAGTGCCAAGCGAAACGTCTTCAATGCGATACCATCCGTCTTTCTTCTGTAATATCTCCACTACATATAATATACATTAAATTATTTGGTTAAATTTATTATAATCTTTGAAATTTTATTCTTACAGTAAACTTTATTTTTGTATGTTATCGTTGTTATGTAAATTCACATTTTCCCGGAAACCAAGCCCGTAAATTCTTTATTACATAAAAACGTGTACTAAATAAAACATCTCATATAATTTTCATGAAAATCATTTCGATGTAGAAAGAAATAGAGAATCATTTTATTCCGAGTAAACAATGTTAGTCTAGTGTTTCAATGCTTTAAAAAAGCAAAGCGCACTGAGAATTTATTGAAAAATAATAGTATTTCGATATCGAACTGCACAACTCATTAAGAAACGCTGTAAATACACGAAATCTTTTTGTGTTCTTAAAGCCTTATCAAGAAGGAAGTAGGAGAAGGTCGAGTCAATTATATACCTAAGACCTTCTTACTAACTATAATACCTAATCTAAAGGCAAGCCTTTGTTTGCCTTTAGATTAGGTATACTAGAGTTTGAGCAACTGGTAGTTCGCGCGATTAAGTAGTGGTAACCGGGTAAATCGCTTCTCAACAGTTATTCGGCTATGTAGGTACGTCTCAAATATTTGGAAACATCTGCCTACCCCCTTAAGAGATGCGGAAAATAGCTTCATAGTTTACTCATTCGAACATTTAGTTTACTTATTCGAATATAGTTTACTTAATCAAACATTTAGTTTACTTGTTTGAACATTCAACAAAAACTGTTTGATGTTCAAACATTTGAGAATCGAATAACTCGTTTCGGGGCAGTGGTCCAACTGCTCTGTCCAATTAGTTGGACTACGGGCCTTTATTATGGGTCGTGGTCCTGACGCTCGAGCACAATTTTACAGTAAACTCAGCGAACAAAAGTGAGTTAAACTTTCACTAGACATTGCGCATTATTCTTAGACTGATTTCGATTTCGTATTTCGATGAGAAGCAGCCTCTCTTTTTCCTACTTTTTATTTGTGAATACGAAAACGATAAATAACGTATTTACTATTTGAAAATAGTCAAACAAAAAAAACATTAACTTCATTGGTAAATATTTTTATGCTATCATCATAAAATTATTTCTAAAGTTGTACCTTTCGCATAAAACCTTATTTTATGTTAAACAAGCTAACCCGGCGAACTTCGTACCGCTTTAGGATTAACTCCCGTTCCCGTTATAAAGTATCCTATGTTCGTCTCCTGGTTCTAAGCTACCTCCCCACCAATTTTCAGTCAAATCGGTTCAGCCGTTCTTGAGTTATAAGTGTTGTAACAAATCCGACTTTCTTTTATATAGTAGATTTTCTACTTAGCTTGTTAATTTTAATTGACCTATTAATATTCAATAATTGTTTTTAACGATAATACTATCTTTAGATAGCCGCAACTAGGATAGGAAGACCTTGGCCTATAAAGAATCTAATTTTATATGAATTTATATTATATAGACACAAAGTACTATCTTAGCTTATAAAATTTCAAGTCCTTTCTGATAAACGCAGGTAGTGAATAACTCACTACTTTTAATACTCGATTTACACTCGCGTACGAGTCGCGAGACGAGGTGCGAGGCGAACCACGAGACGAGAGTGTGAATAGACGCTAGTGGCTCGCCTCGCGCCTCTCTCCTTTATGGATAGGTTACACAGTGCGAGAAGCTG
Organism: Hydriomena furcata; assembly: GCA_912999785.1. Taxonomy (NCBI): domain Eukaryota; kingdom Metazoa; phylum Arthropoda; class Insecta; order Lepidoptera; family Geometridae; genus Hydriomena; species Hydriomena furcata. The sequence continues at coordinate 4,177,116 of OU538821.1, forward strand.
ATGTGACAGTAGACAGCTACTGTGCCTGTGTACTGGTATGACAGTACCTCGACTCGCCTCGCACGGTCACACTATGCACAATTGCTGGCGTCGCAGAAGACAGCTACTGAACCAGTGTACTGGCATAATTTGTCTGGGTCAAGAAAACTGCACCCGGCGTGGGCCCGAGCGTAAGGGCTACTGTCATTGTCACTGTCATTCTGCGAAATCGTGCGAGTTGACGACCGAGCGGCGTGCGAGTGGTGTGGTGGGGGAAGGCAAGTAGCGAGTAAAAACAAAAAATGTTGAAGTAACTCGGACGCGAGCAACTGTCCCACTCGCACATGACAGTAACTCGTATGATGCGGTCACACGTGCGTAGTAGCTGCACCTCAGTAACTGACTCGGTCAGCTCGCATGCCAACTCGCACTGTGTAACCTAGCCATTACTTTCGATAACGCAAGGTGCGAGCCGAAACACGAGACGAAGCACGAGGCGAGGTACGAGGCGAGAGTGTAAATCTAGCATAACAGTTACGTATGTGCTACTAATTAGAAATATTTACACTTGAATAATAGGTTAAAAATGTATGAAAACTTATTATTACTTTGCATAATCCCAATTGCATACAATTGGAAAATTGGGTCCTTCATTATAGAATACAAAGTCTTCACGTTTTGCATTCAAAGTTGATGACCAAAACGTTATTATTGTATTATATTTAATCATTAAACAGGTGCATAAAATAGTAATAGTATTTTTCGCCAAAAATAGCTCAAGAAATGTAACTTCACAAACAACGTTTAATAATGTTTTATGCGTCGTTATTTGTGTCAAACTTTTACCTACCTTTTCTTTTACCTTTTACCTAAAAGTTCTTTATTACAACTATTTATTACTTAAGGTTCTCCTGAATGATGTATTATTTTATACAATAGTTTTTCAAAACTTTTGTCACTTAGGTACCTACATAAATTTTATAAAACTTATTTTGATACATTTTGACAGACTAGATATTTTAATTGTCATTATTTTTACTCATTATCTCGTAAATATTGATGATGCTATTTGTTATAAACTTGTAGCAAGATTTAAGTTAAAAAGATGAATTCGACATTCCGTTGTCTCACGAGAAATTGACGAATTATTTTCAATTGACTATTCCTACGCTCGTACTTATTTTGAGTTACATTATTTACATTATTATACACAGAGTAAATCAAATTATACATTTGACTTCATCAGAAAAGTATTGATAAACATCACATTGTTATGAGCTACTTATTCGATTTTTTATACCTATTCATTTAAAGTTGCACTTTTTTAAGAAATATATTTCAAAGTCACACTATTATATTTTAGACCAATAATTTAGTGTAACATTATTTTACAAACATCTATTTTTTTTTCTTTTTTTTTATATTATGCCCCAACCTACTATGACCAATAACCGTGTGTTAAACATTAAAATATACCTACATATTATCCTCTGATAAGGTTATGTGTATAATGTATATGCCTATAAATATGCCGTTGGAATAGTGCCATCACCCACTATAGCGTTGGGGCTTATCCGATACTAAGTTGTAATGAAGACATAATCCTAAAACTTAATTTTTTAAATTATAACTTAGACATTATACCTGTTTGGGCACGGTACCCAAACTTTGCCTACCTACCCTTTGTTTCGTGCCTAATTTAAGACACTCTTAGCGAAGACGTTTCCACACTCGCTGAGATTAGAAATTGTCGTAGGGTCGACTCAGCGTGAACCTAAAGTCTGGCGCAAACGGCATAATTGACGTAATGAGCCTAGTGGGAGCTGAGCCAATCAAAAACCTAACACCGACCAAAACAGAGCATCGTTACGTGATTATTATATTACAAATAGTTAATAAAAACTTCTCCAACTTTTATAACAGACACAAAGTTTATATATCTACATCTTAACTACTAGACAAGCAAACAAATTAATTACTACAACTGATTGATACTGTAAAATATCACAATCCACAAAAAGGAATTCTATAAAAATACATTCTCTTCAATACACTTTCATTGCTCGTTCCGTTTTTACACAGACTTTAACCATCTTCGTTCCTTAGAGAATAAAAATCGCACGCTAAAAATTTAAAAAAAAACATTGTATTTTCAACACAAACACATACACACCTGTATTATAATAATCAAATATCATCGATCGACTAAGTCAGGCCTATTGCCTTTCAAAGAATACATAATTATGTAACAGACAAACTTAACAAGATATGTAGTTAATCTTATTTCTAATATATACAATTTTCCTACTTAATATAAACAAACCTTCAGGCAACAGTCCACAAAAACATACTTATCCATGACTAAAACTGACAATAATTACATTTGATGGACACCTTATTCGATGTTATAGTGGAAAGTGCCTTATAAATAAATTAGGCTCGTTACATAAACTTTATAAATAGACTGTATTACATGAAGTATCTAAACCGTTCTGTAGTAAATTTACTATTTATCACAATATGGGGCTAAATTAGGAAGATGCACAAACGGTAATTAAACTAGACAAAAAAATATGTGTTTAATTTATTGCGTCAATTTATCTCGTTTGGCGTATGCTACACAGTATTATTACATTTTATTTAACTAAGTTAATTGATTAGAATGTGTTGTTTTTATTAATAACCACGTTACAAAATTCAAAGCAATTCGAGTGGCTAAGTCCCGCGACATCAGTGTTCCGGCGGCAAGACGCTGAACGCGGCTAGCAGAAGCCGCCGGCGGGAGTGGTGGCTCCCGAGCAACAGTTTGGTCCTCTCGGTTCTCCGTAAGCTACTCGTCAAGCGTCGCACGCTACTCGTGCACCTAACACTGTCACTCTACACTCTTTACTTTATTGCTCTCTTTGTACCACAGCTCGACGGTTTCAATAAGTCTCTACGTATCACCGTAACTACTATCTAATCGTCAACACTCGTGCGACGCTAACTTACCTAGTCCGAACTATAAACATCCCTATCGCATAACGTTACAGGCCATCGCCATAAATTGACACCAATTTCGTCATCGCAGCCCAAAAAACGTTTGAAAAATACATTAAAATTTTGCTACTTACTAGAAATTTTGAAGCTAAATATTTTACGTCAAATTTTTAATTAGGTACATTATTATTGCTTGTCATTTCCACAGCGCCATCGCTTTATCAGCGCCTTCTTAAAGTTTGTTTTTTGCGAAATATACAAAGATGTAGAGAAGTTCATAGAGAAGTCATTCGTTGTATAATTTCGCGGCGACCGGCACTATGCAGCAGCTCCGTCCTCGTCGGAGCGCGTGCAGGCCGCCTCCTGATGCTTGTTCAGGTAGCTCTTGAGAGCGAAGTTCTTCTTGCAGCGCGCGCACTCGTATTTTTTGTCAGAGGAATGCGTCTGGAGGTGCGCTCGCAGATTCGAGCGATCGGCAAACGCCTTACCGCACGCCTCGCAGTTGTAAGGCTTCTCACCGGTGTGCGAACGCAAGTGCCCACGCAGCAGCCAGGGCCGAGAGAATAGCTTGCCGCACACGCCACATACGTGGCCCATGCGGTGCGTCAGCACGTGCATGGCGAGCGCTGGCATGGAAACATACACCTTCCCGCATTCACCGCACTTCTTGGCGGAATTAGAGTCCAGACTGCGATGGGTCTGCTTGTGGCGCGATAGGTTAGAGGAGGTCGCGTAGCTCTTGCCGCACTCGTTGCAGTCGTATTTGGTTTGCTTTTCCTTCACAGTGACGATGGTCAGGACTTCTTCGTCGGAGTCACCGTCGGGTTCCGAGGCCGGCTGTGGAGGGACCATCTTCTCCAGCTGATCTATCTGGATTTGCTGTATCTGTGGTTGCGGCACGGGTTCGATGACGGGAACCTGCATGGACAGTAACTCAGGCTCAGAGTCCGTGGAGCATTCCTCGATGGTCAGGGTTGTAAGGGTTCCAGACTCGGACTCCTTCTCGATAACGGGTCTTGGTGGGTTGTATTGCAGCGGCGGCATTGGCGGCAGTTCCGAATACGGATAGTATCGTAAGTAAGGGCTATCATCACTGTAATCGATCTGTAGAAAAAAAAGCTTATATTAAAAAAAGCTCAAAACGTCGTACAGCGAATACGTTTGCAAAGGTAAACATTTGCTTCCGAGCTCGACGGTGCGAGTTTCGCGCGAGTTGCTGAACGCAATTCGCCACATAACCCCAATGGTCGATGAATGACGTGTAATTAATGCAACTAACCCGGCCACTTCTAAGATTCTCACTTTGTTGCGTTAGCATCTCGCGCGGTAGGATTACAAACAAGGTGTTTAGCAAAATGAACAAGTGGTAAGGAAAATACACTCGTAGTTCTTGGCGCGTGTCAACTTGGCTTGCAACCTGTCTTATCGATAGATCTAAATCTGTTTTATTTATAAAACAAAAGCCTTGTTAGTTAACTAGTTCGTTAGCGTGTGTTAGTATGTGTGAGTCAAATTTGAATCAATTTGTCTGGTCTAGTAAATTTGATAAAATATTTTTCAACAGAAAACATATCTGGATAATGAAACGCCTTCATTCGGCACTTGTCTCGCCACTTGCCGTAAGTGGTAAAGGCATAATAGAAAACAGTGCATAAGGTGGATATTTTTCAAATAAATGCGTAGTCTGCATAGTGCCCTTGGTCAGACGACGAGACCTCCGTATACAAAGGGTAAAAACGGGACCCTATTACTAAGACTTTTTATTTTTTTTATTTATTTATTTATCATTTACACAAAAAGAAAATATAAAAACAAAATTAAAAATAGCACTAAAAAACCACAGAGGTTTTAAACTTGTGCTATCATGAGTCACATTGATTAAAGGTAAGTACATACTTAAACTTCGCTGTCCGTCTGTCAGTCTTTCTGTCACAAGGCTGTATCTCATGAACCGTGATAGTTGAAGTTTTCACAGATGTATTTCAGTTGCCGCTATAACAACAAATACTAAAATTTTTTTGCCGTTTTTTATAGATAATGGTATGGTATTCATGCTCGAGTCCGACTCGCACTTGACCGGCTTTATTTACTATTGGTCCGACTTGCGAAGTTAGTCACTTGCCACTGTATTTTGTACTTGTCACTTTGCTAAACACTGTAAATCGAGAATTAGTTAAAACATAGACCACATAGCCAAATAGACACTTAATGGCTTCATTTCTTCAAACAAATAATTCTGTCAAACCGCTGTGTTGTGCGGTTCGGGAGGAGCGGTAAAAAATGCATTCTGATTGGCCGCTTCAATCGCGCGTCGTGTATCGCGCTCGGTGTCTTATATCAGATGTATAAGCGTGAGAAAGTGTTTGCCTTGCATAAGGAGTCTGTAGGCTGTGTGGTTGATGAGTTAGAGTCATGTCTTGTCAATGCATTAATTCTTCTAACTGCTTCTATAATACCTATAAAGGTAAGCATGTTCGTAATATAAAGGTATTTTTTTATTTACATATTTGCTGAAATAATAGCATGCATAGCTAATAGTAAATAATCGTGATAACTTACCTCTTCATCCATTGGGACGAGTTTTCTTACAATAGTTTCTTTCATGTTGTAGTTAGGAGCCGGAATGCCATTAACTAGGACGGAGCCGTTTGGCTCCAGGGTATATTTTTTACACCACACTACTTTTGTAGTGGGCTTTGGGATAAGCATTGGCAATTTCTTAAAAAAAAATAACTCTAATAAAAATCTATTAAAAATTATTGTAACAATTCCCTAAAAACTAATTAAACTAAAGAGCCAACTGCATGATCTATTTATGCACTATTATTTTTGAACCAACCGAATAAGTATTTAGGTTCAAATTCGACCTAATGAAAATTTTCGACCAAATAAATGTTACGGGTAGAATGGGCTATTTTGCAATGTAAATAATGCAGTTATACAAACATGAATATTAATTTATATTTTAAACGGATTTTATCGCTTTTAATACAAAAATTGTGTTAAATATATAAATATCCGTTTTAAATATCAATTACTTAGTACAAAAATGGTTTCAACGAGTTGGCTACTGAGTGCGTCTTAATAATGAGTTTAATGAAATGGAGATAAATTGAAATCCTCTAGATTGTTTTAAATAGGTAAAGCTGTAAATGTTATAAATAACTGTAAAACACACACGTATGCCTATCATCAAACTTTTAGGTAATACTTAGTTTTTAGTCACTTTTTTTAATACTTCATTTTTTAGAGTGATAAACCTTAAGTTTGGTGCATAATTCTCACGTACATATAAACACACACTCACATACCTACTCTCACAAATTTCCTGATTTTAACAAATATAACTTCTTTTGCACCCAAACACATACCTGGGTCTTATCTGGTCAAATTTGATATGAGCTGTTTTAGGAGTCTGTCTCTAAAAACTGATATCAAATTAAACCCACACATGAAATTGCACTTTTATTTTAAAATTGATATTCTTTATCAGAGGAGACGGGGAGGAGAATGGGCAGATTAGTACCCACCTCCAATAGCAATGACATAATATTATGCCTTTGAAAAGGCTTTTTCAATTGGACTAATACTTACTATGACAGATTTATTTAAACTATTATTTTATTCTAACTTTCGAGTTACATGAAAATAAACATAAATAACTATATTTTCATTATATTCATGGTGAGGGAATATATAAAAAATGCAATAAAAACCGGCCAAGTGCGAGTCGGACTCGCGCACGAAGTAGTCCGTACCATTATCTAAAAAAACGGCATAAAAAACATGTTTGTTGTATGGGATTTAAATAATTAATTTATTCTGTTTTTATTATAGCGGCAACAGAATTACATCATTTGTGAAAATTTCAACTGTCTAGCTATCACGGTTCATGAGATACATCCTTGTGACAAATAGACAGATGGAGCGAAGTCTTAGTAATAGAGTTGTGTTTTTACCTTTTGGGTACGGAACCCTAAAAAGAATAATTACTGGTGGACATTTCTCACAGCGCCATCTAGTTCCAAAGCAATTTTTTCTACGGGAACTAGATAATTGATACTTTTATTAATTAGATACTTTTTTTGTCGGATATTTTACTCATCTATTGGAGATGGGTCAGGTTTTATATATTTTTCCCTATTCTTCTTTGTATGGAAAGTTGTATACGAACCAATAGCGATACAGTTTTCGGGTTTCTCTTGGGATACCTGAACTATACCTTTGTTCAAAAGGCATTAATAAAACCCAACAGTTTTGAGAAAAATATTTTAATATAATTCGTTTTTGCTTTTATGATTGAAAAATGCTTTAGTCAAGTAATTCTACATAAATCTGTATTGGTTCATTTACAGCTTCCGCTACCCACTTTAGTCTATTCTGTGCCAATTTTTGTTTATTAAATAATATGTTAATTTTATACAAATACAAAATTATATCAAATAAGACACAATAAACTTGTTATATATTATAACCAATCGTTTTTTCCTCGTTCAAATGAATCAATTTAAAATATCGTTTTAAATGCTATTATTGGCTAAATAAAGCATATATTTTATCAAATGACTTATTAAATTCCAATTTCAATCAGATACAAAAAGTATAACATAGGAATTGATTATGAATCTTATAATATATCGATTTAACAAAAATGTTTGAAATCTCTACTTTGAAGTATTTTCGGCTAATGCTTTGCCAAGGCAAGCACTAGCCCGAAAAACTGACGATCTTGGAGATCTCAAATATTTTAAGCCTACGGCGAAATCTTTACCAACTTTCAAATTCTTTCAACAAACAACAAAATATGTATGTTACAAGCATTCGGGCCATCGTCCACCAAAACCAATGAATGAAGGTTAATTCACATCCCATCACTTTAAATTATTGAGACAAAGTAGAATAACTGTGTGAATTATATTATCGGTATATTTATTTTACAAATCTCTCCATTTTTGATGGACGATGGCTTACAAGCAAATCAACTCTTTTTCTTTCTTAAGCACGTACGCCATGATATGACGTTGTGTTATTGTTCAAGCCATTCTTGCCAATGATCGATGTTTTCAATGAAAACAGTCTATGGTCTGAGCACGAAACACTGTCGTATCGACATCGTATCGTCCAAATGTCAAAACTGAAACTTTTTGTATTGTAAAAGTGTCAGTTTTGATATTAGGACGATTCAATGACGATACGATAGTGATTCGTGCTCAGTTGAAAGGTTTGAAACTACAATTTTGATTTTAAATTTTGATATAGCTTAAAATAATTAGTTTAAAATGCCAATATCCCAATCGATGGAAAATATTTTATTTTATGTATTTTTTTTAATTGGTAAATTTATTATCCACTTACCCGTTCCATTCGATAGGACCTCCAAAGTTTTGAAAACTGCTATATTATTTCTGATGTTGTGCCAATTATAAACCCAAGAGGATTGAGTTTTACCCAATTTTGAATAAAAAAACCACAAAAACTATTTTTACAACGCCACAGTAACGTACAACACACAACACCTAACTATTAGGACAAATAAAAACTATTAGGACAAATAAAATCTATTAGGACAAATAAAAATAGGGTACACTTACAAGTTTTGGGATTTTTCAAAACATCATTGATCGGATGAAAATGCTTGGGTTTCCTATAATGCACAATAAAGCAAAAACATATATAAAAAATCAACTAAAAAACTACAATTCGAAAAAAACAGCGCCTTTTTTTAAAGCAATAAATATTGCTTAGTAAGTAGTGTTTAGTAAATATTTTTTGTAAGCGGCCAAGTGTTTGCGGTGCAAATTGTGGGCATGTGCCAAATGTAATGTTTGGACGTGCCTCTGACTAACCCTTTCAGATATCTTTAAGTATCTGAGCGCCTGAAGATCTGAGAGGATGTCTAACGTACTTGGGGATTACAGTCGTGATTATATTTTATTTATATTTAATGTTTTATTTATTTTTTGTATATTTATCAGGATTTTAAGATCTGGCGCTAAATTAATAACCAAATAACAATATCATTACTTACGCAAGCCAGCAAATGCAGCTCAATCAATCTAGTAATGAAGGATTTAGGCCTAAAGGTTAAGCCGCGCGCGGTAGCTAGTTAAGCATGTGGATTGAAAATAATGGTAAATGTTCATGATTCATATCCCTCCCTTCTTAACTGACGAAAATATGAGGTTCTCAATTTTTTTATGTTTATGTATACGTTTTTTTTTATGTATGACCGCACATATCTATTTATTTGCAACGGTTTAGGATGTTTGTTGTTTATACAGTAAGAACTTCGCTTCTTAAACATGAGTATATAAATCAGAGGTCATATTATAATGGTCGACCGCCTTATAAACAGTACAAAAAGCCTGCACCAACTGTAGTCCAAATTTCGGACGGACATGGTCGAGGCACAACATTTTTTTTTTTCATTTTATATGATTTTAAAAAAAAAAGTTTATATTTTTTACTAACTTAAAAACTTTAACTAACCTTATAACGGACCCAAAAGGAAAGTAGCATGTTACCCCTGATATACTCGTAGATAAAAAAATTGACATCAGCCCTTATTTTATATAATCCATCATAATAATATCACGACTATTTCATTTTTAAAAGTAATCTGTTCTTTCTTAAAAATCGATATTCATCTATTGATTTTCATTGCCAGAGCTATGAACATCGAATTTAGAGAATATCTATCTCATAATAACTATTATAAAATCTATGTAATCTATTCTCATAGCTATGGAAATGAAAGTCATCGAATTAATATCGATTTTTACGAAATAAACCTGCAGATAAGACTTAGTGAAATGGAAAAACTAAACTATTGATGAATATTTCACACAGCGCCGTCATGCCCCAAACTGCAAAGCTCTGGGAAAACCAAAAAACTGATAAAATATATATTATAATTTAGCTAAAAACATAAGATATAATAATTATAACAACTAGATATAGGTCTACTTTTGAAAACGATCAACGATATAAACAAACGTCATATTGTTTCCAACTATATTTTGAAAGTTGGAAATTGGCATCATACATTCTCAGATGACGATTTCTAAGAGTGTGGTTTGGCCGAATATATCGCAGCACTGTCACTTAGAGCACGGGCTTCCTACGGAAGGGAGTAGTCTTAGCGAAAGATTACTATTAAAATAGTTCTGGCGTTTGTTTCGGGGGGAAATGTGCAGTTACGCACACTTACATACAAAAACAAAACTGCCAACTGACTGTATAATTCGTGCACAGATGACCCACACATTGACAGTTTTGTAAAATGTGTATTTATTATTTTGTAAACGAAAAAAGAAATACTTCTGAACAAGCCACATCTCCTATTTTTATAAGTATATTACTTCGGGTTCCTACCTAGATTTCTATTAAGCTGAAAACATAAAATAGCAGAAACATTTCACGATAAAGATATTATTTCAAAATGATACGTTTTAGAATTTATGATCGAAATATTTTGATACCTACTATTAAAATCAACTTGTGATTTATTGTTAAAGATATTATTAACAATATGTAGATCTAGATTTCTATTAGAATAGATTTTTGATAAGTAATTATACATAATTTATATCATTCATTTATTCGAAAAGTAAAGGCGGACCACGCGCCGACGTGTGTTTGTCGTCATTGCAGCGGTCGGTAGGATTATTTATCGAAGTGATTAAAGATGGGTACATCTTTATTCACATATAATATACATTATAAAATAGGAGATGTGGCTTGTTCAGAAGTATTTCTTTTTTCGTTTCGAACAAAAAAAATCGTCGACAGGGAAGCGCCTTAACCAAAAATGTTGGTGATAACATCTAATAAAAAAGCGGTAACACTGGGAAAGTCGAGCAAGGATGCTCAAAAACTCATGCTCTACATACCAACAAACCATTGTAAGCCGTGTCAAAATATCAGTTCAAACGTTTTTTAGCTCAAGAAAATAAGATTTCCTTGATGTATTAACACTTCGAAGGTGATGTTCTTTCTCATTTCGACCGACAAATATAAAGAGCTCGAACGGCAGAGGTAATTACAGCCGTCGTCAAGTCGACTTCAGTTGCCGACGTGTGTGGACGGCTGCAGTTACCTCTGCCGTTGGCAACGTGCAGTTCGGAGAGTTCTTAATGCAATTCCTTCATTTGAAAGTACTAAAATAAAATGTATTAAGATTGACCTCGTTTGAGCTGCTACTTTAACAGAACTTTTACTGGTACAAACTGTTGTGGTACCTGTGGTACGCCAGGAGCTAACGGCATCGGCATCCGAACATTTTGGTACATCGGCTCAGGTGGTTCATCCTGCATGATGTAGATAGTTGTTGGCTGTAGTGCATATGTATAGACCGGCAACGGTTCGGGGGGGTGGAGGACGGTGAGGACCGTAGCAGGGGGGAGGGGGGGAACACCGGCTGCGAGGGAAAGTAACTCGTGAGCAGCTTCGGTGTCAGCTGCCGAACGTTCGGATATGAGAGCGCTGCGCAGTTCCGCATACTCCGCCGCCGCGCCTTCATCATGTGATAACTCTGTTGACAACAACAATATATAAATTAACTAGCTGACCCGTGCCCGCTTCGCTGTGCGTAAGATATTTCTAATACCATCGTGGACTTTTTTGTAGACGTTTTTAAGGTGTACAATACTGTAGTACATTATTTTGATATATCTCGTGGGGTTCAGCCAGCATATGCAATGTAAGCGCAAAAAAATGTGTTTATTTACGACATCACATTAGAAACCTCTAAAATTATCAGTGTTTCTCTACTATATTATGCATGTATTATACATATAAACCTTCCTCTTGAATCACTCTGTTTATTAAAAAAAACCGCATCAAAATCCGTTGAGTAGTTTTAAAGATATAAGCAAACATACATACATACATACATACGCGGGAAGCGGAAAGCGACTTTGCTTTATACTATGTAGTGACTAGCGGTACGTTCGCTACGAATAAAGTAAAATATAAAAAAAAAATTAACCGCTCTACCGATTTTGTGCAAAGTTCACATAAACCATCTACTAAATAGTCCGAACAAAGCCTAAACATTTGGTTTGAATAGGTGAGCCCGTTCTTGAGTTATAAAGTTACAACGAATAGTGGCATTGATTTTTATATATATAGACTAGCTGACCCGTGTCCGCTTCGCTGGGGAACAGATAGTTTCACATCTGGTTTTCCAATCTTCAAAATAGATTATAGCTTATATGTTGCCGAGGACTAATAGCTACATAACAAAAGTTTCATCAAAATCCGTCCAGTAGTTTTTGCGGACAACAGACAGACAGACAGAAATTTCAAAATGTTTTTTTTTTTGCTTGTGTTACTTGTATAAAGGCCCCAAGGAGTATTTTTTTTAGTTTTTATTCAACGTACAGAATTGAACTCTTCTACAGTTTTATTATAATTATGTATAGATAAGTTTTCTGTTGCAAAATATTTTTTCAATGACAAGCTTTTGTAAAATCATTTAAACCATCGAGCGCTATCAATGGTCACATCATGTAACATTGTCATCGGAACTTGACATGCTTAAGGTGATACTTGAAATTTAAGTTTTTAGTGTTCCGTACCCAAAGGGTAAAAACGGAACCCTATTACTAAGTCGTCGCTATCCGTCTGTCTGTCACAACGCTGTATCTCATGAACATATAGCTAGACAGTTCAATGGGAGCCCCACTTAAATATTTATTTTATTCTTTTTTAGTATTTGTTGTTATAGCGGCTACAGAAATACATAATCTGTGAAAATTTCAACTCAGACGGACAGACGGACAGCAAAGTCTTAGTAATAAGGTCCCGTTTTTACCCTTTGGGTACGGAACCTTAAAAACCATGACTGTTGGTAAAAAATTAGACGCACAATTGAACGAGATAGTGTTGCACACTCATGAATATAGATATATATATATGTATATAGATAGATAGATAGACTCATGAATATTGATAGATAGGTAGATAGGTCTGTGATCCCCAAGTGCGGTAGACAACTCTCAGATCTCAAGGTGTTTAAATCCTTGAAGATGTCTAAAACGTGTAGTCAGAGGGACGTCCAAACATTATGTTTTTCCCAATACCCACATTTTGCATTCCGTACGTGACAGGTTGCAACCCTATCGCCGCTGATACTTACTCACGAATATACCAATGTTATTTGCCAAACACCAAATTAACCAAATCAGTCAATTTCTAAAAGCCCTATTGAAAAGCACTGGGACCCTGTCTAATTAAACCCCATTTTCTAGCGCAAACAGTCTGCGACATACATTTGCACTCACAAATGAAAGGGTGCATTTAGGAGAACCAAATTGAAATACGGTCTTTTTTTAAGAGTAAGAGCAAATGCGTAGTTCTTTTTAGGAGGAGTAACAAATGTTTTAGAAATTCTTCAAAAACATTAAGTAAAATTTTTGACTTTTTGTATGGGCTGAATCTACCCGGATAAGACGGAAAAAGTGATAAAACTGCATTATCTTGAAAACTATCAAATTTAAAAAGAAACTGTCTGTAATTTACTTAGCTAGTATAATTATCTAACGAATTATATAAAAATTAACTGTTTAGCTATTCATAGATTTTATTAAAAACGAGTGTTTTTGAAGAGTCAACGTTGGAAAATAAATCTATCGAGAAAAGTTTCACCAATCGTATATCTGTCTGTAATTTATCTAGATTATATCCATAAGTTATCTTTGTCATAAAAAACAAAACTGTTGCGGTTATTGAGAAAAAACGATTCTGCATTCATCAAAAACATTTATAACTCGTCTAAAAGGTAATTACGTGATAAACACCCGTGTTTAAAGCTATAGTTCAGTCCAAATAATTCTAAGTCGTTATGCTTAGAACGGTGAAATCATTTAATTATTTATCAAAACTCCAGAACTAACACGAAACAACTTGTAGAAATATCTAAATCCGTTTCGTACACAAATACCTTGGCTGAATATTGAAATAGAGCTGAATATCACACGGAGATACCAATTCACTGTTGTAAAAATGAAAATATAAAGAAGGGCAAAGTGGGCTCAGGGATTGCTGCTTTTCCACAATAACGCATCCATTCACTATATCCATGTTACGAGTACAATGGCTGCCGTGCAAAAATGTGTCTACGGAACATTAAAAACCCCCATCGTTCAGAGCTTGCTCCCGCCGATTAATATTTTTAGGGTTCCGTACCCAAAGGATAAAAACAAGACCCTATTGCTAAGACTTCGCTGTCCGTCTGTCCGTCTGTCCGTGATAGCTAGACAGTTGAAATTTTCACAGATTATGTATTTCTGTTGCTGCTATAACAACAAATACTAAAAACAGAAATAAAATAAATATTTAAGTTAGGCTCCCATACAACAAACGTGATTTTATTGCCGTTTTTTATAGGCAATGGTACGGAACGTTTTGTGCGCGAGTCCGAATAGCACTTGGCCTGTTTTTTTTTCCAAATATGAAAATAAAACTTCGGGGAATAAAATAAACTGACAAAGAAGAAGTTACGTCAGCAATTTCAGTCTAGTTTGAAGTCCTTGGCAATTTATTAGGAAACTTTTTTAGAGATCTGAAAAATGTATAAGGCTTAAGGGAGAATATATTGAAAAAGAAATATAATAATAACTTATTTCATTTATAACTTGTTTCATTTTGACCTTTCTACTATTGACATTTCGCCTCGTGACCTGAGTTAAATTGAGACAGATTATTCAGTGACATAAAGTCAAAGACTGGGGAATACGATCAGCGTAAAAAATCATATCTTATAGCTAGTATATTGTTCTATTATGTATCAACTTGCCGACCCGAAACAAACGTTGTTCTGTCATTTTTTTTGTAATAATCACTTATGAAAAAGCTATTATTTCAGGCAGCTTCCAATTTTTCCATGCAAACCTTGTACTGATAAAATAAATTATAGTAGAATGCATATCATTCATTAGTCAAAACTGCGTTGCTATAACGACTAAATGTTTGTAAATGTCTTTGATTTCAGATTTGTTGCATAGCAACGCCATCTAAGTATACCAAAATCGTTTGTGTTTTTCGGATTATAAGTTCCCCCTTTATTTATCCTAATTTTTTTCTACATACTATAGCAAATTTTATCTTAATTCGTTTTGCCGTTTATTTTTGATTAGGGAACAAACATAGCAGCCTTATCACAAACTTTCCCATTTATAATATAATTAGGATCATGACTGTTTGACTTGACGAAGGCGTTCGTCTAATCTGGGATCGATGTCTTAACGTGCACGAAGCGTTCATAGCATAGCTGACAATCTTCGGCGCTGTCACTAAATGCATGAGTGATCGCTAGTGGTATTAACAGCTGGGCGCTTTCGTGCTTCGAATGTCACGTTAATATGTCGTTCCTGGCTTCAGGGTGAGTTTCCACCTAAGCGGAGCTATGCTAAACTGTACGGAGTAATGACAGCTCTCAAAATTTCGAGTTTGAAAATGTCAAGCGCTATGTTTGGTCCTCTCCGCACAGCTTAGCGTAGCTCTGCTTTGGTGGAAACTAACCTTTATTCGTCTCAGTTAACTTAGTCATGACGGACGCCTAGGTGGCCTAAAAAATCTGTCACGAGAGTTGGCCATACCAACTTACTTATTAAAATGTTATGTCTTAAATAAAAATGAAATAGGATCACGACCGTAATACTCAAGTACGGTAGTCATCCTCTTAGATCTTCAGGCGCTTATATCTTTGAAGATGGCTAAAGAGATAGTTAGAGGAAAATCTAAACATTACATTTGCCCACGTTATGCAGTAGTCCAAAATAATATATTATGTTTAAGGTAAATGATAAAATGCTTTGCAGTAAAGCAGCAATGTGCAGTTATCGATTAAAAAATGAAGGTGAAGGTTATTTAGTCACTGATTTGTTCAGTCTTTTAACCTTGTATTTGACGCGCAATAAATTAAGTAGGTGACACACCAAGAAGGCATACAAGCTGGTAAGACTTACTCCCGAAAACCAAAACTGTATTTTCAGTACAAAATTTGTCCTGGGGAACCGTGTTGGCCGAGTAGGAGGTCCTTCAATCTGAGGGTAGGTTTGAATCCCGGCTTGCATCAATGGATTTTTATAATTACTAATATAGCTGCTGCTTTTAGAATCTGTGCTGAAGCTCTTTAGTTTATTTTTTTATTGTTGAACGTTACTTAGTTAGTACTTTTAATTAATAATAATCTTGTTTGAGCCTTCACCTTGTTCATATAATAATAAGCTCTACATTATGAAACGGATCATTGAAAAAAAATATATTTGTTATTGTAGCGGTAACAGAAATAAATAATCTGTGAAAATTTCAACTGTCTAGCTATCACGTTTCATGAGATACAGCCTTGTGACAGACAGACGGACAGCGGAGTCTTAGTAATAGGGTCCCGTTTTTGGGTACGGAACCCTAAAAACATAGAATTGAGAACCGCCTTATTTTTTAAGTCAATTTAAAATGAGATTAGCTTCAATCTTTCTCTGCGTCATATAACAAATCTTTGAAGTTCTTTCACAGCTATTTCAAGCCAGAACTTCTTAAGAAACATAAGGTTAAACTTTATGGTTTCAATACCCGCTGTAATTATCAATACTCCACGTGAAAAAACAACTTTACAAGAAGTCACGATGACAAAAGCTTTGTTATATTTATTCCAAGAAAAAACAAGTTACATCGGCAAATTTATTAAAATCACTAGCCGACCCGTGACAGACGTCCTGTCAAATTTCAATAATCGAATAGAAAAGACAGAATGTTTTTAGTCTGTGATGTCAGATTTGTTGCACACCAGCGCCATCTATATAGAAATTATCCTTTTTGCGTTTTTTATCGTTTTGGTTATGTTTTTAATATTTTATGGTAGTCTATTATTTATTCGGACATTATACCTACATCTACAGCAAATTTCAACTTAATTCGTTTTGTCGTTTAGGCCTGATTGAGGAACAAACATACAAACAAACTTACAAACTTTCACATATATAATATTATAAAATCATTGAGCAAGATAATCGTTCAAGTTTTTGAACAAATGCAGCAGGCCTTGCTTGTTGGTCCGAGAAATTGATTTACTACGAAAGAATACTCGATAATAAAATTTGGATTTATTGAAATTATAAATAAATAAATATAGGCGGACTTTACACACAGCGCCATCTAGCCCCAAGCTAAGCAAAGCTTGTGATAACTGCTAACTGATAGAATACTTATATACTTTTTTTTAGGTAAATACATACTTATTATACATAATAACACCCGACACAGAACAAACATGTATGTTTATCACACAATTGGCCCTGGGTGGGGATCGAACGTACAACCTACAGCTCAGAAGGCAGAGTTACTACCAACTGAGCTGTGAGGCTAGTTGTTATAGCACCGTAGACGTGAAATTTTGGTTGAGGCAAGTTTAGTTATAAAGTTTTTGTAATTTTTTCCTATTACCATGCTCATTGAG
Source organism: Hydriomena furcata (assembly GCA_912999785.1). NCBI lineage: Eukaryota > Metazoa > Arthropoda > Insecta > Lepidoptera > Geometridae > Hydriomena > Hydriomena furcata. The sequence continues at coordinate 4,194,535 of OU538821.1, forward strand.
TCTCTGAGCTAAGCTGCGGACAGACGGACGGACGAAAGGACCATGACAAATTTTAAAGTATATCTTGTAGACTACAAAACCCTAAAAAATAGTAGTGTATATTTGATAAGAAAAATATGCACTTAAATATAACATTTCAAGACATATTTTTTTTAGACGTCTAAATGGAGAGCTCCTATTTTTTCTACATAGCTATCTTAATTCACGTGCTACAATTTTACACAATTAATTTCTACAATTTGCAACTTTGTTAGACTTGAATCCAAGACTAGGCTCTCCGACCATACACACACAGACAAAATATAAGTTTTTGGTTCCGTTCCGTTGAAACTTTTCTCGTGCCATCAAGCTATATGCAAGGAGACTAAGTTTGGAAATACTCAAACAGTCTCGCGTCGCAATCTGTCTGCAATCACCTTAGAGCAACACGGGCTTCCTACGGAAACACGGGCTTCCTACGGAAGAGAGTAGCCATTCGCCGCGGTCCCCTCTATCAAAGTACAAGCCCAAGTAGGCATACACATTTTATAAAACGTGTCAATGTGCGAGTCATCTGTACACGAATTATTGGTGTAATAGCCGACCCGTAACAGACGTTGTCCTGTCAAATTTTAATAATCGAATAGAAAAGACTGAATGTTTTTAGTCTGTGTTGTTAGATTTGGAGCACGCCAGCGCCATCTATACTGAAATCATCCCTTTCGCGTTTTTTTTCGTTTTGGAGATGTTTTTCATATTTTAAAGTAGTCTATTATTTATTCGGACATTATATCTACATCTACAGCAAATTTCAACTTAATTCGTTTTGTCGTTTAGGCCTGATTGAGGAACAAACATACAAACAAACTTACAAACTTTCACGTGTATAATATTATAAAATCATGTATCATACACATAATCATCACAATCAATACATTTTGGTTCCGTTCCGTTGAAACTTTTCTTGTGCCATCAAGCTATATGCAAGGACACTAAGTTTGGAAATACTCAAACAGTCTCGCGTCGCAATCTGTCTGCAATCACCTTAGAGCAACACGGGCTTCCTACGGAAACACGGGCTTCCTACGGAAGAGAGTAGCCATTCGCCGCGGTCCCCTCTATCAAAGTACAAGCCCAAGTAGGCATACACATTTTATAAAACGTGTCAATGTGTGAGTCATCTGTACACGAATTATTGGTGTAATAGCCGACCCGTGACAGACGTGGTCCTGTCAAATTTTAATAATCGAATAGAAAAGACTGAATGTTTTTAGTCTGTGATGTTAGATTTGTAGCACGCCAGCGCCATCTATACTGAAATCATCCCTTTCGCGTTTTTTTCGTTTTGGAGATGTATGATGAACAAACATACATACATTACAAACTTTCACATTTATAATATTCTTAGGATTAGGATTGTTGAATTGTTTATGTGTTAACGTCATCATTACAGTCAGTTGGCAGTATTGTTTTTGCATGTAAGTGTGCGGAACTGCACTTGTGTGCACATTTCCCCCCGCAACAAATGCCAGAACTATTTTAATAGTAATCTATCGCTAAGACTACTCCCTTCCGTAGGAAGCCCGTGTTGCTCAAAGGCAATCACTTGTTCGCGTCGATTTCAAAGTAGCTCAAATTGCTCTGAAGCTTCTCTTGTGTACTTTAATTACTCGCAAATGTCGAGTGATATAAAAAAAGTATTCTCTTTCCGAGCGATTTTCAATGTAAAATAAAAATAAATAGGATCACGACTGTAATCTCCAAGTACGGTAGACATCCTCTCAGATTTCCAAGCGCTCTTGAAGCGATCGTTGAAGATGTCTAAAGGGTTTAGTCAGAGGTACGTCCATTACATTTGGCACATGCCCACATTTTGCAGAAGGTTAGTTGACAGGTTGCAAGCCCGTCTTACAAGAATACTAACTGGTTTCCTCACGATGTTTTCCTTCACCGTCTTGAGTACGTGTTTCGATGCGCATATACATTTTCCGAAGAGAAAACTCCATTGAAACACGGCTGGGATTCGAACGACGACCTTCAGATTGAAAGTCGGGGTACCTACTACCCGCCAACACGGCTCAATCAAAAAGAAATCAATGTACTTTATTCAAATGTAAAACATTTAGTAGTAATTAAAATAGTTGATAGGGTAGGAAGCAATCACGTATGGAATACTAACTATCTACTGCAAAATGTAGTCTTTTGCATTTATGATTCACAATCACAAATGCAAAAGTGGCAATATCCGTTTTTAAAACACTGATTAATAGGGTGGATTTATATTAGACCGGGCTGTGTCCGGACCGGGCCGGACCCTTTAGTTAGTAGACGGACCCGGACGGGACACGGATCAAGCACTGTTTAATATAAATTGCTTCATACAAAATGTATAAATAAATAATAAATAAAATCTTTATTCATTAACTTAATGCTAATATTAACATAACGGAATCCTAATAATCACTACATAGTATAAAGCAAAGTCGCTTTCCGCTTCCCGCGTCTGTATGTATGTTTGCTTATATCTTTAAAACTACACAACGGATTTTGATGCGGTTTTTTTAATAGATAGAGTGATTCAGGAGGAAGGTTTATATGTATAATAACATGCTACCCGTGCGAAGCCGGGGCGGGTCGCTAGTATATAATATTATAAATGTGAAAGTTTGTGAGTTTGTATGTATGTTTGTTCCTCAATCAGGCCTCAACGACTAAACGGATTAAGTTGAAATTTGCTGTAGATGTAGATTATAATAAATATTTAAGTAGAGTAATACAACAAATGTGTTTTTTTTGCCGTTTTTTATGGATAATGGTACGGAACCCTCCGTGCGCGAGTCCAACTCGCACTAGGCCGGTTTTTTTTTCACATATTTTAACAAAATTGACGTTTCTAAATCACATTGTATAAAATGGTACATTAACTTATTTTCTTGATAGTTATTTGAATCAGGTGTGACTGCGGAAATCCATTTTAATATACAAAGTTGCTATATATCACACTAGCTGTGGTTTCTGGATAAATAGTAGCCTATGTGTTATTCTAATGTTTATGCTATATTACTGTAAAGTTTTATCTAAATACGTTTAGTAGTTTTTGCGTGAAAGAATAACAAACACACACAACTACTCACAAACTTTCGCATTTATAATATACTAGCTGACCCGTGCCCGCTTCGCTGTGCGTAAGACATTTCTAATACCATCGCGGACTTTATTGTAGAAAAAAAAATGTGTTTATTTACGACATCACATTAGAAACCTCTAAAATTATCAGTGTTTCTCTAATATACTATGCATGTATTATACATATAAACCTTCCTCTTGAATTACTCTATCTATTAAAAAAAACCGCATCAAAATCCGTTGGGTAGTTTTAAAGATATAAGCAAACATACATACATACATACATACAGACGCGGGAAGCGGAAAGCGACTTTGCTTTATACTATGTAGTGAAAAGTAGGTTAATGTCAAAAACAGGAAATTACTGACGTAAAAATAGTTTTAATTGTCGATAAAGACACCGACAATGTTTCGATTGATATATCTTTGTTCATTTTGTAATTTTAAATTTTCTTAATATTTTTTATAATATAATTTCTTAATCCATTGGCTGCCGAGCAAGGTGCAAAAGTTATTTGCACCTTGCTCGGCAGCCAATGGCAGCGATATCATTCTACCTAGAAGCTTGTGATTGGCTGAAAAGTTTATAAAGGAACGAGAACTTTGTAGCGTTTCGGTCGACCATTATTTTCGTTATGAACCACTGAGTAAAATAGCATTGTCCTTTCAAAGTACAATAAGTGCCTTAGAAGCATTAGCTAAGCGCTTCTGTGCTTCAAAGAGCATATTGGTCCTGGTTATAAAAGTCTTTACTTAGGTCATTTTTCAGAATTTTGGTAGAATGCGAATCATTCAGTAGTCAAAACTAATGTCAGATTTTTTTAATAAAATCAAATTTATTTCGAATTTTGATAGAATGCCTATCATTTGATAGTCAAAGTGATGTAATTTTTTTGATAAAATAAATTTCTAATACCGACCTTACCGACCTGCGTTGCTATGACAACTCAATGTTTTCGGTCTGAGATGTCTAATATTTTGCACATCAGCGCAACCTGTACCAAAATCATCCTTTTTATTTATTTTTATCATTTATGTGTTGTTTTTCGGATTACAAGTTTCCCCTTCTGTTTATCTGATTTTTTATCTACATACAGCAAATTTCATCTTAATCAATTAGGTCGTTTAGTGATAAGGGTACAAACTTAAATACAAACTCACAAACTATCGCATTTATAATATTACTAGCAGTCCGCCCCGGCGTCGCACGGGTGTAATAATGATATTTATGGCAATTTTTTTTACACCTTAGGTTACATTATTGAAGTTTTAATAGGGATCCCTAATAGTTAGACTAATAATATTCAGGACTTTTTTGTAGATATTAATGTCTTCTATAAAACTGTAGTAAATTTTTTGCTCTATAGTCAATACTTTCTGCAGCAAACGCAATATAAGGTTTTTTATTGGATATTTTTTCACACTTTGGGTTACATTATCGAAGTTTTCATACGGATCCCTAACGTTTTTTAAAATATTCTATAGCCTATGTTTATCAGGAATAATGTAGAATTCTAATGGTAAAATATTTTTTTAAATCGGTCCATTAGTTTCGGAGCCTATTCGATGCAAAAAAACAAACAATCAAATCTTTCCTCTTTATAATATTATTATTATTATATTATAGTATAGATATAGATTAGGATATGATAGGATTAGGATGTCAAGGAATCACGTCAGAATTCAATACACCAAAGCAAGCAGTGGGTCTAAAGCTAACTAACAAGCCAACCGTATATGTGTAACTTTGAATGTAGGTTTACCATAATAGCTTAGAGACGAGATATGATTCTCCAAACTGCCAAACTAGGTATCTAATATTATAAATGTGAAAGTTTGTGAGTTTGTATGTATATTTGTTCCTCAATCAGGCCTAAACGACAAAACGGATTAAGTCATCTTAATCCGTTTTGTCTGAATTATAATTATTTAATTATTTCTAATTTACTGTAGATGTAAATATAATGCCCGAATATATAATAGACTACTTTAAAAAATATGAAAAACATCCCCAAAATGATAATAAAATGAATGATTTTAGTATAGATGATGTGAAAAAAATCTGACATACGTGTTGACATCAGTCGTCATAGCAACGTGTGTTACTCTATGCGATTATCTAAATTTAGACAGGACAACGTCTGTCGCGGGTTTGCTAGTTATTTATTTTTAATGTTTGTAAAACAAATCTATCTAGTTTTGTTATCGTGATTTTACCATGATGTTTCTTCAAGCGCCGAAAAAAAGTAGTTCTCAATTCGAAGCGTATATTTTTTTTTGTTTTTAGGGTTCCGTACCCTAAGGGTAAAAACGGGACCTTAGTAAGACTCCGCAGTCCGTCTGTCTATCTGTCTGTAACAAGGCTGTATCTCATATGAACCGTGATAGCTGACAGTTGAAATTTGCACAGATGATATGTTTATGTTGCCGCTATAACAACAAATACTAAAAAAAAACGGAATAAATATTTAAATGGGGCTCCCATGCAACAAACGTGTTTATAGATAATGGTAAGGAACCCTTCGTGCGCGAGTACGAATCACACTTGGCCGGTTTTTTATTATTGTATGTATAAAACTTTAAAAGAAAACCGACGAAATTGTTTCGTCCTATCGAAAAGTCAAGATATTTATTTTTTTAATTTTAAAATAATTCTTCTTCTTCTAACTTAAGAGCTGTGCTCTTGTCGGTGTAATTGATGCAGCTCTCTCCATCTATTTCTCTCCAGCGCCGTCTCTTTAACTTCCTTATACGACACGACAGCTATTTTCTCCTTTATCTGGCTCATGTAGCTTATTCGTGGCCTTCCTCTTCCTCTCTTCCCTTCAATCTTCCCTTCCATTATAGTCTTTATAAAACTGTCGTGCCGTATAAGGTGGCCAACCATCTTCCCTCTTCTGTTCTCAATCGTTGTTAATAGGATCCTTTTATCCTGTATTCTACTTAAAACCTCTATATTTGTAATTTTTTCTGTCCAGCTTATCCTTTCCATCCTTCTCCAGCACCACATTTCGAAAGCTTCTAGGATCTCCCTATCTCTCTGGGTCATTGTCCAGGTCTCACACCCATACAGCGCTATACTCCAAATATATGTTTTAATAAATTTCTTTTTGACATTTTTTGATATTCTGGACGTAAGTAAATGTTTTTTATTGTGGAACGCCTTTTTTGCAATCGCTATTCTGCATTTTATATCCGGTGTGCATCTAGAGTCTGATGTTATAATGCTGCCTAAATATTTAAATGTGCTTACTCTTTCTAAGGGAATGTTATTTAATGTTATAGTGTTTCTTGCAAATTCTTCTGTTTTGGATGTGGTTAGAATTTTAGTTTTATTTATATTAATTATTAACGAAAATTCTTTAAAAATTGAGTCCATGGTGTTTAATAATATCTGTAAATCATTCTGTGTTTCTGCAATTGCTGCTATGTCGTCAGCAAATCTTACAAATTTTATAACTTTTCCGTTGAATTTAACTCCTTTGTCTATTATTTCTGATATTTTCTGTATTGCTGATTCTATAAAAACGTTAAATATGAGTGGCGAGAGTGAGCATCCTTGTCTTACCCCTTGTCTGATCTTAGCTGTTCCTCTTTCATTCCCTATCTCTATTATAGTCTCTTGATATTTGTAAAGTTGATATATGATTCTTCTATCTCTAAAATCCAAGCCAACATTTCTTAATGATACCATCATTTTCTTCCAATCTACTTTATCAAAAGCTTTTTCCAAATCTATAAATGCTATGTGCGTGTTCAGTCCTAAATCCATTCTTCTATCAATAATAACTCTCAGTGCTAGGATTGCTTCTCTCGTACCTTTATTTCTTCTGAACCCATATTGATCCTCGCTTAAGTGATATTCTATTTTAGATCTTATTCTATTTTGGATGATTTTTAATATTATTTTTGAGGCTTGTGATAATAAACTTATAGTCCGATGTTCTTCGCATTTTAGTGTATTGGCCTTTTTTGGTAGTGTTACTGTCTTTGTTGTTTTAAAATCATTTGGTATTTCTCCTGTTATGTAAATTACTTGCGTCATTTCAAATATTTTATTAAGTAAGCCATCATTTGAATGTTTTATTAATTCTATATATAAGCCATCATCTCCTGCTGCTTTACCATTCTTTATACTTCTCAAGGCCTCGTCAAATTCACTTCTAATTATATCAGGTCCAATTCTATCTGGTTCTACTTCAGTTTCGTTTTCAATGTCAGTATTTGACAGTTCTTCTCCTCTATATAAACCTTCAATGTATCTTTTCCATCTTTCTACGACATCTTTACTGTTTATAATTATTTTATTGTTTTCATCCAAAATAGCGGTAGATTTTGTTTTATGTTTTCTATTTAAATTTCTTATAATATTGTAAGCTACATCTGTTTTCCCTATATTCATGTAATAATCAATAGTATCGCAGTCTTTTTCTATATCCTTCTCTTTTTGTTCTCTACATTTAAGTGTTATCCTGTTTGTAATTTTCTTATATTCATTAATATTATCTTCGTCATTTTTATTTCTATATTGTCTTCTTTTAATTATTAAGTCGCTTATATCTGTATTTAGCCATTTCTTTCTAGGCCTAATTTTTTCTTTACTTAAACTATTCTCTGCACTAAATTTAATAATATCTCTAATATTGCACCATTGTTTATCTATATTACTATCTATGTTCCTATTTTCAATTTTATTTAACTTATCATCTATGACTGTATTATATTGCACCTTCACATTATTATTATTCTTTAATTTATTGAGATCAAGTTCTTTGGCTTTATGTATCCTTTTTCCTTTTTTTATTTTAATGTCAATTTTGCTAATTAATAAATTATGGTCGGTATTGAGATCAGCTCCAGGATAGGTTTTGCAGTTTGATGTCATATTTTGATACTTTTCTTTGACTATTATATAGTCAATTTGATATCTTCCTATATCACCTGGCATTTTCCATGTGTACCGCCTTCTTTTAGGTTGTTTAAATTTTGTATTTGAGATAGTTAAGTTGTATTCACTGCAGAACTGTACTAATCTGTCCCCTCTTTTATTTCTCTTTCCTAGCCCGTATTTCCCAACTATATTTCTATCTTCTCCTTCACCAACCACTGCATTGAAATCTCCTATTACAAACAAATTGTCTTTTTCTCCTACTAAATCCATGAGTGTGTCTAATTGTTCGTATATCTCTTCTATTTCTTCATCTGGATGGCTTCCTGTTGGCATGTATACTTGAATTATAAATGTGTCTATTGGTTTTGATTTTATTTTTACTACTGTTATTCTGTCACTGTGGTGTATCGTATTTTCAACTTGGTTCCCCCATTTTTTATTTAAAATTATAGCTGTTCCATTAATCCCTTGGTTTTCTCCAGTATAAATTATTCTATATTCATCACTCCAATAATCTCCGCTTCCTTCCCACCTTACTTCACTTAGTCCTAATATGTCTATTCCCAATCTTGTCATTTCTCCTTTAACTTCTTCTAATTTCCCCGTGGTGAGCATAGTACGAACGTTCCAGGCTCCTATTTTACAAGGGTTTCGCAGGATGACGACCTGGGTAGCCTTGTCCCTACCCCTGCCGGACTCAGACCGCCACGGAATGTTACATCGTGGAAGCCCGTTGTCAAGAACGTTACTATCTTTTCTTTGTGCTTGCATCATTACTTTTTGTAGGAATTATTGTGCAGTAGGTTCCCGTTTCTTTCTGCACCGCAGTTCAGAGTCCGGCGTGCCGTCCTCTAATATCCAGTCAGAAACCCTTCCGGAAAACTATTCTTCGGCCTTCTGCCAGTACTGATACGGCTGCTGCCCCGCATCAGGGGAATGCTTATTTACTGGCGGCATTTGATCGCCATGTCACAAGGTCGTCATAGGAACTATACAGTATTTTATAAGTGAGCCGGTCCCTCCAAACTCCCCACTGCTTCCTGTTAACCCTGCCGCTGTTGGTCGGGGACTGCTTATTCAGTATTCGCAGCAAACCACCATATCTGGTGGCCGTTCCACTATCCGCCACCTGTGGACCCCGATGGTAGCTGTCAGCTCAGCCCCAAAATCAAGCCCCATTCAGCCCCAAATCTTAAAATAATTAATCCTACATAAATAAAATTTAAATGGGTTCAACTTTAAACTATCCTCTACACAACTTTAAACACTTACTTTACGAATAAGAACCTCCTTTTTTCGTCAGCTCAAGAGTTTCAGAATGCACTTACAACCAAGCATTAGTCGTTTTTTTTGGGGTTCCATACCTAAAGGGTAAAAACGGGACCCTATTACTAAGACTTCGCTGTCCGTCTGTCCGTCTGTCCGTCACAGGGCTGTATTTCATGAACTGTGATAGCTAGGCAGTTCGCATTTTCACAGATTATGTATTTCTGTTGACGCTATAACAACAAATACTAAAAACAGAATAAAATAAATATTTAAGTGGAGCTCCTATACAATAAACGTGTTTTAAAAAAAAAAAAAAAACGACGTGTTTTTTAAGTTTTTTTATAGATTATGTAGTACAGAACCCTTCGTGCGCGAATCCGACTCGCGCTTGGCCGGTTTTTTTGTAATATCTACAAGATTTTGCATTTTGTATTCATATTTTACATTCACAGTGCGAGACGGCAATGCGAGCAGGGTAGCGCGCGCGTTATGGTCCACTCACCCTGAAGAAGATTCTCTAGATGAATCGAAACATTGTCGGTGTCCTCATTGACAATTTATCATTTACGTGAGTAATTTCCCGTTGTTGTAATAATGTGTAGTACAACTCACGAAAGTTTTGAAAGTGAAATATTTTACATTCATAATGCATTACCCTCCTAAACCGAAGCGGGGCTGTGACATTAACATGACGGATGATACGGATAAGTGCCACAATTAAATTAAACTAGTGGTCGCCCAGTGGTCGAAATTCGACCTTAATTCTGATAATTCGTACACAAAATCACTTATTTATCCTAAAGTACATGCAATCACTGAAATCGTAAACTACAATAATTGCTTTGAACCAGCAATAGCAAAAATTTTTGTACCTGAATGTTGATAATGCAGATTGCTGCTACAGAACTTTCTTTATGCATTCTTTATGCGTCCTTGAAAGACGACGATACGTTTAAATGTATCTTACTGCTACACAACTCACATAAATTTGTATAAGCGCTCAGTATTTCACGTAGTATTCGTCAAATAAAACTAAAAACATTCAATAAAACCACAGGAAACAAACTTTTCAACTATGTCTATAAAAGACAAACGAAACAATTTGACCACAGAGTATGACGTATGCGTGTGTCAAATGCATGCTGTATATTTTTGATATGTCAATGTCAGTACTCTATGTCTATGGACAAAATGAATATAAAAGAAACATGTGTGTGTGTGAAATGCATGGTAGTGTGTGTAATGTTTCTATGTATATGGACAAAATGAAAAACAAAAGAAACATGTGTGTGTGAAATGCATGGTAGTGTGGGTAATGTTTTATTTATTGATTTAATGTACTTTATAAGCATTATTATTGAAAAATATTAGCGTTCTGCACTTCTCCTGCACATAAACTATAAGTGTGCCAAATTTTATGCTCCTGCGTCCGCGCAATTTTCGTAAAAAGGGGTCCAAAGTTTTGGCATCACGTATTAATATATAGATTCCTGGTAAATCTTAAACTGCTAGGAATATGACGTATACCTATTCTGTAAAATGTGCTTCGGACAAATTCTAATTAGCACCTTTGTAAAGATTGAAAAAACTCTCAAAAAAATCGCACCAGTGGAAACTAAAAGCGATCTTAAGATTTTTTTATGTACAGAAAATTATAAAAAAAACCGACCAAGTGCGAGTCGGACTCGCGCACGAAGGGTTCAGTAGCATTATCTATAAAAAACGGCAAAAAAATCACGTTCGTTGTATGGGAGCCCCACTTAAATATTTATTTTATTCCATTTTTAGTATTTCTTGTTATAGCGTCAACAGAAATATATAATCTGTGAAAATTTCAACTGTCTAGCTATCACGGTTCATGAGATACAGCCCTATGACTGACAGACGGACAGACGGACAGCGAAGTCTTAGTAATAGGGTCCCGTTTTTACTCTTTGGATAAGGAACCCTAAAAAATTGCCTATAATCCTCATTAGTATACCCGTGCGAAGCCGGGGCGAGCAGCGAATTATAATTGATTGCACCAATATTTAAAAATACATTTTATTTATTACATAAAAGCCGTGTTGGCCGAGTGGGAGGTACCTCGACTTTCATTTCGAAGGTCGTGGGTTCGAATCCCGGCGTGCATTTATGGATTTTTCTTCGAAAAATTTATGGGCACCAAAATACGCGCTCAAAACGGTGAAGGAAAACATTTTGAGAATACCAGTAGGTATTCTTATAAGCGGCGATGGGCTTGCAACATGTCACGTATGAAATGCTAACTACTGCAAAATGTGCCAAATATAATATGTTTCGACGTGCCTCTGACTACCCCCACTAGAAGATCTAAGCGCCTGGAGATCTGAGAGGATGTCTACCGTACTTGGGGATTACAGTCGTGACCCTATTTTTTTTTTTTTTATTACTGTCATCAAACAAAACTTAAACATCGTCAAGTAACATGTTTGGTATAGAAACTTTAAGTTTTGACTTATAATTAAGTCTTATGTTTACGAAAAAGTTTTAAGCTCCGGCATTGTAAGCGATCGGGATCATCGGATATTCAGGCATATCGACGAGTCGTGCGAATATCCTGCCATTGGTTATATCCCGCATTACATTATTTATGCACGACCCCTAACTCTATCTATGTATAATGTACTTCATGCCTTTTAAAGGTTTAAAATTCAGCGGTTAATGTATTTCTAGTGTATTTCAATGTAGGTTAGGCACGTCAATGAATTCTGAAACACAAACCAGATCGATGGCAAACTTGCAAAAATCGAAACAAATAGCAATAAAAGTTTTATATTTGGAATAAAAACAATAATGAATAAATCCGGCCAAGTGCGAGTCGGACTCTTACAAAAAAAAACTCTTTTGGTGTATGGGATGCCATACAAACAACCATTGTATGCCTCACTTAAATATGTATTTTATTCTGTTTTTAGTACTTCTTATAGCGGCCACAGAAATACATCATCTGTGAAAATTTCAACTGTCTAGCTATCACGGTTCATGAGATACAGCCTTGTAACAGACAGAAGGATAGCGAAGTCTCAGTAATGGAGTCCCGTTTTTACCATTTGGGTACGGAACCCTAAAAACTATGATATCTGAAGTAGTAATAAAACTGTGTCGCAGATAACATCGCCCTCCGAATTTAAATTACAATGTTTCTAAAAACTCTAGGAACTCCAAGCTACGAGGCAGTATTGGATAAAACTAACCAACGAAAAAAAACGCGTGAAATAATTACAGGGCACGGAGACTTGCTAAAAATATAAAAAACGCATACAAGGTTTCCGTACCTGGCACACCTGGTTGCGATACCGGATCGAGTAATCAATATTCTAAGCCCTATTGTATCAATTCATCGTTCAACTCAATCAGATTACTGATTGTGATGAGATGAGCCGCAGCGATGTGAATGATTGGACGAAACAGATAACAATACCGTCATTGATGTATTGAATTCAAAGACAATTCACACACTTGCCACCTTGCAAGGCAAATGGACAACTGTAATATGTTTGGTGCCAACAGATTAAATACCATGCAATATTCTCGACGGGCGGTGTGCAGTCAGCTGTGTGGAACGCCTTTAAGGCCCGTCGATGAATGTTCGTTTGAAAACTCGATCGCACGCCCCCACTTTTGCATCAAAAGAGCTCTGTAAGTTCAAAACTTTATATGCTTCACTTCACGTGAACTTAGCTAGGCCGAAGTGTCTGAGGTAAGGGTGTTTGTGCACGGTGACATATAACGATAATCGATACGTCTGTCAGTCAGATTATGGCGGTCTTAACATACATATGGGGAACGATAATGTGTGCTTAAGTAGAAAATAAAGTAAGGTATAGTATCACGACTGTAATTCCCAAGTACGGTAGACATACTCTCAGATCTCAAGGCGCTTAGATCCTTGAAGATGTCCAAAGAGTAGTCAGAGGTACGTCCAAACATTTGGCGTATGTCCACATTTTGCAGTAATTTACATTCCATACGTGACAGGTTTCAAGCCCATTTTCTCAATCAGGCCTAAACGACAAAACAGATCAAGTTGAAATTTGCTGTAGATGTAGATATAATGCCCGAATAAATAATAGACTACTCTATAATATTAAAAACATCCCCAAAACGATAAAGAAAACGCAAAAAGGATAATTTCTGTATGGATGGCGCTGGTGTGATAGGTTGTCACAGACTAAAAACATTCAGTCTTTTTTATTCGCTTATTGAAATTTGACAGGACAACGTCTGTCACGGGTCGGCTAGTTATATATTTATACAATGTTGCAATATTATGTTAACGGAAAGAATGAAGACTAAATGCAATATGAATAAAAACTACAAAAACTACAAAAAAAAGTTCACGTGACCTCCAACGTCCGCGACCTGTAAATTCTCGCCATAGATCATTGTGAGCAGGCCCTTACTATATGCAAGCAAGCTGGAGACTAAAAAGCCTCAGTGTTGCGAGTATGTTGCAAGTTCTGCCAAGTCCAGCAACTTCGGCGGTTATTGCATAATATTATGTAAATAGTATCGATCAATGCGGGTATTTATCTGAACTACTCGTAACTCGTAACGAAATGCTATTTTAGGTTGAAGTCTGCATAAACCTATACTAAGAATATAAGAGGTAAAGTTTGTTACGGCTATGCGAGTTTGGATGTTGAAAGTAATCTCAGAAACAAGCAATGGAATATTGAAAATGATTTCAAAAATAGAACGCTTGGACGCTTTCAGGCTATTTTGTATTCTAATTAGTTTTTTAAGAGGGACACTGCAAGATGCATCAATTATTCAACAAACACTTATCATCTGCACTCCTCTAGAGTTAGAGCGCTGGTTGCTCACTTTAACATTTAAATTTTCAAATAAACGGTTTATATTGAAAAAAATGGGTTAGTCCAGATATCCCCATTGACTATCCCCATTGGCAAGTCATTTAGTTTGTAATGGGCATTTCTGGACTTTTTCTAAACAAAAAGTTGTAGTAAATGTTTGGACGTGCCTGTACCCCCCTCTTCAAAGTATTTAAGCGCCTGGAGATCTCAGAGGATGTCTACCGTACTTGGGGATTACAGTCGAATTATCGCCCCTGAATTTTATTTATGAAAATCGTTGGACGTTTCCGAGATTCAGACAAAACACACACACACACACAGACAGATATAAACAAGAATTATTTCAACAATCAGAAGATACATTATCATTATAAACAAAGGTCATATTATTTTAAAAAAAATTGATATCGAAAACATTTACCTATAATCTTCACTATTACACCGTAAGAGGCTGGGGCAAACTGCTAATTTTGTAAAACATCGAGATAGTAGGTATACTCTTTAACTCTCTCTACTCTAAAAATTCACTTATAATGAAGAACTGTCTAATCTCACTCGTCTAATAAACCCTATATGAGGAACTTATTTTAAATTTCAGACGAGGGTGTTAACATTCTTAACACAGCTTTTCAAAGCTTCTGCGGCTGTTAACGTTTTTAGGGTTCCGTACCCAAAGGGTAAAAACGGGACCCTATTACTAAGACTTCGCTGTCCGTCTGTCCGACCGTCTGTCTGTAACAAGGCTGTATCTCATGAACCGTGATAGCTAGACAGTTAAATTTGTTACAGATTATTTATTTCTTTTTCCGCTATAAATAACAAATACAAAATAAAATAAATATTTAAGACGAGTAATAAGTTTTTGATGAATGCAGAATTGTTTTTTCTCAATAACCGCAAAACATACAGTTTTGTTTTTTATGACAAAGATAATATAAGAATATAATCTAGATAAATTACAGACAGAAACACGATTGGTGAATTTTTTCTCGATAGATTTATATCCCAACGTTGGCTCTTCAAAAACACTGGTTTCGTTTTTAATAAAAATTATGAATAGCTAAATAGTTATTTTTTATATAATTCGTTAGATAATCATACTAGCTAAGTAAATTACATACAACAATCGTGTTTTTTTTGCCGTTTTTTATAGATGGTACGCAACCCTTCGTACGCGAGTCCGACTCACACTTGGCCGGTATTTTTCAGTGTTATTGTACGAAATAAACATATTTTGAATGTTTGTTTACTTTTCCTCTAAAGCTGAAGTTACACGACGATGCCGATGAATAAGCTACGAGTAAAAAAAGCCCCAGGCCAAAATTCACAGATATGCACTTTGTAAATTTAGCTCAAACCAGTGGTCCATACATGCTTTTGTTCAGCTCACGGCGCCGAACAATAGTGGACATGGCGATTCCAAAGGCCCATTTAAGCATGCTACTGCTACATATTGTACTACCTTTAATAACCTTAACGCGATAATTTTATAATAGACCGCGTTAAGCCAAAACAGAAATATTTTTGGCATAATAATATTTCACACCTTTCAACCTACTTACTCGTATTTGACAACCATACATTCTAGTGTAGGTTTAGTTAGACGAAGACGTTATGTTCCTCTACATCTATAAAACCGGCCAATTTCTAGTCGGACCCGCGCACGATGGGTTTCGTATCTATACAAAACGACAAAAAAATCACGTTTGTTGTACGAGAGCCTATTCAAAACGATGAATAGCTAAACAGTTCATTTTTATATAATTCGTTAGATAAATCATACTAGCTAAATAAATTATCGACAGTTTCTTTTTAAGTTTGATGGTTTTCAAGTTAATGCGGTTTTATCACTTTTTCCGTCTTATCCGTGTAGACATATCACCTTAAATAAATAAATAGTTCGTATGCAAGAGTCTCTTCTCATGTAAAGGTGAAGGCCATTTGGTTCTATCTGCGTTAGGTTAATTCAAATATAGCTTTTATCTTTTGTTTTGTTGGTTAAGTATTTCTTGTGTGTTGTGTCACTTCTTGTTTTTCTGATGACGTTTAGAATTTCTTCCTCAAATGTATCTATCAAAGATATCTTAATCTTAATAATATAAATGTAAAAGTTTGTGAGTTTGTTCGTATGTTTGTGCCTCAATCAGGCCTAAACAACAAAACGGATTAAATTGAAATTTGCTGTAGATGTAGATATAATACCCGAATAAAATATAGAAAAATTATAAATATGAAAAACATCCCCAAAATAATAAAAAACGCAAAAGGAATGATTTTGGTATAGAAAGCGCTGGTGTGCAACAAATCTGACTGTATCTTTATCATTTAAAATGTATACTATCGGGTTATTAATAGTCGATAATTAAGTAATGATAAAATTCATGTTAACTGAATTGAAATATACTGAAAGATTAACTGTTAAAAGCTTGGTTTGTGAATGAAATTCTCAATTTGTAATTTTTTTATACAATATAAACGACGGGCTTTTAATATCAGACTTTTTACTCAATGAAAAGCAACTTTAAAAGGCATAAAAACTTCTTTTGACTTCGCTACACAGCGGCCAGACGCCGTCGGCGGTTCCGATATGGTTCAATTATTTAGCTTTATTGAGTCGCTTGTTTTGCAAATCACTACATAGTATTAAGCAAAGTCGCTTCCCGCTTCCAGCGTCTGTATGTATGTCTGTATGTATGCTTATATCTTTAAAACTACACAACGGATTTTGATGCGGTTTTTTTAATAGATAGAGTGATTCAGGAGGAAGGTTTATATGTATAATAACATGCTTAATATATTAGAGAACCACTGATAATTTTAAGATTTCTAATATGAAGTCGTAAATAAACACATTTTTTTGCGCTTACATTGAACTCTACGAGATAAATCAAAATAATGTACTAAATATTGTATACCTTAAAAAGTTCTTCAAAAAAGTCCGCGATGGTATATGTTTACACATTAATCATTTCTATACTTTACTTTTTACCGCGACTTTTTTTTTTAATTTTAAATGCTGTTAACGAGTTTACAAAGACCTTCTGTAATATATTTTGGTATCAGCTTTGCATCCGTGCAAAGTAAGACTTCGCTGTCCGTCTGTCCGTCTGTCCGTCTGTCCGTCTGTCCGTCTGTCCGTCTGTCTGTCACAGGGCTGTATCTCATGAACCGTGATAGCTAGACAGTTGAAATTTTCACAGATGATGTATTTCTATTGCCGCTATAACAACAAATACTAAAAACAGCAAAAAATAAATATTTAAGTGGGGCTCCCATACAACGAACGTGATTTATTGCTTCTTCTTCTTGCGTGTCAGTGATACAATCATTTAAGTCGGGATTGTATCACTGATTTATTGCTGATTTTTATAGATGGTAGGGTTCCGCTTCGTGCGCAAGTCCGACTCGCACTTGACCGGTTTTATTTTCTCAGTTACCGCGAAACATACAGTTTGGTTTTTAAGACAAAGATAACGAATCTAGATAAATTATACGCAGAAACACGATTGGTTTTATCAATTTTTCTCGATAGATTTAGGTATTTTCCAAAGTTGACTCGTAAAAACACTAGTTAATTATGTTTTTACTCAAAACTATGAATAGCTAAACAGTTATTTTTTATGAGCTAGTGGATATCTCTGTTGACGTAATTTTTAGGCCGCCTTAAGGCCTCCAACATAGCTACAAAGTAACCAGCCATAGATTTTTTTTAATGTTGGTAGACAATTCACACATATTACACATTGTTTGCACATAGCGCTCAAAACCGTTATGTACATAAGATTGGTCCATATGTACATACCAGATGTTTAAATATTAGTAATTCGTTAATTGTATTAATTTTTATTACTTGACTGAATAAGATCCTAATCTATACTAATATTATAAAGAGAAAAAATTTGATTGTTTGTTTGCATCGAATAGGCTCCGAAACTACTGAACCGATTTAAAAAATTATTTCACCATTATAATTCTACATTATCCCTGATGAACATAGGCTATAGTATATTTTCAAAAATGTTAGGGATCCGTATGAAAACTTCGATAATGTAACCCAACGTGTGAAAAAAATAGCGAAAAAAATCCTTATATCGCGTACGCTGTAAAAATTATTGACAATAGAGCAAAGTGATGTACTACAGTTTTATAGAGTACATCAATATCTACAAAAAAAATTGTAATACCATATGTCTAACTATTAGGGATCCCTATTAAAACTTCGATAATGTAACCCAAGGTGTAAAAAAAATTGCCATAAAATCTTTATTACACCCGTGCGACGCCGGGACGGACTGCTAGTAATATTATAAATGTGAATGTTTGTGATAAGGCTGCGCTATGTTTGTTCCATATTCAAAAATAAACGACAAAACGGACAAATCTGACATCACAAACTAAAAACATTTAGTCGTCATAGCAACGCAGTTTGAGCATTCTATACATATACGCATTCTACCAAAATTCGTTTTATTTATTTTATCAGTACAAGGTTTGTAGGGAAAATGTTGGATGCTGTCTGAAATAGCTTTTTCCTATGGATTAATTAGAAAAAAAAATACAGAACACGTTTGTCACGGGTCGGCTAGTAATAATATAAGTAGGAATGTAGCATTTAGTTTTTAGGTAATGTGTTTTAGCCTTAACTTATTATTTCAGATACAATATTAATTGTTATTGGATAAATGAATATGTTTAAACTGGCCAAATTACAGAAAATGTACAATTTACAAAAAGACCGCTATCGTTTCAATAGAATGTATATCCTATTTTAGGCGAAACTAAATTTTTTACATTTTAATGCAACTTATGAATAGACTGTTTGAATTTGCTGTTTTCGCATTTTGTTGATATTATTAATGTTATAAATGCGGATAATTGTACGTCGTAATTATATTGTAATATAATTCGTGAATACAATTCTCAGAATCGGATATTTATATTCCCTAATTATATATTCACGAGAAATTGCATAAGCTTTAAACAAAAGCGTTCGACATGATGACATTATTTTAAAGAATTAAAACTATCGTGGTTGTTACTCGTCGGCGATGGGCTTGCAACCTGTCACGTATGGAATGCTAACTACTGCAAAATGTGGGCATGTGCCAAATATAATGTTTGGACGTGCCTCTGACTACCCCCACTAGACATCTTCGAAGGATCTAAGCGTGTGGAGTTCTGAGAGGATGTCTACCGTACTTGGGGATTACAGTCGTGACCCTATCTATCTATCTGTCTATCTTAATCTTCATAAGAACAACCCTGCGAAGCCGGAGCGAACAGTTAGATTTAGATGTTTAAAGAATACCCAACTAACCTATCATTGCAATCGCAAAAAATATTAAATTCATACATTGTATCAACAATGCAAATTGTAATTGAAGCAATGCAAATAAATTGAACTTAATTTTCCTTACATGCGTTGGTTTTGCCTTCATTAAGCCTACACAATGGATACAATGCTGGCGTGTATGAATTTTCCCCTACGCTTCAGATTTTGGAGTACAAAATATTCGATACAATAGAATAACATGCTGTGAATTGGGATTGAAACATACTCGTAATAATACAAATAGAATTTCACCATGCGTTACTTATTGGGGGTTATTTTCTACATGCATTATTTCATTTATAGTTCGCGAATGCATTATTCTGTTCGCAAAATTTATATGCGCATTAAAACACGTTCCTAAAACGGTGAAGGGAAACATCGTGAGGATTAATGTCGGCGGCTATACCCTTAAGACACACTCAATAATCTAGGCGCCTTGGGATCTGAGAGTAAGTCTACCGTACTTGGAGACATACTTTTTTTTGCCTTCTAGTATTTATATGTAACTTCGATCGGTCTATAGATATTTATATCCATATTGGCCGTGTGGGAGGTACCTTGACATTCAATCTCTACTACGATCTTACCTATCAGAAGTATCTATGAACGTGAATATGTATTTATTAGATTGATATAGGTAGTATTAATTTTAGATTGATAAGAATAAGAGTAGACCACAAACTAAAATAAGTTCTAGTATTCTAACCAATTCAAGTCATTATAACTATAAATACGGCTAATTACCACGTTTTTTCGATCAATGCCGATCAACGGCAGATCGGCGAAAACAATAAACTTGCAATTTAAGTAATAGAAAAATAATAATAATAGGATCACGTCTGTAATCCCCTAGTACGGTAGACATCCTCTCAGATCTCCAGACGCTTAGATCCTTTTAATATGTCTAGTGGGGGTAGTCAGAGGCACGTCCAAACATTATATTTGGCACATGCCCACATTTTGCAGTAGTAAGCATTCCATACGTGACAGGTAGCAAGCCTATAAAAAAAATGGCCTTAGTTACTCACGGATGTTTTGATAGGTAAAAGAAGATTAAAAATTGATTCAGTAGTGTTTAGGGGACCCTATTACTAAGACTCCGCTGTCCGCCTGTCTGTTTGTCTGTCATAAGGCTGTATCTCATGAACCGTGATAGCTAGACAGTTGATTTTTTACAGTTGATGTATTCCTATTGCCGCTATAACAACAAATACTAACAGAATATAAAAAAATATTTGAGTATCATACAACAAACGTGATTTTATTTACTGTTTTTTTATAGATATGGAACGCTTTGTGCGCGAGTCCAACTCGCATTTGGCCGGGTTTTTTTTCATTTATCCATTATAAACAAACTTTCTTTTCCTAAAAACAGTTTAAAGATTACATACATAAATAAAATAAAACATACTACCTATTCGATTTCCCGCGCTCGACACCGTGACAAGTTCCGGTGTCCACCGGATATACTACCATAGCGGATTGGAAATTGACTGTTTAGATTTTCATTTTCAGTAGTTTTGTTTTGTTTACTCCTAGTTCTTTTGTATATAAGTACTAGCCGACCCGTGGCAAACGTTGTTCTGTCAATTTTTAATGATCGTATAGGAAAATAAATTCAAGCATCTTCCAATTTTTCCTACAAACCTTGAACTGATAAAATAAATTACGAATTTTGGTAGAATGCGTATCATTTATTAGTCAAAACTGCGTTGCTATGACAACTAAATGTTTTTGGTCTGTGATGTCAGATTTATTGCAACACCAACGCTATCTATATCAAAATCTTCGTTTTTGTTTTTTTTTATCATTTAGGGGTTGTTTTTCGGATTACAAGTTCCCCTTTATTTATTCTAATTTTTTTCCTACATACAAACATATAACAAACATAGCAGCCTTATCACAAACTTTCGCATTTATAATATTACTAGCGACCCGGCTTTGCACGGGTAGCATGTTATTATACATATAAACCTTCCTCCTGAATCACTCTATCTATTAAAAAAAACCGCATCAAAATCCGTTGTGTAGTTTTAAAGATATAAGCAAACATACATAAATACAGACGCGGGAAGCGGAAAGCGACTTTGCTTTATACTATGTAGTGATTAGGATAGGATTATATTATAAAAGCCAAAGTCTGTGTATCTGTTTTTATAACTGCGATTTACTCGAAAATTACTCTATTTTTATAATAACACCTCATTACTCAGGGTTGTGTGTCAGTGTGAACAAAAGTATAATCTTACATACATACATAAAATCACGCCTGTAGAGACCACGGCCCGTGGGTAAACTCGCGTAAACATCGGCGCAAACTCAATGGTTTTTAAATGCTTCAAAATCATTTTATTTTTATGTTTTCCAACGAATCAATTTCGATTTTTGGTTCAAAGATAGATTGTGACCTGAATAAAAAAATGGGGTACTTTTATTCGGCAACCAGCGAAGGAAACGTAAATAAATTGTTATGCTTTGAAAGATCTGCATTTTAAAAGAACTCAAAAGCGAGCGCTGATTAGTTTCCTTTTCACAGAAATTAATAAAAAATTCTCATTAAAATGTGAAATACTAGCTGCGTCCAGCGTTTTCGCCCGCCAAAACTACTTTTAATCCGGATAAATATATAATGAAAAGCCTTGAAAGCCGCTTAATCGACTTCGCACTTAGGTTGGCCGCTGCAGAAGTCCAATTAAGTTAAAGTAATTGTCACACGATGGGGATAAAGAACATGAAGCCTGGATAGGATAAACTAGGGGGAAAATAAGCAACGTATTCCGCAATATATACGCAACATACGTGAATATGTCGGGGACAATGTTGCTCGAAACGGTGTACGAAAACATCGTGAGGAAACCAGTTAGTATTCTTATAAGCGGCGATGGGCTTGCAAGCTGTCACGTATGGAATGCTAATTACTGCAAAATATGGGCATGTGCCAAATATAATGTTTGGACGTGCCTCTGACCGCCACTAGACATCTTCAATGGATCTATATAAGCGCCTGGAAATCTAAAAGGATGTCTACCGTACTGAGTATTACAGTCGTGTTCCTATTTCTTTTTTTACCATGTTGTGAAATTTTTTCATGCCACACTATGTTATGTCGCCCGAGGAGGTGTCGTGCGTTACGTAAAATGTTGCTGGACAAAATGTCCTCTAGTGAATCTGTGGCGTGAGCTTTATAAAAGCAAAAAGTTAAGTAGACTACGGGCATGACATTGGCTTAGGCTTTATAATAAAACCTGCAAAGTGCGAGTCGGACTCGCGCACGAAGTGTTCCCTACCATTATCTAAAAAACACGTTTGTTGTATAGGAGCCCCACTTAAATATTTATTTTATTCTGTGTTTGTTGATAAAGCGGCGACAGAAATACATCATCTGTGAAAATTTCAACTATCTAGCTATCACGGTTCATGAGATACAGCCCTGTGACAGACAGACGGACAGACGGACAGCGAAGTCTTAGTAATAAGGTCCCGTTTTAACTCATTATAAATAAATATATAAATATTGGTGGACATTATCACATAGCGCCATCTAGCCCCAAACTAAGCTAAGCTAGTATTATGAGAACTAAATAACTGATAAAATACTTATATACTTTTTTTGTAAATACATACATATGATACATAATAACACCCAGACACAGAACAAAAATCTATATTCATCACACAAATATTTGTCTTGGGTGGGGATTCATTGGGTACCTAAAAAGCAACAATTTTAATAGACTACGGGTATGATGGCTAATGATGGCACCCACCAAAGGTCTGCGCGGTAAGTTTATTATCGTCGTTCCGCTCCAATAATCCAATTATCTGGGGGCACGGCAATGCCCCCGCCAAGTCTAGCAAAAAGCGGCACGGCCGTACCATCCTTTTCTCGAAGCAGTTCAGGCCATTTTCGACCCCCTATAACTTCGTTGTGGATAAAACTAGAAGCCTGAATTTTCAGTAACCAAGCAGACATAGTATAAACTCGGTATATTTCAAATTTCATTCAATTTGAACCAGTAGTTTAAGAATTATAACTAGTCAAAGTTTCCTATTTTGTCACTCACTCACACACTCACTGACTGACCGATCATCAAAAGTTTAAGGCACTTCTAGCAGACATAGAAGCTTCAAATTTTAAATACAATTAGTGGTTTGTGTATAAATCAAGGAAAAACCTAAATATTTTGCAATTTCGATCCAGTTTTCTAGATATACCGACTGCATAAATAACTTTGTAACCCCATATAAATATATAGGATTACAAAGTTACATTTGCAGTTAGGCACCTAGTTATGATTATGTTCAAAGGTAACTTGTAAAATGGTCAACGGAATGATAGTAGAAGGTACCGGAAAGGAAATAAAACCGGCCAAGTGCGAGTCAGACTCACGCACGAAGGGTTCCGTACTATTCGTAACGTAATTAGCTAACCTTTACGTAATAACTTAAGACAGAAGGACCCTTAAAGTAGGGACTGATTAAATTAACCGACTTGGTATTACATGGATCTCACAACTTTTTACGGTAGAAGAACTGAGTTGCGTTGCGAGACTTGGCTTTTTTTACAAGTTATGTTTTTGATAGCATCGTATTGTCCTGAATATTCAAAGATGTAATCTAATTTTACAACTTACGGAAAAAGGAGGTTCTCTATTCGATATATTTTATTGCTTATTTCTATATCTATACTAATATTATAGAGAAGGAAAGATTTGATTGTTTGTTTGTTTGTTTGCATCGAATAGGCTCCGAAACTACTAGGCCGATTTGAAAAATTCTTTCACCATTAGAACTCTACATTATCCTTGATGAACATAGGCTATAGAATGTTTTCAAAAATATTAGAGATCCGTATGAAAACTTCGATAATGTAACCCAACGTGTGAAAAAAAAACTAAATAAATCCTTATATCGCTTACGCTGCAGAAATTGTTGACAATAGAGCAACTCGTACTACAGTTTTATAGATAACATCAATATCTACAAAAAAGTCCATAATACCATATGTCTAACTATTAGGGATTCTTATGAAAACTTCGATAATGTAACCCAAGGTGTAAAAAAATGACCCAGAAAATCATTATGGGGTATCATCACGGGTGTACCGTGCGACGCCGGGGCGGACTGCTAGTCATTTATATATGAGTACATTGGTGGCGATTCTGTTGTGTCCAAGCTAAACTTAAAATTTCGTAAAAAAACGATCGATCTTATTATTTTAATAATAAAGTATAAATTAGAGTCACATCAAAATGACAGTCCTAAAACTTGGGATATTTTAGCCGTTTCTCTATTTTATTTCGCATATTTGACACAACCAAGTGTCAAATATGCGAAATCTTAGTCAACACCAATTTACATGTTGATTAAAGCTTGACGTTTCTAAATCTATTACAAAAATCAAAAATTTATTAAAAACTATTCTGTTTTAGAACTGTCACTTTGAGGTTGCGCTATTTTAAACTTTAACTTAAAAGAAATAAGATCGATAGTTTTTAGGAATTTGAACTTAAGCGTGGTCACAACAGAATCGCCACCATTAATATATAATAATAAGGTATATAATTTTACGTGGTGATACCTTGTGATTGTGTCCAATTTGGATAATTTTTCTATGGAGTATAGAATGGTTCAAAGTTGATCCTATTTTATTTGTATACAAGCTAACCCGGCGAACTTCGTATCGCTTTTTGTGTTAAGTGCCCGATCCCGTTCCCGTTCCTAGTTCTAAGCTAATTCCCCACCAATTTTCAGCCGAATAGATTCAGCCGTTCTTGAGTTGTAAATAGTATAACTAACACAACTTTCTTTTATATATATAGATTAAAGTAGGACTAATCGTTCCTATTATGCAACTCTCTTTTTATAAAAGGAACTATTAGTTTTCAATTTGAAACATTTTCATCGATTCTTTTTAGTTTCGAAAATTGCATATCAGTTTGATCTATCCACGATAACGTCAAAGGATATCATTTTTAGGGTTCCGTACCCAAAGGGTAAAAACGGTACCCTATTACTAAGAATTCGCTGTCCGTCTGTCTGTCACAAAGCTGTATCTCATGAACCATCATATCAAGACAGTTGTAATTTTCACAGATTATGTACATATTTCTATCGTTGCTATAACAACAAATACAAAAAACAGAATAAAATAAATATTTAAGTGGGGCTCCCATAAAACAAACGTGATTTTTTTGACGTTTTGTATAGATAATGGTACGGAACCCTTCGTGCGCGAATCCAACTCGCACTTGGCCGGTTTTTTTTTAACCATAGCAATTCAAAAACGTCAAAGCAATCCTTGTGGATTTTGACAAATGAATGCAATCGAAACAAATGTCTAAATTTATATTTACATAGCTATGTTTAGAAACAATGTTTTCCAGTCTATTTTTAGTATTCTATTGAATTGGATAAACAAATGGTATGTTATTTTACGAACATGGACGTAATATCACGTTTGTAAACATACAACAATACAATTCAATCACCATGGGCTTTTCGTATCTGCAAAAATACCAGTGACGGAAATATGTACCCTAAGCAACTCTCTTTACCCTCCTGTCATAAAATATTGTTTTACTATTTGATTACTAGCTTTTACCCGCGACTTCGTCTGCGTAGATTCTGGAAATCGATTTTTAACGACTTCATAGTAAAAGTTTGAAAATACTAAAAATCGAACGAAACTTTTGGAAAAAAAGAAATTTACGTAATTTTTAACGACTTCATCGTAAAAGTTTGCAAATCCTGAAAATCGAAAGGAAATTTTGGAATAAAATAAAGTTATATCCGTACTAAGAAGAGGATGGATGTTGAGGACAAACACCGTCCCCGAGATACAGTTTATACTAGTTCGGGGAATGATGAATGTCCAACTCGTGCACCACGGTGGTCGAAAGCATGGCTACAGTTTCTTGCCTTAGGTTAAGCAGGTCGTCTGGAAGAAATCGATTAATCGATAAGACCGCCTTTTGTAACATACATATTTGTAATTGCTTACATTGTGTTACAATAAAGAACATTTCATTTCATTTCATTTCATTTCATTTCATTTCATTTCATTTCATTTCAAAGACTATTAACTATCTCTATATGAAAATTCATAACAATCAGCCCATTGGTTTAGACGTGGTAACGTCAGAGACAGACAGACTTTCGCATTTATAATATTAGTAAAGGTTATATTTTACTAGTTGCAATGTTTAACATTCTCGTTTTATTGCGAAGTTTTACTGCTTTTTACAATTTCGGAGTGAATACATACACTCGTTTCAACAATTGGGATTATTTAATTACCAAGCCCTGAATAATTTGGCAAATATGTGTATATTTTTTCGTTAAATCTCGTTAAAGTTTTCTGTAATAAATTAACGCTTGACCTAGATCCATTTGTAAATCATACGTTATACTTTATAAAACAAAAGTTCAAAAACAGTAAAGAAAACGGACTTTACCCACATAATAGAAATCTATCCAAATCGATGGGGTCACCGGGCAGATCTCGATTTGACAATTCAGTTCAAAATAATCAACTTATGATGAACAAGAAGAATAAGTATTCTTTTGAAAAATATTTTTTACAATGACAAGCTTTGGTAAAATATTTGACTATCGACCTGTCACATAATAAAACATTGTCATCGGAACTTGACATGTATGCAAAGTTTTTACTCAATCGAAGTATTTACTAAGGAGTTCCATTGTGTGGGTATGTTAAACAACTCCTGACACCATCATAAAATCAGCTCGCTGTCACCATATTATTGTATTGTCACCAGAGCTAAAAGGTGTATGCAAAATTTCAACTCACTAAGAATCTAAAATAGTCGAAAATGGTTTGCAAGTATTGAAAATTACAAAGAAACAAATATATGAACCGTTAAAATGTTTGTTTGCACGTTAAATAAAAAGCCTGTAAAAAACAGCTCCACACGTTATAAATAATAAATAAATAATAAATATTGGTGGACATTTTACATATCGCCATCTAGCCCCAAACTATGCAAAGCTAGTACTATGGGAACTAGATAACTGATAGAATACTTGAATACTTTTTTTTTGTAAATACATACATATGATACATACTAACACCCAGACACAGAGAAAACATCTATGTTCATCACACCAATATTTGCACTGGGTGGGGATCGAACCCAAAACCTAGTATTTAAATAGTATATAAACAAAGTATTTACTAAGGAGTTCCGTTGTGTGGGTATGTTAAACAACTCCTGACATCATCATAAAATCAGCTCGCTGTCACCATATTATTGTATTGTCACCGTAACTAAAGGTTTATGCAAAATTTAATTTTAATTCAAGCGCTTAAGGCCCTTTATGTCGACGATTGCTCTTTTTCGAAACGAAAAAAGAAATACTTCTGAAGAAGCCACATCTCCTATTTTTATAAATATATTACTTAAGGTTCCTACCTAGATTTATATTAAGCTGAAAACATAATAGCAGTAACTTTTCACGATAGAGATATTATTTCAAAATGATACGTTTTACAATGTATGATCGAAATACTTTGATACCTACAAGTTGATCTATTAAGATCAACTTGTGATTTATTGTTAAGAGGCTCCCAGTCGCTGATTGCTCTTTTTCGAAACGAAAAAAGAAATACTTCTGAACAAGCCACATCTCCTATTTTTATAAGTATATTACTTCAGGTTCCTACCTAGATTTCTATTAAGCTGAAAACATAATAGCAGAAACTTTTCACGATAAAGATGTTATTTCAAAATGATACGTTTTAGAATTTATGATCGAAATATTTTATATACCTACTATTAAAATCAACTTGTGATTTATTGTTAAAGATAGGTAATATGTAGATCTAGATTTATATTAGAATAGATTTTTGATAAGTAATTATACATAATTTATATCATTAATTTATTCGAAAAGCTAAGGCGGACCACGCTCCGACGTGTGTTGTCGCCATTGCAGCGGTCGGTAGGATTATTTAACGAAGTGATTAAAGATGGGTACATCTTTATTCACATATACTATACATTATAAAATAGGAGATGTGGCTTGTTCACAAGTATTTATTTTTTCGTTTCGAACAAAAACAATCGTCGACTGGGAGCGCCTTAAAGATAGGTAATATGTAGATCTAGATTTCTACTAGAATAGGTTTTTGATAAGTAATTATACATAATTTATATCATTCATTTATTCGAATTAATGTAATCAAAGGCGGACCACGCGCTGTCCTTGGATCAGTACCACGTGCAGCGGTCGGTAGGATTAAAGTTATTAAAGATGGGTACATCTTTATTCACATATACGTTATAAAAATAGAGATGTGGCTTGTTCAGAAGTATTTCTTTTTTCGTTTTGTAAAAGAGCAATCGTCGACATACAGGGCCTTAAGGCAGAGTTACTACCAACTGAGCTGTGAGGCTGTCAGTTATTCAAAGCTTATTAATATAAAGGTTAATAACCGCATAAGGGAAAATTCCAAGAGCCTTCCCACAGGTGTAAAACTTTACAAATTGGAGTAAAAGTGAATTTTACGCGATCGGCCACTGTGCCGTTGCGAACTTTAGTATTAAAAAAGTTTGGAAGATTGAGACCGTGAGATTCCATAAACTCTATTGCTAACAAACAGGTAACAATAACATATTATGCGAGTGAAAAGCCGTGTTGGCCGAGTGGGATGTACTTCGACTTTCAATCTGAAGGTCTGAAGGAATCCCGGCGTGCAACAATGGATTTTTCTGTTCGATAAATTTATATGCGCATCAAAAACCCGTGCTCAAAACGGTAAAGGAAAACATCGTGAGAAAACCAGTTAGTGTTCTTATAAGCGGCGATGGGCTTGTAACCTGTCACGTATGGAATGCTCACTACTGCAAAATGTTGGTATGTGCCAAATATATAATGTTTGGACGTGCCTCTGACTACCCCACTAGACATCTTCAAAAGATCTAAGCTTCTGGAGATCTGAGAGAATGTCTACCGTACTTGGGGATTACAGTCGTGATCCAATTTTTTAATTTTTTATTTTTCGAGTATTTTTACAAGCTTCATATTAACTTGCACTGTTTGTATGTTTGTTTATAACTTTCAAAATTTGCAAGCCTTTTTTCGACCATTTTTGTTAGTATCCGATTGAACTGATCTGATTATGGAGTCAGGAACTGTTCAACAGAACTCCTTAGTAAATACTTCGATTGAGTAAAAATTGACAATGTTATATGATGTGACAGGTGAAAGCGCTCTGGAGCCTGTAGGTTTGAATGATTTTACAAAAGCTTGTCATTGAACAATATTTTTTAACAGAAAACTATTTATCTTCCTGCCTACCAGACATACTTTTTCTAAGATTTTGTTATGAAATTTACAGGGTGAGTACATATTAAAAAATAACTAAAATGTTGGTAAAAAAATCTCAGGCCGGAAAACTTGACTTTTCACGTACTATGTGTAGGACATTGGTTCCCAATACAAGTGTGCTATATATAGGACATAAGGGTTTTTCATAAGAAAATTCAACCTAAATATAAAAATACATTTTCAGAAGTGTATGTACTTTATATAGTACGCTGGGGGGCAGGAGGTTATAGCTAAGTATAAATACACTTATCATTGTCCATTTCTCAATACAGTTACGGTCTACCTGACATACTTTTTCTAAGATTTTGTTTTTAAATTTACAGGGTGTGTACATATTAAAAAATAACTAAAATGTTGGTAAAAAAACTTGAGAGGTGTCAAGGGACACCCGGATGGAACGAAGTTCTCACAAAATAACGTGGGACAAGGGAAGGGGAATCAACTTTGACTTCGACTTCGACCTCGACCTCGACCTCGACCTCGACCTCGACCTCGACCTCGACCTCGACCTCGACCTCGACCTCGACCTCGACCTCGACCTCGACCTCCACCTCCATCTCGACCTCCACTTCCACCTCGACCTCGACCTCGACACAATTAATAGATATATATATTAATAGATATACTATAGCAAAAAAGTGTCGTGACAACTTTTCGTGACAACTTTTCGTAAGATTTTTTTCCGTCTAGCCCCCTTTCACAACGCGCGATAAGGAACTTCGTTCCAAAAAATATGCCAATACATTACGTAGCGTAAGTATAGGTGCATAAACAGTGAATAGTTACTATGAAAAGTGTACAGATTAGGTATTCTCTAACATTAGGTATTGCATTCAACATCATAACATGATAATCATGTTTTTACATAATAACGTTTTAAAAATTTAAAAACAAAACTGACTTCATGTTTATAAATTAAAATTGTAGTTGGGCTCCCCCCTCCGCGAGATTTAGAGGACTCTACCCCGGCTAGCCCTCCACTCGGTGTATGCCAATGAAAGAAGGGCAAGGTCTATAGTTGAAAACCACTATCAATGCCAATACATTTTGAAGGTTTCTCTCGATTTCCCTGGGATCCCATCATCAGATGATGACTTGGTAATGGGTCCACCTCGGAAGTATACTTCCGAGGTGGACCCATTACCACCAAGTTTTGGCACCAAGGCTTTCAAATAAAAAAATATTTTTGTAAATCTACCACAAACGCCGGAGTAATCGCATAACATAAACACAAATAAAAACATATATGCGAATTGAGAACGTCCTCCTTTTTTTAAAGTTGGTTAAATATAGCCCTACATACCCTTATGAATGGGAGAATATTCCCCAACATCGCCTCTGAAACTTCGTTTTCAGTTTGCCAAACCGGCTCAGGCAATACCCATTGTTAAAATGTAACCAAGACGTAAAACATACATAAACATTTTATTTGAGTTTTTTGACAGTAAGTTCCAAATGATTTTTTTTAGTTTTTATCTTTTTTTAAGACGAGTAATAAATGTTTTTGACGAAGGTAGAATCGTTTTTTCTCAATAACCGCCAAACATACAATTTTGGTTTTTTATGACAAAGATAACTTAAGGATATAATCTAGATAAATTATAGACAGAAACACGATTGGTGAAACTTTACTCGATAGATTTATTTTCCAACGTTGGCTCCTCAAAAACACTAGTTTCGTTTTAATCAAAACTATGAATAGCTAAACAGTTCATTTTTATATAATTCGTTAGATAATCATACCAGCTAAGTAAATTACAGACAGTTTCTTTTTAAATTTGATGGTTTTCATGATAATGCAGTTTTATCACTTTTTCCGTCTTATCCGGGTAGACTTAGCCCATACAAAAAACCAAACATATCACTTATCACCTTAAGTAAAAAGGTTATTAACTCATCATAAACTATAACTTTAAAGAAAGTTAATGAAATTTACACTAACACCTATTTTATTTCAAAACTCTAACTTCTCTAGAGAAATTGCTATTTTAAAAGGGTTGTACTTAGTTTTGAAGGCCAGTAGTTGCTTAACATATTAATGGAAGCTCTCGCTACCTCGTTCACGTGTAGTTATTTTCAGTCTTCAACTCCCGCTGCATCCCCATAGGAATTGAATTTCGATTATTCCTTTCTTAGCGCACCCCTACACATCATAAAGAATACAACCCCTTCCCCACCCCCCAAAATTTTAAGTTTCTAGGGTTGTGGTTTCTGCTCTACTTTAATAGATCAGTCAGTTAAACTTTCGTCAGTGGTCGGAAATACCTCTAACCCTCATTAAACATCTTCACTTTGTTTTTATATGCGGGGTTTTCAGTGATAATCGTTTTTAACCGTTTTTAATCATTTTTACATAATTATTTTTTTTATTTGAAACCCTATACTTCCGAGGTGGTCCCATTACCACCAAGTCAGCATCTGATGATGGGGTCCCAGGGAAATCGAGATAAACCTTCAAAATTTATGAGCATTGAATCCCTTTCATCCCTTCTTCTAGCCGGGGTAGGGCTCCTTGATCTCGCGGAGCCCCTCCCGCCTCTATTTTTATTTATAAACATGAAGTCGTTTGTTTTTAGTTTTTTAGATGTTATTATTATAGGCGTTTTTTTCAGTGAGAATCGTTTTTTCTTTAGATGTTTTAAATGTTAACAACTATGATGAAAATGATAAATTAAATAAAATTAGATCACGACTGTGATCCCGAAATACGGTACACAGCTTCTCACATCTCTACGCGTTCAGATCTTTTAAAATATCTACCGGGATTAGTCAAGGCATGTTCAATATTACTTTAAAGTGAAAAAAAAACCGAAATGAACTAGGATTACGACTGGTATCCCCAAGTATGGTAGATAAACTTTCAGATCTCAAGGCGCTTATCTGAAGATGTCTAAAGGGCACAGGGATGTCAGAGGCACGTCCAAACATTACGTTTGGCACAATACAATTTGTGTGATGAACATAGATGTTTGTTCTGTGTCTGGGTGTTAATATGTATAATAAGTATGTATTTACAAAAAACTAGTATCTAAGTATTCCATCAGTTATCTGGTTCCCATAGTACAAGCTTTGCTTAGTTTGGGGCTAGATAGCGCTATGTGTAAAGTCCACCAATATTTATTTATTTATTTATTATTAAGGTGAAAAATAAAACGAAATGAACTAGGATTACGACTGTAATCCCCAAGTACGGTAGATATGTCAGAGGCACGTCCACGTCCAAACATTACGTTTGGCACGATACCCACATTTTACAGTTAGCATTTCATACGTAAATTTCAAATGGGTTGTGCTAAATGTAGCTCCACGGCATCCAAGCCTTGATCGACAGGAGCTCAAAACCCTACAAAGATGCAGCATGCAGTAATGGGGTACTCGGGATAGGTGAGGTGAATATAGGGCTGCCATCTCTAAAATTTGGCAACCAGGACAAGACACGTGAAAACCCCGGATTTTATAGCCCAGATCCCGGACATGATATAAGGGGGATCATCGAATAAGAATAAAAATAATCAAAAAGTTGATTTCACAATTCCGGCACAGTGCTTGTGTCGCGGGTGGCCAAATTGTAAACCCGGACTACAAATGAAAGCCCGCCCGGACGCTCCCCGGACGCCCTCTAAACTAGGACAAATCCGGGGAAACCTGGACGGATGGCAGCCCTAGGTGAATAGTCTCACGCAAAGTACCCAACATGTTTGTAAAATACATGCTGCCTCGTTCTCATAACGTAATCCGTCGCTTTAAGGCCCTGTATGTCGACAATTGCTCTTTTTCGAAACGAAAAAAGAAATACTTCTGAACAAGCCACATCTTCTATTTTTATAAATATATTACTTCAGGTTCCTACCTAGATTTCTATTAAGCTGAAAACATAATAGCAGAAACTTTTCACGATAAAGATATTATTTTAAAATTATACGTTTTAGAATTTATGATTGAAATACTTTGATACCTACTATTATGATCAACTTGTGATTTATTGTTAAATATAGGTAATGTGTAGATCTAGATTTCTATTAGAATAGGTTTTTTATAAGTAATTATACATAATTTAGATATTAGGTAGGATTATTTATTGAAGTGATTAAAGATGGGTACATCTTTATTCACATATACTATACATTATAAAATAGGAGATGTGGCTTGTTCAGAAGTATTTCTTTTTTCGTTTCGAAAAAAAGCAATCGTCGACATACAGGGCCTTAATGGTTTTGCTACGCGAAGGCTGTTTCTTGTTATTTTATTATTAAGAGCTCTTATTTTCTGAGAGTGCTTATATTCATTTGCAGGGGATTTAGTTAGACATTATAAAAGCATTTTGAAATGCAACACAAACCGCCATCGTGATAAGAAGCTGGAACCGTTCCTCTAATTATATTTCGCAAACGTGTTTTCAGCTTCAGCGCGACAGCTGTATTTGATTTTCATATTTTATATTTATACATTTTTATTTAGTTTTATTTTAAGCGGCGACGGGCTTGCAATTTGTCACGTGTGGAATGTTAACTAATGCAAAATGTGAGCATGGGTCAAATGTAATATTAGGATGTGCTACTGACTAACCCTTTTAGTTATCGATCTACCGCACTTAGGAATTATAGTCGTGATCCTATTTCATGCCATTAATATAAAAATCAATTGTTAGTATCGCAAGAAACTTGTAAATCGCTTTACCGATTCGGCAGATTTTTCAGGGCAAGGTTTATAGGGAAATTAAATTAAAAAGTTGCCCGAAAAATAATAAAATTCGAAAACGAAAATGCTTTTTTTGTCAGGATATTGTTATCTTCATGAAACTTAAAAAACTAATATCGTCTCTTAACTTTTCGATTGGTCGAAACACTCCGTCGGAATATATTTACCTAATTGTGTAGAGAATAATCTAAAGTTGGTAAAAAAATGTATTTATGTATGACTAAAATAGATCCTTTCCACCAATTTTCGTAATATCGTCCATCCATCTTTTTAGCTTGGTCTGGGAAGGCCAAAAACAGAGTAGAATGGAAGGAGCTGGAAGAGGCACAAGACACGCTGAGAACTAAACCGGGAAATTCGATGAATTAATTTTTAAGAATTATGTATATTATAAAGTAAAAATGTTTAGTAAAAGCAATAAAGGCTTACATAAGATAATAGATCCTTCATAAAACTTAAAACCGAACCGAAACACTTCCGAAATAATTATTTTAGATCAAATAATAAAATTAAAATAAATAGGATCACGACTGTAATCCCCAAGTACGGTAGTCATCCTCTCAGATTTCCGACGCTTAGATCCTCTGAATATGTCTAGCGGGGTAGTCAGAGGTACGTTTAATCATTATATTTGGCTCATGTCCACATTTTTCAGTAGTTAACATAACATACGTGACAGGCTGCAAGCCCATCGCCGCGTACAAGAACACTAACTGATTTCCTGTTTTAAGCACGTGTTTAGATGCGCATATAATTTTTTCGAACAGAAAAATCCATTGATGCGCGCCATGATTCGAAACCACGACCTTTAGATTGAAAGTCGAGGTACCTCCCACTCGGCCAACACGGTTTACAATTATCATAGTGTAGCTTAATTATTCAAATGCAGAATAGTGCCTAAGGACATGGCACTAACAGACGTTCGGAATAGACTTCGCTGATACAATCAATTCCATTAGCTCTAAAGCACTAAACGGATTGCTGTCTGAATGTGTAACTAGAAGGTACCTTTAGATAAATCGATGCAAATCATACGCTGTGAGTTAACAGGGCAAATATAATTAAATGTTGTAACAAACCAAGTATGAGTCAAACTCGAGCACAGGTTTCCGTACCATGTATAAAAAACGATAAAAAAACACGTTTGTTGTATAGGTATCCCACTTAAGACGAGTAATAAATGTTTTTGATGAATGCAGAATCGTTTTTTCTCAATAACCGCAAAACATACAGTTTTGTTTTTATGACGAAGATAACTTAAGGATTATAATCTAGATAAAAAACACAAAAACACGATTGGTGAAACTTTTGTTGTGACGTGAAACACTAGTAATGTTTTTATTTAAAACTATGAATAGCTAAACAGTTATTTTTTATATAATTCGTTATTCGTTCGTATGGGTCCGGCTGCGAAGTATCACACGTAAAATCAGTAGTATATTTATTTTATTCTATTTTTAAAATTTGTTGTTATAGCAGCAACAGAAATACATAATCTGTAAAAATTTAAACTGTCTAGTTATCACGGGTAATGAGATACAGCCTTTTGACAGACAGACGGATGGATAGACGGACAGCGGAGTCTTAGTAATAGGGTCCCGTTTTTACCCTTTGAGTACGGAACCCTAACAAAACGGTATCAATCTTATTGGTGCCCAATGTTGGTGCCTCACTAAACTAACAAAATAAAATGAAACTAGTTCTAAAACAAAACTAAATAAATCCATCTCGCTATGTTTTGTATAGTAGAATATCCATTTTCAACCGACGAAATAAGGATGTTTTCAATAGGATATTTTGTTGCTTGTCCCTTTTTGTTTTTTATGTAGACGGCGCACATCTTTTATTTGGTGATCCGATTTGTATGTATTTTTTTCTATTGTTTGAAGAACTAACCGACCCGTGACAGACGTCCTGTCAGTTTTTAATAATCGCATAGGAAAGAGCAATTTCTGTTAACTTTTATATTTTTCCCTACAAACCTTGCACTGATTAAATAATTACGAATTTTGGTAGAATGTGTATCATTCATTAGTTAAAACTGCGTTGCTATGACGACTAAATGTTTTTAGTCTGTGATGTCAGATTTTGTGCACACCAACGCCATCTGTACCAAAATCATATTTTTTTATCATTTAAGGGTGGTTTTTCGGATTATAATTTCTCCCTTTATTTATTCTAACTTTTTATCTACATACTACAGCAAATTTCATATTAATCCGTTTTGTCGTTTATTTTCGATTAGGGAACAAACATAGCAGCCTTATCACAAACTTTCGCATTTATAATATTATTAGGATAATTCAATTGTATTTATGTAAAACTAAACCATAAATCTTATATAATAAAATCTCGTATCACCAGCGTTTGTAACTAAACTCCTCCGAAACGGCTTGACCAATTTTTATGAAGTTTTTGTTTATATTGGTATGTATGAGAATAAGTCAAATGGTATTTTTTATACCCCTGATAAGGATGGCGTAAAGTTCGAGAAACACTGAAAGTGCTTTTTCTGTGGGATTATTGAAATTTGACAAGACAACGTCTGTCAAGAGCTAGTAATCTTATAAAACTTAAAAAATATATACATATATTGTCACTTGACTTTTCGATTGTTGAAACATTGTAGTCGGTTTTCTGATTTCATTTTCTACTGGGGCTGAAAAACAATCTCTAAAGTAGTATTACGGTGCGAAAGTGACAACGCCATACGTGTTAGTATAGCGTTGTCACTTTCGCTCTTAAAGTAATACTGATTTAGTATACTTTAGAGATTTTAATACGGCCCCTGTACTCGTAGTTATTTATTGAGAGAGTACGAGGGAGTACATTGGGAGCAACTGAAGTTGTATTACGTAGGTCGTGGATTTTTTATTAGTTATCTCTTTCGTTCTGCATCCTTTTAAAAATTTTTATTTGAACATTATGTTCAAAACGAATTATCGACACAGGCTCGAGCTCAAACAAGTTCATTTAAAACGACCTCTGTACTCGACATATTTTCCAAATTCGTACCAATCTGCAAATATACTCTCGAAATTACCTTTCAGATTTCAGCCCGTTGGTTTTCAGTTGCGCAAAAGTTCTGGATAATGGTATCAATTCTGTTGTTTCTATAAACTAACTAAAATTTTGTAAACGGCGAACGTTCATATTCTGGCCTCGTCAACGTCTAAATTAGCGTAACTTCAGAGTAGCAGTTCTAAAACTTAGGATAGATTATTATTTTCAGGGTTCCGTACCCAAAGGGTAAAAACGTGACCCTATTACTAAGACTTCTCTGTCCTTCTGTCCGTCTGTCTATCACAGGGCTGTATCTCATAAACCGTGATAGCTAGACAGTAGAAATTTTCACAGATGTTTTCTATTGCTGCTATAACAACAAATACTAAAAACAGAATAAAATAAATATTTAAATGGGGCTCCCATACAACAAACGTGATTTTTTGGCCGTTTTTTATAGATAATGGTACGGAACCCTTCGTGCGCGAGTCCGACTCGCACTTGGCCGGTTTTTATTTATTTTATTTTATTATGAAAGATTGATGACACATTACTTTTTTTGTTTTAAGACAATAGACTAAACATTAAAACAATAACACAACGACTCTACTCTATTTTGTTGATGGTTGTAAGTTTAGTTCATTATTGCAACAGTACCTAATAACTCTGACTAAAAAAGCCACGTACTTTGACTTAGCCCTTTAAACATCTTCTGAACATACGTAGCTTTACCTAGCTCCTAAGATGTTTCAAAGTTTATTTATTGAAATAAATACCTTTTGTGTAACATATTTTGATGAGCATATACATTTTTCGAATAGTAAAATCCATTGAGGGTGGCTAGGCCTTTAAATCCACGACCTTCGGATTGATTAATCAAGGTACATTCCCACTTGGCCAAAACAGTTACTGTTATTTTATTAAGCAAATATAATTTACCTGTTCTAAGCTGTTCTCATTTGCAACTAACAGCAAACGCCGACGATCGTATTATGTGGCAACTTGCAGGCAAACAGGCAAACTTAGTTCAAACTACCCCTTTTCAGAATATACCTAACTATGTCGGTATTTCGTAGTATTCTGATTCAACCTTGTTAGAGATGGAACTTCGCTTGATTTTTGAACCAAATTGGGTCCTGTCGCAAGTGTTATTGCAGATATAATTATGATAAGCAAATAGTTCTTTTATCTTTAGGTTTTATTTCTAAATCAAGTGAAGCGTGTGCTGCTTTTTGAATTTGTGCTGAAGCTCTTAAGTTATTTTTTTTTATAGTTGTACGTACATGAGTAGTAGGTACTTTTAATTGTTATTCTTGTGTGAGCCATCACCTTGTTCGATTGGCACCACACTGGAGCTCTACAGAGCTAGGCTTGGTCGCGTGGAATCGGCGTAGCTTCACCTAGTTCCTAAGACGTTTCAAAGTGTTCCTTGTGATTTTAATAAAATAAATGATTTTTTAATTTGATGAGGGCATGTAGAGAATGAACGAAAAAATATTAGCAAAACAGGTCTAATAAGGCGAGTGTAAATAGCGCTGTTGAAAGCGTATTTTCAACCGATGCAATGAGGAGTTTTTTATGTCTGAACGCGCATATCTTTTTATCTGGTAATCCGATTTCGATGTTTTGATTATTGTGCAGAGAAAAGTCTAAAGCCGCATTTATCTTCTTAATATATGTTCAGATTGAGAGCTTCGCGGAGCCGAAGCCTCGATTTTTGGGTTCTTTCAGGAAAAAATACAAAACTACTTTTTTTCGCTTTTATTTTCACACAACTCTCTGTCGTTCCAATTCTTCGAAGGTAATACACAATATTTTAAAACTATATTCGAAAAAGGTTTTCTTAATAAATATAAAGGTTTTGTCGTGCATTACGCGTCTCGTTGTTTGTCCGCGATGGACTCCTAAATTACTTAATCGATTTTAATCAAACTTTGCACACCGTGTGCACTTTGATCCAACTTGATAGATACGATAGCTTACATCTCAATTTATAGTCGCAATATTATTTTATTGCAAATTATTTAATCTATTAGCTTCAAAATATACTAACAGATGGCGATATAATATGTTGACACAGCAACGCGTGGCCGGGTCTGCTAGTTGTATATAAGCTATACTAGTAATTCAGTCCTAAAACTTAAAAATAATATCGTTTCTTGGTTTTTCAATTGGATAAATAATTTCGTCGGTTTTCAATTGTGTTTGAAACGTTATTAATGGTAAGGTGGAATGTGGTTGTCTCATTAAGACGTTTCCTGAAGCGTGAACTTTTAGGGTAGGTAGCTGTCCTAGATGGCCTACCTTAAAAACTTGCTGAATGCCTGGTTTGTCATTGTATTCCACTCATTTCACTAATTGTGAAGCGGACTTAATTTGCACTGTACTGGAATGAAAAGGACAATTTTTATTAAACGAGCGTAATACGAAAATACAGACATGATTAAAAAAATCTTTCCTTTTTTGTAAAACACTCGGATGACTCGCAAAATGCCTTACAATCCATTTATTGGAAAGTCAAGTCAAAGTCACTCGTAGATAATCCTACTTCCTACTTCCTTCTTATTATAATTGCTTAAGTTTGTGTGTGTGTTTGTTACTCTTTCACGCAAAAACTACTGAACGAAATTAGATAAAACTTGACAATTATATAGTTTATTCATCAAAATAACACATAGGCTACTTTTTATCCAGGTACCACCCGTGCGAAGCCGGGGCGAGCAGCTAGTGAACTCATATGTACGAATATAAACAGGTACATGTAAACTTCTCCGAAACAAATAGTTAACGAAGCATTTCTGAAATCAACGTGGTAACTAATTAACTTGGTTTAATTACGTACAAACAAACCGGTGAACAGCATATCGGTATGTTTTCGATTTAGTGAATTTAACCGGCATTGTAGGCTCGTAGCGTAGTTTTTGATTCGGCTTTCTCGTTCAGATTAGGGTAGATTTATATTAGACCAGGCCGTATACGGGGCGTGCCCTTGCTGGTGGCTTGAATACAATTTAATGTTAAACTAGAGGCGAATACAACTGAGTGCATCCGTAAATTGGTGGACAGGTGTCTATTAGTGTATGTGCGTATAGAAAAGCTTTTGTGGCCCTTCTGTCCATCAGCCGCATAAATACCATTTGCTCATAGTAAACTTGTGTTAAGTTTAGAGAAAAAGAAAAGAAACTGGTAATTGTCACAAAAGTACTCATGATAAAAAAAAATTATGTTAACCCTAACAAAGACCCGGTTGTGGTGCCTAACCCAGTTTTGGTCATTTTTAATTTTGGCAGTCAATAACTAAGCATATCAAACAAACTTATTTAAAACCTATAGTTAATATATTTTTTTGTCTATGGTCAATTTTGATTAGTGACAAATGTGATGCGTTATGCCTCTAGATGTGATTGACCACAACTATAAATTTGTCTTGTTTTGTCTATATAAATTTGAATAATCAAACCTTTGCTTAACTAAGATATATATAAATACTCTATTCGATATTGTTTAAAAATCGTCATTCTGATATATTTTTCAGTATAAACGATTTATTTAAAATTAAAATGTTGTTAACACGGCAAAAACTAGCGCTCTCACCCTATTTTGATTTTTAACCATCTAACTCGACAGATGTCTTGCCCAAATATCAATTTTTTTTTTTTTAGATAAAATAACTTTAAATTCGACACCAAGTTATATAAATTTCGATGAATTTCCATGAAATTGCAGAGACAAGGACGCAACACGATGGGAGTGATCCATTGGTGAATAAAGCCGTATTATATCGTTGGCTCTCTGTACCAGTGTACAGAGAGCCAACGATATAATCCACCAATAGAACACCTAACGGATCTTAGACTGCATCGAAATCTGTTTTCGAGATTAATCTCGAGCGCTTGTCATCCTGTAAATCTCAACTAATTGGGTTTGAACTACCTCGAAAGACATTGTTATTTCAACGGGATATCTGCGCCATACGCCATACGATCTGCGCCCAAATATAACCGAAACAAAATGAATATCGAAACTATTAATACGTTGTGCCCTATAAATCGAGTAGCCACATTCAAAGTCACTCAATCCTTTTATAATTTAATGAAATGAAAATAATCTAAGTACATAAATAAAAAAGAAACGCCGAAATGTTTTTTTTTTTGTTTTGTTTGTATTGTCCGGACAAGGTTGGTATGATTTAAAAGATAAATATATTTAAAAAACTAAAAAGAAAATCATCGAAAATGTTACGTTTTGCGGTTTTTGAGAAAAAACTATTCTGCATTCATCAAAACCATTACTCATCTTAATAATAATTCAATGAAATTGCAAGCGGTAACCAAAGGAAATTTCATTCATAAAGGCTACAAATTGTTGTGTGTTGATAGTTCGTCTGTGAATGCCATTGCCACGATTGCTTGTGGGTCGAGCCGACACTTCCCAGTTCTTGAATGAAAGGTTCTCAGTTATATATATAGTTGGTTTCTTGATAGTTGTAAGCCTCTCTTCAAGAAATGCAGGATCTTGCACCTCGCTTGCATGGATATTAGGGAAATTTGTTTGTATTTGTAAAATCACATTCAACCTACTTTAAAAAACGTAGCGATGTGATAACTCGGCAAAAAAGGCATAATTTAAAAATTTTCTTTACAACCACCAGTGCCATAAAGATATTTATAACAATTTTCAATAAATTACCGGAAGAAATAAAAGAACTACATAGAAATATGTTTAGGAAAAAGTTAAGTGGTTGGCTAATTGAAGAATGTTTTTACAGAGTATTTGAAAAATTGAATTGTAACATAATACCTAATGTAATGACTAATACTTACTTCTAATAATATGACTCACAAAACATTTGCTCGAATACAATCCTAATAATATTATAAATGCGAAAGTTTGTGATAAGGTTATGTTTGTTCCCTAGTCAAAAATAAACGACAAACAGGATTAAGATTAAATTTGCTGTATGTAGATAAAAAAATAGAATAAATAAAGGTGGACCTTATAATCCGAAAAACAACCCCTTTATGATAAAAAAAACGCAAAAAGGATGACTTTGGATTTTGGTATATTCAGATGGCGCTGAAGTGCAAAAAATTAGACATCTTAGACCGATAACATTGAGTTGTCATAGCAACGCATTCTACCAAAAAGGTTGAATCCTACCATGGTAATATGAAATTGGAAATTTATTTTATCAAAAAAATCTGACAGTAGTTTTAATTACTGAATAATACGCATTCTACCAAAATTCGTAATTTATTTTATCAGGACAAGGTTTATAGGGAAAACATTTGTAGTTTCCTAGAAGTGTTTTTTTTTATTTGGGCAGGACAAAGTCTGTCACGGGTCGGCTATTCTACCATAATAGTTTTAAGATCTGACATGTAAAATAATGTTGTATTCTTGCAAATAAATAATTTGATTTGTTTTGATTTAACAAACTAGTAGAAACTCTCGTAACTTCGTTCGCGTGAAGTTATTTTCAAACAGACTTCAACCCCTGCACCCTCCTAGGGGTTGAGTTGAAAGTTCTTGGAATTACTTTCTTAGTGCAATAATGTGTATTACTTTTGATATGTAGTAGACACGCCAAAAATGAATACACCCCTTTTCTAGGACCAGTGGTTTAGGCTGTGTTGATAGATCAGTCAGTCAATAACGCAAAAGTTTTATATATATAGATGAGCTTTTGTTTCGGTGATACAGTGGTAATAGCCACGTTAGGCTATGGCTTGAAGGTAACAAAAAAAATATGAAAAATAGTACCCGACTAAAATAATTAACTAAAAAAATTGTTATTATCCCATTTTGTGAGAGACACCATATTTAAATAATTACGTTTAAAAAACTAAAAACAAAACCGACTTCATGTTTATAAATAAAAATTGTAGTGGGGGCGTCCCCCTCCGCGTGATCTGGGAGCCCTACCCCGGCTAGCCCTCCACTCGGTGTATGCAAATGAAAGAAGGGCAAGGTCTATAGTTGAAAACCACTATCAATGCTCATAAATTTTGAAGGTTTCTCTCGATTTCCCTGGGATCCCATC
Organism: Hydriomena furcata; assembly: GCA_912999785.1. Lineage (NCBI taxonomy): Eukaryota > Metazoa > Arthropoda > Insecta > Lepidoptera > Geometridae > Hydriomena > Hydriomena furcata. The sequence goes on from OU538821.1 coordinate 4,238,067, forward strand.
ATCAGATGCTGACTTGGTGGTAATAGGACCACCTCGGAAGTATAGGCTTTCAAATAAAAAAAGAATTTTGTAAATTCGTTTACAAACGCCGGAGTAATCGCGTAAAATACACAAAAACAAAAAAAAACAACATACAGGCGAATTGATAAACTCCTCCTTTTTGAAGTCGGTTAAAAATATAGCCTATACCACTCCCACAATTGAGACGAATCCAACGACACATCAATCAAATCATTTGGGCTGTAGAGCGTGCCAAAAAAACGGATATACATATATATTTTCTTTCTTTCTTTCTTCTTACGTTCGAAAAACATCGGGTCGGTACCGCAGTCGGGTAAAAAGTTGTCACATACCTGTTTTGACTTGGTTTTGGTCCGGGGGCGCCACGCTTGCCTCCGTGGGGCTGCAAGGCGGAGGCTCGATGTCTGGCAGTAGCGCCCCCTTCCTCACCATATAGCAGCGCGGCATAACGCCAGACGCTGCTGACAAAAACACTGAATTAAAAATCAACGACAATATAAATTAAAAAATATATTATAACTAGCTGACCCGTGCCCGCTTCGCTGTGCGTAAGACATTTCTAATACCATCGTTGACTTTTTTGTAGACGTTTTTAAGGTGTACAATACTGTAGTACATTATTTTGATATATCTCGTGGGGTTCAGCCAGCATTTGCAATGTAAGCGCAAAAAAATGTGTTTATTTACGACATCACATTAGAAACCTCTAAAATTATCAGTGTTTCTCTACTATATTATGCATGTATTATACATATAAACCTTCCTCTTGAATCACTCTATTTATAAAAAAAAAACCGCATTAAAATCCGTTGTGTAGTTTTAAAGATATAAGCAAACATACATACATACATACATACATATTACATACAGACGCGGGAAGCGGAAAGCGACTTTGCTTTATACTATGTAGTGATGTTCTATTCCTCATAAATTACTCAATTCATAAGTCCAATACAAAATTTAATTCCCTATATTGTTAACCTTAAAGTTGGTATTTTTTCCTCAAATTGATATATAATAAAATAAAACCGGGAAGAACTCGTATCTCCCACATAAAAAAAATATTTTTAATTTTAATCACTACATAGTATAAAGCAAAGTCGCTTTCCGCTTCCCGCGTCTGTATGTAATATGTAATATGTATGTATGTATGTTTGCTTATATCTTTAAAACTACACAACGGATTTTGATGCGGTTTTTTTTTATAAATAGAGTGATTCAAGAGGAAGGTTTATATGTATAATACATGCATAATATAGTAGAGAAACACTGATAATTTTAGAGGTTTCTAATGTGATGTCGTAAATAAACACATTTTTTTGCGCTTACATTGCAAATGCTGGCTGAACCCCACGAGATATATCAAAATAATGTACTACAGTATTGTATACCTTAAAAACGTCTACAAAAAAGTCCACGATGGTATTAGAAATGTCTTACGCACAGCGAAGCGGGCACGGGTCAGCTAGTAAATAATATTCTGAGTTACCAAACATAAAAAATACATCCGACTTGAGAACCTCCTCTTTGAAGTCGCTAAAAACCAAGTTGTTGATACTAATACTAACCTTTTTGACCATTTTATTAGGTATAAATAATGTACTAAAATAAACAAACACATCACTTTCGTATAAGTGTTTGTATGACTTTTTATTACCCCGTTTGGAACCATTATCGGTAGAAAAGTTTCTGATAAAATAACTCCACGGTAGCGTAAAATATCCAATAGTGTAACAATAACGCGATATCCGAGAGCCGCAACACCATACTCTCTTCCGGTTGTGCTAAGTTTATCTAGAGTACCTGGATGAACGAGCTTTGCTCGGTATTTCATTGGCTGAAAACACGGATAAAAAGACGTTTTCTCAATATTAAACTTAGCTAGATCGATTTATCGCCCCGAAACCGCTTGCATACTAAATTTCATGAAAATCATTGGAGCCGTTTCCGAGATACAGATATAAATATTTATATAAAAAATTGCTCGTTTAAAAGTATTAGATAGATAGTTATTTCAAACACTGAAAGTCGTCCATGTTTGTTTTTAATACTATGAAACAAATCACAATATTTACTATTTACGTTATAAGAAAATAAAATATTTTATGTGTATGTTTGTAATGGGTAAACTAAAAAACAAATGGACCAATTTTAAAAGTTCTTTTACTTATTTTATTTTTATATTAGAGATCCCCGCGAAAATAGGAATAATGTAACCTTAGATATCAAAATGCCGAGGCGGGCAGCTAGTTTAATATTTACATGAAAGTAAAGACTGCAAAAGTAGTACAAATGCGGATTAAATGCTGCGAATGATGCGGAAATGAATCCGATACTATATATTACAAGGTTTTATTTAACTTGCAATGTATATAACTATAGTATGTAACTATGTTTGTTAAGGTGGAATCTTGCAACTCAATTTTGAAGCAGTTATCCCCAACCGATTGAGCAGAAATCTATGTTTGTTAAGGTGGAATCTTGCAACTCAATTTTGAAGCAGTTATCCCCAACCGATTGAGCAGAAATTTTACATCGGTGACAATGAAATAATATGGTGACAGGGAGCTGATCTGATTATAGAGTCAGGAGCTGTTCAACAGTCACACACAACGGAACTTCTTAGTAAATACTTCGATTGAGTAAAAACTTTTCATTCTTGTTAATTCCGATGACAAATGTTATATGATGTGACAGATGATTTTAATTATTTATGTACTGTTGTTGATTTGTTGCCTGATTCTTCTAGGCTCGGAGGAAACGGCGTAGCATTACCTAGTTACTAAGACGTTTCAAAGTGATCCTTGTATTGAAATAAATGATATTTGAATTTGAATTTGAACTATTTTAGTATCAGAAGCTGCGGATGGCATACGACTAAGCATCGATCATCGCCTACAACAAAACTATCTGTACTATACTATACAATACTATCTCAAAGGTAATGAACAACTCTCCAAACGGAACAAAGCAATGTTACTTATCAAGTGCGCTTGTATTACTGTCGAACGCTCAATTCGAAGCTCTACTATCAAAGGTGTACAAAATGTTATTTAAGTTACGACAAGTCATCTGGAATTTGTTTGCACATTTCTACAGTTTCCTCAGATTCTATTAGATTCATTTTACAACTGTTGAACTTTTTCAATCTTCTTTGTAATCACAGTTGCAATCGTTTGAGCGTTTTCTTTTTAGTTTTAGTTGTCAGCGACAGTTATTAGCTTGAGAAAACAAGCCTAATCTATATTTTTTATAAAAAATAAAAAAAATACTCTTCAAATGGCTTCAAATAATAATTGCCGTGTGCTTCTCATATCATATAGCGGAAGGAAACCTCACTTGCGCCACTTGAGTCTATATTCCTTTATTTAAATACGATCCCTATTTAACCGACTCCAAAAAGGAAGAGGTTCTCGGCTGTATGTTTTTTTTTGTGTGTATGTTCCGCGATTACTCCGGCGTTTGTGGTCGTTACAAAATTATTTTTTTATTTGAAAGCCTATACTTCCGATGGGACCACCCATTACCACCAAGTCAGCATCTGATGATGAGATCCCAGGGAAATAGAGAAAAACCTTCAAATTTTATGAGCATTAATAGTGGTTTTCAACTATAGACCTTGCCTTTCTTTCTTACCTGTAAGTCACAGATAACTGGGCTGGGTTTTTCATTATGTGTTTTAAGAGGCTCCCAGTCGCTGATTACTCTTTTTCGAAACGAAAAAAGTAATACTTCTGAACAAGCCACGTCTCCTATTTTTATAAGTATATTACTTCAGGTTCCTACCTAGATTTCTATTAAGCTGAAAACATAATAGCAGAAACTTTTCACGATAAAGATATTATTTCAAAATGATACGTTTTAGAATTTATGATCGAAATATTTTATATACCTACTATTAAAATCAACTTGTGATTTATTGTTAAAGATAGGTAATATGTAGATCTAGATTTCTATTAGAATAGATTTTTGATAAGTAATTATACATAATTTATATCATTAATTTATTAGAAAAGCTAAGGGCGGACCACGCGCCGACGTGTGTTTGTCGTCATTGCAGCGGTCGGTAGGATTATTTATCGAAGTGATTAAAGATGGGTACATCTTTATTCATATACTATACATTATAAAATAGGAGATGTGGCTTGTTCACAAGTATTTATTTTTTCGTTTCGAACAAAAACATTCGTCGACTGGGAGCGCCTTAAAGAAATTATTCGTCCTACATAAATACAATTTTAATGGAACTTCGGACTATTCTTTACACAATTGAAAAAAATCATACAAATCGGATCATCAGGCAACGAGTCATGCAAGGCGATACATATAAATTTTGGCAGCACTATTATTATCTACTAAACGAAGTAAAAATGATTCACATTTTTTTTTGTTATGGAGTTTTAGCAAAAAAAAATTTTTTAGAGCAGTTTTCGAATGATAAATCACATTTATATAAAAAACTAATCGTGTTTCTTTCTAAATAAAACCCAAAAGTTACCTGTGCCTTTTGCAAATATGTAGAAAAACATGATCAACTTGACCAATAAAAATTAAACCCTTTAAACTTAGAATCCATTCCATTTACAAAGAGGTATTTATGTTTGATAGAAACTTAAACATCTGATCAGCTTTTCGTATTTTAATAGTGGTAAAATATCACCACACAAATAAAAAATTTTACATAAATTAAACGCAAACAACAAAATTAAAAGCACAAAAAAAAGCATTTAACCTAAAAAAAATACTAGAATAATCTTAGTTTGTAACTTCTGCGAGTATAGGCATAAAAAATTGACGATTAAATAAAATTGCTTTTTAGAAAAAAATATACCTACATTTTTGATCCACTTAGTCGAAGCTTCGAAGTCTCAACCTGTAGATCCACAAAATCTCACAGTGAAAGCACGCACGGTTGCTTCACGAGAGATGAAAACGTACTATGACCGGAAAATAGAGACCCAGTCGACGCGCGAGCGAGATTTCCGTTCCAGAGAACTGATGTCCGCTTCCAACGACGTCCAGACTAGCACTGAAGCTTCATACCTCATACAGGTAAAATATTGCTTTTAGCCTATTGCTGCAATAATTATATCCATAATATTTATACATAAAAACCTATGCTAAACGGGTGGGGGGCGTGCATATGACTACCCCTTGCGACATCTTCGATGGTCTAAGCGGACGATCCGAGAAATTGCCTACTGAACTTGGAAACTTTAGACATGATTCCATTTTTTTTACATTTAAAATAAGAATAAAATTGTTTATGTCTGTTTTCCCAACACAATGACGGAGGGTGGCATAATGTCTCCGTCTATTCTTACAAAACTAACTTTTCGATTGTTCCAAGTTCGAATACGAATTTTGAGCGAATAAAACGAATTCAGCCAAAGCTGTAGATGGTATTTTTATCTGGTTGCCACTTTTAGATTTGAAAGTAAGGTCATCTATTTGCTTACTCTTTAGCATATTACTACTAGCTACTAGCTTAGAATTTAGGGCTTTCTATTAATTTTATGTACGCATTGGTTTGTGCTTTTGTTGAGGCCCGGAACTCATCCAACACGGGATTTTTATTTGACACACTTTTGGACAAAGCCAGCTCCCAGAAATGGGTTTATTTGGCTTTTTGTGAACGGAAATTTCACGTTGAAACTAAATACTCATATCGGTAAAAATGTGTCAACACATTGCTTGCCGCTTAACAAAATGTATGAAGTAATTCCCGTAGTAATCCCAGCAGTCAACCCCGACGTCACACGGTTGTATTTATAAAGATTATAGACAAATTTTAATACCCTATGTTACATTATTGTAACTTCCGTGACCTTTAATTTTTTTGGAAATACAATATACTCGTAGCTTATGTTTCTCGTTGATAATGTAGCATTTAATAGGTAGATAGATTTTTAAAATTTGTTTAGTAGTTTCTTAGTTAATCCATTACAAGCATAAATACAGCAATACAAAAAAAACTAATTTTACGTCTTTATAATAGCAACTAGCAGTCCGCCCCGGCGACGGGTGTAATAATGATTTTATGGGTAATTTTTTTACACCTTGGGTTACATTATCGAAGTTTTTATACGGAACCCTAATAGTTAGACATATGGTATTATGGACTTTTTGTAGATATTGATGATATCTATAAAACTGTAGTACATTACTTTGCTCTATTGTCAATAATTTCCGCAGCGTAAGCGATAAAATATATGGATTTTTTTTCACACGTCGTGTTACATTATCGAAGTTTTCATAGGGATCCCTAACATTTTAAAAAAATATTTTATAGCCTATGTTCATCAGAGTTAATGTAGGATTCTAATAGAACGCAAACAAACAAACTACTAAAAAGAACTTATTAAAAACTATTATTAAACTACTAAAAAGAATAATAAACAAGATTCCCTGAGTGGAAAAAATATGTAATTTCAGATTCGAAAGTGGAGCAAAGTGGTTTGATTCTTCATTTCCGCAGTTACTGGCCAATCAACAGTCTTTTCGATTTGCAATGCAGTTCTCAATTAGCGGTATCCGCTGAAATCAATTTGTGCGAATAAATTCTATAGACAGTTTGTTGTTGTTTAGATAAAAAAAGTAGCAGTAGTTAGAATTATATTTGTGACAGATTGTATATTGCTTACTAGCTGCATGCCCCAGCTTTGCCCGGTTTTACTAATAAAGATCATTTTATAAGCAAATGTTTGATACCTTATGTTACACTAGCGACCCGCCCCGGCTTCGTACGGGTAGCATGTTATTATACATATAAACCTTCCTCCTGAATCACTCTATCTATTAAAAAAAACCGCATCAAAATCCGTTGTGTAGTTTTAAAGATATAAGCAAACATACATACAGACATACAGACGCGGGAAGCGGAAAGCGACTTTGCTTTATACTATGTAGTGATTATTGCATATTTCGTATAGTTTTTTTCTTAAAAATAAAATATGACCCATGATTAATTTAAATTTGGCCCAGTAGTTTTAAAGTTTTATATCATTACAAATTTCATAATATTACCGTAGATTATGAATTAGGAATTATTAGGAATTCGGGAATAATACTAAACAGTCAAACCCTGTTCAAAAACTTTGTATGACTTAGAAAATACAAAAAAAACGCTAAATGAACACCTCATAAATGATGTACTTGTACGTCTTTCGAACGATGGAGGGCTCGTACGTCGAGACTTCCTGTTTCGAGTGACAACGACGCGTCACCGTGTTGGTACTGTACATACTCGTAACTTACGAGTGCGTTGTAAAAACTAAATGGGAAACCTACAAACATGGTTCAACCAAAAATTCAAGAGAATATATTCGATTTTAAAATTTTATAACAGTATTATTAGTCTTTCATAAATACAATTCAAATGAGTCCAATTTATTCGATTTTCTACACAAAAAAACGTTTTAATTGTATCACCAATACAAAAATAATGCAACGAACAATAAATAGACGCATCGAATTGATATAATTTTTTTTTCGTCGTTTGAAAATAAATCAAATTCACCATTGCAGCGAACTCCTGTTCAAATATTGACGGAAAAGTAGTCACAGGTACAATTTTACTAACATAATATAACATGACATGTGTGTATTATAATAATAGTGTGTATAATAATATACACCTGGATGACCTGGATTTGCTCGGTATTTCTATAAATGAAACCTAGCTTGACCGATTTATCGCCCCCGGAACCTAAATTCAGCCAATTCGAGTTTCAGATTATATATAGACAAGAATGGCTCCTTTAAAGTTATTAAATATATTACCATGGGTTTAGCTATCAGCCATAACTACAGACACAGATGGATGTGTATATGATCTCTTAATTTCCTAAACAAACAATCCGCCCGGCGTCGGACGTCGGTGATTGACAGTCTGACTGCGATTTCAACCAGACGCCGTTTCATCAGAGCCCTTACGATTCAAAACGAATTCGACATTATCAGAACGATTCATACTTCGAACTATTCGGTCGTGGATTGTTCGTTAAATTAATATTTCACCGTTATCAAACACGAATTTTTGTATCGTTTTTAAAGTTAATAGGAATAAGAATAGGAATAATAATAATAATAAAGCCTTTTTTATTACTAATCAACAGATTGTTTACATGCGTTATAATATATAATATATTACAATATTGTGTATATTATTGTAAATGTATGTATTTATTCCTTTTTCTTCTTACTCGCTATCGTAACTTTCTTCAGTACCATTGTTCGGAACCCCTTCTCGGGTAAAGGCTTCCTCCAGCTTTTTCCATTTCTCTCTATTCAAAGTTTTCTTTCTCCATTCGTTTACTGCTATCGCTTTTATATCTTCTATCCAATTTTTTGTAGGGCGCCCTCTTTTTCTTTTCCCCCTTGGTCCTTCCCATATAGTTGTCTTTAGAGTCTATCTCTTATCTGTGCATCTTGCTGTAAGTCCTGCCCACCGCTACTTCTGTGTTAAGGCATAGCTTAATAAAGTAAGTTAATACGACATTAATTATTAAAAGTAAAATGTAGGTCGTTCCACTGTTTAAAAGAAAGTCGGAAACAATGTTACTAATAGTATTCGATTCTTAGATATCGTTTATCGCTTTTAAGAGTATACCTCCTGTGCTGCCAGAACAGGTTACATAACATTTAGCTTCGTAATAGTCTTCATCAGTGAAAATTCATAAATAAGTTTACGGGGAATTAATTTTTTGTCACGAAAACAGACAGATTTATTATAAAATAAAAACGAAAAATACGTTCTCATAGCCTGTTCTTACAATTGTATTTTACTTTGTTTAAGTTAGATTGTATTGTCAACGGATTTGCTAGCATTGTGTACCTATTTTAAAGTTGTCGTACACAATGGAAAATTTTTATTGTTATTGTTTTTGAAATAAACACAGTAAATAATTTGTTTGTGCATGAAAAGCGTTCTAAGGTTTCCAGAGCACTGTGAAGATCGTTTATTTTATAAGGATGCCTGAGAATAAACTTTCAGATACGAACGCTTGAAAATATAAGTTAGTTAGAGAAAACCACTGTCATTATAGTTTACTAGCCGACCCGTGACAGACTTTGTCCTGCCCAAATTTCAATAGTCGCATAGAAAAAAACACTTTCAGGAAACTTGTAGTTTGTATGTAGTATGTTTTCCCTGTAAACCTTGTCCTGATAAAATAAATTACGAATTTTGGTAGAATGCGTATCATTCAGTAGTCAAAACTTATATCAGATTTTTTTGATAAAATAAATTTTATTACTAATTTAGGTAGAATGCGGTAATCATTCGGTAGTCAAATTGATGTCAGATTTTTTTGACTAAATGAATTTCCAATACCGACCTTGGTAGGATTCAACCTTTTTGGTAGAATGCGTTGCTATGACAAATCAATGTTATCGGTCTAAGATGTCTTCGCATTTATAATATTAGTAGGATTTGACGATCTATTCGCACATTTATCTAAGATCTTTTTTAAAATGTATAAAATACGCACTTGCAAGCTTGTGAGTGAATTAATTATTCTACTTTCGACAAGTATCTCGCGTCTTTATGTAATAACGCGCCCAAAATACTAGTAGATAGTAAACAGTGATATCTGAGGGCACGGCAGTACCCCCGCCAAATGGAGCAAAAAAGAGGCAAGGCCATCCTTTTCTCGAAGCAGTTCAGGCTTTTTTCGACCCCTATATCTTAAATATCTCCTATATCTTCGTTCGTGAAATATACCATATATTTCATTTATATTTATGTGCATATTTTTAAGGATGCAATATCAAATTATAAGATGACGAATAAATGTTATATAAAAGTAGGTTTAAAGTGATAAGTGATATGTTTGGTTCTTTGTATGGGCTAAGTCTACCCGGATAAGACGGAAAAAGTGATAAAACCGCATTATCTTGAAAACCATCAAACTTAAAAAGAAACTGTCTATAATTTACTTAGCTAGTATGATTATCTAACGAATTATATAAAAATTAACTGTTTAGCTATTAAATTAGTTATTACTGTTTATTATTCATTAGCTATTTAGTTTTGATTAAAAACGAAACTAGTGTTTTTGAGGAGCCAACTTTGGAAAAGAAATCTATCGAGAAAAGTTTCACCAATCGTGTTTCTGTCTATAATTTATCTAGATTATATTCTTATGTTATCTTTGTCAAAAAAAAAACAAAATTGTATGTTTGGTTATTGAGAAAAAACGATTCTGCATTCACCAAAAACATTTATTACTTGTCTTAAATTTGCCATCTCATTAAAATATATTTCTAGAAATACATCCAACTGACAGGGTAACTTGTCGGCATCTGTTAAAGCGGCGACCGGCATATGCCGTTAAAAACAGGGTGTTACAATAATAAAACATTTATTCAATCTCGATTTATCACCTTAATACAATCATAATATTAATATAAGCTGTCCCAACAGGCGTTGTCCTGACAGATTTCAATAATCCCACATAAAAAAGCACTTTCAGTTTTTCCCGAACTTTATGCCACTATCACTTAGGGGTATAAAAAATACCCTACGACCTACCCTACCCTATTCTCTTACCTTCATACATACACAAAAAAACATAAAAATCGGTACAGCCGTTTCGTAGTAGGTTGGTTACAAACACTTTGACATAAGATTATCGGCAACTCAATATGTTTATTCGTTTCTCATTTTAAAGAGTAAATTCTTATGCTCAAACGCTTCAAAACCACATCAAAGACTTTATTCTAACATATATCTTCGGTCGCCGCTTTCTATAAAATGAAAGATGCACCTACGCTACTACCCGAGTCTTGTGGTAGCGTAGGAGCTCCTGTCATCAGTTATATGATATCTGAGATTGAAATTCATGGAAACGAAGAATTTTCCCAAGTGCACTTCACAGCATATCTAAATGTTATAAAAAATGTTTAGTACTGGTTAGTTTTAAAATACTCATCATAATATATTAATCCCAAAAATATTATATATGCGAAAGTTTGTGATAAGACTGCTATGTTTGTTCCCTAATCAAAAATAAACGACAAAACGGATTAAGGCGAGTAATAAATGTTTTTGATGAATGCAGAATCGTTTTTTCTCAATAATCGCAAAACATACAGCTTTGTTTTTTATGACAAAGATAACTTATGGATATAATCTAGATAAATTACAGACAGAAACGCGATTGGTGAAACTTTTCTCTATAGATTTATTTTCCAAAGTTGGTTCTTCAAAAACACTAGTTTCGTTTTTAGTCAAAGCTATGAATAGGTAAACAGTTTATTTTTATATAATTCGTAAGATAATCGTACTAGCTAAATAAATTACAGACAGTTTCTTTTTAAATTTGATGGTTTTCGAGATAATGCAGTTTTATCACTTTTTCCGTCTTATCCGGGTAGACTCAGCCCATACAAAACGTCAAAATTTCACTTATCACCTTAACATGAAATTTGCTGTAGTATGTAGATACAAAATCAGAACAAGTAAAGGGGGACTTATAAACCAAATAACAACCCCCAAATCATAGAAAAACGCAAAAAGGATGATTTTGGTATAGATGGCGCTGATGTGCAAAAAATTAGACATCTTAGACCGATAAAATTTAGTTGTCATAACAACGCATTCTACCAAAAAGGTTGAATCCTACCAAGGTCGGTATTGGAAATACAATCGTTCAAAAAAATCTGACATCAATTTGACTACCGAATGATTACCGCATTCTACCAAAATTCATAATAAAATTTATTTCATCAAAAAATCTGACATTAGTTTTGACTACTGAATGATACGCATTCTACCAAAATTTGAAATTTATTTTATCAGAACTAGGTTTATAGGGAATAAACATTTGTAGTTTCCTGAAAGTGTTTTTTTTTCTATGCGACTATTGAAATTTGGGCAGGACAAAGTCTGTCACGGGTCAACTAGACCTTCATAAATCATGGTACCATTCTTGAACTTTATAAGTAAAAGATAATCACTAAAATCGGTTCTCAACTGGCGGATACGAGTATACTGCGTAACTAGCCGACCCGCAGACCAAATTTCAGTAATTGCATAGAGTAACGCACGTTGCTATGACGACTGATGTAATTTTTTTGCATACCAGTGCCATCTATAACAAAATCATCCCTTTTGCGTTTTTTAATTATTTTGGGAATGTTTTTCGTATATAAAGTATGAGTAGTCTTTATTTTATTCGGGCATTATATCTACATCTACAGCGAATTTCATCTGAATATGTTTTGTCATTTAGGCCCGATTGAAGCACAAAAATACAAACAAACTCTCAAACTTTCGACTAGCCGACCCGTGACAAACGTTGTTCTGTCAATTTTTTTTGTAATAATCACTTAGGAAAAAGCAATTACAGGCAGCTTCCAATTTTTTACCTACAAACCTTGTACTCTAAAATAAATTACGAATTTGGGTAGAATGCGTATCATTAATTAGTCAAAATGCGTTGCTATGACGACTAAATGTTTTTAGTCTGTGTTGCACACCCAACGCCATCTATACCAAAATCAACCTTTTTGCGTTTTATTTTTAACATTTAGGGGTAGTTCAGATTATAAGTTCCCCCTTTATATATTATGAATTTTTATCTACACACTACAGCAACTTTCATCTTAATCCGTTTCGTCGTTGATTTTTTAGGGAACAAACATAGCAGCCTTATCACAAACTTTCGCATTTATAATATTATTAGGATTAGGATATTCATAATAAAGATACAGCAAAATTGAGCAACTCCTTTTTTTAAGTTAGCTGGAAATGAAATTTATTAGCAATTGTGATAAAAGCAACGTGAATCAAATGTGTAAATAAGAGTATGAAGGGAACAAACGGAAAGTATTAAAAACAAAACTCTCCTTTACTGACAATGTGAACAACGGAAATTCAGTTAATACACATATAAACAATGTCTGATTTGCAAACTAGGGGAGTGTTTTGCACTTTTTGAGCTATAACTTTTTACCGTTTGACTTAACTTTTGATACTCAGTCACGTATGGGATGCAAATATTGGCATGAGACAAAGATGTGAGATGTGTCCAATTAGACTTGAGATTATGGGCCTTAGTTTGGTTTTTATGGATACAAGAACAACAATCGAAAATGTCATAAAAACCTTGTAACATAATATCCTCTTTTGATTCTCATATAAAAACACTAGCGACCCGCCCCGGCTTCGCACGGGTAGCATGTTATCACTACATAGTATAAAGCAAAGTCGCTTTCCGCTTCCCGCGTCTGTATGTAATATGTAATATGTATGTATGTATGTTTGCTTATATCTTTAAAACTACACAACGGATTTTGATGCGGTTTTTTTTAATAAATAGAGTGATTCAAGAGGAAGGTTTATATGTATAATACATGCATAATATAGTAGAGAAACACTGATAATTTTAGAGGTTTCTAATGTGATGTCGTAAATAAACACATTTTTTTGCGCTTACATTGCAAATGCTGGCTGAACCCCACGAGATATATCAAAATAATGTACTACAGTATTGTATACCTTAAAAACGTCTACAAAAAAGTCCACGATGGTATTAGAAATGTCTTACGCACAGCGAAGCGGGCACGGGTCAGCTAGTTATACATATAAACCTTCCTCCTGAATCACTCTATCTATTAAAAAAACCGCATCAAAATCCGTTGTGTAGTTTTAAAGATATAAGCAAACATACATACATACGCGGGAAGCGGAAAGCGACTTTGCTTTATACTATGTAGTGATGCTAAACTCTTTTAAATTCCTAAGTTGACACTTGACAAAAAAGTATTTTCTATATTATAGCTGACCCGTGACAGACTTTGTCCTGCCCAAATTTCAGTAATTGCATAGAAAAAATCACTTTCAGGAAACTTCCAATTTTTTTTCTTATAAACCTTGTACTAATAAATAAATTACGGATGTTGATAGAATGCGTTTCATTCAGTAGTCAAAAAAAAATCATATTTTTTTGATAAATTAAATTGTATTACGAATTTTGGTCGAACTCATATCATTCGGTAGTCAAATTGATTTCAGATGTTTTTGACAAAATAAATTTCGAATACCGAAAGTTTAAGTTTCCGGTCTCCCTCAGACGTCGATAGGTAGTTGAGAAGGTCTCGTGGTGAGGTAACCGTCGATCAGGGTATCGTTCTTGATACACTCTTCGCGCTTCACGCGAATTGCAATCAGCTTTACCATACGCCAACATCATGTCAGCATACTCCTCGTTACTGAAGTTGGCCATTGTAACGAATACGCAAAGATAAACACAACAAAAACGTAACAGTTCAACAACAGATTTAACAAAAAACAATAACAAGACTTTAATTTGACTACGATAGAACAACGGGAAACGTACGGGCACTTCGAATAGCAGAGTAATCTCGACTGATTCCCGGCAAGTGACCTGCACCAACTTTCAACTCGATAGACAAAGACAACAATAACTGTACGTAAGAGAAAGACTAACTTTTTACCTGCTACTTTGCGGATTGCCGCGTTGACTGGTTACATTGTTCAAACCAGTTACATTGTTAGAGTGCGTGTTCAGCCGAACCCTGGCAAACGAATCTTTTTTTGACCACCTTAAGAACGGTTTCTTTTGTCATGTAGCATATCGTTGGAAAGGGTAATAAGTAAAGAACTTTTTAAAAGAAAGCTAAATTCAAAATGAATTTTAGTTTTTTTTTTAATGAATTTAGAAGTGGTCCCTTTTCATAACATTTACACCGATTTACAACTTTGAAAGCTCAGAAGTTTTTTTGGGATATTAATTGTAACAAGTAATGATTTATTTAGAATAAAAAAACATTGTAGAATACAAGCATACTTGGTTTTGTGGTATTATAACCACAAACAAAAAAGTTAGGACGATTTCAAGGCAAGATTTCGGGTGGTTTTCAAAAAATTTAAAAAAAAAAACATATCTGGACTACCGTGAGACTTAGGATATTGGGTCTCACGGGGAAAAATAGCTCATGACCCCCCCCCACCCCCCAAAAAATCATGTCGGTCCATGTGCCAAACACCCTGTATACTAAAATCATCCTTTTTGCATTTTTTTGTCATTCAGGGATTTTTTTTACAGATTATAAGTTCCCGCTTCTGTTCATCTGATTTTTTATCTACATACTTACTACAACAAATTTCATCTTAAAATCAGTTTGATCGTTTAGGTTATATTAGAGTACAAACGTATATACAAACCCACAAACTTTCGCATTTAAATATTAGTAAGATTACAAACTACCTATATATATACTTTCTATATATATATATACTTTCTTTTTTATATATTATATTCTTTCTACTATATATACCTACTATCAGGATCGTAGCAAGTGGAAGCCGTGGTGTTTGCCTAACCATCTGGTAAATAGGCGTGAATTTATACGTACGTAAGTATTTATAATGAACTCCACAAAAGCAGCCCTTTATACTGATTTCTCACACAACTAAAATGATATGTAAATAAATAATTATCTATGCACGCATAATAGGTGCTGTGCCAATTTAAAAAATTAATGTATTTTCCATTTGAAGCAAAGTGCATGTGATAAATAGATTCAAAAGTGCTTGAGGGAGACAAACAGGAAGGAGAGACAGAGGACATAAAAGTGGCCTCTACTTTTAACTTTTTTATCGAGATTAATATTTTCCAGCGAGGTTTCATTTCCGACGAGTACGTTTCCAATCTATGTTGTCATGTCCCACTCGATCTCATATCTTTTTTCGCAGCATGTAACTTGACTCTACAATAATAAAAATATTGTATTTTCGCGATTGTGGGTTCGATTGACAGCTCATTTGGTAGTAACTTTCCCTTCTGAGCTGTGGCTATGACTTTTTAGACACAAAAACATTTTGCGTGATGAACATATTGTTAGTTCTGTGTCTGGCTGTTGTATCTTATATAAAAGAAAGTCGTGTTATTTACACTATTTATAACTCAAGAAAGGCTGACCTGATTTGGCTGTAAATTGGTGGGGAGGTAGCTTAGAACCAGGAGACGGACATAAAATACTTTTAACGGGAACGGTAACGGGAAATTAACATTCTAAAGCGATACGAAGTTCGCCGGGTTAGCTAGTTTTATATATGTTTAAAAAAAAACTATATAACTATATAAGTATTAGTAATCTGGTTCTCATACAAGCTTTGCTAAGTTTGGGGCTATTACAAAAAACAGACCGAGATCCATAGCATGATAGTAGAGAATAAGAACTATGCTAGTAATAAAACTACTAAAGTAGACAATAATGTAAATATACCGTACATAATTATCATTCTGTATAAATAAAAATTCATTGTCGAATGCATGAAAGTACTCATACTATCACTTGAAAACAGCTTGACCGATTTGGCTGATTAATTATTTGCTGTGCTTGTAATTGATCATTACGGTTTTAATTATCAGGGAAAAATGATGTAAAGTTGTCTGCAAAACAGTAAAATTCGGGAATAATTGAAAGTTTTTTTTATGGGATTTATTGGATGAACATCTGAAAAGACATGTCAGTTGGATCAGCTAAATAAGGTCAGTTTTAAATAAGAATACGGCTAATTATCACGTTTAATTTTTTATTGCTGACTAGCTGACCCGTGCCCGCTTCGCTGGGCGACAGATAGTTTCACATCTGGTATTCCAACCTTCAAAATAAATTATAGCCTATATGTTGCCGAGGACTAATAGCTACATAAAAAAAAGTTTCATCAAAATCCATCCAGTAGTTTTTGCGTGAAAGCCGGACAACAGACAGACAGACAGACAAAAATTTCGAAATGTTTTTTTTTTTGCTTGTTACTTGTATAAAAGCCCCTAGGAGTATTTTATTTCGTTTTTATTCAATGTACAGAATTGAACTCGTCTACAGTTTTATTATATGTATAGATGTTTCGAAACAATTAAATTGTTTTTCAACAAAAGCATCGCCTGCGACCGCGCTCATCGGTAGATCGGAAAATAATTGAGTATAAAATTAACGTAACCCTTAATTGTGTTGTAGCGCAAATACTTGTATAAAATTTTCAACAATTTATACTGCAAAATGCGGGCATGAGCCAAATGTAATGTTTGGACGTGCCTCTGACTGCCCCCTCTAGACATTTTCAAGGATTTAATTAAGCACCTATTTATTTATTTTATTTTTTTACAATTTATTATTGTAAACTTCCCAAATTTAATATTGTATTAATAAGACATACTTAATGCTTTTGCTATGTTTAAAACTTTAGCTTACTCGTGAGTTCAGGTCGTGAAGTTCATGCGAGATTGAACTTTCAGCTCAAAGGGTTTTATCGAGACTTCCAGGTATTTTGCTTTAGGTAACTTAGATTAAATTTACCAAAAGTTAAATTATTTTGGCGTTCGGTTTGTTTAGTTGCTAGCTCAGCCTTGATTTCTGCTCCTATGCACCGTTAGATGTTGTGGCGCTAAACACAGACTATTTAGAACTTGTAGGTGTAGAAATAAACTTCCTAACCGCGCGCGTTGCCGCATGGTATGGCGGTTGGCGTGCTTTATATTCAGCGGGTAATATAAAGCAGTTTAATATAATATTGGTTCAGTTTATTCGCTTGCTTAAAGCGCTGTGCTCGGTTGGATGGTGCCGTGTTTAAATCTCCGTAGTAACGAGTAGCTGTTATATTAAGGACCCCTTCACGATCTTGGAGTAAAGTCTCAAGTAGGCTAATTGCCGGTTATAGTCACAAGTACTGAGCATAAAAGTTTCACGATGGCTGAGTAGCGCTAACCAGGAGATATAGTTCTGTTTTATCTGCCGAGTAGACAGTTTGACAAGTAAGATTTGACGTTGACATATTGACGTGTACGACTATTGAACGATTTTAAAATCATTCAACTTATGACAAAAAAATGTTAAAGTATCTATGTATTAACGTACCTTTATACTTATTTTATTAACTCTCCTGATCATAATTATTCCGTCATAGCACGCGTATTTTTGTTTGCGTAATGCTTCCCTAATTTTTTATTAAAAAAACAAAACCGTCCAAGTGCGAGTCGGACTCGCGCACGTAGGGTTCCGTACTATTACAAAACGGCAAAAAAATTACGATTGTTCTACGGGAGCCCCACTTAAATATTTATTTTATGCTGTTTTTAGTATTTGTTGTTATAACGTCAACAGAAATACATAATCTGTGAAAATTTCAACTGTCTAGCTATCACGGTTCATGAGATACAGCCAGGATATAGACAGGATATAGCCCTGTGACAGACAGACGGACAAACAGACGGACAGCGAAGTCTTAGTAATAGGGTCCCGTTTTTACCCTTTGAAAAAGCTTCGCCAAAAAAAAAACCTAAGGCGGTAGTCGGAGCCTAACCATATGTCTAACTAGTAGGTACATGACCACTTTTGCTGTAGTTAGCACTCCATACACGCTTGACAGCCCATCGTCTTATCAGAATATTATACCAACACTCGCCTTCGGTTTGTTTATAAAAAGGTGTGTCCGATTTCACGATATTTTCCAACTACGTTAAGGGGCTGCCAGTCGCTGATTGCTCTTTTTCGAAACGAAAAAAGAAATACTTCTGAACAAGCCACATCTCCTATTTTTATAAGTATATTACTTCAGGTTCCTACCTAGATTTCTATTAAGCTGAAAACATAATAGCAGAAACTTTTCACGATAAAAATATTATTTCAAAATGATACGTTTTAGAATTTATGATCGAAATATTTTATATACCTACTATTAAAATCAACTTGTGATTTATTGTTAAAGATAGGTAATATGTAGATCTAGATTTCTATTAGGATAGATTTTTGATAAGTAATTATACATAATTTATATCATTAATTTATTCGAATAGCTAAGGCGGACCACGCGCGGACGTGTGTTTGTCATCATTGCAGCGGTCGGTAGGATTATTTATCGAAGTGATTAAAGATGGGTACATCTTTATTCACATATACTATACATTATAAAATAGGAGATGTGGCTTGTTCACAAGTATTTCTTTTTTCGTTTCGAACAAAAATAATCGTCGACTGGCAGCGTCTTAAGATCAACTTGTGATTTATTGTTAAAGATAGGTAATATGTAGATCTAGATTTCTACTAGAATAGGTTTTTGATAAGTAATTATACATAATTTATATAATTAATTTATTCGAAAAGCAAAGGCGGACCACGGAAAATTATTATGAGGGGTGGGTAAAGCTACCCCTATTACTTGCCTACGTAGGTACCAGCAACGCGATCTCATAAAAACTGTCGATAATATTTACGATACGCATACGCCATCTAGAGCTTGCCGTTGTTAACTGTCTTAGACGTTTCTGCCGCGGTTTTAGGAACAGGCAGCGCCTTAAGGTGAAGCTTGAATTTTTTTATTGGACTTACCTGGAAAAGACGGAAAAAGTAATAAAAGCGCATTATCTTGAAAACCATAAAACTTAAAAAAAACTGTCTTTTATTTATGTAACTAGTATGATTATCTAACGAATTATATTATAAAATGAACTGTTAGCTATTCATAGTCATGAATAAAAACGAAAGAAGTGTTTTGGAAGAGCCAACTTTGGAAAATAAATCTATCGATAAAAGTCTCACCAATCGTGTTTCGTGTCTATAATTTATCTAAATTAAATCCTTAAGTTACCTTTGTCTTAAAAAAAACTGTGGGTTTTGCGGTTATTGAAAAGAAAACGATTCTGCATTGATCAAAAGACGAGTCATATTTTTATTATTCGTTTTAACTCAAACTTCGCTGCTCCAATAACTTGAGCAACAAGTTTGCTTCTATTGTTACCGGCGCGCTTTTAAATTTGATTTATCAAAAACTTTTAGAGGCAGTGATATTATATTAAATTCTGGATGTTGTGCGCGAGAGGTGTGCGCGTATTTACTCGACCAGGTTCCAAAACCAGGTGTAGGCGTAAAAAAATACGTACCAGGTATTACGCGTATTTTATACTTTAAAGTATTTTTGTACTTGAAAATAATTCTGCACTTTAAAATATTTTTATACTTCAATGTTTTAATAAACTTGAAAAAATTTCACTGCCTATGGTGTGGGGAGCTGGTTAACTCTTCAATCTCGAATACTTTTAATATTTAAAACCTATGCCATCAAAAACATAACTTGTAAAAAAAAGCCAAGTCTCGCAACGCAACTCAGTTCTTCTACCGTAAAAAGTTGTGAGATCCATGTAATACCAAGTCGGTTAATTTATTCAGTCCCTACTTTAAGGGTCCTTCTGTCTTAAGTTATTACGTAAAGGTTAGCTAATTACGTAATAACGTCAAGCAATAAAGCGGCACGGCTGCCGCTTTATTGCTTGACTTGGCGGGGGCACTGCCGTGCCCCCAGATTTGGTTCAACAAACTGGTATTATTTGAAGGTATTTGTCAGACCTGGTACTTGAAAACACGAGTACGACCGACCTCTATTGTGCTCCAAATATAGCCCGTTACACGCCACATGTGATTTGAATCGTGTTGTTTCTCAACTTTTCTACTATAATATTACTTCAATCTTACTTCATGTTCACTTCGAGATATTTGTATGTGAAGTAAAAACTGCACTCAGAATAAGATTAGTTGAATATAAGAATAAGTTAGTTCAAATTAAATGGAGATCTGAGAGGAAGTTTACCATATTTGGGGATTACAGACGTGATATTTTATTTTATTTTGTTAGATAACAAGCCTTTTTACAAGTTTTTATTTAACTTGCCTTTTAGTTTGTTAGTTAAATGTGCAAGTCTTACGATTTAATTTTAAACCAGTCTCCCCCAGCAATTAAGCTGAAATTTAGTATAATATATAATTTTGGACACAATATAATA
Source organism: Hydriomena furcata (assembly GCA_912999785.1). Taxonomy (NCBI): domain Eukaryota; kingdom Metazoa; phylum Arthropoda; class Insecta; order Lepidoptera; family Geometridae; genus Hydriomena; species Hydriomena furcata. The sequence goes on from OU538821.1 coordinate 4,258,895, forward strand.
CTAATATGGTGATGGAGCTAAGAGCTATTCAACAAAACTCCTTAAGAGGCTCCCAGTCGCTGATTGCTCTTTTTCGAAACGAAAAAAGAAATACTTCTGAACAAGCCACATCTCCTATTTTTATAAGTATATTACTTCAGGTACTACCTAGATTTCTATTAAGCTGAAAACATAATAGCAGAAACTTTTCACGATAAAGATATTATTTCAAAACGATACGTTTTAGAATTTATGATCGAAATATTTTATATACCTAGTATTAAAATCAACTTGTAATTTATTGTTAAAGATAGGTAATATGTAGATCTAGATTTCTATTAGAATAGATTTTTGATAAGTAATTATACATAATTTATATCATTAATTTATTCGAAAAGCTAAGGCGGACCACGCTCCGACGTGTGTTTGTCGTCATTGCAGCGGTCGGTAGTATTATTTATCGAAGTGATTAAAGATGGGTACATCTTTATTCACATATACTATTCATTATAAAATAGGAGATGTGGCTTGTTCACAAGTATTTATTTTTTCGTTTCGAACAAAAACAATCGTCGACTGGGAGCGCCTTAATAAGTTATATATTATACAAGCTAACCCGGCGAACTTCGTATCGCTTTAGAATTAACTCCCGTTCCCGTTCCCGTTCCCGTTCCCGTAAAAAATCCTATGTATCCTATGTTCGTCTCCTGGTTCTAAGCTACCTCCCCACTAATTTTCAGCCAAATCGGTTCAGCCGTTCTTGAGTTATAAGTGTTGTAACAAACCCGACTTTATTTTATATAGTAGAAAGAAGACTAGCTAACTCGGCGAACTTCGTATCGCTTTAGAATGTTAATTTCCCGTTCCCGTTCCCGTTCCCGTTAAAAAGTATCCTATGTTCGTCTCCTGGTTTTAAGCTACCTACCCACCAATTTTCAGCCAAAGCGGTTTAGTCGTTCTTGAGTTATAAATAGTTATAACTAACACGACTTTCTTATATATATGTTATTATTATAGATATTAAGTTCCTTAGTAATATTATAATTTATAAAACATTTTTTCTAGCAATATTAAAAATATGTATTTAAGAGATGACTGATCTCTCATTTAAATTTTAAACGAATAGCATAAATGTTTTTCATAGCAGCGGTACAAAATGAAAATATAACATTTTAAGCTCTTTCCGAATGAATTCTGAACGATTACGGAAAACGTTAAATAAATTGTAGTTTTTGTTAATGGAATTAATTCGTATCAAAAATATACTAGTAAATTCTGAAAACACAGATTATATTAAGCCTATCAAAATACCAGTTAAAGTTTTACCATTTTTAAAAGCTTTTATTTAACTTGCAATGTATGGATGTAACTATGTAACTACATATGTTTGCTAAGGTGGAATCTTGCAACTCAATTTTGAAGCAGTTATCTTTTACCGATTGAGCTGAAATTTGGCATACTTATGTAACTTTGGTGACAATGCAATAATATGGTAACAGCGGGCTGATCTGATAATGGAGTCAGGAGCTGTTCACCGGAACTCCTCAGTAAAAAGTCTGATTGAGATAAAACTTTGCAAACCTATCTGTGTTCCTGTCTTTTATTGTGGATTCGATCCCCACATATCGCCAAATATTTGTGTGATAAACATCGATGTTTGTTCTATGTCAGGGTGTTAATATGTATAATAAGTATGTATTTTACAAAAAAAAATTATATAAGAATTCTATCAGTTATCCGGTTTCCATAATACAAGCTTTGATTAGTTTGGGGCTAGATGGCGCTGTGTGTAAAGTCCTCCAATATTTATTTAGATAAAACCTTAAAGTTACCTATGCTGTAAAATGAAAGAGAAAAATATTGTGAATATTGAGAAAAACACGATCAAAATGACCAATAAAATGAAAAGCCGCGCGAATATTCAATTATCCAGCGCCCAGCAAAGCTAATCGAACTAACCGCTGGCTGGAACTTTTCTAAACTCGTTATACCGACTTAGGAAGGTACTCTTAAGCCATGATGTTTTTTTAGTAAGGCTAATATAAAAAACCGGCCAAGTGCGAGTCAGACTCGCACACGAAAGGTTCCGTACCACAATCTATGAAAAACGACAAAAAAACACGTTTGTTGTATGAGAGCAACACATTTGTTAGTATAGCGGCAACTGAAATACATCATCTGTGAAAATTTCAACTGTCTAGCTATTACGGTTCATGAGATATAGCCATGTGATAGACAGACGGACAGACGGACAGACGGACAACGAAGTCTTAGTAATAGGGTCCCGTTTTTACCCTTTGGGTACGGAACCCTAAAAATGGTTTACCAATTTCTTATGTTAACAATAATAAATAAATAAAATGACTGTAACCCATAAGTACAGAAGACATTTTCTCAAATCTTCAGGTGCTCAAATTCTTGAACATGCCTAAAGGTAGTCAGATCTCCAGACGCTTAGATCCTTTGAGGATGTCTAGTAGGGTAGTCAGAGGCACGTCCAAACAATATATTTGGCACATGCCCACATTTTGCAGTAGTTAGCATTCCATACGTGACAGGTTGCAAGCCCATCGCCGCTTACAAGAATACTAACTGGTTTCCTCACGATGTTTTCCTTCACCGTTATAGGCACTGTTAACGCGCATATCGGCCGGAATTCGTACCCACGATCTTCGGATTGAAAGTCAAGGAACCTCCCACTCGGCCAACACGGCTTGAAATAAAGAACCTCATTAAAAAAAACATCAACACTAAAAACTAAAACACAAAGTGCCAAGACCTTAAAAAGAGTGCAATGGGTACTACAAAGACGAGACTTTTTAAGAGACGATCAAATTTAAAAAGAAACCGTCTGTAATTTACTTAGCTAGTATGATTATCTAACAAATTATATAAAAATTAATAGTTTAGCTATTCATAGTTTTGATTAAAAACGAAACTAGTGTTTTTGAAGAGTCAACTTTGGAAAATAAATCTATCCAGAAAAGTTTCACCAATCGTGTTTCTGTCTGTAATTTATCTAGATTAAATCCTTAAGTTATCTTTGTCGTAAAAAACAAAACTGTATGTTTTGCGGTTATTGAGAAAAAAGGATTCAAAAATTCATTCTTCAAAAACATTTATTACTCCTCTTAAGACTGAGTTTTATAGTGTGTAGTGTAAATCTTTTCTTTTCAAAAGGAGTCCGAGATCGTGTTTAAGTTTGTGTGACGTTTTAAAGGTACTCTAAAACGTCGGTTGCGTTTGGTGTACTTTGCATAGTTTTGATTGCATTGCATAGACAATCTTTGTACTGAACTCGTTGAGGCTACAAAAAAATAACACGGGTGGCTAGGTAACTATAAGTTAAGGTGATAAGTGAAATTTTTGACGTTTTGTATGGGCTGAGTCTACCCGGATAAAACGGAAAAAGTGATAAAAATGCATTATCTTAAAAACCATCAAATTAAAAAAAAATGTTTTTAATTTAGGTAGCTAAGTAGTATGATTATCAAACGAATTATATAAAAATGAACTATTTAGCTATTCATTGTTTTGATTAAAAACGAAACTAAAACTTGTGTTTTTGAAGAGCCAACTTTGGAAAATAAATCTATCGAGAAAAGTTTCACCAATCGTATTTCTGTCTTTAATTTATCTATATTAAATCCTTATGTTATATTTGTCATAAAAAAACATAACTGTATGTTTTGCGGTTATTGAGAAAAAACGATTCTGCATTCATCAAAAACATTTATAACTCGTCTTAATATGACAAAGCATAAGAACTTATGAAGGAACTAGTCCGTGAATATAATTGAAATAGGATCAATTTGGGACTACCTACATAATACAAAAAAAACATCTTATTCGGATCACCAGATACGAAGAAACATTATTATTATTGAGCGGTCATAATTAGTGATGTCTCAAGGTATATTTGCACATGTCCACATCTTACAGTAGTATAAAATGATATGTCAAAAAATTCATTTAAATCTTTTCAACTTAAACTTTGATACTACGAAATGCTATAAAGCGGCAAACATCAGTGATTTTTAAAACTATTAATAACCATCTTTTACTTAGAGATATTAAATAATGCTCTAGTGTAAAATCACCGTATGTATACCGAAAAATCTTTAAAAGTAGTACAATATAAAACATGATTTCAATAGGCTAATAAAATTCCCAGTCAATAAGCAAGCCAGAGAGGAGAATGGACTCGACAAAATTCTTTACAACGACAATCGTAGAGCATTGCTACGACTCGTAGAGGTTCTACGGCGTATCCACAAAAGCAGCAGGCTTGAGTGGTTTGAAGCATCGTTTTGTGCATTTATTATTAAGGCAAGTTCTGTTGTTATATTTTAAACCAAGCTTTAGAAGGAAGATTGGTGGACATAGTATAAAGCAAAGTCGCTTTCCGCTTCCCGCGTATGTATGTATGTAAGTATGTTTGCTTATATCTTTAAAACTTAACAACGGATTTTGATGCGGTTTTTTTTAATAAATAGAGTGATTCAAGATGAAGGTTTATATGTATAATACATGCATAATATAGTAGAGAAACACTGATAATTTTAGAGGTTTCTAATGTGATGTCGTAAATAAACACATTTTTTTGCGCTTACAATGCAAATGCTGGCTGAACCCCACGAGATATATCAAAATAATGTACTACAGTATTGTACACCTTAAAAACATCTACAAAAAAGTCAACGATGGTATTAGAAATGTCTTACGCACAGCAAAGCGGGCACGGGTCAGCTAGTGTTTGTATAATATTAAAAACGAAACTTACAAATAAACTTGGTATATAATTCAGACTCTGCCTTCTGCGCTATAGGTTTTGGGTTCGATTCCCACCCGGGGTAAACATTTGTGTGATGAACATGGATTTTTGTTCTTTGTCTGTTTGTTATTATGTATCATAAGTACATACTTAAGACACAATATACGTTTTACAAAAAAAAAGAATTTATGTATCAAAAAAAAGAATAACAGTTATCTGGTACCATGGTACAAGCTTTGCTTAGTTTAAGGCTACATGGCGCTGTGTGAAATGTATATCAGGATAATTATTGATAGAATATTTATATACTTTTTTTTTGTATGTACATACTTATTGTATATATTAAGGGAATGCTTGAATTTTAGTTTTTTTGTATGGACTGAGTCTACTCGGATAAGACGGAAAAAGTGATAAAACCGCATTATCATGGAAACCATTAAACTTATAAAGAGACTGTCTTTTATTTATGCTGCTAATATGATTATTGAGAAAACACGATTTTGCATTCATCAAAAAAATATTACTCCTCTTATCACCCAGACACAGAACAAACATCTATAGGCTGTGTGGTCGATGTCTGAGAGTAGGCATACCTTACTTGGGAATTACTGTAGTAATTATATTTAGGCTGATTTAAAATACAGCCAAGTGCGAGTCGGACTCGCGCACGAAGGGTTCCGTACCATTACTATAAAAAAACGGCAAAAAACACGTTTGTTGTATGGGAGCCCCACTAAAATATTTATATTATTCTGTTTTTAGTATTTGTTGTTGTAGCGTTAACAAAAATACATAATCTGTGAATATTTCAACTGTCTAGCTATCACGGTTCATTAGATACAGCGCTGTGACAGATAGACGGACAGACGGACAGTGAAGTCTTAGTAATAAGGTCCCTTTTTACCCTTTGGGTACGGAACCCTAAAAAATAAATAAATAGGATCACGACTGTTATCCCCAAGTACGGTAGACATCCTCTCAGATCTCCAGACGATTAGATCCTTTGAAGATGTCTAGTGGGGGTAGTCAGAGGCACGTCCAAACATTACATTTGGCACTTGCCCACATTTTGCAGTAGTTAGAATTCTATACGTGACCCATCGCCGCTTATAAGAATACTGGCACGTACGTTTTGAGCACGTGTTTATATTGGTTTTAAAATATCGCTCGATAATATAAATGAAAGTTGTACAAACGCGAATATATTCATTGTTTGAAAATACAGGATTTTATTAAGTTGTTAATATTTTATTATATTTGTACTTTTAAATCCTCGTAGTTTCATATTGATTTTGATATCAGGATACTGGTAAGCCATGCAATATTTGGATGACTGACTAACCTCTTTAGACATTTTCAAGGATCTTACAGCCTGTAGACCTGAGGGCACCTATATCTACCACCCTGTGGGATTGATACCGTGATTCTATTTCATTTATTAGTCCCATTTGTTCTATAGAACATGACGACAGAGCCCATGACGGCACGGTTTTTTCCCAATTTCTTCTATAGAACACATCGAAATTGTATTTTTTTTTTTCAACAAATCTCTATAATATTACAAAATCGCGAAGAAGGAATCAATACATATTTCACAGTTTAGGTTTCAGAATAATAAAGCTTAAGGTGTGACCAGACATAGCGCGACATTTGAGCGCGGCAGCCGCGCGCGCATTTCCGCGCTATGATTGGACGACTGCCGCGCGTACTTTTACATTTCTGTTTAAACTAGTCACGCGGCAAACTTGTATGCGAATGCCGAGCTCAAATGCCGTACTATGTCTGTTCATACTTCATACCTTTACAGCGAAAATACAGCAGTAATTATAATGCAATTTAAAATCAAACCGCCGCCGTTTTCAAAGCACATTTATTACAAGAGAAATGTTACGAGAATAAAATTATGAATATGCACTGCATAAGTATTAGTTTACCGTGGGAAGAGACATCATTTCCAAAACAATTATTAATTAAAACAAAGAATTAATACCATAACACACTGGATAAACATTTATGTGATGAACATAGATGTTTGTTCTGTGTCTGGGTGTTATAATGTATCTTGTTTTTTATTTACAATTAAATATATAAGCATTCTATCAGTTATCTGGTCTCCATAGTACAAGCTTGGGTTAGTTTGGGGCTAGATAGCGCTTTGTGAAATGTCTACCAATGTTTATTTATTTTATACTAGCGACCCGCCCCGGCTTCGCACGGGTAGCATGTTATTATACATATAAACCTTCCTCCTGAATCACTCTATCTATTAAAAAAAACCGCATCAAAATCCGTTGTGTAGTTTTAAAGATATAAGCAAACATACATACATATATACAGACGCGGGAAGCGGAAAGCGACTTTGCTATAAACTATGTAGTGAAGAGACAAACAGAAATACAAGGACTACTCCCGAAAACTAAATCTGAATGTTCAGAAACTCCAATTATCAGATATTTTACTTTATAGGTAGGTAGGTGCCTAATGCCTAGTTTAAACTATGATTATTATTTTATGTTATTCATACCAATATTATTAGTACTGAATGCCATAATACCTACGCTTTTTATACAGTTTAGGCATCTACTGGTATTGGAAGCGTAGGTATATGTGCCTAAACTGTATAAAAAGCGATGGCATTCAGCATTCATAATATTGGTATGAATAACATAACATGATAATTATAGTTTTAACTATAGATTTTGACACGAGTCTTATCACGTACCATACACATACCTCTAATTTATTTTCCCGACGTTTCGACTATGTTAAAATAGCCATGGTTCAGGCAGACTCAGTCCGACTCAGTAATAAGTAAAGACCCGAGTCTATAGTTATGTCTACTAATCACGATAGTTTGAAAAATAATCATAGTTTTTACAAAAAAAGCCCCCCAGAAAGGCAAACAAACCATATTACACTGCAAAAATTTATCAAATATATTTTTTATATTTATTTGGTGGACGCGACATTGCGGCCCTGGATAAGTCAGTAATTCGTCTTACCTCTCGGAAGCCTCTTGGCACAGTGGGATAATGTGTCTCAACTCGGTACAGAAGATCAAGTCATAAATATCACTAAGTAGGCACTGCTAACTTATGCCATGCCTTTGACCTAGACTTAGATATCTTCAAAGGTAAACACATGGCAATTAGAGACGATGTCTAACCCTCGTATTCAAGAACGACACTATGAGAACACGCACCCACAGTGGACGAAATCTTTTTTCATAAACATCACTTTATGTGTTGAGCGGCACTATGGCGCACGCTACCGTGTGCCTTTAGAGCTCAACTTTGGCTAGAGGCACACGACAATGTGCCTCTAGTCACACTATGCAGTGTCGCACAACACATAAAGTGATTTTTATGAAAAACGATTTCGTCCACTAAGATGCGTGTTCTCATAGTGTCGTTCTTGAATACGAGGGTTACACTCCTTCATTATGCATTCACTCAGCTAGGGAATACGTATGTGTCGTTCATGTAATGAGTGTATAGACATTTCCGACACTGTGAGAAATCGGATACTTTGCAGTGAGAACTTCCACACTTGGCTAAGGGATGTTCTTGATTCAAGAACATTCGAATATTAGGTTCTTAGAAATTCAAGGTTCAAGATTTTTGAATACAAATCTAACAATAACTAATAACAGTCATGCGCTTATTTTCATCTTTTATGTTTGTTGTTTGAAAAGGTCTTTATTAAACATAAAATAATACAAATTAATATATCTAAACACAGTCTAGTACATTACAACATAGTATTCGGAATTAGTAACTCTGCAGGGTGTTAATCGCCTTTATGAGTCTTTTAATAAAAGATATATTTACTTTATAAATCTAACGTAAAATTTATTTGCATTAAGCTAACATTTTTTAATATTTTGTTTACATTTTATATGCTCTTTGTAAAGCGCACATTTTTAAACTATAAAGCTAATTTTCATCTCTTATATTTCTACCAAAGTTGGAAAAAATCAACAAGTTTACTACGAGCATCTGAATTGTCTCGAACAGCAATACAAGGAAAAACGTGACCGTATTTATAGTAAAAATAAGTTTTCAATAAATATTTTTAATTCCATATTTTGTACCTTGGTAAAAAAAAATACAAATAAATATTGTCGGACTTTACACACAGCGCCATCTAGCCCCAAACTAAACAAAGCTTGTACTATGGGAACCAGATAACTGATAGAATACTTAAATACTTTTTTTTGTAAATACATACTTATTATACATATTAACACCCAGACACAGAACAAACATCTATGTTCATCACACAAATATTTGCCCTGGGTGGGGATTGAACCCACAACCTACAGCGCAGAGTTACTACCAACTGAGCTATGAGGCCAGTTTTTAATGTCAGAGAACAATGGTTTTTTTCAAAAAGGGATATCAAAAACAAATTTTATTCTCTGACACAATGCAAACAGACATTCAGACCCCGAGCGGTTCCTTCACTTTAGCCTTGTGTAAACTCTGTCTAGACCGGACGGATTCGTTCTATCGAACCACCCTTGCGGTTTTGGCGTGAATTTCATTCACTCGACAAGATATTTCACGCCAATTTAATTTATATCCAAGTGCCATTACAAATTGGGCTTATTTCCGCTGCATTTAAGTTCATTTTTAAACATCATAAATATTCTAATATTACGATAATACGATTATACATACTTCACTGTCTCTGCCGGCAACGAAACGAACATGTAAAATAAAAATTATCTGGCTACAATTTTTCATTTAAAAAAAAAGAAATATAAGAATGCCACTTTTTCAAAAAACATCGAAGCCGGTTTTAAACAGCAGGGATATGTATAATTTTTTGATATCTTTATTTCTATTTGATGTACCTAGTAGTGTAGATATAGTAAATGTAGCTCGTTCGGTAGAGAAAAACATTGTGAATTTGTTAACCATCATGGACTATTTTTGGCCGTTAACATGATAAAAAACCTTTGATCAATATCGTATAGGAACAGAGTTAAATGGTTAAATGGAGTAAAATGGAAATAGATTAGAATCGAAACAATATCTAGCTACTAGCTCTGCGAGTTATTATGTTACTTGTTACTCCGCCTTGTTAACTTTAGTATCACAGCCCGTTTATCATGTTTGAATTTTGATTATCCTAATCCTAATCCTAATATTTATAATATTATTAGGGTTAGGATTAGGATATTAGGATTAGTCTCTCGGCTGCCAAGACATATGCAACCAGCGACCAGGTGCGTAAACTTTATTTAAATTATAGAAAGTTACAATCACCGTACGACCAAGTCGTGTTACTTTTAAGATATATTGTAGTTTAAAGCCCCAATCTGAGCGCTGTGTAAAATGATACCCATTTTTTTAGGGTTCAGTACCCAAAGGATAAAAACGGGATCCTATTACTAAGACTTCGCAGTCCGTTTGTCTGTCCGTCACACTTGGCTGGTTTTATTTTATTAAAACACATTAATTGTCAAAACAGCTAAACATTATAAGAACATCAGACAAAAACAAGCGGTAAAAGATAACAGCCTTAAACAGTCAACCAATACACCCAAAGTGTATTTGAAAATCCGTACACTCACGAGCAAGTAATCTCGGCTTGGCTGCAAAAAAAACCACCCCATCATCACCGCATTGCATCTCATCTATAATTAAAATCGTGATGCCGAGTTGAGTGCGCGATATGTCAACAGAAATTTATCAAAGTTAAAATTGACTTTATTCGGTGGAAATAAGGCTCATTATCAAATAAATTTAGGATCGTCAACCTTATCGCTTACCATCCCATCGCAGCCTCATACGTCACGTAATAAGGCGAGATGCGATGAGATTGAGCGCTAATGCCCGAGATACACGAAGCTAGTTTTTCAAGACAGGATAGCAAGATAGTGACAGTAAGCTTCGTGTAAACAGAACTTGTTTCATCTAAGCTAGTTATGTTTGCTACACTGAGGCAAAGCTGAGGTCGTGTCTGAGCCGGGCCGGAACCTTAAGTTAGTAGACAGGCCCGGACGGGACACGGATCAGGCACTGTTTAATATAAATTGCTTTATACAAAATGTATGTAACGTTTCCGTGCTCCATCCGGGCCACGTACACGACACGGCCCGGTCTAATATAAATCTACCCTACGCTACACGTGGCACGTGTACACAAAGATGTATAGTTACAGTAACTTGTTTAGTCACAGCTCGCTAGCGGATACGAGACTCACCCTCGTATTCAAGAACGACACTATGAGAACACGCACCCACAGTGGACGAAATCTTTTTTCATAAAAATCACTTTATGTGGTGTGCGACACGGCATAGTGTGACTATAGGCACGTTGTCGTGTGCCTCTAGCCAAAGTTGAGCTCTAAAGGCACACGGTAGCGTGCGCCATAGTGCCGCTCAACACATAAAGTGATGTTATGAAAAAAGATTTCGTCCACTGTGGGTGCGTGTTCTCATAGTGTCGTTCTTGAATACGAGGGTCAGTATGACTCGTATCCCGGTATAGTCGGAAGTAATTTGCACTAAGTGCGGTCGTGATTAGAGCATGCGGCTCGCAGCCTATAGAACAGAATAATAATGTTACCAATACCAATCCTAAAGCTATGTATGCAAATTTTGGCGAGTTTCTATCTTTTACCAACATTGAATAAACAATTACGTTGTATTATTCGATTACATTGAACATGCCCGATTTAAATGATTTATATGAAACTATTATATTTCGTGAACAAATCATAAATGGCTTTTTATCTGATACAACACTAGCTGACCCGTGCCCGCTTCGCTGTGCGTAAGACATTTCTAATACTATCGTTGACTTTTTTGTAGACGTTTTTAAGGTGTACAATACTGTAGTACATTATTTTGATATATCTCGTGGGGTTCAGCCAGCATTTGCAATGTAAGCGCAAAAAAATGTGTTTATTTACGACATCACATTAGAAACCTCTAAAGTTATCAGTGTTTCTCTACTATATTATGCATGTATTATACATATAAACCTTCCTCTTGAATCACTCTATTTATTAAAAAAAACCGCATCAAAATCCGTTGTGTAGTTTTAAAGATATAAGCAAACATACATACATACATACATACCTATTACATACAGACGCGGGAAGCGGAAAGCGACTTTGCTTTATACTATGTAGTGATGAGAAAAGCCGAGGGCGGAAGCTTCATTATTATGTATGTACTTACTCGAAGTTTTTAATGTCAATCTAATTAGGAGGAGTAATCTTGAGCCTTGACTGACCTGTGTGTTATATTTTACTAGGTACTTACGTACTAGTTAGGTATGAATAATATACTTATAGCTTTAAAACGTTTTATACTGAAGTTCTTTTTTTTTAAGTACATATTCGTAAATACCTAACATATGTACCTAACATAAACTTTAAAATTTATCTAATAACCAGTGCGCAATGAAATGTATCAAAGTAATTTTCTCTTTCAACACACTGAATACGAGTACCTATTGTGAAATAAAGTTAAAATACAACACAAACTTCAATTCCCACTTTCCAATATAAACGGTTAATTCCAAATGCAATCGAGATTAATGGATGGGCCTGGACGTTGTTCTCACATAATCCTAACGTTTTTTTGTTTGGGTTTAGTCTAGCCGGATGACGGATAAAGCAAAAAAAAATCACGTTTGTTGTATGGGAGCCCCACTTACACATTTATATTTTTAGTATTTGTTGTTATAGCGGCAACAGAAATACATAATCTGTGAAAATTTCAACTGTTTTGCTATCACGGTTCATGAGATACAACCTTGTGATAGACAGACGGACAGCGAAGTCTTAGTAATAGGGTCCCGTTTGTACCCTTTCAGTACGGAACCCTAAAAATGAACTTTTTAACTATTTATAGTTGTTAGTTAAAACGTAATTAGTGTTTTGGAAGTGCCAACTTTGGAATTAATCTAACTAGAAAAGTTTCACCAATCGTGTTTTTGTGTATAATTTATCTAGATTAAGTCTTTAATTTATCTTTGTCATAAAAAACAAAACTGTATGTTTTGCGATTATTGAGAAAAAAATATACATTCATCAAAAAAAAATATTCATAGTATTAATAATAGAGCATTGGATTGCACAAAATCCTTTCTTTGTTGAACAATAAAAATGTATGAGGGCACGGTCGACAAACAGATTACTGTAAAGTAAACAAACAGATACAGCACCGATGTAACAACGATATTCTGTTATCCGAACCGGACAAATAATACAAATCTGTAGGTAAATCCTCCTTTTCAGTGCATTTCCACTGGTACCCGATCACGATTATCAGACACCGTAAGCAGAAGTCGACGTGATAACAGCAGGTTATGTCTGCATCCATCAAAAACCGCATTACTACGCAAAAGTCTAGTCTGTGTAGCACCTGAAATTTTTAACAAAATACCTAGGGCTTACAAAGATTTAAATGATAATCTATTCAAGATAAAATTCAAAAAATTATTAATAGATAAATGTTATTACACAATTGACGAATTTATAAATGATAATATCTCATAAATTTATTGACCTACTAATTCATGAAAAATAATCTACCTAGCATATTTTGACATTATAATATAAAATTTGCATACTAACCAATGTAAAACATGTCATGTCCATATTATAAATAATGTACCATCTCACACAAAAATGTAAACACATGTTTAAGCAAATAAATATCTTTATCTTTATCTTTATCTTTACCCGTTAATTTTACCGACAAACGTTTCAAAACTCTTCATTACAAAACCAACGTTTCGGAACCCTTTCGTTTCACATCTCAACTTTCCGCAACTACATCACTACATAAATAATTCACTTGGCAAACGTATTATTACAAAACTATTAATTTCATAACTCATCACATCATAAATAATTCATATCACATAGTATTCATCGCGCAAATGTTCAGTTCAAAACATATTATTTCAAAAACAATTCAGCGTGCCGCGGCAGCGGCCGGCGAGTGCCAGAACCGAAATGCTGTTATTTTACTAGTTTAATGTAATTAACTTTAGAGGCTTTTAATCATTTACCATTACCTCTTAATATTTAGTAAGATAATAAAATGTATAGAATTAAAACTTACCTGTAAATTATTTGTCCAAGTTTAAAATTACAGCCGTGCAGGGTGCAGGATTACATTCTCAAAATTTGACTTCAAGCAAAATCTAATATGCAAACTTTTGGCTTGATTTCAATGTTATTTTCTGCTCCGTATTCCACCATCATTTCAAACATTGTATCGTACGTCTTTTTATACGTTTGTTTGTTATTAAATGATATATTTGTAAAAAAACACATTTGTGAAAAAATATGTTTGTAGAATAAACTATATGCGAAGTAAAATGTTGTGATGTTATACATATGCGTAATAAAATGTTTGCGAAATTAAATGAATCGAAGCGTTGTGTTATGAAAGGATGCATTTGCGGAACGATACATTTTTGAAATAAATAGTATACGACTCGTTGAGTTGCGAAATGATACATTTGCGGAATGATATATTTGTGTAATTAATAGTGTATGAAACGTTGGTTTTGAAATGAAGATTTGCGTAACGTTTGTCTGTGAAATATTAGTGTACCATTTCCACTACCTCTACTTCTTTGCATTTATTTTTCAAAGTCCGATCCCATTATAGAGGACGAACGAACTGTAGATAAAATGTCAGTTGCAATAAAAATATTGGTTTCCTCGCGGTGTCATAATCCAGAAAGGTGGTGGAAGAGCACGTTTGTATGTAAAAGCCACTCCCATCCCTCTCAACATTATTTATTAGCACGGACTCGCTGACGATTCAAAATCTGTCTGCGCTTATTTATCTTAACAAAGAAACCTACCTTATTATTTTATCATGGTCAATTAAGATGAACTAATCCTTCTTGTACTAATGAAAATTATAGGCAAATTTTTGATACCTAAGGTTACATTATTGCTTTTTTCAAATTCATTATAATTGGTTTGAAAATGAAATATACTCCTATGTTACTCGCTGATAATATAGCTTTTAATAAACGAAAGAATGTTTAAAATTGGTTCAGTAGTTATTAAGTTAATCCATTACAAACAAGAATACTTACCTCTTAATAATAGCTAGCGTAGATTTGGGCTTGTTATTATCGGCGCAATAATGCATCCTTGTATTAGGTAGAATAAATTTAATATCCTTGGTCGCGTTCCAATTTTAAAAAAGTAGCTTTGTTGGCGGGATTGTGAAAAAGGAATCGTATGGACGCAACATTTTTAAAGTGGATTATGTTGGTATATTCGTGATTTAACATTTTCTAGAATGTGGTAGGTATCTTTATTCTATTTCGACATGAGAGATAATTATTGACAAAGCAAAATGTTGTATTTGATAATTGTTATTGGAATTTCTCCTCTAAATTCCCTACGCACGTCGCCTTCGAGCTTAGACAGGCAAATGCCTAATCCAGACAAATTTCTGGAATTAACAGAATTCTGTCCCTTACAGTTTCCCATTCCACTCCCTCTTGTGACGACTAATTGTACCAGTGTTTCTATGATTCCAAAAATGTAGAATTATTGTGTCCTAAATTATTACATGTGGATATTTTAATTTTAATATATGACTACTTCTTAGACATAGTCAAGGATCTAGGCGCCTTGAAATCTGAGAGGATGTCGACCGTACTTGGGGATTACAGTCGTGATCCTATTACTATTTATTTAAATTTTAATAAAAACGGAACATGAAACATCAATAAACATTTTTTTTTAATTTCACTATAAATCCAAATATTTTTGAAGATGACCAAGCAACCAAATAGCTTTGGATATGGATAATCTATACTAATATTATAAAGAGGAAAGTTTAGATTTTTTGTATGTTTGTAATGGATAAACTCAAAAACTACTGAACCGATATTAAAAATTCTTTCACCGTTACCAAGCTACATTATCCCTGAGTAACATAGGTTATTTTTTATTTCGAAAAAGTAATTAACTCCCTATAAAATTTACGATAGTTTGATGCAAGGTGTAAAAAATTGTCAAAAATTTTACTTTCTTCGTGTTCGCTGCAAAAACTATTGATAGTAAGTACATAAACAAATATGATAGGTACATATTGAATGTCCTTATCAATGCGCATAAGAAAGTCCGCAAGATGGTATGTCTAAATATTATACATTTTTTTGTGGAAATTAGTTAATTAAAACATGGTTCGGAACAAAAAGTGATCCTATCCATAAAATGTGGTACATATTCAAATAAGCTAATTAGTAATTAAGGCTATATATTTAGGAGTGAATCACTTTTTGAATTGTTCAAATCGGTCTATTTGTTTTGAAGTTATGATGAGTATAACAAAATGAAAATTGTCGCGATATTCTTCTTAACTCGAGCCTTCCAAACATCATACATGTTTGGAAGGCTCGAGCTATGTGTGTATGGGGACTCCCTTTCCCGCATTTCGGTTGGTCCGTTATGCGTAGGGAGTGAGCCGGCTACATCTGTAGCCAACCTAGCTCTTCCCAGAAGCACAGAAGCCTGGGGTCTTCACAGCCTTAGAGAAGAGTCCTCGGGTTGCCGAGGATTTGTGTACGTTGCGCTCTTACGCCCGAAGAATCATCTGCCCACGGAGTCCTGGAATGCGCGGGGAGCTGATTCTTCTTTGGTAAGGCAGCCGATGTTGTATAAGTTTTTGTTAATGGGGCAATGACCCGTGAGCGTCCCCACGATGGTTCTTAGGTCTGGTCTTTATATGTTCAACAGGCGGCGTGTCAGCCGCGGCGAGGCGGTTGGTATGTCTGCAGTCAGTCGCCTATGCCCATCGTTCATTGTTTTTGCTCTGGGTCTGTCACCGCATCCAGGAACAGGGGAGGGTCAGGAATTGGATGGGGCATTTAGTTTGTGTTTCCGAGCCCCTCATGGCCAGTGCAGTGCATCTGCAGTGTAATTTCCCAGTGATCCGCTATGTCCCTTTATATATTGTAGTGTAACGTGGTTTCTCCAGCCCTCCAAACATGCGTGTATTGTAAAGGCGCAATTTCACTGCGGCGCACGGAGAGGCGACGCATGTGCGTCAAGCTTTACTTTACAAGAAAATGTTTCTAATTGTGCCCTTTGCAACCCCCTTTGTACCCTTTGCAAACACGCTACGCATCAACTGACTTCAATGGTACACGTGTGGCTCACTCAAATATGGTGCTCACGTAGCTCGACGCTAAACACGCAAATGTTTCAAGATGATGAAAAAAACGATTCAAAACTATGCTGCGCTACAGTTGTACATATTTGTGAGTTAATATTCATGTATAGTAAAAATGTAGACCAACGTGGGTCTACAAATTAACCCAAACAGCTAAAATGCGTCGCGTACCCGTGCACAGCATGCTGTGCAGCTGTGGGTTTGCGCTTTAATGGTAAAGGCACAAGTCAAGACTACTGATAAAATAGTTGCGGGACAATATAATCGTGGCGACCAATGACCATCTTCACGGAGCCAGCAACGGGACAACTTGCTTATATTCCGCGGATACCTATCTCCATTCAAGCCATATCCATCCAAATTGATCACAATTATAAATGTCTGTCGCCCAGCGAAGCGGGCACGGGACAGCTAGTAATTATAATAAAATAATAAAATTCTTTATTGAAAAAACCAATATGTCAATAAACAGATGGAGCCCTGACTCCTAAACTAGGGCTACCTGTATGTCAGGAGTCAGTTATTCCCAGTATAGGTACTAAAATAATGGTTTAAATGGTAAAAAATGTTGGTATATAAAACGAAAAGTTTTTTAGAAATTTTTTAATATAAAATTACAACAAAAGTACTAATTTAGATAGATAGATTAGTGTGTGTATGTGTGTGTGAGTTTGTGAGTGTAGGTATACATGTTATTTTAATACAGCAAACAAGTCTTCAACTTCTTCATAGTTAAGTTTTAAAAGCCAACCTGCAACCTTATTTTTAATTTGATAGTTATTTAAACATTTTATCTTTATAGTTAGGTTAATTTTATTGTAAACTAGCGACCCGCCTCGGCTTCGCACGGGTAGCATGTTATTATACATATAAACCTTCCTCCTGAATCACTCTATCTATTAAAAAACACCGCATCAAAATCCGTTGTGTGGTTTTAAAGATATAAGCAAACATACATACATACATACAGACGCGGGAAGCGGAAAGCGACTGCTTTATACTATGTAGTGATAAATGGAGCAATGTAATTGTAGTGTTTTCTAGCTAGTTGTGTTCGAATTTGCGGAACAGGACAACGATCTACCTTCTTAGCTAGACTTGGAACGTCTAACGCATTGGTAAATAAATAGTTTGCGCACATTTAGTACCTGGGTCACACGGTAGACCTCTGAAGTGGGAAATCTAAATGGTAAAAACATAAGTACCTTTAAAACCACTCGCTGAGCCCTTTCAACCTCAATCATGTAACTCTTACCTGCACATCCCCAAACACAGATGCCATAGTTAATAATACATTGGCAAAGGGAATTAAATGTCTGTATGAGTTGCTTGGAGTTTGCCAGATGCCGGAGGGTTTTAAATGCATAAATTAATCTACGTATCCTATTAGTGACAGAAGTCAATTGAGCGGTCCAAGTCAAATTTTCGTCAATGATTAACCCCAGATATTTAATGTTGTTTTCTCTTTGGAGGAGTGAGCAGTTACAGTTTGCATTGAGATTATGAAGTGATCTATTACAGGGGAAAGTGTTTATGATTATTGAGAAAGAGCTAATCGGGCTTCCTCGTTTGTTATGGCTGAAGCATAGATATTTTGTTTTAGAAGTGTTCAGTGTTAGTAAATTATTTTCAAGCCAACTAGTCACCTTACAAAGCCCCTCTTCAACAGTAGTTTTAATTTGCTGCCAACTATCCTCATAGAATAATAAAACAGTATCATCCGCAAACATGGTGATATGGGCGTTGTTAATTTTAATTTGATTCATTTGATCAATGTATATCAGAAACAGTGTTGGGCCAAGCGTGCTGCCTTGCAGTACTCCATATGTACAGTCAGCATCTTCACTGTTATCACCACCAACTTTTACACATTGACTCCTACCGGTTAAGTAGCTCTTAAACCAGGAATGAGGTACTCCTCTTATACCAACACTATTTAGCCTTTGCAATAGCAAATAAGGAGAAACTGTGTCAAAAGCCTTCTGGAGATCCAAAAAGACTCCAATGAACTACTTGCTCTTGTCAAGTTGCTCTGTAATATGGGCAGTAAGTTTAAGAGTTGCATCTTCAGTGGAGCGTCCAATGCGAAAAAACTTGGATGACACTTGGAATGTAGCTTATATATGCTCTGGAATATCAAATAGAAAACTTTTTATCCAGATACCATATCAGCGCATCCGCGGGAAAAAGCTAATTATCAATAAATCGCGTTAGTATTTCGAAAACAAGAGGTTTTGCCAACTCCATCCAAATTTTTGCCACAGCTACTAAGATCAATCTTGCTATGTTTTACGTAAATGTTGATCGCCGCCCAAAGACAACTGTCATAACGGCTTTTGTTAAGCCAGTATTGACGTTTTTCTGCGCTGAAGGTAATGGGTTCAATTTGTGTGATGAACATAGTTTGTTGTACCTGGATGTTATGATGTGTTATAGATATTTATAAAAAAATAGTATATACAAGACCGCTGGTTATATGCACTATAACAATATTTTAATTTTCAAATAAAAGGTTTTTTAATTAAAAAACCGGCCAAGTGCGAGTCGGACTCGCGCACGAAGGGTTCCGTACCTTTATCTATAAAAACGGCAAAAAAATCACGTTTGTTGTATTGGAGCCCCCTTAAATATTGATTTAATTCTATTTTCAGTATTTGTTGTTATAGCAGCAACAGAAATACATCATCTATAAATTTCAACTGTCTAGCTATCACGGTTCATGAGATACAGCCCTGTGACAGACAGACGGACAGACGGACGCGAAGTCTTAGTAATAGGGTCCCGTTTTTACCCTTTGGTTACGGAACCCTAAAAATTATTAAAACGATGATTTTTAAACAACATGAAAAAGAGTATTTTTCTATATCTTAGATAAGCAAAGGTTTTGTAACAAGCGATATTTTTTTATTCATTAAAATATATATAATGAGTAAATAAATATCGACAATATATATAATATAGACAAAACGGAAAATCATTGGCTGTGGCCAAAAAACTCTAGAGGTACAACGCACCATAAATGTCACTGATTAAAACGGACCATAGACAAAGAATTGTATTAAGGGGCTGTATGTCGACGATTGCTCATTTTCGAAACGAAAAAAGAAATACTTCTGAACAAGCCACATCTCCTATTTTTATAAATATATTACTTCAGGTTCCTACCTAGATTTATATTAAGCTGAAAACATAATAGCAGAAACTTTTCACGATAAAGATGTTATTTCAAAATGATACGTTTTAGAATTTATGATCGAAATATTTTGATACCTACTATTAAGATCAACTTGTGATTTATTGTTAAAGATAGGTAATATGTTGATCTAGATTTCTATTAGAATAGGTTTTAGATAAATACATAATTTATATCTTTAATTTATTCGAAAAGCAAAGGCGGATAAAGATAAAATGGTTATTGAGGGGTGTGTAAAGCTACCCCTATTACTTGCCTACGTAGGTACCAGCAACGCGATCTCATAAAAACTGTCGATAATATTTACGATACGCATAAGCCATCTAGAGCTTGCCGTTGTTAACTGTCTTAGTCGTTTCTGCCGCGGTTTTAGGAACTGGTAGCGCCTTAACTATAGACTAAAACAAGTTTGTTTGCTATGCTTAGTTATTGACGGCCAAAATTTAAAATGCCCAAAGCTGGGGTAGGCACCACAACCAAGTCTAAGCCCATCTGATTCTATTATCCCATAGTACAAGCTAGATTATTTTGAGGCTGAGTGTGTTTTGCAAATGTATGCACAAAATTGATGAACTAAGTGAAAAAATAATATTCTCAATCAAAAATAAATAAATAGGATCACGACTTTCATCCCTAAGTACGGTAGACATCCTCTCAGATCTCCAGGCGTTTAGATCCTTCGAAGATGTCTAGTGGGGGTAGTCAGAGGCACGTCCAAACATTATATTTGGCACAAGCCCACATTTTGCTGTAGTTAGCATTCCATACGTGACGATGGGCTTGCAACTTGCAACCTGCTAGCCCATCGCCGCTTATAAGAATACTAACTGGTTTCCTCACGATGTTTTCCTTCACCGTTGTGTGCACGTGTTTTTGATGCACATATATTTTTTTCGAACAGAAAAATCCATTGATGCACGCCGGGATTCGAACCCGAAATGAAAGTCGAGATACCTACTCGGCCAACAAGAAACCTGATTTTGTAAAAATGTTAAATTATTTTAGTTTTAACGGTGAAAATAGATTAGGTTGCATGGTCTTAACCTCCCATTCAGTAACATCCCTATAATTATTCAAATCCTTTTAGAATAGCCAGAAAATTTGCCCATATCGATCCATTTCAAGTTAGCTACATATCACTAGAGAGTTCAGCACTTCGCAACTTTAGTGAGTGACAGTTATAATTACAGAGGGCCGTGTTAGCCGAGTGGAAGGTACCTCGACATTCATTCCGAAGGTCGTGGGTTCAAATCTTTGGACTGCATCAATGGACTTTTCTGTTCGAAAAAAATATATGTGCATCAAAACAGTGAAGGCAACCTTAGCATTATTTTAAGCGGCAATAGGCTTGCAACCTGTCACGTGTGGAATGCTAACCACTGCAAAAAGTTGTCTTCAGACCTCACATACTAAGTACTTGTAGTTGTAGTACACATATATAGACGTGCTTCTGACTAACTCTTGATTCTTCGAGGAACTGAGCGCCTGGCGTTCAGTGTCTACCATATCCATAGGTAGTTGTGATCCCTTCTCGTCTCTCTGTTTTGAAAACGACATAACCCCCTGAAATACTGAAGCTTGTTTCTGTGACTGCTATTAGCACCTATTCATTTACCACGCTGAATGTTTAAGTAGACTGCGATGATGTGTAGCTTGACCTTTACCGCAACACATTGCCGGGAGGGGGGGTGGTGGGTGGAGACACCGGAGGAATTCGGTACTATACATCAGTTTTGAGGTTTTGGTCTAGCGTGTAATCGCAATGTTCGAGTAGTTACTGTATACAATAAAGTGAGTACGCCAATTTCATATTTTGGTGTAGTCCGTTTTCGATCCACGTTTTCTCACCACAAATAATGAATTCCAGATTCAACCCAAAATGGCGTACATTTTGGGTTGAATATGAAATTTATTGGGTAATAGGGTTTCAACCCACGAATAAATAAAATAATATTTAGTTTGTGTCTACCCAAAATCTATGCCTGTTTCAACCCATAGCCTAAGACAATGGATATTTTTACGGTTAGAAAAAAAATGCTAATAAAATTGTACTAAGTACTAACATGCTTTTAGCCACCGCGCTATTCTCACATGTGAGGACGTTTCGATGAGTTATCTATAAATAGGTAGGTATCTATATTAATGCAATAAAAAGAAAAAAAAATGTCTTTGTGGCGACGGGGTGCTCACAATAATCAAAATATCACACAAAACGATTTTAAAATATATTTTTTTCTCTGTATCAAAAACCAACTTCCATTTCTCTTCAATGGAGAACACAACTGGGTCAAAATATTACTATCAAATACACCTAAAATCGGAGCGTAGATCATGTACATTACATGAGTTTTTATTTCACTTTAATACATGCAGTATTTACGAAGTTATAACGACGAGAAGTTGAAGCCCTTTTTTGAATTTCTAAGATTACGCGCGCTCACACTAATGACGTCACACCCCGGGACGACCGTGACCGCGACGCGGGTTGCGGCGCTTAGTTTTGTTTCGATCGTAATATATCTTCTGAATGGAATGTCCGATTTGAGTAATTCAAAAAGTTTTCTATTGGTATTGAAACAGTTTTGAATATGAAATGATTTATTTGGATAAGGATTAATACGAAGGTATAGTTATCATGGTCTGATATTGGTCAGCTTTTTTATTAACTTTTTGTTTCGATCGTAATATCTTCTGAATGGAATGTCCGATTTGAGTAATAGTTTTTTTCTTTCTGACATTACATTTCTTTCTGCTTCAAGCGTAAAGAGTTTTTATTACATAAAATGAAATAAGTTTTTATTCAACGTAAATAAGAATGTGGATGACCGTCATGGGCGAAAATAATTTCGAAAATTTACACACCTGCCTGAAAGGGTAATTTTGGGCTGGACGTCTGAAGAAGAATGAGGTGGTGAGGTAGTGATTTGAGGTGGTGAAGTAATGATTTGAGATGGTGAAGTAGGTTTTTAATACAGAGAAAAATATGAATGTGGATCCCACATTTTATTGTATGTTTGTTACTTTAAAAAATCTTTCACCTATCAAAAGGAAAAATGGGCGATATTTAATTTTTTTTTTAATTGTGTACCCCCTATAATTGCAACAATGGTATCAATGGTAATAATAACCTAATGGTATCAAAATTTGGTTGGAACCCTCATTAGTACACTCGTGCCAGCTCACCAGCTCTATACAAATAAAAAATAGAATGACGACTGTAATCCCCAAGTACGGTAGACATCCTCTCAGACCTCCAGACGCTTAGATCCTTGAAGATGTCTACAGGGGTTAGTTAGACGTCCAAACATTACATTAGGCACATGCCCACATTTTGCAGTAGAATTCAAGCTATCGCCGCTTAAATGAATACTAACTGGTTTCCTCACGATGTTTTCCTTCACCGTGTTAAGGCCCTGTATGTCGACGATTGCTCTTTTTCGAAACGAAAAAAGAAATACTTCTGAATAAGCCACATCTCTTATAAACATATACGCATATACGTTTTTCGAACAGTAAAATCCAAAGCAATAATTTCTAAGAACTTAACTTTTATTCAACAAAGTATCGAAGAAATCATATTTATTTCCATATTTTCCAAGTTTGGCCGCGGGGAACATGCGTAACTTCAACTGGTTCATGAAACACGTTTCAAAGTTTTCCAAGTAACTTTAGTAATAATACCCAATTTGATTTGAATAATTAAAATAAATATTGGTGGACATTTCACAAAGCTTGTTATGGAAACCAGGTTTCTGAAAAAATACAATTTATAAAAGCTTTTATTTAACTTGCAATGTATGTACGTACCTAACTATGTACGAGTATCTATGTAACTATGTTTGTTTAGGTGGAATCTTGCAACTCAATTTTGAAGCAGTTATCTTTAACCGAATGAGCTGAAATTTGGCTTACAGTACAGTTGTGATCCTATTTGTTTTGTTTGTTTATTTGATGCGTATAAATTAATGAATTACGTCATGTTTTCTCATTAACTACAAGTACCATACATAGGTACCTCTTGTATTACATAGAATAAAATCGTCCTTAGTTGAGTTCCAATTAAATAAACGTGAAAAAAAAAATGGAAAATTTTGGTAGTCGGATCGGCTATTGATATTTTTCGATTGGTCGAAACATTTTCGGTTTTCTTTTTAGTTTAAAAATTATATTCCCAAAGAGGGTTGACGTCAGGCATTCGGCCGGTTGTAAAACATGTTGTGCCGACCTCTCATTAAGAGAAGAAAATTTTGAATTATGAGAAATAAACATCGTGCTAGAATGTGGTAGTAGGTTGAGGGCACGTGTTGTGGGTATTTTATCAACATTTTAATTTACAAATAACGGTTTTTTATTGAAAAAAATATGAAAATGACGATTTTATCAACATAGAATAGAGTATTTAGCAAATAGTTTGTGACATGCGATATTTATTTATAAATTATTAATATTTAAATAGACAAAACGTTTATTGTGTTCAAAATCATTAGTTGTGGTCAATCGAATTTGGGGTATAACGCATCACAATTCAAAACAGTCACTAATCAAAACAGACCATAGACAAAGAATTGTATCTATATATATATAAAAGTCAATACCACTTTTCGTTGTAATTTTATAACTCAATAACGGGTTCACCTATCCAAACCAAGTAAATGTTTAGGCTTTGTTCGAACTATTTAGTAGTTTATGTGAATTTAGTGGTTTATGTGAAGTTTGCATAAAATCGGTAGACTTTTTATCCAGGTACCACCCGTGCGAAGCCGGGGCGAGGAGCTAGTTAACTATAGATTTTAAATAAATTTCTTCGCTATGCTTAGTTATTGAATGCCATAATTGAAAATACCCAAAGCCGGGGTAGGTACCACAACCGGGCCTATGAGACTAGATTATTTTGATTATATTTTACTAGATTTTAGGTAAAAACTATATAAAACTAGTTTTTACCCGAGATCTATTAAAATTATGGAAGCTAGTAGAATATAAATGCCCAGCTAAATCGTATTTTATCTGACACGTACGGGTATATTATTATTTATGTTCTCCATTTGCTTTTTCTTCAAATGACCCTCTTAAGGCTTCTATTGACAATTTAACAACCTTTGGTAAGGGTAGGTACTTTATAGCACTCGCGGCCCGAGCAATACTTCACTAGCATGCCGCATTCGCTTTTCTAAGAAATAGTAAATCCTATCCTAATCCTAATCTTATCCTATAATAATATTATAATGCAAAAGTTTGTTAAAAGACATGTATATTTGTGCCTCAATCAGGCTTAACGATAAAAAAAAATGAACATTTGCTGTAGTATGTAGATAAAAAATCAGAATAATGATTACTTACTTGTAATCCGAAAAACAACTCCTAAATGATAAAAAAACGCAAAAAGAATGATTTTGGTGATTTTTTGATTAGATGGCGCTGGCGCAATAAACAGACATCTCAGACTGAAAACATTCAGTTGTCATAGCAACGCATTCTACCAAAAAGGTTGAACCTACTAAGTTCGGAACTCGAAATTTATTTTATCAAAAAAATCTGACATCAATTTGTCTACTTTGTCTAATTTGTCTAAACTACTAGCCCTAAGTAGTTTAGACAAATTAGACTAGCTAAGCAAAGCTTGTACTATGGGAACCAGATTACTAATATAATACTTATAATACCTTTTTTTTGTGAATACATACTTAAGATACATTAAAACACCCAGACACAAAACAAACACCCATGTTTATAACACAAATGTTTGACCTGGGTGAGAAACGAACCCACAACCTATAGTGCAGAAGGCAGAGTTACTACCAACTGAGCTGTGAGGCCAGTCAATAGTCCAGTGGCGGATTTAAGACAAGGCTGAGTACTGAGTAGGCTGGAGCCTAGGGCGGCAGATTTTATAGGGCGGCAAATTTGGGTTAATTTTTTTAAACATCTTATTTATTTTATCCTTTATTGTCCCACTGCAGGACAGATGCCCTCTTCCTTCCACACATCTAGATCTCTAGCTAAATTTGGTCAATCACTTGATTTTGCCAAATGTCTTACAGGAATAAAAAAAAAACATATTTTTATTGTTAATATCCACGCACACCATTTAACATTTCACCACTTAAAATGATTATCTAAATCTTAGGTGAGGGGGGTTTTCGTCCCACTGCAGGACAGATGCCTCCCTCAATAGTCTCGACCAAGCGTTCTTAAAATCGCAACAAAATGTACCAAACAAGACGATCTCTGGGGATATTAAAGTTTAAGTACTTACCTGAATGAAAATACATTTATTTGAATCACCATCTTCGGAGGACCGTGAGGGACTAAAATCTACGGATGTTTTCGCTTAAATTTTGTTCTCTTTGAAATCAGACAACAAATAAATATAGTAATAAGTCTAAGAATGAAGTGAAGTTTATAAATATTGGTGGACATTTCACACAGTCAGTGCCCCAAACTAAGCAAGGTTACTATAGGATCAAGAAAAGTGATAGAATACTTATTTTTGTAAACAAATTTTCCCAAAAAACAAATATCTACACATTTTCATCACACAATTGTTTGTCCTGGGTAGGAATCGAGCCCACAATCTACAGAGAGCTGTGAGACTAGTCACAAAACTACAACACTAACCTACAAAACCTTAGGATACGTTATAGACGTTCATAATAATCATACCAAGCCTGCACATTATTTATTCTTCTTTTATTTCCGAACATAAACCATTCACTACTTAATTATGCTCGACAGTGGGTCAAGCAATATATGACGAACATTTATTATTTGAAACGAGCTGACCCGGCGAACTTCGTACTGCCTATATATTAAGAGTATAGCAAATCCTTGGTGACATATCGACAACAACGCCACCTACTGAACCCAATTGTGTTTTCAACCCATCCAAGAACCCATTGAAACAAACAAAATTTCAAACAAATCGGTCCAGACGTTTAGGGGGAGTTAGGTGAGAAAAACACGTACAGAATAATTAAATAGTAAGATAATATGATGTAGGTATCCTGAATTAGTAGTATCCATCTGAGAAACTTGGATGAATACGGAAAGCGGATCACTATCGTACCACGTTCATAATGACCGGAACACTTTACTACTCATCCCAAACTTAAATAAAACTCAAGAACTCCAAGCGCATATTCATAAATTGAAATTCATGTGAAAGCAGTTTTGATTACAAGCATCATAGCATCGATGGTTCAGTGGTAGAATACCCGACTGAAAACGGGAGACCCGGGTTCAAATCCCGGTCGGTGCAGCTATCAATTTCATGCTCGTCTTTTTGGGTTATAATAGGCGGACGTGAAATTGATTTTTCAATTATTTTCTCTAAATATTCATTAGTTTAGATTCTACTAAAAAAAATCTATCGATCTTTATATTTCTACTAACATATGGAGCTCCGTGTCATTCCCTCCACATCACGTGACGTACAGTCTCGTTCATATTTTGCAGTAGTACCGCGCGGGCAAAATTTGACAGTTGCGGCTATAATTTTACTTCGCCATGTCACGGCTCAGTTAGGCCAATCTACAGGCTGTATTATGACAACTCCCGAAAACTGAGGGCACAAGCACCCTATCAAAAGGTAGGTACCTACCCTTAGTGAAAACCAAATTAATCCTGAAGGATGTGACTGTTTTTGTTTCGACTCAAAAGGACGAAACAATTTCGTTTTTTTTTAAGTAATCCTATGACTATGGCAATTCTACAGAAAGATAGTTTAAGGTGATAAGTGAAATTTTTGACGTTTTGTATGAGCTGAGTCTACCCGGATAAGACGGAAAAAGTGATAAAACTGCATTATCTTGGAAAACATCAAATTTAAAAAGAAACTGTCTCAAATTTATTTAGCTAGTATGATTATCTAACATATTATATAAAAAATAACTATTTATCTATTTATAGTTTTGATTAAAAACGAAACCAGTGTTTTTGAAGAGCCAACTTTGGAAAATAAATCTATCGAGAAAAGTTTCACCAATCGTGTTTCTGTCTGTAATTTATCTAGATATATCCTTAAGTTATCTTTGTCATAAAAAACAAAACTGTATGTTTTGCGGCTATTGAGAAAAAACGATTCTGCATTGATCAAAAACATTTATTACTCGCCTTAAGTATAGTCTTTTAAACCGTCAATAGGCCCTTAAGACGCTGCCAGTCGACGATTATTTTTGTTCGAAACGAAAAATGAAATACTTGTGAACAAGCCACATCTCCTATTTTATAATATATAGTATATGTGAATAAAGATGTACCCATCTTTAATCACTTCGATAAATAATCCTACCGACCGCTGCAATGATGACAAACACACGTCCGCGCGTGGTCCGCCTTAGCTTTTCGAATAAATTGATATAAATTATGTATAATTACTTATCAAAAATCTATTCTAATAGAAATCTAGATCTACATATAACCTATCTTTAACAATAAATCACAAGTTGATTTTAATAGTAGGTATATAAAATATTTCGATCATAAATTCTAAAACGTATCATTTTGAAATAATATCTTTATCGTGAAAAGTTTCTGCTATTATGTTTTCAGCTTAATAGAAATCTGGTAGGAACCTGAAGTAATATACTTATAAAATTAGAAGATGTGGCTTGTTCAGAAGTATTTCTTTTTTCGTTTCGAAAAAGAGCAATCGTCGACATACAGCCCCTTAAAGGAAGAAGGTTTAATTTGCAACTTTAACGCGCTCGGGCGTGATGATCCTGTTTTAGTTCATAGTAGGACAACAAATTACAAACGCGACTGTACATCACACTCCACACAGCTCATAAATGAATCAAAATTGAATAAGTGGTCTAATTTCATCGGCATACTGAGGGATCTCAATGATTTTTTTTATATATTTATGCAGTTATGTGTATGTATACGAGTACCTACAAAGTATTTTGTTTAATAAAAATGTTTGATTTAGTAAAGTAAAAGTATCCAACCATATATCAAAATATTATTCATACCTCTGATACAAACAAACAAATAAAATAAAAAATAAAAAATAGGATCACGACTGTAATCCCCAAGTACGGTAGACATCCTCTCAGATTTCCAGACGCTTAAGTGTGGGTAGTCAGAGGTACGTCCAAACATTATATTTGGCACATGTCCACATTTTGCAGTAGTTAGCATTCCATACGTGACAGGTTGCAAGCCCATCGCCACTTATAAGAATACTAACTGGTTTCCTCACGGTGTTTTCCTTCACCGTTTTGAGCACGTGTTTTTGATGCGTATATAATTTTTTCGATTAGAAAAATCCATTGATTCACGCCAGGATTCGAACGCACGACCTTCAGATTGAAAGTCGAGGCCCACTCGGCCAACACGGCCACACAAGCAAACATCAAATGTAAATTAAAAGTATCTAATATTGACTTCCGAGAGGTAATTTTTGCAGAACTTTTAACGGACGGTCGTAAATTGAAGTTGCCAGATAAACTTTTTAAACGCAGCTATATAATATACTAGCAACCCTCCCCGGCTTTGCACGGGTTTAATACATATAAACCTTACTCCTGAATCACTCTATCTATTAAAAAAAACCGCATCAAAATCCGTTGTGTAGTTTTAAAGATATAAGCAAACATACATACACACAAATACATAAAGACGCGGGAAGCGGAAAGCGACTTTGCTTTATACTATGTAGTGATATCAAAGATAATATCCTACTAATCCTACTAATATTATAAATGCGAAAGTTTGTGAGTGAGTGAGTGGGTGTGTGTGTGTTTGTTACTCTTTCACGCAAAAACTACTGAACGGATTAAAATAAAACTTTACAGTAATATAGTTTATACATCAGAATAATACATAGGCTACTTTTTATCCAGGTACCACCCGTGTGAAGCCGAGGCGAGCAGCTCGTTAATATATAGACTTACCAGTTATAACCCATACCTACAATATACGCTTGGTAATTGATCCCCAAAAGAGAGAAGAAACCTTTGAAGGTTGTCTGGTAGAGATAGTTAGCGATAAGACCGTCTATTGTTCTGCATAGTTTTTGGTTTTGTATGCTTATTACTATTATTATTATTTTTTATTGTGTGCAATAAAGTATTTTCTATCTAAATCTATCTATCTATCCAGGACAAAAGCGTGAAAAGGATACAAGTATTCTAAGTATAAGTTCCCATAGTACAAGCTTTGCTTAGTTTGGGGCTATATGGCGCTGTGTGATAATGTCCAGGAACCAGATAACTGATAGAATACTTATATACGTTTTTTTTATACACCCAGACACAGAACAAACACCTATGTTCATCACACAAATGTTTATCCTGGGTGGGGATCGAACCCACAACCTGCAGTGCGGAAGGCAGAGTTACTACCAGTGAGCAGTGAGGCCATCGCCGCTAACAAATACTTGGCTCCAATAGGTACTTTTCTTCTCTATTATGAAACAAAAAAGCTTTGTGCTTGTCATCTTAACTCCAGCCAATTTTAGTAAAGCTCAGGTGCCCAAGCATAGCACCGTGTGATTAGAGAATTGTGTAAGTAGGTAGATAATTAATCCATTTAAAACTGAAGCGCTTGCTAGGTACAGTGGCGGACTCACACATTTGCCGCCAGTAGGCTATTGAACCCCCCCCCCCGATTACAATCCAACGATTTAGTTAAAAGTGGTGTAAGACATTGTGTCCTGTAAGACATTTGGTGTCAAAATCAAAATTGGCCAAGAAAGGAGGCATTTGTCCAGTCCATTTGTGCAGTGGGATGATAAAGGCTAATAAATAGGATGATTGAAAAAATTTACCTAAATTTGCCGCCCCTAAAATCTGCCACCCTAGGCTCCAGCCTACTCAGCCTGGTGGTAAATCCGCCACTGGTTAGGTACCTACGTGTAATCTGCTGCAACGTTCCGGTTTTCGAATTATTGAAGTTTTAGTAGGGATCTCTAATTTTTTCTAGTAATTAATATACCCCAATAATATTATAAATGCGAAAGTTTGTGATAAGACTGCTATGTTTGTTCACTAATCAAAAATAAACGACAAAACGGATTAAGATTAAATTTGCTGTAGTATATAAATAAAAAATCAGAATAAATAAAGGAGGAGCTTATAATCCGAAAAACAACCCCAAATGCTAAAAAAAGGCAAAAAGGATGATTTTGGTATAGATGGCGTTGGTGTGCAACAAATCTGACATCATGGACTAAAAACATTTAGTCATCATAGCAACGCAGTTTTGACTAATGATTGATACCCATTCTACCAAAATTCGTTATTTATTTTATCACAAACAAGGTACAAAGGTTTGTAGGGAACAATTGGAAGTTGCCTGAAAGTTACGTAAACTGAACTCTGAACTCTTATTCAAAATTTGAAGCTTCTATGTCTGCTAGAAGTGCCTTAAACTTTTGATAATCGGTCAATCAGTCAGTCAGTCAGTCAGTGAGTGAGTGAGTGAGTGACAAAATAATAAACTTTGACTAGTTATAATTCTTAAGGCAAGTAATTAATGTGTTTGATGAATGCAGAATCGTTTTTTCTCAATAACCGTAAAACATACAGTTTTGTTTTTTATGACAAAGATAACTTAACGATATAATCTAGATAAATTACAGACAGAATCACGATTGGTGAAACTTTTCTCGATAGGTTTACTTTCCAAAGTTGGCTCTTCAAAAACACTAGTTTCGTTTTTAATCAAAACTATGAATAGCTAAACAGTTAATTTTTATATAATTCGTTAGACAATCATACTAGCTAAATAAATTACAGACAGTTTCTTTTTAAATTTGATGGTTTTCGAGATAATGCAGTTTTATCACTTTTTCCGTCTTATCCGGGTAGACTCAGCCCATACAAAATGTCAAAAATTTTACTTATCACCTTAAACTACTTGCTCAAATTTAATGAAATTTGAAATATACCGTGTTTATATGTATAATGCCTGCTTGGTTACTGAAAATTCAGGCTTCTAGTTATATCCACAACGAAGTTCTAGGGGGTCGAAAATGGCCTGAACTGCTTCGAGAAAAGGATGGTACGGCCGTGCCGCTTTATTGCTTGACTTGGCGGGGGCATTGCCGTGCCCTTAGATACCTTTAAACGAGCAATTCTTGTATCTGTATAATCTGAATCTCTGAAACGGTTTCAACGATTTTCATGAAATTTAGCATGTAGGTGGTTTCGGAGGCAGTAAATTTTTAGAAAACGTCGTTTTATCTGTGTTTTCAGACAATCAAATGCCATACAAAGCTCGGTCATCCTGGTACTATTACTTATTTACTTATGTCACTATATTATTAAACTGTTTTTTTCTTGTAAAGGACTATTAGCTAGAATGTTTATGAGTGTGTGTGTGTTGTGTATGTTATTTTTTGATTTGTATTCATATATTGATTTGTATTTGTATTATATATTTGGTTTTCAGTTCATTGAAAGCTTCACAATTCCTTGGTGGGAAGCTTCGTAGTAAGTATTTAAGCCATACATAAGTGTAAACCTTCTGTGAAAGCCTTTTGAAAAATAAATATTTTTATTAGTATTCGTAATTTCCTATCTTCCTGGTTCTTTTTGGTAAAATACAAACAAACGTTTTTTACTATTTTATGCCGGCACTTAATTTCACACAATGACACACAGATAAAATTCTTCCAAAAAAATAATACACACACAATTTCAAAAATAAATTCCAAAAAGGTTTAAATAATTATGAAAAGGTTTTGTCGTGTACAGTAAGTGTAGATAGCCTTTTTTTTTAAATTTTGTATTTAAATTTATTGTTAGTTAATGGGTAGATATTGATAGACCATTGACTAGAATTACTGCTCGTATATTCGTAGTAGACTTACACCCGTATTCATGAACGACACTATAAAAACGCACAGTAGGCTCAGACCTAAAGTGGACAAAATCTTGTTTATCTTAATTCATTATAAATGCGAAAGTTTGGTGAGTGGGTGTGTTTGTAACTCATTCATGCAAAAACTACTGAACGGATTTAGATAAAACTTTACAGTAATATAGCTTATACATCAGAAAAACACATAGGCTACTTTTTATCCAGGTACCACGCGGGTTAAGCCGCTGGCAGAAGCTAGTAATTAATCAATAAATATCGTCTGTTACAAAACCTTTGCTTAACCTAAGACATAGACAAATACTCCTTTCTAAGCTGTATAAAATTCTTTTCAATTTATACCGTTTAAATAATAAAATAGGATCATGACTACTACCCAAGTACGGTAGACAAGACAGGATGTCTCAGATCTCCAGACGCTTAGATCCTTTGAAGATATCTAGTGGGGGGGTAGTCAGAGGCACGTCCAAACATTTTATATTTTGCACATGCCCACATTTTGATTTTGATTTTGATGGTGTCTCCAACCAGCGCTCTCACTCAACTTCATTATAATCGCATAAACTTATCAAAAGTTTTCTTTATACTAATATTACAAAGAGAAGAGTTTTGATTTTTTGTTTTTTTGTTTTTTTTGTATGTTTGTAATGGATAAACATAAAAACTACTGAACCGATTTCAAAAATTATTTCACCATTACCAAGCTACATTATCCCTGAGTAACATAGGCTATTTTTTATTTTGAAAAAGTAATAAATTCTTTATAAGAATGATGATAGTTTGAAGCAAGGTGTAAAAAATTGCAAAAAAATTTGCTTTCTTCGTGTGCGCTACAAAAACTATTGAACGGGAATTGTAACGGGAACGGGAACGGAAGATAACATTTGTTAATTCTAAAGCGATACGAAGTTCGCGGGGTCAGCTTGTAGTGTATATTTTACTAAGCCGGAAAGCCAGAGAAGCGGTTCCAATGTTATACAGCTGCTCAAATTGTCGGGAACTGTAAATTCATTTAACTAGTTTGTCCGCATGAGTTAGCGCTGTACTATCGACTCTTGCGGTTGTCCGCGTGAGTTAGCGGTTGTACACAAGCGCTTGTTGTCACCCCATCATTCCATTCATTAGAATTGTTTACTATAAATACCAGCTGAACTTGGACGCAACTTTTTTCTTTCACAGTTTCATTTCTCATTTCTAAATAGCTTATTGAAATACTAGTAAATTATGCCGCCGGTCACTTCTTAAGAGGCTCCCAGTCGCTGACTGCTCTTTTTCGAAACGAAAAAAGAAATACTTCTGAACAAGCCACATCTCCTATTTTTATAAGTATATTACTTTAGGTTCCTACCTAGATTTCTATTAAGCTGAAAACATAACAGCAGAAAGTTTTCACGATAAAGATATTATTTCAAAATGATACGTTTTAGAATTTATGATCGAAATATTTTATATAACTACTATTAAAATCAACTTGTGATTTATTGTTAAAGATAGGTAATATGTAGATCTAGATTTCTATTAGAATAGATTTTTGATAAGTAATTATACATAATTTATATCATTAATTTATTCGAAAAGCTAAGGCGGACCACGCTCCGACGTGTGTTTGTCGTCATTGCAGCGGTCGGTAGGATTATTTATCGAAGTGATTAAAGATGGGTACATCTTTATTCACATATACTATACATTATAAGATAGGAGATGTGGCTTGTTCACAAGTATTTCTTTTTTCTTTTCGAACAAAAACAATCGTCGACTGGGAGCGCCTTAAGCAAGCGTAATTAAGCATTACGTAGGTAGATGTTACAGTTGTCATCCATTGAAAATAAAAAGTATCACGACTGTCATCCCCAAGTACGGTAAACATCCTCTCAGATCTCCAGACGCTTAGATCCTTTGAAGATGTCTAGTGGTGGTAGTCAAGGGCACGTCCAAACATTATATTTGGCACATGCCCACATTTTGCAGGAGTTAGCATTCCATACGTAACAGGTTGCAAGCCCATCGCCGTTTATAAGAATACTAACTGGTTTCCTCACGATGTTTTCCTTCACCGTTTTGAGCACGTGTTTTTGATGCGCATATTTATTTTTGCATAGAAAATCCATTGATGCACGCCGGATTTCGAACCCACGTCCTTCAGAACGAAAGTAGAGATGCCTCCTATTTGGACAACACGGTACTTCCATTGAGGTATTAACGTTTTACCTATTGATGTTTATGTTTAGTCATCCTCAAGGATCTAAACGCCTAGAGATCTGAGAAGATGTCTAAGTACCATACTATAACAGTCATGATCTTATTTCTTTTTAATTTTTAGGGTTCCGTACCCAAAGGGTAAAAACGGGACCCTATTACTAAGAGTTCGCTGTCCGTCTGTCTGTCACAGGGCTGTATCTCATAAACCGTGATATCTACACAGTTGAAATTTTCACAGATTATGTATTTCTTGATGCTATAACAACAAATACTAAAAAAAAATATATATATTTAAGTGGGGCTCGCAAACAATAAACGTGATTTTTTTGCCGTTTTTTATACATACCTTTGTGCGCGACTCCGACTAGTACTTGGCCGCATTTTTTATTTATATAGATGAGGCTATCGCATAAAGTGTCCGAGGTTCGTCGGTGGTCTTTGAATAAATAACACTTAATCAACAGGTTTATTGTTACTTTCTGGTGTGGCAGTTACATCAGTAACTTCCAGTAGGTACCTTCCGGAACACTTGTTTGCTCCAACGCAGACTTCATCATTTATGTATTAGATCAAATACTTCGGTTTTCTCTCGGTCATAATGCCTTTCATAACTGACTGGCCTCATAGCTCAGTTGGTAGTAACTCTGCCTTCTGCGCTGTAGGTTATGGCTTCGATCCCCACCCAGGGCAAATATTTGTGTGAAAAACAAATGTTTTTTGTTTGATGTTAATGAGTATATCGTGTATGTATTTACAAAAAAAAGTAATTAAGTATTCTATCAGTTATCTAGTTCCCATAATACAAGCTTTGGTTAGTTTGAGGCTAGATGGTGCTTTAATGTTCGCCAATATTTACAATTTAAATATTTAACTCTTCAACCGAATTTGCAACAATTCCGTGAAGCGTTAGACAGATTATGACATACCTACGTAATGTTTAAGTTAGACGTTGGAGGAATATGTATATATACCTTAATTAAACTAGTGGAATTAAATAACTATAGATTTTGACACGGGTCTTTATCACGTAATTTTCCCGACGTTTCGACAATGTTACAAAAAATAATGATATGATGAAAAAA
Source organism: Hydriomena furcata (assembly GCA_912999785.1). NCBI lineage: Eukaryota > Metazoa > Arthropoda > Insecta > Lepidoptera > Geometridae > Hydriomena > Hydriomena furcata. The sequence continues at coordinate 4,295,125 of OU538821.1, forward strand.
TAATAATAAAAAATATTAAATAATACTATTGATATACAGGGCGTCCCACGGATATGCCACATGGAGGGAAAGTACTCTTAATACTGTAGATGGAACATTTTACTGAAAGAATACATTATTTGAATTTATAAAACAATTCAAACTGCATTCATAGATCTTTAAATAATTACATGGATGAACCGGGAATCGAACCCGTTACACGAGAAAAATAGTTATCCTGTAGCTTTATCATACCGATCGAAAGGCTTCATCATAAAGATTATTTTTTACTAAATAACATAGTGTCAAAAATAAAAGGAAGACCATGAATTTTAACATTTTTAATACAAAATCAATCAATTTATCAAATGCTCAAAATTAGTCCCTTCCCGCTGAATACAAAGTCGCACTCTTTTGATTATTTCGCTTCCTAACGATTTTCATAAAACAAACGTGATTTCTTTGCCGTTTTTATAGATAATGGTACGGAACCCTTCGTGCGCGAGTCCGACTCGCACTTGGCCGGTTTTTTTATAGATAATGGTAAGTAACCCTACGTGCGCAGGCTTTTAATAAGAATAGCTTTTTGAGAATGTAAGGACCACTACCTATAAATTACATGCGGCAATATTAATCGTACATCGTATTCAAATACTAATCAGTATTTGAATACGTTGAAGAGATATTAAATGTATTATGCATATCGGATATTTAGAAGGTACTTTTGTATTCTGTTCATATTGCGTTATTAATGCGTTAATAGGTCAAAGCTCGTGTTAAGTTCAAATCATCGCTTGCAGGTGCCTAATGGGAGTAATTGCGGGTTTCAAACCATAATAATAATTATCTCGGATGGTTCATGACAGGCCAAGCAAGGGACAATGGCCGGTTGATTACGATATCGAGAAACGCAGACCACAAATGCTGGTGGGAGCTGCAATTAATTCAACAGCATCAATGGGCGATTCCGACGATCGATCGACCAATCTGTGAAGTGATCAGTCCAAACTATTTATTTTATCGAAAAAAATAAAAAAGGCGCTTATATTTTAAACTAAAAAAATTCGTTGAGAAATAGTTTCCCGTTTGACAAAACGGGAAATATTTAGTTGTGTAACTATAGATTTTGACACGGGTCTTTATCACGTTTCATTACCTTTTAATTTACTTTGCCGACGTTTAGTTATGTCTACTAATCACGATAGTTTAAAAATAATATTTAGTTGTGGTCTTGTGGTCAATCAATTCTAGGTATAATGCATCACAGCTGTCACTAATCAAAACGGACCATAGACAATGAATTGTATGTACCTATTACCTAACAATAGATTTTAAACAAGTTAGTTTTCTATGCTTGACCAAAAAGCGGGGTAGGCACGAGCGGGTCCTTGACCCAATATTTTTGTTCTTTTAGTATTTTGTCTAATAATAGTATACCTACTTTGAACAACGTAGGTAAAACATCAATCAGCAAACAAAAATTCATTGAACCCTGCACATTAACTTGGTAAATAGAAAGAGTTGCTCAATAGGCAACGTGCGATTTCATAAATGTCTGTGCGTAGCTTGGTGTGAGTTGAGAGTGTTTGCATTCTAAAGCTCTCGTGGTCTTTGTGACTGGTGTCGCCCTGCGGTTTCTCTTGTCTACACTGTTGTAGTCAAATGACACCCTCCGAGCTCCATGCCTTCTGCGGTGCATAGTACCTACTTCACTTCTTTCTTTGTGCCTACAAGCAAAAACATAATGAAGGGGAAGATAAAAGGGATTGAATTTGTATTTTATTTGTACTATGGATTTTTTGAAAACCGTAAGGTACCGTTTAATAATTAACCAAATTTAAGAACCTGGAGTTCTGATAGGATCTATCATTCTTTGAGATTAGGTAAAATCGTTTTAAATTAAGGTATTACCTACACTTATGTTCGTAGAACTTGAAAGAACTGGTTTGTTTGTATAGGATTAACTAAAAAAGTACTGGACTAATATAAAACTGTTAGAGTTACCCTCGAAAATGGCAATAAAAGCATCCAAAGATTAAGATATCAAAATAAAAAAATACATTATAAGAGAGGTCAAATTTCATATTCAAAAAAAAACAGAGTTAGGTAGGTACCTACCTACCCTCGAAAATGGCAATAATGGATACTAAGGTATGAAAAATTTGCCTTTAATCAGTATTATTACAGTCGTGATCCTATTTATTTTTATTTTATTATAGTCTTTAGAGTCATTTTAGTACCTACCTACCAACACTCGTGCGAAGCCGGGCCGGACAGTCGAGAATATCTTGCGCAAGTCCGAAACTTATGGTGTACCTACGAGTATGTCCCCAAGTACGGTAGACATCCTCTCAGATCTTCAGACGCTTAGATCCTATGAAGATGTTTAGTGGGGGTAGTCAGAGGCACGTCCAAACATTATATTTGGCACATGCCCACACTTTGCAGTAGTTAGCATTCCATACGTGACAGGTTGCAAGCCGATAGCCGCTTATAAGAATACTAACTGGTTTCCTTACAATGTTTTCGTTTACCGTTGTGAGCACGTGTTTTTGATGCACATATATACATTTTTCGAACAGAAAAATCCATTGATGCACGCCCTGATGCCACGACCTTCAGATTGAATGTCGAGGTACCTCCCACTCGGCCAACACGGCGGTTTTTATTATTATTATTTATTATTATTATAGCCATTTATTCTCCGTTTTAAAGTTACATTAAATACATTTAATTCAATATACCTACATATTACTAATTATTCTTTTCTTAACTTATATTATTATTATTTAATTTATTTTACTATGGAGATGCCCATTTTTGAGCAAAGGCCTCCCCCATCATTTTCAATAGAATGTGTATTTTTATCTTTTTGCTTCTTGCTATGTACAGGATGGGGGGTTTTGGTCTATTCTTCCCATGGGGACCAGCCAACACGGCGGTTTTACTCGTAATTAATAATCTACCATATATAAAAAAGATAGTCGTGTTAGTTACACTATTTATAACTCAAGAACGGCTGAACCGATTTGGCTGAAAATTGGTGGGGAGGGAGCTTAAAACCAGGAGACGAACATAGTTCTTTTTAACGGGAACGGGAACGGGAACATTAACAGGAACGGGAATGGGAGTGGAACGGGAACGGGAACCGGAACGAGAACGGGAAATAAACATTCTAAAGCGATACGAAGTTCGCCCGGTTAGCTAGTTATTCCATAACATTGAGTCGCTAACCGAAACGTTTCTCTAAACTCTAAACTAACTCCTAACTTTGACAATGCAGTTTCGGCCGTAGGTAGGTACCTACTAAACATTTGCGGAAGACGCAAACCGAATGTTTGTCGAATGTTTCTTGCATACCCAGTAGCCACAGATAAATAGAGTTTAAACTTTATAACTCTCTTCATTTGGCCAAGTTTGTTTGGACTCAGATATTGTTTTTCTCAACGTAGTTCACATAATCACACATTACTCAGTTGCGTATAAACAGCACATTGGATTAATATATAAAAATGTGCTCAAAACGGTGAAGGAAAACATCGTGAGGAATTCTTATAAGCGGCGATGAATGTCACTTAAGGAATGCTTAGGTACTACTGCAAAATGTGGGCTAGTGCCAAATATAATGTTTGGACGTGCCTCTGACTACCCCCTCTAGACATCCTCAAAGGAACTAAGCTCTTTGAGATCTGAGATGATGTCTAACGTTCGTGGGGATTACAATCGTGAACCTATTTTTTTTTTATATGAACATATTATATAGGTATCTTATCTAGATACCTATATACTTACGCTGTGCTGAAGGTTATGAATTCCCACAAGCATTTATCTGATTGATATAGATGAATTTTACCACATTAAAAGAGGTAATTTTTTTATTATTATTTTGTTTGTAATGGATTAACTAAAAAAAACTACAAACCAATTTTGAAAATTCTTACATTTGTCAAAAGTTACATTATCAACAAGTAAAATAGCCTTAATTATTAAAAAAAAATGGTTATATTGCAATAATGTTACATAAAAATCAAAAATCACTACATAGTATAAAGCAAAGTCGCTTTCCGCTTCCCGCGTCTGTATGTCTGTATGTATGTTTGCTTATATCTTTAAAACTACACAACGGATTTTGATGCGGTTTTTTTTAATAGATAGAGTGATTCAGGAGGAAGGTTTATATGTATAATAACATGCTACCCGTGCGAAGCCGGGGCGGGTCGCTAGTTGGTCTATAATCCTCATTGCGGACTGTTCGTTCTTCATACAACAACCTGGCATCTTCCTAATGTCGCAGCTTCACACACGATTACTTATGCGTATCTTCAAAGCACGGAACTTCCAAGGTCTTCGCTTAAAAATAGCAAAGTATGGTACCAAGTATTTGTACCACATTTCGTACATAATATACTAGCTTCCGCCAGCGGCTACAAAACAAAAAACTATGCTGAACAATGCTAATCAGCGATCTCTACTGGAGAACCTTTAAAGACTTCTTCTCTCCATTGGGGATCTATTACTATGCGTATATTGTAGGTCAAGTTTATAGCTGGTAAGTATATAATTGACAGGCCTCAGCTCAGTTGGTAGTAACTCTGCCTTCCGCACTGTAGGTTGTGGGTTCGATCCCCACCCAGGGCAAACATTTGTGTGATGAACATAGATGTTTGTTCTGTGTCTGGGTGTTACTATGTATAATAAGTATGTATTTACAAAAAAAAAAAAGTATGTAAGTATTCTATCAGTTATCTGGTTCCCATAGTACAAGCTTTGCTTAGTTTAGGGCTAGATAGCGTTGTGTGTAAAGTCCGCCAATATTTATATATTTATTTATTTAATTGTACTAACGAGCTGCTCGCCTTGGCTTCGCACAGGTGGTAGGTAGGTACCTAGATAAAAAGTAGCCTCTGTGATATTCTGATGTATAAGCTATATTACTGTAAAGTTTCATCTAAATCCGTTCAGAAGTTTTCGCGTGAAAGAGTAACACACACACCCACTCACAAACTTTCGCATTTATAATATTAGTAGGATTTTGTAGGCTTCAACTATCAAAGGCAGTATACCTTCTTGGTGCAATAGACGATAACTTTCGTTTCATGCTAGGACTCGTACTTAAGGGGCTGCCAGTCGACGATTGCTCTTTTTCGGAACGAAAAAAGTAATACTTCTGAACAAGCCACATCTCCTATTTTTATAAGTATATTACTTCAGGTTCCTACCTAGATTTCTATTAAGCTGAAAACATAATAGCAGAAACTTTTCACGATAAAAATATTATTTCAAAATGATACGTTTTAGAATTTATGATCGAAATATTGTATATACCTACAATTAAAATCAACTTGTGATTTATTGTTAAAGATAGGTAATATTTAGATCTAGATTTCTATTAGGATAGATTTTTGATAAGTAATTATACATAATTTATATCATTAATTTATTCGAAAAGCTAAGGCGGACCACGATCCGACGTGTGTTTGTCGTCATTGCAGCGGTCGGTAGGATTATTTATCGAAGTGATTAAAGATGGGTACATCTTTATTCACATCACTACATAGTATAAAGCAAAGTCGCTTTCCGCTTCCCGCGTCTGTATGTCTGTATGTATGTTTGCTTATATCTTTAAAACTACACAACGGATTTTGATGCGGTTTTTTTTAATAAACAGAGTGATTCAAGAGGAAGGTTTATATGTATAATACATGCATAATATAGTAGAGAAACACTGATAATTTTAGAGGTTTCTAATGTGATGTCGTAAATAAACACATTTTTTTGCGCTTACATTGCAAATGCTGGCTGAACCCCACGAGATATATCCAAATAATGTACCTACTACAGTATTTTACACCTTAAAAACGTCTACAAAAAAGTCAACGATGGTATTAGAAATGTCTTACGCACAGCGAAGCGGGCACGGGTCAGCTAGTATACTGTACATTATGAAATAGGAGATGTGGCTTGTTCACAAGTATTTCTTTTTTCGTTTGGAACAAAAATAATCGTCGACTGGCAGTGTCTTAAGTAGGTACTTACCATAAGAGCAAAAAAAATAGCATCTCGACTGTAATCCCCAAGTACCTACGGTAGACATCCTCTCGGATCACCAGGCGCTCAGATTTTTTTGAATATGTCTAAAGGGGCTAGTTAGAGGCACGTCCATTCATGACATTTGGCACATGCCCACATTTTGCCGAAGTTCTCACGTGACTCGTTCCACACGTGACAAGTTGCAAGCCCGTCCCCGCTTACAAGAATACTAACTAGTGTCCTCACGATGTTTTCATACACCGTCTTAAGCACGTGTTTTGTACCTCAAACTTGGGCAACACGGCTTTTATATATAAGAACTACCTACCTAAAAACATAAAATATATACCTAGGTACGATAACATAGGTTTCGAGATGGTACCTAATCAATATTTTGTATTGAGCATAGGTAAAAGCTAGTAAGTAGCTAGTATTATTATATAGACCACCGTAAATAAAGAGGGGACTTCTCTAATACAGGTTATTGCAACTTAACAGAGGAGATCCCAACCCATGTAACCCACAATTTTGTAAGCAAAATAAAGATTTTTATACTTATACTTAAAAGCTTTCATTTCTAAAGTGAGGCTATCAATGTAGCGCAATTATATAGACAATAATCTACATGCTAAAATGAACCCCCCTGATTGGCAATTATCAACTATTCTGTATGCATAACCTAATTATAACCGCGTTAGGCTCTCACGTTAAAGGGAAAAGGGTAAGTTTATGAGTTAGTAACCGCAGCTTTAAGCTTTAGTTTTAAAACGACTTTTGAAAGCTGGGACCAAGGTAAAACGGTATTCATATCAATAGAATCACAAGGACGTGCCTCTGAATACCCTCATCTATAAGGATCTCAACGCCTGGAGAACTGAGAGGATGCCTACCCAACTTGGGGATTACAGTCGTGTTCTTATTTCCTACCGGTTTTCCAAAGTGATGTCTAAATCTAAGTGACCTTGAGATCCTAAGGGTCCTAGGATACTCTAAGTGCATCCTCTCAGAACCGTACCGGGTGGAAGTGTTTGTGAGATAACTTTACGAAGGTAAATAAATTCGCGGGCTTTTCACTAGGTAGGTACCTACAGCAAATAGAATACCTACGCTTGCGACTTTTTGCCGCTCAACAAGCCTCGAATTTATTTTTTTATCTCAAATGGTAGGTATCTCCAGTTCACATATCCTCAACTTTCAATCATGTCAAGTTCTTGTCATCTTAAGCACGTGTTTTGATGCGTAAGTACATTTTTCGAACAGAAAAATCCATTGATGTATGGCCGGGATTCAAACCCATGACCTTCGTATGGAAAGTCTGGGCACCTCCCACTCGGTCAAATGTTAATCTAGATAAAACTCTTGCTGAATTACTCACAATCAAAGTACAGCCTAAAACATAAGGCCTAGACTCTAGGTCTAGGACCTATGCTTGGAGCATGGAACTTGAAGAAAATAAAATGTAAGTCCTCGCGGGACGCCTGGCAAATGTGAAATATCGAAATTATTTTGTACCTGCTATAATGCATAATAGGATAGTTTATGACAGTAAATAAATATAGCAAAATAAAATATTTAATTAAAAAAACAGAAAAAGATCACTACGAGACTAAGATGTTTATTTAATAAATATTTAAATTCATTAGATACAAAAAACTAAATTATAAAAAAAATAGAGACAACTCAATTCTTTCTCTTCTGTGATGTTAATGAATTATCATGCCTATAGTTTAACAACCAATATAAGTTATACGAAGTAAATTGGTGATTTCAAAATAGACCAAAATGACTCGTAGCCTCTTGTAATATAGCTCATAAACTTTTTGAAACGGATCGGACGCGGTCAGCACTTCTTCGGCAGCAACTCATCTAGTTTCACGTCGGTCGCCACGGCATGCGCCGCCACGAAGCGTCGCGAAGCCAACAGCCGGTCAGACCCGCCGCTATAAATGTTTCACATTAAAATAATCGCTAAAAATTAAATCCCTAAGAGGGTGCAGTATTGGTTTAGGTTTGTTTGTGTAAAACTTCACGTAAGTCATTTAAATTATATCTAGCTGAAGTTCCAGTTGTTAGAAACAAATTCTGAACACCGTTTACGGTTCCATTATAAATAAGATTTACCAAAGTATGAAATTCCGAAGTTCCCAACAATAATCGCAGATTCGTATACCATTTTCGATTAACATTCATGTTCTACAAAATTCTACAAACATCCTTCTTCCTCAAAAATATTCCTATTTTCAAACCGTGTCAAGTTCTCTGCGAAAATGCTTATTTCATAAATATTCTCGCTACATGAATACCGCCTATGAATCCAGCAGGTAGATATCTCGGGTGTCGGTAATAGGGCAAGCCACGCGGCTTCCCCGATACGAGCCCGCATTCCTACGAGGAAATGAGGTTACGTCTGAATGTCACGATCATGCTCCGCCATTGTAGGCTTTAATAACAAACCTTTTGAGTTCACATTCTTATAATACCAAATATTATTATTTTGTGTGGTTAAAAATGCTTTAACCCACTCACAAACACATTTGGAAATAATTTGGAGCGACATGCGGTTTTTCTTTTTGATGTCTATTTCTTGTAGTAAAATAGATTTGAGGTTTCTGTTTATAACTGTATTTATCTAATAAACAGCTGATGTTTTTATATGAGTAGGTATTTCAATAGAAGGCAATAGATACCTTACCTAATCGTACATCGAAAGTAGGTAGGTACCTACCTACATGCCGGCGAGCACAGAAGCATTAGAAGTGTACAATCTTATTATAACTCGTGTAACAGAAAACCATCGCTGCAGGTAGCGTCCCCTTATCATTTAGAAGAAAAACGAGAAAATAAGACTCAGTTTTTATCAAATACTGAAGTGTAAAATTCGCGGCAGTTCAAAGACATTATTTGATGAAGCCAAATTGACTACAAATAATCGATTAAATCTCTAAAAAAATATCCAAAGATAGTTTTAAAACAACCGAGGGGAACCCTCTTAAATGTTCGTTCCGCTTGGTCCCGCACCGCGCTATGGCGCGGAATGGGCGCGAATTTCAAAACTTCGGCCGGCACCTAAATTATAAACCTGTCAAGTTTTTTTTTATGGCTGTAGATGTCTGTAGGAAGTTCCTAGGAGCTCACCTGAGGTTCACGGATGCCCCATGTGTTAACAGGTGGCGATGGCAACAAGTCGCGTGTGCGCGGGCGATGTAGTTCTCGTTCCACAGGTTTGTCGCGGGTCGCGTGCGGCAGCGGCGGCGGTTAGGCAGCGACAGCGACAGCGCGTTCTCCAAGGACGCAAGCGCCCGGCGACCTCATTCGACCCCGCCCTCATCGATTTTTGAAATACCCTGCCTAAGGCGCGGTATTTACTAATGCAGAGAACTCAACTCCCCCTTCATAACACTTTTCCCTAATTCCAAGAAAACATTGGCCGTGATTATAACGGGCCAGCTATAGGGGATAATTGCGCGGCGGACGCGCGCCGCCCGCCTGTCACAGAATCGAAGCGACGCGACACAGTAACTCCGTTCGAACTCCGTGCCACCCACCCATCAGTTCCGGTTTCTATTTTAAAGCTGACGTTGATTTATTAATTTTATTTATATTGAAAAAAAAACAAATAAACAATCATTAAATAATAATAAAAAAATCTCCTGAATGAAATTTATTAAAATAGTTTTTTTTGTTGTTTATTATTTGTTCTTATTATAACGTTATTCAGAGGAAGTAAGTTCATAGAAACAATTTTTTAAGCAAAGGAAATTTAAGAATATTAATTTTTCTACAAGCTTTTACGGCATGGCAACGCGTTGAAGTCTCTTGCTCAGAGAAATTGAAACGTGCAGTTCGCTGATACAGTTGTAATTTATTATACTTTTAATAAAAAAATATCACAAACTAATAAGACGAAACACAATCGGACTTAAAGTTTCACAAAATATTTTACGTCACATTTGACATATTTTTGGGATAGGTAAAGACTCGATGGTTAATTGGTTATGGTTTTATAACCATGATGATTGGATGCAGATCTTTTCATGGAAAAAACACAGTTGCTATCACGACTAGACATCACCTATCAGATCATAACAAACGTTAATTCTAGACATAGGCTAGGTGATAACGTCGGATTGGCATGGTTTAGTCTGCAATGAATCAGCTCAAAATTATATGGAAGGACCGTACCCATCACAAAACGCTTCAAAATCCACATAGTTCGCACATTGTTTTTTTCTGTCTTTCTATAGGGTCTGAGTCATGGACAATCAAAGCAGCAGATCGACACCAAGTTGACACTTTGCGTCGCATGCTCCGAACCACCACGGACAGCTTGTCGCACAAACACGTCTATCCTGGAAGAACTCGGCATTGAACGAGCCCAGAGTCTTGCCCTCAGCGAATACTGCAGTACTTCGACCATATCGTTCGCAGAAGCAACGATAACCTAGAGCGCCTACTAAAACTTTACAGCGACTACCCTTTCCTTGAACTACTAGATTTGATCAATAGTTTAGGGAGTTAAGACTTAATGCCAAAGTTTGTAATTGTTTAGTCGGCACAAGTTTCGCTTGGACGTACGGTCTTACCTTCTTACTGATAAAACTTAAACTTAATAAAAAGCGATGTTTGCCTAGTGGGAGATTTAGGCAGAAATGACACCGTAGAACCGTTTTCATGAACCAATTCGTTGTTTTGTCGAGTTGAGATTATGTCCATATGACTATGTCCCTTCTCCTTAAAACCCCCTCTCACTCTTCCAGCTGCTACAGTGAATCTTTCACTGTACCTACATGCTGTGAAGCTGTGGAATTCCCTTCCTCTTACTATTCGCAACTGTCAATCGCTTAACTCTTTTAAAGCAAAAGTAAAAGAGCACTATTTGTCATTGTAAATCCAATTTATGTTTGTTTTGGTTTATCATATTTATGTATCACTACATTCACTACATAGTATAAAGCAGTCGCTTTCCGCTTCCCGCGTCTGTATGTCTGTATGTAGGTACTTATGTTTGCTTATATCTTTAAAACTACACAACGGATTTTGATGCGGTTTTTTTTAATAAACAGAGTGATTCAAGAGGAAGGTTTATATGTATAATACATGCATAATATAGTAGAGAAACACTGATCATTTTAGAGGTTTCTAATGTGATGTCGTAAATAAACACATTTTTTTGCGCTTACATTGCAAATGCTGGCTGAACCCAAATAATGTACCTACTACAGTATTGTACACCTTAAAAACGTCTACAAAAAAGTCAACGATGGTATTAGAAATGTCTTACGCACAGCGAAGCGGGCACGGGTCAGCTAGTGTTTTTATATTATAATATATATATATATCTATATTTATATATTATAATTGATTATTTTGTATAGTATAGTATGTGTCGACGCCAACTTCGTGACGTCACCCGAGAGCGGGGCAGGGAGCCCGCCTCGCACCCCGCGCCCGCGCACCGCGCATCGAACAACATTCATAGGGATGTAATATTGAGTGAAAAAAATCGATTAATTAATAATCGATTTTTTTCCCCTACAAATTAATCGATTTATTATTATTATTATTATTTCCATATAAATCGATTTTTCGGGAAAAATCGTTTTTTTTTTCCTGCGATTCCTATTTATATTACTACCCACGTACCTACGTACTCATCATTTCTACTTCGCTTATCTACCTACCTAAATTAGATCATTCATCTAAATAAACGATTTTCACAGTTTTGTCAAATGTAGATGATGATGTAGAAGACATTTTTATAAAAAATAAGAAACCACTGTAAAATGTGAATATTTTCAATCAGTGAAACTGAGAAAAAACTGTTAGAACTTTGAAAGAAATTCAGGTAAACACAATTGTAAAGGTAAAGCAAGCAAAGCTTCAAAGTCAAAGCACAATCAAATCAAACAATTCGCGCCAATTGGACTACAAGTTTGAAAATTTAGCTTTTGACAAGTGTCATTGACAGTTGATTACTACCATAGACATGGGATCTATGAAATAGTTAATCAATTAATTTATATTTTATAAATGATTGAATATCTGTAAGATATCAAATTTAATTTATGTCTATTTTACCATGTTATAGTAAGTAGGTAGAATTTCATGTAAAAATTTAATTTAATTTAAAGTGCCTAAATTAGGTTTGTAGTACCGGTGCCGCAATGCTATAGATCGGTTCGCGTTCGGGGAGACAGACGGACTGATAGGTCGGTCGGTTCGCGTTTGTAGAGGCAACCATTGGTCAGTTCACGTTCGGGAAAACGATCAACGGTTCGGATCGCGTTCGGAGAGACGATTGATGGGTCGGTTCCCGTTTGTGAGGCGACTATTGGTCGGATCACGTTCGGAAAAACGATCAATGGTTCGGTTTGCGTTCGGAGACAAGACCGATGGGTCGGTTTCCGTTTGGAAGGCGACTATTGGTCGGTTAACGTACGGGAAAATGGCCAACGAACGGTTCAAAAGTTCAGTTTACAAAAATCGATTTTTATGTGTAAATCCCATAATCAATTATCTAAAAATCGATTTTTTGAAATAAAAAAATCGATTATAAAAAAATCGATTTTTATCAAAAAATAATCGATTAAATTAATAATCGATTTTTTTTTACAACATTCTGGAACCAGCCGGCGCGGCGAGCGCTTGCGTTATATTTAACTGTGCCTCGCGCCACGCATCCTAAATACATTAGTTATACTTCGCATACCTATGTACCAGTTATTAAAACCATAAAACCTTCAAGAGTCTTTCCATTACAAGACATATTGGCGACCGTGAACAATAACAGTGGACCTAATCAACAACAAGCCGGATTGGAATGTGCCTGCGTCGTGCGTGTGAGTGTAAAGTGTACGACGTGGCGGCCGGTCAGTAAAACAAAGAAAGTAAGCCTTCCTTTTGCTTTCCCTTCATAACCATTTCCTCAACTTCTATTTGCTGTGTGAATGCCTAGCTGCTTCGAAGCTGTTTAGGAGGTATCTTGCTATACGCGTAGGTACCATCCTTGCCTTATATTATTTGCACAGAAAAGTTTGATGTGGCATAAAAACTGTTCGTCATTTTAAACAACCATTTTTGTGGTCATGTCATTCAATGATATCAACGCGCCTTGCTTATAAAATTCGTGGAAATTTTCGATAAAATAAATAATTAATTTAATGTAATAATCGCATTTTTGCACTAAATTTCACTTCAATCTTCTATCAAGTAGTTACGATTCATATTTTGCTTTGGGTTTCACCTTGCCTTAGTACCTACTTGTATGTATTTTAAAAAGTTTAGCACTTTCAATACTCAATTTCAAAAGTAGTTAGGTACTTACCTATATACCTACTTTGAAGGAATGTGCACTAATCAGCGATAAAATAAAACCCGTTAGTGCTTTTATCATAACATTTTATATTCACGCCTTTTTGCCGACCAATTCCAGCGCCTGGTGAGGTCGATTCCTCGTACCGTGCCGTGCTGCGCTTCCCGGGGGGACGCAGCTAGCGGTCTTGACGGGTTCGGTGACCGCGCTCAGCTGTGCTCCGCGTACCTACGCTGTTCGTGCTGTTGGCGGGCTCGGCGGTAGCAGCTGTGGTTTGGACTGGGTGACTGCTGGATGGTATACCGGTTAGAGTGAACATCTTATATAAACTAACCTACCTAACTCATTGTTATAGGTAGGTAATAAATATTTAAATTGTTTAACGCGTTCTTAGTCAAATTTATAAATCATGATGCCTGAAAGTGAGTCTAAAACTAGATCTAAAAGTCCTATTCCATTTTTAAATGTTGAACCTGTGGATAGGACTGATCCTAAAGAGTACTTAAAAACTTTATCCCGTAAACGCGGAGGTATCAGAAGTAGGTTAACCTTATTCAAAACGTTCATTCAAAAATATAAATTAATAAAGTCAGCTGATCTTACAAGCCTAGAAACAAGAGAACTATCTTTGCGATTAGCACAGTGTCAAGAATTAATGTCTAGTTTTGACAGTGTGCAGTCAGAAATTGAAGAACTTTCTGTGAATGTGGATGAGCAGATTTTAGAACGGGACCTTACAGAAAGCGAGTTTTATTCGCAAATCGCTTTCGCTCAAGATATAATAGACTCATTTTCAGACAAACATAAAAATTCAGTTGAGTCGACAAAGTCGAGTTGTTGTCATGCCGCCTCAAATAGTTCAGTGAAGCTGCCAACAATTAATCTGCCTACTTTTGATGGCAACTATATAAAATGGTTAGAGTTTAGAGACACTTTTGAGTCTCTAATCAATGACAATGATTCTATCGCGCCGATCAACAAGTTTCATTATTTAAGAAATTCTTTAGTAGGTAGTGCTAGTATCGTCATAAGATCCATAGAGTTTGCCTCGAAAAATTACGAGTTTGCGTGGAAGGCTTTATGTGATAGGTACAATAATAAAAACATTCTTATAAATAATCATTTGAGTGCGCTTGTGAGCCTCAACCTGATTCAGAAGGAGTCATTCCGGGCCTTGAGGTATTTAAGTGATCAAATGCATAAAAATCTAAACGCGCTCAATACCCTGGATATTCCCACGACTGGTTGGGACCCATTAGTCATATTTTTGGTCTCAGCAAAGTTAGATCCTAAAACTAGTTTCAAATGGGAGGAACCCTTTGTGTTCCTCCCATTTTAAACTAGTTTTAGGATCTAACTTTGCTGACACCAAAAATATGACTAATGGTATCGCTTATCGCACTTACCTACACTTATTGAATTCAAGGAATTTCTTGAGAATCGGGCTAATGTTTTAGAAACAGCCTATTGCAGCCGCAATAATAACAATAATAATTTTGAAAATAAAATAAATAATAATTCATATAAAGAAAATAAATTAAATGTAAAATCATTTACAGTTGCGGAAGGTTCGCACAAAAAGGCATGTCTCATTTGTAATAAAATGCATCATTATGTGCATCAATGCCACAAGTTCAAAGCCATGAGCGTAGACGACAGACTTGCTGAGGTTTCTAAACACAAGTTATGTGCCAATTGTCTGCGTAGTGGTCACAATAATGTAAATTGCACGTTGAAAGGTCTGTGCCGCATCTGCCGAGAAAAACATAATACAGTTTTACACACAAACAACCAAGTTAGTAATATTACTACCGATCGTGCCGATTCATCAGCTTGTAACGTTCCGATGAGTTTATCAGCTGTTTCTCCAGGTCAAGTCTTGCTATGTACAGCTCAAGTGGAGATCATAAATAAACAAAATAATCGTAGGTACTTACCTTGCGCGTGCGTTGCTGGATACTGGAAGCCAGTGTTCGTTCGTCACTAATGATCTGAAACAAAGAATAGGATTAGGCACGGAGAAAATAAATACATTTAATGTGTTTGGTATAAACAATGTTGTGTGTGAGGTGTCTGAAAGATGTGATATCATGCTGAAGTCTCGAGTCGGCTTGTATAGTGTGAATATGAGTTGTTTAGTCATACCTAAAATTACAGGTAACGTACCTAACGCTCAAGTCGATGTTCAGAGATTGCAGCTGCCAAGTAACATTGTTCTCGCCGATCCTTCGTTCTATGAACCTTCCGACATAGATATTCTGTTAGGTGCAGACATTTTCTTCTTTTCTTATAAGTCCCAATCAAATAAAGTTGGGTTCAAATAAACCTATATTACAAGATAGCCAACTAGGGTGGCTAGTAGCCGGTCATACCGGAGATTTCTACTATAATAATAAAACTAATATCCAATGCAACGTTGTGCAAAATGATTCTAGGATATCACTTCAAGATATTCATGATTCAATCAAAATATTCTGGGAGGTCGAAGAATTGCCCTCAGATAAGAATACCTACTCATCCGACGAACCATTTTGTGAGTCTCATTTTATACAAAATACCCGTCGCTTACCTGACGGCTGATTTTCAGTCATGATGCCGCTGAAGGAGAATCCTGAGCAGGCACTTGGCAACTCATTCCCTTCTGCAATGAGACGTTTTATAAACCTAGAAAGAAAATTAAATAAAAATGAAAATATTAAAGAACAATATAATGAATTTATTAAAGAATATGGCAATTTAGGACATTTATAGGAAATTAATAAACCTGAGTTTGGATTCTACTTACCCCATCACTGTGTCATTCGAGAACAGAAGGAAACTACAAAGCTTAGGGTAGTCTTTGACGCCTCAGCCAAGTCCACTTCCGGAAAGTCGCTTAACGACTTACAAGCGCTAGGCCCCGTGGTGCAGAGCGACTTGATGTCGATTCTTATTCGCTTTCGAGTTCATAAATTCGTTTTGACTGCAGATATAAATAAATTTTATAGACAGGTAGCCTTAGATCAATCTCAACGTCATTTACAGCTCGTGCTTTGGAGAAATCAACCAAGCAGTTGTAACGAAGCGTTACATACATTCAAATATAAGACCGATCGAAGCCGACTTGCCTGAGGCAGGGGGGGAAGCCTTGAGAGGAATGCGTCCGCGCCGGCGGCGGCCACTCGCTCGCCAGTCGCCAGTCGCTTCTAGGCTGAACCAAGTACGGTCCACACTACTTTTCGTCAACTCGCGCGTATTAGCCGGTTGCGATATTTTAATAAGTATATCATTAATTTATTAGTAAAATCGCGTACAGTGTATTCCCGCTATAGGGTGAGTTTTGAATGGCACATATTACTGTCACTACCATACTTAGCTTAGTTTTTTCATGCCTCTAAGTGTGTTTTCTCATATTGTTTAATTTAAATTCATTCATGAACTTTTAATCCATTTCAGCTTCCCATTCTTCATTCTTTTTATTATTGCATTTATTATTTTACACATATACTTAGCTTATTACACGTCGGAAGGTCAATGTCACCTTGACATTGAACCAGAAGGTAAATTTCCGTTAGAACTTTCTTGTCTTTTTGCTTCTTATCTACCTTTAAGTTTTACTAATTTAAAATCATATTCTATTTAAATTCTTTATTGCTTTTGCCTTCTTTCTTAGCCTTCTGCTTTTGGTGTCATTTTGTAAACTCCGTTCTGAAGTACCACCTCGGCAAAAACTATACTGCGAGTAAGTACCTACCCTTTCTACTCTGTGATGCCGTTGGTGGGCCTTGGAACGGAAGTTAGATATGCCAAATATTAATTATTTGGTATTATCGCTTCCAGGTACTACGCTACGCTTGGGATTGTGACCCTACTATCCGGTCTACCATTTACTACCGTTGGAACTTCCACACGGTTGGGAACGCGCCAAGACCATATCTGGATTCGGCTCGTGTTGAAGAGACCACAGCTCGCCCGGAGTTTCCTGCTCGGCGCGTTCAATACAAGCTGTCACTTGCGAGCCACCCACCGTTCTTCATACAGATTCATAACAGGGGAGTGCTTGCTGGATTGAGTGGGAGTTGGAAACAGACTGAGCTAATTATTTACCACGACCTCCAAATTTGTGTGCCCGACTTAGCTAGAGTTAATTAAAGTTTACATTTTAAATATGTATATACCAGCTTTTCATTTTTTCTGTACCGGGACACAGTCAATCAAACCGAGATCAGCCTATCAAAGTTCAGCAACTTCAAACTTTGACCTACGGAATGAGTTCCGCTCCCTTCTTGAGCACCAGGTGTCTTGTTCAGCTGGCTGATGAATGCGCAGATCCCGTCATTGCAAATGTTATTAAAAATGATTTCTACATCGATGATTTAAATACAGGTTCATTCAATGAAGATGAGCTTAAACATATTTATCTAAATGTCACTCAAGTGCTGGACTCAGCTTGTTTTCCACTGAGAAAATTCCGCACAAATTGCCCTCAAATATTAAACGATCAATCAGGATCTTCAAATTGTCTTGATTTTCATGAAGAAGCTACCGTTTTAGGTTTGAAACGGTCGCCTATGGCAGACCAACTATATTTTCCAAGTGGCATTGAAACCACGCCTACGATAACCAAAAGAATGATAATTTCAACTACTTGTAAGCTGTTCGACCCATTAGGGTTAGTCAGCTGTTGCATTATAAAACCCAAAATTTTACTCCAAAATTTATGGAGTGTCAAGTTAGACTGGGATGACCCAGTTCCAGATCAGTTTGTAAAAAGGTGGGCTAGCTTCATACAAAACTGCGTGACCTGATATAACATGCTTATGAAGTACTTTTCATCCGAGAAATAAGTTAATATTCTATTTGCAGCAAACAAAAAGTGAATTGCGGTCGCCGTAGACCACAATCTTCGCGTAGGTTACGGCGTAGCACAACGCTACGTCTAAAGATTAAGCCGAGTAGGTTTAATTCTGTCGGAAGTTTTTAATAAAATACAATTTTATTATTATTATTCTTATTATTATTATTTTTTAATTTTCTTCAAAGTCCACGTAAATGTTTACTGTTTTTTTTTACTTTGACTATGGCAATATTCTCTGACAGACGCCATAAAATAAATCAAAATATTCAAGTGCCTTTCTTTTGTTACTATATTTTTACGAGGTAATTCTACATTTAATAACAAACTTCTAGGTATAATGTATTAGAATATCAGGTACAATGGTGACCTTCAAGAACATAGCTCCTTTCGGCACAAACGTTAAAAGGTTCGACAGAATAACCGTACATCCGAGCTTGGATCCCAGCGGACTGTACACGATCCGACCATACGGTTGCGACCCTTGTCTCTACCACCCACAGCCCATTCACAAAATATTCGAAGTAAACAGATACAGGAAGGTAGATAAAGATCCATGGAAGTACAAAAGTGAACTCGAAGATTGGGCAAAGAACTTGGGTTATAGGAATCAAAAGATACTCGACAATCGAAAATGGCGAGAGTCCGTGCTAGGGCCCGCGTGGCACGAGATAGAAGAGCCGCCATTAGGCGGGTCGAGGTACAAGGCAGCGTGTATGAACGTCGGCTTTGGAAGAACGCCGAGGTCGAGACCGTCAAAGAACAGAGTACCGGGCCCCGGGACCTATTACAAAGCTGTTCCTTTTCAAGTACCCTATGGCCCACACTCCACCAGACCAACCTTCGACCGGGAAGAACCGTGCAGATTCAAGGACGAATGTCCAAAGTGGAGTCTAGCACCTGACCGCTACACCATCATAGACAAAGGATGCATCGAGCAAAAGTCTAAAAAGCTCGTATCGCTGCGCGGTCCTTACGACCTATTTACGGGAAGACGAGACGGCACAGTCAAAAACCACTTTAACACATCTCTTCGGTGCACAGCAGCGACCTGGCCCATAGCGTTAAAAGGATGTTTTGAAACCTACAAAAAGTCTCGCTTGGGTGTCATGAACAAAACTGGTAGGAATTTACCGTACCGAGGACGTAATGCACTTGTGGATTTGGCGATGTGCGCTCGCCGACCCGAAGAACCGGGGGCTGCGGCTTACAACACTGACAAGCCGAAGGTATTTGTACAGAACAAGCAGGGCTTCAACAGCTCGTACGACAAACCACCAGGGTACCAGCGAGTCGTGGTGTGGCCTGGCGTGGGCCGGTATAACCCCAAGCCACATACCTGCGGAATCATTGGGCAGGGTCATCGCCTCGTTTTCATTAGCAAGCAAGGTCGGACAATCGGCGCGATTATCCCACAACCGTTGAACTCTTTTTGATTCAACAGGATTTTTATTACTGACCTCACAACAACTTCAATGATTTCTACATTATATTCCAAGATATTTCAACATCAGCTTGCTTTTATTTTAACAGTAGGCTACATCATAACCACTATCGGTTCGTAAGAGCATGAAGATGGGATAAGATCATAACAACTCGTAATTTTTTATCAAACCGGTTTACTTGCGATTGATAGCCATTCACCATCAAACCAAGGAGGTTCAAGTGGACATCACTATAATTAATTCAGTGAAGTGCCGATCCTTTACTATGTAGTGTGACCACGAGTAAAACGTCACACCAGTATCACGAATTGGTGTGACCACGAGTCCGCAGTCAATTAACAATAATGTCGATTAACGTAGCCTATTGATAATTGAGGGCACACAAAAGTACCTTTAAACAATCGTAATATACGTGCCAACGACTAGTTATTTGTATTTATGACGATGTAAAAAATTATATTTGTGACAAGCTGACCCCGCGAACTTCGTATCGCAATTGACAAAAAATGTTGTTTGAAGTTCCCGTTCCCGTTACCGTATTATCAAACCTAATAAAGCTCAAATGACTCTACGTTTTAGTTAGAAAACTTTTGTATGGGAAAAAGAAAAGGTCTGTTTTTAGGGTTTTCCCGGCAATTATTCGAACCTTTTTTTCTCACCTTTTAAACCTTACCCTAGACCTCCACGAACATTTTAAGACCAAGATATGATAAGTCCGTTCAGCCGTTCTCGAGTTTTAGCGAGACTAACGAACAGCAATTGATTTTTATATAATCACTACATAGTATAAAGCAAAGTCGCTTCCCGCTTCCCGCGTCTGTATGTATGCTTATATCTTTAAAACTACACAACTGATTTTGATGCGGTTTTCTTAATAGATAGTGATTCAGGAGGAAGGTTTATAGGAATCAGCTTTGCACCCGTGCGAAGCCGGGCGGGTCGCTAGTATAAATATATAGATTACAATAAATCAGTTTGAGGAAGTTAATATCTCGCTACAGGCACACATAAATCAATGGCATTGCAATGGCCATCAATACCTACAAACTGATATTTACAGAAAATAGTGTTGACAAGTCCCGTATCTGTAAACTTATTTAAAACTCGTGCCCCATGTATGGTACAAACACGTAACTTAGGTACCTCTAAATCCTTCAAGTGCCCCGTACAATCCGTAATAGGATACATACATTATACAGTATTTTTTTTTAATATATTAAGCCTAAACCCTAGAAATAATGTCTTAAAGTATGCTAAAAGGAAAGTCAAGGGTTTATCTTTATAATGGCATTACAATTGAGGAACAAAGCTAAAGACATTTATGAGTACGATCAATCAATTTCATGCTTTTAACAATTTGATAATAATATCAAGTTCACTATTTCGCCTTCTAACTAAAACGTTACATTAATTTTGCTCCCCAATCATCCATTTACGTTTAATGTTATAATGTTCATTGATAATAAATTCTGAAAAATTCATCATAAAACCATTACAGAATGACTGTGTGAAGTGCGCATTTGGATGCCTCGCATTCCTCGGAACATGAAATTGAGATTTACTAAATTCAGATCCAAACACGCCTTGCACATCGCTATAAACATAATTTTAATTTACAAAGTCAACAGCACAAACGTGAAGCAAAACATTGAGATCAGTCACATAGCCCGCTATGAACCATATTAATTAAATTAAATTTCACTAAAAAAGACCTAAACATTTTTATTTTTTTTATACAAGTCGTATGCATCACTTGTCACAATATTTTGCTTCATTTCCACTTAAAAGCATAATTAAATTAAACTTATTCCGCTAACAGAAGGATGATGGCTAATTTTAATGAGGAACCTATCATTCGATTTTTAATAAATTGTTTAAATTAAGGTCAATAAGGTTTACAGTCGGACATAATGTCTAAGTGCTTAATGGAAAGAGAGAATGAGAAATGAGCGCATACACGTATAAACTCGTATACACGGTGCCATGGGCTGACTCCTTCTGAAGGAGGCTAGATGGCCTTCTCGTCTAGGCCAACTACCATATAACCTCGACTCCTGCACATCATCGCGTAATCATCCTGTAAGCTCTTCTTAAATCTAACAAAAATACAATTATATTAGTATAATGTTGGCATCGTAAGTTATTGGGTTCAATGAACGTCCGTTGAAAGACCAGCTTTCATAATTTTTACCTATTTCGGAATGATTACTGAACGACATTCATAAATAGTTTTATTTCTAGGAAATAGATAGACAATCAACTTCATAGAGCTAACAAATGTTAGCATTATTCAATGTTGAACAATAACAGTATCTATTGATTTGCCACGTCAAGTTCGATGGTGAAACTAGATAGGAAAAAAAGTCTCATTTGTTAGACTCGAACTACTGTATAAAACATAAATTATAAAAAAAAATTGTTGTCGAAGTTATTTGCGAGAAAAGGAAAGCAATCGCATTTCACTTTACAGTTAAAATTGAGCATCTAAAAAAGAACTACGTCATAATTTCATGCAACGCGTTTTACAAACGTATTCAGAAGCACTCGTCATAATAGTGCCGTTCCTATTAAAAATGGATCAAAAAATAAATACCTGAATACAAAATCTGCGTAAATAAAGTTCTATAACGGACTTTTTCATTATATTCAGAACAAGGATAATGTAGTTAAAGATTGCCTGTTCATAAAATGGAGGAGGATAATACGTATTCGGCGGCCATCTTGTTTTTAGGTACGAGTATGTTCACAGACAGGTAGTTCGAAACTTGACTTGCTGAATGTATGATGAAATATTTTTGGATTTCTTTTTTTGGTATTTTTATTCAAAGCGTAGTTTATTAGACAGAATATAACATTTAGGTAAAGAGTGAAGTTCGGCTTAAAATTATTGGAAGTATAGCACGAAAATCCTCTTTAAAGTAGAATGTTGTTTTTTTGTCTAATTTTATGACGTTTATTAGGATTGTATCTAGTTTCATTTTATATATGAAGTACTATTCTAATACCGCTAACACAGAAACGAGCGGTTACAGTAAGATGTCGATTACAACTTAGGTACAATAACACCGCCTTACCAGGCATATTTAACCACATTTAAACACATATATATATATATATATATATATATATATATATATATATATATATATATACATTATAAATATATATTATATTCGTTTACGTCAAAATGACAAAATCTTTTAAAATAAACAGACGAAACAGAATAGAAATATGCATTAAGTGTACCATCGACCACGAATCTACGTCAACCGAATGCACGAGCAAGGTGGAAGTGGAAACTGCACAATACGTTAAGCAGAGTTTTTTTCTTTTTCCAGTTAGTCTTATCTCGGTAACATCTTAAATGGAAATGATAAAAAAATGGATTGTGTGTCGTTTGTGAAGAGACCAGATTATTTGGTTAGGTATCTGAGCCCAATCTGACTTAGTTAAATTCTTATCAATATCGATTAAAATGCCTATTGCTATCCGTGCTAGTCTAATACCCACAAACAATGATAAGTTGGGATTCGTTATTTATAAAAACTAGTAGGTATAAGAACCTGTTAAAAATCGCTACCTTAACTATGTACTTGTTTAATGGAGACCGAGCTCGATAAGAATATATAATGGGCTCATAAGGGGTATTATCATTTATATAATTATGTAAGTAATATTATTATTGGTAGTACGCTACAAAAACTATTCGGAAATTCATATTAGGTATTATAAAGATGAAATTACGACATATAAATTATTAATTTTACAGAAAGGTATTTACGTCGATATATAAATTGTCAAAAACCTATAAAATACAAGGATGCAGAACTCCCGATTTTATATATTTCGGTATTTAGTGAATACAATTTTAACGTGCAGAAATCGTAAGCGACACGCACGTCGTCGTCAGCATCCAAAAATAATTTCAGAAACTTATCTAGATTTGTTTTTGAAAACTGACACTATTATAGAGTTATTTACGGATGCACATTTGATTGTTGCTGCAACACAGCTGCATAATATAAAATTTTATTAAAATCGAAACGGCTAGGTACAATAACTTCATGAATTTTTTTTATTGATAATTACATTTAGGCTCATTTTCTGTTATCGTACACACTGCGAATCAAATCTCAAGCATACTTTTTGACGGATTTTCATTTAATTACATATTAATCAGCATACAATCAGCCTTAAAATCAATACAGAATTGAAATAAATAATGAACAAACAAATTCTTGTTGTTCATTTGCATTAAAAAAAAATCTGCAAACATGTTTTAATTCTATAAGTTTTTCGACAATAGACGCAATATTCGAGATAAAATTACCTACTGTTTAGGTTTCCTTCGCCAAAAACGGACGAAAATACAACAAAGTTTAACATTGCCGCGGCGCACGAGCGTAAGAAAACTGCAGTAAATTTTATCCCTAGGTATACCTTATTTCTAGTCACTATTTTTTATGCGATTTTATACATTTTATACAAATTACCGAGAACTAATATCGTGATTATGGGGAAAGGCCAGCGTCATTAATTCACACAAACGTACTCCCCTGTTTCCTACCTGGATAATAACACTAGAGCAAATATTTTTCTGCCATACAATTCTCAACTACCACTGTATGCCTCTATTTCAGTTATTTATTATGCATAAATAAATTATTAGAAGAACTACCTAAAAACCGTCTAAAATCGCAAAAATTTCCCAAATATACCGCCATCTCCAGAAAATTTGACTAATAAAAAGAATAAGATAAAAACACAGGCATAGCCAAAATCCTTTTTATTATTTTTCGAATATTCATAAAAAAAGCTATTTAAATATATCCAGTTTTGGAGAAAACAGGAAAATGCGAAAGGCATGAATATTTGACCTTTCGATACAAAAGAATTTATTATTACCTATTTCTATCCTGGATAATGGAACAATTCACCATCTGTATTTTTATTGCTCGGTTTTTATGTTTTTGAATGCATGTTTGTGTAACAAAAAAAATTAACACGCCGACCCAGTATAATGCATAAACTATTTTAGCGTTAAATAGTTTCACTATTCAAAGAAGAACTACGAGAACGCGCGAATCAGATTCCTAATAATATCCTATGACGCGACGCGAAAAACGGATTTTCGTTAATAATTCTTCGATTCAAAACTATCACACGAAGATAAAGGCTCGAAATACAAGATAAACGTGCGCGGAATATAAAAATTCATATATAAATATAAAATACACTATAGAATAGATTCATAAGTCACGATTTCGGTTCCAATTATAAAATAAACTAGATTATGATAGCTATTCTGTTGTCTCGACAAAACGGACTGAAATGTATTAGATATGCGTACATAGCGTAGCTTGCCTAATCTAATTCTTAGCTGATCGTCCAAGATAGGTGTGGCTCGCTAGCATTAACAGCTGATAGCGTCCATGCTTCGGGGAGCACGTGAATGTCGTTCCCAACTTCAAAAGACGTGAAGCCTCTTTGGACGGCCTAAAAGCTCCAGAGTTGACCACGAACTTCTTGTTATTCAGTAAAATACGAAGGTACTAGACAACTCCATGTACAGGGCTGTTACTTTAAGTCTAAGGTTTACGCTTAGACTATAACATGAAAATAATAAGAGCATTCATAATTTACATTTCTTTATGTAATTTTGTTAAGACAACAAAATTGCGTGAAGTATATTAGATAAGGTATACTAATACTTTAAAGTTGAAGTCCCAACGACTTCTTTCGCGTGGTTTTCCATACAAACTTTGACCTTTAACCGTTGTTTTTCGAGATAAAAGGTATCCCATGATCCAATCCAGGTTACAATTTATCTACACAGCGAATTTCATCGAAATCGGTACAGCCGTTGTGACGTAATTGAGTACCAAACAAACAAGTATCCAACTTTGGAAATTATAATTTTAGTGTAGAGAAATGTTTTTTATAACTTATAAAATGGGGAAAAGAGGCGAAAATTCCTCTGGTTTTTTTACTTGAAACATGGGACAAATACTCTTCACATAAAAATAAACTTCAATTAAGAAAGTACCAGATCGTAATGGCACGACAGGATTTTTCAATACTATCTACTTTCTATTGATTCATCCCCAGAAAGTGGGGGTGAATGAATAAAAGCCGCCAAAGTTTGTTGGATCGACTTTAAACTTGGGATCACTCCTGGATAGATCTAGACTTCTAAAGTATACAAAATCATATCAAATCACGCGAAACGAAGTTGCATCGGAAACGGTCAGTTTGTACATATCGATGTTATCACGTTTAAATTAGATACATAGTTGGCAGTTTAGTAATTTAGGCACGCGTTCAATGATAGGCACTCTAGCTAAGACAGTAAGGTAATTACATGAAAATGATGTGATAAATAAATCCTACATTGTAAGTACATATAGTGCATTTACCGCCACACACTCTTACTCCAGCACCAAACTGCAATGGACCCTATCTATTTTAAATTATTTTATCATAAGAAACCTATAGATTTACATAATGCGAGTCGGTTATGTTTACAACTTCGTCAATATTTCAAATTTATTAACCTAGCATTATCTCCTGTGTAATGCCAACCGTAAATATACATAGTGTCCCAAAAACATATCGAGCAGTGCATAGCACCATTATAGGCACTCGAATCATGTATACAACAAGGTAGATTCAAGATTTCACTACTGTTCATAATTCAGAAGTGTTACTTCGCGCCCGCTAAGTTATTGAACAATACAAGTTAAAATTAAAACACTTCATTTGTTGAATTTGAATTTGGAACATTATTTGGGTACCTTTTAAGTTGTTCTGGACGCTTGACATTATTTTTTGAGACACCTTGTGTATTACGTACACAATATGATATGCATACGTTGTGGCTAGTACTTAAAAATAAAGATTAAATTATAGTATTTCTATAGTGTAATGGGTTGAATCAGTCCTATTCAGTGAGCGGTTGTATCGCCGCCACCGGTCCAATCGTTTTTTCTCTAAACTCACAGTTAGTAATGATAATCATATGTACATATTACCATAGTTATCAGAATTTATAAGGTATATAACTATCGAATGAAATCTCGTGTATTTTTCTTTAAAATTATAACAAATAATTCTCCACAGATCCACAAAATTTGTTCAATATGTTCATATTTTTTTTAATTTTGTGCGTTTAATATAAATTAAACGAAAATATTGTTTCAAAAATAGTTTTTTTTTTTATTGAACATTTAAATACGCTACTCTATTTGCCACTAGCAAGTCATATAGAGAGTAGAATAAATCGACTTCCTCCATCACACTCCCCCCAAGTAGTATTATAAACAAAAAGTTTTTTTTTTAATTTGTACACCTAACCTATGATCATTAAAATTATTTTGAATTTAAAATATATATCCATGTTAAAATAACTTGTGAAATACAAAGTTGAAAGGCAGTCATGCCTTAAGGATCACTTCACATAAATAAAGATGCTCAGCTCAACTCGATGGCTTTTTACACACAACTCTCGATATTGGAACAGTACAAAATACAGCTTGTTTACACTGTAAAGATTACATGAGATGATGGCGGAGCGCGATATTGATGCGAGCTGGTCGATCAGCCGCTCCTCGTCCTTCGAGACGGGCACTCAGCGTTGCTGGTTTCTGCGCGCTTTGCGCATCGGACGCCGGGCTGTCACAGTGGGTGCGCTTCCCATATTGAACTGCACCGGGGCAGGTGAAGTCGCTCCGCCAAAGCTGTACATGCCTGGCTGGATTCCGGCCTGCTGCTGCATTCCCATCATTTGCTGCGGCTGCTGCATCTGAGACTGTTGCATATGCGACTGAGGTTGCTGAAACGAACAACGCATAGATGTAGGAAATGTTGCTTATAGATAATGCTAGATCGAAGCAGATTCATTTATGAGTTTCGGACAAAAATTTTATGCACTCACTGCTATGTTTTAATAAGCGCTCATGGCCTAGTTGTTTGTTTTAGGCATTGTCATGCATGACAAAGGCTTTTGAAACCCTCCCTATGTTTAAAAAAAATGATTCTAGCCGCAGACATAAATTTTGGCAATAATAATTTCATTATCAGCTTCTCTTATACTATTATTTGCATATGCTGCAAAATACATACAGGAATTTAAGAATTTTAGATGAATTGAAGAGAAATGAAAGATGATGATGTTGATGAAGGTGGATAAATAGGTTAACTAGGATGGCGAAATGTTATAATAATCAAAGTAAAAACAAGTTGTGAATAATAATAATTTAATGAACTGATTATAAATGTAATTAAAACAACAATGATATACTTGTGCTCATACAAGTATCTTTATACTTGTAAAAATACAAGTACTTGTATATGAAGTACAAGTATATATTAAAATAAAGAATAAAAATAAATAGTATCATGACTGATAACCCTCAAGTACGGTAGACCTACTCTCAGATCTCAAGGCGCTTAGATCCTTGAAAATGTCTAAATGTGGTTAGTCAGAAGGTGGTCCAAACATTATGTTTAGCACAATACCCACAATACCACCTTTTAAGTGTCAAAAAAGATAGGAGTAATAGGTTAGCATGTTATGGGCATGTCATAAGAAAGGAAAGTCATGTAACGAGAAGGATGTTAGGAATAATGCACTTTGAGAAAGATGACATAGGTAAGAAAGAAGTGAGTGATGAGACAACAGCTGAGAGAGGGATATAAAAAATACATGTTGTGCCGACCCAACATAATGTAGGACCAGGGCAGGAAAATGATGATGACAATACCCACAATTCACATTAGTTAGCATTCCATATGTAACAGATATATACATGATCATTAGATATCCATGATGATGTGATGATGTTAATGGCCTTAAAATGTTAGTCAGTATTTATATATTGACTTACTAACCAAGGCTAACGCAATCATCACCTCATTTAAAAATTCAATATTAATTACCTGGCCAAATCCAAACACGCTTGGGGTAGACTGCGAGGCGCCAAAGTTGAACGCAGGCGCTGGTGCCGGCGACATTGTAGGCGAATCAAAGGTGGCCATAGGCGCGGGGGCGCCGAAAGGGGACGAGCTTGGTGCACCGAACATGGGCACCGCCGGCGCGGTCATAGCCGGCTGCACGCTGCCGAACATGGGCGTTGCCTGCGAGCTACCGAACATCGGTGGCTGGCTTGGATTGTCCTGATTCATTCCAAACATACTTTGTGGAGGCGGCGCGTTTGACCCGAACACGTGCATTTCTGTGTTGTTCGTCGACGCACCGAACGGTGAAGGCGCTGGCGTCGCTCCGAACGAAAACCCTTCCTTCGCTGGACCGCTCGCCTGCACGCCGAACGGTGAAGGCGCCGACGTAGCTCCAAACGAGAACGGTTCCTTTATTGGAGCGTTCGCCATGAACGGATTAACCTGGGTCGGTTGTTCGGTGGTGGTTGGCCACATGCTTGTGGTTTCTTTGGCAGGCGCAGTGAACATAGGTGTGTTGCCCGAAACGAGCATACCGTTTCTGTTCGACGCAATGCCGTTCCCTGTGCCACCTAGAGGATTCCCCATCATACTCTGAGCGTCGTTTCCGCCTAGGGGATTGATAGGGCCGTTATTCAACGGGTTGACAGTGGGAATACCGAAGGTGCTCGTGGGTGCGGTGCCGAAAGCTGGCGTGGTCGTGGGTTGGGCGCCAAATGCTGGCGTAGTCGTGGGCGCGGCACCGAATGCTGGCGTAGTCGTGGGCGCGGCACCGAATGCTGGCGTAGTCGTGGGAGCGGCACCGAATGCTGGCGTGGCCGTGGGCGCGGCGCCGAATGCTGGCGTGCTCGCAGTGGAGCCAAAAGTAAAGTTGAACGATTTCACCTCTTTCGCAGGCGCAGGGTTCGCGCTCTGGTTACTTCCGAAGCTAAACATTGACGTTGCGGTCTGGCCAGCAGGAGTGCTTTGCACGTTACTCTGGAATGATGAAGTCAATGGCGCCAGCGAGGTTTCGGGCTTTCCGAAGAAGGACATCGGAGGATTGGCTTCCGATTGTGGGAACATTCCCATGGTCGTCGCCGTCGCCGCTGGAGCGGCTTGCGTTGTCATAGAGTTGGTGAGTGAGGCGGTGGAGGCAGGCGAAGTGAAAAGACCTCCGGTACTCGGCTGTGCGGCTGAGAACGAGAACTGCGATTTTGGTGCCTCTAACATTGCGCTTGGTTGCGCCGCAGGCTTAATCGGCGATACTGTCTTATTTGTCTCCGCAGAGTTATTAAAATTAATTAAAAACGCGTTCATCGCATTCTTTGTGTCTGCTGGCGCTTGGCGGGCCGTTGGCTTGGCGTCATCTGACACCATAAAAGAAATCGAAGGCACTTCCTGCGCTTTCTCTTTTTCTTCAGCCGGCTTCACAATATCTGGTAGCTTGACAGCGGGCGCCGTGCTTGTAAATAATCCGGTAGTGATATTCTGCTGCGGGATACCGAATGAGAAAGACGGTTTGGGCTCATCAACTTTTTGGTCACTTGGATTTTTGGCCGGCAATGTAAAAAAACTGGTACTTTTTGGCACAATGTTATTATTCGTTTCCGATTCCTCTCTATTCTTTGGTATGGAGAACTCTACTTTTTTTGCGAGGTTTGATTCTTGTTCTATGGGATCTATGCCAAACTTGAAACTGGAGTTGACCTCTTTTTTGAATTTGAAGTTTGTGTACTCCGGCTTGTCGCTATGTTCTGGGAATCTTAAAGCTTCACAGCACAAGCAACTCGTTTTCTCACTGGCATTAGTAGCCAGGCAAACGTTGCATTCCCATAACGACTTTTGAGCTTCGATAATTTCTCCCATTTTGTTGTTAGCTGCCGTGGAGAAATTCGTCGCGAGTGTTTTGGGGGCTGGTTTGGTTCCTGGTTTAGCTCCGCCGCATGCTGCGCACCTTTCTTTAGTAGGTTTGTTAGTGATGAGGCAATCTTCGCATCTCCAGTCTTTTTCAGCTGAGTCTGGAGCAATTGGCTTGGAGGCCGAGGCGCCTTTGCGAGGGTTTGGGCTGCCGCAGCAGATGCATTTGTCTGCGCAATCGTCGTTATCAACCCAGCAATCCCCGCATGTCCACTTCGATGAGTTGGCCTTTTTAGCAATTGGCAAAGAGTTCATATGTAGACTAGGTCGCATTTTATCACAATTAACGCATTTATCGGAGTTTGGTTGTCTGTCCAATAGTTTACATGTGATACATTTGGCTGTGGCTGCTTTAGGCGTCGCTGCTGTTTTCTGCAAGGGCTTCTTGGCTCCGCAACAGGCGCATTGCACCGCCTCTTTTTTATTCGGCGCCCAGCAATCTGAGCATTTCCAATCGTTGATAGTTATAGCGAATTTCATAACCGATTTCTCAGTGACTGCTTTAGCAGACTCATCTTTCGTCTCCGGTAGCTGTACCATCTTGCTTTCTTCGACATTGTATTCTTTTAAAAATGAGAATTTAGGCGGCGAGGTGTTTTCCGCCGCTTTCGCTGGACTGCCGAAATCGAATGTCAGCCGCGAGTTCGTAGCCTTTGTATCCGGTGTTACGGGGAGAGGCGTCGAAAACTTAAAAAGTTCATAACTCGGTTTGTCCGTTGATTTTTCTGCAGGCTTGGAATTTGATCCTGCTAACAAGAACTTGGGCAGATTGTTTACGTCCACTTGTAAGACTGCGTTCGGCAGTTCGACTTTCTCTGGCATGACGAAGGGTTGGTTGTTCCTGCATATTCGTGATTTCAGTTTGGACTGCGACTTGGTAGAGGCGTAGTCATTATCAGAATGGTCTCTGGAAAAAGTGCGAGTTGTTATCAATTTTGGACACATTATGGAGTAGAAAAATTTTATATTATGAAAGTAAAATGACATACTGCTTTGCTTTGTCGACGACATAAGGCTGGTAGGAAAGAGTGCTGCTATGCGACGCGATAATCTGTCGTGCCGCTTTAGTGGAGTCCATGAGACGACTCCGCGCCTTCAATCTGATCATAGAAGCTGTTGACGGTACATACAGCTCTTGTTTTTTGTATGCTGGAAAAATAAACAACACATACATAAAAGGAATTTGGACAAACTCATAGGACTGGCCTGTTAGGCTACAAATAAATTTATTAAATTTAATAAAAGCTAAAATATATGAGGAGTTTCATACAGGATAGCTGCTGTCCTTTACAAAGTACACATTGGGGTACTCTTGATAATATCTATAAATGTAACAGACAGGGTTGCCTTGGATATAATAGAGGAATCTACAAGTAATAACTAAACATTATTTTTAAAATAGCGCTCTCTAGCGATAGTAAGTTTGTATAATCACATGACCGAGCTGAGTGTTGCGTAACTTAGCTGATCATAAATGGATCTATTTTAGCTCATACTAGCGACCCGCCCCGGCTTCGCACGGGTAGCATGTTATTATACATATTAACCTTCCTCCTGAATCACTCTATCTATTAAAAAAAACCGCATCAAAATCCGTTACGTAGTTTTAAAGATATAAGCAAACATACATACATACATACGCGGGAAGCGGAAAGCGACTTTGCTTTATACTATGTAGTGATTAATACTTACAATTAGCTGTGTTACTCAAGCTAGGCTGAATACTCTTATTGATATCTCCCAGCTCTGACATTTCGTATCTCGGTATCCTTTTAGCTTCTATCAATGGTGATGAATAGTTTTCTAATAGATCCATGACCCGTCTCGATGATGAACTCATATTGACAGTTTCTGCTTCCCTCGCCTCGTTGACATAGGTCTTTTTACGCTGCTTGATATTCGGAAGGTTCATATATTGGGTTGACGCTGAAGCACCTCCGTACATGGTCTGTCCAGGGTAGAAGGGTGATCCGAGCAAGTGAGGCTTGAAATGTGGCTGTTTGGTGTCTTTCACTTGGTGTGCAGCTGTTTGAGCTGGAACAATATATCACAGTTAGTTCTAAGATTATATACCTGAGAGGTCAAATCCAATCTAAATGACCATTATTTTGTATTCTGAAAGTCACAGCCATGGAGGTACCTTGTCTTGCAAAACAAAGGTTCAAATTATGGCCGTTGCGTTTCAAATGCGCTTTACATAGCAAAACAAGTGCTCAAAACAATAAAGGAAAACAGTATTTTTATAAACTGTGAAGGGCTTGCAATCAAATGCTAATGGATACTGCAAAATGTAGGCATGGGCCAATTATAATGATTAGATGTGCTTCTGATTACCTAAAACATCTTCAAGGATCTAAGCACCTGGAGATCTGAGAGAACATCTATCATACCAACTAGGGGATTACAGTTGTGATTCTATATCAATAGTTTTTTTTTCCATTGTAATCCTAAATATAACCTCTCATACACTACTTGATTATGTTATTTATTTATTTAATCAGCACTAGCACTTATAAGTAGGTATGTTCACGTCATGTATGCAATGTTCATTGAGGAAACAATGTTGTATTCCTTAATTGAGCCTGTGTATTGTGCATCATTACATTACTTGAAGCAATTTGTTGTCCTGGTCCGGTTCGTAATTGAGAGGTAGTACCATTCGATCTAGCTTCATCTAGTCGCATGGTACATACTAATGATACATTCTGGTATGGACTTTGTAGTGATATTGAATGTAATTGCACAATAGCATTATTTCACATCACGGAATTTGAGGAAATGAGTTCAATACCAAATGTACAGAACTATGCAAAGTGAGCCACCACTCATACCCACCCTGCTTTGCAAATATACCTAGTAAGTTTTGTAAAACATGTATATCCATGCTGATGTCCAATATCAAATATCTTATGAAAAAATGGAAAACAGCTTAACAACATGTGTGACAACAATATGCCATCAAAAACATAACTTGTAAAAAAAGCCAAGTCTCGCAACGCAACTCAGTTCTTCTACCGTAAAAAGTTGTGAGATCCATGTCACAACTTTTTACTTTTTCCATACCAAGTCGGTTAATTTATTCAGTCCCTACTTTAAGGGTCCTTCTGACTTATGTTATTACGTAAAGGTTAGCTAATTACGTAATAACACACCACAACACCACCAGATGTGGTGTGCACACATGTGGTGTTGCTGAAGACACTTATTACTTTTTGGTGCAATGTCCATGGACTAAGTCTATCAGAGTGGAATTGACAACAAAGATTAATGCCTACAGTCTTGATGTGGACTTGTTAGCTGCTAGTGTATTAGCTATTTTCTGTAGCCACTTTTATGCTCCCAAAGTTATTTAAAGGTGTTTAGATAAAAAAAAAAGATATGAAATCCCTATACTTAGACTTAGTTGCTATGTGATTCAAAGTCGCAAAATAAAATTAATAAAAAAACAAATCAAATATTCAGTCAAATATTGCTGGGCTATTTACTCCACACTTCCAAGAAAATCCAAGGAATAAAATTTCAAATTTGTAAGAATTCAGCAACAACAGTGGCACTGTCAGTATGGGTCTATTATAATTGCAAAATGGCTTGATTACAGCCGTATTTGTAATGCAATAAGCTGAAAAAAACAAACTTCATGATACAAGAGATTTTTTTTTGATGTTTCTTTTCAAAAAATACTAAAAAAAATATGACGTCAACTGTAATTCCCAAGTTTGGTAGACATCTTCTCAGATCTCCAGGCACTAAGATATTTGACAATGTTTGAAAGCATCAGTCAAAGGCACATCCAAACATTACATTTAGCACATGCCTACATTTTGCAATAGTTAGCATTCCACATGTGACAGGTTGCAAGCCCGTCGTCTACAAATACAGTTACAGAGAAACTAATAAGAACATATTAAAATGTACTTACCACAAGCAATCAAAGATTGTTTCTTCTGCTTATTTGTGTCAAACAGAGATTTTCTTTTAATAGCAACGGATTGGCCAATCGCAGACACAGAATGCTGCACATAGGGACTATCTCTATCGCTCTCCATCATAGAGTTTAAATTCATGGTTTCTTCAACTCTGATGGGTGTTGAGACGAAGTTGGTTTCCCTTCTAAAGGTTTGCCGGCCAAGGGGTGCTTGTATACTATTGTAGAGCACACTCCCTGTTTCTGCTGAGATATTACTGGTTGTGGTTGTCTGTAAAATAACAAATCATAGGTTTGATCAGTAATAATACCAATAGTTGGAACTAGAAACACTATGAGCTTGACATACAGTCGTGGTCAACTAATTAGGGACACTCTTTGGTTAAACCGAATTGTGAATTTATTTTTTATTTTCCAACGAGTCTAAACCATATTCCATATCTCTTACATGTAAGTATAATTAGTCATTTATGTGCCCGATTATACAAACAATAACAACTTCTTAAACATTAAACCTCTTTACAGTATAGCTGATAGATTATCGTAATGCTATTTGTTAAAATAATGCTGGCTGGCCATTTAATTAGGGACACTGAGATATTGCGTTCTATTTTCAAAATTTGAATCTCAATACTTTTTTTCTTATTGTTTCGTGGTAGTTTTGGCGGCAATCCCGATATTTATTTTAAGTTTTGAAAAATATTTTGAAGAAAAATGGGTAAAAATAAAAGTTGCGATCCAACACTACGAAAAATTATCATGAAGTTTGTTGTCGAGCATGGTTGGCCATATACCGAAGGATAGCAGAACATTTAAATTGTTCAAAAACTATGGTATACAATGCAGTGCAACATGTCAGACGCAATAACACAGATTTAAATGTGCCCAGAACAAAAAGATCGAGAAAAACAACTCCGCAAGAAGATAGAATGATAACCAGGTTAGCTAAGAAAGATCCGTTTCTAGGCTCTATTTTAATTAAACACGAAGTGTTTGGGACAGACGAAAGAGCTGGTGTCTCAGCGAGGACCGTTCGACGACGTCTGGTAGAAGCAGGGTTGTTCGGAAGAGTGGCTCGCAAAGTACCGTTGTTGAAGAAAGAACAGATGCAGATTGCAGGAAACGATGCTTCCCTATGCTGAGGAGCATCTCCCTATTATATGGACGTTTCAGCATGATAACGACCCGAAACATACCGCCCGTTCAGTCAAGTCGTTTCTTACCAGTCAGTCAGTATCGGTGCTAGATTGGCCAGCAAATAGCCCGGACCTTAACCCAATCGAGCACCTTTGGCACGAAATCAAGAAAAAAGTAGCCACTTATCGTACCACAACTTTAGATGAACTTAATGAAGCTTTTTGTGAGGCATGGGCAAACATTCCTGTCGAAACATGCCAGAAACTGATAATGTCTATGCCACATCGGTGTCAAGCGGTAATTACTAACAAAG
Organism: Hydriomena furcata; assembly: GCA_912999785.1. Taxonomy (NCBI): domain Eukaryota; kingdom Metazoa; phylum Arthropoda; class Insecta; order Lepidoptera; family Geometridae; genus Hydriomena; species Hydriomena furcata. The sequence goes on from OU538821.1 coordinate 4,330,954, forward strand.
GTTTTGCTACTGGGTACTGATTTTACACGTAATAAAATGGAGCTGTTAAAGATATTATAATACTGCAGATTATTAACTCTATTTTTCATTATAGTTTACTGTCCTTAATTAAATGTCCAGCTACAGAATTATACCTTAAAATTGAATACATGTTCAACCTTTGATATTAAATACTTTTTTCTATTTATTTGTTCTTTTATTTACAGCCATTTAAAGCATAATAATCGGACCAAATTATGCAAATAATAGTTACTGAGAAATCAATAGGGTTTTATATTTGTATGTACATAACCGGTTATTGTTCTTCACTATCTTGCATGTCCCTAATTAGTTGACCACGACTGTATGTCCCATAATTAGCAAGTATAAGTAGCAAGAGACAAAAATTTACAACCGTGCACTCAACTTTATGTACTTCTTATTTTGCATAATCTTAAGCACCAGATTTGAAACCAGGTTATGAGTTATGGTACTTATTACCTGGTTTCAAATCAGTGTAGATATTATTAACCCAAAATTCACCCAATAGAGTATGATAATTCAATATGATTGATATTCAACATCTTCCTGCCCTTACCCCACTTAAATGGGGTTTGAACAACATTGTGATCTTCCGTTTCCCACTTTCAGCCGTCATCTCATCACTCCCTCTTTTCTTACCCATATTTTTCACACAGTTCATCAATCTTTTCTTTGGCCTACCTCTATTTCTACATCCATCAACATTCTTCACATCACATGACATTCTTCCCACATAACATGCCCATACCAGGCTAATCTATTGCTCCTCATCTTTTCATCTCCGCTTTAAAACTTTCTGATATAGGTACTCATTCAAAATGATTCATATAATTTAATTTAATACAAGTATTAAATTATTGGCTTTGAAATATTTACTTCGGTTGTAGTCAGTGAGGAGTATTTTCCGATAGGCGAAGAGTAGCGTAACCGTTTCGCCGGTGGCAGCTTGATGCTGGGGCTTTCGGGGGCCTCATCCTCCGTCGACGAGTCGGTACCGTCCGCGATGGGCGCGGATCCATTTCCGCTTGACAAGCTTGAGCTGCTGAACCATTTGGTGATCCCGGCCGGCAGGAATCCAGATACTCGTGATGTCACATTCCTCACAAACGACTGATAGAAATGAAAAAAAAAACAATGAAATACATTTATTTGTCACACACACAGATGGTAACCAAGGGGCAAAAAAATACAGAATACCTGTGAATCAAACAAGCCCATCACAACTTATAGTGGTCCACATGCATGATCACCATGATGTGGAGCAGCCAAGAAAAACACAAGAACATAAACAATAACCTGCATATTACAAACAACAGGATTAACATGGCTACTATATGCTTATGAGAAACAAGCAGTTTTGTATTACCAGAACAACCTTTGTTGCTGTATTGAAATTACTCTGTTTTGCAAGAAGATGCAGCGGGGGTTGAAGTATGCATCTTAACATAAACAATGTCACCAGGGTTTCCACTAGTCGCTTTTATAAATAATTACCATGAAACAGACAATAGTCTTTACATTGCCCTAATCAAATGCTAGGGTTCTTTAAGTTTTGGTTACCAGATACAAACCATGGTTCTCATGATGCGAATTGTATCTGGTCACCAGGAAATCACCCAGTAATAAATAAAATGGACATCACACAAACATTTGGGGTCACCACTTCGAAGGAAGCCAGCTGATAGTCTAGTGGTCCGTTAAGCTCCATTCACTGTTAAGTGATGGATGCCTAGGAACTGAAGGTCTAGCTGGCAAACTTTGTCTTCGCTAACTCATTGAATTGAGCAGCAGAGGCCAGAATTTAGATTCATGCAAACTTTTGTTTCACTTCAGGGGTAATCCACACTTCTTGTGTCTTATTTGGGCAAGTATCCATCACTCTAATGAGGCTATCATTGATGCCAGACTAAACTAAAACTAAACTTACTGACATTTATCTCATTCTGTTTCTTAAAGAGTAAAAAAGTGAGCAATATTTTTTGTAGAAATGGTTAAATAGTTTTTAGTTTAGTTTGTTGCCAGTATCAAATTCATAGACTTCCCAAGGAACCAACTTGTCCTGATCTCCTCTTTTGATGAATGCTATTAAAATCTATATTTTTATAACATAAAGTTCAAATTATTTATCAATTAGTATTCATGAAAAGTAAATAATAAATGAAGATTTTTCTAGGCTTGGTAACGGGGCCCTACATAGCTTTACTTAGCTCCAAAAATGTTTCAAAGCGATGCTTGTGATTTTACTGAAATAATACCTGTTGCCTTTGACTATTTATTTCAATAAAAATGTCAGTAATTAACCTTATCATCTTGTTACTTTGCCTGCTCTTGTTCTACAACACACTTAGGTCTGCTCTGCCTCAACACCACACTAACATATGGTAGAGATATACAATTTTAATGATACGGCAGATCTAAATCTTGGTATGTTCTACACTAAATAGCAACTTAGTGTATTGTGTAAATAAAACAGTTAAATTGTTCAAAGATGTACCTACATGGTTAGCACATCCATGTGGTGAAATTATTAAAGTAAAATCTGGGATGCACTTTATGATTGTGCTTACCAATGCCTTATGCCCAATGGTTTAAAATCACAATGTATCAACCAAAGACACATATCCAAAGTAACTAAGTAAACATTAAAATCCTTGAAAAAATGTCGTCTAATGTTCGTATTCGTGTATTTGAGCAAAAATGGAGCAGAGTCAAAATATCATTTGTAAGCATATCAAAGTACATTTTCATGGTTTTACTTTGTAGGGTATTGTGTCAGTAAAAATACACAACTACGCGTGAGGTCGTAGGACGTTGGATGCTAACGACATTTCACGAAAAAAGAATAATGATCAAACTTACACTGTTGGATTCTCCTGTTGCCGAGCGCGCACGCTTCTCTTTATTCTTCGAAAACACAAAACTCATTTTGATTAATATTTATTGCACAGGTTCATTGGCGCTCTTCTAATACTTTTTTCAATGATTTTGACAAAATTTATTCACAACTGACAAAAACGTGACTAACATGGCGGGCGTGATGAAAAACTACGAAATGTCATTGTGCTTATAGGTTGGGTTTTACAATAATTTTACTACTCTTTAGACAAATTATGATAAATAGCGTTAAAACAGTCTTGAAATAGTGCACAAATATAATAATTTCATAGATTCTACACAATTTCACACGAATAACGCCCCAAACGTGAAGCCGCTTTATTAGCCGCCAGCTTCAGTCAAACAAACTCGTCAAGATAGATTTTGAGTGATTTGATTGGTTGGTGATTGGATAGGAATATTTTGAGACAATTTTTTTTTAATGGTATCACTTTACAATATAATTTCTACTTCAATTAATAAATAAAATAAAGTCGTAATATAATTTGTGTAGGTAGTATTACGTATTTAACGTGTTTGAAATTATAATCTTCTTATTTTATTAAACGTTTTGTCCATAGATTTGCCACTATCTAACTACTTTATGTCATACATCATTGTCATTGTAAACACAACAATAAATGTCCATTTTGTGAGTAAACCAAGTCTAAAATATATTTTTTTTCGTAATTTATTTTTTCGAAAAACAAAAAAAAAACAACTTTACTTATTAATAATATAAAATTATTTTGATGTGTCTTTATTCTTTCCTTATTTGAATGATCGGCTAATTTATTATTGCCCAAATTGTGACATCAGCATTCAGCACTAGCCAGCTAGCCACAGACTACAGGGGCAAGACAAAGCATAGCAGAGACCAGAGACGCAAAAAAAAAAAAAAAAAAAACTTAGCCACAAACCAAACACAAACATCAAACATAGTATTTGTGGATATATTTACAAGTTGTTTACTTTTTCAAACCTTAACATGTCGATGCTTGGGTACGCCGCTGCTGGTATTCCAGATAAATCATGGCAACCACCAGTAGCCATCTTCGAAACAACGTAAGATTATAGTTACTACACCTACCTATTATAACCTGTTCTTTTTTACTTGCTATGTACGTTTGTATGTATGTATAAATGTATGTGTATATATGTTTAAATTTAAATAACTATGTTTGTTTGGGTGGAATCTTGCAACTAAATTCTGAAGCAGTTATACCCAACCGATTTGAGCTGAAATTTTACATACACCTTTAGTTCTGGTGACAATACAATTATATGGTGACAGCGAGCTGATCTGACGATGGGGTCAGGAGCTGTTCAACAGTCACTCACAACGGAACTCCTTAGTAAATACTTCAATTGCGAAAAAACTTAGCATTCCTGTCAAGCTTCAATGAGAATGTTATATGATGTGACAGTTGATAGCGTGCTGGTGCGCAATGGTTTGAATGATTTTACAAAAGCCTGTCATTGAAAAATATTTTTCAACTGAAAACTTACATAAATACCCACTTATCTAAATATTTTTTATGTTTCAGCATGGGTATAATTTCTATGGAAATGTACTGGAAGCACGCCCCAAACACATGTAGGAATTTCATGGAGCTAGTTCGCAGAGGTTACTATACAAATACAAAGTTTCATCGCGTTATAAGAGATTTTATGATTCAAGGAGGCGACCCTACTGGGACCGGGAAGGGTGGCCAGTCCATATATGGACTGACATTTGATGATGAATTATCTGATGATTTAAAACACACAGGAGCAGGAATATTATCAATGGCAAATTCTGGCCCCAACAGTAACGGCTCTCAATTCTTTATAACATTAGGTGCAACGCAGTGGCTTGATGGTAAACATACAATTTTTGGTAGAGTTACAAGTGGTATGCAAGTAGTGAAGAGAATAGGACTGATTGAGTGCGATAGAGATGATTGCCCAGTTGATGATGTACGAATTGAAAAATCTAGTATACAAAAACAACATGTGTATTAAGTAATAAACAATATAAAAAAGATAAAAGATAATTGAACTAATAATTTGATTTGATTGATTTCTCTTATTACTTGCATATTTTTTCTAGTTAGTACTATTTTTCAATGTTATAAATATATTGTCACCTAATTATAATATTGTTTATAATTATATATATTGTAACTATATATATTAATTATATTATATTGTTGTGCTGTATCAATGTTTAAATGAACCTGAACAATAAAAACACTAAAAATCATTTAATTCCGCCTATTTCTTCTTTTACATACTCCCATTTCCCATAAAAGATTTAATGTGGCTGTTCCTAGAGTTATTACTTAAATTTAAAATAAAATTTAGTTTTGATAATAGTACGGAACCCTTCGTGCGCGAGTCCGATTCGCACTTGGCCGGTTTTTTTATGTTAACGATCCTTATTATGTATGCAAAGTTTCAAATTAATCCGACGCTTTGAAGTTGGTCAAAATCATGTACAATGATTCTGTTATACTTAAACATACAACTCAAGTATAAAAAAGCCTCCTAAGAATAACAAACGCCTTTTTGCTTACTAATCTATTTCTTTACTAAAATCTAAATCGGACTGTGTTAGGGCTGAAACTCGGCAGGGGCCCGGCACGGCCTAGCTTGAGTCATCCTCAAATTGGAACAACTCTACAAAGCTTTTCAAATAACATAACAAAAGGCTTAGATTGAGAACTCTTTCCCAATTCCTCGAACCTATTTTTGAAGCCGTGTTGGCCGAACGGGAGTTACCCCGATTTTTAATCTGAAGGTACTGGGTTCGAATCCCCGGTATCAATGGATTTTTCTGCTCGATATGCGCATTAGCACATATCGAGCGTGAAGGAAAATATCGTGAGGACACCAGTAAGTATCTCATAAAAGCGACGATGGGCTTGCAACCTGTCAAGTGTGGATTTTTTAGCCTATTATTCTATTCTAGCAAAATCCTCTAAGTTTTTCCTGGTAATATGCTCTGACATCAAACATACAGGAGAAACTTTGACTGGCCTCACCAGCTCAATTGGTAGTATAGTAACTACATGCCTTCTGCGCTGTTGTGGGTTTGATTCCCACCAACAAGGGCAAATTTGTGTGATGAACATAGATGTTTGTTCAGTGTCTTGGTGTTATCCTATCAGTAGGTAGATACTAAAAGGAAAATTGACCCTAGAATCTAGTGGCTGATAATAATTTGGTATTCTATTTTTTAATTTCTTTATTCCTCAGGAAACTCAGGGTGCTGTTGTAGTGTGGACTACCGGAAGCTCGTTTTGTTTTGAGCCTTTAGTGCTTTCATTCAATTATTGATTGCGCTAATATACTCTATGGCGTCAAGACTGCCCAACGAATGAATTGGTTTTCATCGAGATGTCATTTCATTCATTTTTGTTTTCTATTTCTTTCTGTCATCCATCCAATCCATCACACACACACAAGACACAACCAATACCTACCACAATGATTTTTCAATCTTGTGGACATTACACACTTATTATTATCGTTATCCCTTGATTTAATTTCAATTTATCTCTTTTAGTTAGTTTTGTTTCATTAGTGTGACGCACGCAGCCTTCAATGTTGCGCCAGTTAGGTTTGGAGGGTGTAGAATAAATTTGATCAGTGTATTGAAGTGACATTTTAGAACGACGACGTTGATGTGTGAATCAGTGATAGCAATCACTTCTGGATTAGGATAGGGAGCGTAGCTGAACTATGGACCAAGATCATCATCCAAAATTGAACCCGGTTCGGGCATTCCAAGGTTAGTTTTTGCATACAAAAAGCTGGAAATTAGCAATACTTGACATTTTGCTACTTTGGTAGGTACCTATCAACTTTAAATTACCTTTGTGTCTAGCATGAAATCTATGTAATACGTCGAGAAAGAATCAAACGAACATTCATGCACTTATAATACCTACATAGTGATAGTGATAAATGTGTGTTTTACCAATTGATGAGATTCCTTTTGTTCAAACAATAGTATTTGTAAGAAAAGTCCTTGAATGTTATCTGTGGGAGTAAGCAAACATTACTATTTGTTCTGTAGCTCTTCATGGCAGTAGTATGGACCCAGAAGACAACTACACAAGCCTGTCTGAATACCATGATTATGAACCAAGCTTGGAATTCGATGACTCTGAATTGATTCAAGCTCCGGGACTTGGTAAGGTCATTTGCAACAAAAAAAAATTGTATCACAACTGTTATCCCCAAGTACAATAGACATCCTCTCAAATCTCCAGGTGCTCAGATCTTTGAAGAGGCACATCTAAACAAATATTTACAACAACATGCTTTTATAAATAACATCACCCAAGAAGTAAATAGTTATCACACAAACTCTTAGGCTATTTTATATGGGTTATGAATCATGATATTTATAGGAAACTAGTAAACAATATGAAGTTCATTTGCAACAGAGTTTCTCATTACATGTAAACATTTTTTATTCTTCAAGAGAAGAAATGCTAAGTACTGCATAATGTGGGCATATTCCAAATGTAACGTATAGGCAAACCTTTGACTACCCCTATAGAAATCTACAAGTATCTGAACATTTAGGGATCTGGAAGATGTCCACCATACAGACGGATTACAGTTTCGATCCATTTTAATAGTTATACATAATACTTGCACACTAGCATTACAAGTAAAAAAGCAAAAACATTTTCAATTTCATTGACAAATTAAGTATGTAATATGAAATATATACCTTATTTTGATTGGATAATTAAATTAAATTGATAAATTATAAATCCTCTGCCATCCTGTCCGCCAATGTGCACTAGCAATTGCACTGTGTAGAAGAGATGATGATGTACCTCAAGCAGAAGAACCCCAACAATAGGTTCAGAAGTTGGAATCTTGTTAATAATATGAATTTCAATTCAATATCATCAGAGTACCTTCCATTAGGGTGATGTATGAAATTTTTGGTTGTTTATAACCATTAAACTTAAAAATAAATTATTCTACATTTAAGGTGTACCTAGCATGAATATGTAACGAATTATATAAAAATGTACTTTTTAGCTATTTATAGTTTTGAGTAAAAACATAATTAAATTAGTGTTTTGGAAGAGCTAACTTTAAAAAAAAAGCTATGGAGATAAGCATCACCAATTGTGTTTCTATAATTATATCCTTATGTTATCTTTGTCATAAAAAACAAAACTGTATGTTTTGTAGTAATTGAGAAAAAAATATTCTGCATTCATCAAAAAAAAAACCTCGTTCTGAGGTATCAGAAGAAGATGATGTCAAATTCAGGAAGATGTATCGGGACTCCCTTTCCCGCATTTAGACTCATATTTACTGTTATGAATGAAAAAAAAAATCAAGAAGATCATTGGATGCCTGCCACGAGACGCCGCCGGGGACGGAACCGTCACACGTCGTCATTGTTATGTACTTTTATTATGTTTGTTAGTTTCTAATGTATGTAGTGAGTATCTGTGAGCCAATAACTTCTGATTATTTGATGCTTATTAATAAATGAAATAACATTAAGTATTGAAAACTTGTAACTGGAGTGTAAACTTGTGATTCTTTTGTAATAAATTAGAAATGAAATAAAATGAAAAAAAAGATGAATGAAATAAAGATGAATATTTAATCCACTTTAATCCCCAAGTTTGGTAGAAATCCTCTCAGGTCAGAGTCAGAAGGCACGTCCAAACATCATTTGGCAAATGCCTACATTTTACACATTGCCGCAGTAGTTATTTTTATTTCTAAACTTGCCTCAACCAAAAAATAATGTCTACGCCGCTATATTCTACGTTCAAATGTAATTCTCGTCTATTCATTCGTAGACAAATCAATTTCTCAGGTGAATCACTACATAGTATAAAGCAAAGTCGCTTTCCGCTTCCCGCGTCTGTATGTATGTATGTATGTTTGCTTATATCTTTAAAACTACACAACGGATTTTGATGCGGTTTTTTTTAATAGATAGAGTGATTCAGGAGGAAGGTTTATATGTATTAAACCCGTGCGAAGCCGGGGCGGGTCGCTAGTGAGTTATAAGACAGTCAACATAAGGTTTACTTTAAATGTAGCAGAACAAGAACTTACTCGTTTAACTACATTTTAGGCAGTTTATAGGGACAACTGAGTTACCTGTAGTTACCTACCTAAAATAAAATTAAAAAATCCGGCCAAGTGCGAGCCGGACTCGCGCACGAAGGGTTCCGTACCATCTATAAAAAAACGGCAAAAAAATCACGTTTAATGTATGGGAGCCGCATTACATACGTGACTGGTTGAAAGCCCGTCGCCGCTGGGTGCCTTGAAGAGCATACTGGCTGCTAGGCTTTAGGCGGTAGTTGGTATGGGGCTTTCAATAGGATTGCTCCAAATTTGATAGGTTTTATTTTTTAAATCAGTGCTCTGTTCGAGAAACGTACTGCGCAATACGTGATGTTGTTTGAGGACTACTCGCAAGCCGATAAACGATATATCGCGATAATAATTGTGCCAAAAGTTACATCGTTTCGACTATAATTTAAAGACCGTCATTACTTTTGACAGTCATCAATATGTAACCCTATTAATATCACTAAAAACAACAATTGAATTTGAGTTTGACTACGAAACAAATCGTTATCGTTTATCGGTTTGCGGAGCAGACACCCTGGCACAAAGATCGTGTGGTTTAACTTAAGGCTTTCCCTTAGAGCTATCTTAAATCACAAGTCTATATGACGAAAAGGTTCTGACCAATTGAAAAATCAAGGCACATATTGGTTTTTAGGGATGTCCGTCCGTCCGTCCGTCCGTGCGCAGCTTAGCTCAAGAGAGTTTAAGTGCTAGAAAGCTGTAATACATATTTCATATTAGTAATGTTAACAAAGTCGTAGAATAACAACTAGAAAAACATTTTTTTTAAGGGATCATCCCTACACCTGAGGTCGGGATGTTTGTTGTGAATACAACTTTTTGATTAAGGGATCCGTTTGTATTAATCTTTAAAGTGCAAAATTTTGTCAGATTCAAGTGTCCTTCCCCCCCACCCCTCCCTACCAGCTAAACGATTGGTTTTGGAGGTGTGAAAAAATTAACGGTAGTAGTATTATAAGGATAAGGATTTTCGACTCAAACAAAAATTTGCACTTTAAAGCTCAGCTATTTCACAAACGTGGCTCCCTTAATCGAAAAGTTGTTTTTACAAACCCACAATACTTTTTAAAGACCTATCTAGCGATACCCCACATCTAGGAGAAGTACCCTTAAAACGAATATTTTTCGAGATTTTATTCTACTACTATGTCGGCATGACTAATTATGCATATTCATTCATGCCAAATTACAGCTTTCTAGCAATAAGCATCTCTGACCTAAGCTGCGGACAGACGGACGGACGGACATGGCGAAACTATAAGGGTTTGTTGTAGACTACGAAACCTTGAAATATCATAAAAATCGGTCAAGCCGTTTCGGAGGGGTTTGGTTACAAACACTGTGACACGAGAATTATAAATATAAGTTAATCCATGCTAGAGTATTGCGCCTACATATTATGTTGTTTCCCTCTATGAAAAGGAGGTATAGGCTGAGAGTCACTATGCCATGTTTAAGGTCGTATGGCCACCTCAGTCGCTGATTTCCAATATTCCTTGTTGTCCACATCGAGAACCAGAAACATCAAAACAAATAAATAGAACTCCTATTGTTGAAATCACGTCTCCGCGAGCATTCATTCGACAAAGCGGTTCAGAACAGGCTTTGTAACATTATTACGAGGAACTATAACAAGGATGTAGCTGTGCATACGTGAATAGACGCAGAGTTAGCAATGAGTGCACCCTCTCATCCAATTGACTGCATTATCTAGGATGATTCGCAAATTGCACCTGGTTGTTAGACGCAAAAGTTGCTTGGGTCGCGGCGTGTGATATTGTCCCCTCGTGACAGATTGATTTGTATTGCAAATAATTCTGCTCAGCAGAGGTCGATTACTTGCTTATTGTGAATGGGAAAGAGCTGTTCTAAAATGTTGTTGTTATCAAGAAGTAGATGTAAGTATATTGTGTACCGGTCGGTTTGTATTTGTCATCGAATTGGGTTCGTCGCATAGAAGCAACCAGCTATGTAAGATATACGAGCGCGACATTGTTATCGTCAATCGGATACGTTTTTAGTAAGCAAATGTAATTTGTCCAATGGATATAAATAAACTGATTACAAAAGTGGCGATTACACCAGTAAAAATCTGTATAAAATGTCTGCTCAAAATGAATTCATAGTTTCAAATTAACGCAAACATTATCGCCATCGTAAAACTAGTTACCGAAGTTTATAACCAATATTCAACTTGAGAAGTGTTTTCAGCGCCCCTGCCGCCGGAGCTTCTGGATATAAACGATGAGTTTCTAGAACATTCTGCGAGCGATGGCACGATTGAGGAAAACTTTGAAGAAGAGCTCGCCCGTGCTCCCGAAGTTTATGGCGAGGTACGTACATCTATAATAGACTACCCAGTTTTTGTTTATAACAAAGTTTGGTAAGAAAGGGTTACAAGACTTTTTTCCATGAGTGGAAACAACGGGCTTAACTTGCAGAATGCAGTGAAATTAAAAAGAGGACACCTATTTTCAACATCGATTGAACTCGGATGGTCTACTTTCTAAAGCCTAGTTAGAATTCTCATTTATCAAAACCCAGCCGTGTTGGCCGAGTGGGACTTACCTCGACTTTCAATCTGAAGGTCGTGGGTTCGAATCCAGGCGTGCATCAATGGATTTTTCTGTTCTAAAAATTTATGTGCATCAAAAACACGTGCTCAAAACGGTGAAGGAAAACATCGTGAGGAAACCAGTTAGTATTCTTATAAGCGGCGATGGGCTTGCAACCTGTCACGTATGGAATGCTAACTACTGCAAAATGTGAGCATGTGTCAAATATAATGTTTGGACGTGCCTCTGACTACCCCCACTAGACATCTTCAAAGGATCTAAACGTCTGGAGATCTAAGAGAATGTCTACCGTACTTGGGGATTACAGTCGTGATACTATTTTTTTTTTTATCATCCGTGTATGTTCGTTTTTGTTTCGTCGGAATAGATCATGGCGGATTATTAGCCGCCATATTGGGTTGTTAGACTCCTATAGATGTCATTCTCGCGATCACAAAGGATCCAATGACACTTTTAAATCAAAATCCACTTGGCCGTAACCCTACGTTAGGATGGGCCAATGGACTGATTTGTTATGGTATAACATAGGTAGACAGCAACATTGGTACGTTTAGCTAGAGTGAAAATATTTCGGACTAGCTGAGTGTTCCCGCTTCATTGGGGGACAAATAGTTTCACATCTGGTATTCCAATCTTCAATATAAATTATAATCTATATGTTGTCGAGGACTAATAGCTACATAACAAAAAAAGTTTCATCAAAATCCTTTCAATAGTTTTTGCGTGAAAGCCGGACAACAGACAGACAAAAATTTGAAAATGTTTTTTTTTTTGGCTGGTGTCACTTGTATAAAGATCCCTAGGAGTATTTTTTTAGTTTTTATTCAATGTACAGAATTGAACTCTTCTACAGTTTTATTATATGTATAGATATTCAAACAGCGTTTTAGAGTATTCGTATAATGTAAGGCTTAATCCTACTAATATTAAAAACTAGCGACCCGCCCCGGCTTCGCACTGGTAGCATGTTATTATACATATAAACCTTCCTCCTGAATCACTCTATCTATTAAAAAAAACCGCATCAAAATCAGTTGTGTAGTTTTAAAGATATAAGCAAACATACATACATACGCGGGAAGCGGAAAGCGACTTTGCTTTATACTATGTAGTGAAGTGATGCGATAGTTTGTGAGTGAGCGTGTGTGTGTGTGTGTGTGTGTGTGTGTGTGTGTGTGTGTGTGTGTGTGTGTGTGTGTGTGTGTGTGTGTGTGTGTGTGTGTGTTTGTGTGTGTTTGTTACTCTTTCACGCAAAAACTACTGAACGGATTAAAATTAAATTTTACAGTAATATAGCTTATACATCAGACAAACACATAGGCTAATTTTTATCCAGGTACCACCCGTGCGAAGCCGGAGCGAGCAGCTAGTTAAATACTAAATGCTAAGTTATAGGTTAAGCTAATACACCAAAGTTAATAGTACGAGAAGTTAGAGCTCATTCAGAATAGACCCCGTAGTCCACCGTAGCGCTGTATGTCACCATATCTATTTCAGCCGATTAGCAGCACTGGTAATGTTGTGTTCCGTTTCGGTATAAATATAAAGGGTATGCCGTAATTTTTCACGAAAACTAAATCCAATGTATCTATTTTATTTTTAATGCATTTACTTTCGTAAACAGACAACGATTTTGACGGTATCTCATATATCCAGTCATTTTTTAACGGAGGTAGTCAGCGTTAATTCCAAACAACGCGAAAATCGTGATATGTCGGTTCGGGGCGAGCCACCAGTAGTTTTAGGATATTCATTACCAATCAGTTATTAAATAGGTGATAGGGTGTCTAGATGTATGTAGCTATCATTGCAGATGCAATTTCATAAACCGCCTCCCAGCAGGTGGGATAAAATCGATAAAGCCACCCTCTCCCGGGGGCTCTTGACGAAGCTTAGTCAGTTGTCGGCAGTCGGGTTGTACGGTGCTTGCATGCAGGTGGGATGCATTAACATTTCATGTAACCGATATTTGTTTTACGAGTGACTTTTTACTCCTCTGGGTTTTTTTAAGTTTAACTAGCGTGTTGTTTCTTTGTCGAGGTCTGATGTTGTTTTTGTTTGAACAGATCGCAGCCTGCTCGCTCGACGACGGCTGCTTCCTGGAGCTTTCGGGTACGGGACTTGTCGAGGTTGTTGGCGACGACGAGGTTGGAAGGCGCATCATTGTCGTCTCTGCTTGCCGCTTGCCGCCGAGCAAGGGGTTGGATCCCGATAAGCTTTTGAGGTATGTTTTTATATTTTTTTCAGATTCTTACACCAATTTGATTCGGCTCATTGGCTGCCATCACAATGTTTAATAGTCGTGCTGCATCCTTTCTTCAATACAGATTTTATGTCGTGTCCGTCAAATATTACAATATATTTTATTTAGAAACAAATAAATAGTATATTATGCAACTAGTGAATAAAGGACGGATTTAAAGCGAGGGCCGTAGATGAGTCACGAGCAAGTGAAGGATTCTAATGATTGAATCACGAGCGCAGCGAGTGATTCAACTGTTAGAATCCTGAACGACGCGAGTTATTCATGGCCCTCGATATAAATTCGTACTTTATTCAGGAGTTGCATACTATACTTTATGCCATGACTACAAGAATATTTATTTAATCTAATGCCAAACTCCTTGTCGCAAATATCGACCAATCAAATCTCGAGAATTTATTTGCACCAAAGAGTTTTGAATTTCGAATCTCAGCGCAAGGAGTTTGTGTAAGCATTGAAATAGAGACCGGATATATTTTGTGTTCCAAATTCAAACACCAAAATAGTGAATAAAAACAAAACAGTGAATAAAAGGCCTTTTTATTCACTGTTTTGCGTGAATAAAATAAGCTTTTTAAAGTAGGTATGGTATAAATTTTATTTTAAGATTCTTGGAATGTCGCGTCTTTCCACTTGTTGCCTTCGGGGAAAGTGGGTGATATTTAGGTATCCGTAGGTGCGTCAAAGACTTACAGGCATTTTTAGGGTTCCGTACCCAAACCGTCTTATTAATAAACGTAGACTAGCGCAGGATTAAATTTAGTCCAACGCTTACGTTTGGACTAGTCGAATTCAATATTAATAAACAAGGATTAGAAATGGAGTTGCTTACATTAAGCTGGTATTAACAAGTCTTGGTGTAACCTCAGATGATCTTTGGATAAGTAAATTTTTATTAATAGCACCGAAAGGGTAAAAACGGGACCCTATTACTAAGACTTCGCTGTCCGTCTGTCCGTGTGTCTGTCACAGGGCTGTATCTCATGAACCATGATAGCTAGACAATTGAAATTTTCACAGATTATGTATTTCTATTGCTGCTCTAACAACAAATACTAAAAACAGAATAAAATAAATATTAAAGGGGGGCACCCATACCACAAACGTGATTTTCGCATTCTAGCGCCATCTAGTTTCATTTGATGTTACTACGTTATTATAGGTACTTATTAAGGGGTTTGAGAGGTAAGATTAAAGATGTTTTCAATTCCGCTGGCAGGTGGCGCTATTTTACCACTATCGGTAAAGTAAGTCGGTAAATAGGTGGTACTTCACATGATCGACTAAAAAGTTTGAAATTGAATTATTGAATTCATGTAGTTAGGTAAATAAGTACCTAGGTAGATATTATTAATTTCAAATTAATTTCGAGTACGAATACTGGCCGTGCATCAATGGATATTTCTGTTCGAAAAATGTATATGCGCGTTACACGTGTTTATAACGGTGAAGGAAAACATCGTGAGGAACCCTGTAAGTATTCTTGAAAGCGGCGACGGGCTTGCAACCTGTCACGTGTGGAATGCTAACTACGTAGTAAGGTAAATAGGTAAATTATTTTTTATGTTTTTAGGGTTCCGTACATATGGGGTAAAAAACGGGACTACTAAGACACCGCTGTCCGTCTGTCTGTCACCAGGCTGTATCTCGTGTACCGTGATAGCTAGACAGTTGAAATTCTCACAGATGATGTATTTCTCTAAAAACAGCAAAAAAATAAATATTTAAGTGGGACTCCCGTACAACATGATTTTTTTGCCGTTTTGATAATAGTACGGAACCCTTCGTGCGCGAGTCCGACTCGCACTTGGCCGGTTTTTTATTGAAAGTGAAAGATTATGAACACTTGTTTTTTGCTTGTTCGCATTTTATAATCGCTGCTTTCATTTAAGTTAAATGTTGAAAAGTTATACCTCGAAACGTACAAAAAAAAACATCGAGGTTAGTACTTTACACTACATAATTAGTAAAAACCGCAACAACTATTAAGTAATCATTAACTATTAACTGATAATATAACTGCTGCCAAGTGCGAGTCGGAGACGCGCACGAAGGGTTCCGTACCATTATCTATTAAAAATGACAAAAAAAAACGCGTTTGTTGTATGGGAGCCCCACTTAAATATTTATTTTATTCTGTTTTTGTTGTTATAGCGGCAACAGAAATACATCATCTGTGAAAATTTAAATTGTCTAGCTATCACGGTTCATGAGATACAGCCTTGTGACAGACAGACAGACGGACAGCGGAGTCTTAGTAATAGGGTCCCGTTTTTAACCTTTGGGTACAGAACCCTAAAAAGAAAATCCGATTTGCAAAAAACCAACTTTATTATTTTCCTACATCGAAACTAAAGTCAATTGTAAGGTTTGGACGTGCTCTGATTCTTTAGACATCTTCAAGGATCTGCGCGGATCTGCGGATCTGCGGAACCTTACAAAACAGAAATTGAATTTTTCGCAAACCAACAACCTCGAAGTTAACATAATCACATTCTAAAAACATTTCTATTTTTATCGTTTTTAGACATTTCTATACAAAATTACATGTGTGTACTTTTATATTATTATTTTCTTATGGTTCTGATCTAGATAAATTATAGACAGAATCACGATTGGCGAAACTTTTCTCGGTAGATTTATTTTTCAAAATTGGGCTCTTCTAAAACACAAATTTCGTTTTTACTCAAAACTATGAATAGCTAAACAGTTCATTTTTGTATAATTCGTTAGATAATGATATTAGCTACATAAACGAAAGACAGTTTTTTTTTTAAAGTTTGATGGTTTTCAAGATAATGCATTTTTATCACTTGTAGACTCAGCCCATACGAAAAAACAAGCATCACAATGATCTCAAAGATTGGTGCGGACGGGCATAATATTAATACGTCTTGAGTTCAACATACAAAAGACTTAAACGCGCGCCGCTTAACTTTCATACCGCCATGAAAATTATTGGGTGACAAAATTGTGTAATATGAAAAAATCTTTATTTTTGAAAGCCTTTTTGGATTAAATATAAGAGCAGACAAGAAAACTGCGCTTTTTTATAAAAAAAATGGAATAATAGGCTCACGACTGTAAACACAAAGAACGAAAGATCAGATCCTTAAAGATGTGTAAGATGTGTGTTCACATTATGCAGTAGTTAGAATATTATACTATACAGGTGTGTAATCATATTTGTTTTATACTCACGGACGCGACAGGACGTTGTCCTGTTTGAATTTAAAAAATCCCATTACAAAAAGTAATTTTAGTTTTTCCCGAGTATTATAATTTTTTTGGCAACTTTTCCAAAATTGCCTTTTACGAGTATATAAAAGTATATAAAATGTATTTTCTTGATAAAAAACAGCCAAATCAGTTGAGACGTTCAAGTCTCTTATATACTCTTATATACATGCGGTAATTAATTTTCATCCATACTAATATAATAAATGCTAAAGTATCTATCTGTCTGTCTTTCTGTAACGTTATCATGGCCATACCGCTGGACCGATTGTGATAAAATGTCATATAGAGATAGTTTAAAGTATTGGGACAATAAGCTACTTTTTTCCCTAACATTTTCTTTTGTTTTTCGGAATTTTCAATGTTTTACGATAAAATCGACAAAAATCGATTACCTAAATCTACGCGGACGAAGTCACTGATAAAAGCAGTAGTTTATACATACATTTATTAAAAAACCGGTCAAGTGCGAGTCGGACTCGCGCACGAAGGGTTCCGTACTATTATCTATAAGAACGGCAAAAAAATCATGTTTGTTGTATGGGAGCCCCCCTTAAATATTTATTTTATTCTGTTTTTAGTATTTGTTGTTGGAGCAGCAATAGAAATACATAATCTGTGAAAATTTCAACTGTCTAGCTATCTTGGTTCATGAGATACAGCCCTGTGACAGACAGACGGACAGACAGACAGACAGACGGACAGCGAAGTCTTAGTAATAGGGTCCCGTTTTTACCCTTTGGGTACGGAACCCTAAAAACAGATTAAAGCCTATCGCCGCCCATCTAGCTGGTTTTCTCACAATGTTTTCTTTGTTCCTAATATTCACTTAAAAAGTCGCCAGAAACTATTTTGCTTTAAGTACCTCGCTGTTTGAAAATCCATTAAGCTAATATAGGCTAGCAAGACCTGGACTGGCAAATTATCGAGTGGCCACTCGCCCTACATTTTAAAACCCGAATAATATGAATAGTTCATCTCTTTTGCTTTTAAAGTTGATCCTATCAACCTAGATGTGCACTCAACGCAGGCCAATTCAATTTTTACAACGAAAATGCCAATATGGACGAGCATATCGCGTTATTTCCTTTACTTTAGCGATGCAATATCATGAGAAAATTTTATTTGAAACACTTCTCAGATATTTTAGAGTGGCGCACCTGGTTCTTACAAAATAGAACACACTTTATATTGAACAAACTGACCCCGCCAACTTCGTATCGCTTTAGAATTAACAAATGTTGTCTTCCGTTCCCGTTCCCATTCCCGTTCCCGTTACAATTCCCGTTCAATAGTTTTTGTAGCGCACACGAAGAAAGCAAAATGTTTAGCAATTTTTTACACCTTGCTTCAAACTATCGTCATTCTTATAAAGAATTTATTACTTTTTCAAAATAAAAAATAGCCTATGTTACTCAGGGATAATGTAGCTTGGTAATGGTGAAAGAATTTTTGAAATCGGTTCAGTAGTTTTTGAGTTTATCCATTACAAACATAAAAAAAAACAAAAAATCAAAACTTTTCTCTTTATAATATTAGTATAGAAGTATAGATAAACACTGTACTTATTCAAAAAGTGTTTGTGAAACATCTAATATGTTTTAACATCCCACATAAATTGGTTATGTAATACTAGCTGCTCGCTCCGGCTTCACACGGGTGGTACCTGAATAAAAAGTAACCTATGTGTTATTCTGATATATAAGTTAAGTAAACTTTCATTTTAATCCGTTTAGTAGTTTTTGCGTGAAGTTTGCGTGTGTTTCTCAGTAAATCTACACTTCTACAATAATATTATAAAGAAGACAAAGTATTTATGTATGTTTGTGTGTTATGGATAAACTAAAAAACCGGCTATGTGCGAGTCGGACTCGCGCACGAATGGTTCTGTCCCGTTTTTACCCTTTGGGTACGGAACCCTAAATACTCATCAATCAATTTTAAAAAATAATTGATCTTCCAATATCTACATTGGTGGTAATTCTGTTGTGTCAACGCTAAACCTAAAATTCCTAAAACGATCGCCTTTATTCCTTTACGTTAAAGTCTAAATTAGCGTAACATCAATGTGAGCCTAAGATATTTTAGTCATTTCTCTATTTTATTTCTCTTCTCTTAGTCAACACCAATTTACATGTTGATTAAATTGAGCTTGACGTTCCTAAATAGATAGATAGATAGATAGATGAACTCTTAATTGCACACAAAGAAAACAAATGGTAAAAAATCACTTACGAAAATCGTTAATTTATTTAAAACTATGCTTTAAGTTTTAGAAGTCACGATGTTACGCTAATATAGACTTTAACGTAAAGGAATTGGAGCGATCGTTTTTTAGGAATACCTTTATCAGTAAGTAACTTAGGCTATATATACATTTAATACAATTTGTGATCCCTACGAAGTTGGCAATAACGTTACCCAAGATATCAAAAATTTGCTTACAACCTTTATTAGTACACACGTGCGAAGCCGGGGCTGGCAGCTAGTATTTTATAACTTTGTGATAAAAATCTATTAATTTCTAAACTTTTTTCGAATACATTTAAGGCGGGGATAAAAAGGAAACTATCTCATTAAAATGTTATTAAGAGCTGCCACGAACGTCTTTCCGAACTAATTAGTGATACTTCTAAGGACTTGGCAGACTTACCGAGCGGGAAATTCTTTGATCTCTTTGACCAATAGATACGATAAATAGATCGAGTTCGCGTCTTGGTGGTTCTGCATATCCAAAGGAAGATAAAGTAAAATATATATTAGGACCAGGTTTCCTTATTTCCAAACTCGAGTGTACTGATGAAGATTATAGGCAATTTTTGGATACCTTAGGTTACATTTTTGCAATTTTCGACGGGATCTCTAATTTATTGGTGAACTAGCTGTCCCGACTAGCAAAATCCGCCCAGCCGTTTACGCGTGACGCTATGACCAAGGGAAATAGGGATTCATTTTTATAAGATAAGATATGGCCTATGTTACTCGCTAATAATGTACCTAATATGGATTAAAAAATTGGTCCATTCGTTTTTTAGCTTATCCAATACAAACAAATATTACTTCTTTATAAAAATAGAGTAGATGTTCCATCTGTTTTAAATAGAAATACGGCTAAATACCACGTTATTCAATACAATTCAGATAATCTTCATTTTTCATATCTTCATCATGAGCACCGCCCGCGACCGCGATCAACGGTAGATCGGTGAATACTCACTTTTAATTCTATGTTCCATCTGTTTAATATGACAGCAAATTAAAAACAAGTTACCCCAGATTCAACTCTCGAGGAGATGCAAGATTCCAACGCTAATTTTCTAGAATAGTGAACCGCATAAGTGATGGTAAAGCTGATCTGGATATTGAGTGTCTCGTGCCCTAAATAAGGTGGTACATCCATAATTCTCGTCCTATTTTCGCTGGAAGTTAAATATGTAGGTCACCTAGATTTTCCGATACAGGCAGATGAATTCTAAGAATGGAAACTCGAGAACGTAGCGATGCAATATCGGGAGTAAGTATGTATAGATTGCATATAATATTTGCATTGTTACATTATTGGTACATCCATAATTCTCGTCCTATTTTAGCTGGAAGTTAAATATGTAGGTCACCTAGATTTTCCGATACAGGCAGATGAATTCTAAGAATGGAAACTCGAGAACGTAGCGATGCAATATCGGGAGTAAGTATGTATAGATTGCATATAATATTTGCATTGTTACATTATTTCGAAGCGCAGATAGCTCGCCTATTGTAGTCGTTGAGTAGATGGAAGCAGGTTTCTCATATTCTATATATTTGTACTTACGGTAAAATGTTTTGAATGAATGATGAACTTTTGTAGCAAAAACTCATTCACTGAAGATGGCTTTTAAACTTATTACTCTTTTAAATTTTTAAGGGTTTTTAGGTATCTAAAAAGATAAAAACGGAACCCTCAGTTCACTCGTGCGTTTGTCTGTCACAGGCACTTTGCTATGAAACTAAGAGATGCAAAAACTCAAAGTCGGCCTTTGAAACGCGCGTTAATTCGAAATATTAATCATCCTACTATTATAGTTATACTAATTAAAATAACAATAAAAACTACAAATTGTGCTAAAAATACAATTTTTATATTTTCTATACCCCTTATTTTATATTCTCGATTTATATAGCTAAACTTTTGATATTATTTTGGCGATTGAATTACATAAAAACTGCAAGGTTTTTCGTTTACTATCATAGTTTCTACTAAACTAAATGAGAATAATTTATGTTGTGCGGAACCCTGATTTTGCGAGCTCGACTTGAACGATGTTATTTATTATTTATTCGAGAAATCTTCCGAACAATAGAGCTATTGAACCGCTCTCTATTATTTCCATAGTTCTTGTTATTGAATTAACATTTTGTAAGGTACAAATGATGTTCGATGGACTTCAGTTGAAATATTTATTGAAGTACATTTTACAGGTAAAATTAGGTTTAATCCTGTTATTCAAATAGCATTTATTGAATTACGGACATATTGAAAAGCGTTGATATGAATGGGTAAATTTCAATAAAACAATATTCACCGTTAACTAAGAGTAGTTCTATTCAAATCGTATTGCATTGTAGATGTTTCAACTCCCAACTCCCATTTAAATGTAGTTGAAAACACGACCCTGTAGTTGGAAATGGAAGGCATCTCTGCCCCAGGCACTGCCGAACTAATTAAATTTAAATGCACCCTCGAAGTTTAATGAATTTGGAACTTTGTTTATTCGAATGTTGCGAAAACGTGGACTCCCTGATACCTATAAGTTGGAAGGCGTTCCCTTTGTTGTGCTGTCCTTATTAATATTTCAGACTGTTTCTGTAAGTATCATTTTACATAACCGTGTTGTACATTAACTTGTACAGCTTCTACTAGATTGGAAAGGCCAGTTTTGATTTTTGATATACAATGCTCCAAGCATTTGCATTTGTATGTCACTAAAAGCGTCTCACAGCTACTCGTACGAGATATGCAAATGTAGGATTATCTTCTACCGCTTACCATGTTTTGCGTGCAAGCAACTTGCCTATTTTGCAATTGACACCACAGTACATTTTTATTATAATTCTTTTTGTAGGTGCTTCGGCCGTTTTCATTAGTTTTTGTATGTAGAGTGGACGATTCATATTAATTCGAGGGATCATAGTTACGATTATCTTTATACCTTCGTGTTCATGGACGAAATATGAAAATTTAATATTTACGCGCTGCATCGTTCGTGAACCAATCGACGCATTGTTGAAAAGGGCATCATTGAAACAGTTTAAGGCCTGGCTCACAGTTACACACGTATTTCAATGATTTTCAGGTACCGATTTAAAAACCAGGAATCACAATTGTGAGGATATAATGATACAAAATTACTAATAATATATTCATCTTTAATAGTAGATAATAAAAACTGGTCAGTTCTATACAATATTTTCAAAAAAATACGTTTTTACCGTCGCAAGAACCGCTGAAAATGTCGAAAAATGGGGTCTGGTTAGGTACCAATATCTTTAGACCCACAGCATATTTTTATTTGAAAATAATACGAAACTGTAGATTTTATATTTCTCTATACCGCGTGGCATTATCTTGTTTTCAAATAATTTACTTTTTCATTTATGAACAATATAAAATGCAATAAAACTTCTCCATACATTTTTTCCATACAAAACTCACATTCACCTCAAGTCGGCACGTCAGTTAGCGCTCAGACGCGCTCGGGGAAGCACGTCCACGTCACATTTTTCTTCGAATTTAGAGGAGGTCTTACATAATGGAATACCGGGGTAAAATACTGGACATGCAAAACTAATGATAACATTTGTATAATATATTGCCTTGAAGAATTTAGTGCAAGCCACACAGATGAAGGTTAGGTACAATGCATGATTTGTTGAAAGAGTTGGATGGTTTTTTTTTTGTAGAAGATGCGTTTCATCGAGTTTGGTTTCGAAACAATATGATAATAGTATACGGTTTTACCTTTTTGCATACGTCGCGTCGGAGCAAAATCGAAATAAGCCGATGTTTCGTATTTGATTGTTATTTTAATAAAAATATTAAATTTCAGGAAAATGTGAACCTGGTTGTGTCCC
This sequence comes from Hydriomena furcata, assembly GCA_912999785.1. Lineage (NCBI taxonomy): Eukaryota > Metazoa > Arthropoda > Insecta > Lepidoptera > Geometridae > Hydriomena > Hydriomena furcata. The sequence continues at coordinate 4,354,174 of OU538821.1, forward strand.
TAATTAATAATAAATAATAAAAGCTTTTATTTCCTTGCACAATATAAAATTAACTTAAATATGTATCTATGCATAGGTATATAAAATTATGTGTAAGGACCGCTTTCAGCGGTAAAAGCCTCCTCCAGCTCTATCCTTTTTTCCCGATCTCTAGCGGCTCTGCTCCATGTTTTGCCTGCTACTTTCACGATGTCATCATTCCATCGCATAGCAGGCCTTCCTCTTCTTCGTTTTTTATGTATTGGGTCCCAATTCATAATTGTTTTAGATCACCTCTCATTTTGTAATCTTTGGATGAGCCCGGCCTATTTCCATTTTAGTGATAATACTTTCTGGACAACGTCTTTTGCTGTGGTTTTTGAAGTGTCCCTAATTAGTCCTATTAAATAAATATAAATGTTGATTTGATACATTTCTGTTTTGAAATGAAAGTTCTAAGGTACCATGATCCTTACCAGTATCGTTTAGACCCGATCTACCCTATATTACCAAGCGTGTTTTTTTATACATGGATGGAAAAAAATGATACTTTATCTATAATTGGATTTAGAAAAATTACATAAATTTCAGATTATGAATATAATTTATAATTATTATTTATCTACCTTTAATATTATAAATCTAAAAGTTTGTGCGGATGTTAAGTATGTTTGGATGTTTGTACCTCAATCAGACCTAAACGACTAAACGGATGAAATTGAAATTTGCTGTCGATGTAAATATACCTCTAGCTTATAAATAGGCTATTTTTAATTAAAAAACATCCTCAAAACTATAAAAAGACTCCGAGTGCTGGTGTGCAACAAATCTAGCATTAATCAATTTTGACGACTGATGAATGACTGACGAATGATACGATACGCATTGAACCAAAAATGTTGAACCTTCTAATAAGGTCGGTATTTGTTACTATCAAAGCAAGGTTTATCTGGGGGCACGGTAGTGCCCCCGCCAAGTCAAGCAAAAAAGCGGCACAGTCGTACCATCCTTTTCTCGAAGCAGTTCAGGCCATTTTTTAGACAGACAGACAGACATTGAAATCTCACAACTTTTTACGATAGAAGAACTGATGGGTTTTTGGTTAAATTATACACGATCTGGGTGATATATATGGATTCTTTATTGTAGAGATATAGAACACGACCAGCCGTAACAAGTGAACAGGGAAGAGAGACTGACATCGACAGATTATCTCTGGTCATCTTAGGCTACTTATACAATATCTCACAAGTTAAGTTTACTACACACGAGCATAGTTCCAACAAAAAAAAGACAAAAAAAGAAACTGAGCTGCGTTGCGAGAATTGGCTTTTTATTTTTATTTTTACAAGTTGTTTTTGATGGCATATACTTAAGTTGTACATGATGCAAATAATTAAATATTAAAAAAATAATAAAGTGTCCTGAAAAATTGTTTAATTCGAAATACTGAAAGTGCTCTTTAGTGTTTCGTAGTTTACAAAAAACCCTTATAGTTTTGCCATTTTCGTCCATTCGTCCGCAGCTTAGCTCAGATACTCTTAGTACTAGAAAGCTGTAATTTGGCATGCATATACATTAGTCACGCCGACAATGTGGTAGAAATAAATACATATTTTCAGATGTTTTTTTTTCTCGCATACTCTCCATGTCTTTGGATAGGTCTTAAAAAGTATTGCAGGTTTGTGATGTCATTTAGTACAAATACAATGGAAAATATGAATTTTTAAAAAGAGCTGGTCATCTCTTTTTACAAATTCATATTTGATTTTTCTGGAAAGAAAATATTATGGAGGGTTATTTAGTAAAGTTTTACAATAACTGTTTAATTCCAGAACTTGTTGACCCTCGCTACGCGCGGTCTATGGATCTTCGAGATCATAGCTCGCACACAATATTCAAAAGCATACCTACATATTTTATCAGTATTTCACTTTCAAAACTTTCTGTGAGTGGTACTCGAAACGTTGACGGTGCCGTCATGGATTTTAGATGACAATAAGTTTTTTTATTAAAAATATATTTTTTAAATCAAGCTTTTGTAATGTCTTCTGCTCTAGTTCTCGTCAAGATAAAAATAACCGAGCCCAAACGCGACGTGGTTATGTTGTGTAGTTGAGGAGTTCCGATGGCTACATCCGACCTCCATCATCAGACCAGCTTGCTAGTACCATAATTTTACATTGTCATTGAGATTGATAGGTATGCAAAGTTTTGCCTCAATTCGACTATTTAGTGAAGGGTTCCGTTGAACAGCTCCTGACTCCATCATCAGATCAACTCGCTGTCACCATATTATGTATGCAAAATTTCAGCTCAATCGATTGGGGATAACTGCTTAAAATTAAGTTGCAAGATTCCACCTTATCAAACATACATACATAAATATGTACATAAACTGCAAGTTAAATAAGAGCTTGTAAAAAAACGATACTTACCGTTTTGTCATAATGTATTTTATTAGTAGGTACCTAACAAATATTTTTTGCACAGTCAAATATTAGTAACTGTGTAGTAGCACTTTACGATTTGTAACCTGTCTTATAATATATATTATTTTTTTCTATATTTATTTTCTTTTTGTCAAGTGCAACCTATAAAATTATTAAGTACATACCTACCTATACAAATATGACATACCTATTGCACCAAATATTTTCAAGTATCAAGACTAGTTATTTAGTCTTGGTAAATGAAGTGTGAAGTAGCTTCAATGTGTGCGTTTGCACTATTCGTAGTGTGCGGCCACAGAATACGACCGAGTACAAAAAATGCGAGCTGTCATAAATTTAACAGCCGCCTTAACTTGTCTTATTAGCTGACGGTTGTGTCTAAACTTGGATAATTCTAGAAATACGGCCTTGCCCTACCGATTTCATGCATTATAAATTAAACTAAAGTGGACCTGGCTCGGCTGCAGGCGAGAGAGTTACATTAATAAATTGTAGCCGAAAATGCCAACTGAAGCAAAACACTAATTTTCACTCGGTAACTCAAAATAACGTTATCCCGAGCTCCGAGTGCAAATTAGGTTAGAACTTGCGACGTCAGTGATTAATGTAATTCTGCCGTATTTTTTTAGGCTCACGTATATGTATCCATAAAGAAACTATTCAGATGCTTGGTATTAATAATCAGTGTGGATTCAGAGTGCATTTGAGCAAGGAAGTCGCTCCGAAACCCGATGTCTATTGTCAACTTATCTTATGTCGCCTCGAACCTCTAGCAGAATAAAGAAATGCACGTACGGAAATTGAGTTTGGAACTCGCAAAGTAATTGCATTCTCTTCGTGTTTTATTATCAACACCCGATGTCTATTGTCAACTTATGTCGCCTCGGAACCTCTCTGTATATTAAAGAAATGCAAGTACGGAAATCGAGTTTTGAACTCGCTAAATAATTGCATTTCTATGTTGAATCGAATATAGCATTGATTTTTGACATTTCTGTAACAATCAAATGAAAAAGGATCACGACTGTAATCCCCAAGTATGGTAGACATCCTCTCAGATCTCCAAGCACTAAGATATCTGAAGGGGTTAGTCGGAGGCACTTTCATACATAAAATTTGGCACATGCCCACATTATGCAGTATTTAGCATTCCAATTAAATTCAACAATTCAAGTTCAAGTTCTTTTGTCACGGAGGGCCGGCCGGTACAGCGGGAACGCTGCAATATACATCTCATTATTTCAGCATACGGTCATACGAGTACAATAGAACTGACAACAATGAAAATGTAAAGTATGCTGCAGCAATAATTCTAGTTTTTCCGGAAATTTAAATCGAGTCGCTTACCTATGCGACAACAAAGGGGTTTCCATTAGACGTTTTTTATCACCGTTTTTCAATTAACATCAGTACTGCAGCTGCTGGATACATCATGACTCATGAGCCTTCCTAAAAGCCAAGATGACCACTACTAACATATTGTTACCTTCCGGTCTGTATACATGGGTACTACTCTTTCAACGCCAAAAGATTTTAACAGACTTCCGCGTCGCTTGGATTTGCTAAATCGCGTTGAAGAGTCTGAATTTAGGAAAGCGAGGCACTTGTTTATTTATACGGAGTTTGATCGGGTAGGTTTTAAAATCAGCATTCTCGTATACTACGAAATTCAACCAAGCGGCATCAGTTGTATTGAGCTTTTTCGAAACTTTTGGCTCAGTCTACACATATCTATGTGTAGACTGGTATAACGATGGATATTAATCATTCGTGCCGTAGTATAAGTTAAATAAACGCAAATTTAAAACTAGAAATTCGGAATCGAAATCAGTCGATCAAAAATGAATCAGAATTTATAGCCATCATATTTTTATCATACGATTCAATCATGCAGATCGAAGCAGTTTCTCGCCGAGCTTATCTAATTTAAAATGCATTTCTGAAAATATGTCGGTCTTCAGCTTCTGGCGTTGATTTTAAAAATAAATTGCGGTCGGTAATATCTGTTTCTTATATATTTTCTCATTTGATTGCATCTCTGGGAGTCTTCCGCGTCCGAAATTTCAATTACGTATTTTTCTTGTCTGCGGGAAAAATCGACAGTTTTTCTTTTCTTTTGATAAATCGCGCTGCTATTACTTTATTTATTTCTATTCGCAACTTCAATTTCAATAGTAATTTGTGCGATATCTTTTGAAAATATTCAATTCAAAGATATGCTGTTCATAGTAGTTCATGATAGTAGCAGCTACTGAAGTACTAGCAATTGAAAATGATTGATTTCTTTTTCAATTCCAATGATAATAACAATAAATAAAATCGGAAAAGTTAGGTTGGTATTACTTTACTATGATCCCTATAGAATTAATAGAATCAATGTGGTTAATTTATAGACTCTCAACACTGCCAGAAATGATTGCAATAGTGGTTTTTTTTTTGCACAGTGTTACTAGATGTTCTTATTTGCTACAATGATTATTTTGTCCTTAGTCTGTTTTTGCTTATTTTGTGTGATTACATAATGCATTCAATGTTTTTCTAATACCTAGTTACCTAAAGTTTTACGTGAAACATTTGACTCGACACGATTCATCCTAGCTCAATATTATTTAGGTTTTTTTTACTAGAAAATATTCTTTGCGGGATCGCAACTTTAGGTAAACCAATTAGGGATCCCCCGGTCTGTTTCGCGTGTACGTGTAGTAAATGACGCGGAAAGTCTAAAGCTCAGCCATGCAACTACGGCTGGGGTGCGCGAACGAAGTTACACGTAATTGTATTCCAAAATGTCCCTGGGCGTAGCTCTAGCTAACATAAAATAGGACGGTCCACGAGGAGTACATAAATAGATACTACACTCCAAATGCATTTCCTACGTAACCCCAAGAGTAATTTGGACGTGAACGTTACGTCACCGATTACAGAAGACTTTCTCACCCTCCAAATACTCTTTCAGATTTTTAATATTCACGTTGGACAAATACGTGGAGCAGGATTACAGCGTGGTATATTTCCACTGCGGGCTCTCGAGCAAGAACAAACCGCCACTTTCCTGGTTATGGAAGGCTTACAAAGCCTTCGACAGGAAATACAAGAAGAACCTGAAAGCGCTGTATTTGGTGCATCCTACTAACTTCATTCGTATAGTGTGGCAGATGCTCAGACCTGCTATAAGCGTGAAGTTCGGCAGGAAGATGATGTATGTGAATTATTTGCATGAGCTGCAGCAGTATTTGAATTTGGATAAGCTTTGCATACCCGATGCGGTGCTTGAGTGAGTAAAGGTTTTTTTTTTAACTAATTGCGGGTACACGGTTTGAGGTTTAACTTTGCCTGTAGGTATGGATAAGCGCGAAGCTACATCGCTTTACTTAATATTATCCAATTAACTCACTTCGAATTCAATTTTAAATCGCGTGCTTTGTAAATATTGAGGCGGTGACGGTATTATCTTATAATTATCTCAAATATAAAAGACATGCCATTATTCTTGTAAAATCGCTTGCTCTTATTTTTGGAACACGTTTGAGGGTAGTCAATCATAGTTTATTGGACTTCTACGTTGCGAGCATTCATTTATTTTTTTATAGCTTTAATCATAATTATTTTGCCATGCATGTTTGTTTTAAGTAATTTTAGAAAGCACTGTAATTTGCAATTACTTCTGCATCATAATGCATATTACTGCACGCGTGAAGGGTTTTTACTACGCTGTTTTAAAAAAACAATTAATAACTTACAAGTACTAAAGTAATAAATCAATAAAAGGGTTTTACATAATCTAAAAACATTAAAAATAAAATATTCGTGCATCTGTTGCCGATAAAAACATTTTACAAAAGCGTTCTGACAGTTAGCAGTTTAGACTGATTGAATTACATGTAAACACATTGTTATGTATATTAATGAAATTACTGTCACGAAGCTTTTTTAAACACGTAACCAGTCACGAGCAAATGATTTCATTATCGGTAACAAACAGGAACGAGCATATGATAACACGACGGTATCGAGAATGACCGGTTGGAAACTACTGAAAAGCCGTGATTAAGATTTATCTGATCGCTTGTGTAGGCTTTATACACAATGATTCCTAGCAACGGTAAAAAAACCAACGATACAGAACCATGCTTTTCAAATAAGAAAAAGACTGCAATGTATAATATATGTATAACTGACAAAGGACGAGGGCGTTGTGTTACGCGATGTACTCTATCGCCATATGTATAAAGTCTAGTTCTTACTTTGACTAAAGTTTTTTTTTCACGGGTACCAGATACGACAAGCTTCTTCTTTCAAAAAACGCGCGCGCAGCGGAAGTCGCCAAAGTGGGGAACAAATTTGGAGGCCCTAGCTGCAAGGGCGCATTTAGGGAAATGAATCCACCACCCACACAACAGTTTGGGGTCTCCTTGGGGTTCATCAAGGAGAATAACGTCAATATGGTGGATGCAATACCGCCTGTCGTCAGGGAGTGCATCGAGTTTCTGTCCCAGCCTGATGGTAAGTTTAGCTCTTAGGTTTTCAGACAACTTCTTCATCTAGGTAATAATGTATTTGGAATTTTCTTATTATTGTATGATCAGAGTTAACCCGTTTTTATTCTTAAAAATGCTTTGTCATAAAATCTTTCAAATGTAAAAATTACTGTTAAATATTTTTCCATAAGACTTTCCACGAAAAAAGTGGTGGCTACATTTTAAATCTTTCTAATTTGTATAAATACAATCTAAAAGTTAACTTGGTAACGAAATCAGTGGTGTAGCTGTGCTAATTAATAAAAAATACCTCTAAAACAACAACGGTAATTGGCATCATTTAAGGAATTATCGTGTCGAGCATTTAGCTCAGCAATTTAATTCAACCATCTATAGCCAAGTAGCGCCATTGCCATATTATAATATAGCCTTTGACTCGTGGACTAGTGTAAATGTAACGAACAACACGAGATTATGTCCGTCTCGTTCTGTGCTTTCATAGGTAACAATAGGTCTAGTAATCATCAAGCTAGGCTGCCTTCAAGTACAACGTTGCAGTGCCTTTATTCCGCTGCTTTTCCCAACTAGCATTGGAGACCGAGGGTATCTTCCGTCGCTCGGCCAACATGAGCATTGTCAAGGAACTCCAGCGCTCGGTGAACCGCGGAGAGGTCATAAACTTTCGCAACGATCCGCACAACGCCGCGGTGCTTCTGAAGACGTTCCTCCGTGACCTGGAGGAGCCATTGCTGACGTTTGAGCTGTACGATGAGATACTCAAGTTTCAGTGTAAGTGATTGTAGTATGACTGGCAGGATTAAGGAATAGATCAGGCTACTGTTGGTCTAGAAGACATTTCATAATTAATTCATACGATTTTGTTAGATGTCGTCAGAGTTCGTCTACTATTTAGTACACTAAGTTTTTTAGATCGATTTTGATTTGTATAAAAATCAGAAAAAAAAAACAAACTAAGGTCCGGAGAAATTCATGATTTCATTTATGATAAAAAAAAATCCTCAGACGGCTATTTCCGGAATTTCGCTGTTTTGTCAACCGTTTTTTTTTTCATACATATTATTTGAATTTTATTATATTTAAAAAATAATCATTATCACGGTAGCGTGCGCCATAGTGCCGCACAAAACATAAAGTGATTTATATGAAAAAAGATTTCGTCCACTGTGGGTGCGTGTTCTCATAGTGTCGTTCTTGAATACGAGGGTTAGATTATATGCAACGGAAATACACCAAAGTGCTAGAAATTTGGATCCAGCTTTAGCGATAGCCACAACACAAAATCATCCAACTAGACATGTCCGGCATAAATTGGCTAAATTGAAAATGCGGTTATAATGTAGAACGTGATTCTTACAAGCGCAATATCTGGGAAATAGTGGGTCTTAGAGAAAAAATCATAGGGACCATTTTTATAGAGAATTTTAAGATCTACAACTTTGCTCTGAGGTACTTTTTCGATAAAACTTACCGTTTTCGAGAAAAATTCAAAAAACCTAAAATTTTGACCTTAGGCCCCGAATAAGTCCCTAAGCTCACATGGGACTGATGGGGACTTTTGACACTTTATTCCTTGTGGTAAACCTAAGGTCTCTACGAAGATTTGGCTCTGTCGGAATTTTTTTTATTTGATCACTATTTTTATGTCTAAAATGACCGGACTATTAGCAGTGCCGATGCAAATTCGGCTGGCTTTACTAAATAACTGACAGGAGGAGCGGAATAATTCGCTTCGTTGCGTCGTATCGGCGTCGAGCTAACCTGCAATACATCCCGCCTAGACAAACGACCCTTGTGTACGCTAGTGAGAAACGAAAGCGATACACAGTTGAAATGTTTGAAATTATAATGATATTTTTAGAAATGAAAGAGTTCCACTTGAGCATTTTTATTTTTATCTCTGTAATAGAACTGATTATTGTCACGAAAGTATGCAATGGCGAACAATAGGTTCCTACATACCCGGCCTAGAATCTTAACATCTAATCGACCCTTGTGTACGCTAGTGAGAAATGAAAGCGATACACAGTTAAAATGTTTGAAATTATAATGATATTTTTAGACATTATTACAACAACGGGAAATTACTCACGTAAATGATAAATTGTCAATGAGGACACCGACAATGTTTCGATTCATCTAGAGAATCTTCTTCAGGGTGAGTGGACCATAACGCGCGCGCTTTGCGCGCTTTGCGAGACGGCAATGCGAGCAGGGTAGCGCGCGCGTTATGGTCCACTCACCCTGAAGAAGATTCTCTAGATGAATCGAAACATTGTCGGTGTCCTCATTGACAATTTATCATTTACGTGAGTAATTTCCCGTTGTTGTAATAATGTGTAGTACAACTCACGAAAGTTTTGAAAGTGAGATATTTTTAGAAATGAAAGAGTTCCACTTGAGCATTTTTATTTTTATCTCTGTAATAGAACTGATTATTGTCACGAAAGTATGCAATGGCGAACAATAGGTTCATACATACCCGGCCTAGAATCTCAACATCTAATAGCCCATCAACACTCACGGATAGAACACCCGAAAAGAGTGACTGTGGATAGTTGCTCGCCGATTCTCGATCTCGTACAAATCGTTTTCTCGTGTGGATGGGCTATTAGATGTCGAGATTCTAGGTCGGGTTAATAGTAACAAATTGTTCGCTATCGCCAACTTTCGTCACAAAAGTCAGTTCTATTACAGAGGTGAAAATGCTCTTTTATTTCAATACAATAATATATTTGGTTCTAGTCTTATTTTAAAGCATAAGCATTAAGCATTTCATATTTGGAAAGTAAACAAAAAACGAGGATACAAAAGCATTTAATTACGATTACATTTCGATCAAACAAATAAGTTTTCTTTCAAGAGTTACGCAACAATTCGTAAGCTTTGAGCGTAAACGTTAACATTTCGTATAGTCATTTGTCTAAGTGTGGAATTTCAATGTTGTTTGTAGGATTAAAACACGGTGATACGTTGAACGCAGTGTAACGTTGTCGTTCAGTAACGAGATCAAGAGTTTTGTCAATATGACTACGACTACTAGTCAGAGTCGGTTGTAGATAACGAACTACGTCAAATATTATCAACTAAAAAAATAGTTATGCCCTCCTTTTATGGGGAGGAGGGCGCCGTATTTAACAAAATATATAGCCTATGTCAACACAATTGAGACGAATCCAGCGACACCTCATCTGTCAAGTCGTTTGGGCTATAGAGCGTGCTAAAGAAATGGACATACATCCATAATTGATCAAAATTTATATTCTTAGTTGTAACCTCGAAATATCCTCACCTCGACTCGACCTCGAAACTGTATTTATTTAGGTTTGTTTAATGAAAATCTCCTCTGACGATGACGTAATGATACATTCGCGGTGAATTGAGGAACCTCCACAAGATCGATTTTAGATACCAAACATGAGGTAGGTACCTTTCGAGGGGAGTTTAAGTCGAGGTAGTTCCGAGGTTACAACTAAGAATATGGGATTAGAGACAAGTTGTTGTCTTCAAGTTGGTGCAAGCATTAAACGTGTTTTCGTGTTCTAGCCTACACCAACCGTGAGAAGCCTCGTCAAGTCAAGATCCTGATTCTGGAGAGCCTGCCGCTCGCCAATTATAATTTGCTGAAATATGTCATGCAATTCCTGTGGAAGGTATGTTATCTTATTCTTCCTCTTGAACAAAACTGATAGGCCCTAAGCCGTTTGTTGTCTGATACTTCTAAGCTTGGTCGTGGCGTGGGGAACAGGCGTAGCTTCACCTAGCTCCTAAGACGTTTCAAAGTGATCCTTGTGATTTTATTGAAATACTAGCAGTCCGCCCCGGCGTCGCACGGTTTTTTTACACCTTGGGTTACATTATCGAAGTTTTCATAAGGATCCTTATTAGTTAGACTTATAGTATTATGTACTTTTTTGTAGATATTGATGTTTTCTATAAAACTGTATTTCATCACTTTGCTCTATTGTCAATAATTTCCGCAGCAAACGCGATATATTGATTTTTTCACACGTTGGGTTACATTATCGAAGTTTTTATACGGATCCCTAACATTTTTGAAAATTTTCTATATGTTCATCAGGGATAATGTAGGATTGTAATGGTGAAAGACTTTTTCAAATCGGTCCAGTAGTTTCGGAGCCTATTCGATGCAAACAAACAAACAAACAAACAATCAAATCTTTCCTCTTTATAATATTAGTATAGAAATACCTTTTGAGTTTTTTGACCTTACCCAACCTTCTCGTGGGGTCAGCACAACATGTAGGTACCTAGGTGGATAAACATGTTGCAAATTGATTTGGCTTGGGGTGTTTCAACCGGCCGCCTCCCTGACTTCAACTCTCTTTGGGTATGCTTTCTGGTATAATACTTCGTCGTTGTCGGTAGCGGGCTGAATATGGCAAAGCTGATTATTATGTAACTTAATATTTTTTAACACGCAAATTATTTTTCTTTTAAAACACGTTTTCAGTTCATGAATTGAAATTATACCGCTTCAATTTGATACAATTTCATTAAGGTGTTATGTGAAATGTTTGTTTTTTTGTATGGGCTGAGTCTACCCGGATAAGACGGAAAAAGTGATAAAACTGCATTATCTTGAAAAAAAACTTTCTCTTATTTATGTAGCTAGTATGATTATCTTAGAATAAACTGTTCAGCTATTCCTAGTTTTGATTAAAATGAAGCTAGTGTTTTTGAAGAGGCAACTTTGGATAATAAATCTATCGAGAAAAGTTTCACCAATCGTGTTTCTGTCTATAATTTATCTTGGTTATATCCTTAGGTTATCGTTGTCATAAAAAAAATATTAGTCGTCTAAAATCAGAGTGTACTTGTACTGGTGTACAGACGGTATCTACTTGTTAAATTACATATCAAATATATAAATACTAGCTTCCGCCTGCGTCTTCGATCGCGTGGTACTTGGATAAAAAGTTTATTATACCTACTTATGCTGTTTCAGGACATCGGCTATGTATATTCTAAGTTTCGTTTCAGTGTGATTGACGCACAGACTTGAATATTTATAATATTAGTAAGATTTTCAGTGTAGCTACTGAGGTTAATATAATTATAAAATCTAGGTGCAGGACCGCAGCTGCCTAAACAAGATGACCTCCAGCAACTTGGCCGTTGTCTTCGGCCCCAACCTGGCCTGGCCGCCGAATGGCCTGATGTCACTCCAGGCTATTGCCCCCATCAACAACTTTACCGACTTTCTCATTGAGAACCAGGAGTCCATCTTCATCATATGAGATGAGGACTCCTCTTCAGAAGCCTAACTAAGACGGTTTCCGCGGAGGGTGCAGAGGCAAGAGAATGGACAATGTTGTATTATTTTGTAGATTTTTTTTTCTTCTAAACGCTTTACAGGTTTTTTGTGGTTAGCAGTTTACATGTGTGTTTCGTCATGTTGTTCTTGAGTTATAGTTATAGCAACATAGTAATTTATATACGTAAATATTATTACGATTCAGTTCTTTAGATATTTTCTTCACTTTTTAGTGTATAACGTCTATTATGAATTATTAATGTTTAGTAGAAGACAGTTTAGTAGGCGATAATTCATTATGTGTTATATTATTTTTTCGTACGTAGTCATAATATATGAATTTGAAACCGGGAAGAGAACCTTCAGTTCTAATTAGTTTCTCTCGAAATTTAATCTTAGAGTGCGCTTAAATGCCAATGTCGAGATGACGAAAGTGACGAAGTGATGGTGATGGGAAACATGACGAGAAATAGGTAAGCGTGGTATGGGCATGTCATGAGGAGGGAAGAATTTCATGTGACATGAAGGTAGGAGTAGATAAGGTATGAATTTGGACCGAGGTAGGAGTAGAGATGTTCCAAAGAAAATATGGATTGTTTGAATGAAGAGTTTAGTGGACAACGACTAGATCGAAGTAGTCGGTTTGCATCAATGATTACGTTGAACTTAGACACTAAAAAAAATACAAAAAAAATAGTTTTTCCGCTTTCCTTTGATGTCTGTATGTTTTAAAATATGATAATCGGTAGTTTTGAAATAGTGGCCAGTAGCGATGGTAGGTACATGATGACTTGTGATCATATCCGTAGGTAAAGTAGGCCTTGTCTGTATTTGAATCTTTGTGTGTATTTGACAGCCGCTATAGGCTCCTATTGTCAAGTTTGTTAACAGTATATTTACGATGCATGTATGTAGCCGTTGATTTTTTAAGAAGTTTTAAAGTTGTACTGATGTATGCCAAATCAACAACGGTCTTCCGGAGGTATAGGAAACATGTGAATTGTAGTTTTTAGCTGGATTATTATGATAAGAGGCCTCTGTGAATCTCGTGTTTTATAACCTTATATACTTTTCCGGTCCACATAAATTTTTCGACTTGCTAGTTTTGCGAGGACGCGTTTGGTCCCAATTTTTGGATGGCTTTTAAACTATGGGCGCGTACGCAACGTACCTACTACTAAATACTTAGTCAATATCCAAACTAAGTTAAGGCGCTCCCTGTCGACGATTGTTTTTGTTCGAAACGAAAAAAGAAATACTTCTGAACAAGCCACATCTCCTATTTTATAATGTACTAGCGACCCGCCCCGGCTTCGCACGGGTAGCATGTTATTATACATATAAACCTTCCTCCTGAATCACTCTATCTATTAAAAAAAATCGCATCAAAATCCGTTCTGTAGTTTTAAAGATATAAGCAAACATACATACATACATACAGACGCGGGAAGCGGAAAGCGACTTTGCTTAATACTATGTGGTGATAGTATATGTGAATAAAGATGTACTCATCTTTAATCACTTCGATAAATAATCCTACCGACCGCTGCAATGACGACAAACACACGTCGGCGCGTGATCCGCCTTTGCTTTTCGAATAAATTAATGATATAAATTATGTATAATTACTTATCAAAAATCTATTCTAATAGAAATTTAGATCTACATATTACCTATCTTTAACAATAAATCACAAGTTGATTTTAATAGTAGGTATCAAAATATTTCGATCATAAATTCTAAAACGTATAATTTTGAAATAATATCTTTACCGTGAAAAGTTTCTGCTAATATGTTTTCAGCTTAATAGAAATCTAGGTAGGAACCTGAAGTAATATACTTATAAAAATAGGAGATGTGGCTTGTTCAGAAGTATTTCTTTTTTCGTTTCGAAAAAGAGCAATCGTCGACATACAGCCCCTTAATGGATTGTACCATTATTTCAAATTCCATCCGAAATACTTTGAAACGTCCAAAGATTTCCAATCAACGTGAATATAAATGGTTATTGGTTATTCGACCTATTCCTGCTAAAAGGTTGTAGGGGAGGTTATTTCCGTTAAATAAGACCATTATGTTCTAGTGCGACAGAACTATAACTGAGAAAAAAAATAGTTCAATACCACTTTAACAACACAAAACCTACAAAATATGTTATATTCATTAGAAAATAATAGACAGAAACATCATGAATTTTCAATTGTATTTCATATATAACTAGCTAACCCGGCGAACTTCGTATCGCTTTAGAATTAACAAATTTTGTGTTAAGTCCCCGTTCCCGTTAAAAAGTATCCTATGTCCGTCTCCTGGTTCTAAGTTGCTTCCCCACCAATTTTCAGCCAAATCGGTTCAGCCGTTCTTGAGTTGTAAATAGTGTAACTAACACGACTTTCTTTCTATATAGATGTAGTTTTTGTGTTTTAAAGTTTTATGGAATTATGTGTTTTTCTTAGAAATGATTAACTTACGCATTAGAACATTATTGTCTCATTCAAACAACCTCCTAGTAGGAATATGTCGAATAACCAGTAACCCTGTATAATTTACCCCCATTATTTTTGTATGACTGAACTGTTTTATTCCGTATGGATGTAGTATAAACTATTTAGCTTAGAGTTAAAAATAGTTTTTAAAAATACATGTTTCGATTCACTTCACGAATTACTACTATGAAAATGTATTTCTTCTTAATGACTATTTGACATTCACATTTAGACGAGTTCGATATAATAGGGCTTGGTATTAGCTTTCTTTTTAGATTTGAATCGGATATGAAGATAATGCATTTTGCAGGTAAGGTACGTATTATGAGGGAAATATAGGTATATAATTCTAAATAACACCTAATTGTGGATACTGGTATTGAATACTTTTAATTAATTATTTCGCACAATGGTTGGTGCAGTCGGAGTGATTAGATTTGTACAAATATAATTAATTTTGCTTCCAAATTAATATATCTATGACCTCGATGGCAAGACACTGATAGGGATCTTTCTGAGTGTTTGTGTGTGTGTATGCTTGTTATGGTATTGTACTTTTCTTGGAATAGCAGACGATGGATAAATATTTTTGTTTTATTTCTAAATGATAGATTGTTGTAGAGTAATTGGTTAACGTTTTCCATCGAGGTTGTATGGTAAATAAATCAAATCGCTTTGCTAAAAATTGTTCCTGCCTGTTCGAAGCAGTGCAGACGTGGTTAGGGCTTTCAGTATTTTGCTGTAAACGCGTTCGAAACGCAAGAGATTATGAATTGTTTGCATATTTCAGTAGATGGTAGTTCGATACGATTTAAAGGACTGATAGGAATATATTGATCTGAAGGTAATTGGATGGTATCGGTCCGTTGTACATCGAAACAGTTTATATGAGTGGTGATGGTATTCTTTAACTTGTAGCGCAAAATGGTTTCATAAACCCCATGGTTTCTTTAAAAAGTAGGTGATTAATTTCGGATTTATTTGCGTAATTTAACATTTTCTATGAGGTGATGCGGCGAGGTAAGACGGTTTTCGCAACTTTAATGAAGTTGAGTTAGTTCGTTGAAACCCTTTCCAAGGCGAGGCGCGAGAGCAGTCGGGTTATTTTTTTGTTTGCATAGTTACAAAGTAAAATAGAAATATAATCTTTTTCTCATCAAATACATACTCGTAAGTACACTTTAATATAATATTTATAGGCTCCCATCGAGGCTTATACTTGTAACTTGTAAGTTTAACATGTTAATCATTATAACAAGTTTTTTATTTTAGTTGTAGAATTCGGATATTCAAAAACAAGTATTGTTTTATTTTAATCGTAATTACAGTTTAACTGGTTTGTTCTGGGAAAAGTCGGTTCGTCGCTTACGCAGGACTTAAACTGTAGGTGGTAGGCCCCTTGGTGCAGGGTCCGAACGGGGAGGTACCACCGTCCTACTCTTTTGTACCGCCAAGTTGCGTTTTCAATTACCAAAGCGACATTTCTAGCCCTAATCTAGGCCACGAAGTCGCGCTGTAAAATGCAACTGAATTCCACCAAAATCGATGCTTTTGCGGTTTTATAGAGTGTAGGGTTGCCGTCTAAAATTATCATGCACCCGAGACATAACAACTGCCTCATACAAGGTGGCGAAATTGTCATCTAAGGCGTCGCTTGACACCTTCGCGAGAAACGAAATTCAAAAAGAGCGGCAAATAAAAGCTGACAAACTTATAGGCGTTTTTCAAAGCGGTTCGTCATATTTCGCCACCAGCCATATCCGGATTCTACTGGTTTTTTTTTTTAATTTTAATTTATTGCATAACCAAATATAATAGTATACCAAATATATATAAATTTATACTAAGTATACTAATTAGGTATGTAGTTTGTGTTTACGTATCTAACGAATATTAATGGATCTAATGTGTAAGGTAGCACTAGATATGTATCCTTTCTCTTAACTTAACGAATTTATTTATTTTTCCATCGGTTAATTATGAGATCTAAAAACTACTCGTATAATGAGTTGTATATCAAAATAGGACTATAAAAATAATGTCCTAACTCATGATACAACAGTGGAATTCTTTATTTTCATTCCTATTTATTATTTTATTGCGTGTTTGTCGCACTATAGGAATTTATGTGAGTAAAGTAATATATTTTACTTGTAATCTCAGATTTATTTTTAAGTCATGTTTGATAAAACCACGAAGTAATTTGCTTATTGTATTAAGTTTAGCTTACTAAACGATTAAAGATAAGTCCTGATTTATTTTCTCTCCTTCATGAAACACTGTATGATACTGTGCCATTAGAAATTGTCATAAACATTGCAGAGTAGATAACAGAGTTATCAGCCATAGTTATCATAAAAATGATCTGGAGCCTTACCACGAGCTCTTGAAGTAATATTAAAACAGTAATAAGGATGACTCACGCTAGATCGTGCCGGGTCCGTGCGGGCCCGAACCGAGTGTCGGCCGTAGCACGGTCTAGCGTGAGTCATCCTTTACTCGCGGTGCGAAAGTGACAGCACTACACGAGTCCTTATAGCGCTGTCGCTGTCGCACCGCTAGTAGTACTGTTTTAATTTTACATTAGAGCTTGTGGTAAGGGGGCTGGTTTATTAATTTGACAAAATTACTTTAAAATAAGTATTATAATATTAGCATTTTTTATTTATATATTTGTTAGATTAATAATTTTTAAAATATATTTTTGTAACAGCGGTTAAGCGCGGATTGGGTCTTGTGAAAATCTTCACTCTCGCTTGGCTCGATACGCGCTACCCATCCTACGTTTATAATTTTACGACCCAGTCGTGATGTTCAGTGTTTATCTACTTCGTGTGAGTTGACTGATGGAGTGCGCCTCTTTCCCTTCCTTGATTGCCCGTTTAAGCGGGATTATATTGCAGTTCGGTAGGAGTCCTTTTCCCTTCCTCTACCTATGTGCTTCAACGGGAGTCTCACACTAGATAAATCTTACGAACAATACGACACACCTTATTTAATAATACTAGGTATGTACTTTTTTTATTTTTTCATTATATTCTTTCTTTTTTTTTATTATAATATATATTTTTTTCGTTACGATTATATTTTGGGGATGTCACTATGTTTGTTTTGTAATAGATTACCTAACCATTCCACATTTAACGTGAATAACAAAGATTAACTTTTAAATGTATAGTTTTTTCTGACCAGCTTGTCTATGTAATATCTACGTACCTATAATCATATCACAGTTATCCTCAAAAAATTCACAAGAAACAATGAGCACTAAAAAAACAACGTTTTAAATTGTTATAGAAATCATCATTTTAAAACCTTTTTAATATCCTTCCAGTATATATTATATTCATTTAGTTATTAATATGTTGCATTCTCTAATCTAAGCATTCCAATAAAGTGAGTTTCTATATTACTTCAATATTTACAACGAACATTAGTTTTAGTTATTAGATTGTATTCTACCTTATTTTATAGCTAATTTCAAGTTTCCAAGAGCTCTAAGTTATATTTTGATTATTTTAGACAAAATTCAACATTGTATTATGTAATGTTTCACTTGGGTTAGGTTTAATATTTTTTGCGCTAATTCTCAATTAGCATAAACAGTATGTTGCAAAAACTTTTTATTTGCTGGGTACACAAGCAATTTTATATATTTTATATTTGTTTTAATTTCGTCATTAATATTAATTTTTACTGTTATTAGATTATTTATTAATGAATGTCAATAAATGTAACTATCAGTATAGTGTATTTTATTTTAATTCCAACTTGTTGTAGGTACCTAATTAATTGTTCTTTAATCAAATCGATGTTGATGCGTGATTGATAGCTCAGTTTGTAGTTGCTCTTTCTTCTGCACTGTAGAATCTGTAGATTGTCGAAACGTAGTGATCGGATTGTGTTTTCGATCCCCGCTCAAACAATTGTGTGATGAACATGTGAGTATTGTGGCTGGATGTTATAGGTAGTGATTTGCAAAGAAAAAAAGTATAATCTATGGGTTACCTAGTTCCCATAGTACAAACTTTGCTACGTTTGTGGGCTAGATGGCGCAGTGTGAAATGTCTATCAATGTAAAGGAACATTTTACTGACTTGGAAGTTTCGTCGCTGTCGCTCCCTTGCGCGCATCTGACAGACTGCCCAAAAGTGTGTAATTGTATGTAGTATGGAAAAATTTAGTTCAGTGTAGTGACCGCTGGAGGCGCTGGGCCAGATTCCATACAATGAGCTAACAATACTGTGTAATAACAATACAAGCGAGCGACTGTAGTTTGGAAACCTCATAATAGGGCTACCGAAATGCATTGCATTGAATTCAAGTAATAGTCTAACATACCATTTTTAGGGCCGATTATGTTTAATGCCAAATGCCAAACTACCTACTTAGAGTAAAAATAACGGCACCCAACTCGTTCTTTTGCGTATAGAGTAAAAGAAACAGAAAAAAGTAGGTACCTAACTAAAAAAAAAATGGTTCACGACTGTAATCCCCAATTACGGTAGACAACCTTTCAGATCTCCAGGCGCTTAGATCCTTTGAAGATATCTAGAGGGGGTAGTCAGAGGCACCTCCAAACATTACATTTGGCACATGCACACATTTTGCAGTAGTTGGCTTTCCATGAGTGACAGGTTGCAAGCCCATCGCCGCTTATAAGAATACTAACTGGTTTCCTCGCGATGTTTTCCTTCACCGTTTTGAGCACGAAAAATCCATTGTAGCACGCCGCGATTTGAACTCACGACCTTCGTTATGAAAGTCAAGGTAGGTACCTCTCACGCTCACGCGGCCAACACGGCTCTCTTTAATAAATAACTAGCAGTCCGCCCCGGCTCCGCACGGGAGTAACGTATTATAACGATTTTATGGGTATTTTTTTACCCAGGTTACATTATCGAAGTTTTAATAGGAATCCCAATTTTTTTCAAACAATAAATATGGCCTATGTTACTCAGAGATAATGTAGCATTCTAAAAGTAAACGATTTTTTGAAATTTATCCAGTAGTTTTTGTATTTATTCCATACAAATATACAAAACATCTTTCCTCATAATAATATTAGTACCTATAGATTATTACACTCATAATAAGTTTTGAATGGTATGGAATTTGGGAATGGTATAATTAAAAAAGTAATTTACAGGTACTGATATGGCCTTGAAAATGAAGTGATTTTTTGGATAAGGATTAATACCCAGGTACGAATAATGTGGCCTAGTTTGTACAGGCGGCGTTACCATTGCATATTTTAACATGAAAAAGTAGTTATTGTGACATAACTGTAATAGTTGGACATAATTATGGTATTGCTGACTTATTTGTTAATATTGATGTAATCTTTAAAACTGCAGTTCATCACTTTGCTCTATTGTCAATAATTTTTGCAGCGAACGCGATATAAGGATTTTTTGCTATTGATTCACACGTTGGGTTACGGATCCCTAATAGCTACATAACAAAAAAAGTTTTATCAAAATCCGTCCAGTAGTTTTTGCGTGAAAGCCGGATAACAGACAGACAGACAGACAAAAATTTCAAAATGTTTTTTTTTGGCTTGTGTTACTTGTTTATAGGCCCCTAAGAGTATTTTTTTTAGTTTTTATTCAATGTACAGAATTGAACTCTTCTACAGTTTTATTATATGTATAGATGATTGTCAAAATGAATAACGGTCGTTCCATTATTTAGTTCTAGTTCGTATCGTACCTAAATACCTAGGTACCTATCTATGTTCGGATTACTACTAGTACATACAGAGCATAAAGGTACCAGACAGCTAAACAAAGCTGTTCAAGCAAGATGGCGGCGTTGTTAACTTGCGACAGTGACAGATGACATAACAGTCGGCAGTTGGATTACGAAAAATTAGAGAGTAGAGCAATAAAAGTCAATGTTCCTAGACATTATTTTAACAGATGGAAAAAAACCACAGATTATTGATGCCAGGTAATGGTGGCAATTCTGTTGTTTTCATATTAAAATTTAAGATTCCTAAAATACGATCGCACTTATTCTTTTTAAGTGAAAGTCTAAATTCGCGTAACCTCAGGAAGACGGTTCAAAAACGTAGGCTATTTTTAAGTAATCTAGCGGTATTTTTACGGTATCTTTAAAATATTTTTTAACCTAATCTATCGCATCAATTAACTTTTTATTTTGTATTATTATAAAAATAATCATAGTTAATAATTAGCATGTAATATGATTTTGACTAAAGTGGAATTTTGACTTTCTTATATTTTTCTTTGCACATTAGAAATATACGAAAAATAACGAAATGTCTAAAATATCCTAAATTTAGGAACTTTTTGAGTGATTTTTTTTTCTAAAGTAAAAGCAATATTAGCGAACGTGTTATAGAAATCCTACATTTTAGAGTAGACAACAGAATCGCCATCAGTGGTATGTATCTCATAATGTAACAAGCTGACCCGGCGAACTTCGTATCGCTTTAGAATTATCAAATGCTGTGTTAAGTTCCCGTTCCCGTTCCCGTTCGAATGTATGTGAAAAATGATTTTTCCTGTTTTCCTGCTTTTCTCTTGAAATTTTTCCTGAATTTTCTTTGCGATAAACCTTACGGAGCCCGAGACCTTTCCAACGAATGCAAAACCGTGGAAATCGGTTCGTGCGTTCTGGAGTTAAAGCGTCAGGAAGGTAAACCCGACTTATTTTTATATTATAGATTATTTTAGTCTGAGCTCACACAAATGTTAGGTAGATACCTACGAGTAAGTACCTTTAGGCATTTTAAAAATCATCAACTTCTTGCCCATTAACCCACTTAATTTAAATATAAATTATACTATTGATTACAAATGATATTTTTTTACTATGATAATGGTGGCGATTCTGTTGTGTCCAAGCTAAACCTAAAATTTCGTAAAAAAACGATAGTTCTTATTCCTTTTACATTAAAGTCTAAATTAGAGTCACATCAAAATTACAGTCCTAAAACTTAGGATATTTTAGCCGTTTCTCTATTTTATTTCGCATATTTGACACAATCAAGTGTCATCTTAGTCAACACCACTTTACATGTCGATTAAATTTAGCTTGACGTTTCTAAATCGATTACGAAAATCGTAAATTTATTCATAACTATTCTAAGTTTTAGAGCTGTCAGTGTCACTTTAAGGTTACGCTATTTTAAACTTTAACTTAAAGAAATAAGATCGATAGTTTTTAGGACGATGCGCGGACACAACAGAATCGCCAATAATAATTTTGATTTTTGATTTTTATTTTACTATTTCATAACAGGACCCTGTACTAATAATAATACTACTTACCCTATTCATAAGACTTATACATACTATGTATTGTACATGATGCAAATAAATAAATAAATAAAGTAAAAGGGTTTGGCATATAGTGTTTTACAACCGGCCGTCCCCCTGCCTGAGGTCAACCCCCTAGATATTTCAAAAATGTAAGTAGGTACTAAAATAATTCCGAATTGAGTTTTTTTATTTTTTAGTAGGTATTTAAATAATAAAAACCTAACCTCATTTCTCAAGATTATCAAAGAAAAAATCACAATAAAGTATTAAAATCCATGTTAAACTTGAACTTGGAATACAAAATGCAATCACCTTGGCCTACTCATATTTAATTTACTCCAAAAATAATTTAGAGACATACTATGACCGTATTTTGTTATTTATACATTTATAAAAAGCGTGTATAGAAATACCCATAGATTCCTACAAAAAACTTAAAAAAATAAGAAAGTGGTTTTTTGATTGCTGGCAATAGAACAATTTCGATGGCAGCACTAGCCAGCCATCTGACGGCAATTTCGCGAAACCTCCTATTGATATCTCGGACTCAATGTCCGATAAAATTTTGTTAAATTGTGCTACTTGCAATTATTTAGGTTCAATTCATGTGTTTGTGATCAAAGTAAGGGCGGCGATTAAGCTTTGAAAATCGCGCCTCGATGTATTATACAAATGGGAAGTTCCTTTCAAAACCAATGACACTAAAAGAACTCGATGTGCGTTTTGGCCATTTTACTTGGCTTGCGTTGGTGATTCGTACGTAGTCACGTGACCACCCTAAGTACAGGAATCAATGGCGCCAAATGTCTTTCTTGGAAAATGTACGTAATGTTTTATGTATTTCACCATTCTTTAGTAATGTAAGATAGAGTACAAACAACACAACCAATCTATAGTAGACACATTCATAGCTAAAAGATGTAAAAGATGCGACGACTCATGTCAATCTGGCAACAAAACAGTGCTGCTATCTATGTTGTCAACTTTGTTAGTAGCTTACAATGGAGACTTGAGATAAATATTTACGGATATTTTGGGTCTAAAATGCAATAACTAGAATCTGTTTCGCTAATATGCGAGTACATTTATATTACTAGTGGTGGGTTCAATCCATTTTTCGGCAAAACGAGCTAGCTGTAAACAGTGCCTAGTATTTCGTATGGTCGTTCACTGGCCCGCCATAGATTCCGTGCAAAATAGTGAAACGAGATTGTTATTCATATTCACGTTGAACGTCAAAACATGTGTAAAGTAACCGGTAAAGCAGTTCCAAGTGAACATGTTGAGGTAAATGTCTAAACATACTTAGGTTCTGATCATTGTTTTGTTTCTTGTGAGTCCCGAAAACATGTACGTTTTACTCTGTCCAAAGCTCCTTAGTTGATAATTCATCGTCTTTCAGTATCGCTAAATGGATTCTAGAGGTGTGTTTTGTCGATTAGTGGCAAAGAGATAATAGATACCTACTCTCAAAGTAACTAATTATTACTAGTACGTCGTTTCCCGTGCTTTGACTGGGATGCATATCCCGCCAATAAAAGGATGCTGTTAGTAGCGGTTTGCGCTACTGACAGTGTGTTTGCACCATCAAACCTTATTCAATAATCTCTAACCATACTTTTCTTTCAATTTCAGGTATTATAAACGTATAAAGTGGAACCATGTAGTGAACGATGTGACTTATACAATGTTGCTCCCGCGTTCCAAGTGCAAAGGCATAGTGGGGTCGTGAACATGTAGGTTGTGAACAAACACTTAACAAGATGTCGATGAGGGGCTCAAAGAGAGCGACGGGCAGCCGGCCTGAGGACCAGCCAGGCCCATCTGGCTTGTCAACAGGCCCATCCGGTGTGCCCAGCACGTCCAAACGCCGTAGAACGGAGCCGGAGGATGCTCAATGGCACCTCCGGCAAGCCAATGACCTCAAGATGTCATCAATATATAATAGAAGTGCATCTGAAGCACCAGCAGAACTATTCAGGTTTGTGTGCACAATTTAAGTTAGCAGTTGGCAATTAGCCTTCTGTGAAATTATTATTTGAGTAAATAGTACCAGGGTTTGAAACTATTCAGATTTCATTGTACTCAATCAGGTTAAAAGACATGGTTTGTGATTATCAAAAATTGTTCAAACAAGAATATTTGTTTCTCACTGTAAATTTTTTACTTTTGACTGAGGTAATTATGAATTGCTTCATGATTGAAAATAAATGCAAAGAGTGTGCTTTGCCGTACATAATATTTGGACATGTCTCTGACTATTCCCTTTAGACAGCTTGAAAGAACTAAGATAATGTCTACTGTATTTGGGAATCACAGTTGTGATCCTATTTCATGTTTGAGGGATAAATTAACTTAACATAGTTGTGCTACTTGATTTTAGTAACGTAAATGATTTTATTATTGATCAGCTTTCGCCTGTGGTTTTGCTTGCCTGGTACAGATGCCAGGCAAGCATAACCACAGGCAGACCTAGTATCTAAAAAGAAGCCTATTTGCTTTTCCAGATCACA
Organism: Hydriomena furcata; assembly: GCA_912999785.1. Lineage (NCBI taxonomy): Eukaryota > Metazoa > Arthropoda > Insecta > Lepidoptera > Geometridae > Hydriomena > Hydriomena furcata. Next base: position 4,378,668 of record OU538821.1, read on the forward strand.
CAAACTATATTTTTTCCAAGTTTCATTCAGATGGATAACCAGTATGGTGTGATTTAAACATAAATGTACAAACATTTGTGGTTTTTTAATGAATAGGTTTCAAACCCTGGGCTATAATTATTATTTAAATATTTTTAAGTCATATTTGTAATACATTCACTAATTTTTAAAACATTTTAGGTGACTGGTATATTTTATATTGATAATATTGACAATGAAAATACTAACTAGTACTAGGTGTGTTATGTTATTAGCTTAAACTATTCATCATATAATAGTTTTATACAAGGTTTTACAACACAGATACATGTCAATAAGGTTGTAATATACATTCACTCTGCAGAACCATATCTTGGTATTGTGGTCAATTAAAGAATGTTATAGGTTAGGGTCATCCTTATGAAGATCAAATTGAATGTGATTACTAAATTGGCCATGATCAGGGATGTGATTTTATGTATTCCTCAATTGAGGTGTTATAATTGTGTAAAAGAAAAGTTCATTTATGTCTTCAAATCAGAAGGAAAGGTGATAGCTTTGATTATCCAACAAATTATGTTTTAAGTCTCTTCTACCAAAAGTTAACAGTGGCATTACTATGATGACCAGGTTTTTATTAAATCTCTTTTTACAGTTTTAATTAAAGGATAGGATTAGTATATCTTACAAGTTTTGCATTCTAAAACACTGATTGGGTAATAATACCATTAATATTATTTATTAAATCAGTTTTTTTTATTACTAAAGGCTGTGCTAGAATTGGTTATCCTGAAAGATGAATACCAACAATAACGTTTCAGATAACAATTCAATTACATGTTATGAGTAGGTACATAGTGCTGTGTGTCTTTAACCTAAATCTTATTAAAATTGAGAAATCATTTCTAAAATCATTAATTATCTAATCAGTAGGTTACATTATACTGTAAATGTTTTTAACTACATTGATTTCTCATTTGAGCTAACAAACTATGCCTTAAATGCAGATGCAGGCAGCACGCAACTTTATGCTTTTCTAGACAAGTTGCAAAATATACTGGCACAAAATAGCTTGGCGAAATGAACTACCAGTCTAAGCTCAAGTTTCACTAAAGACACTATCAGCCTTTGGTCCTCTGCTCTCTTTGCGAAACAAGCAACGATGAATAGAGATGCAATGCACCTACAGATGTTAGAGCGAGTAATGCTATATTATTCATGAGAATTTAGCTACAGGCAATTGGTAATCACTTACACGTTACTCTTAAAACATTTATCAGTATACCAATTTTATTGAATCTAAAATCTTTTTTGATCGCTGGGCTAATTAAAGCGAATTAAATTAAACAATTTTTATTCCTAATTGGGTATATTGATATTTTTTTTAAGATGGAATGTTATCTATAGGTTTTTGAAGGTCTTTTATTTTAAGTTCTTTGTTTTAAATTATGTTCTAGAAACTATTAGGATCAGTAAAAAGAGATTTAATATTCTTATAAAAATCATCCTGAGTAACATTCTGATCATGGCCATATGAGTATCATCAATGATCTGTGTTCTGTAAGTTTGTAAACATAAGATTATATCAGGTAGGTATTGATTTAGGGTGAAAACACAAAACGACGATATGATGTCGCATCATAGGAATATATACCTAGGTTTTTAGTAGTATTCACAGTTTTGTGTTCTGGCCCTTGGTTGCTAAACTGGAAAACAATGCACTTATTCCCTGAGGAATATTACATTCTTGGACCAAATCTTGGTTGACCATTGTTTTCTTTTTAGTGCAGCTATAAATCTAAGCTGGATTTGACAGCTATTAAATTGCTCTATCTTTTTCTAATATTTACTTAAACAACAATACTATGAGCACTGTCAAGTTTAGTTAGTATGAGGGTATTTTTTTAAGTTAATTTTAAGAAAGTTCTAAGAATGCTTGGCTTGGCATTCTTAGAACTTTAAATACTAAGAATGCCAAGCTAGGTTTCTTAAAACTTCTATAATTAAAAATTTAGCATGCTAGGCAGCTGTCTGTCATGTTACATTTTTAATTAAACCTTGTAAGGCCCAGGACATTTTCTCGTTTACTTGTCATTACAGGCCAGTGGTCTTTCTTAAAGGACTAATGGCACCATTAACTAGGACTATTGACGCTATTAGTCCTTTTAGTAGGACCACTGGGTGGCCGGAGTGGCTATGGTTATTTAGTACCGTGAAAAGGACATGGGCTTTACGAGGTTAAATTTTATTTTAATTAAATTTCTCGATACAAATCATTTTTTCAAAGATTGATATTTATAAAATATCATATTTCATGACATGTTAAGTATTTTAGATCAATAAAGCAAATGCTTAGCTAAAATAATTAGGTAGCAGCTTTAATAATAGTTAATAATAATAAAAATAAAACTGATTAGTCCCTCCAAATCAATTAATTAAACAAGGATTCTCCTTAGTCTCCTAAGATCATACAAGTACTTTATTTCATTTTATATGTTGTTGAGATTTTTAATTCGTATTTATATTCATATTCATTTATTGTTCCAGCTGATTTAAAAATGTGGTCTTATGGTATAACAGAGTTTCTCAACATGGACCCCGCTGGGGCACTACAATACAATTTATTAGTCTAATAATTATCTATCAATCTAAATTCGAAACATATTTGCTAATGTATCTACGCCCGACTTGCATACACCAGACGCATCTATGTTTTGAATGTTCAATTAGGGGCATTCCACGTGAAGCGGACAAGCAAAAAAAAGTGAGGTTGTGGATTTTGTTTATATTCCGGTCAATTACACTTATAGCAGACATACATTTGTTCACACAATTTTTTTTTCTTGTGATGACTATTTGCTGAATTATGGGCTTCTAAAGAATTTAAAAAGTTAGTCATTTTAGACTGTTGATATTGGCATTAGTGAATTTATTATTAAATTAAATTACACTGGTTTTGAATAGTAAAAAGGATGTTCTTTTTAAATTTTAAGTCAATTATTTTTTTTAAATTTTTTGTTACTGAAAACCGAAAGTAAACATTTCAAATCAGATTCTGCTAAAATTTTTTCAATTCTTTAGAAGCCAATAAATCAGGAATAAGGCGTCACACGAAAAAAAAATTGTGTGAACATATTTATGTCTGCTATAAGTGTGATCGACCGGAATATGAACAAAATCCACAACCTCACTTTTTTTTTGCTTGTCCACTTCACGTGGAATGCCCCATTAGTTTCAGACTGAACAAAATCTGATATATTTTCAAAATCACTTACTTTTATGTCTGCTTAGCATTGCTCGAAAGCAAATCGAATGTAAAATGTATCTATGTGCTGTGGTAATTAATTTAAATTTTATTGAATTTGATACTAACCAACTATTTGACATGCTTGTTTGAATCTTATAAGAATATCAAAAATGATTCCGTTTCATTAAACTCGATGCATAAAAGTCTGCATAGTATACTATCTTCAATTTTAATCGCGATAAAAATCTGTCTTTTTCTAGTCTGTTTAATTCAAATTCACGCACGATCTCATTCCGTAATTATTGTTGCGCCCCGTTCCCCTTCCAGGGCTTCACGCCGATTCAATCGAGCTATAAACGGGCGAAGTTTGTTGTTGTGGACAACTTTATATATTAAAACTAGCTGTCCCGACAGACGTCCTGTAAAATGTCAATAATCCCACATAAAAAAGCACTTTCCGTTTTTCCCGATCTTTACGCCATCCTTATTACTTAGGGGTATGAAAAATAGATAGTAGCCGATTCTCAGACCTACTGAATATGCATATTAAATAAAACTAACATTGTGACACGAGAATTTTATATATAAGATTAGCCAAAAAGATGGTTTATGAATGGTATTAGAAATATTACGTACTTCCACCGATTGAATTTTCGTAATCCTTTTACAACTCGACGATATTTTTAGGTTCGATACAGGGCTCCGGGCTTTTAAGCTTTATCGGTTACTATCATAATTTTATCGATACGATTGCAATTCGATTTGCACTTACTTACTCTTTGTGATAAATGCAATTAGTTGTGTAATGTTGCACGCCCGGACATGTCAGCTTTACAGTGGATAGTGTCCGGCTCATAACGAGCTTGTCTCATCGGAACTGGCAGAATTAATCCTGTCGAAATACTAACAACATATGGAAGTGGGTTGTACATACGCAACCCAAGACGGCACTAATGTGGGTTTTTGTGCGGATCTAATTTGTCTACTAGTGTTAGGTTAGAACCCATCGATCAATCAAAGATTTAAGCGCAGTTAATTTAATCCCACTTCCTCTTTCACTGTTTCGTCGATTACTTATATTTTTAGCCGAGCAATGTCTGCACCATAATGGTAGCCCGAGGACACGCGCAGAGTGAAGGTGGATGGTGCTGTTTTCTTCCGTGCCTTGATGAGACGCACTGCTCTCGTCGCCCCAATAGTCGCCCGTTTCTAGTTGATCCATAGCCTAAAGAATACCAATTAAAAATTAAACAAGATATAACAAATATTTATAAAAAACTTAAAACCCGACTGCAAAAAAATAATTAACAGCAAAAATTGTTATGCTTCCCTTTTTTGAGGAGGGCTCCATGTTAAAGAAGTAAAGTGCCGACTCATGGACATGTGCATTCTCCCAGTCCTCACGTACGGTGCGCAGACTTGGTCCCTGACGGCTCATGAGAGATACCAACTTGAAGTTTGCCAAAGAGCCATGGAGCGTAGTATCCTTGGAGTCAGACACACGGACACGGACCGCATACGAAACACGATACTACGCTCCAAAACTAAAATAGTTGACGTCACCAATAAAGCGGCTAAACTCAAATAGGATTGGGCAGGGCATGTCGCTCGCACGCCTGACGTTTTTTTGGCCAAAATAACTACCGATTGGTCCCCACAAACAAGGCGCCGTCAAGGCAGACCCCGGAGGAGATGGCGTGACGATCTCGACAGTAATTTAAATGACTGGCGCAATTTAGCTGGATATCGAAAAGTGTGGAAAGAAGGGAGGGAGGCTTTTTCCCTTCAGTGGGACGATATTGGCTAAAATAATAAATAGTCTATTTCACTCCCACAATTGATACGAATCCAATTACACCTCATATGTTGTGATCCGTCAAGTCTATTGTGCTGTAGAGCGTGCCTAAGAAATGGACAACATACATACATACGCTCGAATAACAACGCTCTTTTTATTATTTTTATTTAGAATTTGTGCCTGAATAGTAACAAAAAAGCGTCACGATATATATATATATATATTGGGAATGGCGTATTCAGTAGCTTTAATTTGATACCCTTAATATGATAATAACACCCTTTAATCTATAAGAAAAATAACAAAAGTGAAAGAGGAAACAGAATACATGAAAATGATAAAGTGGCGTTGGACTGGGCACATGATGAGAGACAAAAGAGAGAAATGGGCAAAGATGTAACAGAATGGTATTCGCGGAATGGTAAGAAGGCAAGAGGCAGACAAAAAAAGCGATGGGAAGACAACCTCATAGGAATAGTAGGACCAACCTGGCGAAAAATAGCCAAAAGTCGAAATGAATGGAAGTCACTGGAGGAGTCTAGCCTATGTCGAAAGACAAGCTGAGGCGTAACTGTTTATTACTTAAATGTTACTTAATTAGTACTTATATCAGCAATAAAGGCTATTATTATTATTATTATGTCACTCATTAGCACTCCCTCAATTGAGACGAATCCAACGACACCTCATGTCATTATCCGTCATGTCGTTTGGGCTGTAGAGCGTGCCAAAGAAACGGACATACATACATACATACGCTCGAAAAAACATTACCCTTCGCAGTCAGGTAAAAAAACGCAATTATCATTATAAGACTGATTAAATCTTCTAAACAAACGTTTTTAACTCTTGCAGTCCGTCACATTGAACTATGGTCGAAGTATTTAAGTCACCAGGCCAATAGAAGTATAAGAAAAACCAACCAAGTGCGTGTCGGGCCACCCGCATTGTAGGGTTTCGTGGTTTACGTAGCAATTTTCAATGATATTTGTACTAAAAATGTTACCTCTAGTTTACGAGCATTCGTCGAACAACTGATAGTTTTCCTTTTAAATTCGTGATACGTGATACAGTAAATAAATAAAATAAAAAAAAGCCTATTGTTTCCGAAATCGGCTAGGATGAATATAAGTTCTACTACCGTGAATTTTTTCACACTTTCAAAGTCAACAATTTAGTTGGTAGGACACACACACACACACACTCGACTCTGGCAAAAATTTGCACTTTAAAGCTTAATATTTCACAAACGCGGGATCCTTAATTGAAAAGTTGTCTTAACAAACCCATAATGTTTTTTAAAGACCTATCCAAAGACACCCCGTGCAGGGTGTCATAGGAAGAAAAAAAAATAACATCCCCACTACGAAACCCTAAATACTACAAAATTTTAAAAAGGATTGTAGGTATTATTATTTTTGATTTAACACGCCTGTATGTCTTGGTACACGCTGGTAAATGCTGCACCTCCATTTTCCTCCTGTTTGCCTTTTGAAGTAGTCCTCCTTACCTCATAAAGGAAGAAACAGAACCCTTACAAGATCACTTCTCTCTCTTTCTTGTCTTCCTATTTGTCACAGCGCTTTCCTTCATAACTACGTAAGATACGCATTGACTTAAAATTTGTCAGTGTTTATAAATCCGAAAGTTTAATAATGAATATATTCTGTACTAGCGACCCGCCCCGCACTAGCGGCGCACCCGGCCCGCATGTTATTATACATATAAACCTTCCTCCTGAATCACTCTATCTATTAAAAAAAACCGCATCAAAATCCTTTGTGTAGTTTTAAAGATATAAGCAAACATACATACAGACGCGGGAAGCGACTTTGCTTTATACTATGTAGTGATGGGTTTTTGTGTCTCAATCAAACCCAAATGACAACGGATTTGAATAAAATTTTTAATATAATATAGTTTATTTCATGGAATCGCATATTTTTCATCCACATTTTATTCAGGTACCACGCGAGCGAAGCCGCAGTCTTAAGCTAGTAGATAATAAGCAAAGGATTACAGGAAAACTGCAGTTAATATTCGTCAGTTTTATTGTTATTAAAATATCTAAGCGTCTGGAGATCTGAAAGGACGTCTACCGTACTTTGTAATTACAGTCAGGATCCTGTTTCATTTCATTGTTAAGGGGCTCCCAGTCGCTGATTGCTCTTTTTCGAAACGAAAAAAGAAATACTTCTGAACAAGCCACATCTCCTATTTTTATAAGTACATTACTTCAGGTTCCTACCTAGATTTCTATTAAGCTGAAAACATAATAGCAGAAACTTTTCACGATAAAGATATTATTTCAAAATGATACGTTTTAGAATTTATGATCGAAATATTTTATATACCTACTATTAAAATCAACTTGTGATTTATTGTTAAAGATAGGTAATATGTAGATCTAGATTTCTATTAGAATAGATTTTTGATAAGTAATTATACATAATTTATATCATTAATTTATTCGAAAAGCTAAGGCGGACCACGCGCCGACGTGTGTTTGTCGTCATTGCAGCGGTCGGTAGGATTATTTGTCGAAGTGATTTAAGATGGGTACATCTTTATTCACATATACTATACATTATAAAATAGGAGATGTGGCTTGTTCACAAGTATTTATTTTTTCGTTTCGAACAAAAACAATCGTCGACTGGGAGCGCCTTAAAATGAGATATTAGTTTCGGCGTGATTTTGCGAGCCCGACTGGCACATAGCCTATTATTCAATGAGCAAGATGCGAAACGAGGGGTTCTTATTAATAAATAAACACCCAACAGTTACATACATAGTACCTATCAGGTTCTACTATTGAAATTTGCTGGTAGGTAAGTACAAGTATATGAGCTAAATCGGTCAAGTGGCTGTTAAAATATCGGGGTCCAAAAAGAGGGGAAAAAGTAAAACAGCCTGGTCAAGTAGGGAATCGTTTGAAAGGGCTTTGTGGGTCATTTCAAAATGATTTTCATTGATTTTATAGGCTTTATAAGTTTTTCAGATGTATCACAAAAGCAATTAGCAAACAAAACCAATATAACGTCTGCTCCCATTTTTAAGAGTTCCAATGACTTCGTAGTTCAGGTTAAGTTGTATAAATTATAAAAAAAACCGGCCAAGTGCATGTCGGAGTCGAGCACGTAAGGTTCCGTGCCATTATCTATAAAAAAAACCGACCAAGTCCGTGTCGGACCGCGCAAAATGTAGGGTTTTGTAGTTTATACAGCTACAACGTTATATACGTAATTTTCAATTATATTTGTAATAAAAATGTATTATTACTTGATATTTATACAAAAAAATTATTTCCTTTGTTGGTCGTCGATTACTTGTAAACTTGTAAAGCCTACTTAGCTGTGATAGTTTTCCTTTTACATTCGTTATTTATACTAATACTGTGTTTTTTTTTCACACTTCTAAAACCAATAGGTAGGGGGTGGGGGGAAGGCTACCAGCCAACCTATTGGTCATTGACTCTACTATGTAGTAGAGTCCACTTGACTCTAATAAAAAAGAGAACTTTAAAGCTTAATATTTCACGTACTCGCAATATTATCCATCAAACGACACCCCACATTAAGGGATACGCGAGAAAAAAAAACATCCCCACTTCGGGTGTAGGGGAGGCACACTTTTGTACCACTATGTCGGCGTAACTAATATGTATATTCATTCCAAATTACAGCTTTCTAGCACTAAGAGTCTGAGCTAAGTTGCGGACGGACGAACATGGCGAAATTATAACATGGCGGTTTCTTGTAGACAACAAATTCCCAAAAATAGCAAAAGAAACTCGTTTGTTGTATGGGAGAACCACTTAATTTATTTTTTCTGTTTTTAATATTTGTTGTTATAGCGGCAACAGAAATACATTCTCTGTGAAATTTTCAACTAGCTATCACGTCTACTGATGTACCGTTCCCGGTAATATTGGGAACTTTGGGGAATTTTGCCAGTAACATTCCCGGCAATATTCCCAAACACGGAAATATTAGGGAATTTTGCTGAAATATTTTTTTAGATTTTTTCCTTTTATGCAATGTAATAAACCTGTAGAAATTACATCATTGACAGTAATGTCAACTAAAACTACAACATTTATAAAGTAAAATTCCCAATGTTTCCAATGTGCCCGGGAATTTTCAGAGTAAATTTCTATTTTTTCTTGGAATATTCCTAAAATTACTAACCTACAAATAAATCATGAAAATAAAAATAAGCATTTATTTGTACTAATAAATAATAATAAACACAATTACTTAATAAACATAATAATATTGTTTTTTGTCCTACATGTGAATAAGTTACAGTAGGTTTTAATAGTTTATAATTGAATCAGAACTTTCCGAGTCATTTCTAATAGTTCTTGCTGTTTCCGATTCTTGTTGGGCGTTAGGTAGCTCAAAGTTTGTAAATATGAAATTTCGGTAAAAAAAAATCAATGAAGATAAAGTTTGGTAAAAGGAATTTTGGGGAAAGTTGGGGAATATTCCCGGGTACAATGGAAATGTACTAGTAATTTACCGCCTGAGAATGTTCCCCACAACACTAATCAAGGTTCATGAGATACAGTCTGGTGACAGACAGACGGATAGCGGAGTCTTTGTAATCCCGTTTTTACCCTTTGGGTACGGAACCCTAAAAAGTACAACGTTACGTAGACTCGGGACTGTGTTGCCAAGTACGATAGACATTCTCTTGAATATCTAGTCATTTTTTGACGATCTCTTAGGGGTAGTCAAAGGCATTTTACAACAATGCGAACATTGCGTGATCTGAGTTTGGGGTGAACCCTTAGTTTATTTCAGATCGCGTATAGTTCCATAACACTTAGAATAAGGTATGGTTTATAGTGGAGTTTACACAACCGCAAAACTAGGGAGTAGGTACCTTATAGGGGTATGTGTGACAAAAATACAGACAAACGGCAAGATAGAGGACATGTTGAAACTGATATTATTCCATTTTTACCAATTGGCTGTGAAAACCCCAAAAATCTTTCTTCTTTGTGTTCTGCACAACTGAACTCCTGTTTGTTCCTTAATTATGTATACTAGCTTACGCCCGAGGCCTCGCTCGCGTCGTGTTAGCTGGATATCCATCAGAGTCCCTGGATATCTATTATCTATACATATAATAAAACTGTAGAAGAGTTCAATTCTGTACATTGAATAATAAGTAAAAAAAATACTCCTAGGGATCTCCATACAAGTAACACAAGCCAAAAAAAAAACATTTTGAAATTTTTGTCTGTCTGTCTGTCTCTCTGTTGTCTGGCTTTCACGCAAAAACTACTGGACGGATTTTGATGAAACTTTTTTTGTTATATAGCTATTAGTCCTCGGCAACTTATAGGCTATAATTTTGGAAGATCGGAATACCAGATGTGGAACTATAGCGGAGCCATACCATAGCCATACCTATCCAAAATAATTCACATTTAGAAATGTCTGTCACCCAGCGAAGTGGGCACGGGTCAGCTAGTCTCGAATATAAACATGCTGTTCTAAACAATTCAATAGGCTAAGACAAAGTATCAAATGTATTTTTTAAATGAAAACATATAATTTTTAGTTTTAGCTTATAAACAGCTTATGGCAGTGTTATCTGAACTGTTCTCTAAACTATCATCAGCTTACTAAATAAATCAGTCCTAGATTCCGAGAATTTCGTAAATTTTTGCTGTTGGTTGTACTGTACATGCGATTGTTGTACGACACAGCCATCGACCACATAGCCCAATAGACGCCTAATGGCTTAATTTCTTCAAATAAACAATTCTGTCATGTCGTTGAGGTGTGCGGGTCGGGAACAGCGGTAAAAAATGCATTCCGATTGGCGGGTTCAATGTCAAAGCCCGCCGCGGGTCGCGTCGTGAATCGCGTATGGTGGTTTACACAGGATTTGTAGCTCATATGTGTTATCTGACAGTGTTCGCCTTCCATGAGGAGTCTAGGCTGTGTGGTCGATGGAGTCAAGTGCTGTGCACTTGACTCTTTAATCGTGTTATTCTTGGTGCCTTTGTGGCATGTAAGCCAGCAGTGTGAATGCACAATGCTTACAATCATTTACAAGGACGAGAGAAGAACGATCTTTTATGCCAATTGATGCTATAAAAGATTGATAATAAGTGTAATAATGTTCAGTGTGAGCCTTCATGCAAATGATTTCATCTTGTTAAGCCCACGTGAATATTCTAAATTACGAGAGAAAGTGTACTGAGATAAAATCTAAACCACATAATTTTCCCATTGCTATTGGGTTTGCTTTATATTTATTGTCATATTGTTTATGCTGTTTATTTTTTTATTGTACCTACATACATAAAATTACGTTTCCCAGAGTGTTAGGCAGAGGCAGAGGCCACTTGCAACGACCCTTACAAACCTCTTTTGTACTGTGATACGCTGCATTTATGAATCTATTTTTATAATATTCCTTTGAATGGTTCCTATTATGTTATGTTACGTACATAATTAAAGTATACACAACCAATTTCTCTTCCCAGACTAGAAATAAATATTAGCAGGTTTTATTCGAGCCACGGTTGTCGAACTCGTCTCAGCCGGCCAGTCGTAAAACTTCCAATACCATTTAAACAAATTAAAAACTTTTTGAAAGAATACTAAATATAGACAGACAGTAGAATCTAAAATAATTTCTGCAGTAGCTTAGAGATTTTTTTTTAAACGAAATTCTCCTGTGTTACTTATGAAAAACAGCAAAAAAAAATATCTTAGGAAATTTTTATTTTGTACTAGCTAAAAACTACTTTTTATCAGAGTAAATAACTTTTATAGCGTATTAGCACAAATATGGGAGATTATCTACCTCCTACATCCAAACTTACAAAATGACAAAGTCGCAAACAAACTTTACCTCTAATAATAGTATAGATCTCTGAAAACCATAATCACTTAATTGGAAACTAATTGGAACTACCCTGCAGTTGTGTTCATTATAATAAACAAGTTTACGTAAAATAAACTTAAATGATTCATCAGATTGCAAAATTTAAGTAAATGTTAAGTATTTTATTTCATTTTATGGAAAAAACTACTATGAATTCTGAAACTATGAAAACTTCGGAGTGGTCACAAATAAAATTGGTCAAGCGTTTCAGAGTAATCCTTGAAAATTAATAATACCGCTGAAAAATTGTTACGCCTACTAAGTATAAAATAAAAACAATAGGTAAAAAAATGTTCGAACTCCATACCAAGTACTTGGCTTGTTAAAGTTTAACCTAGAACGTCATTACGTTTTAGGAAAGGGCTTCTCCAATAAGCTTTCCGTCAAAGCTAAAAATCGCTGCCATGTTAGTTGCAACTCGTGCTACATCAAATTCCATAAACCTGAAATGACCTACAATACCGATTGTTATCCTCATTTTATGATCTCGTTTGTCCAACTGCTAGAGGAGTATTATGTTGTACACATTGTGTATGTGTACAGTACATCGTAGCACGCGGACGGCTTTGATAGATGAGAATGAATGATAACGATACCTATTCATTCAAATCTATCAAACTTTATTGTATTAATTTGCTGTATGTCTGGAAGAAAATTAAATACACTTTTGTTCAATGATTGATACGCGTTGCAAAGAAAATCAATAGAAGGGTGCTCGATCCTATCAAGGCTGTTATGAAACACTACTATTGTAGTCGTTTTTAATTTAATATTAGGAAACACCACGTAGAAAACACGACTTCGTACAGTTCATTAAACTTTGACATCCAATTTTATAGTGTGCGGCCGAAACAGGTTATTCAGCCGAAACCGAAACCGAACTTTCAGCCTCGCTCTCATTTTCGACCAAAACTGAAACCAAAACTTAAACATATTTAAAATTTCTAGTGTATTTAATTTGTTTTACACATTTATTCGCATATTCTATTTATACCGACAATTAAATAGAATTTAAAAGATAATTAAAGTACGTAACAAATTGTACAGTGGTATAAACAAGGATATGCCAATTGTCCCGGATTTTTAAAATTCAGGACATTCATTTTGTATTCATATTAAAAACTAGCTGACCCGTGCCGGCTTCGCTGGTCGACAGATAGTTTCACATCTGGTATTCCAATCTTTAAAATAAATTATAGCCTATATGTTGCCGAAGAATAATAGCTACATAACAAAAAAAGTTTCATCAAAATTCGTCTAGTAGTTTTTGCGTAACAGACAGACAGACCAAAAATTCTAAATGTTTTTTTTATTGGCTTGTGTTACTTGTATAAAGGCCCCTAGGAGTATTTTTTTTTAGTTTTTATTCAATGTACAGAATTGAACTCTTCTACAGTTTTAGTATATGTATAGATAAGATTCATACTTTTTTTTATTAAGAAAAGAAAATCAAATATGGCTAGCCGAAAAAAAACTAAGGGTTTACCTACTTAGATACCTAACCTACCAACGAGTTTTAGAATGCAGACCATTTTTGTATTATGCTAATCCAAATTACTACTAAATCCTTATTTTTGGTCCCAGGGGGTTGTATTTCGAGAAATCAGTCCAAATAACAAGTCTTAAAGACCAGGCGTCATGTCATGTCAATAATGAGTCAGTCAGTTAATACTTTGTTTTTTTATACATAGATAGTGTACAACATGTACAACATACATCATGTTTAAGATTTTTGTGGTAAGATTCCCTATTAGATCATTCCCTATAGACTTTACGTCAAAGAGAAAGAAAAAATTAAGGGTTTAAATTAATTTATTTCGTACCAGACGGCTGCTACACAGAAATAATAATGACTAAGTAGTATAAGTAAGTAATTAAATAGGATAGAGGAGATAGAGGATCTTATAAGATAGAGACTAACTCTGACGGAGTTTTAAGGCCGTAAGTAGGATATCAGTTACTTATACCAATTAAACGATTTACATAATCACTGATAACATAAAGAGGTCGCATCAAAAACCAAGCAAGATTTAAAATAAACCTGTGTTATGGTTATTGATAGGAAGGAAGGTTCCTTTGGCTTTTTAGGGTTCTGTACCCAAAGGGTAAAAACGGGACCCTATTACTAAGACTTCGCTGTCCGTCTGTCTGTCCGTATGTCTGTCGCAGGGCTGTATCTCATGAACCGAGCTAGACAGTTTAAATTTTCACAGATTAAGTATTTCTGTTGCTGCTATAACAACAAATACAGAATAAAATAAATATTTAAGGGGGGCTCCCATACAACAAACGTGTTTTTTTTTTGCCGTTTTATAGATAATGGTAAGGAACCCTTCGTGCGCGAGTTCGACTCTCACTTGGCCGGGTTTTTTTACACAATGTTTAAATTATTGTCATTATTCGTCATAGTTTTCTCTTCAATTTACAAGGTCTTGGTTAAATATAAGCTCGTAAGTTTTACATTAAGTTGTAGTAGTTTAGGCACAATATGTCTCGATAGACTATTTGAGAATATGATTAGGTAGGTGTAGGTACACAAAATCACAAAGAAACCAGCAGCTAGTAGAAATGCAGGTAAAATGAGGGTAGTTAGAAAAAGTTATACGTAATTGAGATTGAATAGACTCACGTGTGTCTGACTGCTCGCTTGTTGCACTGTGTTATTGCATTGTTAAAATTCACTGCGCCGCCTGAAAGCTGCCTAGTTTTTTTCGCATATTAAAAGTGTACTTTGACTTTTTCCAAAGACTTACTTAGTAATAATATGTAAGTATAGCGAAAAACTGCGAGTACACACTTTCTGGTGGCAGTCGCAATACTATGAAAGTGTGTTTCAGTACCACCTCATGCGCTAATCATCTCTACTAACGAGAATGTCAACAAAAAAAAAACAATATTAGAATCTTTAAGGCGCTGCCAGTTCCTAAAACCGCGGCAGAAACGACTAAGACAGTTAACAACGGCAAGCTCTAGATGGCGTATGCGTATCGTAAATATTATCGACAGTTTTTATGAGATCGCGTTGCTGGTACCTACGTAGGCAAGTAATAGGGGTAGTTTTACCCACCCCTCATAACCATTTTCTCTTTGTCCGCCTTTGCTTTTCGAATAAATTAATGATATAAATTATGTATAATTACTTATCAAAAATCTATTCTTGTAGAAATCTAGATCTACATATTACCTATCTTTAACAATAAATCACAAGTTGATCTTAATAGTAGGTATCAAAGTATTTCGATCATAAATTCTAAAACGTATCATTTTGAAATAATATCTTTATCGTGAAAAGTTTCTGCTATTATGTTTTCAGCTTAATAGAAATCTAGGTAGGAACCTGAAGTAATATACTTATAAAAATAGGAGATGTGGCTTGTTCAGAAGTATTTCTTTTTTCGTTTCGAAAAAGAGCAATCGTCGACATACAGGGCCTTAAATAGAATCTCTCATTTTTCTCATTTTTTGAAATATAAGTTTTAAATGATTACAAATTTAGCCCACATTAAATGATTACTCTTGTCTATACTAATATTATAAAGAGGAAAGATTTGATTGTTTGTTTGTTTGCATCGAATAGGCTCCGAAACTACTGAACCGATTTAAAAAAATATTTCACCATTAGAATCCTACATTAACCCTGATGAACATAGGCTATAGAATATTTACAAACACATTAGGGATTCGTATGAAAACTTCGATAATGTAACCCAAAGTGTGAAAAAATGTTTAAAAAAAAATCATTATATCGCGTACGCTGCGGAAATTGTTGACAATAGAGCAAAGTGATGTACTACAGTTTTAAAGAAGACATTAATATCTACAAAAAAGTTTGTAATATCATATATGTCTAACTATTAGGGATCCGTATCAAGACTTCGATAATGTAACCCAACGTGTGAAAAAAATAAAAAAAAACCTTATATCGCGTACGCTGCGGAAATTATTGACATTAGAGCAAAGTGATGTACTTACTACAGTTTTATAGAAAACATCAATATCTACAAAAAAGTGTGTAATACCATATGTCTAACTATTAGGGATTCGTATGAAAACTTCGATAATGTAAATGTGTGTGAAAAAATTACCCATAATATCATTATTATACACGTGCGACGCCGGGGCGGACTGCTAGTTTTCACTAAATATCTAACGATCTTATCTTTTATTATACTAACTTTAACCTTACGGCAGAAAATCCTCGTAGAAACAGAAAAACCACTTACATGAAACATTGGAAAAATATTGACCTACTCATACAAAGCCATTTATATTGTAAGGCATCAAAACAAAACTTTGTCAAACGTAACTCGCAAGAACTTTGTTGCAAACTTCCTAACATATATGCAACAAGTTCTATGACCTCAGCAGCATGTTGTTATTTAAATGCTACTTTTTACCAGAACAAACAGAATTTGATCCCCTAGATCTATTGTGACATCAATATTAATGCTAAAATATTTAAAAAATATATAAAATACCGCGGAATCCGGATTGTAGCAATAACATGAAGAGTTTCGACGTAATTTGACGAATCAAAATAAAACAATAATTTTGGAAAAACTAAATAAGGTAAGATTTTTTATCGGTTTTCCCATTGTTCCTCGAAATATTTTTATAGCAGAATATCGTAATAACCACAAAGATTAGAAAAGTAAAACCAATCCAATAAATTTAAATAACTCATTCATAAAAGCAAACAAAAAACAATCAAGGATGTTAGATTTCAATGACTCTTTCATTATTTACTCGTAACAATATGACGTCATTTTAATAAATAGTTTTTTTTAATCTGTTAACTGATAATTTTTTAAATCTTTATCACTCTCCTTGGGATATGCACCCCTTGGTTAGTCGCGTGGGGTCTTTAAAATCCTAGGTGCGAACATAAACATGTAAAATTCACACAATTAAAACTATCCCAGCGATTCAATATTTTATGTACCCTCCTAAGTTGGATTATAGTTGCCACGTATCGCTGTTTACTAGCAGTTTACGTATAAAGGCAGTGAGATAAATATGTGATTAGCGTTCGCGGGCTACAGACCCCACGCGACTAACCGCATAAGTGAAGATGAATCCAATATTTAATTTTGATTTCGTTTGTAACTTGTGTATTATCTTTTTTTTTTATCGATTTTGATATAATTAACAAATAAAATGGATGAAGAACGACAACGTCGTATATTAATCTGGTTAGAAGACGAATGCATCTAAGTTTACGGTGGTAGATGGAAGAAGCGAGACACACAGACTCGCTGCAGAAATTATATATGTTTGAGGTTTCTTACGGGAAAGGGATTCGCATTGCATTCATTGTCGAAGATATACATATCCATTTTTGCTAAGGTAGCATATGCCTAACATGTACTTAATACGCATTAAATGACTCCGTTCAAAAGAAAAATTTGTCTGACTGCAATTGTTAAAATTAAATATTTTTTTATAATTGATGCATTCCAAATTTTACGTAACAATCTTCGTTGTTCTAGTGTTATCGTATATAGATATCGATAATTGGAAATAATAATTAGTTCATTTAGTTAGATTAAAACATTATTCCTTGTGGTATGATCTCAACGAGAGAATATTATGTACCTACTTTTAGATTGTAAGTTTAATGTAGTAATTCAATATTATATTTTAATAACTTGTTGTAGTTCTATTGTTGTAGACCGAAGTTAACAAAACGAATCCAATGTATTCCTTGATTTTTCTAAAGAATATAATTACACCGAACAATATGCCTTTTGTGAAATTACAGAAAAGATCTTATCAGTGCAATGAAATTGCCTGATAACGAGCCTCTTACGCCCAGCGAGTACTGGGTCATCACCGACCCGTGGAAGCAGGACTGGGAGCGAGGGGTGCAAGTGCCAGTGAATCCTGACTCATTACCTGCGCCGAAGGTCAAGATCATTGAAAATCCAAAACCACCCGACCACACTGACTTCAAATTGTAAGTATTCACTTAACATTAAATATGTAATAAATCTAGGTGACTAGGTTTTGGGTGCTCCAATCTAGGGAGAAGGGGAGGGAGGACTGTCGGGTGTTTTGGGGGAGCTCGCTACTCGCTCCGACCGAGAAGTTGGCCGAACTGGTCAGCTTATATACAGAATTAGGTTTGCCGAGAGGCGCACTTCAATTTAAATGATTACATAACTCGATTAAATTTTCCGTAGTTGCTATTTTAAGATACATAGGTAACAAATTTCTGATTTCGACCCGTATGTGATGAAGTCTGTGTTGTTATGGCTACCTTTTCCTTTGCAAAACAAGTAAATTGAATATTTCGATTTTACCATCATCAGTTCTATAAAATAAAAGCACCAAAAACGTATCTACATGTTAATAAAATCCCACGAGAAATTTGACCAACCCCTTTGCCTTTAGTGGTTTGTATTCATTCACAGTCTACCCAATTCCAATTGGGGTGACAAGACTGGCATAACGGTATCGTCTTAAATACGAAAAGCAATGAAAACTTTTGTTCCTTTAGTTACTTAACTGGGCATAAAAAATCTTTAATGCAAATAACAAATGACTTACCCTCGTATTCAGAAACGACACTGTGAGAACACGCACCCACAGTGGACGAAATCTTTTTTCATAAACATCACTGTATGCGTTGTGTGACTAAAGGCAAACTGTGGTGTGCCTCTAGCCAAAGTTGAGCTCTAGAGGCACACGGTAGTGTGCGCCATAGTGTTGCTCAACACATAAAGTGATGTCTATGAAAAAAGATTTCGTCCACTGTGGGTGCGTGTTCTCATAGTGTCGTTCCTGAATACGGGGGTAAATATGTTCTATCAAAAACTAACCTTCAAAGGGACAAAGAAGATGCAAGGGGGTTTCAAAGGTGGTATGGGAATATTTCAAATCTTAACGCATTGTTTTGGTCTCGCATGCAAAACGAGTTACGAGTTACCTAAAGTTATATCGATTCAATTTAATTATGTAACTTGGTATACCATATACCTTACTAGCGACCCGCCCCGGCTTCGCACGGGTAGCATGTTATTATACATATAAACCTTCCTCCTGAATCACTCTATCTATTAAAAAAACCGCATCAAAATCCGTTGTGTAGTTTTAAAGATATAAGCAAACATACATACATACATACATACATACAGACGCAGGAAGCGGAAAGCGGAAAGCGACTTTGCTTTATACTATGTAGTGATAAAACAAACCAGCATGTCTTGTAAAGCACGCTAAGAACGGTATTTTAGAAAATTCATCTCTAAGTCTTAAAACATCACGAGCTTTTAAGCAAGATCTAATAAGACTTAAACTTTTACGCACTAATTTTTAACACATTTAACCTCTATTAGAATGCAATTCGTTTAAAGTTTGTATCAGAAAAGTGTATTCCGCTATAGTACGTTCCATAATCAGACATCTTATTTGTAGACAAAGAGGATATCAGTGCAATAAATCTTATATATAAAATTCTCGTGTCACAATGTTAGTTCCCGTACTCCTCCGAAACGGCTTGACCGATTCTCATGAAATTTTGTGAGCATATTGAGTAGGTCTGAGAATCGGCCAACATCTATTTTTCATACCCCTTAGTGATAAGGGTTGTCCACCCTTAACATTTTATTTTTATTTTTAGACATTTTTTTAATTTTTTAATTTTTTTATTATGTCGCATTAAAAAATACATACAACCCTAAATTTTTACCCTTTTATCACCAACCCCTATTTTTTAATAGCCATTTTAGTAATTTAATCATTTTTCATCCCCGGTCGATAACTGATCAATCGTCATTTAATTAGTTATCCCCGCCAGTTGTCTACAGGTGTCATTTTATCCACAACAAGGTCCGAAAATGGCCTGAACTGCTTCGAGAAAAGGATGGTACGGTCGTGCCCCATTTTCGCTTGACTTGGCGGGGGCAGTGCTGTGCCCCCAGATATACATCAAATTGAAAACCTCTTTCTTTTTTTCGTAAGTTGAAAAACACGATCAAAATATCAATAAAGTTAAACCCTTTTTTTATAGCCCGACTAGATTCAGAAAATCAAATGTTGACGGATTTTCCCTAAAAAAATACAAAAAAATCCTAAAAAACATAAGAAAATTTTGTGAAAATAGTAGTCTATATCCGTCCCAAGACTTTAAACTATCTCTATATGAAATTTAATCACAATCGGTACAGCGGTTTGGCCGTGATAACGTCACAGACAAAGTTACCTTCTCATTTATAATCTTTAAATAACAATCAATTGCTGTTCGTTAGTCTCGCTAAAACTCGAGAACGGCTGAACGGATTTATCTTATCTTGGTCTTGAAATGTTTGAGAAGGTCTAGGAAAGGTTTAAAGGGTGAGAAAAATTGGAATAATTGCCGGGAAAACCCTAAAAACAGCCCTTTTCATTTTTCTCATAGAAAAGTTTTCTAGCTAAAACGTAGTCGTAGAACGGGAACGGGAACGGGACAGGAACTTATTCTAAAGCGATACGAAGTTCGCCGGGTCAGCTAGTTTAATATAAAATTGTGCAATTCGTAATTTGATGATAGATCGTTGTTTTTCTTATTTTAAAGAATAAAATGTCATGCAATAACTATTTAATGATTTTAAAGAGCTTACTTTTGCATGATTGTTATTTCCAATAAATTTCTACTAAGCGCATGATTTTTTCGTGCAATTATTTTTCTACAACTGGCAACAAGTCCAATATTTTGTGCAATCGGATTTTTTTTATATCATTTGTGTTCCGCTTCAATTTTCGAATTGGAATGTATTTCTCTGGGTAATGGCTAATTATTAGTGATTTCTTTAAGGCGCTCCCAGTCGACGATTGTTTTTGTTCGAAACGAAAAAATAAATACTTGTGAACAAGCCACATCTCCTATTTTATAATGTATAGTATATGTGAATAAAGATGTACCCATATTTAATCACTTCGATAAATAATCCTAGCGACCGCTGCAATGACGACAAACACACGTCGGAGCGTGGTCCGCCTTAGCTTTTCGAATAAATTAATAATATAAATTATGTATAATTACTTATCAAAAATCTATTCTAATAGAAATCTAGATCTACATTTACCTATCTTTAACAATAAATCACAAGTTGATTTTAATAGTAGGTATATAAAATATTTCGATCATAAATTCTAAAATGTATCATTTTGAAATAATATCTTTATCGTGAAAAGTTTCTGCTATTATGTTTTCAGCTTAATAGAAATCTAGGTAGGAACCTGAAGTATAATATACTTATAAAAATAGGAGATGTGGCTTGTTCAGAAGTATTTCTTTTTTCGTTTCGAAAAAGAGCAATCGGCGACTGGGAGCCTCTTATGTTTTACGCGAGTAAAACCGCGAGGCACATCTAGTAATACATGTTTGAGAATCAATGGAATTATACTTTGACATTGACTTTTCTTGACATTACTTTGTTTAGAAAAAGATCTCTGATTAAGGAACGTGGTGTAGTTGGCCTTGAAATAGGTGAAAAGAGCAGTTGAACATTAACATATCAGTAGGTACAATATATTTTAAAGTTCTACCATTTTGTAGTTATGGATGCAAAATCTTATATAAAGAACCCATTGATTTTTAAAATGCATAGGCAAAGCCATCACTCCTAAATGTTGACATAAAACATCGAGAGAAAACCATCGCGTATAAAATTATAACTATCCCGCAAAATGTGGAACTTGTTAAACGTTATGTTAGTCTTGACATCTTCAAATATAAAATAAAAATACGAGGGACTCATTTTAAACAACCTGACTTCATGTTTGCTCGCGCAACAGGTGCCCTAATTTCTAAACAAAGTATTTGAATGGATTTCGGTATCGTGTTTTTAGTTCGACATTCTTAATCTTTGGTGTTGAAAACGCTGGTTTCACGGATACTCCTTTATAAAAATAAAAGTATTATAGTTTTAGCTGAGTTACTTTGGATCTATTATATTGATCGATGAGGTGTTCTCACCCCGTTAACAATTTTAGCTATCCTGCTACCTGGGAGGCAATTACGCTAGTATAGCGCCCGTGGATAATACAACAGCGGGGATCATTTTAGTGAAATTATTTTCCTAGCGATGTTATGATCGTCTGGGTGATGTAAAGTCTAAATTTATCGATCTAAACTTTAAACTCTTTTCAATTTTTAAACGTTTCGGATTAATACGTTATCTATGGCCACTGTGCTAACGATAATTATAATCAAATTTTAAAAATCCCATAGTAAAAAGCAATTTTTGTTTTTCCCGAATTACACAATTTTACGCAGGATTTAAAAAAATATATTTTATTAGAGCTTTCTGAGAATAAAAAACAAAATAATTAGCAAAATCGGTCGGCCGTTCACGCGTGATGCCGTGACCAAGGGAAATAGGAATTCATTTTTATATATATAGATTTGATTGAGGTAATGATCTGATACTTTAGCCGTATTCGTTACATGTTTTATTCAAGTGACTAACGTGTTAATATGGGTCGTCTAGTTCCATGCCTTATCGATTAGATTCGCTGTGCATCCTTAAATAAACCTGCTTCTTTAGTGATCCGGTGGCATAATTATGCGCTTCAACTCCGGTAGCAACTGAAATCGATATTATTGTTATTTATACACTCCAAGTGAACCAAGTGAATAGTGAACGGTCAACTATAATGGTGAATTTTTATTCAAAGGTGATCCGCGCAAATTGTAATAATAAAACTGGCAGTTACTCCATCTCTCTCTATTTAACCTCATTTATTTTACGCTGGTATATTGCGAGTATCAGGCCCTGCGCTGCACGTTACGCCGCGCAACAAAACCTTGCTTGTCAACAATAGACGGAACCGAAGGTGCTTCGAGCTGAACATCCCTTTAGTCGCGTTCGAGATTCCGGGAACAACAGTCGTTCCCCTCTGGAGCCAACAACTAGACAATAAATCGCGTTGTGAATTTATATCGGTACTGTGATAAACTACTTTTGTTTTCTAAGTGTATTGATATTAATTGTGCAGTGAGTATTTGATTTCATAACGGTGTTTGATCTACGAAGTGAGTAATTAGGATAAAAAGTGAATTTCGTGAAGTTCATTTGTGCGTGTTTAATTAAAGTGAAAATTGAATTGTATTTTATTTATTAAGTAAGACCTAATAAAAATATTGATTTTTAAATTGAATCATTATTATTTTACGGTTTACGATAACATTGTGGTTAACACTAAAAAAACTTTTATTCGTGATTAGAAAGAAAATATGCAGCATTCGTTCTTATTTTATTTATTTATAGTAGGTACCTAAATAGTGTTTTTTAGGGTTCCGTACTTAAAGGGTAAAAACAGGACCCTATTAATAAGACTTCGCTGTCTGTCTGTCACAGTATCTCATGAACCGTGATAGCTAGACAGTTGAAATTTTCACAGATACGTATTAAAATAAATATTTAAGTGGGGCTCCCATACAACAAACGTGATTAACGGTTTTAATAGATAATGGTACGGAACCCTTCGTGCACGAGTCCGACTCGCATTTGGCCGGTTTTTTAATTTGTTTTCGTTTTTGATTATTGCACTTCCTATTTATTGTTATTCGTTCCTAGGCCTAAAGACAAATACATTCACCTAATCCGCGACTCCAACTACCAATCGGAAAAACACCAGCTCAGCTCGACTCCGGCGAGCGCCGAGGCTGCTTGCAGCTACGACTTGGATGCGACCGATACTTCTTGGCTGAAACTCCTGAACGCCGAGCGGGCCCGAGCAGGGGCTGCCCCCATTACTGAAGAACAACTTGAGAAAGTAATCGAAGAACTAGAGGTTAGTACCTACTAATAATGTATTTTAGTCCAAGTCAGTTTTAGGTTGATCAGGGGTTGAATAACGAGTGCTTCTAACACAGTAATGGTACGTTATCGAGTCGTTTTAGATTTTGGGTTTACGGGAGCTGCGAAGAATAAGAGAATACGACAAAGGTAATATGAGTATTTATAATAAACCGTATTGATATATACTGGTATCAGTAATTTTTACGATTATGCTATAGATTTACAATTACATTTACAATCCACGCTAACAATAATATCCGTGTGTTATATTATATTTTACTAGCGACCCGCCCCGGCTTCGCACGGGTAGCATGTTATTATACATATAAACCTTCCTCCTGAATCACTCTATCTATTAAAAAAACCGCATCAAAATCCGTTGTGTAGTTTTAAAGATATAAGCAAACATACATACATACATACAGACGCGGGAAGCGGAAAGCGACTTTGCTTTATACTATGTAGTGATACCTTATCCATTTGAATAAGGTATAAAATATATCTACGGCAAATGATGAGTATCGTCTACATAAGGTTAATGAAAATAAGTTTATCCATATCTCAAGACACGCTGCAAGCCCCGTTCAAAAAGAGGCAAACTCATTAAGCTATTTTCAAAGATGTCTTGAGCTTTGAGAGCTGTCTGATTAGTAATTACGTTTTGTAACAGGTTCAGGAAGAAGCGAGCTAGACGAAGCGTGGCGCTCGTGTTTAGTAATGTGATTTTGTTAGTTGATTGCATACCAACTTTAATCATTTTTTGCATCTTCGATCTCGACGTTTTTATATACTCGACATATAGTCGTGTTGCATTGTGACACGTTGAACATTTTCAGGACATTATTGTGTAGTAAATTTAAACATGCTTCTTTAATGCAGTTTTTATAAAAGCCATTAATTGCTAGAACATACATTTATAACTATAATAAAAGGCTGTTTTGCGAAAACCTATTCTGTAGATCGCTTGTAAAATTACCCATCATTTTTTTACGATTTGATTTGCCTTTCTGTAAAACCGTGATTTATGCGAAACTACTGAACAGATTTAACAAGAGTGCGGTATATTTATGTCCAGAGATTAAACAAATAATAATTGACGTTTCATTCATGATCAATGAAACAAATTCCTTTTTAGGGTTTCGTAGTCTACAAGACAAGGAACCCTTATAGTTTCGCCTTGTCCGTTCTTCTGTCCGTCTGTCCTCAGCTTATCTCAGACACTATTAGTGCTAGAAAGCTGTAATTTGGCATACATGTATTTACACATTAGTAATGTCAACAAAGTCCTAGAATAAAATCTTTTAAAACAATTTTTTTAGGGTAGCTCCTCTACACCTAAAGTAGGGATGTTATTTTTTTTCTCGCGTACCCCATGTTGTGGGTTATCGTTAGATAGGTCTTTAAAAAGTAGGGGGGATTTGTGAAAACAACTTTTTGATTAAGAAATTTGTTTGTGAAATATTAAGCTTTAAAGTGCCAATTTTTGATAGACTCGAGTGTCCCCTAAAAGTAAAACTATTGGGTTTGGGGGCGTGAAAAAATCACGGTAGTAGTACATATACTGAAATTAGTCGTGCACGTGTTTTTGTGTTTTTTTGGTACGCGAAGAAAGATCAAGTCTCAAAGTTCTATAAAATAAATGAACACAAAATGTCAACACTGTGGATCGTAGATGTTGCGCGTTTTTGCAATATTCTGAAAGTTTAATCTTAGATCACTCAATTCTTGATGTCGACGGTATTAAAGTTATCGAACCAAACTTACGTTGCAAGCTTCGTAACACGCCTGAGGTCTCGCACCCGCTTTTTTATTTGTAAATTTTTGCAGCTTACCTGTTTTCAGTTGTGTGCACTGTGCACTAGTCGTTCGAGGTTTGCTTTCGGCAATGCGATCATTACACTGCCCCTTTTAATTCGCTTGACGGAAACGGGTGCATGCATAAAAATACACGACGATGAGAATAATAATACATTTCTGGACCGGTCGAAATGGCCTTGCTAATAGATTTCGAATAATTCTGTTGGTTAACGTGCATATTTAATGTAAAGTTTATATCGGTTTTCAAGGGGTCGAGCTATTCAAGTTCCGTAACAGACAATCAAACATTAAACATCTGGACCACCTGAAGGAACCGATAAGACTGGTTTCCTGAGAGTCCCTTTGTACTTAAATTCATAAAAGATCTTTTGATATCCTTTTTACACGTGTTTTGCAACTAAGACAGCTGTGAAAAACATCGCAGCACACCTTGATCTAGCTAAGATTACTTATTGCGCTCGGAAACTCTAATACCTATTTTATTATTACACAATAGCGTTCCGTCTCCGGCTTTGTCATCTTTTGTCGTCTACTATTTATTTTCACGGTTTTATTTCACAATTTCGCAAAGTAAGTAAAGCAAGAACATACTTATTTTTTACTAAACCATCTCCGCGTTTCAACTTATCCCCATCGTGGTGGGCTGTTAAGGGGCTCCCAGTCGACGATTGCTCTTTTTCGAAACGAAAAAAGAAATACTTCTGAACAAGCCACATCTCCTATTTTTATAAGTATATTACTTCAGGTTCCTACCTAGATTTCTATTAAGCTGAAAACATAATAGCAGAAACTTTTCACGATAAAGATATTATTTTAAAATGATACGTTTTAGAATTTATGATCGAATTATTTATATACTTACCTACTATTAAAATCAAATTGTGATTTATTGTTAAAGATAGGTAATATGTAGATCTAGATTTCTATTAGAATAGATTTTTGATAAGTAATTATACATATACATTAATTTATTCGAAAAGCTAAGGCGGACCACGCGCCGACGTGTGTTTTCCCTTATGCATTGCAGCGGTCGGTAGGATTATTTATCGAAGTGATTAAAGATGGGTACATCTTTATTCACATATACTATACATTATAAAATAGGAGATGTGGTTTGTTCAGAAGTATTTCTTTTTTCGTTTCGAACAAAAACAATCGTCGACTGGGAGCGCCTTAAGTAACCGAGGTTATCAATAATTAGACTACAAACTCTTATTAATTACAATGACAAACGTTTTTTTTGGTTCTTCAGTATCCGAGCATATGGTAAAACTACATTTAGTCCTTTCATAATCTAAACTCAATATTCGCAGGGGCATACAAGCACGTTTAATGACGTTGTATCCTAAATTGATTTTGCAAACTTCCGGTCCGAAGCTCGAAAGCTACATGCCATATTTTACAATAAAATTGGTTTTCATATACTGCATTTGTGTTTCTCAATCAGATCACGGATCTATCTGTGACCGGAAATTCAGCACCTACGTAAAGTTTGCGCTTGAAGTTTGCTTTAAAGATATAAAATTCACGTTAAATTGTTAACGCTGCCTTCATCTGTGTTGGCTGCAGAACTTTTAATTTCCGTACCGATTTCCTTCAGCTTGAAGGAGCTTTCACTTTAAACATAGTATAATAAATTATCTTTCCCTTATGTTCCAAGTGTGTATCTTTGTGTATATTGAAAACTATTGAAAAATAATCTGATGACGAGAGTTTTTAAGGCCTCCCTAAGGCCTTGGTCATAGCTTAACTACTTTAAAGCGTGACTTGACCTACATCTTAGTTTGCCGTACGAAACACGGGAACGCTCAATTGTTAGTACCACTAGCGTAGCGGTCACTTCTCCATTTAGGGACTACATTGAAGGTTGCCTAACTTAGACGATCTGTTAAGAACGCCTACCGACGCCACGAGATATTTCGGTTATGGTGTAGGGTGCACTTAGAAAATATTTCTCATAATTTAACACATAATACGCTAATAAGCTTCTACAAAATCATTTTTAAAAATGGTTTCATACACGTAGAAATTTATAATTCGCTTTAAATTTGTGGTATAAATAAAGGTAGTTGAGCCTCAGGTTTGCCAACCCTAGAGTGTGCATGTGCATAAGGGAAAACGTTTCTATGTGTGATGCCTGACAATGTGTCATTTCACTTGCCCTGTTTGTTCGTTAGTTTTAGTTTTAGTATGTGCGGGTAAAATTTTGGAATTTAATTTTAAACCAGTTTTCCCCAACCAATTAAACTGTAATTTAGCATACCTGGTTAACTTCGGTGACAATAGAATCGCGCTCGACTTGGCGGGGGCAATGCCGTGCCCCCCGATAATATGACAGCAACCTGATCTGGTGTCGGAGTCAGGAGCTGTTCAACCATCGACTACATTGTTCAACAGACACTCGCAACGGAACTACTTAGGAAATTGTTCGATTGAGTTAAAACTTTTCATACCTATCAAATTCCTATGACAAATCTAATTATGTCAGATGACAGCGCGCTGCTCTTATTATTAATTAGCTCGAAGGTTTGTTTTATTTTAAAAAGATTGTCGTGATAAATTATTTTTCAATAGAAAACTTATTCATTATACAGAACGTCCTCGATCTAATACAAACAGTAATAAAACAACCTCCTTTCTAAAAATAAAGTTCCGAGAACTCGAGTTTCTGAAAACTCATTAAACCCTGTTACTGTTATTATGAAATATACTTAGCAGAATTTTTATCAGACGCTTACGTCTCGGATACAGCCTTTTCTGCCAATTACAGTTTTACTATAAATAAATTCTGTGAATTCTGTTTGGATGAACATAACTCATATTAGTTCTTCGGCAGTATACGAGTTTGTATAGTGTTGGGAAATGTGTTGGGTGTTTGCAGCTAGCGTCCTAGTGAATACTAGTAACTTAGGCTCCTTTGAAAAAACTGAAACTTCCACGAATTATTTATTTTACATGAATACGCTGCAGGGACGAACTTTGTCATCTTCAGTATATTATCAAAATGACTATAATAATACTGTCTTAGAATGCAAGTAAACTGCACAAGTTCGCCTAAATAGCAAAAATAAACTGTGATTTATTCAATTAGGTATTTTGTGTGAATATTCCATTTAACCGGTTTTTATTTAATATTCTTGAGAAGTAAACTGTAAGGCTTCCTTCAAGTTGAAGTTACTCGTGGCAGTCGATGTGTTTTCCTAAAGGCAGCACGTTTTATGAACGTCCCACTCGTTGATGTATTAATTATCAGTATGTTGTTACCGATGCACACTTACCCGTGTAGGTAAAATATAGTACCGCGAGTATTGCATTTCCACATCACAGTAGTTAGATATTCATTGCAGCCAATTTATTTCGCCCCTTTAACACTTGCGTGGGGTATCGCTCCCTACCTTGATATACATAATTGACAAGAACAATTTCAATACGTTATCTAACGAATTACATAAAATAAACTGTTGATTAAAAATTTAAAAACGATTAAAAACGAAACTAGTGTTTTTGAAGAGCCAACTTTGGAAAATAAATGAATCGAGAAAAGGTTCAACAATCGTATTTCAGTCTGTAATTTATCTATCTAGATAAATTACATATTAAGTTATCTTTGTCATAAAAAAACTAAACTGTATGTTTTGCGGTTATCTCAATAACCGCAAAACATACAGTTTAGTTTTTTTGAAAAACGATTCTGCATTTATCAAAAACATTTATTATTCGTCTGAACAAAATGGTCGTTGTTACCAATCAAATTAGAAGCGTTTGTATTGAAATACGCTTTATAAGATCTGTAGCGGAGTATTTCTGAATTACGCGCATTTTATTACGAACATTATATGATTAAAAGACAATATCTTATTCCAAACGTGACAATCTGATGTCTGGTCTTAAGGTGGGTCACGTCGATTGCGACAGACGCGTTAAACCGAGTGTTATGTCATTAAACTAATAATAATAACTATACGAATGTATGAATTATTCTAGACCGCGGTCACGGGCTTCAATTAATATCTAAAACTGCGAATAAACTAAAGTCATTCAGGGCGTATCAATTTCAATTGCATTGTTATTTTTTTCTCTTTTCACATTTGATCTAGAACAAAAGCGTTGACGGGATGTTTACTGCACGGATGCGATATTGTCTTCGAGTAATGCAATATCCAGCTGCCAATATCTTGTCCTTGAGGAAGTATTTCATTGTGTTCATCTTCAGTGAAGTGCCAGTTATGAAGGTCAACATTTTCCTATTATTGCCGCCCAAGAGCTATTTCTACATGGAATTAAGAATTAAAGCTCTTAAGGCCCTGTATGTCGACGATTGTTTTTTTTCGAAACGA
Organism: Hydriomena furcata; assembly: GCA_912999785.1. Classification (NCBI taxonomy): domain Eukaryota; kingdom Metazoa; phylum Arthropoda; class Insecta; order Lepidoptera; family Geometridae; genus Hydriomena; species Hydriomena furcata. The sequence continues at coordinate 4,408,545 of OU538821.1, forward strand.
AAAAAGAAATACTTCTGAACAAGCCACATCTCTTATTTTTATAATGTATAGTATATGTGAATAAAGATGTACCCATCTTTAATCACTTCGATAAATAATCCTACCGACCGCTGCAATGACGACAAACACACGTCTGCGCGTGGTCCGGCTTTGCTTTTCGAATAAATTAATGATATAAATTATGTATAATTACTTACCAAAAACCTATTCTAGTAGAAATCTAGATCTACATATTACCTATCTTTAACAATAAATCACAAGTTGATCTTAATAGTAGGTATCAAAGTATTTCGATCATAAATTCTAAAACGTATCATTTTGAAATAATATCTTTATCGTGAAAAGTTTCTGCTATTATGTTTTCAGCCTAATAGAAATCTAGGTAGGAACCTGAAGTAATATATTTATAAAAATAGGAGACGTCTCTTATTCAGAAGTATTTCTTTTTTCGTTTCGAAAAAGAGCAATCGTCGACATACAGGGCCTTAAATAAATTCTTTGAAAAATACAGCTGACAAAACATTTACGTTTCTCGTATGTAGATAATTTTATTATGTGTTACGTGAAACAGATGAATGTAGTTCGTGTTTTTGAAATGCATATATTTGTAATAATTCCCAGGACCATTTGGTTATATACGAATAAAACTGTAGGGGCGTTTAGGGATTGCTAATTTTATTTTGGGAATACAATTTGCTTTTAGTAAAACGAAAATTTCCCAGCATTATTTTCACTAGTTAACGAACTGGTATCAGAATTGGATGCGCATTTATACTAAAATGATTGCAATCGGATCATATTTTAAATAAATTAGTCCATGCCCTACCAACCAGAATAAATTATTGCTTTTCTCTTGTGGCGTGAAAATAGTTTACATAAAAAGTGAATTCCCTACATTTCTGACATTAATTTTGTTAAACCGTTCGATGCAGAGCCGCCGATGTGAACCTAATTTGTGGAATATGTTTTCTAAAACTAGAGTGAGCTATAATAATTGTATTCAAGCTAGCTTTTCAAACGTAGTCATTTAGGAGGGTTTACTAGCGGCGTGCAGTTAGGAATGTGTGTTCATGATGTTTAAAACGTCAACAATTTATGTTTAGGGTTCCGTACTCAACGGGTAAAAACTGGACCCTAGTACGAAACTCTTCGTGCGCGAGTCCGACTAGCACTTGGTCGGTTTTTTTTCAAATTGTTCGGCTCAGCAGTCTTTTTGCGTAAGCTTCAAGTGTCAAATTCCTATTGTGTAACTATCAAAAGACAATAGGAATATAGGGCTGGCAGATGTTTAACAAAATATTAATTGCTTGTAAATTCTAAAACGTGCAAACTTTTACCAAGCGCCGTAACTGTTAGGTGCTAGGTGCATTAACAGTAATAAGCTTGATAATACCGGACGTTCAATGAGACACTCATACGGATCAGCGTTCAAAGGATCTGCGATGCTTCGAACTGAGCTTGCGCTCTTGTGATAATTTTGATGAATAGGAAGTTCAAATTGAATCTTTAGAAACACGTCGTTCATTCAGGTAATCGTTTTCATTACTCTTTTGTTTACGTGTACGATTTTTATTATTGTCTTTCGAAAGTTCTTAGCAATTGCTACAAGTACCTAATTACAAGTATTTATGGCGCTCCCAGTCGACGATTGTTTTTGTTCGAAACGAAAAAATAAATACTTGTGAACAAGCCACATCTCCTATTTTATAATGTATAGTATATGTGAATAAAGATGTACCCATCTTTAATCACTTCGATAAATAATCCTACCGACCGCTGCAATGATGACAAACACACGTCCGCGCGTGGTCCGCCTTAGCTTTTCAAATAAATTAATGATATAAATTATGTATAATTACTTATCAAAAATCTATTCTAATAGAAATCTAGATCTACATATTACCTATCTTTAACAATAAATCACAAGTTGATTTTAATAGTAGGTATATAAAATATTTCGATCATGAATTCTAAAACGTATCATTTTGAAATAATATCTTTATCGTGAAAAGTTTCTGCTATTATGTTTTCAGCCTAATAGAAATCTAGGTAGGAACCTGAAGTAATATACTTATAAAAATAGGAGATGTGGCTTGTTCAGAAGTATTTCATTTTTCGTTTCGAAAAAGAGCAATCAGCGACTGAGAGCCTCTTAATTAATTTTCATTTTAACTCAAATAAACAAGCTGTAAGCGTCCACTTCGCGTTAGCGTTTTTCAAGTAAACATAACACAGTAAGTTCGAGTACTGTAATGCAACGACGATATTATAGACACTATCATTTTTGGCATGTATGTGCGTACATCATTATTGTATTTAAATAGTTGACCTCTTTTATTGGTACGGCTGTATACTTTAATGCGACGATAATTAATGGTAGTTTTACCCGTGTCCGAGAACTTTTACTTTTTCTACACTTATTTTTAAGCCAGTATTGGCTCGGGAAGTGAAATAATTTAATGGCTAATTATTTTTTGTAAGTACGCTACGCACTAACACTTATTTGATTTATTTGAATTGTTATGCTAATCTTGTGGTTTTTTTTCACGTTTCAGGTTCGAACATGGGACAAAATACAGGCTATTATGAAATCCGAGGAGGGACTCGGTATCGAGTACGACGAGAACGTAATATGCGACGTGTGTCGATCTCCGGACTCGGAGGATGGCAATGAGATGGTGTTTTGCGATTCCTGTAATATCTGTGTACACCAAGCGTGTTACGGAATAACTGTCATTCCAGATGGTATGTATGGTAACGATGCGGTTCTCCAACGGGCTCCGACTGCAACTAGCCCGGCTCATGAATAGTTTTGCTTATTTGACTGCATTTGTGTTTCAGGGCAGTGGCTGTGCAGACCTTGCGGAGACGGCGTGAAACCCACCTGCGTCCTTTGTCCCAATCTCGGGGGTGCTATGAAATGTACTCCATCCGGCCACAAGTGGGCCCACGTCAGCTGCGTCTTATGGATTCCAGAGGTATCTATTGGGTGTGCGGAGAAAATGGAGCCCATCACGAAAATATCTTCTATTCCATCCTCGCGGTGGTCATTAGTATGCGTGCTCTGTCGTGAACGTAAAGGGGCTTGCATTCAGTGCTCAGTGAAGAGTTGTAAAACCGCGTATCACGTCACTTGTGCTTTTAAACATGGGCTTGAAATGAGAGCCATTATAGAGGACGAAAACGCCGACGACGGTGTAAAATTGCGTTCGTATTGTCAGAAACACAGTGTTAATTCTAAAAAAGAAAAGTGTCCTGGCTCTGGTTCTGAGGAGGAGGAAGTGAAAAAGAAGCGGCGGAAGGATATGACATCAGAGGAGAAAACACAAGCACGTACGGCTCGTCTACACGAGATTGAAAAGGAGTTCGATAAACACGTCAGTGTCAAGGACATCAGCTCGCACCTGCTTGACGTCGACCAAGATGCCATCAATTATATCTATCACTATTGGAAGCTGAAGCGACGATCGGGACACAATCGTCCTCTCCTGCCACCCAAGTCGGACGACGGCGACCTCATGTCGCATCGCCAGGAGCAAGCCGACCTCGACAAAATGAAGATGTTTGTACAGCTGAGGCAGGACCTCGAGCGAGTTAGGAACCTTTGTTACATGGTGAGCAGGAGGGAGAAACTTTCTCGATCATTCTTTCGTCAGAGAGAACAAACTTTTCATAAGCAAGTGGCCGTCCTGTCGTCAGGGATCGAAATCCCGAAAGAAGAGATGAATGCGATCATCGAAGCGAACCACGGACCTTCTATTTACGACAGACTTTACTCCCATCCGGGCGCCGTCGACCACAAGAGCAACTTCGAAGCGTTGCTCGCCAAGATCGCTCCACACCGCGCTGACTCCGGTGATGACAAGAAGAAGGACCGCAATGGCTTAGCACGCCGCTCCAAAGCCAATCCTTACAAGAAGCATTACGTAAATGGCACCCGCCGCAGTTGTAGCGGAATAAGCGGCATCTCGAGCGAAGAAAGCGAATCCGAAATCGCCCGCACCAGCAAATTTAGATCGCGAGTTATCGGTTCGAGCACAGACGATGGCGGGGATCTGAAGAAGAAGAATTCCACTTCTCCAAAGAAAAAGGTATCTCCCAAAGCGAAGGCTAAAAAGATCCAGAAGTCTCCCAAAAAGAACGAGAATGCGAGGAAGAAGAAGAAAGTGCCACAGTCTAAGGCGCTAGTGGAAAGCAGCACTGAGGACGACTCACCTTCTCGCAGCTCAAAAAGAGATCAACCCGGCGATAATTCGCGAAATACCAAGAAAGATAAATCAGCCGGCACAGTAACAGCCAAGAAGGAGCCTGGCACTTCAGGAATATCAAAGAAAGATAAAAATCAAGTTGCTCTTGGTCCCGGAACATCGAAGAGAGAAAGATTACTTAGCGCTTCTGGAGTTGTGAAGAAAGAAAAAGATTTAGCGAACAGTTCTGGCGCTACAAAGAGAGACCGATTGTCTAGCACTTCAGGAATTATAAAGAAGGAGAAGGACTTGCTTCCCGGCACTTCTGGGATAAAGAAGGAGAAAGAGCCGACGCCCAGCACGTCTGGTGCCTTCAAAAAAGATAAGGAACCCACACCTGGTACGTCCGGAATAACAAAGAAAGATAATCAGCTGTCGGTCAGCAAAACTCTGCGGCAGATGGAGAAAGAAATGGCCGCTGGCAGATTTGGTGTGGGCAGTGATAGCGACGATCTGGAATTGGTACCAATAAGAACCACCAGAAGCGCCAAATTCCCGATCGATATCTATTCAACCAGTAGCGATGATTCTACTGGTGAGAAACACAAAATTAAATCTGAACGTAGAAAGATCAAAACAGAGAAAGGCGATAAATACAGTTATTTAAATTCTCCCAGTGGCACTGATTCCCAACAATCATTTAGAACAAAAGCAGCAATGAAAGAATTTATTCATGCCGACAAGAAAGAACAGCAAGAGGAAGAAAAGCCTGCTCCAAAGAAAAGAGGACGAAAACCATCTAACAAAGACAAAAAGTCTTTGGTTACTGTCAAAACGCAAGCGTCTGAGGATGAGTCAAGAATCAAAGATAGCATAAACTCTAAACAACAAAATGACCATCCTGGCATTGTGCCCCAGAGGCAAGCCGCTAAAAAGGCATCTGAAAATATGCGTTCAACCACTTCTGGCAAGAAAGAAGATACTGGTGCCCCGGAACGGCCGCCTGAAGACCCCAAAGGGAAAGGTAAAGGAAAAGGTAAGGGGAAAGAGATTAAGAGCCCACCTACTAAGATAATCAGAAAGTCGTCTAAGGACGATAAAGATACTATCGCGTACGTTCCGCAACGACAAGCAGCGAAAAAAGCGGCGGCGCACATCAAGAACATTGGGAGCAAAGTGACGGTGCCCGAGAGCGCGGAGAGCAATAACAAGAAGAAGGACGATAAGAGTGACTCAAAATCATCTGACGAGAATAAGAAGAAATCTGTATCAAAGGAGAGCTCGTCGTCATCCTCGAGCAGCAGCAGCAGCTCTTCTTGCTCATCCAGTTCGGACGAGACGGGCGAGCCGGCAGCGCCGGGACCCAAGCCGACCGCCAAAGCTCGCGAGATCAAGCCCGTCTCCATGTTCTCGCCTCCTGGCTCTAGACTCATTCTGGACTTGCCCTTTCTTGACAAGGTGTCAAGACCGCTCTCGTCTACTAGCGCCTCGAGTGATACAGAGAGCTCGCATTCCGAACGATCCGGCTCCACCAGCCCCACGCCTAAGCGACCCCGTCGACGCAGAAAGGGAAAGAGCATCTCCAACGATGTGTCCCCTCGCAAGGCCCCTGACAAGAAGCTTAAAACTTCCGAACGGGAGTCCGAGTGCGGGGTTCCATCGGCGGCTGCTCAAGGAGAGGAACCAGGTGGAGCCGTGCGTGCTGGGTCCAGAGGCGCTGTTGCAAGCGGAGATTTGCCTGATCTCATTGACACCCGACACGGAAAACCAGCTGAAGCCGCCGTTGACGCCGTCGCCGTCGCTGCCACTCAACATACCGAGGAGGATCGCCAGCCCTCTCAACTTCCGACTCCGGAGCGGAAGGCGGACAAGGAGGCTGTGAAAATACTTACCAGGACCTGCACAATGGAGGGACACGACCACGAGAACATTCCCCTCCCGCCTAACGACCCCCCGATTGAAGTTAAACCTAAGATCAAACCTGACAAGGTCGCGATTAAAACAGAAATTGACAGTCCGAAGAGGGTGCCTGAGCCTAAGGTAAAGAGTTTACCGAGTGCAAAGGATCCGGCAGCTATAGACGTGAAGGAGTTCCAGCCGCCGCTGCCGGACGAGAAACCCCGAGAGCTGCTTAAGGAGAGGCGCCACAGCCGATACGAATCGCCGAACTCGATCTCGAACCGAATCAGCGCATCTCCTGTGAGGAAGGTTCCGGCTCCCCCTCCGCTAACAATCGAGCCGCCACCGCCTCCGCCACCACCACCGCCACCTTTACCCGACGCCGTCGATAAAAAGAGCTCCATCATCCTCAATGAGGATTACAACGATAACAATAAACATTGGCTGCCCAAGGTGCCAAGCCCGACCGTCCTACCGCCGCAGATTGAAAGGCCGGGCGGTAACGATAAGTACATGACAGATGATAAAACATATGAAACCGACAGTGCTGAGAAATCAAGCGTCAAAATGATTGCAAAGATACAAGCCAATCTAAATGAAAACACAATGATCAAATCTCCCAGAACACCTATGGATGCCAGGAGTATTGTGATAGACTCTATAGATAATGAGAACTCTTCTGTAAAGAATATAAAGAAACGCTCTGCAATAGACATAGCTCAAGACGCCAGTCAAATTCAAGGTGTGGAAATTTCAAAGAGTGCTAAGATACCATCTACGGTTAATCCTTATCCGAATCGATCTATGTTCTCTCCACAACAAAAGGATAACGAATTGTTCACGTTCGATATGATGGCCGTCGACGACGGATTCAATCATGACGACGACTTGATAAAACCTTTCTCCTCGTACCCAGAGTTTTTCTTCAAGGAAGATTCTAAAGAGCAAGGAGTGCAAGAAACCCTTAATCTAGTCGACAGGCTCAGAATGCAGCTTAGTAGTAAGAAGGCACCGACCGAGAACTCTTCTCAGGAGCAGGCGGTGCCGACAAACGATCTGAACGATCATAGAGACGAAGAGCGGATGCGAGAAGCGCATCAGAACGAATTAGATCGTAGAAACGAAGTGATGGAGATGGTTCGACCGCCACCTGCACCCCCTCTGCCCCCTGAGCACAATCACCTGACCATGCATGCCCATGCCCACCCAGACCTGTCCCGCTCCCTCATGCATGAGCACGAGTACCATCATCCCATACCCATGACCAGCAACGACAAGTGGGCCCCCATGTCCTTAGTACACAACGATCCCTACATGGAGCAAGAGCGAAGCTACAGCGACCAGTACATGGAAGAAATCAAGGAGCCCAGCACCGTCCAATCAGACATGATATCCGGAGACACGACGTCGCTTTCGAAGCAGAGTGATGACTCGTCGCAACCTTCCGTAGTGATAGTCGACAATTCGACCACGACGACCACTATAATCGATGTGGAGGCAACGCAGGACACACAGACGTTCGATAACAACAACTCGTTAATGCACGGAGACTCTCCTTACATTACTCAAGAAAAGTGGCGCGAGAGCAAGATAGCTACGCGTAGATCGTCAGGTTCGAGCTCGAGCTCGGGTTCTGGTGCGCCAGAGCGGCCGCGGTCGATGCTAGCGGCCCACATGGAGCTGCTGGCGCCACCGCCGGCCGTGCTGCCCGAGATCGACTCGTACCCGCCGATCCCCGCGTACTCTTGCCCCGTGGAGCCCAGCATGCCACTCAACCAGTATGCCACCTACCCACCGAACGCATCGCCCTTCCTCAGCCGTATGGGCTCGCTATTTAGTGCTGGTGCGTGTCCTCAGCTGCCGTTACCCTCCCCGAGTCCGCTCTTCGCCTCTGCTCTACCGTACTCGTCCGCGCCCCTGTTACCGCGACAAATGTGCGCCGCCGCATTCACTTCCTCCTCACAGAACATAGCATTGACCACCGCGATGATAGCACCCCCGACGCCCAAACCTTTAGATTCCCCTAGTAACGATGTTGACGTTACCGACAGTGATAAATTCTCTATTCATGTGGCGTCTTCCAGCTCGAGCGTAAGCGTCGGTTCGTACGAGAACAGCCGAGCCGCGAAGTCGTCCAGCGATAGCTCCGAGCCCGTGCCCGGTATTCTCCTGCAAGATACGACCCAATTGTCCCAAAAGTCTCCTCCTAAGTCGAGCGGTCCGCCTCCTAAGGTGTCCCTCAAATATCCCGGCAAGTCTCCGGGCAAGTCCCCCGGGATCTCCCCCCGCCAGGGCGACCCGCACAAGCCCGCCAAGCGGCCAGTTAGCAAAGCAAGCAACAGAAGTACACGCGGCCGCGGTCGCTCTAAGAGTCGCAACTCCGCGCAGGCTTATTCGACCGTCGACTACCTGGGCAACTCCATCCAGAGCAAGCTCGTCGGCACCGTCTACGACTTTGAAGAGGAGCTCGCTAACGACAGCGTCGACCTGAAGGCACTCCGAGACAGAAGGAAGTCAATCGACGTACGAGAGGACCGGAGGTCCGAGCACTCGTTCAAGGACACGTCGCGGTCACCGCACCAGCACAGCCCGCAGCATCCAAACAAGAGACTGTTGACAACGGAGATGAACTCACCGCCGGACTCGCCTGCCCCGGTGCTGGTGCCGGGTGGTTCCTTTTCGCACGTGGCGCCCGTACTACCGGGCCCCGTCGATATGCGAACTTACCACCCATTCGAAGCGCTGCCTCCGCCTCCGCCCCCCGCGCTGCCCTTCCCAGCTGCACCGGAGCCCGAGCGGTTTCAGCCTCCCTTGCAACTGCCTTTGCCTGCACCCTGCCCTTCGCCTGCGCCCGAGCCCCCTAAGGACTTGTACATACCGCAGTTGCCGAAGGTGTCATTGTCAGACTCGCGCAACCAGCTCAAGGTGAAAATAAAGGGACCCTTCTTGGACGCCAACTACTCAAGCTCGGTGCCAATGGCGGTGGCTCCGCCGCCAGTGCCAATCTTCGAGGCTCCCGCCAGCGTGCTGAACGCCTCTGCTATGGCCGCATCGTGCATGTCAGGCTCTACTAACCTGAGGCGTATGCGCAAAAAGGAGCTGCTGCGCCAGTACTGGACGCAGGACATGAACATGGATGATCCCACAGGCGCTGCTATGATGGGCGCGGCACCGCCAGTGGCGCAACCATCGCCGCTCGCGCGCGCCGTTATCACCATCCCCAAGGCGGTCGCCTCCATGACAAGCATCCCCACGCGAGAGGACTACAAGATTTCTGACACACCCGTCGAACCGCAGAAAAAGCAGAAGCGAAAAGTGAGCAGCGGCCTGTCGCGTGAACTGAGGCACCTGAAGGTGACCATGAATGACGACGTGGATGTGTCGGACGACGTGAAGCTTTCCACGTACGTGGCGGCAACACCCACGCAGGCCAAGAAGCGCGCGCGCGTTGTTAAACCAGCCAAGCCGGCCGACAATGCACCGCTCGCGCCCAAACTCAAGATAAAACTCGGCTCCAACACCGTTCAGCAGGTCAGTGAGGAGCCTTCCGACCTGCGCCCTCCTAAGAAGCGTATCCAGCCGCAGCCTAGCTTCGAGGACCTGCGCCGCGAAAGCATGAAGTACCGCAAGATGGTGATGGCTGACTTCGAGGAGAACGAGAAAACCACCACGCACAAGCACAAGCTCAGCAAGAGCGAGAAGCGCAAGAAGAAGAAGGACAAGAAGGCGCTAAAGAAGAAGGGGCTAAATAGCGAGGGCGACAACGGTACCAAGCTAGTGATAAAAATAAAGCTGCCGGTCGCCGGGGGCGAGGAGCCAGGCGCTGCGGCAGCGGCAGCGGCGGCCGCGGTGCCGGAGCCAGCGGTCGACCCCATCGACCACTACGACCCGTCGGCGCCCGACCCGCTCGCCATCGACACGCCCTCCTACGCCGAGACAACGTCCGCGATGCGCAAGGTGCGCACCGCCAAGGTCACTCCGATCCGGTTAAAACTAGCGCGCAACACTCAGGGCACCAGCTACGTGATGCAGAGCGAAGACGGCGGTGGGCCCTCGGATGCCGCCCCCGCCCCCGCACCGGCCCCCGCCTCTGCCCCCGCCCCTGCCCCCGCTTCCGCCTCCACCGACGCACCCGCCCCTGACGCGCCCGATAAACACTCTGACGTCAGATGATACAAACGCAAAAGGCGCTCTAGAAAGTGTGGACCATATAGTCGTTAATCGTGACGTGCCGTGATTGTGAAATCTCCTGTATAGTGAACTGAATTAGCTGTAGTGACTGTACATTTTGATGTAATATACATTATTTATTTGTATAGATCGAAAGCTCAATGATTAACTTAAAGTTACTCTAAGATGTGTAATTTGTGCATTATGAGATGCACAAGTAAATTTTATTATAGCATAGCATTATATTTTTGTTAATGTTACTGTTTTACTTTGTGCCTCATATCGAATCTCATTATTTTTTCATATAAATTGTATTTGAGAGCTTAGTTATCACAGCTGACATCACACCACATCTGCATTACTGTGCCACTTTATCATGTTTTATATAAATTAAATATGCATTTAACTCATGTCATGTAGGCTTAGAAATCAAGCATGTGGGTCACTTTGAACTGTAATGTAAATAGCTTGTATTTTATTCTGCTAGGTACAGACAATGATTTCTGTCCAATTCAAGAATCAAGGTCCGACTATGGTATGAAATGGTGGCACATTTAGTTTTTCAATAACGTTCTCCGATGCTCTGTTGAATTAATTTTATATACCTAATAATTCAAATACATTTCAAACATTTATTAGGCATTCAATTTTGATTTTGTATTCATACAAGTGACGCTACATTATGACTCCTTGTAATTTAAAAACTGAATGTACTGTTAATTCATATTCTTTCTGTTATGCCCGACTTATTTGTTTGAAGTAGAACTTCACTTGAAATAATATATTTGTAAATATCATTGAGTTTTAAAACGCAATAGTATGTTTTGTGACCATGCATGCACCTCAGTTTCACAAAATATTACCGCATATTTGTCATGGTCACATGTTCTTAAATAATATTTAGTACCTCAGAAGACTCATGTTTTTAATAGATATCGAAACTGAATATGCCGTCTTGACTACATCAAACAAATATTTTTTTTATCATTTGTATATTGTTTATCTCTTGAAATCAATAAAATCATGTTGAAAATCATCATGAACTTTATATAAAATCAGATTTATTAAGTTTGGTTAGTTTGCAGGCGCAAGAAAATGTTATCGCATGTCATTTCCACGTAAGCCATGTGAGCCTAGACGTTTAACATTTGCCCGCTAAGCCGAGCCACACATCCTGCCAGCACAGGGGCCATACCACAAGTACAAAAATAATATCAAAACAATATTACTCGCAGTGCGAAAGTGACAACGCTATGCGAGTTCGTATTGCTTTGTTACTTTTGCTGAGTAAGTAATATTGTTTTGATATTACCTTTGAGCTAGTGGTACGGCCCCAGAGAAGTATAATTTTAACAATTGCTTTAATTTCGTGATCGTACAGTCGAAATCGAAATCATGATCATTGTTCCAAAAAGGAATGATAAATAGCTAATTATTATTTATTGCATAATTTAGAGTTAACTACCTAATGAAATTAATTGAAAACTAGATTGTAATCAGATTCTGCATTCAATAATATGTACAATTTAAAAAAAAACATCAATTTCTGATGCTTGGATCGGCTTGCACAACAATCGCTAAGTGTTGAGCGGCTAATAATTATTTAAATTTGACGTATTTGTATGACTTGACACCTTCCTAAAAGTATTTTAGCGTACTAAAAACATTTAAAAATTGTTGTGCAAGGCGCCCTTAATGTACAAAAAAATTGAATATTTCAGTTAGATTTTTGGCACATGATATCGGCGGCGGCCAATAGGTTAGCGTCTTTGAATATTTATTCAAACTAATTTAAAACTAAATTAATATGAACAATGTAACTCTAAAATATTTTTGTCGAATATTTAAATAACCCACAAATGTTTCCCTAAATGTATTTTTAAATTATTGTCATCATTACACAAATTGTAACCGACAGCTGTGGAAATAATATTTATTGAAAAATTATTGGACGATTGTTTATGGAAGTGTGTTTTTAATAATGGCTTGTGCAATATTCGGCAAATACTCATCGGATAGTCAGTTTCGGGTGACCGAGGGCAGACAATTTAGTTTTAAGTGCGTGTTTGTAAAACGTTTTAAGATATTTTCGCTGTAACTCTGTACCTAGTTACTAAGCATGGACTCCAGACTTCCAAGGCAAAAATTAATCTCAAACACAAATGTAGACATTTCAATTGCACTGTATGTTAACTAGGTAGGTTAATTGTGTGTCCATTTTTCAATCTTGTCCATATTGTCCATAACTCTTGCGAGTTTCCCTGTTAACATTTTATTAAATAGTCTATAAAAAATCTTGTATTTTGCAATATGTTACGAAATGGACACATTGAAGTTTGATCATAATAATAATTTTAATCGAAACCCAATAAACGCGGATTTATTTTGAGAACCTCCTATACTTTTTTTGTTTCATAATCGGAAGAAAAACACGGCTATGGTGGTCAATGGGTCACACATTGATTATTTAACTGTCATTTTTTAGATAGTTTTGTATAGTTATCCCCGATAAAATAAGAAAAAGCACAAACATACTAATTTATTATTAGCTTTTCCGTGAAAGCGCGATCGTGTGTGTGTAGGCAAACGTAGAACGCTCCATTTTATAGACATCGATAAACCGCTTCGCCGACCCCAATTACTAAATGTAGGATTGTCACCTAGTTTATTTCGGACTTCGGCGCTAACAGGATAACAACGTTTATATTTTACTCTAGTTATATCTAGTTTGTAGTGCCAAGTGAATAGACGCACTTGATCAATTATTATGCTTCTATTTCATGTTGTACTAAAGTTATTTAATCTTTACTAGGTTGAATTGACTATCCAGTCGAATATTCTTGTATGAGACGTTGTTGTGCATTGTTGTGAATAGCAACAGCTAGCAATAAATTATATTTAGAGCAGGAAAATATCCGCAATTTAAAATAAAACTACTCATTGTTACACTATGCGACGTATTATTGAGTCGTTGATAAGACAGACAGACAGATTGCTAAAACCTTACAGTGAACTTCTTCACTCTTTGGAGGGGTTTGCTTTGTTTTCTTTTGAGGAACGAAACCCTAAAAACTATGATGTTTTAAATAGTTATCGAAAATGTACGAATTTATCTTTCACTGATGAGCATTTATTTATTACTATTCATTCTCCCATCAGCGTTCGTAGAGTTGGTAGATCAATTTGCTCGATCATATTTGCGTAATCTATTGACCGTAATTGTTTTTCTGTAGTATAATAAATATAGAAATATAATGGTACAATGTCACTGAGTGTATATCGAAGTAAAATGTTACCATAAAATGAAAAATAATAATAATATAATATTTATTTTAAATTAAAAATGAAAGTAGCAGAAAAAAAAGTAGCATCTTGTGTAAATAGTTAGTATAATATGTTATTTTTAAAATGTATGTAAATAGTTTCTTAAAATATATAAACAAAATATTTCCGTTATTCATAGGACAAAGAGTTAACTTTAATTTACAATTACGGATAGGTATCTACGATTAATGAATGTTCTCTAAACAATAAATTTCAAAAATTATGAATAAGTATTTCTATTACAGAGACCCAATTACGAAAACGGTTATGCTTATAATGTAATAGAAGTTTCTTGTGGCATTCGGCTGAAATTGAAGTTCGGTAAACATAACGTCTTAACTTATTGGTACCATAGACGATGTGAAAATTAACGTTGTATAAATTGCAATAGAGGAGCTACCCGCTGCGTCTCCGCGCCGTTTTGAAAGCGACTAATAATAAAAGTAGATATTGAGTATTTAATTATTATAGTTATAATATTTCGTGCATCGCGTTAGTTAGATATCCAAGTCTTAGTTTGTTTCACTGTCAATTACGAATCATGGTCGATGGTTAAATCACATAACCCCGTATAGAGCTTATCGTTACGTAATAAACAATTTTGAATCTTTTATTAGATGAAAGTACCCTAATCTTTAAGATTTAATGTTAAGGAAAGAGCGTGTTTTCATCATGGACCATGTGAAAACCCTTTCTTATGATACTTTCGCATGCGTTTGTAGACTCCAAATCATTTTAAAGTCAGTTTATGAATAATAAACATCTTACACATTAGCTCAAGAGTCCGCTTTAAATAATATAGATGAATAAGTCGCGCTTTCCTCTGTGTAAATATAGTTGCCTAGACTGTGAAGTAAATAAATATTTTGAAATTATACGTTTAACAGAAATTTAATCATGTTATGTAGAAATTACATATATAGCTGTTTAAACGTTTGATCAACTTAGCCGATGTTATGTAGATGAATAATCGTTGATGTCAATCCACGTCTGAAGCCGCAGTCTGATATGAGCAATGCAAATTCTGTGTAGCGCTCTCGATTCATATACAATGTTTAATTGCATGTTAGGTACATTGCATCGGGTTGTACGCAACGCTCTACGAGTGCGCGTCAATATTAACTATGTTCGCGCAACACATCAAAATATTGCTATGAACATAATCTGTACGCGGCTCTAGGCGAGCTTGCGCAGTGTTATTGTTTAGGGATTCTAATTGAACCTTCTCGTAGTATAGTTAATTGCCGTGTGATAAGTTTAAATAGTTTACTTCCCTCCTTCCCTTCTCAATCTTCGACTTCTCAAAAGTCACAGTTTATTGGGTTCTACAGTTTAAATTAAACGCACAAATAACGCAACTAGCGTGAATATAAACATCACATTGCAACAAATTATTGTGTCGATCATTACCTTGTTACTGTGATTCGTTTATTTATAAATTGATTAAATAAGAGTTTAATAATAATTTTGTATTCGAGATTCCTATAGCAGGAAATAAAAATAATCGTTGTACATACATACTTAGGTATTTGTTTATTGTTTATAATATATTTTTTTATCTTGATGTATGTAATTTTTGAATTTAATGAATGAATATATTTAATTAATTTTTAGCTTGTTAGTTATATATTCGTGCTATAAGCGCATGACTTTAAACTGAGTATTTTAGTTTACTGTGAGCTGAATCCTGTGAGAGTTGAATGGAATTGGTATAAATAAAGTAGTGACTCTGTTCTTAGGGATGTGTGTTGTTGTTACGTTAAATGCATTGTTTCGCTGCGGAGACTGGAGGCGGTGCGGGGCTATCTGTATCTGCCATGTTAATACTTTCCAATTCGTCTATTTCTTTTGTTATAGTGTACGTATAGTAGTATGCTTCGACGTCTTTCGTCGACGATAGCTCCCAGTGGCGGCGCCTTGTAATATTTAATAGATCAGAGTACAGTATGTATAATATTTGTCGCACACGGAGCTATCGATGTTAGATTTTAGAGCCATGGCTGACCGTCTCGTACCAGTCATTAGGTGTAAGTAAAAATCATTACATAATTATATTATTTATGATGTAGCCTATATAATCAGTTTAAGTATTAGCGTTAAGAGATTAACATCTTATACCATTATCCGTATAAGTTTATGATCAACAATATTTCCATTGTTTTAAACTAGATTTTTAGATTACCTACTAATGTTTAAGAATAATTTGTACAAAGTATGTAGGAGTAAGTTGAACTAAAAGTAGGTGAACGGAGAGGGAGTGCGAGGGTATAGTCGTATTGTACGCGGGTCTGTAAATATTGTACAAGTGCTCTTGTAAAGTAACAAGTGTTTTCAATGTGCACATAGTCGCCTCATTAATTTCATATTTTTAGATGAATTACTGTTTCCCTTATCTTTGATTTCCTCAAGGCAAGTCAGCGCGTAGAATTGCGTAGAGATGATGTCTATTGTTATACGTAGGCACATAGCACTCAGATTAATAAGTGTCTGTAATCGTACGTGTATGTTACAATTTTATCAGAAATCTTAAATGTTGTCCGTTGATCAATATGAATTTTTAAATATCTAATTGTTTCTAGCTGACTTGTCCAGATATTATAGGTTCTGTCTGTTCTTATATTCTGCTATCTGTTGCCGTAGAATAATATTGTTGTTTTGATCCGATCTGTAATTGTAAGTAAACATTCAATAAAGAGAATGAATAAACATTATCGTTTGATTTGTTAAACCCTTATAGTTAGACTTTTAGACTTTTCTACAACACCGGTTCCTGCTATTGGGTTCGCTCGCGTACCCGGATAATATGCAGGCTATTATCAATGTATGTGTATGTAGGTATATCAATTATTATCTAAATCTTCTTGGTGTATGCCTTGATAGCCGAGTGAGAGGTGCCTTGTCTTTCAATCCGAAGATCGTGGGTTCGAATCCCGGCCCTGAATAAATGGATTTTTATACACATGCTCAAAACGGTAAAGGAAAACATTGTGAAGAAAACTAGTTGCCTAGTATTCATACAAGGCACGATAGGGTTGCAATCTTGCAAAATCTTAAGTATTGAATGATAACGACAAAAAAATGTGGGCATGGGCCAAGTATAAATGTTAGGACGACCTTTGATTACCCTTATCGGACTAGGTGCTACAAGGATGTGAGTGCCTGGAGATCTTAGAGTATGTCTACTATATTTGGGGAATTATAGTCTTGATTTTATTGCTATGGCGTTAGAGCCGCAAATACCGCGGCTTCTACGAGGACAAAGGAACATGGTAAGTGATGCAGGTAAGTTCCTAGGTATATTCCGTATGGTTAGTCTTAATACCGTTAAAACAAGACGGTCTAAATCTAAAAACAAGGATTCTACTTTTTGAATTGTATTAGGTCAATTGACGAACTCTATAGTCTAACGGGTTTCTTTCACGATCCAAGTGAAATGTTGATTAGATACTTCCTACTAGCAAGTAAAAGTGCATTATTAATTTCATAAACAATAACTAATATCTGGATGGTTAATATAAAGAATTAAAATTCAATAGGAAGCTAAATATTCCCATGAAGTTCGCATTAGATAAAAAATGTGGACGGAGCGCCATCTTGTTAAATTAACAGTAACTGACTTTTCAACCCTCCACGAACCCTAAATGGGTTCTCGTAAAGTAACTTTTTAATAGGTAGAGGCAGGGAGCGAACTCCGGCAAATATATAAAATCGTGCTATACTCACTGACCGACTGACTGACTGACTGATCTATCAACGCACAGCCTAAACCAACGGTCCTAGGAGATTGAAATTCGGAAGGTGTATTCCTTTTAGTGTACTGTAATTAAGAAATGAATTCCCAAAATTCACCCTTTTTTGAGGTGCAGCAGGTGATGGAGCCAGTTTGAAAATCTTATAGTTAGTTATATTCTGCTAATAGAATGCGCTGATAAGATTCACCCAGCTTAAAAGCTTTTATAACCTAGTTAATTTGTTGTAAGTTCCTTTGTGCGGGTTAAATACTGCAACTGACTTTAAAAACCAGTTCCCCCCAACCAATAATAAAATTTTGCATGGGTTAGGTAGCGTATTGCGTTGTCACTTTAGCACCATGATTAGTAGGTATCTTTTAGCTTGTGGTACGGCGCCTGTTCAATAAGATGCCCTTTTGGTGTGGCTGTACCTACCTACTAGCTACATCGTTGTCTATTTTGCTACACGTTTAGATATTTATAATTTTTTAGGACGCCTTTTAGTTAACGTCTCGACCAGTCGCCACAACGCTTAACAGGCTTATAATCTTAAATATTGATAAAATTATCAACAAAACAAACATTCGTTTCTGAGGTGGTACCTAGTAGTCTAGTAGGTACCAACCTACTTACTTAACATTTAAGTGGTTAGGTACCTAGATAAAATCATAATCTTTCAAACCTTATCTAACAAATGTTCTATTTGCACGATAATAACTATCGATAAATTATCTAAGAGCAATTTCAATTTATTCCAATTAATTACAAGTCTGTGAAGTGTAGTTGTCACATGAAAATAATGACTTGAGAGCACGTGTAGCTAAATCTTTTAGCAAAAACAGTACCTAGCCAATTATTTTTATAATATTTTGATTTCAGTACCTACTTACTTTCTCGTGGAAGTTAATTAGTATTTCCTAAATAAAGTCAAATCAGCCTCATAAAGAAAAAGAAGGTTTAATCATAGCCTTCATTGCCGAGAAAGATATGCCATCATTGACAGGCTCGGTGTTATTCAATTAACTAACAAAAATTGTCGTAAATTAAAGTTGCAGAAGTTTGTCAAGTGCACACACGAGACAGTGATGAATAATGGAAGTATCTAGACAGAGTTATTACGAGCAGAGATACGGAGAACCTCGCCGGACGTTCAGACTGACGGTAAGTTGATTAGAATTATTATCGTGCTGGCTTATTTCGTAAAAGTCAATGATTTTTATATATTACTAGCTGACCAGTGCCCGCTTCGCTGGTCGACAGATAGTTTCACATCTCTATTCCCATCTTCAAAATAAATTATAGCTTATATGTTGCCGAGGACTAATAGCTACATAACAAAAAAAGTTTCATCAAAATCCGTCCAGTAGTTTTTGCGTGAAAGCCAGACAACAGACAGACAGACAGACAAAAATTTCAAAATGTAATATTTTGGCTTTTGTGTTACTTGTATGAAGACCCCTAGTTAGTTTTTATTCAATGTACAGAATTGAACTCTTCTACAGTTTTATTATATGTATAGATAGATGTATAGATATGAACATCAGGCGAATTTAGAGAATACCAATTTCAAATTAACTATTATAGAATATATGTAATCTATTCTCATTGCTATGGCTATTATTAAAATCATAGATTTTTACGAAATAAGCTAGGTACCTACCTACTTTGGTGTTTCAAAGCGAAATATAATTTTTATTACTTTCTAGCTGTCCCAACAGACGTTGTCCTATCAAATTTCAATAATCCCATACAAAAAAGTAACTTTCAGTTCTTCCTGAAATTCGAATTTTCCGTAAAACGTTCTTTAATTTTTATTTCATATATGAACCTTCTCCTAAAAATACCAAAAATAACAACATAAATAATTAGCAGAATCGGTCCAGCCGTGAAATAGGGATTCATTTGTAGTTGATTGTCGCACCTTATGAGCTTTTTCCATTTTAAACCATTTTAAAAAGGAGGTTCTTAATTCTATGCTTATATATTTTTTGTTGCTTAGTTGCTTTTTTTACTTAGGTACCTACCTAGGTATATCTTTATTAGGGTTCCGTACCCAAAGGGTAAAAACGGGACCCTATTACTAAGACTTCGCTGTCCGTCTGTCCGTCTGTCTGTCACAGGGCTGTATCTCATGAACCGTGATAGCTAGACAGTTGAAAATTTCACAGATGATGTATTTTTGTTGTCGCTATAACAACAAATACTAAAAACAGATTAAAATAAATATTTAAGTTTGGCTCCCATACAACAAACTTGTTTTTTTGCCGTTTTTATAGCCAGTGGTACGGAACCCTTCGTGCGCGAGTCCGACTCGCACTTAGCCGGTTTTTTTTACCTGATGATCCAATTGTACCTACATAATAAAAAATGACACTATTAAATTAAAATTGCAGAAACAAAATTGTGACGTCACAAGTCTATTAGGGTTGTGGGCATACCCATGGTGCCCACAACGGTGGATTCGCGCTTGCTTCAAAATATAGTCGGAAACGATTGCCACAACCAAAATATAGTTGATCGATTTCGAGAATAGACCCCCAGATACCGCAATATTTCTATATATTTATAGTGGTGTCCATACTACTTATAGTAGGTACCTAAAAACCATAACCGCATACTTTTCTATACTATTATAAATGCGAAAGTAATTCTGTCTGTATATGTCTGTGACGTTATTACGGCCAAACCTCTGCTGGACCGATTGTGATACAGATATAGTTTAAAGTCTTCGTACGGACACAGGCTACTTTTTCTCTAAATTTATCTTTGATTTTCCGGAATTTCAATGTTATACGATAAAACTGGTAAAAGCTAGTTTTGATATAAACCAACGACGCAATTAAACCGGCACTTTAACCTCTCGAACAAACATTTAAATATGGAGGGCAGAGGGCACGTGCGTTCATTTGATCAAGTCCATCCACAAATAGTTGTTCTAGGCCTTATATTTTATTAAATTATACATAAGTATATTATTTTGTTTTGCTATTTAGTTTATATATTTTTCATAGAATGTATTTTAGAATTTAAGTAATGTAAATATATGCACTGTGATATGCAGTATGCTGCCCCACACGCACTATGGCTCCACTGAAAATTAGCGCTTCATCAACTCTCGCTGTTGCAGCATATAGCTGAGTAGTGACCAATTTTGTTGTCAATGTTGCCAATATGTATGTTTTTTGTTTAGTTTTAAGAGATTATGTTGACACAAAATAAATTTATTATATCTTTCTTTCTTTGATTGAACATCGTTTTGTACATGCTACGAGAAAAGTCGATCCATCTTTTGAATTTTGAACCAGTTCCTTTCAGTTGAGGTTGTGTTTTCATTAGGTACATACAGACACTGCGTACCTACTAATAATAATGGATCATGGATAGCCGTGTTGACCGAGTGGGAGGTACCTCGACTTTCAGTTCGAAGGTTGTGGCTTCAAATCCCGGCGTTACAATGATTTTTCTGTTCTAAAAATGCATAATGCGCATCAAGAACACGTGCTCAAAACGGTAAATAAAACATATTAAGGAAACCAGTTAGAATTTTTGGCACATGCCTATATTTTTAGCCTATATTTTCAAATATAATGTTTGGACGTGTCTGTGACTACCCCATAAAGACATCTTCAAAGATCTAAGCGCCTGGAGATTTGAGAGGATGTCAACCGTACTTGGGGATTACAGTTGTGATCCTATTTATTTCATAATGTCATTCGGTAAAATAAATAGAAGCTGAGGAGTTCCGTAGCACACAGCTTTTGATTCCAACATCGGAGTCTTCGCTCACAAAGACTTTTAAAGATCTTTGTGCTTCTTTAAAGATCTTAGAATGGAAGAGTTCCGCTTTGATACAGTTTTATCGAGTTTTACAAATGGAGTTTTTCATCAGTTCATTCCTTTGCTGTAAAATGTGAATGGCTGCTGCGAGACACGGTGGCCTTCTATAAACCTACTTTAAAATTAGATACGATGACGTCTGATGACTCGTTATCTTACATATAACATTTTTGGTTACTTATTTATATACGAGTATACAGGGTTTATGAAGACATCTCCCACAGTGAAAACACAGGTAGGGCTGCCTATATCATAACTATATAGATTAACTAGCCGACCCGTAACAGACGTTGTCCTGTCAAATTTCTATAATCGAATAGAAAAGACTGAATATATTTAGTCTGTGATGTCAGATTTCAGTCTATACCAAAATCATCCTTTTTGCGTTTTTTTATCATTTCGGGAATGTTTTTCATAATTTAAATTAGTCTATGGTTTTTTCTGGCATTATATCTACATCTGCAGCTGATTTCAACATATTCCGTTTCACCGTTGAGGCCTGATTGAGGCACAAACATACATACAAACTCACAAACTTTCACGTTTATAATATTATCAGGATAGTCTTTGCTTTTTAACGTAATTCACAGGCAGCAATGCATGCAATAATTGCGATCTTGCCGCCGCGCCGGCCGCGGCCAGATCGTTGCGCGCGGTCAGAGAGGAGGACCGAAGACAATGCACCGATCAGGTGACCTCCGCCGAGCGCCATTCTTTATTTGTTACGTATTTCGCTTTATTAACAAAATAACTAAGTGTTTGTATTTTTTAATGATATTTATGTACAATGAGTATTTTACGTATTATACTTACACAAAAAACGCCCCAAAATGTTCCATTTTTTTTTTCGTTTTTATATTATGGTCTGAATACCTTATTTCAGTTTTCGGGAGTAGTCCTAATACACCCTGTCTAGCTACATCATTAATTATGTGGGAACGTTTTTTAGATCTGGGGCAGATAGAGTCGAGTCTTAAGGCCCGGCTCACACCCACACACGTATTTCAATGATTTTCAGGTACCGATTTAAAAACCAGGAATCACAGTTGTGAGGATATAATGATACAAAATTACTGATAATATATTCATCTTTAATAGTAGATAATAAAAACTGGCCAGTTCTATACAACATTTTCAAAAAAATACGTTTTTACCGTCGCAAGAACCGCTGAAAATGTCGAAAAATGGGGTCTGGTTAGGTACCAATATCTTTAGACCCACAGCATATTTTTATTTGAAAATAATACGAAATTGTAGATTTTATATTTCTCTATACCGCGTGGCATTATCTTGTTTTCAAATAATTTACTTTTTCATTTATGAACAATATAAAATGCAATAAAACTTCTCCATACATTTTTTCCATACAAAACTCACATTCACCTCAAGTCGGCACGTCAGTTAGCGCTCAGACGCGCTCGGGGAAGCACGTCCACGTCACATTTTTCTTCGAATTTAGAGGAGGTCTTACATAATGGTATACCGGGGTAAAATACTGGACATGCAAAACTAATGATAACATTTGTATAATATATTGCCTTGAAGAATTTAGTGCAAGCCACACAGATGAAGGTTAGGTACAATGCATGGTTTGTTGAAAGAGTTGGATGGTTTTATTTTGTAGAAGATGCGTTTCATCGAGTTTGGTTTCGAAACAATATGATAATAGTATACGGTTTTACCTTTTTGCATACGTCGCGTCGGAGCAAAATCGAAATAAGCCGATGTTTCGTATTTGATTGTTATTTTAATAAAAATATTAAATTTCAGGAAAATGTGAACCTGGTTGTGTCCCTAATTAATAATAAATAATAAAAGCTTTTATTTCCTTGCACAATATAAAATTAACTTAAATATGTATCTATGCATAGGTATATAAAATTATGTGTAAGGACCGCTTTCAGCGGTAAAAGCCTCCTCCAGCTCTATCCATTTTTCCCGATCTCTAGCAGCTCTGCTCCATGTTTTGCCTGCTACTTTCACGATGTCATCATCCCATCGCATAGCAGGCCTTCCTCTTCTTCGTTTTTTATGTATTGGGTCCCAATTCATAATTGTTTTAGATCACCTCTCATTTTGTAATCTTTGTATGTGCCCGGCCTATTTCCATTTTAGTGATAATACTTTCTGGACAACGTCTTTTGCTGTGGTTTTTGAAGTGTCCCTAATTAGTCCTATTAAATAAATATAAATGTTGATTTGATACATTTCTGTTTTGAAATGAAAGTTCTAAGGTACCATGATCCTTACCTGTATCGCTTAGACCCAATCTACCCTATATTACCAAGCGTGTTTTTTTATACATGGATGGAAAAAAATGATACTTTATCTATAATTGGATTTAGATAAATTACATAAATTTCAGATTATGAATATAATTTATAATTATTATTTATCTATCTTTAATATTATAAATCTAAAAGTTTGTGCGGATGTTAAGTATGTTTGGATGTTTGTACCTCAATCAGACCTAAACGACTAAACGGATGAAATTGAAATTTGCTGTCGATGTAAATATACCTCTACCTTATAAATAGGCTATTTTTAATTAAAAAACATCCTCAAAACTATAAAAAGACTCCGAGTGCTGGTGTGCAACAAATCTAGCATTAATCAATTTTGACGACTGATGAATGACTGACGAATGATACGATACGCATTGAACCAAAAATGTTGAACCTTCTAAAAAGGTCGGTATTTGTTATTATCAAAGCAAGGTTTATCTGGGGGCACGGTAGTGCCCCCGCCAAGTCAAGCAAAAAAGCGGCACAGTCGTACCATCCTTTTCCCGAAGCAGTTCAGGCCATTTTTTAGACAGACAGACAGACATTGAAATCTCACAACTTTTTACGATAGAAGAACTGATGGGTTTTTGGTTAAATTATACATATACACGATCTGGGTGATATATATGGATTCTTTATTGTAGAGATATAGAACACGACCAGCCGTAACAAGCGAACAGGGAAGAGAGACTGACATCGACAGATTATCTCTGGTCATCTTATATCTTATCTTATCTTAGGCTACTTATACAATATCTCACAAGTTAAGTTTACTACACACGAGCATAGTTCCAACAAAAAAAAGACAAAAAAAGAAACTGAGTTGCGTTGCGAGAATTGGCTTTTTATTTTTATTTTTACAAGTTGTTTTTGATGGCATATACTTAAGTTTAAGTACATGATGCAAATAATTAAATAGTTAAAAAAAAATAAAGTGTCCTGAAAAATTGTTTAATTCGAAATACTGAAAGTGCTCTTTAGTGTTTCGTAGTTCACAAAAAACCCTTATAGTTTTGCCATTTTCGTCCATTCGTCCGCAGCTTAGCTCAGATATTCTTAGTACTGGAAAGCTGTAATTTGGCATGAATATACATTAGTCACGCCGACAATGTGGTAGAAATAAATACATATTTGCAGATGTTTTTTTTTCTCGCATACTCCTCATGTCTTTGGATAGGTCTTAAAAAGTATTGCAGGTTTGTGATGTCATTTAGTACAAATACAATGGAAAATATGAATTTTTAAAAAGAGTTGGTCATCTCTTTTTACAAATTCATATTTGATTTTTCTGGAAAGAAAATATTATGGAGGGTTATTTAGTAAAGTTTTACAATAACTGTTTAATTCCAGAACTTGTTGACCCTCGCTACGCGCGGTCTATGGATCTTCGAGATCATAGCTCGCACACAATATTCAAAAGCATACCTACATATTTTATCAGTATTTCACTTTCAAAACTTTCTGTGAGTGGTACTCGAAACGTTGACGGTGCCGTCATCGATTTTAGATGACAATAAGTTTTTTTATTAAAAATATATTTTTTAAATCAAGCTTTTGTAATGTCTTCTGCTCTAGTTCTCGTCAAGATAAAAATAACGAGCCCAAACGCGACGTGGTTATGTTGTGTAGTTGAGGAGTTCCGATGGCTACATCCGACCTCCATCATCAGACCAGCTCGCTAGTACCATAATTTTACATTGTCATTGAGATTGATAGGTATGCAAAGTTTTGCCTCAATTCGACTATTTTGTGAAGGGTTCCGTTGAACAGCTCCTGACTCCATCATCAGATCAACTCGCTGTCACCATATTATGTATGCAAAATTTCAGCTCAATCGATTGGGGATAACTGCTTAAAATTAAGTTGCAAGATTCCACCTTATCAAACATAGATACATAAATATGTACATAAACTGCAAGTTAAATAAGAGGTTGTAAAAAAACGATACTTACCGTTTTGTCATAATGTATTTTATTAGTAGGTACCTAACAAATATTTTTTGCACAGTCAAATATTAGTAACTGTGTAGTAGCACTTTACGATTTGTAACCTGTCTTATAATATATATTAATTTTTTCTATATTTATTTTCTTTTTGTCAAGTGCAACCTATAAAATTATTAAGTACATACCTACCTATACAAATATGACATACCTATTGCACCAAATATTTTCAAGTATCAAGACTAGTTATTTAGTCTTGGTAAATGAAGTGTGAAGTAGCTTCAATGTGTGCGTTTGCACTATTCTTAGTGTGCGGCCACAGAATACGACCGAGTACAAAAACTGCGAGCTGTCATAAATTTAACAGTCACCTTAATAGTTTTCAGTTACAAAAATCACAACTTGATGTTTCATAGGTTGTTTTTATAAACATTTTCGACATGTTCTCTACCATCATACTCGACCATTATTTTTGCGTCTTTTTTATATCTATTACTAGCTGACCCGTGCCCGCTTCGCTGTGCGTAAGACATTTCTAATACCATCGTTGAATTTTTTGTAGACGTTTTTAAGGTGTACAGTACTGTAGTACATTATTTTGATATATCTCGTGGGGTTCAGCCAGCATTTGCAATGTAAGCGCAAAAAATGTGTTTATTTACGACATCACATTAGAAACCTCTAAAATTATCAGTGTTTCTCTACTATATTATGCATGTATTATACATATAAACCTTCCTCCTGAATCACTCTATCTATAAAAAAAAACCGCATCAAAATCCGTTGTGCAGTTTTAAAGATATAAGCAAACATACATACATACATACAGACGCGGGAAGTGGAAAGCGACTTTGCTTTATACTATGTAGTGATGTTGATAGGTAAGTAAGTAGGTATATTAGGGACCTATACAATTAGGAATAGTTACTTATTGCAATTTTTTGACAGAAGATTGAGATAAATAGGTACATTTTTATTATCACTTCCATGAGCTTCGGTTCATGGAAGTGATAATAAAAATTCAGGACGTCTACTCCGAAAACCGATAAACGATCGCAGACCGATATCGTGACAAACGTGACACGTCGTCATTTTCGAACGACCGTACTTTTGACAATTGACATCATACGTTCTGCGACAAACAAAGTGCGGTTTGAAGCACTGTCGTAATGTCAAAATCGTTTTGCTGAGTAGACGCTCAGGATTGTCCTTACTAAAGATTAGTAACTAACTAAACCATTTTCTTGAGGGATTTGTTCCAATAAGGCAACCAGCTTTATTCATTTTCTATTATCCTGGGTAGCAACGTTGGAAGTGGGCGGCAAGCGGCTAAGTAGGTAAGCTTTTCTTTCTGCCTCCGGCAATTGTTTAAGTATTCCGATGAAGAAAAGTATTAAATCCTTGGAATTAAGAAGAAACTAAAGAATAATGATTGGCTAGAGCAGAGTCATAGTTTAGTGAGTGTTTGATGATAATTTATTGCGATGTTTTAAGTATTGGGGAATTGGCGTTTTTTATTAGTTAATAAGTTTGGACACGATGTGTGTTCTGCTGAGTGTTCCTGATCGTGTTAAGATATTTATCGGTGGTGTGGTAGGACATACTTGTATATCAGTGTATGCAATGAAGCTGGAGGAGCTTTACGCATTTATTTAGCGAGTTTTGAACCTATTATACCACCAAAAGGTCTAATTAAATTAAGAATCCTGCTAGATAATAATCCAAAAGATTCTTAGGATGTTTTTGCCTCAACCAACGAATTTGGATGAAACTGATAATATACATAGCTTATGTCTTGGAATAACTTAATATATACTTTAATAGCGACCCGCCCCGGCTTCGCACGGGTAGCATGTTATTATACATATAAACCTTCCTCCTGAATCACTCTATCTATTAAAAAAAACCGCATCAAAATCCGTTGTGTAGTTTTAAAGATATAAGCAAACATACATACATACGCGGGAAGCGGAAAGCGACTTTGCTTTATACTATGTAGTGATATCCAGGTTTCACGCGAGCGAAGCCGTAGAAGCACGTCGGCCAAATAAGAAAACAATTAGCATGTAATAAAAATGTAATAGTCTGCGGAGATTTTTTTATAGTGGAAGGTACGTGGGTTCGAATCCAGAAAATCCGAATCCGAAAATTTATATGCGCATCAAAAACACGTGCTCAAAACGGTGTAGGAAAACATCGTGAGGAAACCAGTTAGTATTCTTATAAGCGGCGTTGGGCTTGCTACCTGTCACGTATGGATTGCTAACTACTGAAAAATGTGGGCCAAATATAATGTTTGGATTGGACGTGCCTCTGACTACCCCCATTAGACATCTTCAAAGGATCTAAGCGTCTGGAGATCTGAGAGGATGTCTACCGTACTTGGGGATTACAGTCGTGATCCTATTTTTTTTTTTTTTTTTACCTACTTGCAGGTGGTATAAGACTGCATGCTCCCGAAAATTTTAAAAAGGTGTTCGATTATCACCAAAATCTGAGCGCCTGGAGATCTGATAAAGTGTGTACCGTCTTTGGGGATTAAAGTCGTGGTCTTATTATTACTTTTTAATTTCATAGAAATTCTACATTATAATTGCCGTGGGAGTAATTGCATTAGGTACCACTAAGGTATCGATTGCACCACTTTAACCTCGTATTCCGTTCGAAGCGGATATTAATCGAATACCAAAAGCTGGAGCTCTACATAGCTTTAAGAAAAGGATCATTAAAAAAAAAGGTAGAACTCGGGTTTGTTCTCGGGAACAAAGCCTAACGATTTCCCGGGAATTCTCGGGAATGAACCCTACTCCGAACTAAGCTGCGGACAGACGGAAGGACGATCGGACATGGCAAAACTATAAGGGTTTCTTGTAGATTACGAAACCCTAAAAAAAGCATTAAGCCTCGTGGGCGATGACGCTTAGTAAGTTTGACCTGAGTAAGATTCTCCCAGATCTAGGCGCCCACACCCTAGTTAAAACCTTGCATTATGGGGATGCCCGCCCAAATCAGAGGGCTGGCAGCGCCGACGGGGTTAGTCCCGATACCCTTGCACCCCCGGGTAAAGACAATGCCGGATTACCTCTTATACAAATTAAGCAACTGCCTCGGGCATCACGACTTGGGGGGCACAAAACAGCACCAAAAAAATACATTTGTTTGCACATGAAAGAGAGGCTGTTTCAAAATGGGGAAATAGAAGATAGGGGTGCTAGAAGCTTGCACCGGGTACACGTGCGGGCGTGGATTATTTAGGGCATCAAGTAGTCTTAATCCGGCACTGGGTAGAGACGGCCCTGTCTCCAGAGGCGCTTATCGTGATTTCATACAAAAAAAAATGTGTTCTGTTCTGGGACACATAGTAGAAGTGAAATCCTCTCATCACGCGATATTTCGTCTACAACGCAGCCGTAACGCATTTTCTTGACAGAGGAATCCTAATATAGTAAAATATAACTATATAGAAGTTTCACTTCAAAAAACGGTCTCAACATCTACCGTGACTTGTGACATGTCATCTCTTAGCGACTTCCGCTTGATTGGGACCGAGAAACGGAGGACGTGGATTCAGTTACCGCAATAAATGACTCGAATCTCAGTAATTGTTAGGAACAGATCACGACTGTAATTCCCAAGTAAGGTAGACATCCTCTCAGCTCTCCAGGCGCTTAGATCATTGAAGGTGTCTAGAGGGGGTAGTCCGAGGCACGGCCAAACATTATATTTAGCACAAGCCCACATTTTGCAGTAGTTAGCATTCCATACGTGACAACTTGCAAGCCCATCGCTGCTACTTAATAATAACTTAGATAACCGAGATTATCGTGTACGATCTCGTCACTATATAGTATAAAGCAAAGTCGCTTTCCGCTTCCCGCGTATGTATGTATGTTTGCTTATATCTTTAAAACTACACAACGGATTTTGATGCAGTTTTTTTTAATAGATAGAGTGATTCAGGAGGAAGGTTTATATGTATTAAACCCGTGCGAAGCCGGGGCGGGTCGCTAGTAATAGATAAAATCCTATGTTTGGTTAAGGTGATAAGTAAAATTTTTGACTTTTTGTATGGGCTGAATCTACCCGGATAAGACGGAAAAAGTGATAAAACTGCATTATCTTGAAAACCATCAAATTAAAAAAGAAACTGTCTGTAATTTACTTAGCTAGTATGATTATCTAACGAATTATATAAAAGTTAAATGTTTAGCTATTCATAGTTTTTATTAAAATTGAAACCAGTGTTTTTGAAGAGCCAACTTTGGAAAATAAATCTATCGAGAAAAGTTTCACCAATCGTGTATCTGTCTGTAATGTATCTAGATTATATCCTTAAGTTATCTTTGTCATAAAAACCAAAACTGTATGTTTTGCAGTTATTGAGAAAAAACGATTCTGCATTCATCAAAAACACTCACTCGTCTTAAGCAAATTATTATTATTATAATTATTATTTTATTTGTAAAATATATTAAAATCAAAACAGTTTGTGTGAACTTTCTAGACGTGTCGGGAAAACTCATTCACTTCATTTTCCAAACATTTATTTTTATTGTAGCCGTAGTTTCGGTATGAAAAAGGCAAAAGGGAACGCGATAACGAGTATATATAGACTTTCGTGCATTCTTACTTTACCTGCACTTCGTAGATACCTACTGTGGAGTGTAGTGTGTAGGTAATGCCTTTAGGTTGCGTTACTGGACGCAAGTTTATATTAAATCGTGATAAAAAAAATGTTTTTATTTTTCTTCTGTAACAAACAAGTGTTTTATAACAGAGCCATCTAGTATTGAATTTAGAGTTGTTTGTGTGTCCCCCTCGTTTGAGATTGCGAGACAAGGGTCACGCAAAATTGGGCCAGTGTTACGACACCCAACACCTCGCTTGGGTGAAAAGCGAAATTGTACACTGCCAAATCACAACTTGATTGTATTACGTCGACTTTTATATATTTTTTTTATAATAATCATATTTTTTTTTCTTATTGTGTAAGTAGGTATTAATTTATTTTTATTTTCGTGTTATGTGTGACATACTCTTAGCGTCTTAGTCTATGGTAAGCGTGGCATACCGCGAAGTAACGCATGCGCGCTTAGCAATAGCTTGGGCGGACGGGATCACGGGCCTGACGGTAGCATAGGGCGGACACTCGTGTTAGCGACTTCATCGATTTAAGTCGCTCCGCACTGCGTTCGTGAGTTTCGAACTAGTGAGACGACCGCGTCGCGGTAGCGGCAGCCAGCTACCATGCAACCCCCGCCGAGAAAGGTGAGTGCAGCGATCACGGGCAGGTTCACGACTATTATTAAATATATCATACTCGTCGTGATGTCAACAACATATGAAAAAAAGGGATTATGAAAGCCATAACCGCGAATCGACGGGTAAAGAACTTTTGCCACAAATGTTCGGTTTTTGGTGTAGGTAATTGAACCTAAATTATATAATGACTTCGGTACCTAATTGGGTGAACGGGCTACGACTCGCGGCAGAGGAGCGCTCGTTTTGGTACATTCGAGCGCGTAGGTACCCCAATTTAACGACACATGCCCAAATAACAGATCTGTGGTTTTGGGACAGTTAAATCAATAAGAGGTTAAAAGCCTGGAAAATCGCAGCTAAACGACTAACGTTTGAGTTTTGTTCATTTACGTACTGAACCGATTAAATATAGCAATGTTTTATTTATGAAAAGATCGACATATTTTCATAGATTTATTAAAACTATTGTGCGTAGATACGCACAGATACACGGATAACTACTGTAGATACTGTAGTTATCCGTCACATCCTACTTAAAATAACTTAAAAGACGTTGTCTGAATGAATTCTCGTAGGTATTATGTACAGAATAGCGACGTTAATTGTTTGTTGTGGTCTAAATAAGCCTGCACAACGGAATTACGAGTTATAATCAGTTTAGCAGCCGCGTAGCACTGGTCGGCTGTAGTACTCGGCTCGTTGAGTTATTTTCACGTCGTTACAATCCCACTAGATATTTTTCGTGCTACCTACATACCTTAACTACCTGCAAAACACTTATTCATCTAAAAAAAACCAGCCAAGTGCAAGTTAGACTCGCGCGAAGGGTTCCGTACCATTATCTATAAAAAACGTTTGTTGTATTATCCCCACTTAAATAATGATTTTATTGTTTTTAGTATTTGTTGTTGTAGCGAGAACAGACATACATAATCTGTGAAAATTTCAACTGTCTAGCTATCACGGTTTATGAGATACAGCCTTGTGACAGATAAACGGACAGAAAGACAAGACAAGACAAGACGGAACCCTAAAAAAGAAGCACGACTGGAACTCCCAAATACAGTTGATATCCACTCCGATCTCCAGGGGCGCAGATTATCAAATATGTTTACTAACCTGGTCAGAGGCACTTCCAGACAGTGGCACATGCCGTCATTTTGAAATAATTCGCATTCCATATGATAATGCTAACTAGTACCTAATGATTCATCTAAACGAAAAGTGAAAAGAAAGATTATAACGAATTCACAAATGTAATTCCCAAATACAGTAGACATCCTATCAAATCTCCAGGCGTTCAAACCATCGAAGATGTTTAAAGACTTTAAAGGAGGTAGTCAGAGTCGTATACCCACATTTAAAGAGTAGTTAGCAACCCATACGTGGTAGGTTGCAAAACCATTGGCTATTTAAGAATACTAAACATCGAAACGATTAAAATCCTCCTCACTACATAGTACAGGGTGTCTGGTGGCAGATTTATGTTTTCAAAATTAAATAAAACAAAAACTATTTGACATATCGTTTTAATTAAAATATTGAACGACAGAATAATATTTAATGCGGATCTGGGGGCACGGCAGTGCCCCCGCCAAGTCAAGCAATAAAGCGGCACGGCTGTACCATCCTTTTCTCGAAGCAGTTCAGGCCATTTTCGACCCCCTATAACTTCGTTGTGGATAAAACTAGAAGCCTGAATTTTCAGTAACCAAGCAATCACTATATAAACACGGTATATTTCAAATTTCATTCAATTTGAACCAGTAGTTTAAGAATTATAACTAGTCAAAGTTTCCTATTTTGTCACTCACTCACTCACTCACTGACTGACCGATCATCAAAAGTTTAAGGCACTTCTAGCAGACATAGAAGCTTCAAATTTGAAACACAATTAGTGTTTAGTGTAAAAATCCTAAAAAAACCTGCCAAGTGCGAGTCGGACTCGCGCACGTCGAGTTTCGTACCATTATCTATAAATCACGTTTGTTGTATGGGAGCCCCACTTAAATATTTATTTTATTCTGTTTTTAGTATTTGTTGTTATAGCGACAACAGAAATACATCTTCTGTGAAAATTTCAACTGTCTAGCTATCATGGTTCATGAGATACAGCCCTGTGATAGACAGACGGACAGACAGACCGACATGCGACAGACAGACAGACGGACAGACGGACAGACGGACAGACGGACAGACGGACAGTGAAGTATTGGTAACAGGGTTCCGTTTTTACTCTTTAGGTACGGAACCCTTAAAAGTAGGGATATCTACAAAAATAAATGAGATGCCATCAAAAACATAACTTGTTACTATTACTATTACATGGATCTCACAACTTTTCACGGTAGAAGAACTTGAGTTGCGTTGCGAGACTTGGCTTTTTTAGAAGTTATGTTTTTGATGGCTTTCATTTTTTAAAGATTATGTTATCCAAATGTCTTCCGTCGAGTTGCACACACTGTTCAAAACCTCCAAGGGGGACCTCGGTGGCCATGGGATGTCCCCAAAGGCCACCATGGCCACCGAGGTCCCCCGATTTAACCCCAATGGTTTTTTTTTATGGGACTACCTCAAAGAGAGAGTTTACATTAACAATCCCCGAACTCTGATGGACTTAAAAGAAAACATTCGTCGAGAAATCAGCGCAATTGAACCAAGTTTACTGCAGCGTGTGGCGCGGAACACGAGGCTCCGTTTTGAACAGTGTGTGCAACTCGACGGAAGACATTTGGATAACACAATCTTTAAAAAATGAAATCCGCATTATTATTCTGTCGTTCAATATTTAAATTAAAACGATATGTCAAATAGTTTTTGTTTTATTTAATTTTGAAAACATAAATCTGCCACCAGACACACCCTGTATAAAGCAAAGTCGCTTTCCGCTTCCCGCGTCTGTATGTATGTCTGTATGTATGTTTGCTTATATCTTTAAAACTACACAACGGATTTTGATGCGGTTTTTTTTTAATTTGACTTGGGCTGTTTTACCAGCCGCCTTTCTGACGTCAGCCCTTTTTGGGAATAATTTTTGGGTCTGCACTTCGTTGTTGCCGGCGGGCTGGACATGGTACAGCTGATATGGCCAGCCACAAACACGATAGCTGTCATCCTCCACTCGCAGATGGTTGCATTGACGAAGACGACAGACGTGCGCCCGTGCTTCTTGCTCAACATGTAGCTGGTGTCCAGGGGTTACTCCTCATCCCTGGAGGATGGAGTAGGAGAGAGATTTAAAGCCTACTTAAAAAGTTATCTTATAAATAAAGTGTTTTATACTGTAGACTAGCTAGACCCGCGACAGACGTTGTCCTGTCTAAAATTAAATAATCACATAGAAAAAAGCACTTTCAGAATTCTATAATTTTTCATTTTTTTGGGCATAAAAGTACAAAGTTCGATAATTTTACCCCGATAAGGGATGAAAATCAAAAAACCATAAAATATGAATTTCTTTAATTGCATTGATGCTCGATTTCAAGTAAAAAAAATTAAAATTACTTGAAATTTAGTATTTATGCTCTTCAATACCATTTAAAAACTCGTGTTTAAGAGTTTTTTTTATTTTCGTCCCTTAATGGGGTGGAAAGGGGCGTTAAAGTTTATAATCAAAACTACTTGAAATTTAGTGTTTATGCTCTTCAATGCAGTTAAAGACACGTATTTCTTTAACTGCATTGAAGAGCATAAACACTAAATTTCAAGTAGTTTTGATTATAAACTTTAACGCCCCTTTCCACCCCATTAAGGGACGAAAATAAAAAAAACTCTTAAACACGAGTTTTTAAATGGTATTGAAGAGCATAAATACTAAATTTCAAGTAATTTTGTTAATAAACAACGAATTTCAACGTGTCGACGTTAAGGAATGAAATTCAAAAAACCTTTAAAGACGTTTTTAATTATTTTATATTTTGAGATCAAATACCACATTTCATTCATTTCAAATAGCAAATGAAAGAGTTTCATACAAACTTTCATCCCTTATTTCATCCTCTCAGGGATAGAATTTCGGAAAATCCTTTCTTATCGGATGCCTACTTCATACAAAGAATACACCCTCCAAGTTTCAGGTCTCTACGATTAGCGGTTTAGGCTGTTCGTTGATCCGTTAGTTAGTCATTCAGGACAAAGCATTATATAAGTATAGAGATAGATTATATTCATGATAAATCCTCGTGGCCTGATGTCGATCTACCTCTCAACAAATAAATAATTTTAAATTTATTCTGTCTGCACTATTTTATTTAAGGTAATGTTAAGTACGATATTGTTAACAATTATTAAATAATTGGACATTTTAAACAAAATGGACGAAAAATCGGTACGACACTGTATTTTCGGAAAAGTTTTGATTAAAATATACCTGAAAATATATATATATACAAAACTCTGGGGCAACAGCGAAGTTTTCTGGACCTCTGTATATCTCCTAACGAACGATCACTCGAAAATTAAGATACTTTCTAGCCGGCCCATTTCAAACGTAAATATCGCGGGACCCCTTCTTGTACAATGCCTGATTTTTGGAGTACAATTCGTACAATTCCGTGGAATTGTAACTGCATTTAAATGAATCCTTAACGACTTTGGGTCCTACTGGGTAGTATAACACAATAAATGTCTACTTTTATTATCATCACTACATAGTATAAAGCAAAGTCGCTTTCCGCTTCCCGCGTCTGTATGTATGTATGTATGTTTGCTTATATCTTTAAAACTACACAACGGATTTTGATGCGCTTTTTTTTAATAGATAGAGTGATTCAGGAGGAAGGTTTATATGTATAAAAACATGCTACCCGTGCGAAGCCGGGGCGGGTCGCTAGTTTTTAAATAAATAGTTCATTAATCTTAGGTTTTATTTCTAAAACAAGTGTAGCGTGTCTGCCATTAGAACTTATGCTGAGGCTTTTTTTTTTTTTTATTATTGTACGTACCTACATGTATCTACTTGGTTAGTTTACTTTTATTTTAGCTCCTAATACGTTTCAAAGTGATCCTTTTGATTTTATTGAAATAAATACTACTTGACTTTGATTTAGAGTAAACTAGCGACCCGCCCCGGCTTCGCACGGGTAGCATGTTATTATACATATAAACCTTCCTCCTGAATCACTATATCTATTAAAAAAACCGCATCAAAATCCGTTGTGTAGTTTTAAAGATATAAGCAAACATACATACATACATACAGACGCGGGAAGCGGAAGGCGACTTTGCTTTATACTATGTAGTGATATAGGAACATAGTCCTGGATATAGTAGAGGCTACTTTTTATCCAGTTACGCCGAGCGGAGCCGCGATCAGATTTCATCGTAAATCATTTAATTAAAATTGTCGGTCGACAGTTGGCGTTTTCAACCGCTTCTTAAATAGTTGCGGACAACAGTTAAGTTATTATATTAACTATCTATTCCAATAAATGGTTTGGAGTTTAAATATTCAAATCAGATATTCAAAGGACCTACACAATACTACGATAAAATGAAGCAAAATATTAATCAAATACATTTATCCCGTTCCCGTTCCCGTTCCCGTTACCGTATTATCAAACCTAATAAAGCTCAAATTGACTCTACGTTTTAGTTAGAAAACTTTTGTATGGGAAAAAGAAAAGGGCTGTTTTTAGGGTTTTCCCGGCAATTATTCGATTTTTTTTCACCTTTTAAACCTTCCCTAGACCTCCACGAACATTTAAAGACCAAGATAAGATAAATCCGTTCAGCCGTTCTCGAGTTTTAGCGAGACTAACGAACAGCAATTGATTTTTATACATATACTAGCTGACCCGTGCCCGCTTCGCTGTGCGTAAGACATTTCTAATACCATCGTTGACTTTTTTGTAGACGTTTTTAAGGTGTACAATACTGTAGTACATTATTTTGATATATCTCGTGGGGTTCAGCCAGCATTTGCAATGTAAGCGCAAAAAAATGTGTTTATTTACGACATCACATTAGAAACCTCTAAAATTATCAGTGTTTCTCTACTATATTATGCATGTATTATACATATAAACCTTTCTCTTGAATCACTCTATTTATTTAAAAAAACCGCATCAAAATCCGTTGTGTAGTTTTAAAGATATAAGCAAATATACATACATACATACATACATATTACATACAGACGCGGGAAGCGGAAAGCGACTTTGCTTTATACTATGTAGTGATATAGATCAAAAACACGTGTTTAAAATGGTGAAGGAAAACATCGCATCGTGAGGAAACCAGTAGTTAGTATTTTTATAAGCGGCGATGGGCTTGCAAGCTGTCACGTATGGACTGCTAACTACTGCAAAATGTGGGTATGTGCCAAATATAATATTTGGACGTGCCTCTAACTGCTATCGACAACTCATGACAACACTTCCCATCCCTATGTTCCTATGTACCTAGCTACATTAGAGCTCCATCAACAGACCAACTCACTGTCACCATAATATAACATCAGGTAGATAGATATGCGAAGTTGTAACTCAGTCAGTCTGTCCGGAAGTTCTGTTGAACATTTCCCAACTCCATTATCAGATTTGCTCGCTGTCACCATATTATTGCATTGTCGCCGAAGTTACATATTCAATTCAGTTTCAACTTTTGACCTAATTGAACTAAATCGACCGCCATCATAAGTGTCACATCGAAATGCATTTCGATTTTAGTACCTACTCATACATACATTGATTTGAACGATCAGAAACTTGATAGTGCACTAAATGTTGTTATCTACATCTACACTACTATTATCAAGAGGTAAAATTTGTATTTTATGGTTTTGTTTGTATCGGGTGAAATAAAAAAGAACTGGACTAATTTTAATAATTCTTTCATCTATTAAAAGCTACATTATCAGCGAGTAGCAAAGGCTATAAGATTATTTAAAAATATAAGAGATCCAAGATCAAAAATCTCCATTTGCACATCCGTGAGAAGCCGTGTTGGGCAGCTAGTAAAAAAATAAAAAGAATTATGTAACTCCTTTTTAGGGTTTCGTAGTCTACAAGACAAGAAACCCTTATAGTTTCGCCATGTCCGTCCGTCTGTCCGCAGCTTAGCTCAGAGACTATCAGTGTTAGAAAGCTGAAACTTCACGCCAAATAAGTAGTAGAAAAGAATCTTAAAAAAAAATCGAGTATAGGTACCGTTAAATATATACTATACTGTTAAAATTATATAACAAATAGGATCACGGTTGTAATTTCCAAGAACGGTAGACATCCTTGCAAAACTCCAGATTCTTGAAGACGTATCGAATGCTAACTACTGCAAAATGTAAACATGTAAATGTAATGTTTGAACGTATCTCTGACCCCTATTAGACATCCGTTAACATAATATCGTCGGTTTAGAGGTAAAATTCATTAAATGCGAAAAACTAGTATGGAGTTTTAAGCGATAATAATTATTTTTTGCAAAATATTGCATTTTGCTCATAGTTTTAAATGCAATCCTATTGAGTTTGATTTTGTTTTTAGATTATTAGGTTGCTTTTGTAACTGCTTTGTTTTGTAGATATTGCCCTGGTGAGACCGTTTCACGAATTTAATGAATTTGATCAATTATGTCACTTAATGAATTTTACCTTTAAACCGACGATATACAGAAATAAATTCCCATGATAGAATACGCCGGAACTATTCCAAAATCTTCGTAAATGCACTCTAAAGCATCTATTCAACTTTACCAAGTAGTTAACTAAGCAATGACGGAATTTGGGTGACCTACAAACTCCATCACAAGAGTTGGCCAACTAGCTCATACTAACTTACTTTGCCCAAGTTAGCTTTGAGATGACAGTGGCGCAGCGTTTCACTTTGATAAGTTTATTTACTGGAAGAAATAGGTTTAGAAAACTTTAATCTCATACAAACACATGGTTCACTTTAAGTAGCATTTAATACGAGTATATTGCAGTTTATTTGCACAATAAACTGTTGAGTAAAGACCGTTGCAAACTGTCTATAGGTATAGTCCCTATAGACAGTCCAACGTAGGTATAGTATAGGTAGTCCAACCAGTATATGTAGTCCAACGGATCTAGATTACTGGAGATGATCCAGATGCTAACGGCATTGCCACCCAGCGTGGCAGATCCTTGAAGATGATTAAAGGGGCTAGTCCGAGGCACGTCCAAATATTACATTTGGCATACGCCCACATTTTGAAAGGTTACGAGCCCATCGTTTCTAATAAGAATACTAACGGGTTTTCTCACGATGTTTTCCTTCACCGTTTTAAGCACGTGTTAATGCGCATACCTATATTTTTTCGCATAAAAAAAAACATTGATGCCTCCAACCTACGATCTCCGAATAGGAAGTCTAGGTACCTGCTTCTCGGCTAACACGGCTTTCATACGTTTAGCAAGGTGTACTAAAACACTAGTGTGTACCACACTGACCACTTCTAGAACCGATTGCATTATGTTGAGACAGAATTTGCAAAGTTCCTACAACACAAAGTAGGACAAAGTAGTTGTAATTAAGTAAGTAGGTAGTACCTAACCAGCAAGATGATGCTGAGAATATAGCACAGATTTCAGTTATGCGGCTCGGCTATATTCGACTATGGACCACAATGCTGCTCTGAAATTTAATCTAGAGCTGTTGCAACATTCTAATCTCGATAGGAACTGACGAGGCGCGCGGGATGGACAGGCTTTGTTTGCAATTCGGAAACACGAAATGGACGTAACGCATATCTTTGTTTGGAAATGTAGGATGCTTGGAAATAGAGTCGGTATTGTTTCGATTCGACCATAACGTAAAACATTGAATTTTATGAAAATCAAAGGAAAATTTTAGGAAAAACGTAGCTGATTTTTTGTTTTAAACGTAAACGGTTTGGCTGTAATAACGTCACAGATAGACGGACAGAGTTATTTTTGCATTTATAATAATAATTTTATAAAGATGTAATGAAAGTGTTAAAGGAGAGATGGTTTTTTTTAGAGAGGCCTAAATGCCTAGCTCTCTTTAGTATTTAATGAATAATTAATGATGAATTACCTTGGAATAGGTTAGCTTAGGTACGTGACAAACTATAAGTAAGAAATAGTGAAGTTTTAGATTTTTTGTATGAGCTGAGTCTACCCGGATATGACGGAAAAAGTGATCCCACCAAAAACATTCTGTAAAAAACTAGCCAAGTCTCGATGGAGCTGCTTGTTTATCTCTAAAAAGTAATGAAATCTAGACAAAGTCGTGTCAAGTCTGAGGTTCTTTACTGCGATTTCTTTATTATTATAGAATGTTGTGTGACTTGGCCGTTGAACATTCTTTATACGTTAGTGGGTACAAGTCAATTTTGTTTACACGTAATGTTATATCTGTTGTAACTACCTATGTTTGTTAAGCGAGATAATAGCCAATACAGGTATTGGTAATTGGACGCTAGTGTAATAGACGTATTTTTATAATGTTTGTTTCAGGCTCGCCTTTACATAAGTGTTATTGAAATACGCAGCTTTATCAAGCCTACAATTGACTGGTTATTGAATCAACGTT
Organism: Hydriomena furcata; assembly: GCA_912999785.1. Classification (NCBI taxonomy): domain Eukaryota; kingdom Metazoa; phylum Arthropoda; class Insecta; order Lepidoptera; family Geometridae; genus Hydriomena; species Hydriomena furcata. The sequence continues at coordinate 4,448,695 of OU538821.1, forward strand.
TTCTAAGTGGCAATTTTCCATCGTTAATGGGTAGCGGTTCTGGCGACAGATTGGTGCAATGGTGTCATGGAGCACCTGGTTTTATACCCTTGTGTACTCTTCAACGGCCAAGTCACATAACATTCTATAATAATAAAGAAATCGCAGTAAAGAACCTCAGACTTGACACGACTTTGTCTAGATTTCATTACTTTTTAGAGATAAACAAGCAGCTCCATCGAGACTTGGCTAGTTTTTTACAGAATGTTTTTGGTGGGATTTCACTTCTTTTTGTAGAAACGTGGGCTTATTGATTTATTTTATTAGATTTTCTTATTTGACACAGTTTTTTTTCTTTTTATGAGTAGTTTTTTTATTATAAAAACAAATCGTAAGCGCGTTTACAATACAGTCAGCGCCATCTAGCGACGTGTGCGGGTATTACCGCCACTCTTAGTCCAATGCATTATATTTTGATCAAATTTTGAGCGAAATTAATATTTTAGTTTATTTAATTTGTTATTTTTTTATTCAATTTGTGTAATGTTCGAGTAGAATAAAGTTAATCGTTCGACTATTTCTTCTTGTAAACTTGTAAGTATAAGTTAAGTAGTTATAAAAGCCAGTCTAGTCTTATCCAGAGTTTTCCTTTAATTTTATTGCGTACTAGGAGTCCGCCCCGGCGCCGGCGTACTAGCAGTCCGCACGGATGGGATGTAATAATGATATTATAGGTAATTTTTTTACACCTTGGGTTACATTATCGAATTTTTCTTAAGGATCCCTAATAAAACATTTAATATCGCAGACTTTTTTTGTAGATATTGATGTCCTCTTTAAAACTGTAGTACATCACTTTGCTCTATCGTCAACAATTTCCGCAGAGTACGCGATATAAGGATTTTATTGGATTTTTTTCACACGTTGGGTTACATTATCGAAGTTTTCATACGGATCCCTAATAGTTAGAGAATGGTATTGCATACTTTTTTGTAGATATTGATGTCCTCTTTAAAACTGTAGTACATTACTTTGCTCTATTGTCAATAATTTCCGCACCAAACGCAATATATAAGGATTTTTTTTATTTTTTTTCACACTTTGGATTACATTATCGATGTTTTCATACGGAACCCTAATATTTTTGAAAATATACTATAGCCTTATGTTCATCAGGGATAATGTAAGATTCTAATAGTGAAAAAAATTTTCAAATCGGTCCAGAAGTTGAATATTTTTTGTAAAGGCGGTATGTCGATCTCTAATAGTTTGGTTAGGCTCTTGTGTTTTCTTATCAGGGTCACCAGGTACTCCAGATCTTCGATTATCCTAGCTTTTATGGTTTTCCCTTTATGTGGCCATTAAACCCTAACTCTGTACTAAATTTCAGCTCTCTGAGTTTATGGGAAGTACTAGTTCTATTCTGATGATCATGAGTGAGTGAGTGAGTGAGTGAGTGAGTGAGTGAGTGAGTGAGTGAGTGAGTGAGTGTCTGTCTAAAATGCGAAACTTTGCTTTCGTTTAACGTCGTAACTAAATGACCTACAGACTTGAAATTTTGGATTTTAAGTATGTGATTATGGCTTACTGGATGACGAAAATTTCAGTGTTCTGGTCTTATCCAGAGGTTCTCAAATAGGGGCCTGAAAATGCGGCGAAATGGTTCCAGTAAAGGATGGTACGGCAGTGTTTGCTTCGCGCTCGACTTGGCGGGGGCACTGCCGTGCCCCCAAATAAAACCGCATTATCTTGAAAACCATCAAACTTCATAAGAAACTGTTTTTAATTTATGTAACTAGTATGATTATCTAACTAATTATATAAAAATGATCTCTTTAGCTAGTTTTGAGCAAAAACATAATTCATGTTTTTGAAGAGCCAACTTTGGAAAATAAATCTATCTAGAAAAGTTTCACCAATCGTATTTCTGTGAATATTAATTGATAATGGGATTAAATCCGTAAGTAATAATTGAGCAAAAACTATTCTGGATTCATCAAAAAAATGTATTCCTCATTTAATCAGGAAATTATTTGTTTTACCCATAACTCGACTAACTCCGGTCTGGATCCATCGATGCGGTAAAATGTCATGGTTGCGTTGCTCGCTGCGAAGCAAGTGGGAACTCGAACTGAGCTACACACAGAAATTGTATAGAAATTGTATAATCATCCAGGAGGTGGACGTTGGTAGCTGCGACACAGTTATAATAACTATTGTGGTTATCATCATTATTTCTATAAATATTGTACCTTGTAACTTATTCTGGAATTATTAGTATTAATTCAATTTGAAAAGAAATGTGTTTATAGTGATAGTTATAATTTGTAAGTATACGACCTATTTATCTAAGTAGATATATTATATGATATGGATTCAGCTCTCGTTTAGCCAACTGTCTTCCATATAGCTCAAGCCACAACTAAAAGCGGATCACGGATAATTTCCTTTCTTACCTATATTTATATTCTAATCTAATAACAGATTTTCCGTTAATAAGCAAATAAGCTCGGGTAGTTAAGTACGTCTACTCTACTGTGATGCTATTAAAGGTGAAAGGCTAAAAGAAAGACCGACGTGAAACATCGGTCTTTATTTTATCCGTATTTTTTAAAGCATATTAGATCGCTCTGCATTGCAGGCTGCTGCAGAATGAATGAGCGGAAAATACCTATTTTCGGTACGAAAATGCTCACAAATAAATAAAATAGGATCACAATTGCACGGTAGACATAGACATCCTCTCAGATAGAGAAGATGACTAAGGGATATAGTCAGAGGCACGTCCAAACATTACATTATGCAGTAGACATTTTGAAGTATTTTCCACATTTTTTAGAGTCTACAATAAAACATTTATAGTTTCGCCATGTCCGTCCGTCCGTTTGTCCGCAGTTTAGCTCAGAGACTCTTAGTGCTAGAAAGCTGTAATTTGGCATGAATATACATATACATATCAATTACGCCAACAAAGTGGTAGACTAAAATCTTTTAAACAAAATTTTTACTGAATCTCCCATTACATGTAAAGTGGATATGTTATTTTTTTTCGAGTTCTTCATGGTGTGGAATTTCATTAGATAGGTCTTTTAAAAAATATTGCGAGTTTGTGAAAACCACTTTTCGTTTAAGGAATCCATTTGTGAAATATTAAGTTTTAGAGGCGTGAAAAAATTCACGGTACATATATATTGAAGTTAAGGGGCTGTATGTCGACGATTGCTCTTTTTCGAAACGAAAAAAGAAATACTTCTGAACAAGCCACATCTCCTATTTTTATAAGTATATTACTTCAGGTTCCTACCTAGATTTCTATTAAGCTGAAAACATAATAGCAGAAACTTTTCACGATAAAGATATTATTTCAAAATGATACGTTTTAGAATTTATGATCGAAATATTTTGATACCTACTATTAAAATCAACTTGTGATTTATTGTTAAAGATAGGTAATATGTAGATCTAGATTTCTATTAGAATAGATTTTTGATAAGTTTATACATAATTTATATCATTAATTTATACGAAAAGCAAAGGCGGACCACGCGCCGACGTGTGTTTGTCGTCATTGCAGCGGTCGGTAGGATTATTTATCGAAGTGATTAAAGATGGGTACATCTTTATTCACATATACTATACATTATAAAATAGGAGATGTGGCTTGTTCAGAAGTATTTCTTTTTCGAATAAAAACAATCGTCGACAAAAAGCAAAACTATTACAGGTAAGTAGGCTTTATTATGTTTACGAGTATAAATAGTAGACCAACTTATAAAATGGACTTGGAGAAGTTATAATAAAAATACCATTGAAAACTACTTATATAACGCTGTTATCTGTGTAAACTACAAACCCCTACATTGCGTGTGGCCTGACACGTACTTGGCCGGTTTTTATTGAGATAATGGTCGAATTTTCGACCATTATCGACATATACGAGATAATGGTCGAATTTTCGACCATTATCTACAGGTCAAGTTGCAATGACAATATAATATTATGGTGGCAGCGTAGTCTTTTTTAGGGTTCCGTACCCAAAGGATAAAAACGGAACCCTATTGCTAAGACTTCGCTGTCCGTCTGTCTGTAGGCTGTATCTCATGAACGGTGATATCTAGAGAGTTGAAATTTTCACAGATGATGTATTTCTGTAGCCACTGTAACAACAAATTCAAAACAGAATAAAATAAATATTTAAGATGGGCTCCCCCATAAAACAAACGAGATTTTTTGCCGTTTTTTATAGATTATTGTACGGAACCCATCGTGTGCGAGTCCGACTCGCCCTTGGCCAGTTTTTTTATTTAAACGGATACGATGATATTTTTATTTAAGTCAAAATTATCAAAAGTATTCGTATTTTCTGCCAACTGTATTTCTCCGCGATTAGGTTAGACTCGACGCTCAACGTCTGAAGATTGTTCATACGAGTAGAATCATAGCTAATGTCATAATAGTATGTATATACGGGATAAATAATCTAAGAAAACAGTGAAACTTGCGTTTGGCATCTTGCCATGGTCCTCGAACTTTAAATATCAAATAAAACCACGTTTTGATTTGTCTTATATTAGTTTTTGTTTATCGTCGAAATTAAGAACACAGAAAACATTTAAAATATATATTTCAGAACATAGGAATCGCATTTATGTCGGGCATAGTAAAACTTAAAAACCGAATTAACGTGCTCTCTGACGTGGTCGAAACATCTTGAGTAATCCAGTCTAGTTTTTATGGGCTTGTCCGACTTTTCTATATTATGTCGAAACATTTTCGTCAGTTTTAGTTTAAAACGTAATTATTTGGATCCGATCTCTCAATTATTTTCCCGCAATTAAATACTCTCACGTTTTTTGTTTTGTTTCAGAGTAACTACACCAAGTTCTTGAAGAACTTGCATAGCGAGCAGATTGCTAAGCTCAACGCAAAAAACCATCATGAGTGCGACCTGCTCGAGGACTTGCGCACCTACGTCATTAAGCGCAGCGCCATTGAGAAGTCCTACTCTGAGGTGAGCTTAAAATAATCGGTATCATTGTACTCGTATGTTCATCACACAAATGCATTTTTTGGTTAGGAATCAAAAACACGACAGCGCAAAAAGCAGAGTTACTACCTGTGACTGAGCTGTGAGGCTGTGTACCTACTCTTATAAGCGGCGATGGGCTTGCAACCTGTCACGTATGGAATGCTAACTACTGCAAAATGTGGGCATGTGTCAAATATAATGTTTGGACGTGCTTCTGACTATTCCCACTAGACATATTCAAAGGATCTAAGCGTCTGGAGATCTGAGAGGATGGCTACCGTACTTAGGGATTATAGTCGTGATCCTATTTATTTATTTTATTTTTATTTAAGTCAAAATTATCAATAGTATTCGTATTTTCTGCCAACTGTATTTCTCCGCGATTAGGTTAGACTCGACGCTCAACGTCTGAAGATTGTTCATACGAGTAGAATCATAGCTAATGTCATCATAGCACAACGCTCTTTGGGTGATCCAATAAACTGCACAAACGTGTTTGTAATAACTTCGAGTATTTTCGGCTGAGATGTAGAAACGACAACGTTTTGTTTCGTAGAGAATAATTTTACAATTATTATGTAGGGAATGCTACATGTAGGGAATGTATATTATTGAAAATACCTAGTGTATTTTGAGCGCATAAAATCAAGCCTAAAGTTCATTGTCTCGCAAGCAGAAGATCGCACGCGTTCTCCACAAGTCCCCAACCCACTTGCGTCCCTGCGCTCCATTTCAACTATATTAAACAAACAAAAAAACAAAATCAAGACTAAACCTAATAAAAAAAAAACATACAGGCGAATTGAGAACATTCTCCTTTTTTTGAAGTTGATTAAAAAATATAAAACCATCGTCGGAATCTCGCGTCGTTTATTTAATAACTAGCCAACCCGTGACAGACGTTGTCCTGTCATATTTCAATAATCAAATAGAAAAGACTGAATGTTTTTAGTCTGTGATGTCAGATTTGTTGCACACCAGCGCCATCTATACATAAATCATCCCATTTGCGTATTCGGGCATTATATCTACATCTACAGAAAATTTCAACTTAATCCGTTTTGTCGTTTAGGCCTGATTGAGGAACAAACATACATACAAACCCACAAACTTTCATTTGCTAATAGAAAAAAAACAAAAGTCCATAAAAGTAGGATAAAGCACTGTACCCGGCTCATAAATTAAAGAAAAACCTGCACCGCAGCAACAGTTAGGCCTATTAACGTTTTCCTATTTAAACTACATAGCACAATATACAGCTTTGTCGTTTTCCTCTCAGGCGCTGCTGAAGATTTCGTCTGCGTATCTCAATAAGAAGATACCCAACATCCCGGACATCAAGGTCGACGGTTCCGAAGATAAATGGTAAGTTTATTCACAATGTACATTATTGGCCTCACAGCTCAGTTGGTAGTAGCTCTGCCTTCTGCGCTGTAGGTTGTGGATTCGATCCCCACCCGGGATAAACATTTGTGCGATGAACATAGATGTTTGTTCTATGTCTGGGTGTTATGTATAACATGTATGTATTTACAACAAAAAAACGTATAATATGTATTCTATTAGTTATCTGGTTCCCATGCTTTGCTTAGTTGGGGCTAGATGGCGCTGTGTGAAATGTCCACCAATATTTATTTATTTATAAAAGTACGTTTATTTGTTTACTAGCAGTTCGCCCCGGCTCCGCGCGGGTATAACGATTTTATGGGTATTTTTTTACCCAGGTTTCATTATCGAAGTTTTTTCAAACAATAAATATGGCCTATGTTACTCAGAGATAATGTAGCATTCTAATAGTAAACGATTTTTTGAAATCTATCCAGTAGTTTTTGGATTTATTCCATACAAATATACAAAACATCTTTCCTCATAATAATATTAGTACCTACCTGTCTATAGATTATTACACTCATAATAACTTTAGAATGGTACTCGTATAATTTAACAAAAATAATTTACAGGTACTGATATGGCCTTGCAAATGAAGTGATTTTTAGGGTTCCGTACCCAAAGGGTAAAAACGGAACCCTATTACATGCATAATATAGTAGAGAAATACTGATAATTTTAGAGGTTTCTAATGTAATGTCGTAAATAAACACATTTTTTTGCGCTTACAAATGCAAATGCTGGCTGAACCCCACGAGATATATCAAAATAATGTGCTACAGTATTGTACACCTTAAAAACGTCTACAAAAAAGTCAACGATGGTATTAGAAATGTCTTACGCACAGCGAAGCGGGCACGGGTCAGCTAGTAATGTATAAATAAATAAGTGTTGATGGGTTATTCACAAAGCGCATAGCTCCAAACTATGCTATCTTGTACCAGATAACTGATAAAATACGTAATATCTACTTTTTTTGTAAATATTTAAACACCAGACACAGAACAAACATCTTACAAATGTTTATCCTGAGTTGGAATCAAATCCGCAACCTACAGCATAAAAGAATTTAAAAGAAGATTTTGAAAACCATTCTAGATTATTCAGACTCAGACTGTGGTAGCAATAAAAAATATTATTTTCAACCTAAAAATGTAAATAAAATACCGACAATTTAAATAACCCGCAAAAACGCTTCTTTATGCAAATGGCGTCGTACTAGTTTCTGTGACGTTACATGCATGTCAACAAATAAACAAACGTCAAGTTTTTCAAGGCAGGCGATGACATATTGACAAGCTTGTTACGTCATCGTCGATTTGACCAATCCTGACCGTTTTGTGTCACGTGACTGGCGTTTAGAGATAGATAATTTTAATTATGGGTTTTTTAATAAATCATTGTTTATTTTCAAGTTATTTTACTCCATAACGCTTTATGAAGGCATAATTTACATAGATTACTATCAACAACACTTTATTTTTCATACTGTCAAATAGCCTATTAAATTAAACGAATTTATTGTCTATGGTCTATAAATCTTTATTCTCCTACATAGGTTACATCTAATATCTAATCTAATAAATTACACAGCATTTCTAAAATACACAAGAAACAGTTAAACTATCTATAGATCATTGCAAACAGTCTATAGATAGCTCAGCTTATTCTGATCACTAGCATTCGGCATTCCTCAAGTCGCTGGCTTTGCCACGCTGGATGCCAAATATGGCAATGCTGATGTTGTGCCAAATTGGAGCCAACATCTCGCGTCGCATCATCCAACCCTGAAATAATTAAAAAATCTAGTTTACTAACAAAACCGCGTAGTTTGTCGCGTTATTTATCATTTTATCAACACGTATTTAATAAAGTACCGCTTAATACTTCTGTACAAAATTGAAATACCTTAATACGAAAGGAATTTTCATTTCGATTTTTCAATACATATTTTCTTAACAAAAGGCGACGTGCATTAAAAGGATCCGATGTCGAGAATTTCATCTCGCTATATTAGTTAACATTGCACACACATGCACACTCGCTGTTAGTATCACAATATTATTTCCAACCTTCATATAAACGCATGAAAATGTATAGATTACATTTGGAGGTAGCAGAACTACGAGCCCCGGATTTTTCTGTTCGAAATTAAAGTTCGCATTAACACGTGCTTATAACGATGAACGAAAACATCGCGAGGAAACCAGTTAGTATTCTTATAAGCAGCGACGGGCTTGCAACCTGTCACATGTAGAATGCTAGTGCAAAAAGTGGGCATGTGGCAAATGTAATGTTTGGACGTGCCTCTGACTAACCCCTTTAGATATCTTCAAGTATCTGAGCACCTGGAAATCTGAGAGGATGCCTACCGTACTTGGGGATTATTTAAATTTAATTTAAAATAACCCAGTTACACTACTAATTGTAACATTAGTTTCTAACTTTGAAATTGGATCAACAGGTAAAAAGATATGCGCGGTCATACATAAAAACAAGTGAAATAAGATTTCTGTTAAAAATATGTTTCAATGACAAGAATACAAAGTTTTTACTCTAACGAACTATTTACTAAATAATTACATTGTGAGTGTTTGTTGAACAGCTCCTGACATCATCAGATCAGGTCGCTGTCAATATATTATTGCATTGTCACCGAAGTTACATAAGCATGCAAAATTTCAGCTAAATCGGTTGGGGATAACTGCTTCAAAATTGAGGTGCAAGATTCCACCTAAACAAACATAGTTACATACACACACATACATCACGAACACGACAAAAAATTATTATCTAATATGGTGCAATCGTTCTCAAGTTTTGGCGGTCATTTATTTTATACTAGCTGTCACGACTGGCGTTGTCTGTCCTGTCAAATTTCAATAATCCCCTAAAAAAATGAACTTTTAGTTTTTTCCCGATTTTATCAATTTTCAGGCAACTTATCCCATGTTTATTTAAATACCCACCCCTGTATTAAAACGAATAAAACAAAAAAATATATATTCAAATCGGTCAAGCCATTTTTGAGTTTACATCAATTCGTTTTTATATAATATGAAAGATTTAGACCGGCTTGCGGCACATTTTATTTAAATTTGACGTATTTGTATGACTTGATAACTTCATAAAATGTATTGGCTAAATGTATTTAGCATGTTAAACAAATTTAAGAATTGTTGTATTCGTACCTACATAATTTGCATCGAATTGGAACACCACACTGGAAAAAAGTGATAAGTCCAAGTCCAAGTCGTGTTTGTTGTCTGATCCTAAGCTTGGATGCGATGACCTAGCTCCTTAGATGTTTCAAAGTGATCCTTGTGATTATATTGAAATATAGATTAGATACCTTTTGACATTGACTTTGAATTTAGAACTTCCCTTTTTTGTCGGTTGGTAAATATGTTTCATTCCCAAAAATATATTTTCCCTCATGTGATTGCTACAGTAACCTAATTAAGGCCATTCCTTTCGCAAATAAGCACATCAGCGATGCAAATTCGAGTTTCTGACATACTCGTAATTTTGTACTAACATGTTTATGTCAGTCCTAATTTGTAGGTATCTTTCCTTATATTTTATATAAAAATAATGGAAATATACCAAGCTTTTTGTTTATAAGAAGGTAGGTATAAGTTTTAAGCCGTAAACAGTCTCATTTTGGTGTATTTATAAAGATTATTTTGTTCACCACCTCCTTTCCACCACCTGTGTGGTGGTAAAGAAAAAAAAGAATCTTCTTTAAGGTCTAAAGGTTGATTTCCGGAAGAAAACACCCTGCTAATTTTAAGATTCTTAGATTTACTAATAGAAACACCACGTCTGTCCGTCTGTTTGTCACAGGGCTCATCAGATGATGTATTTCTGTTGCCGCTATAACAACAAATACTAAAAACAGAATAAAATAAATATTTTTGTGAGGCTCCTTACTACAAACGTGTTTTTTTGCCGTTTTTTGTAGATAATGGTACGGAAACTTTCGTGCGCGAGTCCGACTCGCACTTGGCCGGTTTTATTTAAAACATTCAACATTAAAATACGATAGACTAAAATAAATTGAAAATATATTTCGTATGAGTGTCAGTACATTACAGTCCTTGTTGCTATTTATATTTGGTGCTTCCAGTTTTCTGCCGGAGGCTAAAAGCTTTTCGATTTATAGATCATGTGATTGACATAAAGGGCTGAATCAATCCTCATAAAATACCCATAGTTCTCTGTTAACGGAGCCTGTTGTGTCTGTTAACACGAACTCCAGTGAAATTATTCATACAAATCGTGGCTCTGATTGAATGAAAGGTTGGCTTTAAGGTAGCTCGAGCAGGAATATTTGCTACTAAGTCTGTTATCGTTTAAACATTAGGGCTTCGATGACATTACGTAGTCCGCAGCATGAATTCGCTTCGAGGATACATTAGGGCATCCATAATGACGTCATACTAATGTAAATAGGGATTGCGAAACTATCACTGTTAAATGAATGATATTACGTTCGAAAACATACTCAAATAATGAATATTTTCTTACTTTTGACCAAATAATTTATTTAGTGTAAAATTAATTGGGAAAATATACACAAAATGAACAAACAAACATAAGCTAAAAGAGATTATAAAGTGGCAATATCTTTGAAAAAATAATATAGGTTCTTATGTAAGCAAGTAATTTTTCCCGTTTCCGAACGATTCTAATATTGACATCGATGACGTAGTAGTCTATCACACTCAGACAACGGTGTAAACTAAATTGGCAATATGGTAAACTTGACAATACAAACATACATATTTCAAATAGAAAAATCTGTTGGTGCAAGTTTGTAATTCGAACTAACTTATCTCGGGTTTTTTGACACGGTCTTTTTAATGTCTTTATTCAAACGGTGTGGCACCATTGCCAAGCACTTCTCAGTTATCTGAATGCCCTATAAATAAACAAGTACCTACTTATTTCGATACATTTAAATCGGTGGGAAGTGATGGAGTGTAACAAGCAAAGTGATCAAATTAACGTTCGACTGACATTCGAGTTTAATCTGCGGTCAATTCAATTTCGCCTTGTTAGTGCGCCGCGCTCGGGATTGCTGCGCTATTTTGTACCATTACTATTTATTACCTTGCTATTTTTGAGGACAGATTTAATGAAAATAGCACGTGCTTATAACGGTGGAGAAAACTTCGCGTGGAAGCCAGTTAGGAAGGTATTCTTACAAGTGGCGATGGGCTTGAACCTTTCATGTATAGAATGCTAACTAGTGGTCGTATGGTAAATGTAATAGAATGTATTCTTCACTAACCTTCGGATTTATAAATATTGGTAATACCTACGATATTCCGTTTTTGCGACAATATGAAATGAAATGAAGTAGGACTAAAACTGTAGATAGTAATTACCAAGTATGGTGGACATGCTCTCAGATCTCAAAGCTTAATCAGAGGCAAGTCCAAACATTATGTTTGGTACAATACCTACATTTTGCAGTAGTTAGCATTCCTTATGCACAGCTCAGTTGGTAGTAGCTCTGCCTTCTGCGCTGTAAGTTGTGGGTTCGATCCCCACCCGGGATAAACATTTGTGTGATGAACATAGATGTTTGTTCTGTGTCTGGGTGTTAATTATGTATAATAAGTATGTATTTACAACAAAAAAGAAACGTATTCTATCAGTTATCTGGTTTCCATAGTACAAGCTTTGCTTAGTTTGGGGCTAGATGGCGCTTTGTGAAATGTCCACAAATATTTATTTATTTATTTATTTATTATTTAAATAAATAAATAATATTTATTATTTATTTATTTAATACTAACTGCGACAATACATGACGAAATATTGTTCGTTTTATTTGATTTTATTGATCTACAGCGGCATATTTTTGTCCAGGAACATGTGGAACGTGTGGCGCACTGTACTGGAGGAGAATGAGAAGTTGGCGCGCGCGCGTCTTGCCGCCGTCGAGGTCTTCCAGCAGCAGATTGCCGACGAGTCCAAGTTCCTGCGACAGCACAAGCTGAACGTCGCCAAAAAGGTACTTTCGAGTCAGTCTTTAGAGTTCAAAGTTTGCAGGATAAAGACCTAGGCCAAAAGATGAATGGATTGTGGAGTAAGTGTTGATTCGACAACTGATGGAGATAAAAAAAAATACAAATGTTTCGCCGACATGTTGGTGGGATAAGGGCAGGAAGATAATGAGGTATTGAAGTGAAATATCCATTATCAAAACTATAGAGTACGAAAACTCTTTCGTAAATAGAATCAAAAACCGCACCAGGATCCGCACCAGAACTATATGTACCTATCACATTTTATTCAGTGTCTATTATTCACAAACCTTTACTAAGTATCCAAATTATCCGGTACTTGCTAGTAGAGAACAGCACTATTTAAAAGCATTTATTTAAAACTTTACACTGTTTATTTATAATCTAAAAAGCCTACAACAGTAGAACACTATTGAAAGCCACAAAAATCTTCCACTGTTGAAATCTACGCGCGTTACAAACACGTTACTTCATTTATTTAGTTTCCTCGTCGGAATTCTATTCATTCTGCTTCCAACTATCCTAACGCGGTTCGTACGCCGTGCACACGCGGCGAAAACGTTGCGACCACGCGGCGTGTTTAATGCGGCAAGCCCGCGGCTTTCTTGCCTCGCTTTCAACTCGCTCATAAATCGCCAGCGTGGTAACTGATAAGGCATTTAGGCCTAAAGTGTGAGATAGCATAGAATGTCAACAGTGTGATGAACATACCTAGATATATCTCTGTCTGGGTATTATAATGTCCACTGTACAGTATGTATTAGTGATCTATATATAATGTAGGCGGAGGAACGTGTATCATGTTTAAATATTCACAAAGTAAGTTCGAGAGAGATAAGTATGATCTTAAAGTTTATTACAAACGGGCACAAGAAAAAAAAACAAACAAAAAAACTTTATTTTTGAACGTTTTCCTAATCACTACATATATATATATAGTAGTATAAAGCAAAGTCGCTTTCCGCTTCCCGCGTCTGTATGTATGTTTGCTTATATCTTTAAAACTACACAACGGATTTTGATGCGGTTTTTTTTAATAGATAGAGTGATTCAGGAGGAAGGTTTATATGTATAATAACATGCTTAATATATTAGAGAACCACTGATAATTTTAAGATTTCAAATCAGTGCGACTTTTTTTTAAATTTTAAATGCTGTTAACGCGTATACAAAGACATTGTGTAATATATTTTGGTATTAGCTTTGCACCCGTGCGAAGCCGGGGCGGGTCGCTAGTCTACATTAAATAAATAAATATAGTATCATGCCTATTATTTCCAAGTACGGTATACATCCTCTCAGATCTCCAGGTGCTCAGATCACCTGATGACATCTAAAGAGAGTAGTAAGAGGCACGTCTAAACATTATTATGTGGCATATATCAATTTTGGAGTAGTTAACATTCTATACGTGATTGGGTGCAAGCCCATCGCCGCTTATAAAAATGCTAACAGGTTTCTCCACGATGTTTTCCTTCAACGTTTTGAGAACGTGCATGCGCAAATAAATTTTCAATTCAATATTATAATAAGAATCTGAATAAAATTTTGCATTCGTTTCAAAATACGGAAGGTAAAAGAGAATGCTTTAAGAGCATCCCTTGGCAGGTGTTTTTGTATACAATCGTATTCCCCTGTTTCCTCCTTGGATGAGGACACTAGAGTAAATATTTTTCCACCATATAATCGATGAGGACCATTGTATGCCCCTATGTCTTGTTTTTCTCTAGAAATTAGTTATTATAAAAATTAGGAACCGCCTAAAACCACAAAAATTGCTTAGTTTTAACCGCCATCTTTAGACATCCAGTAAACAAATTTGACGAACTTCACTACATAGTATAAAGCAAAGTCGCTTTCCGCTTCCCGCGTATGTATGTATGTATGTTTGCTTATATCTTTAAAACTACACAACGGATTTTGATGCGGTTTTTTTTAATAGATAGAGTGATTCAGGATGAAGGTTTATATGTATAATACATGCATAATATAGCAGAAAAACATTGATAATTTTAGAGGTTTCTAATGTGATGTCGTAAATAAACACATTTTTTTGCGCTTACATTGCAAACGCTGGCTGAACTCTACGAGATAGATCAAAATAATGTACTACAGATAGATCAAAATAATGTACTACAGTATTGAAGCGGGCACGGGTCAGCTAGTAATCAATAAAAGAAAAACATACCCAATCTTATTAATATTCTTGAAATTAAAATCGTTCTGTTTTTTAGGAGGAAACAGCGATTTCGTCAATTTTAAATAGAAATATTGGGTTGGCGCTGTTGTTGTCTCTATCGCCACTCATACGTTTATACCCTGGGCACAGTGCGACAGCAATATATTTTGTGAATACCTATTTTCTAATTTGTTGCTGTTGGCATTCCCTCTTATGATTATCCGGCGGGCGCAGTCATCTGTTGAGCGCTGTTGATTTTGGCACAGCGGGGCGCCCTGTGGAAAGCGGAAACCCCTATTATCTACCCTAACGATTTCAGAACGCCATGACAGTTTATCAATGGTTCAACGTAAACTATCAATGACACGCACAAATATAAATAATACTCGTCATTTAAATATTTTTAGCCGACTTCTCAAAATGGTTTTTAGTTTTTAGCGGCCATGTTTTTTTTTCATGTATGTAGACCGATCACTTCGTATGAAGACAAGTGGAAACCTTCGCGAGTTCGTTTACGATCGTTTTTTAGTGCACCTCAACACACCAATAGGAATACCTATACTCTCCAAATTTCAAGTTTCTCAATCAGTCAGTTAGTCAGTAACGCAAGTGTCTTATATATTTATATGACTTTCGGGGTGATGAAATTTGGAGGGGTATAAGCACGAGTATTAGTCTCAGTATTTAAAAACGTGATAAAAAAGTATTTTGCAAAATTCAATTCCTAAGTAGTCAATTTTGTTCTGTATTTTGTATGTTGCATAACTACTGGATATTTAAAACTTCTCTCGTAAATTCCCTCTTCTAAAGTACTCGTAAGTCGACGAGTGTTTCAGCTTTTTCCCATTTAAAAGCGTTGCAAGTCGCAGGGTTACTACTTTTTTAATGTTCAAACACTGTTCTAGAATTAAGATCTCGACTCCAGGCCCCTTACCACAGGATTTTAAAGTGATTTTAAAGCAGTACTCTGCGGAGCGAAAGTGCATTCGTTATGCAACGTTGTAGTGAATTAGTGTAATCGTATCAAAAGTCAAGACTCACCAACGTCAAGACGCATATTTGACGCAAGTCAAATTCACAGATTTATAATAAACTATCATCAATAAAAAATATCGACTCACTAACTACATTTCAAAAGAAATTGTCACAACATATTTTTGAAAGTTACTTTTAATTTGAATAGGTACATTTCAAATTTATACAGCTAGGTGCTGTGATAGAAACTCAAGGATATAAGTGGCATTATATTTCCCAGAACATGAATATTATTAATATAAAAACATTTCAAAGGCATCTCTAGAAATTCCAGGTATTCTACACAAATATAAAAAGAAATGCAATACTAGGAAACAACTTAATCTTTTCCAAAGCCAGCTTTTATGTAGTTTAAATCGTAAAAGACTATTTCTATCCGACGGTAAAAGGTTCTCAATTCGTGGTGTATATTTTTGTTTTGTTGCTTTTTAGTGTAAAAACGGGACCCTATTACTAAGACTTCGCTGTCTGTCACAAGGCTGTATCTGATAGCTAGACAGTTGAAATATTCACAGATTATGTATTTCTGTTGACGCTATAACAACAAATACTAAAAACAGAATAACATAAATGTTTAAGTGGGGCTCCCATACAACAAACGTGGTTTATTTGCTGTTTTTTATAGATAATGGTACGGAAACCTTCGTGCGTGAGTCCGACTTGGCCGGTTTTTTATTATGACTATTATCTTTGTCGTTTCGGGGCAGTGGTCCAACTGCTCTGTCCAATTAGTTGGACTACGGGCCTTTTCTATGGGTCGTGGTCCAACTATCTTTGCAGTTGGACCACGGCACCATAGTAGAGTTCACAGGTCCAATTAAAACAATTTCAAATAATACAACTGCTACCTGGTGTTCTTTGATATTGTGTAGAGAATATTAATTTGGTAAAAACTGTACCTATTTATGTAAGACTAGTAGTTCCTTCATAAAACTTAAAACACTAATATCGTCTCTTGACTTTTCGAAACATTTTCGCAGGCTTTCCTTTGTTGCACATTTCGACAGCGTGACTGTCATCAGTACGACGGTGTGTCGACTGTGCGACCCTATTACAACTTTAACTTAAGGGGCTCCCAGTCGACGATTGCTCTTGTTCGAAATGAAAAAAGAAAAACTTCTGAACAAGCCACATCTCCTATTTTTATAAGTATATTACTTCAGGTTCCTACCTAGATTTCTATTAAGCTGAAAATATAATAACAGAAACTTTTCACGATAAAGTTGTTAGTTGTCGAAATATTTTGATACCTACTATTAGGATCAACTTGTGATTTATTGTTAAAGATAGGTAATATGTAGATCTAGATTTCTATTAGAATAGATTTTTGATAAGTAATTATACATAATTTATATCATTAATTTATTCGAAACGCAAAGGCGGACAAAGAGAAAATGGTTATGAGGGGTGGGTAAAACTACCCCTATTACTTGCCTACGTAGGTACCAGCAACGCGATCTCATAAAAACTGTCGATAATATTTACGATACGCATACGCCATCTAGAGCTTGCCGTTGTTAACTGTCTTAGTCGTTTCTGCCGCGGTTTTAGGAACTGGTAGCGCCTTAAGAATTATGACAGTTACATATTGCACGCTCTGGGGTGCTTATTTTGCAGAGTTTTGTATTTCATTTGCAATGGAAATGGTTTGAGCGGAAATTGAAGTATATTTCTGTGAACTATTCGCATACAAATTCCACTTTATTTCGTACCGTTGCCAACCAATGCAGCCACTCGTTTTGTATTTGCCTAATAAAGTATTCAATCGTTTTTCGAGTAGTGTCTAGCGAAACGAGTTTTTTAATCAAAGGTTAGAAATGTTAGAATGTATCGAGTGGAAACAGCTCGGCCCGACTATAAATATAAACCTATCGTTATCCACGTTGTTCCTACAAACTATCCTAGAGGAAAATATTATACCTAACAAATAAAGCAAATAAATCACGTTTGTTATATGGGAGCCCCACTTAAATATTTATTTTATTCTGTTTTTAGTATTTGTTGTTATAGCAGCAACAGAAATACATCATCTGTGAAAATGTCAACTGTCTAGCTATCACGGATCATAAGATACAGCCCTGTGACAGACAGACGGACAGCGAAGTCTTAGTAATAGGTTCCTGTTTTTACCCTTTGGGTACGTAAAGCTGAAAAGTTATTTTTTCAATCTGTATTCGGTACATTAGCGGCTGTATTACCTTCTCATTGCCAGTGGAATTGATATTATCATAGAATATCCGAAAAAACGTTTATTTGCACAGATACAAATACAGTCTTAAGTTGAATATTCATCAGAATCTAGCAATTTGGTTTTTACTAAGGGTATTGGTAGGGGTAGGTGTGCTTGTCTTCCGTTTTTGGAAGTAGTCTTACTCAAAATCAAAATTAAAATCAAAATCAAATAAGCGTTTATTCATTGAAATCACTCGGATCATTTAGAATCGTCAAATTTAGTTAAGTTTAATTTAATGTTGTTTATTATTATTTTTTTAAGTCTTTGTACTTATTTTTAATACAAAATGAATCTTAATTATTATTGATAGAGCGAGTTGGAGCAGTCCCAGGCTTTTTTGTCGTCTAAATAATCAGATATTTTATAGTAAGCCTTTTTGCATAGTTTACGTTTAATTAAGATAGCTTTTGCATATGTCATTTGGGATTTTGTTATAGAAGCGTACACATTGCCCTTGAAATGATTTCTTAGTACACTACACCCTGGATCATACACTAGGGATCTAGGTAGATAAATAGATAATACCTAAGTCTCAAGTTTGTATCCCTACCGAATAATATCCCTTTAGAAATTCTGTTGCGGCAACGTGATGAAAGCCTTCTTGCTCCCCCACAGGTGTATTAATAGTCGTGCATATTAGCAATTTATGCATTGAAGCTTCCCCTGCACGTTCGCTTTCACTCTATTATGAGTGATATAAGATCTAAATTAGCTCCGCGGCTCGGGTGTTTTCAACATTCTGACGTAACACCATTCAAATAAAGTTCAAAATGTAATGCGCTCCGGCAAGTTTTTAGTCCAGATGTAATTATAGAAGATGCAGTTTAGTTTAGCAGGTATAGGTACAATATTCCACATAATATTAAATATTAGCTCACTTGGTTTTTACAAGCTTTTATTTAACTTGTTAGTTTGTTAGTATGCGGGTTAAATCTTACAATGGTAAACCAGTAAATCAGTTCCCCCAACCAATTAGGGTGATAAGTGTCATTTTTGACTTTTTGTATGGGCTGAGTTTACCCGGATAAGACGGAAAAATAAAAATGATAAAACTGCATTATCTTGAAATTTATAAAGAAACCGTTTGTAATTTACTTAGCTAGTAAGATTATCTAACGAATTATATAAAAACTAGCGACCCGCCCCGGCTTCGCACGGGTAGCATGTTATTATACATATAAACCTTCCTCCTGAATCACTCTATCTATTAAAAAAAACCGCATCAAAATCCGTTGTGTAGTTTTAAAGATATAAGCAAACATACATACATACGCGGGAAGAGGAAAGCGACTTTGCTTTATACTATGTAGTGATGAATAGTTTAGCTATTCATAGTTTTGATTAAAAACGAAACTAGTGTTTTTGAAGAGTCAACTTTGGAAAATAAATCTATCCAGAAAAGTTTCACCAATCGTGTTTCTGTCTGTAATTTATATACATTAAATCCTTAAGTTACCTTTGTCGTAAAAAACAAAACTGTATGTTTTGCGGTTATTGAGAAAAAAAGATTCTGCATTCTTCAAAAACATTTATTACTCTTAAATCTTACAATTGAATTTTAAACCAGTTCTCCCAACCAATTAAGCTGTCATTTACCTGTGTTATTTTGGAGGCAGTACAATAATATAGTGTCAACGTGCTATATATATATGATGGAGTCAGGAGCTGATCAAGAATGTCTACCGTACTTGGAAATTACTGTCGTGATCCTATTTCCATAATAATTATAATTCCATTAATAAATTATTCTTGTTTGAGCCTTCACCTTGTTCGATTGGCATCAAACTGGAGCTCTACATAGCTTTAAGAAAAGGATCATTAAAAAAAAGGTAGACACCAAGCCGTGTTTGTTGCCTGATTCTTCTAGGCTTGGTCGCGTGGAATCGGCGTAGCTTCACCTAGTTCCTAAGACGTTTCAAAGTGATCCTTGTGATTTTATTGAAATAAATGATTTTTGAATTTGAATTTGAATAGAATTTAATTAGAAATAAGTAAAGTAAAGTTTTTTTGGTAAAGTTGATATTTTTTGACAGTGGACTGAACTGCTCGCGGCCGCCCACAAGGAGCTCCAGCTGACCGTGATGGATGTTGACAAAACCAAGAAGTTGTACTTCGACGAGGAGCATACCGCCCACGATGTCCGCGACAAAGCTAAGGATATCGAAGAGAAGTGAGTTTCCTATTTATATTACTACTAGCGACCCGCCCCGGCTTCGCACGGGTAGCATGTTATTATACATATAAACCTTCCTCCTGAATCACTCTATCTATTAAAAAAAACCGTATCAAAATCCGTTGTGTAGTTTTAAAGATATAAGCAAACATACATACATACATACAGACGCGGGAAGCGGAAAGCGACTTTGCTTTATACTATGTAGTGATGTAGTGCACACGCCGGCGATGTGCTTGCAAGCTGTCACGTATGGAGTACTAACTGCTGCAAAATGTGAGCATGAGCCAAATACAATGTATGGACGTGCCTCTGACTACCTCTTTAGATATCTTCAAGGATCTAAGAGTCAAGATCTGACTCATGTTACTAATATAATATAGCTTTTGATATGTGAAAGAATGTTTGATATAATTCAAGTGTTAAAACAAATCATGCAAATATTATCAAATTTTATATCTTTATATTTATAGTTTAGATTCATTATTTCAGTAAACTAATTTAATATTTAAAAAGCTTTATCGGTTTTCATAATCTTGAATACGTTTGACCCATTTCCACAATCACTGGGGAAAGTTTTCCAACTCTACCACAAAGACCCATTTTAATTCTCTTACATTCTTGGAGTATTTCTTTTATGCTCTATCGGATTCATGTCCAGAGATAATGTTGGCCAATCTATTTACACGAGACTTCAGTTAGGGACACTGCAGGCGAGCGTTATCGAGCTACAAAATCTTTGAAGAATAAGGCGAAATGCATCAAAAGAGACTCCAATCTTCGAGACGTAGGTATTTTAATGCAGTAAGATATACATTTTTGTATTTTTGCGCATTACGTTCGAATGTAGTAATATAAATAAATTAAATAAACAAATATATATTGGCGAACTTTACACACAACGCCATCTAGTCCCAAACTAAGCAAAGCTTGTACTATGGGAACCAGATAACTGATAGAATACTTATATACTTTTTTTTTATTGTAAATACATACTCGTAGTATGCGAAGACACAGAACAAAATAATGTAAGCGATTGTCTTGCAACCTGTCACGTATGAAATGCTAACTACTGCAAAATGTGGGTATTGTGCCAAACATAATGTTTGGACGTGCCTCTGGCTATCCCCTTTATCTTCGAGGATCTAAGCGCCTTGAGATCTGAGAGTATGTCTACCGTACTTGGGGATTACAGTCGTGATCCTATGATAACCGCAAATCATACAGTTTTTTTATGACAAAGATAACATATGGATTTAATCTAGATAAATGAAGAACAGATACACTATTGAAACTTTTCTCAATATCTTAATATAATCTATTATCTTTAATATAATTTTGTTCCAAAGTTGGCAATTCAAAAACGCTATTTTCTTTCTTACTCAAAACTATGAATAGTTGTTTGGTCTAAACAGTCACTTTGAAATAATTCGTTATATCGTTCGTAATCATTCGTCGTTCGTATAATCATAATTATCTAAATAAATTAAAGACAGTTTCTATTTAAGTTTGATGGTTTTCAAGATGATGCGTAATTATCACTTTTTGCGTCTTCTCCGGGTAGACTCAGCCCATGCATCCACTTTTTCGATGACTTTCTTAAGTTTTGGGTCATTGGCTTTTGACACGTATGACTTCAAAACAGTTAAACTGTTTTCGTACGTGTCACGTACCTACGTCATTTTTCAACTGAAGAAAAAGAGAGGTTCTCATTTCGACGCATATATGTTTATGTATCATCACTACATAGTATAAAGCAAAGTCGCTTTCCGCTTCCCGCGTCTGTATGTCTGTATGTATGTTTGCTTATATCTTTAAAACTACACAACGGATTTTGATGCGGTTTTTTTTAATAGATAGAGTGATTCAGGAGGAAGGTTTATATGTATAATAACATGCTACCCGTGCGAAGCCGGGGCGGGTCGCTAGTAATGTATAGTTACTCATATAATTTCACCAGGTGATCCGATTTGGATGATTTTCTATTGTGTAGGTAAATAATAGTCCGAAGTTGGTCCCATTTAAATTGTAATTTCATTTATGTAAGTCTTTGTCTCTTGGCTTTTCGATTAGTCAAAACTTTTTCATTAGTTTTATTTTTACAAGCTTTTATTTAACTTGCAATGTGTGTATATGTAACTATGTATCTATGTAACCATGTTTGTTAAGGTGAAATCTTGCAACTCAATTCTGAATTAGTTATCCCAAACCGTCATTAAAACATATTTTTCAAAAGAAAACTTATTAGTATTTAAAATTTCAATATCTTTCTATACTATTACGGGCCTTAACTACAACTTCTTCGGTTTCTCAAGGGACAATGAGGCCATTTAATGCCTTGCACGTAAGAGCCTGTCTCCACCGTGAAACATTGCAATGGACCACAGATGCCGACACACTTAACACATCGCTCGCTGATCGATAGCTGTGACCTTCCTCGATCATAGTCATAGCTCTGCTTACCTCAGTAGTCAAATCACTTATGTAAATATCAATAAAATAATAGTACATATTGGTAAACAATTTCACACAACCCCATCTAGCTCCAAACTAAGTAAAGTTTGTACTATAGGAGCCAGATAACTGATATAATACTTATATACTTTTTATTGAATTAAACTGAACACCCAGACACAGAAACATCTATGTTCATCACGTCTCACAAATGTTTATTCTGTAATATATGTATACACCAGGATAACTTGGGACTATTTTCTACATAAAAGAAAAAAAAAAACATTAAAATCGGATCAAAAGGTAAAAATATATGCGTGATCATACATAAAAAAATATTTATTAAAAATAATATGCTCTTTTTAGAGCGCAATATTTTGATTTCAACAGACACATAAAGGGGTAAAAAGAATGTTAGTCAGTGGTTAATGACGTTTCTTATCAAAGTATAGCATAATTAGTAATGCAAAACTAGAAATAAAAAAAACATATTTTTGTCATCTCTTCAATCATAACAAGTTAACACGTTTTTGTGTATCATAATTCATTACTATCATTATTCTGTAAAACTTACAAATGAAATAACATCAAGACTGTAATTCTCACATACGGTAGACATCTCCAATCTCCAGGCGCTCAGATTCTTGGAGATTTTTAAAGGGAGTATTCAGAGGCACGTCCTGACGTTTAATTTTTGGCACATGCCTATATATTGTACTAGCGACCCGCCCCGGCTTCGCACGGGTAGCATGTTATTATACATATAAACCTTCCTCCTGAATCACTTTATCTATTAAAAAAAACCGCATCAAAATCCGTTGTGTAGTTTTAAAGATATAAGCAAACATACATACAGACATACAGACGCGGGAAGCGACTTTGCTTTATACTATGTAGTGATAGTGATTAGCATAAAAACTTTTAAGGCGAGTAGAAAGGTATAATCTTTAGGGATACGACCTTGCTTCTGCGTATGTAGGAATCTACATAATTATTTACTACTAGCTAGCTGACCCGTGCCCGCTTCGCTGGTCGACAGATAGTTTCTCATCTGGTATTCCAATCTTCAAAATAAATTATAGCCTATATGTTGCCGAGGACTAATACCTACATAACAATAAAAGTTTCATCAAAATCCGTCCAATAGTTTTTGCGTGAAAGCCAGACAACAGACAGACAGACAAAAAATTCAAAATGTTACTTGTATGAAGGCTTGTGTTACTTGTATGAAGACCCCTAGGAGTATTTTTTTTAGTTTTTGTTCAATGTACAGAATTGAACTCTTCTACAGTTTTATTATATGTATATAGATATAGATATAGATAGATAGGTATTATGTCATCATGTAGGAAACAGTCCGTCTCGGCGCCGCCGGTGTCTGTCTCATGTCAGAATTCTTTCGTCAGATGAACACAAAGGATAGGAAGCTATTAAACCTGGAAAAGCATGAAATGGAAAACGTATTTTCCATTTCCATTTACTCGGAATTGCGCTTTTCTATAACAATATGGCGGTTTGCTGCTATCCTACATAATAGGTCAGGTAGGTACCTATTGTTTGAGTTCAGATGCGCATCTCTTGTTCATAGACCGTTGCGATTACTATTTCAGTTTAGACTTCAGCTAATACAAACGGAAAGCTTAAATAAATCTGCAATATTCTTGTAGTATCTACGACTTCTCTATATTTTCTATGGCTTGT
Organism: Hydriomena furcata; assembly: GCA_912999785.1. NCBI lineage: Eukaryota > Metazoa > Arthropoda > Insecta > Lepidoptera > Geometridae > Hydriomena > Hydriomena furcata. The sequence continues at coordinate 4,472,905 of OU538821.1, forward strand.
ATTTGTAGCATTATTTTGATTTTGATTTGCACAGAGAACTGAATTTTCGTACGAACCACTCAAAAATCGCTAATTTGCCTCGGAGAAAAATTAATTAATAAAATAAATAATAAAAAAAAAATTAATGGGGGTTTACAGTATTTTTAAGATTTCTTTTTTATTTTTATAGTAAATTAGTATTGTATAAGAATTTTGAAATTATTGAAAATAATTTTATTTAAAAGTAAATTTAATTTATTGTTATCTGTTTTTTTTCGTTCTCGTATTAAACAATGTCATAAAATATTTTATCTTTAGTAACAAAATAATGCCCTGAAAGTTCGTATTGATCGTCCTAACATCGAGCTAAGTATTTACGTTATTTACTTATAATGACATGAGTATATAGAGATATAGTACGAGTAGGTAATAAACTCGAACATTATAAATATAATAATTTTAAATCATTAATATTGGTTTGGACCTTTACTTGCTATACCATTCATTCGATTACGACATAACTTTGGTTTGGTGCGCGCCAGTTTTCTGACAAAATAAAAAACGCATTGCGACGCATGCCGGACACAGCCATTTTAAAATAAACGTAAAACCAGTAACATTTCTTTTTAGGGTTCCGTACCCAAAGGTTAAAAAAATGGGACCCTATTACTAAGACTTCGCTGTCCGTCTGTCTATCCGTCTGTCGGTCACATGGCTGTATCTCATGAACTGTGATAGCTAGACAGTTGAAATTTATTTTCACAGATGATGTATTTATGTTGCCGCTATAACAACAAATACCTACTAAAAAATATTAAAATAAATATTTAAGTGGGGCTCCCATACAACAAACGTGTTTTTTGCGGTTTTTTGTAGATAATATGGTACGGAACCCTTCGTGCGTGAGTCTGACTCGCACTTGGCCAGTTTTCAGTATCCGATACTTTAAAATGATTTATACACCAGCTGTTAATTTTCAAATGTAATAGAATCACGACTGTAATCGCAAAGCATGATAGACATCCTCTCAGATATATAGGCGCTCAGATTCTTGAAGACGTCTAAAGGAAAAGTCAAAGGCACTTCCAAACAAACATTTGGCAAATGTCCTCTTTTTAAAATCAATTGAATGATTCGACCTACATATACTAACTAACAAATCAAGTTACACAAAAGCTTTTAAAAAATAGAGCGAAAAAAATAGAGGTTTATGAAGAATAATTAAATTAGGCTTTTGTCCCAAAACTAACTCGACAGTGGAAACAGAGAGATTTGTTCGTAACGAATTTATCCGCCGGACTCTAATACATCAAAGCCAATCACGAATAAAAAAGTCTGCATTGTTAAGATAAAACGAACCGACTGCATGACTCTTGCCCTTTTTTATGGGATCTCTATTTTTTATTTTCTGCTGTCTATGGTGGCTTGTATTATAATAGTTGATCTGTAAATATCTACATTAAATATTTAAATGTATTATCTGATGATAAAGAATTTAATAAAATATTAGAATCCACTGAAGGTGTAGGTAAATACCTTGTCTATACTAATATTATAAAGAGGAAAGATTTGATTGTTTGTTTGTTTGTTTGTTTGCATGGAATAGGCTTCGAAACTACTGGACCGATTTAAAAAAATCTTTCACAATTACAATCCTACATTATCCCTGATGAACATAGGCTATAGAATATTGTCAAAAATGTTAGGGATCCGTATGAAAACTTCGATAATGTAACCCAAGGTGTAAAAAAATCATTATTACACCCGTGCGACGCCGGGGCGGACTGCTAGTAATTTATAGCTGTCCAACAAGATGGAATTTTACAGTATTTTTTACTAAAAACCGGCCAAGTACGAGTCGGACTCGCGCACGTAGAGTTCCCGTACCATTATTATCTATAAAAAACGGCAAAAAAATCACTTAAATATTATTTTATTTTATTATTAAATATTTATTTTATTCTGTTTTTAGTATTTGTTGTTAAAGCGTCAATAGAAGTACATAATCTGGGAAAATTTAAACTGTCTAGCTATCACGATTCATGAGATACTGCTCTGTGACAGACAGATGGACAGACGGACAGCGAAGTCTTGGGTTCCGTTTTTACACTTTGGGTACAGAACCCTAAAAATGACAGCCAGTGTCCAAAACTTGTTGAAGTACTTATGCCTGTCTGTAATAAACTTAAGTTCATACTTATCTACACTTTGCGAGTCAATTTGTATGAAAATTTAATCTTTAAGTGTGTTCCAGAAAGTGAGGTAAATTTTGCTACGTTGTTCTAATGTATGGTGTGAAATTCCGAGTATGTTAAGCCCCACAATTAAGTGTAGCATGTGACACGATTTCAAATTGTACATTTCATTACATCATTTAGTACATCATTTTTGATTGGAAACCTGACAAACAAATAGATGGGTTGTGTATTTTTTAGTAAAAATAAATGTAAATTTGACATTTCTCAAGTGGACATGTCTATATATGCTATATGTACGAGTATCTACGAGTATATTATATTAATAAGCAGTGGGTCGTCATCTCGTACGAAATTTAGAGTGTTTCCAACGTGTTTCCAAGTATCGCGATGATACATACATATATCGTTGATTTTGTATTTCAATGCAGACTTGTCAAATGTACGTTTCATCGCGATACGTGTTGTGAAACGCAGGTGAGAGATTATAATGCGAAGATTTTCCCATACAAAATTATTTGACTGCGTATTAATGATATTGTGGTCGAATTTCGACCGCCGCCGCCGGGCGATCCTAGTAATTAATATGGCGATATATATCATTTTGAGTGTAAGTGTTTACCAAAACCGCAGGAACTATCAACCCTGTCACCTATCAATACCTAATCATTATCTATTCGCTCGTTTGAAACTAAATTGATGGGACTTCACTTTGCGTGGGTTGCGGTAATGGAGCTTCGCACGAATCAAGTTACAGTGCACTCAAGCTGATAAATGGCACCAAAGCATTTCGAGCGCCGGTAACAGATGAGATTTCATCCACATGTTCGGATTTCAAGGTTATCCAACGCCTACTGCGCAGTTAAAGGCCTGATCTGAGGGCACGGCAGTGCCCCCGCCAAGTCAAGCAATAAAGCGGCACGGCTGTACCATCCTTTTCTCGAAGCAGTTCAGGCCATTTTCGACCCCCTATAACTTCGTTGTGGATAAAACTAGAAGCCTGAATTTTCAGTAACCAAGCAATCACTATATAAACACGGTATATTTCAAATTTCATTCAATTTGAACCAGTAGTTTAAGAATTATAACTAGTCAAAGTTTCCTATTTTGTCACTCACTCACTCACTCACTGACTGACTGACTGACTGACTGACCGATCATCAAAAGTTTAAGGCACTTCTAGCAGACATAGAAGCTTCAAATTTGAAACACAATTAGTGTTTAGTGTAAAAATCCTAAAAAAACCTGCCAAGTGCGAGTCGGACTCGCGCACGTCAAGTTCCGTACCATTAACTATAAATCACGTTTGTTGTATGGGAGCCCCACTTTAATATTTATTTTATTCTGTTTTTAGTATTTTTTGTTATAGCGGCAACAGAAATACATCATCTGTGAAAATTTCAACTTTCTAGCTATCATGGTTCATGAGATACAGCCCTGTGATAGACAGATGGACTGACAGACCGACAGACCGACAGACCGACAGACAGACAGACGGACAGACGGACAGACGGACAGACGGACAGACGGACAGACGGACAGACGTACAGATGGACAGACGGACGAACGGACAGTGGAGTATTAGTAACAGGTTTTCGTTTTTACTCTTTAGGTACGGAACCCTAAAAAGTAGGGCTATCTACAAAAATAAATGAGATGCCATCAAAAACATAACTTGTAAAAAAAGCCAAGTCTCGCAACGCAACTCAGGTCTTCTACCGTAAAAAGTAGTGAGATCCATGTAATATCAAGTCGGTTAATTTATTCAGTCCCTACTTTAAGGGTCCTTCTGACTTATGTTATTACGTAATTAGCTAACATTTACGTAATAACTTAAGACTACTACTACGGTATTACATGGATCTCACTACTTTTTACGGTAGAAGAACTGAGTTGCGTTGCGAGACTTGGCTTTTTTTACAAGTTATGTTTTTGATGGCATAGTTATTAACTGGAAACTATTTTCGTTGTAATTCGAAATAAAATACGATAACGGCTGTAATCACTGCGTGGACATTCGCTCAGATCTTTTAAGATGCTTAGAGACTTCAAGATGTCTAAATGTTTAGTATTTTTATAAGCGCCATGCAAAGTTTTCTTCCACCGTGAGCACCGAATCACTTATTGTCTAGTAAAGCCCTTAAGAGCAACACTGGCTTCCTACGGAAGGGAGTAGCCAAGTACAAGCCCAAGTGGGCATACACATTTTATAAAACGTGTCTATGTGTGAGACATCTGTACAATAATGATTAGTGTATTGTTGGATTGTTTATATCTAAACGTCATCATTACAGTCAGTTGGCAGTTTTGTTTTTGCATGTAAGTGTGCGGAACTGCACTTGTGTGCACATTTCCCCCGCAACAAACGCCAGAACTATTTTAATAGTAATCTATCGCTAAGGCTACTCCCTTCCGTAGGAAGCCCGTCTTGCTCTAAGAGTAAAACCTAATTGAATTACCTTCGCGGTAGGTACTCGTAGGTATCTCAACGTGCTTATGACTGCAATTACTTAGATGAAATAAAACGAGGAAGTGAAAATCGTTTCTTCTTCGTCGTTAATGCATATATATTATTATTTTTCAAATAGATTATAGGCAAATTTTTAAAACCATTTTTGTGGAGGTCTGGGACTCATGTTACTAGCTAATAATAATAATGTTTTTTATAGGTACGAGTAATGAATGTGTTTGATGAATGCAGAATCGTTTAATCTCAATAACCGTAAAACATACAGTTTTGTTTTTTATGTCAAATATAACCTATGGATAATAATCTAGATTAATAAAAGAACATAAACACGATTGGTGAAACTTTTCTCGATAGATTTATTTTCCAAACTTGGCTCTTCAAAAACACTAGTTTAGTTTTTAATTAAAACTATGAATAGCTAAACAGTTCATTTTTATATAATTCGTTAGATAATCATACTAGCTACCTAAATTAAAGATAGTTCCTTTTTAAGTTTGAGGGTTTTCAAGATAATGCAGTTTTATCACTTTTTCCGTTTTATACAGATAGACTCAGCCCATACAAAAAGTCAAAAATTTCACTTATCACCTTATAGAATTTTTAAAATATTATTTTTCGTTTTTTTTTGTTTATTCATTACAAACAAACATAGGTACAAGAAATATCCCTTAGATATAAAAATCCATTAATATGCAGCTAGATTCGAATCCAAGATGGATTCGAATCCAAGATGGATTCGAATCTAGTACGCTCATCAACTTCGGATTAAAAATCCAGGTTCTTCCACTCGGCAAACTCGGTAAAAAATGCTAAAGCGAGGATTGAAATGGAATACTTTAAGTTACTAAGGAATACGTTTCAAAAAAGAGCAATCGTCGACATACAGGGCCTTAAGCTCATCTCGTTACAATGTGAACGCAGCTGCGAGTGGAAGTTTGTAACTAATATAAAAATAAGAAAACTGCCTGAAGGTGAGTTTATCTTGCACGGCTAGCTTGATGACCCGAGAAAAGTTTCTTTTACAGAAGTTTAGAAAAAAACATATTTTTTTGAGTTAAAGCAGTGACTTTGGGTTCCGTATCCAAAGGGTAAAAACCCTATTACTAAGACTTCGCTGCCCGTCTGTCTATCACAAGGCTGTATCTTATGACCCGCGATAGATAGACAGTTGAAATTTTTACAGATTATGTATTTCAGTTGCCGCTATAACAACTAATACTAAAAACAGAATAAAATAAATATTTAAGTGGGACTCCCATACAAAAAAGTGTTATTTTTTTGCCGTTTTTTATAGATAATGGTACGGAAACCTTCGTGCGCGAGACCGACTCGCACTAGGCCGGTTTTTTATTCTACTTTTAGAGCATGGTAATCACAAGAATAAACGGAAAAAGTTCGACCGAACCGCACTCTATGAAATCCTCGTCTATTGCAGTAGAATGTATATTTTGCTCGACTTGGCGGGGGCAATGCCGTGCCCCCAGATGATGTCAGTCAGTGTCATGAGGCAAAAGTAATCTCGGATTCGACGTTAGTCCCAATAATAGGTTACTACCCCCTGACTATTACTAGGTAATCACTCTTGCGTTAATCTGTCCATCTGCAAGTCTGTCACAGGTTTACAGATGGACTTTGTTCAATGTACGTACGGATATATCTAAAGGGGGTGTCACTCGGTCGAGTCACATCTAATCATATCATTTGGCGCATTTCCACATTTTGCGGCAGTTAGCCTTCCATTTGTGACAGGTTGCAAGCGCTTCACCGTTTAAAGAATGCTTACTGGAATGGTTTCCTAATGATATTTTTCTTGACCGTTTTCAAATAGAAAATTCAATAAAGCACTGGCTATCGAACCCACGACTATAGGAAGTCACCGTGCGGTGGCGTGAAAAACTAGTCACCACATTTGGCCAGTAGTTCATACGAATGTTATTTTCACAACAGAATTAAGAAGAAGAAGGGCTCCTTTTTCCAATCAATCTCGTCGCTGCAAAAGAACAGCGCTAAGGTTTCGTCTCGTCGCGACCAACTTGAGGAGAAGTCCACCGGCGCAAGGAATGACTACATCCTGAGCATCGCTGCTGCCAACGCTCACCAGGTATTTATTGTAACCAGTAACTGTAGGCCTACCATGATAACTCGATAAAAGTTTATTTACAGAAGTATAGAATAAACATATTTTTTTGTGTTAAAAGCAGCAACTATTCTACTTTTTGAGCATAACAAATGAAAATCGCCAGAAAAAACGAAAATTTATATTTTAAGGTAATAAGTGAAATTTTTGACATTTTGTATGGGCTGAGTCTACCCGGATAAGACGGAAAAAGTGATCAAACTGCATTATCTCGAAAACCATCAAATTTGAAAAGAAACTGTCTGTAATTTATTTAGCTAGTATGATTATCTAACGAATTATATAAAAATTAACTGTTTAGCTATTTATAGTTTTGATTAAAAACGAAACTAGTGTTTTTGAAGAGCCAACTTTGGAAAATAAATCTATCGAGAAAAGTTTCACCAATCGTGTTTCTGTCTGTAATTTATCTAGATTATATCCTTAAGTTATCTTTGTCATAAAAAACAAAACTGTATGTTTTACGGTTATTAAGAAAAAACGATTCTGCATTCATCAAACACATTAATTACTCGCCTTAAACAAAAATTCTAGATCTACGGCGCTGTATTCTACATCCAAATTGAATTCTTGTCTATTCTTTCGTAGACGAATCAATTTCTAGGGTCTATATGGTAGGCCTGCAGGATATAAAGTGGAAGATGACAGATAACATTGTCACCAGTCAAGTTAGATGGCGAGACTCGATTTTTCATACGCTAAAGCGTTTTGGCGGTCTCTTCGAAATACTTATATATTTTTACAAAAAACAGTGTCTTTGTTGTTTTCCTCCTTATCCAGGTAAACTCTGTGCAAAAACGTTGATTGAAGTATCACAATCAATTTAAACAAAAAATACTGGGCAAAGGGATTTGTATCCAAGTTATAAATAATAATGCAGAATGCATAAAAATCTTGTTGCCTTGTATATTATTTTTAAAGCTTTTTAATATATTATTAATTATAAACCTACGATATAACTAAGATATTTTCACTTGTTTAACATAAACACGTGATCTCAAAGAGCATATAAGTACAACTTGATATAAATATATCTATGTCCTAACAGGATCCATGTACTAATACTAATACTACTTACCCTATTCATAAGACCTATACCTACTATGTATTGTACATGATGCAATTAAATAAATAATCTATTACCAAGGTAGAAAAAAACACTTTTGATCATGCTTAAAAAGCCCCTTAACAACAAAGCCAATGCAAGATGCGAAACTCGTTTTCCACTTGACAATATTTCAAAAGCATAAAGTAAACATAGAATACGTAACCCATCAGCAAGACATATTCAGATGCCTAGAGGAAATGCTTTGACATTTTATCAAAGAGCTCCCTGGACTCAATAATATTTGACCTATATGTCTGTACGAGTACGAATACACTTCCGTTGAAATGAAAATACTGAATGCACTTTGAACGACAGTTTTATTTTTATATTGTACTGTATTGGTGGGATAAACTAACAATTCAAACTAGAAACCTCTTCGAAATCGCTGAGACCCGTATCGCAAAATTTGTAACAGACAGACAAAAAGATAAATGATTTTTATTTACGATATCCCAAACATGTATGATGTTTTTTTGTACAGGCTCTACGAAATTCGGATATTCGGACCATGCAGTTTGATTCGTGTTTGCCGAAAGAATCGATAATTTTTAACTTCTTAAGCACTCGTCCAAAATCTGGTTGCCTGAATGAAAATAGTAATTTATCACTTTGGATTTACTTCATTAGCAGTCATTATTGCATTATGATTTATGACATTATGAGATGTGTTTCAGGTAAAACCTGAAACACATCTGTAGTATTGTCATTATCATAGGATTTCCGAAAAAACAATTTTGCATCTTCTATCATCTAAAATCGTTAAAAAAGTAAAGTGAACATCCTTCAGGGTTAAGCAATTTGGATTTCACTAGGGGCAATGGTAGGAGTAGGTATGCCTGTGCCTTCAGTTGTCGGAAGTCGTCTTAATACACGTTTTTAATACACGGTGTTGTGATACACGCATGCACGCATATGCTAGAGGTATAACTTTTTTTGATGAATGTAGAATAGTTTTTTAACAATAATCGCAAACACAGTTTTGTTTTTGGTGAAAAAGATAACTCTAGATAAATTAAACACAGAAACACGATTGGTGAAACTTTTCTCGATATATTTATTTTCCATAGTTGGAAGTATCACTATAACTAAGATGCGTTTCACAGAACCGCTACTTTCTGGCCGAGCTGCAAACTTGCATGGCTCACATGGAGGCGTCAGTGTACGAGAAAGTGGCGGAGTTCCTCACTATGATGGGCCGCACTGAGCTATTGACATGCTCGGCGACCCAGCATTCGTTCGGCAAGATACGCGATCAGGCGCAGCAGTTGACGCGGGACTATAACCTCCAATGCCTGTATCTCTACTACCCGGTGCTGAAGCAGCATATCCAGGTATAGCATAGTTTTATAAGAAACAATAATTTGTTAATAGTACCTTCTTGTACTTATACTAGTTACTTTTTATGACCTGCTGCCTTATTGTGTACTTTTACAGGTAAATCCAATTACGATTATAAATTTAGGTATACTCAGCCGCTGGTCCGACTGGATATTGCTCAAACTAATAAATAAATAAATAAATAAATACTGGTGGACATTTTACACATCGCCATCCAGCCCCAAACTAAGCAAAGCTTGTACTATGGGAACTAGATAACTGATAGAATACTTATATACGTTTTTTTTGTAAATACATACTTATGATACATACTACACACCCAGACACAACAAAGATCTATGTTCATCACACAAATATTTGCTCTGGGTGGGGATCGAACCCACAACCTACAGCGCTGAAGAGTTACTTACAGAAGCAAGTCGACATTCATAGAAAAAAGTGAAGAAGATTTTGACACAAAGTTAATCTTCTGCAAAACCAGACGTTACTCTGTAGTATACTTGCGATTTAATCGTCCATAAAATAACATATCTTCATCTTCGTCAAGAAGTTTGTCTTGATACGAGTGCTACTACAAACTGATGCTTGTTAAAGTAAAGTGTACAAAACTTCACTGTATAAAGTATATATATATCCGCAAAAGCAAACATTTCAAAGCCACTCAAACAAAAGCCTGTATTTACAGTTAAATATTGAGAAAGAACTCGGTTTTATAATGTAAATGTAATACATTTATCCTACAGTTTGCCCGTTATAAGATTTCATAAAAACATTTCTAAAGAAATTTTCTTTATTTAAATATGGTTGCCTTACTCAAAGCTAAATACCTTTTGAGTCGAAGCATTTTACCGCACTACAAAACCACGAAGCTCACTTCGAATTAAATAAAATACGAGTACGTCTTGAAAATGTATGCATCTAGCCGGATACCGGTAACTCAACACCACTTATGGAGTGAAGGCATATTTTATGAGCAAATGCAGTTTGAAGGCAAATTGTATTTGCACGTACCTAATTTAAATAACCGGGATACCCATCAATAAGCCTTAAATTATGAACAAAGGGGATAATGGAAGTGGCTCATATGTAAAACGTGGTATTACCGGAAAATGTTCGTGTCTTGCATTTTCGTCATCATTTTATTGCGTTTTCATTGTTGTTCGATATTTTGCATTGGGTATTTCAGCGAACGAGGGGAGAAGTTTATAATTGTTTTAGGGGAAAACGGACTGGACATTATGTGACGAGGATAATACACGCGGAATGTTTTAGAATGGAGAACCGATTTTTAAGATAGAATTTGATATTTCGTTGTTCAACTGTATAACCTTTATGATTTTCCATACACTATCAAACAATATACAACAAAATGTTGACTGCTTTAACAGCATCTCCTCTAGTAAATTTCGAGCGAAAAACCGAAGGGCCAAAAGATTGACCATGTTCCACGTTCCTTTACAATCTTAGTACGAGTTCGAGCCGTGCGACAACGATCCCGTGGAGCACGTCACCATCGAGCACGAATCCGTGGCGCAAACGTTGGCGCAAGAAGCACGCCGTTGGGCCACGCGTGTCATACGGGAGACCGCCATCGCACGCGACGCCTCCCGCAAAATCTATGTCTACCAAGCCATGCGCGAGAGTGGGCAGAAGGTCAGATATAAGTGGAAGGTACTTGTGGTCTTACTACATTCATCGACGTTGTAAATGTTGTTGCCAGCTGTCTTTCTATGACACGTCAGCTGTGAATGATTGTTGTCTTGCGGCCACATACTTGAACGCTAATTAAAGTTGGGAACGTACTTTTTAGAAGTAAATATTTTTAACTGTATATATAAATACATGTATATATAAGTACGTAACGTTCTTACATATTTAATCGGCGTTATAGTATTCAGCCATTTCGAATTCAAACAATTTCAGCGTCCGATGGTATTGTAGGACTAACAAAACTATGACCCGATGATGATTACTATTGTGTGTGTGACTGTGAAGTGAGTATTGTAATGTAAAAAAACACAAGCTGCGCATATCATTTTAGAAACAGCACTTTTAAATCACAATGTAGGGTCAAATAATGATCTGAGCAAACAGCGAGTTAATTATTAGGTTTTTTATTGAGTTAATCATTAGTCAAGTCAACATTTTTGAAGTTATGTAAATTTGATCATCAAAATATCCTACCTAAAATTATTTACAAAACAATTACGAAAGTTACGTTATTCTGCACTACATTTGCTAGTCCCATTTTATAAAATGAAAACCAAAAATTTTACGAAACCTTGAAACTATCTTTTACAATAGAGCCAAAACATTGATGTTTTTCCGAATTTTCATAATAAAAAGAAAAAAGAAAAAAAATGATTGAAACATTGAATTATTGCCTAATTAGTAGGAAGTACCCTAATAATGCCCTCAAGCAAAGTGGCATGTAGTCATTATTTAAACAACAAAAGAAACATTTTTTTTAACCGACTTAAAAAAGGAAAAGGTTCCCTAGTCGGCTTACTTTTTGATACTTCTCTAAGATACAATAGAAGATACATTTCAATAATTACGAACAGGGGGGTTAGCATGAATCACTATCTTGTCAACATCACGTCCAAATGTCTAAACTGTCATTGTTACCACTATTATGTGACGTAATACTTTAGTACCACCGAAACATCATGAATCTGTAAATATAAAAAATCTAACCGAAACGCAAGCAGTAATAACTAAATAAGCGTGTTAAAAAAAAAATTAATTGACGCCTAATGCAAATTCATATAACCTGGTCCTTTTTTTGTTTAATAAAAACCAATAGTTTAGATTGTTAATTCCGCCGACCCGTACGAATATCAAGCTAGCTATGCTTATGCTACGCGTTAACCAAGAAACATTCAGCATCATAAGGTTCTAAAAAACTTGCTACATACCCGTGTGTGTGTGTGTGGCGAATCTATCCGCTAACCAAAAATTACAGTGACAGACGACCAGTAGTGTAAAGTAAGACACGACACGATGTTAGGTTATGTCAGAATATTACCGGGTTTTTCTCTAATATTTTCTTCTCTGTATCTAAAATGTTATATAAGTACTATTAAGGGAAGTAAATCTGTGGCCTAATTCTTCGTAGATATCTCCCACATGTGTATATACAAACAGGCTTTTAAAAGGGCTTATAATCTGCAATGCAAAACGATTTTGACATTATCGACGATAGAGTCAGAGCTCCGATATATTCGGCCAAACCGCACTCTTAGAAATTATCGTCTGTCGTAGTTGAATGTACAATTGTCAAAAGTAATGTTGTCGTTCCATCGTTAAAAATATAGTCGAAAACGATAACGACGACAAAACGAGAATTATTTAGTTGTGCTCAATCAAGTGATGCGTTATACCTCTATATAACGCATCACAACTGTCACTAATCCAAACGGACCATAGACAAAGAGTTGTATTAACTATAGATTTTAAACAAGTTTGTTTGCTGTGCTTAGTTATTGACTGCCAAAATTGAAAATGCTCAAAACAGGGGTGGGTACCACAACCGGGTCTTTGACCCTACTACTATTAATACAAAGAGTTTTATTATTGTCCTCATATTCCCGAAATTCCTAGTATAATCCTGTTTTAAACAGCCCGACGTTACTGCTAGGATCGTCTTCGGTTCATTATTTACGCTGACACCGACGTCGACATCCGCTGTACCCATTCGGTTTCGGCTGGCGTCTGCGTAATCTCAGACTCGGGGGACAACACAATAGGAATTTTTCAGTGGAAGCTTACGCTGTAAGGCAGATCTCTTAATTTGTTTCGGGTTTTAACCTAGATTCTGATACCTACAGCACAAATAATCTTAATAATGAGGTCAGGACCATATGTGACTCATAATTTCCTTGTCCTTTTCCAACTTTATGTTGAAAAACATGTGTACAACATGTACAAGTTTAAAAGTTTTTTAATTTCAACACATTTAAAACAAAATAAGTCATGTAAAAATAATGATAGGTCATTGTTCTGGCTTTATTTAAAAGATAGTTGAATGCCATTATTGTTTAATCATGCAAGCATATGGGCGCCGCCGCTGGTACGTATGAGGCGCAATCGGGAATTCCAATTTTCGATCACTTTATCGAATAAATGGGTCGTATATTGAGAATAACGGTGAAATTTAACAATTTGCAAGCGTTGTTTTGTCGTAAGTCTATTCATAGTGAAACGGCAAAAGTTACTGCTCACAAATCAACTGTCAACTGTCAAATAGAAAGTTATTAGACACAGTGTAAACCTAACCCCTAGAAATACTCCTTTATTTAATTATTTGACCAGATCCGAGATTAAACTTTACGTGGTTAGGCTTTCATTTGCATTAACATTTGCTGTAATTACATAAACGTAGTTAATCCAATTGAAGCGTAATCTAATTTAAACTTAATGTTTGAATGCGTCGAGAAACCGTAGCGCAGAATGTAGTATGTACTAGTTACCTACATTTAATAGAATTCCAAACATATTATATTGTAAATAGAAATAAATAAAATCATTTTCACGGGAAATGCACTAAATTATTATATTATTTGGTTTATGTTATAGCTTTGCTCGATATGCATTAGTTTTATTGTTAAATATTATGGAATGAAAGTTGTGAGATACCAATGACTACAGTACAGGCACGATAATAATATGCACTTTGGTATTACTTCACTAGCAAGCTTATTAGAACTTTATGCTATCAAAATTATTACACGGTAGTTGTGTATTAGGTCGACTTGGTAAAATAAAATTAATATGAAGCAAAGTCTCTTCTTGCATAATAACCGTCAAGAATTTTCGTTTTACTATATACTCTGCTTCTAAATCTGATGCTGGTTCTGAATTCGTGCATTATTACTTAAACCGCGATAGGAATTTCAAGTACACGAAACGAAGTCTATAACTAAAGAAAACCGAAGAAATTTAAATTTTAAAAATGTACGTGTAAATACGTACGTAAAAATGAATTTTACATTTTCTCCAACCATATAAATAAACTAGAAGTCCTGGTATCGAAGCTGTAAAACCACGCTTGGATTTTTCACATCGATATTTCGCTATGCCACAAAAGGCACCAATCAAACTAGATGATAGGCTTCCTTTGTGGAATATAGCTGTTATGATGCTATTCACAACTTTATGAATTGTGTTACTCTTCGTGGAATACATATTTCAGATGAGTTTACAAAGTGGCTAGGGAACGCTTTTAAGCTTTATTTTATTTCCTAGTTTTGCACATTTTGTACAAACGCATGTATGTTGTGGGCTTTTGAAGTGAATGTATTTATTAAGCGATGTGTCCTGGTTAACATTGAACTGACGGCAGGTCGACCCTAACGACCCTAATGGGCCAGATTTGGAAACTCGCATTGACGAGTTGCGGGCCACTTTGCGCCGCGCTGAGACTTCCAAAGTGAAGTATGAGGCGCGACTGGACGTGCTGAAGCTAAGCGGGGCCCCGGTGGAAGAGTGGCTGAAGGATATGGACCAGCTGGGAGTGACGGAGCCGTTGCAGCGCAGCAGCAGTCTGCTGAGCGTAAGGACTGACGCGTCCGGAGCTGCTGCCAGTGTAAGAACCAATCTTATTATTTCACATGTTTTTTTTTATCTATATTATTTCACTGCAGGGCAAAGGCGGGAGGCTTTTCCCTTTTTTCCACACCCCTCCATCTCATGTTTTTATGCTCATTATTTTTGTTCTTTGAGAGGATCTAGCAACAAGATACAAGATTGCAGTCATCAATGTCTTTCCCCAATAATGGGACGGTATGGGTAGTATGCACAATTTAGTACTCAAATTCAAATTCAAAATTCAAAAATCATTTATTTCAATAAAATCACAAGGATCACTTTGAAACGTCTTAGGAACTAGGTGAAGCTAAGCCGATTCCACGCGACCAAGCCTAGAAGAATTAGGCAACAAACACGGCTTGGGGTCTACCTTTTTTTTAATGATCCTTTTCTTAAAGCTATGTAGAGCTCCAGTGTGATGACAATCGAACAAGGTGAAGGCTCAAACTCTGAAGTTATCTTGTTCTACAACCAAAACTTAAAACATTTATACATGGTAAGATAAGTATGGTTGCTAAACTGCTCTTTTTCCATTTTGTATGACACTATTTTGTTGTTTAATAATGTTTATATTGGCTTGAATGATTATTTAAGGCAATACCTCTAAATAAAAACTCGAATAGTGCATTTAAAAAAACGCCAGTAACGCTTGAACGGCCGTTTCCAGATTCGTTGATAAAAATATTCGTTTTAGATAGTTTGCGACCATAAACGACATGAAGGCTATATTTTTTTCAAGTATCATATGCGCGAAAACCGAAGGCGTAAGCAAGTAATGGTGTATTAAAACTAATTTAATGTACACTATTATTATAAACTACTTAGATAAAGTTTGTTTGTGTTAGTGTGTTATGTAAGAGGTAGTCTCCGAAACAAAATTCATAATTAAATTAACAACTAAACCGATTCTATATGATGAATCAAAGAGATGAAAATAAATTATTTAATCTTACACGCGCCGGCCAAACAACGGCCTTCGGCCGTCGGCCGCAAGCTCAGCGGCGGGTAAAAGCTAGTAGTAAATCCAACGCTTTTGATGATCCCTATACCTCAATGATATCATTTTTCACACCCTGTTTTCATCCATATACCTATGAGGCTCTGGCGAATTAGGGAGTAGTAAAAGTTGAAAGTCACTTACCTTCCAAACAGGATCAGCCGAGCTCAGACTCTTTCTACGACAGCGACAACACCGAGGAAGCTGGCCCGTCCACTTCCGGCGTG
This sequence comes from Hydriomena furcata, assembly GCA_912999785.1. NCBI lineage: Eukaryota > Metazoa > Arthropoda > Insecta > Lepidoptera > Geometridae > Hydriomena > Hydriomena furcata. The sequence goes on from OU538821.1 coordinate 4,488,945, forward strand.
GTCTCTACTTCCGGCCACCAGCGCACTACTTCCGGCTCGCAGCACGATGATGATGACGACGATGACGTCGATGTTGACGGTAAGTTTTCGATATCTTGCTACGTCACCAAAAATCACTGTTCTAAATGTCTAAGTCTAATTCGCGTGCTAATTATGATGGTAAACTGTCTATATTATCTATTCTTGGACCTGCTGTACCGGTCTTTGTTCCGGTCCTTGTTCAGGTTCTGGTTCAGGTAGAGCACGAACTCCGTCAACCATGCGCATCCAGATGCGAATGACAACAGGCCGTCGGGTCCGAGGGCTTAAAGGGTTAAGATTTCCCGTGCGGTGTTTTAAAACACCATTTTTTACAATAAACGCGCACATACTACAGTACTTATGCTGGTCAACGCGACCGTCTAGCTCAATGGTGCTGCTAGTTACTGAGCTACAACAGGTACCTGAATAATTTATATTCCTCAGTGGGAGTGTATTCAGATGAAAAATTTCAGTTATAAATAGTGTAAACATTGTTGAAGGAAGCCTGAGAGCTTGTGATAGTTTTATTGTACTTTAATATATTATATACTGCGAAAACAGTGACGAACAGAACAAAGCGCAACACCGTTAACCCAGTAGGGTAAGAATCAGATTTTTATTAAAAACAAAGCCCTGTACAAGAGTTAAAGGATTTCCCGATTCATCTATATATAAATGCACATGCAAACAAAAAAACCCGCTGATGCTCAGTTGGCACTACTAAGAACTAAATATAAACATAAAATGAATAAGAATCACGACTGCAGTGCCCATGTACAGAGATGTCTGGAGATCTGAGAGTATATCTACTCTCAGATCTCCAGACACTGAGATCCTTAACAAAGAATATTTGTTTGTTCGTCTTTTGTATTATTCCAATAACATTCATTCGATATAGTGTACTCTAATAATACTACAATCTAGCCATATGGCAGGCTAATGAGTAGTTTCACTTTGACCTAAATTGCTATGATATTGTTATTAAACTAAGAATGTGTCCACTAACACTTTTCTTACTGTCTCTAATTAAGGGGAAGACACTTTGTTTTTGTGTTCTATAAACGTAGTACTAACTTACTCTTACACTACACAACACTGATTGTATGATACACTACATTACACTAGCTCAAAAGGTTTCGTTCTTTTGAGCCTTCTTACTTGGTCTGTGTTGTCGAGAAGCTGGATTGCCTCGACGTTTACATGGCGATGAAGTCTTTGTTCGTGATCTTCTGCATAATATTGAATGACTTTAGCTACGAAATCTATGTTAAGGTCCCGGTGGAGATCGTCATTTCTTATGTACCAGGGTGCATTCACTATTCCCCTGAGAAGGTACTCAGGGGGGTTTTGGAATCTTTGGATTATTTGTATATTGTTCTTTTTGGTACAACCCCAAAGCTGTATACCATAGGTGGCATAAGGACTTGTTTGTATAGTAACATCTTGAAAATAACTTGACGTGAACGAAGGAGTTTTTACTTGTATTAAATAAACTTTTCAGCTGACAAGTTCTCTCATAAGTAATAAAGGCTCTATCTCTTTTGCTATAACACTTACGTACCGACCCGAAGGCTGCACGCGTGAGTGCAATTAAGTCTTTAAGGGGAAGCTAAACGAATAATTGTATTATTGTTACAATTTTTTTCGAAACCTTTCAAAGGTTAAGATGTAATACATCAAAGAAGTAAGATGTAAAAACCATTTGAAAACTACAAAAACCGAATTCGACGGAGAACTTAAACTTACTAACCTAGCCTGCACATTTACTTAATCTAAAAACACTGATTAAGTACTAAAATTCAAGTGAAGATGTATTTATATATACATAGATTTATACGTAGCTTTTAAAGCTTTAAACTTGTTTAAGACCACTACGGTCACGTTATTCTATATAATATTATAAATGTGAAAGTTTGTGAGTTTGTATGTATGTTTGTGCCTCAATCAGGATTAAACAACAAAACGGATTAAGTTGAAATTTGCTATAGATGTAGAAATAATACCAGAATAAAACATAGACTACTTTAAAATATGAAAAATATCCCCAAAATAATAAAAAAAACGCAAAAGCGATGATTTTGGTATAGATGGCGCTGGTGTGTAACAAATCTGAAATCACAGACTAAAAACATTCAGTCTTTTCTATTTGATTATTGAAATTTGACAGGACAACGTCTATCACGGGTCGGCTGTTCTTCTATAAAATATCAAAAAGAGCAACGAAATCGGAATTGTCATTACTTAATCGTTGTACATACTCGTACATAAAAAAATCCCCCAATAATAAGTAATAATCTTTTTGAAATCAGTTAAATATATTTCATCATCATTGAAAATAGTTTATTTCAAGTCAAACAATTGCTGTCCAAAAATATTGGTTCATAAATAACCAACCCTCGTAACCTGTGTAAATAAAAATTATAGCGTAACATAATGACGACATGTGAAGTGCTAGTGGCCCGAAGCGGGCGTCCAATGAACATCCTGAAATTGACACATTTAGGGCATATCTCCCATAGCGAGATTCAAACCATGGTTGTTACGGATGCAAAAATTTAAACATCTGCGGATGCAGATGCGATGCGCATGCGGAATTGGGGATGCAGATTTTGGGATTTTAAAAGGATAATTATTTCAATTTTAAGTGCATAAATAAGTGAAAATCAATTTAATATTAACTTTTTATTTATTTAATCATATTTCTAGAACAAGTTAGCAATTACCAAAACAAACGCAAATCACGTGCCACTCTGGCTCCGCCCACTTTCTTTACATGTAGTTACTTGTTGATGTGAATCTGCATCCGTAAAAACTCCGCATTGATTGATGCGGATGTGAATGAATTAATGCGAATATTCCGCATTTGGGGATGCGGATGCGAATATTTGTAACACCCCTGATTCAAACTGCTCAGTTCTCATAGTGAGGCTGGTCATGGTTTGCTTACATTTCATTCTTTTTGCTTCTTCTGTTTTTAGTATTTGCTGTTAGAGCTGCAACGGAAATACATAATCTGTAAAAAAATTAAAAAAATCTAGCTAATACTGTTAATAAGATACAGCCTTGTGATCACGGTGTAATGTGACTTTAGTACGTAATCAGCATGTCTTTTGCTCCTTCGTATGACATCCCTGCACTGATTTCGCCAAGTGAGCTTCTTCATAATACCGTTCAAAAAAAAAACGTTATCAATATTTAGTATATTTTTTAAGTATGGCCGCGCAAATTGTTTAGCCAGGTCCGATTTAGATATTTTTTTTCTATTGTGTGGAGAATATTTCCCATTTATTGATATGTTGATAGTTCTTTTATAAAATCCTCTTAACTTTTCGATTGGACAAAACATTTACATCGGTTTTTTAAGTTTTTAAAACGTATTTATCACATTTTAATTTGGAGGACCCGGAAGCAAATCGCCATAGGTACAATTTACGCTTCATCCTTTTTGAAATTCGCACCTATCCTAAAAATATTTTAAATACGTAAGTTTGTGATTGGTTGTCTGTGTTTGTAACTCTTTCACGCAAAAACTACCGAATGGATTAAAATGAAACTTTACAGTAATATAGCTTATATATCAGAATAACACATAGGCAACTCTTTATCCAGGTACCACTCGTGCGAAGCTGGGGCAAGCAGCTAGTTATCAAATAAAACTTGTAAAGATATGTGACAAACAGTAACGATAGTGTAATTCTTGATCCGATCTTCAAACATTCGTTGTCGCTCGGGTTTTGAAAGGCGGACGATGACAATGCCAATGCATTTTCACGGAGAGGGGTAGAAGTGACACGCATCGGCTCGCCCGAAAGTGACACAAAACATTCCCATGACACAAACATTCCCGTCGCCGAGTGACGGTGACACAAAACATTCCCATGTGCACCGCGCATTTACACATTACGGTCGGCGAATCTTGGCTTACGTGAGGTTAGCCGGTCACAACGGCAAAAATGGTTTTGTGTCACTGCATAAGGTTGAAAATTGTCTGCCGCGCAGTCAAACAGCTAAGTTCACGAAAGCTCAGATTTGACGGTACGTTGCAAGCTTCCAGGTTCTGCGTCAACGATGATTTGAGCTTTTAAAATGTATAAAAAACTTGTTGTAACTCGCAAGGGGGGTTAATTTCAGGAATTCCGGAAACATATTGTGTAAGGGTGCACTCCTACACAATCAAAAGGATTACACCCTCAAAATTTCAAGTTTTTAGTTTAATATGTGCGTTGATAGATCAGTCAGTCCGTCAGTCAGTCAGTAACGCAAGATTTTTATATCTAGATATTTTAGGTACTAAGTACGAGTACCTACAAATATTGAAACACTTGCGACTAGTTTTCCCTTAAATAGGCTCAATCAATCATGTTGTTTGAACTTGAAATTGGAATACGTCGTTCATGTTCATGTTCGTATTTCGAAATGAGTTTATATTTCCACAAATACTAGTTTAAACTGTGAATATGAGCTTTTAGGTATTATGGATCTTTTTATAGAAAGGGTAAAGAATAACGTAATAAGTGAGCAATATAGAGTGAAGAGAGACGTGTGGTGAGAATAGGGAAACATGAATCATTGCTTAATCATTTTTGGGAATTTAGAAAGGATGAACAAAAAAAGTAGATTGACAAAACAGAAGGCGTGTGATGGCTATGTTTTTGGACAAAATCTATGACGTTCAGGAAAAAGGTTACAGACTTCAGGTCAAAGCACTCTAAACCGACATCGTATCAAGTGGAAAGGCGTCTCCGCCTAATTTGTTTGTGTGTGTAAGTTGGATAAATATGACCTATCATTATATTGTCATAATTTTGACGTACATTATGTGGTAGCGGTAATAAAATTGACAAACACGGAGTTCGAAGTAATATAATAAAAATATACTGAATTTAAAAATCATAAACAAAACTACTATTACCGAGAATGTGACAGATAAATTACAGTGTAGGCAGTTACTTTTGGAAAAATAGTTGACACAATTTTTAACTACTTTTCAAAATCGGACGAAAACGTTTCGACTGATTGAAAAGTCAAGAGACGAAGTTAGGTGTTATAAGTTTGATGAAGGAACTATTTGTTCTACACATTTATTAACACAGGTTATTAATAACTACAGTTTAAATTAGACCAACATTGGACTATTCTCTATTCAATAGAAAATCATCCAAATCGGATTATCAAGTAAAAAAATAGGCGATAAAAAATCTACATTACAAATTATAATGATTAATCTAAAAGACTGCTAAACTAATTTTAAAAATGTCTCCTACCATTAACCATATTTCATTTTCAAAACCATTAGAGATCGCCACGAAAATTGCATTAATATAACCTGAGCTATCAAAAATTTGTCCATAATCTTCTTTAGTACCGTGCGAACCCGAATTCTAGTACATAGACATATAATATTTAAATATTATGAACTAGCGTCTCTGGAGGAGGAACGCAAGCGCATAGAGCAGCTGACCGCCGGATGGGATGACCCAACCCAGGTGAACTGGGGGGAGGCTGAGGGTGCCGCTTCCTTACCGCCAGATGCCCCACCGCCAACACTCTACAAGTGCACTGCTCTATACTCTTACCAGGTATTTGAATCTCTAGGAAATTGTTGTCAGTATATGTGTCGTTTAATGAAAATTACTTTAAATACTAGTACAATATAGTATAGTTTTTTCAGTGGTGGCAGAACACGTGATTTTTTGTTAATGAAACAAAGCCACTATAAAATAACCTAGTGTATTAAAAAAACTGCTTATGTCTTCGTAAACCCGTCTGAAGCCGGGTCAGACTGCTATTAACACATATAAAGGGTTTATATGAGTTCAATGGGGAAAATCTAGCAATGATTTTTAGGCTCAAAACCCAGATGAGCTGTCAATCATCGAGAGCGAACAGCTCGAGGTGGTCGGCGAAGGTGATGGAGACGGCTGGCTGCGCGCCCGTAACTACCGTGGGGAGGAGGGCTATGTGCCTCACAACTACCTGGACGTAGACCGCGAGGGGGAACAGGTGAGGAAGGTAACGCGGTAAACATGATACCGGAAGTATCACTTAACGTAAGGGACAAATCCCTGTTTTACAGGAGAGCAAAAATAAGTTTTTTTTTGTACATATATCTGTGTTTTTTTCCTGTTGTCTATTTTTGTCCTATTTCAATGCTTTCAAGAGCAAAGTGTGTTATATTTTTAGTATTTTTCATATTTTAAATTCAAAATAAGGATATTCCTTATGGTTTCGTAGATAGCATGTCCCTTACCGTAAAAATCAATGTAAAACGGTACCTTACGCTTTTAAACTCAAGTACAAAATGGACAGCAATAGTGTAAGGAACAAGTGTAAAAATAAAACTATAGATCATTTTAACGTAAAGGTCTCTAACTAGAATTCATTTTGTTGTAAGTAAACAAAAAAACTACCAATAATAACCGTGTTTTCTTTTAGAGTGAATTTAGTGTAAGGGACAATTTATTTGATTGAAGATACTTACTTTAGTAGAAATGAAGAACTGGAAAAAGCCTGTTAAGTTAACGTTTTTGAATTATTCCTGTCAAGAACTTTAAAAAAAATACTGTAATGGACATTTTTTTAAAGATATCAAAATTCTAAGTATACCAGTCGATAGAGCACGTGTTTTTAGGTCGAACTGCATATTTAACTAATTTTCGACAAATTGTCCCTTACGTTAATTGATACTTCCGGTATCGATGTATTGGTGTTTCACGATTCGGTGAAAGTGTTCACCAACCGAGTAAACAGATTAAATTAGTTATTAAAAAAACCCCGCCTCTAAACATGATATTATGAATTGATCAGACCAATAGAAGTTGTTAATATCCCTTGAACAACTAGAAAAGAGCTGACATCTATAAACAATTGAACAGATTTTCTTGAGTCGTTATAAACACTCCCGATCGGTCTATTCGTTAAACACGATGCCACAAACAGATACACATAACACTTAATCTCTTTTGCGTCTGGGGTTAAAAACCAGCAACCACGACCAAAGCAAACAAAAACTTCTCCAGACTGGCTCTGGCGCTCCTGGCCTCGTCACCCAGATCTCGTTCTCGTCCGTGGACTACACCGTGGAAGGCGAGGACGCCGACGTGGTCCAATCCCCCGACCAGATCTCCGTGATCTCCGCCCCCGTTGCCAAGCCTGAAGAGCCGAAGCCGGAGAGAGAGCTCAAGGTTCAACGGGCAACTTGCGGATGGTGTTTCGCTATGTACGAGTATGATGCTACGGCTTCGGATGAGCTCAACCTTGAGGAAGGACAGGCATGTATTACTTTACTGCCATTGTTTGAGTTTTTAAACTTTGCCGATATGTTCTAGGTGATCTACAAATAAGTAAACAATATAATGACCATAACTGGTATTGGTTATTAACAAAATCACACATAGATCACTCATATTACAAGTAAAAGCTGGATAAAGGGTATTCGTTTACCGGATACGGCTTTGGCGTAGCTCTGTTGTAGATCTTTCGTAGCACATCTGTAGCTCGATTGTAGCAAAGGCGTAGCTCTTTCGTAGCACGGGTGAGTTTGTGCATAACACTGAATAAAGTTTGTGATTGCGTAGCACTGAAGTATGTGATTGTGTGCGACAGATAATCCGCATTATTTCACGTGAGGCTCACGACTGCGATGATGGCTGGTGGACCGGAGAAGTGAACGGCATCATGGGGAACTTCCCGTCTCTGATTGTGGAGGAGTGCGACGAGGTATGTAACTTTTTTTATGAATAATATGAACGTGTGTGTGCTTTTATTGCAGATTATGTTAGAATAAAAAAAATAAGATCACGAATGCAATCATAAGTTCGATAGATATGCCGTCGATTATCAGCATTGTTTTGAATAAGAAGCATGTTTGTACGTGCCTCTGACTAGCCTTTTTTGACACTGTCAAAGATCTATGAGCCTGAATATTTGAGAATATTATGTCTACCGTACTTGGAAATTATAGTCGTGATCCTATTTTTTTATATTTTAAACTGTTTTTTTTGGTCAAAAGCACTGGAAATTTCTCCTAACACATTATTACGAAAAACCACTAACTTCCTTTAAAATACCTAAAAAAGAACTTTTGTGTTGCACCTGAGGCCTACCTATTATTAACTAAAATGCTAAAAAGACCATACATCCAACGAAACATTAATATTCAAGCAATAAATTACACCAGTGGTGCCAGCATTTACTATAATAATCGTTTATTTCCCAAGACGGCGGCGCCCGTCAGTTAACGGTCGTTATAAAGTAGAGCAAAGGACATAGATTGAACGCCGAACGAAATAATTAAGCAAGTTATATGTTTTTTTTATCTAATGCAATCAAGCACTTGCTAACGTTATAACACTATAAATAAGCATTTTGAAAAACTCCCGTGAGATTATAAGGAGGGAAGGGGGTTAAGCCAAATCTAACATCTCATCAGGGTAAAATAAAGTAAAATAAATAAATAGGATCACGACTGTAATCCCCAAGTACGGTAGACATCCTCTCACATCTTCAGCCGCTTAGATCCTTTGAAGATGTCTAGTGGGGGTAGTCAGAGGCACGTCCAAACATTATATTTGGCACATGCCCACATTTTGCAGTAGTTAGCATTCCATACGTGACAGGTTGCAAGCTAATCGCCGCTTATAAGAACACTAACTGGTTTCCTCACGATGTTTTCCTTCACCGTTGTAAGCACGTGTTTTTGATGCGTATATACATTTTCGAACAGAAAAATCCATTGATGCACGCCGGGATTCGAACCCACGACCTTCAGATTGAAAGTCGAGGTACATCCCACTCGGGCGCCCCAATAAAATAATTTGAAACTATACCGGCTAAACACTGAAAGAGTTATCCACTCTTGATGTTGAGTGTACCGTGCATTATTAATTGTCATGTACATTGTGGATATTGCAATTGCCTGTATTAAATCAATAATATTAAGGTAGCAGTGTTATTGTCTACCAGCCCCTTTTCTTCATATAGTATTTTACCTTCGGCCAGAGCGGACGTCTGTAGGTTGTTTTATTGAATTGATTTTTTTAAAGTTTTTTTTTGCCAATTTATAACAATTAGTAATGGCTGAATAGTACGTCAGTATGCCGTTTACTTCGTCTCCGATACGCAAAACTCTTCGTAAAATGTGGTTACAAAGTGTTTTTCCGGTTTCGTTCGCGCTGCGTAATTCTAAAATAATTACTAAATCTTAAAGTCTAATAATATTTAAGAGTATAAAAATGTTTTTTGTAGATTAGTTGAGTATCGTTTTTAAACAAAACATCTAGTTTTCGGGCCGTATTTTTGATAGAAGTGCTTTATTACGAAAATAGTTAAATAGTTCCGATTATTTTTCAACCAAGATAAAGGAAGGTTCTTCCGATTTTTATGATTTCTATTGTGTAGAGAATAGTCTAAAGTCGGTCCCATAAAACTTAAAAAACGAATATCATCTCTACTTTTTGATCGGTCGAAGCATTGCCGTCGGGTTTCTTTTTAGTTTGTAAAACGTTAGTTTTAGATATGGAATGTTCTTTAGAACGGTGATCCGTTGGAGCCAGCGAAGTTAGTGACCGAGTGGGAGATAGATCCGAACGCAACTCCAGCACCATCCTTCACCGCCACTGTGCCGGAAGAGCCTAGCTCGTCTGCCGAAGCTGACAGTAAGTGAATGCTTTTTTCTTTGTTCTTATACTACAGTGTACAGAATTACAGTTGAAAAACAGTTGGCTGTTAAAAAACACTTTTTTTTGTTATAGCTCCAGAACTTACAAACTTTAATAGGTAGTTTTTTTACATAATTTAGTTGACAATCATAGTACCTACCTAAAATAAAGACAATCACATTTTAAGATTGGTTACTTGGTTAGTATTCAAGATAATGCGTTTTTATCACATTTTCCGTCTTGTCCGTTCTTGAAGTGTTACTCTTTTGTCTAAGTGTTGGTTGATAAACGGATTATGTCGTCTCGAATATGCTATCTTATGACGAAAACAGACATCATGTTACAACATAAGGCTGACACAAAAGATAACAAGAGTTTGCTAAAAGGTCTCTTAAAAATTCAATTGAGTATAACTTGATTTACAAAGTGCCGACGCTGAGTAAGAGCTATGAGGAAACAAATTTAATACCTTTTATTTCGATCATGTTATACTTTTAGGGCTCCGTACCCAAAGGGTAAAAACGGAACCCTATTGCTAAGACTTCGCTGTCCGTCTGTCTGTCTGTCTGTCAGTCCGTCCGTCTGTCTGTCACAGGGCTGTATCTCATGAACCGTGATAGCTAGACATCTCTAAAAACAAATACTATAAAACAAAATAAAATAAATATTTAAGGGGGGCTCAAATACAACAAACATGTTTTTTTTGCCGTTTTTATAGATAATGGTAAGGAACCCGTCGTGCGCGAGTTCGACTCGCACTTGGCCGGTTTTTTTTATACGTCTACCTTTGATATAAATATAGTCCATAAGCCAATAGGATTTTGGGTCAGTATTTTATCATACTCAATGAATAACTCATGTAATAACTATGTGGTCCATACTTAAAACCAGACCCTCAAACTAATCCTGCTCTGATGACTTGTGAGCGCTATTCAGATCACTGTTTGAAGAGCTTTGAAGTTTTTTTTTTTTTTATATGTTTCCATTTCCAGGAAATGGTATGTTTTATTTATTTACTAGCTGACCAGTGCCCGCTTCGCTGTACGTAAGACATTTCTAATTGTGATAAATTTGGATGGGGATTTTTAAGGTGTTCAATACTGTAGGACATTATTTTGATATATCACAATAGAAACCTCTAAAATTATCAGTGTTTCTCTACTATAATGCATGTATTTTACATATAAACATTCCTTTTGAATCACTCTATCTATTCAAAAACATCGCATCAAAATTCGTTGTATAGTTTTAAAGATTTAAGCATACATACGGACAGACGGACAGACAGACGGCGGGAAGCGACTTTATTTTTTACTATGTAGTGATATTAAACTCTTGCGTTACAGACTAACTGACTGACTGACTGACTGATGTACCAATGCATAGCCTAAACCATCACTACATAGTATAAAGCAAAGTCGCTTTCCGCTTCCCGCGTCTGTATGTCTGTATGTATGTTTGCTTATATCTTTAAAACTACACAACGGATTTTGATGCGGTTTTTTTTAATAGATAGAGTGATTCAGGAGGAAGGTTTATATGTATAATAACATGCTACCCGTGCGAAGCCGGGGCGGGTCGCTAGTGAGTCATATAAACTTAAAATTTGAAGAATGTATTTCTTGTAGTGTGTAAGAGTGCATTATGAAAGGAACATATATGTATATACGTTTCCGGATAATTTTTATACTAAATCTGCTATGTTTTTAGGGTTCCGTACCGAAAGGGTAAAAACGGGACCCTATTACTAAGACTTCGCTGTCCGTCTGTCTGTCACATGGCTGTATCTCATGAACCGTGATAGCTAGGTACTCGTAGTTGAAATTTTCACAGATGATGTATTTATATTGCCGCTATAACAACAAATACAAGAAACAGAATAAAATAAATATTTAAGTGGACCTCTCATACAACAAACGTATTTATTTGCCGTTTATTATAGATGATGGTACGGAACCCTTCGTGCGCGAGTCCGACTTGCACTTGGCCGGTTTTTTTTAATATGATCCATAGTACATACATGACCAATGGTACTCAATTCCATAGGTAATAACGAACAATTACCTACTAATAGTACCCACCTAATGTAATACTCATACAGATTATTGTCAGGATTCGCTTTTAAATATCAAAGCGTTTCGAAGTGCATTTCAGTGTAATTACAGGGCAGTGTTTAAATTCTGAAATGGTTCATAAGTGCTCCGTGATTGTGCTTAATTGAACTATTGTGAGAACTACAATTCACCGTAATAATTTGTTTGCAACTTCATTTGAGACACAAGCATAGAACTGCTTAAACTGAATTTAATAAAGGGCTGAGCTGTAGGAAAATGGAAACTAGCTTGTAGCCGCGTTCAACTAATTGGGCATCCGAGATTCCCGCACACTGGAATATGGAATTTCGGTATTTAGCTGCTCTCGACTATTAACTTCTGAATAGCTTCGGTTTTTGGATTAATTCATATCTACAGCTGAAGAGATACCGAGTTATTGTACATTCGGTTCACTGAATTCAATGTAGGTACGCTGAGATTGGTTTGTGAATACGCAAATATAGGTACCTATATGTATTCACATATAGGTACACAGGTAAATCGTAGACGTATTTCAGGTGGTTTATTGATTATAGAGTTTTAATTGATAGCATATTATTACGTTATAGCAATCGCAGTTCATTGTATGATATGTCTGTAATTTACTTAGTTAGTATGCTTATCTAACGAATTATATAAAAATTAACTGTTTAGCTATTCATAGTTTTGATTAAAAACGAAACCAGTGTTTTTGAAGAGCCAACTTTGCAAAATAAATCTATCGAGAAAAGTTTCACCAATCGTGTTTCTGTCTGTAATTTATCTAGATTATATCCTTAAGTTATCTTTGTCATGAAAAACAAAACTGTATGTTTTGCGGTTATTGAGAAAAAACGATTCTGCATTCATCAAAAACATTTATTACTCGCCTTAAGACAAATGACATAATGACATGTCTTAAAAACGGATATTTTTGTCTAGAACCATCAAGTAACTCATGCTTCTACAAAACCTACTCTTTGCAAGTTTGAGTTTCCAACACGAATTCCATTGCAGCATTTGTGGTCGGTACTGAACCTGTAGGTACTGTCGCCTAAATTGACAATCATGTTAGCGGCTAACGTAACCGCTTCGCCGACGCCGATGTAACAAAGGTATTAAATGACCGGTGGCCACTAACAGGATGGGACGGCGGCTGCCATTTCGAGCGACAAATTTTCATTGAATCTACACTATTCTATTATAAAGAGGTAAAAGCATTCTTGTATTTCAGTTTGTAGTGGATAAACTAGAAAACTACTAGACCAATTACAAAAATTCTTTCACCTATCGAAAGCTACTTTATCAGCGAGAATCATACCTAAGCTTTGTCCCGGCTTCCGAGTGTTATAATGTAGATTATAGACAAATTTTATATACCTTAGGTTACATTAAATTTTACGAGGGGATACTAAGTTTTTTGTTAAAAAAAGATATAGCCTTTGTTACTCGCTGATAATGTGACTTTTGATGTCAGTTAGTTTATCTATTACAAACAAAAATACAAAAATCAAATTTTACCTCATAATAAAAGTGTAGTTTTAATTAGAAATGCTATTAAAAACTATAATAAAGCGGCTGAAAGTACAGATGGTTCATAAATACACTGAGTAGACTGTATCTTTTGGTCTACATATCAACAAGTTTAGGTAGCCAGTAAACCTAAATCGGGATACGATTAGATCTCTATTGGACTAGTTATCATGACGTCTCGATCTCGGGAACGACAACGTAGTTTTGAATATTAAATTATTGAAAATAACTTTAGGTTTTTCTTGCACAAAAAGAATACTTGTCGTAGCGTTTTGTTGTGCGCTGCACCTCTCACTTCATCAACCCTGAGCTTTATACTATACAGTTAATTAAATTACAACTTGAAGCAGTGAGCTTCCATTCACTAAAAATTAACTTCCACCTGTTGAGATAATCCTCACTGCGAGTTTTATTGCAAAAGTGTAGTTGTACGCTTGTTGCCTGTTGGTTTTTCCTCAGCAACGAAGCAATAGGTCGTCATGATTTGTTGCATAGACAATTAGACATACGAGTAGTTCATGGGCCGGTGAGTGACAGGCTACATTTTAGCGAAGCCGCGGGCGGAAGATTTTATGACGGTGTATTTGCGGAACAACTTCTACGGGCTCAGAATAGACTCCCTCATAAAATGCCGAGTAATTGAGTAAGAAAGTTAGTTGCAATCTATAAAAAGCTTTTACGTAAACGGAATTCAGAATAATAATTAAGGGGCTCCCAGTCGCTGATTGCTCTTTTTCGAAACGAAAAAAGAAATACTCCTAAACAAGCCACATCTCCTATTTTTATAAGTACCTATATTACTTCAGGTTCCTACCTAGATTTCTATTAAGCTGAAAAAATAATAGCAGAAACTTTTCACTATAAAGATATTATTACAAAATGATACGTTTTAGAATTTATGATCGAAATATTTTATATACCTACTATTAAAATCAACTTGTGATTTATTGTTAAAGATAGGTAATATGTAGATCTAGATTTCTATTAGAATAGATTTTTGATAAGTAACTATACATAATTTATATCATTAATTTATTCGAAAAGCTAAGGCGGACCACGCGCCGACGTGTGTTTGTCGTCATTGCAGCGGTCAGTAGGATTATTTATCGAAGTGATTAAAGATGGGTATATCTTTATTCACATATACTATTATTACATTATAAAATAGGAGATGTGGCTTGTTCACAAGTATTTATTTTTTCGTTTCGAACAAAATCAATCGTCGACTGGGAGCGCCTTAAATAGATTTTTACACTGGTCTTTATCGCGTAACCTTTAATTTATTTTAAACTATGTTACAATAATTGCCATTGAGATCTGCTCGCGAATGGTTATTGTAACATATTATGTTACAATTACAATGCTCCCTGGCAGATCTATTGTCATGTCTACTAATCAAGATAATTTGAAAAATAAGACATTTATTTACAATTTCTTTCAGAATGAGCCAGCTATTTTACTATTCTCATTACTTAAGCTGTTTGAATTTGGTGTATGTTTTCGTGTTTGTCCTAGGCTCTGAGAACAACAACATAAAAAGCGGTGCTCCGCCATCGATCCCGCCGCCACCGCCGCCGGCTGACATTGAGGAGTCACTGGACAGCCAGTCTGACAGCAGCTTCAACTTGGAGCTGAGCCGAAACCACCACGACCAATACGACACGCAGTTCGCGTACGCTCAGACCACCACTCCACCAGTCATGGGAGCCCCGGCTGTTACTATTATCGGTCAGTGTTTAAACTTTATCATAAGAAGAGTGGTTTTTTCTTTCTTTCACACTTTCAGTTCTATAAAAAAGAACTAAAGAAGACTTTAAAAAATCATTGGCACTTTTGTTTTTTAAATCACCCAGTTTGTCAGTCTTATTGTGTGTGTGTGTATGTGTACCTCAGTGTGTGTTCCTTTTTAAACCCTGTGTAAATAGCTGGCGTGGTGACTGGATAAAAACCATGCTATTCCAAGTCACGAATTACATAATTTTCAAGTTTTAAGCCACAAACAGTTTTTAAATAATATTGATTCACATTTTAGTACAAAGCTTTCCTGTAACTGATACTAAAGCATACGCCATACTAACATAAGAGGTGGTGCGTATTTAATCGATAAAGTTTTAGAACCAGGTATGCGCTTCCAAGTTGGGAAACCTATGCGTTGTTAATACTTGAAAGTTTGATGAAGTGGCGTAATGGACGGTAGGTATTATTTATTATTAAATTCTACGCGGCTTTGCGGTTCCTGCAGGTATTAAACACGAATGCTAGTAATTAAACTTTTAGGGCGTATTTAGACTCACGAAAACTTTAACTGGATGTTTAGATCAGACCAGACACATCTGAATTGATTATCACCGAAAATAAACTAAAACAATAGTGGTAAATTCAACTCGAAATTTTGATTTCGAAATCCCGTTGCCTAAATGAAGTGAAGATAATAACTTTTTACTTTGGATTCAGTTCATTATTGGCTATTATAGAATTTCTAAAAACACATTTTGAGAACTGACTTCTTGTATAACAAAATAAATAAAAAATAAATATTGGTGGACATTATTACACATTGCCTTAGATAATGATATTACTTTTGACAATTGACGTCATAAATTCTACTACGACAGACGACGATTTCTAAGTGCGGTTTGGCAGAAGCACTGTCACTGTCATCGATAATGTCGAAATCGTTTTGCTGAGTAAATTTAGTTAAGGCGATACTTGAAATTTTTGACTTTTTGTATGGGCTGATTCTAGCCGGATAAGACGGAAAAAGTGATAAAACTGCATTATCTTGAAAACCATCAAATTTAAAAAGAAACTGTCTGTAATTTACTTAGCTAGTATGATTATCTAACGAATTATATAAAAATTAACTGTTTAGTCATTCATAGTTTTGATTAAAAACGAAACTAGTGTTTTTGAAGAGCCAACTTTGGAAAATAGATCTATCGAGAAAAGTTTCACCAATCGTGTTTCTGTTTGTAATCTATCTAGATTAAATCCTTAAATTATCTTTGTCGTAAAAAAACAAAACTGTATGTTTTGCGGTTATTGAGAAAAAACGATTCTGCATTCTTCAAAAACATTTATTACTCCTCTTAACGAAGATGAGGTATCTACGCAATATCCACTTTCTTAATATTTCGCTCGTAAATGCGAAAGTTTGTGAGATTGTTTGAGTTTCGATGTTTGTGGCTGAATCAGATTTATAGAATCGATTCGTGACATGGAATAACATGGTTATCATCATCATCATTATCATCCCTAACCCGATTACCCACTGCTTGGCATAGCCATGGAATACTTTTATTATATCCGGTACGGGTTAAACTAGTAGGCTACAGTTGGCAGTCTGAATTATCAAGGTAGTAGCTTTTTGTAATAAAAACTTTTTTGAATTTCTTTCCATGCAGTCGATGAGGTGATCGCCGATACCAATCATGATGATCCTGAGGTTTGTTGAGTAAATATTTATTACTTGTACAATTTCTCTTTGTTGAAGATTTATCAATACTCTCCTTTTTAATGGGTTAGTCCAGATATCCCCATTGACTATCCCCATCAATGGGGATTTCTGTACTTTTTTTTGGAAAAAGTCCAGATATCCCCATTGGCAGCGCATTGAGTGTGTAATGGGGATAACTGGACTTTTTCTAAAAAAAAGTACAGAAATCCCCATTGATGCATCCCCTACTACACAACAATCCCAACAATTTCTTAATGCGTCGATTATGGCGAAGAAATTGCTGTATAAATTAGGTTCGCATTTCAGAATTAAACTCAAACAAGTCTGGATTTAGGTACCTACTCTTGATTTTAGTTTTGGAATGTACCTTTTTAGTCATTTCAGTTTCATATTCAAAAAATGTGGGCATGTTCCAAATCGTCTCTTATCTAACAACACCGCTCAAGTCATTTTTGCTTTTTTCACACGCAGTATGGCGGAATGACGATTTGAGCGTTGTTGGCGGGAAAACAGACTTGCGCTGTTACTATTATTTGAATACTGGCTTGTGATTAGTAGATATCCTTGAATCTGAACTGCAGTTTGACGCGTGAATTTAAAATCTATCCAATGGCATCAAAATGTCTGTACCGCCAAAAATCGACTTGAGCTGTGTTGTTAGATACGAGACGAAAAATGTAATGTTATGACTTGCCTCCGACTGCCCACCCTCCCCTGTAGTCATCTTCAAGGATCTGAGTGCCTGGAGGTCTGAGAAGATGTCTACTATATTTGGGGATTGCAGTCGTGATCCTGTTTCATTATCATTTCATTTCATATTCTTACTGTAGTACCTATTTTATTTTATATAGGTACTTTATACTCAGATATGTTTTGTACTGAGTACGTTTTGTTTGTAATGAATTCCAGAGTTGTTACGATCTGGATGTTTACTCGCGATCTCGGTATAACGTGAGTTTTAAATTTTTTAACAAGAATTTGTGTTTGTCCCTTTAAGGCGCTCCCAGTCGACGATTGTTTTTGTTCGAAACGAAAAAATAAATACTTGTGAACAAGCCACATCTCCTATTTTATAATGTATAGTATATGTGAATAAAGATGTACCCATCTTTAATCACTTCGATAAATAATCCTACCGACCGCTGCAATGACGACAAACACACGTCGGCGCGTGGTCCGCCTTAGCTTTTCGAATAAATTAATGATATAAATTATGTATAATTACTTATCAAAAATCTATTCTAATAGAAATCTAGATCTACATATTACCTATCTTTAACAATGAATCACAAGTTCATTTTAATAGTAGGTATATAAAATATTTCGATTATAAATTCTAAAACGTATAATTTTGAAATAATATCTTTATCGTGAAAAGTTTCTGCTATTATGTTTTCAGCTTAATATAAATCTAGGTAGGAACCTGAAGTAATATACTTATAAAAATAGGAGATGTGGCTTGTTCAGAAGTATTTCTTTTTTCGTTTCGAAAAAGAGCAATCAGCGTCTAGGAGCCCTTTAACACTTTTGTGTCCTTATTCCAAACTGAAAGCTATCACAGTATGCTTTTCTCGGTACTCTGCTCCATTATAATCCAACGTTCAAATTCATTGATGTATTTCACTTCACATTTGGTTCATGATAATGTAATCCATATGTTCGTTCCACTGTAATGTAAACCATCAATGGCCTATTCTACATGTTTGTTTTTGTTGTTTTCATAAAACTCTAAGGGTCTTTATCACGATCTTTCATTACTAGTACGTGTACGATGCTACTTTAACTCCGGGTGAGTCTTACTCAGCCATGGTGAACTTGTATCACGTTACGCATTTAAGGGTTAAATTATAAACTCAACACTCATCAGAGAGCACAGTAAATATAAACTCAACTGGAACCGACGCCGAATATTGCATACATTTTTGCTTAGTTTAGTTTGTCAGACATTACGCACAGCACTTGCGAAATACCGCTTACGCGCATACCTACTGTTAAGACTCATTCTTCTACGCATTTTAGGAGGAGGAGATACCTCCGCCAACCGTTGCTCCGCCCAAAGCAAAGGTGGCCAAAGTTGAGGCGGCGCAGGACGACTCTGGCCTTGGCGTGGCCCAGATCGTGATCACAGCGGCCACGCCCATGATCGAAGAGCCCGAGCAACCGTTCCCGCCGCCCGAGCCGGAAGCCGAGTCCGAGGAAGCTAAGGAGGAAGTGGACGAGGAGGACTCTTCGCTTTCAGAGCAGACAGCCGTATGCGTGCGCGCCGAGGCCGCTATACCCGCCTCCAGCTCCACCGCGTCCGAGGGCGAGTCCGGCCCCCCCACCGCGCCGCAGTCCCCCCCGGCAGTACCCCTTTCGCCCCCCGGCGGACCACGCGCTGGCCGCGCGTCCATCCCCGACGAGCTCGAGCCGGCACAGCTCGCCAGGCTCACAGATCTCAAGGAATCTAACGCCTAATTTCCCAACGCCTTTGGACGGTCGGAGCTACCGATCGTCCTCGACCGTTTCTCTTTGCTATTTAAAATGCACCGGGTTTATAGGTTCACCTTCCGTTGCTAATGTACATTCCGTTCGTACAACTTTTCAAGGTACAAGTAGGTACCTGTGCTTCGCCAACGGTCCTTTTCGATCCCCTTTGAAGTAGAGATAGAGTCCGCATACATGTTATGTAGGTAATATTTAACTTTATTGGTGTTATTCTTAGTGTAATACATAGATATAATGTGTGTTAGAGAAACGGTCTTAAATCAATGTAGATTGTATTGTATATAGCTATATTTATATTAGTATTACTTACTAAAGCACGTTCTAGTACCTGCTGCTGTGTAGAGAGTATGGATAGACGCGTTTGATAGGGATGCGCTACATTTTGGCTGATAAACTATACTCATTTTTAGTTTTGTGAAAAGCAATATTACCTACTCAAGAAAAAACATTCAATCGATTTAAAAAAACAAGCGAATAAAATAATAGATCGAGAGATTTTACACCAATAGGTTGATAACTGTTTGAAAAGGCTTTGAAACATTTCAAAGTCTCAAAGTAGACATCCGCTGGACAGAAACTGACATTATTTTTATCCGATTGCGAGAAAGTCGATGGAATTAGATCGCAATCCGAAACGATACTCGGTCCGAGTTTGCTCGGACCGAGTATCGGACTTGACAGCATGACCAAGATTTACTAGATTACATCGAGCACAACAACGAAAGTGCACAACTATATTAAATTGACAATAAAAAATATTTTCGAGTCGGTTTATGAGCCAATTGCCAGCGAGGTAATGAAAATGTAACAATATTTTTCACATTGAATTTTACACCGTGACATAATCGCAACTACACATCGTAAGTACCACCTATAAAAGACTTAAGACGGTGGGAAAGTTCAGTGTAGAAAACTAGGATAAGATTTACAGGGTGTTACTAGCTTCTCTGCACAACGTTTTGCATCTTCATCTACCTGTCTGGTTGTTTATCATTTTAGAGTTTCCGCTGACGATTATATTGTTTCAGCTTGTAGTGCTTAAGATATGTTTAGTCAATATATTCATGTTAATCAATTGTTGTGATCGTAAGGCGCCGGCGCAGGTGGTTTGAAATGCAAGCTTTTCTCATAATTTACCTACTATTTGTAAAAATCTGTCTGGAGCATGGTGTCGATCTAAGCAAGACGTATGAGAAAATAAAATACGAGTATGTATCTTTATGAAGTTATTTGATAACTGCACTTCAAGCCTTGGGTTGCCTGCCCGGCCCTGGCCGGGCCTGCAAAGGAATTAGTTATACCTACGTAAGTACGAGTACCTTATAGATATTTTATCTAATCAATGTTCACAGATTTATAGTAAATTATACCTACTCATAGACATATTAACACTTTTAACAATTATATCTTGTAGTTCAATGTTACAGTTCAATAGTTATCAATAGAAGGTACATAGATAAGTTCCTGATATTATAATTGTTAGTTGTTTAATCATGTTATTTGTTAACTAATCGATGTTTTACCTAATCGTTCAAGTAAGTATAGTAAGAATAATAATATACCAGAAAAAACATCACAATTGCTTGAGACGGCTATTTATTACAAAAATATGTAGATAGAAGATAGAAGATAGAAAATACTTTATTGCACACCATAAAAATAAATAAAACATACTTAATAAGAATACACAACAAAAAAAAAACTATGCTGCTATGTATTCTATAATTTTGTTATAACTTCGGGACCATTCTCAAAACGGTGAAACTAAACATCGGGCGATGGACTTGCAATCTTTCACCTATGAAATATTACTGCAAAAAGTGGTTATTGTGCCAAACATAATGTTTGGACGTGACTGGCCCCTTCAGACATCTCCAAGGATCAAAACGCCTTGAGATCTGAGAGTATGTCTACCGTAATCGGGGATTACAGTCGTGATTCCATTTCATTTTATTTTAATTCGAGGCCGGAGCCCTGATTGTTTACTATAAATTCCACGCAAGAAAGTTTCGGATGCAACAACTTTAACTTGTTCCGTCTATGTTGAGTAGTCGTTTACTTACCACTTACTAGAGCGTGCTGAACTTTCGCATAACATAACACTTTGGCAGACTTACAATTTATCTATTCTCACAGTACAGGTGGCAGCCTTCTGCGCTGTGGGCTAGTTCGATTCGAACCCGGGATAAACATTAACCGTCTTATTAATAAACGTAGACTAGCGCAGGATTAAATTTAGTCCAACGCTTACGTTTGGACTAGTCGAATTCAATATTAATAAACGAGGATTAGAAATGGAGTTGCTTACATTAAGCTGGTTTTAATAAGTCTTGGTGTAACCTCAGATGATCTTTGGATAAGTAAATTTTTATTAATAGCACCGTTTATGTTTATCCCGGGTGTTATATTGGCGGACTTTACACACAGCGCCATCTAGCCCCAAACTAAGCAAAGCTTGTACTATGGGAACCAAATAACTTTTAGAATACTTATAAACTTTTTTTTTTTTTTTTTATGTGTATACATACTTATTATACATATTAACACCCAGATACAGAACAAACATCTATGTTCATCACACAAATATTTTCCCTGGGTGGGGATCGAACCCACAACCTACAGCGCAGAAGGCAGAGTTACTACCAACTGAGCTGAGTTTGGGGTTTTATGGTGCCGTGTGAAACCACCAATATGTTTTTATCTGCAAAAGAATATCACCCACTTATTAGATAAATCTATTAAACTAAAGATCGAAAGAAAAGTGATGTTTTTTCCGGGGCCGTAGGTAAGTACTACAATCTCTAAAGTAAGACTAAAGCAGAATTATTACTCGCGGTGCGAAAGTGACAATGCCATACGTGTTTGTATAGCATTGTCACTTTCGCTCTTAAAGTAATATTGATTTAGTCTTACTTTAGAGATTGTAGTACATCCTGGCGTGACATTCCTGATAGATTCGTATCCGAGAGGATTGTAGCACTCTGTAGAGCAAATTGTCGATCACTGTATTAAACTGCACTGATAATGACTAACTTTATATACTTACTACTAAATTAAACTAAAATAAGTATTGCTTTTTCTTTAGATGAAACTGTATACTAATTGTTAGAACAATTAACGCTGGGATAATATAATTTTGCGCCAGAGAATATTGTTAAGTTACGAGTGTAGGTATTAGGAGTATGTATTACCACAATTCTTTGTAAACTTTATATTTAGTAAACGCTTTACGTTTATATTGGCAAGACCTATGACAAAAATATTAGCAGGATCCCAGCATTTTTGACTGCATGTACAACTCCGAAATTGTATCAAACAAAATACTAACATGTTATTACGAAAAGTCTTAGCAAACCGCAAAAAAATTGCCGTAGGAACGCTTATTTCTTTTTCAAATTCGATTTTTAAAATGTCTTAATTCACAATTTATTATAAACATTAGCTTCTATAACGTTTTCTCATGTGTATTTTTATAATTGTTGGCTCCAGCATACTATATACATGTAATTACGGGGTAGACTAACAAGTAAAACACAAGATCAGTCAACTCTATCTATCAAAATTAATATGTGAAAGAAACTGCCGCGCTTTGAAAGATCTGGATAGTAGAGACTAGAGACTAGAACATAACTTCACAGCCATGGTTAAAGTTTCCAGTCCGAGACCGATTGCCTCTAAACGACTTTTACGATCACTTCAATATAATGAAAAATAGCTGCCCTCGTTTAAGCGCGCAGAGACTACAATCCGTTTTATTTTTAACTATTCCTATATATTGCATTGTTTGTTTTTGTTGTATACAAATTTGTTTTTAATAAATTTTGTTACAAAAGGTCTTATTACATCATGTTTAAAGTACAATCTTAAAATTAAAAGTTGATACAATCGTTCCTACGTCAAGTTTTATGTGTGTTTCTTTTCCGATGCGTGCATTACGTTAGTTTGTTAAAAATATATCGAAAGGAGATGTAAAGATCTGTGCCGTATACAGTTCTTGCTTATTTGTATCAAAACCAAAACCTGTCCCAAATTATGATCTACCAAATTCGTGGTAAAATTCAGTCCAAATAAATATATTGCCCATAAAATTTATACATTCTTACCAAAGCGTAGGTATGGGTAGGGTAGGTACTTATCAAGTAAATGTCTTGCACTCAACATTGTCATTTATGATTCAACTAAAGCACTTTTCGTAAATCTAAGTACCTACCTACCTACCTATCGGTAAAAGCTAAGCGTAACAAAGTTCTCTTGAATGTCGCAAAAACATTTTAATTGTTACTCGGAGATAGAGACCAATATATAAAAGCTTTTAAAACGATTTTTTTTAATACTGAATACGGCACATCTAATAAACTCGAGACCTTATTACGTGAAATATCAAAGATTCGATGTATGATTGCTTTATTGTTCCCACCAATGCATATTAAACCGCAAATAAACTTTATAAAAATAATGGCGTTTTATTTACCATCTCCATAATAACCCCTTCTAAAATTTATAGGCAGTGCTAAAGCCGAAGATGTCACCAGTCAACAATCATTATGCCTAGGTAATCAAAGACTGATTAGGTATTGAGTTTGCTCGATCATCATTATGTTGTAGCTTTGATCTTTTCAAAGCTATAAATTGCATAAAGAGCATAGGAAACTAGCTTGCCCTACTTATGTCTGCAAATAATGCAGCGCGCTGTAGGTCCCTACCTAAAAGGAATAATAAAGTACCTAGACATTGCGTCTGGATTTACGGGTATCTATGTATGAATTAAATTAGTACCTAGTATGAGTAGATAGGTAAGTAGATAGATACATATGGGCAGAGCTGTCTTTCGCCTATCATACGCCGCGCCGGGGTGAAATCAAAAAACCGGCCAAGTGCGAGTTAAAGCTGCAACAGAAATACATAATCTGTGAAAATTTCAACTGTCCAGCTATCACGGTTCATGTGATACAGCCTTGTGACAGACAGACGGACAGACGGACAGCGAAGTCTTAGTAATAGGGTCCCGTTTTTACCCTTTGGGTACGGAACCCTAAAAATAATCACTCGTGAATTTTGTACATGCATACAAGTAGACGCTTAGGTATGTAGTAAAGTTTGAACTGAGTAACTGAGTAACCTAGGCGCCCCACACCCCAGTAAAAACCTCGGAGCCCCAGAATTTTAAAGGCGCCCGGCATCAGAGGTTCTCAGACGCCTCGCACCCCTTGCACTCCCTGACGGCCCTGCCTTTGGGATGAATTTTGAGTGCAATTATAATCTTACAATTCATCTCGTACTAATAAGTTATAAGTTTTCAGAACAAACAAAGATAGTTTAAGGCCCTGTATGTCGACGATTGCTCTTTTTCGAAACGAAAAAAGAAATACTTCTGAACAAGCCACATCACCTATTTTTATAAATATATTACTTCAGGTTCCAACCTAGATTTCTATTAAGCTGAAAACATAATAAGTAGCAGAAACTTTTGGGCTGAACCCGGATAAGACGGAAAAAGTGATAAAACTGCATAATCTTGAAAACCATCAAATTTTAAAAAAAAGGGGCTGCTTATCGTCCACTTTGTCATTACGAACCCAGTAGGACCACACAGAAGTAGAGTGCCCGCAAGATTTAGAGATTTTTTAGATTAATATAATATTTTCTAGTAGTGATTCCGGCCCAGCGCATGCCAGTGTCATCCCATCATTTCACCAATTTCATTCAAATTGACAGGTGACACTTGAATTAACCAATGGCAGATCCATTGACACTTCTAAATATTTCGTTCAGAAATGCATTATACTATCCTTACTTCCCGTAAATCCATCGAGAAAAGTTTCACCAATCGTGTTTCTGTCTCTAATTTATCTAGATTACATCCTTGTCATAAAAAACAAAATGTTTTGCGGTTAATGAGAGAAAACGGTTCTACATTCATCAAAAACATTTATTACACTATTAAGTACTGATACTGAACAGATTCGGATGAAGTGAAGTATGCAAGTATGTAGTTTCAGTTAACATGGAAACGATGCCGCGGTTACAAGCCAGTAGGTATTATATAATTTGGCTTGTTTTACAAATTCTTCACATTCAAGCTTCATTTTGCCATTGATAAAAAAACGTTTAAGTTAGATACTAGTAAACTAACTATAATATATCCTGAACCATATGAGTCAGGGATGTGGTTATAATACCATTTTTAGAGCGAATTTATACAAGACCTACTGTGCTATGATATTTTGCAGTATAAATTTGTTTAGCGCGAATCCATTGGGAATCGATTGCTTAGTGGTGTAACAGCAAACTATCAGAATAAACTTAGAAAACACGAGGACGTAATATAAAAAAAAACGAGAAATATTATATTCATAAAAATACATTTTATTCACCATCCTACATTCGTTTTGTGCAAAAGTAATTTCAACCAACCAACATACATTAGGTACAATAGTTTTTGCATTGTTAATAAATTAATACGTTATTGACCTATCAATAATTATTTTACTAAATACATAAAGTAAGTACCTAAATAATTCCAGACTATTCCAGGAAACACGACCAAGTTTAACGGTCCCGAATGTATGTTTTACGATTACCATTTATGTTTCATAATCTACACTAATAATATGAAGAGGTAACATTTGTATTTATACATTATTACAACAACGGGAATTACTCACATAAATGATAAATTGTCAATGAGGACACCGACAATGTTTCGATTCATCTAGAGAATCTTCTTCAGGGTGAGTGGACCATTAAACGCGCGCGCTACCCTGCTCGCATTACCGTCTCGCACTCTCGTTGTTGTCATAATGTGTAAAACTCACGAAAGTTTTGAAAATTTGTATTTATGTTTGTACTGGATATACAAAAAGAAAATAGGGCCAAATCTAGAAATTATTTCACATATCAAAAGCTACATTATAATCGAAAAACAAGCAAAATTTTATTTTGAAAATTGTCATAATTTAACCTGGTATAAAAAATTGCTTATAATTTTAATTAGTACAACCGTGCGTAGCTGTCCAGATATTTATTTATATATTCACACGTCATTCCGTAATAAGCACCTCTAAAAAATATTTCTGAAACAAATTGAAATTTGAGCTATTGCCATTTTTTTAGGTTATAAATACGCAGAAATATAACTCAAAAAAATACTGAGCTTATATAATACTGGTTCATAATATGTTCTTCATAAAGTTATTTCTTTACCGTCTCATTAATAAACGTAGACTAGCGCAGGATTAAATTTAGTCCAACGCTTACGTTTGGACTAATCGAATTCAATATTAATAAACAAGGATTAGAAATGGAGTTGCTTGAATTCGATTAGTCCAAACGTAAGCGTTGGACTAAATTTAATCCTGCGCTAGTCTACGTTTATTAATGAGACGGTTAATTAGAGTTTAGATAGGAACTTGTTTTTTTATTTTTCAAACTATCGTGATTAGTATGCGGATAGACTGACGCGACCATGGCTATTGTAACATAGTCGAAACGTCGGAAAAGTAAATTACAGGTAATAACGTGATAAAGACCCGTGTCAAAATCTATAGTTAGGAACTTGTTTGTTGAATTTTTTTTCTGGAATTGGTAGAATAGCCATAAACACAAATTGTAAAAATTAGGTCGATTCGTTGGCACCGTGATTTTCTTTATCTGGGCATACGTTTCGCCGTTTTCTTGGAACAGTCTAGTTTCTTACGAAATGTACAAAACTTTATAAATCATTTTAGTTACATTATTTATACGTAAGTACATTTTAAAGTAAACACGTTGCTTTAGCAAAGAGGTAGTTTTATTAATTGCTCTTTTAACATAGGTTATCGAGAATATTATCTACGCGATATACAGCTTAGATAAGCGATTCTGTAAGTACATTCCGAACTTAAAACACAGAGCTAATCTGCAGTCTTTCTGTATTCAAAATCAAAGTATAAGGAGCGTTCAAATGCATTAATATATTCGTTTTAAATGTGTATATTTCTTAAAACAATTAAATTCTGCTCTGCCCAATTTTATTAGAACAGCGTTGATAGTGTTTAGGAGAAAACCCTTGATATTATTTAGGAGAAAACACTTGTAATAAGTATTTTTTCTCAATTTTCTTTAGATTCTCAGTATTCATCCTCAGGAGTAATTCGGTTCTAAATATAATCAACAAGCTGACCCCGCAAACTTCGTGTCGCTTTAGAATTAACAAATGTTGTCTTAAGTTCCCGTTCCCGTTCCCGTTCCTCCTCCAATAAAGCTCAAATTGACTCTAAGTTTTAGTTAGAAAAATTTGTATGGGAAAAAGAAAAAGGCAGTTTTTAGGGTTTTTCCGGCAATTATTCGAATTTTTCTCGCCATAAAAACCATCCTTGAACTTCAACGAACATTTAAAAAAAGTATTGGCTAAATTGGTCCAGGCGTTGTTGAGTTATGCGCTTACCAACACATTTTGCGATTCATTTTTATATATAAGAAAGATTTACATCTCAGCTTAGTGTAATTACAACTCGCGAACTGAAACTTTAAGGACACCCCATCAAAATTACGACCGAAAATAAAACTTGTAGGTACATTTATAAAATGGATTTTAGTTCATTTTCGGTCGTGTTTGCCTCTTTGAGAGCTGTCCTGGGCAGGCGTTTTTCTATTCAGCTGTTTCCTCACTGAATGATGATACTAGAGCAAATATTTTTCAAACATACAATCTATGAGAAACACTACATACCCCTATGTTTTATTTTTCTACATAAATTAGTTATTATAAGAATTAGGAATGGTTTAAAACCACAAACATTGGCCAGTTTTAACAGCCCACTTTAGACGTCTAGTAAACAAATTTGACGAATATAATCAATAAAAGAAAGATTACAGGCATAGCCCCAACATTCTTATTTGTATTTTTGAAAAAAATATTCAAATCGATCCACTTTTTAAGGAGGAAACAGGTGAATGCGAAATAGCGATTTCTTAATTTTTATATAAGAATATATATTTAAATACCTATTTTTCAAATTTGTCGCTGCTAGGATTACAAATATCTTATCGATTTTTGTCGTTTTGTAAATAGAAACGCAGAGGACATCCTTTCAGATCTCCATTCGTCTAAAACCCATATGTCTAAAGGGGGTAGTCAGAGGCACACTTAAACTCGCGTTATTTGTGTTCCACATGCACTCACAATCGTCTTCAATGCCATTACTCTGATAATTTTCTGTATAATAACGAATTGTGTATACCGACAAAAGATTGCCTTTGTCGAATATTGAGCCAAAACAAAAATCGTACTTACAACGCTTGCGGAAAGCTATTGGTCTTGTACTGTTCGTAGATTTCATTGAACATGTCCCGGCAGTTCATTTTGATTTTCATTTTGGAACAGAGGAGGAAAACTCCCGATAGTTTACGGTGCAGCGAGTAGATTTCCTCTGGGGGCGGACAAAGTCGGTGGGTAAGGATAGTGGGAACCAGCGCTTGTATCCGACGTGTAGTTTTCTGCGTGCCAAAGTCAAACTCGTCACCTTGAGTGAACACCTCGCCCATAATCATGACTGTGTCTACATGGGTTTCTTCCATTATCTGAAAAGAAATGTGCTCTGTTTTATATACTAATAATATTATAATATTTGTTTGCATCGAATAGGCTCCGAAACTACTGGACCGATTTGATAAATTCTTTTACCATTAGAATCCTACATTATCCGTGATGAACGATATCCGTGATAACAAAAACGTTAGGGATCCGTATGAAAACTTCGATAATGTAACCCAAGGTGTGATTAAATCGAAAAAAAATCTTTATATCGCGTTCACTGCAGGTATTATTGACAATAGAGCAAAGTCATGTACTACAGTTTTAAAGAGAACATCAATATCTACAAAAAAGTCTTCAATACCATATGTCTAACTATTAGGGATCCGTATGAAAACTTCGATAATGTAACTCAAGGTGTAAAAAAATTACCAATAAAATCATTATTACACCCGTGCGACGCCTGGGCGTACTGCTAGTATTTAATAAAATATCGCATTATGTTACTTGCTGATAATGTAGCTTTTTACAAAACATACAACAAACAAACATACAAAAATTCATTTTTTTTATTCTATCGATTAGAGTATAAAAAAGTAGCCTATTTGCTATTCCAATGTATACTCTAAGTTTCATCTAAATCTATCTAGTTGTTTCTCCGTGATTGAGGCGCAAAAATCCAAACATCATCAAAAACTTTCGGATGTTTAATAAACACATATTCTTAGTAGTAACCTCGAAATATCTCCACCTAGACTCGACCTCGAAAGTTTATGTTTAGTTTCAGTTTAGTCTGGCAAATAGTGCTTACTTTAGACTCGCGTCCGGTTAGGAACTTCATATCCTTGGACATTTTGAGAACAGTGCCACGATCTCCTTCGGAAGCTGCCTTTATGATCTCAATGTACTGGTCCATGAACTCTTTCGAGTATTCGCGCGTCGCGCCAAAGTCAAGCAACACAACCTGTAAGTGATATTTTTTTAACGAATACAAGAAAAATAAAGTAAATAAGCTGTTAATTTTAATATATTTTTAATTTTTTGTTACTTTAGAACTCGTTCATTATTAAGGTGATATGTGAAATGTTTGGTTTTTAATATGGGTATACCCGGATATGACGGAAAAAGTGATAAAACTGAATTATCTTGAAAACCATCAAACTTAAAAAGAAACTGTCTATAGTTTACTTATCTAGTATGATTATCTAACGAATTATATAAAAATGAGCAGTTTTGTGTCATTGTTTTTGAAGAGCCAACTTTGGAAATCTATCGGAAAATGTTTCACCAATCGGGTTTCTGTCTATAATTTCTCTAGATAAAAAACAAAAAAGTATGTTTTGCGGTTATTCCGAGAGAATATCTACCGTACTTGGGGATTACAGTCGTGATCCTATATTATGAAGAAGATTATGTAAGTACATGATAACAAATGACAGTCGGTGTTTTTTAAAAGTTTTATTTACCTGTTTAGTGTTGACATTGTAGAAGAAATTAGCCCAATTCGGATCTGTCTGCATACACTTGAGGACAAACATCTCTCTGAGGCAGAGCCGCATTATTTTGTCCGCAATATCGAGCCGAGTCTCGTAAGGCGCATCGAATAATTTATCCAAAGGTGTGGCGTCTATCAACTCAGTTGTTATTACTTCGGCAGCGCACAGCTCGTCTGTATATAGAAAAGGTAAATTAAGGTGATAAGTGAAATTTTTGACGTTTTGTATGGGCTAAGTCTACCCGGATAAGCCGGAAAAAGTGATAAAACTGCATTTTCTTGAAAACCATCAAATTTAAAAAGAAACCGTCTGTAATTTACTTAGCTAGTATGAATATCTAACGAATTATATAAAAATGAACTGTTTAGCTATTCATAGTTTTCATTAAAAACGAAACTAGTGTTTTTGAAGAGCCAACTTTGGAAAATAAATATATCGAGTAAAGTTTCACCAATCGTGTTTCTGTCTTTAATTTATCTAGATTATATTCTTATGTTATCTTTGTCATACAAAACTGTACGTTTTGCGGTTATTGGGAAAAAACTATTCTGCATTCTTCAAAAACATTTATTACTGTTCTTAAGTGGGAAAAGTAGATGAAAATAATGATAATAATAGGTAAAATCAGTTTTATCTTAAAATGAACGGTTCTCTAATGTGTGTAGGTGTATAGACGCAACACATATTGAAATCCTTGAATTAGATGTTCAATCCTAATCCTAATATCCTACTATCCTACTAATATTATAAATGCGAAAGTTTGTGAGTGAGTAAGTGGGTGTGTGTGTGTGTTTGTTACTCTTTCACACAAAACCTACTGAACGGATTAAAATTAAACTTTACAGTAATATAGCTTACACATCAGAATAATACATAGGCTACTTTTTATCCAGGTTTGTGAGTTCGTTTAATTTTATACACGGAACCCTTCGTGCGCGAATCCGACTCGCAGTTGGCCGGTTTATTTAATATTTCTCACCGATGACGTCAGGCACAAAGTATTCCGGATATGGTGCAAGTAAGCGTTTAAACTTTCTGGTGCAGATCGCTTCTCGCGTGTAGTCCACCTCCCACGCCAGTTCCTTCTTGGCCACTTCGACTATGTTGTCCACGAACATGCCTTTGGGAAACACGTTCCACATCTGAAATTATAATGAAAACATGTTAAAATAAATTATTAGAAAAAACATAAAAAATAAATAAATAGGATCACGACTGTAATCCCCAGGTACGGTAGACATCCTCTCAGATCTCCAGACGCTTAGATCCTTTTAAAGATGTCTAGTGGGGGTAGTCAGAGGCACGTCCAAACATTATATTTGGCACATGCCCACATCATGCAGTAGTTAGCATTCCATACGTGACAGGTTGCAAGCCCATCGCCGCTTTTAAGAATACTAACTGGTTTTCTCACGATGCTTTTCTTCACCGTTTTTAGGGTTCCGTACCCAAAGGGTAAAAACGGAACCCTATTACTAAGACTTCGCTGTCCGTCTGTCTGTCCGTCTGTCTGTCCGTCTGTCTGTCCGTCTGTCTGTCCGTCTGTCTGTCCGTCTGTCTGTCACAGGGCTGTATCTCATGAACCGTGATAGCTAGACAGTTGAAATATTCACAGATTATGTATTTCTATTGCTGCTCGAACAACAAATACTAAAAACAGAATAAAATAAATATTTAAGGGGGGCTCCCATACAACAAACTTGATTTTTGCATTCCATTGCATTCCAGCGCCATCTAGTTTCATGTGATGTTACTACGTTAATATAAGTACTTTTCGCGATCTCATGCGACCGCTCGGGGTTTGAGAGGTAAGATGAAAGAGGTTTGCAATTCCGCTGGCAGGTGGCGCTATTTTACCACTATCGGTAAAGTTAGTCGGTAAATAGATGGTACCTACTTCACATGATCGACTAAAAAGTTTGAAATTGAATTATTGAATTCATGTAGTTAGGTAAATAGGTACCTAGGTAGATATTATTAATTTCAAATTAATTTCGAGTTTGAATCCTGGCCGTGCATCAATGGATATTTCTGTTCGAAAAATGTACATGCGTGTTACACGTGTTTATAACGGTGAAGGAAAATATTTAAGTGGGACTCCCGTACAACAAACGTGATTTTTTTGCCGTTTTGATAATAGTACGGAACCCTTCGTGCGCGAGTCCGACTCGCACTTGGCCGGTTTTTTAAAAACATAAAACTCCAACTGCTAAAATATAATTAACTAAAACAAATATTATGCGGGACATTTTGAAGGGAACGGGGCGCCATAATTAATAAATATATAGTATAACTGCTCGCACGGGTGGTACCTGGATAAAAAGTAGCCTATGTGTTCTGCTGATGTATCCTAATAATATTATAAATGCGAAAGTTTGTGAAAAGAAATGTATGTTTGTTCCACAATCAGACCTAAACGACAAAACGGATTAGGATGAAACTTGCTGTAGTATGTAGATAAATAATGAGAATAAATAATAGGGTATCTTAAAATCGGAAAAACAACCCCTAAATGATAAAAAAACGCAAAAAATATGATTTTGGTATAGATGGCGCTGCTGTGCAACAAATGTGACATTACAAACTAAAAACATCGAGTCTTTTTTATTCGATTATTTAAATTTGACAGGACAACGTCTGTCACGGGTCGGCTAGTAAGCTATATTACTGTAAAGATTCAACTCAATCCGTTCAGTAGTTTTTGCGTGAAAGAGTAACAAACACACACACACACAAACTTTCGCATTTATAATATTAGTAGGATAATATGTACCTTCATGACCCCGACAAGGTTATCAATATCACTATTGATGCCTTTCGCCACACCAGGGTACTGTACTTTTATGGCCACCTCTCGCCCACTGTGCAGTGTCGCCAAATGCACTTGACCTGAAAATAATAAGTTAATACTTTCAATATCATCAACTTCTTGCCCTTATCCCAAACAACTTGTCGGCACAACTTGTGTAATACTTTCAATATAAATCTGTACTAATATTATAAAGAGGAAAGATTTGATTGTTTGCATAGAAACTACTGGACCGATTTGAAAAAATATTTTACCATTAGAATCCTACATTATCCCTGTTTAACATAGGCTATAGAATATTTTCAAAAACGTTAGGGATACGTATGAAAACTTCGAAAATGTAAACCAAGGTAATGAACCAAAAAAATACCCATTAAATCATTATTACCCGACGACGCCGGGGTGGACTGCTAGTAAATTAATAAACTGGCAGACCCGGCCACGCGTTGCTGTGTCTACAGATATCGCCATCTGTTAGAATCTTTTGGAGCTAACAGATAATTGTGACTGTCAGATAATAGACAAATAATTTGCAACTACATAGTATAAAGCAAAGTCGCTTTCCGCTTCCCGCGTCTGTATGTATGTTTGCTTATATCTTTAAAACTACACAACGGATTTTGATGCGGTTTTTTTTAATAGATAGAGTAATTCAGGAGGAAGGTTTATATGTATAATAACATGCTACCCGTGCGAAGCCGGGGCGGGTCGCTAGTTTGCAATAAAATAATATAATATTGCGACTATAAATTGAGATGTAAGCTCTCTCTTTTAAGTTGGATCAAACTGCAGACGGTGTGCAAAGTTTGATTAAAATCGGTTAAGTAGTTTAGGAGTCCATCGCGGACAAACAACGTGGCGCGTAATCATCACTACATAGTATAAAGCAAAGTCGCTTCCCGCTTCCCGCGTCTGCTTATATCTTTAAAACTACACAACGGATTTTTATGCGGTTTTTTTTATTAGATAGAGTGATTCAGGAGGAATGTTTATAGGTATTAAACCCGTTCGAAGCCGGGGCGGGTCGCTAGTTTATATATTTTAATGTAGTGTATACAAACGGTGTTGTGTTGTGTAAGAGTAAGTTAGTACTACGTTTAAAGAACACAAAAACAAAGTGTCTTCCCCTTAATTAGAGACAGTAAGAAAAGTGTTAGTGGACACATTCTTAGTTTAATAATAATACTTTAGCAATTTAGGTCTAAGTGAAACTACTCATTAGCCTGCCATATGGCTAGATTGTAGTATTATTAGGGTACACTATTTATATTAATGTACGCAAACAATAAAAAAAAAATTACAGTGTGTATTAAGGCCCTGTATGTCGCTCATAAAAACTGTCGATCATATTTACGATACGCATACGCCATCTAGAACTTGCCGTTGTTAACAGTTTTAGTCGTTTCTATCGCGGTTTTAGGAACTGGCAGCGCCTTAAGACTACTCATGCAAACTGAAACCTGAATATTCAGACCAAAATTGTAATTACGAAAAAAAAAAAATACCAATAGAAGCAGCCGCAAATGGTTTGTCGTCAAAACTTTGGACCCTTCCTCGCCAGTCGGATCCAAGTTGTGCCGTCATCACAGCCTCCACTTGCCACGTCGGCATAAAGTCAGCAGATTGACGCACGCGTTCGAATATCCGTTGCAGCTCAGGCGATATCATCGTGTCGTCTTGTATGCTTAACAGTTGGCCCAGCTTCAATGCTGCACCTGGAGGGATAGAACATTCAAGTCAATGCCAGAATCATCCCGATATTCTTAGTTGTATTGTAAATTGGAATATTTCCACCTCGGCTCGACCTCGAAATCGTGCCCGCAATATTTATTTATATTTTATTTCTCAGATACTTCTATCCTGGGCTATGCTGATGTTTCATTACGAAATACTACCGACTACAAACAAAATTATAATTTTATATTATCCTATCCTAATAATATTATAAATGTGAAAGTTTCTGAGTTTGTATATGTTTGTGCCTCGGAAAAACGGATTAAGTTGAAATTTGCTGTAGATTTAGATATAATGCCCGTATAAAACATAAGACTACTTTGGAATATGAAAAACATCCCTAAAATTATAAAAAATGCAATAGGAATGATTTTGGTAAAGATGGCGCTGGTGTGCAACAAATCTGACATCACATACTAAAAACATTCAGTTTTTTCTATTCGATTATTGAAATTTGACAGGACGTCTGTCACAGGTCGGCTAGTATATTATAAATACCACTAATCAAAAACATCAAACCTCACCTCTGACTTTACAAAGCGTATCCACAATTCGTTCAGCGTTCGCCGGCGACATAAACACGTTGGCCGACTCATCGGTCCGGCCGGTGACAGACTGGATAGTATTCCTTGCATATTGTGCAACTGTACCAACACCGAGTCCAGCGGCGAGCGAGCCAAAGGATATCATTCGACCGATTCGCGAGGATGGTACCACACGAGCTTTTGAGTTTTCGCTTAGCTGAAAAGAAAAGTAAAATCTTTACTATAGCTTTATGGATTAATAATGATTACACAAATTAATGGATGTAGAGGTAAGCGGCGATGGGCTTGCAACCTGTCACGTATGGAATGCTAACTACTGCAAAATGTGGGCATGTTCCAAATATAATGTTCGGACGTGCCTCTGACTACCACTACTAGACATCTTCAAAGGATCTAAGCGCCTGGAGATCTGAGAGGATGTCTACCATACTCGGGGAGTACAGTCGTGATCCAATTTATTTTAGTTTATAAGTAGAGGTAGGCCGAAGAAAAGATGAATGGACTATGTAAGAGATGATATTTATAGGTAAGAAAAGAGTGAGTGATAAGATGATGGCTCATAGAGAGATATGGAAGAAGAACACATGTTGTGCCAACCCCAATTAAGTGGGATGAGGACAGGAAGATGATAACACAAATAATTTAAAGATTTTACACCACACTGGAGCTCTACATAGCATTAAGGAAAGGATAATTGAAAAAAAATTATAGATCTCAAGCCGTGTTTATTGCCTGATTCATCTAGGCTTGATCGCGAGGAACAGGCGTAGCTTCACCTAGCTCCTAAGACGTTTCAAAGTGATCCTTGATATTTTATTGAAATAAATGATTATAAAATTTGACTGATCAAAGATTATAAATCCGAAAGTTTGTGATTTAATCATGCACATATGAATTTGTGTGAAATGAAGTATGAATGAAATGAATTTGGATTAAACTCGTTCGGTGCTATTAATAAAAATTTACTTATCCAAAGATCATCTGAGGTTACACCAAGACTTGTTAATACCAGCTTAATTTAAGCAACTCCATTTCTAATCCTTGTTTATTAATATTGAATTCGACTAGTCCAAACGTAAGCGTTGGACTAAATTTAATCCTGCGCTAGTCCACGTTTATTAATAAGATGGGTTAGGTAAATAGCCTATAAAGTAGCAAATAGGCTGCTATTCATCCTGATGTTACGCGATTAAAGCCGCGGGTGGTGTCTAGTACTAAGATAGTGTCTTCATCTGATTATGAACTGTGCTGGGACATTTTAGTGCAATAAGCTTAAATATTTTTATCATTAAGTAATACTTACAGAAACTTTGATCTTTTTCTTAGCAACAGGTTTATTGGGAGCGCTTCCAGAGGCAGCTGGTTGGGCAACATTTATTTCAACAGGTCTCGGAGGTGCTGTCATCTGAGGCACTACATCTGCCACATATGTCCCTACATTGGCAACTTCCGGAGGACGAATATTCTCCAATGGCGCCACAAATTCAACAGAAGCCGCTGCTAATTCTGACTTCTTCAAGCTCTCAAATGTCTTATTAAACTCTTTGTTCAGCTCATCAATCTCTTCCTTCATTTGGGGATCCATTTCAACCTTCTCTAAATCAGTTTTGAAATTAGGGATGTGCATTACAGCATACTGCCTAAAGCCTTGTGCAACTACCATCGCTCGTTCAACTATATCTTTGGCATGGTCAGAGTTTGGTTTTGTTGGTGTGAGTGTGTTAGTTGGGAAGTTCTGCAGTATATTTTTAAAGCTGGAATTATGCCATATGGCTTGTGATGCTTGTTGCTGCACCTTGACCCCAGCCTCTACTACAAGACGGAGACCTCTCAGTACCCCTATCAAGTCATTAATGTGCGACATATCCTGAAAAAGATTAGTGCCATGTTAGGTATGAGAAATATTACACATATAAATATCATCATGAATGAACAAAGGAATGAAAATGCCTTATTGTGCACCAATAATAAAAAATAACAAAGAATCAAAAACCAGAAAAAAACTGGTCTTATTGCTAAAAAGCAATCTCTTTCAAAACAACCTTGGAATGGTATGAATATAAAGATGATTGAAAGGTTGGTCACCGTGCTTAGCGTGTGAATTAGCTCCCATGAATAATATTGATATAATTTTTATTATTTTTCAATGTTGTTTCAATGTAGATAAGGATGAAAAGATAAGTTTTAATTTCAGCTTAGAAACAATAGCCTGAAATGGATGGTGTAGACCAGTAGGTATTCAAAGCAGTGGTAATGAATCATAAATGCAGCGGTTATTTTAGTTACATTCAATTGAGTTTTTAATTTGCAGCCTATTTTGCCTATCCATTAGCTTTTGTTTATTTACGTGGGTGCAATGCCTCGTCTGATCATGTGGTCATACAGCTCAAGGCCATGGTAATCTTTATTGCATAACAATTACATGGAATTTCTACTATGACCACAAGATTTTCAGAAGCTTGAGACAAAGTAAAAATCTCGTTATTTTTTGTTTTCTATGAAACAAACCTCCTAGTACAGTAGTACACACATGGAAGAAAGATAAGCAATACTATGTTGATTAGTTTAGTACATAAAGCTTAGGGAATAGAGTATTGCTTACCTTTGATTATTTAATCTATTGGTGGCTGAAATTAGTTTAATGTAGTAGTAGGTACTAATAATTTTAATTTCATGTCATGACGACTTGTTCAAATTATTGTGTTAGCTACTCGTACTCGGTAAAATGAAAATCGCGATTATTTTATCCAAATAATTCATCCACTCAAATCGAATCAAACCGGGGGAACCAAAGAGCATATGGGATGGGGGAACTTTGAGAAAGTAAGTGTCAAATTTCACATGCTGTTTCGCAACTGTCAGTGTCATCCGTTTATCTTGTCAGTCAAGTTTTCAGGAAAAATAAAAAATAAAGATATAGAAACCAAAGCAGTGGTCGTCAAAGTGCGGCCTGCAGCCGGTATTTATACGGCCCGCGACAAATCAAATATTTTGAATAGTTGCCTACCTAAAAAATAGATATTTGTACGAAAATCGAGAGCTCATGACCATGTCGCTTCATTTTACGGCTAAATCGATATTAAAATACCTAATTTTAGAACTTGTCACGTCTTGTCTGACTTGTCCAATGCGAATTTAATTATTTTTAAGTGAGAGGCATTATTAATTTTTTTTTGTACAAAGTGTATAAATATACCTGCATTTCTCACTAAGATTACTGATTTTTGAGGAAGTATAGCAGGGTCACTAGTCTACTTAAAAAAACGCATTTGTTGTTGCAACTATTTATTTCCATTGTAATATTTATACAGTGTGTCAGTATTTTAAAACTTTAATAACTTAATGCAATTTAATATAAATATGATAATTATTAATAGGTACAATAAAAACTCATAAAATACTAAATGAGGTAAATTCAATGTTATTATCGTAAGAAACTAAGATGCATATTAAATTAAAAATAATTATAAATGCAGAAGTCATTACATAGGTAATTTTTACGAAGACAAAAATTCAATTTAATATAAAATCATTAAATAAAATACACTGTATGGGAGTAACACGCTATTTGTACCTCTTTATATACGGTACATGTTTAATCTACAAATCTGACGTATATTATCCTTCACCGTCATCACTTACAACTAGGCACTAGGCAGTAGGCCCTAAGAAATAACTAACCATCTTTTCACCAACCCCGAAAATGAAGAAATCCATACTCATATGAATAAATAAATAATAATCGATCTATAACATTCCACTGAAAGAACAGTCACTTACAACTAGGCACTAGGCAGAGGGCCCGAAGAAATAACTAACCATCTTTTCACCAACCCCGAAAATGAAGAAATCCATACTCATATGAATAAATAAATAATAATCGATCTATAACATTCCACTGATAGAACAGTCACTTACAACTAGTCACTAGGCAGAGGGCCCGAAGAAATAACTAACCATCTTTTCACCAACCCCGAAAATGAAGAAATCCATACTCATATGAACAAATAAATAATAATCGATCTTAAACATACCACTAATAGAACAGTCAAGATTAATATTAATACGTTAGTACATTGTGAGATCGGGTATCATCGTAGCTTATAGATTCGGTGTGCCATCAGACGTCGCCTTAGTTATTTAATCGATCATGTAGGTTTGAGTCTCGAGAATGTAATTGAGTATTCCCTCGAATTTGTCGGTCGGCAGTGGAGTGCAGTGGGTAGACTTGTAGTCAGTCGAGTATCTCAGGATCTGAAAGGAATTTAAATGTTTTAGGAACACATCTGTCATAAGAAAAAAATATTTCATATCTCTGATGATGATGATAAGTAATAACAGTTGTTCATTCAATGATATGTTTATTAGATAAC
The DNA here is from genome assembly GCA_912999785.1 of Hydriomena furcata. Classification (NCBI taxonomy): domain Eukaryota; kingdom Metazoa; phylum Arthropoda; class Insecta; order Lepidoptera; family Geometridae; genus Hydriomena; species Hydriomena furcata. The sequence continues at coordinate 4,528,645 of OU538821.1, forward strand.
TGGGAATCAATCAACTCTTTTGCATACTACAAAATTGCTACTGTGGGTGAACAAGGTAGATTTCCTATTAACAAGACTCGGAACAAATGAGATCATATAAATTAACATTCAGGTAAGAAACTGCACTTGTCCAGGAGGTGGGCATTGGTAGCTGCTTTACAGTTTTAATGATTACTGCAATTCTTATTCTTTCTATAAATATTGTACTCTATAACTTAATCCAAAATTAATGATTATTATTTTAATTAAAATAGATTTGCCTATGTTTGTAATGTTCTGTTATATTAAGGACAATGAATTTCTTATGTAATGTGTAATAAATTAAATGTTAAATGCAATTCTTTTGTTATGGCTGCTGTGACTGATTGTCACAATTAAATAAAATAATATTTCAAAAACCGGCCAAGTGCGAGTCGGACTTGCGCATGAAGGGTTCCGTACGATTTTCTATAAAAAACGGCAAAAAAACACGTTTTTAGTATTTGCTGTTATAGCAGCAACAGAAATACATAATCTGTGAAAATTTTAACTGTCTAGCTAACACGGTTCATGAGATACAGCCCTGTGACAGACAGAGGGACAGACGGACAGCAAAGTCTTAGTAATAGGGTCCCATTTTCACCCATTGGGCACGGAATCCTAAAAAAAGAAAAGAAGAATTGAAGATAGTGTTTAGACTGGTGTATAATATGGCTTTTCAAATCAAATATTGTTACCAAGCGCAGCATAGCCTTCATGGAGGCATCCAAAACGGGGTCGGATAGCTTCGGACGGCGCGCTTCGGGCATCGAGGTGAATCGGATGAGTACGTCCATGAGCTGGTCCACTTCGGAAGCGTGGCGGTGGCTGATCACCTTGATCAGTAGGTGGTTGCCGCGGTTAGTAGAGATGTCGCCTTGGCTGGGGAGAAACGGAACTTTAAGCAAATAGAAAAACAAATAGAGATATACATTATCATCATCATCACCTTACTGCCCATATACCACATAAGTGGGGTCGGCACAACATGTGTACTTATTCCATTTCCCTCTATCAGCCGTCTCATCATTCACTTCTTTCTTACCCATGTCATCTTTCACACAATCCATACATCTTTATTAATAATCTTATAATATTACTAGCTTTGCCCCGCGGTTTCGCTCGCGTTAGGGGATAATGCTAGATAGCCTTCCATATGAATGTGGCTATCATATACAAAAACTAGCTGTCCCGACAGACGTTGTCCTATCAAATGTCAATAATCCCACAGAAAAAAGCACTTTCCGTTTTTCCCGCTCTTTACGCCATCCTTATCACTTAGGGGTATGAAAAATAGATAGTAGCCGATTCTCAGACCTACTGAGTATGCAAACAAAATTTGGTAAAAATCGGTAAAGCCGTTTCGGAGGAGTAAGGTAACTAACATTGTGACACGAGAATTTTATATATAAGATAATGTTCAAAACCGACAGGTCGTTCCAAAGATAAGCGCGTTCAAAAAAACATATTCTTCTGTTTTATTATATGTAAACTGCTCACTCCAGGCTGATGATTTCGTCGTCGGTGCGTCGGATGAAATGCAGAGGTCCGCGAAAATGCTTGGTCATTTCTGCCACATTCAGGTCAATATGGCCGCGGATCACTTCGCGTACCACGGGCTCCCACGACGGCGGCATTTGTTTCACAGCGATCGGCACCAGGTCGTCGAATGTGCTGTCCAGCATCTGAATAAGTAAAACATCAGTTCACAAACATGGTCTTGGCACACAGGGCCGTCTTTAGCCTACCTTGCGCCGGGATGCAAACCTACCTTAGGCGCCTTAATTTAATTTGGATCAACTTGGGACTATTCTGGACAAAATAGAAAAATAATCATCGAAATCGGAAAAAAAAATTATATAATATATTATAATGTCGAATTGAGTACCTCATCATTTTTCGTCGGTTAATAAGAAATGGCACAGGCCCCGTCTTACCAAAGCCTTGGTGTGGTAATTGACAGCGGCCCAGGCAGCGGAGTACCCCCCAATGCTCCAGCCGAACATCACAATCTGGTGCGGTTGGAATTTCAGCGACTGGATGGCATACTGCATCACAGCATCGATGGCGCAATGCTCATTGCGTGGGTACGGCAGTCCCTGAAAAGAAGACGTGAAGATCAAAATAATATAATGTCTAAAAGTTTGCTAATCAAGTACATAATGTAGAAGTGCTTTTCACAAATGTCCCAAGACAATTTATGGCCTGCTTGCATTGGCAGACGACAGAGGATTTAAAACTAATCAATTGAATTTAAAAGTTATCCAATCAAATTAAATATATAAGGTATATATTGCACAGATGTGCCTCTAACTAACCTCATCTTCAAGGATCTGAGCGCGTGGAAGATGTGAGAGGATGTCTACCGCACTTGGGGATTACTTTTGTGATCCTATTTCATTTCATTTCAGATTCGAGTTACATGATTGATACTTACAGTGCTTCCACCAAAGCCGGGGTGGTTCCATCCGAGCACAGAGTATCCAGCCTTCATCGGAGTCGTCATGATCCCAACTTCATAGAATCCAGAGTTGCCTTCCGAGCAGATCACCAGTGTCCTACCGTTGGGATGGGGCCTATTGCGAAAGTCAACGACCATGGTATCGATCGAGTTACCGTCAGCTGCAACGATTTTCACGCGTTGGCCGTCATTTTCCTCTACCAGCGAAGCGCGGCCGTGGGTAATGGCGTTCCCTGAAATATTGGAATGATACTGGTCAGAATTTTCCTATAGTCAGTGCAATTACTTTGATTATGTTCTTCATATTTTAATGGATAGGTAAGATAAAGAATGCCAAATGCAAACCTAATGGCTGCCAAACCTGGGCACTCACTAAAGCACAAAACCAAAAACTTAAAACCTGTCAGACAGCGATGGAACGAAGCATGCTTAACATAAGGAAGTCCGATAGAATAAGCAATGAAACTATAAGAAAACGTACCAAAGTTGAAGACGTAACCAAAAGAATAAGGAAGCTAAAGTGGAAATGGACTGGCCATATAATGCGAGGCATTGATAAATGGAACAAAAGCTTAATATATTGGTACCCAAGAAACAGGAAAAGAAATCGAGGAAGGCAGTTCAGAAGATGGGAAGATGACATAAAGACCACAGCAGGAAAAACATGGACAAGAAAAGCGCTTAATAGAACAAAATGGAAAGAAATGGAGGAGGCCTTTGCCAAAGTTGGGCAAACAGACCATGTTGCCGGTGTCACAGACTCACCTGAGTCTTTAGAATAACCCAATTTAAAATGTGAAACATAATGTGTCTGAATAAAGGCTATTATTATTATATTATATTATTAAGATAAAGAATGAGTATATCAAAAGGAAGTTTGAAAGTAGCGCTTGTGATTGAAATGATGAGGAGCAATAAGTTAGCGTGGTATGGGCATGTCATGAGAAGGGAAGAAAGTCATGTAACGAGAAGAATGTTAGAATTGAAGGTGGGTGGATGTAGAAGTAGAGATAGGCCATAGGTAGGAGGTAGGATTGTCTCCCATATTTTGGGGTTAGTTGTGTTTCAATTGTTTTTTAATAAGTGTAAATGTTACTAACATAGCATGAACTGGAGCAATCCAACGGTTCCAGGGTAGACGAGACGCAGCGCAAAAGTTTTGATAGCAATGTAGGAGAGGAACTTGACGATGCATTTTTGATATAACGGCAAGTGAGCGTTCTCTGCAGTGACGAACGGGCGACTGCGGTCCCAGCAAGGGCTGAAATTATAGCATAGGATATATAAATACACAGTTACATTCACAAATCTCGGTTGCAAACCGAGGTCTCTTCTCGAAGCCTGTGAAGACCCCAGGAGGCTTCTGTGCTTCTGGGAGGAGCTAGGCCAGCTACAGATGTAGCCGGCTCACCCCCCACGCAAAACAGACCAACTTTGAGTTAAATGCGGGAAAGAGAGTCCCCTCACTAACTAACTATCTAAAAAGCTAGGATGCTTGTTTTAAAAGTTATCTTTTATTATTATGTATTTATCAACTAAAACAATCAACAAACTTCATTTCACACATGTTATATTTGCAGTATAATATCAACTTACCTATCGGGATTGTATGGGATCACATAGGTGGCCGGCCAAAAGTGGAAATCAAAGTCAAATTGCTTGAGGCTCGCCATGTATGCTTGCATGTTGTCTTTGGGGCCATTCAGTACGTGCAAGAACATCAGATATTGCGGATTGCGCACTCTTCCATATGCTCTGATCAGGAAAGTCAGGGAGAGAAAGACGCCAAGTCCGGTGAAGAATTTTACCAAAATCTGTGACTCTTCGATTGTGAAGAAACCTCGCCGGAACAAGTAACTGCCAATGAATGGTGACATGTAGTATGCCACATTGCGGAAAACAGTTGCCTGCAAAAACAAAGTAAGCATTACTTTGATCAATATTACAGTACATTCTAATTTATTGTGCGTAATTAGAAAAATATTTTAAATGTTTTTCTTGTTTATTTCTGGTTTACAATAAAGTATTATTTATCTATCTATTCTATTAAAATAGAGTGATTTGATAAAAAAAAATAAGAATTAAGTTAATTTTCTTGTAATAAACTATTATATAACTTACCACTGATATCACTATGTCAGCAAACTGTTCCGATCTGAATGGCATGTACAGCACCTGAAAGAACAAAATAATCATTATTATTAACTAGCTGCAGGTTCTGGCTTCGCACAAGTGTTACCTGGGTAAAAAATAGCCTATATGTGTTGTTCTGATGTATAAGCTATTATTACTGTAAAGTTTTATTTTAATCCGTTTAGTAGTTTTTGCTTGAAAAAGTAACAAACAAACACACACTCACACTCACAAACATTCGCATTTATAATATTACTAGAGCTGCTCTATATTACTGTAGTTTCATTCTAATCCGTTTAGTAGTTTTAACGTGAAAGAATAAGAAATACACACACATACAAGCGTCAAACACAGGCATACTTACACTCACCCACTCACAAACATTTGCATTTATAATATTTTACTAGCTGCTCGCCCCAGCTTCGCACGGGTGGTACCTAGATAAAAAGTAGCCTATGTGTTATTCTGATGTCTAAGGTATATTTGTAAAGTTTCATTTTAATCCGTTCAGTAGTTTTTTCCAAAAAGTGACATGTAGGTATTAAAGATTCCATTGGGAATGCTTTGTAACGAAAGTAAGATTATACAAATGTACACTGATAGAAATTTGTTGAGTAGTCGAAGAGTATACTTAAATCTGATAAACAAGTATTAGATTTAGATTTAACTTTGTGTTACCTACAATGAAGTAACTATTGCGACTTTTATTGAGACTTTTTTAAGCATGGACATCTGTCATTTGGGCATAAATATAGCAAAACATTCAAAAAGACTGAAAAGAAATGTATGAAAAGCAAATTATATCTAGTTCTGTTATTTTGTGAAGCAGCCATTTAGTGGGTTGTTCACTTTTTCTCTTTTTATTTTTTTAGTCATTTATTACTAGCTTCTGCCTTCAGCTTCAGTACCTGGATAAAATATATAGCCTAACAATGTCATTCTCCGGCCCATGACCTATCTCTATGTAATCCTCCATATTATGTTTGAAAGAAGTACAAAGGAACAAAGACATTTTCGAATATATTTCATATCCTTAGCCCTAAATACTGTTGCAAGCTGCAGTTATTAGAAATACACCTCGGTTCAAGACTTCAGGTGTAGAAATGGCGCTTGAGGCACCTACTGAATGTATTGATGATAAAATCGATAAGGTGGTACAGTTCCTGACCTGCCCTAACTAACAAATATGTCGAAAATAAAGAACCACCTGTATGAACAAGGGTTGATTTATTGCAGGTTGGACATTTTCGGTATAGATTCTGTAGATACTTAATGCTAGAAATACAAAATGATACGTACATCGATAGGGCCATTTCTGTGAATGTTGTACAGCCGCGGGGAGAACAGACACTGAAAAAGCTTTTTCATGGCGAGAATCATCGTGCCAATAATCAGAACAAAACAAGAAGGTTCACTTTACTCGAGATTGTGCTCAATATCAAGAGCCTCGATAAAATTATGATTTTAGATGTCAACTACTGCTCCGCCGACATAGGCGAGAGCAAGGGGCGAGAGCTAACGTTGAAAAACTAACTAAATAAATCAATAACTCATTGAAAACTTGCAAACATACATTGGTTGATTCTACCGACACCGGACCAACCAGGGACTGAAAGCGGTAGAGGTTAACGGTATTGGTACCGCAAAAATATAACGGTACCGTTATTCGATAGCGGTTGGGCCATACCGAAATTATACCGGTATGGAATAACGGTATCGAAAAAATCTTGAGTGTCGTTCGTCGGCTATGAGAGAAGGGAGGGGGGGGGGGGGGGAGGGCGCGTGAGGGGCAAAACTCAGAGCGAGTTCGTTTGTTGTGAACGCACACACACGTCTTTGTCAATCGAGCGACACACAGGTTAATAAAACTTTGTTTGTTCTGTTCTGTTGCGCACGCGTTCACGCACAGTAGGTAGGTACCTACCTACCTTTAACTATAGATTTTGACACGGGTCTTTATCACGTAATTAAGTACCTACCTTTAATTTATTTTCCCGACTATGACGTCTGCTCGCGACCATGGCTATTGTAATTATTTGTAGGTAAGTAACATAATCGAAATGTCGGGAAAATAAATTACCGGCAGGTAGGTATTTACCTAATAAATACACATAACTTCTCTTTTATTTCTTTATGATAAAATTTAAATTAAAGTAGGTGGCGATTCTATTGTGCCCATAAAAAAATTTCGGAATCCTAAAACACCATCGCTCTTATTCCTTTACGTTAAAGTCTAAATTTGCGTAACCTCAGGATGACAGTTTTAAAACGTAGGCTAGTTTTAAGTAATTTAACTATTTTTTTACGTAAATCTAGTCAATAAAAGTAAAGTGACATTTTGATTTTCTTATTTATTTCGTTCATCAGAAATAAACGAAAAAAAATAATTCCAAATTTAAAATTTTGAGATTACTCAAATTTAGACTTTATTGTAAAGGAATAAGAGCGAAATTGTTTTAATTGTTTATTTTTTTGGAAATTCTAATTGTAGAACGTTGCCAACAGAACAATTAATTACTGATTAGCGTATTAGATTATGACCTGTATTTAAATATAGGACAATTTTTATCTATACCCGGTCATAGTCTATCTATAAACCAAATTTCAACCAAATCTGTCTGTTTAGTAGTTGTAGGATGGATGTTTGTTACTGTGCAGTCGGCGGATCTAGGCACTGGTGATGTTAGCCGTTTGGATGCGCGGCAGACAATTTTCGACTTTATACAGTGACATAATAACCATTTGTGCGTTTCTACGGCTAACTTCACGAGTGCCTAGATCCGCCGACTGCACAGTAACAAACATCCATCCATCTACACAAACTTTCGCATTTATAATATTAGTAGGAAATATAAAATAAGTAATAAAGATAACATTAATACATGTTTAAAATTTGCATAGTTTTTTTATTTTTAATCAATTTTGTTGTACATCTAGTGTTTAAAAGGTGGATAAGTTACTTGGATTTCTTCGCCCATTTTATGTTGCCCTTTTACTGCGTCAACAATCTTTAAGATATGCCTATACGCCATGTTTCGCATACATGGACGTACAAATTGTAGCTCATCCAAGAGCATGTGACAGAAATGATAACTTCCCTTATCAATTTTATTTTCTCTGACACAATCATCGCATTCGAAAACACATTCAGTTCCTGGTTTCTCTTTTTCTTTTTTCGGCGACGGCATACAGTTCTTCAAATGTAAATCAGATTCATATACAGGGGACACTGGGGCTGATGGCGATCCTTCATCAGATGAATTAGAAACTCGTCTATGATCTGCTTTTTTGCGTTTGCTAACTGTCGGCAAAATACTCTGCGACATTCCAACATCCAAGCCGCAAAAAACATCTGATGACAGACGTCTTTTTCTACCTAAAAAAAGGTTATACACATTGAGAATAAATAAATAAAACCCACATACCATTTCCCACAAATTAATACAGTTTTCTGCCCGTCCATATATTTATTTATACTTATTTTGATGGAGTTAGTCATCTGTGGCAGTTATTATAATAACAAATAGATTTATGTTAAACTAATAAATAAATAAATAAATAGATATATATTGTTGGACATTTTACACATCGCCATCTAGCCCTAAACTAAGCAAAGCTTGTACTATGGGAACTAGTTAACTGATAGAATACTTAGGTAAATAATTTTATACTTAAGTAGGTACATAAATAATTATGATAGATATAGTTAGGTACTAACACCCAGACACAGAACAAATATCTATGTTCATCACACAAATATTTGCCCCGGGTTGGGATTGAACGCACAACCTACAGCGCTGAAGAAATTTTAAGTTTCGGTTTAGGCTGTGTGTTGATAGATCAGTCAGTCAGTAGGTAAAGCAAAATTTTTATATATGTAGATAGGTAAGTAAATACGATATAAACTTCGAAAAGTGAGGCATCTATTCCCAGTCTTACCCTTCACTACACACGCACAACAGTGAGGCATCTATTCCTAGTCTTACCCTTCACTACGCAACAGTGCATAGGTGGGTGGGTCAAACAAATATCTACCTATTATAAATTTTTAATTATAGGTAGGTATTAGGTAACCTATACTTACCTACCACATACCACATAATATTTATACTTTAATAGTAAGTAAAGTACATAGGTACTACCTACTCTATACGGCTTTCAATGCAGTATAGGTGAAATAGGTAGGTAGGTATTCTCTAAAATTTATGAGAATTCCAATTTATATGTCCCACCTAAACTTCATTGAAAGCCATAACATGATAAACATAGTTTTTACGAAATAAGCCGGCTGACCCGGGTTGGTGGATCTTGGCATCTGTGAAGTGAGCTGTTTGGTTGCGCGGCAGACAATTTTCGACCTTATCATGGTTTTGTGTCACTGACACAAAACCATTTCTGCGTACACACAGCTAACTACACGAATGCCTAGACCCGCTGGCAGAACTGTAGGTAGGTACCTACCTACCTAGGTGGGTAGGTACCGAGGTAGGCAGGTACCTACATTCAATAGGTACAAAACATAGTGAGGCAGGTAAGGTCAGTAGGTACCTACCTACCTACGTGCCGTGTCACAGCAAGAATGGTTATGTGTCACTGGATAAGGTCAAAAATTGTCTGCCGCGCAACCAAACAGCTATCTTTACGTAGGTAGGTAGATACTTACCTAACTAAACTAAGATCCGCCGACAATACCTACTAGGTAGAGGTAGATACAGTACCTACTACGTAGGTAGGGAACAGACCTATCATCTAAGTAATGAAATTTTGAGTTCGATTTTGAATTTGCAGTTCGCTATAGGTATAGTTCGTATGTCGCATCACACACAACTGAAACTGACACAACACAACAAAACAAACGTAGTAAGTCGTTTGATGCACCGACCGCCGCCGCCGCCGCTCCCCGCCGCGCGGGGGAGTGAGAAAACCTATAATATTTGGGTAGAAATTGCGGTATCGTTATTCAACCTTTAGTATACCACTATGAATTTCGGTAGAAGCTTTTCGGTACCGTTATATTTTTAGGTATTGAAATATATGGAATACCGGAATTTATCGGTATGACGTCATATCGATAAATAGAGGTATCTTAATTTTTCGGTTATTCGGTCCCTGGGACCAACCGACTTGAATCGACAGACACGACAGACAAGTAAAGCAAAGCAGACAAAACGATGTTTGGAATAGGATGTCGTGTATTCCCAGCCGAGTGCCGATTTTGTGCCGATTGTCGATTGCATCACTTTTATTGCTCTTTGGATTGCATTGCACAGAGTACATGGCCGATTGCCGATGGTGCTGTGCTGTGGTCTCTGTGGATCTCCACTCCACAGATCTATATAACGAATATATTTGGACTTATTATCGATAACTAGCTTTTATCATACACTAGCGACCCGCCCCGGCTTCGCACGGGTAGCATGTTATTATACATATAAACCTTCCTCCTGAATTACTCTATCTATTAAAAAAAACCGCATCAAAATCCGTTGTGTAGTTTTAAAGATATAAGCAAACATACATACAGACATACAGACAATACAATTCATTTATTCATCGATCTCGTCATTTTACGGCTCCTTACTGTAAGTATTATATTTAATTTTATTCTGTGCTATAGGCTAAAACTTTTGGCCCATTTGTATGTGCAAATTTGGTCAGGTGGCAGACTCCAGCCCGACCAGCTGCCCTGTTCTCAAATCTCAGCATGGAATCTATTTGGTCATTGTGCCATTCGTTGGTGATCTAACATTCTAAAATGAACGACTACCATATAAATATATGTATACATGTATAAGAATAAACAAACAAACTCTCTCACCGGCAAGACAAGAATCTTCATACCGAATAAACCGAATGACCGAACGAATAACTGCCTTCATTCAACTATCCGATCCACTGACACATATGTCAAACAAAAGTCAAGTCAATCTAGTCAAAGTCAGATTGACTTGACAATCAATCAATCAGTCATACGTCATTACACATCTCGCACGGATATCACGGTGAATCGATGGATGTTTTTCGTATTCACTAGTTTAATCAGTGAACAGTTACTAGTGTGCAGTACAGCGCCTTTTATATCCGCGAATGAAATAAGTCATGAAAAATGTTTTTTTTAATGAAACACTCGTCGTTCTTCATTATACTCCTTGCAGTATCAGTGTCTTGCAGAATACACAAGTTACATCTTACGGTAAGTCGACCGTATGTTTGTCCATGTACAGAAGACCCTAATAGCCTATTATGATTTTGCTTAGCAAAATAAAGAAAAATCGCTTAGGATTTGTATTTATTGACCGTAGTATATCTTTTACTACCTGCACTATACTTTTATATCACATCGCATTTTAAACTCGGTATCTGTTCAGTGAGTTGCGCTTCCATTCATACCTACGACCCTCCTTATTCAGTAATCCTACGTAATAAATTAATTTGGACACGCGATAAATGTAGACTTGTAATAATGTCAATCTTGAAACTCGTCCCTTAGATTAAATTCGTGAACCGCCCTGAAAGAAAGTTATCATTGTTGCTGTTTTAATAAATTTTAACCACCTGATTTTTATAAAAATAGCATGTTTTTAGCATAAAATTAAATGTGATAGTATGTAAGTTGGTAATGGATTGACATGATTTTTTGCAAAAGACAATGGTATAGTGACAGGCTATGTTTTATTTGGGAAAAACATGCGCGAAGCCGCAGGCCTAAGCTAACTTGCTTAATTAATATTTCTTCAGGGAAAATTTACATATTATTTAAATACTTTTCCTTATTACCTACTTAGTTATGAACACAGAATGCAACCTAATTTGTAAACATAAACTGGATTCATTAACAACAATATTTTATTTCCAAATTTAAAACTAGATTTTCCAAAAAGCGGTATGAAATTAATCAATAAAACATTGTAAAAAAAAACAGTCGAGACATTTCAGAGGAGTGCTATGTCAAAACACAGATTCACAAGATATTTATATATATTATATTAGGATTTATTGTAAGTTGTTTTACAGCTTTGCTAGGGTAATGCCTAGATTGATCTTATATGCTATTCCTGCTACTCAAAGCTTTAGGTATGCTTCCTACTCAATTACATATTTAATTTTTTATTACAGCAACACTGTTGTTTTTTCCTCATCTCATTATAATAAAGTCACGGATTCACTAGGGGACAAATAAACCAAAAAATCAATTATGTGAATGTGTCAAAGAGAATGTTGTGAAACTTTTAACATGTAAACAGCATCATGTAGATTGAGCGTTGCGCCTCATGTTGCAGGATAAAATGTTCCCTATTGTATCTGTGTTACTTACTTTTATGTTCCACAAGCTATTGCATTTATAGTATTAGTAGAATTTAATTTATGTGTCTGCTTAGTATAGTACTTGAGCTTTTATTGTCTATAAAAACACTTACTCATCATCTCACTGCCCATATTCCACTTTGTGTGACTCACAACATATAACTTATGATTTTGCTACCACAGATTCTCTAGGAATTTGTCTAGAGAAATGCTGATGAGTTTTTGTTGTTACACCCACTGCCTTTTTACCACGTTTTTATAAACTCGCTTTATTATATGCCTATTTTTTTTTTATATTCCTTTGCAATGCCAGTTTGATTTATTTATTTTCTATTTCGTTTGTAAGATTTGTCTTGGCAAGTACTTATGTTGAATAATACAAAGCTTTATTATGTTTTTTTACTGAACTTTATTACTGCTATGCTAAGCTTACTTATGATTTTTGTAGTGCAAAGCAATTTTGTTTTTAATGTTAATGTTTATATGTAGTTCATGAATGCTTAAGTCAAAATTAAAGGTATATTACTAACAACTGATTGCAAACAAAAGATTTAAAAAAAAAAACCGGCCAAGTGCGAGTCGAACTAGCGCACTAAGGGTTCCGTACCGTTATCTATATAAAAACGTATGGATACGGATAAAATAAATATTTAAGTGACCGTACGGTACGTATAGTATAGCAGCAACAGAAATACGGAAAATTTCAACTGTCTAGCTATCACGGTTCATGAGATACAGCCTTGTGACAGACAGATGTCCAGCAATGTGTTAGTAATAGGATCCCGTTTTTACCCTTTAGGTACAGAACCCTAAAAACATTAGATTTTAAGTTCCTAATCTGTTCACATACTGACATCAAAAAACTTAATACTGAAAACAAAGGAAAATTGGTTATAGAATTAAAACTATCGTGGTTGGTAATTAGCCGTATTTCTATTTAAAAGGAAAATTGGTTGTCTTGGAACATAGCAAATAGCATACTATATTGTAATGCATAGGCTATAATACCTATAAACAAACAAAATAGGCCAAAAACATGACAAATGCATCTCTAATATATTGTTTCGTACTTTATGTCATGTCATTACTGCTCGAGGTAATGTTTCTCCTGGCAGGGTGGTATTTAGTCAGATAATTTTAATATATATAACATATTCAATTAATTTTAATACATTAATTTATTAGTTTAATACCTTATCTGAATAGTATGCATGCGCATCTGTATTCTTTTTTGTTAGTTGCATTGCAGACTGTTTTTTCCTTATCCCAATATTATTGTAAATCATAGAACATAATTTTTAAGACATCAAATTCATCACCTGCCTTCCTCATCCCACTCAAACGGGGTCAGCACAATATTTTTCTTTCTTCCACACTCCCCTATCGCTTGCAGTATTGACACCTTTCTTACTCATGTCCTCTTTCACGCAGTCAATCCATCTCTTCGTAGGCCTCTTTTGACACATCAATAATAATAATAATAATAATAGCCTTTATTGCTGATTTATGTACTAATTAATTTACATTTCATGCTAGTATACACAGTTACGCCTCAGCTTGTCTTTCGACATAGGCCTCCTCCAGTGACTTCCACTCATTTCGATTTTTGGCTGTTCTTCGCCAGGTTGGTCCTGCTATTTCTTTGAGGTCGTCTTCCCATCGCTTTTTTTGTCTGCCTCTTGCTCTCTTCCCATCCCGGGGATGACACATCAAATTACTAACAAATATCTTGATTTTAAGGATGATGCACGACGCTACGTGGACCTTACCACTTTCGGCTTCTTCAAAGGTGGCATTCTTGATGTCAAAATGGTGAACTTTAAGCTGCCGTCTGGACCAGTGCAAGGAGAAGTAAGTTGTCCATACCGTATTATATATAATTACGTTTAAGAAACTAAAAACAAAACCGACTTCTTGTTTATAAATAACAATTGTAGTGGGGGGGCTCCCCCCACCGCAAGATCTAGGGGCCCCTACCCCGGCTAGACCTCCACTCGGTGTATGCCAATGAAAGAAGGGCAAGCCAAACCATACTAACCCAAAAACTCTAATTGCAGTACGGATTCACCCTGGACCGCACAGTGAACAATGCAATCAGTCCGTACATGGTGCCCAATGACGCGTGCTTCCTGAAAGAGAGCATCCTAACTCCCCAGCACCCGGCCATTGTGTTCCTGAGAATGGACTTTGATAATATGAGGTATGTTTTGTTTGTTTACTAGCTTTCCCAACAGACGTCCTGTCGAATTTCAATAATTTCATAGAAAAAAAGCACTAACACAAATAGTTTTCCCCAATTTTACAATGTTACAGTTTATTTTCCAATTTTTTCTTTTATAAAAACCTTTTCTTGAAAAACAAACAACAAAAAAAGAATTAGCAAAATCGTGTGACAAAAAAAGTGACAAAAAATATATAAAGATCATGGGAAATAGGGATTCATTATATTTTTATTTCTTAAAAATAATGTTCCTCACAAGTCTATAATCAGTAGTTAGTCAATCCCATCTTTCTTATGGCGGAGACACACTTACGTGTCGTGGCGCGGCGTGTCGCGCCACTAGCCAATCGCAAGACAGCGTTTGCGACACGACACGACACCCAAATATGTCTCTAACCATACTAAATGTATGAAAGACACGCGCCACGACACGACACGTAAGCAATGATGTATAAAAACTATAGATACGTTGTCCGCACTCTAAAATGGCAACATGAAATGAAGCCAATTGGCCACATTGCGCTCAGTCACGCACCAACCTGTCGCGCGACGCTATGTTTGTTTTTAATTTATATCGTGTGTGAAAACCTGTGCAAAACATAAAGAAAACATGCCGTCGTGTGTTTTCAGAGGATGTACAAATTATACCCCAAAAGTTAAAGACAAAAATGTGTCATTTCACGCGTATCTAGTATTTTCGCCGTTTTTAAGCGCCGAGATGTTGGTTGATATCGTGTCTATATATAATACGTCATTGCACGTAAGTGTGTCTCTGCCATTAGTCTTAAAAGGTCTTCAAAATAAGGCAAGTACGTACATGGGTCCTGTTAGGACATAGCAATTACACTTTGGACCTACTGAATTAAAATCTATATATATAAAAGAAAGTCGTGTTAGTTACTCCACTTATAACTCAAGAACGGCTGAACCGATTTAGCTGAAAATTGGCAGGGAGGTAGCTTAGAGCCAGGAGATGGACATAGGATACTTTTTATCCCGGAACGGGAACGGGAACGGGAACGGGAACGGGAACGGGAACGGGAACGGGAACGGGAACGGGAACGTGAACGGGAACGGGAACGGGAATTAAAATTTGACAGGACAACGTCTGTCACGGGTCGGCTAGTTTATGATAAATTAAATTAAAACAATCACATCGATTAGGTTTAGCTGTTGCCTTGATGATAAAGTAGGTACATCCTACAGTTATTCTATCTCACGAAGGCGGGTTGGTTTTCATTGTTTGTGTAGCACTCAGTATCTTCCGAGTAATACTTTTTATCAGGATTGAACACAATGAGCCAGAACGAATATGTAATGTAATAAAAAAACCTCCCAAACGACAAGACGTCTGGACATTGGGAATATTTATCAGTTCACCATAAATATGAAGTGTTTTTGATAAATATTAAGGCGCTCCCAGTCGACGATTGTTTTTGTTCGAAACGAAAAAATAAATACTTGTGAACAAGCCACATCTCCTATTTTATAATGTATAGTATATGTGAATAAAGATGTACCCATCTTTAATCACTTCGATAAATAATCCTACCGCTGCAATGACGACAAACACACGTCGGAGCGTGGTCCGCCTTAGCTTTTCGAATAAATAAATGATATAAATTATGTATAATTACTTATCAAAAATCTATTCTAATAGAAATCTAGATCTACATATTACCTATCTTTAACAATAAATCACAAGTTGATTTTAATAGTAGGTATATAAAATATTTCGATCATAAATTCTAAAACGTATTATTTTGAAATAATATTTTTATCGTGAAAAGTTTCTGCGATTATGTTTTCAGCTTAATAGAAATCTAGGTAGGAACCTGAAGTAATATACTTATAAAAATAGGAGATGTGGCTTGTTCAGAAGTATTTCTTTTTTCGTTCCGAAAAAGAGCAATCAGCGACTGGGAGCCTCTTAAAACGGAATAACAATATTTTGTTTACAGACTGAATGTCACCTGCAAGGCTCCTGTGCTTCATCTGTACCAGAATAAATCTGTGGTGCCATTTTGTAAGTGTCATTCATTTTATTCAAACAAATCTCTCAGTTTTTTTTCGTTGTCTATACTTAATCTTATTATGTAGGAATAATAGTCCTTTATAAAACTTAAAAACTGCATCGTCCCTTTATTTTTCTATTATTCGAAACGTTTTTTTAAATCATTTATTATACAGGTGGGGTATTTTAATTGCCAACCAAAAGATAAAGATATATTGAGTCAGAGTTACATACCTATTAAAATCATTTTATAGAAGTTTTTTTTTTTGTTTTTAACGCATTAGCTGTGCCGGAGGAGGAAACAGGATGCATCTATGGTGGTGAGCTTCCCATCTTCATGGCATCGGAAGGTGGCTTCGATTTCTACAATACAAGTGTAAGTATTTGACTGACTGGCCTCACAGCTCAGCTGGTGTCAACATTGCCCTCTGCGTTGTAGGTTGGGAGTTCGATCCCCACACGGGACAAACATTTGTGTGAAGAACATAGATGTTTGTTATATGTCTGGGTGTTATAATGTATCTTAAGTATGTATTTACCAAAAAGAGTGTATAAGTATTCTACTACTTATCTGGTACCTGTTACAAGCTTCACTTAGTATGGGGCTAGATAGAGTCCGACCCCCCCAAAAACGAGTAACAACAACAACAACATTTAAAGTTAATACTAGTGCCCTAATGTACCAGTTCCTGGCCGGGTCGAGAGTTAAGACGAGTAATAAATGTTTTTGATGAATGCAGAATCGTTTTTTCTCAATAACCGCAAAACATACAGTTTTGTTTTTATGATAAAGACTAGCGACCCGCCCCGGCTTCGCACGGGTAGCATGTTATTATACATATAAACCTTCCTCCTGAATCACTCTATCTATTAAAAAAAACCGCATCAGAATCCGTTGTGTAGTTTTAAAGATATAAGCAAACATACATACATACGCGGGAAGCGGAAAGCGACTTTGCTTTATACTATGTAGTGATAACATAAGGATATATAATCTAGATAAATTACAGACAGAAACACGATTGGTCGAAACACGATCTTTTCTCGATAGATTTATTTTTTAAAGTTGGCTCTTCAAAAACACTAGTTTCGTTTTCAATCAAAACTATGAATAGCTAAACAGTTCATTTTTATATAATTCGTTAGATAATCATACTAGCTAAGTAAATTACAGACAGTTTCTTTTTCAATTTGATGGTTTTCAAGATATTGCAGTTTTATCACTTTTTCTGTCTTATCTGGGTAGACTTAGCCGATACAAAAAGTTAAAAATTTCACTTGTAAGGTGATAAGTGGAAGAATTCAATCACCAAGAATTCAATCAAAATGTTAAACCTATAAGGTAGGTATTCGTAATGATTATCGGACAAGGTTTATATACCTAAGGAAAAACAATTGAAAAGTTGGCTGAACAATAGTGATATTTGGAAAAAAAGATAGTGACTTTTTTACCGTGGGATTTGTAAAATAAGAACAATAAAAGTAATAATAATAAAATAATATGTAATAATATGACGCCTTTCAGGTCAGCTAATAATATTATAAATTCGCAAGTTTGTGTCTCAATCATGCCTAAACGATTTAACGGTTAAAGATGAAACTTTGGAATAAACATAGCTTATCTATACTAATATTATAAAGAAAAAAGTTTTGATTTTTTTGTTTTTTTGTATGTTTGTAATGGATAAAGTCAAAAACTACTGAACCGATTTCAACCCGACCAAGCTACATTATCCCTGAGTAACATAGGCTATTTTTTATTTAAAAAGTAATAAATTCTTTATAAGAATGACGATAGTTTGAAGCAAGGTGTAAAAAGCTGCTAAAATTTTTGCTTTCTTCGTGTCCGCTACAAAAACTATTGAACGGGAATTGTAACGGGAACGGGAATGGGAACGGGAACGGGAACGGAAGACAACATTTGTTAATTCTAAAGCGATACGAAGTTCGCGGGGTCAGCTCAGCTTGTAAGTTTATAAATAACAAGTACTTTTATCCAGATAGATAGCACGCGAGCGAAGCCACGGGCGGAAGTTAGTTATTCATAAAATAGATTTTTACATACACACATTTGTATGTTGAGAGACTAGAGGTACAACAGTGTTACCCAACCGTTTACCCATTTTACAACTAGATGTCGCTGTTAAAATGTTCCGCTTTCTAGATCGCGCTTACGAAAATTTTGGGGTTGGAGTGACGAGGTTTTGTTAGCGAGGGGGTCTTTACTCAGTGGCCGTTCGTTGGCATTCAAGTCCGAGTCCGCTCGGCTGATGCAGCGAGCTGGCGATATATTAAGAAGAATAATGTTTTTGAATGTGATGCCTAAACACTTTAGGAACACAAGTAAACTCAATTTCAATGAAGTAAGGACTCCTTACTTCACTCCATCGTACGTTGTATCCATTTCTACAACTTACTAAATGGACTAATGGACGGTAGTCTACGTACACCAACTTAAGAATAATCGGAAAATTATTAAATAAATAAATGATTATTTGGATGAGTCTGTTTGTTTTATACGTTTATTATTACTATATTAAGTCGAGTAATTAATGTGTTTGATGAATGCAGAATCGTTTTTTCTCAATAACCGCAAAACATACAGTTTTGTTTTTTATGACAAAGATAACTTAAGGATATAATCTAGATAAATTACAGACAGAATCACGATTGGTGAAACTTTTCTCGATAGATTTATTTTCCAAAGTTGGCTCTTCAAAAACACTAGTTTCGTTTTTAATCAAAACTATTAATAGCTAAAACAGTTCATTTTTATATAATTCGTTAGATAATCATACTAGCTAAATAAATTACAGACAGTTTCTTTTTAAATATGATGGTTTTCGAGATAATGCAGTTTTATCACTTTTTCCGTCTTATCCTCCATATAATTTCACTTATCACCTTAAACTATTTTTATTATTACTACAAGCAGATGCCCGCGATTTTGTCCTCGCGGTTTTAAAAACAATAATCACTATGTCTATGTCTCTATTATAAATCTGAAAGATTGTGCCTCTATCACACCTAAAAGACCAAACGGATTTGGATAAATTGTATACATAGCTTTTGCCTTGGAATAACATTTAGGATATTTTTTATTCAGATACCATGATCTTCTATACTTTTATAAAAAGCTTTGTCCTGAATGACTGACTGAGGGATCAACGCACAGCCTAAACCTCTGATCGTAGAGATCTGAAACTTAGAGGGTGTGTTCTTTGTATGACGTAGGCATCCGATAAGAAAGGATTTTCCGAAATTATACCCCTAAAAGGGCGAAAAACGGGGGCATAGTTTGTATGAAACTCTGTCATTTTTTATTTGTAATTAATAAAATGTGGTGAAAAGCCTCTAAAAATAAAATAATAAAACACGCTTTTAAATGTTTTTAGAATTTCATCCCTTAACGGGGTAAAATAGGGTGTTAAAGTTTATTATCAAATTACTTGTAATTTAGTATTTGTGCTTTTCATTACAATTAAAGAAACGAGTATTCAAGACTTTTTAGAAATTCATCCCTTATCGGGGTAAAAGGGGGTGTTAAAGTTTGTATGAAAAATAAATTGTTTATTATCAAAATTACTTGAAATTTAGTATTTATGATCTTCAATACCATTATAGAACTACGTGTTTAAGTGTTTTTTGATTTTCATCCCTTAACGGGGTAAAAAGGGGCGTTAAAGTTTATTATTGGAGTCACTGGAAATTTAGTATTTATGCTATTTATTACAATTTAAGAAACAAGTATTCAAGAGTATTTAAAATTTCATCCCTTAACGGGGTAAAAGGGGGTGTTAAAGTTTGTATGAAAAATAAATTGTTTATAATCAAAATTACTTGAAATTTAGTATTTATGATCTTCAATACAATTAAAGAACTACGTGTTTAAGTGTTTTTTGGTTTTCATCCCTTAACGGGGTAAAAAGGGGCGTTAAAGTTTATTATTGGAATCACTTGAAATTTAGTATTTATGCTATTTAATACAATTTAAGAAACAAATATTCAAGAGTTTTTAGAATTTCATCCCTTAACGGGGTAAAAGGGGGTGTTAAAGTTTGTAGGAAAAATAAATTGTTTATAATCAAAATTACTTGAAATTTAGTATTTATGGTCTTCAATACAATTAAAGAACTACGTGTACAAGTGTTTTTTGATTTTCATCCCTTAACGGGGTAAAAAGGGGCGTTAAAGTTAATGATTAGAATCACTTGAAATTTAGTATTTATGCTATTTATTACAATTTAAGAAACAAGTATTCAAGAGTTTTTAGAATTTCATCCCTTAACGGGGTAAAAGGGGGTGTTAAAGTTTGTAGGAAAAATAAATTGTTTATAATCAAAATTACTTGAAATTTAGTATTAATGATCTTCAATACAATTAAATAAACACATATTTAAGGGTTCTTTTTAATTTCACCCTTGAGCGGCATAGTTTATATGAGTAAATGGTTTATTACTGATTTTATTGTATTGGAATGGAAATCTAAATTTAAATAGACCGCGTGTTTCTTTTTGTTTTATTTTTGGGATTTTCAACCGGCCTCACAGCTCAGTTGCCTTCTGCGCTGTAGGTTGTGGGTTCGATCCCCACCCAGGGCAAATATTTGTGTGATGAACATAGATGTTTGTTCTGTGTCTGGGTGTTAATATAATAATAAAATAATAAATATTGGCGGACTTTACACACAGCGCCATCTAGCCCCAAACTAAGCAAAGCTTGTACTATGGGAACCAGATAACTGGTATAATATGTATAATAAGTATGTATTTACAAAAAAAAAGTATATAAGTATTCTATCAGTTATCTGGTTCCCATAGTACAAGATTTGCTTAGTTTGGGACTAGATGGCGCTGTGTGTAAAGTCCGCCAATATTTATTATTTATTTATTTTATGGACCTTTTCTTCAAAAACTCATCATGTATAACAATAGTAGATCCTTTGTTGTTGATATCTGAAACTAGATAATCTATTTCTATTGTTGTTTTTTTCAGTTCGCCCTATACGTTGGTACTAATAAAGAGCAGGGTCTGTACAACTTGTACCTCAATAACTGCCCTCGTGGGGGGCAAGGTCATGGCCCGAAGGTCAACACGGTTGTAAGTTTTAGATTTAAAATATATAATATTTTACTTCTTATTTAAGTCATTTAGTTCTTGTGTCTCTGAAAATATTTATCATATTTGTATTAATAATAACAAAATTTTATATTGAAAATAAATAGAATCACGACTGTGATTTCCAAGTACGGTAGACATCAGGGGCCGCAACAGAAACTTAAAAGTATTATTAAAACAAAATTACTCTTCGAAAGTGATAACGGAATATGAACTCGTATAGCGTTGTCACTTTCGCACCGCGAGTAATATGGTTTTGATATTACTTTAGAGTGGTTGTGGTATGGTCCCTGGTCACCAGGCGCTCAGATCCTTGAAGATGTCTCAAGTCAGAAACGTTAAAACATTTCGGATATGCCCACATTTTGCAGTAGTTAGCATTCCATACGTAACAGGTTGCAAGCCCATCGCCGCTTATAAGAACACTAACTGGTTTCCTCACGATGTTTTCCTTCACCGTTGTAAGCACGTGTTTTTGATGCGCATATGTATGTCTTATGTTATTAGTACATAATAAAGTATGTATGTTTTTATGTTTTTTGAGAACGAAACTATTTGCGCTGCAAACAATATCGTCATAAGTTTCCCATAACGATGTTTTTCTGCGTCTCATGTATGTGTAAACACATCTTTATATTCGAATAGCAAATTTATTTATGCGGGACGAATCAATAACAGAACAAGCATCAATAACTTGCGGATCGTCTAAAGGGGTCAGTCAGAGAACATTACATTTGCCAAATGCCTAAATTTTGCAGAATACAAACCCTCTGACTGAGGGGACAGACACCTTCAAGGATCTGACCATCTGGAGATCTGAGAGGATGTCTACCAGATCTGAGAGGATGTCTACCGTACATAGGGATTACAGTCGTGTTCCTATTTATTTTTACAAGTTTTTATATATAATGTATGTATGTATATATGTATGTAACTATGTTTGTAAGGTGGAATCTTGCAACTCAATTTTGAAGAAGCTATCCCCAACCGATTGAGCTAAAATTTTGCATACTTATGTAACTTCGGTGACAATGCAATAATATGGTGATAGCGAGCTGATCTGATGATGGAGTCAGGAGCTGTTCAACGGAACTCCTCAATAAATAGTCAGATTGAGATAAAACTTTGCATAACTATCAATGTCCAATGACAATATAAAATTATGGTACTAGCCAGCAGGTCTGATCAAGACCAATCTTGACGAGTACTACAGCCCTAGAATTTATATTAAAATATATATTTTTAATAAAAAAAACTTATTTATTTAACAGATCGACATATACGAAAGCAACGCCGGCAACAACTTTCTATCCGCGGGTGAAATGCCTCTGCCTACCCTCTACGCGATGATGTCCATCATTTTCTTCCTCTGCGCCAACTTCTGGACTTACATCCTGAAGACCAGCCGCCAGCCAGTCTTTCGGATCCACATCATCATGTGTATCCTGGTCTACCTCAAGGCATTGTCGCTAGCATTCCATGGAATAAACTATCACTTTATCATGACGCGCGGCGAGCATGTTACCGCGTGGGCCATACTCTTCTATATAACACATCTGTGAGTATTGTAAACATACGTGTCAGGGTAGGCCTTGTTATTAACACATACTAACACATGCCAACACATACTAACTTATACTAACACATAATAACACACACTAACACTTCCTAGCACATACTAACACTTCCTAGCACATACTAACACATGCTAACACTCACTAACACATACTAACACATGCTAACACATGCTAACACATGCTAACATATTCTTACACATCCTAACATAATCCTAACAAATACTAACATCCTAGCACAACCCTAACACATTCTTACACATACTAACACATTCTAACGTAAACTAACTCATACTAACACAAAAAACAGAAGCGAAACACATGCCAACACATACTAACTTATACTAACACATAATAACACACACTAACACTTCCTAACATATACTAACACATGCTAACACATGCTAACACATACTAACACACACTAACACATACTAACACATGCTAACACATGCTAGCACGTGCTAACATATGCTAACACATACTAACATATACTAACACATACTAACACACAATAACACATACTAATACAAGCCACCACGTGCTAACATATTCTAACACATCCTAACATAACCCTAACAAATACTAACATCCTAGCACAACCCTAACACATACTTACATATATACTAATACATTCTAACGCATACTAACTCATACTAACACATACTAACACAAAAAATAAGAAGCGAATTACTGACAGCTTTAATCCCCAAGTACAGTAGACATTCTCTCAGATTTTCTGGCTCTCAGAACCTTAACTACTTCTAAAGATGGTAGTCAGAGGCATATTGTACAGCCGGACCTTACAGTTGGCCAATGCCCACATTTTTCAGTAGTTCGCTTATAAGAATACTAACTTTTATATAACATTATTATTTTATCTAAGTAAATGAAAATTCCACATTAATTGTGTTGCTTTTAAGCTGCGAGTCTTAAAAGGTCTCTAAACGAATCAATTATATGATATCCTGAATCACCATTTTGTAATTATTATTAAGATTCAATAGTCAGATTCAAGAGTCTTACCTTGAATTCGTCTGGTGTTTTTAGGGTTTCGTACCCAAAGGGTAAAAAGGAGACCCTATTACTAAAACTCCGCTGTTCGCCTGTCTGTCTGTCACAAGGCTGTATCTCAAGAACCGTCATAGCTAGATAGTTAAAAAATTTAGAGATGGTATATCTGTTGCTGCTTTAACAACAAATACTAAAAACACTAAAGTAAATATTTAAGTGGGGCTCCCATATTCGCATAGATAGAAGAACAATTGAAAAAATATATTTTGACACACACACCGTGATGGGTTATTTACATTGTTAACTCATTCATGGCAACACCGATTTTTTTTTGGTTTTCTTAATTTTGCATGCATTCCCAATTTAAAAGAACGAACAGCATGATTGTTCAAATAGTTCCAACAACGATTACAGGCTGAAGGGCGCCGTTTTGTTTGTGACCATCGTCCTTGTCGGCACCGGCTGGAACTTCATCAAGCACATCCTATCAGATCGAGACAAAAAGCTGTTCATGATCGTCATACCTCTGCAGGTGAGTTGATCTTCTTTTGTCTGCTAATATATAAAATTATCATGTCCCGGGTGTGTAACCAAACTCCTCCGAAACATCTTGGCCGATATTTACGAATTTTTTTGTGTATATTCGGTAGGTCTAAGAATAGGTTGTAAAGTGTAGTTCTAAAATGGTCAATTTAATTTCTTCACAGCTTATTCCTTAACTAAGTTAAAATGTAGATGGGTTTTTTTAGGACGGCATTTTTGCATGATCGATTGCTGCACACCCTATTATTGCCCTCCCCCCTCCAAACTATTAGTGTCCTGTCAAATTTCAATAATCGAAAAAACCACTCACTTTTCTAAATTTCACAATTGCAATGCAATAATAATATTATTATTATTTAAATCTACTCGTAGGTACCTAAAAATCATTTAGATAATCAATATACTTGACTGTAACACGTAAAGCAGATTTTAATTTCTTCACAGCTACCTCAATCTTGGAAAATTTGATATGGCCTTTAAAATTATTAGATTTTCAAGTATCTAGTTTGAATTTAAATTAATATTATTCTACAAAAAACTTATATAATATATATACGTAGACCGTATGTAACTAAGTACAATAAAAAAACGTAATATAGAGCAATCCTGATTTCCTGATTGCACTTTCATTTCTGATTAGGCCGATTTTGTTATTACTAACGCCATCTATGAATACTTACCCAAACCTATAATCATACGTTGGGACTGCCATCTGTCTGGAAAAGATCGCGTCGGCTAGTAGACTCCGCCCCCTTGCCACCTCTACTCGAGAAGCCGCCCTCAGCACTATATAAGGCCCCGCGCCGAACTCATTTAGGTAGTTCGCTCGGCGCGAGCGGTTTGTCCCCAACATTATCGCTCATACTGCATCCTCAACGGATCAGTGTGTTTCACTCTGCTTTACGCATTGCGCGCTTCACGCATATCTATTGAGGTATGAGTATGTTTATTTTATATAACGTAGTTGAAGTTAGTTTAAACCATCATTCGTTAAGTTCACAAACTGTATTAGATAATTTATAACAAGAACGGCTTAACCGATTTCGCTGAAAATTTGTGGGGAGGGAGATATTTACACATATTTAGATATTACATTCATATTTACGAAGATCGTCGGGTTAGCTAGTTTGGTATAAAAGAGAAATCAGCCGTTTAGGAGGAGTTAGGTGACAAACACACGTATAGAAGGGCTAAATATATTATGATATAATCAATTTATTAGAAATATTTATTTACCATAAATATTATTTCATATTATAAAAACATCTAGACACTAAAAATCTTTGAATATAAGATACAACTTTTTATCTAGATACTAAAAGGAGCTAGTTTTTAGGGTTCCGTACACAAAGGGTAAAAACGGGACCCTATTACTAAGACTCCGCTGTCTGTCTGTCTGTCCGTCTGTTTGTCTATCTGTCTGTCACAATCACAAGGCTGTACCTCATGAACCGTGATAACTAGACAGTTGATCTTTTCACAGATGATGTATTTGTGTTGCCGCTTTAAACAACAAATACTAGAATCAGATTTAATGCCGTTTCTTTATACGGAACCCTTCGTGCGGTGGCCGGTTTTTTTCTAATCTTTTCGCCGTCATTTGCAGGTGCTGGCCAACGTTGCTGAGATAATTCTGGCGGAGAGCGAGGAAGGTGCGGCGGAGTACAATGCGTGGCGCGATATATTCGTACTAGTAGAGCTACTGTGCTGCGGTGCCATTCTCTTCCCTGTTGTCTGGTGAGTAGCATATTTATTTATTTATTTATTAAGGCAGCGCCAATAGCACACATAATACACATTAAATACGTAAACATTCATGAAAAAGTATTATTATGTGAGCCAATTACAGGCATGCACTGCACAGTGCACAGCATTACTAATAAAAAAACAGACAACAGACACAGGATAAAAATGAACCTACAACATAAGAATCCTAATAATATTATAAAATTTGAAAGTTTGTGAGTTTGTATGTATGTTTGTTCCTCAATCAGGCCTAAACGACAAATCGGATTAAGTTAAAATTTACTGTACTTTACTGTAGATGTATATATAATGCCCGAATAAATAATAGACTACTTTAAAATATGAAAAATATCCCCAAAATGATAATAAAACGCAAAAGGGATGATTTAAGTATAGATGGCGCTGGTGTGCAAAAAATCTGACATCAGTCGTCATAGCAACGTGTGTTAGGTTACTCTATGCGATTATCTAAATTGAGACAGGACAACGTCTGTCGCGGGTTTGCTACTAAAAAATAATAATAAAACTACATATTCTGACAATAAAAATAAAAATTTGAAAAGATACATATTATTACGTAGGGGAGACATTTGCCCAGCAATGGGACAGAATGAGTTTTATCGTTTAGGATTGCTCAGGGCACAAACATATATACAGACTCACAAACATTTAACACAAAGGATATTATTATTATTAAGACGAGTAATAAATGTTTTTGATAAATGCAGAATCGTTTTTTCTCAATAACCGCAAAACATACAGTTTTGTTTTATGACAAAGATAACTTACGGATACATTCTAGATAAATTACAGACAGAAACACGATTGGTGAAACTTTTCTGGATTTTATTTTCCAAAGTTGGCTCTTCAAAAACACTAGTTTCGCTTTTAATCAAAACTGTGAATAGCTAAACAGTTAATTTTTATATAATTCGTTAGATAATCATACTATCTAAATAAATTACAGACAGTTTCTTTTTAAATTTGATGGTTTTCAAGTTATTGCAGTTTTATCACTTTTTCCGTCCTACCCGGGTAAACTCAGCCCATACAAAAAGTCAAAAATTTCATGTATCACCTTAATGATTATTGTGTATTGCAGGTCTATCCGGCACCTACAAGATGCATCGAGCACTGACGGCAAGGCCGCCATTAATCTGCGCAAACTTAAATTGTTCCGCCATTTCTACGTTATGGTCGTCTGCTATATCTACTTCACTAGGTTCATCGTCTCCATACTCAAGGTATGTCCTACTAATGTATCTATACTAATAAGGAATAATTTGATTGTTTGTTTGTTGGTTTGCATCCGAAACTACTGGACCGATTTGAAAAAATCTTTTAACATTAGCATCCTACATTATCCCTGATGAACATAGGCTATATTAATTACTAGAAAACTCCGATAATGCATATCGAAGTTTTCAAGTTCAAGTTTTCGAATCCCTAACGTTTTAGAAAATATTCTATAGCCTATGTTCTGACATTTGAGTTTGGATGCTCCCGCCCGAGCAAACACAAGAGGCGCATGCGCGAGATGCCGCCGGGAAGGGGCTGACGACGGCGCGAGATAGCTCCACGGAAATTTAGTCGACGTGGAGCGACTCACGAGTACGGTTGTGAGTTAACCTCCACATCGACTACTAAAATGCAGTAGTGTGCCTTTTGCGGAAATATTTTTTTTACTATAACAGAAAACTATTTTTTTTTATTTATAAACATGAAGTCGGTTTTATTTTTAGTTTTTTAAACATAATTATGGTAGAATGCGTATTATTCAGTGGTCAAAAATATTGTCAGATTTAAAAAAAAAATTTTTTACGTATTTTGTTAGAATGCGGTAATCATTCGGTAGTCAAATTGATGTCAGATGTTTTTGACAAAACGAATTTCCAATACCGACCTTGCTACAACTCAATGTTATCGGTCTAAAACGTCTAATTTTTTGTACATCAATTTGCATATTATCATTTATACCAAAATCATCCTTTTTGCGTTTTTTTTTATCTTAAAGGTGTTGTTTTTCGGATTATAAGTTATTCCTTTATTTATTCAGATTTTTTATCTACTTAATACTACAGCAGATTTCATCTTGATCCGTTTTGTCGTTTATTTTTGATTAGGGTTAGGGAACAAACATAGCAGCCTTATCACAAACTTTCGCATTTATAATATTATTAGGATTAGGATTAGAATAATAAGGGTTATCATTTTTATTATTATTGGCATGTTTCTATTAGCTCGCTTTTTCGTATGTCTGTTGGTGGAATTTTGTAATTCATTTTAAACTAACTTCCCGATGAGCTAGAAACTTAAAATTTGGACCATAGCTCAGAAGTGGATGACAATGCATGAAAATGTGAAAAAAGAAGAAGACAATGGATGATGCAGAAAGATCAGCTTCTCACGAGAGAGCTATTTATTGTTATTTATTTGCAATAGGAACAGCTAAACATGATTACCATCACGACCTGATGTTGCAGCCGGGATCAGCTACTCACGAGGAAACTCCTCAGCGGCTAAACTGATTATTTATATTTCAATAGCTATAAAAATTTAACAAGTATGCATTTTCAGCATAATTTAGAAAAAGTCAGAAGCACGATTGGTGAAACTTTTCTCGATAGATTTATTTTCCAAAGTTTACTCTTCCAAAACACTAATCATGTTTTTACTCAAAATTAAACCTAAACAGTTAATTTATATGTAATTCGTTAGATAATCAAACAAGCTACCTAAATTATAGACAGTTTTTTTGTAAATATGATGGTTTTCAAGATAATGTAGTTTTAACATTTTCTCCGTCTTGTCCAGGTAGACTCAGGCCATACAAAAAACCAAACATTTTACATATCACCTTAAGTTATATTTGTCATAAAAAACAAAACTTTATTTTTGAATAGAAATACGGCTACGACCGCGATCAACGGCAGATCGGCGAATAAAAAATATCTGCCGTTGATCGCAGTCGCGGGCGATTCTCATGATAAAGAGCATCTGAATTATCTCGAAACGTCAGCAATACAAGAAAAAACGTGGTAATTAGCCGTACTTATTTCTATTTAAAATGTTTAAAAACCACGATAGTTTTAATTCTAAAACTTTATGTCTTGCGGTTATTGAGATAAAAACGTTTCTGCATTAATCAAAAACATTTATCACTCGGATAATCGTTTCCAGATCATTGTGCCGTTCCAATATGCGTGGCTGGACGAGATGTGCCGCGAAGTGGCCACGCTTGTGTTCTTCGTGATGACCGGCTACAAGTTCCGGCCTGCCGCTGCCAACCCCTACTTCACGCCGAACCACGATGACGAAGTAGAACCGCAAGTGTGAGTACATATTTTAACCTTTCAACATCATTTTCCTGTCCTAACGGCACAATATGTATCAGATGGCCTCACAGTTCAGGTAACTCTGCCCTTTGCGTTGTGGATTGTGGAACCTCTGACGCACCAAGTATGCCGAACCGACGAGAGAGACCGCCTCAGTGAGAGCAGGACCGCGCACATATATAAATATTTGAAAGCCGGGCGGCCCGCCAGTCTGGCTCTGCGCCCTCAGCGCTCGCCATAGCCCGGTAACGCTGACCTCGGTCTAAGTGACCAATCAGCATAAATATCCGTCCGGAAAAAAAGCGGCCCGTCAGTGAATGCGGCGCGCGCGCACGCCGTGGACGACCCGTTCGATTTCCCGTTTTGGCTATTGAAATATGAATCATTAATTAATAAATAACGCTGTTGCAAAACCTTTGCTTGACCTAAGAGATTTAAAATGTCCACAACCAGCGCTATCACCCTATGTATGTGAAAGTATAACATGGAATCACGTTGTTGGTATTCATTATTATGTTTATTCAAATGTGTTAACTTATTTCCGTGTTACTTTAACGATGAATTATGGTAGGTAGCTAGGTAGTTATTTGTTACTATAATAATTATGAGCTTGAACATGATGCTCCGTCTTTAGACCAAATTACTAAATATTATAAAACTGTATGATCTTAATTTTTACTTAGCTCCCTGAAATATTTTTTTTAAAGGAAATTTTTATTCTTAGGCTATACTAATATATTGCAGCCCAACCAACTCTAAAAAAAATAATGTGTTGCATGCAATACAGACCGGCAACGTCTCAGACGGACAAAGTAGCGAGCTGACAACGCCGCGTTAAATTTCAAAACAGCGACATCTAGCTTTGTAAAACTTTTACTAGCTAATGCAGTGCTAAAAATAATTTGAGATAGATGGCGCTGTTGACAATGAAAGAGAGCTGTGAGCACCTTCAACATTTTAGTTTTCAAATAGTCGGTTTATATAAAAAAAAATTTATGTAACGAAGATTTTTAAACAACATAGAATAGAGTATTTATCTATCTCTTAGGTTAGGCAAAGGTTTTGTAGCAGGAGATATTATTTATTACAATATTCATATAGATATAAAAAGCGTGAAATCATCGGTTGTGGGCATTGTTTTAGATGGAGATATTTTTATGATATATTTAACAAATAATTGATTCATGTACAAATTGTATTAGATACAGGTAAATTTAACATAAAAAAAATCGAATCTTTTGCCACTTCAGGCATTTAGAAATTATTTTTCATCTTCCGATCTTTTCGATTTTTTTACAGCCGTTTTGGCTGAGGTACCACAATTTTCGAAAGTCGTAGGTTTGAATCCCGGCCATACATCGATTAACTTTTCTACTACTAGGTACTACTATCCTAAAAATATGTATATATGCATATTTTCCCGTGCTTTAAACAGTGAAGGACCATAAATATCGTCAGTTTGAATTCTTATAAGCGGCGATGGGTTTGACAACCTGTCACGTATGGAATGCTAACTACTGCAAAATGTGGGCATGTGGCAAATATATTGGACTTTCTGACTACCCTATTTAAACATCATCGAGGCCGCTTTTTAGGGTTCCGTACCCAAAGGGTAAAAACGGGACCCTATTACTAAGACTTCGCTGTCCGTCTGTCCGTCTGTCTGTCCGTCTGTCTGTCACAGGGCTGTATCTCATGAACCGCGATAGTAAGACAGTTGAAATTTTCACAGATGATGTATTTCTGTCGCTGCTATAACAACAAATAATAAAAACAAAATAAAATAAATATTTAAGTGTGGCTTCCATACAACACACTTGATTTTTTATCGATAAGTACGGAATCCTTCGTGAGCGAGTCTTACTCGCACTTGGCCGGTTTTTATATATTTATGTATTATTTATTTGCATTTTTTATTGTGCAGGCTTTCGGAGATTGGTGTTCTGGAGAACGTGTCGCGGATATCGAACAGGAGCGATCTGAAGAGACGCGAGGACATGCAGCCACTGATGCAGGAAACCGGCTACAACTCCGACTAAGCACGAATCTCTAACGGTGACAACAATTCCGAAATAACTTCGGAAATGCTGATAGTATCATTTATATATATCTAAGGTACCACTTCCGGAATACTACGAATAAAGTTATGCGCCTTTGATCTAGAGCTGTTACAACATTTGTTGCTCGTTAGTAACTGACGATTCACCGGACAACAATTGTTTACTGTTTGTTAACATCCGAAAACACGAAAATTAGACGCATAACTTTAACCGTAGTACTGTACAATTAAAATTCTGGTAGTATCACACTGGCTGTAACTCCGCCTAGGTTAGTTCTACGGTTAAATGTTGTAATCAGTTGATTAATTGGATTCGGCCGTTACCTTCTGGACCATGCATCGGCAAATATAGATGTCTCTGTCTTTCGCGTAACAAATCATATAGCTTTCTTTTTCGCGCGAGCATACCTCGAGCACGAACCACTAGCTATCTTAAATCGGTCAACCGATTCTCAACCTTATTTATATTATATTTATTTTAGCCTGTATCACAGGGCAAATTACTTCCTCCTTTTCTTCCACACATCTCGTTCTTCAACTAGCTTTCGCCAAACTTATTGACTCTTGGATAAAGTGCGCCTATCGCTTACATTAGTGGTGTGCAGTTCATGATCGCAACCGCGTAAAGTACCATTTACGAGTACACTGAATTGTCTCATTCGGTAGGATGCCGGCGCTGCGGTGTAAATTGACCTTATTAATTATTCGTGAATAAGTTACTGTTCTGTGTGTAATCGCACTATTACAAACATTACAGGCAGAGGGATTGTCACATCTATATTTGTCCGTCGTGTCATTGGTTCTTACATGGTCACCCTAGTCGAAATCTATGTACAGGATGAAGTGACAGGTGGTTAACGGTACAGTATAGTGAAAAAGAGTTTGGGCTAAGGTTGTGTCAATGTCGTTCACAATGAAACACGGTTGTGTCATAATGCAATGACGTGACGGTGCTAACAAGAAGTGATCTTCGTGATGTAGGAATGGGTCGTTAGTTATAATCTTTGGTTATGGGGCTCCCAGTCGCTGACAATTTCGAAACGAAAAAAGAAATACATCTGAACAAGCCACATCTCCTATTTTATAATGTATAGTATATGTGAATAAAGATGTACCCATCTTTAATCACTTCGATAAATAATCCTACCGACCGCTGCAATGACGACAAACAACGTCGGCGCGTGGTCCGCCTTAGCTTTTCGAATAAATTAATGATATAAATAATATAAATTACTTATCAAAAATCTATTCTAATAGAAATCTAGATCTACATACTATCTTTAACAATAAATCACAAGTTGATTTTAATAGTAGGTAAGTATATAAAATATTTCGATCATAAATTCTAAAACGTATCATTTTGAAATAATATCATTATCGTGAAAAGTTTCTGCTATTATGTTTTCAGCTTAATAAAAATCTAGGTAGGAACCTGAAGTAATATACTTATAAAAATAGGAGATGTGGCTTGTTCAGAAGTATTTCTTTTTTCGTTTCGAAAAAGAGCAATCGTCGACTGGGAGCCCCTTAACAACTCTTAGGCTTTTATAATAATCTTTTTGAAATTCAATGTGTGACCTGGTAAGGAAGTTGTTACATAGTGTTTTCATTGTGTACAGATTAGTTTCAGTATACAGTGGGCGCGGCTTGGCTAGCTTACGTTTAGATGTCATATAAGTCATATAGGTCATTAGAACCACTCGGCATCCGCAGGCTTATTGCGAAAAAATTATCTTCACCCACTGATTTTCATTGATAGAGCTCTAAACGTCGCGGCGTAGATCAAATTCAGACGATACAAATGTCCATAGTAATTATACCATGGAATAGAATGAATGATTCTTTAGTTAGTATGAACGTGTTGTCTAAATTTGAATGCTGTGGCAATGAAAATCAGCGGGTTATGATCGATTTTTATGCAACAAGCCTTCCGAATCGCACCTTCGCAGACTTCTATGGACATACGCTCAATACATCAACCCTCGGTGTCCACGCTCGGAAAGGCGGGTGGACCACTCGGTGACCACTCGCTGCTCGCTTGCTGCATTTCCTGCGTAATGCTTTTGATTGCGTATTGCGTTGACAACGCGACGTTCACTCGTGACAACGCGTGAACAATCTGTCGACAACGAGTAGACGCCGAACGACGAGGTGGTGTCGATCGGGTGTCGGGTGACTAATGAGCTATAACTTTTGTCCAGCTTCGAGATAAGTTAATAAAACATACAGAAGAATAGCTTACCTCGAGTAATATAGGTTTGGTTTGAACATACTTTCCGTTATGCTTATATGAATTCTAGGTCTTATTAAAAAAGTCGCTGCCTCGTTGTGTGCTGAATCTACGGAAATTGTATAAAATAATTTGACATTGTGTTCATATAATACCTATAACCGATTTCAAAAGGTAACTCGTTTGTAAGTTTTTTTAAGTGATATTTAGGTTGTTAGACGGTAGACTTCCTTTTGAGGTTATGTTTGTTAAACCTTACTTCAAAACACTGATATCAGTTTGTGATAATTTTAAAATTCCAGTAATATCTTCCACAAAAACTACTTTCTCATCTCTCCAGAGCCCTGAGTCTGAGTTCACAAGTACCGTAACACCTCTCAGTGGATTTTTTAACGGGATTTTTAATGAGATTTAATTAGTTGCCGAAATGCTCCGCTAGATGTCGCGTTCCCGCAATGTTACAAGGTGTAATTGTGCCAATGCTTCTAAAAAACTTAGATCCAGGACTCTGATAATTAATATTACTACACTATAGCATTTACATTTACTTAAACTAGTGGATATAGTACGATTTTTGTAATTGTGTTGTGGCTAAGAGTGTTTTTCCATGTGCCACGTGAGAACATCCTCGATTGTCACCAGTCGGAAGTGGATTGCGATTTTTGTATAAAAAAAATTGTTCCTTAAGGCGCTCCCAGTCGACGATTGTTTTTGTTCGAAACTAAAAAAGAAATACTTCTGAACAAGCCACATCTCCTATTTTATAATGTATAGTATATGTGAATAAAGATGTAACCATCTTTAATCACTTCGATAAATAATCCTACCGTTCGCTGCAATGACGACAAACACACGTCGGCGCGTGGTCCGCCTTAGCTTTTCGAATAAATTAATGATATAAATTATGTATAATTACTTATCAAAAATCTATTCTAATAGAAATCTAGATTTACATATTACCTATCTTTAACAATAAATCACAAGTTGATTTTAATAGTAGGTATATAAAATATTTCGATCATAAATTCTAAAACGTATCATTTTGAAATAATATCTTTATCGTGAAAAGTTTCTGCTATTGTGTTTTCAGCTTAATAGAAATCTAGGTAGGAAGCTGATGTAATATACTTATAAAAATAGGAGATGTGTCTTGTTCAGAAGTATTTCTTTTTTCGTTTCGAAAAAGAGCAATCAGCGACTGGGAGCCCCTTAAGTGACCGCCAGAGGCGTTTTATCGCAACTCACTTTCACCGTGACTGGTGACAATCTATGCTGTCAACTGTCATCATACACTCGAGGCTCTAGAAAACGAAGGAAAATGCTACTAACCAAAGGATCACGAGCAATCAATGAAGGTATGTAAAAAAGTGACTACAGAATGTATGATTAACATTTTATGTATTAGTTATTTTGAATATTGTGTTTGAATAAGTGTACTAGTATTTTAACAAAATCATTGTAAAAGAACCTGCACCATGAAACTTTTATACTTAAACTTAATTTTGGGTTTAAACGATATTATGATGGTCTAAAAAGACTTTTTTTAATATTAACTGATGTAATAACATATATTATGTCATAACTATTTTATAAAGGTAAATAATAACTTCTAAAATTAGTATATTCGTTGCCAAATTGTTATCGGTGTGTGTGATAGCGATTATAAAGCGTATCTTTATAATTTTCTACTTCAATAATCCCATAGAAAATAGCGCTATAAGTTTTTTACCGATTGCTGCAATTTTTCGCTGGATTTTCCAAAATTTTCTAATTAAAAAAGGGCCAAGTCAGTCCAGCATCATAGGGAATCAATTTTTATATAGATTTTGATTTTAATTTACTGTAGCCTAGTTTTATCTCATCTAAAACAGACCGAGATACACGTTCTTCCAAATAAAGATTGCATTCGCAGTTAAAGTTCCAATTCTTCCTGATTGAATTCTGCCATAAGGAGGCAGAATTGCAGTTCCTATTACAAAATCAACTTCCAAGACACTTTATTTCATTTAGGTGTAAACGGTTCCGAAAATTGGAGTCATGTTAGTAGCTTTTAAATATAATACATCTTTGTTTACATAAAATAACATCTAATACCATAAATAGTATATTTAGTTCTTAAATATAAATATCCAAATTTATGTAACGCAGTTTCTTAATATTTGCAAAGCACTTTTGTCCGTGCCAAGTCCATACCTAACTTTCAAGATAGCACATAATAAAAAGAAAAAAATAGAATCACGACTGTAATCCCCAAGTACAGTAGACATTCTCTCAGATAACAAGGCGTTTAGATCCTTGAAGATGTCCTGAGGGGGTTGTAAGAGGCACTTCCAAACATTATATTTCGCACATGCCTACAGTTAGCATTCGATACGTGACAGGTTGCAAGCCCACTTAACTTAATTTCCATGTAAATTGACGTGGCTAAGAGCGTGAAACATACAGTTGTTGAATGAACTTGATAAGTTATAGTTGGTCATTAGCCATTGTTATAGTTGGCAAATTTATAAGACGTTTGGATGCCTCTATGATATTAATTGAATGTATAATTAATTTCGTTTTTGCAACCAAAAACCTAACAAAACTCTGCTCGCGTCCTTCACTAGTTGACTCGGCAGGCAAACTATCGGAAATTCCGTAATTCTTGTTCTATTTACATTAGTTTTACGCTTTTGTACTTTTTCTTTAACTTCTCAAGTATTGTAAAATATCAACACTGATTGTCTACTTGTTACTTCTTAAAAATAATATGTAGATAGTTAATAATGTATATGGAATGACCCAAATAGTGGGCTTTTGGTGATGCAGCGAACTACTCTGATAGATCCAGCTCTTAGTAGTTTAATTTTCTAGTAGAATAATCGATGTTTCTCTATCTATAATATTTTGATGGATATGCACTTTAAGGCCGTCCACCTCCTCGAGAACCTTCTAGAAGATTCTAGAAGCGTAGAATTCTAGAAGATTCTAGAAGCGTAGAATTCTCGCCGAGACTTCTCGCGTGTGTGTGGTGTGGGCTATGACTAATCACGGGTCGAATATGAGGGTTAGATGATTTTCAGATAAATAAGTAGGTTATTTACTAAGTTCCGGTTACCTAATAGTGAATTTATTGGATAATAATAATGGTTGTTGATTGTGTGTTCTTTACGATACAAAATAAGGGTTTGTTTGTTTTACGCAACAGTAGTACAATTAAATTACTATGGCGATAAAAGTGGGGTTGGTGGTATAAACTATTTCCACATTTGCAGAAGTTACAAAGTTTAAGCCCGTCAGAATACTTGTAAAGATGCGATTTGTAAAAATTGTGAACACGCGAGTCTGTGTTCAGGGCTCTAAAATGTACAATATTAAGATCGATTTTATTTTATTATTAGGAATCTTACAGCTGAATGTCCAATATCTGATAATGAAAAGTGTAGTTTTTTGATACGGCTTATACTTTTGTTTGATTGTGACATTCATTGTTTGTATGTAGCATTTTTATGATAGTCCGAGATTAGAGTCCGATCCGAGAATTATTTTTTTAGTGATGTCGTTTGTATCACACTCAGCAGAAATGTATAGTTGAACGTGAATATAATAGTAATGAGTTCCTTTTGTAGTTAGTCGACCACTGTTGAACATTGTAAAGTAAAATGTTTTTCTGCTCTTAAATATTATGTACTTACTCGTACAGATATAAAATTTATTCTACTATTCTATATTCTCTATTGTATCTCGTATTTCAAAATATGCTAAAATGTTTATATCCTCCTCTATGGTATGATAATTCTTAGAGTCCAATAGTGAATAAAAGGTGGCACCACTTCTTCCATACAAAATAGGCCATTCAAATTGGTTACATACAAAATAAAGCTTAAATAAAGTTCAGATTGAAAAATTAATTTAATCGAAAATAAACTTTACTTGAACGAAAAAAAAACCGGCCAAGTGCGAGTTGGAATCGCGCATGAAGGGTTCCGTACTATTATCTATACTAAACGGCAAAAAAATCACGTTTGGTGTATGGGTGCCTCCCAGAAGAGAACAGAAATACATAATCTGTGAAAATTTCAACTGTATAGCTATCACGGTCCATGAGATACAGCCCTGTGACAGACAGACGGACAGTGAATTCTTAGTAATAGGGTGCCGTTTTTACCCTTTGAGTACGGAACTCTAAAAAGAATAATTGCCATTTTGTGGAGTCACCTTGTCGTAATAGCTGTTTTTGAATCTTAACTGTTATTTAGTCGTAATTGATACAAACATTTTTACAGTATCGTATTATCGTTAAGAAGTCAATATTTTAACTGGGTAGAGTTTTTGAATGTATCACTGAATTTTATGAATGTTTTCCATTCCAATATAATAATTGATTTATGACGATGATGTCTGCTAACACGTTTATTTCAAAGCTTCTCGTAACTTTCGCTCGCGTTAAAAATGGCGGAGGCTATCAACTGATCAGTTTTTTATGCTCCTTCGTTATCATTATGATGAATCAGTCTGACTAAAATTTATCTGTATTAGTAATTTTCCCTAAAACCTTTAAAACAAAATTTTTACTTCAGTTTTACATTATGTCTAAACATTTTTTGCGTAAACAATAGTATTAATTTTATTAAAATTGTAATGAATGTTATACACCTGCAGGGTAGTTTTGAAGATCTGATTAAGGTTTGCGGGGATACAGAACAAAATTTCTCATTATAGTCGGTTTTTTTATATTGTTAAACATAAATAGTAATTATAATGTGAATTGTATTTTTCTCATTTGCATATTATGTTTTTCGGTTAGTACTTACTGTTGGAAGTATGCACTATTACTGCATGCCAAAAAAAAAATATTTACGTTCATAAATGTTATGTCAAGTTTGTAAACTGAAACTTACACAGCCACTTACGAGTATAAGTAACAATTTCATAAAATGATTTGTTCTCTTCCTATTCTTTAAAAATACCATATTGTTTAGTCCGATAACTGTAATTATAATGACTTTGTACTTTAGCATGTTTTTTTATGCATATAAACTTTTTAATAAATACATTATCTTATTGTAAAATTCAATAATGTGTCTTTTAGGAGCAATATATGAATTGTGTAGAACAATAAATAATTCATAATTACTTTTGTCTTTTCATGTTGTATATGTTGTACCTATTCCAGAAGAGGCCTTGCATTTATTAGGTTCGATCGTAAAAATTAGATAGGTAGGTATTAGCTGTCTCGACAGACATTTTCCTGTCAAAGTTTAATAACCCCACAGAAAAAAGCACTTTCAAGTTTTTCTAGAACTTTACGCTGGGTTTTCTAAAAAGCGATTACCAAATATATACAAAAAAATTCGTAAACATCGGTCAAGCCGTTTAAGTTTGGTTACAAACACTGTGACACGAGAATTTTATATATTAAAAAGAAGATATCTTGAGTTTGAAAAATTCAAAAAATCGTAATAAAATATTTGTTCATTGAAATCAATAAGATCATAAAATCGTCATAAAAATAAGTCCTTTAATGATTTTTTAAATCTTTATGTAATTTGGGATTTTTTGGGTGTGTTCATATTTAGTTTTAAATTGTATCTAGGTATGCAGGTAGAACTAATAAGTTCCTTCATAAAACATAACAAAGTAATGTCGTCGCTTGACTTTTCATTTGTTCGAAAGTTTCGAACAAATGAAAGCAAAAAAAGTCAAGCGACAACAAAATAAAATAAAATGTTTCGACTCGACTCGAAACATTTTATTCGGTTTTAAATTTAGTTTGTAAAACGTTTTTATGTTTTATTAAACTACCTTAAGGGGGCTGTATGTCGACAATTGCTCTTTTTCGAAACGAAAAAAGAAATACTTCTGAACAAGCCACATCTCCTATTTTTATAAATATATTAGTTCAGGTTCCTACCTAGATTTCTATTAAGCTAAAAACATAATAGCAGAAACTTTTCACGATAAAAATATTATTTCAAAATGATACGTTTTAGAATTTATGATCGAAATATTTTGAACATGTGATTTATTGTTAAAGATAGGTAATATGTAGATCTAGATTTCTATTAGAATAGATTTTTGATAAGTAATTATACATAATTTATATCATTAATTTATTCGAAAAGCAAAGGCTGACCACGCGCCGACGTGTGTTTGTCGTCATTGCAGCGGTCGGTAGGATTATTTATCGAAGTGATTAAAGATGGGTACATCTTTATTCACATATACTATACATTATAAAATAGGAGATGTGGCTTGTTCAGAAGTATTTCTTTTTTCGTTTCGAAAGAGAGCAATCGTCGACATACAGGGCCTTAAGTCGTCTTACGTGGGCCAATTTTGAAATGGGTCGACTGAGTAAGTCGTTACACTTTGTCACTGCATGCATTGTTGAGTTGGCGAGTTTTCATAAATCTTTTCTTATTCTCATGTCACATTGCCACGCTCGAGGCTATGCATCACATCTGAGATAATATGACACACCTGACAGAGTCCAGAGATGTAACCAGCAAGCTATGGATCAAGAACCAATCTGCTTACAGACATAATATTGTTGACTCCAACAAATCCTAGCTAGTTTGATTTCCTTTTGAAAAATACATAATTAAGTAGGTACTTACTTACTCGTTTAAGTTTTACATAATCTATACATATAATAAAACTGTAGAAGAGTTCAATTCTGTACATTGAATAAAAACTAAAAAAAATACTCCTAGGGGCATTTATACAAGTAACTCAAGCAAAAAAAAAAACATTTTGAAATTTTTGTCTGTCTGTCTGTCTGTCTGTTGTCCGACTTTCACGCAAAAACTACTGGACGTATTTTGATGAAACTTTTTTTGTTATGTAGCTATTCGTCCTCGGCAACATATAGGCTATAAATTATTTTGAAGATTGGAATACCAGATGTGAAACTATCTGTCGACCAGCGAAGCGGGCACGGGTCAGCTAGTTTTGAATAAATATGAACGTAGGTACTTGTTGAGAATAATGTAAATAAATAGGGTCACGACTGTAATCCCCACTAGATACAGCAGGTTGGTAGACACGCTCAGGTCTTGAAGATGTCTTAGAAAGCACGTTGAAGCATTACATTTGGCATAGGTAGGTAATAATGCCCACATTTTGCAGTAGGTATAGGTACCTACCTAGTTAGAATAATATTACCTACCTACGTGCAGGCCTATCGCCGATTAAAGAATACTAACAAATTTTCCCACGGTGTAAATATGAATTATAATATAATATATTATAATTAATATATTATTATATTTTTTTTTTTTTCATATTTACCATCACTGTTTTCAGCAGGTATTATGAAATATAAAATTAGTAGTAGTGGTGCAAAAACACTTAGCACCTTGACGCGTAGCAGGTACATTTTCAAACTCATGATGTACCTAGGTACCAATCACAAAAAGCTGTAATCGGAGCGCCATACGAAGGTGCACCTAAAAATTAATCTCCTCAACTCATCCCCTAAAGGGGCAGCCAGGTTGCAGCTAGGGTTTGTATACCTTCACACGAACAAAGTCGCGGGAGTTTCCACTATAAGGTTTAAAGACAATAACGTCTTTACACGAACCATTTAAATAATACGCGCAGATATAAGTGGTTGGCGTTGCGCCAAAAAACGCGAAAATCGCACATAAATTTTCATGTTTGTGTTGGTAGGGTCTTTGGTAGTAGGAAGAAGCCACTGATCTCTTTACGATTTGCTGTATTCGTCTTCGGACCGCTATTTCAAAGTATCTATCTATACAACCCGGTCAGAATATCTGTGCACCTCGCTGGAATGCGGCGCCTCTCCCGTTCTCTCTCTCTCCCGCCTCGCCCGTACCCATGACGTCACGAGGTCAGGTGCACAGATATTGTGACCGGGTTGTAGGTAAGTAGACACTCAGAAATATAATAAAAAAACTCAAAAAAAATTGGTAGAAACATAAAAAAAACAATTATCGTCTCTTGCTTTTTCAATTGGTTGAAACATTTTTTTCGGTTTTCTTTTGGTTTTTAAAACGTAACAAAGAAAATATTGTATACCTGCTGACCCGTGCCCGCTTCGCTGGGGGACAGATAGTTTCACATTTGGTATTCCAATCTTCAA
This sequence comes from Hydriomena furcata, assembly GCA_912999785.1. Taxonomy (NCBI): domain Eukaryota; kingdom Metazoa; phylum Arthropoda; class Insecta; order Lepidoptera; family Geometridae; genus Hydriomena; species Hydriomena furcata. Next base: position 4,570,502 of record OU538821.1, read on the forward strand.
AATAAATTATAGCCTTGCCGAGGATTAATAGCTACATAACAAAAAAAGTTTCATCAAAATCGTAGTATTTTTTTCTCGTTTTTTTAATCGTTTCGTCTCGTAGTTTTTGCGTGAAAGCCAGACAACAGACAGACAGACAAAAATTTCAAAATGTTTTTTTTTTGGCTTGTGTTACTTGTATGAAGACCCCTAGCAGTATTTTTTTTAGTTTTTATTCAATGTACAGAATTGAACTCTTCTACAGTTTTATTATATGTATAGATTATAATAATAATAATAAGCCGTTTATTACCAAACTTTGTGTACATTGATTGGTAACTGGAAATGTTCAACAAAGTTCATATGATATCCCGCAGTTCGGAGTGTCTTTTGGCATAGGCCTTCTCCAACTCTCTCCATTGTGCGCTGTCCTCTACATTGTATTTATATAATTACGTTTAAAAAACTAAATAGAAAACAGACGAAAATGTATCGACAATCGCAAAGTAAAGGGACGATATTAATTTTTTAAGTTTTTACAGGAACTGTCAGTCCTACATAAATATAATTAAATGGGACACCAACTTGGGACTATAAATTCTCTACACAATAGAAAAATCATCGAAATCGGATTACCGCACGTAAAGGTTAGCTAATTACGTAATAACATAAGTCAGAAGGACCCTTAAAGTAGGGACTGAATAAATTAACCGACTTGGTATTACATGGATCTCACAACTTTTTACGGTAGAAGAACTGAGTTGCGTTGCGAGACTTGGTTTTTTTTTTACAAGTTATGTTTTTGATGGCATAGAACTTTACTGCATTAATATGGACATACCTACATCCTTACAAAGAATCCAAAATGTTGAACAAAAAACGTGTTAACCGATGGAGTGGGAATGTACCTAGGCACACTTAATAGATCTGGATTATATTTTGACAAGAGAAGATTTTTATGGATGATATGCTTAAAAGCTGTTTTTAGGTTTCCGGACCCAAAGGGTAAAAACGGGACCCTATTACTAAGACTTCGCTGTCCGTCTGTCCGTCTGTCTGTCACAAGGCTGTATCTCATAAACCGTGAAAGCTAGACAGTTGAAATTTTCACAGATTATGTATTTCTATTGACGCTATAACAACAAATACTAAAAACAGAATAAAATAAATATTTAAGTGGAGCTACCATACAACAATTGTGTTTCTTTTTTACCGTTTTTAGGGTTCCGTACCCAAAGGGTAAAAACGGAACCCTATTACTAAGACTTCGCTGTCCGTGTGTCTGTCCGTCTGTCTGTCCGTCTGTCTGTCCGTCTGTCTGTCTGTCACAGGGCTGTATCTCATGAACCGTGATAGCTAGACAGTTGAAATTTTCACAGATTATGTATTTCTGTTGCTGCTCTAACAACAAATACTAAAAACAGAATAAAACAAATATTTAAGGGGGGCTCCCATACAACAAACATGATTTTTTTGCCATTTTTATAGATAATGGTACGGAACCCTACGTGCGCGAGTCTGACTCGCACTTGGCCGGTTTTTTATTTATAGATAATGGTACGGAACCCTTCGTGCGCGAGTCCGACTAGCACTTGGCCGGTTTTTTTTCGATGATTCTTTCCTTAAGAGGCTCCCAGTCGCTGATTGCTCTTTTTCGAAACGAAAAAAGAAATACTTCTGAACAAGCCACATCTCCTATTTTATACTGATCAAACGAGCTTCACAAGTGAAGTTCGATCAATATTATATGAGTCTTTTCATTCGAAGATATAAGTGGAATATACTTATATTGAGAATGAAAAGACGTAATATAATTATAAGTATATTACTTCAGGTTCCTACCTAGATTTCTATTAAGCTGAAAACATAATAGCAGAAACTTTTCACGATAAAGATATTATTTCAAAATGATACGTTTTAGAATTTATGATCGAAATATTTTATATGCCTACTATTAAAATCAACTTGTGATTTATTGTTAAAGATAGGTAATATGTAGATCTAGATTTCTATTAGAATAGATTTTTGATAAGTAATTATACATAATTTATATCATTAATTTATTCGAAAAGCTAAGACGGACCACGCGCCTACGTGTGTTTGTCGTCATTGCAGCGGTCGGTAGGATTATTTATCGAAGTGATTAAAGATGGGTACATCTTTATTCACATATACTATACATTATAAAATAGGAGATGTGGCTTGTTCACAAGTATTTATTTTTTCGTTTCGAACAAAAACAATCGTCGACTGGGAGCGCCTTAATGCTATGCAGAAAAAAAATCTATTGATGCACGTCCGGGATTCGAACCCTTGATCTTCAGAATGAAAGTCGGGGTGCCGCCCACTTGGCCAACACGCCTATCTCTGTGCAAAAATAATGCCGATAGAAAAAGTTACGTCATAATCATAAGCGATCATTGGTGTATCGGTGGCTGACGTCGATGTTTTTCGGGTTAACATACGTTTCAATCTATGTCATCGTTTATCTATAGTACTAAAACCTTCCTATTTCCAATCGTGGGTTTGATTCGGTTCAATAACTGTCTTGTTCTGTTCAATAATTGTCTTGTTTTCTATTAATTTCTTAACTAGATATTTAAGCTTTTTTCATTTTCTCTCAAACTAGTTTTTCTTTTTTAATTCCTATAGTTTTATTAAGAGGCTCCCAGTCGCTGATTGCTCTTTTTCGAAACGAAAAAAGAAATACTTCTGAACAAACCACATCTCCTATTTTTATAAATATATTACTTCAGGTTCCTACCTAGATTTCTATTAAGCTGAAAACATAATAGCAGAAACTTTTCACGATAAAGATATTATTTCAAAATGATACGTTTTAGAATTTATGATCGAAATATTTTATATACCTACTATTAAAATCAACTTGTGATTTATTGTTAAAGATAGGTAATATGTAGATCTAGATTTCTATTAGAATAGATTTTTGATAAGTAATTATACATAATTTATATCATTAATTTATTCGAAAAGCTAAGGCGGACCACGCTCCGACGTGTGTTTGTCGTCATTGCAGCGGTCGGTAGGATTATTTATCGAAGTGATTAAAGATGGGTACATCTTTATTTACATATACTATACATTATAAAATAGGAGATGTGGCTTGTTCACAAGTGTTTATTTTTTCGTTTCGAACAAAAACAATCGTCGACTGGGAGCGCCTTAAGTGTTTTTTATTTAGATTGTAAAATTGTTTGTTTTGAGAAAAAAAAATTGCTAGTGTGATTAACTAATACTATATATATATAAAAGAAAGTCGTGTTAGTTAGGTACACTATTTACAACTCAAGATCGGCTAAGCCGATTTGGCTGAAAATTGGTTGGGAAGTAGCTTAGAAACAGGAGTCGGACATAGGATACTTTTTATAACGGGAACGGGAAAGGGAAATTACCACAACTTTTATTAATTCTAAAGCGATACGAAGTTCGCCGGGTTAGCTTGTATTATATTAAAAAAACAAATGTTTTATCACTCAGTGTTACGTATTGTTGAAAAACAATTTGTGCAATGAATGAATCTGGCTATGCCTTTAATGTAGACATATGGTAAACATTGTCTAGATTCCGGAACGATTTGTTTAGATTTTAAACGCCTAATTCTCGTTTAGCTTACTCGAAGTTCAATACGGTGTAAACAAAACATAGGAATATAAGAAGAGGTTTTTAAATATTTTGGCTTTAACAGGATTACGTTTTGTTGTGTAAACTATAGGTATTTTTAGGGGTCCGTACCCAAAATGTAAAAAAGGACCCTATTACTAAGACTTCGCTGTACATCTGTCCGTCTGTCTGTCACAGGGCTGTATTTCATGAACCGTGATATCTAGACAGTTGAAATTTTCACAGATTATGTATTTCTGTTGTCACTAATAACAAATACTAAACACAATAAAATAAATATTTAAGAGGGACAACAAATGTGTTTTTTTGGCGTTTTTTATAGATTATGGTACGGAACCCTTCGTGCGCGAGTCTGACTCGCACTTGGCCGGTTTTTTTCTCCTCAGTTTTTCTTATTATAAGAAGAGGTTATCAATTCAACATGTAGGTATATTCATTTATATGTGACCAGCAGACGCTCAGATATATATACCTTAGGGCGTCCGTATGAAAACCCTTACCTGATGATTGTTGAAGGATGATTATACCGTTTCTCGTTGAATATGTGGGCGAAAATCATCTGGTCATAGGTTTGTAATTTTACCACTTTGAGGCATAAGGCATAATGTCTCGTCTTACTGTATCATAGCCGTGACCAACATCAAATAAAGTTTTCATTTAATTGTGAAGTGCATTTAATTTTTAAGTGCAATATAGTAATACTATATTGCACTTAAAAATTAAATACAAAAAGCCGGACTTTTCATTCAGCCAACATAAATGGTAGTAAAAATTGTGGTTAGCAAGAGGAAAATCAAAAACTTAAAGATTTAAGATTACCTTACGGAAAATAATATGTAAAGCTTTAGTGGCTCAAAGACGAAGATGTAGGCACTTTTGCTAACCATAAGCGGAATAAACTAACACGATGGTCCTCGGACCTCGTCTCACTTTCCGAGAGATGTGAAGGGGTACCCGCGGAGTATGGGGACAGTAAGATCAAACGCAAAATGCATTATTCATATTCAGTGACTTACGAGATCATCTGAATTGACCACTACGCCGTACTTCTTGTTCAATCGGCGAAGAAAGGAGTTTTTTATTACGATGAGTATTTTGATAGTGTGTATTAGTGATTTTTTAGGGTTCCGTACCCAAAGGGTAAAATCGGAACCCTATTACTAAGACTTCGCTGTCCGTCTGTCTGTCTGTCTGTCACAGGGCTGTATCTCATGAACCGTGATAGCTAGACAGTTGAAATTTTCACAGATTATGTATTTCTGTTGACGCTACAACAACATATACTAAAAACAGAATAAAATAATAATTTAAGTGGGGCTCCCATACAACAAATGTGTTCTTTTGGCGTTTTTTATAGATAATGGTACGGAACCCTTCGTGCGAGAGTTCGACTCGCACTTTGCCGATTTTTTTTTGTTGCTTTTTTTAACCGACAAAAAACGGAGAAGGTTCTCAAGTCGACGCGTATATATTTTGTTATGTATGACCACGTATATCTTTTAACCTGATGATCCGATTTCGATGATTTTTTTTCTATTGTATAGAGAATAGTCCCAAGTTGGTCCCATTTTAATTATATTTATGTCGGACTGACAGTTTCTTCAAAAACTAAAAACTAATATCGTCCCTCGACTTTGCAATTGGTCGATTTTCGTCGGTATTCTTTTTAGATTTTTAAACGTAATTATATGTACCTATTTTTTACCCGGTGATCCGATTAGAATGTTTTTTTCTATTGTTTTGTGTAGTGAATAGTGCAAAGTCGGTCTCTTTTAAATTGTAATAGCGTAGGACTAATCGTACCTTCAGAAAAAAAAAGAAAAAATATCCTGTCTTGGTTTTTTGATTAGTCGAAACCTTTTTGTCGGTTTTTATTTTATTTTATTTATTTATTTATTTATACTTTAATTGCACTTATAAAATAAATACAAAAACGTAGGTAATTAGGTGGAGACGTGTTGAAAAAAGCATTTACCTACCTACATAATATCTGACACGCGTTGTGACCTTATTTATAAAGTCAGATCACTTTATATAAATATAAACTTTAGTATAGGTGCCTAACAACTATTTCTGTGCTAGCTTGTTATAAAATGTCGTACGTATAATGTCGGGATTCGCCTTTTTAAACCAATTACTCGGTTCTATATATATTTCAAAGTTAATATATTTTATCAATTATCAATCAAAATGGCCTTCATCTCTATCCTATTTTTTAGGAGTTATAAAACTCAATCCAAATGTTATGCCTTCACCGCTATCTTGTGCAACTGAAGCTTCGCACGCTCTGTGGTGCTGACGTAGGTCGTGAACTCTGAGCTAAGAAGCACTCTGCGCCACGTGCAGTAATTGAAGTTCCTACGACAACATTGCAAGGCTTGTTGATTCCCTCGTGGATATTTCTAAATCAAACGTTACCTTGAGGGAATCAAGTAAATCAAAGGTTTTGTTCACCGTTGATCGAGACAATCTTTTTGAAAATGAAAAATAAAGTTTTCTAGCTACACACTGCGATTTTATAATTACGCGCTTAACTTTTCATTTATAAAAGATCTGGGATTGGCAATGCAATTCGTTTCGATAGTTTTGTGAAGTAAATAGGTACTATCCAAATTTAATGTTGTCCATAAAGTAGTGTTATTTTGATTAAAATCAAGATAAGAAAAAATAATTGGTTAAATTTAAAGGAACAATTAATAGCGGTTTGTTTGTTGTGTACAGGAGCCATCCCGCCATCACCCACGTTGTAAATTCCACTGTGGAATTTCCACATGATTAATCCGTTAGAACATCTTAAACCAAAAGCAAGAGCGCGCGCCCGAAATGGGATTGGCCAGCGGCCACGGACACGTGGCGTCGCCGTCGCGTCAGGAAGCTCAACGACGTAAACATGCCTATTTGCACGACTGTGATCTTGGCCAGATCTTGACCCATTAACACGGGAACCGATGTCAGAGCTGTCGCTTTATATATATTTTTAGCAGGAGGGCGGGCGCGGGGGCTTTGTTGCGAGTGTACGCGTGAGCGTCGCGGCGGTAACATACAGCGGTCGTTGCGCGGCAATGCTCGCTCCAGCTCGCCGGGCAGCACACCATGACGAGCCGCGGAATCCGACGCAAAAAGTCATCACTGGCCGAGGTGAAGGTGGCCGTGGTCGGCGCCCCCTCCGTAGGCAAATCCGGTATGTCGTATGTTAAGTGAAGTGCTCTAAGGGATATTGGCTCCTTGATCAACTTTCGCGACGGTTTTCAGAAACTTTGCTGAAGTTAACTTGACTGCTCAAGTGTGTTCGTAAATATAATATACCTGTATTTTTTATAAGTGATTATTTATGGAAAGGAAAACTAGCTGAATATTTTCTTATTCTAGTTCAGTTAGCGTTTCTAAAGAGTGTTCTAAAGTTATAAGTAGTTTCGTGCGTTATAACGACATTACATTCGGTAACACCTTCCCTAAAATAAAGTTGATGAACTACATGTGTTGTCTCAAGGCTCCGAATATTTTGAGATCGTAATCAGCTCCAATAAAGTAAACGCTTTCAATTTGCAATAAAATACAAAATTTATTATTATATCATACAGGATACGGATATTTTTCTAGATCGTCATCAATATTTGAGCGATTTTAAATGCTACCGAGGGAATTTTATTATGATTCTTTTTCTACCGTTTTGCACATACCTAACCACGTTAATTTTATTATAATACTGATAATAAATTGTGTTATTCGTATTAGGTTTAACGTTTCATTATGCAGTCCTTATACTAATGGAAAATACGAGTATTTTAAACTTTGCCGAATCAATATTATTTTTATTTGTTTATTTAGCATCATCGACAGTTATGAGGTCTAAAGATTTTTCTATTGTTATACGTACATGTAGGGACAGTCTAGTACAAAAATTAGACAAATACGTCAATTATCTTCCTACACAAGCAATAAATACATACAAATATTAGCAAGCATTTTAAAACAGGAATTCCTATATAAATATGTCAATTAATTTCACACTAGGTAAGTATGTCGTTAAAAAAATAGTTTATTGTTAATTTTTCTGTCTTTAATTTGGATGAAATAAACCCTAAAGTAATCTATGTTTAAGGTACCTAACACATTTGATAGGTAATAATTAAAACTATCGTGGTTGTTAATCATTTTAAATAGAAATACGGCTAATTACAGCGTTTTTTCTTGTATTGCTGACGTTTTGAGGCAATTCAGATGCTCTTCATCATGAGCATGGTCAAAGACCGCGAGTAACGGCAGATCACGGTCGATGCTCATGATGAAGAGCATCTGAGTTGCCTCGAAACGTCAGCAATATATATATTACTATATTTTTTCATGAATTACCTACAAAATGTTAACAAATAAATGAGAAAACATGAATGCACCAATTTCATTAAATTCAAAAATTTCGTTAAATTACTTTAGCTTTTAAAGGTTTGAGAGTCGAAAGCTCATTGAATCGCTGTATCTAGCAGCAGGCTTATTCCGTAAAAATCGATCTACGTTTTCCTATTTTCATTACCATAGCTTGAATTTAAAGAATATCACATCATATTAACTAATAAAGAATCACTCTACCTATTCTAAGATTCTATAATAATTGCTATGAAAGTAGTATTTCTAAATTCGACCGATATTCTGAGCAATGGTAATGAAAACCGACGCGTGAAGATCGATTTTTACGGAATAAGCCTGTGGATCAGAATAACACCGCAAGCTTGATCAATGCGATAGTGATGCAGAGCGACTGTCATGTCATGTCAATATGTTCTATATCCGTAAGATAATCCATACTGTTTGCAGTTCTAAAATAGTCCAATAAATTTTTGATCGAACCTTGAATAAATATAGGATCACGACTAATCCCCAAGTACGGTAGACATACTCTTAGATCTCAGACGCTTAGATCCTTGGAGATGTCTAAGAGGCACGTCCAAACATTATGTTTGGCACAATATCCACATTTTGCAGTAGTTAGTATGCCATGCCTGGTTGCTAGCCCTAATACTAACTGGTTTCCTCAAGATGTTTTCCTTCACCGTCTTGAGGACGTGTTTTAATGCGCAAATACATTTTAGAATGACAAAATAAATTACATTAGTGTCGATTCTGTAGTTGCATTTCATAAGATCAATTAAACAAGGATGGATATCATGTTTAACCGACGAAAAAAGGTGGAGATTTAAAATTCGACGTGTATATAATATTTTTTTAATATATGACCACCTTTTTTTACCTTGTGATCCGATTTCGATGATTTTCTAATCAAATTAGTCCCAAATTAGTCCCATTTTAATTAAAATTCATATTGGACTAATATGTTCTTCATAAAACTTAAAAAACCGGCCAAGTGCGAGTCGGTCTCGCGCACGAAGGGTTACGTACCATTATCTGTATAATCTGTGAAAATTTCAACTGTCTAGCTATCACGGTTCATGATATACAGACAGACGGACAGCGAAGTCTTAGTAATAGGGTCCCGTTTTTACCCTTTGTGTATGGAACCCTAAAAACGAATAGAAAAGTTAAGGGACGATTCCCTGAACTCATCGATTGGTCGAAACATTTTCGGCGTTTTTCTTTTTAGTTTTTTAAACGATTTGACGAAGTTGCTGTCAAATTAAGTTGCTTCAGCAAAGTGCATCAGAATCGACACTATTGTTTATTCTACAGATCCTGCTCACGTCTAAGCTTGCTCTAACCCAATTACAGTCTCGAGCTATAGAGCTGTTCGCTCGTTAGATACTAACGTTGTGATATAGCTTCAAATAAGCTTAGCTTAACTTGATTTAAGGTTTAGCTACACGTCCTTATGTTGGACCAAGAGTTTTATCAAAACAAATTTGAAATCAAAATAAAATAGGATCACGGCTGTAATCCCGAAGTATGGTAGACGTCCTTTCAAATCTCCAGGCGCTCAGAACCTTTAGATGTCTAAAAGGGTTGGCATATCATTGCTATTTGTGCATATTTCCGTGCATTCAGTAAACAAACTGAGAATAAGTAATAAACTTAGTAGGTATCCGTCTTGGCACAGAATAAATACAAAGCGCTAGGAAACTATAGCACAGGATAATTGATATTGCTACATTTCAGACTCGTTGGCAAAGTGAATCTCTGGGTGCTTGCTAACTCGGTCTAAAGCTCGTTGGGGAAATCTTAGTGTATGCGCACGCCGCGTTTTTGAAACGCGCTATGGCGGCGTCGACACCCGTTCGTAGCGATACAGACTTCCCTAGATACTAGATTTCCCCAACGAGATTTATACCGAATAAGCAAGCACTAGACTAAAGCTAGTTTAAAATCTTATTGGTGCCCTATTTAACAATGACTCGCTACTACATGACAAGATCCTATTGCGGTTAAGAGTCAAATCCGATAGCTTTTACAGTAACTTTTTATTTCTTTCTCCATGAATAAGGTTTATGACAGCTTACCACAAATAATAAAATGAAAGTGACTTTAAAACGACTAATTCTGGTAAGGTTTTTAGCCCCAATATAAACTATCTATTGCTCGACATATAATGTGAAACACATAAAATGTTTCCACAAATGTCCGTTATTTTCTTTGAAAAAATTGTGTATCATTACATTTAGCACATGCCCGCTTTTTGCAGACACGTGACAGGTTGCAAGCCCATAAGAATTACTATTACGAGTACACTGGAATGGAAATACCAGTAAAAGCTATAGGTTATAAAGATTGCCTGGCCGATGCATTTGCGATTATAGGTCATGGCCTCCCTATTACTATATGTAAGTCAAGTGCCTTTATTGCTCCGAGTTACCGTGTGGATCTTTAGGGGGAGTTTCCATCTATGCAGATCTGTGCGTAGCGGACCAAACACAGCGCTCGACATTTTTAAACTAGACTATTGGAGCGTTGTCATTAGTACGGTCCATACAGCTTCGCACAGCTCACAGTAAGTGGAAACTCACCTTTAGAATGCATTATTGTCAGCAACGAACAAACAGTGTTGCCAACTATAGAAGTAGGACCAAAACAATCGACACCACAAAAAAGTTACACTATAATTACGTACTAAAATTAAAAAAAACTGACTTCGAATTAGGCTTATGTAAATCTAATTTTCTTTTTTATTTATTTTTTAAATATAAATAAAAAATGTTTTGATCAATATTAAAGTTGAGAGAGTAGTTTTTTTTAGTTTTATATAGTCACAAATAAATGGGACCTCCTTGGGTCTATACAATAGAGAAAAAAATACCTTAATCGGACCTTAATAAGGAATAACCAGTTAAAAAACCATGCAATCCTAAATGTAGTACCTATTAAGAACCTCCTCTTTTCTTTTGTCGGTTGAAAAATAGATTTTAAAATTAGCTATAACACTTAAAAAATGCATGGTTAGTTCCTAATAGAACACGTTAGTATTACATAGCAGAAACGATAACATAATATCGGTCGACTTAAGGTGATATTACTTGAAACTTTTGACGTTTTGTATGGGCTTAGTCTACCAGGATAAGACGGAAAAAGTGATAAAACTGCATTATCTCGAAAACCATCAAATTTAAAAAGAAACTGTCTGTAATTTATTTAGCTAGTATGATTATCTTACGAATTATATAAAAGTAAACTGTTTAGCTATTCATAGCTTTGATTAAAAACGAAACTCGTGTTTTTGAAGAGCCAACTTTGGAAAATAAATCTATCGAGAAAAGTTTCACCAATCATGTTTCTGTCTGTAATTTATCTAGATTATATTCTTAAGTTATCTTTGTCATGAAAAACAAAGCTGTATGTTTTGCGGTTATTGAGAAAAAACGATTCTGCATTCATCAAAAACATTTATTACTCGCCTTAAGCCCATTTCCATCTATTGTTCCGAAACTATTGACCTAAATTCATTGTTAACCGAGCACTGCAAAATAATTAATACGATGCAGTATTTTTTACATGGAAGCTTACGAAATAGGTCAGGAAGGATGACCGATTATTCAGGTCGTAGCTAATCCTAATAATATTATAAACGCGAAAGTTTGTGATAAGGCTGCTATGTTTGTTCCCTAATCAAAAATAAACGACAAAACGGATTAAGATGTAATTTGCTGTAGTAAGTAAATAAAAGAAAAAAAACTTGAAAGGTGTCAAGGGACACCCGGATGGAACGAAGTTCTCACAAAATAACGTGGGACAAGGGAAGGGGAATCAACTTTGACCTCGACCTCGACCTCGACCTCGACCTCGACCACACATAAAGTGATGTTTATGAAAAAAGATTTCGTCCACTGTGGGTGCGTGTTCTCATAGTGTCGTTCTTGAATACGAGGGTTAATTTCATAAAAATTGTTTGAGCCGTTTCCGAGATTCAGATTATAATAAATAAATATTTATACAAGAATTGCTCGTTTAAAGGTATTATAGATTCTTCATAAGCGGCAGCGTTACCAATGCAAATTATGCCCAATTAATTATTAGGACTTTCCTCTGCCTACCCCTTTTCTATACCCAGTGGCGGATTTACCACTAGGCTGAGTAAGCTGGAGCCTAGGGCGGAAAATTTGGGTTTATTTTTTCAAACATCACTATTTATTTTAGCCTTTAACGTCCCACTGCAGGACAGATGCCTCCCTCCTACAGGAATCACCACTTTTAACTAAATCATTGGATTGTACAAATAATCTCTGGATAGGGGGTGCAATTCAATAGCCTACGGCGGTAGTCCGCAACTGTCTATACCATACCATACGGTAGACATCTAAAAGGATGTCTAATCATATTTTTTGTATAACTACTAAGCAGGTACATATTCGTTCATGGTTCGTTATTTACAGAAAACATAGTGCTTAGCATTTCACGTGGAATGTTCTAAAATAAAGCATAATTGAAATGCAATACTCGAATTAGTTCATTTGTTTGCAAATTACTGTAGACCAACTGTGCGTGCCAGACTGGCGATTGAATACTTTGTCTAGGTAGTTATGAGGACTGTTGAATTGTGTATAGTCTTTGGCTGCCTCCCAGACCCGGTGTGTCGTTCTTCTGTTCAAATTCTTATTTAAATTCAAAAATAATTTATTTCAATAAAATCACAAGGATTACTTTGAAACGTCTTAACTAGGTGAAGCTACGCCGATTCCTCGCGACCAAGCCTAGAAGAATCAGGCAACAAACACGGCTTGGGGTCTACCTTTTTTTTCAATGATCCTTTCCTTAATGCTATATAGAGCTCCAGTGTGGTGCCGTAAGAACAAGGTCAAGGCTCAAACAAGAATAATAATTAATAGTACTACTCGTTCTAGAGCAGCGACAAATTTGAAATATAGGTATTTAAAAAATCTATTGCTGTCGCCCTATACCCAAGATAAATGTACGAGTGGCGATAGAGAGAACTACAGCGTGGACGCAATATTCGTCATCGCAGTATTCACACCTTTCTAGATTTCATAGAAAAATAGTCTCTCTCTCTCCCGCCATGCGGTGCCTCTCCCGCTCTCTCTCTTTCCCGCCTCGCCCGTGACCGGGTTGTAACAGCTAGAACCCCACAGAACGGATAGAGAGAGGATATCCTCTCAGATCTCCAGGTGCTTGGATCTTTGAAGGTATTTAATGCGGGTAGTCAAGAGGACGTCCAAACATTACATTTGGCATAAGCTATTAACTTACTATACTAATAAATACTTAATAATATTAAGTACTCGCCGAGCCATGACAGTCTTTGTCCAGTCCTGTGTAGTCAAAACAGATGTCAGTTTTTTTGCACACCAGTGCCATACCTAAATTATCCCTTTTGCATTTCTTTTTATCATTTTGGGAATGTTTTACGGATTATAAACCTATGTTTTTGGGCATTATATTTACATCTACCAAATTGCATATTAATCCGTTTTCTCGTATATTAATTGACTTTCAAACATACAAAAATCCTCACAAACTTTTGCATTTATAAAATTAATAGGATTTTGGTGTATAATTTATTAGATGTAATAAATTGTAAAAATATTGTTATGCCTTAGGCAGAGCTTAACGAAAACATCAGAAATCATCTTCTGGTTGCTGCTTCTTGTTTTTCCTTTATCCAGCTATTACGTGAAAAGTTATGAAATGATTGTTTATGAGTTTTGCAGAGATCGTTCAGTAAAATGGAGTTTAAAGTTGTTTAAATATAGCTTTTTATGTAAGACAACGCGTACGCATTGTTACCATCGCGTAAAATCACACGCATTTAGGTCAAGACGCAGACTTTAAGACGAGTGATAAAAGTTTTTGAAGAATGCAGAATCGTTTTTTATCAATAACCGCAAAACATACAGTTTTGTTTTTTATGGCAAAGATAACTTAAGGATATAATCTAGATAAATTATAGCCAGAATCACGATTGGTGAAACTTTTCTCGATAGATTTATATTCCAAAGTTGGCTCTTCAAAAACACCAGTTTAGTTTTTCATCAAAATTATGAATAGCTAAACAGTTCATATTTATATAATTTGTTAGATAATCGTACTCGCTAAGTAAATTATAGACAAATTCTTTTTAAGCTTAATGGTTTTCAAGATTTGACAAACATTTCACATATCACCTTAATACCAAAATGCAATACAGTGAAACTCTAATTCGGTCTTACAGCTCAGTAGGTAGCTAAGCTCTTCGCGCTGTAGGTTGTGGGTTCGATCCCCACCCAGGACAAACATTTGTGAGATGGACATATAAGTTTGTTCAGTGTCTGGGAGTTATAATAATAATAATGTCAGCAATCTGGATCCCGTAGTAGATTTGCTTAGTTCGGAGCTAGATGGCGCTGTATGAAATGAAGATTTGTTTAACCACAACTAAATATTTCCCGTTTTGTCTATTTTAATATGAATAATGAATAAATAAATATCGCCTAAACAAAACCTTAGAGATAGAATATTATTCTTTCTCATCTTATTCACAAATTGTACAAAGAAATATAATAAAATACAAAAATAAAGTTGTAATATATATTGTAAGAATCGAACTCAAATTCAAATTCAAATTCAAAAATCATTTATTTCAATAAAATCACAAGGATCACTTTGAAACGTCTTAGGAACTAGGTGAAGCTACGCCGATTCCACGCGACCAAGCCTAGAAGAATCAGGCCACAAACACGACTTGGGGTCTACCTTTTTTTTAATGATCCTTTTCTTAAAGCTATGTAGAGCTCCAGTGTGATGCCAATCGAACAAGGTGAAGGCTCAAACAAGAATAATTATTAAAAGTACTACTCAAGTCTCAACTCACAACCTACAGCGCTGAGGGCAGAGTTACAACAAGTGAGCTGAAGTTAGTCTGTGTTAAATGTTATTCAGTCTATTCCAAGACTATAGTCAGTAAGACAATCACTAGTTCTGACGTTATCGAGTCATCATTGCTCTCCACTTAATGAAGCGGATGAGATCGTTAGCGGGTAGGTGAAGGTCTCGGTCGAGCTTTGTTCTGGCCATTTCTATTGTATCAAGTACTGTGCGATCAAATAAAGAAAATAATTTAAATGCAATTAAAAAATGAATGAAATAGTATCACGACTGTATTACCAAGTACGGTAAACATCCTCACAGATCTCCAGGCGCTCAGATCCTTGACGATGTCTAAAGGGGTTAGTCAAAGGCACGTCCAAACATAACATTTGGCACATGCCCGCATTTTGCAGTAGTTAGCATTCCACACGTGACAGGGTGCATGTCGCCGCTTACAAGGATACTAACTGCTTTCCACACGATGTTTTCCTTCACCGTCTCGAGCACGTGTTTTGATGCTCATATACATTTTTCGATACCACCCTAAATATATTCCTATTTTCGATACGTGATATCGAATATAGGTTATATAATGAATGTGAGATAAAAAGATAGTGATTTATAGAATACAAAAAAAATAGAGATGAATCTGGAAGATTGGTGATATCTCTAAGTTTCTAGCAGAAAATTTATTAGTTGATTAACACCTTGAAACGAATCAAACACAGATATTTGTAAGTATTTACACTATAGTGTAGTAAGTTTATTTATAAGTTCTATTTCTGTTCCATATGCCTACTATTTACAAGTGGAATCAGCTGCATTACGCTATTGAAGCAAAATGTTTATATCATTGCTTCAGGGAAAACCTTTTGATACGCAAGTGGCAGGTGTTATTACATTTCAAAGCATGTTCGTCTCAAAATACAATAATACTTACAAGTGAGGACTAGGGTTGTAAGAATTAGTGCGGACCAATGACAGCGCTCAAATATTCGAGTTTGGAATTGTCGAGCGCCGTGATTGGTCCGCTCCGTACAGCTCATCGTAGATAGAAACACATCCTAACGGAAGCCTTCTTAGCGGAGGCGGAGGCGGAAGTGAAAGTGGAAGTCGAAAAAATAGTAATTTTTTGAACTAATAGAAATTTATTATCGTTATTTCAAAAGGTAGTATACCTAGTTTCTTTAAATACAAACATTATCTACTGTGGCCTGAGCACGAACTACTATCGTATCGACAACGTGTCGTCCAAATGTCAAAACTGACACTTTTTGTATGGTAAAAGTGTCAGTTTTGGCATTTAAACGATACGTTGTCGATACGGTAGTGGTTCATGCTAACCCCCCAGATAAGCAATATTATTAAGAGGCAGAAAATTATATTTCATGTTGTATTACGTACAATGTGTAATTAAACCTCCGTTACAAGTCCGCTAATTTTTGACGGAGGCGGAGGCGGAGGTCATTCTTGTTTGAGCATTTACCTTGTTCGATCGGCACCACACTGGAGCTCTACATACTCGTAGCATTAAGGAAAGAATAATTGAAAAAAAAGGTAGACCGCAAGCTGTGTTTGTTGCCTGATTCTTCTAGGCTTGGTCGCGAGGAATCGGCGTAGCTTCACCTAGTTCCTAAGACGTTTCAAAGTGATCCTTGTGATTTTATTGAAATAAATGATTTTTGAATTTGGTCAGAAGTTCCGCAGTTACGGAAACGGACGCGAAGTTTCGTTGCAACACTAGTGAGAACGTATGAGTGTGGAGTGTCACTAACTTCACTGACCCAGACTGACCCAGTCACGTCAGTCGCTGGCTTCGACAACAATTCAACATGAAAGTGTCAAAGCGACTTCCAAAGTAGTGTGACTGCGGCGCCAACTATTGTTAGTTCCACTTTTGGCACATAAACGGCGCCAAATTAGTCTGTGGCACTAAAATTATTCTACTTGGTACAATATTGCACCCACGTGCATATCCAATTTTTTACCCGACTGTGGAGGGTAATGTTTTTCGAGCGTATGTATGTATGTATGTATGTCCGTTTCTTTGGCACGTGTAGAGCGTCCCTCACGATTTGACCGATTATGACATATGAGGTGTTGTTGGATTCGTCTCAATGCTATAAGATAAGCTATATATATTAAATATGGCGCCCCCCATCCCTTACTAAGGGGGCATAACAATTTCTTTTCATTATCATAATGATATAGGTATAAAATAAAAGTTAATAAATAGGCCATTCCAAATATATATAACTTTTATATAATATTCTAAATAAAAAATGTTTATTTTTATTTTTATTTAGAATTTGTGATGTCTTTTTGGCTAATAAAATATGAATTATGTTACTCGCTGCTTTTATTTGGACTTGCCACTAACTACCCTATCAGATAACTTAAAGGAACTAAGCTCTGGAAATCTGAGAGGATCTCTTGGGGTTTAAGACTTGATCCTATTTAATTTTAGTATAATCTTCTAGCTCGTAAAACTTTGGATATTTCCGTAGGTGTTAATGGCGTTTATTTTTAAACAGTTTATGTCCCGACAATAATCTTTTTAATGATATTTTAAACACCTAGCGGAAAATAAAGTTTGCGTTGATTTACTGTTTAGAGAAGCAGATAAGAAGTGGTTTCGTTTAGGCCGATATCTATGAAACTAGTTTTAACGTGTGTCCAAACATAGCGCACAAGGTGCGCGGCAGCGACGCGCATTATTCGCAGGACAAAAGTTTGCCGCGAGACAAGTTTAGACATAAAAGTAAATGTGCCGTCGTCCAATCAGATCGTGGATAGCCGCGCGCGGATGCCGCACTCAAATGCCGCGCTATGTTTGGTCACACCTCTATTTGCTTTTGTAAGCTCACTGGTAATCGCAATTTCGCTTCATCTGTCAAATTTGTGACTGCCTAAAGACAATGGGATTTTGACAGTTTAAACTGATTACGGTTATCAGTGATCTTCGTAATTATGGATGGCTCGAAGGCCTTCGAAAACCTAAGGTCCCTACCTTACTACAAGCTTTAATACAATACTACTCGTTGCAGAATACGAACTCATATTGGTATAAACTTGGTTAGTACTTTTAATTATTACTCTTGTTTGACCCTTCACCTGGTTCGTTCGGCACCATACTGGAGCTCTACATAGCATTAGAGAAAGGAAATCATTGAAATAATGGTAAGCTCCAAGCCGTGTTTGTTGCCTGATTCTTCTAGGCTTGGTCGCGAGGAACACGCGTAGCTTCACCTAGCTCCTAAGACGTTTCACTTTTGAATTAGAATTAGAATTTTAGAATTTGATATAGCGTTGTCACTATCGTATTGCGAGTACCTACGACTGTTTAATATTACTTTAAAAGCTTGTGGTAAGCCCCCAGAGCTGGCCATATTACGCGCCAGGTTTTCCAAGATGCAATGACCATTGGAAATTAGCGCAACACATCCAATCCAAGTCCTCTTGTGCGCGTAAATTTAGTTCTGAATGGCACGCGTTGATTCACAAATTCACAATGTGCCGATTGGTTACAAAAGTTACGTGCGTTATTTATAAATAACGCGCAATTCTGAGTATTTCTGTGAAACGCCAAATTGTTGCATGATTGCTTTGGGGAATTTATTGTAATAACACTTATGTACTTTGGCGCAAATTTTGGATATCAGACCTATTTCGTCAAGGCTTAAAGCATACTACATTCAAATTCAATTCATATTCACGTAAAATTGCAAGGATCACTTTCACAAACGTCTTAGGAGCTAGGATCAAACACCCGGTTGTGCTGCCTACCTCGGTTTTGAGCATTTTCAATTACGGCAGTCAATAACTAAGTACAGCAAACAAACTTGTTTCCATAGTCCTTATTGATTAGTGTCATTTGTGGTGCGTGATGAAACCATGATGATTGAATAAACCAATTTGTTAGTAACGTAAACTTTAGTTATATTTATCATCATATTTCTATCATAAAGTAAAAAAAAACCGGCCAAGTGCGAGTCAGACTCGCACACTTAGGGTTCCGTACTATTATCTATAAAAACCGGCCAAGTGCTAGTCGAACTTAAGAACGAAGGGTTCCGTACCATTATCTATAAAAACGGCAAAAAAAACATGTTTGTTGTATGGGAGCCCCCCTTAAATATTAATTTTATTCTGTTTTTTAGTATTTGTTGTTATAACAGCAATAGAAATACATAATCTGTGAAAATTTCAACTGTCTCGCTATCACGGTTCATGAGATACAGCCCTGTGACCGACAGACGGACAGACGGACAGCGAAGTCTTAGTAATAGGGTTCCGTTTTTACCCTTTGGGTACGGAACCCTAAAAAGTAGTTTTGTTGGACTTAAAAAAAACACTATTTTCCATCCTCCCGAAGTATACGGGAGTGATAACCATAGAGTTTCTGGTTCTTGAAAGAGATTTTACGTGATGAAATGACTCGGAATCACAATTACATCAACATCAAAAGCAGTTGATGATTGGTCAAAGTTTTAAATGATTTTTTTATAACGAGTAGGTAAATAAAAAACTTAATTTTTATGTTATACATCAAAGTGTTTGAGTAGGTTGGTACTTTATAGATCACTACATAGTATAAAGCAAAGTCGCTTTCCGCTTCCCGCGTCTGTATGTATGTATGTATGTATGTTTGCTTATATCTTTAAAACTACACAACGGATTTTGATGCGGTTTTTTTAAATAAATAGAGTGATTCAAGAGGAAGGTTTATATGTATAATACATGCATAATATAGTAGAGAAACACTGATTATTTTAGAGGTTTCTAATGTGATGTCGTAAATAAACACATTTTTTTGCGCTTACATTGCAAATGCTGGCTGAACCCCACGAGATATATCAAAATAATGTACTACAGTATTGTACACCTTAAAAACGTCTACAAAAAAGTCCACGATGGTATTAGAAATGTCTTACGCACAGCGAAGCGGGCACGGGTCAGCTAGTCTTATATATAAAATTCTCGTGTCACAATGTTAGTTACCTTACTCCGAAAAGGCTTTACCGATTTTTACCAAAGTTTATATGCATAATCAGTAGGTCTGAGAATCGGCTACTATCGACCCCTAAGTGTTACTGATGGCGTAAAGATCGGGAAAATCGGAAAGTGCTTTTTTCTGTTGGATTATTGACATTTGACAGGACAACGTCTGTCGGGACAGTTAGTTTAAGTATAAAATTGTATTAGAGACTGAATTTTATTTTGTTTTGCTTTCAGCTTTGACTGTTCGTTTCCTGACAAAGCGCTACATCGGAGAATATGATCATAAACAAGGTAATTTATTGTTACTAGATACTCAATGATGTAAGTATATTTTACATCGCTACTTATACGATACTAGCTTTAACCGGGACGTCCGCGTATATTCAGGAAATCGATTTTAGACAACTCTATTAAACATTAATATTCCCGAAAATCAAATTAAATTTTTGGGAAGAAAAGTAGACTATGTTCGTCCTAAGACTAAGGCTCATATTCAAGAACGACACTAAGAGAACGCATAGTAGGCTCCGACCCACAGTGGACAATATCTTGTTTCATAAACATCACTTGAGTGTTGTGCGACACTATGCGTACACTTCAGTGTTCCTCTAGCCAAAGTACCTCAACAGCTACTTTACCGAACGCATAGTGTAGGTTGTATTGTCATACGTATAACCTCAAGTAAATTTAACTTAAAAATTAGTACAAATGAGGATGATTTTGATGATTATTTTATTCGGTCGACGAAAAAACGATACTATTTATATTCACTACATACAAGAAAATTTTATTGTAATTTATTAATCCAACAGATATCAGGGGTCATACCACAAGGTCCTAAAGTAATATCAGAAAAATTGCGTTGTCACTTTTGCACCGTAATTAATATTGTTTTGATATTCCTTTTTAACTTGTGGTACGGCCACAGCTGATGAGCCGACATGACATTTGTTTGTTTATACAAATACTCTGGGGTTTGTTTCTTTGATTGATTGATATTAATGACGTTTACCATTGCTTGAAGTTAGGTCCAAAACCAACCACCAATCACAACGCCGAATTCACCCCTATGCGTTCACTGAGCTAAGGAATACTCAAGTGTTGTTCATGAAACGAATGTATGGACATATTCGACACTGTGAGAAATCGGAAACTTTGCAGTGAGAACACCTACACTTAGCTTAGTGATGTTCTTGAATACGAGCCTGAAACTATGACGAGACTAAGACTAACCCTCGTATTCAAGAACGACACTATGAGAACACTCACCCACAGTGGACGAAATCTTTTTTCATAAACATCACTTTATGTGTTGAGCGGCACTATGGCGCACGGCTACCGTGTGCCTTTAGAGCTCAACTTTGGCTAGAGGCACGCAACAATGTGTCTCTAGTCACACTATGCAGTGTCGCACAACACATAAAGTTATTTTTATGAAAAAAGATTTCGTCCACTGTGGGTGCGTGTTCTCATAGTGTCGTTCTTGAATACGAGGGTGAGACTTTAAACTATGTCTGTCTACCTATATAAAATTTCATTGCAATCGGCCTAGCGTATCAATAGATAGACAGAGTTACTTTCGCATCTATAATCTTAATAATATTATAAATGCGAAAGTTTGTCAGTGGGGTGTTTTTTTACTCTTTCACGGAAAAACTACTGAACGGATTAAAATGAAATTTTACAGGTTTATAATATTTGTATCTATTTTATTTCATTATATCGTCTATTTATATGTATAATAAGTATGTATTTACAAAAAAAAAAAAAAAAGTATATAAGTACTCTATCAGTTATCTGGTTCCCATAGTACAAGCTTTGCTTAGTTTGGGGCTAGATGGCGCTGTGTGTAAAGTCCGCCAATATTTATTTATTTTATTTATTTTATTTTACTGTTTCTATTTTGTTTATTTAAGCTTTAATTGTATTATATTTTGTATGTATATTCTTGTTAATATTTGTGTACCTAGCAGTATGTTTTCCTAAAATTCTAAAATAAAATATCTAAATACAAGCCAACCCGGCGAACTTCGTATCGCTTTAGAATTATCTCCCGTTCCATTTAAAAAATATCCTATGTTCGTCTCTTGGTTCTAAACTACCTCCCCATCAATTTTCAGCCAAATCGGTTCAGCCGTTCTTGAGTTATAAGTGTTGTAACAAACTCTACTTTCTTTTATATAGTAATAAAGATATCAAATCAAATCATTTATTCAGAACTAGCGACCCGCCCCGGCTTCGCACGGGTAGCATGTTATTATACATATAAACCTTCCTCCTGAATCACTCTATCTATTAAAAAAAACCGCATCAAAATCCGTTGTGTAGTTTTAAAGATATAAGCAAACATACATACATACATACAGACGCGGGAAGCGGAAAGCGACTTTGCTTTATACTATGTAGTGATATGTAGTGACAAATACATGGGTTTACTTTACAAAGTGTACGATGAAACCACAAAAGTTAAAAACTGTATAGTAACATTAAATAAGAACTAACTAATTAATAATAAAAGAGTTTTAAGAAAGTATAAAACATAAAACTGTGCATAATAAGTTAGTGGTGGGTATGTGTGTGTATGTGTGTGTATGTGTGTCTGTGTGTCTGTGTTTGTGAAAATGTGTGTGTGTAAAGAATGTGTTACTTAAGAGGCTGCCAGTCGCTGATTGCTCTTTTTCGAAACGAAAAAAGAAATACTTCTGAACAAGCCACATCTCCTATTTTTATAAGTATATTACTTCAGGTTCCTACCTAGATTTCTATTAAGCTGAAAACATAATAGCAGAAACTTTTCACGATAAAGATATTATTTCAAAATGATACGTTTTAGAATTTATGATCGAAATATTTTATATACCTACTATTAAAATCAACTTGTGATTTATTGTTAAAGACAGGTAATATGTAGATCTAGATTTCTATTAGGATAGATTTTTGATAAGTAATTATACATAATTTATATCATTAATTTATTCGAAAAGCTAGGGCGGACCACGCGCGGACGTGTGTTTGTCATCATTGCAGCGGTCGGTAGGATTATTTATCGAAGTGATTAAAGATGGGTACATCTTTATTCACATATACTATACATTATAAAATAGGAGATGTAACTTGTTCACAAGTATTTCTTTTTTCGTTTCGAACAAAAATAATCGTCGACTGGCAGCGTCTTAAGGTAGCTTACGTATCTACGAGTATAACACATAGGCTACTTGTTATCCAGGTACCACCCTTGCGAAGCCGGGGCTAGCAGCTTGTGTTATTATAAATTCACTCTGATTAATAGCATGATTCATTGTCGTTATTACTTGATGGTATTTTAATATAGATAATTTATACATTTCAGATAGCAAATACAAGCACGAGGCAATGTTGGACGGTGAAGCGATACTCTTTGAGATTCTTGACACCTGCCCAAAGGTAAGGAACTAATAACTTATGGTGATAAGTGACATTTTTGACGTTTTGAATGGGCTGAGTCTACGGAAAAAGTGATAAAATGGCAATAACTTGAAAAACATCAAATTAAAAAAAAATTGACATTAATTTAGGTAGCTAGTATGATTATCTAACGAATTATATAAAAATGAACTATTTTGCTATTCATAGTTTTGATTAAAAACGAAACTAGTGTTTTTGAAGAGCCAACTTTGGAAAATAAATCTATCGAGAAAAGTTTCACCAATCGTGTTTCTTCTGTCTTTAATTTATCTAGATTAAATCCTTAAGATATCTTTGTCATAAAAAACAAAACTGTATGTTTTGCGGTTATTGAGAAAAAACGATTCTGCATTCATAAAAAAATATTTATTACTCGTCTTAAATATACATAATATACACTAGCAGACCCGGCCACGCGTTGCTGTGTCAACAGTTTGCAATAAAATATTCATCATCATCTTCATGCCCTTATCCCACATAAGTGGGGTCGGCACGACATGTTTGTGTACTTCTCTAAAAAATAATATTGCGTCTATAAGTTGAGATGTAAGCTATCCTATCTTTCAAGTTGAATCAAACTGCACACAGTATCCAAAGTTTGATTAAAATCGGTTAAGTAGTTTAGGAGTCCATCGCGGACAAACGTGACGCGTAATTTATATATATTACTAGCTGACCCGTGCCCGCTTCGCTGTGCGTAAGACATTTCTAATACCATTGTTGACTTTTTTGTAGACGTTTTTAAGGTGTACAATACTGTAGTACATTATTTTGATATATCTCGTGGGGTTCAGCCAGCATTTGCAATGTAAGCGCTAAAAAATGTGTTTATATACGACATCACATTAGAAACCTCTAAAATTATCAGTGTTTCTCTACTATATTATGCATGTATTATACATATAAACCTTCCTCTTGAATCACTCTATTTATTTAAAAAAACCGCATCAAAATCCGTTGTGTAGTTTTAAAGATATAAGCAAACATACATACATACATACATATTACATACAGACGCGGGAAGCGGAAAGCGACTTTGCTTTATACTATGTAGTGATAGTGAAGAAGATTAAGACACATCATCATTGTCTTCCTGAAGTTATCCCACTGTCAAAGACCCGGTTGTGGTGCCTACCAAGCCAAAAATCTATAGTTAATACAATTCTTTGTCGATAGTCCGTTTTGATTAGTGACAGTTATTGTGATGCGTTATGGCTATCGGTTTTGGTTTCAGTTTCGTTTTCAGATTCGATTTCGGTTTCGGTTTCGGTTTAGAATTCAATTTTATTTTCGATTTCAAACCTAACCTAACTTAAAATTATATTTTTTAATTTTGCATTTGATTCTGATGTTGCTTTCGGTTTCGGTTAAGGATTCGGTTTCTTTTTAGTTTTTCTGTTTCTGTTTCGGATTTGAATTCAGACTTAATTTTATTTTCGATTTCAAACCTAACCTAACCTAACCTTATATGTTTTAATTTTGCATTTCATTCTGATGTTGCTTTCAGTTTCGGTTAAGGATTCGGTTTCTTTTTAGTTTTTCGGTTTCTGTTTCGGATTTGAATTCAGATTTAATTTTATTTTCGATTTCAAACCTAACCTTGCCTAACCTTATATTTTTTAATTTTGCATTTGTTTCTGATTTGGCTTTCGGTTTCGGTAAAGGATTCGGTTTCTTTTTAGTTTTTCGGTTTCTGTTTCGGATTTGAATTCAGACTTAATTTTATTTTCGATTTCAAACCTAACCTAACCTAACCTTATATTTTTTAATTTTGCATTTGATTCTGATGTTGCTTTCAGTTTCGGTTAAGGATTCGGTTTCTTTTTAGTTTTTCTTTTTCTGTTTCGGATTTGAATTCAGACTTAATTTTATATTCGATTTCAAACCTAACCTAGCCTAACCTTATATTTTTTAATTTTGCATTTGATTCTGATGTTGCTTTCGGTTTCGGTTAAGGATTCGGTTTCTTTTTAGTTTTTCTGTTTCTGTTTCTGTTTCGGATTTGAATTCAGACTTAATTTTATTTTCGATTTCAAACCTAACCTAACTTAAAATTATATTTTTTAATTTTGCATTTGATTCTGATGTTGCTTTCGGTTTCGGTTAAGGATTCGGTTTCTTTTTAGTTTTTCTGTTTCTGTTTCGGATTTGAATTCAGACTTAATTTTATTTTCGATTTCAAACCTAACCTAACCTAACCTTATATTTTTTAATTTTGCATTTGATTCTGATGTTGCTTTCGGTTTCAGTTAAGGATTCGGTTTCTTTTTAGTTTTTCTGTTTCTGTTTCGGATTTGAATTCAGACTTAATTTTATTTTCGATTTCAAACCTAACCTAACCTAACCTTATATTTTTTAATTTTGCATTTGATTCTGATGTTGCTTTCGGTTTCGGTTAAGGATTCGGTTTCTTTTTAGTTTTTTTTGTTTCTGTTTCGGATTTGAATTCAGACTTAATTTTATTTTCGATTTCAAACCTAACCTAACTTAAAATTATATTTTTTAATTTTGCATTTGATTCTGATGTTGCTTTCGGTTTCGGTTAAGGATTCGGTTTCTTTTTAGTTTTTCGGTTTCTGTTTCGGATTTGAATTCAGATTTAATTTTATTTTCGATTTCAAACCTAACCTTGCCTAACCTTATATTTTTTAATTTTGCATTTGTTTCTGATTTGGCTTTCGGTTTCGGTAAAGGATTCGGTTTCTTTTTAGTTTTTCGGTTTCTGTTTCGGATTTGAATTCAGACTTAATTTTATTTTCGATTTCAAACCTAACCTAACCTAACCTTATATTTTTTAATTTTGCATTTGATTCTGATGTTGCTTTCAGTTTCGGTTAAGGATTCGGTTTCTTTTTAGTTTTTCTTTTTCTGTTTCGGATTTGAATTCAGACTTAATTTTATATTCGATTTCAAACCTAACCTAACCTAACCTTATATTTTTTAATTTTGCATTTGATTCTGATATTGCTTTCGGTTTCGGTTAAGGATTCGGTTTCTTTTTAGTTTTTTTGTTTCTGTTTCGGATTTGAATTCAGACTTAATTTTATTTTCGATTTCAAACCTAACCTAACTTAAAATTATATTTTTTAATTTTGCATTTGATTCTGATGTTGCTTTCGGTTTCGGTTAAGGATTCGGTTTCTTTTTAGTTTTTCGGTTTCTGTTTCGGATTTGAATTCAGATTTAATTTTATTTTCGATTTCAAACCTAACCTTGCCTAACCTTATATTTTTTAATTTTGCATTTGTTTCTGATTTGGCTTTCGGTTTCGGTAAAGGATTCGGTTTCTTTTTAGTTTTTCGGTTTCTGTTTCGGATTTGAATTCAGACTTAATTTTATTTTCGATTTCAAACCTAACCTAACCTAACCTTATATTTTTTAATTTTGCATTTGATTCTGATGTTGCTTTCAGTTTCGGTTAAGGATTCGGTTTCTTTTTAGTTTTTCTTTTTCTGTTTCGGATTTGAATTCAGACTTAATTTTATATTCGATTTCAAACCTAACCTAACCTAACCTTATATTTTTTAATTTTGCATTTGATTCTGATATTGCTTTCGGTTTCGGTTAAGGATTCGGTTTCTTTTTAGTTTTTCTGTTTCTGTTTCGGATTTGAATTCAGACTTAATTTTATTTTCGATTTCAAACCTAACCTAACCTAGTCTTATATTTTTTAATTTTCATTTGATTCTGATGTTGCTTTCGGTTTCGGTTAAGGATTCGGTTTCTTTTTAGTTTTTCTGTTTCTGTTTCGGATTTGAATTCAGACTTAATTTTATTTTCGATTTCAAACCTAACCTAACCTAACCTTATATTTTTTAATTTTGCATTTGATTCTGATGTTGCTTTCGGTTTCGGTTAAGGATTCGGTTTCTTTTTAGTTTTTCTGTTTCTGTTTCGGATTTGAATTCAGACTTAATTTTATTTTCGATTTCAAACCTAACCTAACCTAACCTTATATTTTTTAATTTTGCATTTGATTCTGATGTTGCTTTCGGTTTCGGTTAAGGATTCGGTTTCTTTTTAGTTTTTCTGTTTCTGTTTCGGATTTGAATTCAGACTTAATTTTATTTTCGATTTCAAACCTAACCTAACCTAACCTTATATTTTTTAATTTTGCATTTGATTCTGATGTTGCTTTCGGTTTCGGTAAAGGATTCGGTTTCTTTTTAGTTTTTCTGTTTCTGTTTCGGATTTGAATTCAGACTTAATTTTATTTTCGATTTCAAACCTAACCTAACCTAACCTTATATTTTTTAATTTTGCATTTGATTCTGATGTTGCTTTCGGTTTCGGTTAAGGATTCGGTTTCTTTTTAGTTTTTTTTGTTTCTGTTTCGGATTTGAATTCAGACTTAATTTTATTTTCGATTTCAAACCTAACCTAACCTAACCTTATATTTTTTAATTTTGCATTTGATTCTGATGTTGCTTTCAGTTTCGGTTAAGGATTCGGTTTCTTTTTAGTTTTTCTGTTTCTGTTTCGGATTTGAATTCAGACTTAATTTTATATTCGATTTCAAACCTAACCTAACCTAACCTTATATTTTTTAATTTTGCATTTGATTCCGATGTTGGTTTCGGTTTCGGTTAAGGATTCGGTTTCTTTTTAGTTTTTCTGTTTCTGTTTCGGATTTGAATTCAGACTTAATTTTAGTTTCGATTTCAAACCTAACCTAAGCAAACATAACCTTATTTTTTGGGTTCCGTACCGAAAGGGTAAAAACGGGACCCTATTACTAAGACTTCGCTGTCCGTCTGTCCGTCTGTCTGTCTGTCTGTCCGTCTGTCTGTCCGTCTGTCTGTCACAGGGCTGTATCTCATGAACCGTGATAACTAGACAGTTGAAATTTTCACAGATTATGTATTTCTGTTGCTGCTAGAACAACAAATACTAAAAACAAAATCATCATCCAAGATGGATACCTTGGCATACCTCTACTTTTACATACATCCACACCAATACTCAATACCTAACATTCTTCTCGCCACAAAACATTATTTCCTCCTCATAACAAGCTCATACCATAGTAGCCTGTTGCTCCTCATCTTACTGTCACAGGCCATTCTCAAACTTCCCTATCTATTCAAAAGATTAGGAAAATAGTAGCTACTTAATAAGTGCTGGGGAAGACTACCCCATCTATGACATTTAACCTAACCCTGGCACTAAAGCGTCACACTAGAAAAGATGTAATTTTTTCACTTATATTGGTTTCAGGGTATAAATGACCTGCCGGCCAGTGACGTGGCACAGTGGGCCGACGCGATATTCCTGGTTTACTCCATAACGGACAGAGAATCCTTCAATTTCGTACGACGGGCCAAGCAGAGCTTGCATGCTGATGTGCCCCTAACCCTAGTAGGGAATAAGGCGGACATGGTGCATTTGAGACAGGTAAATGTAGATCAGAATAATAGAATACATAGTTTTATATATGTATTTAAAAAAAAAAGCTTTTATAAAACCAAAGAATACCTACCAGTATTCGTCTAGAGCCAAACAAAATAGTTGTGTTGTGTTGTTGAGGAGTTCTTATCATCAGACCAGCTTGATGTAACCATTTTATCATTGTCATCGGAACTTGACAGGTATGCGAATTATTAACTCAATCAGACTATTAACTGAGGAGTTCTGTTGAACAGCTCCTGGTTCCATAACCAGATCAGCTCGCTGTCACCATATGATTGTATTGTCAGTTACCTAAGTATGCAAACCTATAGTTCAGTTTATTGGGGGAAAATAGGTTTAAAATGCAGATATGCAAGATTTAACCTGCGCATACTAAATAACTAACTTACAAGTTAAAAATAAAAAATTATGACAATCCACTTTTTGGCTGTCAACATTATGTCAAATAACTAGTTAACGGCTGTCTTGTCACACTACGCTACAAAGTAGCTAGAAAAATAACAAAATGACGTGGTCTATCAG
Source organism: Hydriomena furcata (assembly GCA_912999785.1). Lineage (NCBI taxonomy): Eukaryota > Metazoa > Arthropoda > Insecta > Lepidoptera > Geometridae > Hydriomena > Hydriomena furcata. The sequence continues at coordinate 4,599,737 of OU538821.1, forward strand.
TTTATAAACACTTATATTATATTTAATTTTGGAGAATCGCCAGCTTATTAGAAATTAAACTCTCCCTTGAACTCGTTCCTCCGATGATAGGAAGCCAAGGTTAGCTTCCTGTGTTCAAGGAAATATAGATATTTTTGTATATTAACATCTTGTTTATGCTTTGATTATCCGAAAACTAACCAAACAGAACTTAATATTAGATCGTGCGTTGTAGTGTCACTGTTTTTGTTTTCGTTCACACTGCGTGTCGGACACCCGATTAGGATTTCACGTCCTTCTTAAGAGGCTGCCAGTCGCTGATTGCTAAAGATATTATTTCAAAATGATACGTTTTAGAATTTATGATCGAAATATTTTATATACCTACTATTAAAATCAACTTGTGATTTATTGTTAAAGATAGGTAATATGTAGATCTAGATTTCTATTAGGATAGATTTTTGATAAGTAATTATACATAATTTATATCATTAATTTATTCGAAAAGCTAAGGCGTACCCCGCGCCGACGTGTGTTTGTCGTCATTGCAGCGGTCGGTAGGATTATTTATCGAAGTGATTAAAGATGGGTACATCTTTATCCACATATACTATACATTATAAAATAGGAGATGTGGCTTGTTCACAAGTATTTATTTTTTCGTTTCGAACAAAAACAATCGTCGACTGGGAGCGCCTTAAGAGCCTTTTGAAGATAACATTACATTAACCCCATCTCTTAAATCACACTAGGTATACTCCATTTTAAATAGATTAGACCAGTAGAAGTTCCTTCAACATCCCATCAACACCATCTCAATCACGTAAGCTTCAAACAAAAAAAAAACCGAATCAGAATCGGTCTATTCGTTTAGGAGCTACGACGCAACAGACAGACAGACAGACAGAAACGTCAAACTTATAACACTCTTCTTTTTGCGTCGGTGGTTCAAAAATAACTGAAACCTAACAAAGAAAGTTGTATTACAAAACCGGCCAAGTGTTTCGGGCCTCGCGCAATATAGGGATCCGTAGTTTAAAAGGCTAACCCTCGTATTCAAGAACGACACTATGAGAACACGCACCCACAGTGGACGAAATCTTTTTTCATAAACATCACTTTATGTGTTGAGCGGCACTATGACGCACGCTACCGTGTGCCTTTAGAGCTCAACTTTGACTAGAGGCACACGACAATGTGCCTCTAGTCACACTATGCAGTGTCGCACAACACATAAAGTGATTTTTATGAAAAAAGATTTCGTCCACTGTGGGTGCGTGTTCTCATAGTGTCGTTCTTGAATACGAGGGTAAGAACGTTGTATAAGTCATTTTTAATGGTAAATGTTGTTTATTACTTCAAGTACATTTATTAAGCTGGTTGACTATTTTACTCGTAAATTTGATAAGCCTACTTAGCTGTGTAATTATATTAAGTTAAAAGGAAATTATTTAACTTAATTATATTATTAACCCACTTCTCGTGCAGTAGTACTACTACTGCACGAGAAGTGGGTTAAGGTCAGGAGGAAGAAGATAAATATGCAATGGTACTACATATTTTCCACCTCTCAAACCAATAGTTTAGCTAGCAGGGTGGGGGACACTCGACTCTAACAAAAATTAGCACTTTAAAGCTTAATATTTCACAAACGGATTTCATAATCGAAAATTTGTTTTTTAAACCTCTAATACTTTTAGAAGACCTATCCAACGACACTCCACTCCATGGGCTAGTGTAGGGGAAAAACCTCCTTTTTTTTTATTAAGTTTTTATTCTACCACCTTGTCGGCGTGACTAATATGTATATTCGTGCTAAATTACAGCTTTTTAGCACTAAAGGTCTGTTTCATCATCTCCAAGTAAAGTGTTGATTAGTTACTTTCCAGTTAGCGCTAAATTAATGCATGAAAGTGTCAAAACTATCAAAAGTCAAATGGTACGTTCGTTTTTGGTAATCGCCGAATAGCTTACTTAGGACTTTACTTGAAGATCGTGAAACAGGCCTTAAGAGTCTTTGCACGGACAGACGGACGGACATGGCGAATCTATAGGGGTTTCTTGTAGACTACGAAACCCTAAAAAGGTCTCAAAGTACAATTTATGTTTTTCAGGTCAGTCCAGAAGAAGGTGAGATCTTAGCCAAAGACTTCGAATGCAGTTTCGCCGAGGTGGCAGCAGCGGAACAAGTGAATCAGGTCCAGGATGTGTTCCACGAGTTGAGTAGGGAAGTTCTAGCTCATAGGCGCAGGGCTAAGCACAGCCTGTTAGATAGAATGCTGGGCTCTAAGCACGCTTACAGGGTTTACTCACGAGGTAAGAGCGACAGTGCTCTGCCCAAAGATTAACTGCATTTACATATCTTATGTTTTCTGTAGATTTTACGCAGTCCTAGGCCCTTACTCTGCAAAACAATATCGACTATCGACAGTGACAGTGCTCGATATATTCGGCCAAACCGCACTCTTAGAAATCGTCGTCTATCGTTTTATTATGTACTAGCGACCCGCCCCGGCTTCGCACGGGTAGCATGTTATTATACATATAAACCTTCCTCCTGAATCACTCTATCTATTAAAAAAAACCGCATCATACATACAGACAACATACATACATACAGACGCGGGAAGCGGAAAGCGACTTTGCTTTATACTATGTAGTGATGATGTCAATTATCAAAAGTAATGTCAGCCGTTCCATCTTTCAAAATATAGTCGGAAGCGATATGACGTTTGTCCCGATATATATTTTACCTTTACCTTTATCAAGGGTAGTCACCCTAGGTCTCGAGTTATCTCTTTATGAAGCGTTTCGTTTTCGTTCTTAGTAGTTGTTGTCTGAGCTTAGATGAACGATTTAAAAGTACACACTGAAATGTTTATTATTTCCAATTTAGAGATTTTTGTGCTGCATCACAAACTAAAAACTCACCATATCATATTAAAACCGTCGTGTTTACGCTTCAGGTAAATACGACTGTTCGCAGAATACCTTACAAACGGCAACCTTATTTAAATATTGCCCTTATAGCACCACCGAAAGTTCGACGATTGTTTTTGTTCGAAACGAAATAAGAAATACTTGTGAACAAGCCACATCTCCTATTTTATAATGTATAGTATATGTGAATAAAGATGTACCCATCTTTAATCACTTCGATAAATAATCCTACCGACCGCTACAATGATGACAAAATCACGTCCGCGCGTGGTCCGCCTTAGCTTTTCGAATAAATTAATGATATAAATTATGTATAATTACTTATCAAAAATCTATCCTAATAGAAATCTAGATCTACATATTACCTATCTTTAACAATAAATCACAAGTTGATTTTAATAGTAGGTATATAAAATATTTCGATCATAAATTCTAAAACGTATCATTTTGAAATAATATTTTTATCGTGAAAAGTTTCTGCTATTATGTTTTCAGCTTAATAGAAGTCTAGGTAGGAACCTGAAGTAATATACTTGTAAAAATAGGAGATGTGGCTTGTTCAGAAGTATTTCTTTTTTCGTTTCGAAAAAGAGCAATCAGCGACTGGCAGCCTCTTAAGACGAGTAATAAATTTTTTTGATGAATGTAGAATCGTTTTGTCTCAATAACCGCAAAACATACAGTTTTGTTTTATATGACAAAGATAACCTATGGATTTAATCTAGATAAATTATAGACAGATACACCATTAGTGAAACTTATCTCGAGAGATTTATTTTCCAAAATTGGCTGTTCCAAAACACTAATTTCGTTTTTACTCATCAAAACTATAAATAGCTAAACAGTTGTTTTATTTTTATAATTCGTTTAAAAATCTTACTAGCTACATAAATGAAAGACAGTTTCCTTTTAAGTTTGATGGATTTCAAGATGCGGTTTCATCGCTTTTTCCGTCTTATTCGGGTAGACTTAGCCCATAGAAAAAAACTAAAATTTCATGCATAATACAAGCTTGGTTTTATGGAATGGCCTCTAAGATCCGATACACTTTCCGCTCAAATAGTCAACCCACAACACAACACACTTATGGCTGGCCCCATAAGTTGTCAGAGCTGAGCTAAAAAAAATAAGTAGCACTAAAACTAAAACGTTTATTAAACAAATAAATATTGGCAGACTTTACACACAGCGCCACCTAGCCAAGCTTGTACTGATAGAATATCTATTTACTTTTAAATGCTTAATTATTATACATATTAACACCCAAACACAGAACAAACATCTAAATTTCACACAAATATTTGCCCTGGGTGGGGATCGAACCTACAACCTACAGCGCAGAAGGCAGAGTTACTACCAACTGATGAGGCCAGTCTATTCTGATACTGATTTTTATACCAATTTTTAATTTTTCATAATTAATCACAGACAGTTTTAGAACGAAATCTTTTTCATCAACTCCTTTGCAGGTAGCAATAAATGCAGTCGAGCGTGAATTTACAGCGTCTGTTTTTTAGGAAATTATATTTTTAATATTATTAAAGGAAGGAAGGAAGGTATATGCTTCCTTTTTATGAAAATGAACAATAAATTTGCAAAATGTTTTTCTCAGAAGAGCTGGAAAAGCTGTTCGATGAGAAATTATATTTTTCCCCTTTTGTTATTAGCTAACGAGCGTTGAACAAAATAAATGCAAAAATCTAGCAATATTCTTGTTCAGAGTTTACGTTACACGGCTTAGTTCAGTAAATCATTAAAAATATTCTGCTTATGACGAGTAATAAATGTTTTTGATAAATGCAGAATTCTTTTTTATCAATAACCGCAAAACGTACAGTTTTGTTTTTTATGACAAGGATAACTAGATAAATTACAGATAGAAACACGATTGGTGATACTTTTCTCGATAGATTTATTTTCCAAAGTTGGCTCTTCAAAAACACTAGTTTCGTTTTTAATCAAAACTATGAATAGCTAAATAGTTCATTTTTATATAATTCGTTAGATAATCATACTCTAGCTAAGAAAATTACTGACAGTTACTTTTTAAATTTGGTTTTCAAGATAATGCAGTTTTATCACTTTTTCCGTCTTATCCGGGTAGACTCAGCCCATACAAAACGTCAAAAAATTAATTTAATTAAACTACAATGTAAACTTTATATCTACGTATGATATAAACTTTTAAGCAGTGTTGGCCGATTGAGAGGTACCTCGACTTTCAATCTGAAGGTCGTGGGTTCGAATCCAGGCATGCATTAATGGATTTTTCTGTTCGAAAAATTTATATGCGCATCAAAACACGTGCTCAAAACGGTGAAGGAAAACATCGTGAGGAAACCAGTTAGTATTCATATAAGCGGCGATGAGCTTGCAACCATTGCAAGCAGCTTGTAGATAGCAATCCATACATGACAGCATGTATGGATTGCTATCTACTGCAAAATGTGGGCATGTGCCAAGTATAATGTTTGGACGTGCCTCTGACTATCCCCACTAGACGTCTTCATAGAATCTAAGCTTTTGGAGATCTGAGAGGATGTCTACCGTATTTGGGGATTACAGTCGTGATCCTATTTTTTTTATTTATAAACTTCAACCATTGTAATTGACAGTTAAGAAAAATACACATACGATTAATTCTAAAAAAGTCTCCGATTTCAATCGATGTAAACATCTCGCAGTCGTACTATTTTTGTTTGTATTTTGATTATGTTAAAGATCACTATTGTATGCCATAAGCAATTTTTACTGCCTTCTCAGTATGTCTGTTCCGTTTTGCTTTGTTTATGTCTAGACTACAGTTTGTTGTTCTATCTCACGTAGGCGGGTGAGCAGTGTGTGTAGTTGTGATGTGTATACACACGCGCTTTTGTGTGCGTGTCTCAGCTACACCCGCCTTCGTGCGATAGAACAACTGTACAAGTGTTGTTGATTTTTTTAGGGTTCCGTACCTAAATGGTAAAAACGGGACCCTATTACTAAGACTTCGCTGTCCGTCTGTCCGTTTGTCTGTCACAGGGCTGTATCTCATGAACCGTGATAGGTAGACAGTTGATTTTTTTTTATTTTATACCCTATTGTGTAATTAGGTACGTTTAAAATATAAGGTTATATTGACACCTAATATACACTGAGATCCGTTTAAATATGAATACATGAAGAGATATTTTTGTTAGATTCAAGTGTTAATGTAGGGTTTGTTAGTACCAACATCTGTATGTATCACACCTTTAGTTTTGGGTATGAATCGAACCCACTACACAGCGCCGATGCCAATCGAGAAGCCCGTCATGCTGGGTTTGGTATTGCTACTGTTATCAGATCTATTAAAAATACTGATGTTATAAAATCTTTATAAATTAAAACTAGTTTATACTACTTATACTAGATTATGGTTTTAACTAAAAATATATTATTAATATAGGCTACCCTTTAGGGGAGAACAGATGAAGTGTTAATGAGATTACTGTTCTATAGGCGATCTTCTTACACTTCGTTGAAAGTTTTATCTAATCGCAGTGTTATTATGGGAGAAGAAATATAATTATATTAAGTTATTTTGATGAATAGGGGTCGCCACCTCGAAGGAAGCCAGTTAGTCAAGTGGTCCGTTGAGCTCCATTTCGCTGTCAAGTAATGGCTGCCTAGGAACCGAAGGTCTAGCTGGCAAACTTAACCTTCGCTGACTCATTCAGTTGAGCAGCGGAGACCGGAATTTTAGAATACGTATTTAATATTAATTTTAATAGTTTATTAAAAGTTGCTTAAATTAAAGTTAAAAGTTAATCTATTTGCAGTTGATTAATTAAGACGAAATATAGATGTTATGTGTTAATACAGTAAATATATAAATTTATAGCATTTAAGTAGGTACTACTAATAAAGTACAATGTTCAAAAATTAAAATCTGCTATTACCACAATAAAAAAATTATTATCATAAGTGTATTATTACTAAAACAAATACCAACCCAAGGTAATCTAGTTATAGTAATCATCATCATCCCGCGCCATTGGTGGCAATTCTGTTGTGTCCACGCTATAGGTTAAAATTCTTAAAAAACTATTGCTCTTATTCCTTTTACGTTAAAGTCTAAATTAGCGTAACAACAAAGTGACAGTTCTAAAACTGAGGATAGTTTTGAATAAATTTACGATTTTCGTAGGTAATTTAGAAATGTCAAGCTAAATTTAATCAACATGTAAATTGGTGTTGACTAAGATTACACTTTGATGTGTCAAATCTGTGAAATAAAATATAGAAATGGCTATAATATCCTAAGTTTTAAGGCTGTCATTTTGATGTTACGCTAATTTAAGCTTTGACGTAAAAGGAATAAGATCGATCGTTTTTACGAAACTTTAAGTTAGCTTGGACACAACAGAATCGCCACCATTATCCTACTAAAGTGGGGTAAAAAAACAATACTGTTTTTCCACTTCGTCCTATCAGCCGTCATCTCATCACTCACTCCTTTCTTGCCCATATCATTCTAGTCTACCTCTACTTCTATATCCATCCAATTTAATTCCTAAATTTCCTAAAAATCTTCTCGTTAAATGACTTTTTCCCTTCTAGTTTTAGTAAAATTCAACTATCTATTACTACCACAATAGTCTACCCTTAAAAGTCATACCCTCGTATTCAAGAACGACACTATGAGAAAACGCACCCACAGTGGACGAAATCTTTTTTCATAAACATCACTTTATGTGTTGAGCGGCACTATGACGCACGCTACCGTGTGCCTTTAGAGCTCAACTTTGGCTAGAGGCACACGACAATGTGCCTCTAGTCGCACAACACAAAGTGTTTTTTTTTTTAAAAGAGTTCGTCCACTATGGGTGCGTTTTCTCATAGTGTCGTTCTTGAATACGAGGGTTAGAATCAAACAGAATAAAGAGTTGGGATTAAAAACTGACTAGCCGGTCACGAAATCAACCCTAAAGTCAGAAGTTGTGAGATACACAATAGAATATCCCATCAAAGTGGCCCCAAATTTGTTAGAAAGTTGTTTGCCCCTGCCTTAAGGCCCATCCCGCAGCTGGCCAATCAGATCACGCCATTCAGATTACGTCACAATTTTGACAATTAAATGTTGAATGACAGATTTAAAGATGGCACCCCACTTAACGATAAATTGATGGTCTATTGTCATTGTCAATAGTTTTATGCAGGGTTTAGCAATATTATTATTCACTTTCCCCCTCTGATAATGATGTCCGCATGAGGCGACGACACCATTGTTTGCCTTGTCAATAGATCGGCTGTAAAAATAAAAGTTCTAGTAAAATAAAAAATAATGCAATTAAAAGTTAACAAAAAGGTGTCTCTACTAAATAAATATCTGTTGTCATATGTTAAAATGTGGCCTATGTTACTCGCTGATAACGTAGCTTTAAAATATGCAAAAATTTCAAAAATTGGTTTAATTTTAGTGCATTACGATTAAAAATAAAACTTTTTATAAAATCCATGTTTCAATCTGAAGGTCGTGGGATCGAATCCGATGTGCCTCTGACTCCCACTAGACATCTTCAAAAGATCAAAGCGTCTGGAGATCTGAGAGGATGTCAACCGTACTTGGGGATTACAGTTGTGATCCTATTTATTTTTATTTTATGTCTAAAGAAATAAAAGTTTCGAAGTGCAGATAAAATAAAAAGAAAAGAAAACAAACGTCATAACATTGACATTGTTATGAAAGCTATTTAAAAAATAGTCAATAAAAACAGGCAAATAAATCATTCTAGCTGTAGAAAATGAATAAAAACGGGGCGGGAACCACCCCACCAGCTATAGCAGGCCGCAATCATAACAGCGCTAGAGTCGGTCGTTCAGTCCGTGACCGTCACTCAGGGGCGTATAGGTAACGTGATCACCACGAACAGGTAGATGACGAGCATTTCAACAAGTTTTAAAGTGTTGCACTTTTAATTCCTTGTAGTTTAAAAAATTGCACTACTTAATTGTTATTTCGAGTTTTAAAAAATTGCACTCTTCAATTGTCATCATTGGTGTTATGAAGCTCTCCAGCGAGTGGTTGCAGTGGACAGTATATTTGTAAGTAGTTATTTTTATTTTTGCTATATAATAAATATTTATACCTATAGATAGAAATAAATTGTTGCGTATATAAAATACCATCACTTAATAACGGCTCGACCGATTTTTTTTTTGTTATATCCTTCGTCTGGCCAAGGTTTGAAAGAATAATTGGATGTTTTGAAAGTTGGTCGGAAAATTGTGAATCTAGAAAAATTGTAGGACGATTTTAATCCCTAAGGATAGAAGTAGAGATCCTTCAGGGACAAGGACAGGCACAGGCTAAAAAACCAAAATTATAAGACCTTTATATAAGTACTTAGCTTTAATTATGAATCAGTGAGGATAGGGGAATTTATTTAAATAATTAAATTATATTCCCGTTATAAGGACTAAAAATATCAGTGGAAGTTTAGAAGTGTAGAAGTTTCTCCCCATGTGGGAGTTTAAATTATTTTGGTAAACCGATAGGTCAAACTCAGTGGGGATAACGGGAATGCACCCGTCATTATAACAAATAAACCCTAACCTAACCTTACAAATATTTAACCTAGTTAAGCTAGATTATCTAGGAATATCTAGGGACGATGTTAAGATATAGGTACAACAAAAGCTTACGATGAAATGGTTACGTTGCGCTGCATAGTGAATAAATAAATGTTTCTATTTCTGCTTTAAAAATCTATATACGAATCGATGGTCGCATTTATGGAGGCCAACTTGGCTGTTTTTTTGTTGTAATCTTATTTTCAGGACGAGATTTGTATTAAAAAAAGTTAGTTCCCGGAAGTAAAGTTTCCCGGAAGGTTTTTAAATTTGTGAAACAATATCAGTTTATTTATTTAAATTTGGATAGGACTAGGATCGACTAGTAGATTATAAATATCAACTATAATTTCCAAGTACCTACTGTGCATCCTCTCAGATATTCAGTCAGGGGTAAGTCAGAGGCAAGTAATGCCCACATTTTGCAGTACTACATACAACAATATTCCATGCTATAATAATAAATGTAGGAAGGTAGGTGTTAATTTAATTTCTGTTCGATAAATTTAAGTAATAAGTGTTTAATAATTATGGTACGACTACTCTATTGTGATAATACTACACTTTGCCATCTTTTAATTAATTCACAGGTATGTTTGGTTTATTATAGTTAATAGTTCATTAAATTACTTGACTCACATATCTATATCCTAATATATTACACAGATACATAGCTACATAGTATTTTAGCTGTATTACAAATTAACCATCTAATTATTTGATTTTCATTGTCATAGTCGAATTTAAATATTCATATTTTTATAGTAACTAATTATAGAATCATTCACTTTATTCTAAGATTCTATATTGTTACTACGGACAAAAAATCGATCTATGTTATTTCTCTGGCAATGAAAATCAGCGGATGAAGACCAACTTTTAAGCAATAAGCCTGCTGTTGAATTTTTAACGGATTTGTTAACGATTGAAATAGTTTCTATGTTGAGAGTGCAACTTTATATAATGAGCTACGACGCGAATGATTTTTAATGTTTTGCGAGTTTATTGCATATGGCAAATTGAGCATACCTTAAAATAACATAGTTTTGAATGAAATAGAATCATTTATTTCGTGTCACAAAAAATGATTTTAAAATAGTAAATAGGTACAAATACTATAGCTACACTAGCAAGCTATATAGCTATAGTATTTGTTGTAATACCTACATTTTAAATAACTTTATTACAGAAAAATAGCATCTAATACTAATTATATTACAGAGTACATAAGAACCATTTAATCCTAAATTTTGTTTTGATCTTGTTATTAACCGTTTTCGATGTTCTTAAGTACGCTAATAAGCAACCCTTTTATTTTCACCGTATCTATCTGTCAGTTCATAAGTTTAGACCTTGACTCTCGATCCGAAGGTCTCGAATCCCATGGAGACATCAACGGATTATCGTATATTTGAATCTAGCATTCCGCCCCGAGGTATTGCACGGGTGTACTAATGATTTTATGGCTATTTTTATACATTTATTGGGTACATTATTTAAGTTTTAGTAGGAATCCTTAATTTTCATTAGTTGTTTTTCATTATTATTATTTCATTATTTGTTTCATTAGTTTTTGATTTTATTCGTTACAAATATACAAAAATAGCAAATATCCATCAAAATTTGTATAGATACGTTTAGAAGACTAAAAAAAACCGTCGAAAAAATTTAATGGAACCACCAACTTAGAATCCTAGGGATAGTTATGGACCAACTTAAAAATAATATCAAAATTGGTCTACTCTGTAAAAAATTATACGTGTACGTAAAATATAATTTATTATATACGAAATTAGATTTTCCTCCGTTTTGTTCGTTGGTTAATAAACGGTTATGATATATAGTCTATGTAGTTACTTATCAAGTTATCATGTAACTATCTTTTGAACTGACAGAAAAATAGCATAAATAGCAATTATTTTGTGTAAAATGGTCACCAATTTTATATATTAACTTTATTTATGTTGTTTTTTTTGTGTTGTTCCAAAAAATGTTCAAAAAACACGCGCTTAAAACGGTGAAGGAAAACATCGTAAGGAAACCAGTTAGTATTTATATAAGCGGCGAAAGGCTTGCAACATGTCACGTATGGAATGCTTACTACTGCAAAATGTGGGCATGTGCCAAATATAATGTTTGGACGTGGCTCTGACTACCCTCACTAGACACCTTCAAAGGATCTAAGCGTCTGGAGATCTGAGATAATGTCTACCGTACGTGAAGATTACAGTCGTGATCCTATTTATTTTTATTTTATTTAATGTTCCAAATAAAAAGATTACTATAATTATCTACTACTTAAAGTATTTTCTGTTTATCTGAGACTGCGGTAGGTCTAAGTAACTTCTGATGAAGGGTATGCGGGCTTCTAGTGTGATGTTTGATACCTGCTCAAATTACAACACTATATTGTATTATGGTAAAGTCAATATTTGATTTCCGTTTTTTTCCAAATCAATTAAAAAGCTAGTTGGTAACTAATAAAATGTGGGCACGTGCTCAAAACGGTGAATAAAACATCGTGAGAAAACCAGATAGCGTTCTTATAAGCGGTGAAGGGATTTTTTTTCCAAAGTTGGCTCTTCAAAAACACTTGTTTTCGTTTTTAATTAAAGCTATGAATAGCTAAACAGTTCATTTTTATGATATTCGTTAGATAATCTTACTAGCTAAGTAAATTAAACACAGTTTCTTTTTAAATTTGATGGTTTTCGAGATAATGCAGTTTTATCACTTTTTCTGTCTTATCCGGGTAGACTCAGCCCATACAAAACGTCAAACATTTCACTTATCACCTTAATTACAACGAAACTAGACTAGGCTCCACGGTAGTTAGGAGATAGCTAAATAAATGCAGGCTTATTCCCTAAAAATCGATCTTCGTTTTTCGATTTTCAATACCATCAACATAGATTGATCTACTGGTGAATGATTCAAAAAAAGAATGGTAATTACAATCTAAAAACGCAGATCATTTTTTAAGGAATAAACCATGTTTATTTCATTAGTAAAGAAAAGCCTTTCAATCAGAAGGTCGTGGGGTCGAATCCCGGCGTGCAATAATTTATAGTCCATGTAGTTACTTATCAAGTTATCATGTAACTATCTTTTGAACTGACAGAAAAATAGCATAAATAGCAATTATTTTGTATAAAATGGTCACCAATTTTATATAATAACTTTATTTATTTAGGAGTTGTTCCAAAAAAATTTCAAAAAACACGTGCTCAAAACGATGAAGGAAAAGATCGTGAGGAAACCAGTTATTAATCTTATAAGCGGCGATGGGCTTGCAACCTGTCACGTATGGAATGCAACTACTACTGCTACTATAACTACTGCAAAATATGGGCATGTGCCAAATAAAATGTTTAGACGTGCCTCTGACTACCCCCACTAGACATTTTCAAAGTATCTAAGCGTCAAGAGATCTGAGAGGATGTCTACCGCACTTGGGGATTACAATAGTGCTATGAAATTGATATTTCACATAATGAACACAGGTATTTAACATAATGTTCCTCCCTACGGCTTGTGTAACAGAAATGAATCATAAACTGAATCAATATTATTGGAATTGCTCGAAGGATGCATGGCGCAATAAGTGAAAATGAAACAGTCCCGACTAGAGATGGGCACTTACCCGGTAAAAGTCATTTATTCCCAATTGTCAATTAATACCGGGTAAAAATTATCACATCTTCTTCTCGAGGCGTTAATTATGTAAGTTTTTGCTTCTTTGTTTTTAGGATGGATTAATTATTTAGTATTAAGTAAGTGAATCCGAATGAAATATTTTCTACCATAAAAAACGACGTTTAAAGCAAAAATATCAATATGAAAGATATATAATTAACTGTAAACTCGTACACATCGAGTCATAAAATCTCGTTTCTGAGTCTGATTCGTCTTTATTCAAAGTCAAAGTTCGGGAATAAATGGGTATTTTGTCCCGATTTCTTTCATATTACGCTCTTTGTTTTTAAAACTAATTATGGTATTCTTTATTACTGTCTTCATTCGATCCTGAAATTACATTGTTAGTTAAAAGAGGAGGTTTTCTATTCGACATTTATATAATTTTTGCTAGTTTTTCGTATTTCTATACCAATATTATAAATGCGAAAGTAACTCCGTCTGTCTGCGTTATCACGACGAAACTGCTGGGCCGATTGTGATGAAATTTCACACTGATAGTTTAAAGTTAGGGACGAACGTTGGCTACTCTTTTTTCTATATTTTTTCAATGTTTTACGATAAAGTCGTAAAAAACGATTTTCTGAATCTAGATAGAAAACTCTTTATTGCTCACCACATAACAATAACATGAAAAAAAAGCAACACAAAACAACATTGGAGTACAATTGGCAGTCTTATAGCTGGGAGCGATCTCTTCCAGACAAATCTACGCGGACGAAGTTGCGGGTAAAAGCTAGTTTTATTGAGATATATTTGCAGTATGATTGGATTGATCTTTTTAATAGCTAGTAATAAAAATAGAATACTAGGAAGAACGAGTGTGTACAACACACTCGTTCTTCCTAGTATTCTATATAAATTATTCCTAGTAAATAATATACCTTATGGAACACGGTACACCTACACACAAGCGTAGAGCGTCTACGGCGTAGATCTTATTGCGCTACGAAGACGTAGGTTGTCATTATTGTCAACAGTTTTCATATGAGGATATTGGTGTCGATTCTGTTGGCACCAGCTTATCTTAAAATTTCCTAAAATATAACTAAAACTATTTCGCTCCTATTCCTTTACGTTAAAGTCTAAATAAGAGTAGGTGGCGATTATGTTGTGTCCATTTTACAATTTGGGAATAAGACGATCGTGTTTTAACACGATCCTCTTATTCCTATAACGTTAAAGTCTCAATTCGCGTAACCTCAGAATGACAGTTTTAAAACGTAGGCTAGTTTTAATTTAACAGTCAGCATATAAAAAGGTGGTGACTAGAGTGAAAGTTTGACTTTCTTATTTTTTTTAGCACATCCGAAATAAACAAAAAAAAAACAAATTTTAAAAATATTCTAAATTTAAGAATTCTTCTATTTATAGGTAACTCAAATTAAGACTTTAAAGTAAATGAATAAGAGCGAAATAGTTTTAATTTTAGGATTAGCTCGGTGCCAACAGAATCGACACCATTGTATAAGATATTAACACCTACACACCATACACTTTACTAACAGTTTATGCTTTGTATCAATGCTTAACGATTGTCCAGTTTGTTTATGTAATTTTTAAATATGTACCTTGAAAATAAACAAAAGCTACATACTTTCATTACAATTAAATAATCTATGCTGATATTATAAAAAGGAAACATTTGTATTTTCTTCTAAAATTCTTGACTGCTACATTATCTCTGAGTAACATAGGCTATATTTATTACTAGAATAAATAAGGTATCCCTACTAAAACTTCAATAATGTAACCTAAAATGTAAAAAAAAAAGCCATAAAATAATTAGTACACTCGTGCGACGCCTAGCGGACTGCTAGATATAAATTAAAGATAAACTTTATTTCAAGTAGGTAACACAAGGAAAATACAAATAAAAAAAAAGGATCACGACTGTAATCCCCAAGTACGGTAGACATTCTCTCAGATCAGACGCTTACCCTCGTATTCAAGAACGACACTATGAGAACACGCACCCACAGTGGACGAAATCTTTTTTCATAAAAATCACTTTATGTGTTGTGTGACACTGTATAGTGTGACTAGAGGCACATTGTCGTGTGCCTCTAGCCAAAGTTGAGCTCTAAAGGCACACGTTAGCGTGCGCCATAGTGCCGCTCAACACATAAAGTGATGTTTATGAAAAAAGATTTCGTCCACTGTGGGTGCGTGTTCTCATAGTGTCGTTCTTGAATACGAGGGTTAGATCCTTTGAAGATGTTTAGTGGGGGTAGTCAGAGGCACAAATATAGAGGTCCATAAATAAATATCTGACAGTCAAAACTACTACTACTATCAAAAGCTACATTAGCAAATAATATTCACAAAAAAATTAGAGATTCCAATAAAAAAAACAATAATGTAACTTATGGTATTAAAAAATTGCATAATAACTTCATTAGTATACCCTTGCGAAGCAGATACGAACTGCTAATAATTACGTTTCAAAAATTAAAAACAAAGCAGACTTCATGTTAAGGTGGCTGTTAAATTTATGACAGCTCGCATTTTTTGTACTCGGTCGTATTCTGTGGCCGCACACTAAGAATAGTGCAAACGCACACATTGAAGCTACTTCACACTTCATTTACCAAGACTAAATAACTAGTCTTGATACTTGAAAATATTTGGTGCAATAGGTATGTCATATTTGTATAGGTAGGTATGTACTTAATAATTTTATAGGTTGCACTTGACAAAAAGAAAATAAATATAGAAAAAATTAATATATATTATAAGACAGGTTACAAATCGTAAAGTGCTACTACACATACACAGTTACTAATATTTGACTGAGCAAAAAATATTTGTTAGGTACCTACTAATAAAATACATTATGACAAAACGGTAAGTATCGTTTTTTTACATCAAGCTCTTATTTAACTTGCAGTTTATGTACATATTTATGTATGTATGTTTGATAAGGTGGAATCTTGCAACTTAATTTTAAGCAGTTATCCCCAATCAATTGAGTTGAAATTTTGCATACATAATATGGTGACAGCGAGCTGATCTGATGATGGAGTCAGGAGCTGTTCAACGGAACTCTTCACTAAATAGTCGAATTGAGGCAAAACTTTGCATACCTATCAATCTCAATGACAATGTAAAATTATGGTACTAGAGAGCTGGTCTGATGATGGAGGTCGGATGTAGCCATCGGAACTCCTCAACTACACAACATAACCACGTCGCGTTTGGGCTCGTTATTTTTATCTTGACGAGAACTAGAGCACTAGAATTTACAAAAGCTTGATTTAAAAAATATATTTTTAATAAAAAAACTTATTGTCATCTAAAATCGATGACGGCACCATCAACGTTTCGAGTACCACTCACAGAAAGTTTTGAAAGTGAAATACTGATAAAATATGTATTTTGCTTTTGAATTGTGTGCGAGCTATGATCTCGAAGATCCATAGACCGCGCGTAGCGAGGGTCAACAAGTTCTGGAATTAAACAGTTATTGTAAAACTTTACTAAATAACCCTCCATAATATTTTCTTTCCAGAAAAATTAAATATGAATTTGTAAAAAGAGATGACCAGCTCTTTTTAAAAATTCATATTTTCCATTGTATTTGTACTAAATGACATCACAAACCTGCAATACTTTTTAAGACCTATCCAAAGACATGGAGAGTATGCGAGAAAAAAAAACATCTGAAAATATGTATTTATTTCTACCACATTGTCGGCGTGACTAATGTATATTCATGCCAAATTACAGCTTTCTAGTACTAAGAGTATCTGAGCTAAGCTGCGGACGAATGGACGAAAATGGCAAAACTATAAGGGTTTTTTGTAAACTACGAAACACTAACGAGCACTTTCAGTATTTAGAATTAAACAATTTTTCAGGACACTTTATTTTTTTTAAATATTTAATTATTTGCATCATGTACTTAAACTTAAGTATATGCCATCAAAAACAACTTGTAAAAAATAAAAAATAAAAAGCCAATTCTCGCAACGCAACTCAGTTTCTTTTTTTGTCTTTTTTTTGTTGGAACTATGCTCGTGTGTAGTAAACTTAACTTGTGAGATATTGTATAAGTAGCCTAAGATGACCAGAGATAATCTGTCGATGTCAGTCTCTCTTCCCCGTTCACTTGTTACGGCTGGTCGTGTTCTATATCTCTACAATAAAGAATCCATATATATCACCCAGATCCTGTATAATTTAACCAAAAACCCATCAGTTCTTCTATCGTAAAAAGTTGTGAGATTTCAATGTCTGTCTGTCTGTCCAAAAAATGGCCTGAACTGCTTCGATAAAAGAATGGTACGACTGTGCCGCTTTTTTGCTTGACTTGGCGGGGGCACTACCGTGCCCCCAGATAAACCTTGCTTTGATAATAACAAATACCGACCTTTTTAGAAGGTTCAACATTTTTGGTTCAATGCGTATCGTATCATTCGTCAGTCATTCATCAGTCGTCAAAATTGATTAATGCTAGATTTGTTGCACACCAGCACTCGGAGTCTTTTTATAGTTTTGAGGATGTTTTTTAATTAAAAATAGCCTATTTATAAGCTAGAGGTATATTTACATCGACAGCAAATTTCAATTTCATCTGTTTAGTCGTTAGGTCTGATTGAGGTACAAACATCCAAACATACTTAACATCCGCACAAACTTTTAGATTTATAATATTAAAGGTAGATAAATAATAATTATAAATTATATTCATAATCTGAAATTTATGTAATTTTTCTAAATCCAATTATAGATAAAGTATCATTTTTTTCCATCCATGTATAAAAAACACGCTTGGTAATATAGGGTAGATCGGGTCAAAATGAATACAGGTAAGGATCATGGTACCTTAGAACTTTCATTTCAAAACAGAAATGTATCAAATCAACATTTATATTTATTTAATAGGACTAATTAGGGACACTTCAAAAACCACAGCAAAAGACGTTGTCCAGAAAGTATTATCACTAAAATGGAAATAGGCCGGGCACATCCAAAGATTACAAAATGAGAGGTGATCTAAAACAATTATGAATTGGGACCCAATACATAAAAAACGAAGAAGAGGAAGGCCTGCTATGCGATGGGATGATGACATCGTGAAAGTAGCAGGCAAAACATGGAGCAGAGCCGCTAGAGATCGGGAAAAATGGATAGAGCTGGAGGAGGCTTTTACCGCTGAAAGCGGTCCTTACACATAATTTTATATACCTATGCATAGATACATATTTAAGTTAATTTTATATTGTGCAAGGAAATAAAAGCTTTTATTATTTATTATTAATTAGGGACACAACCAGGTTCACATTTTCGTGAAATTTAATATTTTTATTAAAATAACAATCAAATACGAAACATCGGCTTATTTCGATTTTGCTCCGACGTATGCAAAAAGGTAAAACCGTATACTATTATCATATTGTTTCGAAACCAAACTCGATGAAACGAATCTTCTACAAAAAAAAATCATCCAACTCTTTCAACAAATCATGCATTGTACCCAACCTTCATCTGTGTGGCTTGCACTAAATTCTTCAAGGCAATATATTATACAAATGTTATCATTAGTTTTGCATGTCCAGTATTTTACCCCGGTATACCATCATGTAAGATCTCCTCTAAATTCGAAGAAAAATGTGACGTGGACGTGCTTCCCCGAGCGCGTCTGAGCGCTAACTGACGTGCCGACTTGAGGTGAATGTGAGTTTTGTATGGAAAAAATGTATGGAGAAGTTTTATTGCATTTTATATTGTTCATAAATGAAAAAGTAAATTATTTGAAAACAAGATAATGCCACGCGGTATAGAGAAATATAAAATCTACAATTTCGTATTATTTTCAAATAAAAATATGCTGTGGGTCTAAAGATATTGGTACCTAACCAGACCCCATTTTTCGACATTTTCAGCGGTTCTTGCGACGGTAAAAACGTATTTTTTTGAAAATATTGTATAGAACTGGCCAGTTTTTATTATCTACTATTAAAGATGAATATATTATCAGTAATTTTGTATCATTATATCCTCACAATTGTGATTCCTGGTTTTTAAATCGGTACCTGAAAATCATTGAAATACGTGTGTGGGTGTGAGCCGGGCCTTAACCCTTCGATCTTGACAATAAACTGTCAAAAAAAAATTGACAGCCGATCCGCCCTAGACTAGAATTCTAGAAAATACTGCGTTGTACAAAATATGTAATAACTCTGTAACCAAAGCATATTTTATCATTCTGTAAACAACAGTGTACTAATTGATTTATTATCTATCTATTTAAGCAATTCAAAATGAAGTGTCCAATCAAATATTATATTTGTTTTGCAGGTTCAAACTTTTGAAACCATTTTGTAGGCTGGGTTCCTGGAACTTTTTTGGGCCTTATCTAGAGGTTATTTCGATGACAAACGACAAACGATTTTAATGTAAAATATAAAATATATTTATAATGAGCACACTAAACTATAATAAATACACACTACTTACTGTTGGAAAATGCAGTAAAACACCAAACAAACAACCCTGAATTTACAATTAGCTATGATTTCTATTTCGAACGTATCTCACGGGGAGGGGGAGCTCCCCCCTCAATCAGTGTATGCCAATGAAAGAAGGGGCAAGGTCTATAGTCGAAAACCACCTTAAAGAATTTTGGGCATTATCAATGCCCAAAATTTTTTAAGGTTTCTCTCGATTTCCCTGGAATCCCATCAGACTTGGTGGTAATGGGACCACCTCGGAAGTATAGGCTTTCAAATAAAAAAAAAATGGAAATCCGTCCACAAACGCCGGAGAATCTAGAGGAACATACACAAAAAAAACAGGTGAATACGTCCTCCTTTTTTTGAAGTCGGTTAAAAATAAAAGTTAGGGCAAGATTAAAATGAAAATTCTTCAACTCTTATTAGTTTACATGCAATACTAACACGTCGGATATCTTTTTAGGGTTTCGTAGTCTACAGTCTACAGTCCCTTAAAGTTTCGCCATGTCTGTCCACAGCTTATTAAATTATTACCAGCTGTTATTTTACATGAATATACATATGAGTCAAACCAACAAAGTGGAAGAATAAAATTAAAAAAAAAAAGAATTTTTTAATTGTATGAATGAATTAATGAATGAAAATGCTTTATTGTACACCATAAAACAAATAAATAACAACGAAAGAAAACTAGAACAAACTGTACAATGGGCGGTCTTATCGCTAAAAAGCGATCTCTTCCAGACAACCTTGGGATGGAGAGAATATAAAGATGAATGGAAGATTGGTCGGGGTGCACTAAAAACAGTATTAATAATAATCGAAGAATAAATACTTTAAATAAATACTAAAAAAACATACAAACATATAATATGATCAGAAATGTATAATATACATAAATATATAAAAATATATATATAAATATATATAATTATAATAAATGCAACAAACTAATGAACCAGATTCTCTTCAGTTAAATAGAAATGCTTCAATCTAATTTTAAAAGTGGCTAGTGAGGCTAGGGAGGGGGTGTGGCGGATAGCGGTAGCACATTCCACTGACGGACTGCTTGAACGGAAAAAGAATCACCATAAAACTTGGTTCTATGCACTGGGGTTTTGAGAAGGAGGTTTTCTGAGGACCGGAGAGCTCGGGAATTTGAGCAATGGAGAAACTCGACTCGGTCCTTCAAATAACAAGGATCTCGGATGGATTTCGGAGGATATTGAAAAGGAGAGAAAGGATATGAGTATTCAGGCGAAGACGAAGAAGAGCCATTTAAGTTGAACACGAAAATCAGAAATGTGGTCATATTTTCGTAAACCAAAAATGAACCTAATACACACATTTTGAAGGCGCTCAAGTTTATTGAACTGTTCTTCCGTTAGGTCAAGATAACAGGAATCGGCATAATCAAGGACAGGGAGAAGTAGAGATTGTGCTAGCGAAATTTTAGTAGCTATGGGAAGAAATTTTCGCAGCCTCCTAAGCGAACCCACAGATGCTAATAGTTTTCGGCTCACAGATTCAAGCTGTGGGCCCCATGACATACTGCTATCCAAACACCTACGTTTTTTACAGATTTAGAGTAAGGCACAGTAACATTATCAAAATTGATTTGAGGAAGAGTCGACCAATTAATTTTTGCGAGAGTGCGAGAGCTACCTAAAATAATTGCCTCTTTTTTGATCGGATTTACTTTAAGGCCATAGGCCTTACTCCAGTCATTTATTCTAACTAAATTGTTGTTAGTGGTAGCAATGGCAGTAGGCAAATCCTCAAGAGAAGCTTGAGTATAAATTTGGAGATCGTCTGCATAAAGATGGTAGGAAGAAGTTAGATGATGATTGTACCTCCTATATGAAAAGTGGGGATGTTATTTTTTTTCTCGCGAACCCTATGGTGTGAGTTATTGTTGGATAGGTATTTAAAAAGTGTTGCGGGTTTGTAAAACAACTTTTTGAATAAAGGATTTGTTGAAAAAAAACTCAAAAGGCATGATTTATGTATAGATGGCGCTGGTGTGCAACAAATCTGACATCACAGACTAAAACATTCAGTCTTTTCTATTCGATTATTTAAATTTGACAGGACAACGTCTGTCACGGGTCGGCTAGTTACTTATATAAGGTCGTTAGCTGTGTAAACTACGAAACCCTACATTGTGCGTGATCCAACACGCACTTGGCCCGTTTTATTTAAGTTTATAAAAAGATATCCCAGTACAAGAACGCCGCGCGAAGCGGATTTATGAAAGTGCCAATTAAAAGTTCGAACATTGGTTATCTTTTTCCGCCGATAAAAAAAGAGGTTCTCAATTCAGCATGTATATATTTTAAGTACGGCCACGCATGTTTTTATGTACCTGGTGATTCCGTTAGAAATGTTTTTTTTTCTATTTGTGTAGTAAAGTGTATTCTGTAAATTAAGTGTATGTCTGTCTAGCTATGTCCCGGAATAGCATATAGGATTTCGTTTATTAGGGTTCCGTACTCAAATTGTAAAAACAGGACCCTATTACTAAGACTTCGCTGTCCGTCTGTCCGTATGTCTGTTACAGGGCTGTATCACATGAACCGCGGTAATTTTCACAGATGATGTATTTCTGTTGCCGCTATAACAAATACTAAACACATAATAAAATAAATATTTAAGTGGGTCTCCCATACAACAAACGTGTTTTTTTGCCGTTTTTATAGATAATAGTACGGAGCCCGTCGTGCGCAAGTCCTACTCGCACTTGGCCGGTTTCTTATACAGTTACCAAGCAAAACCGCGGGCGTAATCTAGTAATGTATAAGTGCACCAGGTTAATCTGTGTTGTGGTTGTGGGCAGCTGATGTTGTATAATACGGCCCAAAATAAATGCAGGTACCCAATGACATTAGAATCACGACTGCAATCCCCTAACTAATTTTGTGATGAACTTAGATGTTTTTTCGGTGTATGAGTGTTATAATAAAAATAGGATCACGACTGTAATCCCCAAGTACGGTAGACATCCTCTCAGATCTCCAGACGCTTAGATCCTTTAAAGATGTCTAGTGGGGGGGCAGACAGTAAGCATTCCATATGTGACAGGTTGCAAGCTCATCGCCGCTTATAAGATTACTAACTGGTTTCTTCACGATGTTTTCCTTAACCGTTTTGAGCGTTTGTGAAAAAATCGACGACAGGCTTGCAACCTGTCACGCTGGCTACCCCATAAAAATAAATGTGGGAATGCACTAAATGTAATGTTTGGACGTGCCTCTAAATACCCCTTTTCATTATTCAAGGATCTGGGCGCCTGGACATCTACCGTAGGTACTTGGGGATAACGGTCGTGATACCATTTCATTTCAAGAATCGACCTTCGGAATGAAAGTAAGATACATCCCACTAGGCCAACATGGCTCCCACCATTTAAGATGAGTAATAAATGTTTTTGAGGAATGCAGAATCGTTTTTCTCAATAACCGCAAAACATGCAGTTTTGTTTTTTATGACAAAGATAACTTAAGCATATAATCTAGATAAATTATGGACAGAAAAACGATTGGTGAAACTTTTCTTGATAAATTTATTTCCCAATGTTGGCTCTTCAAAAACACTAGTTTCGTTTTTAATCAAAAGTATGAATAGCTAAACAGTTCATTTTTATATAATTCGTTAGATAATCAAACTAGCTAAGTAAATTATAGACAGTTTATTTTTATGTTTGATGGTTTTCAAGATAATGCAGACGTCACTTTTTCCGTCTTATCCGGGTAGACTCAGCCCAAATAAAAAACCAAAAATTTCACATATCACCTTAAATACTGAATTTGGTTTCGATATTTTGAGTTTATGGTGGCAGTTTAAAGGCGTTAAATTAATTTTACAAATTGCAAAACGATAATGCTTACGTTAAAAAGTTTTATCTAAGTACTTGTTAAGTCGTTAAGTTTATTAATTGCTTTCGGACACGGCTCTTGGAAGTTAATTTTAATTTATTAGATTACCAACTGTAAGAACATTCCGGTAGTAAATTATACACAGGGTGTCACTAGAAAGTTGTTGGTAAGCAAAAGAAGAATAGATAACAGGTTGCGATTCTGTTGTGTCCACGTTAGAATTTTACATTCCTAAAACGTTCGCTCTTATTCCTTTAAGTTAAAATATAAATTGGCGTAACCTCAAAATGACAGTCCTAAGATTTTGCATATATTTTTTACCGAATTCGAAAAGGAGAAGGTTCTAAAGTCGCCTGTAGATTTTTTTTGTGTGTATGTTACGCGATTACTCCGGCGTTTGTGGACGGATTTACAAAATTATTTTTTTATTTGAAAGCCAATACTTCCGACGTGGTCCTATTACCATCAAGTCAGCATCTGATGATGGGATCTCAGGGAAATCGAGAGAAACCTTCAAAATTTATGGGCATGTATAATGTTTTCAACTATAGACCTTGCTCTTCTTAAATTGGCATACACCGAGTGGAGGGCTAGCCGGGGTAGGGGCACCTAGAACTCGCGGAGGCGGGAGCCCCTCCACCCACTACCATTGTTATTTAAACATGAAGTCGGTTTTGTTGTTAGTTTTTAAACGTAACGTAACGTTTTTGTTAAACGTAATTATTAAATAAATGAACGAAGTGATTTAGAAACGTCAAGCTTTCAATCTACATGTAAGCTGGAACATGACACTTATAAAATATACGAAATACAATAAAAAAATGACTTAATAATCCTAAGTTTTAGGACTGTCATTTAGGAATTCCTTAGTAAATACTTCGATTGAGTAAAAACTTTGCATACTTGTCAAGTTCCGATGACAATGTTATATGATGTGACAGGTGATAGCGCACTGGTGCTCAATGATTTTACAAAAGCTTGTCTTTGAAAAATATTTTTCAACAGAAAACTTATTTCTATTGTGTAAAGAATAGACCCAAAGTTATACCCATATACATTTTATTGTAGTTACGTTAAAAAGTAAAAAGTAATAGGATCACGACTGTTATCCCCAAATACGATAGACATCTTCTCGGATCTCCAGGCGCTTGGATCTTTGAAGATGTCTAAAGGGGTTAGTCAGAGGCACGTCCAAACATTATATTTGGTACATGCCCTCATTGTGCAGTAGTTAGCATTCCACACATGACAGGTTGCAGGCCCGTCGCCGCGTACAAGTACTTCTTAGGTGTAAGTTTCTTTATAAAACTAAAAAAAAACTATTTATCGACTTTTGACTTTTCAATTGCTAGAAACATTTTCGACAATATTCTTTTTAGTTAGGTAGAGAATTAAAACTATCATGGTAGCTATGTAGCTCCCAAGGAGGGTTGACGTCAGGCAGGTGGCCGGTTTTAAAACAAAAGCCAAATCCTCTTCGCAACATGTTGTGACGACCCCACATTAAGTGGGAAAAGGAGAAAAAAATGATGATATCGCAGTTCTTACTTTTAATTAGAAATACGGTTAATTACCACTATTTTTCCGTATGGCTGACATTTCAGATTCAGATGCTCTTCATCATGATCACCCGAAACCGCAATCAACAGTAGATCAAAACAAAATATCAGTTTAAAATCATAATTACAATGTTGCCGATCGCTATTACTACAATTACCTACTTTCCAAATAAATTCTCAGTCTTATAATTGGGACCCTTTCGAGTGGTTCATAAAATAAAAATTGGCGGACTTTACACACAGCGCCATCTAGCCCCAAACTAAGCAAAGCTTGTACTATTTGAACCTGATAACTGATAGAACACACAGATTTTTGTAAATACATACATCACTACATAGTATAAAGCAAAGTAGCTTTCCGCTTCCCGCGTATGTATGTTTGCTTATATCTATAAAACTACACAACGGATTTTGATGCGGTTTTTTTTAATAGATAGAGTGATTTAAGAGGAAGGTTTATATGTATATAATACATGCATAATATAGTAGAGAAACACTGATAATTTTAGAGGTTTCTAACACATTTTTTTTTCTACAATAAAGTCCGCGATGGTATATTAGAAATGTCTTACGCACAGCGAAGCGGGCACGGGTCAGCTAGTAATATACATACGAATGCCCAGACGGAATAAACATCAATGTTTAAAACACAACTGTGAGGCCAGTCCTGTTGTCATTCCCAGTCAAATAGGACTTCAGTTTGACACTAGAAACGGATACCACCTGTATTTCTCCAGTTAACAATTCAAACACAACACATAGGTAACTCGTTATCAGCCAGGTCATGCGTTCTCACTCTACAAACATAGGTACGTAAAGTTTAAGGACTTTATTCTTAGTGAAATAGCCAACTTATAAATTGTATCTTTCTAGAATCTTCTAATATATAAAATTCTCGTGTAATCGTGTTTGTAACCAAACTCCCCGGAACGGCTTGACCGATTTTTGTGTATATTCAGTAGGTCTGAGAATAGGTCGTAGGGTATTTTTTAATTGATAAAGGTGGCGTAAAGTTCTGAAAACTGAATGTGTTTTTTTCTGTGGGATTATTGAAATTGAACAGGACAACGTCAGTCGGGGCAACTAGTTTAAATATGTAAAACACTTGCATTACTGGTGGACTAATCTATTGAATAAACCACTTGGTCTTAGAAACTCGAAATTTGGTGTATTTCTTTTTGTAACTATAATGTTTGGACGAGTCCTGACTGCCCCCACTAGACATCTTCAAAGAATATAAACGTCTGGAGATTTGAGAAGATGTCTACCGTATTTGGGGATTACAGTCGTGATCCTATATATATATTATTTTTATTTAGCTCTAAGTAAGGTATTACCGAAATTTTACCCCTAAGAAAGTGCAGCGGGGGTTAAAGACTGAAAATAACTTGGAGTGAACATAGTCGCTAGGGTTTCCACTAGTCAGAATATAAAACTACTAGATTTTACACGCGACTTTGTCCTTCAGGAAATAGATTATTGACGACTTTATCGTAAAAATTAAAATAACTGAAAATCAAAAGAAATATTTCACTTTCAAAACTTTCGTGAGTTGTACTACACATTATTACAACATTGTCGGTGTCCTCATTGACAATTTATCATTTACGTGAGTAATTTCCCGTTGTTGTAATAATGCATCAAAAGAAATGTTTGGAAAGTAGCATATTTCCGTCCCAAGACTTTTAACTATTTCCGTATGAAATTATAGCGGCAACAGAAGTTTTAACTGTCTAGGTATCACGATTCATGAGATACAGCTCTATGACAGACAGACGTACAGATGGACAGCGAAGTCTTAGTAGTCCCGTTTTTTTTTACCCTTTGGGTACGGATCCATAAAAACAGTTGTTAAAATCATTAATTCATTCATAACATATGAAGAATGCTGTAGTTGCTCTGTGGCGTTTTCTCAAGTATCTGATTCCTAAGAGCCCTGTAAGGCCAACATCGTATCAGCTATGTTATTTGTATGATTTGATTAAAATTTTGTTCGTGTAACTCAGTGGTAAAACCTTTTAAACGCTACCGGTTCTCATAAATAACATCTTGTTGCAGTGATATTCAAAGTTGTGTCTTAGCTTCGTTTACTTAAAGTCCAAATTGAAATGCGCTTCGACATAGCATTTATGATAAATACATCTCAAATACAACAGAAATGCATTGAGGAATTAAATATTTATGAATTCCACAAAGTGTTTCTGGCTTAACGTTAATCTATTTACAGTTATAAAGGCATTTTTGAAAATAATTAAAAAAAAAATTTGATACTTTATCACTACATAGTATAAAGCAAAGTCGCTTCCCGCGTCTGTATGTACGCTTAAAACTACACAACGGATTTTGATGCAGTTTTTTTTAATAGATAGAGTGATTCAGGAGGATTGTTTATTTGTATTAAACTCGTGCGAAGCCGGGCGGGTCGCTAGTGTAACATAAATGTATCATAAGTAGTTTAATGTATAGTCGTATCAATGGAATTCTGTGTTTTCCATCTGACAAAATCATAACAAATAATTGAAAAAGTAAAAATAAACGATGATCATGTCATGACTGTAATCCCCACTCAAAATAATGACGAAACGAACGTATTGTTATTGCCCCCAACTGCACTTACTTGAAATAAACCAAACATAAAAATCTCCTAGTAATCAAATTAAAATCACTACATAGTATAAAGCAAAGTCGCTTTCCGCTTCCCGCGTCTGTATGTATGTATGTATGTATGTTTGCTTATATCTTTAAAACTACACAACGGATTTTGATGCGGTTTTTTTAATAGATAGTGTGATTCAGGAGAAAGGTTTATATGTATAATAACATGCTACCCGTGCGAAGCCGGGGCGGGTCGCTAGTAAAATATATAAATAGAATCACGACTGTAATCCCCGAGTACGGTAGACATTCTCTCAGATTTCCAGACGCTTAGATCCTTTGAAGATGTCTAGTGGTGGTAGTCAGAGGTACGTCCAAACATTATATTCCGTACATGTCCGCATTTTGCAGTAGTTAGCAAAATAATTTATTTTAAAAAGTAAGTTGTAGTTATCACTACATAGTATAAAGCAAAGTCGCTTTCCGCTTCCCGCGTCTGTATGTCTGTATGTATGTTTGCTTATATCTTTAAAACTACACAACGGATTTTGATGCGGTTTTTTTTAATAGATAGAGTGATTCAGGAGGAAGGTTTATATGTATAATAACATGCTTAATATATTAGAGAACCACTGATAATTTTAAGATTTCAAATCAGCGCGACTTTTTTTTTAAATTTTAAATTCTGTTAACGAGTATACAAAGACATTCTGTAATATATTTTGGTATCAGCTTTGCACCCGTGCGAAGCCGGGGCGGGTCGCTAGTGTAGTATATACCGAAGTGTTTCGATTTTTAAAGATGGGTACATTTACATGCAAAATTATATTACCAAATAAATTCAGAACACTAGAAATCTGTATTTTAATAGTTAGTTCGAAATAGCTAATAGAGCTAATAGCCATTACTGTAAAACTCTGAAACAACCCGTGAGGTAAGCCCTATTGAATAAATATTGTTCGTGATCGCTTAACAATTTAATAATAATTAGCGAAGCTAACAAACTCTAATCGCCTTAATGTAACATAGTAAAATGAATTGCGAAATAAGTTTGAAAAACAAGCTTTATTAAAATTCTCCTTCAAGCTCAGAGCAGCGCGTTCTCACCTTTCTAATAATAAATTGACACCGGAACTTTTATGCAAAGGTACATGTATGTGTAAAGTTTATTCTCAGTTGAACTATTTACTAAGAAGTTCCGTTGTGAGTGTGTGTGGAACAGATTGTCGACTCGATCATAATTATCATTATATTTTATTTATTAATTAGGATCGCCCACAGATTTTTTATCGAGACATATTATTTGTTTTGACGTATAAAAGCCAATTATAGGCAATCACAACATCTATACTTCACTACATAGTATAAAGCAAAGTCGCTCTCCGCTTCCCGCGTCTGTATGTCTGTATGTATGTTTGCTTATATCTTTAAAACTACACAACGGATTTTGATGCGGTTTTTTTTTATAGATAAAGTGATTCAGGAGGAAGGTTTATATGTATAATAACATGCTACCAATGCGAAGCCGGGGCGGGTCGCTAGTAATATTATAAAGAGGAAAAGTTTGATTGTTTGTTTGTTTGTTTGCATCGAATAGGCTCCGAAACTACTGGACCGATTTGAAAAATTATTTAACCATTAGAATCCTACATTATCATTGATGAACATAGGCTAAAGAACATTTTCAAATACATTAGGGATCCGTATGAAAACATCGATAATGTAACCCAACGTGTGAAAAAAAAAACAAAAAAAAATCCTTATATCGCGTACGCTGCGGAAATTATTGGCAATAGAGCAAAATGTACACTATAGTTTTTAAAGAGGACATCAATATCTATAAAAAATCTGTAATACTATATGTCTAACTATTAGGGATCCCTATTAAAACTTCGATATTGTAACCCAAGGTGTAAAAAAAATCACATAATATCATTATTACACCCGTGCGACGCCGAGGCGGACTGCTAGTTGTCTAATAATTACGTTTAAAAAACTAAAAAGAAAACCGACGACAATGCCTCGACCAATCGAAAAGTCAAGGGATACGATACGATATTAGTTTTTTAACATTTTCAACTTGGGACCATTTTCCACTCAATATAAAAAATCAACGAGATCACCACTTAAAAGATATGCGATGCGCGGGCCGGACATAAAAAGCGATAAAAAACCATATGTCGAATATAGAACCTCCTATTTTTTCGTCTGTTAGTAAAGGTAAAAACAAAAAACTTGTATTGTTACCAAAGTTACACAGGTAATACAGGTAGGTATGCTAAAATTCAGCTTATTCGGTTGAGAGCATCGACTACATAGTCGATGGTTGAGAGGAACTGGTTGAAAATCAAATTGTAAGAATTAAAATGAAAACAATAACAAACTATAACTATAGATTTTGACACGGGTTTTTATCACGTAAATAATAATAAAAATAATAAGGCTTATTTATTTCCAACAACCTTGCTTAAACATATTTTCCTTGAGACGAGTAATAAATGTTTTTGATGAAAATGCAGAATCGTTTTTACTCAATAACCGCAAAACATACAGTTTTGTTTTTTATACCAAAGATAACTTAAGGATATAATCTAGATAAATTACAGACAGAAACACGATTGGTGAAACTTTTCTAGATATATTTATTTTCCAAAGTTGGCTCTTCGAAAACACTAGTTTCGTTTTTAATCAAAACTATACATAGCTAAACAGTTAATTTTAATATAATTCGTTAGATAATCATACTAGCTAAGTAAATTACAGACAGTTTCTTTTTAAATTTGATGATTTTCAAGATAATGCAGTTCTATCACTTTTTCCGTCTTATCCGGGTAGACTTAGCCCATACAAAAAGTAAAAAAAATCACTTATCACCTTAATAAACTACGTATATAAATTTTATTCTGTTATTGGAACCCTACTCTGGGTATAGGCCTCCTCCAGCTTGCTCCACGTTTCCCTATTCTTTGCTTTCCTTTTCCATTCTTTTCCTGTCGCCGATATTATTTTGTCGATCCATCTGTTCCTTTCACGACCTCTTCTTCTTTTGCCTATTGGCCCTATCCATATTGTTCCGTGTATCTCACAAAATGTCCTGCCCAACGCCAATTTTGTGTTAGTGCGTACTTGAGAGCATCTATTAACTTTATCTTTTTTCTTATGTGTTCGCTTTTTATCTTTTGAATTTTTCTTATTTTCATTATACTTCTTTCCATCGATTTTTGGCAGGTAGCTAATTTCATTTTTATTTTGGTGTTGTATGTCCATGTTTGGCAGCCGTATGTGAGACTCGGTAAGATACAGGTGTCCATAACATTTTTTTTGTAGGTAAAGGGGGAAAGATCCTTTTAGAATTTATCATGTAATTACCTTTAATTTACTTTCCCGGAGTTTCGATTGTGTTACAATAGACATGGTCGCGGGCAGACTGATACAGACCCGTGTCAAAATCTATAGTTACGTGTATGTCTACTAATCACAATAGTTTAAAAATAACAACAAAACTACTTGTAACTAACAAAGCCAGTTTAATAAAAGTTAGTAATAAAGGTAACGAGTTGCAGCAAAAAATAATAGGGAAATATAAGATACTCGTAAAATCGAACATCCTTAGTTGTTCGGATCACATTCCAAGAAATTAAACAAAATACTACGTCGGCTGGAAAACTGAGTTAACAAGGTGCAATTTAAAGGTATCTGATCGCAGCCCGTTGCAATCTGGCGTAGCACAATCACGCAGAAAACAGTTGATACTAAATTCAAAAGTGTACACTATTATCAATTCGAAAGAAAAAAACCGGCCAAGTGCGAGTCGGACTCACGCGCGAAGGGTTCCGTACCATTATCTATGAAAAATGGCAAAAAACACGTTTGTTATATGGGAGCCCCACTTAAATATTTATTTTATTCTGTTTTTAGTGTTTGTTGTTATAGCGTCAAAAGAAATACATAATCTGTACAAAATTTAACTGTCTAGCTATCACGGTTTCTGAGATACAGCCTTGTGACAGATAGACGGACAGCGAAGTCTTAGTAATAGGGTCCCGTTTTTACCCTTTGGGTACGGAATCCTAAAAAAGAAACAAAAATATAATCACGAGTGTAATCCCCAAGTACAGTAAACATCTATCTAGACGCTCCGATCTTTGATGACTAAACGGGATAGTCAAAGGCACGCCCAATCAATGCATTTTAGAATATGGCTACATTTTTGCAGTAGCAGCATTTTTTGTTAGCATTCCATATGACAGGAACACTGTCGTATAGAATTCGGTGCCGTACAAAGTGTGTACCGCGGCACACTGGTGTACCGTGGTCATTAGTTGGTGTGCCTTGGAAAAATAAGTATAACTTATAAACGTATTTTTAGCAGCCCTGTCAACGATTACTCCAAATTTAGACCGTCAATGCTCAATTAAACAGGCTCATGTTTCGCATTAGATACCTTTTCTGCAATATAAAGTTTTGTTGATTATTAATAAATATTATTTCGTTGATTAATATTACTTAAAAACTGATTTTTAATTTGTGGTGTACCTAAAAAAATTTCATTTTCCTAAATGTACCTTGAACACAAAATGTTTGCGGAACACGAGATATACGATATATATGTATATATGCCATACGAGATAGGTCTTTATGAATGGGTAAAAAAGGTAACTGCAATATTATAAAGCCAGACTCAGGCAACATGCTTTACCTACCCCCGTGTACGTCAGGCTGTTCTATGAGGATGCTGGGCAGTTCGCTTCGATATCGTTCGCGTCCGGACGCATCATTGCAATTCGCGCATCCCAGGCAAGCGTTATCCCCGTCGCCGCTGCTGCTGCTAGTCTTGAGTTTCGCCAGATTTTCTAAGCTTCTTCGAGAGCAACAGGTACGACTTTGGCTTTTGTATTCTTTGTTGTATTTATTTTCTTTTGGTTTGCATAAAACCTTTAAAAAAACATCTAGATATATTATTTTTTGTGATGTGAATATGAGTAATTTATATATGGTGTAAAACACTAACGTGATATTTAAAGCATTAATATAGAATCTTTCAAAAATATTTTTAAACGTAATTTTTTATATGTATTTTTTATATATTATAAACCTTCCTGCCATTTCGTTGGCGTGTTCGAAGACATATAAGAAATGATTTTGTTCTCCATTAAAATTTATGAACCCAACCCCTTTTTAAGGGTATTTTTAGAAAAGAGTGGGACTATGACGTCTGCGTCGAGGACGTTAGTTATAACGGAATAAAAACATTTACAAACATTTTCACCCACCTACTAGGTGTTTGTTTTATTTTTTTGCCAGACCGGTCAAGTGCGAGTCGACTCGTGCACCGAGGATTCTGTAAAAATACCGGAGGTAATAAATCTAATATGATTTTTCAACCCTCGAGGGTTGGAAATTACCGAGCTCAAAACTGAAAAGCTAATCTTAACTTAAAAACTACTTAATCAAACTACTTATCAAGCAAAGCTTGAAAGATTTCGCTAAAAAGTTCTACATAAGGTATTGACTGGTTATAAAATTTTTGTCTTACAACCTCTTTTGAACCATTGTGTTCATTGTTCAGAAATTTCATCTGGTAACTGCGGACTGATTCAAGTGATCCCAAACACTACCTTTTCAAAATTCAAATTCAAAAATCATTTATTTCAATAAAATCACAAGGATCACTTTGAAACGTCTTAGGACTAGTCTTAGGGCGTCTTGTGTTTCAGATATTCACTGAGGAGAGCCATTGAACAGTTTATATTTATACTAGCTTTCACCCGCGTCTTCGTCTGTGTACCCTTAAGAAGTTTCAGCGAGGTTGAAGACTTGAAAATAACTTAGCGCGAACAAAGTCGCGAGGGTTTCTTTGTCTAAAATAAATATTAATACTAGTCAGAATATAAAAAAAAACAATTTTTACCCGCGACTTCGTCCGCGTAGATTCAGGAAATCTATTTTTGACAACTTTATCGTAAAACATTTGAAATTCCTGAAAATTTCGAGAAAAAAGTAGCTGATGAAGTAAGTAGATGTTTATCCAAGATTTTAAACTATCTCTTTATACAAATCACGTATGGAATGCTAACTACTGCAAAATGTGGGCATGTGCCAAATATAATGTTTGGACGTGACTCTGACTATCCCCACTAGACATCTTCAAAGGATCTAAGCGTCTGGAGATCTGAGAGGATGTCTACCGTACTAGGGGATTACAGTCGTGATCCTATTTTATTTTTTTATACATATTCATCACAATCGTCCAAGCGGTTTGGCCGTGATAAACTTCAGACAGACAACGTTACTTTCGCATATATAATATTAGTATTGAGTCTCGCAACGCAACCAAACGGAAACCAACTTGGACCAAATTGAATGAAATTTGAAATATACCGTGTTTATATAAAATGTTGTTTGGTTACTGAAAATTCAGGCTTCTAGTTTTATCCACAACGAAGTTATAGGGGATCGAAAATGGCCTGAACTGCTTCGAGAAAAGGATGGTACGGCCGTGCCGCTTTATTGCTCGGCTTGGCGGGGGCACTTCCGTGCCCCCAGATTAAAATCGATGTCACACTGACAGTTTGACACCGATGATGTTACAAAAGTGTGCAAAAGATCCGGCTATCGGTGGAAGAACTGATTAAAATTTCCGGTTGTGATTTTAATACGAGTAATTAGCATTTCTTTGATAAATGCAGAACCTTTTTTTCTAAATAACCGCAAAACATACAGTTTTTTTATGACAGAGATAAGGATTTAATCTTTATAAATTATAGACAGAAACACGATTGGTGAAACTTTTCTCGATAGATACTTTTCCAAAATTGGCTCTTCCAAAACACTAATTTCGTTTTAACTCAAAACTATAAATATCTAAACAGTTTTTTTTATATAATTCGTTATATAATCATACTAGAGCTACATAAATGAAATACAGATTCTTTTTAAGTTTGACGGTTTTCAAGATAATGCGGTTTATAAATTTTTTCATCTTAAACGAGTAGACTCAACCCATACAAAGAAACAAAGACCGGCCAAGTGCGAGTCGGACTCGCGCACGAAGGGTTCCGTACCATAATCTATTAAAAACGGCAAAAAAACACGTTTGTTGTATGGGAGCCCAATTTAAATATTTATTTTATTTTGTTTTTAGTATTTGTTGTTATAGCAGCAACAGAAATACATAATCTGTGAAAATTTCAACTGTCACAGACGGACAACGAAGTCTTAGTAATTGGGTCCCGTTTTTACCCTTTGGGTACGGAACCCTAAAAAGCATCACCTTATTGGTATTATTTTAGTAGATCAAATGTATAGACAAATAAAAAATGTAGATTTTATAACCGCAACCGTACCCGAACCCGCAATCTGATAACATAATTGAACTAAAAAACTGTTGTAGTTATTTTAAAAACTCTTTCATCTATCAAAAGCTTTATATAAAATATGACCCATTGTTACCATTGTTAAATGGTTAGACCGAAACAGGTTATATTTTATTGAAAAAAATATATAGAGAATATAATATAATAAAATAGACGAATATCACGAATATTTTAATAATCTATCCAATAAAATATTTGCCTGTAATCATCATTAGTATGTACATGCAATGCCAGGGCGAGCATCTAGTGTTATATATACCAGTTTTCCGCAAACATTTTGTGTCCAAGGTATATTTAGGAAAATGATTTTTTTTGAGGCACACCACAAATTAAAAATAAGATTTTAAGTAATATTAATCTATATATATTATAAATCAATGAAATAATATTAATCAACAAAACTAAACTTTATATTGCAGAAAAGGTATCTAATGCGAAACATGAGCCTGTTTAATTGAGCATTGACGGTCTAAATTTGGAGTAATCGTTGACAGGGCTGCTAAAAATACGTTTATAAGTTATCCTTATTTTTCCAAGGCACACCAACTAATGACCACGGTACACCAGTGTGTGGTACATACTTTGCGGAACACTGATATATACAACTAAATAAAGTTGCAGTCAATAAAAACACCATAAAATATTTACAATTACAACAGCTGCAATGTAAAAGTCATTGTAAATGAAATGCCGATAATCGCTACCTCGTATTAAATGTCCAGGCAAATCCACCCGAACGTATTAGCGTTTTTTGTACTCTCCCAATATTTGAAAGCAAGAAGCTACCGACTTTGCGATGTTATTATTCAAAACGCTTTTGTTAATAAACCCAATGTGCAGCGGGCCGCACGCCCGGATAGCTAGTCTATTGTCCGGCAATACTAACCCGGATTATCTCTCCTAATTACCTGTTTAGAGAAAAAGATAATTATGCACAAAATACATGCAATTCCACATCTGAGTGGCCGCCTGCTACTGTAGACACGGCGATGGTTGTTTCGTTTACGCAAATACAATATATACTAATGCTGTCTTTGTTCGTATCTAATGCTTTAGAATTGCGGATTTTTGTGTAGGCACTACAAATGTAACCATTGATTTAACCTGGCCTTTATCACCTGGCTTTTTTTACACGCGACTTCATCCTCGCAGATTCAGGAAAGCGATTTTTGACGTCTTTATCGTAAAACATTGAAATTCATGAAAATATAAAAAGAACATTTTGAAAAAAAGGAGCCTATCTTCATCCCAAGACTAAACTATCTCTATATTCTATTTCATGAAAAGCGGCCTAGCGGTTTGGCCGTGATGACGTCACAGACAGACAGAGTTACCTAGTATAGAAGAAGAATTATGTGCGAAGGAGTAGATGTGAAGGTGTACTTTACAAGTGTAGATTACCCCCAACGTTTCCACTATGTTACAATATCCAAGGTTGCATGCAGATTTTGCCGAAACCACTGTGTTATCAGAATAGTTCAAATACATACCTACCATGATATCAATCACTACATAGTATAAAGCAAAGTCGCTTTCCGCTTCCCGCGTCTGTATGTCTGTATGTATGTTTGCTTATATCTTTAAAACTACACAACGGATTTTGATGCGGTTTTTTTTAATAGATAGAGTGATTCAGGAGGAAGGTTTATATGTATAATAACATGCTACCCGTGCGAAGCCGGGGCGGGTCGCTAGTTTATTATAAATGCTAGCTATCAATTTATTATCGATGTATTTCATAAATTTGTCAAAGAGGCAAATGTTTACTTACCCACAAACAGATTCCAATAGCAGACTGAAAGGACATAAAATAGATACTTGAATACTTGCTCGTTCAATTAATGTATAATTTCAACGAGCTCGTAAATCGATGCCTTTGTTATTATTACTGTGGTAAAGTGTAATTAATTTAGTCGTCTGAAATCGATGGTCATCGTGATCACTAACCGCGTGTGCAACATACATAGTTCGCGTTGGAATAAAAATGATATGGAACCCTAAAAAAAAAAAATATTGGTGGGCATTACATACAGCGCCGTCTAAGCTCAAACTAAGCAAAACTTGTTTAATGGAAATTCAATAGCTGATATTTATAATCTACTAGCGACCCGCCCCGGCTTCGCACGGGTAGCATGTTATTATACATATAAACCTTCCTCCTGAATCACTCTATCGTAGAGTTCAATTCTGTACATTGAATAAAAACTAAATAAAATAATCCTAGGGGCCTTTATACAAGTAACACAAGCCAAAAAAACAATTCGAAATTTTTGTCTGTCTGTCTGTCCGTCTGTTGTCCGGCTTTCATGCAAAAACTAATGGATGGATTTTGTTGAAACTTTTTTTGTTATGTAGCTAGTCCTCGGCAACATACTATCATTTATTTTGAAGATAGGAATACCAGATGTGAAACTATCTGTCGCCCAGCGAAGCGGGCACGGGTCAGCTAGTACTTATATAATTTTTTTTCGTAAATAAATACACAAGATACATTGTAACACTCAGACACAGAACAAACATGTATGTTCATCACACAAATATTTACCCTAGGTAGGGATAAATCCAACAACTAGTACAGTACAGCAGGGCTATTTTTCAAAAACATGATTATCATGTTATGATGTTCAATGCAATAACCTAATGTTAGAGAAAACCTGCGGGGTTATTTTGTAAAAACATGATTATCATGTTATGGTACTGAATGCCATAATACCTACGCTTTTTATGCTGTTTAGGCACCTATACCTACGCTTCCAATACCCTACGCTGTAGCGTAGGTATAGGTACATAAACTGTGCATAGTTACTATGAAAAGTGTACAGATTAGGTATTCTCTAACATTAGGTATTGCATTCAACATCATAACATGATATTCATGTTTTTTACAAAATAGCCTTGCAGCACAGTTTATGCACCTATACCTACGCTTCTGCGTAGGTATTGTATTGGAAGCGTATGTATGGGTGCCTAAACAGCATAAAAAGCGTAGGTATTATGGTATTCAGTACCATAACATGATAATCATGTTTTTAGAAAATAGCCCCACAGTGCAGGGGGCAAAGTTACCTACAACAAACTGAACTGTGAGGCCAGTTGAAATGTTTACTTATAGAAAGTAAACTAAACCCTCGTGACTGTTCACCTGAAGTTTTTTTTTAATAAACTTCAACCCCCGCGGAATTTCAGGAATTCCTTTCATATGCTCACCAATTATAAAAACAAAACCGACTCCATATTTATAAATAAAAAATGTAGTGCTTTAAAATCTATATAATATAAATAAAATAAAGTCGTGTTAGTTAGTTACACTATTTATAACTCAAGAACGGCTGAACCGATTTGGCTGAAAATTAGTGGGGAGGTAGCTTAGAACCAGGAGACGGACAAAGAATACTTTTTAACGGGAACGGGAACGGGTATTCTATAGCGGTACAAAGTTCACCGGGTTAGCTTGTACTTTACTAAAAAAATATAGCAAACGAACTATTCGCCTCTACGATTTTCGAAAGTTCATCATCAGATCCTGGTTTCCTTATCATGGGATCACTTTCCAATAAAAAATAATCATCAAATCAGTTTATAATCGAAGAAGTTATCCGCGAACACATACAAATAAACATATTAACAGTCGAATTAAAAAATTACTCCTTTTTGAAGACGGTAAACTAATATTGGTGGTTCCATCTTTCAAAATATGAGATGAGGAAACGATATGACGTTTGTCCCGATATACTGTTGATCTTTTTAGAGAGTAAATCTCCTGGCTACTTAGGCTTACCCTCGTATTCAGGAACGATACTGTGAGAACACGCACCCACAGTGGACGAAATCTTTTTTCATAAACATCACTTTATGTGTTGTGCGACATTACTGGGGTCTACTCTCTAAAAAGATCAACGGTATATCGGGACAAACGTCATATCGTTTCCGGGTTCTCACAATGTCGTTCCTGAATACGGGAGTTAGGCTGTGCGTTGATATATCAATCCATCAATCAGTAACGCAAGAGTTTTGTTTATTTAATTTTGATTTTACTTCTGGATAACGTAGAAATAATAATAGATGTTCTTGTTTCTAACAAAAGCTATTCAGTAGTGTGTAAACACAAACAGACTTTTGGTAAATTTCTGCGAAACCGGCTAGTAGGGGTATTTCTATTGAGTTAATAACTTGCCTTGTTAGTCTGGACGATATTTTACATTGTAAGCTGTAACCAACATAACTATGTAGGTGTAGATATTATTTTTAGGAGCAATGTACGTATAAAAAATGTATATAGATAAGTTTTACCAATACTGTTTCTGTCATTACTTTGGATAAATACATCCGTAAGTTAGTGTGTTAGTATGTGTGGGGTCAAAACATGCAATTAAATTTTAAACCAGTTGCCCCTACCTGTTTGTTCTGTCAAAGAAGGATTTTATAAAAGCTTGTTTTTAAATATATTTATCTTATTTTATAATTCAAATTCAAATTAAAAAAAAAAACATTTATTTCAATAAAATCACAATGATCACTTTGAGATGTCTTAGGAACTAGGTGAAGCTACGCCGATTCCTCGCGACCAAACCTAGAAGAATCAGGCAACAAACACGGCTTGGGGTCTACTTTTTTTTTAATGATCCTTTGCGCGGACCAAGTCGCGGGTAAAAATACTAGCTTTTACTCGCGACTTGGTCCGCGTAGATTCGGGAAATCGATTATTGACGACTTTGTAGTAAGACATTGAAATGACTGAAAACAAAGAAAGATTTTGGAAAAAAGTAGCCTATAGTATGTTCGTCGTTCGTCACAAAACTTTAAACCATCTTTATGTGAAATTTTATTACCATCGACAGATAGAGTTACTTTCGCATTAATAATATTAGTTTAAATAAGTAAGGAAGAAAATAAGTGAAATCTTTGTTCATTAGGACGAGTACCTAATAAATGTTTTTGATGAATGCAGCAGAATCGTTTTTTCTCAATAACCGCAAAAAATACAGTTTTGTTTTTTATGACATAGATAACTTAAGGATTTAATCTAGATAAATTAAAGACGTAACACGATTGGTGAAACTTTTCTTGATAGATTGATTTTCCAAAGTTGGCTCTTCAAAAACACTAGTTTCGTTTTTAACCAAAACTATGAATAGTTTAATAGTTTATTTTTATTTATTTCGTTAGATAATCATAATCATCAGCTACCTAAATTATAGACAATTTTTTTTTAATTTGATGGTTTTCGAGATAATGCAGTTTTATCACTTTTTCCGTCTTATCCGGGTAGACTCAGCTAATTATGTTACAATTTACACAGTGCCTGAACTAGGATGAACCTGTATCTATATGCTCACGACTAAGTCATATCTCCTGAATCGAGTAATTAAACCAGTCAGATTTCCATTTAAACACCTGTCAATTAGATTTTCATCCAATTATATTGAGCCTCATCACGGTGTCGATTATTATTTGACGAGAATATAATTAATAGAAATGGTTCCCTCCCGTTGCATCCTCCCCCTCGCATGCCATTAAACCAATCAAATTTGCCTGATTGTAACTGTATGTAGGTAAACCTACCTCCAATTTCAAATCGCATCTTAATCGGCACACTCAGCCGTAATATTGGCAAACATCCAAATAACTACATTAAATTTCACACCTTAAGACGATCAAATCTTTTGATATGTCTAAATGGGGTAGTCAGACATTCTGGTGAATGCATAAACTTTTTGTTAGATACCGATAAAAATATAAATTAATGTGAAAATGAAAGCATTTCACTGTTTTTTAATGAAAATAAACTAGAGTGAGTCTTGATTTATGCACGATCGAATCTCGATTCTGTTTTCAGTCAGTTTCTAAGTATAATGAATTTTAATGTGTAAAAAGTCGAAGGTCTTCGAATTAGTCAAAGCAACTGGTCATTTATATCAGACATTATTTTTTTAAAAGTAGTAGGTTTGCTCTTAGGTATTCGTATGTACAAACAAACGTTTGAAACTTTCAAAATTCGCAAACCATTTTTCGGCAATTTGTTGGTATCCGACAATGTAATATGATGTGATAATTGACAGGCGCGCAGGTGCTCGACGGTTTAAGGGGCTCCCAGTCGCTGATTGCTCTTTTTCGAAACGAAAAAAGAAATACTTCTGAACAAGCCACATCTCCTATTTTTATAAGTATATTACTTCAGGTTCCTACCTAGATTTCTATTAAGCTGAAAACATAATAGCAGAAACTTTTCACGATAAAGATATTATTTCAAAATGATACGTTTTAGAATTTATGATCGAAATATTTTATAAACCTACTATTAAAATCAACTTGTGATTTATTGTTAAAGATAGGTAATATGTAGATCTAGATTTCTATTAGAATAGATTTTTGATAAGTAATTATACATAATTTATATCATTAATTTATTCGAAAAGCTAAGGCGGACCACGCGCCGACGTGTGTTTGTCGTCATTGCAGCGGTCGGTAGGATTATTTATCGAAGTGATTAAAGATGGGTACATCTTTATTCACATATACTATACATTATAAAATAGGAGATGTGGCTTGTTCACAAGTATTTATTTTTTCGTTTCGAACAAAAACAATCGTCGACTGGGAGCGCCTTAAATGATTTTACAAAAGCTTTTTCAACCATCAATGTTTTCAACAGAAAATTTATTTTTAAATTTGTTAGCTCAGTACTCCGTCGTTTATTTATTAACCGATTAAGAATTTTTTTTGGGTGTGAGGATATTCTTCCTGTTTGGTCCCATTGTTATCAAAAACTAGTTCTGATGGAATCCATGACGAATGGAGAGAACTCCTCAAATAATGTATAGGGATTTAAGTATCTACAGCATTTGAATTCAGAAAGTATCATCTAGCGATAATGGAACTGATTAAGAAGACCACAGTTGGACAACGGCACTCTTAACTAACTCACATAAGATAATAAACGCTACACTCAGACTACTACTACACGCTACCACATCTATACCAAAATAATTCCTTTTGCGATTTTTTTATAATTTTGGGGATGTTTTTCATATTTTAAAGTAGTCTATTATTTATTCGGGCAGTATATCTACATCTACAGCAAATTTCAACTTAATCCGTTTTGTCGTTTAGGCCTGATTGAGGAACAAACATACATACAAACTCACAAACATTCACATTTATAATATTATTAGGATGTTGTTTCCCAATAAACATATATTTCATTTAATTTCGTTTTTAAACCGATTTTTATGATTCTTTTTTTGTTGGAAAGGAGATATTTCAAGGGTCTCATGATAAGGAAACCAGGGTCTGATGATGGCATCCTAGATAAATGGTGGGGAACTTTCGAAAAACGTAGAGCGGCTTGTGCATTTGTTAATTTTTTCATTTTGTATTTTAAAGCACTACAATTTAATGAAGGTCTGGAGTCGGTTACTAATGAAGGCGGTTTGGTTTTAAGTTTTCTAGATGTAATTATTATTTTGTTTGTTGTTTTGTATGTAAATTGTAGATTATTATTGTATTATTGTAGATATGCTATCTATTTACCTGGTGATTCGATTTGGATGATTTTTTATATTGTGTAGAGAATATTGCCAAGTTGATCCTACCAAACTTAAATAATATTGTGTTTTTAGGGTTCCGTACCCAAAGGGTAAAAACGGGACCCTATTACTAAGACTTTGCTGCACGTCTGTCCGTCCGTCTGTCACAGGGCTGTATCTCAAGAACCGTTATAGCTAGACAGTTGAAATTTTCACAGATTTATGTATTTCTGTTGCCGTTATAACAACAAATACTAAAAACAGATTGAAATAAATATTTAAGTGGGGCTCTTATACAACAAACGTGATTTTTTATGTTTTTTATATATAATGGTACGGAACTCTTCGTGCGCGATTCCTACTCGCACTTGGTCGGTATTTAAATTTTAATAAAATAAGTATAATTATTGTGTGAACCATAAAAATTTAACTTGTTTGCATGGTAATTGTGGGCATTTTAATAATCGTTTTGAATGCAATCAATTGTAACCACTAACCGACCACTCGAAGGTACTTCTACTATTCAAAAAGGAGTATTAGAACAATGTGAATAATGAACAAAAACCAACGCCACTTTGCTTTGTATCGTAAAAGATGTTAGCGGTGAGCTTTCAACAATAGTGCTTTTATTTTCTTACATTTGTAGCGATTCTTCTTGATTGATTCGTTTCATTTTAGTATTTTTGTTCATCGAGGGCACTTCAGAGCCACGAGTGCGTTTTCGCACGGCACTTCACCGAAAACGTTAAGACGGGGAACATATATTTTTTATGAATGCAAAATTATTTTTCTTAATAACCGCAAAACGTACAGTTTTGTTTTTTATGTCAACGACAGGGATTTAATCTAGATGAATTTACAACAGAAACACGATTGGTGAATTTTTTACTATTTACGTTTTTACTCAAAACTATGAATAGCTGAATACTGATTTAATTCGTTGGATAATCATACTAGCTACCTAAATATAGAACAGTTTTCTTTTAAGTTTGATGGTCAATTTAATGCGATTTTATATTTTTTTCCGTCTTGTACAAAAAAACTAAAATTTCAAGTATCACCTTAAGCCGGGTACTTAATAGTGAGCCGTAACTGTATCCTAATAATATTATAAATGCGAAAGTTTGTGATAAGGCTGCTATGTTTGTTCCTTAATCAAAATTAAACGACAAAACGGATTAAGATGAAATTTGCTATAGTATGTAGATAAAAAATCAGAATAAATAAAGGGCGAACTAATAATCCGAAAAACAACCCTTAAATGATAAAAAAACGCAAAAAGGATGATTTTGGTATAGATGGCGTTGGTGTGCACAAAATCTGACATCACAGGCTAAAAACATTTAGTCGTCATAGCAACGCAGTTTTGACTAATTAAATGATACGCATTCTACCAAAATTTGTAATATATTTTATCAGTACAAGGTTTATTGGAAAAATATGGAAGAATGTCTGAA
Source organism: Hydriomena furcata (assembly GCA_912999785.1). Taxonomy (NCBI): domain Eukaryota; kingdom Metazoa; phylum Arthropoda; class Insecta; order Lepidoptera; family Geometridae; genus Hydriomena; species Hydriomena furcata. The sequence goes on from OU538821.1 coordinate 4,643,792, forward strand.
AAAGTTGTCAGTCAGGACAAAGTCGGTCACGGGTCGGCTAGTTACCTACATTTGTTTTATCTCACGAATTTGGGTGTAGATTTGTTAATTATATTGTTGTACAGGGCCGTCTTTAGCCTATCTTGCGCCGGGGAACAACCAATTGTAGGTAAACCAACTGGACACCCACCCTTCTTCCGCTCGGCGGTAAATCAAACGAAATTACACGAATGATGCTGATTAGAAGCACTCATCAGACACGCACACAAAAGCGCGTGCCTACACGCATTTGTGTGCGTTGTAACAACTATACATACTGCTCACCCGCCTTCGGGAGATAACTAGCAGTCCGCCCAGCATCGCACGGGTGAACTATATTTTTATGGCAATTTTTTTTACACCTTGGGTTACAATATTAAAGTTTTAATAGTGATCTCTTATTTTTTCTAGTAATTAATATAGCCTATGTTCATCAGGGATAATGTAGGTTTCTAATAGAAAAATATTTTTTCAAATCGGTCTAGTAGTTTCGGAGCCTATTCAATACAAACAAACAAACAATCAAATCTTTCATCTTTATAATATTAGTATATAAATATAAATTACGCTAAAAACTAAATACAAAACCGACTTGATGTTGTTATACGAGTGAGTTCATAGATTTTCATTTTTTTACAGGAAGTATTCCTTTATTTTTTACCCATGGTACGTTTTTTCTCAAATTTAAATAGGCACAAACGGGAAGTATATCCAACCAAAAAAATAATTTTCTGAATCCGCTAATAAAATATACATAAATGAATGTTAGTTGAAAAGTATTTTTCAAAGACAAGCTTTTGTAAAAATCATTCAAACCATCTAGCACCAGCGCGCTATCACCTGTCGTATCATATAACATAGTCATCGGAACTTGGCAAGAATGCAAAGTTTTTACTCAATCGAAGTATTTACTAAGTAGTTCCTTTGTGAGTGTCTGTTGAACAGCTCCTGACTCAGATGGTGAGATCAGCTCGCTGTCACCATATTATTGCATTGTCATTGTCACCGAAGTTACTATAACGGATAACTGCATCAAAATTTCAACTGTCTAACTATCACGGTTCATGAGATATAGCCCTGTGATAGACAGACGGACAGACAGACAGACAGACGGACAGCGAAGTCTTAGTAATAGGGTCCCGTTTTTACCCTTTGGGTACGGAACCCTAAAAAAGGTAGACCCCAAGCCGTGTTTTTTCCTGTTTCTTCTAGGCTTGGTCGCGTGGAATCGGCGTAGCTTCACCTAGTTCCTAGACGTTTCAAAGTGATCCTTGTGATTTTATTGAAATGGCAACATGCCTAGGTGCACTCTAAAACTTGTTACTAGTGAGTTACAGTTACTAAATGGTTTTGTGTTTCTTTTCAGATTACGATAAAGAACCCGTGCAGTCGATTGCAACCGACAATGCCGGCTACATCGAGTGAGTATATCTAGTTGTAACATTCGGGTTAGTCCAGATATCCCCATTGACTATCCCCATTCTAGATGGGTTAGTCCAGGAATCCCCATTGACTATCCCCATTAGCAGCGCATTGAGCGTGTAATGGGGATAACTGAACTTTTTCTAAAAAAATGTATAGAAATCCCCATTGAACCTTTACTAACTATATTTATTTCAAATTATGAATGATGTTGACTGTGATTGATTGATGGTTTACCATTCAATAGAATGAAAATGATACATAAGATTTTTGGTACCTTATCTATACTTACCTATGTTGTTGCATGGATGATACGTCTATCCATGTACGGTGGTAGGTAAACCAAGGCAAGTTTTGTGAGGCAAATCTTTATTGTCCAAACTGCCCTTCGTAAGCGTTCTCTAATATTTTCTGACCCTCAACTCACTGGCACTGTCTCGAAACATAGGTATGATAAAATTTGTAATAATATAACGTCGACGCACGGAATTGGCGATCCGTCACTATTATTTTATTAGCTTCTTTTTGCACAATAGTTTTAATGAACAATTTAACATATATTCCCCTTATAACTAAATGTAAACTCAAATGCCATGAATGGCTAAAATTGTTATCTTATGATGACACGAAATACCTTATTGTTACTTATAAGTTACCACAATCACATAGTGATTTAGTCTCCCTCTCACATACACACACACACACACATTCTATAAATAGTAATATTTTACCTTCTATTTTTATGGTTAAAATTAGATAGATAAAAATAGAAAATTATTTATTGCGCAAGTAAGTACTTAGGTGCATCATAATTAATTGTAGGTACCTAGGAATAAATAGTTATAGTTGTACCTTTATAGTTGCAAATAAATGATTTTGATTTTTGATTTTTTTTGAATACAAGAACATATGTACATTGTAAATAGGCGAACTCAATGCTAGTTAGCATTTTCTTCCAGCTAACCTTTGCGTAATTTGGAAAGGGAAATGGTAGTGCTTTTAGAGAGACATCATTTAATTGTTATATTTATACACATACTAAAAAAATACATAAACTTACTTAAATATCTACCATAATTGGAACTGTGCTGTGCCCTACCTTTGGGTGTGTACGGTGATCAGCGACACAGTATTTTATACTTTGACAAATGTCATTGTTTTCTAAAATTGAAATCGGATTACACCCTAAGCGTGTTGTCCACACTGCGAGCTTGTGGCGGCGACGGACGCGATGTGCCAAACATGTGAAACGCGCCATCACTCACGGTTCTAGTTCAATCGAACGGAAAATGTTTGATATTTCGTTTCTATTTCTAGTTTTTACAAATACAAAAAGATTAAAACTAACACAATAGGAATTCGACAGCTAATTTTTCGGAATTTTTCAAAGCTTTTATTTAACTTGCCATGTAGGTATGTAGGTATCTAACTATGGTGGTTCGGGTGGAATCTGGCAACTCAATTTTGAAGCAGATCCCCAACCAATTGAGCTGATATTTGGCATACTTATGTAATTTCTGTGACAATGCAATAATATGGGTGACAGCGAGCTGATCTGATGATATGATGAACATGATATGATGATGATCTGATGATGAACGGAAGTCCTCAGTAAATAGTCTGATTTAGATAAAACTTTGCATACCTATCATCTCCAATGACAATATAAAATTATGGTACTAGCGAGCTGATTTGATGATGGAGCGCGAATGTAGCCATAGGAACTGCCTAGCTACACAACATAACCACGTCGCGTTTGGGCTCATTGGATTTGTCTCGAAGAGTACTAGAGCCCTAGAATTTATAAAAGCTTAATTTTTAAAATATATTTAAAAAGATCTTTTTACTTCAAACTGACGAAACCAAAATAGCTATTGATTTTCGTAAGTGTAGATGTCGTATGAAATTTAGAGTCGATTCACGCTTGTAGAAAATTAAAGTTGTAAATAATATTTAATTTCAATAGTTCTTGTTGATGTAAAAGAACCTACGATTCAAAAACCGAAACTTCGTTCGAATTGCGTCTTTCGTTCAATTAGAGTTTATCTCCTTTTAATTTAATTTTTTGAACTCCGTTCCGTACAGTTTTGATCTAAAAACGATAAAAAAAAACTATTATCTTTTAACGAAAAAGGCACAACTCTATTTGTTAAAATCACAAGAATCATTTCTCTAGTTGAATTTGCTTGTTTATGATGAGTCACATTCAAAAACACTCAATTACTATCTCGTACAGAATAATTAATAAGTACATAGATAATTGCCTGATGAAGAGATGTCGTGCAGTGGATTGGGGATCATTGGCGTATTCCCACGAGGTGCGTGCGCGCATCTGTCCGCTCTCATCCCGCCACCCTCGTATTAATATTACCCTTGCGTTAGTTATAGATAGCCTATATCTATACTACTCGTTGGTGGACCCATCTATTTAAAAACAAACTATGGTTTAGTCTAGCTATTTAAGTAAATTAAAATAATCTTTAATTTTTTTTAATTTTTAGGGTTCCGTACTCAAAGGCTAAAAACGGGACCCTATTACTAAGACTTCGCTGTCCGTCTGTCTGTCTGTCCGTCCGTCCGTCTGTCTGTCACAGGGCTGTATCTCATGAACCGTGATAGCTAGACAGTGAAATTTTCACAGATTATGTATTTCTGTTGCTGCTATAACAACAAATACTAAAAACAGAATAAAATAAATATTTAAGAGGGGCGCCCACACAACAAACGTGATTTTTTTGCCGTTTTTATAGATAATGGTACGGAACCCTTTGTGCGCGAGTCCGACTCGCACCTGGCCGGTTTTTTTTGTTGTCTCGACGAACTGACTGATTTAAAGTGAAATAAATACAGCCTTGCATTAGCTTCTTTTACCCTTGCATTAGCTATAGATAGTCTATATTTACTACACGTGGCTGGCTCATTTAATTAAAAACAAACTAAGGTTTAGTCTGGCTATATGATTCTTTGTTGGGTATTCGTATTTGTAAAGGAGCAAAATATGCATAACAAGCTGACCCGGCGAACTTCGTATCGCTTTAGAATTAACAAACGCTGTGTTAAGTCTCCGTTCCCGTTCCCGTTCCCGTTCCCGTTCCCGTTCTTGTTCTCCAATAAAGTTCAAATTGACTCTACATTTTATTTAGAAAATGTTTATATGGGAAAAAGAAAAGGGCTGTTTTTAGGGTTTTCCCGGCAATTATTCGAATATTTCTCACCTTTTAAACCTTCCACCTTTTAACATTTCAAGACCAAGATAAGATAAATCCGTTCAGCCGTGCTCGAGTTTTAGCGAGACTAACGAACAGCAATTGATTTTCATATAAATAGACTAAGTAAGTTCGTAGCTCTGTGTTATTTTCTAAGAAAATTCTGTTGTATCAACAAACTGAGAAATATATTACCAACTTAAAGTAAAATACCTACAAACATTCTTATTTTGTACAAGTTAAGGTATACATTAGGGGTTTATACCAGTAATCGACCATCTCTATTGCAAAATACTGTAAATATAGGTATTTACAGTATTTTGCACAGTACAGTATTTACAGTAGGTTTCCGAAACATTATCTAAAAAAACAGCAAATAAAAATGTTTGTTGTATGGGAGCCCCACTAAATATTTATTTTGTAATGTTTTTAGTATTTGCTAATAGCAGCAACAGAAATACACTGTGAAGATTTCAACTGTCTAACTAACACGGTTCACGAGTCTTAGTAAAAGGGTCCCGTTTTTACCCTTTGGGAACGGAACCCTAAAAAGGATAGTAATTAAACTGCCATCTACTTAATAGTAATATTCTCCTCGAAAAAACTCCTCTGAATTACTAAGTCAGTCACAATCATTGCGCGTCTAAATAATAGGTACTATCTTGGCCACCTGTAAGCTTCTGTAAATACAACTTTTCATGGTAGTTATTTTTAGCATCTAAATTTGTAACATACATTCAAGAAGTAAACTTCTAAAATATGTATATTATATACTAGCTGACCCGTGCCCGCTTCGCTGTGCGTAAGACATTTCTAATACCATCGTTGACATTTTTGTAGACGTTTTTAAGGTGTACAATACTGTAGTACATTATTTTGATATATCTCGTGGGGTTCAGCCAGCATTTGCAATGTAAGCGCAAAAAAATGTGTTTATTTACGACATCACATTAGAAACCTCTAAAATTATCAGTGTTTCTCTACTATATTATGCATGTATTATACATATGAACCTTCCTCTTGAATCACTCTATTTATTAAAAAAAACCGCATCAAAATCCGTTGTGTAGTTTTAAAGATATAAGCAAACATACATACATACATACGCGGGAAGCGGAAAGCGACTTTGCTTTATACTATGTAGTGATGAACACCAAAAGAGTATCCCCCAAAAAATCAAAAATCATTATAGCGCTACGGCGATCGCTTCCGCGCTCGCTGCGCTCGCTCGTCTGGTCTAGTCAACTGATTTCGATTGGAACTAAGAATAAATAGAAAGAGCTAGATATTTTTTGTCACTCACAGTTGAGTAACATAATTTTGAAGCTGTAAAATGTTTGTCAGTTTTAAAATCCGTGGTTGAGTTAGTAAATTATTGATGTATAAATCAGTGGGACAAGTAAAATAATTGTTGTTCTTTATTTGACGCTTTCTTTGGAACATTTAGGTGGCATTTAAAAAAGGCGAATTATTTTATTAGAAGATATTACTTTTTGCCCGTGCCTTAGTTATATAAACAGAGGTGGAGTCAGAAAAAAAAATGGTTTAACTAAAAAAACAACTAAGATCACGACTGTTATCCCCAAGTACGGTAAACATCCTCTCAGATCTCCAGACGCTTAGATCCTTTGAAGATGTCTAGTGGGGGTAGTCAGAGGCATGTCATTATATTTGGCACATGCCCACATTTTGCAGTAGTTAGCATTCCATACGTGACGGGTTGCAAGCCCATCGCCGTCTATAAGAATACTAACTGGTTTCCTCACAATGTTTTCCTTCACCGTTTTGAGCACGTGTTTTTGATGCGCATATAAATTTTTCTAACAGAAAAATCCATTGATGCACGCCGGGATTCGAACCCACGACCTTCAGATTGAAAGTCGAGGTACCTCCCACTCGGCCAACACAACACAACACACAAATAATAATCCCTTTAAAAAACTTTCCTTTCTTAACGGTTCTTATACGAGAGTGTAGGTTCATAAATAAACCTTGTTACCTACTCAAAATTGCAACAACAACTCACCTCCAACTATAATAATAATTGAAGGTTATCATTTAAATAATGAATGAACGTGGGAAAGGATCTGTTTATTTTTAGAATAATATATTGCAATTTAAAGAGCATCTCTCTAATGAGCCCGATTAATAACGATATATTTTGACCCCCTTTGTCGAACACGCAACGTCCGGGTCCAAATAGCACAGGTGACAGTTCGCACGATAAACACTCATCGAAGGGTTCCTGAGAATTATATTAGATAGGGTTAATAATAGGTACATGGTTCATTTTGAAATATGACGTCAACAGGTTTAATTTATAGAATGAAAACTATCGTGGTTGTTATTCATTTTAACTACAAATACGGCTAATTACCTACCACGTTTCTTGTTGTATTGAGTATTCGCCGATCTGCCCTTGATCGCGATCGCGGGCGATGCTCATGATGAAGAGCATCTCATGCTCATGATGAAGAGCATCTGAATTGTCTCGAAACGTCAGCAATACAACAAGAAACGTGGTAATTAGGTTTAATTTAGTTCACGGTATTTCTGCCATTTCTTATTGTTTGAGAGCCGTGATGGCCGAGTGGGAGGTACCTAGACTTTCAATCTGAAGGTTCAAATCCTAGCCGTGCAACAATAGATTATTCTGTTTGAAACATTTAAATGCGCATTAAAACACGTGCTGAAAACAGTAAAGGAAAACTTCGTGAATAAACCAGTTAGTATACTTAAAAGCGGCGGCGTTGGAAGCGTCGCTGTCACGTATGGAAAGATAACTCAGGTCAGGTGCGTGTCAGGTCACGTGCAATGTAGGGTTTCGTAGTTTACACAGCTAACAACCATAAATAAGTAGTTTTCAATGATATTTGTTCTACATTTTTAATCTCCAAGTCCATTTTATAAATTGGTTGACTATTAGGTACTTAGCTGTAAATGTTTTGCTTTATATACATACTACTACTGTAAATTTTTTCACGCCTCCAAACCCAATAGTTTAGCTTTTGGGGGGGGGGGGACTTCTATCAAAAATTGACTCTTTAAAACTTAATATTATATATTATAACTTAATAATTTACAGCTTTCTAGCACTGATAGTCTTTGAGCTAAGCCGCGGAAAGATGGACGGACGGACATGGCGAAACTATAAGGGTTTTTTGTAGACTACGAAACCCTAAAAAAATATTATTATTCCAATAATGTGTTTATGCTTATAAGCATTTTTCACTGGGGCATTGATTGGGATAGGTACATGTCTCTTAAATTTGCAGGACTATGGTCTAAATACACCCGATTAATAAAATAATAATTTTATTTCAGACAACACCAGTACTTAATGTAAAATATATTATATTAATAAATATTAAAAATATTAATAAATTTCTTATTTGGAACTGAAATACCTAGCTTTGTCCCTCCGTACAGAATGTACCTACATTTCCTTACAAATTCTATAAAACAGTGAATTTAAGGTGATGTGTGAAATTTTTGACTTTTTGTATGGGCTGAGTCTACCCGGATAAGACTAAGAAAAAGTGATAAAACTGCATTATCTTGAATACCATCAAACTTAAAAAGAAACTGTCTGTAATTTACTTAGCTAGTATTATTATCTAACGAATTATATAAAAAAATACTGTTTAGCTATTCATAACTTTGATTAAAAACGAAACCTAGGTTTTTGAAGAGCCAACTTTGGAAAATAAATCTATGGAGAAAAGTTTCACCAATCGTGTTACTGTCTGTAATTTATCTAGATTATATCCTTAAGTTATCTTTGTCATTAAAAACAAAACTATATGTTTTGAGCTTATTGAGAAAAAACAATTCTGCATTCATTAAAAACATTTATTAATCGTCTTAATTAATGAACCTTAGTATTTGTGCTCTTTCGCATCGAGCAAAGCACTCGCTGCTCTCAAGAACTACTTCTTGGCTTTGCGCATTGTCTACAAACAGGGTTTTGTATTATTTAATTTTCATTCGATACCTCGCTTCCTGTGCCAAGTGGCATTCAAACCTTGTGAATAGGATGTCTTGAATGGCTTGCCTTTTTGACTACCGCCGTGTTTGAAGGTGTGTTTATAATGGCGTTTCATGCAGTCGTGGGATAGTGAATGAACGAGACATCGCTTATTTTTTGTGGTACGATTTACAGCACAATGCCCCGTCGATATTTCGTTTAATAATGTATATGTAGTTGGTGAACTATCCTCGTGTTTTGATTTGAACCTCACTTGAAAAAGTTTTCTTAGATTTTGCTAACAGAGGCCTGTTTTGGCAGATTTCGGTTCTGGTAGCTCAGTTTGTAATTACTTTGCCTACAAACATTTGTGTGATGAACATAGATGTGTATGTTCTGTGACTGGGTGTTATAATTATATTAAGCAATTTTGTGTTAATTTTTTTTTCTGTTTTTAGTTAACTTCTTACCAGTTTTTTTATTATAAAAAATATAAATTTTGATGATCTTTATATGTTTGTTTCATACCGTTCACGTAAGCTGTAATTTTCAAAATTATTAGTATTTACAAAAAAGGTAGGTATAAATATTCTATCAGTTATCCGGTTGCCATAGTACCTACATGATTTGATTAGTTAGGGCTAGGTAGCGCTGTGTGAAATGTCCACCAATATTTTTTTTTAAACTTCATTTGAATTGGCCCTTAAGTAAGGGGTGGTCAATGGTCATGCTATTAATAATGACACCATTTAAGCCACTAGTAATGGGTTAGTTAGCAAAATGATTCACGGTTAGTGATATGTCTGTTACATCATAATCCTAGTACGTTGTGAACATGGACATTTCTATTTCTGAAGACCAAGTGAGGGTAGTTTCTTCAACTGTCTCCGCTTCTCGACGGTAGCTCCGAGTACTCCAGTCTGCCCGCGATCATGGTTATTGTAACATAGCCGAAACGTCGGGAAAGTAAATTAAAGGTAATTACGTGATAAAGACCCGTGTCAAAATCTATAGTTAGGTACTACCTGTCCCGACAGACGTTGTCCTGTCAAATTATTTTTTTTCCATAAGTACCTACCTTCATCTGACACTACAGATTACACTAAAAAAACGAATTAACACAATCGGTCCGGCCGTTCACGCGTGATGATGACCAAGGAAAATATGGATTAATTTTTTTTAAATGATCAAAATTTGTCGGGACAATTTTTATTTTACCGGGATACAATTATAGAATGACGGGACTATCCCGACGAATCCCGACCACATGGTAACCCTGTAAACAATTCTGTATTGTTCGACTTGTTAAAATTATTTTGTAGGCAGGTAGGTACTTGGTGCTTCTGTTGGATTATAATATAGGTAGGTAGGTAGGGTGAGAGCGCTTTTAATAACATTTTAATTTTAACGTTTTATATTGAAAAAAATATTAAAACGACGATTTTTAAACAACATATCATAGAGTATTTATTTATTTAGTTACGATACGAAAGGTTTTGTAACAGGCGATATTTATTTATTAATTATTCATATTTAAATAGACAAAACGGGAAATATTTTGTTGTGGTCAATCAAGTCTAGAGGTGTAACGCATCACAACTGTCACTAATCAAAACGGACCATAGACAAATAATTGTATTATAGATTTTAAATAACAGGTCGCAAGCCAATCGCCGCTTATAAATCGTAATTAATGTTGATTAAATTATTTTTTATATAAGCCATCATCATTATCATTTTGTCCTTAACACAAAATTATCCTTTGTCATGCGGGGTCGGCACATCTTGTTTCTACAAATTTTACAAGGATTTGGCTTGGGGTATAAATTATTTTATGTATATGCATTAACCTTATTATTACCTCGATGAGCTACTAGTAAATATAAAAGAAAACCGGCCAAGTGCGAGTTGGACTCGCGCGCGAATCTATAAAAAATGGCAAAAAAAATCACGTTTGTTGTATAGGAGCCCAACTTAAATATTTATTTTGTTCTGTTTTTAGTATTTGTTGTTATAGCAACAGAAATACATAATCTGTGAAAATTTCAACTGTCTAGCTATCACATTTTATGAGATACAGCCTTGTGACAGACAGACGGACAGCGAAGCCTTAGTAATTGGGTCCTGTTTTTACGCTTTGAGTATGGAACCCTAAAAATATAGTTCGACATTTTATAAAGCGCCATCTAGCATCAAACTAACTTTTACACTTTCACATCAATGATTGACTGTCAAGTGAAGTGACCTGGCAATGAAGCAGCAATCAGCATAAATAGCATACAAAACCAATTAGTAGACAATTACAGCACTAACCGTTTGAATTGCTCTTTTAAAGGGTACCTCGTAAATTGAACAGAGGCAACACCCTTCGTAAGGCGGAGTCCTGTGGATCCCTGCCCCAGTCGTAAAGTGCACCAACTCTCGGTCGGTCTCGTGATTTATGACTTTTGTTATGTGACTTGTTGTGTAGGTGCTTGTAGGAACAAATAAAGCTTCCGTATATCCTACTTAACCCTGATCACTACATAGTATAAAGCAAAGTCGCTTCCCGCTTCCCGCGTCTGTATGTTTGCTTATATCTTTAAAACTACACAACGGATTTTGATGCGGTTTTTTTAATAGATAGAGTGATTCAGGAGGAAGGTTAATATGTACCTATTAAACCCGTGCGAAGCCGGGGCGGGTCGCTAGTAATATTATAAATGCAAAAGTTTGTGAGTTTGTATGTATGTTTGTTCCTCAATCAGGCCAAAACGGCAAAACGGATTAAGTTGAAATTTGCTGTAGATATAGATATAATGCCCGAATAAATAATAGACTACTTTATAATATGAAAAACATCCCAAAAACGATAAAAAAAATGCAAAAGGGGTGATTTCTGTATAGATGGTGCAGGAGTGCAACAAATCTGACATCACAGACTAAAAACAATCAGTCTTTTCTATTCGATTATTGAAATTTGACAGACGTTGGTCACGGGTCGGCTAATATTATAAATGCGAAAGTTTGTGAGTGTTTGTGTGTGTTTGTTACTCTTTCACGCAAAAACTACTGAACGGATTAAAATGAAACTTTACAGTAATGTTAATGTTATCTATATATAGATCACATTGATGAAATTCATAAGATTAAAAATTACATAAAGACCGAGTTGGCCGAGTGGAAGGTACCACGACTTTCATTTCGAAGGTTGTCAGTTCGAATCCCGGTCAATGGATTTTTCGGTTCGAAAAATTTATATGCGCATCAAAAACTCGTGCTCAAAACGGTGAAGGAAAACATCGTGAGGTAAAATACTAACTGGTTTAGTTAGTATTTTTAAAAGCGGCGATTGGTTTGCAACCTGTCACGTATGGTATGCTAACTACTGCAAAATGTGGACATGTGCCAAATATAATGTTTGGACGTGCCTCTCACTACCCCCTCTGACATCTTCAAACGATCTAAGCGCCTAGAGATCTGAGAGGATGTCTACCGTACTTGGGGATTATAGGCGTGATCCCATTTATTTTATTTTATTTTTATGAAATTTTGGTAGGACTCTTATTTTGGTCTATTCTACATTCTCGCTGATAGGTATATTACATTATCAGCGAGTAGGTAGGTAGAATAGGCTTTTGTACCGATTTTTTATATATAATGGTACGGAACCCTACGTGGGCGAGTCCGACACGCACTAGGCCGGTTTTTTAACATTTATATCACAAAATACCTTCTTAACTTTGCCAGGTCGCATTCTGTACGATGTCCCTTGCGGCGTGTGCATGGACAACTCCTCTGGCAAACATTATGGTGTCTTTGCGTGTGACGGTTGCGCTGGCTTCTTCAAGAGGTCCGTGAGGCGCGTGCGTAACTACAGTTGCAAGGCCAGGGTGTCTGGCTCCTGCACGATCGACAAGGCACACAGGAATCAATGCCGGTCTTGCCGCCTGGCCAAGTGTATCGGGGCTGGCATGAATAAAGATGGTAAGAAGTTCGCCAGGATTGTAAACGTTGAATCATGAATAATCCTTATGTGTGTAGTTTCAGTCCCAAAACTTAAATAATGAAACCCAAAGTGAAAAATAAATCTATACTAATATTATAAAGAGGAAAGATTTGATTGTTTGTTTGTTTGTTTGGCTCCGAAACTACTGGACCGATTTCAAAAATTCTTTTACCATTTAAATTCTACATCATCCCTGATGAACATAGGCTTTAGATTAATTTCAAAAAAGTTAGGGATCTGTATGAAAACTTCGATAATGTAACCCAAAGTGTGAAAAAAAATCCAAAAAAATTCCTTATATTGCGTTTGCTGCAGAAAGTATTGACAATAGAGCAAAGTGATGTACTACAGTTTTATAGAAGACATCAACATCTACAAAAAAGTTCGTGATACCATATATCTAACTATTAGGGATCCCTATTAAAACTTTGATAATGTAACCTAATGTGTAAAAAAAATTGCCATAATTATCATTATTACACCCGTGCGACGCCGGGGCAGACTGCTAGTTATTGATAAGGGTCATTCATGATTACTCCCTATTTTTATTATGTTATTCAGAAATTATGTAGCATTATAATGGTGAAAGAATGTATGTATTTTTAAAATCGGTTCAGTAGTTTTTGTGTTTATTCGTTACAAACATACAAAAATACATACAATGTTTCCTCTTTATAATATTAGTAGGTATTATTAATATATTAAATATAGTTTGATTTTATAACCCCCGAAGCAAAAACCCCCTTTTGCGTCGGGGGTTATAAGATCAAGTTATAAATTTGACGAGTTTATCTGTGTAAATGTGTGTTTGTCTGTGGTATTCTAAGCTCCTAAATAATGTACTTATTACCTAGAAGAGCCGATTTTGATATAGCCTTCCTTTTTTTGAAAGGTAACTCGACTTGGGATAAGGGCAACTTCTAATGTTCTGATCATTTCAAATTATTTTACCTATCCTGTGATTTGAGAATCGGCGTTTTTTTAAATTACTTATTTAATATTATCTTATTCAGCAGTGCAGAACGAGAGAGGACCTAGAAACGCGACCATTCAACGCCACATGGCTGTCTTCTCAAAAGATTTGATACAATCACCGGAAATGAGACACCAAATGAACGCTCAGAACCCAGCCTTACCTAACCCAGCCTTCATGCCACTTTCCTTGCCGATGCCTCTAACGCCATTCCACAACCCATACGAAAATTTCAATTTAAGCACACTGAACACAATTTACACTCCAACTTCTCCTTTAATTGTTCCATCCCCATTTATTGGAACATATATTGCACCAATGACCCTGAGGCATCATGGAAATGACCCCGACAGGCAGTGCGAAGCGGCAGCTAGACTCCTGTTCCTGAACGTCAATTTTACTAAAAGCGTTGTAGCCTTCGAATCCCTATCTCTCCAAGATCGACTTCTCCTGATGGAAGAGACTTGGACTGAGCTGTTCGTGCTTGGCCTTACGCAGCATGTTTGCCCGATGGATCTGCACGCTATCTTCAAGCGAGGTCAGGCCAGGATCGACCGCACTTGCGTTGATAATTTTCAATACGTTCTCAACGAAATTATCAAAATAAGGCCAGATGAAAGCGAATATTTATATATGCGTTCCATGATACTGTTCAAAACGAACTTTAATACCGATGAGGGAAGGACCTCAACGCTTGGACAGACCAGGCGGCTGCAAGATTTACCAGCGGTCGCTGATGTGCAGAATGGATATCTGGCAGCTTTGAATACAGTAAGTGCTTTTTTTGCCAGTTAGTATCTTCAACTCTAACTTCTTAAGGGGCTCCCAGTCGACGATTGCTCTTTTTCGAAACGAAAAAAGAAATACTTCTGAACAAGCCACATCTCCTATTTTTATAAGTATATTACTTCAGGTTCCTACCTAGATTTCTATTAAGCTGAAAACATAATAGCAGAAACTTTTCACTATAAAGATATTATTTCAAAATGATACGTTTTAGAATTTATGATCGAAATATTTTATATACCTACTATTAAAATCAACTTGTGATTTATTGTTAAAGATAGGTAATATGTAGATCTAGATTTCTATTAGAATAGATTTTTGATAAGTAATTATACATAATTTATATCATTAATTTATTCGAAAAGCTAAGGCGGACCACGCGCTGACGTGTGTTTGTCGTCATTGCAGCGGTCGGTAGGATTATTTATCGAAGTGATTAAAGATGGGTACATCTTTATTCACATATACTATACATTATAAAATAGGAGATGTGGCTTGTTCAGAAGTATTTCTCTTTTCGTTTCGAACAAAAACAATCGTCGAATGGGAGCGCCTTAAATAACTATAACTACGAATAGGGTAACAATTTCTCAATATTCTACCTCACGACAAACAAATCCTACTACCGTCTTTTAGGTGCTTCTTCCAACATTTCATTTTTACGGTTCCGTAGCCAAAGGGTAGAACCGGACCCTACTACTAAGACTTCGCTGTCCGTCTGTCTGTCTGTCTGTCACAGGGCTGTATCTCATGAACCGTGATAACTAGATGTTGGTAGTTATAGATAATGGTACGAAACCCTTCGTGCGCGAGTCCGATCCGCACTTGGCCGGTTTTTTTTATTTGCATCTGCTGATTTGATTCTTTATTTAATGAACTTAAAAATTAAATAAAGTAATAGGATCATGACTGTAATCCTCAAGTACGGTAGACATCCTCTCAGATCTCCAGGGGATAGTCAGAGGCGCGTCCAAACATCGCATTTGGCATATGCCTACATTTTGCAGTAGAATTTACCCGTGTTATTTTCGCCGTTATATTAGTGACTAATATTAAATATTTTTTTACAGCACGCAGCTACTGCATACTCACGTGATTACTCTCGCCCCACTCAACTGCATCAGATCTTCTCCATGGTAAAGACAGTCACGGGCCATACCATCGTCGAACTGTTCTTCAGGAGCACAATCTTCGATATCACCATCGAGCGTATCATCACTGACATGTACAAATCCGGCCGAATACCACCCATGCCTTTCAATTTTTGATTTTATGAACAATTAACCCAATACTTCTATCTACAATGCTTGATATCAGTGGGTTTTAACATTCGCATAGCAGACGATCCAATGGCTGTTACAGCGACCGAGTGAAGAACTCTTTAAGTGTGTGATGTTTATTATAGTGTACTTGTAAAAACTGCTTTAAATAATATAAAATATAAATATTCACGGTCTTTTTGGTCAGTTTGAAGCTGCGCGTCTATAGGAAATGGACTATCACAGAGGCGTCAACGGCTTTGAGCTGAATCGAAATATCACTGTTTTAAAATATTTATAAATAAGAATGATAAAGTGAAGAAAAAGACGGTGTAATGCCGGGGTCCCACTGCCCGCGTTTTCACGCGTCAGACCGCGCCAAGGCGGACGGACGCGCCGTGGGAACGATTCATCCGTGGTGGCCCGTGCTCGGAACGCTCTGTACGCGACGCGCCGGACGCACACAGGCGGAGCGTCATCCGGCGCGGCCCGTCGTTTTACGCGCCGTGGGATCCCGGCTTATAAAGTTCTGGGACTGTTGTAGTGTGTGATAATAGATACTAAAATAGATTAAGCTTTGTTTTGTTTTCGGCTTTTATGTATA
Source organism: Hydriomena furcata (assembly GCA_912999785.1). NCBI lineage: Eukaryota > Metazoa > Arthropoda > Insecta > Lepidoptera > Geometridae > Hydriomena > Hydriomena furcata. Next base: position 4,660,015 of record OU538821.1, read on the forward strand.
AGTATTTTATGCCGCAATTGCACTTGGGAACATGTCGCGCGACATCACAGGTGACATCTACGAATCGCGGCGCAGACGCTCTCTTCGTGTCCCTTGACAGTCGCTCGACAAGAATTCTTCCTGTCTAGCAAAGACGTCTCGCCCAGAACATTTCGGGCAACATGTCCCGCGACATGTCTCCTATTGCAAATACGGCTTTATTATCAGATAGACTAAGGATTATTTTGTAGTGGGAATAGGGATTAGACGTGCAATTATAATAAAAATATAAATAGTATAATAAAAATCTATGATAGGTAAATAATAATAATAAATCTTGCATTCCTAATAATTATGCTTGTGACATTCCGTGTAGGTATGTATGCTTTCAGGTAAGGCAAATCTATGATAAAATACCTATAACTATGTCATAAATAAATAACAACTAATATGAAAAAAATTACAAAAAATAATAAAAAAAATGTGCACATGTAGCCATTTTATTGATTAATAGGTTTAATAATTGTAGGTACTACGTAAATGTAATAAGTAGTTACGTATATTACAGAAGCATTTTAATTACTTAATTCAACATCAATGTATTAAAGTGGCACGCTTATTTTCCATTGAAGTATTATGCATTTTTAATAAAATTAATGTATTGTTACAATTATCGAATTAAAATAATATAAATAACCTACTGACGATAGTACATAACTATAACCTAAGTTGGTAAAGTGGCGATTAGATTAGCACAAGTTTAACTAAATATTAATATATTATGCGAACGTCCTTATTACCTGTGCTAGTTAAAAGCACAAATAAAAATAAAATAAAAAAATATAAAGTAGAAGTAAGCTATGTCCGTCCCAAGGCTTTAAACTACTTCCACATGAAAATTCATCACAATCGGCCTAGCTGTTTGGCTCTGATAACGTCGCCGATGCTGTGCCGCGTCTCCGCACTGTCGAACAAGCGGCGCCGCGCCACTTGCGCGCCACTGCCACGACTTCGAGCCTCCTCCGTTTCGACGCCCCGGCGCCGCCGATCTCGCCTCGACTCCAGTTCGTGTGCGCCTTATAGGAAGCCTCACCTTTAGTTTTAACGCGATTTTAACTAGTATTTTTAATTTGTATGCGATTTTTATTACTTATGAATTATCACTAGGGATTTTGCTATTTGAAACTTTTGCATAGGCATAATAAGGACGTTAATGTTTTATTTGATGTACCTACGCTTAAACTTGTGCCAATATAATCAGAATATTCATGAAATCCCCACTAAGTAGGATCATTGGTACCCAGGTATAAAATATAAGTACATTATTCAGGAATTTGTGGATTTTTTTTCCATAAATCCCCACCAAATCAAATGTTTAATAAAACAATCATGTTAATCGCTACCAAGGGCGGATCCAGCTTTGGCGCCGGGGTGGGGGGGGGGGGTATATAAAATTCGAGTGTCCAAAGACAGACAAGACTCCAGAGATTTGCAGGATTTAATTAACTATGGAAAAAGTCATTTTACAAGAGTTTTACATGGACCAGCCTGGGGGGGTCATGACCCCCATGACCCCTGGATCCGCCGTTGATCGCTACCATGATTACTTTAATAATAATAATAATAATGTAACATAATACTTAAATATAGACTATATTGATGTTTAATACCTAAGATATAATTTAATCTAGTCAAAAATGTATGTTTATACCAACGAGTAGGTATGTAGAATGTAAGTAATAATTAAACAAGTACCTACTTAGGTAGATTTTTCTGTAAAGGAGGCTAAAAAATATAGCTCATTTAACTAGTTATAAAACCAGGTACTAATAAGGCTGGGAATAGACGTCCGATTTTACTTCCGATTGTCTGATCAGACTATCGGATCGGATTCACTCAATACACGTCCGATTTTAGCGTCAGACATTTTTTGAACTCAGTCGTTCTCGAGCTGCGTTGCACACATCCTGTCAAGCCAAATATTTCATTTGCCGATCGTGATAAGCTTCAATGCCCGTATCCCATAGGCATATTCGTTTTTCTACGGCCATAATAAGCCGTTCGTGGGCTCGAATCCCGGCATGCATCAATGGATTTTCCTGAATCAAAAACATGTGCTCGAAACGGTGGAGGAAAACATCGTGAGGAAACCAGTTAGTTTTAGAGACAGGGTGTCTGGGATAAAATGTATTTTCAAAAAAAATATATACATTGCCATTTTACTTGGCAGATCAAAATTAGCTTTCTTTCTATAACGAGCAATGTATGCCGCGTCAGGTAAAGTTTGAGTAAGTGAAACAGAAAATTATTTTAGTACAAAAGAGCGAGACAGATAGCAAATCGGAAGGAGGAATCGGACGTCTATTTGGTCTATGTACAAATGTATGCAGAGCGCACCTTCAGACTATCGGATCGGCAATAAAATCGTTAACGCGTTGGCGCTGTTTCCGATTTTATTGCCTATCCGACTATCTGATCGGACGTGTATTGCTGTTCAATCAAAATGTATGGCACGAGCGCCTTCTGATAGTCTGATCAGACTATCGGATCGGATTGTCGGATGTAAAAATCGGACGTCTATTCCCAGCCTAGTATTATTAATTATAGATAATAAGCGAAAAGAACGTGATGTGTTAATTATGTAAACGAGGTAACAGGAAATAGGTCCCCTCTGGGAAACATTCGTGATTTTATGTATGGTACTTCGCTAACCTATCCCCGTTTGCGTTGCGCTCCCGTTCCTTTCGTTTAACCTTGTCCTGGTAATTATAAAAACGAACACAAGAAAAATATCATCCAGATCGGTCAAGCTGTTTCTGAGATTTAGCCAGACTAACAGCAGCAATTAATTCTTATATTTAACTAGCGACCCGCCCCGGCTTCGCACGGGTGCAAAGCTGATACCTACCAAAATATATTACAGAATGGACAATATTATTCCATATTAAATGCAAAATGTGTACTTAATTAGATAAGGATTGATGCTGTATTGCTTAAAATCGCTTCGTAAATAAGCCATTATTTCTCGTAAAAAGTAAAGGATAGAAATTGATTATTGTAGGTTATACGAGAGAGATAAACATATACCATCGCGGACTTTTTTGTAGACCTTTTTAAGGTGTACAATATTTAGTACATTATTTTGATCTATCTCGTAGAGTTCAGCCAGCGTTTGCAATGTACCTAAGCGCAAAAAAATGTGTTTATTTACGACTTCATATTAGAAATCTTAAAATTATCAGTGGTTCTCTACTATTATGCATGTATTATACATATAAACCTTTCTCCTGAATAGTGATTCAGGTCCTTATAGTATATATAATGTTTTTTTTAATAGATAGAGTGCTATCTATTAAAAAAAACCGCATCAAAATCCGTTGTGTAGTTTTAAAGATATAAGCATACATACAGACATACATACAGACGCGGGAAGCGACTTTGCTTTATACTATGTAGTGATGATAAATATGAAAATTGTAATCTAGCTATACCACCTTTTAAGTAATACCAGCTGGTCTAGCAGAGTGGAATCACTACATAGTATAAAGCAAAGTCGCTTTCCGCTTCCCGCGTCTGTATGTCTGTATGTATGTTTGCTTATATCTTTAAAACTACACAACGGATTTTGATGCGGTGTTTTTTAATAGATAGAGTGATTCAGGAGGAAGGTTTTTAAGTATAATAACATGCTACCCGTGCGAAGCCGGGGCGGGTCGCTAGTTTGTCAATAACCGGATATTGGTCGAGAAAACATTAATAGCCTGCTATGAATTTAGCTTAGAAAATAATATTCTGCTTTGAGCTAAGCTAGGAAGTAATAAAAATGTTACTCTTTGCGTTTGAGCTAGACGTTGAATCTTGGCAGTTTTGCTGTCCACCCCGGTTTAGCACGGTTGTACTGTACTAGTGAAGATTAGGTATCTATAGGCAAATTTTTGATGCCTTAGGTCACATAGAAATGGTCGTGGGGAAATCATTTTTAAATATTAATGTTGTTGTTACTGGCTAGTAATGTAGCTTTCAATAGATGAAAGATTTTTTTAAATAGTTCTAGTTAATTGATCCATTATGGTGTGACCAGACTTTGCGCGGCATTCTAGCGCAGCAGCTGCGCGCGACTAGCCGTGCTATGATTGCGAGCTACCTGCACTAGTCACGCGGCAACTTGTGTCCTGCGAATGCCGCGCTCGAATGCCGCGTTATTTCTGGTCACACATTTACATAATTGAAGATCGAATTCGAAGAGATTGGATCGATTTTTTTATCGATATCAATAGTAGAATCCATTATAATGGAATAAATATAATACAATTATATTTAAAATATCTTTGTGTATTTATAATATTCAATCTTTGATAACGATGTAAAGAAGGGTGTTAATAATGTATCTACTAAATATAAATGTTGTCTTCTTCGATTTTAAATGTGTATTTAGCACACATAGTGATTTGCTTTTGTAAATTTAGTTAGGTACTCCTGTGATAAAAATCTATCGTAGAATATTGTACTTACCTACACAAAATTTAGATTTACGTGTTTGAATATGTACCTACATTAAGTTATCTATTTTAAATTTGGAAAATACAAAAGTAGTGCTTAATTCTTAACCACAAGCTTATCTTGTCGATTTAGGTACCTAGGGGAGAGCGGGGTTGAAAGTGCCGGGGGTAAGTTGTGCTGATGGGAATATTTCATAGACGAAAACAAATGCTGCATTTTTGTACTGCGTCGCAGGACGTCTATATATTTCAAAAAACACTATTAATTAGACATAATGTTCACATAATGTCTAAACAGGAAATTCCTCACATAAAAAAAAAAAAATTGTCGATGAAAACAATATTTTGATTCATCTAGACTTCTAGAGAATCTTCATCAAGATGAGTTTGCTCCGATAAGCTAAAAAAGAATTGGTTCATAAATTGAGAATATAAGATTTAATTTTAATGCGATTCCTCAAAATCGGCTCTTTCAACCTCGTTTTCTCTACTCGGTAGGTACAGGTCATACTTGACTTTGGTACCTGCCGTACTTACCAGTCAGTACTGTGGCCTGAGCTCGGACCACTATCGTATCGACAACCTATCGTCCAAATGTCAAAACTGACGCTTTTTGTATAGTAAAAGTGTCAGTTTTGGCATTTGGACGATACGTTGTCGATACGATAATTGGTTCATGCTAGCCCCCAGATACCTTGGTATCGGTAAAGACAAGCGTATTACGTACTTAGGCGATTTTTCAATTTTCTTAGCTGATTCACTTATCAATATAATACCTAATACCTAGTAAGCATATAAGCATAATTTGGTCTAATTGAATACGTCGCACACCTATAACAACACTGCACTAAGACAAAATGGCACTTTACAAAATAGAACTATCAACTCAAGGATAGTTCTATTTTGTAAAGTGATGAACCTCGAGATGAACCTTTAGATTCCTCGACAGTTTCTGAACGACGCATGCGTCTGACGGCTTGTTTGATAGTTTGATGATAGTCTCCTCGGCTCCGATGACGTAATGACGTAATTGAGGAACCTCCAAAATATCAAAACATGAGCTACTTTTCGAGGGTCTTCGAGAAAGTTTGAGTCAAGGTAGAGTCGAGGTTACAACTAAGAATATGGGGGTCTTGTTCTGGGTGTGCGACGTGCGATAGTAGGGCGTTTTTAGTGCCACACGATACGATAAGATCCTGCTTGTGTTAGTAGAACGCAGTTTTTACTATTTCAATGTATTTTCATAGATTGTAATTTTGTTCATTGATAAATGTAAACATTTTGAATTAATAACAAATAAAGAATTCACGAGTTCGCGACACACTTTTTTAATTTCATAAAACCTAAAGTCGTTAATTGCTTCCTATATTAGTTGTTATTATGTAGGTATTAATAATAGAGTTTTAGCAAAAGTTCTAGAGGCAGAAATTAGTGTTAATTAAAAACTAAAAGGTAGCATAAGCCCTTTCTCAGAATGCAATCAATATCCTCGACAAATTTCATTAAAATCTGTCCTGCGGTTTGGGTATGAAGAGGTAACACACAAATAGAGTTACTTTCGCATTTATATTTCTTAATTGTGACTAGAATTGAACGCCCATTTCCGTACCTCGCTGCCCCCAATATTATGAGCTCGCAGACAAATGCGATGCTACCCTCATTGTGATCATGTCATTGGCAAACAGCCCCGCGCTGACGTCTCGGGCTCATGCGCCCATGACATGTGTGCGTGGCGTGTTTATTGTGTCTAAATCCCCGATTAATCTCCTACTTTTATGAGCTTTTGTTCGTTCCCTTTCAATTTTTTTGCATCGCTCCGACTTATTGACAATACCGTTAACGTTCTATTAAATAAACTCCCTTAACGTCAACTTCACACAGTTCAGTTTTCGCTGTGATTGTTTACAATTATGATACAGTCTGATTTGAACTTTATTAAGGGGTAGGTAGAGTCATTTATTGGAACGCTAGAGTAGTTGCAGCCGTGCAGTATTAACTTTTAAAAGTCTAAAGTCTTTCGGTCGCGTCAATTTGTGTATTGTCATGTGACATAATAGCGAGCGATGCCATCCCCACGGGTTATTAGTTGAAACCCGATGACAGATACATCGGATTTGACAAATATTCATCTCTTGTCTCGTTTTAGCGCTTAGAAATAAAAGAGATGGTTTGCTGTGTCTGAAAGGAGTACTTATAAAATGGCTTGGTTTATTGAGTGAATTTAATGAAGTATAATGAGGTGACGGTGCCCTCGTTCCTTTATGTTTGTGTCACAGGGAGATGAAATCCTACGTGACAATATTACAGAATGTGACTTTATTGCAAAAAATAATAACCCGCACTTGATGATTGTAACCGGTTTTTGATAGACTTCGAACTTTTTTGTGTCGGTGTCCTCATTGACAATTTATCATTTACGTGAGTAATTCCCGTTGTTGTAATAATGTTTTTTGTGAGATTTAGACCTTAGGTAGGTACCTACATACTTGTTATAACAATAAAGCAGGTATTTTTATAGAGATAAATTAAAGTACTTTCGTTATTTAGCTAGGTTAGGTACCTAAGACGTAGGCATACTACATAGGTTTTGACTGGCCTCACAGCTTAGTTGGTAGTAACTCTGCCTTCTACGCTGTAGGTTGTGGGTTCGATCCCCACCCAGAGCAAACATTTGTGTGATGAACATAGATGTTTGTTCTGTGTCTGGGTGTTACTATTTATAATAAGTATGTATTTACAAATAAAAATGTAAATAAGTATTCTACCAGTTATCTGGTTCCCATAGTACAAGCTTTGCTTAGTTTGGGGCTAGATGGTGTTGTGTGTAAAGTCCGCCAATATTTATTTATTTAGGTATCTATTGTTAGATGGAATTGGAACCAGATAACTAACATAATAGTGGATAGGTCACTGTGCCCTCCTCTCCGCCTACATATAAACTTTCGTACATTATAGCACCCAGACTAACACACATGTAGGTACCTATGTCCAAAACACAAAATGTTTGTCCTGGACTCCTGGGAGTGAATCGAAGCCACAAAATGAACAGTGCAGAAGGTGAGTTAGGTACCTACTACCAATTGAGCTGTTAGGCCAATCAAGTTAGGTAGATGTAACTGCATTATAATATAATACTAATATAATCTATACTAATATTATAAAGAGGAAAGATTTGATTGTTGTTTGTTTGTTTGCATCGAATAGGCTCCGAAGCTACTGGACCGATTTGAAAAATTATTTCACCATTAGAATCCTACGTTATCCCTGATGAACATAGGCTATAGAATATTTTTAAAAACGTTAGGTATCCGTATGAAAACTTCGATAATGTAACCCAATGAGTGTAAAAAAAATCCAAAAAAATCTATGTATGTATAGTATGATGCTGCGGAAATTATTTAGAATTAGAATTACAATAGAGCAAAGTGATGTGCTACAGTTTTAAAGAAGACATCAATATCTACAAAAAAGTCTGCGATACCATTATGTCTAACTATTAGGGATCTGTATGAAAACTTCGATAATGTAACCCAAGGTTTAAAAAAATTACCCATAATATCATTATTACATCCGTGCGACGCCGCCGCCGAATCGGACTGCTAGTGTTATAAATAAAAGCCGTGTTGGCCGAGTGGGAGGTACCTCGACTTTCACTTCGAATCCTGGCGTGCATCAATAAATTTTTCTATTCGAAAAATTTATATGCGCATCAAAACACGTGCTCAAAACGGTGAAGGAAAACATCGTGAAGAAACCAGTTAGTATTCATATAAGCGGCGATGGGCTTGCAACCTGTTGGGTAGCTTAAATTTGTGTGAGCCAAAAATTTAAGTCTGTGTTCAAGGACTCCAGAGATACTTATTCAGGATTTTGTTAACTATGGCAAAACTTCAAAGTCATTTTACGAGAGTTTTGCTTGTAAGTGAGAGAACTGATAGGTATTTTTATAGAAAATAGAGTATCACGACAGCTAATCATTTTGCAATTTTCAGCTATTTACAGACAGTGATTTCGGAAATCCCGAAAACAGAACATAACCCGACTAACGTCAAAAGACACTATTAAGGTGGCTACGCCTACGGTACATGATGGCGACCTTCTTAAATTGTCCGCACTTTAATGAAATAACTGATATTTACCAGAGTACCAATGGCAGGGGGTGGAGAAAATAAATAAATAGTAAAATAAATAAATAGTATCAGGACTGTAATACCCAAGTACGGTACAAATCCTCTCAGATCTCCAAGCGCTTGGATCCTTTGAAGATGTCTAGTAGGGGTAGTCAGAGGCACGTCCAAACATTATATTTGGCACATGCCCACATTTTGCAGTAGGCATCATTCCACACGTAACAGTGACAGGTGTAGAAATAGGTAGACGTACATTCGATTTATTGTACCTACTTAATAATGACAAAAGAAGTCGTCTATGTTTAATTACACGCAATTCTTTTGATTTTTATTTACCTACCAAACTTTTTTACTCAAATGAAATACTTTTATATCGAACTGTAGGTGTACCTTCCATTGTTTATGAAAGAACTGAGAAATTCGTAGCACTTTTATTTAGGTATTTTATTTATAAATCCGAGCATAGCGGGATTTGAGCATAGCGGAACTAACCGGTTTTTAAACCTCATTAGGAAAATGAAGCTGACAGATGTCTAATCAATTAAATCTATTCAATTAGCCCCTTTTAGTTAGTAAATAGTTAGATAAACATTCGTTTAACTAGGTAGGTACCTGTCAAGTTCGGATAACAATAAGTAGGTACATTGGTTATGTCTTTATGTGTGGTTATGGTAAATGGTTAGGAGGTACCTATGGTAACATCGAGCTGGTCTGATGCTGAAGCTAAAAGGTAGCCATAGGAGAACTCCACAAGTTCCACAACATACCTACCTACCTAACTCTGCCGTGTTTGGGCCTTGGATATAAAAATAAAAAAAGATAGAAAAAGCTTCGTTTTAAATAGTATTTATCAAATTGACGACATACTTAAGTACTACGATAAAAAAACGTTTGGCTTTCCTGATTTCACTTGCTTGACTTTCTTTTCTGGTTGGACTGATTTATATATTACTAACGCCATCTATGAGTACTTACCCAAACTTATTAACAAAATGTTGGGGCTGCCATCTGTCGCCAACATGTTTCGAGTCAACACGAATGTTGCCATTGTTATTATTTATAGTAAAATCGTAATTTTTATTCAAGTCTACTTTACGAGTTACAGTCAAGCATACTGATTATGATTTTTAGTTAGGTTTAAATATTATATATATATTTAAATACCTACATCCAGAAACATTACAAAAAATATGTTAGGTATATAAGTCTTTATAAAAATTAATGTTTTATTAACGTGAGTACATACAACGTACTCACGTAAAACATTAATTTTAAGACCTTTTTACAAATATTTTCAACCTATGTACTGGCATTTGGGTTAAAAGAGAAAATCAATTTGAAACGTCCTCCAAAATTAGTTCTCACAGCATAACAAAGGTGGCGCACATTATCTGTGGCATGTGGCTTTAGGTAACGGAGCTGACTCACACATCGACACGCGCAACACACATGCCTATACATACTATGCTATAAGACGTACTGACATAAAGCCTAAAATGCCTTGTGCCAGCTGAGCGCGTATATTCAGAAGTACACGGACACTATTGCTATCTAGGTTGGGTGTGAAAGTGTGAGCGGCATTGTGTCTGTATGCGTACTGTGTAGCAGTGCGGCAGCAAGTACCACCTAGCTGTCAAAAATCATTCAAAGTAGAGCTGAGACGAGTGCAATATTTATATTTAAAAATGTTTCTAAGTTAGAATAGAGTTATGTATGTAAATATTAGTTGTTATAAAGTTAAATTAACTCAAAATTTAACAAGCAGTACTTACGCAAACCCCATACACCATGGTTCATACCCATCCGCCGTTGGAACTAGAAGAGATACCAAAAGAAGACGAAGAAAGGCTAGAAAATTTGTTTTCTAAATTAGACATCGATGGAAACGGCAAGATTGACATCCACGACTTGTCAGCTGCACTCAAGGAACTGGCGCCACATATAAACCGAAGCTATGCAGAGGTTAGAATCGACTATTAATTATACTGTAACTAACGGTTTCACCTCCCATGGTCCGCTGACGGGACGGCCTGTCACACGTGTTGTATGATTCATCCGCGAACACATTTATATCGAGAACACTAAAAATTTCCACCCTATACCCTACCTTTTTATGTAAACCTATGACCACCTTATGACTAAGCCTAAGCTAAGCCTGATCATAACATTGACCTACTTCTTATATAATTTCTTAGGTCTCTCTTATAAAGTTTCTTAGGTAGGTACCTACCTATGTTACTCATCATAAACCATGTTACTACTAACCAGGTATAGATTTAAAATCTGCACCAACATGGTAATTTATGTATGTGTACGTACCCTCTGTCTAGCAGGGTTATTTTGTAAAAACATGATTATCATGTTATGATGTTGAATGCAATACCTAATGTTAGAGAATACCTAATCTGTAAACTTTTCATTATAACTATTTGCTGTTTATGCACCTATACCTACGCAGAAGCGTAGGTATTGTATTGGATTGGTATAGTGCCTAATCAGCATAAAAAGCATAGGTATTCAGTACCAATAAATATCATAACATGATAATCATGTTTTTACAAAATAGCCCCACAGATACAGAAAACATTAACTCCCAAATCGTACTCGCAAGTTATTGAGCTAACTTAAATTAACTGCACTAAACACAGTCATCCCATTCTCACAGGACATTGATCATAAAAACAAAAGATGGCTATAAGAGGAGTTAGATCATGTTAGTGATGTCAAAACGCAACAACATAAGCTGGTGTGTGTAAGTTTATGCCTGTAAATGTATGCACATACATTTTGAAAACCCTAAAACAGATAAATCACTGTGACACTATCTGTGTGTATCTTTTGCCAATTGATAAAATATCTCCGTTACCTAACTTAGGTACTTTTTCATGTAATAATTCTAATAATATTACAGTCTAAAGACAGCCTCATTCTCTGGTAATTCTAAAGGTCTGTTTTAAAGATTGTATTTACTTATTGACTGTAATCCCCAAGTACGGCAGACATCCTCTCAGATCTTTAAGCTTCCAGATCCTTGAATATGTCTAAAGTGGTTTGTTAGAGGCACATCCGAACATTACATTTGCCACATGCCCACATTTTGCAGTAGTGAGCATCCACATGTGACAGGTTTCATGCCCGTCGCCACATGTATTTACCTAACATGCAATAGTCTCTAAGTTTCCAAATCCCAATATCTTTAGACACGGTCATATTTTTTTACAGCAATACATTTTAAGTAAGAATTTTTTTAAATTATCTTATCAGTTGCTTTGAAAACATTTTATTACAATAACAATACGTCAAGGCTTCTTGTGGCAAAACCCCATATTCAAATATTATTCATGAACTCACAAAACACATTATTGTCATGTTCTATTATGTAAATGAGGTAAATCTTTGATATGAATAAAGAGTCCTCCAACCTCTGCTAAAATAGAACACAGATAATCTCTATGTAAAAACATATATGCGCACCAAAATCACGTGCTCTAAACGGTGAAGGAAAACATTGTGAGGAAACCAGTTAGTATTCTTCTAAGCGGCGGTGGGCTTGCAACCTGTCACATATGGAATGCTAACTACTGCAAAATGTGGGCATGGCCAAATATAATGTTTGGACGTGCCCCTGACTACCTCCACTAGTCATCTTCAAAGGATCTAAGCTTCTGGAGATCTGAGATGTTAACCACACTTGGGGATTACAGTTGTGATCCTATTTATATATTTTTATTAAGATAATGCAGATAATATATTTTTGTAAAACGATATGTCTTTAGTTACTCAATGTTAATGTAGTATTTGAAGATGAAAGAATTTTTTTAATCCAGTGGTTTTAAGTTTATCCATAAAAAACATGAATTACTTACCTATTAATTGATCATTAAAAGCAAGTCTGTAAACCCAAGTATGGATATCCTTTCTCAGATTTCCAGGCGCTCAGATCCACATGTCTAAAGGGGTAGTCAGAGGCACGTCTAAACATTACATTTGCAGTAGTCAGCATTGCATTGTGACAGTTTGCAAGCCCGACTGATCCTCACAATTAGATCCTCATTAGGCAAAGTTTACTAAAACATAACCTCCATTATGTCTTGTTTAATCATATCCTAATAATATAAGTTCAAAGTTTTTATTGCTTTCATGTGTACATTAATAATTAAAGATTTGTTTTTTCCTTCATGTGTATATTAATATTAAAGTATATAATCACTACATAGTATAAAGCAAAGTCGCTTTCCGCTTCCCGCGTATGTATGTATGTTTGCTTATATCTTTAACTAGCGACCCGCCCCGGCTTCGCACGGGTAGCATGTTATTATACATATAAACCTTCCTCCTGAATCACTCTCTAACCGCATCAAAATCCGTTGTGTAGTTTTAAAGATATAAGCAAACATACATACAGACATACAGACGCGGGAAGCGGAAAGCGACTTTGCTTTATACTATGTAGTGAAACTACACAACGGATTTTGATGCGGTTTTTTTTAATAGATAGAGTGATTCAGGAGGAAGGTTTATATGTATAATAACATGCTACCCGTGCGAAGCCGGGGCGGGTCGCTAGTATATAATAATAATCACTACATAGTATAAAGCAAAGTCGCTTTCCGCTTCCCGCGTATGTATGTTTGCTTATATCTTTAAAACAACACAACGGATTTCGATGCGGTTTTTTTTTATAAATAGAGTGATTCAAGAGGAAGGTTTATATGTATAATACATGCATAATATAGTAGAGAAACACTGATAATTTTAGAGGTTTCTAATGTGATGTCGTAAATAAACACATTTTTGCTTTGTGCTTACATTGCAAATGCTGGCTGAACCCCACGAGATATATCAAAATAATGTACTACAGTATTGTACACCTTCAAAACGTCTACAAAAAAGTCAACGATGGTATTAGAAATGTCTTACGCACAGCGAAGCGGGTACGGGTCAGCTAGTAAAGAGTATTATAATTAAAGTACGGTAGACAAGACATCCTCTCAAATCTCCAGGCGCTTTAGATCCTTTGAAGATCTCTAGTAGGGGTAGTCAGAGGCACGTCCAAACATTATATTTGGCACATGTCCACATTTTGCAGTAGTTAGCATTCCATATGTGACAGGTTGCAAGCCCGTCGCTGCTTATAAATAAAATGGAATATGCCTATAGAATAACAAATATGCTATTTTTAGGGTTCCGTACCCAAAGGGTAAAAACGGAACACTATTACTAAGACTTCGCTGTCCGTCTGTCTGTCCGTCTGTCCGTCTGTCCGTCTGTCCGTCTGTCCGTCTGTCCGTCTGTCCGTCTGTCCGTCTGTCTGTCTGTCACAGGGCTGTATCTCATGAACCATGATAGCTAGACAATTTAAATTTTCACAGATTATGTATTTCTATTGCTGCTCGAACAACAAATACTAAAAACAGAATAAAATAAATATTTAAGGGGGGCTCCCATATAACAAACTTGATTTTTGCATTCCAGCGCCATCTAGTTTCATTTGATGTTACTACGTATTATAGGTACTTTTCGCGGTCTCTTGCGACCGCTCGGGGTTTGAGAGGTAAGATGAAAGAGGTTTGCGATTCCGCTGGCAGGTGGCGCTATTTTACCACTATCGGTAAAGTAAGTCGGTAAATAGGTGGTACTTCACATGATCGAATAAAAAGTTTGAAATTGAATTATTGAATTCATGAAGTTAGGTAAATAGGTACCTAGGTAGATATTATTAATTTCAAATTAATTTCGAGTTCGAATCCTGGCCGTGCATCAATGGATATTTCTGTTCGAAAAATGTACCTATATGTGCGTTATGCGCGTCTGTCTGTTACCAGGCTGTATCTCGTGAACCGTGATAGCTAGACAGTTGAAATTTTCACAGATGATGTATTTCTCTAAAATCAGCATAAAATAAATATTTAAGTGAAACTCCCGTACAACAAACGTGATTTTTTTGCCGTTTTGATAATAGTACGGAACCCTTCGTGCGCGAGTCCGACTCGCACTTGGCCGGTTTTAAACCAGGTACTACACGAATGAAGCCGCGGGTGGTAGCTAGCACAATATATATGTGTAAACACTCACACCTTGAACACTAATATTAACTATCTCGAGCACTATGCTATTATTAGTTGACGTCACTTTATTTTATGCTATGTCTTTTTGGCTTAGTGCTTACTTTTAATACGATTGTCGTGGGTTCGTATCCCTGTGACCTAATTAAATCAAAGTCCTGACTGATATTCAGACTGACTAAACTGAGTGACTGATTTTGAGTGGCGTAGGACAAATCAAATTAATAAGTTTTATAACGAGGTTTCAAAGTTAGAAATTGCAGTGATTCTTTTTCAGCCCCTAAGCGGTAGTCGATGTTTGCTTTTCGAAAAAGACCAATAAACTCGAAAACCGTGAGATTTTTACTGAATACTATTTTTTATCTGAACAGTCTAGTTGCCCCCTACCCGTAGGTAAAGGATTGTCCACTCATTACGTTAAGCCACACCCTATAAATTACTTTTAAGGTTATATGTGAAATGTTTGTTTTGTTGTATGGGCTGAGTCTAAGACCCGGATAAGACGGAAAAAGTGATAAAACTGCATTATCTTGAAAACCATCAAACTTAAAAAGAAACTGTCTATAATTTACTTAGCTAGTATGATACTTACGTATCATGACTTTGGAAGATAAATCTATCGAGAAAAGATTCACCAATCGTTTTTCTGTCTATAAATTTACCTAGATTATATATCCATAGGTTATCTTTGTCATAAAAAACAAAACTGTATGTTTTGCGGTTATTGAGAAAAAACGATTCTGCATTTATCCAACACATTTATTAATTACTCGTATTAAGCGAACAAAGTCGCGGTGTTACCAGCAGTGAAATATAGTAGTAAACCTATTTCTTTTTTTTCAGAAATTCTTGGCCAAGTCCGGTTGGAAAGATTCGGGTGACATCACACTGTCCGAGTTCATACACTATGTCCGAGTCCATGAGACCAATCTCAGGCTGCAGTTCTCACACATAGACAAGAATCAAGATGGTGAGTATGTATGTTTCATCTGTTTACTATCTCGACTAGCGAGAGTGCCTGTCCGGTAAATTGTGTCATAGACTTTTGATTTTTGGGCTATTTACCCCCATATTCTTTGTTGTAACCTCGGAACTACCTTGACTCAAACTCTTTCAAGGCCCCTCGAAAAGTTCCTCATGTTCGGTACCTTAAATCGATGTTTTGGAGGTTCCTCAATTACGTCATGAGTCCAAGGAGATTTTCACTGTAGCTACCTACATAGTATTAAAGAAAGGATCATTGAAAAATAATAGGCCCCAAACCGTGTTTGTTGCCTGATTCTTCTAGGCTTTGTCGCGAGGAACAGGCGTAGCTTCACCTAGCTCCTCGTTTAAAAACCGGCCAAGTGCGAGTCGGACTCGCGCACGAAAGGTTCCGTACCATTTTTTATGAAAACGGCAAAAAAATCACGTTAGTTGTATGGGAGCCCCCCTTAAATATTGATTTTATTCTGTTTTTAGTATTTGTTGTTATAGCGGCAACAGAAATACATAATCTGTGTAAATTTCAACTGCTTAGCTATCATGGTTCATGAGATACAGCCTTGTGATAGACAGGCGGACAGACGGACAGCGAAGTCTTAGAAATAGGGTCCCGTTTTTACCCTTTGGGTATGGAAACCTAAAAATTATACTTGTTTTTTAATTGAAATAAATACCTTTGGCTTTGACTTTTGATAAGTTTGCCTTTAATAATTGATCAGTGAAGCTAGTGGAACCTTCGGTACGTTAACTAATGGATAGGAGACCGCTTGTAGCATTAACAGCTGAGTGCCTTCATGCTGCGTACTGGCTATAAACGTCTCCGAGGGTTCCGGACGGCCTAAAACTCCCCGTCACCAGAAATATCTACTTTATAGATCATGCTTCTGCCCACGGCTTCGCTTGCGTAGTAATTGGATCATAAAAATAAGATCACGATTGTAATCCCCAAGTACTGTAGACTCTCAGATCTAAGGCGCTTAGATCCTTGAAGAGGATAGTCTGAGACAAGTACAAACTTTTATGTATTGGCACAATGCCCACATTTTGCAGTAGTTATCATTCCATACGTAACAGGGTTGCAAGCCCAATTTGGATAAAAACTATTCTGTAAGTTATTATTACAAAATGTAGGTATTGTGCCAAAAATAATATTCAGACGTTACCTTTAGACATATTTAAAGATCTAAACTTGAGATCTGATATTATGTCTACTGTACTTGGGGATTACAGTCGTGATCCTATTTCTTTTATTTTTAAGTTATTCCAGGACATGCATTATGTATATTCCAAGTAACATCACATTGAGCCATACGCATGTAAACATAAATACATACATAAATATAATATACATCCTCATAAACTATCGAATTTATAACATTAGTAGGAAGTAGGATATTTAATTATTAACAGTATTATGATCAGTTCTGCATAGAATAATAATTACATTCCTCTTTTAAGGTGATATGTGAAATGTTGAGTTTTTTTGTATGGGCTGAGTCTATCCGGATAAGACGGAAAAAGTGATAAAACTGCATTATCTTAAAAACCATCAAACTTAAAATGGAACTGTCTAATATTTATTTAGCTAGTATAATTATCTAACTAATTTATTAAATAACAGTAAATAACAGTCTATTTATAGTATAACTTTTGTTTTAACAAAGTTATATTATAGTATAACTTTGGAAAATAAATCTATCGAAAAAAGTTTCAGCAATCGTGTTTCTGTCTTTAGTTTATCTAGTCTAGATTATATTATATTATCCTTAAGACGCTGCCAGTCGACGATTATTTTTGTTCGAAACGAAAAAAGAAATACTTGTGAACAAGCCACATCTCCTATTTTATAATGTATAGTATATGTGAATAAAGATGTACCCATCTTTAATCACTTCGATAAATAATCCTACCGACCGCTGCAATGATGACAAACACACGTCCGCGCGTGGTCCGCCTTAGCTTTTCGAATAAATTAATGATATAAATAATGTATAATTACTTATCAAAAATCTATCCTAATAGAAATCTAGATCTACATATTACCTATCTTTAACAATAAATCACAAGTTGATTTTAATAGTAGGTATATAAAATATTTCGATCATAAATTCTAAAACGTATTATTTTGAAATAATATTTTTATCGTGAAAAGTTTCTGCTATTATGTTTTCAGCTTAATAGAAATCTTGGTAGGAACCTGAAGTAATATACTTATAAAAATAGGAGATGTGGCTTGTTCAGAAGTATTACTTTTTTCGTTCCGAAAAAGAGCAATCGTCGACTGGCAGCCTCTTAAGTTATCTTTGTCATAAAAAAAACAAAACTGTATGTTTTGCGGTTATTGAGAAAAAACGATTCTGCATTCATCAAAAACATTAATTACTCGTTTTAAATAGAAATACGGTTAATTACCACGTTTTTTCTTGTATCGCTGACGTTTCGCGACAATTAATAAATTAATCGTCTTAAGAACAGCGCGTGATTAGCATGATCATTGTACTCGTAAATGTTGTTTTCATATTTAGTGCCTGGATGACCGAGATTTTATGTATTTCATTGCCTGAAAACACGGATAAAACGACGTTTATTAAAAATGAATCCTAGCTAGATCGATTTATCGCCCCAAAACCACCTGCACAATAAATTTCATGAAAATCGTTCAAGCTGTTTCCGTGATTCAGACTATTATATAAACTCTGACTGACGTCATCCTGTAAAATTTCAATAATTCTACAGGAAAAGCACTTTCAGTTTTTTTCCGAACTTTTCGCTGGATTTTCCAAAAAGCTGTCTGAAATATACTTTACGACCTATTCTCATACCTACCAAATATACACAAAAAAAAACATAACAATCGGTTGAGCCGTTTCGTAGGAGTTCGGTTACAAACACTGTGACACGAGAATTTTATATATAAGAAAGAAAGGTATAGACAAGAATTGCTCGTTTAAAGGTATTCGATAGATAGATAGATTAGTAGAAATAGGATACTAGATTATTATGTCATGATTGGTTCTCCTAATTAAAATAATAATAAATTATTATTATTATTACATTTATCTTTTAAGAACAGAACTTTTATGTTCATTGGTGGCGATTCTGTTGTTGGACACAACAGAATCTAAAATTTCGTAAAAAAACGATCGATCTTATTCCTTTTACATTAAAGTCTAAATTAAAGTCACATCAAAATGACAGTCCTAAACTTGGGATATTTAGCCGTTTCTCTATTTTATTTCGCATATTTGACACAATCAAGTGTCATCTTAGTCAACACCAATTTACATGTCGATTAAATTTAGCTTGACGTTTCTAAATCGATTACGAAAATCGTAAATTTATTCAAAACTATTTTAAGTTTTAGAACTGTCACTTTAAGGTTACGATATTATAAACTTTAACTTAAAAGAAATAAGATCGATAGTTTTTAGGAATTTTAACTTAAGCGTGGACACAAAAGAATTGCCATCATTGTACTCGTAAATGTCGGTTTCATATTAATTTATCGCAGTCGTACCCTAACCTACGTTTGGACCAGCCGTCTAGCGGTCAAAGCATATACAGTGGACCCCCGATAATCCGGCGCCCCCTGTAATCCGACATGACTTTGTTTAATTATAACATATAGAATCTTATCATTGGATATGTAATTTGTCGGATTACAAGGTACTCTTTTGTAAAAAATTCCGGACTATAGGGGGTCTTAGGCAGTGCTCTATAATCCGACAAATTCGATAGTCCGACACTGCCCTGCATAATGTTTGTCGGATTACCGGAGGTCCACTGTATTATACTACTAGCTTTTATCCGCGTCTTCGTCTGCGTAGATTCAAGAAATCGTTATTGACGACTTTATCGTAAAACATTGAAATTCCTAAAAATCAAAATATTGTTTTGGAAAAAAAAGTAGCCTATTAGGTAATTCCAAGACTTTAAACTATCTCTCTGACATTTCATCACATTCGGTTTGGCCGTGATAACCTCGCAGACATATAGAGTTACTTTCGCTTTTATAATGTCAGTATAGATTCACGTCAGACCCTGATTTATGGTGTAGGAGTATAAAATCATGTCAATGAAATTACAAAGTCTAGAATAATAATAGAATAACGACTGTAATCCCCAAGCACGGTAGACATTCTCCAGACGCTTAGATCCTTTGAAGATGTCTAGTGGGGGTAGTCAGAGGCACGTCCAAACATTATATTTAGCACACGTTCACATTTTGCAGTAGTTAGCATTCCATACGTGACAGGTTGCTAGCCCACCGCCGCTTACAAGAATACTAACTGGTTTCCTCACGATGTTATCCTTCACCGTTTTAAGCACGTGTTTAATTACGCATATAAATAAAAATAAAGGTCTAGAATACGGTAGATAAAACTGGCCTAGCCTTCGGTGTTTTGATAATCGCAGCCAAAATGTTCGACAGCCCCCTTACCGCAAGCTCTGAAGAAATATTAAAATAGTACTACCTTCTCGCGTAATACTGTTTTACGGTAGCTTGTGGTACGGCCCCTGATTTATGGCGCTGGAGTATATAATCATGTCGATGCAATAACAAGGTCTAGAATACGTAAATGAAACTGGAGTAGCCTTCGGGGTTCAGATAAACAAAGCCCACTGGGTTCCACTGGCACTGCCACTGGCACTGGCCTTCCACTGGGTCTGGTATGTCTTAGTACCCCGTCATACTTTAAAAATTTTCGAGATAAAAAACTTTTATTTTTGTGAATACACTTTAGTTTTCTCATTTAATTAACTTCCCCCCACCGTGTCTTTGATATTCCATAGTTGCTTCGTCCTTGGTCCCTGTAAATTCCTTAAACTATCGAGTTTTTCTGTAAAAATACAACTTTTCCGTAATTAATATCGTTTTTGTCGATTTTTATTAAGTTTTTCAGTGTAATTCGTCAATTCTTCGTGCTGTTTCTGCTTTAACATCTTCCTGCAGCTCTTCCTCGGATACCTGCAAAGAAACAGAAAAATTAAACTCACAAAAATTAAAAAAAATCCTGTGCCTCATAAACAATTCTGACAAGTAATTGTCACGTTTTTATGCGGAACTAGCTATGATCATGATGATTTTTCTCAATGAAAATCGGGCTCGGAATCGATTGATGACAGTTATGATAAAGCAAGGTTAGAATCATCGACCACAGCCCAATATACGCCTAATAGCTTCATTTCTTCTAACAAACTTTTCTGTCAAACCTATTCTATAGATACGGAAACCTTCGTGCGCATACCCAACTCACACTTGGCCGGTTTTTTATTTGACATTAAAGCTGATGTATAAGCATGTGTCTCGTCAAAATTCAATGCGTCATACGAATTACTATTCGATCTCTCTATCGGAGATTTACACGAATAATGACTTCTAGATTGCATCTTACTCATACAATAGTGACCGAAATAGTCGACGTACAATGTGACATGATCATGACATACTCACATATATACGCGTGCGCCCGCGCCGCCCGCCAGCTGTTTTGAATAAACATCAAATGTACCTACGAGTATGTACGGTACGTGTTATATGTACCTAATATACATTTCAATGTTAGCTAAAAAACAGTATTTGCTTATTTAAAAAACGGGACTAGTGCGATTCGGACTCGCGCTCATAGGGTTCCGTGCCATATCTATAAAAAATAGCAAAAAAAACACGTTTGTTTTATGCGAGCTTGGGAGCCCCACTTGAATATTTATTTAATTCTGTTTTTAGTATTTAATGTTATAGCGGCAACAGAAATACATCATCTGTGAAAATTTCAACTGTTTAGCTATCACGGTCCATGAGATACAGCCCTGTGACAGACAGACGGACAGCGAAGTCTTAGTAGGGTCCCGTTTTTACTCTTTCGGTACGGAACCCCAAAAAACTAATTTTACCTACGACGGAACAGAGACGGTGTAGGTATGCGTTTGGGATGGGAGGATGTTTGTGTGTTTGTGCAAAACCACTGGTCCGATTTTTATGCGGTTTTTGGTTTTTTGGTGTATATTTATTTACATACTAGCTTTTACCCGCGACTTTGTCCGTGTAGATTTAAGAAATCGATTTTTGACGACTTATTCTTTATACATTAAAATTTCTGTAAATAAAAGAAAATTTTGGGAAAATGAGTAGATAAAGAGTAATGTCCTATGTCCGTCTCCTGGTTCTAAGCTACTTCCCCACCAATTTTCACCCAAATCGTTCTAGAGTTATAAATAGTGTAACTAACACGACTTTCATTCATACATTTATGTAGATTACTAGCCGACCCGTGACAGACTTTGTCCTGTCAAATTTCAATAATCGAATACAGTATTCGATTATTGACTGATTGTTTTTAGTCTGTGATGTCATATTTGTTGCACACCAGCGCCATCTATGCCAAAATCATCCCTTTTGCGTTTTTTTATCATTTAGGGGTTGTTTTTCGGATTTTAAGATACCCTATTATTTATTCTGATTTTTTATCTACATACTACATTAAGTTTCATCTTAATCCGTTTTGTCGTTTAGGCCTGATTGTGGAACAAACATACATTTCTTTTCACAAACTTTCGCATTTATAATATTATTAGGATTATTAGGATTGGGCACATTCGTGTTATCAATTCATATTTTATTTTAATTACAGGAAAAGTTGATCTGGACGAGTTGATATCAGCGTTTGCAGACCTAGGGGTTGCTATTGGTGCAAATGAAGCTACAACTTTACTGAAAAGGTATTGGTCCTGCGAAGGAAAACTATCGGAATATTAAATGTTTTAATGATAATCCTTTATTTCCTTGTTGATATTGTCAATGTCGACAGAATATGACTCGTCAGTATCTACCAGTAAGCATTGTACACGTATATGTAGACACGCGCTTTTGTGTGCGTGACTGCGGACACACACACACACAATGAAGACCGATCCGCCTTCGTTTATAACAACTGTATCTACAATCTACATACTCGTATGATATTAATTAGCTTTTTAATAGTAGCTTTTTTGATATTAATTGACAGATGTAGCCATTGTCAATAACTACGGTCAACTTTGTGTTGTCAACACTCTACTACCAAGACGAAGAATTTGTTGAAGTTATTGACCTGATTTTAAGGCATAATATTGATGTATACACGAATTAATTATGGTATAACAATTTTTTTATTTTTTTGAAACTATATAAATAAAGTATGTTTATGTAAGCTTCAAACAATCGAAATATTAAGTACCCGCAAAATACGCAACTATTGAGTATTTGCGTGAACAATTCAGGTCTAATTTTGATGTGGGTTGCCTAATTAGTAATAATTTGTTATCTACTTAGAGAATTTGTACAAGTTCTATTTGGAAAATGTACTATTTCTATTTGTAATCGACGAAAGAAGGCAAGATATGCACATTAGTGCTTTACAAACAATAGGCAGATCAGTAAAAAATAATCATGTTTCAGAAAAGGTGTTTGGCCAATATTCTGGTGGTAAGTCGAGAGGTCCACATAGCAATGTAGACTGGCTTGCCGCTGTACCAAAACTGTACGCTGTACCATGTACGCTGTACGCTGTACCGCTAGTCAACGCGTGTCAGTCGCTAACAATATTAACGTCATAGAAATAACAATATCGCCTCGATACTGGATGCAACTTCGGATTCAAATTGAAGTCAAGTTACGAAGTGAAAGTGGTTTTTTAATGCGAACAAAAGAAAGCTTTGTTTTTACGTCACACGTTCAGTCGGGCATTGATATTCGCTATTTAAAGTTTTAGCAGTAGAGTTATTTTAGGATTTTTACGTCCGACTAAAAAAGGAGGTTCATAATTTGACGCGTATATAATAAATGTATTTTTTGTTGCTTTTTTAGGGTTCCGTACCCAAAGGGTTAAAACGGGACCCTATTACTAAGACTTCGCTGTCCGTCTGTCTGTCACAAGGCTGTATCTCATGAACCGTGATAGCTAGACAGTTGAAATTTTAACAGATTATGTATTTTTGTTGACCAGAATAAAATAAATATTTAAGCGGGACTCCCTACCAACAAACGATTTGGCTGAAATTTGGTAGCTTAGAACCAGGAGAAGACATAGGATCGGTAACGGGAACGGGAACGGGAACGGGACGGGAACTTAACACAACATTTATTTGTTAATTCTAATGCGATATGTAGTTCGCCGTGTTAGCTTGTTATTTATAAACCTACGTTGTGCAATGCGCGCAAATGTTGATCAGAAGCCTTAGCTAGACTGTATTATGTTACACTAGCTTGTGCCCAGGCTTCACTTGCGTTTTTAATAAAAAAGTATCCTACATGCTATTCCAGAACATAAGCTATGTATATTCCATGTTTCATCCAAAACCGTTTATTCGTTTGAGCGTAATTGAGCTACAAACATCCTCACAAAGTTTCGGGTTTATAATACTAGCAGACCCGCGACAGACGTTGTCCTGACCAAATTTCAATAATCGCATAGAGAAATGCACGTCGCTATGATGATTGATGTCACTGTTGTCAGATTTTATGCACGCCATCTTTACCAAAATCATCCCTTTTGCGTTTTTTTTTTCGTTTCGCGGATGTTTTTCGTATTTTAAAGTTGTCTATGTTTTATTCGAGCATTATATGACAAACATACAAACAAACTCGCAAATTTTCGCATTTTATTATTAGGATTAGTAGGAGTTGCACCAACGTAAGGACTGACTTTATAACGTTGTCGTTTTCGTTTAGATATAATCGAACATACCAACAACTCGTAACCAAACCGACAGATTACTATATTCGGATTACATTTACGACACTTTAGAAACTACAAAATTGTATATTGCGACATTTCTATCGAACGGGTTTTGAGCTCATTCTCTCTAAATGATGATTAATGTTAGTTTAAACCCCAATTATGGTAGACATTCTGTCAGATCTTTGAATATGCCCAAAGAGGGTAGCCAAGGCACGTCCAAACATTACATTTCCCATGCCAGTTTAACACGCCTGTTTTGTTGACAGGATGGACCAGGACGGCAGCCTCAACATCAGCTATGATGAGTGGCGAGACTACCTCCTGCTCGCGCCCGCCACAGATATCCACGCGCTCATTCACTTCTGGCGGCACTCCACTGTAAGTCGTAGCTTTATTATTGCGTGTGTACACACTGCCGAGCGTAGCGCGGTGGCGGCGACGGGCGCGATGTCTCAAACATAAAACGCGCCATCACTGCACTGTGGACGCAGAGACGCGTTTCATATGTTTGAAACTTCGCGCCCGTTGTCGCCATGCCTAGGTTCGGCAGTGTGGACGAACACATACTTATGAGCTATCTAAAGATTTGCAAACGATCTACGAGTAGCTCAACTGATCCCAGGAGTTCACAAGACACCTGGACGCCTACAAATGGCAGTAGATACATTGGGCCAAGTATAGTTGTTCTATCTTACGACGGCGGTTGAGCAATACTTGTAGTTGTAAATTAATAAATATTGGAGGACATTCTCACAAAGCGCCACCTAGCTCCAACCTAAGTAAACTTGTGAGAACTAGGTAACTGATAGAATAATTTTATATTTTTTTTTTGTAAATATATACTTATTATACATAGTAACACACAGAACAAACGTCTATGTTCATCACGCATATATTTGCCCAGGGTGGGGATCGAACCCACATTCTGCGCAGAAGGCAGAGTTACTACCAACTGAGCTGTGAGGCCAGTCGAAAAAAGTTGTGATGTGTATATAGACAGGCACTTTTGTGTGCGTGAGTGATACACATACATCTACTCACACAATTAAGCCTTCGAAGATAGAACAACTGTAATCATCTATAGATAATTTTGTATTTAGATAGCTCATCTATTTCTTTTGTTTTGTAAAATGTTTATTCCCTCATTTCTAGGCTGTATTTAGATATACTGAGCGGATTGGCATCAATCATTTGTTTTAATTCAGTGTACAATTATGTGCAATGTCACACAGGACTTCGAGTAAAAAATTACGTGTGATAATTCGCGGCCTGACCACCTATTGGTTAAGAGGAGTAATAAATGTTTTTGAAGAATGCAGAATCGTTTTTTCTCAATAACCGCAAAACATACAGTTTTGTTTTTAACGACAAAGATAACTTAAGAATTTAATCTAGACAAATTACAGACAGAATCGTGATTGGTGAAACTGTTCTCGATAGATTTATTTTCCAAAGTTGGCTCTTCAAAAACACTAGTTTCATTTTTATATAATTCGTTAGATAATCATACTAGCTACCTAAATTATAAACGGTTTTTTTTTAATTTGATGGTTTTCAAGATAATGCAGTTTTATCACTTTTTCCGTCTTATCCGGGTATATTCAGCCCATACAAAAAGTCAAAAATTTCAAGTATCACCGTAAGGGTTCATTTAAATGCAGTATTTCATTTATTTAAAGCATAGTATGCATAGATGAAGACACGATAAAGCGCCCCTAGCGGTCACTTTGAGTACCATAAACCTTCATTATTTTTCAAACTCGTGATTTTTCTCGTGGCACTAATATAGACTTTTACGTGGTTAAATATGTTTTAGGTAATTACGTGATAAAAACTCGTGTCAAAATCTATAGTTACACTAGCTGTCCCGACAGACGTCCTGTCAAATTTCAAAAGCACTTTTAGTTTTTCCCGGACTTTACGCCATCCTTATCACTTAGTTAGTTTAGTTATAAAAAATACTTGACGACTTAATGTACACAATTTTTTTTATACACATAGGTCAAGATTTTTCTGAGTTTGGCTACAAACTGAAAACGAAAAATCATCGTCGTCACGTCAGTGCTTGATTGCATTGGATTTTAAAATATACATATCTTAAATAATTATGTTCTATTTTTCCCAGTATCCCCGTTAATTTACCTAAAAAAAATATCTAGATATCTCTAGTGGGGCACTAAGTCAGAGGCACGTCCAAATATTATATTTGGCACATGCCCACATTTTGCAGTAGTTAGCATGCCATATGTGACAGGTTGCAATCCCATCGCCGCTTATCAGAATGCTAACTGGTTTTTTCACGATGTTTTCCTTCACCCTTTTGAGCACGTGTTTTTGATGCGCATATAAATTTTTCGAACAGAAAAATCCATTGATGCACGCCGGGATTCGATCCCACGACCTTCAGATTGAAAGTCGAGGTATCTACCTACACTATACATTGTATATAGTGAAGAAAAATAATACGTCATATTGGCCTTGATCGATATCAATGGACCAATAAATTTCATTCACAAAAATATTGACATGAGTCAATTGACTTTTTTATTGGAGTGTGGTAATTTAATTACGTTGTTTCGTTGTAAGTTATTAAATACTTTGACGTACTTACGAGTCTTTCTTTCGACTTGTAAATCTTAGTAAGGTGTGACCAGACATTGCGCGGCAATCGAGGGCGTCAGCCGCGCGGCAATTATCCGTGCGAACGAACAATATACCGTAAATACCGATTGAGCAGGCAGGTAACTCGCGGCTGTCTGTCGGCTTTCCGCGATTTATAGGTAGACCAGCTTTTAACCCGCGACTTCGACCGCATAGATTCAGGAAATCGATTTTTGACGACTTATGGAAATTCGTTAAAATCTAATCATTTTTTTTAAATAAAAAGTAGCCTATATCCCTCATAAGACTTTAAACTATCTATGTATGAAATTACAGCCAAACAGAGTTACTTTCGCATTTATAATACTAGCCGACTAGCCGACCCGTGACAAACGTTGTTCTGTAATTTTTTTTTTGTAATCACTACATAGTATAAAGCAAAGTCGCTTTCCGCTTCCCGCGTATGTATGTATGTTTGCTTATATCTTTAAAACTACACAACGGATTTTGATGCGGTTTTTTTTAATAGATAGAGTGATTCAGGAGGAAGGTTTATATGTATTAAACCCGTGCGAAGCCGGGGCGGGTCGCTAGTAATCACATAAGGAAAAGCTGTTTCAGGCAGCTTCCAATTTTTTCCCTACAAACTTTGTACTGATAAAATAAATTACGAATTATGGTAGAATGCGTATCATTCATTAGTCAAAACTGCGTTGCTATGACGACTAAATGTTTTTAGTCTGTGATGTCAGATTTGTTGCACACCAACGCCATCTATGCCAAAATCATCCTTTTTGCGTTTTTTTATCGTTTAGGGGTATTTTTAGGATTAAAAGTTCCCCCTTTATTTATTACGATTTTTATTTACATAGTACAGCAAATTTCATCTTAATCCGTTTTGTCGTTTATATTTGATTAGGGAACATACATGGCAGCCTTATCACAAACTTTCGCATTTATAATATTATTAGGATTAGTATAGATATTGAAATTGGCTCTCTGACATTTATGGTTTAGATGGGATTAATAACTACAGGATGTCTCAAAAAATACTGTCATGCTGTTGTCTTAATACACCCTGCTACAATAATTAAATTAGCCACGTCTTATTTGTGGCGCCAACACATTACCTTCTTGGGTAGCCGTTTAAAAACGAAGCCTCATTGTTTTATTCATTTGTTGCTGGTATGTTGGTATGGTACCATATTTCAACATCGACCACATAGCCCAACAGATGCCTAATAGCTTCATTTCTTCAAACAAACAATTCAGTCATATCGTTGAGGTGTGCGGGTCAGTGGGAGAGGTTATAGGAAAGGTCGTGAATAGCGTTCAGTGTCTTATATCAGTATAAGCCTAATGTGTTGTTTGAAAGTGTTCGCCTTGCATAAGGAGTCTATAGGCTGTGTGATCGATGTATTTCAATTACCCATCTCAAGTGTCAGTTATGTCTACTGGGGCCGTAGGTACCACATGCTCAAAAGTAATAACAAAACAATATTACTCATGGTGCGAAAGTGACAAAGCAATACCAACCACTTTGGCATCGTACCTATGTATCTGTTGCCGCTATAATAACAAATACTAAAAACAGAATAAAATTAATATTTAAGTGGGGCTCACATACAACAAACGTGTTTTTGCCGTGTTTTATAGATAATGATACGGAACTTTTCGTGCGCGAGTCCGACTCGCACTTGGCGGTTTTTTTCCAGATACCACGCGAGCGAAGCCGCTTGCGGGCGCTAGTACTATAACTAGGAGTTACTAGCATAACCCGAGTTATCTATGCAGTTGGCTCAACTCGTATCTACGAATACGCATGCGCAATGTATACCTCTTATGCTGTATGCATACATATGCATAAATGGTACTGTACAAACGGATGTCGTCGGTTGCAACGTTTGGTGCCGCGGAAATAAAAAATATTCACTTACTCCCGCTACTCTGTGTTACTTACTTGTACGTGCTCATCTCTCTTTGTCTTCGAGGAGATTGTTAATCGGTTAGTTGTGTCGTATGCTTAAAAAAGTATTTAATCAATGTCTTTAAAAAAACCGGCCAAGCGTAAGTTGGACTCGCGCACGGAGCCCCTCTTATATATTTATTTAATTCTTCTTTTACCACCACCTAAATATTTATTTTGTTTTTAGTATTTGTTGTTATAGCGGCGACAGAAATACATCATCTGTGAAAATTTCAACTGTCTAGATATCACGGTTCATGAGATACAGCCTTGTGATAGACAGACAGACAGACGGACAACGAAGTCTTAGATTACTGGATTACTTACTAAATACTTAGATTAGGTCCCGTTTTTACCCTATGGACACGGACCCCTAATAATAATAATGTTGTTCTGTTTATCCAGTCGTGAATTGAATACGATCAAATATACGGTAACAATTTATTATATACTAGCGACCCGCCCGGGCTTCGCACGGGTCCAATGCTGATACTAAATATACTACAGAATGTCTTTATATAAAACGTTTTTTTTCACAGCTTTTTTGTCATTAGACTATTATTGATGATTTCTTTTTTTCTCGAACGTTCGTTTTACGAAGCTACTCGCTAGGTGACTCGCTAGCGTCTAGGTACCAAGCAAGCCGCCTGCCTGTGCGTTCGCGTTTAGCTGTGCGTAGCTTTAACCATTAAGGTTGCACACGCGACGGAAGCTTAAAAAATGGAGTAACTTCTCCCGTTTTCCCAACATTTTCCTTCACTGCTCTGCTCCTATTGATTGCAGCGTGATAAAAAGTATACTATAACCAGCTCAGGAGTTTGAAAAATAATTGTACCAAGTTTCGTTAAAATCCGTCGAGTAGTTTATGTTTCTATAACGGTTATACAGACAGACAGACAGACAGACAGACAGACAGACAAAAATTTTACTGATTGCATTTTTGGCATCAGTATCGATCCCTAATCACCCCCTGATAGTTATTTTGGAAATATATTTCATGTACAGAATGGACCTCTCTACAGATTTATTATAAGTATAGAAGATAGATGATAGTTATTTTGGAAATATATTTCATGTACAGAATGGACCTCTCTACAGATTTATTATAAGTATATAGATATTGATAAATATTTCACGCAGTGCCTCATGAACCGCGATAGCTAGACAGTTGAAATTTTCACAGATTATGTATATCTGTTGCTGCTATAACAACAAATACTATAAATAAAATAAAATCAATATTTAAGCGGGGCCCCATACAACAAACGTGTTTTTTTTGCCGTTTTTTATAAATAACTAGCTGTACCCCGCGGTTTCACTCGCGTATAACTTGAAGAAATAAGAACTTTTTAGCGTATTGCCTATAGCAGACACGCGACAGAAAAAAATAATCCTATCAAAATTTTAATAATTTATAGAGCGAGATGTTTGCAATTCCGCTGGCAGGTGGCGCTATTTTACCACTATCGGTAAAGTATGTCGGTAAATAGGTGGTAGGTACTTTACTAAAAAGTAAAAAAAAGTTTAAAATTGAATTATTGAATTCATGTAGTTAGGTAAATAGGTATATATAATTAATTTCGAGTTCGAATACCGGATCAATGGATATTTCTGTTCGAAAAATGTACCTACTCCATCAACAATATCCGGAACTTGTGCAGAATTTTGTATTATTATTTATTATGTACAAAAAACCTGTATAAACTTAACAAAAAAAAATAATCGTCGCGACAGTATTACTGTTCAAAGCAAAATAGAAAGACGAAACGAAAATAATTGATGATTTTGATAATTTTAAGGAGAACATTTCCGTCATACATGATTTCTGTGTAGCTTTAACCATTAAGGTTGCACACGCGACGGAAGCTTAAGAAATGCAGTAACTACTCCCGTTTTCCCAACATTTCACTTCACTGCTCTGCTCCTATTGATTGTAGCGTGATGAAAAGTATACTATAACCAGCTCAGGAGTATGAAAAATATTTGTACCAAGTTTCATTAAAATCCGTCTAGTAGTTTTTGTTTCTATAACGGTTATACAGACAGACAGACAGACAGACAGACAGACAGACAGACAGACAGACAAAAATTTTACTGATTGCATTTTTGGCATCAGTATCGATCCCTAATCATCCCCTGATAGTTATTTTGGAAATATATTTCATGTACAGAATTGACCTCTCTACAGATTTATTATAAGTATAGATACAACATCAATCTGACATCACAGACTAAAAACATTTAGTATATTTATTTAACAGGATATGTATCGTATCAACGCATTCTACCAAAAAGGTTGAATCCTACCAAGGTCGGTATTGGAAATTCATTTTGTCAAAAAAAATTGACATCAATTTCTACCGAATGATTACCGCATTCTACTAAAATTCGTAATAAAAATTATTTTATCAAAAAAATCTGACCTGATGTCAAATTTTAACTACTGAATGATACGCATCCTACCAAAATTCGTAATTTATTTTATCCTGAACGTGTTTTTTTCTATGCGACTATTGAAATTTGGGCAGGACAAAGTCTGTCACTTTTTTTTTACTTTTCACTTTCAACGGGTCGGCTAGTACTAATAAGTGTTTGCATTTTAAACCGACGACTCATGACTTTCTTTTATGACTTTGGTTTCGTATCATAATTGCAGTAAAATACGGCCGTAAATTGTCGGTCGCAACTCCGGAAAACCAAGGCATAACCTTTCCAATCGAATTAAATTAGATACGCCTATAACGTCAGTTATTGT
The DNA here is from genome assembly GCA_912999785.1 of Hydriomena furcata. Taxonomy (NCBI): domain Eukaryota; kingdom Metazoa; phylum Arthropoda; class Insecta; order Lepidoptera; family Geometridae; genus Hydriomena; species Hydriomena furcata. Next base: position 4,691,714 of record OU538821.1, read on the forward strand.
TTAAAGTTCAGTTATCCTATTATATTGTTACCTTAGTCATACATGACCTCGTCCAATTGTACAGGGCTGGAGTTTACATTTTATTCAGATTGCAGTCAATAGAATATTAACGGACAAAGAGCTTTTGTTTCACGAAATATACGAATCAAAGTTGGTCTGTGAAATTCTGAATACGAAACTTAAAACGCTTGAAAAAATATGTTTAAAACTTATATTTAAGCTGGTTCACTGTTTCTTAGATATCAACTCCCACTCCCGTTCAAAAAAATCAAAAATAATTAAATTCAAATCGATATTTTGGAGGTTCCTCAATTACGTCATTACGTCATCAGACCGAGGTGATTTTCATCAGAAACATCACCGTCACACGCATTGTCTTTCAGAAGCTCTCGAGGAATGTCAAGGTACATCTCGAGGTACCTTAAGTTGTCAGTTCGGTTGACTGAGGAATACTCGACTAAAGGCAAACTTGAGGTAATTTTATCAACAAAATCAACTAAAACTCGATTTCGAGGTCGAGTCGAGGTGGAGATATTTCTAGGTTACAACTAAGAATATGGGGATTAAAAGACGATATCATATTATACCCTCTGACTGTATCAGACGGTCCTGTAAAATTTTCACTCCGTTTTTCAAGAATTTTTCAATTTTACGCAAAACTTTTGTCTTGAACCTTCTTCTGATACCAACGAATACAATAAAAAAAGAATTAGCAAAATCGATCCAGCCGTTCACGCGTGCGTGATCCGTCGTGACCAAGGAAATAGAGATTCATTAGATTTCACTTTTAAAACTTTTGTGAGTTGCTTTCATTGACTATTATTTTTACGTAAGTAATTTCCCGTTTTGTCATAATCACTATCACTACATAGTATAAAGCAAAGTCAAACAAAATGTGCAAACTTGTATGCCAATTCGGGCATCTATTTAATATTGAAATGCGTTCGATTGCTTGTTGTAGACAAGCACTATAAGCCCGACCTCATTCCAGCTCAATATGCTAAGTGGTGTTCAAGTTCAACCCTCACTAACACCAAGGCTCACCGACCGGCTGTTAAGTTTAACCTTCTCGTAACATATTGTGGAGATATCATAGCTTTCGTTAGTTCTAACGAAAGAAAACATATTTAATTTGTCCTACTACAAGCATAACACGAATAACAAAAAACGGGCTAAGTGCGAGTCGGACTCGCGCACGATAGGTTCTGTACCATTATCTGTAAAAAACGACAAAAGAATCACGTTTGTTGTATGGGAGCCTCACTTAAATATTTATTTTATTCTGTTTTTAGTATTTGTTGTTATAGCGGCAACAGAAAACCATAATCTGTGAAAATTTCAACTGTCTAGCTATCAGACAGACGGACAGACGACCGAAGTTTTAGTAATAGGGTCCCGTTTTTACCCGTTGGGTACGGATCCCTAATAAGCACAATTGCACATTGTGGGGGCAAATAGGCCTCCGTCTCAGCACTAAGCCGCTTCTGCATCACAACTGGGAGGGTACCTAGGTGAAGTTGGGGTTAGTAGCTGGGTTCTGCTCTCTTGAGATAACTCAGAGTTAAAATACGAGTAAAGTTTGCTCTCACATAAATGCTTGACTAAAGTTGATGCACTTGGGGCTTAGTTTTCATCTATCGACCTTCCACGAACATGATGAACTAGATCTAGATTTTTCCCCAATGTTAGACAAGCTGTGGCTCGCGGTTCCGCCCGCATTATTCTGCCACATATAAAATGCTAACTACTATTAAATGTGGACATGCACCAAAAGTTATCGACGTGTCTTTTAGTCATCTTTTAGGAACTGATGAGCGCAAGGGGATCTAGGAGGATTAAAAAATTAAATGAAATAAGAACACGTCTGTAATCCCCAAGTACGGTAGACATCCTCTCAGATCTTCAGACGCTCTGATCCTTGAAGATGCCTAAGGAGGTTAGTCGTAACGTCCAAACACTATATTTGAAACATGCCTATATTTTGCAGTAGTTAGCATTCCATACGTGACAGGTTGCAAGTTAATCGCCGCTTATAAGATTATTAAATAATTATATTGGCTTTCTAGGCATAAGAGAAGACAATTTAGGATCGTAACGCTAGGTTGCTCTTAGTAAAGTCCGTCATATATTTTTCCAACGATTGAATTCATCTCTGGTCGGTAGGTGTGTCCAGCTACGCCGTATCTCAGTGACTAGATAACAGCTGACGTCACTCCATACATGTACTCATCCATCGGTCACACAGTAAGTGGCACAAGTGCAAAATGATAGCACTCTAGTCCCAGGGTTGTCGGTGATATACCCGGTCAGTGACACGTAAACACAAACAGTTGCGAATGATTAATAAAAAAAAAGTATAAAATGTAATCCCCAAGCACGGTAGAGATCCTCTCAGATCAGACGCTTAGATTCTTGAAGATGCCAAAGAGTAGTCGTTTAAAAATGACATAGTAGCTTGCATTCCATACACGACAGGTTGCAAGCCACTCGCTCGTTTATCATAAAACATTAATTTTGTTTACGTAAAACTACGAGTATAATACTTATAGTTTAGCTGATATAAAACAATAATATAGTTCAAAACGTAGTGATCTGCTGATCCGAGATCCCTATAGGGCCGAATTATCCAATCGGCAGTGTAGACCTGACTAGGGGCCCCGCAGCGCCGCTAGATAAAGATCCCGCGCACCGAAGAACAAAAACAATTGAAAAAAATGAGAGGTGTCAAGGGACACCCGGATGGAACGAAGTTCTCACAAAATAACGTGGGACAAGGGAAGGGGAATCAACTTTGACTTCGACTTCGACCTCGACCTCGACCTCGACCTCGACCTCGACTTCGACTTCGACCTCGACCTCGACCTCGACCTCGACCTCGACCTTGACCTCGACCTCCACTTCCACCTCGACCTCGACCTCGACACAATTAATAGATATATATATATTAATAGATATACTATAGCAAAAAAGTGTCGTGACAACTTTTCGTGACAACTTTTCGTAAGAATTTTTTCCGTCTAGCCCCCTTTCACAACGCGCGATAAGGAACTTCGTTCCAAAAGTTTAAAAAAGGATAAAAGGGCCCCGAGAATGTCATTGCATAGGGCATAGTTAATTCGATCCTTTATCCCTACTAAGAATTTTCTCAATGTTCTCAAAAGTAGAAATCCTAAGCCATATCCATAAAGTAACTCAGTCTTTCTGTCTGTGACGTTATCACGACCATACCGCTGCCTGGGTCGATTGTGATGAAATTTCACATAGAGTTTTACAGTCTTGGGACGGCATAGGCTGTTTTTTCCCATATTGTTCTCTTGATTTTCAGGAATTTAATTTTTTACGATATAATCGTTCAAAATCGATTTCCTGAATCTACGCAGACGAAATCGCGTTTAAAGGCTAGTAACGTAGCCCTACCCGACAAATCAAGGTGCTAAACTCGATAAATGGTCCATCCATCAAATTTGCGGGCTCGACCCGATTGCCCATTAATCTAACTGCTAGCACTACTAAGGATACGTCACAGGCGCGACTCTTGGAAACTCTGGCTGCGTAATATGTTGACCCCTCTTTTGATAAAACAACAACTGAATTAGACTTTGAAACAGAGACGCAAAAACTAAAACGCAAATTTTTCATCAGCACACTTACTTACTAAACTAGTGTCGAATGCTAAATACTGCATAATGTGCCAAATGTAATGTCCCGTACATCTGATTAATCCCTTTAGACATCTTCACGGATCTGTGCGCCTGGAGATCTGAGAGAATGTATACCGAACTTGGGGAATGCAGTCGTGATCTTATTTCATTTTCAAAATTTTTTGTCTATGTTATTTGGTGCAGTAGTTTTGAAGTGAAACTTCTATATAGATGGGGACCTACTCCCCATCTATATATTAGTTTCACTTCATTAGGATTATTTACTGTCACGAAAAAGCGTTACGGTCGCGTGGATATGGTAGACGGTATTACGCGTGGTGAGAGGGATTCAATTCTACTATGTGTCCCTGCACACATTTAACTTTTTTTGTACTTTATCCATTGTTAACATTGAAAAAAAAAAACTTTTTTGCTCTATAATATTAGTAGATACGAACTTATTATTAAAATCACCTATTGTTTGTTTTTCGGAAGCTACTCGTACCGAGGCTGTTTACTTTCCAGTGAAAGGAATTTGAAGGCTGCTGGACTTTGGACATATCGCTGTCGGATGCCATTCATTCTATAGTGATTATAAAGTCTTTTTCCTCGTATTGTAATGCTCGTATACCTAAAGCCGAATCTACATTACAAAACAAGTTTCATTTAATTTTTTAATTTAGCCTATATCGTCCTTCTGCAGGGCAAAGGCCTCCCTCCTTTCTTTCCACACTCCAGTTACGCTAGTCATTTAAATGACTGTTGAGATCGTCTCGCCATCTCCTCCGGGGTCTGCCACGAGGACGCCTAGTTTGCGGGGACCCAAAGATCGTCCGGCATGCAAGCGACATGCCCTGCCCAACCCCATTTTTGAGTTTGGCCGCTTTATGGGTGACGTCAACTATTTTTGTTTTGGAGCGTAGTATCGTGTTTCGTATGCGGTCTGTGAGTCTGACTCCTAAGATACTACGCTCCATGGCTCTTTGGCAAACCTCAAGTTGGTATCTCTCATGAGCTGTCAGGGACCAAATCTGTGCACAGTTTCATGGATGATGAAATTAATTTCATGACACTACTTTCAGTACCTGTGAATCTATTTCATATTAAAATATAAAAATCAATTGCTGCTCGTTAGTCTCGCTAAAAGTCGAGAACGGCTGAACGGATTAATCTGATCTTAAAATGTTCGTGGAGGTCTAGGGAAGGTTTAAAAGGTGAGAAAAATTCGAAAAATTGCCGGGAATACCCTATAAACGGGGTCAGCTTGTTGAAAATAAAAGTGTCGTGAATTTGACAGTATGTGTTCATGACTCCGCTAGCATCAAAGCTTTATTTTGCATTGCAAAATGTTGTCATACAGATGTCGTCCTATCAGCGCAGGCGCTTTCGTGACAATAGTTTCGCGTCGTGTTTATACGATGACATTAGTTGCATGACACTATTTTTATCCAAAAATCTTACGCGACACAATACTGCTTTAGTGTCGTGAAATCGTTGCTGCATTGTAAAAGTTGACGTTTACATGTAAAATAGTTGATGAAATTAATGTCTTGGAAAGTTGGTACTACTTTCATGCCACAAGTTTCGTAATGTAATTTAGGCTTAATGCTGTCTCATTAGTGATGATGTGAAACACCCTGTATGTCGACGATTGCTCTTTTTCGAAACGAAAAAAGAAATACTTCTGAACAAGCCACATCTCCTATTTTATAATGTATAATATATGTGAATAAAGATGTACCCATCTTTAATCAATTCTTAATACGTGGGCGTTACATGTCGTAGTACTATAGTAATCACACTAGCATACACTAAGATACACTCTAGTAGCTATCGAAAAAAAAATAGGATCACGGCTTTAATCACCAAGTACGATAGACATCCTCTCGGATCACCAGACGCTCTTTGAAGATGTCTAAAGGGGTTAGTCAGAGGCACGTACAAACATTACATTTGTAACAACTATCTCTATACGAAATTACATGACAATCAGCAACGTCAACAATACCAATACTAATGAAGATTCTAGGCAATTGGGATCGATTATTACAAATTTCATAATAAATGTAGCTTTGATAGGTGAAATATATGTATGGATCTACTGTTGGGCTATAAAAGCCACGGATGAAAGCTACTGCTGAGATAAAAAAACAAAGTAATGGGCAAAAAGGATGGATAAGATAAGGGAAGTTCGCAAGTAGCACCTGTGATAGAAAGTATGAGAAGTGCCTATGGATGTGGTAAGGACATGTAAGTTGGATGGTTGTAAAACTAGAGTTAGGCCAAAAGATGACTGGAGTTTATGAAAGACGTGGGGCAGACCCCACTTAAGTGGGATAAGCGCAGGAAGATGATGAAACATTAGTGGGTGTGTGCTCTTGTGAACTATTATGTACACTACGGCATTGTAGGCATAATTTATTACAGCTACGCGTACACAGATAATAGTGATACGGTAACGGTGATACGCGAAAAAACTTGATAAGAAAGATATGTAGACTTTGGCCATTACAATTATCTAAAACAAAAGTCAAATGTTAATTGCTTTTCATGATAAACACATCTTTAGATATACGTAAACAAGTATAACTTATTATTTAAGTTAGACTTTCATTCCGAAAGGAGTGGGTTTCAATCACAGCCTTTGCATCAATGTATTTTTCTTATTAAAAGAATTAACACTTGCCCAAAACGATGGAAAACATCGTGTGGAAATCAGTTAGTATTTTTATATGGGTTTCCAACGTTTTTAAAGAGGTAATAGGAGTGCTAGGAGTGTCTTTGAAGATTCGAAACATTAAAAGGTTAAAAGATAATAATAATAGGATTACGACTGTAATCCCCAAGTACGGTAGACATTCTCTCAGATCTCTGACGCTTAGAGCCTTTGAAGATGTCTAGTGGGGGTAGTCAGAGGCACGTCCAAACATTATATTTGGCACATGCCCACATTTTGCAGTAGTTAGCATTCCATACGTGACAGGTTGCAAGCCCATCGCCGCTTATAAGAACACTAACTGGTTTCCTCACGATGTTTTCCTTCACCGTTTTGAGCACGTGTTTTTGATGCGCATATAAATTTTTCGAACCGAAAAATCCATTGATGCACGCCGGGATTCGAACCCACGATCTTCAGATTGAAAGTCGAGGTACATACCACTCGGCCAACACGGCTTTAAAAGATACCTTTAGCTAAAATAGTTTGAAAGATATCGGCCGGGACAAAGTTCTTTTCGTTCTTTACTAACGAACTCACGAAAAGGCAAGCCCACTCTAGCTCCGCTTGACATTCTCAAAGCTCTACAAAAGCCTTTTTGCAAAGTTGTGTTACATGCAGCAGAGAGTCTAACAGCTTTGACCTTTGACCTTTGTTTCGTGTTTTCCAGAACAATAAAAAGACGAACTATTCCATGGAAATGTTTGTTTTTTGTAACCTCTGGAAAATACCAGCATTCAATGTCGCGTGGACATTTATTTTTATTAATAAAACAGCTTTTTTAGAATTAGCTAGCCTAATTTATTTATCTGAATCTTCGAAAACCCCATATAAAAATAACTAAGGATCACATGAACCGTGATAGCCAGACAGTTGAAATTTTCCCAGATGATATATTTCTGTTGCCGCTATAACAACGAATACTAAAAACAGAATAAAATAAATATTTAAGTGGGGTTCTCATGCAACAAACGTGATTTTTTGCTATTTTTTTTTAATCATGGCCGGAACCTTTTGTGCGCGAGTCCGACTTGCACTTGGCCGGTTTTTTATCTTTTTTAGCATAATAATGATATTAGCAGATTTAATATGTCTATTATTCTGCACAGCCTGTATATCTATCTAGTTCAGACAGATAATTTGCATAGGGTAGTAGTGTTGGCTAGACTAGTCTTCAGTACTTATCGTGGAAAATTCTATTCGTATTATGTACCCAGTTGTTAATGCTAACTATAGTAGTCTTGAGGTGGTTTATTTGTCGTTTGTCGTACGTCATTTTATCGATTTAATGTCCGGCTTGTTTGTTCGACATTCATCATTATTTTTGTCGTCACCAAGATTGCCTATACAAATATTATTTTTACAAGCTTTTATTTAACTTGCAATGTATGTATGTAACTATGTAACTATGTTTGTTAAAATGGAATCTTGCAACTCAATTTTGAAGCAGTTATCCCAAACCGATTGAGCTGAAATTCCGCATACTTATGTAACTTCGGTGACAATGCAATAATATGGTGACAGTGAGCTAATCTGATGATGGAGTCAGGAGCTGTTCAACAGACACTCACAATGAAACTCAAGTAAATACATCTAGTAAAAACTTTGCATACATGTCAAGTCCCGATGACTAATATTATTTGATGTGACAGGTGATAGCGCGCTGGTGCTCGATGATTTAAATGATTTTACAAAACCTTATCTTTGATAAATATTTTTTAACAGTAAACTTATTTTGATGCCTCTTCTGACCAACCGACATCATAGATTGTCTATTGTAAATCTATTGTATTGAAAATTAGTGGGAAGGTAGCTTAGAACCAGGAGACGGGCATAGGATACTTTTTATAACGGGAACGGGAACTTAACATGTTATTTTGTTAATTCTAAAGCGATACGAAGTTCGCCGGGTTAGCTTGTTTTAAATAAAACTCATGCGTTACTGACTGGCTGATTGATCTATCAAGCTACAACCTGAACTGCTAGTCCTAAATACTTGAAATTAGAAGGGTATTCCTAGGTATTCCTTTTGGTGAGTGAGGTTATACTAAGAAAGGAATTCCCGAAATCCAACCCCTAAGAGGGTAAAGCAGAATTTAAAGTCGGTTGGAAAATAACTTCACTTTCCTTGTAGCCACAGTAGTATAACATTTAAATTTAAAGCGAAACTACACAAAGTGATGTTAAAAAATTCTAAAATAAATTCTAAGCACGCTTATTAAAAAAGAAAACTGACGATAATGTATCAACCAATCGATATTAGTTATTTTAATTTTATGAAGTAACTATTAGATCTAATTAAATGGTAAGGTATAATTTAAAAGGGATGGGACTATTCTCTACACAATATAAAACATCAAAATCCGATCACAAAGATATGCGCATAAAAATATATATATTAATGACGAATTGATAACTTCTTATTTTTTGAACAGTTACTTAGTTTATGTGGTACAGAAGTATTTTGACTTATAAATATTACGTGCTTGTAATTTTATTTATCGACTAGCTGACCCGTGCCCGCTTCGCTGGGCGACAGACATTTCTAAATGTGATTATTTTGAATAAGTATGGCTTAAATGAAGATGGGTATCCGCGGAATATACGCAAGTTGTCCCGCTGCTGGCCCCGTGAGGATAGTCATTGGTAGCCACGATTTTAATATTCCGCAACTTTTATATTGTAGTCTTATGACTTTACCATTAAATCGCCAACCCGCTGCGGAGCATGCTGTGCACGGGCACGCAACGCATTTTAGCTGCGTGGTTTCATTTGTTTGACAACGTCAACGTGAGACAACATTTCCACTGCCGCACACGCTATACACGAATATTAATCCACAATCACAAATATGTTAAACTGTATCACAGCATAGTTTTGAATCGTTTTTTTTTTCATCATTTTGAAACGTTTGAGTGTACCGTGTACACAGCGTGCATGGCGTTGACAGCGTTGAGCTACGTGAGCATTATATTCGAGCAAGCCATGCGTGCACCAATGACGACAAATCATGCGTAGCGTTTCCGTGGGTTGCAATGGACACAATTACATACATATTCTTTTAAATCTGTCAACGCCATGCTCGCTGTATACGTGGTACACGCAAACGTGATGAACGTATGATTCAAATCTGTGCTGCGCTGCATTTGTACATAGTTGTGAGTTAATATTCCTGTATAGCGTGTGCAGCATTGGAAATGTAGACTCACGTTTTCAAACAAATGAACCCACAATCGCATTTTTTATAAGGAATCAATTACTTTTTCAAAAATAAAAGATAGCTTAAGTTACTCAGAGATAATGTAGCTTGGTAACAATGAAATTAAAATCGGTTCAATAGCTTTTGAGTTTATCCATTACAAACATAAAACATACAAACAAACAATACACACAACAAAAAATCAAATCTTTAAAAATATAAATAGGATCACGACTTTCATCCCCAAGTGCGGTAGAGATCCTCCCAGATCTCCAGACGCTTAGATCCTTCGAATGTCCAGTGGGGGTAGTCAGAGGAACGTCCAAACATTATATTTGGCACATGCCCACATTTTGCAGTAGTTAGACATTCCATATGTGACAGGTTGCAAGCCCATCGCCGCTTATAAGAATACTAACTGGTTTCCTCACGATGTTTTCCTTCACCGTTTTAAGCACGTGTTTTTGATGGGCATATAAATTTTTCGAACAGAAAAATCCATTGATGCACGCCAGGATTCGAACCAACGACCTTCAGATAGAAAGTCGAGGTACCTCCCACTCGGCCAACACGGCTTTCCTCTTTATAATATTAGTATATCAACTAAAATAACCCATAATGGTAGCGAACACAAATATAAATAATGTTCATAAACCGTGATAGCTAGATAGTTAAAATTTTCACAGATTATGTATTTCTGATGCCGCTATAACAACAAATACTAAAAACAGAATAAAATAAATATTTAAGTGGGGCTCCCATACAACAAACGTGTTTTTTGCCGTTTTTTATAGAACGGAACCCTTCGTGCGCGAGTGTGACTCGCACTTGGCCGGTTTTATTTTATTCCTTTTCTTTTGAATGTCGACAGCATGTTGACCAACTTTGGCTAAAGCAGTATATTAATATCTCATATAGATTACTCAGACCCAGACCGCTATAGTTCCACATCTGGTATCCCGATCTTCCAAAATTATAGCATTTAAGTTGCCGAGGACTAATAGGTATATAACAAAAAAAGATTCATTAAAATCCGTCCAGTAGTTTTTGCGTTAAAGCCGGTCCACGGACAGACAGACAGACAGACAAAAATTTCAAAATGTTTTTTTTTGTCTTGTGTTACTTGTATGAAGACCCCTAGGAGTATTTTTTTTTGTTTTTATTCAATGTACAGAATTGAACTCTTCTACAGTTTTATTATATATTATTATATTATATGTATATGTATAGATATGTATAGATGACGTACGTAAAATTGTATATTTGTAGAGGTCATTGTCAAGTAGCATATCTTCGTACCTACTTCTTAGCTTAAATATTATGTTTTATACAAAAGTGCGGTATCGCGTTTGTTTTTTTTTTATATAAAGTATTTTCTAAACATAGTTGACATCTTTTGTTTTCATTTTTTTTGGTGATAATCGATGAAGATGCTATTTGACGTCTAACTACCAGTTTCAATATTCGGGAGTACCGAAATCGCTAATTATTATCACACACTAATCTATTTATCTAAATTAGTACTTTTGTTGTGCTATTAGTTTAAATTTTTCTAGAATACTTTTTGATTTATATACAAACACATTTTTTCTATTAAAAACCATTATTTTAGGTAAGAAAAGGGAAGAACTGACTCCTGAAATACAGGTATTTGCACATTGTTTTTTTCAAAAAAATATTACATGTTAATCGTTATGTATACTGTATATGTAAAGGGTGTTTTTTTTTCGAGGTATAGAACTTTAAGTTGGCATTACTTTTCAAGATGGCGACCGATTTAACAGCTGTCAAGTAATTTATTTTCAGTTTGGTTTGGCAATTCATCATGAATAGACTCACGCCTGAACAACGCTTGCAAATTGTGCAATTTTATTTCGAAAATAATGGTTCTGTGCGGAATACGTATCGCGCACTACGTCCATTTTATCGTCGACAAAATCGTCCATCAGAGCAGTTAATTCGATTAACCATGGAACGTTTTCGCACCACGTTTACTCTAATTGATAACTCGCATCCCCAGAGACGCCGTACGGTGCGTACAGAAAAAGCTATTGCTACTGTAGAGCGTAGCATTGAGGAAGACCCGAATGAGTCCATCCGCCATCGAGCACAGGAATTGGATCTTTGTCCATCCACTTTATGGAAGATTTTGCGGAAGGATCTTGGTTTGTGTGGTTACAAAATCCAACTCGTGCAAGAATTGAAGCCAAACGATCATCAAGCAAGGACAGATTCGTCGAATGGGCCCAAAACGAGATTGCCGTTGTTCCCGATTTTCATAAGCGAATTTTGTTTAGCGATGAAGCGTACTTCTAGTTAAATGGCTACGTCAACAAACAAAACTGCCGCATTTGGAGTGAAACTAATCCTCAAGTGTATGTCGAAACACCGTTACACCCAGAAAAACTGACTGTTTGGTGCGCTTTATGGGCTGGTGGAATCATTGGTCCGTACTTCTTCAAAAACGATGATGGCCAGAACGTTACAGTCAATGGTGATCGGTATAGAGCCATGATTACTAACTTTTTCATTCCTGAATTGAACAATCATGATGTCCAGGAGCTTTGGTTCCAACAAGACGGCGCAACATGTCACACAGCTCGTGCCACAATCGATTTATTGAAAGACACGTTTGGTGACCGTCTAATTTCACGTTTTGGACCTGTGAATTGGCCTCCAAGATCTTGTGATTTAACACCGCTAGACTATTTTCTGTGGGGCTATGTAAAGTCATTGTGGTCTATGCCGATAAGCCACAAACGCTTGACCATTTGGAACACAACATTCGCCGTGTTATTGCCGATATACGGCCACAAATATTGGAAAAGTGATCCAAAATTGGACGTCTAGATTGGACTACATCCGAGCCAGCCGTGGCAGTCATATGCCAGAAATCATATTTAAAATGTAATGCCACAAGATTAACTTTCGAATAAAAAAAAAATCATATCAATCGAATAATCCATCGTTGTTTTATTGCAATTTAAAGTTCTATACCTCTAAAAAAAACACCCTTTATAGGTTGATTAAAAGAAAGTTGCATTTTATCTAGCTGCCAGCTTCGCGCGGGTTGTACTATGAAGATAATTGGCAAATATTTGATACCTAAATTAGGTTACATTATTGTAATTTTAGTGAGGATTTGTTTTTATAGGAATTAAAAATTATGCTTTATGTTAGGTACTCGATAACGTGGCTTTTGATAGCTGCAATTTTTTTTTTAATTTGTCCTATAGATTTTTTGTGTATCCAATACAAACAAAAAAATTAGTGTAGACCAGCTATTACCTGCAACGTTGTCCGTCGTATCAAAAGTCTTCAAAGACCTTGCTTGGGTTGAGATGTTAAACTTTTGAACACTAGCCAATAATTCAGTTCCTGTTTCATTTGAACCAGTTCCAACAATATTCACAATAATCTGACGCTGATTTTAGGGCTCCGACCTAAATTGTAAAACGGTACCTTTAGGGCCTGCGTACAGTGTCCGCCACTGTTGAGCAGAGAGCAGGAAGCCCATTAGGACTTCATCCGTCCGTCTGTCACGGCCGATTATATCAGCAACTACTAAAACTATTGACTTTGAAGATAAAAGATTCTTAAACTATACAATCCTCCTCTTATCTCCCGAGTTTGCACACCGAAATAATTATCATCACTATCACTACATAGTATACTCGTATAAAGCAAAGTCGCTTCCCGCTTCCCGCGTCTGTATGTATGTCTGTATGTATGCTTATATCTTTAAAACTACACAACGGATATTGATGCGGTTTTTTTTAATAGATAGAGTGATTCAGGAGGAAGGTTTATATGTATAATAACATGCTTAATTATTAGAGAACCACTGATAATTTTAAGATTAAACACGCTTACATTGCAAACGCTGGCTAAACTCTACGAGATAGATCAAAATAATGTACTAAAAATATTTAGTACATTAACTAACTTAACTAATACTATTGTATACCTTAAAAAGGTCTACAAAAAAGTCCGCGATGGTATATGTTTATCTCTTAGGGATAACCCACAATAATCAATTTCTATCCTTTACTTTTTACGAAAAATAATAAAAATATACTACTCGGTCGATACTGTTCTCGATTTGGAAGAAGCTGTTCATTTTCCTACAGAATTTCTTAATTTTTTGAACCCGTCTGGACTTCCTCTTCACAAAATGGTGTTAAAAGTAGGTTGTCCCGTTATTTTATTGAGAAACCTGAATCCACCTAAACTTTGCAATGGTACGCGTTTGCTGGTAAAATCACTAAAAACTTTCATAATAGAGTGCACAATACTAACAGGATGTGGTACTGGGGAAGATGTATTGATACATTTCTCATTTAATCATATTGTGCCCACACCAATAAATGCCACGTCACTTGAGCATGTGCAACGCGGTCCCCGGTCACCGAAGACGATGTCAACTCGCGTGGTAGTAAATATTAGACGTATTCATCTACAAAAAAGTTACCTACTTTGAATGTACCTATAGAATATAATATTATTTGAGTTTTAAAATAAAGGAAAATATAGTTTTTGAGATATGTATCTCAGAAACTATATTGAAAATTGCTCATTAACATCTAAATACTTATAAAAAAAATAGTAATCAACAAGTGTATAGTGTTTGGCTTATTATTAGGTACTTAGTAATAAAATCAATCACAGTCTTAGGAACTATAAAAATCACGGACTAAGGCTTGTTATAAATGATTTTTGTAACAAGCATTACAAATTAAAACAATGCTATGTCTAAAAAAATCACAAGATTAGAAGTGCTTTATCTAAACCAATACTAATATTTTTAAAATCACAGTTCAGGGTTTGATATAATGATTTTTATAACAAAAGTTACCATTAAAAGCTATGATACATGTCTAAAATTTAAACATCAAAAAATTTAAAGTTCAATACATAAATCAATTCTTATAACTCCTTGAATAAATTCGTTAATGGTGAAGGTGACGTGTTCATCAATAGCGGAGGTTTCTTTTAATTTTACTGTTATATAATATAATAATATACTTGCCAAATTAAGGGTTAAAGAGGGCTACCCTCTAAGTATAATGTTTGATAGTAATTATCTTCTTTTTGTAAGAGGGTCAAAAAATGTGCAATGCTCATGGGTTTACTGTTGATTTTTTTATTTACAGTAGAATGCCAGCTCTCGACTATATTTGTAGTACGGTGTTGCATGTTATTGCAAGACCATTTGTCAACAAAAAACGAAGTCTCATTTAACCATGTATTTACAAAATAAACATTAAATTTGAAAATATTTTCATCTTTTGGACAATATGACATTACGTACAACCAACCACTCTCAATAGCTTCTTTGGGCAAATGTGCCAAAACAACACACCTCTTTATGTGTTTCCTAAACAATGCCGATTTTTTGATTCCTATTTTATCAGCTTTCCGCCACAAACATCGTGTGAAATGAAAGAAACACCCGGTGATGCTGGTTTCAGGGAATATATCTTTGCCAACATTGTAGCCTTCTCGAAGTCAATTATAATAAGTTTGGGATTAAATTGTGGAATATCACTCTTGATAAGACGAAATAAAATGTCATAAGTTACTCTTTTTTTGTTGGCCAACAATGCATATATCACAGGTATTATGTTATTATGAGTTTTACTACTTCCTAAATCTACATGTATGGTGTACAACTAAGTAAAGAAATCTAAGTAAATGCAGTCTAGCTACATATCCATGTTTATTTTATTTTTTATAAGGTCTTTAGATGGTCGGTACTTACTCTTGTTTTAATCAATTTTTGTTATGACTGTACTTTATATAGGCCCGCGAGTTGGCAACAATAAAATTAGGTAAAATTGGAAGTTGCCAACTTGCGGATTCAAGCGAGTTTCAGATCCGCGAAATGACGAATGACTCCCGATGACAGTGTCATGTCGGTTCTCGGCCGGCTCGCGGAGCGGTGAGCGGCAGCTCAGTGTGATATCGTCGTTCAGCCGCTATACACGCGTTGCGTAACCACGTAACATGCTCGAATTGAACTCTTGATCTGATAGTACCAAAGAATAATATTAAAATAATACCTAATTAATTTATCTGTGATCTAAATCTAGTTTAGTTAGTTATTTTATCGAAATAATCGAGACACGATGTCTCTGGAATTAGAAGAGCTGACAGGAGTGACCGGCGATGTCTTCGAGGATTTCCTGGTCGTGTTTCGTCGGTGTTTGGCAAAGGTAAATGTATTCTAAATTCGGTATTAGTAAAACAGCTGGCTGGACTTTGATTAGCCTGTTAGTCCGTCCAGAACATGCTTGGATAGCTCTTGCTCTTTGCGCCCAGCTGGCCACAATTATTGTGTCTTGAAGTGCATTAGTGCTTTCATTTCTTTCTGTAAAATTTTGAACAGTCTTTGTGAAGCAGTTTTACATAAAACTGTTATCAGTTTTTAACTTTTAACACTGCCACCGACATCTGTCTCTTTCTCTCTTGGTATACTTCGATTGTCCTGTCCATCTGGTGAAGTATATCGAAAACACGTGCTCCTAGAAGTACCGAAATCATCTCCAATCTCCTCTGTCTCGTGAAATAGTCTAGCTAGACCTATTTGAATATATTGTTGTAATCTTGCTATACTAGTTTTATTAGTAGATCGTAAAAAAGGTCACCGTTTTCAATATGGCTCTCAAAGTTACCATGGCAACAAGGAGTTACAGTTTAATCTCACTATAATATTTGCAATTAAATATTTTTTCCTAGGTTTATTAACACGACTGTTATCATTGTTTAACAACCGACACAAAAATAAAGGTTTGAAATTAAGAACCATAAGTCGACTTATAACATTTTGTAGGATAATCATTCTTTCTCTATTATGTAGGGGATTCTAGAGGACTGCATTAAAATTACATCTATGTCAGACAAGTAGTTTATTTATACGTAAAATTTAAAAAAACACCAGCTCTATAATTTTAAAATATGAAAAAGATGTAGTAAAAGATGTCTGTTTTAATATAGTTTTAATTCGATTTAAAATAGTTACCTTCTTGTAGGTATGTACTAATATCACTAAAAATATATACTAAGGCTTTTATCATCATCATGTTGACCCTACTAATGTTATAAATGCGAAAGTCTGTTGCAATGTGTATGCGATTGTTTGTATGTTTGTTTGCTGAACCGATTTCAATGAAACTTGGAACAGATATAGTACCTGATCAGGATATCATTTAGGCTACTTTTTTGAGGAACACGTGAACGAAGCCGTGGCTGGAAGTCCTAGCTCCTAAGACGTTTCAAAGTGATCCTTGTGATTTTAATAAAATAAAACCATATTGGTGGACATTATCACACAGCGCTATATAGCCCCAAACTAAGAGCTTGTACTATGGGAACTAGGTTATTGATAGAATACTAGTATATATTTTTTAAGTAAATACATACTTAGGATACATTATAACACCCAAACAGAACAAAAATATATGTTCATCGCACAAATATTTATCCTGGGTGGGGATCGAACCACTTTTAATACTTATCGACTTTGACTTTGACTTTGAAGCTGGCAGATATAAAAATTAAATAATAATGATAAAATCAGTAATCACGTGTCGTTGCCACTCGTACATCATTTCGTATCATCATTATTCGACTTTCAAGAGCTATGCGTAAATTTCAATCCATGGTTTCGACTTTCTTCTTTCAAATCATACTTTCACTTGTCTTTCTCTTTTCTATAATTTTTATAATGTACGTACATACAAACTTACTTTTTTTAAATACAAAGAAAATGGGTCTGTAATCCCAAAGTACGTTAACATACTCTCAGTTCTCAAGGCGCTTTGATCCTTGAAGATGTCAAATGGGGGTCAGAGGCACGTCTATTATATTTGACACAATACCCACATTTTGCAGTGGTTAGCATTCCGTACGTGACAGCTTGCAAGCCCATCGACCCCTATAAGAATGCTAACTGGTTTCCTCACGATGTTTTCCTTCCCGTTTTGAGCACGTGTTATAATGCGAATATATACATTTTTCGAACTGATAAATTCATTGCTGCACGGTCGGGATTTGAAACCACGACCTTCAGATTGAAGTACTCTTTTGTATACATTTTTTTGAATGTATACAAAAGGTAGGAGGAAATATTGTTTTTGAAGGTATACAAGGCGGATGTAGGTGAAATCTTACCTACATCCGCAAATGCTTAAGGGGCTGTATGTGGACGATTGCTCTTTTTCGAAACGAAAAAAGAAATACATCTGTATTTCGTATATTTATATATTAATTCCTTCTGTATATTTATAATACTTATTTTTGTGATTTTAATAGTAGGTATCAAAATAATTCGATAATAAATTCTAAAACGTATCATTTTGAAATAATATCTTTATCGTGAAAAGTTTCTGCTATTATGTTTTCAGCTTAATAGAAATCTAGGTAGGAACCTGAAGTAATATACTTATAAAAATAGGAGATGTGGCTTGTTCAGAAGTATTTCTTTTTTCGTTTCGAACAAAAACAATCGTCGACAGGGAGCGCCTTAAAACCTTTTCAAAGGAACTTAATGAGTCATCGTTCTGCCGTGCGAGTTACTGCGAAATGATTGTCTACACGGAACTATAAAACCGCTTCAATAGCTCAGATAACATGAAATTGCCTTGTTTGTATATTTATGTACCTATAATAAAAAACGTCATTTATTTTTCAAACAATGAGACCATCTAGGTGACGTAGATGTTAATTGAAATATCCAGGGGACTCGGGAACCGAAAACGAAATTTCGTGACAATATTACATCGTTTCAACAATAGTTAGAACGATGGTACGACCGTAATTACTTTTGACAATCATGGATGTTCGTAATCCTATTTACAAATCAGTTCAAGCTATACTCGAAACGAATATTATCACGAAATTTCGCTTTCAGTTCCCGAATCGACCCCCAGGTTCGATCCCCGTGACGGCAAATATTAGCATATTCAGAAATTATTTGGTGTTCGGCATAATCCCCGCAGATCCTACCACCCACGACACAGGCATTCTTATCGTGGAATGAGAAATATGTAGGTGTTACGAGTAATTTTACTTCACCTATTGCATTAGGTCCTCTTTATTTAGACAAACTTGTATGCGATGGTTTTCCATTCAAAATAAATTGATACAAACTGTGTAAGGGCTTATTAACAATACGTATATTTATAGGGTAATGCATTCGGGATCGGGAGATTTTTAACCGTATCGTAGGATCAAAAAGTACTTTTATAATAACTCGATTTAAACTATAATATTACATACGAATAGTCTACGTAGCAGCATACGTATATACACGTCTGCTACACAAGCACTTGACGACAGCAAACTTAGTTCCATTTTTGCGATAGTATTTATAGATTCGTCAGTCAACCGCTCGCCGTCCTGTGTAAATAAAACGAGGTTAAGCAAACCTATGCGTTCTTTTTCCTTATCTGATGACGCCGTTATCAGACGGAACGTATGGAATTTCGGCGGGTTGTGAATGACGCGGTGTGATTCAATGTACGTAGGTTGCAAATTTATACGGTTCAATGTCTATTTGTAATCGTAGCGGTTCGGAAATTCAAACCTTTGATCGGTCTATCTATCTGTATATATACAGATAGATAGACCGATCAAAAGTGAATACTCCTATGTGGCAACTGAATACTAATAACTGAATACTAAACCTACAAAGGTGTTTATACAGGACTGGCTGTCCCGACAGACGTTGTCCTGTTAAACTATTTTCTTTCCCTATGAACCTTCTTCTGACAATAACGATTAGGTACAACAACAAAAGAAATAGCAAAATCGGTCAGCCGTTTTTTTTTTTTTTTTTTTTTTTTACGCGTGATGCTATGACCAAGGGAAACAGGGATTCATTTATATATATAATATATATTAAAATCCCGGACTCTGAAGGCAAAAGCAAAGTTTAATAAAATTGCTTTGTCATCTATTTGTACGAATTTTTGTATAAAGTCACGATACGTTTCTTCGTGACAGGTGACAATCTAAACTGACATCTCCCACTCGCTTTAAATATGTGACTTAGCTTTAATTTGATATTTTCTACGAAGTTATCCTGATAAACGAAACAATATTATTCGTATTCATTTTAACTCGGGAAACCCAGTTGAGTCACATTGTGCCACATTTTATTATGTTATCAGACATATCGTCATCATGGTGTATAATACAAACACTCAAACACTAATTATTACGCTATGACTAGGTAGGTTCACTGGAAACGCATCACGCGATAAGTGCGTGGAAATAAATATAAAATAATATAATAGTTGTATTTTATAAAAAATAGGCAAGTATTCAAAACATTCAAAAATTATTATAACAACGGGAATTACTCACGTAAATGATAAATTGACAATGAGGACACCGACAATGTTTAATAGTAATTCCCGTTGTTGTAATAATGTGTAGTACAATACAACTCACGAAAGTTTTGAAAGTGAAATTCAAAAATTAGATCACCCTAAACTAAACGCATATATACCGTCTCCGTTCCGTCATCACTACATCACTACATAGTATAAAGCAAAGTCGCTTTCCGCTTCCCGCGTCTGTATGTAATATGTATGTATGTATGTTTGCTTATATCTTTAAAACTACACAACGGATTTTGATGCGGTTTTTTTTAATAAATAGAGTGATTCAAGAGGAAGGTTTATATGTATAATACATGCATAATATAGTAGAGAAACACTGATAATTTTAGAGGTTTCTAATGTGATGTCGTAAATAAACACATTTTTTTGCGCTTACATTGCAAATGCTGGCTGAACCCCACGAGATATATCAAAATAATGTACTACAGTATTGTACACCTTAAAAACGTCTACAATAAAGTCCACGATGGTATTAGAAATGTCTTACGCACAGCGAAGCGGGCACGGGTCAGCTAGTGGGTAATAAAATAGAATCACGACTGTAATCCTCAAGTAGGGACATCCCCTTAGATATCCAGGCATTCAGTTGCCACATAGGGGTAGTCAGTGGCGCGTCCAAACATTACATTTGGCACATGGCCGCATAGCCATGAACTTGGCAGCTATGCTCTCTGAAACGTTCCGTCCGCGACCTTAACCGGAATTCCATCGTTATCGACTTCTTTTTCTGTAGCAAATAATTAACGGATTCCTTTTGCTGTACATATGACGGGATAATGTTGTTTGATAACTTTTAAAGGATTTTACGTATGATATGAACTTAAGGCAAACCCCGCTCTTATAATGTAAACGGTAAAAACCCAACAAGTGTAAGTACCTACTCAGTATAGTAAAATAATATAAGAATCGAGACTAAATAAATCAATCGACTGCGTTTTGGGCTAGGCCCTTACCAAAACTATATCAATTGTATAGCACCTATAACAGTTTTATAACCTCAGTACAAATTATTACATTCAGTAACTAATATAATATGACTAAGTCGAAAATATCTGGAAGTTTACGTAAAAAAACAACAAAGAAATAAATAAATGCGTCGAATTAACCTCCCTTTTACGGCGGTTGATAAGTAGGTGACTGGTAGTTATTTCGTAATATCAAAGTTTTCAAATGCGAAATTATTGAATTAATTACGCAGTATCAGTTGCTCAAAGAATATTCACGCAATATATTACTTTTGTCGGAAGCTTTTTTTAAAACATAGCGATATACTATGGCAGCCAACCGTCCCGCATTCTGCGGGACCATCCCGTAATGATGGCTGTAATCCCGCTTTGCAAGAATGAGTAAAATAATCCCGCCAAACGTTGGAAGCGTCCCGCATGTCCCGCATTCCTACTTATTCAATGCATTACGTTACGTACCTACCATGCCTATTAAATTTAATATGGACAGTTGGGAAGATTTTTAAGAGATTCTCAATAAAAACCCTGACCTTGTAAAAAAGTGTCACTAGTGATAAATCCAATTTAGAAGATAAATGACTTCAGTAAGTTTTGCGTATTTATTTAATTTTGGTAGGTACTTATACTTTTATATTACTATTACTTTGCTACCTATACTGACAAAACATCATACTTCGTATTCGCATTCATCCCATACCTTACCTATCCACAAAAAGTCGCGCATTCAATTTCCAGAAAGTTGGCCGCCTTAGCGATAACATAACTAAGTATGATGTTATAGCAATTCAGCATTGTAACTTTTATATGAGCCAGCTTCCTCTAGGCAACAAAAATAGAACTTGTTAGGTACTTATTCTATATTTCTATATTATAAATGCGAAAGTTTGTGAGTTTGTATATATGTTTGTTCCTTAATCAGTCCTAAACGACAAAACATTGCTGTTGATGTAGATATAATACCCGATTAAAAAATTGAGTATTTTAAAATACGAAAAACATAGATGCGCTGGTGTGCAAAATATCTGACATCCGTTTGACATCAGCAACATGCTTTAGTCTATGCGATTATCGAAATTTGGACAGGACGACGTCTGTCACGGGTCGGCTAGTTATTTATAATATTGAATGCACTTTTACTCCTCCAATAATTATATTAACTCAGCAAGATTGTACGTCGCAAGTTGATTGAATTTTATTATTATGAGACAAAAAGTTTATAATTGAATTCGATTAAACTTTGGCTCTTGATTCTTGAAGGATGACGCGGCGCACGCGCATATTGCGTCACTAAGTCAGTATTGTTTAATCTGTAACGCAGCCCCAGACGATGGTAATAGTTACTTCGGCCTTTACAACGGGAAATCCTAACGTCTTTTGAGTCACGAAACATAATAGATATTAGCTAGAATGAATTTTAGGCCCTGTATGTCGACGATTATCTTTTTCGAAACGAAAAAAGAAATACTTCTGAACAAGCCACTTCTCCTATTTTTATAATTCAGGTTCCTAGATTTCTATTAAGCTGAAAACATAATAGCAGAAACTTTTCACGATAAAGATATTATTTCAAAATGATACGTTTTAGAATTTATGATCGAAATACTTTGATACCTACCTACTATTAAGATCAACTTGTGATTTATTGTTAAAGATAGGTAATATGTAGATCTAGATTTCTACTAGAATATGTTTTTGATAAGTATTTATACATAATTTATATCATTAATTTATTCGAAAAGCAAAGGCGGACCACGCGCCGCCCATGGATCAGTACCACGTGCAGCGGTCGGTAGGATTATTTATCGAAGTGATTAAAGATGGGTACATCTTTATTCACATATACTATCCTAATAATATTATAAATGCGAAAGTTTGTGAAAAGAAATGTATGTTTGTTCTACAATCAGGCCTAAACGACAAAACGGATTAAGATGAAACTTGCTGTAGTATGTAGATAAAATATCAGAATAAATAATAGGGTATCTTAAAATCCGAAAAACAACCCCTAAATGATAAAAAACGCAAAAGGGATAATTTTGGCATAGATGGCGCTGGTGTGCAACAAATATGACATCACAGACTAAAAACAATCAGTCAATAATCGAATACTGTATTCGATTATGGAAATTTGACAGGACAAAGTCTGTCACAGGTCGGCTAGTACATTATAAAAATAGGGGTTGCTGACGATTCGGACACAATAAATTCGGACACTGTGTCCGAATTGACACTTTTTAATTTTAATATTTTTTTCACTGACGATTCGGACACCACCAAAATATTGAAGCTGTTTTGTACAGTCACTTAGTAAATTTTAAACTACATTATATCACTCCTAAGAAAAAGTTACCGAAACTGAGTATTTTAGGTTTTAATTAGAATTAGATGAACATGATGTTTCCCCATCTCCTGAGAATGAAAATGTCAAAGATGTCATGTGATATTGATATTTCAGGTCAGTGTATAAAGACCAAAGTAGAACTAGTAACAGCCTCTGACGAAAAATTGAATGCTGATGCCAAAAATGACCACCATTATGAAAAAGATATAAATCTTTTATAACGAGATGCACTATTTAGAGTACTTTGCTAAAAGCTATTATTACTATTAATCAATAGATAAGGACAAAAATACAGAAAAGATTAAAATTAATAAACATAATTATCCAAATCTATCGATTTTCTTAACTATTATTGTAAACTCAGTTAAAAATTAGTTGAATATTTAACTTACCTCCAAAAAACATAAAAACAATATAAACTGACACATATTCCGTTTTTTATATAACTTTTTTTTAAAAGCCGTTTTGGCCAAGTGGGAGTTACCTCGACTTTCAATCTGAAGAACGTGGGTTCGATCCCAGCCGTCTATCAATGTTTTTTCTGTTTTTAAATATTTATATCGCATGAACACGTGCTTATAACGGCGAAGGAAAACATTGTGAGGAAACCAGTTAGAATTCTTGTAAGCGGCGAGGGGCTTGCAACGTCACGTGTAGAATGCTGCTGAGTAATGTTTGGACGTGCCTCTGACTAACCCCTTTAGACATCGTCAAGGATCTAAGTGCCTGGGATCTGTGAGGAAGTCTACCGTACTTGGGAATACAGTGATGATACTATTGAGATCTAGTTTATGCATTAGCTCTCTCTCGCTAGTTGCTGTACCTGGACAAATATTTCGTCTTATTTTTATTACCATACTGCCAAAATGCATGCTGATTATATTCCTCTTAGCAGTTTAAGTTTTTATATCCGACTGTACAAAACATTGGTGTCCGAATCGTCAGTGAAAAAAATATTAAAATTGCAAAGTGACAATTCGGACAAAGTGTCCGAATTTATTGTGTCCGAATCGTCAGCAACCCAAAAATAGAGATGTGGCTTGTTCAGAAGTATTTCTTTTTTCGTTTCGAAAAAGAGCAATCGTCGACATACAGGGCCTTAAAGACATACTTATGTAAATTTTTAGTATGGATACCTACCAGATATTCATGTTTTTTACAAAATAGCCCTGATTTTGTAAAAAACATGAATATCATGTTATGATGTTGAATACAATACCTAATGCTAGAGAATACCTAATCTGTACACTTTTCAGAGTAACTACATATTCACAGTTTATGCACCTATATCTACGCTTCGGCGTAGGTATTGTATTGGAAGCGTAGGCATGGGTGCCTAAACAGCATAAAAAACGTAGGTATTATGGCATTCTGTACCATAACATGATAATCATGTTTTTACAAAATAGCCCCACTGTATTTTGTTTTAGAACAATCTCGAAGTAAACTGGAAAAATTCCGTAGTAAGTATAAATAGATAGCTAACACGTGAAAGGCAAGGATTTAGATATGTAGATAAATATAAATAAGTACCTACTCATTATAAATAACTAATTGCGTTTCGCACTTCAGTAGTGTAATGGTTAATCAACTTTGAAACTGCACTATTATTTAATTGGTATTATAGATAGAATTAAAACTATCATGATTGTTATTCATTTTAATAAATACGGCTAATTACTACGTTATTTCTTGCATTGCTGACGTTTCGAGACAATTCAGATGCTCTTCATCATGAGCGTCGCGATCGCGACCAACAGCAGATCGGCGAATAGAAAGAAAAGAAAGAAATAGTTGTGTAATTGTTTTTAGGGTACCGTGCCCAAAGCGTAAAAACGGGACCCTATTACTAAGACTTCGCTGTCCGTCTGTCCGTCGGTCTGTCACAGGGCTGTATCTCATAAACCGTAATAGCTAGACAGTTGAATTTTTCACAAAATTTGCATTTCTGTTGCTGCTATAACAACAAATACTAAAAACGGAATAAAATAAATATTTAAGTAGGGCTCCCATACAACAAACGTGATTTTGTTGCCGTTTTGTATAGATAATAGTAGGGAACCCTTCGTGCGCGAGTCCGACTGAAAAGCAAAAGATTCTATCCCCAGTGGGAAATATTGAAGATAGTCATAAATATTGAAATAGAAAGGTATATATATGATACATATATATAAAAATCAATTGCTGTTCGTTAGTCTCGCTAAAACTCGAGAACGGCTGAACGGATTTATCTTATCTTGGTCTTGAAATGTTCGTGGAGGGAAGGTTTAAAAGGTTAGAAAAATTCAAATAATTGCCGGGAAAACCCTAAAAACAGCCCTTTTCTTTATCCCATATAAACGTTTTCTAAATAAAATTTAGAGTCAATTTGAACTTTATTGGAGAACAAGAACGGGAATGGGAAAAAATTACCACTTTAAAGTAGTTATAGTGTAGATTATAAATACGTAGCGTGGATGGAATATAAGCAAGCAGTCTATAGTCAAGCTAATGATATGGAGTATAGATTCCGAAAGTGATCTCGTCGACCCCGCTAACAAACCCACTCATATACTATGCAATCAAAATCATAATAAATACATTATCTCCTCATAAATTCTTGAATATTTTCACTATATCGCAGTATAAAGAATGTTGGTGACATAATAAACCATTTTTAAAATGGTAAAGGAAAAAATAGTGAGAACACCAGTTAGCATTCTTATTAGCGGCGGTGGACTTGCAACCTGTCACGTATATAATGCTAATTACTGCAAAATGTATTCAATGTTTGAACATGCCTCTGACTACCCTGGCTTACGCATGTTCAAGGATCTAAAGGCCTAGAGATCTGAAAGGATGTCACCTGTATTAGGGGATAAAAGACAATGATCACTGTCAAAAACTGCAGGTTGCATTTTGAAGGCTTCTGGGCCGAATAGATAAAATGTCATTGACCCCACATTTGCATCATGCTACGTGGACGTGATATGGTCGTTATGTTGAACCATTAGCACATACGTCACAACAAACAAACTGTAGATCTTAAACGTGATACTGTTTACTGAAGTTCAGTAGTACAGTGATATCTGAGGAGTTCTCTGTTGTGTCGTGAATATTTTCTCTATTATATTTATATATAATTTAAATAATATCCAGTAAAAATGCTGACGGTAATAGTGTTGACGTCTTTGATCAAAATGGTAAGAATATAAACTGTGTTTAAAGTAAAATTATTGAACACATCTATTTAATTTAATTTGAACTACATAGATATTGATTAATAATTCAGCTAAAACCAACTTTTATCGCTTCTACGATAGGCAAACATCACAACTTGAATTAATTTAATAATATTGCAATATTCTCGACAAACACTGGCATTAATCTAAAAACCAATCCTAATAATTGCAAATGCTGGCTGAACCCCACGAGATATATCAAAATAATGTACTACAGTATTGTATACCTTAAAAACGTCTACAAAAAAGTCCACGATGGTATTAGAAATGTCTTACGCACAGCGAAGCGGGCACGGGTCAGCTAGTATTATATATGCGAAAGTTAGCGAGTTTGTTGTTTGTGCCTCAATCAGGTTTAAACGACAAAACGGATTAAGTTGAAATTTGCTGTAGATGTAGATATATTGCCCGAATAAAAAATAGACTACTTTAAAATACGAAAAACATCCCCATACTGATCAAAAACGCATAAAGAGATAGTTTGGGTATAGATGGCGTTGGTGTGCAAAAAATCTGACATCAGTCGTCGCAGCAACGTACACGATTATTGAAGATTGGGCAGGACAACGTCTGTCGCGGGTCTGCTAGTAAAGAATAAATGTTATCACGACTTATCCCCAAGTACGGTATTAATGCGCGTGTACTTTTTTCGAATGCCAACATCCATTGATACATGGCCGGGATTCGTATCACGATATAGACAGACGATAAATTGAAAGTCAACGTAACTCCCACTCAATTAAGGGGCTGTATGTCGACGATTGCTCTTTTTCGAAACGAAAAAAGAAATACTTCTGAACAAGCCACATCTCCTATTTTTATAAGTATATTACTTCAGGTTCCTACCTAGATTTCTATTAAGCTGAAAACATAATAGCAGAAACTTTTCACGATAAAGATGTTATTTCAAAATGATACGTTTTAGAATTTATGATCGAAATATTTTGATACCTACTATTAAGATCAACTTGTGATTTATTGTTAAAGATAGGTAATATGTAGATCTAGATTTCTATTAGAATAGATTTTTGATAAGTAATTATACATAATTTATATCATTAATTTATTCGAAAAGCAAAGGCGGACCACGCGCCGACGTGTGTTTGTCGTCATTGCAGCGGTCGGTAGGATTATTTATCGAAGTGATTAAAGATGGGTACATCTTTATTCACATATACTATACATTATAAAATAGGAGATGTGGCTTGTTCAGAAGTATTTCTTTTTTCGTTTCGAACAAAAACAATCGTCGACAGGGAGCGCCTTAACACGGCTAGACATTGATGACATAGATCTAATAACCCAAAAACCATTTAAATATAATCATTTGACCCTATTCTCTCAATACAAGGTTATATATATATATATTCGATATTATCATATAGGTATTATGCTTTCGTAAGATAGAAACATAATTGTGAATTGCGTGCACATTAATAAATGTTTCATGCCTTAAATTTATACTTAAATTTATAAATGCGAAAGTAACTTTGTCTGTCTGTCTGTGAAGTTATCACGGCCTAACCTCGGGCCGATTGTGATAAAATTTCATGTAGAGATTGTTTAAAGTCACATGGACTTTTTCCCCAAAAAAATCTTTTGATTTTCTAGAATTTCAATGATTTACTATAAAGTCGTCAAAAATCGTTTTCGTGAATCTTTGCAAACGAAGTTGCGGGTAAAAGGTGGTAGGCTATATTTTCACGAGCGACATGGTACTTTATGGTTTTTTTTATAGGATTTGCAAAGGCTTAAAGTCACTCGGAACACGAAACTCCCGTCTGAAGTTGTGTTGAGTTCGCCAATCTCGTGCAAATAAACCATTAGGTACATCAGCAATAAAGAACCGCGCCGATCTGGTTCAACGTACGCAAATCTGGTGCACAACCGTACGAGTCAGTTGTTAATCCATTAATAAATGTAACAAGTTGTATGATAATAGAATGGGAAGTAGAACTTATAATTGGTGATGATTCAAATTCAAATTCAAAAATCATTTACTTCAATAAAATCTCAAGTATCACTTAGGTGAAGCGCGACCGATGACTAGACACGATAAGAGATACCTTACTTATTTCCTTTCCACTGGCGCGTCACTATGTGAAAAAGGCTGTGAATAGTTGTACTATTACCCTATCGTCATTTGAATGAAGAGTGAAGACCTTGCAATACAAGACACGCAACACCAAATGCCGTGACATTGGGCTTGAACTTTCAAATGCTCTTGTTCAGTCTTTGATGGCCTCGCTGTACGTTAGGCAATACCTCTCAAGACAGTCCAATAAGAGCGTCCCTTGACACCAATCCATCGGTGCTGGGAAGCCGTCCATCTCAATTTAACTGTTTACTCCCTAGTGATTCTTACGCTATATCTGTATCAACGGTATCGAATGAGTAATAATTTAAATAGTTTTCCAGTTCATCATCATCATTTAAGCCCGCTTCCCCGTAATAGCATAGCAACCGGTATTGTGCTGCCTGCAAAGACACAGCATTATCTGGTGGTATTTTTATCTAGTGGAGGACGTCCTCTCAGAACCATTCTCAACGGAAAACAGCAGAAAAATTCTAAAATTTATTTCATTGATAGAACGAGGACTAGATACGTAAAATTAGATGAATGATTGTTCTAGGTCAGCTAGCTTTTAGGAATAGTAGTTGGTATCTTTCTCATTATAACCTTGGACAAGAGATCTACGTTGTCTTTAGTTCTTTACCTCATGTTTGATAAATAGATACGTTTCTAGTTTTGAAAAATAATAACTAACTAGCTGACCCGTGCCCGCTTCGCTGTGCGTAAGGCATTTCTAATACCATCGTTGACTTTTTTGTAGACGTTTTTAAGGTGTACAATACTGTAGTACATTATTTTGATATATCTCGTGGGGTTCAGCCAGCATTTGCAATGTAAGCGCAAAAAAATGTGTTTATTTACGACATCACATTAGAAACCTCTAAAATTATCAGTGTTTCTCTACTATATTATGCATGTATTATACATATAAACCTTCCTCTTGAATCACTCTATTTATTAAAAAAAACCGCATCAAAATCCGTTGTGTAGTTTTAAAGATATAAGCAAACATACATACATACATACATACATATTACATACAGACGCGGGAAGCGGAAAGCGACTTTGCTTTATACTATGTAGTGATAAATACGTTAGAAAATTCCACTAATTTGACACGAATGTACGCTTAGATATTGCGCTTGAGCAATTGTTCTATCACCTACAGTTCAAGTAGTATTGGTACAGTCAATAGTAGGTATTTACACTGACATCCTTTCAAAGTGCATTATTACACATACATTTGTGTTCTATCACTAACGCAATTAATCAACACGTGTATTGTATAGCAATGTATCAACTATTCTTAGGCATGTTGGAGTTAATAATGGGATTCTACATTTGTCTTGTTTCATTGGCTATTACCCATTTATAAGGTTTCTTTTCACTTAAACCAAGATGACTCATAGTAATCTCGAATGCTGGGTAAAACATATTCGTACACTGACCCGGACTATCATTCGATTTC
Organism: Hydriomena furcata; assembly: GCA_912999785.1. Lineage (NCBI taxonomy): Eukaryota > Metazoa > Arthropoda > Insecta > Lepidoptera > Geometridae > Hydriomena > Hydriomena furcata. The sequence goes on from OU538821.1 coordinate 4,721,745, forward strand.
GATTCTTCTTATTGATCAGACATTCTAGGCCTTCGATGTTTAAGGGTGTATATCAGTAGGTACCTAATGTAAAACCTTTGGAGAAATCAAATGTAAACTGCATTCTCTACCAAAACAAAGACAAAATCTATCAACGTCATTACCATTTGCTCTGTCATAGTTGTCAATCGGACCGCAAAATACAAAAATACTCATGTGCCGTTTTCTCGCTAAGTATTATCGAAATTAAAAATGAATAGAGTGGCACACTTCGTTATAAAAATTTTCGTTTATGCAAGTTTGCTTAAGACGAATACCATGTACTGGAAGTTTTACGTCGCAGTCATTACTTTGGTTTTGGACTGGGATAATCGGACACTGTGCCATTTTATGGACACAACGGTAATAATTATGTCAAAATATCACCATAATATACATAGTGGTATTATTACACAAACTCTCTTGTATCTAGACCAATGTAGGCTCAAGAGTCGAACCTTAAACACAAACCTAGAGCATCATAGAGTCCCTATGACTCAAAACTCCCAAGTTTATTACGTACTGAGTATTAACCAATTCAACGTGTCGCAAGCACCATCGTAAACTTATTTACGACTGTTGTAACTAATCTATAGTTTACACGTGCTTGATCCTTGCTGTAATCAGGCTAGTAGATAGATATTGTACATTTTTTTTACTCTTGTCTCTCTTCAAAGAGCAGACAGAGCAAATAAAGTTTCAAACGAAATTCTGGAGTAGCACCATGAAGAGACGCAGAAAGATTGAGGATTGCAGCGATGACTCCACAGAGGACCCGATCTGCGGGACAGTGTAATACCGTTTATACTTGTTTATATTGTACAGTATATAATAATAAAGTATCGAGTTAGTTTGAAAATTAGCTAATGACCAACTCTGGTGACGTAGTAATTGAACTCGCCTAAACTCATTTATAGGAACTCATCTACATTGTGAATAATAGTTGTATGATAAATGATTCATTTTATTTGAGGATCACTCATGTGTAATTACTGCTCATTATCAATGAATTCACTGGAAAAAATCATGTTTTTTTAAACAAATAAAAATAATTTTAATAACGTAACGTAACCTAGCTAAATATATTTTAGTATAACTTTTGGCAGTTGCAACCCACTGTTCAACAAAGATTTTAAATATTCGCACAAGTCTCGTCTGTATTCAACGTTGTCCTTGAGAGATTATAAATAGCCAACAACTATACTTTACACAACTAAATTAATTTCTACGTGCGCACTGTTTCTTTCAATAATATAGTATGGCCGCAAACTATGTTATAACATATAATTTGATTGTCTTATCCATAATTTACTACAAACGATGTGCCTTTTGCATTATTAGGTACTATATTACGTACTAATTGTATTATTATCACAAAGGGTTTCCCCTACAGATACTACATCATGCACAACGATAAGTATACGATAGGTACTTTTGCAGATTTTAAATGCCCAAAATCGCAGTTTTATATTTGAACTAAAATAAATAGCACATTTAATTATGATCTTTCGTACGAGTAGTGAAAACTCTGGCCGCTATAGGCGGAAGTGTAGGTAGGCGACTTGCTTATGTGAGTTTCGATTATAGATACATTTATTATGCTGTCATCCATACGATTGGTAACAGAAAACGCTAGTTTGTATTACGAGTGGAGAGTTTTAATGGGCGAATTCCTTAGCAATATCTGTTTCACCAGTAAACCTGCTAAAAGTGCAAGTGAGCCTACCGTTCTTCACCATACCCGTTTTACGAATGCATGCATGCTGAATACGACTTGTAACTGATTTGATAACTCACATGTCACAATGTATCATTTATCAGTTTGCGGAGTAGAACCCTGGTTTTAGAGTAAATCTACCAATCTAGTAATCTACTCTACGAAAAGCCAAGTATAAAATTATTAACAGTATCATTCTTTACTTCCAGTACCTCGACATCGGTGAGGACATGAACGTGCCGGATGATTTTACACAAAGCGAACTGCAGACTGGAAAGTGGTGGCGTCATTTGCTTGCTGGCGGTATCGCGGGCGCAGTCAGTAGAACCTGTACGGCCCCGCTCGACAGGCTCAAGGTCTTCCTGCAGGTCAGTAGGTGCATTGATAAGGAGAGATTGCTGGCATCTTACTAATCCCACTGTTTTTTTACAGCGAAAAGGTAAAGTTTCGTTAAAAAACTTGCACGGAATTTCTGATCTGTTGATTTTAAGACCTTTCTGGTAAAATATCGCTATATCTAACTCACAGCTAAAAAGGAACATTTCTTGAACACAGGCTTGCAAGGGTTTATTATATCGTAGAAATGCGAGGTTACGAGAGAAAACTGGGTGGCCGATTTGAATAAGAACGAGAACCTACAAATCTTTTGTTTACAAGGAAATAGCTAAGTCAAGATTTTATTGTATTGCGTGCTATCTAGCATCATTCATAACTGAACAGTAGGTAAACATGCCTTGACTGTGAACAGTAACGCGGATACCTCAGTAGGCACTAAAAACTCTAAAGATTGTGCAATCAATCATGCAAATAGTCTAGATTACGTTATAGGCTCGCAGACTATTTAAAAACATATCGAGCGCCCCTCAAGGTCAGGTATTTCCAAAACTTATCAGACCATCTTTCAACGTCACTTATCAATGATTATGTTACATAAACCCGCTAATCCACGACGAAGTCCTTGAGACTGACAAAGGCGCCTTGCTCCATCGCAGGAGTCAGATCACACGAACTTACTTTATCAGTACATTTACCGGTTTCAGGTGAATCCAACCAGAGAGAATATGAGCAAATGCTTAGCGAAGATGCTCCACGAAGGCGGCGTGGGCGGCATGTGGCGGGGTAACGGCATCAACGTCATAAAAATAGCACCCGAATCCGCGATAAAATTCGCCGCTTACGAACAGGTGAAGAGGCTTATCAAAGGCGACGTCCGGCATCAGCCTCTCGAAATCCACGAGCGGTTCATCGCCGGGGCCACCGCGGGCGCAATCAGCCAAACCATTATCTACCCACTGGAGGTGCTAAAGACCAGACTGGCTCTGAGGAAAACGGGCCAATACCGGGGGATAGCGGACGCGGCGCGTAAGATATACGTGCGCGAAGGTTTGCGGTGCTTCTACAAGGGTTACATTCCGAATATACTGGGGATTATTCCGTACGCGGGTATCGATCTGGCTGTGTACGAGACGCTTAAGAAGAAGTACATCAGCCGGTACCAGGCGCAGAACGGCCAGCCGGGGATGCTTTTGCTTTTGGCTTGCGGAAGTGCGTCTTGCACGTTAGGGCAGGTGTGCTCTTACCCGTTGGCGCTCGTGAGGACCCGTTTGCAGGCGCAAGGTAACACATCAATATGTCTTAAAACACATCACATACGTCAGCTATCTGTACTAATATTATACATGCGAAAGTAACTGTCTATCTGTCAACAGACAGATAGACAGTAATAACAATCACGACCAAACCGCTAGCCAATTTTGATGAAATTTAACATAGAGATAATTGAGATCAAATTGGCTTAAAATAATAAATAAACAAAATCACAAGTCTTGGGATGAACATAGGCTACTTTTTTCCTTATTCATTTATTGACTGACTGACCAAAGGAGTTAATTTCAATAAAAACACAAGGATCACTTTAAAACGTCTTAGGAGATAGGTTAAGCTACGCCTGATCCGACCAAGCCTGACTGACTGATCTATCAAGTCACAGCCTAAGTAACTGATCCTAGAAACATAAAATGTTGAGGGTGTGTTCCTTTTAGTGGGAAGGTATTCCCAAATTGAACCCCTAAGGGATGGAGCGGGGGTTGAGATCTATTTTAAAATAACTTCACTGGGGTTTCCACTAGTAATTATTAATGTACATTATATTATATACTAGCGACCCGCCCCGGCTTCGCACGGGTTTAATACATATAAACCTTCCTCCTGAATCACTCTATCTATTAAAAAAAAACCGCATCAAAATCCGTTGTGTAGTTTTAAAGATATAAGCATACATACAGACGCGGGAAGCGGGAAGCGACTTTGCTTTATACTATGTAGTGATTATCCCATACATTAAAACACATTATAGCTGAAATATATCGTGCTATAATATATACCTTGATATTATAACTGCCGTGTGTGATGCGCTTTATACATAAGTCACAATAAATTATTACAATAAATAAGTCGTCTAGAAAAAGATGTCAAAGTCTTACTACATAATTACTTGCGTATTTATATTATGAAAAAAGAAAGAATAAATATATCTTTGTGTCAATATATCTCTTAAAATAACAATGACATAATATGAATAACAATATTGACAGCAAAATTGGTTACAACTCAGCTATATGCTGCAACTAGTGATGATGACGTGGGGAGTCAATCACATCCGTGTACGCAAGTTTGTAAAAGGATTTATTTAGTGACCATTGTTTTTTATTGACGATATTGTTACGTAATAAGACTGTCGTAGATACAAAAGAAAAACCATATTTATTACATAATAATGTACTAGCATGTTAAATAAGAGCATGTGTTTTATCAGTTAACTGGTTGCCTTTGCATAGTTTGGTCCTAGATCGCACTGTGTGGAGTGTTATATATATATATATAGTTTTAAGACAAGATAAGAACCGGCCAAGTGAGAGCCGGACTCGCGCACGAAGGGTTCCGTACCACTAACTATAAAAAACGGCATAAAAACACGTTTGTTGTATGGGAGCCCCACTTAAATGTTAACTTTATTCTGTTTTTAGCATAGCGAGAATAGAAATACATAATCGCGCACACACAGATACAGCCTTGTGACAGACAGACGGACAGAAGGACAGACGGACAGCGAAGTCTTAGTAATAGGGTTCCGATTTTACCCTTTGGGTACGGAACCCTAAAAAAGGATTAAGACAAAACTTTCTGTTGTATGGTACATAAAATCCGAAAAACAATCCGTGTGATAAAAAAACGCATTTTGGTATAGATGGCGCTGGTGTGCAAAAAATAGACAACTAAAATCATTCAGTCGTCAGCAACTCAGTTTAGACTTATGAATAATACGCATTCTACCAAAATTCTTAATTTATTTTATCAGTACAAGGTTTATAGAGAATAAAATGGAAGTAGCATGAAAGTGCTTTTTTCAATACGATTATTGAAATTTGGATAGGACGTCTGTCGCGGTTCTGCTATTAATATTAATAGGATTTATTCCCCTCTTTACAGAGAAGGCCGCGAAAGCAGCTGAGGGTACAATGAGCGGGGTGTTTCGCGACATCGTCCAACGCGAAGGCTTCACCGGCCTCTACCGCGGCATCACACCAAACTTCATCAAAGTGATTCCAGCCGTTTCGATCTCCTACGTTGTTTATGAATACGCTAGCCGGTCACTCGGCGTCAACATGACGTGATTGCGTGGGGTGCACTGCCGCTTCACGCACTGCGCAGTCTCGTCGCGACACGTCTACACGTCTACACGCTACACGTCAACCCCGCGCCGAGGCGGCTCGCTCGCTCCGTCCGCGCGGAGTGAGCGAAGCGAGGACGTAACCCTAGTTGAATTCCCCCCCCCCAACCCAAACGCTCACGTGTCCGACGGAACTGAAGACTGCCTGAGCAACCCCCACGCTCGATCCCATCACATTCTTATTTAAGCATATTAGCAAATTGGGCATATGTATATAGCTCTCGCGCGTTTTGAGAATTATTTATTATAACGACATTATTCCCTATTAGCAAAATATAGGATGTTTTTTTTTTATTTAAGCTTAGCATTTTTCTTGTTATGTGGAATCATTGGTTGCTTTTGGTTCAAATTTATGTTGGTGTTTGTGTTTGTCCGAGTTCGACTGACGCCCGCGCAAGTTCTGGCGCACTTTGGGTATGCATCTGTGATTACAATAAATTATGTAAATTTTTATTTATTTTATTTATTTTTTTGCCTGCCCTTTTATGCTTCTTATACTTTTGGTTTTTCTGCTGCTATGCATGTTGAAGTTGGTAGATATTTTTTTTGGCAATTTTAGTTGAGATGCTTGGTTGGCGATATATTTAGACACAATATTTTCTATTAGAGTTTACCAATGTTACTTATTAATTGAAATGAAATTCGTCAAAAATAAACGATGAGCTGTGATTAGAGTAAGGAACTATCCTTAACCGTAGACAGATTAGGTTATTGAAGTGATCAATTGCCCCTAATTGATATTGCTGAACGTAGAAAGCATCTGCGGGTTTATTCCTTAAAAATCGATCTTTATCTTTCGATTTTCATTGATACCTCTGAACGTCGATCTAATTTAGACACCTACTTATTATTACCTACACTATTATAGAATATGAAAGTAGTATTCTCTAAATTCAAGGATATGGTAATGAAAATCGGCGTATGAAGATCGATTTTTACGGAATAAGCCTGCTGGTTGGATCAAGGTAAATGGAATGCTCTCTAGAAGTTGGTGTGAGCAGGATAGATCATTAAGTAGACAATTATTTTTACACCAGAGTAAAACAATAGAAAATATAATGTTATTTATAAACGTTGTGTAAAAGGTGAGAAATACTATTTATTGCAAATATTTTTTATAAGCATTTATTTTAACAATATTAAAGTTATATTGATCTGTTGTCGATCAAATGTGGATGGTGGGTATTTCATCATAAAGTATATTTTTATTTACAAATATATTGATAATATCTAAGCAATTGCTTATACATTATATAGCTGTTAAAGTTTCTCCTTGTGTGTATTGGTAGAGTACTTATTTGTATTTGTTGAGATACTATAAAACATGTTAATATCCCGTGAATAGCCGTTAACCTTATTCATATAATAGTCATTCAAACCTTTTAAATTCGATAAACAAAAGCAGGCGAATAAAAACATTACATTTGGCGTGTGCCTTAAGGCGCTCCCAGTCGACGATTGTTTTTGTTCGAAACGAAAAAATAAATAAGTACTTGTGAACAAGCCACATCTCCTATTTTATAATGTATAGTATATGTGAATAAAGATGTACCCATCTTTAATCACTTCGATAAATAATCCTACCGACCGCTGCAATGACGACGAACACACGTCGGCGCGTGGTCCTTAGCTTTTTGAATAAATTAATGATATAAATTATTTATAATTAAAAAAATCAATTCTAATAGAAATCTAGATCTACATATTACCTATCTTTAACAATAAATCACAAGTTGATTTTAATAGTAGGTATATAAAATATTTCGATCATAAATTCTAAAACGTATCATTTTGAAATAATATCTTTTTCGTGAAAAGTTTCTGCTATTATGTTTTCAGATTAATAGAAATTTAGGTAAGAACCTGAAGTAATATACTTATAAAAATGGGAGATGTGGCTTGTTCAGAAGTATTTCTTTTTTCGTTTCGAAAAAGAGCAATCAGCGACTGGGAGCCCCTTAAGGGGCTGTATGTCGACGATTGCTCTTTTCAACAATAACTCCGTTTGAGCGCGGCAGGTAATTTGCGGCTGTCATCCAAACATAGCGCGGCTTGCCGCGCAAAGACTGGTCACCTATATGATGTTGATTCTAAATAAATAAATAAATATGTGACAAGGACGAGGATTATTCCAGAAAACATTGCTTTTATGCCAAGCAGAAGGTCATAAAGCCTTGATACGAGTATATAATGACAATTATTATGAATAAAGCCTTAAAAGTGCATTAGGTAAAGTTAGAACGTTTGTTATCAGATTAATGGTGGCAATTCTGTTGTGTCCACGCGTAATATCGTAAAATAAGATCGCTCTTATTCCCATAACTTTAGAGCAGTGTTCCGCAAACATTTTGTGTTCAAGGTACATTTTTTTTTGTGGTACACCATAAATTAAAAAACAATTTTTAAGTAATTTTAATCAACAAAATAATATTTTTTATTAATCTTTAAACTTTAAATTGCAGAAAAGGTATCTAATGCGAAACATGAGCCTGTTTAATTGAGCATAGACGGTCTACATTTGGAGTAATCGTTGACAGGGCTGCTAAAAATACGTTTTTATGATATCCTTATTTTTCCAAGGCACACCAACTAATGACTACGGTACACCAGTGTGCCGCGGTACACACTTTGCGGAACACTGCTTTAGAGTCTAAATTAGCGTAAAACAAAAGTTGGATACAACAGAATTGCTACAAATATTTTGTTATCATTATGATATTTTTCCAGGTGCAGAAGTCAACAGGTTGTTTATGATTAAGATGACATAAAAGCATTATTTGTGCCTATTTATTTAAACCTGCAATATACGTGTGGTTGTTGAAATAGAAAAATATAGAAGTCTCATTAAGAGTCTAGTTAAAATTTAGAATAGATGATGTGGTTACGTTTTTTCGGTTGTATTGTCAATCTATTTAGGCTTAAGGCGCGCTGTTCATCCGCTGAGCAATGATACACGCGTGTACTTCTCTTAAAATACATCGTGTACTTCGTTTTCTATTAAAATATAGGCGCGATCATTTGCTGCAAGTGCTGCAGCCCAGTATACACGCTACGCACGCATTCGTGGATTGATACTTGCACCGCTGCAATTTGTTTTGCAATTGGCAAGCGTGCTTGCCACGAGCCGTTGGCTTATGTCTTGTTGTTATGTAAAAGTACAGAAGCCACGGATACGGATACTAGGGAACAAATGGAACAACATGTCGCTCAACAACTACGTGAATGTCTCGGGGATAATGTTGTGGAACTTTTTACAGGCCACACTACTCGGTTTATAGAAATGTCGCCCGAGGTGTCGCGGCATGTTGCGCGGCAAAATGTCCGTGTATCCGTAGCTAGCATCTGCACAAGCTGTAGGTCAATATTAATACGCAGTATAAGGTGCTACATAGTGAAGGAAGACGCAGGCAACCAGACAAAATAACGTTAAAGCGCAAAACCAATCCGTGCATGTGCATCTACAACTGAACAGCGCGGCATTCTTCTCTTTATCTCTTTCCTCTTGTTACTCCAATAAAGTCTATTAAACGTTACAATTCTAATTAGATTAAGTGTTCAAAATATAACAGCGTTTTGCCTATTTTGTGTTAGGTGTCTATCTAATACCTACATTTAAAACAATTATAATAAATATATTATCGAACAAATATACTCAAAATATAAAATTTTCATTAATATAGTTAGATAGTTGTTTGAATTTTAATATTTACATTATGTATGATGTCATACAAACCTACTTCCATATTATAAAATATAAATGTCCATCATGAATATTCAAAAGTATAAAAAACACTATTTATTAATGTACCTAGCTATATAAATCCTATGCTTGTCATAATACAATTTAATCAATTATAATTCGTATAGAAAACCAGCTTTAACTACGTTGTGCAGGCCATGGTTCTTTACTTATAGCTGTAGGTAGGTACCTAGTAAAAACTATTAATCGAAATAGCTAAGCTATTATTTATAGTGACAATTTATATTGTTAGCATAAACTTTTAATTATTAGCTTATAATAATTATCAATTAATATTTTTTTATTAATAATGCAAAACAATGTTCCTCAATTGAGAAAGAAATACTTAGTACCAGTGCCGGATTAAGCTAGCGCGGGGCCTGTAGCAAATTTTGTAAAGGGGCCCTTAGTTTGCTATAGGTTCTCACGTTAAGGGTACCTATTAAATAAAACAAAACTGTTACAAATCGGGGGGCACGGTAGTGCCCCCACCAAGTCGAGCGCGAAGCAAACAAACACTGCCGTACCATCCTTTACAGGAATAATTTCGCCGCATTTTCAGGTCCCTATTTGAAAACCTCTGGATAATACCAGAAAGCAGAAATTTTCGTCATCCAGTAAGCTATAATCACATACTTACTTAAAATTCAAAATTTCAAGTCTGTAGGTAATTTAGTTCCGAAGTTAAGCGAAAGCAAAGTTTCGCATTTTAGACACTCACTCACTCACTCACTCATGATCATCAGAATAGAACTAGTACTTCCCATAAACTCAGAGAGCTGAAATTTGGTACAAAGTTAGGGTTTAATGGCCACATTAAGGGAAAACCATAAAAACCGGCCAAGTGCGAGTCGGACCATTATCTATAAGAACGGCAAAAAAATCACGTTTGTTGTATGGAATATTTATTTTATTCTGTTTTTAGTATTTGTGGTTATAGCAGCAACCGAAATACATAATCTGTGAAAATTTCAACTGTCTAGCTATCACGGTTCATGAGATACAGCCCTGTGACTGACAGAAGGACGGACGGACAGACAGACAGACAGACAGACGGGTAGCGAAGTCTTAGTAATAGGGTTCCGATTTTACCCTTTGGGTACGGAACCCTAAAAACTAGGATAATCGAAGATCTGGAGTACCTGATGACCCTGATTAGAAAACACAAGAGCTTAACCAAACTATTAGAGATCGACATACCGCCTTTACAAAAAATATTCAACTTGATGGGCCGCTTCATTTGATGTAAAAAATCGAAGGTCTGAAGTATCTGATGAAGAACCCTCCGCTGGTCTCAGCTGTATTAGAGATATGGTAATGCCCCCTTCTACTATTGGTACATAAAAAAATCGACTGTCATTGCAAAATAATATGTCAAAAAACCTGTGTCAAATAAGAAAATCTATTAAAATAAATCAATAAGTCCACGTTTCTACAAAAAGAAGTGAAATCCCACCAAAAACATTCTGTAAAAAACTAGCCAAGTCTCGATGGAGCTGCTTGTTTATCTCTAAAAAGTAATGAAATCTAGACAAAGTTATGCCAAGTCTGAGGTTCCTTACTGCGATTTCTTTATTATTATAGTCACATCATTAACTATAATAATAAAGAAATCGCAGTAAGGAACCTCAGACTTGGCACGACTTTGTCTAGATTTCATTACTTTTTAGAGATAAACAAGCAGCTCCATCGAGACTTGGCTAGTTTTTTACAGAATGTTTTTGGTGGGATAAACTTTTCTAGATTTAATATGGGCAAATTTAGTAGTATTTAGCCTTTTTCTCGGAATATCACTACATAGTATAAAGCAAAGTCGCTTTCCGCTTCCCGCGTCTGTATGTAATATGTATGTATGTATGTATGTATGTTTGCTTATGTCTTTAAAACTACACAACGGATTTTGATGCGGTTTTTTTTAATAAATAGAGTGATTCAAGAGGAAGGTTTATATGTATAATACATGCATAATATTGTAGAGAAACACTGATAATTTTAGAGGTTTCTAATGTGATGTCGTAAATAAACTATTTTTTTTGCGCTTACATTGCAAATGCTGGCTGAACCCCACGAGATATATCAAAATAATGTACTACAGTATTGTACACCTTAAAAACGTCTACAAAAAAGTCCACGATGGTATTAGAAATGTCTTACGCACAGCGAAGCGGGCACGGGTCAGCTAGTAATAGATATAATAATTATAAGGTCATATTTCAGGTGGGAGTGAAGCATACCCTAGTAAAATATTTTTACGCTCCCTATCTACATTATTGTTTTACGGTGAGAGTTGTGTTGGACCGCGGGGCCCCTCGAGTCGCGGGGCCCGTAGCATTTGCTACTCTTGCTACGTGGTTAATCCGGCACTGCTTAGTACAAATATTACAATAATTATTACTGCGCTTAGAAATCGTTGAATGAAGATGTAGGTACGAAAGAAGTTCCTTCTCGTTGTGCAATAAAAGTTTTAATTCTATAAATTTGACTTTCATCATTTCACACGCTCAGAGAACCTCGGAGAACTTCGGAAAAGAATACAAGCAAAAACAACAAAATGAATCATTTTTGCAAAATGATGTGGCTATTTTACAATCGGACCATCGGCCAGCCTGACGGCAACAATACTTGCTTGTCTATACTTTGTCTTGTTAGGCAAGAATTACAATATATGTTGGCTAAAGGGCCTCCTCGAGGCGTGTATACATTCACGAGCATGCACGTGATCCAGTGTGTATCATAAATAGGCTCTCAGCAGTCATTATAATACCTACCTGGCTCACGGGGAAAGGTGTACCCAGATCATTGTAAATTTGTGACTATAGCAAAGTCATTGTGTGTCTTTACTTAAGTACAACCTACCTCTATAAATAGGTACCTACCTAGGTGATTTTGATATAAAATGTAATCTAACTAATAATACCTAATAGGTACCAATAGCTTTTTAGATAGAAACAAAATTATATTTTATCTAAATTGTTGTGGCTTTTTTTAGCAATTTAGCTTACTAGCTACGTAATAGGCCTAGTAGGTAGCTAAAGTACTATGGTAGCTAGGTACCTCTATAGAATAGGCTCTGTCGGTAGTTAAAAGATGTAGAGTTAATTGTATATTTTTTTGTACCTTCTTGATTTTTAAGTGTATGAACAACACTCACTTCTAAACAAAATTATAGTTTAATTTAGTAGTTTCTGATTTAAAACTTGTACAAGTAGGTAGGTAATTTGTGGTGGTTATGACTTCTGTTCTATATTTTATTCTGTGGTCGCTGGTCTGTGCCCGTAAGCCCCGTAAAATGGGCATGCGGTTGGCAGAGTCAAATTCAATTCAGTCAAGCCCTAAGTAGAAAAAAAAAAAAAAAAAACTTTCCCACTTTTTTACACCCAAAAGTGGGTGATAGACGTACGAACTTATAGTACGCGGTTTTTAAGATCGCGAACTTGCTCGGCTCGACGTTAGTGACACACGTGAAGCTTACTCACTCTGTATTGCGATGTCGTCGACTGAAGAAGCTTTGTGTTATTTAGGAATAATATCGTATTACATTTTAAAAACTAAAAAAAAGAAACGAAGTCGAAACAAAAAAAATATATAAATAAATAAATATTGGCGGACTTTGCACACAGCGCCATCTAGCCCCAAACTAAGCAAAGCTTGTACTATGGGAACCAGATAACTGATAGAATACTTATATACTTTTTTTTTTTTGTAAATACATACATATTATACATATTAACACCCAGACACAGAACAAACATCTATGTTCATCACACAAATGTTTGCCCTGGGTGGGGATCGAACCCACAACCTACAGCGCAGAAGGCAGAGTTACTACCAACTGAGCTGTGAGGCCTGAAAATGGCGGCTCGCGGCTCGCAATGCTGCCACACGTTCGAGCCATGACGAGCTACGAGCAAGATTTCAGACCGGTTGGATCGCCGACGATTTTGCGCGGCGGTTTTAAAGTACGCGTACTTACGGTGACACACAAGCGAAAAAGGTCGGCGAGCCATAAGTACGCGTACTTGCTCGTACGTCTATCACCCACTTTAGACCTACTTAGCTAGTGAACAATTATTTTGTTGATCTACGAAAATTACATGAAAATAACAAATACTGTCTTACTCTTGTTAATAAATAAATATTAATAATTTTAAGCTTTTTTTTTTAACCTATTAACTACCACTTGTCTCTGTATACCTACTAATCTATAATAATAAAATATAATCAGTATGATTCAGACTGATGAGAGAAAGAAAGAATAGGAGAGGTAAACAAAGTTTTCTTCGCTGGTGAGCACGCAGTTAGTAAAAGTTAGACAAACAACAAACTAAACTCATTGTCATGTCATTCCCTCATTTTCAAATGCTTACCGCAATTTTTACATAACTTTTTTTTGTCTGAAGTCTTCAGAACATACCACCTAGTTGTTGATAAAATATATTCAGACTGACATTGACATGATAATTTGACAGATGCTTGGCTTCCTCGCATAATTGTCTATGGTTAGAATAACAGATTACAATTTTGCTGAAGAAGACTAGACAGCAGACTGAGCGTCTTTCAAAACAATTAAACCTTGAAAGGCGCGTACGTATACGTAGTATATTTATGTCGAGAAGTCTTCATATCAATGACGATTTTATTAACGTTTAAATTGTTAAAAAGACAATAATAAAGGAAAACGATTCCTTGACCACTAAGCTCCGTCTATAATAACTACTAGTCGTTATTATTTAGGTCTGTGGAAAGATCATAGTAGAATAGTCTGCGATTGAGAATCTGTGGACTCATTCATTCGTGTCATTTTTAATTGAAATTTGTGTGAAATGTCTTTCTTTTCAATTCAGCACGTGTAGACGCGGACGACTTGCCCGAGTTTCTACACGGATTTAAAGGTAAAAATTATGTATGCGTATAGGACACTGATATAAAACACTCGTAAATTCAAATAAAGCTATACCTCGGTAAAACCATTAAAATTAGTGTATATTGAAGTAAAATTTGTATGATGTGTTGGTGTGTTTTACAGTTTTTTTTAATGACTGTGTTCTTGTTCTGCAGTTTTGGTAGCAGAAAGTTGGGACCATGCCGTCGGACGCGAAAAAGCGCGCCCAGCAAAAGAAGAAGGACCAGGCTAGCGGTCGTAACAAGAAGCCTATTGCAAAGGTTACGAACGAGGAAAATGGAGACGCATCAAATGGAACCTCCAACCTGGATCGCGAGCTTACTGTGGAAGGTTAGTCTAATACTGTTTCAGTCTCACAGTAGTCCGTGCATATAAAAAAATTAAAAAAAAAAAACTTCCGCTATAGATTGATATCTCTGGAATTATGGTCACAAAGAAAGTCTAACTAACTAAAGAGGAACTTTGTAATATCAAGGCTAATAAAAAATAAACAGTAGTTAGTTTTCTGGTCAACAAACACCAGTTACTCATACATAAATCACTAGGAATCTCTTTGTATCTAAACCTAAAAGTGCCACATGAACAGTATAAACAAATCCATTCTTCCATGACTGAAAATAAAGTCAACATAAGATCATGTTATGTGTTGAAATGTGAATACAATCACCATTTCTCATCTTGAAACTAATTTTTGGTCTATCTAAATCACCTCTAATTTATATATTTTAAGATGTGATGGGCTTGGAACCTGTTAGTTATCAGAGGTGCTTCTATCTCATAAAAAGAGACATTTTTAATAATCTGAGTAACAACAGAGATGGTAATCACCAGGGGGTTAGCATGAAACACTAATGTACATACACATACATAGTACCTACATACTTACATATTACAAGCTTTCCTTAGATGGGGCTAGGAACCACTAAAAAATGTCCACCATTATTTATTTGTTGTAGAGGAACTGTGTCGCAAACTTGAAGAAGAGGCCAAGATAAACTCCGAGGCCCGCTCCTGCACTGGATCGCTGGCAGTGCACGTTCGGTCACGTGACATCAAAATAGCCAACTTCTCCATCACCTTCTTCGGCAGTGAACTGCTCCAGGACACTCTACTCGAGCTGAATTGTGGCCGGCGGTACGGCCTCGTCGGACTAAATGGATGTGGTGAGTTTTATTTGCATTCTTTAATGTTTTTAATCATTACTAACCTGTTTAGATAACTTCAAGGATCTGAGCATCTGGAAATCTGAGAGGATCTACAATGCTTGGGGATTACAGTCATGATCCTATTGCTTTTTAGACATCTTTAAGGATCTCAGATCCTTGCTTGGAGGTCTGAGAGGATGTCTACCGTACTTGGGGATTACAGCCATGATCCTATTCCATTTTAGACATCTTAAAGGATCTGTGTGCTTGGAGATCTGAGAGGATGTCTACTGTACTTGGGGATTACAGTCATTAACCTATTCGCAATTAGACATCTTTAAGTATCTGAGAGAATGTCTACCGTACTTGGGGATTACAGTCATGATCATATTCGCATTTAGACATCTTTAAGGATCTGAGAGAATGTCTACCGTACTTGGGGATTACAGTCATGATCATATTCGCTTTTAGACATCTTTAAGGATCTGAGAGAATGTCTACCGTACTTGGGGATAACAGTCATGAAGAACATCTGAATTGTCTCGAAACGTCAGCAATACAATAAAAACATGGTAATTAGCCATATGCATACATGTATTCGTAAAATTACGCCTGTTTCCCAGAGGGATAGGCAGAGACCACGGCTTTCGACGAACGACAGGACGTCCTTTTACGATCCTGACATACTTTCGCTTCATTCAATCTCATCACTTTCCTCATGCATGCTCGTCGGTTTAGAGTAGTCGACTTGGACTTTTTATAAAACGTCACCAATTTGGTCCAGGAAAATACGCCGAAGTCTTGCTCTTCCAACATCTCTCTTCACACTCGTCTTAGCTTATCTAGCTTATCTATGTCTAGTTAAAATAGCAGCAACATTTAACTAAGAAACTGCAACTTATAACTAACGATTGTTGCAACATAAAAACATACATACTAACTTATGGCAAAGTATACATACTCAGATAAGACCTAGGCAATAACTGTAGTAACTATTGCATATTCTGTCTCTGTTCAGTGATACTGATTATTTAGAAATGGCTTGAAGGTCAAGTTCAGGTATTCTGCACGAGCCTATTAAAATAGATTTAAATCAATAAATAATATATAGCCGCGAGTTATTATTATCTAGGTTCCACACATGGTTTTGATTGTGTGGTACCCGAATGAAAAATATCTTATGTTTCAACCTAGTGACCCAACTGCGCATGTCCAAATAACTTAAACAATTATAATTTGACAGTTGAAGAAGATTACTATTAACTATACCTTAGGCTTTAAACTAAGTTTTATCGAATTCGGTTCAGCCGTTACGACGTTTGAGTATAATACAAATAATCAAACTTTCGCGTTTATAAACTATGTAATATTAATGTGATGTATCACACCGAGAGATACGAGAACCTGTGACCTTCATGGCGACTTATTAGGTCGATTATTTCTCGTACCTAAAGTACCTACCAACCTACTTTGCTTCGTCATACAACATTAGGGTTTTTTCCATGATAACCACGTGATCTAGGTCACGTGATTTCATTTGGGTTTGTTTGGACTATGCCATGACTTATTGCCCTAAACCACGTGATAGTTAACAGCTTGCACATCTAGACAGACTGACAGCACTGTCCATTAGAGGTAGTGCGTACTTACTCGACCAGGTCTAAGGGCTTCACACACAGCAGCTATAATGTATATTAATGTACTTTACATCCCGGGATGTATAGCTTTAAACTATCACACACAACAGTTAATGTAATGACCTTTCCCTTCATTCCATTAAACGGAAATATATTGAGATGTATTAGGATGTATTGAAAAATAATATATTTTTTATCGCTCTGTATCTTAAGATGTAGAAATGTATATTAATTATAGCTGTCGTGTGTGGTCTCCTGACGATTTCTATGGAAAGATGTAATGAGCTAATGCCCATATTTACATTATAGCTGCTGTGTGTGAAGGCCTTTAGGAGTAAAAAATACGTACCAGGTATGACGTCACGGTTATTATACGTATTTTGTACTTTATAGTATTTGAAACCTGGTGTTTTATTGAAGGTGGTATTTTTCAGACCTGGTACTGGTACATGAAAACACAAGTACGACCCACCTCTACTGTTCACATGGCGTTTGAAATACCTCGCATACACTTTTCTTTATGATTATTATTTTTTAGTATTAGTATGCATACGTATTATCATTTAGGTACATCATACGTTCTACCGTCATAACATCATTGCCGTAAAAAAAGATGGAATTGCCAGCACTATTCGACAATGAAACATCATTGTGAGATGTGATCAATAAATAATTAAATAACTGAAGTAATAAGATGACTTTAAAACTACCGCTGTCTATACTATTTTTAGTTCTAAAATTTTTTTGCGTAATAATACCGACACCATCAGCTAATTATTTGCATAATATGAAAGAAACCGGGTTGTAGTTCCATGGTAGTCTCTAGTACCCACGATTCAAAGAACAATGTGTGTTAAGGCCCTGTATGTCGACGATTGCTCTTTTTCGAAACGAAAAAAGAAATACTTCTGAACAAGCCACATCTCTATTTTTATAATGTATAGTATCACTACATAGTATAAAGCAAAGTCATTTTCCGCTTCCCGCGTCTGTATGTATGTTTGCTTATATCTTTAAAACTACACAACGGATTTTGATGCCGTTTTTTTTAATAGATAGAGTGATTCAGGAGGAAGGCTTATATGTATAATAACATGCTACCCGTGCGAAGCCGGGGCGGGTCGCTAGTATGTGAATAAAGATGTACCCATCTTTAATCACTTCGATAAATAATCCTACCGACCGCTGCACGTGGTACTGAACCATGGGCGGCGCGTGGTCCGCCTTTGCTTTTCGAATAAATTAATGATATAAATTATGTATAATTACTTATCAAAAATCTATTCTAATATAAATCTAGATCTACATATTACCTATCTTTAACAATAAATCACAACTTGATCTTAATAGTAGGTATCAAAGTATTTCGATCATAAATTCTAAAACGTATCATTTTGAAATAATATCTTTATCGTGAAAAGTTTCTGCTATTATGTTTTCAGCTTAATAGAAATCTAGGTAGGAACCTAAAGTAATATATTTATAAAAATAGAAGATGTGGCTTGTTCAGAAGTATTTCTTTTTTCGTTTCGAAAAATAGCAATCGTCGACATACCGGGCCTTAAGGGTCAAGACAAGACTAATGTGTGTATTATCATTATAATAATTACTAGCGACCCGCCCCGGCTTTGCACGGGTTTAAAACATATAAACCTTCCTCCTGAATCACTCTATCTATTAAAAAAAAACCGCATCAAAATCCGTTGTGTAGTTTTAAAGATATAAGCAAACATACATACATACATACATACGCGGGAAGCGGAAAGCGACTGCTTTATACTATGTAGTGATTATTAACCTAACCTAACGCGTGCGGCCACGTATGCCTTACGTTGTAAGCCATCTCTACAGCTTACCTTTTGCGCATCTATTTTCCGCATGGGTTATTTGTCATGGCTGATCTATTTGTAGTACCCATGCTTACGTCGTTATTCGTCGTCTATCGAAACTAGACCAAACAGTATTGTGACGTAATTGTCCCAAAAAGCGTGCAATGGATGAATGAGCATGTTACGTAAAGACACTCAGCGCATTCTGAGAAAATACCGATTTTGGCTGATTAGTCACACCGTGTCCATTGGTTTATTGAAGTTTCATTACGTTTCGTTCGACGACCTCAGTGACGCGGTGGCGAGTGCCCGACTTAGATGCAAGAGGCGCAGATTCGTTTCGGCGAGATAAATATTTATACATTATATTAATACTCGTATCAATATCATAAATACGAAGTTGTTTGTTTGTTTTTATGGCTCAATCACGGATTTGGATGGAACTTGGAGCGTACTTGGAATAGCATTATAATTATAATATTTTTATGAAGTTGCCACGCGAGCGAAGCCGCTGGAAAATGCTAGTATTTTATAAAACAGTAGGAGCCCAAACAGCTAATCTCTAAAAATCTACCCCAGTGTGGTGGATGTTTATTTTAAAATAACCTCACGCGAACAAAAGCGTGGGTGTTCTGTTAGGTATCTACGAGTATATTAATTGCTCATCATAGTTCATTCGGTCTAGCATAATTTTAATGACCTTATCTAGGACAATCGATTGCCCCAATGCTCGATTGACGTAGGTGTCTATTATTTTATTAGCCGGCGAGCTACGTCGTGTTGTCTGGCTGGTCTTCATATTTAGTTACTAGCATTCCTCCCCGGCTTCGCACGGGTGTACTATTGAAGATTATAGGCAAATTGTTGATACGTTAGGTTACATTATTGCAATTTTCGTGTATAACTCCATTAAAAAAAAAATATATATATCCTATGTTACTCGCTGATTAATGTAGCTTTTGATAGTTGAAATAATTTAAGATGGTCCAGTAGTTGTTAGTTTATCCGGTACAAACAAAAGTACAAATTTTACCTTTTTGCAATAGTAGTAAATATAAATAATTACTCACAGTTTTTCACGATCTCACGACTAATCCCCAAGCATGGTAAAGAGAAATCTTCCGAGACTTCTAGGCGCTAAGATTCTTGAAGATGTCTAAGGGGGTAGTCAGAGGGCCTACTTTTCCAGTAGTTAGCATACAGGTCGCCTTAAAATCAGCTATTTAGCTGAGAATTCGATTTTGTTCCAATAGGAAAATTCCAGGTTGAAAATTAAAATAAATATTATGGAAAAATATAAGCGATCATTTTTACATACATTTATATTCGCATTTCAATAACATCAAAGTCCCTGTTAGCCTTGTCATAGAATATCAAAAATACGAATGTATTGTTGATATTCTTACGAGAGCTTGGCTTTCAACGTACATTTTGCGTGTAGATAAATGCTTCGAGTTGCTTTCAGATGGTGTGAGATATGATATATCATTGTATTTATTTCAAAACGATCTATTATGTACATTGAATAATGCTAATACCAGTATAATACAATAGATTTATGCGCTAGACACAAAACCCCATCTAGGAGTCGGTTTTTATATTACAACTAGCGACCCGCCCTGGCTTCGCACGGGTTTAATACATATAAACCTTCCTCCTGAATCACTATATCTATTAAAAAAAACCGCATCAAAATCCGTTGTGTAGTTTTAAAGATATAAGCAAACATACATACATACATACATACAGACGCGGGAAGCGGGAAGCGACTTTGCTTTATACTATGTAGTGAAGTGATGTACATAGTATTTATTTTTACTGACTGTACCTGAGCAAGTAATGCTATGTTACTTTATTTCATCTGAAAATAATTTAAGAGAGGTGTTTTGATGTTTCGAAATAAAATCCCTCGTCCGTGCTAAAACGTGAAAATTGTACACCATTTTTGCTATACAAACTTCGTTAAAAAGGCTTCGAAGCTGCCTTAGACCGAAAGTAGCCAAACGATACTTGTCTTTTTGTCACACAGTCTGAATTTTCTTTTCTTTTTACAATCTCTCGATTAGAAGTATAAGATACATCCAATCTATAGTTACATGAGAAAACTTTTATTACTTAACAAACAAATATGTTTGTATACCTTCATGGAAAAGAGAGCCAAGTCACGTATGTAGCCAACTCCTATTAGTTTGCACTTGAAGCAAACTTCGATTGAAGTTTAAACCGAAGCGCAGCGGTTTCTTGTTTTCAAACAACCGGGAAAATTGCGATGCGCTATAAATTAGAAAGTGGAGCAGCTGTCGGAAGTAATCGCTGGATCCGAGTAGACTTCAGACGCAAGACAAACTCAACTCAACTTTTAGTTGGTTCTTAGTTCTCGTGTATTCGAGAAAATTCTGTAATACGAACTCCACCGGTTTGTATATTGAATCTACCCTGCAACTTTGAGATTTAATTAGCTAACCTTTACGTAATAACTTAAGACAGAAGGACCCTTAAAGTAGGGACTGAATAAATTAACCGACTTGGTATTACATGGATCTCACAACTTTTTACGGTAGAAGAACTTGAGTTGCGTTGCGAGACTTGGCTTTTTTTACAAGTTATGTTTTTGATGGCATGTATATTTGTATGGAATAAATCCAAAAACTACTGGATAGATTTCAAAAAATCGTTTACAATTTGAATGCTACATTATCTCTGAGTAATATAGGCCATATTTATTGTTTGAAAAAAATAGGGATCCCTATTAAAACTTCTATAATGTAACCTGGGTAAAAAAATACCCATAAAATCGTTATAATACGTTACTCCCGTGCGGAGCCGGGGCGGATTGCTAGTATATAATAAAATAAGCAGCGTGTGTTCGCGTGCGAGGTATTTCTTGTATTAAATGGTCCTGAAAGTGATAGTTTAATCGCACAATACTCAATTATGAAGTTGGCTATGTTAGGAGCAAATTATTATTTTGCTGATAGATTAACCTGTTACTGTTGGGAACTTTACAAACTCCACACTACTACAACAAAGGCGTGTGCGCGGCTAGCTAGTTGATTAGCCTCATAATCTTCCTGCCCTTATCCCACTTAAGTGGTGTCGGCACAACATGTGTTCTTCCATTTCCCTCTATCAGCCGTCATCTCATCATTCACTCCTTTCTTACTCATATCATCTTTCACACAGTCCATCCATCTTTTCTTTGGCTTACCTTTACGTCTACGTCCATCCACATTCATTCCTAACATTCTACTAGTTACGTGACTTTCTTTCATTCTCATGACGCTAACCTATTGGTCCTTCTCCGTCATCCCTGTCTTCTCCGTCACAGGCGCCACTTTCAAACTTCCTCAGATATACTCAATTCTTTATCATATCGTATCATATCAACATTCGCATCTCCGCCGCGTGCACTCTTTTTTCATCCGTCCTTTTAGCAGCCCAACACTCGGATTTAGATCTTAGATCCTAGTTGACTAGTCTAAAAGCCAGAAAACTAGAGTTATGATTCATTAAATAATGCAAGCCTTAATCCTCTTACCGAGCACTGCAAAGTTTTGTTCGCACACAACAAAATGGATAAAGTGGCATAACGATTTATACAAAGAATCTCAATTGAAATGTCCGCTATGGGAGTTGCATTGTCCTCATTCGAACAGTTTTATTATATCACGGGCCCAGCGTAGTTACGAGTTTACACGCTTCAGTGATTTCAATTTATGTGATGCCCGAGTACATTCAATGCATGATGCTGCGGTTTAAATCAAAAATTATAACCTTGAGCGACATCACACCTCAGTTGTTGGCATGTCGGATGCTTTTGAGATGTCCTGTTCTGTAATGTTTTTTTTATTATCGTATATGTTGTGTTTACGTGACCGATACGAAATGTATAGGAACAGCTAACAGCTGTCGTTGGTTTGTGTTGTGCCGATTCAAAGGACTGAGACTTGTGCTGTTATTGATTTAAATTATCATTTATCACATACGTAACTTGAACGCAAGGATGCTTAACTATCATCATTTAAGGCGAGTTTCCTACTACGCGGAGCTGTGCTAAGCTGTGCGGAGCGGACCAAACACAGCGCTCGACATTATCAAACTCGAATATTAGAGCGCTGTCATTGGTCCGCTCCGCACAGCTTAGAGCAGTTCCGCACAGCTCCGCGTTGATGAAAACTCACCCTTAATGTCTGCATGGTGATATAAACGATACGTGTTAGCAAAACACTGTACCTATTCAAAGCGATTGTTTTTCCTTTGTTTGTTTAAGTCTTATTGTGCGAGTCTCGTAGGTACATATGGCGGTGCTAACAATAAATTTATTCGCCAAGTACATTAAGAGGTAATTTTGCTGAGTAGGTTACCTTAAGGAGTATTACATTTTGTATTATTCTTATTAGCTTCCGCCCACGGTTCATACCGTGATACCTGGTTTAAACATAGCCTTTATGCTCTTCCAGATCATGAACTATATCTTTTCCAACATTCATGAGGTTCCGGTTAAAAATGTCAGAGATAGAAAAAGACACGAATCGAACAAGTTTTTAATGAACGCTCGCGATCTTGTATAAAAAAACTGGGTTTCCAGTAGCTTCTCTTTCTGTTCTCTCCTTTGTCAATTTTGATATACCGATATTACATGTATAAAAAATTAAATGGCATGCGTTTCCAATCGCACCAATTAGATCAAGCCGTACAAGTTAGCTGACGAAATCTCGTGGTATTCGCCACAGTTCGAGCAATGAGAACTTTATTCAATTATTATGAACATTGCTTCGTTCTCATATGAATGCAGAGAAATGTAGTTTTGCACTTTCGAGAAAACTAATTTTAAAGTAACACCGTGGAAGCGTTTCCAATTTCCTCTTTAGAACGAGCTTCCTTGTCGGAATGATTGTGCTCGCAATTGGACGTTTAGGGGCATCGGCAACACAGCCCAAATAGACGCTTATTGGCTTAATTTCTTAAAACAAACAATTCTGTCAAACCGTAGATGTATGCGGGTCTTATGGGCCGGTTCAAAATCAAGAGTGGTCAAAAAGTGATCGGTACTACTTCCGAAGATTTGACGCGCTGTGTCTTATATCAGCAGTATTAACCTAATGTCTTGTCAGACAGTGTTTGTTTGCTTTGCATGCGGTGTCTGTTGAACTGTGTTGTCGATGTAGGGGCGGCGTATAATCTCTGTTTTATTTGTAGAGGCTCGCTGCATGCATTATTGATTTTGCTTTCGACGAATACTCAATAATGCACGATGTTTTAACTGGCCAAGTGCTAATACGATGGGAGGGACGGTAGTTTCCACAGTTTTTGAATTATGACTTTTTAATGATTTGAAACAGAACTATAGTTATATTCGAACACAAGAACAGTGTCTTTCCCTTAAATAGAGACATTAGTAAAAGTGTTAGTGGACACATTCTTAGTTTAGTAATACTCTAGCAATTTATGTCAAAGTGAAATTACTCATTAGCCTGAAATATGGCTAGATTGTAGTATTAAAAGGGTTAAAAAAAAATTATACCTGTCGTTTTTACGTAATTTTCCACGCGGAGTATATTAGGTTATTAAATTGTTAGTGTAAGTGTAAGTTATTAAATTATCCCTTGTTTGCAATTAAATATTCCTAGCCCAAAAACTAATCAGCGATAGAGCACACAACGTTAGCCCATTAATCCAGGTCCCATTAATTAATTACACAATTTTTTATTATATTATTCACTGTTGGGCTAATAATCACAGTAAATATTATTCTTAACTTGAATCAAGTGACAGGACAGTATTTTTTTTTTTTTAAAGAAAATGAATATAGGGCAGTCTTTACAATATGTCTGTAAGACTATAATCTTAGGACCATACCGCATAAACAGACGTTTTATTTTTTTTAATAAAATGTATGTCTTTTGTATGGCAGGACAGTAAATGACAGTTTTCAAAAAAATCAATGAGGTGCGTTTGGTGCACTGTCACAGGTGGTATTATAACAGAAACATTAATGTTTGTTAAAATTCCTTAGGCAAGTCGTCCCTACTAGCCGCATTGGGTCGCCGCGAGGTCCCCATCCCCGAGCACATTGACATCTTCCACCTGACGCGCGAGATGCCCGCCTCCGATAAAACTGCCCTGCAGTGCGTCATGGAAGTGGACGAGGAGCGCGTCAAGCTGGAGAAGCTCGCCGAGACACTGGCGCATTGCGAGGACGACGGTGAGGATTATCATCAGACAATGACTGGCCTGGGTAACATCTGGGACAAACATTTGAGCGTTGAACATAGATGTTTGTTCTGAGTGTTTAATATTATAAATGAGAAAGTAACTCTGTCTGTCTGTCTGTCATTATCACGGCCAAACCGCGGGCCGATTTGGATGAAATTTCATATAAAGATAGTTTATGGCTTGCGCACATTGGCGGACGGGACGGCAGAAGATTTAAAATTTATAAATTGAATGTAATAGTCATCCAATCGAAATAAAGTTTATATTTCAATGCTCGGTGATCGGATTCAATTGGATGACTATTAAATTTGGTTAATAAATTTTATTTCTCTGCGGTTCCGTCCTCCAATATGCGCAAGCGATGAATGTCAAAGATAAAAGACATATGCCACTTTTAAAAAAAAAAATCTTTTGATTATCATAAAATTCAATGTTTTACGATAAAGTCATACAACTGATAAAGGAAAATAATGGGTTTATGTTTGAATTCAGAGTCGCAAGAACAGCTGATGGACGTGTACGAGCGACTGGACGACCTGAACGCTGACACGGCTGAGGCACGCGCTGCTAACATTCTACACGGTCTCGGCTTCACCAAGCAGATGCAGAACCAGGCCACCAAGGACTTCTCCGGAGGTGATATACTTACCTAAAAACTAGAGTTGTGTTGGTTAATGGTTTTTTTATGAAGTCTGTAGATGTAGACTTACCTAAAACACCTTTTTAAAGATAAAAAAACAAAATGATTCTTAGACGGAATCTCTAGGAAAAAAGTTCAATGTTTCGTCTACAAAGTCCTTACCTCCCTTTATTAAGTGGGAAAAGGAGAAAAAAATTATGGATCATCTCAAAAGTTATTATACGGTATGAGTTGCAATAGAATTCTTTGTATAAAATATGTTATTGTTGCTTGCACACCTTGAGTTGTTTCGTTTAAAGACATTATACAGCTAAAAAGGCTTTAACTTAAAGTCATGTCCTCATGCGTTGCATAAGAAATGTCCAGTTTTGCTAATTTCCGCTGTGAAACAGACTGATTTAGACTATGTTGTTCTTTGACTGACCTCGCAGCTGAGTTGGTAGTAGTGCTGCCTTCTGCGCTGTAGGTTCTGTGTTCGATTCCCACCCAGGATAATCATTTGTGTGATGAACATAGATGTTTGTCCTTTATCTGGATGCTAATATGTATGTATTTAGAAAAAAAAGTATGTCTGTATTCTATCAGTTCTCTGGTTCCCATAGTAGAAGTTTGCATAGTTCGAAGCTAGATGGCGCTGTGTGTAAAGTTTGCCAATATTTCGCGAAAGTTGATAATAATGGGCTGTAAATTATGTTGTCAGGTTGGCGCATGCGCATAGCTTTGGCGCGTGCGCTGTACGTGAAACCTCATCTGCTGCTCCTCGACGAGCCGACAAACCACCTCGATCTAGACGCGTGCGTGTGGCTCGAGGAGGAACTCAAACAGTAAGCTTTTATAGTTTCTCACATGCTACCTCCGTTCACTTAATCCTAATATAATATTATAAATGTGAAAATTTATAAGTTTGTATGTATGTTTGTTCCTCAATCAGGCTTAAACGACAAAACGGATCAAGTTGAAATTTGCTGTAGATGTAGATATAATGCCCGAATAAATAATAGACTACTTTAAAATATGAAAAACATCCCCAAAACGATAAAAACCCGCAAAAGGGATGATTTCTGTATAGATGGCGCTGCTGTGCAACAAATCTGACATCACAGACTAAAACATTCAGTTCCGATGACAATGTTATATGATGTGGTAGGTGATAGCGCGCTGGTGCTCGATGGTTTAAATGATTTTACATAGGTTTATCATTGAAAAAATATTTTTAAACAAAAAACTTATTTTCATTCCAGCTACAAACGTATCCTGGTGCTGATATCTCACTCACAGGATTTCCTGAACGGTGTGTGCACTAACATTGTTCACATGAGCAAGCGCCGCCTCAAGTATTACACGGGTAACTACGAGGCGTTTGTGCGAACGCGCATGGAGCTGCTCGAGAACCAGATGAAGCAGTACAACTGGGAGCAGGATCAGATCGCGCATATGAAGGTATGATGTGTTCCTTACGAGGAAACTGGATCTTGCAAAATGTAATGTTTGGACATGTCTCTGACTCCCTTTAGATATTATCAAGGATCTAAGCGCCTTGAGATCTGAGTGTATGTCTAACGTTCTTGGGGATTACAGTCGTTTTGCTATTTATTTATTCTATTTGATGAAAAATAATTGTAAGGGAAAAAAAAGGAAAAGGCAATAAGATCTTCTTTTTGCCCTTATCACAGTTAATTTGGGGTCGACAACATGTGGCAAAAAGATTTTACTTGGGATGTACTATAATTGGCCAACAGCATAACAATAACAAGCGAGTAAAAAAAAATTACCTTGCTTTTTTATTCAATTTCTTTTTATTTCTTCACATTTTCATGCATTGTAATCTACTTCTGAGCTACGGTCCAAATTTCAAGTATCTAGCTCATCGGGAAGTTAGTTTCAAAAATCTACTTTAATCCTCATTTTTCGTCTGTTAATAAAGGATTGTGTTTATAAGCTTTCTCTCATTGGTGTTATTTTCTTTAGAATTACATCGCGCGCTTCGGTCACGGCTCGGCGAAATTGGCGCGCCAGGCTCAGTCCAAGGAGAAGACGCTGGCCAAGATGGTGGCTCAGGGTCTCACGGAGAAGGTGGTCGACGACAAGACGCTCAACTTCTACTTCCCGTCGTGCGGAAAGGTGCCTCCGCCTGTTATCATGGTTCAGGTAATAAATATGTCGGCTAAACATGTAATTATGTGAAATTATGAGATCTTTTCTTTTAGTTATGTCCGGAAAACAGAAATCGCTATAATACATTTGACTGGCCTCACAGTATTACTGGATGGGTACACAGTGGTATTATCTGGTTCCCATAGTTTTAACTTTGCTTAGTTTGGGGCTAGATTGCACTGTGTGAAACGTCTAATAAGATTTATTATTTATTTATGTGAAACGGGCTAACCTGTTTCATAATAATCATAATTTTTAAACTCTTTTCCGACTACCACTTTAGACATCTTTAAATATTTGAATAAGTATAAGAGATGTTGGGGATATTTACCTTACCTATTCTATTACTTACAGTTGTATAGTTATATTCAATCGCATATTTCTAAAATGTTTGTGATTTTCAGAATGTATCGTTCAGATACACTGACACCAGCCCGTGGATTTACAAGAACCTGGAGTTCGGTATTGACCTGGACACGCGGCTGGCCCTCGTGGGACCAAACGGAGCGGGCAAGTCCACGCTCCTCAAACTACTCTATGGAGATGTGAGTCTATCTACATAATAGTTCCTGCAGGCCTAGCTTATTGACTGGAGAAATTTATTTGTCTGTAAAAATAGACAAGTATTATTTTTGGATGTAGAATATAGCAAAATTTTGGTAGAGGCATGCTTATCATTGTACGTACTTGTAAATTGAAACTCACAACGGAAACCTAAGATCAGGCAATTAGTGTGTCTGAAACATGTTATTATTCCTAAACACTGATACGGACTTGCAACTTGTCATGTATGAAATGCAACCAATTGAAAAATAGGAGGAAAGCGCCTAATGTAAACTTTGGACGTGCCTCTGATAACTCCCTTTATCATTCTATAGGATATGTACCATACTTTGTCAGTTGTAAAGTAGTACCAAGCTCGCCGGGTTAGCTTGTAAATAAATAAATAAATAAAAATAAAAGAGAAAGAACTATGTCAGGATCGTAGCAAGTGGAAAGCCGTGATCTCTGCTTACCCCTCTGGGAAACAGGCGTTATTTTATGTATGTGTGTATTTATGTATAAAAATAAATTGTTTGCAGCTTGTACCCTCAACGGGTATGATCCGCAAGAACTCTCACTTGCGCATTGGGCGCTACCACCAGCACTTGCACGAGCTTCTCGATCTGGAGCTGTCGCCGTTGGACTACATGATGCAGCAGTTCCCTGATGTGAGGGAGCGCGAGGAGATGCGCAAGATAATCGGCCGCTACGGACTCACAGGCCGTCAGCAGGTAAAGGCTATATCCTGTCCTTGAAAACACTGTTTTTCGATATGTATCGTTTATTTAGCTAAGGAGCCGTGTGTAACATGTATATGTCAAAACCATCGACCACACCAGCCTATAGACTCCACTGCACACCTCATCGGTTTGACATTATATGTCTACCTACCAATAACTGTATTATTGTGTGCAATGAAGCAGGATAGTGACCATAGATTATATATTGCTGTTTATACACAGGCGGTGTAGTGATGTATCTACTATTATTACAAGCTTTTATTAAGTTGTCCGTTAAAATTTGCAAACCATTTGTTTGTATCCGATTGAGCTGAAATTTTGCATACACCTTTAGTTTTGCTGACAATACAATAATGTAGTGACAGCGAACTGACATCTCGCTGATGAGATGATCAGGAGCAGGAGCTGTTCAATGGACACAACACACAATCCAATGACAATGTAATATTATGTG
Source organism: Hydriomena furcata (assembly GCA_912999785.1). NCBI lineage: Eukaryota > Metazoa > Arthropoda > Insecta > Lepidoptera > Geometridae > Hydriomena > Hydriomena furcata. Next base: position 4,751,210 of record OU538821.1, read on the forward strand.
ATAAATAAAATCTTTATTGTATTTTGCTTGACATTGTATTTTGTAATATTTATAATATTCCCCGTTTGCTGTTTAGGTGTGTCCGATGCGCCAGTTATCTGACGGGCAGCGTTGCCGCGTTGTGTTCGCTTGGCTCGCGTGGCAGACCCCCCACCTACTGCTAATGGACGAGCCGACCAACCATCTCGATATGGAGACAATCGACGCGCTCGGAGACGCGATCAACGACTTCGAAGGCGGCATGGTGCTCGTTAGCCACGACTTCCGGCTGATCAACCAGGTGACGAAACATAACTAATTATACTGGTCACACAGTCAGTCAGGGTCAGTCCTCCGGAGGAAACCAATCTACCCAAGCTGATTATCATTCATATGTGTCACTGTACTGTAATAAGTTCACAAGTTAAGTATAGTAATACTGGCCACACAGTTCAGTTGGTAGTAATTCCGCCTTCTGTGCTGTAGGTTTCGATTACCAACAAGAACAAATGTTTGTGAAACGTGATGAACATGATTTGCTCTGTGTTATACTTGTATCTCTTTATAGTATTCTGGTTCCCATAGTGCAAGCTTTGCTCAACCAATTTATTTTATTTATTTATTTATACTAGCTGAATAGAAGGTATGCTATTCTAGGTCATAAGTTATGTATATTCAAAGTTTCATACAAATCTGTTTGGTCACTTCAGTGAAATTGAGGCACAAAAATACAAGCATTCTTACATTCTTTTGGACTTATAATATAATTATATTTGTATAATCCACTGTGCATTGATCTGATCAATTATATAAATAAATAAACAAATAAATATTGGTGGACATTTCACTCAGCGCCAAAACCAGAAAACTGATTACATTCTCAGCCTTTTTTATTTTTCAAAGTATCATAAACAATATAAATGCATAGCTTATTGAACAAGCTCATACTTTGTTACAGGTAGCGGAAGAGATTTGGATTTGCGAGAATGGCGCGTGTACAAAATGGCAGGGCGGTATTCTCAAATACAAGGATCACCTGAAGTCCAATATATTGAAGGACAACGCTGACAATGCGGCCAAGATGCGCAAATAGTCAAATGTATAGCTTACTTTTAGATTTATTTACAACTCGCTATTTCGCCCTCTCTTTCTAACACCAGGTTTTCCAGTTTGGTCTCTTTATCTAAGTTAAGCCGTGCAGGCACGCACCCCATCTCATTATCATTGGATGCAAAGAATCGTCTTGATTAGGAGTTGCGCCTGTAAGGTTGACGTAATATGACTTTATTATTTATCTCGGTCTCATTTACATAATCATTATTGCATTAAGCCGCGGCGCATGCTGTGCATGGGTGACAACTTGGATCTACATTTCCACTGCTGCACACGCTATACACGAATATTAACTCACAACTATGCAAAACTGTAGCGCAGCACAGTTTTGAATCATACGTTCAACACGCTTGCGTGTACCGCGTACACAGCTTGCATGGCGTTGACAACGTTGAGCTACGTGAGCACCATAATCGAGCAAGGTACGCGTGTACCTATGACTTGAATTCATGCCTCTCCGTGCGCCGCGGTGGGTTTGCGGCTTTATGGTTGATATTTCTGTACGTTAAGGCGCTCCCTGTCGACGATTGTTTTTGTTCGAAACGAAAAAAGAAATACTTCTGAACAAGCCACATCTCCTATTTTATAATGTATAGTATATGTGAATAAAGTTGTACCCATCTTTTATCACTTCGATAAATAATCCTACCGACCGCTGCATTGACGACAAACACACGTCGGCGCGTGGTCCGCCTTTGATATAATGATATAAATTATGTATAATTGCTTATCAAAAATCTATTCTAATAGAAATCTAGATCTACATATTACCTAACTTTAACAATAAATCACAAGTTGATTTTAATAGTAGGTATCAAAATATTTCGATCATAAATTCTAAAACGTATCATTTTGAAATAACATCTTTATCGTGAAAAGTTTCTGCTATTATGTTTTCAGCTTAATAGAAATCTAGGTAGGAACCTGAAGTAATATACTTATAAAAATAGGAGATGTGGCTTGTTCAGAAGTATTTCTTTTTTCGTTTCGAAAAAGAGCAATCGTCGACATACAGCCCCTTAATATATAATCAATTCTAAGCTGTTATGTAGCTTAGTGGTTAGAGTGAATAGATATATTTGACGGTTGTACGTTTTATAAACAGTAAGCAATTTTAAGTCTTACTGATATGCAATGGTATGCAATATAATTTAAATAAAATATCGGGAAGCTATTTTTTTTATGTGTGATGAATGTTTGACCAAACAAACTTTGTTATTGTAAAGCAAATGGTTTTAGGTTGATTATCGTGATAATTCGGTTGTCACCATAAGCCTAACTAAAATTGGGTAAAATATGATCAATCTTAATCTTTGACCGTTAAAAGTCTACAGTAAGAAATTTAAATTTTTACGACAGTTTCTCGACGCAACAGAATTGGCACTATTTGACTTTGAATGACTATTATTATATAATAAAACCTTTAGTAATGTAATGACACATTACTGCTAATAAGGTTGCAATATATGTATGACAATACTACTTTTGTTTGGTGAAATGTTGCAATGAACACGTTTACAAGACTCGGTGTTAGTAGAGACTGTCGCGTAGTCACTTTGTGATCGTTAATTATGGGATTGTGATGGTTCAAGCTGCCTATTGAAGCTTAGAATAATGTAATGTAAAAGTAGCAAAACGTATTTCATCCACAATTCATTCGCTTTTAATTCATCAGTACTTGTATGATGGTAAATATTGGAGCATTTGAAGGGAAAACTTAACTTTGTGTTTTATAATCATATTAAAAACGGTAATACGTATAGGTCATTTTGATTATCTTTATTAGCATAAATTATACAAGGTGCTATATTATTATTTGTGTTTGGTTTTGTGACGTTGACGTGAGTCTGTTTGTATTTTGTTTTAATAAGGTCGATCGGGTAGATTTTGCAATACACTCGCAATCAACGAGTTAGTAAATTTGCAATAATTTAATATCAATTTACCCATGATAATTACCAGCATTTATAATTAAAAAGTTTCAAAATTGTTTTTATTTTTCGATGTCTATGAATGCTCCTTTATTTAGGCCTTCGTGGTTAGATTCGTTTAGTGTGATACTGGATCGTAAAGGGATGTTTTGTGATCTAAGCCTGGGATTTATTCTCCACTGTCAAAGACAAGAACTGAAAAGGCGCTTAGCGTCAATTTCGCCAGTGATATTGCTAATGAACAATTTCACCTGCGGCTGGCAACGGACTTGCAACTTAAATGTTAATAGGTGCAAGATATTTGTTTAAGCCAGCTGCCGGATATCGAAGTAAGCAATAATACCATCACAGCCAAACGTATTCTCACAGTATTAGCGATTAATTGCCGTTTATATAATTGCATAATTATTAGTACTTTTTTAATAGTGTATAGTATATACATAACGAATTTTTACATTTTGTCATAAAGCGAAAATAGGTAGCCATCGAATTTTGTCCTAAAAAGTTTTGGATTGCAATTTATCTACAATGTGATTCTCGTTTTAAGTTGTGAGATGCGTTGTATGTTTTATTATAATTGGATATACATATTGTGTTTACCGACCGGACATTTTATATCTTGTTCCATAAGGTGCCCTAGTTTAATAACTGTAGAAGAAACAGTAGTTCGATGTAGGAAATTAATACTACCCAGCTGTACGGCTACCTAATCATAAAAACTGAATGTTTGGTATAAGGACTTATAAAATTTAGTTTAAATACTTACCAATATCCTTCATAACGTAGATATAATGTTGTGTTGAAATTGTTACCATTATTTTCCTATTATTTTAATATTTATCCGATTTAGTAACAAATTATACCAGTCTTTTTTGTAACAAGCTTTTGTTAATGCACTTAAATTAGATGAAGAGAAGCTCAGTTTTTGAGCTCATCCATTATACAATACAAACAAAGCATACTTTTTTATTTATAAATATAAGCACCTTTTTAGGGTTCCGTACCCAAAGGGTAAAAACGGGACCTATTATTGAGACTTCGCTGTCCGTCTGTCCGTCTGTCTGTCAGGGCTGTATCTCATGAACCGTGATAGCTAGACAGTTGAAATTTTCACAGATTATGTATTTCTGTTGTCGCTATAACAACAAATACTAAAAACAGAATAAAATAGATATATAGGTGGGGATCCGATACAACAAACGTGTTTTTTTTTGCCGGTTTTTTATAGACGTACGGAACGAAGGGCGTTCGCGAGTCCGACTCGCACTTTGCCGGTTTTTTATCTAAGACGTAGGTTTTATTGTTGCAATATTTACAACACGGAAATTTATTTATTCCATTTTGCCCCCAAATAACTCATCTCAAGATCGTTGAGTTACACAATGATGATAGTTTAACATTTTTTAAATAAAAACCTTATATATCACTACATAGTATAAAGCAAAGTCGCTTCCCGCGTCTGTATGTATGCTTATATCTTTAAAACTACACAACGGATTTTGATACGGTTTTTTTAATAGATGGAGTGATTCAGGAGGAAGGTTTATATGAATCAGCTTAGCACCCGTGCGAAGCCGGGGCGGGTCGCTAGTTAAAAATATATTTGAAAAAACAAGCTTTTAAATCTCAGCTCGTCAAGACAAAACCAAATAACCCAAACACGACGGGGTTATGTTCCCTAGGTGACAGATTGCTATCCCGCTTATAATATTACTAGCGACCCTCCCCGGCTTCGCACGGGTAGCATGTTATTATACATATAAACCTTCCTCCTGAATCACTCTATCTATTAAAAAAAACCGCATCAAAATCCGTTGTGTAGTTTTAAAGATATAAGCAAACATACATACAGACGCGGGAAGCGGAAAGCGACTTTGCTTTATACTATGTAGTGATAGTGATGTACTAGCTGAACCCGCGACAGACGTTGTCCTGTCCAAATTTCAATAATAGCATAGAAAGAAAAACACTTGCAATTTTTCGGATTTCACAATTTTTCATTTCGATTTCAACATTAAGTCTTTGAAAAAAATGTCCCATAAAGACCCTTCAATACAAGTAAAACAAACCGAAAAACGTGGTTTATTTAAGTTTACAGTTAGCTTCCCATTCCCATACAAAAAATCAGTTTTATGCCATTTTTACTATACAAACAAGTCTTTATGCCAGTATGGACCTATGGTATACAGCTTTGGGGCTGTACCAAAAAGAGCAATGTACAAATAATCCAAAGATTCCAAAACAAAGTACTCAGGGGAATAGTGAATGCACCCTGGTACATAAGAAATGACGATCTCCACCGGGACCTTAAGACGCTGCCAGTCGATGATTATTTTTGTTCGAAACGAAAAAATAAATACTTGCGAACAAGCCACATCTCCTATTTTATAATGTACTAGCTGACCCGTGCCCGCTTCGCTGTGCCTAAGACATTTCTAATACCAGCGCAGCGTAGACTTTTTTGTAGACGTTTTTAAGGTGTACAATACTGTAGTACATTATTTTGATATATCTCGTGGGGTTCAGCCAGCATTTGCAATGTAAGCGCAAAAAAATGTGTTTATTTACGACATCACATTAGAAACCTCTAAAATTATCAGTGTTTCTCTACTATATTATGCATGTATTATACATATAAACCTTCCTCTTGAATCACTCTATTTATAAAAAAAACCGCATCAAAATCCGTTGTGTAGTTTTAAAGATATAAGCAAACATAGATACATACGCGGGAAGCGGAAAGCGACTTTGCTTTATACTATGTAGTGATAGTATATGTGAATAAAGATGTACCCATCTTTAATCACTTCGATAAATAATCCTACCGACCGCTGCAATGATGACAAACACACGTCCACACATATAAATTATGTATAATTACTTATCAAAAATCTATCCTAATAGAAATCTAGATCTACATATTACCTATCTTTAACAATAAATCACAAGTTGATTTTAATAGTAGGTATATAAAATATTACGATCATAAATTCTAAAACGTATCATTTTGAAATAATATTTTTATCGTGAAAAGTTTCTGCTATTATGTTTTCAGCTTAATAGAAATCTAGGTAGGAACCTGAAGTAATATACTTATAAAAATAGGAGATGTGGCTTGTTCAGAAGTATTTCTTTTTTCGTTTCGAAAAAGAGCAATCAGCGACTGGCAGCCTCTTAAATGAAAACAAATCAAAGCTAAGGTGGTAGGTAAGTAGGTAGGTACATAGGTACTTGTTTACAAACTTTAGCAAAGTAAAAAGTTTGGCACTAACTAAAACTTTTTGCGTCAAACTTTTTCATCTGTTCATCGTTCTAGATTCAAACCGAATCGAACATCTTTTGTAATACAACTGTCAGTCAAGAGTGTGCAGAAGATATTCAGAAATAAAAATTTATTTGTGTCATTTTGAGTGAAATTTTTGTAATTCTTGTGGTTTGTTAAATATGGATAACCCTGCCAATGGGCAGACCAAGGTGTTCCAAAGCCGCGGCTAGTAACTTAGCGGCTATCATCGGTTACAGGTAATATCTAAAGAGACATGAGACAGCCTGGATGTTATGTTGTGGTCTTCATGATATTCACATATCGTAAGCTCGTTCGCATGGCTACGAAATCTACATACTTCGTTTTTTCTTAGCGTTGTATTGTATCAATAGGTTTGAATAGAATAAATAATTAGAGAGGATAATTTATATTATAATTAGATGATTGGATAATGTAGAAAACTCTGACAACTAGGTAAAGCCGACTACCACGTAACGCAACTTCTTAGATAAAAACTTGATGTCTCTACTTTAACGTGACAGCCAACGTCGTTAGTGCCAATGTGAATTGGCACCTAGCTTCCAGTTTTCCATTTTTATTGCAGGAACTCCTTGTGATTTTATTAATCAGGCCTAATAAGAACTCAAAATGTCAGACAAGGACAAGAAGAAGAAGGAGGAGGAGAAGGCAGGGGCTTTTATGAAAGACTTCATAGCTGGTGGTATATCTGCGGCAGTTTCTAAGACTGCTGTGGCGCCGATTGAGAGGGTGAAGCTCATATTGCAGGTCCAGCATGTGTCAAAGCAGATTCCTGAAGATCAGCGATACAAAGGTAGCTCTGCCTTCTGCGCTGTAGGTTGTGGGTTCGATAAATATTAGTGCGATGAACATAGATGTTTGTTCTGTGTCTGGGTGTTAATATATAACAAAAAAAAACGTATATAAGTATTCTATCAGTTATGTATATCATAGTACCAGCTTTGCTTAGTTTGGGGCTGGATGGCACTGTGTGAAATATCCATCTATATTTATTATTATTATTAGGGCCGATTTTTCAATCATCAGATAAGTGTTAACTGTGGAATAAAATTGCAATTTTCCATACGATATGTCAAATTTATTCAACAGTTGGCCCTTATCTGATGATTGAAAAAGGTAATATCTAGTACCTACCTTACCTACAGCTCTATGGTTAAAATGAGCCTCGTCTATCTTTGACTTCCTACCTTACAAAGAGCTGTTACAACATTCTATAAGTTAGTAACTGACGAGGCTCGGCATGGTCAGACATCGCTTGCAACACGTGAATTGCCGAATTGCGAAAAAGTTGGAAGCAACACAACAGCAAATCAAAAATAGTACAACAAATAGGGATTGTATCGTGTCCCTTTCCCAGGTCTCGTGGATGCGTTCGTCCGGATCCCAAAGGAGCAGGGCATCGGCTCGTTCTGGCGAGGGAACCTGGCCAACGTGATCCGATACTTCCCCACGCAAGCGCTCAACTTTTCATTCAAGGTTTGCATATTTATTCAAAGCAAAGATAGGCTGGTAGGTACTTAGGTACATCTAGGTCTAGTTACCTACCAACTAGTTTTTTGTATTTTTTTTTACCTTTTAGTGGAGACAGATTATAAACTTTGAGCTTAATCCTGAAGGATGTTAAACTTGTGGTATTTGCCTATCGATTAAAAAAATACGTATAATTTTCAAAAATCCAATGCTACAGACAATAATAGTAATGAACGGAACCCAAAGAAAATGCTATTTTCATTCAGACAACCTGATTTCAAAGTGCCAAATTATGAAGGCGAATTTCTCGACTTCGACTTATTTAAGTCGAAAAGTACGCCACTTTGTTTTTGTTTTGACGGTTATTATTGATGCATGGTCTGGACATTCGGTTTCAGTTTTCGGGAGTAGGTAATATTACTTTTTAAACTATCGTGAGTAGACATAACTATAGATTTTAACACGGGTGTTTATCACGTAATTAATTACCTTTAACCTCTTTAAGCCATTTATTTTCTCGTCGTTTCGGCTATGTTACAATAGCCATGGTCGCGGGCAGTCTGACATCTACGTGTCTAGTAATAAAATCTACGTGTTAAACACCCTGTAAGATCTATAGTTAGGTAATTTTACTACGCATGTCTATTCATTAGATAATGTTTAAGTAAACAAATACCACCTTATAAAATCCTATAGGACGTGTACAAAACCGTGTTTCTTGACGGCGTAAACAAGAACACTCAATTCTGGAGGTACTTCGCTGGTAACCTGGCCTCAGGAGGCGCGGCGGGCGCTACTTCGCTCTGCTTCGTCTACCCTCTAGATTACGCAAGAACTAGGTAAGGCGTAAGTTTATTTTTGGACTTAGGTAAGTCTCAATTCTAGGGGAGGCCTATGCGAGAACGCAAGACAATCTCTATACCGGTGTCATTAAGTAATTCATATAAAGTTAAGAAGTTAGTTAAAGAAAAAATATATATGTATATTTAAGTTAGTATTTAATTGTACTTATATTCTAATTTTTTACTTTTACTTGTACTCAATATCAACTTCATTAAACCATGTTTTAAGATTGTTAAATAAAGGCTATTATTATTATTGCGTTATTAATTCTCGAAATATAGAATTTCGGTATAAGTGAAGCTCACGGGCCTAAGCCAAGTGAGTATCACTTTAGATTTGTATGGTATTGGAGTCGTCCTGTAAAAACTTTCGAACAGTCCTGCAAGTATTTAGAATTGCAGCCTTCTGCATCGTTATAGGTCTCAATTATATTCCATTTAAATTGTATTATCTAAATAAAATAAAAATAAATAGGATCACGATTGTAATCCCCAAGTACGGTAGACATTCTCTTAGATCTCCAGACGCTTAGATCCTTTGAAGATGTTTTTTCATACACAACCTACTTTACTTTACCTAATTTGCCTACTGGCGGCAAATGTGTAAATCCAACTCTAGGTGGGGTAGGTGCTTGCCTAAATGGATTTAACATACCTACAATCTATATATATAAGTCGTGTTAGTTACACTATTCATAACTCGAGAACGGCTGAACCGATTTGTCTGAAAAATTGGTGGGGAGGTAGCTTAGAACCAGGAGACGGACATAGGATACGGATTTTTATAACGGGAACGGGAACTTAACACAACATTTGTTAATTCTAAAGCAATACGAAGTTCGCCGGGTTAGCTTGTTCTTGATAAATGGTACCTTAGTATTAATCGATTTATTATTATACCTACCTGTCTTACTCTTGTTCCCGCTTATAGGTTAGCAGCTGACGTTGGTAAGGGCAAGGAGAAAGAGTTCAACGGCTTGATAGACTGTCTCATGAAAACTATAAAATCTGACGGTCCCATTGGACTCTACCGCGGATTTGTTGTCTCTGTTCAAGTAAGTGGCCAGACGAAATCATGTCGTTACAACTTATTCGTCACATACTAGGCACCTAAATCAATTATTTTGGTGAAGTTTTTATATATGTACATCTATACTAATATTATTAATGCGAAAGTAACTCTCTGTTTGACTGTCACAGACAGACGGACAGCTATCGTCATCACGGCCAAACCGCTGGGTCGATTGTGATGAAATGTAATATCGAAATAGTTTAAACTCTTGAAACATACTTTCCCCAAATTTTCTTTACATTTTCAGGAGTTTCAATGTTATACGATTGTCGACAAAAAATCGACTAAATACATAAAGCTACTAGATACATCATTCCTTTACCTTAGCTCATAAGTACCCACTTATGAGGGTAAGTCCACCTAAGTCAATTTGCAATGCCCTATCCGGGTTTATGTTGAAGCCATTTCTATACCTACATAGAAACCCTATTTGCAATAAAAGCAATAATAGACTTTGACTTTTAAACTAATAATTAAAATTATGTTTGAGCTTTTTTTTGAGTCGACTCTGTGAGAACTTGACTTTAATCTAAGACGACTAACCCTCGTATTCAGGAACGACACTGTGAGACCACGCACCCACAGTGGACGAAATCTTTTTTCATAAACATCGCTTTATGTGTTGTGCGACTGCATAGTGTGACTTGAGGCACACTGTCGTGTGCCTATAACCAAAGTTGAGCTCTAGAGGCATACGCCATAGTGTCGCAAGTGATGTTTATGAAAAAAGATTTTGTCCACTGTGGGTGCTTGTTCTCACAGTGTCGTTCCTGAATACGAGGGTAAGGCGCATCGCCCACACGTGCTAGAGTCGAGGCGTGGGCGAGCGAGCGGTGCGGGGGCGCGCCCGCGCCTCTACTCTAGCTCGTGTGGGCGATGCGCCTTATGATGTGCCAGTTATACGACAAGCAAACAACATGAGTTTTAATAAAACATAATTGAATGGATACCTACTTATCACAGGGTATCATCATCTACCGCGCCACATACTTCGGCTTCTACGACACGGCGCGAGGCATGCTGCCAGATCCCAAGAACACACCCTTACTTATCACGTGGCTCATTGCACAGGTTATTATTAATGTCATTGATGTCGTTTCAAGTTAGAGATACATCCTAATATCCTAATAAATGCGAAAGTTTGTGAGTTTGTATGTATGTTTGTGCCTCAATCAGGAATAAACTACAAAACGAATTAAGATGAAATTTGCTGTAGAGGTGAGGTAGTTAAAATGTCCGAATAAAACATAGACTACTTTAAAATAAGTAAAATATCCCCAAAATGATAAAAAACGCATAAGCTATGATATTGGTATAGGTAGCGCTGGTGTGCAAAAAATCTGACATCCGGGTTGATATCAGTCGTGCGTTACTTTAAGCGATGCGATTTTTGAAATTTAGACAGGACAGCGTCTTTCGCGGGTCTGCTAGTTTGTACATAATGTAGATGCTAACTGTTCGGCAAAACTAGGTACTACAGTTTGTGTAAACGTGACGCTACCTAAATGTTAACTGTTCTATGGTACAAATTAGGAACTGAAAAACTGGGCCCTTTTAACTGACTTTAAAAAAGGAGGTTAATAATTTGTTCTCTATTTTTATATTTGTTACCTCAGAACTTCGCCATTTATTATCCGATATGGCAAACTCTTTTTTTGGTTGGGAGATCCATACCTACTTCTCGTTTGGTTCCATTTAAATTTGAAGAAAAAATACCGTATCTAAGTACAGTATCATGTCAGAATTGTTGCACACCAGCGCCATCTATACGAAAATCATCCCTTATGCGTTTTTTTTATCATTTTAGAGATGTTTTTCGTATTTTAAAATAGTCTGTTTTTTATTCGGGCATCATATCTACATCTACAGCAAATTTCATTTTAATCCGTTTTGTCGTTTAGGTTTCAAACATACATACAAACTCACAAACTTTCGCATCACTACATAGTATAAAGCAAAGTCGCTTTCCGCTTCCCGCGTCTGTATGTATGTATGTATGTTTGCTTATATCTTTAAAACTACACAACGGATTTTGATGCGGTTTTTTTTAATAGATAGAGTGATTCAGGAGGAAGGTTTATATGTATTAAACCCGTGCGAAGCCGGGGCGGGTCGCTAGTTTATAATATTATTAGGATTAATTTGTTTGGACAGACGGTGACGACAGTAGCGGGCATATCCTCGTATCCGCTGGATACTGTTCGGCGGCGCATGATGATGCAATCTGGCAGGCCAGCCGCCGAGCGGTTGTACAAGAACACTGCCCACTGCTGGGCAGTCATCCTCAAGCAAGAGGGCCCCGGGGCTTTCTTCAAGGGCGCCTTCTCCAACGTCCTCAGAGGCACAGGCGGCGCGTTTGTCCTCATTCTCTACGACGAAATAAAGAATGTACTCTAATAATTGTCACGTCCATTGTTTGTGACGTAATGTGACTGTTATGTGGAGTGACTTGGCGTTTTAGGTGGTTTGTTTTTTACTTTTGTAAGGTATGCTAATTTTTCGTTTCATAGCTACTTATTGCATTATTTAAATGCATTTATTTCATTTTTAGTGGTTTGTTTCATTTATAGACTTAGCTTACCTAGGGTGTACCTACGTACACATCACCTATTTTATCTTCGGAGGGGCATATGGTCCCATTTGTTCTATAGAATATGACGTCATAATAGAAGGGCAGGCACACAGTTGTTTTCCGATTTGTACAAGCAAATGACGTCATGTTCTTTATAATAAACTAGCTAACCCGGCGAACTTCGTATCGCTTTAGAATTAACTCCCGTTCCCGTTAAAAATGCTCCCTCCCGTTCTATGTTCGTCTCCTGGTTATATGCTACCTCTCCACCGATTTTCAGCCAAATCGGTTCAGCCGTTACGAGTTGTGTAAGTATGTAAGTGTTGTATCAAACCCGGCTTTCTTTTATATAGTAGACAAGCTGACCCGGCGAACTTTGTATCGCAATTGACAGATGTTGTTTGAAGTTCCCGTTCCCGTTCCCGTTCCCGATCCCGATCCCGATCCCGATCCCGATCCCGATCCCGATCCCGATTCCGTTCCCGTTCCCGTACCTACATTGCTTAGACAACAGTGAACTTTTATGCAATAGCAATAAAGCTCAAATTGACTCTACGTTTTAGTTAGAAAACTTTTGTATGGGAAAAAGAAAAGGGCTGTTTTTAGGGTTTTCCCAGCAATTATTCGAATTTTTCTCACCTTTTAAACCTTCCCTAGATCTCCACGAACATTTCAAGACCAAGATAAGATAAATCCGTTCAGTCGTCCTCGAGTTTTAGCGATACTAACGAACAGCAATTGATTTTTATATATATAGATAATGGAACTTAGACCCTTCAGAGATATTCTACACTTTTTTAAAATTGAAGATATAGAATATAGATAAAAAAACAAAAACCACAGATAATGGATTAAATTATGTATTGCTAGACCAATTCTTTACTACAAACTAGTATCACATCGAAAAGTCATCTTTTTAGGTATTCTTCATTCATAAGGCGAGGGAAAAGGTGCACGTGCATAATATTATTGTGTCGTAATAAAATACCGTTACTTTTTACACGGAGGTTTTCTCTCATCGATTTCTCGTTTTCTCAAATCGATTAAGGCGCTCCCAGTCGACGATTGTTTTTGTTCGAAACGAATAAATAAATACTTGTGAGCAAGCCACATCTCCTATTTTTATAAGTATATTACTTCAGGTTCCTACCTAGATTTCTATTAACCTGAAAACATAATAGCAGAAACTTTTCACGATAAAGATATTATTTCAAAATGATACGTTTTAGAATTTATGATCGAAATATTTTATATACCTACTATTAAAATCAACTTGTGATTTATTGTTAAAGATAGGTAATATAATGTAGATCTAGATTTCTATTAGAATAGATTTTTGATAAGTAATTATACATAATTTATATCATTAATTTATTCGAAAAGCTAAGGCGGACCACGCGCCGACGTGTGATTGTCGTCATTGCAGCGGTCGGTAGGATTATTTATCGAAGTGATTAAAGATGGGTATATCTTTATTCACATATACTATACATTATAAAATAGGAGATATGGCTTGTTCAGAAGTATTATTTTTTTCGTTTCGAAAAAGAACAATCAACGACTGGGAGCCCCTTAATTAACAGGTTTCTAACCTCCAGCAACATGACAGTTATTGCAACTAGGTATACCAAGGTTTAGGTAAGGCTAGATATTCTACTAGATCTACCAAAAGAGTTGTCCAAAAAAACCAATCTACCACATATGGATTAGCGATAATCCCCTCGGAAGTCTCCGTGTAAAACATTGTTGTTCAGGACACCTGAGTAACTACAGACCAATATGTTTGGTGCGTGAGGGTGTAAGATTTTTATTTAATAAATTGTATTTTTATCTACTAGTTCTTTTGATTCTGCTGCATAAGCTGCATTTTGCAACGATACTAGTAATTTATTGCAACAAAACACTACAGAATACTCAATATTCTAATTTCTTTTCTTAACAGAATGAATGATTTCTTTGGTCATTATAATTTTCTTTTCTTGTGGGGTCGGCACATGTTGCGAAAGGATTTAGCTTATGTTTTACAACCGGCCGCCTGTCTGACGTCAACCCACATCGATAAATTATGCTAGTGCACTTTGTTGTCAGCGGCGGGCGCGACAAATGATTTCTTGGATAATGCTAGTTTATTTTATATCGCATAGTAGCGCCACGCCTCGTAGCGCCCAGTGTCGAGGATTGCTGTCCGTCTCGAAGTCGATAGAGCCTACGTACTTGGCATCTGTCCTCTGCGGCTTCCTGTCACAAAATAAAATAAATAACACAATCATTAAACTAAACTTTATGACGATTCTTAATGAGCCTAGAGATTTCAATAATGTGCTGAAGCTCTTCTGTTATTTTTTTATTGTTGTACGTGCTTGAGTAGTAAGTACTATTAATTATTATCCTTGTTCGATCGGCACAACACTTGGAGCTCTACATAGTATTAAGGAAAGGATAATTAAAAAAAAAGGTAGACCCCAAGCCGTGTTTGTTGCCTGATTCTTCTAGGCTTGGTCGCGAGGAATCGGCGTAGCTTCACCTAGTTCCTAAGACGTTTCAAAGTGATCCTTGTGATTTTATTGAAATTATTTTTTAATTAGATTTTTTTTGAATAAATAAACGTTTTTATAAGACTGCGAAGGAGGGTAATGTTTTTCAGGCGTATGTACCAATGTATGTTCACTTCTTTGGCATGCTCTAGGTACAGCCCAAACGACTTCACGTATTACAACTTAGAGATGTCTTTGATTCGTCTCAACTATGGCAGTAACATAGCCTAAATATTTTAAATATGGCGCCACCCTCCACAAAAAAGGGTAAATAATAACTTTTTTTGTCAGGTTTTATATTTTTATAATAATTTGTTTTATCTTATTTAACTCTTTGATTTTGGCTGCTTGACTGGTTGCCGAAGCCATCGCCGTGTAGCGTCCTTACACCTCAAGTTCGGCCCCTGAGTGGGACCCTGCCCCTCGTTAAGAGTCGCGTGGAATTAGGAGGCAGGGGGCGGATAAACATCCGCCATGTTACCAGATGGGGTTCATAAAAGAAAATTTCATGAAATCGGCATTTTGGGATAATTGTCGGGACAAATAAATATTACAAACTAGCCGACCCGTGACAGACATTGTCCTGTCAAATTTCAATAATCGAATAGAAAAGACTGAATGTTTTTAGTATGTGATGTCAGATTTGTTGCACACCAGCGCCGTCTATACAGAAATCATCGTTTTGGGTTTTGATTTTCATATTTTAAAGTAGTCTATTATTTATTCGGGCAGTATATCTACATCTACAGCAAATTTCAACTTAATCCGTTTTGTCGTTTAGGCCTGATTGAGGAACAAACATACATACAAACTCACAAACTTTCACATTTATAATATTATACTAGGATTAAAAAGTTATTTTTTATTAATAATTTATTTTTAAGTTATTTCCTACAACAAAATACACGCGGCATGCTACAAGCGCCTTTCGTTCGATCGAATGAGAATTTTAATGTTAATTGTCGGGACAATTTGTAATTTGTCAAGCGGGACTGATGAAATGTCGGGACAATCCCGACGAATCCCGACCATATGGCAACCCTAACCATCAGCCGGAATAAAATATAAGGTAGCGCATCTCCCCTCGACGCAGGGTCCCACTCAGTGGCCGAACTTGAGATGTAAGGACGATACACGAAGATGGGTTTGCTGGTTGCAAACCCATCTTTATGTCATTTATGGAATACTAATACAAAATCTGGTAATGTTCGGACATCCCTCTGACTCTCTTTAGACATCTTACAGGATCTTAGGAGGTTTTGAGAGGATGTCTACCGTACTTGGGGATTAACAGTCTAATGCTATTCATTTTAATTATACATGTTTAGACGGTATTTCGGCTTTTGACGAAGGAGGCTCTGAGCGTTCAGTTGCGCCCCCAATTGATTTTTAAATATCTATAGATGTCGCATATAAATAGTCTTGTCACAATCATTAAAAAGGGTGCTTGGTGGCCATAGAGCCTTCTTAATAATTAAAAAGTCTTGCCTGTAAATAGGACACTCGTAGAGACGGGGGTCCTTGCCCGCCGTCGTGTTGATGGCGAAGATGTAGATCACTGGCATCTGCTCATACAAAACTTTTGCTTTTGACTCGATGAGCTTGCCCGACTTGCGATCTAGGGATGCACCTGGACAGGGACATTACGATTAGGATCAAAGACCCGGTTGTGGTGCCTACCCCGGTTTTGGTCATTTTAAATTTTGGCAGTCAACAACTAAGCATAGCTAACAAACTTGTTTTAAATCTATATTTAATACAATTCTTTGTCTATGGTCCGTTTTTATTAGAGATAGTTGTGATACGTTATACTTCTAGACTTGATTGACCACAACTAAATATTTCACGTTTTGTCTATTTAAATATGAATAATTAATAAATACATATCGCCTGTTACAAAAACCTTTGCTAAACCTAAGAGATAGATAAATACTCTTTTCTATGTTGGTTAAAAATCAATTTACTTAAACCGTTTATTTGAATATTAAAATGTAGTTAAAATGCCCACAACCAGCGCTCTCACCCTATTATATTATAAGTACTCACCTTCGAGAAACAGCCCATACACGTAGACTCCCTCTGCGGGCCCTTCGTGGACGTCTTCTCGGTTTAGTTTCGTGATGTGATTCTGCAGAACCACTGAATCTAGGGCCCATCCTTTGTGGCCGCGCGTCACTTCCTGATAAAGAAAGAAATAAGAAAGAAATAATAAAAAACCGGTTAATTGCGAGGCGCACGAAGGGTTCATCAAATGAAACTAGATGGCGCTAGAATGCGAAAAACGTTTGTTGTACGGGAGCCTCATTAAATATTTATTGTATGCTGTTTTTAGTATTTGTTGTTATAGCGTCAATAAAAATACATAATCGGTGAAAAATTTCAACTGACTAGTTATCACGGTTCATGAGATACAGCCCTGTGACAGACAGACGGACAACGAAGTCTTAGGATCGGATAGGAAAAAATAGGATCACGACTGTAATCCCCAAGTATGGTAGACATCCTCTCAGATCTTCGGACGCTTAGATCCTTTGAAGATGTCTAGTCACGTCCATACATTATATTTGGCACATGCCCGCATTTTGCAGTAGTTAGCATTCCATACGTGACAGGTTGTAAGCCCATCTCCGTTTATATTCACTTAAATACATCTTATGTTTTAATAATTGATGATTTTACATCCCCTATACCTGTCTCATAGCGGTCAGGAATCCTTGAGGGTTGAAGAATCCCGTCATCCAAAATGTAGTCGGCCGTCCGTT
Organism: Hydriomena furcata; assembly: GCA_912999785.1. Lineage (NCBI taxonomy): Eukaryota > Metazoa > Arthropoda > Insecta > Lepidoptera > Geometridae > Hydriomena > Hydriomena furcata. The sequence continues at coordinate 4,768,789 of OU538821.1, forward strand.
GCGAAGCCAAATACGGTATTGCTGCTCTCGTTCTAGCAACTCTGTATACCAAAAACCTAAAGTCGCAGATTCCCATGATACCTGGAAAATGAAATAAGCTTAGTAGGCATATTCATTTCTTTTTTTAAATAAAAAAAAAATCAATTCCGAACTACTACCGTGAAATGTGGTCATGTTGTGCCAAATAAAATTTATGTATAAACTAGCAGACCCGCAACAGACGTTGTCCTGTCGATAATCGCACGCACGTTGCTATGACGACTGATATCAACACGGATGTCAATTTTTTTGCACACCAGCGCCATCTATTCCAAAATCATCCCTTATGCGTTTTTTTAATCATTTTGGGGATGTTTTTTGTATTACAAAGTAGTCTATGTTATATTCGGGCATTATATCTACACTAGCCGACCCGTGACAACCGTTGTTCTGTCAATTATTTTTTGTAATAATCATAGGAAAAAGCTATTTCAGGTAGCTTACATTTTTTTCCCTGCAAACCTTGTACTGATAAAATAAGTTACGAATTTTGGTAGAATGCGTATCATTCATTAGTCAAAACTGCGTTGCTATGACGACTAAATGTTTTTAGTCTGTGATGTCAGATTTTTTGCACACCAACGCCATCTATACCAAAATCATATTTTTTTCGTTTTTTTATCATTTAGGAGTTGTTTTTCGGATTATAAGTTCCCCCTTTATTTATTCTGATTTTTTATCTACTGTAGTATGTAGATAAAAAATCAGAATAAATAAAGAGGGAACTTATAATCCGAAAAACAAAATTCCTTATTTATTTTATCAGTACAAGGTTTGTAGGGAAAAAAAATGGAAGCTGCCAGAAATTGCTTTTTCCTATGCGATTATTAAAATTTGACAGGACAACGTCTGTCACGGGTCGGCTAGTCATTTTTATTTATGCAACGAAACGGAACGATATAAAACCATAAGTATTCTTGTCGCTTCCAATACGCTTGAAATACAATGACTGCGAATCTAACTCATAACCCTCCCATTGCCTCGGTGTGGTCGAGTAATAAGTAAAGAAAGAACTCTATCATATATAAAATAGTCAAATAAAAATCTAGTAGTTTTACCCTCGTATTCAAGAACGACACTATGAGAACACGCACCGACAGTGGACGAAATCTTTTTTCATTAACATTACTTTATGTGTGATCTGTCAACTCGTCATAGTGAGCGGCACTATGACGCACGCTACCGTGTGCCTCTAGAGCTCAACTTTGGCTAGAGGCACACGACAATGTGCCTCTAGTCACACTATGCAGTGTCGCACAACACATAAAGTGATTTTTATGAAAAAAGATTTCGTCCATTGTGGGTGCGTGTTCTCATAGTGTCGTTCTTGAATACGAAGGTTAGTTTGTACAACCACCAATTTATACGAAGCCAGAATAGAAAGTAGTTACCTAATGCATAAACAAACAAGCATGTAAGATACCTAAGTATGTTTTAGTGCTGTTTAAAGTCTAGCCAGAGGTCTAGACGCTATGACGTAGCGGCTACGTACTAAATTCTATAAATATCGCGCAAAACGTCTGTGTTGTAGGGCAATATACCCGGTGTGGTGCCTACTCAGGCTTGGGCCGTTTCAAATTTGGCAGTCAATAACTAAGCATAGGAAACAAACTTGTTTATGGTCTATAGTTAATACAATTCTTTGTCTATGGTCCGTTTTGATTAGTGACAGTTGTGGTGCGTTATACCTCTAAGATTGTTTTGCCCACAACCAATGATTTCACGCTTTTTCTATTTAAATATGAATAATTAATAAATAAATACGCTACAACACCTTTCCTAATCTAAGAGATTGATAAATAATCTATTCTACGTTGTTTAAAAAATGTCGTTGTAATATTTTTTTCAATATAAACCGACTATTTATAAATTAAAATGTTGTTTAAGTGCCCACAGCCAGTGCTCTTGCCCTATACTCGTTGTGTCTGTGGCCTTAAGCCGCGCATGCGCTTTGGTGTCTCCACCTCTTCAAAATGCTGCTAACCTGGTAATAGTGCGGATGATAATACCTGTTGCGGGTGTTTTAATCGCACGCAACAATGTTTAATTTAACTTATTGGGCTAGATACAATGTTAATAAAATTATAATAATATCATACAAAATATTTAGAATTTTATTAGTTTATTTAATAAATATTATTAAGGTCTGCCGAGTCGTAAATCATCAATAACAACGTAAATATTTACTATAAATTGCGTAGTAAATTATTAAAGCAATTTAAATTATGTAATTGATTGTTTAAAAACGAATTAATTAATTTAGAATATTTTACCAAATTAAAAACATGAATTTTATTTCGTTAAAGACACTAAAAAAATATTCTTATTATTTCTTACGCGAGAGATTTGGTCCGTACTTGGATGTTCGGCACATCATGACGTCACATAATATCTTAATAATATATATATCTTCTATACGTGTGTTTGTCACCTATCTCCTAAACGGCTGGACCGATTTGGTTGAAACTTCGTATGTATGTTTCTATGGATAACAATTCTGTTGAGTCCACTTACGCAAATTTAAACTTTAATGTAAAAGGAATAAAAGCGATAGTACCTAATTTACGAAATTTAAGTCAGTTCGCGGAAACATCAGAATTGCCACCATTAATAATGTCGCAATATTGTTACTTACCTTTAGCCCTTTTTGAGGGATACACGTGTTTTTTCACAATAACCGCAAAACATACAGTCTTGTTTTTTATGACAAAGATAACATCTAGATAAATTACAGACAGAATCACGATTGGTGAAACTTTTCTCGATAGATTTATTTTTCAAAGTTGGCTCTTCAAAAACACTAGTTTCGTTTTTAATCAAAACTATTAATAGCTAAACAGTAAATTTTTATATAACTCGTTAGATAATCATACTAGTTAAATAAATTACAGACTGTTTATTTTTAAATTTGATGGTTTTCGAGATAATGCAGTTTTATCACTTTTTCCGTCTTAACCGGGTAGACTCAGCCCATACAAATTGTCAAAAATTTCAAGTATCACTTAAGGTATCAAGATCATATCAGCGTTTTCTTGACCGACTACAAATTAGTATAACATTATATTATGTCGCAATATTGTTACTAACCTTTAACCATTTTTGAGGGATGCGCGCGTCATACATTGCGTCCAAAGACTCCCTTAGACCTTGGCTCATCACGATTGTGCCATCGATAGCCAGTTTTAAGTCGCAAAGGGTCGAATGAACGGTTTTAATCACACACTGTATTCTGTCTATTTCTTGCCTAGAACAATAGGTATATAAGTTGTATCTATATATGTACATATATATAACAAAGTCGTGTTAGTCCATTTATAACTCAAGAACGGTTGGACCAATTTTAATGTTTTTTGTCTGGAATAGGATAAGTATTAAAAATTTAAAACGTTTAAAACAATTGAGAAAAAAAAACTTTATGTGAGTTCAGTTTAATAACAAGGTAGCGGGATAGGGAATGGGATAGGGAACGGGAACGGGAACGGGAACTTAACACAACATTTGTTAATTCTAAAGCGAAATGAAGTTCGCCGGGTTAGCTTGTTTTATATAAAAAAACTCGTGTCGCACTTTTCCAAAAAGGTTCAATCGATGTTTATGAATTTTATGTATATTTGGTAGGTATGAGATTAGGTCGTAAAGTATATTTATTACCGCTTTTTGAAAAATCCTATAACTAAGTATACATATCTAATAAAATTAAAATCAAATCTTTGCCTGACGAATCTTTTCTACACTAATATTAAATAAATTATATTAAATACAGCCCTGTGACAGACAGACGGACAGCGAAGCGAATTTTTTAGGGTTCTTTACCCTTTGGGTACGGAACCCTAAAAAATTACCAATCTAAAACTAACCGAAAATTTCATAAAATTTCGAGTTTCCCACGAAGATTACAACGTAACCCAAGGTATCAAAAATCGACACCCATGCGGAGCCGGGGAGGACAGCTAGTCTATACTAATATTATAAAGAGGAAAGATTTGATTGTTTGTTTGTTTGTTTGCATCGAATTGGCTCCGAAACTACTGGACCGATTTGAAAAATTATTTTACCATTAGAATCCTACATTATCCCTGATGAACATAGGCTATAGAATATTTTCATAAATTTTAAGGATCCATATGAATTCTTCGATAATTTAACCCAAAGTGTAAAAATAATCCAAAAAAAATCCTTATATCGCGTACGCTGCAGAAATTATTGACAATAGAGCAAAGTGATGTACCTACTACAGTTTTAAAGAGGATATCAATATCTACAAAAATGTCTGCAATACCATATGTCTAACTATTAGGGATCCGTATGAAAACTTCGATAATATAACCCAAGGTGTAAACAAAATACCCTTATTATCATTATTACACCCGTGCGACGCCGGGGCGGTCTACTTGTGGTAAATAAAGTGCTTTCTAGGGGGCTATGGCCCATTGTACCCAATGCCTCCCTCCTCCCACTCCCCCTCTGTATTCCGGCCGGGTTGGAGTTTTGTTTAGTAATATACCTATAGCCATAGTTATGTTTGTGGTTGTACCACCACTCGCTGGTTTATTCCGCTGGCTCCCACACCACAAGCTCTAAAGTAATATTAAAACAGCGGTGCGAAAATTACAACGCCATTCGAGTTCGTATAGCTTTGCCAATTTCGCACCGCGAGTGATACTGTTTTAATATTACTTTAAGAGTTTGTGGTACGGCCCCAAGGGGTCCATTGTAGCCTTTATCTCTCCTACTATCGCTTTTATCCTTTATATCTAAGTCCGTCCATGTTTTTTTTTTAATCGTAGCTTGTTCTGGGCGCTTCTATTTGATGTCACGGATGGGGAAATATTTTTTTAAAATTTTAGTAAAAAATAATATTTATCATAAAAATTGTGATTCATGGATTAAAAAGCAAAAATTATGAATTATTTGAGTTATTATTTTGTTCGGTAAGTTGTTTTAGTATGAAATCCTGAATGCGCAAGCCCGACTATAAACAAACTATTTAACCAATACAATAGAATACAATACAAATGTTTATATAACACTAGCTGACCCGTGCCCGCTTCGCTGTGCGTAAGACATTTCTAATACCATCGCGGATTTATTTGTAGACGTTTTCAAGGTGTACAATACTGTAGTACATTATTTTGATATATTTCGTGGGGTTCAGCAAGCGTTTGCAATGTAAGCGCAAAAAAAATGTGTTTATTTACGACATCACATTAGAAACCTCTAAAATTATCAGTATTTCTCTCCTATATTATGCATGTATTATACATATAAACCTTCTTCTTGAATCCCTCTAACTGTTAAAAAAACCGCATTAAAATCCGTTGCGTAGTTTTAAAGATTTAAGCATACGTAGGGATATAGGGACAGAGCAAGCGACTATGTAGTGATTACAAGGGTTAAATGAGAAAACCAGATAAAATAAATGTTATCTTACCTGACAAAAATATTCATCGGAAGAAATGCGCCCATTTTCTGCAGAGCTTCCTTTACTTCAAAGCTAACGTATTGCTTCGGAAGTTTCTCTAACATATCCTCAGCTAAACGGTATACGATGCTTTCTCTGGTCTCCCCACCTTGACTTCCTCCTTCCTTAGGTTGCACACTCAGTATGGTATCCAAAATATCCTTCGCACTGTTGATCTGATACGTAATATCTGCATTGCTATGTAACCCGAAAACTTCAGGCGTGTCCGTCAAAGGTAACTGGTTGATATAATCGATGTATCCTTGGAGGTTTCTTGTCTGTGGAACTTTGTAGCCTTTGTAAAACTCAAAGCCTGGTCGAAGTAGAACATCACAGAACCACACATTGGTGAATGTTGTGAGTAAACGTTTGTCAAAATCATCCGTTACTCGGCCACCGTACATCACTTCTCCGAGCATGTAGCAAATGGTTGGCCACGAGATCCCTTTCTTAGGATCGATCTCGTCCAGATGGTTCTGAACGAATTGTACACTTGCAGCATAATCCGCTTGGTTAAACTCGTAAGGTATGTTCCAACCTAGCGGACCGAATTTCCTCCTTTCCTGAACAATAGTATGCAAAAACGCAACAGCGTATAAGAGTGGAGGCCATTGCGATAGGGAAGAGTAGTCTAAGGAATCCTGAGTTATGTTTTGGTAGGTTCGCTTCATACTGGCTCTGATGCCTTGAGGTGGTTCGTTAGTGAACTTTATGGCCATCTGTAAGAGACCTATCGGAAATTCGGTGTGGACTTCCGTTGTCAGCCATAGTCGAAACGATTCTTGGATGTGTTCAGTTTCAATTAGCGCATCCATGGCTTCAACGCAAAATGGTAGTGATAAATGTATGTTCTGGAGAAGTACCCAACCACCTTCGTTCATTGAATCCGATATCATTTTTCGTGCTACTATTTCTTGACCTTGTCCCATTGAAACTGCTTTCAACACTGTGGTAAAAATGAAATAATAGTTATTTAGTTTTTTGCTTTACAATAAGTTAAAAAAAATAAAACTTACCAATCTCTTTGGCCTTTGCAAGTGTGGCGATTTGAGTTGATGGGTCGGAACCCACAGATAATATACAGATAAGAGGGGTGCGCGGCTCGGACTCTTCCCAGGTCACTTCCAGGTTGAGAATACTCCCTTCTCCATATTCAGGACCTAAGGAATCTAAAAATATACAACGCTCATTAGCAAAATTTAACTCAAGTTCTGAATAGTCTTTTTTAAATATTTATTTTCATATTTTTTTTGACAAAAATTTACAGAACAGTTATTTAAGGCTAGTGTGAATGGGAACGTTGGAAGAGGAAGACCTCGGCGTATTTTCCTGGACCAAATTGGTGACGTTTTGAAAAAAGGCGAAGTCAAGAGTACTCTAAACCGACGAGCATGCATGAGGAATGTGATGAGAGTGAATGAAGCTAAAGAAGTACGTCAGGATCTGAACAATAGGAAAGCCGTGATCTCTGCCTAACCCTCTGGGAAACAGACGTGATTTTATGTATGTATGTATGTGTTTTCATAATTTAGGATTTTTCAGACCTACAAAATAGTAAACCTTGCTGTAACTTTCAGTAGCAAACCATGTTTTGATAGACTGGTGTAAGGCGAGTAATAAATGTTTTTGATAAATGCAGAATCGTTATTTCTCAATAGCCGCAAAACATACAGTTTTGTTTTTATGATAAAGATAACTTAAGGATATAATCTAGATAAATTACAGACAGAAACCCGATTAGTGAAACTTTTCTCGATAGATTTATTTTCCAAAGTTGGCTCTTCAAAAACACTGGTTTCGTTTTTAATCAAAACTTTAAACAGATAAATAGTTATTTTTTTTTTATAATACGAGTATGTTAGATAATTATACTAGCTAAATAAATTACAGCCAGTTTCTTTTTAAATTTGATGGTTTTTAAGATAATGCAGTTTTATCACTTTTTCCGTCTTATCCGGGTAGACTCAGCCCATACGAAACGTCAAAAATTTCACTTATCTTTTAATTTAAGTAAACTACTTTGCAATTTATTTTCGTATAAGTTTTCAATAGGTTTTCATGAAATGAATCACAAAATACCGCATTGATAATTAACGTACCCACTATATATTTTCTTGCTTGAGAAAGTGTTCGGTCAGGACTCCATGATCTTATAAGCAAAAGCTTTCGGAAAACATCGAGACTGTCCTGGTAACCGCTGGGTATTGTCTCTTCCTCTGGTTTCGCTTTCTCATACCAAACACGCCATTCTTTCTCATTAGTCGATATCTATATATATTAAAGAAAGTCGTGTTAGTTACACTATTTATAACTCAAGAACGGCTGAACCGATTTGGCTGCAATTTAGAACCAGGAACGGGAACGGGAACGGGAACGGGAACTAATTCTAAAGCGATACGAAGTTCGCCGGGATAGCTTGTTTATAATAATAACAAATAATTGGTGCACTAGTTTATCCATGAGTGAAAGAGTAAATATAAACAAATAACTTACTCTTGTGAGAACATCAGAAAATGTATTCAATTTACTGATCTCGACCAAATTCAACCAAGTTATGTCCAAAATCCATCTAAATGGTTTTGGGGTAACAGCATTTAAGTCAAGTGAAGCTCCACCTTTAATAAAAGCCATAAACTCGTCGTGTGATATCAACTGCCTCTGATAGTCTATTTTCATTGCCAACATCAGGGTAAATAGAGCTTTGTGTCGTTCATACAAGCTTCGCAATGTAAATCCCCACACTTCATGAGTTAAATATTTCAATATGATATCGATCCGCTCTTCAGTATCATTGCTTTTAGTTGATTTAGTTATTGAATTATCGAATATATTTAAAAATTGTTTTAACGAATTTTGATACATAATATTAACGTTGCTCATTTCAACGATTAAAAAGTAAAGAATCGATCCTCTAGCGGCAACTGCCCTAAACTCTTCACGTGCTTTTATTATTTTCCTTTCTGTAACTTCAGCAACTTTTAGCTTCTCGTTTACTTCTTCTGCTGTTGTTTTAGTGATCTGCAAAACATTTATCAACGCTTCGTCGTCTACGAGGGACCCTTCGGAAGAGGTCAAGCGACAGAGTAAGTTGCTTTCTAACTCTTTCATGCTCCTTTGGTTCTTCATGACAGACTCAAACAAAGCCACTCTCTCTTCCTCTAAGTCAGATTTTTCCATGAGTATTACTCGGCCTAGAAGTTGGTCTTCTAAACCTTGCATTGTCACAGTAAAATCTATGATTGATGTTTTTGCACTGATTTCAGGTGAGTACGCAGGATTCGGCAATTTGGTCGTTATATATAGCATAAACCCTGGCATAACATCACATTCTTTATCACCAACAATAACTTTTTCTATAGATCCAGATTTTATAAAGTTTTTTTCAAGTACATTGTCTATTACTGGGTCTAGTTCGACAGCCACATCTTCAATAAGCAGCGGCCGTCCTAATGATAAGCTGTCTTCCAAATGAGTTCGGAAGTATTTGTGATTGAGGGATGTGATTTGCAACTCATTTGTACTTTCTTTGTTTTTGATCCAATTTTTTCCTTGACTCTGCGGGTCAACTAGAAGTGGGTAAGAACTTGATTTCGTCACAATAAGGGCATTTTGAACAGACAGATCATCGTTTGGTAGACCTTGAAGAGTCCATTCGGAAATGGTCGCGTTCTCCACAAGCATGTTCGTAATGTTTAAATCATCCGTAACAGGAATTTCTTTATTCTTCAATATACTCATCCAGGTATCGAGAAGGCTGTTTCGGAACTCCTGGTTATAGGGTCCGCAATATGAAAGAAATCCTGTGGCTAGTACTACATCTCCTACTAATCTTCCCAGCTGTTCCTTGTAGTCTTTACTTTGCTGGGTCCATCTTATCTTTTCTCCACCTAAGCCATTAATCAAAGCTGTTGCAGCAGTCATTTTCCTCAAGCAGACATTAGCAGCATCTGTTAGCTGTTGTTTTTCTGAGACAGCTGATTCATATTGTTCTTTGACTTTTCGAAGAGACATTTCTCTTTCTTCCAGCTGTCTTTCTGCGGAAGCCAAATCATCCATGGCAACCTTAACAAATAATAAAACAAAACATTGATTAAAACAACAAAAAATATATTCGTGACAATAATCCCCGAGTATTTTTGTTATTGGAAAAAAAAGTCATTTCAATTTATTAAAAACATAATTTCTCATACTTACTTTAATTCCAGGAAAACCATGTTTAAGTTTAAACTTACCTTAAGCCTTGCTTCTTGCATTAATAAATTAGCTTTTAGCGGCAAAACCTCTTTGTTGACACTATGAAAAAATGCCATAGCCTTCGTCCAAGACAACAGACCAGCGACGTCTCCGCAAACTCGTTTTGCAGTATCCATGTTGTAGTCTTCCATTTCAAAATACGGCACCAGATGTTCAACCATCTCATTGTTTATTATATCCTTCGGATAGTTTTGAAGCTGCAGCAAAAACGTTGTACTCGCCATCATCTAAAACAATATTTAAGATTACGGTTAAAGTACTTTATTCTTAAAAGAAACACAAATTTAAATTTAAGTAGGTTATTATCTAGAAAGTGAGCATGCAGTATGAATCTCTATGTAAATTACCTTAATATTACGAAGAGAAGTTTTGTATTAGTAGTAAAGTGGGTACTTCATAAAAAAGTTCGCATACGTTTGACTAGCGGCCAATATTGGTCAGGAATGCAGATACGAGATATAAAGTGTCGGATTTAGAATGTAGTATGTGATTTTTAAGTTTGATTTGAAAATTTTTACTCTTTGAATTTTTAACAATTTCTGGGAGTGAATTGTATAAATTGGCTCCTTCAATATAAGGTATAAAGGGTAAAAACAAGTTGTATGTGAGATATTCGCAATTTTTTTTTTGTTATTGAAATAATGTTTTATAGTAGTATAAAATTGTTTTAACCTTCCATAGGGATTTGCCATACACTATTGAATAATTGACAATAAATTTAAAATATTATGTTGCTTGTTACTCGTCGCTATAACATATCAAATTTTGAGCGTTCATTTTGAAATACCTTATATAATTACGTGTTGAATGATAGTAACAACAGTAAGTAATACCTTTAAAGATTCAGCCCAAGAAGGCTTTGGACAAGGTGCTGCAGTATCCGGTATACTTGGATGTAGTCTTCTTTGAAACAGAATAAGTACGCAGTCCATGATACGCATAATTAGATGTGGAGGACGTCCTAGTTTTCTGACGGTAGCAATATGGGCTGGCTTGATGGTGTTCAATGCCGCCTCAGCTTCTTCTAAAGCAGGCTTAGCTGCTTCCAATTTAATTTCAGCTTTTTCCTTCTCTTCTGCAATATATGCTACAAGTACTTCTGCTTTTTCTTTTACAATTTGCACTTGGTTCTTTACAATTTCTGCTTGCATAGCTCTTTCTGTGACTTCAGTCAATACTCGGCCGGCTTTCTCTGAAGCTAATGCCAAGTCCTGTTCCATAACAGCCAAATCCTTTTTTAGCACTTCTACGGATATTGATGCTTCTCGGAGTTTCTCAAGACCGGTGTCCATTCTTAAGGCACCATCACCAAGCTCTTTTTGTTTCATTTGGTAAATAGTCTTATAACCCCCTATGAAGTTCAAATACGATTTAGGTGTAACGTGTGAAGATCTGCGAAATCTCTGAAAGTATTCTGCGGATACCTGTGAGACCACGTCTTGTATTGTACCCAGTACGGTGACGAGTTCCTTTTTAACTGCCTTCGTACATTTAATTTCAAATTCAGCAAGAAAATGGTCAGCGACGGAAACTAGAGCGTCCTTTGGCCACGGCTGAAACCAATCAATTGTGCAGCCGGATATGAGGGCAGGGAATCGCATTGCCCGATATCTAAACGCTTCGCTGACCTGTGGAAATATATGCCGTATTAATAAAACAAAATTTACTTCAATTATTATTATTACTTGCGTGCTATAAAACTTTACTTACCGGAGAAAAACAGAGCACTACGTGAAGATTTTGACATGTTCTGTTTAGAAAATACTCCATTATCAATTCATTTGTCAGTGTTCGCTTTTGATTCTCACGTTTCATTATAGGTGTTAGCTCAGAGAAAATTTCTTGCTGTTCGTCTTTGGTGAATAAATTTGAAATGACCCCGGAAGATAAAATATTATTCAAGTACTCAAGGAAACCCTCTTCTTTTATATCCAAATCGGTGAAAATAAATGTGGTGCCTTTTCCTTGAACACCACAAGACCGATAAAGCAGTTTCAGGTCTTCCAAAAAGTTTGAAACATTGTATGATCTGGTAAGAGCGATCTGGAAAGACCGGTACCCTGCTATGAACGTTGATAGTTTGGTCAAGGATTGTTTTCCCGAACCGCCTACGCCAACGAGCATGACGTTTCCTCTAGGATGCCGTATGACTCTCGAAATTTTTACTAAGTGGAGCATTGCATCAGGGAAAAATACCAAGTCCATTCCAGACCCTCGGACCATTTCGTTAAATTGTGACAAGAACATTTGCAACCGTTCTCTCAGCTCGTCGTAATCGAACACCGGTTCGTATACTTTCGGTAACTCCATATCTGCATCCTCGCCTTCTTCGCCAGTGGGTTCTGGAGCATCTCTAGACATTTCAAACGAATGTATTAAAACAAAGCAAATTTTTGGTAGAAATAAATATAAAAATATACTAACCTCATAAAATCCACAAACACAGGTTCTTTTTCCATCATTTTTCGATATTCAACACCTAACATTTCTTGTACGATATCGTTTAAGGCTTTGTTAAACCAATCTTTATCAGTTTGATGTGTGAACCTATCAGAAAACACTCTAGAGAATTCGTGTTTCCACAATAGCATAAGACATTTTTCAGATTCGATAACAGTTGGCAAAGTACCAACCATTCCTTGCCAAACTCTTGACAAATCTCGAAGCGAGAACACATAATGGAATTTAGCTGGAGTCGGTAACAGATTGAGCCTAGTTCTCATCCACAGCTCTCTGGTTAGAGGGATAACTTTTTTGATTAGCTGACGAACTTCTATTGCAAATCCTCTTTTTGCATTGTAGTGACCTTCGCCAATCATTTTGAAGATCTTGTCGATGGACTCATTGTTGGGGAGAGGGCAATTAAATATGGCAAACTGGCGTTTTAGTCGGGCTGGGATGTCATTTCTACCACCGCCTAGAAATTAACATATTAGTACAGTGCGTAAAAAATACTCAGAAAATAATGACTTATAATATAACCTTATGAATATTGGTATGTTATTACCTGGTTGGCCCATCGCACCCAAAAACTGGATGTCAATAACAGTGGTAAAGTCTCCTGGTTTTTCCAAACTGTAAAAACCGCTCATGCCCATAGTTTGCCTTACAATTTCATTGGTGATCTGATCTCCCCATTCATTTATCTGTGGCAGATTTATGTCATCTATAAATATTAACATCTTCTTGCCTCCGGGGGGTCCAAAGGTCATTCCACTGCGCTTTTCAACGTAACTCTCTATTGTCTTTTGGAACTGATACGGACTAGTCGCTGAGGAAAAGTTGAATGAACGCCCCATAAACTGCTCGGGATTAGCATTCTTCATGTATGCTTTCATCATGACAGTTTTCGCCGAACCTTGTTCGCCTAAAAGCAATACGGCTTTACCTTGTTTAGCGATACAGTGGATTAAGTAATTGATTCTAACATTGTCCACGATAGGTACAAGAATGCTAGAATAATCTGGGGTTGCCGTATCAGGGTATTGGTAGTGCATGACCAGGTCATCCCACAGTTCCCATTTGCCGGGCTGCTTCACGTAAAAATCGTAAGCTATGCTCGGTTTATTGTTCGGATGTTTAGGCAACTCCAGAATCTGATTAAAGTTCTTCTTTAGGTATGCATCGTAGCGTACTCTGTCATTTGTCTCTAAGAGTGAGCCGAAGCCCCAAACCAATGTGAACACGTATATTTTATGCAAATGTTCAGGGGTGAAAAGTACAATTTCCTCGGACTTTTCCTTCTCTTCATCGTCATCAATATCCCCGTTCACTGATTTTGCGGCTGATGGATCTTCAGCTTCTACGATTTGCGGAGGAACTAAACCTTCTAAGAGACTTAGCATTTGCAGTATAATGTTGCTTTGAAGAACTTTCATGCTGAAGGTAAGGTTTTGAGTGCACCATGTGTAAACGGATGAAAACGTTTGTTCGAATAGAGCACTGAAAATTTCCACTTCCCTTTCTGATCTCGTTTTAAGCCACGCTCGAAGAACTAAAACAAGTAATTAGTTTAATGTTAGCTTTGCCGGTTAAACCTAATAAGATAATGATAAAACATAATGCGAGAGATCTATCTATCTCACCTGGTTCCCAGTCTAAACCAGAAGAGCTCATGTACACCATTCCATTTCGCGACACAGTAGCCGGTGACGCATTATCAATATTTTCCGGCTCAAAAATAATTTTGGTTGTTGGTGACATAGTCAAACGATCGCCGTTAGCTAATGTCAATGTTTTGTTATCATCTAAAACTGAATTTAAATTTTCTATCCAGATACTATCTACCGGTCCATCCAGGACGAGCCAAATGTTTTCTCCTGTTTTTATCTTCAATGTTTTTCGCCAAAGTGCTGAGAATATACCGTCTGTCCAATCATTAGTTGCAACGTCTAAACGTCCGAACATCTGCGCGGCTGTAATAGCTTTCGGATTCATCCGCATCTCTCTGAAAAATATCCAGAATTTAGTCCCTATAAAGTGAGTATTGTTGTTATATTTTTTTTGTTTTTTTGTTGGAAACGAAAATAAGTTTTTTTAAAACATATATTAAAAATATCAAGCTTTTATAAATTCCAGGGCTCTAGTACTCGTCAAGACAAATCCAACGAGCCCAAATACGACGTGGTTATGTTGTGTAGTTAAGGAGTTCCTATGGCTACATTCGAGCTCCATCATCAGACCGGCTCGCTAGTACTAGCTATATTGTCATTGGAGATTGATAGGTATGCAATTTAATCTCAATCAGACTATTTACTGAGAAGTTCCGTTGAACAGCTCCTGATTCCATCATAAGATCAGCTCGCTGTTACCATATTATTGCATTGTCACCGAAGTTACATAAGCAATAAGCATGCCAAATTTCAGCTCAATCGGTTGAAGATAACTGCTTCAAAATTTTGTTGCAAGATTCCACCTTAACAAACAGAGTTACATAGTTGCATACATACGAGTAGTACATACATTGCAAGTTAAATAAGAGCTTTTAAAAAATATATACAACGATTATACCTATTAAGTTAAAACTATTTTAAACTTGTTTGGGCACCTTACAACGCCATCACTAGACTTGACCACTAGCTCACACAAACTAACTAACCTATGAGGAGCTTCAAATTCGGACAAGGCGGACATAAGCGTATGAATACATGTAGTCTTCCCAGCCCCAGGAGGTCCCAACGTCATTATACCGTGGCGAACTCTCTGTGTTTCGTATAGCTGCAAATGACAACGGAGAAAAAGAACGGATGATAACAAATTCATAATTTATGAGTGCATATAATTTTAAATTAAATAAAATCTTCGTTTCTGAAGTAGTAGTCACTTTTGAATCAATCAGACAAGTAGATGTTGCTTCAACATCCTTTCAACTATAGCTAAGAATCTCGATCACGTCAGCTTTCATACAAAAAATACCGCATTAAAATCGATACATTAATTTAGAAGCTACGATGCCACAGACAAACACAGACACGTCAAACTTTTGACACCCCCTTTTTGCGTCGGGAGTTAAAAACGTCGAGAGCTGACGATGGTTTAAGAAGAGGGTTTGATTTTGACAATTTTGATCGTGTTTGTGTTTTATAAATAGACTCGTACGAGTATGTAAAAAATCGGCCAAGTGCAAGGGTTCCGTACCATTATTATATAAAAACTAAAAAAAAAACATGTTTGTTGTATGGGAGCCCGCCTTAAATATTTATTTTATTCTGTTTTTAATATTTGTTGTTAGAGCAGCAACAGAAATACATAATAAAAACACAATAAAACGGACAGCGAAGTCTTAGTAATAGGGTCCCGTTTTTACCCTTTACGGCACGGGTACGGAACCCTAAAAATGAACAAATAATATTTTTTTACCTGAATAATTTTCAAAAACCAAGGTGGATGGTTGATAAGTCCAGTATCTTCAATCTGTTTCTTTATCGCATCCTCTAACTCTGTGTACGTTGTTTTCTCTAAAGATTGATTGGGAAAGAGGTCGGCTACCAACGATATGAATAATGGTTCATCCTCGTCTATTAGCTTTGATAAGTTCATGTCTCGTAAGACTCTCATAACTATTGTGCTTTCGTTGTCTTTACAGTTCACCCGTTTTACGGCACCCAGTGTACGTAGCACTGAGAGAATATTCCTGAGACCAAAGTCATAGTGGACCTATAAAAACATATTATATATATACATACATATTACAAACATATTATATTATACACTCCACACCATAGGGTATGCGAGAAAAAAAAGAACATCCTCACTTTAGGTGTAGGGGAGTACTCAAAAAAAAAATGTTCACGTTTTTATTGTACCTCTTTGTTGACGTGACCATTATGTATATACATGTCAAATTACAGCTTTCTATCACTTAAACTCTCTGAGCTTAGCTGCAGACAGATGGACGGACGGACGGACATGGCGAAACAAAAGGGTTTATTGTAGACAACGAAACCCTAAAAAGAGGTAATTTTTTTATTTTTGTTTGTTATGAATAAACTTAAAAACGATTGGACTAAGTTTATAATTCTTTCACATATAAAAAGCTACATATTTTATTTCCAAAAAAATTAGAGTTCCCCTCGAAAATTGCTATATAATGTAATGTAACCTAAGGTATTGAACAATTTGGCTATAATCTTCGTTAGAGATTAGTCAGCTTGGTATCTACGTGGTGAAATGAAATAGGATCACGACTGTAGTACCCTAGTGCGGCAGACATTCCCTCCGATCTCCTGGCGTTCAGATCCTTGAAGATGTCTTAAGGCGCTCCCAGTCGACGATTGTTTTTGTTCGAAACGAAAAAATAAATACTTGTGAACAAGCCACATCTCCTATTTTATAATGTATAGTATAGTATATGTGAATAAAGATGTACCCATCTTTTATCACTTCGATAAATAATCCTACCGACCGCTGCAATGACGACAAACACACGTCGGCGCGTGGTCCGCCTTAGCTTTTCGAATAAATTAATGATATAAATTATGTAAATTACTTATTAAAAGTCTATTCTAATAGAAATCTAGATCTACATATTACCTATCTTTAACAATAAATCACAAGTTGATTTTAATAGTAGGTATATAAAATATTTCGATCATAAATTCTAAAACGTATCATTTTGAAATAATATCTTTATCGTGAAAAGTTTCTGCTATTATATGTTTTCAGCTTAATAGAAATCAAGGTAGGAACCTGAAGTAATATACTTATAAAAATAGGAGATGTGGCTTGTTCAGAAGTATTTCTTTTTTCGTTTCGAAAAAGAGCAATCAGCGACTGGGAGCCCCTTAAGGGGTTAGTCAAAGTTATCTGCATGGTATCCGGACAAAACGTATCCCATGTAACTTTCCGGCCAATTAACTATCTCTATACAAACGATCATTTCAACCCGTTGCTCCCTCACTGCGTGGAAGTAGGACAAACACAAACATACTTTTACATATATAGGTATAGTGCCACCATGCTTGAGCATTTAGCGTCGGTATATTAAATTTTGCACTGTATGTTAATAGATTCAAAGTACATTTTTCTGTGTTTTCTGAAAATGCTCTGTTCTGCTCGCGGTGTGCGCTGCCCCTAATTCATTTTCCACTCGAGTACACACTTGATCGGCTATGATTGTTTATATAATATTCGATAATAAATCGGACATTATCCTATTCTAGCATTTTAAGAGAAGGACCTAGATTTTGGTATTGCAATTTTATAATAATATGATTACGATTGTAATCCCCAAGTACGGTAGACTTCCTCTCAGATCTCCAGACGCTTAGATCCTTTGAAGATGTCTTGTGGGGTTAGTCAGAGGCACGTCAAAACATTATGTTTGGCACATGCTCACATTTTGGATTAGTTAGCATTCCATACGTGACAGGTTGCAAGTACACCGCCGCTTACAAGAACACTAACTAGTTTCCTCACGATATTTTCCTTCACCATTGGAAGATAAATTTTAAAACAGTAAAATCCATTGACAAGACCATCACGCCGGAATTCGAGCCCACGACCTTCAGATTGAAAGTCGAGATACATCCCACTCGGCCAACACGGCCATGCGTATATACAAAAGATATGTTCTTACCTACTGTTGGTTGATAGATGCTATTGACAGGGTGTATAACTGTAGTATAATACAGCGCGATGGTGCGCGGCCATGTGTAACCGCCTTAAGACTTACTTGCTTGGTAAGCTGCTCTTCGCATAGTTTGTATAGCGTGTAAAACTTGCGCGCTAACGTGATGTTCTCGAGGAAGCCGCAAGAGGCCAACTTCACCCGAATAATAATCTGCCTATCTGGCACCATCATGGCGACTGTGCGGAACTGAACTTTCAAATTTTCCGGCAGCTCCTTGCGACCGGCGTAGCCTGGATTCTGTAAAATAGGGCTCAATCACATACAGATACAAATAGAAAAGGAAAATCTTAACAAAAAAAAAAATTGCATCACGACTGTATTCCCCAAGTACTGTAGACATACTCTCAGATCTCATGGCGCTTAGATCCTTGAAGATGTCTATAGGGGGTAGTTAGAGGCACGTTTAAACATGATGTTTACTTCTGCCTTTCCTTACCTTGCAAAATGTCACTGGTAGAAATTTAAATCAGAGATAGAAAAAGACTCTGATTTGTGTCAGAGGGACCTTAGGTGCCATCCATTTTTTCAGATGGCGAAATAACATGATGTTTGGCAGATTACCTTAATTTTGCAGTGTAACAAAAAAAGTTAAAAGTGTAAAAAGTGTGTAAAAGTTGACAAAATGTAAGCCCATCGCCGCCAATTCCCTCCATCTGTATGAAAACCAAGCGTGCCACTTTTTTTCTACCTACTGTGACGTCACAATAGCGCTTTTGTGATGGGAAATGGGAATTCTCCATCCACGTGAAATCGCTTAAAAGTACGGCACAATTAGGCATTTTTAGGGTTCCGTACCCAAAGGGTAAAAACGGGAGCCTATTACTGAGACTTCATTGCATTTCTATACTAATATTATAAAGAGGAAAGATTTGATTGTTTGTTTGTTTGCATCGAATAGGCTCCGAAACTACTGGACCGATTTGAAAAAATTATGAACATTATCTCTGATGAACATAGGCTATAGAATATTTTCAAAAATGTTAGGGATCCGTTTGAAAACTTCGATAATGTAAACCGACGTGTGAAAAAAATCCAAAAAAAATCCTTATAACGTTTACGCTGCGGAAATTATTGACAATAGAGCAAAGTATTGTACTACAGTTTTATTGATTTCATCAATATCTACAAAAAAGTCCGTAATACTATATATGTCTAACTATTAGAGATCCGTATGAAAACTTCGATAATGTAACCCAAGGTGTAAAAAAATACCCATAAAATCATTATTACACCCGTGCGATGCCGGGGCGTACTGCTAGTATAATATAAGTATAGAATATCTTACGTATAGCATGAACGCACCATAGTAATAAATATTCCGAATTCGGGACACATTTCCGATGTGTCCCCGTCCGTGAATATAAACGTTTTCTTCTTTTCCTTCTTGGCCGATAGTACCACAGCCACTTGCTGGGCGGCGACTGACAGTACCGGCAACTCAATGCGATTGAACTCGTCAAAGCAGCCCCAAGAGCCTGATTGTGCCAAACCTTTGTATATTCGGCCAAGACCCCTGGAATTAACACAATAATAAAGAAAAATAGAAGGGTCCCGTTTTTACCCTAAATAACATCAAGTTGTAAAAAATAAAATATAAATAGTAGAACTGTAATCCACAAGTACACACATATCAGGCGCTGAGGATCTTGAAGATGTCTAAAGGGTAGTCAGAGGCACGTCTAAACATAACATTGGTCACATGCCTACTTTTTTAAAAGTAGGAAGTGTAGTTTATTATATGGAAATAACTGCAGTTTAGGTGGTGGATCTAGAAAACACAGCGGACTTATTATATTATTTTAAGGCTCTAGGTATATAACCTTATAAAAAAAAAAGAATTATCAAAATCGGACTACTCAGTAAAAAGTTATGCGGGGTCATAAATAAAAAATATATATACGCGTCGGTGCAAAATGAGAGGATACCTCACGCGCTACTTCAAAAATAGAATAAAAGACACTTAATTACAATGAACATGTTTTTTTTTTCTTATAATTTCTTACCGATAATCCATCTGATCGGAGCAGTTAAAAACTACAACATATTTAGCCAAGGTCTTGCCCATGTCTTTCACTGTTTCCGTTTTGCCAGTTCCTGCGGGACCACACGGTGCGCCACCCATGCTCATAGTTAGGGCTTGAGCTAAGGTTATGTAGCATCTATCAAAAATATACAATGAGAATATGATGAGCAAGCTTCATGCCAGTAAAGAAATAAAACCCATTTCAACCACCACAATATTAATAACGTTTAGAAAACTAAACGGAAAACCGACGAAAATGTTCCGACCAATCAAAATGTGACCAACAATCATCCCTTGTTTTCCTACCCTTAGGGCTAGAATTTTTTTCATTTTTTTTAGGACCACCTTCAATGTCTGTGCTCTTTAAAATCAAAAAAGAATAATCAAAGTCGGACTACTCTGTAAAAAGTTACCGATGTTATACATAAAAAAAATATATATAATACGCGTCGACTTGAGAACCTCCTCATATACCTTAATAATTCCACCTCAACAAATATAGTTACATAGTTACATACATACATGCATTGCAAGTTAAATAAAAGCTTGTAAAAATACATAAATCATTATTGAATGTATCAAAGAGGGTTAGTCCAGAAATACCAAATGCCCATAGATTAGTAAAAAGTGAAAAAACTTCATTAAATCATTATCCATAACATCTAACCTGTCTGTCAATGGCGTGATAACCAATCTATCCGTGCATCCCAAGTACTCATTCTGATAGGCAAAGGTAACGTCAGTGACGGAAACCCATGTTTTATCAGCATCCTCCTTGAAGTAGAACCGACACTGTTTTAACCACTCAAAATCATGAGACGAACGCACGTTCAAACGTACCTAGAAACAAAATTACTAAAGTTCAAACGTACCTAGAAATAAAATTATGAACGTTCAAACGTACCTAGAAACAAAATTATGAACGTTCAAGCGTACCTAGAAATAAAATGTTTCGACTAATAGAAAAGTCAAACGACAATATTAGTTGATTTAGTTTTATGATGGAACTTAGTCCTACATGCATATAATTGACATGGGACTTTGTATTATCTACACAATAGAAAACAAAAGATATGCGCGGTCATACATAAGAAAAGCAACAAAATAGGTATATACATATATATATATATTTACATGACGAAATGAGAACTTCCTTTTTCGGTGAAAAAATTCAGAAATGTTCAAACGTACAGATTTTCTATCTGAAAATTGTTCAGTTGAAAATCGCGGAATTGTTTGGAAAATCGTGAAACTTACCAACATGTCAAATATATCTCTTTGATGTACATGAATCGTGATTAGAGTTTCGAACTTGATTCTCTCAATTTTGAGCAAATCTCTAGTTGTTTGGTCGATGAGGGTATTTAATAGCTCCAAAAACTTATTGTTAGTCTCCATCATGATTTTTTTGTCTTGCCTAGCTTGCGAGAGGCCTAATTCGGCGTCTCGCGTCCAAATAATTTGAATACCTAAAAGCCCGATCTGAAAAGAAAAAATATTAACGTAGTTATTGTGAACCTAGGAGACATTCATTTTTCACCGACTTCATATTATTATTTACTTTTATCATTTTCATGATTATATTTTGCATATAATGTATTGTTTATTTATTTGTAAGTATTTTCCATAAAACTAACAAAACTTCATCAGCAAATAAAAATGTAGGAAAATATAGGATGTTTTTTGGTGTTTATTATATTCAAAAATTTGGTTTAATAGAACGAACATACCTGAAATGTAATAACAACAAATTTTAGTATCGATATTTTAAAACAAAATTTTCGGTTGAAATCGGTTTTTGAACGTATGTATGTAATATTTTTTTTCACCTACCTGAGCGGGCATTTTATCCAGAAACATAAGTAGGTTAAATGTAGGATCATTGAGGACAGCAACGGCGTTCCTTATTATGGAGTGTAAGCTGCTTTGGGCAGATTGTAGTAATGATGTCAGCCATGTTTCAACGGAACCCTCGGCTCGCACTGCCCGCTCTAGCTTTATCTCTTCGCCTTCAGATGAGACAACAGCCACCATCTTGTTGTATTCTAAAAAGGTTCAATAGAATGAATGAATGATGAATTAGAAATGAGTAAGGCTCGTATTCAAGAACGACACTAAGAGAACGCATAGTAGGCTCCGACCCACAGTGGACAATATCTTGTTTCATAAACATCACTTGAGTGTTGTGCGACACTATGCGTACACTTCAGTGTTCCTCTAGCCAAAGTACCTCAACAGCTACTTTACCGAACGCATAGTGTTGGTTGTATTGTCATACGTATAACCTCAAGTAAATTTAACTTAAAAATTAGTACAAATGAGGATGATTTTGATGATTATTTTATTCGGTCGACGAAAAAACGATACTATTTATATTCACTACATACAAGAAAATTTTATTGTAATTTATTAATCCAACAGATATCAGGGGTCATACCACAAGGTCCTAAAGTAATATCATAAAAATTGCATTGTCACTTTTGCACCGTAATTAATATTGTTTTGATATTCCTTTTTAACTTGTGGTACGGCCACAGCTGATGAGCCGACATGACATTTGTTTGTTTATACAAAATACTCTGTGGTTTGTTTCTTTGATTGATTGATATTAATGACGTTTACCATTGCTTGAAGTTAGGTCCAAAACCAATCACAACGCCGAATTCACCCCTATGCGTTCACTGAGCTAAGGAATACTCAAGTGTTGTTCATGAAACGAATGTATGGACATATTCGACACTGTGAGAAATCGGAAACTTTGCAGTGAGAACACTAAGGCTCGTATTCATGAACGACACTAAGCTAAGTGTAGGATTTCTCACTGCAAAGTTTCCGATTTCTCACAGTGTCGAATATGTCCATACATTCGTTTCATGAACAACACTTATGTATTCCTTAACTCAGTGAACGCATAGGGGTGGATTCGGCGTTGTGATTGGTGGTTGGTTTTGGACCTAACTTCAAGCAATGGTAAACGTCATTAATATCAATCAATCAAAGAAACAAACCACAGAGTATTTTGTATAAACAAACAAATGTCATGTGTCATGTCGGCTCATCAGCTGTGGCCGTACCACAAGTTAAAAAGGAATATCAAAACAATATTATTACGGTGCAAAAGTGACAACGCAAATGTTCTGATATTACTTTAGGACCTTGTGGTATGACCCCTGATATCTGTTGGATTGATAAATTACAATAAAAATTTCTTGTATGTAGTAAATATATGATACTATTCGTTTTTTAATCGGCCGAATAAAATAATCATCAAAATCATCCTCATTTGTACTAATTTTTAAGTTAAATTTACTTGAGGTTATACGTATGACAATACAACCAACACTATGCGTTCGGTAAAGTAGCTATTGAGGTACTTTGGCTAGAGGCACACTGTAGTGTACGCATAGTGTCGCACAACACTCAAGTGATGTTTATGAAACAAGATATTGTCCACTGTGGGTCGGAGCCTACTGTGCGTTCTCTTAGTGTCGTTCTTGAATACGAGCCCTACACTTAGCTTAGTGATGTTCTTGAATACGAGCCTCAGGCTCGTATTCAAGAATCTTGTTTATGAAACAAGATATTGTCCACTGTGGGTCGGAGCCTACTATGCGTTCTCTTAGTGTCGTTCTTGAATACGAGCCTTAGTATTGTACCGTCTGTAATTTTTCGTAACTACATTATAATAGAGGCTTTTCTAAAAAATAGTATCAAGCGGAAGTCCAGAATTAGAGCAACGTTAAAGACGAATCTTCTCCGTATAAAGAATACGCTATCAAAAACATAACTTGTAAAAAAGCCTTGCAACGCAACTCAGTTCTTATACCGTAAAAAGTCATGAGAACCATGTAATACCAAGTCGGTTAATTTATTCAGTCCCTACTTTAAGGGTCCTTCTATCTTAAGTTATTACGTAAAGGTTAGCGAACAATTTTGTCGGTTTTCTTTTTAGTTTTTAAGCTTATTATAGATAATTTATTCTTATAAATTTAAGCCAGTTAGTTAACAATACACTACATTACATAATAATATAGTTGGTAGGTACTACTAGAGCCTCTTTTTTGTTCGAAAGACCTTGACTGTCTGTTCGTATGATCGCGTTTTACTCGTAAACAAATGAACAGATTTTTGATGTGAAACATCTATAGCGGCACGTTAGACCACGCATGTATCTAAGGCTCGTATTCAAGAACGACACTAAGAGAACGCATAGTAGGCTCCGACCCACAGTGGACAATATCTTGTTTCATAAACATCACTTGAGTGTTGTGCGACACTATACGTAACGTACACTTCAGTGTTCCTCTAGCCAAAGTACCTCAACAGCTACTTTACCGAACGCATAGTGTTGGTTGTATTGTCATACGTATAACCTCAAGTAAATTTAACTTAAAAATTAGTACAAATGAGGATGATTTTGATGATTATTTTATTCGGTCGACGAAAAAACGATACTATTTATATTCACTACATACAAGAAAATTTTATTGTAATTTATTAATCCAACAGATATCAGGGGTCATACCACAAGGTCCTAAAGTAATATCAGAAAAATTGCGTTGTCACTTTTGCACCGTAATTAATATTGTTTTGATATTCCTTTTTAACTTGTGGCCACAGCTGATCAGCCGACATGACATTTGTTTGTTTATACAAAATACTCTGTGGTTTGGTTCTTTGATTGATTGATATTAATGACGTTTACCATTGCTTGAAGTTAGGTCCAAAACCAACCACCAATCACAACGCCGAATTCACCCCTATGCGTTCACTGAGCTAAGGAATACTCAAGTGTTGTTCATGAAACGAATGTATGGACATATTCGACACTGTGAGAAATCGGAAACTTTGCAGTGAGAACACCTACACTTAGCTTAGTGATGTTCTTGAATACGAGCCTAAGTAATAAAAACTCGAAAACGAAAAAAAAAAAAAGGTAATAAGAATATTATTACAAAATGGTTTCTGTACAGCAATGTTAATCTGCAACAATCTACGCAATCTACATGGGTGTTATTCGGGTACCTAGAGTTTTTTATTAAAATTTATTATCTGAATTGGCCATACAAACCACGAACGTAAGTAGCTAATGACCATGTGAAAGACGCTGCTTAAATCATCTTTCGTAGATGTTACAGGCCCGCAATGATGATGATGATGATGATGCTGATGATGATGATGATGATAATGATGATAATGATGATGACGATGATGATGAAAGAGTTCTTTACTACTGGACTTCCGCTTGAAACAATTTTTTGGAACACGCATCTACAATGATCTATACTCACCAATGTCGTTAAATTTAACGTAACGAATGTTATCGAAAATCGAAAGTAAATGATTCTGGATCGTGTGCGAGTCAGATGCCTGCCCCAGGATCTCCAGCAGCGCTGGGTCCGACACGAAGAAGAACCTTGGAAACATTGTGCGTTTCCTTTCCAAGTATCCGCTGAGACTCTTCTGGCATAGCTCCAGTTGTTCCTGCAGACAGCGGATCCAGCCTTAAAAAGAGGTTGTGGTCACAGTTACCCGAAAGCCCCCCCCCCCCAACGCATGACTCGATCTTGATGTCATGACCACAGACATCAAGGTGCCATGGCAGCACCGACCACACAGCCTATAGACTCCTCATGCAAGGCGAACACTTTCAAACAACACTGCTTATACTGCTGATATAAGACACTGAGAGAGACTCCGGCCAATCAAAATGCATTTTTTACCGTTCCCCCTGACCCGCACACCTCAACGATTTGACTGAATTATTTGTTTGAAGAAATAAGCTAATAAGCGTCTATTGGGCTACGTGGTCAATGCATGGCATCCAATATTTGACTATCATGGATCCAACACCACAGACACCAGACACCCGGGCACCCACGAAGTCAGCGCCCAGCAATTTAGACTTTGACGTAAAGGAATAAGAGCGATCGTATTTTTAGGAAGTTTCAATTTCAGCATGGTCACTACAGAATGCTAGTTTGCCATCATAGTTTGTTAAAAGTACAAAAGTGTGACGTCACAAGTGTAATAGGGTTATGGGTATGCCATCAACTTGCCTGCAGATGAGGCAATAGCTGTCGCAGCAGATCGTCGCCCACGCAGCACGACACCACGCCTGGCGTTTCGTGTGCCCTTTGCATAATCTTCTGCCAGGACTTGTCTATCTTGGAGAACCTCTTGGCCTCCTTCGGCAGCTGTTTGGCAATATCGCCGCCGACGAACACCGCCTCGAGATAAACCCACATGTTTTGTACCAGTAGCCACCTTTCTAATATTTCATTTGTCATTTGCAAATCGTACAGCCATTGCTGAATCTGTTTGCGGAATGGCGCGTTGTATCTGAAATTATTGTTAATAGTTATTTTTTTCAATATTGCAATCATTTCGCATGGACTACTGCAAACTGTGGTCGTGTGTCAAATGTAAAAATTGAACGTGCCTCCGACTATACCCTTTAAACATCGTCAAAGAAGACGCATGAAGATCTGAGAGGATTTCTATCGTACATTGGGATAGTCGTGTTTCTATTATTTTATAAATTATAAATTATAATACTTCTTTTCAACCAACGAAACAAATAAATTCTCAATTCGACTTCGTCTCTGTTATTTCCGTTTTAAAATTACATAATAATTATTGAATATTTTAGTACTTTAGTAAAAACATATTTGTATTTTTACCGATTTGACAGCAATGATCCCAAAATCATCAAACTGTCTTCTAGTTGACCGATTGTTTCTGCCGTAGTGTCGCCCCTCAGTAAAAGTTCACCTCTATTGTTAAAGGTTTGGAAGGTCAGTTCATGAACTGACCATTCGTTGGTAACTTGACGCTGCTTTGCTTCAATGTCTTTTTCCTTCATCGCTGATATGCAAATATCCTACAATAATTGCAAATAATATAAAAAAAAATCGGACTCGCGCACGAAGGGTTCGTGCTATCTATAAAAAACACGTTTGTTGTATGGGAGCCCCACTTAAATATTAATTTTATTCTGTTTTTAGTAAGTATTTGTTATTATGTTTAATTTTAATTTATGTCGCATAGATTTCAAAAAAATATATTCTTCCCTTTATGTTCCTACATCTCTGATATTCTTACGGAACCCTCGGTGCGCGATTCGACATATAATGTATACGCTATAAAAGATTATTTTTGTTAAACATTGTTGTACGCAATCTAATAATTTGTTCTTTTACCAACGGAACAAAGTATGTCTGGCTACGTCACCCTTTAGCGAGACTACGGCTTGGCCTATTCGTTCATCGTTCATGAATAAGGTCAGCCAAGTTACGTCATAAAATAGTAACGTCGTGACGCCGTCGACAAGCGTTTCATCGATCGCCCGCTCACTCGCTTGAGTAATAAACATGTAATATATAATTTATAAAACGAACTTTCCTGCACACGCGTTAGAGTTTAGTTTTGAATAGTACAAAACAGAAAGTATATTGGCCTCATTTATTGATCAAAGCAGAGTCGAGCATGCGCAAGAAAGTAGCGGTCGTTTTACCTCCTATAATTCTGCTCGCCTAGTAGAAATCCGCGCAAACGACCTGTTGCAGGGTCATGATTCAGGGTTATTCTCGGAGAAAATCAAGTTGAGCAGCTACGAATGTACACAGCCGTATGTAACGTCAAAGTACGAACTTATATTTTACTTCATATCTTTTTAGTATGAAATGGAGTATATTTTTTTAATTAACACAAAATCTAAATTTTAATTAAAATAACCAGTAACTCGAAGCAACGTGTCCTACTCAAATGATCCTGAAATTACGAGTTTGTCTGTTCGATTATATTATTTATTTATTTATTTATACTTTAATTGCACTTATAAAATAAATACAAAAAGGCGGACTTAATGCCGAGGCATTTTCTACCAGCCAACCAATTGGTAGTAGAAATATGTAGTTGGCAAATAAAAAACTTAAAAACTAGGTAATGAAAAATGGAAAAATAATATACTTAATTTTACATTATATTTAAAATAAATACGACAGAAAATATTATTATAATAATATAAGAATATAGATATATAAAAATATATAAGTATATTGATATATTTATGTATATCAAATTATATAAAAATTATACCTATGTTGTATAAAATAAATGGATTAACAAGTGCTAAGATAAGTAAATTTAAAAGGTATTTCGAAAATAAATTTCACCCAAATATGGTTTAGTACTTAGAAACAACTTCATTGAATTCACTTGACGGTTGTAAATATCGTATTTTTTTAAGGGTAACAAAATCTCCTACAATCAATTATTTTCAAAATTAGTTTTATACTGAAATGTCGGTACATTTTGATCGCGCGGTACCACGAGCGAGTCAGTATCAGCTTGAATTAGAGTTATTATAACATTTTAGGTATTATAACATTGTCCTAATTTTGCGGGAGGTTGAGCCTAACAAAAATCCGAATACTACAACTAAAAAAAATCGGTACACAATTATGTAGTATAGATATAGATAACTTATAAAATCTGTACATACACCAAATAAACATAATATAACATCACACAAATGTTTGTCCTTGGTATTTTGTATCCACGACCGACGTAGAAGGTACCTACAAACTGTATGGTTCATACCTCTATGTCTTCCTTATTCGGAAGGAGTGGTGCTTCTAAAATATTCTTCAGGCAGAAATCCTCGTTATCCAGTTCAAAATTATATTTAGTGACCTCCATGATCCGTTGCCAATGGCGTGGCTTCATTGCCTTGTTCGCCATCAGCTCGAGTAAGGGGCACATGTCATTGAAATCATCGATGGTCTTCTTCAAGGCGAAGAATGCAGGCCATTCTTTTAATCTAAAAAATGCTGTGTAATTATAATAATCGAATGAAAAAAAAACTCTGGGAACGCATAAGTAAAAATGTTCATTTTGCAACAAACACGCTAAATTTTGTAAGATGTGAACGTTCTTATTGTGTTCACGTTAAGTTCTAAATTAGCATAAACCTTAGTCTTAAAATGTCATTATACATATTTTATTTCTCATATTACACACATTCAAATGTCATATTAGTCAACACCAATTTGCTTTATTTACTTATTTAGGTTGACGTTTCTAAATCACATAATGAAAATAGGAAATTTATCATAATTAATCTCGAAGAAGATTAACAGGTTTAAGCTAATTTAGACTTTAAAGTCAAATCAATAAGATCTATAGTATTTGACTAAATATTGGTAACAGAATTGCTCCAATACGTACTATTTAATAGGGCAATGTAATTCATGCGCGTTTGTTACTATAATCAATTTTATGTGTCAAGTTACATTGTTTTTTTGTGCAATCCTACTAATATTACGAGTATCATAGAGTATCGCCCGAGAAGTTGTCCCGCATCACGTAAAATGTTGCGGGACACTACAATATGGCGTCAAGTAGATTAAGCGTTGCACGCATCGACCACATAGCCTAATGGCTTCATTTCTTCAAACAAACTATTCTGTCAAACTGTCGAGGTGTGCGGGTTAGAGAGAAGCGATAAAAAATTCATTCTGATCGGCCGGTTCAATGCCCGCCGCGGCGAGCGTCGCGCTCGGTTATATCAGCAGTGTAAGCCTAATGTGTTGTGAGAAAGTGTTCGCCATGAGGAGTCTATTGGCTGTGTGGTCGATGGTTGTGCGGTATTTTACGGGACAAAATATCCTCAAGTGTATTGGCTTTAGTAATTTGTGTAATGTAACAAACCCTTTAGGAAGTTTACGGCATCTATTTTGGAACTCCATTAGTTCATTATTAATTTCCTCAATATTAACTTCGCCCCATGGTATGTCATAGTAACTGCTAACTCTATCTATGACATCGTTGTACAGCTTGTAGAGTTTTTGCAGTAGATTTAGTTCCTTCCTGATCTGTGCCAGTTCAGGGTACTCTGTGTGGGGAAGTCCAAATAGTTCTTCGCCGTTTTGGTATGTTTGTAATTTTCGCCACATACCATCGAAACGATTCTAAAATTATTAAAAAATAAATAAATATTGGTGGACATTTCACAGAGCGCCATCTAGCCCCAAACTAAGCAAAACTTGTACTGAGAACCAGATAACTGATAGAATATTTATATACGTATTTTTTTGTTGTAAATACATACTTATTATACATTAACACCCAGACACAGAACAAACATTCATCACACAAATGTTTATCCCGGGTGGGGATCGAACCCACAACCTACAGCGCAGAAGGCAGAGCTACTAACACCTGAGCTGTTAGGAGTAAAATGAAAAAAAAAGTGTGTGTGTCAGCTACGACGTACGATTGGAGTTTACTCCTTACGAACGATAATTATGATATATATCGAATAGAAAAAAAGGGTAAATGAACGCATCTGCTAAAATGATAAGAGAAACAAACATATATCTGTAATTATTCGGATTATTTATATTACTTCAATAAAGCGTATTACATAAAGTATGTTACAAAAAAATAGTTCTAAGTTCTAAAAATAGTTCTTAGTTCATGCATTGAACTATCGTAATTTGCATTCATCTAGTTCAGGTGGTCAACAGAGATGATTTTGTTAGGCGTTCTTTTATCTTTCCAAGTTCATCGAACTAAAATAAATAGGATCGCGACTGTAATCCTCAGGTACGGTAGGCAGGCTCGACATCCTCTCGGATTTCCAGGCGCTCAGATCTTTGAAGATGGGTTAGTCAGAGGCACGTCCAAACAGATAAGTAGTTAGGTAGTTTTGGTATGGTCAGTGTTTAATTTAATTTTGGTGGTTTATCGCCACAAATACAGATGTTCCTGCACTAGGCTCACTCAGTGTACCTACTTACTAGGTAGGTACCTACCTACTTACTTAATTTGGTTTGGATTTAAACGGTTAGTAGTACCATACCACACAACCAATGTAACATAATACAATTCTCAAATTGTGTAGACGAAACTCAACCTTATTACTCTAGTTTTAAAGTGTTCGAAACTTGCTTTCATAGGTCAAAGTATAGTGAACGATATTCCAGCTATTCGCTAATAATATCTTCATCTCGCCTACGCGCTTGAAAGTTAGCGCGCTAGAGAGGGATGCCATAATTATTATTAATTTTAGGTTTCATTATTTTACGTTTTATTCGCATAAAAGCATGTACAAAAAGATAACAAAGTCAAAATATCATTAACGTTAAAAACGTAATTTTCATTTTGAGATTACGCTAATTTAGACTTTAACATAATAGTAATAAGAGCGATCGTTTATTATATTTTTCATTCAAGTGTTGTATCTAGCTACAGTTGGTTCAGACAAAAACTACTAGATAATGAGATACTATAAGATACTAGAAATAAATAATGCTACAATTTTTATGAGATACGCTGTGTAATGTATTCTAACTCATTCTTTTACACGTTCAATCCTACAGATATATATGTTTGTCTCTTTCTACGTAACGCCTCAACTTTTCGTGTTACACTTGATTTTACTCCCCATAAAATTTCCGTACCGGGCCTTATAACTCAAATCGTTTCTTAAGGAGTAAACTCCAAAAATATATGAATTAGGATCACTACTGTAATCCCCAAGTACGGAAGACACGAGGTACGCGTCCACAGATCGGTATCGTACGCATCAATCGCATCGCATTAAACGGATCGTAGTATTCTTTGTATAGAAAGTCACACAATTGCGGCCACTGATCTGACCGACCGATACTGACCATTGGACGCGTACCGTTAGGGTGTTGTTTTGAGGTTCATGACCCCGGTAAGGGTGGTAGGATCAATGAAGAGGGTGGCAGGGAAAAGGCTGAGCTTCGAATATAAGGAAATAAAAATAAGGAAAATACCAAAATATTTCCCCTCGTTTAACGACGGCGACGGTCTTGCAACCTGTCACTGTTGAATGTGAACTACTTCAAAATGTGGGTATGTTTCGATGTGCCTCTGACTATATATTCAAGGTAATGAGCGCCTGGAGATCTGGTAAATATCGTATGTTTCAATGCTTGTTTATCTCCCAAAACTGCGCTTCGATACTCCGAGACCGATCACCGAGTATTGAAATATATACCTTATTTCGACTAGATAACTATTAAATTCAATTGATAAATACGCTGCCGTTCGGTCCTCCAGGCATGCGCCAGGCATTATGTAACATTAGAATACGTGCTGATAACAAAATGTCGTACAACAAACCTGGAACAGTATGAGTCTGTCTGACGCTTCCCTGGGGGTCAACCCCGATTGCATCGGTCCAGCGTATCTGTACTCATGGCAGTATTCGGTATTATCCTCCCTGAATCGATCCAAGTTGCCTCTTAGATCTGACTCGAACTGCGGTTGCATGTGGAGGAGTTGGACGTGAGATGCCAACGCAGTAGCTTGGAGCTGTTGCCAGGAGTATCGCAGGTTATCCACCTGCTCTAGATCCTCTTTGCTGACCGGCAGATCATAGCGAGTTATGATGTTGAAGGCCTCCTGTTAGGGTGAGAGGGCATTTCAAACGGTTTATAGAATTAAAACTATCGTGGTTATTTGCCGTATTTATAGTTAAAATAAACGGTTTATATTGAAAAATGATTAGAACGACGATTTTTAAACAACATACAATAAAGTAATTATCTATCTCTTACGTTAAGCAAAGGTTTTGTATCAGGCGATATTTATTTATGAATTATTCCTATTTAAAAATACAATAGGTATAACGCATCACAACTGCCATTTATCAAAATGGATCATAGACAAATAATTGAATTACCCAAAGATTTTAAACAAGTTTGTTTGCTATGCTTAGCCAAAATTGTAAATGCCCAAAACCGGGGTAGGCACTGCAACCGGGTCTATGACCCTATATCATGCAACTAGTTGTACCCGTGTGCAACTTCGTTCGCAATGGTAGCGCGCATAGACATGACATATTAAAGTTACTACGAAAAAATACGTTTTTTATACTAATATTATAAAGTGTTTTATTTTATTTTATTTTATTTCGTATCGCTTTAGAATTAACAAATGATGTGTAAGGTGCCCTCCCCGTTCCCGTTCCCGTGGTATCAAACTGTACTCACTGTATTCTATTTTTTTTAAATATTTTAATACTAATTATCCTATTCCGAACACAGACAATTTCAAATACAAAAAAATCACACATTTCCAGCCGTTCTTGAGTTGCAAATGGTGTAACTAAAACGGCTTTGTTTTATATATTGATAAGTTAGCCCGGCGAACTTCATATCGCTTTAGAATTAACAAATGTTGTGTTAAGTTCCTGTTCCCGTTCCAAGTATCCTATGTCCGTCTCCTGGTTATAAGCTACCTCCCCACCAATTTTTTGCGAGATAGATTCAGCAGTTCTTGAGTTATAAATAGTGTAACTAACAAGACTTTCTTTTATGTATAAAGATATGGTTCTCATAGTCACTATCACTACATAGTATAAAGCAAAGTCGCTTTCCGCTTCCCGCGTATGTATGTATGTTTGCTTATATCTTTAAAACTACACAACGGATTTTGATGCGGTTTTTTTAAATAGATAGAGTGATTCAGGAGGAAGGTTTATATGTATAATAACATGCTACCCGTGCGAAGCCGGGGCGGGTCGCTAGTAAAATATAAAAAAAATATATATAATATATAAATATTGGTGAACATTATCACACAGCGCCATCTAGCCCCAAACTAAGCAAAGCATGTACTATGGGAACTAGATAACTTATAGAATACTTATAATACTTTTTTTTTTGTAAATACATACATATGATTTATAATGACAAACAGACACAGAACAAATATCTATTATTATCACACAAATATTTGTCCTGGGTGGGGATCGAACCAACAACCAACAGCGTAGAAGGCAGAGCTACTACCAACTGAGCTGTGAGGCTATTCTATTTATTTACCTCCACCGGATCAATCTTCAGCTCCATATCCACCTCTTGCTCCCTTATCTTCTTCAATGTTTCCATAACAGTTCTAACATCATCCAAGTCTCGTATTGGTCTTTCTAATTTTCTTTCTAAATCGTTCATTATCGCGTAAACGTAGTCCATTTCACGTTTGTATTTCTTGCGCATTGCTTGACTTATTCTATGGGTTCCATCTATTTAAAACATGACAACTTACTCGTACAACAAATTATTATAAAAACACTAGCAGACTCGGCCACGCGTTGCCGTGTCAACAGTTTGCAATAAAATAATATTGCGACTATAAATTGAGTTGTAAGCTATCCTATCTTTCAAGCTGGATCAAACTGCACACGGTGTGCAAAGTTTGGTTAAAATCGGTTAAGAGGCTCCCAGTCGCTGATTGCTCTTTTTCGAAACGAAAAAAGAAATACTTCTGAACAAGCCACATCTCCTATTTTTATAAGTATATTACTTCAGGTTCCTACCTAGATTTCTATTAAGCTGAAAACATAATAGCAGAAACTTTTCACGATAAAGATATTATTTCAAAATGATACGTTTTAGAATTTATGATCGAAATATTTTATATACCTACTATTAAAATCAACTTGTGATTTATTGTTAAAGATAAACTCATAAACTACTTAAGGCGCTCCCAGTCGACGATTGTTTTTTTTCGAAACGAAAAAAGAAATACTTGTGAACAAGCCACATCTCCTATTTTATAATGTATAGTATATGTGAATAAAGATGTACCCATCTTTAATCACTTCGATAAATAATCCTACCGACCGCTGCAATGACGACAAACACACGACGGCGCGTGATCCGCCTTAGCTTTTCGAATAAATTAATGATATAAATTATGTATAATTACTTATCAAAAATCTATTCTAATAGAAATCTAGATCTACATATTACCTATCTTTAACAATAAATCACAAGTTGATTTTAATAGTAGGTATATAAAATATTTCGATCATAAATTCTAAAACGTATAATTTTGAAATAATATCTTTATCGTGAAAAGTTTCTGCTATTATGTTTTCAGCTTAATAGAAATCTAGGTAGGAACCTGAAGTAATATATTTATAAAAATAGGAGATGTGGCTTGTTCAGAAGTATTTCTTTTTTCGTTTCGAAAAAGAGGCAATCGTCGACTGGGAGCCCCTTAAGTAATACATCGTAACTCACGTAATCCTTACTTTTTAGCTCAGTAGTTAGTCCTAGCTTCAGCTTCTCTGTAGAAACGGCCATGCAATTTCCAATGATAAGTACATCTGGCTCAGTTGATAATTTTATATCAAGTTCGCTATGTCTTTTCAGTGAAAGCTCAAAGTCGTTCAGGTTCCAAGCCAAGAGTTGACGCAGGGTTTTTTCGCACTTCCACAGATAGTGATATGGTCGCCACCGTTTTACTAATGTGTTCAATTCCTGTGGAATGTAAAATGCATCAATCAATGGTTAGGTAAGTATGCAATTTCGTAAAATACGAACGATCCTATTCCATTCACGTTAAAGTCTAAATTAGCGTAACTTAAGAATGAATGGTGTATAACTTACTTAGGATAGTTTTGACTAAGCTGAAGTGACGCAGGTCTAATATCCTAAAGCAGTTTAAATTTATTTTCCGCTGCGACGGTTCTAACGCCTTAATTAGATCAACAGGGCAAGACACAAATCGGCTTTTCTAAAATGAACCTTAAAGCGTTACAAATAAAACGCAAATTAATTTTAATAAAGTACATTTGGAAATCGCAGGTCAGACGATTCACGTATGACAAAACTGATATAATATAGCTAGTTAGAGGTGATATACTTGAATAAGAACTTCTGACCTGCGCATTATAATATCGCCGCTTGTAAGAATACTAACTAGTTTCCTCACGATGTGGCCCTTCACCGTTTTGAGCACGTTAAATAAAAATTAAATGAAAGCTTGTAATAAACATAAAGCAATTACCGTTTTGACATTTTGCGAACACGTCGACAACAGAGATAGCGTTTTGATTATCTCCTTGTTTTCCATCACATGGTTATAGAAATTCTTTTGTTGGAATGGAAAAGTTGGCTTTTCCTCAGATTCCAGCCGGTAATGCTTCTTTCTTTTCATTTTGGCCGCATCACCCTTTGTCGCCTTTTGAACGTTAACTGGTGCCGTTGACGAGACCTGTTGTTCGTCAAGCTTCGTGACTACATCGAGGAGCTGATTAGCTTGGTGACCAGCGACCTTCTTCCAGCTGACCTGGATAGCGCATGCACGAAGCGAGGGGGAGATATGCAAACAAACCGAAACAAAAGAAATAGTGCAAAGCCACAGTAAGTGTACGGCAATGTGAATTATAAAGAAGCATAAAAGAGGTGTTGCGGACGAAAACACAGTCAAATTCACACATGTGTAAGTGGAGTAGGTAATATTCAACGTCACAGTACAATTAACATCACACAATTGGAGGGAAATAAGAGAACATTCCATTATTTTTGGTGCTAAAATCATACAAATACAGTAAGAAGTTCTTGTTTTGTTTTTTTTTACACATCGGCTTCTATTCCTAATCTAATCAAAGCTTGTACTATGGAAACCAGATAACTGATATAATACTTATATACATATATTTTTTGTAAATACATACATATTATACATATTAACACCCAGACACAGAACAAACGTCTATGTTCATCACACAAATTTTTTATCCTGGGTGGGAATTGAACCCACAACCTACAGCGCAGATATATACCATACTACTACCATAAATTATAAGTTATTGTTAACTGTTGTTTTAATGACCCCTGTAAGTTTAAGCTCGTAGGTCCCAATTTATTAAATTTTTACATATTTTTTGTGTAAATACAACAAGCTCTAGCATTCAGACTGAAAACGTATGTACAAGTAATTTACATAAATTCGCCCTTATATTACATCAGATTATTATGATAAGGGCTTCTTTCACGATTTTCAAGAACAGACGTAGTACTTTTAGTCATCTTCAACTATATATGACATATGTATAAAAATAAATAAGTTTTCTGTTGAAAAATATTATTCAATGACAAGCTTTTGTAAATTCATTTATACCATCGAGCACCAGCGCGCTATCACCTGTATAATATTGTCATCGGAACTTGACAAGTATGCAAAGTTTTTACTCAATCAAAGTATTTACTAAGGAGTTCCATTGTGAGTGTCTGTTGAACAGCTCCTGACTCCATCATCAGATCAGCTCGCTATATTATTGCATTGTCACCGAAGTTACATAAGTATGCAAAATCTCAACTCAATCAGTTGGGGATAACTGCTTCAAAATTGAGTTTAAGATTCCATCTTAAGGCCCTGTATGTGGACGATTGCTCTTTTTCGAAACAAAAAAAGAAATACTTCTGAACAAGCCACATCTCCTATTTTTATAAATATATTACTTCAGGTTCCTACCTAGATTTCTATTAAGCTGAAAACATAATAGCAGAAACTTTTCACGATAAAGATATTATTTCAAAATGATACGTTTTAGAATTTATGATCGAAATACTTTGATACCTACTATTAAGATCAACTTGTGATTTATTGTTAAAGATAGGTAATATGTAGATCTAGTATTCTACTAGAATAGGTTTTTGATAAGTTTTTATACATAATTTATATCATTAATTTATTCGAAAAGCAAAGGAGGGACCACGCGCCGCCCATGGATCAGTACCACGTGCAGCGGTCGGTAGGATTATTTATCGAAGTGATTAAAGATGGGTTCATCTTTATTCACATTTATTTATTATTTATTTATTTATTTATTTATTTACAAAACACAGATCGGGTACAATTAATGGCAGATAGTGTTATTAAACCTAAATTAGGTTTGTCTTAACACTAGGTTCTCAATATAATATAATTAACTTTTAAACAACAATTCTACTTAACACAATAATGAAGATAAACACTAAAAACTACAAATATCATCAAACCAAACAAATACAGTTTATGAGCCCACACTCACATACACCCATCGTTAAGCAACCAGCCAACCTGACAACTTCCTACCATAGTATTATTGACTTAGTCACAGATTAGGTAATAAGTAGTGCGTATTAGTAGGTACGGTGCGCGGTGTAGTGGTTACCTATCACTGTGTGTGTGCGCGTGCGCATCATATTTTGCTATTTTATTAGCCTACAACTATTTTGCCTACATCTAATAACCTACATAAAGGATGCTCCATTTTATAATTGGTTTGACAAATTGTTTATAAAGTATTTTTTTAAATTGTATTTAATGTTCTTTGAAGTAAGTGCAGTTTTAATCTCTAGCGGCAAATTATTAATAAGATGAGGAAGTATAAATTGGGATGTTCTTTTTCCGTATTCATTAGTAACATAAGGTTTAAGAAGTTTTTTATTAATCATACTTCTGGTTATTACGGGGTGACTTTTTTGAAATTGGATTTCTGTGCGGAAGAATTGTTCTACAAGAAGATTAAAGTTGACTTTATTATGTATAGGTATGACACCACAGTATTTAAAAAGTCCCATGGGATCCCCTGAGTATTTATTTTTAATTTTTATGGGAACTATTAATTTTAATAGCCTATATTGTATGTTATAAATCTGATCCAAGTAAGTTTTGTAGGTACGGCCATAACTACTCAGCCCGTATGAAACTGTACCTTCTACTAAAGCCTTATACATTGTTAACAACACATCGAATGGCACTCTGCTTTTTATTATGTAGAATTTCGCCATTATTAATCTAAGTTTATCACTCGTTTTGTCTATGTGTTTAGCCCAATTAAACCTATTATCTATAACAAGCCCGAGGTATGTGTGCTCGTTAACCTGTTCTAGGCTTATGCAGCTGGTTGTACATAAAATGTTAGATGAGTGAAGGCAATCGTGACTATGTGCTATTATTTTCACGTCTACTGTAGATAAATTGTGGCTAGAGTGGACATGGATAAATTTAGTTTTTTCAGCATTCAAAACCAGTCCTGCATCATGAGACCACTGACATATTGCCTTGAAGTCTGCTTGAATATGATTTTGAGCTATACTAATATCTCTGTCAGCTGACATAAGACAGGTGTCGTCGGCAAATTGGTATACCTCGCAGTGCTTAATAACATTATTAATATCGTTGACATAGGTTAAGTAATGTAAGGGACCAAGAACTGAACCCTGTGCCGTGCCTTCAGTAACATTGATCCTGTCACTATAATTGTCACCCACCCTAACCTGGTAGCTACGGCTACGAAGATAATCAGAGCACCAATCCAGCATACTGCCTCTTACCCCACTGTAGTCCAGTTTCTTAATGAGTAGGTCATGCCGCAAAGTATCAAATGCTTTACTGTAGTCTATAAAGACTAGTATGACTTGCTTTTTCGCGTCTAGGTGAGCATTTACATTATCAGTAAAGCGAGACAGTAATAGTGTAGTGCTCTTATTTCGCTGAAACCCATACTGTTGCGACGATAGTATGCAGTTTTCTTGGTAGAACGTTTGTATAGTACCACATATATATTTTTCGACTATTTTATCTAAAACTGGTAATATTGTTATTGGGCGATACTTCTCATAGTCCTTGGTGCTTCCTCCTTTATGAATAGGACGCACAACACCTTCTTTTAGCTCATTAGGATAACGTCCAGTGGATATACATGTATTTATTAATCGCGTTATTGCACTCACAATCTTGCCTGATAATCTAATAATATCTATTGCTCGAATGCCGTCTGCACCTGGGGCCTTATTGGGATTAATATTTTTTAATATTTTGTGTATATTAGTTTCTGTCGCTTTTGGGTAAAACATAGATTTGTTTATAGGTTTAACGTAATCAGATTCGTTTAAAAGATTATTAGTGCAGTTTGGTATAATAGATTTAACGTTTTTTTGAAACTGATGGGCAAAGTTATTGGCTATATTTTTCATGTTTTCCGTGTTGAAAGCTTTTGTAATTATGGTATCAATTGATTTTGTAATTTTCCCTGCTATGTTATTTATTATTTGCCACAATTTTTTGCTATCATTTTTAAATTTATTTATTTCTGTTTTATAGTATTTGTTTTTCATTTTGTAAATAATTTTATTCGTTTTATTTCTTATTTTATTGTACTTTGATTTTAATTCTTTGTTACTTAAGTCTTTTATCCATTCTAAATATAATTTATCTTTCTTTTGACATAAATTCCTTATATTTTTATCAACCCATGTTCGAGTGTTACGCTTTGAGTTACTAATTTTGTGTAAGAATTTAGATTTGTTATAACACTCATTAAAATTTTTTCTTTATAAATTGATAGATTTGATCAGGGCAACTCAAGTTATTTGTAGAATTCCAGTCAACGTCTTGTAATAGATTATTTAGTTTTGAATTGTCAATTCGCGTTACATAACAAGGAGCATCCTGTACATTAGAATTTCCGATAAGCGTTGCTGTTATTAGCCTATGATCTGCCAGTACAGTGCCGAGCGCAGCGGTGTAGACGTCTTTTATGCGTGATCTTATGAAAATGTGATCTATACAGCTTTTTGTTATAAAATTATTCATAATTTCTACTCTCGTATAATCGCTGATACCGCATGACAGACCGTGCCCGCTCATCATATCCATGTATGATTTTTTAGTAGGGTTATCCAGCTTCAAATTGATGTTAATATCACCTAGTAATACTAAGTCAATGTTTGTGAGTTTACTAAGCATTTTGTCTAATTCTGTGATAAAATATTGTTTGTTAGTATTTGGT
Source organism: Hydriomena furcata (assembly GCA_912999785.1). Lineage (NCBI taxonomy): Eukaryota > Metazoa > Arthropoda > Insecta > Lepidoptera > Geometridae > Hydriomena > Hydriomena furcata. Next base: position 4,809,308 of record OU538821.1, read on the forward strand.
GGCCTATACACTGCGCACAGAGCAATGGAGTGACTATTCATGGTTATTGAGCCAAGTAAGCATTCATAGTGTAATGTAGTGATTTTATTTCGAGTGAACTTATGTTTATTTTTAACGTAAATAATCACACCACCGCCTCTGCGATTTTTGCGTTTTTATATTATACATTATAAAAATAGAGATGTGGCTTGTTCAGAAGTATTTCTTTTTTCGTTTCGAAAAAGAGCAATCGTCGACATACAGGGCCTTAACAAACATAGTAACATAGTTACATACATATTACATACATACATTGCAAATAAAATAAAAGCTTGTAAAAATAAATAGGCACGCGCGCCGTGTTTGTTGTCTGATTGTTCTAGGCTTGGTCGCGAGGAACAGGCGTAGTTTCACCTAACTCGACGACGTTTTAAAGTGATCCTTGTGATTTATAAAATAAAATACCTTTGACTTTGCCTTTGAATGAGACTTTCAACGAACTGATTAAACTATTATTAAAATCATTCAACTAACATCAAGACAATTTTTGTTTGTGGAACTGATAATTTTATCGTTACTTTTATTAGGGTATCCTAGTGTGGGGGCTAGTTAACCACTAATATACTTAAAAAATATTTTTATATTGAACCCATGTCTCATTGTCCGCAAAAAAAAAATCTAATATACCTACTTACTGTTTTTGAATAGTGTATTTAAGTATAATACTGTAAAAACTTCAAAAATATTTAGTTACAAATAAAATGATTATTATTATTATTTGCCACCATTACTTTGGAAGTACTAATAAACAATTTATTTGACGATCGTGAAAGAAGTCTTAACTGTAAGTAATCAAATACAGGGTTTATTATGAACACTTTCGAAAACTAAAGCTGGGTGTTCAGACCATGCATCTTGATCATGGATTTACAAAAAAAAACAAAAACAAGTGTGGTAAATATTTTCAAAATAGATATAGAAGATAATATTTTTGAAACTTGGGTTAACTAAAACTGAATAAAAAAAACCGGCCAAGTGCGAGTCGCTCGCGCACAAAGGGTTCCGCACCATTATCTATGAAAAACGGCAAAAAAACACGTTTGTTGTATGGGAGCCCCACTTAAATAATTGTTGTTAAAGCGGTAACAGTAATACATAATCTGTGAAAATGTCAACTGTCTAGCTATCACGTTTCATGAGATACAGCCCTGTGACAGACAGACGGACAGACAGACGGACAGCAAAAGCTTAGTAATAGGGTCCCGTTTTTACCCTTTGGGTACAGAAACCTAAAAAAGATAAAAAATTGCCACTGTCATATGATTTTCGAAAAACACATGTAGATTTTTCTTATAGGTACAAAAACTGTATTAAGTTGAAAATCCTGAAAAAATAAACATTTTTGTTTTCACTAGAGGCATTCGTATGAATAGATGTACCTGTGTTACGTAGTAACCTATTAATAATCTGTGCCTGTGTCTTGAATTATCGGAAGTAGTCTTAATTCATCCTGTATAACATAGAGTCGAATATAAATGACTTTTTTTAAATATAGATATTGATGGCAATTTTGTTGTATTTGACAAAATAAAGCTTAGTAAAATACGAACGATCTCAGATGTCAATTATGAATGTCACTATGGTTTAAGCTAATTTAGACTTTAACCTGGACAGAATAAGATCGTATCTTACACAATTTTTGTTAGTTATTGGTTACAACAGAATTGCCATAATTGTTATTTCTAAATAGTTTAGATATGTTACCCTTGGTGTCTTCCCCCCGGTCCACTGGGCAACTCCTTTGGATAAACCCGATATTTGCTTTCCAGCCAGGACCAGTACATCCTGGATCTCTTCCAAGGTCGGAGTCACCGATACGTTAGGTATCATCAGGGCAGCGTTTAGTAAAAATATTGGCTTCTTCAGAGGACCTAAAAATAATAGTATTTATCTACACTAATGTTGTAACATTCTACTTATGTTTCCAATACTTGACTTATAATTACTACTGTTATAGCGCAGACAACAAAACACTCAATTTAAGCAATTTCATATGATGGTATAATATCCACATCGATATCGTAAAATCTCATTATAACATCAATAAAACGCGACCAATTATGATTGGCCCTGCGCAGCTGCGCTCTTCTTATTGGTTAGATTTTAATGGCGGCAAGTTCACTGTGACAATACACGTACGCGTGAATTTAATGTTTCGCAATGTAAATAAACTATTGTCAGCTTTTACTCTTGTTGTTTGATTAATTGCATTACTGAAGATAAAGTAGTGTATGCAACTGCATATAACACGGGTATTAAAACACTCGTTACTATTATGAAACTCGCTGCGCTCGTTTCATAAACTCACACTCGTGTTTTCATACCCTTCCTTATATGACAGTTGCATAAACTACTATTATTGACAAAGCGCTGTATAATCTCGAATACCGCTACTGAGTAACAGGGGCCATAATATAAGCTCCTAAAGTAATATTAAAACAATATTAGCCGCGGTGCGAAAGTGAGAGAACGCTATACGAGTTCGTATTGCGTTGTCACTGTTAACGACTTATATATTACTAGCGACCCGCCCCGGTTTCGCACGGGTTTAATACATATTAACCTTCCTCCTGAATCACTCTATCTATTAAAAAAAACCGCATCAAAATCCGTTGTGTAGTTTTAAAGATATAAGCATACATACAGACGCGGGAAGCGGGAAGCGACTTTGCTTTATACTATGTATATATATATTATATTTGAGTAAAAACTTAAATAGTGTTTTGGAAGAGCCAACTTTGTAAAATAAATCTATCGAAAAAAGTTTCACCAATCGTGTTTCTTTTTATCATTTATCTAGATTAAATCCTTAAGTTATCTTTGTCTTATGAAACAAAACTGTGTGCTGTTTTGCGGTTTTGAGAAAAAACTATTGTACATTAATTAAATAAAAATATACTCGTCATATCTCCGCTTTGGTGGACGATGGCCTTAAGGATTGGGATAGGGGGGAAGGTTTTATGAATATTCAGAGCATTTTAGATTAACGGGAAAACAATGGCTGGTGGGTGTTTTATGATTAGTTAGTTTTGACAAATAAGCATGCAAGAAATTAATTTTAGAAGACTTTGCACGATATTGCGCGCTGCGCACTGCGCGAAGAGTATTGATGTATAATACTGAAAACTACCAGGAGTTCATGAACAGAGAGTTGTATACTCTGTGGTACGTAGTGAGGGGAATCAGTGCTATTTTACGAACAGTTTTTTATAATTGATAATATCACAAATATCGTTGTTCCTTTATCACACTCTGGAAGAACTCGACTAAACTGATATTCATATTTTTCTACAATTGTTTAAGTAAAATTAGCCAAGCCTAAACAAAATATTTTTCTCTCATCGGAGTTGATGATATATTTATGTTGTTTAATATGTAAAAATAATAAATAAATAAATAAATATTGGTGGACATCACACAGCCCCATCTAGCCCCAAACTAAGCAAAGCTTGTACTATGAGAACTAGATAACTGATAGAATACTTATATACTTTTGTAAATACATACATATGATACATAATAACACCCAGACACAGAACAAACATCTATGTTCATCACACAAATATTTGTCTTGGGTGGGGATTGAACCCAAAACCTACAGCGCAGAAGGCAGAGCTACTACCAACTGAGCTGTGAGCCATAATGAATAAAAGAAAGAAAGAAAAATAACTTTTATTATACGACTCTAGCAATGAAAAAACAAAAATTAATATATTAAAACTCGAAGTTATTGTTAAGTTATGATTTGGATTTGAAGTTATATCATACCCGAAATCGAAATGAATCATGCCTTGTGTTTTGAAAAATGAAGCCTAAGGCCCCACACTAACTACTTTCACTGAACCAGCTATCTCTTTCGCACACTTAAGGTGGCGACACAACGAATCAATACGAGGTTGTGACCTCACCATTTTATAGTAGTACGGGTAACTGTAGATATTTTGTAGTAGTACTTATTTACATTCACACCAGGTACAGTGGCCTGAGCACGAACCACTAGCGTATCGACAACTTATAGTCCAAATGACCAAAACTGACACTTTTACTATACAAAAAGTGTCGGTTTTGACATTTGGACGATACGTTGTCGATACGAGTGGTTCATGCTAACCCCCTGTTAGCAAAAGAAGTTTTTTAAGAAGAAACTTTTTAAATTTAGAATGTAGAATCAATAGATTATAATTAACTAGCAGATCCGCGCCAGACGTCGTCCTGTCCAAATTTCAATAATCGCATAGACAGAGTAATGCACGTTGCTATGACAACTGATGTCAACACGGATGTCAGATTTTTTACACACCAGCGCCAACTATAAAGCCAAAGGCGCAAAAATCATCGCTTATGCGTTTTTTTTACAATTTTTTGGATGTTTTTCGTATTTAAAAGTAGTCTATGTTTTATTCGGGCATTATATTTACATCTACAGCAAATTTTATCTTAAGCCGTTTTCTCGTTTAGGCTTGATTGAGATACAAACATACAAACAAACTCACAAACTTTCGCATTTATAATATTATTAGGATATTACCAGTCAACACTAATATTATATTATATGTATAGAGGTCAAACTGGTACTTTTATATTTTTGTTTATACCAAATAAAATAATAAATAACTGGAACAATTTAAAAAAAATCTTTCTTTTATCAAAAACTACATTATCAGCGAATAAAACAGGCTATAGTTTATATATTTTTTTAATTCTTTAAAAAATGCAATGATGTACCTAATAACAATAATAATCCTAGTAATAATCTTCAATATTACACCCGTGCGAATAGTTCTTAGTAGAAGCGTAAATATTGTAATGGAAGAGCCAACTTTAAAAAAAATACTTTCGAGAAATGTTTCACCAATCGTGCGTTTGTGTTTAATTTATCTAAATTAAATCTTTAAGTTATCTTTGTCATAAAAAAAACTGTATGTATTGCGGTTATTGAGAAAAAATATTTTTCATTCATCAAAAAAAATTATACCTCGTCCTAAATTGCCTTTACCTCTAAAGAGCCTACACGAATGATGGCGGTAACTGAGCAGCCTTAGGCCCAGACTTCAGAATAATAAAGTTTAAAACCTAAAAATAAAACCGACGAAAGTGTTCGACCAATCGAAAAGTAAAGAGACAACATTCGTTTTTGGAGTTTACTCCTTAAGAATCGGTTTTTGATTTAAGGCGCCCGGTATGAAAAAAATGTGAGTAGTAAAATCTACTGAACGCATGACCTCGTTACGTTTTTGGTGCGCAACTTTCTAATTTGGTGTGAGCGGTGCAGCTAGATCGTGGGTAGTGTGTACCCTTACTTTGCCTATACTTTATAATGCTTTCTCTCACTCTTACTGATGGCAAAACATCTTATAGTGGGGGTACGCTCTACGCACGATCTGGTAAACTCCAGTCGTGCGTCGGAGCTGACACACACAATTTTTTTTAAGTTTTATGAAGAAACTTGTTTTATCTACACAATAGAAAATAAAACCGGCCAAGTGCAAGTCGGACTCGTGCACGAAGGGTTCCTTACCAATATCTATAAAAAAACGGCAAAAAACACGTTTGTTGTATGAGAGTCCCACTTAAATATTTATTTTATTCTGTTTTTAGTATTTGTTGTTATAGCGGCAACAGAAAATACATCATCAGTGAAAATTTCAACTGTTTAGCTATCACGGTTTTGAGATACAGCCATGTGACAGACAGACGGACAGACAGAGAAAAGATGGACAGACGGAAAGAAAGACGGACAGCGTCTTAGTAATAGGGTCCCGTTTTTACCCTTTGGGTACGGAACCCTAAAACATGAATGACCGGTACTCTCGCCGGTGATCTCCTTTTAAACTGAATGCAGTTATGTGCTAGTTTTGCGGGAGTGTGAGCCTTAATTGTTTCGGTAGGAGCCATTGTTATTATCCTAATAATATTATAAAGTTTGTGAGTATGTTTGTATGTTTGTGCCTCCATCAGACCTAAATGACAGAACGAATTAAGATGAAATTTGCTGTAGATGTAGATAGAACGCCCGAATAAAACATAGGGTGGTTTATAATCCTAAAAACATTCCCAAAATGAAAAAAAAAATCCTAAAAGGATGAATATGGTATAGATGGCGCTAGTGTGCAAAAATTTGACATCCGTTTTGACAACACAGGACAGGATAAAGTCTGTCACGGGTCGGCTAGTGTTTTTATATTTTTTATTGAAACAACTTTGTTGTTTATTTTCATTGCACATAGTTTTGTTTTAATAACGAAAACGCATTTTTAGTTAAAAAAATATACGCGCAAGTTAATCAATATCAATTTGTATGCTCCTTTGGCGGTTAAACAATTAAATCATTAATAAATAGGTACCATATTATTTGCCTGATTTGAAATTTCTACAATTGTTTTTGATAATATTCCTCTTATATGCTTCTAGGGTAATATTAAAATCATCTTTAGTAGACTATTCTGTTGAAAATTGATACAAAAAATTCATTGTTTTTTTTTCAAACAACATACTTTTTGAACATGGTCTTTCAACTTGGTACAAAAGTGATGTTGCCTCCTACGCATGCGTTAATGACTGCGGAATATGCCACTTTAAGGGGTGCACAGTAAAGCTACACTCTGAGAAAACCAACCAGCTGAAGTAGACCATTGATGTATACAATATAGCCATACGAAAATGTTCGTTGTAGAGTCGAGTCGAGGATGATGTAACAAAACCCCGCTAACGAAATATGTTCCGTGCACAGTGATTATTCACTTTAAAAAAAGTTTAAAAGTTTCTACACGTGTTACCTAACTGTACAAATGTATAACTTGGTAAGTTTATAAAATATCGTATTTTTCGTATTCATATTGTTTTTACTCATTCTTTCATTTTGAAGCTCAAAATTATTTTGTTTGTTACGTTAAATAAATTATATAACAAGTTCGTTTGACGTCATAGAACAAAATGACAATTTTTTTTCCTAATTGGTTTCTTATAACAGTTTTGTTTTATTATACCACAAAAACAGGACTCGGGTGTGAAGCTTGCAGGTACTTTTATGGTACAAACTGTGTCTTTTTGTTCTATGATGTCTTGTTCTATAGAACAAATGGGACCTACTCTCTACAACTGTACAATTTAATAGCTTGAAATTGTTGTAAAGCACATTTATTTTGTAGTAATATAAATAAATTAGCAACGAATAACCGCATTATGGTTTAATTTTTAAAGTAAAATTTTATTTCGTCTTAAACGAAACCTCAAAAATGTGTCTACACTTATATTACAAAGAGTTTATTTTATTTTCTGTATGCTCGTTTGTAATGAATAAACGACAAAAACGACTAAACCAATTTAAACAATTCTAACGCCCTTTAAAGCTACTTTATCAGCGAGTAACATAGAATTTATTTTATTGAAAAAAAATGCCCAAAAAAACTGCATTAATGTAACCTAAGCTATGAAATTGCCTAAAATTATAAGTACACCCATATGAAGCCGGGACATGCAGCTAGTAATAAATAATCGAAATAATTGCTAGCTTTATCTAATGCTACGTTAACGCGTTAGGTGTGTCACACCAAGCCGTGACGTAATACGCCCCACTGCGCTGATTATATTTAGTGAAAGAACAAAGATGTACAAAAGATGTACATATAGACAAACATTACATGGAATGCCAGTTGGGCTACACGCCACACGTCATATTAAGGAAAAATCCGGCCAAGTGCGATTCGGTCTCGCGCACGAAGGGTTCTGTACCATTATCTATAAAAAACGGCAAAATCACGTTTGTTGTATGGGAGCCCCACTTAAATATTTATTGTCTATTTTATTCTAATTTTATTTCAACTGTCTAGCCCTGTGACAAACAGGCTGACAGACGGACAGACGGACAGACGGACAGCGTAATAGGGTAGTAATAGGGTCCCGTTTTTACCCTTTGGGTACGAAACCCTAAATGAGTAACATACTCATTATCTCTAGAGATATATGACTGTTGAGACCCTTTCTCAACAGTCATATATCTCTAGAGATAATGAGTATGTTACTCATAGCAGGTTAAATAAGACCGAAGTAACGGAAGCTTAAAAGTGTTTACAAGTAGAACTTGTGACAGTGGAAAATCCATGTTTGTGTATTTGAACTAAACAAACTGACGAGTTCAAAAAAAAGGCGGGTGATTCACTGGCGAGTTAACGGTATATATCGTCAGCCCCTTTTTCGAACTCGTATATTATTCGTACTCGTATATAACAGAAAAATAAAAACCGGCCAAGTGCGAGTCGGACTCGCGCACGAAGGGTTTCGTACCATTATCTATAAAAAACGGCAAAAAACACGTTTGTTGTATGGGAGCCTCACTTAAATATTGATTTTATTCTGTTTTTTAATACATCATCTGTGAAAATTTCAACTGTCTAGTTATCACGGTTCATGAGATACAGCCCTGTGATAGACAGACGGACAGACGGACAAACGGACAGCGAAGTCTTAGTAATAGGGTCCCGTATTTACCATATGGGTACGGAGCCCTAAAAAAAGAGAAAACACAATAAAGTGTGTTCATTTAAACATCGCGAATTGCTTTTATTGTTTTATTAATGTATCCTGATGTCCCATGTCCTTTTAGACTTTAACGTAAAGGCATAAGAGCGATCGTTTTAAGGAAATCTTAGGTTTAGCACGGACACAACAGAATCGCTACCATTGTCACCAGGTAAGGTGGATGGTGAGACACGATGTATGTGCGGTTTATACACGCTGCTGGCACGCCGACGTTCTAGCAGTTAACTCGCTGATGAATCACGCTCTTAAGTTTTCGCCCATGCGCTGTAGAGTAGGGAAATCACTAAGAACATAGAGTTAACCTCTTCTATCATGAGCTCCTGGTAAATTGCCGCGCATAATACCTATAGCGCGTGTTATAAAATTCACTTTATCATGAAATATTTCAAATTGTATGTATTTTTTATAATAATAACATACTAAACAGTCATAGATAAGAACTTGTTTTTGCGCACTGTATGGGTTGGACATCAAATATAAAGATTTAAGTTAATTTGATACACGATTTATTATACACAATTTAGAAAGTTGTTAATGTAAATAAAGATTGTTCCATCATCTTATATCACGATATCATAATCGCTAGCTAACAAAATCATCTCACTTCATATACTTTCTCTCGCGCCCCGGAACATGTACGGTTCATACAACGTACAGAATTGCAACCACTGCATTTCCGTGCAATAGCGTGGATTCCGGGCGGCCGCGACCAGTCTGCATACAACCAGCGACCCATTAACAACTTTCTAAATTGTGTATAATAAATCGTGTATCAAATTAACTTAAATCTTTATATTTGATGTCCAACCCATACATCAATGTTAGTTTCACATGGTTGTGTTTGTGAAGAAATTCGAACCCTGCCTGTCGAAGCGTTGTGCAATAAAGTATTGTGCTCTCCTTCGCACTCCTGGCACCTTTTGTTCGAGAAACACTTCTTATTGCGATGAGACATAAGGCAGTTTTTGCACAAGGATAGTTTTTCGACGGTTTTCTGTCTCAATTGAGGCGGCATTTCGAGGAATGTTTCGCATTGGAAAAGCTTGTAATGATTGTTCATATTACAAACTGCGCATTTCGTAACTTGGTTTTGGAATTTATCGTTTGAGTTATGAGAAGTTTGATTTTGATTGAATTTATGGCTGGTGAATGATTTAAAGAAATGAGTTTTCTTGTTAGTCGATGCATCTTGTTGCTGAATTTTTGTCTCGGGCTTTCGCTTAGATGATTCTAGTGAGGAAAATTTCAGCTCAAGAAAATCTAATAAATCCTGTAGAGTAGGTAGATCCTTTGGGTTTTTCAATGATTCAACGTAGTTAATATGCGTGTCCGCATCTAATTTATTGGAAATCATGTAAACGACGAGTGGGTCCCAGGTACTTGTGTCAATTCCTAGGGCCTTTATTGCGTTAAGGCACTCGTTGGTGGTATCATAAACCTTTTTGATAGCTGCTGCCGATTGCTGTTGCAATGTAGGTAAATTAGTTAAGGTATTCATATGGCTGTTGAATATTAACTTTAAGTTATTGTAGCGACGTAGGAGAATATCCCAACTCACTTTGTAGTTCTCAGAGCTAATTGGTAAATGTTGTACCAATTTTTCTGCTTCGCCCTTGAGCTTGCTTTTGAGGAACTGCATCTTTTGGGCGTTCGATAGAGACTTATTACTGTGCACTGCCTCTACAAATAAATCCTTGAAGGACACCCACTGTTGATAGTTCCCGCTGAAAGTAGGTATATCCATTTGCGGCGTCGACTTTTCTCGATGATGTTGAGACCACATTTTTTCAATGAGCGACTTCTTTGTACTATTGAACTGCTGTTCATACCTATTGTAGCTTTGCTCATACTCGAGATTATCTTCGTAGAGCTCGCTATCAATTTCCCAATGTAAGGAGTCAATAACCGACCAACGGTTCTGCACTGACTTTAATGCGTCTTCGAATTCCCACCTGCTGGCGTAGTTTTCAAAGCTTATTGAATCTATCGTCCTGACGAATGCTTTAAAGTTACTTTGCTGCTTTCTTAGCATTTCATCTAGCTTGCTGCTAGTTCCTTGCCCGCTGCTGCTGCGTGGAGCTTGGAAACCGGACGGTGGTCGCTGCTGCGTTTCTTCTGGTGTCACGGCACGTGGCGTTGATTGCCCCCCAGTTGCTAGGGGTGTAGCCGGGCGTAGAAGATGTTTTTCCTCTGGTTTTGCGTCAAAGGGTATATATTTTTGTATATATGCACGTGTATCAATGTAAAAATCTGAAGTTCGCTTATATGCGTTTGTTGCGAAGTATTCTCCAGATTTATCGTCAAATTCGCACAATTTTATGTGATTGCACTGAAATTCTTGCCAATACGACTCTAATGTGCTGAGCCGTTTTTTGATGTACATGGAGGTTCTGCGCTCAGGACCATCCTTTTTAAAGTTGGTAATGAGTTGTTCCATCGCTGCCATGATTTGCTGTTGATTTGCTAAGATATCATCCATGTTGTAGCGATGGTTGTAGAAAATAGCTTTGTAGAGAGTAGTTAATTACTGACTCACCGAAGACTGCTGTCTCACCTACAGACCAATGCTTTGTCCTGTGGCAATCCAGACTGGGCACAAAAATCACAAAATGCACTTCACGATTTCAGTCCCGCCTTCGGCGGCTCGAAGGACCATTGATGTATGGGTTGGACATCAAATATAAAGATTTAAGTTAATTTGATACACGATTTATTATACACAATTTAGAAAGTTGTTAATGAGTCGCTGGTTGTATGCGGACTGGTCGCGGCCGCCCGGAATCCACGCTATTGCACGGAAATGCAGTGGTTGCAATTCTGTACGTTGTATGAACCGTACACGCACAAAATAAACTGCAGCGAATCAAATATTCGTTTAGAATGCTTTACCTAAATACCTACATAAAATTTATACCGTTTTTAAAAGGCCGACAAAGCTGATATATTTCGGAATTTAATGTAATCTTGATAATGGGTAACGATTTATCTACTTTTTATTTTTCTAGTTTTTTACTCATATTTATAATTGGTCCAGTAGATTTTTTGTTTATCAATTACAAACAAAAAAATACAAATTTTATTTTTGACGTAGCTTGTCTACGCCGTAGCTAATTGCTACGAAAAAAATACGTGACAATTGTGATTGTACCTCTTTGTCGCTCGTTCCGCGCTCTCGCTTGCACTTCAAGCCTTAAATGGAAGGCTTCAGAGTGAGGTAACGCAGCATTAGTCATGTTATTTGGTGCGTGCAGCCGGCTCCATCGAATTATAAGACGTTGTCACGTCAAAAACTCTACATACGTATTCATAAGCAACAAATAAAAAAAAATATCAAGGACCCGCTGGGAATCGAACCCTAATTTCTGGATTCAGAGTCCAATGTGCTAACCATTACACCACGGGACCTCTGAAGTAACTATTCGAATCGGCGTCATAACACTACTTATTCTAAACGAGAGAAATTGTACTTTTTTCCGAAAATATATTTTTTTTATTAGAAGAAATCAATGTGGAATTTGTGAGGCAATGCATTGTTTAACTGTTTAGCATATAAATAATAAATACAAATGTAGAACTGCCCTCTTGCGGTGAGTCATAGCACTACCTTCATCACTCAGGTTCAGGGAAATACGTAAATAGTAGAACATCCAGAGCATAGTTTGAGAAAATTACGGTAGATGTTGTTAAAAACAAAATAAATAATAAACATTTTACTAACAGTAGTGTAACTGGGGGCACGGCAGTAGCAAAGTCAATAAAAAAAGCGGCAAGGCCGTACCATCCTTTTCTCGAAACAATTTAGGCCTGTTATTACGTAAAAACTTAAGAAGGACCCTTATAGTAGGGACTGAAAAAAATACCCAATTTGTGTTTACGATTGATATAAGATCGTTTGAAAGTAACAAGCACATTCATATTAATATATACATGTAATCACTATCACTACATAGTATAAAGCAAAGTCGCTTTCCGCTTCCCGCGTATGTATGTATGTTTTCTTATATCTTTAAAACTACACAACGGATTTTGATGCGGTTTTTTTTAATAGATAGAGTGATTCAGGAGGAAGGTTTATATGTATAATAACATGCTACCCGTGCGAAGCCGGGGCGGGTCGCTAGTACTACATAAATCTCACAACTTTTTACTAGCAAGTGACACATTTGTACAATTGATGTATCAGCGTATGTATATTACTAAATTAAACTCTAAGTGTATGCTTTGAAAGTCCTATTTCCTTAAAGCTAATTTAATAACTATTGTTATTCTAGTATCGGTCATCCATTAGATAAATTATCAAAATAGAACAAAGGTACTGTTATAGATCACCGGATCAGTGGTAGACAATGGTCTGTTTTTAGGGTTTCGTAGTCAACAAGACTCCCATATAGTTTCGCCATGTCTGTCAGTCCGTCCATCCGTCTGTCCGCAGCGTAGCTCAGAGACGCATTTTTCCGGTTTTTTTATTATAGGCGATGTTGAAATTCTCGCCAACGATCGGGAGAATCTCAACATCTCCTGAATTTTCATGGGCTGCGCTCGCCGTTATATAGTCATAGGGTATACCCCTTCCCGAGCCTCCCGAGCCTCGCGCCTGCGCCTTTTATGTTTGCTCGGGAGAAATTAAACTCTAATGTAAGTCAATTTATGGCCCACGTGCTATGTACTATAATAGGTGACTCTACTCGATTATTACGAGTATACTTTTTACCGATAATGTGTTATTTTTATTAGAGAAAATTAACAAGGAATTCATTAAACAATGCATTGTTTAACTAATTAGTAGTCCAGACAAAAGCAAAATAAACATCATATGACTGCCCCCTTGCGACGCTTCTAGGTACCTACATTCCTAAGGTTCGGGAATATACTACGCGAATGGTACGTGAGTTTGAAGGAATTACGCTAGATGTAGTTATTTACAAAATAAATTGTACAGGGTATCCTTACGCCCTAGACTAATAATGTAAACCTGTTATTTGCTACTTCATAGGAATGCTAAACCTATGGAATGTTATGAACAAAAGCAACAATATGTGTATTTTTTATGTAAAGACCCAAATGCGGTTCTTAATTTGAGGATGTCCTTCAAGGTTTCTGTAGTGTAGTGGTTATCACATCCGCTTCACACGCGGAGGGTCTCCGGTTCGAATCCGGGCGGAAACATACTTTTGTTCATTTTATAATCATCCTTATTTCTTTGTGATGTATCATAGTTTATTTCGGTTTTTTTTGTATTCTTTAACTATTATTTATGTTCGACTTTTAAGTTATCGCCTTGATTTCTAAGAGTCTGCCGACCTTACTTGTGATTACAGCCGTGATCCTATTTTTTTTACATTATCATTGATCCCTAATTAGTATGCAAAGGTTCAAATTAATCTGACGTTTCAAAGGAGGTCATAATTACGTTCAAAAATTCCGTTACAACAAACAAACATACCGAGCTAATAAAAGCGTGTTAAAAAACAAATGAAAAATTTAACTATAGATTTTGACACGGGTCTTTATCACGTAATTACCTTTAATTTACTTTCCCGACGTTTCGGCTATGTTACAATAACCATGGTCGCGGGCAGGTAAGGCCAAGGTAATTACGTGATAAAGACCCGTGTCAAAATCTGTAGTTATGTCTACTAATCACGATAGTTTGAAAAATAAAATGAAAAATTGTTTATTTGTTGCCAAGCGAAACTTCAGTCCAAAAACAAACTAAAATTTTCTTGCGGACCCCACAAAAACTCACATTGTGGTTTTCGTAAGAAAATGGCACCGACCGGGATTTGAACCCGGGATACTTGCATGGCAAGCGTAGACTCCCCAACTGAGCCATCGGTACAATTTCTCAACGTTAGGTCTCACAAAATAGGGAACTGTTTCTGCAAAACTGCCAGTATTTCCAGAAAAACCCTGTTTTTGCCAAATTAGGAAACTTTTCTCTATGCTACATACCGAGCAAGGGGCACTCAAATATCTATTAAGCCTTTTTAAGACAAACATAAATATAGATCCGTTTTATGTTTACATACTTAATTGCCACCACCTACTAAGTTCGGCATTAAAAATATACAAATTGCTTGTTTTAACTTATTTTAGCGAATATTTATTTTATCGAGTTGGCAACATTGGCCTTGCGTATGCTATGAAAGGGCTGCTGGTGTGTTAGAGTATTGCAGCTAAACAAAAACGGTATTTACTGTTATAAAAATAAGATCGAAAATCGCTACGTTTTCCATCTCTTATTCCGTTCTTTGGAGTCGAGTTCTGATTGAGACGTCATCTTTGAATTTTTGATCATATATTAATGCATGCAAGGCATATTGTTGATTGACATTAAAATGTACCCTATGCCAAGGGTGTGTGTGTAACCAAACAAAATACTCGAGGTATAGTTTTCTGTGGCTAGATGGCGCTGTGTTAAAGTTCATTAATATTTCTTTTATTTTTATATTTATTTTCCAAAGTCGATGTATATTTTTTTATTTAAGTATATAAGTTACTCGTAATAAAAATATTGATGAACGAAGAATAGATTTTTGTTTAATAACCGCTAAACGTATAGTTTTTTTTATGACAAAGATAACATATGAATTTAATATATATAAATTACAACACAGAAACACGATTGGTGAAACTTTTCTTGATATACTTATTTTCAAATTCCGCTCTTCAAAAACACTATTTTTGTTTTTGCTCAAAACTAGGAATAGCTGTACAATGCAGTTTTAGGTTTCCGTATCCAATGGGTAAAAACGAGACCCTATTACTAAGACTTCGCTGTTCGTCTCTCTGTCTGTCACAAGGCTGTATCTCATGAACCGTGATAGATAGACAGTTGAAATTTTCACTGGTCACAGATTTGTATTTCTATTGCCGCTAAAATAACAAATAAATACTAAAAACAAAATAAATTAAATATTTAAGTGAGGCTCCCATACAACAAACGTGTTTTAATGCCATTTTTATAGGTAGTGGTAGTGGTACGAGAGTAGTGCGCAAGTCCGACTCGCACTTGGCCGGTTTTAATATAATTCGTTATATAATCGTACTAACTTTAAATAACAATAACACAGAGGCTACTTTTTATTAAGGTAACATGAGTGCAAAGCCGGGGCGAGCAGCTAGTATAATATGTAAGAAAATGTTTATTATTTATTTTGTTTTTAACTACATCTAGCGTAATTTTCTCAAACTATGCTCTGGATGTCCTACTATTCACGAATTTCTTTAAACCCGAGGGATGAAGGTAGTTGTATGACTCACCGCGAGAGTTCTCTTGTTTATAATAAGTAGTGATATGACGTCATAAATTCAATACTAAAGCGCAGATTTAAGCAGTTACTTCAGAGGTTCCGTGGTGTAATGGCTAGCACATTGGACTTTGAATCCAGTAATCTGGGTTCGGTTAAAAATGTTTTTATTTACCCGACTAACAAAATTACATCAGAGTGCCACTCCAATGCCAAGAGTAAATTACTAGCAAGTGACACATTTGTACAATTGATGTATCAGCATATGTATTTTACTAAATTAAACTCTAAGTGTATGCTTTGAAAGTCCCTATTTCCTTATAGCTAATTTAATAACTACTTTTATTCTAGTATCGGTCATCCATTACATAAATTATTAAAATAGAACAAAGGCACTGTTATAGATCACCTGATCAGTGGTAGACAATGGTCTGTTTTTAGGGTTTCGTAGTCAACAAGACACCCATATAGTTTCGCCATGTCTGTCAGTCAGTCCATCCGTCTGTCCGCAGCGTAGCTCAGAGACGCATTTTTCCGGTTTTTTTATTATAGGCGATGTTGAAATTCTCGCCAACGATCGGGAGAATCTCAACATCTCCTGAATTTTCATGGGCTGCGCTCGCCGTTATATAGTCATAGGGTATACCCCTTCCCGAGCCTCCCGAGCCTCGCGCCTGCGCCTTTTATGTTTGCTAGGGAGCAGAGATGGGCACTTACCCGGTAAAAATAATTTTTACCCATTCTTTCTTATTTATACCCAATTTATACCGGGTAAAAATGATTACAACTTTTTTTTTTACTATTTTGACACTTAACTAATTATGGATCACGACTTTTATCCTCAAGTACGGCAAATTTTTTAACACCTTGAATTACATTATCGAAGTTTTAATAGGAATCAATATTTTTTGTAGTAAAAATATAGCCTATGTTACTCAGAGATAATGTAGCATGATAATGGTGAATGAATTTTTAATTCAAAGATGACGTCTCAATCAAAACTCGAGTCCAAAGAACCGAACCGAACATAATAAAATGTTACATTTATTGTAAGAAATCCATATAGAATCTGTTTAACTATAATATCACTGATAAAAGAGATATAAATTTGTAATTAATGCCCTCTTGCGTCTCTTTTGAGTATTATCATCCCTTAGGTTCAAGTAAATAGATTCGCAAACGACGAACGTGGAAGGACGTGGAAGGACGTGCTTCATCATCATTTAACAAATTCACGGTAGATGTAGTTATTGTACAAATATTGTTGCTTTTGTTCATAACTTTAGATTTCTATGAAATAGATTCATAAAATAAGATCTGCATTGTGATCATTTAGGTTTAGCATTCCTATGAAGTAGCAAATAACAGGTTTACATTATTTGTCTAGGGCGTAAGGATACCCTGTCCATTATATTTTGTAAATAACTACATCTAGCGCAATCCCTTTAAACTCACATACCATTCGCTTATATTCCCGAACCTTAGGAATGTAGGTACCTAGAAGCGTCGCAAGAGGGCAGTCATATAATGTTTATTTTGCTTTTGTCTGGACTACTAATTAGTTAAACAATGCATTGTTTAATGAATTCCTTGTTAATTTTCTCTAATAAAAATAATACATTATCGGTAAAAAGTATACTCTTAATAATCATGTAGAGTCACCTATTATAGTATTATACTATTATAGTATTATACTGTTTGGAATCAGTAAAATGTGACGTCATAAATATTGCAACTGAACCTCCGATTAAATTAGTACAGAAGACCTATGGTGTAATGGTTAGCACACTGGACTTTGAATCCTGAAATCCGAGTTCGATTCTCGGTAGGTCTTGTATATTTTTTGTTCTTATTTTATTGGTTCTTGTTCGTTAATTGTCGAGACAGCTTAAAACAATTGCTATACTATTTAAATGATTTTTTAGATTTGTATTGCTTTGCTGGCATCATATTTATATTGTCACGTATGACATGCTAACTACTGCAATATGTGGGCATATGCCAAATATAATGTTTGGTCAAAACTCTAACTACCCCTTTTAGACATCTTCATGGAACTAAGCGCCTGGAGATCTGAGAGGATGTCTACCGTACTTGGGGATTACAGATGTGATCCTATTTAGGGTTCCGTACCCAAAGGGTAAAATCGGAACCCTATTACTAGGACTTCGCTGTCCGCCTGTCTGTCTGTCCGTCTGTATGTCTGTCACAGGGCTGTATCTCATGAACCATGATAGCTAGACGGTTGAAATTTTCACAGATTATGTATTTCTATACAACAACAAACGTGATTTTCGCATTCTAGCGCCATCTAGTTTCATTTGATGTTACTACGTTATTATAGGTACTTTTCCGGTACGTTCCTTTAACCGCTCGGGGTTTGAGAGGTAAGATGAAAGAGGTTTGCAATTCCGCTGGCAGGTGGCGCTATTTTACCACTATCGGTAAAGTAAGTCGGTAAATAGGTGGTACTTCACATGATCGACTAAAAAGTTTGAAATTGAATTATTGAATTCATGTAGTTAGGTAAATAGGTACCTAGGTAGATATTATTAATTTCAAATTAATTTCGAGTTCGAATCCTGGCCGTGCATCAATGGATATTTCTGTTCCAAAAATGTATATGCGCCTTACACGTGTTTATAACAGTGAAGGAAAACATCGTGAGGAAACCTGTAAGTATTCTTGAAAGCGGCGACGGGCTTGCAACCTGTCACGTGTGGAATGCTAACTACGTAGTTAGGTAAATAGGTAGGTTACGAGATATTATGAATTATTTTTTATGTTTCTAGGGTTCCGTACCTAAAGGGTAAAAAACGGGACTACTAATACACCGCTGTCCATCAGTCTGTTACCAGGCTGTATCTCGTGAACCGTGATATCTAGACAGTTGAAATTTTCACAGATGATGTATTTCTCTAAAATCAGCATAAAATAAATATTTAAGTGGGACTCCCGTACAACAAACGTTGATTTTTTGCCGTTTTGTTTTACAAGCTATGTATATTATGGCTCTGTTTTTCTTAAACTGTTTGCCATATTATTTATTATATTATGATATTCTATAACTATTTTTTTATTTGAATTGTTGTATTTATATTATATCATATTTTTTTATTTATTTTCTTTAACCTTTTCGTTTGATAAGAAAAATTCTATCATATAATAATTTTTCGTAGCAATTAGCTACGGCGTAGACAAGCTACGTCAAAAATAAAAAATTGAATTTTGTTGTTTGTATTGGATAATTGAAATTAAATTTTGTCATACATTATGTTAAATTTCAAACCATAGATAATCACAAAGCAGATCTTATTTTAAGGCTTATTTTCATAGATATATAAAGTTATGAACATAAGCAACAATATTTGTACAATAACTACATCTACCGTGAATTTGTCAAATGATGATGAAGCACATCCTTCAACGTCTTTCCACGTTCGCCGTTTGTGAATCCATGTACTTGAACCTAAGGGATGATAATGCCCAAAAGAGACATAAGAGGGCATCAATTACAAATTTATATCTCTTTTATAAGTGCTATTATAGTTAAACAGATTCTATATAGATTTCCTACAATGATTGTAACATATTATTATGAAAAAATAACTTTATAATATAAGTGTAAATAAATACTATTATTTTTGCTTAAATATATAAGCTACTTGCAGTTATGCCGAACTTTTTGTATAAATTTATTCATCATACATTATTTTTATGTATTTCAACCTGTTTCAGCGCTTGACCCGACTTGATACACAAATATATTAAGACGACGTCCAACCAAATCTATGATGATTGCCAATAAGTTATGCGTTTAAGAGTTCCGTACCTAAAGGGTAAAAACGGGACCCGGGGAACGGGGAACGGCTATTCTATTCATATATGCGAAAACAGCTCTCACGATACCACCATGCGGTGGCTACAGTTACTTAGAAAGCATTAAAGGTTGAATAAATAGGAGATAAAATTTTGTATTGGACTTATTCAATTCAATGTATAATAACATGCATACAGTCAGTTTGTTTTTAGTTTTTTAAACATAATTATAATTTAATTGCTTAGCGCAAAAGGCACACTGTTGTTTAAGTTGAGACTGAGGAGCTTCTGACTCCGTAATGTTCAGAGGCTCCTCAACCTCTGACTTGCCAAGGACTGAGCTCGCAGTCAGCCTTCCCGGCGGCTTCTCGCGCATGCGCCTTTTGCGTTTGCTCGGGAGAGGAATAATTACAAGCTACGTCAAAAATAAAATTTGTATATTTTTGTTTGCAATGGATAATTTATATTAAATTTTATCATTCATTATGTTTAATTTCAAACCATAGATGATCACAATGCAGATCTTAGTTTAAGGCTCTACTTTATAGATATCTAAAGTTATGCACAAAAGCAACAATATTTGTACAATAACTACATCTACCGTCAATTTGTCAAATTATGATAATGCACGTCCTTCCTTTTGCGAATCTATGTACTTGAACCTAAGGGATGATAGTACCCAAAAGAGACGCAAGAGGGCATTAATTACAATTTTATATCTTATTTATCAGTGATATTATAGTTAAACAGATTCTATATAGATTTCTTACAATAAATGTAACATATTATTATGACAAAAAAAATACAGTCTTTTTAATATTTATAAGTGTAGATAAATACTATTATTTTAACTTAAATATAATAGCTACTTATAGTTATGCCGAAATTTTTGTATCAATTTATTCAACTTTTTAGCATACATTATTTTTATGTATTTTAACTCGTTTCAGCGCTTGACCCGACTTGATACACTAATAAGTTATGCATTTTTTAGGGTTTTTCAGGAGCTATAAAAAGGATCGAGGCACGGTACACGAGTTACCGTTTTCTGGTTTTCACCTTAATCGTTAGATAAGTATACTAGCTTTATAAATAAAAGTCAGTTTCTTTTTAAGTTTGATGGTTTTCAAGATGATGCGGTTTTATCACTTTTTCCGTCCTATTCAGGTACACTCAGCCCATACAAAACAAACAAAAATTTCAAGCATTACCTTAAATTGACTTCATAACTTCATAAAGGGATTCAATAAAGGAGCCGTTTGTGAAATATTAAGCTTTAAAGTGCATTTTTTTATTAGAGTCGAGTGTCCTCCCTCTGTAAACTAAACTATGGGTTTTGGAGGCGTGAAAAAATTCACGGTAGTAGTACATTATTGAAATTAAAAGAAAAACTAGGCTTTACAAGTTTACGGTAATAGACGTAATAGTCGACCAACTTATAAAATGTACTTAAAAAATAAATAATCATTTTTTTATTACAAACTAGCGACCCGCCCCGGCTTCGCACGGGTAGCATGTTATTATACATATAAACCTTCCTCCTGAATCACTCTATCTATTAAAAAAAACCGCATCAAAATCCGTTGTGTAGTTTTAAAGATATAAGCAAACATACATACAGACATACAGACGCGGGAAGCGGAAAGCGACTTTGCTTTATACTATGTAGTGATACCATTGAAAATTACTTAATATAACGTTGTTAGCAGTGTAAACTACGAAACCCTACATTGCGCGTGACTCGACACGCACTTTTCCGGTTTATATGTTTGATGTTTGATGTTTATTGGAGATGTTGAAATTCTCGCCAACGACCGGGAGAATCTCAACATCTCCTGAATTTTCATGGGCTGCGCTCGACGTTTTATAGTCATAGGGTATACCCCTTCCCCGAGCCTCGCCGAGCCTCGCGCCTGCGCATTTTGTGTTTCCTCGGGTGGGATATTTGCACAATAACTACATCTACCGTGAATTTGTCAAATGATGATGATGCACGTCCTTCCTCTTGCGAATCTATGTACTTGAACCTAAGGTATGATAATACCCAGAAGAGACGCAAGAGGGCATCAATTACAAATTTATATCTCTTTTATTAGTGCTTTTATAGTTAAACAGATTCTATATGGATTTCCTACAATAAATGTAACATATTATTATGAAAAAAAAAACTTTATAATATAAGTGTAGATAAATACTATTATTTTAGCTAAAATATTTTTCAATGGTATTTGTACTAAAAAAATGATTATTTATGTAATGTACTACTACCGTGAATTTTTTCACGCCTCCAAAACCCATAGTTTAGTTTACAGAGGGAGGACACTCGACTCTAATAAAAAAATGCACTTTAAAGCTTAATATTTCACAAACGGCTCCTTTATTGAATCCCTTTATGAAGTTATGAAGTCAATTTAAGGTAATGCTTGAAATTTTTGTTTGTTTTGTATGGGCTGAGTGTACCTGGATAGGACGGAAAAAGTGATAAAACCGCATCATCTTGAAAACCATCAAACTTAAAAAGAAACTGACTTTTATTTATAAAGCTAGTATACTTATCTAACGATTAAGGTGAAAACCAGAAAACGGTAACTCGTGTACCGTGCCTCGATCCTTTTTATAGCTCCTGAAAAACCCTAAAAAATGCATAACTTATTAGTGTATCAAGTCGGGTCAAGCGCTGAAACGAGTTAAAATACATAAAAATAATGTATGCTAAAAAGTTGAATAAATTGATACAAAAATTTCGGCATAACTATAAGTAGCTATTATATTTAAGTTAAAATAATAGTATTTATCTACACTTATAAATATTAAAAAGACTGTATTTTTTTTGTCATAATAATATGTTACATTTATTGTAAGAAATCTATATAGAATCTGTATAACTATAATATAACTGATAAATCACTACATAGTATAAAGCAAAGTCGCTTTCCGCTTCCCGCGTATGTATGTATGTTTGCTTATATCTTTAAAACTACACAACGGATTTTGATGCGGTTTTTTTTAATAGATAGAGTGATTCAGGAGGAAGGTTTATATGTATTAAACCCGTGCAAAGCCGGGGCGGGTCGCTAGTAAGATATAAAATTGTAATTAATGCCCTCTTGCGTCTCTTTTGGGTATTATCATCCCTTAGGTTCAAGTACATAGATTCGCAAAAGGAAGGACGTGCATTATCATAATTTGACAAATTGACGGTAGATATAGTTATTGTACAAATATTGTTGCTTATGTTCATAACTTTATATATCTATGAAAATAAGCCTTAAAATAAGATCTGCTTTGTGATTATCTATGGTTTAAAATTTAACATAATGTATGACAAAATTTAATTTCAATTATCCAATACAAACAACAAAATTCAATTTTTTATTTTTGACGTAGCTTGTCTACGCCGTATCTAATTGCTACGAAAAATTATTATATGATAGAATTTTTCTTATCAAACGAAAAGGTTAATGAAAATAAATAAAAAAATATGATATAATATAAATACAACAATTCAAATAAAAAAATAGTTATAGAATATCATAATATAATAAATAATATGGCAAACAGTTTAAGAAAAACAGAGCCATAATATACATAGCTTGTATAAAAAGCAAAGTCTCGCAACGCATATTATTTATTTTAGTAGATAGTCCTGCTTTTTAAGGTTTCGTACCCAAAGAGCAAAAACGGGACCCTATTACTAAGACTCCGCTGTGCGTCTGTCAGTGATTTTTTTGTCGTTTTTTATAGATAATGGTACGGAACCTTTCGTGCGCGATACCGACTCGCACTAGGCCGGTTTTTTTTTCTTTTTTGTGCTTTAATTCCGTTGAATATTTTACAAGTTACCTTTAAACATATTCTATCTAGGCTCCTAACTTATCTGATCTCACATCGGTCAGTCAGTCAGTGAGTGAGTGACAAAATAAGCAACTTTGACTAGTAAAATTCTTAAACTACTGCTTCAAATTGAATGAAATTTAAAATATACCGTGTTTATATAATGTCTGCTTAATTACTGAAATTTCAGGCTTCTTGTTATGTCCACAACAAAGTCATAGGGGGTCGAAATTGCCTGAACTTCTTCAAAAAAAAGATGGTACGGCCGTGCCGCTTTTTGCTTGACTTGGCGTGGGTACTGCCATGCCCCAGATAAACCGTCAATTTCAAAGATAATAAAAAACTCTACATACGTATTCATCACCACAAACCAGAAAAAAAATTAAGAAGCCGCTGGGATTTGAACCCAGATTCCTGGACTCAAAGTCCAATGTGCTAACTATTACACCACGGAACCTTTGAAGTAACTGACCGAATCGCTTTAGAATAAAATTTAAACGTCATAACACTACTTCTTCTAAACAAGAGAACTTCATCTCTCAGGTTTAGGGAAATTCGTGAATAGAAGAACATCCAGAGCATCGTTTGAGAAAATTACGGTAGATATTGTTAAAAACAAAATAAATAATGAAACTTTTACTAAAGGTAGTTAATTAAATATTAATATGAATGTGATTGTTACTTTTAAACGATCATATATCAATCGTAAATACTTTTTATAATTTTCAGTGCTTCATGAAGTTATGAGGTCAATATTAGGTCTGTTTAAGATTCTTTTTTTTAAGTCTTTTATTTATAAACTCTAAACTAAGTCAAGCGCTGAAAAGTTGAATAAATTTATACAAAATGTTCGGCATAACTATAGGTAGCTAATATATTTAAGCTACAATATTAATATTTATCTAAACTTATATTATAAAGACTGTATTTTCTTTTGTCATAATAATAATGTTACATTTAATGTAGGAGATCAATATAGAATCTGTTTTGTTTAGTAAAACTGATAAAAGAGATATAAATTTGTAATTAATGCCCTCTTGCGTCTCATCTGGGTATTATCATCCCTTAGGTTCAGGTAGATTCGCGACATGCGAATCATCGTTTGTCAAATTCACGGTAGATGTAGTTATTGTACAAATACAAATTAAATAATAAATATTATTTACCTGTAGTTCATAATTTATGTGAATAATATGATCGTGCTTGTTACTTACATATTTACAAACGAACTTATGTATATATTACATAAGTTATGTATATATTATTCATAAATACATCTCAAACTGTTCAGTGCATAGCATGACGTCAATTTGATCTATTTTATAGTGTTTTTGGAAAATGATGTAACTGTATTTTGTAAAATAATCAGTGAAAAATTTAGAGAAATTTGGAATAACAAATAAAGTTAAATATAAAATGAAAATGGCGACAAAAAAGGTATGTTTCCGCCCGGATTCGAACCAGGGACCCTCCGCGTGTCAAGCAGATGTGATAACCACTACACCACAGAAACGATGAAGGACATACTCAAAATAAGCATCGCTTTTGGGTCGTTACATAATAAAAACACATATATTGTTGCTTTATGTTCATAAATTTCGATATTTGATATGTCTACAATACTCTACACAGCTACCCTAAAGATGTAAAATGAGTTTTTCTGTATATTTGTTTGTACCTGCTAAACTAGAAAAACTATTGGACCATTTTCAAAAAATATTTCCCTATCTAAAGCTTCATTATCAGAGCGTAACATAGGTTATATTAATATGAAAAAAATAGATTTACCACAAAAATTGCAGTAATGTAACCTAAGATATCAAAAAAATGGCTTTAATAATTACTGCTAGTGGCAAATAAAGATACAAAAACGAGTGTTTTTTTTTTAATGAAATGATATATGTATATATTTATTGGGAACAAGAACATGTATATATAAAAATCAATGCCACTTTTCGTTGTAATTTTATAACTCAAGAACGGGCTCACCTATCCAAACCAAATGTTTAGGCTTTGTTCGGACTATTTAGTAGATGGTTTATGTGAAGTTTGCACAAAATCGGTAGACTTTTTATCCAGGTACCACCCCTTCGAAGCCGGGGCAAGCAGTTAGTAGGTTATAAAAACAGTCAAAAAACGATGATGCCTGCAGAAGTGCTAGACTGTGTCGCAATAATTATGATGTAGAACAATTTTCAATAACTCACCATCATCGCTGAGAGGCGTTGCACCTTCTTCAGTTTCAGGGATGAATTGCTTTATTATTAAATCCAGTGTTCGCCTTGTAACTTTGATCAGCACATCTATAACTTTTCGGCTGTAGTATCGCCGCATTTCATTTACAGCGTTTTTCACCATTTCCTGTGAAATAATAAAATTCGAATCGAAATTCAAAAATCATTTCTTTCAAAAATATCACAAGAATCACTTTGAAATATTTTAGGAACTAGGTGAAGCTACGCCGATTCCGCGCGACCAAGCCTAGAAGAATCAGGCAACAAACACGGCTTGGGGTTTCCCTTTTTTTTAATGATCCTTTTCCTAATGCTATGTAGAGCTCCAGTGAGGTGCCGATAGAACAAGGTGAAGGCTCAAACAAGAATAATAATTAAAAGTACTACTCAAGTAATACAACAATAAAAAAAATAACTAAAGAGCTTCAGCACAGATTCAAAAAGCAGCACACGCTACACTTGATTTAGAAATACAATTTTGAGGAAGAATGACGAGGAATAGATACTTTTTAATTAAGGTAGTAGATCGATCTGCAGGTCATAGCTTCGCCTTAAAAACAGCGTTAGCTGAAACGAACTAAATAATATTGATTTCAATAAATACTTGGGTACTAATTGATAAATATTATTCTTTTTTTTTGTATGGGCCGGATATAACGAAAAAAGTGATAAAACCGCAATATCTTGAAAACCATCATACTTAAAAAGATAGTGTCTTTCTTTTATTAACCGACTTCAAAACGGAGGAAGTTCTCAAGTCGCCTGTATGCTTTTTTTTGTGTCTATGTTACGCGATTACTCCGGCTTTTGTAGACGGATTTACAAAATTATTTTTTTATTTGAAAGCCTATACTTCCGAGGTTCCATTACCACCAAGTCAGCATCTGATGCGGGATCCCAGCGAAATCGAGAGAAACCTTCAAAATTGATGGGCATTGATAGTGGTTTTCAACTATAGACCTTGCCCTTCTTTCATTGGCATACACCAAGTGGAGGGCTAGCCAGGTTAGGGGCCCCTAGAACTCGCGGAAAGGTGTGCCCAAAATCATCTATTTTGCGTTTTTTAATAAGTTTAGGGATGTTTTTCATATTTTAAAGTAGTTTATGTTTTATTAGGGCATTATATCTACATCTGCAGCAAATTTCAACTTAACCCGTTTTGTCGTCCTGATTGAGGCACAAACATACATACAATCTCACAAACTTTCGCATTTATAATATTATTAATATAAGGAAGTTTAATAAACAAAATTGTACATATATTTGATTCCACAGAAGCTACGACTCGCTACACCGCTACGCCGTAGCAGCAACAAGGACTACGCCGTAGCAGATAATATATGGGCGACTGTTATTTACTGATGGCACATATTCATATAATTTACCATTAAACGTTTTATGATTTTTTTGAATGGTGTTTTTTTTAAACAGCACTGTCTAGCCCCAAACTAAGCAAAACTTGTACTATGGGAACCAGATTACTGATATATACTTATTATAACATCCAGACACAGAACAAACATCTGACACACAAATGATTGTCCATGGTAGGAATCAAACCCGTAACCTACAGCGCAGAAGGCAGAGTTACTACCAAGTGAGCTGTGAGGCCAGTCAGCGCCAAGGCCTCTCTCTAATAAAATAATAATACAAAACATTATATTTGATGACATTTGTTTATGAGTGTTCGGTAGTATGGTTGCATAATATGCGTATTATACTATAAATATATTAATAAGTCTAAGGGGTTAGTCAAAGGCATGTCAAACATTAGGCGCATGCTCACATTATGTAGTAGTTAGCATTCCATACGTGACTGTTGGCACGCCTATCGCCGCTTCACCGTATATGAATTGCGAATGAACAGTGGAATGTAAATAGTGTCGAGGCTGTCGACCTCCATAACGACGAAATATTAAAAATAAAAAATACAAGTTAACCCGGCGAACTTCGTATCGCTTTAGAAACCTCCCGTTCCCGTTCCCGTTAAAAAGTCCGTTCAGATAAATCCTATGTCCGTCTCCTGGTTCTAAGCTACCTCCCCACCAATTTTCAGCCGAATCCGTTCAGCCGTTCTTGAGTTATAAGTGTTGTAACAAGCCCGACTTTATTTTATATAGTAGAAGACAAGCTAACCCGGCGAACTTCGTATCGCTTTAGAATTAACTCCCGTTCCCGTTCCCGTTCCCGTTAAAAAGTATCCTATGTTCGTCTCCTGGTTCTAAGCTACCTCCCCACCAATTTTCAGCCAAATCGGTTCAACCGTTCTTGAGTTATAAGTGTTGTAACAAACCCGACTTTCTTTTATATAGTAGATATCACTACATAGTATAAAGCAAAGTCGCTTTCCGCTTCCCGCGTCTGTATGTCTGTATGTATGTTTGCTTATATCTTTAAAACTACACAACGGATTTTGATGCGGTTTTTTTTAATAGATAGAGTGATTCAGGAGGAAGGTTTATATGTATTAAACCCGTGCGAAGTCGGGGCGGGTCGCTAGTAAGATATATCCTAATAATATTATATATGCGAAAGTTTGTGAGTTTGTATGTTGTTTCTATGTATGTATGTTTCTATGTATGTTTGTTCCTCAATCAGGCCTAAACGACAAAACAGATTAATTTGAAATTTGCTGTAGATGTAGATATAATGCCCGAATAAATAATAGACTACTTTAAACTATGAAAAACATCCCAAAAACAATAAAAAAACGCAAAAGGAATGATTTCTGTATAGATGGCACTGGTGTGCAACAATACTGACAACTGCAACAGTCTAAAAACATTCAGTCTTTTCTATTCGATTATTGAAATTTGACAGTACAACGTCTGTCACGGTTCGGCTAGTAGATACGAGTAAATAAGAATACATTTATTACTCGTCATAAGAGCTTGTGGTTGGTTGACTAAGCTAGTACCTGCATGCCCTTGCTCAGGCCTCCGGCTGGCTGGGACAGCAGGCGGTGAGGGCTCTCGAAGCATTCCCAAACGGCGGACCAGTCCTGTTGCCCACTTGAGGTACTCTCATTAGCTGTTGACGTAGCGCCGCTACCGGCATGTTGGTCGTCTGTTCAAAATCATAGTCAAAGTCAAAACGTAGTTCTATATTTATAGGGTCCCGTCATCACCTAAAGGATAAATAAAGAAATAAAAAATAAATAAATAAATATTGGCGGACTTTACACACAGCGCCATCTAGCCCCAAACTAAGCAAAGCTTGTACTATGGGAACCAGATAACTGATAGAATACTTATATACTTTCTTTGTAAATACATACTTATTATACATATTAACACCCAGACACAGAACAAACATCTATGTTCATCACACAAATATTTGCCCTGGGTGGGGATCGAACCCACAACCTACAGTGCAGAAGGCAGAGTTACTACCAACTGAGCTGTGAGGCCTGTCAAACGACGGATAAAAACGGGACCCTATTACTAAAAATTTGCTGTCTGTCTGTCTGTCACAGGGTTGTATCTCAGGAACCGTGATAGCTAGGCAGTTGAAATTTTCACAGATGATGTATTTCTGTTGCAGCATAACAAAAATTACTAAAAACAGAATAACAAAAAATATTTAGGGGCTCCCATACAAAAAACGTGTTTTTTTTGCCGTTTTTATAGATACTGGTATGGAACCCTTCGTGCACGCCATCACTACACTATGGACGCAAAGGCGCGTTTCGTTTGATACTCGTACTTCGCGCCCGTCGTCGCCACCGCGCTAGGCTCGGCAGTGTGGACAAACATATAGTTATAGTCTACCTTCAGCAATGAGGAACTCAAAGTCCGGATTGATCTCCGCCGGTTTGATTTGCTGCGCGGCCTTCTTCACCAGGTCCAAAACCTCCTCCACGGCCTCTTCCACCATCAGGCTTTTGCGGTTCAGCTCCACGCACGCGTTGCTGCAAAGTTCAGAATATAAAATACTAGCAGACCCGCGACATACGTTGTCCTGTCCAAATTTCAATAATGCAATTAACGCACGTTTTAAGACGACTGATGACAACACTGATGTCAAATTTTTTGCACAAATAAGCTGTCTATTCCTAAATCATCTCATTTACGTTTTTTTTTTCATTTTGTGGATGTTTTTCGTTTTCTAAAGTCCATTTTTTATTCAAGCATTGCACTACATCTACAGCAAATTTCATGTTAATCCGTTCTGTCGTTTAGGTCTGATAGTGGCATAAACATACAAACAAACTCACAAACTTTTCGGATTTATAATATTATTAGGGTAAGTTAATAAGATCGCGACTGTAATCCCCAAGTACGGTAGACATACTCTCAGATCTCAAGATACTTAGTAAATTAAAGATGTCTAAAAGGGGTTATGTTATACCATCATTTTGCAGTAGTTAGCATTCTAGGTACTAGTGATTTAATATGTGCTTGTGGCCTGTACCACAAGCACATATTAAATCACTTCTTTTGGAACTTGATTGCGATGGGCTTGCAACCTGTCACGTATGGAAAGCTAACTACTTCAAAATGTGGGCATATGCTAAACGGTACTCAACGAACGGTATTACCCTAAGTATTACCATTCGTCCTGCCTTAAGCGGGGAATGCACTAGACGGTCTTTCCCGCGGGCAAGTCTGTAGACATGCCCACAACTATAGATTTGACAGTCTTCCAGACTGACTGCGACGTTCCTACACAAGAAAAAATCGCACAAATTTATAGTTGGGAGGTCAGGCGGACATGTCTGCAGAATTGCCCGCGGGCATGACCGTCTAGTGAATTCCCCGCTTTACAAACAGTAAGCCGTGTTGGCCGAGTGGGATGTACCTCGACTTTCAATCTGAAGGTCGTGGGTTCGAATCCCGGCGTGCATCAATGGATTTTTCTGTTCGAAAATTTATATGCGCATCAAAACACGTGCTTATAGCGGTGAAGGAAAATATTGTGAGGAAAGCAGTTAGTGTTCTTATAATCGGCGATGGGCTTGCAACCTGTTGTATGGAATGCTAACTACTGCAAAATGTGGGCATGTGTCAAATATAATGTTTGGACGTGCCTCTGACTACCCCCACTAGATATCTTCAAAGGATCTAAGCGTCTGGAGATCTAAGAGGATGTCTACCATACTTGGGGATTGCAGTCGTGATCCTATTTTTTATTTTATTTTTTACAATTATTTATTTAATTATCTTACCGACATCCAGTTTCAACGTTGTCAATGAATTCTTCGACCGACCAAGGCATGTCCTCTGTAAGAAACCAATGTAGCAATTGTTAGAAATAGCTAAAGAAACATCCCAAAGAGGGTGGACGTCAGGCAGGTGGCCGGTTATAAAACATAAGCCAAATCCTTTCGCAAGGTGTTTTTCAAACAAAATATTACGCTAAAAATAGCATCTGCGGCTGACAATCGCAACAGGCTTTTTATATCAGACTTGTGGAATCATGAGTTATTTTCAAGCAATTCAACCCTTCCTACACCCCTTTAAGAGTTTAATTTCTGGAATTCCTTTATTAGTGCATCTTTATTAGGTGCTACGAGATGCTATGAGGCACTACGAGGAGCTACGAGATGCCACGAGGCGCTACGAGGAGCTACGAGATGCTACGAGGCGCTACGAGGAGCTACGAGTTTTATGAAATTTTACAAGGTGCTACGAGATGCTAGGAGGCGCTACAAAGCTCATGAAGTTTTACAAGGTGCTACGAGATGCTACGAAGCTCTACGATAATCATCGTGGTGCTTTGAGGTTCTACAAGATGCTACGTGCTGCTACGAATCGCTACGATGTGCTACGGCGATACAATAGTGTATTAACGTAGGCCACCATTGCTACCTAAAGCCAGGTAGGTTGGTAAACCACCTTCTTAGTACAGATAACCTGTGACTAAGAAACAAGGCCTAAGTTCTGCAGTGGACAGTCTACTGAAATGATGATGTATATATGGCTATTTTAGAATTGGAATTCGTGTTCATTGATATTATTATTTATTTATTTAACCATAATTAAAACGACGTTAAATCAATTACATTAATTAAGAACACGTTTAGGCACACATAATATAAAAGAACAATAAAAAAAATACATTAAAATTATATACAAAAAAAAACATTTGTGACACTCTATAACAAAATCGTAACATAATCAAAGCTGAGGCGGCCATTGGTGGTCAGTGGTAAGAATGTATGTATGTATGTATAGGGACTCCCTTTCCCGCATTTAGACTCCTATTTGGTCCGTTATGCGTGGAGGTTTGGACCCGCTACATCTGTAGCCAGCTCTTCCCAGAAGCACAGAAGCTTCCTGGGGTCTTCACAGGTCTCGAGAAGAGTCCTAGGGTTACCGAGGATATGAGTGCGTTGTGCTCTTACGCCCGCACATTCTAGGCAGCTGATTCTTCTTCAGTTAGGCAACCCCTGCAGAGCGGGCTGTCTGTATCTCCGATGTTGTGTAGGTGTTTGTTAAGGGGGCAGTGACCTGTAAGCGTCCCCACGATGGTTCTTAGGTCTGTTCTTTGTAGGTTCAATAGTCGAGTTGTCAGCCGCGGCAAGGTGGTTAGTATCGCCGCTCTTGACTGTCTGCAGGCAGTCAGTGGTAAGTTTTTGGCTATCAACTATTTCGAATGGCCCCACAGTACAGTTGATATGCTATGCATTCTGCGCTGTATGTTGTGGGTTCGATCCCCGGGAAGAATATAAGTGATGAACATAAATGTTTGTTGTATCTAAGTATAATGTGTTTAAAAAAAAAATATTATGTATTCTATAGCACTCTACACCAGCATAGTTACGGGCAAGATGATAAAGAGTCCATAAATATGAACCACCAAAAGTACTCTAAACCGACGAGCATGCATGAAGAATGTAGCGAGCAAAATAAGTTTTCTGTTAAAAAATATTTTTCAATGACAAGCTTTTGTAAAATAATTTAAACCATCGAGCACCAGCGCGCTATCACCTGTCACATCATATAACATTGTCATCGGAACTTGACAGATACGCAAAGTTTTTACTCAATCGAAGTATTTACTAAGGAGTTCCATTGTGAGTGTCTGTTGAACAGCTCCTGACTCCATCGTCAGATCAGCTCGCTGTCCATATTATTGCATTGTCACCGAAGTTACATAAGTATGCAAAATTTCAGCTCAATCGGTTGGGGATAAATGCTTCAAAATTTAGTTGCAAGATTTCACCTTAACAAACATAGTTACATACATACATTGCAAGTTAAATAAAAGCTTGTAAAAAGTATGTCAGGATCGTAGCTGACATACTTTTTACAAGCAAGCTGTGGTCTCTGCCTACCCCACTAGGAAACAGGCGTGATTTTATGTATGTATCTATGTTTTTGTTAAAAAGCCGTGTTGGCCGAGTGGAAGGTACCTCGTCTTTCAATGTAGTGGTCGTAAGTTCGAAACACGGCGTGCATAAATAATGGATTTTTCTGTTTGATAAAATTATATGCGCATTAAAACACGTGCTCAAAACGGTGAATAAAAACATCGTGAGAAAACCAGTTAGTACTCTTATAAGCGGTGGTGAGCTTGCAACCTGTCACGTATGGAATATGATGAAAGTGAATGAAGCAAAAAAGGTATGCGAGGTTCGTAGCAAGTGGAAAGCCGTGGTCTGTGACTACCCCTCTGGGAAACAGTCGAGAACATAAGTATATACTAGCAGACCCGCGTCAAACCTCCTGTTCAAATTTCAATAATCGCATAGAGGAATGCACGTTCAAATTCATAAACTTTCGCATTTATAATATTACTAGCTGTCCCGACAGACATTGTCCTGTTTTTCTTTAATTAGAACCTTTTCCTGACACTAACGAATACAACAAAAAAAGAATTAGCAAATTTAGTCCAGCAGTTTATGCGTGGTGATATGACCAAGGGAAATAGGGATTCATTTTTAGGGTTCCGTGCCCAAAGGGTAAAAACGGCACCCTATTACTAAGACTTCGCTGTCCTTCTGTCTGTCAAAGGGCTGTATCTCATGAACCGTGATAGCTAGACAGTTGATACTTTCAGATAATGTGTTTCTGTTGCCGCTATAACAACAAATACTAAAAACAGAACAAAATAAATATTTAAGCGGGGCTCCCATACAACAAACGTGATTATTTGCCGTTTTTTTATAGATAATGGTACGGAACCCTAGGTGCGCGAGTTCGACTCGCACTTTGCCGGTTTTTATAATTAAATTAGGATGTACAGGATGAACTCACCCGGCAGTGTGACCAGCGTCACATCTTGCATCCCGGAGAGCACATAAATGATTCGATTCGTGTATATATCGTGTACCCTCGATACGAGCACATCGAAGCTGTTTATTGCCGAATTCGCTTTGTCCACGAACTCGTTCCAATCCTCGCTGGTCCAGCAGACCGTCCTCAGGCCGGGGAGCAGGAGGGAAGATAGCCGAACCACTTGCGGCAGAAAGAGAGGTCGCACTTCGAGCTTTACTCGTCGCACGGTGCGCAAGTAGTCTTCTAGGAGAAACTAATAAAAAACAAATAATACCCGAGCATTGTAGACATCCTCTCAGATCTTTAAAGATGGTAGCTAGGGGCACGTTCAAAGTTTTACATTTAGCAGTAGTTACTATTTTAACATTTATCACTACATAGTATAAAGCAAAGTCGCTTTCCGCTTCCCGCGTATGTATGTTTGCTTATATCTTTAAAACTACACAACGGATTTTGATGCGGTTTTTTTAATAGATAGAGTGATTCAGGAGGAAGGTTTATATGTATAATAACATGCTACCCGTGCGAAGCCGGGGCGGGTCGCTAGTAACATAATATATGCTTATATAATATCATCTAAAAACCACTAAGGTTTATACAGTGCTACGCGAGATCACATCACTCAAGAACAATATTTTTGAAAAACCTTAAAGCCTTTTTAGTGTCTAAATGTTTTTATAATATAAAAGAATTTATGGTTAATAATTAATAATCAAAGATTTCTATTTTAATTATATATTTTTTTAAGATTAGTAGGTAATTATATTAATATATTATTGTAGTGCCCTAGCGGGGTCCATGTTGAGAAACTCTGTATGTAATATCTTAAGACCATTGTACCAACTGGAGCAATAAATGAATATGAATATGAAGTAAGTAGCTAGTAGTACTCAGAAATGGTTACTACTGCTAAATCGGAAACTTTGAACGTGCCCTTAGCTGCCATCTTTACTCAGAAATGGTAACTACTGCAAAGTGTGAAACTTTGGATGTGCCCCTAGCTACCATCTTTAAGAATCTGTGAGGATGTATAGTCGTGATCCTATTTATTTTATTATTACTGTTATTTAGCTTTAAGATATATTGACACAAAATAAACTTTATACCTACTTCCTAGCTGTCTTGACAGACGTTCTGTCAAATTCATAAGAACCTTTTCCTGACAATAACGATTACAACAAAATCGGTCCAGCCGATCACGCGTGATGCCGTGACCAAGGGAAATAGGGATTCATTTTTTGGGTAAAAACGGGACCCTATTACTAAGACTTCGCTGTCCGTCTGTTTGTCACAGGGCTGTATCTCATGAACCGTGATAGCAAGACAGTTGAAATTTACAAACATTATTTATTTATGTTGCTGCTATAACAACAAATACTAAAAACAGAATAAAATAAATATCTAAGTGAGGCTCCCATACAACAAACGTGTTTTTTTTGCCGTTTTTTATAGATAATGGTACGGAACCTTTCGTGCGCGTGTCGGACTCACACTTGGCCGGTTTTTATATATAAGATTCTTTCTTTCTTAGTTTTTTTCGATCTCTTCTTTATTTCTTTCTTTGTAAATCTAGCCTCGATTCTTACCTGTAGAGAGTCATTGACGAGTGTAAAGTAATTTTTCTTCGCGTAAAGTGAATGACAGACGATAGGTAGCTCTATGCCCATCTTCACGAGACAGTCTGATTCGCGAATCAACAGACGTACAGTGTGGTCTAAATTCACGCGGATCAGGCCAGAATCATCTATTTTGAGCAGAGTGTTGGTCAGGCTCTCGTCCACATCCCATAACTGGAATATAAATAAGTTTTAAGTTTAAAATATTTTAGCAAAACAAAGAAAGTTAATGTAAATAAATATATAAATATTGGTGGACTTTACACACAGCGCCATCTAGCCACAAACTAAGCAAAGCTTGTACTATGTGAACCAGATAACTGATAGAATACTTATATACTTTTTTTTGTAAATGCATACTTATTAACCCAGACACAGAACAAACATATATGTTCATCACACAAATATTTGCCCTGGGTGGGGATCGAACCCACAACCTACAGCGCAGAAGGCAGAGTTACTACCAACTGAGCTGTGTGTTGATTCAATCATTTTTGTAATGTTGTATTTAACTCCCTCTCGCTCTAAATCTTATTACACTGTCTCTTTTAATTATTGTAACACTTGTCATGTTTTGTACCATTTTTCTCTTTAATTATGTATTGGTGTTTTTCAATGTTGGTGATCCAAATCACTACATAGTATAAAGCAAAGTCGCTTTCCGCTTCCCGCGTATGTATGTATGTATGTATGTTTGCTTATATCTTTAAAACTACACAACGGATTTTGATGCGGTTTTTTTAATAGATAGACTGATTCAGGAGGAAGGTTTATATGTATAATACATGCATAATATAGTAGAGAAACACTGATAATTTTAGAGGTTTCTAATGTGATGTCGTAAATAAACACATTTTTTTGCGCTTACATTGCAAATGCTGGCTGAACCCCACGAGATATATCAAAATAATGTACTACAGTATTGTACACCTTAAAAAGACTACAAAAAAGTCCACGATGGTATTAGAAATGTCTTACGCACAGCGAAGCGGGCACGGGTCAGCTAGTAAATAAATAAATAAAAGAGTGTCATACAAATAGATCACGCCTACCTCAAGTACAGTAGGCATATTCAGGCACTCAAATCTGTAATTAGGCTTATAGAAGGTACCTAGTCAGAAGCAAGTCCGATCTATTACTATACCGATCAAAACAAGCTTTTGTCAGTGACAAACGTACAATACTACGATTAAATTCTCCATTGAGATATGATATACTTCGACTTAGAGATATGCCAACGAAAAATGGAAAGGAGTATGTTGGGAATTAAACTGTCAGACAAGATAAGAAAGAAAGAAAGAAAGCAAGAAAGAAAGAAAAATCTTGTATTTGCTTCAAAAGCACAACACAATTAATGACTAAAGAGAACAAAAAAACAATCAACAGCAAATTGTACCATGTGGGGGCAAATAGGTCCCCGTCTCAGCATTGAGCCGCATAGCACCGAACCTAAGGAGTAGGCGAAGCGCGGTGCGATAAGAAATAGTGAGATAAGAAACCAAGACTATAGAAAAAAGACCAAAGTAACCGATATTGTGGAAAGAGTAAGAAGGCTTAAATGGAACTGGGCGGGGCATATATGTCGAATGTCACATGATAGATGGACCAAGAAAATCATTGAATGGATACCAAGAGATGGAGTCAGGTCGCGAGGACGACAAAAGAAAAGATGGGCAGACGATTTTGTACAAAGTCAGGGACCAAACTGGATGAAAAACGCCCGAAATAGATGGATTTTGGAAATTGGAAAGAAATGGGGGAGGCCTACGCCAAGGAGGCGACTACTACAAAATAATTTTATGATTTTAATTAGGACCGCGAATTATGTATTTAAATTTATTTATATCAATCTAATAATCATATTATAAATTATTATTATTATTATTATTTTAATTATTGAAATGTAAATATTATTTTGATTCTATAATTATAATTAAGTATTTTAATGCACGCTCAACGTAATTAAGAAATGGTAGTAGAATAAATGGCTTTTTTATTTTATTTTATTTTTATGCTTTGACTGTCCTGACAGCTCAGTTGGTAGTAACTCTGCCTTCTGCGCTGTATGTTGTGGGTTCGATCCCCACCCGGAATAAACATTTGTGTGATGAACATAGATGTTTGTTCTGTGTCTGGGTGTTAATATGTAGGTATAATAAGTATGTATTTACAAAAAAAAAGTATATAAGTATTCTATCAGTTATCTGGTTTCCATAGTTACAATCTTGGCTTAGTTTGAGTTTTAGCAAGATGGCGTTGTGAGTAAATCACCAATATTTATTAATTTAAATACCAAGGAATTAAAATTATGGAAAAACAATTTAAAGATTTAAGGTCAGCACACCCGTGCGAAGCCGTGCGGACAGCTAGTTTAATCTAAAGCTGTCACAACACTCTCTAAGCTCGTTAGTAACTGACGAGGCGTGGAATGGTTGCAATTTGAAAACACGATAATGTCGGTACGTACGTTTTGGTTCATCCAAATAGCTCTCATCGTGTCCTCGTATGTGTGTATGAGAGTGCGCGTGTTGTTGTATTTGCGCATCATGTCCGGCGCGGCGGGCAGAGCGCGCAGCACGGGATGCGCCGATACGCTTTCCACTGTCTCGCGCATGTTGAACATTAGGCAACGCGCCCATTTTATGCGCCCTGCAAACCAGTAAGGTATGTTTAAAATAAATAAACATAGTTGGTAATTTAACACAGCACCTCTAGATCATATCAGATATCATCAGATATCATCTCAGATATAATTGCGTCATTGTGTTTGTGTCAATGTGTGTGGTGGGTATGTGCGGGTGATCCCACCATACAAAACTTATTATTTTAGCAACATAATGATGATAAATCCATTCAGAATTAAAATACTTTGACTGGCCACACAGCTCAGTTGGTAGTAGCTATGTCTTCTGCGCTATAGGTTGTGGGTTCGATCCCCACCCAGAGCAGACATCTGTGTTGAAAACAGATGTCTTCTGTGCGTGAGTGTTATATTGTATAGCCGTACTAGCCGTACTAGCCGACCCGTGACAGACTTTGACATGTCCTGTCAAAACGGATATCAGTTTTTTGCACACCAGCGCCATCTATACTAAAATAATCCCTTCTGCATTTTTTTATCATTTTGAGAATGTTTTTCGGATTATCTACAGCAAATTTCGTCTTAATCCGTTTCGTCGTTTAGGCTTGATTGTGGCACAAACATACAAACAAACTCAGAAACTTTCGCATTTATAATTAGGATTGGATTCCATCAGTTCCCATAGTACAAGCTTTGCTTAGTTTAGGGCTAGATGGCGATGTGAAAAATGTCCACCAATATTTATTTATTTATACTGCTTACCTAGCCGTGAAGGTAACTTAAAAGGTAAATACATAGTGATATTATGTTACCTGCGACGGGCGAGTAGTTCCTTGGTAGAGGCGGATCATCCTTTTGCCGCTTGAACATCTTCATGATCTTGTCGACCTCCTTCTCACTGTATCTCAGGACTCGGTCGTACTTCTCACTCAACTTGGTCAGCAGGATCTTTTTGCTGACCTGCAAATTAAACCAAAAAACCGGTTAAGTGCGTGTCGGACTCGCGCACGAAGGGTTCCGTACCATTATCTATAAAAAACGTACACATATGTTGTATGGGAGCCACGCCAATATATTTTATTCCGTTTTTAGTATTTGATGTTACAGCGGCGACGGAAATACATAATCTGTAAAAATTTCAACTGTCTAGCTCTCACGGTTCACGAGATACAGTCCTGTGACGGACAGACGGACAGACGGACAGACGGACAGACGGACAGACGGACAGACGGACAGACGGACAGACGGACAGACGGACAGACGGACAGACGGACAGACGGACAGACGGACAGACGGACAGACGGACAGACGGACAGACGGACAGACGGACAGACGGACAGACGGACAGACGGACAGACGGACAGACGGACAGACGGACAGACGGACAGACGGACAGACGGACAGACGGACAGACGGACAGACGGACAGACGGACAGACGGACAGACGGACAGACGGACAGACGGACAGACGGACAGACGGACAGACGGACAGACGGACAGACGGACAGACGGACAGACGGACAGACGGACAGACGGACAGACGGACAGACGGACAGACGGACAGACGGACAGACGGACAGACGGACAGACGGACAGACGGACAGACGGACAGACGGACAGACGGACAGACGGACAGACGGACAGACGGACAGACGGACAGACGGACAGACGGACAGACTGACAGACGGACAGACGGACAGACGGACAGACGGACAGACGGGCAGACGGACAGACGGACAGACGGACGGACAGACGGACAGACGGACAGACGGACAGACGGACAGACGGACAGACGCACAGACGCACAGACGGACAGACGGACAGCTTAGTAATACGGTCCCGTTCCACCCTTTAAGTACGGAACCCTAAAATATACGTGTCGAATAGAGCCTCCTGCTTTCGTCGCTTAAAAATAGTTTTACCTTTTCAAACCGGGTCAGAAACTTGATTCCTTGCGGGGTTTCCCAAACGCTAGAGAAGTTGGTCTCTATGGTGTTGCCTATAGATTCCTGCAGTACATTTGTCTTTTCCGCAAATGTATTGTAGTCTTTATCAAACTCATTGTTCCTGTAATCTAGGTAATCGTACTGACAAGTTGTGACGGCCTTCTTAGCCTCGTCGAATACGTGCACTGCTTCTTCTAGATCTGCAAAGAAAAACATTTGATTAGTTTATTTATTTAAAGCTTTTACACAAATAATTACGTTTAAAATACTAAAAACAAAACCGACTTCATGAATATAAATAAACATTTTAGTGGGGACGCGCCCACAGTGGACGAATTTTTTTTTCATAAACATCACTTTATGTGTTGAGCGGCACTATGGCGCACACTACCGTGTGCCTCTAGACCTCAACTTTAGCTAAAGGCACACGACAATGTGTTTCTGGTCACACTATGCAGTGTCGCACAACACATAAAGTAATTTTTATGAAAAAAGATTTCGTCCTTGTTGGTGCGTGTTCTCATAGTGTCGTTCTTGAATACGAGGGTTATTCGGGACATAGACGTTCAAATTCTTTGATCAAATTGAAATACGAAAATTCATATTTTTTCATGCTATTTGACAACTGTGGGCATGTGCCGAGGGTTTGACTAGACTCGAGAAACACATTAAAAGTTACGCATTGTTCATACCTTCTCCCAATAGTAAACCTTCCATCCTCTTTTCGAACAGACTATTATAGTCATCCATAAGGTCGAACATAGTTATTATCTTATTGAGCCTCTTACAAAACGTATCGAACTTTCCAAACACGTAGTTCTCCGAAAAAGTGAATTGCTCTGTGTTGGGTAGAAACGGCTGGTTTTTAACGAACAGATAGGTTTCCCTGTATGTCTTGTTCAGGTTGATGCAATGAATAAGTTTATCCCTCACTTGTGACCTATCCTGGGACCAGATGGTCTCCTTGAATCTGCATGTGATGTACTGCTTGCAGGTTTCTATCATTTGGTTCGTAATCTGAAAAACAATCTTATATATAAAAAACCGGTCAAGTGCGAGTCGGACTCGCGCACGAAGGGTTCCGTACCATTATCTATAAAAACGGCAAAAAAACACGTTTGTTGTATGGGAGGCCCTCTTAAATATTTATTTTATTCTGTTTTTAGTATTTGTTGTTATATCAGCAACAGAAATACATAATCTGTGAAAATTTCAACTGTCTTGCTATCACGGTTCATGAGATACAGACCTGTGACAGACAGACGGACAGTCAGACGGACAGCGAAGTCTTAGTAATAGGGTCCCGTTTTTACCCTTTGGGTACGGAACCCTAAAAATGAATTGCAAAATGTGTTGGTAAGCGCATAACTCAACAACGCCTGGGCCAATTTGGCCAATTCTTTTTTTTAAATGTTTGTTGAAGTTTAAGGATGGTTTTTACGGCGAGAAAAATTCGAATAATTGCCGGAAAAACCCTAAAAACAGGAATGGGAACGGGAACGGGAACTTAAGACAACATTTG
This sequence comes from Hydriomena furcata, assembly GCA_912999785.1. Taxonomy (NCBI): domain Eukaryota; kingdom Metazoa; phylum Arthropoda; class Insecta; order Lepidoptera; family Geometridae; genus Hydriomena; species Hydriomena furcata. The sequence goes on from OU538821.1 coordinate 4,850,909, forward strand.
TTAATTCTAAAGCGATACGAAGTTCGCGGGGTCAGCTTGTAGTAAAATGAACTGGTACAAGGTATTTACGTGATACCGTGTCAAAATCTATAGTTATGTCTACTAATCACGATAGTTTGAAAAATAATAGTAAAATAGTTCCGCAGCCAAGAATAATTAGTATAGGGTCAAGGACCCGGTTGTGGTGCCTACCCCGGTTTTGGACATTTTCAACTTTTGCATTTAATAACTAAGCATAGCAAACAAATGTGTCCTCATTGACAATTTATTATTTAAATGAGTAATTCCCGTTGTTGTAATAATGTGTAGTACAATTCACGAAAGTTTTGAAAGTAAAATAAATTACCTTGACCATTAGTGATGATATTCTTTCGGAGGTATTATAGAACTGCGATACGCTATTGATCAGGCGGACCGTCTGCAAGAGGCTCAGTATAGAATCCTTTATTTTGACAGGATCGTCCAAATACAGAGAATGGCAACATTTCTCCATGGCTTGAATGAATTTTGCATTGTCCCTAGCTTCGTTGTAGCAGAACGTTATTTTGTGATCAGTTTCGCGCCACAGCTTTATAACTTTTGAATTGGATAGTTGTAAGCACGTAAGTGTTAGTTGCACTTCGTTGTCCTGGAAGAAAAAAACATGTTATTAGGTTCTTCAGAAAATATGGAATACAGACCAGAAATATTAATCTACACTTACATTATAAATAAAAAAATATATTAATAGGATCACAACTGTAATCCCCAAATATGGTAGACATCCTCTCATGTCTAGTGGGGGTAGTCAGATGCACGTCCAATCATTATATTTGGCACATGCCCACATTTTGCAGTAGCTAGCATTCCATACGTGACAGGTTACAAGCCCATCGCTGTTTATAAGAATACTAACTGGTTTCCTCACGATGTTTTCCTTCACCGTTTTGAGTACGTGTTTTTGATGCGCATATAAATTTTTCGAAAATTATTTCTACTTATTTTATTTTTTTTAAGACGGTTTTGACTTCAATATAATGCAGTTTCATACCAGCAAATAAGATACAAGTTGAGAAAACTGCGCGCCGCGTTTCTTCCAGTACTCGAGTTCATCCTGCGGCCCACTGGAGTCGACCTCACGTCTAAGTTGTTCACTTTCACTGAGAATCTGTTCAAATTTGGTTCTAGTTTAGTTTTCCAGATCATAATCATGTGTACATATCGTTTCTAAGAACCGGTATAGCGCGCATACTTCTTCTAGCCCTTAACCCGGAGTCGACACAACAAATAGAAAAACCGGCCAAGTGCGAGTCTAACGCGCGCACGAATGGTTCCGTACCATTATCTATAAAAACAGCAAAAAAAACACGTTTGTTGTATGGGAGCCCCCCCTAAATATTTATTTTATTTCGTTTTTAGTATTTGTTGTTATAGCATCAACAGAAATACATAATCTGTAAAAAATTCAACTGTCTAGCTATCACAGTTCATGAGATACAGCCTTGTGACAGACAGACGGACAGACAGACGGACAGCGAAGTTTTAGTAATAGGGTTCCGTTTTTACCCTTTGGGTACGGAACCCTAAAAACATGTTTGTCAAGATGTTTGGATGTTTGTGGCTCTATCAAACCAAACGGATATGTATGAAACATACTTAGCCTACTTAACATACATATACATATCCAAACATGGTATATTTAATAGGCTACTTTATCCACGCGAGCGAAACCAAGGGCAAAAGTTACTGTAACGGTCTGACCAAACATAGCGCGGAATACGAGCGCGGCGGTCTCGCGCAACTAGCTAGACTAGGCTAAATGTTTAAACTTGTCACTCGGCAAACTTGTATTCTGCGAATGCCGCGCTATATCTGGTCACACCTTAACTTTATTTTTTAATTTAATATTTGCATGTGATCTTTACCTCCATGACCTTCTTGATCCATTCATTCACTCGATCTTCCAACATAGTGATGGTGCTGGGATTCTTGATCATTTCTTTTAGCTGACTGTGGTCACTTACACTACCCATTAGGGTTTGGCCGTCGTCGAACAGGTTTACTTGGCCGCACACATCTTCACACACTAGAAAATAAATATATCTCATTTAGTTAAGTCGCCATAAATATCATACCAACTAAATCATCACTACATAGTATAAAGCAAAGTCGCTTTCCGCTTCCCGCGTCTGTATGTATGTATGTATGTTTGCTTATATCTTTAAAACTACACAATGGATTTTGATGCGGTTTTTTTTAATAGATAAAGTGATTCAGGAGGAAGGTTTATATGTATTAAACCCGTGCGAAGCCGGGGCGGGTCGCTAGTTTATTATAAAATTATATTTAATTAGCAGACCTGCGACAGACGTTGTCCTGTCCAAATTTCAATAATCGCATATAGTAATAGTAACGCACATTGCTATAACGACCGATGACAACACTGATGTCAGATTTTTTGCACTACAGCGCCATCTATACCAAAATCATCCCCTTATCCCCTTTTTTTATCATTTTGGGGATGTTTTTCGTATATTAAAGTAGTCTATGTCTTATTCGGGCATTGAATATTTATTTTACTCTGTTTTTAGTATTTGTTGTTATAGCGACAACAGAAATACATAATCTGTGAAAATTTTAACTGTCTAGCTATCACGGTTCATGAGATACAGCCCTGTGACAGACAGACGAACAGACGGACAGACTGACAGACTGACAGACTGACAGACTGACAGACGGACAGACGGACAGACGGACAGACGGACAGACGGACAGACGGACAGACGGACAGACGGACAGACGGACAGACGGACAGACGGACAGACGGACATCGAAGTCTTAGTAATAGGGTACCGTTTTTACCCTTTGTGTACGGAACCCTAAAAATAGGATCACGTCTGTAATTCCCAAGTACGGTACGATACGGACATCCTATTAAATCTCCTGACGCTCAGTTCCTTGAAGCGAAGGCCTGCAACCTGTCACGTGTGAAATACTAACTACTACATAATGTGGGCATGAGCCAAATGTTTTCCTCTGACTAACCCCTTTTTAGTAATTAAAACGTAATAAAACAAGGTACCTTTCAAAGCGCTGCAGAATGAACGTAAGCCAGGCAGCAACTGATTTTTCACAATAGGAAACTTGGTTTCATCCTCGTCGCCATCACTGTTCGGGTGAGCTAGTGCGTTCATATACACGTGCTCCATCACGCGTTCAATAGCCGTCACCAAGCCAACTTTTTCTGCATTCAGAATTCCGCAGAATCTGTAAGCAACGGAATCATGAAACACGGCCATCTTTTACTTACTAGCAGTCGGTAAAAGTTTGATCTAAAGTAGGTTATATTATTGCAATTTCCGTGGGAAACTCTAATCTATATATATAAAAGAAAGTCGTGTTAGTTACACTATTTACAACGCAAGAACGGCTGAACCGATTTGGCTTTAGCTTAGAACCAGGAGACGGACATAGGATACTTTTTAACGGGAACGGGAACTTAACACAACATTTGTTAATTCTAAAGAGATACGAAGTTCGCCTGGTTAGCTTGTTTTTCATAAAACATAGTCAATTTTTCTTGCAGATAATGTATCTTTTGATTAGTGAAAGAACTATTAAAATTAGTTCAGTAATTTTTTAGGTTAAACAAAAATACAAATGTAACCTCCTTAAGATAGTGTAGACAATTAGTTACTTACATACAATAAAATGAACTGAGATAAATAGAAACTAGTGAAACTTTACTCACAAATCTTTATGAAATCCTTCCTCGGGCAACTGTTTGCTTACATTTATGCGAAACATGTAGATACAAACACCGGTGAATCGGACATCCCAACCATCGGACAGAAAGAGCTTTTTCTTCAGAGTTATGAGGGGAGGAGGCGGTTTCCCTTGTTTCGTCTTTGTGCCCTCTGGTTGAGGCCGATTTTCAATTTCCTCCACGTCTTGGTAGTACCATAGAAGTTTATTCCTCATGTGCGGAAGAAAGAGCTGATTAATGTCATCTAGCTATAAATATAAAAGGTACGAGTATTAAAAATGTTTTTAAGCTTTCCGTCACAGTAAACACTTTCGAACTACAAGTGTACCATATTTCCTTCGAAAACATGATCCATGATAGCGTGGCGAGGAAGACCGGTCCCATCTATGAGGAGTTGGAATGTGAACTCCAACCGGGGGTCCATCTCCCCCCTCCTTGCTTTGCGCTCGCATTCTTCCCGTCTTTTCTAGAATACAATAGAATAAAGCACTTATTATCAATACAAGCGTCCAGTATGATGAAAAAAGATAGATAGATACCAGAAGGATGTCCATAACATCCTCTTCCTCTTCTTCCTCGCTGGACCCCGGTTTAATACCGTGAACAAACATTTTGCTTGTTACTTTTTAAGTCTTTGAAAGTTCAACCTGATAGTGGACCTGAATCTATTTATAGTTAAAAACACCATACTCCGACTAGATCAACTTCTAAACTAACAATCGCGCAAATAATGACTTGCGTGCCGTCCGCATCGTGTTTTGACATATAATTAGATTCTTTTTAATTTTTTAATTTCTAGATTGAAGACAGCCGCTGCTAGCGACTTGTCGGGGACTATCAGGGCGATAAAGCTGAACACAAAGATAGACAAAACCATTACAGTGGTATGCAAATTAAATGAAGTGGTGTCATTATGAGGATGGGGGTGGTACGGCGATGTTCTTGCTCGTATCCCTGACGGTGACACGCAATGTTTTGAAATTTATTACTAAAATTCAAAAGCGATGTAGATGATGGATAGCTTAAAATTGTAAGGATTGCAAAAACATAATTAGGAAGTTGTCAAGTCATAAAAATACGTCAAATTAAAATAAAATTTGTCGGTAAACACTTTTAGCGATTGTTGTGCAAGACGATCCTAATAAGTTTTCTGTTGAAAAATATTTTTCAACGTCAAGCTTTTGTACAATCATTCAGACCATCGAACACCTGTCACATAATATAACATTGTCATTGGAACTTGACAAGAATGAAAAGTTTCACTCAATCAGAATATTTACTGAGGAGTTTCGTTGTAAGTGCTTAAACACGTTGACTCGCGGGCGCGGTGGCGGGCGCGGTCACGAAATATCAAACATATGACGTGATTTCCAAGTGTTCACGTTCAAAACGCACGTGCGGTCTAAGTAGCGAGCTAACTAGCTCATATGTTTGATCTTTCGTGACCGCGCCCGCCACCGCGCCCGCGAGTCAACGTGAATAAGCACTTAGTGTCTGTTGAACAGCTCCTGACTCCATCATCAGATCAGCTCACTGTCAGCTTATTAATGCATTGTCATCAATGTTACATAAGTATGCAAAATTTCAGCTCAATCGGTTGGGGATAACTGCTTCAAAATTGAGTTGCAATATTCCACCTTAACAAACATAGTTACATAGTAACATAGTTAAATACGAGTACATTGCAAGTTAAATAAAAGCTTGTAAAATTTCAGGAAAATAAACGAATTCAAAGCTTATATAAAAAACAATCCTAATAATATTATAAATGTGAAAGTTTGTGAGTTACATACAGTATGTTTTGCCTCAATCTGGCCTAAACGACAAAACGGATTAAGATTAAATTTGCTTTAGATGTAGATATACTGCCCGAATAAATAATAGACTACTTTAAAATATGAAAAACATCCCCAAAATGATAAAGTACGCAAAAGGGATGATTTCTGTATAAATAGCGCTGGTGTGCAACAAATCTGACAACACACGACTAAAAACATTCAGTCTTTTCTATTCGATTATTGAAATTTGACAGGACAACGTCTGTCACGGATCGGCTAGTACATCATACATTTTGCAAGCGGCTGGCCGTTATTAATGTGGTACGATTTGGTCAAATGAATATCCAACGGAGAATCTTATGTTAATTTTCACCTTGATCTGTTTGACTGCTACATATACTGATATACTCGTACACACTTACCTTTTTAGGGTTTCGTACCCAAAGGGTTAAAACGGGACCCTATTACTAAGACTTCGCTGTCCGTCAATGTCACAGGGCTGTATCTCATAAACCGTGATAGCAAGACAGTTGTTTTTTTTACAGATTATGTATTTCTGCCGTTTTATTGACATTTTTTATAGATAATGGTACGGAACCCTTCGTGAGCGAGTCCCACTTGGTCGGTTTTTTTTATTTTTAGTTAATTTATATTTACCTATTTTACACCACACCATGTGTTCAGGATACCATAGTTATTAAGACCACGCGGTAAAAGCGGTGATCGGTCCCGCAGAAGAACTAAGGTAACCGACATAGCTCTCTGAATTGCGAAACTCAAGTGGCAATGGGTAGGGCAAATGGGACTCTACAATGGCTTGTAGGGCAGACGGCCATTGGGGTCGTAAGGCTCTCGAGTGGCGACCACGTAAGGGAAAGCGCAGTTTGGGAAGACCCCCCACGTGATGGACTGACGACCTGGTGAAGGTCGCGGGAAACCGCTGAATGCGGGCAGCGCAGTACCGGTCATTGTGGCGATATTTGGGGCCTATGTCCAGCAGTTTCCGTCGATCGGCTGAGATGATGGTCAAAGCGGATTAACAACATAAACATATATAAAAAATAAACTTACAAAGTTACTGATGGCTTTCCCAAGAATTGTTAGATCCATATTGGGATGTGAAACACCAAATCTCTGGTGTTACGGTGAGTCGTAAACACAGCGAGCGTCATTCACTGGATTTGTATCAATTGAAAATATTGCAATAATTTATTACGACTTTAATAATACTTAAAAAAAAATACATTACACACTGGCCAATTTAATATTGAATGTTGGTATTGTTATTAGTCTACATACAAACATTATTATATTTAAGCAAGGCTTTTAAAAGTCTGTGATTCGACATATTAATAAACATAGTACCGAAGTGGTCACCAAGTGAAAAAAAGCCGTTGAATGCGTGTGAAAGAAATCGCGCGACTACAACGCAACGAAACAAAAAGGCTATATTATAGCAATGTTCATATATTAGTATTTTTATATCCATATAAGCTATGACAAACGATAAAACCCAACAAAGAAGTGGAAGTATGCACGAAAGCAGTTACTCGAAAAGTTTAGCGATGTCAGCCATCCAAGATCATAAATTTCTTCTTTACGTTTCGTAACACCGAATATATAGGCAAGGAATAGAAATAGTCACAGTGTCGTATGGAGCAGAGTTTAAGTAAATAATATTTGTATAATATTGTAGTGCTTAGCGGCACTTGAGATAAAAAGTTGTGGGTTCAAATTCGACTCGGGCACATTTGGAGTTTTTAAATCTATAATAATATAAAAATAAAAATAAATAGGATCACTAATTGTAATCCCCAAGTACGGTAGACATCCTCTCAGATCTCCAGACGCTTAGATCCTTTGAAGATATCTAGTGGGGGTATTATTCTTGTTTGAGCCTTCACCTTGTTCGATTGGCACCACACTGGAGCTCTGCATAGCATTAAGGAAAGGATCTAAAAAAAAGGTAAACCCCAAGCCGTGTTTGTTGCCTGCAAAGTGATCCTTGTGATATTATTGAAATAAATAATTTTTGAATTTGAATTTTTGTAGTCAGAGGCACTTCCATACATTATATTTGGCACATGCCCACATTTTGCAGTAGTTAGCATTCCATACGTGACAGGTTGCAAGCCCATCGCCGCTAATAAGAATACTAACTGGTTTCCTCACGATTTTAAACTTCGCAGTTTTGAGCACGTGTTTTTGATGCGTATATAAATTTTTCGAGCAGAAAAATCCATTGATGCACGCCGGTATTTGAACCCACGACCTACAGATTGAAAGTCGAGGTACCTCCCACTCGGCCAACACGGCTCTTATATATCTATAACATTATATTGCAGCGTCTTATAGTAGGTAAGTTATTGGCGGTTATACAAGCTGGAGTTATACCATGAATAATTATTATTTTATATTACTAGCGACCCGCCCCGGCTTCGCACGGGTTTAATACATATTAACCTTCCTCCTGAATCACTCTATCTATTAAAAAAAACCGCATCAAAATCCGTTGTGTAGTTTTAAAGATATAAGCATACATACAGACGCGGGAAGCGGGAAGCGATTTTGCTTTATACTATGTAGTGATATTATACACTACTTTATAGAGAAAAAAAACATATTTTTGTATTTTTGTTTGTAATAAATAAACTAAAAAGATGGATTGATGAAAAAAAAACCGGCCAAGTGCGAGTCGGACTCGCGCATGAAAGGTTCTGTACCATTATCTATAAAAACGGCAGAAAAATCGATGCCTTAGAACCCTATTGTCCCGTTTTTACCCTTTGGGTACGGACCCCTAAAAAACACCTATCATAAGCTATATTTGATAGGTAACATAGAGGCTATATATTATTTCCGTTCTATTTAAATATAGAATCCCATAAAATCGCAATAAAGCTCGTATCAAAAACTTACCTTTATGTTTCATTAGTAGCCCTTGCGAAGCCGGGTACAAGGGTAAAAGTAGGGCGGACTGCTAGTAAAATATAAATTCAAATGCATAAATACTAGTATGTGGCAAGTCGAATTGGACTTGTACCAATTTAATTTTGCAGAGAGGTCTCTTATAAAGTATCGACAGATTAATAAGCCTACGGGTAATTTATTTTAGACTACGTAGACTAGTGATTAGATAAGTAATTGAGTTAAAAATACAAGTGTAGGTACTGTGTACCTAGTGATCCGTGTTTTGTTCTGTTTTTTCTATTGTATAGTATAGAGAATAGCTCTATAGTATGTCCCATTTAAATTGTCTTTATGTAAAACTAATTGTTCCTTCATAAAACGAATATCGTCTCTGGACTTTTCGATTGATCTAAACATTTACATCGGATTTTTTTTTAGTTTTTGAAACAAACATCACAAAAAAACATCTAAATTATTTTCTGTTAAATTATGTATTTTTCTTGAAAATAGTAGCACAAAAAGAAATTCGACTCTGCCAGGATTCGAACCTGGAATCTTCTGATCCGTAGTCAGACGCGTTATCCATTGCGCCACAGAGCCTTATGATTGAACGACGAATATAAAGAACAGTTCAAGCAAAACCGCAGAGTTTCGTCCAATCAAAAGCTCGCATTCCCTTCACACTTTCCCACTGAAATTCGTGAATAGATTTTTACTTGAGGCAACTATGAAAGATACTCATTACTTTTAGATATGAGGGCAAATTACAATAATAATATAGGTCATTCTTGTCATTCGTCACGCTCGAGTAAAATAAAATTAAGTTTCTGAAAAGGCGTTTTTTGTTCTGCCAAACTAAGTATCTAAAATTAGACAAGGATTAAAATTAGTTTTAGTAACTTAAAAATCTTTTTGTCACCACACATTTGACTCTAGATTTCTGAGATTTATTTCGTCTTTTACTCAAAGTTTAGTAACCATGAACTGTGCAGGCTTCTTCTTGAGTTAAATAACAAGTGGACCTAGATGACAAAGCTTTGGCCGGTACTCCATTGGCTGAAAACACGGATAAAACGACGTTTTCTTAAAATAAAACCTAGATCAATATATCGCCCCCGAAACCCCCTGCATACTAAATTTAATGAAAATCGTGGGAGCCATTTCAGAGATTATATATTATTATATATATATATATATATATATACACACAAGATTATATATATACAAGAATTGCTCGTTTAAAAGTATTATAGATAGATAGATAGATATATTATGAAACAATTGAGCGAGTGACTTTTCGTTAATTAAGTTCGGGAAGCTATGACCGCTGTTAAAGCAGTTATTAGGATTTTATTTCTTCACGAGAAATAAATAGTCTTGGACTACTTTTGTGATTTGTGTACAAACTTAGCAACTAGGTCAACTAGGTTAGTCATTTTCAATTTTGGCAGTCAATAACTTAGCAAAGCTAACAAACTTGTTTAAAATCTATAGTTAATACAATTATGACGAAGACAGTTGTGACGCGTTATACCACTAGATTTGAATGACTACAACTAAATATTTCCCGTTTTGTCTATTTAAATATGAGTAAATTTATAAATATCTCCTCTTACAAAACCTTTGTTTAACCTAAGAGATAGATAAATGCTCCATTCTATGTTGTTTTCAATCGTCGTTTTAATCATTTTTATACAATATAAACCGTTTATTTCAAAATTAAATTGTTGTTAAAATGGCCACAACCAGCGCTCTCACCCTACTATGAATAAAACTATAGGCTAGATAGTAAAACTAATAAAATTATGTTAATTTACCTGTATTGATTCTTCGTCCATTTTGATAAGTAACTTGTAATCGCTGTTTTGTGTGCATACACATTTAACTTATAAACTAATAACACAATATATCACACGAATAAAACAACAATAGTTAAAAATAATTTTGAAAATGTCCACAGTTGTGATATTGCGAGATGAGCATACGTCAACATATGTCAAGTTTGTAAGAAAATGTATTTTTTACTGAGTTAGTACCGTGTGTGCTCGATGTTATATCATGTTTGATGGCATGTCGGATATAAAATGAAGGGAGGAATGGTGATTTGCATTGTTTTACCGAAATAAACGGTTGCGTGGGGCACCCAGGAACGTTTATTCTGATGAAAACACATACTCAGTTCCAAATACTGATTTTAACTGACCTTACAGCTCAGTTGGTAGCCGCTATGCCTTCTGACATTAATTTGTCTAGATGTTAATAATGTGGGATGTTGTATTATAAGTGTGTGGTTTTTGAGTTTTCAAATAGAATCCAACCAATAGTTTTATTGATACTTTATCTTGTTGATGCTGATTTGGCTGCTGATTTGTTTATAGTTTAGGACTATTTTTATCTTGTGATATTTATTATTGATTGAATACAAATAAAAGTATTTATGTATTCTATCAGTTATTAAGATGACACAGTAGAGTGAAATGAGTACCGATACAAAAGAATAAGCAGTCTTTGAACTATACGCTTTGTTACCTCCGAATCGTCCTCATCTCCGTCAACGTCATCGTATTTAGCGAATGCAAATCGCAATTGGTTCTCGAAATTTTCCCTCGCCTCTGCCTTTTCCAAGTCACTAAGTTTTTTCACATTCATAATTCTATTTTTTTTTTAATGATTTCACATAATCGTATTAACAAACGAAAATCACAACGATTGAACCGAAATAGGCTAATGCTTTAGAGCATTTCAAGGTATGAAATATAACACAAACTCCACTTGAGGGATGTGGTGAAGGCACTAATACGATACCAGGTGTAAAAATATCGACAAAACAAGCGAGGTGTTTATAGGATGGGGTGGCACGGACGGTGTATACTAACCCACTCGACTATAATCACTTTCTGCCATATACAAATGAATGATCTATAGACATGTAATGATTTATTAAGGTGATAAGTAACATTTTTGATGTTTTGTATGGGCTGAGTCTACCCGGTTATTGAGAAAAAACGATTCTGCATTCATCAAAAACATTTATTACTCGCCTTAACATGCTTTGACAAAGGTAGAATTTACTGGCAGATACAAAACTTACATCTATACTAATACTAGCTGTCCCGACAGACGGCCTGTCAATTTTTTTTTTCCATTAGAACCTTCTCCTGACACTAACGATTACAACAAAAAAGCATTAGCAAAATCGGTCGGACCAAGGGAAATAGGGATTCATTTTTATCTAACCTATACTAATATTATAAATGTGAAAGTTTGTAAGTGTGTGTGTGTGTATGTGTGTGTTTGTTACTTTTTCACGCAAAAACTACAGAACCGATTAAAATGAAACTTTACAGTAATATAGCTTATACATCAGAATAACACATAGGCTACTTTTATCCAGGTACCACCCGTGCGAAGCCGGGGCGAGCAGCTAGTAAGATTATAAATCTGAAAGTAACTCTTGTCTGTGACATTATCACGGTAATCATTGTATTATCAACTTTCTATAGAGATAGTTAAAAGCCTTCAAACAGATATAACTACTTTTTTTCCCAAAATTCTCTTTGGTTTTTCCGATAATATCGTAAAAAATCGATTTGATGATTCTACGCGGACGAAGTCGCGTGTAAAAGATAGTCGTACATACGAGTTACGAGTGATCTCTAAGAAAATTTCTGGATAGTTTCAAATATTATCTGCAGGATAAAACTGCATAGGTATAAACAATCTATAAGTACGCCTACTATACATTTTCGATTAAAAATAACAAGATGTAATATTTTGCTGATTTACTGGCCTCATAGCTTAGTAGTAACGCTGCTTCTGCACTGCATGTTGTGGGTTCGATTTCAATCCAGGACCAAACAGTAATAAACATAAATGTTTGTTCTGTGCAATATACCTAATACTATTTACAAAACACAAGCAGTAATCTGATTTCTATAGTACAAGCTTTGCATAGTTTAGGAATAAATTGCGCTGTGTAATATATTCAACAATATTTTAAATGAAATGAAATAAAATAATATCACGACTGTAATCCCCAAGTACGGTAGACATTCTCTCAGATCTTCAAGCGCTAAGATCCTTGAAGATGTCAAAAGGGTTTATTAGGAGGCACGTCCAAGCATTACATTTTATTATTTATAGCCAATTATTGCCGCCTTTGTATACTCTACTTTGTCCTAGAAGAATGTCGTAAATTAATTGGCGAATTACAAGTATTCTTTGAGAATGGATTTTGAATTGATTCATATTTTTATAAAATACTAGCTGTCGCGACAGACGTTGTTATGTAAAATTTTAATAACCCCTTAGAAAAAAGCGACTTTTAGTTTTTCCCGAATTCAATCCCCACTCCCAATCCCCTCAATTTTGAGCGAAATTTCCTGAACCTGACAATAACGAACACAACAAAAAAAGAATTAGCAAAATCGGTCCAGCCGTTTACGCGTGATGCCGTGACCAAGGGAAATGGGGAATTATTTTTATATTTCATATTTTAGATTTTTTATGTTTATATATTGAACAGTTGTGTAACATTTTGATTTTATTTAGCCAACACTAACATTAAGTTAATAGTCGGACATAGTTATATAGTCTTATAGCCGACGCACGGTCAAGGGAGACTATATTTATTTGGATCTATTCAATCAATAAAATACGTTATATATTATTGAAAAAACTACGCTACTTCAACTTTGAGTACGATTACATAAACATTTTCGGCTTACATAGCTTTCAAAGACATTCTAATCTAACTAGAAAACACAACACAAAAAATATATTGCGCAAAAAACACATTGTCACACCCCTCAATGGGTCCTAACATTCAATAAAGAGCAAGCGACTGAAAACCGCAGCAAACAATATCACACATGGCACTATCGTGTAGGCGCGAAATAATGCAACCATTTTGCCAAATTATGCCTAAGAACAACTGCAGAAATTGTTCACAGTATCTACCTACAGTTTACTGTAATGTTCGGAGTCACACCTTGGAAGGATTACATTCAATAGACACAAATATTTCTGACTTGGATTATTTGTCATGGGTATCAGAAATTATGAGTACCTTTAGAATACCCCGGAACAAATATCTGCATCGGGGTCACATTTTGGAAGGAGTAGATCCACACCCAAACATTCAAATAGACACAAATATTTCTGACTTGGATTCTTTGTCATGGGTATCAGAAATTATGAGTACCTATTTAATACCCCGGAACAAATATCTGCATCGGGGTTACACCTTGGAAGGAGTAGATCCACACCCAAACATTCAATAGACACAAATATTTCTGACTTGGATTCTTTGTCATGGGTATCAGAAATTATGAGTACCTATATAATACCCCGGAACAAATATCTGCATCGGGGTCACACCATGGAAGGAGTAGATCCACACCCAAACATTCAATAGACACAAATATTTCTGACTTGGATTCTTTGTCATGGGTATCAGAAATTATGAGTACCTATATAATACCCCGGAACAAATATCTGCATCGGGGTCACACCATGGAAGGAGTAGATCCACACCCAAACATTCAATAGACATTAATATTTCTGACTAGGATTCTTGGCATGGGTATCAGAAATTATGAGTACCTATATAATACCCCGGAACAAATATCTGCATCGGGGTCACACCATGGAAGGAGTAGATCCACACCCAAACATTCAATAGACACTAATATTTCTGACTAGGATTCTTTGTCATGGGTATCAGAAATTATGAGTACCTATTTAATACCCCGGAACAAATATCTGCATTGGGGTTACACCTTGGAAGGAGTAGATCCACACCCAAACATTCAATAGACACTAATATTTCTGACTAGGATTCTTGGCATGGGTATCAGAAATTATGAGTAGGTACCTATATAACAAATATCTGCAAAGATTTGTCCAGCCGTGGGGATCGAACCCTTACGTCTCTTACGATTTAGAAGATGTAGAAGTAGTAGTTCAGTTTAGTAGTAGTTCACCAGACCAGATGGTATTAGTATAATATTTTAACAACAATCTGAAATTTTACTAAACTCTGATACTTACCCTGTGTTCTGAATCAGGAATACCTAAATTTTCATACAAAAGTATTCCAATATTCCTAGACGCACATGTTAAACCAATATCTCATTATTATAAATTTTACAACAACCTATGTAGATTAATTTTGCCTAGATAAACTGATTAAGTATCAAGGAAGTCGAAAAATACACTTTTATTTAAAATGTAAAAAATATTTTGTAGGCATATGTGGGTGCGTCGTAATACTTTCTATAAGCTAAAACTATTCATAGTAGGTACGAGTATGTATAAAAGCGTCGACTTTATTCCAACATGTCCAATTACGCACAACAAAAAAAACAAATCTTTACCAAAATTGAATGGATACACCCAGCTGGTATTCTAATTAACAATTGTTAGAATAAAATAACCACTAAAAATAATCCGATAAATCTTTCGATAGGTTGTATTTAAAATTGTAGTAAAGGTATTGTGTTTTAAAAGTTTTTTAGAAAAAACTAATAATTTATCATAAATGCTACGAATCGCTGAACATTTTTGATACCATTTTCAGACATGCTAATCATTAATAACTGTGCCGTGTCATATGTAACATATATATCGTACGAAACTGTTCGTACGTGTTGTAATAAATCAAGCTAGCTCCAGCATTTGTTTAGAAGCCGACAACACCACGAAACTCTTATAAAAGTTTTCCATAATATATCATAGTGCCATAAACACACACACACACACACACACACACACACGAAAAGGTAGCGTGCAAAGCTAAATATACTTGACGCCGTACCATGCTAAATTCACACAACACGAATACATACCCTACTAATTTCCTCTTCAGTCAGCTGATTAGGCTGTTTCCTTTCTGTCTCATCCATCTTTACTTAACTACTCTACTACTATTCAAATAATAACAAACTTTCCCAAACTGAACCAATTAATATAACGTCACGGAAATTAATTACATTTCAAAGGAAGAAATAAACCTCCGCCGCAAAAAAAGTCACCCGTCATGATGCGGATTTAAAAAACAACTGATAGGTACATTACGAAACGTTTTCCAGTGGCTTATTAAAAGAAAGAGAAAGTATGGTAAATTAGAGTAATATGGTTTATTAATGTTAAAAGTAATTTAGTTTGTCCCTTGGATGTGGCGTGATGTCACGCGCGGCCCGCAGTTGGTACCGCCTGGCACAACCGCGACCTGGCACCGATTTCCATCTATACTACCATCTACCACTATAACCACTTACTGCTTTTGCATTCACAACTACCGAAAATGATTGAATTTATAGTTCTATTCAAACTCAATTCATACCTACACAACATTACGGGTATTGTTTCTATCCTATAAGTTAAAGCATGATTTGAATCTTGCGTACACACTAGATTGGGTTCAAATAATACTCATAATTTTCTTTTATATGATTTATTAAAATGTTTAAGTATAAATAGCAACATTGTGCTCAGATTTATAACAATAGACAATTAATACATAATCTTATTTTGAGAGATAGGTATATAGATATCACATCACTTTCTAAATCATGCATAATATACACAAAATTTTATTTCAACTCATAGTATAATTTAGTGCTCCGAAGAAGGATGTAGTTACGTCATGGGGACTCTTCCGTACACGACTGCAGACTGTAGATCGCACAGTAATCTTTGATAACTCTATCACAGTTTACTGTGCAATCATTTTGTATGTTAAAGTAGCTATTGCATATCCAAATTTAATTCCAATATACTAGTAAATAGAGTTTTATCATGTAGCATTGAGACATTATGCTTTGAACTATGTATTCTGCTGTCGTATGCGGCAGAGCACTATTCTACTTCTAACTTAGACCAATATTGACATAGTCATTAGAGATATTGAAGGAATTTTTAAAACCTTATAACTAAAAATATATTGTCGATCTAAAATTTCACTTGGAAGAAAATGCTTTTAGCTTCACTGTTCCTTATAATTGTTTTCTTTCATTTCTTACTCGATTAAGTTACTAATATCCTCATCCTAACGTGATGCAGTTTTCTTTTTAGGGTTCCGTACCCAAAGGGTAAAAACGGGACCCTATTACTAAGACTTCGCTGTCCGTCTGTCTGTCCGTCTGTCACAGGGCTGTATCTCATGAACCGTGATAGCTAGACAGTTTAAATTTTCACAGATTATGTATTTCTGTTGCTGCTATAACAACAAATACTAAAAACAGAATAAAATAAATATTTAAGAGGGTTCCCATACAACAAACGTGATTTTTTTGCCGTTTTTAAAGATAATGGTACGGAACCCTTTGTGCGCGAGTCCGACTCGCACTTGGCCGGTTTTTTAACCATTCACTAGCATTCAAGGGCAAGTTTCAAAGGGCTCACTTTCTTCTTCCTGCCCTTATCCATCGAACATGTGGAATCAAACCATTAATGTATTTATTTAATGAACCAGAATGAAACAGAGGACGCTATGTGGGGTCGGAAAAACTGGACCCAAACTAGACAAAGCTTTTACTATGGGAACTAGATAACTGATAGAAAACATAAATACTTTTTTTTATGAATATACATAAAACACAGAACAAACTTCTATGTTCATCACACAATTGTTTATCGTGGGTGGGGATCGAGCCCACAACCTACAGCACAGAAGGCAGAGTTATTACCAACTGAGCTGTGAGGCCAGTCAAGATGTTTTCTTCCTCCATTATCGTCTATCAGTCATCTTAGAACTCATTAACTACCCCTGTATTTACTTTATCCTCATCCATCAAATAGGTAGAAATAAAATAACGTATGAGGTGCAAAGTGAAATTAGAAAAAAAGAATACGTTTGTAAGGAAAAGCCGCATTTAAACTTCCAACTAATCAATTTTTTGGAAGCTTTGGCAATGTTTTCGTATCATTTGAAATAAAAAATAAATTGTTAAAAATGTTAATGTCAGTGGATACATACTTTTCTACACTTTTTAAATGTCCTTAAATCAGCAGACGCGGACTCGAACATAATGTTTATGTTTAACTTAAACTATATAAGGGATTTACCTACTGCAGCTTACTATACTACGACCGTGCTATGAAAGTTTATGGGACAAAACATACCCGTTTGCAACACGTGACCATAACCACCCATGGACCATTTTCATGCTAAATCGCGTAGAACAAGACCAAGGTGGCAAATCACCTAGAAAGGAGATCATATGCGTGTAGAATACGGTCGGCCTGCGTTAACTAAATGAATGAATCCTAATAATATTATAAATTCGAAAGTTTGTGAGTTTGTATGTATGTTTGTGCCTCAATCAGGAAATCAGGAAAGGACAACGTCTGTCGCGGGTCTGCTAGTAATAAATAAAAATTGATGGTCATTTCACACATCATCTTGCCCCAAAAGAAACATCCATCCATGTTTTCCCAGAAAAACATCCATGTTTATCACACAAATGTTTGTCCCGGGTGGGAAACAAACCCACAACCCACAGCACAAAAGGCAGAATTACTACCAACTGAGCTGAGAGGCCAGTCATCTGGTAATAGAGACGAACAATATTCTTTTGAATTTGTTCGTGAACTAAGACTGAACGGTCCTAGTGGGCAGTCTCATAGTAATCTATATAAATATTATTAGTAACTAGCGACCCGCCCCGGCTTCGCACGGGTAGCATGTTATTATACATAATATTAACTTTCCTCCTGAATCACTCTAACAAAATCCGTTGTGTAGTTTTAAAGATATAAGCAAACATACATACAGACGCGGGTAGCGGAAAGCGACTTTGCTTTATACTATGTAGTGACGATCATGGCACGGTCATGGTATTGTACTTTACAGCAGGCAAATAGCTTTACAGGGACAGAGAGAAGCGAGAAATTTCATTTACTTCATTTTAAGGCGCTCCCAGTCGACGATTATTTTTGTTCGAAACGAAAAAAGAAATACTTCTGAACAAGCCACATATCCTATTTTATAATGTATAGTATATGTCAATAAAGATGTACCCATCTTTAATCACTTCGATAAATAATCCTACCGACCGCTGCAATGACGACAAACACACGTCGGCGCGTTGTCCGCCTTAGCTTTTCGAATAAATTAATGATATAAATGATGTATAATTACTTATCAAAAATCTATACTAATAGAAATCTAGATCTACATATTACCTATTATGTTTTCAGCTTAATAGAAATCTAGGTAGGAACCTGAAGTAATATACTTATAAAAATAGGAGATGTGGCTTGTTCAGAAGTATTTCTTTTTTCGTTTCGAAAAAGAGCAATCGTCGACATACAGCCTCTTAAGTATTACAACTTTGTACTATCTTTAAAATAATCTTTATAATAACGATCTCTTTACGCGAGACATTTTTTTTAGATACATACTTATATTCATATCCTTTCATATCAAAAGAGTAGATATCAATAAGTGCTTTAGATCTTAGTGCTGTGGTACCATGGTACTTATCTTCATGTGCTGTCTGAATGAATATTCATAGCTATATTACAAACTAGCTGAACCGAACCCGCTTCGCTCTTCTTCTTCAAAATAAATTATAGCCTATATGTTGCCAAGGAATAATAACTACATAACAAAAAAAGTTTTATCAAAATCCGTCCAGTAGTTTTTGCGTGAAAGTCGGACAACAGACAGACAGACAGACAGACAGACAGACAGACAAAAATTTCAAAATGTTTTTATTTGGCTTGTGTTACTTGTATAAAGGCCCTTAAGAGTATTTGTTTTAGTTTTTATTCAATGTACAGAATTGAACTCTTCTACAGTTTTATTATATGTATAGATATATAGATGTATAGAATAAAAGAGTAGATATAAATTAGAGCTTATGGTTGGAACCTTTAATCTCTATATCGAGAGGAGGGCGTTAGTGTCTGCGACAAAGTCTAGCACTTTTGCAGGCATCATTGATTTTAGGGTTCCGTACCCAAAGGGTAAAAACGGGACCCTATTACTAAGACTTCGCTGTCCGTCTGTCAGTCTTATAGATATTGGTATGTAACCCGTCGTGCGCGAGTCCGACTCGCACATGGCCGGTTTTTTACCTATGTTCTTGTTCCCAATAAATATAATATATACAATATATTTCAATTACAATATGGTACTTGCAGTTTTTGATAAGTATATTCACTACAGAGCGGTTACGTCATGACGGAGGTCTTAGGGCGGCTTTAAAATTCCGCTACAAGAATTTCTCCAGAATTGCCTGGTACAACTAGCTCATACTAACTTGCGATACAGGAAATCCTATTGCCCAGACTTTATTTATATAAATGATTGTATGTTTGTTTATTTCGAACAATAGATAGTCGTAATTTCAGATAGTGAAATTTCCCACTCTTTCTCATTTTCAGGTTTACATTATTCTTATAGTGGTAACTAACACATACTACTCGTAAAACAACATAAACTTAAGGTGAGGGTTTATTTTTATTAGTCATTTTGATCGTGTTTATTTCTATATTTGCAAAAGGTACAGTTTTGATTTTACAGCATAGATAACATTAGGGTTTTATTCATTCAAATTAAAGACACAAACATGATTTGTAAAACTTTTCATGATCTTAACATTCGAAAATAGTATTTCAAAATACCGTTTTGTTTTAGCTCCTATACCAAAAACATTTAACAATAATTTTTATATGATCTCTTTTTTATCTATACTAATATTATATAAGTGATTATAAGTGGTTTCTCGTAGACTACGAAACCCTAATAAGGGAAAGATTTGTAATTTTGTATGTTTGTATATTCGTATACCCAAAAACCAAGCAAGCACCGATTTCAAAAATTATTTCACCTTTTGAATGCTACATTATCTCTGAGTAACATAGGTTATATTTATTACTAGAAAAAATTAGGGATCCCTACTACAACTTCAATTCTATTCTATATTAATTCGTTATTACACCCGTGGCACGCAAGGCCGGACTGGTAGAGTTTGATAATTTCTGGATAATGCGTTTTAATCACTTTTTACGTCTTATCCTGGTAGACTGCAAGTAAAAAACCGAAAAATTTTAAGTAGATATCACCTTTAGTTTATATTGTTATACATATACAAGTAGAGCAATCTCTTAAAATATTTGTTATAGGTATATTTTTTTAAGTTACGTAAAATAAAATAAATGTGTGAAAAAAATACTAAATTTGAGCCAACACTTTACAATCATTAAAAAATAGATATTTATTAAGCATTGTACATATAAAATGTGCTCCGCAACTTACCTAATTTCATTCATAGCACCTATAATCAGACTTTTTGTAAACTATGTTTGTTTGTAAAATAAATGGCAATAAGGCATAATTCACTTACTATGAGTACAATATATTTTTTTATTAGTTATTTTAGTGGTAAGTTATATTGTTATTTTATTAAGCTTAATTTTGTTTCTTAAACAAAACCTACTCGTAGACTGCTAAAATAACATTCTGGGGGTTTGCTCGCGAACCGAAAACGAAATTACGAAACATTATTCGTATCAAAGTATCAACGTTTCGACTATAGTTTGAACTGATTTGTAAGTAGGATTACGAACATCGATGATTGTCTAAAATAATTGCGGTCGTTCCATTATTCTAACTTTAGTGCATGTGATACGAATATTGTTGAGAATTTTCGTTTTCGGCTCGCGAGTAGACCTCTGATGCTACACTGTAAGTCGGGTAATTAGGTTTTACGATTTTACGATTATGGTTTTTAAGAGTAACCCATGCAGTAACTGGCGTTGGCTACATCTTATGTGCAGAGACGTTTAAAATAAGAAACTGGTGTTACGTACTGAGGTCTATTTTGGGTTCCGTACCCAAAGGGTGAAAACGGGATCCTATTACTAAGACTTCGCTGTCTGTCCGTCTGTATTTCACAAGGCACCTCAAGAACCGTGATAGCGAGACAGTAAAAAAAATCACAGATTAAGTATTTCTGTTCCTATAACAACAAATACTGTAAACAGAATAAAATAATTATTTAAGGGAGGCTCCCACACAACAAACGTAATTTTTGCATTTCTAGCGACATCTAGTTTAATTTGTTGTTACTACGTTATTAGGTACTTAGCTACTAGTTTAAAAACCAATGAAAGAAGTTTACGATTGCGCTGGCAGTTGAAATTTTCACAGATGATGTATTTCTCCAAAAACAACATAAAATAACTATTTTAGTGAGGCTCCCGTACAACAAGCGTGTTTTTTTTGCCGTTTTGATAATAGTACGGAACCCTTCGTGCGCGAATCCGACTCGCACTTGGCCGGTTTTTTATGTTGTGGCGATCCTTCACGAATTGAAATAATGGCAAAGAGATGATGATGATGAATGTTATATATATTTTATTTCAAAATTCAATAATAGATGACATTTTATCTCATCTTTTAATATCTTAAAGTTAAAATTCGAACAGCCTAAGTAGCCAGTTACTGCATGACTTACCCTATGTTGTAGAAGAACATATTTATGCAACATGCTATTGACTACATAATATACTAATGCCTGTCTGCACCAACTTTAAGTTCACGCCTAACTTTCTATGAAGCACTTAGGTATTGTTCCCATAAACTCACATGGCTGAGTGCGTCCTAGAGGGATAAGCGTGGACTCACATGTGTTATTTTATTTATTTATACAAAATTAGTACGGTAAAACCACTCACACTAATTATTAAAGGTAATCGCATGTGTTTGTGCGCGTCACACTTTAATGTACTATTATAGTGTGTACTTATTGTATGTCCTAAACTTATATACAGGGCGTCCCACGAATATGCCACATGGAGGGAATGTACTATTAATACTGTAGATGGAACATTTTACTGAAAGAAGACATTATTTGAATTTATAAAACAATTTAAACTGCATTCATAGATCTTTAAATAATTACACGGTGAACCGGGAATCGAACCCGTTACACGAGAAAAATAATTATCCTGTAGCATTATCATACCGATCGAAAAGCTTCGTCATAAGGATTATTTTTTGCTAAATAAGATAGTGTCAGAAATAAAAGGAAGACCATGAATTTTAACATTTTTAATGCAAAATCAATCAATTTATCAAATGCTCAAAATGAGTCCCTTCCTGTTGAATACAAAGTCGCACTCTTTTGATTATTTCGCTCCCTGTCGTTTTTTTGATCTTGTTGCGGTGGATATTTAGAATAATACGTCTAAGTTCTGCTTGTAGCTCGTGGACACTTTCTAGGTACTTATGATATATTATATATTTCTATTTAAAATGATTAACAACCACGATAGTTTTAATTCTATACTTATGACAATGTCAGTTGTATGTCTTTACGGCAATGCCAGCTTTTCTGAACTAAATTTCACATCAAATGTTAAAATTCATGGTCTTCCTTTTATTTCTGACACTTATTATTTAGCAAAAAACAATCCTTATGATGAAGCCTTTCGATCGGTATGATAAAGCTACAGGATAATTATTTAACTCGTGTAACCGATTCCCGGTTTAACCATGTAATTATTTAAAGATCTATGAACGCAGTTTAAATTGTTTTATGAATTCAAATAATGTCTTCTTTCAGTAAAATGTTCCATCTACAGTATTAATGTGGCATATCCGTGGGACGCCCTGTATATATATTTCTAGGTGATGACGAGTCTCGGCGTCGGAAGAAAGTTCAAGTGCTCGCCAAACATCATCGCGGCCATCCATTTAAGTCTGTCATCATTGACGGCTCCAGCGATAGTACAGCCGAACCACGGCTTATCTTTACATCTATAAAAAAACCATACAAACTTATTCTTCTAAAGATTTTTTTCTTCTATTCTAAGTATTTTTAGTAAATTGTATACCTATTGTTAGTATTTATTAGTTCACCGATCTATCGTCTTGCACATTCACCGACTATTGACCCCGCATGGCACAATGCACTAACTATAATTTTTACTTATTTATTGGTTTCGTTGAACTTGTCGTGGAGCAAATAAACGTATTTTACGTCATGACTGTAATCTTAAACTAAAATAAACATCCTTTCTAATCTCTAGGCGCTTAGATCCTGTGGCCTGAGCACGAACCACTATCGTATCGACAACGTATCGTTCAAATGTCAAAACTGACACTTTTTTAAAGTAAAAGTGTCATGCTAGATTTACACTCTCGCCTCGTGCTTCGTCTCGTGTCTCGGCCCGCACCTCGCGTGATCGATAGTAAAAGAGAGATGCGCGAGGCGAGCCACAAGCGTCTATTCACACTCTCGTCTTGTGGTTCGACTCGCACCTCGTCTCGCAACTTGTACGCGAGTGTAAATCTAGTATCAGTTTTGGCATTTTAACGATACGTTGCCGATACGATAGTGGTTCGATATGATGTGTAACATACATAACGCATAAATATGTTCACTTTTTTAGTATTATTCACGACAGGTTGGAAATCCATAGCCGGTTATAAGAATACTAGCTGGTTTCCTCGCGATGTTTTCCCTCACCGTTTTGAGCTCTTGATGCTAGAGGGTTCGACTACCTTCGGAAGAGTTCAGGGACTGTACCACGAGCTCATAGTAATATCAAAACAATACTACTCACAAAAGTGACAACGCTATATGAGTTCGTATTGCGTTGTCACTTTCGCACCTCGAGTTATATTGTTCTGATATTACTTTAAGATCTTGTGGTATGGCCTCAGGCACCTCATACTATGCCAACACGACTAACATGTTTTTTTGTTTCTATGCTATAACATTTAAACAATATTTATTAGTTCAACATACACTTACCCCGCACAGATGTACTTAGTACAAAGTTGTTATGTTAAATCCCTGGCGTCTTTAATTAAGACAAGTTACCACCACCAAACTTTAAGCGCATGCTTATCGCACGCACTTAGCGATGCCAGTTTCAATGAAAATGCTAAGTTCGTTCTAACAGGTTAGGCATGGACGTAAAGACCGACAAATTAGAAATTAGTATGTTCTAGTCCTTGATGTTTTGACGTGACGATTTGAACAATTTAACATTCTTACTTGTAAATAACTCGTTGAAAACTCTCCGTAGAAGATAATTAATCTTCTTGCCCTGATCCCACTTAAGTGGGGTCGGCACAACATGTGTTCTTCCATTTCCCTCGGCCGTCATCTCATCACTCACTCCTTTTCTTACCCATGTCATCTTTCACACAGTCCATCTATCTTTTCTTTGGCCTACCTCTAAATCTACATGAATCCACATTAATTCCTAAAATTCTTAGTGTAGATATTAGCTAACTACCAAGCACTACACTACTACGAAAGCATCATAAGCTAGTAATGAAGAATATGAAAGTTACCTTTTTTGTTTGTTTCTAGGAATAAAGGTGATTGCCCAACGCGCTTGTGGATTCCTCTTCGGCTCGTAGCCCATGTACCAGAGTATGTCCTTAATGTTCCATTCACCGATTTTGTGTGATCCCTGCAATACACAAATGACATAATCAAGCCAAGTCAAGCAATAATTAGCTCGTAATTAGCTAACCTTTACGTAATAATTTAAGACAGAAGGAACCTTAAAGTAGAGACTGAATAAATTAACCGACTTGGTATTACATGGATCTCACAACTTTTTACGGTAGAAGAACTGAGTTGCGTTGCGAGACTTGGCTTTTTTTACAAGTTATGTTTTTATGGCATTTTATTTCCATGTATATGGCAATATAATATGTATAACAAGTATGTATTTACAATAATAAAAACGTATGTAAGTTCTATCAGTTATCTGGTTCCCATAGTACAAGCTTTGCTTAGTTTGGGGCTAGATGACACTGTGTGAAATGTCCAACGATATTTATTTATTTAATTTACTTATTTACCGACAAATCAGTTCTATTTTTTTATTATTGTTCTTAAATTAGAAGAAGACTTTCTATCGTTATAGGGAAAAGGTACATAATTTAACATGCATAAATTAAAATCACGGCCTACCTCTAAAGCTCTCTAAAGCAAGTAAAAAACAGTGGTTTTGAAACCACGGCTACGATTCTGACCTACATTTTTTGCCCTAGTTTTAATTAGTGCGAAAGATGATAAGAGTAAACTTTTTACTTTTTTTGTACCCAAAGGGTAAAAACGGAACCCTATTACTAAGACTTCGCTGTTCGTCTGTCTGTCTGTCCGTCCATCTGTCTGCCACAGGGCTGTATCTCATGAACCGTGATAGCTAGACAGTTGAAATTTTCACAGGTTATGTATTTCTGCTATAACAACAAATACTAAAAACAGAATAAAATAAATATTTAAATAGGGCTCCCATACAACAAATGTTTTTTTTTTTGCCGTTTTTTTTATATGATGGTACGGAATCCTTCGTGCGCGAGTCCGACTCGCACTTGACCGGTTTTTTTTATATACTTTTAATTATTATTCTTGTTTGAGCCTTCACCTTGTTCGATTGGCGCCACACTGGAGCACTACATATCATTATGGAATAAATCATTAAAAAAAAGGTAAACCCCAAGCCGTGTTTGTTGCCTGATTCTTCTAGGCTTGGTCGCGTGGAATCGGCGTAGCTTCACCTAGTTCCTAAGACGTTTCAAAGTGATCCTTGTGATTTTATTGAAATAAATGATTTTGGAATTTGAATTTGAATTTGACTTAGGTTAGGCAAGGGGCAATGACATTATGGAAATCTTATTTAAAATACACACCTGTTTATCCTTGAAGTAACATAGACGACCATGTTGAATTTCAAACATGTGCAATTTGAACGCTTTCATTGATTCGGTCGCGACTTTCAACTCTCCACAGACAAGGGACGGTGACATGGATTCATTGTAGAGTAACACATTCCTCAACGAATTCATTTCGTGTAAAATATTGTTTTCTTTCACTACCAAATAGTTGTCTTTTCTGTCCTCCTCGTCCCAATATCCCCAGCGGAGTACAACGTCTAGAACTACCTCGTTGATGTTGACGATGCGTCTCATCGTTTCATTGCATACGACTTCCTCGAGCATAAGCATGTGGGACTCGACGTTGGCCTTTTCGCAAAGTTCTATACAAACATCAGCGGACGTTTTGCTTGGCGAGAGCTGTGAACAATGTTTAAGATCAATCGTCAGCAAAACGTAAGCATCTGCCAAATGTAACGTTTGGACATGCTTCTGACTGAGTAGTCTGCACGGGAGACATCTAAAGGGAGTCCCTTTTTATCCAGGTACCACGCGGGCTATGGCGGAAGCTAGTATGATTATAAATTTATCATGTTATACTAGCTTGTCGCCGTATAAAATGGTACCTGGATAAAAAGTAGCCTATGTGTTATTCTGATGCAATATTACTGTTAAGTTTCGTTTTAATCCGTTCAATAGATTTTGCGTGAAAGAGTAACAAACACATACAAACACTTACAAACATTCGCATTTATAATATTAGTAGGATAAAATATAAGCGCCATGTTGGCCGAGTGGGAGGTACCTCGACTTTCAATCTGAAGGTCGTGGTTTCGAATCCCGGCGTGCATCAATGGATTTTTCTGTTCGAAAAATTTATATGCGCATCAAAAACACGTTCTCAAAACGGTGAAGGAAAACATGGTGAGGAAACCAGTTAGTATTCTTATAAGCAGCGATGGGCTTGCAACCTGTCACGTATGGAATGCTAACTACTGCAAAATGTGTGCATGTGCCTCTGACTACCCTCACTAGACATCTTCAAAGGATCGTCTGGAGATCTGAAAGGATGTCTACCGTACTAGGGGATTACAGTCGTGATCCTATTTATTTTATTTATGATTCACACGCCGCGCCGACGCAAAATGAGTTGTCTTTTTGTCTTGTTTGAAATTACGCGACTGACAACTCAAAAATTTCCGCTCGTTTGGCCTCACACGTAATCTTGTTTAAATATCGTCGAAGTACTTACCGCTACTTGATAGCAGGCACACTTGTCTTTCACGTAGATCCAAGCCCGAAGGTCACCAGCCGCCTTAGGCGCAGACGGAGCCGAGTTGCTCAACACCCTCAATAGGATCAACCTCATCGCTCCTTCCCTTCTTTTTTCTGATTCAGTGGACTCCCAAATTGATTCAAAGTGAGTTATTAAATCACGCACAACAAAGACTTCTTTCGAAGACCACGTGGCTTCCATTGCATTGGTAGTCTGCAAATAAACATAAATACAAAAATTACGTAATTATGTTTCGACCAATCGAAAAGTCTAGACAACATCGTGTTTAAGGTTCCGTACCCAAAAGGTAAAAACGGGACCCTATTACTAAGACTCCGCTGTCCGTCTGTCTGTCAACAGGCTGTATCTCATGAACGGTGATAACAAGACAGTTGAAATTTAAATTTTACAGTTGTTATATTTCTGGTGACGATATAACAACAAATACTAAAAACAGAATAAAATAAATATTTAAGTGGGACTCCCATACAACAAACGTGATTTTTATAGAAAATGTTACGGAACCCGTCGTGCGCGAGTCCGACTCGCACTTGGCCGGTTTTATTTATCACATTTTTCTTCTAGTCCGGGTAGACTCAATTAAATGAAATGAAATAAGATCACGACTGTAATCCCTAGGAACGATAGACATCTTCTCCGACTTCCAGGCGCTTAGATCCTTGAAGATGTCTAAAGTAGGTAGTCAGAGAAGTCTACGATTTATTTCCTACATCTAATAATCAGTGGCGATGGTTTTGGGGCCTATATCGTATCGATATCTAAGTACTGCAAACGAGGGTATTGTTCAAATTATACTCTTGGATGTGCTTCTGTTTCCTTAGACATTTTCAAGGATTTGATCCAAGAGACATCCTCTTAGATCAAATCCTCGAAAATGTACCAACATGGAACATTTTGTATAACTTGAATTAGCAACGCAAATGAAGACGATGTCATTCAAAGTAAAATCAAGCCATCAAATTTCTAGATATCCGACGTTCTTCACATTTCTGGAACCCTAGTAAATCCCGGGTACAATCCGATCAATACTTGCAATATTACACCTGGCGCAGGCGTGAGATGCAATTGAAAGCAAAGATATTGAAAGTAAGATCAAACTTTCAGATATCTAGATCTCCGACCTCCTTCGCAGTTCTGGAACCCTAGTAAATCGCGGGTACAATCCGATCAATACTTGCAATATTACACCGGGCGCAGGCGTGAGATGCAATTGAAAGTAAGATCAAACCTTCAAATATCTAGATCTCCGACCTCCTTCGCAGTTCTGGAACCCTAGTAAATCGCGGGTACAATCCGATCAATACTTGCAATCTTACACCTGGCGCAAGCGTGAGATGCAATTGAAAGTAAGATCAAACCTTCAGATATCTAGATGTCCGACCTCCTTCGCAGTTCTG
Source organism: Hydriomena furcata (assembly GCA_912999785.1). Classification (NCBI taxonomy): domain Eukaryota; kingdom Metazoa; phylum Arthropoda; class Insecta; order Lepidoptera; family Geometridae; genus Hydriomena; species Hydriomena furcata. Next base: position 4,879,674 of record OU538821.1, read on the forward strand.
GAACCCTAGTAAATCGCGGGTACAATCCGATCAATACTTGCAATCTTACAGCTGGCGCAGGCGTGAGATGCAATTAAAAACAAGGACATCGAAAGTAAGATCAAACCTTCAGATATCTAGATCTCCGACCTCCTTCGCAGTTCTGGAACCCTAGTAAATCCCGGGTACAATCCGATCAATACTTGCAATCTTACACCGGGCGCAGGCGTGAAATGCAATAAGCCGACATATGATGCAATTTTATCTATAAATATAATAAAACATGCAGCAGGTAACTCAAAAATATGTAGGTACATCAATTTTTTTGCAAAACTTGTATGAAACTGTAATAAAATTAACCTTAACCTTAAATTGACTCAAAATTATTTAAAATACTTTTTGTGTATTTGTTTGTAAAATCACAATTTAATCGATTACTACTGAACAGATTTTAATGAGAACAATAATATTTTTAGGGTTCAAAGAAGAAGTACGATTTATTTCCTACATCTAAATCAGCGGCGATAGTTTTGTGACCTATTACGTATGGAATGTTTAGAACTGAAATCGTGGGTATGTGTAAATATAACATTTGGATGTAGAGTTAAAACTATCGTGGTTGTTAATTATTTTAAATAGAAATACGGCTATTTACCACGTTTTTTCTTGTATTGCTGACGTTTAGAGACAATTCAGATGCTCTTCATCAACGGCAGATCGACAAATACTTCGATCTGCAGTTGATCGCGGTCGCGGACGATGCTCATGATGAAGCATCTCATCTGAATTGTTTCAAAACGTCAGCAATACAAGAAAAAACGTGGTAATTAGCCGTATTTCTATTTAAAATACTTGGATGTGTCTCTGTCTACCTACTTTGACATCTTCATGGATTTGATCTACTAGCATAAAATCTACTACTAGATAATATCTAACACCGACCTTTTCTACAGTTCTGAAATCCCAATGAAGATTTATAGTGGCTAAGGTAGTATTTTTTAGACGCGCATTGATTGTAGCTGAGTTAGTAACTCAAAAGACAATATAGATTTTTAGTGGAGAAGTTTGCTATTAAATAGGAAGACAGTTTAATTACTACCCATTATATTACAACTTAAATAGTACCAGCAAATATCCCATAATTAAATGGAGCCAAAGTGATTACAATCGTTCAAACCATAATCTGTTTCCATAACGTACACACATTATTCTGAATAAATGATTATTTTAAATTTGAGATTAAAATACTCTTTATGTCTGTCTGCTTGTACAACCACGATTTACTCAGAAAATGTATTATACAGATTTTAATAGAACAACACCAATTTTAAAACCAAAGAATGACGACGGGAGATACAATTTATTTTCTTATGTTATCTTTAGAATTATGAAAAAAAAATGTAATCGTTCCACGAAAACGAAACTGGTCAAACCGCCAATTTAATCATATTAAATACATGGAAACCAATGTCGCTGAAGCCAGCGACTAAGTCATGAGCAACGAAGCATCAATGGGTCCTGAAAAAGCGCGGCTATTTATGGAAACTCGATCAATAACTTCCATCTTACGCCGGGCGCAAGTGTACGATGATATGATGAAGCGTAGATGCAGTCATGAGTGCAGTATTATTATTATTATTATTATTATTAATCCGAGAATATAGCCGTGTTGGCCGCGAGAGGTACCTCGGCCTTTCAATCCGAAGGTCGTTTTCTGTTCTAAAAATGTATAATGCGTATCAAAACACGTGCTCAAGACGGTGAAGGAAAACATCGTGAGCCTGAAACCAGTTAGTATTCTTGTAAGCGGCTACGGGCTTGCAACCTTACACGCGCGGAATGCTAACCGAAGAAAAATGTGGCAATGTGCCAAATTCAATGTTTGGACGCGTCTCTGATTACCCCTAAATACTTTTTTAAGAATCTAAACGCCTCGAGATCTGAGAAGATGTCTACAGTACAGGATTTATTCAAAATCGTGTTTAAATCAACCTTATATAAAATTACACGGAAGAATTTGACAGTTTGAACACACCGCGAACAAAATCTAAGAATCATATCATAAATAAAAATCACACTTACCATAACGTTTCACCTTAGTTATAAACAGAACAAAAGTTTGCCGTATGAATAACTCTTTCCAACTCAAAGTAGGATGTAGTGGAGTGAACTTCCACGTGCATTGTTCTGATAAATAATTCAAATATTTTTTTTTGTATTTTTATTTCAAAATTTATGTTCGTCTTTTTAAATTTAATAAAAGCAGAATAAAAAATAATTTTAAATGCAAAAATATTGGGCTCGTCCGGGATTTGAACCCGGGACCTCTCGCACCCGAAGCGAGAATCATACCCCTAGACCAACGAGCCTTGTGAGTGGACAGTTGAAATTATCGTTAGCTTTCAAGTATTTAACGAAAAAATCAATATCAGCTGCGGTTCTGCGTTTAGTTTGTCGAGACATTTCTTTTGAACTTTTTAATCCACGATTCTTTGTACAGGAATCATTGTGAGTTGTTCTATAGAATAAGTTGCTCGTTGCTTTGCTTTTTATTAGGATTTTAAACAAAAACCCTTTAAGGGGTATCTATAGAATTAATTTTTAGTTAGTTATTATTGTGTAGGAAATTTAAACGGGAGCGTACTAGTTAACAAAAAACTACTACAATAAACTTATTGTTTCATGCGTAGAATACCAATTCTGGTATGACAATCTGTACTGTTTATTGAACACAGATCACCAATACCTTTATTAACCGACGAAAATCGGAGGAGGTTCTCAAGTCAACGTGTTTTTTTTATATTTTAATCTTTTTACCTGGTCTGATTTTAGTTTTTTTTTTTTATTGTGTAGAGAATAGTCCCAAGTTGGTCCCATTTACATTATATTTATCAAGGACCGACAGTTATCTCAAAAACTTAAAAAAACGAATATCGTCGCTTGACTTTGCGATTGGTCGATACATTTTCGTCGGTTTTTTTTTTAGTTATGTAAAGTAATGTAATTTATTTAATAAGAAATATGACTCACTTAAAAAGCCCAGAAAAAACCCTATACAAAATGTGGCGTATGGGGACCCTTAGCCACAATGTGGGCATATACCAAATGTAATGTTTAGACGAGTCTCTGTCTAATCCGTTTAGACATCTTCAATGATCTCAGGGCCTGGAGTGTTAAATGTGTGCTTTTTCAGTGTGACTGCTGGCTGCATGCATTGAATTTATTCAGCGTTTCTTCCATAAGGCCTTGTGGCGCAACGGATAACGCGTCTGACTACGGATCAGAAGATTCCAGGTTCAAATCCTGGCAAGGTCGTATATTTTTTTCATTCATTTTGAATAAATACACACAAAAATATACTCTACTTCTGCATACAAAATGACCACAGCGCCATCTAGCTAAAAAAATGTAACCGCGAACTCGCAAATCGCGAACCCGTCAAAGGTAAATGTTACACATGAGGGTTCATGAATGATGCACTTTAGACTAATGGTTGCCACATCATCCACAAGATAGAGCAAATCGAGACTATCTGAACTAGTTGATACCAGCTTTGAACACCAAAGCATATTAATCTTACACCATAATACATTATTTAACAATAATAGCCACCAAGCCAAAAATCCATTTGCAACATCTACATGTTGTACCATCGACTATGTAGTCGATGTGTTGTACCGACCCCGGGAGGACATGGGATAAGGTGAAGAAGAAGAAACTAGCTAAGGTGGCGACTTCTTGGGATCGGTCCGAGAGACTGACAATATTAAAATTCTTCAATACAGATCGCCAATATCCGTAGCCTAACACTAAGTGATAGGACAAAAGATACACCTAAACCTAGATCAGACTTTCACATACAAAGCCCAGACTAAACCCCATAGAATATGTGGGGAATTGCGACGTCATTATCCCAAATATTGACCTATAAATATACTTCTATAGTAATATTATAAAGAGGAAAGATTTGATTGTTTGTTTGTTTGCATCGAATAGACTCCGAAACTATGGACCGATTTGAAAAATTCTTTCACCATTAGAATACTACATTATCCTTGATGAACATAGGCTAAAGTATATTTTTAAAAATGTTAGGGATCCGTATGAAAACTTCGATAATATAACCCGACGTGTGAAAAAAAATCCCTAAAAAACCCTTATATCACGTACGCTGCAAAAATTATTGACAATAGAGCAAAGTGATGTACTACAGTTTTATATATGACATCAAAAACTACAAAAAAGTCAGTGATACCATATGTCTAACTATTAGGAATCTCTATTAAAACTTCGATAATGTAACCCAAATTACACCCGTGCGACGCCGGAGCGGACTGCTAGTTTCATATAAAATGTGCTTTATTAGTCAGACTGATAGCTGCATGCATTCAATTTATTCAGCGGTCTGTCCATAAGGCCTTGTGGCGCAACGGATAACGCGTCTGACTACGGATCAGAAGATTCCAGGTTCGAATCCTGGCAAGGTCGCATATCATTTTTGGTGTTATTTTAATTTTAACTGTAATTTTAATGTGTACGAGTAATTGTGGTATTGCAATGCCGATTTAATGCGAATATGTTAGAATCGAATTACGCTGTCAGGTACAAAAATATTACACCACAAACTACTTAAGAGTATAATTATTAGTAATTGGTATGAATAAATCAGCACAAAAATATCATCATCAAGGACTTCATCCAACTCAAGTGGGGTCGGCATTAGGTACATGTTTCTTTTTTCCATACTCCTCCCCTAATGCTCGTCATCGCAGTATTCACACCTTTTTTACCATGTCATCTTTCACACAGTCCATTCATCTCCTTTTAGGTCAATTACTTCTGTATTCATCCACATTCATACCCATCATTCAGTTACATAGCTTTTTCCCGAATACATAATAATTTAATTCCCTATTTAACCATCCTAAATTCCTACAACGCCATCTACCTAAAAATGTAATCGTGAGCTCGCATAACGCCCGTCAAAGGTAATAATTGTATCACATTGGGGTTCATAAGTGATGCACTCCAGTCAATTAGTTGTCAACATTCACCACTAGATAGAGCTAATCGAGATTATCTGCTGGATTCATCGACTACATAGCCCAAGTAGTCGATGATATCGAAGTTCAAGTTTTCGGATCCCTAACGTTTTAGAAAATATTCTATAGCCTATGTTTATCAGGCATAATACAATTCTTTTACCAGTAGATATAGACAAGCTCACCCCGCGAACTTCGTATCGCTTTAGAATTAACAAATGTTCCCGTTCCCGTTCCGTAGTAACTTTATAAAATAGCAATAAAGCTCAAATTGACTCTACGTTTTAGTTAGAAAACTTTTGTATGGGAAAAAGAAAAGGGCTGTTTTTAGGGTTTTACCGGGAATTATTAAAAATTTTCTCGCCGTTAAAACCATCCTTGAACTTCAACGAACATTTAAAAAAAAGAATTGCCCAAATTGGTCCAGGCGTTGTTGAGTTATGCGCTTACCAACACATTTTGCGATTCATTTTTATATTATAGAAGAATAAATATACAAGAATTGCTCGTTTAAAGGTATTAATTAGTACCTGGACGACCAAGCTCCGCTCGGAGAAAACACGGATAAAACGACGTTTTCTAAAAATGAAACCTAGCTAGATCGATTCATATGCGAGTTAATATGAAATTGGTATTTTCATACATTTTAGAGAATATCATAGTAACCATTATAGAATCTAGAAGTAATAGGTACCTAAACTGCATTGATAGCCATAACATGATAAACATAGTTTTTAACCGACATAAAAAAGGAGGTTATCTTGTTACCTCGGAAATTTCCACTGGGCGAACCGATTATGATGGTTCTTTGTTTATTTGAAATCTGGTGCTTCCTGTGTGGTCCCTTTTCAATTTGTCGGAAAAATACTTCTTTTAAGAGTAAAAAATAGGGGATTAAATTTTGTATTGGACTTGTTCAATTCAATTAATAACAACATGCATGAAGTCGGTTTTGTTTTTAGTTTTATAAACGTAATTATTACCCTCCCGAGCAAACACAAAAGGCGCATGCGCGAGGCGACGCCGGGAGGGGTCTGACCGCGAGCTCAGTCCTTGGCGATTCAGAGGTTGAGGAGCCTCTGACGGTGACGGTAGTCAGGAGTTCCTCAATCTCTATCTTAACAACAGTGTGCCTTTTGCGTTAAGCAATTTTATTATAATTATATTTAAAAACAAACTCGACTTCATGCATGTTATTATACAATAAATGCATGCTATAACAACAAATACTAACAGAATAAAATAGATATTTAAGGGGGCTCCCATACAACAAACGTGTTTTGTTTTTGACTATTTTTTGTACGGAACCCTTCGTGCGCGAGTCCGGCTCGCACTTGGCCGCATAAATGATGCACTCCAGACAATTAGTTGTCAACATCCACCACTAGATAGAGCTAATCGAGATTATCTGCTGAACTCGTTGATACCAGCTTGAACACTAAAACTTTTAATCTTACACCATAATAATTCAACCATGAATGACCTTGGAATCGGTCCGTCAGACTGATAATAATCATGTTCTCTATTACTAATCACAAACTCACATAGCTCTTACTTTAATAAGGAATAGGACACGATATGTATCAAAAACTAGATTAAACTTTTACTTACAAAGCCCAGATCAAACCCTATAGAAGATGTGAGGAATGACGTATAAAATGCGCTTTATTAGTGCGACAGCTGACTTCAATTTATTTAACGATACTATCATAAGGCCTTGTGGCGCAATGGATAACGCGTCTGACTACGGATCAGAAGATTCCATGTTCGAATCCTGGCAGGGTCGTATATTATTGACATTACTTGATTTTATTTTTGGGACTTGCAACCTGTTACGTATGGAAAGTAAACTGCGGCTCACAGAGGCTCTTCGGAGTTGTTTTTGACCGGTATTTCTATTATGATACGCCCTCCCAAAGGAGATGTTAAAGACGCTATTAGCTTCTGGTTGCTATAGAAGACGGAAAACATTTCCAACATAAGTGTATTCGCAAGTCGTTGTTGCATTGCCGATTCAAGGCAAAGATACGGGTTCAAGGCTCGCTTACACAAACTTGGGGTTTTAGGTACAAGTACGTGAACAGCTAACTGTCAAGACAAATCCAACGAACCCAAACACGACGTGGTATGTTGTATGTTGTGTAGTTAGGGAGTTCCAATGGCTACATTCGAGCTCCATCATCAGACCAGCTCGCTAATACCATAATTTTATATTGTCATTGGAGATTGATAAGTATGCAAAGTTTTACCTCAATCCGACTGAGGAGTTCCGTTGAACAACTCCTGACTCCATCATCAGACCAGCTAGTCATATTATTGCATTGTCACCGAAGTTACACAAATATGCCAAATTTAAGTTCAATCGGTTGAAGATAACGTCATATGGGAAATGTTTGGTTTTTTGTATGGGCTGCGTCTACCCCGATAAGGCGGTAAAGTGATAAAACTGCATTATCTTAAAAACCATCAAACTTAAAAAAAACTGTTTAAAATTTACTTAGCTTGTATGATTATCTAACGAAATAAATAAAAATGAACTGTTTAGCTATTCATAGTTTTGATTAAAAACGAAACAAGTGTTTTTGAAGAGCCAACTTTGGAAAATAAATCTATCGAGAATAATTTCACCAATCGTGTTTCTGTCTAAAATTTATCTAGATTATATCCTTATGTTATCTTTGTCGTAAAAAACAAAACTGTATGTTTTGCGGTTATTGGAAAAAAACGATTCTGCATTCATCAAAAAAAATATTACTTGTCTAAAAAGAGAAAAGGAATTATTGAAAAGGAAAAATAGTTTCGTGGTTTTAATTGAATTACAAATCTTCCATTCCGCGGACTTCTAGACCTCCCCTTGTAATATTTGTTCATGCTAGCCACAGTGACGACTCTATTACAGATCGCCAATCCTCTTATCTCAACGTGCACCACGTTGAGTCCTATTCCTTATTAAAGTCTAAACGACTAAATTAAACGTTCATTTACAAAGCCCAGACTAAACCCTATAGAAAATGTAACAAATGGCGACGCCATTAACTCAGATATTGGCCCAATTCGTATAAAATGCGCTTAATTAGTGAGACTGCTGGCTGAATGCATTCAAGTTATTCAGAAGTACCATCACAAGGCCTTGTGGCGCAATGGATAACGCGTCTGACTACGGATCAGAAGATTCCAGGTTCGAATCCTGGCAAGGTCGTATATTTTTGCGTATTTTTTTGTTTTAAAACTGTAGGTCCTGAAATGGAAGGATTACTTTTGTTTAGAGTATGGATAAAAGCACTGCAGAGATATAAAAAAAAATATTTTAAAGATATATTGTAGAACCTCGATACAGTTTAAGTAGGCAGTACACTGAATGGAATCCAAGTGAAAGCTGACAATGGATGAAGTTTCTTAGATCATACACAGGTCCAGGTTGCTTGAAAACCTTAAGAGCTGCTTTTTTAAGCCCAAAAACCCTATTCTGCGTAGATTGTAAAATCGGCCCTTCAAGCTGGTTTTGTATTCAATAACATTTCGAAAAATACACACAAAACGATTTAAATTGTATAATAGCTAGCACACAGAAAGTGAAATTCCTACCGAAACGCCATCTAGTTAAGAATGTGATATCTATAACGCAATCCAGGCTACCTTTGAAGGAGAATGGTTTACATTTCGGGTTCACAATTATGCATTTGCGGCCCCATATGTTTTCGTCATCCTCTTCTAGAGGGAGCAAATCTTGAAAAAATATTCAGTAATTGTTCAAACTTCATTTCTCATGCACCGTAGTAAATTATCAAACCTTGGTCTGTCCAGCTGGATAATAAATATGCATGTCCTTATGACAAACTAGCTGACCCGTGCCCGCTTAGCTGGTCGTCAGACATTTCTAATTGTGTACAATTTAGATGGGTATGGCTATACCAGTGTGTGATCTGAGCATCTTTGTCCATATACACACGACTGTAATCCCCAAGTACGGTAGACATCCTCTCAGATCTCCAGGCGCTTAGATCCTTTGAAGATGTATAGTCAGAGGCACGTCTAAACGGATAGATATCGGATTTTTATTTAATATCGGATGGAGATGGGTATGCGTATATACGCCAGTTGTACCGCTGCTGAAATCGTGAGGATAGTCATTGGTCGCAACGATTATATTGTCCCGCAAATCTTTTATCAGTCTTGGGCCATTACCTACATTTACACAATGTTAGGAGGGCTCATGATAGGAATATCGCGACAATTTTCATTTTGTTATAAATTCAAACCGATTTGAACAATTCAAAAAGTGATTTGCTCTTAAATATATAGCCTAAATTACTATTTAGTTTATTTGGGTAAGAATTAGTATCATGATACGGATATAATCACTTTTTGTTCTGATCCCTGTTTAATTGACTAATTTCAACAGTTATTATAGCTAAACTATCACATTCAGATATACTTCTTCGTGGACTTTCTTCTGCGCATTGATGAGTACATTCAATATGTATCATATTTGTTCAAGAACTATCAATAGTTTTTGCAGAACACGCTTCGATCAACACACGCGAAGAAAGCAAAATTTTTGTAAATTTCTTTCTTCAACCTATCTTCATTTTTATAAGAAACTAGCTGACCCGTGCCCGCTTCGCTGTGCGTAAGACATTTCTAATACCATCGTGGACTTTTTTGTAGACGTTTTTAAGGTGTACAATACTGTAGTACATTATTTTGATATATCTCGTGGGGTTCAGCCAGCATTTGCAATGTAAGCGCAAAAAAATGTGTTTATTTACGACATCACATTAGAAACCTCTAAAATTATCAGTGTTTCTCTACTATATTATGCATGTATTATACATATAAACCTTCCTCCTGAATCCCTCTATCTATTAAAAAAAACCGCATCAAAATCCGTTGTGTAGTTTTAAAGATATAAGCAAACATACATACATACATACGCGGGAAGCGGAAAGCGACTTTGCTTTATACTATGTAGTGATCAATTCCTTTTCAAAATTAAAGAAATACCTATAGGCTACTATATTACTCAGGAATAATACAGGTAAGTAAAGGTCGGTTTTTCAGTTTTTGATCATCATCTTCATCATCATCTTATAAACAAACAAACAAAAAATCGAGTAAATACGAGTAATCGTCGAGCAACTTAGAAAATACATTTTCTTAGTTGGTCGATGAATACTCGTAAAATTGTAAAGCCTACTTAGCCGTGATAGTTTTTCTTTTAAATTCCTTATAATGTACTACTACCGTTAAGACCTATCCAACTACATCCCACACCATAGGGTATACGTTACTGATCAATGAGACTAACCCTCGTATTCAAGAACGACACTATGAGAACTCGCACCCACAGTGGACGAAATCTTTTTTCATAAAAATCACTTTATGTGTTGTGCGACACTGCATAGTGTGACTAGAGGCACATTGTCGTGTGCCTCTAGCCAAAGTTGAGCTCTAAAGGCACACGGTAGCGTGCGCCATAGTGCCGATCAACACATAAAGTGATGTTTATGAAAAAAGAAATCGTCCACTGTGGGTGCGTGTTCTCATAGTGTCGTTCTTGAATACGAGGGTAAGACTACTAAGACTCAAGGTACACCTCAAATAAGATTAGACTTTTACTTACAAAGACCAGAGCAAACCCTATAGGAATATCGGCCGAATTCGTATTAAATGCGCTCTTTTCAGTGCCATTTAGTGCATTTATTCAGCGGTACATCCATAAGGCCTTGTGGCGCAACGGATAACGCGTCTGACTACGGATCAGAAGATTCCAGGTTCGAATCCTGGCAAGGTCGCAATTTTTTTGTGTATTTCATTTTTGCCTCTAATACTAAAAGACCCCAAAAACCGAATGAATTACATTTGTACGTGGTATGAGGGAATTGACTGAGACAACTAAACTGAAGACAAACTGAAACTGAATTACTATACTAACATTCCGCCCCGAATTCACACGGCTGTCCTTAGATTATAGGCATTTTTTTTTATAGTAGTACTAGCTGACCCGTGCCCGCTTCGCTGTGCGTAAGACATTTCTAATACCATCGTGGACTTTTTTGTAGACGTTTTTAAGGTGTACAATACTGTAGTACATTATTTTGATTAGTAATCTATAATATAAAAATAAGTCGGGTTTCATTCCTGACACTACAACTCCAGAACGCACGAACCGATTTCCACGGTTGTGCATTCGTTGGAAAGGTCTCGGACTCCGTGAGGTTTATAGCAAAGAAAATTCAGGAAAAATTTAAAGAGAAAAGCAGGAAAACAGGGAAAATCATTTTTCACATACAGCGCCATCTCTGATACATAACATGTACTACAACGGCGCCAGTACGTGGTGTGTGAGCATCGACTACATAGCCTAATAGACGATAGCCATAGGAAAGGGATAGGGATAAGGAACGGGAACGGGAACGGGAACGGAAACGGAAACGGAAACGGAAACGGAAACGGAAACGGAAACGGAAACTTAAACGGAAACGGAAACGGAAACGGAAACGGAAACGGAAACGGAAACGGAAACGGAAACGGAAACGGAAACGGAAACGGAAACGGAAACGGAAACGGAAACGGAAACGGAAACGGAAACGGAAACGGAAACGGAAACGGAAACGGAAACGGAAACGGAAACGGAAACGGAAACGGAAACGGAAACGGGAACGGGAACGGAAACGGAAACGGGAACGGGAACGGGAACTGGAACGGGAACGGGAACTTAACACAGCATTTGTTAATTCTAAAGCGATACGAAGTTTGCCGGGTCAGCTTGTATTATTACAATTTTCGTTAGCATGTGAGTTTTTTGGAAATATATAAAACTAACTGATCATTAAAATTTTGATAGGTGAAAGAATTTTCAATATTGGTACAGCCCAAGTAACACAAAATTGCTGTTTAACAGCTGACTTGCGGTTCACATCGATACTATATCCTCAATTACAAAGGAAGGTAGCGAACTCTCTCTCAAAGATTGTGCTAGGGAGTTTTCCAATTATTTTCATTCAGTCTACAATGACAAGCCACCTCGACTTAGTGTTAGTGAAGCCGTGAAGACAGCCGGAGTGAACGGATCGCACCGAGTGGCAATAAATCGGTTAACCCACTCCGATGTCGAAAAAGCCCTTAAAAATCTAAAAACTAAACTGTCTTACGGCCCAGACGGAATACCGCCTTTTGTGTTTAAGGACTGTAGAAACGCGTTAATAAGTCCACTATTGCACTTATATAATCTCATCCTAGAATCGTGTACTTACCCTGAGGAATGGAAAATCACTCGTGTTATTCCAGTACCAAAAGGTAGTGCGAGTACAGATGTTGGGGGTTATCGGCCAATTGCTGTACTGTCATCCTGCGCAAAGATTTTGGAGTCTATTCTACATCGATGCATCTACAGTCAGGTGAATTGTCAACTGTCGGATGCCCAGCACGGGTTTCGGCCGGGTCGAAGTACGGACAGTAATATGCTATGTTTTATGACTTATGCTGTACCAGCTGTGGACTCCGGGGAACAGGTGGATACGGCGTACTTCGACTTTCGTAAAGCATTCGATACGGTTGACAATGACGTCCTTCTGGCCAAGCTGGCATCGATGGGATTTACTCTAGGAAAGGTAGAATGCAATACGTGGACTACTGTGGGTATCTTTCAGAACTTTTCTACACAAACTCAGGCGTAAGTCAGGGAAGTAACCTAGGCCCCCTTGAATTTTTAATAATGATAAATGACCTTCCGTGTGTCATAAAAGATTCCGTTTGTCTTTTGTTTGCCGACGATCTAAAGCTGCTAATGCGGGTAGAGCAGGTCTCGGACTGCGAGCGATTGCAACGTGAAATAGATCGTGTTTCCCAGTGGAGTCATGATAACAGGCTCTTTTTTAATGCATCCAAGTGCTGTACCATTACCTACAGCCGTGCAAAAAATCCTGTTATACATTAAAATTGTGAAAAAAATACAAAATGGTGGCAGTTTTATTACTTATTGTGAAACACTTTCATTCTAATTTAACTCTATTAGCTGTACAGAGTGCCATACGTGATCCGTTAGACAGCAATGAGTAGGAAAGTTATATAGGCAGATTAGTGTGTACCTATACGCATCTATACGCATTACAACACTCTAAACGTACACCAATGTAACGCTTTAGCCGTTATAGATGTTCACAGCGACTCTCTTGTAATGTAACCGTATAGTGGTGTAAACGAATTCCTTAATACAGCAATAAACATTACTTTACTCTACTTAAATGCTTAAATGGTGCCAGAAAATAATAGCTGCATAGCAGTGTTCCAATAGGACACCTTTCTACTATTAAACTGCCCCTGTACAGACTATAGCTGTTTATTCAGCTGTAAGATCACGAGTGAACCTTAATAAGTGCACAATAATGCTTTAAGTTTTTTTTTTGTTTCACTATGTTACCAAATGTGAATAACTAACCAGCAATTTGTGTTACTTGGGAGTAGTTTATACAAATATATAAAACTACATATTTTTATCTTTAAGCTGGAAGTTCAAATTTTGTCACAACGCCATCTAGTTCAGAATGTGATATATCCATTATGCAACATAGGCAACCTATAACAGAAATGGTTCACATTTCGGGTTTATAGGGATGCTTAATACCCTTCTGTTGTTGACATCATCTTATAGAGAGCTACAAAGGAATTAACTAGGTTTTTACACTTTTTACCTAAAAAGCCCAAAGCCTAACAATACTACCCCAAAATAAAGACGGTGGGGTATACGATGCAAACACTGAACTTAAATATTGAATAAATTTTACGAAAATCAACTCATAAGCGGCGAAAGATCGACTGATGACTGCATACTTAATCATAAATTAACTCATCAAACGTAGGACCTTGTGGCGCAATGGATAGCGCGTCTGGCTACGAATCAGAAGATTCCAGGTTCGAATCCTGGCAAGGTCGCGTGATTTTTCGTATTATTTTATTTTTCTTTTTGTACAGAGAGTTCGTTTTTCAATTTCGAACCGATTAGGGTATTTAAAATCTAATAAGATGTCTTTCTCGAAAAAACTACCGAGTCATATCGAATAATGCATGGAAGTGATGCAATATCAGAACGGAACCCTAAAAAGTAGGGCTATCTACAAAAATAAATGAGATGCCATCAAAAACATAACTTGTAAAAAAAGCCAAGTCTCGCAACGCAACTCAGTTCTTCTACCGTAAAAAGTTGTGAGATCCATGTAATACCAAGTCGGTTGCGTTGCGAGACTTGGCTTTTTTTACAAGTTATGTTTTTGATGGCATCTCATTTATTTTTGTAGATACTTTATAGGGTTCCGTACCTAAAGAGTAAAAACGGAAACCTGTTACTAATACTCCACTGTCCGTTCGTCCGTCTGTCCATCTGTACGTCTGTCCGTCTGTCGGTCTGTCGGTCTGTCTGTCCGTCTGTCTATCACAGGGCTGTATCTCATAAACCATGATAGCTAGACAGTTGAAATTTTCACAGATGATGTATTTCTGTTGCCGCTATAACAACAAATACTAAAAACAGAATAAAATAAATATTTGGGGCTCCCATACAACAAACGTGATTTATAGATAATGGTACGGAACTCGACGTGCGCGAGGCCGACTCGCACTTGGCAGGTTTTTTTAGGATTTTTACACTAAACACTAATTGTGTTTCAAATTTGAAGCTTCTATGTCTGCTAGAAGTGCCTTAAACATTTGATGATCGGTCAGTCAGTCAGTGAGTGAGTGAGTGACAAAATATGAAACTTTGACTAGTTATAATTCTTAAACTACTGGTTCAAATTGAATGAAATTTGAAATATACTGTGTTTATATAGTGACTGCTTGGTTACTGAAAATCCAGGCTTCTAGTTTTATCCACAACGAAGTTATAGGGGGTCGAAAATGGCCTGAACTGCTTCGAGAAAAGGATGGTACAGCCGTGCCGCTTTATTGCTGACTTGGCGGAGGTACTGCCGTGCCCCCAGATAGATCAAGCAATGCTATACTTAATTTTAACTTGATAACTACAACCATTTAGGCAAATTACTTCTGAAAGAGCTGTCAAAATCACACTTATTCAAAATGCGAAATCTCGAATGTTTGTTTACTTTGTTACTGAATCATATTGTAACTGCTGAAAATTTGATATATCTATAGATGATTCATCCCCGTATTCAGGAACGACACTATGAGAACACGCACCCACAGTGGACGAAATCTTTTTTTATAAACATCGCTTTATAAGGTAAGACCTGGATCAAAACATACGATACTTGAGTCATCAAAGCTTGTATGAATAACCAAGTGAATGAAGTCCACTAGTATATGTAGGATATGGGGATAATATCAATTAGTTTAGTACCTAATCGAATTCTAAGGTTGATTAAGGCTGTTTTATTGAAAAGTAGCGACCCGCCCCGGCTTCGCACGGGTTTAATACATATAAACCTTCCTCCTGAATCACTCTATCTATTAAAAAAACCGCATCAAAATCCGTTGTGTAGTTTTAAAGATATAAGCAAACATACATACAGACGCGGGAAGCGGAAAGCGTGATATATAAATAGTGATTTAAACCGAAAAATAACGTAGGGTATCCTACGTTGTATTGTAAAGGGGTTTTCAACTTGGGCGGGTAGATGTTGAAATGGAATAAAACAAGCTTTGTGTGAGGTATTAACAAAAACCGGCCAAGTGCGAGTCGGACTCGCGCACGAAGGGTTCCGTACCATTATCTATAAAAACGGCAAAAAAATCATGTTTGTTGAATGCCCCCCTTAAATATTTATTTTATTCTGTTTTTAGTATTTGTTGTTAGAGCTGCAACAGAAATACATAATATTTATGTGAAAATTTCAACTGTTTAGCTATCACGGTTCATGAGATACAGCCCTGTGACAGACAGACGGACAGCGAAGTCTTAGTAATAGGGTCCCGTTTTTACCGTTTGGGTACGGAACCCTAAAAACATCTTACCCACCCCCCACCCCCTCATTTAAACATTTACCCACCCAAGTTGTTTTTTTTTTATCCTCGGCGCAGAGTGAAAACCTAGTGGGTAAATTTTTAGGGTTCCGTACCCAAAGGGTAAAAACGGGACCCTATTATTAAGACTTCGCTGTCCGTCTGTCTGTCGTCTGCCTGTCACAGGGCTGTATCTCATGAACCGTGATAGCTAGACAGTTGAAATTTTCACAGATTATGTATTTCTGTTGCTGCTATTAACAACAAATACTAAAAACAGTATAAAATCAATATTTAAGGGGGGCTCCCATACAACAAACGTGATTTTTTTGCCGTTTTTATAGATAAAGGAACGGAACCCTTCGTGCGCGAGTCCGACTCGCAGTTGGCCGGTTTTTTTGTTGATTTTCGTTTTTTTCACAAATCGCGTGAAAACGTCGACACACACCATCCTTTGTCACTGCCACAATCATTGACTGCTCATAACGTCATTTATTTGAGTAAATGAAAACCTCGAATGCGCGTGCGTCTAGACGAGTTAAAAATTTAAGTTGTCTAGGTGAAAAAGATGTTGTTTTGGCGTTAACGTGTGTTATTGTGCTGTAGGTTCGTTTATATTATGTCATACAAGTTAATTTAAATCTAAATTGCTAGTATTTTAGTGCAAATAATTTTTTTTTTATTCTGGAATGAAAACCTCGTTAAGGCGCTCCCAGTCGACGATTGTTTTTGTTCGAAACGAAAAAAGAAATACTTCTGAACAAGCCACATCTCCTATTTTATAATGTATAGTATATGTGAATAAAGATGTACCCATCTTTAATCACTTCGATAAATAATCCTACCGACCGCTGCAATGACGACAAACACACGTCGGCGCGTGGTCTGCCTTTGCTTTTCGAATAAATTAATGATATAAATTATGTATAATTACTTATCAAAAATCTATTCTGATAGAAATCTAGATCTACATATTATTACCTATCTTCACTACACATAGTATAAAGCAAAGTCGCTTTCCGCTTCCCGCGTCTGTATGTTATATGTATGTATGTTTGCTTATATCTTTAAAACTACACAACGGATTTTGATGCGGTTTTTTTTAATAGATAGAGTGATTCAGGAGGAAGGTTTATATGTATAATAACATGCTACCCGTGCGAAGCCGGGGCGGGTCGCTAGTTAACAATAAATCACAAGTTGATTTTAATAGTAGGTAAGTATATAAAATATTTCGATCATAAATTCTAAAACGTATCATTTTGAAATAATATATTTATCGTGAAAAGTTTCTACTATTATGTTTTCAGCTTAATAGAAATCTAGGTAGGAACCTGAAGTAATATACTTATAAAAATAGGAGATGTGGCTTGTTCAGAAGTATTTCTTTTTTCATTTCGAAAAAGAGCAATCGTCGACTGGGAGCCTTTTAACACAGCTTCATTAACGAATTTGGTTTTCAAAACTTGTACATTTTTTCAAGACGTTTTTTCGTTGATCTGAAAAGTTTACTTTAACTGACTTACGAGGTATTCACTCTACGCCGACGTTATATGCTTTGGTATGTAATTACATTACAGGTATAGTATATTAAGTAGTGTGTTGAGTTACGACCGATTCCTCTACCTGTATTCCAACAAGCACAATGGCTAAAGCTAGTACACGTGCCAAGAGTACTAGGAGAGCAAAAATTCGTATTTAAAAGTACTATAAGGTGATAAGTGAAATATTTGACGTTTTGTATGGGCTGAGTCTACCCGGATAAGACGGAAAAAGTGATAAAACGGCATTATCTTGAAAACCATCAAATTTAAAAAAAAATGTCTTTAATTTAGGTAGTATGATTATCTAAAGAATTATATAAAAATTAACTATGTAGCTATTCATAGTTTTGATTAAAAACGAAACTAGTGTTTTTGAAGAGCCAACTTTGGAAAGGAAATCTATCGAGAAAAGTTTCACCAATCGTGTTTCTGTCTTTAATTTATCCAGATTAAATCCTTAAGTTATCTTTGTCCTAAAAAACAAAACTGTATGTTTTGCGGTTATTGAGAAAAAACGATTCTGCATTCATCAAAAACATTTATTACTCGTCTTAAGACACGATCATAGATTCCTCTACCTGTATCCCAACAAACACAATGGCTAAAGCTAGAGCTAGTGCCAAGAGTACTAGGAGAGCAAAACATTCGTATTTTAAAGTACTTTGAGACACGATCGTCGATTCCTCTACCTGTATCCCAACAAACACAACGGCTAAAACTTGTGCACGTGCCAAAAGTACTAGGAGAGCAAGCCTTCGAAAAGTTAACAGTGACGTAGGGGTTGCAGCCTTCGAGTATATGTATTTGTGTGTGTGTGTGTGCGGAAGGGGGGGAGGTGCATTCAGTTTTTACCGCTAAGAGAGCTAAGATAACACTATCCTATGTCTTAACGCTTATAGCCTGGGAGGTGTGGACCCGAAATGGTGTAAGATAATTTATGTCGTTCTCATAAACTTAGCTAATTTTTGCACTTTTTTAGTATATCAGTGGCAGATCTAGTGCTGACCGCAACCACATCAGTTGCATCACACATGACACCATACTTCACCATGCCAAAATGTGAGCATGATCAGAAAATAATCCACGCGCAAGACAGAAACCTAGTTCGTTTATTCGGACCTACGAATAATGGCTAATGTTTGTTGACTAGTTGATGAGTGGCCCCTAGCCACTCGTCTACTCTTGTAAACGATTATCGTTACATTGGGACAGACTTCACATCGTTTTCGACTATATTTTGAAAGACATTACTTGTGTCAATCGACGTCATACATTCTACTACGACAGGCGACGATTTCCAGAAATGCGATTTGACCAAATCGTTTTTCAAAGAACTGTGGCTGTAACTATGTTTATTCGTGTCTTACCATAGGTGACGGCATGATAGTAGGCGCCCAAACGGAGGCCAGGTTTTCCGCATTCATCTTGTTTGCATGCGCCATGGAGTGCAGGAAGTGTAGATGCGCAAACAATTTGCGGGCCGTCTGCCGCGCCACTAATGGCAGCGACGCCATGATTTGTCTATACTTCGCGAACCGGCTAGCTTCATCATCTAACACTGAAATATACCACAACACGATTAAATAAAAAAACAAACCAAACTTTCACACATCACATAATTCATATAAGTAGAAAGCTATGGCTAAATTGCGATTCGTGCGGTAGCGTTTCGGTTCATCGTTGCTTCAGGTCAAGGGCAAGGGAGTTTATCGTCTAACTTAACTGATAATAGCTTAAATATTACAGTTTACGAATAACAATTAAAAATATTAAATAAACATTGATGAATATTTCGCACTACGCCATCAAGCCTCAAACTACGCAAAGCTATGGGAACCAGATAACTGATAGGATACCTATATTGGTACCTACTTTTATAGGGTTTCGTAATCTACAAGAAAACACTAGTTTCGCCATGTCCGACCGTCCGTCCATCTGTCCGCAGCTTAGATCAAAGTCGCTTAGTGCTAAAAAGCTGTTGTTTGGTATGAATATACATGAGTCACGCCGCCAAAGTGGTAGAATAAAATCTTAAAAACATTTTTTTTATAAAAACATCCCCACTTTACATGTAGGGGAGGTAACCCCCCAACATGTAAAGTGGGTATGTTTTTTTTTTATCTATCGCGTTGGCCATGGTGTAGGGTGTCGTTGGATAGGTGTGTAATAAATATTGTGGGTTTGTGAAAACAACTTTTATATTATGGGAAATTGTTTGTGAAATATTAAGCTTTAAAGTGCTAATTTTTGTTAGAGTCGAGTGTGTTTTATAAGTATATTACTTCAGGTTCCTACCTAGATTTCTATTAAGCTGAAAACATAATAGTAGAAACTTTTCACGATAAAGATATTATCCCCTAAGAGCTAAACTATTGGTTTTGGAAGCGAGAAAAAATTCACAGTAGTAGTACATATTGAAGTTAAAAGCAAAACTATCACAGCTAAGTAGGCTTTACAAGTTTACGAGTAATAGACGTAATAGTCGACTAACTTATAAAATTTACTTAGAGAAGAAATAATATTCTTAGGGTTCCGTACCTAAAGGGTAAAATCGGGACCCTTTTACTAAGACTGCGCTGTTCGACTGTCTGTCACAAGCTTCGATCAACAATAGCAACTGTTGATCAAAGGTAACAAGGCTATATCTCATGAAATAGCTAGATAGTTAAAATTTTCACAGATGATGTAGGTATTTCTTTGGCCGCTATAACAACAAATACTAAAAATAGAATAAAATAAATATTTAAGTGGGGCTCCCATACAACAAACGTGACGGAACCCTTCGTACGCGAGTCCGACTCGCACTTGGCCGGTTTTGAAACTAATATTTTTTATTTTTTAGTTATATTAAACAGCTCCGTGGAATGTAACCAACGTGTGGAATGCTAACTACTGCAAAATGTGGTAACTGTGTCAAAGTTAATGTTTGAACGTGCCTGTGACTACCCCCTTTAGGCATCTTCAAGGATCGATGCGCCTTGAGATCTAAGAGTATGTCTACCGTACTTGTGATTACAGCCGTGATTCTTATTTTTTTTTGCATTAATATTAGTCCGTAATAGTATGCAAAGTTTCAAATTAATCCGACGTTTTGAAGGAGGTGAAAATTACGTTCAAAGTTTCCGTTACAACAAACAAACATACCGAGCTAATAAAAGCGTGTTAATAAAACTAATGAAAAATGTTTATTTGTCGCCAAGCGAGACTTCAGTCCAAAAACTTTCTTGCGAACCCCACAAATACCCACACACATTGTGGTTTTCGTAAGAAAATGGCACCGACCGGGATTTGAACCCGGGATACTTGCATGGCAAGCGTAGACTCCCCAACTGAGCCACCGGTTTCTAAACGTTCAAAATAGGGAACTGTTTCTGCAAAACTGCCAGTATTGCCAGAAAAACCCTGTTTTTGCCAAATTAGGAAACTTTTCACTATGCTATATACCGAGCAAGGGGCACTCAAATATCTATTAAGCGTTTTTAAGACAAACATATCCACAGATCAGCTTAATTTTGACATACCAAATTATCACAACCTACTAAGTTCGGCATTAAAAATATACTAATTGATTGTTTCAACTTATTTAAGCGACTATTTATTCCATCGAGTTGGCAACTTTGGCCTTGTGTAAGCTATGAAAGGGGTAAAGTCTAGCAGCTAAACAAAAACTGAATTTACTGTTATTAAAATAAGATCAAAAATCGCTTCGTTTTTCATCTCTTATTCCGTTCTTCGGACTAGAGTTCTGATTGAGACGTCATGTTTGAATTTTTGATCATATACAAGGTGTCTCAAAAGTAAGTTCACATTTATTTTGCTTATCTTATTACGCGAAAGCAACTATTCTGAGGGGCGCGGGGGGTATGTCAGTCGGTAGTCTGGCTCTTGGGAATTTAGTCGCTATGGAGCGTTTCTCTGGTGCGGACCGTGCGTTGTGCGTACGTGAGTTTTACAAAAACGGTAATTCGGCGACTGTAGCGCGTAGAAAATTCTGCAGTATTCGACATATTCGTCACTTAAATGATGTGCCTAGCACTCGACTCTTTGCAGAATGGGTTGAGAAGTTTGAAGAGACTGGGTCAACTCTGGAGAAACCAAAATCTGGGCGGCCAAGAACATCAAGAACAGCCGAAAACGTGGACAGTGTTACTCAGTCTATTCGAGATGATCCAAACCTCTCGATTCGGAAGCGTGCTGTTGCTTTAAATGTGCACAGATCTTCATTATGCCGCATTTTACACAAAGATTTAAAGCTGCACCCGTACAAAATTCAGTTGGTGCAAGAACTGAAGCCTCAAGATGCTGGTCAGAGGCTTGACTTTGTAAATCAGATGATTGAGCGCTTTCCAACGTTCACCAACATCTTGTTTTTCGATGAAGCCCATTTTCACCTGAATGGGCATGTAAACAAGCAAAATTGTCGTTACTGGAGTGCAACCAATCCAAAACAAAAACATCAGAAACCGCTACATTCACCCAAAGTCACCGTATGGGCAGCGATGTCGGCGCGAGGAATTATCGGCCTTTACTTTTTTGAAGATGGAAGGGGACGCACGCTCACAGTGAATTCAGAGCGTTATGTGGAGATGTTAGACGAGTTTTTCGTGCCCCAACTGCAAAACTTTCCTGGTTACAACCAAAGAACATGGTTCCAGCAGGATGGAGCAACTTCACACACGTCCAACAGATCTCTGCCTCGAGTTCGAGAAATTTTTCCGAACAAATTAATCTCCAGGCGAGGTGACATAAATTGGCCTCCACGGAGTCCCGATTTAACACCTATGGATTTTTTCCTGTGGGGTTATGTCAAATCAAAAGTTTACGCTAATAAACCGACTTCCCTGGCACAATTAAAAGAAAATATCCGTCATGAAATGGCAGCCATCACGGAGACTACCTGCCGAGCTGTCATAGGCAATTTTAGTGCCCGACTAAATGAATGCCGAGAGCGCAACGGTTTACATTTGGACGATGTTATTTTTAAAAAATAAATTCCCAAACAGTGTACTTCAATATATAATAAACATTTTTTCAATAAAGCTAAGACTTTTCTTTTAAAAAAAGATTTAAATGTGAACTTTCTTTTGAGACACCTTGTATTAAGTGCTTATTCACGTTGACTCGCGGGCGCGGTGGCGGGCGCGGTCACGAAATATCAAACGTATGAGACGCGAGTCAACGTGTATAAGCACTAATGCGTGCAAGGCATGTTGTTGATTGACATTAAAATGTACTCTGTATGTCAAAGGTGTGTGCGTAACCAAACTAAATACTCGAGGTAGGTATAGTTTTGTGTGACTAGATGGCGCTGTGTTAAAGTCGACCAATATTTATTTTATTTTTATTTATTTACTTAGACGAGGTATATTTTTTTGATAAACGTAAAAAAAAATATCCGGTACGTAGAATTGTTTTTTCTCAATAACCGCAAAACATACAGGTTTGTTTTTTTATGACAATGATAACTTAAGGATATAATCTAGATAAATTAAACACAGAAATACGAGTGGTGAAACTTTTCTCGATAGATTTATTTTCCAAAACGCTTCAATACCACTATTTTAGTTTTTACTCAAAACTATGAATAGCTGAATTGTTAAATTTCAGGGTTAAAACGGGACCCTATTACTAAGACTTCGCTGTCCGTCTGTCTGTCTGTCTGTCACAAGGCTGTATCTCATGAACCGTGATAGCTAGACAGTTATTATTTTCACAGATGATGTATTTCTGTTGCCGCTATAACAACAAATACTAAAAACAGAATAAAATAAATATTTAAATAGGGCTCCCATACAACAGTAATTTTTTTGCTGTTTTTTAAGATAATGATACGGAACCCTTCCTGCGCGTCCGTCTCGCGCTTGGCCGGTTTTTTTTTTTGTTTAGTTGCACAATGAGGCCAGAGGTAAAAAGCGCAGTCATGGCACAGCATAGACAATAGACATTATAAACTGCATAAGCCATAAGGGCAGACAACATTCGAATGAGGGATCGCTAATTATGGTATTAAACTGGAGCCTAATCTTTATATTTACAGGCAGTAGGTAGGCCCCGTACGTTTTAGAGTAATTCCTCAACATATTACGATGATACATAACATACATCGTTGTTTTCTTATTACAATACAGATTTTTCGAATGTATGTTTTATTGCGATACGTGTAGTGGAACGCAGGTGATTTTTCCATATAAAATAATGGTTTTTTTATACTGTGGTCGAATATCGACGATCGATCGGGATATCCTAATTCAAATTATTTTGCAATTTCTTTCCGATTCCCGTTATTCCCAAGTACGGTACACATTCCCTCAGATCTCCAGGCGCTAAGATCCTTCAAGGTATCAAGAGGGGGTCCAAACATTATATTTGGTACATGTCCACATTTTTGCAAGATTATATTTATGCTATGCTAGGTAATGACAAAGGTAATAACAAAGACCCGGTCATGGTGCCTACCCCGGTTTTGGTCATCTTCATTTTTGGCAGTCAATAACTAAGCCATAGCAAACAAACTTGTTTAAAATCTATAGTTAATACAATTCTTTGTTTCGTTGGTCCGTTTTGATTAGTGACCACAACTAAATATTTCTCGTTTTGTCTTTGAATATGAATAATTCATAAATAAATATTGACTGTTACAAAAACATTGGTTAACCTAAGAGATAGATAAATACTCTAGTCGATGTTGTTTCAAAGTCGTCATTTTAATAGTTTATCACTACATAGTATAAAGCAAAGTCGCTTTCCGCTTCCCGCGTCTGTATGTCTGTATGTATGTTTGCTTATATCTTTAAAACTACACAACGGATTTTGATGCGGTTTTTTTTAATAGATAGAGTGATTCAGGAGGAAGGTTTATATGTATAATAACATGCTACCCGTGCGAAGCCGGGGCGGGTCGCTAGTTCAATATAAACCGTTTATATGAATATTAAAATGTTGTTAAAATGCCCACAACCAGCGTTCCCACCCTATATGATCCAATTATAATTGGGTAACGACTCGAACGTTTTGTCAAAACTTATCAGCGAAATACGTGACGTTTAAAATAATTGCGCAAATCACTACATAGTATAAAGCAAAGTCGCTTCCCGCTTCCCGCTTCCCGCGTCTGTATGTATGTCTGTATGTATGTATGCTTATATCTTTAAAACTGCACAACGGATTTTGATGCGGTTTTTTTTAATAGATAGAGTGATTCAGGAGGAAGGTTTATATGTATAATTACATGCTTAATATATTAGAGAACCACTGATAATTTTAAGATCTCTAATATGAAGTCGTAAATAAACACATTTTTTTGCGCTTACTTTGCAAACGCTGGCTGAACGAGATAGATCAAAATAATGTACTAATTACTGTATACCTTAAAAAGGTCTACAAAAAAGTCCGTGATGGTATATGTTTATCTCTTAGGGATAACCCACATTAATCAATTTCTATCCTTTACTTTTTACCGCGACTTTTTTTTTAAATTTTAAATGCTGTTAACGAGTGTACAAGACATTCTGTAATATATTTTGGTATCAGCTTTGCACCCGTGCGAAGCCGGGGCTAGCAAGGTGGTATATTTTTACATTTTCATTTTTTACATTTTCACATCATTAAAGCATTCATTGTATGGGGTATGGAGAAATAGAGGGGACATTAATTAACATTTTTGTTTTTTTAACTTGACTAACTGACTTGCCCTCTTCGCTGAGCGTCATACATTTCTAATTGTGATTAATTTATCTTGCGTATCCAATGCATATATAGCAACTATTTAATGTTTATTTATTTATTTTCGGTTGCTTGTATGTATTGGGCATGTATGTTAACTGTTTAAAACGAGTAAAAAATGTTTTTGGTGAATACAGAATAGTTTTTTTCTCAATAACCGGAAAACAAACATTTTTGTTTTTTATAAGAAAGATAGAAACTTTTGTGTGAAACTTTTCTCGATAGATTTACTTTCCAAAGTTGGCTCTTTAAAAACACTATTTTCTTTTTTAATCAAAACTATGAATAGCTAAACAGTTCATTTTTATATAATACGTTAGATAATCATACTAGCTACATAAATAAGAGACAGTTGGTTTTTAAGATAATGCAGTTTTATCACTTTTTCCGTCTTATCCGGGTAGACTCAGCCCATACAAAAAACAAACATTTCACATATCACCTTATGACTTCCCTGTATACTGTTTGATGTTGTACTATTGTCTGATAACCAAATTTATTGGTTTTCTAGAGATCCGAAACGAGATAAGCCAACATCATTATAACTGTCCGTGAAAAAACACTAATTTCTCAAGGTTGGTGAAATATTAAGTTAAAGCTTAATATTACTTAAGATTGCAAATTTTTGTTAGAGTCCATAGCCGTCCCAAAACCCAAAATTTTGTGAACATTGTAAGATCTATCTTAATCAAGAGAGCTTAGAGGGAGCGAATCGTGAAAAATATTCAGTAATTGTTCAAATTTGACTTTTAACTAGCAGTGCGCCCCGGCGTCGCACGGGCTGTGGCTTTTTTTTACACCTTGAGTACACTACACTGTAAAGACGGTGAAAGGATAAATCACTTTGCTCTATTGTTAATAATAAGTATTTTTTGGTATTTTTTTCACACATTATCGAAGTTTTTATACGGATCCCTAACGCTTTGAAAATACTCTATCTCCTATGTTTATCGGGGATAATGTAAGATTCTAATGGTAAAAGAATTTTTCAAATCGGTCCAATAGTATCGGAGCCTATTCAAACAAAAAAACAATCAAATCTTTCCTCTTTATAATATTAGTATAGACTCTATAGACTAACTAGCTGATCCCAAAGACGTTTTCCTATCCTAACTTCAATATACTCATAGAAAAAGCAGTTTCAGTTTATGCAATAAAAAATAATTTTATCTCTAATAATCTTACTCAGTTAATTACGATTTTTTTTTAAAGCAAAGCTTGTATGAATTCCAGATTATTGATAGAATACTTATATTTATAGGTACTTTTTTGATAGTTCAGTTGCACAATGAGGACACAGGTGGAAAGCGCAGTAATGGCATGGCACAGACATTATAAACTGCACAAGCCATAAGGACAGACAACATCAGAATGGGCGATCGCTATAGGTATTAAACTGCTAAGGCCGTACTTCAATCTCTATAGTAAAACTAAAGGTACGCGTCCACAGGTCAATATCGTACTCATCGCATTTAACGGATCGGAACTAGTCCGCATTGTACGCAGTGGACGCACTTGTGTGACTTTTAATACAAATAATACTACGATCCGTTAAATGCGTATGATGATGCGTACGATACCGACCTGTAGACGCGTACTTTAAAGCAGTGCGAAAGTGACAATGCCATACGTGTTCGTATATCGTTGTCACTTTCGCTCTTAAAGTAATAATGCTTTAGTCTCACTTGAGATTGTAGTACGGCCCCTGCTGCTACTTTATATTCAAACGCAGTGGATCGTCTAGTCTCGTACGTTTTTTAGTGTTCCATGTTTTATTGCGAGAAATGAAGTCGAACGCAGGTGAGAGTCGTTGAGAAGGTGATTTTTCCATCCTAATCCTAATTCTAATAATATTATAAATGCGAAAGTTTGTGATATGGCTGCTATGTTTGTTCCCTAATCAAAAATAAACGACAAAACGGTTTAAGATGAAATTTACTGTAGTATGTAGATAAAAAAAGAGTAAATAAAGGGGAACTTATAATCCGAAAAACGACCCCTTTAAATTAAAAAACGCAAAAAGGATTAATTTGATATAAATTGCGCTGATGTGCAAAAAATTAGATGTCTTAAACCGATAACATTGAGTTGTCATAGCAACGCATTCTACCGAAAAGGTTGAATCCTACCAAGGTCGTTATTGGAAATTCATTTTTTCAAAAACATCTGACATAAGTTTGACTACCTGACTGACTGAATGATTAACGCATTCTACCAAAATTCGTAACAAAAAATATTTTTTCAAAAAAATCTGACGTTAGTTTCGGCCACTGAATGATACGTATTCTACCATTATTACGTTTAAAAATCCGACTTCATGTTTATAAATAAAAATTGTAGTGGGGGGGGGGGCTTATTGATAACCTATAACCTACTCCTTTTTAAAGTCGGTTAAAAATTCGTTATTTATTTTATCAGGACAAGGTTTATAGGGAAAACATTTGTAGTCACGAAAGTGTTTTTTTCTATGCGACTATTGAAATTTGGGCACGACAAAGTCTGTCAAGGGTCGGCTAGTTATAATAAAAAAAAAATTGCGCCAAACGTACAGTACTGCATATTAGTAGTCGATGTGGAGGTTAACTCACAACCGTACCCGTGAGT
Source organism: Hydriomena furcata (assembly GCA_912999785.1). NCBI lineage: Eukaryota > Metazoa > Arthropoda > Insecta > Lepidoptera > Geometridae > Hydriomena > Hydriomena furcata. The sequence goes on from OU538821.1 coordinate 4,907,521, forward strand.
CGCTCCACATCGACTAAATTTCCATGGAGCGATCTCGCGCCGTCGTCAGACCCTTCCCGGCGACGGCATATCGCGCCTGCGCCCCGTGTGTTGCTCGGGCGGGAGGGAAATCAAACTCAAATGTCAGTAGATCCATGGCCCACCCTGCTGGCTTATCTATACTTCTATATACTAATAATAAAAAGAGGAAATAGTTGTTGTTTTCATCGAATAGGATCCAAAACTACTGGACCGATTTATTAATTTACAATTAATATTATTAATAATTATTATCCCTGAGAACATAGGCTATAGAATATTTTCTAAAACTTTAGGGATTCGAAAACTTGAACTGGGCTAGATGGCGCTGTGTGAAATTTCCACCAATATTTATTTATTTTCCGTCTTATCCGGGTAGACTCAGGCCATGTAATAATTATTTAGTTTCCTCTTTACCTCCATTGTTTTACCTAAACCGTGTATCTAAATACTAGTATGTAAGTATACAAAAATTCTGACAATCAACATACATCATCTTCCTGTCCTGTCCTTATCCCATTAAGTGGGGTCAGCACAACAGGTGTTCTTTTTCTCACTATCAGCCGTCATCTCATCACTCACTCCTTTTTTACCATCGACAACCCAGCCCAATAGACACCTCATACAAGGCGAACACTGTCATCCAAAACATCAGGCTACGTACAGCCGATAAAAGAGACCGCGCGTCAAACCAGCAGTAGTACCGACCACTTCCGTGTTCCGTGCACATCTCATGGGTTTATGCTAAAAAAACAATTACCACAAATCAGAATTATGGCTCCTTGTTCAGTGAGAGGTGTGGTAATTTTAGCAATACATCTAATTACAAAAATATGGGATTACGTTTCATAGGTCAGCAATTTTAAGATAATCATTTCAAATACAAATTTGTTTAGAGCTCAAGTTACAATGGTTAAATTCCTTGACGAAAGTCAATAGTGTTGTACCAATACTCAATTGATGTTCGATAAACCTACCTATGTAGGTTTATCTACTATTATTAGTAACAACAACAGTTAGTACTAACTAGTAAAACTACTTATTGCCAACTAGCTTCCGTCCGCGGCTTCGCTTAACTAACGCTAACTTGTAATTATTTATTAATTAGGTAACGAGCAAAAAGCTGTGTTAGCCGAGTGAGAGGTACCTCGACTTTCAATCTGAAGGTCGTAGGTTCGAATCCCGAAAAATAATATGCGCATCAAAAACACGTGCTTAAAACGGTGAAGGAAAACATCGCGTGGAAACCAGTTAGTATTCTTATAAGCGGCGATGGGCTTGCAACCTGTCTCTTATTGCGTGTGCTGCTTTTTGAATTTGTGCTGAGGCTCTTTAGTTATTATTATTATTATTATTTTTTATTGTTTACGTACTTGAGTAGTACTTTTAATAATTATTCTTGTTTGAGCCTTCACCTTGTTCGATTGGCATCACACTGGAGCTCTACATAGCTTTAAGAAAAGGATCATTAAAAAAAAGGTAGACCCCAAGCCGTGTTTGTTGCCTGATTCTTCTAGGCTTGGTCGCGTGGAATCGGCGTAGCTTCACCTAGTTCCTAAGACGTTTCAAAGTGATCCTTGTGATTTTATTGAAATAAATGATATTTGAATTTGAATTTATTGAATGCTACTACTGCAAAAACTATAAACTACTGTGGGTATGTGCCAAATATAATATTTGGACGTGCCTCTGACTGCTATCGACAACTCATGACAACACTTCCCATCGCTAGCGAATGCCATCTTGAACCGCCAATCAGAATGCATTTTTTCCCACACCCCCCTTACCGCATACCTCACCGACTTGACAGAGTTGTTTGTTTGAAGAAATGAAACCATTAGGCTTCTTTTGGGCTATGTCGACTACATAGCCCAAAAGAAGCTTACCCATGTCATCTTTCACACAGTCCATACATCTTTTATTTGGCCTATCTCTACTTCTACATCCATCCACGCATTCATTCATCATTCCATCTACAGTCAACATAGATTGAGAGCGCTAGTTGTGGTAAGTTTAACAACATTTTAATTTTCAAATAAACTTATCTATTATCAAGTAAGTTGGAAGTTAATACCAACTTTTTTTTTTGAGCCGTATTGATTATTTTCCTACAAGAAAATGTTATTCCAACACATAGGCTACGTATGTTCCAGGTTTCATTCAAATCTGTTCAAACGTTTGGGCGTAATTGATACACAAACCTTCAACCAAACATCATCACAAAACTTCATATTTATAATAATAATAATATACTAGCGACCCGCCCCGGCTTCGCACGGGTAGCATGTTATTATACATATAAACCTTCCTCCTGAATCACTCTATCTATTAAAAAAAACCGCATCAAAATCCGTTGTGTAGTTTTAAAGATATAAGCAAACATACATACAGACATACAGACGCGGGAAGCGGAAAGCGACTTTGCTTTATACTATGTAGTGAAGTAGGATGACTAGGTGAGTAACTGCTAACATAAATTGTTATCAGCGACATCTTTTAGTTCCTTACTGAGATAACTAAGGGGATCCGTTCTCCCTATCACCCCAAGCTTACGACCCTACGAGCTAAGGCTATGTAGACGGCAAAATCATGACGCGCATTTCAAGTCGAGCGTGTACATATAGACTCGCGACTTTTTTGGTAATGGTTTTTATTTATAACAAATCACAAGAACGCTAGAAAAAGTATCTAGATGCAGGTGATCGTGCGTTGACGCGCGGTTTTATAGATGTAACGTCCGTTTGTTCAGTTTAGCGCATGCTTTCATCGCGATGGCACATAGTTTTTGTTACTTTATTTAGGCTTTGCTGCAACATACTTAACGAGCATCACTAGCAACGCGCGTTAGCTCTTGTCATCATAACTTTTTTTTATTTAACCGCGCGTTGACGTGCGGTAACGCGCGTTGCATGTGACCTTAGCCTAACCCTTGATCAAACAGGCTTTTGGACATTTGATTCTACGCTTTTTGGATAGATGGCGCTTTAGGGGATGTTTTTTAGATACCCTTGCTTTCTTGTAATTTAGTATGCGCCTGGCTGAAATGATTGCTCGTTTTTATCTATTTTTAATTAAAAAGAGGGTATACTTATTTTTTCCACGGTCCAGACCTGTTTTACGCAGATAAAACTAACTACATAAAGCGTACTAGCATGCATGCAGTTTCGGCAAGTGCTATGGCTCTAGCAACAACACACAAACATCAAAATCGCATTCGTAACATAAGTGCTTATAAATTTAAAAAATTGCTCGATTTAATAACATAAACGAAATAAAAACTAACTTAAAAAACCTATAAAACAAAGCTAACTTAAAACATCAATTAATAATCTATTTTAAATAATAACAAACTATGTAAAGCAAACTAATATGTACATAAGAAATCTAAATTAGACATCGGTTACGCGATATCTGGCGTCAGTTCAATCCATCATTCGATTCGAGTTTTGACTGATGCCAGAATAATGGAAAATGGAAACGGGTTTTACTTTTTCATCAGTCCAGTCCGCATGTTAAACGGTAATTCTAGCATCATTCCGAACAGAATGATGGATTGAACTGACGCCAGAATTTGCGTGTAACCGATGTCTTAAGGGCGGCTTGCACGACATTTGATTTAATAATATAAGAAGTTCACGTCAAGTCTAATACGTCATATATAAATAAAATTTGGCGCTTTACACTTGCGATTGTTGTGCAACCCACTCTCATTACACATGCATTAAAAAACAACATGACTATCTATACAATGCTGATTTAACATAGGCAGATTTCTAGTAGGCTTATAGGCAGAAATATAAATGTTCTTATTTAAAAGGCAACGCATACTTTAAAATAATAATATAAATAAAAAATGCACTAATAAAATAAAATAAACTATGATTAAGATTCAACATAAAAAAATAAACATGCATTATAACAGTGAGAGTAAGAATTATTCATAAGAGGTATTAATTTGAAAGTTTTTAGTAAATTTAATATTTTTTTTAATTGTTATATAATTTAAATCACAGTTTACATGTTAGTTTCAATAGATACCACATAATAAATAATACTAAAAGTTACATATGAATGTAGGGTGTAAAAATGAATATGAATATGAGAATACTACCGAAAACTGAAACTGGGATAAGTTTGCCCATTTTCCAACACCTTGTTGCCTGAATGAAGGTAATAATTATTCACTTTGGCTTCAGCCTTCAGCATTACCATTATAATAATAAAATTGCCGAAAAACACCAAAGGGGTCAAAAGTAGCACGAAATGGTTCGTATATTCGTAAACACGGCGCTGCGTCGCCAGTTCCTTTTTAGGGTTCCGTACCCAAAGGGTAAAAACGGGACCCTATTACTAAGACTTCGCTGTCCGTCTGTCGGTCACAGGGCTGTATCTCATGAACCGTGATAGCTAGACAGTTGAAATTTACTCAGATTATGTAATTATGTTGCCGCTATAACAACAAATAAAACAGAATAAAATAAATATTTTATTCCGTATAATATTGCCGTTTTTATAGATAACGGCACGGAACCCTTTGTGCGCAAGTTCGACTCGCACTTGGCCGGTTTTTTATAGATAATGGTACGGAACCCATTGTGCGCGAGTCCGACTTGCACTTGGCCGGTTTTTTTGAACTTGGCTGGACACGCTGCCGCGTGTCTAGTTGTTTGATTATTTAGCATCGATACATAAACAGTCATAATTTGAACATCCTTCAGAGTGATGTAATTAGGTTTTCACTATCATCGGTAGGTGTAATTGTGTCTTCAGTTTTCAGGTAAATAAACCCGATACAAATATTTTCATGGCTTACGTGTTAGTAATGAATGATACCATCTAACATTTGAAAATGATATAAAAAGTTGCCCTAATCATATTAAATAGTGACATGAAAAACCGTTGTTACTTAAAATGTGACAATATTATAACTATAATGATGAATATTACAGAAATGCCGTAACTTATAATTAGCTTACATTGAATTATATTCGCACAGGCAACACCATTTTGCTATTTTCATTTGGTTTTTGTCTAATCTTTCTCAATGCACTAATTGTCGAGATTATTAGAAAAAAAGCAATGGAATTAGTTACATTTTGTTGTGCCTGTTATTAAACCTAACTGTTTAAGAGCTTGTGCACACTAGGCGTAGATCGGACAGGACACACATAGATGTATGTTCTGTTTACAAAAAAATTATATACATATATCAGTTATCAGGTTTCCACAGTACAAGCTTTGCTGAGCATATGGCTACAAGGCGTTGTGCAAAATTGAACACCATTATATTAATAATAATAATATTTATTAATACGCATTTGAAATGTGCTCAATGCAATGTACTGTAAAATGTGTTTGTACCTTACAAACTGTACTATAGCTTATAAGGTACAAACACGTTTACTCAAAACCGTAGCGCCGCCTACTGTGTACAACTTCATAAAACAAGTTAAATACGGTAACACAGATTCGTATAACTAAATTACAATACAATTATTACAAAAACAATGATTGCTGCTTACTTAATTAACCTATTAAAAAAACTATACTAAAATTTTAATTAAAATTTTATGTTTTTAATTTCGCATGGGCCAATTTCTTATATATAATTACTAGCAGTCCCGTGAAAAACTTTGTTCTGTCCAAATTTTCAATAATCGCATAAAAGCAATTTCTGCATCCTCCAATTTATTCCCTATTAACCTTGTACTGATAAAATAAATTTGTAATTTTGGTAGAATGTGTATCCATTCTTTAGTTAAACAAACACACAAACATCCTCACAAACTTTCGCATTTATAATATTATAAGCCGACCAGTAACAGACTTTGTCCTACCCAAATTTCAGTGATCGCATAGAAAGACCACTTTCAGGAAACTTCCAATATTTTCCCTACAAACCTTGTCCTGATAAAATAAATTACGAATTCTGGTAGAATGCGTATCAAATTGATGTCAGATTTTTTTGACAAAATGAATTTTCAATACCGAACTTAGTAGGATTTAACCTTTTTGGTAGAATGCGTTGCACGACACTCGTTGACAACTCAATGTTTTCGGTCTGAGATGTCTAATTTTTGCACGTCAGCGCCATTTCTACCAAAATCATCCATTTCCATTTTTTTTCGGATTATAAGTTCCCCCCTTTCTGTTAATCTGATTTTTTATCTCCATACTAAAGCCAATACATCTTCAGTTTGGTCGTTTAGGTTTGATAAGGGTACAAACATATATACAAACTCACAAACATTCGCATTTATAATATTATTAGGATTAGGATATTGGGATAAATAGTTTTATTACTTGTCTCTCATATCTTGACACGCCCAGAACAAAAAACATACACCTTGATACGCTTACGCGCTAAGATCATACATAAATATTAAGTTGAACCTAAAATTAGCTAATTTTTATCGTAATCGGCTTAAACTGTCAAAATCTCGTTGACCAGTTAGGCAATATTAGGCCTCATTGTTCACACAGACTTAATTTTCTTCCCCTTTTCCCAATTAACGTGGACTCGGCACAACACGTTGACAAACATGTTGCGAAGAGCATTAGAGATTAGATCTGACTGACAGTTGATCTGATTTGACTTACAGAATATAATATTCTAAATATCCCAATAAGTTTTTAAGATACGTACACTAATATTAATATCACATCGATGAATACCTACGCTAATATAATAATTGTAAGTTAAAAATATGATGTTCTATCACACGAAGGCGGGTGAGTACTTTTAGTTATAATGTGTGTATAGAGAGAGAGAGAGAATAGAAGCTTACGCACACACAAACAATGTCAATGTCAAATATAAACACAGACCAACTCGCCTTCGTGAAATTGAACTTTATTACTGTAGATGGCAACAATATACAACGTGTCCTTGCGCTCAGGATAAATAACAATTTAAACTCAGTAATTCACAAATTCATTAGGTAATTAAAATTTGCGTTACAATAATAGATTAAAGCACGTTTCAATATATTTACAGGATACAATTCAACATATTTAATTTAACATTAAATTTTATTTATAATACAATTTAAAAATAAATAGAATCTCGACTATAATGCCCTAGCAATGATTATGGCAGACGATTATAGCGAGCGGTAGACATCCAATCATAACTCCATGTGCTTATATCCTAAATAATATCTAAAGTAAGTAAAAATCATGAATTACACTGCCTACTTATTGATTAGTTAGATTTAGATTATCACGGGCAGTAGACAGTTCTTAGATCCCTTAAAATATATAAGTTTAAAATTAATTAAAATATAATACAATGAATTAATTAATATAAAAATAACTAAAATCAATTACAATATTTACACAATTGCCTACTTATTGCTTAGATCTAGCGGATTATAATCACGAGGAATGTTAGAAGACAATGAAGATGAAGTTAGAGCTTAGCATGACATACCGTTAGTTTAAAGAGTTGCGTCTGATCTTAAAATGAACATCCCTCCACAAAACATCATTTACTTATGTGCGTGTGAGTGACTTATCATTGTAAACTTGAACGACCAATGACAACATCTGTATGTGTTGTGTCTATACATCCACTTTGTATGTGAGCGTAAACACGTTGGAGAAGCGTTCATTTTAAGATTAGACTGATTTTACCTACTTGAAAATGCTTATTGAAGCATTATTACCATTTTCGTTTTCGATGAAATTATATTTAGAATTGGTCCCGTTGTTTTTTGTTTTCTCATAACAATCACACTTTTTTTTTTTTTTACTCTATATTGACGTAGAAATATACCCAAAAGTTTAAAAGAAATTTAGAGAACAATGTTTCCATAACATCCGTACAAATATTTGGAGGTTATGCAAACATTAAATGTCCCGCCGCGGGGGTTTAACCCGCACCTATCGACCATCAAGCATTTATCCGACTTACTCCAATCAAACTGCGGTAAGCCCCCGAAACTGTGCAAAGCTAGCATAGTTCAGTTTAATATGGTTATGCCAAGCATTGTGACTGGTATTGGCATTGGCATCAAAGTTGTCGGTAGAAGCTCTGTCTTCTGCGCTGTAGGTTGTGGGTTCGATCTTCCACCCAGGACAAACATTTTGTGTGATGAACACATTTTGTTCTGTGTCCGGGTGTTTTTATGTATTATAAAAAAAGTATTTATTAGTTCATTAGTTTTCATAGTACAAGTTTTGCTTAGTTTGGGGGCTAGGTGGCGCTTTGTGAAATCATATAAAACCAAAAGTGGCAATATCCGTTCGGTAATTTAAAAATACCGAGAAAAACAACATATTCTTACGTCCCATATAACTCTTGTCCCTCTCACAATTGAGACGAATCAAGCGACACCTCATATGTTTTAATCCGTCAAGTCGTTTAGGCTGTAAAGCGTGCTAAAGAAATGGTGAAATGGAATTTATATAGCACACTCTACAGCCTAAAATGATGACAAATGTTTTTCGAGCGTACGTACATACCTACGCTCAAAAACATTACCCAGGATATTGCCGGTTTTGCTTTTATATGATTCAAATGTCGAAAAATATTTAAGCCGCAATATAAGACAGAAAGTTGTGATACCTATAGCGTCGAGCAGCGCTTTATTCTGGTTGTACGGGATCAGAGGGTCGGGCAGGTCGCGAAGAAAGCGCTTCAGTACGCCTGTGACGTCATGTTCAGAATGCTGCGCCGGCGTCAGTTGTACGGACCACGCGTCGCGCCGGAACTGACTTAGCAGGAGGCCTAGCGTACAACTGCTGCCATTCCGACGGTATATACCCTCGGAGAGGCTGCCTGGAAACAACAAAATTTCTGCTATAACAATAGTTTTAATTTTTCATTGAAAAAATAAAGTATTAACTTTATTTAATGACATAAATAACATCTATTTTTGTGTTTACAGAATATTTACAAAATAAACTATCTACAGTTAAGCTATCTAAAGACCGCAAACAGTGTATAGGTAGCTCAAATGATCCAGATCGCTTATATATTATATATATTTGCGGACAACGGCGTATAAAAATTAAAACCGGCCAAGTGTAAGTCGGATTCGCGCACGAAGGGTACCGTACCATATATAAAAACGGTTTGTTATATGGGAGTCCCACTTAAATATTTATTTTATTCTGCTTTTAGTATTTGCAGTCAACAAAAATACATAATCTGTAAAAATTCAACTGTCTAGCTATCACGGTTCATGAGATAGCCCTGTGACAGACAGACGGACAGCGAAGTCTTAATAATAGGGTCCGGTTTTTACCCATTGGGTACGGAATCCTAAAAAATATCAACACATACCGTATGCGTAAACGAAGCTGATGCATTTCTCGACAATTGTAGGCACGTCGTCATTGGTCAGTTGCTGATGGTGAATGTAAGAGCCGTTCGTTTGAGCAGCCAACTTGATCATGTAGCGCCAGTTCTACAACCATAAAACACTATATCACTACATAGTATAAAGCAAAGTCGCTTTCCGCTTCCCGCGTCTGTATGTATGTATGTTTGCTTATATCTTTAAAACTACACAACGGATTTTGATGCGGTTTTTTTTAATAGATAGAGTGATTCAGGAGGAAGGTTTATATGTATAATAACATGCTACCCGTGCGAAGCCGGGGCGGGTCGCTAGTGAATGAATAAAATGCCTTATTGTACACCAAAAACAAAAATAAAAACAATGAAATTAACCGTTTTGAGCAAATGTTTTTGATGCGCATATAAATTTTTTCGATCAGAAAAATCCATTGTTCTTTTTTCAAAAATGTTTAATCCTAACATTGCTTAGAGATGCTGAGTCGAGTCGCTGTGACCCCGCTATGCAGGCTCAAATGAGACTTAGTGCTAATAACAGAACTAGCCAAGGTACGCTAGTGTGATACTGTACGTGACTAAGTGATAAATCAATAATGTTCAAATTCCTATGTACTTCACCATTGTTATTATCTATTTTTATGAATAAACTTTGCTTTACGTAACTTTTTACCTGGTCAGATTTTGATGATTTTATTTCTTTTGTGTAGAGAACAAACCCAAGGTAAATTAATAAAACCTAAAAAACGATAATGGCTATTGACTTTTTGATAGGTCGAAACATTCTTTTTTATTTCGCAGATACAATAACATTCGTAGTTGAAGTCGTGTTTTTTTGTGTTTAAAACGTAATAATGAGCTCTCACTTTAAGCAACCTCTCGTGTGTGAATCGCAGATAAATAGTCGTGTGTGGGCAATCCAGTAATAAGTGGGCGCTGTCATCAGATGGGCATGCCTGGTTTTCTTCTGGCGTAGCAGCTTGCGTTACTGTAAACAAAGAAAATCCAAAATGGTAGAACTGTCACTTTAGACATTAACGTAAGAGGAAAATCGATAGTATATACGAAATTTTAGTCAGTTTGCGATAACAATAGAATTGCGATTATTATTCTATTAGTAATCCGGTTCAAATAGTACAAACATTGCAGTTTGATGGCGCTATGTAAAATGCCCACCTATATTTATTTCAATATTCTATTCTATTTTTCCCATGGCTGCTTTTACCACGAGACAAATTGGCGTCCACACCACGCCCAAAGGTTGACAACGACATATATGGCATACGTCAGAATAGAAACGTCATACAATGAAATGCGCCATAGCTGAATAGCACATTCTTTAAGTTATATGTTGTCATGTAACCGCCAGCGCCATCTGTTATTCTAACCTTAAACAAATGTAAACGCCATCTATTGAAACAAATTTGAACTACAAAAAACCAGACAAGTGCGAGTCGAATTCGCGCACCGACGGTTACTTACAAACTTCTTATAGGTTTTTCTGTTATCTATTACTAATAACTATATTCCGTAAAATTATAGGCCGAGCAGTTTCGGAGATAATGCTGGGGGAATGGGGACATATGTATAAGGGTTCCATTTTCTCCTTTTGAGGTACGGAGTCTTAAAAAGACTGTCAAATGCTAACAACTCACCGACGCATTTAACCTTCCTCAGGTCTATGGTGACAAGGCTCTGCTCTCGGTTCGCAATGTGTAAGAGCAACACGCGCCGCACCAGCATAATCCACGCGCCACGCCATTCGCCTGTGACACCTTCCTGTAATCCATAATATAAAAATAAAAAATATATGTGTATGGCAGAAGATGAATAAGAGAAAAATTAAATGCAGTAGAGATGAGAGCCTTGAGAAGTATGTGTGGGATAACTTGGAAAGATAAAGTGAAATATAGTGAGAATATAGTACGTCTTCTTTCACTTAACAGCAGTTATGTGAAAGAAGACGTACCCTCGTATTCAAGAACGACACTATGAGAACACTATGTGGGTACAGTGGACGAAATCTTTTTTCATAAAAATCACTTCATGTGTTGTGCGATACTGCATAGTGTGACTAGAGGCCCATTGTCGTGTGCCTCTAGCCAAAGTTGAGCTCTAAAGGCACACGATAGCGTGCGCCACGTGCCGCTCAACACATAAAGTGATGTTTATGAAAAAGATTTCGTCCACTGTGGGTGCGTGTTCTCATAGTGTCGTAAAAGTAAATTATTTGAAAACAAGATAATGCCACGCGGTATAGAGGAATATAAAATCTACAATTTCGTATCATTTTCAAATAAAAATATGCTGTGGATTTAAAGATATTGGTACCTAACCAGACCCCATTTTTCGACATTTTCAGCGGTTCTTGTGACGGTAAAAACGTATTTTTTTGAAAATGTTGTATAGAACTGGCCAGTTTTTATTATCTACTATTAAAGATGAATATATTATCAGTAATTTTGTATCATTATATCCTCACAATTGTGATTCCTGGTTTTTAAATCGGTACCTGAAATACATTGATTTTCGTGAATACGTCCTAAAAATAATTTACTAACATCAAATTCCTCGTATCGAGTTTCGCAGGAATAAATTAATAATAGATATTTCAAGTCGAGTTGGTAACAGTTGGATATTAAGGTGATGCTTGAAAATCTTGAAAGCCATCAAACTTCAAAAGAAACTGTGTTTCTTTTATGTAGATAGTACGGTTAGGTATCTACCTAATTATAAAAAAAACCGCCATAGTGCGAGTCGGACTCGCGCACGAAGGGTTTCGTACCATTATCTATAACAAACCAGCCAAGTGCGAGTCGGACTCGCGCACGAGGGTTCCGTACTATTATCAAAACGGCAAAAAAATCACGTTTGTTGTACGGGAGTCCCACTTAAATATTTATGTTATGCTGTTTTTAGAGAAATACATCATCTGTGAAAATTTCAACTGTCTAGCTATCACGGTTCACGAGATACAGCCTGGTGACAGACAGACGGACAGCGACGTCTTAGTAGTCCCGTTTTTTACCCTTTAGGTACGGAACTCTAAAAACATAAAAATAATTCATAATATAGTCATGGCGCCCTGCTACGGAGAGATGCCATGCGAGGCGTAAATGGCGCCTTTGATGGCGTAAAAGACGTCTTTTCAAGACATGATAGCGCGCCATGAAAATACTAGGTTTAACTATATTAAGGTAAGAAACAAAAGAATTTTATGTTGACATTTTCGCACGCTTATAAATAAAGTGAAGTAATCCAAAATTTCAACTTTTTGGTAATTCAAGTTTAAAGTTTTGCGAATTCGCCGTACACTATATTATAGGATAAATACAAAAATATAGATTTGTTTGGGCAATTTTAATGTTATAAAGGTATAGTCAATGAAATTTCCGTTAATATCATTTCATAAAATAATTATTATTGTGAATAGATTTTTTTAATCAAAACTTAAAAAAATATTAGTGACATATTTGTTCAATTGACTTGCTTTGAAGCGCCTGTTGAACGCAAAATTTCCGTTAATATCATTTCATAAAATAATTATTATTGTGAATAGATTTTTTTAATCAAAACTTAAAAAAATATTAGTGACATATTTGTTCAATTGACTTGCTTTGAAGCGCCTGTTGAACGCAACTTATTATTTGCATCTAAATAATGCGTTTTATTAAAAAAACTCGCAAAATCCATTTTTTGAGTTACTCCGCTTTACATTAAGCGAGCGATTTTTTTATTCAAATCAATGAAAAACAACGAAAAACCGGCCAAGTGCGTGTCGGGCCACGTGCAATGTAGGGTTTCGTAGTCTACAAGAAACCCTCATAGTTTCACCATGTCCGTCTGTCCACAACTTAGCCCAGAGGCTATCAGTGCCAATAGTAGCCATATAGTTTAACTTTTCGAGGGGGGGGGAGGACTCTCGACTCCAACAAAAATTTGCATTTTAAAGCTTAATATTTAACAAACGGCTCCCTTGATCGAAAAGTTGTTTTCACAAACTCACAATATTTTTTAAAGACCTATCAAACGACACCCATGGAGTACACGAGAAATAAAAAAAACAATTACCCACTTTACATGTACCCTTAAAAAATGATTTTTAAGATTCTATTCTATCACTATGTCGGCGTGACTAATACGAGTATGTATATTCATGCGAAATTACAGCTTTTAAGCTGCGGACAGACGGTTGGATGGACGGACATGGCAAAACTATAAGGGTTTTTTGTAGACTACGAAACCCTAAAAAAATTTGCAGCGGTACGCCGCGCCAGTGATTTTCCGCGGCGCAGCATCGCGCTTTCTCATGGTCGCCGTGACTTGAAATGGCGCCTTTTACGCGATCAAAAGGTGACTTACGCCTTGCATGGCATCTTTCCGTGGCATGCCGCCGTGTCTTTTCATGTTGCGGCAACACAACTTTTCATGGTGAAAGGCGCCGCACCACATACATGGGGACACGGCCTTACTTTACCGATAGTGGTAAAATAGCGCCACCTGCCAGCGGAATTGCAAACATCTTTCATCTTAACTCTCAAACCCCGAGCGGTCGCATGAGACCGCGTAGTAACGTAGTAACATCAAATGAAACTAGATGGCGCTAGAATGCGAAAATCACGTTTGTTGTATGGGAGCCCCCTTTAAATATTTATTTTATTGTGTTTTTAGTATTTGTTGTTAGAGCAGCAATAGAAATACATAATCTGTGAAAATTTCAACTATCTAGCTATCATGGTTCATGAGATACAGCCCTGTGACAGACAGACGGACAGACAGACAGACGGACAGCGAAGTCTTAGTAATAGGGTTCCGTTTTTACCCTTTGGGTACGGAACCCTAAAAACGGCAAAAAACACGTTTGAGATATGGAAGCCCCACTTAAATATTTATTTTATTTTTAGTATTTGTTGTTATAGCGGCAACAGAAATACATCATGTGTGAAAATTTCAACTGTCTAGCTATCACGGTTCATGAGATACAGCCTTCTGACAGACGGACAGCGAAGTCTAAATAGGGTCCCGTTTTTACTTCTTGGGTACGGAACCCTAAAAATTAACTGTTTAGCTATTCATAGTTTTAAGTAAAAACGTAATTAGTGTTTTGGAAAAGCCAACTTTGGATAATAAATATATCGAGAAAAGTTTTGCCAATCGTGTTTCTGTCTATAATTTATCTAGAATAACTATAGATTTTGACACGGGTCTTTATCACGTAATTACCTTTAATTTACTTTCCCGACGTTTCGGCTATGTTACAATAACCATGGTCGCGGGCAGACTGATAGCCGAAACGTCGGGAAAGTAAATTAAAGGTAATTACGTGATAAAGACCCGTGTCAAAATCTATAGTTATGTCTACTAATCACGATAGTTTGAAAAATAATATCTAGAATAAATCCTTAAGTTATATTTGTCATAAAAACAAAACTGTATGTTTTGCGGTTATTGAGAAAAAACGATTCTGCATTCATCAAATAAAAATATTACTCGTCTTAAGAGTAAACTGCATTTATCACTAAATGTTGCGATAAGTCGAATGAGATAAAACACATAATTGATAACAATAAGCTAACGTGATAAATTGTTTAAATATAGAAAGTGTGTGCGATATGATCCCACAATTTAATGTACAGTCGCATTCATAAATGAAGTTATAGTATAAAACAATACGGAGATAAACCTCTTGTAGTTTTGCCTATTTAATGATCATAATACTCTCAAATACTTTAGAAATTTCCCAACCATTTTGAATCTTGTTGAGAAATTATGAGATTCTTAGAATTTTAAGAGATTATCATTAATTAAATGGTATTTGCTTTAACTAAATCTCAAAATACTATTTATTTTAATATTACTTTTGCGCAAGAATGCGCCTTAAGGCGCTCCCATTCGACGATTGTTTTTGTTCGAAACGAAAAAATAAATACTTGTGAACAAGCCACATCTCCTATTTTATAATGTATAGTATATGAGAATAAAGATGTACCCATCTTTAATCACTTCGATAAATAATCCTACCGACCGCTGCAATGACGACAAACACACGTCGGCGCGTGGTCTGCCTTAGCTTTTTGAAAAAAATAATGATTTAAATTATTTATAATTACTTATCAAAAATCTATTCTAATAGAAATCTAGATCTACATATTACCTATCTTTAACAATAAATCACAAGTTGATTTTAATAGTAGGTATATAAAATATTTCGATCATAAATTCTAAAACGTATCATTTTGAAATAATATCTTTATCGAATTAAAACTATCGTGGTTGTTAATATCTTTATCGTGAAAAGTTTCTGCTATTATGTTTTCAGCTTAATTGAAATCTAGGTAGGAACCTGAAGTAATCTAATATATAAAATTTCCATGTCACAATGTTAGTTACCGTACTCCTCCGAAACGGCTTGACCGATTCTCATGAAATTTTGTGAGTATATTGAGTAGGTCTGAGAATCGACCAACATCTATTTTTCATACCCCTAAGTGATAAGGGTGGCGTAAAGATCGGGAAAAACGGAAAGTGCTTTTTTCTGTGGGATTATTGACAGGACAACGTCTGTCGGGACAGCTAGTATACTTATAAAAATAGGAGATGTGGCTTGTTCAGAAGTATTTCTTTTTCGTTTCGAAAAAGAGCAATCAGCGACTGGGAGCCCCTTAACAGTTTGCGTACTATGCGAGACGGACGTATGATGATGATGTGTTCATACTTTCACAACTGAGGTTATTGCGAATAATTGTTCGAGTTTATACAACAAACCGCGAATTATAACTGACAGCCTCACAGCTCAGTTGGTAGTAACTCTGCCGTCAGCGCTGTAGGTTGTGGATTCGATCCCCACCCAGAGCAAATATTTGTGTGATGAACATAGATGTTTGCTCTGTGTCTGGGTGTTAGTATGTATCATATGTGTGTATGTACAAAAAAAAAAGTTTATCTAGTTCCCATAGTACAAGCTTTGCTTAGTTTGGGGCTAGATGGCGATGTGTAAAATGTCCACCAATATTTATTATTATTTATTTATTAGCAATTATGAATGTGCTTGTACATTATGTAGGTTCCCGTATAAACCAGTGCAGTCAGATGTGACGGAGTATCGTCAGCAACTATTGATACCGGAAACTGAGCTCAATGCGAAAATGATTCGTGCCGGCGCTTCCGCCTCGGCAACTAATACTTTTTACATGGGATCAATGTCCTATGGCACTGCCTCGAAACAAATGTAAGCTCAAATATCTGGAATGGGTATCAGTATCAGTCTTTGTCATACTAAAACACGGAGGATACGTTGTTGCTATACAAACACGCACACACACACACACACACACACACACACACACACACACACACATACATATATCCTACACCTAGACCTACTTATGCATTATATTTTATATTATATATCGCATAGCCTAATATGGGCATAGCCACAAATAAAATAAGGAAGGTAGGTACCTAAATATTCAAAATACCTGTATGGAAATAAATTACTAATTTCTAATTTACTACTTAATTTCTAAATTACTAGGTATAGTTTTTTTAGTCTAAGGCGCATCTCCTAGGTGCTAGAGTCGAAGCGGGGGTGCGCCCGCGCCGCTTGCTAGACCTCTTCGACTCCGAGCCGCCTTCGCCTCGCCTGTGCCGCGACTCCGGCTCGACTCTAGCTCGTGTGGGCGATTCGCCTTAGACAAAAAAAAACTATACCTAGTAATTTAGGGTGAGTCTCCACTGACGCGGAACTGTTCGGAGCGGACCGTGCATTGACCAATTACCCAAATATTTCGAGCGCTGTGACTTGTCAAGCTCCGGTGGAGATAAACGTGTGACTTGATTGCTGGATGGTATTAAATTAGCTACTTGCCCTCAGATAACACCAGCCCATCCGATTGTACTCGGCGTTGTACGTGGGGGGAAAGCCGGGTGTGAGATGTTCAGCTATCTTTTGGACCCAGTTGCGCCGTTCAGAGATGCTGTTGCAGGTGAAGACGTGTTTGCGAGGCGCCACGCGCGGTCCTGTCGCGATGTGCAGCTCGAAGGAGTAGGTGTTGGTGGCACTGAAAACAAATCATAATTTTAAAAGAAATATAATCACGACTGTGATCCCTGAGTACGGTAGACATCCTCTCAGATCTCCAGGCGCATAGTTCCTAGAAGATGTCTAAAGGGGGTCAGAGGCACGTCTAATATTACATTTGGCACATGTCAACATTTTGCAGTAGGTAGTTAGCATTCCACACGTGACAGGTTGCAAGCCCTTCGCCGTTTCATCATTTTACTTCTTTGTAAACGACGTATATGACGTAGGCGTGTAGGGCTAAAGGTAGGATGAACATTCTAAATAAATGCGAAAGTTTAATAGTATGCTAGATGACTGAACAGTTAAGCTGCAATAGCACTAGGGGACATTTGTCCCGCGACATTGTCGACAAAGTCGGGCGACGTCGCGCGAGATTTCGATCGACATCGCAGGCGACATTTATCTACGAGTATCATTGAGCTTAATGTACTACGTACGTATGACACCACAAAGTAATAATTTGCGGTGCGCCTTGCGGTCCCTGGACCACAGTGGACGCGAACGTGTTTTTCGTGGCGCTTACGACCTTTTTGATTGAAAGTAACTTAAGCCATTCAGCGGTCAGCGCTTTACGTTTCAATGTTTCGTTTAGCCATATAAATATTTATTTTACGCTGCAAGCGGACTTTGGCTTTAATAATTGAAAATTGAGCAATTTATTTGGCTTGGATAGCTCCTCTAGTACGTAGTACATTAAGCTCAATGACGAGTATGGCTTTACTCAAAGGAATTGGCTGCAAAGATAGCGACTCAACAAAAATACAATGTTTTTATACAGATAAAAGACTTACCTTGATGATAATGGCAGCACCACTTGAACGCAGTAAATAGTATTTAAATGGTGGATCTCCTTTACTATTGCATTAGTAGGATCAGAATAACAAACAAGTTTTTGTTCAGAGAGCACGCAATAACGTGATTGGCTGGTCTTAAAGAGCTCTTCTACCAAACCGGGAGCCACTGCTTTCATTATATTACCACTGAAGTATGGTGCAGGCAAATCGCTGATGGGAGGTCGTTCTACAACTTTTATTTTAGGCTCATTAGGTCTCACCGGCTTATTAAGCACATTATCCAGCTTCAGCTTTCGAGAAAACTTTTTCATCATTGAATTAGTGCGCTTCACATCTACCTCTGTGGGCTTATCTTTGACATCTTCTGTGTCATACCAGTTTGATTGGCGCTTTGTCACAACAGCTGCAGTGTCTTGGCGGTTCAACTCTGATAAGCTATCAAAACGTTCCGGGGGACTTGGAGGATTGAAGTAGTCATTCTCAACGTACTCCAGAATGTCTTTGTCTTCACTATTATCTATAGCCATAACAGTGCCATATGTATCACTAATGAGGAAAGACTCTAGCAACAACAGTTCATTGCTTATGCCCTTGTACTTTAGTGATGTGTTGCAGGTGTTCAGAGGGTCAAACTCACTGATTGTGCTGTGACTGGGACGTGGTCTACCCTCATAGATAACGTTACTCGGAGCTGCCTTAGGCGCAGTTAAAATAGTAGGTAGTTGAAAATTTTCATATGAAGAGTTTGGCCCATTTTTTTTAATATATTCTATGTTTTTCTTTCTTTCAGGGATCTCTGGTATAGAATTTCTGCTATCAACATATGCCCTTGAAGATCTTGGTGTGTCATAGGTCATTTGGTCAACTCCTAAACTTAACAACAAAGATGGGTCCACATCACTTAAACTGTCAGTGTTTGTATCTGAATTTGAAGAAAATGATAAATCTTCTAAAGGTGGTTGGTCCGCATGGAAATTCATTTGGTCTTCATAATCATATGTTTTGAGTTCACTCATGTACCTTTTTTGTAGTGGAGAAATAAATCTTATATTTTCAAACAAATTCACATCTCCCTCAGGCATAGATGCGGATCTTTGTGGTTGTGGCGTAGTGCTAGCTATATCATTTTTCTTGTGTTTTAGAAGTTTCATTCCAGCATTTGTGCCTTCTATTACAGACTTTGCGACAGTATCTCTGACAGCACGTGAAGTTGTTTTTGTTTTTTCGAGAGTGCCTTTAGCCGAGTTGCTAATTTTTGCTGCAACGCCTTCGGTAAATTGCTTCGATTTAGAGCTGATCGTACTAAGAATATCAGAGGCACTAGCTGTATCTAATTTGTCTTTAGCAGATACCAAGTTACGAGGTTGCGGTGTCGGTGCTTCGACATAATTACCCTGCGAGGGGGCTTTACTGCGTGGCTTTGGCACGGGCGGGTTATCCATGATTTGCACTCTGTTATCACGCTACTTTCACTACACTATACCACGTTTTCATTGTTCTGGAACCGAGATTATCTACAAACAAGCCGTGAGTCACCGAGAAACATCGATTGTTTGTTCCAATTCTTTTGTGACCTAAGATTGTGGTGAACTAACATGGAAACAACATATCAATGGTCCATACTGACTACCGCATATAAATACTTTTGTTTATTGATAGTAAATAATTTAGCGGTTAAGAAACGATAGAACTCTAAAATTAACTGGCTGATGGCTGATGGATGGACTTGTTGCTTGTTGATTGCTGGATGGATTTAATGGAGATAGTTTTTTCTTGCTGACTGTGACACGTGACACTTGACAGATTGGAGGACTGGCTCATTCAATTCAATTCAATTCTTTTTCCCTGGCTGCTGTGATTGGCTCATTCATGGCTGGCATGCAAAGTATTCATTCATTCAGTTTGACAAGCATGGGAGCAATGAAAGTGACAGTGACAGCTACAGTAAGTAGTGACAGATTGTCATGCTCTACTTTAATTATTTTTACCCCAGTCTGGCAGGCTAAAGTCGTTCAATTATAAATACATCTTTCTTTTACAAGCTTTTATTAAAACTTGCAATTAATGTTTGTAATTTTTTCAAACATCTTATTCATTTTAGCCTTTATCGTCCCACTGCAGGACAGATGCCTCCCTCCCTTTCACACATCTCGATCACTAGCAAAATTTGGAGCTATGTGAACTTGGCGCCCGACTTTTGAAAATCTTTTTTTTTTCTTTTGGTTCTAATAGATATAGGTATGTAGTTGATTGTAGTAAATTTTTTTTCGTTTGTAGTAGCTCTGAAAAAAAATTAGAGGACTTTGAAAAAAACTCAGCGCGCGACTTTGGAAAATCCAATTTTTTTCTTTAGGTTCTTATATGCTTAGGTATGTAGTTGATTGTAGTGATAATTTTTTCGTTTGTAGTAGCTCTAAAAAAAAATAGGAGAACTTTGAAGTTTTTTTCCCTAACATTAATAAATAAAATTTAATTTTTTTTATTCTCAAAGACTTAGATATGTAATCGATTGTAACAAAATTATCGATTGTAGTAGCTCTAAAAATATATAATAGGACTTTAAAAAAAACTTCGAACCACTTTAAAAAACGTTTGATTCGTTTAAAGTAAGCTAATTCCGTTTGTAGTAGGTTTTCTCTCGTTTGTAGTAAGTTGATTTCGTTTGTAGAAGTGATTTTATCGTTTGTAGTAACTTGATTTCGTTTGTAGTAGTGTTTTTTTCGTTTGTAGTAAGTTGATTTCGTTTGTAGTAGTGATTTTGTCGTTTGTAGTAACTTGATTTCGTTTGTAGTAGTGTTTTTTTCGTTTGTAGTAAGTTGATTTCGTTTGTAGTAGTGATTTTGTCGTTTGTAGTAACTTGATTTCGTTTGTAGTAGTGATTTTATCGTTTGTAGTAACTTGATTTCGTTTGTAGTAGTGATTTTATCGTTTGTAGTAACTTGATTTCGTTTGTAGTAGTGATTTTATCGTTTGTAGTAAGTTGATTTCGTTTGTAGTAGTGATTTTATCGTTTGTAGTAACTTTATTTCGTTTGTAGTAGTGATTTTTTCGTTTGTAGTAACTTGATTTCGTTTGTAGTAGTGTATTTTTCGTTTGTAGTAAGTTGATTTCGTTTGTAGTAATGATTTTATCGTTTGTAGTAACTTGATTTCGTTTGTAGTAGTGATTTTATCGTTTGTAGTAAGTTGATTTCGTTTGTAGTAGTGATTTTATCGTTTGTAGTAACTTGATTTCGTTTGTAGTAGTGTTTTTTTCGTTTGTAGTAACATATTTTCGTTTGTGGTAGTGATTTTATCGTTTGTAGTAACTTGATTTAGTTTGTAGTAGTGATTTTATCGTTTGTAGTAACTTGATTTCGTTTGTAGTAATGATTTTATCGTTTGTAGTAAGTTGATTTCGTTTGTAGTAGTGATTTTATCGTTTGTAGTAACTTGATTTCGTTTGAAGTAGTGTTTTTTTCGTTTGTAGTAACATATTTTCGTTTGTAGTAGTGATTTTATCGTTTGTAGTAACTTGATTTCGTTTGTAGTAGTGATTTTTTCGTTTGTAGTAACTTGATTTCGTTTGTAGTAGTGTTTTTTTCGTTTGTAGTAAGTTGATTTCGTTTGTAGTAATGATTTTATCGTTTGTAGTAACTTGATTTCGTTTGTAGTAGTGATTTTATCGTTTGTAGTAACATGATTTCGTTTGTAGTAGTGATTTTATCGTTTGTAGTAACTTGATTTCGTTTGTAGTAGTGATTTTATCGTTTGTAGTAACTTGATTTCGTTTGTAGTAGTGATTTTATCGTTTGTAGTAACTTGATTTCGTTTGTAGTAGTGATTTTATCGTTTGTAGTAACTTGATTTCGTTTGAAGTAGTGTTTTTTTCGTTTGTAGTAACATATTTTCGTTTGCAGTAGTGATTTTATCGTTTGTAGTAAGTTGATTTCGTTTGTAGTAGTGATTTTATCGTTTGTAGTAACTTGATTTCGTTTGTAGTAGTGATTTTTTCGTTTGTAGTAACTTGATTTCGTTTGTAGTAGTGTTTTTTTCGTTTGTAGTAAGTTGATTTCGTTTGTAGTAATGATTTTATCGTTTGTAGTAACTTGATTTCGTTTGTAGTAGTGATTTTATCGTTTGTAGTAACTTGATTTCGTTTGTAGTAGTGTTTTTTTCGTTTGTAGTAACATGATTCCATTTGTAGTAGTGATTTTATCGTTTGTAGTAAGTTGATTTCGTTTGTAGTAATGATTTTATCGTTTGTAGTAACTTGATTTCGTTTGTAGTAGTGTTTTTTTCGTTTGTAGTAAGTTGATTTCGTTTGTAGTAATGATTTTATCGTTTGTAGTAACTTGATTTCGTTTGTAGTAGTGATTTTATCGTTTGTAGTAACTTGATTTCGTTTGTAGTAGTGTTTTTTTCGTTTGTAGTAACATGATTCCATTTGTAGTAGTGATTTTATCGTTTGTAGTAAGTTGATTTCGTTTGTAGTAGTGATTTTATCGTTTGTAGTAACTTGATTTCGTTTGTAGTAGTGTTTTTTTCGTTTGTAGTAACTTGATTTCGTTTGTAGTAGTGATTTTATCGATTGTAGTAACTTGATTTCGTTTGTAGTAGTGATTTTATCGTTTGTAGTAAGTTGATTTCGTTTGTAGTAGTGGTTTTGTCGTTTGTAGTAACTTGATTTCGTTTGAAGTAGTGTTTTTTTCGTTTGTAGTAACATATTTTCGTTTGTAGTAGTGATTTTATCGTTTGTAGTAACTTGATTTCGTTTGTAGTAGTGTTTTTTTCGTTTGTAGTAACATATTTTCGTTTGTGGTAGTGTTTTTATTTCGTTTGTAGTAGTGATTTTATCGTTTGTAGTAACTTGATTTCGTTTGTAGTAATGATTTTATCGTTTGTAGTAAGTTGATTTCGTTTGTAGTAGTGATTTTATCGTTTGTAGTAACTTGATTTCGTTTGAAGTAGTGTTTTTTTCGTTTGTAGTAACATATTTTCGTTTGTAGTAGTGATTTTATCGTTTGTAGTAACTTGATTTCGTTTGTAGTAGTGATTTTTTCGTTTGTAGTAACTTGATTTCGTTTGTAGTAGTGTTTTTTTCGTTTGTAGTAAGTTGATTTCGTTTGTAGTAATGATTTTATCGTTTGTAGTAACTTGATTTCGTTTGTAGTAGTGATTTTATCGTTTGTAGTAACATGATTTCGTTTGTAGTAGTGATTTTATCGTTTGTAGTAACTTGATTTCGTTTGTAGTAGTGATTTTATCGTTTGTAGTAACTTGATTTCGTTTGTAGTAGTGATTTTATCGTTTGTAGTAACTTGATTTCGTTTGTAGTAGTGATTTTATCGTTTGTAGTAACTTGATTTCGTTTGAAGTAGTGTTTTTTTCGTTTGTAGTAACATATTTTCGTTTGCAGTAGTGATTTTATCGTTTGTAGTAAGTTGATTTCGTTTGTAGTAGTGATTTTATCGTTTGTAGTAACTTGATTTCGTTTGTAGTAGTGATTTTTTCGTTTGTAGTAACTTGATTTCGTTTGTAGTAGTGTTTTTTTCGTTTGTAGTAAGTTGATTTCGTTTGTAGTAATGATTTTATCGTTTGTAGTAACTTGATTTCGTTTGTAGTAGTGATTTTATCGTTTGTAGTAACTTGATTTCGTTTGTAGTAGTGTTTTTTTCGTTTGTAGTAACATGATTCCATTTGTAGTAGTGATTTTATCGTTTGTAGTAAGTTGATTTCGTTTGTAGTAATGATTTTATCGTTTGTAGTAACTTGATTTCGTTTGTAGTAGTGTTTTTTTCGTTTGTAGTAAGTTGATTTCGTTTGTAGTAATGATTTTATCGTTTGTAGTAACTTGATTTCGTTTGTAGTAGTGATTTTATCGTTTGTAGTAACTTGATTTCGTTTGTAGTAGTGTTTTTTTCGTTTGTAGTAACATGATTCCATTTGTAGTAGTGATTTTATCGTTTGTAGTAAGTTGATTTCGTTTGTAGTAGTGATTTTATCGTTTGTAGTAACTTGATTTCGTTTGTAGTAGTGTTTTTTTCGTTTGTAGTAACTTGATTTCGTTTGTAGTAGTGATTTTATCGTTTGTAGTAACTTGATTTCGTTTGTAGTAGTGTTTTTTTCGTTTGTAGTAAGTTGATTTCGTTTGTAGTAGTGATTTTATCGTTTGTAGTAAGTTGATTTCGTTTGTAGTAGTGGTTTTGTCGTTTGTAGTAACTTGATTTCGTTTGAAGTAGTGTTTTTTTCGTTTGTAGTAACATATTTTCGTTTGTAGTAGTGATTTTATCGTTTGTAGTAACTTGATTTCGTTTGTAGTAGTGTTTTTTTCGTTTGTAGTAAGTTGATTTCGTTTGTAGTAATGATTTTATCGTTTGTAGTAACTTGATTTCGTTTGTAGTAGTGATTTTATCGTTTGTAGTAACTTGATTTTGTTTGTAGTAGTGATTTTATCGTTTGTAGTAAGTTGATTTCGTTTGTAGTAGTGATTTTATCGTTTGTAGTAACTTGATTTCGTTTGTAGTAGTGTTTTTTTCGTTTGTAGTAACATATTTTCGTTTGTAGTAGTGATTTTATCGTTTGTAGTAACTTGATTTTGTTTGTAGTAGTGATTTTATCGTTTGTAGTAACTTGATTTCGTTTGTAGTAGTGATTTTTTCGTTTGTAGTAACTTGATTTCGTTTGTAGTAGTGTTTTTTTCGTTTGTAGTAAGTTGATTTCGTTTGTAGTAATGATTTTATCGTTTGTAATAACTTGATTTCGTTTGTAGTAGTGATTTTATCGTTTGTAGTAACATGATTACGTTTGTAGTAGTGATTTTATCGTTTGTAGTAACTTGATTTCGTTTGTAGTAGTGATTTTATCGTTTGTAGTAACTTGATTTCGTTTGTAGTAGTGATTTTATCGTTTGTAGTAACTTGATTTCGTTTGTAGTAGTGATTTTATCGTTTGTAGTAAGTTGATTTCGTTTGTAGTAGTGATTTTATCGTTTGTTGTAACTTGATTTCGTTTGTAGTAGTGTTTTTTTCGTTTGTAGTAACATATTTTCGTTTGTAGTAGTGATTTTATCGTTTGTAGTAACTTGATTTCGTTTGTAGTAGTGATTTTATCGTTTGTAGTAACTTGATTTCGTTTGTAGTAGTGATTTTTTCGTTTGTAGTAACTTGATTTCGTTTGTAGTAGTGTTTTTTTCGTTTGTAGTAAGTTGATTTCGTTTGTAGTAATGATTTTATCGTTTGTAGTAACTTGATTTCGTTTGTAGTAGTGATTTTATCGTTTGTAGTAACTTGATTTCGTTTGTAGTAGTGATTTTATCGTTTGTAGTAACTTGATTTCGTTTGTAGTAGTGTTTTTTTCGTTTGTAGTAACATGATTCCATTTGTAGTAGTGATTTTATCGTTTGTAGTAAGTTGATTTCGTTTGTAGTAATGATTTTATCGTTTGTAGTAACTTGATTTCGTTTGTAGTAGTGTTTTTTTCGTTTGTAGTAAGTTGATTTCGTTTGTAGTAATGATTTTATCGTTTGTAGTAACTTGATTTCGTTTGTAGTAGTGATTTTATCGTTTGTAGTAACTTGATTTCGTTTGTAGTAGTGTTTTTTTCGTTTGTAGTAACATGATTCCATTTGTAGTAGTGATTTTATCGTTTGTAGTAAGTTGATTTCGTTTGTAGTAGTGATTTTATCGTTTGTAGTAACTTGATTTCGTTTGTAGTAGTGTTTTTTTCGTTTGTAGTAACTTGATATCGTTTGTAGTAGTGATTTTATCGTTTGTAGTAACTTGATTTCGTTTGTAGTAGTGGTTTTGTCGTTTGTAGTAACTTGATTTCGTTTGTTGTAGTGATTTTATCGTTTGTAGTAACTTGATTTCGTTTGTAGTAGTGATTTTATCGTTTGTAGTAACTTGATTTCGTTTGTAGTAGTGTTTTTTTCGTTTGTAGTAACATGATTTCGTTAGTAGTAGTGATTTTATCGTTTGTAGTAACTTGATTTCGTTTGTAGTAGTGATTTTATCGTTTGTAGTAACTTGATTTCGTTTGTAGTAGTGATTTTATCGTTTGTAGTAACTTGATTTCGTTTGTAGTAATGATTTTATCGTTTGTAGTAACTTGATTTCGTTTGTAGTAGTGGTTTTTTCGTTTGTACTACTACAAACGAAATCAAGTTACTACAAACGACAAAATCACTACTACAAACGAAATCAACTTACTACAAACGAAAAAAACACTACTACAAACGAAATCAAGTTACTACAAACGACAAAATCACTACTACAAACGAAATCAACTTACTACAAACGAAAAAAACACTACTACAAACGAAATCAAGTTACTACAAACGATAAAATCACTTCTACAAACGAAATCAACTTACTACAAACGAGAAAAAACCTACTACAAACGGAATTAGCTTACTTTAAACGAATCAAACGTTTTTTAAAGTGGTTCCAAGTTTTTTTTAAAGTCCTATTATATATTTTTAGAGCTACTACAATCGATAATTTAGTTACTACAATCGACTACATATCTAAGTCTTTGAGAATAAAAAAAATAAAATTTTATTTATTAATGTTAGGGAAAAAAACTTCAAAGTTCTCCTATTTTTTTTTAGAGCTACTACAAACGAAAAAATTGTCACTACAATCAACTACATACCTAAGCCTATAAGAACCTAAAGAAAAAAATTGGATTTTCCAAAGTCGCGCGCTGAGTTTTTTTCAAAGTCCTCTAATTTTTTTTCAGAGCTACTACAAACGAAAAAAAATTTACTACAATCAACTACATACCTATATCTATTAGAACCAAAAGAAAAAAAAAAGATTTTCAAAAGTCGGGCGCCAAGTTCACATAGCTAAAATTTGGCCAATCACTTGATTTGGCCAAGGGGGGATTTTTGCCTTGGGGTTGGTGTAATAGCCTACTGGCGGCAAGTGTGTAAATCCGCCACTGCCTCGACTAGTTACTTATAGGTGTAGGTATATACCTATACCAAACCCTTGTACCAAAAATAATGGACGACCCCAAACATTATTTTAGGTACAATACCCACATTTTGCAGTAGTTTGCATTCCATACGTGACATGTTGCAAGCCTATCACCGCCTACAGGAATACTAACTGGCAGCCCCGGATCTAGGGAGATGGGGGGGCATACCCGGGCGGCCAAATTCACAATAATTTACGTTACTTTGACCTACACTGGGCACGAACATTATCAATTTTTTAAGGGGGGCAAGAACTGAAAAATGCTGTCCCCGCCCACAAAGATGATAAAGGTAAAAATAAAAATAAGTTTGCGAGGGCGGCATTATTCAGTTTTTGCCCCCCTTAAAAAATTGATAATGTTCGTGCCCAGTGTAGGTCAAAGTAACGTAAATTATTGTGAATTTGGCCGCCCGGGTATGCCCCCCCCATCTCCCTAGATCCGGGGCTGCCAGTTAGTATTCCTGTAGGCGGTGATAGGCTTGCAACATGTCACGTATGGAATGCAAACTACTGCAAAAGGTGGGTATTGTACCTAAAATAATGTTTGGGGTCGTCCATTATTTTTGCTTCCTCCAAAAACAAATTGAAGATCCGGGGCTAACTGATTTCCTCAAGATGAATTCCTTCACCGTTTTGAGCACGTGTTATGCCGGAGACACACTTACGTGTCGTGTCGTGGCGCGACACGCCACTAGCTAATCGCTTTCATACATTTAGTATAGTTAGAGACATATTTGGGTGTCGTGTCGTGTCGCAAACGCTGTCTTGCGATTGGCTAGTGGCGCGACACGCCACGCCACGACACGTAAGTGTGTTTATAATGCGCACGGCTTTTTACCTAAATAAATTAGGTAAATAAGTATCTACCTACCTACATTTATATGCATCATGTACAATTCATAATAGGACCTACAGATCTTAAGTAGTATTAGTACATGGGTCCTATTAGGACATAGCAAAATAAAAATAAAAAAACCGGCCAAGTGCGAGTCGAACTCGCGCACAAAGGGTTCCGTACCGTTATCTATAACAAACGCCCAAAAAACACGATTGTTGTATGGGAGCCCCACTTAAATATTTATTGTATTTTGTTTTTAGCATTTGTTGCTAAAGCGTCAACAGAAATACATAATCTGTGAAAATTTCAACTGTCTAGCTATCATGGTTCATGAGATACAGCCCTGTGACAGACAGACGGACAGACGGACAGCGAAGTCTTAGTAATAGGGTCGTTTTTACCCTTTGGGTACGGAACCCTAAAAATTATAATTAGTATTTACTGAATGTATATATCAATAGTAGGTATTATTAATTATTACAAAGTACCTACCTAACTAGATACCTGGTAGAAAAGTAAACTGCATTTAAAGCCATAATAAGATCAACATTAACGAAATAAGCCAGTAGTTTCGATTCTGATTTTATCCCATTTTCCGATGTTCAAATTCAAATTCACTCTGATTTTCACTATAGCCAGGTTGGACAATATGAAAATCTATTGAACTGCATTGTTATGTACCTAGGTGAGTACACAGAGACGGAGAAAACCACAAACAAGATATCCGACTACAATAGAATCTAATAATTAACAAAGCAAACTAAACCGTCCTAGATTTTAGGAAGGTACAAATACCTATGGATCTATGTAAACAGAGATTGCATTCAGATAGAAAATTTAATTATCGCTGGATGGAATCTGAGATATTGTTGCTGCCTTATAATTTGTCCGGTGTTATCCTAATTGCTTGCGCACATTGGCAGACGAAAGCGCAGAGAATTTAAAATGTATCTAATCGAAATATATTATAATATGGTATATCTATACTATTATTTTTTATTATATAATGAGAAAAGTTTTGATTTTTTTGTTTTTTTGTTTTTTGTTTTTTTGTATGTTTGTAATGGATAAACTCAAAAACTACTGAACCGATTTCAAAAATTCTTTCACCATTACCAAGCTACATTATCCCTGAGTAACATAGGCTATTTTTTTATTTTAAAAAAGTAATAAATTCTTTATAAGAATGACGATAGTTTGAAGCAAGGTGTAAAAAATTGCCAAGTGTTGCTTTCTTCGTGTGCGCTACAAAAACTATGGAACGGGAATTGTAACGGGAACGGGAACGGGAACGGGAACGGGAACGGGAACGGGAACGGGAACGGTCAGCTTGTACTTAAATATTTTTTTTTTGTAAATACTTACCTAAGTATTTACAAAAAAAAAATTTTTTTTTTGTAAATACTTACCTAAGTATTTACAAAAAAAAAAAAATTAAGTACAAGCTGACCGTTCCCGTTCCCGTTCCCGTTCCCGTTCCCGTTCCCGTTCCCGTAGCTGAATGTATCTTATGTAGGTAGGTACCTACCTACCTACTTAAGATACATTCAAACATCCATACAGAACAAACTTCCATGTTTATCTCACAAAATGTTTGTCCACCAACTGCTTCCAACTGAGCCAGTCAAACTGCGCTGCGATACTCTCGATACCAAACACCGAGCATTTACATAAACACCTACCTAAAGTAAAATTCAATTGATATATTTTAAATATTCTGCGCTCCCATCCGCCACACTGTGCAGGCCCTAAAGGTGCGTTTGCACTGACGCGGAGCTGGGTGGCGTAGAAGGGAACCGCGTAGCCGGATCGTGAATTTACTAATGAAATCAGTGTTCGAATTCTCGTCGTGCCTCAGTGGTAACGAACTAAAGATAGCTTTTCACGGTGTCTGTTCGATCTTCGATATTTGCCCCCTTGCTGGTTTTGACCACTAAAATATGGTAGGAAAAATGCTAGGAATTCGTTTAAAATTAGTTCCGTTCTATTTTTTTTCAACCTAGGTAGGTAATTAGTAATTACCTATATTTTTTCAGGGCTGTATTTATTGACCGCTTCAAGCCGCGGACGGATTCAATGGATTTTTCTGTTTTAAAAATGTAGGTAGGTAGGTAAAGGAAAATATCATGAGGAAACCAGTTAGTATTTTTATAAGCGGCGATGGGCTTGCAACCTGTCACGTATGGAATGTTGACTACTGCTAAATGTGGGCATGTGCCCAAATATACCTACCTACCTAATATTTTGACCCTCTTACATAATGAATCAAACGCCGTAAACTTTTTGCTTCTCGGAAATGTAAATATTGTATAATTTATTGTCATTTTCATGTGGTTAATTCTACTTACTCGTATATTGACCGTGACCTATCAATTTGTGATGGAAATTTGAGATACAATTTAGCAGAGGTACCTAATAACCACATAATGAAATAAAATTATGCGAACACTGTAAAACCTTTTAGAGGCCAACTTTAGGATGATATAAATAGGAAATCAATGATACTTAATTTACTATGTAGGTGTAAATTAAGTATCATTGATTTCCTAGTACTATATTTCATTTCAGGCAAATTATTAAGGGCGTACCTATGTATCTTTTTATTTGTCGATTACAGCCAAATAGTTGGGTCGATTGTGATGAATTTTCTTACAAAGATAGATTAAACTACTTAAATCTTTTGATTTTCAGATATTACAATGTTTTACGATAAAGTCGAATCGAATCAGTAGGTAAATAAAATCTGAATCTGACTGGCCTAACAGCTAAGTTGGTACCTAGTACTCTTCCTTCTGATCCACGGGTTCGGTACCCACCCTGGACAAACATTTGTGTGATGAACATAGGTGTTTGTTCTGTGTCTGAGTGTTATGTTATAATGTATCTTATTTATATACTATATCCAAAAAAAAGTATTATTATATAATATTCTATCAGCAATCTGGTTCCCATAGTACAAGCTTTGCTTAATTTGTAGGTATGAAATGTTATATTTATTTACGCGGACGAAGTCACGGGTTAGTTAATAAACGTGTATTGTGTGATATTCGTTCTCTACATTTTAATGAAGGAGAGGGGTGGGGCGGGGGATGCATTATGAACACGTCCGTACACTTTGTGGTTTACATTTATTACCATAATACTAACTTAGCACTATGATGACACGCTCTAATTACATCAAACCCCTAAAAATTTAAAGAAAAAAATAGTCGAATTTATATTTTTCTTAAATATCTACGTAGGTGTACTTACTACGTTACTACTACGTACTACAGAATGATGGTGATCCAAGTCCAAGTCCAAGTCCAAGTCCAAGTCCAAGTCCAAGTCCAAGTCCAAGTCCAAGTCCAAGTCCAAGTCCAAGTCCAAGTCCAAGTCCAAGTCCAAGTCCAAGTCCAAGTCCAAGTCCAAGTCCAAGTCCAAGTCCAAGTCCAAGTCCAAGTCCAAGTCCAAGTCCAAGTCCAAGTCCAAGTCCAAGTCCAAGTCCAAGTCCAAGTCCAAGTCCAAGTCCAAGTCCAAGTCCAAGTCCAAGTCCAAGTCCAAGTCCAAGTCCAAGTCCAAGTCCAAGTCCAAGTCCAAGTCCAAGTCCAAGTCCAAGTCCAAGTCCAAGTCCAAGTCCAAGTCCAAGTCCAAGTCCAAGTCCAAGTCCAAGTCCAAGTCCAAGTCCAAGTCCAAGTCCAAGTCCAAGTCCAAGTCCAAGTCCAAGTCCAAGTCCAAGTCCAAGTCCAAGTCCAAGTCCAAGTCCAAGTCCAAGTCCAAGTCCAAGTCCAAGTCCAAGTCCAAGTCCAAGTCCAAGTCCAAGTCCAAGTCCAAGTCCAAGTCCAAGTCCAAGTCCAAGTCCAAGTCCAAGTCCAAGTCCAAGTCCAAGTCCAAGTCCAAGTCCAAGTCCAAGTCCAAGTCCAAGTCCAAGTCCAAGTCCAAGTCCAAGTCCAAGTCCAAGTCCAAGTCCAAGTCCAAGTCCAAGTCCAAGTCCAAGTCCAAGTCCAAGTCCAAGTCCAAGTCCAAGTCCAAGTCCAAGTCCAAGTCCAAGTCCAAGTCCAAGTCCAAGTCCAAGTCCAAGTCCAAGTCCAAGTCCAAGTCCAAGTCCAAGTCCAAGTCCAAGTCCAAGTCCAAGTCCAAGTCCAAGTCCAAGTCCAAGTCCAAGTCCAAGTCCAAGTCCAAGTCCAAGTCCAAGTCCAAGTCCAAGTCCAAGTCCAAGTCCAAGTCCAACTTGTTGTCCAACTATTCTCTTATAATAATGGCGTTCACTTGACAGAACTTTAGGGTCATGTAGTTCAATCCAGTGAGACGGTCCCGAATCTACTAAGTGCTCTGCGATCGCTGACTTGTTTTCCTGGCGATTTTTAACAGCTGCAATATGTTCTTTGACACGTTCGGCTATAGTTATTTTTGTTTGCCAAATGTATGAACGGCCACAACTGCAGTCTATGATATACACATACACACCAGGCATCTGCAAAGGTACAACATCCTTCGGAGTCCGTTACTGCTTAGCCACCATAAACAACGGAGTGGAAACTGACTTACTTAATTGAAAATCTCCTCAACACACCCCTTTCAAATAGGGCAAAAAGGTGGACTGCCTACTGACATCCAATGGCTTGTTTGTATTCATGCGTCTCGGCTGCCATCGTCTTCTTACATATCCGTTGGATTTGAGAACTTCCTGAACATTGTGCCAACTCACTCTCCAAATGTTCAGGGTCACATAGATCATGAGCTCTGTTAATTAAGGAGCAAACCACCGATTGTAAGTGACGAGGATGATGGTGTGAAGCAGCATTCAAATACCTGTTGGTGTGCGTCGGAGAGTGCGATAGAGAACCATCGGATTTTCCTATCACTTTGACATCAAGAAAATCTAAAACTCGGCTATTCTCCATTTCATAAGTAAAACGAATCTTCGGGTGAATAGAGTTCAACTGTAAAATATATTGTTCAACTTCCCATTTGCCACCTTTCATTATGCAAAAAACATCATCCACGTACCTCTTCTATAATTTTATACCATTGGCTGCAAAATCAATGTTTCGTTCAAAGTGTTCCATCCAGATGTTGGCTAAAACTGGTGCCACAGGGCTTCCCATGGCCACACCATCAATCTGAAGGTAATGTTGCCCCTGGTATAAAAAGAAGTTTCCGGCAATTCGTTATCGTTTAGCTTTTCTCGTACAACCTCCAGGTCCAGGCAGTCCTTTATTGGAACGTTGGTAAAAAGCGATACCACATCAAAACTCATCATAATGTCTTCTGGTTCCAATATCAAACTCCCGATTATGTCAACAAAATGACGAGAATCCTTCACAAAAGATGGCGTACTTCCTACGAAACGCTGTAAAATTGAGGCCACATGTTTAGCCTGATAGTATGTGGGTGAATCAAACTGGCTCACGATTGGTCGTAGGGGCACGTTGATAAAATCTATAGTTATAACTTAATTTTATACTTGTGGCGAAACTTCATATTCATACGCCACAACTCGCTTTCACTTTCCGCCTTACTCTCCGACCTCGCTCTGCGCGCCTATGCGCCTGCGACGGTGCAGCGCGCCTGCACTGCACCATGCACACATGCAAACACTACGTTTTGGCTTCTCGCATCTACGCACGCGCGCGCTTGAGTTTGATTTATATTCCCTCGTAATTTACTTACGTACTTACTTTATATCAGTATTCTATCAGTTATCTAGATCCCATAGTACAAGCTTTGCTTAGTTTGGGGCAAGATGGCGACAAATGTTGTTTGAAGTTCCCGTTCCCGTTCCCGTTCCCGTTCCCGTTCCCGTTCCCGTTCCCGTTCCCGTTCCCGTTCCCGTTCCCGTTCCCGTTCCCGTTCCCGTTCCCGTTCCCGTTCCCGTTCCCGTTCCCGTTCCCGTTCCCGTTCCCGTTCCCGTTCCCGTTCCCGTTCCCGTTCCCGTTCCCGTTCCCGTTCCCGTTCCCGTTCCCGTTCCCGTTCCCGTTCCCGTTCCCGTTCCCGTTCCCGTTCCCGTTCCCGTTCCCGTTCCCGTTCCCGTTCCCGTTCCCGTTCCCGTTCCCGTTCCCGTTCCCGTTCCCGTTCCCGTTCCCGTTCTCGTTCTCGTTCCCGTCCCTGTTCTTAGGAACACACCTACATTGCTTAGACATCAGTGAACTTTATACAATAGCAATAAAGCTCAAATTGACTCGTTTTTTCTTTTGTATGGGAAAAAGAAAAGGGCTGTTTTTAGGATTTTCCCGGCAATTATTCGATTTTTTCTCGCCGTAAAAAACATCCTTGAACTTCAGCGAACATTTAAAAAAAAGAATTGGCCAAATTGGTCCAGGCGTTGTTGAGTTATGCGCTTACCAACACATTTTGCGATTCATTTTTATATTGTACTAGCGACCCGCCCCGGCTTCGCACGTGTTTAATACTATATGTATTAACCTTCCTCCTGAATCACTCTATCTATAAAAAAAACCGCAATAAATCCGTTGTGTAGTTTTAAAAATATAAGCATACATACAGACGCGGGAAGCGGGAAGCGACTTTTCTGTATACTATGTAGTGATATAGATTTATTTTAATTTAAATCAATCAAGTATCTAGGTATTAAGTATCTACCTAGAATAGTTAAGGGGTCGACGATTGCTCTTTTTCGAAACGAAAAAAGAAATACTTCTGAACAAGCCACATCTCCTATTTTTATAAGTATACTAGCGACCCGCCCCGGCTTCGCACGGGTTTAATACATATAAACCTTTCTCCTGAATCACTCTATCTATTAAAAAAACCGCATCAAAATCCGTTGTGTAGTTTTAAAGATATAAGCAAACATACATACATACATACAGACGTGGGAAGCGGAAAGCGACTTTGCTTTATACTATGTAGTGATTACTTCAGGTTCCTACCTAGATTTCTATTAAGCTGAAAACATAATAGCAGAAACTTTTCACGATAAAGATATTATATCAAAATGATACGTTTTAGAATTTATGATTGAAATATTTTATATACCTACTATTAAAATCAACTTGTGATTTATTGTTAAAGATAGGTAATATGTAGATCTAGATTTCTATTAGAATAGATTTTTGATAAGTAATTATACATATTTTATATCATTAATTTATTCGAAAAACTAGGGCGGACCACGCGCCGACGTGTGTTTGTCGTCATTGCAGCGGTCGGTAGGATTATTTATCGAAGTGATTAAAGATGGGTACATCTTTATTCACATATACTATCTATATCTATATATCTATACATATAATAAAGCTGTAGAAGAGTTCAATTCTGTACATTGAATAAAAACTAAAAATAATACTCCTAGGGGTCTTCATACAAGTAACACAAGCCAAAAAAAAAACATTTTGAAATTATTGTCTGTCTGTCTGTCTGTCTGTCTGTTGTCAGGCTTTCACGCAAAAACTACTGAACGGATTTTGATGATTTTTTTTTGTTATATAGCTATTAGTCCTAGGCAACTTATAGACTATAATTTTGGAAGATCGGAATACCAGATGTGGAAATATAGCGGTCTGGGTTTGGGTAATCTATAAGAGATATTAATATACTGCTTTAGGCAAAGTTGGGCAACATGCTGTCGACAATCGAAAAAAAAAAAGGAATAAAATTAAACCGGCCAAGTGCGAGTCGGACTCGCGCACGAAGGGTTTCGTACCATTATCTATAAAAAACGGCAAACAAACACGTAAATAGATGTGGCTTGTTCAGAAGTATTTCTTTTTTCGTTTCGAACAAAAACAATCGTCGACTGGGAGCGCCTTAAGGCACGCACGCTGAGGTTTTGTGGTCTCCAAGAAGCTTGGGTTTGGACTTACGACTATGATAGTACTCATGCTTGTTAGAGCTTGCGCAATGAGCACCATCAGAGAGTTTTGCTAACTCTGTCTAAGGTGTCTAAAAAACTTGTGGTTTGGACTTAATACTACGATGGTACTGATTTTAGGGCTTGCGCAATGGGCACTATCAGAAAGGCAGTCGTGGACCGCCTGAAAGTTGTTCTATATCCGGTATTCTGTATCCGGACGCTAACGGGGAAGGTTCATCGCGAGAGTTGGATTTCAAACAACAAAATCGCACTATCTCTCTGTATAACAAAACGAAAGCTTTGAAGTTTATTGTCATAAAAATTATAGTTACTGACCACCTACGAAGTGCGTGACTCCTGCAAACTTACAATGAATTTTACAGAATATAGTGTCTTCTTTATTCAACAATAACTGTTTTTAACAATTTATTTTAAATTACGAAAACATCGCTATATTAATTTAATTCTCTACCTGTGTGTTAAAGTTGGCGGTGCATAAAAGTAGTGACATTGGATATTTTTACAGTGCTCTTGTAACAATTTTTGGTAACTAAAATAATCTCGGTATGATTTGTTTTAAATTGAACTGAAATTCAGCTAACCTCAAGACAAGAATTAAAGACAAACTCAAGACAATTCTCTACCTGTGCATTAAGTGCATAAAAGTGGTGACATTCGATATTTTTAGAGTGCATATGTAACAATTTTTGGTAACTAAAAGAATCCCGGTTTGATTTCTGTTAAATTGAACTGAAAATCAGCTATCCTGCTATCCAGCTATCATCAAGACAGGATCATGTCGTTTGGTAAGTACCTATTTAAAGAAAAATCAAAAAATAAAACTTCATGAGAAAAAATACTTCGTGATGATTTTCTCAGAACAAGACAGATCCGATTAGGAATATTATTTCAATAATTGACGCTACCTACTTAAATTCTGAGCTGATTAGAGATGTGTTGGCTGAGTTGGTGGAATTCCAGCCACTCAAACCAATTTTCTGTTCGAAAGAATTAAGCTCATATGAAGGTCACACGTGCCAAAATTGCGAAGGAAAACATTGTGAGGAAACCAGTTCGTGTATTAGCTACTGAAAAATATGCGTAACCAAACGTAATGTTTGGACTGCCCCCTTTAGACATCTTCAAGGATATAAGCGCCTTGAGATCTGAGAGTATGTCTATTGTACATGGGGATTACAGTCGAACCTATTTTTTTTTAGAAATTAATAATATTGGGCTTTTGGGCGGTTGGTTGGGATTCTGAGAAGTGCGAATCTGACTCGTGTTCATGGTTTCCATGCAAACATGTAGGTAGGTATATGAGGTATATATATTGGTGGCATTTTTGCCCGTTTTTTAAGTTTCTGCCTTAAGAGGCTGCCAGTCGCTGATTGCTCTTTTTCGAAACGAAAAAAGAAATACTTCTGAACAAGCCACATCTCCTATTTTTATAAGTATATTACTTCAGGTTCCTACCTAGATTTCTATTAAGCTGAAAACATAATAGCAGAAACTTTTCACGATAAAAATATTATTTCAAAATGATACGTTTTAGAATTTATGATCGAAATATTTTATATACCTACTATTAAAATCAACTTGTGATTTATTGTTAAAGATAGGTAATATGTAGATCTAGATTTCTATTAGGATAGATTTTTGATAAGTAATTATACATAATTTATATCATTAATTTATTCGAAAAGCTAAGGCGGACCACGCGCGGACGTGTGTTTGTCATCATTGCAGCGGTCGGTAGGATTATTTATCGAAGTGATTAAAGATGGGTACATCTTTATTCACTTACACTATACATTATAAAATAGGAGATGTGGCTAGTTCACAAGTATTTATTTTTTCGTTTCGAACAAAAACAATCGTCGACTGGGAGCGCCTTAAGACGCTGCCAGTCGACGATTATTTTTGTTCGAAACTAAAAAAGAAATACTTGTGAACAAGCCACATCTCCTATTTTATAATGTACTAGCGACCCGCCCCGGCTTCGCACGGGTGCAAAGCTGATACCAAAATATATTACAGAATGTCTATTTAAAAAAAAGTCGCGCTGATTTGAAATCTTAAAATTATCAGTGGTTCTCTAATATATTAAGCATGTTATTATACATATAAACCTTCCTCCTGAATCACTCTATCTATTAAAAAAAACCGCATCAAAATCCTTTGTGTAGTTTTAAAGATATAAGCAAACATACATACAGACATACAGACGCGGGAAGCGGAAAGCGACTTTGCTTTATACTATGTAGTGATAATAATGTATGTATAGTATATGGGAATAAAGATGTACCCATCTTTAATCACTTCGATAAATAATCCTACCGACCGCTGCAATGATGACAAACACACGACCGCGCGTGGTCCGCCTTAGCTTTTCGAATAAATTAATGATATAAATTATGTATAATTACTTATCAAAAATCTATCCTAATATAAATCTAGATCTACATATTACCTATCTTTAACAATAAATCACAAGTTGATTTTAATAGTAGGTATATAAAATATATCGATCATAAATTCTAAAACGTATCATTTTGAAATAATATTATTATCGTGAAAAGTTTCTGCTATTATGTTTTCAGCTTAATAGAAATCTAGGTAGGAACCTGAAGTAATCACTACATAGTATAAAGCAAAGTCGCTTTCCGCTTCCCGCGTCTGTATGTCTGTATGTATGTTTGCTTATATCTTTAAAACTACACAACGGATTTTGATGCGGTTTTTTTTAATAGATAGAGTGATTCAGGAGGAAGGTTTATATGTATTAAACCCGTGCGAAGTCGGGGCGGGTCGCTAGTATACTTATAAAAATAGGAGATCTTTATTCACATATACTATACACTAGCGACCCGCCCCGGCTTCGCACGGGTAGCATGTTATTATATATATAAACCTTCCTCCTGAATCACTCTATCTATTAAAAAAAACCGCATCAAAATCCGTTGTGTAGTTTTAAAGATATAAGCAAACATACATACAGACGCGGGAAGCGGAAAGCGACTTTGCTTTATACTATGTAGTGATTATAAAATAGGAGATGTGGCTTGTTCAGAAGTATTTCTTTTTTCGTTTCGAAAAAGAGCAATCGTCGACTGGGAGCCCCTTAAACTGTTTCCTTATAGGTATTCAACATTGATATCTTCTGTTTTGTGATACTGTGGTCATCATCATCATCATCACACACATGTTTGTCCACGTAAAGAAATGAACCCACGACCCGTGCAAAGAATGTAAGACGTATTTACCACTACACTAACCGGTCAATCAAATGATGAGGAACACATAATTTGACTGACCGGTATTGATTTATTCATTTTAATAAAGCTAAAACGAATTGATATAATATTGATAAAATCGTCGTTAAAACGTAAACAAACATCCACCTAAAGAAATTCATAATTTTGTTCCAGTATATTTTGCAGTTGGAATATACATCGATAAACAGGGCGTTAGGAACAGGATTTTTTGATTAATATGTAAAGTTATATGTAGGTAAAGTTTGTATGTTTGTCCGTCCGTATAAACTACAAACTACTACTGATTCTAAAACATATTTCCTTGCTAGAAAGCTACACTATCCCAGAGTTATCAGGTTTAGATTTAGGAGTGTAGCTAAGTAGGTGTTATATTTACATTCTGATGAAAAGTCATTTTTAGCAAAACCACCCGGACAAATGCTGGCTGGCTCGCGCTGGATAAACGGTTTGAAATAGATACAGAGAATAAAATACAGGTATCGCAAAAACTATAACAGGGCCGCGGCGCGCTAGTTTCACAGAGATTTGTGGGCTCACGAAATATTCTCTCAGATATTCAGGTAGATACTGAAAATTAGAAGATTATTCAGAGGCATGTTTAAACGATACATTTGGCACATACTCTCATAATCATCTAAATACTAAGCAAGTTATGTAAGCAAAAACAAGGGGTTTTACATTTTATTCTAAGACAGAACACAACATCTAATATTTAATACATCTACATATTATAGCCATGTTGGCCGAGTGGGAGGCACTTCGACATTCATTTCGAAGGACGACCTTCGAAATGAAAGTCGAGGTACCTCCAACCCATGAGGGCGATGGGCTTGCAACCTGCCACGTATGGAATGCTGACTACTGTAAAATGTGGGCATGTGCCAAATATAATGGTTGGACGTGCCTCTGACTACCCCCACTAGACATCTTCAAAGGATCTCAGCGGCTTGAGATCTGAGAGGATTGGGATTAAAGATGCGTTTTTTTTAATTTATTTTTTCTATCCCTCGTATTCAAGAACGACACTATGAGAACACGCACCCACAGTGGACGAAATCTTTTTTCATAAAAATCACTTTATGATTTGTGCGACACTGCATAGTGTGACTAGAGGCACATTGTCGTATGCCGCTAGCCAAAGTTCAGCTCTAAAGGCACACGGTAGCGTGCGCCATAGTGCCGCTCAACACATAAAGTGATTTTTATGAAAAAAGATTTCGTCCACTGTGGGTGCGTGTTCTCATAGTGTCGTTCTTGAATACGAGGGTATATATTTATACTGTTTGATAACAAAAGATAAGTAGTTGAAAAATCGCGAGCTTTTGAAGTTTAAAATAAGATTTTGTACTAAGTAGGTATATCAATGGTTTATGCCATATCAATAAAATTCCTTACATTATGAGGTAAAAGTGGGTCAGATCACTCTGTCTGATGCAGTCTTAATTATTCCGGTTCATAGTACCAACCTAGACTACTACTCGCATCATACCTTCGCAAAATGCAATTCTATTTCTATTTTCGCTCGGAATAAATCTGAATGTTCTTTTCATCGTAATATCATGAATTTCGGTTGAATAGTCATTTCGTCAATAGTCAAACAAGACCGCGGGTGGTAGATTATTGGTGAAATACATTTTAAATTCAAACGAACTCTACAAAAATACATTGATATATGAATAAAAGTTGAATAAAAGTCTATCTGTCGACACCAAGTTCTTAGTTATATATTTAGGTTTAAGGGGCTGCCAGTCGACGATTGCTCTTTTTCGGAACGAAAAAAGTAATACTTCTGAACAAGCCACATATCCTATTTTTATAAGTATATTACTTCAGGTTCCTACCTAGATTTCTATTAAGCTGAAAACATAGTAGCAGAAACTTTTCACGATAAAGATATTATTTCAAAATGATACGTTTTAGAATTTATGATCGAAATATTTTATATACCTACTATTAAAATCAACTTGTGATTTATTGTTAAAGATAGGTAATATGTAGATCTAGATTTCTATTAGGATAGATTTTTGATAAGTAATTATACATAATTTATATCATTTAATTTATTCGAAAAGCTAAGGCGGACCACGCGCGGACGTGTTTTTGTCATCATTGCAGCGGTCGGTAGGATTATTTATCGAAGTGATTAAAGATGGGTACATCTTTATTCACATATACTATACATTATAAAATAGGAGATGTGGCTTGTTCACAAGTATTTCTTTTTTCGTTTCGAACAAAAATAATCGTCGACTGGCAGCGTCTTAAACTATTAAACACACCCCAAATGTATATGCGCATCAAAACACGTGCTCAAAAGGGTGAAGGAAAACATCGTGAGGAAACCAGTTAGTATTCTTATAAGTGGCGATGGGCTTGCAACCTGTCACGTATGGAATGCTAACTACTGCAAAATGTGGGCATGTGCCAAATATAATGTTTGGACGTGCCTCTGACTACCCTCACTAGACATGTTCAAAGGATCTAAGCGTCTGGAGATCTGAGAGGATGTCTACTGTACTTGGGGATTACAGTCGTGATCCTATTTATTATTATTATTCTATTAAACACCTTGTTTTTCAATATCTGAAGTCGACAAGCCGACAACCGGTCTCACCCGCCGCTAAAGATGTTTCATATCAAAAATTGTTTAGTTCAAGGCATTAAAGGCAGGCTACCACTGACGCGGAGCTGTACGGAGCGGGCCGTGTACTGACCAATCACAGTGCTCGAAATAGTTGACCCAAAAAATTTCAGCGCTGAGATTTGCAAACTAATTTAGATGCAATTGCCTTTTACTAACTTTGTATCATAATAACCTTTCAAAAATGTTGCAATCAAAACAGATCTTTGCACATGGGCGTAGAGAGGCAAGGGCAGGGGGGAGGCAGCTGCCACCTCTAGAAGAGCTAGAAGATCGGACGGTCACTGATAAAAAAAAAAACCATCTTTTCTTACTCAAGCCCTAAGCAATGTCACTAATAATTATAAGATTCCACTACTAATGTGAGATACTCATATCATATGTTAAAATCCACGATTAAAACAATACAGGATTTTCTATCTGCCCTCTACGCCCTTGTCTTTAGTTGCACATGATGCAACGCAATCCTATGATACGACACTTAACAACAGTTTCCTGAGCACGATTCTCTACCGTATCGTCAAAACCTTAATAAGTACGATGACGACACGTTAGAGATTCGTGCTAGCCCCACACTCGTCGCGTGCCTCGCGGACATGTGGGACGATTCATTATTTGAACTCTTCGGATAAATTCTAATAATAAAGTTGGCTGAAGCTTGTTTATTCCAAAAAATATTTTAATACAAATTATGATAGGTAGATAAAAAAAAGTAGGTATTTGAAACAAAACGTAGGTAGTTAATACGGTTAAGAAATATAATAGCTAAATTAGGTGCCAACATTATTAAATAGGTATAGGTACCAACCTAAGACGACGTTAGTCCCGTAAGACAACGATATGCAGAAAAATATGATATCTAATTTAATATTTTCCAAAATTATAGAAATAGAGAAAATAAAAAAAAACTAGGATTCGTTCCATGCTAAAATTTATTAGCTTGGTATATTTTTGCCTTCATCAGACATTTGAAGCCAAATTTACCTACTGTTGCATCGGCCAACATCAAACATTGAACCAAACATAGTTCTACTATTAGCAGCATTCCGCACACATTCCACCCGAATATGTTGAACAACTTGCCTTTTGTTAATTCATTAGTTCGTGTTATATGTGCGCGTGAAATCATGCAATTGAATTTTAAACCAGTTCCCCAAACAATTCGGCTGAAATTTTGCATACATATTTAAATTCGGTGACAATACAATGAAGTGAACGGGGACAGCGAGCTGATCTGATGTAAGAGTCAGGAGCTGTTCAACGGACACTCACAACGAAACTT
The DNA here is from genome assembly GCA_912999785.1 of Hydriomena furcata. Classification (NCBI taxonomy): domain Eukaryota; kingdom Metazoa; phylum Arthropoda; class Insecta; order Lepidoptera; family Geometridae; genus Hydriomena; species Hydriomena furcata. The sequence goes on from OU538821.1 coordinate 4,950,513, forward strand.
TTTAGTAAATAGTTTGATTGAGTTAAAACTTCGCATACCTGTCAAGTTCCAATGTGACAGGAGATAGCGAGCTACTCTGATTTCTAGGTCGAAGGAGGATTTTACTAAATCATTTTTAAATATTTTTTTTTTAAATAATACTTATTTTCATATCTTTCTGATAACTTTCTACTCGTAGCTTAGAGCAAGGGCTTCCTACGGAAGGGAGTAGCCATTCGCCGCGGTCCCCTCTGTCAAAGTACAAGCCCAAGTGGGCATACACATTTTATAAAACGTGTCAATTTGTGAGTCATCTGTATACGAATTATTAGTGTATTGTTGGATTGTTTATGTGTTAACGTAATCATTACAGTCGTTTGGCAGTTTTGTTTTTGCATGAAGTGTGCGGAACTGCACTTGTGTGCACATTCTGTCTGTTTGTTCTGTCTCACAATCTGAAGGTCGTTGGATCGAATCTCGGCGTGCATCAATAGATTTTTCTGTTCGTAAAATTTATATGCGCATCAAAAACACGTGCTCAAAACGGTGAAGGAAAACATCGTGCCGAAACCAGTTAATATTCTTATAAGCGCGATGGGCTTGCAACCTGTCACGTATGGAATGCTAACTACTGCAAAATGTGGGTATGTGCCAAATATAATGTTTGGACGTGCCTCTGACTACCCCCACTAGACATCTTCAAAGGATCTAAGCGTCTAGAGATTTTAGAGGATGTCTACCGTACTTGAGGATTACAGTCGAGATCCTATTTTTTTTTTCTATCGCTAAGACCACTCCCTTCCGGAGGTAGCCCGTGTTGCTCTAAGCTACTCGCGTTGGTATTATGACGTCAACCACCAGTTTCCGAACACAAAGGTTCTACTCTATTTTGTTGAAGGCTGTATTAAGTTTTTATTTCAACACATGTAAATGCCTATCCTTGTTTTCTATTTCCAGTTTGTAAAAAACAATATTAAATTAAGTGAACTCTGTTAGCTTCAATCAGCTTTGAACTGCATATGCGAACAAAGGACAAAGTACTTGTAGTTTCAAAAAACTATATGTTAACTATGTTGAAATGTGTCGATCCAGTCGATCCACTGATTAGATTACCTGGTACAATGATCTGGAGGGTGTTTGAAATGGTTTTAATTAGTTTTGCATGGTTCCTATTCGCGGACAACTCATAGTTTGAGGATGTACAATAAAATAAATAAATAGGATCACGACTGTAATCCCCTAGTACGGTAGACACTAGACATCTTCTCAGATCTCCAGACGCTTAGATCCTTTGAAGATGTGTAGTCTGTGGGGTAGTCAGAGGCACGTCCAAATATTATATTTGGCACATGCCCACATTTTGTAGTAGTTAGCATTCCATACGTGACAGGTTGCAAGCCCATCGCCGCTTATAAGAACACTAACTGGTTTCTACACGATGTTTTCCTTCACCGTTGTAAGCTCGTGTTTTTGATGCGCATATAAATTTTTGAACAGAAAAATTCATTCGTGATTCGAACCCACGACCTTCAGATTGAAAGTCGAGGTACATCCCACTCGGCCAACACGGCTAGTGAGGAAGTAAATAATAAATAATATAGGTCAGACATTTTCAAAAAAACTGTACATTTCAAACAAATAAATGTCCGACTAATATCAATATTTTTTACGGAATCAGTGTTGAATATTTTTCAATTCGGGCAATCTTTTCCATAAATATGAACTTCCCTCTTCAAGATTTTATAGAAATTAGAGCATAATTACATGTGAATAGTATTTTATAAACATTTTTTTGTTTTGCCACCTTTCACGTTGCATTACAACAGAAATGTCTTTTATACACTCTAATAGTTTTGAATCATCATAAAGTTCTAATGTGTTCTCTGTTAAACTTTTTAACTATCTAACTAATATAATAAATATATTTCTTATTATTTATCCATAATAATATTATTCTACGCGGTGCTTTAGCAATAAAAAACTATATTTTAAATTTGTCCGAGATTCTTAACATGTGAGTCACTCAGAGTATGTCACGGTCAATTTCGTAGCTATTTGTACCATTTCTACTACTCGAAGATCATTTTTGATATCTGGCAACACTTTGCTCAATGCTGTTCCCGCCAAAATCTCCGCAATTTGGATTTAGTGTCAGTTTATTAGATGTGACGAAACGCCACTGCAATTTGTATAAAATAAAAACATGTGAATCACAGTGCATTTCCAAAGAAAATAAAATGATACTTCATTTTCAATTATTTTCATAGCGTTGTCCTATTAATACAAGTTCTAAGTATGTATCGTAATTATCTCTACTACAAGTTATTCTGATATTTTTGGTTATCGAGGTTATGTTTTTCACAAAAATGCTAAACATGTGAGTCACATTTCATGACTTAAATGATCTATGTGAATATTAAGGTACGTTTACACTGTCTGAAAATTTAATAACAAATATATTTTAGTCCGGTGTTATGTTCATAAATGACATTTCACTAATAAATAAGTCAGACATTTACGGTAAATAGATCATTCTGATATTTATTTAAAAACAGTTTGATACGTTATTGCCTTTACATATAAACGTGTATTAGTTGAAAGTTTCGTATCAAAATGACACCGACCCTTTATTATAACGTCAACAACATTGCAGTTAAGAATTCCTAAATAGAGCAAGATAGCCAAGTACCTGTGTTTTAACTATTTCAGTTAAATTAGTAAGGGTTCTTACAGACGTGCGACACTTCAGCGTCGCCACGCCGCGTTGTCATAGAATAACGAAATAATAATAAATAATAATATTGTCGATGTCATATTTCTTAGTATTTTCTTTTTGATTCTCCCAACTGTTGTTTTGTTTTACTTATTAAATAAAACCACCATAAATCATGATCCGAGCGTGTTGTTCCGGTAGAGTATTAAGACGCTGCCAGTCGACGATTATTTTTGTTCGAAACGAAAAAAGAAATACTTGTGAACAAGCCACATCTCCTATTTTATAGTGTATAGTATATGTGAATAAAGATGTACCCATCTTTAATCACTTCGATAAATAATCCTACCGACCGCTGCAATGATGACAAACACACGTCCGCGCGTGGTCCGCCTTAGCTTTTCGAATAAATTAATGATATAAATTATGTATAATTACTTATCAAAAATCTATCCTAATAGAAATCTAGATCTACATATTACCTATCTTTAACAATAAATCACAAGTTGATTTTAATAGTAGGTCTGTATATAAAATATTTCGATCATAAATTCTAAAACGTATCATTTTGAAATAATATCTTTATCATGAAAAGTTTCTGCTATTATGTTTTCAGCTTAATAGAAATCTAGGTAGGAATCTGAAGTAATATACTTATAAAAATAGGAGATGTGGCTTGTTCAGAAGTATTTCTTTTTTCGTTTCGAAAAAGAGCAATCAGCGACTGGCAGCCTCTTAAGTACTAATTATTATTGTCTTATTTTTAGAAAAACAAAAAAACGGCCAAGTGTGAGTTAGACTCGCGCACGAAGGGTTCCTTACTATCCTAATAATATTATAAATGCGATTACAGAATGGGATTACAGTCGTGATCCTTTTTATTTATTACTTAGAAGAAACCTTACGGAAATCTTAGCACATGTTTACAATAACACATGTTTATGTTTACAACCACTGATAATAAAACTAAACAATTTTTAAAGAATATAGGCTACGTCAATTTAAAGATTAAAGACACATAGCGATATAAGTGATGTGAAAATAGACAATTATGTAAATAATGATGAAAAAATAATTAAAAAAACAAAGAAAGTTAAGAGTAAATAAATAGGGAAAAGTAATAGGAAAAACATAAACAAGAATACAAGTATGAATGATGTAATCCAAAAAGAGAATAGGAACCCTAATAAAGTCATTAACTTTGAAATTCCAAGAAGTTGTGAAGGAGAATCCAATCCGAAGAAATGAGTGAATTAGCGGTAGTGATATCCCATATTTTTGATGCCTGGGAAGACTCGCGATGCTTTAGGTATTTTTTGTGATTTATCCAAGGCTTTTTATTGTGTACATCATGATACATTAATCAGAAAACTACACCACTATGGCATAAAGGGTGTCGCTGTAGACCTTCTTACTTCTTACTTAAGTGGCAGAATACAAAGAGTTGACGTAAATGGAAAGCGTTCACCGGGGTCAGTAGCAACAATGGGTGTGCCACAAGGATCAATACTAGGACCATTCATGTTCTTTATTTATATAAATGATCTACCCTCTCTTATCAGGGATGATCACGAGATTGTACTGTTTGCTGATGACACTTCACTTTTATTTAAACTGAAGCGACGACAGAATTACTTTGACGATGTAAATAATGCAATCTCTAAAGTTGTAAATTGGTTTAATGTCAATAACCTATTATTAAATGAAAAAAAAAACTAAGTGCATTCGGTTTATACTACCGAATTTAACATTCGGTAGTATAAACCGAATACACTTAGTTTTGTTGACAAGTAAATGTTGATATAAAAATCAAAAACGAACATGTAGATCTCATGGACACCATTATGTTTTTGGGAATTACTGTAGATAAAAAATTTCAATGGGGCCCCACACATACATAAATTGTCGAAGAGACTTAGCTCTGCGGCATACGCAGTCAAAAAGATACGTCTTTTTACAGACGTAGATACAGCTAGACTAGTCTACTTCAGCTACTTTCATAGCATTATGTCTTATGGCATATTGTTGTGGGGGAGTGCTGCAGACGTAAACACCATATTTGTGTTGCAGAAGAGAGCTGTTCGAGCAATTTACAACATGGGCCCCAGAGAATCACTGCAAAATAAGTTTAAAGAAATAAATATAATGGCTAGGTACTAGCCAGTACATTTATGAAAATCTAATGAATGTTCGTAAAAATATTAGTTTGTTTAAGAAAAATAGCGATAATCATGATGCAAATACTAGAAATAAAGATAAACTCGCTGTTCCCACGACTAGGCTCACTAAAACTAAGAAATCATTTCAAGGGCAATGTGTACGCTTTTTATAACAAAATCCCAAAGGACTGCTCCAACTCGCTCTATCAATAATAATTAAGATTCATTTTGTATTAAAAATAAGTACAACGACTTAAAAAAACACAAACAATGAACAAAATTAAACTAATTAAATTAAACTTAACTAAATTTGACGATTCTAAATGATCCAAGTGATTTCAATGAATAAACGCTATTTTGATTTAGATTTTTTGATTTTGCAAAGATAATACATATAAATTATCCAGGATTGCAAGAAGAGAGGAAGATTTTTTTTAATATTAAGAAAAGAGCAAATGTACTCGATATACAAAACGAAGTGGAAGAAGAAGTGAAGAAAGCTAATGAGATTATACTTAAATGACAAATACCGAAATAATCTACGCTTCGGAAAGGATATTAAGATGGAAGAAGATAATAATGAGTTTAAATGGAGATAAATGTGAAGAAGTACTTTGAGGAGGAGCAGCAGAAGAATGGTTTTCATGCTAGAAAAGATTACAAATTTAAAAAAAGAGTAAAAATAAATATAGTTTTGGACACAAACAAACAAAATATATCTAGAATAAATGTTTAATTTGTTTATTCCAACATGTGTCATTAAACCTACAATTTTGCTACCTGCCGGACATAGTTTCATGTAAACTCTCCTTTACAATAAATGTGACTCACATGTGTATAAAAATACAGGTATGTCACAAAACAGTTTGCTCACGATTTTGAACATGTACATTTTTTTTGAAAATGACTCAGGTGTCAGTTTCGAGGTTTGTTGCGTTGATAATTACAATAAAAAACCGGCCAAGTGCGAGTCGGACTCGCGCACGAAGGGTTCCGTACTATTATCAAAACGGCAAAAAAATCACATTTGTTTTACGGAGGTCCCACATAAATGTTTAATTTATGCTGTTTTTAGAGAAATACATTATCATAATCATACATAATCTGTGAAAATTTTAACTGTCTAGCTATCAAGGTTCATGAGATACAGCCCTGTGACAGTCAGACGGACAGACAGACAGACAGACAGACGGACAGCGAAGTCTTAGTAATAGGGTCCCGTTTTTACCCTTTCGGTACGGAACCCTAAAAATGACATCCATTTTCCTATCCAAAATAGCGGAAATTTATATGAATATTTTTTGTAAGGTTGCTCTCAATTACATTGTTTACTTTTGTGAAACTTGGCTTACCTACGCTGGCTGTAACGACACTTGTCTGCATTTACATCGAAATCAAAGGCGTCGAAGTAGGTACTGTATATCTCTATACAGTGGTGGAACGATAATTTTAAAAGTATTGATCATCAACCAAACTCTCATAAGTATCAACCTACCATGTGATGTATTTACGAGGACAGGAACATATCCGCCGTGAGTTGGTAGATATTTACCTACATGTCTGCACTTTATGGATGCCATGACTTAATTGGGCTTTTAGCAAGCTCGATAAAATATTGGGATGCATTTAAGCGGACAAAGCACAAAAGAACTAAAATAATATGATATGCCTAGACAGGTTAATAGGATTAAAGCTCTGTCCCCATGTATAAAGATATTCTAAAATGAGTAGTCAAACATTATATTTGGAACAAAACACATTTTGCATTAGTTAGTAGTCCATACGTGACAGGTTGCAAGCCCATAGACGAAATAAAATTTATAACCTCCTGACACCTACCTAATATTTTACAGATTCGTTGTTTAACAATAGCAGGATGTATGCTCAGAGGAATGCTTCTGCAACTACATCCGCGCCTCAGCTACCACGGCAGACTCGCGCGAATTACAGCTCTATTCAAGGCGGTAATGATCGGCTCTGTGATTGCCTGATAAACTTCTTCGGGCGGTGTCTTGTTTCTTGTTTTGGATGGAATCTCAGATCCACCGTCCCCGATACCGAGCGCGATGTGACTGTTCCGGGAGAATTCATCAACTCCGGCTCCTCCCCTGTCACCAGCAGTCACAACGCCTACTACAATAACGGTCAAGTGGAGTTCGTACGAAACCCCGTCCGCGCCGCTATTGTAGTACCACCGATCCCTCCACCTGTGCCCATCCTACCACAGACACACATCTACACCAACCCCTATCCCCTCAACCCGCCTCGCCAAACGCCTCTACGGCGTATGCTTCCCCTTATTCCCACCCATGGCCGTCGAAAAAATGTAAACCAGATGGAAGTGCCCCCAACGAATATCCAGATTAACAAAATTATAGATTTATTAGAACAAATAAAAGAACAAGAGATTTGCCGAAATGATATGCGGCGACGGCGCCGAATGCAAGTTCTTCCTCTTCAGAGTCCGCAGGAGTTTATGTATGGTATTCCGTGGCCAGAAACATTGGCCAAATTGAATAGAGTTGTCTTGGATTTAGAAGTTGATCTACCCGGCACAGGAATGACGTGAGTAAAGTTTACTACAAAAATAGAGAGCACGACAGTGCTATCAGTTCCTAGCGTTTTATTACACGCTTTATATTAGCTTCACCTGTATGTATGTATGTAACCGACCCCTTTGAGCTCGATTTTGTCCTACTTTGAACGATCAGATTTAATTCAAACTTTGCGCACCTGTCAAAGATCGATAACAATGCAATAATTTGATATTAGTTTCCCATTATCCTTAATAGGACCGCCAGGATAAATTCTTTTGTAGATCCTGTTGCAGCGCCTACTGAAATTCTACTTGCAACACCTACTAAATTCTACTAGCAAAGCCTACTTAATATTAACTTATGACCTTATGACCCCCATAACCACCCCCCCTGGATCCGCCCTTGCGCCAATTTCACTATTTACACGCAATTCAATTTGACGCCTACCTACAGTATGTTTTGTTACAGGAGAAGGTTGCAGGTGCTACAAGATGAAGAGACAGAATCGGACGATGCAGCAGAGCATGCCTTATACATGAGGCAGGCCAGAACCGAGCGCCGAAAAGAAAAGTATCGCAAAAATCTCTTACGTTTATGGGAATCAACGTATAATGTAGTGTAAAATTACTGTCGTAGGCTTCGACTGTAATTTTCTACTACGTTCAATTCGGCTCAGCTTCAATTTGGCTGTGATAACGTCACCGACAGACAGACAGACAGACAGACTTAGGTACTTTCGCATTTATCTTCTTCTTCTAGTCTAATATATAAAGTTCTCGTGTCACAGTGTTTGTAACCAAACTTCTCCGAAAAGGCTTGACTAATTTTTACATATTTTTTTGTGTATATTCGGTAGTTCTGGGAATAGGTCGTAAACTATTTTTATTTATACCTCTCAGTGTTAGGGGTGGCCCACATAAAAAAAAATTGTATAAAGGTCAATGGATTTGGCACAAAAGATACATCTCGTATAACCCTTAATTTTTACCCTTCTACCACCAACGCCCTATTTTTTTATAACGATATTAGTATCTCTAATGTCATACACAAATGTGCATTATGGTTGTAAGATGGCAATTGAATAAAATCACGAATACGATAAATCCAGCGTATAGTTCTGGAAAAACTGAGTGCTTTTTTGTGGGATTATTGATATATGACGGGACAACGTCTTTGGGGACAGCTATAGTATGTAGGTATATAATTAAATGTATAATATTAGTATAGACTAGCAGTGCGCCCCGGCATCGCACGGGTGTTTTTTTAATTTTTTTGTAGATATTGATGTCTTCTTTAAAACTGTAGTACATTACTTTGCTCTATTGTCAATAATTACCGCAGCAAACGCAATATAAGGATTTTTTTTTAAATTTCACACTTTGGATTACATTATCGAAGTTTTCATACGGATCCCTAATATTTTTGAAAATATTCTATAGCCTATGTTCATCAGGGATAATGTAGGATTCTAATGGTGAAAGAATTTTTCAAATCGGCCCAGTAGTTTCGGAGCCTATTCGATACAAACAAACAAACAAACAAACAATCAAATCTTTCCTCTTTATAATATTAGTATAGATATAAATAGATTATAATATATTACCTATATTATATAAACTTTTAGATGATAAATATTATGTATCACTACATAGTATAAAGCAGTCGCTTTCCGCTTCCCGCGTCTGTATGTATGTTTGCTTATATCTTTAAAACTACACAACGGATTTTGATGCGGTTTTTTTTAATAGATAGAGTGATTCAGGAAAATGGTTTATATGTATTAAACCCGTACGAAGCCGGGGCGGGTCGCTAGTAATATATACAACAGAGAGTAGTGTAGGAGTTTTAAAAATACTTACCTAATAACATAAATGTGTAGGTATTCTGGAATTGTAGGTACTTAGGGACTGTTGTCTTATTGACAATAATTATAAAAATAAAAATAATAATCCCTCCCGTGCTCCTCCCGTGGCTTTTCAATCCAATTTCCCTAAAGTGGCACTGTGCCATTTCAATCCAATTTTATTTACGAAAATTTAGGAATTTTTGAAAAATTTATTATTTGGTAACCCGAAGAGCTATTGCTTCCGGGTTTTGACTGTTACGAAGCTGACAGATGACAGTATCGTTCTGTGTAACAAAACCATTCATTTCCGGATCCGAAATATGTTACCGCGCAAATTTAAAATTTATTTTTCTTTGCCCGAATATTTTAGAGAACTAAAAAAATTCACTAAAAATCCATTTATTTAGTTTATTATAAAGTTTCTTATTTATATAGTAAATAATAGCTATAGATATGATGTAAAAGAAAAACTTAATTTAAATAACTTTGTTTTTTTTTAATGAATTTTATTGGTTTTTTTTCTAAATTATTTTTTTATTACCCTATTTTTTTTCTAGAAATGTTTTTTACACTCTAGAATGCGTTTATAGATAAGTGTGTAGGAAATTTCACGGAGAATCCAAAGATATATAGATGTCTATACCTTTTCATGCAAAATAACAAGATATAGGTGAAATAGTGCATGTAGGGCGTGACGGCGGCGTGTCGGGGCGTGGATCCATATGGTCCCGTGCCCTGCCACCCTAATAACTGCATTTAAATGAACCCATAACCTAGGTGGTCAGGCAACAAAGAATCACACGAATAATTTCAAAGTGTCTGTTCCTAAACCAAAACATTGTTTGTCTGGATAAACTCAAAAATTTTGCCTCATTAATGTGCATAAGAAAGTCTGCGAGGAGGTATACATATATCTAAATATTACGATAGTTTAGGTATAATAACCGTTTTTGTTTCTATTCATATCATGATGTTACTTATCCAACTTAACTAATTAGCAATTAACTACAGTTTTAAAGAGGACATCAATATCTACAAAAAAAGTCTGCGATACTAAAAGTTTTATTAGGGATCCTTATGAAAAATTCGATAATGTAACCCAAGGTGTAAAAAAATTACCTATAATATCATTATTACATCCGTGCGACGCCGACGCCGGGGCGGAGTACGCAATAAAATTAAAGGAAAACTCTGGATAAGACTAGACTGGCTTTTATACTTACTTATACTTACAAGTTTACAAGAAGAAATAGTCGAACGATTAACTTTATTCTACTCGAACATTACACAAATTGAATAAACAAATTAACAATTTAAATAAACTAAAATATTAATTTCGCTCAAAATTTGATCAAAATATAATGCATTGGATTAAGAGTGGCGGTGATACCCGCACACGTCGCTAGATGGCGCTGACTGTATTTTAAACGCGCTTACGATTTGTTTTTATAATAACAAAACTACTCATAAAAAGAAAAAAAAAACTGTGTCAAATAAGAAAATCTAATAAAATAAATCAATAAGCCCACGTTTCTACAAAAAGAAGTGAAATCCCACCAAAAACATTCTGTAAAAAACTAGCCAAGTCTCGATGGAGCTGCTTGTTTATCTCTAAAAAGTAATGAAATCTAGACAAAGTCGTGTCAAGTGTGAGGTTCTTTACTGCGATTTCTTTATTATTATAGAATGTTATGTGACTTGGCCGTTGAACATTCTTTATACGTTAGTGGGTACAAGTCAATTTTGTTTACACGTAATGTTATATCTGTTGTAACTACAGATAATAGCCAATACAGGTATTGGTAATTGGACGCTAGTGTCTTATTTTAGGCTGTTGTTGATCTTGCAACACATGCATTCAGCATTGACAATGCTGACTTCTGCTGTCTTCTTTTTGGAGCGTCAAATCGACCACCGAGCTGTAGAATGCTACATTATCTCTGAGTAACATAGGCTACCTATATTTATTGTTTGAAAAAAATAGGGATCCCTATTAAAACTTCGATAATGTAACCCCCTTGGGTAAAAAAATACCCATAAAATCGTTATACCTAATACGTTACTCCCGTGCGGAGCCGGGGCGGACTGCTATTCATAATAAAGATACAGTAAAGTTGAGCAACTCCTTTTTTTAAGTTAGCTGGAAATGAAATTTATTTGCAATTGTGATAAAAGCAACGTGAATCAAATGTGTAAATAAGAGTATGAAGGGAACAAACGGAAAGTATTAAAAACAAAACTTTCCTTTACTGACAATGTGAACAACGGAAATTCAGTTAATACACATATCAAAAATGTCTGCTTTGCAAACTAGGAGAGTGTTTTTTGCACTTTTTGAGCTATAACTTTTTACCGTTTGACTTAACTTTTGATACTCAGTCCCGTATGGGATGCAAATATTGGCATGAGACAAAGATGTGAGATGTGTGAATTAGACTTGAGACTAAGGGCCTTAGTTTGGTTTTTATGGATACAAGAACAACACTCGAAAATGTCATAAAAACCTTGTAACATAACTTATAAAGGGCCGCTGATCCAAAATTATCCAATAAATTTCTTCCCTTAAATGACACTGATCCAATTTAATCCAATTTTTTTTTCGAAAATTTAGGAATTTTTGAAAAATTTATTATTTGGTAACCCGAAGAGCTATCGCTTCCGGGTTTTGACTGTTACGAAGCTGACAGATGACAGTATCGTTCTGTGTAACAAAACCATTCACTTCCGGATCCGAAATATGTTTCCGCGCAAATTTAAAATTATTTTTTTTTAGCGCCATTTTTTGATCTGATGCGGATATCTGTCTAGCTGACCCGTGACAGACTTTGTCCTGCCCAAATTTCAGTAATCGCATAGAAAAAATCACTTTCAACTTCCAATTTTTTTTCTTATAAACCTTGTCCTAATAAATAAATTACGGATGTTGATAGAATGTGTTTCATTCAGTAGTCAAAAAAAACATATATTTTGATAAATTAAATTGTATTACGAATTTTGGTCGAACTCATATTATTCGGTAGTCAAATTGATTTCAGATGTTTTTGACAAAATAAATTTCGAATACCGACCTTTGGATTAGGATTCAACCTTTTTAGAAAAATGAGATGTCAAATTTTTTGCACATCAGCGCCATCTATACTAAAATCATCCTTTTTGCATTTTTTTGTCATTCAGGGATTTTTTTTCAGATTATAAGTTCCCGCTTCTGTTCATCTGATTTTTATCTACATACTTACTACAACAAATTTCATCTTAATCAGTTTGATCGTTTAGGTTATATTAGAGTACAAACGTATATACAAACCCACAAACTTTCGCATTTAAATATTAGTAAGATTACAAACTTTAAATATACTTTCTATATATATATATACTTTCTTTTTTATATATATATTCTTTCTACTATATATACTACTAGTTGACCCGTGCCCGCTTCGCTGATCGACAGATAGTTTCACATCTGGTATTCCAATCTTCAAAATAAATTATAGCCTATATGTTGCCGAGGATTAATAGCTACATAACAAAAAAAGTTTCATCAAAATTCGTCTCGTAGTTTTTGCGTGAAAGCCAGACAACAGACAGACAGACAGACAGACAAAAATTTCAAAATGTATTTTTTTGGCTTGTGTTACTTGTATGAAGACCCCTAGCAGTATTTTTTTTAGTTTTTATTCAATGTACAGAATTGAACTCTTCTACAGTTTTATTATAAGCTACATAACAAAAAAAGTTTCATCAAAATTCGTCTCGTAGTTTTTGCGTGAAAGCCAGACAATAGACAGACAGACAGACAGACAAAAATTTCAAAATGTATTTTTTTGGCTTGTGTTACTTGTATGAAGACCCCTAGCAGTATTTTTTTTAGTTTTTATTCAATGTACAGAATTGAACTCTTCTACAGTTTTATTATATGTATAGATGATAAAAAAAGAGGTTTTAAATTTAAGACAATAATAAATGTTTTTGATGAATGAAGAATCGTTTTTTTTTAAATACCTACAAACAAAGATAACTTAGGATATAATCTAGATAAATTATAGACAGAAACACGATTGGTGAAATTTTTCTCGATAGATTTATTTTTCAAAGTAGGCTCTTCAAGATTCTCACATTCAACAAATAAGAAAAAAAATGAAAAGCCTTGCAGTGAGTCATTTTGAAATCACGGTAACGGGAACGGGAACTTAACACAATATTTGTTAATTCTAAAGCGATACAAAGTTCGCCGGGTTAGCTTGTTAAATATAAAAAAACCGGCCAAGTGCGAGTCGGACTCGAGCACGAAGGAAGGCACGGCAAAAAAGCACGTTTGTTGTATGGGAGCCCCACTTAAATATTTATTTTATTCTGTTTTTAGTATTTGTTGTTAGAGCAGCAACAGAAATACATACTCTGTGAAAATGTCAACTGTCTAGCTATAACGGTTCATAATATACAGCTCTGTGACAGACAGACGAACAGACGGATAACGAAACCTTAGTAATAGGGTTCCGTTTTTAACCATTGGGTACGGAACCCTAAAAAAAGACTCCCCTTTCTCCCCCACAAATAATAAAACGTTTAAATTCAAAATGCACGTTTATTGAGGAATCAAACAATCACAAAATGTATAAGCCGTTACAATTGAAATGTCCCACCTTCACCAAACATTGGGACAACAGCTGAGGTAAAAAAAATAATGTAACTTTAATCAAAACAATCAAACAGTGTAATCAAAAAAAAATATACAAATTTTGTGCGTTACGAAAATGATGCGAATATAATTTTACGTGTGGACATCGTGTGGGAGCGTTTGATCGCTTTTAGAGTGCTTGACGTGCTTTTGCATTGATAACTATTGACGCTTACTCAAACCTCGTCTAAAGAACACTGGTGTATTTTAATCTATGATAAAATATGCCGCTGCTTCAACATTTGACATTAAACTACGTGTATACCTTATGAAAAAATGACTACATTTTATTATATTTTGATACTTACGAAACTAAACGAATAACAAACGTTCATACCGAGCACAAAATTATTTCTTGTCCGTTATAACACAATTTGCCGGCTAATCAATTAAAACAACGTAAAGCTTAAAATAGTGAAATCATTTAACGTAAAATTAAATAACAAAAATATATGTACAATTTTAGCAAATAAATAATTACAAATTGGTTAAATAATAATAATCGAAGAAAATAGGTAATAATAACATAAGATGATGAAAATAAACGAAATTTGATAATGAATTATTTTAAATAATATTCGTTCAAAACGTTTTAAATGGAATGAAACGCAAGATTAACCAATGAAACTTACATGAATCGATTAAATCTAGACTACAAGTTTTTATGTCCACTACAGCAACAATCAGAAAGCTCTTCCATAACATCTATGTAATTGCAGAAATTGATTATTATTATTATATTTTGACCATTTAACTACAATATTAGTTATTACCTATTAAAAATGGCTTGTAGTGGAAATGTCACATCAAAGATAATATTATCAAAAACTTTAATATGGAATATACTTAGTTTTATTATTTAAAAACTAGGCCGAAAAAAAGGCGCCTACTCACTGAGTCACATGGAGTTCAAACAATAAATGCCTGCTCTTGTTTAGAGAACACTCACTATCAATTTTAATCAAATTGGCACGTTGGAATTGGAGCATTATTAAATTTTGAAAAATATTTTTTAAATTTTATTGTTCGCTCTAATGGATTGGCCAATATTGTGAGATTAATACTCGAATAAACATTTTGAAGTATTCCAATACGAACTCGGCTACTAATATAATTACGTGAAGAAAACAAACTGTTATTATAATAATAAATACAGGAAAATTTCAACGAGTGTGAAGTCAATTGATAAGAATACAACATACAATACTTAATTTTACGTCCTATGTACTATATTTATTAATTGTTGAAAAACATTTCAGAGTAATTAGACATATAAGAAAAAATTCTACGAGAAAAATGTCAAGGTGAATCGATCATGCAGATTATCAAAATCGTCTAATATTGTCAACGATTATATGATATATATAAACAATAAACTAACATAAACACATTAAATGCAGTACATTTTTAATACACATTGAATACAACTATCTCTAAGTTTTATATTACCATTCGTAATACATTTACATCATACTAAAATTCATGATAAATAAATATATATCGGTCAACTAGAACGAAACCACCTAATTCATAAAACTCATGATTTTAGAGAAATGCGACCTTAAGTTACGACTCGGAATTCAAACAAATCTCATCTGATTTTCTTGCATTAGGTACTATATTAATTATGTGACGTCACAATGCCATTTTATCCGATACAATACTGCATTATGTTTGACGTATTCGTACCAAAAAGAGTCGTGTTTAACACATTTCACCATTTCACTATTTTTTATTAAATTATGTTGTATTCGTTCTAGTTGTGCGATAATATCATACACATTGATAAATAATAATCACAACAATATAATTGTATAAAAGGAGCTGACCGCCCGCTCGCTGTGTTCCGCTACGATGTTGCTCCCCAAGCCGCGGCAGAGGTCCGATCCATAGGGGACATTAATAAAACAAATCGAAAGTAAATTAAAGTTCAGACTTACATCAGTCTTGTCGCACGAAACATTTGAAGCGAGTGACAGTCTCGACTTTCGTTCGCAAACGAAGACAGGCGGGGCCGTTAGTCGGCTGAGGCGGGTATGTCCTTATGCCTGCGAGCTTCAACAAAACACACTGAACAGCTTCAAATATACTGTGAGAAACGATCAGCGTAAGTTGCTCGGGGTTGGCTAACGAAGACTTTGCCATGTCGTGACGATACTGAAGTTTCGTATCCCGCTTTTAGTTTAGCCTAATGTATGCTTTTATTTTGAGCATGCGTTCATGTTTGTTATGTAGTTTGATACTTCAGTCGCCAGGTTTTATTTTTTAGCGTAACAGGGGATAAATTATTGATCTTTCACGCATTAAAAATGTGGCATGGATCGAATAGTAATACAAAATATAACTAAAACTCGGGTGTTTCGATCGGTGAGTGCCTTAAGGCCGCTGGTCACCAACACAACGGCGTCTAGACCGAGATCATAATTTTGAAACGCAGCGATACTCGTACAGCATCTATTGTCAATATAAAGGGTATTGACAATAAAAAGGTGGAATATTGCTGTTTTATTTTTTATTACAGCTGTCCTATGATGCCTTATTAAACGCTTTCTATCCGTGCAAAAATCAGTTTAACTCTAAATAAAGCAGTAGTTACTCCTCTTTAAAAAATGACGTCAACTTCTGCCATCAGGATGTTACTTGGTATCTGGGGCCGTACTACAATTTCTAAAGTAAGCAGTGCCGTATTTACCACCAGGCTGAGTAGGCTGGAGTCTAGGGCACTTGATTTTGCCAAAATAGCTTACAGGAATTTAAAAAAAAAAATGATTTTACTGTTATTAGGTCCACGCACATCATTCAACATTTCACCACTTAAAATTATTAGCTAAATCGTTGGATTGTTAAAATAATCTAGGTGTAGGGGGGGGGGGGGGGGTCAATTGTGTAAAGCCGCCACTGAAAGTAAGACTAAATCAGTATTACTTTAAGAGCGAAACTGACAACACTATACGAACGCGTATGGCGTTGTCACTTTCGCACCGCGAGTAATACTGCTTTAATCTTACTTTAGAGATTGTAGTACGGCCCTTAAGAGTAAGTTACATAAGTAGTATTTTGAAATTAAATAGGATCCTCTCAGATCTCCAGGCACTCAGATCCTTGAAGATGTCTCAAGTGGCTAATCTGATGGTATTTTAGTGAAGAATAGAAAATTGCTGGAGAATTTTGTCTGATCAACTGTTGTGTTGGCAATCAGCGGTCTGAGCTTTGGTA
The DNA here is from genome assembly GCA_912999785.1 of Hydriomena furcata. Classification (NCBI taxonomy): domain Eukaryota; kingdom Metazoa; phylum Arthropoda; class Insecta; order Lepidoptera; family Geometridae; genus Hydriomena; species Hydriomena furcata. Next base: position 4,967,638 of record OU538821.1, read on the forward strand.
ATGCTTTCGCTTTACATATTATACGCGATATATATCGCGTCGATCTGGTCAGACAGAAATCCGTCGCGCAGATGCATTCTTTGCTTTTCGCCGCGCGAGTTAATAGGCACGACACCCGGGTCGACGACGACCACAACACCGACTATCAGATGGTGTTCCTCCAACACGGTGTTGGTGACGAGAGGCACAAGGTTCAGGGCCTCGCTATCGCTGCCGTCGAGCTCTACCACCACCACCAGCAGGTTGGTCCACGTGAATACGGCGCTGGAAATAACAAACATATTTTAATATATATAATTTTATATATACAAAAAAATAACATACTAGCTAGATTTCAGTCAGCGAATACCGCAAAATAAGTGAAGATTGATATAAAAAAAACTGGCCAAGTGCGAGTCGGACTCGCGCACGAAGGGTTCCGTAGCATTATCTATAAATAAAGGCAAACTTTGTTTATTCTATTTTTAGTATTTGTTGTTATTGCGGCAACAACAATACAAAATAAACTGTGACAATTTCAACTGTCTAGCTATCACGGTTCATGAGATACAGCCCTGTGACAGACAGACGGACAGCAAAGTCTTAGTAATAGGGTTCCGTTTTTAAACTTTGGGTACGGAACCCTAAAAAAAATTACAGATGTTCTTGCCGATACCGTTAGCATTACGCGAATAACGCGAAATAGGTGAAGGTTGATATATAAATCATACTACCTACTACCTAGTTGTATCAATATAAACCTGATTGGGATTTGATTTATTATTTTTATTTTTTTACTAAATGGCCGGGGTATAATTGATGAAAGACATTGTCTGCTCACTAGATAAACAAGAGGTTAGAGTATAACAAACTCTAAACTCTAAACTCACCATTCGGCGATCTTCTTGTGACATCTCATAACAGAATTCTCAATATCAATTGGATGGTATCTCATCCCGCGCAGCATTATAGTCTCATCCAGAGCTCCCACCACGAACACGGCATCGTGAGTGTCGTGCGAATCCGCAGAGTGCGTCACCGCGCTGCCGCACGACGCCAGCGACTCTGTGTCGCTGTCGCGCGACAATTGCAGCTCTTCGAGGGAACATGCCCCAGCCCCGGCCCCGGTGCTGCTGCTACCAGCGCCCACGCCCAGTTCAGTGCGACGCAGGAACCCTAGATATCCAGTTCGCGCGTAAACCTCCCCAGTATTTCCAGTCACCAGCTGGGCGCTAAAGTGATCAGCGTAATCGCTCTCGTCTCCGTAAATAGTGAAGTATCCGCTCGCGTTGTGCGGCGATTGAACCCATATTTCCCCAAGGTGCGAGTCCCCGCACTGGCCTTTGGTCTCCGGGTTGGCGGTGATGACTTTCACTCCGGGCAGGAGTTTTCCTGACTCCATCAGGCAGAGGGAGTGCGGGCTCCCACGTTCCACGAGCGAGACACGATCGTTGCGCAACGCACGCAAGTCAACGTAGACGGTAGAGGGCTCCGGAGAAGAGGCGCCTTGCAGACAAATGGCGATGTTGACGCGGCAGCCGAACGAAGTAGAGACGGCGCGTGGGCTCAGTCCCAGTGCCGAGAATAGCTTTGAGAAGGAATTGGTGAGATTGATGCGAGGACGTTCTTCAGCGACGACCACGCAGGTGCGCACGCACGCGAGCGCTATCCCCTTTGCCTTGAGCTGGTTCACGGAACTGCCCAGTCCCTTGGTGCACAGCTCCATCACGCCGTAAGAGCAGAATGTGTCGCGGACCTTGTACTGCGACACGGCGCTCAGCCATAGGGCCGGGTTGATCTCAACCTCGGAGGGCGGGATGAGGATCGAGTGGTGTCCGGAGTAGATGCTGCTGAGGCACCAGAGCGCAAAGCCAAGCCCGCAGTAGGGGTCCAGGCAGAGGGCAATGTGGCGAGAGGGGTAAAGCTCGCAGGCGATCTTCATGGCGCGGCAGAGCGAAGTAACAGCCGCGTGAGACATTTTAATCCCCGCTAGCATACCAGTAGTGGACACGCTGAAGTCGAGGTAAGCGAGCATCTCGGCGGTGGGCGCGCGGTACAGGATCGGCAGCTTCTTCTTGGGCATGTCATCGGTATCAAGGGTCAACGGCCAGGCCTTGGAGTCGAGCATGTTACTGGCCTCCTTAGAGCGGAGCAGTTTGATAACAGACTGGTTGGAGAGGACTAGAGTGGCCTTGCTGACGTCGACTATCATGCGCACAGTGGGCAGAGTCGTGTGAAGGTTCTGGGGATGTGGCGGGCGAATGGTAACAGGCACGGCGCCTACGTACAGGCATCCGTAGAATGCGCAGATGAGGTCAAGCCCAGGAGGGAATATCAGAGCCACGTGGTCGCCAGTGTTAACCCTACCCTTCTCCAGAAGGAGGTTTCCGATCCTTTCGGCCTTCTTGTGCAGTTCGACGCAGGTGAGCGTCTTTGCGACAGCGCCTTTGGAGTTGAGCAATGTGAATATCACGTGGTCGGAGGTGCTTTGAGCGCGCCAACGCAGGATTTGAGATATGAACTGGTACTGAAACAAATAACAGAATCAGGGGCCGTAGGAGCAACCAGCTTTTAGGTATCAGATATGAAGGTTACCTTTCTAGCGGCATCGGAGTCATCGGTGTAGCCCATGTCGCGTCCTTGAGCGGAAGCCAGGCGGTTGCCTTGCACCAAGTTGCCGACGATCACAGAGGCAGGGCCCACATCTGTTAATCATTCACATTACAGTACATTTCGAAAAGATAAACTTACTTTCTAAAGCACCTCCTAAAAGGGGGTGAATCAACAAAGTTTTATTTTTAAAGAAAGATAAATTATTTGATCAATAAACAACATATAAAAGTAAGAAAGTTGAATTTTATTATAATGAAAGGCAATATTATTTTACCGGAGTGTATTTCCCTTGGCTTGGGTAGGTTGGTGACGCAAGTATGCGGGCACATCAGCACGTTGGCGGGATGCAGCGTGCCTTCGAGGAAGCGACGCTTGCACTCGCTCAGATGAATCCCTCCCAATGGTGTCTTCGGGAGGAAGTTGGGCTGAACCAGGGCCAGGCAGTAGATGCCTACTTGGTGGATCGAGTCCACAGCTTGGAGCACGCGCGACATCCACTGGAATGACTAAAGAGGAAGATAAAAACGTTATAGAGGGGCTGGTAGGATTTTCTATTAGTAATCCTTTTTAAGAAAATAACAGAACTCTTTTAGGGTCACTATTGAATCTGTCTTTTAGATATTCTGCACGGTGTTCGATCATTTTAACGCGAACACGAACATTGATTAGTTTTATGTAGTCAATGCGATCAGCCTAATCTATTGTGTAACCTAAGAAATGGGGGTAAGGTAAAATCTATAACGCAACCAAAGAATGGGGTAAGGTAAAATCTATTGCGTAACTAAAGATCCCATCAATTGAGTTAAGGTAAATTCTATCAAGTTACCAAAGATGGGGCATCGATTGAAGTAAGGTAAAATCTATTGCGTAACGATGGGGCAGCGATGGTGTACATTTACCTCTTCCTCGCCGCAGTCCGGCCTTTGCTCCGCCACGATACAGATCCTCTCGTCCCTGAGCACGCGAACTGAGAAAACGGCTATACGGCCTCGATAGATGAACTTCATTGGCTCCACGGCCAGCACGGTCGCGATTATATCATCCATGTTGTGTTTGCGTCCGGTCACTGTCATCAAACCGTCGCGTGATCCGCATACAAACACCAGCCCTGAAAGGTTATTAGGTTTAAGGCTTTGCAGGTAATCATCGGAGACTAATACTAGTCGTGAAACAGTATTTTCCGTGGAATACCCAACACAATAACACAAATAAAGATTTTGAATTTGAATTTGAAAAACGTACTGCTGTTTCCGAAGACTGGTAAAAACTCGGATCGATAAACAGGACTGCAAGTTACCAGGATAGACCAAATGAATTGGGTTGCCATCCGTATTAAAATAGTGTCTACCTACTAATCATATAGTTAGAAAAAATGTTATGAATTGGGTTCATTCGTTTTAAAATAACTACATACTTATAATAGACCTCTGACTACCCTTCTAGGCATCTAGATATCTGAGAGGATGTCTACCATACTAAGGAATTACAGTCGTAATCCTATTTCATTTCATAATAGGATAATATTTCAATTTATTATTAGACTTAATAAAAAAGCATATACGTATTTTATTTAAAAACATCAAGTATACAATATTAAACTTGAACTTCAATTCATAACACACGTAACTATGTCATTGTCAAAAGGTTCCACGAAAGAGTAACGTAACCTACTCACTAATTCTTGTACCTAATCAATACTATAATATCGTCCTCTGTGTTATACCGACTGGGTGGTCGCCAAACCACCAAACCCTTTTTTAATCGATGAAAAAAATGATGTTCTCAATTAAACCCGTACATTTTTTGGATGTTTTTTTTATTGTACTGATACAATTTTGCAAAATCGCCGCAATCGATGTGTGAACTGGCTTATCGCATAATTCGTTTAGGAGATTGCATTCGGCGCGAGAATACAAAAAAATATTAAATAGGATTAGAACTGTTAGAAAGATATCCGCTGATATTAGTTGATTATGATTAGTTTGTTACTTTTACGTCAAAACGTAATTGCATTTGCTTTCAAATTTATTGCACTATTCGCGTTGATAGACATTTTTATAATCAAAGCAATAATTTATTCAAAGCGGGCAAGTGTCATTGATATAATTTCGAGGAGATAATAATAGATTTAACTTCAAATAATTCAATGTCATTTGTGGTGACGAGTTGAATTGCTATTGAATAATTAGTTGCATTCTGTAGGCCATAGCTAATTGTGGTTATTTAGTTTAATCGCGTTAATGGTAATAATTTTATGCTAGGATAAAATATGCAAATTACAATTAAAACAGCCAGTAAATACAACAAATTACAATTAAAACAGCTAGTAAATACAATTATTGTATTTACTGGCTGTTTTAATTGTAATTTGCATATGTTATTGTTATTGTACAATTATTGTATTTACTTTAAAAGGATCAAATGACATACTCGTCATAATAATGAGCGTCCATTGAAACCAAAATAGGTTTTAATGCATTATGTATTTATAGAGCTTTTTCAGTGTCATTTAATTTTTTATTAAAATGCTCTATTGAAACTTCAGTATCAATACCCGTCTAATACATTTTGTAAGTTCGCTTCAAACTTAACCGTGGGCAGTATTTCAAAGCGAATTGAATTGTGCAAGATAAATTAGTCTATAGCTTTTTGAGCTACAGGGGCCGTACTACAATCTCTAAAGTAAGACTCGTAGTACGGGCCCTGGTCAGTAAGTTAATAAAAGTCATGTCACGTAGATGCAAGCAAAGTAGATGGAGAGTGGCTGGCTAATTGAATGCGAACCAAGGTTATTGTTGAAATAAGGCTGCGTTGCCGGTTAAGGGCGGAAGCGGAGGCTTCGCTTGTACAAAATTATTCATATTTTTACAAGCTTTTATTTAACTTGCAATGTATGTTACTATATAACTATGTTTATAAGGTGGAATCTAGCAAATCAATTTTGAAGCAGTTATCCCCAACCGATTGAGCTGAAATTTTGCATACTTATGTAACTTCGGTGACAATGATATGATGACAGCGAGCTGATCTGATTATGCAGTCAGGAGCTGTTCAACAGACTTTCACAACTGAACTTCTTAGTAAATACTCTGATTAAGTAAAAACTTTGCATTATTGTCAAGTTTCAATGACAATGTTATATTATTATGTGACAAGTGATCGATGATTTTAATGTTTTTACAAAAGCTTGTCAATGATCAACATTTTTCAACAGAAAACTTATTGATAATGAGACTCATTGTTAAGACGAGTAATACTTTTTTTGATGAATACTGAATCGTTTTTTCTCTATAATCGCAAAATAAACAGTTTTGTATTTTATGACAAAGATAACTTAAGGATTGAAACACGAATGGTGAAACTTTTCTCGATGAGATTTATTTGTGTTAACTGCCCGATCCCGTTCCCGTTAAAAAGTATCCTACGTCCGTCTCCTGGTTCTAAGCTACCTCCCCACCAATTTTCAGCCAAATCGGTTCAGCCGTTCCTGTGTTGTAAATAGTGTAACTAACACGACTTTATTTTATATATATAGATTAATGAAATTCCAATTAAATAAAAGAAGATTTATGTTTTAAAATAGCTTCAACATGAATCCTGCTAGGATAAAATACTTATTTATTTTGACTGTCGCTCGCGCTATATACTTAGCACCTATGTTAATTTTCGGTGTAAATATCGTTAAATTCAGCTCCAACCCCTACGCTTTAAATTTGAGTTGCATTCTCGTCACAGAGACCACTAATTTGCTTTGACCTTTACCGTGTTTGGATTTAAAATTGGACAATATAATGTAACGTAAATAAGTTTTCTCTTGAAAAATATTTTTCAATGAAAAGCTTTTGTTAAATGATTTAAACCATCGAGCACTAGCGCGCTATCACCTGTCACATCATATAACATTGTCTTTGGAACTTGACAAGATGCAAAGTTTTTAACCAATCGAAGTATTTACTAAGGAGTTCCATTGTGAGTGTCTGTTAAAACAGCTCCTGACACCATCATTATTAACATTTGTCTACTTTAATTATTTTTAAGCAAATAGTTATTTTATGTTTAAGTTTTATTTCTAAATCAAGTGTAGCGTGTGCTGCTTTTTGAATTTGTGCTGAGGCTCTTTAGTTATTATTATTATTATTATTTTTTATTGTTTACGTACTTGAGTAGTACTTTTAATAATTATTCTTGTTTGAGCCTTCACCTTGTTCGATTGGCATCACACTGGAGCTCTACATAGCTTTAAGAAAAGGATCATTAAAAAAAGGTAGACCCCAAGCCGTGTTTGTTGCCTGATTCTGATTGGTCGCGTGGAATCGGCGTAGCTTCACCTAGTTCCTAAGACGTTTCAAAGTGATCCTTGTGATTTTATTGAAATAAATGATTTTTGAATTTTGAATTTGAATTAGATCAGGTCGCTGTCACCATATTATTGCATTATCACCGAAGTTACATAAGTATGCAAAATTTAAGCTAAATCGTTTGGGGATAGCTGCTTCAAAATTGTGTTGCAAGATTCCACCTTAACAAACATAGTTACATACATACATACATACATACATTGCAAGTTAAATGCTTAAAAGCTTGTAAATAAAAAATCACGAATGTTATTTCCGATTACGGTGGACATCCTCTCAGATCTCCATGCGCTCAGTTCCTTGAAGATTTATAATGATGGTAGTCAGAGGCATCTTCAAACATCACATTTTATATAATGTGGACCTATTTCATACGTGATGAGTACAATCTCATCGCTGTTTATAATCAAACTAACTTTTCTCACGATATTTTTCTTCTCCGTTCCGAGCTCGTGTTGATGCGCATATAATTTGTATCCAGTCCACTCGTGTTAACGAGTTTGAACGAGTGCAGTAATATTTGGGTCATGCTCGTAATAAAAACTCTGAACTCAGAACGTATTGTTGTTAGGACAAACACTATTATAGGTTTTTTTGTTTTGTTTTTTACCATACTACTACGAAGTTACAGCCACCACAATAGCATAACAGTTTCATAATACATTTCGCAGTAAAAATAATGACATGGCGTGACCATATTGCAAGAGCTTACCTAGCTACGTTTCCACATGCTCCAGCTCTCTCCATTAATAATAATTATGATTTTTTTTATGATAAAAATATATGTACAAGGACTTAAAAAAAAACACAAACAATAAAAAAAAACTTAAGATAAATAAAATAAAATAAAATAAAATTAGACCAAATTCCAAATGATCCAAGCGATTTCAATGAAAAAACGCTTTATTGACTTTGAACTGAATGGCGCGGAGCTGGGTGAAGTGGAGCGGAGCGGACCTTGAATTGACCAATTACAGTGCTCGAAATAGTTGACCCATAAACTTCCGAGCACTGCGATTGGTCATTTCACGTACCGCTCCGCTTTAATCCGCCCAGCTCCGCGTCAGTGGTGAAAACGCACCCTTATAATAAACCTTGTCATCATTTTTTACTGGATGTTTTCTGTTCGGGAATTGAACCCAACAGCTATCACTATTATCTGTGACTGGGGCCCTAAGCACGAACAACTATCGTATAACTATCGTATCGACAACGTCGATACCAAATGTCAAAACTGACACTTATACTAGTATTTACCCGCGACTTTGACTACGTAGATATAGGACTTTTGTCGAATTATTCGTAAAACATTGAAACTATAATAATCCTGATAATCAAACATTGGGGAAAAAATGAGCCTATGTTCGTTCCAAAACTTTAACGATCTCTGTATGAAATTTCATCATAATCGGCCCAGCGGTTTGGCCAGACGTAACGTCACAGACAGACAGACATACAGAGTTACTTTCGCATTTATAATATTAGTATAAATAATAAGATTCCGTTCTGACATTTGGTACCGACGTTGTAAAAATAAAATAAATAAATAGGATCACGACTGTTATCCCCAAGTACGGTAGACATCCTCTCAGATCTTCAGACGCTTAGATCCTTTGAAGATGTCTAGTGGGGGTAGTCAGAGGCACGACCAAACATTATATTTGGCACATGCCCGCATTTTGCAGTAGTTAGCATTCCATACGTGACAGGTTGCAAGCCCATCGCCGCTTATAAGAACACTAACTGGTTTCCTCACGATGTTTTCCACCGTTGTATATGTTAGTACATACGTTGTACATATGTTAGTAATTCATGCCAACCCCACATGCATATTTCGCATAGTCGTATTAGTTTAGTAGTACAAGTTATTGATTATTTTACAACGCATGCGCGTTGTTGCTTTGCATACCACCACCATATGTGCGTTTAAACGGCGACATTTTACTATTGCCACAATACTGCCTAAACCACACTCATTATCGAGTTTCGCTTAAATGATGATTTAAAAATGTAAGTGTTGTCGATTATACCCAAGTACCTATATACCTATAAGAACTTAATAACAAAAAAATAGTAAGTTTGGCAGATGCTAATAGTTTAATGAGTATTTTGAGAACATCATTAAACGACCAGCCTCTATACGATACTGAGTATGGATCTGAATCTCTTCATCTCTGATGTTGAGATGAAGAGATTCTAACCTCAAAGATACAATTCTTGAAAATGGCATAACCTGCTGACCTAGCATATGCATATGCACCCGAAACCATTTTGTCTACAGCATGGTAGGCAATAAATATATTTTTCGTAAAAGCAGCGATATCTGTTCTGTTACAGCAAGGCAAGATTGAGCACGATGTAAAAAAAAATTGCTTGTTGTAATGCCCTATAATTACGGGAATAATCCATCCCCATCCATCTCGCCATCTAGTTCCAAACTAAGCAAAGCTTGTACTATGGGAACCAGATAACTGATAAAATTATAACATACTTCGTTTTCTTGTAAATACATATTTATTATACGTATTAACACCAAGACACAGAACAAACATCTATGTTTATCACACAAATATTTACCCTGGATGGGGTTCGAACCCACAACCTACAGCGCAGAAGGCAGAGTTACTACCAACTGAGCTGTGAGTCGAACACTAGGAACACTGGGTCTATCAATAACTATACTTTTACTTATACTTATGTATACTTAAGTATACTTTTACGGATGTGCAGTGTAAACCTGTTTGGAATCCTATACAAAGAAAACAAAAGAAGACCAATTATAAAAGGGAAGCTTCTACACTCACCTGAATTTAAAATTGACGTCATCTCTACAAACATAAGAATCAATGAAGGCAAAACCGGCAAAATCCACTCAAACCGAACCTTTTTGTCGTAATCCCCATTAAACTCTACAACATGTAAAAGTCAAACAGCTTCAAAAGCAGCAATTTACTATTAAAACAAATTACATACAAATTTCATGAATCTCGGCGTCTTATCCGCAAAACGATTTTGACAATACGACAGTGCTAAGTGCTCCGATATATTCGGCCAAACCGCACTCTTAGAAATGGTCGTCTGTCATTATAGAATGTATGATGTCAATTGTCTAAATTAGTATTGGTCTGTAAAACGATTTCATGTTTACTACACTATATATAACCGCTCTATTCAACCAGTATTAACTAGCCAAATCCGGTGCAAAGCAGTTTCGACCAGCTTCTAATCTGTTGAAATCCGCTTCCTTCTTTTGAGGATGTGTATATAGTTTATATAAGCAGACGTAGTGATGAACTGTCATAGGTAAATTAGATTTTTCGGTATTTTTAAATATGGATATTGCCGCTTTTGCTTTTATATGATTCTTAAGGTGCTTAGTCTACAAACATCGACCACATAGTCAAAATTGATTCAAAATTCATTCTGATTGGTCAGTTCAATGCGCGTCGTGAATCGCGCTCGGTATCTTGTATCATCGGTATTAAGCCTGTGTTCGCCTAGCATGAGAGGTATATAGACTGTGTGGTCGATGCCTAAAAATAACCATAGATAAAAGGTGCTTACCTCCAGGTCCGAGGAATCCCAGAAGTCCGCTGCGTACATAGCTCTCTTCGCCAATCGGCTCTCCGTCCGCGTCTAGGGGACGTACGCGGAACACGGTGTTGGTGAGTCCCGGCAGACCCCAGTACCCGGAACCTGTGGCCCCAGACAACACGCAAATCTCGCCAACCTCGTCCGTCTTGCAGAGGAACGAGGGTCCCTCCATCTTCACGACCACGATCACACCTGTAAAGATTAAGGAGCCGGATTAAAACACTAGAATCTACAACGTTTAAATAAATATTAGTGGATATTTCACGCAGCGTCATCTAGCCTCAAACTAAGCAATGCTTGTACAATGGCCCTGTTTTTTTTTTGTAAATACCTACTTATAATACTCGTAGATAACACTCAAGACACAGAACAAACATCTATGTTCATCACATAAATGTTCATTCTTGATCGAATCAACATCACTACAAGATGAAGATTCGATTGACGTGTTCTCTCTTGTATCAGTTATTTTTACCAAATGCTAAGTAAATACGACAGAGGCTATTTAAATGTTTCCAACTCGGAGTTTATTTTAACATATAAAAACATTATACCTGCAACCTTATTGCGTATGCTCACTATTAAGCGTATTCGGATTTGTCTGTCTTATTCCAATAGTATTCCCATAGTCAAAATAACGATTACCAGTGAGCTTGCTAATGGAAGTAGTCAGGGCGTCTACTCCGCAAACCGATAAACGATTTATCGTGAAAAACGCACATCGTTTCCGACACAATGAAACGACCGACATTACTTTAAGACAATTGACATCATAACATTCTACTATGACAGACGACCATTTCTAAAAGTGAAATTTTGGCGAATATATCGTAGTACTATCGTATCGTTTTGCGGAGTGGACGCCCTGGTAATGAAAACCAGCGGGTTGAGATAGATTTTCCTGCTATTCCTCTTCTGGAGAACAGCTCGGTACTTACATGACGGCATGACCTGGCCGCAGTCCTGCAGTGTTAGCGAGGTGAGTGAGTTCTCTGCATCGACTCGCACCACGCCGTACGAGAGGCCTGACATGGATAGGACTCCGCGGCCCGCGGTCGAGCCGCCACGTCCGGCGCGACGCACGCACACAGTCATAGATTCGCTGCTGCACGCGCACGGACAGATTGCATCGCCACGTACCCCTGGGGAAAGCGAAAATTTCATTTGTTCCATGATCAATATCAAAAATCTTTTATTCAATAAAAACAAGTTGTACAATCATTAGGGCTGGGAACTCTAATAACCTGTGTTAGACAAGTTAGCCCTTTTCTGTGGTCGTTAACAAACACTTGAGTTTATATAAAATAATTACGTACGTAAAGTTAGAGTTTAATATATTTAGATGGTTTCGACATAGGATAGGAAACTTGTAATGAATTACGAGATCATCATATCTATAACATTTTAATTTAACTAGCAGAGAAGAATATAAAAGCAATTTCAGTCGCAATTTAATAAAAATCCATCGAAACTACAGTGCAGAACGCTAACAATTAAAGCTGTAGGGCAAGCCAGGTCAAAGTCAATAGGTATTTATTTCAATAAAATCACAAGGATCACATTAAAATGTGCCAAGGAAGCTAGGTGAAGCTACGCTGATCTTTACGAGTTGAAATATGCAAGCCACTGAAATGTTGTGACCTCGTTAGTCAAATACATTAGTGTATTTCATATATAAAGCCTATTTAAATATAACATTTCTATTAACCTGCTCTGAAATTTAAGAATGAATAACTAAGATATGAAGCTGCGCCAATATTAAGCTCCCAAATATTAGTACGCGCAAGACAAGTGATAGAATAGATTAGAAATTATTAACGTACATCCTAAACCTATGGCCCTAGAAACATGTTTTTTTAGGGTGTATTCTTTTTAGTTTGTAGAAGTGCACTAAGGAATTTCCGAAATTCAACACCAAAGGGGGTGCACCAGGGGTTAATTTCTGTTTAAAAATAACGTGAACGAAGTCACGAAGGTTTCCACTAGTCTTTATAATAAGTTAAACCAGTTTTTTGAACCATGGACGCCATCTCTGACTGCAGGATACAGGAGAAAGGTTGTAATACGCGCATTGCAGTTTGATAGTTCGATGATTCGCTCACAGATGGCGCTAGACTTGATCTTCCTGTACCTTGGGTTCGTGATTCGCGTCTGAAAATGCTTTACTAGTCGGACAATAGATGTCACTGTACTTTTAGTTTTGGGAAGTGTCAAGCATTTGTCGAGTTGTCAGACATTCCCACTGTTTACTAGAATGACACGAACATTTGCAGAATTGTGACAAGTCACAGCAGCCAGGGAAAAAGAATTGAATTTAATTGCACTACATTTTGTGTTATCTGTGTTTAATTTTTTTTATATAAAACTCACTAAATATGGAGTATTAACATTTAGATTCAGTACTGAACATTTATGCATTATGTTCGTAGTTATTTTATACAACACTAGCTGACCCGTGCCCGCTTCGCTGTGCGTAAGACATTTCTAATATTATCGCGGACTTTATTGTAGAAAAAATAATGTGTTTATTTACGACATCACATTAGAAACCTCTAAAATTATCAGTGTTTCTCTACTATATTATGCATGTATTATACATATAAACCTTCCTCTTGAATCACTCTATCTATTAAAAAAAACCGCATCAAAATCCGTTGTGTAGTTTTAAAGATATAAGCAAACATACATACGCGGGAAGCGGAAAGCGACTTTGCTTTATACTATGTAGTGATAATTGCTACGAGTATAATTTGAATTCTAGCTATAAGTACGAGAATCTTTAGGAATTTACTCCATTATGAAGTTATCTATTCCAATGATCTGTTTCATCTTTTCCAACTGGTAGTTGGAATACATGGTTTTTTGTCTTTCTACTATTGAAACACTCGTATTTTAGTTAAATCATATACAAATTAATCCCTATTTCCAGTGGTCACGGAATCACGCGTTTTTTTGTTGTGTTTGTTATTGTCCGGAGAAAGTCATTACGAATGAAAATGGGGATAAACTTAAAAGTGCTTTTTTCTATGGGATTAATGAAATTTGTCAAGACACTGGCGAGACAGCTAGTTGGTTTTATAAACGTTTAGTTATTTTTCCATATCAAATTTAAATCTTTTGGTATCTTAGTTTTACGTTTTAATAAAAGTAAAGTAAAAGTTATAGTTGATAGCGTAAGAGTTATCTTCTAACTAGTTTAATAAGCGATTTTTCAACTTTCAACCTTTCCGACGCGTCTTTTGTAGCCGTTTTTAGGGTTCCGTACCCAAAGGGGATCCTATTACTAAGACTTCGCTGTCCGTCCGTCTGTCACAAGGCTGTATCTCATTAACCGTGATAGCTAGACAGTTGAAATTTTCAGATTATTATGTATTTCTGTAGCTGCTCTAACAACAAATACTAAAAACAGAATAAAATTAATATGTAAGGGGGCCTCCCATACAACAAACATGATATTTTTGCCGTTTTTATAGATAATGGTACGGAACCCGGAACGCGAGTTTGACTCGCGCATGGCCGGTTTTTTATAATCGTGGTCGATATTCTGTACATAGTTAGTTACCTTTGCTTTGGAATACTGAGAGGAACTGGTCACAGGAGGACAGCGACCACGGATTGGCTCCGTCGGCGACGAGCAGCATACGCAACGAAGACAGCGATATCTCCTTGTGGTCGCGTGTCGCGAGCAGTCCCCAGTGCAAGTCGCGCGACTTCACTATAGCCACAGACGCCCTGCAATGCCAAACAGGTGTTAGGTATCATTATCACTGCTGATCTCCCCCAAATCTTTCCAACCATCTCAACTTTCATGGACTTCTACCATACTCTCACGAAGGCGTCAAATTCGTAGCTTCGTAGGTATCATCCATCCAGTACGTCGTTTTTCGTAGTTTTTTGACCCCTACCCCGTCACAGACAGTTGTGAAATTTCCCCCCTTCCTAGTGTGAGGTCACATATTTTGCAATTTTGCATCTAGAAATTATTAAATTAAAACAGCAGTTCTTAAATTAATTTTATTTCCATTTAAATTATTACATTTTTAATAAGTGATTAATATTATAATGATTTGAAATGTGACGTCACGAAACTTAAGACCCCTCCCACCCCTTGTCACACAATGTCATGTCACACTTCATCGACCCCCTCCTCCCCGTAACGTGTGACGTACTTTATGGATGGTCCCTAATTTTTTTTAAAGACTTTAGAAAGATGACAATATTAATTGGACACTATATTTGAAAAGCTCGGTTTATCGACAGCAACAGCTGATCCAAGGCTTAAGGTGCCTTTTATCCGAAACCGAGCATCCAAGCCACATTCGTCACGATGACGTTAAGAAATTGTACTCGCCTGTACTTGGTGATCATGTGCATCCAGGACGCAGGGCTGACTTTCATCAGAGCGTAGGGTATGAAAATGACGTGCATTCCGTTGAGCACGCTCGCAAGCACGGCGTGCCAGAGGCCCGTCTCGCGCTTGAAGTCGAGCACGCACACCATGTGCTCACCTTCCGTGTAGTTGCAAGCAACGGAAAGCATGCGGCTGTGGGCTAGCATTGAAGCCCTAGAAATTAAAAAAACGTTTTCTTTTTATACCACATGTTTTTATTTGGATGAAATGGTTTATTATAAAAAAATATATTTATTGTTGTTTTTAAGACCTATCTTTTATTTATTAAATAGCAACTGTTGAGATATAACATTAAATTAGAATCAAAACCCTACTCCATGTTATTACTCTACTTTAAAAGCTCGACAATTTTGGAAGCTTTTCAATTCAAAACGTCATCTTTATTTGGATTAAAAGTAAGAGTAGGTTAAGAGTAGCATAGTCAATGTACTTCTTCAGAGTATAATGAGAACAATGTTCCAAGATATTAAAGGCTTTTACAAAAAAATAACAATAATATACCTAATGGTGTATAACCAAAAATTACATAATACAGGTAACGTCATCTAGTACCTAACTTTAGAGATTATATTCCAACGTACTCAAACGTAAACTCAACACGGGTCTTACTTCAATCTTCAAAATGGTTTAACTTTCCGAAACTAACCCTGACGATGCACTATCCATTAGCCACTGAGTGACGCTAGATGGCGTGACGATGCATAAAGCAACCTGGGAAAACTTTGGGAAAATATGGCAGGTGCAAGCGTGGCAGTATGCAACTTTAGCGGAAACATGAGACTTGAATGTGTTTCCAGCAAACGCCCGATAGATACCGACACGGTACACCGAAGCACACATTAAAAGTTTTCAGAGTGATGTATGTATAACTTTCGGTATGCTGTTGCATGCAAGTTTAAATTGAAATTTTCAACAACGCCAACGCGTAGGTAAACTCCGTCGGGCGGTATTATATTGCCATTTGTGTGGGAATCGCGCCGGATAATAATTAAACTTCATAATGATGGTTATCAGCTTAATGAGTTGATTCGATATATATGAGCCGTGCGCGTAATAAAATAATGCTTCATACCATCTGCCGTCTTAAAATGTATTGAAAACTTAAATTATCTCTTTTAAGTCTTGAAAATTAAAATTAAGTATGTATTCATGCGTTCGTATGCAGAAACAAACATTATCAAAAACCCATCGTCTCTTAAAACTCCCGAATCGAACCCGGAACTCGGCACCATTGAATGAAAGTAACCCCGTTTACTCGTGAAAATGCGTTCGAATCTTACGCAATTTCAGTACAGAATATACTGTTTGGGAGTGTTGCTACTTATAACCGCTGGTTCCAGTCTAAACTGAACAGGCTGAATTATTTCAAACATTCGATAATAGAGCAAGCCTTGACTACAAAATTTACGATTCAGTCGAAATTACGAAATGCCTGGTAACCGGTATATAAGGCAAGTTTATGACAAATGCACTTCGCCTACGAATTTGTGAGGTCAAAAATATGGCTGGATAGTTTAACTAAACCCGATTGATAGATACGAGCATCTACTGTAATCTATTTAACAATAATCAGTTTTTGTATAAAGAAATACGAACCTAAAAATGAATATTGTGCAGTCGCCCGCAAGATGTTAGAGTAGGTATACATTTAAAAAACCTAATATTAATACATTTAAAAAACCTAATATTATTATCGTCTAGACTAGAGGTCGAATAACAAAAGCACCAATACTAAGTTACTCTTTGATACTTGCGAGTACATCGACTTGCCTCTGATATCGAACATACTAAGAGCAAACCTCGATATAACGATACGATGATGAGAATATGCGAATGTCCCTCGAGCGATGACTACTATCAATCAGTAATTAATGACTAACTTGGTTTTCGTAACGTAACTCTGACCAAAGTGACATTTGTTATGCAAATTGTATCTAAGCTGCCGTCTGTGTGTTAAGGCCTACCCTAAACAAAATTAGCAACTAGGCCAAAAGCGGTGTGTGCTATTTAGCGTTTTTGGGATAACACCGTTAGAATAAAGTTGAAATCGGCATACGCTTCGACGTAATGTAGCGTTGACAACAGCTGCAACGACAAAGACGGTAGGAACTCTGTTTTTAGAACATTTTTGTATCGAACAAAAAATATGCGTGGACAGGACATACATAAAAATATATATATATATATATATATATATACATATATATACGCGTCGACTTGGGAACCTCCTCCTTTAAAAGTTCTTGTAATTTGGTTGTGTTGCGTTCCGTTTCACCCTATGGGTGAAAACGGGACTCTATTACTAAGACTTCGCTGTCCGTCTGTCTGTCACAAGGCTGTATCTCATGAACCGTGATAGCTAAACAGTTGAAATTTTCACAGATGATGTATTTCTGTTGCCGCTATAACAACAAATACTAAAAACAGAATGAAATAAATATTTAAGTGGGGGCTCCAATACAACAAACGTGTTTTTTTTTCTGTTTTTTATAGATAATGGAACGTAAAGTTCCATTCCTTCGTGCGCGAGTCCGACTCACACTTGGCCGGTTTTATTTTATAACATGTAGGTACGTCTATAAAAAGTCTTTTTATTACGACTAATAATTATGTAGTGGAGATAGTCCAAAAATGTCCGTCCAGCTCTCAGCATATCAAGTCCCTTATGATGCGGTAATTTTTTACGAATAACTAAAATGAAACAAGATCAAGAAGGGTTTGATTTATCAAGCACGTCTACATTATTATACTTTGCCAGAGTTTCAGTTAAGTTGCAATTTTAAATTTATGACATCCACTCTATTGAATTAAAGTGAAATTGCGCAGTGGCGCGTCGAGGCAGCGACGCGGCAAAAATGTGCAAAAAATTCAAGTTTTAATAATTCAGCTTAGTATTTGGGTAAATTTACAATTAGAAATACCATTTTATGAAGAATATTTAGGTAATATATATATAAAATAATGCTTTCATTTTCAAGAGGTGTGTTTGTATTTTTTGCTAATAATAACATTTTAAATAATTGTATTTTGGTAATCATAACATAATTTGTAAGTTTTTTTAAAGCACGACGCAAGCTCTACTACGCGATCGGAAACAAAAGCAGCCACGAAATCTTACCCTCGTATTCAAGAACGACACTATGAGAACACGCACCCACAGTGGACGACATCTTTTTTCATAAACATCACTTTATGTGTTGAGCGGCACTATGGCGCACGCTACCGTGTGCCTTTAGAGCTCAACTTTGGCTAGAGGCACACGACAATGCGCCTCTAGTCACACTATGCAGTGTCGCACAACACAAAGTGATTTTTATAAAAAAAGATTTCGTCCACTGTGGGTGCGTGTTCTCATAGTGTCGTTCTTGAATACGAGGGTTAGGCGCTCAGATCCTTGAAGATATCTAAAGGGAGTAAACAGCAGCACGTCCATAGATTACATTTTGCCGTGCAAAGCAATTCATACGCGACATGTAAGAATACTAACTGGTTTCCTCTCAATGTTTACCGTTTACGAGTGGACAATCCGAATTATTGACATTATGAAGTGAAAATGTTTTCAGCCTACTTTTCCATCAGCCGAAACGTCTTCGTCTACAAGATAGAGGTTTTTCCCTCTGAGCTTGCTGGTTTTTCCTCGTAATTACTTAACCATCCAAACACGAGTGGCATTAAAACATACAAGTCGAAAGTCGGTACGTAGCACTCGTATTCTACAAGGAGTTGAACAGAACTCTTCGCAATTTAATAATATTCTCCGCAATCGAATGAAGTTCAATTCTAAATCAGCCGGTTCAGAAGTTTAGAGCATTTGACTATTCGCATTTCTACCTACACAAACACGTAATGGATCGGAATTTTAGCAAATAGTTATTCAATTGCGGAACCATTGAACATTGTTATTTGAACAATCTGACCACACGATTGACTAGTTCTAGTAATTTGTAGTTTATGTACCGAATTCATTAAATACACCAATCGGGATTAATCGTTACGACTATTAGATACTCGTGTTCGTCTGCACTCTATTTTAAGTTCATGCCATTTAGGACATATTCGGCGATTGAAGGAT
Source organism: Hydriomena furcata (assembly GCA_912999785.1). Classification (NCBI taxonomy): domain Eukaryota; kingdom Metazoa; phylum Arthropoda; class Insecta; order Lepidoptera; family Geometridae; genus Hydriomena; species Hydriomena furcata. Next base: position 4,986,662 of record OU538821.1, read on the forward strand.
ACTGGTAATCATCTTCTAGAAATAACCTAAACTAACCAAAACCAACACTAAAAATCTTGAAAGTAGAAGAATGAAACGAGTATGTGATTAAAGTAATATATCCAGAAGTAGGTACCTGTTATAAATAAATAAATGAAATAGGATGACGACTGTAATCCCCTAGTACGGTAAAGAGTAGACACCCACTTAGATCACCAGGCGTCCAGATCCTTGAAGACTTAAAGGGAGTCCAAATGTAACATTTGGCACAAATCCACATTTTGCAGTACGATTGCAAGATCCAGATGGAATGCTCCGGAAACGAAAACCTTACTCCTAAATGACTTGGAAAGAAACAAAAGTTACCTATTAGGTAAGGAAAAAGTTGAAAGAAACACATATTTTAATGGAATAACATTAGTGGTATCAAACATGGGTAAACTGACCTGGTAACTATGACTCCCATTGCAGAGCCATCAGCGGCCGAGGTATGCTCGATGTGTGCAGGGCTTTCCTCTGCGGGGCGCGGAGGGGGGATCCAATCGCGAGGGGGGCGGGGTAGCTTCTCAGTCGAGACCCATTGCAATGATGGCCAGCCGCGAAACGAAACCACGTCTCCAGATGATGTTTTAGGCAATCCTATGGTGGGGAAATCAAGATTCAAATTCAAATTATTATTATTTTTTTAATAAACTCACAAGGATCACATTGAAACGTCTTAGGAACTAGGTGAAGCTACGCCGATTCCACGCGAAGCCTAGAAGAATCAGGCAACAAACACGGCTTGGGGTCTTTTTTTTAATGATCCATTCCTTATTGCTATGTAGAGCTCCAGTGTGGTGCCAATCGAACAAGGTGAAGGCTCAAACAAGAATAATAATAAAAAATACTACTCAAAAACGTCAACAATAAAAAAAAATAACTAAAGAGTTTCAGCACAAATTCAAAAAGCAGCAGATGTAGCATACGGTCACCGACTACGATCAGGTTAAGGTTTGGTGGCCTGATTATTAACGCTTGTAAAGCCCGAGTCCTTTGTTCGGATTTGCCGCGGATATTTACCAATGGATCTTAATACTATGCTCGTAGATTGAAGGCTTGGATATGACAAAATAAACTAGTAAAAATCAAAATACAACTTCGCAATCCTAGCGACCGGCAGCGGTAAACGAAGTATTCTACGAGCTGTCTTTTACAGTAGATACAGTAGATGTAACTTTTACAGAAGATCGATTTCAATCTTTTGATTAGAACCGAGCATTTTCATTATTTAAGTAGAAATTGTATTTTATTTCCGAGATCAGTTATGAAATGCTGCGAGCTTTCCGTCCGTTCGTATTTATCAGTTGATATTAATTAATAGAGAAAACTCCGGTGGTGCCGTTACTAACTCAATTTCATTTTATACCTATTCCATTTCTAGAAATGGAATCTGAGAAATGTACAAATGTTTATTCAATAAAGAAAACATTCTTGAATGTTATGTTTGTTTAGGTTATGAAGTTTTCTGCAATAGCAGAAATGCTGTTCAACAAATACACACTGGAGATGTTTTCGTCCTAATAATATTATATATGCGAAAGTTTGTAAGTTTGTTTGTATATTTGTGCCTAAATTAGGCCTCAACGACAAAACGGACTAAGATGTAATTAGCTATAGAAGAAGTTATAACGCCCGAATAAAACATAGACTACTTTAAAATTAGAAAATGATTACCAAAATAATAAAAAAAACGCTTAAGGGATAATTTTGGTATAGATGCGCTGGTGTGCAAAAAATCGAACATCAGTGTTGACATCAGTCTTCATAGCAACGTGCGTTACTATGCGATTATTGAGATTTGAACAGGACAACGTCTGTCGCGGGTCTGCTAGTGCAATATAAAACAATTTATTTTCTTTATTAAGTGCACTCACCTTTCAGACACGCTTCGGATGTGAGCGCGTATTGGACACTGCAGGAGCCCAGCAGAAAGCCGACTTGCTGCAACCCAGCATCGCGTCTGGTCAGCGGAACTTCTATGGGGACAGGTACCACGCCAGCTTGCAGGCATCCGTAGAATGCGCAGACGAAGTTGATAGGATCATTGTTCGGGTAAACCAGGGCTACCCGGTCAGATGACTTGATAGAGTTGTCTCCGGTCAGAGGTCCCCCGCTACTGTTCTTCGATGTGAACGTCCTGTTCAGCAGTGCGTGCGCGATCTTGAGTGAGCGACTTAACAGTTTACCTGCGGAGGGAGAACTGTATGACTACCCGTTTTCGTGTCTATATACAGCTGTGAGGATGGTGAGGAACGGGCTAAGGTGGAGTATAGGAAGGTAGGGTTTTGATGTACCTAATCGTGTATGACGCTCAATCCTCATTTAAATTCGAATACATTCATACAATGCCTGTAGTAGGTCCCAAGTTGCCACAAACTTGACATGTTTACTTCATATTCAAACATCTCAGTAAATCATCAAAAAATACATGAAAGAAATACAAGGGTTCAAAAAAATATATATTGATTTAGGCATGTAATTGTCTTATTTATACAATCTGAATCAAGTTACCCGATTTGGTCGACATTGTGCACTGTTATTTGAACTTAATATTAGTAGGTATGTGAAAGTTAGAAGAAACTAGACGATCCCCAAAAATTTTAACGAAATGCTTCTATTACTTTTAAAGATTAATCTAGACGAACAGACAGACATACATACATACGAACTTTAATTAACTATGTAGTCTCGACTCGTTGGTTGGCTGACTCGTATGAGTAACCGTTGAAGCTCAAGGAAAACATGCACTTGAGACCATCCGTAATTTATGAAGAAATTTATGCAAATTTTATCCAAAGTGTGTGCCGAATAGACTTTGCTTGGATGTGGTGTGTACCGACGAGAAAGGGTTACGGACGGAATGATTAGGTAATGAAGGTTTATTTTCATGCTATGAGGATAGGAGGCGCATTATTACTTCATAATGTCTCATAACACTCTGTAGATAATTCCGCCGTCCATCCTTCCAGGAGTCGTGATTGTTTTGGATTACTACGTACCATATGTAAGCGAGCTGCTTAGCTTTCCGTTCGGATCGAGAACGGTGGCGACGTTAGCTTTGAAAGATGCTGTTCCGTATCTTTGTAAAGCTGCTTCTAGGTTCCTGGGTAAGCCGGTTGGCACAACCAACTGTTCGCCAACGGCTGGCGTCATCGTGCCACCTTCTGGCTTTGGTGCGTTCGGGTCTTTGGGATTAGCTGCCAGCTCCAGTTCAATATCGTCGTCTTCGTAAAATTCGGGCAGAGGGCGCCGCTTTGGTCTTTTTAAAGTATTCAATAGCTGCTGGATCTTAGCGGAGACCTAGATCAGAAAAAATGGTTAACAACGGAACACAAAAATTATAAATCCATTTTTTCAAAAAGCCAATGTAAAGCTAAGCCCATGCGCATTTAAGCTTTGTAGATTTCACGTTCCACCAGCAACGTACAATGTTTTGATCTTCAAAGCTACCACAAATGGAATAAAAGAGAGTGCATGTTGACATTTGAGGTGTAAAATGTACAGGGAATACTTCTGTGAAATACCTCCACTGAACATTCTTCAAAGAGCGGAAAATGTCTCTCGCGAATATCGTAGTTAGGGCTGAAAACGCCACTTATACCTATATTTCTGGCTTTTGAAGCCATCACGGTGTACGAGCTCCCTATTTATTATTTATCGAAGTGCTCGTGGCATAACTTGCAAAGTTGTTTTTAGTTGGTCACCAATTAGTTGGGGGGTTGTAAGTGGTACTATTAAGAACGTTTCCGTGATTCCGAGGGCACGTTAAGATTTCAGTCTCGACTATAACAGTTTTTAAGCCACGAGAGTGGCTTTAAAGCGGCCTAAAAGTCACGAAACTAGAGTTGACCATTCATACATTCCAACCAGATTCCTGAAACTGGCAAAAAATAAAATTATACCAATCATCACCTATTTATCGAATCTCTGTTTTCAAACTGGTATCTTTCCCAAACGACTAAAACAGTCAATAATTACCCCGGTATATAAGAGTGGCGACCAAGCGGATGTCAATAATTACAGGCCGATTTCTGTACTACCATCAATATCTAAAATTCTAGAAAAACTTATAAATAAAAGATTAATTAATTACCTAAATACATTTGGACTACTAGCAGAATCGCAGTACGGATTCAGAAATAATAGATCTACTGAAGACGCTGTCACAGAACTCACTACTTATATTGTTGAACAAGTGGATCATGGTAATAAGTGCCTGGCTGTATATCTTGATCTAAAAAAAACCTTTGACCCCGTTTATGTCCCCACTCTTATAAAAAAGCTAGAAAACATAGGAATCAGAGATAAAGCACTGTCCTTACTCGAAGACTATCTTAATAACAGGACACAAAGGGTTAAAATCGGTCAGTTTGTAAGTGGAGACTTAAATGTTACGTATGGTGTCCCACAGGGTAGCGTTTTGGGGCCGACTTTATTCTTAGTTTATATTAATAACCTCTGTAAGTTGCAAATAGGTAATGCCAAAATCATCTCGTATGCTGACGATACTGCGATCGTATTCTCAAGCACAACATGGAGCAGGGTTCGCTCTGAAACCGAAACAGGACTATCTATTGTTGCTAAATGGCTAAAAGATAACCTTCTCACCCTTAATGCCCAAAAGACGTTCTTTATGTGTTACGCTATCCAAAATCGTACCCAACCAGCAAGTGACTACAGTATTCGTATCCATAACTTCGAAAACCCCCACCATAGTCATGATTGTGACTGCCCAGCTATCCATAAAGTGCCCTATATTAAGTACCTAGGAGTTACAATAGATCAAAGAATGTCTTGGTTTCAGCAAATTGAAGCGGTTAGCATAAGAGTAAGAAAAATGATGTGGATTTTTAAAATCTTAAGACACATTGCATCAAATGATATATTAAATAGAATTTACACATCTCTTGTTCAATCGATTCTTACCTACTGCCTGCCAATATGGGGCGGAGCTGGTAAAACTAAATTCATGGAACTTGAAAGGGCTCAGCGGGCACTAATAAAAGTTATTTACTTTAAATCCTATAGATACCCACCCTACGATAGAATTATATAAAACATGCAAATTATTAACTGTTAGAAAACTATACATTGTAAATGTCATTTTAAAACTTCACAAAACCTTAACCTACAACCATGCAATGTTTGAAAAAAGAAGAAAAGACAAGGTTGTTAAAATTCATGTTACCAAAACTACTTTTGGCAGTAATCAATATGTTAAAAAATCAACTCATTTATATAATGTCATAAATAAAAGCCTAAATATCTACCCTAAACAATGTTACGAATGTAAAAAGATACTAAATAATTGGATAATCGATAAAAGCTACGATGAAATTGAAGCACTTTTCCTAGTTCTAATATAATAAGTTCATTTATGTATATTTATATATATACATATATTATATATATATAAAACAATAAGCAATCATATTATGTCAATCACACATTCGAGATGTCTCCCCTTTCCCAGACTCTAGAGTCTGGTATCTTGGAGACTTAATACACAACGTCCATCTTAAAACTCACACACATGAGAGATTTGTAAATGTTTAAATATAAAAAAAAAAAAAAAAACACAAAAGAAATAATAATATTAATAATTGTAATAGTTCAACTTTGTAACCATTAATATGGCTATGGAAGAGCGGAACTTTCTGGCACAAGTACTCTGTACTTAAAAGAAGGTTCCAACTTTGTTTATTTATCTATAATATTTGGCTACTGAAATAAACTATTTTTTTTTTTATACAATTTAGCTCGTTTTTATTAGTGTAATAAATACTTTTTTTGAGATATTTATGTATAATAATTTTATAAAAATAATTCAAACACAGTTTCAGTCACAGCCCTGTCATTCCCAGCAAAAATGATCGTAGCTAAAAACTCGGCACATTGTTGAGCAAATGCGCAAATAATGTTGATATGTGGTGCTCTATTGTCAATTCTAGGATCAAGTTAAGTACGTCACATGTAGGGTTCAGAACCGGGAAATCCCGGTACCGAAAGTACCGGGAATTCCCGGTTCTTTTGTCAGTAAAAAGGAACCGGGAAATCTAATTTGATTCCCGGTTCTTTCGGTACTTTCGGGAATTTTATTTTTATAACTCGGCGGGCCTCGCAGGACTCGCCACGTGCGAAAAGTAAGAAAAAAGTGTCGCGCGTTTGACTCCAAGGTAAGTATTACGTTGTTCCTCATACCAAACAATGGTGACAGAATGTAATTTACTTCAAATACGACGTATTATCATACTCCTAATATGATTTTTGTGATATTATAAACAAAACCACAGTAATTTTAGGGGCCGGTATCTTATCTTAGCCTATATCGTCCCACTGCAGGGCAAAGGCCTCCCTCCCTTCTTTTTACACCTTTCGATCTCCAGCTAAGTTGCGCCATTCATTTAAATGACTGTCGAGATCGTCCTGCCATCTCCTCCGGAGTCTGCCTCGAAGGCGTGTAGTTTGTGGGGACCAATAGTTTGTTATTTTGGCCCAAAGATCGTCCGGCATGTGAGCGACATGCCCTGCTCAATCCCATTTGAGTTTGGCCGCTTTATGGGTGACGTCAACTATTTTTGTTTTGAAGCTTTCGTGTTTCGTATGCGGTCTGTGAGTCTGACTCCTAAGATACTACGCTCCATGGCTCTTTGGCAAACCTCGAGTTGGTATCTCTCATGAGCTGTCGGGAACCAAGTCTGTGCACCGTACGTTAGAATTGGGAGAATGCACATGTCCATAAGTCTGCGCTTATTGCAGAGTGGCAGTTCGCCATTCATAAGATGTTTCATCGACCAGAAGCTTCTCCAGGCGTTTTCGGTGCGTCGAGCAACTTCGTTTTGTTGTGCCTGGAATGAAACTATCTGGCCGAGATACACATACTCAATCTCCACATTCTCCACGTACAATCTCCTCTTCGTGCCATTGGCTGCTCGGTCTTGCTCATATTCATTCGGAGTCCCACATCTTGGTCGGCTTGCTTGGTTCAGTCCTTGAAGCATATCGCCTAGTTCTGCAGCTGTGGGGGAGAAAAGGACAATGTCGTCGGCGAAGCGCAGGTTTGTTAGCCTGCTATCTCCGACGACGATGCCCTTCTCAGCCCATTTGGGCTTCAATCGCTTGAACACTTCTTCCAAAGTTGTAAACTGTTTAGCTAAAAAGCTGTAAACAATTTAGGAGAAAGCGGGTCACCCTGTTTCACGCCTTTTACAATTTGGAAAGAGAGCCCCGTGAGTGAGGTTTTTATGGATGCTGTACTATTGCTATAGATATTACGGATAAGTTGAATGTACGTTTAATTTATGTTCTGATTAGAAAGTGCCTCGAATAATGGTTTATGTTTTATGCTATCAAAAGCTTTTGAGTAATCTACAAATGCAAGATAAAGTGGGATATTTAATTCTACATGTTTTTTTAAGAGCTGGTTAAGGGAATGGAAATAATCCGTCGTGGAGAGGCCACGGCGGAAACCCGCTTGTTCTGGTGGTTGATGTAAATCGAGCTCACCGGATATTCGATTTTCGATAATTTTCATGAATAGTTTAAAAAGGTGTGAGATAAAACTGATGGGACGATAATTGCCAATGTCGGACTTTTCACCCTTTTTATGTATGAGTATAATGGTGGAGTGGCAGAAATTATGAGGAAAAGACCCGGTCTGAAGAATGTCAAAGGTTCGTAAGGTGTGGGAGTGGTACTGGTTCTCCGATTTTTAAGGCTTCGGTGGTAACACCATCTGTACCTGGGCTCTTGCTATATTTCATGCTGCAAAGCGCGCGATGACCCTCTGGTCCTGTTATCGGCTCTATATCATTTTTCTGATATATATTCATTCCTAATGTTATCTATTCTCGTCGATCTTAATTGTAGTTGACTTTTGAACCTTATCACTTGTTTTATAAATCAAAAACTGCCAAGAACCGAAAATACCGAAAGAACCGGGAAATCCCGGTACCGATTTAAAAAAGTACCGAAATTCCCGGTTCTTACAAAGAATACCGGTTCCGGAAACACTAGTCACATGAACATACTCGTAAATCATGTTAGTTGTTTCGACACGCTTTCTCTGCAACATCCGTTGTAAAACTGGATATTACGAGTATATATCGAAAGTCTGAAATATGTATCTAATGCTTCATCTGAAATACCACGTAATATTACGAGAAACCTAAGTGAAAAGAAAATTGCATATTTGTAGGTAATAAGCAAATCCTGCTACAAAAGCCTTTCTACACATTTATAGACTTCGTCTACAACGTGAGATGTACCTGCAACTACTTCTAGAGCTTCTCGTCTACAGTTTTGAAAGTTTCAATTGCAATATTTACATAAGTCTAATCTAACCAATGAACTAAACGGCATTTTAGACCGCTTAGAACTCATGTTGTAGACAAGACTTGTAAAATACAGATAACATCTACCCTTCTTGATCCAAGCCTTCCTCTGACAGGCATAGTCCGCCTAATTGCCCCACTGCTTACGCTGGGACCAGTGTCATTGTACTGTACCTTCCACCGGCCTGTGCCGGTCGTGGATTCATCGGGCTGGGTGTAGCATTGCACCCGGTCGGCCACCAGGCCACCTCCGCGGCGTGCGGCTGCGGTGGTATGAGTCACATCTGGCGGGACATCTAAACAAAAAAAATCCAGTTTAGGGATCTCAGCTTCTTTAGTTTCTTTATGTCCGTCGGCACCGAACTTTTATAAAACTCTTGAGCGCATTCGGCGATGTCAGTTTGTATGGAAATGTCATTGACTCGCAGCTCAGTTGTTTGGAAGTAGCTCTGCTTTTTCCGCCGTAAGTTGTTGGTACGATTCGGTTGATTCGATACTGTATGTTTTAAAAAAAAAAAAAAGAGCAAGTTTATTTCATATATATACATATACCTATATCATTTTAGAGTCAGACATTAACTTTGCTAAGTAAATAAACGTTATTGGTTTGATATAAAATTAAAATCAATTTCATAGAATTCTTTATAAGTTAATTTTCCTCTATGTCTCAAAGGGTCTGAGTACCTATTTCATAGCAAATATACGAGACTTTTCATCGCTTTCAGTAAACACGAACGCTGCAAATATTTTAACTTAATCAGTAAAAGATTTTTAGAACGATAAAACAAAAAATAATTAGGACCTCGACTCTTATTCCAAAGTACGGTAGACATCATAACACCTCTGACTAACCCCTCAAATCCTTGAGACCAACACAGCTGAAAAATGTATACTTACTAGAATTTATATTGAATGAAGTAGAACAGTTTGCAATGAAAACCGCGTCTTTAATGATTAGTCTGCTCACTGAACGAATAAATTAATCGCTTAAACCACAACGGCATCAAAGCCACCAACGCCCTAGGAAATTGTCTGGCTCCTCCTTAATTGTTTTCAGATTAGACACTACTGTTTGTATGTACTTCTAATCTAATATTATCATAATACATTAATTTGATCCCAGTATAATTGTGAATTGGCAGTCTAGACTAAGCCACGCCCAACTCACATTTCTAAAGATCACGTTATTAGGGACAGAAAGCTTCAACGACTAATAAACCCCAAAAAAGATCTCGACGGGGTGGCGCTGTCCAAATGGAAAATTGCACGTTTAACGTAAGCTTTCAATTCATGCAGACACGATGGTCGACGCAATCCTCTTTGCAAGCTTTTATTTCACTTTATGTGTATGTTTGGTTAAAATCTTGCAACTGAATTTTAAATACTACTTGCTGTTTCCGTTACAAATTTTACAAAACCTGTGTTTAAGATAAATACTTTTCATCTATATTGCGATCCTTTCATTCATTTCAACTAGTAGATTAAATATAAAACTGAAACCGTTCTATTTCTAGATTGCGAGAAAACTCGACCTCTTCAGTTCCGTATTTCATAAAGTATTTCTTGAGTTCCTGCGTTATTAAATTGCTCAGGAAATATCCAATAGAACGCATTCTTTCAATGCAATTTTACTCAAGCACTATTGGCAGATGATTTTAGAAGGGGATTCTACGAGTATCTTTATTGATTTATAAATATGACAATTTGATCGGATAACATTGTGATCTGTCTAAAAACATAGATAGCAACTTGTAATATGTTTTGGATTCCTTTAAGTCTTATTTTGCGGTTGCAAAAACGTGCGATTCCTATATGAATGCGGCTCTACAAGTTTCCAATTAAATTAGCCCTTGCAGAGCAAGAATATTGTTTTACATTCGTGTTTAGACGATGCATAATTTAATTATTGCATGCAACATTGTAAGAGAGATTTGAAATTCAAACTTAGCGTAAATGAGCCTTTAGTTTGATAATTAATAATACGCAAATCAAGGTGCTAGTTTATTGACCGACCTACCTACACTCTAAACTAAAATAAAAGTGTTTAATAAAAATGTATTTTCCCAAAATCCCTGCTGTTGTATAAATTCACGTCAAAAACCTAGTTCACCTTACAAAAGCGTACACTACACACCTGCGAAAGTGACTTGTTTTTATTACAACTGCAAAACATGCTAGCTTTTGACACTTACATTTCGCGACATATCTACGGTTACCTTCTGCACAGCAGCTTTCTAATCAAAAAACCGAAAGCCTTAGTGTGATATTGTAAGTGAGACAATTAATAATGTTACAATTTCCTTTGTGCTTCACCTTTGTACCAGTGTTATTTTTTTTTCTGTCCTAATAAACTTTTACTTTTACTTTGTCGAAGCGCAAAAGGGGTTCCAAATGCGGAAAATATTCCTCAAAATATTCGTCATGACCCAGGATGACTTGTTATTGTCTGATCTGTCTTTCGATTAACATCGAGTCATTTTATATGTATTAGGCAACCCTAGCTAAAAAATGGGATGTTTTTTGCTATTTCCTCCGTTTTGAGTTTGACCAAATTAGCAACTTTTGCTCTTGAAATCCTCTTAGGTTATCTGAAAAACTTGTTTTTCGTCATTTCGGTCATAAATTGATCAACATCCTTCCAGGATGAAGCAATTTTGATATCACTTAGGACATAAGTATGGGTAAGCTTTACACAAGTACATATTGTACGTGCGTATACTCGTACGTTTATTCAGTTTGCGTAAGCTGTTTTTAACATGCCGCAGTAAATAAATATTGTTTATATTATTCACCAATTGGAAAACCGTCACGTACGAAATCACGCTGCGTTAACTTCACACACTAAGGTTTTCAATTTGCTGCTGAAAAGTCCATTATTGTACGCCCTCCCTTTGTATCGCATATTCATATGGACGATGTGGCGATGTTGTCATTATTCAGAAATAAATTAAATTCAATGGTAGCGATAATATCATTTTAACTCATCCACGTCATCTTTTTGATCGAATTTGAGGCTGACGTTCCTGCACATTATTCTTTGTAAAATCGCAACACATGATCACCATTTTTCAGTTACTTTCAAAAGTAAAAACAATAAAGAAAAAAAACTGGTCAAGTGCGAGTCGGACTGGCGCACGAAGGGTTCCGTACCATAGATAATGGTACGGAACCCTTCGTGCGCCAATATCTATGGGAGCCCCACTTAAATATTTATTATCGTTATAGTGGCAACAGAAACACCATCGTCTGTGAAACTTTCGCTCTCACGGTTCATGAGATACAGCCTGGCGACAGACAGACGGACAGCGGAGACCCTGTTACTAAACAGGGTCCCGTTTTTACTTTCGGGTACATAACTCTAAAAATGTACAAACAAAGTACTCACATTGTGGCAGATGTGCGTTAATCTCTGAGAGATCGAGCTCAGTTCTCTCGCGATGTTTCTTATCCCTTGGGTGTGGGGGATGTGGGTGCGGGTGCGGGTGCGGGTGCGGATGGTGGTGCACCACCGGCGGCAGCGGATGCGGGTGCGCACGCGGATGCGGAGCGGCCGGTCTGCGCGTCGGCGGGGAGCCCAGCTCCGGTGGCGGTGGCAGCTCTTGCTCACCAGCGGCCGAATCGTCGTCAGACGATGACGCTATAAAACAACATCTCTATATCCTACGGTCCAACAACGAAGAAACGAACGAACTCTAATTACGCTTAAAAAAAACTAAAAACAAAACCGGCATGCATGTTATAAATTCAATAAGTCCAATACAAAATTTCGTCTATATTTTTCACCTGGTATTTAAATGGGAAAAAAAAACGAATTACCAAAATCGGTTCACCCAGTCGAAAGTTCTTAGGTAACAAACAAAAAAAATCAGTTGAGCACCTCCCCCTTGTTTTGAAGTCGGTTAATAAAGTTTACAATACACAAAGCACTAAGAAAACCATCCAAAAAATAACAAAATATTTTGACAAATTTTGACAACGTATTTTTTACGGAGAACAACCAATATTTCCAAAAAAAAAAAAAAAAAAAAAAAAAAAAAAAAAAAATGTTTTTTCTGCGCTAGTCACCGTTTCAGCAAACTAACAAAACATATCGATGAGGGTTGGGAGTACGGAGTGCAAAAGGAAAAAAAGAACGAGCATCAAACAAACTATACTGTATGACTTTATTATATCTCAGCAGAAAACTAAACGTATTGGAGTAGTAGCTTTTCAAAGTAACCACCAAATTCCATGCTAGATTAGATTAGATAATTTCTTTATGAAACAATCCTCACATTTAGAAATCTTTATGAACTATATACCTGTTTACTTTATATTAATTATTATACATAATGAGTAAGTTATTTTAAAAAATAATTCTTGGTAAGCAGTTGGTTATATTTTGGTACCCGTTGGTGCCCTACGTGTTCTTAGCAACAGCATCTACTCCAATTGATTCGCACCATTTTTTCCACTAAGATAAAATGTCATACAGTTTGCTCAAAACTATTTCGAGCAAGACTCACGGGGGCGGCGTCCCGCGGGCGGCGGGCGGCGCGGTGGTAGAGGCTCAGCGAGCACAGCACCCGCGCATGAATCGTCGTCAGAGGAAGACGCTAGAGAAAGCAAACACTCTAGAATCTAGATCCTGTACCGTCTTGGAATATTATAGATTATAGGAGACAAAAATTCTTCGAGTATAACTTGAACTAGTTAGGAAGTCTCAATAATTTCAGACTCAACCACTATTTGAATTGGTCGGTTTATAAAATTATATCAAGGTGTGTCACGATTGCTCTGACTAGTACTGACACTTATTACAAACTAATCTTTGATTTTCACTGACATAAACTTTGGCACGGCTACAGAAGAGTTAGTATGGTCGAATTTAAAGAAATGCATTCAGGTGTATCAAGTTTACTTACAGAGGTCATGCCGTTCACGATCAGGGCTCTTGGCCATCATGGAGGTCCTCTTGGAAGGCATCGGCAGCGAAGGCTTGGGTCTGTTTTGCATCTCCGCCAAGGCTTGCTGTACCGCCTCCTGCCTCACTTCTGCAACACAACACTTAATTAGAATCGCGTGTTAAAAAGCACAATGGCAGTGTACTACGGTCTAAGCAAACGTGCTTGCGTATATTGCGTTGTCAAACACTAAGTTATGGTAACAAATAGTCCCATAACTTGTGCTTTTTATGCCTCAGCACAATGCAAGCATAAGCAGGTGTGGCGCCCAACGAGGGGCACAGCTTATTTTAATAAGCTTTAAAACATTCAAGCCATATTTCAAAACTAAACTCAAGCCTGAATAATTAATGTTGTTATCTAAATTCTATAGGCTCCTGGGTTTTGTTTTACAAGCTTTATGGCTTTATAAGTTCTGAAACACATAGTCGTAAAGTGCTTGAAAAAACCGTATAAACACTATCATGCACAAGGCACAACATAAACATAGACATTCTGATTATACTGGCATTCGTAGATACTTTTTACGGTGTCAATAAAAATATGAATGTGTATTACATAAGTAAATGCTTATGTTTTATTTTACCAATTATTTATTTTATTTTAACACAAAATGTATTATGTATGAAAAGCATCATGCTGATTGTAACAGACAAAGTGCATGGTCTGTTAGTGCGATATTATTAAAAACAATGGCTCATGTAAATAATTAAAAATACTATATTTTATTTATTTATATGTATATGATAATGCAAGCAAAGAAATAATACTTAAAATCTAGTTTTATGATAAAAATGTGTCTAGCTAATGTTACCAAACCAACTAAAAGTTATTCAAGTAGAGTAAACTCGAACTATAACATGATTATAGATATATCCGATAATTACAAAACCATTGCAAACCAAGCTTTTTTTAAAAAGAAGACTGGACCATTAGTTAGTTCACCATCTCATTTCTCTGCACATCTTCAGACAAATGAGGAAAAAGCGAAGACAGTCGACAAACAAAAAGGTTTCTAATCAGAGCCGGGTAAAATTGTGGCTTTCAATTTGTGTTGGTGCACATGCACGGGGATATGAGGAGTCATGTGATGACGTCACATCGTATAGCGCGTTGCGTGGTCTGCCCATTGTTCCACCTCGTCCGCGTTGAATACCTATATGAAATAGGCATGCCGCCATCGCGATACGACCTCTTGACAAAATACCACTGGGGACTAGCTATTTCTAGACACGAATTTGTTATCAAAGAAAGTTGAAAACTAAAAGATGAGGTAGAAAGCGTATTACAATCGATCTGCTTGTTTATAACTATCCCTTAAACTAAAGACGGGCGACAGATGTCTAGACATTCTATCAAGAGTCGTATAATCGCAGAGGTATGGCTGCAATGCGCTTTGATAGGCTATTTATTTCGCTTTGATAAGCTGAATTAATCTTAACTCATCTAGACTAAACAGCTTTGACCTGCACTAGTCAAAATGATGAAAGTGCAAAAGATAAAACACCTTCAAGTTTTTATCTTTATAGGGGTCTAACCTAACTTCACTACATAGTATAAAGCAAAGTCGCTTTCCGCTTCCCGCGTCTGTATGTATGTTTGTTTATATCTTTAAAACTACACAACGGATTTTGATGCGGTTTTTTTTAATAGATAGAGTGATTCAGGGGGAAGGTTTATATGTATTAAACCCGTGCGAAGCCGGGGCGGGTCGCTAGTATTTTATAAAAAGGAAGGAGTACTAAACACTTCACTGAACACGAAAAAAGAAGAGGTAATTATGAGAAGAGATCGCCCAGTGAACGAGTTTAGTTGATAGCTGAACCAAACGTCAGGTAAACAGTCAAACCTATAAAACTGATACACAAACGTAGCTTAGACATTCATATAATTTTATTATAACGCACTTTGAATGAGTGCCCTCTTGCATGACGACATTTGCGCGACATATGTGCAACATTTATAACATCGGAATATTGTTATTTGTATCAAACAATGAAAACTTGCAAATGGTTACTTATACTACACTGGCCTTCAAAAGTAATTACTACACATTTAAAATTACAATTTCTCCTAAACTATTGAAGTTAGAAATTTGAAATAAAAACGTTTTATAGGAAATGTTATTAACTTTTTTTGTTATAATACAATATTGTTTGAATTTATTGACAGTAAGTTCAAAATGGTTGTATTTTGGTTTTAATAATAAGTTAAAAATTTATAACAAATTATAGCTTCAAAGAAATCTAATGACATTTTCTATAAAATGTTTTTTATTTCAAATCTCTTACTTCTATAGTTTAGAAGAAATTGCAATTTGAAAAGTGTAGTATTTACTTTTGAAGGCCAGCGTATTTCATTCATTTTAGCAGAATAAACATTTATTGAACTTTCACTAACGAATGTAATCAAATCCAACATTATGATTTTACACATAACTGACCGTTATGAGATGTAAATTGTCAGTTAGAGAAATTAAATATTTTATTGGGGCACGAGTTGCAAGGTAGTTAGTCGCGTTTGCCATTGTCAAAATAGTTTGGAAACTTATTAGTATTATTATCCAAATTCCACTTAATTTTTCGTGATAATTACTAACTGTAAACCCAAAGCCTATTTTGTTGTTTTATAAAAAAATAAATGTGAAACTAAGAAATAAAACACGCTATTTATTAAGGCATTTATGAACTGGGCTAGTCATTTCCTTGCTAAGCTTTACTACTAGTGTTAGCCTACTCGTGTAAGCTCTTAGACTCGTAATTTTGTATTGTATGTCTATAATACTATACCGGCATAATTGCTTAGAACGAATAATAATTATGCTTTCCTTTCTACGCCTAGTAGGAAAGTAAATAAAAAACAATTACACTTATATTTTTGTGAAAACGTTCTCATAACCGCAAATAAAGATTTTTTAAGAGTTCTATATGGTGTTTATTATAGTAGTATCTCGATAGCAAAGTATTTTATAGTTAGATCTAGTGTGGGATCCACATTCCTATTTAAATTGAATAAAAACTTATTTCGTTTTAAGTGACAAAAACTCTTTACGCTTGAAGCAGAAAGAAATGTAATGTCAGTGAGAAAAAAACAATTGAAGAGAAATGGAAGTTGGTTTTTGATACAGAGAAAAATATACAATTTAGAATCGTTTTGTGTGATATTTTCATAATTGTGAGCACTCTTTACGCTTGAAGCAGAAAGAAATGTAATGTCAGTGAGAAAAAAACAATTGAAGAGAAATGGAAGTTGGTTTTTGATACAGAGAAAAATATACAATTTAGAATCGTTTTGTGTGATATTTTCATAATTGTGAGCACTCTTTACGCTTGAAGCAGAAAGAAATGTAATGTCAGTGAGAAAAAAACAATTGAAGAGAAATGGAAGTTGGTTTTTGATACAGAGAAAAATATACAATTTAGAATCGTTTTGTGTGATATTTTCATAATTGTGAGCACCCGCACCCACCCCGTCCCCACACTAGTTTCACAAGTTATACCAATTGAGTTGGCACATAGCGTATCTTTTACACTTGACCGGATTGCAATGTTCAAACACGAGAAGTCTATGACGGATTTGTGCAAATTTGTGATAGTATACATATTCGAACAAAGCCGTCATAGACATGGAAACCGCATGCATAGCGTATTGACATGATCCTTCCGTCTTTAGCTTGAGATTGAGACCTCGGGGCTCGACTGAAACTAAGGCTGCGTTATCGCATGCCAACCGTACGTGCTTCTACCAGATGCCGACTCTATGTCTATACGTTAAGGCACACACTGGCAAAGCCAACAAGGCAGTACTACAAACGAACAAGTATACGACACTTTGAGAGGCGTTACGCTATTGTCATGTGTGAATTGTGATTGCTTTCATCCTGTGTGGAATTGAAATGTGGCTTTTTGGAAGTTTCGCCTAGCTAGTCGGGTCACTCTAGTCTGAACCGAACTGTTTTGAATAAGTTTATTGGTCCGAAATTCGACAAGTCAGAGCCGTTTACTCGCGTACTTTGCGCCTTTTGAGAATGTCACCTACATAGACACTTATAAAATTAAAATAAACCGACCAAGAGCGAGTCGGACTAGCGCACGAAGGGTTCCGTACTAATATTTATAAAAAAACGGCAAAAAATCACGTTAGTTGTATGGGAGCCCCACTTAATATTTATTTTATTCTGTTTTTAGTATTTGGTGTGAAAAACCTGAGAAAATTTTAACTGTGACAAATCACAGATCATGAGATACAGCCCTGTGACAGACAGACGGACAGCGAAGTCTTGGTAATAGGGTCCCGTTTTTACTTTGGGTACGGAACCCTTAAAACATTGGAAAAAGTGCCATGCCAAAAGGCACGTTCAGAGTTCAGACATTTCATTTGGTCACGTTCTGCAGCAATTCGAATTTTACACGTGGCGGGTTGCAAGCCCATCTCTGTTTTTTAGCAGACTTAAAAAAAGAAGGGGTTGTTACAGGGTATATAATAATCTAGAATAGGTTACATAGACCTACCAACCTACCACTTACGAACGAAGTCGCAATACAATACAGTACAATATTCATGAAAGAAAAAAAACGCGTCGTTTATGCGCTTTCATTGAAAAATAGCAATATCTTACAATTCAAGATATTTATTGCAGTAAAACGGGCTACATGCAATTTAAGCAAAGAATAAGAAAACATCACGATATCTTTGTTAATAATTAGCAGTAGAACACTGAAAATAAATGATACTTTATGGGATGTACAAGAGTGATATTACAAATTCCAGATTAAAATTTATTTTTTGACATAATACAGTGAACATATACAATTAATGCATAGGCAAAAGTAGATTAAACATTTTAATTGATTAACTCGATGTATATGATCACAAGCTAACCCGGCGAACTTTGTATCGCTTTAGAATTATCAAATGTTGTGTTAAGTGCTCGATTCCGTTCCCGTTCCGTATGTCCGTCTCCTGGTTCTAAGCTACTTCCCCACCAATTTTCAGCCAAATCGGTTCAGCCGTTCTTGAGTTGTTAATAGTGTAACTAACACGACTTTCTTTTATATATATACAAGTTTGTGCAGTTAATTATGAAAGATTATATTTCCTATTTTCGGTACACGCCACCAAAATTCAAAATTGGATAACGTCTCATCACGGGTTGACGCAGGGACGTTGAATATTGAATTATGCCAATACCTTGACGTTAACCGATAAACGCATTTACGAAGCAAGCCAGGGACGCAATCTATTTCCAATCAGCAACTCAATCTATGCATATGAGTATACGAGTATATTGATATACACGATCAAACTTATAATGCAATTTTGCTGTCACCACAAACTAATTAAGATTGTACTATATTTATAATGCGATTTAGAAACATCAACCTAAATTTAGGCAGTGAAAATTGGTATTTTTTTTATTTTTTTTTTATTTTACCAAAATATTACGTCTACGTCGCTTTATTCTACGTCCAAATATAATGATTGTCTATACTTTTATAGACAAATATCTCGTGTCAACAAGCTAGGCGCCTGCAGTTTTTTATTTCTGACACACGGATAGTTACATGGTTCACTTACGCGAAAATGAGGAAACGAATAATCAGAAACGAAGATGAATAACACATTGATGAAGAGATTTTATGAAAAAGTTGACTCTTGTAAAGGGTCAAGTAAAACTAAAGCGTTAAATACAGCTAACATTAAAAGTAGATAATAAAGGACAAAGACAGGGCAAAGTTTCAAAAGGGTTTCCATGAAACTTTTGTTTCTAAATAACTATCGTAGTTTTGTGAATTTTCCATAGATTAGCAATGACTACGAATTAAAAACTGATATAAAACTGTGAAAAGACGATATTAGTTTATTTTCACCTTGTTCGATCGGCACCACACTGGAGATCTACATAGCATTAAGGAAAGGATCATTGAAAAAAAAAGGTAGACCCCAAGCCGTGTTTGTTGCCTGATTCTTCTAGGCTTGGTCGCGAGGAATCGGCGTAGCTTCACCTAGTTCGTTAAGACGTTTCAAAGTAAAAGCTTTCGATACCGTCTCTGTGCCCACTCTTGTCAGAAAACTTGAAAAACTGGGCATTCGTGGCATGTTTTTGGATTTACTGACTAATTATCTCCAAGGGCGTACCCAACAAGTTAAATTGGACAATGACATAATTAGTGAAGACATAAATACTGCCGACTATGGTGTTCCACAAGGCAGCGTCCTTGGTCCAACGTTATTTCTCGCCTATATTAATGACTTGACTAATAAACATCTGAAAAATGGACAAGTTTTCTCTTACGCTGATGACACTGCATTGCTTTTTTATGGTAGTTCTTGGTCGGAGGCATATACAATAGCTGAAAAGGGACTTGGAGATGTAATTGAATGGCTAAACACAAATCTTCTTTCGCTAAACACTTCAAAAACGAATTATGTCACTTTTTCAATCAGAAACTCCCTGCAACCTGACCCTAACCTAACTATAACTGCCCACTTTTGCGGAAATACAAATACTAATCTCTGTAACTGTCAAAAACTAGATAAAGTAAACTGTACAAAATATTTGGGTATTATGCTGGATCAAAATCTTTCATGGTATCCCCAAATTGAACTAGTCTCAAACAGATCTCGTAAACTAATATGGATATTTAAGTACCTGCGTAATATTACAGACAAACAACTTATTACATATATTTACACATCATTGGTTCAGTCGATCTTGTTATACTGCCTAACAATCTGGGGTGGTACCTATAAAACTAATTTCATTAGCATCGAACGCGCACAAAGAACAATCTTAAAAATAATGCTCCATAAGAAAAGAAGATTTAGCACCGTAGAACTCTATAAACAAGCAAATGTGTTAACGGTCAGACAATTGTACATACAACAATGTGTCCTAAAAACACAAAAAAGCTTGTCGATTGACCCAATGATCATCTCCAAAAGAAGTCAACGCTCGGTAATAAAACATCATGTGACAAAAACTGTACTAGCCTCAAAACAGTTTAGTACTCAATCGGTCAAATTATATAATAACATAAACAGGAATTTAAAGATATACGCGATGTCCTACTATCAATGTAAAAATAAGTTGAATAACTGGCTTAAATCTTTAACCTATCAAGAAACAGAAAACCTCTTCTAGGCTAACCTACCTTTCTATTACAAGCTTTTATTTAACTTGCAATGTATGCATGTACCTATGTATGTATATGTGTGTGTGCATACACCTTTAGTTCCACACACCCTCTCATCCAACACAAACTCTTCTCATACTTACATTGCACTTGATCATAAAGCTATTTTCATTCATACAGTCATAAATTGAATGGTTTATTTTATTATATTCAGATATATATATATATTTATTTATTTATTTAATTATTTATTTATCATAAATATATATTATATTATATGTATATATATATGTACTTAGGTATATTATTTATCTTTTTTATCCTCTTTTCCTGCCTTTATTAACTACCTACTCATATATCTATTGTTATTAGTTCTAAATTCTTTATGTACCTAGATAGGCTAGCTTTATTCCAGATGGAATAAAGCTTATTAGTAATTAGATAGTATTATATAGACCACCGTAAATAAAGAGGGGACTTCTCTAATACAGGTTATTGCAACTTAACAGAGGAGATCCCAACCCATGTAACCCACAATTTTGTAAGAAAAATAAAGATTTTTATACTTTATACTTTATACTAAAGTGATCCTTGTGACTTTATTGAAATAAATTATTTTTGAATTTGAATTTAAGTTTTATGAATTAACCATTAGTCCTCCAACATAAATACAATATAACTGAAACCAACTTTGGACTATTTTCTAACTACACAATAGAATAAAGACATCCAGGTTGGATCACGAGATAAAAGGATATGGTCATGCTTAAAAAAATATATAGATAATATATACGCGTTGAACTAAGAACCCTTTATTCGTCAACTAGATGACCCGTGCCCGCTTCGCTGTGCGTAAGACATTTCTAATACCATCGTGGACTTTTTTGTAGACGTTTTTAAGGTGTACAATACTGTAGTACATTATTTTGATATATCTCGTGGGGGTTCAGCCAGCATTTGCAATGTAAGCGCAAAAAAATGTGTTTATTTACGACATCACATTAGAAACCTCTAAAATTATCAGTGTTTCTCTACTATATTATGCATGTATTATACATATAAACCTTCCTCTTGAATCACTCTATTTATTAAAAAAAACCGCATCAAAATCCGTTGTGTAGTTTTAAAGATATAAGCAAACATACATACATACATACATATTACATACACACGCGGGAAGCGGAAAGCGACTTTGCTTTATACTATGTAGAGATTGGTAAAAAATATCTAAATTGTTTCTAAATTCCGAAAGAGTCACCAACTTCAGCTGCTTAAGTAATATATAAACGAAGCAAGCATCTGCAATCCGCCTTTGGGAAATTGAGGGTCAAAAATAAAATAAAAAATCAACGACAACGAGACCAAGAACCACGTGATGCAACATTTCCGCAGCAGAATGATTTATGCAAAATGTGAGCATGTGCCAAATATAATGTTTGGACATAGCTATGACTACCCCTTTCCAGACATTTTTATGGATCTAAGCACCTAATGATCTGAGAGGATGTCTACTGTACTTGAGGATTACAGTCGTGATTCTATTATTTTTTAATTTATGCCTTTCATACGAAGTGTGGCATAATGTAATGATACCTTCGGAGTATTTTTAAGCTATTGCATAGCTTCTATCGCGGGCCTTGAACGTGGAGACCGAATCCAGAAATTTCGTAACGAAAATAATGCGACAATTTGCGCATCGCATTGCGCAGCGCATGCGTAATCGCCCCGCAATCTGGTCACTCATGTCATGCCTGCTTAGAGTGATTTTCGCATTCCAGCGCCATTTAATTTCATTTGATGTTATTACGTTATTATAGCTACGGCGGTCTATCATGCGACCGCTCGGTGTTTGAGAGGTAAGATGAAAGATGTTTGCAATTCCGCTGGCAGGTGGCGCTATTTTACCACTATCGGTAAAGTAAGTCGGTAAATAGGTGGTACTTCACATGATCGACTAAAAAGTTTTTTTAAAAGAACCGATTTCCACGGTTTTGCATTCGTTGGAAAGGTCTCGGGCTCCGTGAGGTTTATAGCAAAGAAAATTCAGGATAATATCAAGAGAAAAGCAGGAAAACAGGAACGGTAACAGGAACGGGAACTTAACACAGCATTTGTTAATTCTAAAGCGATACGAAGTTCGCCGGGTCAACTTGTATCTATATAAATTTAATGTAGGTAGGTACATCGCGCGAAATTCGATGATCAAACTCTTAATATCGTTATTTTTGTTCAATTTTTTTTAATGAATAATTGTTTTGGTGTTTATACCTAGATATTTTATTTTAAAGAAGAAAAGCATAAAGAGCTAAAAAGAGAGCTAAAAAAAATATATATTGACAACGTCAAAGAGCATATTATCAGCGTCAGAAAGATTTAAAAAAAAAGGAAGAAAAAAAATACTGCATAAATAAAATAAATAAATAATTATAATTACATAAGTTGATAATAAATGTTATGCAATAGCTTTACCGCGGCAGTCTCCGAGTTCCACACGTCTTTTTTTTATTTATCAAATCGGCTCTTAATAAGTTCGTGATAGTCTAGTGGACTCTAGCTAGTATAAGAATGGTAAAATAGTAATTAGCATCACTACATAGTATAAAGCAAAGTCGCTTCCCGCTTCCCGCGTCTGTATGTATGCTTATATCTTTAAAACTACACAACGGATTTTGATGCGGTTTTTTTTAATAGATAGAGTGATTCAGGAGGAAGGTTTATATGTATAATAACATGCTTAATATATTAGAGAACCACTGATAATTTTAAGATTTCTAATATGAAGTCGTAAATAAACACATTTTTTTGCGCTTACATTGCAAACGCTGGCTGAACTCTACGAGATAGATCAAAATAATGTACTAAATATTGTATACCTTAAAAAGGTCTACAAAAAAGTCCGCGATGGTATATGTTTATCTCTTAGGGATAACCCACAATAATCAATTTCCATCCTTTACTTTTTACGAGAAATAATGGCTTATTTACGAAGCGATTTTAAGCAATACAGCATCAATCCTTATCTAATTAAATACAATTATATGTCGCTCTTTCAAGAGTAACATCTAAAGAAAACATGTTTGTATTGTCTAATGAAAAGAAAGCTGTGAACGTTGTATATAGCGAGATTCTGTGTTAATTGTAAAAGTAAAATAAATAAGTAAATATGTAAAAAATAAATACTGTTAACGAGTATACAAAGACATTCTGTAATATATTTTGGTATCAGCTTTGCAACCGTGCGAAGCCGGGGCGGATCGCTAGTACGCTATAAAAGACATCGCTAAAAATATATAATTTAAATTCTAAGGTTTGATTTGGCCGCGCATTGGCTTCGTATCGTATGTACTTTTATAATATTTTGAATAAAGTTTTAATGCTAGTGTCCTGGTGTTTTCTTGGTTATTATGTTTTAGGCCGGTGACTAAGAAGAAAAATGGTGGAAGCTCTGAAAAGGCCAATAACCATTACATCACTTAACAGGGCTTCATCGGTTTAAAAATAATGAGATGAAGATGAAACCCCTCGTCATTTATTCATATAAAATACAAAACTGATGAGTAATTCATTTTTTACGGCCGAATTGGTAATCGAATGATTTTTGTTGAGGCAAAACTACTATATTAGCACCAGGAAGTAAAAATAGTCATGTCGTTATTCTTGACACTAAATGATGATTTCCCGAGAGTTCTCCGCTTCTCTCGTCTCCGGGATTATCCAGTTCCATCCCTAACTCCTTGAGATGGCAATTAAAGCTGGCAGATATGCAGGTTTTAAATGCAGGCCTAATAATGGAAATAACTTTTTTGGAAATGAATATAACTTTTGTATTGCAACCACGAAAAAAGTTTGAAACAACGAACTGAAATTGAAAACCATTTATTATAATAAATGGTTTTCAATTTATCGGCCTGTCGGCAGAGCTTTTTCAAATGTACTATTTTTTTATCGGGTTTCTATTTGGTTTAGTATTTAAATTGAAACCGTTTAATCAAACCAGTCAGAATATCAAACCAGTACAAATAAATTCAACTAGTTATTAGAGATAAAATATTCACATTTGTAAGTACACGCTATCAAAAAAAAGTCGGATTGCTATGACTAGCGTACCCAACAATTTGTAAAGGTAAAGAAAGATTTGTAGCAATTTCAATCAAAACACGGTATCACATCCATATTTAATTAATATTCAACATTTCAACGTTGACTATTGAAAATAGAGATATTATGATAAATTATAGTATCAATGTTATAAACCTACGCCCGAAACTCGCAATTTACCTAAGTATTGACTAATATAATCTGTGCGAAATGCATACGGAATGAGCAGAAACAGACATGCCGGTTGCGTTCTGAAGTGCCCACCACTCAAATGTACGTGTCGCGGGTACATTACATCGTGAAGGCATACGGGAAGGTGGTGAACCTCAAGCGGAAGCCCGGCCTTACCATGAGGGTCGACAAGTTGGTATCTTACTATAATGTGAATTTTAATCCCTTTGTGGTGATATCGACATGAATGGAGAAATGTTATATAAAGGTGTTAAATTCATGAAATTTATTGGACGCTAGCAACGAAACACTTGCGAGCAATTTATTACGTCAGATCAAGTTATATTTTTATATAAATATAAATATGATAAATAAATGATGTATTATTATTGTTATTTGTTGATTTTGCGAGTACTTTTATACCTATATTTAACACTAATATATAATAATTAAACAAGATCATAGATTTAAGAAAGAAAGAAGAACACACCAAACAAAGAACAATTGGTCGGATGCAATTGAGCCTCAAACCAAGCTGATTAAAACTATTGAAGTATGACATCACACCATGACGAGACGTACCCATAGGGTATGATGACTCACCCGAGTGGTAGCGGCTCTCGTTCCGCGTGAGCCGGCGGTTGGTCCTTCCAGGCGGGGTGCTGATCGCCGCGGCCGACCTCACTGCGACCCGACAAACCACAAATACACGTAACCACACGCACACAACCCAACAAACACCTTGGCTACTCAATCAACTTCAAATCCTAATTTTAACAAGTTTATTTTTTTCTATTCATCTCTGAAATATTTTTATTTCACTACATAGTATAAAGCAAAGTCGCTTTCCGCTTCCCGCGTCTGTATGTATGTATGTATGTATGTTTTCTTATATCTTTAAAACTACACAACTGATTTTGATGTGGTTTTTTTTAATAGATATAGTGATTCAGGAGGAAGGTTTATATGTATAATAACATGCTTAATATATTAGAGAACCACTGATAATTTTAAGATTTCAAATCAGCGCGACTTTTTTTTTAAATTTTAAATGCTGTTAACGAGTATACAAAGACATTCTGTAATATATTTTGGTATCAGCTTTGCACCCGTGCGAAGCCGGGGCGGGTCGCTAGTATTCTAATAAAAATCTTTTAGCTTCTTGAACCGATGTTCAGTTCGACCACACGTATGGTTTTATCGTTCGGTAACCTAACACGGTTACCAAAACAGGCTACATGAACGCCTTTATTGCGGATTTAATCCTTTGACGCCTGTTTTTCTAACAGTATAAAGTTTCCGAACGCTAAAACATTTAAAATACTTTGATTAAGTCCGCGGACACCACGGGATATCTGAACGTGTTGATTATTGGGTAAAAAAGATGATACAATCTTTCTAGTTCGCTTAATTTATTTAATATCAATTTTTCGCATGAAATACTCGTTTCAAATTGCATAAACTAAATACCATTCGGGAATAGAACCAATCTGTTATCAATAATTATAGAGCATTAGTACATACGTAGGCAAACGTTGATTACATTACTATTGATGCGGGGTATTTGAATATCATAATATTTCAGCAATTAATAGTTCACGCCTAATATTCACGTAGGTTACAATTTTGATATAATTCAGGTGTCGGGAATACACATTTCATTTGTAGAGGTATTACTTTTAAATGTAAGCACACATTTACCGATTTATATACAACTAGCTAGAGAACCTTGCAGATAGTGCGTGTCATCATTCACAACTTAGAAAGTTCACGTCCTTCCGATTTAAGAAGTCACCCAAGCTTTTTTTTTTTAAGTATATTACAATATGAAGTATAATGGACCAGACACCGCGGCTCCTCGCTCATCAATAATTTACTGAGCTGGTATTCAGGAACAAGTGCTGCAATCACGGCGAGGACTAAGCGGTCAATCACCTGCTTCTATTTAAAGGGGCTGCTTTAAAGCCTTCTGGACACAAAGGTGAAATGGTAGTTATAATAGGAAACGGTGAAAGAGGGAAAATGACAAAAACAAACCGGCCAAGTGCGAGTCGGACTCGCGCACGAAGGGTTCCGTACCATTATCTATAAAAAATTGTCTGTTTTTAGTATATGTTGTTATAGCGGCAACATAAATACACAATCTGTGAAAATTTCAACTGTCTAGCTATTACGGTTCATGAGATACAGCCCTGTGACAGATAGACGGACAGCGAAGTCTTAGTAATAGGGTCCCGTTTTTACCATTTGGGTACGGAACTCTAAAAATGCTACTTTTTACGAGAATTTTAATAAAAAAATGTGGAGGAGCTTTTTCATTCGGAAAGCTATCTTATACAGGATATAATTTAATCAAGTTCGGATTCATTCGGAAAGCTATCTTATACAGGATATAATTTAATCAAGTTCGGATAAGTAAAAACTTTTTTATCTGTTTTTAAAACGCAGTTATACATACCAATACCAAAACCTTCAAAACTTTTGTAATGGTTATGGCTAAAACGCAAGAGTAGTTTGAAGATTTCGAGACCCCACGGCGGGCATTTATGATTTACGACTTTTCTGGATCAATTTTACGAAGTCGCAGTCAAAACGTAGACAGACACAGAATAAATAAATACCGGAGTGTTAGAGCCTGAGCATAGTGGCAGATATCGAGACCGATCACAGAGCATCACTACATAGTATGAAGCAAAGTCGCTTTCCGCTTCCCGCGTATGTATGTATGTTTGCTTATATCTTTAAAACTACACAACGGATTTTGATGCGGTTTTTTTAATAGATAGAGTAATTCAGGAGGAAGGTTTATATGTATAATACATGCATAATATAGTAGAGAAACACTGATAATTTTAGAGGTTTCTAATGTGATGTCGTAAATAAACACATTTTTTTGCGCTTACATTGCAAATGCTGGCTGAACCCCACGAGATATATCAAAATAATGTACTACAGTATTGTACACCTTAAAAACGTCTACAAAAAAGTCCACGATGGTATTAGAAATGTCTTACGTACGTCAGCTAGTTGAATTATATACCTATAACCGGTACGTATAAAGTGAAATATAAAAAAAAATTAAACCGCTCTACCGATTGTGTGCAAACTTCACATAAACCATCTACTAAATAGTCCGAACAAAGCCTAAACATTTGGTTTGGATAAGTGAGCCCGTTCTTGAGTTATAAAATTACAACGAAAAGTAGCATTGATTTTTATATTGATTTTGTTTTTATTGACCGGCCTCACAGCTCATTTGGTAGTAACTCTGCCTTCTGCGCTGTAGGTTGTGTGTTCGGGCAAATATTTGTGTGATAAACATAGATGTTTGTTCTGTGTCTGGGTGTTAATATGTATAATAAGTATGTATTTACAAAAATTTAAAAAGTATATAAGTATTCTATCAGTTATTTGGTTCCCATGGTACAAGCTTTGCTTAGTTTGGGGCTAGATGGCGCTGTTAAGTCCGCCAATATTTATTTATTATACATATAGATTTCCATTGTATAACTATTAAATTCTGTGCGCTACCGTCCGTCAGTATGCGCAGGCCATTAAGGTGGCGCCGCCGCCGCCGCCGCCGCAGCGCTGATTGAGCACGCGTTTGGTGAATGGGGATGAAAGGCCGACATAATGCATAGGACGCTTTACTTTATAAGGTCATTTATTTATTTATACGGTCTCCGTACAGAACTCAGATTGAGTGAACAGAAAGATTTATATCGCAATTTAGCAAGCCGTTGGTACTTGAGTAACTACAAACAAAACGGATAAGTGCGATTTGAGCTCGCACGGAGAGAATTATAAACGACAAGCTGACCCGGCGAACTTCGTATCGCTTTAGAATTAACAAATGCTGTGTTAAGTTCCCGTTCCCGTTATCGTTCCCGTTCCCGTTCTCGTACCCGTTCCCGTTCCTGTTTTCCTGCTTTTCTCTTGAAATTATTCCTGAATTTTCTTTGCTATAAACCTCACGGACCTTTCCAACGAATGCAAAACCGTGGAAATCGGTTTGGAGTTATATCGTCGGGAAGGAAAACCCTACTTATTATTATATTATAGATGACTTATTACAAGTTTTCTGTTATCTATAAGTTACTATAAAGGAACTAATATATTTTATTTTAATAATTTTTCCTTAGTTGTTTCGAATAATAACAGCAAAACTATTTATTTGAATAATCAGAAATCCTTCGGTTTCCAGAGTTGAGTTCCAGAGACTGACAAACAATAGTTCACAACGAGATTAATTTTCTACGGAACTAGATTGCTCGGTATTCAATCGACGTATAGCCTTATAAAATCGACATAATAGACGTATACTTTTCTTTGTTGTTTCATTTCTACAAAAGCGGTAAGAACGCATCTGCTGTATACTTGAAAGTACATGATAAGAAAAGAGCTACTTCTGACGTTAATAGTTCGTTTCCAATACCACAATGGAAACTGGTGATTAGGTCCGTGCATATGCTCCTTTTCATCAATACTCACGTTTCTCTTAACAGAAACAGGTTTTCATCATGGAAGTTCAAAATGCGAGACTACTTAAAAACGTCGAAATGTATGGTGTACGATTGATATGTACGACGAAGCGAATTGGGCAAACTGTAGCATTGACCATTAAGAAAATTATAAATTGAACACTTTTTAAGGTTCCGCACCCAAAGGGTAATAACGGGACCCAATTACTAAGACTTCGCTGTCCGTCTGTCTGTCTGTCACAGGGCTATATCTCATGAACCGTGATAGCTAGACTGTTGAAATTTTCACAGATTATGTATTTATATTGCCGCTATAACAACAAATACTAAAAACTGAATCCCACCAAAAACATTCTGTAAAAAACTAGCCAAGTCTCGATGGAGCTGCTTGTTTATCTCTAAAAAGTAATGAAATCTAGACAAAGTCGTGTCAAGTGTGAGGTTCTTTACTGCGATTTCTTTATTATTATAGAATGTTGTGTGACTTGACGGTTGAAGAGTACACAAGGGTACAAAACCAAGTGATCCATGACTCCTACAACAAGAACCTACAAGTAATTCATAATAAATTAACCCCACCCACCCATTTTCTGTGTAAACAGCATTTTAACACACAGAGGTCAGTAATGCAAGATTGGAGTCACATACACATTTATTTATTGTTCTTTAAGTGGCTTTATAGACGGAACAAACAGAAATAGACTTTTAACAGCGGTATGTGGCAGGCTATTATTTCTGTGCACACAAACTCAATAATTCAAACCCTTTTCAGTCAATTACAATAGTCAGTCGAGGGGGCGGGAACCTCTGTACCGATTAAAGGTTGTAATTTATATATGTTAGTTAGCTATAAAAGTTGACGGAACATATGTAGAATCTCGAAGCAGGTCTATGGAACTTTGGTTATCGAGTTCTTTGAAGTTAAGTCCATCGTCAGAGTTGAACACTACGAAACTTGTTCATATAAAGAACAGAATGTAAGCTGACTGTGATAAGTGAAGAATTGTAATTTAATCGTTGACAAAAAGTTGAACGCTTAACACCCAACATACCTACCAAACAGACAACGGTTCTTTATCTATGTATTTGCCAGAGGTTCGTAGCTTTAACAAGTTTATTGGACACAACGTTTCCAAAATCCTTTGTCAATTATAGTAGCATTTCACATTTCCCAGTAGGACGTTGCCAACAGTTTCATGTTGAGCCATATCGTTTTGCCGGAAAGGCATTGTCGCCATACGCACTTCAAAAGGGTGTTAACGTGAATTGAAAGCACTGAAACATTTGAAACGAGCTTAGCGAGATTTACTCTACTGTGAAATACTATTTAGGTTGTAAGCGCTTTCAATTGGCGATTTCTTGAGACATTGGTTGTTACATTCTGTTGTTACCACAAACTGGCTAAAACTATTATATGTTTTAGAACTGTCATTTTGTGGTTACGCTAATAAGAGGAATAAGATCGATCGTATTTTACACACACACAACATTGTCTGTTATTATCATGTAGGTAGGCAGTTATAATAACTATCTATCTATATGGTATCAGCCATTGAAAATCATTGTGTGATCAAACAAGCAAATTACTTGTACCTTAATGCAACAATATGCAACCTTGTGGTTATTATCACGTGGTGGATGGGTTAATTACTCACACTTTGTACGATAGCGCAGAAGGTAACATGATAGGCGTTCTGAACTATGTTATTAATAATCGTTTTTCATCTCAATATATAGTTATTAGTATTACATTAACGCTGCAAACGTATTCTGTCTAGTTATCGACATTATTATTGGGACTAGACTATTGGCGGTCCGAATTAAAATTTGATGATATATTATGATAATGTTACCATCGATTGCAGCGGATGCACATCCGGTGTCCTAAATACCTGACAGTAATCAGGTCTGACAATGGAAGGTAGAAAGAACTATTGTTTCCCGCGTGGAATATGTGTAAGGTCCATTTAAAAAAAACCCTAATATTACCTAATATTAGTAGGATATTATACCGTAACGATGTTATCCATACAGTAGTATTAGGTATGATACTAGAAATAAAAGTAGCAAAAACTATTTTATGACCGTTATTTTGAACAGTAATCCGTAACTTTGAATACTCACTCGTGTAAATCTACAATGACAAATTGGCACGTCTCTTCACTGAAAGCTTTTGTTCTTTAAAAACACCTACAGGAGACAGCACCGGATGCGAGTTTTAACACCCACCCTACCTTGAATGAAGCCCAACAACGATTGTATAAGGAAAAAAATTAAAATCGTAACAATAAAAACATAAATTTGTCAAACAAAAACCCCATAAACAAAGAACATTTATTTTAGTATTCCCTAAAATCGATAGGTTTTAGGCAAGGTTCAACAACTAAGAGTAGGTAGATACTTTGTCTGATCTTTAAAGCAAATTAAGTACAAAAGTATGCCTAAGGCTTCAATAAATACATTAATTGACAAATTACATGCGGCGATGGGATTGCAACCCGTCATGTATTGAATGATAACTATTCCAAAACATGGACATGTGACAAATATAATGTGTGTAAAATTAACGTGCCTTTGATCAAAACTGGTGCCCCAAAAAATAATGTCCACGGGAAGTCCAAAGATCTTAAAGATTACTAGCGAAAAAAAAGAGCACCTTAGAAGTGCCCTAATCACTCCCATGTATAAATACAAATATATCTTGAGTTATCGTAACTACAAGTACGTATATAGGTATTGTCAAATCGGTGAAGCTTTAGCCTCCAGACTTTTGACATTTCTTTCGCCCTATCCTTAAAATGAATTACCTATTAATTTTATTTTGTCTCAGATATTAACATTTTGGCAACATCTCAACGTTCTAAAAAATATATCTCGTGACCCAACAATGGACGCATAAATCGCAAACGTCTGGAATAAACAACGTTTTAATAAAATAATTGACGCATTTTGTGGCCAGTCACTGCTTATAAAACGGATTAACCATTTTATAAAACGAGTTCGGCATCCTCTTACCATACCTATAAATACTCTAATAACAGTTTGAGATAAGTTTGTAATGAGTTATTGTGTATCTACTTTTAGGTTTTCAACCAGTAGATCACGCATCTTTTTTGTTTGTTGTCGACGGTTAGAATACCTATACTAAAAGTACTTAGTATCTAATCCATAGTACCTTTGAGCATTAAATCTGTATACGAGTATCTGAAATTTACATTTGTGCGCTAAAATCAGAAGCCGCTTAGAATGAAGCGATGCTAAAAGCCCATGCATAGCGTAATGCACTAGTGGAAACTTTTCATGCAGACTTAACCCCCGCTGCACCTCCATGAGTTGAATTTCGGGTAATCCTTTCTTAGTTCTCCCCTACACACAAAAAGTAATACACCGTACAAATTTCAAATTTCAAGGATCAGTGGGTTGTGCGTATATCAGGCAGTAACGCAACAGTTGTATATATTAAGATAGATAACAGTACCCAGTTTTTGAACAATTGAACTAAGTATTTAGGTCATCTTACGACCGGAAATTCAGAAGACTGAAACCGCATAGGATCAAGCTTAAGCCGCGGCGGCAAGTTCTAGTCTCCAATCTCAAAGTTACATAGACAAGACATGTTCCATTTAGAACTTGGATTCTGAGAGCAGTTTAGTTACACCTTGTTGATGACAAAGTTTGCGGTTGTCGGTTTATGGTCGATCATTTCATTTTGTACGTGTCTGTAAACCTGAAATCGTGCTAGTTCGTTAAGATAGATTTTTTTAATTATTCAGGAAAACGGATAAATGTATAACGAATACCTACTTCGAAAATAGTACAATTTCAACAAAAGCTTTTGTGTTATGAACTTCAAAGTAATGAAAGCCAGATAATTACTCTCATCAATATCAATCATCGTTTTGTACTCAAAGTCAAGCACTCAGACAGTTTTCAATTATTAAAACTCTCATTGGAACGCATTCGATTTATTCAATCCATCCCATTCATTGCAATTTTCAATTTAATCAAAGGTAATTATTGGCACTGAAAGGACGGGGCGTTAATTAAAAGGATATCCATCAATTTAATTATGCGGTATTTACTCATTCTTCAGTCATATTACGGACGAGCTGCCCGCCCATTCTTCGCACGAGTGCACTAATTAATATTATAGGCAAATTTTCGATAACGTAGGTTACATTGTTGCAATTTTCGTAAAGATTTAAAAATAAAATATATCCTATGTCACTTGCTGATAAATTAGCTTTTGACATATATTTTTTTTTTAATATGGTTCAGTCATTTTTTAGTTAATCCAAACAAAATACCAAAAATACGAATTATACCTCTTTATATTAGTAGCCCTTATCCCACTTAAGTGGGGTCACCACAACATGTGTACTTCTTCCATTTCTTATATTAGTAGTGTAAGTGAATTCGATAATAGAATTCTCACTTTTTTATGATAAAAAAACCTACTGAAGAATACCTTTTCAGCCTCTGGGTAACTCTGATGAAATGCTACTTTTTCTGCATAAACGAAAAAAAAACGTCTGAAATGTACACGCTCATAACCCCTTTCTATTACCATCGAACACACATAAAAGGCGGGAAAGTAACCTTAATGAGATGTATGTGTGTGTGTAAAAAACCTAGCCACCGTCACATTTGCGAGGAGCCTTTCTCTCGACGCTTTGAATTATTGTGACGGAAGTTTACCCTGTTACTTCCCCTAGCTCGTGGGCGCGTAATGAAATAATGTGCGAGCAGGTAGTCGACTTGCCTCGAGTAGTTATGTCAGGCAGGATATCGTTAATGCGACGTGTTAGTTTTGTCGTTGATAAAGTATTTGTAGAGAGCGTCTAGTTCTCTGTTTTTCCTCGTAATCCGTGATATCATTGTGACGTGACTATTTGTGGATGTTGTTAGTGGGATGCAAGCTCTGCTATAGTTAATGAAACACAGTATGGAAAATTAAATAGGATCACGACTGTATTCTTCAAGTGTGTTAGCAATCCTCTCAAATCTCCAGGCTATTATAATAAGTTATATATCGTCTTGAATATATCAAGATTATCATAATATTATCCGAGGTTGGTATTGTAATCCGAAAGAGGTTTATTGAACTAACGCGATCTAAATATAATTATTGTCGGCCAATTACCTCTTAAATAAAATCAAGTAAAAAATATTAACATAATAAGATTACAATAGCTGGAGAGATTAAAAACATATAAAAATATATAAAAAAAAAAAAAAAAACTTTTATTCCCAAGTACAGTAGACATCCTTTCAGATCTCCAGATGCTTAGATCTTTTGAAGATGTACAGAGGCACGTCCAAACATTATATTTGGCACATGCCTCTTACAAAATCTATAAATATGGCGAACCAATAAGTTTCCTGTTAGAAACACTTATAATTGAAATACCAATCTTCTACTAATCTTAGGGTAACCAGAGTAACTACACTGTCCTTATCCAAGATAACTAGTCACTATTACTATTACCACACGACAAAACAAGAGGTGTTTTTTCAAGCGAAAATCGATGATAAAGGTACATAAATACTGTGAATTGTTTCTAATCAAGTTTTATCTATCTTCGTATGATAAGTAAGTAGGTACGAATAAGTACTCTGGTGACGGAGTTTTAAAAAAGAAATCTATTAAAAACAGAAAACAACAAAGGGAAATTGTAACTGCTCAATCGTAGCTGCGAGTCGATTTGCAAGCAAAGGCAAGCTTTTTCATTTCAGTAAAACGAGAAATTGTCCACATAACAGCATTTTATCTGCACTGAAAGGGACATGGTAAATCGTTGTGTCGATACATATTCCGGTGGTTAAAGATAAAAAGTATGAATTCTAACTGACTTCATAAAAAAGCGAGGTTTAAAGTTGCAAATTTAATTTAAACGTATTGGTGATATGTAATATTTACCCAGGTTACATTATCGAAGTTTTAATAGGAATCCCTATTTTTTTCAAACAATAAATATAGCCTATGTTACTCAGAGATAATGTAGCATTCTAAAAGTAAACGATTTTTTGAAATATATTCAGTAGTTTTTGTATTTATTTCATACAAATATACAAAACATCTTTCCTCATAATAATATTAGTACCTATAGATTATTACACTCATAATAACTTTTGAATGGTATGGAATTTGGGAATGGTATAATTAAAAAAGTAATTTACAGGTACTGATATGGCCTTGAAAAAGAAGTGATTTTTTGGATAAGGATTAATACCCAGGTACGAATAATGTGGCCTAGTTTGTACAGGCGGCGTTACCATTGCATATTTTAATATGAAAAAGTAGTTATTGTGACATAACTGTAATAGTTGGACATAATTATGGTATTGCTGACTTATTTGTTAATATTGATGTAATCTTTAAAACTGCAGTTCATCACTTTGCTCTATTGTCAATAATTTCCGCAGCATACGCGATAAAAAGATTTTTTTGGATTTTTTATCACACGTTGGGTTACATTATCGAAGTTTTCATACGGATCCCTAATAGTTAGACAAATGGTATTGTTGACTTATTTGTAGATATTGATGTCCTCTTTAAAACTGTATTACATTACTTCGCTCTATTGTCAATAATTTCCGCAGCATACGCGATATAAAGATTTTTTTGGATTTTTTATCACACGTTGGATTACATTATCGAAGTTTTCATACGGATCCCTAATAGTTAGACATATGGTATTGTTGATTTATTTGTAGATATTGATGTCTTCTTTAAAACTGTAGTACATTACTTTGCTCTATTGTCAATAATTTCCGCAGCATACGCGATATAAAGATTTTTTTGGATTTTTTATCACACGTTGGGTTACATTTTCGAAGTTTTCATACGGATCCCTAACGTTTTTGAAAATACTATATAGCCTATGTCCATCAGGGATAATGTAGGATTCTAATGGTAAAAGAATTTTTTGAATCGGTTCAGTAGTTTCGGAGCCTATTCGAGACAAACAAACAAACAATCAAATCTTTCCTCTTTATAATATTAGTATAGATGTTTGGTTTTTTATATACTGTATATAAAACTGCATTATCTTGAAAACGATCACATTTAAAAAGAAACCGTCTGTAATTTACTTAGCTAGTATGATTACCTAACGAATTATATAAAAATGAACTGTTTAGCTATTCATAGTTTTGGTTAAAAACGAAACTAGTGTTTTTGAAGAGCCAACATTTAAAATATATAAAATTGAAAATAAATGTTTCTGTGTATAATTTATGTAGATTATATCCATAAGTTATCTTTGTTAAGTAAAGAAACAAAACTGTATGTTTTGCGGTTAGTGAGAAAAACGATTGTGCATTCATCAAAAACATTTATTACTCGTCTTAAACGACGATGACACATTTATGAATCTCGAGTTCAAAGAAATGAAAAGATTTCGAAAAACTAATTCTCAACGAAGAAAAGTAGATTTTTCAGTAAAGGAGGATTTTATTAAAGAAGTCTTGATGTGATTATCTCGTAGCGAAATAGAAATATTTTTATATAAAACTATGTGTTTCGCTTTTCGGAAGAGAAATAAAATAAACGCAGGTAGTGTCAAAGTCGAGCTAAAAGGCTCAGTAGTCAGGTTGTTTGTAGCGTCGAATAGTGCTGCCGAGATGAACGACAGATAAAGTTAAGCTGTTTTTGACAGGTTTTTTGGTTCAATGCTTAAACGACAAATTATTTTGAAGGTTTACACAATATTTATTGTTGTGAAAGATATGAATGAGCATAAAATTACGTAACCATTGACAATAATAATTGCGATGGAATTGGCTCGTAAGCGCATTATATCCCAGTTTGGGTAATTCAATTTAATAAAACACAGGCACATTCATTCGCCAAGTACTTAAAACGATGTGAGTGAGTAAAGATAAAAAACTGGCCAAGTGCGTGTCGGACTCGCGCACGAAGGGTTCCGTACCGTATCTATAAAAAACAGCAAAAAAACACGTTTGTTGTATGGAAGCTCCACTTAAATATCTATTTTATTCTGTTTTTAGTATTTGTTGTTATAGCGGCAATAGAAAATACATAATCTGTGAAAATTTCAACTGTTTAGCTATCACGGTTCATGAGATACAGCCATGTGACAGACATAAGATTAAATGATTGAAGGTATTTATGTTTGCACGTTGAAAATTTACCCCAATAAGTCCGGTATTGTGTTCCGCGAATAGTTTTTATATAATCGAGCTTATATCAATGATAGTTTTGATTTTACTCGTGCCCAGTTGCAGAACTGTATTTATTTATAAATGCCACAAACCACTACAAAGATAATAAAAATAATAAGTTTTCTGTAAAATAAGTAATTAGTATAACGTATTAGTAATAACGCCGCCAAGGTTTACTATTAGAAATTTAAAGAACAATAACTCTCACTCGGTGAATGCTTTGTGAGTTTACAATCTTCTGACATGAAAATTGCTTGCGAAAATGTCTCTTACGTAATATCGGGATGCATTTTCGAGGATAATCTGGAGCCCGAAGGCGGGTTTTGCATCTTATCTTGCATGCAGATTTCTGAAAATAACACTTTGACATTTTTATATTGAGATAGGAATATATTTTTCACAGACGAAAAAAAGAGAAGGTTCTTTATTCGACGCGTATATTTTATTAATCCTTATAGTCTGTTATGACCGATGCCAGCGTAATTGGACTATGGCATGCGCGAATGGCGTTTCATCCGTAAAAATGGTTGATTGGGGAAACGAGCTTGAATACGAATCTCGGCTGTTGCTAAAGGGGAGGTTTTTTTTGAGGGGTGACGAGAGCGGCGTACGGCTTCGTCGATCCTGCCGGCGGGGTCAGTGTAATTGTGCATTGTTATTTATGCGCGAGCTTAATGAGGGGATCGCCTTCGCATCGGCGGAGGTTATCACATCATTAGGATCACCAAGAACTAGTTTTGCCGTGGACCTTGGTAAAACAGAGACTTAGACTTAGCAGGGATTGATATTGACTAACACGTGGAAAGGAATAGTTGCAATCCTATTTCTACCATTCACCTCTTCTGGTTTCCTCATCTTGGTAATGTTCATCGAACCTAAAATAAAGATCCTAGAGAAACATTAAAAAAAACAACTTACCTGTTCCTATTCGAATAGTTATTCAAAGCTGTACAAGAGACGCTAAATGTAAAATTTATCTCAGTGCAAAGGTAAATAATGTGCACGCTTGAAATCTACATAAGCGATTCAATTTTTATCTCCAAAACATTCGAGTGCAGCTGTACAAATACATTGTTAGCTCGTCATCCCTTACCGTAGTGACGATAACGATACTCAATAACTTGCATGCGAGGCTGACTAATGGAATAAACGCGAACCAAAAAATATTCTATACTAGGAGGCTACGTGATTCAATCGCGAACAAGGTTAAAAGAGTCATGAATATTGGTAGTTGCCACTTTTTGCGTGTCGGTGAATTTAATGGTTTAATTATTTGGACTACTTATATAGTACACTAAAAAATTAAAGTACCTATTCGAATGTTCGGTGTTGTTTTGTATTTTATCTTATTTAAGTATCGAAATAGACCTAGAAATAATTTTCATTTCAATTTTTTTAAACATCCTACAAAAAGTAATATCTGTTAATACCTCTGCCTGATAACCAGAGGGGTAGAATTTCTTTTGCTTTATTCAATCTCATAACGTCCGCTCGTAAGAATAGCATTTTTATTAAAACTGGTAATTGAGCAATAATAATGTTCTAAACTTTCTTTTTAAAATGCGTCGCGCGTCGTTTATTCTTTCTTTACCAGTATTAACCACGTAATGTGACGAGTCTCATAGCTTAATACGGAATCTGATTACACTTACACTTCGTAGTTTTCTGCCCTTTTTGATACGGCATCCTCTTTGCATTCCAATCGTAGGCCGCATACCATTTGACAAAAAAGGCTGACTGTTTCTACCAATATTTGGGTTGCTTTCAATAGTGTAGATAATTAAGTTTAAATATGTTTAGTTTTAGTTGAAAAATGTTTTTCATCAATAAATACGACGACATCGTAGACAAACCCCTATTTATATACGTTAATATATAAAAGCGAAAGTAACTCTGTTATCTAACTAACTCTGTATCTATTACCTCTTCACGCCTAAACCGATGAAGGGATTTTAATAAAATTTGGCAAGGAGATAGATTGCTTCCTGGGAAGGATACAAGCTATCTTTTACACCGTGTTTACAATACAAATCTTCTTGTTATTCTACTCGTCTAGCATTATGTTTCTGTCAAATTCTATAACAATAAAGGATTCACGGACACTTCACTTAAATATGAAACAGTGTTTTTTTCATCTATTGTCACAGTGTGTTTTTAAAAATAAACACTATGCGATGCTGAGTAACGAAAGTAGTTATTTTTCATCTATTCCGTTTGAAAGGTTTTATGCCATCGTCGTCCGTTTAAAGCAGGTGTGCTCTACTAACACACTGAATGAACACAACAAAACAACCGATGTACGCCGGACAGCGAGAATGGAAGCGGTGAAGCGCGTCACTTTTATTTATCTTTCTTTTAACCAGTTAGTCATGATTATCATAACTTATTATTGTCAAGTGTTTGACTGTGACTTATGATAAAACGTTTAAGTTATTAAAAATCGAACAATGAGCAAAACTTGTAATTCTCAATTCTGCCATTACCTCGCAATAACAAGTATCAATGTATTGCTACAATGCACTTGAGAAATCTAATGAAAAAAACTAAATTGATGACACGGACGAATGATAATAAATGTGTATTGAATGATGTGGAATTGTTTAGAAGATCGCGATGTCTACTTACAGTTGTGCAGGCAAAACTGTTTAAATATTGCGAGGTTCTCACATCGTATACAAAATATAACTCCTTAGTTCCTAATAAGTAACTAACATTGTTTAATTAAACTTTGCTGA
Organism: Hydriomena furcata; assembly: GCA_912999785.1. Taxonomy (NCBI): domain Eukaryota; kingdom Metazoa; phylum Arthropoda; class Insecta; order Lepidoptera; family Geometridae; genus Hydriomena; species Hydriomena furcata. The sequence goes on from OU538821.1 coordinate 5,026,767, forward strand.
ATGAATAAAATATACATTAAAAATGGGCAGTTTTGCATCTTTTCTAGATGATTTATACAGCGTCAGGTAGAACTTTCTTTTCACTTACGAATCACTAAAGTGCCTGGAACATGTTTTAGTAGGTTTACCCAGCACCTATATACATTCTCCCAGCTTAGTCGGTCAGCCTCATCTACAGAAAAGACAATATGTCAATATGTGCGAGCTGATACGACTAAGCCGAGGATTCATCAAGATGTTTTCCTTCACCGTTTTGAACACATGATAAGATCAATCGACTTTTGGGTCGAAATTCGAGGTAGACCAACACGGTTATATACAAATACAAAAAATATATACATTATATCCAATACAATACAGAACACCATTATATTTTACTATGTAGGTAGGTACTAGACAGTCCAAAAAAAGATCTATTTCCCAAGAGTGTGATAGCAGGCTAAATAAAACCATAAATTTTGCGTCACAAGATAAAACTAATCCCCGTTGATCTATACCTACTAGCTAACATCTGAAGTATATCCTAAGAATCGAATGTTTAGCCTATTCGGCGCATTGTCGGTGCTCACATCGACAAAATATTTATTTGTGAGTAATTCCTGTGTTTCTCATAAAGTGTGAGTTGTTTTGAGTTGTCTCAATTTTGAGGGTGTAGTCTAAAACACCCTGCATATGCAGATAAACTGGTACAGATTTTCTGGTCTATTAATTAATCGCGGGCCCGTAGGCACCCAAAGTTCACTCAAGTGCGCGCTCAAATAAATGACTCGTGGCTGTCAAAGAGTTGCAAAAATAAATGAAAGCATTCTCACGTTAAATTCAAAGCAGGCGCTGAATAATGAGAAAGATTTTATGATATCGGAAAAGTATCTACAGGAAAGAAACAAAAATTTCCACGTGAAGCTCCATTTATGTTTGTTATTCGTGTACGTTTTCTTAGTTATCTTAATTAATGTTCTTTATGTGTTTTGTGGTATTAGTATTCTAGATTTTTTTGTCTGTGCTCTTAAACGTTTTAGTCTATAGATCTAGTTAGATACTGTTATTAAACATTTTGTACCAATAAAAAGGAAAATGGCTATGTATAAGTTACTCCATAAGAGCCGTGTGTGAGGTAACCCGACTTTTAATACGAAAGTCGTGGGGTTTTCTGCTTGAAATTATATGCGCATCAAAACACGTGCTCAAAACGGTGAAGGAAAACATCGTGAGGAAATGAGGCAAGAATACTAACTGTAGTATTCTTGTAAGCGGCAAAGGGCTTGCAACGTATGGAATGCTAACTACTGCAAAATGTGGGCATGTGTTAAATGTAATGTTTGGACGTGCCTCTGACTACCCCCGCTAGATATCTTTAAGGATCAAAGAGCCTGGAGGTTTGAGAGGATGTCTACCATGCTTGGGGCCATATATACATAACGGCCAATTTTAATGTTATTTTTTCGATAGTACTTCCCCGTACGAGCCCACTCTACAGCTTTTAATATTCCATGAGTTTATTTGCTTGAAATGTCATCACATACCTAGCTTTGTTTTTTATAGATAACAACCCACAAATAGATTTTTATTTGAGTCATGTTATAGAAGTTAACGGGTTACAAACAATGTTACTCATTTAATTAAAAATCCAAAGCATGTTAATAAAATGAGCACCAGCTGTAGTGGTGAAATAAACACGTAACAAAACAATTTAAGCTTTTCATTACGGTAGACTTTTCATGTGGACATATCGTAGAAGCATCTAGTAATAGCTATTATGCAAGGTGCAAGGCAGGATGCATATTTTGAGCTTAAGCGCGGGGAATAAGGTCCATGTTGCAATTTTCAACAAGCTGGGCATTCAACGCCAGGTGTCGGCTTTTATGCAGTCATGCGTTTGTAAGCATTCGGTCCGACTCCCATAATCCTTTACCGTTCATTAAATTTATGCTTCATTCATAAGTTTTTAACATGAAAATTCACTGAATTATTTCTGTTTTAGCTGGTCGGGATAAAATTAGCTTTTCCAGTAGTATATCTAGAAAAAAATGTGTAGACGTTGTTCGTCAATGCTATTTGACCTGCCGACCAAATTTGTTAAGGATTTTATAATCCAGGTGTAACTTGAACAAGATGAACTAAAATAGAAATATGCCGTTCGACATACATACTAAGAATGTGCATAACAAGGTTTTACGATTGACAATAAATACCTAGTATAAGGGAGAACGGGGATGAGATCCTGTTAAAACGACAAAACAGAATAAACGGATGTCAGGAAATGACGTTCCTTCGACTACAGCAGAATTGCTAGAACTTCCTTCCTTGTGAAATGAAAGGAGATTGAGCTTTGCTCTTCGATTTATCTACGAGCGGATGAGTCGTGATTATCTGTTCTATTCTTAGTAAAATACTCCCGAGTAAAGCAATCTAACAATACGTGTCTTGCACATTATGGATTGTTTCCAAGTACATATAGGAAGTGGGTGGTTGGTGGTGCTGAAAAATGATTTATCGCGCTCACGACTGTAGGTGAACGAAATACGTGTGGGGCTACACATGCATCAAACGCGCACCCAGTTAACAATTCGCGCAGAAACATTTCTTTTTATACCTGTACCGTAAGAGTACGAGTTAGACCTGTACCGTAAGAGTACGACCGTAAGAGTTTTTTTTTTTTTTTTTTTTTTTACTATTATATCACGCACAATTAGTTAGTTTAAAAAAAATCATAAAGTTCATATTGTTTAAGAAAATAAAGTAAGTTTAAAACGTTAAGTAAGAAACCGTTAAAGTGTTCACAATTACATTACAACCTATTCAAAAAGCTTATCGGTCAACAACTGACCTACTCGTAGGTTTACCTTAGAATGTGCTTATTTTTTTTTTAATTATACCTACGTTTTGTCATACCTTAAAATAAACTATGAATCCTAATTTTATCTACTCTAACTCTTGCTTACCGTAATTTCTTTCTGAATAAGCCATTTCAATATGTACGAGTACGTAGAAGTAAATATTTAGACGTTATAAAACGGGAACCTATCAACTTTCGTTGTAAAACTCAATATAAATTGAATTCACGCATAATCTAAGTGGCAACTACCAACAGTTTCCTGTTCGGATACCTGAATGGTATCTCTTCTCGTTGTGTGTGACACGGCGGTGCGTGCGTCGGTTCCGCGTGTGCTGGCGGCTGCCGCAGGACTCACCGCGCGGTCCGCGCGGCGGCGGCGCACCCGCTGCGTCCAGAACATCAAGCTTGTACTCTTGGACAAGAACAATCTACTTGAAGGAAACCCTTAGCCTGAACAACACAACTCTACAACTTTACAATTTCCTGATACGACGACTACAGATTAAGAATTGTAATGCCGGGGTCCCACGGCCCGCGTTTTCACGAGCCAGACCGTGCCAAGGCGGACGGACGCGCCGTGGGAACGATGCATCCGTGGTGGCCCGTGCTCGGAACGCTCTGTACGCGACGCGCCGGACGCACACAGGTAGAGCGTCATGTGGCGCGGCCCGTCGTTTTACGCGCCGTGGGACCCCGGCATTAGAATTCTTACATCAATTTATTAAACAGTAAATCCAATAATGTGTATTCAGACGGCGACTTAACGAGTTGACGGGCTTTTCCACTTTCAGCATCGACAAAAACGTCGTCGGAGCCACTCGACTAAACACAAAGAGCTGCTCAAGATTTCGTGGAATCGCAATTGAACGGGTGCAGTTTTCCGATAAATTGCATTGGAATTGCCATTATAACACGAGGAAACCTGACAAGTAACGTTGAATTATTAGGGTCAAATGTCGTTTATAGTTGAGGCGGGGGGCGTCTTCAAATAAAGCGACAAAAACGCGTGCCTTATCTTGTTATTGTAAAGCATTTCTAGCCAAGCACGGTACATTTGAAGACGCCATATACAAAAATCATCAAAATAAATATCAAACAAAAGTAGAGATGCATCGTCTTGTATAATGATAATAAGGTAATTAAGAAATAAAAGTTAAATTATAATGGTGTTGATGGAAGAGTGCTTTTTTAAAATTAAGACTTGGTGCGCACTATGCTAGGTTGTTTAATAAAATTGCGTGATACAATTACCTGATACACTATTCGCTTGGATTTTTTTTATTAGCATTTTATATTTTCTTGCAGACATACGAGTACGTATCTCCAAATGTATTCGTTCCGAACGAATGCCTAGCATAAATGTCGTTAAGAAGAGACTTCAAAAAATAAACCCTAACAATCGAAGGCCAACAACATTGCATAGTAATGTGTTTCGATAGCTACATATTTGTATTTGATACGGGTTAAAGCATTGTGTTTTAGCTGTGTTGTGTTTCAAGCTGGCCAAAATCTAATGGTCTTCGTAACTAAAATAGATAACTTTTTTAGTTGTTTCGTTTTACTAAGAACTGACAAAGAAGTGACTTTTTTATAAGAGGTAATGAGTGTTTGCTTGTCAAGTGAAGGTCAAGTTTAAACATATCGACAGTAGGTAAGCTCATTCATATGACAACCAGAAGCTGAAAGCTTTCTGGGGTAGAGACATTAGATCCATAGGGATCAGGGATACATAACCTACAAGAACCTGGCTAAGACATTTGTTGAGACCACGCGTGACCAGAATGCTGGTTTTAATTTCGGTCAGTATTAGTACCATTGCCATACAACAAGGCGAAATTTTACTTGTTCGTCGTAAACTATGAACTCTACCTTCTGGTCGCTATTGATATATGAACGACTAGCTGACCCGTGCCCGCTTTGCTGGGGGACAGATAGTTTCACATCTGGTATTACAATCTTCAAAATAAACTATAGCCTATATGTTGCCGAAGACTAATAACTACATAACACAAAAAGTTTCATCAAAATCCGTCCAGTAGTTTTTGCGTGAAAGCCTGACAACAGACAGACAGACAGACAGACAAAAATTTCAAAATGTTTTTTTTTGTTTGTGTTACTTGTATAAAGGCCCCTAGGAGTATTTTTTTTTAGTTTTAATTCAATGTACAGAATTGAACTCTTCTACAGTTTTATTATATGTATTTGTTATTTTTTATTTGAGGTGCCCTAAGAACCAATGTTAAATGTTCAAAGTTGTTCTAAAGGTACTCTATAACTATAACTAAACGTTTAAAAGGCTTCACCCGAAGCTAGACTATAGCTTACTCTGTCTAGCTTGTCCATCGAAACGAGAAAGGACGTGACGTTAAGTACAAGGGATGCTCGTTGTGTAGAGGTGTAATCAATTTGTTATACTCGTATGAGCTTATAAAGTGTTTCTAGAGTGGATCTCAAATATATATATATATATATTACTAGCTGACCCAGCTTTAGAATTATCATATTTTGCGTTTCTGTTTCCGTTCCGAATTAATTATATTATTAAAATTATTCATAAATCCTTTGTAAGTTTCTGAACCCAAGAATAACTAGATTTTAACACGGGTGTTTATCACGTAATTACCGTGTTAAAATTTATAGTTATGTCTCCAAATCACGATATTTTGAAAAATAGTACCCAAAATATGTCGATATTTGGCAGGTACATAAGAACAGTTACAGAAACAGAAAAATTTTGTTTTTTCTATTTTTCTCGCATTATTCCGTGTTTTCTCACCGTTTAAACCTTCCCTAAACTTCCATGAATATTTTTAAACCAAAATTAACCGAGTCCATCCAGCCGGTTGGAGTTTTAGCGAGACTAACGAACAGCAATTCATTTTTATATAATAAGAAAATATATAAACTCTTACGTTACTGACGTAATGACTGACTTACAATCCCAGTTCAAGAAGCATAAAACTTAGAGGGTATCCTCCTTTTATAATGTAGGGGTGCATTAAGAAACTCAACCTCAAAGAGGGTAGACATAACTATAGATTTTAACAAGGGTTGTTTATCATGTAATTACCTTTAATTTATTTTCCCGACGTTTCGGCTATGTTACAAGTCAGTTCTGGTCAGTCTGCCCGCGACCATGGCTATTGTAACATAGAGGTTAAAGGTAATTACATGATAAACACCCGGGTTAAAATCTATAGTTATCTCAAAGAGGGTGCAGTGAGAGTTCATTTGAAAATAACTTCACGTAATTTCGACTAAGTAGATATAAGATGCGTTCTGATAACAAACGCTAAGCACACATAATACGAATTAGAGAACTGTAATTTTGTTTAGTCTGTATGATTTAACATACAAAACATAATAGGTGATACATATTTACGATAACAGTTATCGAACGCACTGATAAGCTTTGTTTGTGTTCCGAGAAAATTGCAAATGGATAGTTATTCGTATCAGTTGCACAATAGATTTGGTTTTAAGCAGATGTTTATTTTTGGTGCGTTTCTAGGAGAATAGGTAGTGTGGCCTACTAACAAGTTAGGGTTTACGAGGCTAAGCACCGAATGGGTTATCACGCGGGGTCAACGACCTAGGTCAGCTGATAAGGTAGGCGCGTTATCAGGTGGCGCAATGCAGAGCCGAAAACTCGAGAGGTGGGCAATGGCAATCGATACGATGGTAACCCAGCGTGTGACCGTTATTGTTTTGATAATAATGGAAGAAGCACCGTGATTTTTTTAAAACAATTTTATTTCCTAGAGAGTCATGCCATAATTATACCTTTTATTATGATTTTATTTACTATCGTGCTGTCAAAATTGTTATAAATTTTATATATACAATTTTCGTGTCAGTGTTTGTAACCAAACTCCTCCGAAACGGCTTGACCGATTTTTATATTTTTTTTTGTGTATATTTGGTAGGTATGAGAATAGTTCGTAGGGTATCTGGGGGCACGGCAGTGCCCCCGCCAAGGCTAGTTTTTTATACTCCTAAGTGTTAAGGGTGTCATAAAGTTCGGGAAAAACAGAAAGTGCCTTTTCTGTGGGATTATTGAAATTTGACACAACAACGTGTGTCGGGACAGCTAGTATAAATAGATAATTTGCGATAATAGCGATGATGAGATTTAACAACTGGTACTGCAAAATGTGGGCATATGCTAAATGTAATGTTTAGACGAGCCTCTGAGTACCCCTTTATAGAAACATATACAAGGATACGAGCGGAGGGATACTGTAAATAATGTATTTCAGCAATGAAACGATTTCAAAAATTTCTTCTATTTTTACACGACTGTACCAGAAGGTAGGTAATGTTTATTGAACGTATGTGTGCATGTGCATGTACATTTCTTTGGTAAACTCTACAACTACAACCTAAACTACTCAACTGATTTAAACTAAAATTTGACCATAACAAATTTTCTTTACTTAATTACTTTTTAGCAGTCGGGGTTTTATGTATTTATTATCTTCCCTAGCGAACTCCGTACCGCTATAGTTATTCTGTTATTCGGAACGAAGACAAAATCAAACAAATCAATAATCATAGAAATAGGTCCAGCGATTTCCGAGTTACAAGTGATAGAACAAACCCGACTTTGTTTTATATAGTAGGAAAGAAAATCCTAATAATATTATAAATGCGAAAATGTTTGATAAGGCTGCTATGTTTGTTCCCTAATCAAAAATAAACGACAAACGGAAATTTGCAGTAGATAAAAAAGGGGGATCTTATAATCCGAAAAACAACCCTTAAATGATTAAAAAAAAGCAAAAAGGATGATTTTGGTATAGATGGCGCTGGTGTGCAACAAATCTGACATCACAGACTAAAAACATTTAGTCATCATATCAACGCAGTTTTGACCAATTAATGATACGCATTCTACCAAAATTCGTAATTTATTTTATCAGTACAAGGTCTGTGAGGAAAAAATTGGAAGCTGCCTTAAATTGCTTTTTCCTATGTGATTATTCAAAAAAAATAATTGACAGATCAACGTTTGTCACGGGTCGGCTAGTAGATAATAATTAGTTTTATCTTGTTAAAAATTCTCGCTGTGTGACTGAATGACTAACTACTGTACTGTTTTGTTTTGTGAATGATACATGCTCACAGTTGCGGGATAAGCAAATTGAATTAAAACTCTTGACATTTTATGCGACTTAGTTTGGAGCTTGACATGTTTGGGAAATAGTTGTCGCAGTCGCGTCATTTGATTATGGAGGATGTTACTGAGTATTTGTAGTTCATTTTGTATCAGGTTTATAATATACTAGCTAACCCGTCGAACTTCGTATCGCTTTTGAATGTTAATATCCCGTTAAGGTTCCCATTCCCGTTCCCGTTAAAAAGTATCCTATGTCCGTCTCCTGGTTCTAAGCTACCTCCCCACCAACTTCCAGCCAAATCGGCTCAGCCATTCTTGAGTTATAAATAGTGTAACTAACACGACTTTCTTTAATATATACTAGCGACCCGCCCCGGCTTCGCACGGGCTTAATACATATAAACCTTACTCCTGAATCACTCTATCTATTAAAAAAAACCGCATCAAAATCCGTTGTGTAGTTTTAAAGATATAAGCAAACATACATACATACATACATACATACTATGTAGTGATAAGACTAGCCTTCGCACGTGTGTAAGAATGAAGATTTTAAGCAATTTTTGATATCAGTAACCTATACATTATTACATTCGTGAGGATGCCATTTTTAGGGTTCCGTACCCAAAAGGTAAAAACGGAACCCTATTACTAAGACTTCGCTGTCCGTCTATCTGTCACAGGGCTGTATCTCATGAACCGTGATAGCTAGACAATTAAAAGTTTCACAGATGATGTATTTCTGTTGCCGCTATAACAACAAATCCTAAAAACAGAATAAAATAAATATTTAAGTGGGGCTCCCATACAACAAACGTGTTTTTTTTGCCGTTTTTCTACATAATTTTACGCAACCCTTCGTGCGCGAGTCCGACTTGTACTTGGTACAAGAATGTTTAAAATTGATCCAGTAAATTTTAAATTTATTCTTTTTAAACAAACATATAAACTTTACCTCCTTATAATAAGTACTGTGGAAGTGTAGATTTGCTTATTTTTTTAATAACTGCAATAGATACGTTAGAGAACGTTACGTTACAGAACGTAGTCTTGACTTTTTTATTATCATTCTCGTAACATGCGATCACTTATGAATTGTTTTCACTAAGTTTTGTTCAACGTGTACGATTTTTGCAACCAAATAAAACGCACTAAGGGTCATAATATTTATTATATTATATTAAGCCATAACGTATTTTGATTATGTTAATCCTAACTATTCTTAGATTATCTGGGAGAGATAAGGTCGCCCGTTGTACTCTATATTTGTTGATTCTTACTATTTTCGTAGTGCACGATAGAGGTTTTATCTATCTATCATTTGACATGGTAACAAAATAAATCAAACAGTCTAATTACAATAGCGTCTAATTATATGTGTACGATTCGTTGGGCGTACAAAACATTAATGTGGACCGTTTTGACTTTCAGAATAATTACTATGTAGTACCAATTATGTATTGGGCGTAAGCATATGCACAAATGATTACTCTGTGGGATTCGGTTTACATATAGCAGTAATCGTCACAATTAATCCTGCGGTTTGTACAAACTGCAATATGGTTTTGCGATATAACAACATCGTTAGCCAGATTGATCGATTCCAACCGCAGGCTTTGTTGTTGCTGTATCGAATATAAATTACCATATCTTCTAAATTTTCATAACTTTGTAAAAATATATTCACTTTAGCCACTGTATCTATAATTACAAAACCGGCCAAGTGCGAGTCGGACTCGCCCACGAAGGGTTCCGTACCATTCTATAAATAACGGCATAAAAATCACGTTTATTGTATGGGAGCCCCCCTTAAATATTGATTTTATTGTTTTTAGTATTTGTTGTTATAGCAGCAACAGAAATACATAATCTGTGAAAATTTTAACTATCTAGCTATCGCGGTTCTTGAGATACAGCCCTGTGACAGACAGACGGACAGACAGACACAGACGGACAGCGAAGTTTTAGTAATAGGGTCCCGTTTTTACCCTTTGGGTACGGAACCCTAAAAACCATATTACATTACATTACTAGTTTAAACTACCCCAGTCTAATAATAATAATAATTAATAATAAAATAATTTATTGTCGTGACTTGGTGCTTATCTAAAGGTTGTGATGTTAGGTTCACTTGTTTAGCGAGAGACTGGTGCCTGAAATAGGTTTAAAATATAACCTGTCTAAAAAAGTCTAAACCACATAAATATAATGAACAAATACTGTCTTAGAAATCTTCGCCGACTAAAGATCAAATAAAGAGCATTTAATGATGTTAATAAACCGACTGCAACTATCTACACGATTTTAAATTGTTAGAAATTAGTTAGAATGAGAAACAAGACTTGTTTATACTTGTGACGTGAGGCAGGCGGCTGGTTGTAAAACATAAGCCAAAACCTCTTCGTAACATGTTGTGCCGACCCCACATTAAGTGGAAAAAGGAGAAATAAAGGTAAATGAAATGATGAAAAACCAGACTTCTATATTCAATCGCAGCCGAATGCACTAGAAACTTAGATGAAGTTCGAGTTGGCTCTTTGGCTTATAAAGATGTTTTAACAAGCTGTCATTGCGGCCATAGTTTGAGATAGTTTACCAAAGGATTATTTTATCGGGAGCAACGCCAGTTATTATTCTTTAGCATCGGTGTCTAATACGAGAACGTTACGGTTTGATTTTGTGGTGCGTGTTCTGTCATTGACATGCCATTCATAGATGTCCTACGCGTTTTAGCGTGACAAGTTGTGCGGCACATTAAAAAAATGTTTAGAAGAGTGGTCATCCATCTTTTATTATCATATTAGAAAACAAACTGTTTTAAATTCAGAAGAAGTGCTCCCAAAGGCCAGTTTTCCGTGGAACCAGTGTCAGAACCATGTAATTTGTTTTCTACGGAAGTTGGGAAAAACATCAATGGATTTTTAAAAAATAGTGAGAATCCAGTTAGCATTATTATAATCGATAATGGGCTTGCAATCTGTCACGTAAGGAACGCTAATTACTGCAAAATGTGGATATGTTCCAAATGTAGACGTCTCTGATTACCGTCTATAGACATTTTCAAGGATCTAAAAGCCTGGAGATTTGCTATTTTTTTAAAAGATTTATCATAATCATAATATATTATGGTTAAGAAATGATTTAGCTTTATAATATGTCATTGTAGGATTGAACAGACTGTAGAAACACAGACATAAAATCATATTCCTTTGATGATTCTATTTCTACTTCTTGTACCTAAATATAAAAATAACAAGAATTATATTCAGTCTTTGAGTACAATTCTGTAATAAAGACGTTGATACGAAGTCTGACATAGAAAGCTCTTCATAATCTATGAGAGCAGGCAGCAGGATATAAGAGACCATGAACTTATTTATTGTCAGACGTCAGACGTGCGCCTCCATGTAAGCTTCTTAGCTCTCCTATACTATTACGGCAGAGAATGGAATAGAATTCTTTTCATAGCTTTTATGAAATATCTTGCACGGTTCAATTTAACTTTACAACGGAGATCAAAAGCAAGGTGAATTGCTTTCAAGGTGTTAGTTCCTACCTGTCACGTATGAAATGCTATCTATTGCAAAATGAGGGCATGTGCCAAATGTAATGATTGGAAGTGTCTCTGGCCGATTCAAGTATCTATGCGCCTAGAGATCTGAGAGGATGTATATTGTCTACCGTACTTTAGGAATAATGTCGATTAATTTTTTTACCAAATTGCGTTCGAGTTTTGGGTGTGTTTTCTTGTACAAGTCAAGTAATACGTTAAGTCTCTAAACTCACTATGCCGAAAATACGCGGCTGAAGTACGGCGCATTATACCGCGCGTTTTAGTAAAGGTATACAAATTGCAATTTCGGCAGTGTGTCTAGACCCTAAGACTCCCGATTCTAAAAATTGAGACCACGACTAACGACTGCAACAGACATAACTTATTCCGGTTGTCAAGAGTAAGTTTGTCGAGTAGAAGGAGGCATATTGGAAGATCCAAATCTTTTTCTCTTTGGTCCAAACAAATAAATAAAAACTTGAAAATAGTAACAAGCAAAACATTAGGCTTAGATTCAATTATAAAGAGAAACATTTAAGATGACAAATACTATTCATGTAGAAATATCGATCAGTTACTGTTTTATTATTAGTATAGATTTTTAAATAATAGAAAGCTACAATAGTTTAGTCTAGTAAAGATAGTAGTAAACTTTAACGTTGTTTCTATAACAAAGTCATCGTTAAGTGTCTTCGAATATTATTCTATATATATATATATATATATATAGGTGTGATTCAAGTGCCGTGCGGTAGTAATTATTTTTAGAACGTTATGCCCGTCCGCACCAAATTTTCCCACCTTCGAAGACACTTAACGATGACTTTGTTATAGAAACAACGTTAAAGTTTACTACTATCTTTACTAGACTAAACTATTGTATAAAAAACTATATATAAAAACTATATATATATACACATATATATGTATATATATATATAAATCAATGCCACTTTTCGTTGTAATTTTATAACTCAAGAACGGGCGCTCACCTATCTAAACCAAATGAAACTAAACTCTAAACTAAAATAGTCCGAACAAAGCCATTTAGTATAGACTTATAAGTATAAACTATTTACTATTTTTTGTATTATTTTACTTTATACGTAGCGAAGCAAGTACCGGGCCGCTAGTCTGATATAAAAAAAACACCCTTTATACTATTGATATAGGTACTTGATAGTAAAAATATCATTCGTCTGTCAGTATAAAACTGTAATTTAGAAGTTGCCCTAACAGCCAATAACTAGAAAAATACTTGACAATTTAATCAGCTGGCTTTGACTGCGTCTAAGCAAATATAGTGTAATTTTATTTATCAGTAATTCATCTCCAATAAAAGTCGTCGACTCTACAATCTCACCGTTGCAGACTGGTAAAGTAGCATAAAACGCTTTAAAAGGCGTGACATTGTTAAAAAATAAAAAAAATGATATAAATAGGATAACGAATGTAATCTCCAGGCACTCAGATCTTTGAAGATGTCTAAAGAGGTTAGTCAGAGACACGCCCAAACGCTGAATGTGTTGCTAAGCGCAAATCTCGAGAGCAGCTGAACCGATTTCGCTAATTCTTTTTTTGTTGTATTCGTTATTAACAGGAGAAGGTTCTTATGGGAAAAATAAATAATTTGGTAGGACAACGTCTGTCGGGACAGCTAGTAACATATTGTTGATGCACTGTAAATACATTATGTACTATGGCGTCTGGATACCCGTTACGTTTCACTTATAAAAAAAAACTGAGTGATCTCTCACGCATCTCTCACGAAACCAGCGCCAGCGCCAAGATAATGGCACAAAGTAGTATGTTTAATAACAGTGGTACGATACTAATGTATTACAGTGCGTATCTCTTGGAATGTAGATGACCGAGAAATTTAAATTGAAGTAAAATCTACCTTTTGTTAAGTGGTGGTGGCGTGTGATGGAAGGTAAAAGTCAACTTAATAAGTAAAGATTTTGACACCTACAGGTATTTATCACGTAATTACCTTTAATTTACTTTCCCGATGTTTCGACTATGTTACAATAGCCATGGCTTTATTCAATACTAGCGACCCGCCCCGACTTCGCACGGGTTTAATACATATAAACCTTCCTCCTGAATCACTCTATCTATTAAAAAAAACCGCATCAAAATCCGTTGTGTAGTTTTAAAGATATAAGCAAACATACATACAGACATACAGACGCGGGAAGCGGAAAGCGACTTTGCTTTATACTATGTAGTGAAGGACCCGTGTCAAAATCTTTAGTTATGTCTACTAATCACGATAGTTTGAAAAATAACTTAATAAGTGATAGTAATGTTGATTCCTTTAGCGCGTTTTTTTTCTTACTAAATCGCAAACATCCGATCGAAAATCCGAATTTAAAGGTTGCTGCTGTACAAGTCTTATTTGTAACTTAGTGACATGATTAAAACATTTGTATTATCGTAAGTTTTTGTTAGCTGGAAATGCTGGAAGTGCTAATAGCCACCATTATGTATTTATTTATTGTCAAGGGTTGAATGAACAGTAATGTTGACCAATCAGAATGTCCTTACGACTGCGCATAAGTCTTGATTCGTTTTTTACAAGATTGTATTCACATATCTATCATTAACATCGAGGCATGGTTTGTTCGTGCAGGTCAATTGTCTGAAACATACATGTTGTACGTTTTATATAGTTTCTGTGTAGCAAGCCTGATATTATAAGGTTCCCGTTGTGTTATTATGCTAATAATAATTTTACTTTTTGATTTTTATTTTGCTATGTCCTAATACTAATACTACTACTTACCCTATTCATAAGACCTGTAGGTACCTAATATGTATTGTACATAATGCAGATAAATAACTTTATAGCTGCCATTCTAATGAGTAAATTCTATGAGTTCGTTTGTATGTTTCCGACAAAACGGATTAAGATGAAATTTGCTGTAGATGTAGATATAATGCCCGAAAAAAACATACGAATTTAAAATAAGAAAAACATCGCTAAAATTATTAAAAAAAACGCATAAAGGTTGATCTCGGCGCGCTCGTGTGCAAAAAATCTGACATCCGTGTTGACATCAGTCGTCATAGCAACGTGCTTTACTCTATGCAATTATCAAAATTTGGACAATAACGTCTGTCGCGGGTCTGCTAGTAGTCCTCTTAAGTTTCGATGACAATATTAAATGTACTAGCTAGTTCGACCATAACTGAGACCTCACAATGTTACTTGTCTCAACAACTACTCGATCGATTTAGCTCATAAACGAACCGCTCATACACAAAAAGATTTATAACATTCAAAAACAATTTTTAATTGTGATTTTTTATGTTTTCGTTTTGCCTTGGAATGTATATTTATCAACAAAGCCTAATTAAAACGTTTACTCATCAAAAAGACTAATTTCGTTCCCTGAACACGTGCGTACAGGCGATAGAAGTTTTCTGACGCCATACAGTTTAAAAACTCTATAAAGAATACGCGAAAAGTATTATAGTCTATGAAGTGTTTTTATTTCTAATCAAACCCTGTAATATCGTCCTGTTAAAACCAAAATATGTAGTAAAATGATAAGGTAACTGTAATCCCCAAGTACATACGGTAAACTTCCCAGATCTCCAGGAGGTGAGATACTTGAAGATTTTTACATTTAGCATTCCTTACGTGACAGGTAGCAAGCTAGCAAGTCCATTCGCACCGCAGTTTCGAATTCCTTCGGATTGAAAGTCAATGTACCTTCCAATTTGACAAAATGGCGTATTATACCCTTAGGTAGGTATATTAATGGATTCGCGGACACAGTTCTAATTGGTATTCTATTAGGAATCTGATAGCTGGGAAGGGCGTTACCGTAAGCGTTATAAAACTTCCATCCAGTCATGTTTTCCAACAGGGGAATAAAGACCTATTTATTTGTTCAAATCTGCGAGTAGAAGACGTGCATTTAAAAAGAACCGGCCAAGTGCGAGTCGAACTCGCGCACGAAGAGTTCCGTACTATAAAATCGTATCTATAAAAACGGCCAAAAAACATGTTTGTTGTATGGGAGCCCCCTTAAATATTTATTTTATTCTGTTTTTAGTATTTGTTGTTAGAGCAGCAACAGAAATACATAATCTGTGAAAATTTCAACTGTCTAGCTATCACGGTTCATGAGATACAGCCCTGTGACAGACAGACGGACGGACAGACAGACAGACAGACGGACAGCGAAGTCTTAGTAATAGGGTTCCGTTTTTATCCTATGGGTACGGAACCCTAAAAATACGGGTTTTACTAATTGTAGAACTTTCCCCTTTTATCCGGGGTATTTTTTATACATATAGACAAATAATATAAGCACTCTCGTTCAGTTCGAAGCTCTTTATGCCGAATTATAATACCTATAGCAAGAGTACGCGAATTAGATTATCAAGTTAGGAGACTTTTCCGACAATATGTAGGTTGGTTTCAAAGGTTGGTCTTCCTTCAGTCAGAGTTTCTTGAATACGTCAAATGAAGTGATATCATGTTTTCGAACTAGCGTGCATTGAACTCTTGTATATTCGCTAACCGTTATTCAGCATTTAGAAGATCTGATAGAGATAATCGCTAATCAGCGATATAGCCGTCTATTTCGTAACAAAGTCACATGTAAAGTTATTTGTATGGTCATATTTCAGGTGTGCAATAATGTCGTGCCATTGATAATTTCATCATTAATTAGGTGGTGTAATATAAAAATGTCCGTTGGTGAAAAAAACAATGTAGTTATTGATTTTAGCCTAGCAAAAGTTATTTGCAGCTGAAAATGCACGAGTATTACGCTGCTCGTATTCGGAACGTCAATAATTACAACCACAGGCTGGGAGAGGCTGTAATTATAGTATGCTCTATCTAGCCATGCGAGTTTCAAACTCATAAACAAAAGCCAGACTTCGAGTAATCCTGTACGAGAAATATAGCCGCTGCACGTGATAATCGATTCATCAAACTCTGTGCGATAACTAGCAACCCTACAGCCACTGGTAGCCACAACGCGCTCCGAGCTCCGTTCAACGATATTAAGCTATGAACTTCCATAGCTCTACCTGCCAACTATTCCGTTATCTGTAACCCCACCTAACTGCGCTGGAAGTTCACCGCGAATTTCGCAGGCGGTAACCATTCCATTTCGAAGTTTTGCGATATCATGAAACTTTATGTGGGTAGTTAAAATAAAATTTGTATGACATAAAAAAATGGTGTTATTTATTTATTCAAGTGTATTATTTTTCTATAAAATCTTCAAACAGTTTTTGCTGAAGCTAGTTTGGTTTAGTAAATCATTAATGGTTTTATGGGCATAGCAGCACCGCAAGCAAACAAAGCGCTCGGGCAGTGCTAGTTATAGGGATGTCTAATGAGTGCCATGATAACGTGTGGTTGTGTGCGTGTCTCACCGTCTAACTAAACCATAATAAACATAACATAAAATAAGGAACATATAAAAACTGAAATTAAACAAATCACAATCAATAGCCGCTGGACGATGCTAGGCTCTCATTGTTCGGTTAGATTATCAGCACTTTTTTGTGGCGGTCGACATTGAAGGCCGACCTCATTATTTTTAATAATTTCAACCTCCCGGCTCGATGTAACAATGGTTATCTGACAGCTATAAAAATAAATACGCTGCCGCGGTTGACGGAGTTTCGTAAACAAATGTACTTTGAAAACTTTGCCAGTTAGCGAACTTGTATAAAACAAACCTACACTGTATGTAACCAGGATACTACATTTCCTACGTGCAAGTTTCTGTCATTTGTATGCAATAACAATACCCAACATATGAGAGCAGACATCATTAAAATTATGATTGTCATGACGCGAGTGCTCAACTTCCATTTACGAGCGTTCTAAATTTGTCTGGGGTCCAGATTCGAAATGGCCCCATCGTTTGACCCTCATTGCAGAATCGAGCCGAGTGATATTTGGCGATTGTCCAGCATCCATCGACTGCGATCAATTGACACTTGACCCTTGCGACTTTACCGTCGCGACCTTGGACTCGTCAGTACCGAGGACTTTATTAAATATGCGTATGACGTCCTCAGATCCGACGAGCTCTTACCTAGTCACATTAATTTTCCTAATATTAGTTCAGGCATAAGGGTTAGCTGCGATTTGACAATTTATTAGTTAACATTTAAGGCTGAACTTACCTTGCGGCTGCTGCGGTGGTATGAACGGAGTGAGGAGTCGAGTCCGTTTCTTCTCATAGCCCTTTTGTGTGATGTCACCTGCAAAATGATAAATAACGTTAAAATGTGCAAAATCATTTCAGCGTGTGCAATTTCAGGTTTCTGACACAACTCAGTTAAATGAAGGTTGTAACTGACAGGCGCGCGGGCGCCACAGCACTTATGACAGTCGCGCTGTCGAAAATGTGGCAGTAAAATGTCTGTAAATCCAACTTTAGATAAAATTAACCTATGATGTTGTTTATTATTAATATTTCAAGAAAATTATCAATAATCGCGTTTTAGATTTAATGACACTCACTCAACCCTCTTTAGACATATTCAAGGATCTCAGTGCCTGGAGATCTAAGACGAAGCCTTGACTACCGTACTTGGGGATTACAGTCGTGATCTTGTTTTAGTTTCATTTCAGGCTATTCTGGGTCTTAAGTCTGCGGCTGAGTGTTTATCACTCTGTATAAAACCTTAAGCTACGGGTAAGTTTTATTTTGCGATTTTCTGGGACGTCGACTTAGTAAATACCACCGGCAGGAGCAACGAAACTATTTAAAAGCTGTTCTATTTTCAGACAGCTTGTGCGGTTTTAATTTTAATTTATAGTTAGGTATATAAAGAAGGTTTGAAAAAAATATCGCGGTTCAACGGTTTTAACAAGTAATTATATTATTCACTTACTTTTTGAGCACGAAATAACACTACGTCACTTTCGATAGTGGATGGTCTTGGCCTTATATTATCGAACTGACGGACTAAAACTTATCCGGTTCCAAATACATATGTTTTAGTGAAATGAAAAGTAAACTTTCTTAAGAACGAGTTCTTTTTTGAACACGCGTTTGCTGATCAAGCTTTCGACTGCAAATGACACATGGCGACTAAATCAATATGGCGGACGGGGAGGCTATGTGCATCATTATCGCGTGATGTTTTAACTACTTATTAATTTAAAAGAGGGTGGAGCCTCTGGTTTCGCAGAATCAGGTTTTGCGACCTTTCGCTGAACCTTACTCTCCAGGCTAAAAGCAGTAGGTAGATAACGGTGGGTATAACAATGACCGGGATTGATACTACGGAACTATGCGCAAAGACAAAGTCTAAAGGTATTCAAATCACAAGGATCACTTCGGACCTCGTCACGATACGTTGTGGATGTTAGATAATTTTATGCATCATTTCGTAGTGAAGCTGAACGTTACTGCGACCCACACAGGTACGGCAAGGCTCGTAAACCAATTTACCCGACCCAGTTCAAATTTGTTAAAGCTGCAACGTTGCCGCCCAGGGCGCTACACTGTCAGTAACAGTTGATACAGCGTGTTTTCAAAATTGGAAGGATACTTTTTCGTGACAAAAATTCTGGCTCAGCGTATTTCAATTGAAAATATTCCAACATTTTGCTCATGACGGTTGCTCGATCCCAAATACAAGAATAAAAATATTTTTTTGTGAGTTTCTTACTTTACTGGTTATATCAACAAAATGTTGACTATGTATAAATATTATTAGTATGTAGGTGCCTGAATGGTATTTCATTGCCTGAAAACACGGATAAAACGACGTCTTCTAAAAATGAAACGTAGCTAGATCGATTTATTGCACCCGAAACCCCATACTAAATTTCAAGAAAATCGGATCCGTTTCCGATATCCAGATTATATATACAAGAATTGCTCGTTTAAAGGTATTATATTTACATCCTCATTTTATATATCCTATAGTTGAATAGTATTCCTTTTAGTATGGGAAACTCAGAATTGACGGCGACAATATTTATTCAATTTTAAATCGTTCACAACGATGTATTGAAATATCGTCGTGAACGATTTAAAATTCAATACATTTTCAAACGAAATTCAGTTATTTTGTATCGCCCAAGCAGCGCTTACAAAGTTTTGCGAACGAGAGAGAACCCAGATCGTATGATCACAGAAAAATACAAAATGCAAGCCGGTAGGGACAAGCATTACGGCTTAAGGTGATAAGTGATTTTATTGTAATTTTGTATTGGCTGTGTCTACCCGGATAAGACGGAAAAAGTGATAAAACTGCATTATCTTGAAAACCATCAAATTTAAAAAGAAACTGTCTGTAATTTACTTAGCTAGTATGATTATCTAACGAATGATATAAAAAGGAACTGTTTAGTTATTCATAGTTTTGATTAAAAACGAAACTAGTGTTTTTAATGAGCCAAATTTGGAAAATAAATTGATCGAGAAAAGTTTCACCAATCGTGTTTCTGTCAGTAATTTATCTAGATTATATCCGTAAGTTATCTTTGTCGTAAAATAATAAAACTGTATGTTTTGCGGTTATTGAGAAAAAACGATTCTGCATTCATCAATAACATTTATTACTCGTCTTAAACTTCAATACATTATTTTTCCTCTAAGAAGATCCCCAATGCTATGTCTAACGTTCTAGACAGCGGTCACTGTTTGGATCGAGAGAGGAGGCATTCGGCCAAACCCATCAATTTCGCATCAACCTCCCAGAATCAACAATACGCCGCCCATGCCATTACATTTCGTAGACGAATTTTGTGTTGCTTGAGGCGTCACGAGCTCCGTGAATTCCTCCTTTCTTATAGAAATTCATATACATAGCATTGTGCATCGTGATCCTATTTCTTTTTCTATTATTTTATTTTATCCTAATAATATTATAAATGCGAAAGTTTGTGATAAGGCTGTTATGTTTGTTCCCTAATCAAAAATAAACGACAAAACGGATTAAGATGATTCGCTGTAGTATGTAGATAAAAAATCAGAATAAATAAAGGGGGAACTTATAATCCTAAAAACAAAAAAAAACGCAAAAAGGATGATTTTGGTATAGATGGCGTTGGTGTGCAACAAATCTGACATCACAGACTAAAAACATTTAGTCGTCATAGCAACGCAGTTTTGACTAATGAATGGTCAAGGTTTGTAGGGAAAAATTTGAAGTTGCCTGAAATTGCTTTTTCCTATGCGATTATTAAAAATTTTCAGGACAACGCCTGTCACGGGTCGGCTAGTAGATAGTATTTCTAATATGTTTTTTAAGAGACCCGGCCCAAATCCGTCTTTCGATATAAATACCAATCAGTCCCGCTCCGTCGCACTTGCGGTCGTAGGAGTCACCCTCATTTTATGGATCCGCGATCGCATCTGTATTTGACAGTTTTATAATACTGCTTGTCTGTTTAGTATCTGTCGTAACGTGAGCAATCATAGAGCAACACACAGTATATTGTCAGAAACAAATATATTACTTCGGGTACATACAGCTACTTTGAAACCGGTTATTGAGGTTTTGCAACCGGTAGCGCGAGGTGAAACGAAAAGGATTGTGTTTTAATACGTTAATTAACAGAAATTATACGATTGGGTTAATTTCATTGCATTGATTGGGTACAGCTATCAGTATAGGTACTAGTGGTTCGCCCCGAATCTCAAAATATTGGGACTTGCCTCTGAGTCACCTGACCCTAAGATATCGTTAAAGACATATTATTCGACATATTAGTAGATGCCTACCGTGCTAGCCAACACGTGTCAACTCTCACGTGAATCAATTTTCGTTTTTTACGCTAGGTCCCTAAATTTTGTATTTTTCTTTTTTTCTGTTTTTTATGAGCGAATAAATCTTGCAACTGAGTTTTAAACCAGTTCCCCACAATCAATTAAGCTAAAACTTAAAATATCTATGTAAATTACATAAAAATACGCGACAAAGCGAGGCCCGAGACCGACACCAAGGATACATTTTAATGCACAATCAAAGTACTAAAATTGAGAAAGTTCCATAATACAGCATGAATTATTCGTTCGTCCAACAAAGCACCTTCATCGGACCGTAAAGGAGTACCTGTGATTCCCAAATGGAAATAAAATTCTGTGCACATTTTCTCTTTGACGTAAATTCTTTCCATTCCGAAACTCGATCAAAGTCCTGTGAGGTAAAGGCTTCCTGTGCATATTGCACTGTCCACTTTAAGCTTTGACAAAGGTATTTTAAATTTCAACTCGTCTAAAATTTCGTCTAAAGTGTTAAGTGTGGCATTATGCTCAAAGGTATGTTTGGAACTAAATTAAGAGTATTCCCTTCTATTCTGCACCGTAAACATTTAAGACGAGTAATAAATGTTTTTGATGAATGCAGAATCGTTTTTTCTCAATAACCGCAAAACATACAGTTTTGTTTTTTTATGAAAAAGATAACTTAAGGATATAATCTAGATAAATTACAGACAGAAACACGATTGGTGAAACTTTTCTCAATAGATTTATTTTCCAAAGTTGGCTCTTCAAAAACACTAGTTTCGTTTTTAATCAAAACTATGAAAAGCTAAAGCGTTCTTTTTTATATAATTCGTTAGATAATCATACTAGCTAAATAAATTACAGACAGTTTCTTTTTAAATTTGAAGGTTTTCGAGATAATGCAGTTTTATCACTTTTTCTGTCTTATCCGGGTAGACTCAGCCCATACAAAACGTCAAAAATTTCACTTATCACCTTAAGCTAATAAGTAGTTTCTCACTGAATTTCTAAATTACTTGTTATCGTCATCATTATTTCAGCCGCAGGACGTCCATCGCTGAACATAGGTTTCCTTCGATGCCTATTTTTAGAGCGACCGATCTTGATGAGCCGTATTAGCAAAGTTTTTGAGAGATCTAAAAATTAATTATTCATTTATTGATGTTTAAACTGGCAGACTGGAGTGCGTGCGACCATGACTATCGTAACATAGTTGAAACATCGGGAAAATAAATTAAAGGTAATATATCCGTGTAAAAATCCATAGCTATGTGTATCTACTAATCACAATAGTTTGAAAATGTTTTAGGCATAGGGGATGTCTCCCTTATGGGCATATTGAAAAGGGAAAATAAAGACTAGTTGAATGTAACTCTGTCGCTCTGCGAACTTTTTCGCCTCCCCTCGTTCTTTTAAAACAAGAAATAGTTATCATGCTCGAAATTTTATAGGTTATTGTTGCCATGTTGTTTTAAGCAATATAATTCTGTCAAATTTGTTGTCAATTGATGAATAGTGACTGACACAATAAAAACGGCTACGAGGTCCATTTTTGGAAGGATGAATGTCTGAAGAAGCATAATTGACGGATTTGGGGCGATAGCAATATATGCATCCCGAGTAAATTACTAGGTATCTGTTGCGGATATTGGTCTGGCGAAATCGTCAAAAATTGAACCTTTACTATAGTTACCAAGCAAAGCAGCGGCGGACATTATGAACAACGTTATATTCTATACTAAATGCAATTTAGTAGCACTTAACTCACAGACAGGATCAGTGCACGATACTGCCGCTGCACTAGATACGACTAGGGTTCGAGAGGGAAGCGGCCAATTGTAAAGGTACACGACTGATTGCAGATGCACTTCCATTGGGGTTATATCATGTATGCGTGCTCGCATGGTAATGTTTAGTCCTGCGGAAATTTGGATAACATTCGACAGTTCATTTATATTGGCCAGTATTTATTTCTACTAAGGTTTGCATACATGAATTCTCGGTAATCGTACTTTTTTGCATTCACTTTATGTTATTATGAAATCGGTTCAGTAGTTTTTGAGTTTATCCATTACAAACATACAAAAAAATCAAAAATCAAAACTTTTCTCTTTATAATATTAGTATAGACTAGCTGCTCGACTAGACTAGCGGCTTTGCACGCGTGGTACTTGGATAGCTATATTACTGTAAAGTTTAATTTAAATCCGTTCAGTAGTTTTTGCGTGAAATAGTAACAAACACACACTACTTTCGAATTTATAATATTAGTAGGATATATTTAATTCATTTTTGTGGCTGGCAACGTAATTATATGAAAAATCCTTGATTAATAACTAGTTATAGAAAGCAAAAACTAATTTTCTTTTTCATTACTGGTTATGAAAGACGGCTACGAAAATGGATTAAATTTTCATAATTCATAACTATTTACTTGTAAAAATGGAATCATATTTGTTCATAGCTGGTTAGGATAGTGGAGAACAAATAAAAAGTCTATGAACCATTCTCATCTTCATTTCATCTGCTTGTGATAAATAGTTAACTCATTATGTTTGACAACTCGGTGTTTTATCCGGACGATATCGCAAAGCCTAACCAAATGTAAATTGTTATTATCTAAATGCATCGACTCGATAAGGAAGTAGATATTGGATGATTCTTAGATAAACCAAGATAGCGTGTTGCACAGGAAACAATTATGTTACACGCGGATAATAAACTGAAGCTCAGTTCTATTATAATAAATGGACAGAAGTATCTACAATTTGTGATGGAGATAAAGATTGTAATTAAATAAATTTTCTATTGAAAAATATTTATCAATGACAAGCTTTTGTAAAATCAAACATCGAGCACCAGCGCGCTATAACCTGTCACATCATATAACATTTGCAATCGGAATTTGACAGGAATGAAAAGGAATTTTCAATTTAATCGACTATTTACTAAAAAATCCGTTGTGAGGGACTATTGGACAGCTCCTGACTCCATCATCAGATCAGCTCGCTGTCTGCTGTGCCATTTTATTGCATTGTCACCGATGTTACATAAGTATACCAAATTTTAGCGCAATCGGTTGAAGATAACTGCTTTAAAATTGAGTTGCAAGAATCCACCTTAACAAACATAGTTACTCGTACATACAATACATACATTGAAAGTTAAATAAAAGCTTGTAAAAATAAGCTTCATTTCAATTAGCGCGATATCTTGTCCCAGTAATAAACTGATTAGGAAGCCTAGACTAGCTTGCTGTTGATATTTTAGCTTTTTTACCATCTTAAAGAAGCTACCTTTACCCAAAAGATAAGTGACTTCCAGGAGCGCACTTTAAACCTTTCACTACACTAGTTTTTTTGCCAAGCATCATTGTTTGGTTGAAAAGGACCAGCACACACTTCAACAAAGTCATTGACTTAGTGCACGATGATTAAAACAGAACCAATGACTCGACAAGCTTTTGACGGCGCTTGAATGGTTTTTTCATCGTTTCACACCCGAACGCGGATTAACGACGTTCAAGTGAGTTTCAGAGCATTGGTTTTGAGTTACGGTGATTCACCGGGCCCTTATTTTATTCACGAACAGCCATGCCGATCGACATGGCTAAGGTTTAGGTTAAGGTTTGGCTAGGGTTTTTTCCGTCTAGACAGAAGTCTAGACGGAAAAAACCCGAAAAAAAAAGCTGTCACGACCTGACAATTTTAATGGTATTCGAATTCTATTAAGCGTAATTTGAACAAGGAATTACCTAAGCCGCCACCGTCAGGCGAACCTTCAATTAACAATTACATACGATTTAAAATTTAAAAGAAAACCGACGAAAATTTTAGGATTCATCAAAAAGTCAAGAGACGATATTAGTTTTTTTTTAAGTTTTATGAAGGAAATAATGGTCTTACATACATTCAATTCAAATGGCACCAACTTTAAACTATGATACCCTTAATGACATAAAAAAAACTCTAAATTATAAATTATGTATTTTTGTAGGTATTTATGATCGAGCCTAAGGCTATGTCAGCACACATTTAGATTTCGACTTAAGTTACCTATGCCTAAAAAAACAAAGTTGTACCATTTGCCAATAAAAATTAAACCCCTCACCTTAAGATAAATACAGGCTTATCAGAAAATCATTCCTATTTTAAAATAAATTTCTTTTGCATAATTGCAACTTCGGCTGAAAGTTTTCCTTTGTAAGCTATCATGAACAAAGAATTTTCTTTTGAAAAAAGATTAAACTGCTCTTCAATGGATAGTTATAAAACAGAAAACCTACCAAGGAACTTGTTTACAGTTTTCATAACTTTTCCATTCAATTATGCTAGCTACCTTTAACCGTTTTATTATTGCTTTTTAAAAGAAAAACCGGGCTCGGAACTGATAAAAATTACCATAGCTTTTTCAGACTTTTTGCCTTGTTTGCTTCACTTTATTACCTGTTAAAACAATTATTGGTTTAATATTGTTATTATACATATAAACCTTCCTCCTGAATCACTCTATCTATTAAAAAAAACCGCATCAAAATCCGTTGTGTAGTTTTAAAGATATAAGCAAACATACATACATACAGACGCGGGAAGCGGAAAGCGACTTTGCTTTATACTATGTAGTGATGATGATACTGAAGATGAAACTTTTACAGTAATATAGCTTATACATCAGAATAAATCATAGGCAAATGTTTATCCAGGTACCACTCGGGCAAAGTCACTGTCGGAAGCTAGTATACTATAAAATATGTGGTTACAGTAATTATATAAATACCATTAAACGGAAATGGCTCGATTTTCATGAAATTTAGTATGTTCGCAGTATGGTTTCGGGGGGCGATAAAACGATCTAGTTAGATTTCATTTTTAGGGTTCCGTACCCAAATGGTAGGAAAGGGACCCTATTACTAAGACTTCGCTGTCCGTCTGTCCGTTTGTCTGTCACATCTCATGAACCATGATAGCTAGATAGTTGACATTTTCACAGATTATGTATTTCTGTTGCTGCTATAACAAATAGGGTCAAACAAATACTAAAAACAGAATAAAATAAATATTTAAGAGGGGTTCCCATACATCCATACAACAAACGTGATTTTATTGGCGTTTTTACCGTGTTTTCAGGCAATGAAATACCGAGAAAAGCTCGGCCATCCAAGTACTTATTATTTTATGCTGCTAAGCGTCAACTATCACCTACAATATAACACTGTCTGTGACCCGCGGTCACGAAAAACAAGAACGCTCTCTACGATGCATTGCCTTGCGTCTGCTAACTTGAAGCATACAGGTGTTTTACCTCATGTGCCTGTAATTTCACTGGCAACAGTACCCTTCAAACCGGAACACAGCAATGCTGCTTGGCAGCATAGCTGTGTCCAGTATGGTGGTTGTACTGCCCCGGACAAACTCCTTCACAAGGAGCTCTGCTACTCTTACTTACGATTCATCTGTTGTCACACCATATTGTCCTAATTGGGCATTAACCCATTGACACAGAATGGGGCGGGACGGGACGTCAGGCGCAGCGAACTCGCCATTTTATAAGTAGCATCGCATCGTAAATATGACGAACTGAACAATATAAAAGACTCGTATGGTTTTTTCGATTTTTATATTCAAATAAATATAACCACTGGATAATGGCACTAGCGTAAATCAATACTTTAATGAGATTATGTGTAATTATTGTTTAATAATTACAATAAAACTAAAAAAATAACCTAATAACCTAAATATCAAGAAAACGTAGCAGTAAGTTAGTAGTACGGTAGACATTTATTTGGATCCTTAGGTACTTACGATTCTTGAAGATGCCTAAAGGGGTAGATAGAGGCACGTCCATACATTACAATTAGCATATTCCTACATTTTGCAGTACCTACTTATTATTCTATACGTGATAAGTTGCAAGTCTATCGCCGCATTAGGAATACTAACTGCCTTCCTCAATGTTTTCTTTCGTGGTTTTAAGCAAGGGTACACTTGCTAATGCGCATATATTTTTTCTTATACAAAACCCATTAATACATGACCGAGATTCGAACCCACTACCATCCCCCCCTACCCACACCCCTTTCATCCGTTCGGCCTGCACGGCTCAACAGCTAAATAGCAGATAGTGTTTTATATTTTATTCTCATTTATAAATAATATCGTTGTTGAGCATCAGATAACACCGTTGTTAAAGTCTCGCTGACCGGAACTTTAGTCGCATATTGGATGACGTAAACAATAGACTTCAACCATTGTTTGAAATAACTAACTATATATTCAAACTGGGATGCTTTTATAACAAAAAAATGTAACGACATGCGAACAATGCCTGCTCGTTAGTTAACTATGCAAGTTTCAAACAGATAGACGGTTTGCATAATCTTTTATCAAAACGACTTTATTCTCAGCACACACAGATTTTTGTTTGGTGAACAATTTACATCATAAATTAGGAACAGAACGAATAATACGTTTATCCTTATGGCAGGATTCTGCTAAAAATTAATACATGTTGACATTTGAAGTTGAAATTTCCAAATATTATGCAGAGGCAGTTATGTGACTTTAAATTGTCTACAACAAGACGACAGACACCGCTTTACAATTCTCACTACCAAAAATAAACGTTACTGTAAGATTTCCGCCTGCGGGATCTTAATTATTATTTGATTTTGTATCCTATTAAGAAGAACAAAACACGGACAAGGAACAAACAAGCAAGAGAGGAAAATCTAAAATTAGACAATAAGCCTGCCTTTAAGAATTAGTTAAGTATTTAGCATTTATTAAATCGATTACAAACTCGACTTATTTACTCGAAAACTAGTAAAGTCAATGAAGATAAAAGGGGAAATATAAGAATTTACGAAATAAGCCCGCATTTCTTCATTAGCAGCAACATCTAGTTCTGTTTGAAAACAATAATACATTAGAACGGAACAATTATTAACCGATTACAAACTCGACTATTACTCGAAAACTAGTATAGCATACTTAGCGATGATAATTACTCTTGTAATTTCATTATACATGCTACTATTTAGTAACTAGTAAACTAAGTACTGGTTTAGCAGGAAACAGGGGAGAGACATTGATCACTATCAAAAATTACTATATAAACCGGATTTCTGTATTTAATAAGTGTTGAAGAAATCGGCTCATATATTTTAAAGCGATCTATCCAACGATTCCCCACACGATCAGGGTCGACAGAATAAGTTTTCATCGACTCCAGACGGACGGACAGAGACAGGTTAAACATACACAAAACTATAAGGGTTATTATCATTCGGAAACCAAATAGGTACTCTACTCTTATGATGGAAAATACCTAACTTCTACATTATTTAATGGTCGAGGTCACGAGGTAACTTAAACCGGTATAAGCAAGTCACTACATAGTATAAAGCAAAGTCGCTTTCCGCTTCCCGCGTCTGTATGTCTGTATGTATGTTTGCTTATATCTTTAAAACTACACAACGGATTTTGATGCGGTTTTTTTTAATAGATAGAGTGATTCAGGAGGAAGGTTTATTATTATTATTATGTATAATAACATGCTACCCGTGCGAAGCCGGGGCGGGTCGCTAGTAACTAATAAATCTCAACGTAAAATATGCAAGGTTTGACCAAAGTTGTACAAAAAATAATCTACACAGCAACTGCAAAAATCTGTATCGGCTTAAACATGAACAAGTACGAGTCGGACACGCGCACCAAGGGTTCCGTACCATTATCTACAAAAACGGCAAAAAATATAACGTTTTTTGTATGGGAGCCCTCCTAAAATATTGATTTTATTCTGTTTTTAGTATTTGTTGTTATATCAGCAACAGAAATACATAATCTGTGAAAATTTCAACTGTCTAGCTATCACGGTTCATGAGATACAGCCCTGTGACAGACAGACGGACAGTCAGACGGACAGCGAAGTCTTAGTAATAGGGTCCCGTTTTTACCCTTTGGGTACGGAACCCTAAAAACGATTGATTTATAGAAAGGCATTTATATTACAATAAGATACCGAGTTATTTAAATGAATTATGTACATACTTCATGGTTTCATGTCTCAATCAGATCTTTGTAAAAAAAAAACTATTTTGCAATTATAATAAAATCACTAACATTGACCTTCACGTCTAAAGAAATCGTGATAAACCTGAGTAATGTTTTATTAATTTGTTCTGAATAGGTAAGTGTTATATTTGCGAATTTATTCAAACATCAGCATAAATTCACACGCTGTCAATAGAATCAACAGATTTGTATTCATATTATTTACATCCGTCGACGCGTGGTCCGAGAGTTGGCTTTTATTTGGTACACGTCTTAGGAACGTATCCGACTGGTAGTGTTCTGAATTAATTGAGCCTATATAATACTGTTTACGACGGTCTTTAAATAACAACAGTTTCTAGTGCATTTTGTGTAAAATATTATGTACAAGCACTCCGTCCCGGCATCGCACGGGTGTACTAATAAAGATTATAAGAAATTTTGATACTTTATGTTACACTAGCTGACCCGTGCCCGCTTCGATGGGGGACAGATAGTTTCACATTTGGTATTCCAATCTTCAAAAAAAATTATAGCCTATATGTTGCCGAAGACTCATAGCTACATAACAAAAAAAGTTTTATTAAAATCCGTCCAGTAGTTTTTACGTGAAAGCCGGATAACAGACAGACAGACAGACAGACAAAAAATTCAAAATGTTTTTTTTTGGCTTGTGTTACTTGTATAAAGGCCCCTAGGAGTATTTTTTTTAGTTTCTATTCAATGTACAGAATTGAACTCTTCTACAGTTTTATTATATGTATAGATTGCAAATTTAGTGAGGATCTAATTTGTTTGAAAATGAAATATGGCCTATTTTAATCACAGAAAATTTAGATTTTGGTAAGTAAAGGCATTTTTTAAATCGGTCAATTATATTGCTTAACAGAAATCATTCAAGATTTCACAACAAATCTTCTCACAAGAGATTTTTATAAATTTCGCTTTCGGATTTTCAATGTTGCGCATTGAAAATCCGCAACTTCTGCATTTGCGTCGAACCCCAAACCTCAAGTTCCAGTTAAATAGCTTTATATATAAAAATGAATTGCTGTTCGTTAGTCTCGCTAAAACTCAAAAACGGCTGGACGGATTCTGTTAATTTTGGTTTTAAAATATTCGTGAAAGTTAAGGGAAGGTTTAAACGGTGAGAAAAAACTGAAAAAATTCGAGGATAATTAGTAAACATTTTTATTTTTCCATACAATCTTTTCCTACCTCACAAAAATTTTGATATTTGTCCCTTTCGGTACAGTAGACTCGGGTCAAATTGAAGAACGTATTTAAATCGACAACGTATATCTGTAATTATCGCGTAGGATTTAATAATATCTGAATGAGAACGGGAACTTAACACAAAATTTGTTAATTCTAAAGTGATAAAAAGTCCGCTGGATCAGCTAGTAGTTATTTAAAGTACAAATACCAGGTTATAAAACCGATGAAGCAGACGGGCGTGTCTCTCCATCTGCAGCAAACTTTAACTTTATAATTTACTTTTGAGAACACTTATATGCAAACCAAACTGCGATGGAAATACGATCATGGCTATAATCCTCATGTACGGTAGACATCAACTCAAATATTCAGTTAAATGATACGACATTTCAATGAATAGTATAAGCTTATTCTATACTGACATCGCTATGTCCATTTTATAGTATAGTAGGTAGGTATAGCTAGAACTTAAAGTTTGGTGAAATCTTGAAGCTTAAAGAAACACAAACATCGTATTCCATTCTATACTGACATCGCTATGCCCACTTTATAGTAGGTAGGTATAGCAAGAACTTTAAGTTTAGTGAAATCTTGATTCTTAAAGAAACTCAAACATCGTATTTCTCGCCTATGTTGATTTTGCAAAAGTGCCGTAAAGTTCGTGGTTTCTATGTAGAGTTAGCGAACAAAACTATCTGAAATTTGTCTACCAGTTTTGTTCTCATGTAAGCACGAGTAGATAGTTATAAGAAAACTTTCATAACAGAGACGCTGGAGGGGAATAAACGATATTAAGTTTATAAGAGGTAAGCTTAATTCTTGTATAAGATATTTTTAGGGTTCCGTACCCATAGGGTAAAAACGGGACCCTATTACTAAAACTTCGCTGTACGTCTGTCCGTTTGTCTGTCTGTCACAAGGCTGTATCTCAAGAACCGTGATAGCTGAAACTTCAACTGTTACAGTTGAAATTTTCACAGATAACGTATTTTTGTTACCGCTATAACAACAAATACTAAAAACAGAATAAAATAAATATTTAAATGGGGCTTCCATACAAATAACGTGTTTTTTGTTGCCGTTTTTTATAGATAATGGTACGGAACCCTTCGTGAGCGAGTCCGACTCGCAATTTGGCCGGATTTTATCTACATCTTGTGCCGACCCCAAATGAAGGGTAAGATGATGATAAAGTTGAAAGGTACTAAACAAATGAGGTGGTACAAGAATAACAAAGAATATTCAAAGCATGTTGAGAAATATAATAAAACCGTTCCTTGTACTATGCTGACCTGTAAGCCTGCGACACATTTAAAGCATAGTTGGACACTGATACGTGCCACTTAGCCTGTTTATTGGCTGTAAAACATAGAGACAGAACTCTGGTTCATTTTATTGACGCCTAATTCATTGTGAAATGCGCACAATCACACAGTACATTTATTTTAATATGCGAGTGGTTATTTTAATAAATACCCTAGCATAAGTTTGCGCAACAATTTGACACAGACGTGCAAAATGGTTGGGCAACTATTTCAAAATAACATCCATTTATTGGAGAGAGTGTTCAATGTTTGTTTACGTTTGCATCACGAGACACGCGTGGTAAACTCAAAGGGTAAACAATTTCTTCATTTCCGTGTGCCGAAGTCACAATAGAACCAAATATCTACTGCATTTTATCTAACAGAAAAACAAATAGCATTGTCCTAAAGTAGAGATGGTTGAGCATCCAAAGCAGCTTAATGTAGAAACTTGTAATTGTTACTGAAGTGAAAGGAACTTACAAAGCTCGACGATCAGGAGAGTGAACAAAGGGTAAAACTTTTGAAAGAATGATTTATTCTACCTTCATATATAATATATCGATAGTAAATTAACATTACAATCAGCCTCCGACACTGAAAACCAATCAAAACCAATTAGCGCAATCAAGCTGCATCGAGCTTCCAGCATAAAAGAAGCAACACGATTCATCGTAATTGTACAATATGTGCTGCAAATAGCTCGCCTGAAATGTTGAATCGATTGATATAATATGTAAAGTTCTTAACAATTATTAAGGAAAATAATTTTTCCGTGTAATTTTATCTATTTTTGTCTACCCGTGTTCTGGTATTCTGGTAAAGCCTCATTAGTCCCGAACAGTACCACTCTCGTAGAACAGGACAGGAGAATATAGTGTGGTGAATATTTTAGCGTTTCCTGGACCAGAATGAGGCGAGATATTTAGTCAATCCAAAATGGTACAGTACACATGAAAGTTCGTTTATAGATGATATTATTACTAAGATTTTAATTATAATTAAAATTTAAATACCCTGGCCTACTGGAATGATTTGACTATAACTTATGGGTAAAAAACCTGGCCAAGTGCGTGTCGAGCCAGGCGCAATGTAGGGTTTCGTAGTTTACACAGCTAACACCGTTATATAAGTAATTTTCAACGATATTTATACTTAAAAGTTTACTTCTAGTTTACGAATATTCGTCGAGCAACTTAGAAAATTTATTTTCTTTGTTGGTCTATGATCACTCGTAAACGTGTAAAGCCTACTTAGCCGTGATAGTTTTCCTTTTAAATTCGTTATATGTACTACTACCGTGATTTTTTTTCTTTCACCTCCAAGACACTCGACTCTGACAAAATTTAGCACTTAAAGCTTAATATTTCACAAACGAATCCCTTAATCTAAAAGTTGTTTTCACAAACCAATGTTTTAAAGACCTATCCAACGACACCCCACAACATAGGGAATGCGAGAAAAAAAAATTACACCCCCACTTTAGGTGTAGGGGAGGTACTCTAAAACTCTTAAACTATTTTGGATTTAGTTTTAAAACAAATTATTACGATCTATTTTAGAATGATAATTAAGTTTCGGTCTTTGGTTAGTATAAACAAACCGTTAAGTTATAAAACCAAAAAACCTAAATTAGGTCATAAAACCAAGCTAGCAAAGTATTTTTGCAAAAATTAAGAACACGATCAAAATGAAAACTCAACCAGCTTTTATGTACTGTGATGATTTGGTTTTACAACTTCTACAAAAAAAAATCCTAATCCGATAAATCCATATCCAAGAAATTTATATGGGACCACCTCGTAACCATTCTTTACGAGATAGCGAATAAAACATTAAATCAGCCGTTACC
The DNA here is from genome assembly GCA_912999785.1 of Hydriomena furcata. Taxonomy (NCBI): domain Eukaryota; kingdom Metazoa; phylum Arthropoda; class Insecta; order Lepidoptera; family Geometridae; genus Hydriomena; species Hydriomena furcata. The sequence continues at coordinate 5,060,437 of OU538821.1, forward strand.
GAGTAATCGGTGTACACACCTACATGAAAAAAAACCTATAAATACGTAGCCCCCAAATTGAACACATCCTTTTTTGAGTCGTTTCATGATAATATAATAGTATGTATATTATTTTTTTCGCATTTTTTGAGGTGCTAATAGAAAATTACAAATAAATTGTTAATAAGTTTTCCGTTGAAAAATATTCTTTCAAGGCAAGCTTTTGTAAAATCCTCCTTCAAGCTAGAAATTAGAGCAGCACGCTAACACCTGCCACATAATTACATTGTCATTTGAATTTGACAGGTATACAAAGTTTTTACTCAATCGAACTATTCACTAAGGAGTTCCGTTGTGAGTGTCCATTGCTGTCACCATATTATTGTAATGTCACCAGAACTAAAGGTGTACGCAAAATATCAGCTCATTCGTATACCAACAAATGGTCGAAAAATGGTTTGTAAATTTTGCCGGACAACTTACAAACAAACATACGAACTGTGTAAGTTAAATAAAAGTTTCTATAAACACATAATATAACATTTTTTCTAGAACTACTCATCCTAAAATTACTTGCATTGCATTATGCTGACCTAAATCAAGACTATCATAAAAACAACATCCCGTTAAAATAATGTTTGTAGGCACACGTTATTCAATCAAATAATCATAAAAGAATACCTAGTTAATATGTGATGCGCGGTCGAGCTGTGCGCACGCGCGTCCAACTATATTTATGGCTATCTTACTTCTATAGCTATACCGCTTAGGCTCGGTTTACATTGTTTTATTATGCACATCTACAAAACACCACTCATGGAGGACTTAGATACTTTATACGCTTTGCAATTAAATACAGTTACTTATGAGTAGTAACTTATGATTAATTATTGTTTCTAATGATCATGAACGGCAAATATAACAAAAGTCCTCCCGTAGCGCCTCACAAGTTGCAGATAGGGAAGTACCTTTACTTGCATCGCTTTGGCAAGTGTGTAACAATGGTTTTTGCTTTTCATCATATTCCGATAAACTAAGAATTCGAAAGAATGAAAATATGATATGTGTATTACCTATAATGTGAATAAAGGTCTAAAGTCTAAATTAAATACGATCACTTTGATATGACTCTAAACAGACAGAGTGATCAGATTAAAGTTCCGTTATTCCGAAATCCTAAAAAAGATGCCTGGTATTGAAAATTGAGCATTTATAAGGCCTAAACTTGTCCTAAAAACTTTAAATTTAAAGACTGTGTTCACTTTGGCCCGTATTTCTTAGAAAATTAACCCTTAATGACGTGCAGCAGGGGTTGACAATAATAATTTCATGCGAACGACCGACGCGAAGGTATCTACTAGTTGTATCTTCGGGGTTTTTCGATATACTCGAAACATATAGAATAAATCGACGACCAACACGCGTCTTTGTGGTTCTAATTTTGAGAACCACTTTAATCGCTTGAAATAGCTCTTTCTTATATCCACAACGGAGATTTTTATTAAATATTTTTTATTAAACCAAGGCCGAGCCTGCTCTATGTACGAAAATTGCTTGACAATCCTCGTAATTATTTTACGGATCTTGACTCCGCTTCCGAAATAATAATTTTGCACTCTTGCCGTCCGCCGAATGTTTGTCCGTCTAACCGTGTATCAAGCACAGTTACATCTCTTTTATTGTGAAAAAATAAATTAAAGGTAATTACGTGATAAAGACCCGTGAAAAAATCTATAGTTTATTATGGAAATTAATAAAACGCACGTTCATCATCTTCCTGTCCTTATCCCACTTAAATGGGGTCGGCACAACATGTGTTCTTCCATTTTCTTCTATCGGCCGTCATCTCATGCCTTTCTTACCTATATCATCTTTCACACAGTCCATCCATCTTTTCTTTGGCCTACCATTACGTCTTCATCCATCCACATTAATTCCTAACATTCTTCACGTTACATGACTTTCTTCCTTTCTCATAACATGCCCTACCCCGCTAACCTATTGCTCCTCATCCTTTCCGTCATATGCGCCACTTTCAAACTCCCTCTGATATACTCTGCGTGCACTCTTTTTTCATCCGTTCCTTTAGCAGCCCAACAAGCACGTTAAGGTTTCAAAAATAGTGAGAGAGAAGATCTTCAGAGGAGATCTACAACTTAATAGACCTACTGTCTTTCAATTCGTAGTATTGACTGGGCCGTTTTTGTTCAAATTTTCTTTATGCCAAAAATATCGTACCTAGACAAAGCATTGATTTTAAGTTAAGATCTGAATTGTTAAGTATTTTCTTGGCCGACTTTGTTGGAAACAGGCGGTGAACTTTTAGCGTTATTCTTAGTAAAAGTATTTGAATTATTAATTATCTAAAGGCAATCGTTGAAAGATTCTACGACCTCGCGTTTTTAAAACTGCAAGTTTTGCAGTTCTTCTTCAAGGATCAGAGCGTCTGGAGATCTGAGAGGATGTTAAACGTACTTGGGAATAACAATCAATGGCCCTAATTAGTATTGCAACCTCTAAACATCTTCTTTTAACTTCTCTTCAAATGGTTGTGTTGAAATTCTGGAGCAATGAACAATTTCGACCTGTCTTTTCTTCGATGGGCTATAATATTGATCACAGAACCCTACGTTGGCTTGTCAAACGATCTAGCAATATATTCTGGAACAAGTAGGCAACAGTAGGTCCCAACTCCCAACACTACTTTGTAGGAGTACTGGGATCAATGACACACGTCTCAGGGCAAGTTTACACCACAGTCGATGCATCATGCTACTGACACGCCCGTTTTTGCATCTCCCTCTCTCGTAAATAGAGCTCACACTTTTTGAGTTAGAAAGAAGCCTCTCCTACTCTAGGGCACGTTATCCAAAATGAACTCATTCTTATGCTTGGTGTTTTTAAAGTTCTTTTAAAGAAAATTTTATAAATCTATGCTGACTCACTGGATTCTTACGTCGTCGTCTACGTGCTCCGAAAACAATAGCTCAACACGACATAATAAGGCTGTGTTTAATTAACTGCTGTAATCCGAAAGAGCTATGCCAAGTTACAGAAATTAACCATTTAAATACTAAGAATATCTTAGAATTAATTTGCAAATGAATCTTAAGCAAGAAAATTTAATTGCTTCCACTTTAAAATATGACTCGAGTAAAAGGACACTGGACTGTGCATCAAATATATATTTATTTCACTCTACGAATATTAAACCAACGGCAAACTAACTGTTTTACTAGTTTAGGTTCGACTTAACTGGTTTTGGCGTGACCCATTCGCTTGCTAAACATAAGATTGAGTTAGTTAACTAGTTTACACCATTTTATTTAACAATTAGGTATTACAATGTAATTGGGGCCACGGAGCGGCCGGGTTAGTCAGAGTAGGGCCCGTCACGAAGACAAACTGGTTTGATGCGTCATAGTGTTGCGCGCGTTGAAAGGACGTAAGCGCATGTTGCCGATGGAACCGCGGCTCGCCAAACGAATGATCTTGATAAACAGGTAGGGGATAGAAATGGGTAGAGAGTACGTTCACAACGGTGTAAACTAAGGTCGATGCTGGGTTTGTGAAATAAATGCAGAGATGTAACTCTGTTATCTAAAACTTGCAGCGGCCAGCATGATCAAGAACGCATCAGAATCACTACATATTATAAAATAAAGTCGCTTCCCGCCGTCTGTACGTATGTATGCTTAGATCTTTAAAACTACACAACGGATTTTGGTGCAGTTTTTTTAATAGGTAGAGTGATTCAAGAGGAAGTTTTATATGTAAAATACATGCATAATATAGTAGAGAAATACTGATCATTTTAGAGGTTTCTAATGTTATGTTGTAAATAAACACATTTTTTTGCGCTTATATTGGAAACGCTGGCCCTACGAGATATATCAAAATAATGTCCTACAGTATTGTACACCTTAAAAATCTCCATCCAAGCCATACCATAGCCATGTAGCCATACCCATCCAAATTTATCACAATTAGAAATGTCTTACGTACAGCTAAGCGAGCACGTGTCAGCTAGTCAAGTATTAAAAAACGACTCTTTTATTCTAGCTATAGTTGATGCGAAATTATACTCGTAGAACTGCCATAAATATGAAAATATTATGGTTGTTCCGGATCGCGATGACTCCAATGACTTCGGTTGTTTGGTTCAATAGTTTAGATCTGCCAACGTTTATTATGTTACATATTTTCGAAAAAAAACACCATGAGTGACGTTAAAAAACAATGGGGGGTCTTTTATAAAAGGATGATAAACTTCATTTATTATGGATAATGGTATAAGTGAAGTTCACTGAAATCTCAAAAACCGTAAACTTTTACGCTAGAAGAGAACTATTAGAGTTATAGAACTACAACACATTCCGAGTTTCACGTGATAGGTGATATATTTTAATCAACTTTATATTAATTTAGATTTATTTGTCATATTTTTTTAATAGGCTTGGCTCTTTGATTGCCTTAAAACACTGTGACTAATACAACTTATATATAAATTAACAAGAGAGTATCATGTTTCTTCAATTACATTTTAGAATAAAACGGAAGCTTTAATAAACCTTTTGTTTCTTCTGTTGGTAAGTCGCACTTGAAGACAGATGCATCTTCTGTGAAATGTAAACTAATAAAACAAAATTATAGGTGCCTTATGTTTCATTACAATCATTGCAAAAGGTAGTACTGAAGGTCAAACTTAGCAGAGAATTTCGCTTCAGGTTTTCACAATCTTATTTCTCAATGTCGGTGCCCTAAATAAATATCCGATCAAGAGTGTGCCGGACCACAAGACGCTGCGATAAACATTTGACGAGCATAATCAATCACATCTATAAAATATATATATTAAACAAAGTCGTGTTAGTTGCACCATTTATAACTCAAGATCGGCTAGAAAAATTTTATGATTTGGGATATTCTTCGTCTGGAATAGGTTAAGAGATAAGCTAATGAAAAAAAAATTAAAACCTTGCAGTGAGTTCAGTTTGATACCACGGTAAATGAAACGAGGACGGGAACTTAACAAAACAGTTGTTAATTCTAAAGCGATACGAAGTTCGCCGGGTTAGCTTGTAATTTAATAAAACGTGTAATATGTGACAATAAGTCGGTTGTTGACGGCCGCGACCAACCGTGAACACGGTAGGCTCACGCGTGACCTGCAGGCCTAGCGTGATCATGAGCATCCAAGAAAACGATTTGTCTACGGAATAGTAGAAGAGTGATGTAGGACCGTGGTCGAGGAATGTGCAGACACTTATATTTAAATTCATGCTCTAAGACATCGGTTACAGGCTAATACTGGCGTCAGTTCAACCATCATTCGATTCGTGTTTTGACTGATGCCAGAATGATGGAAATGGACGGTGACTGACGCGAGAATGACACAAAAAAGTTACACGATCGGTCTCCTGTCAGTTTTCTGTCATTCAAAACGTCAAAAAATATTCGTTGTTTTCTTTTCACGAAGGAGTATGTTCTGCGATTTTTTCCTTATTTTGTTTTCTATATTAGGTGAATAGTGTACATAGCGGCCTTGGTATATTTGGGACACTCTGTTACTTCTTGCAAAAGCAATTTAATTTATATTACACGTGGACGTAGCGGTAACCCTGCCGAGACGGTCGTTAATATGGCTAATTTCAAAGCTTTCGTTGATAAATTAGTCTTAGTCACAGTTCCTCAGAAGAGAGGACGTAAATGTCGCGAGATTGAGGGAGTTCGACACGAACTGAGATCTCGCGTCTCTCTTTAGATTAATGTTACCAACCTCAACTAAATAACTAAATAAACCTTACACCTACAAATCAAGAACAATTATAATATGGGGATATACAATGGGAATTACTGGACTAACCCATAATCAAAGGGTGTACTTTTATTAGGTACTCGTAGTTCACAAAATACTTTAATACGATAGTTTATAATATAAATAGGATCACGACTGTAATCCCCACGTACGTACTAGACATACTTTCAGATCTCTAGACGCTTTGATCCTTGAAGATGTCTAAAGCTGTTAGTCAGAGGCGCGTCCAGTTACTAGAATTTTTCGTAAAGTAAAATAAAGATTTATTCTAGCCGCAGTTAAATAGTCTCCGTTCGTAATAAAAGCACCACGGAAATAAAACATCCACCGAGGCGGATCGCGGTCACTAATATCCCGTGAAATCATTTACTTTCCAAGATAATCTTGATAAAATGATAAAATCCCATCCTTGCACTTAGCAGATATTGTACAAAAGTAATAACAAAGTTGAAGTACGCTGCGACAGAATAAGAGGAGGACGAACTACAAAATATTTCAATGTTTCTTGTCGGAATACGAAACTTTTAAAAAGTTGGGGTAGGCACCAGATAAAATGGAATATACTACAGTAAAAAAAGTCGGAACGTAAGGTTTGAATCTCTCTTTTTGAAAGAACAAAGGCAGAATCAAGCCGTGATGCGCGAAAGTCCATAAAATTCCTTTATTGTACTAAAATAACTCGTGATTGAGCCGACCGACCCGGACCTACCCTTACAAAAGTAGGTACCTACCTAACTAAAATTTAAAACATAATTGATCGTGTTTGAATTGAAATTCTTTTTATGAGCGACGAGCTCTCGTAACTTACACACTACATGTTCTTGCTTTAAGCCCCTTGAACGGTACGCGGAACAAGCGACAATCCTTTCAGGATTACCTACATTGTTACCTATTACCCGTAAAAACAGTTTGTATACTAAAGAATAGACAAAAAATTACATTTGGATGCAGAATAGCGCCGTAGATGTAAAATTTTGTGGAGGGAAGTTTAGAAATGTCTTTTGTATTCATAATTGCGATTCAAATAGCAGAAAAAACGGGCTTTGATTCATCTTTTGTATAATAAACTTCTCTCGGATGCTTATGCTAGGCGTGCAAATGTGGAAATCGTTTTTCGGCGAGGTAATTACCTCTCATTTAGTAGGGGTACATAGTGATAGTGAATTACTATGTTTTTTTTTTCAATAATAATTGGTTTCTTTCTACCGACGAAAAAGATGAGGTTCTTTTCTTAATTTGACTTGTCTTATTATTAGTTTTTTTTTATGTATAAGATCACGGGTAACTTTTTGCCTGGTGATCCGTTTTCGAAGATTTTTTTTTATAGTATAGGGAATAGTCCCAAGTTGGTCTCAATTTAAATTATTTTCATGTAGGACTAATAGTTCCTTTATAAAAAACCAATATCGTCTCGCGACTTTTCGATTGGTCGAAACATTTTCGTCGGAAAATTTAGTTTTTAATCGTATTGCATGTCCAGATTTGAGATAGAAAAATACGCCATCATAGTAATGTACTTGGAATGCTAAACTGAAAAGCTGGAAAGGGTCTTTGAATGAATTACCGATGTGGCGGCGCGGCGCCGGACGAGTTGTGCGTTTTCTTTTTTTATCACAATGAAACGACGACGGCAAAGGCTTGGCTTCATAAATTTTAAAGTGATAATCTATGCATTTTGCATGTAAAACAATTTAGGAGTTTAACAAAATGTTTGCTGCATGTTAAAAGCTTTTGTATGAGTTTAGTTCCTTGCACAAAATTTCAAAATCTGTCAAATACAAACAAGAAACCAGTAGGTAGGTAAGTACCTGACTGATTTAATGTCCTCAAACCTTCACCCAAATATGGACACATTGTTTAGAATCATTCAAATTATATTAATTTCCAATGGATGTAATACCGTGCCAATGTTCAATATGCATCGTGCATTTCCATTGAATTTACTCCCCTTCTAACATTGATTTAGCCAACAATGCCTTAATACCCTTACAACTAACCCACTCAATCGAATACACCCTCAAATGCAGGCATATACGTACATGTATCACAGGTACATTCATTTGTACAGGTGATATTAGAGATATAGGGTGTCCAGTCAAGTTTCTTGATAAATTAATGCATCAAATAAAAGTATTTCTTGAATATAATTTCATTATAGACTAGGAAGATGTGAATATAACCAATATCAGGTGTTTTTGATCAAAATGGTTCAGTAATATTAATGTAAACCTACTAAATTATAGCAATTATTTTAGTTTGTTTTTTTTTAGTTCCTATTTAATGTAGGCATAGATGATTTCATTTTAATATCACCCAGTACCTCACCACTTACTCATATTGCCTATCCTGGTAGTGTATGACTTTTTTGAAGTGCAAAATAGCAGAGACAATAGATTTTTATATTTTAGTGTTTGATGTAGATACCCTAGGTAGGTTTTAGTCATGATAAATAATTGTGTACCTACCAATCTACAGGTGTTAGTAGTAAATTCTTATTAGACTTACGACTTTTATAATAAATATAAAACGACGTAAAATATCATGATAGTAGGTACATCAGTTTTGATAGAATCATCACCACTGGCAGCAGTTATCATGTTACGAATACATTCCTCAACCTTAGAGTATTCTCTAAACAAGTCCTCAACACGCGATGAGAAGTGACGATTGGAGCGTGAACGAGTACTGATATCAGCATCACATCACGGCAGTCAAGAATCTGGACACCCCACTATCAGCTGAGAAACGCTAGACTTATTACGTCAACGCTCATCATTACTCATTAGTTAGGTACCTACTTTAAAAGTAAACTTAAAACACCAATAAAAAATACTTTTAACTACGTAAAAGTAAAGTATTACGAACAAAAACAAATTAATAACAAAAAAAATATCGATTGACTAAAAAAGCTACTTGGATACACTCTATGTACACAACTTACCTTCGGATAACTCCAAGTCGAGTTCGGCCAGTTTGTCTTTTATATCATCCGGCAACTTCGAAATATCAACACTAAAGTCAGCCATTGTGAAAAAACACTTTTTTCTCACACCAAATAAATAAAGTTTCTAACGACAACAATTCAAGAAATCATCATGGCACATAGCCATCTTGAATAAGAAACACGAATCTGCTTGGTTCCCTGCTCCGCACGAAACTGACGGATAGAGACGAGCGAGCGATGTCAACGATACGGCTGTGCGAAAGTACCACGACTCCACCACTAGGGCGCGCATAGGCGCTGGTGAAGAGAACGGCAATATAGTGTGGTCTCTTGTACTCTGCAATAGTTCTCATTTTCCCTTACGACATTGGCGGCATAAGCTGCCATACGTTAATATCTAAAGCCAACGTTTTTGATTGGGTAATAAGAATGTAATGAAAATTAACGAATTTACATTGGTTTTAGATTATACGCCCATCGAAAATAAAAAAATAAAAAAATACGTACCATTCTCGGAATCATTAATGATAAAAGTTAAAAACGAAGGTAGCTCAATATCCTGGTCGGTTGAATGAATAATATCTCCGAAACAAATTGTTAGGTACCTACCTTTGTGTTTAACTTTAAGATTTTTTACTCAATCAGACGAGTTCCGTCAGCTCGCTGTCACCATATTATTGCATTATCATCGAAATTACCTAACTAATTATGCTAAATTTCAGCTTTGGTTGAGGATAACTGTTTCAAAATTGAGTTGCAAGATTCCAACTTAGTTGTATACAAACATTGCAAGTTATCTATGAAATGAAATCAAATAGTATCACGACTGTATTCCCAAACACGTTATACATCCACTCAGATCTTTAAGCGCTAAGTTCCTTGACGATGTCTAAAGGGGTTAGTCAGAGACACGTCCAAACATTACATTTGGCACATGCGCTCGCATTTTGCAGTACTTAGCATTTCACACGTGACAGGGTGCAAGCCTTTCGCCGCTTAGAAGAATACTAACTGGTTTTTTATAATACAAGCTAACCCGGCGAACTTCGTATCGCTTTAGAATTAACTCCTGTTCCCGTTCCCGTTAAAAAATGAAAAAATACAGACAATAGTTGATTCAACCTTTTTAAATAGTTTACACAAAATACATTTCTGAACGCATGCATAAATGTCAATCATTACTTACAGTATTTGACTGGATGGACAACAAATGTTTGACATGTACTAAACCAATGAACATTTATTGAAAATGATTCATCTTTCTTAATTATGTATTCGTCCAGTTTTCATTGTTTTTAAGATGTATTCTGCTATTCGGGGCGGAGACAAATCCAACGAATCAAAAACCATGAAAATTGGTCCAGCAGATCTCGAGTTATAAGTGTTGTAACAAACCCGACTTTCTTTTATATAGTACTAGCGACCCGCCCCGGCTTCGCACGGGTAGCATGTTATTATACATATAAACCTTCCTCCTGAATCACTCTATCTATTAAAAAAAACCGCATCAAAATCCGTTGTGTAGTTTTAAAGATATAAGCAAACATACATACAGACGCGGGAAGCGGAAAGCGACTTTGCTTTATACTATGTAGTGAAGATGTCAGTATTTATAGTGACAAGAAAGGAAAGCAAAGCTAGTGTCAATTTGGGCAGTGGCACTACATCATCATCATTTTCACCTATTATTAGTAACACGAGAATAGCAATAACCATTTAACTTTGCTCGATGATAGGCATAGACAAGAAGAGTTTGGCGTCAACTGACAACTTCCTTTCAACAACCTGCCTGACAATTTTTAATTTCAATCGTTCGTTCGCTAGGTGTCGCTACGTACAATTTCACCCTCCGTCATTCGCTCGCTCGCTGCCTAGTTTTTCTTTTTACTTTACGTTCGGAATGTGGAAGCTTTAGTTGGCTGTAAAACTTTATTCTCGTAATGGCTGCCACGCTAAATGTGTAGCTTATTGGTTATGTCATGTACTTAGAATTAGTATTCGTATGTGGCGTTCGCGATCAACAAGTGTACGGGACGATGTTCACATGAAAGCTGTGTAATATCAATCTCCCTGGAACGTTTCCTCTTTCATGTTTCCTTTTTTGGCAATTAAGTTATGGACTAAACGTTTGTGTACTTTAGGTGAGAAAAATATAATCTATGCGGGGTGAAAAGTGTGAGGACGTTCCATATTGAGTGCCAAGTCGTCAGTCGACAGTCAAGATGACGGATAACAGGTCGTCTTCGGCGCTGTTCAAGCGCGCCGAACAGCTGAAGAGATGGGAGGAATCTGACACAAACAAGCAGAGCACGGCGCCGAAGCGCGCTTCGAGGATCCAGTTCTCCTCTGGAATCGTGTTCCTGGCGGCGTGCACTTCTGGAGACAAGGAGGAGGTTCAGCGACTGCTGAAAATGGGAGCAGATATCAATACCGCTAATGTGGACGGCCTCACAGCTCTGCACCAGGTTAGTATCACACTCGCTAACATATCAAAAGTTACAATAACTATACCTAAAACCAACAGCCTAGAGGTAATCCTTTAGAATGATGGCATTCGCTATCTATATGTAGGTTTCTACATTTTTAACCCCAATTTCTAATCAACGTCAACTTTTTTTACTGTTTGTTATAGTTACCTTTCGGTTTTTATAGTTATATAAAATATTCAAGCTCATAAAAGAATTTTTGGTATCATCAAATATACTGCGTTACAATTCTTAGCTGCAATGTAAACAGATTGTAGCTAAACTTTGTTTAGATTGTCTGTTGTAGGGCTCGGAACATGTGGACAATGTTTAAGTGTTTATCTTTTTCAACTATAGCTTGAATGTTGTAAAATTCAACTGACTGTTCAAATCATAAGATGTAAAGTTATCTACTCCTGATTGTCAATCAAATTACATTAGGTAAGAATAATTTGTTCAGCGAGGGAGCTGTGTAGAATCTACTACAAATTTCATTAAATATCAGTCGGGTCTTCATTTAAATTGGCTCTGAGTTCTATAACATGCCATGCTACAACGTAACATTTCAAAACTGAATATGTAAATTACCAAACTATAATAATTTTAAGATTGTCACTAGGTTTAACGAAATAGGAAAGTAAAATGAAATACTCTCACTCGCTCACAACTGTTATACTCAGGCGGAATATGAATGTATTTTACCAATTTTTTTTGATGCCTAGGGTTTAACCATCAGTATTAATCTACCAAGACAATAGAAAGATGTACATGTACCTATGTGACTTACTGGTGTTCCGAGCACTATGTAAATCATCAAGTTCAAAAAAATTACATCATCTGTATTAGATACTATATTTAAATGACAACATCAAGTTTCAGTTTCTGGAAGTAGTGTAAGTCAATTTACCTAGATAAATGAAACTCTCACATCCCACTGAATATTGTTTTATGCTCATTATCGTTGATGATATGGACCATTTGATCAGCTAAGATGTTGTGATCATATCCTATTTAACATAAAGTTTAAAGATATTAGTGGTTCAACTATGCTATAACAGCTTCATAAATAAAGATTTAGATAAAACTTAGAATAAACATAGTTTTTGATAGCATATTGGCTATGTTTTGTCCAGGTGTTAGAGAACAAAAATAACCATGAGATTAGCTTGTAATGAATATTCTTATTTGATTCAAATTAGCAGACTCTAGCACTGCTCAAACCCAAGTTTTGCAAAGACTATCTTCACAAATTGTATGATTCCGGCTGAATTCATGCCGTCAAGAGTAAAAATCTACAATAGAATATCAAGAATAATTTGCTGAGCTCCAGGGAAATTCATGTGGTTAGGTATGGGAAATCTTGACATAGTCACTAGTTATAGTGGTCTTGGTGTTATCCATTTATGGCTGGTTTTTGGACATGATCTTTTAGTATTAAGACACAGTGCATTTGCTCACCGATAACTCATCACATCTGTTCGAAAAAAATTAAATGAAATGCAAATGAAATAGGATCTTGACTGTAATCCCCAAGAACGATTGACATACTCACAGATCTCGATCGCGCTAAGATACTCGAAGATGTCTAAAAGGGATATCTGTTTGTGTCTTGTGTTAATAATATTTTTAATACCGTTTGGCGTAACGTATCTTTAGCTACCACACGGCAACCTAATAGAATGTAGTCGTTTGGAAGAGAGAGTTCTAATCGATTTGGCTGGACTAGGCGTAAGTCACTATCGCGGGAAACGTAATTCGATAGTCTAGTGATGTGTTCAACGTCTTAAGGAAAATCGTCGGGCGTTTCAGCCATCAACAGATTTCCGCCAATTACCAATTACCTCTGGCTGATCTATTACTGGTTGGCGACTCGAGCAGTCTACATTTCCGAGTATTGCTCCAGTTTTATAAGTTTCTCATAACTGCGACATCAAAGCTATAGGCGATTCTACTTAGTCAGTAACAGCTTGTAGTATTCATCTATACTAATCTATACTTCTATACTAATATTATAAAGAGGAAAGATTTGATTGTTTGTTTGTTTGTTTGTTTGTCTCGAATAGGCTCTGAAACTACTGAACCGATTCAAAAAATTCTTTTACCATTAGAATCCTACATTATCCCTGATGGACATAGGCTATATAGTATTTTCAAAAACGTTAGGGATCCGTATGAAAACTTCGAAAATGTAACCCAAAGTGTGAAAAAAAATCCTAAAAAAAATCTTTATATCGCGTTTGCTGCGAAAATTATTGACAATAGAGCAAAGTAATGTACTATAGTTTTATAGAAGACATCAATATCTACAAAAAAAATATAATACTATAAGTCTAACTATTAGGGATCCGTATGAAAACTTCGAAAATGTAACCCAAAGTGTGAAAAAAAATCCTAAAAAAATCTTTAATATCGCGTATGCTGCGGAAATTATTGACAATAGAGCAAAGTAATGTACTACAGTTTTAAAGAGAACATCAATATCTACAAATAAGTCAACAATACCATATGTCTAACTATTAGGGATCCGTATGAAAACTTCGATAATGTAACCCAACGTGTGATAAAAAATCCAAAAAAATCTTTATATCGCGTATGCTGCGGAAATTATTGACAATAGAGCAAAGTAATGTATTACAGTTTTAAAGAGGACATCAATATCTACAAATAAATCAACAATACCATATGTCTAACTATTAGGGATCCGTATGAAAACTTCGATAATGTAACCCAACGTGTGATAAAAAATCCAAAAAAATCTTTATATCGCGTATGCTGCGGAAATTATTGACAATAGAGCAAAGTAATGTACTACAGTTTTAAAGAGGACATCAATATCTACAAATAAGTCAACAATATCATTTGTCTAACTATTAGGGATCCGTATGAAAACTTCAATAATGTAACCCAAATGTGATAAAAATTCAAAAAAATCTTTATATCGCGTATGCTGCGGAAATTATTGACAATAGAGCAAAGTAATGTACTACAGTTTTAAAGAGGAAATCAATATCTACAAATAAGTCAACAATACCATATGTCTAACTATTAGGGATCCGTATGAAAACTTCGATAATGTAACCCAACGTGTGATAAAAAATCCAAAAAAATCTTTTTATCGCGTATGCTGCGGAAATTATTGACAATAGAGCAAATTAATGTAATACAGTTTTAAAGAGGACATCAATATCTACAAATAAATCAACAATACCATTTGTCTATCTATTAGGGATCCGTATGAAAACTTCGATAATGTAACCCATCGTGTGATAAAAAAATCTTTATATCGCGTATGCTGCGGAAATTATTGACAATAGAGCAAAGTGATGAACTGCAGTTTTAAAGATTACATCAATATTAACAAATAAGTCAGCAATACCATAATTATGTCCAACTATTACAGTTATGTCACAATAACTACTTTTTCATGTTAAAATATGCAATGGTAACGCCGCCTGTACAAACTAGGCCACATTATTCGTACCTGGGTATTAATCCTTATCCAAAAAATCACTTTATTTTCAAGGCCATATCAGTACCTGTAAATTACTTTTTTAATTATACCATTCCCAAATTCCATACCATTCAAAAGTTATTATGAGTGTAATAATCTATAGGTACTAATATTATTATGAGGAAAGATGTTTTGTATATTTGTATGGAATAAATACAAAAACTACTGGATATATTTCAAAAAATCGTTTACTTTTAGAATGCTACATTATCTCTGAGTAACATAGGCCATATTTATTGTTTGAAAAAAATAGGGATTCCTATTAAAACTTCGATAATGTAATCTGGGTAAAAAAATACCCATAAAATCGTTATAATACGTTACTCCCGTGCGGAGCCGGGGCGGACTGCTAGTTTTAAAATAAATAGGATCACGACTGTAATCCCCACGTGTAAGTAGACATACTCTCAGATCGCAAGGCGCTTAGATCCTTGAAATTATCTAGGTAGTAGGGTATCTAGGGTAGGGTAGTCAGAGGCACGTTCGAACATTATATTTGGCATAATACCCAGGCTGCAATTCCATCGCCGCTTATAAGAATACTAACTGGTTTCCTCACGATGTTTTTCCTTCATCGTTTTGAGCACGTGTTTTATTTAATGCGCATATAAATTTTGCGAACTCTAAAATCCATTGGTTATTTGGAGTCAAATAATTATAAATAATAATTGTAATATATGTGTTTAATCGAAAGTATCTTCCCTGTCACTAAAACTTAGTGATGGTGTACATTATTATTTACTTTTTTGCTCTATTCGTTATGTTCTTGACAGCGCCGGGCGGTGGCATGACGATATTAATCCTTATGGCCGGTTTTCACCGCGATCAGGGTCCTCCGCATTAAGGATTAACTCGCAAGAGTAACTGCATACTTGTCAACTATTTGTGGTAGAAAAAAAAAGTATGCAGTTTACTCTTGGGCGTTAAACGTAATCCTCCAAAGGTCCGCTCCGCTCGTGGTGAAAACTGGCCTTACCTTTCTCGAAAATCTTTTTAGATCATAATGAATCAACGTAAACATTTTTGAGGACTGCAACAACCCAAGACTTTGTAAACAGTATGAACGATATCTCAAAAACTAGTGAACTGAAAATAATTGATACAATACTAGTGTTATTATAGGTTGACACTTGGCAGCATGGCCAAGTGCTTGTACTGCGTAGAAGTAGCAAAAAAATACTGTAAACCCTTATTGCTAGATACATAATTTGTAAAAAAAAGCTTTTAAGTGGTAACTAGTAGTTATTTAGGTTGAACTTAATTTACTACTAGTTTTCAATGTAATCCTTTGTCTTGTCCCTGTCCTGTTCCCTTTCGGTTAAATTCCATGTTTGAGTTAAGTTTTGTTTAAAAGGTTTATTCTCATAAAATCAAAAATAACAGTTCACGTTAATAGTATTACTTACAATATTATTAGATTATTATTCAACTTAGACATGATTGGGTATGTGAGTAGGTTGATTGTAACATAGGTTACTCCAATAGACTATGTTCAAAACCCGTCAAAAACTATTATAAAAACATTACCTGGTACATCACAATCTTCACAGTCTTCATATTATTATAAATTGAATTTATACAAGTCTCTAAGTGCGTATGCGCTGACAGGTGAGACTGTTTGAGGTGGTGTGACGAGATGTGCGTTGAGTCGGAAGTGTTGAAATGAAATGAAATGATGTCTGCAATAGCTGATGTTGCGGCTAGCAATGTTGCGATTTTTGTATAGCTGTCATTTATACTAAATATACCGCTGTAAAGTTTGTTTGTCAGTTTGAATGAATGAGGTTATCCTTGGACTGATGCGATCCGTAATTTATTTCACTAATAGGAAGCTACATTATCACGGAGGTAATTGATATACCTAGGCATCTTTTTATTTTTATGAAAATTGGGTTCTTTTGGCTGGTAAAAACCCGGAACGAAGCTAGTGTAAATTACAAATTGTATAACTCAGAAATGTCTGTAATTCTCCATAATTTTTGGGCCAAATGTTTTTGTTAATGTTTTATACACAAAAGTCACATTAAGACGAGTAATATTTTTTTTGATGAATGCAGAATCGTTTTTAGTGTTCCGTACCCAAAGGGTAAAATCGGAACCCTATTACTAAGACTTCGCTGTCCGTCTGTCTGTCTGTCCGTCCGTCCGTCTATCTGTCACAGGGCTGTATCTCATGAACCGTGATAGTTAGACAGTTAAAATTTTCACAGATTATGTATTTCGGTTGCTGCTATAACAACAAATACTAAAAACAGAATAAAATAAATATTTAAGGGGGGCTCCCATACAACAAACGTGATTTCATTTTTTTGCCGTTTTTATAGATAAATGGTACGGAACCCTTCTTGTGCGAGTCCGACTCGCACATGGCCGGTTTTTTCTCAATAACCGCAAAATATACAGTTTTATAAAAAAATATGACAAAGATAACTTATTTAAGGATTTAATTTAGATAAGTTATAAACAGAAACACGATTATTGAAACTTTTCTCGATAGATTTATTTTCCAAAGTTGGCTCTTCAAAACACTAATTTCGTTTTTACTCAAAACTGTGAATAGCAATTTTTTTATATAATTCGTTAGATAATAATCATACTAGAATCACTACATAGTATAAAGTCGCTTTCCGCTTCCCGCGTCTGTATGTAATATGTATGTATGTATGTTTGCTTATATCTTTAAAACTACACAACGGATTTTGATGCGGTTTTTTTTAATAGATAGAGTGATTCAGGAGGAAGGTTTATATGTATAATAACATGCTACCCGTGCGAAGCCGGGGCGGGTCGCTAGTACTACATAAATGAAAGACAGTTTCTTTTTAAGTTTTATTTTTTTCAAGATAATGCGGTTTTATGACTTTTTCCGTCCTATCCGGGTAGACTCAGCCAATACGAAAAAACTAAAATTTCATTTTTTTTTTTTCAAAAAAATTAGATTTCAGAAAATCATTTTTTCTATAGTTCCCTAATCTAATGTTTGATAAATCGGCCCTTGGTTAATTAGTTAATTGTTAAAGATATTATTGTTGACCTGAGAAATTCTAATTGCTTTACAATTCTACGAATCTTATTATGACGGAAGCAGTTCCGGAAAATAATAATGCGCTTATCAGTTGAGTAACACAATATACAACCATTTTGAACCGTGATGGTCGTCGAGTGGGAGGTACCTCGACTTTAAATCCGAAGGTTGTGCGTTCAAATCCCGGCCGTGCATTAATGGATTTTTCTGTTCGAAAGAAGTATAACCGCATTAACACCTGCTTAAAACGGTGAAGGAATACAGCGTGAGAAAACCAGTCAGTATTCTTATAAGCGGCGATTAGTTTGAAACCTGTCACGTATGGTATGCTAATTAATGCAAAATGTGGGCGTCTGTCAAATGTAATTTTTTAAACGTGCCTCTGACAACCCCCTTTAGACATTTTCAAGGATCTGAGCGCCCGGAGATCTAGGTCTACCGTTCTTGGGAATTACCGTTGTGATTCTGTTTTATTAAATATCATACTGCACATTATCGTTTTTCTTGTAATTTTGCGTTGACGTTCCCTGCCTGTATATAATCTACAATACGAAACCTTCAGACATCCTGCTGTATTTGATTGGCTCTAAATGTACACCAATTGATGTCATCCAGCCAATTAACGAATGACATGCTGCGCAGATTTCTTCGATAACGGGGACCATTCTTGTAATAGAGACTTTCAAGTTTATATTGGCTAGAACGAGCAGGTTAATGCCCGTCAAATTTTACTTCTATATATTTTTACTTGCTTATGGCAACATGAACAATTTAAGGGGTAGCAGGGTACAATACTTAACAGATGTGAAATGTGAAACCACGTGTTCCGAATAAAGGAAACACCCTTTCATGTGTCAAAATATAGGTAATAATGAGTAGATAAATATTTCATGGTATAAAATGTTTTTTTAATCATTGTATAAATTTATAAATCCAAAAGTTTGTGAGGATGTTTGTATGTTTGTGGCTCAATGAAGCCCAAACAACCAAACTAATTTGATGAAACTTTAAATATACAATAATACAACATATTATGCATGTTCAGGGATAGCGTATAGGATACTTTTTATCCTGGTTTCACGCGAAAGAAGCCGCATGCAAAAGCTAGTATATCATAAAAGAACCTCGTGTTTTTAAATAATCTTTCAGATTTCAGCGACAAGGTTCTCAGTTGTCAGTTTTCAAAACTTGGCAGTTTGTGCAACGGGTTTAATACATATAAACCTTCCTCCTGAATCATCTATCTATTAAAAAAAACCGCATCAAAATCCGTTGTGAAGTTTTAAAGATATAAGCAAACATACATACAGACGCGGGAAGCGGAAAGCGACTTTGCTTTATACTATGTAGTGATTAAAATATTTTTTCTTTTGGCTAATTTATTAAACCCTCGCTTTTTATTTTATTCGATTAATATAATTCTATTTGTTTGCTATAAAAATAAATAAGTCGCTATAGTTAATATAAAATACGAGTATGTCTTGAATCATAGAGATATGATTCTGGGATTATTTTTGTTGAATGGCTTGCAATAGGCTCTGGTACATTGTATACGGTGTAACCAGCTCATAAAATAACGCACAAATAGATAACCCATTTTGAATTAATTTCATACTTCATACAAAATCGGCATATAAACTGGACTTCCGCGAATCGCACTTTCGGCTAGAATGCGGCACAGTATCACGTGCGTCGGGAGTTAGCACTCGGAATAACTTTCGATTGTTTCTGTCTTGCGGCGAACGTCACCCGGACGGAATTAGACTCTGACACTGTCCGTCGGCCCATGACGCCGACACATTGCCGCTTCCCTATGCGCCTCTATGATGAATGCTTCACTAAAATCGCCATGGACGACTAAACCCAACCCGTTGTGTTCTTTGATGACTACTGTGTTGAACTGGAATTAATCTTCCTATACGAAAATTGGCCATGTTTCTTATTTGATTGAATGAGCGGATAAGCGACTGAAGCCACTCGCGTGTCCATTATCAAGCCATTGATCATATCGAAGGGCCAAAGACTCGATACACGACGGAAAGCGAGATTTGTTAAGCAATCAGACAGTCAACTAACCCACAGGATATTATTAACGAAGCTTAATGGATGCAATTAATATGACCCCACTTGCTTATTAAGTTGGATTGAAGATATCTTGTCAACCTGTCATGTAAGGAAGTGGTATCCTCGGTTGAAATTCATTGAATAATAACTGAACCGATCTCTTGATTAACAGAAATGATTTGTTTGCAATTCGATACATTTTGATTATTACTAGTCTGTTAATCATTTATGCGACTAGGC
The DNA here is from genome assembly GCA_912999785.1 of Hydriomena furcata. Lineage (NCBI taxonomy): Eukaryota > Metazoa > Arthropoda > Insecta > Lepidoptera > Geometridae > Hydriomena > Hydriomena furcata. The sequence continues at coordinate 5,080,483 of OU538821.1, forward strand.
AATAGCATCACTGTCCTAATATCCTTATTTTCATTATTAAGTAGTACCAAATTATTACTTTGACTATAGATTATATTGTTTGATTATAGAATTAAAACTATCGTGGTTGTTACTCATTTTAACTATAAATACGGCTAATTACCACGTTTTTAGTTAAAATTATTTAATTTGTTGCTATCAAACTCTGTGTATAAATAAATCTGTGTATATATTACGTACTCAGGTTTAAAGTGAAGTTAAAATCATCTTACTAGCAAGCCCAGAGACTCGAGAGACGTGACGCGCAGAATCCCAACGAACCATGAACCTATTTGCAACATGTCTCTCTAATACTTTGCGACATGTCGGCGATCGCTACGTTCGGTCCAGAATGATGTGAAACACACTACACGGCTGCAAATTAAATAAATATTTGTCGACACTCTACAAACTAAGCAACGCTTATACTATGGAAACCGGATAAATGATAGAATACTAACTTTTATACTTAAATTTAGTTAAGTATGTTGTTGGGAATTTATAAAATCTTGTGATGATCGTAACGTACAGATCTGTCATATTGATAAGAATCAAACGTCGGTCGTATTGATAAGACTCTGACGTCCGTTGTATTGAAAATAATTAGCTGCTGTCGTATATACACAGGGTGTATTAAGACTACTCCCGGAAACTGAATCTGCATTCAGATCATGATTCTTATACAAAACGTAAAAAAAATATATACTTTTGATATTTTTTTTGTGTTTTCTTTGTTAATATTTTGATTCTTACGAAGAGTGTTTTAATACATACATTTTGATGAGGGGATCCGTGTAATCTAATTATGTATGTACACTCAGTCATCGATTTTACTTAATAACTCAAGAATCACCGCCATAATAATGTTCAAATAATCCTGACAAGGCCATTTTAAATCGCTGTCATTATTATTCCTTAGTCTGCGACGTTCCCATTCATTATGTTTTATTCATATTTATTGATTTATTAATTCAAGGAACTAAAGTGAGTTCAACATCGATGTCATTAAAGTTCAACGCAACCTCCGTTCGAGTTGTTGCTGCGCCGCAAATAACTGTTAGTTTTTCAAAGAAAACATTGACAATCGAACTCGAACACGTTTGTAAACAAACATGATTGTCCGTTTCGTGGATCTATTAAGATTATTAATTCGTTGTATTATAGAGTTGTATTGGATATACTATACTGCACACGACGCGATGTCAAATTAGGTATGCACCCATGTCTACTCTAGCCAGAAAATGTAAAAAAACCGGCGACTCACGCACGAAGTGTTCATGCCATTATCTTTAATAAACGCAAAAAAACACGTTTGCTATATGGGAGCACCACTTAAATATTTATTTTATTCTGTTTTTAGTTTTGTTCTTATAGCATCAACAGAAACACATAATCTGTGAAAATTTCAACTGTCTAGCTATCACGATTCATGAGATACAGCCCTGTGACAGACAGACGGACAGCGAAGTCTTAGTAATAAGATCCCGTTTTTACCATTTGGGTACGGAACCCTAAAAATGATGGAATTGTATTTAAATGTCTTCAGACAAACTTTACCGTAGTGGATTAGCTTAATAGCTCGATTGCTATATTAACACAGAAGTTTGTGAAATACTTCCAAAACCCATAATGGATAACTGGGTTACAAGAACATTATTTCGGTGATTGACCTCAAAAGTATTTGAGTGACGTAGAAAAATTTTCGTGCTGAGAGTCGAGGCGATCCAATAAACTGCACGACATTCTTAAAACAAACAAGATGTTCTTTTCTTGGCTCGAATTGAAAAAAATATCATGGTACTGTAAAACACATCATATCCTAATAATATTATAAATGTGAAAGTTTGTGAGTTTGTATGTGTGTTCCTCAATCAGGCCTAACCGACAAAACGGATTAAGTTTAAATTTGCTGTAGATGTAGATATAATGCCCGAATAAATAATAGACTACTTTAAAAAAATGAAAAACATCTCCAAAACGATAAAAAAACGCAAAAGAGATAATTTCTGTATAGATGGCGCTGGTGTGCAAGAAATCTGACATCACAGACTAAAAACATTCAGTCTTTTCTATTCGATTATTGAAATTTGACAGGACTACGTCTGTCACGGGTCGGCTAGTACCCTATAAATTTAGAAGCGTTCCATATATTTGCTCTCAACTCGATTTGCGTTTGTACGCTGTAGTGATTGCATCACGGCTCTAATGACGCATAGGAACTCGATACGGGCACCCGTAGCTTGGCCGCTCGCATGAAATGTAACAGTAGGCTTAAATGCGTTCTCTATTGTTATCAACAAATAACGTTTATAACCGTCCTTGTATTTATAACGTGAAAATAGTACTAAATACGTACCTACTCCAATTTAATGTTTAGTGTTTTGAAACTGAAGAGTGATTTATAATTAGGTTGTTCCAGATGTACCAGGACTTCCTCAATATTGTTATATATGTGCATACTAGATATCTCAACAGAGGTTGTCCTGTCAAATTTCAATAATCCCACAGAAAAAAGCACTATCAGTTTTTCCCGAACTTTACCCTTATCACTTAGGGGTATTCAAAATACCCTACGACCTATTCTCAGACCTACTGAATATACAAAAAAAAAACATTCAAGCCGTTTCGGAGGAGTTACAAACACTGTGACACGAGAATTTTATATATTAGATGATAATGTAATTTAACCCTTTAGCCGTTCCGTCGTTATTGAACCACAAACATAACATCCAGACAAACTAGCAGGATGTCTTATTTTATAATTATGATATTAAAATGTAGGTATGTACATATTCAATCCATCAATCCATGTTTAGTTAAAATCAGATAGATTTAAGCGTCCATGGTTGTTATTATCATCAAACTTCCATAAAGATTTTTTATAAAATTCAAATTGTTGTCTGTATCCAAAATGATCAATTGATACGAATGCCGATTGGTAGGGATGAAAATACGGTATTAAGGCCCTGTATGTCGACGATTGCTCTTTTTCGAAAAGAAAAAAGAAATACTTCTGAACAAGCCACATCTCCTATTTTAAGTATAGTATATGTGAATAAAGATGTACCCATCTTTAATCACTTCGATAAATAATCCTACCGACCGCTGCAATGACGACAAACACACGGGGCACCATGGGAGGCGCGTGGTCCGCCTTTGCTTTTCGAATAAATTAATGATATAAATTATGTCTAATTACTTAGCAAAAACCTATTCTAGTAGAAATCTAGATCTACATATTACCTATCTTTAACAATAAATCACAAGTTGATCTTAATAGTAGGTATCAAAGTATTTCGATCATAAATTCTAAAACGTATCATTTTGAAAAAATATCTTTATCGTGAAAAGTTTCTGCTATTATGTTTTAAGCTTAATAGAAATCTAGGAACCTGAAGTAATATATTTATAAAAATAGGAGATGTGGCTTGTTTAGAAGTATTTCTTTTTTTGTTTCGAAAAAGAGCAATCGTCGACATACAGGGCCTTAATGCTGGATCGTTAAAATGGAGACAGGTCACAGGATCAACGTGCCGTCCGAGAATGACCCTCACTGTTGCAGCATGTAGCTGAGTGGTGACCAATTTTGCTGACAATGTTGCCATTATGTACGTCCTTTTTGTTTAACCTTAAATGATAAATTTTGCTCTTTCTTTCTTTTCGTTTTTACCTAAAATACATACATATTTTTTAATCAAAACTAGTTTTGAGCTGTAGACGTCGGTCAAGTTAGGTTTGACTGAATAATTTCAGCATTAAATTAATTTTTAAGCATTAGTTTGTAGAGCCGCTTAGTGTTTTTCTATCATACGAGTACATAAAGCATTTTGTTGGACCTTTGGCTGAATGAAATCTGAAAAACACAATCAATAGTATTGCTTACACTGCATTGTTCATTGTTTTGTATTTACGATACGTTTTAAGCACTTAATAACCGGTTATAATGCGTATGGTCTAGATGTATTAGTTACAAGAGCAGTTTGATAAGTCAGTGGCTTCTCAAGAGATAATGGTTCGATTATGGTTTTATGTTTCATAATGTGTTACTAATGTAGGAATAGAAAATACATTTAATTTAATCTTAGTTCAAAACTTTATTGAATTATGATATGGTCGGATGGGCACAGAGTATGTAGACCGCCCAGAACGCTGCCCGCCCAGAACGCCACAAACAAGGTCTACTGACATCATGTAAGACGACTCCGAATCATGGATTTACAAACATTGTATTTGAAAACCATTAGTATTTGCAAGATAGTCCGCGTTTGCTAAACATGAACCAAAAATAAAATAAACGAAATGCAAGTCGCGCCTGCTTAATGCACGGCACATGCCCTGCCATTCGCCTGATTTGGCACGAATGAAATAAATGCAGTAGAAAATAATATGTTCTTCCTTCAAAAGTAACTTACAAACCGCCCTCGTATTTGCAGAGTAGTTTCGTCTAATTTTGGAAGATGAAGGTCTGATTAAGATTTTGTACATGTATGCTTTTGAACAGCAACAGCGTTTGTCGTGTTCTGGCTGTAAATCGTAAAATTTATTTGGTCTCCGTTGCCGGGCTGGCAGTCGCCCCGATGCCGTCGGCCGCGGTGCGTTCGACCATCGTGACGAGCCGGTGCTGCTCGGCCTATAATATATTAAGCGAGCGCCTGCGCCTGCGTCAACGACAGCTAAATATGACAGCTGACCGATACACGGCATACTATTCCAATGTTTATAATACTCCGTGCCAGATGTTCATCTAATAGACACAATCAATTCCATGATTTAAAATGACCTTAAAATGCTTTGCCACTTCAACGTCATCAAACGTCGTCACATTCTCGTGTTGATTTATCATTAATCCAATTTCTCGTTAGATTCTAAAACTGTTGACAATATATATAATAATAGGTTGTCAATAAATAGAGGGAGACATCCCTTAATGAACATAAGTTTGGTTTGATTTACGACATGTATACTGACGAAACGATAACTGTAAATCTGTTCGACACAGATTTAAATATATTGTAGCAACCTTGCGTTTAAAAATAAAAGAGTTGTGTTAAATGTTCGCAGAGGACGGATGGATATGAAACGGAAACATAGTAGGTAGGTAAGCTACTAGTAGTAGCTTGAAGATTTTATACAACGTCAATGGACTTTAATATTTTGTGTAATTTGACGATTGAAGATGCGGAAGGCAACATTGTATGTAGAATATAAGATCCAATAAAAGCTATAGGTCAAGGTCTGACGTTATGACATTCATAAACAATGTTTCCTATTTTGCAAAGTTTAGATACTCGCAAGTTTCGGAAAACTTGCTCCAAACATAATACAAGGTGTTGCGTTGCTACCGTTTATTAAGACTAGTAAGTAAAATGTTTTTGATGAAAGCAGAATCGTTTTTTTTTTCAATATGCGCAAACCATATAGTTTAGTTTTTTATGAAAAAGATAAATTATAATTATAATCTAGATAAATTATAGACAGAAACACGATTGGTGAAACTTTTCTCGATAGATTTATTTTCCAAAGTTGGCTCTTCAAAAACACTAGTTTGGTTTTTAATCAAAACTATGAATAGCTAAACAGTTCATTTTTATATAATTCGTTAGATAATCACACAAGCTCAGCAAATTATACACTGTTTTTTTTTTAGTTTTGATCGTTTTCAAGATAATGCATTTTTATCACTTTTTCCGTCTTTTCCGGTTAGACTCAGCCCATACAATAAACCAAACATTTCACATATCACCTTAAGAACCTATGAGTATAAGAAGGACTTTTACCTTAAGCTAATCTTTAATTCAATTACGTTGAAACACATTTGAATGAGGCCTGTGTTCAGCGCTCAAAGTTCTTCCTTATTCACTGTTATTAAAAGAGTAACTTAAAATTAGTTTGTTAATCGGCTTTAAACAGTCTGCTATGGCATGCTACGTTACCCATACCCATAGTTCATGTACGTTTGATGGGTAGGTTATAGTAATCCTATAAACTATCCGCTTCGGTTCATTTACAGATTAAACTTGCATTTTTATTTCCTATTTGCTTTTAAAAGGCGTAGTGCGGAGGAATATTGCAGCAGAATAAAGTGAAGCGCACGTTGCTTCATAAAGCTTGGCATTCGCATTATAAAATCACGTGATAAACCTTCAGGTAATAATTGCAGTTAATTGCGTGGCGAATGGGCGATAATCCGCTTATTGGCTGTACCATTGGATTGCTTCGCCAAAATGTTTTGTCTCGAGAGATCCTCTATGCAGTGTTATTGTTAATTATTACATACTAGCCGACCCGTGACAGACGTTGTCCTGTAAAATTTCAATAATCGAATAGAAGAGGCTGAATGTTTTTAGTCTGTGATGTCAGATTTGTGATTAAACACCAGCGCCATCTATACAGAAATCATCCCTTTTGCGTTTTTTTATTGTTTTGGGGATGTTTTTCATTTTTTAAAGAAGTGTTTTATTTATTCGGGCATTATATCTACATCTACAGCAAATTTCAACTTAATCCATTTTGTCGTTTAGGCCTGATTGAGGAACAAACATACATACAAACTCACAAACTTTCGCATTTATAATATTACTAGCTGACCCGTGCCCGCTTCGCTGTGCGTAAGACATTTCTAATACCATCGTGGACTTTTTTGTAGACGTTTTTAAGGTGTACAATACTGTAGTACATTATTTTGATATATCTCGTGGGGTTCAGCCAGCATTTGCAATGTAAACGCAAAAAAATGTGTTTATTTACGACATCACATTAGAAACCTCTAAAATTATCAGTGTTTCTCTACTATATTATGCATGTATTATACATATAAACCTTCTTCCTGAATCACTCTATCTATTAAAAAAAACCGCATCAAAATCCGTTGTGTAGTTTTAAAGATATAAGCAAACATACATACGCGGGAAGCGGAAAGCGACTTTGCTTTATACTATGTAGTGATTAGGATTAGAATCATAGTGAAGATTCCTATTGCACATATTATTTACGATGAAAGGTTATATAATGAAGATGGAAGTTTATGATATAATATAATGAAGTTTTGGATTTTCCAACAATGAGCGTAAGAAGTAGCCCATTGGTGTCCTATATCGAACACGATTCGGGCGTGTACTCTCGGCGTGCACGCATTCATCTCTGTTTACATCATCGTAACCGCGTCGCACAGATCATTTTATCGATTGCTATATATTTTTATATTTATGTACCGCATCTGGCGTGTGTGCCTGCCCTATTTATAAAGTGCGGTTACCTTAGATCAGATAATAAGTATATCACTCCAAGATAAAAGCACCTTCGAAAGCTAGGACAATATCCTATCAATATGATTGGAGCCGTGTTGGCCGAGTGGGATATACCTCGAATTTCAATCTGAAGGTCGCGGGTTCGAATCCGAACTATGAATAGTTATTATGAAATGTGATAATAATATTAGTTCTGTTACGAGTAGCATGCTAAATTTAGAGTACTGTATTATAAAATAGATACAGCGTTTTTGTGTGCTTATTTTTTATCATAAAACATATATTTTTTAAATTTGTTAAAAGCCGTGTTGGCCAAGTGGGATGTACCTCGACTTTCAATCTTAAGTTCGTGGGTTCGAATCTCGGCGTGCATCAATGGATTTTTGTGTTCGAAAATTGATATGCGCATCAAAAACACGTGCTTACAACGGTGAAGGAAAACATCGTGAGGAAACCAGTTAGTGTTCTTATAAGCGGCGATGGGCTTGCAACCTGTCACGTATGGAATGCTAACTTCTGCAAAATGTGGGCATGTGCCAAATATAATGTTTGGACGTGCCTCTGACTACCCCCACTAGACATCTTCAAAGGATCTACCATACTTGGGGATTACAGTCGAGATCCTTTTTTTTTTTTTTTTATTTTTTTTTTTATGGTTAGGAACAGAAATTATAAAAAAATACACCATTATAGATGATTTACTTTTGTGTCAACGATCTCGCTTGCACCACATCGTCACCTTTTCAATGTTAACGTGTCTAACGAATGTGCAATGAATTCATAAAATTTGTTCCTAGTTGCTTCTTCGTAATCTCGTGATTGCACGAGCGCAGTTGGCTAAATGTTATGTCAGTTCATTCCGGCACTGGCTTATGGGTTATTATTGTCTGAGGTGCCGCTTGTAAAAGCGCTTCGGCTTGATAATATCGAAGCGACCGAACGACATGCGCGTCTGCTCCTAGTCTGAAGCGTTTGTAACCATTTGGCACGATTTCGCTGTGACATTATGCTATTTCGTTACACTTTATGACCAAATTAATTAAAAGTGTCGTTGACTCTCCGAAAGCTTGGATTCATTGCATTATTTATTGGCGAACGATGCGATTATTTCACAAAAACATCATGACCCGGGCATTTTGAAAACATTAAGGTTTGTTGGCCTTGGATTGAAATCAGTTCGAATCATCCTATTTGTACGGCAGTTAACGTTTTAACGTTTTCAATGATAATGTGACTTTGTTATACAGTTTCGAAACGATTACTCATGATGGGTTTATTTCAGGCATGTGCATAATGTCGAGAGCAACTGAGGCTGCCTTATTTATTGAACTAAATTGTAAATATTGCTATATCCCGCCCTCATCTCTAGTTAGTTATAATTTTGGCACCGTCCTGTTGCGGATGCGTTTTGTCTTAGCTACACACCTCATATCAGTTTAAGTATTTATAGTGCGTAATAGTTACCTAACTCGTTAGTTAGTGTAGGAAATTAGGTCGATGACTTGTTGTTTTTGTGATGTTTTTTTTTGTTTAAAACTGCAGAATATTTACGCAGCTCTGAATCTGGTTCGATTTTACCTTTGACCTGATTATGCTAGAGCTGCTTTACAACACTCTTTTTCAAAGCATCGACAATTTCGCCATCGGGAGATAATCAGTCTCTCCAATTTAACATTTATTTAAGGATAGTCTCGATTAAAATGGCGGTGCTGCCATTGACCGTCCCAAATATTCTGTTAGTATGCTTGTTACTAAGTGATGCAGACACTAGAGACGCGTTTTTCCGAATCGTAAGAGAATAAATTGATTTCGAGGTCAAGTCTAGAATCGTACAGATTACCTATGTACCTATTGCATCATATGTGCTACATGCAAGATCTGATTATGATATGATTTGATCATGATATGATCAAATGCGTCTGATGATAACTACTGAATTGGACTACACTAACACGGTTGTTTATAAATCTTTTATATCTTTTAGGTACCTAATTCGCCGATCAAATGAAACAAGGGTTTTGCCAATTGCCGTACTTAGGTATTATAGTCTACCTTCGGTGTGCATTCATTATTGCCGGCGTTTTTTTAAGTAACCATAAAGTCAATCATAATACGTGTAATTTTTTCATAATTGATACTCTTGACTGACCTTTGAAGTTTATCGTGTTATACTAGTGTGAGTGACTACATACAGCTTAGCTCAAACAAATACTCAACATGCAAAAAGTAATATGAAGAGTAAGAGCAGAAAAGGGTTATTTATATTATTTCATACGAATTGGGAGTAAATCTTGTCATACGATGATTCAGTTCTATATTTACTTGCGAGTACTTGTGACAGTGGACGCCTTGAGGTGATGTCAGTATTGTTGAATATACTTCTATTCACTATTTCGATTTACATAAGCCCAGTAATTAATAAAAGATTCATGCAGTACAAACATTCGTACACTCAAAAACAGATGACACCGGCTCGTTTGAACGCACGTGAGAACAGTGTTATACTAGCGTAGGTCTAAGACGTCTATCTATTTCAATATGTCTATACAAACCCGTCATTCACGAATTTGGGATAATTTTGAATGGTAGGTGTTTCTATATTAGTTTACATGATGAATTTAACTAACTTTTCGATCTAGATACCCAAAATGTATGCTGAAGTTCAAAACTAGAACAGAATGTCCGGTGATTTTCAATCTTACCATGAAAAGATATTTTTAGCAAAATCAATGGCGCCTCTTGGGTTTTGTTGCCCGCTACTGATGTGCCTACTGGTTTCATATTTTCCTTGGCAAATATAAGTGCCTCTTTCCATGATATTTAATTCACCCAAGTATTTTAACCACCTTGATAAATATCGTAACTTATAAAATACGCTAACGGTTAAAATTTTATAAATTATACCAGTTGAGTACACAAGCACGTTTTTGAGCTTGTCTATGATCTTACTAACCTAACTATCACAAATGTACAATCACTGAACTATCTAATGCGAAGGTCATACCAAGAAAAAGTCTACACACAAGAAACTCTTAAAACTATGATACCAACTGCGACTGCACATTTATTCCCCCAATAATTAATTAATTAAACAATTAAAGATGTGTCATGTGTTTGTGATTATGATTATTATAGCAGACAGTGCTGGAAAAGTACCATCTAACTAATAATATAAAAGAGAGAGTGCGAATTTTGTGAGTTTGTATTGTATATATGCCGAGTGTATTCTCCGGAACCACGGTGCCGACTACATAAATTCTTACTCCATTTGAAAGGTATTCTAGCTACTTTTTGTTCGGACAAAGCAGCTGTACCACGCGGGCAAAGCAGCTTACAAAAGCTAGTCTATAATACAATATAAAGTTCAAAAATAACAAACTAAATTCCTTGAGCCAATTTTAACTTGATAATGATAATGGCTGTCTGTCCTTCAAAGAAACACGATCTTGAACTGGCGACTCCAACAACCTTCACCAGGTTATTGCTACAATGTGGGTGGAGTGAAATCTAGTTATTATATTAATCCTGTGATCGATGTTTGACTGTAACAAGCAAGGTAGGTAATTACATAATTAAATTATCATAATTACATGTCATTTGTGTTTCCACGACGCTAATGGCGGTCGCATCCGGAGTTCCCTGATAACCCTGGTACTGTTGTTTGTCCATTGTCCGTTTTGTCTACCATCGCCTGGTGTAGTAATTTCTCACGCACATTTTTTAAGTTTACTTTTAGGGGTCTTGGTCATACAGCTCAGTTCAGTGACCTTAAAGTGTTTTCACACTAGAAAGAACGATAAAGATTGTAAAATGGCGAAGTGAAAGGATTCGGTGTTCCCTAAAAAAAGCTAGACACGGGTTCTTCGAATTCCCGCTTGCATGATGAATTGCACACTTTGTTAAGATTGATTTCGTTATTTTCAGTTCTTAAGACTTATGAGTAGGTATGTCTTCACACTTTCTATGTAGAGATCCATGGTGCATAGTGCAACAGTTTGTTCGGAAATAGGCCTTTCTCAAAACATGCACTAAATACACACTAGTTTCTTTCTATTCTATGAAGCACTCGTAGTATGATTCAAAACTTGTTCAAACATAATATTTATAGACCGAAATGAGGTCATGTTTGCCCTCGCGAATCAGGTTGAGAGATAGTAACTTGGGTCGAGAAACTGACGCGACTACCAGACAATATATCGGAGATGTTATAGGTAATGTTATGCTGACGAACTTGACGCGTCCAGGTTTCATGAATTGCAAATGCGTTGCAGCGTTTGTGGAAATGGCTCCCTAACAAATTACATTATGTTTACTAACTCATTCTGTAGGCCTCACTGTGAATAATACATACTCGTATCTTTGTAAAGAGTTATCTATGTATTATTCTGTAACTTCCACTTTAGTTCCTGTTTTCGTGATCAAGTTAGTATTATTATCGATGATTAATTTAATATAATTAAATTGTTTTTGAGGTAACTTTTAATTATTTTTTCTTTTTAGGATAATAATAACGACTTGACACAATATGTTCCGACATAGGTATGTTTAGTTTTGTTTGCGAAGGTTTCATAATGTTTTACGATTTCAAGGAATTTATTAGTGAGCTCCAGCGAAAGTGATGATTCATGCGACTGTCTGTCATTCACAAGAATGTTTTTGCGCAGACTTAATTTTCTTATCTCCTAATGTTACGTGTCAACGGATACGTTCACTGTTGATATTCATCTCGATTGATAACTCTTCCAAACTGCTTTATAGAGCATATTTTGATTATAATTTTCAGAACGTTTAGGTGATTCTATTTTATAAAATCAGATTTTTTCAATCGTGAGGAAATCAGTTAGTATTGGTATAGGCGGCGAATTGCTTGACATGTCTCGTATGGAATGCTAACTTTGAAAAATGTGGGCATGTGCCAAAAGTAATGCTTGGTTGTACCTCTGATTTCCCCCCATTAGTCCTCAAGGTTATGAGCGCCTTGAAATCTGAGGGGATGTCTACCGTACAGGATTGCAGTCATTACCCTATTTTTTTTACCATTTCGATTATGAATGAAACTGGCCATAAAATGTTTACCTGAAGGCGGAATAGCGCGTCTGAGCGCGCTGGTGGACACGCGCCAACGCCAACGGCCATGGCACTGACCCTGCTGTTCTGTGCTGTTGCACAATGCGTCTAATGCACTGTTGTCCTACCGTTTTGACTAACTGTTTATATTGAAACATTTACATTAACATAACACCGCAACAGCCCATAACTATTTACTGATCAATCCACCTAAAGAAAACCTTCTATATAGCAACCGTCTATTTATTGTTCTTGGGCTGTTTAAGATGCAATTGGCGTATTTTATTATAAGACTTAAGCTTTGTATCGCGCGATAACACACAATAAAAAAGGTGTACTAATCAAACTAATATTATAAATGCGAAAGTTTATTACTCAATAACATCGCAACGGCTTAACTGAATACGATTAAATTTAGTATAAATAAGAAGTATACGACGTGGATAAAAATATAGAATACTTTATTATTCTAAAAACAGAATTCTAAAAATAGAGGTCCATAATTGGTTGAAATAGGGTGTCAAATTCCGTATCAAAAACGGCGCGAAAGAACTTTCCAATGACAACTAATGATATTGTATATCGATATAATAAATATAATTGATTTTACAGTAGAGTAAGCAACCCAACTATCTTGTATCAGATATTCGAATCAGATATGTCGAAATAGAATCAATAACTACATCGATTCCAATAAATATGCATATTATGTAAATTGAACAGATATTAACGGACAGGAACCGTTGCTTAGCGTGGAGTGCATAACGAGTATACAGTATTAATATTAACATAAATAACACTAATGTTGTAAATGCGAAATTTTGGATGTTTGTTTGTTTAAATATGTTTGATACTCAATCACGTCGTAACGATATCGATAGGTAGGATATAGGAAATTGGTATACAGCTTTAATATTACAACTATAACTAATACGAAAAACAACTTTTAAAATAGGTAGTCTAAGTTTGTATGATATAAAGAATAAGATCAAAGTCGAGGGGTTACCACTAGTTTTTCATATTTGTTATTGTACTAAAGACTGATATTACACTCATTCGCTGCCTACTTTATTATTGAGTTTGGTTATGTTTCTGATAATTTTCCAATTCACGGTCGATGCAAGCAAAGTGGAACTTTTGACTCACTCGCGGTTTTCTTATGACTCATTTTACTCACACTTATGAAGGCAAAAATCCTCTATAGGTAATAGTAGCGCCGCAGCAACTTACCTAGATAACTATGTTTTATAAATTAGTTAGTATCTTTATACTGACGACTACGTATCGACCACGACCTACCACCTTATGCTTGTTAGGTCATAAATCATTCTGTTGATTTTAAGCAAGTAAGTACTTATGCTATTAATAAAATTTTGTATCCTTCTTTTATCATACATCGTTATGTATCGAAACTGTCTGTTACTGATAGTAAGAATAGCATATTCTGAATCGCATCCCGGTTTTTAGTCGTACATACCTACCTACTCGTACCTATTACCTCAATATTTTCTTTCTAGTGGTTTAATAAGTAGCTGTTATAAGGTTAGGTGGCACAAACTACTCGTATATCATTGCGACTCTTATTGGATCAATTGCAACAAGACGTAGCCCGCCTGTTGTATTTTTTATCTGCTCTAACTCACTAACCTTGTTTTTCAGCCGAATCTGCTGTCATTTTTGTATGCGTAAAAACAACAGCATCACGCTATGGATAGTACAAATAAACAGTTGATTAGGACTCTTGAATTATGCCGCTTTTGTTTTCAATGTTTGATACCTACAACACTTGCATTATAGGTTACTGAACTTTTCGTATAAAACTGTTTTGTTCTTATCACGAATTGCATTTCAATTAGCTGCAAGCTGAAAAAATGAATATGAAATGAGATCACGACCGTAATCCCCAAGTACGGTAGACATCCTCTTTAGATATTCAGACGCTCAGGTCCTTGAAGATGTCTAAGTTTTGGCACATGCCCACATTTTGCAGTTAGCACTCCATACGTGACGGGTTGAGAGTCCAAAGCCGTTATAAGCACGTGTTAAGGCCCTGTATGTCGACGATTGCTCTTTTTCGAAACGAAAAAAGAAATACTTCTGAACAAGCCACATCTCCTATTTTTATAAATATATTACTTCAGGTTCCTACCTAGATTTCTATTAAGGCGCTCCCAGTCGACGATTATTTTTGTTCGAAACGAAAAAATAAATACTTCTGAACAAGCCACATCTCCTATTTTATAATGTATAGTATATGTGAATAAAGAAGTACCCATCTTTAATCACTTCGATAAATAATCCTACCGACCGCTGCACGTGGTACTGATCCATGGGCGACGTGTGGTCCGACTCCTACTGGGCCAACACGGGTAGCTGAATGAAGCTCTCTTACGTCTTTTGCGGATTTAGATAATCATATTGCAAATTGTCCGCTTGGATATTTAGCCTGGGCCTCTAGCGTGAAAGTCTTTCCCCATTGGCAGTGTACGGTGCTTTGTCCGTTGACTGAACATAGTTTTTTTTACTTCCAGGCCTGCATCGATGACAACCTGGACATGGTGGAGTACCTGGTCGCTCACGGCGCCGACGTGAACCGCGGAGACAATGAGGGCTGGACACCTCTGCACGCCACTGCTTCGTGTGGTTTCATCAGCATAGCCAGGTAAAGACCATAGAGCTGCGTAATAGTTAATGTTTTAACTGTTTAATAGTAACGTGCGTAATATTTACGGACAATCCCATGTTTGTCACTTTCGTTTTTCGAGAGTAGGCTTAAAACATGATAACGAGTCAATGTTTAATAACTATTTTTTGGATTTTTTATGTTCTTTAAGGCGCCTAAATGACTACCTGCATGTTCAACAGTTGCATATCTTGAGGCATAAACATTATAGAATCATAGAAAAAAGGTCTTGAAAAATTTAATTTTTAATAGAGATATGATCGGAATTAACGCGGAAAATACACTCAATATTTCGTGACGTCTTAGTTTAGAGGAAAAGGTAACGTACCAACGTACGTCAGTAGTATCACTATTAAATAAGAATAAAATGTGAGTAATAAAACATTATATCCCCAGTAGTAGGTAGCGCGTCTCGTTACAATTTACGTAGATATTTTGGAACTCTCTGTTTCAGAGTATGTTTGCCTAGCATAATTGGTTTTTATCATATTAACCACATTGCGCAGTGACGTATGCTTCGATACTAGGTTCGGTAAACAAAGGTTGAATCACTGTGACCTGTGGAAGGGTTTCTGTGAACCGCATATTGTGCCGCTGTAATGTTATACCTTAATGCCTATGCGGTTTGTTGGCTTTGCAACGAGATCGAGGAGCGCAGTTTTCTCAATTATTGTGTTCTATAATGCGGTTTATGTTTCTAGTAGCTAGGCTTTAGACTGGTGGTGTATTGTTCTTGTTTAATAACATTAACACATTACAACATTACAACTGTTCTACCAGTACGCATACGCTTTAGAAACCATATTTTTTGGCTGATAAATGATGCTATGAAAAAGTGTGTTGAACGTCTGATTTTTTTTGTCAATGTTATTTCCGCGTATATTTTAACGTCACAAACAGGTCAGAGCAGAGAGCTGTCGAGGTGACCCATGTATGAATACAGATTATGTCTTTAGAAGTTTACTAATGTGACAAACTGAAACATATAGATGAACTGATAAACCCTGGTGATAATAGGGAACAATAAGATGTTCGTTTCGGCTTCATAAATTTCCCAGTACTTATAATTAAATGCAAGTTTAAGCGTGATTATTCTTTTCAACTGACGCCAAATTTTACACCGACTGATTGTTATGCTAAAAGCTTATTAACATAGTTTGGAAGATCTTAGATAGCTCTTTTCAGTGTTACATCTGCTGCGAGTCAAATGCCAGGGACAAAGCATCGTTCTCTAAATAAAGTCGACTCGTGGCGTGCCAATGAAATCGTAGACAGTATCAAAATCTAAAGAAAACGCGAAGACGACTTGATTTTCCTCATTCGCAAATATTACGACGTAATCAGCTTTAGTATTGTAAAAAAAAAACATGAAATAGGATCACGATTGTAATCCCCAAGTACGGTAAACATAGTCTCAGATCAACAGGTGTGCAAATCCTTGTAAATGTCAAAACCACCGGACAAACATAATTTGTTTGGTGAACATGGATGTTTGTTCTGTATCTGGGTGTTATTATGTATCTTATGTATGTATTTACGATAAAAGTATATAAGTATTCTATCAGTTATCTAGTTCCCATAGTACAATTTTTGCTTAGTTTGGGGCTAGATGGCGCTGTGTGATAACGTCTACCAATATTGATTAATTAGCCGGCCAGCCGGGATTCGAACCCACGACCTTCGGATTGAAAATCGAGTTATTTTCCTCATGGTCATCACGGCTATTGTATTAGAACCTAGTTATTGGTTTACTCTTCTGAAATTTAAACTTTCATGAGCAAAGGATTTACGATCTTGACGATGAGTCCAATGGGGTCCAGTGGAATTTAAAGGCTCACTCCCCACGATTCCGTTTTAGCTTGAAGGAAATTCTTCACTTTGTGGAATTCTTCGCTTTCTTCAAATCACGTATTGTTGTGAAGTTGGGTATTTAGAAACTTGTTCCCTGTTTCCAGATATCTCCTGGAGAACGGAGCTGACGTTGCTGCTGTGAACTACGACGGGGAACTGCCTGTGGATATCGCCGAGAGCGAGGCTATGGGTGATTTGCTGCAGAAAACTATTGACGAAAAAGGTTCGCAAGAACACATTTTGATTAATGGGCTTGACGCGTTTCGAATTATAACAAAGGAGGTTTCATTTATCTTTTAAAGAAGACCAGCTTACATGTAGAGCCATTGTAATTGTAATCTTACAAGAATCTTGAGCCTGTTCTCCGTGTCAGGTGACTGACTGAAAGTATCATGTTATTATATTTTGCGGCTAACATTGCTGTTTTGTTCGATGGAGACAGAAGTTGGTCAAAGGTAATGTTCAGGCCACTAGTGTAATGTAATCCTTCTGTGTAATGTTCATATTGTGGTGGGCAGTACAACCTCTAAAGGTTACCGATTACCTATATCTTGCGGTCCTCTAATAATCACCTGCAGTGGGTAAAGTCTGAAGATAATGTGTTTTTTTCTTCACTCACATAAATAGAACAAAGTCCACCCATAATACAGACAACGGACAGCTTGGACCCAATTAATGATCGATTGAGCAACCTTGAGCATCACATCAACTGCACTGAATTGTTTTTAATAAATCACAAGGTCACCAACCATAGGATCGTTGGTAGACCAGTTAGAACTGCATTCTAAAAACATTTAACTATGTTGCATCGATATAATGATAGAGGTATAGATATTCAGGTAAGGTATAGTTGTGATATGATGATAAGGTTCGGTCTAGACGAAATACACAAAGCATATTCATAATTTTGTTGCAGGCATTGACTGTGAGAAGTCACGTAACGCCGAAGTGGACACATTGATAAATGACGCGAAGAACTGGGCTGCCAACGGATATGTGGAGGTGCGCGATATGAAGACTGGCGGAACACCTTTGCACGTCGCTGCTGCTAAGGGATATATCGATGTATGTACCGACTAATTACAAACCTGAGACGGGCGTTTAGTGCCGTGATTATCTCTATACAAAGGTAGACAGTTTAGACTTGCTTAGTCCACCTGCTAGAGAAGTTTCTAGAGAAATGTCTGCATATTTGATAGCTAATGATAGTTTCATAGTATTCTTACTCCAGCTGATTTGATAGTTTGATATTAAAACTAGATTTTTAGTAGTAATAAGGATATACTTGCTATGTCAGTGTCAGTTTGTTCAGGGTCGGCTATGGGCTTATGGTGAAGTGAAGAGTATCTCTCAGGAAACCCCATCTATACATATAATAAAACTGTAGAAGAGTTCAATTCTGTACATTGAATAATAACCAAAAAAAATACTCCTAGGGGTCTTCATACAAGTAACACAAACAAAAAAAATACATTTTGAAATTTTTGTCTGTCTGTCTGTCAGTCTGTTGTCTGACTTTCACGCAAAAACTACTGGACGGATTTTGATGAAACTTTTTTTGTTATGTAGCTATTAGTCCTCGGCAACATATTGGCTATAATTTATTTTGAAAATTGGAATACCAGATGTGAAAATACCTGACCCAGCAAAGCGGGCACGGGTCAGCTAGTACATTATAAAACTGTTTTGATATTATCTGTTTATGGAACTAGAAGTCCGAAAGCTTCGCAATAAAATAAATCTAGAAAAAATATATTGATAATTTCGACACATTTTTTGAGGACATGTCAGTTTGACCTCGGTCAGTTCTAATAGTAAATATTGCTGGCATGAATCAGGTCGTTTATAAAATTTTATTGTTACGAAACAGCGAGCATTCTTAAAAACTTTTGTTTGATGTTCGAAGCGCGAGAATCTTTTGGATTGAGCTGTTAATATATCATACTTTAGCTTCCGGTGTCAGTTTTGCTCGTGTGTAACCGGAATGAAAGTATATTCATACACAAATCAATATCAGTTCTATTTTTCATCCAAATCGGTTCAGCAAGCACGGTATTTATCCGTTGACCATGATGTCTGTAGACATACTTTTCGATATCTCTTTACTTGCATTAATATCTGCTCCGAATACTGAAAATAGCATTTTATGTTATTTCTTAAGCAAATACTGGTCTGCACTATTAGGCAAAATATCATACTCGTTGATATAACAAAAAAATTAACAAAACGTTTAACTTAAAATAAATCAATAACACCAAATAGTCAAATACATAGTACTGACTCTATCAGTAATTCACGTAATTTCTGATACTATGACACCAAAACTATAGATTGACCGATACCTTAGGTTGCATTATTGCAATTTTTAATGGGGATCTCTAGGTTTTTTCCAAAATGCTATTAAAGCTTTTGATAGCAGCAGTTTTAAAATTGATTTAGTAATTTTTTAGTTTATCCAATACAAACGACGATCTACTTCTTTACAATTCGTCCAAGATTTTGTCCCACACCGCAGTGATCTAAACCGTACCTTCTCAGACATGCGTGTTAACCGACCATGCTATTTTACGCAATCTCATTTACTTTATATATTTAATACCAGGTGGCGAAGACGCTTCTCGAAGATTGCAACGCGGAACCGGACTGCGTGGACTACGAGGGTTGGACGCCGCTTCACGCTGCGGCTCTCTGGGGCCAGAAGGAAGCCGCGTCACTGCTACTGAAGTACGGCGCAGATCCACATCTCAAGAACTACTCGGTAAAAGACCCTCGACGGTTATCGGAGACTCCGTGGCTTGCCACATTGTCACTTGTTTTATGGACATAAGATATGGACGTTCTTTTAACTAGATCCTCGGAAAGTTTCAAAGATCTTGAGTACTTACTTGAAGGACTGAGAGGCTCTGTTTAACACCAAACAGAGACTATCAGGTCTTTTATCAGATTGAACTGTTATGGCCTTAGCCTTAACAAAATACCCTTTGTATTTTGTTACTAACAAGAGAGAACTTACTTGACCTGTTATACAAAGTAACTTTCATTGAAGGTATAATAAATTCTAGCTACAGAGGGTTAATCTGATAGACGACGGAGTTTATTCGTGATGCATTTCTATGAAAGATTGATTTACCTTGTTATAACGAGTTACGCGAACATATTCCAGGGCCAGACCTGCCTTGACCTGGTGGAGCCATCGATATCGGCATGGCTCTCTGACGCGATGCTGAAAGCGGCGCCGCGGCGCGTCAACAACAACAATAACAACAACAAGCGCAAGCGCAGCCCGCCAAGGCACGACGTCAAACGAGTGGACATCGAGATCACACCGCATCCCGACACCAAAATTGTTAACGGTTAGTTACAATGCTACTTTCCGAAAACGTAAGGGATACATTACATACCTTTTCCAGACAACATTCTTAATAGACAATGGAACCCAGCTCGCTGTCATGAGCTCGTTGAGACAGACCCCTGGATAATAAGAGTTTCTTCAAGTCCCGGGATAATGGGGCCTTCCCTCGACCAAATGTAACTCTCCCTTAGACTTCTTCAAAGATCTAAAAGCTTGGAGAAATTAAAGAATATCTACAGACAGATATTGCAATCGTGAGCATTTCTGTTTTTCATTTGGTTTGAGATAACTACTCTAAATTTTAATACGCCGATGGTTTCCATCTCAACCTGCGGTTGCAACCTGCCTGTAAAACAAATGACGGCTGATCATGATATTCTAGCCTTTTTTTTTACGGCAAAGGTATATCTTGATCTATCCGAGTGTAATAAGATAAAATCATTTCTGCATGAATTTGTATCACAACCTCATTGATTGAATTCATTGTACTCGCTGTAATCTCTAATCTGCATTGTGACTGCAGATTTCATAGTCGACGTAACTTTTGCATTATACCCTTCGTTTTGAACAAAATCGCATCAAGCATTCCACGGCTCTAATGAAAAGACGTAAAAAGTTGTCATTTAGATTCTTTGAACTTTTGTATACTGAATAAAATGAAATATAAGTGCGTGGAAACTTGGTGATGTTGTTTGAAGCGATATAATACATATTCTGAGTCCCCTCATCCATCGCCGCGCAGACAAGCCGGCGACTGCGCCAGAGATCATCAAGCTGGGGGACGCAAAGCCGCCGAAGGGTCGCGCGCCATCACCGACCGCCGACGAAGCCGAGCCACCAACAGATGAGTCGCCATCCTGGCGTCGCTCCGCCTCATTCCGCAACCGACAACCGGACCCTCCACGTGAGTACAAACCGACTACCATATCATATCACATTATCATCATCTCATTGCCCTTAGGGTCCATACATTAATTACGTCACACGAATTTCAGGATTTTTGACGCTCCCGTCCTTGTCACATTTATTTTTCAAACTATCGTGGTTAGTTGACATAACTATAGATGCCCGCGACCATGGCTATTGTAACATAGTCGAAACGTCGAGAAAATTAATTAAAGGTAATTACGTGATAAAGGCCCGTGTCAAAATCAATAGTAATGTTCTTGTCAAATTTGTAAGACCCTCCTCCTTAGTGTTAATTATCTTGCAATACTTTATCTAGAAATTATTACACTAAAATATCGCGTTTTAATACTTCGATATTAGGTTTCGAAATGTGACATCACGTAATGTAGGACCCTTCCAATCCCTTGCCACACAATGTTACACTTCGTCGACCCCCTTCACTCCTTAACATGTGACGTAATTTATGGATGCCCGCTTATGGTAAAATATGTGTTTCTTTTCCAATCCTTTCGTAAAAACATGTAAAAGAATCTGGTTGTCTTTGGGATACCATACCATCACATTCATTATAATTACCATTATAAACTTCACATTCACAATAGTGCCGATTCTGTGGGTGCATCCATCTCGTTCTGTTTCGTAAAGGAGATGGCAATTCTTTTTTGATGTCGAAATCGCGTTTAAATTTGTTCGTTGCAAACAGAATCGAAACCAAAGTCAATATTCTCCTGCGCAAGAAATTTACGCAATGTGATAAAGTATAATGCCTATCAATAGTATTTTTTCTTATTAGTGGTGTATTAGGTAGATGAATATTTGCTCTGTCACATTAATATAGAATCCAGTTAGTAATGCAATTTGTTTTTGTGTTTCAGGGGACAATAGCAAGCCAGCCAACAACACGCCTGACAACGACACAATACTGCGAAGGACGCACAGCTTTGAGAATGACAAGACGTGAGTTTTTATAATACTTTCATACAAGGTTTTTGTTTATTTTTTCATATTTTAAATAATAAACATACGTGTAATAAGGATTTTTTTCTTCTAGCATGTGACAAAACTAAACATGTCATTATTATCATTTAAATTTTGACCGAGCGGTTTGAAAATGTTTCATCAGTGTTCGGTATTGCTTATTTTTACTACTTTTTTCTCTCTTTAGTCAGATCGATTGTTTTGTGCTATATATATATATATATATATATTTTTAATTTCATTAAAAAGAAACCAATGATTTGTTTAAAATATTACCGAAACAATAGCTAAGGTGAACGACACAGTTGATTCTTTATAGCATAGTAAGAAAGATAATTTCATACACAGCAAAATGTTTTGGATAAAATACGGCACTGATAAAATTAATTTCAAAAAGCTTACCAGCGAGTCTTCCTTAGATTCTAAATAGTGATTACAACACTATTTGAATTCATTCAACTCTGATAAAATGGTTTGTTTTGTGACGTCATTAACGGGTTTGCCATAAAAAAGACAAAACACTAACGGAATTTGGCGCAAAAATAAAATTACGGATTCGAAAACTAGGCCGTACCACAAGGTCCTAAAGTATTATCAAAACAATATGACTGGCGATGCGAATGTGACAATGCTATACGAGTTCGTATTGACACTGTCGCACAGTGAGTAATATTGTTTTGATATTACTTTTGAGCTTGTGGTGCAACCTCTGTTGAGAATTGTCTCATAAAAAGAATGTTCTTTGCGACAGGTTCCGATTTCAGTTTACCCGTCTCATTGTAATATCATCAAACTGTTGTTCGAATAATTTTTCACCATCAACAAACAGCCTACTTAACGCAAATGGAGATGAACGAATAACACTGTGCTAACTATAAATACCATTCATTGTAATGCTGTTTTCAGAAATAAAGAGCAAAACAACATTGTCGGCTTTCTAATAAGCAGATTCGATAAACATCGACCGTCAAGGGCTTTTCAAGATATCAATAGAAATGAGTTAGTCACGTCATATTACTGTGTTTATACTCGTTAGATTGTACAGTCCTGGAGGGTAGTTGTGATGTTTTGTGCCGTGGTGTAGGTTGCTGGCCGCATTTTGTGTTGTCTGTCTATTCTGTAAGACGGGATGAAGATTGATTGTGCACTGTTCAAAAACACTAGTGTTGTACTAATCGGGAGGTATAACAACTCATAAACATTACAGTTAATTACTAACTACAGATAAATTACAAAGTAAATTGTTATCGGGTCGAAACTATAACAATTATCAACTATGAACTTGTTGCTGTCTTGTTTTTGTATGTGTTTTTGAGAACTAGATAGATCTAGCTATGACTTAAGTCGACTTTTACAGTGAGTTTAAGATTGTCATTGTTATTTGAGTCTATATATAAAACCAGTTCAAAAAAGTTACATTAAAAGCTTGGACTGACTGATAAAACAAAATTTACTGATTTCAACCAACTATAAGAACTTCTGTTTAAACTAATTCTTGGTATATAATAGAACTAGCTTTCGCCTGCGGCTTCGTTCGCGTGGTACTTGAATAAAAAATAGCCTATACGCTATTCCAAGTTTCATTTAAATCCGTTTGGCGTGATTGAGACACAAACATCCAACTTCCGGATTTATTATACAAGGTGTCTCAAAAGAAAGTTCACATTTAAATCTTTTTTTAAAAGAAAAGTCTTAGCGTTATTGAAAAAATGTTTATTATATATTGAAGTTTGGGAATTTATTTTTTAAAAATAACATCGTCCAAATGTAAACCGTTGCGCTCTCGGCATTCATTTAGTCGGGCACTAAAATTGCCTATGACAGCTCGGCAGGTAGTCTCCGTGATGGCTGCCATTTCATGACGGATATTTTCTTTTAATTGTGCCAGGGAAGTCGGTTTATTAGCGTAAACTTTTGATTTGACATAACCCCACAGGAAAAAATCCATAGGTGTTAAATCGGGACTCCGTGGAGGCCAATTTATGTCACCTCGCCTGGAGATTAATTTGTTCGGAAAAATTTCTCGAACTCGAGGCAGAGATCTGTTGGACGTGTGTGAAGTTGCTCCATCCTGCTGGAACCATGTTCTTTGGTTGTAACCAGGAAAGTTTTGCAGTTGGGGCACGAAAAACTCGTCTAACATCTCCACATAACGCTATGAATTCACTGTGAGCGTGCGTCCCCTTCCATCTTCAAAAAAGTAAGGGCCGATAATTCCTCGCGCCGACATCGCTGCCCATACGGTGACTTTGGGTGAATGTAGCGGTTTCTGATGTTTTTGTTTTGGACTGGTTGCACTCCAGTAACGACAATTTTGCTTGTTTACATGCCCATTCAGGTGAAAATGGGCTTCATCGGAAAACAAGATGTTGGTGAACGTTGGAAAGCGCTCAATCATCTGATTTACAAAGTCAAGCCTCTGACCAGCATCTTGAGGCTTCAGTTCTTGCACCAACTGAATTTTGTACGGGTGCAGCTTTAAATCTTTGTGTAAAATGCGGCATAATGAAGATCTGTGCACATTTAAAGCAACAGCACGCTTCCGAATCGAGAGGTTTGGATCATCTCGAATAGACTGAGTAACACTGTCCACGTTTTCGGCTGTTCTTGATGTTCTTGGCCGCCCAGATTTTGGTTTCTCCAGAGTTGACCCAGTCTCTTCAAACTTCTCAACCCATTTTGCAATGAGTCGAGTGCTAGGCGCATCATTTAAGTGACGAATGTGTCGAATACTGCATGTCCAATTTTCTACGCGCTACAGTCGCCGAATTACCGTTTTTGTAAAACTCACGTACGCACAACGCACGGTCCGCACCAGAGAAACGCTCCATAGCGACTAAATTCCCAAGAGCCAGATTACCGACTGACATACACCCCGCGCCCCTCAGAATAGTTGCTTTCGCGTAATAAGATAAGCAAATGTGAACTTACTTTTGAGACACCTTGTATTAGTAATGGCGAAATGTATACATATACCTACCTATTACACACCGTAGAATTGAAAAACGAATACCGATCACAGCTCCATCCATTTAGTTCTCAAAGATAAGAAAAACAAGACTCAAAAACTAACAATCGCATCTTCATTCGTCGACCACATGTCAGCATGCTTGTGTGCACAGCTTCTACCAGCGTTACCGTGACGTCACAGCGCGTATAAAGGCGTCGTCATGCCCGTCGATACCGCCGCTGCCGCAGTCAACGCTGGCCGCCATCGAGCTAAGGAAAAAGCAGCCTAACGCGACAGACATTAACGAGGACGCGCAGACGAGGTTGCTATACACATCACGATTTACTATCTCGGGGGGAATAAAGCTGGAATTAGCTTGGTGATGTCTTTAACTATTCTTTCTTCACTCGAGTAGGCCTAGCAAGATGACCCGAGAAAAGTTTATTATACAGAAGTATAGACAAAAATATATTTATTGGTTAAAAGCAGCGATTTTTCTACTTTTGAGCATGGCAATCGCAAGAATAAACGGAAAAGGTATTTCTAAACTTGCTTCTATTTAATTCTTGTCTATTTTTTCGTAGACAAATCATTTTCTCGGGTCAATAAGCTGAGCCTGCGTCTTGATATAATTTTACACATTCAAGATAATAATCAAATTTGGACACAGGACGCAGGTTTTTCCAGCAGTATTTTCTCTGAGCAAAGTATGAAATTGAAAATGGCTTATTGTTCTTAGTGCCTTTTAGAGTATCTAATAGATAGGCATTTTCAATTCCATTCTTATGATACATAGCTTTTGAGTTTATAGCGGTGCAGGTTTTAATTCTAGCAAGAATTACATCTATAATTTAAACTAACACGTTGTAGTCGTAGGTGTAGTTGACAATATTCTCTTTACCAATCAAAACTCTTCACTTTTGCTTGTTCATATTAACATTTCTGTATTATTATGTATGTGTATATTTATGTAAATATGTTTTTATGTTTGTATAGTTCTTGAAAATCAATTTGTGTAAATCAGAATAGGTTTAAATTTAATCATTTGAGACAATCATATGAGTTAAATAAAGCAAAAAGGCCTTAAACTCGGCGGAGATTGAGCAGGCTCTTATGTTTTTAAGGCTAAGATATGCTAGTACTATATTGTTATTATGTGTAAAGGGTTAAATTATTTTGGGTTCATAAAATGCCTTCACTAGAAATGACTTTTGAAATGATGAACTGAATGTTTGTCTCTTTATATTTTCTTAAAATTGATTCAATACTGAGCATTTAATTCACATAGAGTACATACCATAAAGTTATATTAAAATGTGCAGAGTCAGCCCGGCAGAGAAGCCGCAGCGCGAAGCCAACACATGGACGGCACCGAGTAACACCAGTTCGGCGACTAGCCCAACTAACACCACAACACAGACCACAGTCAGAAGGTATGCATTTATTTTTCCCAAGACGTCGTTCAATGGTATATCTGCCAACGGAATAAGGGTGAGTTTCCATTTACGCGGAGCTGTCTCTAATATTCGAGTTTTAAAATGTCGAACGCTGTGTTTGGTCTGCTCCGCACAGCCCCGCGTAGATGGAAACTCGCCCTAAGTTCTCTTTTTTCTTGTACTCGAAACAGTGAAGAAAAACGTTGTAACGAAACAAATGGCTTAGTCAATTCAACAGGTATGCGGGTAGAATAGTGTCATGGCTCGCTTAAGTGAGCTACGCTGGTTGGAATCGCTTCAGAATGGTGCTCTGATCGAAGTACCTAATACGGATTCGGTTTGTGTACACTTTTACAAAAGCATCGAATTTTTTATCTACGAAAACGCTTGGCGTATCGCCAAGTTGGTCTATTTTCCGATTCCCCGATGGCACATTGGTTACATAGGATAGGTGTTATGTAGTACATGGGCTAATGGTTATTGTATGTTGCGTATATTCACGCCAGCACGACGGACAGTGAGTCGAACAGTAGCAATTCGACGCCGAGCTCCGCCACGCCGACGCGACTCTCGCCCGGGAACATATTCAAGAACTTCTTCAAGTACACACAACTTGTTGTAACATCTCTTTACTTGAACACAGCTTGAAAATATCGACGTTGTAAAACAAGCTCACAATTTGATAACAGAGCCAAAATAAGGTGTTGATATCCTGGCCCTAGTTTTCATCAATGTATAATCGATATTTACAAAGCAGAATTCAGTTGTGGAGTCCAGTTTTAAATGCGACGATTTCTACAACTAGAACTAGATGCCAGGTGATGTATATTAGGACGAATTTCTTTATAGCGTTGCTTTGATTATTAAGCATAAAAGCGCGATAAATTGATAAAGAAAAGCCCAGTGTTCAAGGAAAGAAATTAAGTGTTTCATTACGTTTTAATTTGCGCTTCGTCTATGTTTTTGCCTGGACGATGCTTTTATTACATTTTTAGCTTAAGTGAAACGACCACGCATGTTTAACGTTTTAATTTACGTTTCATAATGCGCATGTTGTTTATTTTAATAATTTTCAGTTTTGTTGTGGCATTATTGATTTAACTTTGTTTCATTTGTCGTTGCATTTTAAGCGTTCTAATTTTGTTTGTGTTTTTTATTTGAGCATTGTTTTTATTGCGACATGCTTATTTTTTTTAACCCGTCTTGTTTCTGCAACTGACATGATACAAACGTATCGCTTCCAGGTCGTTCGTACCACCCGTGAGGGACGAAGAGAGTGAGACCCAGAGAAAGGCTCACGCGAAGCGAGTTCGCGAGACGCGACGCTCCACGCAGGGAGTCACGCTAGACGAGATAAAATCCGCCGAGCAGCTTGTCAAGAAGAAGACCGGGAATGGTACCACAGAGAGCCCTTCCCCCGGCAGCATCAAGAAACCCGATGAGATCTCATCGCCATTGACCAACGACAATGGAGCGGTAAGCAAAGCACGATCCTACTGGGCACCTACAGAGGTCGCCTGTGTCCATACAGTTAACTTTGAGCTGTATATATATACATGTCGCTCTTTGTCCATTGTGTCTTACTATTTGAAATTACTAATTGGTGAAGGACATTATGGGTGTTTTAAAGTGACTGTTTATTTTCTTGTAAATAATACTCATTTGGGGACACTAGTCAGTGTAGCAAAATTTGATCGATTTGGCCTATTTTTTACTCCCTAGATTTTATTAGAGAACGTTTGATTTAGTTACATACTGTTAGTGATTTGTACATACGTTGTGATTGGCTTGATATATAAATAATGTGTTTCGGTTTATCCGATAACATGTTTGTATATTAACAACAATTTGTATGTTTGGTCGTAGACTAGTCTGACATTCATGTCATTACATGATCAATTCATGCATAGAAAGAAATACACGATTCTATATGAATTTAGTAATATTTTAAGAGTAACAAAAAGTTTTATAAAAAGAAGCACTTCACGTCCGAATCGATTAAATTCAATGTTTTGGTTTAAATTAAATTACTTAATATCATTTTTTTTATCTTTGACTATTATAAGTATGAATGTACACCAGGCAGCGTGCAGCCGCACTTTGTGGTTGTCATCTCATAATGTAAGATGCGTTATAAGCGCAAACGCACGCGGAAGGTATGTGTCAGCAAATCAGAGAGGTGTAAAATATCAACTAATAGAATCAGTACAAAATATCATAAAGTCGCTTTAGGCGCTCCCAGTCGACGATTGTTTTTGTACGAAACGAAAAAAGAAATACTTCAGAACAAGCCACATCTCCTATTTTATAATGTATAGTATATGTGAATAAAGATGTACCCATCTTTAATCACTTCGATAAATAATCCTACCGACCGCTGCAATGACGACAAACACACGTCGGCGCGTGGTCCGCCTTAGCTTTTCGAATAAATTAATGATATAAATTATGTATAATTACTTATCAAAAATCTATTCTAATAGAAATCTAGATCTACGTATTACCTATCTTTAACAATAAATCACAAGCTGATTTTAATAGTAGGTATATAAAATATTTCGATCATAAATTCTAAAACGTATCATTTTGAAATAATATCTTTATCGTGAAAAGTTTCTGCTATTATGTTTTCAGCTTGATAGAAATCTAGGTAGGAACCTGAAGTAATATACATATAAAAATAGGAGATGTGGCTTGTTCAGAAGTATTTCTTTTTTCGTTTCGAAAAAGAGCAATCGTCGACTGGGAGCCCCTTAACTCAGTTAGATCACCTTCGGAAGCAACTTCGGAAGAACTGTAATTCTACCAAGTATTTATATTTGATACTAGCGACCCGCCCCGGCTTTGCACGGGTAGCATGTTATTATACATATAAACCTTCCTCCTGAATCACTCTATCTATTAAAAAAAAATCCGTGTGTAGTTTTAAAGATATAAGCAAACATACATACATACATACATACAGACGCGGGAAGCGGAAAGCGACTTTGCTTTATACTATGTAGTGATTGTCTACGCTGCCGAGTAAAAGAGATGCAAAAAATATTTATCAACCATTTTAGCTATTGGAGCTATAAGCGACCATTATAAGGCGGCAAAGTCAAAAGATATTTATTTCAATAATATCACAAGGATCACTTTAAAATGCTTATGGAGCTATGTGAAGCTACGCTTATTCCTCGCGACCAAGCCTAGAAGAATCAGGCAACAAACACGACTTGATGACAATGGGATGACAATCACTAAATGCGATTGCGCGCGGCGATAGGTATTGGAGCATACTCCAAAGCGCAGTGCAGTCGCTTCAATAGATGATTGTCAAAAAAGTATATACTTATCGAATTGAGAACCTTCTCTTTCGTCGTTTAAAAAGTAACGTTTGTGGTCAAGGCGCGCAGCGTGAACAACGGCGAGGTAGCGGTGACGCTCGCGTTGGCGTGCGCAACCGCCACCGCCACCGCCACTATAGCGGCGGCCAGCGAGCGCCGCCCGTCATGGCGGCTGCGACTCGACCCCACTAATAAGGTCCTTATATCACCGTGTTAGGGCCGAGTGAGATTGTCGATCGAAATATAAAAAATATATAAATATACATTTTAACTAAGAAGCGATTGACGTTAAAGGAACTTTGTCTGTTATCTCGCACCAGTTTTCTAGAGAAAAAAGTATACAATTCGAATGATTTACTTATAATCCACCGGTGGTGGATTTTGGATACTGCTAAAATTGTTTTATTTATCCTCAAACTTTATTACCATCTCGCTTAAATGTTAGCAACCTAGTTAAGGGTGTCTAAAACGATCTTGTCATCAATATTTTCATTTTAACACTATAATTATATTACGAGCATTAAGTAAACTCAAGTTATGTAGGAATTATATGTACAAAAACTTTTAACATTATAAAAGTAAACTGACGAAAACGTATTCAACGTAACATAGTAGTTATGAGTTGGCGCATGCGTGTAACAGCCGACTATGATGAGTAAGAAAATAAAGACACTTATTCGACGATAGAATTTGTCAAACGTTATATCTACTGAGAATAAACCTATTATCATGCGTTCGACATATC
Source organism: Hydriomena furcata (assembly GCA_912999785.1). NCBI lineage: Eukaryota > Metazoa > Arthropoda > Insecta > Lepidoptera > Geometridae > Hydriomena > Hydriomena furcata. The sequence continues at coordinate 5,111,048 of OU538821.1, forward strand.
AAGAGTGGGTGTGTTGTTTCATACAATGTAGTTTCCCCAATAGCATTCGTTGATAGTGCGATGATAATCATTTATACATTCCATCGACAATCTTGCTCGAGCATGTGTTCGGACCTCATAATCACCGAGCATGATGTGCTAGGTCGTTGTCGTGTCGTGTCGTACGTGAATAGCTTGTGTTTACTGTACTTTTCAAAATTATTTGCAGCACTCGGCATGTTATCGTTCGCTATGTTTTACTTAGGATCTTATGTTTTATATCGATTTTCACGGATCACTTGTCTTAGCATGATTTTGGTTCACAGTTGTATGCAACCATTGATAATATTTATTTCTGTTGTATCTAAAGGTGCTCTTCCGTACACTACTGCAGACCGCACAAAGGCATAATAAACCATAATACAGCGTAATAGAACTAAATTTGCATTGTAAAGAGACTTTGAGTAACGTATATGATATTGATTTACACATGGACAGGACCAATCTGATCGTTCTCAGAAGCAATTGATAGAATATTCATAGCGATCAATTGGGCCTGTCAATGTGTTTGGGCATAATGACGAAACCTTGATAATCGTAGTTATCGCTTCATAAAATTATCGTTCGATGTTGTTGATACGTTTCATGGAATCGACTGATAGTTACATTGTCTACCAACGTATAGAAGTTGGTAGACAATGTTTCATACACACATGTTACAGTTACATACCTACGTCGGCAATGTAACTATCAGTCGATTATCAAACTCAAAATCATTCGTTTAAAGGTGTGACCAGACATAGAGCGGCAATCAAGCGAGCTACCTGCCGCGCGCAAACGGTGTTATTGTTCGTTCGCACGGCAAACTTGTGTCCTGCGAATGCCGCGCAATGTCTGGTCACACCTTAACTCATAATAGATCGACGTCGCGACATTTCATTAGCTTATGTCAATATGTATTTTTGGACATTTCTATTAGCAACTTCGCTAATGTAATGATACTTTTGTCTAAATCCTCTGTCCGGAAGAGCACTTTTATTTACTTTTGTTGTTTGTAATACTACTGACTTGGTAAATATAGCACAAAGGTGAGAGCAAGCTGATTTGTTGAAAGATAATAATGGTCGACTACGACTGGCAGAATTGTGATAAGTCACAGAAGGCTAATTAAGATCTAACTGCATAGTGGACAAAAATCTCTTTCTTTTTGGGCTTATATTGATCAGTTCGCTTGTTACTAATTTCATACGTATTCTTGGGATCGTTCTTTCTATAGATAGTCTAAGCACTCATACTCACGCTAGCCGTTTAGTGTCACTAAAATATACTACAATTTGATTTGGGGCTTTGAATTAATACCACAGATGACTACTTCCTTGTTTTATGGTGTTTTTGTTCTCGAAATAAATGCACGCTCACTCTATTCTACAACATGAGCTTCACAGCTAATGCTTCTTATAAGTAGCGATGCGTGGAACGATATTAAATTAATATTTTGGTAACATAACATAATAACATACCAATAAAAGATAATATATGTTCCGCGCATGCGTCCTAAGAACTGAAAGTTCGTACCGGGAATGCAATTCAGTTTTTAATTTCGCTTTATAATATTTTGAAGGAGGTTCATTTACTAAGTAAGACTTTTTATGTTTTATTGCGATTGCAGCTCACTTTAACTTCAAAAAGTAAGCGAACCAATTGGTAGCTTATCTAGCATGTAGCTTAATTATGAGATTGCCAAACTACAGTCGCTATCGAGTATCGTTAGCTATTTGTATGGCAGATTTTAGTTCTACAGAAACTTGTAATTTTTACATATAAGATTAAAATCGAAGTGTTTGCTGTCTTACTTTGCAAATGAAGCCTCCGATAGCGAGATATCCCAGCTAAGTGATGTATCATTACAGTTTGAGTTGGAAGATGCGGGTCGCGCGTCCCCGCGGGCGAGTGCGGTTGCGGGTGCGGGCGCGGAAGCGTCTGTGACGCTGCCACTGCGACGCCCGCCGGCTGGCTCCACCGCCAACACCGCCTCGCCGCCGACCAAGGAGGAGACCAGAGCAGGTTGGTATTCTCTTAGTTAGTATTTTATGGATTAACGTAAACTGCGTGGTACTTTTATCTTCCTAATAATATTATAAATGCTAAAGTTGCTTAAGTTGTGCGTCAATCAGTCCTAAACGACAAAATAGATTAAGATGTAATTGCTGTAATAAGTAGACAAAAAATCAGAATACTATAGATAGGTGGTACTAATAATACGAAAAACAACACCAAAACAACAAATAAAACGCAAAAAGATGATTTTGATATAGATCGGCGCTGTTGTGCAAAAAATCTGACATCATAGACTAAAAACAGTTAATCGTCATAGCAACGCAGTTTGACTAATGAATGAGACGCATTCTACCAAAATTCGTAATTTATTTTATCAAGACAAGAATAAAGAAAAAATTCAATGTTTTCTAAAAGTGCCTTTTTCTATGCGATTATTGATATTTGGACAGGACAAAGTCTGTCGCAGATCGGCTAGTCACTACATAGTATAAAGCAAAGTCGCTTTCCGCTTCCCGCGTATGTATGTATGTATGTTTGCTTGTATCTTTAAAACTACACAACGGATTGTGATGCGGTTTTTTTTAATAGATAGAGTGATTCAAGAGGAAGGTTTATATGTATAATACATGCATAATATAGTAGAGAAACACTGATAATTTTAGAGGTTTATAATGTGTTGTCGTAAATAAACACATTTTTTTTTCTACAATATAGTCCGCGATGGTATTAGAAATGTCTTACGCACAGCGAAGCGGGCACGGGTCAGCTAGTACTTAATAAATGTATTTTAATTATCAGGCGAAGATGAAAAGGACCGTGAAGGCAGCACAGAGAGCAAAGCGTCGAGCAATTCATCCCCGGCGAGCACGCAAGCGGCTTTCAACGTGATACAACGCCGGCGCCGGCCTAAGCGGCGATCCACCGGCGTCGGACATGTTGATATGGACGTGAGTCAATTCTCTTATTTTTTATTGTCATTTTGGTTTTTTCTCAATATCTACAAAATAGATTGGATTTTATAACAACTATTTTATTAGATTAATCAAAATAAAATGTATATTATCTATCTAATACCTTTAAACGAGCAATTCTTGTACATCGGAAACGGCTCCAACGATTTTCATAAAGTTGCTGGGGGTTTCGGGGGCGATAAATAGATCTAGCTAGGTTTAATTTTAAGAAAACGTTTTTTCGGAAATACCGAGCAAAGCTCAGTCATCCAGGACTTTGTTTTTATCCAAATAAAATACAGAAACACGTAAAACACATAAAACTTTTCTATGTAGAATTTAACATTTTAACGTAAATGTTACCTTAAATGTTTATGGTCAGTATTCCCAGACTGTACTGTATGCTAAATGAATCTAGTTCGAGCTGTTTTTGTATCGATCCCAAAAAGACTTTAAAAAGATCAAAAAAATACCTCATTTACGAATAAAGAAATGCATTCATGAGCTCAGTCAATCAAATGAGGCAGCAAATGAAACGAAATCAAAGATAAAAATGCTTTTCTTCGGGTTGTTGAAATGTAAACTAATAATGAAGTTACTAGCTTCTACCAGCAGCTTCGTGGTACTTGGATAAAAAGTACCCTTTGTGTTATTCTGATGTATCCTACTAATATTATAAATGCGAAAGTTTGTGAGTGTGTGTGTTTGTTACTCTTTCACGCAAAAACAACTGAACGGATTAAAATTAAACTTTATAGTAATATAGCTTATACATTAGAATAACACATAGGCTACATTTATCCAGGTACCACGCGTGCGAAGCCGGGCGAGTAGCTAGTAACCTATATTATTATAAAAAGTTTCATTTACATCCGTTCAATAGTTTTTACGTGATAAAAAAAACAAACACACACAACCACACAAACTTTCGCATTTATGATATTAGTAGGATGCAATTTCTTTTTTCCATTTCCATCATTGTCTGAACATTCGGTTTCTGTTTTCGAGAGTAGCCAAAACACGTCATGTTCTTTCGAATATATAAACGCAATAAGAGAATACACAAGAAAATAATGTCAAGGACCTAACCTCAATAGAATAGACTACCGAAATACTCGGGCGGTATCATAATAATTTTGCATAACATTCGGATGATATTATTAAACAAACGTGAGAAGCGAACCACTATCATTTTAACTGGCCTTACTGCTCAGTTAAGGCCCGGCTCACACTCACACACGTATTTCAATGATTTTCAGGTACCGATTTAAAAACCAGGAATCACAATTGTGAGGATATAATGATACAAAATTACTGATAATATATTCATCTTTAATAGTAGATAATAAAAACTGGCCAGTTCTATACAAAATTTTCAAAAAAATACGTTTTTACCGTCGCAAGAACCGCTGAAAATGTCGAAAAATGGGGTCTGGTTAGGTACCAATATCTTTAGACCCACAGCATATTTTTATTTGAAAATAATACGAAATTGTAGATTTTATATTTCTCTATACCGCGTGGCATTATCTTGTTTTCAAATAATTTACTTTTTCATTTATGAACAATATAAAATGCAATAAAACTTCTCCATACATTTTTTCCATACAAAACTCACATTCACCTCAAGTCGGCACGTCAGTTAGCGCTCAGACGCGCTCGGGGAAGCACGTCCGCGTCACATTTTTCTTCGAATTTAGAGGAGGTCTTACATAATGGTATACCGGGGTAAAATACTGGACATGCAAAACTAATGATAACATTTGTATAATATATTGCCTTGAAGAATTTAGTGCAAGCCACACAGATGAAGGTTAGGTACAATGCATGATTTGTTGAAAGAGTTGGATGGTTTTTTTTTGTAGAAGATGCGTTTCATCGAGTTTGGTTTCGAAACAATATGATAATAGTATACGGTTTTACCTTTTTGCATACGTCGCGTCGGAGCAAAATCGAAATAAGCCGATGTTTCGTATTTGATTGTTATTTTAATAAAAATATTAAATTTCAGGAAAATGTGTCCCTAATTAATAACAAATAATAAAAGCTTTTATTTCCTTGCACAATATAAAATTAACTTAAATATGTATCTATGCATAGGTATATAAAATTATGTGTAAGGACCGCTTTCAGCGGTAAAAGCCTCCGCCAGCTCTATCCATTTTTCCCGATCTCTAGCGGCTCTGCTCCATGTTTTGCCTGCTACTTTCACGATGTCATCATCCCATCGCATAGCAGGCCTTCCTCTTCTTCGTTTTTTATGTATTGGTTCCCAATTCATAATTGTTTTAGATCACCTCTCATTTTGTAATCTTTGGATGTGCCCGGCCTATTTCCATTTTAGTGATAATACTTTCTGGACAACGTCTTTTGCTGTGGTTTTTGAAGTGTCCCTAATTAGTCCTATTAAATAAATATAAATGTTGATTTGATACATTTCTGTTTTGAAATGAAAGTTCTAAGGTACCATGATCCTTACCAGTATCGTTTAGACCCGATCTACCCTATATTACCAAGCGTGTTTTTTTATACATGGATGGAAAAAAATGATACTTTATCTATAATTGGATTTAGAAAAATTACATAAATTTCAGATTATGAATATAATTTATAATTATTATTTATCTACCTTTAATATTATTAATCTAAAAGTTTGTGCGGATGTTAAGTATGTTTGGATGTTTGTACCTCAATCAGACCTAAACGACTAAACGGATGAAATTGAAATTTGCTGTCGATGTAAATATACCTCTAGCTTATAAATAGGCTATTTTTAATTAAAAAACATCCTCAAAACTATAAAAAGACTCCGAGTGCTGGTGTGCAACAAATCTAGCATTAATCAATTTTGACGACTGATGAATGATACGATACGCATTGAACCAAAAATGTTGAACCTTCTAAAAAGGTCGGTATTTGTTATTATCAAAGCAAGGTTTATCTGGGGGCACGGTAGTGCCCCCGCCAAGTCAAGCAAAAAAGCGGCACAGTCGTACCATTCTTTTCTCGAAGCAGTTCAGGCCATTTTTTGGACAGACAGACAGACATTGAAATCTCACAACTTTTTACGATAGAAGAACTGATGGGTTTTTGGTTAAATTATACACGATCTGGGTGATATATATGGATTCTTTATTGTAGAGATATAGAACACGACCAGCCGTAACAAGCGAACAGGGAAGAGAGACATCGACAGATTATCTCTGGTCATCTTAGGCTACTTATACAATATCTCACAAGTTAAGTTTACTACACACGAGCATAGTTCCAACAAAAAAAAGACAAAAAAAGAAACTGAGTTGCGTTGCGAGAATTGGCTTTTTATTTTTATTTTTACAAGTTGTTTTTGATTACATATACTTAAGTTTAAGTACATGATGCAAATAATTAAATAATTAAAAAAAAAATAAAGTGTCCTGAAAAATTGTTTAATTCTAAATACTGAAAGTGCTCTTTAGTGTTTCGTAGTTTACAAAAAACCCTTATAGTTTTGCCATTTTCGTCCATTCGTCCGCAGCTTAGCTCAGATACTCTTAGTACTAGAAAGCTGTAATTTGGCATGAATATACATTAGTCACGCCGACAATGTTGTAGAAATAAATACATATTTTCAGATGTTTTTTTTTCTCGCATACTCTCCATGTCTTTGGATAGGTCTTAAAAAGTATTGCAGGTTTGTGATGTCATTTAGTACAAATACAATGGAAAATATGAATTTTTAAAAAGAGCTGGTCATCTCTTTTTACAAATTCATATTTGATTTTTCTGGAAAGAAAATATTATGGAGGGTTATTTAGTAAAGTTTTACAATAACTGTTTAATTCCAGAACTTGTTGACCCTCGCTACGCGCGGTCTATGGATCTTCCGAGATCATAGCTCGCACACAATATTCAAAAGCATACCTACATATTTTATCAGTATTTCACTTTCAAAACTTTCTGTGAGTGGTACTCAAAACGTTGACGGTGCCGTCATCGATTTTAGATGACAACAAGTTTTTTTATTAAAAATATATTTTTTAAATCAAGTTTTTGTAATTTCTAGTGCTCTAGTTCTCGTCAAGATAAAAATAACGAGCCCAAACGCGACGTGGTTATGTTGTGTAGTTGAGGAGTTCCGATGGCTACATCCGACCTCCATCATCAGACCAGCTCGCTAGTACCATAATTTTACATTGTCATTGAGATTGATAGGTATGCAAAGTTTTGCCTCAATTCGACTATTTAGTGAAGGGTTCCGTTGAACAGCTCCTGACTCCATCATCAGATCAACTCGCTGTCACCATATTATGTATGCAAAATTTCAGCTCAATCGATTGGGGATAACTGCTTAAAATTAAGTTGCAAGATTCCACCTTATCAAACATACATACATAAATATGTACATAAACTGCAAGTTAAATAAGAGCTTGTAAAAAAACGATACTTACCGTTTTGTCATAATGTATTTTATTAGTAGGTATAGGTACCTAACAAATATTTTTTGCACAGTCAAATATTAGTAACTGTGTAGTAGCACTTTACGATTTGTAACCTGTCTTATAATATATATTATTTTTTTCTATATTTATTTTCTTTTTGTCAAGTGCAACCTATAAAATTATTAAGTACATACCTACCTATACAAATATGACATACCTATTGCACTAAATATTTTCAAGTATCAAGACTAGTTATTTAGTCTTGGTAAATGAAGTGTGAAGTAGCTTCAATGTGTGCGTTTGCACTATTCTTAGTGTGCGGCCACAGAATACGACCGAGTACAAAAAATGCGAGCTGTCATAAATTTAACAGGCGCCTTAAGGCGGCTGTTTCAAATATGACAGCTCGCATTTTTTGTACTTTTCCGTATTCTGTGGCCGCACACTACGAATAGTGCAAACGCACACATTGAAGCTACTTCACACTTCCTTTACCAAGACTAAATAACTAGTCTTGATACTTGAAAATATTTGGTGCAATAGGTATGTCATATTTGTATAGGTAGGTATGTACTTAATAATTTTATAGGTTGCACTTGACAAAAAGAAAATAAATATAGAAAAAATTAATATATATTATAAGACAGGTTACAAATCGTAAAGTGCTACTACACAGTTACTAATATTTGACTGTGCAAAAAATATTTGTTAGGTACCTATACCTACTAATAAAATACATTATGACAAAACGGTAAGTATCGTTTTTTTATAAGCTCTTATTTAACTTGCAGTTTATGTACATATTTATGTATCTATGTTTGATAAGGTGTAATCTTGCAACTTAATTTTAAGCAGTTATCCCCAATCGATTGAGCTGAAATTTTGCATACATAATATGGTGACAGCGAGCTGATCTGATGATGGAGTCAGGAGCTGTTCAACGGAACTCTTCACTAAATAGTCAAATTGAGGCAAAACTTTGCATATCTATATACCTGGTCTGATGATGGAGGTCGGATGTAGCCATCGGAACTCCTCAACTACACAACATAACCACGTCGCGTTTGGGCTCGTTATTTTTATCTTGACGAGAACTAGAGCACAAGAATTTACAAAAGCTTGATTTAAAAAATATATTTTTAATAAAAAATCTTATTGTCATCTAAAATCGATGACGGCACCGTCAACGTTTCGAGTACCACTCACAGAAAGTTTTGAAAGTGAAATACTGATAAAATATGTAGGTATGCTTTTGAATATTGTGTGCGAGCTATGATCTCGAAGATCCATAGACAGCGCGTAGCGAGGGTCAACAAGTTCTGGAATTAAACAGTTATTGTAAAATTTTACTAAATAATCTTCCATAATATTTTCTTTCCAGAAAAAGAGATGACCAGCTGCTCTTTTTACAAATTCATATTTTCCATTGTATTTATACTAAATGACATCACAAACCCGCAATACTTTTTAAGACCTATCCAAAGACATGGAGAGTATGCGAGAAAAAAAAAACATCTGAAAATATATATTTATTTCTACCACATTGTCGGCGTGACTAGTATATTCATGCCAAATTACAGCTTTCTAGTATTAAGAGTATCTGAGCTAAGCTGCGGACGAATGGACGGAAATGGCAAAACTATAAGGGTTTTTTGTAAACTACGAAACACTAAAGAGCACTTTCAGTATTTCGAATTAAACAATTTTTCAGGACACTTTATTATTTTTTTAATATTTAATTATTTGCATCATGTACAACTTAAGTATATGCCATCAAAAACAACTTGTAAAAATTAAAATAAAAAGCCAATTCTCGCAACGCAACTCAGTTCTTCTATCGTAAAAAGTTGTGAGATTTCAATGTCTGTCTGTCTGTCCAAAAAATGACCTGAACTGTTTCGAGAAAAGGATGGTACGACTGTGCCGCTTTTTTGCTTAACTTGGCGGGGGCACTACCGTGCCCCCAGATAAACCTTGCCTTGATAATAACAAATACCGACCTTTTTAGAAGGTTCAACATTTTTGGTTCAATGCGTATCGTATCATTCGTCAGTCATTCATCAGTCGTCAAAATTGATTAATGCTAGATTTGTTGCACACCAGCACTCGGAGTCTTTTTATAGTTTTGGGGATGTTTTTAAATTAAAAATAGCATATTTATAAGCTAGGGGTATATTTACATCGACAGCAAATTTCAATTTCATCCGTTTAGTCGTTTAAGTCTGATTGAGGTACAAACATCCAAACATACCTAACATCCGCACAAACAAATCAGATTTATAATATTAAATGTAGATAGATAATAAATATAAATTATATTCGTAATCGAAAATTCAGGTAATTTTTCGCATTTTGTTCAGATAAAGTATCAATTTTTTCCATCCATGTATAAAAAAACACGCTTGGTAATATAGGGGAGGCCGGGTTAAAACCGTACTAAGGGTCATGGTACCTTTTTAGAACTTTCATTTCAAAACAGAAATGTATCAAATCATTATTTATATTTATTTAGTAGGACTAATTAGGGACACAAACAGGTTCACATTTTTCTGAAATTTAATATTTATATTAAAATAACAATCAAATACGAAACATCTGCTTATTTCGATTTTGCTCCAACGCGACGTATGCAAAAAGGTAAAACCGTAAACTATTATCATACTGTTTCGAAACGTAACTCGATGTAACGCATCTTCTACAAAAAAATCATCCAACTCTTTCATAGTCTGTACAGTGTACATGAGCCCAGCCCTTACAACTCATGCATTGTACCTAACCTTCATCTGTGTGGCTTGCACCAAATTCGTCAAGGCAATATATTATACAAATGTTATCATTACTTTTGCATGTCCACTATTTTACCCCAGTATCCGGTTATGTCAGACTTCCCCTAAATTCGAAGAAAAATGTGACGTGGACGTGCTTCCCCGAGCGCGTCTGAGCGCTGACTGACGTGCCGACTTGAGGTGAATGTGAGTTTTGTATGGAAAAAATGTATGGATAAGTTTTATTGCATTTTATATTGTTCATAAATGAAAAAGTAAATTATTTGAAAACAAGATAATGCCACGCAGTATAGAGAAATATAAAATCTACAATTTCGTATTATTTTCAAATAAAAATATGCTGTGGGTCTAAAGATATTGGTACCTAACCAGACCCCATTTTTCGACATTTTCAGCGGTTCTTGCGACGGTAAAAACTTATTTTTTTGAAAATGTTGTATAGAACTGGCCAGTTTTTATTATCTACTATTAAAGATGAATATATTATCAGTAATTTTGTATCATTATATCCTCACAATTGTGATTCCTGGTTTTTAAATCGGTACCTGAAAATCATTGAAATACGTGTGTGGGTGTGAGCCGGGCCTTAATAAATAAATAAATAAATATTGGTGACATTTTCACACAGCGCCATCTAGCTCCAAACTAAGCAACCAGTTATGGGAACCAGTAACTAATAAAATGCTTTTATACTTTTTTTTCTGAGTACATACTTATTGTCTGCCCGCGACCATGGTTATTGTAACATAGCCAAAACGTCGGGAAAGTAAATTAAAGGTAATTACGTGATAAAGACCCGTGTCAAAATCTATAGTTATGTCTACTAATCACGATAGTTTGAAAAATAATACATACTTATTTTACACACCGAACAAACATCCATGTTCATCACACAAATGTTTATCCTGGGTGGGAATCGAACCCACAACCGACAGCGTAAACGGCAGAGTTAAGTCCAACTGAGCTACGAGACCAGTCAACATTTAGTTACTGCAGGCTGTGGGTTCGATCCCCATCCAAATATAGATGTTTGTTCTGTGTTTGGATATAATGTAAATAAATATTATGTATTTCACAAAAAAACATAAATATATATTCTAGTATTATATCATTAACCTGGTTTCCATAGAACATGCTTTGTTTAGTTTGGGGCTAGATGGCGGTATGGAAAAGTCTACCAACTGAAAGTTTAGGCAAATCTATGCTGTTATTTCCCACTTTAGTCTTAATGCATTTTAATTTGTTTGTTGTTTGTAGGATATCGTGAATGACCGCGGTGGAGGCGGCGAGGGCGATGGCGATACTGATACTCCACAAGTAAGTAGCTTTTATATTATATTAAAAAAAAAAACCGGCCAAGTGCGAGTCGGACTCACGCACGTACCATTATTTATAAAAAACGGCAAAAAAATACGTTTGTTGTATGCGAGCCCTTTAGTATTTGTTGTTATATATATAGTTATTTTTTTCCCAAAATAATCTTTTAATTTTCCGAAATTTCAATGTATTACGATAGAGCCATCAAAAATCGATTTTTTAAATCAATGCGGATGAAGTCGTTGATAAAAGCTAGTCTTATATAAAATAACTAGCAGTCCGCCCCGGCGTCGCACGGATGTAATAATGATATTATGGGTAATTTTTTTACACCTTGGGTTACATTATCGAAGTTTTCATACGGATCCCTAACGTTTTTGAAAATATTCTATAGCCTATGTTCATCAGGGATAATGTAGGAATCTAATGGTAAAATAATTTTTCAAATCGGTCCAGTTGTTTCGAAGCCTATTCGATGCAAACAAACAAACAATCAAATCTTTCCTCTTTATAATATTAGTATAGATATACTATACAAAACAAAAATAATACAAAAACGCCCTTCATTAACGAACTATACATCTGGCTAATAATTTATACAGTTTATGTATTCACGTCCTTATGAATTAGAGTTATTTATTTTATCACGTCCATTTACAAAACGATTTATAATATGTAAACCTCAGTGCTTCTGTTATGACTGTAAAGTATTGCACGAAAGCTCATAGCTTAGTCATCATGCAAGAAGTTGGTATAAGGGTAGATTTATATTAAACCGGGCCGAGTCCGGGGCGTACCGTGTACGTGGGCCGGACGGGGCACGGATTTGAAACGTTATATACATTTTGTATGAAGCAGTTTATATTAAGGTGATAAGTGACATTTTTGACTTTTTGTATGGGCTGAGTCTACCCGGATATGACGGAAAAAGTGATAAAACTGCATTATCTTGAAAACCATCAAATTTAAAAATAAACTATCTGTAATTTACTTAGCTAGTATGATTATCTAACGAATTATATATAATGGAACTGTATAGCTATTCATAGTTTTGATTAAAAACGAAACTAGTGTTTTTGGAAAATAAATCTATCGAGAAAAGTTTCACCAATGGTGTTTCTGTCTTTAATTTATCTAGATTATATCCTTAAGTTATCTTTGTCATAAAAACAAAACTGTATGATACGCGATTATTGAGAAATAACGATTCTGCATTCATCAAAAATATTTATTACTCGTCTTAAACAGTGCCTGATCCGTGTCCCGTCCGGGCCCGTCTACTAACTAAAGGCTCCGGCCCGGTCTAATATAAATCTTCACTAAATCCACTCAAGCGCAGACGTGCCGTTTGATCTAAGCTTAATTATGTCTCGGTCGTAAGCACTATAATAAATTTATTACAAAATTATATACAAGGTGTATAAGGACAAATTCCAAAGTGACTGTTTAGAACATTTATCTTGATCGATTTTCGCCGAAAAACGAAAGTGACATTTTTCAGCTATACTATTTGGCACTTTTCCTAAATCATGTTCAGTGAATAGTAATTTTTCCACTTTGGATTTAGTTAGTTAGCGGCGATTATTGCCCCCTCTATTGCCATTAGCATGAACATTATACATTTTAAGAAAATACAATTTTTAGTTTTTTGCATTTATAGAAGTTGAGTTATCTTTTACTAGCAGACCCGCGCCAGACGTTGTTCTGTCCAAAGTTCAATAATCGCATAGAGTAACGCACGTTGCTATGACGACTGATGTCAGATTTTCGGCACACCAGCGCCATCAATACAAAAATTTTATTGCTTTTTTTATCATTTTGGGGACGTTTTTCGTATTTTGAAGTAGTCTTTGTTTTATTCGGGCATTATACATCTACAGCAAATTTCATCTTAATCCGTGTTGTCGTTTAGGCCTGATTGAGCCACAAACATACAATTAGGATTTTATATCCAAAAAATTTGGCATTGGTAAGTGTAGATGCACTTGTGTTTTCAATTTTCGGGAGTCTTCTTGTTACACTTGATATAGGTACTTAAGAGGCTCCCAGTCGCTGATTGCTCTTTTTCAAAACGAAAAAAGAAATACTTCTGAACAAGCCACATCTCCTATTTTTATAAGTATATTACTTCAGGTTCCTACCTAGATTTCTATTAAGCTGAAAACATAATAGCAGAAACTTTTCACGATAAAGATATTATTTCAAAATGATACGTTTTAGAATTTATGATCGAAATATTTTATATACCTACTATTCAAATCAACTTGGGATTTATTGTTAAAGATAGGTAATATGTAGATCTAGATTTCTATTTGAATAGATTTTTGATAAGTAATTATACATAATTTATATCATTAATTTATTCGAAAAGCTAAGGCGGACCACGCGCCGACGTGTGTTTGTCGTCATTGCAGCGGTCGGTAGGATTATTTATCGAAGTGATTAAAGATGGGTACATCTTTATTCACATATACTATACATTATAAAATAGGAGATGTGGCTTGTTCACAAGTATTTACTTTTTCGTTTCGAACAAAAACAATCGTCGACTGGGAGCGCCTTAAGAAAAGCTAATGGACATATTCTTAGACATAACTGTTTAAAACTATGTCAAAGTCAAATTACTAATCGGCCTATTTGGCTAGATTGTTATATCTAATAGTAAACTAGGAGACAAAAAACATTACGCGAGTTGGCTGTGACTGCCTCCACTTACAATCCGAAGGTAAAATTGACAGTCAGTGGGTATGTTTTTTAGGGTTCTGTACCCAAAGGGTAAAACAGGACCATATTTCTAAGACTTCGCTGTCCGTCTGTCTGTCACAAGGCGGTAACTCATGAACCGTGATAGCTAGTTGAAATTTTCACAGATTATGTATTTCTGTTGCCGCTATAACAACAAATACTAAAAACAATAAAATAAATATTTAAGTGGTGCTCAATAAACGTGTTTAATTTGCCGTTTTTTATAGATAGTGGTACGGAACCCTTCGGGCGCGAGTCCGACTCGTTTTTAGCCGGCTTTTTTGTTATATCTAAATCTATACTTCTATACTAATATTATAAAGAGGAAAGATTTGATTGTTTGTTTGTTTGTATTGAATAGGCTCCGAAACTACTGAACCGATTCAAAAAATTCTTTTACCATTAGAATCCTACATTATCCCGATGGACATAGGCTATATAGTATTTTCAAAAACGTTAGGGATCCGTATGAAAACTTCGAAAATGTAACCCAGTGTGAAAAAAAATCCTAAAAAAATCTTTATATCGCGTTTGCTGCGAAAATTATTGACAATAGAGCAAAGTAATGTACTATAGTTTTATAGAAAACATCAATATCTACAAAAAAAATATAATACTATAAGTCTAACTATTAGGGATCCGTATGAAAACTTCGATAAAATAACCCAAATGTGATAAAAAATCCAAAAAAATCTTTATATCGCGTATACTGCGGAAATTATTGACAATAGAGCAAAGTAATGTACTACAGTTTTAAAGAGGACATCAATATCTACAAATAAGTCATGAATACCATATGTCTAACTATTAGGGATCCGTATGAAAACTTCGATAATGTAACCCAACGTGTGATAAAAAATCCAAAAAAATCTTGTTATCGCGTATGCTGCGGAAATTATTGACAATAGAGCAAAATAATGTGCTACAGTTTTAAAGAGGACATCAATATCTACAAATAAATCAACAATACCTTATGTCTAACTATTAGGGATCCGTATGAAAACTTCGATAATGTAACCCATCGTGTGATAAAAAAACAAAAAAAATCTTTATATCGCGTATGCTGCGGAAATTATTGACAATAGAGCAAAGTAATGTACTACAGTTTTAAAGAGGACATCAATATCTACAAATAAGTCAACAATACCATATGTCTAACTATTAGGGATCCGTATGAAAACTTCGATAATGTAACCCAACGTGTGATAAAAAATCCAAATAAATCTTTTTATCGCGTATGCTGCGGAAATTATTGACAATAGAGCAAAATAATGTACTACAGTTTTAAAGAGGACATCAATATCTACAAATAAATCAACAATACCATTTGTCTAACTATTAGGGATCCGTATGAAAACTTCGATAATGTAACCCATCGTGTGATAAAAAAACCAAAAAATCTTTATATCGCGTATGCTGCGGAAATTATTGACAATAGAGCAAAGTAATGTACTACAGTTTTAAAGAGGACATCAATATCTACAAATAAGTCAACAATACCATATGTCTAACTATTAGGGATCCGTATGAAAACTTCGATAATGTAATCCAACGTGTGATAAAAAATCCAAATAAATCTTTTTATCGCGTATGCTGCGGAAATTATTGACAATAGAGCAAAATAATGTAATACAGTTTTAAAGAGGACATCAATATCTACAAATAAATCAACAATACCATTTGTCTAACTATTAGGGATCCGTATGAAAACTTCGATTATGTAACCCATCGTGTGATAAAAAAACCAAAAAAATCTTTATATCGCGTATGCTGCGGAAATTATTGACAATAGAGCAAAGTGATGAACTGCAGTTTTAAAGATTACATCAATATTAACAAATAAGTCAGCAATACCATAATTATGCCCAACTATTACAGTTATGTCACAATAACTACTTTTTCATGTTAAAATATGCAATGGTAACACCGCCTGTACAAACTAGGCAACATTATTCGTACCTGGGTATTAATCCTTATCCAAAAAATCACTTTATTTTCAAGGCCATATCAGTACCTGTAAATTACTTTTTTAATCATACCATTCCCAAATTCCATACCATTCAAAAGTTATTATGAGTGTAATAATCTATAGGTACTAATATTATTATGAGTGAAGATGTTTTGTATATTTGTATGGAATAAATACAAAAACTACTGGATATATTTCAAAAAATCGTTTACTTTTAGAATGCTACATTATCTCTGAGTAACATAGGCCATATTTATTGTTTGAAAAAAATAGGGATTCCTATTAAAACTTCGATAATGTAACCTGGGTAAAAAAATACCCATAAAATCGTTATAATACGTTACTCCCGTGCGGAGCCGGGGCGGACTGCTAGTTTTATGTATAAAATTGATTATTGCTATGTTACAATAGAACTGTTTAACTCATCCATCGGCGTTTTTACAAATTTTTAAATTATGGACAGAAATTGTGCATCTATAGCGTTCTTAATATCATAATATATATAAATTACGCGTCACGTTGTTTGTCCGCGATGGACTCCTAAACTACTTAACCGATTTTAATCAAACTTTGCACACCGTGGGCAATTTGATCCAACTTGAAAGATAGGATAGCTTACATCTCAATTTATAGTCGCAATATTATTTTATTACAAACTGTGGACACAGCAACGCGTGGCCGGGTCTGCTACAAATCCGATCGGCTGCAGAAACAAACCTTCGCATTTATAATATTAAAACGTACGGAAAGCTCTTGCTAGTGTGTATTATGATTATGTTGATGTGGCAAGAAACGAATAGTGAATGTTTCCTGCCACTGGTTATAATATTTCATTTTGCACACCGCTCCAAACAGTCGTTCCGTCAATTATCTTAGCATGGAAACAACTCCATATATCGAGCCCACATTGCAAGCTGAATTGCTTTATTTCGGTGATTATGTCGGCCATATATGATTCATGTTACGTTTTTTAGGTAACGTGGGGAAATTATTTATAATTAGGATTCCACCATAATTACGTGTTTAAATAGCAATAATTTTAACGCTTTCAATGATAAATATCGACCTCAGCGTGGCGGACGAGTCCCTAAGTGTAAGTCGCTAAGGTTGCGGGTGAGAACCCCGCGGTGGGACAAATGCTTATAGGGTCAGGACCATGTTTTGGTTATTAAATCGGCTCGTTTAGGTACTCCTGCAACTAAGCAGTATTAATGTGTTCAAGTTGAGCATAACTGTTAGTAAATTACAGGCAAGTACTATAGAGTTTATAGAGTTAGAGTTCCTGTTGTCAATTTGTGACCTGCATAAATAAGTTTTGATGATGTTTAGCACCGTGGCCATCTGCTAGTCCTGCCTCCCATATCATTAAAGAAGAAGAGAAAAACCGACCAAGTGCGAGTCGGACTCGCGCACGAAGGGTACCGTACCATTATCTATAAAAACGGCAAAAAAATCACGTTTGTTGTATGGGAGCCCCCTTAAATATTGTTTTTATTATGTTTTTAGTATATTTTGTTATAGCAGCTACAGAAATACATAATCTGTGAAAATTTCAACTGTCTAGCTATCACGGTTCATGAGATACAGCCCTGTGAAAGACAGACGGACAGCGAACGTCCCGTTTTTACCTTTTGGGTAAGGAACCCTAAAAATTATTAATTAAATAATTTCTCCTAATTCTGTCTACATTCTTGTAGTCCGGTAACATTCTATTGTTTAAGAGAAAACTAAGATCTCAGCATGTAACAATACTTGCGAAAATTGTCGAATGCGCGTGCGAACAAAACGACAATGATCTTTAGAAAACGACGCATTATAAATACAATATATAGGCGAATAGGCGAGATCACTAGCCTGGGAGTTATGAATGAAAAATCAAAGTGTTTTGATGTGCCACGGTCAGTGACCGGAACTGACACCTTGTCTTTGTAATGGCTAGGATGAGAGAAAAATGTATTTCACTTTTATTTTCTCTCCACATTGCCAGAATTTGAGCGTGTTCAATATTTATTATACCAATATTGTTTGCTGCAAATCCGTCCGCTATTCTGTCGCATAGACACTTAGGCGTTGCCTGCGTCTTTGCCTGCTTTGTGTTAAATCTAGTCTATGTCCTTCCCCAGGATACAATCCATCTCCTTGCCGAATCTTATCGAAATCTATTAAGCGATTTAGGCATTTAAAAGGTAACCGACAAAGAAAGTTACTTTCGCTTTTATATTTAGTAGTTGGCTCAGAAATTATAAAATATAATATTATTTTAATATACGTTTCTCGTTTTACTTTAAATCCGAAGGTCGTTGGCCGGCCGTGTATCATATCAATGGATTTTTCTATTATTAATATGCGTATGCGCATTAACTTTATTACCGGTATAAACGGATTTGAAAAAGGTGATGGGCTTGCAGCCTACCACGCATGAAACTGCAAAACGTGGGCATGTGCAAATGCAATGTCTGTACGTGTCTCTGGCTACCTCCTTTAAATATTTTGAAGGACTTGAGCGCCTGGAAATCTGAGTAGACGTCTGCCGTATTTAGGGATAACAATCATTATCTGGGTTTTCCGCGGATTGTTTATCCGAAGCAAAATATCTTTTAATTTTCCTCGAATCATGACTTACCTTGTATTAGCATTACAAATAGTTTTATCCGTTGTTTATAACAACCAAAATTATGCTCGACACCTACGTAGATATGATTTATCTGCCCGATACACCGAATGATTTTTATTAGATTTTTGGAATCTACGAATCCGAATCTATAATAATAAATCTCAAATTTGCCTAGTTAAATGAGGTTCCAAAATTGTTAAATAATATTAACTTGTATCTAAATAGGCACTTGATTTAACTACGCTTTCAGTTTGTATGTCACCGTGACATGATTATTCATTGGGCGTTTAGTGCGTGAGACAAGCGTGTAATTAGAAGACTAATTACGTTACCTGCGTATTTATTTTGTTGCGACGTTACTGATGTCGTATGAATTGCAACACATAAAACTCAAAGCCGTCTTAAATGTAATCATTCAGAACTGAGTAATTGCGGTGGATAGACATTCGACTTATATATTAACTAGCTTCCGCCAGTGGCTTCGCCCGCGTGGTACCGGGATAAAAAGTAGCCTATGTTGTATTTTAATGTATAAGCTATATTAGTGTAATGTTTCCTCTAAACCTTTTCAGTAGTTTTTGCGTAAAAGAGTAACACACACACACTCCTACTCACAAGCTTTCGCATTTATAATATTAAGCATTTTGAAATAAAATTTGTAAGTCGAAAGCTGCTAAAAGTGATTAAAGATGGCTGTTAAAATACAGTGCAGTTTGTAATGGAACGCAAATGCGATAACCTTAACCTTTGCAGCTACATGAAAACGTTTTTACGTTATGATGCGATCTAACCGAAGCATCTCTCAAAATAAACGTATGATTATCTCACGAAATAAATCTAAATCTATGTAGACAGATTTTCAATAGACGCAAATACCGCTACTAACTGTTGGAATATCTATTATCTTCTTAAATCTACTGTACCAGATTTTTGTTGTCTAAAGTCTGACAGATAAATTTAAAGCCGTATGTCTGTAACTCCACCCAGGTTATAAAAGTAATGCTATCCACCGGCCTCGTCCATCAAAGTGTATTAATCCGCGATAATTTGTGATCTATAACTGTCACGTTTTAAAATAACCAGCGCTGTTTCAGCGCAGCTCGCGTATTGACGTAAGCAAACACAAACAATAGAGCAAAAAATACAAGTGTATTTCGGTCGGTACAGTCGGTCTGTCGAACCGTGTTTGACAAACCCTCTGGCAGATGGGTGAGAACGGTGAACTAAACTATTTCAGCCAAATAGGTTCATTTGTTGCGGCGTGGTTGAAACACAATCATGCGCATAACACACATGGCTCGAAGAACTGTCGGCCGTTGTGCTGAGAGGTTCTCGAGTGGAAAACGCAACGAAACGCGCAGCGTAGAGCGCAACTAGAAATACGACCTGATAAAGGTTGCTGGAACAAGATCGGTCGCTCTGTAAATGTAGGGACTTATATTCAGTAGTGGACTGGCTATGGCTGAAATGATGATGATGAGAACAATACTCGATTCGCTTAATCACGTATGCACCTCCATGGCTTTATTTTCAAACAGACTTCGACCCCCGTTACACCTTTTATTCCTTTCTAAAACAAACAATTGGAAACGGTATGAAGATAGGCTCGGTTCAGTTTTAGTCAGAATTTTTCAGAAAATCATTTCTTTGAAGAATTGAACAGAAAACCAGGACAGTTATGAACTGCTTTATTGATATTGTACACCTAGCGCAATGAAGTAGTCACTGGTCATATTGCGGTGTACGAGTATTACAAAGATTTAATTTTAGCATTCTTGCGCGAGCCAGAACTGGGGTGGACTCGATGTACTCGTACTTCTCAGAGATATTGAAGATTTCCTGAGCATATTCAAACTCTTGAGGATTTATTAAACTGACAAGACAAGCTCACGAAAGGAATATGTATTTATCTGATTGTTGTTTGAATTTAAGAACATGTTGTGCCGTTTCCACAACCCACATAGTGTGGTGGTAGGAAGATGACGATGTCCAAAGTTAGAATGTAATCAAGATTAATTTGTGATTCATATTTTTCGTTCTGTTGAGATAATAATGTTGTCTTATTCCGTAGGCTGACATATTTTATGGCGGTATAACTCCACTGTCAAATTAGCCTCTGATAAAGTGCTGCGCAAGAGATCCCAGCTCTCCATTCTTGGTATCCAGTCATCGTGTTTAGTTAGGACTATATCCAACGCTACGCGCGCCTCGGCACCGAGTGATTCACAAGCGTTATGAGTGACACGAGTGGTTTATTTACGTGTACGCATGCAAGGTCGACTGTGGACTTAAAAGGGACGCGTTTTAGCAAGTCATGCGATTAGCTCTCACCTTATGTGAAGAATAAACCAGAATATTGCTATTAGGACGAACAAAGAATGATAATGTAGTCACAAACTAAGACTTAATAAAGATAATCGAACTCGGTATTCACGCATGCGCATTATTTATTCTGGCTAAGATTACTGTTAGACTCGTCGTTCGTGTATCATAACGTGTACAACAGATTACAGTCGTGATACATCTATAATGCCTCTGCTATTTTATGACGTATGTTAGTAATAATTGTATATAATGATTGGATATGTTTAGTCGGTTATCACCTGTAATTTTACTGACAAACGTGTTTAGCTATCAATAACCAGCGTGTGCCATAACCCGATTGGCTATAACAAAAATAAATAAACTTTGCAATAAATTTTATTGAATGCGACGGCATTGGCGATCATTCTGTTAAACGCGCATAAATTGTGGATGTGTGAGAGGTCCAGACATATAAATACTGCTTTTGTTCGGCTCACATGTTTATGACCGTTTGGGTGGTTCTTGGACTGTATACTGGACTGAATATAGAATTATATGTTAAAGTAATTTTTAAGCCTTGAGACTTATAAAAAGAACGAACTTTCAAACCCATCATATTTTTATACAAAGAGATGAGACAATATTCAAAATTGGGTGATTTTTTAAGAAACCGTCGTATCACGAAAAACTTCACACATGTAACTGTTATGTAACTGAAACCAGAAGTAATGGTCCGTTATGACTTATGATGTATGCTTAGGAAATTATTATTTTTGTCTGTTCCTCGATGACGACCGTGTTCAGACGTGCACACATGGCCAAATGACGTCAGACCACTCGTATACATTGTAGATCGCGGTTTACTACCGTCGTCGCATATATATTTTTCCAGGCATTATAAATGTTCATGGAAAAGCAAGCAAAGCCATACCTACAATCACAATTCGCGTTTGAATGTTTGTAATTTAAACAAAATTATTGTATTTATTGACCATGAATGGTTGCTTGTGAAAGAATGACTAATGAGTTTTGAAACATGATTTGTTATAGGATAGTTTTAGGAATTTAGGACAGACGACTCAACCGTCGCCCACGAATAACTAGATTACGAGAAATATCATAATGTTTTGTTTGACACTTGCGACATCAAATAGGCTGCCGCACGATGTTGTTAGGACGCTTTAAAATTAATATTATTATGACGTTATTCAAAATATAACGCTCGTGGAAACTTGCTTCAACACAAATTTTAAAATATCGTAATATAAATATTTAATCAATGCTGATGGTTAATAAATGACGCCTCGAAAACAGATGATCCAAGATTGAGATGTCCAAAAAGGGCGGTCAAACATATTGTTAGTTTATTTCCTAGTGTAAGAATAAATGGATAGAGAAAGTACTGGATTTTCCTCTCTCGACCTCTAAGCTATACTTATGATCTACACCTGAATATACAACCTTTGTCTACTATTTTGTAGACAAAACGTTGTTTAGGATAGGCCAGATTTTGTCACGGGCGAAGCAGATGACAGATGCTAGTATTTATTTTGAATACAGTTAGTTTTTTCATATAAAGATACACTTTTAATCATCTAGCGGATGTCGGAACAGAGTCAAAAATAAATTATTTGGTAATATTGTGCGTAACACAGATTGAGGCCGCCTCCGTGAATTCCACGTTAAAACATTGGAAAGCTCCAAACAAGATATAATTTGGGTCACATCGTTCAGAACTGTAGACGCGTAAACTTGAAAATAGAATTTATATATATAGCACACATTGACAAAAACTGACCGACTTCTCATAAATTAGTTCATCCATTTGTCACATTCGGTTTCATTTGAGTTTTATTTTTATCCATATCTATCATAATGTTTAGCGACACAAAGCTTACAGTTAAACCAGCGGCGTCTTATTTTGGTTATTCATTTGTTTAAAAACGGTGTTTACAGTCGACGCAAGAGTGTATTTATAGAAGGCGCGCGTGCTTACCTGTCCGATGAAAACGGGCCGCGTCAGCCCTCGGCCTATCTGCCAATTCCTGGGGAAGCTGTTAACTGATCGATGAGGCGTCACCGACGATAATAGGGTGCTAGTTATCAGTGTTCGCTTGTGACACATCCTTGAGTTGCCGTTCCCACAACGCGCTCCTAGAAAAGGGCCGTCGATCCCGATCTATGCCCGCCGTTATATTTACAGGTGAAGCGATCGACGCATCTTAGCGTGTCCGCACAGACACCAGCTCCCAGTCTCAACATCTCAGTGCGTCACCGGCATCTCACGCGCGCGTTTCCACCGGTGTTAAGCGTAGGCGTCGACAATATTTTCACTAGAATTAAAACTCGGGTAAACGAGTCAGTGTGTTTTCGAATCTCGCGGCGTCCGCCCGCTCGCTCTTGATTAAATCATAAGTGAGATGTGAGCGAAAATGAGTCGGAAACAGGATAGGTTCTCATCGCGGCCTCGGAGCCTCACCTCGCACTATGGCTCCTCGCCGAGCATGCTGGGCTCCGTGCTTGGCAGCCAGTACGGCTCCTACGGAAATTCCAGCTACTCGAGCTACAGCCCCACAAAGTACCGAAACTACAACCCCTACAGCACGGGCTTCGGCCGCTCGTCCTCCAACCAGGGAATATACGGGGGTACTAGCTCGGGGTATGGTGGGGTTTACCTGAGTGGTACTTCGTTGGGTTCGTTGAATTTGATGACGCCAGTGTTGAAAAAGTTGGACAAAAGGTTGTTGGCTAGTCAAAAGAACTTTAAACCGAAGCCAGTGCCTCCGGCAAAGCTGCAGGAGACGCCTCCAGAGGAGACAGCTGCGAATCTGGCGGCTTTGGCTGGGGCGGAGGCGGAAGTGCCTCCAGTCCGGCCCGAAAGGAAGTCCCGCGCGACCAAAGGCGGAAACCTAAGCAAGGAACGCTCGCGATCTCTCAATTCCCTTGATGCTTCGGGAGGCCTGGGCTCTCGCTCACTTAGCCTCAATTCATTAGCTTCAGATGGATACTGTGTATGTTTTGAATTATTTTAAATATCCTTCCTTTTTTTAAATCTCCAATCATTTCGATTGTGTTTACTTTCTCAGTTTATATTAAAGGCAAGCCTACTCCATCTAAAAATCTGTCTGTTCATAAAGTTCCTGAAGATTATTCATCTAATAGACGGAAAGAGGACTTACTGAAATTTGGACGACTTTATTTCACGAGTGATACATTTTATTATACAAGTTAAATGCAAGTTAAAGGATGCTTTTGATCTGGCGTCTCAGCATAGGCAACATAAATGTATTTCGGAATCTGATTTTATTAACAAAAACAAGAAACAAGCATAAATCCTACTGTAGGTATTGCCATTGAACACGAACGAAAGATCAGTAAGTTATTTCTTATAAGGGCGGTTTTACATTATCGTGAGGCACATGTTTCATGTGTGTGGAATGATATTAAATTAGGACAACATGACTGATTGCGTACGCGCCCCATTGACAAAGACATACGACGCGCTAATGGATTTGTCGTAGGCTAATTTGTTAGTTACGACATCGCGCATCGGTCTAAATATCGGAGCTCGATTACTAGGCCTCAACAAACAACAATAAAAGCTGATCCACTTCAAGGCCTAAATTAGTAACCTTTATAAAAATAACACTGAGGTTTCAAAAGAGAGTCGAAAGATTCGGGAAGTAGCGTCGTGTCTATGTTGTAATACGAATTTCGTGTAAACAAAACCAGTTAATGAAATGGTCTGCGAGATCTCGTGCTTTGGTTTCCATAGGAACCAGTGTCTGTTGTCATAGTGCACGACTTCAATGCGAGATTGGAATACAATTAATGTAAGCTAGCATGAAGCTCTAGTCAAGATCTAAAGTAACTGATATCAGACCACTTACTTCAAATCAGGTTCCGATGTAAGTTGAGTGCAGCAATATTGTTGTAAATGGTCACGACTGGAATTCACAAGTACGGCAAGATCGTTGAAAATATCTAAAGGGTATAGTCAGACGCACGTCTTAACATTCACACATCGCTATTTAGGTCTAAACTAAGCAAAGCTTGTACATACTTTGCTATTGTTTTATGCGCAATGTAATAAATTGTGCTGAATTATGATTTTATGCTTTACCAGGGTCCTTACTCTGCAAAACACTTTCAGTGACAGTAACGGGTCTCCGATATATTCGGCCAAACTGCACACACTTTAATGTATGATGTCAATTCTCAAAAGTAATGTCGGTCGTTCCATCTTTCAAAATATAGTCGGAAACGATTACAAAATAAATAAAAACCGTCCAAGTGCGAGTCGGACTCGCGCATGAAGGGTCTCGTACCAAAAAAAACGGCAAAAAAAAAACATGTTTGTTGTATGGGAGCCCCACTTAGATATCTATTTTATTCTGTTTTCAGTATTAGTTGATATAGCGGCAACAGAAATACATCATCTGTAAAAAATTTAACTGTCTAGCTATCACGGTTCATGAGACACAGCCCTGTGACAGACAGACGGACAGTAGGATAGTAATAGGGTCCCGTTTTTACCCTTTGGGTACGAAACCCTAACTAGTGTTAATAAAATTAATCTGTGTTTTCCAGTCTGGCAGCGAGCGTACAGAGGAAGGCGAGGAGTGCTCGTACAAGGCGCGCTACGAAACGTCGCAGAGCGAGGTGAGGCGCCTGCGCGCGCTGCTCGCCACCTCCGAGACGCAGCTGCGAGACGCGCGTTCCACAATCACCAGGCTCACGCAAGTGGTAAGTCTACTCAGACTGATCTGACATCCTAACAACTTTATTTCTTAATAAGTTCGTCGAAGGTTCCTTCGACGTCCTGTACAAATTTCAATAATCGCATAGAAAAAAAAATCAATTTCCGGTACTTCCAATTTTTTCCTTGTACTGATCAAATAAATTACGAATTTTGGTAGAATGCGTACCATTAAATAGTCAAAACTAATGTCAGTTTTAATAATAAAATAAATTACGAGTACCGAGCTACCTTAATAGGTTCAACCTGAACAACTGAATGTTGTCAGTCTGAGATGTCAGATTTTTTGCACACCAAGCGCTATCTATACCAAAATTATCCTTTTTGCGTTTTTTTTATCATTTAAGAGTGGTTTTCTGGATTATAACCTTAATCTTAATGTAAAGGCTGTAATCCCCAAGTAGAAATCCTCTCAGATCTCCAAACGCTCAGATTGAAGATTATCTAAAGAGCTTTCCATACGTGGCATGCCCGCCGCCGCTTGTAAGAATACAAAATGGTTTCATAACGATGTTTTCATTCTGAGCACTTTTTAATAGTCACTGTATATCATACGTTAAAACTACAAGTAAATTCTGGGTGATATTCCCATTCCAAACGGGTATATATACGGGTATATTTATGTTCTAATCGCGAAAGTAGTTTGCAAAATCTTTTTTGATCACCCAAACTCGTACGCCAAAGAACCCTTCAGGGTTACCATACCTCGGCTTGGTCACTAACCTACCATAATCGGGAGGGTATTTATTATAAACAACTCAATTTTACGGAAATATAGACTAATACAGTTGTTCAATCTCAGGAAGGCAAGTTGGTATTAATTGTTTGTGCACGTGCACATTGTTTCTATGACGTAGGTTCGGGAGCGCTCAGTATCAGTCACGCACACAAACGCGTGTCTGTACACATCACAAGCGTGTTTATTACACAACTACAAGTATTGCTCACCCGCCTTCGTGAGATAGAACAACCATATGCGTCAGCTTTAGATTTAATGCTAGTGTCGTAGCTGTATTTTTTTATTTTAATTTTAATGTTTGCTTGATTATCATAAAGCCCTATGGGTAGGTTTTATGCAAGAGAAATGCTGCATCGCATTCTTGTAACATTAATCCTACACATAGACGATCATCTTTTTAACTTAGCATAGATTAGTTAGAAATTGTCATTGTTGTTTATTTTTTTATGTATATTTTTGCTTTATTCTAGCTTGCGTTTTTGATTAGGTAAGTAAGGATTGTTGAATATGTTCAGTGCAAAACAGTTCAGTACGATTAGGGAGAATAACATATTAAAGTACTAGCTGGCCCATGCCCGCTTCGCTGGTCAAAAGATAATTTCACATCTGGTATTCCAAAAACATTTATTCCATCAAAACACGCGCTCAAAACGGTGGAGGAAAACATCGTGAGGAAACCAGTTAGTATTCTTATAAGCGGCGATGGGCTTGCAACCTGTCACGTATGGAATGCTAACTACTGCAAAATGTGGGCATGTGCCAAATGTAATGTTTGGACGTGCCTCTGACTACCCCCACTAGACATCTTCAAAGGATCTAAGCGTCTGGAGATCTGAGAGGATGTCTACCGTAATTGGGGATTACAGTCGTGATCCTATTTATATATTAGTTATTTTATTCCAATCTTCAAAATAAATTATAGCCTATATTATGTTGCCGAGGACTAATAGCTAAATAACAAAAAAGTTCCATCAAAATCCGTCTAGTAGTTTTTGCGTGAAAGCCAGACAGTGGAACAGTCAGACAGACAAAAATTTCAAAATGTTTTTTTTTTGGGTTCTGTTACTTGTATGAAGACCCCTAGAAGTATTTTTTTTAGATTTTATTCAATGTACAGAATTTAACTCTTCTACAGTTTTATTATATGTATAGATTACATTTTATAGTTTTATTTAGACGCTTTAAATGTTTTTTTTATTATTCTATCTTATTTGCTGATTGTATATTATTTTACATTCCTAGCAGAACTGTGGACTCTGCTGGGCATGTGCATGGTAGTTTTAGTTAAATATTATAGTGATTGTTTTAAATGTTTGTGTAAGCTTAGTAAGCTGCTTATTTTACATACCAATACTGCTTTTTTACTATATACTTGACGACGCCGCACCGCATTCATTGCCCCAGATATAACGCATACAAACCAACACAGAACCAGCGCAGCGCCGCGACAAGCAACTTGACACCTGGGCTTCTAGATTCCTATAGCGATCAGTTTGGCATAGCGCCAATTCGTCACTCCATTTGATTATAAAAGTTGAGATTAGATTTATATCCCTGTCCAGTCATAAATGCAACTCTGCTGTAACACTACTAATTTTTAACTAATTTTACAGAACATCCACCGGTCATACATATTGCAGACCCTTAAACAACTTAAACACCTAGTCGTGGTTTTAAAAACTGCCGTGTTTGTTGCCTGATTCTTCTAGGCTTGGTCTCGAAGAACAGGCGTTTATTCACCTAGCTCCTAATACGTTTCAAATCTTGATTCTATTAAAAATAAACACCTTTTGACTTTGAAGTATTAAGTACACAGTCTCTGAACAAATATTTGCTAAGATTTTTCTCAACCAAACATACACACACACACACACACACACGCACACGCGCACACATACACACGCACACACACGCACACACACACACACATACACACACACACATCTTTCGTTCGAAGCATGTATATTGTCACCTATCTAGATACAGCTTTACGCATGCGCTCAAAGAGCAGTCGATAAGCTCCATGAGATATTACAATTAGTTGTCATGATACGAGGAAGCAGAAACTATACAATGTAACTAACAGCTACTAACTCTATTATATCTTTTAATCCAGTGCGAATAATTCCTTTAAATAAAATTGTATTTTTTATCAATTTAATTAACATCTGTTAGTATGTAACTCGTAAAGGCAGAACGAGTACGTTTGGGATAATATTGTAACATAATTTAAAAGCATACGTATGTAACTACACTGAAAAATACGAATGCTACCAAGGAATGTTCAAAAGTCCGTGGAATAGACAAGTTGTAATTCAATTATAACAAATAAACTACTTTTTCGAACACTTGTGATATGATGACTGATATGATGACCGATGCTGCTTTCTCCGAATTTATCTGCTTCACATTTATTTACGTTAGTTTTAGTAATCCGCATAGTGAATGGAAAAGAAGAATACATTTTTTTTTTATGTGTACAAGCATGACTGTAGAATGAATAAACTCACACACACTCCGTAAATCAATTGAACTAGAAACGAAAATACGTTTGAGAATGAATTTTCGTTTACTACTACTGGTTTGTTTTCGCAGTAAACGTGTGTGATTCTAGTCATTTGCTTTTTGCCTTATTTTGTGTTGTATCATTATTATTTGTGTATTTTGGCGACTTGTTTTTTTTATGACGCAAAAACACGTTATTTCCGTGCCATTGACAAATAGCCGCCTACTGAAAAACACTAATTAAGTGCGCGAGGCAGCTGAGAGGTTGGCTCGTGTTTGAATCTTGTGACCTAAGAGATTAGCTTTGCAAATTACTCTTGCGCAGCAAATGTCGTTATAATAGTTCTAATATGGTGCGAAATGTGTCATCGCGTTTTGCGTCAAACGCTCGCAGTGTTGCACATTTTCAAATTACTCATTTCTATTTTCAGAATCAGAATTCGTTGTCTGAAATCGAGAAACGAGAAAAGAGGGCCATGGAGAGGAAGCTGTCCGAAATGGAGGAGGAACTAAAGGTAACGTTTTTGAACGCCCTCTTACCTAACACACACAACACGACACAATATTTATATACATCAGTGATGATAGACATTCATAGTAACCGTGAGCGTTCAGCTTGTTTTTCACGAATGAAGTATGGCGGACGTCAAGATGGCTACCGCCGCCAAAAAGCGGGTTAATAAAGTGGTGTTCGTTTTATAGCAATTGCAAAAACTAAAAGCTGAGAACGAAAGGCTGAGGGCCGAGAATCGCGCCCTAACACGGGTCGTGAGCAAACTGACCAACTCTGCCGCCAAATAGGTAAATGTACACCTGAGCTCTGTGACGTCATGGACCCCTCATCCGTACGCGTGTAACTTGACCACGAGCGGCCCTGGTGTGCGCTCGGTTCTTTCGATCCACATATTAAACTGTGTGTGTCTAAATGGATATACCATAAAGTTTGTTCTCGCTTACAAATAGATTTAGATTTTTATATTTATCTAAACATATAAAACTCTTTAATAAAAAAAGTACCTATAATAAATAATTTAAAAATAAACATTCTATTTAAAATGTTTTGTTGTTGCCATTGTCCTATTGATGGAAAATTATCAATTATAAGAGATGGTAACGTTGCTGATTATAACGTGAAAATGAAGAATTATTTCAATTTTTATTAAGTTAATGAAGTATATTGTTGTAAGCGAGTTCAGACGGGCCGGTCGCACGGCGTCATTGTTCGCGAAACCTATAACAGTGTGCTAAGGCAAGCATGTTTTGGACCGTTTTTAACTTGCACTTCGGCGTATCTACGCAGTGTAGACACGCACCGTAAAGTATTGTGTTTTATCAGATCTCTTATGAAATAAGCATTCCAATTTCCAACACACAGTAAATTTTAGTATCAATTCGATTGAAAATGCAATTATTTGCGTAGACTGCATGGAAGTTATTTTGTGCAATTCTTACTTGTATAGAGATAGTTTTATTTACTTCATAAAAAGTAGTTGCAATATTTTGTTTAAAATTATAACAAAACGATTAACAGTATAGAAACATCTAACCAATATCCTACTTCCTACCCATATTATAAATCTGGTAGTTTTTGAGTATGTTTGAATGTTTGAGGCTCCATCACGCCTCAATCAAACTCGGCATTTGCACAGACTATGTCCTGGAATAGCATATTGGCTACTTTTTATTCAGGTACCACACTCCCGAAGCCGCTGGTAAAATTATTTTTCAAACTATCGTGACAAACCTTTAATTTAGTTTCCCGACGTTTTTGAGTCTGCCCGCGACCATGGCTATTGTAACATAGCCGAAACGTCGGGATAGTAAATTAAAGGTAATTACGCGATAAAGACCCGTGTCAATAGTTAGCGCTGGTAAAAAACTAGTGTTTCTTATAGCAGATCTGACCAAAACACAATGCGTGCAAATTGTTCGCTAGAGTGTGTTGCATGCCTCGTGTCCGTTCTATCATACAACGCATTCACGCACATTCAACAAAATACTCAAAACTGTTTTAAGCCTAAAATAACCTCTTCGGGATAAAATCTAAAAATGTACACATCCCATATACCTGTAAACTGTATACAAAATACTAAGTTTGTGTTGTTTGCTTCTCGTAACCGGTCCTGTGTCGCAGCACTAAAGAGATAGCTTATATCCGTGATGCTGCCTGATTTAGACTAAACACGAGAACGTATCACACAATAATGTTAGCGTACCTAACAGTTTTTTAGGTTTGAATTTATCTAACACACAATTTTCGCACATGTACATTATAGCTTTAGTTACGAGCCTCGGCCACAGCACAGGGGCCGCCGCTGCTTACACGATTATACTAGTCTATTAATAGTAATATTGTGTTCTGTCGCGTCTTTTCATGTATTTGACTGGATAGTCAAACACTTTTTAGGTTCACTACGAAAATGCATCACAAGTACACGTAGTTATTGTCCAGTGAAGATGTTTCATGTTTGTCATTGTCTTTTAATTGAAGGTAATACTTGAAAAATCGGTTTTTGTATGAGCACAGGAGAAGACAAACAATTTCATAAAAACGCTATATCTTAAAAGCCTTATTAAACATAAATAGAAACTGTCTATAATGTAGTTAGGTGCTGATTTTTTTACAAAATTATGTAAAACTTACCTGTTATACTGTGTTTGGATTTGTCGCTATAACTAAAAAAGGAGCCATTTTTTAATGAAAAATAAATGTAGAAAAGTTTTACCAATCCTGTTTATGTCGTTAAATTCTTATCCTTTTCATAAAATCAAAACATGAACAAAATTACAACAAAATCAACGCTCCTCAAGTCTGTATAGATAGACATTAAAAAGATCGTATAACACAAATGATGGTAATCCTGGTGGTCCATTGGGCGTTTACCTTCTTGCTGTCTTATATTTGAACAGATCTTCTTTATCCCTTATATTAAACTTTGGAGCAACAAACAAAGCCAAAAGTGGGCTAATATGCCATAATATTTTCTTTGGTGTATGATAACCGCAGGTACGATTTGGCCGCAAGTTACGTCATAGGGTGAACAATAAACCAAGCATAACATTAAATATCATATACACAATTTTCCAGTACCAACAAGCGCTACAAGCCGAAAACCAGCGGCTTAAGGACGAAAATGGAGCACTTATTCGAGTGATCAGCAAACTGTCGAAGTGAACGCATTAAGATATAGCACGCAGCCGTACGGTGCGCCTGAATTCATCAGAACATTCGTGCCACCGTTTCATACGATATTATACGCTCCCACACATAACTGCGAGCATCGCATCGCTAATATTTGCGAGCTGTCATCCGACTCTTTTAAGTCTAAGAAATAAGTGCTATATTCCTGCGTGCGGGCGTCGTATCGCATATCATCGCGGTTTTGTATGGGAGCCCTTAGTCAGCGTCCAGCGTTTTAGGAGCATTTTTAAATATCTCATTATTTTAAACAGGTTGATGGCGTGTTAGCTTAATGTTTATACCGTGATTTTGATCTTTGTAAGGCCAACAAGTTTTTATATGAAATGAAAATTTAGCGCCATCCACATGGGCCATGAAAGTAGATATGTAAAATTGATGTTAATGAATTTTTGACGAGTATTTAATGTAGTATTTTGTTTTTTTTTGTAACTAGTGATAAATTTACATTGTTTAAATCGACGGAATTTACCAATTTATACGCAACATGTTATGAGGCAATGAATTCGATTGAATTACAAGTTAAACAATAATTTAGGCCTAATTAGAAATTCTAAGACATGAAGGTCTATGCTGCTCCTTCGCCTGCGTACTATAATAGTATCATGACCATATCGTACCGGGACAATATTCACAAGTGAACCATTCAAAGATTTTTTGCAGGTGTTGGTAAGATTACAGGCGTGTGGAGTAGGCATATCCTAAAACAATATACAGGCCTTAATGAAATGAATATGAAAACGCATCACGCACGCTCCTAAAACGTACATTTTAATAAACGTAGTATAACCTCAATATTGTCCGTTTTGTACCTGTAATACGTAAGTAGCTTAGAAACCAATTGGACTGCATACAAAACGATGCTGAACTAATAGGTAAATTTAAAAAAAATGTGCGATACTTTGATATTGAAACCTACTTTCCTCCGACATCATTCTTGTCATTATGTTGTGCCTAAAAAGGTTCCTTGTACATTTTATTATGTCTAAATAGAGTTACAATTGTTCACGTGTTCTGTTCTTGAATAATTAGTCACAAACATACCTTGTTTTAGTAGTATTTGATGAAGTTTTTTTTATTAGCATAGATTTCAGCTATCACGTATAAAAATACTAATGCTTTTTTTGACTGCACATGCACAGTATTGACAGATTGACGATTTAAATTGATTCCGGCAAGTTTTAGTAAGTATTAGTAAGTACTTTTAAAAATTGAAACAATTCGAATTTGATTCATCACACTAATATTACAAATGCGTTGGATGTTTGTTTGTTACGCAATCACGTCGTAACGGCTGAACCGATTTCGATGAAATTTGGTATATAGATAGATTATGACCTGGATTGAAACAGGATAATAGGATATTTTTATCCACGCGATGGAAGCCGCGCGCGGAAGCTAGTTGATACTAATTAGAATTTATCTGAAATATGTTTACAATGTGACGCAAATAATGTTTTCTATTGAACGGAATGTGCTGGTTTGAGTCCCAACATTAAGCACTCATATTTTCTAGTTTGTAATTTCCGATGACATTTTTATTGTTTGTATAGTTTAGGTATAGTAAATTTATTCCGCGATTTTACCTATACCGCGACTAGACGGTTTATTTATTGAAAGTGCCTTGAACAAAATTATTCTGTTCGAGTGTTTGTGTACTTATTTTGCAAATTTAATTATCTCGTGTACTTGTAGGTAATAAGTTGTTAAAATAAGGCGATATGCGCTTCACGGCCTCCGCTTTGAGCAGTTCAAAAGGTCCATCACTACGCGGTCTAGTATTTCAATCGACGTGGCGATACCTTAACTCGCACATACCACAAAAACCGCGTTCCTTGTACACATTTTTATTTATGAAATCGAATATTTCACATACCTTTGTATAGGCAAGCAAAACATGAAGTTGTTACTCTAATATTCCTAAATGAACTAAGTGTAAAGTAGGTTTAGTTATATTTAAATGTAGACCGTAAAATCGGGTTTTTTTTTTCGCCCGCCGCTTTAGCTTCATATAAATGATTATGAAATTACATCTGTATTTATGTAATATGTATCGTTATGATTGTTTATTGTATCCTATCCATGCTTACGGAACGTACCCATACACCGTGATCTGTTTAGGGGGGGGGGGGGGTGTCTTTAAAAATGCCACGCATGGTCAGGTTTTTGTCACGTAATGACCTAAAATATTATATGTTTTTACATTCTCTTGGTAAAAAATGAATGAAATTTCGAACGACTTCGTGAAAACCCCGGGGGTCTTAGCAAATACTACGGGTGATAAACGAGAGGGGCGGGGGGGGTTATAAAAAAATTGAGTCACGTGGTATGGGTAGGTCTCCTTACGAGTTAAGCCAAGTTATTCCGGGCTACGTTCATAAATCAATATTTAAATTCTGTTATTTTGTTGTATAGGATTTAAAAGATGCCTTGTAAGTTTTGATAATGCGTGTTCGTAGAAAAATGCTTTTAATTTTGTTGTATCATCATGTAAAATGTCTCATTACGCAACACGGTTTGTAATAGCTATAAAAGATTTTATCTTTCTGTATGATATAATCTCACACTATTATTTAGGATTATAATACTAAATCATAGTGTAATCCTAGTATTTGTCTAAGTTTGTTGTATTGTATAATTGGCAAGTGTCGTTTAATGGTATTTAAATTGTTAAATGGCATTATGATTGTATAAATTTGTATTCAATTTAGAGCTATTTGAATTTTAATTCATTACAATCTTTATTTATTTCATGAACTAAGAGTTGAATAAAATACATTTCTTCTTTATGTTTTGTTTGTTTTTGTTGAACCTTTTTTACACATAATCTTAACGTTTTTAGCTGTTTATTATTTATAATTATCATTTCTAATGATACTGGTAAGTTTAAGCAAGTGTGAAACAGGTTTGTATAGCGTGCCTGTCTGTGAGACGTGACTTCGGCTGTCTAGATGTGCCTTCATAACAATCGCTTGTCGGTATGGCATTTTATAACAACAACACTAAATATAAAAAAAAAACATTTATCCTTTTGCAGTTAGGATAAAATTAAAAATCCTTTTATAAAACTAAATAATCGTAGTAACGCAGGTGTTTGAAACTCATAGCCGGATCCACACCGGACGATCCAAAATGGATCGGCGATCCCGCGATCCGCGATCCAAGATCGTGATGCGTGGAGCGTGGATCGTTCTAGGTCGATCCAACAGCAATCTTTTGCGATCCTGACTGGCTGCTCCAACGCGCTCCTGCCGATCCATACTGAATCAGTTGAATTTTGTCTGGCTATGGAGTCACACGTGCAACGACGGCGACGAATAGCCGTAGCAGCAGCAAGCTACATTTTACTTGTATATTTACGACAAAAATTACGAAAACGAAAAAGACAGTATTGGGTTAAAACAATTTATTATAATTAAACGGATACATTGCGAATTATCCATAACGGTGGATCACGCGACCGTCCAGACCGCGCGCGCCAAGCGACTGAGGCCCCTTTGTGCGTGACTAAAAAACCGACAACAAATATAATATGATAATAATAAACCTAATGTTAGTACTAATATATACTTTGTATGCTTGTGGTTTTATATTGGTATATAGATATTAGTGATCCAGAATGGCATTATTATAGACTAGTACCACGTGAGAAGCCACGGACGGGAACTAGTATAGTAGTATAATATAGTTTGCAGGTTTTTGTTGTGTTCAATTTGTGCCGTCATTATTATTATATCTGGGGGCACGGCAGTGCCCCAGCCAAGTCAAGCAATAAAGCGGCACGGCGGTACCATCCTTTTCTCGAAGCAGTTCAGGCCATTTTCGACCCCCTATAACTTCGTTGTGGATAAAACTAGAAGCCTGAATTTTCAGTAACCAAGCAGTCACTATATAAACACGGTATATTTCAAATTTCATTCAATTTGAACCAGTAGTTTAAGAATTAAAACTAGTCAAATTTCCTATTTTGTCACTCACTCACTCACTGACTGACCGATCATCAAAAGTTTAAGGCACTTCTAGCAGACATAGAAGCTTCAAATTTGAAACACAATTAGTGTTTAGTGTAAAAAACCTAAAAAAACCTGCCTAGTGCGAGTCGGACTCGCGCACGTCGAGTTCCGTACCATTATCTATAAATCACGTTTGTTGTATGGGAGCCCCACTTAAATATTTATTTTATTCTATCATTAGTATTTGTTGTTATAGCGGCAACAGAAATACATCATCTGTGAAAATTTCAACTGTCTAGCTATCATGGTTCATGAGATACAGCCCTGTGATAGACAGACGGACAGACTAATAGATGGACAGACGGACGGACGGACAGTGAAGTATTAGTAACAGGGTTCCGTTTTTACTCTTTAGGTACGGAACCCTAAAAAGTAGGGCTATCTACAAAAATAAATGAGATGCCATCAAAAACATAACTTTGTAAAAAAGCCAAGTCTCGCAACGCAACTCAGTTCTTCTACCGTAAAAAGTTGTGAGATCCATGTCGGTTAATTTATTCAGTCCCTACTTTAAGGGGCCTTCTGACTTATGTTATTACGTAATTAGCTAACCTTTACGTAATAACTTAAGACTAAAATTAGAATAATTGCCGGGAAAACCCTAAAAACAGCCCTTTTCTTTTTCCCATACAAAAGTTTTGTAACTAAAACGTAGAGAGTCAATTTGAGCTTTATTAGGTTTGATAATACGGTAACGGGAACGGGAACGGGGACGGGAACTTAAGACAACATTTGTTAATTCTAAAGCGATATAAAGATCGCGGAGTCAGCTTGTTTATTTATATTTATGACTAACTAGCCGTCCCGTGACAGACGTTGTCCTGTCAATTTTTAATAATCGCATAGGAAAAAGCAATTTCCAATATTTTCCCTACAAATCTTGTACTAAAAATACAAGGTAGTTGTGATAAAAAAAAATTTTTGAATACTTACCTATCATTCATTTGTCAAAACTGCGTTGCTATGACGACTAAATGTTTTTAGTCTGTGATGTCAGGTTTTGTACACAATATCTATACCAAAATCATCCTTTTTGCGTTTTTTTATTATTAAAGGGTTGTTTTTCGGATTATAAGTTCCCCCTTTATTTATTCTGATTTTTTATCTACATACTACAGCAAATTTCATCTTAATCCGTTTTGTCGTTTATTTTTGGTTAGGGAACAAACATAACAGCCTTATCACAAACTTTCGCATTTTTGATATTATTAGTAGTAATTGTAGTTCCTTCATAAAACTTTAAGAACGAATATCATCCTTTAAATTTTCCATTGGTCGAAACATTTTCCTCGGTTTTCATTTTAGTTTTTTAAACGTAATTATAATGTTATCCATTATGCAGTTTATTGACAGTAGAATGATTGATGCTGTCAAAGGTTGGTTCTCCATTACCTACAAGAATCGTCAAAAGTGGAAATGGAGGCGGGAAATCGGGAAAGTCTGCACGAAACCAAAACGTTGAAAAAGAAACAAATAAACAATAATGTGAGGCAGATATCGTATTTGGGGGGTGCAATTACTAGGATTAAATGACGTTTTTAAAGTTTGTTTAATATGTTTTGTTTTTAAACATATTTTTAGTTAAATTCAGATTACTAGGTGTAAAGAGGGTCTGAACCTCGACACCATCAAAAAATATATAACGCATAGCTATTCAAACAAGAATAACTGGTACAAAGTCAAAACCTACGGCAGTCTTCATTTGGGGCTTGCTGAAGGCAAAACGCAACGATAGCGCGTTCTAAAAACCGGACAGAATTTGAGGTGCCATCTAGTTGTGAATTTGGAACTAACGTCGGGACTACTTAATCAGGGTTAATATAGCGGACTTCCGGTTCGACAACTGTCAACTAAAGAGTGTAAACCAGTGCTACGAAGTTAAAAAATAAAAAAATAGAGAAAAACCCATCATCTCACCAAAAAAAGTGCTAATAGTTGAATTCATTACGGAAAGTGTTTTTACGATACAAAAGTAAAAATTAGAGTGAAAATAACACTGACCTCTATTACTTGTATAATAGAGGTCAGTGGAAAATAAACACAAAAAGTGCCGAAAATACAGAAACAAAATCGATACTACCCACTTTACAATAAAAATAGATAATTCTCTCGTTATTTATTATTATATAAAATTGCTTATTTTCCGCTAAACGCATTGACAGTGACACACTAAGTCACTGTCAACGTCAAGTAGCAGTTGACGCGGCGAAAAGTAGTGCCAACATAAAACAAGTTATGACACAGTAAGGAAAAAGCTACCAAATAGTAGAAACCAAAATGGAAAAAAACTAAAGCTTTTGATGAAAAAAATGACTTTGAATATGGACGCAAGAATGAATGAAATTAAAGAAGAATTTAAAAAACATACAACCACGCTAACTGAAAGTTTTTCTAAAAGCTTGGCATCAATAATGGAAGAAAAAATAAAACCATTAATGGAAGAGAACCAAGTACTCAAGACTGAAGTCACCGCACTAAAGAACAAAGTTCATCACCTAGAGAGGGAGGTGAGGAAAAACAATATACTCCATGGAATTGAAGAAACGGAAAATAATAACACTCAGCTCTTACAGTTGGTACTAGACACGCTTATCAACGTACAGAAGGAAGAAACAGTAAACTTCGATAAATGGGAAATAAGCGAGGTCCGCAGACTGGTGATCAAAATTGCCAATAAACGCAGACCCGTACTTATAAAACTTACGCTAACTTGGAGAAAAATAGAGATCCTTAGGAATATCAAAAAGATTCCAAAAAACACATAATGATTTTCCTAAAGAAATCCTACAAATCAGGCAGGATCTAAAGATTAAAAAACAAGAAGAACTAAATAAAGGAATACAAGCTATCATACGCTATGACAAACTAATAATTAAAAATACAACAACAAAAACAATCGAGAAAAGGAAGCAGTTACTATCAAAAACACCAACCCATTCAAACTCTGGGGACAAAATGAGGCAAATCGCACCAAATAAAATTAATAAAACCAACGCCTTTGAATACATGTACCGACCGCGAACATATTAAGTACCTGAAACATACAAGCCAATTAGAATTAGATGCCCCAATTAGAACTGTCAGTTTGAGAAAATAAAGGCAGAGAGAAAAAAGCGAAAAATGGTTTTGTATTTTTCCTCGAAGAATCTGAAACGAGGCTTCTTACCAGAACCAAGCCAGAACAGCAGGGTGATTTTGTAAGAAATGATTATCATCTAGATTGGTCGTCTGTCCAATAATTATTGGCAATAAATCACCTAGGCTCCGCCCACTGAAGGCCATAGAAAACTTTCGATCTATTTACGATTCGTTCATCCAGAAGTTCTATTACTGTCAGTAGGATTGATTATGATAAATAGAGTGAAATATGTTAAAAACGATACTAGTGATATTCTTAAAAAAATATAATATTTATACTGCAATAGATATTGATTAATATTTCCATGTTTTCCTTTAATATTTTTCGTCGTGGTTTAAATTATCTATCTTTCAAAATTAATAACGGAACGTAAGAACGAATGGTTTATATGTGTTACAGTTATTTTTTAATTTTAAACAAATTTTACACATCGACACACACACACATCGAAAATGTTAACTTGAGAGGTATTGCATTCGTTTGACGTATAGACGTTCAATTGTTCACCATAGAGTGAATGATTTTTAATAGTTACTATGAAAAGTGTACAGATTAGGTATTCTGTAACTTTAGGTATATTGCATTCAACACCATAACATGATAATCATTTCTTACAAAATCACCCCACAGTATAGGTGCATAAATAGTGAATAGATACTATGAAAAGTGTACCTACAAACTAGGTATTCTTTTACATTAGGTATTGAATTCAACATGATAATCATGTTTTTACAAAATAGCCCTGGGCGCGAGAATTACAATAAGTAAAAAGTTAGTAAAAATAAAAATAGTAATTCATTCAAAGGTTTGATTTATTAAAAAACTTATACAAGGAAGTACGAGTATGCACTGATAGTAGTTTGTTATGATATTGTAGTATAAAAAACACAGACTACCCACTTAGGAGATTAATAAAGATATATGCTGAAATCAAGTATAAAATAAATAATTTTCGTATGCATTTCATTAGGAACAACTTGCATTATCAAGTACAAGCTGTTATTATAAGTACAACTTGTGAAACTAAGTACTACGAAAGAAAGAGCCATAGCTTTCAATGATAATCTTAGTAAAGGCAGTGGCGTACTCATTGCTTTTATTTTTTTCTTAGCTTAATCCTTATGACAAACTAGAAGCTATTTCTAATTACATAATATTTACAAAATCAATAAAACTTAACCAGGGTCCTGCTGTACTAACCACTACATTTGTAATACTTTCAAATACACGTAGGTATTGTTCGTATTTTATAATACCCTTAGACCCTAATATTCTGGTTCTTAGACGTGACTAAGGCCATGCTCTGCTTATGGCAACCTTTAGACAACCAGCACATTACTTTTTTATTTGGTGTGTGTACTTTACACACAGCTACTTTACGCCATCTAGTCCCAAACTAAGCTTGTACTATGGGAACCAGATAACTAATAGAATACTTTTATACATTTTTGTAAACACCTACATACTTATTATAGGTACATAGACACAGACCAAACATCTATGTTCGTTACACAAATGTATAACCTGGGTAGGGATTGAGCCCACAACCTACAGCGGTGAAGGCAGAGTTACTACCAACTGAGCTGTGAGGCCAGTCAAACAAAAAGTGTACAGTAGATACGGTTTGCGTCTGTATCTAGATCTAAAACTATCTGTAAGATGTATAGGCTTTTTTATTCACATTTCCTTTGTTCATACAAACAAACAAAGATTGGAATCATAAGTCGCGCCTACTGCGGCTTGGTACCATCAACCAGATAGTGCCATAAATTAGTTTAAAGGCTGAAATGCATTTTAAGATTTCATAAAATTGTATCAGACCAACCAAAAACCAAAATTTAAAACTAAGTTGTAGATTAACAAACAGAAAGTTATTACCAAACTTGAAGTAAGATCAATTTTAGAGTTCAAACATCCATACATAGAACGGTTTGCACATCAATCGTTAAAATTTATTTATTTTATTTAAATTGAATTAATATTTAATAATTTATTTCATTAATATATCTAGGATGTTTCCTAGATATATTTAGCGGGCAACATTCAAGAATGGTTGTGCAAGCCGCCCTTCAAGTTTTCTATTTTTTTCTTTTCCATTCAAGTTTTAGGTTCAATTATCTCCTTTTTCTTAAAAGACTATGTGTAGGTATGTCTGGAAACTTGACAAAGGAACCATAAACGATCATAAGCTTTGCTATAAGTTAATGTAGGTAAATGTACATTTCAATTTAAGCAATTATTTTGGCATCAACTATTTTAAACCACGTTAGTATGTACATACCTACAACAATAAATATATTAATTTTAGCTTGGTGCTTGTCGGGGGACGGTGTTATTACCCATTTTAGATTTATTTAACCTCTCAATCAATTATACTTACAAAATATACCATAATAGGTAAGTTCTAAAAACTAACAATCCATTTTTAATTTGGCTTTGTTCAATAGTCATCCGAATAGCCCCAAGCTTTATTTATAAATAACATAAGTATAAAACTATTTAAAAATTATCTATAGGTAAGTTTTAATTACAAACTAAGAAAAAGCATTTTTAAAGAATTATTTATTACGGACATAAACATTTTTACGATGTCGACATCTTTTCCGAAGTTCCTTCCAATTCTACCGTCAGTCCATCTACCACAAATCGGCAGATACTGCAAAGACTGATACGACCATGTTCATTACCTTTACTTGATTCACTTAACGTTGCAAATTAACTGGTGTTATCAATAGAAACCTGTCTATTTCACTTGCGATTGATAAGATATTTAGGTAATTATTTATATCGTAATTAGGTGTTTCGCAATTGCTAGGAAAACATGGACATAGGTTTTCTATAACAAGAAGCAAGCACTACGTACACCCAAAACAATTTTATCACTTGGGTACATAAAGCAGACAACTATGTAATGAGACAACTCCCGAAGTATGAAGTAAAGTCAGACCGAGTCAAAAAAAGAACCTAATTGATGGTAGGTATGTCGCCTTTTATCGAGTTTTTTTATTATGTCGTGAGAGGAACATAAATACCTAAAAATCGTATAAGTTATATAAAACGCAATCTGCTTGCGAAGGCTAAGCAACAAACATATTTGTTTGAGTTAGGTACAGTTCAGGCTGACAAATCTGTCAAAAACAGATATATTGGTCTCTTTCTAGATGAATCAAGTTTCAG
This sequence comes from Hydriomena furcata, assembly GCA_912999785.1. NCBI lineage: Eukaryota > Metazoa > Arthropoda > Insecta > Lepidoptera > Geometridae > Hydriomena > Hydriomena furcata. Next base: position 5,153,722 of record OU538821.1, read on the forward strand.
GCAAAAGCTTATTTATATACCTACCTAACTGTTTTTGAAGATTTACCAGTATAACTTCAGTATTCGGGAGCTGTCTTTTCACACTATATTGTCCTTGCCTACACCACACTGCCCAACACATTTACATCTTTGGTACGATACCTAATAAAAATTGGTGATCGCAACGAACACATACTTAATCTAACACTATTTCAGTTTGAACACGAGTCTGTGGTAACCGCAGTGAAATTTCGTTCAAGAAACGTGAAACCAATTAATCTATGACACGAATTGGTTACCTAGATGTCCTATCTCATAGTGCAGTAAACCTGATCATCATCTCCGAGGATCTCACATTGTTATAAAATCACCCTATTTAGTTTTAGTACCAAAGTTGTATAATACGAGTAGTATTTAGATAGATAGGTAGGTACCTACTTAAGAGTACAATATAAAGTCCAGAGCGTAAAGCAGTCACCTCGGAATAACCGTGAATTTACGAATATGAGTGTTTTATTTACAGTGGGTATTTCTATATTTTAGTATATAATTGTTAAAACAAAATTTTGTTTAGGATCATTCAGGTAGAAGACTCCATTAATTTTGTTACAAACTAACAAATACCTATTTGGGGTTTTCTGATAGGTTACTATGGTGTTGGCCAACTCTGCTGCTGGAATGGATTCTATTACGAACGACAAGGCAAGACGCTACGGGCTTAAAAAAGTTTTTCTATTACTAACAAAGAACTAGGATTTTTTTACAGGTTTTGGTTTTATGGTCACTCATTTTAACCGTGTCCTTTTGTAAACAAAGAGCTTTGTGTCTTCGTTGGTCACTTTACAAAGAATGATGCAGATTATTTACTGACAATAGTTTCTGTAGCATGTTTAGTACCGTCAGCGCACCGCTACGCCGTTGATGGTGACGACAGCATTGGGCCCGGTCGGCTCCGGCTCGTAAGCCGAGTCGGTGTCGCTGCGTCGTCCGTAAGCCGCGTTGTCTGCCAGTTGCTCGCTATAAAAACACAAATATGAATTACAATGTGTGTTATGTCAAAACTTTTTAACACTACCTAGGTGGCATGGTGGGCGAAAGGCAAGAAGTGCGGATTCGATTGATGCTGCATCTGCCAACATGAGGCATAGGTATAGGTACAGTTATGCATCACCTGATGATGTGACTGTTATTTCACCTCTTAAGAGGCTGCCAGTCGCTGATTGCTCTTTTTCGAAACGAAAAAAGAAATACTTCTGAACAAGCCACATCTCCTATTTTTATAAGTATATTACTTCAGGTTCCTACCTAGATTTCTATTAAGCTGAAAACATAATAGCAGAAACTTTTCACAATAAAGATATTATTTCAAAATGATACGTTTTAGAATTTATGATCGAAATATTTTATATACCTACTATTCAAATCAACTTGGGATTTATTGTTAAAGATAGGTAATATGTAGATCTAGATTTCTATTAGAACAGATTTTTGATAAGTAATTATACATAATTTATATCATTAATTTATTCGAAAAGCTAAGGCGGATCACGCTCCGATGTGTGTTTGTCGTCATTGCAGCGGTCGGTAGGATTATTTATCGAAGTGATTAAAGATGGGTACATCTTTATTCACATATACTATACATTATAAAATAAGAGATGTGGCTTGTTCACAAGTATTTATTTTTTCGTTTCGAACAAAAACAATCGTCGACTGGGAGCGCCTTAACCAGAACACATCAACGCTGCTTGGCGGCAGCAATAAGTATAAATAGGTATAAAAGTCAGTCAGATAGAACACTTGTCGCGTGTGTAGTGTAGTGTCGTAAAACGTCGACGTTGCTCGTCGTTGCAATAAAAGTCATTCGTAACAACTCATCCAAATGTTAACCTACCTGTAAGGTGAGTCGTACACGTTGTCAGTTACGTGGTCGTACATGTGGCGCCCGTTGGCGTCGTGCAACGTCGCGTAGCTCATGACAGCCGCGTTCTGGTCCTCCTTACGTTCAGCTCCTTCTATGTTCTCTGTGTTCTTCACTGGGGTCGCTTTGCGGCTGGAAAGACCAACATTTTTAATTAGGGGTTGCAAGCAAATTGGACTTTAACACCATCAACAACCTAAAGATACAATAGCCCAATAGGTACTCGTACGGTCCTGGCTGACCTAACAATGCAATTCCACGTTAAAGAATACTCAATAACTAAGTTTACATTAAACACAGAACAAAATATATTGGCACATGATACAAACATTTGTTCCTCAGCGGGACAATTTCAGAATACGGGCTAAGGTCCCGTATTCTGACTTGATACTGACTGACCGTATTGAACTTCTTGAAGTTCTGTTTTTGAATTAAACTTACAGTCTCAAATAGATGACTCCCAGCAGCATTAGTAGGAACAGCACAACTCCACAGCCGACTCCCACGCTGAGCGGCAACGCGCCTCCATCCGTGGCCTCATTCACTGCTATCTCACAGCTCGGCTCGACCCCAGACCAGTGACCGTCGTCCGCGCACTTTCTCAGGAACGGGCCGACTCGGCTGAACTGCGGCAGACAATGGTACTCCACGGAACTGCCGAAGAGAGTCGAGCCGTTCGCGACGATCGTGCGCCCGTTCTCGATGCTGCCCGGGGACTTGCAGTCGATTGCTGTGGGTATAAAGAAATAGTATATCAAAAACTATTCAATTTTGCAAGCTACGAGTAAGAATAGAAAAAACCGACTTGAGCTGTACTTGACTTGATGGAGAGCTGATTCCAGTTTGCCCCAAGCTTATTACGCGCTAAACGATGTTAATTTGTATTTATAAGCTGTTTGTATTGCTAAATTTTCAAAAAGCAGTATACCTTCACCTAAATTTCCTGCAGATGGGATTGGACAGTTCGATAGATGCTCGGACGAATATACATACATACAATCGAGATTTCTAACTAAACAGAAATGTCGGAGATACTAATATCATGAAAGATCTTATCTCAGTTAGATAAATAGACTTTACACTTACGAATACAAACAGGAGGAGCACCGTTCCACTGGCCCTTCTTAAGACAGGTGCGGGTTTGATTCCCCTTGATGCTGTAACCGCGCTCGCAACGGTAGTGCGCCTCACCGCCGATGCTCAGCGTGGAGCTCGCCACAAGGAGACCTATGCTGCCCTGTATCTGGATTGATGGGTCTGGACATGTGATTTCTATAACAGGACAGAAGATAAGAATAAGTTAGGGAATTACTTTATATATCAAACCTGATATGTTTTATCAGGTTGCAGTGGCATTTTTGTTGTTTATTTCTTAATTTTTTTCATAGAAGTAAATACTACCGCTAAATAGTCTTAGGTACGACTGAAATGCAACTGTTCTACAATTACGAAGACTATGTTAGCGCAATTGATTGTTATCAAAATTGAAGTCAAGGACTGTACTTGAATACCAACATGCTTCTTAATTTACTTTATCACATATAATGAATATCTTATAAGTTCACACAGAGTTCTTTAACCCCCTAAAGGGTCGACCTCACTAGCTCAATCGGACAATAGTATCGTTATGTTTTAACGGTACTGATACCGTATACCTCTACCGCTTTCAGTTCCTGATGTTATGTGGGTTTCAGTTTTTTCCTTAACATTACCTTTGCAGGCGGGTGGCTCGGAGCTCCAAGTGCCGTTGTCCTGGCATTGCCGACGCGAAACCCCGTCGAGTTGCCAGTTAGCGTCGCATTCGTATAGAGCCGCAGCGCCGTAGTATGTCGCGTTTGTTGCCAAAGTGACTAAGCCGTTCTCCATGCGACCTGGGTTGCCGCAGTCGACATCTGCAATAACGAAAGTTCTGTGCAACCAGTAGCATAAAAACAGCTGAATCTGTAGATCCCAGCCTTGTAATTATTTGTCGTAAAGATTCCTTGTGGTTTCAAATCATCATCTTGAACATTACAGGAAAACTAAGGAAAAGGTTTGAAGTCCTTGAAGGTTTACTTTTCGCAATAAACAGCTAATGGAAATTTTCAATATTTATACATACTAGTGGTAATAACTATTGAAAATATCACATAGTTTCGGATTATTGCTCTATATTATGTATTTTTAGGTGCAGATCAAGAGCAATCAACAAATACGATTTCACACTTACACTGGCATTTGGGTGTGACTCCTCCCCACTGTCCATTATCCTCACACGTTGACAAGCTTTCACCAACGACTTTGTACCCTCGCTCACAGCGGTATTTTACTAGGGCTCCAATGCGGTAGGTGCTGCCAGAGTGAGTAAGTGAGCTGACGGAGGTACGGATGAGCGTGCGGCCATGCATGCGGTCATTGCCCGTCACTGAGACGATGCTGTTCTCCGGGACCATGGGGTCAGGACAGCGGATCTCTGGAATAACAAAAAATAATTCAACTGTCAGCAATGGCACAAGATAGAATAGTAAGCCAAGAATATTTTACTGGTCTATCGTCATGACAAAGATATCTCCTGAGAAGCAAATGGTGTACGCTCTTCTTTTTCATATATCAATCCGGCTGAAGTTTGCCGATATGGGAAAAGGAAACAGTTATTGTCTGCCTTCCAAAAACAGTCGGTTCGGGCACAATATTTTATTTTTGGCAAAATAATTTGTTTATGTAAATTGCCAACTCTGCCGATGAGTAGCCACAAGTAGTGGTAACTCATTAATACGAATCAATGAGCCTGCTAAAAGTACACATTGCGGTAACCACCAAGTAAACAAGTAGCAGTATTTATGTTAGTTGATGATGAGAAGGTTCGCTAAGTTAATTTTTATATGTTGGCTGAAAAAGTTCCAATATGACTTGATCCGAGATTTACCTTCACAGCGCGGCGAGGAGTCGCTCCAAGTATACTGGTCAGTGCACACTCGTCGCACGGGACCCACCAGGCGATAATTGGCGGAACAGGAGTACTGAAGTATGCTACCGAGGTGGGTGCTGTCGTTCAGCAGTGTGGATGAGCCGTAAGGCAGAGGAGGCAACTTTCCGCAGTCCACGTCTGAATAAACGAAAAACAAATTAAGTTCGAAAAAGTTGTAAAGAAGCTAAAAGTTTTCGTAGCCGATCACCAAATTTCCCAGCAACTTTTGAACTGGATGAATGAGTGTTCTTCTAATGTGATTAAGTCGGGATATATTATCACTGTTTGTATTCGTTGATGACTTTGTAGTTTGGTTATGTAGCGGACGGACGACCTCACAGGTTCGCTAGCTTAAAAATGTAGTGGAAACTTACATTCACATTTAGGTGACTCCCCGGACCACTCCCCATCAGGCCCGCAGACAAGTGTGGGCTCCCCTACCATCTTATGCCCGCGCTCACAGTGGAACTCTATGGTGGAGTGCACGTTGTAGTCGAACGCCTCCATATACCCGCCCGCGGGGACCTCGGGGTCCGCGCAGGATATCACTGAAACAAACAGGTTCAAAATAAGAGCCGAGAGTAAATAACACTAGCGGAATTAACTTACTAACGACTAGCTACTAAAACTCTTCGGTTACTGACTGAATTAGTCCATTATAATAAAACAATTAGTCCTAAAAGCATGAAACTTGGAGGGTATCTTCCTTTTATAAAATAGTGATGAACTAAAAATGAAATAGGCAAAACTGAACCTAAGATACAGCGATGGTTGAAGTATGAAAATACCTTCACGAAAACTAAGTCGCAGGGACTACCATTAGTAGATATTACACTCAATAGTAACAAACATCACACACACACTGCACCCCGATCCGGAACAAATATTTCCTGATGGTGCAAACATTTGTCCTGTTGTGTGAATCCACCTCTCGCGTCACACCGCCAAGGTCGTGTATACTTACATTCACATGAAGGCATATCATGCGACCACTTGCCATCCCTATTGCAGACAAGTTCCTCTGCACCAGCCAGCCAGTAATCCGGTTCGCAAGTAAACTGTGCTACGGATCCGTAAGTGGTCGTTCCATTGAGTAGTCGGAAGGAACCCTTGTGGACGATCGCGGGGGTTCCACAGTCCACGTATTTGCAGGACGGTGGGATGCCAGACCAGCTGCCGCCGAGTGTACATGTCACGCTCTAAAATTATAAAACTTTGTTTATTTATAGGTTTTAAAACAGGTAGGTACATTTTTAGACACAGGGCACTGACCTCTTACGAGTATAAAATCAGTTCAATTATTAATGTTTGTCCACTTTACCCATCTCGATAATAGTGTCCACTCACACCAGATCTTTGATTTTAGCAGATTCCTATCTTGGTGCCGGAGCTTATGAAACTAAGTCGCCAAGTCACAAGCATGGCAGCGCTACTTTCAATCGTGTTTTTCTAATATCATATTTCCATTTTATCTCTTATGTTTATAGACACTTACCGGCGACCCAAATAGTATGAATCCATTCTGACAGGTGTACAAGGCCAGTGATCCTGCCGTGCGTCCGCCCACAGCAACTAGAGCCCCAGAAACAGGTGGAGGCTCCGGACACCAGTCGAACAGGCACTTGGGAGCTTCTCCCTCCCAGGTACCGTCATCCCCGCATACTCTCTCGGTCTCTCCGACGAGGGTATAATTCTCTTTGCAGGAGTAGAGGGCTCTAGCTCCATGGGTGGTCCGTCCGTCGATCAGGGTCACGTCGCCATCTTGCATGGGAGCGATGCCGCTGCAGTCAACATCTGGAAAGGAACGCCATCAATCCATCAAATCGATACCAAATTTTGTTCTTTTGATTTGGTCGAGTATAGATTTTGCCATGCCTAAGCATCTCTTATGTCAAAGATATGAGTAGTCAATAGTAAGTCAATCATGAGAGGGAGAGAGGGCCTAGAATTCAACTTTTTGTTGTTGGTTGTAAAATATGTGCAGATTACGTGAAAACCTACTACTACCGAGCTCCTCTACTGCTTATTAAAGCTATTGTAAAGCTTAAAGTAACCCTGCATGAAGTAGGTACCTATTACTATAAGCTAAGTGGATATAAATCAGTAAAAAACACGATTTATTGTAATTTATATGCAACAGTAGCTGGTCACTCCAACCTACCTGTAGTATGTGATCCCGAATATATTATGTCCCGCTAGTAAGAGTAGATGTACTTTTCTTGCAAGTGAGTAGCCAAGTGGTAGCTTTTACTTACATTTACAGCTGGGCGCGACGTCGGACCAGAAACCATCCTTCAAGCAGTCTCGTGTCTTTCGCCCCGTGAGCATGTGTCCCTGGGGGCATTCGTATGCTATGGAGGCCCCAACGCGGTAGTCTTTTCCCGTGATCGTGGTGTTCAGTTGCTTGTCAGGGCTACCACACGTCGGAGGTACTGTGGGAGAAACAATAATTAAACTGTGCCCCTTTCTTCTAAATATTCGCATGGTTTCTATTAGTGGATTTATAAATTCAAATGCTGATTAATCATTGGTAACTATAAAAAAATTGGTAAACATAAAAATACGATTATATGGGACATCACCCACCTAAGCGGAGCATAGTAAAAAGGTGTTCACATCATCGTTTTGATAGTATTTAAACGGCAATTCGTTGATTTCACACGTATCAGAGGCCTGAGCACGAACCACTATCGTGTATTAGCACTAGTAGTACAGTAAAAATTCAGTTTTGAAAAGATAGTGGTTCACGCTAAGCCCCAAGAAGCAAATACAGTATTAACAATCGCAGTCTTTTAAAAAGTCACAAATACTCGTAAAAGAACAATAAAACTAGTGCGAGTAGAATGCATTCTCGATTAGAATGTAAATTATCTTCATTACGAAATGTTGCATTGGCTGACGATTTGCAGATAATGTTTATAAGGTAGCAGTGAATACACGGTTGAAAGAGCATTGCGTAGGTATTTAAATTTTAATGTTCGCTTGGGCATAAATAGCTATTATAATAAATTAAAATATTTTAGTATGAGGGCAAGGTTAACTCAGCCATATTAAATAACAACTTCATACTTGGTACTTGGGTATTATGTTGTGACCTTAAAACTCGTGTTCATAACCAGTGCAATGCTTGGAATGGAAAAGCTTGCTTGTAATGTCAAAGCTGTATCGTCTTAGCCGAAAGAACGACCGAACGGTGTCATGTTAGAAGCACCTGTATAAACCATCATTATTATACTATCGATATTCATTCAACAACCATACAGAAACCTAAAATGTTATGTATTGTAGCGGCTTACCCCGGCACACCTGAGACTTACAAAGGAACGCCATTCACAAGATCCCTTTGCAAGAAAGATGCAGCTGCCGAGTAGTCAAAACTGCCAATTTGCAAGAAAGATTTGGTCCAAGTTGCTTGCAAAATTCCTTCGCTGTTCGCTAGGCATAACAAAAGTGATATTGATATGTAGGTACCTATCAGGCATGCGACACTCACGGTACTGGCAGATCCAGTGTAGGTAGTCAAGGTTACAGCCAACATCGTTCCACAGCCAGCCGCGACCACCATCCAGTACAACGCAGTTCTGTTCGCCGTTGTAGTTGTTCGGTTGATCCTTGCCCCATGTCGGTTTTGAGACAACTTCTCCTGTGATTAGAACGATACAAATCAATTAAATATTGCCAGTCTTCTAAGTTATGGAACTGCCTAAACCATGACTTTCCTGCGGAATGTCTCAGACACTTCAAACAGCCCACAATCATAAAGAAATTCGTTGAAATGATACCTAATTTCATGTCGGAAAACAGACCTGGTTCTTTATGCTTATTGTGCCACTGTATTGTGCTTAGTGGGCAAGCCATCAAAGAGGCAAGAAGAGTGTCAGTTTGGGGCTGATAATGATGACACACTGATAAAGTCATGACACAAAAAAACATTGTTGCCACTGTTACAACGTAACTCACCATCCACCCACTTCCACGTTCTAGAAGTAAGTCCTGGTTCCTTCTGGGCGCCGATCCAAACCATCTGCGTCTTCAACTGCGACTTACGCCTTTCCAGCTCTTGGGTCAGAAAGCTCGACGTAGCTCCCTGCAGAAGTTAAATAAATAAGTTTTTATGAGCTTTTTTTTTTTTTCTTTTTTTTTATCTAGCACGTAGCTAGCAACCGCTAGACTTGATAAAGGTGGCTTGAAAGCCTATGTCATAGCTTAAAACCTTCAAGCGTTCCACAGTGCAGAAGCTCTGAGCTGTAAATTTTAGCAGTTCTATTAATATCTTAATTAATGTTGATAGGAACTAGGCAAGTACGTAACTTACGTAACTACGTAACTACATAAGCGCTTCAGTATGAAGATGAAGCCTTCTCTCTCTATCTAAACATCACGACCCAGTTGCATTAGAACATAGCTAATTATACGAGATCCATTGTAATTGTCAGCACTAAGCCTCCATTGTTAGGCTAATGACTTTTAGATCTGCCGCTGCACGAAGGAAAACGATTTCCATATGCAGCTCGGAATAGGTAGTTTTTAGGGTTCCGTACTCAAAGGGTAAAAACGGGACCCTATTACTGAGACTTCGCTGTCCGTCTGTCCGTCTGTCCGTCTGTCTGTCACAGGGCTATATCTCATGAACTGCAATAGCTAGGCAGTTGAAATTTTCACTGATTATTTTATGGCTATCTGCTAGGTTTATGGTAAGTAGAGGTTTCGCCTAGAAAATAGTGGGAGCACGGAAATACTATCTATGTCTATCATCGTCATTTTATGGGATTTGGTTTGTGCGGCCTAGCGACAAATTTTTCTTTGATATTTTACAAGTTTATGAAACACATCTTATGTTTAGGTACAATAATACGATCAAGCAAAAGGTTGTCAAAATTGAATTCCTGACAAAACCACTATCAACTTTCACGTGAGAAATCAACACTAGGTAAATAAAGGTCGTGTCCAACAAACTAAGTACTTATAAGTTCATGTTTATCTTTCTAGAACGCACTTACCGATGTTAATGTAAGAATTGCCACCGGCTAAGGCTTAGAAAGTTAGGCGGGTAAATCTATACTTATAATAAATCTGTAGAGAAGTCAATTCTGTACATGAAATATATTTCCAAAATAACTATCAGGGGGTGATAAGGGATCGATACTGATGCCAAAAATGCAATCAGTAAAATTTTTGTCTGTCTGTCTGTCTGTCTGTCTGTCTGTCTGTCTGTATAACCGTTATAGAAACAAAAACTACTCGACGGATTTTAACGAAACTTGGTACAATTATTTTTCATACTCCTGAGCTGGTTATAGTATACTTTTTATCACACTACAATCAATAGGAGCAGAGCAGTGAAGGGAAATGATGGGAAAACGGGAGAAGTTACTCCATTTTTTAAGCTTCCGTCGAAATCATGTATGACGGAAATGTTCTCCTTAAAATTATATAAAAAATATCACACGACAGCATATGTCTATCTTTTATGGTTTACTCACAATAACACGTGTAACTCCCGATAGCTTAGCAGTTCGAAGCTTTCTGATTATATTTGTCTACTCTTACGTTTATAACACTCTCAGTCATCCCTAATTAAAAACGCGAACGCACAGGCAGGCTGGTTGGTTTGGAACCTAGAGGCTAGCGAGTCTCCTAGCGAGTAGCTTCGTAAAACGAACATTCTCGAACGTTCGCGACCGGCCTAACAGCTAGGCGTCAAACGCGCAGTTCGGCCGGTCGCGAACGTTCGAGAAAAAAGAAATCATCAATAATTGTCTAATGACAATAAAGCTGTGAAAAAAAAACTTTTATGTAAAGACATTCTGTAGTACATTTAGTATCAGCATTGCACCCGTGCGAAGCCCGGGCGGGTCGCTAGTAAGAACTAAAAGTTTAAAGCAGACAAGTAGGTAGGTATATGTACCTACCTAAGCTTTTTGTATTGAGTCATTGAGCTTAATGTACTACGTACTAGAGGAGCTATCCAAGCCAAATAAATTGCTCAATTTTAAATTATTAAAGCCAAAGCAGCGTAAAATAAATATTTATATGGCTAAACGAAACATTGAAACGTAAAGCGCTGACCGCTAAGTTACTTTCAATAAAAAAGGTCGTAAGCGCCACGAAAAACACGTTCGCGCGTCACAGGCGTTAGACTCGGACTGAGTCCACTGTGGTCCAGGGACCGCAAGACGCACCGCAAATTATTACTTTGTGGTGTCATCTCTAGTACGTAGTACATTAAGCTCAATGTATTGAGTAGGTATTATTGTTCTGTGGACAAAAGGCATATCAGCCAGCTTATATCTTAAAAAATCATTAGCCACGGCTATGGCTAACATACATTTTAGAGAATACCAATTTTGGCTGTATTGTCATCGACAGGTGTAACTTGTAATAATACTTGAAAGGAAATTTGCACAACATCTAAGAACGATAAGTTCGTTCGCAGTAGGTATTGTATTTTTTTGAATGTCAAATCTACACCGCACTCTGACCTTGAAGCGAAATCGGCAGAGAACTCGTTTCACAAAGTGTGAATGTACTATGTTAATATATGAAGTTTATTTATAAATATAACATTCCTATATCTTTCGAAACCACCCTCGGATGACCGTCACGTAATACGACCCAAAAGCAATTAAACAAAACGGTTGTTCCAATAGGCGTTCTTAGGGTTCCGTACCCAAAGGGTAAAAACAGGACCATGTTACTAAGACTCCGCTGCCCGTCTGTCTGTCACAAGGCCGTATACCATGAACCGTGATAGGTAGACAGTTGAAATTTTCACAGATTATGTATTTCTGTTGCCGTTATTACGACAACAGAAATATATACTAAAAACATTTAAGTGGAACTCTCATACAACAAACGTAATTTTTTTGCCGTTTTTTTATAGACAATGTTACGGAACACTTCGTGCGCGAGTCCGAGTCGCACTTGGCCGATTTTTTATATCCAGTCAATTTCGGACTTTACTGCTGTGTCCAATCAAATGTTTGTAGCTAACAAAGTGCTATGCTAAAACTATCTAGCTATGTTGTAATTTGTCGTTACAAGTAAGATCAACAAGGTTCTATTGATTGGTTTCGATGTCGTGTTGCAACAATATACTTTATAGCCAGGCTGTACCTAGGCACTTGACCCTCTTTTACATTGAGTTTCTTTCACCAACTCTTAATTAAATGACGAACAGGCGATTTGCTTGGAGTATACATCAAACAATAGACCTAAAAATGTATTACTTAGTGACACGCAGAGAAACTACTTATGTACCTACCTGTTTTATAATTCTACCCTAATTTTAATAATATTATAAATGAAAAAGTTTATGAGTTTGTATGTATGTTTGTTCCTCAGTCAGGCTTAAACAACAAAACAGACTAAGTTAAAATTTGCTGCAGATGTAGATATAATGCCCGAATAAATAATATACTACTTTAGAATATGAAAAACATCCCAAAAACGATAAAAAGGGATGATTTCTGTGTAGATGGCGCTGGTGTGCAACAAATCTGATATCACAGACTAAAAACATTCAGTCTTTTCTATTAAATTATTAAAATTTGACAGGACAACGTCTGTCACGGGTCGGCTAGTAGGGAAAAAATAAACTATGTATCTTATGGGGATACCATAGATAGTTTTCTTGATGAATAAAATAAAAACATCGACACAATCCAATCTATATTCACAGTATCCCTATATAATCATAATACAATCCACAATTTCTAAGAGAAAGGTAATGATCGCATCTTGAAAAAATTGTTAAATCAAACCTGCAGTATGTCTAGTAAACAAGTGGGTTAATACCATACCTGAAAGCCGTGGATGAGATCGCCGCCGTGGTTTTGGCACTGCTTTCTGGCGTCCTCAAATGAGCCGCCCTTGGCCACATTAAACTCGTAGCAGTTCCGTGAGAAAGCCGCCAGCTCGATGTCAGCCGGCGCACTTGCGGGCGCGCAGCGATCATTCGAGAACTCTACAACAAAAGTGATCAAAGGTTCACTTGTCTCAGTATTGGACATAAAACGACTATGCCTTACGCACAAGGCAGGGTAAAAAACAATGATGAACTACTGGTGGTGACTAGGATTATATTGGCTTTATTTTTGAACCGAGTGAGATACGCTCTTGATGTTTATAGCACAAAATATGGCATGAATTAAGTAAAAGATCAAAGAAAATTAGATTTTACAAATCTACGACAGTCTCAGGAAGGCCAATTATGAGGGCAGATAGAAGATGATGACCATATAAATCATTATTCAAATAAACATAATAATTTACCTTCTGTAGTGAAGACTTCAACTTCGCAGAGTGACAAAGACCCTTCGACGCCGACCAGCTGCAGAAACACGTGTTGGCCGATAAGCGGACGAGCGCAGGTGAACGTTTTTGTGACCCCTTCATCTGAAACCATAGAACATTACAATGTATAATCAAATATCCTTGACAAAGTATAAAAAAATTACATGTAATTTGTGAAAGAAAAATATACTCCTGTCTGGGCTGTTTTTTTTTTTATAAATACTGTTACTATAACTGTTTTTACATATATACGCTTCTAGCCGACCCGTGACAGACGTTGTCATGTCTAATTTAAATAATCGAATAGAAAAGACTGAATGTTTTTAGTCTGTGATGTCAGATTTGTTTCACATATACAGAAATCATCCATTTTGCGTTTTTTATCGTTTTGGGGATCCTTTTCATATTTTAAAGTAGTCTATTATCTATTCGGGCATTATATCTACATCTACAGCAAATTTCAACTAAATCCGTTTTGTCGTTTAGGCTGATTGAGGAACAAACATACATACAAACTCACAAACTTTCACATTTATAATATTATTAGGATTACTATTATTCAAAATCTTAGTTGTCCTACATCAACATACGGATGAGGTCTGCCTGGGCTATTCTTTCGGCCCCTTTAAAGCAAACCATTGTTTTGTCTGAGTTAGCCAGTGCGTGTGTACAATCCTTGTGCTCAATCTGTACAATAACCATAGATTAAACCACTGGGTACATACTAATGTTTATTGCTATTTGTCCCTTGAAGACAAGGCCAATTGCAGGAGTCACGAAGACAATCTTTCTATTAATATCTGCATTTTATGAATTCTTAGTCGGCACAACGTCGCTTGAAGTGGTGTATGCACGCAACTGCACCTCGGTCACACGATCATCTAAACGCTTGGCGATATCACCACCTCAAACGGCGCCGGTACTGTGCCGTCAAAACTCAAGGCGCAGAGAGGACGGCGCTTTTTTTTTAAAGAAACTTCCTAATCACTAGTTTTGGAGTGCACATTGTACCATGACTTGATACGACACAGCGCCGTCTCCGCGACGTGTATTTCAACGGTACGGGGCCGTTGTAGTTCTTTTTTGATGTGTACCGTTGAAGAAGGTTAAGCATTCTGAATTACCAACCAATTAAGTGCACATATAGTAATAGTGTAGATAAAGACCTGTGGCCTGAGCACGAACCTCTATCGTATCGACAACGTATCGTCTAAATGTCAAAACTGACACTTTTTGTATAGTACAAGTGTCAGTTTTTTGGTATTTGGACGATACGTTGTCGATACGATAGTGGTTCATGCTAACCCTCCAGGTTTTTTAGACAGTTCTTCATAATAACTTACATTTGATTCTTCTTTTGTTTAATTCAAGATTATGTCACAGAATTTTTATAATCTAAGCGTAGTGACTTGACACACAAATTAACAATGGAAAAAACGGATGCGTCTTAACATTGTTACGCATTATGATTACGTTTCGGTGTGACAACGGGTCTCGTAACAGACTCATTAAAGCCTAATGATACTGTGGGAATCATTTGAATTATTAATTGTAGTAGACATCTTAGAAAACTATGAGCGGCTTGGAAAGCGCAAGTAGACACTTTCGCGTTATAACATTATTAACACCTTACATTGCTTACAGTGCCGTGTTGGCCGAGTGGGATGTAACTCGACTTTCAATATGAAGGTCGTGGGTTCGAATCCCGGCGTGCACGAATGGATTTTTCTGTTCGAAAATTTATATGCGCATCAAAAACATGTGCTTACAACGGTGAAGGAAAACATCGTGAGGAAACCAGTTAGTGTTCTTATAAGCGGCGATGGGCTTGCAACCTGTCACGTATAGAATGCTAACTACAGCAAAATGTGGGCATGTGCCAAATATAATGTTTGGACGTGCCTCTGACTACCCCCATTAGACCCCTTCAAAGGATCTAAGCGTCTGAAGATCTGAGAGGATGTCTACCGTACTTGGGGATTACAGTCGTGATCTTATTTTTTTTTGTTACATTGCTTGGCTTGTTAGCCAGAAGAAATGGACCAAAAAAAGTAAAATTGATTTTACATCACACTTAAACCTACGACGGTATTTTTCAAATGTTTATTTCGATGAATCATATTACGATGATTTCATTTAAATTTAAAACCAGGAAGGATAACGAAAATTCTAAAATTTCTAACCGAGAAGGAAATTCAATTAAATTTAATGGATTTCGGAAATAACATATTTACCAACTTACTGAATGGAGTAGGTATATTCCTATTATGAAGATATAGCTAGATAATTAAGTAACTATTTACTAGCAGTGCGGGTTCTTGGTCTATTTACCCATGCAGTGTAACGTACTTTGAGTTTGAATAATTAATTTCTTTGTGTAACGTTACATAATTCAAATAATAATTATAATCGCTTCACTGACTTAATTAGTACCATTTTTTACATTCAATGTCTCGGGTCAGATACCTTGGTTAGATTACTTATTTTTATTAATTTAATGATCTTACTACCCCCATTGGTTACCTTACCTTAGGTACTTAAAGATTATAGTCGTGATCCTATCAAACTAAAGTCGAAACTAATATTGTCACGAACATTCGTTTTCAGTTCCCGACTAAACCCTGAAAAGTGTCTGAACTTCCTTATAAACATGAACGGCCTTAGTCCGCTTTATCTCTGTAGGGCTTCACACACAGCAGCTATAATGTAAATCTGTACATTATAGCACGATACATCTCATTACAATACATCTTTCCATAGAAATCGTCAGGAGGATACACACGTCAGCTATAATATACATTTTTACATCTTCGTATCTTAAGATACAGATCGATATGAAAATATTCATTACATTACATGTTGAGTGTGTGATACATTGAGATAATTTAAAGCTATACTATACATCCCGGGATGTAATGTACATGAATATACATTATATAGCTGCCGTGTGGTGTCATAATATACATCGTAATTGATACAGCTATAAGTACTCATTGGATGAAACCGGCCGGTTCTCACAGCGAGAGCTGAGCATGTGAAACGTACGTGACACGATTTCCACTTTCTTTCGATCGTCTCGTAAGAACGTGATTGCCGATCGCTTTAATTGGTGTAATCGCCACCCCACTATTTCATTTTGTGGATGCAGTCCTACATTATTTGCGATATTTTGATTCAATTATGGCGTTAATAAAACGCGGCTTCTGCCGTCGATAATATAAAATTGCACCTATTAAAACGTTGGCATAAAGCTAAAGTCATGACTCATCCATTTGACTCAAAATATGTAGGTATGATTGCACAAATGCCAAATCAAAAGTCTAATAAAAATTAGGTATACATAAGTCATAAACAAAAAATATACGTACGTGTAGATCTAGATACGTATACAGATGGAAGCAAACTTATTTGTAGGTGTATATTTTGATAAATCACTACATAGCATAGTATAAAGCAAAGTCGCTTTCCGCTTCCCGCGTATGTATGTATGTTTGCTTATATCTTTAAAACTACACAACGGATTTTGATGCGGTTTTTTTTAATAGATAGAGTGATTCAGGAGGAAGGTTTATATGTATAATAACATGTTACCCGTGTGAAGCCGGGGCAGGTCGCTAGTTAAATATAAACAAAACGGTTTACGAGAAAACTTTTAACCATTTCATGAATATAAGTACCTACATATTACCAAAATGGTGAAATACTACGAGTACGAGTACGAACCAATCGTGATTGAGTTACAAAACTCACAAAACAATAAAGTTACCTCATCGGCCCGATTCCAGATTCCCTGAAAATAGTTGAGCTCAATAAGCTGGTGATTACAAATTGAATATGCTCCCGACTACATCGTAAGTGGGTCACGGACTTATGGGGCAATTTATGGTGTTAAAGTAGGTCTTTGTAACTCACCAATATGTAACAACAGAGCAAAGAAACATCGGAAATTAGACTAACCAAACACTCGTTCAGATATGAAATCTATACTAAATTATTGGTTTAAAAATGTTATGTTTATCATCACTTCACTACATAGTATAAAGCAAAGTCGCTTTCCGCTTCCCGCGTCTGTATGTAATATGTATGTATGTTTGCTTATATCTTTAAAACTACACAACGGATTTTGATGCGGTTTTTTTTTAATAGATAGAGTGATTCAGGAGGAAGGTTTATATGTATAATAACATGCTACCCGTGCGAAGCCGGGGCGGGTCGCTAGTTTGTGATATAAAACAAGGCTGTGGCACATCCCTATCATTGCAAAACAATATTAAATAAATAAATAAATATTGGTAGACATTATCACACAGCGCCATCCAGCCCCAAACTAAGCAAAGTTTGTACTATGAGAACTAGATAACTAATAGAATACTTATATACGTTTTGTAAATACATACATATGATACATAATAACACCCAGACACAGAACAATCATTATAATCCATCAATAACCTAGTTGGTAATACCTTTAAACACATCTTTATCTGTTTAATTAATTTATAATACCCACGCAAAAGTCTTCGCTCTTGAAGTCAAAAGAAATCAAAATACAAAAAATGGTTATATTGTAAAAACAAACACATTACAAAATATAGAGATAACTCAACATCTTGTGGTAGCTAATAGTGCTTAACTAACTTAAAAGTAGCTGTGATTCAAAAGCCTCATTGAGCGACCGTAATATAGCGTTTCCAAAACTGTAAACTTACCAATAGTTCCCGGAAACCAAGCGCACAATGGATTCCTTTGAAGATCTGAACTGCTGTTTCCTACTCTGATCTCGAGATCTTGCAGCGGTTGGTGGCCTGCAAAAATAAATAACATTATAATTTTCAATATATCTATTTTATGTGGGTTCAATTCAAATTCAAATTCAAAAATCATTTATTTCAATGAAATCACAAGGATCACTTTGAAACGTTTTAGGAACTAGGTGAAGCTACGCCGATTCCACGCGACCAAGCCTAGAAGAATCAGCCAACAAACACGGCTTGGGGTCTACCTTTTTAGGGTTTCGTACCCAAAGGGTAAAAACGGGACCCTATTACTAAGACTTCGCTGTCCGTCTGTCCGTCTGTCCGTCTGTCCGTCTGTCCGTCTGTCCGTCTGTCTGTCACAGGGCTGTATCTCATGAACCGTGATAGCTAGACAGTTGAAATTTTCACAAATTATGTATTTCTGTTGCTGCTATAACAACAAATACTAAAAACAGAATAAAATAAATATTTAAGTAGGGCTCTATAACAACAAATACTAAAAACAGAATAAAATAAATATTTAAGTAGGGCTCCCATACAACAATCGTGTTTTTTTTGCCGGTTTTTATAGATAATGGTACCCTTCGTGCGAGAGTCCGACTCGCACTTGGCCGGTTTTTTTTTCAATGATCCTCCAGGTACGAGTAGGAATTTATTTAGAAACGTACAAATTTGGACTGTCACAAAATAGTTTGTATAGAAACCGTGGTTTAAAATGCAAATGTGTGTCCTAGGAAACTCAAAGTAATCCATTAGGTGATTCTAGCATTGAATCCGATTTACGCTTTCCGTAGTGGTGCTATGCGAGAAAAGCATTAGGGAAAGCTGGATTTCAAGCAGCGTTAGATACTCTACTCTACTTAGTCAAATTTGAGGTTACGGTAAACTTTGTTTCTAAGAGTAGGAAATAGTGGTTAAAGAATGAAACATCATTGAATTCGGTCTCCATCACCACCGAGGGAATATAACTCTAGAGACCTGGGGGGTTAGCATGAACATCGGACACTATTACTATACAAAAAGTGTACGTTTTGACTTTTGGACGATACGTTGTCGATACGATAATAGTTCGTGCTCATGCCACTGGGTTTACGTGTAATTTTGGACATATTGACACGGATTGTATTGAGTATCATCAATATTATTTGAATGACATTTGAGAAGTAGTGATGACAAAAATCATTTAAAATGTTATTTTTGATGATTAATGATTTTAACCTATTGAAATTAAGTATTACCCTTTTTTTTTAACTATTTTTTACACTCTAGAATGCTTTTATATTTTATTGATAAGTTTGTAGGAAATTTTACGGAGAATCCAAATATGTATAGATGTATATACCTATTCATACAAAATAAGCGAGAAATAGGCAAAAGAGTGCATGTACGGCGCGACGGTGACGTGTCGCGGCGTGGTTTCAAATCGTTTTCGATGTTTCTGAGCCCCGGCCACTCCAGGAGATATAATACATTCCCTGCCATATTACAGCTGTACCTAATAAGACGGTCGCCACTTCGCAGGAAACCTAACTTTGGTAAAGTGCATTGCATATTTGTAGAGGTAACTATGTCGTAACGAGGCGACTTCTGTTGCACTACTTGCAACACTCTCTGGCCATCTGTGACGAATTACACGTACCACACGTTAGTAATAAACATGTCGGCGATTTTCTGGGAACCGAGATCGCTAACTCGTTTCTCGCACAAATATATCCCATTGATGTGACTAGTTTCAAAACACTATTTTGCAATACAAATCCACAAGTACTCGTAAGAAAGCAGTTGATTATTTGTGTGGCTTGTGAATGTTTCCTTTTGTCTTCTTTATTAGTATTAAACTGTAATTTAACTACTGCATGTAATGCCTGGACGTGCATTTGACTTCTCTCTTTAGGCATTACAAGAATATGAGTGCCTGGAGATCTTAGAGACCTCTATCCGCTCTACCCATCGACTTGTAGTAGAAAATCGTAAAACATCTAAATTCCTGTAAACCAAAAGAAAATTTTGGGAAAGAAAACAGTTTGTCCGTCCTAGGACTTTAAACTATTTCATGAAATTTCAAAACAATCGGCTCAGCAGTTTGACCGTGATAACGTCACAGTCAGACAGAGATACTTTCGTATTTATAATATTAGTAAAGATTGGGTTGAATATTTGTCTAATTAGTTAGGTAACACCTAACTAATTAGACATAATTTGTTTCTGTCATAAAGTGTTTTAGTTTATTAGTTAGTTATTCGAATAAACAACTGCTTGTTTGACGACTAAAGGGCTGAGTAAGAAAATTTATCTGGTCTATACTATACTCGTTACAATAAATATACAGGCACTTTCTTGATTGCTTTGCTTAAGAGTAATAAATGTTGACTACATATGTTTGATGAATGAAGAAGCGATTTTTCTCATTATCCGCAAAACATACAGTTTTGTTTTTTATGACAAAGATAAAATAAGGATTTAATTAAGATAAATTATAGTCAGAAACACGATTCGTGAAACTTTTCTCGATAGATTTATTTTCCAAAGTAGACTCTTCAAAAACACTAGTATTGTTTTTAATCAAAACTATGAATAGCTAAATAGTTCATTTTTATATAATTCGTTAGATAATCATACTAGCTAAGCAAATTATAGACAGTTTCTTTTTAAGTTTGATAGTTTTCAAGATAATGCAGTTTTATCACTTTTTTCCGTCTTATCCGGGTAGACTCAGCCCATATAAAACCAATCATTTCACATTATCACCCTAGGTTGAATGTAATCAACCGTTCCCCAATAGCCTTAAATTACATTCGCCTGGAGCTAGCACCATGTGGCTAAACACTCGTAGCTCGTCAAGTACCATACCACATTGATACGAGTGTTATCTACTTTCTAACAGTTATGTTATGTCCCAGAGACGTTACAGCGCTAACTTTTACCTTAATCGTTGTTTTATTGCGCAGTTTGGTCTTTGTACAGCGGCCGCGGTGAAGGCAATTGTAAGATTCTTACAAAACTTACTTTTACCTTGTAGATAGCTAGACAAGAGCCTGGAAATTAAATTCCGGTAGGAAAGCCGTGTTGTAGATATTGCGTTCTATATTTATATTGTAAAAATGGTGTTCATAACGGCGAGGAAATACAGCACTCGATAACAGAAATAAGACCTTATTAGTCAACTAGTCGAAACCCACGCTAAGGGTTGAATTTCGGTAATTCATTTTTAGTGCACCCTTACACACCAAAAGGAAACAAACACCCTCCTAATTTCAAGTTTTTAAGACCAGTGGTTTAGGCTTTGCGTTGATAGATATGTCAGTCATTCGGTCAGTAACGCAAGAGTTTTATATATTTAGATAACGCTAAGGGTTGAATTTCGGTAATTCATTTTTAGTGCACCCTTACACACCAAAAGGAAACAAACACCCTCCTAATTTCAAGTTTTTAAGACCAGTGGTTTAGGCTTTGCGTTGATAGATATGTCAGTCATTCGGTCAGTAACGCAAGAGTTTTATATATTTAGATATCAAGTCGAAATCATTTGTAACACCCCATCACGCTGTGAATAGGGATTGGGACCATCAAATACACAGCGTGTGTGACTGGAATATTATTAAATAGCTTAGTAGGTACTTACCACAACATCCTCTGGTGGTGACCCTGACGACCTTGACGGCGTAATGCCTGAGCAGGTCGACCTGCCACCACGGCGATGCTTCTCTCTGTGTCTCCGTGCATCTTTTTCCATCGTGCTCCGTGGTGCGCTCACCATCGTTCCCATTGGCAGCGGCACCACCTCGCACGGTGGTCGACTGGTTCGCAGGTTTGCGGAAAGCAACATTTGTACCTGTAAGTGAAGATAGTTTTACCAAACAATGTATCAAATGCTAAAAGCTAGTGGAGAAACACCTTGACTTCCTTTCCTTTGTTCCATTCTAGCTACTTGTGTAGCATAAATCAGAACAATGCAATCCAACGACATGGTCATCGTGGTCATGGCATTCTGTCGCTGACCGAGAAACGGTCTCAATCGTTCTGATCGCGCAACATAATAGGGTTTTTACTATTGCCATTGATACTTGTAGCCAGGTCAATTTTAGAAGATGTTCATATTCTTACCACAAAACGGTGGTTCAGCAGTCCAGTCCCCTCGCAAAGTGCAGTCTCTTTGGTGTGCCCCAAAGAGCTCGTAGCCATCATCACACTCGTACGTGGCAATCGTCCCTGGTACGATCTCAGTCTCGCTAGGCAGTGAAACCCTGGCGTTCGGCGGCACCGCTGGATGACCACATCTGCGTTCACCTGTGTCAGAAATAAAGTTAAGTTAGTAAGTTTTTATAGAATTCAACTTTATTTATATAATTAAATAACATCTAATACTAATATATTACAGAATATTTACGAAATATATATTTTGTATAGTAAAAGTGTAAGTTTTGACATTTGGACGACACGTTATCGATACGGTAGTGGTTTATGCTAACCAGGGGGGTTAGCATAAACCACTACCGAGCGCCTGGAAACCTGAGAGGATGTCTACCGTTGTTACTTGGGGATTACAGTCATGATCCCATTTTTTATTATTTAATAAGAAAGTTACCTTTAAGGAATGGCTAATTCGGCTATGAAAAGAGTGCAAAGCTATGTATCAGAGTGAGAGCGAAATTTAGTGATCTACCAGTAACTTATAGTACCTAGGTACATATCAATGAACTCATCTTTGGACCCTTGA
The DNA here is from genome assembly GCA_912999785.1 of Hydriomena furcata. Lineage (NCBI taxonomy): Eukaryota > Metazoa > Arthropoda > Insecta > Lepidoptera > Geometridae > Hydriomena > Hydriomena furcata. The sequence goes on from OU538821.1 coordinate 5,176,338, forward strand.
TTAAGAGCAAAGACTGGTTCCATATAATTGATGCAATTGTGCATGTCAATATTTAATCAAGGAGGCGCCTAGACATTATTAGGTCCAAGAGAGTTAAACATTGAGTGAGAGATGACAGTATAAATTGTCACCAGTCACGGTGGATATATAAATATATAAACGAACAATTCACGAAAGATTCGAAAGCCATTTTTCATTATTTTGATTATGGTGAATAGATTAACGTTACTTACAAATGGACAAAAACGGTGGTTCTTAATTCGACGTATTTTTTATTTATTTATGATAGTGCAGATTGGTTAACCTGGTGACCCGACTTTGATTTTCCTATTGTATAGAATAGAAAAAAGTCTGATATTTGTATTTATGAAGGAGCAATAGTACCTTCATCACTAAAAAACTACTCTTATCGTCTGACTTTTCAATTGGTCGAAACATTTTCGTCGGTTTATTTTTACTTTTTGAAACGTTACACAGTACAACTTGTTGTATTAATTAAGGATAATGTTGTATTAGTGGGCGAAGTGCGAACAAAACTTAGATAAATTCGAAAAGGGGACAAAACATCTACAATATGTGAGTGTCTAAAAAATTGTGGACAAAACCAGAAATGGGGCAGCGTACAGACCGTTTCCTCGTCCACTTAGCCTAGGTACACTAATTGAATGCAAAAAAAAGAAACGCGGAAGACTGCTGCACTATTCTATGCAAAACTATTGCGTAACTATTAAAGTACGCTGCTCCATTGCGTGCTAGATTAGAATAATGTCGAACAGTGCCCCTCATAGCCGCGTATTGTGACGCACTCGCTTAGACCTATTTGTTAGGTAATGAAAATAACAATACGTAGATGGATACGAAATTGCATAATAAATATTTCCAGCGGCGATGGGCTTGCGAACTGTTATTTTGAATATGAAATATTAGGATTAGTCTTGATTTTTATTTTTAGTTATATCATTATAACTCAGGTTTTCTGGTCGTTTTGAAGTAATCGTTTTTTGGCGCAATGCATGCTACATATGACATATACCTACGCGAGTATAAAAATCAATCAAATCAATAGGATCACGACTGTAATCCCCAAGTATGGTAGACATCCGCTTAGATCCTTGAAGATGTCTAGAGAGGGTAGTCAGAGGCACGTCCAAACATTATATTTGGCACATGCCCACATTTTGCAGTAGTTAGCATTCCATACGTGACAGGTTGCAAGCCCATCGCCGCTTATAAGAATACTAACTGGTTTCCTCGCGATGTTTTCCTTTACATTTTTTTTCATACATAAATAAATTTGTCATATGTTTCATGCAAAATTTTTAGACCAGTTTTACCCTGACATTACGCACAGAAATTTTACAAAATGAATCTTAATATAATCTGTGTCCTTAAAAATACTAGTTATACGAAACGTATATACGAAACGTCTCACAATTATATCTCCAAACGATAAGGAAAAGGCTTCCAAAAATTATCTTTAGATATATTGTCTGCAATCCGCTATTATTATTCATCTGTCTTATATTATGTACCTCCTCCTAATGGTAAAAATATCAGATCATCAGGTTTATTTTGTGAAAACCGATATTCACTCGCTGTTTTTAATTTCCAGAGCTTAGAACATCGATCAAATATAAAAAACCGGCCAAGTGCGAGTTGGACTCGCGCACGAAGGGTTCCGTACCATTATCTATAAAAATCTACAAAAAAACATGTTTGTTGTATGGGAGCCCCATTTAGATATTTATTTTATTCTGTTTTTAGTATTTGTTGTTATAGCAGCAATAGAAATACATAATCTGTGAATTTCAAATGTCTAGCTATCACGGTTTATGATATACAGCCCTGTGACAGACAGACGGACAGACGGACAGCGAAGTCTTAGTAATAGGGTCCCGTTTTTACCCTTTGGGTACATCATCTTCCTGCCCTTATCCCACTTAGGTGGGGTCGGGACAACATGTGTTCTTCTTCCATTTCACTCTATCGGCCGTCATCTCATCACTGATGCGAATACTAGAAATAACTTCGTTATAAACTCGCTGTTCCCACGACTAGGCTCACTAAAACTAAGAAATCATTTCAAGGGCAATGTGTCTATAACAAAATCCCAAATGACATGCAAAAGCTATCTATTAGTAAATTTAAAAACTTAATAAACGTAAACTATGCAAAAAGGCTTATAATAAAATATCTGATTATTTAGACGACAAAAAAGCCTGGGACTGCTCGCTGGCTCTATCAATAATAATTAATTTTGTATTAAATATAAATACAAAGACAATAAACAAAATTAAATTAAACTTAACTAAACTTGACGATTCTAAATTATCCAAGTGATTTCAATGAATAAACGCTTTATTTGATTTTGTTTTTGATTTTGACTCACTCCTTTTTTACCCATATCATCTTTCACACATCTTTTCTTTGGGTTAGTCCAGGAATCCCCATTGAATATCCCCATCAATGGGGATTTCTGGACTTTTTTTTTGAAAAAGTCCAGATATCCCCATTGGCAGCGCATTGAGCGTGTAATGGGGATAACTGGACTTTTTCTAAAAATTTGGCCTACCTCTTTGTCTACATCCACATTCATTTCTATCATTATCTCGTTTTATGACTTTCTTCCCTACTCATGACATACCTATACTACGCTAACCTATTGCACCTCATATTTTCGTGAACACTTTAAAGCGCATGTGACTTAAACCATTTGTAAATGCAAAGTCCTTAAAGTAAATTACTTTTTCTCGACCAACACACAATGATCTTAAGTAATCAATAGTTCACAGAAATCGTGCGGTTGTTCTACCGAAGGACAGTCTGGCATTTAGCTTAATACTCGTAGCAATAGTATCCCATGGACTATGGACAGCGATGTTGCGAAAGCCGAAATTAATAAACTAATCGAAAGCCTAATGGTTGTATTACACAATCAATTCTCAATCTTCTTTGTTGCTAGCTTGTTTTTTTTTATAAATTTATTCATTTTTTTTTTTAAATATTGGCATTTATATCTTCTTTGAAAAAAGAACAAAAAAAAGAAGATAAAAACATAAAGGGCTTTTTTAACAACAACAACTTAAAAACGGCCAAGTGCTAAGGGTTCCGTACCTATAAAAAACGGCAAACAAATTACGTTTGTTGTATGGAAGCCCCCACTTATATATTTATTTTATTCTGTTTTTAGTATTTGTTGTTATAGCGGCAACACAAATACATAATCTCTGACAATTTCAACTGTCTAGCTATCACGGTTCATGAGATACAGCCTTGTGACAGACAAGCGTACGGACAGAAGTCTTAGTAATAGGGTCCCGTTTTTACCCTTTGGGTACGGATTTTTTACAACAATTTAACTAGGTACAAAAAAGAAAGAGAGAAACGAAGTGAAAAAAAAACTAAAATAGGTTTATACCTATGTAGATGTGACGAGGCTTCTGGTAGTAACAAATGACATTGATTAAGCGGTTTCTCGGAACCCCCGTAGAATCGTAGTTAGCCGCATTTCTCCTTGATTGCTACTTGTTATTGGCACGATCTTGGAAAAGCTACTTTCGTTCTGTTTACATTTTCTAAGGTACCTATTTAAATAAGAAATTCCGATGACAATAGCTGGCTTATCCTAATAATATTATAAATGCGAAAGTTTGTGATAAGGCTGCTCTGTTTGTTACCTAATCAAAAATAAACGACAAAACGGATTAAGATGAATTTTGCTTTGTAGTATGTAGATAAAAATCAGAATAAATAAAGAGGGAACTTATAATTAGAAAAACAACTCCTTTATGATTAAAAAATACAAGAAGGATGATTTTGGTATAGATATGATGTGCCAAAAATTAGACGTTTTAGACCGATAACATTGAGTTGTCATAGCAACGCATTCTACCGAAAAGGTTGAATCCTACCAAGGTCTGTATTGGAAATTCATTTTGTCAAAAACATCTGACATAAATTTGACAACCGAATAATTTTTATGCCTGGATAAAAAGGAGCCTATGTGTTATTCTGATGAAGAAGTTTCATTTTAATCTGTTCAGTAGTTTTTGCGTGAAAGAGTAACAAACACACGCACACCCAGCCACTCAAAAACTTTCGCATTTATAATATTAGTAGGATTATAGACGCGATGCAAAGGTAAGTAAGCTGTAGGCTGTGGGTTCGATCCCCACCCAGGACAAATATTTGTGTGATGAACATAGATGTTTGTTCTGTGTCTGGGTGTTATTATGTATCAAATGTATGTATTTACAAAATATATATATATATATATATATATATATATATATATATGTATATATATATATATATACATATATATAAGTATTCTATCAGTTATCTAGTTCCTATTATACAAGCTTTACTTAGATTGGGGCTAGATGGCGCTGTGTGATAATGTCCACCAATATTTATTTATTTATTTATTTATTTAAGTTTTCTTTCTTCTTCGCTTCAAACATTATCATTCGTCCAAAAACTCACGACGAATTTCAATGCCTACTTGTGACAACCTAATTGTGTTGTTGTTACAAGTAAGTTACAGTTACGTGAGTATTGCCACACAACGGCACACGTGTGCAACCAGGTACCTGAATTTGGTCGCGTTTATTATTTTGTCGGCGTTCAGTCTTTAGCAATACCAACACTGTCCTTCGAACGGTAAGTACTTGTTCACCTTTTCACATCTACACTACTGTAAACTAAAAATAACCCGCCAAGTGCGTGTCGGACACGTGCTTAAAGGACTCCGTATCATCTATATATAACAGCAAAAAAATCTCGTTTGTTGTATGGGAGGACCACTTAAATATATATTTTGTTCTGTTTTTAGTATTTGTTGTTAAGTGGCAACAGAAATACATTTAAAAATTTCAACTGTCTAGCTATCACGGTTCTTGAGATACAGCCTGATATCTGACAGACGGACAGACGGACAGCGAATTCTTAGTAATAGGGTCCCGTTTTTAACCTTTAGGGTACGGAACCCTAATAAGAAAAATAAAAAGACTTAAAAAGAGCCGTATTGGCTCGACTTTCAATCTGAAGGTCGTGGGTTAAAATCCCGGCGGCTGTGCATAAATATATTTTTCTGTTCGATTTTTTTTTTGCCGTGTTTAATAGATAATGTATAATAAATAAACCGATAAATAAACCCTTCGTGAGCGAGTGCGACTCGCACTTGACCCGTTCTTATTCTTTTAAGCTCTTTTCATTCTTTTAGTCTGTAAATTGGATGCACTGAATGTATGCAGGAGCAATTTCGATATAGTCGCGGAGCCTTTTGTGTGCGTTGCTAACAAGCAAGAACTCGCCCCAAGGGATCCCGTTCAATCATCGACCACATAGCCCAATAGACGCCTAAAGGGCTGCTTTATTGTAAAGATGTACATAGCACGGTACATTTAATTACATCATCACTACATAGTATAAAGCAAAGTCTAAAAAAAAGCTTTCCGCTTCCCGCGTCTGTATGTCTGTATGTATGTTTGCTTATATCTTTAAAACTACACAACGGATTTTGATGCGGTTTTTTTTAATAAACAGAGTGATTCAAGAGGAAGGTTTATATGTATAATACATGCATAATATAGTAGAGAAACACTGATAATTTTAGAGGTTTCTAATGTGATGTCGTAAATAAACACATTTTTTTGCGCTTACATTGCAAATGCTGGCTGAACCCCACGAGATATATCAAAATAATGTACTACAGTATTGTACACCTTAAAAACGTCTACAAAAAAGTCAACGATGGTATTAGAAATGTCTTACGCACAGCGAAGCGGGCACGGGTCAGCTAGTACTATATATCGTCAAAAGACCGTCAGCGATACCGACACGACAGCTAAAATATACATAACTAGCTGCTCGCCCCGGCTTCGCACGGGTGGTACCTGGATAAAAAGTCTACCGATTTTGTGCAAACTTCACATAAACCATCTACTAAATAGTCCGAACAAAGCCTAAACATTTGTTTGGATAGGTGAGCCCGTTCTTGAGTTATAAAATTACAACGAAAAGTGGCATTGATTTTTATATCTATACTATCTATACTAATATTATAAAGAGAAAAGTTTTGATTTTTTGTATGTTTGTAATGGATAAACTCAAAAACTACTGAACCGATTTCAAAAATTCTTTCACCATTACCAAGCTACATTATCCTTGAGTAACATAGGCTATTTTTTATTTTGAAAAACGAATAAATTCTTTAAAAGAATGACGATAGTTTGAAGCAAGGTGTAAAAAATTGCTAAACATTTTGCTTTCTTCGTGTGCGGGAACGGGAACGGGAACGGGAACGGGAACGGAAGACAACATTTGTTAATTCTAAAGCGATACGAAGTTCGCGGGGTCAGCTAGTATATTATATATAGATTATTACATCTTTGTATCTTAAGATACAGAGCAGCGATATGAAAATATTTTTTTTTCCAATACATCTTAATACATCTCAATACATTTCCGTGTAATGAAATGAAGAGAAAGATACAATACATTATCTGTTGTGTGTGTGATACATTAAGATAATTTAAAGCTATACATCCCTGCATGTAATGTACTTTAATATACATTATAGCTGCCGTGTGTAAAGCCCTTTAAGGCTTAATTTCTTCAAAAAAACAATTCTGTCAAACCGTTGTTATGTTCGGGTCAAAACATAATCATAATAAATACTGGTGGAGATTTTTACACAGCGCCATCTAGCCCCAAACTAAGCAAAGCTTTTAAGTACTATGGGAACTAAATAACTGATAAAATACTCATGTACTTTTGCATGACATAAATGCATTCTGATTGCAATTGCTGACTGACTGTTCAATTGCAGTCGCGCGCGTCTTGAATCGCGCTCGGTTTCTTATATCAGCAGTATAAGTCTAGTGTCTTGTCAGACAGTGTTCGCCTTTCATGAGGAGTCTATATATATATATACTCGTCAAATTGAGAACCACCTCTTTTCGTCGCCTGCAGAGACTGATGTATGATGTGGTAACCATGCTCTCCTTTAAATGTAAAGCTGTATCGATGTACAAAGCGTCTTCTAAAGCGTTTGAAATGGCTTTTGTGATTTTCACATTACTCCGCTCTATATTTACTCCTGAAACACATTTTACACCAGTTTGGGGGCCTATGGATTCTAAAGAAATTGAGTAACATTTTTTTGTCAAAAAAAATAAATAAATAGAAGACCGGGCTCAGTGGCGCGTCTTGGGAGACCTACAGCAGTGGACTACTAAAGGATGATGTAGATCATGATGGCAATAGTAGCACATCACCGCACCAATAGTTGGTTTGAAAGACGTATCCGGATGTCGCGAGCGTCGCTCGACCGCTTGATTGTAGCGGTTTAAGGCGCTCTAAGGGCCTAAAACAAGCTCTAGATGGCGAATGCGTATAGTAAATATTATCTACAGTTTTTATAAGATCGCGTTGCTGGTACCTACGTATGCAGGTAATAGGCTTTACTATAGGTAACATTACCCATAACCATTTTCTCTTTTTCAGACAGACAGAGTTCCTTTCGCATTTATAATATTATGTTCCTATAAGTGAATGATTTGTTTGTTACTACAAAAACTAGTGCGATAGATTCACGTCAGATTCGGCGAAGCGCGTCCAATTCGAAGTCACCTCATATCGAAAAAAAAAAAAGTACGGATACCACGTAAAATATGAAAAACTAACGTTACCATTCATTATTTGATTTATCGACCTACTATTTTACCTAGTTTTATTGTGTTTTTCTGGCACAACAGTCCAACAACAACGAGTTGGATAACGAGAAATTATTAAGTGGTTTTGAACAAGTTCTAACTTAGATATGATTGTTACATACGTAACGAATTCACGACGTCAATCCTCCACGTAAAGTTATTTTGATACCGACTTCAAACCCCGTTGTTTTTTTAGTAAAGTTTAAAGGATTACTTTTCTTAATCTCCAAATTTCAAAGTTTGTGCAAAGTGGAGGAGGGTGTAGTACTCGCAGACCTATCTATAGTATAGGGGTACCTAGAAATCACAGGCTCGACGACAGGCAGTATGTACAAGCGGCGCGTCTACTCTCGCCTCGGTTCTCGTACGACTGGCGTGCCCGAGCACAGTCTCGGTTTGTATTAGTATATCTAACACAAACACTACAGACGGTAAGTATAAGAAAATAATCCTAAAATATTATTATTAAACTTGAACATCTGATGGCCTGGCTGCCAATAAAAGCACAATCTAAAATATAATTCCTGAAATCATGAAACTTGGAGGGTATAAGAAAATAATCCTTGAAAATACTTAACGTTGACGATTGACGTCGTGAATTAGTTACGTAGGATGTTTAGGTAATTTTTTTTTTTCGAAACAAACGATTTATAAAATTTGAGACAAAATTCTTCATAGATTAATCAGCACAAGTTCACTGGTTGGCAACAGATATTAAATAACACACGTACTCTGAATCGAAGTAAAAAAACAAATTGTCTAATAATGTAGAAATAAATATTGGTTGACATTTGACACATCGCAGGCTAGCCCTAAACTAAGCAAAGCTTTACTAATATATACTTTTTTTGTAAACAACATACATGATACCACATAATAACACTCAGACACAACAAACATCTTTGTTCATCACACAAATATTTGTCCTGAGTGGTGATCGAACCCACAACCTACAGCACAGAAGGCATAGCTACTACCAACTGAGCTGTAAGGCCATTCAAATCTATACATATAATAAAACTGTAAAAGAGTTCAATTCTGTACATTGAATAAAAACTAAAAAAAATACTCCTAGGGGCCTTTATACAAGTAACACAAACCAAAAAAGAAACATTTTGAAATTTTTGTCTGTCTCTCTGTTCGGCTTTCACGCAAAAACTACTGGACGGATTTAGGTGAACTTTTTTTGTTATGTAGCTATTAGTCCTCGGCAACATATAAGCTATAATTTTTTTTGAAGATTGGAATACCTGATGTGAAACTATCTGTCGACCAGCGAAGCAGGCACGGGTCAGCTAGTGATTAAATAATAATGATCGAACATTATTCTACATGTAGCTCCGACTGGGAGGTCGTACGTTAGCAGGGTCCGAATGGTCTATGGCCCAGATACTTCTAACGGTGGCCGATTGTTCTAAACACAAAAACCTATACGCGGAGACGCGCGCCCTACTTGGCCTTTGGCTGCGGCGGCCAAGTCATAAGCGATTTTGCTATGCTACTGAAATAATGCGATTTATTACGAAACCTATGTTAAAGTTACTGGTTTTTCTCATTTTCATTTCATCATTTAATTTATACATTTTCATTTTTTTATGCTGCAATAACAGTCTTTTACAAACTTCAAAATAAGAACACTACACACTTTTTTTTTGAAAATCTTGTATTATATAAAATTGAATCGCTGAATGTGTTGCTAAGCGCAAATCTCGAGAGCAGCTGAACCGATTTCGCTTATAATTTTTTTTTTGTTATATTCGTTATTATCAAGAGAAGGTGCATATGAAAAAAAATAATGAATTTGACAGGACAACGTCTGTCGGGACAGCTAGTATAATATGATAATAATAGGTACACGTTCTTCCGTCGCTTCGACTTCATTCACGTGAAGTTGTATTCAAAAAGACTTCAACCCTCACTGCACCCTCTTAAGGGTTAGTGCATCCCCTCTTAGTGCATCCCTACACTCCAAAATTAATACATCCTTCAAATTTCAAGTTTCTACGACAAATGGTTTAGAACTTTAGACTATTTTATGATAGATCAGTCAATCGGTTAATCAATAACGCAATAGATTCATATATTATTTCGATATTCTGACCGCGTTCACTGTTTTCTAATAACAGTTTGTTGCGTTATCAAATAACCATGTAGTTAATCCCTATTAATATCTTACTCGTTTGTAAATCAATTCACAAGCACGTAAGATGCAACCAATATAGTTATTTGACCTATATTAAATGGTGTCGGACTCAAGATACAACAGGATACACTCATTTTAAATAGATAACTCGGCTATTTACCGCGTTTTGACAAGCTTTTATTTAACTTGCAATGTATGTAACTATGTAACTATGTTTGTTAAGGTGGAATCTTGCAACTCAATTTTGAAGCAGTTATCCCCAACCGATTGAGCTAAAATTTTGTATACTTATGTAACTTCGGTGACAATGCAATAATATGGTGACAACTGATCCGATGGAGTCAGGAGCTGTTCAACAGACACTCACAACGGAACTTAGTAAATACTCTGATTGAGTAAAAACTTTGCATTCTTGTCAAGTTCCGATGACAAATTCACACAACTTACAGCGCTGAGAGATCTGAACTGTTACTACCAACTGAGCTGTGAGGCTGTTAAATAAATTACATGTCGGACTTCCAAGAGTTCCAAGCTTACAACTTAAGTTTACAACTTAAGCCGTAAGCTAAGGTCAGTCAAGTGCTTGCAAAGACGAAGCCAGTAAGTCGTGTTGAGTGTCAGTATGACATAAATACTTTTCTTGTGGCAGCAAAGGTTCGAGACTACTTTGGCCTGAGCACTAACCACTAACATATCGACAACCTATCGTCTAAATATCAAAACTTAAACTTTGTGAATAGTGAAAGTGTCAGTTTTGGCATTTGCACGCATTTCAGAATATCCACTTTGGAAAAGTGCAGAACTCAACTAGACCTTACTTTTTTGTTTAAAATTTTGACTTATAAAATAGCATGTCCCCAACTTTTTCGTCAGTTTAACTTTAGAGGCCCCCGCAGAACACCCCGTTACCCCTACCCTCTTTGCATAACCCTCCACATCGCACCATTGTACTTGGTAGTAACTCTCCAGTCCCCAGGTTATGCAGATCCCTAAATAATTATTGCAAGAACATTGATATTTTTAAGATTAACATAACTAAGTTCCGCCGGCACATGGCAACAATTTAATAATTAAGTAAGAATAGATAGATAGATAGAAAACTCTTTATTGCACATTGCACACCACATAACAATAACATGAAAAAAAAAGCAACACAAACCAACATTGGAGTACAATGGGCGGTCTTATCGCTGGGAGCGATCTCTTCCAGACAACCTTTGGATGGACTGGACATAAAGTGTACGATATACGACGGTGGTGCAGTCAAAAGCGTGTACCTACATACATTTAATACAAAATAAACCTAAAAATATCTTTAAAAACAAATAAAATTAAAATACCTAATCTATACTACTCAGAGGTATTTAAAAAGTGACTGAGTAATAGCCTTTTGAAAATGTCAATAGATAGGCAGGTTACTACTATTACCTCTCTAGTTATATTATATTTTCTTAGTTTCTTATAAGCGGCGATAGGCTTGCAACCTGTCACGTATGAAATACTAACTACTGCAAAATGTGGGCATGTGTCTAATTAATGTTTGAGCCCCTGACTACCCCCACTAGACATCTTCAAAGGATCTAAGCGTCAAATTGAGAACCTCCTTCGTCTGTTAAAAATAGAGCTTGCATGCATGATTGTACCACGTTTACACTCGCGTACGAGTGGCGAGACTACGTGCGAGGCGAACCACGAGACTAGCCATGCGCAGAATATATCCTTATAGTGAAAAGATATATATGTGTCTTTTCATCTCAGTGAAGTATATCACTCATCTAGTTCAATAGTTCATTTAGTTCATCTAGTTCATTTAGTTCATCTAGTCCAATAGTTCGTTTAGTTCATCTAGTCCAATAGTTCGTTTAGTTCATCTAGTTCAGTTTGTCGCTTAGTTCTTAGTTTATGCATTGAACTATCGTAATTTGCATTAATCTAGTTTATGTGGTCAACAGAGATGATTTTGTTAGGTGTTCTTTTATCTTTCCTAGTTCATCGAACTAAAATAAATAAATAATAAATAGAATCGCGACTGTAATCCCCAAGTACGGTAGGTAGAGTAGACATCCTCTCAGATCTCCAGACGCTTAAATTTCTGTAGATGTGTAAAGGTTAGTCAGAGGCGTGTCCAAACATCTGTTTGGACACGCGAAAAGTAGGTAGGTAATTAAGTAAATAAGGTATGATTAGTGTTCAATGTAATTTTGGTGGTTTATCGCCACAAATGTAGATGTTCCTGTACTAGGCTCAGTGTACCTACTACTTTGAAACTCTGTTTGATAGGTATTAGTATAGTTGGTATGTTCCAATAGCGAAAACCATACCACACAACCAGTGTAACAATACAATTTTCAAATGACGCGTAGACGAAACTCACCCATAATAATTAAATTTTAATATCTTCATCTCGTTTACGCGCTTGAAAGTTAGCGCGCTAGAGAGGGATGCCATTATTATTTTATGGTTCGGCACAGTAGGCACATCTTCGCGGCGAGTGTTGTCGTACTTCTCTTTAAACTCATGTTATCTCTATCTATCTAGTTCGCGTATATCAGCGTGTAGTTCGCGAATGAAATGAAGTACTGAAGTACTTCAATTGAAGGAGATATAGTGAATGAATGAAGGAATACAGGTGAAGTAGTCCAATTGAAGGATTCATTCGCGAACTACACAAGGCTACACGAGACGAGGATGTGAATAGACGCTCGTGGCTCGCCTCGCGCCTCTCTCCTTTACTATCGATCACACGAGGTGCGGCCCGAGACACGAGACGAAGCACGAGACGAGGTTCGAGGCGAGAGTGTAAATCTAGCATAAGACATGACTAATAAGTATCTAATTATGTCAAAGCATGACGTGTCATATCCATGTGTGTATATTGACTCAGCAATTTCATTCATTCGGTCATTCCACTTTATTATGCAAAACCGTTATTTATTAGCGTAGGAGAGTTTAAATGCCTTTAAGTAGATGTTTAAAAAAGCGAGTACAAATGTACATGTTTAAAAAAGCCGCGTTGGCCGAGTGGGAGGTACCTCGACTTTCATTTCGAAGGTCATGGATCCGAATCCCGATGAGAATCAATGGATCCGTCTGTTCGAATAAAAATATGCGCATCAAAACAGAGAAGGAAAACGTCGTGAGGAAACCAGTTAGTATTCTTATAAGCGGGGATGGGCTTGCTACCTGTCACGTATGGAATTCTAGCTACTGCAAAATGTGGGCATGAGCCAAATATAATGTTTGGGCGTGTATCTGACTACTCCCACTTCATCTTCAAAGGATCTAAGCGTCCGGAGATCTGAGAGGATGTCTACCGTACTTGGGGATTACAGTCGTGATCCTATTATGCTATGATCCAAATTTTTTTTCATGGAACTATTTCCATCCTATCGTGCTATAAACGAATATATAGTTCAGTTCTCGTTTTAGCTAGTTAGCACTCAAAAGTCCTTCAATTCAAACAAATTGAGAGACGAGTTCTCACGATCGACCAATTGGCCAGCTGAATTAAAGACGCTAAATTAATCTTAGTGTTTCTTATACAACAATTATTTATCATTTACTTAAAACAATGCGAAAATTGTATCCTGCAGAGCTGATTATAATAATATAAAATGGTGTTTAAAGTGTGGGAACGCGGCAACAATGGAGCAAAGTGTTGCGCCATCGACTGGCCACTGGTTGCCCTTGACGCCATAGCTTATCTACATATAGGTATAGATAAGCTATGGCGTCAAGGATAGCCTTAGGATCAAGGATAGCCTAAGGATGAGTTTCCACCTACGCGGAGCTACGCCAAGCTCTGCGGAGCTTCGGAGCGGACCAAACACAGCGCTCGACATTTTGAAACTCGAATATTTGAGCGTTGTTATTGGTCCGCTCCGCACAGCTCCGCAGAGCTCCGCGTAGGTAGAAACTCACCCTAAGAACATACTAAATACAAATTATTAAAAGACTAGCTGGCCCGCCCCGGCTGCGCACCGGTAAACTTACCTGAACGCTCCGTCGCACTCCCTTTTAGAAGTGATATTAATAATATATAAATCGTTAGTTAATTATTTGCAATTTGTACCTAGTAGGCACACTTTGAAATTTTGAAAAAAATATGAAAAAGATAAACTGGTTCATGAGATACAGCCTTGTGACAGACAGACGGACGGACAGAGGGATAGCGAAGTCTTAGTAATTGTTTCCCGTTTTTACCCCTTTGGGTACAGAACCTAGCTAAAAAGCCATAGATGAACAGCCGTAATTCAAACCAATGACCTCCGAATCGTAAGTCTAGGTTCCTCCCACTCGGTCAACATATCACTAATCTAAAAGTTCTCAGCACTTTATATATTTATAACAATAACTTGTAGGTGAGTCATTGAGATAAACTTATATGGTCAGAATAACCTAATTTCCGAAGGCAATTAAGCCATTTGTCTTTGACATTTATGACGCTACATTCTAAACTAAACACTAAGTCAAGTACCATTCGCCAACTTCTACGCATAGGGTAACCAAACTTTTCATAAAATATGTATTTTTAAAGTTCCGTACCCAAAGGGTATAAACTGGACCCTATTACTAAGACTTCGCTGTCCATCTGTCCGTCCGTCTTTCTGTCACTGCCCCCGGGGGGGCTCCCCCCTCACCAATGAAAGTGTATGCCAATGAAAGAAGGGCAAGGTCTATAGTTGAAAACCACTATCAATGCCCATATATTTTGAAGGTTTCTCTTCATTTCCCTGGGATCCCATCATCAGATGCTGACTTGGTGGTAATGGGACCACCACGGAAGTATAGGCTTTAAAAATAAATTTGGAAATGCGTCGTGGATAAATCGAGGAATATACATACACACAAAAAAAATTGGGAACCTTCTCCTTTTTTTGAAGTCTGTTAAAAATACCAGTCCCTTATTAGACAACAAACGCATGACGACACTACAAACAGGCGCAAGCGCATGTTGAACAGATGCCGTCAAAGATTGTTCTGCCGACAGATTTATTGGTTTGGCTGGTGGCAGTTTTTGTGGGCACGGCTTATGGCCGGAAGGTTCGAAGGATACTGTGTGGTCAATAGGGTTTTGTAGTCACTAAAGTAGGTAATAAAAGTAGCATAAAAACATAATATATTTATTTCAAAAAAAGAGGTTTCCATTTTTAGAATTGGAAACCTCTTTTTTCATCGGTTAATTAGTTTACTTACTTTCGCATTATAAAATTAACCCCATTTAACCTCCTTTCGGCTTTACGGGTTTTGTAACACCGTGAATTTATCGCGTTGAATTGAAAAAGTTGAAAATTTGATTGTTTAAAATAATAGGTTTTTAATACACGTTTAAAAGGTTTTTAAAAAGTTTTACCTTTTTTTTTGCAAAATGTATAATTTCTGATTTCGGTATTAATACTTCGGTAATTTCTTCGGTACTTACTTAATCAGTTTTCCCACAATTTCTGCATTTTTCATGCAAGTAAATGCAATATAAATCGTGTCTCACTCAATACAAAATTGCATGTTTTAAAGATCTCCCCTTCCCTTAGCTCCCTTCACAGGAAGCTTACGTTTACCTACCGTACTTACCGCTTACGTACTTGTAGCAACATACGTGACATGTGTTTTAAAAAACCCTTTTTGCAAGCTTGCTTTGTTAGTTTATTTTCTTCTTGGTCCAATTAATAACGATTGAGAACAGAAGAGGGAAGATGGTTGGCCACCGTATACGGTACGACAGTTTCATAAAGACCATAATGGAAGGGAAGGTAGAAGTGAAGAGAGGAAGGGGAAGGCTAGGAATAAACTACATGAGAAAGGTAAAGGAGACAATAGCTAGAGAAACAGATGGAGAGAGCTGCATAAATTACACCCGGAAGAGCTCTTAAGTTAGAAGAAGTTAGTTTCGTAGTACCTTTTAATTTAATAGGGTTTAATCTTAACTTTGGTGACGATACAAGAATGGTAACAGCGAGCTGGTATGACCATGAAGTCAGCAGCAGTTCAGTTTAAACTTCTTAGATTTTAAATGAGAAAGTTTTTACACGGCTTATTACATTTTAAGTACCTAAATACAATTAATTTTGTCTCACGAGAAAACATTGACGTAGCTCTCGACAAATTTATATATTTGACACGGCTAGACATAAATGACAGTGACAGTAAACGCTTTACTTTATTACGAGTAGTACTAAAAGTGAAACAGATCTTCAAAACTAGACAGAACATTTCTCAATCAAGCAGGCTATAGAGGGTTAATTGTTTTTGTAACACTTTATTGTTATTATTGTTGATCGTTACGACTCTGTCGAAATGTTTTCGTCATTCATACAGATTCGACAGACAATGCTGAGAATTCGTGCGGAATTTTAAGCAGCATGTACACTAATGTACAGTCGGTAACTATATTACAACACCGTTTTGTTGTAACGCAAAGCTATTAGATCGCAGGTCAATAAGTTAAGATGTCGATATAGTCACCTGCTAAATTTTCCGTATGATTTGTCCTCATAAGAGTAAGAATGTTATTCAAAGGTTTTTTAAAATTGTTATACCCCCGAGAACACCCGAAAAGCGTGAGTGTGGACTGTATACTCGTCTTCTCGTTCTCTTTAGTTTAGTGTTCTCGTCGAGATCGCCTAGCATACATTTTATATTGTAAATATTGCTATAAATTCGTTTTATTAAGTACCAGGTTTTTTTCTTGTATTGCTGACTGCAGATCGGAGAATACTCATTTGCCGATCTGCCGTTGATCGCAGTCGCGGGCGATTCTCATGAAGAACATCTGAATTGTCTCGAAACGTAATACAAGAAAAAACGTGGTAATTAGCTGTATTTATGGTTAAGATGAGTAACAACCACGATAGTGTTGATTCTTTAATTGTGTGATTTAATATGTAGAATCAAATATAATGATTTTAAACACACTTTTATAATATTAGTATAACTTGAAAGTGAAAAATATAATTGTAAGATCTAATATTATCTGTAGGCATTCAAATATAGCCTAAAGCGAACGTACAACAACCAATACGACGGACTCACAAAAAAATATTGGTTAGAGTATAAAGTCACGACCTTGTAACTCCCAAGTTAGATAAGTGTGAAATATGAAAGTGACCAAAGCCTGCGGAGGAAAATTCACGCAATTTTGCGATATTTTTAGTTTCTGTTTTGTAATACCTACGCTCTGCTCGTCCATTTATATCTGTAAAACGTCAACGTCACATAAAAACATTATGTGAACGAGTGTACGCTCTTAAACAATAAATTATTTTAGCTAAAACAATATTACTCGTATCTATGTTAAACGTTTTTGTCTATGGCAAAATAATGGTCCTTTCAATTCTAACATGTGTTTTGACCATCTTTGACCAATCCAACCTTCTCAGACATCTGGTAAGTCCTTCTCGGAAGAAAAAGAGTATTTTTTTCGCATTCGCTTCGCTGGATTGAAATGCGAATACGGAATAAAAGATCTTCAAGCTTGGAGAATTAGCGAAGAATTTGTATATCAAGCCAAATTATCTTACACTGGCTTGTAACCGCTGTATCGTTTCCGTGTTAACCGGAACTAAATACTTCATTCGAATCTGTTCAGTATGTAGGTACCTACATAATAGCGTGTTAGGGTAATAAAGATGCAATCTATTTTTAAAAACTTTGTCACTCCATGTAAGCTCTATTAGTGGTTGTTTAAAAAACGTTGGTATAATTATTATTAACTAGAACTTCGTAACGCCTTAGAATTAACAAATATTAGTGTTAATTTCCCGTACCCGTTCCGAGATAATGAAAATTATTCATCGATCCTTTGTAAGTTTCTGAACGTACCCAATGTTTTTATTATTTTCTTCTCTTTTATTTATTTAGTAATTTCTTCTTTATAACTTTTCCTAAACTTCCAAAAATCATTTTAAAACCAAAATTAACCGAATCCGTCCAGCCGTTACGAACGAATACGAACAACAATTAATAAAGATAAAGTAATTTACATATTTTATTGATTTCTATGATCACTTTTTCATATTAAACTGAAACCTGAAGATAGAGAACCCAAATTGAGAATTTGAGATAAATGTAAGAGTTTGTAGCGAGCTTTTAATTTGTATCTACATTTATAATACAACGCCTTCAAGGTCGCATGTAAAAACGTATACTAAGTCGTTAAAAATATTTTCCTCAAGTTTACACCGACATCAAACTGACGTAATTTTCATCGCATTGTTGTCTTTGATTGGGTTTGTCCCCAATTTGAATGAATGTATGAACGATCCGCACTCCTAGGGTTGATGATGGCTTAAAGTGATAGTTATATCAGTAACACTCTGAGATAAATTTTAACTGATATCTTCTTCTCTACTATAAAAAAGAAAGTCGGGTTGGTTACAACACTTATAACTCAAGAACGGCTGAACCGATTTGGCTGAAGATTGGTGGGGAGGTAGCTTAGAACCAGGAGACGAATTAAGGATACTTTTTAACGGGAACGGGAACGGGAGTTAATTCTAAAGCGATACAAAGTTTGCCGGGTTAGCTTGTATTCATATAAAACTTATAATATTTAAAACAATTATGAAATGAAAACGCAAGGTTTGATTGATTACTGTGCTTAGATTATACGAATAAAGTATAAAATTGTAATGAATAATTGTATTTTTATGCTTTTTCTGACGGATTTGGAGCGGAGTCCGAACTACGTCATCGTACCAACACTCGCCTACACATAGCGGATTCGGACAGTGGCTGTCAAATGTAAACTGTATTCTCGACATTTTTGTATTGAAAAGTCAAGGATATGTTCGCGTCGAGTGCAATGCTCGTTTGCCCACGCTTTTGCATGTTTGTTAAGTTCCCCATATTTTAATTGTAGCTAAAATGTCTTTGTTAAACTTAATACAAGATTTACACTCGCGTACGAGTTGCAAGACGAGGTGCGAGGCGAACCACGAGACGAAAGTGTGAATAGACGCTCGTGGCTCGCCTCGCGCCTCTCTCCGTGCGGGCCGAGACACGAGACGAAGCTTGAGGCGAGGTACGAGGCGAGAGTGTAAATCTAGCATAAATCTGGACGGTACCGATACTTGACGTAACTAAATAATATGACTTCTATGTAGTTTTATTGAATACTCTTTCATTTGCATAAAAGTTTAGAAATATAAACAAAAAAGGATTTCTACCTAATATAATACGACTATTCATATCATATGCATTAAATTGCTTAAAATAAAATATCTAAATATATAAAACTCTTGCGTTACTGGCTGACCGATTGATCTGTCAACGTACAGTCTAAGTAAGCCGCTGGTCCTAATAATTTGAAATTTGGAGGGTTAATTAATTTGGTGAGGTGCACTGAGAAAGGATATCCCGAAATTTACCTGCTAAGGGAGTGCAGCGGGGTTCCATGTCTGTTTAATAATAACTTGACGTGAACGAAGTCGCGAGGGTTTCCACTATTTAGCTAATTACAAACTAGCTGACCCGTGCCCGCTTCGCTGGTCGACAGATAGTTTCACATCTGGTATTCTAATCTTCAAAATAAATTATAGCCTTTATGTTTCCGAGGACTAATAGCTACATTACAAAAAAAGTTACATCAAAATCCGTCCAGTAGTTTTTGCGTGAAAGTCGGACAACAGATAGACAAACAGACAAAAATTACAAAATGTTTTTGGAACGAAGTTCTTTATCGCGCGTTGTGAAAGGGGGCTAGACGGAAAAAATTCTTACGAAAAGTTGTCACGAAAAGTTGTCACGACAATTTTTTGCTATAGTATATCTATTAATATATAATATCTATTAATTGTGTCGAGGTCGAGGTCGAGGTGGAAGTGGAGGTCGAGATGGAGGTGGAGGTCGAGGTCGAGGTCGAGGTCGAGGTCGAGGTGGAGGTGGAGGTGGAGGTCGAGGTCGAGGTCGAGGTGGAGGTCGAGGTCGAGGTCGAGGTCGAGGTCGAGGTCGAGGTCGAGGTCGAGGTCGAGGTCGAGGTCGAGGTCGAGGTCGAGGTCGAGAACGAGGTCGAGGTCGAGGTCGAACTCGAGGTCGAGGTGGAGGGTTTTGTGAGAACTTCGTTCCATCCGGGTGTCCCTTGACACCTCTCAAGTTTTTTTTTTCTCCTTTTTTTTGGCTTGTGTTACTAGTCTAGCCCCTATGAGTATTTTTTTTAGTTTTTATTCAATGTACATAATTGAACTCTTCTACAGTTTTATTATATGTATAGATTAAAAGCTGTTGATTTCACAAGCGCCGTTTTAGCGCTCGTCTTATTAAGGCATGCACGTGGGCTCATACGTGTTCATTGACAGGCAAAAAGCCGGTAGTTTTTGGGACAAACATTTATATCAAATCTGCGCGACGCTGATCTATGATAGCGGTTTATTATGAGGATTTGGTAGTCACGCTTTAGCAATGAAATGTTCGTCTTACTAAATAGCCTCCTCATTTAAGTTGGAAAAAATATTGTGTCGTTCGAGTGTACGATACAATAATTCAAAATATTCTGTCGGTTTAGTGGCTTTTCACACGTACCGGTTGCCGGGTAGCCAGTGCCGGGTACCCGGCGGCGCAGTGTATGGCCATGCCGGGCAATTTACGCCGGTACGTGTGAAAGATAAAGTACATGGCCATACACTGCGCTGCCGGGTACCCGGGACCGGCTACCCGGCAACCGGTACGTGTGAAAAGGCACTTAGTGTACGTATCCCTCACCTCGCATTATTTTCATCGAAATTACTGAATAACTGTCAAATAAATAATAATAATAATAGGATCTCGACTGTAATCCCCAAGTACGGTAGACATCCTCTCAGATCTCCAGGCGCTTAGATCCTTTGAGTATGTCTAGTGGGGGTAGTCAGAGGCACGTCCAAACATTATATTTGGCACATGCCCACATTTTGCAGTAGTTCGCATTCCATACGTGATAGGTTGCAAGCCCATCGCCGCTTACAAGAATACTAACTGGTTTCCTCACGATGTTTTCCTTCACCGTTTTAAGCACGTGTTATTGATGTGCATATAAATTTTTAGAACAGAAAAATCCATTGATTCACGCCAGGATTCGAACCCACGACCTTCAGATTGAAAGTCGAGTTACCTCCCACTCGGCCAACACGGCTTAATAACGTTTTAAAAACAGAAAATATTCGACCAATCGAAAAGTCAAGTTAAATCAAGTTCAGTTTTATGAAGGTCTATATTAGTCCTCGGAATATATTTTATAAAACAGGCTTATATTTTTGGATTTTTCTGTTCGAAAATTTATATGCGCTTCAAAAACACGTGCTTTACGGTTAAGGAAAACATCGTGAGGAAACCAGTTAGTATTCTTATAAGCGGCGATGGGCTTGCAACCTGTCACGTATGGAATGCTAACTACTGCAAAATGTGGGCATGTGCCAAATATCATGTTTGGACGTGCTTCTGACTACCCCCCCTAGACATCTTCAAAGGATCTAAGCGGCTGGAGATCTGAGATGTCTTCCGTACTTGGGTATAACATTCGTGATCCTATTTTTTAATTTTTATTTTTTATTAAATCTTAGGCAGTATGTATTATTGCAGTGTTATCAAAAAACATAGTAAATCCCAATTATCGATTATAGGGAACTGGTTTTAGTGACAAACATACTTTTTATAGAAGTCAAGTGAATTAAAAGCTTGCAAAAACTGCATGCATAGGTTTTTAGACTAACTACTAGCGAGATAGAATGGCAGAGATGCTCTCTGTATTTTTAAATTCACAAAGCCGTTTCGAGTAATTAAAGAGCCCATTTCGCTTGAAATTAATGTTTTAATTCCTTTGTTAATGTCCTTGCTAATTCTCAAACAGACATGTAGTGTAGGTACCTACTCGTTAGTATGAGAACTACAGAATCGAGGTCATTTTAGTTATTTGGTTTAGGTAATGAACGCAGAGCGGTTTGAATAAAGCGACGCAAACATTTAAACCTTCGTCACATCTCATAAGTAATCCTAACTAAATAAGTTTTTCTCGTCGGAGAGCTCCTGAAAGCTTGGAAACAGATTCAACAATTCAACTACAAAAATTTGATAAGAAAAATATGCACTTAAATATAACATTTCAGAAGATAATTTTTGACAGAGCTCCTGTTTTACATACTACAAAAAAATTCATCTTAATCCGATTTGTCGTTTATTTTTGATTAGGGAACAAACATAGCAGCCTTATCACAAACTTTCGCATTTATAATATTATTAGGATTAATCTAGCACATCGACTTGAGTATTTTTAAGTATTAGACTCAACATCGTAAATCTCAATTTCATGCATTTTAAGGTGGCGCTTACAACGACTGTATTGTTAAGTACCACAATATTTTTTTCATCCCACCATCTCGGAAAGAGTATTTTTGCTCTTCAATATCTGAGTGCAAAAGCCGTTTTTATTCTCTAGAGGATAAAGTAATTGAATTTAGAACATCGTGTGCACTAAGTTTGTGAATTAAAAAAATCATTAAACCTATTTACTGCTACCTCTATGGTGCCGAATATATCATACAACTTTTTTTTAATTTGTCAAAAACTCAGACTCGGAACCTTCTTGGTGTTCTTTTTTCAATTTGCTTTGTACGCGGTTCTTTACGCGGCATTTTTTCACGTCATTATTAAGATTATTCTGTAATACTTACCTCTCATAATGTAGTAGTTAATACCTAAACTGAAATAAAAGTACCTATCTTGTGATTGTAAACGTTTTTTTTTGCATTTAGTCATTTCCTCGCTGAGGTGGAATGAAAAGTTACGTGTTGCACTCGAGTGCAAAGATTTTTACCTCGTGCTCTTTTGATTCCCTCGCTAACGCTCAGGATTCTAATTTTGAATCACTCGCTGCGCTCGTGATTCAATTTTAGAATCCTTCGCTTGCTCGGTCATCAAAATTGAACACGCGGTTAAAAAGCAACTTTGCACTCTTGTATAACAAATAACTATTTTTGATGACTTCTCCACTATTAATAGTTATTATGAAATGTGATAATAATATTAGTTCTGTTACGAGTAGCATACTAAATTTAGAGTACTGTATTATAAAACAGATACAGCGTTTTTTGTGTGCTTATTTTTTTATCATAAAACATATATTTTTTAAATTTGTTAAAGGCCGTGTTGGCTGATTGGGATGTACCTCGACTTTCAATCTTAAGTTCGTGGGTTCGAATCTCGGCGTGCATCAATGGATTTTTCTGTTCGATAATTTATATGCGCATCAAAAACACGTGCTTAAAACGTGAAGAAATACGTCGTGAGGAAACCAGTTAGTATTCTTAAAAGCGGCTATAGGCTTGCAACTTGTCACGTATGAAATGCGAACTACTGTAAAATGTGGACAAATATAATGTTTGGACGTGCCTATGACTACCCCCACTTCATCTTCAAAGGATCTAAACGTCCTGAGATCTCTGAGGCTGTCTACCGCATTTGGGGATTATAGTCGTGATCCTATTTATTATTTTATGTTAATTATAATCCAAGAAGAATGTTAATTGATCCGCGATGTAAATTATGATGGTATAAACAAAACTTGGCTAGTCATCATTAGGATGTCTGCTGTATTCATTATGACTCCCAAATTGTTTAAGGCGCTCCCAGTCGACGATTGTTTTTGTTCGAAACGAAAAAATAAATACTTGTGAACAAGCCACATCTCTTATTTTATAATGTATAGTATATGTGAATAAAGATGTACCCATCTTTAATCACTTCGATAAATAATCCTACCGACCGCTGCAATGACGACAAACACACGTCGGAGCGTGATCCGCCTTAGCTTTTCGAATAAATTAATGATATAAATTATGTATAATTACTTATCAAAAATCTGTTCTAATAGAAATCTAGATCTACATATTACCTATCTTTAACAATAAATCACAAGTTGATTTGAATAGTAGGTATATAAAATATTTCGATCATAAATTCTATAACGTATCATTTTGAAATAATATCTTTATTGTGAAAAGTTTCTGCTATTATGTTTTCAGCTTAATAGAAATCTAGGTAGGAACCTGAAGTAATATACTTATAAAAATAGGAGATGTGGCTTGTTCAGAAGTATTTCTTTTTTCGTTTCGAAAAAGAGCAATCAGCGACTGGCAGCCTCTTAATGTTCTCATAGCTGTTAATTTCTGTTTGTGTAATAAATAAAGTCAACCGAAATTCTGGCTACGGTTTTTGTCTTTATCTTCGACCATAAAGAATGCGATCCGATTGTTCCGATTTTTTTTTTGTTACAAGCTGACCCCGCGAACTTCGTATCGCTTTAGAATTAACAAATGTTGTCATAAGTTCCCGTCCCCGTTCCTCACCTTTTAAACTTTCCCTAGACCTCCACAAACATTTAAAGACCAAGATAAGATAAATCCGTTCAGCCGTTCTCGAGTTTTAGCGAGACTAACGAACAGCAATTGATTTTTATATTTATATAGATATATAGTGTAGAAAATAGCCCAAAGTTAATCCTTTTTACATTTTATTCATGTAGGACTAATCGTTTCTTCGTAAAACTTAAAAACCGGCCAAGCTCGAGTCGGATTCACGCACGTAGGGTTCCGTACCATTATCTATAAAAAAACGGAAAAACAACACGTTTGTTGTATGGGAGCCCTACTTAAATATTTATCTTATTCTGTTTTTAGTATTTGTTGTTATAGCGGCAACAGAAATACATCATCAGTGAACATTTCAACTGTCTAGCTATCACGGTTCATGAGATACAGCCCTGTGACAGACAGACGGACAGCGAATTCATAGTAATAGGGTCCCGTTTTTACCCTTTGGGTACGGAACCCTAAAAACGAATATTGTATCTTGACTTTTCGATTGGTAGAAACCTTTTCGATTTTCATTTCAGCTTTTAAAAAGCAATGAAATTTGTTCTAGAATAAAGTTGATTATCAAGTGATGAGTTCCTGCAGCTCGGTAGCCTTTATTCTTACTATTAATTATCGCCTACGTTGAATACCAACATGACATAATACTATTCATTTGCCAACAAAACAAGTAATTTCAAGTTCAAGTTGAGGAGACGAATCGAGATTACATAAAGCTATAGACCTTATTGCTATAGTAATAAGGTATTATATAACTAGCTGGTAAATGAGAGCTTCTGAATGTGTTGGTGGCATATAAGCAATGGTTTGTTTTGTATTTTATTAGTCAAAATAAATGTGTGGGTACTAGCCGACCCGTGATAAACGTTGTTCTGACAATTTTTTATTGTAATAATCACATATTAAAAAGCAATTTCAGGCAGCTTCCAATTTTTCTCTACAAACGTTGTACTGATAAAATAAATTACGAATTTTGGTAGAATGCGTATCATTAATTAGTCAAAACTGCGTTGCTATGACGACTAAATGTTTTTAGTCTGTGATGTCAGATTTGTTGCACACCAACGCCATCTATACCAATATCATCCTATTTGCGTTTTTTTATCATTTAGGGGTTGTTTTTCGGATTATAAGTTCCCTCTTTATTTATTCAGATTTTTTATATTACTACAAGTACGGTAGACATCTTCTACAGATATCCAGGCGCTTAGATCCTTGAAGATGTCTAAAGCGGATAACCAGTGTCACGTTTTGTCCAAATATGTCATTTAAGATTATATGCATAATGAATACTAACTGGTTTCTTACCGATGTTTTCCTTCACCGTTTTGTTTAAATCCATATTTTTTTTTAAATATAACACTATCTTAAAATAAAAATGCAACAAAAAACATTCTTTAATATCACTTACTCACAGCGTTGTAAAGATAATATCTTGTCTAATGGTTTATTTTACGTGCTCCATGCCAATTAATAGGAGCTATTAAGACAAACTTGTTACAAAATATACCAAAACTAGTTTTGACAACCTTCACATTATGAGGGTTTCACTTCAATAAAAAAAGGATAAAAAAAACATCGTTTGGTTGTCTGGCGGAGCTGCAACGATTGTTGCGAAATATTTGATCATTTGCAAGTACCTAGATACTATCTGAACGGCAAAAACCAGTCTTGGTTATCGTGTGTGAGACATCGACTATATAGCCCAAATTGGGCTGGGTTATCGATGGCGTGAGATGGCCAAAAACGTACACGAAGTTACGTTTGAAAACTAAAAAGAAAACTGACGAAATTGTTCCGACCAATCGAAAAGTCAAAGGACGATATTCGTTTTTAAGTTTTAGGTAGATTTAAACAAGACCAACTTTGGACAATTCTTTACACAATAGAAAAAAAACCGGCCAAGTGCGAGTCAGACTCGCGCACGAAGGGTTCCATACCATAATCTATAAAAACGGCAAAAAAAATCACGTTTGTTGTAGGACCCCCCTTAAATATTGATTTTGTTTTGTTTTTAGTATTTGTTGTGATAGCAGCAACAAAAATACATAATCTGTGAAAATTTCCGTCTAGCTATCACGGTTCATGAGATACAGCCCTGTGACAGACAGATGGACAGCGAAGTCTTAGTAATAGGGTCCCGTTTTTACCCTTTAGGTACTGAACCCTAAAAAACATTGAAATCGGATCACCAAGTAAAAATATTATGAGCACATAAAAAAAACACATGTCGAATTGAAAACCTCCTCTTTTTACGTTAAATATGTTTATCATTTAGAAATACTAATTTGTCGGTTGCATATTTAGCGCGTCGATACGTTACTCCGAATAGCTGTTACCTACTCTAGAATTCTCGCGTGCCCGTTACTAGACCGAAGTTTTAGGAATACCCAATAAAGATTGTAAATAACCACTATCCGAGAGTAGAGGTTGGTCATTGGCACACTAATCGGTGCTAGCTAGCGGTACATCTTATGATAGCTGTCCGTCCACACCTGCACGCTTCATTGGCTCACAAGACGTTTGATTGCCAAACGGTTCTTGATGATCTCTTGACTGACACGCTTATGCCCAAATTCAACCAAAACCTAAAACATGGGCCTTTTAAAATTTTCCATTTAGGACGATCAACACAATAAAACAATCTGCACTTATCTTCACTACTATTAAATATAAAGAGGTCAAATTTGTATTTTTGTTTGTTGTGGATAAACTGAAAAACAACTAGACAAATTTCAAAAATACAAAACATATCAAAAGCTAAATGATGGCAAGTAACTTTGAGATTAGAGGTTTCCACGAAAAATGCAATAATGTTACCTAAGGTATTCAAAAATTTGGCAATAATCTTCATTAGTACACCCGTGCGAAGCCGAGGCAAAGGCAGCTAGTGATAAAATAAAATGATTAATTAGGTCAGCTTAACAATAACTAAGTACTTGGCGAATTTCCTGAGGCGAGATATCCACGGAAAAATAACCGTAATAAAATAAGTGTAAAAAAGAAAATATTAGTAACTAAAAAGTATGCTTATCCAGGTCACAAACTACCTCAGAATCTGTTCAATCATTACTGCATTTTGAAACACAAACATACTCTAAAACATTCGCATAGTAAAATACCTTGTCAATTTGGAACAAAGAGTTCCATAGAAAGTAATATATTGCCTTTTAAAAGAACTTTAAGACTTGCCTCTTAAAAAAAAACTTACATTAAACAGCTCTTGCCAACTTTTAACGGAAGAAGGATATTAATATTACGATCTTGACTTGTCGGAAGACGGATGACGTGTCTCGATTTCTAGTAGTTGTCCCACTCGTAACTACTTCTGCGTTGACCTACCTACATTCAGTGCTGTAAATTGGGGTGTGCCAGCGATGGCCAGGCTCAGAAATTACCAGAAAGAGAGCGCCGCATACTCTTTGATGATGTGGATGCCCTCAAAATTGGGGGCTCTGTGTTTTTTACAGGGGTGTGGGCGCCCAAGCTCAGCTCAAACTTACTAAGAATCTACATTATTTACGGGGGGGGGGAGGTAATTGGGGGGCGCAGTTATAGAAGCTACCACCAGGCGCATAACAGGGTAGGTACGGTACTGCCTACATTCTTACCCACCCCTTACCACCCCTTACCAGTGGTCAGTCTGAAAACCAGCGCTGCTGCATAGACATGACACGATAGTGTTCCTGTTCATGTTTATGTGGCGGCTTATATGCTGAGACTGCACCCTTTTGGCCCACGCAGCACAGTAGACTCCTTCCTATTTTTTGTTTTACTTTATTTTATTTTTTGTTTTGTATTCTTTTTATACATATATTGTATCCCTCTGTCTTCTGTGTGTGTTTGTGTCAAATAAATAATTTCATTTAATTTCATTTCTTGGTTAATTACCGATAAAAGTCCTATCAAAGACTACTTAGGTCTTGCTTTAAACCTACATGAATATCTTTTAGTGTCTGTAATAGATGCAGGTAAACATTAATACCACACCAAGAATTAATCTTAAATACGAGTAGGATCAAAAAACTTTTAACTGTTACCTCCTGTCTAAACACATATTGCAATAACGCTAAATGTGGGAATCTGCCAAAATGTAATGCTTGGACGTGCCTCTGACTACACCCTTCAGTTATCATCAAGGAACTGAGCGCCTGGAGATCTGAGTAGATGTGTACCGTACTTGAGGATTACAGTCGTGATTTGTGTGTGTATGAAATCACGCGTCTAAGTTATCACTTCTTCATCAAAGTTCAACATAACTTGACCTCGGGCCTTAATACTTCCAACAGACGTTGTCCTGTCAAATTTGAATAATCCTACAGAAATAAGCACTTTTAAAGCGGTTCGAAATTTGCTTTACGAACTATTCTCAGACCTACCGAATAAACACAAAAAACAAAAATCGGTCAAGCAATTCGGATACTGTGTACTGTGCAATACTTTGACACGAGAATTTTATATATACCTATAGATAGAAAGATATTTATTTTTATACTAGCTGACCCGTGCCCGCTTCGCTGTGCGTAAGACATTTCTAATACCATCGTTGACTTTTTTGTAGACGTTTTTAAGGTGTACAATACTGTAGTACATTATTTTGATATATCTCGTGGGGTTCAGCCAGCATTTGCAATGTAAGCGCAATAAAATGTGTTTATTTACGACATCACATTAGAAACCTCTAAAATTATCAGTGTTTCTCTACTATATTATGCATGTATTATACATATAAACCTTCCTCCTGAATCACTCAATCTATTAAACAAAACCGCATCAAAATCCGTTGTGTAGTTTTAAAGATATAAGCAAACATACATACATACATACAGACGCGGGAAGCGGAAAGCGACTGCTTTATACTATGTAGTGAAGAAGAAGATAAAACAGTACTACTCGCGGTTCGAAAGTAACAACGCTCTACAAGTTCGTATAAATTATTGTAAGTGATTAAAGAATTGTTGTAGATGTTGTCGTCCTATGCAAGGAAACTAAGATTCTTCATTAATCTAAACTCCGACCGCGCCTCAATCCGCTTGTACGCTTGACCACGAAACACACATATACCTACTGCTTGAATTACGAGTAGGTATGCTCTTGGTTCGTAGAACGCATTTAGAGCGCAAGCTTTTAATAAGGTATCTAGCGTAGGTAGGTACATTTTTGTTGCATGCAACCATCTACCACATAGCCCATAGACGCCTAATGGCTTCATTTCTTCCAACAAACAAGAGGTCAGGGGGAACGGTACAAAAAACATTTTGATTGGACGGTTTAAGGTGATAAGTGAAATTTTTGGCTTTTTGTATGGGCCGAGTCTACCCGGATAAAACGGAAAAAGTGATAAAACTGCATTTACTTGAAAACCATCAAATTTTAAAAGAAACTGTCTGTAATTTACTTAGTATGATTATTTAACGAATTATATAAAAAAATACTGTAGCTAAACAGTTCATAGTGATGATTAAAAACGAAACTAGTGTTTTTGAAGAGCCATCTTTGGAAAATAAATCTATCGAGGAATGTTACAAGAATCGTGTTTCTGTCTGTAATTTATCTAGATTATATCCATAAGTTATCTTATTCATAAAAAGCAAAATTGTATGTTTTGCGGTTATTGAGAAAAAACTATTCTGCATTCATCAAAAACATGACCTCCGCGTTGCGCGTCGTAAATCACGCTCATCAGCAGTGTAAGCCTAATGTGTTGTTTGAAAGTGTTCGCCTTATATCAAGAGTCTTTAAAGGCTGTGTGGTTAATGCAACCAAAGCTCTCCTATACATTTATTCACCTGTTACTATAAGAATAATGGACAGACTTGCCTCTTGCCTGGCGACCGTGGCGGCCAGTGAATGAAGGCCAACAACATACCTTCCATATTCCGACATATATGCCAACACTGCCTTATTCATACAACATGGCGATATAATATCTCTGTATTTATTACGAGTACCTACATCTTCTATCTTCTCTATATTTATAAAAATGAGTCTCAATTTCCCTTGGTCACGGCATCACGCGTCAGCAGCTGAACCGATTTTGTTAATTCTTTTTTTGTTGTATTCGTTATTGTCAGGAGGTCCTTATAAAACATTTTAAATACTAAGTGATTTCCTCACGATATAAATGTACATTTTCCGACAATTGTTGCACCGCCGGGATTCGAACCCACGTCTTTCGGATTGAACGTCGTAGGCGTTTTGTGAAACGTTTTCCTTGGTGCATTTATGTTTATCGGAAACCAATTTACTATCAAGTACCCGGTATACCCCAGGTCCAAACAGTATTAGACCTTTGTCATTTATTGAAACCAGTTACTATTTTGTAAGCGGCGACGGGCTTGCAACCTGTCACGTGTGAAATGATAACTACTGCAAAAATGTGGGTATGTGCATTGTAATGTTTGGATATGCCTCTGACTAACGTCATAGGCATATTCAAACCACCACCACCACCTTTAGACATCTGCAAGGATCTGGCGGCTGAGAGCAGGTCTACCGTACTTGGTGATTAGAGTCGTGATCCTATTTTTTAATTTCTATGTCTTAAAACTATCGATAAAACGACTGCGAACTCGTGGTCACACCAGCTTGTCACACTGGTGTGACTAACAGGAATTTATTTTACTCGGGGTCACACTACATTGTAAAGGATCGCACTTGATTGAATTAATTAAAGTGATGTCCGAGAACCTGTACTTTGCTTAAAAACGACGTTTTCTAAAAATGATACTTAGCTAGATTTTACGCCCCCGAAACCCCTAAATGCATACTAAATTTCATGAAAATCGTTGGAGCCGTTTCCGAGATTCAGATTATATATATTACTAGCTGACCCGTGCCCGCTTCGCTGTGCGTAAGACATTTCTAATACCATCGCGGACTTTATTGTAGAAAAAAAAAATGTGTTTATTTACGACATCACATTAGAAACCTCTAAAATTATCAGTGTTTCTCTACTATATTATGCATGTATTATACATATAAACCTTCCTCTTGAATCACTCTATCTATTAAAAAAAACCACATCAAAATCCGTTGTGTAGTTTTAAAGATATAAGCAAACATACATACATACATACAGACGCGGGAAGCGGAAAGCGACTTTGCTCTATACTATGTAGTGATATACAAGAATTGCTCGTTTAAATGTGTTAATACTCGTATTAAGGTAAGTAACAGCCTACCAACTTAAGATCCGGTTCACTTTATATGCACTTAAATTAATTACGACCTGTTTGCATCAAGTCAGAATACAATCTACTGATTTTATTTGCACAGTCGTAATGTATTCTAAGATATACACAATCTTGTAGGTAAATGTGAAATTCTCTAAAAGCTCCAAAGGACCTCAGAAACATTTGAAATGTCCGCTTCGTTTATACCTAAATGCAGCATGATTTTGTCGACGAACCGGTCTGGTGGCCGTTGACGTCACCTTTTGTCGACAAAGCCTCCAACCACGTTGATTTCGCTAATGTGTCACTTCGCCAATACATTTATCAAAACAAACTGTGTCCTCACTACACAATATAGGATACGGTTAAAAAAAGGCAAGATTTCATATGAATCCTAATCCTAGTCCTAATCCTAATAATATTATAAATGCGAAAGTTTATGATAAGTCTAACCTAACCTAAGGTTAAAATATTGCCTATAATATTCATTAGTTTAGCCGCGCTGACCATACCTACCCGTATTTGGTATGGTTATAAATATTACAAAGTCAACCAGTTTTACTGAATATCAATTTAGCCCTGTTATTCAATAACAGTAGGCACGAAGACTGATGGTATAAACTTAGTCAAAAAACCGAGTAAGATGTTCTTCTCTACATTTTGGAAGGAAATAACATTAGTGAAAAATCAATTAACAAAATCGGTCCAGCCGTTTACGCGTGATGCCGTAACCAAGTGAAATAGGGATCAATTTTTTTTCTACCTATATTGTCCCATGAATATGCTGGGCCATTTTTAACAAAGATAATTGTTCAAATGGTTAGGCTCCTTATAGACTATCAGCCGAAAGTGTGCGTTTACGTAATGCTGGTTCATCAAAAATCAACTCATTATGTAAAGAAAATCAGAATTATTCATTACTAGCGACCCGCCCCGGCTTCGCACGGGTAGCATGTTATTATACATATAAACCTTCCTCCTGAATCACTCTATCTATTAAAAAAAACCGCATCAAAATCCGTTGTGTAGTTTTAAAGATATAAGCAAACATACATACAGACATACAGACGCGGGAAGCGGAAAGCGACTTTGCTTTATACTATGTAGTGATTATTTAGGTAGAGAAGTATTCAATGAAAATGACGCACATTTCCAGTCAAATATAGAAACAAAAATAAATGAAGTAGGCTGTATCTAGACTAGATATTATGTAGTAGATAGACTACACTAGATATTATATGCTATTGTTTTACTACCTAAGTATGCGGGATTCACAAAATCGAACCTTAGTCCATTGCAACAGGAGTCAGTTTGGTTTGTCCATCGCTTGACGTATTTATCTGATCCTTCCAGTCATAACGCAAGTATTGTTTTTACTTTTATCGTACGTACACACGCTTTGTTATTACTTTCATTGATCTCGATTGCGTTAGTGAAAGTTGTCGACAAATTACGTCAATGGCATTTCTATTATAAATGACTGATCTAATTAATTGCAGTTAAATTACAATCCATATCGAATTTTTTCCTTTATAAGTACAATATAAATTTTGGTTCTGGTAGGGTGAGAGCGCTGGTTGTGGGCACTTTATCAATATTTCAAATACACGGTTAATATTAAAAAAATATGAATACGACAATTTTAAACAACATAGAATATGGTATTTCATTATTTATCTATTAGCAAGAGTTTGGTAACAGGCTTTATTTATGAATTAATTATTCATATTTTATTAGACAAAACGGGAAATATTTAGTTGTGGTCAATCAAATTTAGACGTACGCATCACAGCTGTCACTAATCAAAACCATAGAAATAAATTGTATTGACTATAGAATTTAAACAAGTTTGTTTGCTATGTTTAAGAATTGACTGCTAAAATTAAAAATGCCCAAAACCAGGGTAGCCACCACAACCGGGTCTTTGACCCTACATTACTCATTGACCTTTATGTAGTGATGCATTATGCATTTAGTCGATGTTTTAAATATTTGACATGAGAACGAAATCTACCAAAAAGATGGCTCCGTTCCCCACAATAGGACTATAATATGTAGGGTCACAAGAAAAGTCTTTGTTACTTACTAGTTGGGTTTTAAAAGTGGGATACGGATGACTTTGTTTTTGTAAAAGATTGAAAGCGTTAAAAAACGACTATGTAATGTATTAGCATGTAATAATCTGCAAATTACATAGAAACTATAAAACAAGTAAGTGGTATGTTTTACCTCTAAAGCCACGAATACACTAGGTAACATTTAATTTTGGTCCCGCAACAATTTATGTGACGCGGGACACCTCTTCGTCTAACTATAGACAATGAGTTGTGTGTCGTCTAAAAAGTTCTACAACATTTTGCCGATGCATCATCACTACATAGTATAAAGCAAAGTCGCTTTCCGCTTCCCGCGTATGTATGTATGTGTGTATGTTTGCTTATATCTTTAAAACTACACAACGGATTTTGATGCGGTTTTTTTTAATAATTAGAGTGATTCAAGAGGAAGGTTTATATGTATAATACATGCATAATATAGTAGAGAAACA
The DNA here is from genome assembly GCA_912999785.1 of Hydriomena furcata. Taxonomy (NCBI): domain Eukaryota; kingdom Metazoa; phylum Arthropoda; class Insecta; order Lepidoptera; family Geometridae; genus Hydriomena; species Hydriomena furcata. Next base: position 5,210,258 of record OU538821.1, read on the forward strand.
CTGATAATTTTAGAGGTTTCTAATGTGATGTCGTAAATAAACACATTTTTTTGCGCTTACATTGCAAATGCTGGCTGAACCCCACAAGATATATCAAAATAATGTACTACAGTATTGTACACCTTAAAAACGTCTACAAAAAAGTCCACGATGGTATTAGAAATGTCTTACGCACAGCGAAGCGGGCACGGGTCAGCTAGTGTAAGAACAAATATATTTGGCACATGCCCACATTTTGCAGTAGTTAACATTCCACACATGACAGGTTGCAAGCCCATCGCTGTTTGTATTAACTGGTTTCCTCACGATGTTTTCCTTCACCGTTGTAAGCACGTATTGTTTTTGATTCTCATATAAATTTATTCGAATAGAAATCCAGAATCCATTGATGCACGCCGGGATTTTAACCCACGAGCTTCAGATTGAAAGTCGAGGTACATCCCACTTGGCCAACACGGCTTTTTTCCCCCTAGTTTATACGTGGCTTAAACGATACCTACATAGTCTGTGGCTAGCTTTCTCCTTCGTCTATCGAAAGGTCAGCAAAATGACATACTCATACGCCAACGCGGAGCTTAAAGACAAAAACATTGGTTAATTAAGCTTTAGATAACTGTGCTGTTTTATATCGTTTTTAGGGTTCCGTACACAAAGTGTAAAAACAGGACTCTATTACTAAGACTTCGCTGTCTGTCTGTCTGTCTGTCTGTCACAAGGTTAGCTAGACAGTTGAAATTTTCACAGATGATACTTTTCTGTTGCCGCTATAACAAAAACCAAAATCAGAATAAAATAAATATTGAATTGGGCTCCCATACAACAAACGTGATTTTTTGCTGTTTTAGATAATGGTACGGAACCCTTACCCTCGTATTCAAGAACGACACTATGAGAACACGCACCCACAGTGGACGAAATCTTTTTTCATAAACATCACTTTATGTGTTGTGCGACACTGCATAGTGTGACTAGAGGCACATTGTCGTGTGCCTCTAGCCAAAGTTGAGCTCTAAAGGCACACGATAGCGTGCGCCATAGTGCCGCTCAACACATAAAGTGATGTTTATGAAAAAAGATTTCGTCCACTGTAGGTGCGTGTTCTCATAGTGTCGTTCTTGAATACGAGGGTAAGTGCGCGAGTCCGACTCGCACTTGGCCGGTTTTTAAATAATGACCCGTAAAGTGCTTTCTATTTTCTATACAAACGTGTTTGTATAATTATTAGGAAAACTAGTGTGGCACCTAAACTTTAACTAGTGCATTTACATAAATTTAAATCAGTCCTCCTAATGTCTTTTTTGCTACATAAAGAAACTATAAAAAACTATTAGGGACTATAATAAATGCGAACGAGTGTTTGTTGGTTTGTCCTTCATTCACGCAGCAACGAAGCAACGGATCAACATGATTTTTTGGATAGAGATAGTTCATAGGCTGGAGTGACTTAGGTGGGTATTTTCTAGGTACCATGCGAGCGAAGCCACGGGCAGAAGCTAGTAAACAATATATGAACACTCATTTGCCCTTCATTTATATATTCAAATGTTTGTAGCAGGAAACTGCTAAAATTCCTTATATCAGAATATGTCGGTAGATATCTCCATACTTATAAGTAAAAACAATTTCCGTTATATCTTATAAACGTAGGTATGTATATAATGTATAAATAAAATATAAAATAAATAGGATCACGACTGTAATCCCCAAGTACGGTAGACATCCTCTCAGATCTCCAGACACTTAGATCCTTTGAATATGTCTAGTGGGGGTAGTCAGAGGCACGGCCAAACATTTTATTTGGCACATGCCCACATTTTGCTGTAGTTAGCATTCCATACGTGACAGGTTGCAAGCCCATCGCCGCTTACAAGAATATTAACTGGTTTCCTCACTATGTTTTCCTTCACCGTTTTAAGTACGTGTTTTTTTCGAACAAAATTTTTCAAACAGAAATATCCATTGATTCACGCCACGATGTTGATTCGAACCCACAATTTTTAGATTGAAAGTCGAGGTACCTCCCATTCTGCCAACACGGCTTATATGTATAAATAGTGGTGATTTAATAACTTAGAGCGGGTTTGAGACAGACTTTCTCTCGACTTCCTTTAGCATTTGCATTTGGTATTTGCATGTAAACAACTAGCCAATCTATATCGCGTATAAAGATAATGATGATTGACTTAAAGACATGAGAAAATACATTTATCCAATTAAGGTCAAAAACCTGGTTTTGGTGCGTACCCCAGTTTTAGTCATTTTCAATTTTGCATTTTGCATTTTCAATAACTAAGCATAGCAAACAAACTTGTTTAAAATCTATAATTTTAATACAATGCTTTGTCTATGGTCCGTTTTGATTAGTGACAGTTGTGATGCGTTATACCTCTAAAATCAAGATTATTGACCACAACTAAACATTTTCCGTTTTGTCTATTTAAATATGAATAAAATTTATAAATGAATATCGCTTGTTACAAAGCCTTTGCATAACTTATGAGATAGATAAATACTCTAAGTGGTTTAAAAATCGTCGTTTTAATATTTTTTTCAATATAAACCGTTTATTTTAAAAATAAATGTTGTTAAAATGTCCATAACCAGCGCAGCATCTCATCCTAAATAAGTTTTTTGTTTCATATATCTTTACAAGACAAGCTTTTCTAAAATCCTCCTTTGACTACAAATCAAAGCAGCGCGATATCACCTGTCACATAATATTAAATTGACATTTGTGTGCAAAGTTTTATCTCAATCCGACTATTTACTGAAGAGTGCCGTTGAACAGCTCCTGACTCCATCGTCAGATCAGCTCGCTGTCACCATATTATTGCATTGTCGCCGAAGCTACATAAGTATATGCAAAAAAACAGCTCAATAGGTTGGGGATAACTGTTTCAAAATCGAGTTGCAATATTCCACCCGTACAAACATACAAACATTGCAAGTTAAATAAAAGCTTGTGAAAAAGCCCTAAGACATCTTGATGTTTTATTGTGAGTTATTTTTACAATTATGTTACAATAATTTCGTTTTAACCTCTAAACTACCAAAAAACGATTTCAAGTGTGAGGAATTCTGTCGACCATGAAAGTTCGATCAAATCAGAGATTATAGCAATTCGTGTTCTCGTGTACCAGTCATAAATGAATACGTAAACGTACATATATATGTATAATAAAATATTATAATTTTAAAGATTTATAACTTCGTGATGAAACCAGTTAGTATTCTTATAAGCGGCGATGGGCTTGCAACCTGCCACGTATGCAATACTGCAAAATGTGGGCATGTAAAAAAGATGTAGTTATGTTGTCCCCTTTGTACTTTCTAGTGGAGGCAACGGGAATAGAATTTTATTAAAAAGTCATTGTCCCCACTGGTGGGCTGAACTCAGTGGGGACAACGTTAAGTACTACATCGATTGGACCTCTGACTACCCTCTCTAGACATCTTCAAAGGTTCTAAGCGTCTGGAGATCTGAGAGGATGTCTACCGTAATTGGGGATTTTAGTCGTAATCCTATTTTTTTTAAACATATTTGTATACTAAAGTTAGGACCGCTTCCATGCATTAATTTATTCAATAATATTTTCTTGGATCCTGATACCAATAGCTAATTCACCTGCTAACCTAGAGTTACTGGTGTTTTTTTACTAAATTACCTACAATTATATTACAAAATTTAAAAAAACATTTGATTGTGTCAGTCAGTCAATTAAGTCACCTGACATAAAAGTTCGTTTTGCGAGTTTAAGATAGATAATGAGGTTTTATTCATTTAAAAAATTAAATACACCGTGGGAGAATTAGAGATAGGTACTCTTTCATCGGTTTGTGTGGAAAATCTTAATACAAAGCAAAGCAAAGAAATTTTATAAATTAAAGTTTCAAGTATAGTATTCGTAGGTATAGTTTCAACTATGAAATTAATCCTAATAATATTATAAATGCGAAAGTTTGTGATAAGGTCTGCTATGTTTGTTCCCTAATCAAAAATAAACGACAAAATGGATTAGGATGAAATTTGCTGTAGTATGTAGATAAAAAATCAGAATAAATCAAGGGGGAACTTATAATAGAGTGTAGAGACACTACACGATATAATCATCAAAATCGGACCAGCCGTTGCGTAGTAAAAGTACATAGCCCCCGAATTGAGAACTTCCTACTTTTTTGTAGTCTGTCGAAAGCACTGTATTTTTTTAAATCAAATTAATGTAGAAGCATTCGTGTTTTAATGAAATTGCCATATTTAGGATAAATTGCCATACAAACGATACGCTACTTGGACCTGGAGGGTTATATGAAACACCGTGACAGACTTTGTCCTGACTTGTGTAGTCAAAACTGATGTCATTTTTTTGCACACCAGCGCCCTCTATACTAAAATCATCTCTTTTGCATTTTTTTATCATTTTTAAAATGTTTTTCTGATTATATGTTTTTATCGAGGATTATATCTACATCTACAGCAAATTTCATCTTAATCCGTTCTGTCGTTTAGGCCTGATTGATTTTCAAACATACAAACATCCTCACAAACTTTCGCATTTATAATATTACTAGCTGCTCGCCCCGGCTTCGCACGGGTGGTACCTGGATAAAAGTATTCTGTTAAATTTTAATCCGTTCAGTAGTTTTTGCGTGAAAGAGCAACAAACACACACAACCACTCACAAACTTTTGCATTTATAATATTGGTAGGATTAGGATTGTTCATGTTCTTAGTCTGTTCAATGAAACAGCTCAAACAATTCTCACGGACCACATGTTATGTTGAAAGTATCTTGTGTTGTTCACGTCTTAACCAGTTTCCATCGTAACTTGGGTAACATGGGTAACCCTGAAAGACCCCATACAAGTGCAATTCCGGCGGTAAATCGACAATATCACAAGCGGTAGACTGCACACGCCATGTGGCCATTACTAACCATGGGATAACTAGTAGTTAGTGTGGCCCTGCATAAAACCGGTCGCAATATCGTTCAGTGGAACGTGTCAGCTAACACAAACGTACAGACAAACATGTAGGTATATAGTGGGTAAGTGAAAGCAATTCGTGCTCGCACAAAATATGGGTACATTGCTCGACAAATCAATCGGCTTTGATTGTGTTGTATGCAACGAAATCGAATTCAATCTGATTTTTGTACGTTGCTTTATGTATGGACTTACACGCCGAAGCTGCCATTGGTATATCCTAATCCTAATAATATTATAAATGCGAAAGTTTGTGAGTTTTTTTGTATGTTTGTGCCTCAATCAGACCTAAACGACAAAACGGATTAACTTGAAATTTGCTGTAGACGTAGATATAACGCCGTAACAAAACATAGATAACTCTGGCGTGCAACAAATCTGACATCACAGTCTAAAAACATTCAGTCTTTTCTATTCGATTATTGAAATAAAAAAACGGCCATTAATCTTCAACACTAAATTTTAGTTTCCATAATAAACCAGGGTCACGACCCCAAATATATACTTGTATCTTATTATGACTAAGACCGATTAGTTTGAAACTAGAACGCTCTATAATATTAATTATTATCTTACGAGTGAGTAACATTTTATATTCATATGGTTAGTACTGTAACGTCCACACTTATGTGTCCTACAAAGGGTAAGGGTGATGAGATCCTTGATCAATAACCAAAACAGATTTCCAGTCTAGCTTGACTTCCAGTCGTCCTCCGCAAGTCCAGTCGCCGGCGCGGCGCCCTAAGCTCGCGACTGACTATCTTGACGGAGACATCCAAACGTCAATCTTTTAATTGATATTTCATTATTCACACAGGCACCCAAACAAGTAGGTACCTACATCAGTACACTACAAGTACTACTTTCACATATGTTACTAGCTCAACGATAAAGTTTTATAGATATCTATACTAGTGGAAAACCCCGCAACTTCGTTCACGTAAGGTTAAAATAAAAATAAATATATTAGTGGACATTTTACACAGCCATCTAGCCCCAAACGAAGCAAAGCTTGTACTATAGGAACCAGATAACTGATAATACTTATATACGTTTTTGTTGTTGTAAATAAATACTTATTATACATATTAACACCCAGACACAGAACAAATAATGTTCATCACAGAAATGTTTATCCCGGATGTTGATCTCACCCACAACCTACAGCACAGAAGGCAGAGCTACTACCAACTGAGCTGTGAGGTCAGTCAAGTTATTTTCAAATAAACTTAAATCCTCCACACATCCTCAGAGGTTGATGTTTGGGAATTCCTTTCAGAATACACTAAATCTAAATAAAATACTAATAAACTCATACGTTACCTACTGGCTGACAGATCTATCAATGCAGTGTTCCGCAAACATTTTGTGTCCAAGGTACAATTAGGAAAAAAAATTTTTTTTGAGGTACTCCACATTTTAAAAATCAGTTTTTAAGTAAGTAATATTAATCAACATTTATTATTAATCAATGAAATAATATTTTTATAAAAGGTATCCTTGTGATTTTCTTTCAACTTTGACACTCCGTTACATCCTCTTTGCAACTCTTTAAAATAGACAAAGTCGGACAGACAGACATGCTCCGACATTCTTTCATCTGATGTACGGTACCCAAAAACAATAAATAGTTAGTGTGAGTTACTAAATTAACCATAACTATTTATTGTATTACCGGCTTACTAACCTATATCAATTTATTTTCTAGTTAATTTTATAACAGTTTTTGTTTCGAAACTTCAAATCACGCCAAGTGGTTATTCTTGTTCGTTTACTAGTAAGCTCGGTATTATAACGAAAGTTTTTGACTTTGGATATTTGTGTTTGATATCAAATAATATCGTAACGGTTATTTTTATTTGGATGAAACGTGGAATAGATATTGTTCATGACCTGAAATAGCATACAAGCTTTTTACCGAGTAGGTATTTCGCAAGCGAAACCGCGCGCAGATGTTGAGTAGTTATGATTATTTTAATACCTCTACTTTTGTTTTGTATTCTCTACCATTATTGTAGATAGTATTAAAGGGTTTAATAAACTGCTTTCTTTGCGATTTATATCAATTGATGTTATTTTGTACCTGTGGCCTGAGCACGAACCACAATCGTATCGACAACGTATCGTACAAATGTCAAAACTGACACTTTTACTATACAAAAAGTGTCAGTTTTGACATTTGTACGATACGTTGTGATACATTATGATACTTTCGGCTTTTGAAACAAAGAGCAATCATATAATTTTAATTCATCCGAAGTTTTCTTAGTAAGAGAGTACACAAAATATATTGATAACGGCTTTACGCAAAATGTCATTCAAATTCTACTTATTATAAATCCGAAAGTTTGTGAGGATGTTTGTGTGTTTGTGGCTCAATCACGCCCAAACGACCAAACGGATTTAAATGAAACTTGGAATATAAATAGCTTAAGTCCTGGAATAGAACATAGGCTACTTTTTATCCAGGTACAATGAGAGCGAAACCGCGGGCGGGAGGTAGTGATTTATAAGCAAGGTTGGGAAATGCAATGCTAACTTATTTGCGTTCACCAATTCCATATATATATTAAGAGGGTATAGTTTCGTAATCACTCGACTTTACTAAATATTATGCACAGGTTGTAAGCACTATGTTGTAATATGTTTAATAATTTAAAGAATTATGTCTATTTTGTACACAATGTATACAAGATACTCAAGTATTATTAACATTTTCAAAATGCAAAAAATTACTAACTTTTTTGTATATTTTATTTAGAAATACACTTTCAGGTAGTAGAATCAAGGGTCCAGACTACTAAATACCTACCGTAACAGAGTAACTAAATGAAGGTTAAAGCTATCCAATAGCAGAATGGCCAGCGCGACCACTTCGGCGCATACGCTCAATTTTTCGCGTATTATTATAGAATTGTTCATTGTTCCACTCACCTTGGGTCAGAGCCGGCGCGAGAACAGCGCTCCAAATAAAAAGGCAAATACACACCAACATTTTGCATCTGTCAAAATTTTTAGCAATTAATAGAACCCCCCTCACACGTTCATGACATCACGCACAACACAAATGTAAACACACCGATAAAAAAAAATATCAAAATTCCGCGCGAAAGTAAAAGTTTGACATTTGGTTGGAACGCAACCTCGATAGTTGTTTGCACGTACAGCGCGTAGAACGTCGTATCTGACGTGGGACAGTTGTGGACTGGCAGGCATAGCAGCGCGCGAGTCTCGAGGCCCCCACTCGGCAGCCACCTTTCACCGTTACACTTCGTAACCCAAAGACTGCGTTGAGCAAGGCTGTATGACGATTGACATTAAACAAAAACAGCCTGATAGCCGTACGGATATAGCGTGTTTATGGAAGCAGTAGGCTCATGGGAGAGAGAATGCCAGTTGTTAATTTGAGTCTATTGTTGCCGAGGTAAACTTGTAATCCGCTGCGATATCCACATGAATCCGTAAAATAACTTCTTATATAAAAAAATGAATCCCTATTTCCCTTAATCATAGCATCACGCGTGAACGTCTGGACCGATTTTGCTAATTATTTTTGTGTTGTGTTTTTTATTACCAGGTTTTTCCAGCGTAAAATTGAAAGTTTGACATGACAACGTCTGTCGGGACAGCTAGATAAGAATAAAATATAGGATTTTGACTGTAATCCCCAAGTAAGGTAGACATCCTCTCAGATCTCCAGGTGCTACACATAAGGGAGTAGTTAAAGGTACAAAACTGAAATAAAATCAAGCTTTTGTAAAATCATTTAAACCATCGAGCACCAGCGCGCTATCACCTATCACATTATATAACATTGTCATCGAAACTTGACAAGTATGCAAAGATTTTACTCAATCGAAGTCTTTACTAAGGAGTTCCTTTGTGAGTGTCTGTTGAACAGCTCCTGACTCCGTCATCAGATTGCTATATATAAATATGAAAATCAATATGATAAGTGTTCACAAAACCCCTAGACCTAAAAACAAATTTTTTACCCCTTTTTGACCTCGATATTGGTATACCTACCTCACGTTCTTACTCGCGAATTTTGACAGTATAACTTTTATTGAACTGCCTGGCACATCGACTATAGCCTCGATGGCCTGGCATGAGTATAAAAATAAAACCGGCCAAGTGCGGGTCAGACTCGCGCACGAAGGGTACCGTACCATTATCTATAAAAAACGGCAAAAAAAATCCCGTTTGTTGTATTGGAGCCCCACTTAAATATTTATTATAGTCTGTTTTTAGTATTTGTATATAGCGTATAGCGGCAACAAAAATGTATAATCTGTAAAAAAACAACTATCTAGCTATCACTGTTCATGAGATACAGCCTTGCGACAGACAGACAGACAGACGGACAGCGAAGTATTAGTAATAGGGTCCTGTTTTTACTCTTTGGGTACGAAACCGTAATGCTATCAAAAACATAACTTGTAAAAAAAGCCAAATCTCGCAACGCAACTCAGTTCTTCTACAGTAAAAAGTTGTGAGATCCATGTAATACCAAGTCGGTTAATTTAATCAGTCCCTACTTTAAGGGTCCTTCTGTCTTAAGTTATTACGTAAAGGTTAGCTAATTACATGGGAGGGTTTTTTAAATAAAACACATGTATCTACAACAACATTTATTGAACCACACACAAGTTAACATCAATATCTAAATTCTACGTTTCACTTTTATACTAATAGATCTATAGAAAAACCTTTTAAGGTGTAAAATCATTTTCGAAATTGAATAATTTTGACATAGTATCCTAATAGCTAAGTAGACCTTCTGAAACGATTAATATAATATATTTTAATAACACATTAATAGAGAAATGTATCTACGAGGGGAGGTCCAAAAGTCCGCGGAATTTTACTCAGTGGCCTGAGCACGAACCACTATCGTATCGACAACGTATCGTCCAAACGTCAAAACTGGCATTTTTTGTATAGTAAAAGTGTCAGTTTTGGCATTTGGACGAACCCCCCCCCCCTTGATCAAGAAATCCAACCATCACTTATACCATCAAAAAATTCTCCTTGCCCTCAAAATGAGACAAAATTGCCGTCTTCTTCTCCCAATTATTAATAATTCCAGTAATTCATTTTCATATTCGAAAATAAATAATAATCGGTAGAGGGGGAGGGCTGTAGGGTAGATGGACAAACTGGACAGGACGGACGCTCTACGGCAAATTATTGTTTGAGTCTGAGTATAATAATAATCTCCCAGACTTAGGCGCACACACGCTCACACCCTGTAAAACCCCAATTTATGAGGGCGCCCCGCATCATCAATGTGTTGGTGGCGCCCCATTCTGGTCATTTCTGCGCCTTGTGCCCTGTGTTTACAGCACTGCCTGCATCCCTTCACCCCTCCACCCTCCTCTTTCCGCGAACTTTTGGACCTCCCGTATCCTCCCAAATCCCCTCGTATGATTAAAATGTCAATACTACCTACTCAAATAGTCATTTCCATTATTTATTACACATAATATATTTTATTTAACAGCATGATAAAACGAGATTTGTATACTCGTAAGCAAGGTCTATTATAAAATAAGTACATAATACTGAAGGTGCCTAAGAAAGAAGTCGTTCATTAATCACGTGATATTTTTTATACCTCTCCCCTCCCTCACACCTCTCTCTCCCTCTTCCTCTCCCCATCCTCTCCCCTCCCTCTATTTCTTCTTCAGCCCTCCCTCTCTATCATCCTCTCCCTCTTCCTCTAATATTCCTCTCCCCTCTTTCTATCCCTCCCTCACCCCTACTTCTCACTCTTCGTCTCCCCTTCCTTTTCCCTCCCCCTATTTCTCCTTCAACCCTCGCTCTCCCTCTTTATCTCCCCTTCCTCTCCCCTCCCACTATTTCTCCTACAACCCTCCCTGTATTTCCCTTACAACCCTCCCTTTCCCTCTTCCTCTCTCCTTTCTCTCCACTTCCTCTCCCCTCCCTCTATCCCTCTCTCACACCTCCCTCACCCCTCCCTCTATCCCTCTCTCACACCTCCCTCACCCCTCCCTCTCCCTCTTCCATTTACCTTTCTCTCCCTTCCTTCTATTTCTCCTTCAACAAAGAGGAAGAAGGTGAGGGACCTTCTTCACTAACAAAATAGCAACTAGGTACTAAAACATTTTTGAGTACCAACCATAGATACATTCTAATACTTACGCTAGGTAACATGTTTATTTAAAAAGGTCCAATTAATGGTTTATATTATTGTTTTTATACAGAATGCATTATTTACAAAACGTAATGAAATAAAATATATATATACGTGCCACATCGCATTTTTTTTTCTCTCAATTCCCTAACCTATATCATCTCTTTTTCGTATAATTCAGTCGAATTCTTACTATCTAGGCACCGCTACAGATTAGGCGTATTTTTGGCGCGTGTAAGATTTTTTAAAGATTATCTTGATATCATTTTAATTTGCCTGTTTCACGGAATGCAGCCAAGCCCAACCAACACGGTTGGTGCTTACTTACATCCTTACGATAATTCTTTCAAACGGTGAAGCTATTGTGTGTGTATTGTGAGCTGGTCCAGCTCCAGATGGTCACAGTGGCAGGTGTCATAGCATAGAAGAACTCTCACGCGCCTTTTGAGCATTCATCGCACCGAAAAATAGCCCACACCATAATTGCACTTTCTAGCACCACGTTTAACATTCTCATTCAATCTTAATATATATATATATATATATATTTATAAAACTCCTGTCGTCTGAACTATCACAGGTGGTAACCTGTTCACCACGGCATGAGTCTTGCCATATTTTTGTGCGAAGTTCTGCCACTCAAATTCTGTGAAACTCTGTGAGATCAGCAACGCATACCCGTTGTCATATAAGCAACGAGCGCGCTCAAAGAGTTTAGTATCCCTTAGGAACAATACTGAAATTTATTGTTGGCAACTCTCTTAATACATGAATAAATAGCAAACAATTTAAGATAGTGGTAGTAGCTGAACACATGAAGTGTGCGTTAGTTACTCGCTCGTAATATAGTTTATAAATACAGTCGGAACTTACATTTTAGTCTTGATTATTTCCATAAAACAATCATTCTACAATATAATTTAGTACGACATAAAGTTTTTTTTTGGTTTTTTGAATTTTTGTTTTTTTTGGTTTGTAACATTAAATATATTTAAATTCACATCACGCCAATGGTCATGTAAGTACATCAAATATTAATTCTCTACAACATTGAGCAAGAAGAACTAATGAGTTTTCGAAAATACTCGGAAAACAGCTTACACCTTACTGACTTGATTATGCATAAAACCCTATTATTTAGAATGTCTTTGGGAAAAGTTAGAAGACAAATTTACATCATGACATCATCAATGCAATGCCAGAAATAGTAGTATACGCAGATATCATTATTTAGGATAGTAATATATATCATTCTCTAAACCATAATAATTCTTTCCCAATTCATTCCGAAAATACCCTCTTAACCTTGGACATAAAAAGCCCAAATATTATTATAAATTATTTATTTTAACGACACTTTTTAAACTTGGCTAATTTTCATACAGAAATAGACAAGCTATTCTGTAGGAAAATCAACCGTTGCAACCGTGACTAGCGCGTTGCAACACCATATTGTCACGTGTCACGTCTTTAGCAGTGGCCTATTAATAATTTATATTAATATGATATTCATGTACCATATTTGGCCACTTGCGTTAGCGGCACACCAATAAATTCATCTTCAAATCAAATATCTTCTCATACATGCTATTCGTTTAAGACATCAAATCCTTATCAAGATAGGACCTCATAATAGGTAGGTCTACATTTTAAAATATTATCTTTTATATTTTAAGTATTATGGTATTATATACAAGGTGGCCAACGAAATGACGTCCAAAGGGAAAACATAAATGGCTCGTAACGAGAAGTATCTAAATCACCCTCATGGTATGTTCCGCGATTCTTTGTAAATAAATAAATAAAATAAATATTGGCGGACTTTACACACAGCGCCATCTAGCCCCAAACTAAGCAAAGTTTGTGCTATGGGAACCAGATAACTGATAGAATACTTATATATATTTTTTTGTAAAAACATACTTACTATACAAACATATTAACACCCAGACACAGAACAAACATCTGTTCATCACACAAATATTTGCCCTGGGTGGGGATCGAACCCACAACCTACACCGCAGAAGGCAGAGTTACTACCAACTGAGCTGTGAGGCCGGTGTGTAGTTTTCGAGTAACGATTTTTTTATTAGTTTGTGAAATACTTAAATATTTTATTTTTACTCGTATTTTTATTGTAGTCTTTTATTGGTTTATTTTTGTAACTAAAGGAATTGTACTTTAATTCAAAACATTATTAGGCTCGTAATACAGAAAGTACAAAAGTTTTGACCTAAAGTCGAGAATTATCTTTGAATTATACACATTTAAATTTTTCAATTGTCATTTAAAAAGTTCCAAGGAGACTTTACAACTATTACTCTAAGTTTAAAAAAAATAAATAAAAAATAAAAAAATAAAAAAAATAGGATCTCGACTGTAATCCCCAAGTACGGTAGACATCCTCTCAGATCTCTAGACGCTTAGATCCTTTGAAGATCTTTAGTGGGGGTAGTCAGAGGCACATCCAAACATTATATTTGGCACATGCCCACATTTTGCAGTAGTTAGTATTCCATACGTGACAGGTTGCAAGCCCATCGAATACTAACTGGTTTCCTCACGATGTTTTCCTTCACCGTTTTGAGCACGTGTTTTGATGCACATAAAATTTTTTCGAACAGTTAAATCCATTGATGCACGCCCGGGTTCGAACCCACGACCTTCAGAGTGAAAGTCGAGGTACCTCCCACTCGGCCAACATGGCTTTTAAAAATACCTATAAAAAATTCATAACACAAAAACTATATAGAATCGCGGAACATACATGGAGGTGATTCAGATACTTCTTGTTACGAGCCACCTAAGTTTTCCATTTGGACCTCACTTCTTAGGCCACCATGTAGTGGTATTATATTATGACATTTCATTAAACGACAAATTTGCAATGTAACTATTTCACTGCATCTACGATAGTAATTCAGAACAATTAAGAAATATTTAGTTAAAACGCTACCTCAACGCGCTAAAAAGGCGGATTAAGTAAAATGTATTATTAGTTTTATTGAATCTCAAACTATTACTCGTAATTACCAACAAGTGTTTAAGATTGTAGATTTGGTTCCAAAAATTCGCAGTTACACCCACCGCGGTCGTTTAAGCGGACGGCGTTTGATATTGCCCAGATAACACCAGTTGTTATTACGTATTTGCTGTAGTTCGCCGGTCGAAATGTACGGTTTGCGAATGGGCAAAAGCATGTAGTAATTCTGCCCCTGCGAATTTTTGGAAAGCTCCTACAACACGTACTGCATGGGCATCTCGGCCGCGGACGGCTTTACCGCCCCTGTTCCGGCTCCGGCGCCGTCCTCATTCACTTCATTACGTGCGGGTTGTTCGGGTTGTGCGGGTTGTTCAGGCTGTTCCAGCGGTATAAGTGGAATGGGCGGTGCGGTTCTGCGCTGGCGCTGATTGAACGTCGGAGTATTGATTCCCTTACAACAGAAATAGATGAACAGGTCGTGGAAAGCTTGGCGAACATCCTCATTCTTGACGCTATAAATGATGCTGGTAATGGCGGAGCGCATCAGTCCGATCCAGATCAAGGCGTAGTACTTAGCATCAGTTGCGTCAGGATGCAAGTTCACAAGTACGAGGTACGGGATCCAGGCGAAGACGAATAGAAAATAGCATGTTAGATGTAATTCAGTAAGATTCTTGTCCCTTGTGTATAGGTAGTGACGTTTGAACGCCACCAGTCTAGTGACGCGGTCCTTCATGACGCAGGCGGTGTGCACTAGTAGGTAGGTGGTGAGGATGGCAGGGATTATGTAAAAGACCACAGTTGTAATAAGTCGGAACCGGTAATTGCCGTAGTGCTCGCGCTCGCAATAGTCATAATCATAGCTGTAATGGCTGCCGGTGGCAGCAGCGGCCAGGGTAATGCAGAAGTTGAACACTGCCACGACGCCGAGCGGGTACTTAGTGCATTTTTGGTAGAGCATTAAACCGCTCACCAGTCGCATGTAGATGTCGATGGCCACAAACTGAGAACAATACAGTAATGATATAAAGAAGTGCGGTTTTTTTAAAGGATCTTTATGATCATATGATCAAAACCTGCAGACTTACCATGAAAAACCAGCTATAGGCGTAGGTTGACCATTGAGTTAGGAATTGCAAAGTGTGGCATATTTGGCGAGTTTCCTTGACCTGGGATATCATAACCACAATAACTGACGGCACCACCATCGCCGTGATTATCAGATCCGCAAGTCCGAGGCATGCCAGAAAAACGTTACCTGAAAACAAATATAATAATTATAAATAAAAAATAAATAGGATCACGACTGTAATCCCCAAGTACGGTTGACATCCTCTCAGATCTCCAACCGCTTAGATCCTTTGAAGATGTCTAGTGGGGGTAGCCAGAGGTACGTCCGAACATTATATTTGGCACATGCCCACATTTTGCAGTAGTTAGCATTCCATACGTGACAAGTTGCAAGTCCTTCGCCGCTTATAAGAACACTAACTCGTTTTCTCACGATGTTTTCCTTCACCGTTGTAAACACGTATTTTTGATGCGCATATAAAGTTGTTTAAAAAAAGTTGTAAGGCGCGTTGGCTTAGTAGATGTCAAAATTATAGGTTCAAAATCTTATCGAATAATGTTTTACTATACAAAAAAAAATAAGTGCATTTAAACGTACTCTAAATAAAATCTCATGAAAAAAACCATGATAAAATGCGATAGACACGGGATCAGCTACTTACCCTTTTTTCTCAACTCGATTGAGACGCAAAATGTTGCAACGAAGAATGAGTTCACAATTGTCCCCCAGCTGGTGAACAGCATCAGGAAGAAGAGTCTCCATAACCAGGACCACTCCTGGTTCAAAGTCAGAGGAGAAAAATCTCTGGAGAAGTTTCCCATTAACTGTCTTAGAGCAGCCGCTTTGCTGGTAGCGTGCGATACATCATGACCTGAAAATATATTTTTATATGTAGTAAACCCTATCCAGCACCGGATCCTAGGGTTATGGGTCATCCATAAATCTTGAATACACTTGAAATACCTACCTAAATTTAAGTATTTATTTTATTATTTTTAGTATTTATTAAGTTTTTATACGTAAAATACAAAAGAAACCTGCCCTAATTAATATTATTAAACTTATGTGAAAGGAAAACCCCATTAACTACACTGGTCCACTGTTGGACTATAATAGTCTACAAGCCAGCAACAGATTTTCATTACCAATTTCCTCTTAAGGCGCTCCATGTCGTCGCTTGTTTTTTTTCGAAACGAAAAAAGAAATACTTCTGAACAAGCCACATCTCCTATTTTATAATGTATAGTATATGTGATTAAAGATGTACTCATCTTTAATCACTTCGATAAATAATCCTACCTACCGCTGCAATGACGTCAAACACACGTCGGCGCGTGGTCCGCCTTTGCTTTTCGAATAAATTAATGATATAAATTATGTATAATTACTTATCAAAAATATATTCTAATATAAATCTAGATCTACATATTACCTATCTTTAACAATAAATCACAAGTTGATTTTAATAGTAGGTATCAAAATATTTCGATCATAAAACGTATCATTTTGAAATAATATCTTTATCGTGAAAAGTTTCTGCTATTATGTTTTCAGCATAATAGAAATCTAGGTAGGAACCTGAAGTAATCACTACATAGTTTAAAGCAAAGTCGCTTTCCGTTTCCCGCGTCTGTATGTAATATGTATGTATGTAGGTATGTTTGCTTATATCTTTAAAACTACACAACGGATTTTGATGCGGTTTTTTTTAATAGATAGAATAATTCAGGAGGAAGGTTTATATGTATAATACATGCATAATATAGTAGAGAAACACTGATTTATTTTAGAGGTTTCTAATGTGATGTCGTAAATAAACACATTTTTTTGCGCTTACATTGCAAATGTAGGTATGTTTGCTTATATCTTTAAAACTACACAACGGATTTTGATGCGGTTTTTTTTAATAGATAGAATAATTCAGGAGGAAGGTTTATATGTATAATACATGCATAATATAGTAGAGAAACACTGATTTATTTTAGAGGTTTCTAATGTGATGTCGTAAATAAACACATTTTTTTGCGCTTACATTGCAAATGCTGGCTGAACCCCACGAGATATATCAAAATAATGTACTACAGTATTGTACACCTTAAAAACGTCTACAAAAAAGTCCGATGGTATTAGAAATGTCTTACGCACAGCGAAGCGGGCACGGGTCAGCTAGTATACTTATAAAAATAGGAGATGTGGCTTGTTCAGAAGTATTTCTTTTTTCGTTTCGAAAAAGAGCAATCGTCGACATACAGCCCCTTAAGCAATAACTTATGAAATGCTTTGAAAGAGTAGTGCCGTGAAGCCTCGTGAACGTCAGCTGCCGCTTTGAGGGTGGGTGGGGCCGTGGTAGCTATAAGGTATAAGTAGTTTATGGCTTACTAACCATAATAGTCCCGGATGGCCTCCGACCCAATGACAGCTGCAGCCTCTGCAAGCTCCATGGCTGTGGTTTCCGGCACTGATGCTGAAACAAATAATAACAAATAACAAATAGTTCAGGAAACTTGGTACTCTATTCAAAAAAAATTGTATTTTGTAAGATTTACTAAATATATAACTATATTTAGTAAATCTTTATTTTGATCAAATATTTGACGCATAATATACACTAAAATAATAAAATAATATTTTTTTATTTGTGAACAAAAAAACTACTGAACTAAAATTTATTAAATAAATTTTCAGAAAAATAGTAGATCAACACGAAAATTGCAATAATGTAACCCAAGATATGAAAAGTTTCCTGTTTGCTGTTGTGTTCAGTTCTCGTTCCCGTTCCCGTTCCCGTTCCCGTTCCCGTTACAAAGTATCCTATGTCGCGGTTTTGCTTGATGACACGTATACTGGAGTTCAAATAAATAGATGGTTTTGTCGCATAAATCTGGTTAAATTTCCTAATTTGCTAAATAGCGTTTGTTGACTTTGAGAGCATCAATTCCATATTTATTTAAGGCCTGACAGGCCTTAAATAAATATGGAAACAAACCGCAAACAATTGATGCTCTCAAAGTCAACAAACGCTATTTAGTAAATTAGGAAATTTAACCAGATTTATGCGACAAAACCATCTATTTATTTGAACTCCAGTATACGTGTCATAGTATACAGTATACGATTGCTCTTTTTCGAAACGAAAAAAGAAAGTCTTCTGAACAAGCCACATCTCTATTTTTGTTGTTTTTTGTAGTTGTATGGGAAATATTTATTTTATTCTGTTTTTAGTATTTGTTGTTAGAGCAGCAAAAGAAATACATAATCTGTGAAAATTTCAACTGTCTAGCTATCATGGTTCATGAGATACAGCCCTGTGACAGACAGACGGACAGACAGACGGACAGACAGACGGACAGCGAAGTCTTAGTAATAGGTTTCCGTTTTTACCCTTTGGGTACGGAACCCTAAAAACGATTTAGAAAACCACGACAAAGGCTTTTGGGTGCCGAATATCTCCAATCATCACCAAACAACTTTTTTTTTATTGTCTCCCAATTCAATTACATTTAGACTTCTTGGTTACTCAATGGTAAAAACAGACAAATTAAGATCAAAAAAAAATCCAACCAAAAGATATTAACCACTTACCTGCCTACGCTTGTAGGTTTGTTAAAAACTTGCTTTTCTTACACATAATAATAGTTTTATGTTTTTAATCAATGTTAATTTTTTAAGCTATTGCATAGCTTCTATCGCGGGCCTTGAGCGTGGAGACCGAATCCAGAAATTTCGTAACGAAAATTTACGAGACACTCACACTCACGCAATATGCGTGAGTGTGAGTGTTAGAGATTTCTCTTTTTGGATTTCAAAAAATCGATTTTTAAAAAATCGATTATGTAAATTACACATATAAATCGATTTTTGTAAACTAAGTTTTCCGAACGCGAACCGAATCGTTCGTTGGCCATTTTCCCGGACGTGAACCTACATATAGTCGCCTCCCAAACGGAAACCGACTCATCGGTCTTGTCTCCGAACGCAAACCGAACCATTGATCGTTTTTCCGAACGTGATCCGACTAATAGTCGCTTCACAAACGGGAACCGACCCATCGATCGTCTCTCCGAAAGCGATCCGAACCATATAATTCGATTTTTTGGAAAATCGATTTATTTGTAGGGACAAAAAATCGATTATTAATTAATAGATTTTTTTCAATCAATATTACATCCCTATGACTCATGTCATGCCTGCTTAGAGTGATTTTCGCATTCCAGCGCCATCTAGTTTCATTTGATGATACTACGTTATTATAGGTGCTTTTCGCGGTCTCATGCGAAAGCTCGGGGTTTGAGAGGTTCGCAATTCCGCTGGCAGGTGGCGCTATTTTACCACTATCGGTAAATAGGTGGTACTTCACAGACATGATCGACTAAAAAGTTTGAAATTGAATTATTGAATTCATGTAGTTAGGTAAATATCGAATCCTGGCCGTGCATCAATGGATATTTCTGTTCGAAAAATGTATATGCGCGTTACACGTGCTTATAACGGTGAAGGAAAACATCGTGAGGAAACCTGTTAGTATTCTTGAAAGCGACGACGGGCTTGCAACCTGTTACGTGTGGAATGCTAACTACGTAGTTAGGTAAATAGGTAGGTTAAAGATTTTGACATCTATCGATGAATAGCAGAACTTTTAATGACTTTTTGAAATATCACGCTTGTCTCTTTAGTTTAGCAACTCGCCAATAGGTGGCATTGGTTGTATCGGCGTTACTGCGCATGCCTAATCCCCCTCTTCCCCCGCAATCTAGGGATGTAAATAAAAAAAAAAAAAAATTTTTTTTTTTTCTTTTTCTTTTCTTATCGGTCACCACGCTCAAAAAGTTGAATATCAAAGAAAAACAAAGGAAAAAAGGATAAATAAAATAAATAAATAAATAATTATAAATACATAAGTTGATAAAAAATGTTATGCAATAGCTTTACCGCGGCAGTCTCCGAGTGCAACACGTCTTTTTTCGCGCCAAAGTTCTAAAACAATAATAAAATTTTCAAATCTATATGCTATGAACGCGCCAAAGTTCTAAAACAATGATAAAATTTTTAAATCTATAAGCTATGAACGCGCCAAAGTTCTAAAACAATGATAAAATTTTCAAATCTATAAGCTATGAACGCGCCAAAGTTCTAAAACAATGATAAAATTTTCAAATATATAAGCTATGAACGCGCCAAAGTTTTAAAACAATGATACAATTTTCAAATCTTTATGCTATGAACGCGCCACTAAGCTGAAGTTTGAGAACCGTTCACTAAACTTGGAGTTGAGTTGAATGGTACCCTAGTGAGATGTTCGCTGTCTGGTCGCACTGTGAAGCACTCTCTCGAAGAGCTGCTGTGATACTGCCAAGGGGTAGGAACAATCTGCTCTTACCTGAAGTAGGTTAGGCTTCACCTAGTTTCAAAATAGGTCATACTAAAGACTCCTCCCTCTAAACCAATTCTATTTTTAGATTGGATCCAACCTTCCTACGGAAATTTAAAAGGATAAGGATTTTAAAATTGAAAATCTAAATATTTTACCGGGACTGAAATTGCCTACTTATCTACGTAATAAATTGAGATTGCTTTTATACAGGTCGGGAACTCGAAAACTACTTATCATGCAATATCGTAGCGAGTTTTGGTTCAAAAGATTCATCTTTTTTGTCTTTCTAACAATTTGCAAACAGATTTTTGCTTTTGTCAAAACCACTAAATTCCATGTTGAGGCATCCTTGTCACAGTGTGACAAGTCCTGTGAATTTTCTAATTCGATCAAGATGATATGCTTTTTTTTTATAAGAAACTTCAAATATAATGTATGGACAGACCTCTGACTAGCCCCTTTAAACATCTTCAAGGATCTGAGCACTCATTCTATTTCATTTTCAAGAAAGTTCTTATTCAATACCGATAAAATGTAGAGTCTGTAGAGAAGACGCTCTATTTTTAAATGAAATTAAAGCGGCGATGGGCTTGCAGCCTGTGAAGTATGAAATTCTAACTACTGCAAACGGATATAATGTGGACATGTGCCAAATGTAATATTTGGACGTGCCTCTGACCACCCCATTTAGTCATCTACAAAGAAATTTCAGCGGTTATATGTGCTGAAGTGAAATTAGATAAATCTGTACTATTTATTTTTGTTTATTGTCTGCTGTATTGTGTGGTGGAAATAAAACTTGTTCTATTCTATTCTATAGGATTGTGCGAGGTAGTAACTAAATTGTGTCTTGAATCAGTATTCATAAGCTCAAGTATCAGTATTGTTATTTATAAGCTTATAGATACAGTTATCTATAAGCTTATAAATAACAACGTTGTTCTATGGTGACTCTAGTCTTTTTGAGAATAAATTGATTAAACCTTTGTATCAGTGTTTCGTTTTTTTCAGTGTTTCATAGCGATGTGCCTTTCGAACCACGAAAGCGCTTAGTTGTTGATCCTAAAAGCTGTTCAATATTAATTGGTGCCCGCGCTGAACTAACTCAACTAACTAACTAACCTAACTCAGTTGAAATAAGCTAATGGTTACGCAAACTAGGCCACTAGTGCTTCCACCCCAATTCAGAAAATCCATTTGGAGATAATCTATTTGGGACCAATCTATTCCTAGGCCTAGCTCGTTGACCCGAGAAGTTTGTCTACGAAAGAATAGAAAAGAATCAAATTTGGACGAAGAGAAGAATATAGCGTCGTAGACGTGAACTTGGTCAAGGCAAGTTTAGAAATAACTTTTTCATCCCACCATCTCGGAAAGAGTATTTTTGCTCTTCAATATCCGAGTGCAAAAGCCGTTTTTATTCTCTAGAGGATAAAGTAAATTGAATTTAGAACATCGAGTGCACTAAGTTTGTGAATTAAAAAAATCATTAAACCTATTTACTGCTACCTCTATGGTGCCGAATATATCATACAACTTTTTTTTAATTTGTTAAAAACTCAGAATCGGAACCTTCTTGGTGTTCTTTTTTCAATTTGCTTTATACGCGGTTCTTTACGCGGCAATTTTTCACGTCATTATTAAGGCGCTCCCAGTCGACGATTGTTTTTGTTCGAAACGAAAAAATAAATACTTGTGAACAAGCCACATCTCCTATTTTATAATGTATAGTATATGTGAATAAAGATGTACCCATCTTTAATCACTTCGATAAATAATTTTTTTGAATTACAAATAGTTACATAATAAAACTTAAAAAACTAATATCGTCTCTTAAATTTCCGTTTGGTCGAAACATTTTCGTAGGTTGTCTTTTTGTTATTAAAACGTAATTATTTTATGTAAGAAATGCCATCAAAAACATAACTTGTAAAAAAAGCCAAGTCTCGCAACGCAACTAGGTTCTTCTACCGTAAAAATTTGTGAGATCCATGTAATACCAAGTGGGTTAATATATTCAGTCCCTACTTTAAGGGTCCTTCTGTCTTAAGTTATTACGTAAAGGTTAGCTAATTACGTAATAACATAAGTCAGAAGGAACCTTAAAGTAGGGACTGAATAAATTAACGCTTTATTACAGATTCACATGATATTGCCTTTTTTCAAGCTTTGTTTGCTATTAGCTATGTATATAACTTGCTTTGTTTGCTAACTAGTAAGTATGTGTGAGTAAAATCTTGTAACTGAATTGTATAGCAGTTATCAATTACCGAGAGAGATTTTGTATACCTCTGTAATTTCAGAAACAATACAAAAAAAATTGACAACGAGCTGACAGTCATTGGACCAATCTGATAGGACCCGATAAGGAACTACCTCAACATACTCTTAACTCTATCGTGTTTTGGTTCGTTGGATTTGTCTTGATGTCTTGAATTTTATAAATATAGTTTTGAAAAATATATTTTTTTAACTAAAAGCTTATTTTTAATGAAGTGATAATTATCATTGTCAGTGTTCTCCGAAAATCATAACTAAATGTTATCTTTGTTTGTAGAACGTGTATTTTCTATTGAAAATCCGAAAACTAGAATGATAATTTGAATGATGTATATCGTAGGTCTTGCTCAATTGGTAGGTACCTATCTACCTACTCGTAGGTAAGTAGGTAGTAGTCTAAAAATACACCTTGAGTCGGTGCCTGGTTATTCAGGTAGGTACTTGAAGTTTGATGTTATTTTCAAAGGCTTCTTTCAGTTTATTATTCAAAACCCCGAAAACTTAAGTTTAAACTAGAATCAGGATCTGAGAATGTATGTATATCGTAGATCTTGCTCAATTGGTAGGTACCTACCTACTCGTAGGTAAGAAGGTAAAAGTCTAAAAATAGACCTTGAGTCGGTGCCTAGTGCCGAAGTCTAAAAATAGTTCCAGGTTCAGGATATCCAGGTACGTGACGCGTTCCAGCTTCAGTTTATTACGATTCAGGATGACCCAGATAGCTCACTCCCACTCTTTCAGTATATTGATCGGTAAATGACCTTCAAAGTACATCCCACGTAACGCGCAATAAACTGCAGACGGGAGTAGGTACTTACCTCCAGAAATTTCCAGTAGAATATCCTTACAATTAATATTAATCCAGGTACTCATACATAATTTAAATTTTTCACCTTCTTTTAGGTTACATACTATTATCTAGTTCTAGAGCCATCCAGGAAAATGACCTTCACCCGCGCAAGATGAAAGCGCCGCGCCTCGCCGGCTGAAAACAAACAAAATAACTTACCGGTTGAAACGGTGAGCGGCGGCGGCGGCCCACAGCAACAGGAGCGCCAACTCTTCAATACCAAAGATATCCCCAACGACGGAAAATAAAATGCATTCTAACGAAAATGATATGTCTATAAATGACGATGTTAATAATGAACCACATAGTCAGTCTGGATCATTGCAATGCGGAAATAATACACAATTGTTAGACACTGATGAGTTCTTTCACTGATTTGAGCACTTTAGGACACTATTGATGGGTGATTTTAGATGGGTTTTAACGGGAGTTATGTGTTGTTTATCGTGATGACTGCTTCCAACTGGGGATGTTTGTCGGCGCGTCGGGGGTTGCGGGAGGTTGCGCGGCGGCTCCGGGCCTACACTGCGCACCGGAATTGACGACTTTCAATGCTTTGTATGAGGCGTATGACGCACATCCTTTGGCACCTATTGATCGATTACCATAGCCTCGCTTCCTAGTACCTCTTAACTTATATGTAGATCTGCTGACCTAATTATATCTGACCTATAAAAATCTGTCCACATATGTTTTTAATTTTGACTAAAATTAAAATATTTAAATCTATAGTTGATAAATAAAATAAAATAAAATAGCCTTTATTTCCTCATACATAAACATTACATGCAATATAAATTTCATTAGTTATTAATTTTACATTTGAATTGGTATTTTAATTAATTTATTATGTGTTAATTTATTATTTATAAAACCTTAATATTTTATTTTTCTTTTAGTTTATGGAATGTCGTTGTTGAGTTCCCCCTCTTTGGGCGAAAGCCTCCCTCCCTATAGTTGATACTTGTTACTAATCACAAAAAAGTATTGGTGGATTTTTCTGGAAGATGGGTAAAATGGCACTCTAAACTTGACCCTCATCTACACTAAATCCTGAATACACGCCTGGTTACTGGGGACAATGAATTCTTATACTTTCTGCAACTTGAGATACCTACCCGAAACAGGGTCTGTCTACTCGCGAACCGAAAACGAAATTTCGAGACAATATTCGTCTCAAAATTACAACGTTATAAGGATAAGACAAAAATTAAGGGGCTGTATGTCGACGATTGCTCTTTTTCGAAACGAAAAATGAAATACTTCTGAACAAGCCACATCTCCTATTTTTATAAATATATTACTTCAGGTTCCTACCTAGATTTCTATTAAGCTAAAAACATAATAGCAGAAACTTTTCACGATAAAGATGTTATTTCAAAATGATACGTTTTAGAATTTATGATAGAAATATTTTGATACCTACTATTAAGATCAACTTGTGATTTATTGTTAAAGATAGGTAATATGTAGATCTAGATTTATATTAGAATAGGTTTTTGATAAGTAATTAAACATAATTTATATCATTAATTTATTCGAAAAGCAAAGACGGACAAAGAGAAAATGGTTATTGAGGGGTGGGTAAAGCTACCCCTATTACTTGCCTACGTAGGTACCAGCAACGCGATCTCATAAAAACTGTCGATAATATTTACGATACGCATACATACCCCATCTAGAGCTTGCCGTTGTTAACTGTCTTAGTCGTTTCTGCCGCGGTTTTAGGAACTGGCAGCGCCTTAAATAAATAAGATCACGACTTTAATCCCCCAGGTACGGTAGACATCCTCTCAGATCTTCAGACGCTTAGATCCTTTAGAGATGTGTAGTGGGGGTAGTCAGAGGCACGATCAAACATTATATTTGGTACATGCAAACATTTTGCAGTAGTTAGCATTCCATACGTGACAGGTTGAAAGCCCATCGCCGCTTATAAGAATACTAACTGGTTTACTCACGATGTTTTCCTTCACCGTTTTGAGCACGTGTTTTAGATACGTTTTTCGAACATTAAATCCATTGATGCACGCCGGGATTCGAACCCACGACCTTCAGATTGAAAGTCGAAGTACCTCCCACTCGGCCAACACGGCTTCATTCATTTTTATATAAGAAAATTATGTACCTACGAGTGTATAAAAAATGAATTGCTGTTTCGTGACAGCACTAAATTATATTTTAAACGTTGCTATAGGTATGTTTATGTTATAAAAGTACCTCATGGTAGACCGATCAAACGAGCAACAGGCAGCACTACTCATATTTTATTATTGGCAAACTTTCACTACACTTCGAAACTTCACAGCTCAGTGGGGCTATTTTGTGAAAACATGATTATCATGTTATGGTACTGAATGCCATAATACCTACGCTGAAGCGTAGGTATAGGTGCATAAACTGTGCATAGTTACTATGAAAAGAGTACAGATTAGGTATTCTCTAACATTAGGTTATTGCATTCAACATCATAACACATGATAATCATATTTATACAAAAATGTTCGATTAAGTATTGAGAAAAATCGATTCTGCATTCATCAAAAACATTTATTACTCGTCTTAAGCGCTGTAGGTTGTAGGTTCGATCGCCACCCAGAGCAAATATTTGTGTGATGAACATAGATGTTTGCTCTGTGTCTGGGGGTTAGTATCACTACATACGAGTAGTCTATAGCAAAGTCGCTTCCCGCTTCCCGCGTCTGTATTTATGCTTATATCTTTAAAACTACACAACGGATTTTGATGCGGTTTTTTTTTAATAGATAGAGTGATTCAGGAGGAAGCTTTATAGGAATCAGCTTTGCACCCGTGCGAAGCCGGGGCGGATCGCTAGTGTATCATATGTAAGTATTTACAAAAAAAAGTATTCTATCAGTATTTAAGTCAAGTATTTAAGTATTCTATCAGTTACCTAGTTCCCACAGTACAAGCTTTGCTTAGTTTGGGGCTAGATGGCTATGATAGTAAAATGTCCAAAATATTTTATTTTACTAACAAATGCTCCTTGATAAAAAATCTCTAAAATATCCTCTCAGATTTCCATGCGCTCAAATCTTTGAAGAACTCTAAAAAGGTAGACAGAGGCACGTCAAAACGTACGTTTCGATAAAGAAAGAACATTGGAATTTATAATTTTTAAAAAAGCTAGTTTTTAAGAAGTTCTTAAACTATTGCAAAGTGATTTTCTATTATGTAAAAGTAATGGTTCGAGAGATGAGATGCATAATTATGCAATAAGTTTTTTGTTGAAAAATATTCAACGACAACATTTTGTAAAATCATTTCAGCCAACAAGCACCAGCGCGCTATCACCTGTCACATCATATAACATTGTCATCGGAACAAAGTTTTTACTCAATCGAAGTATTTACTAAGGAGTTCCGTTGTGAGTGTCTGTTGAACAGCTCCTGACTCCATCATCAGATCAGCTCACTGTCACCATATTATTGCATTGTCGCCGAAGCTACATAAGTATGCAAAATTTCAGCTCAATCGGTTGGGGATAACTGCTTCAAAATTGAGTTGCTCGATTCCACCTTAAGGCGCTCCCAGTCGACGACTGTTTTTGTTCGAAACGAAAAAAGAAATACTTCTGAACAAGCCACATCTCCTATTTTATAATGTATAGTATATGTGAATAAAGATGTACCCATCTTTAATCACTTTGATAAATAATCCTACCGACCGCTGCAATGATGACAAACACACGTCCGCGCGTGGTCCGCCTTAGCTTTCGAATAAATTAATGATATAAATTATGTATAATTACTTATCAAAAATCTATCCTAATAGAAATCTAGATCTACATATTACCTATCTTTAACAATCAATCACAAGTTGATTTTAATAGTAGGTATATAAAATATTTCGATCATAAATTCTAAAACGTATCATTTTGAAATAATATTTTTATCGTGAAAAGTTTCTGCTATTATGTTTTCAGCTTAATAGAAATGTAGGTAGGAACCTGAAGTAATATACTTATAAAAATAGGAGATGTGGCTTGTTCAGAAGTATTTCTTTTTTCGTTTCGAAAAAGAGCAATCAGCGACTGGCAGCCTCTTAACAAACATAGATACATAGATACATAGTTACATACATACATAAATTGCAAGTTAAATAAAAGCTTGTAAATAGATATGTACTCTGTTCTATGTTCTAATCATTTGATGATGTATTTTTGTTGCCGCTATATAAACAAATACTAAAAACAGAATAAAACAAATATATAAGTGGGAGCATACAACAAACGTGTTTTTTGCCGTTTTTTATAGATGATACGGAACCCTCCTTGCGCTAGTCCATCTCGCACATTGCGATTTTATTTGAGGGCTGGATCCGCGCTTGAGCAGCAGGACAACTTGCGTATATTCCGCGAATACCCATCTCCATCCAAGCTATACCATAGCCATACCCATCCAAATTTATCTTAATTAGAAATGTCAGTTAGTTTGCAACAAAAGAAGCAGACAAAACATAAAGTACTTGACTTAGGCATCTGCGTCTCTCGTTCCAGGATAAACGATTTTGATTTAGTGATTTAGTTTCGTATTAGGAACACTAGGTAATATAACCTAGGATCTAGTTAAATTCTAAAACGTATCATTTTTAAATAATATCTTTATCGTGAAAAGTTTCTGCTATTATGTTTTCAGCATAATAGAAATCTAGGTAGGAACCTGAAGTAATATATTTATAAAAATAGGAGATGTGGCTTGTTCAGAAGTATTTCTTTTTTCGTTCCGAAAAAGAGCAATCGTCGACATACAGCCCCTTAATGCGATTATCATGCTCAAACAGATACAAATCATTGCTTTAAACGCAAAAAATAGGTTTTTGTCTATACTTTTATAAGATAAAACTTTCAGAGGTGTTCATGCTAGGCGTGCTGAAAGTATTCTTTGCTCTTTATATAAGGACTAGCAGCCCGGCCCGGCTTTGCACGAGTGTATGAATATGTTTGATACATTATGTTAAATTATTGCAATTTACGTTGGAATCTCTTTTTTTTTTCATAATAAAATATAACCCATGTTCTCGCTGATAATGTAGCATTTTTTTTTTTAAATTGGTCCAGTAGTTTTTATTTTATCAATTTCAAAAATATACTAAAATATAAAATTAAAATGTTTGACACTTTACGTACCTAGTGAATATTATTAGTTATTAAATACTTAGTTCAAATTTAATTTACCTTATCTGATCTGAGTCTCTTTAAGGTACATAAAGGTTTATTATAATTATCAACCTAAACAACGTCTAAAAATTGAGAATGTCCCAGTATTTTAGGTTTTTAAAATAAGTTTTTTTAACCGCATTCCGAGAATCTCCAGTCAGTAACGCAAAAGTTTTATATAGGTATTTAGATAAAAGATTAATAGCAAAATCAAGGAAGCTGATATTTTCATTTTCTTATAAAATCGTCTCGCTTGTGTGTTCGAATAAGTTCTTATTAAGAGGCTCCCAGTCGCTGATTGCTCTTTTTCGAAACGAAAAAAGAAATACTTCTGAACAAGCCACGTCTCCTATTTTTATAAGTATATTACTTCAGGTTCCTACCTAGATTTCTATTAAGCTGAAAACATAATAGCAGAAACTTTTCACGATAAAGATATTATTTCAAAATGAATTAGAATTAGTTTTAGAATTTATGATCGAAATATTTTATATACCTACTATTAAAATCAACTTGTGATTTATTGTTAAAGATAGGTAATATGTAGATCTAGATTTCTATTAGAATAGATTTTTGATAAGTAATTATACATAATTTATATCATTAATTTATTTGAAAAACTAGGGCGGACCACGCGCCGACGTGTGTTTGTCGTCATTGCAGCGGTCGGTAGGATTATTTATCGAAGTGATTAAAGATGGGTACCTCTTTATTCACATATACTATACATTATAAAATAGGAGATGTGGCTTGTTCACAAGTATTTATTTTTTCGTTTCGAACAAAAACAATCGTCGACTGGGAGCGCCTTAATAAAATCAAAGGAGGTTGATTACCCTGTCTAGACTGCAGGGTATGTGTAGAGCCTAATGAGTATCGGGTATAATAGGTATAATTTTATATAATTTTAATAATATTTTAGGGTATAATTTTCTTTTATGTGTTATGTACTTATCTTTTATGTTAGAGTGGAAACTTTCGCGACTTCGTTCTCGTTAAGTTATTTTCAAACAGTCTTCAACCTCCTCTGCACCCTAAAAGGGATTGGACTTTTCGTATTTCTTGGTGCACCCCTACACACCAAAAGAAATATATCCTTTAAATTTCTAGTTTCTTGGACCAGTGGTTTAGGCTGTGCGTTGATCATAATATATCAGACAGTCAGTCAGTCAGTCAGTTAGTCAGTAACGCAAGTGTTTTACATATTTACCTAGATAATTTCTTGATGGATTAATTTCGACGATGGGATTGAAAGTTGCAACCTGTTTCGTGTGGATTGCTAACTACTGCAAAATTTGTTGTATTGTGTCAAAGATAATGTTTTGATGTACCCCTCTAAACATTCTCTAGGATCTAAACGCTTTGAGATATTAGGTTTTATTTTATTTTATTAGAAAAGCATATAACATAGTAACATAACATACCTATAATTTAGCAAATAAACAAACTAGTAACGAAGAATAATTGTAGCAGGGTCAAATAAAGGCTTTTTTTTTATTAATTTAGATATTTTTGGATGGTTTTTTTGGATACCTAGCTGAAAATTTTAAGCACGATAAGGTAACTTCATTCATTTAGGTTGCGGCGAAACAAAGCCAGTTAGATTGATTTTCTAGTTAAATATAAATAGTGCCAGACATCCCTAACTTCCACTAAATTATTCATCCCAGTGCAATAACCCACATTGAGGACAGGCCACTTTGTTACCAGGTAGTATAAAGTTATGAAAGTTTGCTGTGTTGTTTTTACCTACCCTATGCTACTGAAATATTTAACTTACAAGCTTTTATTTAACTTGCAATAATAAATAAATAAATAAATATTGGTGGACATTTTACATATCGCCATCTAGCCCCAAACTAAGCAAAGCTTGTACTATGGGAACCAGATAACGGATAGAATACTTATATCCTTTTTTTTTTTTTTGTAAATACATACATATGATACATTCTAACACCCAGACACAGAGCAAACATCTATGTTCATCACACAAATATTTGCTCTGGGTGGGGATCGAACCCACAACCTACAGCGCTGAAGGCATAGTTACTACCAATACCAACTGAGCTGTATGTATGTAACAATGTTTCTTCGGGTGGAATCTTGCAAATCAATTTTGAAGCAGTTATCCCCAACCGATTGTGCTGAAGTTTTGCATACTTAAGTAACTTCGGCGATAATGCAATAATATGGTGACAACGAGCTGATCTGATGATAGAATAGAGTCAGGAGCTTTTCAATAGTCACTCATAACGGAACTCCTTAGTAAATACTTCGATTGAGTAAAAACTTTGCATTCTTGTCAAGTTCCAATGACAATGTTATATTTGCGATGCCAAAAAAGATTTATATTATTTAGACAAAAATGATTTAGCATAAGCTTGTCATTGAAAAATATTTTTCAACAGTAAACTTATTTGGAAAATAAATTAAAGCCTATGTTTCTCGCTGATAATATAGATTTATAAGGAGATTTTTTTTTTAATTGGTCCCGTAGATTTTTAGTTTATCCTGTACAAACAAAAATACAAATTTTACCTCCTATTAATATTCTGAGTACCAACCTAAGATAGTGTAAAAGAGATGTCATCAGTGCCTATGCTAAGCATTTCCTATCTAAAAGTAGGTAACTCTTTATTTAAGGCGCTCTTCTTCTACCAAACTTCTGGTCTTCTAGGACTCACGTATCTTAACGCGAGTTGGTACCTAGGTATATCCTCATGTAAAAGCTCTAACCCTATAATGAGATTTACGAACTATAGTTGTAGTAACAACACTGTTCTAACATCCTAATAATATTATTAATGTAAAAGTTTGTGAGTTTGTATGCATGTTTGTGCCTCAATCAGGCTTATACGACAAAACGGATTAAGTTAAAATTTGATGAAGATGTAGATATAATGCCCGAATGAAACATAGACTACTTTAAAATATGAAAAACATTCCCAAAATGAAAAGAAAAACTAAAAAGGGATGATTTTGGTGTAGATGGCGCTGGTGTGCAACAAATCTGATATCAGAGGCTAAAAACATTCAGTCTTTACTGTTCGATTATTGAAATTTGATAGGACAATGTCTGAATTGTCTCGAAACGTCAGCACACAAGAAAAAACGTGGTAATTAGCCGTATTTCTATTTAAAAAGGACAACGTCTGACACGGGTCGGTTAGTTTTCCATTAAAAATAGCGACTGTAGTTTGGATATATCATAATAGGGCCACGGGACACACACCATTCTGTATGGCTGATTGATGGCGCTGTCGCTAGTGCCCACACGACACGCGACGGCTCTAGTTTACCTAGCAATTTACCTGTAGCATCGTTTCTTCGATGTTTATACATAAGGTCATGCTCTTTCTTTTTAGGTTAGGTGACCTAAATAAAACTAAGTGTTGTTATTAGGGGTGTTATAAGTTTAACGTGTGTGTTTGTGGACTCGTAGCTCCTAAATGAATAGACAGATTTTGATGCGTTTTTTTTTTAGTTTGGAAGCTGACGTGATCGAGAACAATTGAAGATATTATATTGAACCATCAGTGGCAGAGGTTTTTACCCGCCTGCACCAGAAGGAGGGTAATGTATTTCGTAGATTTTACGTCATACACATGAACGTAGTGTGCATAACAATCTACGTTTTAATATTTTTTTCAATATAACAAAACCGTTTATTTGAAAATTAAAATGTTGTTAGAATGCCCACATGTAATAACGGCTTCAAAAATGAGTTGCAAGATTCCATCCGAACAAACATAATTACATGCATACATAAATACATATACCTACATACATACTACATACATTGCAAGTTTAATAATAAAAGCTTGTAAAAATGGTCATCGCCACCATCTTCCAGCGAGCGTATGATGGAACTGAAACTGGATGTTCAGACCATGCATCTCGATAAATAACCGAAAAAATCAAAAACAGAAGTGACATATTTTACTAAGCACCTACTTAAGGGGCTCCCAGTCGACGATTGCTCTTTTTCGAAACGAAAAAAGAAATACTTCTGAACAAGCCACATCTCCTATTTTTATAAGTATATTACTTCAGGTTCCTACCTAGATTTCTATTAAGCTGAAAACATAATAGCAGAAACTTTTCACGATAAAGATATTATATCAAAATGATACGTTTTAGAATTTATGATCGAAATATTTTATATACCTAGGTACTATTAAAATCAACTTGTGATTTATTGTTAAAGATAGGTAATATGTAGATCTAGATTTCTATTAGAATAGATTTTTGATAAGTAATTATACATAATTTATATCATTAATTTATTCGAAAAGCTAAGGCGGACCACGCGCCGACGTGTGTTTGTCGTCATTGCAGCGGTCGGTAGGATTATTTATCGAAGTGATTAAAGATGGGTACATCTTTATTCACATATACTATACATTATAAAATAGGAGATGTGGCTTGTTCAGAAGTATTTCTTTTTTCGTTTCGAACAAAAACAATCGTCGACTGGGAGCGCCTTAATCAAATTGGGCCCTCTATGTTGCGTGGATAAATAAAGTTTTTTTTTTCCTTTTTTCAGTTCACTAACGGCCATTATTGCATCCTGTCGATAACAAATCCATTTTTAATTTTTAGGGTTCCGTACCCAAAAGGTAAAAACGGGACTCTATTACTTCGCTGACCGTCTGTCCGTCTGTCTGTCCGTCTGTCCGTCTGTCCGTCTGTCTGTCCGTCTGTCCGTCCGTCTGTCCGTCCGTCTGTCCGTCCGTCTGTCCGTCCGTCCGTCTGTCCGTCCGTCTGTCCATCTGTCCGTCTGTCCGTCTGTCCGTCTGTCCGTCTGTCCGTCTGTCCGTCTGTCCGTCTGTCTGTCCGTCTGTCCGTCTGTCTGTCTGTCTGTCTGTCCGTCTGTCCGTCTGTCCGTCTGTCCGTCTGTCCGTCTGTCTGTCTGTCTGTCTGTCTGTCTGTCCGTCCGTCTGTCCGTCTGTCTGTCCGTCTGTCTGTCCGTCTGGCCGTCCGTCCGTCCGTCTGTCCGTCCGTCTGTCCGTCCGTCTGTCCGTCCGTCTGTCCGTCCGTCTGTCCGTCCGTCTGTCCGTCCGTCTGCCCGTCTGTCCGTCTGTCTATCTGTCCTTCTGTCTGTCCGACAGTTGAAATTTTCACAAATTATGTATTTCTTTTGCTGCTATAACAACAAATACTAAAAACAGAATAAAATAAATATTTAAGGGGGCCTCCCATACAGCAAACGTGATTTTTTTGCAGTTATAGATAATAGTAAGGAACCTTTCGTGTGCGAGTCCGACTCGCACTTGGCCGGTTTTTTTTATCGAAACCTACTAAAACAGACTCCCTGTAAAATACCAAAAAATACCAAACTAGCTAAATACCAAGCTAAATACCTAAATAGCTAAATACCAAGCTAGTGTGTTAAATACCAAACTAGCTTCTGCCTGGTTTTTAGGGTTCCGTTTTCGGCTCTACTTTCATTTGCCAGACTATTTCAATGCAAGAAAAAAATATACAAACCTTTTTTCTCTTATTAAAAGGACAAAACCAACAAACCAAAAAATGTAGGTATACTTA
This sequence comes from Hydriomena furcata, assembly GCA_912999785.1. NCBI lineage: Eukaryota > Metazoa > Arthropoda > Insecta > Lepidoptera > Geometridae > Hydriomena > Hydriomena furcata. Next base: position 5,244,680 of record OU538821.1, read on the forward strand.
ATGTAGGCATTTTATGTAGGTAAGTAAGGAATTATCAAAAATACTATAAATTCATTGATTGAGTACCTAATAAAATCGTGAAATGAAACGTTCCTAGTAAACCTGCCAGACTGTCTACTAAAACTACCATTTTAGAAGAATTTGTGTACTAGCATGGAATACAATAAGTTTTTTTTTATTATAACAAATCAACAGTTTTTTTTAATATTTCTGCCTTTTTTTTATTCTTTGTTTTAAACCTTATTTTTTCATCTATGTAAAATGTTATCTATGCAGGTAATTTATTGAATTGATAGTTAAAATAAATGAGCCGTTGCGGGATGCCTGGCAGATGTGGAACATCGTGACAGCACATTGCGAACCAGGTCGGACGTGGATCGACACGTCGCCAGGGCGGCATGGCAACCTGTATCGCCAGGCGAACAGACTAAGTAGAACTACAGATGTTTCACATCAAAATTTGTTAAGCCATTGTTTTCCCGCCTGACGCCCATCGGTTAATAAGTTATTAAAAGGTAGGATTGTAATTTTTCATGAAAAAATATTGGTAAATCAATAAATCAATTAAAAAAATGAAAAAAAAAAATATCCAATTAAAATGATTAAATACTAGTAGGATATGTATCTATGTTTAATTTTGTGGGGTGAGTCCGGCTGTTGGCTTCGCGACGCATGTCATCACAGTATGTGCCCCGCCGAGAATTACACGCGAAGGTAACGGTTCGGTAAATTCGGTAAACTTAACCTAACGCAAACTAGAAGAGTTGCTGCCGAAGAAGTGCCAATCGCGTCCGAACCGGTTCGCGAAATGCTGTCACGGTCTTTTGTTCTAAAATATTTTTGTACATAAAAAGAATCGAGCTAAATAATCAAAAAAATTAAATTAAATTTTTTGTATTTCATTGATATAAAATAATATAAATGTTTATTAGATAAACAGTCATCTTTTTCTTGAAAAAATTCTTATTATTTTATTTTTAATATTTTACTATGCCTTATTATTTTCTGTCGTAAACTCGTCCATTCATGCATATTTCCTGCACAAAATAATTTCGATGTTTCACATCAGCCAGGCGTCTCGCGACGGCTCACATTTCATTTTAGAAGAATTTACATTTTAAATTTGGCAACACTCCAAATGTCATACTGAAGCCGATGTCAATTGTCAATTTCCTTCAGTCAACGCCGCCCACATTTTATAAGGCAAGGCAGTCTCCCATTCCTTGGCCTGTTCGCTCGTTTCATTTAATTTAATCTTAAGTTAAAATGTCTGTTTTATTTATTACAATTTAATTAACTGTACTCGGTGATAGAGTGGCCGTGTTGTGTTGTGTGCGGAGTGCGGCGGCAGATCGCCCTGTAAGTATTTTTACTGTAAGAGTTCTATTGAATCTCATCAACCTTGATGAAAATTGCTCTAAATTTGCGGCACAATCGATTTATCTCATCTGCGGAAGCTGTTCACCACCATCCAATCCTTCCATATAAAGTAAGTAGGTACCTACCTACCTACCTACCTACCTAAGTACTCAGTATGCATTGTTTGTAAGCAAAGCTTAGGTTTTGCTCGCAATAAGAATTCGACATTTAGATTAGTCCGAATTTGAACCCTGGTGCCCGCATTTGCGCGTTCTGCTAATTTAGGTAAGTATCTGCTAGGTACGAATCAAGCAAATCCTTTGTCTCATAGCACCTAGGTAGGTACCTACTTTAGGTAGAGCAATAGCTAGGTAGGTAAGAGTACCTATTCGTAAGGTGTTCCTATCCGCCCGCCACGCCGGCGCCGGGCGAACCGGCGCGGCCGCGCGGCGCGTAGAACATGTCGAGGCGAAAATCAATACAGTAAGCGCTCGCCGAGACCCGGGAGGTGAGTTATTGGGCACGCATAAATAATAGATTTTAGGTATCTAGTCAGTGAGTGATTGCTCCCGCATCCTAAGCAAAGTGTTTCGATTCATTCTTCATTTCTCATTTTTTATGGCTGATTAGATAAGGTGAGCTAAGATCGCGTATTAAAACATTAAACATTGAAGTAGATAGTTATGTAGGTAGGTAATACTGTTTTCTTTTCTAGCCAAAGTTGATTTGTTCTGCATATTTTTACTCGTAGATAAACACCGAGGCGTGTACACGTTCTATTTTTTGGAAGTCTACCAATTTTTTTTGTAAAATGTTTTTCGACAGTGATGAACACAAAAAGTGATTAGGTAACTGGGTGGGTAGGTCGTAGGTACTACAAGTTTGAATAATCTAGGATTATGATAGACAAAGAATCGTGTAGGTACCTACCTAAGTAGGTAGGTAGGTGGGTCATGGAAAAATTCGTCGGTCGGCAGGTACCTACCTACTGCGCTGGCGCGAGCTCAGTGGGTGGGGGTAGGTGGACAACATCGATGTAGTCGATGGTGGACAATCATCGACTCGCAGGTTGTTTCGGGCGCCATTTTGATACGGTTTATTTCGTCCGCCATTTTGTTTTGCAAATTCGAATAATCCACCGATCAATATCACAAAACGGAGCTACTCAGCTGATTCAGCCAAGAGAGCACATTTGCGATTTATAAAATATAGAGTCGATTAACGTAAAATGGTCATATCCTCTTGTTGAGAAGGGTTCGCTCTATGATACATACCTACCTCTATCTCTCAATCGCAGTAGAGACAGCTGCAGAAAATTGATGAGGGTTTTGGAATTTTTTAACAAATCCTTTCAAAAGCTGATAACAGATTTGAATACTTACCTATGTTCTGTATTCACAACACTTTAAAAGTACAAAAAAATATAATTTAATTCTTATAACCCTTTTAAAACGTTGTCCATTCAACACCTGCTTATGGTGTTGACTGTACCAACCTACAAACATGAGTTAGCTGTGACCTAAGCGAATAGGTTCACGAATCATTAAGAGTGACATGCTGTTGCATGCGTCGTAAGTGGACAAATCGTTCGTACTCCCACTTCGCAAAAGTGGATAGAACAAAGTGCAGTTTGAGTCGACGTGATGTAGTTTCTTTGGTGTCGACAATTTTGATGTTTAATAAGTTTAGCTTTATACTTAAACTGAAGCTACATTAGCTACAGTTTAGATTAAGAACCTTAACAAATAAGTTGTAAACTTTGCGTCGAGATAACCTAGTCTTATACTCATGAAGAATATTTTGTCCCGTAGGTCCAAGATGTCGGAAACTGAATGGCAGGAGGATGGGTTCGACATGGAGAAATTTGTGCCGATTCTGGCCAACACTATGAGCACGCTGACCATTTTGTCGTGCTTGTTCATGAAGGTCCCGCAGATCTTATCGATCAAACAGAAGCAGTCTGCCGAAGGGATTTACATTCAGGCCTTAACTATGGAGATTGTGGGGTGAGTAGTGAATATAGAGTTCAATATGAAAGCACCTGCAGCTACTATACCACATCAAGATAGATGTTGCGGAGTTCCGAGTAAATAACAGTCACGTCTGAACAGATCCACCAACAGCGATGGTGATAAATACTTACGCATTAAAATAACTCTGATGATTTTGGAGTTTTATGGAAAAATGATTCAACTTATAAAATATACCGAGTTTTTATAAATGACAGACAAATCAAAATAAATACCAGTTATACCAACATTAAAATTTCGGTCATGGAAATAAACAAGTGCGTTAAAACTGCACTAGTTTGTTCCCGGAAAGGAAGTACAGGTTAAGAAATGAAACTTATCTTTGCCAGGTTTACAATCATGACCCTCTACAACTACATGAACAACTATGGATCGATGACTTACTTGGAATACCCCATTATCCTCTTCCAAGTGTACTTGTTGATGTACTTGGTCCTCAAGTTTAAGGGGATGTTGGATCTACCTATAGTACCGCTTTTGACCGCTATCTATTTTGCTACTATCGCCGGCTTTCTAATGGAAATCGTACCCAAGGAAATACTCTCATATTTGGTTGTAAGTAATGCAGATGTTGTGCACCGTAGACGTTATTGGATTTTGTTTTTTTAATTTGCTTTTACAGATTTATTTTGGAACAGCAAAGGAACAGTTTAGGACCTAGTGTTGACGTGAGTTTAAGATGATACTCATCTTTTTCCGGTTTATGGAAAACATTTAGGTAGTAGGTACTTTTTTACCTTGCTAAAATACAGCTGACACTAAAATACTCATCATTCACAACATAAATCAACAAATCAATAATCAATTTAAGGCTTTGGTTGACTAATGCCCGGTTCTTATATTCAAAATACAATTCGTATTTGTTACGAACAACAAAAATAAACTTGTGTTCATAAAAAAAACTTGACTTACAAGTCCATTTCTATTAAATATCTAACACATAAATCATTTCAGAAAAATGTTATGCTCAAAAATAAAAGAATTCACTTAGAATGAGCTTAAAACTGGTTTATATAACGGATTAAAGTTAATTATTTTTTTAGAAACCTGCGTTCTCTTATCGTAAATAAGATGTTTATTGTTTTTTGTGGCCGCTGGATCTTTTTTAGTTGAGCTCAATACCGCTTTAATTAATTTACTAAGATTATTGCTTGCTTGCTTTTTTTGAAAAGTAGAATGTCTGCATGTGTGTCATTCTAATCGAACTTCACGAATAGCAAGCGTTTTTTGTTCCCCAGCTGTTTCGCCGGAGCCCTGGCCGAAATAATTCGCCTTTTATCTTGCAGCCGATTTGCACCCCGCTAAGTGGGTTTGCGAAGATCACATATATATACGGAATAATAAAAACAGGCAGTGCTGAAAACATATCCCTTACTACCTGGATAATTTCTATGGTTACCAACCTTTGTAAGTCATATTCGAATGTTGTTGAGAGGTTATACTTGCATAACATAGATATAACTCCTTATCTATTTATAAATTCCCAAGGTTTTGCATTAAAAATATTATAAATGGGTAGATCCTTCAAAATAGCGAAGGTACTGCTTACCTATACCTAACCCATTACAATTTCTTTGACTTTTATTTTTAGGATACAGAACATTTTACAAAAACCTAGTAAACACTTTTGCAGTAAAAACGCAAACAAGTACCAATAGCATTGCGTAACTTAGAAGTAGAATTACTACTTAACTGGGTTTATATGTTTCATTTGCAGGTATCAGGGATCTTGTTGAAAAATCAATCATTGAAACAACACCATCCAGTTAAAGTTTAAAGTTATTACAATAATCTTTTTTAATTGGCGACCAATATCTCAGCATTTATAATTTCACAGCTCGCGTGTTCACCGTATACGTCGACTCGGCCGACCCCAAACTGATGATGAATTTCTTCGTGTCCACTATCCTGAGCTCCGGCGTCCTCGGCACCGCCGTCTTCTACCAGGCCATGGTTTGCCCTGCGCACCGCGTCGTCCGCCGAAAGGCCGGACGGCGCCGCAGTCACAACGACTAGAACGACAACCGGATTGCCTTCCAATATTACTCGGATCGTGTCAACTATATTCCGTTTGATTATCTTGAACCTGAAGAGGAAGAGTACCAAAGACGACTTAGCATCGAAACCACCATCGAAAGTATCGTCCCTAAAAAGACTCCCGCAAAACGCAACCGAGGCAAGAAAGAAAAGAAGAGGACTATTGTTATGTCTCGGCGAGAACGGCTCCAAGTGCAAGCCATACAGCAAGCCATTCAGAAGGAGAACAAGGCGGAGAAGAGGCGCATTAAGAAGCAGATGCGCAAACAGAAGAAACAAGACAATAGTGCCTCTAACGAAGAGACGAATTAACTTGCTAGTTAAAATGCTGGATCTAAACATGCGTACGAAGTTTAAAGCTAGACACGATGCAAAATTCACTGGAGCATTATATAGCTATCATCAGATGATCAGATGTCTCGCGCGTTAGTTTTCATCCAGCACTCGTCTTTTTGCTCTTGCTTGTAGGTATGCGTAGCGATGCTTTGTCATGCTAAGAACATCTATCTTTGGGATTTTTCATCTTCTCGAACCCCTTCACTATTCAGTGGGCAAAAACGGTTTACAGTGTGTGCGGTGATTTTAACCACTTTTTGTGGTATTTAGCTTTGTTTATTCATTACGCTCGCTTTACCTTGCATACAGTGGTCAGTTCTATTATTGACTACTTATGTTTGAAGGAGTTGAAATTGTTGGTATTTTGTAAGCGTTATTGGAAAGGTGTAAAGCAAGCGTAAAGAATATTTTAGTTTTTTTTTTCATCCGAGTTATATGGAGGCAATCCCGCGGATAGGGCCCGCGTTTTATATAATAAGATAACGTAAGGAAGATGGTATTTATTGGAATGGAAGACAGACAGAATGTTTTGAACGAGTTTATTGAATTCAGAATGATGGCAACAATGTCAACTGTTAATGTGGACAACAGACTGAAAGTCCACGCTGATAGGAAATCTGAAGAACGTAATTGTAGTGAAAAAGATAAGAATGTGGTCTGCTAGAATAATAATAAAAATAATCAATAGTTTTAGAGATGTCTACAAAATAAAGTGACGATACCATCACAGTTCTGGTAGTAGCAATAGCAACTTAAAACCTAATGTTGCGTTAACTTTCATCATAATGGGTTTAGTTACCTACCTACTACTATAATTATATTGGTAGTTTATTATAAATTCTTACCTGGTAGAGGTTAACATATTTAACTCGTGCATATCTATTCAGTGCAGTGATGATTACGGTAGTATTTATTTATTTATTTTCTAGTCAGTGGCAGTTTTCTGTGAAGTCGATTGATGTGAGTGAAGTAGTTTAACTTTGGACATAATAATCGTAATGTTTATGTTTAAATTATTTTATTTGCTGTGCTGTGATTGCCACATTTCCGATCAATAAGTTACGCACAGTTTTATCAACTTTTGATTTAGATATTAATAAAGAAGTCTCAATTAATTTTGTATATTAGTACTTTTCTAAAAAGTTAGATTTTAAATATTTTGACATTATTTTAGCCATGTAATCTAAAATAAATTTACTGTACTAGTAACTTAGATAATAAATTACAAGTACCTATCCAGTACAAATTGTTTATTTTGAGAATATCTCGTATAACTTTGTTTCTTACAATATTATTTTCAATTCTTACGTGGTTTGTTTACTGTATTAGAATAGTTTTTGTGCCATTATGTTTACAGGCATTAGTAGATATTCGTGCCAAATATGGACACATAACTATCATAGGTCTAGATTTAGTTTCTGAATTAATTCAATAAAGGAAGTAGATACACATGAGTTGTGTTTTATTTATATCAACACCCTACCTAATCGTAACCTACACTTAGGCTTTCTACTTACATTGCACTTTGGCGGTAGGTATGTAAATATATACCTAAGTATATATAAATGATTAGGGATCTTCACTTTTTAACTCTCTAAACTTCTGCAAGATATTATGTGCTATTGACTGGTTAACAAAAGAAGAAGATTTTATGGTGAGTAACTTTGACCTCGTCTTGCGTGGGATATGAGTTATATGCTTTCGACTAATCAGGGTATCTCGAGACGAATGCAGCCGCTTGTTCAGAAGGAGTCTGGAACAAAGCGCTCTAGGTGATATAATTTGGGAAGACGACGATGTCAGTTTAGTTCTCGTAGATGTAAGCGACCGGGGCCGCAGAGAACTAACGTAGCTTTGCTCACATCTAAAAACATTATGTGAAGGTTCCACCTCAGAACTTTTCGCCTCTGGCAGCGCTGGTAATACTTCCGGCTCACTTGGCATAGACTCATAGATATTACTTGGTATGTTCTCGACCTGCATCAATCCTTGAGGCTCTTGAGCGGCAAAACTAGCTCGACTAGCTAATTGTCTTCCTATCCGTCGAGCTCTCGCTTTAGCAATCTTCGCAGCGCTTTTACTACCTACCAGGTGTATATTTTGATCTATGTATTTGCAAACGGCTTCTGCCTCTTCCTCTGGAGATAAATGAGCATCTCTGAAAAACCCGTAGCCGTTGCGAAGATCATGGAACCCTTCAACGAAGAGCCAGGCTAGTGAACCTAACACTAGGGCCAGAGAAGTGATCACAGCAATTGCCGTTGTCATATCGGGACCTGTTAGCTTGTGCTGTATCTTGCCTATAACACCGTAGGTGACTATGTTTCTAGTTCGTTTATAGTAATGTGCTCTACAGGTATAAAAGCCTCGTAAGTCATTATCTGCAGTTGCCACGAGCCTCAGGACTCTCCCGTTATCGGTAGAGCGGACGGCTTTCTCTCTAAGTGAGCCACTCACAATGACATCTAGGTACATCCAGTGAGCTGTATTTGGTGAACGCGTAGTTCTTGCATGAAGACAAGTTAAATTTAAAAGATTAGATCTTCCCCACGTAGTTTCATGATAAGAACCAGATATGCTTGCGGTACGTGATGATACTTGGATTTGTCCATCTTTGTAACGTTCCTTGCTGAAGTCGTGAAGATCTTGTAGAACACCATTCACACTCATCGATGCTATAACTCCGGAGAATGTATTAAAATCTTCAGGAATACGATTTCTTATGTCTATTGGTACGCCACCAACGAAATATTCATCAGTGCATAATTTTAATGTTGTATTTTCATGGTTGTCCTTTAGCCTATAGGGAATTTTCAGTTCTTTTAAGTTCTTCATGGCATTTACTTCCGATACAACGTGCAAACGCTCCCTTAAATTTAATGACGCCTCTATAGTATTGGCATCTGGCTTTTTAGATAATCTGACGTCAAACCATTGATCTGGGAGACACTCTGTAGAACTGCTACTTTCAGAATGGAAGTCTTCAAACGTCAACTTAAGTTTCAACCTCATATTTTGCAAAGATAAATGTAGCCAGCTATTTTTTAACTCGTCCTGTAAAAACAAAATAGTTCCGGATTCTTTTTTAGATTTTAATGACAATTCCATTCGCCATTCTTCGTGGTTGCTGTAACAAGGCAAACGCAGGTATTGATCGTTATCGAGTGATAAATAGGCTTCCTCCAAGCCAGCCTTTTCGTATGCAACATTGGACCCTGCGCTGGGGCAAAAAGACGACATACTAGACCGACTGCTTTCAATAATCATACTCAATGGAATGAAGTTAAGAATTAACTCTTGGATTTCGCCATGTAGCCTTTCGCCGATGTAAATATTCATCTTTTCATCAGGCAACTCTGGATCACATGTAAATGTACTTCTGATTCGGACCGGAGCGTCATCTAGTCGCAAAGTGGCCGCCTCACTCGTAAGCGTTATTAATGCTGAGTGCCAGACGGCAGGATCTATTGCGGTCTGCGAGCAGATCCGAGGAATTGTGCATGACCGTGATTTTCCGCTTGCATCCAAGCAGATATGCCATTTCTGTAAACTGAGACGTATGAGTGGGTTACGTACGGAGCCTCGACGAACTAAAGTGCCATGAGGCGACAAGGGCAAGAAACGCACATAGAAGTGAAGCAAGATCGAGCGTTTGTTTTCGAAATTGTATTGCAAAAATGATTCACCGTTAAATACAGCCACGGTGTGAGAATAACTTTCACATGGACTTAAGTGACAAGAGCCGACTTCTGTTCTTGAGCCAATACAAGGAGCACCGCTCCCTGCAGGCACGGGTCTCGTGCACGATCGAGATCGTGAACGTCTTCCAGCTCCACAGCTTTGCGAACAAGGACCCCATGTACCCCAGCCTGACCATCCTCCGTCTAGATTACACTCTCTGCTTTCGCAGACTTCTAGTTGATCGTGCTGACCGCGGCAGTGAGTTCCCCAAGAACCAAATAATCGTGGCGTGTTCATTTCGAAACAAGTTCTTTTGCGGCGCCTCACTCCCGTACCGCAATTTTCTGAACATATAGACCACTGTCCCCATTCACCCCAAGTTCCACCAAAATCACGTTTACTAAGAGCACACTGGTCACCCTGACATTCATCTGCTTGTAACGGAGTTCCTGAACAAATGAGGTGGGCATTGGATGGTGGTGGTGTATCGCATCTTCGGAGTCTCCATCTCAGGCCGTACCCACATCGAGCGCCACACGCAGACCATGCTCCCCAAGCACCCCACTCTCCAAGCACGGGGCATCCCAAATTTTGTTTTACGCATTGCAACGAATTCCATAGAGATTCGGGATTGATTTGCCATGTGTTGTCTGCTGCCAGTGCTGCTTCGATGGCTTCGTAAGGGCACTGCATGAGAAGACAGCGCTCCATTAGTGCAGGCACAGCTTCAAGCTCATGTAATGCTTCGGTCCTTATGACATCACCCTCCACGAGTTTGTGATAGTCTTGAATTGTGCAGTTTTTGAGATAGCACGTTTCGATTTCTTGATCGGCTCCGGAGCACGGGAGACCGTCTTGCAAAGGGGGTGGGTTGGTACATTCTCTGCTTCTGCGGCGGTGCCCAATGGCGTCACAGGAGCCCCGACAGCTGGACCAAGAACTCCACGGCGTCCAGCCTCCATCTACGGGGCACTCAGAATCAGATATGATACCCAGTTCACATTCGAGCCGCCATACCACTTGCTCTCGTTTTCCACATGGTTTATTTGCTGCAACTCCAAAAAGATGATAATTGCTGATAATAAAATAACACACACCGAACCGCGAACTAAAAAAGCGTATTAAAAGCATGTTTTGTCCCATTGTCTAAAAGACTAAAAGCATACTTAGCCTGTCGGAAGGATTAGACGTCATCATAAAGTAAAAAAAACTGACACTTTCGTTTGGTCCGCCAACGTAGTTTTACCTATACACCTACTTACATGTTGGCCCAACGTGCACAGCCACAGGACAGGAATTATGTGGTTGATAAACATAACATTGTAAAAAAAACCTTAGTCCTGCCAATATTATCTAGGTACGTAGGTACCTACTACTTATTCATATTCATTTATTACTCCAGTTGGTTTTAATGGTCTTAAGATATTACATACAGAGTTTCTCAACGTGGACCCCGCTAGGGCACTACAATAATATATTACTCTAATTAACTACCTACTAATCTTAAAAAAAAATATATAAACCTACATTCAGACTGAGATAGTTTCTCGCCTCGAGGCTTAGAGGCTTAGAGTTTTCAAAAAAGACAAAAAAAAAATGTGTGGCTTGTGTGGGTAAGTAGGTAATTAATATGGATGTTACAGACATCGACCACATGGTCGATGGTTGGTCACAGAGTAGTTTTATCGGAACCAGAATCGGAGTCGAGAGTTGAAGCGCGTGCACAAAGAAAAATATACTATAACTAGTTTCCGCCAGCGGCTTCGCTCGCGTGTTTGGTGCTTAGATACAAAGTAGCCTTTTAGCTATTCAGGAGACTATGTACTTACCTATATTCCAAGTTTTATCCAAATCTTTGGGTCGTTTGAGCTCGTTTGACATAAACATACAAACGTAAAAACATATCCTCTCAATCTTTTGCAATAACCTATCCAAAATGTTAATGTCAATGGACAATACCTATCTACTAGGATAGTGGTACGTAGTACCCAAAGATTAAACACTCAAATCATAATAAATAAAATTTATTCAAATCACAATTAAAGTGTGTAAGTCAAGAAATTATTATTGACAAAATCAAAACAGCATTGAATATAGTTAAGAATATAAGTAGAACTACTTAAGTACTAACTGTTTAAGGACAGTGAAAAATTAATACTGTTTAAAAAAGTTTAACTCCAAAAACAAAGTAAAATAAAGAAAACATAAAAAGAAAAATTAAAAACATTTAACAGCTCTATGTACAGAATAGGAACTAATAATAATACAGCAAAAAAGCAACATTTAATGTTGTAAATGGTAATCTTACACAAAACCACAGATCACAAGGTAATAAACTGATTATCAAGCCGAGTAGGCCGGCATGTTTATTTAATAAATCAGCACCCAATTTTGAGGGTGATTGTAACCGAAGAAAATCGGACAGTGTAGCACTAAGGAGTATGCTGTCTTGTCTATTTGCTTGGTCACATTTAACCACCTGTTCAGCCATTTTATTAAATCTTTATTTGATAAATGTGTATCATTCAATCCGCGTAAGTGACAGGCGTTCCTTAGGGCTTCTGTGCTCAGATTTTCCGTCCCACCTTCTCTGAGAATAGCCTTATCCATTTCCAGCAGCAAAAACGCCTTGTATTTCAGTTTGTTTGTTCTGAAAATGGATTTTCTCAACCCGTGCATTTTCATGAGATAACCCTGAAAATTCAATTATGTGATTACACGGCACATTTAAAGTGTATTAAATTAGTTATTTTTTATTCAAACCTTACCTTATGTTTATAGGTTAGACTGCTCAACTGATACGGTCCATCCTTGAATAGCTCTTGACAATCAAGCACATCTTGAGGTGAGGGATGAACTCCGGAACCCAATAAAGCCACTATTTTGGCAAACTTTCTATTTAATTCTTCATCGGGAATTGCAGAAAGCTTGGCCTGTAAAGCTCGGAATACTGGCCGGTTATATTGGAGTCGTTCTTTCAAATCCAGTGTGGAGAATTCAGCTCGTTGTTGTATGGACCAAAAATGTGAGCAGAGCAGTACTTTGGGCTTCCAAAATCTGCAAAAAAAGATATAATTGAAAACTCTAGAACATAAATAAGATGTTGACTTTGAAGAGTGAACAGCTACTTACGCAAGTGGAAATATAATATAGTTGCCAAAGGGTATCGCTGATAAAATCAAAACAGGTGCTATCTTCAACATATCTGATGGCATTTTCTGGTACAGCTCAATTTCTTGACGAGTCATTTTTGTGAAACCTTTGTCTTTTATAAGTTTGAATCGTAGAGTGATGTATGTTTTGAGGTCTCGTAGAAAATCTTTTATGCCAACACTGAATACACGGTACATATTAATAGCGGTGGGAAATCTTTCTTCTAAGAATTTTGTGTAATTTTTGACATAATCTATGTATCGTTGGACGACGAATGTGCGTAACTTTTCCTTTTCTTTTTTAAGTGCGATGTGCTTTGAGCGCGACAAGTTTGTGAATCTGAAAGGTATAAAGTAATGTTAAGTAGGTGCTTATTCTTCTCTTTGCAGCAGATACAACGTTCTTTTATAATTAGGGAACAAGTAGAATAAAGTTTGAATTTGAATTTATGTAGAATTCTACGATGGCCCGTGTTCGATGGAATGTAAACAGGAAAAATCGTAAAAATGACCTTGCTACAATAACACACTACTTGCAAAGTTTTTAAAAAGAACAGATTTTTTACACAAAAATTACAAGGTTTACCAACATAGTACATCTGAGACATAAGTGAGTTAGGAACATGTTATTAGCTTCAGTGTTTGTTTACCCGATTTATATGCGCAGGTTATTTTGTCACTTACCCGTAACATCGAGGTTGCTGAATTAATTTTTGTCTTAGAACTGGGCTAGGACGACTGCATTGTAACATAGAACATGATATGGAAATTATTCGACAAAGAGGCATCTTTTGGAACTGAACAATTCGAGTTTTTCTAAAGAAAACAAGAAATCAATTACAAAATTATCAACAGAACCGTCGAGTAGAGCAAGAGTATAGTTCCATCCAACGAATCTTTGAAAATTTGATTTTACTATTCAGACAAATGTCATTGTCAAGAGTGTCAAACTTAACAATGTAAAAAAAAATGTTACCAGGAAAAAATATTTTCTACTAAATAGGTAATAATTTTATTACACGACGTTCCTGCGCCGCCAATTTACTAAAATTTATAGTTAAAGTTAGACACCATGTCGCTCGTTATTCGGATTTAATCTGAGTAATATGGAAAAATGTTAGCAGAAATAAAAGGTTTCATAACTCTATGCTGTGGTGGTAATTACTATGATGTTCAGTCCATCAAATAAAACCTTATAAAAACCAATGAAACCTTTTTAAGAGTAGGCTTTGACAATGACACCGTCGCTTATATTTTTATATACCATATTTTCTTACATTGTTCTTCGTTACACGTTGCATTGCAAAAGACATGCTAGTAGCGGGCCTAATAGATTATTCTGTTAAAAGCAGTCTTTAATTTATTGTGCTTTGGTAGGTACCATTTATACCTAATATTATTCACAGATTGCATGGGGGCAAGACTTTCTTTTATAACTTTAGTTTCTATTCTTCCTTAGCACTAAATTAATGTATTTAGGTAGGTAGGTATAAATATATTTTGCATACATTTTGCCTTTTCAATTTCCAGAAACACAGTAAACGAGAGTAGTAATGAAATGGAGGAAAAGTAAGTGTTATTTATTAATACACAATTATAACTATTTAACAATTTTATAAACTTCCTAATTTCATTGTAGGTGAATGCCTTGTGGTAGAATGCCCGCGACTTTGTTCCTGTGGGGTTATTTTCATAATTTTCAAACTCCAATCACCAGCTTTATCTACTTAGTTACTTAATCATTCAAAAAGCTTTTTTAGGTGTGTCTAGTATGTAATTAACTAGGTAATTACCAGGTATTTGTAGTAGACTAACTAGGTACTTATTTACTTTGGTAGTTAAGTACCTACCTGCCTAACGATTTGTATCTGCTTAAGTAGGTACCTACCTAGGTATACCTCCTCACTGATTCCATATTTCCAGGAAGCTCCAAGTTTGTGAAGTTTGTAAAGTACCTGCTTTTGGCGAATTCAAGAAAGTAGTTGGCCTAAAGAACTCGAGTCTACTGATATTTCTTCACAAAGAAAAACGAACAACGGTTGTTAACACTTAACAATACCTACCTAAGTATCTCTACTTAAGTATCTCTTATCTACTTACCAGCGTTGCCAGACGTCCCGATTTTGGCGGGACGGTCCCGATTTTTTGCACAAAATTAAATGTTCCGCGCGGGATAGGCTCTGTCCCGCTTTTCAGGGTTTACTCTCGGTAAGGTAAAAACGGGACTCTATTACTAAAACTTCGCTGTCCTTCTGTCTGTCACCAGGCTGGGGTATCCGTGATAGCTACACAAGACAGTTGAAATTTTCTTTTCACAGATGATGTATTTCTGTTGCCGTTAAAACAAGAAATACTTAATAAAAACAGAATAAAATAAATATATAAGTGGGGCTCCTAATACAACAAACGTGATTTTTTCTCGTTTTTTATAGTTAAACTTAAATGGTACGAAACTATACGTGCGCGATTCCGACTCGCAGTTGACCGGTTTTTTTTATTATGTCCCGCAATAATCCCGCATTTTTTTACTTATAAGAATTCAAAATCCAGCTTTACCGGAATAAAAATCTGGCAATGCTGCTACTTACCTATATTTAAGTAAACAACGTTGCACTTAGGTACTTACAATTAACCTAAATAGACATTTCCTTTCCGAGCTTGGTAGGCACCTAAATAGTCTAGGACTTTAGGTACCTACTTACAAAGTTATAAACATACAGGTAACGCAAGGTCGTACCTAACTACCTATTTACATTTATTTATAGGTTGAGAAAGGATCGACAAAACCCAAGAAAGAAGAAACTTTCATTTTGCATAATGCTGGCGATAAGGTGCTTAAACGAGCAGACTATATTGTAGAAATGTGTAAGTACCTACTTACTTAACTAAATTTAAGATTAATATGATAGGTAGATACCTACCTTTGGCCTGAGCACGAATCATTATAGTATGATTGGTAAAGGTATCGTCAAAACGTCAAAACTAGACGCATTGTTTTGACAGGTTCGTACTAAAGCCGCTTATTTACTTAATCTACTCTATCTGCTCACCCCATATAAGCGGTAGACCCAGGTAGAGAAGGTCTTACATGCTTCTGTTTGTTGTCGCAGGTCAGTACCGTACAAAGTGCTTTCAGTGTAAGACAGCCATTCAGAGAGTACGCAGTCTGCTGGACGAAATAACAGACATAAAAAAAAACGAGGTATTAGGGATATGTGAACATTGCAAGCGCGCCAACCCCTCGGGGAAGTGCAGGAGGTGTGAGTACATAGTGAATAAGTTCTTATGCAACAAAGTGAAACAGTACGAGGATAGGCAGCGCCGCTTCAAGTCATGGATAACCAAAGTGAATCAACTCCTACACACTATACTGCAAAGTGAAAATGTGTGCAAGCATAAACTCTACAAAGAGTCTTCCACGTTAGAGTTAGAGAAACTACTCCAGGAACTAAAATCTCCTCTTGAAATGCGTCAGCCAGATATTACTTTTTTTCCCACAGAGTCGGGTCCATTTAGCTCGATGACACAAAGCAAGGAAATGCTCGAAGAGCTGCTCATCAAACTTAAGTCAGAAAGCTTGAGAAGACGCTCATCCGATGACAGCCTATTTGTTTCTCCGTCGAGGACTGCGACAAGTTGCGTTTGTAAATACTTTATGGATAAGCATTTTGAAGGAAGACCTTCAATTGAAGTATTGCCTCCAACATCTGATTCAAAAACGCATATGGATGATTCCAGAGCAAATGGCGATAAAACTGTTGAAGTAACTCCTTCAAAAGAAAAATCTAAAGCAAAGTCGAAAGAAAAGACACCAGGAAAGGAAAATGTTTCGCCAGACAAATCACCTAAGGAAGGTCATAAACAAAAAATTAAGATAAGCTCAGAGGAAGAGATGATGCTGAAAATGATGAAAGAAAGAGAAAAAGAGAAGAAGAAAAAGGAAAAGTCAATGAAAAAGGAAAAAGTGAAGCAGTTTGCGAAGATTGAATCGCTGCCACAGCTAAAGATACGGGAAGTGAAAGAAGTTGTTGAAGAGAAGTCAGAAAGCGTTGTGGAGTGCGGACACGATGTGCTTCTAGCTGAGATGATTAAAGGAGTTAAAGTTGTTTCGTTCGATCCTCACTACAAGAACCGGGCCCTTGACCTTGGGCCGGGCTCCAGAATGCCTCTTCTATTTAAAGTCGATGCCGTTTTTCCCGAACCTGAATCAAAGCCTCTAACTGTCAGCACTACTACGACGACTACCATCGTAAACAAAGGAAAGAGATCAAGGAGCAAAAACGTTCAAGAGGTTACAAACTTACCTAAATTTATAAAACTCATTTGTTGCTGACTGACTGACTGATCTATCAACGCACAGTCTCTAAACCACTAATAATATAGGTGGTAATAATAATAATAAAAATAATATAATAAGAGATAGCTTGATAATGGGCCACCGCCTAATCAATAGGTACATACAGTTTAAATGTAAAATGTTTTTACAAAATAGCCCTGCTGAATGTTGACTAATGATAGGAAGACTAGATTCCTACCTACTCGTACTAAATCAATTAAAGAACCATCTTTACTTACAGGAAGTGTTTACCAAAGGTGTTATGAAGTATGAGTTGTCAAATAGGGAATTTATAGAGAAAGGATGGACCATTTTACCTACTACTAAAATCATGAGAAAAGTAAGTACCTACCTACTATAGAGTAAAGGTGTGACCAGACATTGCGCGGCATTTGAGCGCGGCATTCGCAGGACACAAGTTCGCTGCGTGACTAGTTTAAACATATAAAGGTGCGAGCGGCCATCGTCCATCCATACCGCGGCTGCCGCGCTGGAATGGAATTTCGCGCAATGTCTGGCCACACCTTAGGACTCGGACCTTACTCAACTGAGTCTGCGTAAAGGTACCTTGATTCGGGATTCGTTACCAAGGTAATCGCGCTCAGTAGATACTTGAAAATTTAAAATGAAACATTTTAACAACATTTTAATTTTAAAATAAACAGTTTATATCGAAAAAAAGATTAAAACAACGACTTTTAAACAAAGTAGAGTAGAGTATTGATCTATCTCTTAGGTTAAGCAAATGTTTTGTTACAGGCGATACTTGTTTATTAATTATTCATATTTAAATAAACAAAACGGCAATTCATTAGTCGTGGTCAATCAAATCTAGAGGCTGCCGCGTAACAACTGTCACTAATAAAAACGGACCATAGACAAATAAGAGTATTAACTATAGATTTTTAGCTATGCTTAGTTATTGACTGCCAAAATTGAAAATGCCCAAGCCGGGGTAGGCACCACAACCGGGTCTTTGACCTTAGTCCTTTTTTGTCTGTACCAGCTGGTCTGAATTTTTTTTATGTTATCTACATAGTTTTATCATACAAATTGAAAAAAATATAAATTATCGTTTCCTTCTTAGCCAGAAATTATTTTTACAACCTTCTGGAATAGGATGGAAAGAATGTTGAAGCAATTAATAATTAGTTTTATTTACTTTAGATGAACATTTACAAAATGGAACCGGCTAATCCAAAATACGATTGGTTCGAACGTCATAAGAACCGTAAAATTATATTTTATGATACCAGTGAGAAATTAGCTGAAATCGAGGACAATGGCCGTGGAAAATGGTTTTACAAGAATGGAATGGTGGCATTAGATTATTACAATGCTCAAGGTATTCAGTCAGTTGTCCTATCTCACGTAGGCGGGTTAGTCTTAAATGTGTGTGTAGATGCACGTAGCACATTGTTTCTCTGTGCGTATACTCGGGAGCGCTGTTTCAGTCACGCACACTAAAGTATATGTCTATACACATAAAAAGCGTGTATACAGGATTACTAAATATTCGACCTATTCCGTGTAGGAGGAACAATACAAATGTATGTGCTTTATCAACACAAAACTACGAATGTATGTCCCAATTAGGAAATACTAGATGGAAACACATAGAAAAACAATAGAAAAATCATAACGTTTCCGTTTAGTATTTTTGGGGACATAATGTAGATTTGTTTTTTTTTGTGTTGTTGAAAAATATATTTTTTCTCAGAAATGGTTAACTTTCGCACTAGACCTAACCTCCCCTAAAACCTCCTAGCGTGTATATACAATACACATCACGAGTACTGCTCACCCGCCTTCGTCAGATAGAACAACTATACATGACACATTTTGAAACTGCCCAAAAATAGTGTCAAGCGCCTTACGCACGAGAGAATGAGAATTAGGTAATATAGGTTTCTTCACGATGCTTTCCTTCACCGTTCTGAGTACGTGTTAAAGAGCTTTTGTTTCGTTTATAAAAATTGATTGTGGTTAGATCCTTATCTGGGAGAAATATGTGTGTTATAAACATAGATGTTTATTCTGTGTCTGAATTTTATAAGTATCTTATGTATGTATTTACAATAAAAGAATATAAGTAGGTATTCTATCAGTAATCTGGTTCCCATAGTAGGTACAAGCATGCTAGGCGTTGTGTGATATGTCCACTAATATTTATTTTGCTTTTATATTTTGCTGACGAACGGGATTTTAATAAAGTAGTACAGTAAAGGCTTTTAAAAGGTAGTCTTGTAATTATGTGTTGTGCTCGAAATTGTTGCAGAACTCCATGCTGGCCAACGGTATGTGGTATACAGCTCCGGCGAGGAAGTAGATAATGGAAAGACCAAACCAGTAACTGTTCTCGCTTCCTTTGATTTCCTCGGAAACGGTGTAGTCTACGATCACTACGGTAATGTAAGGTAATGTAATGCCCACTGCTGGGTAGCTTCTTCTAAAATACCACGCGTGTGCTCTCAGATTATGTAATAAAATGAAATAGGATCACAACTGGTAATCCACAATTACCTACGGTAGACATGTTTTCAGATCTCCAGGCGCTTAGATCCTTGAGGATGTCTAAAGAGTTTAGTCAGAGGCACGTCCATCATGTTTGGCACTGTACCCACACTTTGCAGTAGTTAGAATTCCATACGAGACAGATGGCGAGCCGCTTATAAGAATACTAACTGGCTCCCGCTCAATGTTTACCTTCACTGTTTTATGCACGTATTAATGCGCATACATTTTTTTCAAACAGAGACATTTATTGATCGAACCCACGACCTTCGAATTGAAAGTCGAGGTCCCACTCGGCCGACACGGCTCTTTTTCTTTTTTGCACAACTTTATGAACACGTAAGTATTTCTGATACCAATAACAAGGACTATTTTCGGGACTAATCGTATCTCTCGATTATGCGTATGAGCAGTTTATGTATGCTTATTTTGTTTAGGTTAAAGTACAATCAGACAGAAGGCATTGTCATCGACGAGAAGATAGGTCCTCCAGGTCGTTGGAAATGGCATTCGCTCAACGACCCGCCCATTCTCCAGCCTGTCTTCGTAGACTCTCACGTCAAACACCGTAATTCGTGCATAGACGAACTCCTCAAGCACCAGAAGGACGACAGATCGGAATCCGGCAGCAGGCAGGTCCGAACTAGAAACGATGAAATGCTAGCTATAGAACTAGATAACTTCGTGAAGGAGAAAGCGCACAAGTTGCTCCAGAAGTTCAAACCTTTTCAGATAAGAATGAAGGTGTTGAAAGTCAACGATCAGTTTTCGTTGAGGGTGTTGGACCAGGCGAACATTTATTTGCTGTTTAGAGATGGTCAGGTCTCGCTGAAGTTGAATCTGGGTATGCTGCTTATCAGCTCTGAGATTGTTGATACAGATACTGCGGAGGTGTCGGATGTGGGTACGCCGTACGACAAGATACCGCCGAAAACTCCGAGTATAGCCGAGATACAGTTTACACTGAATAAAGCCAGGAGAATTGGTAAAGCGCGCAATACTAAAGTAATTCCAGAAAAAGAGCCTATTATGTCTAAAAGTTCAATTTAAGTATTATAATGCATAAGCTTTATTTGAGAAGGTACCTTGTGTGTGATCCTCTGTAAATGGCGTTTTAAGAAAACAGAATGTCGACCTACCACTATAGGTATTATTTTCAAAGTCAAAGTCTGAATCCACTGTTTTCAGGAGAAGGTACTCTGGTTACATCCTGTTTAGTATAGGTGATATTTTTTTCAGCTGAACATTGAAATACTATTGATCTGCCCGGAGTAAACTGAAAAATGGTTTATCATTATTAACTTAACTTTGCACTGGATCCGATTTATTGCATGTTAATTAGTTTTATTTTTCATTTTATGTAGGTAGTTAATACTTAAGTGGAAATGTGGATATTCGTTTGCATGAATATTTTGATTAAGTAGGTAGGTCTACTTACTGAAGTGAGTCTATGATGTCAATTCCTTATTTTCATTTATATTAATAAAAGTTATTAATTTAAATTATGTTTCAGTAAAAGTCATTACGATGCTTAGTTGCCAACATATCGATATAAAGAAAATAATAAGTTTTCTGTTGAAAAAATAAAATCGTAGCATCATTTAAACTTTCGAACTCTATCATCCAGGCCTGCGCACTATCACCTGTCACACCACTACATAGTATAAAGCAAAGTCGCTTTCCGCTTCCCGCGTCTGTATGTATGTCTGTATGTATGTTTGCTTATATCTTTAAAACTACACAACGGATTTTGATGCGGTTTTTTTAATAGATAGAGTGATTCAGGAGGAAGGTTTATATGTATAATAACATGCTTAATATATTAGAGAACCACTGATAATTTTAAGATTTCAAATCAGCGCGACTTTTTTTTAAATTTTAAATGCTGTTAACGAGTATACAAAGACATTCTGTAATATATTTTGGTATCAGCTTTGCACCCGTGCGAAGCCGGGGCGGGTCGCTAGTAGCTAATATTATATTATCATTGGAACTTGACAGGTATGCAAGTTTAAACTCAATATACACAATCAATTATTTTTAAAATGCATAGGTTGGTTTTATTAGGATATGATATGAATAATAATGAAGCAATAATAGTACTTTGCCCTTTTATGGGTTAAGGTCTACTCCGAAGAAAATTATGAAAAGGTGCTATTTCCCAGTCGTATTATTGATTCCACGACTCATAGACAGAATAATAACTATGCTTCCTATTCATTTAATTGGTTAATAATTAAATTGCAAGGGCATAATTAACCCTAGAGTAGTCGCGCATTTCCAAGAAACGTGAGTGATCGCGTGGGGAGCATTTTGCCGCTCATACTCAATAATTTGTTTTTGCTAAATTGATGTTAAATAAACTTACGATAATTTTGGACACCTCCTCGGGCGACATTTCTATAAACACTGAGTAGTGGCTAAAAAGTTCCACAACATGTCCCCGAGACACACGTAGTTGTTGTGACATGTTGCGGTACATGTCGTTCCATTTGTCCCCTAGACTATCCGTGGCTTTATGTGGTGATCTTATTAAGGTACGTTGGTTCTAAATAAAACGAAAATATATCTGATTATTACATTTTACTGTTTCTAAATAACTACTTTTTAAATATAACATTGCATTGATTTAAAACTTAATTAAAGCTACACAGGATTGCTACGGACGAAGTTTACACCTCATCAAAATAATTTCTATACAAAACAAACAATTGGTTGGTAATCTAGGTAATGAGAGGAAACATAACAAATAACTACTTCACATCGCAGTCTAAAATATAATGGTTGCTAAAATTATTACTTAAATAGACTAATAAAGTGTTCTTATTACGAATCACAATTAATCCGGTGTTTCGATTAAGACCTGGTGAGAAGAAACACCAAGAAACTCACTGGTTGACTTTTACGCTGTATTACGTTTCCGGTTTGTTTACAAACTTGCCATATATTAACTATAATATATCAGTTATAGTACAGTTACGTGAAAACTGTTCTAATTTACGTAGCAAGCCTTGTGCAAATGCGTGTGTTTATTAAAGTTAATTTCAAGGTTCCTCAAAAAATTCGCACTAAAGCTCGCATTATATACTTTTAAAACATAATTCAATATCCTTTTCAAATATATATTTTGATTCCAATTAATTAATTAATACTGTGCACTTTGATACAAACGAGCCAATCATATAGGAAGTTCCGTTATAAATATTTATAAGGGAACTACGGTTTCTTTGAATTCGATTATTTTGAAAAATAGATAGTACCTACTTGTCCCCTGCCTGCAAATGTAGTGTCTGCAATAATACTGATTATACCTGTTAGGCATGAATATTATTTTAAAAAATATATATGGGGAATTTCTTCAAAAGCCCCATAACTCGGCATTTAGGCTCACACGAAAAAAAAAAATTATGTGTTCACCATGTATGCCTACTAGAAGTGTTATTGACCGGAGTATAAAAAAAATCCACGATCTTACTTTTTTTCCTTGTCCGTCTTTTCGATGTTTTGACAATATTAAGAAAATTAAAAAAAAATTACAGCCAAAGATGTTTTTAACTTGAGTCCAGCTATTTGTTCTTTTTTGACATAAGTGTACTAATACGGCCCTGTAACAAATTATTTTTACAATGGACTATAAAAGCGATCAAATCATGTGACAATAGTACAGCATAATATGTTTTAAATAATAAGAATTTCATAATGTTTTCTACTCACTATAAGTTTAGCAAATCATAATATATTTTACAGCTGCCAATGGATCGATATAATTGGGATAAACTAAAAGTATTTTATCAATTTGAATTTGAAGTTGGTAACACGATGTAGGTACTATGCGTATTTAATTTTATTTACGTTAACTTTTGCCATTGCTTATTTTGCAATCAAAGGTATTTTCAACCGACGAAGAATTAATGTTCTTAATTCAACGCGTATTATATCAGATTTTGATGAATTTGTATTGGGTGGAGAATATAGTCCCAAGGTAGCCCCATTTGATATTTGTTTTTATTTAGGACTTGTTCATTCATAAAACTTGAACAAACGATTATCGTCTCTTGGATTTTTAGTATGGTTGAAACATTTTCGTCGGCTTTTGTTAGTTTTTAAAAGGATCTACGTGTGTTTGGATTTTAATTATCTTGTTTAGCTTTTATGAAGTAAGTAAGAAGATCAATGGGCAGGGGAAAAACAATGGTGGAATTCTTCTCAGCGGATATTGTGTTCAAAGTCTGAAAAAAAAATTGTAGGTCTGTCTATTTATTTCCTTTTGTAAGTTAAATGATTGTTACGGCAACTAAATAGTGCTGGTAAGAAGAATATTAACCTATTTAGTGAATATTATTAATTTTAATTTTGTTTTAGGTTATTATGTGCTTTTTTTTTTAAATAAATTCACTTATTTAGAATCATTTTTCTTATTGTGGGTGAATATTTTTTTTTAATTTGTTAAAGCGCATTATTGAATTATGTATACTGTATAGGTAAGAAAGAAATAAATATTGAAAGGATTACGGTGTAATCCCCAAGTGGTGCGGTAGACATCTTATCAGATCCAGGCGCTCGGATCCTTGAAGATGTCTAAAGGGGTTAGTCAGAGGCACGTCGAAACATTACATTTGGCACATGCTCATATTCTACCTATATACATATAAACCAGTAATATATAAGAAAAGCTAGCAAATCCTATTAAAGCTTATTATGAATTATATAATAAATATATAATATAAAAAAATATAATTTTATTAAGCTATGCAGCACCTGAATTAGATCACATCTAATTTAAAAATATCTTCTTAATTTCAAAGTTGGCATAACTGAGAATTACAATAATATTTGTTAAATTATGTTGTGCCTTTTTCTAGTGATGCTGGGCGAGGTACATATTTATTTCTGTATCAGTTTTGAATTCCCAACCCGGCACCTAAGTGAGAAAGAGTGGTGCTATTAATTTAGTTCATTCTGAAAGTAATTTACTGATCATTTCAATTCCATGTAAAATTTTAAATATGTAGTTGGTGTACACTGCAAAAAATAATAATATGCAGAAAAAAAACATTCTAAGAAGTGATAGCTACATACTATATGTAAAGCCATCGATCAACAACAGCAACTGTTGATCGAAGTATAAAGCAGAAGAAATAAAATTATGTAGGTATAATAATATAGGTGTAGGTCAGACAAGCTTTTAAACATTTGCACGATAAAAAAAATGTGAGCTTTGTACTGCATATACTTTGGCGGTTTGATTTAAATAGGTTACAATGCTATTTGATAACTGATAACGCAATGATTATTTAACATTTTGGGACAAAGAAAAGCCACAATGATCTGATGGATAACATGATGATCATTTAAAGTTTCATACAAAATGTTACATAGAGTGACGAATATGGCAAGTAATGAGTAAACATGTAAATGTAATGAAAAAATGTGACTCATTAAGTCACGGATATACCAGGGGACATTTTGTTCCGCAACATTTTAGGTGACGCGGGAAACCTCCTCCGGTGACATTTCTATAAACTCCTGGCCTGTAAAAAGTTCCACAAATTTGTCCCCGAGACATTCACGTAGTTGTTGAGCAATATGTTGCGGAACTTGTCCCCTGTATCCGTGGCTTTAGTTAGTACTAAAACATCGAAATAAATAACATAATATAACAAAAGTGTTTTTTTTATAAACGCTGATTGTTGTCCGTGAAATCAAAGTTGAGCTGAAGCCACTGCAAGCGCACTGCATCCGCCTCTGACTGCAGCCGCTCTGCATTAGAGGGGCTCGGACTCCTCTTCGCTGGTGCTGGACTAACCAAACATTTCACGGACTATTAAACGCGTTTCTTAAATCTTTTTCTTAATATGTTCCTACTAACCTGGAGGTAGCGTAGTTGGAGTGCAGCAGGGCTGTCTCCGATGATCTCTGAGGCTTCGCGAAGGGCCCTGGAGGCCTTCTGCTCGCCTTCTGCCGCAATAACCTTGGCGCGTGCCTCGCGGGCTGCTTCGGCCTCAGCAGCCATGGCTCGTTGCAGTTGAACGGGTAAGCGGACGTCTTTGCTGCAACGATTATATTGGCCACGATATGAGTTATAATAAAGAGATGCGAACATACTGAAACCTCTTTCATTAGAATTTATAAATGAGGTTTCGGTATTGCAAAGCGGAATATGACCGATCCAGAAATCGGCAAATCTCTGTCTTGTTGTAGGACAAGTCAGGAATGATTTTTCAGTAACTACGTCTATTGTCTTTTATTGCAAAATATAAATGGTAAATAGATAGGTAGGTATTTAAAAATAAGGGTATGAAAGTGTGCAAATATTTCAATCGACAAAAAGAGGAGGTTCTGGAGGAGCTGTGAGCAGTTTGACACTAATAATATGCAGTGGACGTCGATCGGCTAAGATTGCCATTAAAGAGCGAAAAAGTATGGGTTAGTTATAGAAATATTATAATTATTTGCTTTGGCTATTTGTTTTTCCGTTGGTTATTCTCAAAAAGATACTGATGATACAGATACGGCATGACCTCGTTGTCCCATTCCTCACGGACATTTGACTTGTCAACAAAACCAAGTCAAGAATGCATGCATACAATTTAAAACCTTATAGTGATTAACATAAATCTCAAAATGCATTACGTATATGCATTAGATCAATTTATCGAGTTTAACAGATAGTCACTAGTATGACCCATTCAATAATGTATTTCTGCTACATACTCGTTTATTGATTATTGCCCTACTGTTTCAGTCGAGACGCAAAGTGTTTCTTGAATTAGTCAATTTTCCACTTTAAGCCTCAGGAACAAAGTTCAAAGAGACTGTTTTAGTAGCTTTTGTACCTTGGCGACCGTCAACCTATTGTTTCACCTCGATTAATTATTTCTATGTGTGGAAAAATAATTTTACAGAGACAATAATAAATAAACTTAATGGTATTATCTTTGGAACTATCGTTGTTACACTGTAAACAGTAACGTGCTAATGATTGTTATTTTTAACTGGCTACCACATAAATTTATCGATTTCGAGTTGCTTTAAAAATCCTATTTTCAACAGACGAAAAAAGCTTGAACACAATTTGATGAGTATTTTTTTACTCGATGATCCGATTTTGATCATAATTAACTTGCAATGTAACTATGTTTGTTAAGGTGGAATCTTGAAACTCAATTTTGAAGCAGTTATCTTCAACCGATTGAGCTGAAATTTGGCATACTTATGTAACTTTGGTGACAATGCAATAATATAATAGCGAGCTGATCTGATGATGGAGTCAGGAGCTGTTCAACGGAACTCCTCAGTAAATAGTCTGATTGAGATAAAACTTTGTATACCGACCAATCTCCAATGACAATATAAAATTATGGTACTAGCGAGCTGGTCTGATGATGGAGCTCGGATTGAGTCATAAAAGCTCCCTAACTACACAACATAACCATATCGTGTTTGGGCTCGTTGGATTTGTCTTGACGAGTACTAGAGTCCTAGAAGCTTTATAAAAGCTTGATTTTAAAAATATATTTAAAAAAACCTTATTTATTATTATGTGTAGAAGAACTTATTCTATTGTGTATGTCCAGAGTTGGTCTTATTTAGGTAAATTGCATCTAGTACTAATATTTCTTTTAAAAAACGAAAAAAACTACTAACGTCTTTCGACTTTTTGATTGGTTGAATTCCGTATGTTTTATTTTTAGTTCTTGAACCGTAATTATATCAATGAAAATGATAATTTCACCTACTGAAGTAGGTAATTAGCAACAGTTTTAATCTTTGCCTTGTTATCTACCAACCCCGATAAATAAAATATAGATTTCGAAATCTAGAAGATAGGGACATCCTAGATGGAGTGTGTGTGAGGATGGTATTATTTGGATTTTTTTGGCCTACACAATTTGACTATAGAAAATAAAACTTTAAATTAATTAAATACAGTAAATACATCATACATAAATACCTGAACGATTAATTAAGATGCGGCTGCATAAAAACAGAATAAAAAAATCTTAACCTACAGAAATATTATATACATAGGTATATTATATTATTATGTACTGTTAGCATTGTTGCTTATTTAAATTTTTATATCAGTTTATTTAAGTGACAGCCTGTGACATACAATTTTAGGATCCTTTTCCTTTCAATGAACGGAACCCTAAAAACATAATTATGCCTGCTGTTTTATATTTAATTTGATAATATTCTGATTTTAATTCTGTCTATTTTAGTTTAGTTGAGTCATCTTAGTGCACGCTGTGATGACATATAATTGAAAAAAAAAACACAGATTTAAGTGATGAAGTTATGACAGCAGTAAGAAAATACTAGATTATTAAAAAAAAAAAATTCTGTTAGATGTCCCAAACAAATAAATAAAATAAACCATGAAATAAGATGTCAACTGAACTCTAAAGGTGTGACCAGACATCACGCGGCAATCGAGCGCGGCATTCGCAGGACTCAAGTTTGCCGCTAAATATCTAGTCACACCTTTACTGAACACAGAACTGCTCTACAATCTTTGCATACGTACATTTCTACGCGTTCCACCTTAATGCCCCAGACTTCGGTGGCCTCGTCCAGCGAATGCTGCATGCTGCCAGAGATGGTCTCCCTCTCGCTAAGGATCTCATGCAGCGGTCTGGTGCCCATTGTGTTGCGGAGAGTGGTCTGAGCCAGCAGCCTGGTAGAGTGGTGAGCATTCTCCACGTTGGTGATCGAAATCGTAGCATTATGGACGCGGTAGTAGACCACAGCGTCAACGGAAACCGTGACGCTATCCTTTGTGAGTACCTGCGATATTATTAAATTAGATTTTCCTAAACTTTATTAAAAAAAAGTCTTAAGATATTTTGTCCCAGTGCTGGACAAAAGTCTCCCTCTAATCATTCTACCCATCTCTATCCTTCGAGCACCACGTTCAACCATGCTCTCTCGAAGGCGTCAAGATCATCTCTCCAGCGTTTTCTGACTGTAATCCCCAAGTAAGGTAGACATCCTCTCAGATCACCAGGCCCTTAGATCCTTTGAAGATGTCTAGAGGGGGTATTCAGAGGCATGTCTAAACACTATATTTGGCAAATGCCCACATTTTGCGGCAGTTAGCATTCCATAAGAAACAGCTTGCAAGCCCATCGCCGCTTATAAAAAAACTAACTGGTTTTCTCACAATCCATCACTGTTTTAAGCCCGTGTTTTTGATGCGCATATAATTTGTTTCAGTTTTAATAAACCCGCTGCCTTCAGATTGAAAGTCGAGGTACCTCCCAATCGGCCAACACGGCATACTCACATCCATAAGTAGTTTTACCTATATTCTGACCAAAATAATAAACTTACCTCTTGCGGAGGCACGTCATAAGTGCGCGTACGCAGGTCTACGCGTGCGTAGGTGTCGATGCACGGCAGGATGAAGAATATGCCTGTAAAGAAATATTGTTATTTACGTAAGTTCGTATACCAAAAATACAAATAGTATGTAAGTCAATTTTTATTTTCAAACTATTGTGATTATGACATGGCTATAAATTTTAGTAAGCCCGCGATCATGTCTATTGAAACATAGTCGAAAATCGAGAAAATAAATTAAAGGTAATTACGTGATAAAGACCTGCGTAAAAATCTATAGTTATGTAAAATAGCTCTAACCAGGTCCTTTCGCTCCTCCGGAGATGAGTCGGCCCAAACGGAATATGACCGCTCTTTCATACTCCTGCACAACCTGGTAAACAAAAAAAACTTATATCTGAAAAAGTTTTGTTAGTAAGCAAATACCTATGATAACATTTTAGGTATGATTTTATTTGCGTCCCAATGAAAGCTCGGATAAACGACAGTCGCGGAGCCGGAAACTTTATTGAAAAATTGCTATTTCTATTACCGATTGAGGGCAGCAAGCTAATTTTAAGCAGGTAGGTCAATATCGTTGAACTTTTGTCAATAACCTAGTACCTGGATGACCGAGCTTTGCTCTGTATTTCATTGCCTGAAAAACGGATAAAACGACGTTTTCTAAAAATTAAAACTTAGTTAGATCGTTTTATCGCCCCCGAAACCTCCTGTATACTAAATTTCATGAAAATCGTTAGACCCGTTTTCGAGATTCAGATTACAGCATATATACAAGAAGATATTTATAAAAAAGTCGTGTTATTTATACCATTTATAAATCAAAAACGGCTGGACCAATTGATTTTTGTTTTGTTAGATTTGTCTCCACCCAGAAATAGCAGAATAAGTAAGAATTTGAAAAATTTAAGAAAAAAATAATTATTACTTTAATTTATAGTGTTGGTATAAATATATAATTGGTATCAATCATTATGTTTATATATTTAAAAAAAAATTACGAAATGTTTCAACCGTTCGAAAAGTCATGGGACGATATCAGTTTTTTTTAAGTTTTATAGAGGAACTATTAGTCCTACATTAATATAATTACAATGGGCCAAACCTAGGATTATTCTCTACATAATAAAAATCATCGAAATTGGATCACCTAGCTAAACAGATAGAAACATTATACATGTCGAATTGGGAACTTCCTCTTAGAACACTATTTTTTGTGATGTCTTAGTTTTAATGTTATCATTATTGAAAACTAAATGGAATTGATTTGTCTTATTATTTGGGGATCATAATAAATACACTCCAGATTTCAGTTTTTTTTCTGTCAATTCATTATTAAAAATTTACACAGTTTAATAACATTATAAAAAGAAAATAAATGTTTTTTGGTGGTAAGAAAAAACATGGCTATTTTATAAAATTCTTATATATTTATAGCTATTTTTTTGCGAGATGAATAATGGTAATATTTTATTTTCTAAAATGTTAGAGATCCCCTTGAAAGTTGCAATAAGGAAGCCTAAGGAGTTAAATATTTGCCAATAATTTTATTGTTGCTTTTTAGGGTTCCGTACCCAAAGGGTAAAATCGGAACCCTATTACTAAGACTTCACTGTCCGTCTGTCTGTCCGTCCGTCTGTCTGTCACAGGGCTGTATCTCATAAACCGTGATAGCTAGACAGTTGAAATTTTCACAAATTATGTATTTCGGTTGCTGCTATAACAACAAATACTAAAAACAGAATAAAATAAATATTTCAGGGGCGCTCCCATACAACATACATGATTATTTTGCCGTTTTTATAGATAAAGGTACGGATCCCTTCGTGCGCGAGTCCGACTCGCACTTGGCCGGTTTTTTATGTTTTATAGCGCATATCTTTTTACCTGGTGATCTGATTTGGATGTTTTTTTTATTTTGTAGAGAATATAGTATAAAGTTTGTCCTATTTATTTCGATGGTCCATAAAATGTATTTATGTAGGACTAAAAGTTCCGTCATAAAACTTAAAAAACTAATTATCGTCTCTTGACTTTTCGATTGGTAGAAATATTTTCGTTGAATTTATTTTTAATTTCTTTAAACGAAATTATCATTAGCTCTCCCTTGCTAAGCCGCTGCGAGTAGCTAGTCCTATTCAAAGTCATATATAACGCTGCAAGCTCTTACGAAGTAAGTGTTGTGTTGTGTGTCGTCGCAGCTGTTAATAAATTTTGTACTACATAGGTAGTATTGCGCTGATAAGTTTGGAACAGCATTTATTTACAATAACTCCGTTTTCGGCTTTTTATTGAACAGAAGTAATTTTCTCGATGACTACAGACCCAAAACAATTATGTATTTTAAAATAGTTATTAAACATCAAATCCTTTCAGTAGTTTAGGCGAGATTGAGGCACAGACATCCAAACATACAAAAAACCTCCCAAATTTTTGCATAATAAATGATAAAGATATTTAGATTTGCTCTTTTGTTGTTCAAGGTTTTTTAATGCGTGATTTGCAAGTGTGGACCGTTTAAATAATCCCTTGCAAGCTATTTTTATGCAGGCCGCAAACGATACAATTATCTTTGCGCAAGCTACGACTGTTGCTAGGAAATAGGGGTTCGGAACACGCGCATGTTTTGTGCGTAACATAAAGTATCGCAGACTTGGCCTATGCTTTTATAATAGATACACAGAAATATAGATAGCTTACCTTGAAACATATAAATAACGAAAACGGCATCGTTATCAATATGAGAAACCAGGACAGCACCACCAGAATTTTCGAGCAGGTTTTCTGGTTTGGATCGATCTCTTCATTTGCTAAAAAAAAACTATTATTTCAAACACTCACTTCATAAAATTGACCGAGGAGAACCTTTAAATTACTTAAAACATACAATTAATGATAGCAGGATACAATTGCTGCCTGCTAGACATTTCCACGATCATTTCAACGGTTGATTGATTTGAAAATTGTAACTACAAATTCCGTGACCGTTCACAGTCAATGGTTACGAACGACTGGCCGGTGTGGCGACATCACCGTACATTTCATATTTACGTGAGAAACTATCAAGCTGACAATGACGTATGGAATAAATAAGCTCGCGTTTTTCATACCTGGACCGCCGATATCCAGGTGGATGGGATCAGACGAGCCGGCCACGTAGCGAGTCATGACTGGCGCTTGGTATTTAGTAGACTGTTCAGAGTGACCAGTCGAGTAGAACTGTGAGGAAGCTGAAAGTGCCCAGGATTTATAGTGCGACAGACGTCATCGCTACCCCACTGCTATTGGGCGGAAGCTCCGCCTCCAACCCTGTAATATTAGCCAGGGAACCAACCATGTAGTTGGAGTTTATTGTTTTATTCATACACAACTGGCGAATGGCATCATCGCTTCCGCGACCATACATCCACACCACCATCTTTAATCTAAATATAAAAAAACTCTTACATATACAGATTGACCGGCTAATCTATCAACGCAAAGCCTATATCAATGGTCCTTAAAACTTGAAGGGTGTATTCATTTTGGGGGCAGAGGTTAGTCTGTTTGAAAAAACTTCTCGTAAACGAAGTTGCGAGGAAAATAGAAAGCTGAGGAAGAAAGCGAAGGTTTCCACTAGTGTCAGTTACATTTCTGGCCTCACAGCTCAGTTGGTAGTAGCTCTGCCTTCTGCGCTGTAGGTTGTGGGTTCGATCCCCACTCAGGATAAACATTTGTGTGATGAACATAGATGTTTGTTCTGTGTCTGGGTGTTATGTATAATAAGTATGTATTTACAACAAAAAAACGTATATAAGTATTCTATCAGTTATCTTGGTTCCCATAGTACAAGCTTTGCTTAGTTTGGGGCTAGATGGTGCTGTGCGAAATGTCCACCTATATTTATTTATTTATTTATTTTTTTATTTCTGTTGTAGATTAAAAAATAGGTTTACTTTTTAAATCTAAGACGACATCCTGCCTGTTTCTAAGAAGGGTAAGTGCCTTCTTAGTGTGACAAATAACAGCGGATACGCACCAGTTGCGTGCATATATCCATGGCACGAAGCACAAATATTTTGGGACTTTCGTTGCATCTGGAGAAAAAAATCTGAAGCGCAAAAGAACAATAGAATACTGCAATATTAATCTACACCGATTTATACCATCACTTTGTTATATAAAGATTTTTTTTTCGTTTGTATTGGATAAACTAAAAAACTACTAGACCAATTTTTAAAATTCTTTCACCTCTTAAAAGCTACAGAAAGTAACATAGACTATATTTTATTTTAAAAAAAATTTGGTTCCCCATCAAAATTGCAATAATGTAACCTAAGGCATCAAACATTTAGCTATAATTTTCATTAGTACAGCCGTGCGAAGCCGGGGTGGGCAGAGCTAGTAATATTAAACATGCAAAAGTTTGTGAGAAGTTTGTGCGTCTATTACGCCTAAACGACCCAACAGATTTGTATGAAACTTGAAATATATTATACACTAGCAGACACGGCCACGCGTTGCTGTGTCAACAATTTGCAATAAAATAAAATTGCGACTATAATTAAAGATCTAAGCTATCCTATATCTCAAGTTGGACCAGACTGCTCACGGTGTGCCAATTTCATTTAAAATCGGTTATGTAGTTTAGGAATCCATCGCGGACAAACATCGTGACAGGAGATTTATATATATTAAGATATAACCTATGCCCTGGAATAGCAAAGACTACTTTTTATTTTTAGGTACTACGCGAGCGAAGCCGCGGGCTGAAGCTAGACCAGTGGTTTAGTACAAATACAATAATAAGTGTCTATTTGACAAGTACGGTAGACTTGAAGATGACGAAAGTGGGTTGTCAGCGACTCGTCGAAACATTATATTCGGCACATGCCCACATTTTGCAGTAGTTAGCATTCCATATGTGACAGGTTGCAAGCTCCGTACCGTTTATAAAAATACTAATTGGATTGGCCGTGTTGGCCGAGTGGGTCGTGGGTTTGAATCCCGGCGTGCATCAATAAATTCTTCTGTTCGAAAATTTATATGCGCATCAAAAACACGTGCTTACAACGGTGAAGGAAAACATCGTGAGAAAACCAGTTAGTGTTCTTATAAGCTGCGATGGGCTTGCAACCTATCACGTATGGAATAATGAATAAATAGGGAATAAACAGAAACAGAATAAATGGGACCTACCCCTTTTTGCGGTATAGTTCGAAGTGCCTTGGGGTAGGTCATCACAAAGATAGGTTAGGGTTCGCAGTAGTTTTAAAATTGGTTTACTAACCATCTATTTTATAGTGTTTTATCTTTATCACAGCTCAAAAGTAACACGTGCTTAGAACTATGAGGGAAAACATCGTGTGAAAACCAATTAAAATAAAAATAAATAGGATCACGACTGTAATCCCCAAGTACGGTAGACATCATGACAGATCTCCAGGCTCTTAGATCCTTGAAGATGTCTAGAGGGGGTAATCAGAGTCACGTCCAAAAAATATATTTGGCACAATCCCACATTTTGCAGTAGTAAGAGTAGCATTCCATACGTGACAGGTTGCAAGCCCATCGCCGCTTATAAGAATACTAACTATTTTCCTCACCATGTTTTCCTTCACCGTTTTGAGCACGTGTTTTGATGCGCATATTACATTTTTCGAACACAAAAATCCATTGATACACGACGGAATTGTAACTCACGACCTTCGTAATGAAATTTGAGGTAGCTCCCACTCGGCCAACACGGCTTTTTGCAATAAGGTAACCTAAAGTATCAAACATTTCCTTATATTTGTCAGCTATTATTATTTTTACTAAGGAATGTAGGTACAATGAATCCTTTCGGTTTGTAATAATTAGCTTCGTAGTTATTGTCGGCTATAGTGCAGCCTCCTTGTACGAGGTAGAATAGAAACTCATTAGTAGACAAGAGTTCGAAATTTAAAAAGGTTGTGAGTTGGCGGGATTAGTAAAAACAGTATGGTGGATGACGAATGGTTGTCAAAAGTATTTTACGAAATAAACATGATGTGAGTATAGGTATATTTAGTTTTTGATACTAGAATTTGGTAAGTAGTTTACATATTCATCAATCAATAAATTAATACACCCGTACAAAGCCAGTTTATTTATGTCACTGAGATATATGGTAGGATAAAACCACTTTATAGAATAGATTTTTTTTTATTTCTACCACAAAATACAAACAATAACATAAATGATAAGATATAACAATAACTTTCAAGTGGACAGTTCGATACTAAAGAGTCTGACTACTTAAAAAGTTATCTATACTATTGGTAAATAGGCTATTCTAGTTCTAGTCGGACTCGCGCGCGAAGGGTTCCGTACTCCGTAATCTATAAAAAACGGCAAAAAATCACGTTTGTTATATAGGAGCCCCACTTAAATATTTATTTTATTCTGTTTTTATTATTTGTTGTTATAGCGGCAACAGAAATACATAATCTGTGAAAATGACAACTGTTTAGCTATCACGGTTCATGAGATACAGTATTGTGACAGACAGACGGACAGACAAACGGACAGCGAAGTCTTAGTAATTGGGTCCCGTTTTTGTCCTTTAGATACGGAACCCTAAAAAAAAAACACCAACTGTTCTATTGGGAAAAACTATGCCCTCTATGACGTCATGTTCTATAAAACAAATAAGAACTACCCGCAAACACAATTTATTACTATTGTTAAGTATGTGCTTGTGTTTTTTTCAATTCCTAACTGCATGCGATAATGCGATGTAATTGTATGTCATGACACTGTACATTCAATCATTGCGATGTTATTGCATGCGATGTCACTATAAGTAATTGTTAAGCACTAACTTATTATAGATTGTTCGTAAAAGCTTATAAACTAACAAGTGTGTGAATAAAACTGTTTGTATGTTATTTTTTTATTGTCATACCTAATTACCCACTCAGATAATGATGCATGAAATAAAGGCAAAAGTTTAGGACATAATTTTATACTATCATTAGACTAAAATAAAATATAATTACGTTTCAACAATTAAAAAATAAAACTATATTTTTCAATGACAAGATTTTGTAAAATCATTTAATCATCAATATAACATTGTCATCGGAACTTGACAAGTATGAAAATAGTTTTTACTTAATCGAAGTATTTACTAAGGAGTTCCGTTATGAGGGTTTGTTGAAAAGCCCCTGACTCCATCATCATATCAGCTCGCTGTCACCATAATTATTGCATTGTCACCGAAGTTACATAAGTATGCGATTTCAGCTCAATCGGTTGGGGATAACTGCTTTAAAATTGAGTTGCAAGATTCCACCTTAACAAATAAATAAATAAATATTGGCGGACTTTACACACAGCGCCATCTAGTCCCAAACTAAGCAAAGCTTGTATTATGGGAACCAGATAACTGATAGAATACTTATATATACTTTTTTTTTTTGTAAATACATACTTATTATACATATTAACACCCAGACACAGAACAAACATCTATGTTCATCACACAAATATTTGTCCTGGGTGGGGATCGAACCCACAACCTACAGCACAGAAGGCAGAGTTACTACCAACTGAGCTGTGAGGATACATAGATACATAGTTACATACATACATTCATTGCAAGTTAAATAAAAGCTTGTAAAAACTGAACCGTCTCGTAAGATTATTCTTGCGTCTATCGGTCACAGTTTGAACGAAAACGAAACATTTACATTTTGTGTTCTCGCGAGAAGTTTTGCCGAGACATCTCGCGTGAGTGTGGGTGGTATATTATAGAAGTCTATTTGACACTGTTTGTGCAAGGTTGTTGAACGTAGTTTAGACAGAAGCCACGATTGCCGAAGTCGATAGGCGCTTCGATGTTGTCAGTGTGGAACCAAAGACGGAAGGGCTTTACCGTGCCTGAAACAAAAAACATATTATTTTATAAACTCGACAGCAAAAAAAAAGATTAAAATCTTTGCTTCTCATTTTTGGAGAGATAATATAAAAATATATAGCTTATGTTATTTTCACAATTGAGACTTATGTAACGACACCTCATAATGTTGTTATCCGTCAAGTCTTTTGGACTGCAGAGAGTGTCAAAGAAATGGACATAAATGCGCGAAAAAAAACCCACCTGGCCTAATTAATTATAGTTTCTAAATACTAAGAAAACTAGATTTTATAGTAATGAGCTAAAAACATGCGTACATTTAATGCGTAGGTATAATACAAGTTTGGTATCTTTTGTATTTATCAAGTTTCAGTAATTCCATAAATAAAAAGCATTTTCAATTATTTACTAATCACGCGTTGGAAAGAATAAGAATAGAACCAACATTTTAATATTTGTGTTTGAAATACACGAAGTAACCGCCTCTACGCGATGTAGACATTCTACGAGTCTACGCGACGTAGACGTTCTACGGCTCTACGCTATATTCTACGGGACGTAGATGTTCTACGACTTTTTACAACTAGACCTTAGGCCATAAATGATTATTACAATATCATGTTGTAAAAGTGTTGACTGAGTGAATTGAAAGTCGAGGTACCGCTCGTACCTCGACTTTCAATTCGAAAACCGTGGTTTCGAATCTCGGCATTGGATTTTTCTGTTAGATCATCGTATGAGAAAACCAGTTTGTATTCCTATAAGCAGCGACGGGCTTGCAACCTGCTAAATGTAGACATGAGTCAAATATATTATTCATGCCTCTGACTAGATAATAAATAAATAGGATCACGACTGTAATCCCCAAGTACGGTAGACATCCTCTCAAATCTCCAGACGCAGATCTAAATCCTTTGAAGATTTCTAGTGACTCCCACTAGGCAGAGGCACGTCCAAACATTATATTTAGCACATGTACACATTTTGCAGTAATAAGCATTCCATACGTGACAGGTTGCAAGCCCACCGCCACTTATAAGAATACTAACTGGTTTCCTCGCGATTTTTTCCTTCACCGTTTTGAGCACGTGTTTTTGATGCTTTTATACATTTTTCAAACAGAAAAATCCATTGATGCACGCCGGGATTCGAACCCACGACCTTCATATTGAAAGTCGAGGTACCTCCCACTCGGCCAGCGCTAGAGATTAGAGAAAATGTCATGTTCATGGAGATAAAGTTGAGATTCTATTCCAATTCATATTATATGCGATGCTTATACAATATACACAATACAATAGTTAGTATTCTTATAAGCGGCAATGGGCTTGCAACCTGTCACGTATGGAATGCTAACTACTGCAAAATGTGGGCATGTGCATGTTTGAACGTGCCTCTGACTACCCCCACTAGACACCTTCAAAGGATCAAAGCATCTGGAGATCTGAGAGGATGTCTACCGTACTTGGGGATTACAGTCGTGATCCTATTTTTTTTTTATACAATATCAAAGACTGTACTTATAGTATAACATCAAACTTCCTGTTTGCGGCTTCAAGCACACGTATGCATACTTATGTATATGTAAAAGTAAAATTAATCAGTGTAATATCGAATCAGATCGGGACAGATCAGATAGGCAGTTTCCTTGTATTTTCTATATATAGACGTATACATTTATTTCA
Source organism: Hydriomena furcata (assembly GCA_912999785.1). Taxonomy (NCBI): domain Eukaryota; kingdom Metazoa; phylum Arthropoda; class Insecta; order Lepidoptera; family Geometridae; genus Hydriomena; species Hydriomena furcata. The sequence continues at coordinate 5,283,016 of OU538821.1, forward strand.
TCTGTAAATACGTAAAAAATACAAATCATTTATTTCTTGAAGTAGGTAGTAGGTACAAAAATATCGAATGAGCTCTGTCTCCTGTGGTAGCTTTATGAAAAGCTGGACTAGCTTTATGAATAGCGTTAGAGCAACATTTTTTTGAACTGTCTTTTCAAATAACGAAAATAAAGAACAATTTTTTTTTATGTATATATACGCGTTGAATTAAGAATTTCTTTTTTCGTCCGACAACAAGGCGTTGCTGGTATCGCCATTAAAATTCAGACCAGACATACTAATAACTCAATTTACAAACTGTTCAATTAGATCGAAAAGTCTTTAATAATTCACACGTTCGTGGAAATGGGTCGCTGCATCACCACTAGTACGAGCTATATTGCTTTGCATAATAAAGTGACTGCCTGTAATCTATCACCTTGTTTAAATATAGGGCCTACCAATACCTCGATATTTCTCAGACGTCACATCGTACCGAACGCATGCAATTTTCCTTTATTATTACACTTCAATAACAAATAATGAACGCTTATTCTCGTATTAGGCTCGAGCCTAATGACTGAGTATTAGTAGGGCTGCATTTTTAGTTAGGTAAGCTAGCACCGAAGACTATAATTATCAAACGTATATTCCCATAGTTTCCCTAAGTTCAATGAACGATTTTTTTTAAATACGAATTGTTTATTGTTGAGTCACCTTACCCCAGGTATGACTAAGTTTTGTCTTCTGATTCAAATTCAAATTCAAATTCAAATTCAAATTCAAATTCAAATTCAAATTCAAATTCAAATTCAAATTCAAATTCAAATTCAAATTCAAATTCAAATTCAAATTCAAATTCAAATTCAAATTCAAATTCAAATTCAAATTCAAATTCAAATTCAAATTCAAATTCAAATTCAAATTCAAATTCAAATTCAAATTCAAATTCAAATTCAAATTCAAATTCAAATTCAAATTCAAATTCAAATTCAAATTCAAATTCAAATTCAAATTCAAATTCAAATTCAAATTCAAATTCAAATTCAAATTCAAATTCAAATTCAAATTCAAATTCAAATTCAAATTCAAATTCAAATTCAAATTCAAATTCAAATTCAAATTCAAATTCAAATTCAAATTCAAATTCAAATTCAAATTCAAATTCAAATTCAAATTCAAATTCAAATTCAAATTCAAATTCAAATTCAAATTCAAATTCAAATTCAAATTCAAATTCAAATTCAAATTCAAATTCAAATTCAAATTCAAATTCAAATTCAAATTCAAATTCAAATTCAAATTCAAATTCAAATTCAAATTCAAATTCAAATTCAAATTCAAATTCAAATTCAAATTCAAATTCAAATTCAAATTCAAATTCAAATTCAAATTCAAATTCAAATTCAAATTCAAATTCAAATTCAAATTCAAATTCAAATTCAAATTCAAATTCAAATTCAAATTCAAATTCAAATTCAAATTCAAATTCAAATTCAAATTCAAATTCAAATTCAAATTCAAATTCAAATTCAAATTCAAATTCAAATTCAAATTCAAATTCAAATTCAAATTCAAATTCTAAATAAAATATTTTTTAAATAAAATATCACAAAATATGTCGGTATCGGTATCAAAAAATTGACTATAATCTTCTTCATTATTACACCCGTGCGAAGTCGGAGCTGGTTGTTTTTATTTATTTTTGTTTTTCTTTATATATTGCTTCTTCGTCTTCATACAATCAGGTTGGGGTATTCGTGTCAGCTATTGTAATATATCTAGGGGATGCACAATTATTCCTTCCTGTTTGTAATAATTAAATTCGGCGCAACAGTGTAGCCTCTTTGTAGAATAAACTCATTAGAAGAGTTCGAATTATTAAAGGATTGGGGATGAAAGGAGAATATTATTGTACTTTACGAAATAAACATAACCTTATACATATATAGTAACATAACCTTAGTATTTGTAACCAAACTTCTCTGAAACGGCTAGACCGATTTTTATGTTTTTTTTTTGTGTATTGGTTGGTCTGAGAATAGGTCGATTACTATTTTTTATACCCCTAAGTGTTAAGGTTGGTCCACCCCAATTTTTTTTGGATTTGGCACTAAAAATATGTATCACCTCTAATTTTCATCTTTCCCATTATTTAATAGCGATATTAGTATTTATTTTAGCTTTACTTTCATCCACAAAATGCGCAATAGAATTGCAATTTGGCAATTGAATATACTCATTGTCATACGAAAAATCCAGCTGAAACGGTAAGAAATACGGAAAAAATGTGAGTTAAATAGTAAAAACCACATTTCTCTTTTAACACACAAACTATTCCTACATTCTTGGGTACGTTCAGAAACTTACAAAAAATGATGAATAATTTAAATAAAATTAAAAACTGAGAGTGCTTTTTTCTGAGGGATCATTGAAATTTAACAGGACCTCTGTCGGGAAAACTAGTGTGAGTATATTTATTTGTGACTTTAATTATACTAAAATGAAATGAAATGAAAGTAATGAAAGTAATTTTATTGCCTTACCTTACTACTATTACACACAATATACATACATAATAAAATACATTTATCTAGTTAGGCAATAGGAGTATGCTCAGCAAAAATGCTGACAGACAAAATTGCCTGTGCAGCGCTGATTTTCAGCATACCCATACTAGAATTTGGTAGGTAGTCTACATTTGTACATTTTGTCATAGCAATATCTACAGGAGATGTCAGAACTGGTAATTACTCACTGATAACAGGCGATGACTGCATAGAGAGATCGGCGGAAAAGGTGCCTCCGCAGATCCTGTCGGTGCAGAGTGCCTGGTTTGGCTGGATGCGACCAACGTTAGTGGCACAAGGTACAAGTAGCCAGTCGTATGCACAGTTGTTGGGACCAGCGCCGGAGCCAGTCATCGAGTTCACTGGAGTGTTGCTGTTGCCACTGAGTGTGAAAGCACGGGAGCGGTTGTTCACTGTAAAAAATATGGATTACCAATGTGCATTATATCTCTAACTAGCTGACCCGTGTCCGCTTCGCTGGTCGATAGATAGTTTCACATCTGGTATTCCAATCTTCAAATTAAATTATAGCCTATATGTTGCCGAGGACTAATAGCTATATAACAAAAGAATTTTCATCAAAATCCGTCCAGTAGTTTTTGCGTGAAAGCCAGACAACAGACAGACAGACAAAAATTTCAAAATATATTTTTTTGGTTTGTGTTACTTGTACGAAGACCCCTAGGAGTATTTTTTTTAGTTTTTATTCAATGTACAGAATTGAACTCTTCTACAGTTTTATTATATGTATAGATTATCTACATTAATACTATAAAGAGGAAACATTTATATTTTTGTATGTTTGTAACGAATAAACTTAAAAACTTCTTAAACGATATTTCAAAAAATATTTCACCATTAGAATGCTACTTTATCTATCAAAGGCTTCTAATTATTACTAGAAAAAAATTAAAATCCATACTATAACTTCAATAGTGTAACCCAAGGTGTAATTTTTTTGCCATAAAATCATTATTAAACCCGTGCGACGTACGGGCGGAATGCTAGTTTCATATAAAGTCTACCTATGTCCGTTATAGTCTTTTAAACGGCTTGACCGATTATAATATACTCGTATATATTTTTTTGAAATGTTCTTTGAGTTTCGGTTAAGGTTTTTATCCAAGGTGTAAAAAAATGCCAATTATTATACCCGTGCGACGCACGGGCAGACTGCTAGTCTATAATATAAAACAAATTAGGGTTTGTTATAACACTTATAACTCGAGAACCGCTGGACTGATTTTTGATTTGTTGAATTCTGTCTTGGCCCCGAGTAACATTAAGGTGATAAGTGAAATTTTTGACGTTTTGTATGGGCCGAGTCTACCCGGATAAGACGGAAAAAGTGATAAAACTGCATTATCTTGAAAACCATCAAATTTAAAAAGAAACTGTCTGTAACTGTAAAAATGAACTATTTAGCTATTCATAGTTTTGATTAAAAACGAAACTAGTGTTTTTGAAGAGCCAACTTTGGAAAATAAATCTATCGAGAAAAGTTTCACCAATCGTGTTTCTGTCTGTAATTTATCTAGATTATATCCTTAAGTTATCTTTGTCATAAAAAAAACAAAGCTGTATGTTTTGCGGTTATTGAGAAAAAACGATTCTGCATTCATCAAAAACATTTATTACTCGTCTGTACAAAGTTCGCTGGGTCAGATAGTACCTTCAAAAAATTAAGTGTTATTCATATTTATATTCCATTGTTTCCTGTTAGTATAACGAGACACTATTATCTACTTATAATTTAAACTAAAAATCTAAACTTTCCTCTTTATAATATTAGCGTAGATGTTAATTATAATTATATTTTACTTGGTTATCGGTTAGATATCTTAAGCTATTTGTGGATTACGAGCGAAGCCATGCGTCTTGACCGCATAAAAATAATACTTGTATGATGACGAAAATCAAATTTAATTTAATTTTGATTATAGTAAAATAATTATGTTTAAATACCAAAAAGAAAACCGACGAAAATGATTAGACCAATCGAAAAGTCAAAAGACGATATTCTTCTTATTTAAGTTTTTTATAAGAACTACTATAGTCCCTACCGAAATATTATTATAATTTAAATAGGACCAACTTGGAACTATTCTCTACACAATATAAATCTAAATCGGATCACCAGGTGAGGCGCGGTCATACATGTTTTTGCCGTTTTTTATAGATAATAGTACGAAACCTTTCGTGTGTGAGTCTGACTAGCACTTGGCCGGTTTTTTAATTAGTCGGAACATTTTTTTCGGTTTTCATTTTAGTTTTCTAAACGTTGCACTTGAAAGCTCACCTGTATCAGGACAAGCAGTATACTGAATGCCACAGAAGTTCCGCTCCATCCGGACGCAGATGCCGTAGTCCTGGTTACTGAGCTGCAGGCCAGACGTCGGGTCGTAGTTGAAGGAACGCATCTGACCAGACACGCCCGAGTAGTACTGAAGGCAGCCTTCGTCAGCTGCATAATTGTATGTTCTCATGAATCAAGGTCATGCCTTCGAATACCGGCCGTGAAACAGTGGATTTTTCTGTTCGAAAATTGTATATGCGCATACACAGTAAAAGTAAACATTGCGAGGAAACCAGTTAGTATTCTTGAAAGCAGCGACGGGCTTGCAACTTGTCACGTTTGGAATGCTAACTATTGCAAAATGTGGGCATGTGCCGAATGTAATTTTTGGCCTAACATTAAGGATCTGCGCGCCTGGAGATCTGAGAAGATGTCTACTATACTTGGGTATTAAATTCGTGACCCTATATCATATAACTTATAATGTATAGCATCATTGGCGTTTTACAGACTTTGGTTTTACCAACTTGGACAAAGGAAATGTAGTACTAAAATAAAAGTATTCTACACGTGACAGGTTGCAAGTCCATTGCCGCTTCTAAGAATACTAACTGTTTTCCTCGCGATGTTTTCCTTCACCGTTTTGAGCATGCGCTTTAACGCGCATATACATTTTTTGAACAGTAAAATCCATTGATGCACAGCCGGAATTCGAACCTACGACCTTAAGATTGAAAGTCGAGGTACCTTCTACAACCAACACGGCTTTTTATTATGTTGTTTAGCTAAAAAAAAACAATAATACAGAGCGTTATGAACATATACATTTTTTACATCTCGATACATTTCCGTTCACCTCCGTACATACGTTCGAAAAAGATGTCAAAAAGTTCAAAAAGATACATTACATTACCTGTTGTGGGGGTGTATTGAGATAATTTAAAGCTATACATTCCGGGATGTATCTAATGTAAATTAATATACATTATAGCTGCCGTATATGAAGTCCTTTAACTGGTATTACATACTTCATTCTAATCTGTGCAGTGCTTATAGCGTGATTGTGTAACAAAGATGAACTCTATTTCCAAAACTTTGTCACTCCATGCACCTTTATGAGTTTACTAATGTAAAAAGTTGCCTCTTAGTTACTTAAAGTTCCAAATACTATTATAAAACCGTAATATTAACATATTACGACGCTAGTTCCAAATTCACAACTAGATGGCGCCCCAAATTCTGTCCGGTTCCTAGAACGCGCTATCGTTGCGTTTTACCTTCGGCAAGCCCCAAATGAAGGCGGCCGTAGTCGATGCTTAATTTATGCTAGCTCGTTAAGCATTGCACATGCAAATGCTTCGCACGTATTTATAATATTTTTGAAAGGTGTGATCGAGGTTCTGACCCTCCACATCTAGAAATCCTATTTTCTTAAAATTATTAAAAAGCAAATAAAAAAATAAATAGAATAGAAAAACCTTTATTTGTGGCATCTTGCAAATAGAAAGCTGAAATTAGGTTCCACATCTTATAATATTATATTAATATACCTAACAAACAGATTAGACCTAGGTAAACAGAAAACATTTAAACTAGGCAGTAGATATATACTTACGTAGTAATAAATACTTACTTAAATAGGATCACGACTGTAATCCCCAAGTACGGTAGACATCCTCTCAGATCTTCAGACGCTTAGATCCTATGAAGATGCCTAGTGGGGGTAGTCAGAGGCACGTCCAAACATGATATTTGGCACATGCCCACATTTTGCAGTAGTTAGCATTCCACACGTGACAGATTGCAAGCCTATCGCCGCTATCCTCACGATGTTTTCCTTCACCGTTGTAAGCACGTGTTTTTGATGCGCATACAAATTTTCGAACAGAAAAATCCATTGATGCACGCCAGCATTCGAACCCACGACCTTCAGATTGAAAGTCGAGGTACATCCTAATATGCCAAAAATACATTATTAAAAAAAAAAACACTTAAGAAATTTATTCATACCTTTATAGATGGTGCTGCAAGGAATCTGAGTCACCTTTACTTTCCATATCCTTTCGAAGGAGTTACCGCTAGTGACGAATGTTAGTTTCACCGGGTTTGTAGTGCCGATACCAGCATCAACGTACACTGCGATAAAAGGTTATTTTAGGTGATACTTGAAATTTTTAACCACTTCAAAAAATGAGGAGGTTCTCAATTTGCCTGTATGTTTTGTTTGTATGGACTGAGTCTACCCGGACAATATAGTTAAGGAAATCTTACTAACTTCTGTAAACTTAAAATAACTAGCTGTCCCGATAGATGGTGTCCTGTCACTTTTAGTTTTTATACTTTTTATTATATTCTCATAACAACTAAATATACTAAATTTATTGAGGAGTTGAGCCTTTTCAGGGGATTTTGGTAACAAACACTGTGACACAAGAATTTGATATATTAGAGATTTATTGATTTGCATCATGTACATTGAATAGGTATAGGTCTTATAAATAGGGTAAGTAGGTAAAGGGTAAAAACGGGACCCTATTACTAAGATTCCGCTGTCCGTCCGTCTGTCACCAGGCTGTACCTATCTCATGAACCGTGAAATAACAGTTTTTCAAAGTGGAAGTTTAACAAATTTTCAGAGATGATGTATGTTGCCGCTATAACAACAAATACTATAAACAGAATAAAATAAACAGAATAATATTCCAGTTTGGCTCCCATACAACAAATGTCATTTTTGCCGTTTTTTATAGAAATGGTACGGAACCCTTCGTTTTTTTTTTTTATTTATCATTTACACAAAAATAAAATATAAAAACAAAATTAAAAATAGCACTAAAAAACCACAGAGGTTTAAAACTTGTGCTATCACGAGTCACATTGCTTAAAGGTAAGTACATACTTAAACTTATTCTATATTAAAAACTTTATACACATTTAAATAAAGAACAAAATATTATATACATTTAACGGCAGAAAAATTATGATGAACTTACAAAAATATTTAAATAATGATTTTTTAATTTGACTTTAATATTACTAGGTGTTAAACTGTCGCAAAGATCGGTAGGTAAGTTATTAATGAGCCGAGAAACTAGAAAACCAGTTGTTCGCTCACCATACGCATTATTTGCGCGCAGCGTACGAAGCCGCTTCCTAGAAACGGCCCGAGTGTATATAGGGTGGTCAACAACATTTCTTAAAGTATCATTAAAAAAGTTAGCTTTGAGTAATGAATAATCAACCTGAGTGTGGACTGGTAAAGATTTACAATGATTAAATAACCCTTTTTCATTATTGTAAAACTGATTTTTAATTTGAGGCAACCAAATAGTGAAAAGGATGTCTTAATTACGAGTAGATGTTCATAAATGGTGTATTGTTTTAGTTAAATCTTAAAGCGAACACGAATGCGGCAACAGAAATACATCATCTGTGCTGTCTAATTATCACGGTTAATGAGATACAGCCTTGTGACAGACAGACGGACGTGAAGACAGACGGACAGCGAAGGCTTAGTAATAGGGTACCGTACGAAATAATTAACGCTTATATTTCAAGAATTGTGATTGGTCAAAATACAGTCCGCTCTGCACACCTAAAAGTAGGTAAACTTTGTTTTAAGTAAGAATAGTTTACGCCCGCGGCTTCGCTAGCATAGTACTTAAGTAAATGAAATATATCCAATATGTTATTTCAGAACATAAGCTATGAATATTCCAAGTTTCATCCAAATCGGTTGAAAGGAGAAAGAAAAAGAAAAGACTAAATGTTTTTAGTCTGTGATGTCAAATCTTTTGCACACCAGCGCCATCTATACCAATATCATCTTTTGCGTTTTTTATCAGTTTGGGGGTGTTTTTCATATAATAAAGTAGTCTATGTTTTATTTGAGCATTATATTTCTATCTACTGCAAATTTTAACTTAATCCGTTTTCTCGTTTAGGCCTGATTGGGGCACAAACATACATACAATTTTACAAACTTTCAAATCTATACTAAATATTATAAAGAGGAACGATTTGATTGTTTGTTTGTTTGTTTGTTTGCATCGAATAGGCTCCGAAACTACAGGACCGATTTGAAAAATTCTTTCACCATTAGAATCCTACATTATCCCTGATGAACATAGGCTATAGAATATTTTCAAAAATATTAGGGATCTGTATGAAAACTTCGATATTGTAACCCAACGTGTGAAAAAAAATCCAAAAAGGATCCTTATATCGCTTACGCTGCGGAAATTATTGACAATAGAACAAAGTAATGTACTACAATTTTATAGATAACATCGAACTAACCTACTAACTCTACAAAAAAGTCTATAAAACTTATGTCTAACTATTAGGGATCCGTATGAAAACTTCGATAATGTAACCCAAGGTGCAAAAAAATTCCCATAAAATCATTATAACACCCGTGCGACGCCGGGACGGACTGCTAGTTTAATATTATTAGGATTTTGGTACCAACTGCAACAATATGGTATATTAAACTCACTGTGGCTTCCCTGATTGACTCCACAGATTGCTGGTATCGGGTTACCACCGGAGACAATAAATTGATCTTGATTGCAAACGTGGTTTATTTGCTCGGGACCTGATAATGTGAATCTATCAAAGTCTAACCTGAAAACAAATAAAGAAATATCACTTTTATTAATCTAGTTTGTAAACCCTAATGGAGATAATGTTTAAGAAATATGACTTTTTATAAAATAATATGGCCGGTATGTTAGAGAAAATCGACCATATTAGTTCTGGTCACAATACAATAATATGGTAATGGTGACAGCAAGCTGATCTGATGATAGAGTCAGGAGATGTTCAAAAGTACTAAATTCCTTAGTAAATACTTAGATTGAGTAAACAATTTGCATTCTTGTCAAGTTCCGATGACAATGTTATTGATGTGCCAGGTGGTTTAATAATTGTACAAAAGCTTGTCATCGAAATATATTTTTCACCAGAAAACTTATGAATCCATTAAAAATAATCGTTTCACCTTATCTGACAAACGTCTGGGTGTGACTTCATTACTGTTAGTTCGCAGGATCCAGTGCCATCGTATGAAGAGGGGTAGCCAGAGTTGACGAAATACGTGCCATTCTCCGCGGTGGAACTGCCGCATGACGTCATGACTGTAAAAATAAAAATAATAACAAAATGTAAATGACATCTCTTAAGAAGCCACTTTAAGACCGGCTTGCACAACAAAAGCTAAATGTGTTCAGCGGAATTTTTTATGTTAGTATAATATGTGAATAAAGATGTACCCATCTTTAATCACTTCGATAAATAATCCTACCGACCTCTGCAATGACGACAAACACACGTCGGCGCGTGGTCCGCCTTTGCTTTTCGAATAAATTAATGATATAAATTATGTATAATTACTTATCAAAAATCTATTCTAATAGAAATCTAGATCTACATATTACCTATCTTTAACAATAAATCATAAGTTGATTTTAATAGTAGGTATCAAAATATTTCGATCATAAATTCTAAAACGTATCATTTTGAAATAATATCTTTATCGTGAAAAGTTTCTGCTATTATGTTTTCGGCTTAAAAGAAATCTAGGTAGGAACCTGAAGTAATATACTTATAAAAATAGGAGATGTGGCTTGTTCAGAAGTATTTCTTTTTTCGTTTCGAAAAAGAGCAATCGTCGACATAGAGGGCCTTAAGATCAAAAAGATTCGGTACTTTATCATAATATCAACAAGAAACCTGTGAAACTCAATATTACTATTTACGATAGGTTTATCTCCCAGATACTTGCAAAATAGATTGAAGATATTCACGCTCCAATAAACTTAGATCCGATTAGTAAATCGGATCCAAGCTTCAACATCACCTGTCCAAACCTTGCAGCACAGTGTCTGCAACCGAACTCTTCAAATATGAATATTCCCATGTTCAAAGAACCAATAGACTTCTCTTCGTCTATTTACAAACTTCATTCAATTTAAATATTCACTTCAATGGATATTTCACGACGGAGAATGTGATTCTAGTATTAGAATTTAGAACATTGGAGTTAAGAGCCGCACAGAGCATGGATGAAAACGTGATATCGGTTTCTAGATACATACTACATACAGCATGGTCACACTCACAGCTCAGTTGGTAGTAACTCTGCCTTCTGCGCTGTAGGTTGTGGGTTCGATCCCCACCCAGGGCAAATATTTGTGTGATGAACATAGATGTTTGTTCTGTGTCTGGGTGTTACTATGTATAATAAGTATGTATTTACAAAAAAAAAAAAAAAAAAAGTATATAAGTATTCTATCAGTTATCTGGTTCCCATAGTACAAGCTTTGCTTAGTTTGGGGCTAGATGGCGCTGTGTGTAAAGTCCGCCAATATTTATATTTAGTCCGCCAATATTCTACCTTGAAATGGTAAAAAATATTTTTGCGACTGTTAGGTGTTCTATAACCCCATGAGAATGTGGAATAAGGTGAAGAAGAAGACAAAGGTGTTTTATGTATATATATGTGCCTTTAAAATATTACTTATCATGAACTCTTGGCATTAGTTTCTTGGTTTAAAAACATTAAACTTTCAACAGTTACTTCTGATGGTATTCACCTTTTTTTTTTGCAAAAATCAAATAAGAGCTTAAATTAGCTAGGTTTTTTTTATAATTGAAAAGGTAAAGAGCTGATTTTATGGTATAAATTTTAGTTTTATTTATCCAAATTAAAGACAGAAACAATCTTTAATCATTTGAAAATGTCTCCGAAAAAACACTTTATCTAAAATGTTATTAGTTATTTAATTAATAGTAGAACACTTATCTAAAAAGACAGTTTCTTTTTATGTTGGATAGTTTTTAAGATACTTAGCATTTTTATTAAATTTTTTCGCTTTACCCAAGTAAAATCTGACCATACAAAAACCGAAAATTTTGAAATAGGAACTCTGCTCGGCGAATTTAATATCAGTTATTTGGTCTTCTAAAGCATGTTTATTTTTATTTTTCATTTTTTCTAGTCTTCTTAAGATCGATGCGTCTCTAGTCTGTAGCTTTTGCGTATCTGCTCTGTGGGAGAAAATAATGCAATTATCTAGACGGATCCTAGCAGGTTTGGGAAAATGCATCCCAGAATTGATTCTGAGATGAACAAACTACCGAATTTCAGTTGATTTTAGCATTTAGCTTGAAATTGTCCTTGACATAAATCTAACTGAACGTCCCTAAAGAAGATAACGACTGAAGTCAAAGCTAAAAGGTATTTATTTCAATAAAATCACAAGGATCATTTGGAAACGTCTTAGGAGCTAGGTGAGGTTAAGCTTATTCCTCCTGATAAGGTGTGCAGAGCGGAATGTGATTTGATTATGTAAGAAAAGTTAGTACAATATTTTTTTTACTTACAGATACAGCAGAGTCCGAACCCATTGGCGCAATAGCCATTGGCGGAGCCGGATCTTGCGGAGCACTCGCGCGCAGTCATGCAAGTGCCATTATCACCAGAAGCAGCTGCGCAAGCGCCGTTTGCGAATGTCACTACAGTGAATATTGACAGAACTGAAAATGTATTACAATACAACAAAAAAGAAGTCAAAAATTTTGGGAAATCAAGAACCAAAAATAACTAATCATGACTTTAATTCCGATGTATGATAGATATACCTTCTCTCAGATCTTTAGGCTCCTTAATCCTTAAAGAAGTCTGACCCCCGTATTCAGGAACGACACTATGAGAACACGCACCCACAGTGGACGAAATCTTTTTTCATAAACATCACTTTATGTGTTTATGAAAAAAGATTTCGTCCACTGTGAGTGCGTGTTCTTACAGTGTCGTTCCTGAATACGAGGGTAAATGAGGTAGTCAGAGATATAAAGGGGGCAAATAGCGAGAACAGACCATCCAAACATTATATTTAGCACTGCCCAAATTTGGCAGTACATAGCATATAGAAAGACTTAGTTATAAATTCAATATGTTCAATTTTGTTTAAATTGATAAGAATTGGCCTCGTTTAGTACTGGTTCGTTTTTTCCAAACAACAACTGAAAAATGATCACTGGATTTGGCGATTTTTGGGTTTATGTTTTATGTATTCGTAATAATGTAGATAAAGCATTTCCATCGTGTAATGAAGTTTAAAAATATTATACAGTAGATACCTACTTAAATGAATGTATTGATTCAGTAAACAGTACTTTAAATATCTTGCGATAGGTATTGTTAAAGAATCAATCGAGAACGAATTACGCAATAAAAAAAATCCCTTTTATGAAGCCAACAAAGCAAAACAATTTTTTTTCAAAAAAATTACTAAAATGAATCTTTCGGTTTCGAAAACTTTTAGGGCGTACTTTGAAAACGAAATTTTGAGCTCGTAAGTAAACACACACTTCAAAATTTTATTTTCGTTTCTTTACCAACTAAAAATCGAACCTTCTAGATTAGATTTGTAGTTGGTAAAGTAAAAAACCTATATTCGTAAAAAAATTGGTGAGATCTTGACCGTTAGAGCGATCTCCTATAGGTTAGGTATGCCAATGTAGATTTGTTCGCTATGCAGTTGCAGCTATGAATGTTTCAAGCTGCTTATGTCTCTGAAGATCTAATCTTCTTGTATATACATATATAAAAGAATATATATATAAAAGAAAGTCGTGTTAGTTACACTATTTATAACTCAAGAACGGCTGAAACGATTTGGCTGAAAATTGGTGGGGAGGTAGCTTAGAACCAGGAGACGGACATAGGATACTTCTTATAACGGGAACGGGAACGGAAACATAACACATTGTCAATTCTAAAGCGATACGAAGTTCGCCGGGTTAGCTTGTTTAAAATAAACCAAGTCGCGAAATATACTTACATCTGCTCTCCTTCTGTGCCGGCCAAAACCTTGGATCTTGATTTTGTATTCTCTTGCCATAGCCTCTATTTAACGTTTTCGAAAACCCTCCATACCCTCCCTTCCCAAATGATGTATCTTTCAAATCATTTGAATTGCACAATTTTAGCAAAGCAAATATAACTATAACCTGTTTCATTTCCATTAAGTTTATTACAACAAGTAGTTTATGTAAACACAAATAAAATTAAGATGGTTTAGTTGTCAGCTTCATGAGTGACGATATGGAATGTTTTGAAACACGTTTACAATTGCCATTTCAATATATAACTTTTTAACGGGAAAGGGAACAATGGTGGTTGGAATTTTCACCTATTATATTGCGATGGTGACAATGGCCACTTGACGATAATTTCTGTTTGTTTAGCTCCAAACTGCAGCGGCATGGAACGAACATTTTACTATCACTATTACGTGACAATCGTTGTCACGTTTATCTCACCACAATAGCAAAAGTACATACTGTATTGCAATTTAAAAATGTTAATAGCATCACTTTCTATTTCAATAGCCTAAATGGAAAACCGTCGTGTGAAAAATAATACATCGAGGTTAGGTTCAAAGACCCAGTAGTGGTGCCTACCCCAGTTTTAGTTTTGGCAGTCAAAAACTAAGCATAACAAACAAACTTGTTTAAAGAATTAAAACTATCGTGGTTGTTAATCATTTGAAATAGAAATACGGCTAATTACCACGTTTTTTCTTGTATTGCTGACGTTTCGAGACAACGGCAGAGATCGGCCGTTGATCGCGGTCGCGGGCGATGCTCATGATGAAGAGCATCTGAATTGTCTCAAACGTCAGCAATAAAAGAAAAAAACGTGGTAATTAGCCCTATTTCTATTTAAAACTTGTTTATATCTATAGTTATAGTATAATCAATAGTTAACACAATTCTTATCTATGGTCCTTTTTGATTAGAGACTGTTGTGATGCGTTATAACTCTATATTCGATTGACCACAACTAAAGATTTCCCTTTTTGTCTATTTAAATATAAATAATCAATAAATAAATGTCGCCTGTTACAAAACCTTTGCATAACCTAAGAGATAGATAAGTACTCTATTTTATGTTGAATAATAATCTTTGTTTTAATCCTTTTTTCAACATAAACCCTTTATTTGAAAATATAAATGGCCACAACTAGCGCTCTCACCCTACATGAACTTAGTTATGATGCAAAATGTGTCATAACTAGGGTTGTAACGAAGGCCTTCTTAGCGGAGGCGAAGGCGGATACGGAGGATTACGGAGGCAAAGGCGAAGGTGAAAGTGGAAGTGGAGAGGTAACTCATGTTTTATTGAAGTAATAAAAGCCGAGCCGCGTCTTTGAGCGTTACTGCTCGCGCGTTGTAGGTACGTTCGGTAAGACTTGAATAACCTTCCGTTACAACTATTTAATTCATATTGGAAGGTTAAAGCATTGAGTACGACGCCGTAACACAATTAAATCTAGCACGGGGGGTACGGACATGTAACTACCTACTAATTAAATTAAACTCAAATATGTACCTACTAAATATTTAGTGATATTTTGATATTTTCTTAGTAGTTAATTTATTTATATTTTTGTATAATTTTATTTGAAAAATAAACTATTTATATTTGTATTAACAAAAATTGAAGGATACGATTTCTTGCGGAAGTTCCGCAGTAGAGGAAGCGGATGCACAACACTAGACATAACATTGACAAATACCATTTAGAAGAATTTAATAGGATCGCGATTATAATCATCAAGTACGGCAGACATCCTCTGATATTTAAGCATAGAGATCGTCGAACAAGGTAGTCAAAGGCACGTCCAAACATTACATTTGAAAATTGCCTTTGACAATAAAGATTATCGATTGATTTTTGCATGAAGAAGAGTGAGTTCATATCGCGTTTTAGACTTTAAATGCAATTTTTTATATCTTTCATTAGATTTCTTTGTCTTTTTACGACCCTCTATGATTCTGATGACCCTCTTTTTCCTGCGTTCGTTTGACACTGTGTTCAGTACATTTTCCAGGTACTATCATCCTAATATAATATATAATAATATTATAAATGCGAAAGTTTGTGAGTTTGTATGTATGTTTGTTCCGCAATCAGGCCTGAACGACAAAACGGATTAAGTTGAAATTTGCTGTAGATGTAGATATAATACCCGAATAATTAATAGACTACTTTAAAGTATTAAAAACATCCCCAAAACGATAAAAAAAACGCAAGAGGAATGATTTATGTATAGATGGCGCTTTTGTGCAACAAATCTGACATCACAGACTAAAAACATTCGGTCTTTTCTATTTGATTATGGAAATTTGACAGGACAGGTCGGCTAGTTTCAATCTAAATCTAAAACTCTTGCGATACCAACTGTCTGGATGACTAAACAATCAAATCGCAGCCTAAACCATTGGTACCAGAAACTTGAAATTCGGAAGCTGTATTCCTTTGTTGTCATTCAATCTCCATGCGCTCCATTTAAATCCTTGAACATGTATAAAGTGTGACTAGTCAGAGACACGTCCAAACGTTTTATTTGGTAACTGCCTACGTATTCCAGCAGTTAGCATACGTGACCGGTGGCAAGCCGATATAAGAAACGGATTTCCTGACGATTTTCTTAACCGTTTCAGTCCGTAATGAATGTAATGATCATATTTGTTGAATAGAAGTATTCATTGATGCCAGGATTCGAACCCACGACGTTCAATACGGAGATAAAGACATGTTTTGTGTATATAATAATGACTAATCAACATCTGCTCAGTACTGTAAATAAATAAATAAATAATAAATATTGGCGGACTTTACACACAGCGCTATCTAGCCCCAAACTAAGCAAAGCTTGTACTACGGGAACCAGAGAACTGATAGAATACTTAAATACTTTTTTTTTGTAAATACATACATATGATAAGTACCAACAGCAACACCCAGACACAGAACAAACATCTATGTTCATCACACAAATGTTTATCCTGGGTGGGGATCGAACCCACAACCTACAAATCATGATAACATAGCTAAAATTACCCGCAACTTCGTCCGCGTCGATTTAAAAAGCGATTTTTGACATCTTTAGCTTAAAACATTGAAATTCCAGAAATCAAAAGCAAATTGTGGGTAAAAGAAAAGTCTATATCCAACAAAAGACTTTAATCTATCTATATGAAATTTCATCACAATCGGCACAGCGTTTGGCCGTGATAACGTCACAGATAGAAGAGTTACTTTATTTTATAATATTAATATAGATGACGAAGTTAGTGGCCCTTGCCGAACGAGTTGGCGGTGCGCAGGCGACGGATACGCGGGGAACTCCAGCGTGGCACCACGCGCGCCTCACTTGGTGAAACCCCCTCGTCCACGTCATCGGCTTCAGTACGGATCTCCATTTTCTACAAATAAACAAAATAAAATAAGGTACCCGTTAAAAAATATTTTTCAATTATACTACGGCCGTTCAGAGAATGCGTTCCTGACACGTCGCGATTGAACTGACGACGTAACTTTGTAATGGCGTTGCAGTTACGATAAAAATATTATTGCTGGTTGTTTACCGTTTTAACAATTGATGAGCATTAAAACAACATTATTATATCAATAATCAATTAATGTTATAATTTTGTGCCAAACTGAGTGTCAATTAACTTGGTAAACAATATTTTTCTAAATCTAAACTGCGCTATTACAAGGTTATGTCAGCGCTTTATATTTGTTTACGCTTTATAGTGCTGTGCTTACAATAACAGGCAATAATAGTATCGTAATCTGTTCTTATACAGTTATACTTTATAAAATAATACGTTTTGTTTTTCTTTTTAAGAATTTGAAAATAATGGACTATAAGATAACTTTTATTAAATATAAAAATAAAACTACGACCAAACCGAAAGCGCGAAAGAAAGTAGCATTTTTATATTTAGGTTGAAAATGGTAACCCCAAATGGCGTTATGGGCCGCCATTTTGTGACGCTGAAACAGTCGTCTGTTGTCGTTTCGTGCACATAGACCACGTTCTTCAAGTGTTTTCGATCTGTTTTTATTTGATTACCCTGCTTTCGTTTAATGGACTGTTTCTGCTTTTCAAACTGACATCGGCGCTAAATCGGACTTCGATTGTGTTTTTGTGATTTTTGGTGCATAATAATGCCAAAACGTGGACAAACATTGAAAAGTGGAGCCCGTGAGTTAATCATCAAGCTGCAAGATTACTTTGAGCGGGAGCGGCAAAATGGCGGACCCCTGGTACCTGTCGAACAAGTACAAGAACGCGTCTCTCAGGCGCTTGGAGTTAGCAAACGAACGATAACAAATATTAATAAAGAAAAGTTCGGCTCTACTGGCATGGAAGATAATATTTTACGTACTCCGAAGAAGAAACGTAGAACTAAACCCGTGACAGATATTGACAAAGACAAAGAATAAATAAAACAATTTTATTATATTAATATTAATTACCCATTTTTGGTTTCCACTTATATAAATTTTAAATGATTCCGCCAATTTAAAACGAAAATAATCTTAAAAATAACGCGGCGGTTAATTTTGGAGGAACGGTAACGAACTCAGTGTTATATTGTGCCCATCACTAGTCGTGACTAACTGATAGGTGTCAGGAACGCATTCTCTGAACGGCCGAACTTTAAAAGCTTTTTTTAGGGTTCCGTACCCAAAAGGTAAAAACGGGACCCTATTACTAAGACTTCGCTGTCCGTCTGTCTGTCTGTCTGTCACAGGGCTGTATCTCATTAACCGTAATAGCTAGACAGTTTAAATTTTCACAGAATATGTATTTCTGTTGCTGCTATAACAACAAATACTAAAAACAGAATAAAATAAATATATAAGGGTGGCTCCAATACAACAAACGTAATTTTTTGGCCGTTTTTTATAGACAATGGTACGGAGCCCTTCGTGCGCGAGTCCGACTCGCACTTGGCCGGTTTTTACGTTATGTAAAATCATTCAGACCATCGAGCACCTGTCACATAATATAACATTGTCATTGGAACTTGACAAGAATGCAAAGTTTTTACTCAATCAGAGTATTTACTAAGGAGTTTCGTTGTAAGTGTCTGTTGAACAGCTCCTGACTCCATCATCAGATCAGCTTACTGTCACCATATTATTGTATTGTCACCGTAGTTACATAAGTATGCAAAATTTCAGGTCAATCGGGCAATAACTGCTTCTTGAGTGCAACTCAATTTTATTGAGACTCCACCATATCAAACATAGTTACATATATATAACTAGCTGACCCGTGCCCGCTTCGCTGGGTGACAGATAGTTTCACATCTGGTATTCCAATCTTCAAAATAAATTATAGCCTATATGTTGCCGAGGACTAATAGCTACATAACAAAAAAAGTTTCATCAAAATACGTCCAGTAGTTTTTGCGTGAAAGTCGGACAACAGACAGACAGACAGACAAAAATTTCAAAATGTTTTTTTTTCGCTTGTGTGTCTTGTATAAAGGCCCCTAGGAGTATTTTTTTTAGTTTTTATTCAATGTACAGAATTGAACTCTTCTACAGTTTTATTATATGTATAGATTATTGCAAGATAAAGCTTGTAATAATAAAGCTTTTGGGAAACAGGCGTGATTTTAAGTATGTATGTAACTATAGAAATGAGTAACTACCACGATAGTTTTAATTCTAAATTATAATTAACTTTAGCATTTTTTTTACATACAAGTCTACACCACATTATATTGTCCTCCTCTCATTCTTTCCGCTAGAGACGAGTCGGGGCATCCCCGCTAGAGATGGGACAGTCGAATCGACAAATTCGGTTATCAGTTCGGCCTTTGTAAATGATGTGTGAAGTGACGAATAATAAGAACTGAACTAATGAAAATATTAGTTTTTCGAAGAAGTTTAAAGTTGTGTTTTCTTTTCAGGAAAATATTTGTATGCCCACAAAACTACGATCAAAAAAAATCAAATCAAAAAAAAAAAACTACGATGATGATGACCTACTATGTACTCGTATATAAAACATAGATACCTAATAAGAGGAAAAAAACAGGAAAAATCATTTGAAACGCAATATACGCAATTATTTATGTATCTCGTTTTAAATGAACTCTGTGTTTTTATGAAAAATAAAGTTCTTTAAACATTAATTAAATAAAATCACGACTGACGATTCAGACGATCATTACGGTAGACGTCCGCTCAAATCTCCAGGCGCTTAGATTCTTGAAGATGTCTAAAGGGGGTAGTGAGAGGTACGTCCAAACATTAAATTTGGCACTTGCCCACATGTTGCAGTAGTTAGCATTCCATACGTGACAGGTTGCAAGCTCATCGCTGCTATAAGAAAACTAACTGGTTTTCTCAAAATGTTTTTCTTCATCGTTTTGGGCACGTATTTTTGATGCGCATATAATTTTTTTACCTTATAAAAGGAGTCAATTTGCTTGGTACAATCAAAATTGTACCAAGCGAGTGTTTTCATCAAAAAACTATAATTGATTGGATTTGTGATTTAAATGCTGGTTTTTTAGAAGAGGCCTGAAAACCAAACTGGAAAATGTCACAAAGTGAAAAAAAAATATTGAATATTTATGTTTAATTAAAATATTCCATTCTCCTGTTCTAAAATACAATTAAAATGTGTTTGAGAATCTCAGATTTTTTTGAAATCGTATAAAAGTAGTTTTCTAGAATCGCAAAATATCAAAATCTGGAACGATTTGCTAAGTGGCTCCCCCTACAACTGATATTGATCGCACAATTTTACGCGCATGTCAACTAGCATCGTTCTAGAATCTTCCAAAGGGTGGTTTGGTCAAACCACCCTTATCTCCCAATGACGTGTGTGATGATGATAAAGTAGGTCACGAGAAACGTCCCCCGATATACACAGGCCGACATCTGTAGGATTTAACTTGGAACTGATGAATTTGTAACAGCGCCATCTATTAGAACTTTTTAAGCTGTTTGAAAGCTGGATTGCGAACCCTGCTTTCCTTTGCAGGTTGTTTTAGCTTTCGTTTGTCTATGAAAAGGTAGATGGTGCTTTTATAAAAAAATTGTCAATGTAGTATTAGTAGAGGATCACGACTGTAAACCTTGAATAAGTCTAAAAGGGGTAATCAGAGAGACGTCCAAACATTACATTTGACACATACTTACATGCAGTAGTGGTGGCTGAGTAAAAGTCACCTTAACGAATAA
Source organism: Hydriomena furcata (assembly GCA_912999785.1). NCBI lineage: Eukaryota > Metazoa > Arthropoda > Insecta > Lepidoptera > Geometridae > Hydriomena > Hydriomena furcata. The sequence continues at coordinate 5,303,936 of OU538821.1, forward strand.
TTAGGAAATATAATACTTAGGCAGCCGTAATAAATAAAAATAAATACCTAATTAACACCTATCAGTCTATACCTAAGTAATTAGTGTTTAGATACAAACCCTAATCCTGACAAAGATTGTTGGATAGGTCTTTAAAAATATTGTGGGTTTGTGAAAACCACTTATCGATTAAGGGAGCCGTTTGTGAAATATTAAGCTTTAAAGTGCAATTTTTCATTAAAGTCGAGTGTCCCTCCTCTATAAACTAAACTATTATTTTAGAGGCGTGAAAAAATTCACGGTAGTAGTACATTATCACTACATAGTATAAAGCAAAGTCGCTTTCCGCTTCCCGCGTCTGTATGTCTGTATGTATGTTTGCTTATATCTTTAAAACTACACAACGGATTTTGATGCGGTTTTTTTTAATAGATAGAGTGATTCAGGAGGAAGGTTTATATGTATAATAACATGCTACCCGTGCGAAGCCGGGGCGGGTCGCTAGTTAAAAATAAAAGGAAAACTAGGCTTTACTTAAAAAAGAAATAATATTTTTTTTAGTACAAATACCATTGAAAATTACTTAAGACGCTGCCAGTCGACGATTATTTTTGTTCGAAACGAAAAAAGAAATACTTGTGAACAAGCCACATCTCCTATTTTATAATGTATAGTATATGTGAATAAAGATGTACCCATCTTTAATCACTTCGATAAATAATCCTACCGACCGCTGCAATGATGACAAACACACGTCCGCGCGTGGTCCGCCTTAGCTTTTGGAATAAATTAATGATATAAATTATGTATAATTACTTATAAAAAATCTATTCTAATAGAAATCTAGATCTACATATTACCTATCTTTAACAATAAATCACAAGTTGATTTTAATAGTAGGATATAAAATATTTCGATCATAAATTCTAAAACGTAGCATTTTGAAATAATATTTTTATCGTGAAAAGTTTCTGCTATTATGTTTTCAGCTTAATAGAAATCTAGGTAGGAACCTGAAGTAATATACTTATAAAAATAGGAGATGTGGCTTGTTCAGAAGTATTACTTTTTTCGTTCCAAAAAGAGCAATCGTCGACTGGCAGCCCCTTAATATAACGTTGTTAGCTGTGTAAACTACGAAACCCTACATTGCGCGTGACTCGACACGCGCTTTTCAGGTTTTTATGTTTGATGTTATAGGAGATGTGGAGGTTCTCGCCAACGACCGGGAGAACCTCTACATCTCCTGAATTTTCATGGGCTGCGCTCGCCGTTATATAGTCATAGGGTTACCCCTTTCCCGAGCCTCGCCGAGCTTCGCGCCTGCGCCTTTAATGTTTGCTCGGTAGAGAAAACAAACTCTAATGCCGGAAACACATTTACGTGTCGCCACTAGCCAATCGCAAGATAGCGTTTGCGACACGACACGACATCCAAATGTGTCTCTAACCATACTAAATGTATGAAAGCGATTAGCTAGTGGCGTGTCGCGCCACGACACGACACGTAAGTATGTTTCCGCCTTAATGTAAATCAATTTATGGCCCACCTGTTGGCTTATTTCGAAACTAGCAGTCCGCGCCGGCTTCGCACGGTTGTAATATTGATTCAAAGGCAATTTTTTTAACACCTTGAGTTACATTATCGAAGTTTTAACAGGGATCCCTATTTTTTATAGTAAAAAATATAGCCTATGTTACTCAGAGATAATGTAGCATGATAATAGTGAATGAATTTTTAATATCGGTCCTGTAGTTTTTGAGTTTGTTCGTTACTAATATACAATAGTACGGGTATATTATGATACCTACAAGTGAGCTAAGTTGCTCATTGCATGCACTCAGGCCAATCTGCTGGCGAGGGGATAAATCATCCGAGTGTCTAATGAGCAAGTAGCTCACTTTTTCAACACACTTGCGAGGTAAAAACAAACATGTATTGCATAAATCGTTTTACCAAACAGCAACAATTGCGATACAAACAAAATATGAAAATTATGAGAAATGGTGCGCAAGTTTTTTTTATTTTCCCTTTTTATTTATTCTGATTTTTTATCTACATACTACAGCAAATTTCATCTTAATCTTGTCGTTTATTTTTGATTAGGGAACAAACATAGCAGCCTTATCACAAACTTTCGCATTTATAATATTATTAGGATATTTTTAAGATCAGTCTAAGTAGGTAATTATTATATTAAATATATTATTTTTAGTAAAATATTTATTAGTTTAATAGATTGTAGTGCCCCAGCGGGGTCCACGTTGAGAAACTCTGTGATACCATAAGACCATTGTAACCAACAGGAGCAATAAATAAATGAATATGAATATGAATAAGTACCTCGATAGGTACAATAGATATAATATAAATATATATATGTATATAAATCAATTCCACTTTTCGTTGTAATTTTATAACTCAAAAACGGGCTCACCTATCCAAACTAAATGTTTTGGCTTTGTTCGGACTATTTTGTAGGTGGTTTATGTGAAGTTTGCACAAAATCGGTAGAGAGCGGTTCTTCATTTATCACATTTTTTGTAACAAATTAATTCAATAAATGGCGGATCATTTTGTAAATAGGGATTTTACTGTCAATCAATTATTGAAATTTGACAGGACAACATCTGTCACGGGTCGGCTAGTTGTTTTATAAATCCAATACTTTTAAAACTGACTTTTATATGCCGTCGTATTGCTCATAAAATTCTCTACAACATTTAAATGATAACAGTTTTAAAAACAGCAATTTCATTCATTCATCTGTATTGAAAAGTCAAAAGAAAATTCAGTATTTCTCGGTATTTAAAAAACGTCTATTGCCGCTTTGACTTTTATTACAAGCTTTTATTTAACTAACAATGTATGTATGTTATTTAAGTAACTATGTTTCTTAAAGCGGAATCTTGCAACTCAATTTTGAAGCAGTTATCCCTAACCGATCGAGCTGAAATTTTGCATACCTACTTATGTAACTTTGGTGACAATAAAATAATATAGCAACAACGAGCTGATCTGATGATGGAGTCAGGAGCTGTTCAACAGACACTCACAACGGAACTCCTTAGTAAAAACTTTGCATTCTTGTCAAGTTCCAATGACAATGTTATATTATGAGACAGGTGCTTGCAATGATTCTACAAAAGCTTGTCATATTTTATTGATGAATGAGATGATCATAAGAATATCTTTACCTGCACCATGAGTCTCATGAGCTGTTGCTGTTGTTCCATTGCCACAACCAGCTTTTCAATGCGTCGCTTGTTCATCTCCATCTCGGCCACCAGGTAATCCTCACTGGTCTCCAATACCAGATCCAAGCCAACTGGTGGAATAGGTATAATGTTAGTTTGTATGAGCATAATATCATTTCAATGGTGTTGACTCTGCTACTTATTCACTCAGTTTTAACTTTTGCAGTTGTCAACGTTATTAACTTGTTTTTTAGGGTTACATACCCAAAGGGTAAAAACGAGACCCTATTACTAAGACTTCGCTGTCTGTCTGTCACAGGGCTGTATCTCATGAACCGTGATAGCTAGACAGTTTAAATTTTCACATATTATGTTATTCTGTTGCCACTATAACAAATAATAAAATAAATATTTAAGTGGGACTCCCGTACAGCAAACGTGTTTTTTGCTGTTTTTTTATAGATAATGCTACGTAACTCTTTGTGCGCGAGTCCGACTCGCACTTTGCCGGTTTTTTTTATTTTATTATTAACATGTTACAAAACAAATGTTATTTTGAAAAATATAGTTTTCCTATTTTTCCTTTAGTACCTACTTAGGGCGAGTTTCCACCTATATTCGAGTTTGAAAATGTCAAGCGCTATGTTTGGGTCCGCTCCGCACTGCTCTGCGCACCCTTACGACATAATCCTTACAAGGTGAAGTTACATTACTACAATATTTACTTTTTCAAACTGTCGTGATTAGTAGACTTAACTATAGATTTTGACACGGGTCTTTATCACGTAATTACCTTTAATTTACTTTCCCGACTTTCGGCTATGTTACAATAGCCATGGTCGCGGGCAGACTGGAGTAATCGGAGCTACCGTCGAGAAGCGGAGGCAGTTGAGGAAACTACCCTCACTTGGTCTTCAGAAATAGAAATGTCTATGTTCACATTACGATGTTAAATTAAAGGTAATTACGTGATAAAGACCCGTGTTAAAATCTATAGTTACAATATTTACATCTTCGTCACGTGCATTCTTCTTTTTGATACGAACTTACCATCATTAGAGAAAGGGTTGAAGAACCATTTGCGCAAGATCAGGTCAAAAAAGCCCAGTTTGCAGCTGTTGTTGTTTGGGTACTCTATGAGTTCGTTCTTGTCCACTTTCTCGAGAAGGAAAGCTGGTAGTTTGCGTTCCAGTTCTGTATGTAGAACAACCTGTGAAACATAAATAAATAAATATTGGTGAATATCAGCATCTAGCCCCAAATTGAGCGTAGTTTGTTCATATATTAGACTAGCGACCCGCCCCGGCTTCGCACGGGTTTAATACATATAAATCTTCCTCCTGAATCACTCTATCTTTTAAAAAAAACCGCATCAAAATCCGTTGTGTAGTTTTAAAGATTTAAGCATACATACAGACGCGGGAAGCGGGAAGCGACTTTGCTTTATACTATGTAGTGATAATTTTGATAGAATATAAAAACAAAAATAGGATCACGACTGTAATCCCCAAGTACGGTAGACATCCTCTCAGATTTTCAGACGCTTAGATCCTTTGAAGATGTCTAGTGGGGGCAGTCAGAGCCACGTCCAAACATTATATTTGGCACATACCGACATTTTGCAGTTAATTCCATACGTGACAAGTTGCAAGCCCATCGCCGCTTATAAGAATACTAACTGGTATTTCCTCACGATGTTTTCCTTCACCGTTGTAAGCACGTGTTTTTGAAGTCGAGGTACAGTACATCCCACTAGGCCAACACAGCTTGATATAATATTTATACACCTTTTTTATATATCTATACATATAATAAAACTGTAGAAGAGTTCAATTCTGTACTAAATAAAAAATAAAAAAAATACTCCTAGGGGCCTTTATACAAGTAACACAAGCAAAAAAAAACATTTTGATATTTTTGTCTGTCTGTCTGTCTGTTGTCTGGCTTTCACGCAAAAACTACTGGATGGATTTTGATGAAACTTTTTTTGTTATGTAGCTATTAGTCCTCGGCAACATATTGGCTATAATTTATTTTGAAAATTGGAATACCAGATGTGAAAATATCTGTCGCCCAACGAAGCGGGCACGGGTCAGCTAGTAAGTAATAAATCATAACTACCACACACAGACGTTAACACTATGTTCATCACACAAATGTTTGTCAAAGCCTCCAACTAAATAATCATTTGTCATTATGTCATTGCACAGCGAAAACAAATCTAAAGTTATTTCATCGTAAAGGACGATATTGCAGTAGCTAACGTTCCTGTGACACATACTCATGTCATCGTTTTTAAAGAACTGTGTTTGGACTAATGTAATGTTTGGACGTGTCTCTAACTAACCCCTCTAGTCATCTTTAAATTATTTAAGTGCCTGGCGATCTGAGAGGATGTCTACCGTACGTCTTGGAGATTTTTCAAGTACAACTTACCTGCATCGCCAACCTCTTCAATTGCGCGTTTCGTCGCACGCTCTCAATGTCCCCGACCGCGAGACCGATCAGCAGATTCATCAGCAAGATCGGCATCAGCACCATAAACATGCTGAGTATCATGAAAGTCGGTGTTGGGAATGGCAGCCATTGATCCTCAGATTTTATGTACGGCTGGATGTATGTACCGACGAAGTCCAGCTCCCCGAGCATCATAGCAAAGGTCCTCATGAGAGAGAGGGGTATGCTGTTGAAAGACACGTGGTTACCCTGCAAATATACAGTCTTGTAGCTCAACATTCGCTGGTCGGTCGCGTTCGCGTAACACTATAATAGGTATAGGTATAAGGTATGTTCAAAGAAAATAACTAAACATAAATATCATGACGTCATAAGCGCAAGCGATTTTCCACCAACAATCCAATTCTCAACATTGCACTCTTCGAGTATAACCTATCAAATTTGAAGCTTCTATGTGTGCTAGAAGTGCCTTAAACTTTTGTTGATCGGTCAGTCAGTCTGTCAGTGAGTGAGTGAGTGAGTGACAAAATAGGAAACTTTGACTAGTTATAATTCTTAAACTACTGGTTAAAATTGAATGAAATTTGAAATATAGCGACTGCTTGGTTACTGAAAATTCAGGCTTCTAGTTTTATCCACAACGTAGTTATAGGGGGTCGAAAATGGCCTGAACTGCTTCGAGAAAAGGATGGTACAGCCGTGCCGCTTTATTGCTTGACTTGGCGGGAGCACTAACGTGCCCCCAGATATACCCTGTATACCTATAGTATGTTGTAGTTCAGATGATCGCGTCTCGTTTGAATCACGAATTACGAGTACATCCTTATTTTTATAGCGGTCCTGGTTTGCATTACTGTTTGGGTTTCCTAACCAAATATTTAACACGAGTGAAGGAAGATTGGTTTGTCATGGAAGTAAAATAATTGAGAATTGAAATGTTTTTAAAAGTAGATAGGTAAAAATATACACATCATGCAAAACTATTCTAATCACTACATTGTATAAAGCAAAGTCGCTTTCCGCTTCCCGCGTCTGTATGTATGTTTGCTTATATCTTTAAAACTACACAACGGATTTTGATGCAGTTTTTTTTATAGATAGAGTGATTCAAGAGGAAGGTTTATATGTATAATAACATGCTACCCGTGCGAAGCCGGGGCGGGTCGCTAGTAGAATATATAATAAAAATAAAAAATAAATCACGACTGCAATCCTCAAGTACGGTAGACATCCTCTCAGATCTCCAGACGCTTAGATCCTTTGAAGATGTCTAGTGGGGGTAGTCAGAGGTACGCCCAAATATTATATTTGGCACAAGCCCACTTTTTGCAGTAGTTAGCATTCCATACGAGACAGGTTGCAAGCCCATCGCCGCTTATAAGAATACTAACTGGTATATATAATTATATCCAAAATATAAATTAAACCAAAACAAAAAACTACTAAAGCTCATTCAATTCAAACAAATAATTAAGTTGAATAAAATGTTTTTTTAAACTAACATATTTTCAATGTAGCATTAAGAAAAAAAATGAGCATAATCTAAGTGCTAATATTTACTGTGAACTTCATAATAAAACAGTAGGTACCTAATCCGAAAAGTGCAGCTGTATGCATGACCATTTTGATAAATAATTTCATAAATACCGTTTGGTAACGCACTTTTGATAATAGAATGTAAAAGGATAGACCGAAGGCGATGAATAGAATGGAAAAGACCATTAGCACCCGGATGAGGGTTTGCAGTATCTCGAGGAACATCACCACGTAGATCCCAACTTGGTCGAACCGCTGCAGCAAAAGGAGTAATTCCACCCACGCTAAGAATATAGTTATAGATGCGGCTGAGAACTGTAACAGGAAAAAGAAAGTAGCAATATTAATTTTATTATTTTTTACAAACACAACAACAATAATACGCCTCACAGTTCAGTTGGTAGTAACTCTGCCTTCTGCGCTGTAGGTTGTGAGTTCGATCCCCACCCAGGGCAAATATTTGTGTGATAAACATAGATGTTTGTTCTGTGTCTGGGTGTTAATACGTATAATAAGTATGTATTTACAAAGAAAAAATAACCTATATAAGTATTCTATCAGATATCTAGTTCTCATAGTACAAGCTTTGCGTCGTTTGGGCCTAGATGGCGCTGTGTTTAAAGTCCGCCAATATTTATTTATTTATTTTATTTAAGAGTCAGGAAAGTCTTCATCACAATTTTACTGCAGTTAGGTATATATTATTTATTAATCATACCAGATTTCGGTAGAAAAATGAGGATTACGACTGTGATCCACAATAACGGCAGTTTCTGTGGCTGTAAGTTAAATATCTATAAGGATGCGCCCAGATCCTGAAGATGTCAAGAGGCACGTCCAAATATTACATTTGGAACATGCCCACATTTTGCCATATCCAACCTATCACAGGTTGAAAGCTCGTTGACAGATAGCTTGAAATCGACCAAAAAAATTAGTTAAGGGGCTCCCAGTCGCTGATTGTTCTTTTTCGAAATGAAAAAAGAAATACTTCTGAACAAGCCACATTTCCTATTTTTATAAGTATATTACTTCAGGTTCCTACCTAGATTTCTATTAAGCTGAAAACATAATAGCAGAAACTTTTCACGATAAAGATATTATTTCAAAATGATACGTTTTAGAATTTATGATCGAAAATTTTTATATACCTACTATTAAAATCAACTTGTGATTTATTGTTAAAGATAGGTAATATGTATTTCTAGATTTCTATTAGAATAGATTTTTGATAAGTAATTATACATAATTTATATCATTAATTTATTCGAAAAGCTAAGGCGGACCACGCGCCGACGTGTGTTTGTCGTCATTGCAGCGGTCGGTAGGATTATTTATCGAAGTGATTAAAGATGGGTACATCTTTATTCACATATACTATACATTATAAAATAGGAGATGTGGCTTGTTCACAAGTATTTATTTTTTCGTTTCGAACAAAAACAATCGTCGACTGGGAGCGCCTTAACGAGTATGGTCTTATTTTACGCTTTAATTGTTACCCACCTGTAAATCGGCGCTCCTGCCAAATACAGTCGGGTACACGGTGATGGTAGAACTGATGTACAGCATCCAGGAGACCAGGTTCCAGGGATCCACGATGTAGTGCCACTTCTGCTGCTTCAGGTTGTATACCTCTCGGATGATGCAAAAGCCATTGTACACCAGCACAACTATAGCGCTTGTAAACAACGTCAGATGCATTTCGAAAACTGAAAACCGACACCATCATATCAATAATTGCATTATATTAAAGTGCTTTGAATTTTTTTTCTCTACATGAGATATATTCGTATAGAAGTTTTAAAAACTAAAAGAGAGGATATTAGTTTTTAAGTTGTATAAAGGCACTGTTAGTCATACCTACATAAATCTTACTAGCCGACCCGTGACAGACGTTGTCCTGACAAATTTCAATAATCGAAAAGGAAAGACTGAATGTTTTTAGTATGTGATGTCAGATTTGTTGCACACCAGCGCCATCTATACAGAAATCATCCCTTTTGCGTTTTTTATCGTTTTTGGAATGTTTTTTATATAAAGTAGTCTATTATTTATTCGGGCATTATATCTACATTTACAGAAAATTTCAACTTAATCCGTTTTGTCGTTTAGGCCTGATTGAGGAACAAACATACATACAAACTCACACACTTTCGCATTTATATATATATATAGGATATAGGATTTAAATGGGTCCATTTATTATCTACACATCGAACAAAATCATTTAAATCTATGGTGATTAGATTTAAATGATTTTGTTAAAAAGATCTTACGTAAAAAGTGGCCCGGACGGGTCACGGATGAGGCACGGATTAGAAACGTTATATACATTTTGTATGAAGCAATTTATATTAAATAGTACCTGATCCGTGTCCCGTCTGGGCCCGTCTACTAACTAAAGGCTCCGGCCCGGCCTGGACACGGGCCGGTCTAATATAAATCTACCCTAGATGTAGGTACATAGTAACACTACCAGAATAAGAATCATGATAACTAAATTTACAATTTTTTTTCTCCAGTATATACCTATTTGATGATAAGTATTATATTAGTGAAAGTAGCAGGTAATACAAGTAGTATTTGGTAAAATGGCATGTGAAATGGTCATAAATTAAGTCCGTCGGGTGGATTCATAATTTGTTGTTTTATATAAATACTAACCTAATTACTACGAATAAGTATTCGTGTTAAAACAACAATGACACTCAACTGTTCATATAATTTTGTTATTTACTTACTTTTTCCTTGGAACAGATTTTCTGCCAATAAACCTGAAAGTTTAAGTATTATACTTATAATTAAAAAAAAATAGGATCACGACTGTAATCCCCAAGTAGACAGCCTCTCAGATCTCCAGACGCTTAGATTCTTTGAGGATGTCTAGTAGGGGTAGCCAGGGGCACGTCCAACAGCTCTTGAACCAACCTTCATGCTCAGACTTCTCCTCCGTCTCATTCGAGACTGGCTTGGTCGTTTGCGTCACATGTCTAGTTGCATTATTAAGATCCACATGCTCCATCAGCAGGTAAGCGAAGAGAGTCACAAATGCAAGGAATATGCAGTAGAAGAGGAGATTGACTAAATGGAAGTACTTTCCGTACGAGTGCCACTTCATCTCCAGATACTTTTGGCTGAGAGGATGAGCCAGTAACTCCACGCGTCCGTGAACTACCATTGCCTGAAACACCATGTTAGTGTAGACATTTAAGACGAGTTATAAATGTTTTTGATGAATGCAGAATCGTTTTTTCTCAATAACCGCAAAACAAACAGTTTTGTTTTTTATGACAAAGATAACTTAAGGATTTAATCTAGATAAATTAAAGATAGAAACACGATTGGATATAATAAAAATATAAATTGGATAGAAAAACTTTTCTCGACAGATTTATTTTCCAAAGTTGACTAATACTAGCTACCTAAATTAAAGACAATTGTTTTTTAATTTGGTGGTTTTCAAGATAATGCAGTTTTATCACTTTTTCCGTCTTATCCTCAGCCCATACAAAACGTCAAAAATTTCACTTATCACCTTAACAAACATAAATACATAATTACATAGTTACATACATACATTGTAAGTAAAATAAAAGCTTATAAAAACTGTGTCGCGAAATGATTATTACCATTAGCTCTTACACATTAATTCGTGTCTAAATCTAAATAAAGAAACACAACCTAGAAAAAATTAATAAATAATTCACAATTACTTTGATCTATTTTATTTGTAGGTACCTAATAATGTAAAAGTAGTTTTATTATATATTATTTTATTCGGAAAACAAACAGTTTTACAATCTAAATAAAAAAACACATAATGAAACTTTTATAATATAAAAAATACAGTATTTTTTCGCCTATAGGAATTAAAAAAAGAAAATCTTGTTTGAGAGAAAATGAAAAAACTTAAAAATCTAGCTAGAAATTAATATAAAACAAAAATAACCTATAAATAATAGACAGTTATTGAACCGAGTCAAACCAACCAACGATTGGAAATAGCGCGCTTAAAGGGAGTAGGTTTAGAATTAAAAAGATCTAATTCGGGAAAGCCAACCAGCTCGTTGTAGTAATTTGCCGATCTTATGATGAAATAATGTTGACTATAATTAGTTGCGCAATGAGGAATATAAAGAGAGAGAGAGTGGGTATCCTAACGCTTCTTGATGGAACACGTAACCGTATCAAGGAGAGAAGTTGTTGGGACTCAATATGGGACTGTGCAATTTTAACTACGGTAGAGATGTCAGACATTGTTCTTCTCTCCTCAAGTGGTATCATATGGTGCCTTCTACACCTTGCTGCGTAACTCAGATCATTTGTTTTGCACTTGTACTGAAGGAATCCCATGAACTTGCGTTGAACACACTCTAATAGTGTGAGTACATTAATTTCTATAAAACACTAGCTGTCCCGACAGACGTTGTCTTGTCAAAAAATTAGATTTTTTTAAATTTTCCTATTTATGAACCTTTTCCTGACAATCACTACATAGTATAAAGCAAAGTCGCTTTCCGCTTCCCGCGTCTGTATGTCTGTATGTATGTTTGCTTATATCTTTAAAACTACACAACGGATTTTGATGCGGTTTTTTTTAATAGATAGAGTGATTCAGGAGGAAGGTTTATATGTATAATAACATGCTACCCGTGCGAAGCCGGGGCGGGTCGCTAGTAACTAATACAACAAAAAAATAATTAGCAAAATCGGTTCAGCATTTCACGCGAGATGCTGTGACCAAGGGAAATAGGGATATTATTTTATATACGATTTTTAATACAGATCACTAACTGACAACGATTTGAATTTATGTATGTACAGTACAGTAATACAATATTTACATTTTAATTAACATAACACAATACATTCAAATCCACTACCATAGTTGTGAAAAGCATGCAAGTTGTGTGGTGTATGTTCAGTTTAGTGATATTTTTCAAATAGTCTAATATTATCATTTTTTCTCCTTAATTCACTTAAGATGAGTAATAAAAGTTTTTGATGAATGCAGAATCGTTTTTTCTCAATAACCGCAAAACATACAGTTTTTTTTTATATGACAAAGATAACTTAAAGACAGAAACACGATTGGTGAAACTTTTCTCGACAGATTTATTTTTCAAAGTTGGCTCTTCAAAAATACTAGTTTCGTTTTTAATCAAAACTATGAATAGCGAAACAGTTCAATTTTATATAATTCGTTAGACAATCATACTAGCTACATAAATTAAAGACAATTTTTTTTTTAATTTGACGGTTTTCAAGATAATGCAGTTTTATCACTTTTTCCGTCTTATCCGGGTATTCTCAGCCAATACAAAACTTCAAAAATTTCACTTATCACCTAAATATTACTTTGTAATAATTTAAGGGTATAGGTATATAATATTTATCTTTACAGTATCTCGTACAGTTCTGTCGACAGATCCCTTTCCGGACAATTGGTAGGGACAATTCCTAATTTGTACAATGTCTAAAGTTTTAATTTATAAACTTGCGCCTAGATCCGCCGACATAACTGTACTAAAATAATATAATTTCCATAGCGTTAGGGAAACATGAAAAGCGAGGCTCCATTCCAGTTAATCGGATGGATAGGACTCACGTTGATAACATTCAACGGTTCTGGCCGGAACTTAGGATTGTTTAGCGCCAGTCTCAGCGCGTGGATTTCATCCTTCGAGTGTTGGTAGAATGTGAATGAGTATTTAATCTGCATACAAAATAATAAAATAATAATGGTATATAACGTTCTAAACTTACGTTTAACGCCGGCAGAGGAATGTTTGGCGAATCGCCTTTCCATTCTTCGCTTTTTAGTACAGGACATAAGGTGTCGAAGTTGTATTTGATCTAAGTGAAGAAGCAAAGGTTAGAATTGGTAATACGGAAACATTGATGAAAACATCGTGATCATCTTATCATGCTACGCCTGTCAAGATATCACTTACACACATAGGGTAGGTACTCGGTATGTTCGCCATACTGGTATAATTAAAGTTTGTACCTAAATGAAGCAAGTTGCGATTAATCGTATCACCCAGATGTCAGTGATGAGTGACTAACTATACGAGAATTAAACTCACATAGAAGCTCTTTGAATCCTTTTTGCAGTTGGCCTTGGTGATGCACTTATCCTGCACAGCTTCGAAGACCCGTGGCATGTATATTATTAGTGCGAGCGTCACGCATGGGTGCCGATCTGAGTGTAGCGCCATCACTTCTTTGGCCCTGGAAACATAGATATAGATACATTTATGTATACGTCACACACACACATCTGTAGCTTGCATTCATCAAAATTGTGTCAATGTGCTCATTCATGAAACTTATTAAATATCGACTTACCAATGACATTTATATGGCTCTATCAAGTGCCTCTATAAAATCCTCTCAAGTTTTATATTTCTAGCTAAAAGGTTCTTTGTTGCAAAACACTTTTCCACAATGAAGGACATGGATTGTAATCTTAATTTGCTTTACTTTTCTTTATAAGTTTAGTATAATAAATCGAAGACTATTTGCTTTAACGTCTGTGTCTACTGACCATCACGTTTTAAGTATGTATATTCGAAGCAGCGAGGTACTATAGACTTCCTCTCAGATCTCCTTAAGCTCAGGTCCCTAATTAAATCAAGGGCTCATCCTACTATTACACACATACATTTTTAGTGGTTAGCATTTTATACGAGACAGTTAGCAAACTCATCGCCCCGTAGAAAGAAACTACAACCCGGTCACAATATCTGTGCATCTGACCTCGTGACGTCATCGTACGGGCGAGGCGGGAGAGAGAGAGCGCGGGAGAGGCGCCGCATTCCAGCGAGGTGCACAGATATTCTGACCGGGTTGTAACTGTTTTCCTCACGATGTTTAGAACATTGACGACCTAGGCCAGGACCAGTGGTGATTATAAATAAACTGACCTTTCCTCGTGCGTGACCATTGCTAGAGCGGATTCGGGAAATTTATAGTAAATCGCATAATCAATCGCGCTCATATCCAAATTGTTATAAGTTAGGTGACACCCCATAGACAGAAGTAATGCGATCGATTTAGGCTTGTTTTCCATCGTGGCGAGGTGCAGAGCTGTGTTCTGAAACATAACTTTTCTTGTCTTATAGGCTTCACGATTCAAAATGACCCTTCCTTGAGATTCTGATAAATGAAGCTCCATTTTGATATCCCACGGGATTACGAATAGTTTCTCAAAGGACGGTCACCTCTTTAATGTTTAATTGTCCTTATCTAGAGATAATAAATTGAATGTCAAGCCTTCACCCAAAGACGGAGTCCATATCTCCATATCTCTGGCCTGAGCACGAACCACTATCGTTTCGACAACGTATCGTCCAAATGCCAAAACTGACACTTTTACTGTGCAAAGTTTGGACGATATATTTAATTAAGTTTGGACGATATTTGGAAAAAAACATTTGGACGATACGTTGTCGATACGATAGTGGTTCATGCTAACCCCCCTGAAAACTAGTTGCTAACAACTAGATTTTTTAGAGTCTAGAACTATGTTTATCATCCGCTGGGTTTACAGTTCGGCTAAAATACGCATGTATTTCAACACAAAAACCATAAAAATATCACGAAACATTCTCGTATAAATATAGGGATGATTCGGGTACCTCTAAAGGCCGGTTTTGACTGCGAGCGGAGCGGACCCATTAAGGACTTCGTTTAACTCGCAAGAGTAAACTGCATACTTGTCGACTATTTGTTGGTGGAAATACAAGTTTGCAGTTTAAACAGAGTCCTTTATGGGTCCGCTCCACTTGGGGTGGAAACCGGCCTTAAGGATGATCTCGGACTTCCGCACAATCATATTTTTGGACAACCTGTAAAACAATTTATTTTATAATGTAAAATAATTTAAAGCTGACGTAGATAATCCTCTCTTAAAATCTTAAAAAGAAAAAATCACTACGATGAAGCTTTTGAAGGTATGATCTAATTACAGAGAGTTTAGGCTTATGAAAATACTTTGCTAAACGAGCCGCATTAAAGTTACAAGCATCTAAAATTTTCCATTGAATTATAAAGTTGTTGGGTGCTCAAATAGATGATCTAACGAAATCAACTCATATTTATAAAGGGTCTCGTTCATAATTAACTACACAAACTAATAGGAAATAGTCTATGGGTCGTAAACATTGAGTTAATCAAGTCAATGTTATTCTAATTTTGACATTGCTAAAATGTTTGATTTACTAGCCGACCCGTGACAGACGTATTCCTGTCAAATTTCAATAATCGAATAGAAAAGACTGAATGTTTTTAGTCTGTGATGTATCTCATACTATTATCTATTCACACTCTCGTCTCGTGGTTCGCCTCGCACCTCGTCTCGCGACTCGTACGCGAGTGTAAATCTAGTATCAGATAATCGGATCAGAAGACAGTTCTTCATTAAATTGAACTTACCAAATCCTTGTCCACCTGGTTGAGGAGATGCGAATGCACGGAATGCAGCAGCGTAATCGTCTGCGTATAACCGCTCATTGCTGCTAGATGAAGCGGGTTCCTGCCATTGTGATCGCGATGAAGCAAAGCCCCCCTATTCAGCAGCAACTGGACAACTCGAGTGTGGCCCTCACGTGACGCAATGTGCAAAGGAGTCAGACCTTCGCCGTCGCTTTCGTTGATGATGAACGTGCCTTTGTCCGAGTCGAGGAGCTGACACGCCGTGTGGTACCGCCCGTATCTAGTTGTGTAAATTTGTGTGAGTACGGCCAATATGATAACTGATAGAATACTTAGGTATTTTTTTATGTAACTAGCTGACCCGTGCCCGCTTCGCTGGGGGCCAGATAGTTTTAAATCTGGTATTCTAATTTTCAAAATAAATTTGCCTATATGTTGCCGAGAATTAATAGCTACATAACAAAAAAAGTTTCATATAAATCCATCCAGTAGTTTTTGCGTGAAAGCCGGACAACGGACAGACAGACAAAAATTTAAAAATGTTTTTTTTTTGCTTGTGTTACTTGTATAAAGGCCCCAAGGAGTATTTTTTTTTAGTTTTTATTCAATGTACAGAATTGAACTCTTCAACAGTTTTTGGGGGGGGGGGGGGGGGACTCATTTTGAGCATTATTTTGAACAGGTAAATTATTTTTCTCGTGTAACGGGTTCGATTCCCGGTTCAACCATGTAATTATTTAAAGATCTATGAATGCAGTTTAAATTGTTTTATAAATTCAAATAATGTCTTCTTTCAGTAAAATGTTCCATCTACAGTATTAAGAGTACTTTCCCTCCATGTGGCATATCCGTGGGACGTCCTGTATATATAGAATATAGAATGTAATTAGCTAACCTTTACGTAATAACTTAAGACAGAAGGACCCTTAAAGTAGGGACTGAATAAATTAACCGACTTGGTATTACATGGATCTCACAACTTTTTACGGTAGAAGAACTGAGTTGCATTGTGAGACTTGGCTTTTTTTACAAGTTATGCCCTACTTTTTAGGGTTCCGTACCTAAAGAGTAAAAACGGAACCCTGTTACTAATACTCTACTGTCCGTCCGTCCGTCTGTCCATCTGTACGTCTGTCCGTCTGTCTGTCTGTCGGTCTGTCGGTTTGTCTGTCCGTCTATCTATCACAGGGCTGTATCTCATGAACCATGATAGCTAGACAGTTGAAATTTTCACAGATGATGTATTTCTGTTGCCGCTATAACAACAAATACTAAAAACAGAATAAAATAAATATTTAAGTGGGGCTCCCATACAACAAACGTGATTTATAGATAATGGTATGGAACTCGACGTGCGCGAGTCCGACTCGCACTTGGCAGGTTTTTTTTAGGATTTTTACACTAAACACTAATTGTGTTTCAAATTTGAAGCTTCTATGTCTGCTAGAAGTGCCTTAAACTTTTGATGATCGGTCAGTCAGTCAGTCAGTCAGTCAGTCAGTCAGTGAGTGAGTGAGTGAGTGAGTGAGTGAGTGACAAAATAGGAAACTTTGACTAGTTATAATTCTTAATCTACTGGTTCAAATTTAATGAAATTTGAAATATACCGTGTTCATATAGTGACTGCTTGGTTACTGAAAATTCAGGCTTCTAGTTTTATCCACAACGAAGTTATAGGGGGTCGAAAATGGCCTGAACTGCTTCGAGAAAAGGATGGTACAGCCGTGCCGCTTTTTTGCTTGACTTGGCGGGGGCACTGCCGTGCCCCCAGATAGATATAGATAATTCGCGAGTCAATCTTGCTTAGCCACTTTTTGTAGAGCGATAAGTGCCATCACACCATCAACTTCTATGAAAATACAGTGCACAGCCTTATGCCAACTTCGCAAAGCCAACTTAACTCCACTCACGCGGAGCGGAGCGGACCGTGAATCGACCAATCACAGCGCACGCAATTTTTAGATCAATTATTTTGAGCATTGCTTTTGTTCAATTCATCTCCGCATGAGTCGAAACGCACTCTAAACGTCTAACCTAATTCGTATCTACAATAGTAAGGTAATCCACCAGAACTTTACCTGGCAGCAAAATGCAGCGGACTTTCATTGTTGTTGTTTTTAAGATTAATGCAAGCGCCGAGTCGAATAAGATTTTCCAAGGATCTGATGTGTCCGTCGCGACTCGCGTAGTGTAGCGGTGAGCAGCCGCTGGCGTCTTTTTCGTTCAGCAGCAGAGTCAGGCTCTTCTCGCAGCGATTCTGAAATTTATCAAGCGTAAAGACATCCCATACTCAATAACAGTTTGGTTTTCTAAAGACATGACTCCTGTTATGCTAGCCGGCTGGTAATCAAATGATGAATCGCGGTCTATGGATTGTTTATTTTTCCCTACTAAAGATAATAACTATTTCCAGTTTCAGATTTAATGATGTGAAGCTCGAGTACGATCATAAAAAAAATATATAGGCTTATTTGAAATCCTCCTTTTTATTTAGAATCGGTAAAAAAAAAAACCAACCAATGTCTACGTACTAATATTTACGCGCGTATATCAAAGTTTTTGTTTTTAGGTTCATGTTTTGATCGAATATAAACCGAGTACATTTATGTAATTAAGGCGGCCGTCTCCAGAGCCAAAACACAAAACTTTCGATTAACGATATAGTGGTTAATGAAACGATTTGAGCAGATTTATATTTCAAACGAAGATACTTGTGTAAATTGTTCAGAAGTTCAGTTTAAAAGTTTTAGGGTTGGGCGTTATACATTCCCTAGAGAAAACCGGCGTTATTTATCATTTATTTTTTTAAGCCACAAAAGGTTCTTGTAGAATGTTTTTTATTATTTAAAGCAGCTAAAAGTTTTTCGCGTTACTGGGGGCTTTTCTTGGTCACTTGTTCCTATTTTTTTATTCCTCTGCGATAGTCACAAATACATACCATCAACCTAAACTCAATCAGGACCAAAATCCAAACACATTATATCCATTAGCTTTCCTACAAAAAAACATATACAATCGGTTAATTTATTTACGGGCTACGATACCACAGACACATACACTAATGGCACACAGATACACAGACAAACTTCACACACACGACTTCACAGACACGTCAAACTTATAACATCCATCTCTTTGTGTCGGGGTTTAAAATAGGGTAAGTCCGAGGATATCTGGCCGTCAGATCTGAAGTCCGATACAAGATATAACAGGATTTACGAGTTTACATAATATCACTACATAGTATAAAGCAAAGTCGCTTTCCGCTTCCCGCGTCTGTATGTAATATGTATGTATGTATGTTTGCTTATATCTTTAAAACTACACAACGGATTTTAATGCGGTTTTTTTTAATAGATAGAGTGATTCAGGAGGAAGGTTTATATGTATAATAACACGCTACCCGTGCAAAGCCGGGGCGGGTCGCTAGTACAGTAATAAGAAGAAGACAAACTGACCTGACAGCTCGCAGCAAACTCTTGTAGGCGTCCTCCGTTGATAACGACAAGATGTAACACGTTTCTTTTATTAATATCCTTCTGAAGTATGTCTGCTCCGTGAAAAATCTGCAAATATGTCGCTAATTATTAAAGTGTACTCGTACAGTATAAAAAAAATGATATATTAGTAAATACAGAAACGAAATTATATTGGTGGTCATTTCACACAGCGTTACCTAGCCTTAGGCTAGAAGGCTGCTATCCACGAGTACAGTTACTTAAGGGTGCTTAAGACGCTGCCAGTCGCTGATTGCTCTTTTTCGAAACGAAAAAAGAAATACTTCTGAACAAGCCACATCTCCTATTTTTATAAGTATATTACTTCAGGTTCCTACCTAGATTTCTATTAAGCTGAAAACATAATAGCAGAAACTTTTCACGATAAAAATATTATTTCAAAATGATACGTTTTAACGACGATAAAACGTATCGTAACAAACGTATCTAACGACGATACGCTCCAAACTAAGCAAAGCTTGTACTATGGGAACTATATAACTGATAGAATACATAATATATGTTTTTTTTGTTGTAAATACGTACATATTATACATAACACCCAGACACAGAACAAACATCTATGTTCATCACACAAATGTTTATCCCGGGTGGGGATCGAACCCACAACCTACAGCGCAGAAGGCAGAGCTACTACCAAAGCTGTGAGGCCAGTCTTGGTAGGTTTTCTGAGTATTTAGTAGTAAACATATTATTTAGTGAAGTGTGTGATTTCGTTTGAAAATTGTTAGTCAAAAGTAAAAGTATCAACGGACTGGAAAATCACAGTACTTATGCTTCGAGCTTTCATTTAGGTTTAAGTATTTACAATACTTTTGGTTGATTTATTCTGT
This sequence comes from Hydriomena furcata, assembly GCA_912999785.1. Lineage (NCBI taxonomy): Eukaryota > Metazoa > Arthropoda > Insecta > Lepidoptera > Geometridae > Hydriomena > Hydriomena furcata. Next base: position 5,323,898 of record OU538821.1, read on the forward strand.
TGTAGTATTTCGCTCAAGAGATGCTAAAGGTTTTGAGGAGTCCCAAGCGTAGAGTCGATTTAATAAATTAACAACATTTTCTTTAGCAATGATTTCTACGGTTTTGTGATTTTAAAAGTGTATGCACAAGTTTTCAAAAAATACTAACAAAATGAAAGTTAATTTTTATACATTTTTATAAAAATTAACTTTCATTTTTGGGACTCCTCAAAACCTTTAGCATCTCTTGAGCGAAATACTACAACAGAATAAATCAACCTAAAGTATTGTAAATAAATGATTTTTTTATAATATTTGCGGCAGACATTCAGTAAAATATTGTCATTTTTCTTTTTAAGCGAGTTCGTACCTACCTAATAATCTTACTAAAAATATAAGCGCGATGTTTGTGCCTCAATCACGCCCAAATGACCAAACGGATTTGTATGGAATATACAATTACATAGCTTATATCCTGCAATAACTTAAAGAATACTTTTTATCCAAGCACCACGAGAGCGAGCTGCGGGCAAAAGCTAGTAAAACATGTAATTTTACCAGTGCATCCACCGTTCTCCAAGCGGACCGTGCCGCGGCGAGGAGCAATGGCGACCTGCGTTCTTTGTCCAGCGGATTGATATCAGAGCCCTGAACAATTAGGTACGTCACAATATCTGGGTGGTCGAACATGGCCGCGCAGTGTATCGGCGTCATCTTCTGAACGTCGCAAGATGTGAGGCATGCGAGCTTTTCCTCTGGTTGCATACGGAACATCAACTTTACTATTTCCAGGGCACCCTGTTGGAAATGTTATTTAAATGCATATCATTTACAGCAATACATACAAACGGATCATTCCCGAAATGCCTTTCATACACTACCGATGTACTTGTGTTCAATAAAAGACTACTTATGATAAATCCGATCTAATAACAACCACAATATGTCCATTTTCAGGGTTCCGTAGGTACCCAAAGGGTAAAAACGGTACCCTATTACTAAGACTTCGCTGTCCGTCTGTCTGTCTGCCTGTCTGTCTGTCTGTCTGTATGTCTGTCCATCTGTCTGTCACAGGGCTGTATCTCATGAACCGTGATAGCTAGACAGTTATAATTTTCACAGATGATGTATTTCTGTTATCGCTATATCAACAAATACTAAAAACTTCTTCTGGTAAACAAACCGGGTTTAAGTATCAAAATCACTTCGCGTTTTGATAGTTACACAATTCAAATTTTAACAATATTGAAAACGTACACTGTTCTTCAAAAATATTAATTGGTTCGGCGTTGGGGCATAACCAGGGGCATATCAGAACTAGAAAACCCTAAAAACAAGGCAAATTATCTTTTACATTTATCACAACATCTTAAGAAAATACCGATGCAGACGAAGTTAAAAGGTCGAAGGCTCGTCGCAGCTCAAAGAATGGATCACAAAAACGTTCAATTCAATAGAAATAGCACCAAAACATCGGAACACTAACCTGAGCGCACGCCAGATGAACAGGCGTGGACAAGTCATGTTGCTGTGTAGATATCTTGGCCCCAGAGCGTAGGCACAGGTCCACGGCGCGTATATCCCCTCCATGGACAGCAGAATGCAGCGGCACATTCCCCTCATTGTCGTAAAGAGAGATCATGGATTCGCGAGTGCATCCACGGGACTCCCCCCACTCGAGGAACACCTCCATGGTACGTGATGATGCGTTTTTCGCTGCCTCGTGGATGGGGTAGTAGCCGTTGTTGCAGGGACGCTTCCACTCAGCTTCTAACTCCGTTATCTGCAAATATGAGATAGGATAAGATATGAGGCGATAATGAGATCGATGTGCATGTGAGAGGGTTCTCGCCAAATAACCAATCAAAGTGGGCAGTGCAGAACCTATGAAGTATTTTATTTTATTTATTAAAACAGTAAAATGCTAACATTCTTCTTACAAACATCATTTATTACGGATTTAAATTTATTTCTTTTATTTTATTGACTTATTATACAGTGAACTTAATTGAATTAATCCATAGGCTCCCGAACTAGTAAAAACTGTGTTTTAGTTTCAGTTTACTCATACTAAGATATAGCTAAAGATGAGTTATTAATGCTTATTTTCTAGTAGAAGCAAAAGTCACTGTTTTTAGGGTTCCGTACCCAAAGGGTAAAAACGGGACCCTATTACTAAGACTTCGCTGTTCGTCTGTCCGTCTGTCCGTCTGTCTGTCACAGGGCTGTATCTCAAGAACCGTGATAGCTAGACTGTGGAAATTTTCACAGATTATGTGTTTCTGTTGACGCTACCACAACAAATACTAAAAACATAGTAAAATAAATATTTAAGTGGGGTTCCCATACAACAAACGTGTTTTTTTGTTTTGCGTTTTTTATAGATAATGGTACGGAACCCTTCGTGCGCGAGTCCGACTCGCACTTGGCCAGTTTTTTTTATTTACTAGTTTGCATTGGTATTATGTCTAGAGAGTTTATTATGGTTGAAATAGTCGTAATAAAGTCGTATTGACGTTTTGTATGGGCTGAGTCTACCCGGATAAGTCGGAAAAATTATAAAACTGCAATGAAAACAATCAAATTTAAAAAAAAAATACATTAGTTTAGGTAGATTATCTAACGAATTATATAAAAATGACTATTTAGCTATTCATAGTTTTGATTAAAAACGAAACTAGTGTTTTTGAAGAGCTAACTTTGGAAAATAAATCTATCTAGAAAAGTTTCACCAATCGTGTTTCTGTCTATAATTTAAATCCTTAAGTTATCTTTGCCATAAACAACAAAACTGTATGGTTTGCGGTTATTGAGAAAAAACTATTCTGCATTCATCAAAAACATTTACTCGTCTTAAGTTGTGAGCGTAACATACGCTCGTAACGTATGGTAACGAAGATTATACTAAATTCAAATTCAAATTCAAAAATCATTTATTTCAATAAAATCACAAGGATCACTTTGAAACGTCTTAGGAACTAGGTGAAGCTACGCCGATTCCACGCGACCAAGCCTAGAAGAATCAGGCAACAAACACGGCTTGGGGTCTACCTTTTTTTTTATGATCCTTTCCTTAATGCTATGTAGAGCTCCAGTGTGGTGCCAATCGAACAAGGTGAAGGCTCAAACAAGAATAATAATTAAAAGTTAAAAGTACCTACTACTCAAGTACGTAGGTACAGCAATAAAAAAAATAACTAAAGAGCTTCAGCACAAATTCAAAAAGCAACACACAACAAAAGCTAAAATACTTACAAGTATTTTAGCACAAAGGTCGTGATCGTGGATGGCTGCTAAGTGAAGAGCTGTACGCCCGTGCTCTCCACCAAGATCCACGTTGAACAAACTCTTGTATTTCGAGAAAACCTTTAAGACTGCCACCTGTAAAATTAAATCTAATCAATGTGACAGTTGAGGGCGGTCAAATTCAAATTCCAATTTCAAATTTGTTAATTTGGATATTTTTTCGTTTTTTTTTTGATTTATTGTAGCAATCACACTTCGTACAAACTCTGTTGACAACAGCGAAGTTTTCTGGACCTCTGTATACCTCACTCGACAAATAAGATACTTCCTAGCCGGCCCATTTCAAACGTATATATCTTGGGACCCCTTCTTGTTCAATTCCTGATTTTTGGAGTACAATTCGTACAATTCCATAGAATTGTAAATGCATTTAAATGAACCCTTAACGATGATGGGTCCGGCTGGGTGTAGTATAACACAACAAAATAACATTGGTATACAAAAACAAATGAAAAAGGATGACAACCGCAAAAGTAAAAACTGAGTAGCAGAGTCAACGCTCTCCTCCAGAGTTTATCAAAAACAGTGTTCCACGATAATAAGGGATTAACTTAAAATAAAATACTAAAAAACTAAAAAGCGGTCGCGGGCGATGCTCCTTGTGAATAGCATCTTATTTTGAATCGAAACTAATTAGCGGTAATTAATGTATGTAACTAAAATGGAAAATCGCTGTAATCTATCACTATCACTACATAGTATAAAGCAAAGTCGCTTTCCGCTTCCCGCGTATGTATGTTTGCTTATATCTTTAAAACTACACAACGGATTTTGATGCGGTTTTTTTTAATAGATAGAGTGTTTCAGGAGGAAGGTTTATATGTATAATAACATGCTACCCGTGCGAAGCCGGGCGGGTCGCTAAAACCGGCCAAGTGCGAGTCGAACTTGGCACGAAGGGTTCCGTACCATTATCTATAAAAAATCACGTTTGTTGTATGGGACCATCACAATAGTTTGAATAATTACGTTTAAAAAACTAAAAAGAAACCGACGAATATGTATCGACCAATCGCAAAGTCAACGGACGATATTTAGTTTTTACCCCACTTAGATATTTATTTTATTCTGTTTTTAGTATTTTTGGTTATAGCAGCAACAGAAATACATCGTCTGTGAAAATTTCAAATGTCTAGCTATCACGGTTCATGAGATAAAGCCTTGTGACAGACAGACGGGCAGACTTCTGTCCCAGTAATCTCAGTAATAGGGTCTCATTTTTAACCCAAAGGTTCAAAACAGAACTTTAAAAAACCCGGCCAAGTGCGAGTTGGACTCGCGCACGAAGGGTTCCGTACCATTATCTATAAAAACGGCAAAAAAATCATGTTTGTTGTATGGGAGCCCCCCTTAAATATTTATTTTATTCTGTTTTTAGTATTTGTTGTTAGAGCAGCCACAGAAATACATAATCTGTGAAAATTTCAACTGTCTAGCTATCACGGTTCATGAGATACAGCCCTGTGACAGACAGACAGACAGACGGACAGCGAAGTCTTAGTAATAGGGTTCCGTTTTTACCCTTTGGGTACGGAACCCTAAAAAGACGTATTTGCTACATAAGCTACATAATTTCAATTGCTTCCTGAAGCATAATCTTGTACTTATTAATAAGTTCATTCGATAACGTGAAGCTCCGAGTTCGTTCAGACTTATTCACTGGTGACTGCTGCAATATGCTCAATTATTCTCTACTAGTTGACCCGTGCCCGCTTTGCTGGGGGACAGATAGTTTCATATCTGGTATTACAATCTTCAAAATAAACTATAGCCTATATGTTGCCGAAGACTAATAACTACATAACACAAAAAGTTTCATCAAAATCCGTCCAGTAGTTTTTGCGTGAAAGCCTGACAACAGACAGACAGACAGACAAAAATTTCAAAAAAAAAAAATTCTGTTTGTGTTACTTGTATAAAGGCCCCTAGGAGTATTTTTTTTAGTTTTTATTCAATGTACAGAATTGAACTCTTCTACAGTTTTATTATATGTATAGATGACAAGTTCACCAAAGATGTTGGAGATATGTACTGGGTCACGTTGACAATAAGTTCTGACTGTTAATTGAAAAAGCTTACTTTGGCGCACGAGACTGGGTAGCCATTTTAGATAGAGTAAAACCCGACCGTAATTGACTAAGAAACTACTATAATTGTTTAAAACGAGGATAGAGATGTGAGGTACCTATATCTATGTATGTGTTAGTTTCATATTTTACACCATTATGTTGTACCATCACTTTTTAGTAAAGAAAAAAATAGCATCCTGTTAGTTATTCTACACATAAAAAGTATTTTAGCGTAAATAGCCGCTCTAAATAAATAAATAAAAATATTTGTAGACATTTAACAGCGACATCTAGCCCCAAACTAAATAAAGTTTGTACTATGGGAACCAGATTACTGAAAGAATACTTAAATAGGTACGTTTTTTTTGTAAATACATACTTACTTAACATGCATTTTTTTTACACCCAGATACGGAACACAAATGTTTGTCCTTAGTGGGAATCGAACCCACAACCTACAGTGCAGAAGGAAAAGTCACTGCCAACTGAGCAGTGGGGCTATTTTGTAAAAACATGATTAACATGTTATGATGATATTGAATGCAATACATAATGTTAGAGAATACCTAATCTGTACACTTCATAGTAACTATTAAAAAATAATTCACTGTTTATGCATCTACATACCTTGAAGCGTAGGTATTATGGCATTCAGTACCAATAAATATTGGTATGTATATTGTACATCTCATGATAATCATGTTTTTTACAAAATAGCCTCACTGTAAGGTCATCAAAGCTCTAAAGAGCGGTATGTACATTTTTGCCACCGATATACGTGTTACAAAATACCCCGTATAAAATATAATTAATTATAATTTTGTCAACCCTAGTAAGCTGTCATGTCAGAGAACCAGATTATTTAACAGAAAGGCCTACGTACCTATTTTACCTAATAATAGTTTACTATATATAATAGTTTTCTATTTTTCATTCATATATTTTTTTACTGCGTTACTACGGTTCTCAATTATTGTGGATGGACTCGTTATAAGGCCCCATTTAACCCCCTTTCGGCATTACGGGTAGTTTTGTAACAAATTCAAATTCAAAAAATCATTTATTTCAATAATATCACAAGGATCACTTTGAAACGTCTTAGGAACTAGGTGAAGCTACGCCGATTTCACGCGACCAAGCCTAGAAGAATCAGGCAACGAAGACGACTCGGGGTCTACCTTTTAATCATGATCCTTTCCTTACCACCCTTTACACCTTGTATACCTATACTAGTCTAACCCTCGTATTCAAGAACGACACTATGAGAACACGCACCCACAGTGGACGAAATCTCTTTTCATAAACATCACTTTATGTGTTGAGCGACACTATGGCGCACGCTACCGTGTGCCTTTATAGCTCAACTTTGGCTAGAGGCACACGACAATGTGCCTCTAGTCACACTATGCAGTGTTGCACAACACATAAAGTGATTTTTATGAAAAAAGATTTCGTCCACTGTGGGTGCGTGTTCTCATAGTGTCGTTCTTGAATACGAGGGTAACTCTTGTTCCTACTTCACGAGATGCGGGTGAACCCGTGTCATATGTGTACTAATCACATACCGCTGGGCTGATCTGAATACCAAATGAGGCGAAACACATTTCAAAAGCTCAACTACATTATGTTAACTAGTTAATAAACCTAATATTTAGAAAAGGGTTTATGATGCAAATACATTCGTTCATCCCTAATATCTTCGGTGGGAGAGTTCGAGAAATTTACATACTGACTTATTCGATTTAAAACATTCGAATTCAATATGCTGGTAACATGATACTGTTTGTAATACAAGCGCTTTCTTTACGGTTCAACCCTCTTGGTATCCAAGAAGGTTTTAGGTGTTTTAAAATAAAATAAGATTGGCTTTGTCTAGAATCTTGCTCGAACAAATAGCAGATTTTGCTAAGCTAGCAGGTATAGAATGTAGTTCAAGCATACATACAATGAGGTTTTAACTAAATAAACCATTATTTTTTTTCAAGCAAGGCTAACTTATTTTTTTAGTTTTTGAAAAATAATTGAACTTGTATATTGATACTAGTTTTCCAAATTATAAATTATTGTTATGGTTGCTTTTGTTTGTTAACTTACCACCGATATTTACTAAAGGTAAATCAAAATAGAAAAAAAAAGTGCAAAAACGTGTTGCCAGGTGTGGGGTTCGAACCCACGCTCCCTCGCGGGAACCAGAGCTTAAATCTGGCGCCTTAGACCACTCGGCCAACCTGGCGATGAAAGCTCAGACGAAAATAAGCTTAACTATCAGTAATTCTATGAATCTAGTGGTCTGTAATTAGAGAAATTTGCAATTGCATTGCTATATTGTGTGAATGTAACTTGTTATTTGTTAAAGCTTTTATTTATTTATTCGTTTGAACATAAATACACATGAACAGAACATAATTGAACACTGAAAATGTATTTAAGAAGTATTTTAGAATTGTGTCGCAGTTTCCAGTATACGAGTATAACCTAAGAATGACAGGAGATGAAAAATAAATAAACTCGATTTACCTTATTTAGTTCAACGGCCAGATGTATCGGGGCTTGCTTTCTGTTATTCAAAACGCCCGTATCAACGTGTCTGAAACAAAATTAGCGATGTATTTCTTTACTAACTTCCGTTCGCAGCTTTGCTCAAGTGGTACCTGGAAAAAAAGCATATGTTGCCTTAATAAAATCATAAAGATTTTTATGAGCGCTATCTTCTCAGATCTATAGGCACACAGATCTTTAAAGATGTCTATTGTTAGCCAAAGACACGTCTAAACATTACATTCTGCATATGCCCACATTTTGCAGTAGTTGGCATTCCATACGTGACTGGTTTCGAGCCCGTCGTCGCTTATACGAATACTGACTGGTTTCCTCACGATGTTTTCCCTCACCTTTTTAGCTCGTGTTACTGTCTACCGTAAGTATAAGTAGTACACATTACGACAAAACGGGAAATTACTCACTTAGAATATGTCAATGAATGAATAATAATGATGTTTACCGTAGTAGGTACTTAGGGATTTTAGTCGTGGTACTATTTCTATTTCATTTCGCTGCAAAACCGATTTAATGAAACCCAAGATCTAAGCGTCTAGAGATCTGAGAGGATGTCTACCGTACTTGGGGATTACAGACGTGATCCTATTTATTTTTTATTTTAAAAATCGTCGAGTGGAGTTCAAGCTCAAAGGCGAAAGAGGTTAAGGCTTGTACCTACAAAGGGGATGGTGTGGTATCAAATTCAACGTGAGTAATGAAGTTTTGGTTTTCTTATTAAAAACCTTTGCAAGCCTGTGGTTTTAGTAGCCTTTTCCCATTCATTTATAGTCATTTAGATTAGCTGTAAAGTACAAGTAGATCTGACGTGCGAAAAATTGCAGATAATAGTATATTATGCAACTAGTGAATAAAGGACGGATTTAAAGCGAGGGCCGTAGATGAGTCACGAGCAAGTAAAGGATTCTAATGATTGAATCACGAGCGCAGTGAGTGATTCAACTGTTAGAATCCTGAACGACGCGAGTGATTCATGGCCCTCGATATAAATTCGTACTTTATTCAGGAGTTCTCGTAGTCATGGTATAAAGTATAGACTTTATACCATGACTACGAGAATATTTATTTAATCTAATGCCAAACTCCTTGTCGCAAATATCGACCAATCAAATCTCGAGAATTTATTTGCACCAAAGAGTTTTGAATTTCGAATCTCAGCGCAAGGAGTTTGTGTAAATGTGTAAGCATTGAAATAGAGACCGGATATATTTTGTGTTCCAAATTCAAACACCAAAATAGTGAATAAAAACAAAACAGTGAATAAAAGGCCTTTTTATTCACTGTTTTGCGTGAATAAAATAAACTTTATAAAGTAGGTATGGTATAAATATTATTAAAGATATCTTCTTCTCATATTTTATGTATATAAATAAATTGATGTTTGTTAATTTCGCTAAAACTTAAAAATAGCTTGACCGATATGAATATATTATTTTGTTAAGTTCGCTTTAAAAAAAACTAGGAAAAATTTCGTGGAACTTGTAAAATTCGGAAAAGACAACGTCAGTTGGGTCAGCTTGTCTTAATAAAATTAAATCCCTATTTCCATTAGTCATTGCATGACGCGTAAACGGCTGGACCGATTTTGCTAATTATTTGTTGTAATCTTTAGTGTCAGGAGAAATAAATGAATTTGACAGGACCACGTCTGTCGGGACAGCTAGTTACAAAATAAAAAACCGGCCAAGTGCGAGACGGACTCACGCACGGAGGGTTCCGTAGCATTATATATAAAAGAGGCAAAAAAAAACACATTTGTTCTATGGGAGCCCCACTAAAATATTAATTTTATTCTGTTTTTAGTATTTATTATTATAGCGGCAATAGAAATACATCATCTGTAAAAATTTCAACTGTCTAGCTATCACGGTTCATGAGATACAGCTCTGTGACAGACAGACGGACAGACAGACGGAGAGACAGACGGACAGACGGACAGCGAAGTCTTAGTAATAGGGTCTCGTTTTTACCCTTTGGGTACGGAACCCTAAAAACAATGGTCATTGCAAATACCTTTGTAACAAAAACTCGATAGTTTCGAGAGCATCGCTCTCTACGCCAACGTGGAGTGGTGTATTCAGAGAACTGTCTTGTGCATTTAGATCTGAAACAAAATTTTATGATCAACCTTAAAAATACTTTGACAGACCTCACAGCTCAGTTGATAGCAACTCTGCCTTCTGCGCTGTAGGTTGTGGGTTCGATCCCCACCCAGAGCAAATATTTGTGTGGTGAACATAGATGTTTGTTCTGTGTCTGGGTGTTAATATGTATAATAAGTATGTATTTACAAAAAAAAGTACTTAAGTATTCTATCAGTTATCTGGTTCCCATAGTACAAGCTTTGCTTAGTTTCGGCTAGATGGGGCTGGGTGTAAAGTCCGCCAATATTTATTTTATTTATTTTTATTTACTTGGGTTTTATAAAAAAATATCATAATTGGGCATCTCAGCATATTTGGGCATATGCTGAGTTGGGAACATTCTGCAACTAGTGTAATTAAGGCCCTGTATGTCGACGATTGCTCTTTTTCGAAACGATAAAAGAAATACTTCTGAACAAGCCACATCTCCTATTTTTATAAATATATTACTTCAGGTTCCTACCTAGATTTCTATTAAGCTGACAACATAATAGCAGAAACTTTTCACGATAAAGATATTATTTCAAAATTATACGTTTTAGAATTTATGATCGAAATACTTTGATACCTACTATTAAGATCAACTTGTGATTTATTGTTAAAGATAGTTAATAAGTAGATCTAGATTTCTACTAGAATAGGTTTTTGATAAGTAATTATACATAATTTATATCATTAATTTATTCGAAAAGCAAAGGCGGACCACGCGCCGCCTATGGTGCCCCGTGTGTTTGTCGTCATTGCAGCGGTCGGTAGAATTATTTATCGAAGTGATTAAAGATGGGTACATCTTTATTCACATATACTATACATTATAAAATAGGAAATGTGGCTTGTTCAGAAGTATTTCTTTTTTCGTTTCGAAAAAGAGCAATCGTCGACATACAGGGCCTTAAGTACCTGCCCAAACCCGTTTACATCAATTAGTTAGTACCCTTCTATGTTGTATCTAAGTACTAAGGTACATCATAATTATAGGTACCTAGGAATAAATAGTTATAGTTGTACGTTTATAGTTGCAAATAAATGATTTGATTTGATTTTGTTTTTTTTAAAACACGTTTATTATTAGGCGAATGGAGTTACATCCGAACATTATAAAACGCTTGCGTAACTTTTTGTAGGTAGTGCACTAAGAATGGAATTTTCAAAATAAACCCCTTAGGGAAGCAACGGGGTTTATAGTCTTATAATAACTTCACGTGAACAAAGCGAGGGTTTCTTGTTATATTTGAATTTTTAGGGTTCCGTACCCAAATGGTAATAACGGGACCCTATTACTAAGACTTCGCTGTCCGTCTGTGCGTCTGTGCGTCTGTCCGTCTGTCTGTCACAGAGCTGAATGTCATGAACCTTGTTAGCTAGATAGTTGTCATTTTCACAGATGATGTTATTCTGTTAAACATACAAAAACCGAATAAAATATTATTTAAGTGGGGCTCACATACAACAAAGATTTTTTGCAGTTTTTTTTATAGATAATGGTAAGGAACCCTTCGGGCGCGAGTCCGACTCGCAATTGGCCGGTTTTTAATTATAATAATATAATTGTGCGAAGTTTCACATTTTAATAGGACAGCGTCACACAACCCATCTTTATATTTCAACTAGCGACCCGCCCCGGCTTCGCACGGGTGCAAAGCTGATACCACAATATATTACAGAATGTCTTTGTATACTCGTTAACAGCATTTAAAATTTAGAAAAAAAGTCGCGCTGATTAGAAATCATAAAATTATCAGTGGTTCTCTAATATATTAAGCATGTTATTATACATATAAACATTCCTCCTGAATCACTCTATTAAAAAAAACTGCATCAAAATCCGTTGTGTAGTTTTAAAGATAGAAGCATACATACATACATATTACATACAGACGCGGGAAGCGGAAAGCGACTTTGCTTTATACTATGTAGTGATAGGACAGCACCACATTAAACCATCAATCGTGAATTGTGTCTAACTCGGTTACTTCTAAAGATATCCTATCTCAGGACTTTTCTTGACACTATTTTTAAGACACACTATACAACCCTCGCCCTATAAAGAGCGAATACAGCCTTGCCCTTGAAACATCCTTAAGACGCTGCCAGTCGACGATTATTTTTGTTCGAAACGAAAAAAGAAATACTTGTGAACAAGCCACATCTCCTATATTATAATGTATAGTATATGTGTATAAAGATGTACCCATCTTTAATCACTTCGATAAATAATCCTACCGACCGCTGCAATGATGACAAACATAAGTCCGCGCGTGGTCCGCCTTAGCTTTTCGAATAAATTAATGATATAAATTATGTATAATTACTTATCAAAGATCTATCCTAATAGAAATCTAGATCTACATATTACCTATCTTTAACAACAAATCACAAGTCGATTTTAATAGTAGGTATATAAAATATTTCGATCATAAATTCTAAATTAACGTATAATTTTGAAATAATATTTTTATCGTGAAAAGTTTCTGCTATTATGTTTTCAGCTTAATAAAAACCTAGGTAGGAACCTGAAGTAATATACTTATAAAAATAGGAGATGTGGCTTGTTCAGAAGTATTTCTTTTTTCGTTTCGAAAAAGAGCAATCAGCGACTGGCAGCCTCTTAAGTGTTATAGGATCACGACTGTAATCCCCAAGTACGGTAGACATCCTCTCAGATCTCCAGACGCTTAGATCCTTAGATGTCTAGTGGGCGTAGTCAGAGGCACGTCCAACATTATATTTGGCACATGCCCACATTTTGCAGTAGTTAGCATTATATACGTGACAGGTTGCAAGCCCATAACCGCTTATAAGAATACTAGCTGGTTTCCTTCACCGTTTTGAGCACGTCATTCCTTATGTCCACAAGTTTCAGAGTAATAAACACGATCAATATTTAACCTACTTGTTACGCGTATATTATTCTCAGCGCGTGCCAATCTGTCCTTCTCAGCTTATGATTGATGCTTCATTTTTGGCAGGTCCATATTCGTATAGCAATATAAATCTATACTTCTATACTAATATTATAAAGAGGAAAGATTTGATTTTTTGTTTGTTTGTTTGTAACGAATAGGCTCCGAAACTACAGGACTGATTTGAAAAATTCTTTTACTATTAGAATCCTACATTATCCCTGATGAACATAGGCTATAGAATATTTTCAAATACGTTAGGGAAACTTCGATAATGTAACCCAAGGTGTGAAAAAAAATACAAAAAATCCTTATATCGCGTACGCTGCGGAAATTGTTGACAATAGAGCAAAGTAATTTACTACAGTTTTAAAGAGGACATCAATATCTACAAATGAGTCAACAATACCATATGTCTAACTATTAGGGATCCGTATGAAAACTTCGATAATGTAACCCAACGTGTCATAAAAAATCCAAAAAAATCTTTATATCGCGTATGCTGCGGAAATTATAGACAATAGAGCAAAGTAATGTACTACAGTTTTAAAGAAGACATCAATATCTACAAATAAGTCAACAATACCATATGTCTAACTATTAGGGATCCGTATGAAAACTTCGATAATGTAACCCAACATGTGAATGAAAAGCTAAAAATCCTTGTATCACGTACGCTGCAAAAATGATTGACAATAGATCAAAGTGATGTACCTACTGCCGTTTTAAAGATTACATCAATATTAACAAATAAGTCAGCAATACCATAATTGTGTCCAATTATTACAGTTATGTCACAATAACTACTTTTTCATGTTAAAATATGCAATGGTAAATACGCCTGTACAAACTAGGCCACATTATTCGTACCTGGGTATTAATCCTTATCCAAAAAAATCACTTTATTTTCAAGGCCATATCAGTACCTGTAAATTACTTTTTTAATTATACCATTCCCAAATTCCATACCATTCAAAAGTTATTATGAGTGTAATAATCTATAGGTACTAATATTATTATGAGGAAAGATGTTTTGTATATTTGTATGGAATAAATCCAAAAACTACTTTCAATAAATTCTATGTTACATAGGCTTTCTATGTTACATGTTTTATATGAGTAACATAGGCTATGTTTATTGTTAGAAAAAAATAGGGATCCCTATTAGAACTTCGATAATGTAACCACCTTGGGTAAAAAATACCTATAAAATCATTATAATACGATACTCCCGTACGGAGCCGGGGCGGACTGCTAGTAATAAATAAATAGATAGGATCACGACTGTAATCCCCTAGTACGGGAGACATCCTCTCAGATCTCCAGACGCTTAGATCCTTTAAAGATGTCTAGTGGGGGTAGTCAGAGGCACGTCCAAACATTATATTTGGCACATGTCCACATTTTGCAGTAGTTCATACGTGACAGGTTGGTATAGCCATATAAGTTTAGATAAACGTATATATTATGAAATTACCATAAATCATAACTTAAGCATCAGCTGGGATAATAAAACCGGCCAAGTGCTTTAAAGTTAATATTTAAAAACGGCAAAAATACCCCACTTAAATAGTTATTTTATTCTGTTTTTAGTATTTGTTGAAAGCGGCAACAGAAATACATCATCTGTGAAAATTTCAACTGTCTAGCTATCACGGTTCATGAGATACGGCCTTGTGACAGACAGACGGATAGACAGACGCACAACGAAGTCTTAGTAATAGGGTCCCGTTTTTACCCTTTAACACAACCGTTGGTGAACCGTCCTGACCGTTTTGACACAAAGCGGTCAGGGTTGGTTGAATCGACGATGACGTAACATGCTTGTCAATATGTCATCACCTGCTTTGAAAAACTTGACGTTTGTTTATTTGTTTACAACCATGTAACGTCACAGAAACTAGTGCGACGCCATTTGCATAAAGAAGCGTTTTTGCGGGTTATTTAAATTGTCGATAATTAATTTACATTTTTAGGGCCAATACATAACAGAATAGAAAATAATATTTTTTTATGGGTTCCACAGTCACTACTGAATAATCTAGAATGGTTTTCAAAAACTTGTCAAATAGCACATTAATAAATATAATTATTGGCGGATCTTTTACACAGTGGCATCTAACAGCAAAGCTTGAAAATGAGAACTAGATTACAGATATAACACATAAATAATACAACCCCGACACAGAACAAACCTCTATGGTCACTACAAAAATGTTTGTTCTTGGTGGAAATCAAACCGAACAATCTACAGTTGGGCAGAGTTACTACCAACTGAGCTGCGAGACTGTCGCATACTGTACACTTTTACAGCCAACGGTGGTATTGCTTAAAATGTATTTTTTATTTATTTAGCCAACTTTTATATAATTAAATCAAATAATTTATTCAGAACAGTAATACATAAGTGACTTTACAAAGTGCACTAACTTTTATATAATCAAATCAAATAATTTATTCCGAAGAGTAATAATATATGCGTGTACCTATTTTACAAAGGGCACGATGAAACCACAAGAGGTAAAAACTTCAACGCTCGCCTCCTAAAGGTGAGTTTCCATCGACGTAGAGCTGAGCAGAGCTGCACTAAGGTGTGCGTAGCGGACCAATGACAGCGCTCTAATATTCGAGGTTTAAAATGTCGAGCGCTTCGTTTGGTCCGTTAAGCACAGATCCGCTTAGGCGGAAACTCATCCTTAACTCGAACATCGTTCAGTTTAATCTAGTTCTTAAGATTTTATCTCCCCAAATATGAATTAAGTACTTTCACAGAACGACCAAAAGTTAAAGAGAAAGTTAAAGAGCACTATTTGTCATTATAAATCCAATTTATGTTTGTTTTGGTTTATCATATTTATGTATGTTTTTATATTATATATATATACATATATATATCTCTCTATATTTATATATTATAAATGATTATTTATATAGTATAGTATGTAGTTATATATTTATTATTTAACTATAGATTTCCCGACGAGACGGGCAGACTGTCAGTCTGCCCGCGACCATGGTTATTGTAACATAGCCGAAACGTCGGGAAAGTAAATTAAAGGTAATTACGTGATAAAGACCCGTGTCAAAATCTATAGTTATGTCTACTAATCACGATAGTTTGAAAAATAATATTTATTATTTGTTAGTTTATTTTTCCTTTTTTTTTTCCGTACACGGTTTGTCCACAATTGTATTTTGGCCTCTCCCTAGCCTCAAAGGTTTGCTGGTAGAAAACTCTTTTAGGGTTAAGCTCGCCTTTGTACATGTTCTTTGTAATGTCATAATTGTTTATGTTTTCTGTGTACTATAAAGTATTTGAAAGTATTTGACCAATATATTACCTCCGGAGAAGCTGAAGATGAGAGAGAGGATATTGATGTTATTGCGAGCTGCCGCCTGGTGGGCGGCCGTACGTCCACGGCCGTCTCTGACCGCCAGCCGGGACGGCTCATTCACGTACAGCCGCCGAAAGTCCTCTGTGTTACCGCTTTCTGCAGCCTGCAACAATACTCATAGATTCAAGCAAAACTCTGGTATCTGGTAGTGGCCTGAGCACGAACCACTATCGTATCGACAACCTATCGTTCAAATGTCAAAACTGGCACTTTTTGTATAGTAAAAGTGTCAGTTTTGGCATTTGGACAATACGTTGTCGATACGATAGTGGTTCATACTAACCCCCCAGATCCTACAAGATGTCAATGAGTAGTCAGAAGCACGTACAAGGAACAGTACGTAGGATTTTCTGTTAAATAATCTGGTTCCCTGACATGACAGCTTACTAGGGTTGACAAAATTAATTATATTTTTACGGGATATTTTGTAACACGTTGTATATATTAAGAAGAAGAGATCTCTACGAAAAGTTAACTGTTCTAAAACCTGTCTGCAGCGTCACTTATCTACCCAAGGAGAAGTTTCAGCACAAACGCTTCAATCCATTACCTTCAAGATTAAAACCAAGTTGTAGAAAACATAATAAATCCCAGTGTTTGACCGCATTTGAACTCGACAGATGCCGTGAGATCTTGATTACAACAAATAATTCAGGGAGTGCATACTCTATTCTATACTATTGCATTTCTAGAATTTACAAGTAATGTTCACTCTGAAATACCGTTTTATTACTACAAATAACAGTCACTGACAGAATAAGAACAAACTCGCATAAGCTAAAGCTCTGGATAATAAAATAAATTGTTTAAAGATAGATAGATAGAAAATGCTTTGTTGCACACCACAAAGTGAGCAAGGATATTTATACATTAAACAAAAACAGAAAAATATGCTAAACTATCGGCAATCTTTTCGCTAATCAGCGATCTCTAGCAGACAACCTTTGAATGGAGATGGAGTAAAAAAAATACATGGGGCATTGATGATGCACTTAAAAAGCAAATCTGTATGTATGTATGTTTGCTTATATCTTTAAAACTACACAACGGATTTTGATACGGTTTTTTTTAATAGATAGACTGATTCAGGAGGAAGGTTTATATGTATAATAACATGCTACCCGTGCGAAGCCGGGGCGGGTCGCTAGTTAATAATATAATGTGACTTACATACATAACAGAAACGTAAAAAAAAAACTGCCCATATCTACATATGGAATACCTAATTTAGGTAATTAGGTGTTAATATACCTAACTAGCTGCTCGCACGGGTGGTACCTAGATAAAAAGTATGTGTGCCTATGTGTTATTCTAATGTATAAGCTATACAACTGTAAAGTTTTTTTCTGTTCAGTAGTTTTTGATTGAAAGAGTAACGAACACACACACACCCACTCACTCATTCACAAACTTTCGCATTTATATTATTAGTAGGATGGGCCTTGCATAATTTGCATATACTCAACACGTTGCAACTTCATAGAATGTTGCTAAAATATATATCCTTCTAGAAACACATTCTATCCATTCCATTAGTGGATTACTGAAATGGAAACTATCAAGATACATTTATGTCATTCTGTCTAATTGGGCCACAGCACGTGAAAAGAACCTATCTTTTGAGTAGATACGGGTACCAACGACCTGGGGCCATACCACAAGCTGCCAAAGTAATACCAATATTACTTGCGGTGCGAAAGTGACAACGCAATACGAACTCGTATAGTGAGTAGTATTGTTTAATATTTACTTTTGAGCTTGTGGTACGACTCTGGAATTGGTCTGAGCGATTGTGTTATCAAACAAATGGTAGTTTGCAATTCAATTGTTTTTCAGTTTTCAGTTTAATAAACTTTATGCATGTGCATGGCAGAAAACACATTCAGCATTACATAGAGTTTTTTTGTAACAATATGAGAAATGTTTGGTTTTTTGTATGGGCTGAGTCTACCCGGATAAGACGGAAAAAGTTATAAAACTGTCTTTCATTTAAAAAGCTAGTATGATTATCTAACGAATTATATAAAAATGAATTGTTTAGCTATTCATACTTTTTTTTAAGACGAGTAATAAATGTTTTTGATGAATGCAGAATCGTTTTTTCTCAATAACCGCAAAACATACAGTTTTGTTTTTCATGACAAAGATAACTTAAGGATATAATCTAGTTAGATCATAGACAGAATCACGATTGGTGAAACTTTTCTTGATAGATTAATTTTCCAAAGTTGGCTCTAGAAAAACACTAATTTCGTTTAAGATGAAATTTGTTGTAGATGTAGATATAATGCCCGAATAAAATATACGGTGGTGTATATGTATAATCGGAAAAACATTCCTAAAATGATAAAAAAATACTAAACGGATGATCTTGGTATAGAAGGCGCTGGTGTGCAAAAAAACTGACATCAATTTTGAATAAAAAGTCTGTCACGGGTCGGTTAGTTACTATGTATAACGTTGTTAACTGTGCAAACTACGAAACTCTATATTGCGCGTGGCTCAACACGCACTTGGCCGGTTTATATATATAAAAGATTTAAGCGCTCTCCGTCCATACGAACACTAGTTACCTGATCAGAATTTTAGCATAACATACTCGTTATAACAAAGTGAAATAAATCATCAGTATTGAAGAAAATTTTCTCCCTAATTGAGAACAACTTCAGAAAAAGAGATATTCCCTTCTGTATGTCGACGATTGCTCTTTTTCTAAACGAAAAAAGAAATAGTTCTGAACAAGCCACATCTCCTATTTTTATAAGTATATTACTTCAGGTTCCTACCTAGATTTCTATTAAGCTGAAAACATAATAGCAGAAACTTTTCACGATAAAGATATTATTTCAAAATGATACGTTTTAGAATTTATGATCGAAATATTTTATATACCTACTATTAAAATCAACTTGTGATTTATTGTTAAAGATAGGTAATATGTAGATCTAGATTTCTATTAGAACAGATTTTTGATAAGTAATTATACATAATTTATATCATTAATTTATTCGAAAAGCTAAGGCGGACCTCGCGCCGACGTGTGTCATGGCAGCGGTCGGTAGGATTATTTATCGAAGTGATTAAAGATGGGTACATCTTTATTCACATATACTATACATTATAAAATAGGAGATGTGGCTTGTTCAGAAGTATTTATTTTTTCGTTTCGAACAAAAACAATCGTCGACTGGGAGCGCCTTAATAACAACTAACCCGGTGATCTTCGTATCGCATAAGAATCAACAAATGTTGTCTTATGTTCCCGTTCCCGTTCCCATCACCGTGAAATCAAACTGAACTCACTGCAAGGTTTTTAATTTTTATTTTAATTTCTAAATTATGGTAGATTGAACTGGACCCCACTAGACATCTTCAAAGGATCTAAGCGCCTGAGTCAGAGGCACGTCCAAACATTATATTTGGCACATGCCCACATTTCGCAGTAGTTAGCACGTTATTCTGGACGTAGACAATTGCTATAATACAAAGATCGTAAAAATTGGGCCAGCCGTTTTTGAGTTATAACTTAAATATTTATTTTATTCTGTTTTTAGTGTTTGTCGTTACAGCGGCAACATAAATACATCATCTGCGAAAATTTTAATTATCTGGCTATCACGGTTCATGAGATACAGCCCTGTGACTGACAGACTGACGGACAGCGGAGTCTTAGTAATAGGGTCTCGTCTTGACTGGCCTCACAGCTTAGTTGGTAGTAACTCTGCCTTCTACGCTGTAGGTTGTGGGTTCGATCCCCACCCAGGGCAAACATTTGTGTGATGAACATAGATGTTTGTTCTGTGTCTGGGTGTAACTATGTATATTATGTATGTATTTACAAAGAGAAAGTAAATAAGTATTCTATCAGTTATCTGGTTCCCATAGTACAAGCTTTGCTTAGTTTGGGGCTAGATGGTGTTGTTTGTAAAGTCCGCCAATATTTATTTGTTATTTATTATTTTTACCCTTTGGGAACCCTAAAAAGATTTATCCACTTTAGAACTTTTTTGATTGAATAAAAACATAATTGTGTTTACATTCTAGATTACTTAACAAAAATGAATATGTCTTATATTACGAATACTTTGAAAGCATAAATAAGTTTATTTTCCATCATAACTTCACAAGGCTAAAAATGAAAAGCGTCTGCGTAATGATATCAACTATTTGAATATTTTATAAACATTTTTACGAGACACTTAAAGGAAAAGTGTTTTATCAAAGTCTCTTTAGGGTTCGGTAACTCAAAAGAAAAAAACTTGACAAAACGATCTATAAAAAAATTCTAAAAAACGGCAAATTAACTCATTTGTTGTATGGGAGCCCTACTTAAATATTATTTTTCTAGTATTCGTTGTTATAGCGGCAACAGAAGTACATCATCTGTGAAAATTTCAACTGTCTAGCTATCACGGTTCACGAGATACAGCCCTGCGACAGACAGGACAGCGAAGTCTTAGTAATAGGGTCCCGTTTTTACCCTTTGGGTACGAAACCCCAAAAAAGGGAATAAGATAGGCTCCTACAATTAAATAATACGGTCATTTATGTCGGATTTTTTACTTACTCGCAATTAAATCAAAACTTAAAGGGTAACCTAAACCTAATCTCGTTAATTTAGAATCATAAAAATTGGGGAGAAGCAAACACGCACGAGTATTACATAAAAAAGTATATACATATTTCATCAGTTATCTAGTTCACATAGTACAAGCATTGCTTAGTTTGGGCGCTGTGATAATGTCCACCAAAATTTATATATTTAAGGATTGTCTCAGCATAAGTTAAGGAAAAATTCCAAAAATAGTTTGTAGATAAAATTGTAATATATAATAAAATTTAGAACATAAAACACAGGCAAAAATCTTCGAAAACTAATTTTTGTGATGGACGGGCTATCAACGTATAAGTTTATATGGAACCCTCGATGCGCGAGTCTAACTCACACTTGTCCGGTTGTCCAAACCTGAGTGTGTTACTCCAAGTATATAAGATACACAATGCTCAATTTGCAAGCTAAAAACGTACAGGTTGTAAAACGACAACACCTAGTTTTGAAAATTTAGTTTTCTTTGAATACGCCTTATCAAACTATATAAAACTCATGTTACTGACTTGCTAACTGATCAATCAATGCACAGCCGAAACCACTGTACCTAAAAACTTCGGTGTATTCATTATAAAGTTTTTTTTTTAACTATTTATTTTAATGTTTAGCTTTTAAGCCCCTGAATAATTGAAGTCAGAACAAAGTCCATGGATAAATTTTCTTAGATAAAAATCTATCCGATAGACTTTGTCCTGTCAAATTTCAATAATCCCACAGAAAAAATACTTTCCGTTTTTCCCGAACTTTATGCCACCCTTATCACTTAGGGGTATAAAAAATCTAGTTTAATCCACAACGAAGTTATAGGGGTCGAAAATGGCCTGAACTGCTTCGAGAAAAGGATGACTTGGCGGGGGCACTGCCGTGCCCCCAGATACTCCACGACCTATTCTCATACCTAACTTTACTACACAAACAAAATCCTAAAAATCGGCCAAGCCGTCTCGGAGGAGTTTGGATACAAACACGAGAATCACTATCATCACTACATAGTATAAAGCAAAGTCGCTTTCCGCTTCCCGCGTATGTATGTATGTATGTTTGCTTATATCTTTAAAACTACACAACGGATTTTGATGCGGTTTTTTTTAATAGATAGAGTGATTCAGGAGGAAGGTTTATATGTATTAAACCCGTGCAAAGCCGGGGCGGGTCGCTAGTTTTATATATAAGAAAGTTGTCGTATGACAGATCATCACTTGAGGCTATACTTGTTGTGTTAGTAATTGTTGAACAATAGAATAATTTTTCAAATTTTTCAAAATACTCCGGATAATTGTAAATTTCCGAAAAAACTGCTTGTGATTTTTCTAAGGATTATTAAATTTGTACAAGACAACGTCTGTTAGGTCAGTATATAATTATATATAGTATATAATAATAATATAAAATTCACGGTTTCACCCCCCTGTAATGGTAGAAGTCTTCTGACATATCCAAATACATCAAAAATCTTAAAGATGCCCAAAGGA
Source organism: Hydriomena furcata (assembly GCA_912999785.1). Lineage (NCBI taxonomy): Eukaryota > Metazoa > Arthropoda > Insecta > Lepidoptera > Geometridae > Hydriomena > Hydriomena furcata. The sequence continues at coordinate 5,346,331 of OU538821.1, forward strand.
CAAATCAGAAAAAAAACATTATATTTTTGGAAAAAAAATGTAAAAAACAAAACTTTTTCTAAGTATATATATATTACTTAGTTTTTTTTATTGCATGTTATGTTGATTTATGAGAAAATAAAAGGCTATTTTATTATTATTTTTATTTACTGGTATTTGTCAATATACTTTCCACCATGATATGACAGCACTGTTAATTGTTAACTACAGCAAAATGTGGGCAAGTACCAAATGTTTATGATACTCGTATATTATGACGGCACTGTTAATTGTTAACTACAGCAAAATGTGGGCAAGTAACAAATGTTTGGACTTGTCTCTGAGTACCCCCTTCAAACATCTTCAAAAGGTATGGGCGCCTTGAGATCTGAGAGGATGTCAATATGTTGTCCATATTTTGGGATTACAGTCGTGATGCTTTTCTGTATTGACACATTTTGATAATAAGATAAATTTATTCGGTGCATGATACTTTACGACTTCAAAAATTGCGAGACAGGGTCACTGCCACACCACAAGACGCTTACTTATTTCTTAAGATAAAACTTACTTCCAATAACTCATCAATAGAAGGTTCATTTTCGTCGACACCACGCCACATTTTCGAAAAGTGTCTTGGTAGTTTTGTAACATTGTTCTTAATATTTTGCAATGGTTTCAATAATGACTCTATTTTTCCCGTTGTCATACTGAACTTGGTTTTCTTAGTGAACTTCGACGTTATATTAATGAAGATTCATGTTTCACGCGCGCATGTATATAGCGTCCGGCTATGTTCGCGACCGAACTACAAATGAGAGATAGGGTTGGGGCGGTTCGTAGTTTGCATAACAGCTATTGCTGGGAAATTGTCTCCTTTCGTTTGATTGTTCAACGATAAGATGCACAGTTGTTACTTTAGGTCGTTGTGAAGGATAACACAAGTAGGTAGGAAACACAAAGAGTTTATATAGACGTCACTATAGTACATTTAAAGAAGTAGAAGCGGAACACAGAGAGATAGATAGTCTAGTTGAAGAAAGAACAGTTCATGTCCCAAGCTTATAGAGAAAAGCAACAATAATAATGAGGCGAGAACATTTTGGCGGATGCGCACACGAGGAGCATAGGCTATGTAAGTATATTCTAAGTTTCATCAAGTTTGACTAGCTTTATAGCTCAGTTAGTAGTAGCTCTGCCTTCTGCGCTGTAGGTTGTGGATTCGATCCCCGCCCAGGACAAATACTTGTGTGATGAACATAGATATTTGTTCTGTGTCTGGGTGATATATGATAGTATGTATTTAAAAAATATATATGTAAGTATTCCATCAGTTATCTGGTTCCCATAGTACAAGATTATGCTTAGTTTGGGGCTAGATGGCGTTGTGTGTAAAGTCCACCAATATTTATTTATATTTATATCTAAACCGTTAAGTTGTTAACCGTGATCGAGCCGTAATCTTAAGAAATTTTCGCATCTATAATTTAGTAGAACAATATGGTCTGAAAATTTAGCCTACTTTAGTAAGGCACTCTAATAACGCATTATTAGAGTGCCTAACTTAATGCAACGGTCCACGTAGGAGGTTGTGGTAGTATCTACTATCCAACGATGACAAGTCTTGAGAGACTGACTAAAACTTAGTAAAACACGATTGATCTTATTCAGTTCACATTAAGGTTTAAATTAGCGTGAAATTTAAAGTGACAGTAGTTATGATAAAATTTATAATTTGATTTAGCAGGCAACCTTAATTAATTCAACATGTAAATTGCTGTTTACTTATGTGACATTTGGGTGTGTAAAATTAGCTAAAAACTTAAATATCATAATTTTACGACTACCTACTTATTTTTTTAAGGTGGATTTTTAGACCAGAGGGGTTAGCATGAACCACCTTTTGTATAGTAAAAGTGTCAGTTTTGGCATATGGACGATACGTTGTCGATACGATAGTGGTTCGTGCTTAGGCCATTGCTTAAACGCATATAAAAATTTAAACAATAGTGTTACATTTTTAAAAGTTACAAGATTACCCGGCGAACTTCGAATCGCAATTGACAAATGTTTTTTGAAGTTCCCGTTCCCGTTCCCGTTCTTAGGAACACACCTACATTGCACAGTGAACTTTATACAATATCAATAAAGCTCAAATTGACTCTACGTTTTAGTTAGAAAACTTTTGTATGGGAAAAATAAAAGGGCTGTTTTTAGGGTTTTTCCGGCAATTATTCGATTGTTTTTATTTATCTCACCTTTTAAACCATCCCTAGACCTCCACGAACATTTCAAGACCAAGATAAGAGAAATCCGTTCAGCCGTTCTCGAGTTTTAGCGAGACTAACGAACAGCAATTGATTTTTATATACATATGTATATATATAGATGAAAGTTTGAATTTCTTTTTAGTCTATACTAATATAATATTATAAAGAGAAAAGTTTTGATTTTTTGATTTTTTGTTTTTTTGTATGTTTGTAATGGATAAACTCAAAATCTACTGAACCGATTTCAAAAATTCTTTCACCATTACCAAGCTACATTATCCCTTATTAACATAGGCTATTTTTTATTTTGAAAAAGTAATAAATTCTTTATAAGAATGACGATAGTTTGAAGCAAGGTGTAAAAAATTGCTAAAAATGTTGCTTTCTTCGTGTGCGCTACAAAAACTATTGAACGGGAATTGTAACGGGAACGGGAACGGGAACGGGAACGGAAGACAACATTTGTTAATTCTAAAGCGATACGAAGTTCGCAGGGTCAGCTTGTCAATTATAAAAATGAATCGCTGAATGTGTTGCTAAGCGTAAATCTCAAGAGCAGCTGAGCCGATTTCGCTAATTCATATTTTGTTGTATTCGTTATTATAAGGAGAAGGTTCTGGAAATAAAATGAATTTGACAGGACAACGTCTGTCGGGACAGCTAGTATTATGATATTATTAAATTTTCAGCTGAACACAGACAAAATGCATGTCAATTTAGCTTGAAATTTTTAGTTTTTTTGTATAGGCTGAGTCTACCCGGACAAGACGGAAAAAGTGATAAAAACGCACTATCTTGAAAACCATCAAACTTAAAAAGAAACTGTCTATATATAAGGTGCTTTATACGAATAACTGTACAGCTATTCATAATTTTGAGTAAAAACGAACACAGTGTTTTGGAAGAGCCAACTTTGTAAAGAAAAGTTTCACCAACCATGTTTCTGTCTATAATTAATCTAGATCCATAAGTTACCTTTTTCATAAAAAAACATAATTGTATGTTTTGTGGTCATTAAGAAAAAATAATTCTGCATTCATCAAAAAATACTCTCGTCTATTACTCGTCTTAATGTTGTTCAACCGTTGAAGGAAAACATCATGAGCGATGATTGTAACTTATAGAGTGCAAAATGTTAGCATGTTCCAAATGTAACGTTTGGAAGTGGCTTCGACTACCTCCTTTGGATATCTTCTAAGATTTCAGCGCCCGGAAATTTAAAAGACTACAGTCGTGACCCTATATCGTTTCATAAGCTCGATCGAAGTTATTGGTGGCAATTCTGTTGTGTCCATGCTAAACTAAAGACTTTTAAAAAAATATTTGCCCTTTTTCGTTTACGTTAAAATCTAAATAGAGTAACCTTAAAATGGCAGTTCTTCAATTAAAAATATTTCAGAAATTTCGTATATTGTATATGTATATGTATATTTTGGATGTACAAAAAAAAAGAAAATCAAAATTCCACATGACAACACCTTTTTACATTGCCTTGACTATTACGTAATATACTGATAAATTACTTAAAACTAGCTTACGTTTTCGAGCTGTCATCCTGAAGTTACGCGTATTTAGACTTTAAAGTTAAGGAATAGGAGCGAATGTTTTTTTAGAAAATCTTAGGTTTAGGATGTACACAACAGAATCGCCACCAATATTTTTCTTTTTGATGCGAGAATAAGGTTGACCTCGTAACTCTTAGTAGCCATTTTGCATAATAAATCAGGCTTCTACGTGACCGATAACCGACACGATACTAAAATTAAAAGCGGTGCATAGTCTGCATACTTCATTCAAAGCTTTTAAGTTATAAGTTTTTAGTTTTAGGTTTTTTTTTCAACTTGTCATGTTTGGGTGGGCGAAGGGAAACTGTTTCTTGTTTGTTTTAAATATTTTTTTTAATTTTTTTTTCTATTTTCACCTACTTAGTAGGTACTGATTTCATCGTCTTCCCTTCCAATCATCTCATGTTTATCATAATGTGTTTGTTGATTGTTGTTCTCAACGTAAATAATTGTTTTTCATTCATTCATTCATTTATACATTCATTTGAATTGTTATTTTCAAAGGCTTTAGTAAAATCAATTAAACTATTGAGCGTCAGCGTGCTTGTCACATATTTATTATCTTTGTCATCAGAATTTGACAGACAATGCAAAGTTTTAACTTTTGTCCAGCTCCTGACTCCATCATATTTAGTTTGTCATATTTGTGTGGGCAAAACGAAATTGTTTCTTGTTTCTTTTTACTTTTTGAAATTGTTTTTATTGCATCTACTTAGTACTGATTTCATTGTCTTTCCTTCCAACCATCTCATGTATATCATTCTGTGTTTGTTGTTTGTTCTTGTCACGCTAAATAAATGTTTTTAATTTTATTAATTTCATTTCATTTCATTTTCCATCATCAGATCAGCTCATTATCACTAATTATTGTATTATCACTGGAGTTACCAGGTACGCAAAATTTCATCTTATTGCATAATGGTGGGGGGAACTGGTGAAAATTCAATTGCAAGATTTGACCCGCAGACAGTTTCATATAAAATAAGCTTTATAAAGCGCTTTGCTAAGTTTGGGGGTAGATGTCGCTGTGTGAAAATTAAAATTCCACCAATATTTATTTTTATTTACTTATGTATATCTACTGGTAAGTCCTTAAAAAGCCGTGTTGGCCGAGTGGGAGGTACCTCGACTTTCATTTCGAAGGTCGTGGGTTCGAATCTCGGCGTGCATCAATGGATTTTTCTGTTCTACAAAACTATATGCGCTATAACACGTGCTTATAGCGGTGAAGGAAAACATCGTGAGGAAACCAGTTAGTATTCTTGTAAGCAGCGACGGGCTTGCAACCTGTCACATGTGGAATTCTAACTACTGCAAAATATAGGCATGTGCCAAATTTAATGTTTGGACGTGCCTCTGACTAACCCGTTTAGACATCTTCAAGGATCTAAGCGCTCGGAGATCTAAGAGGATGTCTACCCTGCTTGGGGATTACAGTCGTGAACCTATTTATTTATTATTCTATTTTAGTCCAAAAAAGTGTATAAATTTAATGTCACTTACGGCATCAAGGAGCGAGGGGGTTACCGGGAAAATGGGTTCAGTGTTGGATCGGCGAAACAACCACATATCTGATAATTCAACAAACTATAACGATAGTTCACGTCCTATCATTATGACCGTATCGACTTGATACAGAGCTTTATGATATAAACCTTCGCTTATCTGCTCTAATCCATACATGGTATGTCCATTACTTAGTTAAACAAAGTCGCAATTATCAGGATTTGCTTATTCTGATTGCAAAAAAATCTGCAATACTAACTTTTGATGCGTTTCAACTTCATACAAGTTATTAGGTACTTTTGTTCGATCTATTCCTGATTAATACCAATGGTAAATAAATAAATAAATAAACATTGATGGACATTTCACACAGCGCCATCTAGCCCCAAACTTAACAAAGCTTGTAATATGGGAACCAGATAACTAATAGAACACTTATATTACTTTTTTTTGTTCTAAATACATACTTATTATACATATTAACACCCAGACACAGAACAAACATCTATGTTCATCACAAAAATGTTTATCCCGGGTGGGGATCCTCAACCTACAGCGTAGAAGGCAGAGCTACTACCAACTGAGCAGAGCTTAGTTGGTAGTAACTCTGCCTTCTACGCTGTAGGTTGTGGGTTCGATCCCCACCCAGGGCAAATATTTGTGTGATGAACATAGATGTCTGTTCTGTGGCTGGGTGTTACTGGGTGTTACTATGTATAATATGTATGTATTTACAAAAAAAAAGTTTATAAGTATTCTATCAGTTATCTGGTTCCCATAGTACAAGCTTTGCTTAGTTTGGGGCTAGATGGTGTTGTGTGTAAAGTCCGCCAATATTTATTTATTTATTGCATATGAATGGTATTTATTTATTGCCGAAATTAATATTCTATTCCTAACGAATACCAAATCTATATAAATAAAAATCAATGCCACTTTTCGTTGTAATTTTATAACTCAAGAACGGGCTCACCTATCCATACCAAATGTTTAGGCTTTGTTCGGACTATTTAGTAGATGATTTATGTGAAGTTTGCACAAAATCGGTAGACTTTTTATCCAGGTACCACCCGTGCGAAGCCGGGGCGAGCAGCTAGTTTTATATATAATACGTTTGTTTTTAATATTTTTTAATCAAGCTTTTATATATTCTAGGGCTCTAGTACTCGTCAAGAGAAATTCAACGAGCCCAAACACGATGTGGTTATGTTGTGTAGTTAGGCAATTCATATGGCTACATTCGAGCTCCATCATCAGACCAGCTCGCTTGTACCATAATTTTATATTGTCATTGGATATTGATAGGTATGCAAAGTTTTGTCTCAATCATGACTATTTACTAAGGAGTTCCGTTGAACAGGTCCTGACTCCATCATCAGATCAGCTTGCTGTCACCATATTATTGCATTGTCACCAAAGGTACATATACATAGGTATGCCAAATTTCAGCTCATTCGGTTGATGATAACTGCTTCAAAATTGAGTTTCAAGATTCCACCTTAACAAACATAGTTACGTAAATTGCAAGTTAAATAAAATAGCTTTTAAAAAATGAATCGCTATTTTCCTTGGTCATAGAATCACGCGTGAACGGCTGGACCGATTTTGTTAATTATATTTTTGTTGTATTCGTCGTTATCAGGGGAAGGTTCATAACATAGACTTTTTTTTGACAGAACAGCGTCTGTCGGGAGCTCTAGTTTTAAATATTTAAATGATGAAGTACAAATTCTATTTCCAACGAATACCAAAATATTATCTCACGAAGGCGGTGATGTGTATAGACACGAGCTTTTGTGTGCGTGTTTGATACTGAGCGCTTCCTAGCTTACGCACACAAAAATAATGTGACGTGTAGACACACAATGAAGACCAATCCGCCTTCATGAGATAGAACAAGATTATAAGTCACAATTGCCAAAATAATGATAATAATATATTTTTTTAAAGAATTGATGGTTTATCATAATTTATACTATTCATACAACTTAAAAAAGAAAATAGAAATAGGATCACGTCTGTTGTCCTCAAGTACGGTAGACATACTCTCAGATCTCAGTCTGCTTAGATCCTTGAAGCTGTCTACAGGGGGTGATCAGAGGCACGTCCAAACATTGGGAATTATGCCAAAATTAGAAAACATTGGTTTAAATTAAAATACAAAGCGTAATGTTGACATTTGATTATGTAGAACACAGCGAAAGCGCCTATGGTCTGGCAAGTAAAGGGTCTTTACACCCTTTGAGGTATCTCCGGACTCGCAGGTTCTTGAAGACTCCTGAGGGTAGTCAGAGACGCATTCAAACATTATATTGCTTACAAACCGACTTTTGTATTTAGTTATTTTTATATAACATCCTAACTACACTTCAAGTTCCAGTTTTATTCGTGTGGAACTGATTTCCGCGGATTTCCTCACGATGTTTTCATTCACCGTTTTTCGCTCATACATCATCACTACATAGTATAAAGCAAAGGATTTTGATGCGGTTTTTTTTAATAAATAGAGTGATTCAAGAGCAAGGTTTATATGTATAATACATGCATAATATAGTAGAGAAACACTGATAATTTTAGAGGTTTCTAATGTGATGTCGTAAATAAACACATTTTTTTGCGCTTACATTGCAAATGCTGGCTGAACCCCACGAGATATATCAAAATAATGTACTACAGTATTGTACACCTTAAAAACGTCTACAAAAAAGTCCACGATGGTATTAGAAATGTCTTACGCACAGCGAAGCGGGCACGGGTCAGCTAGTTTCGAATAGAACATTAATTGGGTCACGTCCAGTACATGAACAACTGACGACTATCGGATCTAAAGTTGAGGTTACCACTAAGCCGACACGGCTTACATAAAGCTGCTGATAATAGAGTACTGTCAACATTAAAAGTAGATGAAGGCTAGAGACTGGCTCCTGAAACACGGTTTACACTAGTTTGGGAGCCTATGGATTCAAAATAAGTTGTGTAACATTTCTTTATGCCAAAGAAATAAAACCAGCCAAGTACGAGTCGGACTCGCGTACGAAGGGTTCCGTAACATTGTTTATAAAAACGGCAAATAAAACCTGTGTGCGTGACTTCAATATATAAATATATAATAATATAAATATATAAATAATAAGGAATAAAATAAAACTGGCTAAGTGCGAGTCACACTCGCGCACGAAGGGTTCCGTGCCATTATCTATAAAAAAACGGCAAAAAACACGTTTGTTGTATGGGAGCCCCACTTAAATATTTATTTTATTCTGTTTTTAGTATTTGTTGTTATAGCGGTAACAGAAATACATAATTTGTGAAAATTTCAACTGTGTAGCTATCACGGTTCATGAGATACAGCCCTGTGACAGACAGACGGACAGCGAAGTCTTAGTAATCATAAGGGTCCCTTTACCCTTTGGGTACGGAATCCTAAAAATGAAAAACTAAATTTGTTACAACTTACAAAAGTGTTTTATAAATAAACTAGCGACCCGCCCCGGCTTCGCACGGGTAGCATGTTATTATATATATAAACCTTCCTCCTGAATCACTCTATCTATTAAAAGAAACCGCATCAAAATCTGTTGTGTAGTTTTAAAGATATAAGCAAACATACATACATACATACATACAGACGCGGGAAGCGAAAAGCGACTTTGCTTTATACTATGTAGTGAAGAACTGGTACTATTGTTTTTATATTACTTTACTTCAGGGTACTTTACAGATTAGCGCTAAAAAATATTAAAAGCTGTCATCAACTTAATAAAATAGTATCACTACATAGTATAAAGCAAAGTCGCTTTCCGCTTCCCGCGTCTGTATGTAATATGTAATATGTATGTATAATGTTTGCTTATATCTTTAAAACTACACAACGGATTTTGATGCGGTTTTTTTTTTAAATAGAGTGATTCAAGAGGAAGGTTTATATGTATAATACATGCATAATATAGTAGAGAAACACTGATAATTTTAGAGGTTTCTAATGTGATGTCGTAAATAAATACATTTTTTTGCGCTTACATTGCAAATGCTGGCTGAACCCCACGAGATATATCAAAATAATGTACTACAGTATTGTACACCTTAAAAACGTCTACAAAAAAGTCCACGATGGTATTAGAAATGTCTTACGCACAGCGAAGCGGGCACGGGTCAGCTAGTAAGACTATATATGACTGTAAGGGGGGGTCCTTTAGGCATTTTCGAGGATCTATGCAACTGGGACTTGACTATTGTTTTCCTCTCCCTAGCCTCAAAGGTTTGCTGGTAGAAAACGCTCGCCTTTGTACATGTTCTTTGTAATGGTGATATGTGAAATGTTGATTTTTTTTTATGGGCTGTGTCTATAAGGCTAAAAAAGAATCAAAACTTAAGAAGAATCTGTCTTTAATTTACTTAACTAGTATTGATTATCTAACTTATTATATAAAACTAGCGACCCGCCCCGGCTTCGCACGGGTAGCATGTTATTATACATATAAACCTTCCTCCTGAATCACTCTATCTATTAAAAAAAACCGCATCAAAATCCGTTGTGTAGTTTTAAAGATATAAGAAAACATACATACATACAGACGCGGGAAGCGGAAAGCGACTTTGCTTTATACTATGTAGTGATTGAACTGTTTCGCTATTCATAGTTTTGAATAAAAACGAAACTAGTGTTATTGAAGAGCCAACTTTGGAAAATAAAACTATCGAGAAAAGAATTACCAATCGAGTTTCTGTCTATAATTAATTAATTTAGAATCTAGATGATATCCTAAAAAAATTAAACTGTATGTTTTGCGGTTATTGAGAAAAAACGATTCTGAATCCATCAAAAACATTAATAACTCGTCTGTTTTCTGTGTAATAGAGTATAAAATTACTGGGAGTGTGTCTACCGTCACACGTGACAGGTTGCAAGCCCGTCGCCGCTTACAAGAATACTAACTGGTTTCCTAACGATGTTTTCCTTCACCGTTTTGAGCACGTGTTTTGATGCGCATATACATTTTTCGAACAGAAAAATCCATTGATGCACGCCGAGATTCCACACCACGACCTTCGAAATGAAAGTCGAGGTACCTCCCACTCGGCCAACACGGTTAACCACTCGGCGAAAACTAGATTGAAGCTATCTGTTATCTGAAGCGCGAGAGAAACCGCATGCTAAACTTATATCGCGTAATCTATAACACAGATTAAGTGCTCATTGTGAGAGAAGTCATAAATGGTAGATAAGTAATCATTATCACTAATATTAGAGTGTCCATTAAGTGATGAATGAGTGAAACAAATTGACGAAATGGCATGCATGTGAAAGTGGTTATAGAAACCTCGTATGGAAATTCAATAGGTATTTGGAGGATCGAAATGGCGTGCTCAGGTGGTGCGTATTTAGTCGACGAAAAAAGAGAAGGTTATCTAATAGATATGTGTAATGTTTTTGCTTTTTTTGTCCAAAGGGTAAAAACGGGACCCTATTACTAAGACTTCGCTGTCCGTCTGTCTGTTCGTCTATCTGTTTGTCTGTCACATGGCTGTATCTCATGAACCGTGATAGCTAGACAGTTGAAAATTTGAAATATATTTCTGTTGCCGCTACAATAAATACTTAAAACAGAAAAAAAAGTGGGGCTCCCATACAAAAACGTGTTGTTTTGCCATTTTTTATAGATAATGGTCTGGAATCTTTCGTGCGCGACTCCGATTCGACTTAAATTTCGGTAAAGCGTTTTACATTCGGTATTTTTAACGCACTTGCTCTAATTAATACATGTCGAATCGGGAGAGTCGAGAACCTCAAAATGAGTTCAAAATGAGGCTTGCTTTTTCCTAATAATCCGAGGTACGATATTACGGTTTTTATTGGAATTACCCTTTTGAAACTTACCCTTAAAATTCTATACGGGCTCTCCGCAAGTAAGCACACCTCCCCGGAGCTTATCTTCCCCGTCTCAGGGTGCAACATGATCTGCAGCTCACCCCCGGCGTCAATTTTTTCCCTATTACGATCACGACGAGACAATGCCCACATCAAACCCTGAAACAATAAAAAATGCTATAACTTTCGAATTATTTATAAATAATTAAAAAATAGGATCACGGCTATAATCTCCAAGTACGGTAAGTAGACATCCAGTCAGATCTCCAGACGCTTAGATCCTTTGAAGTAGTCTAGTGGTCACATGCCCACATTTTGCAGTAGTTAGTTTAGGGGCTGTATGTCGACGATTGCTCTTTTTCGAAACGAAAAAAGAAATACTTCTGAACAAGCCACATCTCCTATTTTTATAAGTGTATTACTTCAGGTTCCTACCTAGATTTATATTAAGCTGAAAACATAATAGCAGAAACTTTTCACGATAAAGATTTAGAATTTATGATCGAAATATTTTGATACCTTCTATTAAAATCAACTTGTGATTTATTGTTAAAGATAGGTAATATGTAGATCTAGATTTCTATTAGAATAATTCTATTAGTATTTGCATTCTATATATCTATATGCATTCTAATAGAAATTTTCTATTAGAATGCATTTGTTAGAGGAGGGTAAAATGTAAATAGATTTAAAAAGCTAAACCAAACCCAGTTTCACAGTTTTCATTTAATTAAAGCCAAGATAAAGAAGAAGTAAATTTACTAAGTTAAGATCGCAGTGAACCCTCTCATAACAATTAATTAGTATCAAATATAACCGTAAAAGCCATTAATTAAGTCTGTTCTAGACAATCTCTTGAGACCACACAATAGTTTCGGGACATTTAATAATTTATTTTTGACATCAATCATCATGATAATATGTATAGCAAATAAAATAAAATAAAACCGGCCAAGTGCGAGACGAACTCGCGCACGAAGGGTCTCATTTAAAAAAAAACGGCAAAATATCACATTTTTTGTATGGGAGCCCCACTTAAATATTTATTTTATTCTGTTTTTAGTATTTGTTGTGCCACAACAAATACTCATCATCATCATCATCATTATCCTGCCCTTATCCCACTTAAATGAGGTCGGCACAAAGGTGATTTTTTTACCGTTTTTTTATAAATGAAGAACGGAACCCTTCGTGCGCGAGTCCGACTCGACTTTATTATATGTTTGAGTCATGCAGAATTGTGTTTGTGTAGGTGTTTGTACGACACGGAATGGTATAAAAATGGTCCCACTAGGGATGGGACTTCGCGCAATAAACTGTGGAGTGGCCACCGGAAGCGTGATTAGATAGTTACTTACGTACGTACCTACTCGTACATCGTACAAGTACCCAAAACCTGTGGGGCTATTTTGTAAAAACATGATTATCATGTTATGGTACTGAATGCCATAATACCTACGCTTTTTATGTTGTTTAGGCACCTATACCTACTCTTCCAATACAATACATAGTGCATAGTTATTATGAAAAGTGTACAGATTAGGTATTCTCTAACATTAGGTTACTGCATTCAACATCATAACATGATAATCATGTTTTTACAAAATAGCCCTGCTGAGTGTGTATGCATTACACCTAACCTTAAAAAATAAACCACTAATAACGACAACCTTAGGCGCGACTTGAGATCGAGTTTGGATCCTATCAAGCTATTATAGTAATAGTCATTTATCTTGTGTTTTCTTAAGAAAATCTCAATATTAATGTTTATATTTTTGCCGTTTCGATAGTTCTCAGCAGCACCTAAATTATTCTTATTGAATATATTAACACACGAAAAAAAGCTCCCATTATTGGTTACTCATAGTCTATACTAATATTATAAATGTGAAAGTAACTCTGTATGTCTGTCTGTGACGTTATCACTGCCAAACCTTTAAGCCGATTGTGATGAGATCTCATATAGAGATAGTTTAAAGTGTTGGCCGAGTGGGAGGTAACTCGACTGGGTTGGAATTCCGGCGTGCATCAATGGATTTTTCAATTCGAAAAATTTATATACCCATCACGTGCTTAAGATGAAGGAAAACATCGTGAGGAAACCAGTTAGTGTTCTTATAAGCGGCGATGGGCTCGCAACCTGTCACGTATGGAATGCTAACTACTGCAAAATGTGGGCATGTGCCAAATATAATATTTGGACGTGTCTCTGAATCAAAATTAAAGTACTTATTACAGTCGTGATCTTATTTTTTTTATTTTTTTCTTGACACGGACATTCCCCTTCTTTTATCCCCAATATTTTCTTTTGTTTTTAAGAATTTCTAGGTAATCGTCACAAATCAATTACTTGGACCAAGCTAGTAAGTTACTATTATGAAAAGTAGCCGTTGTTCTATTCTGATGTATAAGCTATATTGTAAAGTTTAATTTTAATCCGTTCCGTAGTTTTTGCTTGAAAGAGTAACAAACACACACAAACACTCACAAACTTTCGCATTTATAATATTAGAAGGATAAGTCTTAAAACTCTTTGTGACAATACTTTGAAAAGGTCGTTATCTTTATCTCCCTCTCGAGAATATTGTTTGCAAATGCACGTATGTTCTCATTGTTTCATAGACAGTTAAAAATTACTCTTACATTTCAAAACAGGCAATAATTTGTCGGTATGTGACCTGAAAAATAAACAGCAACTTTTTGAACGTACTATTCAAAGCCAACAAAGGATGATGGAAATAAATACTTACAAGGATATTTTTAAATTGCTTTCGAAGTGTTCATAGGATGACTACTAAAATGTATGTAGAAAATGGAAATTTTTGACTTTTTGTATAGACGGAGTCTACCCGGATAAGACGGAAAAAGTGATAAAACTACATTATCTTAAAAACCATCAAACTTAAAAAGAAACTGTCTGTAATTTACTTAGCTAGTATGGTTATCTAACGAATTATATAAAAATGAACTGTTTAGCTATTCATAGTTTTGATTGAAAACGAAACTAATGTTTTTGAAGAGCCAACTTTGGAAAATAAATCTAATAAGTAAAGTTTCACCAATCGTGTTTCTGTCTGTAATTTAACTAGATTATATCCTTATGTTATCTTTGTAATAAAAAACAAAACTGTATGTTTTGCGGTTGTTGAAAAAAAATCGATTCTGCATTTATCAAAAACATTTATTACTCGTCTTAAGGCCATATCACTATTATAAGAAACAAATAGGAGTGGGAAATTCTATTTCACAATTTTGATAATTTTCGTAAAAGCCGATGAAAGAATATAACAAGTTTTCATATCGTAATAAATTACGCGTCACGTTGTATGTCCGCGAAGGACTCCTAAACTACATAACCGATTTTAATCAAACTTTGCTCTCCGTGTGCAGTTTGATCCAACTAAAAAGATAGGATAGCTTACATCATATCATAGCTTATATCATACTAGCTGACCCGTGCCCGCTTCGCTGTGCGTAAGACATTTCTAATACCATCGTTGACTTTTTTGTAGACGTTTTTAAGGTGTACAATACTGTAGTACATTATTTTGATATATCTCGTGGGGTTCAGCCAGCATTTGCAATGTAAGCGCAAAAAAATGTGTTTATTTACGACATCACATTAGAAACCTCTAAAATTATCAGTGTTTCTCTACTATATTATGCATGTATTATACATATAAACCTTCCTCTTGAATCACTCTATTTATAAAAAAACCGCATCAAAATCCGTTGTGTAGTTTTAAAGATATAAGCAAACATACATACATACATATTACATATTACATACAGACGCGGGAAGCGGAAAGCGACTTTGCTTTATACTATGTAGTGATTATTTCATGGCAAATAATTTGTTTAATATCTGACAGTCACAATTATCAGTTAACTCCAAAAGATTCTAACAGATGGCGATATCTGTTGACACAGCAACGAGTGGCCGGATCTGCTAGTTGATTATAGTTTATTTGCGGACGTTATTTTTCCCTTTAAGCAATTTTTATTTCACTTAAGGCATTGGTCTTTACCAATTAAGCCTATTAAGCCAATTAAGCCCCTACGAAGCAATATTTGTGTTTTCAGTTTACGGGAGTACCTACGTAGTACAAACAACATTAGGATTGCTATATTTTTCTGTTCGCTTCAGCTTCGAACGATTGTACTTATGAAGATATGCCATACATTTTTGATATCTTAGGTTATATTATTGCAATATTCGTAAGTATCGCTATTTTTTTTTTTATATATGATATTTTTTTTTTCGCTCTTATTGTAGCTTTTGATATTTGAAAGAAATTTTTAATATTGGTCTAGATATTTTTAGCTTATCCAGTACAAACAATAATACAAATTTTTAGCGTACCTGGGTTATTCTTATAAAATTCTCGTGTCACAGTGTTTGAAACCAAACTCCTCCGAAACGGCTTGACCGTTTTTTATGATTTTTGTGTAGGTATATTCGGTAGGTATGAGAATAGGCCGTAAAGTAAATTTCGTACCGTTTTTTGAAAAATCCAGCATAATATTCGGGTAAAACAGAAAGTGCTTTTTTCTGTTGAAATTTGACAGGACAACGTCTGTCGGGAGATCTACTGGTAGAATCGATTATGCAATACCAAAGTACTCACAATTAAGCCTCTCCTCCTTGGTGCATGGTTGTTGTTCTGGCTGACAACCTGCACAGTCGGTATACCGCCGTCTGCCGTGGCTACAATAGCTGGCCCTTCAGTCGAGGGTTCCGATGGAGCAGGCTCAGCTCCTGGGAGCCACATCATCGGCATAACATTAGGGTCTGCAACGATAAACATTACAAACACGGACATTATTTATCAAACTATCGTGATTAGTAGAGGTAACTATAGACTTTGACACGGGTCTTTATCACGTAATTTTCGTTTATTTTCCCTACGTTTCGACTATGTATTGGCTATTGTAAGCCTAACATTGGGTCTGCCTGTAACATAGTCGAAACTATGGGAAAATAAATTAAAGGTAATTACGTGATAAAGACTCGTGTCAACATCTATAGTTATAAACACGGACAGTTTTTTTTATCTTGTATCCATAGTACTGTAAACAGACCCAAAATAATCAATTAAAAATATAGGGTGAAAGCGCTGGTTGTGGCCATTTTAACAACATTCTTTGCAAATAAATGGTTTATAATGAAAAAAATATTAAATTACGATTTGTAAACAACATTTATAATAGAGTATTTATCTATCTCTAAGGTTAAGCAAAGGTTTTGTAAAAGGCGATATTTATACATTAATTATTCATATTTAAATAGACAAAACGGGAAATATTTAGTTGTGGTCAATCATCTAGAGATCTAGAGGCATAACGCATAACGGTCCGTTTCGATTAGTGACAGACTAATCGAAACGGACCATAGACAAATTATTGTATTAACCATAGATTTTAGACAAGTTTGTTTCCAATGCTTAATTATTCACTGCCAAAATTGAAAATGACCAAAACCGGGGTAGGCACCACAACCGGGTCTTTGACCCTAGTTACGTAATTATTAAATTACGATTACATTTAATTACAAACGTAAAGTCTTTAGTATACTAATACTTTCAAAGCGTGTAAATTTTTAACCGTCGAATAAAAAAAGTTCTCATTTCGAGTCATAAACAATATTTTTTTTTTAATTAAAACTATCGTGGTTTTTAATCATCTTTTATAATATAAAAATGAATCACAAAATGTGTTGGTAAGCGCATAACTCAACAACGCCTGGACCAATTTGGCCAATTCTTTTTTTTAAATGTTCGTTGAAGTTCAAGGATGGTTTTTACGGCGAGAAAAATTCGAATAATTGCCGGAAAAACCCTAAAAACAGCCCTTTTCTTTTTCTCATACAAAAAATTTCTAACTAAAACGTAGAGTCAATTTGAGCTTTAATACTATTGTATAAAGTTCACTGTTGTCTAAGCAATGTAGGTGTGTTCCTAAGAACGGGAACGGGAACGGGAACTTCAAACAACATTTGTCAATTGCGATACGAAGTTCACCGGGTCAGCTTGTTTTAAATAGAAATACGGCTAATTACCACGTTTTTTTCTTGTATTGCTGACGTTTCGAGACAATTCTTTTGCTCTTCATAATGAGCATCGCCCGCGACGGCGATCAACGGCAATACAAGAAAAAAAGTGTTAATTAGCCGTATTTCTATTTAAAATATTTTTTTTGTTGCTTTTTATTGCTGTTTTTCAGATCTTCTGATTTTTATTGATCTCTTTAACTGATGATCCGATTTGGTTGCATTTAGTTCTATTGTGTACTATAGAGAATAGTTAAAAGTTGGTTTAAAATGACCTTTCTTTTCGATTGATCGAAATATTTCCGCCGGTTTCCTTTCTAGTTTTAAAACGTAATATTCGCAATGAAATTATGAACAAATTGAACGAGTATTTCACATAGAAAGGTAGGTAATCTATTTGCTGTTACTGTAATTTGATGTCACTATCAATAGTAGCATCGTTCATCTAGCAAATGGAGGCACGCCTTTGGTAAAGGTTTCGCAATTACCGGCCCCTGAAGCTGTTAGATTAGTACCTTATATTTTTTTGGAACGAAGTTCCTTATCGCGCGTTGTGAAGGGGGCTAGACGGAAAAAAATCTTACGAAAAGTTGTCACGAAAAGTTGTCACGAAAAGTTGTCACGACACTTTTTTGCTATAGTATATCTATTAATATATATTATCTATTAATTGTGTCGAGGTCGAGGTCGAGGTCGAGGTCGAGGTCGAGGTCGAGGTCGAGGTCGAGGTCGAGGTCCAGGTGGAGGTGGAGGTCGTTCCATCCGGGTGTCCCTTGACACCTCTCAAGTTTTTGTTCTACATAACAATAGCTAGATTTAGTATTGCTTTGATTTAAGGTGATAAGTGAAATTGTGGCTGAGTCTACCCGGATAAGACGGAAAAAGTAATAAAACTGCATTATCTTGAAAACCATCAAATTTATAAAAAAAATTATCTTTAATTTTGGTTGCTAGTATGATTATCTAACGAATTATATAAAAATGAACTATTTAGGATTAAAAACGAAACTAGTGTTATTGAAGAGACTTTGATTATTGACTTTGACTTTGACTTCTTAGTTATTATTGTACTCTAAGCCGACGAGCCTGTAATAAAGAATGTGATAAGAGTGAATGAAGTAAAATAATTACTTATTAGCCGTGTTGGCAGAGTGGGACGTACTTCGACTTTCGATCTGAAGGTCGTGGGTTTGAATCCCGGCGTACATCAATGGATTTTTCTGTTCGAAAAAATTATATGCGCATCAAAAACACGTGCTCGAAACGGTGAAGGAAAACATCGTGAGGAAACCAGTTAGTATTCTTATAAGCGGCGATGGGTTTGCAATCTGTCACGTATGGAATGCTAACTACTGCAAAATGTGGTAATGTTTAGACGTGCATCTGACTACCCCCACTAGAAATCTTCAAAGGATCTAGGCGTCTGGAGATCTGAGAGGATATCTACCGTACTTGGGGATTACAGTCGTGATCCTATTTATATATATATATATATAATAATATATATATACATATATATCCCTCTGAGTAACAGGATTGATTTTATTTATGTAAGTTTTTGTGTCTAGGTCATGCACCTACAAACTATTTAATTATTAAAGTTACACCGCGCGAGTAAAACGCGCTACCAAAGTAAAATATGGTACTAGCACTGATATATTGATACGAGTAAGGGAATATTTATATTAGACCGGGCCGTGTCCGGGCCGGGCCGGAGCCTTTAGTTAGTAGACGGGCCCGGACGGGACACGGATCAGGCACTGTTTAATATAAACTGCATCGAACAAAACGTTGTTGACTGGCCTCACAGCTCAGTTGGTAGTAACTCTGCCTTCTGCGCTGTAGGTTGTGGGTTCGATCCCCACCCAGGGCAAATATTTGTGTGATGAACATAGATGTTTGTTCTGTGTCTGGGTGTTAATATGTATAATAAGTATGTATTTACAAAAAAAAAGTATATAAGTATTCTATCAGTTATCGGGTTCCCATAGTACAAGCTTTGCTTAGTTTGGGGCTAGATGGCGCTGTGTGTAAAGTCCGCCAATATTTATTTATTTATTTATGTAACGTTTCAAATCCGTGCCACGTCCGGGCCACGTACACTGCACACCCCGGGTACGGCCCGGTCTAATATATATCTACCCTAAACATTAGGGGCAGCTACGGCTTCGGTCCTTGATTAAACTAACTCAATCACATAAAGTAGTAGAATTACAAATGGTTGATAATTTGGATGCGGTATTTAAGTAAGAACCTATTCAACGATTTCAGTTTTGGTAAAATGATTATTATAATTATTGAATCAGCTAATGAATATTAAGTTATTGAGCTAATAGGTCTCTCTGTGACGATATCACGGCCAAACCGGTGGATCGATTGTCATGAAATTTCTTATAGAGATAGTTTAAGGTATCGGGATGAAAATAAGCTCCTTTTTTTAAAAAATATATTTTGCTTTTCTGAAATTTTCATATTTTACGATAAAGTTTAAAACACTGAATCTACACGAACGTGATCGTGGATAAAGTTAATTAGGTTAGTTCCCATATATTGGCATAGGCCTACTTCCCAACTTATATTGCTATAGATGGGTATCTGTTAAGTTGTTGCCTGAGGTTAAGCATAGTTGGACCATGGGTTCGGGTTGAGCTCTTTGTACCTTAGTTGTGTAGAAGGGAACTAAAAGTACGGCACAATCAGTTGAGCATAGAAGTTGTGCCGTGGGTTGAGAAGGTTATTTATAATCTAATCTAATCTACCTAACCCAATCAAGAGCAACATTTCCAATGACAGGTATTATTTACATAAAAGGAGATCTTATCATCCTAATCCTATCCTAATAGTATTATAAATGCGAAAGTTTTTGAGTTTGTATGTATGTTTGTTCCTAAATCAGGCCTCAACGACAAAACGGATTAAGTTGAAATTTGCTGTAAATCTAGATATAATGCCCGAATAATAGACTACTTTAAAATATGAAAAACATCCCCAAAACACGGGTCGGCTAGTTGTTATATATTGTACGGAACGATCTAAACGTTATTTATTATATTATTATTAATTTAATCTAATACAGCTGAGCTAATATACAGAGTGCATACAGAGTAAGAAAATAACTCTCTGAATTCTACCCCTAAAGGTGCAGCGGGGATTGTTATTATATATATTGAAGTATCTTTGAAAATAACTTAGAAGTCACAAAAGTACCTAGTACTTAAACTCATCCAAAAAAATTTTTTAAGCAAAATAATAACGTGATAACCACTTGACATTTGCAAACCAAATTAATTAAAACGACAACAACCAATTAGCGTTCAGCATAATAACTGTTACCACTCAAATTAATAACTGTTGTTGTACAAGTTAATGGATCACTTTACATTGCAAGTGTGATGTTTTTATATATTTACTAGCGACCCGCCCCGGCTTCGCACGGGTAGCATGTTATTATACATATAAACCTTCCTCCTGAATCACTCTATCTATTAAAAAATCCGCATCAAAATCCGTTGTGTAGTTTTAAAGATATAAGCAAACATACATACGCGGGAAGCGGAAAGCGACTTTGCTTTATACTATGTAGTGATGTATTAGGCAACAAAAAACCCATCAGCCAACTAAAAGTAATTATTAGGGTTCCGTACCCAAAGGGTGAAAACAGGACCCTATTACTAAGACTTCGCTGTCCGTCTGTCTATCTGTCACAGGGCTGTATCTCATGAACCGTGATAGCTAGACAGCAACATTTTCGCAGATTATGTACATCGTTGTTGCTACAACAAGAAGTCGCGAAGTCTTAGTAATAGGGTCCCGTTTTTACCCTTTGGGTACGGAACCCTAAAAACCATTCAAATCGGATCACCAGGTAAAAATATATGAGCGGTCACAGGTAGTTTTTAATAAAAATAAGCAAACAAATAATATAATATGCTTCGAATTGACAACCTTCTTTCTTCGTTAGATGAAAAATCAAGTTTAATTCAAAGGTTTAAGTGACATGGATGCAAGGATTAAATTCCTATGAAACATATTTGGTAATCGATGTTATCGACCAGCAGCCCTAAATTGTGTAAGCTCACTGATAATCGTCATCGACTAAATGTCTTTTGACAGTGACAGGTTTAGTATTTAGGTGGTGTTAGATATATAAAATACTAGCTGACCCGTGCCCGCTTCGCTGTGCGTAAGACATTTCTAATACCATCGTGGACTTTTTTGTAGACGTTTTTAAGGTGTACATGTACAATACTGTAGTACATTATTTTGATATATCTCGTGGGGTTCAGCCAGCATTTGCAATGTAAGCGCAAAAAAATGAGTTTATTTACGACATCACATTAGAAACCTCTAAAATTATCAGTGTGTCTCTACTATATTATGCATGTATTATACATATAAACCTTCCTCTTGAATCACTCTATCTATTAAAAAAAACCGCATCAAAATCCGTTGTGTAGTTTTAAAGATATAAGCAAACATACATACATACATACAGACGCGGGAAGCGGAAAGCGACTTTGCTTTATACTATGTAGTGAAGTGATTGGTAGACATTTCACACATCTCCAATTAGCCTCAAATTAAGCAAAGCTGAAATGGAACCAGATAACTGATCAATAATTGGTGTAATATATACACAGAACAAACATTCATGTTCATCACACCTACAGAACCGAAGGCAGAGCTACTACCAACTGAGCTGTGAGGCCAGTCGATTGACATCACAAGTACCTACCTACGCGTACCTACCTGATGTACCTAGCACACTTAATTGGCAATTCTGTACCTGCTTTGAAGAGAAGAGTTGATTAGAGAAGATAATCTTGAAATTCTATTATTTCTCGACTAACTTTGGACACTTGCTGAGTTCAGGTCATTAGCGGCGATGAGCTTGCAACCTATCACGTAATGCTAACTACTGCAAAATGTGGGCATGTGCCAAATATAATGTGTGGACATGCTTTTAACTACCCCCTCTAGACATCTGCCTGAAGATCTGAGAGGATGTCTACCGTACTTGGGGATTACAGTCGTGATCATATTTTTTTTCATTATGCAACTTTCGATTTCACTCAGTAAACATAATTTGACTTTTACTTTGTACATATTACAATAAATATTATATCAAGTTGTAAATATTATGCAACTTTTTGCGTCATACGAAACAACTAGAAATATAAGGTTATAGATAATAATTATGTATTAAAAACTAAAAAGAAAATAGACGAAAGTGACCAATCGAACAATGAGGAGGTGTTAGTTTTTTTAGTATACATAAACTACGTTATCGAAGTGGAGTCAATTTTGGATTATTCTACACAATAGAAAAAAAAACACCCGAATCGTATCACCAGGTAAAATATATGCCATAAACATCAAAAGAGCAACAAAAATCATTTTTATGCCTTTGAGAACCTTCTTTTTGTGACAAGTGAGTGTCATATAAAATCACAATGATCACTTTGAAACGTCTTAGGAGCTAGATGACTCTACGCCTGTTCCGACCAAGCCTAAAAGAATCAGGCAACAAACACGGATTGGGGCCTATCATTTTTTACAAATGTAAAATCAATCTATATAATATCTAACAGAATAATCAAACGCATTAGACATATAAAAATAATACTTACAACAGTTCACTAGAAAAAACTCACAGCTTCGAACCAATAATTTTATAATGAGTCGTTATAAATTGGAAATGTTTTACCGCGAATACGAGTGTCGTGGTCATCGCAGTGCGAATGGTGACAGTACTTACGGGTGAATTGGATGCCTTTAGTTTCAGCCTTTTTAGACATGCGTGTTGCGACCTACTAATACAGCGACTTTTTTACACGACCGTTTATCATTTTAGCAGGCGTTAATGTTATTTAGTATTCTTTTATGCGATGGGCTTGCAACCTGTCACGTATTTAATGCTAACTACTACAAAATGTGGGCATGTGCCAAATATAATATTGCTGTTTAGGCATAGTTTAAATTGTTACTAGCCTCTAGCAACATTAGTGTAGCCAAATTATTGTTGCATGCCATTATTCAAATCAACTTTTTCTATTGATTAGTTTGCAACCAGACACGTATGACGCTACCAACCTACTTAAAAATTTAGGCACATGGAAATCTATTGGACATTTCTGACTACTCCTGTTTGATATCTTCAGGGCTTAGAGCACTGGAGATCTGAGACGATGTCTACCATATTTACCTACATACACACACACACACACAAATACACAAATACTAACACATACACACACACATACTAATACACACACACGCACACACACACACACATATACAGACGCGTACTTTTTATAGATCCTCTTATTTATATTATACTGTTTCTAGGTTTTAGATGCATATGAATTATTACCATACTTCATATGCATAATTATAATTATTAGGAATTACAGTCGTGATTCTATTTTATTCTTATTAACTTGGCTGCTAATTAAACTTTGGGACTATAAACTATATAAATAGACACACGACAGTTATTGTGTGTGTTTTCTGTTATAGCTAGTTTCACCAGCTTACACGCACTGTTTCATTAAATTCTCCCCTCGCCCGTTTGCTGATTTAAGGCGTTGTTCCATTGTGTCGTAGGATGTAAGAGGTTATGCACACTATGACAGTGAGTACATTGTACTATAAATATAAATAAATATCAATATTGATGGACATTTCACACATCGCCATCTAGCTTCAAAGTAAGCAAAACTTCTACTATGGGAACCAGATTACTGATAATATACTTACATTCCTTTTTTTTTGTAAATACATACTTAGGATACACTAATGCTGTAGCACGTAGCCCCGCAAGAAGCTACACCGTGTGTCACGTGTGTAGCGTGTGCGTAGGCTTGCGACATGTTCGAGTGGGCAACGCGTGGCGATAAAGTTATCGATCACGTATTCATGAATGTCGAATGTCGCTGATAGAAATTACATTTAAATAGACAGCGAAGCTAAAGAGCATATTTACGTGTGTAGCATGTCCGTGTGTCCGTTGAGTGCCGGCTTTAGAGTGGGGAAATTGGTGTAACATGAAACTGGCTAACATAACACATAGGTATTTTTTTTACTAATTTACATTGTACCTAAATAACATAAGTACCTAAATACCTAAATAAAATGTTGTATTGTTGGCTTATATAGGGATATACAAACATACCTCGTAGAAGTGGAGGCCGTTGAAGCAAAAAGAACCTAAAGTGGAGACCACGCACCGAAAAGCGTTGAATAAGACAGTAAGTAAAATCGCTCCAAACTAAGCAAAGTACTATGGGAACCAGATAACTGAAAAATTACTTATATTTTTTTTGTAAATTCATATTTATTTAACAAACACCCAGACACAGAACAAACATCTATATATCACACTAATGATTATTCTGTATGAGAATCGAACCCATAACCTAAAGCGCAGGAGGCGATAATTATATTTGTTGTATTCTAAGGACACTACAAGTACACCTACAGGTACCTAAGTAATCTTGGTAGGTAGGTACCTACATACAGAATTGGTGTCTCGCATAAAAGCTATATCTGTTGATAGTCACACCAGCGCCATCTCTGTAAAAGCTTATAAACTTTGAAGATAGAATGGTTCAACCAACTGATGTCCAGGAGCTTATTTTGATTACCACATACGAGTACAATGTTACTTAAATAGATGTCACTGACAAGAATAGTACTTTGAAATTTATAATTTAACTAGCTGACCCGTGCCCGCTTCGCTGTGCGTAAGACATTTCTAATACCATCGTGGACTTTTTTGTAGACGTTTTTGAGGTATACAATACTGTAGTACATTATTTTGATATATCTCGTGGGGTTCAGCCAGCATTTGCAATGTAAGCGCAAAAAAATGTGTTTATTTACAACATCACATTAGAAGCCTCTAAAATTATCAGTGTTTCTCTACTATATTATGCATGTATTATACATATAAACCTTCCTCTTGAATCACTCTATTTATAAAAAAAAACCGCATCAAAATCCGTTTTGTAGTTTTAAAGATATAAGCAAACATACATACAGACATATTACATATTACATACAGACGCGGGAAGCGGAAAGCGACTTTGCTTTATACTATGTAGTGATAGAAACTAGCGACCCGCCCCGGCTTCGCACGGGTGCAAAGCTGATACCAAAATATATTACAGAATGTCTTTGTATACTCGTTAACAGCATTTATTTTTTACATTTTTCTTATTTATTTTACTTTTACAATTAACACAGAATCTCTCTATATACAACGTTCACAGCTTTCTTTTCATTAGACAATACAAATATGTTTTCTTTAGATGTTACTCTTGAAAGAGCGACATATAATTGTATTTAAGGTACTTAATTAGATAAGGATTGATGCTGTATTGCTTATAATCGATTCGTAAATAAGCCATTATTTCTCGTAAAAAGTAAAGGATAGAAATTGATTATTGTGGGTTATCCCTAAGAGATAAACATATACCATCACGGACTTTTTTGTAGACCTTTTTAAGGTGTACAATATTTAGTACATTATTTTGATCTCGTAGAGTTCAGCCAGCGTTTGCAATGTAAGCGCAAAAAAATGTGTTTATTTACGACTTCATATTAGAAATCTTAAAATTATCAGTGGTTCTCTAATATATTAAGCATGTTATTATACATATAAACCTTCCTCCTGAATTCTATTAAAAAAACCGCATCAAAATCCGTCGTGTAGTTTTAAAGATATAAGCATACATACAGACATACAGACGCGGGAAGCGGGAAGCGACTTTGCTTTATACTACAAAAAAAGTAAGCGCAAAAAAATGTGTTTATTTACGACTTCATATTAGAAATCTTAAAATTATCAGTGGTTCTCTAATATATTAAGCATGTTATTATACATATAAACCTTCCTCTTGAATCACTCTATCTATTTAAAAAAACCGCATCAAAATCCGTCGTGTAGTTTTAAAGATATAAGCATACATACAGACATACACAAATTTGAAATTTATACACACAGACGCGGGAAGCGGGAATGTAGTGTGATATGTTATGCCTACCAATTCTAATAAGGTGATAAGTGAAATGTTTGATTTTTAGTCTGAGCCGAGTCTACCCGGATAAGACGGAAAACGTATATAAAACTGCATTATCTTGAAAACCATCAAACATAATAAGAAACTGTCTATAATTTACTTAGCTAGTATAATTATCAACGAATTATACGTATAAGTAGGTACGTGTCCGGGCCACGTACACGGCACGCCCCGAGCACGGCCCGGTCTAATACAAATCTACCCTTACAGATAATACGCAGTAGATAATTATCTAGCGAGGATTGCCTTGTTCATTAGTTTCTAATTTTGTCTTAAAAACCAAACTATTATTCAAAAACAAATTCAAAAATCATTTATTTCAATAAAATCACAAGGATCACTTTGAAACGTGATTAACGGAACTAGGTGAAGCTACGCCGATTCCACGCGATCAAGCCTAGAAAAATCAGGCAACAAACACGGCTTGGGGTCTACCTTTTTTAATGATCCTTTGCTTAATGCTATGTAGAGCTCCAGTGTGGTGCCAATCGAACAAGTTGAGGGCTCAAACACGAACAATAATAAAAAGTACTACTCTTGTACGTACAACAATAAAAAAAATAATTAAAGCCCTAATTCATCCAAGCAAGGTACCAATCAAAATATTTGGAAACTCCCAATAGAACGCAGCGGCAAATGTGAGCAGTAGTATCACTCCGATCACGAAGTATTCCGTCCCGCCGCTGTTAAAGATGGTTTCCACAAAAGACGGCTTTGCCATTCCTTGATATGATTCAGCGCGGCTGTGAAACAATTTATATCACTTACTGCTTATACACACGAACGATTCCAGTGACAGAGGCAACCGCAGCCGTCGACGCGTTGACTGCAAACCGTCATCGACCACATGGGCTGTGGTCGATGACGATAGACGCCTAAAGGCTTAATTTCTTCAAACAAATAATTCTATAAAAAAAAACTGGCCAAATGCGTGTCGAGACTCGCGCAATGTAGGGTTTCGTAGTTGTTTCAACGTTATATTAAGTAACTAGCTGACCCGTGCCCGCTTCGCTGTGCGTAAGACATTTCTAATACCATCGTGGACTTTTTTGTTGACGTTTTTAAGGTATACAATACTGTAGTACATTATTTTGATATATCTCGTGGGGTTCAGCCAGCATTTGCAATGTAAGCGCAAAAAAATGTGTTTATTTACGACATCACATTAGAAACCTCTAAAATTATCAGTGTTTCTCTACTATATTATGCATGTATTATACATATAAACCTTCCTCTTGAATCACTCTATTTATTAAAAAAAACCGCATCAAAATCCGTTGTGTAGTTTTAAAGATATAAGCAAACATACATACATACATATTACATATTACATACAGACGCGGGAAGCGGAAAGCGACTTTGCTTTATACTATGTAGTGATTCTCAATGGTATTTGTACTGAAGAAAATATTATTTCTTCTTCGAATACATTTTATAAGTTGATCGACTATTACGTCTATTACTCGAAAAATTGTAACGCCTACAAAGCTGTGATAGTTTCGTTATATGTACTACTACTGTGACATTACTAATATGTTTATACATGCTAAATTACAGCTTTCTAGCAC
The DNA here is from genome assembly GCA_912999785.1 of Hydriomena furcata. NCBI lineage: Eukaryota > Metazoa > Arthropoda > Insecta > Lepidoptera > Geometridae > Hydriomena > Hydriomena furcata. Next base: position 5,374,220 of record OU538821.1, read on the forward strand.
TAAGCGTCTTTGAGCTAAGCTGCGGACAGACGGACGGACGGACGGACGGACATGGTGAAACTATAAGGGTTTCTTGTAGACTCGAAACCCTAAAAAGCATCTTATTGGCTGGCTCAATGACACAGCACGCCGCGGGGCGAGTCGTGAATCGCGTTCGGTGTTTTATATCAGCAGTATAAGTATAATGTGTTGTGACAAAATGTTCGTCTTGCATGAGGAGTCTATATTCTGTGTGGTTGATAGTAAACACGTTTCAACATTATGGCGAACGCGGCACGCTACAACTGCAAGCGTTTCTATAGTCGACGGTTGCCGCCGACCAATTGTTATTGCCGACGCGCGTTGACGGCTGCAATGGCCTCTGTCGCTGGAAATGTGCCGTTTGTTTGAATGAGTTCTTAGTGTCTACGCTCCACTCAAGTCAAGCAATAAAGCGGCACGGCTGTACCAACCTTTTCTCGAAGCAGTTCAGGCCATTTTCGACCCCCTATAACTTCGTTGTGGATAAAACTAGAAGCCTGAATTTTCAGTAACCAAGCAGTCACTATATAAACACGGTATATTTCAAATTTCATTCAATTTGAACCAGTAGTTTCAAAATTATAACTAGTCAAAGTTTCCTATTTTGTCACTCACTCACTCACTGACTGACTGACTGACCGATCATCAAAAGTTTAAGGCACTTCTAGCAGACATAGAAGCTTCAAATTTGGAACACAATTAGTGCTTAGTGTAAAAATCTAAAAAAACCTGCCAAGTGCGAGTCGGACTCGCGCACGTCGAGTTCCGTACCATTATCTATAAATCACGTTTGTTGTATGGGAGCCACACTTAACAGCCACAATACATCGCCACGAGCTGCAGACTGCAGTTTTCATACACATGCATTTTGTATAGAATACTAGTAGACCCGGCCACGCGTGGCTGTGTCAACAGATATCGCCATCTCTTAGAATATTTTGGAGCTAACAGATAATTGTGGCTGTCAGATAATAAACAAATAATTTTCAATAAAATAATATTGCGACTATAAATTGAGATGTAAGCTATTCTATCTTTCAAGTTGGATCAAACTGAACACGGTGTGCAAAGTTTGATTCAAATCGGTTAAGTAGTTTAGGAGTCCATCGCGGACAAACGACGTGACGCGTAAGTTATATATTATATTAAGATTAAACTAAGATAACTCCCGAAAAATGATGGCAAATCACACCTACCCTTACCAATGCCCCTAGTAAAAACTAAATTGCTAAACCCTGAAGAATGTTCAACTTGTGACTGTTTTGGATCAATTCAAAAAAACTAATATAAGATTTTTAAGAAATCCTACGATAATGGTGCTCTCATACTTTGAATTATGTTTATACATACGTTTTTAGGGTTCCGTACCCAAAGGGTAAAAACGGGACCCTATTACTAAGACTTTGCTGTCCGTCTGTCTATCACAGGGCTGTATCTCATGAACCATGATAGCTAGACAGTAAAAATTTTCACAAAAGATGTATTGTGTTGCAATGCATACAACACTAACAACAAATGCAGCTCTAACAACAAATACTAAAAACAGAATAAAATAAATATTTGAGGGGCTCCCATACAACAAACATGATTTATTTGCCATTTTTATAGATAATGCTGCGGAACCCTTCAAGCGCGAATCCGAATCGCACTTGGCCGGTTTTTATTTTAATTATACATACTTAGGATCCGGAAGCGGCAATGGCGGATCTCGGCCCAAACCCACGGGCATTATTAGAGCCATCTCTTTCGGCATTAGATTCATTTCCAGATCAATCACTCCCTACAATATAAAGGCGAGTTTAGTTCAGAAGCCTACAAAAATGTTTCGAACTAACGAAATATAAAGAGAATTGTGCAATGTGCATGCACTTAAATGGGACCAACCTGAGACTATTCTCTATACAGTCTATCTCTATGTGCATAACATAAAAAAGTTCGCAGCACATTATGAACAATTTTTCGCTGCTTGATAATTTATAAATGCATGTTTACATGTAGATAAATAATTTAAAAAGCCGTGTAGGCCGAGTAGGTACCTCGACTTTCAATCCGAAGGTCGTGGGATCGATCCTGGCTGCATCAATAAATTATTATGTTCGAAAAACTTATATGCGCATTAAAACGTGCTTTTAATGGTGAAGGAAAACATCGTGAGGAAACCAGTTAGTATTCTTGTAAGCAGCGATGGACTTGCACGCTGTCACGTGTGTAATGCTAACTATCTACTGCATAATGCGGCCACGTACTAACTGTGATGTTAGTACTCCGACTAACCCCTTAAGACATCGTCAACGATCTAAGTGCCTGAAGATCTGAGATGATTTCTACTGTACTTGGAAATACAGTCGTGATACTTCATTTTTTAATATAAAGATAATTACTGCAAATTTTGTGACTCCAGTGTCAGGATCGACACTTTTCAACGACCACCATCCACGAATGGTCCTTACGGAAAATAAGTTCACTCTTTTGATAGTGTCCAATGCAGACATTTTGCATTCCTTGGAATGTTTAGATCCTCTGGGAATGGAGTTTAAGTCAAGTGTTACCGCTCCTGCAAACGAAGAAAGTATAAAATCGGCATAAGCTGTCTAAAATTTCGTAAAGATAGGTCTTATTTTGTTCACGTGAAGGTCTAAATTAGCGTAAATTTTAAAGTAGGATAGTCTTGATAAACATTTCTGTTTTCGTAATGTGATTTAGAAACGTAATTGGTGTTACCAATTATAAAAAAACGGTAAAGTACGTCTCGGACCACGCGCAATGTAGGGTTTCGTAGTTTACACAGCTAACGAAGTAAATTTCAATGATAGTTGTGCAAAATCTCTATTATTAGGTACTTGATATTTGTTCTAAATTTTTATTTTTAAAGTTTGTCGATGATTACTCTTAAACTTGTAAAGCCTACTTAGCCGTGATAGTTTTGCTTATAACTTCAGTATTATGTACAACTAGCGTGATTTTTTTCACGCCCCAAAACCGAATAGTTTATCTTTTAGAGGGGGGCACTCGACTCTTAACAAAAATTGGCACTTTAAAGCTTAATATTTCACAAACGGATCTTTTAATCAAAAAGTTGTTTTCACAAACCCGCAATACTTTTTAAAGATCAACGATAACCCACGCCATGACGCGGTACACGGGAAAAAAAAACATCCCCATTTTACATGTAGGGAAGGTCCTCTTAAAAAAGTTGATTTTTAATTTTATTTTACCACTTTGTTGGCTTGACTCATATGTATTTATATAGGGTCTTAATACTTTCGCTACCCATATAAAGATTTACAGGAACTCAATTTACCTAAACATCCATTGCTTGAGTTGGAGTCACTATCAATGACCTGTAATATCAAGACAGGTGGCAAATGCTCCTCCTCTTCTGTAAACGGCCCTTTTTCCTTTAGGATCAACTAAAAACATGTTTGAATAAGAGATGATACAATAAAAAAATAGGGGCGATGAGCTTACAACCTGTCATGTATAGAAAGCTAACTAGGTACTACAAAATGTGGGCATGGGCCATATGTGTAATGTTTGAACGTGTCTCTACCTAGTTCCTTTAGTTATCTTTAAGGATCAGGGGGATCAGCATGAACCACTATCGTATCGACGTATCGTCTAAACGCCAAAGCTGACATTTGGACGATACTTTCTCGAGTTCTTTCGAGAGTTTTGATCTTATTTCATTTCAATTACATTTAATAAATAAAAAAAAACTGTTCAAAAACTATACTAACCGTCTTTTCTGCGTTTTGATATTGGAAGTGGAAGATCATACGCCAATTAAAAAACCCTTCGCCGTAAATACTTTCGTAGTGTATGTCTGTGTATTGGGCTTGTTCAACACTACCAATCCAGCTACAAAAAACTCGTAGATAACAAAAAAGTCTTTATATTTACTCCATCCTAAGGTAACGGTTGTCTGGAAGAGATCGCTTTTAGCGATGACACCATTGTACAGTATTCCTCTAGTTTAAGTTTGTCATTGTCTCTTATTATTCTTGTAAAATAAAAATAAAAAAACAGTTCAATTCATTCATTTTCTTTCTCTTGCAAAGCACTACTACATGGAAAGTATGGAAAGAGAATAGATGCATTATTCCTTTTCCAGATAACACAAAGGTTAACAAGAAGAAAATAGAATAGTTTTTGTATTGTGATAAAAACAATTTTATATCTATCTGTTCATTCCAAAGAACTAGGTTCAAATAAATTTTGTATATAATTATTACTAGCTTTTACCCGCGTCTCGATCGCGTACATTCTCTATCATCTCTATTGTAAAACGTTTAAATTCCGGAAAATCTAATGAACATTTTGGGAAAAAAGTAGATTACGTCCGTCCGTAAAATTATTTCCTTTTTTCTTTCTTTCTTTCTAGATTATCTTACTTACGCTTTTACATAAATGTCCTTCTTTTTATTATCTGCTTGGGAAATAGCGTGAACACCCTGAACGCTCCAAACTGTTAACCTCAGCTCATAGTCTTCCACCTTCCGAGGAGCTATGTCCACTGGCAAAGGAATATATTTTCCGGTATCAAGTGGAAATATATCGACCCACATTTGAATTTTACCCTGTTGAAATAATTTATAATTACGCTTCAAAAATTATAAAAAACCGATAAAAATGTTTCGGCCTATCACTCGTAGCTTCTTAAGTTTTACTAAAAAAATATAAGTTCCTAGCAGACCCGGCCACGCGTTGCTGTGTCAACAGTTTGCAATAAACTAATATTGCGACTATAAATTGGATCAAACTGTGCAAAGTTTGATTAAGTTATGTAGTTTAGGAGTCCATCGCGGACATACAACGTGACGCGTAATTGATATAATTTAAGATGAAGGAATATAGACATCTTCAAAGGATCTAAGCGTCTGGAGATCTGAGAGAATGTCTATTGCCTACCGTACTTGGGGATTACAGTCGTGGATCTATTTATTTTTTTATTTTATTTAGATAACTAGCTGACTCGTGCCCGCTTCGCTGTGCGTAAGACATTTCTAATACCATCGTGGACTTTTTTGTAGACGTTTTTAAAGTATACAATACTGTAGTACATTATTTTGATATATCTCGTGGGGTTCAGCCAGCATTTGCAATGTAAGCGCAAAAAAATTTGTTTATTTACGACATCACATTAGAAACCTCTAAAATTATCAGTGTTTCTCTACTATATTATGCATGTATTATACATATAAACCTTCCTCTTGAATCACTCTATTTATCAAAATCCGTTGTGTAGTTTTAAAGATATAAGCAAACATACATACATACATATTACATATTACATACAGACGCGGGAAGCGGAAAGCGACTTTGCTTTATACTATGTAGTGATACAATTTAAACGGAATATAATTGAGACTTAAGTAATCTATTAATACACGACGTAAAGTTAACGCCCGACGCCCGAGCGATAGCGGGGTGCTAAGCTAAAACCAAGTAATGGTATACTGCGATTGTAAATTGAGTATGTACCTAAATTTTCAGTATTTTAGAAGAATTGTTTATTTATCACTACATAGTATAAAGCAAAGTCGCTTTCCGCTTCCCGCGTATGTATGTATGCATGTTTGCTTATATCTTTAAAACTACATAACAGATTTTGATGCGGTTTTTTTTAATAGATAGAGTGATTCAGGAGGAAGGTTTATATGTATAATACATGCATAATATAGTGGAGAAACACTGATAATTTTAGAGGTTTCTAATGTGATGTCGTAAATAAACACATTTTTTTGCGCTTACATTGCAAATGCTGGCTGAACCCCACGAGATAATATATCAAAATAATGAACTACAGTATTGTATACCTTAAAAACGTCTACAAAAAAGTCCACGATGGTATTAGAAATGTCTTACGCACAGCAAAGCGGGCACGGGTCAGCTAGTGGATAATAAACATTATTTTACCAATGATTAATGTACCATGGAAGTGCCTACCTGATCTACCCCACACTTGTCAGGGTTAAGGAGCCGTCTGGTTTCCACATGTTCCGGAACCAGTTGGTAGCCGCACAAAGGTAATGTCTGCCACTTGTGTAAGAGTTCCAGACAAATGTTCTCTTTACGCTCTGAAGCCGATATGTATGTTCTATCTGAGTAATAAAAGTGATTTTGATATCAAACTATAGCAACAAATTTTTTTTAGCCTATATCCCACTGCGAGGCTTAATGCCTTCCGTTGACATTTAACACTTTTTAGGGTTCCGTACTCAAAGGGTAAAAACGGGACCCTATTACTAAGACATTGCTGTCCGTCTGTCACAGGACTGTATCTCATGAACCGTGATAGCTAGACAGTTGAAATTTTCACAAATTATGTATTTCTGTTGCCACTATAACAGCAAATCTAGCTATCATGGTTCATGAGATACAGCCCTGTGACAGACAGACAGATGATGGACAGCGAAGTCTTAGTAATAGGGTTCCGATTTTACCCTTTGGGTACGGAACCCTAAAAAGGTAGACCCAAGCCTTGTTTGTTACCTAATTCTTCTAGGCTTGGTCGCGTGGAATCGGCTTAGCTTCACCTAGTTCCTAAGACGTTTCAAAGTGATCCTTGTGATTTTATTCAAATAAATGATTTTTGAATTTGATGAAGAAAGCTCAACCTGTTACGACATTGGTAACATGACCTGCCAAAACCTACCTTAGCTAGGTGGCTTTTTTAATAAACTTAATAAACCTGGTACTTAAATTAATAAGCTACGAAGATAGTGCTCACTTGTTTGATCAGAATCCGTGTATTGAACACCATTGACTATCACAGTGTTGCTGTCCAGGAATATTGGTGCAGGAACATGATTTTTTAAACATACTTCTTCCAAAATTGCAGAAGGTTTAACGTAGTCCCTCCATTTTGCAGGACCCGTACTAAAATAATCATGATGGTAACAACCTAGCTCTCTATCTCTTTATCTTCTTTCATGAATGGTTAAGACGCTGCCAGTCGACGATTATTTTTGTTCGAAACGAAAAAAGAAATACTTGTGAACAAGCCACATCTCCTATTTTATAATGTATAGTATATGTGAACAAAGATGTACCCATCTTTAATCACTTCGATAAATAATCCTACCGCTGCAATGACGACAAACACACGTCGGAGCGTGGTCCGCCTTAGCTTTTCGAATAAATTAATGATATAAATTATGTTACTTATCAAAAATCTATTCTAATAGAAATCTAGATCTACATATTACCTATCTTTAACAATAAATCACAAGTTGATTTTAATAGTAGGTAGGAGATGTGGCTTGTTCAGAAGTATTTCTTTTTTCGTTTCGAAAAAGAGCAATCAGCGACTGGCAGCCTCTTAATAGAGTCTCCAATTTGATTGAAATGGATTAATAACTAATTAGGTAATATTGAAACGGCCCTCAATGAATTCGATGAAGTTAGCAAATCAGCGTTTTACCTCAACCTGTTTAACTTTTCCTTATTTATTTATCACTAGCCGACGTTGTCCTGTCAAATTTCAATAATCGAATAGAAAAGACTGAATGTTTTTAGTCTGTGATGTCAGATTTATTGCACACCAGCGCCATCTATACAGAAATTATCCCTTTAGCGTTTTTTTATCGTTTTGGGGATGTTTTTCATATTTTAAGTAGTCTATTATTTATTCGGGCGTTATATCTACATCTATAGCAAATTTCAACTAAATACGTTTTGTCGTTTAGGCCTGATTGCGGAACAAACATACATACAAACTCACAAACTTTCAAATCTATATTATTAGGATAGCTGATAATTAAACATTTAAGCAATATACGTTGAGCAGTAGTAAAAAATATTTGAGAAAACTCAAAAGGTTTTTAAAAATAATATATCCTTACTCGAGAGTCTCTTGTAGACTTAAAACACTAAAAGTTTTGAAGCCACAAAGTGAGCGCATTTGTGGTAAAAAAACATTAAAAATATGAACTGGAAATAGTTAGTTAGTTATTCAGTTCAGCGACAGTTTACTTGAAAAACTCTAACTATCATACGAGTATGGGTTTGGTAAAAAGTGTCAAAGAGAAAGTTTAAGCCCATTTTTAGGGTTCCGTACCCAAAGGGTAAAAACGGGACCCTGTTACTAAGACTTCGCTGTCCGTCTGTCCGTCTGTCTGTCACAGGGCTGTATCTCAAGAACCGTGATAGCTAGACAGTTGAAATTTTCACAGATTATGTATTTCTGTTGCAAATACAAACAAACAAATACTAAAAACAGAATAAAATTAATATTTAAGTCCCATACAACAAACGTGTTTTTTTAGCGTTTTTATAGATAATGGTACGGAACCCTTCGTGCGAGTCTGACTCGCATTTGGCCGGTTTTTATTTTTTAATCAAAAGTTTGCGCGAATCTATACTTCATATAATAAAACTGTAGAAGAGTTCAATTCTGTACATTGAATAAAAACTAAAAAAAATACTCCTAGGGGTCTTTTTTGGAATTTTTGTCTGTTTGTCTGTCTGTCTGTTGTCTGGCTTTCACGCAAAAACTACTGGACGGATTTTGATGAAACTTTTTTTGTTATGTAGCTATTAGTCCTCGGCAACATATAGGCTATAATTTATTTTGAAGATGGGAATACCAGATGTGAAACTCTCTGTCGACCAGCGAAGCCGTCACTGGTCAACTAGTGTTATATAATTTAATACTTACACTTTGTAATCAGTGGCCAGCCCAACGCGAGCTCTATGTTTTGAATAGATGCGGTCCTCTAAATCAATGGCAGTGCTACCAATCAGATCATCTGGAGACAAAGCCTCGCGGTCGTATATTGATACAGTTAAAAGATAATCTTCGGGTAGACAGCATTGAAATTCGTACATCCTAATGAAACCACAAAAAAAAATATATAGCGCCTCCTTCAAACGAATAACGCTTTCGTTTATAAAAAAAAAAACTAGCCGACCCGTGACAGACGTTGTCCTGTCAAATTTTAATAATCGCATTGGAAAAAGGAATTTCAGCCAACTTCCAATTTTTTCCCTACAAACCTTGTACTGATAAAATAAAGGAAAAGCGATGCAAGTTTTTTTTTCACACGATGGATTGCATTACCGATGTTTTCAAGTTCAAGTTTTCGGATCCCTAACGTTTTAGAAAATATTCTATAGCCTATGTTTGTCAGGGATAATAACAATCTTTTACCATTAAATTCGTAGGAATCTGAAGGTAAAAGCAAACACAGGAGACGCAGGCGCGAGATGCCGCCGGGAAGGGTCTGACGACCGACGCGACGGCGCGAGATCGGTCCTTGGAAATTTAGTCGCTGTGGAGCGACATCACCTAATATGCAGTAGTGTGCCTTTTGCGTAAAGCATTTTTTTATTATAACTATCCACCCGTGATAGACTTTGCCCAAATTTATAAACAAATGTTTTCCCTATAAAACTAGTAAAGGAGGAGGTTATCAATTCGCCTGTATGTTGTTATGTTACGCGATTACTCCGGCGTTTGTGGACGGTTTTACAAAATTATTACTACATTTACAGCAAATTTCAACTTTGAGGAACAAACATACACACAAATTCACAAACTTTCACATTTATAATATTATTAGGATTAGGATTAGTAAGATAGGAAATAGGATTTAACTCACTTCCCAAAGACAGGGTTTGAAGTATTTGTCATAAAGCGGTTATAGTCTTCGGAATGCTTACTGCCACAATTTATAACGATATAGGGATCTGATTGGCCAGTGAAACTGCGAGCGGTTAAGTTCACACCTCTCACTACGTAGACTCTAACAAGGAACTTCGAAGCTTCATTCACAGGGTGATCGTCAAAGAAACTGAAAATTTAGAACATGATATGAACATTGGCGCGTCGTGAATCGCGCTTGGAGGTTTATACAGGACTAGCCAACCCGTGTCAGAAGTTGTCCTGTCAAATTTTAATAATCAAATAGAAAAGACTGAATGTTTTTAAGTCTGTTATGTCAGATTTGTTGCCCAACAGCGCCATCTATACAGAAATCATCCCTTTTGCGTTTTTTGTATCGTTTTGGGGATGTTTTTAATTTTTTAAAGTAGTCTATTATTTATTCGGGCATTATATATTATCTACATCTTCAGCAAATTTCAACTTAATCCATTTTGTCGTTTAGGTCTGATTGAGGAACAAACATACATACAAACTCACAAACTTTCATATTTATAATATTATTAGGATTTGTAGCCCATATTGTGTTGTCTGGCAGTGTTCGCTTTGCACGAGGAGTCTAGGCTGTGTGGTCGATGTCCAGCAACCTCCAGGGACTTAACTTACCTACTCTGTCCCAAGTAGCTACTTACTTTTTAACTTGACTGAACTCACAGCTCAGTTAAATAAATTACGAATTTAGATAGAATGCGAATCATTCATTAGTCAAAACTGCGTTGCTATGACGACTACATGTTTTTAGTCTGTGATGTCAGATTGTCTGTGATGTCACTAACGCCATCTATACCAAAATCATCCTTTTTGCGTATTTTTATCATTTAGGGGTTGTTTTTCGGATTATAAGTTCCCTCTTTATTTATTCTGATTTTTTATCTACATACTTACTCCAATTTCCAATTTCATCTTAATCCGTTTTGTCGTTTATTTTTGATTAGGGAACAAACATAGCAGCCTTATCACAAACTTTCGCATTTATAATATTATTAGTAAGTATTAGAATATTTCACTAGTGGGGGTAGTCAGAGGCACGTCCAAACATTATATTTGGCACATGCCTACATTTTGCAGTAGTTAGCATTCCATACGTGACAGGATCTAAGTGTCTAGAGATCTGAGAGATTGTCTACCGTACTTGGGGATTACAGTCGTGATCCTATTTAATTTATTATTTTATTTTTCACTAACGCGGAGCTGGGCTGAGTGGAGCGGAGCGGACCGTGAATTGAACAATCACATTGAAATAGTTACCGTCGCCGGACGTTCGATGTCGGGCATGTCATCTTTACTATGCCCATCCCGCTGCCGACAACGACGAAGTGTATCAGCAAGCATTTCCAAGGAGGGTTGACAATCAGGCAGCCGGTTGTAAAATACCCCAAGCTAAATCCATTTGCAATATCTATATGTTGTGCCGACCCTACGAGAGAACTTTTTCTTGAGTGTCCAGTGAAGAAAACAGTAAAATAGTTAACCCAAAAATTTCGAGTACTGTGACTGGTCAGTTTACGGTCCGCTCCGGTCCACTCTGGCCAGCTGTCAATGGAAATGCACCCTTACCCCTGAACTAATTCAACACCGCTCGAGTTCACAGCCACTGTGCCAGAAGGGGGTGGCCAGCTGTATATAGCAATGCCAACTTTCATGAACCCGCACTGAAGTTTTTCATCACTTTCCGCTATGCCTGTCTTCTTGCCACTATAAAGCTTCAATGTTTTGCACCAATCTTTGAATTTGAAAAATTCTGGTTGTTTTTCTAATTCAGAATGGTAAATCTGAAATATCCCATGATTATTATTTAAACATTTCTTACAGAGCTATCTAGCTTCAAACTAAGTAAAGCTTGTGCTATGGGAACCAGATTACTGATAGAATAACATAAATACTTTATTTGTAAATAGGACATACTTATAATAGATGGCAATAGACAGACACAATACAAACATCTATAATCATCACACAAATGTTTGTGAGTCCCACTAAGAGGGAATCGAATCCACAACCTAAAGCGCAAAAGGCAGAGTTACAACCAACTGAGCTGTGAAGCCAGTCTTTCATTTGATCGGCATTGATCATTATGATATAATATAAATTAATTAAAAATAAAAGTACAGTTATAAAGAATCCTTAAAAGTAACAAAATTATCCCCATGAATACAAAAAAGTCAAGCTACTTTTATATTACTTACCCACCCAAAAAAAACATTCTGAATTTAAATTAAATTTTTTTAAAACGTAATTGGTAACAAATGTTGTTTATGCATCCTTCTTACACAGAAAAAACATACCTCAAAAAACCGGCCAAGTGCGAGTCGGACTCGCGCACGAAGGGTTCCGTACCATTATCTATAAAAACGGCAAAAAATCATGTTTGTTGTATGGGAGCCCCCCTTAAATATTTATTTTATTATATTTTTAGTATTTGTTGTTAGAGCAGCCACAGAAATACATAATCTGTGAAAATTTCAACTGTCTAGCTATCACGGTTCATGAGATACAGCCCTGTGACAGACAGACGGACAGACAGACAGACAGACGGACAGCGAAGTCTTAGTAATAGGGTTCCGTTTTTACCCTTTGGGTACGGAACCCTAAAAACTACAAAGAATTCAGAACAAGTACACACGAAGATGATTCGGGTATAACTAAGGGTCCTCTTATCTACCTCTAGCTTGACTATCGCTTGACACTATTTTAGGACACCCGGTCTAATGATATTCATACAGTTCATAGTAACTATAGACAAACATAACTTACTCTTATTTTTCCTGTATTATCATCTTTTCGACCCTAAAATATAAATAAATATTAAAGGATAGGATATTTTTTTTTCAAACCGATTATGAACTTTTAGCACCGGTAAAGAGACTTTTGAATATTAATGGTTTTTAAATCTATTTGTCTTAAGGTGTGACCAGACAAAACGCGGCAATCGAGCGCGGCATTCGTAGGACACGAGTTCGCCGCGTGACAAGTTAAGACTGTTTGCGCGGCAGTACTGTTTTAATTCTTGATATAATACATACAGAAGTAGCTTGCGGCTGCCGCGCTTGATTGCCGCGATGTCTGGTCACACCTTAACACTAAAACTAACAAGTAAGGGTAAAATTTATAAACATTACGTATACTGATAACATCATGAGCATGTTATAATAATTCAAGTGTAGTAATTTAGATTCTGCTCACCTTTAGAGAGTCAAAGAAGCGCGACCACCAATCTTGATTTTCAGGAGTAGAACTTTTTTTACCCATATCAATATTATAATTTCCCTTTGTGAAAACAGGCAGTAATACGAATTTCTCTTCATCTGGCTCTTTTCTACAAAACAGCCTTTTCCAAGCTGGTATTTTCTTATGGGTTTGAAGGAGACTGCTGTTTACCGTCAGCCTACTATATTCTATATCCACTGTATCATCAGAGGATGTTGTATTTTTCTTGATAAAAATTGTGTCGCTAACTAAAATGGGTTATGTAATTATCTTATTATGTGACTAGTTACTGTTTCTTAAAGATGTCGGATGTCGGTAGCAAAAATAGGATCATACTGCATAAAGTTTGCCAGAAGTTGAACTGAAGCGGGGAATTCACTAGACGGTCATGCGGGCATGACCGTGACAGATTAACCCTCGTATTCAAGAACGACACTAAGAGAACACGCACCCACAGTGGACGAAATCTTTTTTCATAAAAATCACTCTATGTGTTGTGCGACACTGCATAGTGTGACTAGAGGCACATTGTCGTGTGCCTCTAGCCAAAGTTGAGCTCTAAAGGCACACGGTAGCGTGTGCCATAGTGCCGCTCAACACATAAAGTGATGTTTATGAAAAAAGATTTCGTCCACTGTGGGTGCGTGTTCTCATAGTGTCGTTCTTGAATACGAGGGTTAGTGACAGACTTGAAGTGACTTCCTTACAGTTACTTTTTTGACAACGCGTAGGTACACATACACAATACACATGCCTGTATTGTTTGTACAAAGGTTAATAAATTCATATATAAAATGGCACAAGGAAACCAAAGTCCCACTTCTCTCAATAACTCAACTGCTTATAATGATGTATTCCATCAGGCAACACCCAAAGCTATAGGTAAACCACATAAGTCAGACCAGTCTCTATTTGATATGATAAAGGTAAAAATATTCCATCCGTCCATTCGTTCGTAAAATGTGAATTTGGCCGCCCCTTGCCAACCCCCCCCCCCCCTCCCAGATCCGAAAACACCAGAAAAACGTTAGTGTAATGGCTCGTCTTCTCGTTCTCGTTCGACCCATGTTGGCCGAGTGGGAGGTACCTCAACTTTCAATCTGAAGGTCGTGGGTTCGAATCCCGGCGTGCATCATTGGATTTTTCTGTTCGAAAAATGTATATGCGCATCAAAAACACGTGCTCAAAACGGTAGTTGAAAACATCGTGCGGAAAACAGTTAGTATTCTTACCAAAACTAAACATCTTCGAAGGATCTAAGCGTCTGGAGATCTGAGAGGATGTCTACCATACTTGAGGATTAAAGTCGTGAGTCGTTATCCTATTTTTTTTTCTCGTTCTCGCGTTATTATGGATAAGCCTAAAGATACAAAAAATTTTACCTCTATGAAAATTTGAAGACATTATAGAAACACTCTTTAAAGAGGCTTCTCTCGCATACTTCGGAAGCCAGTCCACCATGTATTTATTGGGATTCTTGACCACATTTGTACCCATAAACAGTGTCCTACCGAAGGTACTACTATCGCAGAGTCGAATCATTAGCGGAGGGCAGTACACTTCATTCAAAGAAGCTTCGAATAAATTCGAGGTGCGTCCACTAGGAAAATTGCAATTTGGCTTCCCATCACATATAATGTCGGACTTTATCATCAGCTCGTCTATTTCGAGGACGGCGCATGGCTTTCTAGTCACCGTGACATCGCGTAAGCCCCACCAGTAAATGTCTAATCTAGAAATTGATAATATTATATAAAATAAACTGGCCAAGTGCGAGTCTGACTCGCGTACGAAGAGTTCCGTACCATTATCTATAAAAAACGTCAAAGAAACACGTTTGTTGTTTGGGAGCCCCATCTGTTTTTATTATTTGTTGTTAGAGCGACAGAAATACATAATCTGTGAAAATTTTAACAGTCTATCACGGGTTATGAGATACAGCCTGGTGACAGACAGACATACAGACGGACAGCGGAGTCTTAGTAATAGGATCCCGTTTTTACCCTTTGGGTACGGTCACGGCATCATGCATGCACTGCTGGACTGATTTTGCTAATTCTTATTTTGTTGTTTGTTATTGTCAGGTAAAGATCCCATGACAGAAAATTTTGGAATATCCAGCGTAAAATAGGGGATTAATGAAATTTGACAGAAATGTCTGTCGGGACAGCTTGTTAATAATAAACTTTCTATCTTACTATCTTCTTTATCTATATTCCTATCTTCTTTCTTTCTGTCTTCCTATCTTCCTATATTTATATATTTCTATTTATCTATCTTACTTGTAGGTGTTTGACTTGGGCATGAGACATGGTGGCAGTTCTTCTATTACCGAATCCTCTGCAATCAATTGTGATGTGCCTGCTTCGTTACATGTATCATCTGCTGTGTAAATTGTAGATTTTACAAGCGTTTCAGGAATCTGGAAGGTCGAGAACAAACTAAATTTAACTACTTACTTACCTATTGATCTTTACACGGGTCTTTATATCGTATGTATTCTCAAAAAAAGAGGATTTAGGTATACTATCAGTTATCTAGTTCCCATACACGCTTTGCTTAGTTTGTAGCTAAACGGCGTTTTGTAAAATGTCCACCAATATTTATTTATTAGGTGCCTTTAAACTAAGTTTACCTAGTACCTGCGGAATGACAGTAAACTTGATAGTTGTCGGTAGATAGGTAGGTGCCTACCTACCTAATCCTCATCTGGATATAGATACTTAGGCTACCTAGGTTTAGGTCACTATCTTATCAGAACCCTAATTTGAGTCTCTCTGATATGCGGGTTGCAGACCAAAAGCTAAGCCAAGTTTCAATTTATTTATATTTATTTTGAACCAAAAACAAAAGAATATTAAAATTAAGAAAACAATGATTTGCAGAAGTTTAAGGACCTGTATGTCGACGATTGCTCTTTTTCGAAACGAAAAAATAAATACTTCTGAACAAGCCACATCTCTATTTTTATAATGTACTAGCGACCCGCCCCGGCTTCGCACGGGTAGCATGTTATTACACATATAAACCTTCCTCCTGAATCACTCTATCTATTAAAAAAAACCGCATCAAAATCCGTTGTGTAGTTTTAAAGATATAAGCAAACATACATACATACAGACGCGGGAAGCGGAAAGCGACTTTGCTTTATACTATGTAGTGATAGTATATGTGAATAAAGATGTACCCATCTTTAATCACTTCGATAAATAATCCTACCGACCGCTGCACGTGGTACTGATCCATGGGCTGTGCGTGGTCCGCCTTTGCTTTTTGAATAAATAAATGATATAAATTATGTATAATTACTTATCAAAAACCTATTCTAGTAGAAATCTAGATCTACATATTACCTATCTTTAACAATAAATCACAAGTTGATTTTAAAACTAGGTATATAAAATGATTCGATCATAAATTCTAAAATGTATCATTTTGAAATAATATCTTTATCGTGAAAAGTTTCTGCTATTATATTTTCAGCTTAATAGAAATCTAGGTAGGAACCTGAAGTAATATACTTATAAAAATAGGAGATGTGGCTTGTTCAGAAGTATTTCTTTTTTCGTTTAGAAAAAGAGCAATCGTCGACATACAGGGCCTTAAATACCTACTTTGTAGCAGAAAAAGTTGCGAACTGAGCTAAACTTAGCTTACATAGTTAAAAACCTAATTCATAGATAGCAGCGACATCTGTGCAACAAGGCATGTATTATTTGGTTTAAATGGTACCATTATAGTTCCCACAAGATCGTTAGATGGCATACGTTGTAAAATAAATTAGTTAAAAAGACGATTCAGATTTTATTATCCTTGTCCAACGAGAAACTCAGTTATTAGTTTAAGTTGTGTTTGTGCTTCTATAAGTGGGTTTAACCAAACTAGATTGTTTAAAAACCCTAAGAATTAAAAAAAAGCAAGAGACTTAAACACAAGTAAAATTACTTTTAAACTTACAGATTTTGATAAAACATTTAGTATTTTTAGTATAATTTATATTTCATTTTAGGTTTTCATATAGTACCTGGATGACCGAGCTTTGATCAGAATTTCATTGCCTGACAACAATGATAAAACGACGTTTTCTAAAAATGAAACATGGCTAGATCGATGTATCCCGAAACCCCAAAAGGTACAAAATTTCATGAAAATCGTTGAAGCCGTTTCCGAGATTCACATTACATATCACTACATAGTATAAAGCAAAGTCGCTTTCCGCTTCCCGCGTCTGTATGTAATATGTAATATGTATGTATGTATGTTTGCTTATATCTTTAAAACTACACAACGGATTTTGATGCGGTTTTTTTAATAAATAGAGTGATTCAAGAGGAAGGTTTATATGTATAATACATGCATAATATAGTAGAGAAACACTGATAATTTTAGAGGTTTCTAATGTGATGTCGTAAATAAACACATTTTTTTGCGCTTACATTGGAAATGCTGGCTGAACCCCACGAGATATATCAAAATAATGTACTACAGTATTGTACACCTTAAAAACGTCTACAAAAAAGTCAACGATGGTATAAGAAATGTTACACGCACAGCGAAGCGGGCACGGGTCAGCTAGTATATATATATATACAAAAATTACTCTTATAAAGGTATTAGATAAATACTTTGTTATTTTAATTGAACTCGCGTTAGAAACGCCTAACACTGGATTTCAAATATATAAGTGCTCATAGTGTCGTTCATGAATACGGGTGTTACCCTCGTATTCAGGAACGACACTGTGAGAACACGCACCCACAGTGGACGAAATCTTTTTCATAAACATCACTTTATGTGTTGTGCAACACTGCATAGAGGCACACTATCGTTTGCCTATAACCAAAGTTGAGCTCTAGAGGCACACGATAGTGTGCGCCATAGTGTCACACAATACATAAAGTGATGTTTATGAAAAAAGATTTCGTCCACTGTGGGTGCGTGTTCTCACAGTGTCGTTCCTGAATACGGGGGTAAGTCTCTTAGTTTTCTTGCAAAATGCTTGCGACAAACAGACAGGCGCAGTAACACGATCATATTATAAATGTTCCGTTGTTTTCGTTTGAAGTAGGTAAAAAAAAAGCACCAACAAGAATCATTAAAATGAACTTCTTTAAAATAACAACACCTGAAAAATATTGCAAAGTCTCGTGTTATCGGAATATGAAAATCGGATAATTGCGTTTTAAGCGTCAAAAGCACGTGCCAATCACAAAAGTACCATTATCGCTGCAAACATTTTTTTATCCGATCGCTGGAAAACTATTTTATTATTTCTCCGATGAAAATAATAATTGTCATTCATTATGGTTCTTGCACTTTCGAGTAGATACCCCAGCCTTATTCTTTAAATTCACAGATAATCGGAATCGACTTCTAATGTATAAAACATAAGTTTATAAGCATTCTATCAGTCATCTGGTTCACATAGTACGAGCTTTGGGGATAGTGTGTGTATGTATAATACAATAGTATCTACTCAAAAAGGCTGCAGAGGTTTACTCGCAAACTGAAAAGGAAATTTAGTACTTATCAATATTCGTTTGAAAGTTGCATTGTTTCTATAGTTTCTAGGCTATAGTTTGAACTGATTTGTATTGTAAGTAGGATCATGAACATCGATTATTATCAAAAGTAATTACAATTGTTCCATCGTTCAAACTATAGTCGAAATGATGTAATAAGAAATTTCGTTTTCGGTTCAAAAGTTCATATTTATCTACTTAGTAATTGATCGATTACTTTATACAAAGTCAAAATACAAATGAAAATTACGATTATCAGAGAGCTTACGCAATAGAGTCTGCGGTCCCTCTATAGAGGTGGGTCGTACTCATCGACTACATAGCCTAATAGACGCCTAATGGCTTAATTTCTTCAAACAAACAACTCTGTCAAGTTAGTGAGGTATGAGGTACGGGGGGAGTGGGAAAAAATGCATTCTGATTGGCCGATTCAAGATGACGTGATTCACTGGGGATGGGAAGTGTTGTCATGAGTTGTCGATAGCAGTCAGAGGCACGTCCAAATATTATATTTGGCACATACCCACATTTTGCAGTAGTTAGCAGTCCATACGTGACAGGTTGCAAGTCCATCGCCGCTTATAAAAATACTAACTACTAGTTTCCTCACGATGCGATGTTTTCCTTCACCGTTTTAAACACGTGTTTTTGATCTATATACATATATGTATAAAAATCAATTGCTGTTCGTTAGTCTCGCTAAAACTCGAGAACGGCTGAACGGATTTATTTTATCTTGGTCTTGAAATGTTCGTGGAGGTCTATGAAGGTTTAAAAGGTAAAAAAAAAATTCGAATAATTGCCGGGAAAACCCTAAAAACAGCCCTTTTCTTATTCCCATACAAAAGTTAAAAAAACGTAGAGTCCAATTGAGCTTTATTAGGTTTGATAATACGGGAACGGGAACGGAAACGGGAACGGGAACGGGAACGGGAACGGGAACGGGAACGTGAACGGGAACGGGAACGGGAACGGGAACGGGAACGGGAACGGGAACGGGAACGGGAACGGGAACGGGAACGGGAACGGGAACGGGAACGGGAACGGGAACGGGAACGGGAACGGGAACGGGAACGGGAACGGGAACGCGAACGCGAACGCGAACGCGAACGCGAACGCGAACGCGAACGCGAACGCGAACGCGAACGCGAACGCGAACGCGAACGCGAACGCGAACGCGAACGCGAACGCGAACGCGAACGCGAACGCGAACGCGAACGCGATCGCGAACTTAAGACAATATTTGTTAATTCTAAAGCGATAATATTATAAATGCGAATAGCAAATAGGTTACTTCATATCCATGTAGGTACAACGCGAGCGAAGCCGCGGACGGAAGCTAGTTGGCAATAAGTAGTTTTACTAGTTAGGTCCAACTTTTGCTGTTACTACTATGTAGGTTTATCGATCAACAGTTATTGAGTAGTGGTACAACACTATTGACTTTCGACAAGGAAAATAACCAGTGTAACTTGAGCTTGTGGTAATGGTTTCTTAGCATAAACAGACGAGATGTGCACGGGTCAAGGAAGTGGTCGGTACTACTGCAGGTTTACGCGCGGTATTTTTTATCGGCCGTATAAGCCTGATGTTTTGGATGACAGTGTTCGCCTTGCATGCGGTGTCTTCTGGGCTATGTAGTCGATGGTCGTACTTGTGTTTTGACGTACCAGGTCTCAGAAATACCACCTCCAACAAATACCAGGATGATAAACCAGGTTTAAATACTTTAAAGTAAAAATATACTTTCGAGTATAGACATACTATAAAGTAAAAGGTATTTTTTTACTTTATAGTAGTACAGTAGTACAAGTATAAAAATACTTTCAGTACAAAATACACGTTCAAACTGTGACGTCATACCTGGTACGTATTTTTTTATGCCTAAACCAGTTTTACAAACCTGGTCGAGTAAATACGCACCACCTCTACCCTCTAAGCTTACCTATGTAAACGTAGTACCTAAGTATTGAATAAGTATACCTAGGGCTTAAGCCGAAGTGAGAACACAAATCAGTTGCCTTTCAGGTAGGTACTTAGAAGCGCAAACCTGCAGGGCTTTTTTGTAAAAACATGATTATTGTTAAGATGTTGAATGCAATACCTAATGTTCGAGAATACTTAATCTGTACACTTTTCATAGTAACTATTCACTGTTTTAAGCACCTATGCCTATGCTTCTGCGTAGGTATTTTATTGGAAGCGTAGGTATAGGTGTCTAAACATGATGTTGAATGCAATACCTAATGTTAGATAATACCTAATCTGTACACTTATCATAATAACTATTCACTGTTTAAGTACCTATATCTTTACCTATGCTTCTACGTAGGTATTTTTTGGAAGCGTAGGTATAGGTGTCTAAACAGCATAAATCATGTTTTTACAAAATAGCCCCAATAGCCCCCAGGTTTAAATTTAAAACCTGAACCTAAATCTGCAGCAGCTCAACATCATGTCATTGTCACTGTTATACCAATGACATGATCATATCAATGGCATGAGGACATCCTCATGCCTGATAAAAGCAAAAAGAGACCGGAGGCTCGGTTACGCGACGCGACGCGAAAAATAATTGACGGCTACCGAGCCGAGTTTTGTGATACTATTGTAGTCGTTTCACAAGAGAAGGAAAAAATAAAATAATAAAATGTCAAAAAGCTATAGAGAGAAATATATTAAAAGTAAAATTAATAGACAAAAACACATAAATATAAGAAACCAAACCAAATTCATAGACGCTCTAGAACATGCGCTAAAAATAAAATGGCAACGGACGGGACATGCAGCCAGAATGAATGTAGAAAGGTGGGCCAACAGAGTGACTACCTGGAAATGCCCAACAGGGACAAGAAGAACAGGCAGAACTCTGGCTTATAACGGTGGTCAGACGAAATAAGAAAAACCGCCAACACACGAAATTGGACAGAGATGGCAGCGGATCGCTAACACTGGAAAGAACTGGAGGAGGCCTTTACTCGAGAGGGGTCCTAACAAATATATAAGAATAACTAGCCGACCCGTGACAGACTTTGTCCTGCCTAAATTTCAGTAAACGCATAGAAAAAAAACATAAAATAAATTACGAATTTTGGTAGAATGTGTATCATTCAGTAGTCAAATTGATGTCAGATATTTTTAACAAAATGAATTTCCAATACCGATCTTAGTAGGATTCAACCTTTTTGGTAGAATGCGTTGCTATGACTACTTAATGTTTTCGGTTTGAGATCTAATTTTTTGCCAATCAGCGCCATCTACACCAAAATCATCCTTTTTGCGTTTCTTTATCATTTAGGGATTGTTTTTCGGATTATAAGTTCCCCCTTTATTTATTCTGAGTTTTTTATCTGCATAATACAGCAAATTTCATCTTAATCCGTTTTTTCGTTTTTTTTGATTAGGGAACAAACATAGCAGCCTTATCACAAACTTTCGCATTTATAATATTATTAGGATTTATATACATACATACTTAATTTAAGGAATAAACAGGCTTTTTTATTTATTTATTTATTTATTGTAGTCGTTTCTAATTCAAATATATAAAACTTTTGCGTTACTAATTGACTGATTTATCAACGCACAGTCTAAGGGTTAGTTGCCATCTACGCGGAATTATGCGGAGCTGTTCTAAGTGACCAATGACAGCGCTCAAATATTCGAGTTTTGAAATGTCGAGCGCTCTGATTGGTCCGCTCCGCTTATTTGGAAACTCACCCAAAACCCCCTAGCCCTAAAACCCTAAAATTTGAAATTTTAAGGGTGTTTTCCTGGGCTGCACTAAGTGTAGAATTTCCGAATTTAGGTTGAAGATAACTTTACATAAAATTATAGCAGCAACAGAAATACATAATCTGTGAAAATTTCAACTGCCTAGCTATCACGGTTTATAAGATACAGCCCTGTGACAGACAGACGGACAGACGGACAGCGAAGTCTTAGTAATAGGGTCCCGTTTTTACCCTTTGGGTACGGAACAATAAAAAGAGGCGAGGGTTTCCACTAGTTGGTATCTATAGGTATAGGTACCTGTAAAAGCTGCGCAGACATCAATATCTGTCCGGATTTCTCGAGCCCTTTAAGAATTTGATACCATTGTAACTTCGGTGAGTATAGATAGTTCGGTCTGTCGTCAACATTTGGCTGGATTTCTACACGGCCAATTAATTCTGTTTTACCCTGAAATGTTTTTTTAAGCTGTGATTATTCTTCTTATAAGCGGCGATGTGCTTGCAACATATCACGTATGGAATAGCAAAATGTGGGCATGTGCCAAATGTTTATAATGTTTGGACGTGCCTCTGACTACCCCCACTAGACATCTTCAAAGGATCTAAGCTTCTGGAGATCTGAGAGGATGTCTACCGTACTTGGGGAATACAGTCGTGATCGTATTTTTTTATTATACTTAGTGTTTAAAAAGCAAGTATAAATATCTCTCAATAAGCTCCTCTCATTTGGTAGGTATCGGTATATTTCAATAAACGTAGTCCAATTCAGGACCAAGAAAGTGGTTAAACTTGCTAAAAAGATTCATACATTTAAACAAATGACGCCTGTTTCGGATGTATTAACTAGAAGTGAAATGAAATTGGATCTCGACTGTGCCTCATTCCCAAATGCAGTAGACATACCTATACCTATACTTACTTATATCTCCAAGCGCTCACACCCGTGAAGATTGTAGTGTACTACAAGGGTTGTACTAAAAAGATTCAATAGTTTACCGATAAGTCATTATCAAAAACCTCGACGAGGATTGTTGGTGGGCATGTCCTTAATCGACTTTGAGAAATAAACGCCATGCTTTGAATCTTGAGCATCACATTCCATGTAGGAGTTGCCGTATTTTGGTCAACCTGAAAGTAAACCCCAGGTTTTTACACGACAATTTTTTTTTTTTTTTTATTTTTTTTATTTACCTTTTACTGACTATTTACTACTGTAATGTTCTAAATAATAAAAAAGAAAACCGATGATAAAGTTTGTTTTTAAATTTGATGAAATAACTATTAGTCATAGTAGGTACATTATTTAAATGAAACGGACTTTGAATTATTCTCTACGTCTAGAAAAAAAACATCTAAATCAAAACACCATTTTGCAGCGGTTAGTAGAATTCCTTCATACATGATCGGTTGATAGTTTATCGCCGCTTATAAGAATACCAACTAGTTTGCTCGAGATGTTTCCTTCACCATTCAACGCTTGTGTTAAATGTATATCTACATAATTAAAAGAAAACCATTGGTTCTCGCAGGGCCGTATCTACCCGGGGGTGCAAGGAGTGAGGGGCGCCAAGGGAGAAGGTCTCAGGGGCGACCCTCTCGGGACGCCCTCAGAATTGGAGGGTTCCAAGGTTTTTACTGGGGTAAAGAGCTGGGATTATACTCAGCTACTCAGCTCAAACTTACTACCATATTTTTGTTTGATTTAGGTACCGCCGAACAAGGTAATCTCTCGCTAGTTACTGTACCTGGGCAAATATTTAATCTTATTTTTACTACCTTGCCAAGATGCATATTCATGTATATGTATGGGGGTTTGTAATATTCTTTAATATCTCTTATCATCCCAACGGCGATGCTGATTTATATGTTTAAGGTATTATTGGATTCCTCTTAGCAGTTTAAGTTTTTTATCTGACTGTACAAAATATTAGTGTTCGAATAGTCACTAAAAAAAATATCAAAATTACAAAGTGTCAATTCGGAGAGAGTGTCCGAATTTATTATGTCCGAATCGTCAGCAACCCAAGTTTGCACCCCGGCGCAACATATGCAAAGACGGCAATGGGTTTACGACATAAACTTGTAGGGCACTTACCTACCCACGAGCTCCGGATTGAAAGTCAAAGTCTTTCACGACAGCCTCTTTTCAACCCCGTGTAACCTAACCAAAGAACTAATCAAGGGCTCAATTGATCACAGAATCGAAAGTAGTTAAAAACGAGGCACCTTAGTTTCTTTGACAGAATTCAAAGCATGCACCCTCACAAATGAACAAGGCTGACTTGAATTTTCCGAGCTCACACTTATTTTCGCACGATTTATAAACACGCGGCATTGCAACATCTGAAATAATTAACAATATAAAATAAGAATAATAAAATAATTAACAATATAAAATAAGAATAATAAAATAATTAACAATATAACAAAATGAAATAAGATCACGACTGTATCCCCAAGTAAGGTAAACATTATCTCAAATCTCCAAGTTCTTAGACAGAGACATTTACAAAAGTTTTTATTAATTTACTTTTCGACCGGTAACTTTTGTTATCGTTCTTTTGTTATTTTTGTTAGAATTTTAATTAGAAGTTACAAAAGTCTTGCCATGATATATTCATTCAGTCGTCTTAGAGATTCAGTTAAATCGTTATAAATGAGGGACGCTTCGCTTTAATGCCCTAAAACATTTTTACTAAATTATGGTATTAACATACAAAAATTTAAGAGTTGTTCCTTCTGGCCAACCAAGAAGAATGAGACCATGGTGGATGTCCTTAAAGGCTAGAGATGGTTGGAATTATTTGGGGTTGCCCAGCAGTGGGACTAAATAGATTTAAAATAATGTTTTTAAGGGCTAAAATACGAATATACACTATTCACGCTTACCATCATAGAGGTTTTCACACACATCTCGAACTCTTTCATCTTGAGCCGATACGCTTTAGGTAGACAGTGACTGAACATAGCTTTCTGCTTGAACAACCCCATCCATGCTATCATCTCAATCTTACCGGCGATACACGTGCAGCTAGTTGGTTGTGTGTTTAAATGCTTCGGACATTTCAGTGGCTGAAATAAAAACATGCTAAAGTTTAAGAAACACGATAATGTTCGTGGCAATTCTATTGTACCCACAAATTGTGTAAAATATGATAAATCTTATTCTGTTCATTTTAAAGTCTAAAATTGCATAGATAATCTTGCAGTGACAGTTTTAAAACTGTAATCTATCTATATACTTATAATAAATCTGTAGAGAGGTCAATTCTGTACATGAAATATATTTCCAAAATAACTATCAGGGGGTGATTAGGGATCGATACTGATGCCAAAAATGCAATCAGTAAAATTTTTGTCTGTCTGTCTGTCTGTCTGTCTGTCTGTCTGTATAACCGTTATAGAAACAAAAACTACTCGATGGATTTTAACGAAACTTGGTACAATTATTTTTCATACTCCTGAGCTGGTTATTGTATACTTTTTATCACGCTATAATCAATAGGAGCAGAGTAGTGAAGGGAAATGTTGGGAAAACGGGAGAAGTTACTCCATTTTTTAAGATTCCGTCGCGTGTGCAACCTTAATGGTTAAAGCTACACAGAAATCATGTATGACGGAAATGTTCTCCTTAAAATTATATAAAAAATATCCCACGACAGCATATGCCTATCTTTTATGGTTGACTCACAATAACACGTGTAACTCCCGATAGCTTAGCAGTTCGAAACTTTCTGATTATATTTGTCTACTCTTACGTTTATAACACTCTCAGTCATCCCTAATTAAAAACGCGAACGCACAGGTAGGCGGCTTGCTTGGCACCTAGAGCTAGCCTCTAGCGAGTCACCTAGCGAGTAGCTTCGTAAAACGAACATTCTTGAACGTTCGCGACCGGCCTAGCAGCTAGGCGTCAAACGCGCAGTTCGTCCGGTCGCGAACGTTCGAGAAAAAAAGAAATCATCAATAATTGTCTAATGACAAAAAAGCTGTTAAAAAAAACGTTTTATATAAAGACATTCTGTAGTATATTTAGTATCAGCATTGCACCCGTGCGAAGCCCGGGCGGGTCGCTAGTTATATATAATACATCTACGGTATATTTCAACTTAATCCGTTTTGTCGTTTAGGCCTGATTGAGGAACAAACATACATACAAACTCACAAACATTCACATTTATAATATTAGTCGACTCGTGACAGACGTTGTCCTGTCAAATTTCAATAATCGAATAGAAAAGGCTGAATGTTTTTAGTCTGTGATGTCAGATTTGTTGCACACCAGCGCCATCTATACCAAAATTATACTTTTTAAGTTTTTTTTATCATTTAGGGGTTGCTTTTCGGATTATAAGTTCTCCCTTTATTTATTCAGATTTTTTATTTACATACTACAGCAAATTTCATCATTTCATTTTGATTGGGAAAAAACATAGCAGCCTTATCACAAACTTTCGCATTTATATTATTATTAGGATTAGGATTATTATGCTAAGCTGTGTTGGCCCATTTAACACGTGCTCAAAACGGTAAAGGAAAACATCGTGAGGAAACCAGTTATTATTATATAAAAGCGGCGACGTGTTAGCAATCTATCACGTATAGAATGCTCCTGCAAAATGTGGACATGTGCCAAATGTAATGCTTGAACGTGACTTTACACCCTTTAGGAATATTCAAGATTTGAACGATTATGCTAGATTTACACTCTCGCCTCGTACCTCGCCTCGTGCTTCGTCTCGTGTCTCGGCCCGCACCTCGCGTGATCGATAGTAAAGGAGAGAGGCGCGAGGCGAGCCACGAGCATCTATTCACACTCTCGTCTCGTGGTTCGCCTCGCACCTCGTCTCGCGACTCGTACGCGAGTGTAAATCTAGTATTAGGAATATTCAAGATTTGAACGCTTAGAGATCTAATAGAACGTGATCGAAGATAGAAGCGTGATCCTATCTGGCAATGCATGTATGTATGTAACTATGTTTGTGAAGGTAGATTCTTGCAACTCAATTTTGAAGCATCCCAGCCGATTGAGCAGAAATATCGCATACCTATGTAACTTCGGTGACAATGCAATAATATTACAGTGAGCTGATCTGATAATGGTCAGGAGCTGTTCAACAGACACTCACAATGGAACTCTTTAGTTAATATTTCGATTGAGTGAAAACTTTGCATACTTGTCAAGTTCCGATGACAATGTTATTATGATGTGACAGGTTTAAATGATTTTACAAAAGCTTGTTTTTGTGGGCATGTGCCAAATTATAATGATTGGACGTGCCTCTGACTACCCCCACTTCAAAATGATCTAAGCGTCTGGAGATCTGAGAGAATGTCTACCGTACTTGGGGATTACAGTTGTAATTCATTTATTTTTTAGGGTTCCGTACCCTTAGGGTAAAATCGGAACCCTATTACTAAGACTTCGCTGTCCGTCTGTCTGTCTGTCCGTCTGTCTGTCTGTCTGTCACAGGGCTGTATCTCATGAACCGTGATAGCTAGACAGTTGAAATTTTCACAGATTATGTATTAATGTGGCTGCTCTAACAACAAATACTAAAAACAGAATAAAATAAATATTTAAGGGGGGCTCCCATACAACAAACATGTTTTTTTTGCCGTTTTTATAAATAATGGTACGGAACCCTTCGTGCGCGAGTCCGACTCGCACTTGGCCGGTTTTTTTATATTATTTTTGTCTCTGAAAAATATTTTTTAACAGAAAACTTATTTTACATTGAAATAAATAATGAGATACCTTTAAATAAATGGTTTGTATACGACCACAATTTCTTCCACATTGATCTGACATATCTGAGAAAATTATTTCGGCGAGAGACATCTTAAAGTATGCCACTCTAGAAACACCATTCAGCAGCCATATTACAATGTCAGGCCACCCTTCAGGACACTGTAAAATACCAAGATTATACTCATTTTCACCATGTCTAGCGCCCGCCGCCGTCAACGACGAAGTGCACGGTAAGGTTGGCGGCCGGTTTTAAAACATAAGCTAAAATATCCTCCCGCAACATGTTGCGCTGACCCCACAATAAGTGGGAAAAGGAGAAGAAAATCATGATACTCATCAAACCTTGTAAAAACGTTCATCTCAAATGAAGGACCCAATATTTTTTTGTCATTTCTGAGTTTATCAGTATTTTGTAAAAGTTCTCAAGCAGTTATAAGAAGATGCGATTTCTTATTTTTTTAAAGTAATAATGAGGATGTTCAGGGTTGAAATTTATGATGTTAAAAATGTGTCCCTCAATTCTCACCCGAGAATTGAGGGACACATTTTAGAGAGAGCCATACATTATAATATTATATCCTACTTGCCGACCCGTGACAGACGTTGTCCTATCAAATTTCAATAATCGAATTGAAAAGACTGAATGTTTTTAGTCTGCGATGTCAGATTTGTTGCACACCAGAGCCATCTATGCAGAAATCATCCCTTTTGCGTTTACTTATCTTATATAAATTTTAACTTAATCCGTGTTGTCGCTTAGGCCTGATTGAGGAACAAACATACATACAAACTCACGTACTTTCGCATTTATATTATTACTAGCGACCCGCCCCGGCTTCGCACGGGTAGCATGTTATTATACATATAAACCTTCCTCCTGAATCACTCTATCTATTAAAAAAAACCGCATCAAAATCCGTTGTGTAGTTTTAAAGATATAAGCAAACATACATACATACGCGGGAAGCGAAAAGCGTCTTTGCTTTATACTATGTAGTGATTAGGATTTACCTTCCTATAATTACTAGTATAAGTTTGTGGATTTGTTACTATAGCGCTGGTCTTTCATGATGTCAGTGTATTATGTTATGGCTATGTGAACAACGAGTGTTTGAGAAAAATGCGCCAAGTTAGGCTCAATCTTACCGCAAATACAAGCCTCCTAATTTTCTGTGCCATAGTGTTTGCTTCAGCAAGTAAGGATTTTACTTCCTTCTTAGTAACGCTGCAACTGTCTCTGGACGATTTACTAACCAAACACATCAAATTCGTCGTAGATATACCTTTAACTTTTTTAGTTAACTGGTTGTATATTTTCTTCTGCTCAAAAATAAATAAAAATAATCGTTAATGTTACCTACAAGCTCGAAATCAAGAGGAAACCAGATTCGGCGACGACGGGCTTGCAACTTGTCACGTATGGAATGCTAACTACTGCAAAAATATGGGCATAATCAAATGTAATATTTGGACATGCCTATGATTATCTTCAAGATCTGAGAGGAACTCATCATACTTGGGGATTACAGTCGTGATTCTATTTATTTTTTTCATTAAAATACTACTTACAATTTCTTCTTTTTGTAATGTAAGTTGCTTATGGTCTAGTTCAGTTTCATAATATTTGACATCATCATGACTTTCTTGCTGTTGATCAATAATATCTTCTATTTCAAGGAACTTTTGCATATTTGTAGCTGCATTTTCGACAGCGTTATAAAGTTCATCAACTAAGTCACATAAGATGGTGTACGCTACATTGGTGAACTTCTTCTGAACCGCAATCAAGGTAGTTTCCTGGAAAATACATATATATTCCTGGAAAATACATATATACACACATAAAATCACGTCTTTTTCCCAGAGAGGTAGGCACTAGGCAGAGACCACAGCTTCCACTTGCTACGATCCTGACCCACTTCTTTTGCATCATTCACTCTCAACACATTCCTCATGCATGCTCGTCGGCTTAGAGTACTCTTAACCTAGCCGTTTTTTCAAAACATCTCCAATTTTCTAAAAAAATAAGCCAAGGTCTTCTTTCAACGTTTCCATTCACACTCGCCTTATCTGGGGGCACAGCAGTGCCCCCGCCAAGTCAAGCAATAAAGCGGCACGGCTGTACCATCCTTTTCTCGAAGCAGTTCAGGCCATTTTTGACCCCCTATAACTTCGTTGTGGATAAAACTAGAAGCCTGAATTTTCAGTAACCAAGCAGTCACTATATAAACACGGTATATTTCAAATTTCATTCAATTTGAACCAGTAGATTAAGAATTATAACTAGTCAAAGTTTCCTGTTTTGTCACTCACTCACTCACTCACTCACTGACTGACTGACTGACTGACCGATCATCAAAAGTTTAAGGCACTTCTAGCAGACATAGAAGCTTCAAATTTGAAACACAATTAGTGTTTAGTGTAAAAATCCTAAAAAAACCTGCCAAGTGCGAGTCGGACTCGCGCACGTCGAGTTCCGTACCATTATCTATAAATCACGTTTGTTGTATGGGAGCCCCACTTATATATTTATTTTATTCTGTTTTTAGTATCTGTTGTTAATTTCTGTTGCCGCTATAGCGGCAACAGAAATATATCATCTGTGAAAATTTCAACTGTCTAGCTATCATGGTTCATGACATACAGCCCTGTGATAGACAGACGGACAGACAGACCGACAGACCGGCAGACAGACAGACGGACAGACGTACAGATGGACAGACGGACGAATGGACAGTGGAGTATTAGTAACAGGGTTCTGTTTTTACTCTTTAGGTACGGAACCCTAAAAAGTAGGGTTTAGCCCTACTTTTTAGGGTTCCGTACTAAGCTAACCGTAATTAGCTAACCTTTACGTAATAACTTAAGACAGAAGGACCCTTAAAGTAGGGACTGAATAAATTAACCGACTTGGTATTACATGGATCTCACAACTTTTTACGGTAGAAGAACTGAGTTGCGTTGCGAGACTTGTTTTTTTTTACAAGTTATGTTTTGATGGCATATACATGTTTTGTCAATCATTCTTCATTCATTCTCTTTTCCTGGAATCTTTAAATAAAAACCTTTTCTTTTGTTTTTAGGATTGGTTGACTGATAGGAGTGTTTAGTTTATCAAGTCAAAAGAAAAGCCGCAATTTCACTAAGAGACATTTTGTCCTGCGACCTTGTTGCCTAACACGTATCCTACGTGTCGCCCGACATCGCGACATCTCCGGATTGCGGTAAAAGTCGGTGTCGACGCTAGCTACGTGTCCCTCGACAATCACCCGACACTAATCCTCATATTCATATTCTTAGTTGTAACCCTGAAACTACATTGACTCAAACTCTTTCGAGGTCTCTTGAATTTTCCTCGAAAAGTACCTCTTGTTTGGTATCTTAAATCGATCTTCTGGAGGTTCCACAATTCACTTCTAATGCGTCATTACGTCATCAGTCCGAGGAGATTTTCATCAAACAAAGCGTCTTAAATTTGCACTCTGTGGTGATTTCTAAATGTCACGAAAGTCAAAGAAACATTACACGCATGCGTCGTTCAGATGCTCAAGGTATCTTGAGGTACCTTGAGTTGACAGTTCTGTTGACTGGGGAATCCTAAACTAGATGCAAATCGAGGTGATTTTATAAATGAAAACTAAAAACCAAAACATGGTTTCGAGGTCGAGGTGAGGATATTTACGGTTACAATTAAGGTAATACATACGGTTATATTCCGAGGTTACAATAAAGAATATGGGGATAAATCTACGTGCCGGGCGGCTTTATTTTGCTGTTGCCATTATGTTGTAATTTTTAGGGTTCCGTACCCAAAGGGAAAAAACGGGACCCTATTACTAAGACTTCGCTGTCCGTCTGTCTGTCCGTCTGTCTGTCACAGGGCTGTATCTCATGAACCGTGATAGCTAGACAGTTGAAATTTTCACAGATTATGTATTTCTGTTGCTGCTATAACAACAAATACTAAAAACAGAATAAAATAAATATTTAAGGGAGGCTCCCATACAAAAAACGTGATTTTTTGCCGTTTTTATAGATAATGGTACGGAACCCTTCGTGCGCGAGTCCGACTCGCACTTGGCCGCTTTTATTTAGTTTTGAGAGATCATGTTGACACAAAATAAATTTATTCTTTCTTTCTATCTTTATTTTCAACTAGGTACGTTCAGGCTCGCAATAGCTTACCAGGTCTGTTGCAATCCTGCGTATCATGTTGTTCGTGAACACCCTGAACCTAAAGTCAGGAAGACAAGTGGCCAACTGTAGCACTGGAAATGCGTTGGACAAGTCCAAGTGGCCGTAGTCAGAACTGGTCACAGTTACATCCAAAGAACCAGTGTAGTGAAGCTTCCTTGTTTCTGATGATAAATAATCGAGGTCTATAGATATCAACACGTAATTCTTCTAAAGCCGGGGTCCCACGGCGCGTAAAATGACGGGCCGCGCCGGATGACGCTCCGCCTGTGTGCGTCCGGCGCGTCGCGTACAGAGCGTTCCGAGCACGGGCCACCACGGATGCATCGTTCCCACGGCGCGTCCGTCTGCATTGGCGCGGTCTGGCGCGTGAAAACGCGGGCCGTGGGACCACGGCATAATACACGTACCTACTTAATAATTTAGTTTAGATTTGGCCGAGTGGGGAGGTACCTCGACTTTCAATCTGAAGGTTCGAAAAATTTATATGTGCATCAAAAATACGTGCTCAAAACGGTGAAGGAAAACATCGCGAGGAAACCATTTAGTATCCTTATAAGCGGCGATGGGCTTGCAACCTGTCACGTATGGAATGCCAACTACTGTAAAATGTGGGCATATGCCAATATGATGTTTGGTCGTGCCTCTGACTACCCCCACTAGACATCTTCAAAGGATCTAAGCGTCTGGAGATCTGAAAAAGATGTCTACCGTACCTACTTGGGGATTACAGTCGTGATCTAATTTTTTTAGTACGTTAAGGTGGTACTTACTTATTTCATTTATAGTCGAAATAAATTCTGAAATTTAATAAGAATATTATAATACCTATAATAAATAAAATATAACTAAATAATGCAATATAATTTTGCGATGTTTTCGTTAAATAACCAAGTAGGGTTACTTTCATAATTTCATAATAAATTACCAAAACCGCAATCACTTCTTGGACCCTCTAAGATGGTAAAATCGCGTATATACAGACTCCAGTTATCATCTTCTAATGATATTCCCTGCCCCCTTACCACAAGCTTCAAAGTAATATTTTAAGAGCATTCCTGGGCAGGCGTTTTTCTATACAAACGTATTCAGCTGTTTCCTCCCTGAATGATGACACTCGAGCAAATATTTTTACCATACAATCTTTGGGAACCAC
Source organism: Hydriomena furcata (assembly GCA_912999785.1). Taxonomy (NCBI): domain Eukaryota; kingdom Metazoa; phylum Arthropoda; class Insecta; order Lepidoptera; family Geometridae; genus Hydriomena; species Hydriomena furcata. The sequence goes on from OU538821.1 coordinate 5,407,470, forward strand.
TGCATGCCTCCATATCTTATATATCATATCTTCATATCTTAAAAGAATAAGGAACCGTTTAAAACCACAAAAAATTACCAGTTTAAAGACGTCAAACAAATTTGTCTTTCTTTTTCAATGAAACAAAGACATAAAGGCATAGCTCCCCATCTTTCTTAATATTATTTTTGAAAAAAATATTTTCATTCGATCCAGTTTTTAATGAGGAAACAAGTGAATACGAAATAGCGATTTCGTCAATTTTAATAAGAGTAATGGATCTGCGTTGTTGTTGTCTCTATCTACTCATATGTTTATATCTTGGGCACAGCGCGACCGTAATATTTTTTTTAAATAACTATTATTCAAATTTGTCGCTGCCAGGATTCCCTCTTAAAAGCTTGTGGCACACCCCCCCCCCCTGTACTAGTAAAATAAACCACTCTCTCACCTCCGTCGCTTTGGAACGCACATGGTATTTCACCAATAGTCAATGCCACACCACTCAATTTGCCAATAATGCGTTTATCTAACATGGACACTTCTAAAATGGTACAAAACATAGCGAAAGACTCCCACATCCACAGATCCTCCTGTAAGTAATAAATATATCAGTATATTATAAACTAGCGACCCGCCCCGGCTTCGCACGGGTTTAATACATATAAACCTTCCTCCTGAATCACTCTATCTATTAAAAAAACCGCATCAAAATCCGTTGTGTAGTTTTAAAGATATAAGCATACATACAGACGCGGGAAGCGGGAAGCGACTTTGCTTTATACTATGTAGTGATGCGAAAGTAACTGTATGAATGTCTGTAACGTTATCATGGTGATAAAATTTCATATAGATATAGCTTACAGTCTTGGAACGGACATAGGCTACTTTTTAACAATGTTTTCAAACTTGTATAATGGGAACCAGATAACTGATAAAATACTTTATATTTTTTTTTGTAAATGCATATTATTATATATTTTAGCACCCAGACTCAGATCAAATATCTGTCTATTACGCAAATATTTGCCCTGGGTGGGGATCGAACCCACAACCTACAGCGCAAAGGCAGAGCTACTACCAACTGAGCTGCGAGGAACAAAACAACGTATTAATTAGGGTAGTTCGAAGTAACACCTTAATTACCTACCGAGCTAAAACCATTGTGATATGAATGGCATAGATACTCTACTTTGCATTATTTCTTTATTTTATTTTATACTAGCCCACCCGTGACAGACGTTGTCCTGTCAAATTTCAATAATCGAATGGAAAAGACTGAATGTTATTAGTCTGTGATGTCAGATTTGTTGCACAGCAGCGCCATCTATATAGAAATCAACCCTTTTGCGTTTTTTTATCGTTTTGGGGATGTTTTTCATTGTTTAAAGTAGTCTATTATCTATTCGGGCATTATATCTACATTTACAGCAAATTTCAACTTAATCCGTTTTGTCGTTTAGGCCTGATTGAGGAACAAACATACATACAAACTCACAAACTTTCGCATTTATAATATTTTATAGGATTAAAATTTTTGGAAAATTTACCTACAGCTAGGAGCTAAAATATAATAATAATAGGATCACGACTGTGATCCCCTAGTACGGTTAGACATCCCCTCAGATGTGGCATGTCAGAGGCACGTCCAAACATTACATTTGGCACATGCCCACATTTTGCAGTATTTAGCATTCCATACGTGACAGGTAGCAAGCCCATCGCCGCTTAAAAGAATACTAACTAGGAACACAAGAATATTAATGTTATATTAATTAGACTTTAGTCGCAAAGTACTAATGTAATTGAACTGGTTACTTAAGGGGCTCCCAGTCGCTGATTGCTCTTTTTCGAAACGAAAAAAGTTTCGAACAAAAACAATCGTCGACTGGGAGCGCCTTAATGTCAGTTTCAAGTTCTTTTCAAATTGGTTAATAAGCATTTTACATATCCCTTGCGTCTATACACAAGTGTAAAGTTCATTAGAGCGAGGAGTCAATGTTATTGCCTCTATGTGTAAATTTGTACTAGACAGACGGACAGCGAAGTCTTAGTAATAGGGTTCCGTTTAAACCCTTTGTATACAGAAGCCTAATAAAAGAGTGCTCCCTGATCGAACCAACAGGTATTTTGCTCTGTTTTACCCAAAACATTTGATTCAAGTTACATAATCAAGCAATTTGATTTTCCCTAACGGCATTGGTAGGGGTAGATGGGCTTGTGTCCTGAGTATTCAAGTATCGTCTTAGTACACCCTGTATCATGTTTATATCCGGGTAGGTAAAATGCGGGCGAAGTTGTCACTAATTTTCTATTCTATTCTAAAAGCTAGTAGGTACTATAGTTATAAACGATTTCACCATATGTATAGGAGTAACAGGCTCCACATTAGTACTCCTCAGATCCTGTTGATAATATGGGACCATCGTTTTGAGAGCAACAAGCAAAGCTCCTTTATAATAAGGTCCATTTTCTCCCGAAATCCCAATGCCTGATGATGAGTTATCATACATATGAAGCAGGGATGGCCCAAACGTAGGAACAAATCCTGGGAAAAATAAAACAGTTTAGTCAGCATCTTATAATTGTTAGCGCTAACTGATGATTAGAAGTTAATCTACACTAATAATAAAAACAAAAAAAAAAGTATTTTGATTGTAATAAACTATATATTACTTATCATTGAGCCAATGAGTAACATCTAAGTGCTTATACACGTTGACTCGCGGGCGCGGTGGCGGGCGCGGTCACGAAATATCAAACGTATGACGTGATTTCCAAGTGTTCACGTTCAAAACGCACGTGCGGTCTAAGTAGCGAGCTAATCACGTCATACGTTTGATATTTCGTGACCGCGCCCGCCACCGCGCCCGCGAGTCAACGTGAATAAGCACTAAAGGTTGATCTTGTGTTCTAAAGGTGTCCAGACATAGCGCGGCATTTGAGCGTGGCAGCCGCGCGTAAATTAACCGGTTTAAACTAGTCACGCGGCAAACTTGTGTCCTGCGAATGCCGCGCTGTATCTGGTCACACCTTAACAAAACAACAATAGCGAGTAATTTTTATTATATACAAGCTGACTCGGCGAACTTCGTATCGCTTTAGAATAAGTTCCTGTCCCGTTCCCGTTCTACGACTCTACGTTTTAGTTAGAAAACTTTTGTATGGGAAAAAGAAAAGGGCTGTTTTTAGGGTTTTCCTGGCAATTATTCGAATTTTTCTCACCTTTTAAACCTTCCCTAGACCTCCACGAACATTTCAAGACCAAGATAAGATAAATCCGTTCAGCCGTTCTCGAGTTTTAGCGAAACTAACGAACAGCAATTGATTTTTATATATATAGATTATATTTTTTTAAAATTTCAATAATGTTAATATCAAAAAAATCGCGGGACGCCGAAGCGGACAGCTAAAGATAAAGATAAGATAAAGATATTTTATTTCTCAACAAACGTCCTTAAATACATAGATAAACAAAAGTATAGCTAGTTTTTATATACATAATTGCTGACCTTTTTCACCATCGTGTGAAATCAAACCGAGCCGCATATCAGCACTAGCCAATACTGTATTAAAGCCACCCTCTGCGGAGCACACTTCGAGTCGAATCAGCTGACACGTATTGGGAAATGTTTCCACTATTGAAATCTGCTCGCTGTAAGCGGGATTATAATTGCAATACTGAATTGCGGTTTTGCCCTGGGAAGAAGTAATTAATTTATATGATGAGTGCAAAATAGTTTTTATTCAGTAACCGCAAAACATACAGCTTTGTTTTTCATGACAAAGATAACTTATGGATTTAAGGCGCTCCCAGTCGACGATTATTTTTGTTCGAAACGAAAAAAGAAATACTTGTGAACAAGCCACATCTCCTATTTTATAATGTATAGTATATGTGAATAAAGATGTACCCATCTTTAATCACTTCAATAAATAATCCTACCGACCGCTGCAATGACGACAAACACACGTCGGCGTGTGGTCCGCCTTAGCTTTTCGAATAAATTAATGATATAAATTATGTATAATTACTTATCAAAAATCTATTCTAATAGAAATCTAGATCTACATATTACCTATCTTTAACAATAAATCACAAGTTGATTTTAATAGTAGGTATATATAACATATTTCGATCATAAATTCTAAAATGTATCATTTTGAAATAATATCTTTATCGTGAAAAGTTTCTGCTATTATGTTTTCAGCTTAATAGAAATCTAGGTAGGAACCTGAAGTAATATACTTATAAAAATAGGAGATGTGGCTTGTTCAGAAGTATTTCTTTTTTCGTTTCGAAAAAGAGCAATCAGCGACTGGGAGCCTCTTAAGGTGATAAGTCAAATTTTTGACGTTTTGTATGGGCTTAGTCTACACGGATAGGACGGAAAAAGTGATAAAACTGCATTATCTTGAAAACAGTGAAATTTAAAAAAAAAATGTCATTAATTTAGGCAGTATGATTATCTAACGAATTATATAAAAGTGAACTATTTAGCTATTCATAGTTTTGATTAAAAACGAAACTAGTGTTTTTGAAGAGCCAACTTTGGAAAATAAATCTATCGAGAAAAGTTTCACCAATCGTGATTCTGTCTTTAATTTATCTAGATTAAATCCTTAAGTTATCTTTGTATAAAAAAACAAAACTGTTATTGAAAAAAAAAACGATTCTGCGTTCATCAAAAACATTTATTACTCGTCTTTATCTAGATAAATTATATATATTTCAAAACACTAATTTCGTTTTTACTCAAAACTATGAATAGCTAAACAGTTCATTTCTATATAACTCGTTAGATAATCATACAACCTACACAAATTAAAGACAGTTTCTTTTTAAGTTTGATGATTTTCAAGATAATGCGGTTTTATCACTTTTAGCGTATTATCCAGGTAGACTCAGACCATACAAAAAAACAAAAACTTCAAGCGTCACCTTAAACATTTATGCATATTTTCATAGCATTACACACGAAAGCTCTACGCTGATAAAACATTTAATTTATTATTAAAACTTCCCATCTTTGTAGTTTAAACATTTTGTATCAATCAGACCAGTTTAAGTTTCTTCAAAATCTTTTTAAACTAGTAATCATCACATTCTTTCCGCTTTCAAAAAGAAACCGCATCAAAATCGGTCCGATCGTTTAGAAGCTACGATGCCACAGACAGATTGAATAAAAAATTAGAATATCTAAGCATTTTATTTACCGTTAAACCACAAAAAGAAACTTTGACGTAAGTGTTAGGAGGCTTTCCGTAGCGGCGATCTCCTTGACTCTGAGACCCAACAAGTAGACCAAACGCTCCATAAACGGTAATAACATAATTTGCAATTTGCTGTTCTGAGCCAATCAAACCAGAAGAGACAGCCCTAGAACAAGACGAGATATTAAAAACCGGCCAAGTGCAAGTCGGACTCGCGCACGAAATGTTCCGTACCATCTATAAAAAACGGCAAAAAAACATGTTTGTTGTATGGGAGCCCCACTTAAATATTTACTTTATTCAGTTTTTAGTGCTTTTGTTATAGCGAATAAAATACATCATCAGAGAAAATTTCAACAGTCTTGCTATCACTGTTCATGAGATACAGCCCTGTGACAGACAGACGGACAGACAGACAGAAGGACAGCGCAGTCTTAGTAATAGAATAGAGATTATAACCTTTGGGCTTTACCTAAAAATAAAATAGGATCACGACTGTAATCCCCAAGTACGGTAGACATACTCTCAGATCATCGATGAAGTCTAAAGAGGATAGTCAATGACACATTTAAACATTTAATTACTAAAAATATCTTACCCATTAGCTTCTTGGCCCACAACTACAGGCATAACCTGGATTTCACCTCGGCATATAATGGATATGTCCACCTTTAAAAAGCCCACAGCACCTGCCACTGGCTCCCGAAGAACATTAAGCTGTGCCCACTTGTGAAACACTTGGTGGTCTGTTAATTAATATTAATTATTATGATTAACTAGTGGAAACCCTCGCGACTTCCTTAGGGGTTGAATTTCGGGAATTCCTTAGTGTTACTCCACACATCAAAAAAATCCGAAGGATCACTTTGGAACGTCTTAGGAGCTAGGTGAAGCTACACCTTTTCCTCGCGACCAAACCTAGAAGAATAAAGCAACAAACACGGCTAGGGGCCTATCATATGTTTTCGATGATTCTTTCACACATGAGGTATGACTATGTTTTGTAAAAAAAACCGGCCAAGTGCGAGTCGGACTCGCACACTAAGGGTTCCGTACCATTATCTATAAAAACAGCAGAAAAATCACGTTTGTTGTATGGGACCACCCCTTAAATATTTATTTTATTCTGTTTTTAGTAATTTGTTGTTTAGCAGCTACATAAATTCATAATTTGTGAAAATTTCAACTGTCTAGCTATCACGGTTCATGAGATACAATCCTGTGACAGACAGACGGACAGCGAAGTCTTAGTAATAGGGTCCCGTTTTTACCATTTGGGTACGGAACCCTAAAAAGGTCTTATATATGGTTACAAAGAAAGCTAGTTGGAAATATGCTTACTAGGTTGTTCCCATACTGCTGCCAATTCGATGTTTGTTTCGCCTAACAAACGAGGTGGAGAACAGCATTTGGGTTCCATCACAGCCAACCACAAGCTGGTGCGTTGAACTTCGCGAACGGTCGCGTACCATTCGAACAGAAAATACTATAGAAATATAAAACATACCTATCTTGTATAAATTTCTTAGAAACCTTCGCCACTTTATTCGCGTGAACTTTGACGCCTAAAGTGGTTTTGGGGATTTTTTTCTTACAATTTGAAGTTTGTTGAAACTAGAAGTTTCGGCTATAAGAACCTTATTAACCTCTATATTAGCTTATAGGTACCTTAGAGATTTAGGCTATTAATTCGTAAGTACCTCTCTGTAACAAGGTTCCTCGGTGTTTTTTCTTACACTAGTTCTATGTTTTTCTTTTCCTAGCATTACCACTACATACGAGTTGGTGGAATGGTGACTGGCCCATGCTAGTTTCCGAGCCTCCAACACGTTAACTGAAATCTGATAAAAAAACATAACCATTATCTACACTACTATTATAACAAAGTAAAATTTGTATTTTTGTTTGTAATGGATAATTAAAAAACTAATAGACCAATTAAAAAAAAAACACCTATCAAAAGCTTAATTATTAGCAAGTAATGAGCTATGATTTATATTCAAAAAAATTAGAGATTCTCACTAAAACGGTAATAGTGTATTTTTGATCTTCAGAGTACATCCGTGCGAAGCCATGTCATCCAAATCAATACATGGACTCCCTCAACTCAATGGAATATAGAGTGATTTGACGTAACGCTATCCAGCCCATAACAGTTACATTACAAGAAGTTATTGTAATTATGAGTGCATGTGAGCCCATAGCGGTTATCTAAGCCCTATGGGTGAGCTAATCGGATAAGCATCGAAAGGAAATGACCGCGTCCTTAGATTCTTACATCATACTTATTTTGTTTAAAGATATTTCCTAACCTAAGCAGGTTTGCAGACATAATAGAGAGCAGGCTAATATTGCTTTACAACAAGAGCTAGTAGCAACTAGTAGGAAAGTTTATTAGATTTCTAGACGCACTTGACTACTGTGACAGTTCAGTAACTAAGTAGTAATAAAATTGACAAACAAATTGGAAAGCGGTTGCCCGAACCTGCCCTTTCACGTAAAGGAGTGTCTTAACTTAAAGCGACAATTGCAGTGCGGCAGTCGCACTTCGCACGCTGTGAATGAACGTAGGTTAGGATATGGGACTATCGATTATTTTAAATGGAAATTTATGGCTCTTTTAATGTGTTTTAGGATCCAACTGAAATATCACGTGGGGTACCTTGCACGTGTCGCGTAGCCTATGTAGTACTGCTACGCAAACATTCATCGACATAGCTTAAAAACATAGTGCGCCTCAGATTAGACGCTCGAGGACAACAATATCTATATACCTCATGAATTAATTAATGATTTTAGCAACTGTTTATTTACGTGTGCTGGCTCTGTGGTGCTTCCTCGAGCGTGTAATCTAAAGGCGCCTTTAGTGTCCAGAAACTCAGTATTACTGCCGCGTACTTGCCGCTATATGTTTAGACAAACCTTAAGAGTACGGACAGGCGCGCATTGTATTGCAAAAAAGGCCGGCAGTATTTGTTCTGGGCAGCCAACAGCGGCCGATACTGCGTCTACCAATAAGGAAGGTTGATAAATAATTCATGAGTTCACTTATTCAATACAACCTGAAAATATTCCAGCGCCGCTTCCGGGTTTATGTCCTGGTTTCTCTGCTTCAGTTTTTGCCGACATCTCTTGTCTGGTGACTTGGTGGTGCGCATTGTCCGCATTGTGCGCATTTTATTTAGGTCTTAACAGCCGAAACTGAGGGTCCAATGATTTAATATTGATGGTTTTCTTGTTTTCTGCATACATATACAGATTTGTATCTTTGATTTGTATAATATCAATTGTTACAGTGACGGATGAATTGAATGAATGAAAACCTTTTTCTTATTTTTTAAACCGACGAAAAAAGAGGAGGTTCCCAATGCGACATGTAAAAAGAGGAGGTTCCCAATGAACATTATATTTTTATTTTGTTGCTTTTTTATAACATACTAGCTAACCCGGTGAACTTCGTATCGCTTTAGAATGTTAATTTCCCGTTACAGTGCCCGTTCCCATTCCCGTTCCCGTTAAAAAGTATCATATGTCCGTCTCCTGGTTCTAAGCTACCTCACCACCAATTTCCAGCCAAATCGGTTCAGCCGTTCTTGAGTTATAAATAGTGTAACTAACACGACTTTTTATTATATTTAATATACAAGCTAACCCAGCGAACTTCGTATCGCTTTAGAATTAACTCCCGTTCCCGTTCCCGTTACCGTTAAAAAGTATCCTATGTTCGTCTCCTGGTTCTATGCTACCTCCCCACCAATTTTCAGCCAAATCGGTTCAGCCGTTCTCGAGTTATAAGTGTTGTAACAAACCCGACTTTCTTTTATATAGTAGAAGAAGATAAGAGTAATATTTTAACTGCTTATCCTAATTCGATGATTGTGTAAAAGAAAGCCCTAAGTTGGTCACATTTATATTATATTCGTCTAGGACTAATAGTTCCTACATAAAACTCAAATACTAGTCCTTAAGCTTTTCGATTGGTCGAAACATCGACTACACGATGAGTCGAAACATTTACGTCGTTTTTCTATTTCGTTTTTAAACGTAATTATTGTTGTTATACACGCATACACACGGAGTATTACTTGACGTGTTTCTTGATCATGAAAACATGGAATAAGAATATCATACTTGTATTTTTATCATAATGAAATTTTTTATTAATTAATAAAAAAAATTATAAATAAAAAAATATACCAGCAACTCTAACTCGTGCTCGGGTATTCCGAGAAGTCAGTATCAAGAAGGTTTATGCTTCGTATATAAACTTACATTTATTACTTGACTAACTTTTGACAGCGGTTTCGTGTACCTATTACCTGGACAACAGTAGGGTGTGCTATTCCAGGACAAAGGTATATTCCAAGTTTATTTGGTTTGGGCGTAATTGAGCCACAAACACAAACATCCAAACATACAAATATCCTCACAAACTATTTGATTTATTATATAAGTATTAAGTAACATTAATTCTTACAATAAATCTGTAGGTACGCATATTTTTTAACAGAAACTTTGACTTTGTCGATAGGTAGGTATGTACTGAGCTGACTAGGCCAAGGATTTCCTTCACCGTTTTGAACACGTGTAAAGTGCACATAATTTTATCGAACTGTAATCAATTTGTGTACGACTAGGATTCGATTCGATGCTCACCACAATCGAATCGAAAGTCGTGGTAACTTGGACTGGCCGACACCGTTTTACCTTATTGAATACCGAACTAATTAGGTATGCATACCTAGAAAACGAAGAAAAACAGAAGCTGTTAGTTGATTCCCGAAATATTCCCGTACGTTAATATAGTTCGATACTGATTTATCTCTATCTGTGTCAATAGAAGCCGAAACCACAAGCGTCTTGTTAAAATAACTTCTATCAAATTTATGACGAAACATCTCTATTTTAATTAAAAAATCGTTTTAGTGGAAGCGAAAAACGGAGGTCATAATTTACTTGACATTTTGATATTATGTAGATACTCAGTCTTTAATATGTACCTATAACAGTGTAGTTATAGGTAGCTCAACTGTCAGATCAGCATTGCCGACAGGCGTGGCAATGCTACTAACCCTCGTATTCAAGAACTACACTATGAGAACACGCACCCATAGTGGACGAAATCTCTTTTCATAAACATCACTTTATGTGTTGCTTCGACAGGTAGAGATCTGGATCAATTGAGCTACCTATATACTGTTTGCAACAGTCTTTAGATAGCTCAACTAGTTTTCGTGTATTTTGTAAATATTCCGTAAGTCTATTACCTATATTAGTAGGTAGTTTATAAAAAAGTTATATCTTACCTTTCGAAACGAAGCTTTATGTCATGTAACTTCGGTGACAATACAATAATATGGTGACTGTGAGCTGATCTGATGATGGAGTTAGAAGCTGTTCAACAGACACTCACAATGGAACTCTTTAGATACTTATCTTTTAAATACTTAGATTGAGTAAAAACTTTGCATACTCGTATTTCCGATGACAATGTTATATATGATGTGACAGGTGATAGCGCGCTGGTGCTCGATGGTTTCTATGATTTTATAAAAGCTTGTAATTGAAAACAATTTTTTAATAGAAAACTTATTTTAATTATTTAAACGTAATAGGTGTACAAGATAACTTAGGCAAGAGTAAATAAAACGCACATGTATTCTAATTTCAATATTATATTACTGCATTCGTATAAATAAGTTTCCAATAATTAAGTTCTACATACCTACATGCTAATACTACAACTACGATTACATAGCCAGTTATGATTTTGTAGGTCCATTTCAGAAATATGAATAAACAACAGAGAAACATAAAAAAAATATCTATATTAAAAATAACTTATAAAAAACTATTAAACTATCTTCACATACTGCTTTTGCTTATTCTACACAGATCTACATTATCGCACACTAGTACCTACATGAAACGTAATTTTAGTCTGTTTCTTGTATGGGGACCTGTTATAAAAAATACTTATTAAATAATTATAAATACCTATAAATATATATAAAAAATAATTCATAGATTATTCCTACTTACGAACAGATTTAAACCACATGTTGGTAAAGTAAATTACCTTATGAAGAAAAAACAAAACACAGACGGTAACAGAAATTGCTATCATTTATCTGAAACGGTCTAGCCAGGTGTTTAGATTATGTTTTTACATATACGTTATGGTTAGTAAAATATTTTATATTCAAAGAACTTTTAGAAAATTCTGCCTAGAACAGAGCCTATTAAGCAATATCAATTCAATATTTTCATGAGCAACTTGATATGAAACGGCTTGAAGTTGTTTAAAATTAGATATTTACATACTTTTTATTTTTTAAGAGAATATATAATAGTGTTACAGCTAAAAAGTTGTTTAAGCTAATATAATATATATTTTTTTGGTATTTAAGTTCATTAGTATTTATCCTACAACAGAAGTGTAGTAAATAGCGTTACTTCCAATAAAATCATGTCGGATATGGAATGATGAAATCATGTAACTGAAAAACTAAGTTTTATTCATATTTATCAATTACAATATAGATATTTTAGAGTCTTAAGCCCAAAAGACAAGTACATACTTCAGAAAAACGGAAACACAAACAGACAGTATCAAGACATACCTAGTACCTACACTATAGAAAAACAAATATACACATATTTGTGACAAACTTAACCTTATGCTATTGCGATGTTATGCGAAACCCCTTTACTATAAATATAATTATAATTAACATATTCTATAATTGCGCTTGTAATGCACAATGATATAACTGACTAGTACCATTAACAATAATACTCTTTGAGTAAAACGGAATGCTTAGTGATGACGGAAGTGGACAAATTATATAAGTTATAGTTTATAGTTTTATACATATTTCATCTTGGTTTAACTAAATCCTTTAATAACACTTATTAAGAGCCCGGCCACATAATAGCCAATACTTGGTGAAAATACAAAGAAGCGTCGTATATCGCGCCGTAAATTCAAACGGTGCTGTCAGCGGCTGTGCCGTGACACAGCAACGGCCGGCCCCTATAATGGTCATACGGCCGGGCTTCATATAGCCATTTAACTAAATGTGAGTATGTGCTAAAAAGAACGTTTAACGTACTTGGGAATAACGACAGTAATTCTATTTTTTTTTTCGTTAAGGTTTGACCAGTTATTGCTCGGCATTTGAACGCGGCAGCCGCGTGCGACTAGCCGCGCTATGATTGGACGACGGCCGAGCGCGGCAGCCGCGAGCTACCTGCAAACTTGTGTCTTGCAAATACTGCGCTATGTCTGGGCACACCTTTAGTAAATATATCGATGAGAGAAAACGTTTGTGCTGTAGTAAAAACCTATATACTTGTAGGTACATCACCACAGACAGACAACTCTTAACTCAATGAAGCTGTGAAAGAGATGATTATTTTGTACAGTTTTGATTTATCTGTGTCCTGTGTATTGACGATGGACGATTCTATTCTGCTAAAGCAGTTACAAAAAATCGATTTCATTAGCGATGTTTTTATACGATGTAAAACATTTTCGTGGTTATGATTAGGGTAACTTTCTAGATCTCTAATATACTGTTAGAATAAAACCTTATTTTAAGATAAAATCTTGAAACTTATTCGAGTCAAGAAATGGTCCTACATAATCATTGTTTTTTTTTACAAGATAGAACAAAATATTGAATGCGTGGTACAAACCACATACTGTAACATCTTTAATAAGTGTAACATCTTTATTTGTTAACAAAATAAAATATGACCAAAAGTCATTTACTTAAAAAGATTGCTATTAGTATAAATAGCGTGAAAGTCAACTCAATTCTTTTTCCTGGCCGCTGTGACTAATTGTCACAATTCTGCCAATATCTGGCGTGGAAGTTATACCACTTCTTTAATTCATATTGACATTGACTTTGATTTTTTTTAATGTAATGCAAGCTAATAAGGTCCATGAGACCCGTACCATTCGACTCGGATATTTGTTTGATTTTACCCATGTTTTTAGTGCACTGACTTTTTTTCCCACAGCAAATACGTTTTATCCTACCAATATTATTATTATTATATGAAGATAGTTCTATTGGAATACAGAGATTAAATAAGTACCTATTACCTACTAATAGTTATTTTAACATACTAAAGTCGAGAATACACTGTGATTACATACAACAGCAAATTTGTATTGAATTTTTACAGTAAATACATTACCACAAAAGTAAAAACAATTAGCTGTCTTTATTACCGACGAGACTCGAGAGACGAGGCGAGAGATCAACTATTAAATCAACTATTATAACATACAGGATGTATTAACACTACTACCGAAAACTGAAATAGGGTATTTAGACGCGGCCAGCGACAAGATCGCAATATTCACAAAATATTGTTGCCTGTGAAAGACGTTACAATTATTATCTTTCTGGCGTGAATCTATTATCAGACAAAAGCTATTTTATGTTATAGGTAGCATTACCTTACCTATGTTTTCAGTATTCGGGAGATGACTTCATACATCCTGTATTTATTAATATTAAACAGTGCTTACCTGCACCTAGCGAAAGTAACAAAGATTTGATAACAACCAAAAACGTTAGGTATTAAACTCAAGCGGGATTTGAAACCACACCTTATTTTGAGTAACGGTGGTTTTGGAACCGTTTTCGTGAAACCCATCGTAATTTTGTCGTGGAGATTGAGCTCAACGGCCAAAGTGATAACGTAAGTTTTGGGTTACTTAGAAAAATCTTTGAACTATAATCAGATCACATACACATTAAAACAAAAATGCAAAGTACCAGCCTTTCTGAATCGGTCTTACTTTAGGCAACAGTTTTACAATGTTTGCCAAATGTTTTCGATATCACATAAAATATGTTCTAAGAATTCTTCATCGCAGGTCGATTTGTGACAATACTGCATTCGTTGGAATAAAATAAAAGATAATTAACCGTTTTTACGAACAGAGGGTTCAGTTTCCATACCTTCATGATACACATAGGTTTATGGTAGACAAACAACAATCGTTTAACCCAATAAAATGACAACTATCCGTAATTTTACCCGACTGCGCCAGGTTGGTAATGTTTTTTGAGTATATACATATATGTATGTATGTTCATTTCTTTGGCACGCTCTACAGCCTAAACGAGTATTATGAGGCCGGAGGATTTGTCTAACTTGTGGGAATGACATAGGCTATATAATTAAAAATGGCACCCTCCTTTCCTTCTAAAATTTTTTGAGTTAGATATTTTTAGCAGTCGGGTTTATGTGCTTAAAATAATTTGTTGCCTTATCTGTTCCAAACAGTGAGTCCGTCAGTACATCTCGTTGAACACCATGGTATGAGGGTGTGGTGTGTGGCGGAGTTCTTCCATGGTCTGCAATGCGTCAGAGAGGAGTAAGGAACCTGGTGCTATGGGGGTAGACCCTGAAAGAAGGGACCCGTTGGTGTGGCCGTTGGTCCCGTTTGTCTCCTGTCGCATTATGTTGCGGCGCCACTTCGCACGCGCGTTTTGAAACCATACCTGAATGACAGATTAAAAACTTTATCATACTTGTCAAGTATATTCTCGGGACCCCTTCTAGTACAATTCCTGATTTTTGTAGTACAATTCGTACAATTCCATATCTTTGTAACTGCATTTAAATGGCTCTTTAGTCGACTGGGCCCGCTCGAACTAGTCCCGCGGGCCCAGTTGACCTAATGCATTTAATTTATTAGTTTTCTTTAGTCGACTGGACCCATTACTAATTTGAACAAAAAATCTATTGTCTGATTTCAAATCCGTGTACAGATGTGTACAAAACGTATTAGAGATAAACAAAAATAAAACACCTTCACATGATTATAATATGATACTAATGTTTATCGGGCTCTTTTGCTACTGTTCGGGCTCACTTAGAACTAGTCAAAATTCATAATATACAAAAATATAAACTGAAAGAATTTGAAAGCTTGTCAGAATGCTTTATCAGATATATTCTATTCAACAATATAAAATTAAAATATTTGAAAATGAGTCTTTTGACTAATGCTTACTTTGAATTATTCAAAAACAACATTATACAATAATTCAAAATTTAAAAATATACATAAAATCACAGTTGTTTGATTAATTCTTGATACTTGCTTAAAACTATTCAAAATCGACAATATACTATGACATAAGCCGTGTTGGCTGAAAGGGAGGTACCTCGACTTTCAATGTGAAGGTCGTGGGTTCAAATCCCGGCGTGCATCAATGAGGATTTTTCTATTCGAAAAATGTATATGCGCATCAAAAACAAGTGTTCAAAACAGTAAAGAAAAACATCGTGAGGAAACCAGTTAGTATTCTTATAAGCGGCGATGGGCATGCCACCTGTCACGTATGGAATGCTGACTACTGCAAAATGTGGGCATGGCCAGATATAATGTTTGGACGTGCCTCTGACTACCTCCACTAGACATCTTAAAATGATCTAAGCGTCTGGAGATCTAAGAAGATGTCTACCGTTCTTGGAGATTACAGTCGTAATCCTATTATTTATTTATAATTTACTATTAGGTACATCAATCATAAATAAAAATAGCTACTTAAAAATCACAGTTATTTAATTAATGATCACAAAAAATTAAAACCTCAATTTCTCTAAACAATGGCTTACCAGTAATATTGCCGCTAAGTAATTCGTTTATTGCAAAGTCATTTTTTTTTCTCTTATGGTTTCAGGCAACCTCTTTGAAATTTTGAGATCTGTAGGGTTTTTCAACGCAATCAAGAAGTAAGCCTTATCACTACATAGCCCTTCTAAAAGTAGAGCGATGTTGATATTGGATTTATGTATTCCATTAAAATATTCGACAATAGTTGAAACACTTTTCTTCTTGTCTATTCTAATACCAAATTTTGTAAGCGGGACCAGTTGACCAATTCAAAATATGCATTAGGTCAACTGGGCCCGCGGGGCTAGTTCGAGCGGGCCCAGTTGACTAAAGAGCCATTTAAATAAACCCTTAACCAATGTGGGTCTGGCTGGGTAGTATCACACCTTATATTTTGTAAGAATTTGTACCACACTAGAGCATTACATAGCATTACGGAAAAAATCATCGGAAAAAAAGGTAGGCTCTAGGCCGTGTTGTCTGATTCTTTTAGGCTTGGTCGCGAGGAACAGATGTTTTAAAGTTGTTATATTATTGAAATAAATAACTTTTGTAACTTATTTTTTTGTATATAGTTTTCGAACCATTTTATAAAGTAATTAAGTAGACATACTTAAAAAAAAAAACAAATATTTGACACAGAGATATCCCGCATAGTGGCTAGGATACCAACCCGACGATCAATGAACATGTAGGTCATTTACTACAAAATTGGTGATAAACAAACCTGCAACACTCTTTTCGATAAACCCGTCTTCTGGGCCAGCTGTTTCAAGTCCTTAGCGTCGGGGTTCTGGTTGATCGCGAAGTAGGATTTCATGGTCCTGAGCTGGTGGTGCTTGAAGCTGGTGCGCATGCGTTTGGTACGCGCAGCATGACCGTTCACGCTGCCCGGAGACGCCACGGACGAATCGTACGCAAGAGACTCCATGGAAGACGAGAGCTCTCCGCGGTGAAGAAGTTCTGTTGGATACAAAGCGGTTTAATGGCCAGCTGGACAGGATAATGTATAACATTTGCCATGGCATTTGCAGTTTCGGATACAGTTGTTCTATATCATGAAGGCTGGTTAATCTTAATTGTGAGTATGCACGTGGCACATTACAAACTAGGAAGCACTCATTATCTGTCACGCATACAAAAGAGCGTGTCTATATACATTACAAATACAAGTAATGCTCACTCGCCTTCGTGAGATAGAACAACTACCTATACCAACCATATAAGGATAAGGAACCCTAGGACTGCCAGGACTGACATGGTATTTGATCGAGAATTAGAACTGGTAGGTACCAGGTCTATCTACTCATACCTACCGTTTTCTATGAGAACTAGATTAAAAAAACTACGCATTGAATACTGTATCCCTATTATGAGATTTCCAAACTAAACGCTATCGAATATCGTTAACGGTTTGTATGGAATCCAGCAGAGCGCCTCTAGCAGTAACAACACTCAACTAGAATCTTCCATACAAATAGCTAAATCAATAGCGATTGTAGATTGGAAATCTCAATATAGAGCTACTGAATTGATGGAACTTAATATACACTCGTGTTTGTATGGAATGCAGCAGAACGGCTCTAGCAGTAACTATCCTAAACTACAACCTTCCATACAAATAGCTAACGGTACTCAATAGCGACAGTAAAATGGATATCTCATAATAGAGCTACTGAATTGATGGAACATATACAATATACCTATAGGTTTTCGTACAGGCGCGCCGAGCATTCTGGCCAGGCGCCAGATGAGAAGTGCTTTGAAAGCGTGAGTATCTCGATTCCGAACGATTTAAATCGGCATCCCAATATAAAGGCTGTATTAAGAAGTCTCCCGAAAACATGAGACACAAGTACACATACCCCTACGAATGATCATAGTGAAAACCTAGATAAATAGTAGTGTATAATAATATGTAATAAATAGTGTAAAATTAAATAGTGTATAATAATATGTAATAAATTTCTAGACACTGTCTAGACACTGTAATTACTACCAAATCGAGAGAAACTTTCAAAATTTATGGGCATTGATAGTGGTTTTCAACTATAGACCTTGCCCTTCTTTCATTGGCATACACCGAGTGGAGGGTCAGCAGGGGTAAGGCTCCTAGATCTCGCGGAGTGGGGAGACCAACAACAATTTTTATTTTTAAACATGAAGTCAGTTTTGTTTTTAGTTTTTTAAACGTAATTACAAGTACTACTACTACTACTACGAAGAAACTATAAATAGTGTTCTCGGAAATCCTATGGCAGTGCTACATGCAGTAGAGTGAATTTGCATTTAAACCACTTCATTTTAAAAGATACATTACCTGGATGACCGGTATTTCTTTGCCTGAAAACTCAGATAAAACGACGTTTTCTAAAATTAAACTAAAGGCCCCCGCAACCTCTTGCGTACTTTATTTCATGAAAATTGTTGGAGTCGTTTCCGAGATTCAGATTAAAGCTATATGTATTTCAAGAATTGCTTGTTTAAAGGTATTAGATATACCTACATAGATTATATAGATAGTATGAACATCCAGTTTCAGTTTTCTGGTGTTGTCTAATAAGACACACTTGGGTATACCTATTGGGTATTTCCGTATCTGTGATTGCTTCCCATATCCACTTGAAATCGAATATTTGACTGTAAAAACTGATCGCGTTAGGTAGGTATAACATTTTCACCATACAATGTGTGCACGACGAAGGCCTTTTTTGTTTTTTTAGTTTTTTAATTTTAGTTACCATCAATTAGAACTGTCAGTTTGTAAAATAAATGATGAGAGAGAAAAGTGAAAAATTGTTTTGTATTTTTCCTCGAAGAATCAGAAACGAGGCTTCTTATTATGGAATCGCATTCACGAAGCTTCCAACCAGAGTACCATGAATTTTATTTACTGCGGAGGTGTGTGATAAAGGTAGATACATTCTGGAAAACCGTATCAGAACTCACAAAAGTATTTTCGATAATAAATATAACACTAAATAGATTTTTTTTAAGTATTAATTTTTAAATTCATCTTTTCTAATATGACTTCGTCAACAAAATCGTCTCACCTGCTTTCTCAAGCGAAACATAAAAAAGAAGCATAGCTATTAAGGAGAATTACCTACCTATTAATTTACAATAAATTAATTAACAACAAAAACTAGGTAACACCTTTCCGAATGCAGGAAACAAAAAACCAAATTGATTCTCACAATAGTTACCCTCGTTTTAAAGCATTCAAACCGTCTAATATATTTAATTATGAATTTGATAATTAGCTCGATTTGCATCGCTGAGCTTGCGGTCCTGTATACCAACCACCCAGGTTTTCGGAGTGAGAATTTAATGCATTTCCTGTGTTACAGGGTTCCGTTTAAATTAAACGAAATAGAAATAGGATTATGAATGTAATCCCCAAACAAGGTAGACATTTTATCATATATCCAGTCGCTCAGGTCATCGAAGGTGTCTGGTTGGTACTTGCCTACATTTTTTATTAGCTAGCATTATTAAATTACAAATAATTTACTGATATTAAAGAAGATCGAAGAATATGAAATCTATATAGCGACTTAGTAGAACAAAAATACATTCAAAAAAAGAATTGATTAGAAATCCTTACTGATTAAAACGGGTTGCGGATCGAAATGATTTTTTGCACAAAGATTGTTCTTGGGTTAATTCTCAAAGAGGGATGACGACAGGCAGGCTGCCGATTTTAAAGCCAACAAATATTTTGCAACATTTTTTTTATTTATAGATGAGATAGTTCAAGGGGCCATCGGATTAGGTACCACGCGTGCGAAGCCGCGGTCAAAAGCTAGTTATATATAAACGGAACCCAAACATTAGCTTAGGAGACACCCCTCATTTACACAGCTAGACCACCCGTCTATTACTATTATCGTCAGATCAAAATATGTACAATTATCGGAACATTTATCATTTCGAATTATTTGTTTTGACATTCTTATAAAAGTGGGTACCTAATGCTCAGTGGGTAGCATTCTGACGGTTGATTTTGGGAAACTAATAATTTATTTACAGGTGGTAGGTATAATCCTACTATATAAAATTCAAAAGTTTGTGAGTGGGTATGTGTGTGTTTTACTCTTTCACGCAAAAACTATTTAACGGATTTAGACGAAACTTTACAGTAATATAGCTTACTAGCGACCCGCCCCGGCTTCGCACGGGTGCAAAGCTGATACCAAAATATATTAATAAATAAATAATAAATAAATAAATATTGGTGGTCATTTTACACATCGCCATCTAGCCCCAAACTAAGCAAAGCTTGTACTATGGGAACCAGATAACTGATAGAATACTTATATACTTTTTTTTTTTTGTAAATACATACATATGATACATACTAACACCCAGACACAGAGCAAACATCTATGTTCATCACACAAATATTTGCTCTGGGTGGGAATCGAACCCACAACCTACAGCGCCGAAGGCAGAGTTACTACCAACTGAGCTGTGAGGAATGTCTTTGTGTACTCGTTAACAGCATTTATTTTTTACATTTTTACTTATTTACTATGTTATTATACATATAAACCTTCCTCCTGAATTACTCTATCCATTAAAAAAACCGCATCAAAATCCGTTGTGTAGTTTTAAAGATATAAGCATACATACAGACGCGGGAAGCGGGAAGCGACTTTGCTTTATACTATGTAGTGATGATACATCAAAATAACACACAGGCTACTTTTTATCCAGGTACCACGCAGGCAAAGCCCCTGGCTGAAGCTAGTGCTACTAATATTATAATTGCGAAAGTTTGTGAGTGTTTGCGTGTGTGTTTTTACTCTTTCACGCAAAAACTACTGAACGGATTTGGACGAAACTTTACAGTAATATAGCTTACTAGCTGACCCGTGCCCGCTTCGCTGTGCGTAAGACATTTCTAATACCATCGTTGACTTTTTTATAGACGTTTTTAAGGTGTACAATACTGTGGTACATTATTTTGATATATCTCGTGGGGTTCAGCCAGCATTTGCAATGTAAGCGCAAAAAAATGTGTTTATTTACGACATCACATTAGAAACCTCTAAAATTATCAGTGTTTCTCTACTATATTATGCATGTATTATATACATATACATATAAACCTTCCTCTTGAATCACTCTATTTATTAAAAAAAACAGCATCAAAATCCGTTGTGTAGTTTTAAAGATATAAGCAAACATACATACATACATATTACATACAGACGCGGGAAGCGGAAAGCGACTTTGCTTTATACTATGTAGTGATACATCATAATAAAACTTTGGCTTTTTTATCCAGGTACCACGAAGGCGAAGCCGCTGGCATAAGCTATATTACTATCGTACACAGTCGTGATCCTATTACTATTTTAATTGTTCGTCCGACTTACTTTGGCTAATTTATTTGAGAGATAATTAATTATATCGTAAAATAACGCAAGAAGATAATTTATGCTCATTGTTTTTCGAGTTCGAATTCAATGCTTACCATCATGTATGTTATTGTCATTATGTATATTGATATTTCGTAAATTCCCGACTCATTTTAATTTACGTATATCAAAAAACCCTAAATCAAAAAATAATCTTTCTGAATAAACTACAAAAGTACGCCATTTTCAATACTTTTCCCAAGATTTCGAGCATATCTCCACCAATTTGACTTCACACCGAAAAGCCACATCCTAGAGTTTTTACAGATGTTTCTAGACTCCATTGTTGACAGGAAGCATAATCGGTTCCATCTCATTGCAAGAATCGGATGTGGTAACCCAAGCGTCTACTTGCAGGAACAAAGTATTTTAGATAGGTAGATGTTTTATACTAAAGTTGATTTCAAAAAACCTAATCTTAATAATATTATAAATGAGAAAGTTTGTGAGTTTGTATTTATGTTTGTACCCTAATCAAACCTAAGCGACAAAACTGATTAAAGATGAAAATGGTGTTGCTGTGTAGATGTAGATATAATGCCCGAATAAAACATAGACTACTTTAAAATATGAAAAACACCCTCTAAATGATAAAAAAAACGCAAAAGTGATATGTTTTTTTTACGTTTCTTCGCCGTATTTGCGCACTCATCCAACGGATGACTTAAAATAAATAAGTAACACGACACTTAAAATTGTATTATTGATATAAAGGTGATCGTTAAGTCAAAAAAACCGGCTAAGTGCAAGTCAGACTCGTGCACGAAGGGTTCTGTACCAGTTAAATATTTTTTTTATTCTGTTTTTAGTAATTGTTGTTATATCGGCAAAAGAAATACACCATCTGTGAAAATTTCAACTGTCTAGCTATGTTCATGAGATACAGCCCGGTGACAGACAGACATAAATACATACTTAATCTTTAAAATATTCAACTGTTTAGCTATCATTGTTCATGAGCCAGGTGACAGATAGTCAGACGGACAGCGGAGTTTTAGTAATAGGGTTCCGTTTTTACCCTTTGGGTACGGAACCCTAATGATGTCAGTAAAGCCAATCGTATGTACCATCAATAAAATTCACCACAACGAATCTACCGTAAGTAAATGTTTTATTTTATAGTCGAAATTAACATGTTAGGAAGTCGAAAAATGTTTTTTCTCTTAAAAACTCCGTAATAAAGCATCTGGGCTGTAAATGCTTCGATATTAACGATCGGTTATAAAAAAAATAAAGGAGCTATGCGGCTATACGTGTTTTATTGCGCGTACAGGCGCCGCCTTTGGTGTGCCGCAAGTCACAAGCGAGAGCGGTTACTCTATACTAAACTAAAAAGAAAACCAATGAAAATGTGTCGAATAATCGAAGAAAAGAAACGACATTTTTTAATATAAAAAAGTTATATCGTAGTGTATTTTCGTAATTCGCCGACGATAAACGTGTGAAAACGGGCGAGATACTTTTCGTGAAAAGTTTCAGTACAGAGCTTGGCGTTTTATTGTTTTATTAACTGACGAAAAAAGAAGAGGTTTTGTTGTTTTTTGATCATTTTACCTTGTGATTCGATTTCGATGTTTTTTTTTCTATTGTGTAGAGAATAGTTCCAAGTTGATCACATTTAAAATTTTATTCGTTCCTTCACAGAACTTCAAAAAACTTTTGACTTTTCGATTGGTCGGAATCGGAAAATTTTCGTGGGTTTTATTATTAGTTTATTAAATGTCATTTATAAAAACGTACCAAATGTGAGACGTACTCGCGCACATAAAAAATGGTAAATTAAAAAAAGTTTGTTGTTTGGGAGCCCCACTTAAATATTTATTTTATTCTGTTTTTAGTATTTTTTGTTAAAGCGGCAACAGAAATACATCATCTGTGAAAATTGACAACTGTCTAGCTATCACGGTTCATGAGAGCTGCTCTTACAGACAGACGGACGGCGAAGTCTTAGTATTAAGGTCCCGTTTTTACCCTTTGGGTATGAAACCCTAAAAAAAAAAGAATTTGTTAATTTAAATCGCTGCCTCCTGTTACTAGTTACTGTATACATCAAAAGAAATCTTGGATGCTGTAAAATAATACGTATCGAAAGGAAAGTTGTTATCTTGATGTGTTGATATATCTGTCGCAATCAAAGCTTTGAAGTACATAGCATACGTCAACAAACCACTAACTTTTGTTTAAAACTAGCGACCCGCCCCGGCTTCGCACGGGTAGCATGTTATTATACATATAAACCTTTCTCCTGAATCACTCTATCTATTAAAAAAAACCGCATCAAAATTCGTTGTGTAGTTTTAAAGATATAAGCAAACATACATACATACATATTACATACAGACGCGGGAAGCGGAAAGCGACTTTGCTTTATACTATGTAGTGACAAGTAAAAGCTTCTATTTTTGTTGTGGTTTCGATTCCCACTAAGGACAAACTTTGTGTGACGAACATAGATGTATCTTATAATCTGTAATCTGTATTGCCTGTTATTTTTTTTTTATATTTATAACTTTATTAAAAATAAATAAAATAAATAGGATCACGACTGTAATCCCCAAGTACGGTAGACATCCTCTCAGATCTTCAGAAGCTTAGATCCTTTGAAGATGTCTAGTGGGGGTAGTCAGAGGCACGTCCAAACATTATATTTGGCACATGCCCACATTTTGCAGTAGTTAGCATTCCATACGTGACAGGTTGCCCATCGCCGTTTATAAGAACGCTAACTGGTTTCCTCACTATGTTTTCCTTCACCGTTGTAAGCACGTGTTTTTGATGTGCATATAAATTTTCGAACAGAAAAATCCATTGATGCACGCCTATATTCGAACCCACGACCTTCAGATTGAAAGTCGAGGTACATCCCACTCGGCCAACACGGCTTTTTTATGTTTGTATGCAAAATATCTTTTGACATATTAAAGTGTAATCTATCAGAGTACTTGCATTAGACAAAATAATACAAAGAATTATATATGAAAGTATGTTTGTTGTTGGTTTACACGATATGCTATCCTAATAATATTATAAATGTGAAAGTTTGTGAGTTTGTATGTATGTTTGTGCTCAATCAGGCCTGAACGACAAAACGGATTAGGATGAAATTTGCTGTAGATGTAGATAGACTGCCCGAATAAATAATAGGCTACTTTAAACTATGAAAAACAACCCTTCAATGATAAAAAACGCAAAAAGGATGATTTTGGTATAGATGGCGTTGATATGCACAAAATCTGACATCACAGACTTAAAACATTTAGTCGTCATAGCAACGCAGTTTTGACTAATGAATGATACGCATTCTACGAAAATTAGTAATTTATTTTATCAGTACAAGATTTGTAGGGAAAAAATTAGATTCACCTTATGTGATTATTACAAAAAAAAATTGACAGAACAACGTTTGTCACGGGTCGGCTAGTATTATAAATGTGAAAGTTTGTGTGTGTTTGTTACTCTTTCACGCAAAAACTACTGAACGGATTAAAATGTAACTTTACAGTAATATAGCTTATACATCAGAATAATACATTGGCTACTTTTTATCCAGGTACCACGCGGGCGAAGCCGCTTGCGGAAGCTAGTAAAATTATAAATGCGTAAGTTTGTGAGGATGATTGTATATAATATGAATATCAATCAGGCCTTAACGACAAAATGGATTACAATTAAATTTGCTTTAGATGTAGACCTAATGCCCGATTAATAACCCGAAAAACATTCCCAAAATGTTACAAAAAATGCAAAGGGGGTAATTTTGGTATAAATGGCGATGGTGTGCCAAAAATTTGACATCAGTTTTTACTACACATGCTAGAATGCTATTACATGCAATAATTATCAATTATTAATTACCGACTTTTATGTTCTAACTATTACGATTTATTAGCTTCCATGTAGTTGTGGCTTGTCAATTGTTTAATCGTGTACAACGCGAGCAAAGCCGAAATAATGAAATAAACGAAACAATGATCAAATCTATCTTGATTACTCCTAATTAAAGTCTATAACGAACCCCAAAATTAACTCAAATGATTATAAATAAACAATAGCATATTAACAGTTTTGACCGCAATAAAAAACATCCGTTAAACATAAAACCGCAGTTCACCTGTCGATTTATTGGACAGAAAGGTTGTCCGGAAGAAAGTGGTGAGTGAACTCGCATTCTTCATAAGTGGTATCAAATTAAAAAAAACCGGCCAAGTGCGAGTTGGGCTCGCGCACGAAGGGTTCCGTATTATCTAAAAAAAAACCAAAAAAACCATTTTTGTTGTATGGGAGCTTCCCTTAAATATTTATTTTATTTTGTTTTTAGTATGTGTTGTTACGAGTGACAACATAAATACAAGGTGAAGGCTCAAACAAGAATAATAATTAAAAGTACTACTCAAGTACGTACAACAATAAAAAAAATAACTAAAGAGCTTCAGCATAAATTCAAAAAGCAGCATTATCCAGACATTACTTATGATTTATTTGAACGTGCCTCTGAGTACCCCCACTAGGCATCTTCAAAGGATCTAAGCGTCTAGAAATCTGAGAGGATGTCTACCGTGCTTGGGGATTACAGTCGTGATCATATTATTTTTTTATTATTTTTTAGGGTTCCGTACCCAGAGGGTAAAAACGGGACCCTATTACTAAGATTTCGCTGTCCGTCTGTCCGTCTGTCTGTCACAGGGCTGTATCTCATGAACCGTGATAGCTAGACAGTTGAAATTTTCACAGATTACGTATTTCTGTTGCTGCTCTAATAACAAATACTAAAAACAGAATAAAATAAATGTTTAAGTGGGCTCCCATACAACAAACGTGATTTTTGTGCCGTTTTTATAGATAATGGTACGGAACCCTTCGTGAGCGAGTCCGACTCGCACTAGGTCGGTTTTTTTATTTTATTTTAGTCGCTATGATCCTTGAAGAAGTCTAAAGAAGATAGTCAGCCGTCTAAATATTACGTCAAAATCATCCAAATCGGATAACCAGGTAAAAGAAATGCGCATAATGCGCAATCATTAAAAAAAAAGTTGAATTGATAACCTTCTTGTACCGTCAGTTGAAGATAGCCATAACTAAAATATTGGACGTGCTTCCGACCTTAGTTTCGAAAATGTCTATTGGGGGTAGTCAGAGGCACGTCCAAACATTATATTTAGCACATGCCCACATTTTGCAGTAGTTAGCATTCCATACGTGACAGGTTGCAAGCCCATCGCCGCTTATAATAATACTAACTGGTTTCCTCACGATGTTTTCCTTCACCGTTTTTAAGCACGTGTTTTTGATGCGGTTATAAATTTTCGAACAGAAAAATCCACTGATGCACGCCGGGATTCGAACCTAAGACATTCAGATTGAAAGTCGAGGTACCACTCCACTCGGCCAACATGGCTCAACTAGAGATCCGAAATCTACGGGATATACTTACTTAGTAATTAAATAGTCATGATCCTATTACATGTTATTATTGTCAATCAAGGTCAGTACTGATATTTCATCTTAGTTTGTTGTTTAATTTGACCTTTGAGTTTTCAAGATGACTACTAGTTTTGTTTGAATATGCTGAGGTAGTCCTTCATCGTGTTTTGAACCTTAAGCCTTTGTGTTAGAGGTTATAGTTGTGTATAGAAAGTTACAGTTGTGATTTTTTTTTTGTGTTCAAATAACAATTTAAAATTAGAGAATCACGACTGTAATCTCCAAAACATCCTCACAGATTTTCAGACGCTCAGATTCTTGAGGATGTCTAAAGAGATTAGTCAGAGGCACGTGCAAACATTACATTTGGCATTCCACACGTGACAGGTTGCAAGCCCATCGTCGTTCTCAAGAATACTATCTAGTTTCCCACGATGTTTTCCTTTACCGCATTTTTCATATTTTTTCGAACAGATAATTGATTGATGCACATTGATGCACGGCCGGAATTCGAACCCATGTCCTTCAGATTGAAAGTTGGGGTACCTCCCACTCGGCTAACGCGGCTTTTAGATTTCCAATAACAACTATGCAAATATTTTTACATGTAGAATATTTTCAATCAATAATATGATCTCACATAGATAAAGCACGATGTGATAGAGAAGAGCCACTTATTTCCTTTCATCTTCGTCACGCACAAAGCTTAAGTGGCGGTGTGTAGCCAACAACCCGGCTACTTGGCTGCAAGATTGCATTTTTTTGTATTCAATTTTTTTTTATGAAAAACCCTTTTTACTTTTGAGAAGACCCTTTCAATTCGATGGCAAATTGTGGGTTCAAAACCCCGACCGTGCAACAATGTTTTTTTTCTGGGCTGGCTGTCATGGAATGCTAACTATTGCAAAATGTGGGCATGTGCCAAACGTTTTGACGTATTTCTGACTAACCCCTTTACGGTTTTCATGTGCACTTAAACATTTTTCGAACAGAAAAACGAATCTATTGACGAATTTCGGATCGAAAGTCTTATGTTTGCTGCCGCTATAATAACAACAAATACTAAAAACAGAATAAAATAAATATTTAAGTGGTCATACACAAACGTGTTTATTGCCGTTTTTATAGGTAATGGTACGGAACCCTTCGTGCGATAGTCCGACTCGCACTTGGTCGGTTTTTTTATTTTGTTTGTGTAACCAACCAATGTTTTATAGATTCGTTTTACGAATATTGTAGGCGGAACTTCACTACTCTAAAAATGTATAAAATAAACGAAAAAAGTTCCGCAATTTGTGCACGTTCAATTCAATTGGGCAGGTATTCGTTACGAGAGAATATATCGAAACATTTCCTTGTTATTTCATTTTTATTTTTAACGTGATTGTTACAAGTGGGGTAGGTACCTATATTGCGTTACGACTCCACTACAGAGCCTACCTAAAATATTAACAAAAAATATTCCTGCTCTGCGTTTTGTAACTTTGGGTTATAAATTGTTTTTGTTTCAGTTGATTCCCAAACACAAGTACTAGACCTACATTCACGATGAATGTAGGTCTAGTACTTGTGTTGCCTAAAACCTTGAGTCTCGTATTCAGTTCAGTTCAGTTATTTATTCATAAACAATCATACAATCGTCTCTGAAATATTTAGGTACATAATAATAAAAGATAAATCTCAATAACAAATACAGTCATAGAAAAAATAATAATGAAAAAAAAACACATTTACATTTTCATTTCAATACCTGATTATCTACATAATATTAGTTTTGTCAAGTCTTATGAAATCGTCCACAGAGGAGAAACACCTTTTCAACAAAAGCTTTTTAAGTTTTCATAAAATACTCCAAATAATGTTTCTACTGATAATATCTACCAATAAAAGTGTAGACTGCTACCCATTATACTTGCCTTGCAATTCCGGAAACGAAGACGCAGAAAGTTTAATTACCGTTTTAAAAAATATCATAAAACTGTCAATCAAAAAAAAACTAAATAGTCTTAAAGTCTTTGCGGTCCATTCAATCTAGCGCCATGATTAATCGGGTCGAGAAGTCACAGCCTGAATCCACCTCAAATGAGTGCTTCGCATTTCGACGCTATAAAGAATAATCCAGACTGCCGACCCCGGGTGCCGGCCCAACGCACTGAAACACGAGCCTCTCGCTCAGGCCTACGAAAATCGGCCGTGGCGGAGCGAGACGAAAGGAAATTTGACAGGGTGACGTCTATTCATTAGTCGTGATTACGGCACGGGATGAATTGATATCTGGGACATCGGCTTGAGGGTAGGCCCGCTTGGTTTTCCTTTTGAGAGTCGGAAGGTTTCTGCTAAATTTAAGCTAGGGTTCGATAAAATATGTATAAGGAACAGTCTACATGAATCTTAAAGGTACGCACACTATGACAATGCATGTGTGCCTTCGATACTTAAAGTTTACAAGACCTTGAAAAATTTAGACAGTCAGTTCATAGTTCGCTGAGTGCGGCATTCGCTGAGCTTAGGGTACCTAGTGTTTTTTGCTACACTTACCTAATGCTGTGCTTGCCATTCTCATAGTCTGAACTTGCATATCTTCAGGCGAACCCTGCGTAAGCTTCCGTTTCCTCGGCCGTCCTTTGGTACTTGGTCCAGGGTAGTATTGCGACGGAGAGTCCCCTTCACTGTGAACTTGGCACCTTAATCGCAAGTGTAAATAAGCTTTTTAAGTAGCATTGAAAATATCTATACTAATATTATAAAGAGGAAAGATTTGATTGTTTGTTTGTTTGCATCGAATAGGCTCCGAAATTACTGGACCGATTTGAAAAATTATTTTACCATTAGAATCCTACGTTATCCCTGATGAACATAGGCTATAGTATATTTTCAAAAACGTTAGGGATCCGTATGAAAACTTCGATAATGTAACCCAAGGTGTGAAAAAGAATCCAAAAAAAATCCTTATATCGCGTACGCTGCGGAAATTGTTGACAATAGAGCAAAGTAATGTTCTACATTTTTAAAGAGGACATCAATATCTACAAATAAGTCTACAATACTATATGTCTAACTATTAGGGATCCGTATGAAAACTTCGATAATGTAACCCAAAGTGTGATAAAAAATCCAAAAAAATCTTTATATCGAGTATGCTGCGGAAATTAAAAAAAAAAAAAAAAAAAAAAGTAGTAAAGTAATCAGATTGAAGTAAACCTTCCAGTATCAACTTTGGTCGATTTTTTATTTTCTATAGAACTTTGTTTCCTTCTCTAGGCAATAACACCTGGATCCTACCTAAAGACTCACCTATAAACGCTGTTACTGGCTTCATCATCACAGTACTCGTCCATGCAGGCGGCATCGTAGTGCGGGCGACAGTACACGATACCGTCACGCATTCCGAACACGTCGCCCTTGGTGAGCTGGATACCGCACGCGGCGCAGGAGAAGCATGCCAGGTGGTAGACCAGGTCGCGCGCGCGCATCACCAGCTCGTTGGCGGTAATCCCGTTGCCGCAGCGGGCGCAGCGCTTCACGCAGAACAATCTGCGACAACGAGAATTCGAAATTCGGAGAAGTGACTTTGAGAAATTTAAAATAATCTTTTGACGCGTGGTCCTACGAGTTTATCAGATGTTCGGGATTCGTCGGAATTATCCCGAAATTTCATATGAGTCCCGGAAAAATATAAATTGTCCCTATTTAATAATAAAAATAACTTTTTACTTCGTAATACTTATTTGTCTAGATATTCTGGTCCCCCCTCTGATCCTACCCTGGTTGTCTTAATGACCACGGAGACTCCCTAGACTCTGCGAGTTATAATGAACATAATGGTGGATACGATTTTTTTTATTTGAAAATAACGTTAAGTGACTACTGTCAAAGTTTTAATTTTTTTCTAATTGTATTTTGCAACTAAAATTATTATGTTTTTATTTTTTTTGGTCCATAATTCGATAAATGATTCAAGTAGACTAGACATACCAAATAATTAAAAGATTTGTTTTGAAACTAACGAACTTAACACGCTCTAATAAAACTTTTACCTACCTAACTCTATCTCATGATTTGTTACCCTGTCTGTACTCTAATATCAACGATAACAACCTAAACCTATTTTAACGCAATCACAAATCAAGTATTTAATGTCATCTCGAAGACAATAGAAATAAAAAAAAATAGGAGTGATTTGAAAATTCGTAAACAATTCTCTTTCATACCCACAAATATACCAACCACTGTAGGCACACATCTTACAACACCATCTAGGTCCAACACAAGATTTTATGTCGATGCATACGGAGCAATTACTATGGAAACTCGATAACTGATAGAATATTTTATACAGGGTGTATTAACACTACTAATGAAAACGAAAGACTCAAGCACACCTACCCTTACCAATACCCCTAGTAAAAAGCAAATTCCTAGATTCAAAAGGATGTTCAAGTTATGCCTGTTTTTGTATGGGTGCATTAAAACTAAAAAAAAATCTTTAGATTTCCTAGAGATTATGGTAATGCTACAGGCAATAGAGAAGGTAATAATAGCCGCTAATGGACTAAATTCAGAGTGAAAAATTACGATTGAAAATAGAGGCAACCTAATTTTGGAAAAGTACCAAATTAAGATTTTGAAAAATTAACCACTTTTATTTTTTTTCGGTGATAATAGATCAAGATAATTGGTCTGATCCAGTTTCAGTTTTCGTGAGTAGTCTTAAACACAGTACAACTAATTATATTTTGTAAAAAAAAAATTATATAGTCAGTCAGGCATTTTTATACGCAAATTTTCCCTAAAAGCGAACCGGGAAACCTCGCCTCTCTCGATCAATTACACCAAAAGTCGTAAACATAACAAAGGGCGACCCCCGCAAAATCAATCATGCATAATCGTCAATACCATCTTGACACTATTTGTGTAATGTCATACCAGAGGCCACACAAACAATTATACCATATGTTAACACACTTATAGGGGGGCTTTCGATATAATCGCGTCGATTTGACCCTCGGTACGAGTACTATACAAACGGGGACGAGTATCATCCATGATTACAATCAATTATCCCAATAAGAGCAGTCAACAATAAATAGAGTTTAGATAACATGACTATCTGAGATCAAACATAAGCCGTAAAAGTCCTGACATGAGAATGATACGAGTCCCGCATCCATCTCAAAAAACTATACATCATTGTAGAAATGTTCAAATTTTAAGGACCCACTAAAGAAAAGGGTAAAGCTTTGCAAAAAATATATAAGAAACAACTCGGCAATGATGGGTTTGTCTATTTTATAAATGAATAAATATTAAATAAATATTGGTGGACATTTCATAAAGCGCCATCTAGCCGCAATTTAAGCAATCTATGGAAACTAAAAAACTGATAGAATACTGATAAACATTCTATAATGTCCTTAAAATTATAAAAATAGGAGCGAAAGATTATTTCCTATTTTTATACCTATTATTTGTTATATTTATTTTCTTGCTACCTAATTCAAAGAAGTCGAGAAAACGGTATGAAACGGTTAACTGATATAGGTAAGCATTATTCTAAAAATAAAAGCGTGTTGTGATCCTGGTTACAGGTGTTTGAAAGTTGTTTTGTATACAAACCTAAACCTCGCAAACGTTTAGACAAGTGTGAGAAATACACAAGTGCGTGCGACTATGAGTGACAGCCCAAACTGCCCTTTAATGATGCCGACTAGTCAACATGACAACGAAACTCCGGCAATAAATTGCCTGAAATTGAAACAAGTGGCGGCGATTCTGTTGTGTCCAAGCTCAACCTAAAATTTCGTAAAAAAACCATCGATCTTATTCCTTTACTTTCAAGTCTAAATTAGCGTAACATCAAAATGACAGTCTAAAAACTTATTTCTATTTTTTATTTCTAATTTACATTGATTAAAATTTAGCTTGTCGTTTTTAAATAACTTACGAAAATCGTGAAATTGATAAAAACTATGCTAAGTTGAGAACTATGCTAAGAACTGTCACATTAAGGTGATAAGTGAAATGTTTGACGTTTTGTATGGGCTAATTCTACCCAGATATTAGGAAATTAAAAAAAAAATGTCTTTAATTTAGGTATGTATGATTATCTAACGAATTATATAAAAATGAACTATTTAGCTATTCATAGTTTTGATTAAAAAGAAACTAGTGTATTTGAAGAGCCAACTTTGGAAAATAAATCTATCGAAAAAAGTTTCACCAATCGTGTTTCTGTCTTTAATTTATCTAGATTAAATCCTTAAGTTATCATTGTCATAAAAAACAAAACTGAATGTTTTGCGGTTATTGAGAAAAAACGATTCTGCATTCATCAAAAACATTTACTCGTCTAAAGGTTAAGCTTAATTAGACTCTGACGTAAAAGGAATAAGAGCGATCGTTTTTTTAGGAATTTACTTTAGCGTGGACGCTACAGAATCGCAACCAGTGTTTGTATAAAACTGCCTAACCGAATATTGATAGCTGACTGCAAATATCAACTTAGCGAATATGTACTGGCAAAAACAAGTTTTCTGTTGAATAATATTATTCCAATGACAAGCTTTTGTAAAATCATCTGCCTTGTGTGGGGATTGTTAGATAGATCAAATGCTTTAAACCATCTCTGTATAAACTCTCGAATTGTAAATTATTTATTCCTGTGCACCTAGTTAGTATTTAAGTTGTTTATGTAGCAATATATATTTTTTATTCGTATCAGTGAACATTAGCTCGCTATAACCTGTTACATAATATAAAATTGTCATCGGAACGTTTTTACGCAAACGAATAAAAAAAAAAAAAAAAAAAAAAATGAATTCCTATTTCCCTTGGTCACGGCATCACGCGTAAACAGCTGGACCGATATTGCTAATTCTTTTTTTGTTGTAATCGTTATTGGCAGGAGAAGGTTCCTATGGAAAAAAAAAATAGTTTGACAGGTCAACCTCTGTCGGGACAGCTAGTCAAATCAAATCAAATCAAATCAAATCATTTATTCAGAACAAATACATGGGTGTACTTTACATAGTGTATGATATTTATGCTATATTTCCGATATTATTTATTTATTTATATTTTATAGAGTAAAAATATTTTTTTATTTGTTTTATTTTTAATTTAAATAATTGATCATCGTATTTATGTAGACTCTTCATTGTACCTGTTTTCAAAATAATCCGCAAAATAACATAACGAACTGCGTAAACATAAACAAAAAAATGATATCACCAACATGAGAGTCTTTGGCTGAACTAATTTGGATAAAAAAACGACTTCTTGTCCTGAAAAAGCATAAAGAATACCTTTTATTTAAGTACCTACCCTCCACGCGAGCGAAGGCGCAGGCAAAAGCCAATTAAAATACTGGGAAATTGTTCGAGACACAGTTTTCTATTTGGTCGGTAAGTACTTTATAACATTCGCAGGTAGGTCCATGGAACGCTCGCTTTGCAAGCCAATAAGCTATAAATAACGCTAGCTCGTATAATGTGAAAGTTTAAATACCATGTCAGTTTAAACTCACATGGTTGATTGGTTGCCATCTAAACCTCTCGTTGTTACACTATGCTGGCGCCAACTTAGATTTCCTTGCCGCCAAGTTTGCAGCAAAAGTATTACGCCAACAATACTTTTGCTATTTTACTTTCAAAACTTTCATGAGCGGTACTACACATATCCCCATATTCTTAGTTGTAACTTCGACTCTACCCAGACGTCCTTGACTCAAACTCTTTCGATGCCCCTCGAACTTTCCCTCGAAAAGTAGTTAGTTAGTAGTAGTTTGGTATCTTAAATCCATATTTTGGAGGTTCCTTAATTACGTCATTACGTTATCAGTCCGAGGAGATTTTTATCAAACAAAATGTATGCGTCATTTAGAAGCTGTCGAGGTTTATCTCGAGGCAACTTGATTTGACAGTTCTGTTGACCGAGGAATCCTCGACTAGAGGCAAACTCGAGTTAATATTATCAACTAAAACTACCAAAACACAGTTTCGAGTCGAGGTGGAGATATTTCGAGGTGAATTACTCACTTAAACAAAACAGTCTGAGGCGCAAGTGTGAGCATCCTATATGCTCAAACTCACTCAGATGAAAATTCTCTAGCTAGATGATTCGTATCATAGTCGGTGTCTTTATCGTCAATTTCTTTTTTACGTGAGTAATTTCCCGTTTTTGACATTATATTGTACCACTCACGAAAGTTTTAGAGCAAAAATATTATTGGCATTGACTTTATGAAAAACTCACTGCATTTCTACACCACCGTTTGAAGACGAGGAGTAAACCACTGATACACTAGGGGACATTTCCGCTAAATGACGTGCAACGATCAATCTACGACCGAACATTGACAACGACACTTCTATAAACACAGATTAGAAAACCTGTAAAAAATTCCACAATTGTCTCCGAGACATTCACGTAGTTGAACGACATGTCGCTGGATTTGTCCGCTAGTGTATCCGTGATAATAAGTGTGCACGCACCTGTAGTAGTCTTCTTTGCAGTAAATATTTCCATCTCTCGAGAAGCAGGTAAGGTCGGAGTCTAAAGGCAGGCGGCATTCACAGCAGCGGAGGCATGATCCATGCCACTGACGGTCTACCGCAAGCAGGTAGTACCTACAAACAAATGTAGAGTCATAGACCTGGTTGTGGTGCCTACCGGGGTAGGCTTTGGGCATTTCCAATTTTGGCAGTCAATAACTAAGCATAGCAAACAAACTTGTCTAACATCTATAGTTAATACAATTCTTTGTCTATGGTCCGTTCTGATTAGTGACATTTGTGGTGCGTTGTACCTCTAGATTGTTTTGCCCACCACCAACGATTTCTCATTTTGTATATTTTAATACGAATAATTAATAAATAAATATCGCCTGTTACAAAACCTTTGTTTAACCTAAGAGATAGAAAAATACTGTATTCTATGTTGTTTTAAAATCGTCGTTTTCATAATTTCAATAGGTATACCGTTTATTTGAAAATTAAAATGTTGTTAAAGTGCCCACAAGCAGCGCTCTTACACTACCTTTTCTACCTTACCTTACCTACGGCTTTTCCCATTTTTTTTTACAATATTTACAAATACTTTCAACTTTGCAAGTATGGAATGCCAAATGCCAAATGCTAAATGTGTGCTGAATGTAACGTGTGGATGTGCTGCGAGCTATCCCTTTTAGACATCTTCTATGATCTAAGTGGTTGAAGATCTAGAAGGATATCTACCGGTATTTGGGAAATATGTACAGTCGTGAGTTGTGTACCTTTTTTTTTCTTTTACATTTACTATTATAATATTCTTCATCAATAAGATTTCAACAATATTCGAGATAAGATATTCGATTCGATTCGAGATATATATAGATTTCGTAATATTTGTCATAATCCGAATATAGGTACTGCAACTATGAAAAAGTAAGAAATACATAAAAGTGCCTAAGTAATTAAGGTATTTGTGAAATTTTTGACTTTTTGTATGGGTTGAGTCTACCCGGATAAGACGGAAAAACTGATCAAATTTAAAAAGAAACTGTCTGTAATTTACTTAGCTAGTATGATTATCTAACGAATTAAAAAAAAATAACTGATTAGCTATTCATAGTTTTGATTAAAAACAAAATTTTGAAGAGCCAACTTTGGACAATAAATCTATCGAGAAAAGGTTCACCAATCGTATTTCAGTCTGTAATTTATCTAGATTATATCCATAAGTTATCTTTGTCATAAAAAAACAAAACTGTATGTTTTGCGGCTATTGAGAAAAAACGATTCTGCATTCATCAAAAACATTTAGCAAAAAGCTTTATTTTAGTTTGTAAGTGCACTAACGAAATTAAATTCGAAAAACGGAACCGCGCAACTGTCCGCAAACAAAGGTAAGGTTTAATTTGCGTTTCGTAATTCAACGGAACTCACCGGTCTTGGATCCTTCCTCCGCAGCCGGCGCACTCGTCCGGAGTAGCAGGCGACCCCTCGGAGCTATCGCGTTCTTTCAACATTGCTTCCTGGTCGCTCCGACTACCGGAAGACGAGGCTCTGTCTCAAATAACCAGGTTCAGTCCCCCGTTCGCCGCCGTCGAGCAGTTCACTTCGTTCTGGGCATCCATCTCGCTTTCTTGTTTTTTCTAGGTCTGACTAATTTTGGATGATGAGAAATCTGGTGACAACGATGCATCTATACAATTTCGGCATAAAAATTTGCTAGCTACTGCAAAATGTGGGCATTGTGCCAAATATATTTTTTGGACGTGCCTCTGACTATCCCCTTTAAACATATTCAAAGATCTGAGTGCCTTGAGATCTGTGAGTATGTCTACCGTACTTGTCGATTACAGTTGTGATCCAATTTTTAATGGCGCCCCGACTTCGCGCGTGTGTGCTTATGAAGAGTATAGGCAAAGTGATAGCTTAGGTTACATTATTGCAGTATTTAATAAATGATGGCTTTTGTTACTCGCTGATAATGTTACTTTTGATAGATGATAGAATTTAATAAATTGTTTCAGCAGATTTCAGGGTTCCGTACCCAAAGGGTAAAAACAGGACCTTATTACTAAGACTTTGTTGTCCGTCTGTCCGTCTGTCTGTCACAGGCCGGCCTGTATCTCATGAACCGTGATAGCTGGACAGTTGAAACTTTCACAGATGATGTATTTCTGTTGCTGCTATAACAACAAAACTAAAAAACAGAATAAAATAAATATTTAAGTGGGGCTCCTATAAATA
This sequence comes from Hydriomena furcata, assembly GCA_912999785.1. NCBI lineage: Eukaryota > Metazoa > Arthropoda > Insecta > Lepidoptera > Geometridae > Hydriomena > Hydriomena furcata. The sequence goes on from OU538821.1 coordinate 5,444,894, forward strand.
CATCAAACGTGTTTTTTTTTTGGCGTCTTTTATAGTAAGGAACCCTTCGTGCGCGAGTCCGACTTTTTAGCCGATTTTTTAGTTTATTAATTACAAAAAACACAAAAATATATTGAAAGTTGAAACACTGTCGTCGGTTTTCTTTTAAGCTTTTAAATAAAAGTATTCCTATTCCGTCCATTATACAAATAATATAAGTGTATTAAATAAATGAAAAAACCGGCTAAGTGCTAGTAGGCCTCGCGCACGAAGGGTTCCGTACCATTATCTATAAAAAGCGACAAAAAAACACGTTTGTTGTATGGGAACCCCACTAAAATATTTATTTTATTCTGTTTTAGTATTTGTTGTAATAGCGGCAACAGAAATACATCATCTGTGAAAATGTAACTGTCTAGCTATCACGGTTCATGAGATACAGCCCTGTGACAGACAGACGAACAGTGAAGTCTTAGTAATAGGGTCCCGTTTTTACCCTTTGGGTACGGAACCCTAAAAACCGAATAAATAAATAATACCACAAATAAGCAAATGCGAAGTTTAACCAAACAAAAGCTTTTTAGCATATCATTTATTATTCCCACGACGTTCACAAATCTGTAACCGTATACAATGGGAAAGCTATCGAAGTTATATGGCGTCTTATACTAAGAGACAATGGTCTTGCTTTGCGATTATATATGTAACTTTTATTTTATTTTGATTCTGTAGAGGTAGACAGACATATCTGTTTAGAGTTTTGAATCCTAAAGAAGTAACCATTGTGGTGAGACTTCGGTTTGTGTCCTGTTTATTTACATTTGCGTTTTTACGGCCTGTGTGGGGATTTAACCCACAACAGAGCTACTACCTACTGAGCTGTGGTGTCACCTATCTACTATAAATTGAAAATCAGGTAAACAAAACAAAATACAAGAAATAAGTTGTGCTGGCATCGAATAAAAATAATTTCATTAGCTATTATACATAAGATAGGTATATTGCCTTTTTAGGGTTTTTAATACAAACTTATAAACTACAACTACTTTTCTAACTTTTAATTTGTAAAATAATTATCAAAATTGATAATTGTTTATGAAATATCTAGCGATTATAAATAAAAGGTAATCTACCTATATATTTAAAAATTAATCCCCATTTCCTTTGGTCACGGTATCACGCGAGAACGGCAGGACCGATTTTGCTAATTCTTTTTTTGTTGTTTGTTATTGTCAGTAGGTTCTTAGGAAAGAAAATTTTACATTTTAACATTCGGAAAAAAATAAATGCTTTTTTTGGGATTATTGAAATATAACGTCTTTTTTGATAGCTATTATGATGTGATAAAGACCCATGTGAAAATCCATAGCATCATAACATTTCCACACAGTCTGATATGATTGCATATACGAGCACTACAATTTTATCCCGACGAGCAACAGCTTAAAAAAGTATAGAAATACACTTGTTGCGTTTACCTGATGTACAACACTTATTGAATCTGCATCACTTACAATAAAAAAACAACTTATAAGCAGCTCCTGCACTATCAATGTAAACCACTCAAGTATCACTTACTTGCAAGTGGTAACTAAATTGCTCTTCGGCTTCAAGAACACTACAAAGCTCAATTAACAACCAATATAAACTAGATTTTGATAGGCAATCAACCTGGTTTATCGATAGCCAATAAAATACCAGAAACTATATAACTTGGGTTTAAAAATAACGTATTGTTTGATTCTGAGCAAATAAAGTTAAGGTGATATGTGAAATGTTTGGTTTTTGTATGGGCTGAGTCTACACGAATGAGACGGATTAAGTGATAAAACAGCATTATCTTGAAAACCAACAAACTTAAAAAGAAATTGTCTATAATTTATTTAGATAGTACGATTAATTATCTAACGAATTATATAAAAATTAACTGTTTAGCTGTTTATAGTTTCGATTATAAACGAAACTAGTGTTTCTGAAGAGCTAACTTTGGAGAAAAAGTTTATCGATACAAGTTTCACCAATCGTGTTTCTGTCTATAATTTATCTAGATTATATCCTTGTCTTCTAGTTATCTTTGTCATAAAAAACAAAACTGTATGTTTTACGAAAAAACGATTCTGCATTCATCAAAAACATTTATTACTCGTCTTAAGGAAAATCCTTATTCGTTTTCGTATTTTCTTGAGGTGCTTACAGTATCAGCCTGTGGATATGGCCTTCTACAGTGTATGAATAAAAGATCTGACTGAATGACTGGCTTAAAGAATTATTGTCCGTAGGTCAGTATGCATCGGCACAGCCTAAAAAGCAGATAGTAGAGACTAGAGACTACATGTAAATTTAAAAAAATATTATCCTAAGAATGTGAAGTGAAAACAGAAACGAGTACAATGTGAAAAGAGAGCAAAGTTTAATATTTTTTATCGACAAAAGAATTGAGATCTACATGAGTGCCATGCTAAATTATGAGTAGAAAATTCTAAAATTTAAGTTAAGTACAATAATAACATGTAATTTAAGCTAAAATTTTGATTTGTTGGTAAAACTGGAAAAGTCTGTATTCTAGGTATTTTAGGGCTAGATTAAAAAAAATAAAAATATAAAAAATAGGATCACGACTGTAATTCCCAAGTAAGGTAGACATCTTCTGAGATCTCCAGGCGCTTAGATCCTTTGAAGATGTCTAGTGAGGGTAGTCAGAGGCACGTCCATACGTAATGTTTGATGTCACATTTTGCAGTAGCATTCCACGTGACAGGTTGCAATCCCATCGCCGCTTAAATAAATGTACCAAATTTAATGTATATAAGTTAAATAGATTTCGAGTTATGAAGGAAATGGTTACACACGGCGCTTTTCTTTGAACTTGACTACCGCATTTCTAGATTATACAACTTTTTATGAGGATACCATGCGAATAACCCACAGCTTAGGTAAAGTTGAGTGTTTCCCCGTTCGACCCAACATTATACTAGCCAATATGTATTTTGCTCCGACCCAAAACATACATACTACTACATACCCACACATACTTATTCCTAATTTCTATTGTTCCTACTTCCTACTAATATTAAAAATAGGAAAGTTTGTGAGTATTTGTGTGTGTTTGTTACTCTTTTACGCAAAATCTACTGAACGGATTTAAATGAAACTTTGCAGTAATATAGCTCATACATCAGAATAACACATAGGCTACTTTTTATCCAGGTACTACCAATGTGAACCGGGGCGAGCAGCTAGTTTTAAATAAATGACGCTGTAAAACCCTAAGGTAGGGTCAGCAGACAAAAAAATGTAGATACATTATAAAAAATTGTGCATTTTTTGTTGGTACCTTGCAGAATGTATTTTTAAAGTTGCCAAAAATAAAGAAGCTCTAATAAAAAAACCGGCCAAGTGCGAGTCGGACTTGCGCACGAAGTGTTCCGTATAATTATCTATAAAAAAACGACAAAAAACACGTTTGTTGTATAAGAGCCCATCTTAAATATTTATTTTATTCTGTTTTTAGAAGGATTTAGTTGTTAAAGCGCCAACAAAAATACGTCATCTGAGAATTTAAACTTTCTAGCTATTAAGGTTCATGAGATATAGCCCTGTGACAGACAGACGGACAGGGTCCCGTTGTTACCTTAGGTACGGAACCCTAAAATTATTTTACGTTGGTGGCGAATGTCCACCAATATTTATTAATTATTTATTTTAAAGTGTAGGGGTGCAAAAATAAATTCCCGAAATTCAATCACTGACGGGGCGCAGTTGGGGTTGAATCCTGTTTGAAAATAGCTTCACGTGAATTAAGTTGTGAGGGTTCCCACTAGTTAGACATAATTGAGAATATCATTAACACTGTGAAACATTCACGGATGAGACGAACGCCCCGCATTCCCTGGGGGTCTACTTGCAACCGAAAACAACGTAACAATATTCGTTTCAAAGTAACGTCGTTTTTTTTTATTAACCTATTTCGTTCCACTGGCACTGCTAGGCAAAGGTCTCCCCCAAATCCTTCCAACCATCTCTATATTTTGAGTTCTCCCACCATGCGCTATCGAAGGAGTCGAGATCATCCCTCCAGCGTTTTCTTATATTTTTTTTTAATTTTAAGTACTTTTGTGTTTTTCAGCGCTGCGAAACTTATAATATATAAATATGAATCGATGATTGTTTTTACGGTCGTTCATTTCAAACTATAGTCGAAACGGTATATCTTCTGCTAACAGTCATTTTTAGACTGCAACGGTCTAGATAAAAACCGAGGTTTTTATGTATTTTCTAAATATTTTGTAATAATATATTTATGTAACATAGTATATTTTATATGTAATATGTATTAGATGTTATTTGTTTTTATTAATAAATGTATTATTCACTTTAAGACAGGCAGCCGGTTGTAAAACATAAGCCAAATATCCTCGCAACTTCGCAAAATGTTGTGCAGACCCTACATAAGAGAAAAACAGAAGAAAATGATGATAATGATTCACTTTAATACGAATACTGGTGGCGATTCTGTTGTGTCCAAGCTAAACCTAAAAATTTCGTACAAAAACGATCAATCTTATTCCTTTTACATTAAGATGACATCAAAATGAGAGTCACATCAAAATGACAGTCCTAAAACTTGGGATATTTTAGTCGTTTCTATTTTATTTCGCATATTTGACACAATCAAGTGTCATCTTAGTCAACACTAATTTACATGTTGATTAAATTTAGCTTGACGTTTGTAAATCGATTACGAAAATACTAAATTTATTAAAAACTATTCTAAGTTTTAGAACTGTCAACAGAACAAAGCGTGGACACAACAGAATCGCCACCACTGTTATGATATTCAAATTCAAATTCAAAAATTATTTATTTCAATAAAATCACAAGAATCACTTTGAAACGTCTTAGGAACTAGGTGAAGCTATGCCGATTCCACGCGACCAAGCCTAGAAGAATCAGGCAACAAACACGGCTTTGGGTCTACCTTTTTTTTAATGATATTTTCCTTAATGCTATGTAGAGCTCCAGTGTGGTGCCAATCGAACAAGGTGAAAGCTCAAAGAAGAATAACAATTTAAAAAAACCTACTGCTCAAGTACGTACAACAATAAAAAAAAAATAACTAAAGAACTTCAGCATAAATTCAAAAAGCAACACTTTTTTTTTATTCTTTCGCGAGTAGACCCCCTAGTCAAACGTTTGCCTAGTCAAGCGAGCACTCAGACCATATACTAACAAGCACCTCACCGAAGAACATTGCGGTGGCAAAACGCCAGACGCACACAAAACTTTAGTTTCGAAGCTTGTTATGGAAATGTTTCCCGAACGTTTGCCATTGTATTATGACGTTCTCATCCATGGCAGTTTCGGCAAGCTTTTTCCGTAGAAAATCGATCTTCACCCGTCGTTTTGAATTACTATTACTACTACTATTTTCATACTACGTGACCCATTTTTAAACGACAAAAAGGAGGAGGTTGTCAATTCGCCTGTATGTTTTTTTTCTCCGGCGTTTTGTGGACGGACTTACAAAAATTACTACCAAGTCAGTATCTGGTGATGCGATTTCAGGGAAATCGAGAAAAGATTTCAAAATATATGGGCATTGATAGTGGTTTTCAACTATAGACCTTGCCGTTCTTTCATTGGCATACACCTAGTGGAGGGCTAGCCGGGGTAGGGCTCCTAAATCTCGCAAAGGGGTGAGCCCCCCTCCCACTACAATTTTTATTTATAAACATAAAGTCGGTTTTTTTTTTAGTTTTTTTTGTATTTTTTTACCCCGCTCCTTTAACTCGGTGACCACCCGTAGTATTTTCTAAGACCCCCGTAGTATTTGCTAAGACCCCCACCCCTCCCCCTCGAGTTTTCAAGTAGCAATTCATAAATATGGTTTTAAATTATTTTTTGCAAAGAGAATGTAAAAAAACATTATTTTTCTCACGTTTGTCTTTATTGATACGGCGCTTGCCGCGCGACACCCAGAATGTGTGCATACCTATATAATTAGTAGCTAAACACTGCGCGCAACGCTATTTTTCTAGAGAATATTGGTTACGTGACGAAAACCTAATACCCGCCCCTGTGACCATGCGTGCGTATTTTTGAAGACCAAGCTCGTCGACGCTTACAAGAATACTAACTGGGCTTGCAACCTGTCACGTTTGGAATGCTAACTACTGCAAAATGTGGCCATGTGCCAAATATAATGTTTGGACGTGCCTCTGACTACCCACACTAGACGACTAGACACTAGATCTTCAAAGGATCTAAGCGCCTGGAGATCTGAGATGATGTCTACCGTACTTGGGGATTATAGTCGTGATCCTATTTATTTAATTTATTTTATAACTGACACAAATAATATCGATTTCTAAAGTAAGAGTCCGTTTCCATTCTTTGTATCTTATCGAATAACAAAACAACTTTTTTGTTATCAAGTACGTTTAACAACAACAGTATATCATTTTATGAGGGCCGTTATATTTGATAAGGCTCAAAAAGCTAAGGTTTTATTGTAGGAGCGCAATAAAAGGTAACTCGTTGGTTCGTTAGTAAAACCGCGTAATACACAAGTCGTAAACCTCAGTCGATAGGCCAAGGGAAGGTCTCCGTAAATTAAGGGACTTTTATACTAATGCATCTGTTGCGTGCGTCGCTTTCAGGCTTGTGTGAAAGCATTTACAGATTTTAAAGCCCTGAATGCATGCGCGTCGAAATTCAAACGACGATCCAAAAGGAGTTACATGTTACATGTTCATTGTTCATAGTTCATTTATTGATAACTAGCAGTCCGCCCCGGCGTCGCACGGGTATAATAATGAAAATGGGTGTAATAAAAATTACCCATAAAAGGTATTTTTTTTACACCTTGGGTTACATTATCGAAGTTTTCATATGGATCCCTAATAATTAGACATATGATATTATATACTTTTTTGTAGATATTGATGATATCTATAAAACTGTTGTACATTACTTTGCTCTATTGTCAATAATTTCCGCAGCGTAAGCGATATAAGGATTTTTTTATATTTTTTTTACACGTCGGGTTACATTATCGAAGTTTTCATACGGATCCCTAACAGTTTTGAAAATATTCTATAGCCTATGTTCATCAGGGATAATGTAAAAATATAATGGTGAAAGAATTTTTCAAATCGGTCCAGTAGTTTCGGAGCCTAATCAATGCAAACAAACAAACAAACAAACAAACAATCAAATCTTTCCTCTTTATTATATTATATAGTATATAGTATAGATATAGATATAGACAAATAAGTTAGTGGGGGGTTAGCATGAACCACTATCGTATTGACAATGTATCGTCCAAATGCCAAAACTGACACTTTAAGTACCTATGCAAAAAGTAAATACCTAAGTCGGTTTTGATTTTAGTTTTTACGGTGATATGTGAAAAGTTTGGATTTTGTATGGGCTGAGTCTACCCGGATAAGACGGAAAACGTGATAAAACTGCATTATCTTGAAAACCATCAAACTTAAAAAGAAACTGTCTATAATTTACTTAGCTAGTATGATTATCTAACGAATTATATAATAATTAACAGTTTAGCTATTCATAGTTTTGATTAAAAACGAAACTCGGGTTTTTGAAGAGCCAACTTTGGAAAATAAATCTATCGAGAAAAGTTTCACCAATCGTGTTTCTGCCTGTAATTTATCTAGATTATGTCCTTAAGTTATCTTTGTCATAAAAAACAAAACTGTATGTTTTGTGGTTAATGAGAAAAACGATTCTGCATCTAAAACATTTACTAAGTACTCGTCTTAAGCGGAATTATTATTCCTAAATGGTGTTGCAAAATATTCCATCAAATCAACACATAAAAGTGTAAAGTCACCTGTCGATTCAAATAAATAATGTCAGTAATTATTCAATGTGATATCGAAAAATTTATAATGGTTTTGATTTATTTATTTTATAACAATGGAACGTTCTGATGCTCCATGAATAGGCATAGCTGGGAATTAAAGGCAACAGAACTTTTGACTTTTGAACCTTTAGTAGAACTTTTACTGAAGCTTTTTATTTCATTTTTAGGGTTCCGTACCCAAACGGCGTTGCTTTTTGAATTTGTGCTGAAACTCTTTAGTTATTTTTTTTTATTGTTGTACGTACTGAGTAGTTGGTACTTTTAATTATTATTCTTGTTTGAGCCTTCACCTTGTTCGATTGGCACCACACTGGAGCTCTACATAGCATTAAGGAAAGGATCATTAAAAAAAAAGGTAGACCCCAAGCCGTGTTTGTTGCCTGATTCTTCTAGGCTTGGTCGCGTGGAATCGGCGTAGCTTCACCTCGTTTCAAAGTGATTGAATTGAATTTGAACAAAAGCTATCATAAAGACAATAGATGTCCGTATTCAGTTGGTAATATACAGGTTGTACTAAAACTACATTCGAAAACTGAAGACATAAAAATACACCTACCCCTACGAATGTCCCTAGTGAAAACTAAATTGCTCTATCGGCACGGATTTGAAACGTTACATACATTTTGTAGAAGCAGTTTATAATAAACAGTGCTTGATCCGGTCTAATATAGATCTTCCCTAAGGCCGTAGTTAGTAAGTTATGTCCAAAATGTTAATGATCAAACATTTTTGAACCAAAAAAAATACCAAAATTGGGTAGAAGAATATCACGTAAGTCTCAAATAGGTACGCTAAACATCTACTCAAGGTACTAAGATCCTTAAAGATCTAAAAGGAGTTGCCAGAGGCACGTCTATTCGGCACATGCCCACATTCTGCAGTAGTTAGCATTCTATACGTGACAGGTTGTAAGCGCATCGCCGCTAAAAAAGCAACAAGTACTAGAACTTCTGATTCTGATAACCTGTGGCACACTGCTGAAAGTACAAATGCTAGGAAGACATAATGTAAATTGCTGTATAGGTAGGTACAACCCGGTCAGAATATCTGTGCACCTCGCTGGAATGCGGCGCCTCTCCCGCTCTCTCTCTCTCCCGCCTCGCCCGTACCCATGACGTCACGAGGTCAGGTGCACAGATATTGTGACCGGGTTGTAGACATACACGACAACGACATTACACGTCTGGTAAAACTCCCACCGCACCCACCACTAGGAGAGGTCTGCACCCGTATGTATGAAGTTATTTAGTTAGGAGCACTGAGGGCTAAGTAATTAGTAGAACGCATTCGTAAGCTAAAAGAGGCTTATTTCTACACTACCTACTATTGACTAGCCTCACAGCTCAGTTGTTAGTAACTCTACCTTCTGCGCTGTAGGTTGTGGGTTCGATTCCCACCCGTGATAAACATTTGTGTGATGGACTTAAATGTTTGTTCTGTGTTTTGGTGATAATATATGTATAACTAGCCGACCCGTGACTGTTGTCCTGTCAAATTTCAATAATTGATTGACAGCTAAACCCCCATTTACAAAATGATCCACCATTGATTGAATTCATTTGTTACAAAAAATGTGATAAATGAAGAACCGCTCTACCGATTTTGTGTAAACTTCACATAAATCATCTACTAAATAATCCGAACAAAGCCTAAACATTTGGTTTGGATAGGTGAGCCCGTTCTTGAGTTATAAAATTACAACGAAAAGTGACATTGATTTTTATATATATAGAAGAGAGAATAAATAAAACTTTAATGGAACCTTGAAACTTTGGGCTACTCTCTAAAAAAACATCCAAATATAATCACTAAGTAAACAAATACAAGCGTCGTATTGAGAACCTTATTTCGGCGGCTGAAAATAAATAGATCCAAGCCACGCCTTCACATAAAACTACCTTAGGATTGAAGTGCCATGAAATCCCAACCCCACGATAGCAAACTACACACAAGTAAACTGAACCGTAAACCGAATCGTAAACCGCTAACTATGACAAATTGCAACTGCAGAACAACTGGGGCGTGCGACCTCCATCCCTTCGGGCCTCTCTAACCCTCTTATAGAGGCACACCCTGAAAATTTGAGAGCTTGAGTTGTTGCCAAGATGTCGCGAGCAATGGGATTTGTTGCTAAGTCGTCTTCGAAGCCGGAATATCTAAGGAGCTATTGACGAACGGAAAGAGCGTTCAGCTGCAGAATTCAAATGGCAATACTAATAGCAATAATCCGAAGATTTGTAGGTATAGCAATTTGCTATACCTTCAAATCTTAGCAATTATTTTGACATGAATTGGGACAGAGGGAAGATAAAAAAACCGGCTAAGTGGGAGTCGGACTCGCGCACGAAGGGTTCCTTACCATTATCTATAAAAAACGGCAAAAAAACACGTTTGTTGTATGGGAGCCCTTCTGTAATTGTTGTTATGAGGGCAACAGAAATACATCTGTGAAACTTTCAACTGTCTAGCTATCACGGTTCGTGAGATACAGCCCTGTGACAGACAGACGGACAGAAGGACAGCGAAGTCTTAGCAATAGGGTCCCGTTTTTACCTCTTGGGTATGAAACCCTAAAAACCTACGAAAACTGACTGCAACAGACAACTTTGTTCTATAAATGCAAAAATGTTAAGGCGCTCCCAGTCGACGATTGTTTTTGTTCGAAACGAAAAAATAAATACTTGTGAACAAGCCACATCTCCTATTTTTTAATGTATAGTATATGTAAATAAAGATGTACCCATCTTTAATCACTTCGATAAATAATCCTACCGACCGCTGCAATGACGACAAACACACGTCGGCGCGTGGTCCGCCTTAGCTTTTCGAATAAATTTATGATATAAATTATGTATAATTACTTATCAAAAATCTATTCTAATAGAAATCTAGATCTACATATTACCTATCTTTAACAATAAATCACAAGTTGATTTTAATAGTAGGTATATAAAATATTTCGATCATAAATTCTAAAACGTATCATATTGAAATAATATCTTTATCGTGAAAAGTTTCTGCTATTATATTTCTATTTTCAGCTTAATAGAAATCTAGGTAGGAACCTGAAGTAATATACTTATAAAAATAGGAAAAGTGGCTTGTTCAGAAGTATTTCTTTTTTCGTTTCGAAAAAGAGCAATCAGCGACTGGGAGCCCCTTAATCATATCTAGTATAGGTTTCAAAATTGCTTGAAACATTGCAGTAGGTGCATTCTAATTTTGTTAAAAGAAAACCAAAATATATCCGATTAATTTTAGAAAGACTGTAAAATATCTTTTCCGAGAATCATATAAAACCATACCTTCGGTGAAGGTATGGTTTTTGACCTAGCCTGACCCATAGTGGATAAGGGTTAATTTAAATGCAGTTATAAAGATAAGATAAGTACTCCAAAAATCAGGAGTTAAGAAAAAATATTTTTTTTTGTACAAATACCATTGAAAATGTCTTTTCTATACACGCCAGACACGCACTTGATTGGTTTTTTCTCATAATTTGCTTGAATTTTTCAGGATTTTCAATATTTTACGATAAAGTCAATTACGATTTAAGTTTTTTTTAAGTTTCATGAAAAATCCACTTATTCCTCATAGATGTTGTACGGTTTATGCAAACCATACAACATTATATGTTCTCGCGGGTCAGCATTTACGTCAAGACGTGGCTTTTACTTTGCCTTTGTGCCTCAATTGACAACCACACGTCTTAGCGTACAATCGCGATCGCAACTCATTAACCTAACTATAACTAAACAAATAAACGGTGAACTTTAACAAACTATATTATTTAAACCTTTCAAATAAGATAAAGGGTACAGACCCTACATCTTTGTTTTTTTTTTTTTGTTTTTTTTTTTTAAAGTTCACCGTTTATTTGTTTAGTTATAGTTAGGTTAATGAGTTGCGATCACGATTGTACGCTAAGACGTGTGGTCGTCAACTGATGCACAAAGGCAAAGTAAAAGCCACGTCTTGACGTAAATGCTGACCCGCGAGAACATATAATGTTGTATGGTTTGCATAAACCGTACATGCTCCCGAGGGCAAGATGAGATGAGATGGGTACAGTGGTGAAATGACAATGCTTAAGAATAAACATATACTAGTAATTCAATTCATTTCACTGCCACTAACACTGGTTGCACTAAATAGTTTTTTAATCACTGGTGACGTTGCTTTGTCCACTTTGTACTTCGCGTTTAGCGACACAGTAGGAAGATGCACAAGTTGAATGTCAGGTTCCGATGCCACCGTGTGGAGAGTCGCTGAAGAGCGCGCTCGCGAGCGCCGCCACAAGTAGAAACCAACTGCGAGAAGAACTAAGCCGGCAAGGAGATACAGTACCACAAACTGGTGAATGTCGTGGGAAGAAATGTTTGTTAAGCCGTCTCCTTCACCTTTCATTCTTTCATTTTTTCATCTTTTTTTTTTTTAAAGTTCACCGTTTATTTGTTTAGTTATAGTTAGGTTAATGAGTTGCGATCACGATTGTACGCTAAGACGTGTGGTCGTCAACTGATGCACAAAGGCAAAGTAAAAGCCACGTCTTGACGTAAATGCTGACCCGCGAGAACATATAATGTTGTATGGTTTGCATAAACCGTACAGATGTAATTTAAAGTTATTAGTTTGAAGTTCCGGGAACGAACATAGGCGACCTTTTGAGCGGTTCATTAGGGATAAATTTGATATTTGAAAGGGCTCTGGCGCTTATCGACAACATCGTTTATGTTGCAAAATTTAAAACCATGGCAACAGTCACTGAATATTGTTTGGCTACGTTCCAATCCATGGAGTTTAGGTGAAGATATTTCGTGTGTGTATGGTTAGAGAGATCTTGTCTTGGATTCAAGTCTAATAAAACCGTAAATTTAGTTGCTAATTGTAGCAATTAGATGTCGTCATTAGCGCGTGAATTATTTAAGCTATGATGTAGGAAAAACAGGAGCTCTCCGACCAGTCTCTGAAAAAAATATCTTCTGAAATGTTATATTTAATTGCATATATCAAAGGCGTTAAGGCACGTTCAAATATTACATCAAGCACATGTTCTCATTTTGCAGAAGCTAGTATTCCATACGTGACTGGTTAAAACCCGTCGCCGCTTATAAGAATACTACTAACTGGTTTCCTCGGTTTCCAGATATTTCGAGGTTACAACTAGAAGTAAGGGAAAAGGCCGTCTATCTACCAGTTATTTATTTATTATATATATTAGAGATAAAAAATAAGCATGATTAGAGCCAACGTAAATACTGGATGTAGCAGATTCATACAAACTTTGATTTGTACCTCCCTACCTACTGCTTTCCGGTATTTTTTTTATGTGACCTTTTAGAAAACAAAAAAATTTGGTAAAACGAACATTTTGGGAAAAGGAAATTTGTGAAAAATAACATTTTGGGAAACAGACAATTTGGAAAAAGTAACATTTAAGGAAATAGTAAATTTTTAAAAAGTAACATTTTGGGAAACAGACTATATATGAAACTAACATTTTAACAGTCAGTTACGGATCTGGATATATTGATAACAGACATTTTGTAAAAAATAACATTTTGGGAAACAGACAATTAGAAAAACTAACATTTGGGGAAAAACTTTTTGGAAAAAGTAACATTTTGGGAAACAGATAATTTAGAAAAACTAACATTTTAACGGTCAGTTACGGATGTGGTTTTAGATATATTGATAACAGACATTTTGGGAAGAGGGCTATAAATATCTAAGGTTATTTCTGATTTTCCTTATTCGATCAATGTGTGATCATAAGCGAAAATTAGTTACTAGGTACTCGTAAAGAAAACAGCGTATGTAGGTAATATATCTAAGAACTAAAAACATCAAAAGCAGCCTCGAAGGCGAATTTTGCAAAAAAGTGTTTTTATAAATTATTATTTTACAGAAAACTTATTTTTAGTTTAGATTACTCCGTTGTTAGTGCTCCTTTTTACTAAGAATCGGAGTTTAAATCTTTACACAACATTTATTCTTTCACAACACCACCTATACTACCCTATTCTCCCCTCTCATCCCTCTATATGACTATGTGGTCGATGGCGCAGAGTTTAGCGTTGCCGAATTAAGGCGCTCCCAGTCGACGATTGTTTTTGTTCGAAACGAAAAAAGAAATACTTGTGAACAAGCCACATCTCCTATTTTATAATGTATAGTATATGTGAATAAAGATATACCCATCTTAAATCACTTCGATAAATAATCCTACCGACCGCTGCAATGACGACAAACACACGTCGGCGCGTAGTCCGCCTTAGCTTTTCGAATAAATTATGTATAATTACTTATCAAAAATCTATTCTAATAGAAATCTAGATCTACATATTACCTATCTTTAACAATAAATCACAAGTTGATTTTAATAGTAGGTATATAAAATATTTCGATCATAAATTCTAAAACGTATCATTTTGAAATAATATCTTTATCGTGAAAAGTTTCTGCTATTATGTTTTCAGCTTAATAGAAATCTAGGTAGGAACCTGAAGTAATATACTTATAAAAATAGGAGATGTGGCTTGTTTAGAAGTATTTCTTTTTTCGTTTCGAAAAAGAGCAATCAGCGACTGGGAGCCCCTTAAGCGTTTTGTTATGCCGCCTTCCGACATATCCCGCACGGTAGTCCGATACTTAGACTTCGCGTCGGGCGACTGTCGAGGGACACGTAGCTAGAGATTGTGCCGCGACCCGTAGATGTCGCGAAATGTCACCGGATGCGTAGAATACGTGTCAGGGGACAATGTCGCGGGACTAATGTCCCCGGGACTAATGTCCCCTAATGCAATTGCGGCATAATGGTTTGCAACGTTCACGGAAGTTTCGAGTGGGTACTAATGCCTATTATTAGTAGTATAGTAGTATATTTATTACAGCTCCAAATAGAACTTTACAAGCCTACGGGACAAGTGCGGATCCACAGTTGTGGGCACTATGGGCATGCCCACAACCCTAATAGATTTGTGACGTCATAATTTTATTTTTGCAATTTTAAGACGTTGTCGTTTTTAAGGTTCCGTACCCAAAGGTTAAAAACGGGAACCTATTACTAAGACTCCGTTGTCCGTCCGTCTGTCTGTCTGTATGTCACAAGGCTGTAAAAAAACCGAGGAAAATGTTCAAACCAATAATTTTTTTTATGGGATCTATTTCGAATTTAAAAAAGAATTATCAAAATTGGTCTACTCTGAAAATAGTTATGCGTTTTCAAATATAAAATATATACGTGTCGAATTGAGAACGTCCTCCGTTATAATAGTCGGTTAAAAATAAAAACTACCGTAAGTAAGAGTAAGTTAACCTGCAAGTACTAAGTTATAAATAAAGAAATGGAGCGCTAAAATGAACGCAACTAAACACAAGGAACAGGTAATTAAACTAGACACGTGGGTTACAAAGTAATTAGCGCGGCTTCAGCGCTGCAATTAAGTATCTCTTTTTTATGCACTTATCTTAAGACGAGGTATATTTTTTGATGAATGTAGAAAAGTGTATTCTCAATAACCGCAAAACTTACAGTTTTGTTTTTTTTTGACAAAGGTAACTTAGGGATTTAATCTAAATAAATTAAACTGGTGACACTTTTCTCGATAGATTTAATTTCCAAAGTTGGCTCTTTCAAAGAACTATTTACGATTTTAATTAAAACTATGAATAGCTGAACAGTTAATTTTTATATAATTCGTTAGATAATCATACTACCTACCCTAATTAAAGACAGATTCGTTTAAAATTTAATAGTTTTCAAGATAATGCGGTTTTATCACTATTTCCGTCTTGTCCAGGTTGACTTGGCCCATACATAAATACTATACTTGAAGTGATACTTGAAGTATCACCTTAATACAGGGTGTATTAAGACTACTTCTAATAACTGAAACTGGATGTTCAGACCATAACATCTTTATCAATTTTTGTCGTTAAAATAAAAGAAAAGTTAAAAATCTCCATAATTCGTAATTTTTTATTACTAGAATGAAAATAGTATTTTTTTAATTTAGATTTTATTTAATGAGTAGTTATTATTGCCTCCTCTTTTGCCTGAGATATTACCATTATAACTCTGCCTTCTACGCTGTAGGTTGTGAGTTTGATCCCCACCCAAGACAAACATTTGTGTGATAAGCATAGATGTTTGTTCTGTGTCTGGGTGTTATAATGTAAAATAAGTATGCATTTGCAAAAAAAAAAGAACATAAGTATTCTATCAGTTATCTAGTTCCCATAGTACAAGCTTTACTTAGTATGGGGCTAGATGACGCTGTGTGAAATGTCAACAAAAATCCTTTATTTTTATTTATTGTTTAATTATCATTTAAGTCTTCCGAAAAACGTTTTTTTTGTGCAGATACAAAAACAGTCATAATTGAACATCCTTCAGAATCAAGCAATTTTGATTTTACTAGGGGCATTGGTAGGTGTAGGTGTGTGTGTGTCTTTAATTTTCGAGAGCAGTCTTAGTACACACGGTATACTCATGCATTACTGACTGACTGTCTGACTGACTGTTCTCTCAATGCACAGCCTAAACCACTGGTCCTAGGAACTATAAATTTCGAGGGTATTCCTTTTGGTGTATAGGGGTGCACTAAAAAAGGTTTCCCGAAAATCCGCACCGTAAGTGCAGCGGGGGTAAAAGTTTGTTTGGAAATAACTTCACGTAAAGTAAGTTTCATTAGTTTTGTAGATGTACTGATATTATGTTCTCTTTCGTCACAATTCTGCCGACATTCTAAATATCCTATCCTATTAAAAAATAATTAACCTCTCTATTGTTATATATTCTTTGTACCGACTTCAGAAAACCATATTAGGATTATTAGGTAATGCCATGGAAATCCTAATCCTAATATAATATTATAAATGTGAAAGTTTGTGAGTTTGTATGTATGTTTGTTCCTCAATCAGGCCTAAACGACTAAACGGATTAAGTTGAAATGTAGATATACTGCTTGCTGTAGATGTAGATATACTCCCGAATAAATAAAAGACTACTTTAAAATATGAAAAACATCCCCAAACTGATAAAGTACGCAAAAGGGATGATTTCTGTATAGATGGCGCTGGTGTGCAATAAACCTGACAACACACGACTAAAGACATTCAGTCTTTTCTATTCGATTATTGAAATTTGACAGGACAACATCTGTCACGGGTCGTCTAATAATAAATATTTTTGTTCAACTGTGTCGATATTTCACGATGATACATAAACAACAACCCCTCATTTAGTAAAATAACAGTTTAATATCACTACATAGTATAAAGCAAAGTCGCTTTCCGCTTCCCGCGTCTGTATGTATGTAGGTATGTTTGCTTATATCTTTAAAACTACACAACGGATTTTGATACGGTTTTTTTTAATAGATAGAGTGATTCAGGAGGAAGGTTTATATGTATTAAACCCGAGCGAAGCCGGGGCGGGTCGCTAGTGAAAAATAAAAACAAAATAATTAAAAGGTTTTTAGAGCGTAACAAAAACAGACTAGATCACCCCCTGTCTCAACTCGTATGTATGTTTTTTCATTTCTTCAGTAATTCTTACTTCAATTGACTTACGCGACTTCTTTGAATTAAATGACGTACCTATGCAATTTGAGATAAATATAGAAAGGTAGAAAATTATTTATTGCACAAGACATTACCTACGTTTTAAAACTATAAAGAAAACCAACGAGAATATTTCTATCAATCGGAAAGTTAAGAAACAATGAAGTTTAATGAAGGAACTAGTCCTAAGTCAAAGTCCTAAATTATAAATTTAAATGAGACCTACTCTATTCTCTACGCAATAGAAAAAAATCGTCCAAATACGGATCACCAGGTATTTAATCTCTTTGCACTAGCTTCCATCCGCCGCTTCGCTTGGTGCGTAGGTAGGTACCCGGATTAAAAATAGCCTATGCCGGAATTAATACCTTGCCGTACTTTTCAAATAGCGAAAAAACGGAAATACCCTCCGCATTCATACACTCATAAAATTCGTACTCGCTCTGTAGAATATTATTCAAGTCATTTAGATTGATTAATCATTTAAAATACCATTATTCAATTGGTAAATCAATAAAAAAAGGTTAATTCAAGTAAATATTTATCATTTATTTTTATTATTTTATTGACCTCTGAATATTTTTTCTTGCCACACGATTTTTCTTACGACTATAAGTAAATAATATAAAATCTATTAATCAAAAAATAGTCCAAGCAAAATAAGTGCCTACCTACTTACATAAATGCATTCAATAAATAAAACATCTGACTTCATCTATTCTAAGAAGCAGAAGCAAACAATTATCAAGGACAAAATAACAGGACAAGAAATAAAAATAGTAAATACAATCATGCAGTGGTAAATCTTAATATAAATGTTTATTTACGGCTACGCCAACTGAAATCTCGAACACGTCCTTGAAGGTATAGTCGCTGATATCCTATTTCCACATTTATCTCGGGAAAGCTGGCGAGATGCTTGTAAACATTTTTTGCTATCTCCCACAGCTTCATCAATTTATAACATCCACATATACGATATTTTTTTTTATAAATCTACCTACATGGTCCGCGAAACTTTTTGTGGAAAGGTTAAAGGTGTGCTTAATTCCTTCTCTAACTATTTTTAATAATAAAAAAAATTTTTTGAAGAACTGTAAAAAATCAGCAGCATAAAAAAATATATAAGGATCCACAAATCTACTAGCAGCCAACACTTTTCATACAACACGTTTAGATCTTAATATGAATTACCTCCTAATTTCTAGCGAACTGGCAATGTTGCGCGGTAAAACACGCTGTCAAACAGTTTACAAATACGCATTCAACTGTTGGAAATCTAAACGCGGCACTGTTCGAGCTCGGCGGACATCTGAGGGGCGATGTGTCTTCGGCGTTGCCACGCCTCCCCTCGTCGCTCGCGAATAAGAATTCGGCATTCATCGGGCATGGGTTTAGCGCGGGACGGCTGCACGACTATCTCTTTCTAATATCAAAATGTCTAGTTGCGGGAAGAGAGACGACGAATTTGTCGTAGCGTGACAATACGGCTACGTCCAAAAATGATGACTTGCTGAGCAGTTGTATCCGCCGTACAATGTTATTTTGAAATGTAAGCGAGAACTTTATGAAGTTTTTTTATTAGCTTGAGAGCAAAATTTTATAAAAAAATATCGATTTTGTTATTTTTTTTATATAGCCTAAAAATCACACCTTGACTCTATCATACTCTATCGTCTTAGTTGTAAAAGTATGAATAAGAACCGAACATTCGTTCTCTCCTCTGACCTCGACTACGAACAGCTGTTTCAGAGTCCTTGCGGTAATACTACTCCAGGGCAACCCCAGTGAGTTACATTTGCCAATTAAGTGCCACGATGGCATAAATAAATAAGTATAACAGTTTTTAAAATTATGTTTTACAAACTAAAAAAACGAAAAAATCAACGAAAATGTTTCGATCAATCGAAATGTCAAGAGATGATAATACCTACTTAATTATTTTAAGTTTTTTTAAAAAACTATTAATAAATACTTACAATTTAAATGAGATCAACTTAGGAACATTCTATACAGCGTGTCCCAAAACTCAACGATAATCTGCTACCGGGTGATAGGCCAGAAAAAATAAAAAATCCTTTTTTTTTATGAATTCCAGAGTTACCTAACAATATTTTTGTAAACAATGACTTTTTGAAAAATGTGTTATATATTATAATGGTTTTTTTTCTTATTTTTTTTAGAAGTGATTTATACCACCTCTTGCCCAGTTATCGGTCAGGTTATCGTTAAGTACCGGGACACCCTGTTTAGGTACAATAGAATAAAAATATTCCAAATCGAATCACCAGTTAAAAAGATATGCGAGGCTACATAAAAAAGCAGCTAAAAATATAATACGCGTCATATTAAAAACCCTATTTCGTCGGTTGAAAAATAAAAAATAAACGTGGGGGCAATTGTCAGCGCGGTCACACAGCCAACTTCGCCACAATGCACATGCGAGCTATTACACAATGTGATGCATAGACTACTGGTTCTACAGGTTTACGCAAATTTAAACTTTACCGCCAACAGAATAAGACCGACCGAAATTTTGTTGAGCGAACAGAATTGCCACCAACTTCAGTATTTTGTTAAATAGTTAAGCTTATAAGTATTACTGGTGTATTTATGCGATTACGGTTTACATTCGCGATTCAAGCGGACATCTGAAAACAACATTTGAAAAAAAACGAGATCCGTCTGTCCGTTTGTCCGTCTGTCCGTCTGTCCGTCTGTCCGTCTGTCCGTCTGTCCGTCTGTCCGTCTGTCCGTCTGTCCGTCTGTCCGTCTGTCCGTCTGTCCGTCTGTCCGTCTGTCCGTCTGTCCGTCTGTCCGTCTGTCCGTCTGTCCGTCTGTCCGTCTGTCCGTCTGTCCGTCTGTCCGTCTGTCCGTCTGTTCGTCTTTCCGCCTGTCCGTCTGTCCGTCCACCACTACTAGCTTTCCAAGGCATTTGGGCAAACAAACTGTCGATGTGCAGATAACCATAATTAATGTATTTTAAGTATTAAACGAACATAAGTTTAGGTTAATTTACAAAAAAAGAAGAAATGTATAGAGCAGCTGCTACCGCCACCCACGGCGAGTCGCCGCGTATCAACATAAAAATCCATGATAAATAAAATGTTTACCCCTAACATCATTCTAACTTCCATTAATATAAAGTCATGTAATACATGACAGTGACTATAGGTACGCGTCCGCAGGTCGGTATCGTACGCATCGGACACATCGCATTTAACGGATCGTAGTATTTTTTGTATAGAAAGTCACATAAGTGCGTCCACTGATCCGCATTGTACCCAGTGTGCGTCCGATGCATACGATACCGACCTATAGACGCGTACCTCAGTGACCAAACATTTTTCGGTAATCAAGGCTAGCCAGCCGCGCTATGTTTGGACGACAGCCGCACGCGGATGCCGCGAGTTACCTGCCGCGCGCAAACGGTAATATAGTTCATTCGCACGGCAAACTTTTGTGTCCTACGAATGCCACGCTCGAAACCGCGCAATGTCTGGTCACACATCAAAGTAAACTGAGGCCTTACTACAGGCTCAAAAATAATATTAATACAATACTACTCACGGTGCGAGGTTGTTAGCACGGAGCTTGTGGTATTATTATTTTTTTACATTTCACACATCGCCATCTAGCTCCAAACTAAGCAAAACTTTTACTATGGAAACCAGATAACTGATAGAATATATATCTTATAACTGGGAACTAACCAACAAAGACGAAACAAGCGACATGGTGATCTAAGAAGTGTATGACTCCCTATTTACTGGCCTCGCAGCTCAGTTGGTAGTAACTTTGCCTTCTGCGCTGTAGTTTGTGGGTTCTACCCCACCCAGGGTAAAAAAATGTGTCATGAACATAGATGTTTGTTCTGTGTCTGGGTGTTACTATCATCACTACATAGTATAAAGCAAAGTCGCTTCCCGCGTCTGTATGTATGCTTATATCTTTAAAACAACGGATTTTGATGCGGTTTTTTTTAATAGATAGAGTGATTCAGGAGGAAGGTTTATATGTATTAACCCGTGCGAAGCCGGGGTGGGTCGCTAGTGTATAATAAGTATGTATTTAAAAAAAAATATAAGTATTTCTGTCAGTTATCTGGTTATCCATAGTACCTACAAGCTTTGCTTAGTGGCTAGATGGCGTTGTGTGTAACGTCCGCCGATATTTATTATTTATTTATATTTATTTATTACACATCATGAGGAAACCAGTGTGGGCATGTGCCAAATATAATGTTTGGACGTGCCTCTGACTACCCCAACCAGACATCATCAAAGGATCTAAGCGTCTGGAGATCTGAGAGGATGTCTACCGTACTTGGGGATTACAGTCGTGATCCTATTTATTTTATTTATTTTTAATAAAGTTATAAATATAAAAAAAAAATAACAGGCAACAAATGAAATTAATTATTAACAAAAGTGCATTCAGCATACACTGCGATTGCCGCGATAACATTATCATCTCACTTCCGCTGATAAATAAATAATAAAAAACTATAGATTGGTTTTAATATAATTAATGGTATTAAGGCCCATACTGCCGCTGAACAATCATCCCAGCGCGTGAACTTTTATGATTTCTGACTTAACCATGTTGGATTAAAGTTGTAAATGGCTCGCGATCCGAGTTGGCGCTAACGACTGCCTGTCATTGTGTGTGCATGAGTACACTTTATTAATTTTACAATTTATTAATGATTTACACGACAAAAAAGCTGCATATTGACAAAAAAAAACCTTACGAAGTTGTTCCTTAGTATTGAAACAATACTGATATCAGTATTATTAATATATATTAATAAGCATATTTCAATATGATATACCATTTTATGAAGACTATAATTAATTGGGATTATATTTGGACTTTCGAGTTTGAGTGAAAGTAATGGATTTTTTGACTATCTCTTTCAGAGTGCTTCTCGGTTCGACCCAAAATATTTGAATCAAGTTATCCTTTATACCCACACCTACTTATTTCTAATTTATTTTGTTTAATTTCAAATAAAAGACACAGTGAAACCCTAAGGTAGAAGGGCCAGCAGACAAAACAATGTAGATACCTACTTATTATCAATAAATCATTTATTATCCTTGAGTATCACATTTCATTAAGACGAGTAATAAATGTTTTTGATGAATGCAGAATCTTTTTTTCTCAATAACCGCAAAACATACAAATTTGTTTTTTATAACAAAGATAACTTTAATCTAGATAAATTAAAGACAGAAACACGATTACTGAAACTTTTCTCGATAGATTTATTTTCCAAAGTTGGCTCTTCAAAAACACTAGTTTCGTTTTTAATCAAAACTATGAATAGCTAAATAGTTCATTTTTATATAATTCGTTAGATAATCAATTACCTACCTAATTTAAAGACAGCTTTTTTTTTGAATTGAAGGTTTTCAATATATTGCACTTTTATCACTTTTTCCGTCTTATCAGGGTAGACTCAGCCCATACAAAACGTCAAAAATTTCACTTATCACCTTAAATACCTACTTATGTGAGTAGGAGTAAAAATATTTGGAAAAACTCGAGAGCGTTTCAGCGTGTTTTGGGTCTTAATTTATCTGTTATACATATTATTATCCGTGTTTTGTTGAACAGTTGAATTTGAAATTGAAATTTGATTACACTAATCCAACATTAAAATCAATTCGCGTTAACTAATCAAAAATATTACACAACTATTGTAAATATTAAATAACACGTGACAGACTCCAAGCCAATCGCCGTGTATTCTTTTAAAGAAGAATAATATAACTGATATTTTCTTTCACCGTTCTGAGCATGTCGCTCGTCGTGTTGCAAGCGCACACGTAAATTATTCGAATAGAAAAATCCATTTTGCTCTGCTAACATGGCTCTCTGTCGTATTATTATCCTATAAAACTAATAACCACGTTTGCAGTAATCTTCAGACTACAAAGGTAATGCATGTGACTAACGATCCGTAGAATATTATACATCAGAGATGTAGGTACCCAAAGGTACGAGTAGGTACGAGTATCACTAAGTATTGTCTGTGCAAAGGGGCCAGACGCCACCGAGCTGCGTTTTGCTGTTTTCATAATATATTATTTACTACAGACTCGCCAGTGTCGGGTTACAAATTACGTAAATTGGATATTTTGAATTTCACGAGAAGTATAAATCGGTTTTCGTTAACTCGTTTTGTGCAAACGTTTATTTTATTAAGGATTTTATTTTATGTTTCATATTTATTTCACCTTTCATTTCTCGCGTCAATGGTTTTTCTTGGTCACATTATTTTCGTGAGTTTTAGTTGTTTTTATTAGAAGCCTTGTTATGGCGAGTTTAAAGAATATGAAGACAAGAAAAGGTCATAATATAATATATTTTATATGACCACACAACGTCTCAGCCCGCGCCGGTAGCCGCCACACGCCACTGAGTCGCCACTACTCATCACCGACTACATAATATCGTAGGTACCTATGTGGCGTCTAGTTTCAAATGGCGTTCGTGGATATGGCGTGTGGTTCGTGTGCATTACTAAATAATAACGTAGGTAAACACTAGGTACTAGTGACCAAAGAACGGAATTAAATAATATTTATGTATTTGTGAGAAGCTCTGTTCACAGCTCAGCTCTATAAAAAAGTGTGAAACCTATTTGTAATAAAGTGCAGTCGCTGTAAAAATAAAAAGCTCCGTTAAACGGAGCGTGATATAAAATCGGAACTTTATAATTAACAGCCCTAGGCACTTGTTCGTGTGAATTGTGATTTAAAAAAAAGCTACATAGTGTTGTCTCAGATTGCCGACGACAGATTTACAATAATTAAGAGAAACTACCTCCGTTTTACACACGTAAAGTTATGTGAGCGAGCTTACAAATTCGATGTAGGTATCTCAGTGTAGGTGATGCTTGAAATTTTTGTATGGGCTGAGCCTATCTGGAAAAGACGAAATAAATAATAAAACCGCAATATCTTGAAAACCATCAAACTTAAAAAGAAACTGTCTTTCATTTATGTAGCTAGTATGATTATCTAACGAATCACTACATAGTATAAAGCAAAGTCGCTTTCCGCTTCCCGCGTCTGTATGTATGTTTGCTTATGTCTTTAAAACTACATAAATGATTTTGATGCGGTTTTTTTTAATAGATAGAGTGATTCAGGAGGGAGGTTTATATGTATTAAACCCGTGCGAAGCCGGGGCGGGTCGCTAGTTATATATAAAATGAACAGTTTAGCTATTCATACTCGTAGTTTTGATTAAAAACTAAATTATAGTGTTTCGTAAGAGCCAACTTTGGAAATTAAATCTATCGAGAAAAGTTTCACCAATCGTGTTTCTGTCTATAATTTATCTAGATTAAATCTATAAGTTCACTTTGTCTTATAAAACAAAACTGTATGTTTTGCAGTTATTGAGAAAAACGATTCTGCATTCATCATAAAAATATTGTACTCGTTTTAATGTCACATAAACATGTTCTGTTGACATGAAACCTCAGTATAATTTGGTCATCCAAAGTAGAAATTCGAACTGTATGTATTATGGTTATTAATCATCACTTTACGGGGACTAGGTACCAACTCTTACAGGAAACTTTCACCCTCATTACCTACAATTAAATACAATGGAAATAATGTATTTAGTAATAAAATTCTAAATCTTTTACCGATTGTGAATTTTTGTATCTGTTAGCATTAAGCATTTGTACCCACCTACACATCAAATACCTATATATCGAATAGATTCTATTCATTATAACATCATTATATCAAAACTTTCGTGATTCAGTGACAGTGACTTATTAAAAGAGTGATTAAGAAATAAATAGTTATTTTAGGACTTTGTTTATTTACAAGGAAGAAATATAAAACTCAGTTGGGTACTGACATTTAATAGTTTTCAAGATAAGAAAATTAATTCAACGTTTTCCTTATACCATAAACTAGTAATAACGGGTAAATTTATATAAATTCCGTTACCAATTGGTTAAGTACGAACTTTTAAAACTTATGCGAAGTAGAAAACGTTTTTTATCGTCTCGAGTGTAGGGAAAATTCGAATTCGAAGACATTAAAAATTTATAAGGTTATGTTTTGCACAAATGTTTTTTTAGGGTTCTGTACCCAAAGGGTAAAAACGGTACCCTATTACTAAGACTTCGCTGTCCGTCTGTCCGTCTGTCTGTCCGTCTATCTGTCACAAGGCTGTATCTCATGAACCGTGATAGCTAAACAGTTGAAATTTTCACAGATTATGTATTTCTGTTGCCGCTATAACAGCAAATACTAAAAACAGAATAAAATAAATATTTATGTGGGGCTCCCATACAACAAACGTGATTTTTTTCTGTTGTTTACAGATCCGGTATACGGAACCCTTCGTGCGCGAGTCCGACTCGCACTTCAGACAAAATCTGGCTTAGGTCGGGGCGATTCATTGAATTCGTAAATTAAAAAAATGTTATAAATCTTACAATTGAAATGAACATCATCATATCTTCCTGCCCTTATCCCACTTAAGGCCCTGTATGTCGACGATTGCTCTTTTTCGAAACGAAAAAAGAAATACTTCTGAACAAGCCACATCTCCTATTTTTATAAATATATTACTTCAGGTTCCTGCCTAGATTTCTATTAAGCTGAAAACATAATAACAGAAACTTTTCACGATAAAGACATTATTTCAAAATGATACGTTTTAGAATTTATGATCGAAATACTTTGATACCTACTATTAAGATCAACTTGCGGTTTATTGTTAAAGATAGGTAATATGTATAGAACAGGTTTTTGATAAGTAATCACTACATAGTATAAAGCAAAGTCGCTTTCCGCTTCCCGCGTCTGTATGTATGTATGTTTGCTTATATCTTTAAAACTACACAACGGATTTTGATGCGGTTTTTTTTAATAGATAGAGTGATTCAGGAGGAAGGTTTATATGTATTAAACCCGTGCGAAGCCGGGGCGGTCGCTAGTTATACATAATTTATATCATTCATTTATTCGAAAAGCAAAGGCGGACCACGCGCCGCCCATGGATCAGTACCACGTGCAGCGGTCGGTAGGATTATTTATCGAAGTGGTTAAAGATGGCAATCGTCGACATACAGGGCCTTAAGTGTCGTTACAATGTGTTCTTCCACTTCCCTCTATCAGCCGTCATCTCGTCATCCATCTTTTCTTTGGCCTTCCTCTACTTCTACATCAATCCATATTCATACCTAACATTCTTTTAGACACGTGAATTTCTTCTCTCCTAATAAAATGTATACAGATATATTTTAAGCGTTGTTCGTAAAACTAAAGAGCTGTGTGTATTACGAACGGCTCCCGAAAATAGACTCCGTTAGCTTTCATCTCGTTATACCGCGACAATTACAACATCGTTGATTGACGACGTCACTTATATCCTCTAACACAAAGGCATAAGGTCCAAAATACATTGACAGACTTCGGTGTATTCAAACAAAATATTCTTTAGAATTAGGTATTTCTAGTTTCCAACTTTAAAACTCAAATGAGGGGTAAATAATACGGCAAATCAGACTGAAAGGTTATACATACATCAACACAAAATCGACGTACGAGTTTGTATATCGTTGTCAATTTCGCACCGCTAGTAATACTGTTTTAATATTACTTTGAGAGCTTGTGGTATGGCTCCTGCTGGCTTATTTCGTTAAAATCTATGAATATCATATTATGGCATTGAAGCCATTATGGGTTTGAATGCAGTTTAGGTACATAGATTCTTAGTTACTTTGAAATTGGTATTCTCTAAAATTTACGATAGCCATAGCTTTTTATTTATTTAATACTTTATTGCACATAAAAAAATAGAATAATTGCACAAAAAGGTGGGCTTAATGCTGAAAGCATTTTCTGCCTGCCAACCTCAAAGGTAACAAAAAATAAGGATGATAGCTATGGATGATTTTTACGAAACAAGCCAGCAGATCTGTGTGACCAGGGACCGTACCACAAGCTGAAAAGTAAAACAAAACAATAATACTCACGGTGCGAAAGTGACAACGCTGTATAAGAGTAATATTACTTTGATATTACTTTAGGACCTTGTGGTACGGTACCAGTTCCACAAATACAAAATACATTGTAATTACTGAAAAAGTCCTCTCCTTCGTCAGGGCCCGTCGACACGTGCTGGGTTCAGGTGTCACGATGAACGGTTGCAGGCGCGGATCCATTTACAAAGAGGCCGACACGCTTGATCCACAGCTCGGGTTACGGGTTCGAACCCGGAGCATGTTGCTTCCCGTTCAAATGACGAGTGATTTGATTAATATTAGAGCAACAGGGTGATACGTTGTTATGCCCGAAATACACGAGGATAGTTTTTCAAGCCAGGATAGCAATATAGTGATATTAAGCTTCGTGTAAACAGAGCTAGCTTTTTTAGCTTTTACTGGAATGTGAGTACTGAGTAGGGTTACCAGATGGGATGACCAAATATTTCGACAAAATTTCATATGTCGGGATTGTAGAATAGAATAAAATAGAATATAATAAACTTTATTTGTAACAATATAAACATACATAGTTGGATACACAGTAAAAAATAAAACAATCCTAATCCTAATAATAATATAAATGGGAAAGTTTGTGAGTTTGTATGTTGATTAAAGGTAATTACGTTTAAAGACCCGTGTCAAAATCTATAGTTATATCTGGCAACCCTAAGTAAGCACCTAGATTCGGGAGATTATACGCAACAACAAACTTACTACAGCATCTACTAGCGCTTTTACAAAAACATTCATTCATCACAAAATTCAAAATCACTCGTGTGTTCTGTGATGGTCCGGAGCTCAGATAGGTTAGCACTAGGGAATGCAATCTCGATCTCGCGAGATCTCGTTGTCACGAGATCTCGGCCGAAAAATGAGCAAGATCTCGCGATTGCACTTTATCATAGAAACGTTTTATTCGAAGTGAACTG
Organism: Hydriomena furcata; assembly: GCA_912999785.1. Classification (NCBI taxonomy): domain Eukaryota; kingdom Metazoa; phylum Arthropoda; class Insecta; order Lepidoptera; family Geometridae; genus Hydriomena; species Hydriomena furcata. The sequence goes on from OU538821.1 coordinate 5,473,293, forward strand.
AACAAGCCTTTCATATGATTTGTGTATTTTGTTAATATATCCTTAGTTTCTACTGGATCTCTGATTAGGTATATATAATATATAGTCTATATAGGTATAATATCTCAGATTAATAGTCAACAACACATACTTAGTGAGTTTTGTTTTAGTTTTTGACTTGTTGTTGTTTTGTTTTGTTATAAAAGAACTGTTTTATTATTAAAAGACTTTTGTTTGATTTTAGACAAAAAGACTGGTTATTTGTTTCATTTCTTACTAGCGACCCGCCCCGGCTTCGCACGGGTAGCATGTTATTATACATATAAACCTTCCTCCTGAATCACTCTATCTATTAAAAAACCGCATCAAAATCCGTTGTGTAGTTTTAAAGATATAAGCAAACATACATACATACGCGGGAAGCGGAAAGCGACTTTGCTTTATACTATGTAGTGATGATTTGATTAGATACGTCAAAGTTTATTAAAATAAATGATAGATAGATTATACGTTAAACTATGTTAAATACATATAGGGTTTATTGAAAAAAATCGTAAGATAAATGTTTATTTCATAATACCTCTAATTCTTATTATTTTTTTCCTATTTCATTAAAATATTGTGATTATTCGCAAGAATAAACACACAAAACTGCCAATCTCGCGAGATCTCGCCAGAGCTCCAATCTCGCGAGATCTCGCCAGAGCTCCAATCTCGCGAGATTGCATTCCCTAGTTAGCACCTTAGCACCCCGGCGCAAGATAGGTTAAGCCGAGTAATAAATGTTTTTGATAAATGCAAAATTGTTTTTTCTCAATAACCGCAAAACAAACAGTTTTGTTTTTTATGACAAAGATAACTTAAGGATTTAATCTAGATAAATTGAAGACAGAAACACGATTGATGAAACTTTTCTCTATAGATTTATTTTCCAAAGTTGGCTCTTCAAAAAAACTAGTTTCGTTAATCAAAACTATGAATAGCTAAATAGTTCATTTTATATAATTCGTTAGATAATCATATAGCTATCTAAATTTAAGACATTTTTTTTTAAATTTGATGGATTTCAAGCTAACGCCGCGCCGTTTTATAACTTTTTCCGTCTTATTCCGGGTAGACTCAGCTCATACAAAACGACAAAAATTTCACACACCTTTAAGTTACTAGCTTACTAGCTTACTATCATTATCTTTCTATACTGGCTTGATAAACTAACCTCGTGTATCTCGGGCATTAGGGCAAAAATGAACCGACATGTATGCTGACATGCATTAGATACCTACCTGATAATTTTGTACTTGACTATACAAAAAGTGGACAAATATAAAATTAAATTGAAATAGGATCACACTGTGTAATCCCTCTCAGATCTCCAGGCGCTTAGATCCTTGAAGATGTCAAAAGGGGATAGTCAGAGGTACTTTTGGCACATGCCAACATTTTGCTGTATCCCAATAGTTTAAAAAACTTGCACGTTGCTATGACGACTGATATCAGATTTTTTGCACACCAGCGCCATCTATATCTTAATCATCCATTTTGCGTTTTTTATCTTTTGGGTTGTTTTTTTTTATTATTCTGGCAATATAATTATATCTACATCTACAGCAAATTTCATACAAACAAATTTTCAAACATACAAACATCCTTACAAACTTTCGCATTAGTAATATTCTTAAAGGACATGTATAATACGTATGTAAATGTAATAAATAAATAAATATTGGTGGACATTATCACACTGCGCCATCTAGCCCCAAACAAAGCAAAGCTTGTACTATGATAACTAGGATAACTGATAGAATACTTATATACTTTATTTTGTAAATACATAATAACACCCAAACACAGAACAAACATCTATGTTCATCACACAAACATTTATCCTGGAAGATCTAACCCACAACCTACAGCGCAGAAGGCAGAGCTGAGCCAACTGAGCTAGTTTATCTCCGCTACAGGCAGACAGGTAGGTAAGTAGGTACTACCTAAACAACTAAAAGGTACGAGCGAGTATACTTAATTCCACAAACAAATTTTAAAGTGTGAACGCTCCAATTTCATTTTAAAACGCCACAGCTGCCCGTAGACAAAAGAGGTTATTGTTCTATAAATTGTTTTTGGTTACCGCGAAGCGTTAGCGGCGAGCTGAAGGCCGCAGGCCCGAAGCAGTGCTAATTGGTCAGCGTTATGTGTTGTTACATAAAATGCCCTTTGTCTGTCGCTACCAATTTTAAAACTAAGAAGCTTCTGCCTGACTGCGTTCCGGACACATTTCATCCAACAAATTTGCCTTTCTAATGAAAAAAGTACCATCGCCTAATTGTAACGTGTGCGAGTGTATAGAAGATGTTCAATATATTCTGATTGAATGTGTGCGGAATGCTGATGATAGAAGAATTATGTTTGGTTCAATGTTTGATGTTGGCCGATGTAACAGTATATTGGCTTCACCGATGTCTGATGAAGCCAAAAAAAATTATTTCCTAGCTAATAAGTGCTTAGACAGGAAAGAATCCTATTTTTTTTTTCTCTCTTTTGTTTCTTTCTTTTTTTTGTTAACCTAGTTAAGTTGTACCGATTGGGCGGTGTGGTCGCAAAGCGACAAAGCCCTTTTTTTCTTACGTTTAATAAATTAAAAAACAAAAAAAAAAAAAAAAGAAGCTTCTGCCTGCGGTTTCGCTTGGACACACTTTTACTATACAAAAAGTATCAGTTTTGACATTTGGACGATACGTTGTCGATAAATCTATAGTTATACAGACAGACGTTGTCATGACAAACTTGCAATCTACGCTGGAAGAATCTTTCCAAAATCCTTTCAAAAAAGGGATTCAGTTTTAAAATGTTAAATTCAAGAACTTTAAAACCTTTATGGTGATAAGTAAAATTTTTGACTTTTTGTATGGGCTGAGTCTACCCGGATAAGACGGAAAAACTGATAAAACTGCAATATCTTGAAAACCATCAAATTTAAAAAGAAACTGTCTGTAATTTACCTACTTAGCTAGTATGATTATCTAAAAATTGGATAAAAATGAACTGTTTAGCTATTCATAGTTTTGATTAAAAACGAAACTAGTGTTTTTGAAAAGCCAACTTTGGAAAATAAATCTATCGATAAAAGGTTCACCTATCGTGTTTCAGTCTGTAATTTATCTAGATTATATCCAAGTTATCTTTGTCATAAAAAAACAAAACTGTATGTTTTGCAGTTATTGAGAAAAAACGATTCTGCATTCATCTAAAACATAGTTTAAAACTGATAAACAAGAGGACATAATAGACGAAACTCAAATAAACAGTTCTTTGGAAAAATCTCGTTGAACGTTTGGTTCAACTTCACATGAAGTATTTTGATTTTTTAGGGTTCCGTACCCAAAGGGTAAAAACGGGACCCTATTACTAAGACTTCGCTGTCCGTCTGTCACAGGGCTGTATCTCATGTACCGTTATAGCTGGCTTTTAGTATTAACTTACTATTAGTTTAGCAGAATAAAATAAATATTTAAGGGAAGCTCCCATACAACAACCGTGATTTTTGCATATCTAGCGACATCTAGTTATGTTATACTAGCGACCCGCCCCGGCTTCGCACGGGTTTAATACATATAAACCTTCCTCCTGAATCACTCTATCTATTAAAAAAAACCGCATCAAAATCCGTTGTGTAGTTTTAAAGATATAAGCAAACATACATACATACGCGGGAAGCGGAAAGCGACTTTGCTTTATACTATGCTTTATACTATGTAGTGATAGTGATTTAGTAGGAACAGTTTGCTACAGTTTTCAACCACAGCATGTTCAGTCGTATCCGGCTTCCATCCTCAACTCTGATTGTTATACTCTCACCGCGGTCTGTATTTTGGTTTTGTTTCACAAGGAGTTGCTTCGGTTTAAGTTCGAGAGTGTATATATGTAACTATGTAACAACGTAACTATGTAACTATGTTTGTTAAGGTGGAATCTTGCAACTCAATTTTAAAGCAGTTATCTCCAACCAATATGTATTTTCGGTGACAATGCAATAATACGCTCTTTGGGGCGTATTGTACATTTCGTTGTGCATAACGGTGAGTACAGCTCCTTCGATGCTCTTCACTTGATGTAGATCGAACGCCGCGTCGGCTTCTCTTACTTCAAATGAATTATTGTTCGTTTTTAGGGTTCCGTACCCAAAGGGTAAAAACGGAACCCTATTACTAAGACTTCGCTGTCCGTCTGTCTGTCTGTAATTTAGCCCCACTTAGTCTGAAATTTTCACAGTGTATGTATTTCTGTGGCTGCTCTAACAACAAATACTAAAAACAGAATAAAATAAATATTTAAGGGGGGCTCCCATACAACAAACATGTTTTTTTTGCCGTTTTTATAGATAATGGTACGGAACCCTTCGTGCGCGAGTCCGACTCGCACTTGGCCGGTTTTTTCCTAATTCAACTGATTCAATGCATTTGTCAGAATTGCAGTCTCCTATGCTGCATTTTCTTATTTGACTGGAACATAAAACTTCTGGAGAACTGAACATTAGTGTTCAATCAGCATTGAGATCTTTATCTCCTACGTCTCGAGTGATCTCAGTCTCTTTTTCAAGTCTACTTTCAGCTGATGCCAAGCGTTGTTGAGAAACGCGCTCAGCGTACTGCAGTTGGAGAGGCAGTTGGATTGGCAAAAAGCTCAGGCCGCTATTTGCGTTTGAAGCTCACGGGACCGAAAGGCTCACAGCCAGCGTTTGCGGCCCGTCTAGTCAGTTGTTTACTTATGGATCGATGCTTACTTCGTATTCATCCATGTCCTTTCGCATCGGGCTCTGGGGTCGGAACTCTGTCTTACTTTTCCCGCTGGCCGTACTTTGATTTCGTTTCACGTACCTAAAGTGAGATGTTAGCTCTTTATAAAATTAAACCTCCCAATATAAGCGCTGTGATATTATAGAAGCCAAGAAAGCTTACTTATGATAGTTTAAATAATTTACCCAAATAAAGCCTATGCGTATTTTCTTAATTTCGGGGAGGTTTTATCTGATTATAAAGGACCCTATTTTTTATAAGGTGTAATCTACATCTACAACAAACTTAATTTTAACCTATTTAATAATTTAGGCTTAATTGAGGCACAATTATCCAAGCATTGGGATTTATTATAATAGTACGAATAGGCAAGCACGTACTTATTAGCTCCTACCTAATAAGTAGAAGAAGGTAAGGAAGAGGATATTAGGTAAAGTAATTGTTTCGTTTTTGCTTGCTTCGTATCAATATTCTTTATTTAAAATTTAAAATATTTATAACTAGCGACCCGCCCCGGCTTCGCACGGGTTTAATACATATAAACCTTCCTCCTGAATCACTCTATCTATTAAAAAAAACCGCATCGTAATCCGTTGTGTAGTTTTAAAGATATAAGCAAACATACATACAGACATACAGACGCGGGAAGCGGAAAGCGACTTTGCTTTATACTATGTAGTGATAATGAATCCCTATTTCCCTTGGTCACGGCATCACGCGTGAACGGCTGGACCGATATGGCTAATTATTTTTTTGTCAAATTCGTTATTGTCAAAAATTATTTATATTCAGGTTCTTATTGAAAAAAAAAATTTGACAAAACAACGTCTATCGGGACAGCTTACTGTAATCCCCAAGTACGGTGAGACATCCTCTCAGATCCTTGAATATGTCAATAGGAGCTAGTCAGAAGCACGTCCAAACAATACATTTGACACATGCCCAATGTAGTAGTTAGCAATTCTTCAATTATTATTCTTCTTATCAATTTTATCTGCATTAATAACAGGATCTACCATGAGTTTAAAAACCATAAATTAAACCATTACGATAAAAACTTATTAATATTGTGTACATGACCACTAACAAAAACTCTTTATTATGATGTCGATGATTGTTAACTTGTAATGTATATACAGCAAAATGTACGCTGTGAGAATATTAATGTACTAAAGCTATGTACGCCATGTTCTGTGGCATGCTATCACGAGACACCACCATGCCATGATAAATCTCTCAAGTACTTTAAGATGAGTAATAAATGTTTTTGATAATGCAGAATTGTATTTTTCTCAATAAGCGCTAAACATACAGTTTTGTTTTTTATGACAAAGAAAGCTTAAGGATATAGGAATTTATTTTCTAAAGTTGGCTCTTCTAGTTTCGTTTTTAATCAAATCTATGAATAGCATAACGGTTTATTTTTATAAAATTCGTTAGATAATCATACTTTCTAAGTAAATTATGATATGAGATCAAACATTAAATTTGGTACATATCTATGTGTAGGTAGTGGTAAGCATTTCACGTGACAGATTGCAAGCCCGCTGACGCTTTTATGAATGCTATAAAAATAAATAAACATCCTCTTTATTAAAAACGACTTTTCAGACTTTTCTTAACAGTCAAGTGCGAAACGTACGAAAGTTTCCGTACCACATTATCTATAAAAAAACGGCAAAAAAATCACGTGTGTTGTATGGGAGCCCGACTTAATTATTTATGTATTCTGTTATTAGTTTTTTGTTGTAGTAGATTTGTTTTTTACAGCAGCTACAGAAATTACATAATTTGCAAAAAATTCAACTGTCTAGCTATCACGGTTCATGAGATAAAGCCTTGTGACAGTCATGCCGGGGTCCCACGGCCCGCGTTTTCACGCGCCTGAAAGCGCCAAGGCGGATGGACGCGCCGTGGGAACGATGCATCCGTGGTGGCCTGTGCCTGGAACGCTCTGTACGCTACGCGCCGGACACACACAGGCGGAGCGTCATCCGGCGCGGCCCGTCGTTTTACGCGCCGTGGGACCCCGGCTTCAGACGGACGGACAGACGGATAGATAGACAGACAGCGAAGTCTAATGCCGGGGTCCCACGGCCCGCGTTTTCACGCGCCAGACCGCGCCAAGGCGGACGGACGCGCCGTGGGAACGATGCATCCGTGGTGGCCCGTGCTCGGAACGCTCTGTACGAGACGCGCCGGATGCACACAGGCGGAGCGTCATCCGGCGCGGCCCGTCGATTTACGCGCCGTGGGACCCCAGCTTAACAGGGTCCCGCTTTTACCCTTTGGGTACGGCTGGTATTGGCTGAGTGGAAGGAGGTACTTCGACTTTCAATCCGAAGGACCCGGCCAAGCATCAATGAGTTTTCTTTTCGATAAAATGCACGTGATTAGTCGTATGTACGACTTATCAATTAGTGATTGTTAGTATGTACTAACAATCACTAATTGTCTGCTTTTATTAGTTTATTTCGCTAAATTACTTTAGCCGTATTGGCCGAGTGGGAGGTACCTTGACTTTCAATCCGAAGGTCGTAGGTTCGAATCCTGGCCATGCATTAATTGATTTTTCTGTTTGAAAAATGTACGCACGTCCTTAGAACGGTGAAGGAAAACATCGCGAGGAAACCAGTTTGGATCCTATTTATATATTTTACTTTAGTTTTAAAATGAAATATACTCGTATACAGCACGTTTTATAATAATTATTCTATTTATTTAAATTATAGGTCAATAATGTAGTGTGTGAATCTATAGACAAATGACTTAAATTTTAGCTTAGTTGGTAGTAGCTCTGCCTTCTGCGCTGTAGGTTGTTGGTTCGATCCCCACACTGGATAAACATTTGTGTGATGTGACAAGATGTATTAAAAAAAATAAAAAAAAATGTGTGTAATTATTATATCCGTTATCTGGTTCCCATAGTACAAGCTTTGCTTAGTTTGGGGCTAGATGGCGCTGTGTGAAATGTCCACCAATATTGATTTATTTATAGGTCATAGGATAGACTTAATCCGAGTTCATAAAGCTAGTCAATATTGAGACGAGGACCTAATTTGCTCCACATAGCACCATTCTTCCACCTATCATTGTTATTGTATTAATTTATTAATATTGTGTTGTGATTATCGTGCCTGTGAATCAAATAAATATATTTTCTCTCTATCTTAATATTCACTTACAATTCGGTCGAAGTGAGTACCTATGGGTCGACACATACAACAACAAAATGTAAATAAGTTAAAAAAATCACCCACAAAAACATACACTTTTACGATTGTCATAAAACATATTATATACTTTTACAATCTTACGGCGCTGTCTGTAATCAACAATTTATTAGAGGCATAGTAACTCTATCGAGAGTCGAGCATTCGTATCGTATCGTGAGAAACCGAACTCACCATTCCGAGAAACCTACAGTTTTACAGAAATGAAGATGAAATCCCTCTTTTATTGGACTATTGATGTTGTGTTTTTTTTGCCACTTGGAATAATAGAGACCGCTCGAGTGTCCAATAAAATTGTTATTTTTCGAGTTTCAAGTGTTATGGGGCACCGCACCGGCCCGTTTGTGACCATCTAGGAAATTCACAGTAGCGTTAGGAAAAAAATACTTAGATGTGTTTATGGGTTCAGAATTAAAATGAAGAACCTAACACTCACTTTAGGTCTTAAATTGCTAAGGAAGAGTGTTTCTCTTGAGTAATACTCGGTATGATTAGGTGGTTTATAAACAAAAAAAAATACTACAAGAATATTCTAGCACCTATTTGAAAAATTATTCCATTGTATAATAGGCATTAAAACGAGTAATAAATGTTTTTGATGAACGCAGAATCGTTTTTTCTCAATAACCGCAAAACATACAGTTTTTGTTTTTTATGACTAAGATAACTTAAGGATTTAATCTAGATAAATTAAAGACAGAAACACGATTGATGAAACTTTTTTCGATAGATTTATTTTCTAAAGTTGGCTCTTCAAAAACACTAGTTTCGTTTTTAATCAAAACTATGAATAGCTAAATAATTCATTTGTATATAATTCGTTAGATAATCATACTAGCTACCTAAATTAAAGACAATTTTTTTTTTTAATTTGATGGCTTTCAAGATAATTATGTTTTATCACTTTTTCCGTCTTATCCGGGTAGACTCAGCCCATACAAAACGTCAAAAATTTCACACATTAAGCTACTTAGGTTACCACGCGAGTCCGCGCAAATAAGCTAGTATTACTTTTTAAATAATTAATTCGCCTAATGCAATAACAGTGAATTTATTTCAAGGTAAGGTACCTGCGTAGGTACCTAGGTAGTTAACCTTAACGCTACAGTCATTAGTTACACTTTATAGATATCGCTAAGTACCTAGAACAAATTACGTAGTTTCTACATTTTATTTAAATATTTTCAAAATGATAATACCTACCTAAGGCGGACCACGCGCCGATATGGCTGGTTCAGATGTATTTCTTTTTTCGTTTCGAAAAAGAGCAATCGTCGACTGAGAGCCCCTTAACGAGCAAAATGTCTACGAATCATACAATTTCAGTTGAATGCCGTAATAAGTATTTGTTGCTACTTACCTCTTGTGTATTTTCTGCGTCTGTTTACTCCATCAGTCTGATTTTATGCCAGATGGCACTCTAACAAATTTAAAGCAAATATCCTTTGAATATCGTTTGCACATCATATAACGAGACGAACCAGCTAATAAAGTCAAAGCGAATTCATTTAACGTACAAGCCCATACATCAGACAAAACACACAGTCTGGAGCAAGCGTTCCAACTTCGAATCCAATAGTTATGCAAATACCCGATTGGAAATGTAATGAGTGTTCGGCAGTTATTTAAAACCACGCCGTAAGTCAAACGCTGCTTTGGGAATTGAGTCTGGACTTGGAGTGGCGTGGAGCGGCGCTATTTTTTGTGAGACAAATGTATTTTGCTTTACACAATTCTAATAACATAACTTTTTTTTGTTTTTTCAATTAATATTCAACTTTTAGCATTTTTAGGGTTCCGTACCCAAACGATAAAATCGGGACCCTATTACTAAGAATTCGCTGTCCGTCTGTTCGTCTGTCTGTCACAGGGCTGAATCTCATGAACCGTGATAGCTAGACAGTTGAAATTTTCACTGATTACATATTTCTGTTGCTGCTCTAACAACAAATACTAAAAACAGAATAAAATAAATATTTAAGGGGGGCATCCATACAACAAACATGATTTTTTTTTGGCGTTTTTATAGATAATGTAGAGATATATATAATAAATAAATAGATAATGTACGGAACCCTTCATGCGCGAGTCCGACTCGCACTTGGCCGGTTTTTTTTATTATTACCTTATATTTTATTTTAGAACAAGATAGATTATGTAATTTATATTAGTATAATAAACATACTAGTAAGTTCTCGGTTGCTGTAACTAGTATGTACCAAAACCCAAAAATCACAAACAAACTATATAATGCGAACTTTTTCGACAATCACTACATAGTATAAAGCAAAGTCGCTTTCCGCTTCCCGCGTCTGTATGTATGTTTGCTTATATCTTTAAAACTACACAACGGATTTTGATGCGGTTTTTTTTAATAGATAGAGTGATTCAGGAGTAAGGTTTATATGTATTAAACCCGTGCGAAGCCGGGGCGGGTCGCTAGTGATTGTATAAAAGAATAGGAAAAGTTTCTAAAACCCAATACAATATAACCCCCTCTTCTCTTTTATCCGCGTGTGTGAAATTGAAGTAACTTAGATTAAAAATAACCATCAGGTATTAAAATAAAATAATAAAAAAAATAAAAATAATAGGATCACGACTGTAATCCCCAAGTACGGTGGACATCCTCTCAGATCTCCAGACGCTTAGATCCTTTGAAGATCTCTAGTGGGGGTAGTCAGAGGCACGTCCAAACATTATATTTGGCATATGCCCACATTTTGCAGTAGTTAGAATTCCATACGTGACAGGTTGCAAGCCCATCGCCGCTTATAAGAATACTAACTGGTTTCCTCACGATGTTTTCCTTCACCGTTGTAAGCACGTGTTTTTGATGCGCGTATAAATTTTCGAACAGAAAAATCCATTGATGCACGCCGGGATTCGAACCCACGACCTTCAGATTGAAAGTCGAGGTACATCCCACTCGGCCAACACGGCTTAAAATTATAGTATTAAAATAACCCTCTCCACGCCACCTCCAGTGAGCTCATCTCACACCTTAGCCGGCCACGAAATTAATAACACGTGGTTATTCTTTTTTAATTTTTGTTCTTGCACTTATTATTATTTAAACTGAATTTCGAGGCATTATTTATGACTATTTATATAACATATGTTGACCATTTTTCAATGCTTTCAAGTAATTAACACTTCATTTCACCGTTAATATCTTTTTGAATGTGTATGTTTTTGTTTTTAGTGTATTTATGCCCTCGATCTTCGTTGTTGGTCGATAAATTATTATTCTTTTGCATGTTAACAATAAAGTAATGGGATATCGAAGACAAATATGCACGTCTGCTGTGAAGAGCACAGGCGTCGTTCGTTTAGCGCTTGCATTGGGAATGAATATACGATGTTGATTTTATCCCAGTAAAAATGATTAAACTAAGATAAATTGACTATTAAAAAAAACGTAAGCATAGCATCAAAACTTGATTGCAACCAAAACCATTTTTAACATAGTACCTATAGTATATATATATAGTACCGATTTCAAAAATTACCTACGTAATCGAAAATTAGCTTAATAAACTAGTGTAAAAAATCGATTTTGAAATGAATAGAGATTCGATTAAACAGAAATGTATCGATTGCGCTTTTTGTTGGAATCAACACAGAATAATAGCGCGCCGATTACAAATCTAAACAAAAACCTATCTACAAACACGTTGACCTATTACTGAGCGATACCGATTACCGACCTACAGAATCTCGTCCCGTTTTTATGACTGCACAAATTATGGTGGACTTTTTATAGTGAGGGATTTTACAGTCGGCCGGCGTGCACCTATCCGATCGGGATTTTGTTATGCAGTAAAACTTGATTGTTTGATGGTTAATTACTTTAGTGAGGTGCCTGGGCTGCCTGATTCTCGGCTTGGGGTCACAATGACTTCAATTTTGGGAGTTTATTATTTATTGCTCTGGAAGCAAACTTTTGTTGTTTCGTTTTCAAATCGTAGTCGAATCTGTTTTCGAAAATACATAGCAATTTGGTCGTTGTCTTTGCTCGTGAATCGTGAATCATGAAAATATGGCATATTATCTAGAGCACAAAGACGTAACGAACTCGACATAAATTGGAAAGTTTCTATCGATGTTCAGATTTCTACGCGCAATAGGAGTAAGCCTTTGAAAATGTAGCTAGATTAGATCCGCTTGAACAAATAGGTATTAGGCATTCCTTTTAAATTATAATATCCTGATATTACTTTAGATTTACGAGACAAGTTTAGTGTACGCTGTTGATTGTTTAATTATACGTCTGCGAATAAACTGAACTCAGATCAGAATCGATTTTGAAACGCAACCGTGGAAACCGAGTTTTCATTATCTTTGGTGGTTTTACGACGCGCGCGGACGGATGGATTCGTGTGCAAACACATATGAATTTTATGTTTTGCAATTCCTTTTCAGGTTTATTTAATTTGCATAATTTATTGCTGAATGTTTAAAATTACAGTTAAAAACCGGTTGAAGGACAATAAAACTCAATTTTATTTAAATGGTCTGACGCTGGACATGGACATAAAGTTCGAATAGGAACGATATAGCATTTAGACTGGTATAACCTTATGTTTACTCTGCGGTTTATACGATCAATATCTGTATTCGCTTCCGAAACGATTGCCACTTTATACTTAGGTGCAATTTACGGATTTTATCGCATTTAATATGAAATCTCTCACTTGAAAAAGGTTAATTAAGTTGAGCTTAATACTTAATTTTTTTTGATTTTGTTTCACTACATATTATAAAGCAAAGTCGCTTTCCGCTTCCCGCGTCTGTATGTAATATGTATGTATGTATGTATGTATGTTTGCTTATATCTTTAAAACTACACAACGGATTTTGATGCGGTTTTTTTAATAGATAGAGTAATTCAGGAGGAAGGTTTATATGTATAATACATGCATAATATAGTAGAGAAACACTGATAATTTTAGAGGTTTCTAATGTGATGTCGTAAATAAACACATTTTTTTGCGCTTACATTGCAAATGCTGGCTGAACCCCACGAGATATATCAAAATAATGTACTACAGTATTGTTGTTAAAAACGTCTACAAAAAAGTCCACGATGGTATTAGAAATGTCTTACGCACAGCGAAGCGGGCACGGGTCAGCTAGTATATTATATAAAATGTTATAAAAACGTATTATTTTATCTTTTTGCCAAATGTGAACAATGTCCTTTTAATTTTACTCCCAGCCACACCCTTAGAGACAGTATGGTGGTATTTGTTACTGATTATTATGAGCTTCATCACGAGCTCAGATAATCTTAAAATTTACGACAATAATTGGTCAATACCTATCAGTAAAACTTTACGTTCTTTTCATTATCAAAGAAATGATCTGGTGTGCGGTGTTAATTATAATGTTCCAGTTTATAGCTCGCCAGATAATAGCTTAAATGTAATAATTTCCAAATATTGGCTTTGGACTGGTGTATACTAAAACCACATCGTTATTTCTTTATAACGCCAGACAGCAAACTCGTTAGGTACCTATTTGTTTTTTCCCCTTCGATAGTTCTGCAATGCAGTGACTTTAATAAGTAAGACTTTCTTCTTTATGTTTTAGTTTTTTAGGGTTCCGCACGCAAAGGGTAAAAACGGGACCCTATTACTAAGACTTCGCTGTCCGTCTGTCTGTCACAGGGCTGTATCTCATGAACCGTGATAGCTAGGCAGTTGAAATTTTCACAGATTATGTATATCTGTTGCTGCTATAACAACAAATACTAAAACAGAATAAAATAAATATTTAAGTGGGGCTCCCATACAACAAACGTGTTTTTTTGCCGTTTTTAATAGATTCTGGTACGGAACCCATCGTGCGCGAGTCCTACTCGCACTTGGCCGGTTTTTTTATCTATTCTCATATTATAAAGAGGAAAGATTTTATTGTTTGTTTGTATCGAATAGGCTCCGAAACTACTGAACTGATTTGATAAATTCTTTTACCAATTGAATCTTACATTATCCCTAATAAACATAGGCTATAGAATATTTTTATATCCCTATGAAAACTTCTATAATGTAAACCAACGTGTTGAAAATCCTTATATCGCGTTTGCTGCGGAAATTATTGATATAAGAGCAAAGTTATGAACCACAGTTTTGTTCTCTTTATTCATTAATTGTGTTGTGCTTTTTGGAGCAAATAAATGTTTTTTCTTTCTTTCTTCTTTCACAGTTTTATAGAAAACATCATTATCTACAAAAAAGTATGTGATACTATATGTCTAACTATTAGGGATCCGTATGAAAACTGCGATAATGTAACCCTAAATTACCCTTATAATCATTATTACACCCGAGCGATGCCGGGGCGGTCTGCTAGTCTTTTATAATGAGTATTTACTAGTATTTTAATTTCTCCAGGATGGATATGAGTAATTGATTAAAAATGTGCTATTTTCTTCCTAAAAAATATTACATAGTTTAAAGGTTTTCAATAAAGATGTTTGATTTTTAAATTATTTTTATAATATTTTAATAATTTAAATAAAACAAGTTGTCTGCAAGATATTTGACTGGTCTCACAGCTCAGTTGGTAGTAACTCTGCCTTCTGCGCTGCAGGTTGTGGGTTCAATTCCCATCCAGGATAAATATTTGTGTGTTGAACATTTCTATGTTTTCCCTATAATACAAGCTTTGCTTAGTTTGGGCCTAGATGGCTCTGTATGTAAAGTCTGCCAATATTTATTTATTAGTATTATTATTTATTCTTTATTTTCAATGTCCGCCGCGGCATTGACGCGTATTTTAGAGGTAACATTTTTGGTTTTTGTATGTCTTAGAAGATGTACGGACCATAGGCTACACCAAACCTTTTTCGGGAATTCGACTAGTCTACAGTTCCACACTAATATTATGGAGAGAATTTTTTTTTTTTTTTTGTTTTATGATATTTTATTTATATATTTTTTATTGGAGAAATCCTTACAAAAATTGCAATGGCGGCGCGCGGCAGACAGCTTGAGATGTTAAAATTTAATTAGGTTAATTTAATTTAATTTAACTAGTTGTTTAAAATTTCGATGGGAACGGATTTTTTTTGTACTCCTTCGTACAGCCGATTCGTAAAATAAGTTCACCAAGTATTTCATGATAAATTGAGTTCATTCCGTTGACCCTGGGGCTAGCATTTGTTTCTATGGTATCATGACGGTAACGAATGGGTGTAGGTAGGTTGGTACCTTATGTTGGTAGGTGTAACTTGTTCATTCATCGCGCGTAACGTGAGTGGAGGCAGGCTGAATAAGCACCTTTAAGTATGCATTTTTAAGGTGATATTAATATGTAAAAATTTAGATTTTTTTGTATAGAAAGAAAGAAAGAAAAAACATTTATTTGCTCCATAAGCACAACACAATATTAAAAGAGAACAATAACAATAGGTAACAATCAACAGCAGATTGTGCCATGTGGGGGCAAATAGGCCCCCGTCTCAGCATTAAGTCTACAAGGAAAAAAGTAATAAAGCCGCATTATCTTAAAAACCATCCAACTAAAAAAGTAATTGTCTTTCATTTCTTTCATTTATGTAGCTAATTTGATAATCTAGCGAATAATATAAAAATGAACAGTTCAGCTATTCATAGTTTTGAGTTTTGTTTACTTCATTCGAATCTGTTCAGTGCTTATAGCGTGTTTGTATAACAAAGATGCAATAAACTATGTCACTCCATGCACCTTTATAGGTTTTACCGTTCCCGTTCCCGTTCCCGTTCCCGTTCTCGTTATAAAAAGTATCCTATGTCCTTCTCCTGTTTCTAAGTTACCTCCCCACCAATTTCCAGCCAAATCGGTTCAGCCGTTCTTGTATAATAGTGACAGATTAGGGAACACACTAAACAAACCTTTGTTACAGGAACAAATAACATCTAATACAAAATCTATTATAGAATAAGAGTATTTACAAAGTACATAAGAACCAGAGATCACTGCCAGTAAGAAGGGTTCCCAAGATACTAGCGAATAAAAGAATAAATAAATAAATCAATGGAATCCTAAAATCTAGAACACCATTATAAAAATGTACGCCGCGATGCAATAAAAGAACTGTACATTAAAATCCAGAATAAATCTATATTAACCTCAACCAAAGAAATAAACTAACGTTATAACAATAATCGTGTTAAGCAACCGTTAACAAATTGCCGCCGTAAAACATAGCTAGCCCCAAGTAAGGTACGGAGTTAACTGAATAATCAAAATAATTGAGGCGGGAAGCGAAACGGCGGGAGTTGAGCGAAAAAAAATATAAAAACAGTAAACAAACGCTCTCTGCTAGGCCAGTTTGGAGTTTTTCCGATTTCAGTTAGCTCGCCTCGTTAACTTGGCGTTATTCGCACTGTTTTTTGCCAAAAAATAGCTTACTCCGCAGAATGCTCAAATGATTTTGTACAGTTAAGGCGTCGTGTCGAGTAGCAACTTTTCATATAGTTTTACTGACATTGCATGGAATTTTAGGAAGATTTATTTTATACAGTTACACGACTCTGCTTTTTGCGATATAAGTTGCGGGTTCTATGCTCACAAAAGATAAATATTTTCTTTATCAACACACCTAAGTAATATCAATTACGATAAACATCCACTCAGATCTGCAGGTGCTCAGATCTTTGAAGATGACTATTAAAGGTGTCAGAGACATGTCCAAATATTAGATACCTACCTTCAATTGGCACATGCCTACATTTATGGCTATGAAAATCATAGATTTTTACGAAATAATCCAGCTGGTTTCAGACAGATCTAAGACCTGCCCAGGTTTAAATACCTAGGTTGTCTATTAATTATCTATGCGGCTGTGGAATTAATCCTGACACCGAAGCCGCAAGAATTTTCATCTATAAATGTACATCTAGTAAGTAATTATAGGTTAACTACTAGCCTCAGCATTGCACAGATGTACTAATAAAGATTACAGGCAAATAATTGTTAATACTGATATCGTTATTATCGCGGGGATCTTTTATTGTTTTGAAAATAAAATATGATCCATTTTACTCGCTGATAATGTAGCATTTATAAAATAAAAGATTTTTGTAAATTGATTGTTCATTACAAACATACGTTTTTTTCTATTTATAATATTAGTGTACATGTAGATCTAGTGAAACAATAGAATTTTATTTAAACTTAAAGAAAAAGGTATTACTTTTTTGATAAAATTACTTCATCCGCGGCTTCTTTCGTAGGTTTAGTAACTTACCTAGGTATCTAGAGTAGGTAGGTACCTACATAGTTAGTAGGCATAGAGTTAAATAATGATACAATATATTAAACCCTACCGACACAAATAAAAAGTTTAAACATATGTATATTAATCACGAACTAAGCCTATTCCTAATTCCAAATCGCGATTGTACGACAAGCGATTAAAATCCTCCAAATTTACACATTTATTGTAACGAGACGGGAGGTCGAAATTTGACCACAATAAAAACAAAAAAACATTTTATATGGGAAAATCACCTTCTAACTCTAACGACTCTCACCTGCGTTTCACTGCACGTATCGCGATGAAACATAGCTATGAACAATCGACAATTCTCTGTATTGTAATACAAAAACAACGATTCCTAGGTAGAGTAAGTAGGTATCATCGTGATATGAAGGGAACACTCTAAAATATTCATTATTATAGACTAGCACAGTCCGCCCCGGCGTCGCACGGATCTACTTATGATGTTTTAGTAAAGATTCCTATTTTTTTCTAGTCACTACATAGTATAAAGCAAAGTCGCTCTCCGCTTCCCGCGTCTGTATGTCTGTATGTATGTTTGCTTATATCTTTAAAACTACACAACGGATTTTGATGCGGTTTTTTTTAATAGATAAAGCGATTCAGGAGGAAGGTTTATATGTATAATAACATGCTACCCGTGCGAAGCCGGGGCGGGTCGCTAGTAATAAATATAGCCATGTTACTCAGAAATGATGTAGCATTCTAATGGTAAACGAATTTTTGAAATCGGTCCAGGAGTTTTTTGTATTTATTCGTTACACATAAGCAATAACAATAAAAGGCTTTATTCTCTGACCAAATTGTACAATTTTTAACTAACAGTCTACATAAAAATAACAGCTAAGTAAATGTAACTTAATTTTTAAGATATAGGCAAGTTTATCAGCTGACATAGCTGCATAGACATAGGCCTTACCCCGTTGTCTTTCACTCTTCTCTATCCCGAGCTACCTTTCTCCATCCTTTTGGTAAATCATCCTCCCATCTTTTTATTTGACGTCCTTTTTGTCTATTCCTATTTCTAGGATTACCATTCTTATAAGTCTTTCGTCCATTTTTCTCTATTCGTTCTCATAACAATCAAAATAAACATGCAAAAATACAAATCTTTCCTCGTTATAATATAAGTAGGATCATCAATTTTATTTTAATATACAAAACCCCAAATGCTGAGCGATTATTTCGAGGATGTGCCGAGTTTTTTCGATTTGCGCATGAGTGGAGGCTTGGCGACGGCAGGCGCCGGCGCGCTCTATAGGAGTCGGATTACAAAAGTCGCCTATTGAAGTTCGAATTGGAAACCGCTAGGTTTTAAAAATGTAGATTTTATTGAAGCATTAGTGGGAACCCTAGCGACATTGTTCACGAGAAGTTATTTTTAAACGTTATTTAGGGATTTTCCGAGCTGCATAACGAACTGAAAGTCAACACAGTCAGCGATGAAATAAGGATCTACTCATCCAAATATAAGGAGCGCCTTAATGTACACCCGAACAACCTGGCTAAACAGCTTACAAACATCAGCTATCCTAAAAGGCTACGCAGACAACACATCATGGAACTGGATGGAACATGATCCAAAAGAAAAGGAGAAATGCTCACTGGAGTCTTTCCCTCACAAGCCTGACTGCCTACAGTGTAGCCTACAAACCTGCTCATAGTCTGAAGACAGCAGATGAAAACAGAACACAGAAAAATAATAATAATAATTAGGGGTTTTCGGGAATTCCTTTCTTAACACACCCCTAGGTATACACCAAAAGTAATACACCCTCCAAACTTCAAGTTTCTAGAGCCTGCAGTTTAGTTTGTGTCTTGGTAGATCAGTCAGCCAATTAGTAACGCAAGAGTTTTATTTATAGTTATCGTCTATCAATAATTATGTTTTACCTTGTCACAATACCTACTATGTAATAAACATAGAAATATTGCATGCATAATTACCACAGAAAAAAAACTACTTTATATATTTCAGGTAAGTATTATACTTTTTATTAAATTAATAATTTTACAAGTATTTGTAATTGTGGTATACTAAAACTCATCATCATCTTCCTGTCCTTATCCCACTTAAGGCGCTCCCAGTCGACGAGCTTAATAGATATCTAGGTAGGAACCTAAAGTAATATACTTATAAAAATAGGAGATGTGGCTTGTTCAGAAGTATTTCCTTTTTCGTTTCGAAAAAGAGCAATCTTCGACATACAGGGCCTTAAGTGGGGTCGGCAAAACATGTGCTCTTCCATTTCCCTCTATCAGCCGTCATCTAATCACTCACTCCTTTCTTACCCATATCCTCTTTCACACAGTTCATCCATCTTTTCTCCGGCCTACCTCTACGTCTACATCCATCCACATTCGTTCCTAACATTATTTTCGTTGCATGACTTACTTGGAATACTAAAATCCGTGAAACTGAAAACAATTTTAAATGTCGCCTACCTCAAAGAATATTTGTGTCATAATTTATGTTTTATTCGCTCTAGAAACAAAAACATAAACCATTAAGAGACTAAACGGTAAACTGAAGATTTAGTTGCCTTCTCAAGAAGCTTTAATGCAAAGTTTTATTGCTAATAAAGATTAAATTTCTTTAGGAATATAGCTCGTATGTTCAAGAGCGTAGGAGCGAAGCTTTTTGTTCTTAGCTTCGTATAAACATTTGTTAGCCCGTAATTCATTAGACCGTGGAAGACCCTTTTTCCATTTTTTAAGTACCACGTTTGATGGATTGCAATAGGAAGCTGGCGAGATTTGAATCTTAAATGTGATGTTTAGAAATAGATTTTTGCAGTCAAGTATCTGATACTATTTCACGGCCTTGTATGATTGCTGAATCTTTAGTTAATTTTATAATGTTGTACGTACTTGGTTAGGTACTTTTTATTTTTATTCTTGTTTGAGCCTTTACCTTGTTCGATCGGCACCACACTGGAACTCTACATACGAGGGAAAGAATTATTGAGAAAAATAGTCCCCAAGCCGTGTTTGTTGCCTGATTCTTCTAGGCTCGGTCGCGAGAAACAGGCGTAGCTTCACCTAGTTCCTAAGACATTTCAAAGTGATCCTTGTGTTTTAATTGAAATAAATGATTTTTGAATTCGAATTTGAATTTGGCTGAGTACCTACCTAGCTGGAGTATTCCTTTGGGGATAACGGAGAATATAACATTATTAAATTTAATTCCATTGCCCTTTATCTAAACTATTTATACTATTTCTTTCCTGACAGGTCGGCGTAGAGTCATTCAGGGTAAAAAACAGCAATTATTTGTATATGGTGATAACTAAAATAGTTTTGGCGGAGTGTACTTTTTGCCCCCACAATCGTTTAAAGGGTAAATATATGTGTAGTTTATGCATATGAACAAACTATTGTATACACACACACTCATTGGTGTACAGTTACGAGTCGACAGCTCGTACAGCTCCGATCGCGGCGCCAAGTATCTCACGCCAATATTGTATTTAGAAAATACCTATTGAAAACCCATACTGAATTTCCGTACTTCAAGGGGCTTACCTGGTTGTAATACCTTGTCCTGTATTTAACGCATCACCTTCATGAAACTCGTGCCTCACAGTTCAGTTGGTAGTAGCTCTGCTTTCTGCGCTGTAGGTTGTAGGTTTGATCCCCACCCACGATAAATATTTGTGTTGAGATGTTTGTGTTGTGTCTGAGTGATAAGTAACTTAATGTATTTGAAAAAATCATCCCATATTACAAGTTATGCTTTGTTTTGAGGCTAGATTGTGCTAATATTTATTATTTATTTCTTCAAAAGGACTTTCAAACAAACAGATTTACGTTTCAAGATTTATTTTCTAGTTAGGTCAGAGCTTTACCTTTGATAGATAAAAGCACAAACCAGAACTACACATACTGCCCACAACATAAATGTCAGATATACTGATCACGGCTGTAATCCCCAAGTACGTTAGACATCCTCTCAGATTTACAGGCGTTTAGATCCTTTGAAGATACCTAGAGGGGGTAGTCAGAGGCACTTCCGAACATTATATTTGGCAAATGCTCATTTTGCAGTAGTTATCATTCCATACCTGACAGGTTGCAAGCCCATCGCCGCTTATAAGAATAATAACTGGTTTCCTCACCATGTCTCCTTCATCGTTTTGAGCACGTGTTTTGATGCGCATATACATTTTTCGAACAGAAAAATCCATTGATGCACGCCCTTCGAAATGAAAGTCGAGGTACTTCCCTACGTCTTTTATACGATGCCGGTATATTCGATATTTCTCAAACTATGGGTATCGTACCGTCTTCTAACTAGACATTTTTGCGTCATCATCTCGGCTACCATACAGCCAGCCACCGAATTCCGGATGTCATGTGAACGTGAATCGCTCAATCAGGCTAACACGTTAACTCTTCATTGTAGCTGAGAATGTAAGGTAGGGAATGACTGCCGGAACCGCAATGAGTTAGCATATTATTTAACTTTTGAACGACTCATTTTGTAAGAGTCAGCGAGATGTCTTTGTACATCATGAGATAGAAATATCAAAGAGATATCATCGTTTTCGTTAATAAATGGTAGTGGGTGATGTATCTAAGACCGAGATATACGAGTTATAATATTTTACAAATAATTGAAAATAAGTAACTAGAAAAGAATAGATTGATAAAAACCGTAGCAATGTAAATTTTTTTTGTAAAATGAGTAGATTTAATTACAAGTCAAAAAAATTGGAGTAATAAATGTTTTTGATGAATACAGAATTTTTTTTTCTCAATAACCGCAAAACATACAGTTTTGTTTTATGACAAAGATAACTTAAGGATAAATTCTTAATCTAGATAAATTACAGACAGAAACACGATTGGTGATACTTTTCCCGATAGATTTATTTTCCAAAGTTGGCTCTTCAAAAACACTACTTTCGTTTTTAATCAAAACAATGAATAGCAAAACAGTTCTTTTTTATATAATTCGTTAAATAAAAATACTAGCTAAGTAAATTATAGACAGTTTCTTTTTAAGTTTGATGGTTTTCAAGATAATGCAATTTTATCACTTTTTCCGTCTTATCCGGGTAGACTCAGCCCATACAAAAAACCAAACATTTCACATAAATATCACCTTAATTTTTTTTTTAGATTTTCTTTAGGTTTTTGTATGTTGTTATCTTGTCACTTAGGCCGCATGGTGGCAGCAATAAAAAACCAGTGTAGTTCTATCTACTCGCAATCATCAATAATGATTTATCAGTAAATCTCTCGAATGAATGCCGCCAAGTACTTAATACAATGATAATACCGTCCTTGTGTTGCGACTTATAATCACATAAAATGCTAAATTAATAAGCAACAAAATAACTTAATGTTTTCGGTCTAGATTTCATATTCCCGTATAGAATTCATTATATAATACACGTGCTCAAAACGGTGAAGGAAATTATCGAAAAAGCCGCGGCTTAGTCAGCTCTGCTAGCATTAGCTGTTCGTTGTCTGATTCTTCTAGGCTTGGACACGAAGAACAGGCGACTTCGCTTAGTACTTACATCTAATATTATTAATCCGGAAGTTCGTGAGGAAGTTTGAGAAGGATGATTGTGCCGAAAGATTTTGAATGAAACTTCTATTAACTTTTGTCCTGGAATGCCATATAGGGTACTTTTTATCCAGGTAAGCGTGAGGAGAATCGATTAGGTGTAATTCGTAGTTCGAGAGCTCGTTCCTATTTGACACAACGGATCAGGGGCCGTACTACAATCTTTAAAGTAAAACCAAAACAGTATAACTCGCGGTGCGAAAGGGACAACGCCATATGTGTTATATAGCGTTGTCACTTTCGCTCATAAAGTACTGATTTAGTCTTGCTTTAGCATTGCCATCCAGCGTGGCAATGCCGCCAGTATTAACCGCTTCCTACTGGTAGTGATCTAGATCAGTTACTGTTGAGCTGACTATAGACTATTTGCTGTCTTTAGATGGCTCAACTGGTTCTTATATATATTATAAATATTCTGTAATATATTGGCATCAGATGTTATTTGTTTTTGAAATAAATTGTTTACATAATTGCTTACTGTTATTTCTATCCTAAGGCGAGACTATCAACTATGAGATGTACCTACAAGTACCTAGCTTTGAACAGTGCATTCATTATTGTAAACATCACGCACAATGACATCCCGATGGAGCCGTATCAAGTGGTCAGCAGCATTAACGTTTCAATCGATGCTCACTATTGCCGAGTCATTCGCTATGTGATGACAGGATAAGAAATAACATAAAATAAATAGGATCACGACTGTGATCCCCAAGTAAAGTAGAAATCCTTCCAGATAGATGTAGAGGGGGTAGTCAGAGGCACGTCCAAACATTATATTTGGCACAAGCCCACATTTTGCAGTAGTTAGCATTCCATACGTGACAGGTTGCAAGCCCATCGCCGCTTATAAGAATACTAACTGGTTTCCTCACGATGCTGTCCTTCACCGTTTGATGTGCGTATAAATTTTTCAAGCAGAACAATACATTGATGCACGCCGGGATTCGAACCCACGACCTTCGAAATGAAAGTCGAGGTACCTCCCACTCGTACAACACGGCTTTTAATAAGAAATTTCATGGTGACGTTTTTTTGGACTAAGTATAAGTATTACTCGAGGATTTGATAACTTCTACATCTACATCGGATTACCGAGTAAACAGATATGCGCGACCATACATAACAAATATACTTTAACGTGTCGAATTGAGAACCGTTTTTCGCTGCCCCAAACAAAGCATAACTTCTTTTTTTTTTTGTAAATACGGTAGGTAGGTTCTTAAAAAAACATTAGCCATAACCAACGACACGGAAGGAAGAGTTACCTAACAACTGAACTGTGAGACCAATCAACTTCAAAAAGTTTATTTCTGTGGACTCTAATAGGTAAAGGTTTTATGTAGCTAGCCGACCCGTGACAAACATTGTTCTGTAAATTTTTTGCGAAAACGAATTTTGGTAGAATGCGTATCATTCATTAGTAAAAACTGCGTTGCTATGACGACTAAATGTTTTTAGACTGTGATGTCAGATTTGTTGCACACCAGCGCCATTTATACCAAAATCATCCTTTTTGCGTTTTTTTATTATATAAGGGTTTTTTTATGGATTATAAGTTCCCCTTTTATTTATTCTGATTTTTTATCTACAGCATATTTCATTTCATTTATGATTAGGGAATGAACATAGCAGCCTTATCACAAACTTTTGCATTTATTAAATATTATTAGGATTAGGATTCAATTTGTAATACTTCGTACGAAACCATATCCAGTGGTTTCTGAATCCGAGCATTTCATCATAAACCCTAAAGGCCCACAGTTTGATAAATGAGCGAAGACTTAATTTTTAGCTCAACAAGTCTTCATTTGAGATATTCAACTTATTCAGTCCGGAGATGACTGTTGGTGTAATTCAAGAGTTCCTTAGACGAGCAATAAATGTTTTTTTATTGCAGAATCGTTTTTTTTCAATAACCGCAAAACAACTGTATGTTTTGCGGTTATTGAAAAAAAACACATACAGTCTTTGTCATATACAAACATATAGTTTTGTTTTTTTTATGACAAAGATAACTTAAGAATATAATCTAGATAAATTATAGACAGTAACACGATTGGTGAAACTTTCCCGTTCCCACCCCGTTCCCGTTACCGTATTATCAAACCTAATAAAGCTCAAAATTGACTCTACGTTTTAGTTAGAAAACTTTTGTATGGGAAAAAGAAAAGGGCTGTTTTTAGGGGTTTCCCGGCAATTATTCGAATTTTTCTCACCTTTTAAACCTTTCCTAAACCTCCACGAATATTTCAAGACCAAGATAAGATAAATCCGTTCAGCCGTTCTCGAGTTTTAGCGAGACTTACGAACAGCAATTGATTTTTATATATATAGATTATGCTTGTAGTGAGAAAACGTGGGTCGAAAACGGACTACACCAAAAAAAAGTAGATATGAGTGCCTGGAGGTCTGATAAAATGTCTACCGTAGGTAATTGGGAATTACAATCGTGATCTTATTTAATAATTTTTTAATGCTTCATTTTATTTTCACCGTCATTCTCTAGTGATTTAGACCAAACGATTCGCCACAACTATTTGTACCGACTAGAACAAGTAGCAATCACGGAGCTTTTTGCTTTGTCCAAAGTAACACTAGTAGTGAGCCACTCCTAGCCTTTCTATTGTCACTTCGAGACAAGGCCTCAATAAAAATAAATATTACGGTGGTCGCACAAGACAACAACGTGTTATCCCGCGGAGAAGCAAATCCTAATGTTGTAGCACAACCTTTATACAGAATGTACTAAGATTACTCCCGAAAACTGAAGCTGGATGTTCAGACCATCTTGACCTATTATATTTATTATCCGAGAAATTTTCGAAAAAATTGGCGATTTTTAGGGTTCCGTACCCAAATGGTAAAAACGGGACCCTATTACTAAGACTTCGCTGTCCGTCTGTCTGTCACAGGGCTGTATCTCATGAACCGTGATAGCTAGACGGTTGAAATTTTCACAGATGATGTATTTCTGTTGCTGCTCTAACAATATACTAAAAACAGAATAAAATAAATATTTAAGGGGGCTCCCATACAACAAACATGTTTTTTTTTGCCGTTTTCATAGATAATGCTACGGAACCCTTCGTGCGTGAGTTCGACTCGCACTTGGCCGGTTTTTAGTTTTGCCATTATAAACAAAAATATATTTTTACCTATATCAGCACTAGATGAGAATTTATACAATGAGTTTTTATTAATTTCATACAAATTGAAATACTTCGCGGGAGTTACCTATTATTCGCCTATATATAAAAATTCTAATACAAACAAAACAATGAACTCTAATGTGAAGTTTCAAATACATAATAGGTTCTTTTTATCCAAGAACCATACGAGCGAAACCGCGACTGGAAGCTAGTGGACCTATTATAAACTAGCCGACCCGTAACAGACTTTGTTCTGTCCCGTGTAGTCAAAACTGGTGTCAGATTTTTTGCACACCAGCGCCATCTATACCAAAATCATCCTTTTTGCGTTTTTTTTTTATCATTTAAGGGTTGTTTTTCGGATTATAAATTGCCTCTTTATTTATTATGATTTTTTATCTACATGCTACAGCAAATTTCATCTTAATCCGTTTTGTCGTTTATTTTTGATTAGGGATCAAACATAGCCTTATCACAAACTTTCGCATTTCTAGTATTATTAGGATGTAGCATAAGGATTGCGTTGCTTATTAACATTCGGTTCCTAGCGTTAATTCATACATATACAAAATTGTAACGATTACTGGCGTTTTTTACGTAATTCAATAAGAGGCTATTGTTTTTTTATAAAATGATTCGTATCTTTTTGTGTGGACCCGTCTTGGATAGCTCCTATTGAACTAGTCATTTCACACTCGTGGAAAACACACATAATTACATTATTCGACAGACAGGTTTTTTGTTACCTACAAATTATGAAGGAGTAAAATTATTTTGAGGAGGCCATGATTGCAGGCTGGCGGG
Organism: Hydriomena furcata; assembly: GCA_912999785.1. Taxonomy (NCBI): domain Eukaryota; kingdom Metazoa; phylum Arthropoda; class Insecta; order Lepidoptera; family Geometridae; genus Hydriomena; species Hydriomena furcata. Next base: position 5,500,103 of record OU538821.1, read on the forward strand.
TGACGATGCAAGTTTCGAACTGAGTAGGGCGCTATTCTGAACATCTTTACAAGTTATTATACAACTTATTATTATTTTACAAGTTATTATTTAGATTTTTTGTACGAGCATCTAACTAATCCCTTAAGACAACTCCAAGAATGAGCGCTATTTTTCGGACGTGCCTCTGACTAACACCCTTTAGACAACTGCAAGAATAAGCGCTATTTTTTAGACGTGCCTCTGGCTAACCCTTAAAAGAATGAACGCTATTTTTTCAACATGCATCTGACTTATCCCTTTAGACAACTCGAAGAATGAGCGCTATTTTTTGGACGTGCCACTGACTAGACCCTTTAGACAACTCCAAGAATGAGCGCTATTTTTTGATCCTGCCTCTAACTGACCACTTTAGACAAGTCCAAGAATGAGCGCTATTTTGAACGTTATCTGTAGATACATACAACGTACTTATACCTATTGTCTTCTACACGGTCGCAATTGAGTTGGTATATTCGTATATTATATTGTAAACTAAACAGGTCCCGTATAACAAGCTCATAAAGTAATATTAAAACAGTATTACTCTCGGAGAAATTGACAACGCTATACAAACTCGTATGGCGCTGTCACTTTCGCTGATTAACTGATTTATAGTTACTTTTATAGCTTGTGGTACTGCTCTAGGTATTTTTAGGGTTCCGTACCCAAAGGTTAAAAACAGGACCCTCTTGTCTGTCTGTCTGCCTGTCTACCATCTCGGTTCATGAGATACAAGGCTGTATCTCATGAAACGAGAAAGCTAGACAGTTGAAATTTTCACTGATGATGTATTTTTGTTGCCGCTATAAACAAATACTAAAAACAGACTAAAATAAATATTTAATATATATGTGCGGAACCTCAGACGTAATTTGACGAACCAATACAAAGTTGTTAGTTTTTTAAAGGCTTGATGTACCTAGGAGTCTAAACACCCTAAATAATATTTCACATTATTCCGATCACATTAAAAAAAGACGTCGATTCTTTTTGATTCTACGAAGTACACACCGGGGACACCGGGCTTATATTTATTTCACTTTTTCACCGGGGACAGAGATCGGGGACAACGTGGAGTACTTTTAATTGTAAAAATGAATTCCCGTTGTCCCCGTTGACGGGGACACGGTCACCGGGGACAACGAAACTACACCAACTAAAGTGGATTCTATTAAGAACAGTATCGTTTTAAATACAATGTAAGTATTCTATATGTTAGTCAGGAAGTCTACTCGCGATCTGAAAACGAAATATCGTAACAATATTCGTTTCAAAGTTACATCGTTACGACTACAATAAAAGTAGGATTACGAACATCGATTATCAAAAGTATTACGGTCGTACCATAGTTCAAACCATAGTCGAAACGATGTAACTTTCAAACGAATATTGTTACAAAATTTCGTTTTAAGATCGCGAGTAAAATTAAATGAAATACGTTTATTTGACACACACACACACATTATATAGGTAGAAGTAGTCCCCCTGGTTCCTATCTTTGCATAGTTTAGGGCGGGATGGCGCTGTATGAAATGCCCATCAATATTTATTTATTTATTTAAACTCTAATGAAAACGACATCAAATTTCAGGAATTTCGTTCTTTGAACCTTAGAAAATCCTAATCAAATTCTTACCAAAGTTATAAGGAACAACCATGCAAGAATATTTGTACTATACATACATTCTGTGTCTGGGTGTTAATATGTATAATAAGTATGTATTTACAACAAAAAAATGTATATAAGTATTATATCTGTTCTCTGGTTCACATAGTACAAGCTTTGCTTAGTTTGGGGCTAGATGGCTCTGTGTGAAATGTCCACCAATATTTATTTATTTTATTCATTTCATACATAATAACACCCAGACACAGAACAAACATCTATACTCATCAAAAATAGGTACAGCACACAATTTACCAGTTATAGAGAGATCTTTTGAACATGACGAATCAACTGATTATTAAGGATTTCACATTCAATGTAGCTCATGCCATAATGTATGATAGCAAGACATCACCCAATTATTCGGTCGTTTTCCGGGTGTCAGCTCAGCGAACTCGGAGGGTGTTCTAACAAAGGGAGAAAAGTAAAACCCTCTTAACTTAACAATATCCCTCTTTTAATTCATTTTAAAACATAATTATAGCTAAACCGTTTCTTTGTACTAATAATATTCTCTAAATTATTGTCGGACATAAAAAAAAACTGCATATTTAAATTCATTGCACCGTTTTCACTTTCACGTAAAATTGTAGCTAAAGACTGCTGTCTACTGCATAATTAGTGACTAATCCTCGTATTCAAGAACGACACTATGAGAACACGTATTGTGCGACACTGCATAGTGTGACTAGAGGCACATTGTCATGTGCCTCTAGCCAAAGTTGAGCTCTAAAGGCACACGGTAGCGTGCGCCATAGTGCCGCTCAACACATAAAGTGATGTTTATGAAAAAAGATTTCGTCCACTGTGGGTACGTGTTCTCATAGTGTCGTTCTTGAATACGAGGGTTAGTGTACGGTCAAGATTAGTGAGCTTTGCTTAGGTACCTGCTATATCTATTATATATCTATACATACATATAATAAAACTCTAGAAGAGTTCAATTCTGTACATGGAATAAAAACTAAAAAAATACTCCTAAGTAATAAGTAACAAGTAAGTAACATACCCTAGTAACATAAGCCACACCACACCTAAGCACACCTAAGTAACATAAGCCAAAAAAAAAACATTTTGAAATTTTTGTCTGTCCGTCTGTCTGTCTGTTGTCCGGCTTTCACGCAAAAACTACTGGACGGATTTTGATGTAACTTTTTTTGTTATGTAGCTATTAGTCTTCGGCAACATATAGGCTATAATTTTTTTTGTCTGTCCGTCTGTCTGTCTTTCTGTTGTCCGGCTTTCACGCAAAAACTACTGGACGGATTTTGATGTAACTTTTTTTATTATGTAGCTATTAGTCTTCGGCAACATATAGGCTATAATTTATTTTGAAGATTGGAATACCATATGTGAAACTATGTGTCGCCCAGCGAAGCGGGCACGGGTCAGCTAGTAAATTATCTATACACATAAAACGCCGTCTAACTGAATAATGTACCTACGACATAGCCCAAAAAACTTTACCCTGAACGTGGTCAAGAAAAGTCTTTGACCGTCCCAGCACAATAAGAGTGGAAATCTCAATACCTATGTGTTTGTCCACACTGCCGAGCCTAGCGCGGTTGCATTGACGGGCGCGTAGTATCAAACGTATGAAACGCGCCTTTGCGTCCATAGTGCAGTGATGGCGCGTTTCATAATATGTTTCGCCGCCACCGCGCTCGGCTCGCAGTGTGGACAGATATGTACAGTACGGTCAGCGGATTTTTGCTTACGTTTATTGACGTTACGTTTTGTGACACTGCATAATTGTCTGCCGCGAAGCCAAACGGCTAACTTCAGGTAAGCCAAAATCCATCTACTGTATTTACGTAGAATTAAAAAGTTTGATTAATCTTATTCCATTTTTTAATTACCTAGTTTTTAAATTTATGAATTTCTTGTGGCCAACCACAATTTCTACTACCATTTAGGTTGAGTTGTAAAAAATGCTTTGGCATTAAGAACGATTTCTGGTAATTTTTTAATTGCAATAAAAGTATTAATAAATAAATAAAAAGAACTGAATCCTGAATCCCACCAAGCAGTTTTGCATCGCCACCGGCTTATCTCAACGAGTGGCAACCCTACTTACACGGCTAATCCGTGAAATCTGCTCCGAGTGACGCCTGACTGTTACTGTAGGGCTGTAACAAAAGACTCACCCTAATGTTGCCCCTAAGATAGCTAACCCACCTGTGCCCTTTGATTTATTATCAGTCGAGGGCTGGTACGGACCGTTTGAATTTTATATTTTGTACTTATAAAGTAGCGTTAGATGTTAGATACCTCTAATAAAAATCAGTAATCAATTTATATTGCTTATTATTTTTTGTGAATACCTAAAAATAGTTGCTCAAATAATTAGTTTAGGTAGTTATAGTTACCTTGATAAATAATATTAATATTTTTTAGTTTTACAATTTTATTTTATTTTGTTTTGTTTTATATTTTATTGGCTAAGTAATATTTTTCAATGCCCTACCCGGGCTCATATTGATACCATACTTATTTAAATACATATAAGACCATAATGGTGGCGATTCTGTTGTGTCCAAGCTAAACTTAAAATTTCGTAAAAAAAAAAACTATCGATCTTATTCCTTTTATATTAAAGTCTAAATTAGAGTCACATCAAAATGACAGTCCTAAAACTTGGGATATTTTAGCAGTTTCTCTATTATATTTCGCATATTTGACACAACCAAGTGTCATCTTAGTCAACACCAATTTACATGTTGATTAAATTTAGCTTGACGTTTCTAAATCGATTACGAAAATACTAAATTTATTCAAAACTATTCTAAGTTTTAGAACTGTCACTTTAACGTTACGCTATTTTAAACTTTAACTTAAAAGAAATAAGATCGATAGTTTTTCAAAGTTTTTCAAAAAAAAGTTTTTCAAGCGTGGACACAACAGAATCGCCACCAATGTACACATGAAAACAATAATAACATTGAACTTCCGCACGCGGCTTTGCTTTACTCGGTTAAACAGTATGTAAAATCATGTCCTATTAATGCAAATCAATCTAACTATACATAAAATTTTATTAAATTACTAACTGTCCCGACAAACGTCCTGTCAAATTTCAATAATTCCTCAGAAAAATCATAAAAATACTAGCTGACCCGTGCCCGCTTCGCTGTGCGTAAGACATTTCTAATACCATCGTGGACTATTTTGTAGACGTTTTTAATGTATACAATACTGTAGTTCATTATTTTGATATATCTCGTGGGGTTCAGCCAGCATTTGCAATGTAAGCGCCAAAAAATGTGTTTATTTACGACATCACATTAGAAACCTCTAAAATTATCAGTGTTTCTCTACTATATTATGCATGTATTATACATATAAACCTTCCTCCTGAATCACTCTATCTATTAAAAAAAACCGCATCAAAATCCGTTGTGTAGTTTTAAAGATATAAGCAAACATACATACATACATACGCGGGAAGCGGAAAGCGACTTTGCTTTATACTATGTAGTGACAAGCTAACCCGGCAAATTTCGTATCGCTTTAGAAATAACAAATGCTGTGTTAAGTTCCCGTTGCCGTTATAAAAGTATCCTATGTCCGTCTCCTGGTTCTAAGCTACCTCCCCAACAATTTTCAGCTAAATCAGTTCAGCCGTTCTTGAGTTATAAATAGTGTAACTGTTAGTTACACTATTTTCTTTTATATTTATAGATTACAACATTTTTCGAATGATAAATCTTGTTACTCAACCATGATTCTGTTTTCGATTTATCTATATATATAAAAGAAAGTCGTGTTAGTTACACTATTTATAACTCAAGAACGGCTGAACCGATTTGGCTGAAAATTCGTGGGGAGGTAGCTTAGAACCAGGAGACGGACATAGGACACTTTTTAACGGGAACGGGAACGAGAGTGGGAACGGGAACGGTAACGGGAAATTAACATTCTAAAGCGATATGAAATTCGCCGGGTTAGCTAGTAAATTAATAAAATTGTATATAGGTATTTATTATAATCACCAAAAAAATTAAACCCTTACCTTATCCCACACGTCCATGCGGGCAAATATAATAAAAAAAAACAAAAAGCTCTTTCTTCCCTTTCACCGATTTTAATTATAAAAAACTACAATAACAACAAACAAGCGTCATTTATACAATAACCGCGACACATACATCAAAATAAAAACTCAACTCTGTACGATTAACTTTGTCAAGTGGCATAAGGCTCACTGCACACTACCATTTGCCACTAATGAAGTCATTGTCACACGGCGCATCAAATGGTGGGCAATTGTTCCGTTCAGTGGCTCTAACCCTATCCTTAATTTTATGGGTTTTGCGACACGATATGATAATCATCGAGTTAAAAATTATTACTTGTCAATTTAGAAGCTCGGTGTTGGATAGTTAGGTTTATTACTCGCATCCGCTACACCTCGCTGTTACAATACAAACATTAGCAAGTGAGCGTTTGTGAGCGACGATTTTTTTATGTGACACGGCTGTATCAGGTGCATCTTGTTTACCTGTTAGTAAACTAGGCAGTTTTTACATGGTCCCATTGGAAACTTCAATTTATTTATTAAATACTTTATTGCACTTAAAAAAATAGATGCAAGAAAGCCGGACTGTCAAGGCATTTAGTAACAGCCAACTATTGGTAGTAGATATGGTGGTTGGCTACAAGACAATCTAAAACATAAAAACTAGGCAATATTGGTGGACATTATCACACATCATCTAGCTCCAAACTGAGCAAAGCTTGTGCTATGGGAACTGATAACTGATAGAATACTTAAATACTATTTTTTTTGTATATACTTACTCGTACGTGATACATAATAAGATTATGTATCACGTATGTACGAGTAAGTAAATAAAAATGATAGAAAATATTATTATGATATATATGATTACATCTACATGTACCTATGTACATACAAATCAATTATAGTTGTTGGCTGTCATGTGATTATTTCGTAGAAATTGCCTTGCCATATAAAGAGGCACTGTAGGCACATTCTAATCTTTAGGGTTTTGCCGAACATTTGTTTTTATTGGACACACCACTTAATAAATTAAATGGTAAGAGGAGTGGGAGGTACCTCAACTTTCCAGCTGATGGTTGTGGATTCGAATCTCGGCCGTGCATCATAGGATTTTTGAGCAATTGAATTTATTAGCAAACAAAATTGTTTAAAATCTATAGTTAATACAATTCTTTGTCTATGGTACCTTTGATTTTTTAAAGTTGTGATGCGTTATACCTCTAGATTTGAATGACCAGTACCAATGATTTCCCGTTTTGTCTATTTAAATATGAATAATTAATAAATAAGTATCGCCTGTTACAAAACCGTTGCTTTAACTTAGAGATAGATATATTCTCTATTCCATGTTCTTTAATAATCGTCGTTTTAATATTTTTTTCAATATAAACCGTTTATTTGAAAATTGAAATGCCCACAGTTAGCATTCTCACCCTATGATCGGAAAGCAATGATGTTTTAACGCGATTTAGACACATCAAAAGTGTTTTAGTTATACGCTATCTAGTCAAATTGAGATGACATAAAACTTATATTCCAATGCAACAACAGAGACACTATTAATACAGAAGGTAGACACCTACCAACAACTATAAGCTTCAAACGAGCGCTCGTATTCGGGATTTTAATTAAGGCGCTCCCAGTCGACGATTATTTTTGTTCGAAACGAAAAAAGAAATACTTCTGAACAAGCCACATCTCCTATTTTATAATGTATAGTATATGTGAATAAAGATGTACCCATCTTTAATCACTTCAATAAATAATCCTACCGACCGCTGCAATGACGACAAACACACGTCAGCGCGTGCTTTTAGCCTTAGCTTTTCGAATAAATTAATGATATAAATTATGTATAATTACTTATCAAAAATCTATTCTAATAGATATCTAGATCTACATATTACCTATCTTTAACAATAAATCACAAGTTGATTTTAATAGTAGGTATATAAAATATTTCGATCATAAATTCTAAAACGTATCATTTTGAAATAATATCTTTATCGTGAAAAGTTTCTGCTGTTATGTTTTCAGCGTAATAGAAATCTAGGTAGGAACCTGAAGTAATATACTTATAAAAATAGGAGATGTGGCTTGTTCAGAAGTATTTCTTTTTTCGTTTCGAAAAAGAGCAATCAGCGACTGGGAGCCCCTTAATACAGAAGGTAGACCTACCAACAACTATAAGCTTCAAACGAGCGTTCGTATTCGGGATTTTAATTAACGCTTGTGACAGTCATGTTTGCTTTTCGTCGGTTCTCAGTAAAGCCCAAACCGAAATGCCAATCCGATTAATATTAAAACCTACATAATTAGCTTGTGTATGTCACGTGCTGCGGGCGCTAATAAGCGTACAGAGACTTTTACAAGCCAAGATTTAGCATAAAAGCATCATGGAGTCAAACAGACAACTTTGCACAAGAAACAGGTAAACGTGAACATATTTTTAGGGTTCCGTATCCGAGGGGAAAAAACGGGACCCTATTACTAAGACTTCGCTGTCCATCTGTCCGTCCGTCTTTCTGTCGCAGGGCTGTATCTCATGAATCGTAATAGCTAGACAGTTGAATTTCTCACAGATTATGTAATTCTATTGCCGATATAACAACTAAAAACGTAATAAAATAAATATTTAAGCGGGGCACCCAACAACGGATTGAAATTTGAGGTAACTCCCACCAATACGCTTTTATAACGATATCAAAATCGTAGATTCCATAATTATAAAGAAATACCTAGATATTAGGCTGTGAATCGTATCGGCTACATACAATGCCGATATCGAAGCCATGAATACATTGATAAACATACAATGAGATTATCAATGAGTACCTAGTTAGTGGTACATACTGTGATGGTAGCTTGTCTCGTGCTTTTGTGATGACATTCTATCAGAACTATCGATTTGATAAAACAATTGGTAGTGAGAGCGCTGGCTGTGGGCATTTGAAAAACATTTTAATTTTCATACCCAGACACAGAACAAACATCTATGTTCATCACACAAATTTGTCTTTGGTGGGAATCGAACTCACAAACTACAGCGCAGAAGGCAGAGTTAGAGCTGTGAGGTCAGTAGAACATGATACATGATGTAGTTTACGTGAAACTCATTAAATTAATTGTAAAGTGAAACTCGCTAAGGGCATCCACACCTCTAAATGCCCTCCGAGACTCAAGCACACGCTCGGCAAAATGAAAAGCATAAAAAACCGGTCAAGTGCGAGCCGGACTCGCGCACGAAGGGCTACGTACCATTATCGATAAAAAACGCCAAAAAAAAACACGACTGTTGTATGGGAGCCCCACTTTAATATTTATTTTCTTATGTTATTAGTATTTTTATAACGGCAACACAAATACATCATCTGTGAAAATGTCATGTACATCAACTGTCTAACTATCACAGTTCATGAGATATAGCTCAGACAGACAGACGGACAGACGGACAGACGGACAGACGGACAGCGAAATCTTAGTAATAGGATCCCGTTTTTAACCTTTGGGTACGGGACCCTAAAAAAGAAATATATTTGACAGACACATTCCGTATGATTGCAGATAATGACGTAAGGGTGGGACATATGCCACAATGCGCCCCAACCACCCTTTGGCCAATTATTGCAACATCAGAGGGATGCACCTCCGAATTCACGATCAAATTGAAAATGCCTTTAATAAAATTGGATAATAAAATATTTTACGATACTATTTTGTAATGATTGAAGAGAAATTTAATAATTAACAGCAGCAATACTTATTCCATGTTATTAAATAATTATTCGGTAAATACAACGCCAAATGGAGAAATTAAAAACCAATTATTGTGTTCTCTGTAACTCAATTACATTAAATTAATTAGGATCACGACTGTAATCCCCAAGAATTATAGGCATCCCTAGTTCTCCAGGCGCTGAGGATAATCAGAGGCACGTCCAAGCCTTACATTTGGCACATACCCACATTTTGCAGTATTTCATATGTGACAGGTTGCAAGCCCATCGGCGCTTATAAGAATCCGAAATGGTTTCCTCACGATGTTTTTTCAACAGATTGTTTGATCATTTGATGCATGGTCGGGATCGAACTCATGATCTTCGGATTGAAAGTCGAGGTATCTCCCTCTCGGCCAACACATCACATTTTTTAACACATTAAAAAAATCCCCAATCTCTACATAGTATAAAGCAAAGTCGCTTCCTGCTTCCCGCGTCTGTATACTATGCTTATATCTTTAAAACTACACAACGGATTTTGATGCGGTTTTTTTTAATAGATAGAGTGATTCAGGAGGAAGGTTTATATGTATTAAACCCGTGCAAAGCCTGGGCGGGTCGCTAGTTAATATAATGGGAAAACTCAGCTCAGTTGGTAGTAACTATGACTTCTGCGCTGTAGGTTGTGGATTTGATCCCCATCCAGGACAAATATTTGTGTGATGAATATAGATGTTTGTTCTGTGTCTGGGAGTTATAATATCTATATCATTGTGTAATTGTGTATGTATTTACAAAAAAGTACATAAGTATTCTATCACTTATCTAGTTCCCATAGTACAAGCTTTGCTAAGTTTGGGGCTATATAGTACCGTACCAAAGGCTAAAAACGGGACACTTTTACTAAGACTCAGCTGTCCGTCTGTCTGTCACAAGACTGTCTCTTATGAACCGTGATAGCTAGACAATTAAAATGCCATCAAAAACATAACTTGTAAAAAAAGCCAAGTCTCGCAACGCAACTCAGTTCTTCTACCGTAAAAAGTTGTGAGATCCATGTAATACCAAGTCGGTTAATTTATTCAGTCCCTACTTTAAGGGTCCTTCTGACTTATGTTATTACGTAATTAGCTAACCTTTTACCTAAAGAGTAAAAGCGGAACCCTGTTACTAATACTCTACTGTCTGTCCGTCCGTCTGTCCATCTGTACGTCTGTCCGTCTGTCTGTCTGTCGGTCTGTCTGTCCGTCTGTCTATCACAGGGCTGTATCTCATGAACCATGATAGCTAGACAGTTGAAATTTTCACAGATGATGTATTTCTGTTGCCGCTATAACAACAAATACTAAAAACAGAATAAAATAAATATTTAAGTGGGGCTCCCATACAACAAACGTGATTTATAGATAATGGTACGGAACTCGACGTGCGCGAGTCCGACTCGCACTTGGCCGGTTTTTTATTTTATAGATTATACAAATTGATAGTTCTAAGAATAGGTCAAATAACAAGATATTAAAAACCATTTTAAATTATTCAGTAGTGACTGTGGAACCCATAAAAAATATTATTTTCACAATTCTGTTAAGTATTTGGCCCTAATATTTTTTTTTAATTATATTGACAATTAAAATACACCTAAAAATGCTTCTATATGCAACTGGCGTCGCACTAGTTTCTGTCACGTCACATGCTTGTCAACAAGTAAACAAACGTCATGTTTTTCAAGGCAGGCGAAGACATATTGACGAGCATGTTACGTCATCATCGGTTCGACCACCGTTCACTAACATCCTGATCATTTTGTGTCACGTGACTGGCGTTTAAAAATAGATAATTTTAATTGTAGGTTTTTTAATAAATTATTGTTTATTTTCAAGGTTTTCTCCTTTGGAGAAATGGTTAACTTTAGCGACAATACCTACTAGCTGTTAACCGCGACTACATCCGCGTAGATTTAGGAAATAGTTTATGACGACTTTATCGTTTCAAGAAAAAAAAATTGTTTTGATAAAAACTATGCAATTGTGCCCATCCTTAGACTTCAAACGATCTCTATATGAATTTCATCGCAATCGGCCTAGCGCCAGCGGTTTAGCCATGATAACGTCACAGACAGATAGACAGACAGAGTTACTTTCGCAGTTGTTGCACGAATCATTATTAGGTATACATTTAGTATTAACTAGCCGACCAGTTGTCACTTTTCTTACCACTTTTCTAAGAAAAAAGTCTACTAAAATTTAGATTTTCGAGCTATTAATGAGTATAATCCTAATCCTAATATAATATTATAAATGCGAAAGTTTGTGAGTTTGTATGTATGTTTGTTCCTCAATCAGGCCTAAACGACAAAACGGACGACAAAACTGTAGATGTAGATATAATGCCCGAATAAATAATAGACTACTTTAAAATATGAAAAACATCCCCAAAACTATATAAAAACGCAAAAGGGATGATTTCTGTATAGATGGCGCTGGTGTGCAACAAATCTGACATCACATACTAAAAACATTCTTCTATTCGATTATTGAAATTTGACAGGACAACGTCTGTCACGGGTCGGCTAGTTTACAATAAAAGGAAGCTAAATTAAAGTCTTTATTATGACCGCACAGAACATTGAAAATAAAATAAAAAAAACTTGCCAATAGCAAATTATATGGGCAATAAACGAATTGCGCGACGTCAAATCAAAGTTTATTGTTTTTAAACAATGCCGTAGAAAAACAAATACAAATAAAGTTGTTAAGATTATAACAATCGGCAAACACACAACCCTTACTTACCTATGCACCATTCACCAGCGGCACAAGCGCATTTGCTGCAAGCAAGTTATAAGCGGAAGCGGAAATTACGGACACAAAAAAGCTATACACTCAGAAAATTTTGCTAAGAATAACGGCAATTACTTTGTGTGTTTTCGTTGCTTAAATTACATACTTACATATGGCGTACAAAAGAAAATCTTTAAAGTATCATTTAATGATTTTATTTTTTGTAGTTTTACCAAATACCTATCTATATATATAAAACTTTTGCGTGTGTATGTCTAACTGACTAACTAGCCTAAATCACTGATTATAGAAACTTAAAATTTTTCTTTTGGTTTGTACTCCTGCACTAAAAAGGAATTCCCAAAAGACAAATTGTGGGACAAATTAAGGGAGTGCGTTTTGAAAATAGCTTTATAGAACGTGAACTAAGTTTCCAGGGTTTCCACAAGTGTTATTAAAAATCTAAAATCGATATAACGACGCATTCCCAAAATACAAACCTTATGGGAGTGCGTTTTAAAAATAGTTTTACCGTACGTGAACTATGTTTACGGGTTTCCACTAGTTATATTACAAATCTTACGGCGCTAATGGACTTTATACGCTTGTCTCTCACTACTTACGCACTTCAAGCAAAGCAAATAAAGTGCGGATTAAAAAAGTGTTTTCATGGGGTGTAAACTAGTCAGGGTTGTTAGTTGGCAAATAATAAAAAATATTATCAATTTCACGGTACTACTGGTGATATTATGTATGAATGATTGTGTAAATTGCGTTTTACATTTATAATTATACGCATTCAGTTTCGTAAGTAGCAATAGGGTCAGAATAAATATGAAATATGATGGAAAAAAACACGTCCTCAAAACAGTGAAGGAAAACATCGTGAGGAAACCAGTTAGTATTCTTGTAATCGGGTAAAGAAAAAACTAAATTCTATCTTTTTTTTATATATAAAAACCGACCAAGTGCGAGTCGAACTCGCGCATGAAGGTTTCCGTATAATATGTATATAAAAAACCGGCCAAGTGCGAGTCGGACTCGCGCACGAAGGGTTCCGTACTATTATCAAAACGGCAAAAAAATCACGTTTGTTGTACCTGAGTCTCACTTAAATATTTATTTTATGCTGATTTTAGAGAAATACATCATCTGTGAAAATTTCAACTGTCTAGCTATCACGGTTCACGAGATACAGCCTGGTAACAGACAGACGGACAGCGGTGTCTTAGTAGTCCCGTTTTTTACCCTTTAGATACGGAACCCTAGAAACAAAAAATAATTCATAATATCTCGTAACCTACCTATTTACCTAACTACGTAGTTAGCATTCCACACGTGACAGGTTGCAATCCCGTCGCCGCTTTCAAGAATACTAACAGGTTTCCTCACGATGTTTTCCTTCACTGTTATAAACACGTGTAACGCGCATATAGGTACATTTTTCGAACAGAAATATCCATTGATGCACGGCCAGGATTCGAACTCGAAATTAATTGGAAATTAATAATATCTACCTAGGTACCTATTTACCTAACTACATGAATTCAATAATTCAATTTCAAACTTTTTATTCGATCATGTGAAGTACCACCTATTTACCGACTTACTTTACCGATAGTGGTAAAATAGCGCCACCTGCCAGCGGAATCGCAAACCCCTTTCATCTTACCTCTCAAACCCCGAGCGGTCGCATCGCATGAGACCGCGAAAAGTACCTATAATACGTAGTAACATCAAATGAAACTAGATGGCGCTGGAATGCAAAAATCAAGTTTGTTATATGGGAGCCCCCCTTAAATATTTATTTTATTCTGTTTTTAGTATTTGTTGTTCGAGCAGCAATAGAAATACATAATCTGTGAAAATTTCAACTGTCTAGCTATCATGGTTCATGAGATACAGCCCTGTGACAGACAGACAGACGGACAGACGGACAGACGGACAGACGGACAGACGGACAGACGGACAGACGGACAGACGGACAGACGGACAGACGGACAGACGGACAGACGGACAGACAGACGGACAGCGAAGTCTTAGTAATAGGGTTCCGATTTTACCCTTTGGGTACGGAACCCTAAAAACGGCTAAATGGTTTATTGTATGGGAGCCCCACTTAAAAAAAATATTTTATTATATTTATAGTATTCGTTGTTATAGCGTTAACAGAGATAGTTAGATAATTAGAAGATTTCAACTGTCTAACTATCACGGTTCATGAGATACAGCTCTGTGACAGACAGTTGGACAGCAAAGTCTTAGTAATAGGGTCCCGTTTTTACTCTTTGGGTACGGAACCCTAAAAAACAACGGACAAGTGCAAGTCGAACGCACCGAATATTTCGTAAAAACATCGGATGTGAACCTAGGTATAAAAAAATTAAGTAAGGGTTTTTGGTAAATTTTCTCAAAAATTAAAACCAGTTGGTTTTGCAAAAACGATTTTGAAAATCCAGCCCTTTCGCAAATGATAATCCACTTGACCTATCCCCCTTTAAAACTTCACCACCCACACTCACCCCAATTTATTGAGTTTAACAAAGCGCCGGTGCTAATTGGTGATTTCGTTTTTTTTCTGCAATATGTTATCTATATCGACCATTATTATTTTCGATATTCCTCTTCGCTTTGAGAGATAAAGGGTCTCTAAAGTATGCAACTTAAAAACATATTTTGTTATTACTCGTCGAAACTATAAAATACATACATAAATTAAATCACGCCTGTTTCCCAGAGGGGTAGGCAGAGACTGCAGCTTTCCACTACAATCCTGACATACCTCTTCTGCTTCATTCACTCTCAACATTATTCCTTATGCATACTCGTCGGTTTATATAAATTACTAGCTCTGCTCGCCCCGACTACGCACGTGTGGTACCTGTATAAAAAAAAGCCTATGTGTTATTCTGATGTATAAGCTATATTACTGTAAAGTTTTATCTAAATCTGTTCACTAGTTTTTGCGTGGAAAAGTAACAAACAACAACACAACCAACTATATAATATTAGTAGGATTTTTTAGGAAAATACCTTAGCCGTCACTCTAGCGTCACGTCGGTTGGTACGCAATACGTTCATCTGAGAATTGTCCATCAATAGTTCGATACTCGAAATATTGGAGACTGTTTATATGCAACGAAGCGTGAGGTTGCCGCAAACAGGTGTACCTACGATACAAGGATAAAAACATCCCACAACGTCACATGCAAAGGTAACTGGCATCGCTCAATAGATCGGGAGTTGCGACAGTCTAATTAAGTGAACTTACTTCCTGAAATACGGCATATTCAATACATTTGTAGCTATTTCATCGCAGTCTCTTGCTTACAAGATACTAGAAAGCGTTCCAGAAAGACAGTTGAATATGTGAACAATATTTAATAAGTAATAACTTGCTGGAACTAAAAACATATCTTTTTTTAAATAGAAATACCAAGTTGACGTTTCGAGACAATTCAAATGCTCTTCATCATTAGCATCGTCCGCGACCGCGATCAACGGAAGATCGACATCGAGCCGAGAGGGCTGAGCTCCGCAGTATTCGTATACACACGATAGTTTTAATTCTATAAAAACATATCTGTCTACATTTTACGCAACAATTCTAAATAGTTCAGACTAGTCAAAATTGGTCCGATCGAACCGCAAATCAAGCGGAAACTGCTTATCAAAATGCACTGTTATCCGACATCTCCATCGGATCACGTGTGAATGAATTTCAATGGGTCCTTTCGTCGGTCAGAACCCTTCCAAGATGTCCCCGCGCTGATAAGCCACAGCGCTGACTAACAAAATGTCCTTTTGTATCTAAATAAAAAAACTCGAGTACCCGTAGACACCTTTCGATTTGGGCTACGGAGTCCGAAGATTCGAACTATGTAGATTATTTTAACAAAATGATGCAATTGTATTCAAGTTTCTGACTTTAGCTGTTTGGAAACTGATTGTACCTACACTTTTCTAAGTCAACACAAGACATCAAAAGATTCTAGTTGTTCTTTTTGAGTATCAAAAAGAAGAACAGGTATGTAAACGATTTTACGATTTAACGTTCAGTGTTCTTCATGTTGTTCACGCAGGTAACTCAGAAAACATCTAGGTTTCAGTGGTAATTAAAAAATGTTGTAGATTGTCGACTTTATTCCTACGAGTAGAAGATCCAACCTGTTGAAGTTCAAATATTTAAATAATATCTACTGGTCAGGTAGTAGTTCCGAAGAGTGTGATAGTGATTTCAACACTTTTGAACGCTGTCCCGTCCGCCTGCTTCCGAGCCCTACCCAACCCTTTCAATAAGTCTCTGCTGACAATCGATCATCGCCTCTAAACCATCGGATTAAGAGTTTTGACACACAACATAAAACCAAAAATAAAACGAGTAGGTTTTATGCAGGTGACCATATTTGATTAATCGACTGAATGAGTTGAAACGATGCCTTATTCGACCATTCTTTGATAGTCTTAGACATTGTTCAAAGTGTCTTTATTTACACCAACAAGCTCGTATTCTTAGTCGTGGTGAGGTAAGGATTGAGGATTGAATAATAATTCAATCTCAGGTGAATGCTATGAAAATTATTTCAAACTGTTCAACGTGAAACGAGTAAAAGAAGTACACTCTAACTTAAAATAAACTTCTTGTAAACCATACTTATCCTATCGATTGTAAAATAGATAATGATTACGACTGTCATCCATAAGACATCCTCTCAAATCTCCAGGCGCTCAGATCCTTTGAAGAAGTCTAAAGGGTTAGTCAGACACACGTCTAAACATTTGGCGCATGCCTACATTTTGCAGTCGATCCTATCCTCATCAATTGTTTGAGATATGCCAGTGAACTCGGAATAAAGTTATCTAGTAAATTCGTTTGAACTACCAACGACATGCTATTTGAGCACAAAGTCACATACTTCAGTGGCTTCGAAAGTTAGTTTTGCATCTTCAGATTCCGAAAACGGGATTGCGGTAGTATGGCGTAGCGTTGCATGCGGTCGCGTCGCGCGTCCTCTCATTACGCCGCTACCGACGCCGCCGCCGCTCGCGCTGCCACGTGCCATGCTTCATTATCCAACATTATTATTTCCAAACACGTGCCTATTGGCAGCGGTTTTTATTATTATTTTACCAAATAACAAAAAAAATGGCGTAATCGGATCGCGGATTAGAGTACTAAGTAGGTGCTTATACGTTATTCATAAACAAGCCATTTATAGAGGTTAATGGTGTATAGCTTTAGTTTGTGTTGCGTTTAGGGTTACGCGGGATGATTGCAAATTAATTAAGCTCACGACTGTTCTAAAGCATGGTGAAGTTTTCTCACATGAGCGCTTGGCTCAGATTTTTGAAGATATCTAATCTATCTTCTTAGGTACTTAGATACTCATTTAGCCCAAAAAATACACTAAGAGGTACTTTACACTTACCTATGGTTATTTCATCAGGCATGAATGTTGAAATGATAGCGATCTACTTCATACGATTATTTTCATCAGTCAATCAAACGCTGCAGCACACGATGGGGCATTACAACCTACGATTACCTACATCTGACTGTAATAGATCTCTTAGAAGCTGTAGCTAGAATTTATTTTATACTTAAGTTGATTATGTGAAATTTTTGACTTTTTGTATAAGCTGAGTCTACCCGGATAAGACGGAAAAGTGATAAAACTGCTTTATCTTGAACACCGTCAAATATAAAAAGAAACTGTCTGTAATTTACTTAGCTAGTATGATTATCTAACGAATTATATAAAAATGAACTGTTTAGCTATTCATAGTTTTAATTAAAAACTAAATTAGTGTTTTTGAAGAGCCAACTAACAACTGGCACTTATCGTTGGAACAAACAGGACTACTTAATACTTATCGTTCTTATTCTTTTCATATTAAAGTCTAAATAAGCGTTGATTTTTTGTCAAATTTATGATACCTATATAAGGAAAAACATAGAACTGAATTAAGAGCCCTCCTCCTTTTATAAAAAGCCCTGAGACAGACAGACGGACAGCGAAGTCTTAGTAATAGGATCCCGTTTTTACCCTTCGAGTACGGAATCCTAAAAATTACTAATCTATCCTAATTTAAACATCACTGTAAGGTTTACGCTAATTTAGACTTTAACGCGAATATTTTTAAGTTAGTTTGTGAAACAATAAACGTACCATTTACCTACTCGTATTTACCGATGATACTGCAATTTACCCACGACCGTTATCCTCTTTCATTGTTTAGTCCATTATCAGTGTGAATTTATGTGCTACACTGGCATTATGCCAGCTCTATATGATGAGGGAACGTACCCATCTACGTGACCCATTTTTAGGGTTCCGTAGTCTACAAAAAACCCTTATAGTTGTCCGTCCGCAGCTTAGCTCAGAGAGTTGAAAGAGTGCTAGAAAGCTGTAATTTGGCATGTATATAAATATTAGTAATGTTAACAAATAAACAAATAATGTGTAGTACCTACAACTCATGAAAGTTTTGAAAGTGAAAAAAAATGTTAACAAAGTCGTAGAACAAAATTAAAAAAAAATTTTTTAGAGGACACTTATGTGGGGTGTTATTTTTTATTTCTTGTATACCCTATGGTGTGGGATGTCGTTGGATAGGTCTTTAAAAAAGATAGTGGGTTTGTGAAGACAACTTTTCGATTAAGAGATCCGTTTGTGAAATATTAAGCTTTAAAGTGCAAATTTTTGTCAGAGTCAAGTGTCCCCCACCCACCCCTACCAATTAAACGATTGGTTTTGGAGGTGTGAATTCACGGTAGTGGTACATATAACAAATTTAAAAGAAAAACTATCACGGCAAAGGTAACTTTAAAAGTTTACGAGTGATCATCGATCAACTAAGAAATTATATTCTCTAAGTTGCTCGACGATTACTTATTTAACGTTGTTAGCTGTGTAAACTACGAAATTCTATATTGCGCGTGGCTCGACTCGCACTTGGCCAGTTTTTATTTAAACTTTTTTACCTAATATAAAGATGCATGGTCTGAAAATACAGTTATAGTTTTCAGGAGTTATCTTAATACACCCTTTATTGGTAGGTACCTATGGGTAGATAGGCTAGCTCTTCGTTATGCAAGCAACTCAAAATATGAGTAGGTATGTAGTAACAAATCTGCTAGCTTGAGTTGTACTCGAAACTTTAGCAATTACTCACTCCACTGCACCTATTTTCCAAATCAGGATAAAATGATTTATCCAGAAATATTTTTCGTTTACCTGCACACTAATAACTACTGGAGTAAGTTTTAAGATAAGAAAGCAACGTTTTTTTATTTAATAAAATGACTGTGCTCTTAGCTTAGATAAGATACAAAGATTTAGATACAAAATTACAAATTTTACCTCTTATTAGTGTTGAAATCATGCTGGCCGTCTATTTTCCCAGCAAATAAAATATAAACTAATATTTTTTTAATGCTTGACGTACTTAGACATACGAGCCCTCGAGCTCAGTGTGACGTCCTTCAGATTTCACGGTTCCGAATAGACACGCGTTCATTACTGGTGTGCGGACGTGGACAGCGGCGCGCGGCTCTCAGGCCCACACGAGGGTTGTGGCGCGTGGCGCGTGCCCTCAACAACTATTTGTTTTTACGTGATTTAACGTGTTTATTCGCCATGATATTCGGTACTTTTTGTATGCTTTGTTATTCTGCTAATGCCTCGGTGAAAGGATTTTGTTGGTCGTAATAATTAGGATGGTTATCGGATATGTTTACTTGTTTGCATGGGAACTAGTTCTAACTATTAAATGTAGGTGTAGCTAATAGAAAAAAAAAACTAAGTAATTATATTAATTTATTTTATTAATTTGGGAAGAAATACACATTATTTGAATTAAATCAAAGGTAGGTAGTAGGTATAGTAAGTACCTAGTAGTATTAATTAAAAGTATGACCCACAATCATCATCGACATATTTAATATTAATAGATATATAATTATACTAGCGACGCGCCCCGGCTTCGCACGTGTTTTATACATATAAACCTTCCTCCTGAATCACTCTATCTATTAAAAAAAACCGCATCAAAATCCGTTGTGTAGTTTTAAAGATATAAGCATACATACAGGCGAAGCGTCATCATACGCGCCGTAAGACGACGAGCCGCGCCGGATGACGCTCCGCCTGTGTGCGTCCGGCGCGGCGCGTACAGAGCGTTCCGAGCACGGGCCACCACGGATGCATCGTTCCCACGGCACGTCCGTCCGCCTTGGCGCGGTCTGACGCGTGAAAACGCGGGCCGTGGGACCCCGGCATAATGCGCCAAGGCGGACGGACGTGCCGTGGGAACGATGCATCCGTGGTGGCCCGTGCTCGGAACGCTCTGTACGCGCCGCGCCGGACGCACACAGGCGGAGCGTCATCCGGCGCGGCCCGTCGCTTTACGCGCCGTGGGGGCCCCGGCATAACGCGACTGACGCAATTATTAATTGGATTATCATCACGAGTCGCTTGTTGGGGACGATTTATCTGTTGCTTTATAAAGCAGGTGGACGCTGATTCTGCTAAATAACCTACTGCATTAGATTATCTTTTCATTCACGTTTTTCAAAAAAACTATATCTTATTCTCAAAATGTTTTTTTCTTTATTTATTTTTGACTAGCGACCCGCCCCGGCTTCGCACAGATGCAAAGCTGATACCAAAATATATTACAGAACGTCTTTGTATACTCGTTAACGGCATTTAAAATTAAAAAAAAAGTCGCGGTAAAAAGTACTGGATATAAATTTATTATTGTGGGTTATCCCTAAGAGATAAACATATACCATCGCGGACTTTTTTGTTGACCTTTTTAAGGTATACAATAATTAGTACATTATTTTGATCTATTTTGAAGAGTTCAGCCAGCGTTAACAATGTAAGCGCAAAAAAATGTGTTTATTTACGACTTCATATTAGAAATCTTAAAATTATCAGTGGTTCTCTAATATATTTAGCATGTAATTATACATAATATAAACCTTCCTCCTGAATCACTCTATCTATTCAAAAAAACGCATCAAAATCCGTTGTGTAGTTTTAAAGATATAAGCATACATACAGACGCGGGAAGTGGGAAGCGGGAAGCGACTTTGCTTTATACTATGTAGTGATTAGTTCAATTCAAGTCGGTTTTTGTATCGTTTTTTTGAAACTTTTGTTTTTTTTGTGTGGGCTGAGTCTACCCGGATAAAACGAAAAAAGTGATAAAACCGCATTATCTTCAAAACCATCAAACTTATAAAAAAAACTGTGTTTTATTTATCCAGCTAGTATGATTATCTAACGAATTATATAAAAATGTACTGTTTAGCTATTTATAGTTTCGAGTGTAAACGAAATTAGTATTTTGTAAGAGCCAACTTTGAAAAATAAATCTATCGAGAAAACTTTCACCAATCGTGGTTCTGTCTATAATTTATCTAGATTATATCCATAAGTTATCTTTGTCATAAAAACAAAACTGTATGTTTTACGGTTATTGAGAAAAAACGATTCTGCGTTCATCAAAAAATTCTATTAATCGTCTTATTTTTTTAGCTTATCTACTATGTTAGCTCCTAATTAATTATATGTACCTTTTGCTGATATCGAACTGGCATATTTTTTGAGGGCAATTGTTTTCAGATTCAGCATGCTTCGGCACTAGTCTAAATTTTATTTATGTAATACTAAATGTCTCATTTTGAGTCTATCTTAATACAAAACACACCTACATCATTTATCACCTTGTATTAGTCTATGTTTAATAAGCAATTGTATGTACGTGAGCAGTTTTTTGTTATTATTTTTCTTTTTTCATCCATGTAGAAATAAACATTATTAATTTTTCAAGTAAGAATAATGTTTTATAAATTTCTTCTCGTATCCATCAACAATCCAGCAAGTTCTCACCCACGCGCCCCGGAATAATCAACAGTTAGTACGTAACGCCAAAGCCACGGGAAAATTTAGAACAAAGATCCTATAACAATGCCGACAAATCTATTGCGCTATTTCCCAAGAATTCTGAGCTCTTTTGTTCATAAAAAGGGCGATACGTGAGTTTTGGCTTGTTTTTTGACCCTTACAATAGGGCGGGAGAGGCCACTAGGGCTCGCCACGTGGCCAACTAAAAACGTACCATTGTGTAACGGTTTTAGCAAAAATATGCCGAAACTCAGTTATGGAAGGTATATTTTGTAGTGTAGCAAATATGAATTCATACGGAGATGAATGACGTCGCCATACGCTGAAACAGTGCTTACAGAAATAAGGTCGGTCAGGTGGTGACACTTGCATTACGTCATCAGAAAAATTAGAAATCTTCAAAATATAAGGCTAGTGGACGCCATTGCGACTTGTTTCACATGAAGTTATTTTCAAAAAGACTTGTACCCCCGCTGCACCCTTTTAGGGGTTGAATTTTGAAAGTCCCTTGTAAAGGAATATTCCAAATTTCAAGTTTCTAGAACCATTTGCTTAGGCTGTGCGTTGATACATCAGTTATTAGTCATTCGGTCAGTCTGTCAGTAACGCAATAGTTTTATATTGACACTAGCGACCCGCCCCGGCTTCGCACGGGTTTAATACATATAAACCTTCCTCCTGAATCACTCTATCTATTAAAAAAAACCGCATCAAAATCCGTTGTGTAGTTTTAAAGATATAAGCAAACATACATACATACAGACGCGGGAAGCGGAAAGCGACATTGCTTTATACTATGTAGTGATTAAGTCAGTTTAGATACAGAACAACAAATTCAAAAAATCATTTATTTCAATAAAATCACAAGGATCACTTTGAAACGTCTTAGAAACTTGGTAAAGCTACGCCGATTCCTCGCGACCAGCCTAGAATAATCAGGCAACAAACACGGCTTGGGGTCTACCTATTTTTTCAATGATCCTTTCCTTAATGCTATGTAGAGCTCCAGTGTGGTGCCGATCAAACAAGGTGAAGGCTCAAACAAGAATTATAATATAATTATATGTTAATGTAGTTAAACATACAGAGGGTATAAATAACTATTTAGTTTGAATTTAAGTATCTCAGGAGATAAGGGTTTTCACAAATAAAAGAACTGAGCTGGATTTGTTTAACTAAATAAGTCACATGTAGTAAGAATAATCTCTTATTTCCAGAAAGAACATGACAACTTCTAAGAAACGCAATAACATAATACAAAGGATACAAATGTGATGTTTGTGCTGGATATGGAAGAGATGTAGGAATTTGTAGCTTTATAGAATCCTCGAACAAATGCTGCTATCGTCTCGTCATCGAGTTAAGCTCAAATAAATAAATAAAAAAGCCTTTATTTGACCCTGCAATTTGTTTATTTGTAAAATTTAAGGTAAATGTTACTTTAACTAATATTACAAAATAACTTATTTCTATTTCTTATTTCGCGGGCGATGCTCATGATGAAGAGCATCTGAATTGTCTTGAAACGTCAGTAATACAACAAGAAACGTGGTAACTAGCCGTATTTATAGTTAAAATGAATAACAACCACGATAGTTTTAATACCATAACTTATTTCTAGTTTTATGTGTATAAATGCGTTAAGCGATGTCCCCGGGTTGGATGAAGGCCTGCTCTAAGGATGCCATCTTTGCAGTTAGGCTTATCTAGGCTTTATTCTGCGCTTTTGAGATCTTCAGCCGAAATATAATGTTTTACGACCATTTTTGGCTTAGTTTTACATGACTTTCATTCATGAAAACATAATCTATCTATGTATACTTCAATATTATAAACAGGTTTTTTTTTTGGTTTTGTTGTAACGATTAAATTCTAAAACTACTCGACCGATTTCAATAATTCCTTCACCATTAGAATGCTACATTATATCCGAGTAACTTAGGCTATATTTTTTACTAGAAGAAAATAGGGATCACTACTAAAACTTCAGAAATGTAACCCAAGGTGTAAAAATAGCCATGTAATCATACACCTGTGCGACGCAGGGGATTGCTAGTGTAAAATATTATGATAAATTAACTTGAAACAGTTGTGTCAAACTTGTAAAGTAAAAGTTGCAAAAACTACACACGCTCATAATACAGACCCGTGTGTATCCGCTTATTCAAGCGCTCTGATTCCATAAGCGACATAAATATCTATACCTACCCCGTCACTAAAACCATGAGCGGCCGTGCGGTCAATCGACACCCTGCTCTAATTATAGGGTAGCATTCAATAAGCGGTTATTCGTATAGCAAAAACTCCATTACAAATGTATCGTTGAAAATTAGTTTTCTATTTCATGATAAAATTGGTGCTAAGGGTGCAACCTCTGAGGTAGAACTCTGAGGTGAAATTTGCTGTACATACGGTAGATAAAAAACCAAAAAAACAGAAGGGGTAACTTATAATCCGAAAATCAAAAAGGATGATTTTGTGTATAGATGGCGCTGGTGTGCAACAAATCTGGCATCACAGACTAAAAACATTTAGTCGTCATAGCAACGCAGTTTTGACTAATGAATGATACGCATTCTACCTAATTTCGTAATTTATTTTATCAGTACAAAGTTTGTAGGGAAAAAATTGGAGGCAGCCTGAAATTGCTTTTTCCTATGCGATTATTAGAATTTGGCAGGACAACGTCTGTCACGGGTCGGCTAGTTCTTCATATTTTTGTCGCTTACAGCACTGCCAGCTCCACCTGAATCTGCTTAAGAGTAATAAATGTTTTTGATGAATGCAGAATCGTTTCGTTTTGTCTCAATAACCGCAAAACATAAAGTTTTATTTTTTATGACAAAGATAACTTAAGGATTTAATCTAGATAAAATAAAGACAGAAACACGATTGGTGAAACTTTTCTTGATAGATTTATTTTCCAAAGTGGCTCTTCAAAAAGTTCTTCACTAGTTTAGTTTTTAATCAAAACTATGAATAGCTAAATAGTGCCTTTTTTATATAATTCGTTAGATAATCATAGTAGCTACTTAAATTACTGACAATATTTTTTAAATTTGATGGTTTTCTAGATATTTCAGTTTTATCACTTTTCCGTCTTATCCGGGTAGTCTAAGCCCATACAAAACGGTAAAAAATTCACTTATCACCTTAATAAGAACGAAACGATACCATATTGACGGCAGTAAACAAAAAATAACCAACCTCCGTCTCACCGCAAGGTTTTTGTACCGTTTCGGCCCATTAGCCCGGAAGTACAGTCTGTGGGGCCACGACCTATTTCGAATTAGTTTTTGTGCGCGGCGCCTTAGGATCGCTACTACAAACTGAAAATGCAAACAATAATAAATGCAAATATATTTGTGTTTCAATCGCCATCTAAACTCATGGCGAGAACACCCGAGGAGCGTAAGAATGAGGAATTGTGCAGCGTTCAATAGGTTCTATTAATTAAAAATAAAAAAAACCGGCCAAGTGCGAGTCAGACTCGCGCTCGAAGGGTTCCGTACCATTATTTATAAAAAAACGGCAAATAATCACGTTTGTTGTATGGGAGCCACACTTAAATATCTATTTTTAGTATTTGTTGTTATAGCAGCAATCATGATCTTTGAAAAATTCAACTGTCTAGCTATCACGGTTCATGAGATACAGATTTGTGAAAGAGAGACGGACGGATAGACGAACAGACAACAGAAGTCTTAGTAACAGGGTCCCGTTTTTACCTTTTGGGTACGGAACCCTAAAAACCCATTAGAGTGCTGAATGCTGAAGTTATTTTATTATTCTAAGAGGCCCTTCCTCCAGGATTTCACGACCTTCAAGTCTAGTCTCGATTACTTCCTAAAACGTTAATTGGCAAGTAAAAGTACGTGCTACTAGAGATAGCTACTTTACTTCCTTCCAATTATGAAACTTGTATAGACACTACACAGTACTTGAAACTTTTACCAGCAATTAATCTACATGAGGCTCTAAGATCGTGAAAGATTTAAAACTTATATACTGAGCTGAGTTAGAAGTATTTAGCTTTAAGTTCCGATGCCGATGTGAAGCGTCTGGTCACAGAATAACCGCCTGATATAGAGATGTTAGCATTATCCTTCTGGTCAGTGCCGGATTAAGACTACTTGATGCCCCTAAGCACCGTGTGCCGATGCGAGCTTCTAGAACCCAGCTCAGCAGTAAATAAATAAATATTGGCGGACAGCCTCACAGCTCAGTTGGTAGTAACTCTGCCTTCGGCGCTGTAGGTTGTGGGTTCGATTCCCACCCAGAGCAAATATTTGTGTGATGAACATAGATGTTTGCTCTGTGTCTACCCAGACATAGTTAGTATGTATCATATGTATGTATTTACAAAAAAAAAAGTATATAAGTATTCTATCAGTTATCTGGTTCTATCAGTGTAAAATGTCCACCAATATTTATTTATATTATTATTTTTATTTTACTTTACACACAGCGCCATCTAGCCACAAACTGAGCAAAGCTTGTACTATGGGAACCAGATAACAGATAACTTTTTTTTTTGTAAATACATACCTACTTATATTACATTTTAACATCCAGATACAGAACAAGATAAACATCACACAAATATTTTCCCTTAGTGGAGATCTAACCCACCTACAACGCAGACGGCAGATCTACTACCAACTGAGCTGTGAGGCTAGTCAGATTGTGCCACCGTCGAATTACGTCGAGTTCGTATTACAATCAGCAATATAAATGCTATACCGGTACCACAGTTAACTAGGGTACCATCCAAGGTTCAAGAGCTTAGCAGAGCTGCAGGGGTGTCGGGTACGCTAATTGAAGGCAACGCCAACGGAGTGAAGCTGAAACCCCGGTAACTACGTAGCTGCCACTAACTCATAAGTTTATGTTTACTAACATTATAAAACAGGGTCATTCATTAGCAGGGGTAAAGCATTACGGTACCTACACAGTTTCCTTCAGTATGTTAAAAGTTTTATAAAAAACCGACCAAGTGCGAGTCGGACTCGCGCACGAAGGGTTCCGTACCATTATCTATAAAACGGCAAAAAAATCATGTTTGTTGTATGGGAGCCCCCCTTAAATATTTATTTTATTTTGTTTTTAGTATTTGAGCAGCAACAGAAATACATAATCTGTGAATATTTCAACTGTCTAGCTATCACGGTTCATGAGATACAGCCCTGTGACAGATAGACGGACGGACAGACAGACAGACGGACAGCGAAATCTTAGTAATAGGGTTCCGATTTTACCCTTTGGGTACGGAACCCTAAAAAACTAGCTGCGTCCCGACAGACGTTGTCCTGACAAATTTCCATAATCTCACAATATCACTTTTAGTGTTTCCCGAACTTTATGCCACTTTATGAGTATAAAAAATACCCTACGACCTATTCTCAGACCTACCTAATATACACAAAAAGTTTCTTAATCTGTCAAGCCGTTTAGAGGAGTTTGGTTACAAACACTGTGACGTCAGTGTCGTCTCTCAGTTACTTGTTCATTATTTTACTTAACGAAACACCTGTGTGTGTATTGTGATGAAGCTCAGACATTTCCTGACAGAGGATGGTGTTTATGTCATTTTGTGGCAACTCTATCCCTGTCCGCATAAAATCGTCCCGCTCGCAACATAACAAACCAATTTTCATGGAATAGGCAAAACATCAAACATCGATATCACTTTTCGAATGGTAGAAATCACATTTCAATGCGCTGCCAACGGGGATTTCTGGACTTTCTGGAAATTTCCATTGAAGTGGTTAATCAATGGGCATTACTGGACTAAGCTACATTCTCGTTGGTTATCGTTTTAGTTTGAATCTTCTATGGCCTGAGCACAAACAATTATCGTATCATCCAAATGTCAAAACTTACACTTTTTAAAAGCTTTTATTTAACTTGCAATGTATTGTATGTAGGCATGTAACTATGTTTGTTAAGGTGGAATTTTGCAACTCAATTTTGAAGCAGTTATCTTCAACCTATTGAGCTGAAATTTGGCATACTTATGTAACTTCAATAATATGGGGACAACGAGCTGATCTGTGGATGGAGTCAGGAGCAGTTCAACGGTACTCCTCAGTAAATAGTCTGATTGAGATAAAACTTTGCATACCTATCAATCACCATTCACCAATGACAATATAAAATTATGGTACTAGCGAGCTGATCTGATGATGGAGCTCGCATGTAGCCATAGGAACTACCTAGCTACCTACACAACATAACCACGTCGTGTTTGGGCTCGTTAGATTTGTCTTGACGAGTACTAGAGCCCTGGAATTTATAAAAGCTTGATTTAAAAAAATATATTTGTGTATTTATTGTATAGTCGAAGTGTCCGTTTTGGCATTTGGACGATAGGTAGTTGATACGATAGTGGTTTGTGTTAACCCTCCTAAATATAGGTACCTTTGTACGATCGTTTCACACGATATCCGACATGTGACACCAACACCCAAAAGTTTAAAACTGCACGCAACATTTAATATGAACATGATTTATATACGCTCACGCGTACAAAAACCAAATAAACGATCTTGGCGCTCCCATTTCTCCCAGCTTTTCATGATATAGCTGTTACGCTAAATTGAACTCTATCTCAATAGCTTCAAAGGTTACCATCAAGGCTTTGGTAAACTGGATGAATATGCGTAACGAATAGCGCCTTACGAACTTTGTCTAAAGATGCTTAAACAGTTGCAAGTGGAAATGTATACTTAGTTAGATACTGAACAAAAAATAAAGTAATATTAGTATATTAGGTATAAGAGCTAAAATACTAGCCGACCCGTGACAGACGTCCAGTCAAATTTAAATAATCTCATAGCAAAATCCAATTTTATATAGGTAACTTCCAATTTTTTCTCCATAAACTTGTGCTGATAAAATAAATTACAAATTTTTGTAGAATGCGTATTATTCGGTACTCAAATTGAGGTCAAATTTTAGGACAAAATTAATTTCGAATATTGATCTTAGCAAACCCTTTGATGTCAGACGACTATTTTTTTGCACACCATCGCTATCTATATCAAAATCATTATTTTTGCGTTTATTTATCATTTAGAGGTTGTTTTTCGGATTATAAGGGAAGGGACCCTTCCGTTTATCTGATTTTTTATCTACATACCGCAAATTTCATCTTAAACAGTTTTGTTGTTTAGGTATGATAGGATACAAACTTTCGCTTTTGTGCACATAATTGCGATTTTTCCATGAGAAAAATCTTATTCGGGGAGGAATCTGAGAGTATGTTTACCGTAATTAACGTAACCTATGTTACTGATAGGATTTTTTTTGCTTTTAATTTTATTAGAGTTCCGTACCCAAGGGGTACAAGAGGGACCCTATCACTAAGACTCCGCTGTCCGTCCGTCTGTCTGTCACAAGGAATGTCACAATCTCATGAACCGTGACAGCTAGACTGTTGAAATCACAGATGATGTATTTCTGTTGCCGCTATAACAACAAATACGAAAAACATAATAAAATAAATATTTAAGTGGGGCTCCCATACAATAAACGTGTTTTTGAAGGTTTTTATAGTTAATGATACGGAGTCAGACTCGCACTTGGCCGGTTTTTTTCTTATCCGCCCTAGCGCCCCCGGGCAGTGCACCGACTGGAGGATACAAAGAACTAAAGCCTAGGTTCCATATGCGTTACTGTCATTATTAGTAGATATAACTTTATTTCGCTAATTTAACTGTATGTAATTATAATCACTAACCAACATTATAATAAGTTCATTAAACTCACTGATAAAAGTGTTGCAAAACCTGTTTTCGCATTTGTCGAATTAATTGCACATTTATATATTATCGCTACAATAATCAATTAAATTGTTTCCATTTTGTAAATACATAATTTATTTTCACCTGTGAATGAGAAATTGTTTTAACTCAGGAACATCCTGCCACTTAGGGGCCTACTACGTGACCCATTTTTTTACCCCCCCCCCCCCCCTTCGGTGACCACCCGTAGTGTTTGCTACGACCCCCCCCCCCCCCGCTCCTTAGATCACGTAGTATGAGTACGTTCCCTTACCTTATACTATTCCTGAGTTCAACTTTTTACTACTCATTGCTCATCCTCCTTTTTTTACTCTTTGTGGAGTCATGTGAAAAGGTTGACCGAAGTCATCATAATCACACTAATCGAGTACACGACGAATACTACATTGAAATCACCAAAAAAACCGGCCAAGTGCGAGTCGGGGTTCCGTTATCTATAAAAAACGGCAAAAAAATCACGGTTGTTGTATGGAAGCCCCACTTAAATAATTATTTTATTCTGTTTTTAGTAGCGGCAACAAAACTAGCTAGTCTAGCTATCACGGTTCATGAGATACAGGCTTGTGACAGACAGACAGACAGACAGATGGGCAGCGGAGTCTTAGTAGGTAATAGGGTCCCGTTTTTATCCTTTAGGTACGGAACCCTAAAAAATATAAACGAGTTGCTAGTATACAAACGGAATGCTTTTTAGCAGTCATTATATAAAATACTGGCGACTTTACCCACGACTTTGACACGAGTCCGACTCGCACTTGGCCGGTTTTTTTTTTATAATGTAATGTCAGTGTAGGTAGTTATCTCCTACCGGAAGACTGAATGAGCTTCTGATTTTGCGATTGCTTCACAAACTTGAAAACGTGATAAGTTGTGGATTACAACCATCGACTACACAGCCCAAATCGATGATTACAACGCATCACGTTTTCAAATAAGTCAAGTTCCATCATAAATGTTTACGAATAATCACTTACATAGGAACTGGCGAACATAATTCCGACGTGGACATAATTCGCGTTCTTTACCGAGAATTATTTATATCAAAAACAAAAGCACCAAACTGGGCCCGAAAACCTATACCGTTATATGCCTGTGCGGCGTTCCTTCTCTTCGCCTTTATAATGAAGTGTTTCATCTCTTTCCCCCTTGAATGGG
Organism: Hydriomena furcata; assembly: GCA_912999785.1. NCBI lineage: Eukaryota > Metazoa > Arthropoda > Insecta > Lepidoptera > Geometridae > Hydriomena > Hydriomena furcata. The sequence continues at coordinate 5,531,190 of OU538821.1, forward strand.
CATCCGGATTGCAGATTCTTCAGTGCTGCGAGACCAGTTTTTGCTATAGCAACAAAAGCTGCCTCCAAGACTTAAATTCATGATGGAGTCCGAGCGAGAATACCGTATATTTAGTTTTTACAAGAAGCCGAGCGGCTAAGGGCGCAGCCCTACGCTCGTGCTGTCACTCTGCAGCTGCGCGTCAATAAAAACTATTCACTTACCACAATTCAGTTCAACTGTAATTGATTTCATATAAATTTCCAACCATTTCTTTGAACGAGTTAATTAATGTTTCTGGAGAAACTAAAGGGAACCTAATAACAAATTGCTTTAAAAATTGATTTTTTTTTTTCATATGTGGCTTACCTAATTATATTCAATTGTATTCTCTGTAAATTGCTTTTTAAGGCTACTTTCCAGCCACTCTTGTATCATTTCGTACTTACCTAAAAATAAAAACACGTTTGTCAATAATAAAAACTGTAGCTTTTTTAGTACCGACTTAGTACTTACTGAGGTAGGTATTTTTATTGTAGTTACGGGATGAAAAGAGATCTTGGTTTAGGCGGAACCCGGATATTTCAAGGTCGGTTCCCACTTTGCCGTTAATTACATACAGGGTGTATTAAGACTACTCCCGAAAACTGAAATAGAGTATTCATACTATAATTCTAATTACATTTTTTTCATTACACTCGGCCGTGTTGGCCCAGTGGGATGTACCTCGACTTTCAACCTGAAGTTCGTGGGTTCGAATCCCGGCGTGCATCAATGGATTTTTCTGTTTGAAAATTTATATGCGCATCAAAAACACGTGCAACGGTGAAGGAAAACATCGTGAGGAAACCAGTAAGTGTTCTTATAAGCGGCGATGGGCTTGCAATCTGACACGTATGGAATGCTAATTACTGCAAAATGTGGGCATGTGCCAAATATAATGTTTGGACGTGCCTCTGACAACCCCCACTAGACATCTTCAAAGGATCTAAGCGTCTGAAGATTTGAGGGGATGTCTACCGTACTTGGGGATTACAGTCGTGATCCTATTTATTTATTTTTTATTTTAATTATTTTTTTGTTTAAATCGCGAAATATCAACAAAATACGTAATAAAAACGCAACAAATAAAGAACGGCGCTAGGCGGAGATCAACTGATCTGTGCGTTGCCCTCAACGACCAGGCGGCGTCAAGGTCGCTATTATTGCATACATTGCTGCTTGTGAAATACGTTAAAAACTACTTTTATTCCCTGGAGTGAATCAGACATCAGACAAAAGTTATTTTATATAGTTCCTAGCTGACCCGGCCACGTTGCTATGTCAACAGATGTCGCCATCTGTTTCTAACAGAGGAGACTTTTGGAGGTAACAGTTAATTGTGACTGTCAGATAATAAACAAATAATTTGCAATAAAATAAATTGCGACTATAAATTGAGATGCTGGATCAAAATGCACACGATTAAAATCGGTAAAGTAGTTTAGGAGACCACCGCGGACAAACAACGTGACGCGTAATTTATATATATTAAGACAAGCTGACCCCGCGAACTTCGTATCGCTTTAGAATTAACAAATGTTGTCTTAAGTTCCCGTTCCCATTCCCGTTACCGTACTATCAAACCTAATAAAGCTCAAATTGACTCTACGTTTTAGTTAAAAAACTTTTGTACGGGAAAAAGAAAAGGGCTGTTTTTAGGGCTTTCAAGGCAATTATTCGAATTTTTTTCACCTTTTAAACCTTCCCTAGATCTCCACAAACATTTCAAGCTCAAGATAAGATAAATCCGTTCAGCCGTTCTCGAGTTTTAGCGAGACTAACGAACAGCAATTGATTTTTATATATATAGATAAGTAGCTCTACCTGTGTTTTCAGTATTCGGAAGATGTCTTCATACATCCTGTATATTTAGTCAGAGATTCTGTCATGGCTCATGGCTTTACACTTCATTCATTGTAAATCGTTAAAGTCTTGTCCAAAGTTGTCCAATTAGAGCAGAACTTTCAGTCTTCTGCGAAACAGGGATATCTGTTGTTTATAAGTTATGTTTAGGATATTGACACCTATAAATAAAGTATCAGCCGTGTTGGCCGAGTGGGAGGTACCTCGACTTTCAAACCGAAGGTCGTGTGTTCGCTCCCGGCTCCGGCGTGTGTGTTTGTTACTCTTTTACGCAAAAACTACTGAATGGATAAAAATGAAACTTTACAGTAATATAACTTTTACATCAGAATAACACATAGGCTACTTTTTATCCAGGTACCACCTGTGCGAAGCCGGGGCGAGCAGCTAGTATATATATAAGTGGGAAGTAAATAGTCAATGTTTGCCAAAAGTGGTCTAAAGCCAAATTGAGTAGTTATGAGCGCATGTTCTGCAAAATTAGCTGCCTAGGGCGTGCAATTTCAAATTGCTGACATAATAGTCTGTTAAATTAAGAGGGGCATTCCTGGGCAGGCGTTTTTCTATATAAACGTATTCAGCTGTTTCCTCCCTAGATAATGACACTAGAGCATATACTTCTTTTACCATTTAATCTTTGAGAACCACTGCATGCTCCTTATTCTTATTTTTTTACATAAATTAGTTATTATAAGAATTAGGAACCGTTTAAATCCACTAAAATTGGCCAGTTTTGACCGCCCACTTTAGACGTTCAGTAAATAAATTTGACGAATATAATCAATGAAAGAAAGACATACAGGCATTACCTAATTTTTCATCTAATTATTTATGAAAAAAAATTAAAATCTATCCAGTTTTGAAGGAGGAAACAGGTGAATACGAAATAGCAATTTCTTCATTTTTAAATTGGAATATTGGGTCTGCGCTGTTGTTGTCTATATCGCCACTCATAAGGTTATGTCTTGGGCACAGCGCGAAAGAGAAAAAGAGCAATCGTCGACATACAGGGCCTTAAGTGTATATTTTTAAACAAAAATTCTGACTTCCGTAAAGGATGATTTGTTATCAAACAATATTTATTATTAACAATGTTTGGGATATATTTTTTATAGTTGAGGATTTTCTAAGATTATTTGTAATATTTTTTTATCAAGAATGTTACAAACTAATCTTGCTTTGAGCTTAATGATTAGTTCCAGGATGATTTCAGTATTTCATTGCCTGAAAACACGGATAAAACAACGTTCTCCAAAAATAAAACCTAGCTAGATCGATTTATCGCCCCTACATAATTAATTACATGAAAATTGTTGGAGCCGTTTCAGAGATTCAGATTATTATATGTATAATACAAGAATTGCTCGTTGAAAGGTATAAGATAGATAAAACTTATAATCTCCAATATCAAAAATAAAAATAAATAGGATCACGACTGTAATCCCCAAGTACGGTACACATTCTCTCAGATCTCCAGACGCTTGGACCCTTGAAGATGTCTAGTGGCTCGTCCAAACATAATATTTGGCACATGTCCACATTTAGCAGTAGTTAGCATTCCATACGTGACAAATTGCAAGCCGATTGCCGCTCCAATATCATATCTACTTATACCAAAATTATATACCTACAATGCACTGAAATACGAATGATACGAATGACGACGCGACCTGAAATACGAATTTATTTACACAATGTATTACATATAAAAATAAAATAACGTATACAAAAATATGTACTTGGAAAAATATAAGAGCTTCTAGGTATTCCTCTAGCTAGTCGAAGTATCTTGGCGGTTATTAGAAGAAGTATAATTTTTAGGGTTTCGTAGTCTACAAGACAAGAAACCCTTATAGTTTCGCCATGTCCGTCCGTCCGTCTGTTCGCAGCTTAGCTCGGAGACTATCAGTGCTAGAAAGCTGTAATTTGGCATGTGTATACATATTAGTAATGTCAACTAAGTCGTAAAATAAAATCAGAAAACTATTTTATTTAGGGTACCTCCCCTACACCTAAAGGATGTTATTTTTTTTCTCGCTTACCCCATGGTGTGGAGTATCGTTAGATAGGTCATTCAAAAGTATGGCGGGTTTGTGAAAACAACTTTTCGATTATGAAATCCGTTTGTGAAATATTAAGCTTTAAAATTCCAATTTTTAGAGTCGCATGTCCCCCCCCCCCCCCTAAAAGCAGGGGGCTTGAAAAGATTCACGGTAGTAGTACAATATACTGAAGTTAAAAGCAAAACTATCACAGCCTTAGTTATTACGAGTATAAATAAATAAATAAATAAATAAATATTGGCGGACTTTACACACAGCGCCATCTAGCCCCAAACTAAGCAAAGCTTGTACTATGGGAACCAGATAACTGATAGAATACTTATATACTTTTTTTTTTTGTAAATACATACTTATTATACATATTAACACCCAGACACAGAACAAACATCTATGTTCATCACACAAATATTTGCCCTGGGTGGGGATCGAACCCACAACCTACAGCGCAGAAGGCAGAGTTACTACCAACTGAGCTGTGAGGCAAGTCGTAATGGACGTAATACTCGTAGTTGACCAACTTATAAATGAAGAAGAAATAATGGATTATTTTAGTAAAAATACCATTGAAACCCTGCATTGTGCGTGACCCGATACGCACATAGCCGGTTTTTTATTCAACGGTTACGTTGCTTATTATAATAGGTACCTATTACTCGAATTTCACTTACATTTACATTATAGAGTAATATTTTAGTTCTAAATAAAATTCTTATTTTCTGCGAATTGAACTTACGTAAGTGCTCGTAGAAAATCGGTATGGTATTGGAAATTATTACTTACATTAAAAGTTTCGCCTATGGTCCAACAGACCAATTGGCGCAGAATACAAACACACGGAACTCGCACAAAGGCACTTTTCGCAGTAAAATAAAGCTAGTAAGGAATCATGCCGCTAACAGAAAGTGCAAATTGCCCGCATTTACAGGAAAAGAAAACACGAAAAAGTGTTACGTCGGTCTGACGGACCAACGTGCGGGGATCGGAAGGTTAAAAAGTTAATTCGTACAAACAAGTTGAATAAATAAAGCTAATATGATCAAACATTAGGGACACCACTGCATTACGCACCCTTCATATTTGAGTGGTGAACATAGATGTTTGTTCTGTGTCTGGGTACAAATAGAATTGAAAGAAGTAGAAATAGGATCACGACTGTAATCCCCAAGTACGGTAGACATCTTCTCAGATCTCCAGACGCTTAGATCCTTTGAAGATCTCTAGTGGGGGTAGTCAGAGGCACGTCCAAACATTATATTTGGCACATGCCCACATTTTGCAGTAGTTAGCAATAAATACGTGACAGGTTGCAAGCACATCGCCGCTTATAAGAATATTAACTGGTTTCCTCACGATGTTTTCCTTCACCGTTTTGAGCACGTGTTTTTGATTGGTGTTATAATAATAAGTATTTACAAAAAAAAGGTATATACCTATGTTTTCTATCAGTGATCTAGTTCCTATAGTACAAGCTTTGTTTAGTTTGTGTCTAGACGATGTGTGAAACTTATACCAATATTAATTTATTATTAGGTACAAGCTTTTACCCGTGATTTCATCTGCGTAGATTCAGGAAATAGATTTTGATAACTTTATCGCAAATCATATAACAACAAATACTGAAAACAGAATCTATACAAGAAACGTGATTTTCTTGCCGTTTTTTACAGATAATGGTACGGAACTCATCGTGCGCGAGTCCAACTCGCATTTGGCCGGTTTTTAATTTGTTACTTCCTACCTAAATATCGGGAGCATCATTTGGCAAAACACTATTGTTATATTATCAGTAGGTTTCTTAATTTTCTATGGGAAAACAATACCTTTTGTTTGAAGTTTCAAAAGACTGAATTGAAGTAACTTTTGTAATAACATTGTTAGACAAGTTTCATAATAATTAATATTGTAAGAACGAAATTAAAGTACTTTTTAGTGCTTTTATATTAGGTATCTATAACAATTTTAACGACCTCTTTGGCGTGGTGTTATTCACCTATAAGATGTTAGGCCCCCCGTGCACTAGGCCGCGGCTAGTCAGATACACATATATACACTATACACTATACAGATAAACACTAGATACAACTATACAGATAAACATATTTATGTCGTTGTATGGGAGCCCGCGCACTAGTCAGCCACGAATTCCCGGCTGCGGCAGCCAATACAACGCGCCTGTTTGCACGGTAGCTAGCTGGCCGCGCGCAGCCAGAGCGTATGTAGGCGAAATGCTAATGTATGTGGCTGCTGTCAGTCTCCGCGCACTAGTTGTAGCAGCCATACGTATTTTGGGTACCAAACTTTTGAACAAAAAATTACTAGTTTAATTACTCGTCGATTGGCTGCTATAACTGGCTGCGCAAATATTCTGGCTGTTAAGGTGTATAGCCTAGTGCGCGGGCTGTCGAAGATACACGACAAATGTTCGCATGTATGTTATCACGACTGTAATGTCCAACCGTACGATAAACATAAAATGAATATTGTCTAGAAATCGTTTTCAATTTCCGAGTAGACCCCAAAAACGTGCAACTGTTACAATTACGGCACGCTACCTAGTGAGTACCGTGTGGTACTACCCAGCCTGATCTCCTAGTGGTTAAGGGTTCGTTTGAATGCAGTTACAAAGAGGAGCAATTGTACGAATTGTTCTCCTAAAATCAAATATTGTACTACAAGGGATTCCAAAATATTTACGTTTGAACGGGGTCAGGCCAGAAAGTATCTTCATTTGTCGGATGATCGTTCGATAAGAGACATACAAAGGTCGCTGTTGTCGTCTCAACGATTTGTACCAAGTGTTATTGCTTCAATCAATCCAAAAAACTTCGAAAAAATATCTATTTTCAGGTATATTTTAATCAAAACTTTTCCGAAAATACAATGTCGTTCCGATTTTGTGTCCATATTTTTAAAAATGACAAATTATTTAATAATATCGTGTTTTCGGCTTCAAACTTCAGCGTCTCAACGAAAGTGACAGTGTAGTAAGAAAACAAAGAATGACGCAAGAGTGATCATGATCAAACCTTGATATTTAGTACCTATTACCTACTGACGTCTAGAATACTAATCATGAATAATTATCGTATAAATACAACCATTAATATTTTACACCTTGTTCATTTAAACTACCTAATACCTATTATAAATGCGAAAGTAACTCTGTCTGTTTGTCTCTGATACTATCACGGGCAAACCGCTTGTGAAAAATATAGAGACTGCTTTTTTCCCCACATATTTCTTTTGATTTTCAGTAATTTTAATGTTTTACAGTAATTTTAGTCATCAAAAAACGCATCTGCGCGGACGCGGGTAAAAGCTAGTCAATACTAAATAATATAAATAGGAAAGATTTGATTGTTTGCATTGAATAGACTCCAAAACTACTGGACCGATTTGAAAAATTATTTTACCATTAGAATCCTACATTATCCTTGATGAACATAGGCTATATTCATTACTAGAAAAAATCAGGGATCCCTTTTAAAAAAAAAATGTAACCCTAGATATCAAAAAGTAAGCCATTATAATCATTACACCCGACGCTGGGGCGAACTGCTAGTACGTTATATACTAGTACTTTTTTTGCTTTTTGAAGTACGGAATACGGAATCCCATGGAGGTTATCAACCTCTATAGATGTCCAGTGAACGGCCTGTGAAAGTAATAAAACGAATTATTAAGCCACGAGTAAATTATTTAGCTACACAAAAAGCATAGTCTGTGTTGTATTTTATAATTGATTTAATACCTACATCTTTTACGGTAGTGCTTAGGGCTAGTCCGCAACAGACAGACCGCTCGCACACGCGGCACTATAAATACAAACCACTTGAGTCATTCTGACCCATCCTAATCCTACTAATATTATAAATGCGAAAGTTTGTGAGTGGGTGTGTGTGTGTGTTACTCTTTCACGCAAAAACTACTGAACGGATTAAAATGAAACTGTACAGTAATATAGCTTATAAATCAGAATAACACATAGGCTCCTTTTTAACTAGTTACCATGCGGGCAAAGCCGCTGGCTAGTAATATTATAAATGCGAAAGTTTGTGAGTTTGTTTGTATGTTTGTGCCTCAATCAGACCTAAATGACAAAACGGATTAAGAAGAAATTTGCTGAAGATGTAGATATAATATCCAAATAAAACATAGTTTACTTTCAAATACGAAAAACATCCGCAAAATGGTAAAAAACGCATAATGCATGATTTAGGTCTAGATGGCGCTAATGTGCAAAAAATCTGACATCGGTGTTGGCATCAGTCATCATAGCAACGAGCTATACTCTATGCGATTATTGAAATTTGAACAAGACAACGTCTGTCGCGGGTCGGCTAGTCCTATATAATACGGTAAACATCTTTGAAGATGTCTAAAGGGGTTAGTAAGAGGCACTTCCAAACATTACATTTGACACATGCCCACATTTTGGAGTAGTTATCATTCCACACGTGACAGGTTGCAAGCCCGTCGCCGCTTACAAGAATACTAACTGGTTTCCTCACGATGTTTTTCTTCTCCGCTATAAGCACGTGTCTATTATTTGTATATTTGATTCGAGTCACCAAATTTCGTCAATTTTATAAGTGAACGGATTTTAGACACTGTTTCTGTACTCACAGCTTACTTGGTAGTAACTCTGCCTTCTATGCTGAAGGTTGGAAGGTTGTGGGTTCGATCCCCACCCAGTACAAACATTTGTGTGATAAACATAGATGTTAGTTCTACATTCAACTTTTGTCTACTTTACCGTATATAATAGTTATCTCGGATGTTATTAGGCCTAGCGGAAACCATAGAGAAATAACACAGGGCTGGGCTGTCTTGCCTGGGACTGAATAAATTAACCGACTTGGTATTACATGGATCTCACAACTTTTTACGGTAGAAGAACAGAGTTGCGTTGCGAGACCCGGCTTTTTAGGGTTCCGTACCCAAAGGGTAAAAACGGAACCCTATTACTAAGACTTCGCTGTCCGTCTGTCTGTCTGTCTGTCCGTCTGTCTGTCACAGGGCTGTATCTCATGAACCGTGATAGCTAGACAGTTGAAATTTTCACAGATTATGTATTTCGGTTGCTGCTATAACAACAAATACTAAAAACAGAATAAAATAAATATTTAAGGGGGCTCCTATACAACAAACGTTATTTTTTTGCCGTTTTTATAGATAATGGTACGGAACCCTTCGTGCGAGAGTCCGACTCGCACTTGGCCGGTTTTTTATGTTACTTATGTTTGATTTATTGTACTCAAGACCTCGTACACAGATAGGTGGGTACATCACGATGTAAGTATTACAAATTACGGAATGAGAGACACAATAAATAGTACCAGGTACTTACTCGAATACTAGGATAGAGTGATTACTAAAATACGGCTACATAAATCAACCTACCGTTATTTCAACTTATTGGCCTATAAAACTTACCAGCTATTGGGTCAGTTAGTACGCTCGAGTATTTACTGTATTTCTCTCGACACGAGTCCGTCGCCAAATGAAACATTTAATGCTACACCGGTTAGATGGTCCACCTACTGATAAAGCAAGGTATTTTTCGAAAAAGGCATCCGTCGGACCACCCAACTGCTCAGCTGCTCCCGGCCTTATTTATTGTTTTAATTAAAACAATATAACAACCTCCTTTTCGTACGCAACGCGCCTATAATGTGACAGATCGTAACTCTTTGCTTTTGAGCTTTCGAAGCATTCGAGTTGCGATTCGCCGCTTTGTCTCTCAAATCTTAATACATTTTGAGGTAAAAGGAGCTTTTTGACATGACGTCATCATTATAGTGTATACGCTCCATCGAAATTGAAAATTTATTTACGTCATTGTTGCAACTAATTTTATTGATAGTGTAGAGGTAATATATACGATTGGTAATTGTAACTACGAATTTAATTATCTCTGTAAACGATCAATTGATCCCGTCAATGAGCATCAACTTTTTCTTAAACCGACTTTTTGCTTTATTAATCTCATAAATGTAGCTTAATTGCCTACTACACACTATATTATATTTTACCTCAGCAAACTGAGTATATAAGTAGTGTTTTATGTGATCTAACACATTTATGAAAAAAAAAATAACTTTAATACGGGCCATAAATAAAAATACATATAAAATTGGAATATTTTTATTTAACAGATTGTTGTTTCTTAGTCGCAGGTATTTATTTAATTCAGAAACGAAATGATTGATGCTGTCGCCTTTCCGTTATGTCTGTACACTAATCTATGCTAACAGTTAAAAGTCATAAAATCCCATTAAATATCATCTCTACAAACAGTTTTTATTTTATTGATAGATTCACTTTCGGTGAATACGTCAACATGAATAAATATTCGGCCGATTCTTATAACTGTTGAATGGCAATAGCTTATTATATATGATGTATCTATGATGCAAATTCTTATCAATGCGACTACCTACTTACTTAAGTGCCCCCGAAACGATTGATGACAATTGACATTATTGGTGCATTTTGACGATACCAATAATTGATTTTGTATCGATGGCAATAAAAGCAATTGATAAATTGATAATAGAAAATGTAATACATGGTCTTAGATCGTTTTCTGTACCATTATCAATTTTTCTGCCAGTCACTCGCCTGCAAAAAGCAGTTATGACTGAATGCTGATCAAAAGCTTTCAATTGTTTATCGCACAATCATCTCAATTGCAATTGATCGTCTTGGGAACATTTAACTTATTTTTTATTCTTGAGATTTAAATTACAATAACTTTACTAAAAGGAACTAACAGTGCGTGTATTTAGCCGGAATAGGTAAATAAAATAATGATCTACCTAATGCTTAAAACTAGTAAAGACATCAATTTCTGATGAATTCTAAGTTTTGATAAGTTAATTATTTTTATGTTATTTTTATTACCGGCCAATCACTATGACTATGCTACGACAAATTCTACAAACTAATTTAATATACTATGGAAATTTTCACATTAACCAACTATCACTTAAATACTCTAAACTAAGCATATACAATAATTTAAATATATTTAATCAATAAATAAATAGTATATATTAATAAAACAAATCTTTATTGTTTGGGTTCATTGAACCGACCTAGCATTAATGACATTTGAATTAAAAATACATTTGAAATCATTTCACAACCCCTCCAAGAAAAACAGTAAGCGAAACTAAAAAGTATATTATTTACAAATGGAAATAGGGTAAACCATACAGTAATTGACCAGCGAAGCGTCTTGGGACTACATGCTGTAGAGAAAAGTTTATAGACTAAGACTTATCTTTATTACTTTATTTACAGAAATTGTTTCAACCAGTAACTAGCTACATATTTTGAGTAAGTATATAACAGAGTAGTAACAGAAACTCAATTTTGAGCGAAATGTATAGACAGTTCTAAAATTATCAGACCTTTTTTGTCGACATCCTCTCAGATCTTCGCTGAGGTCCTTCAAGATGTCTAAAAGGGGAAGGTAGAGCCACGTCCGAACATTACTTATAGCACATGCCCACATTTTGTAATGCTAACTGCATTCTATACGCGACAGGTTGCAAACCTCCACGCTTTTAAGAATACTGACAGGTTTCCTTCACGGTTTTTAGCTCGTGTTAATTCATTGATGCACGGCCGGGATACGAACCCACGACCATCATCTTAAAAGTCAAAGTACCCCCCCTCGTCCAACATGGCTTTCTCTTTAAGCAAGACCAGTTTTTTAAAACGATTTTTGTGAGACAGGCCCGTTACTGCATGGAACACGCTAATTCTGATCGACATCACATACCGACATTTTTTGTAGGCATTGCTTGCATTCATTGGCATTGCATTCCGATTAAAACTTTCTACCCTCTTCCCTCCCATAGGTGCCTACTATTAAAAAAGGTAAGTTTGTTAACGGAAACATCTTCGATCAACATCCATATTTATTTTATGAAATAAGACAATAGTCTAATTGTAACACTATACATATAATTGACATGTACCTCTTCCTATTTATTCATCAAGCTAGGTACCGTTAACAAGTAACTCTGCTTAAAGTTGCGTTTTTGTCTAGTTATATAAGTATTCAATCTAATATTTCTGTGTGAAGCTTACTTCCTATTATTAAACAAATTGTTCGATTTATTTTCATTGCAGTAGGCTTATTTTTGCCCAAAATGCGGATAAGTATTTTACCATCGTCTGATGCTTAATTGCTTAGTGCCTATTCATTTAAAACGTTTTTAATAAACGAGGTGTTATTGTATTCGTCTTAATTGAGAGTGTGATATGAGATGATTGTATTATAAAGTGTAAACAAATAAAATTCCTTTTCGATTTTCAATGAAACGATAAATCGAACCAACTTATACTTTACATAGGGTATTGCGGAACATTAAATGTATTGCTATTTTTTATTATTATTGTTACAACATAAAAACGTTTAGGACGATAGTTTTATTTATATATACACAAATCGTTCTAAGCCTTAAACTTGCTCATTATTTATTGAATAAATTCCGCTATCAATACAATCAATGACTTATCTATTACATTGTGAACAAAACCACTCCAAGTCCGTTTTTTTTAAATAAATAAAACTTTCGATATAATGTATTTTATAAAATTTCCAACCACGTGCTTACAAGACGAGAATATCCAACGATGTACGATTGTTACGGATTTTATTTATATAAATCAAATCGGGAATCCATTTTATGCCATCGCGGAGCTACATCAGAGAATGCCCCAATTATTATCATTAGATTCATATTTAAAAACATGTTTATAATATAAGAAATAGCCCTAAGAGGACACTAATAGTGATCAGCTTACGAGTCATTGAAGTAGGAACGTTCAAAATAACAACACGCCCGTATGCTGTTCTAATATTTTACATACATTCGTAATTATGAAGAAGATGTAAAGGAAAATCTCATGGAATGAAAACACAACAGACATGTTACAAAGAGGACGGACACCTATCTAAATAACAAATAATATCATGCTAACTACAATTCCAAATAATGAATTCGATCTATTAAATAACATTGAGATTCGGCAAAATAAGCCTATGCTAATTTGGATATTCTGCTAACACAATCATATCAAACACGTCTTGTAAGGACGGATCTTCTCAGGTGAAAGTCCTATAAAACAGCAATGATGACACAAATGTAAACAATACTTCCACAACCATCAATATGTCATTAACTTCAATCACTTTTTTCAAATCCAAAGTTTTTTTTCGAGAACCTGTAGTCTGAATCCACACAAGTGACCCGTCCAGCTTCCAGTAAGCTAGAAGGAAGGCCACGCACTCCACAGCTGGTTCTCGTACTGCGCTCATAAAGCGCAGAGCTGGCGCTATGGACAGTCCATGGAGTTGGGGCTGGGGGGGCCGCCCATCACACTGTATGGTGGGCTGTGCGGTGGCAGCGACTGGATGGAGCCCATGGGCCCGTGGTACATGTCCAACTCCAGCGAAGCGTCCGGCGAACATTTCTCCGCCATCTTGTTTTCCTGTTTTGTCACCATCCGCCGCCACTTCGCTCTCGCGTTCTGGAACCACACCTGCGAACAAAAAACAACGTTGGTGTCGTCCGAGAGAATAAAGTGCATTGAAACGTCGCCAGCAAAACGAAAGTTCGATTCGCCAAAGCGATCGTGCCTGTCGCGCAGCCCATGAGAGCAAAAAAGATTGAGAGTTCGCAGCCCTCGAATTTTCCACGGCAATATAAGGCTGTGACCGTGAGCCGCAGGCCGCTCTGGATGCGGAAGCTTGTTTCTTTTCTTGTTCTGCTCACTTTTTATGTTGCATGTGAGAGCGTTCCGCGGATTTGCCGTTCCAAGTGCAGATTTTATTTGTAATTAGCTAGATTACCCAGCTGCCGCGCGCCTGCGCGAGCGCCGTCGGTCGTCGAGCGTGACGCACGCCACCGCCGCGACGCAGCGCAGGCGCTCCAATGGCGAATGTCTTACATTCCAACTTGATGTCTTCAGGACTGTATATACATATGCAATGAACAACCGCTTCCGTGCTCTACTACCAACACGACCTACAGCTTTTGGCTGATTGGAATTCCAGTGGAGGACAGATAGATTACATTGAATGGGATAAATTATTGATCGATACGCTCGGAAATCTAAAAGCGCGCAAAATTTGAATATTTGAACAAGGAACATTCCCGCGACGCGCGAATCTTACGGCCAATAGCGCGCAGCCAAGGCTGGCCCCGCCCCCCCGCGTCATGGCCGCTACGGATGTTGCCTTATGCCAAACTTAGACGACCGGCACTTTAATTCTAGTCAGCATTGTGTGCTACCGTAGTTAACTATAGTAGATGTTAATGACGACGATTGACAGGTGAACTGATAAATTGAAATGCAATTGACGGTCCTTTGACTGATAGGTACCTCAATATCAGGTTGTCAATAACCTCTTTTCCCGTTATGCTTCGCTAGAGATTGAAAGCCAAAAGCAAAGACGTAGAGATGGCTGCTTTAATGACCATAAATTTAATATTCCATTGCCTAACTGCCTTTGATGATGTTAATCGTTTCAATTGACAATCGCATTGCGTGCGAGTCACCTAACCATTGTTAATTGCCCCTTTGCTGCCTATAGAGTCAACTATTATCATTCTACAAAAAGCTGTCAATGGTAATCATCGTTATATCAGGGATATTTGTAGTTGGTTTAGTTGTAGTATACCAGTGGCTTACCGTAGTAGGTGGTCTACCCATCATGTCCTGTAGCAGCATTATAATTAGATTATTATTTAATTTTTATTATTATATATTTTTTTTTATTATTATTATTATATATAGATTAGACTAAAATGCTGAAGTTCGTACCTAAGTGGTGCCCTTGAGGTACAGCTGTCCCAGCCTAACTTTTTTCTTAACCGCATCAACTTCTGCGCTTGCCATAGTCTGATAACGCTAACATAAGTATCAGATACCAACATTGTACAAATCTGTCCGAAAAACATTCTACCTAGCATGGTGCCCCTCTACCTCATTTATCCATAACACTGTAGTCTGAAAGAATTGTCCAATTCCTTATCTAAAGTGTTCTTGTCAAATCATTTAAAATTTTCCTAAAACTCGCATTACGCAGTTTCGACAGCGAACTAATTACTGCGAACCGCCCGTAGCTGTCAAACTTCATAACTAGACGATATCGTCTGTAGGCGCATGAGGAATGGTTGGAAAGCTGCGCGCGCGCACGATTGATGACTCCACGTCAGCGAGACGCGCTGACAGCTAAGATAAGCCACGGTGGTCCCAAAACTGTAATCTCGTTATGAATGGCACGATCCCATTCATGGTTGTTTCTAAAAGGTACCTTGCTTTATAATGTACCTGTACTACTGTTTTCCTTGGTTTCAACGGTGAAATAAATTGTGTATAGAATTTAAAATAACAATTAACTCGTAGACAATAATAAGTAATAATAACAACTACCTTTCTATTAGTAAAATTTTTTATAGAATCCGCCGCTCGTCTTGTTTTCGGATTCGGATTACCTAGTAGTTTGGGAGATATGAGTGCTTCCTACAAAATATCAAATAACTTTACCTCCTTATAATTTAAGGGGTATTTCTCATACTGATGAAACTTATTATTTTTTTTACGTACACTCTTCGACTTAGAGTCATTTCCGTTGAGATAGAAAGTCAAAAATTGAATTAGGACAAATTATAAGGCATCATGGTAGCACACATACATGCAGAATGCAGTCTTACGTTTATACTAGATACCTGGGTACCTACAAAACACACAAAATAGTTGATCTATTTAAAAACTGTTACAAACAGTCTATAGTAAGCTTAACTGATACAAATCGCTACCAGTCGGAAGCGTCCCCAAGATACTAGTGGCATTGCGACGCTAGATGGCAATGCTGATCCGTTGTGCCAAAGGAGCCAGTATTTTTGTATTTGATATGGCTATATTTCATGATTATGATCGCTTTTGGCTTATAATTTGGACCGAAAAGCTATTCTTACCACCAGACTGTTTGCCATTGGAACAAACCATTTGTTATAACGTCACATTCAACAGCCCAGCACTCTGTTCCAAAATAACTTTTCACGATCATAATTTACGTCTCAATTTGCTTTGGAGCCATCAGTGACATAATAAAAGAAGATGTAAAACATGCAGGCGTGTAATTTTTCAGTGGTGCTACATGTTTTAATTTATTAATTTTGAGATTGGATTAAATTGTATCGTCTCCACGGACGAAATATTTGTCTGATTTTAATGATGTTTCACCTGTTTTTTTTTTTAATGATTGATATTTATAATGTATGACTTTATATTTGAGTATGAGCAACAGAAGCCAGTATCTTGGGAACGCTTCCTACTGGTAGTGAGCTGGATTAGTTGAGCTACCTATATACTGTTTGCAACAGTCTTTAAATGGCTCAACTGGTTCTTATGTATTTTATATGTATTCTGTATTATATTAGTATTAGGGCCTGTTACACCATCTTCAAGTAAATTCCTAAGTAAGCTAATCAGCGATTACCAAAAACATATCATACATTAATTTAACGCTAACTGGAAAGTAACTAATCAACACTTTACTAGAAGATGATGAAACAGGCAGTCAGATGTTTTTTATAAATGACATAATTATATATTAAAATTTATAATTTGACTGATTAAAAATGCTCTGAATTTGAATACACGAGAACTATTTTTGTGCAATTGATCAAATCCAGTGAACAAACAGTTATTTTTTTCAGCGCCAACATGATCACCATGATCTAAAAGCCTGAAGAAATTACAAAAACTATTTATGGCGTGGTTTACAGATAAACAAAAAAATATTTTTTTAAAGTTATATTTAGGGTAAATACTGGACCCTATTACTAAGACCTTGCTGTCAATCTGTCTGTCCGTCTGTCTGTCACAGGGCTGTATCTCATGAACCGAGATAGATAGACAGTTGAAATTTTCACAGATGAACTGTACTCTGTTGTGTACTTCTGTTGTTGCTACAACAAAAATACAAAAAAACAGAATAAAATAAATATTTAAGTGCAAAAAAACACGTTTTTTGTAAGGGAGCCCCTTACTACAAACGTGTTTTTTTTGCAGTTTTTTTATAGATAATGGTACGGAACCCTTCGTGCGCGAGGCCGACTCGCACTTGGCCGGTTTTGTGTATTCTTGATACGAGTCTTATAGGTAATGTTCTGTAAAGGTATGCTGTCAAAACAGTGTGTGAAACTGACAAAAAAATTACTATCTTCCCGTTTAAGATTTATTTCTGAACAGATTTATATTAAGATGCTCGTAACTGTGGATTAAAACATCTCCGTGTACATTTTTCATAACACAGATTCAATTTTTTACTCACAACAGATGGTCAATTTCCATTACTCATACAGATATCGATCTGCCCCCGGTAGCCGGCTGCAGACATTGACTAAACGTTCCTGAACGTTTATTTATGTCACAAATTTAATAGACTTGTTAGTTCCAATGTATTATTGTCTTCTAGCGTGCTATGCCCTACTTGTCTACGGATAAATAAAATAAAATAAATAGGATCACGACTGTAATCCCCAAGTACAGTAGTCATCCTCTCAGATCTCCAGACGCTTAGATCCTTTGAAGATGTCTAGTGGGGGTAGTCAGAGGCACGTCCAAACATTATATTTGGCACATGTCCACGTTTTGCAGTAGTTAGCATTCCATACGTGACAGGTTGCAAGCCCATCGGCGCTAATAAGAATACTAACTGGTTTCCTTACGATGTCTTCCTTCACCGTTTTGAGCACGTGTTTTTGATGCGCATATAAATTTTTCGAACAGAAAAATCCATTTATGACGCCGGGATTCAAACTCAGGACCTTCAGATTGAAAGTCGAGATACCTCGCACTCGGCCAACACTGCTCTCTACGGATACTCTCTTCTGTCTACGGATAGAACGCTAAAAAGTCAATTGTACTCAAATATTGTATGTTATTGTTATGTGGTGTGCATTTTCTATCTATCAATCTGAGAAGTAAAAAAATCGGTAATATAAAGGTGCTTATAGCACATTCATATTTATTTGCGTAAAAATAAAAAACTACCAAGTTCTTTTCGATTTGATAACTTTTTTGTATTTCTGTTTGTATGACCACGATTTTATTGAAAGTTACTGAACTGGTTTTGATGGGAGCTGCAACATAATTTAATAGCTGATCTAAGAAGTGATCGATAGTTTCGTTCATTCTTTACCAAGAAATCAAATTATGAAATGCATTCGTGATACGTGTACAAAGTTGCGCTGGAGCCGCTAGAGATAACATAATATTCAGGTGAACGACTATGTAACATGATAATTTCGTATATGCAGAGATGGAGTGACAGCGTTCGATAGACGACTGACAAAAACTACTCAAGGGTTTCGGTTATTTACGATCATTTTCTCAATATTTGCAAAAGGCACCGCATTGATTTTATGGCATAAGCAACTTTAGAGTTTTATGTACCCAATATAAGGATAGAAAGGTTAGTATTTTTTTTTTGATAAATCAACCCACATTTTTCGTTTTAGCTCCAAGTTCAAAAATGTTTAACAGATATTTTTTGTACAATTTAGTAGATTAATCATTCTTTCTTACCTAAATCAAAGACAGTTTGTTTTATCTTTTATTGTATTTTATTTTAAACTAGCGACCCGCCCCGGCTTCGCACGGGTAGCATGTTATTATACATATAAACCTTCCTCCTGAATCACTCTATCTATTAAAAAAAACCGCATCAAAATCCGTTGTGTAGTTTTAAAGATATAAGCAAACATACATACATACATACAGACGCGGGAAGCGGAAAGCGACTTTGCTTTATACTATGTAGTGATAACGGCTTTTTTTAATTTAGTACTGACGTTTCGAGACAATTTAGAAGCTTCTCATCATGATTCGGTATTCGCCGATCAACTGTTGTGGTGGCGATGCTCATCATGAAGAGCATCAATTATTTAGTGACTGCTGATCTTAGCTGAGCTACAAACGACTAGATAAACTACGCCACAAAAGTTTCGACTGCAGGTAATCCTAGTAATATTATAAATGCGAAAGTTTGTGAGTTTGTGTATATGTTTTTTCCCTTAATCAGTCCTAAACGACAAAATGGATTATGAATAAAAACTTGCTGTAGATGTAGATATAATGCCTTAATAAAAAATAGAGTACTTTAAAATACGAAAAACATCCCTAAAATGTATATATCTATATAGATGGCGCTGGTGTGCAAAATATCTGAAATCCGTGTTGACATCAGTCGTCATAGCAACATGCTTTACTCTATGCGATTATCGAAATTTGGACAGGACAACGTCTGTCACGGGTCGGCTAGTATAGTGATAAAACATAAGATTACGAGTAGGCCCAACAGACTTTGCCAACATAGTATTTATCTTTTGAATACTAATCTAATTTCTCAATGCCACTTTGCATAACAAATTGCGTGTTTGCGTGGTACTCGTATCTAGCGCGAAACAAGAACAACTTTATATCTAGCAAACAGTTGAAAAGTGGTAGGTAACTGCGGCGGGCGCTACAGTTTGCATGGCATACCCTAATATTATAACGTTTAAATTGTCTTCATAGCTCATTACACTAATAAGCCTCTAATACTAGCCGACCGAGTGATTTGGTGGCAAATTGGCCGGCACCCGGATAGAACAAAGGAGAGAGAATCACTCACTTGCTGATGCCCTCCTATTTGGAGCCATTCATAATGCGTACGCACAAATCATCATGCACTCACGGAATTACACGCCATTCATATTTAGCACTGTCACCTTAGATTGTAACGTTTTATACTAATCATTTTGTTGAAAGTTTGCGATTTTGGTTATTTGTTACAATATAATGCAAATACTGTTTAATAAAATCCAAGAGAACCTGGTTGAGTTTCGATTTTGAATATTATGTCACATTTATTAATTACAGGAAGTACACAACATCTAAATATTACTGAACCGAAAAATTTCTTATAAAAACTGTGCGGTAACTAAGCATGAAGAACCCCACCTTAAGAGACCCTAATAAATTTCAAACAAGAACGATCAAAGCAGTTCAAACATTCCTCTTATGTGTAAATAAACTGTAGTGATGTGATTAATACTCCCGTATTCCTTAAATAAATAATAAACGAATAAATTATGAGGGAGACTCGGGATGTCCGCTCGCTACGAGTTTGCGCGACCAAGTGACAAATGGTCGCCTTTTGAACGTACAGCGGAAATTATCTGCCCAACCGAGCGTCTCAAAACGTTGCGCCGTACTAATTACTAGAGCGTTTGATTGTGATCGTCTTACGCCGACGCAGCACAAGCATCAGCCTTCAAGACGCCCACACAGAGTCGAAATTCCTTAAAAACAAGCAATTTATTATTGTCACAAAATGTACTTAGAAAGTCAAATTATATCTGGCCAAATGTCGAGGTGTGACCGACCGATACTAATTGCGGGGGTTGGAGCGGCGCATCTCGCTTGTCACCGGAAGGATTTGTGTGCCGTTAAGACGCATCTTTACAACGTTTGTGACCATGCCGTGAAAATGGGGACGAAAATAGATTTTTTTTCAGTTATTCGAAGATTTCAATCTCCAAAAATTAGGAGCTATACGGTAGCATCACGCTATATTACGTAAGTATTTAAGATTTAAACTACCGATTAATTAAACAGCTTCGATAAAGTTGAGAAATCCGGTAGCAGTATACGATTGATCGCACAATAAACAAGAACAGGGAAAAGCACTTTTTCAGCCGACTAATTACGGCGCTACTTGAACCGGAGTCGTTTTTCAAGATGGTTGTGGGAGAAAAAAAAGGCATCGAGTGACAAATCACGTAATTGCGGACGCAAGGAGAGAAATATGGCACGGTTTGTTCTAAATGCGCCCGCGCAGCAGTACGGGTGACAGCGCCCGTCTATATATCAGCCGAGGCGCCCGCGCGCCCGCGCCACCCAATTAAACAGAAGGCATGCACCTGTTCTGGAGGTTTGTTTTTAATTTTCGCAATTATTGCCAAATGTGTTCGAGTCACGGGCAAAGAACTAGATAGTGTGACATAAAAAAAGTGAATCCTATCCAAAATTTACAAACTAACCAACTGCCATATTATCCACACTGTCTATGCTTGCAAAAAATGACGTAATAATAGAAAATTAATTCGGTACCTAACTGAAATGTTATTTTTTATTACAGTGGAGGATTGAACCTGAAAGGGATCTCTAATTATTTCGTATTACACCAAGTAAGATAGATTCAAAAGAAAATTGTAATGAATTTGAGTAAGAAAAAGCTAGAAATCAGCGCACAGAATGTTTCTTTCCTTTTAAGCAGCACATAGCCGCCTTTGAGCCGGTTCGTGTGCTTGGAGGCAAGCGCAACCGCGAATACCCCTCTACCATTCATACCGATCCTTTGAGGTTTCCCACTACTTCAAAAAGCTAATTGCAACCCACCCTTACCTCTAACGCGTTAAGGTTCAATTTTGACGCCAAAAGCAATTAGTTTTGTAAATAACTCGAGAGGTGAGAGACATAAATCTTCACATTTCAGCCTCACGCAGCATTATTTAGAGTACGTTAACTGAAAAACTTCGCCTTTTTAAACCGTTTGAAATCGAATTGCATTATTCAACACACTGCTATTCGTGTTTTATGATTTTATTGGTGGCTATAACTCCTTTGATGGCTGCAGTGCAATCGAGTATGAGTGCTTAGGCATAACGGTTTATGCGAAACTAAAAATATGCCCATGCATTTATGCAAGGCTGCTCGGGGAAAATACTATTTCCTTGTTCAAATAGAAATTATATTTCTGAATAAATTAAATATTGTTTTTAAAAATTATTTTTATTTCACTTATAGTTTACCAACCTACCTATTAAACACGCCTCGACTCGAGTGGCGTTTTCAAAAAGTATCTGCAAAGCCTATGCTTTTATAAATAAAACAGTATATTTTAGCAGAGGGTACATTCGAAGGGTAAAAAGTTCTTATCCTTATAAAGCAAAATGGCGACTTAGTCTGGAGAGTTTTAGTCGAAAAATTCTCGATCAATATTCGGAGGTCGGAGGGAAGGGGTCCCCGTGTAATTGGTAGGGGGCTACTCCGCCGAATGGTATCTGGTTTTCGGCGAAATTCGGGTAGGCTCGGCTCTAAAGATTTTGGAGCCGAGCGCAAGTCGCTGCCTCCTAATTATATTTCAAGCTTATGCCCTATTTAATATTTTAGATCCGTTGTTATAGCTCCTACACTAAGCTCCTATAGAAAATTATATTCAATTCACTTACTTACTTAGTATTATACAGGCGTACAGTGGCGTCTTAATATTTTTGGTGTAAGCTTTTTTAGGACGGAGAAAACTTCAGATATTTCAGATTCAAATAAATACCTATATCTTTACAACATTACAAAATTACGATATTACGAAACCGCTTAAGCAACTAAGAGGTAAGTAATATACACCGGCGATAGCGATCCCTTTGAACAAGCCGAAGCTCTATATTAAACAACCACCTCTAGCAAACAAATTAACTTCAATACGAAGTTCTAAATGCAGGAGAGGTGCCGAAGTGTGCATTAGCAATTAGTGCGCGATGGTAAAAGGCAGGACCGCGGTTTGTCGGCCGACTTGTGAATGAGGCCCAAACAGAGACGAACATTGTGATAGTATTCCCTAACCTTGATAATAAATATAAACAATACCCTCAGAAAATACAATCAGAAAAAAAACAGTAGGCGAATCTGTTAGAAATGAAATAGAATACCGAATCTAAATAGATGCGAGTAGGTAATTTTTATGAATGAAATAGTATCGCTTGATGACTAGTTTTATTTTTAGGTTTCATCAGAGAACAGAGTCCATTATATTTGTTTGAAAGTCAGTGCCCATTTTTCAGGAACGGCTTCTTAGCTTATGGTATTTACTTTAATCTATACTCTTGTATTTTGTCGCCACTGTTTCTGCCACCGAGTATATAAAGTAGGGTCCGATGTTCGATGCCTTATTAATACCGGTGTTTTTTATCAGGTCATCCAATTAGACGCAACGCGACCAATATCTCAATTCAGTTATTGTTAGCTATACTAGCTGTCCCGACAGGTTTTGTCCTGTCAACAACTCTATGCCACCCTTATCACTTAGGGGTATAAAAAATAACCTACGACCTATTCTCATACCTAAATATACACCAAAAAAATCGATCAAGCCGGGTGAGTTTGGTTACAAACACTGTGACATGAGAGTTTTATATATTAGATAGATTTAGTTAAATAATAGTAGCATTTAGTTAATACTAATTAATTTGTAGTTTTTATATTAGATAAGTGTAGTTCATATTTATATTTTTATCACTACATAGTATAAAGCAAAGTCGCTTTCCGCTTCCCGCGTCTGTATGTCTGTATGTATGTTTGCTTATATCTTTAAAACTACACAACGGATTTTGATGCAGTTTTTTTTTAATAGATAGAGTGATTCAGGAGGAAGGTTTATATGTATAATAACATGCTACCCGTGCGAAGCCGGGACGGGTCGCTAGTTTAGGTATATTATTTAGTTTAGTTTCAATTTGCATCCACTAACTACATCACTCAACGGTTTGCGACGTAGTGCATCTCAGTGCTAATTTTACCAAAATTCCAACTTTTTGAAAATTGTCCAGACATCATCTTCTGGTAGCCCTGGGTGTGTGTCGTGTTGGATTTAGGGCACCACGCAGATCAGTGGTACTTTTGAAAGCCGAAATAATTAAAGAGCGGTCATGTTAGATCGGTTGTATGTATGTATAGTTGTACAGTATGATTATCATTTTCTTATGTGTCGTACCGGGATCAGTGTGACTGTAACAATGCGTGCTTCCTTACTATCTTACCTGTGTAGGGTAAGTCGGGTTGGAATCGAATCTAAAAAATAAAGACTAGATAAACAAACCCTAATCGTACCACGACAAATGACAAGTTTGGTAACCATTTGCTTACAAATAAGCTATCATGACAGGAAACACCCTGCTAAAGAATGAAACAGACGACTTGTATAATAAAATTACTCATAATAACATATTAAATGCGTTCTTAAAATGGAAAGTTACGGAACAACACAATCCGGTTTTTATGAAGTTCGATTATTCTTATCAGCTGTTTTATTACGTAAAAGTTTATGATTTTCATAGGCACAGCATGAGAATAGATTTTTTATTAGTTACTATGAAATTGGTATTCTCTAAAAACTATGGTTTTCATATCCATAGCTATATGAATAGATAAGGTATTTATAAAAAATATATATATATATATATAAAAAAATGATATTCACTAAATTCGACTGATATTCATAGGCTATGAAAATCATAGATTAGTACGACATAAGCCAAGTTCCTTCTAAGTTTTATTCTATTTCATCGCGGACGATTGAGTATAGTACCTACTCGTATGTAGAGATGTACGTGTATTTGTAGTAGGTATCAACACAACGTTATGACCGGATTTCTCTCGGCCTCTGATTTCGGACTTCCAGTTTCGGCATACCTATAATAACATAATTACAATGCAGCGACGACGTAGCAATTTGTGCCACCATCACGCAAATTCCTCGAAACATTATTAGTGGTACCTATTGACATCCTATAGTGTTATGTATGTAATATCTCAGTTTTATGATATATTTTGGGTTTAGATAAATTTCAAGTAAAAAAGATGATTAGGTACTCTTAATACACCGAACGTCACCGAGCCTTCATCTTGTTCGATTGTCATCACACTGGAGCTCTACATAGCATTAAGGAAAGGATCACAAAAAAAAAGGTAGACCCCAAGCCGTGTTTGTTGCCTGATTATTCTAGGCTTGGTCGCATGGAATCGGCGTAGCTTCACCTAGTTCCTAAGACGTTTCAAAGTGATCCTTGCGATTTTATTGAAATAAATGATTTATGAATTTGATTTTGTCAACCGAAATTTGGAAAAAATGCTTAGTTGCTTCAATCTATGCAAAGCTTGTTCTATGAGAACCTGATTAGTGATAGGTACAAGTACAATATACCTATGTTTTTGTAGTTTTAATGAGTTTCGCCTGGACGGAGAATTCTCATTACTCTTGTACCTTCATAGTAGATAGAAGACGTTCTCTATTCGGATCTATGTCTGATAGAAACTCACTAATGCCGGGGTCCCACGGCCCGCGTTTTCATGCGCCAGACCGCGCCAAGGCGGACGGACGCGCCGTGGGAACGATGCATCCGTGGTGGCCCGGAACGCTCTGTACGCGACGCGCCGGACGCACACAGGCGGAGCGTCATCCGGCGCGGCCCGTCGTTTTAGAGCTCATACACACTGACAGCACGATGTCGACGGCAGATGTAACTTCAGCCGTCGACGCGTCGACGGCAGCCATCGTCGACTCTCTTTGTACAGGAGCCAGTTGCAAAATGAATTCCGAAGAAGAAACACTGTTATTGCTTTTACTCCGTCGACGTCGACAAAAACGAAAAAGAAAAACACGTGCTTGGG
This sequence comes from Hydriomena furcata, assembly GCA_912999785.1. Taxonomy (NCBI): domain Eukaryota; kingdom Metazoa; phylum Arthropoda; class Insecta; order Lepidoptera; family Geometridae; genus Hydriomena; species Hydriomena furcata. Next base: position 5,556,659 of record OU538821.1, read on the forward strand.
TTTTAGAAATATTAATGAATAGAGAACAAGATGGACATTTTTTTACGCTTTATCCACTTACAAAACCGCGACGCGTGCGCACTCCTGGACTATGTGCAGTCCAGTGACAAAATGGTGGACGCGGCACGCTACAAACACAAACAACTGCAAGCGACGCTATTGGTCGACGGCTGCCGTCGACGAGTGTCGACGGCTGAAGTTACATCTGCCGTCGACATCGTGCCGTCCGTGTGTATGAGCTCTTACGCGCCGTGGGACCCCGGCTTAAGGATTCAGCTTTTGAGGCTTGAATTATGTGTAGTTACAGAGCGCGCAGTAAGGTAATGCTCACTTGAACTACTGATGCCGAAGACGGCTGCACAATATAAACGCAACTCGTTATTTTTGTAAGTATGGAAAGTATTATTCTCAACAGACATTGTTAAGAGTTTCTTACTAGGGTTTAAGTATCTTTTGATCCTAGTGAGTGAATTTTGACTAACAAAGTTTTTGGGTTTCCGGAGCCCAGATAAAATATGTTAAGTGAATATACCAACGAACGATGAGCTAGTGGACAGCTCTGGGTAAATTACCATAAATATTGGTGGACACAGCTATCAAGAAGCTTGTAAATGGGAACTTGATATCTGATAAAATTAATGTTTTTTTGTAAATAAGTACTACAGTTCATAAAACAAAAAGAGACACAAAGTAGACTCACAGAGTAGAAGGCAGAGCTACTAGCGACCGAGTTGTAAAATGATGTAGGTAACAAAATACAGTCGTAGATCCAAATTAATCAAAAACCGGAACACAGCCTCGTAGCTGGAAACCTGCCAATTACCTATTTGTGGTGTCGGCAGAAGCAAACTCTTTGGAAACTAACCTCCCTTGCACAGCGCCGCTGGATGTTATTGCGGGCACAAAATTGCAGAAATTCAGCAAATTAGTCCAATTCCTAGATATTCCTGCAATTTAAATTCATCGTTCGATTTTGAATACCCATTTCAACAGCGAAACCCTCCGTCTACTTGACACACGTCAAAAAACAAAGAGCAGTAGTCACATACAAATTAAAAATACATTCGCAATGCGTTCATATCGATACAAGGCGAGGCGATATCGACGACATTAAATTCGCATTAGCTCCCAACTACCGGTTTGTTCGAACTTATTTTATGCGTTTGACACACTTGAGTTGAGTTTACGAATGACTCAGTGCGATTTTGTGCCGTAAATCTCAAAACAGACCTTATATAGTACCTACCTAATACTCAACGTTTTATGTACGTACCTATTTCTTAAGGTGCCGCACTTGTCGTTTTTCTAGTCAAGTGTACGTTTACGATCGGTGAAGTCAACAATATAGTTGTAACAGTTTTCGATGATGGAGATGAAATTAATATTGCCGTCAGATATCCACGTCGCTTTTAAAAAGTGGGTTTATTTGTAGCCAAAATATAACGGGATAAATGTAGCTATCTGTGGGATTGGAAAATTGAATTAAATCTTGTAATGCAGTGTTCGTAAACGGCAGGTCAAAAAAACCATATTCACATTGCGGTAAAAACATGGACCTCAAATGAGAGTCGTTACGATTCCGCTTGTCTTTGAAATGCAATTTGAATTTGGATTGGAAGGTGTAACCTGATATTGCGGTATAGCGGTTTTTACTTTGCCTTTTTTATATTTAAAAAAAATCGGCCAAGTGCGAGTCGTATTCGCGCATAAAGGGTCCCGTATCCATAAAAAATGGCAAAAAAACACGTTTTATTGTATGGGAGCCCGATTTTACCTTATTCAATTTTTAATATTTGTTGTAATAGCGGCAACAGATATGTATCGTCTATGAAAATTTCAACTATCACGGTTCATGAGATACAGCCCTGTGACAGACGGACGGAAAAACAGACGGACAGCGAAGTCTTAGTAATAGGGGCCCGTTTTTACCCTTTGGGAACGGAACCCTAAAATGTACTTGTTAATATCAATTGATTGTCATAACTAGCTTGATGATTTTGCTGCCTTTATCTTGCTATCATAGTCATTTAAATTACAAAGGAACGAGTAGGTAGGTACCTGAAACTTTATCAAACGAATCTACTAAGATAACCCACGGTTCACTAACTAGTGATAGTATTAGGTGTATGAATAAATAAAAAAGATTTAGCAATCCGTAGATAAAAGTATCTTTAGCCTTGTAACAGTTTAATGCCTTTAAGACGAGTAATAAATGTTTTGATAAATGCAGAATCGTTTTTTCTCAACAACCGCAAAACATATAGTTTTGATTTTTATGACAAAGATAACATAAGGATATAATCTAGATAAGTTATAGACAGAACACGGTTGGTGAAACTTTTCTCGATGGGTTTATTTTCTAAAGTTGGCTCTTATTAAACACTAGTTTCGTTTTAATCAAACTATGAATAGCTTAACAGTTTATTTTTATATAATTCTAAATATAATCATACTAGCTAAATAAATAACAAACAGTTTCTTTTTAAATTTGATGGTTTTCGAGATAATATCACTTTTATCACTTTTTCCGTCATATCCGGGTAGACACAGCCCATACAAAACGTCAAAAATTTCACTTAAAACCTTAACGTTGCAACGACCAACGTATCGTAACGTAAATTATAGACAGTTTATTTTTAAGTTTGATGGTTTTCGAGATAATGCAGTTTTATCACTTTTACGTCTTATCCGGGTAGACTCATTCCACACAAAAAACCAAACAATTCACTTATCACCTGAAGGTACGCGTCCACAGATTGTAGTATTCTTTGTGTAGAAAGTCACACAAGTGCGTCTACTGGTTCTTATTGTACGCATGTCAGCGTATGTCCGATACAAGATAATTTTATATGTTCAAAAATAAACTTCAACGAACTGTGTCAAACTGATCAAAAAGTCGAAACAAAATATAAACGCACAAAGTGAAGCAAAACTGTGAGAATTGTTCGCCGTTATCACAAACACTAAAACTTGTTGGACACTAATAGTACTTCACATTAGAGTTGTATCAACCGTATAAGGTCTACAATTTCGACGTATTTTGTCCAACAGTGTGTATACAGTCTTGCTTCACTTTAGCAAGATAAAAATGCATATTACCTGTAGAACTCGTTTAGGTAGTCCGGTCTTTTGGCTGAGCTGTTTGAGATCCTTTGCGTCGGGGTTGTGGTTGATCGCGAAGTAGGATTTCATGGTGCGCAGCTGGTGGTGCTTGAAGCTGGTGCGCATGCGCTTGGTGCGTGACGTGGAGCCCAGTCCGCCGCCGCCGCGGAAGCCCATCTCCAGATATTCGGGATTCAGATCTGGTTAGAGAACAGGCACGCTGCTGAGGACTTTTACAGACAGACAAATTTAATTGTTTATATAAACACCCTATTTCTTTATTGTACACCTTGACCTCTATATTAAGTACCTAATACCTATGGGGACAGTTGTTAAATCTCACGAAGACGGGTTGGTTTTAATTGTGAGCGCTTTGTATCATCCGAGCCAAAAGTCACGCACACAAAAGCACGTGTCTATATACATTACAACTGCATGTCATTGTAGGTACTGCTTACTCGCCTTCCTGAGATAAAACAACTGAATTATATAGAAGAACAATCTCCGTTTTAGATTTTCATGATGCTACGTTGATAAAGGTGTGACCAGATATTGCGCGGAAATCGAGCGCGGCAGCCGCGTTATGTTTGGACGACAGCCGCGCTCAAACGGTGTTATTGTTCGTTCGCACGGCATACTTGCCGCGCGCGGCTACCGCGCTCTATTGCCGCGCAATATCTGGTCACACCTTAAAATGAACGATCCTTTCTAGTCTTATCGATGCGACGTTACGATCTTACAGAAAGCCACGTAGCAATCAATAGAGATCTTAAATATTGTGACTTTAGGGAATCATTAGAAATATAGTAGAAATTATTAAAAATTCCATGAAAAAAAAAATTCGCAAACAATCGCAGAGCAATTTCGCTGTTCGTGTAGTGTATTATGTGCAAGAGGTAAATAAAACAAGTCAGTACGTTACCGGTGTGTGACTGATGAATGAACAAACGTAAATTAAGTATTATCGAAAGCGTAAACCGGTCTATCCGTATACCAGTGTCTATCCGGCATGCCAAATCACTTCCTATTTCCAAAAACTTAGTTCACCAACATTATCTTTCTTCACTCTAGATTTGTTGTATTCACTTTATATTTTACTATTGATATGTAAGTATGTATATTTTATTATATTTTGTGAGTAGGTATAATATATTTTATATTTATATTTAAGTTTTTACTTTTTAACCATCGTCCTTATTTGTCAAATTCTAGCCTGTCCATCCATTGGTTACCTGGAAGAGCTTTTACCAATAAAGCCGTCCATCGTGTACACGGTTTTATTATTAGTTTGTGTGTGTGTTTTTTGTTATGGTGAGCAATAAAGTTATAATCTATCTAGCCGGGAATCGTGGCATTTTGGGAGAATTTTATTCAGTTTATAAAATCAACGCATAAATTGCAGCCGGGAATAAAAGCTGAATGGAAACATTCGTAGGTACTTTACGAGTGTAAGCGGATGAAGACAATTTTTTGAAGTTCAATTCAACGCTTGTTAATATATTTTTGGTGTTTTTATGTAAAACCGCGCGTAATTTTTTACCTAGTGATCGGATTTGGTTGGTTTTATTTCGATTGTGTGGAGAATAGTACGAAGTTCATCATCATCATGATCTCAACCTCACGACGTCCTCATTTCTGATTCGATCTTGCAGAGCGACCCCGAGCATAGCCCTCTCCATTGACTCTGAGCTTCCTTATGAGGCCCATAGTAAGGCACCACGTTTCTGTACCGAATATCATCCACTGGCAACACACACTGATCAAAGATATTCGTCTTTAGAAACTGCAGCAAATCAAAAAAAAAACTGAAAAAAGGCCGAAGTTGGTCCTATTTAAATGGTATTTCTGTAGGACTAATAATTCCTTCGTAAAATTGTTTTGTAAGATGTATGTAAGACCTCATGGTCTGGTCTGTCAACATCCTCAGAGCTAAACCATAACACACAATTCGTATGTAGATTTGCGAGTGTTCTGATAGGTATGTGAGATGTCAATCAAATATAAATATTCATTGAGTGTGGGTGTCTAATGAAAGCTACGAGATTCTTATTAAATATTCCACATAAATGCGTTTGTATATCTAGTTAGCCCGGAAGACAGATATAGACGTATTTCTTCTAAAGTAACTTTCTATACATCTAAAATATAAAAAAACGTCTATTGCGATATTTAACTATAAGAGCTGTCGAAATAAATCGTCCATTACGAATAGCCCTATGTAAAGAAATGCCACTTATTTTCACATTCCGACGTAAGCGTGACCCTCGCTTGCTAATTCAGTTTAAAATGTCCTAGCTATTCAGGGTTTTAAGGCCCAAAATAGCTACGTTCTTTATGTGGTACAGATGTGGTGAATGGCCCGTGGCACGCACGTCGAACTCCGTTCCGAGTCCGTGAGGTTTCCGTGACGACGCCGACGCGGGGGCGCTGAGAAAGTTTACGATTACAAACATACTAGCTACTCGTAAACGAGTTACAAGTAGCTACAAGTATGTATTTTGATGTTGCTACCTGTTATTAACTGACATTCAAAAAAGTTGTTTCTTTCAAATCGGTTGTCATTTTTAAACCTACTAGCTGCTTGCCCCGGCTTCGCACGGGTGATACCTGGATAAAAAGTAGCCTATGTGTTATTCTGATAAGCTATATTACTGTAAAGTTTCATTTTAATCCGTGGAGTAGTTTTTGCGTGAAAGAGTAACAAACACACACAACCACTCAAAAACTTTCGCATTTATAATATTAGTAAGATTTGAAAATAGTTTTCTTTTTACAGAATAATTGAGTTTGGTTCATTGTAATTATAATCTAGTTCTGATAATGGCATCCATAAGGAATAGAGAAACTCCTAAACTAGTGTAAGAATAATAATAGCGATTTAAGTATTCACAGCAAATCCTAAGTTATGTGTACTTATGTTATGAGTATACAATAAACTCTACCATCAGATTTAATAGAACATTCACTGCCAACAAACCTTTACAGAAATGAAGTCGGTATAATGTTATAATACTATTATGTTATAATACTTCTATAAGTAGGTACACGCTAATTTATAAGACGTAAAATGTGTTTGCAATTTTGTATTTAGAATTTCCGAAACTATTACTGATTTAAACGTAAAAAATATGTTTTTAATAGGATAGCTACATTATCCCTGAGTGCTCATACTTCAGTCTCTCGGCTCTATTTTTTATTCTGATAAAAGGTTGTTTTGATGGTTAAACCACGGGAGCTGCGTCCCGTAAGTAAAGTATAAAAGATAAAGTTAGCCTGGTACCGAATTAAAATTATAATGTATACGTTTTAAACAAAGCAAAAGCAATCAGACGTGATCTAATAATTTATTCGGAAGCACTCGCTGTTTCAAAATTAGCGCGACATCTACGACTCTACGTTTCTCAAGGAATCAACAAAAAATTACCTTTAGCTTCAACAACGTCACATTTCATCAAGAGATATATTTGAAAAAAATACCGGCCAAGTGCGCTACCGTACTCGCTAATGAAGGGTTCTATTATCTATAAAAAAATGGGAGCCCCACTAAAACATTTATTTTATTTTGTTTTTTGTTATAGCAACAGAAATACATCATCTGTGAAAATTTCAACTGTCTAGCTATCACGGTTCATAAGATACAGCCCTGGGACAGACAAACGAACAGACAGAGAGACAGACGGACATCGAAGTAATAGTAATAGGGTCCCGTTCTTACCCTTTGGGTACGGAACCCTAAAAAAGATCCTAATAAGATTTACCAGCGCTTGTTTAACTGCTTGGAAACCTTTAAGAATTCCATATTCTGTAATATTTAAATGCAAAACGGTATTTGTTGGTTTGTTCTTCTTTAAGGCGAGTAATAAATGTTTTTGATGAATGCAGAATCGTTTTTTCTCAATAACCGCTAAACATACAGTTTTGTTTTTCATGACAAAGATAACATCTAGATAAATTACAGACAGAAACACGATTGGTGAAACTTTTCTCAATATATTTATTTTCCAAAGTTGGCTCTTTAAAAACACGAGTTTCGTTTTTAATCAAAGCTATGAAAGCTATTCCGTCATATCCGGGTAGACTCAGCCCATACAAAACGTCAAAAATTTCACTTAAAACCTTAACGTTGCAACGACCAACGTATCGATATGATATTTGCACAGAGATAATTCGTGGACCGTGATATAATTAGGCTACAGTATCTTGGTACCACGCGTGTGAAGCCGCAGGTGAAAGCTAGTAAGGAATATTTCGGACGTCGTTATTTTTATAGACAACAGTTTACATTTTTATTGAATAATAGTAGGTAGAGTAAGATGTAGTAAACCAAAAAGTAAGGATAAGGTTCGTCCCCTGCGTGTCGAACGAGACGTAGGTATTATTTGTATAGTGTAGGGCCTACGCCATATGTCGTCCAACACGCAGTTGTACAAGTTTTTAGGGCTCCGTACCCAAAGGGTAAAAACGGGACCCTATTACTAAGACTTCGCTGTCCGTCTGTCTATCACAGGGCTGTATCTCATGAACCGTGATAGCTAGACAGTTGAAATTTTCACAGATTATGTATTTCTGTTGTTGCTATAACAACAAATACTAAAAACAGAATAAAATAAATATTTAAGTGTAGCTCCCATACAACAAACGTGATTTTTTTTGCCATTTTTTATAGATTGGCCGGTTTTATTTATAGATAATGATACGAAACCCTTCGTACGCGAGTCCGACTCGCACTTGGTCGGTTTTATTTTATTTTCTTTGGTCAGGTAAGTTGCGCGACAATTTTCGTCCGTTCCGAGGCTTGGCCACGAACAATTAGCCCTTTGGTAATTATGCAGAGGCCTGTTGGACCGTTTTACCCGCAGATTTATGGGTGTGCGCCCGATTCGCGTAAATACTCAGCGATTCTGTGCGCGCCGCACCGTAAATAATGTTTACTTGCTCAAAATAATGAGAAATCTTGTGATACTAATATGATCTACTACTGGGGTAATGTCACCTATCACTGATTATAACTAGCTGCCTCCCACGGCATCGCTCGCGTAGTACCTAAATCAAAAGTAGCTCATACTATTTCAGGTCACGAACTATATCAATTTTAAACAACCAAATCGGTTCATAAACATTTGCAATTATAAATATTATCAAGATAGGATTTAAAATGAACTCATTTTCCTAGAACTGGAACATCTTTTTCTTACTTTTGTTCCGATACCTTAATGGTAGCTTATAGATAAAATGCTACCATCTTTCTTATAATAGGTAGGTAACTGAATTATGAACAAGGAAAAGATCTGAGTTAAAACTGTGGGGGTACTTTTTGCGAAGTATTTTACACGATATTTGATCAACCCTCATTACCGCTTATAAGAGTACCTTCCAGACATGAACTTTTTGAATTCTTAAGGTGATATGTGAAATATTTGGTTTTTTGTATAGGCTGAGTCTACCCGGATAAGACGGAAAAAGTGATAAAACTGCATTATCTTGAAAACCATCAAACTTAAACAGAAACTGTCTATTAATCACTTAGCTAGTATGTTTATCTAACGAATTATATAAAAATTAACTGTTTAGCTATTAATAGTTTTGATTAAAAACGAAACTAGTGTTTTTGAAGAGTCAACTTTGGAAAATAAATCTATCGAGAAAAGTTTCACTAATCATGTTTCTGTCTTAATTTATCTAGATCATATCCTTGTTATCTTTGCCATAATAAAAACAAAATTGTATGATTTGCAGTTATTGAGAAAAACGATTCCGCGTTTATCAAAAACATTTATTACACGTCTTAAGATTCTTAGAGAAAGCACTTATCAAAGTGAACGCGACGAGGTGGCTTCAGGCGATCGTGCAGTGCTCGGGCGATACCGTCTGACTCAACAGAAATGAACTTATAAAAGCCGAACTAAGTAACTACAAAGCAACTTCTAGGCGAGGACATCATAATATAAAGTTAAACACCAGAGTAAATGTAGCATCACGAAAGTTCACGTACGTAAAATAGAACCAGAATGTCATCTAGAGATGTTCCGGACACGTCACACGCTATCGATATATAACATCGCAACACAAAACGTCTCGTCCGCTAAAAGAAGACATTATTAATAGATTGAGACACAAAATGTAAAGAGATAACGCGTAGGATCGAGAAAAAAGTTCATAAAAAAAAGCTGGATGGAGTATAAAAAGATCATTGTGAACCCATAAATTGTACTCACCATTCATGTATAACGTGAGCAAAAAACCGGCCATGTGCGAGTCGGACTCGCGCACGAAGGGTTCCGTACCAGTATCTATAAAAACGGGAAAAAAATCGCGTTTGTTGTATGCCCCCCTTAAATATTTATTTTATCCTGTTTTTAGTATTTGTTGTTATAGCAGCAACCGAAATACATAATCTGTGAAAATTTCAACTGTCTAGCTATCATGATTCATGAGATGGGTTAGTTCCGCTATGCTCGATTCCCGCTATGCACGGATTTTAAAATACCTAAATAAAAGTCCCGCTATGCTCGGAATTATATTTCCGGACTATCGAAAAGAAAATGCTTGTGTTAAAATATCACAATTCTAAAATATACTACAGATACACATAGTGTTGCTGCTTCTTGATGAAATTCCATAATAATAATTAAAATAAATAATCTCTTACTAGTTCGATTTGTTAACTAGTAAACCGTATTAGTTTTAATTAACTCGCACCTTAGGCATACCTTCAAAACCAAAACAACCAGTTTTTTTAGGCTATTCAGTTTTGTTCTTGTATAGAAAGAGAGTAGAATTGCGGTTTTGGTGCATCTTCATTTTACTGATAGGTAAGCGTAATTAGGATAGGTTTGTGGGATCCACATTTCTATTTACATTGAATGAAAATACAGCCCTGTGACAGACAGACGGACTGACAAACGGACAGCGAAGTCTTAGTAATAGGGTCCCGTTTTTACCCTTTGTGTACGGAACCCTAAAAATTAGATTTCCTACACGATAACACTTCGTCCGGTGAGTTTTTTGCGGTTAGCCGTCCCAGTGACGATGCAAAAGTTGGGAGTTTGATCGCCGATGAAAGGCTACACAAACGAAACGGCATACTACTCCGGTAATAATTATGACTAGTGTGGATATTTGTATGTTTTTAAGGTTGAAATCGGAGAAGTTTACATTTCAACCTTCTATTAATGATTCAACGAGACGTTCCAAGGGGTTGTATGGCATTGGGGATGTTGTTTGATAATTTATACCTAAAGTGAAATCACGAGGTCACTAGAAACCGGTTGCTGCCGAGTACTCGTAACTATGAGTAAGTAATAAAAAGTTTCCTCGAATTGTCAGCATGCCTGCGTGGATAAAAAGGTGAAATTATTAATTTGGTCGGCGCTAGTGTTGTGTTGCATAACATTATCAGCAGGGGGCGCTACTGGTGGCCCTAACTCAGCGTTGAACCAGCAACGCGGCGCGAACCATACAGCCAGTAGTCATATTTCACATGTTTATTACTACTTAAAAACCGAAGAGTTATATGACGTCGATAGATATCAAATGGACATGGGAGATGACAAATATTATTTTTATAATTGTATATTATACATAGGTACCTACTAAAATAATGTTACTAGTATAATATTCAAGCAAATATAAATTAAAGTTTTAAAACTGCCAAATGTTACTTAAGTTTTTTAGATTACTAAGACTTCGCTCTCCGTCTGTCTGTCACAGGGCTGTATCTCATAAACCGTGATAGCTAGACAGTTGAAATTTCCGCTATAATAAAAAATACTAAAACAGAATAAAATAAATATTGAAGTGGGGCTCCCATACAACAAACGTGTTTTTTGCCATTCTTGATAGATAATGGTACGGAACCCTTCGTGCGCGAGTCCGACTCGCACTTGGCCGGTTTTTAACAAGAATATTTGTCGTTGGTTTATTGATGTGTATAATATACGACAAAAAAATAAAAAGTCTAATTATATAGTCTTTAATAAAATACTCGATAGTAGAAGCTGGGTCTTAATTATTGAGAACAATATTATCGACTAGCCGATCCGTGACAGACGTTGTACTGTAAAATTATAATAATCGGATAGGAAAAAGCAATTTCAGGCAACTTCCAATTTTTTTTTACAAACCTTGTTTACCCAAACTGATAAAATAAATTACGAATTTTGGTAGAATGCGTATCATTCATTAGTCAAAACTGCGTTGCTATGACGACTAAATTTTTTTAGTCTGTGATGTCAGATTTGTTGCACACCAACGCCATATACCAAAATCATCCCTTTTGCGTTTTTTTATTATTTAGGAGTTGTTTTCGGATTATAAGTTCCCGCTTTATTTATTCTGATTGTTTATCTACATACTACAGAAAATTTCATCTTAATCTGTTTTGTCGTTTATTTTTGATTAGGGAACATACATAGCAGCCTTATCACAAACTTTCGCATTTATAATATTATTAGGATTAAATATCAACACTATTTACTAACATTGATGGGCACCCTATGGCTCAACAAACGTTTTACGATCTAACAGGGTTTAATGTCTGTTCTTACGAGTACCAATGAGTTTTTATTTCACGACATAAATTAATAAAAACAACAATAAAAACGGTGAAAAATCTCATCGTATTGTAACTCAAATAAAAACTTGTATTTATGATCAATAGGTACGAATACATAATATTAAAATGAACTATTCTCTAAAATGCCTACATAATTTATTTGGCTTAAGGTGATAAGTGAAATTTTTTATATTATTGTATGGGCTGAGTCGTACTTGAGTAGTAGGTACTTATAATTATTATTCTTGTTTGAGCCTTCACCTTGTTCGATTGGCACCACACTGGAGCTCTACATAGCATTAAGGAAAGGATCAAAAAAAAAAGGTAGACCCCAAGCCGTGTTTGTTGCCTGATTCTTCTAGGCTTGGTCGCGTGGAATCGGCGTAGCTTCACCTAGTTCTTAAGACGTTTCAAAGTGATCCTTGTGATTTTATTGAAATAAATGATTTTTGAATTTCAATTTCAATTTCAATTTGAGTCTACCCGGGTAAGACGAAAAAAGTGTGTGTAGTTAGCTAGTATTATTATCTAATGATTTTTATAAAAATTAACTTGTTGGCTATTCATAGTTTTGATTAAAAACGAAACTAGTGTTTTTGAAGTGCCAACTTTGAAAAATAATTAAATCGAGAAAAGTATTACCAATCGTGTTTCTGTCTGTAATTTATCTACTAGATTATATCCTTAAGTTATCTTTGTCATAAAAAACGAAACTGTATGTTCTGCGGTTATTGAGAAAAAACGATTCTGCATGCATCAAAAACATTTATTACTCGTCTAACGGATCAGTCAGCACTGCCGTAAAACGTGGAAGGCAGGCAGTGATCTAGGTGGATAAGTTGATATATTTACAGATCGATCGATTTCTAGTATATTATATGTTGTATTTTTAGGGTTCCGTACCCAAAAGGTAAAAACGGGACCCTATTACTAAGACTTCGCTGTCAGTCTGTCCGTCTGTCTATCACAGGGCTGTATCTCACGAACCGTGGTAGCTTGACAGTTGATTTTCACAGATGATGTATTTATGTTGCTGCTATAACAACAAATACTAAAAACAGATTAAAATAAATATTCAAGTGGGGATCCCATACAAAAAACGTGATTTTTATGTGTTTTTTATGGATAATGAACGTAACCCTTTGTGCGCGAGTCCGACTCGCACTTGGACGGTTTTTTAAGTACGAGTAGTTGCAATTTTTCTTCTACAGTTTTAAATAAAAGTGTTCATTTTATTTAAAGCTGTATTGAAAAGTCTGAACCAGCAGAGCTTATTATAAATTAAAGCCTGAGTCAAAGCCGCTGGCTACCTTCCTACGGGTTGTTCTTAACGAGCCAACTTTTACCTACATCATTTGAAATGAAAATGAAAAAGGATCACGACTGTAATCCCCAGATACGGTAGACATTCTCTCATATGTCCAGGCGTACGCGCCTTGGATATGCCTAAAAGGGGTAATCAGAGGCACGACGAAACATCATATTTGGCACATAACCATTTTGCAGTAGTTTACATTCCATACGTGACAGTAGCAAGCCCTCTGCCATAGGAATAAAAGTTGACAAGATTTGCTGTTCTATAATGAGTACTATTTAATAATCTCTCATCTACTCTGCGGCAATCCTAATTAATAAAAAAAAATTAAAACGTCCATATTCTGAATTTCTTAAATTCGAAAGAGGTTTTCGTTCGGTAATAAATAAAGCAGCGATATAAAGCCATAGGGTCGGTGTGCCACTGATACAGATGTCTTGCGCGCGATAGCGGGCCGGCTACAAAATGAACTAACATGGATATCACATTAACCAACTGACATGTGTAGTGTGACCATACTTATAAGAAAACAAACTATAATTAAATGACGAGTTTTTGTAACAAAACATCAGAAACTACTTTGATTCATCAATCTAGATTCTTAGGTACTCTTCTCAAACGTTACATATGTATTAGAAAATAAATAACTTAAAAATTACTTTATTCTTTAGGTTTTATATTATATTACCTATAGTTAAACATAGTTAATCAAAAACAAACAAATATTAGATAGTTCGTAAATTATTCGTGCCTGGATGTATTAACTTCTCTAATTATTTTAAAAAGTAAACACGTATTATCCATAGACTATTAAGATCTTGTTATTATCCATAAGTCTATAATTAATACTATACTTTATTCTTCTGACAAAGTAATATGAAATTAATTTCCATGCTAACATCATAACTGCATCAAACACATATTACTTATTCGATTTGAAAATAAATAATCTCGTAGTTGAAATAAAACAATAATAACAATTTCTTACAAGAAATTGAATTTCCAGCCGGTTAGTTAGTTCCATGTAGCGCGTAAGAAGAAAATCAACTTCATGCGAATTGTTTTGTTGAAGGTAATTGAGCATGAATATTACAATAAACTTCAATTTTATTATATTTCATATCTAATCACTTATCAACAATGAACCATTCACCGTAAATACTGCTACAATAATATATTAAGGCAATAAAATATTCGCCTTTATTGATATAAAGGTACTCGTTTACCTAAAGGTTATTAAGTTAAGATTCGAATCGAAACTGGTTTTACTCAACACTCCATTCACAAAACGTTCGTGTCTATCTCTTATCGGAAATTCCAAAAGGAATCGAAAATGTGTCCCTGTGACTTTTTGTTTTATTCGAAAATGAAAGAAAAAAGTATTCTTCCGAGCCAACTACCGTCGGCAAGGGAACGCGCTGGCATCCTATCAGTATCATCGTCGAACGCTACTCGTAACGTCCGATACAGAAAAAAAATACCCGACACATATTTTGGCGGGAAATAAATCACTAAGGAGCCGTAGACGCGGCCATACAAAATTTATGGCGGTACCGCAATGAAACCGAACGCTGCTGGTAGAAAAATACTAAAAACAAAAGGAAAAAAGTAAAGGTATCACGTGAGGGCCCAAGCAGATGCGACAACTTCATTACTGCCTATAATTTACTTCGCTCCCGTTATTGAAGTAGGAAGCGTTCGTTTTTTTCTGTCCGCCCGTTATTGAGTAATTTATGGTCACAACGTTTCAAAGTTTAGGGGATGATCGACTAGTTACGATTTACGTCAAGATATTAACCAAAATATGACAACAGAAAGGTGCTAACCGATACTCTTAAAGCGCGCTCGACTAAAATCATATTACCTTTATAGATCCGTTCTTGTTACAGTCGTTAATAGCGTAGAACGGTTGAATCATTAACAACATCACTATTAATTTCTCTATCGAAAAACAGTGTTTGTTTTATAAACTATTTCAATAAATACTTCTAACGGCCAGTGATAACATAAAAGCTAGTAATCTTAAATAGACAAACCGAACCTAATAAACATTAAGCAGTGCGTGGGAGTGTATCGGCCATATCACGACGATGGCTTCATATCCACTGGATCTCTGAATACTAAAATACTCAACAGTATGACGTTGTGTTAGCATGGTACCTGCATAAAGCTGACGTGTTTATAATCATCGTAGTAATATACTGCAATCATTACAGAAGCATTTCTGGAGACTTCCATAGAGAATATGATGAATAATGAAAATTTACTTATGAGAGAGTTTAGGT
This sequence comes from Hydriomena furcata, assembly GCA_912999785.1. NCBI lineage: Eukaryota > Metazoa > Arthropoda > Insecta > Lepidoptera > Geometridae > Hydriomena > Hydriomena furcata. Next base: position 5,571,915 of record OU538821.1, read on the forward strand.
CCTATTTTCTTTATTTATCAAGTTGTATAGAGATCGTGGCTTACTAAACGTGCTGGTAGAAATTTTTCCGGTATATTATACCTAACGCTTTGCTACCAATAGCATGAGCTATAAATATATTCTAGTATATTCGAGTACATAAAGGTACTCGAATAATAATACAAGGTATTGAAACATAAATATATGTCTAAATGATTTTCTTTTATGTTTTTGTTGTATTGTTATGAATATAAGATGTTTTTCAAGTATAAATTACATTCAAACCATTTTTACTTCAAAGAGCTTTGCTACCGTTAACGGTGTACAAAAGCTCATTCAGTAGCAATAGTAAATGAAAACGATAAATTTTAGTAATAATTAACTTTGTGAAAGGATGTTTTCGCAAAACAACTCTCTCAACGACTTTAACATTTCAGAAGTTGTATTCGTGTTTGGTGTCTTCTAAGTTGTTTTGATTTAATGTTTACGATAGATGAGGACTAAGGGCTGGTGGTGAAGTGGAACGAGTTATCGGAACTAATCGACGGGTAACTGTAGGATATAATTAAATGGACAGTTTGAAAAAAATATTGCTTATTTTACGATTTAGGAGTATCTATCAGTAATAACCCTAATAAATCGTAAAAAAATTAAATAAAAAAATAAAATAAAATAAATAGGATCACGACTGTAATCCCCAAATACGGTAGACATCCTCTCAGATCTCCAGACGCTCAGATCCTTTGAAGATGTCTAGTGAGGGTAGTCAGAGGCACGTCCAAACATTATATTTGGCACATGCCCACATTTTGCAGTAGTTAGCATTCCATACGTGACAGGTTACTAATATTACAAATCTGAAAGTTTGTGAGGATGTTTGGATGTTTGTGGCTCAGTAACGACTCAACCGGTTTGGATTAAACTAGGAATATACATGGCGTATGCTATGGAATAGCAAATAGGCTACTTATAATCCTGATACCACACGAGCGAAGCCGAGGCCGTAAACTTTTACTCTATAAGTTATGAACCCCTAAGACTCGATCTTAGAGGTTTCATCAACTACCCCTAAAAAATGGTGCAAAAATTCTCAGCGCTACTTTCAATAACCACATACTCATGATAAATAGTGGGTAAAAAACAGCATTTTCAAAACTACCTAACGAGGAGGCAGTGGAAAGACAGTGGTTCGTATTTCCAAAACAATTCCTAACCAGGTTAAATTAAATCATGAAAATAATACTCCTCAAAGCACAAAGTAAAACTAAAAACATATTTCGGTGTAAAGTGCAAACGAAGTTGCTCATTAGATGATAATAAACAAGCGCACTTTGTAAAAGGGAAATGCTACGCTTTACTAAATGATGATGAAATAGTTTTCCGAGAATCTGCAACCGCAAGCCGAGAGGTCTTGTTATTTAATTTACCTCTTCTCTTATTCAATTGAGTATTTTCTTTCCGTGAATATTATCAGGTAGTTATGAACCATAGGCAATGTTGTAAAAACGAAAGAATTCGAGAGAAGGCAAACGCTAATGCCCACATTGCCCACCCGTGAGCCATAACATCGGTGTTAAAACACTCTAAAACACCCATCATTACCACTAGCTTGTTATAACTACAATATAAATGTCATAAAAACCGTCTCATGAAGTATAGAACTATAAAAATCGCTATTAGCAATAATGTTGTGGTCGGTGGCGACACTTTGTAGCGCTATTCGCATCGGTATGTTTGTTACGAGGTTATAGGAGCTGCAGTGGCTTTTATAATGATTCAATCAAATATATACCTACCTTTAAGACGCTGCCAGTCGACGATTATTTTTGTTCGAAACGAAAAAAGAAATACTTGTGAACAAGCCACATCTCCTATTTTATAATGTATAGTATATGTGAATAAAGATGTACCCATCTTTAATCACTTCGATAAATAATCCTACCGACCGCTGCAATGATGACAAACACACGTCCGCGCGTGGTCCACCTTAGCTTTTCGAATAAATTAATGATATAAATTATGTATAATTACTTATCAAAAATCTATCCTTATAGAAATCTAGATCTACATATTACCTATCTTTAACAATAAATCACAAGTTGATTTTAATAGTAGGTATATAAAATATTTCGATCATAAATTCTAAAACGTATCATTTTGAAATAATATTTTTATCGTGAAAAGTTTCTGCTATTATGTTTTCAGCTTAATAGAAATCTAGGTAGGAACCTGAAGTAATATACTTATAAAAATAGGAGATGTGGCTTGTTCAGAAGTATTACTTTTTTCGTTCCGAAAAAGAGCAATCGTCGACTGGCAGCCCCTTAATGGTTCAACTTCAATTATTTTCTTGATAGATCTGCGAAGTACCATACCTACTGAGCGTTCATGTAATTAAAAACATGTTGGAAACAAATTAGGGGTTGCTGACGATTCGGACACAAGAAATTCGGACACAGTGTCCGAATTGACACTTTTAAATTTTAATATTTTTTTCACTGACGATTCGGACACCAATGCTTTAAGCGTCATTTTATTATAAGGCTAGTTTAAAAGCGTTTTATTTTCGTTTACTTAATAAAAATTCAACCCCCGCAGTACAAATAAAAATTTAAAACGAAAACGTCCGAATAGGCGCTAAGCGTATAAATTTTGTCATCAAGACGAGTAATAAATGTTTTTGATGAATGCAGAATCGTTTTTTCTTAATAACCGGAAAAAATACCGTTTTGTTTTTTATGACAAAGATAACTTATGGATATAATCTAGATAAATTACATACAGAAACACGATTGGTGAAACTCTTCTCAACAGATTTATTTTCCAAAGTTGGCTCTTCAAAAACTCTAGTTTCGTTTTTAATGAAAACTATGAATAGCTAACCAGTTAATTTTAATATAATTCGTTAGATAATAATACTAGCTAAGTAAATTACAGACAGTTTCTTTTTAAATTTGATGGTTTTCAAGATAATGCAGTTTTATCACTTTTTCCGTTTTATTCGGTAAGACTCAGCCCAAAAAAAAAGTCAAAAAATTCACTTATCACCTTAAAATGTACTTAGATGTTTCCGCGTCACGTCACATCACTACGTGACAACCCTATTCTGACGTGCACATTATATCGCGACCGTATATACGTGCCCACTCGGGTGACACCAAAATAACCCCGCACAATCTGATAGTTGCTCCGCGCTATTCGCCTCTCTGGGAAAATGTTGTTAGCGATTTTTTCACGATAATAAATAATAAACTGCTTGCTTTTGTTGGAAATAGAGAGGCGAACACGGCAAAGTCAATATGTGGTCAGTGATTGGGGAAAACAAGTGAAAGTTCACCCCTACGATACAAATATAAATATTTGAAATGGGACAGGATACAATTAAGCTTAAGAAGAATGTTTACTTAATTAGCTTTCTGGAATAGACTTAAGCCAAATAAATAGTTATTGTTTCACCTACAGACTCCCACCCAAGCATCCCACATAGTGGGTAAATCTGGAATTCTTGTACGTATTATTTGATAAATGTATACGTGGGCCCGCTGCTGGGCCCAGCCAGATACTCACGTAGAGGCGTGGGATACAGGCCTCGCCTCTAGACGCCTTTCACTGCATTACGCAACCGCGTTCCCTTATAATTGATATGCTCGTATAACTGGTACCAAACTCGTACTCGACAGGCCGATAAAAAGCCGGACCGCTCGCAAAAATGGCCGCATCGACAAAAACCGACCCGACCAAAACCGGGAGCGGCAGCGGCTGATGCAGCAATGCTGAATATCCAATAGAGCAGGGGTGGCGAACCTTTATGTATGTATCAATGTGCCACTTATCTAAATGATTAATAAGGTCAAAGATGTGCCGTCATTTTTTTTTTATTATTTATAAACAATTATACCAAACACTACAAAATCTTTATCTACTAAAAAAAATACACTTGTACAACAATGTCTAATTTAAATACTTATTGTAATGCGTAATTTAAATTAAAAATGTGACTTTTGTGGTTGCATATTATTATGTTTTTTAAACGCGGTGTGCACAGGCACTTACATCTAAAATTAACGTCTTATATCTAAAATTAACGACTCGCAGATATATTTTCTATGAATGACAGGTAGATAAAAATATGGCGATCCCGCTTCTTCAAACAGTTAAATGTCTCTGATAATATTTTATAGTGAACTTTGTGAACGGTGCCGTGCCCAAAATATTGTTTGTATAATAAGCTGAATTTACAAAAAAAAAGTACATAAATTAATTCTATCAGTTATCTGGTTCCCATAGCACAAGCTTTGCTAAGTTTGGGGCTAAATAGTAAAGTTTACTAATATTTATTATAATTATTATCAATGATACGCGTGCCATTGGTTCGCCATCCCTGCAATAGAGTGTCGCATAATTTATTGGTCCGTACTCGTCGCTCGCATTGTCGCGGCATTAATCGCTTAATCTCAAAGGCAGGTGCCTCTAGCACTCACTAGGCAAATTGTGTGCCTTATTTGCAGGGTTTTATTAATAAAAATACCGTGTTTGCCAAGTGGATACATCGACTTTCCATCCTTAGGTCGTGGAAACAAACATCTAATGTATTTTACTGTTCGAAATTTTTATATTCGCATAAACACGTGCTTAAAACGGTAAAGGATAAGTGAGGAAACCAGTTTAGTATTTTGATAAGGGAAGATGTGTTTGCAACCTGTCACGTATAAAATGCTAACTGAAAAGGGAAGGCATCTTTAAGGATTTGTGCGCCTGGAGAACTAAGTAGATCCACGCGAAAAGTTAAAATTATTAAAAAACGATCGCTTTTATTCATTTTACGTTAAGGTCTAAATTTGCGTATCGTTTTTATAGTAATTTTTAGCGAGGACACAACAGAATCGCCACCAATGGGTATAGGTTCTTTGTTACATTGGCCTAGTGTTATATGCCTTCGGGCGACAACAGAAGACTGAGCGATCGCATCGCCGGTATTTTGCACATGCTAGATGTATTTTTAAAACAATGCAATAAATTATGAGGCCATTTTATGTGGCGGACTTCTTTTTAGGGTTCCGTACCTAAAGGGTAAAAACGGGACCCTATTACTAAGACTTCGCTGTCCGTCTGTCTGTCACAGGGCTGTATCTCATGAACCGTGATAGCCAGTCAGTTGAAATTTTCACAGATGATATATTTCTGTTGCCGCTATAACAACAAATACTAAAAACAGAATAAAACAAATATTTAAGTAGGGCTGCCATACAACAAACGTGTTTTTTGCCGTTTTTGTAGTTAATGGTACGGAACCCTTCGTGCGCGAGTCCGACTCGCACTTGTCCGGTTTTATTAGTTTCTTATTGGCATCCTATATAGCTATCCTAACGATATAACGTATTTCTTATTGAAACTCGTACATTCGTGTACAAGTCGTCCACCTGTTTAAGATGGAGAGATCTGCCAGCTTCCACATTCCTGGGCTTTTGCATAAAACTCAGGCCTCTTGATCAAGTAAATAAGGTATTATTGACACGAGTAAAGGCAAGTTACATTAAATTTTTAGGGTTCCGTACCCAAAGGAAAAAAACGGGACCCTATTACTAAAACTCCGCTGTCCGTCTATCACCAGGCTGTCTCATGAACCGTGATAGCTAGACAGTTGAAATTTTTACAGATTATGTATTTCTGTTGCCGCTATAACACCAAATACTAAAAACAGAATAGAATCAATATTTAAGTAGGGCTTCCATACAACAAACGTGTTTTTTTTGCCGTTTTTATAAGTAATAGAACCCGTTTTATATAACCCGTGCGCGAGTCCGACTCGCACTTGGCCGGTTTTATCAGATATACTAACGGTTTGCAGGTGTGAAGGTTAGGTCGACAAATATAGGCGGCAATTAAAATCTTTGGCGGCAAAATAGTCAAAACTTTTTTCTACTAACCGATTTTAAAAATTCTTTCACTAATTAAAAGCTACATTATCAGCGAGTAAATATAAACTAACTAGCGACCCGCCCCGGCTTCGCACGGGTAGCATGTTATTATACATATAAACCTTCCTCCTGAATCACTCTATCTATTAAAAAAAACCGCATCAAAATCCGTTGCGTAGTTTTAAAGATATAAGCAAACATACATACAGACATACAGACGCGGGAAGCGGAAAGCGACTTTGCTTTATACTATGTAGTGATTTATCACTACATAGTATGTTTGCTTATATCTTTAAAACTACACAACGGATTTTGATGCGGTTTTTTTAATAGATAGAGTGATTCAAGAGGAAGGTTTATATGTATAATACATGCATAATATAGTAGAGAAACACTGATAATTTTAGAGGTTTCTAATGTGATGTCGTAAATAAACACATTTTTTTTTCTACAATAAAGTCCGCGATGGTATTAGAAATGTCTTACGCACAGCGAAGCGGGCACGGATCAGCTAGTTTTCAAATAAATAGAGATTCCCACGAAAATTACAATAATTTAACCTAAGGTATCGAAAAATTGCCTATAATCTTCATTAGCGTACTGCTATTAATTAATTCACTTGTGATACTTCGACCCTGCATAACTTTACAGAACAAAACATACAGGCGAATTGATAACCTCCTCCTTTTTACGAAGTCGGTTAAAAATTTATGAATATTATGAAACGACTGCATAACATTGACTTTTTCTACGCTCTTATAAATGAAAAATGTAGTTCCGCCCCTATCCGGGGGATGATTTATGAGTACGTTGGTACTCGTACATAGCGGGGATTCGTGTCGCGTTTCAGTTTCCTATTCCATAGGGTGACACACCCAATCATAAAGATAGAAGTAGATATTTCTCATTACTTTACTTATAAACCCCATTTTAGTCATATTTTGAATTATTTATTTACAAGCTAACCCGGCGAACTTCGTATCGCTTTAGAATTAACAAATGTTGTGTTAAGTGCCCGATCCCGTTCCCGTTCCGTATGTCCGTCTCCTTGTTCTAAGCTACTTCCCCACCAACTTTCAGCCAAATCGGTTCAGCCGTTCTTGAGTTGTAAATAGTGTAACTAACACGACTTTATACCATATATAGATAGATTTCCGCCCTTGTACGTGTTTTAATGAGGATATTAGGCAAATTTTAGATATCTTAAGTTACATTAATGCAATTATCATAAGGATCATTATTTTTTTAAATAAAATATGGCCCATTTACTAACCGATAATGCAACTTTTGCTTGGTGAAAGAATATTTAAAATATGGTCTCGTGTTTTTTGTTTACCCATTACTAACAATCATTCATATTTTTATCTCTTTGCAATATTATGTGTACCTAGATGTAGAATAGTCAATAGTATGGTCATATTATTGCACATGTACATTTGAACATAAGATGCCTCGTTATCTTTAAAATGACCTCATTGTGAGATATAATTTAGGTATGTAATAACATATAATTTCAAACCTAATTGTTTTAATTCTTCGTCTATAACGTCCTTACATAATACTTAGACCGATATTTAGCCGAAATGCATAATAGAGAGTACCTCTAAAATCCTTACTATATCCTAATAAAAAAAAATAAGATCGCGACTGTAATCCCCGAGTACCGTAGACATCCTATCAGATCTCCAGGCACGCAGATCCTGAAGACATCTAAAGGGCACGTCCAGACATTACAGGCACAGTCACCCTTCTAGTTATGAAAAATAAGTTATTATAAAATGCTGAAATCGTTTCAATACTAAAATAATGAGCATCCGTTAGAGCTCTTAAAATATAATTCTCATAAAAGTTCAATGTAAATAAATCGAAAACAATGGGTCATCATTAGAATCAAGATAATTTCGTCTTACCTAACAATGGACGACAACCGACTACTGGGTCAATTTAGCACGTTATAAAGTTCACATCGCAGGCTAAGGTCGCTGCTATCACAATAAAGCAACCTGTTACTATACACACCAGTTATAGACATATTACATTCAGTGGTCGATTTACGAGTGCTTCCCCTTTCAACCCACAATTTTTCTACCCAATTTTTACCCAATCAACCCAAAACATAAGCTCCGTTCTCCGTTCAACCGATATTTTTTGTACCTTCTACCTACTTCAAGAAATAAATAATTTCAAAAATCTAAGTCAGGCTGAGCAGGGTAGAGCCTAGGGCGGTAGACTTTAAGGGCGGCAAATTTATGTAATTTTTTTATGTCGTACTAGATATAAAAAGATTCGTATTCATGTACGAAGTCACGGGTAAAAATTGTTAAACTATAAATACATAAGTGTGCTACTTACGTACGGACGGATAGCATTGCCTCAATAATTAAAGTTCCAGTAATTGGGATCGCGGAACCCGAAAAACGTTTGTTGTGAAAGGGGAGAATTGGATCAGAAGGCCAGGTATTGGATTACCGTCCTTTTTTATTTATTTACAATATCACTGATTTTAATGTTAATTTCGACAGAAGTTGCTGTGTCAATACAACAAATAATACCTAATGCTTAACAGTAACTAAGTTAAGTTATTATTTTTTTAAGGAAAAAGAGGCATTGCAACTTAATGCAAGTTTTTTTTAATAATAAATTATTATATTCTTATCACTTATTACGAGTAATCTATACGAATATTATAAATGCAAAGGAACTCTGTCCGTGACGTTATCAAGGCCAAACCCTGGGCCGATTGTGGTGAAATTACTTTTAGATATTAGTTAAAAGTCTCGGAACGGATATAGGCTACTTTTTTCCCAATTTTTTATTTTTATTTTCAGGAATTTAATAATAGATTTTCTGAATTTATTCCGACGAAGTTGCGAGTTAAAGCTAGTATTTTATAATATGACATTTATGCTAGTAGACATCATTATGTCAAAGTATGTTGGTTATGCAGAAAGATTTAAAGTCTCCGTCTCTCTTGTTTGTATAAATTACTACGTGAATTAAAAATAATGATGTATTCATGTTGGTTACAAAGTGACACGGGTGAAAGAGTTTAGTACGTGTCGGTTCATTGATACAGTGACGTGGTATACACGCGGGAGTGTGCCTGAGGGTATCACGTGAGGAACAGGTTCTTCACTCTGTTTTGCGAAGCAACACGCCGGTTCGTAACTCACTCAGCTTAACGCAAGCCTTCCGACTTATAAAACAAATAATGGAGCACACTGCGCTCCAAACTTTTAGTACAAGTTTTGCTTGCTTCGAGGCATTGCTAAATGGCACCAAAATTTAACAGGCACCATATAACCAATACCTACTTATATAGGTTGGTGCCTACTTCTTATGTAGGTAGGTTACGCCGATCAACGTAACGGAAGGTAATTATAAGATGCTTCTTCGTACACGTAATGGGAGCAAAAAGAGACAATATAATAATAAACTCGGGTTCGTGTCTGCAGGCTGTGGTTTTTAAGTAGTTCATTCAAATGATAGTCTGTTTCGCGTCGCAACTCGTGCTAGCGTGCAACGTTCTAATTTCAAAATTTAAAAAGGAATTCTCGTCAGGGCACATCGCGAGACGCGTCGGGCCGAACGAACCAACTCGACCAGATAAATGGACTGGTTTCGGTATCTCGAAAAAAAATATTTAAAACACACGGGAAGTTGCTGCCGATAATCTGGCGAAGGTAAGTGCAGTTTTGAATTTAATGTGTTAATAAAATTGTAAACGTTTTGTCGGCGAAATGAAGAAGGCGACCGTATTGGGTGTAAGATATTAAAATGGTACAAAATGGGAGCATGCCGGGAAGATCCGATTTCATTTAACACGCATCGCTACAGAATGACTACATGATAATTTTCAATACCTCGTGTGTCAATATGCGGAGAAATAAAGGTGTTTCGCGTCGGCGGCGTAACATCGTACCTATGACTTACCGAGATTCGCCGTCATGATGTCTTGGTCTTTGGGCTTCTTTTTCCTCGGCCTTCCTTTCTGTCGGGGCGGAGGTGCTGCGGCCCCGTTGAAGTAGGAGCCTTTAGGAACTTCGGCGTCGACCCTCGTAAACTCAGGAGACGGGTAGGGGGGGTAGTGGGCGCCGGGGGGTGGCCCGGCGTAAGGCCCGGAGCACATTTGTGGGGGCCCAGGCAGCGGCATGTGGGGACCGTATTCCGGCATAGTTTCGTAATGCAGCCTGCGGGAAAAGTTATGACGTGTTTACCATGAGAAGGTGGAATAGGACCTATTTAATTTAAATTTATATGCGTGTGATGGTATTTTTATTCGTCTTTTTACTGCTTTTTAGGTTCAGTGACCTGTTGGTTTCCTCAAGGCATCTACCATTTAAGATCGTAAATTTAGTACTTGTACGCACCTGCAGTACACAGCCGCGTCTCTAATGCCGAAGGTGTCTCCCTTGGTGAGTGGCGTGGTGCAAAGCGCGCACGAGAAGCAATGGACGTGGAACACCAGGTCGCGTGCGCGCATCACCAGCTCCGACGCGCCGATCGGTGTATTACAGCGCGCGCAACGTTTTGAACCGTACAATCTGCAACAAAACATTTTTGTAGTAGCCATGACCTAGAAAGCTTAAAAGTACTAAAGTACTTAAAAGTACTCGGAAAAAATAAACTATTTTACCCTATTTTTGATCATCCTCTGTTATGATGTTAGCCGTGAAAAGAGTTCACCTTTTGCTATGTTATTAAAGGAATACGTTAAACGCAAATATATTCTTGGAGCTGACCCCTTTTTGAGCACATTTACAAAATATACAGTTAGTCGTGGTAAGCAAGTAAAAAAACTATCGTATTTCCTCGACGAACTAACATATTACGAGTAGGTATGACTAAGAAATCGTTCTCAACTCTTTTTAAGTTTCTCCTTGGCAAGCCAGCAAAAATAAGATGAATAATTAGAACGGCTGTTTTGTAATAAATTGTATACTTCCAAAATAAACTTTATAATTATACTAGCGACCCGCCCCGGCTTCGCACGGGTAGCATGTTATTATACATATAAACCTTCCTCCTGAATCACTCTATCTATTAAAAAAAACCGCATCAAAATCCGTTGTGTAGTTTTAAAGATATACGCAAACATACATACGCGGGAAGCGGAAAGCGACTTTGCTTTATACTATGTAGTGATGATGATATGAGTCGATTTAGTCGCTATATTGTCCAAAACTAGACTACCTATCAAATTGTTATCGGTCGTCGTTCAATGATTCACACGCATCTCGCAAGACTGATTAATTACCAACCCCTTCCTGCCCGCTAAGTTGCGTTGTTTACGTGTAGGTTTTGGGTTCGATCCTCACTTAGGACAAATATTTGTGTGATGAACATAGATGTTTGTTCTGTGTCTGGGTGTTATTATGTATCATATGTATGTATTTACAAAAAAAAAGTATATAAGTATTCTATCAGTTATCTAGTTCTCATAGTACAAGCTTTGCTTTGTTTGGGGCTAGATGGCGCTGTGTGATAATGTCAACCAATATTTATTTATTTATTTGCTTTTTTCATGATAATAATAATTTTCTATAAATTCCCATTGAAACAAAACTAATACTGAACCACCCGACAAATTTGTCTTTTGTTTTCAACGTCATGCTATATATTACAAAGTTTATTCAGAAACTTCACAAAAAAGAAAACAATGGAAAGTTTTAAAAATCCTCCAGCATTATCTATTTTTATTTTGAAGCCATCATTATTTTTCACGTTTTGTTTTGTGCATTCAGTCTGAGGAAGGAGGAGTCACGACGTTTGTTATGTTTTTTCCCATTTTAAGAAAGGCAAAATGGATAAATTATTTTTATGTGGCTCGTTATGGTCCACTTCCCCCGAAATATGCTGAGATTTTACTGGATCTAATAAAGTGTTAAAACAGACGATTAATGAAAAAATCGATGTATGTAGCCTTTAGTTTGCATTCCTTCGTCGTCATTATTATCAAAACGCGATCGGCTAAAGCTAGGGATATATGGCACAAAATGGTGGAGGCTTTTACCAACAGTGGGTGGATACAGACTCCCCTTATCCCACTTAAGTAAAGTCTGCACAACATGTTCCTTTCTCGCCGTTCTCATTGAATGAAAACTTTATAAGTTACTGCAGTGAAATGTAAAACATAGAATTAAATTGATAGTATTTTTTAATGAATTAGTGCCTGCTGTGGATGTAGTTAAGGATAAAAATGTTTGAATGGAAACGTCGCCACTCAAGACAAAGTATTGCGAAAAGCGAAATGACTAAATGCTTCATAGTTACGCGAGATAGTTCTGCTAAGTTTTGGCGACTATTTAAACAGTGATGGAAAAATATACTCTTACGTTATCATTTTATTTACAACGCTAAAATTATTACATTTTTTGTCTTAATTTTTAACATCAATTTGCAAAATAGTTCTCTATGATGTCCACAATGCGTACAAACTATTACAGTAGTGTTGCTAACAACAAAGTCAAACACGCTAAAAAATGTTGCATGTCAATGACATTTCGTTTGGACAGTGAATTAAAGTATCAGTCAACTTTCTGAGGATTTAGTGCCAGCTCTCTTGTTAAGGTGATTAATTTTTAGTTATTTGTATGGGCTGAGCCAAGACAAGACGGAAAAAGTGATAAAACCGCATTATCTTGAAAACCATCAAACTTAAACAGAAACTGTCTATTAATTAAAGTGGTTAGTATGATTATCTAACGAATAATATAAATATTAACTGTTCAGATATTCATAGTTTTGAGTAAAAACTAAATTAGTGTTTTGGAAGAGCCAATTTGGGAAAATAAATCTATCGAGAAAAGTTTCACCAATCGTGTTTCTATAATTTATCTATAGATTATCTCTGTATAATAAAAAAGACAAAGCTGTATGTTTTGCGGTAATTGAGAAAAAATATTATCAAAAAAAATGATTACTCGTCTAAAATAAATCTAAACGGAAATTATCTTTGAAGTCAATATTTAACCAAATAATTACGTTTAAAAAACTAAAATACGTTTTTTACATTTTATGAATGAACTATTAGTCCTACAGGAATATAATTTAAATGGGACACAAAAACAGTTTCACATCCCAAGTAAACATCTTTTAAGATCTCCAAGCACTTATCTTTCAAGCCGTCTGAAGAGAGCAGTCGGAGGCACGTTCAAACAATACGTTAGGCACATGCCCAAATTACTTAGGTTTTTAGGCAATAGTTACTTAGGTTTGCATACGTGACAGGTTGCAAGCCTGCTTATCTGTACAATAACTAACGTTCTCTTTATCTTATAACTTAATAAATAAAAAAAATGTATGTTTGTTTGTAATGGATAATTAAAAAAAAAACTGGATCAATTTTCAAATCTTTTTACCTACCAAAAATTACATATTTTATTTCAAAAAAATTAGAATAATTTCAGGAAAATTGCAATAATATAACTTAAGGTATCAAAAATCAATATATTATAAATGCTAAAATAAATCTGTCTATCTATCTGTCTGTGACGTTATTACGGCCAAACTGCTTGGTCGATTGTGATAAAATTTGATATGAATATAGTTTAAATTAAAGTGTTAGGACGGACATAGGCTTCTTTTTCCCCAAAAAAATCTTTATATTTTTATGAATTTCAATGCTTCTATAATGACGTCAAAAATCCTGAATGTACGCGGACGAAGTCTCGAAAAAAACTAGTATACCTATAATCTTTATTAGTACCCGTGTTGTTTGTTTGCTTTGAAAAGGCTCCGAAACTACAAGACCGATTTGAAAAACTCTTTCACCATTCCTTACATTATCCCTTATTAAAATAGGCTTTTTCTTCACTAGAAAAAATCAGGGATCAATATTAAAACTTTAATAATGTAAAAAAATAGCCAAAAAATCATTACACCCGTGCGACGCCGCGGCGGACTGCTTGTTAGTTTATAAAAGAATTCCCGCAATATGATTCCCCTAAATAAATGTCGCTCAGGCACAGATGCCTGGAAGTTTTAGTGAGGTAATTAAACCTGCCCGTGGTTTCTGAGATCTAAGATACGTGCAGTGAGTGAAGGCCAGTGTGGTCCTTCCCTCGGCTCTGTATCGTGATCTTAAAACGTTACGTTTAAATGAAGACGTTTCGGAAATTCTTCTTTTGAAGTATTTAATTTAGTGAAATGATAGCTTTTAATGTATTGGTGGCGATATACATAAAACTATACTGGGTGTCCTAAAAAATAGAGTCAAATTGTGCAAAGTTATTCCCGAATTTTTAGGTAGTTTTTGAGCTATTACGAGATATATTCGTAACGTCTATACTAATATTATAAATGCGATAGAATAACTTCGTCTGTCTATCTGTGACGATATCATAGCCAAACCGCTGGGCCGATTGTGATAGAATTTCAGACAGAGAAGGTTTAAGGTTTTGGGACGGACATAGGCTACTTTTTTCCCAATTTATTTTTTTATTTTTAGGAATTTCAATGTTATACGATAATGTCGTCGCGAAAGACAAAGTCGCGGGTAAAAGCTAGTTTTTTGGGTTCTGTACTGTTCTGTTAAAACGGGACCCTATTACTAAGACTTCGCTGTCCGTCTGTCTGTCACAGGGATGTATCTCTTGAACCGTGAGTGCTAGACAGTTGAAATTTTCACAGATGACGTATTTCTGTTGGCGCTATAACAACAAATACTAAAAACAGAACAAAATAAATATATAAGTGGGGCGCCCATACAACAAACGTGTTTTTTTATAAATAATGGTACGGAACCCTTCATGCGCGAGTTCGACTCACACTTGGCCGGTTTTGGTTTTATTGATTTAGCTGAATAGTGAACCTAGCAGGTGCATAAACTTTTATTACCAAAAAGGTAAGTAACCATTGTATTTAAAAGAGTTTGAATTATTAATAAAATGAAATCTCGTTGTGTATCGTAAAACTTTGAGAGCGATTTAAAAATAAAAGTCAGTTCACTTTTTTATACATGATGGTAATTTGGTTTACTTAGAGGTAAGATTAGGGTAGATTTATATAAGACCGGGCCGTGCCCGGGGCGTGCTGTGTACGTGGCCCGGACGGGGCACGGATTGGGAATTTGAAACGTTACATAAATATAAAAAAAATAAATAGGATCACGACTGTAATCCCCAAGTACAGTAGTCATCCTCTCAGATCTCCAGACGCTTAGATCCTTTGAAGATGTCTAGTGGGGGTAGTCAGAGGCACGTCCAAACATTATATTTGGCACATGCCCACATTTTGCAGTAGTTAGCATTCCATGCGGGACAGGTTGCAAGCCCATCGCCGCTTATAGAAATACTAACTGGTTTCCTCACGATGTTTTCCTTCACCGTTTTGAGCACGTGTTTTTGATGCGCATATATTTTCGAACAGAAAAATTCATTGATGCACGCCGGGATTCGAACCCACGACCTTCAGATTGAAAGAAAAAAATCAGTTTATATTTAACAGCGCCTGATCCGTGTCCCGTACGGGCCCATCTACTAACTAAAGGCTCCGGCCCGTCTCGGACATGGCACGTTCCCGACACGACCCGGTCTAATATAAATCTACCTTAGGGATCCTCTACGTTGGACTTCCGTTTTATACTCACTGTTTTTTTGAAACTCGTCTTTGGCATTTGTAGGCTTGTAGTCTCATTTGATCGACGGTGCCTACTTACGATAAATTATATACATTTTGCTATACGATCTAGATCGCCATCAAATTCAACATTGAATATACAGTGCACCTTCGCTGTTCAATCTTTACGCTGTTTGCTTTTAGGTCACTATACATCACACAGCCCAATGGACACCTCATGCAAGGCGAATACTGTCTGACAAGACATTAGGCTGACACTGAGAAGACACCGCGCGTTAAATCTGCTGCACCGACCACTTCCGTGAACCGTCGCTTTGAACCGGCGAATCAGAATGCATTTTTCGGGACCCGCATAAACATACAAACTCGTAATTAATAAAAGTTGGACGGGCCCAAGCATAAACCGTTTACACGTGCCTCAAAAAGAGGCACATGTCATACGCTATGCGCGGCACCTTAATAAAGCTAAAACTATTATATTCTACATATTCGAATAAAATATTTAAACTATAATTAAAATTGACTGTACATAAGTATTTAGTAGGAATTCTACAATAGTTTTTCGTTTCATAGTGCGATGTGCAAGTATGCGGTCACTGTACTAACTGTGAGTAATGCCCTTATTATACTTATACTAGTTTTTACCCGCGACTTTGACCGCGTATATATTTGACGACTTTATTGTAAAATATTAATATTCTGAAAATCAAAAAGAAAATTGGGAAAAAAGTAGCCTGTCTGACTCAAGACTTTAAACTATTTCCATATGAAATTTCATTAAAATCGGCCCAGATCGGTTAGGCCGTGATAACGTCACAGACAGACAGAGAGAGTTACTTTCGCATTTATAATCTTCTTAATATATATAAATTACGCGTCACATTGTTTGTCCACGGTGGACTCCTAAACTACTTAACCGATTTTAATCAAATTTTGCACACCGTGTGCAGTTTGATCCAACTTGAAAGATAGGATAGCTAACATCTCAATATATAGTTGCGATATCTCTTGACCTTGCAACGCGAAGCCGAGTCTGCTAGTAATAGTATAAATTTGACGGAGGACAATGTATACTGCTGCAGATATTAATGATAACTCAATTAATGTTCTTAGAACCATAAGTGAACAATGAAATCCGTAAACATCCTTGGTAAAAATACATCAGGAGGGTAAAGATGGCGCCGGGAGTGACAGTTTTCAACACAAAAGATGAGCTAATCATTGAAGACAACTTGTTGGAAGATGTTCCAAGCTCAGCCTTATCCAGCAGTCCACCACAGTCAAAAACAAGGATATCAGAAAGTTCTTGAACGATCTCTACGTGTCTGAGAAAACAACTGTTGAACTTGATGATACATCCATTTGATATTTAGCGTTTCTTGATGTCTTAAGCGTGAGAGCAAACGACGCCTTTTGTGAAAAAAGTCTTATTGCAAAAGCAAGCTACTACTACGAATATCAAAGAAAATATTTTCCATTAAACATAGAAATCATATACCTAAGTTTATGTTCAAAAACATATTTTGGAATCACGTTATATTCCAGGTTGAACTTTCATCTAGACACGCGGCAAGTTCGGAGAGAAGCGACGCTACACGTGTGTTATATACACGAAGCATTTCAAGCCACTTTCGACCCCCTTAACTCAGATAATATTAGACCCGCACTCTTGAAATATTGTCTTTTAAGTAAATAAAGTACAAATTTGCATTATGTATTCTCATTACTAGCGAAGGGAAATATAGCCGCGCGGTCTCGGGCAAAACGCGGCGGTCGTCTGCGTCGTCGAAATGAAGAGATCGCGCGGGGTCGTGGGCGCTGGTCACGCGCGATGTTATCACCAGACTGGCCACACAGTCCGGCCCTGTATGCCTTAACCGGCTACTACGAAAACTTACTTTTAACTTGCCCATTCTGGCGATTCTGTTGTGTCCACGCTAAACCTAAAATTCTTTAAGATCGCTCTTATTCCTTTTATGTTAAAGTCTAAATTATTAATCGTAAAAGGAATAGAGCGGTAATTTTTTTTTAATTTTTTTTTTTACTTGCTTAATAGAATTGCCATTTGCTAGCTAAGAATAAGTAAAGGATCATTGTAAAATATTATAGATCCCAAACCGTGTTTGTTGCCTGATTCTTCTGGGCTTGGTCGCGAGGAACAGGCTAGGCGTAGCTTCACCTAGCTCGTAAGACGTTTTAAAGTGATCCTTGTGATTTTATTGAAACATACATTTTGACTTTGACTTTAAATCAACAATACTTTTTTGCAGTTTACTTACAACTGAAATTACAATTTTATAATATTAGTAGATATTAGCAAGCATTCCCAAGGAGGGTTGACCTCAGACAGGTCAGGTTGTAAAACACCACAAGCTAAATCCATTGACAACTTTTAGATTAGATGTTGTGCAGACCCCACAAAGACGTGGGATAATACCAAGAAGACTAAACTAGCGAATACTGTCAACTTTTTCTTTAGATAGGAAAATAAAGAAATTTGCAAAAATTTCAGAGTAGCACACCTTTGTATTGGATAGAACTTTGAATAACGCGGCGAAGGCATTATGATCGGGCGGGGATATCACGTGTTAAATAAACGAGACTGGAGCTCAAGTCTGAACTGCTCAACTTAAACTTTGCCATATTCAATTCGATACCGAAACCGCTTCAGAATTAAACTTATCCTTGTACGATACTGAGTGTACTAGTTGTGCAGAGTTTAAAATGTTCTTCGATGTTATAATACTTTGAATTTGAACGGCGTACCTATTAGAGTTGCTTTAGGTATTATTACACTTATTTGAGAGAGATTATTATACATATTTGATAGAGTGTGAAAGGGAGCGTTGGAAGAGGAAGACCTCGTTGTATTTTCCTGGATTAAATTGGTAACGTTTAGAAAAAAGGCCGGGTCAAGAGTATTCTAAACCGACGAACATGCATGAGGAATGTGATGAGAGTGAATGAAGCTAAAGAAGTATGTCAGGATCGTAGCAAGTGGAAAGCCGTGATCTCTGCCTAACCCTCTGGGAAACAGGCGTGATTTTATGTATGTATGTATGTACACTTATTTAGATATTAAGTTTGGATGTTTGTTACTCAATATCGGCTGAGTCGATTTTTACGAAGATTGGAACGTACGCGCCAATTTTTAAAAGGATAATGTTGTTATTGAACCAAGGCTGGTAAGTTTATTTCGTTCTATCTTTCGTGGCCTGATTAGGTGTAATATTTTTTAAATGTTGATTAAAATATTAACTTAATAATCACATACATAGTCCTGCTCCACACTAAGAGTCCATACCATGGGCATAAAAAAAACCGGTCATGGACACTCGCGCATGGAGGTTTCCGTACCATTATCTAAAGAAACGGACAGACAGACAGCGAAGTCTTAGTAATAGGATCCCGTTTTTACCCTTTGGGTACGGAACCCTAAAAACTATCAATAAGTATACCTACCATACAAATAATATTATGCATGAGCTGAGCTATAAGAGTCGACAACTCATAGTAACAATCTCTCATTGATAAAGTCAATCGACTAAACGCAATAGCGGGAAAGCTCTTCAAAATTGAGGTTTTAAAGCAATAATAATCCAAATATGGAGTCTGAAGAAGGTACTTACGATACCTACGCAATAATTGCAATAATTACAAATACCGCCCTCATATTACGTAACATAAATAGCAATACATTAGCACGCTCTCAACGATCAGTCATCATCAAAAAGACAACCTACGACAAGTAATACAATGGTGCCGTAAAAACAGCAATTATTGCACAATTCACGCTTGTCGCAGACCTGTCGACACGCAAATCCGTCCTAATAAGGTGATGCGCACGTGAATTAGGTGCACGATGTTTAATTTCCGGTTGCAGTGAGTTGAATAGATGTAGTGCTGACGTGACTTTGACAGTGGTAACGCACGGCGGCTTATATGATTGACGCGTCGACTTAGCCTATAGACTTCTCATGTAAGGCGAACACTTACAATCAACACATTAAGCGTCCTGTTTCATCATCTCCAAGTAAAGTTTTGATTAGTTAGTTTCCAGTTAGCGCTTAAATGTATGAAAGTGTCAAAACTATCAAATGTCAAATGGTACATTCGTTTTTAGGGTACTGTTCCCAAAGGGTAAAAACGGAACCCTATAACTAAAATTTGTCTATCCGTCTGTCTGTCCGTCTGTCTGTCTGTCTGTCACAGGGCTGTATCTCATAAACCGTAATAGCTAGACAGTTCAAATTTTCACAGAATATGTATTTCTGTTGCTGCTATAACAACAAATACTAAAAACAGAATACAATTAATATTTAAGAGTGGCTACCATACAACAAACGTGATTTTTTGGTCGTTTTTTATAGCCAATGGTACGGGGCCCTTTATGCGCGAGTCCGATAGCCAATGGTACGGGACCCTTCATGCGCGAGTCCGACTCGCACTTGGCCGGTTTTTATTGGTAATCGCCGACCGTTGGACTCTACTTGAAGATGGTGAAACAGGCCCTTATACTGCTGATATAAGACACTGAGCGCGTTTCACGACGCGCCCCGCGGCGGGCTGCATTTTGATAGGCCGGTTCATTGCCAAACCGTCCAATCAGAATGCATTTCTTACCGCTCACCTCAGCGGTTTGCAAGATTCTTGTTTGAGGAAATGAAGCCATTAGGCGTCTATTGGGTTATGTGGTCAATGGAATGACGTGTACGGCCGACATTATTGTTAGCGCTCGGAGAGTTGCTTCAAAGGACGCGACCCACGGAAATCAGTTAACTGGATAATATCCGTGGATTAACACGCTAGCAATTGCGGTTAGATTACATCTGATCCTTTGAATTATGACTGACTGCTTGCCTACTCGATAGCAAACATAGCATATTCAACCGAGAAGTTGGTTTGTTTACGTAATAATAGAAAATAATTAAATTTGGATACAATATAGCGACGTGGACGTGATATTTTAGTCGAGGAGAGTTCAGATTTCATGCTCAAAAGTTAAAAATACGCTACTTTTAACGTGAAAAATGTGGGCATGTGCCAAAGGTGCCAATGTATGGACGTGAATCTAACTAACCCCTTTAGACATCTCCAAAAGATCTGAGCGCCTGGAGATCTGAGAAGATGTCTACCGTACTTTACAGTCGTGATATTTTTGTCGTGTTACTTCTGTAAAAGATACTTTTTTTGGGGTCTTCATGCTAGGCATGAAGACGTTGGTTACAGTGAATGCTCGAACGCGGAAACATGCACGCTCGTACCATTTCAGAAAATAGGCAGCTTATAGATTATACCATTATGATATTAAATTTTAATAGTTTGCGTTTCGCTGTTACCGAGTGCATTTTCTATTTATTATGTAAACAAATGGTAATAAGTGCCATCATCACATTTTAAAAGCTTCCTTTGCGTCGGGGCCGCCTGCGTTACTTTTACGACAAAACGCGCCCATAAAGCCTATTGCACACTTCACGGTAAGAGTCCGATGGATAGCGCGATAACCGTTACGGTCCCGCTCGCAAACAAACAAACACCATAATAATTAGCATTCATTCATTACTCGTCAAATTATTCCGCCATTATTTTTCTTTAAAGGAATTAGTATCTTTTCATGCGGCGTGCGCGCTTTCTTGAGGTTTTGATGTGTTTAGTAGATTTGTATCAAATTTTCATTATCAATGGCAGTCGTAACATAATTACATAAAGTGGAAAGCAATTTGTAGTTGGTGCTGTTTGCGCTGGATCGCTAATTGCGATAACTTTTAAATAATTGGCCGCTGTTTTTGAGTTTAACAATAACCGTGTTTGAGTTGTGTCTAGTGAGCTTCATTAGGGACCTGTTTATTTATTTTTCTATTGTTATTGTTTGTTGTTCTGTTTGCAGATCGTTTGCATGCATTTAGTATGCATACTATGGTGTTTATCATTAGCACTCAGTGTGAGAAGGTCTAGTAATTGTAAAATGAATGAAATTAGAAGTAGAAGAAAAGTAGATGAAAACTTTTTCGAAATTTAGAAGATAATAGCTTCCGCTCGCGTCTACGTTCGCGTGGTACCAGGATAAGAAGTAGTTTATATGCTATTCCAGGGTATAGACTATGTAAATTCCAAGTTTTATCCAAACCCGTTTGGATTTATAATATTAGTAGGCTTTTTTTCCAGGAGCTGATAAATATATAGCGGCGATGGGCTTGCAACTTGTCACGTATGCAATGCTAACTACTGCAAAATGTGGGCATGTGCCAAATATAATGTTTGGACGTGCCTCTGACTACCCCCACTAGACATCTTCAAAGGATCTAAGCGTCTGGAGATCTGAGAGAGTATGTCTACCGTACATGGGGTTTACAATCGTGATCCTATTTATTTTATTTTATTCTGATAAATATCTTGGATCAATTGTAAGATCTACGAGTATCTTTGCAAACAAAAAAGATCAATATGTTGTTGCGTAAAAGAATGACAAAAACGTCCAAATACACTTTCGAATTTATAACAAGGATAATGTGGATGAGAAAAATGCAGCAATAAAAGCAAATCTTATGTAGATTTGTCTTACGTACTTACGATTTGATTTACTACGAAATCAACGAAAATGTTCCCGAATAATCGAAAAGTTAAGGAACGATATTAGTTTTTTAAGTTTTATAAAGGAACTATTAGTCCTACAGGATTATAATTAATTTAAATGGAACCAATTTGGGACTATTCACTATTATATCTTAGATCTATATTCGGATCACCAGGTCATACAAAAAAAAACAAAAATATATATGAAAAAATATATATATTTCTGTGGGAACGGGGAGCTCACTCACAACTATCAAAATATCACAGAAAACGATTCTATAATGTATATTTTTCTCTGTATAAAACCAACTCCCAATTCTCTTCCATTGTTTTTCTACACTGACGTTATATTCCTTTCTGCTTTCCTAAGCGTAAAGAGTTTTCGTTACAAGAGTTTTTATTTTGTTTGAAATATTTTTTTATTAAATGTGAATCCCACATATCCATCAATGTTCTTTAATCTCTAATTATGACCTTGCTAGTACAATCTTTGCATTCATCAGTCAGTTCAGTCTCGTCAAGAGTATTATATACATGTCGAATTGAGAACCTCCTTATTTTTCGTCGGTTCTTGAGCGGACGTGAACACAAACCAGTGTCAAATGAAAATGTTCGTTTGAAATAGGCTTGTCGATTAAATATCGATACATCGATAAATCGATATTTTCAGTTCGATATATCGATATTTTTGGACGATACATTTTTTAACGATACCAAAAACGAATTGTACCAAAAACGATATTTTCTTTTGTTTTTATTTGGTCGACTCAGCTTTTTAATTTGGTACTTAGGTTGGTTTTTAAGTAGGCAACTCTGTATTTAGGTCAATGACAAAATGTGTCATTGACATACTGAACTGAACTGATACATGACACATGTCATGTGTATTGGTTTAGTTAATAAATTAGAATTATTTTTTATCGATGTTCTTGATTTATTAAAAATTATGTCTATTGATTAGTATTTATCTAATAATGTACCTAAGATGACTGAAGTAGATTAGACCATTTTTTTTCATAATGTACCGATATATCGATATTTTTAAATAAAAATATCGATATCGATATTTTTAAATACTTTATTGCATTTCTGACATCCCTAGTTTGAAATGGAATCCTCCGGGCCGCGTCACGCGTCTTGCCACCGCCCGTGCGTACCGCGCTCTTCACGCTAGAAGCTGATTCGTCACACCATCAATAACAATAGTACGCGGCAAGCTTTATTTGTTAATAATATGCCACGCCAAACGAATATTGCACGCCATTTCAACCGTGATAATCTCGATACTGAATATTGGTATTTTAAAGATGGCAGATGCTTTTGAAAACATTATTACACCTTAGAATGCCTCGTAAAAGTACTTGAAATTAAAACCGGCAAAGTGCGAGTCGGACTAGGTGGACGCAAAAAAAACACGTTTGTTTTATGGAAGCCCCACTTAAATATTTATTTTATTTTATTTTTAGTATGTGTTGTTATAACGGCAACAGAAATACATTATCTGTGAAAATTTCAGCTGTCTAGCTATCACGGTTCATGAGATACAGCCCTATGACAGACAGACGGACAACGAAGTCTTAGTAATAAGGTCCCTTTTTACCCTTTGGGTACGGAACCCTAAAAATGCAAGCTTAGAAGAAGCTGCCCGGATTCGCATGGACGTACTAATGTAAATTATAGGCAAACTTGACAGACAAATATTTTATTGATACCTTAGGTAATGCAATTTTTCAAAGACTCTTTAATTTTTTTGAAAATAAATAATGACCCATGTTACTCGCTAATAATGTAGCTTTTGATAGGTCACTTGGTCCAGTCGTTTTTTTAGTTAAACACAAAACAAACAAACACACAAATATATTATATTTTTTCTCTTTACAATACTTATTAGTGTAGACGTAGGTATTATCATATTTGGATGGATTTTGTATTAGTCGTTTATTTATGCCATGCTTATTTTTAAAAATATTCATAAAAAATGTATTATTTGTACCAATTAAACATTAAACAGCTTTATGTATTAAAAGGCGTACGTTCTCTTTAGAACTGATTAAAAAAGAAATAAATTTGGTGGCCATATTTTTTTTTGTTTTTTTTATTGTGTCTTGTTTTCTAATTCCGATTACCTACTCTGCAACTGCTAGTCCGATTTCAATACTATTTTATTATCTTATAAAAAATACTTTAAAAGATTTTCAAAATAGAAAACACCATAGAAACCACATACGAAACCACCATATAAACCACATTCAATTTACGAATGTAGTATAATATTATAAATGCGAAAGATTGAGAGATTGTATATATGTTTGTTCCCTAATCAAACCTAAACGACAAAACAAGTTTAGATGAAATTTTTTATAGATGTAGATATAATGCACGCATAAAAAATACACTACTTTAAAATACGAAAAACATCCCCAAAATGATACAAAACGCCATAGGGATGATTTTAGTACAGATGGCGCTGGTGTGCAAAAACCTGACATAAATTGACACAGTGTTGACAATAGTCATCAAAGCAAAGTGCGTTACTCTATGCGATTATTGAAATTTGGACAGGACAACGTCTGTCGCGGGTCTGCTAGATAATAATAAAACTTATAAAACCTTAAAAACAATCTATCTCAAAACTACAGAGTACCTGCAGAGTAGTTCCAATCTAGTTTGATATAGTTTTACTAAGATTTTCGGTTTTACAAGTTCTCCCCGTCGAAGTTTTAGGTTTATTTTAGTTTGAAAAAATAATTATACAAAAGCCTAAAGCTTAGGTACCTTAACCGTATAGGTTCCTATACAAAACCATTTCACAACGCGACATCTGGCGATAGTACTTTCAGTAACCCAACGGTTTGTATATTTCAACATTTCAATTGAGTACATACCTAAGTTAATTAATTACTTACGAGTAGGTATGTTAATGTATCTTGAAATAGATAAGAATTGAAAGGAAAAGACATGAATATTGAATCATTTTAAGTTTCTCTTAAGGCGCTCCCAGTCGACGATTGTTTTTGTTCGAAACGAAAAAATAAATACTTGTGAACAAGCCACATCTCCTATTTTATAATGTATAGTATATGTGAATAATGATGTACCCATCTTTAATCACTTCGATAAATAATCCTACCGACCGCTGCAATGACGACAAACACACGTCGGCGCGTGGTCCGCTTTAGCTTTTCGAATAAATTAATGATATAAATTATGTATAATTACTTATCAAAAATCTATTCTAATTGAAATCTAGATCTACATATTACCTATCTTTAACAATAAATCACAAGTTGATTTTAATAGTAGGTATATAAAATATTTGTATCATTTTGAAATAATATCTTTATCGTGAAAAGTTTCTGCTATTATGTTTTCAGCTTAATAGAAATCTAGGTAGGAACCTGAAGTAAATATACTTAAAAAATAGGAGATGTGGCTTGTTCAGAAGTATTTCTTTTTTCGCTTCGAAAAAGAGCAATCAGCGGCTGGGAGCCCCTTAAATAGAACCAACCTACGATATAATTATCTTGATCTACTTGAACTAAGAAGACAAGACCTGAATGTGGCATTGTGAGTAGGTATACCTAAATTGATTAATAAATATGGCGGTGTAAAACTTTTCTCGATAGATTTATTTTCCAAAATTGGCTCTTCCAAAATACTAATTTAGTTTTTCCTCAAAACTATGAATGGCTAAATAGTTTATTTTTATATAATTCGTTGAATAATCATACTTGCTACATAAATGAAAGACAGTTTCTTTTTAAGATTGATGGCTTTTAAGATAATGCGCCCATACATAAAAAAAACTAAAATCTCGAGCGTCACCTTAACACCCAGGCACAGAACAAAAATCACACAAATGTTTATCCTGGGTGGGAATCGAACCCACAACAGCGCTGAAGGCAGAGTTACTACCAACTATATCATTGCATTTTCTCTTCTCGCACGATTTTATTTATATTTATTTGATTAACACCGAATATACACTCTGAGACTTCTCTGTGTCAAATTCAAAGTCTCCGAAATACTCGTAGCTAGCGCGACAAATGGTCGACAAAACTGTCGGCGCGTGATTGATCGTTTGTCGCCGATAGATGGCGGTGTTATTAATTAACACAAGACGCGTTTGAGGTTAAGCCAGGCCCGAAGTCGTCACGGTTTCGGCTGCCAATCGTCTGGAGAGAACCGCAGCGTTACTATGCGCTCTTGAAGCGCATTTACGATATTTTATTATATCGTTATTTACTATTTGTTGGTTATTTTTTATAGTTATCCGGTTTATCACGATTCTAATGTGTAGGTAGAGAATAGACCCAAGGTCGTGTCATTTATTTTTATTAAGTGATTTTATTTTTACTAAGAAATTCCTTCATGAAACGTAAAAAAAACTATATCAACTCAAGATTTTTCATTGATCAAAACATTTTTTGTTAATTATTTAATCTAAAACTTAAAGAATTTCGGAGTTAGGTAATAAAAAAATACCCCGATAAAGTCGGTTTTTATTGTTCCGTACCCAAAGGGTAAAAACGAGACCCTATTACTAAGACTCCGCTGTCCGTCTGTCTGTCTGTCTGTCTGACTGGCACAGGGCTATAACTCATGAACCGTGATAGCTAGACAGTTGAAATTTTCACAGATGATGTATTTCTGTTGTCGCTATAACAACAAATACTAAAAACATATAAAATAAATATTTAAGTGAGACTCCCATACAACAAACGTGATTTTTTTGCCGTTTTTTAATAGATAATGGTACAGAACCCTTCGTGCGCGAGCCCGACTCGCACTTGGCCGGTTATTATTTTCTTTTTAATCCGATAACCTCCACGTTTCCCAACAGACTGACGGCGAGAAGTAGTCATGTGAAACTATTTCTAACTATCGAAAAAGTGGTAGGGGACATGAAACGACAGATTTATTCTTAGTATCATAATTTTAGACACAGCATCGCTAAATCAGAATGAATTGATGATCCCAACTTCACCTGAGGCCGTTTGCTGCATAGGTAGACAATCTCTTACATTAAATTAAACCGTTTAGAATTTAGTAGTTACTAGCCGACCCGTGACAAACGTTGTTCTGTCAATTTTATTTTGTAATAATCACAAAGGTTAAATCAATTTCAGGCAGCTTCCAATTTTTTCCCTACAAACCTTGTACTGATAAAATAAATTACGAATTTTGGTAGAATGCGTATCATTCATTAGTCAAAACTGCATTGCTATGACGACTAAATGTTTTTAGTCTGTGATGTGACTGCAATCCCCAAGTACGGTAGACATCCTCTCAGATCTCCCGGCGCTTAGATCCATGAAGATGTCTAAAGAGGTTAGTCAGAGGCACGCCAAAACATTACATTTGGCACATGCCCACATTATGCAGTAGTTAGCATTCCACCCGTGACAGGTTGCAAGCCCGTCGCCGCTTACAAGAATACTATAACTGGTTTAATTTCAGATTACTAACTCACGCTGTTTTCCTACACCGTTATAAGCACGTGTTAATGTGCATATAAATGCACGGTCGGGGTTCGAACCCACGAACGTCGTATTGACAGTCAAGGTACCTCCCACTCGGCCAACACGGTTTTTAGGGTTCCGTACCCAAAGGGTAAAAACTGGACCCTATTACTAAGACTTCGCTGTCCGTCTGTCTGTCTGTCTGTCATGAACCGTGATAGCTAGACAGTTGAAATCTTCACAGATTATGTATTTCTGTTGCTGCTCTAACAACAAATACTAAAAACAGAATAAAAAAAAATATTATCCCATACAACAAACGTGATTTTTTTGCCGTTTTTATAGATAATGGTACGGAACCCTTCGTGCGCGAGTCCGACTCGCACGTGGCCGGTTTTTCATATTAACACTTTTTTAAATTAAATACTCTTCCTCTTTACAACTTAGTTCATTTTAATATAAGTAATTAAGTTTACTTCAAACAGAAATTTAATAACCAAACTGAAAGTTTTTCTTCGAAAAAGCTCAAAGCGTTAATTACATAGTATGAAATAAATTTCTCAATTTCTTTTGACGTCACCGCTTCGTGTGAATTCTTTTTTATTAATTAGCTGTCTCGCTGCAACTTTTATAAACATATTTACTTCGAATGTGTTTTTTATAGATAATGGTACGGAGTGGTTCCTCTTTAAAATATTAGTATAGATACTGTGTTAACATTTGGCGCACTAATATGCCGCAAGAAAGATTATATTGAAAGAATAGTTAGCTCGCTTGACTTAACGGTCGATTTACGTCATTTTCCGAATCATTTGCGCGGACAATGCGGGAAAAAGCTGACACGCGCGTGCAAAAAAAACGGTACACATTACAACGGCTATTAAATAAACTGTTCGAGTGTGTAAATGGTTGTGCGGTTAAATTGCACGTAGATTATACAGCGATCGTAGTGGAATTGTATGCTCGGAGCGTCGTCGCTTTAATGTTGCCATGCAGTTGCAAACTAATAGGTACGAGAACGTGGCTTTAATTAAATAATAAAACAGTTGATGGTTGTCTCTTATTACTTGATTAATGGCCAGCTCTATCGAGTTCTGATTGAAATGCGCTTCTACAGCGTTTTGCAACGATTGATATTGAAACACTTAGGACTAAAACAACAATCCAACTAACATTATAAATGCGAAAGTTAGTGTGTGGGTGAGTGTCTCCTTCACGCAAAAAATGTTTACGGATTAAAATTTGGGGGCACGGCAGTGCCCCCGCCAAGTCGAGCGCGAAGCAAACACTGCCGTACCATCCTTTACTGGAACCATTTCGCCGCATTTTCAGGCCCCTATTTGAGAACCTCTGGATAAGACCAGAACGCTGAAATTTTCGTCATCCAGTAAGCCATAATCACATACTTAAAATCCAAAATTTCAAGTCTGTAGGTCATTTAGTTACGAAGTTAAGCGAAAGCAAAGTTTCGCATTTTAGACAGACACTCACTCACTCACTCACTCACTCATGATCATCAGAATAGAACTAGTACTTCCCATAAACTCAGAAAGCTGAAATTTGGTACAGAGTTAGGGTTTAATGGCCACATAAATGGAAAACCATAAAAACTAGGATAATCGAAGATCTGGAGTACCTGGTGACCCTGATAAGAAAACACAAGAGCCTAACCAAACTATTAGAGATCGACATACCGCCTTTACAAAAAATATTCAACTACTGGACCGATTTGAAAAATTCTTTCACCATTAGAATCCTACATTATCCCTGATGAACATAGGTAATAGTATATTTTCAAAAATATTAGGGATCCGTATGAAAACATCGATAATGTAATCCAAAGTGTGAAAAAAATAAAAAATAAATCCTTACATTGCGTTTGGTGCGGAAATTATTGACAATAGAGCAAAGTAATGTACTACAGTTTTAAAGAGGACATCAATATCTACAAAAAAGTATGCAATACCATATGTCTAACTATTAGGGATCCGTATGAAAACTTCGATAATGTAACCCAACGTGTGAAAAAAATCCAAAAAAAATCCTATATCGCGTACTCTGCGGAAATTGTTGACGATAGAGCAAAATGATGTACTACAGTTTTAAAGAGGACATCAATATCTACAAAAAAAGTCTGCGATACTAAATGTTTTATTAGGGATCCTTATGAAAAATTCGATAATTTAACCCAAGGTGTAAAAAAATTACCTATAATATCATTATTACATCCGTGCGACGCCGCCGCCGGGGCGGACTGCTAGTACGCAATAAAATTAAAGGAAAACTCTGGATAAGACTAGACTGGCTTTTATACCTACCTACTTAACTTATACTTACAAGTTTACAAGAAGAAATAGTCGAACGATTAACTTTACTCTACTCGAACATTACACAAATTGAATAAACAAATTAAATAAACTAAAATATTAATTTCGCTCAAAATTTGATCAAAATATAATGCATTGGACTAAGAGTGGCGGTGATCCCCCGCACCCGTCGCTAGATGGCGCTGACTGTATTTTAAACGCGCTTACGATTTGATTTTATAATAAAAAACCGGCCAAGTGCGAGTCGGACTCGCGCACGAAGGGTTCCGTACTATTATCAAAACGGCAAAAAAATCACGTTTGTTGTACGGGAGTCTCACTTAAATATTTATTTATGCTGATTTTAGAGAAATACATTATCTGTGAAAATTTCAACTGTCTAGCTATCACGGTTCACGAGATACAGCCTGGTAACAGACAGACGGACAGCGGTGTCTTAGTAGTCCCGTTTTTTACCCTTTAGATACGGAACCCTAGAAACATAAAAAATAATTCATAATATCTCGTAACCTACCTATTTACCTAACTACGTAGTTAGCATTCCACACGTGACAGGTTGCAATCCCGTCGCCGCTTTCAAGAATACTAACAGGTTTCCTCACGATGTTTTCCTTCACTGTTATAAACACGTGTAACGCGCATATAGGTACATTTTTCGAACAGAAATATCCATTGATGCACGGCCAGGATTCGAACTCGAAATTAATTGGAAATTAATAATATCTACCTAGGTACCTATTTACCTAACTACATGAATTCAATAATTCAATTTCAAACTTTTTATTCGATCATGTGAAGTACCACCTATTTACCGACTTACTTTACCGATAGTGGTAAAATAGCGCCACCTGCCAGCGGAATCGCAAACCTCTTTCATCTTACCTCTCAAACCCCGAGCGACCGCTCGCATGAGACCGCGAAAAGTACCTATAATACGTAGTAACATCAAATGAAACTAGATGGCGCTGGAATGCAAAAATCAAGTTTGTTGTATGGGAGCCCCCCTTAAATATTTATTTTATTCTGTTTTTAGTATTTGTTGTTCGAGCAGCAATAGAAATACATAATCTGTGAAAATTTCAACTGTCTAGCTATCATGGTTCATGAGATACAGCCCTGTGACAGACAGACGGACAGACGGACAGACGGACAGACGGACAGACGGACAGACGGACAGACGGACAGACGGACAGACGGACAGCGAAGTCTTAGTAATAGGGTTCCGATTTTACCCTTTGGGTACGGAACCCTAAAAACTACTCATAAAAAGAAAAAAAAACTGTGTCAAATAAGAAAATCTAATAAAATAAATCAATAAGCCCACTGTAGTGTATACGGTGATGATAACGTCTTCGATTCCCG
Source organism: Hydriomena furcata (assembly GCA_912999785.1). Lineage (NCBI taxonomy): Eukaryota > Metazoa > Arthropoda > Insecta > Lepidoptera > Geometridae > Hydriomena > Hydriomena furcata. Next base: position 5,603,115 of record OU538821.1, read on the forward strand.
AGGCTAGCCGAGTGAATATACGAATACCGAGCGTTCATCGGATCACTCAAAGCGAGGCCTGCGAGCGAAGCGGACACGTTTGATAGTTATATCATTCGAGGTGTTTTATTTGATACCCAAGCAACCTGTACACCCACGTTTCTACAAAAAGAAGTGAAATCCCACCAAAAACATTCTGTAAAAAACTAGCCAAGTCTCGATGGAGCTGCTTGTTTATCTCTAAAAAGTAATGAAATCTAGACAAAGTCGTGTCAAGTCTGAGGTTCTTTACTGCGATTTCTTTATTATTATAGAATATTATGTGACTTGGCCGTTGAAGAGTACACAAGGGTATAAAACCAGGTGCTCCATGACACCATTGCACCAATCTGTCGCCAGAACCGCTACCCATTAACGATGGAAAATTGCCACTTAGAAAACGTTGATTCAATAACCAGTCAATTGTAGGCTTGATAAAGCTGCGTATTTCAATAACACTTATGTAAAGGCGAGCCTGAAACAAACAGTATAAAAATACGTCTATTTTATGTTAGATCGGTGGTCGATTTGACGCTCCAAAGACAGCAGAAGTAAGCATTGTAAATGCTGAATGCAAGTGTTGCACGATCAACAACAGCCTAAAATAAGACACTAGCGTCCAATTACCAATACCTGTATTGGCTATTATCTCGCTTAACAAACATAGGTAGTTACAACAGATATAACATTACGTGTAAACAAAATTGACTTGTATAAAGTCTTGTATAAACGTATAAAGAATGTTCAACGGCCAAGTCACACAACATTCTATAATAATAAAGAAATCGCAGTAAAGAACCTCAGACTTGACACGACTTTGTCTAGATTTCATTACTTTTTAGAGATAAACAAACAGCTCCATCGAGACTTGGCTAGTTTTTTACAGAATGTTTTTGGTGGGATTAAACTTTACAGTAATATAGCTTATACATCAGAATAACACATATGCTACTTATTAATCAGGTACAACCCGTGCGAAGCCGGGGCGAGCAGCTAGTAATTAATAATAAGTGTTTTGCTATCTATATTTTTAAAATCAAGCTTTTATAATTGTGTAATTGCGGTGTTAATATACTCGTAGCTACCTTCAAGCTCTATCATCAGACTAGCTTGCTGTCACCATAATACATTGTCATCAGAACTTGACAGGTATGCTAAGGTTTTACTCGATCAGATGTTGTTGTTTTTGAGTTCCTGACTCATCATCAAATCAGCGCGTTGTCATCAAAGTTTCTGTATGGTATGCCAAATTTCCGCTTAATCGATGGGAGGGAACTTGTTTAAATCTCAGTTGCAAGAGATCGCTTTTTGTGGGCATTTTAAAAATATTTTTAAATTATCAAATAAACGGTTTATATTGAAAAAAATATTAAAACGACGATTTTTAAACAACATAAAATAGAGCATTTATCTATCTCTTCAGCAAAGGTTCAGCAAAGGTTTTGGATTATGCTTTATTTATTTATTAATTATTCATATTTAAATAGATAAAACGGGAAATTATTAGTTGAGTTCAATCAAATCTAGAGGAATAACGCATCACAACTGTCACTAATCAAAACGGACCATGAACAAAGAATTGTATTAACTATAGATTATAAACAAGCTTGTTTGCTAAGCTTTATTATTGACAGCCAAAATTGAAAACGACCAAAGCCAGGTCTATGACCCTACATAGTAACAAGTGAAGTTAAATAATAGATTGTAAAAATGTACAAACCACTATGCTCGCTCCCACAGTTATTCATTCAACAAGCTTTCATAAGTAAACAGCTATCTAACGCGGTTGTCACGTATAAAGATGCGCGATACAATGAAACACTTGTAAAAAATATGTTAAGGTCTAAAGGTCAGCGTGGTCCAATCCAGTGCTCCTACAAATATTCTCTCCCAAAACAAAAAAAAAACAATTCGATATGCATACAAATTGTTTCTAATAACGCGCCGGGTCGCCTGTGTCGGGCGTAGTATAGTTACTGGGACCGGTACCTCAACTCTGAATACCTAACTGAGTCACTGAGAAACTCTTTCAGGGTTTCACTATCATCATTTTTAGGGTTCCGTACCCAAAGGGTAAAAACGGGACCCTATTACTAAGACTTCGCTGTCCGTCTGTCTGTCCGTCTATCTGTCACAGGGCTGTATCTCATGAACCGTGATAGCTAGACAGTTGAAATTTTCACAGATTATGTATTTCTGTTGCTGAAATACTAAACTACTACTACTAAATACTAAAAACAGAATAAAATAAATATTTAAGGGGGGCTCCCATTCAACGAACATGATTTTTTTGCCGTTTTTATAGATAATGGTACGGAACCCTTCATGCGCGAGTCCGACTCGCACTTGGCCGGTTTTTATTCAAATCCCTACTGCAGACGCAAAACGCAAGTGGTGCTTTCGTTTATCATTCCTAAAACATATTATATTTTTGTAGAATTGGGAGAATATTTTCTAAATAATGTAATAATTAAAATAGATTAAAAATAATTATTCACGCGTTGCGAATTTTTGTAAGTTGAACGTACCAAATAAGGCACTCTGCCAAGTATAGGGTTAAAGAGATATGAAATAAACTGGTGGAAACCCTGTGACTTAGTGACTTAGTCTGTCCTTTGTCAGTCACTGAGTAAACCCAAGAGTTTTATATTATTTAGCTGAAATAGGATTACCCTCTTAGATCTCAAAACGCTCCTTGAAGATTTCTAAAGGAAAACATCGTGAGAAAACTAGTTAGTATTCTTTTTAGCGGTGATAGACTTGCAACCTGCTACATGGAATGTATACTGCAAAATTCAAAACCACTTGTATGGCTTGCAATTGTCTTGCCTTACAATGTTTGATACAATAATTATGTAGTTGAGACACTGTTTTGAGGTACTAATGCAGGTTTGCTGTGCAAAAGTCAAATTGTATCTCGTACGACTGGTAGATTGGGATCAGTCACCCACTATACATTTTAAAGTATCATAAAAATGTTGACTTACGATCCCGATAAAGCATAAAAATTGTTTTTATTTTTTATTTCAAACGTAATATGTTTTGAAGAAGTAATAATAATGTTTGTAGCTAGATAAGGCGGGTAATATTTTCTTTTATGAAACTAATGCTCTTAGAGTGCGCTTCTTAAATTATATCTTAACTAGCGACCCGCCCCGTCATAAAACACATATAAATAAACCTACCTCCTGAATCACTCTATCTATTAAAAAAAGCCGCATCAAAATCCGTTGTGTAGTTTTAAAGATATAAGCATACATACAGACGCGGGAAGCGGGAAGCGACTTTGCTTTATACTATGTAGTGATATATCTATAATCAAATATAGTATCTTATTACCCTTTATGTCTGTATTTTTTGGTTGAAATAATTTTATTTTTCTATCCATTCTATTCTAAAATAAAAATATAAAAAAATATAATCCCCACGTACGGTAGACATACTCTCAGACCTCAAAGCGCTTAGAAACTAGAAGATGTCTAAAGGGGTTAGCCTGAGGCCCGTCCAAACATTACATTCAGCACATACTCACATTTTGCAGTAATATTGTGTAAATTATGAGCGTAATATGTTTAGGCCGTGCTAATTGTGTATAAATAAATAAATAACGGCTATCTCTGCTAGTTAAATAAAAGTACATAAATCCAAATCAAATAATTTTATTTCAAAAGTTTACTAACTACTACTATATAATCACACTAATTTTATGAAAGTTAAGAAAGTTTGAAAGTTTCTTACTGTAAACATATCAGACCGGGCCACGTCCGGGGCGTGACATTCATGTCTGGGCCGGGCCGGAGAATTTAGTTAGTAGACAGGCCCGGACGGGACACGGATCAGGCACTGTTTCATAAAAATTGCTTCATGCCAAATGTATGTAACGTTTCAAATCCGTGCCCTGTCCGAGCCGAGATAAATCTTCCCTTAAGACGAGTAATAAATGTTTTTTATGAATGCAGAATCGTTTTTTCTCAATAATCGCAAAACATACAGTTTTGTTTTTTATGACAAAGATAACTTAAGGATTTAATCTAGATAAATTAAAGACAGAAACACGATTGGTGAATCTTCTCTCGATAAATTTATTTTCCAAAGTTGGCTTTTCAAAAACACTAGTTTCGTTTTTAATCAAAACTATGAATAGCTAAACAGTTTATTTATATATAATTCGTTAGACAATCATACTAGCTAGCTAAATAAAAGACAATTTTTTTTTAAATTTGATGATTTTCAAGTTAATGTAGTTTTATCACTTTTTCCGTCTTATCCGGGTAGACTCAGCCCATACAAAACGTCAAAAATTTCAAGGAGATTATGATCTTTACTGAAACATTTTTTGACTGAAACTTTATTTACGGTCCCGTGCATCACCTGCTAAAAGTTATCCAGATCCAGGTTATAAATTGAACCATAGATTACTTTTAGATAGATACCACGCGAGCTAAGCCGCGTGCCAAAGCTAGTATCTTAATAAAATCAGTATAAAACTGCTGCAACGATACGAAAGTTAATGTTTATTACTTTATAGGATGCCAAATGCAAACACATTAAGTCTGTATCGTTTATGTAAGTGCTAATTGAAACCATTAGAATTACGCGACTTTCTATCGGAATAAATATTTTGTATGGTATTATGTGAGTGAAAACACGATTTTATTAATATCTTCTCGACACAATTAAAATACAAAGTCACCTCCAAACTGTATGTTTTCCGTCGTTATCAATAAATTTCTTCCCGTTAGATTATGAAATTTTGCTTATTAAGGCGAGTAATAAATGTTTTTGATGAATGCAGAATCGTTTTTTCTCAATAACCGCAAAACATACAGTTTTGTTTTACATGACAAAGATAACTTAAGGATAGAATCTAGATAAATTACAGACAGAAACACGATTGGTAAAACTTTTCTCTATAGATTTATTTTCCAAAGTTGGCTCTTCAAAAACACGAGTTTAATTTTTAATCAAAGCTATGAATAGTTAAACAGTTTATTTTTATATAATTCGTAAGATAATAATACTAGCTAAATAAATTACAGACAGTTTCTTTTTAAATTTGATGGTTTTCGAGATAATGCAGTTTTATCACTTTTTACGTTTATCCGGGTAGAGCCCATACAAAATGTCAAAAATTTCACGAAGCAGTTACCATGTGAGAATTTTATATTGTTTTTTTGACATTCTAAAATCATTAACTGTCAAACACGCACACTAACCTCATCACTAATATTCGATTCCAAATATCAATGTCGTAAACTGTGAGGAAATAAACACAGTTGTAAAACTAAGAGATTTGTCATTCCAATTTTACAATGTACTCGTATTATAAAGTTTATCTAAATGCGTATTTTATTTGTCTCCATTGGCCTACCGTATTATTTTATTGTATTGTCAATGATAAATATTGAAAGCTTTTCGTGAGAATCTTTTTATGGACCCGTACCCAAAGGGTAAAAACGGGACCCTCTTACTAAGACATCGCTGCCGATAGCTAGACCGTGATAGCTAGACAGTTGAGATTTTCACAGAATCTGATGATGTATTATTGTTGTCGCTATAACAACAAATACTAAAAACAGAATAAAATAAATATTTAAGTTAAGTAAAATTTTTTTTTAGATAATGATACGGAACCCTTCGTGCGCGAGTCCGACTCGCACTTGGCCGGTTTTTTTTTTTTGTTCACCAATCGAATGACCTAAACATGTTTGATTACAATATCTCTTAAAACCTAACTAATGGGACCACATTTTTGTTTATGAGTTCACAAAATAAGATATTTATTACGACTGTAAATCAAAATAATATATGCAAGCGGCCGCCGGTGCTGGAGTGATACAATATATATAGATATACCTAAACGAAATCTATCTATTTTATTTTATTTTATTTTATTTTATTTTATTTTATTTAAACGAAATCTATCTATATAAAAATCAATTGCTGTACTAAACGGATTTATCTTATCTTGGTCTTGAAATGTTCGTGGAGGTCTAGGGAAGGTTTAAAAGGTGAGTAAAATTCGAATAATTGCCGGGAAAACCCTAAAAACAGCGAACGGGAACGGGAACGGGAACTTCAAACAACATTTGTCAATTGCGATACGAAGTTCGCGGGGTCAGCTTGTATTATATATATTTTGCGGCTATTCTTCTCTAAATATATAACATCCTGTCTGACTGACTGATCTACCAACGTACAGCCTAAACCACTGATGCTAGAAACTTTAAATTTAAAGAGTACTATACCTTTTGGTGGGGTGCACCTCATAGTTCAGTTGGTAGTAGATTTGCCTTCTGCGCTGTAAGTTATGGGTTCAATCCCCACCCAGGACAAATCTTTTTTCTATGGCTGGGTGTTATTATATATTTACAAAAAAAAGTATATAAAGTATTTTATCAGTTACCTAGTATCCATAGTACAAGTTTAGCTTTGTTTGGGGCTAGATGGCGCTGTGTGTTTCGTTTCTAATCAAAACTATGAATAGCTAAACAGTTAATTTTTATATCATTAGATAGATAATCATACTAGCTAAGTAAATTATAGACAGTTTCTTTATAAGTTTGATGGTTTTCAAGATAATGCAGTTTTATAACTTTTTCCGTCTTATCCGGGTTGACTCAACCCATACAAAAAATCTAACATTTCACATATCACCTTAATACAAGCGAGCAAAGCCGAGGGCGAAAGCTAGTACCGCAATAAATTTCACCAAAAAAAAATAACAGTCGGTAAACCAACAACGCCCAACGCTTCAACACGGAAGCGCGAACGCATTTAAGCTGCGTATCGTATTTTATAGAGTTCCGTATCGTATTACCGAAATTGCTACAAACTGTGATATTGGTAGCGAGGGGACGCAGCGGGAAGGCGCGCTCCTGTTTGCAAATAAACACCCGGCGCGGGATAACTGATTATTAATCTGTATGCTGGTGGAGTCGGAGCCACGGGTAGCGGAACCCCTGGCTCCGAGGGCCGCGACAATGGCTTGTGCGCGGCGCTTGTACAATAAGTACCAGCGTGTTGCCAACGCGACGCGACTTCGGCCCGTTCTCACGTGAAATACGAAAGGTGCTGTATGGGAATCGGCTAGCATATACGAATGTAATATTATTTGATTTTAGTGTGTTTTTATTATACTTTAACGAAGGCGTGCACAAGAGTCAATCGCAATATCTTATCCCATGCATATTACATAGGTACATAATATAATAGTCGTTACGCTATTTTGATCTTATAGCGATCTAGTCCAATCGCAATGTTTAATAGTCTGCGATGTAGTTATATCAAGATCTTGGTTTAAAACATTATTATCGTACCTGCTATCTAGACAAAATGATATAAAGCAATAAAGCTTCTAACCTAGAAAGGAACTTAGAAAATAACAGGTCACGTCTATTAATGAAAATGAACAGAACAAAGTTCCATTTCACGTTGCGAGTATGCAAATAGTTATTGTAAAAATACAAATAAAACTAAAACAATGAATTGTATGTAACACAGTATTTTGAATGACAATAGGGGAATGTTTGTCCGAAAACAAACGCTCGAAACAAAACACTCGAGTACTAACCTAAGAGCCCCGCGCACTCAAAAATAATCATTTATTTATAACAGTCAAGAGCTTTTCACCCTTTTGAATGTCGATAAAAACTCAAGTACCTCTGTGACAACTAAATATGTATAACTTAGAGCATAATGAACTCTAAGTCTATGAGATAGGGGTTTATCAGGTGATTGCGGTAACCACAACAGCGCACGCTTCGTCAGACATTCGAGCAGCATTCGAATGACGCGATGCGAAAAATCGTATTATTTTGCTAGTTTCGTGTCGTGTTGTAGAGAACAGTATGACGTCTATTGTGGTAACGAAAAAATATTCCTATTCACACAAAAAATGTGTACAAACATTTCGAATCTATTTTTTTTTTAACTGTCTGTCAGTTTTTGAAGTTTTTTACCAATATTTTATAATTCAATATTTTGAAATATAGTGACTAAATTTTTTTTTAATATGCATTCACAGTTTTGAAACTATTGTTTATAGCTCGTATAAGAATCAAAACAGTACCTTTAAGGAGAAGACAGGACAAATTGTCATCAGTCTCGCTGGATGGTGTGACATAATTTTTGTATAAAGAATCATGGTTCTTTAAGTGACTGCAATAGGCTCTTTATCGTGATTCATACAAAAATACAATATGATAAAATAATATGTGTCATTTCTTCCACTTTGATTCAACATAAGTATTTTATGATACCTTTTTTCTAGGAATGTCAGCAAAAACCGGTCACACGCTGTACCCAATAAAACTTTTCATACAAATTCATATAATTATTTTATGGTCTAGATGTCACTAGACCAGTTATTTTAACGAGAATAGCAGTCTATGCTTAAGACTTGAAACTCAGTGACCGAACAGTTATCAATAGCCAATATTTCAATAGGCAAAATATTGTGCGGTGAATAGAGACGTCAAGCACAAAGGGAGTGCTCGGAACAAAACCACACAATAAAATTGTCAACATTCATTTGTCAGCGATAACAATACAATAATATTGGCCCTTATTACAAGGGAATAAGGGTTTTACTTACTTTGGAACTTCCGCTTGTGGCATCTGCTTTCGTTTATAGGTCAAATGTTTTGTAAACAAGGACATTGTGGGCCCCATACGTCGGTTTATGAATGATGCCAGTATTGTATTCCTATATTTTATGGTGTAACAAATCAGTAGCACCTCAAAATATATTAGCTAACCATCGTAAGTCGGTTGAGCAACTTTATGAGGTTTTAGACAGCTGGTCAGTATTTCCGTCGATTTTAAAAGCCTTAGAGGGTGGATTTTTATCAAATATAGAGTATCCGCGGGGCTTCGTTCAAAGTTATTTTTCTTCAGGGATGAATTTCGGGGAGTTCCTTTCTTAGTGCACAGATTAAATAGTTATTAAGTTTTATGTTGTCGCACGCCAACAACCGTTGGCTGGTAGAGAAGTCCGCCTTTTGTATCAATTTGAGCAATAAAGTATTATAAAATAAAAGAGATTTTCGTGTCTTAAACAATAACTCTGTAATTTAAAGTGTCTCATCCTCATCGTAGACAATCAAGCTTAATCAACGCTAAATCTTTAGGTCAAAATGTCAAGGGCGTACAACATGTGCTACGGACTTCCACAGTAGTAACTGCTACGGAACCTGTGGCTACTATAATTAGGGCTACCAGATGGGATGAGCAAAATTTGGGATAATAAAAAAAAGTAAGGTAGACAGACACAGATATCAAGGCGCTTAGATTCTTTGAATATGTCTAGTCAGAGGCACGTCCAAACATTATATTTGGCACATGCCCACATTTTGCAGTAGTTAGCATTCCATACGAGACAGGTTGCAAGCCCGTCGTCGCTTACAAGAATACTAACGTTTTCCTTCACCGTTTTAAATAAATTATTCAAATAAATTTTTCGAACAAATCCATTGATGCACGCCTGGATTAGAACCCATGATCTTCAGATTTAAAATTGGGGTACCTCCCACTCGGCCAACACGGCCTTAGGATAATAGTCGGGATAAATAAATATTATAGAATGAAGCTATTTTTATTATGATTTTTTTCGAAACAATTTGTATTTTGCTGATACTTGGGATCAATCACGACGAATCCCTACCATCTGGCAACCCTAACTTCAATGCTGTGTACTATCGTAATGATCACTCTTATAAAAAACTGCAAAGTCAATATCAATTGATTTTAAAAGATAGAAAATTATTTATTGTACAAGATTAAAAATATGCTGTTACAGTGTCTTATCACTGATCAGCGATTTCTACCTACAACCTTTGGATGTGAAGAGTTATTGTCGAGAAAGAAGAACTCCATTATAGATGAACAGAGATTTTATTGTTGTTGTTGTCAGCCTCACAGCTCAGTTGGTAGTAACTCTGCCTTCAGCGCTGTAGGTTGTGGGTTCGATCCCCACCCAGAGCATATATTTGTGTGATGCCCCGGCTTCGCACGGGTGGTACCTGGATAAAAAGTCAACCTATTTTGTGCAAACTTCACATAAACCATCTGTTAAATAGTCCGAACAAAGTCTAAACATTTGGTTTGGATAGGTGAGCCCGTTCTTGAGTTTTAAAATTACAACGAAAAGTGGCATTGATTTTTATATATATACTAGCGACCCGCCCCGGCTTTGCACGGGTTTAATACATATAAACCTTCCTCCTGAATCACTCTATCTTTTAAAAAAAACCGCATCAAAATCCGTTGTGTAGTTTTAAAGATATAAGCATACATACAGACGCGGGAAGCGGGAAGCGGGAAGCGGGAAGCGACTTTATTTTATACTATGTAGTGATAGTGATAAATTATTAAATGGTAATAATTATTTTAAAACGAAGATCGATTTTTACGGAACAAGCCTGCTGCGAGACCAATTCTCGGTGTCGTTGGACCTATTACACTCAGCAACAAGTATGTTTTCATTCATTTTCTGAATATTATTATCTTCGTCTAAATTAGCCCCTTCGGTTACGGCACGTAAATTTTAATAACATCAGTTTATCATAGTAAACTGCCATCTGGTATTCGTAGGGTTCCCCTATGTAAGTACCTGTGCACACTGCGTTTTAAAACGCGCAGTAGACCTTGCGTCTGACTCGCGTGCGTATCGGTAGACCTTGCGTCTGATTCGCGTGCGTATCGCGTCTGTATCGCTAAAACGCGCGTAGACGACGCGTTTGAAAACCGCGGTATGCACAGGCACTTAGGTACGTAAGCTTTAAAAAAGAGGTTTTCAATTCGACAACTATATTTTTATTGTTACTTTATCACTACATAGTATAAAGCAAAGTCGCTTTCCGCTTCCCGCGTCTGTATGTATGTATGTATGTTTGCTTATATCTTTAAAACTACACAACGGATTTTGATGCGGTTTTTTTTAATAGATAGAGTGATTCAGGAGGAAGGTTTATATGTATTAAACCCGTGCGAAGCCGGGGCGGGTCGCTAGTTTATGTATAAAAAGAGGAGGTTCTCTGGTAATCCGATTATGATTTTTGTCTATTGTGTTAGATTATAGTCTCAAGTTGGTACCATTTAAATTATAGGTATTTACGAAAGACTAATATTTTCTTCACAGCATTTATAAATTGAATTTTAGGTTTTAACGTACCTAATAATTATAATTTCACTCGTTAGCATCAAAACCGAAGCATGAAACCAACAATTCCTAATGAGCTCCCATTCAGTGCATGTTACTATCACTACCTTGATATAATAATACTAAAACCGAACAAAACAGACCATAGAAATTACCAAAATGTATATTAAATTCATATTACTGAATTTAAACTATTGAAACAGTTCACCAAGTCTACAATACTATAATGAGGTAAAATTTGTATGTTTGTTTGTACCGAAAAAAACCGTTCAGTAGTTTTTGCGTGAAAGAGTAACATCACACACACACACCCACTCACAATCTTTTACATTTATAATATTACTAGGATATACCAATCTGCAGGATTCATGGCGCAAAAGAGTATAATTACGAGTATATTATAGACATTACAATCTTGATGATCACAGGTAAAGTTGATTCGTTAATTGATGTTTATCTAAGTTACGATCACCCATCAAGGAGCAGTAAAAGTATTCTAGTTAGTATTGACTAGATCATAACTACGATAGATGGTTCTACTCTGAAATAACCAACGTCAACAATTAGAAAATTATACTTTTTGCTGCCAAGAGTTATTAGACATCTTCAAGAGTCTAAGAGTCTGCGCTGAGTATGAGTATATACTAATACTCAGCGCCGTACTCTACCGCTTACTCTACCGTAACTATAAATTTTTGGACGGGCCTTGATAATAAAAAAGCCATGTTGGCCGAGTGGGAGGTACCTCGACTTTAAATCTGAAGGTGGGTTCGAATTCCGGCGTGCATCAATGGATTATTCTGTTAGCGCATCAAAAACACGTGCTCCGGTGGAGGAAAACATCGTGAGGAAACCAAATAGTATTCACATAAGCGGCGATGGGCTTTCAACCTGTCACGTATGGAATGCTAACTAATGCAAAATGTGGTCATGTCCCAAATATAATGGTTGGACGTGCCTCTGACTAACCCCACTAGACATCTTCAAAAGATCTAAGCGTTGGAGGTCTGAGAGGATGTCTACCGTACTTGGGGATTACATCGCATGTTCGGAGAGCCAAAGAAGGAAAACCTAGATTAGTCAAAAAACGGTCACTAAAATAAGCCCGTTTGTTAACGCCAGAAATCTCCTATTTATACATACTTCTTACATATGGCAAAAACGGCTACTGCATCTATAGGGAAACTTTAAAACTTATAAACAATATTTCGGGATCGTTTACAACTAAACACTAAAATCACCGCATAAGATCACCGCCTTCATCATTTGTTCCTCTATCGAGATAGCGCTACAATTCCTCAGCTGCATCGTAAACCTTGCACGTTGATCTTCAAATCAAAATTCGACATTTTATTTCTCAGGTCTACAAAGTTCATGTCAACGGATACGTCACGGTATTCATCATATCGTACAGACAATTCAACAATATCGCAATCGTATATTCGCAGTAGGACCTCTGACAGTACGAATGACCCGGACACAGCGATAACCGTCGACGGTTGGTCGACGCGTGAATCTATTTGTTAGTAAAGCATCCATGAGTTTTGTGGATAGGGCACGAAGGACTAGTCGGGGTAGATAAACTTACGTAAAACAACATTTGATTGTTTTTTTGTTTGTTTGTTTAAAATATTTTCAAAAACGTTAGGGATCCGTATGATAACTTCGATAATGTAACCCAACGTGTGAAAAAAAACAAAAATAATCTTATATTGCGTACGCTGCAAAAACTATTGACAATAGAGCAAAGTTATGTACCTACTACAGTTTTATAGAGGACATCAATATCTACAAAAAAATCGGAATACCATATGTCTAACTATTAGAGATCTGTATGAAAACCCATAAAATCATTATTACACCCGCCGGGGCGGACTGCTAGTTTACTTACTAAGTTTATAAACACTATGTACTGAAAACTGTCTCCAAACAAACTGACAACTAATATTTGCACCAAGAACGAATTAATTCAAAATTTTGGACACTAACGACGAGAATATATTTCAAATACGCTCAATAAACCTGCTAAGCCATGTGATGAAGTCTAATTAAAATTGCAAGCTAGGTCTATTCACGCCTTTCTCTCTTAATACATCTTCAAAAAGATCTGAGTGCCTTCAGACTTGAAAGGATTTCTACCATACTTGCGAAATTGGGAGTCGTGATGTTATTTCATTTTCATTTCATATCTATACTAGCTTTTATACTAGTTTTTATTTCCGGACTCTACCGGCGACTTTATCGTAAAACATTGAAATTCTTGTAAATCTAAATATTTTTGGTAAAAAAGTAGGTCGTCTTTTCTAAAAATTCGAACTACCTCTATGTGAAACTTCATCACAATCGGCCCAGCGGTTTCGCCGTGATAATGTCACAAACAGACAAAGTTACTTACGCACATACTACCACTTTTTGTTACCTACCTAATCGGTCGTCTGAGACGTTCCCGAATACATGATATTAATCTTCAAATTATTTTTGTGAGTCAAAGTATAAAAATGAATCGCCGAATTGGATGATTAATTATTTTTTCATGTTTCTTATTATCAGTACAAGGTTTGTTGGTTGTAGGTAAAATTGTAAAATTCGGAAAAAAACTGAAAGTGCTTTTTCCTACGGGACTATTGAAATTTGACAGACGGACAGCGAAGTCTTAGTAATAGGGTCCCGTTTTTACCCTTTGGGTACGGAACCCTAAAACGTGAGTGAGACACACAAACTTTCGCATTTATAATATTAGTAGGATACTTTTTCAAATTGTAGGTAAAATGATCATAAGGTATAAATATCGCCCTATCTTCCAATTTACGAAAGTTATTTTTTGTTATTATCTATTACATGTCAAGAATAACAGGAAAATTACATATTTTTTTCAGCTGTTGGCTATGATTTTTTGTCCCTGACACCTAGATAATCATTTGTTAATATTATTTCATAACCAGTCTAATATTACAGGTGTATTCCCAAAAGAAACAGTATCCACAAACAAATAGAGGATATCTGGTTCGTTAGATTCAACAGTAGGGCAAAAGCGCTGGTTGTGGGCACTTAAACAACATTTTCATTTTCAAATAAACGTTTTATATTTACATTATTACATAGAATAGAGTATTTATCTATCTCTTGAGTTAAGCAGAGGTTTTGTAACAGGCGATATTTATTTATGAATTATTCATATTACGTGCCTCTGACTACCCCCACTAGACATCTTCTAAGGATCTAAGCGTCTGGAGATCTGAGAGGATGTCTACTGTACTTGGGGATTACAGTCGTGATCCTATTTATTTTTTTATTTTATTTTTAATTAAATAGACAAAACGGGAAATCATTGGATGTGGGCTTAACAATCTAGAGGTAAAACGCACCACAAATGTCACTAATCAAAACGGACCATAGATAAATAATTGTATTAACTATAGACTCTAAACAAGTTGCTTGCTATGCTTAGTTATTGACTGTCAAAATTGAAAATGCCCAAAGCCGGGGTAGGCACCACAACCAGGTCTTTGACCCTAAATCACTACACGTTACATTATTATATTATTCAATGAGGTGTTTATTATTTTGTGAGAAAATTTAATGTTTTCCTAAGATTTAATACCTGTAGTCGATAAAATGGTCTTCACGTATCAATGTTATTTTAGTACGAAACAGCTAAAATGTAAGCTTTATTTTTAAACAACTTCACAGAAAGGAAAAGGGTTCTTGATTTGGCAGATATAGTAGGTCTTATAGGTATATGTAGGTCTTCATACCAACAAATATATAATATATTTTTTGGTATGAAGACTGATACAATTTCTATGTTTCTATCATGTTTTATGTTTGAATGTGTTATAATAAGTAAGTCGGTAGAGACACAAAAAAGTAGGTATTCAATCAGCGATCTGGTTCTCATAATATCTAGCTCCAAACTGAGCAAAGCTAGTAGGCGATGTGTTATATCCCCACTGTTACCTAACTATTAATTTTTGCATAAAGATAAGTACTTGGTTCATTGACCACGCCTGCGAAACCACAGGTAAAATCTACTCGTTGAACGATCTTGGAAAAGGCAAGAACCGCTATATTACCCTCTTATTTGATAGAAATTTTACGATCAACAAAACTATACAAATACAATACAAAAACTACTCGAACTAACTTTTTTTATTTGTCAAAACGAAAGTATTGTAAAGTTTCTCCATGTATTTTCTTTGACCAAATTGGTAAAGTTACTAAAAAAGACCAGGTACTCTAAACCCTCGTGCATGCATGAGGAATGATGTAATGTTAATGAAGCAAAAGAAGTATGTCAAAATCGTAGTAAGTCGAAAGCCGTGATCTCTGTCTACCCCTCTGGGAAACAGGTGTGATTTTATGTATGTAAGTAATTTAAAATGTAAGCAATTTAAAAATGGAATCTAGACAATAAACTCGCAGGTTATTTTAGGCATCTTACGTAGTTATAGAACGACCTTTCTGATAGCTAAATGACATCTTAAGTGTGCGTCCACACTGCGAGCTTAGCGCGGTTGCGACCGACGGGCACGTAGTGTCGAACATATAAAACACTAGAAGACCCGCGACAGACGTTGTCCTGTCCAAATTTTAACAATCGCATAGAGAAATGCATGTGGCTATGACGAAAGATGACAGATTTTAATCCCAAATCATCCCTTTATCGTCTTTTTATCATTTTGGGGATGTTTTTTGGATTATAAACACTCCTATTTTTAATTCAAATAACATTTTCAACTACAGTAAATTTATTTTTTATCGTTCAGGTCTTATTGACTATGAAACATACAAACTTTCGCATTTATAATAATTATTTTTGCGTGAAAGAGTAACAAACACACACACATCCACTGACTCACTCACAAACTTTCACATTTATAATATAGTAGGATTAGGATACTTCGCGCCTTTCGTCGAAACCGCTCCAAGCTCGCAGTGTGGACGCGCCCTAAGTATCATGCACGAGTACAAGGTACAGCCGTTATCGGCGTAATAATGCCCGTTGATAAGACCGAGTTCTTTGTCTGACGAGAACCGCTCCCGACCTCTCGACCCGAGCCCTTTAGATCATTGTTTTACATACATTAAAAAAAGATTAAGTACCTACGAATTTTACTAATATTATAAATCTGAAAGTGAGGATGTTTGTATGTTTGGAGCGGAATCAAACCAAATGGTTATAAATGAAACTTGAAATAATCAATTGCACAACATGTATCTCCCTCCATACTCTCATATCACTAGTCATTGCGGTATTTACAGCTTTTTACCCACTATCATCTATCACACAAACGATCCATCTCTTCTTAGGCCTGCTTCTACTCCTGTTTCCATCCTCATTCCTACCCATCACTCTTTGACGTGGCTTTAAAATAAACATAGTATATGCCCTGGAATAAAGTATAGGCTACTTTTTAGGGTTCCGTACCCTAAGGGTAAAAACGGGACCCTATTACTAAGACCACACTGTCCGTCTATCTGTTTGTCACAAGGCTGTATCTTACGAACCGTGACAGCAAATCATTTAAAATTTTCCCCGCCGCTTTGACAACAAATACTAAAAACAGAATAAAATAAATATTTTAGTGGGGGCTCCTATACAACAAACGTGATTTTTTTGTCGTTTTTATAGATAATGGTACGGAATCATTCGTGCGCGAGTCCGACTCGCACTTGACGGGTTTTTATTTTTATAAACACTTTTTTTACACTTTTTACCTCGTGAGCTAAGCTAGTTAATGATAATATATTCAAAGAAAATAACTTGACTTGAGTTTAAGCGCTTTCTCCGAGTACCTACCACAAAAAATCTTTTGAGACAGACAGACGTAACGAAGTCTTGAAAATAGTATGAAGTCATTTGATTGAAATTGGGGACAAAACAAAGTCATTGAACTAACTTAATCTGGTCATGTTACTTGGGCAAGTTACTAGTGATAATATTTGATTTGAATTTTGATCATTCGTCTTGTTAATGAATCAGATATGCATAGCTGCCATAACGAACAAACCCGCAAAAGGTGGTAATAATTTTGTAAAGATGATAGTCGCCATTTATATTTACCACTAGCGACCCGCCCCGGCTTTGCACGGGTAGCATGTTATTATACATATAAACCTTCCTCCTGAATCACTCTATCTATTAAAAAAAACCGCATCAAAATCCGTTGTGTAGTTTTAAAGATATAAGCAAACATACATACATACATACGCGGGAAGCGAAAAGCGACTTTGTTTTATACTATGTAGTGATTTATTAGTCCAAAATCACATCATTATCAAACAATCGGACAATTGAAAAAACCCTCGACTAATATTTCTCAGGATACTACATTTTTAATCGACAAGTACGGTAGAAGTTTTTCACATCCCTTCAACAACAATAATCAATACAAGAAAAAACGTGGTAATTAGCCGTATTTCTATTGAAAATGATTAACAACCACGATAGTTTTAATTCTATAACTATAAAAGAACTGATGATTTTCAAACAACTTTCGATGAAGTAACCTTCAAACAAAATCAAGATCCGTTCATCCGTTTTGGAGCTACGATGCAACAGACAGACTTACAGATACACACGTTAAATTTATAACACCTTTTTTTTCGTCGGGAAATAATTAATAAAATAAGCAACATAAACTATCTAAACAATTTAATTTAATTTAACCAGTTTTCAGCCCTCCAGAGAGAATGAATTCACCATAATGAACTCGTATTTCAAAATAACTAAAAACATGAAAGCCTATAGCCTAAGTCTATTTGTCTAATTACATTTTTACTTCTTTTTAGGATATTTCGAGTACCTAATCACTTTCGATGGGGATGTTCCTGAAGATTGCAAAGTTACTTAGTATTATCTGCACAGTACAAGCCTTGGCCATATATGGAAACCTTGAAAACTTTGATGGCAAGAAGCATCATCATCAATTAGAGCAAGCTTGTTGGCTGAAGTTTGAGTTTGTGTAGCCAAAACTTTATATTACCTATTACCTATTTACATACTATTAGTATAAATCTGTTTTACACACATTTACCTTATTATTCATTTTTATGGCTTGGATACTAGTACTATTTACTTAACATCGACATCGCAGGCGACATCTACGTTCTACGGGTCGTGGCACAGACGCTCGCTACGGTGTCCCTCACCAGTCGCCCGACACGAAGTCTACCGGCTCGCGTACACCAAAACCGATTTTGTCGGCCGCTGGCGAACAGAACTACTCGGACGAGTAACTCGGGCGTTCAACTGAATACACTGCAGACGATAACGGCCGTTGTCGGTGGAACTTATGAAGTCTGAACTGTGCAAAAACAGAGTACAGACGTGTTCGCAGCCGGTAAAACTGACAAAAAATCCAAACACGTTCGGACTCGTCAGTTGATCGTTCGTTTTCGGGCGTCATCGGACGACGTCGGTAGTAGCAGTGTATGCGCTCTCTTTCATTTACTTACGTTTGATTTGATCGGCCGATGACGCCCGAGCATACTTCGGCCGATGACGGTAACGGTGTACGCGTACCGTACGGCGACGTCGCCCGACATGTCGGACGATATGTTGCGATATGTCTCCTAGTACAAATACGGTTTAGAGACATATATTTAGTTTTTTGGTTTATTCCAACAATAAGTGTATAATGCTCCCTATATCTACGAGTTTTATAGCTATGAACACTGCAAAAATTTACGATATTTGGATATTTTCAGCCTAGATTGCGTCAGTTAAACACCATTGAGATGCAGGGTAAGAACATACCGCGTATGCAAATTGCGTTATAAATCGGCCAGCCAGAATTTATAATGACGGCAAAGGTGGCCCCTTAGAACGAGTGACCTATGTACATCTAGCCACCCTGTTAACTGCAAACTTACTCGTATATCAGCTGCTGGCGATCGATTATAGATATCGGTAAATAATATTTCCTACTAACCCGCGCCCCGCATTTCCTACTAATGAAGTTTGTAGGCAAATTTTTGATACCTTAGGTTACATCTATACTAATACTAGCTGTCCCGACAGACGTTGTCCTGTCAAATGTCAATAATCCCACAGAAAAAAGCACTTTTCGTTTTTCCCGATCTTTACGCCATTCTTATCACTTAGGGGTATTAAAAATAGATGTTGGCCGATTCTCAGACCTACTCAATATGCTCACAAAATTTCATGAGAATCGGTCAAGCGGTTTGGGAGGAGTACGGGAACTAACATTGTGACACGAGAATTTTATATATAAGATTATAAAGATAAAAGATTTTTTTTTATATATTCGTAGCGAATAAACTCAAAAACTACTGAACTGATTTCAAAAATTATTTCATCATTGATATTCTACATTATCTCTGAGTAACTTAAGCTATATTTATACAAGAAAAAATTTGGGATTCATACTAAATCTTCAATAATGAACAAAAATTCTATAAAATCATACGTGTACATATATACACCCGTGTAACACACCGCCGCCGCCGGGTGGACTGCTAGTCTTATCTTCTACTATATAAAAGAAAGTCGGGTTTGTTACAACACTTATAACTCAAGAACGGCTGAACCAATTTGTCTGAAAATTGGTGTGGATACTTTTTAACGGGAACGGGAACGGTAGTTAATTCTAAAGCGATACGAAGTTCGCCGGGTTAGCTTGTTATTAATATTTATATATACGCACTTTTAGCAAGAGACTGATAAAGCCCTACTGACACACACAGGTTAGTCCAATAATTAGCAACAACGAGTGCCTGTTTTAAGTGAAGAACAAAGTAGAATTTGCATTATTTCGGCGCATGACCATCGCCCCATGCGGTGTGAATTCTCAAACAATGTAGTACCCACACAAGATATGCATCGTTTATGAATGAACGAGAAATGATCACAGACTAGTGATAATGTTAAGAATTGGATTACGAGTTCAGAGTTTATGCGATGCTTAAATAGTAATAACAGTTTTATGTGACCGTTCTTCGTCTTGTGAAACGGTGCACGCGCATTTCACTTTTTCCCTATTTTTCAACCGACAAAAGAAGGTTCTCAATTCGACGCGTATATTTTTTTCTGTTGTTTTTTTTATAACCGGACATATCTTTTTACTTCGTGTTTTTTTTTTATTGTGTACTTACCTAGAAAATACTCGAAAGTTTAATTATGTAGGCCTAATAGTTCCTTCATATAACTATAATATGTTTTCTGTTGAAAAATATTTTCAATGACAAGCGTAAAATCATTTAAACCATCGAGCACCAGCGCTCTATCACCTGTCACATCATATAACATTGTCATCGGAACTTGACAAGTATCCAAAGTTATTACTCAAGGAGTTCCATTGTGAGTATCTGTTGAACAGCTCCTGACTCCATCATCAGATCAGTTCGCTGTCCCCATATTATTGCATTGTCACCGAAGTTACATAAGTATGCGAAATTTCAGCTGAATCGGTTGGGGATAACTGCTTCAAAATTGAGTTGCAAGATTCCACCTTAACAAACATAGTTACATAGTTACATACATATATACATTGCAAGTTAAATAAAAGCTTGTAAAAACGAATATTGTCTCTTTGACTTTCCGATTAGTCGAAACAGTTTTCGTCGATTTTCTTTTAGTTTTTTAAACGTAATTATTATTAACGCTAGTATGTAGTCTAATGGGATGTGAACTGTAGTCTTTTTAGCTACTTAGAAAAGTAATGTTGTATATCCTAGTAACTTTCCTCGTATACTCCTATGCAAAAGTTTGTGAGGATTTAATGTTTATACTTCAATCAAGCCATTTAACGGCTTAACCAATTTGGAAGAAACTTGAAATACTTAATATTTATGATCTAAAACAACTTATTCTATATAAACTTTTTATTTAAATAATATGCGAGTAAAACCGTAAACAGAAGCTAGTATTTACATATATTTCCATTGTTTTGTAATTTTTATCGAGATGAACTCAAGAACGGCGTAATTTGATGCCACTTTTGACACAACACGCTTTGATTGAATGTACAAGTAAACAATTTATAAATATCATTAAAAGATTACAATAATCTCATTATTTACATTTTAACCGATAACGAATAATGTAGTAATATCAATTAAATTCAATGTACTTATTTTAACAAAGTCAAGGTTAATTTAGACATATAATATATTTAAAAAAAAATATCTACTATTTTTTTCAACCTTTTTTCAACGGACAAAAAAGAGGATTTTTTTTATTTAATATTTTCTTATAATAGTGGGAAATATTCAAGTAGTTAAATTGTCAAACAGATTTCCGCGCAGGTATTAAGATAGGTACCTACTGACCAAAAAACCCTAAATATATAAAATATTAGCTTCGGATATAATTCCTTTAAGGCGAGTAATTAATATAAATAAATAAATATTGGCGGACTTTACACACAACACCATCTAGCCCCAAACTAAGCAAAGCTTGTACTATGGGAACCAGATAACTGATAGAATACTTATTTACTTTTTTTTTTTGTAAATACGTACATAATATACATACTACATAGTAACACCCAGACACAGAACAAACATCTATGTTCATCTTAAAATGTTTGCCCTGGTGGTGTCGAGTGTGACTGACTGATCTAGTCAGTCAGTCAGTCCGTAACGCAAAATTTTTATACATTTAGATAAAAAAACAATGCAATTCTTCTAGAACAATAAAACTGCAATAGATCGTAGAGTCTTTCAACTCGCCGTCAAAGGAGACGGGCGTGAAGATAATAAGTACAATAATACGAGCGATGCGATTCCCGGCATTCCACCGCCATACTTGACCCTTGAAGTTGTCAAAAAAATAAAAATTACAGATCGCGTGAGCCACACGAGTTTAGTCGGGTTAATCCGGCAGACATGCGCGCGAGCATGATCCGTGACGTCACGCGAGCTTCCGCCGGGAAAATCATTTTTATGCACCCGCCACCACTCATCCTCCTAATATGGCGCAAGCAACAATAACCTCTATCGCAACCAAATAAAGTGTATTAGAAAAAAAAATAAGCAGCAATTTAATTGTTGGAGTTTATGAAGACACGGTCTGCTAAAGAAATGGTGTTACTCTGAGAGTAACGATTGTCAGTTCATGTAGTTGTTAACATTCATTCGGTACATCAACATGGTATTGGAACATGAAAGCAGACTGGCATAATAATATGTGCGCTTATTAATAAGCAGAGAGAAAATGGAGTAGGAAATATGAACCACCGAAATTTGGACTCGCACTAACGCTTTCGAGTCTGCAGTAGTATGAGCTTACTAGTCAAATCATGACATACTCGCTTTGCTTGTTAATTTCTCTCTTTATGCTGCTAACGTGTGACTTTGATGATCCGTCTACTGTCATAATCAAGTTCTTAAAAAAAAAAACACGACTGTAATCCCCATGTACGTACAGTGTACATCCTCTCAGATCTCTAGACGCTTAGATCCTTTGAAGTTGTCGTGTTACCAGTTAGTGTTCTTATAAGCGGCGATGGGCTTGCAACCTGTCACGTATGGAATGCTAACTACTGCAAAATGTGGGCATGTGCCAAATATAATGTTTGGACGTGCCTCTGACTACCCCCACTAGACATCTTCAAAGGATCCAAGCGTCTGAAGATCTGAGAGGATGTCTACCATACTTGGGGATTACAGTCGTGATCCTATTTAGGCGATACACGATAGGCGATACGTCAAAGGAACGTTTCAACATGACATTATTTTGGCATATTTTGCAATAGTTAGCATACCATACGTGATAGGTTGCAAGTCCATCGCCGCTTGTCCACCACTCACCCTGAAGAAGATTCTCTAGACGAATCGAAACATTGTCGTTGTCTTCATCAACAATTTATTAACCAAACGTGTTTCTGTCTATAATTTATCTAGATTATATCCTTATGTTATCTTTGTTATAAAAAAAACAGAACTGTATGTTTTGCGGTTATTGAGAAAATAACGATTCTGCATTCATCAAAAACATTTATTACATTACCGTGTATCTTTGGCTACAGTTATAAAGAAGGGTATTTTGCGAACTAATTCCATTATTTTCTATTCATTGAGCGTATCATCTGATCAGACGTTTACAAGGTGATAACAAAAAACATACAGGGAGCAAAAATATTACTATTTGTGTCACAATACGTAGATAAAGAGATGATGAATTAAACTGGGGTCCCATAACTTCCTTGGGAAACGCTAAACGCAGTCAAGCGTTAAGGTAATGAATGAGTTGTTTTGTATTTATACTTTTTGTGTAATTAACTGGCTTTATTAATTATTATAAGCTATAATAATTCAATTGCAATCAAATTGGTGTGTACTAAAATATCGACAGTTCAAACTAAAGTGGTTGTTTTTAGTACCTACCTACAACTTATTTCACTAAGCTAAAACAATGATTATTATAATTTTCAGACGACGTAAAAAAAAGTTTCTTTATTCGAAGTGTACATATTTATTGCTTTTGTATATATATATACCGCATATCTTTTTACCTGACGATCTGATTTAGGTGTTTTTATTTCTATTATGTAGTGAATAGTCCGAATTTGACCCCATTTAAATTGTAATAATGTAGAACTAATAGTTGCTTCATAAAAAATAAAAAAACTGATATCGTCTCTTGACTTTCTGATCAGTCAAAACAATTCCCTGGTTTTCTTTTTAGTCTTTAAAACATAAATACCTATTTTTGTTTCATAAAATATGGCTTAACCAATCCGTGCTCGTTTGAAGTAGCACTTGTTACGCGTGACGAGTCTTGAGGTAGGTAGGTACGAGTAGGTAGGTACACGACAGCGGCTAAACGAGTGATCTCCGGTAAAAGTCTTGTCTTGTCCCATTCACCGGCGCAGCGCGCGGGCGCAACCTGCCTTGGTGTGCGTCCACACTGCGAGCCTAGCTCTTTTAGCGCGAAGTATCGAACATTATGAATCGCGCTATTCCTACATTATGGACGCAAAGACGCGTTTCATATGTTCGATACTTCCCGCCCGTCGTCGAACCGCGCTAGGCTCGCAGTGTGGACGCACACTATAACGTTTCAACACATCCGACGACGTTATCTCTACGTGGGCGCATAATTAATTCAGCTAATTTTGATAAAGCCACTATCCATTCCCATGGCCATCTCACTCAGTGGGAAGCCCATAAAGAAATTTATTCTATATCTAAATTTTATAAACAGAAAACTTAGATGACATTGATACGACGCCGCGGGAAACCGACCTACGGCTCCGGCGAAAGAAAACAAGTGATTTTTGAATATTAAATCGGATGAGAAATTAATATGATGATTTAATCTGTTTTTTTTTATATGTTTACAGATTCTATCGAATATTTGAGTAATAAATTACTTTTCATATAACGAAATGAAGGTACACATTTTAAACAATTATTGTTATACTCGTATTGATCGTTATTACTGTATTGTTTACGTAGAGGGCTTCCAAGCTTTGATAATTAACGAGTGCTTACAACTGTGTTTTTTAGGGTTCCGTACCCAAAGGGTCAAAACGGGACCCTATTACTAAGACTTCGCTGTTCTTCTGTCTGCCCGTCTGTCCGTCTGCCACAAGAGCTGTATCTCATGAACTGTGATAGCTAGACAGTTGAGATTTTCACAGATGATGTATTTTCTATTGCCGCTGTAACAGCAAATACTAAAACCAGAATAAATTAATATTCAAGTGTTTTTTGCCGTTTTTTATAGATAATGGTATGGAACCCCGACTCGCACTTGGCCGGTTTTTATTATTATTCATTATGCTAAAGTTCACGCTAAAATAATTTAAGTTACAGTTGCCTTAATTCAATTTGGACGAGGTTGTCGACCGCACATATGAGCGCAGCATAAAATACACATGTAATGTGTTATTATGTAGTTGATTTATATCAAAATAATATTAAGATTTATGTTACTAAGACTTGTAAAATAAGCATAAGTTATGTGTAATTATGAATAATTTTCTTAATTGATAAATTATTATCCCAAACTTGTTTATTCATCGAATGCCGCATCGAGATTTATTAATTATGCTAGCACTAATCTATATACATATAATAAAACTGTAGAAGAGTTCAATTCTGTACATTGATCTATATACATATAATAAAACTGTAGAAGAGTTCAATTCTGTACATTGAATGAAAACTAAAAAAAATACTCCTAGGAGTCTTCATACTACTAACACAAGCCAAAAAAAACATTTTGAAATTTTTGTCTGTCTCTCTGTCTGTCTGTCTGTTGTCTGGCTTTCACGCAAAAACTACTGGACGGATTTTGATGAAACTTTTTTTGTTATGTAGCTATTAGTCCTCGGCAACATATTAGCTATCATTTATTTTGAGAATTGGAATACCAGATGTGAAAATATCTGTCGCCCAGCGAAGCGGGCACGGTCCAGCTAGTAAAGAATATAGGCAAATTTTTGATACCTTAGGTTACATTATTGCAATTTGTGTAGGGAACTCTTAATTATTTTCATGATAAAAAATGGCCCATCTTCCTCCCTGATAATGGAGCTTTTGATAGGTGAAATAATTTTTAAAATTGTTCCAATAGTTTTTTAGTTAATCCATCACTACATAGTATAAAGCAAAGTCGCTTTCCGCTTCCCGCGTCTGTATGTAATATGTATGTATGTCTGTATGTATATTTGCTTATATCTTTAAAACTACACAACGGATTTTGATGCGGTTTTTTTAAATAAATAGAGTGATTCAAGAGGAAGGTTTATATGTATAATACATGCATAATATAGTAGAGAAACACTGATAATTTTAGAGGTTTCTAATGTGATGTCGTAAATAAACACATTTTTTTGCGCTTACATTGCAAATGCTGGCTGAACCCCACGAGATATATCAAAATAATGTACTACAGTAAAAACGTCTACAAAAAAGTCAACGATGGTATTAGAAATGTCTTACGCACAGCGAAGCGGGCACGGGTCAGCTAGTTACAAATAAAAATAAGCATACAAAAAAAACTTTTTTTTAATCTTTTCATTATTAATATAGTTTAACCTGTAAGTAGAAAAAGTTAAATTCAATTAACAACTTACATATTTATACGAGTACAATATTCGTCTCAACATATTTGGTACTTAACTGAACTCATTAAAAAAATAACCGCTTTATTTATTCATTTATGCGAAATATTTTAAGGCTAGTGAGCGATTTATTACTTAGCTATGTTAATAAAATGTAATGTACCTACCGGTATATTGCATTGTACGGTTAGAGACTGCACTTAGGCAAGCTGCACAAGCACTGAAAACGCGTCGGGTTATCTAATATGGTTTGCAAAACAGGCGATGAAACCTTGACTCTTGGTGTTTTAGCTTTATAAAGGCTACACTGAATTTAATCTCTTGTATACTTATAACTAGCGACCCGCCCCGGCTTCGCACGGGTTTAATACATATAAACCTTCCTCCTGAATCACTCTATCTATTAAAAAAAACCGCATCACAATCCGTTGTGTAGTTTTAAAGATATAAGCATACGGCTCTTTAGTCGACTGGGCCCGCTCGAACTAGTCCCGCGGGCCCAGTTGACCTAATGCATTTAATTTATTAGTTTTCTTTAGTCGACTGGACCCATTACTAATTTGAACAAAAAATCTATTGTCTGATTTCAAATCCGTGTACAGATGTGTACAAAACGTATTAGAGATAAACAAAAATAAAACACCTTCACATGATTATAATATGATACTAATGTTTATCGGGCTCTTTTGCTACTGTTCGGGCTCACTTAGAACTAGTCAAAATTCATAATATACAAAAATATAAACTGAAAGAATTTGAAAGCTTGTCAGAATGCTTTATCAGATATATTCTATTCAACAATATAAAATTAAAATATTTGAAAATGAGTCTTTTGACTAATGCTTACTTTGAATTATTCAAAAACAACATTATACAATAATTCAAAATTTAAAAAGATACATAAAATCACAGTTGTTTGATTAATTCTTGATACTTGCTTAAAACTATTCAAAATCGACAATATACTATGACATAAGCCGTGTTGGCTGAAAGGGAGGTACCTCGACTTTCAATGTGAAGGTCGTGGGTTCAAATCCCGGCGTGCATCAATGAGGATTTTTCATGCGTATGCGATTTTTCATTCAAAATGTATATGCGCATCAAAAACAAGTGTTCAAAACAGTAAAGAAAAACATCGTGAGGAAACCAGTTCGTATTCTTATAAGCGGCGATGGGCATGCCACCTGTCACGTATGGAATGCTGACTACTGCAAAATGTGGGCATGGCCAGATATAATGTTTGGACGTGCCTCTGACTACCTCCACTAGACATCTTAAAATGATCTAAGCGTCTGGAGATCTAAGAAGATGTCTACCGTTCTTGGAGATTACAGTCGTAATCCTATTATTTATTAATAATTTACTATTAGGTACATCAATCATAAATAAAAATAGCTACTTAAAAATCACAGTTATTTAATTAATGATCACAAAAAATTAAAACCTCAATTTCTCTAAACAATGGCTTACCAGTAATATTGCCGCTAAGTAATTCGTTTATTGCAAAGTCATTTTTTTTTCTCTTATGGTTTCAGGCAACCTCTTTGAAATTTTGAGATCTGTAGGGTTTTTCAACGCAATCAAGAAGTAAGCCTAATCACTACATAGCCCTTCTAAAAGTAGAGCGATGTTGATATTGGATTTATGTATTCCATTAAAATATTCGACAATAGTTGAAACACTTTTCTTCTTGTCTATTCTAATACCAAATTTTGTAAGCGGGACCAGTTGACCAATTCAAAATATGCATTAGGTCAACTGGGCCCGCGGGGCTAGTTCGAGCGGGCCCAGTTGACTAAAGAGCCAAGCATACATACAGACGCGGGAAGCGACTTTGCTTTATACTATGTAGTGATGATGACAATTCGATGCAATTCGATTTTTGATAAAAGTAGCGTTTTTAGAGTTTCGTACCTAAAGGAAAGAACGAGATCCTATTACTAAGACTTCGCTGTCCGTCTGTTTGTCACAAGGCTGTATCTCATGAACCGTGATAGCTAGACAGTTGAAATTTTCACAGATGACGCAAAAACAGAATAAAATAAATATTTAAGTGGGGCTCCCATACAACAAACGTGTTTTTTTTTTGCATAGATAATGATACGGAGCCCTTCGTTTTATCCAGGTACCATTCGGGCGAAGCCGCTGGCGGAGGCTAGTTAAGGAATCAAAAGTTTAATGGGTACCTACAATTTTATTGTAAATTGTTTCGACTAAACTTATGATCAAAATAACGAACGAAATCGAAGCAGTATTTTGATGTAAAACTAAATTAATTTGAAACAGGTCATTAAAATATATCCTTACTTGTATATGTAGGTATTGCTATTTGTGGTAAAATAATTACGTTTAAAAAAAAAGAATACCGACTAAATAGTTTCGACCAACCAAAAAGAAACGATGTAGACGCGTATATTTTTTTATCTTTTTACCTGGTGTTCTGATTTCAGCCCATTATGCACAATAACCACAATAACCAACTACGTTTTCCGAGTATGCATGGCCGTCTAGTAAATGTAAATGTACAAAGGAGGTTGCATCCTTTGTAGGTACATCTACATTTACTAGTACATCGACCTTTGGCTCACCTAAACAATATTCTAATTAAATCCTCCTTGATTTGTTTTCGATATTTTAAATATCTTAGATAAGACTGAGGTATTTGACAGTAAAAAAGAAATTCGAATCAATGATGCTTGCCTGACTTCTGAATTGTGATAGTGACGGACAGTTGACGAATAAACCTTTTATTATTTCTGGATTCATGTTCAAATAATAGTACCTACCAACCTAAACTTATTATTAACCTAACTTATAATTCGTATTTTGTTTTTTTACACGCCATACATTAAACAAAGGAACAAAAAATATATATAATAATATGCCGAATTGAGAACCTCTTTTTGAAAAAAGTGTAAACTCATTAAAACAAACAACTATTTTATAGAAATAAAGACAAGAACTATGTAGGCATTCTATATCTCCGTAGCAACTAGGGTTGCCAACTTTTATTAGAAGAAATAGAGTATATCTCAATTGTCTAGCTATCACGGTTCATGAGATACAGCCCTGTGACAGACAGACGGACAGACAGAAGGACTGCGAAGTCTTAGTAATAGGGTCTCGTTTTTACCCTTTGGATACGGAACCCTAAAAAGAGTATTTTAGCAATCTTTATTAGTTTTATAGATTATACTCTATTTTAGAGTACTATTTATATTTTTACTCTTTTTTATTATTTTATGTTTGAATGTGAAAGATCGAACAAGGTGAAGGCTCAAACAATAATAATAATTGGAAGTACTAACCAAGTACGTACAACAAAAAAAATTAACTAAAGAGCTTCAGCACAAATTCAAAAAGCAGCTGGCAACCCTGATAACAGCCGAAACGTTATCGTATTACGTGATAATACAGTGAAATGTAAATGTTACAGATACAAATCGCCGCTTGTCTCAAAGTATCAATGACGCGGTGCACCTATATAAAAATACCTACCTACACACATGTTTGTAGAACAACAGTATAATGTGCCTAGGTATTATCGGGTAAACTGGCTACACTTCGATTTTTTCCGTAAAAACTCTTGCGTTTGACTGATATTCAAACCACAGTCTAAACCAGTGTTCCGCAAAGTGTGTACCGCGGCACACTGGTGTACCGTGGTCATTAGTTGGTGTGCCTTGGAAAAATAAGGATATTATAAACGTATTTTTAGCAGCCCTGTCAACGATTACTCCAAATTTAGACCGTCTATGCTCAATTAAACGGGCTCATGTTTCGCTTTAGATACCTTTTCAGCAATTTAAAGTTTAAAAGGGATGATTTCTGTATAGATGGCGCTGGTGTGCAACAAATCTGACAACACAGACTAAAAACATTCAGTCTTTTCTATTCGATTATTGAAATTTGACAGGACAACGTCTGTCACGGGTCGGCTAGTACAATATAATGCAATGTATGAAGGTTGATTGATTATTTTAACCACCATAGTAAAAATAATGCAGTGTTACGTCTTCATCACGAAGTTTTTTACTGCGAGTCAAAGAGCGGACTGGTATGATGCGAAACTATCCGTTTTAACAATAGCCGGCGATTCGTTCCCACCTACTACATCCTAGATAAAATTTTACCATAATACGGCTTATTATAAAACTGTTTTGCAACCATAATCCACTTTAATGTTTATCGTACGAAGTTTATTTATAACTAGCGACCCGCCCCGGCTTCGCACGGGTAGCATGTTATTATACATATAAAGCTTCCTCCTGAATCACTCTATCTATTAAAAAAAACCGCATCAAAATCCGTTGTGTAGTTTTAAAGATATAAGCAAACATACATACAGACGCGGGAAGCGGGAAGCGGGAAGCGACTTTGCTTTATACTATGTAGTGATAATTTTTAAATCTGCCATATAATTCGTGAGGAAACCAGTTAGTATTTTAAGCGGCGATGGGCTTGCAACCTGTCACGTATGGAATGCTAACTACTGCAAAATGTGGGCATGTGCCAAATATAATGTTTGGGCGTGCTACTACCCCCTCTAGACATTTTAACGGATTTAAGCGTCTGAGATCTGAGACGATGTCTACCGTATTTGGGGAATACAGTCGTGATTCTATATATATATATTTTAACAACATAGTATTTAACAGTACCTACCAATTGTGCTCCACCACACTGGAGCTCTAAATAGCATTAAGGAATGGATCATTGAAAAAAAAGGTAGACCCCAAGCCGTGTTTGTTGCCTGATTCTTCTAGGCTTGGTCGCGAGGAATCGGCGTC
This sequence comes from Hydriomena furcata, assembly GCA_912999785.1. Taxonomy (NCBI): domain Eukaryota; kingdom Metazoa; phylum Arthropoda; class Insecta; order Lepidoptera; family Geometridae; genus Hydriomena; species Hydriomena furcata. Next base: position 5,634,122 of record OU538821.1, read on the forward strand.
GCTTCACCTAGTTCCTAAGACGTTTCAAAATGATCCTTGTGTTTTTATTGAAATAAATGATTTCAGAATTAGAATTTGAATTATTATTTTTCTACACCTAGCAATATTTCTAAGTACTGTTTTTTAAGTCTTTCAATAATAAGTTTATTATTATTATATATTTTTTTATAATAATTCATCTCTGCCACCCATGCATTCAGGCCAGTACTTGCCAATATAACGAGTGGAAGGACAGTCTATTGAATTCAATTTGTGGTTTTGCCTCATGCGATAACTTTAATAAGTTACCTATAACTACTCGTAAGTGCTTAAACTACTTGTCGACTGGCAACTTTTTTAGGGTTCCGTACCCAAAGGGTAAAAACGGGACCCTATTACTTAGACTTCGCTATCCGTCTGTCTGGCGCAGGTCGCAGGGCTGTATCTCATGAATCGTGATAGCTAGACAGTTGACATTTTTACAGATGATGTATTTCTGTTGCCGCTATAACAACAAATACAAAACAGAATAAAATAAATAAATGAGTGGGCTCCCATACAACAAACATGTTTTTTTTTATGCAGTTTTTTATAGATAGTACGGAACGGATTTTTTTTTTAATGTATGCAATTTAAACTGCTCTACTCAACCATTGTTCAATGCAATACCATGGCATTTCAAGGTGTTCAAAGTCAAATCGTCGATAGGTTTGTTTGAATGACATTCAGTGCAAAAGTGAGTCATTGCTTAGTTTATAAGCAGACAGAATGGATAAACTATATTATTGACTTGAACTATATTATTAACGATATTATTGTGAAACTGGAAAATTACAGCAAGGACCTTCCCGTGCAGAATGTTTTTTCTTACACCAACGCGTCTATGTCACTAGTAAAACATTATTATTTTCTTTTCACGTTGCGTGTGTTAGTTTTATCCAAAAGAAAAGAAATCGTAGTATTATAAAGATGGTATGTATTAAAATGAAATCTTCCAGTCAATCAAAAGCGCCGAGCTATAAACCTCGTACTCGTAATATAGGTACCGCGTGTTTAGTGCGTTGAGTCGACGTCTTTTATTAGCCACTAGTAGTGAATACAAACCCGATCCCGGCCGTTTTTTGACCGCGAAAATCCCGATATTTTTGTGATTGCCACAAACAGGTCTAGATTGTACTCTATAGTCCGTTGCGCCTTGATAATGATTGATAACCTTACTGTTATACAAATAGCATTTATAACATAAAAAAACAACGCTTAGAAACTTTTTACAGTCTTTATTTAAGAAATTACTAATTTTTTTTTTCATTTGGTTACAATTTGAAACCTAGTTTAATCCCGGGATTGTACCGGGATTACGGGGTTTTTGAACCGTAATCCCGGGATCTCGGGACTATCCCGAAAAACATGCTAAAAAAACATACTCGGGAATGTATTTCACTAGGCACAAGCCACAAGCCGGCAACATCGTCCGTCCATATTTATTTACTGAAGCATTCGCCACTTACATAAATACGGAACCCTAAAAACGGTCTAATCTGTTGTTAAAAAGGTATTTGTCTAAATATTTTATGGAAATTAATATTGTAATACCACCTAAGTATTATTATTGCACCGCTTTCACGTAATACCTTCGAGTGGCTCTTCATTTTCATTACCACAAGCTCACAAGTAATATTGAAACTATACTACTCACGGTGCGAAAGTGACAACGCCATACGAGGTTGTATAGCGTTGTCAATTTCGACCTCGAGTAGAATTGTTTTGATGTTACTTTAGAGCTTGTGGTACGGCCCCAGGACTGGTTATTGATCGTTGTTGTCGGTCTGATAACTTGTACCTAAAATGATGTAAGCTCTCGTTAGCACCAGAGAGCATAAACTTATATTACGTTGCAAACAAAAAAGAAACGTTTTGAAAAATCAAGAGACGATATTGAACGATATGGAACCAGGACGATACTCTATATAAATATAATAGAATAAAACATCGAAATCGGATCACCAGGAAAAAGATATGAGCGATCATACATAAAAAACCGGCCAAGTGCGAGTCGGACTCGAGCACAAAGGGTTCCGTACCATTATCAATAAAAAACGGTAAAATATCACGTTTGTTAGATGGACATTGGACACCCCACTTAAAAATTTATTTCATTCTGTGTTTACTTATTAGACAGAATTACATCATTACAGATACAGTCTTGTAACAGACGGACAGACAGACGGACCGCGGAGTCTTAGTATTAGAACCCTATTACTAGGTCTGTCTGTCTTTACACTTTAGGTACGGAACCATAAAAAACAACATAAAAATATACACATGAATTGAAAACTCTTCTATTTTCGGTTAATAAAAGTACTACCAAGCCTTGTGGTATTGTATTCGTGGAAATACTTATACCTACTTAAGGCGATCCTTCTCGCAAATTATAACCTATGCGTGTGCAATTTCCAATGTGGACATTGCTCTGTTTAATTGTTTTGCGCTTCGGACAGCTGTGCAGTTAGGAATGTGCAAAAATGTGTTGTGACATGATAATTACGTTTCAAAAAACCAAAAAATAAAACGGAACGAAAATGTTTCGACAAATCAAAAAGTCAAGGGTTTTTAAGGTTTTATTTAGTTTTTAAGTTTTGTGAAGTAACTAATAGTCCTACATTAATATAATTTCAATGGGACCAACTAAGGACTATAATCTCTACACAATAGAATAAAAAATTCTAATCGGAACCAGGTTAAAAAGATATGCGAGGTCATACACAAATAATATATATATATATATATACGCTTCGACTTGAGAACTTCCTTCCTTTTTTCGTCGGTTAAAAAACGATTACTTTGTAAAGTTCAACAATGATTTTGTTAAATATATACACTTTCCGCATGTATTGTTTAATAAATCCAAACAAGATAGAAGTTTCAAATTAAAAAGAGCCTTCTAGTATCCTTAAAAAAAACCGGTCAAGTGCGAGTCGGACTCGCGCACGATGGGTTCCGTACTTGCTATACTATACTACAGACATGGCGAAACTATAAGGGTTTTTTGTTGAATACGAAACCCTAAAAATGATCTGTTCTAGCTGAACAGTTTTCATAGTTTTGAGTAAAAATATAAATAGTGTATTGGAAGGGATAACTTTGGAAAATAAATTTATTAGATAACTGATAGAATACTTATATCCTTTTTTTTAAATACATAGATAATTGTGATACATACTAACACCAGACACAAAGCAAACATCTATGTTCATCACACAAATATTTTCTCTTGGTGGGGATCGAACACCTACAGCGCTGAAGGCAGAATTACTACCAACAGAGCTGGGAGCCGTAAATCGTGATTCTGTGTATAATTTATCTAGATTCAAAACTCAAGTCGTTATCTTTGTCATACAAAACAAAACTGTATGTTTTGCGGTTATTGAGAAAAAACTATTCTGCAATAATCAAAATAAAATATTCTTCGTCTTAATGGTCTTAATAAAAGCACCGTTTTAAGACATAAACATTTCGTGTGAGTCACATCAATTATAAGTTGATGTTTGCTTTGATAGATCCAACTTAACAGACAGACATATAATGCAATAGTAAGTTATAGGTTTGAAGTCATCGACCACATAGCCAAATAGACGCCAAATGGCTTAATTTATTCAATCTAACAAATCTGTAAAAACGATGAGGTGTGCGGGTCAGGGGATCTTTAAAAAATGCATTCTGATTGGTCGACTCAATGTCACAGCCCGCGGGCGCGTCGTGAATCACGTGTCTTATATCAGTAGTATAAGCCTAATGTGTTGTTTGAAAGTGTTCGCCTTGCATGAGGAGTCTATAGGCTGTATGGTCAATGGTTTGAAGTGTAGAAACTTATTTGATTTACGCTAACAAAAGGCTGTTTATGATGCAAGTTATTGCGGCGGCATGAGCGATTTGCAGCCGCCGCTTCTTTAATAGCGATATTTATCGTACACGGAGATGATATCAACTTGAAGCCCTATTGCGCTAACCCACAGAGAACACAACTGGCTCGATTACAACTGGCATATTCCATTGTCCTTTAAGTTATATAATGAGAATTTGACAGTTGAGGCCGATTATGATTAACAGTGAGACTCAATATATATACCAATATTATAAATGCGAAAATTTGTAAGTGAGTGAGTGGGTGTGTGTGTTTGTGTGTTTGCGTGTTTGTTACTCTTTCACGCAAAAACTACTGAACGAATTAAAATGAAACTTTACAGTAATATAGCTTATACATAGGTATTTGGTACCACCCATGCGAAGCCAGGACGAGCAGCTAGTACCTAATAAGGATGTGTATTGTGTATAAGTCACCTACACATACACATATATTACATACATTGTAGAAAACTTAACTTGTATTTAACACGCTTTTATAAGCTTTGGTTGTATGTATGTAACGGAATCTTTGAACGTAATTTTGACCTACTTCAAAACGTCGGATTAATTTGAAACTTAAGTGACAAAAACATTTAAAAAAAAAAATGACGCGTATTTTTTAGTTTTTTAAACTATATTTATTTAGTAAAAAACCGGCCAAGTGCGAGTCGGAATCGCGCACGAAGGGTTCCGTACCATTATCTATAAAAACGGCAAAAAAATCATGTTTGTTGTATGGGAGCCCCCCTTAAATATTTATTTTATTCTGTTTTTAGTATTTGTTGTTAGAGCAGCCACAGAAATACATAATCTGTGAAAATTTCAACTGTCTAGCTATCACGGTTCATGAGATACAGCCCTGTGACAGACAGACAGAAAGACAGACAGACGGACAGCGAAGTCTTAGTAATAGGGTTCCGTTTTTACCCTTTGGGTACGGAACCCTAAAAAAGATCCTTCAAAGGATCTAAGCGCCAGGAGATCTGAGAGGATGTCAACCACTATGAATAAAAATAATACAAAGTTGTATCACTTGTACCATCAATGGTACAAGCTATTGGTACTACTGACATAGCTGTACCGTTACAGAAGACAACAACGTCATACATCCCATAAAAAACAAAATCACTACATCCTACAAACTTTCTCAATTAATCATCACCTCATTTTTAGAGTTCCGTACCCAAAGGGTAAAAACGGGACCCTATTTCTAAGACTCCGCTGTCCGTCTGTCTGTCACAAAGCTGTATCTCATGAACCGTGATAGCTAGACAGTAGAAATTTTCAAAGATTATGTATTTCTGTTGCTGCTATAACAAATACTAAAACCAGAATAAAATAAATATTTAAATGGGGCTCCCATACAACAAATGTGATTCCCTTTTTTATATTTCCCTTGTTTTTATAGACCCTTAGTGCGCGAGTCCGACTCGCACTTGGCCGGTTTTTCTATTTTATTTATAGATAGTACGGAACCTTTCGTGCTCGAGCCCAACTCGCACTTGGCCGTTTTTTTTTTTGTCTTTATACCGGAATAAAAACATATCGATGGACATGTCAAATTCTATATCAGGCGACAACGAGCGATGTAATCGATAATAAGAATCGACTCGGTGAACACGAGTCGAGATTAATTCGATACAATTTTTACTCGATACTCGTCCGTAAGCGTGCCATAAACGCGTCATTGAATATACGTCTTTTTTTTCAACCAGTCAAAGCACACACATGATTTCATCTCAGTTATGGTTGGCGCACACTGGCGCACGGCGCGGTAGAGGATTTAATTTTTTTTAATTGAATTTAATAGTTATCCAATTGTAATCTTTCTTAATCCTACTAATATTATAAATGCAAAAGTTTGTGAGTTTGTATGTATTTTTGTGCCTCAATCAGGCCTCAACGACAAAACGGATTTTAAGTTGAAATTTGCTGTAGATGTAGATATAATGCTAAAATAAAACAGAGACTACTTTAAAATAAGAAAAAAAAGATAAATAACGCAAAAGGGACGATTTAGGTATAGATGGCGCTGGTGTGCAACAAATCTGACATCACAGACTAAAAACATTCAGTCTTTTCTATTCGATTATTTAAATTTGTCAGGACTACGTCTGTCACGGGTCGGCTAGTAAGGTATATAATATTTCAATGTTCGTTTTTAGGCCTCGGGAAAATCGCAGCGCAGCAGTTTTGCGAGATAAGCGAGCATTAACATTATTACGATGGATAACTATTCAATTTAAATGATAAATTTGAAATCCTCTGCCGCGCCGTGCGCCACTTTGCGCCAACCATTATTGGGGTCGATTATACACACGAATGAAACAATATTTTGTCACTGCATGAGAATGAAGAGCTGGAATCTATCAACAAAACAATGACACCGACACACCTACTCGTCATACTGCCGTTACGTTTACGTCCCGTAGTTTTTTCGTCGTTTTTTCATTCTGAAGGTCTAGCTAGTCTAGTCTAAATTTTGTCGTTCGATAAATGTATATGCGCATCAAAACATGGTGACGAAAACATCTTAACAACTTAAAACGGTGAAGAAAAACATCGTGAGGAAACCAGTTTCTTGTAAGCGGCGACGGGCTTGCAACCTGTCACGTATGGAATGCTAACTAGTGCAAAATGTGGGCAGGTGCTAAATGTAATTTTTAGGTGTACCTCTGACTAACCTCTTTAGACATCTTTTAAAGATCTGAGCGCCTGGAGATCCGAGAGGATGTCTACCGTACTTAGTGTTTTGAAAGAGCCAAGTTTGGAAAATAAATAAATCGAGAAAAGTTTCACTAATATTGTTTCTGTCTATAAATTTATCTAGGTTAAAAATCTCTGTCATAAAAACAAAACTCTATGTTGTGCGATCATTTAGAAAAAAAGATTTTGCATTCAATAAAAACATTTATAGATGTTTGTTCTGTGTTTGGGTATTAATATGTATGAAAAGTATGTATTTACAACAAAAAAAACGTATAAACGTATTCTATCGGTTTTCTTAATACAAGGTTTGCTTAGTTTGGGGCTAGATAGCGCTGTGTGAAATTTCCACCAATATTTATTTATTTAAGCGTCTTAAATAAAATGTTTTATCACAAATCTCTGTCCGTCTAGTACTTTTCACAATAAATTTAACATAAATATTCATTCCGTCGACATTTCATATCAACATCAGCTATCGATAAGATCGACAATGCAAACATTTAAATTTGAATGTATGACGGAAATAAAATGAGACTTATCTAATACTTGGGCATGGTACAAGTTGTAAGCGGAATTTGATTTCGTCTTTAGATTTTTCTATTCTTTATTTAGCAGTGAACTTCGTTGTAAATATAACAGGATATAATAATCTTGTTTAATAGAATAATTGCTTTGTAAATAATAAAAAATATCTTTCTTCTTTTACAAAGTTTCGAATTCTAAATTATAGTCGATCGAAGAACACGCTTAGCCTGCCAATTGATATTTTTAGGGTTACGTACCCAAAGGGTAACGACAGGACCCTATTACTAAGACTTCGCTATCCGTCTGTCTGACTGACGGTCAGAGGGCTGTATCTTATGAACCGTGATAGCTAGACAGTTGAAATTTTCACAGATGATGTATTTGTGTTGCCGCTATAACAACAACTATATTAAAGTGGGGCTCCCATACAACGAATGTGTTTTTTACCGTTTTTTTTATAGATAGGAACCCTACGTACGCGAGTCCGACTCGAACTTGACCGGTTTTTTTGTGAACTCTGTTCGATTTTAATTTTACTCAACCACTGGATTCGTTTATAAAACTAGCAACAGTAGTTGAGGCATCAAAGCGTGTTAATTATGTAAATTATTCATTATTTAACTACTGCACTTTTGAATAGTGTATATTTGTTGCTTCTCCCCTTGAACCTTCACCGTGGTTATCTGCGTCTATTTATAACATTTCAGCATTTACTAATTTCTAACAGTTTATTTTAGGCTCAAGTTCAACGGCCTGGCTGTTAAGGCTAACGGCATACGCTGACTCCCGCAGCCTCGGCCTCACGTCTGACGCCCCGTCGAGATGTCCCAAAGATGGGACGTGGCCGAGGTGGGCCGATAACGGAGACTAGTGTCCCGGGTGGGACGTTATGCGTACATCAGATAGCCGGTGTGGGTGACGGGCCTGTGACAGCCGAGCTAAGCTAGTTCTGTAGTCACTCTTCTGTAGTGCTGTTGGTTAAGCGCAATATTTTGGATGATCTGTTTCATTCAAATGTTTTTTTCTATGCGACTATTGAAATTTGGGCAGGACGAACCCGATGTCAACCCTCTTTGGTTTAAAGTAAATAATAAAAAAATACAGCCTCCTTGAGAACCTCCTTATTATGAAGTGACTGGCCTCACAGACCAGTTGGTAGTAACTCTGCCTTCGGCGCTGTTAGTTTTGGATTCGCACCCAGGACAAATATTTGTGTGATGAACATAGATTTTTGTTCTGTGTCTGGGTGTTATTATGTATAATTTGTGCGTATTCTTCGTTATCTAGTTCTCATAGTACAAGCTTTGCTTAGTTTGGGGCTAGATGGCGCTGTGTGATAATGTCCACCAATATTTATTATTGAAATGCAAATGATATTTCACATAAATGAAATCCATAGCTATAATCTCTAGCTTGATGAGCTAGGATGAGATGCCAATCTAAGAAGATAAAGCATTAGAAAATAAACAGTTACAAGTCACAGCAATATCTTGCATCAGTGAAGTTCTCACCCGATTGTTCTCTTAGAACTAAAATACCAGGCTGTAATAACGTTACTGAATGGAGCTGATCGTTTAATGTACTCATAATGTATTTGACTTCGACGATGAGCTTGCTACCTGTCTCGTATGGAATGCTAACTACTGCAAAATGTGGGCATGTGGAAATCTGGAAATCTGAGAGGATGTTTAGAAAGCAAAGTCGCTTCCCGCTTCCCGCGTCTGTATGTATGCTTATATCTTTAAAACTACACAACGGATTTTGATGCGGTTTTTTTTAATAGATAGAGTGATTCAAGAGGAAGGTTTATATGTATTAAACCCGTTTTTATTTTTTATAATGTCTATGACGATAAGCTTTATAAATTAGGAAGATTAAGGATCCGGATAGTGATGAAAAACTTGCGGAAACGCTCTAGGCTTCAAAGGCAATGTCCAAATCAGGTGATGAGATAAAAATCACGCACGCTAAGAAAAAAGCCCCAGCGCGGAACAGTAAACTAAACCGAGTTTAGACCGTAAGTCTCCGCTCTTGGCTAGGCAGGTGGGAGAAGCGAGGAGGTTGGAGCTCACGACAACTACACCACGCCCACGGTAGCAGCTGCAGTCACGCTATGCACAACAGTGGCCTGAGCACGTCGTCCAAATGTCAAAACTGACACTTTTACTATACAAAAAGTGTCAATTTTGGCATTTGGACGATACGTTGTCGATACGATAGTGGTTCATGCTAACCCCCCAGTACGTTCCGTGTGACGATGGTCATTTTTTTTTATTTATTTGTTTTACTTTACACTTGCGGACTTTACACACAGCGCCATCTAGCCCCAAACTAAGCAAAGCTTGTACTATGGGAACCAGATAACTGATAGAATACTTATTTACTTTTTTTTTGTAAATACATACTTAATATACATATTAACACCCAGACATAGAAGAAATATCTATGTTCATCACACAAATATTTGTCCTGGGTGGGGATCGAACCCACAACCTACAGCGCAGAAGGCAACCAACTGAGCCCAACTGAGCTGTGAGGCCAGTCACTTCATAATAAGGAGGTTCTCAAGGAGGCTGTCTTTTTTATGTACTTTAACCAAAGAGGGTTGACATCGGGTTCGTCCTGCCCAAATTTCAATAATCGCACAGAAAAAACACTTTCAGAAACTATAAATGTTTCCCCTATATACTTGTCCTGATAAAATAAATTACTAATTTTGGTAGTCAAATTGATGTTAGATTTTTTTGACAAAATGAATTTCCAATACTGACCTTGGTAGGATTCAACTTTTTTGGTAGAATGCGTTGCCATGACAACTCAATGTTATCGGTCTAAGATGTCTAATTTTTGCATATCAGCGCCATCTATACCAAAATCATCGTTGTTTTCGGATTATAAGTTCCCCCTTTATTTATTCTGATTTTATATATACAAATTTCATCTTAATCCGTTTTGTCGTTTATTTTTAATTAGGGAACAAACATAGCAGCCTTATCACAAACTTTCGCATTTATAATACTAGCCGACCCGTGACAGACGTTGTCCTATCAAATTTCAATAAACGAATAGAAAAGACTGAATCTTTTTAGTCTGTGATGTCAGATTTGTTGCACACCAGCGCCATCTATACAGAAATCATCCTATTTGCGTTTTTTTATAATTTTTGGGGTGTTTTTCATATTTTAAAGTAGTCTATCATTTATTCGGGCATTATATCTACATCTACAGTAAATTTCAACTTAATCCGTTTTGTCGTTTAGGCTTGATTGAGGAACAAACATACATACAAAATCACGAACTTTCGCATTTATAATATTATAGGAAGGATTATTAAGATTCCTGCATACAAACTTTATCCCACAATAACGCAAGTTCAGTGACATTGAATCATTCAGTTCACATTAGTTCAGTACCGCGATAACATTCGTGTAGTTACACGTCATAAAGATCTATTAAATTATTGGCGTATATTAATAATCGTGTTTGTTGTTTATATTATGTACCACTAGACAGCGCTTCAATAGGGTATTCAAGGCCAACAAATATCCACAACCTTGAACTAATTTTTTTTAGAGTTCCGTACCAAGAGGCTAAAAACGGGACCCTATTACTAAAACTCCGCTGTCCGTCTGCCCGTCTGTCTGTCTCTCAGCCCTTCATGCGCGAGTCCGACTCGCACTTGGCCGGGTTTTTTTGTTTTTATAATGGTACTATTACGATCGCGATTGATAACTAATGACCCCATGATACTAATATGGTCGAGGAAGAACCTTATCGCTAGACAAAGCAAAATCTTTATTCGGACTTCGCTTAAGATAAGTTCGTTTAATTACTAATAAAATCTCATTTATAAAATCGACATTAAAATTACAAAACGTTTTTGAGAGATAAACTTTTGATGGTTCCCAACTTTATTGCCTCTTAAATTCAATAGAGCTTTTGGCACATACTTAAACTTAATCTAACCACGCATCATAATGTCTTCTAACGTATATCTATCGACTCAAAACTCATTATTCATAAAAGCTCATAAAATACGTTCGACATAATTTCGACTGGACAATGTGTGAATTGGCATGCCCAGCGCACCCTTATAACTCAAGTTCTCGACACCACACGTTGCGAATGGTGTGGTCGCACCTTAATAACTTAACAAAGTATAGGTATAGTCGTTTAAAAATGTGTTGTTTAAATTATTAAATTATTTTATTTTGATCCAAAAAAGTTGATGACGCAATTTAACGGTGGCTGAGTTCTGCCTTTATTCGAACACATAATGTAGGTCTGTGAGTATTTATAAATACGAGCACTCGTTAGTTCTTTAATTAAATGAAATTATACCCACTTAAAGTTGTAACAAATCACAGATTTAAATTTTCAAACAGTATTTTAGGTTCAATTGGAGTGCTCTCAAATTAAAAACTCTTAACAAACGCACTAAACTCATAAAATCACGGGTAAAAATTACATTAAAGCCATTTCAGTTATCTGGACAATCTACAAGACCATGTTTATGTATGTGTTACATGAGTAATCGTATAAATGTTAGATACTACAGCATTGTCGTTAATATGTAGAATAAATTGTTTTAAATTACTTCGCTTACTCTTAACTCATTAATCATGGTTTTTAAACAGGACTGAACGATCCCTTGCGCTAGATAGAAAGACATAATAATGGTGTTTTTTACATTCCACACAGCGTCATCTTGCCCCAAACCAAGCAAAGCTATGGAAACTAGATATGCTAATAAACTTTTGAAATATATTCATACTAGCAGACCCGGCCACACGTTGCTGTGTCAAAAGTTTGCAATGAAAACATATTGGATGAAAACTATCCTATCTTTCAAGTTGGATCAAACTGCACACGGTGTGCAAAGTTTGATTAAAATCGGTTAAGTAGTTTAGGAGTCATCGACTAGCTATGTAGTCGATGTTAGGAGTCCATCGCGGAGAAACAACGTGACGCGTAATTTATATATATTAGGAAAAAAAGCTGATACATTATACCCAGACACAGAACAAACTTCTATATTAATCACACTCCTGGGTGACATTGAACCCACAAGTGCAGAAGGCATAATTCAAATTCAAATTCAAAAATCATTTATTTCAATAAAATCACACGGATCACTTTGAAACGTCTTAGGAACTAGGTGAAGCTACGCCGATTCCTCGCGACCAAGCCTAGAAGAATCAGGCAACAAAGGCATAGTTACTACCAACTGAGCTGTGAAGTCTATCAGGTTGCTGCCGGTCGTTGGGTACCATCAGACCAAACAAGATAGGTCGTTTTGGAAATTACAGGACGTCAATGTCAGTCAATCGCTAAACACAAGGCTCCACTGCGAGGTAAAGTCCTACGATTCAAATTATATGGTGACTAACTACCCGCCCCGACTTCGCACGGGTGTACCTACTAATAAAGATTACAGGTAAATATTTAATATCTTATTGCAATATTCGTAGGGATCTCTATCCTAATCCTAATAATATTATAAATGCGAAAGTTTGTGATAAGGCTGCTATGCTTGTTCCCTAATCAAAAATAAACGACAAAACGGATTAAGATGAAATTGGCTGTAGTATAAAGATAAAAAATCAGAATAAATAAAGAGGGAACTTATAATCCGAAAAACAACCCCTAAATGTTAAAAAAAACGTATAACGATGATTTAGTCGTCATAGCAACGCAGTTTTGACTAATGAATGATACGCATTCTACAAAAATTCGTAATTTATTTTATCAGTACTAGATTTGTAGGGAAAAAATTGGAAGCTGCCTGAAATTGGTTTTTCCTATGTGAAAATTACAAAAAAAAATTGACAGATCAACGTTTGCTAGTTTCTTTATATAAAATATTACTGTTTTACTTGTTGATAGTGTAGCTTTTGATAGGTGAGAGTTTTTGAAAATGATCCAGTAGTGTTTTAGTTTATCCATTACAAACGTACAAAAATAAAATCTTTTATCTTTATAATTACGAGCGTAGATAACGAAACGACTAGCTTACTATCGGCATTCGGCGTGTTAATAAATATTGGTATTTTTATAATTTTTTGCATTTTATTTAGGCCACGTCTGAATGTTAGTTTACTCATTAGCCTGTGTTCATGAAAACATTTAGTTTTTTTAGGGTTCAGTACCCAAAGGGTAAAAACGGAACCATATCACTAAGACTCCGCTGGCCGTTTGTCCGTCTGTATGGCTGTCATCAGGCTGTATCTCATGAACCGTGATAGCAAGACAGTTGAAATTTTCACAGATGATGTATTTCTGTTACCGCTTTAACAATAAATACTAAAGTGGTGCCCCTATACAACAAAAGTGATTTTTTTACTGTTTTTTATAGATAATGGTACGGAACCCTTCGTCCGCGAGTCCAACTCGCACTTGGCCGGTTTTTATAAGTATTCTCGTTCTTACCATTAAAGCGAAGTAGAATTAAACAAACAAAGGTATTGTAGACAACTTAAATACCACTCTTAGAATAACATTTCATTTTCTTGTCGCAGTAAAATTTATAATGAGAGGCAAAAGTTGAGGCACAAACTTGAGCTAGTATGTTTACCAATTACCAAAACTAAGATAAAAATCATTTTTGTAAATAGTTTATCTGTCATTCGGGTTCGAACTGTCAAATCATGTTTCGTGAACTTGACCTTGTCTTATAATAAACTTGCAAGAGTTTATGATGTCATGAACATGAACATTGATACATGAACTTGAACTAAAAGGACCCAAAACAGCTGATAAAAGGTACGCATCGAACGCATCGCATTAAACGGATCGTAATATTCTTTGTATAGATAATGGTGGCGATTCTGTTGTGCCCAAGCCAAACCTAAAATTTCGTAAAAAAACGATCATTCCTTTTACATTAAAGTCTAAATTAGATTCACATCAAAATGACAGTCCTAAAACTTAGGATATTTTAGCCGTTTCTCTATTTTATTTCGCATATTTGACACAACCGAGTGTCATCTTAGTTGGTATCTACACCCGTGCGAAGACGGGGCGGACAGTTGGTAATAATAATAATAAGAAATCAGAAATAATATAATATTGCTGACAAAATAAGCCATTTTTATCTGTCTAATCATAATCTATCTAATACTGAGTAGAGGAGTATTTTTTTTAGTTTTTATTCAATGTACAGAATTGAACTCTTCTACAGTTTATTTTATGTATAAGTAGATATCTCGGAAACGGCTCCAACGTTTTTCATGAAATTTAGTATGCAGGGGGTTTCGGGGGCAATAAATCGATCTAGCTAGGTTTAATTTTTAGAAATCGTCGTTTTATCCATGTTATCAGGCAATGAAATACCATCCACTTAATGATATGTATGAGACATCAAAACAGAGAACAAAAAATTCGAACAAGTATCTTGAAAAATAAAATCAGAAATTTCTGTTCGTGTTTGGTGAATACAATGTGAACACCACAAAGTAATCGTAAATACACCCGTATTTCTCTTTCCCTTAACAAAAGCAAAATATGAGTAATGTTATTTTAGTACTAGGTATATTTTATGAAAAGGCAGGTAGATCAAACACTCGTGTAACCTAAATAACATCAAATAATGCGAATGTAAATGGGATCGTTGGAAGAGGAAGACCTCGGCGTATTTACTTGGTCTAAAGCCGCATTTTCACTAGAGTAAAAGTCTTCCCGACAATACCCGCGCGTAGAATACGTGTTGGGCGACAATGTCGCGAGACAAAATGTCCCTTAGTGCAATTTGGAAAAAGGCCACGTCAAGAGTACTCTAAACCGACGCCGACGAGCAAACGCAAGAAGAATGTGATGAGAGTGATTAAAAAAAAGGGGCAAGTATAACTTTTCATACTATCATGATTAGGTACACTGAACTACTGATTTTTAGACGGGTCTTTATTGTAAAGATCCGTGAAAATCAGTAGTTAAGAGGCAGGTATGTCAGGATCGTAGCAAATGGAAAACCGAGACCTTTGCTTACCCCTCAGGGAAACAGGCGTGATTTTAATATGCAAATACTTCCATGAAGACAACCCACCACATAAAAACAATAACTGTAGCTTTGGATTTCCTAATTAAACGTGTGTAAATAAACTAAAATTGTTAGTCCTATTCAAATTCAAGCTTCTCAAGCTCTCCCGGGTTTTTTGTGCTCTCTCAAAACACGTTACACTAGCTAGAGCAACATTCTAGAGCATTGTTATAAAAATAAGAAACTTACCTGAGATAGTCGTTTTTGCAGAAGATATTGCTGTCGCGCGCATAACACCTCTGCTCTGTGTCCAACGGCATCTTGCACTCGTTGCATCGAAGGCAGGGTGTGTGCCAACGCCTCTCCAGCGCCAGGAGGTAGAACCTGAAAGTACATCACTGTTATAAGTTGTTCTCACAAACTTAGTTGTGATGTGTATAGGCAAGCGCTACCAGCTTACGCACACACAAACAATGTGCCAAGTGAATCTACACACATTCATAAAATAGAATAACTTTACATATGTCTTGATATTAGAGCTGGGCTGAGCTGTTAATCCCAGCTATTATGTATGACTAGCTACCCGCCCCGGCTTCGCACGGGTAGCATGTTATTATACATATAAACCTTCCTCCTGAATCACTCTATCTATTAAAAAAAACCGCATCAAAATCCGTTGTGTAGTTTTAAAGATATAAGCAAACATACATACATATTACATACAGACGCGGGAAGCGGAAAGCGACTTTGCTTTATACTATGTAGTGATTATTCGTCGCACGGAGCAGCGATGGGCTTGCAACGTATGGAATTCTAACTTCTGCAAAATGCGGGCACGGGCCAAATTTTGTCAATATTTTATTTTTCTTTATGTGGTTCTTCTCTAGTATGCTATTTTGTGTTATGTTATAGTTAATTATTATTATAAATGGTATTTTATTATATTAAATTTTATTATATTTTATTATTTTAGTATATTTATTATTTTAAGTTCAGCTACCTTGTGTCTTGATGTCCGTGAGATCCAAACTGGTCTCAGCAGAATACCAGCGCTGCAACATGGTAACATGTTGTAGCATATGCTGAGCTGAAGACCAATTTCACCAAACCACAGAACTAATAACCGTTTTTTTTTGTTGGTTTTTTTTTTTTTTGTTACTTAATTCAGGTAATTAGATTTAAATCTGTTTTTTATTTCTTTTATGTGTTTTTTTTATTATTAAAGTGGTTTGAATAACGTTTTCTTTTTCTAAATATGTTTTGAACATGCCTCTGACCTTAAAAATCGTCGATTTAATACCTATTTTTTTCAGTATGAACCGTTTATAAAAATATTCAAATGTTGTTTAAATGCCCACAACCAGCGCTCTCACCCTAACTGTAGTGGCAAAGTAGGGCGTTTTATCTCCCAACTATGCCTGCCACTACTTCTATAGACTTTAAAAAGCGTACAACGTTGGAGTATTTCACGGTATGAAATATCTACTCTATACATTTTCAAGGGAAAAAAGAGAACGATCTTTTATAAAAAGTAACAAGAAATCTTTATAAAATGAAATAGGAAATAAGATCACACGACTGTAATCCCCATTTACGGTAGACATCCTCTCAGAACTTAAGGCGCTTAGATCCTTGAGGATGTCTAAAGGGAGTAGTCAGAGGTACGTCCAAACATTATTCTTGGTGCAATACCCACATTTTGCAGAAGTTAGTTTTCCGTTCGTGACTGGTTGCAAGCCCATCGTCTATACAAAGATGTTTTGTATAGACTTAATACCTGTCAGTGAGTCCTATCAGTGTCTTACCCCCGCAAAAGCGTTGGGCAGACGAGATAAGAAAAACAGCAGGAACAAACTGGATTGAGAGAGCAAAGGAAAGGACAGCATGAAAAAACTTGTAGGAGGCCTTTACCCGAAAGTGGCCTTAGCTAACCCCGAAACTTATTTTTACTTTATATTACACTTACCTATATTTTTATTCAGAAAGCATTGTTAGTTAGATAAGGAAACAATAAAGGTTTTTTATTATTACCACTACATAGTATAAAGCAAAGTCGCTTCCCGCTTCCCGCGTATGCTTATATCTTTAAAACTACACAACGGATTTTGATGCGGTTTTTTTTAATAGATAGAGTGATTCAAGAGGAAGGTTTATATGTATTAAACCCGTGCGAAGTCGAGGCGGGTCGCTAGTTATTAATATTATTAATACCTGTCAGTTATACGAGCGCCGCAGCCGGCACAAGGATCATCAGTCGGTGGCTGGGGGGTCTCATCTGGGGGCTCCCGTTTGCGGCACGAGTTGCAGTCACGCGGTGAGCCGGGGGACGCGGCCGGCGCCACTGGGGACAGCTCCCCGCCCCCCGAGTACGAAGATATGTACCGCTCGCTTTGTTGCTGCAACAAACAAAACAATAGAAAACGCGTTTTTTGTTACTACTACTTACAATATTTGTTAGTTACCTAAAAATTATGTTATAACTATCAATTCAAAACAATAAATACGATAGTTATATCTATCTATATAAAATGAATCCCTATTTCCCGTGGTCACGGTATCACGCGTGAACGGCCCGACCGATTTTGCTAACTCTTTTTTTGTTGTATTCGTTAAAGTCAGGAGAAGGTTCCAAGAAAAAAAACAGGACTACGTCTGTCGGGACATTTAGGTTGACAAAAACGACTATAAAATTTCCTATGAAAAGTTGTTTAATACTCCCTCCCTATCCTGGAGTAATTATAATAATGTACAATTATGGATCCAACTACATCTCATTAAATGCTTCAGCACTAAACTGTTATAAAATAAATCACAAAACAATAACTAACCTTTTGTTTTTAATAGAAATAATTATTATTAATTGACATTACGCACGAGCGCTTAGTCAAATTATTAATAACTAGTGGAAACCCTCGCGACTTCGTTCACGTGAAGTTAATCACAAACAGACTTCCACCCCCGCTGCACCCCCTAAGGGGTTAAATTTCAAGAATTCCTTTCTTAGGACTTTCTAGGACCAGTAGTTTAGTCTATGTATTAATAGATCAGTTTGTTATTCAGTAACGCAAAGTTTTATATGAGACAAGCTGACCCGGCGAACTTCGTATCGCTTTAGAATAAGTTTCTATCTCGTTCCCGTTCCCGTTCCCGTTCCCGTTCTACGACTCTACGTTTTAGTTAGAAAACTTTTGTATGGGAAAAATAAAAGGGCTGTTTCAAGACCAAGATAAGATAAATCCGTTCAGCCGTTCTCGAGTTTTAGCGAGACTAACGAACAGCAATTGATTTTTATATATAAAGATAGATAAAAAAATTCTAAATCCCATGTAGACTAATAATTGCCGGTTAAAGTTACGAATACCTACGTCTACTGTGCATTACAAGCTTCACCATGACTGAGTTTCAAGCACCAACTAGGAGATAAGTTAGCTATATCCTTCGTCTGCCGGATAGATTTTATAATTGACAAGTAAGCATTGAATTTATTGACTGCGACTGTTGAACGATTTTTGAAATCATTGCTCGCGCACGAAGGGTTCCGTACCATTAACTATAAAAAACATTTAAAAAAACGTGTTTGTTGCATGGGAGCCCCTCTTAAATATTTTAGAAATATACAGCAATAGAAATACATTAACTGTGAAAATTTCAACAGTTTAGCTATCACGGTTTATGAGATACAGCCCTGTGACAGACAGACGGACAGACGGACAGACAGCGAAGTCTTAGTAATAGGGTCTTACCCTTTGGGTACGGTACCCTGAAAACTAACTATTGCCAGAGCGTTCGCTTGATTGGTACCTGGATAAAAAGTTACCTACACGCTATTCCATGACATTGGCTATGAATATTCCAAATTAAATCCAAATCCGTTTGGTTTTTCAGGCGTAATTGAGCCACTAACATCCTCACATATTTTCGTAATCGGACAAATTAAAAATATATGTTATTATTATTTAGAATGGTTATACAATTTAGTTTAATATTATTAACTCTTAGAGTTTTAACTTTTAGCGTGATAATTATATTTAAAAAAAGTTTTATCGAAGCACATTTATTTTAATCGGAAAACAAACAGTTTTACAATCTAAACAAATAACACTTAATAAAACTAATAACCAATATTGTATGTTTTCGTCTATAAATATGAGTAATAGTCGAATAAAATAAACATTACAGTACAAAAATACGAATTCTAAAATAAAAATGTAATAAGTACACACCGTCGTGTATCACGGACGCAGTATTTCAAATATTCCACCAAAATGCTCATCCATCCATTCGCAATCTAATTGTACCCAGAAGAGCGTTGTGGATGTGCGGGATAGGTGACGACAAAACGGTGTGTGATATTCAACTGTACATCGCTGTCTATGAATTGTACGCTAACTGAGAGCTCAGTAAACTTTAGCAATATTCTATAGCGATTCCATCAATAAGTATATTGTTACGTTTTTAAAACTAATAATAAAAAATATAGTTAAAAAATCTAAAGAACACGCTATATTTTTAGAGTTCCGTACCCAAAGGGAAAAAACGGGACCCTATTACTAAGACTTCGCTGTCCGTCTGTCTGACACAAGGCTGTATCTCATGAACCGTGATAGCTAGACAGTTGAAATTTTCACAGATTATATGTTTTTCTGCTGCCGCTATAACAACAAATACTAAAAACACAATAAAATAAATATTTAAGTGCTCCCATTCAACAAACGTGATTTTTTTGCCGTTTTTATAGATTATTTACGGAACCCTTCGTACGCGAGTCCGACTCGCACTTAGGCGGTTTTTTTTGTATTGTAGTCGATCCTTAATAAGTATGCAAAGTTTCAAATTAATCCGACATTTTGAAGTAGGTCAAAATCACGTTCAAAGATTCCGTTACATACATACAACCAAGCTTATAAAAGCGGGTTGCTGACGTTTCGGACACAATAAATTCGGACACTTTGTCCGAATTGACACTTTATAATTTTAATATTTTCTTCACTGACGATTCTGACACCAATGTAAAACGTGTTAAAAAGAAAGCCGTAAAAGATATTTCTACTAATCGTAAAGTTAGACGATATTATTTGTTTAGTATTATGAAGGAACTATAGTCTTACATAAACACTATTTAAATGGAACTCACTTTGACTATTCTTTACACAATAGAAAAGTCATCTAATTGGGATCACCAGACAAAAGAATATGCGCGGTCATACATACATAAAAAACAGCAACCAAAATGATATATCTATACGCGTCGAACTGAGATTCTCTTTTACGTCGTTTTTAAAACTGAATAAAAAAATACACAGAAATTAAATTATCTATAATTCTTGTTATATAATAGCGAATTATTAAAGTTACGGTACAAATTGTAATGAATACACCTAAATTAAATGCAGAGTTCCTGCATGGAGCGTTGCAAAATATAATCGGCTTACATCGCATCCATTGGTCATCAGCGCAGTCAACCCTGCGTTTGTATTCGCGTAAATATACGAGTATATCAGGAAACAGCCTAATTAAACCAGACCGGTCAAGTGTATGTCGCGTACCGAGGGTTCCCATTAACGAAACTATAAAACCAAGCCCTTTAAACCATTTGACCTAGTACCCTATTTTGATATTTAAGAACCTTTGGCAATGAATATAAATAAATACCTAAATTGGGATTTTTCATTTACATTATAATAAAAGTGAGCAAATTAATGTAGGTATAACTATTCCAAATTTAAAGCCCATATTTGCTGAAATAAAACAACCGTGACCGACAGACGGCCGGACAAAGTTGCATAAGGGTTCCGTTTCACCATTTCAGTTCGGAACCCCAAAGACTACGGGAATAATAAAGTTTGCAATTAATTTTTTCGTTTAAAAATTATCACGCGTCTTAGTTTCGAGTACCTATATGATACGAATAAGTAGAGCTAAGTCATAATTACTAACATTTTTACTGATTATATTCTTACTAGCTACCGCCCGCAGCATTACTCGATACCCACATAAAATGTATCCTAATAATATTATAAATGTGAAAGTTTGTGAGTTTGTATAAATTTGCTGTAGATGTAAATATAATGCCTGAATAAAACATAGTCTTAAAATACGAAAAACATCCCAAAGGGGATGATTTTAGTATAGATGGCGCTAGTGTGCAACAAATCTGACATCACAGACTAAAAACATTCAGTCTTTTCTATTCGATTATTGAAATTCGACAGGACAACGTCTGTCACGGGTCGGCTAATAGTCTATACATATTAGATATGCTAATCCAGGTTGTTCAATCAACGTTTCAAATTCATCATTTACTGGTCGAAATTTCATACAAATCCATAAAGCTGTTATGACGTGATTGAAAAACCTTCGCATTTCTAGTATTAGATACTAGCTTCCGCTCTGGCTTCTCTCGCGTTGTAGATACCTTGATAAATATATATTCCAAGTTTAACCCTAATCCGTTTGGACGTGATTGAGACAAAAATATCCTAACAAACTTTCGGTAGAGTGGAATTATTTTTAGTTTTAAAAATACAATAATGTTCGTGCGCAAAAGTGAAATATTTATTATAATGATTTATTTTCTTAATAAACCTGTAAGGTAATTCGGAAGCAGTCATGGGATAAATTCCCATTATAAATGGGATAATCAACATTTTTGATCTTGATTCCTGATCATCCTCCTTGTTTTAATGGGATTTGATGTATGAAGCAAATATTATTAAATATTTCGAGCATTACACTATTGTCATATTATGTCCATCTTATAATACCTATAGATGTATTAAAAATACTACTAGTAAGCAGTCCGCCCGGCGTCGCACGGGTATAATGATTATAAGGGTAATTTTTTTACACCTTGGGTGACATTATAATATATAATAGGGATCGCCATTATTTTCTAGTATATAGCTTATGTTCATCAGGGATAATGCTAATGGATTATAATGGTAAAATATTTTTTTAAATCGGTTCAGTAGTGTCGGAGCCGTTTCGATGCAAACAAACAATCAAATCTTTCCTCTTTATAATTAGTATAGATAAAATGTGTTTTCAATGCGAAGAAGTTCGCATGTATAATCATCTACACTTACCGGTATGATTGGTAACCATCCGCCTACAAAGTTAATTTGGAATTTCGATGCAAATTAACAGCGAAGTTTATGCGACTGCTCACTGATCTCAAGGTATGAATAAATTTAAAATGCCATAATTTCAAGGGACGTGATATGTGCAGATCTAAGTGTAGATTATTTAAGGGTGCTTGTTCACTGAGTTCACTTGTTCACCAGGTTCGCCAGTTGCAAGTCTCCACCCTGGCGTCGCACGGGTGTACTAATGATTTTATAGCTATTTTTTTACACCTCGGGTCACATTATGAAGTTTTAATTGGATTCCTATTATTTTAGAAATAGCCGTGTTGGCCGAGTGGGATGTACCTCACTTTTAATCTGAAGGTCGTAGGTTCGAATCCCGACGTGCATCAATGGATTTTTCTGTTCGAAAAATGTATATGCGCATCAAAAACACGTGCTTACAACGGTGAAGAAAAACATCGTAAGGAAACTAGTCAGTGTTCTTATATAAAAAAAAAAAATAAAAATAAAAAAAAAAAAAACTTATTCTATTAGTTATCTGGTTCCCATAGTAGTTTGGGTCTAGATGGCGTTGTGTAAAAAGTCCGCCAATATTTATTTATTATTATTTATTTATTTAAGCGGCGATGGGCTTGCAACCTGTCACGTATGGAATGCTAACTACTGCAAAATGTGGGCATGAGCCAAATATAATGTTTGGACGTGACCCCCCACTAGACATCTTCAAAGGATCTAAGCGTCTGGAGATCTGAGAGGATGTCTACTCAAAGATAACGTAGAATTCGAATGGTGAAAGATTTATTGAAATCGGTCCAGTAGTTTATTCGTTACAAACATACAAATCTTTCTATAATAGACTAGTTGCCCGCGCCAGTTTTGCATTTTTAATAACTTAGCACATTATAGGATCCCATTTTTTTTTATATTGATACCTCGTAGATAGTTAGATATTATTTAGCTTCCTAATATTTTAACTTTTCATTATTATTTATTTTTTAGTTTACTTAAAATTGGACTTCATTTAATTTATCTTGTGTTGGCACAATCCCAAAAATAGAGAGGGACTCAAACACGAACCTATTAGTAAAGGCAATAATAGAAAATTAATTTATCTATACTATTAGTAATCTTAAACCAACTGTCTAATGATATACCTATATCTACGATTGAACTACCAGACGCCGACGACGCGCCGCGACTTAGGTTAACAATAATATAAGTAGGTACTTACAGATAAGGGCATCCTCAACCTAATAACTTATGACATAGTGATAAATACGCATCTATCCTAACATTTACGTAGATTGCAGGTCAATACACAGCTCGGTAGAAGTTCTGCTTTCTGTGTAGGTAACCAATAGATAGTTTACACAGGGTAATCTTGTCACAAAGCAAAGCTTGTACTATGGCAACCAGATTGCTGATAGAATACTATATAATATACTTTTTTTTTGTACATACTTATATACTTACTAGCTGACCCGTGCCCGCTTCGCTGGTCGACAGATAGTTTCACATCTGGTATTCCACTCTTCAAAATAAATTGTAGCCTATATGTTGCCGAGGACTAATAAGTATATAACAAAAAAAGTTTCATTAAAATCCGTCTAGTAGTTTTTGCGTGAAAGCCAGACAACAGACAGACAGACAGACAGACACAAAAATTTCAATATGTTTTTTTTTTGCTTGTGTTACTTGTATAATTTTTTAAGTTTTCATTAAATGTACAGAATTGAACTCTTCTATAGTTTTATTATATGTATAGATATAGATGTATAGATAATAGTCACACACCCAGACACAGAGCAAACGTTCGTGTTCGAATCGAACAGGCAACCGAAAGCGCAGAAGGCAGAATTACTACCAACTGAGCTATGAAAGCAGTCAAGGACTCATAGCTCAGCTGGTAGTTGGTTGTCATTATTTTCAGGACAAAAATGTTCGTGATGAACATAGTTAAATGTTTCTTCTATATAATGTATACGTATATACCTATTTACAAATGTACGATGTGTGAAATATGACGCGTCTCAAATCGTGTCAGAGACCGACGAGTAGGCCATTACATAAATCATTAATACTAGTTTATGCCCGCGGCTTCGCAAGTTTGATGTGTACCTGGATAAAAAGTGTCCTATTTGTTATTTCAGGGCTATGTATATTTCAAGTTGATACAAAACCGTATGTCCGTGATTGCGGCACAAACATCCGTACATCCTCATAATTAGTAGGAGATTGGTGGATAGTTCTGTTAAAAATTACCTTCCGCGTTTTAGTTCCAAATCAAATTTCAAAAATTCAATGTTTGTGAACTTATTTGTGTTTTAATGTTTATATTAGTTTTTCCTGGAATAGCATACAAAGTCTTCTTTTTATGGGTAACAGGCAAAGTTGTGTACGGAAGTTGTAACTAACAAAAAGAGACAAATGATAATAAAACTCGCATACTTTTCAGACTTCTAGTTACATGTACCTATTAGAGAAGTCTCTAAAAAGTGTCATGCCAACTTAACAGAGGAGATCCCAACCCATGTAACCATTCTTTGTAAGCAAAATAAAGATTTTGTACATTATTTTATTTAGTAATTTTTTCAAGGTCAAACTTTACAAAAAATATAACATCTTAAAGGCTTATAGCTATTATTTTTTCGACATTTCTCACAGAGCCTTCTTACCCCTAATAAGATAAACTTGTACCTACTATGGGAACCAGTTTTACTTACATTATAAAACCCAGACACAAAATACACCCAGTCTTAAGAACTCACTGAAAATATTACGTATTTTTATTTTATTTTATGGTTTGAGGAAAACTTAGATTCTCATGGAATAGCGTTTCCAGAGTTACGCTCGCTCAGAACCTTTCTAATATTCTTTACTGTTTCTTTTCACAAGCTATTTCAACCTCTTTTTATTTATTACGTTTATTTATTAATCGTTTATTGGTTCAACGGAACTAGGTATGTACATAGGCATTCTATACTTTTTAAAAGTCTAAAAGTGAGCGACATACTAACGAGCAGACAGTTTAGTCTCATCTATAGAAGCACGGTTCCCTCCGGAACCGGAACCCTTAAAAAAGCCTCTATTAATGAATTTTTCATTGTCAAGTTCATCAAATGCAGTGTATTGTTCACAAATTACCTACAACCTACAAATCTGTATTCAATGTATATATATTTATTATTTTTATTACCTATAGGTAAATTTGAACACAATATTTTAAATTAATTAATTATACTTTTTAGGAAACATTTAAATTTATTGCAATGTTTGTAGGTAGGTACTATTTTTACCTAACAGTTAAAATTGATTACAATGTTTGTAAGTAGGTATTATATATAATACTTTGATAAAATATTACACATTCCGTGTTTTATTTCATGGAGTAGGTACATGGTAGGTACATGTAGTTTCAAGGAAAAAGCCAAGTTATTCTGCCTTAGATACCTGAAAAATAGGCATCAAAGCATTACTACTCCAGGAAAACAATAAATTATTACTAAGTTAAGTATGGGGACCAATAAAGTTTATCAATCGGTTTCCTCGCGGCAATCTAACTAAAAAAAGAATGTTCTTAGAACTCGCGATAAAGCTCACAGGATGTTACGCGGTCATTATATCGATACCGAAACTAACTAACTCTTAATATCGATAACATTTAACACCGCGCAACATAATATTATAATAAAGTGAGATAAGTTTTTTTTAAGTAGGTAATAACTGATTAGCGTTTACAACTAATTCCAATGTGGATATCTTACTTTCAGCAAAGGTAAATTTTGTTCTCGATTGAGTCCTTTTGAAATGAAATGCCCCCGTTTACCCATAATTTTTCTACCCAATATTATTTTTACCCGTTCAACCCAAAACATTAGCACCGTTCTACCCAATTCAAAAATCTAAGTCACAGTGTATTCTCTAAACAGTACAGAAACCGTAATATTTATAAAAAAATCTTACTTGATGAAATTATTAAAATTAATTTATTCAAATATTGTACTTACAGTATGGTAATAATATTTTATGCTAATAATAATAATAATGATGTTTATTTGTCTAAAGCCGTGTTGGCCGAGTAGGAGGTACCTAGACTTTCATTTCGAAAGTCGTGGGTTCAAAATCCCGGCGTAAATCAATGGATTTTTCTGGTCGAAAAATATATATACGCATAAAAACGTGCTCAAAACGGTGAAGGAAAACATCATGAGGAAACCAGTTAGTATTCTTGTAAGCGGCGATGAGCTTGCAAACTGTTACGTATGGAATGTTAACTACTGCAAAATATGGGCATGTGTCAAATATAATGTCTGGACATGCCTCTGACTACCCCCTCTAGCTGTCCCTTCTACCTTAAGGTTTCACTGTGTCATTTGTTTGAAATTAAACAATAGAAATTAGAAATAAGTAGTTGTAGGTACAAAGGGTAACTTGAATCAAATGTTTTGGGTCGAACGGAGCAAAATACCAATTGGGTAGAAAAATCTTGGGCTAATTAAAAATCGGCCTACTTACTGGTAAAACTGAAATAATAAATAAATTAAGTATTATGAATATTAAAACTCTTAGTAAAATAAATTTCAATAAATACTCTACATAAATTTCATAATGTAGAGCTAGAAATAAATATAGAAATAGCCAGCTTAGAGGTAAGAAAACGCATCGTTGCAAACGCATAAGTTGGTCTTAAGAATATCTTAAGCTGGTAAAAGTATACAAACTATCATATTCTTAGTTGAAGAAAACATTATCTGATACGACTGAAACTTTAAATCTCAAAGTAGCATCTTTTCAAAAGAAAATAAATAGGTTCTCAATATTTAACTCAATGAAATGTAATGGTGAAAGCGAAATAGAATTTAAATGCCAACTAAAAGGAAAACCGACGTGCTTGAACTTTGTCGAGTGGGAGTCTCGCAATATTTTCTTATCGTATGAATACTAGGAATATGAATACCTCTATCCTTCTAATATTATAAAACCGAAACTTTGTGAGTTTGTTGTTATGTTCGTTCAATTTATGCCTCAATCATTCCGGATTAAGATGAAACTTGCTGTAGATGTATATATAATGCCAAAATAAAACATAAAGCTATTTGTAATCCGAAAAACATCCCTAAAATGTTTAAAAAACGTAAAGGGGATGATTTGGGTATCAATTTTGGCAACTGCATGATACGCATTCTAACAAAAATTTATATCTAAATAATTTAAAAATACTTAGTTCTTTTTTCTATGCGATTATGAGTGGGCAACGTCTCGCGAGTCGGCTTGTACTATACAAAATCTCTGCCTTCAGCCCGCGGCAATACACACGTGATACCCGGATTGAATGTAGCCTATATCACTCTCCGACTCACAAACAAACTTCAAACTTCACAAACACGATTAGTGAAACTTTTCTCGATAGATTTATTTTCAAAAGTTCGGTCATCGTAAGTTGGACTCGTGAAAAGCGAACCAAAAAAAACATCAACATGAAATGCTGGTTAGTGGTTACCCTATACCTACCTATAACGAATTGGGAACCTCCTTTTTTCATTCAGTCTAAAACGTCGATAACATCGTTACTGAAATCATTATTTTATTATTAAACTCAAATGAATGATTCGTCATGTTTATTTTTTCAACGTTAATGTGAACTTGAAAAAAATATATAGAAGATTTTGAAAGGGCTTAGGTTTTCTTTATTATTTTTTGTCATAATAAGCATTTAATTTATATTCTATCTACTTCAAAAGATATTTAAGGGCAACTCAAACATCAAGGTTAAAATTAAAAATAATTTTACCCCTGACGTAACATAATCTAACGTAAAAATAATATATAGGTGCGATTTTTTGTAAGAATGTTTGTGCCTTAATCGCGCCCAAACGGCTTCGGAAATATTTGAAACATACATAGCTTATGTCCAGGAATAATAAATAAGATACTTTTTATCCAGGTAGTTATGTCCTACGCGAACAAAGCCGAAAGAGATTTCAAATAATTTGAGATCTCCACGAAAATTGCAATAATGTAACCTAAATATCAAACATTTTCCTATAATCTTCAATATTACACCCGAACCCGATGCTAGCTTAGTGACAGCTAGTCTTAATAATTTTATTCTGTTATAAATAATATTATTTATCAAAATACGTTTTCGGGGCGATAAACAACTATTGTGAATTTGAAGTCCATTTTATTTCGCTTTGAAGCTGGAAAATAAGAGGGTGCAACGGACTGAAGCGTTCCCTTAACAATAGGATTGCTCGTTGCCCTTCGAGACTGATCGAAACTACGTCAAACAAACATACTGCTACTATCGTCAACAACACAACCGATGATTACTGTAACCGCAATAAACTGGTCTAAAATCTTCTTCTATAAAACCACGGGTAGGTACAGGGGACATTTTGTTCCGCAACATGATGCTAACGCTCAATCTACGAGACGTTGAAACGTTGCACTATGTCTAACATCATGCCCCGGGACATTTTAAGAGACGCGGGACACCATTTCAATAAACATTCAGTAGTGTAGTGTGTAAAAAGAAAAAAGTTGTAATAAGTTTCACAAAATTGTCTCCGAGGAGACATCATGTTGTTGTACGACATGCTGCAGAACATGTCGCTCCATTTGACCCCTAGTGTATTCGATGACAGCGAAATCTGCACCAAAATATGTAGCAGTACTAAAAAAAGTCCTTTCAGTATCATATCTTATAGCTTATTGGAAATATGCTATAATTATAACAACCATGAACTGCCTATTGACACTTAATTAAATGCGCCATCCCAAAGTTCCCGGAAATACTATTTTTGTAATTTGCGCTTACCACCTTCGCGTGTACCAGCTGTTTCTTTCAAAAGACATCAACGCGTAACTCTCTACGATAATTTTCTATTCATTCATATTATTTTAATGTATCGTAATGTCATTCTGAAGAATGTAGGAAACCTAAATCATTTTTTATTATTTTGATAGTCTTGAAATAAAATCTATACTAATATTATAACGAGGAAATATTTGATTGTTTGTTTGTTTGTTTGTTTGTTTGCATCGAATAGGATCCGAAACTACTGGACCGATTTCAAAAATTATTTTACCATTAGAATCCTACATTATCCCTGATGAACAATTGAACATAGGCTATAGATTATTTTAAAAAACGTTAGGGATACGTATGAAAACTTCGATAATGTAACCCAACGTATGAAAACCCAACGTTGCGTTTGCTGCAGAAATTATTAACAATAGAGCAAAGTGATGTACTACAGTTTTATAGAAGACATCAATATCTACAAAAAAGTCCGTGATACCATATGTCTAACTATTAGGGATCCCTATTAAAACTTTGATAATGTAACCCAAGGTGTAAAAAATAGCCATAAAATCATTATTACACCCGTGCGACGCCGGGGCGGACTGCTAGTATATCATATTTTTCAATTATTTAAGTTTGGTATTTAATTTTAAATTACTTAGGTACATAAACCAAAAAATAACTGAAGTAGGTACTCATGTTAAATCCGATTTATGTTGAAATGGCGAAATTGAAACCCTACATAATGTGATTTTTGTAAGTAGTAAGTTTTAAATGTTATAGAATATTTTTTTTTATCAAGAAAATAAAAATGTTTTTCACTATATGTAATAATTTACTTAATTTTACTGTACTGTTATTTATTTTTATTTGTTCGTACATTGTATGTACCTACATCAACAGTAATTCTTCAGGTCCACAACTAAAGCCATAATGTTAGTTTTATAAAAATAATTATTAATTACTCGATATATTTACAATAGCTTCGTTTTTTGCAAAATTGCTATCAAAATTTCTAATAGGTTTCCTATTTTAAAAGGAATTCCTAAAAGAGGAGAGTTTAAAACGCTTGTACCAATACTAGATACATATAGAGAACTACCTATATAAAGTAATTATTTTGTTTTAAGATCAATTACTTTAAATCAATTGATAGAATTATCTACACATTATATTTTCCACCAATAAAATAATACTAACCTACCTAAATATCTTTTTACCATTTGATTGCCTACTTTCTTTATTTTTGATTATAATAAAAGTTCAGTAAATATATTTTAAATATACATTATTCATTACAAATTATTAATTAAACAGCTGAATTACCATGAGCATTAAACACCTATACAAATCCTTAACCTCGATAAACTTATATCACACCTACCTAGGTACTCATAATTGCTTTAACAAAGTTACTTTTACTAGAATAATAACACGTTAATACACACGAAAAAAGTAGTTACCATAGTACCAATAAAACAAAATAAAAAAAATGCAAAAATAAAATGTGTACGATACTCTTCAAATAAAAGTAAACAAAGTCAGAACACCAAGTTAAGCGTTAAAAAAAAAACATTTTTACTTACCCAGTGCATCGCTCCCCTCTCCTCGTATACTCCCATTGGGGGGTTAATTTTTTCGTTTTCTATTTTCGAATGTATGGGCCTATGCCCCACTACACTGCGCCACTTACACTAGACATAACAGTACATGCGGATCTCGCCACGGCCGGCGGACTACTGAGGCTCGCGGCTTTGACTTGCCTGGCAGAAGGTGGTACAGGCACCGCCCAAAGCACGCCCCCAGGCCCCAATGGTGGGCACAACGACGACACCACATTTTTTTCACCAAAATGTTTACGAACTTTCGGCGCTGAGCGGCGGAGCGGCGAATGCCGATTTTTTCACGCGAAAAAAATGTTCGTTTTGTCAATATTTTACGATAAAAAATCGCTGAGTATATTTTATGGCTAGAACTGCGAATGAAGGTTTTTATAAAACTGAGACAGGTTTTTTTTTGTTAATTATACGGCTGTTTTCTACTGAATCATGACTACACGTGTGGACTACCTACACTCAGGCACGTCATTAACAAAAACTTTTTAACGGACTGATTAATGGTACTTATGGTATAATGTCCCTTACCTAAGAGTACCTAATGACCATTAAAATATTCAATAGTACCAAAATTTTGATTATTGAATTCTTTGATGTATTCAGTTTTCAGGAATCACTATTTTATAAACAGGTATTTTTAGCTTGTATAATGTTTTATAAAACAAAACTTTACATATTTTGTAAGTAAGTATTTCAAATTTGATGGCAAACGCTGATTTAGGAACGTAAAGATGTTAATAAATCACCCATTCAAAACAATCCTGAGAAACACCTGTTTCTATAAAATAAAAAACAATATGGTTTTCAGGTTTTGTGGTAAGGCACTACCGCTACTGTGATTTTGTTTCCCCACAGGCGCGATATATCGTATACGATATTATTAGCTCGAGTATCGTGTGGTCGAACTTTTCCATTTGAAAAATGTAAATGTGCATAACACATGCTAAAACCGAAGAAAAAAAACATCTTGGGAATTGCAGTTTTATCCCATTTCATTTTTAGGGTTTCGTACCCAAAGGCTAAAAACGGGACCCTATTACTAAGACTTCACTGTCCGGCTGTCTGTCTGTCCGTCTGTCTGTCACAGGGCTGTATCTCATGAACCGTAATAGCTACAGTTGAAATTTTCATCACAGAATATGTATTTCTGTTGCTGCTATAACAACAAATACTAAAAACAGAATAAAATAAATATTCCTCCTACACAACAAACGTGATTTTTTGGCCACTTCTTGACGAGAAGCGTCAGGCAGGACTCAGGAAGTCCATACCTCCCTACCATGGGACCTGTTTTATAAGATCTACATGGGTACAAAATCAGACACTCATAATTGGACCAAACTTTAATAGAATCTTAGGATTTTAACCCTTAATTTATCTGTTAGGTCCCAGGGACTCCGCGCGAAGTTTCATTTTGGTCTAAAAACTTTATTGTCGCGTTTTTGTTTACGCGCGTGTCAGTACCTTCCTGCAGTAGCAGTCCGGACGCGGGGTGAAGAGGACGTGCGGCTGCGCCACGCGTATAGGTGAGTAATTGTGCCTATGGAGTCCGCTGGACTCCATGGGGGTATTTGTGTGATAAAAATATTATTTCGTTGGATTGTTACGTTATCATTTATTCAGTGTTATTTTTGTGTTTTAGGCTACCAAATGGCTTCACACAGTCGGTTAGTCAATTTACTTCAACCCGAAGCTGACTCGGTAGTACTAGACTGGCTCTACAGTACTAGACAAAGAAAATCTGTGTTCGGTGTGCAGCTAAAAATAAGGAGTAAAAAGCGCTGCAGGTTTTTTTTTTTTGTATAAACGTGTTCCAATTTTTATTTAGTTTTTAAAAGTTGATTATATTTTAAACTTATTATAGAAGGAAAAAGTTTAAAATTATAATACATTGTATTTAAATTTTGAGCCAGAAGTTGCCATTGTTTTTTGTTTTCTTATTTTTTAGTCTATTAGGTTTTTTAATTGTCAAGAAGACTGTTACAAACTTATAACGAAATGTTATATTAAAACATATAAGAATAATGTTGCTAAGTATAATAAACCATTTTTGAGTACATATTTTGCTTTTATTTTGACCATAATCAATGATTATTGTGCAAGGAGTCTCATGGACTCCATCGGGTAAATTAAGTGATTTGGGATCACCAGGTAAACTAAGGGTTAAAAAACAAAGAACACTAAATAAAATCACTGTAGATTATAAATTGGCTACTAGGAAATGCTTGAAATTATTCCTCCAAAGGTAAGCAAGGACGGTTACAGATGGAGTGACCTGTTAAAGAAAAAACATAATTACGACGTTTTCGATGCCGGATCTTAAAGGTAGTAGAGTAGATATAAATCCACTGTTTGCTTAGTTTGGGGCTAGACGGCGCTGTGTAAAATATCCATAAATATTTATTTATTTATGGTATAACTGTGCCCCCTGATCCACTGCACCCCTCTCCCCTAACTACCGACAATCGTGCATTTTTACAAGCTTCTATTTGAGGTGGGTGATACAAAGTAGTAGTTTCGTTATCCCCGGTTACCACGACCCCGTGACACGAGTCAACGGTAATGAACATTTTTGATGTCGCGTTATCCCCGGGACGGGAACATCGGGGACCGGGGACAACAAAACTACATCGATTCTAAGGTGATTATTATTTCTGTTAATACATAATCTAAATATTCCTTATGTAGTTATTACTTGCTTCGGTTTACAATAGAAAGTTTGTCAACTGAGAGCGGCAAAGAGCCTGTAGCCATATTATGAGATTTCCAAACTATAGTTAAGGGGCTCCCAATCGACGATTGCTCTTTTTCGAAACGAAAAAAAAATTACTTCTGAACAAGCCACATCTCCTATTTTTATAAGTATATTACTTCAGGTTCCTACCTAGATTTCTATTAAGCTGAAAACATAATAGCAGAAACTTTTCACGATAAAGATATTATTTCAAAATGATACGTTTTAGAATTTATGATCGAAATATTTATATACCTACTATTAAAATCAACTTGTGATTTATTGTTAAAGATAGGTAATATGTAGATCTAGATTTCTATTAGAATAGATTTTTGATAAGTAATTATACATCATTTATATCATTAATTTATTCGAAAAGCTAAGGCGGACAACGCGCTGACGTGTGTTTGTCGTCATTGCAGCGGTCGGTAGGATTATTTATCGAAGTGATTAAAGATGGGTACATCTTTATTCACATATACTATACATTATAAAATAGGAGATGTGGCTTGTTCAGAAGTATTTCTTTTTTCGTTTCGAACAAAAATAATCGTCGACTGGGAGCGCCTTAAACTATAGTATAGTTTATTTGTTTTTTTTTTTTTAATTTTGGAAATCTCATAATAGGGTTACTGAAGTCGCGAGGCTTATGAATCTTTTAATATAGCAGTTTTTATATAAAAATACTTTACCCCACTGTGTACAAAACTGTACAGGTGTCATTGACACCTGAAACAAAGTAGGTTTTTCTAGATACTTTTGTATAAATATATTAAGCATGGTTTACACAATTCCAGGTTTTTTATGATAATACGAGTAAGTCGTATAGGTTACCTACGTAATGTTTATAATAGGTAGCTAGATAGGTAGTTAAAGGAAAATTCTAAAATAAACGACAAAGGCATTTAGAAGCCTTAAAAAATTGTTACCATATTTACATCAAAGATGACATGTCTAGGTAACATCTATGTAGAGTACTCAATTATATCCAATAATCTGATCCAATTATTTGGAACGCTACATTATCTGTGACTATTATCTTAATAAAAACTAATAAAAAAATCTGCGTGTGAAACCGCAAGACGCAGCTCTAGGTATTAAATGCGTAAAATAAAATTGACTATAAAATCTCTACTTTTATCAGTATTTATACAATAAGTAGCGCCATCTAGTTTTCACCGCGAGAACCATGGGATGTGGAAAAAGGTTTCCGTTTGAAAGCTTTGGAGCTTTGCAAAATAAACATGTTAGGTTCTTTTACTTCCTACGCACCTTTATAATGAAAATATGACAAAATGTCGGTAAAAATAAATGTAATTGGTGAATACTTAGCATTCATTTTTATTAAGGTTCCGTACCCAAAGGGTAAAAACGGGACCCTATTACTAAGACTTCGCTGTCCGTCTGTCTGTCACAGGGCTGTATCTCATGAACCGAAAAATTACATTCTGTGAAAATTTCAACTGTCTAGCTAATTTTCAACAAAACCAAAAATCAAAATAAAATAAATATTTAAGGGGGGTTCCCATACAACAAACATGATTTATTTTGTCGTTTTAATGGTACAGAACCCTTCGTGCGCGAGTCCGCCTCGCACTTTGCCGGTTTTATTTTATAGTACGGGCAGCGGCGGGCTTGCAGCTTATCACGCTAGGAGTGCTAACTACTGCAAAATGTGATTAACTCCTTTAGTCATCTTCAAGGATCTGAGCTGAGAGGATGTCTATGGATGTCTGACTTTTTGACGTGACAACGTCTTAAATTAGGTTGCGGCTCGGAGTCACTCATGAAAAAGTGTAACGCCCGCTCACGTCTGTTACGATGAGTCACCGAACGAGAGAGAGGCCCGCCGGACCATTTACATTTTGTCACGTAAAATCTTCGCCCGTAAAACCGACTTTACAGGCAACCAATTTTTTTTGTTCTAAAAACGTTAGCAATCCTGCACATACCGTCCCACACATAGATCCGTGGCCGCGTGGTGCTGTAAGGGTAGTACGCGCAGTCTGTCCCGGACAGGTTCTCCTGGTGCGGCTGCAGCCAGCAGTGGCACCAGCAGCAGCAATTCAGGCAGTACTTGGCCCAGTCCTCGCACGGCAGCCGGTCCGTCTTGTAGTGCAGCCAGCCGAACCATTCCGGTGGGACCTGCGGATTATATTAGGGGTACATTCAGCGCCGTATTTAGACTTCGGCGACACATAGGCAGAGCATGTGCTGGAGGCTCTCAAATTGTTCATAATGTTCATAAAAAAATGTGTTCCTTATTGCAGCACGAAGCTGCTTTATCTCGAAGATTTTTAAATGTGAACTTTTCCGCTCAAAAAAAAATTGTTTTTCGTCTAACTATTTGTAACAAAACTCAGTATTTATTTGTTTCTACTATCCCTTTATCGAATGAATTAAAAAAAATGTGGTATGGTGGTGGCCTATGCTTAAATCCGGCACCGGATACTTTGACGCTCGGTGCTGTGCGGCTCAATGCTGAGACGGGGACCTATTTGCCCCCAAATAGCACAATCTGCTGTTGATTATTACCGATTATTACCGATATTATTATTGTTATTGTTCTCTTTTACTAATTGTGTTGTGCTTAATCTGAAGCAAATAAATGTTTTTTATTTCTTTCTTTCATAAAAACACTTCAAGTGTGATTCGGACACGCGCACGAAAGGATCCGTACCATTATCTATAAAAAATCCCAGATCTCGCTAGCATACTCGTATCTTTATCATACAATTTTTAAACTGCAAGCCATCACCTTCGCCGCTTATTTTAATGCTAACAAAGTGTTCTGTGTTACTAACTGGTTTTCTCACGATATTTTCTTTCACTGTTCTGAATAAGTGTTTTTTTGTAAAAACCTAATGAACAACGGCTTAGTAAAAAGAAAAATGAAATCAAATTTAAAAGACTAAGTTTTTAGTTCAGAGACGCCAATATATACTCGTATATTCAATTTGACAATAAAACATAATGTACAATGGAGTGTCTCACAAAATGGGCACACAACGCGCTCTATTGCACGATACACGAATCGCACGTTATAACACGTGCATTCCGTTGCATGCCGTACAGCCGTTGGATCACAGATGGCGCTGTGTTTGATATTTGTATTTGAGACCCTATTACTAAGACTCCGTTGTCCGTCTGTCTGTCCATCCATCTGTCCGTCTGTCTGTCACAAGGCTGTATCTCATGAGATCCAGCCCTGTGACAGACAGACGGACTTAGACGGACAGGTCTTAGTAAAGGGTCCCGTTTTTAACCTTTGGGTACCGAACCCTAAAAACAAGAAATTAAGTAAATATATTTATGTATCTTTATAATTATACTAGCTGGACCCGCGACAGACGTTGTTCTGTTCAAGTTTCAATAATCGCATAGAAAAAGCACTTTCAGTTTTCCAAATTTTTCAATTTTTCATTTCGGTTTCATTGTCCAAAAGTACAACAATTAAAATTTAAAGTAAATGTATGTATGTATCTTTATAATTATATAATATAACAATTCCTAAATATTTTACTAACTCCTCCTGATCCTATCCTTTCCTATACTCGTGTATTTTATTTGCCGTTTCTCTAATTTCATAATTAAAAAGAAGAAAATAGCAACACAGAGTAAAAAAAAATTCGACACGTTGTACAGCTGTTGGATAAAAGATGGCGCTGTATTAACTCATCGACAATACAGCCCAATAGACACATCATGCAAGCCGAACACTGTCTGACAAGACATTAGGCTAATACTGTACTCGCTATAAATAAAATAATAACTAAATAAATATTGGTGGACATTTTACACATCGCCATCTAGCCCCAAAGTAAGCAAAGCTTGTACTATGGGAACTAGATAACTGATAGAATACTTATATACTTTTTTTTGTAAATACATACATATGATACATACTAACATCCAGACACAGAGCAAACATCTATGTTCATCACACAAACATTTGCTCTGGGTGGCTAATCAGAATATTTTTTTCGGGATTCGCAACTACGGTTTGTCAGAATTGTTTGGGTGAAGGAACTAAGCCATTAGGCTATTGAGCTGTGTTGTCGATGGTTCAGTTTGATTACTTTAATTCGACAATTCGACAATTCAGATGCTCTTCATCATGAGTATTTATATATAGTTTTTATATAGTTTACTAGCGACCCGCCCCGGCTTCGCACGGGTAGCATGTTATTATACATATAAACCTTCCTCCTGAATCACTCTATCTATTAAAAAAAACCGCATCAAAATCCGTTGTGTAGTTTTAAAGATATAAGCAAACATACATACATACAGACGCGGGAAGCGGAAAGCTACTTTGCTTTATACTATGTAGTGATGGTTTATTTTCAAATAAAGTGGTACAAACTATAAATAACATTAAAAAAAATCAAAAAGTCCCCAAGTACGGTAGACATCCTCTCAGATCTTCAGACGCTTAGATCCCATGACGATGTCTAGTGGGGTTAGACAGAGGCACGTTCAATCATTATATTTGCCACATGCCCACATTTTGCAGTAGTTAGCATTCCATACGTGACAGGTTGCAAGCCCATCGCCGCTTATAAGAACACTAACTGGTTTCCTCACGATGTTTTCCTTCACCGTTGTAAGCACGTGTTTTTGATGCGCATATTTTCGAACAGAAAAATCCATTGATGCACGCCGGGATTCGAACCCACGACCTTCAGATTGAAAGTCGAGGTACATCCCACTCGGCCAACACGGCTTTAACATAACTACTAAGAAAACATCACTAAATAGGTAGTAGGCATATTGGAGTTTAATTTCATAAGTAGGACTACACACTACACATACAGACTTTGACTTTACAGACCTGGCTAGCATCATAGTCCCATTTGGTTTGAGGGTTGTATTCGATCCAGCGACTTCGGGCTATCATGTAGTTTTTGTTTTCGAAGTAGCGGTTTCCGTAGCAATCTCGACCCATGTACTTGCCTTCCTGTGATACATAACAATATTAGTTAAATCGCAGGTGGAAAGGAGATGGGTCACGACTGTAATCCTGGCACGTAGGTCCCTGGCGATGTCTAAAGAGGTTAGTCGCACGTCCAAACGTAACATTTGGCACATGCGCACAATTAATCACATATAATATACTATGAACTCAAGCAGAAGACATACTTTCCATCCTAAGGTTGCCTGGAAGAAATCGCTTTTTAGCGATAAAGTCACTCATTGTAATTGATTAAAATGTTTTTTTTAGTTAATTTGCTGGTGTCAAAATGGAAATTAATCATGTATAAAGTGTAGGTACATTAACTCAAGCAGAAGAGATACTTTTCCATCCTAAGGTTGCCTGGAAGAAATCGCTTTTTAGCGATAAAGTCACTCATTGTAATTGATTAAAATGTTTTTTTTAGTTAATTTGCTGGTGTCAAAATGGAAATTAATCATGTATAAAGTGTAGGTACATTAACTCAAGCAGAAGAGATACTTTTCCATCCTCAGGTTGCCTGGAAGAAATCGCTTTTTAGCGATAAGGCCGCTCATTGCAATCAAACGGTGCTATTAATAAAAATTTACTTATCCAAAGATCATCTGAGGTTACACCAAGACTTGTTAATACCAGCATAATGTAAGCAGCTCCATTTCTAATCCTCGTTTATTAATATTGAATTCGACTAGTCCAAACGTAAGCGTTGGACTAAATTTAATCCTGCGCTAGTCTACGTTTATTAATGAGACGGAAAGAGTATATTTTTTTAATGAGGTTTTTTATTTTTCTGGTGTAAGTAAAATATATCATTATCTATATATCTATGTATATCTATCTATTTACACATCCTTTATGCATCCAGTTATATAAATAAATGAATAAACTATTAAATTTATCTTTAAATAAATAAAGAGCTCTATTGGCCGAGTGGAAGGAACTTAGACCTTTAATCCGCAGGTCGTGGGTTCAAACCCGGCCGTATATCAATAGACTTTCCGTTCAAAAATTCATTATTATTTTTTAATCTATTGTGCTTAGTAGTCATAACTATAGATTTAAGTCGGGAAAATAAAATTAAAGGTAATTATTAAAATGCATTATACCTAGATAACGGTG
Source organism: Hydriomena furcata (assembly GCA_912999785.1). Lineage (NCBI taxonomy): Eukaryota > Metazoa > Arthropoda > Insecta > Lepidoptera > Geometridae > Hydriomena > Hydriomena furcata. The sequence goes on from OU538821.1 coordinate 5,673,532, forward strand.
AAGGAAAACATTGTGAGGAAACCTGATAGTATTCTTATAAGCAGCGATGGGCTTGCAGCCTGTCACGTATGAAATGCTAAGTACTGCATAATGTGGGCATGTGCTAAAAATTTAATGTTTGGACGTGTCTCTGACTAACCCCTTTAGACATCGTCAAGGATCTGAGGCTGACGTAACTTTGTCAAAAAATTGATCTGTGCCAAATGTAATGTTTGGACGTGTCTCTGACTACCCCTTTAGAAACTTTTGGGATCTCAACGCCTTGAGATCTCAGAAATTGCCTACAGTACTTGGCGATTAAGGTAAGTATACCTACAGTCGTGATTTTTTTAATATATTTTAGTAAGTACTTAAAAAACAAAATTAAAATAAAAAAAAATCGAGCTAGGTTTTACAAATTGCTTTATATTATTCGGATTTCGGTTTTTCCTGTTATTAAGATCGTTTGAAAAAAAGAAAAGAGGATGTTATTTTACAAATATCGAAACTATCGGGGAAGACAAATAGGTACAATGGGAATAAACTTAAACTACTACTAACTTAAATCTAAAGAAAACTAAATCAAAGTTACAGACAGAGTGGAATTTGAACCCACGACCCTCCCCTAGATACCTATAGCTATGCCCATACCTTTTAAGTCTCAGAGCAATACTGCTTGGCAGCAGAAATACAAAAAAAAAAAAAAAAAAAAAAAAACTTGTAGAGACCCCTCAAACTTTACTCAACTCTTAAAAAAATAGGCTATTTTTATTCACATATATAAATAAAAATAAAAAAATATACACGGTACACATCCTCTCAGATCTCCAGGCGCTCAGTTCCTGATTACCTGAAGGGGTTAGTCAGAACCACGTCCAAAAGCTATTAACATCTGCCTGCATTATGCAGAAATGTTTATAGTTCTGTAAATTTAAACTTATACACACCTAAGTTACTTTAATATTCACAAGTAAAATACATTTCTATCGACTAACATACTACATAGGTACATAATCACTACATAGTATAAAGCAAAGTCGCTTTCCGCTTCCCGCGTCTGTATGTATGTATGTATGTTTTTGCTTATATCTTTAAAACTACACAACGGATTTTGATGCGGTTTTTTTTAATAGAAGAGTGTTTCAGGAGGAAGGTTTATATGTATTAAACCCGTGCGAAGCTGGGGCGGGTCGCTAGTATAAAATAATATGAAAATGAAAATATGCATAAATATAATATTTTTACATGAATGAAAACAACAGTTGTTATCATTCGAGGGTGTACAATGGTTAACGAGCACTCAACACTAAAGTGCGACGTGCTATAAAAAATATATATTAGGAGGCCTAAGCCCAGCAGTTTTGGACTGATGATACTTAAGGGTAGTTTTCCCGGCCCAAGTGACTATGAACCCGAAACGCAACGATAGCGCGTTCTAATCTACTAGTAGCGACATCTAGTTCTGATTTTAAAAACATGTGCCAAGCCTAAAAATTACATTACAAAAATGGCAAAAAATGTACGTTTATTAAGGCGCTCCCAGTCGACGATTATTTTTGTTCGAAACGAAAAAAGAAATACTTCTGAACAAGCCAGATCTCCTATTTTAAAATGTATAGTATATGTGAATAAAGATGTACCCATCTTTAATCACTTCGATAAATAATCCTACCGACCGCTGCAACGACGACAAACACACGTCGGAGCGTGGTCCGCCTTAGCTTTTCGAATAAATTAATGATATAAATTATGTATAATTACTTATCAAAAATCTATTCTAATAGAAATCTAGATCTACATATTACCTATCTTTAACAATAAATCACAAGTTGATTTTAATAGTAGGTATATAAAATATTTCGATCATAAATTCTAAAACGCATCATTTTGAAATAATATCTTTATCGTGAAAAGTTTCTGCTATTATGTTTTCAGCTTAATAGAAATCTAGGTAGGAACCTGAAGTAATATACTTATAAAAATAGGAGATGTGGCTTGTTCAGAAGTATTTCTTTTTTCGTTTCGAAAAAGAGCAATCGTCGACTGGGAGCCACTTAAACCATTTTTTATTGCATGTTGTGGCTTAATATTGAATGGAAGTAGTAGCCAGATGCTATATCCTTTAATGTATTTCCATCTTCGACATATTACTAGGTAATAAGAATTCGTAGATTTTTGCTATCATCTGTTACAATAATATGAATTTTAAACATAATTAAAGAAATATAAAAATAAATATTATCACGAGTCACGACTGTAATCCCCAAGTACGGTAGACAAAGACATCCTCTCAGATCTCCAGACGCTTAGATCCTTTGAAGATGTCTAGTAGGGGTAGTCAGAGGCACGTCCAAACATTATATTTGATACATGTCCACATTTAGCAGTAGTTAGCACTCCATACGTAACAGGTTGCAAGCCCATCGCCGCTTATAAGAATAATATTTTCCTTCATCGTTTTGAGCACGTGTTTTTGATGCGCTTACAAATTTTTCAGAAAAATCCATTGATGCATTCCGGGATTCGAACCCACGACCTTCAGATTAAAAGCTGAGGTACCTCCCACTAGGCCAACACGGCTTTTTTTTACATTTTTCTAAACAAAACTACGGCTATTGTACAGTTTTTGCTCTCATTTGTCATTGTTTTTAGTACAAAAGCATTTTCTTTCAATCATTCCTTCCGGGAAAATGTTCTAATGTCCGTCCGGGTTTACACTATGTACCTAGATGCTAGATTTACACTCTCGCCTCGTACCTCGCCTAGTGCTTCGCCTCGTGTCTCGGCCCGCACCTCGCGTGATCGATAGTAAAGGAGAAAGGCGCGAGGCGAGCCACGAGCGTCTATTCACACTCTCGTCTCGTGGTTCGCCTCGCACCTGGTCTCGCGACTCGTACGCGAGTGTAAATCTAGTAGAGATGTTTAGTTGATGAAAATAAAAGCCTCCTATTTGTTATCGTGACAGATCAAATGAATGCTATTGAGGTTAGAAAGAAGCAGATGAAAGATATCGTATAAAAATAGACTTGGACCAGTTCAGGAAAACCTTAAGGGGCTGTATGTCGAAGATTGCTCTTTTTCGAAACGAAAAAAGAAATACTTCTGAACAAGCCACATCTCCTATTTTTATAAGTATATTACTTCAGGTTCCTACCTAGATTTCTATTAAGCTGAAAACATAATAGCAGAAACTTTTCACGATAAAGATATTATTTCAAAATGATACGTTTTAGAATTTATGATCGAAATATTTTGATACCTACTATTAAAATCAACTTGTGATTTATTGTTAAAGATAGGTAATATGTACATCTAGATTTATATTAGAATAGATTTTTGATAAGTAATAACTTAGTAAATACTTTAGTAATAATTAATTTAGTAAATACATCATTTATATCATTAATTTATTCGAAAAGCAAAGGCGGACCACGCGCCGACGTGTTTGTCGTCATTGCAGCGGTCGGTAGGATTATTTATCGAAGTGATTAAAGATGGGTACATCTTTATTCACATATACTACACACTACATATACTACATATACATTATAAAATAGAAGATGTGGCTTGTTCAGAAGTATTTCTTTTTTCGTTTCGAACAAAAACAATCGTCGACAGGGAGCGCCTTAAGGGCGAGCTTCCACCTACGCGGATCTGTGGGGAGCGGACCAATGACTGGGCTCAAATATTCGAGTTGGAAAATTCCGAGCGCTGTGTTTGGTCCGCTCCGATTCTCGCAGCTTCGCACAGTTCCGCATAGGTGGAAACTCACCTTAAGCGTGTCCATCCTCCATAGCTTGGACATGGCTGTGATTGGTCCTCCGTGTTGCGAAATAATCCTGATGAGACGAGCCCATTTATCCATAGCAAGCATCGACATTTTGTTAGCTGTTTTATATTATTTTCGTACACAAAACAAATTTATGATTATTTTTGTAAACAGATTACTTTCGTTTTTGACAATATTGTCAGTTTCAAAGTAAAAAACTATGAATGCGTTAAACCTATCGGAGTACGAAATACTACCTCCTTAGGTAAACCATAGTCTTCTTTTTCTTTTATTTATGGCTTCTGGCCTCACAGCTTAGTTGGTAGTAACAATGCCTTCTACGCTGTAGGTTGTGGGTTCGATCCCCACCCAGGGCAAACATTTGTGTGATGAACATAGATGTTTGTTCTGTGTCTGGGTGTTACTATGTATATTATGTATGCATTTACAAAAAAAAAAGTAAATAAGTATTCTATCAGATATCTGGTTCCCATAGTACAAGCTTTGCTTAGTTTGGGGCTAGATGGTGTTGTGTGTAAAGTCCGCCAATATTCTGGGCCTAGACTGCCTAGGTATTATGAAGAGTCAAGTGGAGTCGGCTGTCAAATTTACTTATATGCTCTGTGGTCAAGAGAATGCTCAGCTTAATCCAGATTTTACTATCCACTATCATTTACTATTGCTTGCTTTTGTGCTAAGAGCTCAAGCAAAGGTAGTTAATTTCCTAAATATCATAGACTAGCTGACCCGTGCCCGCTTCGCTGTGCGTAAGACATTTCTAATACCATCGTGGACTTTTTTGTAGACGTTTTTAAGTTATACAATACTGTAGTACATTATTTTGATATATCTCGTGGGGTTCAGCCAGCATTTGCAATGTAAGCGCAAAAAAATGTGTTTATTTACGACATCACATTAGAAACCTCTAAAATTTTCAGTGTTTCTCTACTATATTATGCATGTATTATACATATAAACCTTCCTCTTGAATCACTCTATTTATAAAAAAAAACCGCATCAAAATCCGTTGTGTAGTTTTAAAGATATAAGCAAACATACAGACATACATATTACATATTACATACAGACGCGGGAAGCGGAAAGCGACTTTGCTTTATACTATGTAGTGAAGTTACACAAAACTGAATTTATCACATGAAAACTATATGCTCTACCTTCTAGGGTAGACAGAAACGATTCTACATTAGCCTGTAGATCTAGCATGAATAAGTATATTAACGTTTATCTACAGGAATTAAGCTAAAGAGACTGGCCACGTCCTCACAGCTCAGTTGGTAGTAACTGCCTTCTACGCTGTAGGTTGTGGGTTCGATCCCCACCCAAGATAAACATTTGTGAGTTTAGCAAAGATGTATGTTATGTCTGGGTGTTATAAAGTAAGATACTTATAATATACTTACATATATATATTTACTATTTACAAAAAAAAGTATTCTATCATTTATCTAGTTCCCATAGAACAAGCTTTGTTTAGTTTGAGGCTAGATGGCGCTGAAGGTACTCACCTACATTTGTACGTAGAACGCAGCGATGTAAACTCAGATCAAAGTGTACAAGTAATCATAAATCACTTTCATGTATTTTCAACGATTAAGTAACCACTTTATTTTTTAAAAGACACCTTACAAGATAAGACAATGCTCATCTTTACAAGATCATACACTTTTTAGCCTTCTTCTCACACTTCTCAATCTTCAACTACCTCTTTTTTTAATTTGTTGTTTTTTTTCTTTTGTATGGTTTAAAAGGCTATTGTAAATTCTATTCTATATATATATTATATTGTTATGTATATTCTAAACCTCTTTTCAAAAAAATTATCTATAAGTTTGGCCAAAAGTAATTGCAAAACTACCTAATTCCTAAGGAGAACAGCAGATCATAAATAAAATGTGTATTTTGTGAAAAGCCTTTATTCATAAAATAATAACTTAAATTAATAGTTTTACAAACAGTGTCACAGCCTAAACAAAACAAAAGGTGAACATAATCCAATAGTAAGTACATTTTTGGTGAAACTAAAGTTTATTTTAAGTATCTATTTGCCAACTAATATTCTTCAGATAAGTTTCAATATTATAAAATACTTTTTTAAAAATCTTTATGAAAAAAAAAAAGAAGTATTAATAGATAAATTAAATACAATAGTACATGAAATGATCGGTCGTGCTGTTCCTTATTATTAGGGTGCGTTTACACAGACGCGGAGCTCGAAATACAATCAGAATCACATTGAAGTAAAGATTACTACTACTTGTTCTCGAAATAATTAACTCAACATTCTTTAGCACTGTGATTGGTCAATTCGCGGTCCGCTCCACTCCACTCCGCTCAGCTCCGCGTCAGTGGAAACGCACCCTTACTTCTCCATTTTGTTTGCGTGAATTATTTTGATTTACCCTCGCTTATTCTTTTTTGATGTTATTATCAAGAAACTCAAGCTGCGTGTTAAACAGCAGATTTCAAATCGCAAGGAAAACAGCAAAATGTTCAACCGATCATCTCATCTTGTAATTTTTTTGGATATCCAAACTAAAGTATTGACATCAACTTAAAATCCAATCAATTAGTTCCATAATTTTTTTATCTATTAACGTAATTTATCTGCAAAAAAATATGGCGTACGGAAAGCATTGAATAGACAATCAGCAAACTCTAATCCTATTGTAGTAATTTAATTAGTATTGATTAAAAACTAAGATATGAATTACTCGTATGATAGTCTAACACAGTGTTTGCCACAACAACAATCTGGATTGTGGTTACAAGTTTACATCTACAAGTTATCTTATTTACGGTATTAATTAGCAAACTCCAGACAGCTATGGAGGAGACATCAAGCGAAACTTACGGCGTACAACACACAACTAATACTAATCGATTACAACAAAGGAATCAATGTGAATCAAGATAATAAAGCCACGGATACAGGAGACATTTTGTCCCGCAACAACGTTGTTATGTCCCGCAACATTTTGCGCGACGCGGGACACCTCGGGCGATATTTGTAACACTTAGTATTGTGGTAAGTTCCACAACATTATCCCCGAGACATTCACGTAGTTGTTGTCCGTGGCTTCAATTTGGTGACATTGCGTGAGGTTTGCACGAGTAAAAGTAAATAGTAACACAATTTAATCATAAACTTATAAAATCCATCAAACTATACAGAATATCCAGTCGTTCCGCGCAAAAAAAAACCCATTTAATAAATTATTATAAAAAAGCACAAAATTTACAAAACAACACAATTAATCTGTGCGGAATTAGTTAAGTACATACTTCCTTGTTACAAAACTAACAACTGAATGACACTATACTCATAAAATAAATAGAGAAATATCAATGTATTCTTGAATAAGGGGGATCAAAATTTTTATTAGATCTAAATAATAATTATTGAGTAATGAGTAGTAACTATTTTCATTGACTTTTTAATAACTTTTTGGATACTTTGGTGTCAATCCGCTGTTTAAAATATATGATTTTCTTTTTAAAACTAAATTTGGTTAATTATTTCCCGCAAAACTTTTTATGCCCGATTTTGATATAAAAACAACATTAAAATGTTTAGATAGCAAAACTGAAAAAACCTAAAAAACTTAAAAGCAAAAATAATAAAAAAAAATTAAGTAACAATAACACAATTTACGAACGTCCTTAAAATTTAGAGAGATTAAAAACCGACTAGCGAAAGCGGAAACAGAAATAATATCAAAATAATTATTTTCAACATTTTCTTGTCGCCAACTTGTATTCCCGTGACTAAATAATATAGAAAAATTTAAAGTTTCAGAGAAAAACTAAGTACCGTTACTTTCAATCTATGTGTTACTTTAAGTACGTCTTATTTCTATAGTTCTAAATTTAAACGCCAATATAAACTTACACCATTTGATTACACAATATTATGATAGAAGTTATAAGTTATCAGAAAATATCAATGCTTCATTGTAAAGAATGATCCGAAAGATAAACCTAAAAAAAAACTACAACTATTTGCACTTTGGTAATACAAAAGTAGAAAGCAAAAATATATAAAGTAGTACATAACACAGGAAAAAAACCATCCAAATATTATGTGCGTAGAATAAGGAATGCAATAAACAATATTATTAAGAACAGGAAAATTTCAGAGTAACACCAATTAATTAACGTTACAACTAGACGATACACACATTATGGCAAATACCGTTTAATACATTGGCTGATATTTTTCAAGACGCCCTGAAGCAACACACGTGTATAATAACACGCCCCAATAACGTATACATCTCTTAAACCATAACGTCCGATATTGCGTGTCTCCCTCTGACATTTCGTGCTTCTCTTTTTATAACCCGCGTAACGACAAGCCTCGCAAAATCTACATTCCATTATAATTCATCATCAGAGAACACTCAATCCGGACAAACTCCATCAAAAAAGGAATATAAATAAAAAAAACGACAATACCGGCAAACATGGAATGTTCTTTAGAGTTCACCGGATGCAAAATTATTATTTAAAAAGATTAATCAAAACTTTAAATAAATCTAAAGAAACTTTCCTACGTGTTGCTTATAGTATTTGTGTGATAAATGCAAGTATTTTGTTGCCATAATATATATACTGATGCCTATAAAAAAATGTGTAAACACTACTATTATTAATTACCAATAGTTCCTCTTTATTAATAAATATAAACGTACAAGACATTTAGCACATACTATCACTTCCTTGTAACATTTAACATCGATTTTATCAAATTCGTTAAACACTATATACATAGGGAGATTATTATCATAATTTATTAATATTTTTTTTTCATGTATTTTTTTTATTTTTTGATAAAACGAAATCTTTTAAAAGCAAATCTAAGAGAAGCAGGATGTCAGTAAAATTTTGGTTTTGGTATACATATGCGTCGTATATAGTAATTATATTTTGGCCAGTTGGATCCGATATCGAAATATATAATGATTTAAATATATATTTATTTTTTGGCACACTTGCATCTACGTTTTAAAACTGTCATAGCTAAAGCTGGAAACTAAGTGTACTAAGTAATCTTATTTTAATAATGTTCTACGCAGGTGTCTTTCCCTGTACAAACTACAAAACTATTTTTACTGTTTTTATTAATAGTATCTTAAAAACCTATTGATTATTTTTACGATATATAGTGCATAAGTAAAAAGTTTACCTGTATCGGTCTAAAATGTCCAAAGAACCTACTGAAAAACCCGATTGCAGATTGTTATATAAGTACTTGTCATCTACACAAACCCTCGTATTCAAGAACGACACTATGAGAACACGAACCCACAGTGGACGAAATCTTTTTACTAGAGGCACACGACAATGTGCCTCTAGTCACACTATGCAGTGTCACACAACACAAAGTGATTTTTATGAAAAAAGATTTCGTCCACTGTGTTAGCGTGTTCTTAGTGTCGTTCTTGAATACGAGGGTAAAAGAATTTGGTCTATGATAATACCACACTTTCTATTGATTATTATTCTTATGATACTAAGTAATTCATGAAAATGTCAATTGACTGAATACAATGGACTCTGAATACGCCTCATCAGCTTCATCAATGTGATCTTGAAAACCACTTTCACCTTAGTGAATATTAAGATTGTCCAAACAGGGCAGGGCAAAAGAGGTAATTTCGTATAGAATAAACATTCGTACAGTGGCCATGTGAAGATTAATTTTGGCATAGTGAACCGATTTAATTTGGAACCGGAATCAATTTTTTGATTGTTGTTTGAAAGTGTACGAAGTGTACTCCTACCTGCTTTCCCATGAGCATTACTCGTACAGAGTCTGCTCTTTAAAATATCCAAATGATCCTTTCACTAACTCCCCTCAAACCTTGATATCAAAACAATGTGCGTTAGCCATAATAAATAATACCTATTTCAAAATTATTGTTTAATAGGCCTTGCTTCAACTGAATACAGACTTATACAAAAACGCTGCTTGTGATTGGCGATTAGATGTTACAACACCAGACTTAGCCTGGATGTGCCTGACTAGACTGGTTTCTTAATCGGCTAATCATTAACATCCGACCAAAGTTAGTCGAGCAACATACATTAAATAAAAAACACAGATTGAACTTAAATTTAAAACCAAATAACCTAATCACCATAGGTTGACGAAAACAATTAAAACACAGAACACACACGCAAGATATAGTAAAGGTAGAGACAAACTGAGCCCTTAGACTTAGACTCTTGAACACTACACAGCGTACCATAAGTATGTGTCTGATTCAACTTCGTACAAGTTCAAGAGTCTAGATGTCAGGGCTCAGTTTGTCTCTACCTTAATGCCATTACTTTATCAAAATCATGTCAAAATAATCCAAAGGACTTGCCAAGTTATCGTAGATTCGAGAAGGATAGTGTTACGTCGTCGTGTTTAGGTTAGTGTGGTTCCGTAGGATCCCATCGGCGGGCGGTAGTCTTCGGGAAGACTTGCTACCTGCTGCTTAGAGAAAGCGTACTTGCTGAGTCCGACATTCTTCAGGGTGTTCTCGCGGCGGCATCCCTCGCTAAAAACAAAAAGTTTCATTAAACTACGTGCACTATCACTCCTGTCACTGTCATTCCGGGTCATCTGTCACTAGATGACCAAGTCCTAAACAGATAAATCGTGCATTTGGAAAAAACTGGCCTAACAGCACAGTTGGTAAAAACTCTGCCTTCTGCGTTGTAGATTGTGGGTTCGATTCCCACCCAGGAAAAAAGTTTGTGCTGTAGCTGCGTTTACGTTGGCTTTTCTTAATTTGATGTCACTGTGTGAAATGTCTAGTATTATTTTTTGTTATTTTACAGTATTTTGATTTATGTTGAGCCAAAATAATACATCTATTCTAGATTGCCTTAAAATAGAGTTCAAAATTGGTTGCTAAAGAAAATACTCATTTCCTCATAATCTTGAAAAATATTTTCTTAAATTTAACTAGATAAGGTCAATAAGTTACTCTTACCTGCGCATAATGTCGAGCGCGCTCTTGCGGTCGTTGTCGGCCAGGTGGTACTCCGAAGAGAGGATGTTCACCTGCTCCAGTGTTACAGCCATGCCGGTGCGATCTTTGGCGCTCTTGCACGAAATGAATCTGAGACCTGTAACCACAAATAAACAGCTGTAGCTTCTAGAACTCACCATCTCGTTATTTATCATCTCTCATCAGGCGAGTGTGAATGAGATCTTGGCGTATTCTCTTGGACCAGATTAGGCAAACAAAGGCCAGGTCAAGAGTACTCCTAGTATATATGAGGAATACGCAGAGAGCGAATGAAGCAAAATAAGTATATCAGGATCGTAGCAAGTGGAAAGCCTGCCTAACCTTCTGGGATTAAGGTGTGATTTTATGTACTTATGTATTTTAATTCTCATCTTTACTTGTCGGTAAGACGTGAAAGGGTTAAATTACCGTGCATCAAGCGAGTAGCTAACGCTGCCAACTGGAGAACCTCTACGTTCTTGAGCGAACGCTTTTGCACCTCCGCGCGCAGATTCTCCATCACCTCCTCAAGCGGCTTGCTGCGCGAGGACGCTGCAATAAAAACCTCGTATAAACCTCTAAAGGAATAATTAGAAAGCGCACAAGGTGTTAAAAATAGTCGAATCCTTATGCGATCATCAAACAGACAAGAATAGCCAATCGAAGCCGTTCATCAATAGATTTTACTATTTAAAAATATCTTAAAGAAACCAGTTAGTGTTTTTAAAAGCGGTCACGGACTTACATCTTATCAATGGAATGTGGGAATGTGCCAAATATGTTTAGATGTGTCTCGACTACCCCCATTGTACTAAGAGCCTGAAGATCTAAGAATATTTCTACAGTAGGTACTTTTTTAGTAGGTATTGACTAATACCTAAGTACTAAAAAAGTAGTGATCCTATTTAATTTCATTTTCATTTTCTAACATTTAAATCTGTAATATTACCTCTGAGCGGTTCCATGGGGTCGTTCGGGAACACCTTGTTATACTTGTGGTAGTATATGAGCAGGCGCTCCAAGTTATCGTTGTTGGAGTGATACTGCGGTCTACTTTCGCCAAGAGCATCGGAAATGGAAGCCTTCTCGTTTATGCCCATGTTGAAGAACACGGCAGTCACATTGAACGTTGGCTTTTTCTAGAATTATAAGAGATCTACTAGTATCTATAATTGGATAAACCGGCCATTTTAATAAACATTTCATAACGTAACTAGGACCAGGACCAGAACGCCTATGTTTAATAAAATGGGCGTATACATTTGAAGCAGATTGTGTTTTCACTAATTTCATAAAAGTTAAAAGATGAAATTGACCGTCGTTACAGTTTTAGGTATTAGACCGGAAGGGTTAACAAATTTTGACACTGACTTAAGCAAGTGACTTGCTATATTATTTACATATTTTATGTGGGTAATATTGTGCCGACAAGCATTATGCCTTTACCTGATAATTGTCGAATCGAACGTACAACGACTCCGGGACAGGCAGCTCCACGACAATTGCGTTACGGAACCCGGTGACTTGAGGGATCACTGGAGTGCTGCAAAAAAAATAACCACACATCACCCAAAGCTCGCACCGGCAAGATCGCATGTGCCTATGGGGAATATTCAAACATCATATAAGAGAAAAATCAATAAACAAGCTTAATCTCCAAGTGTGGTATATACAACTTCAGAGATGGCAAAATTTGAACCTCAACACAATTTTGATCCTGGTGCCATGCGAGTGAGGCCGCGCGCGTTTACAGTAGTCATTAGACTTAAGGTGAGTTTCCATCTACGGGAGCTGTGCGAAGCTCTACGGAGCTGACCAATGACTGCGCTCGACATTATCGAACTCGAATATATGAGCGCTATCATTGGTCCGTTCCTCACGGCTACGAACATCACCGCGTAGGTCGAAAGGAAACGCTCACTTAGGAAGTGGGAAGTACGAAATGGGACCTTACTTAGTAGTGATCTTGATCAGCTTGAAGGTCACCGTGTGCAAATCTTCAACGGCAACCACCATATCCCCCCACATGGTCTTCTCTAGCGCGTACAGGCTCAGGAGACCCTCGAAGCCGCACAGCGGTCCTAGTCCAGACCTGATCAGTTGTACCACCACTTTTCCTGGCTGCGATGTCAGCCAGCACATTAGGCCAGCGGAGACCGTAGTCAGCTGAAAACAAAATCTCTATAAACCTCTATACCTCTATGTGCGTGTGTATGTGCGTGTGTGTGTGGGTACCGCGTTTGCCCCACCCCTGTAACACGATCGGCAGATACCTTTAAAGCGTTCCTTGGATAAGAATAACAAGGTCAAACCCAACAGCTGGGTTTCATTTTCGATTTACGTTACAACAACTATTGGCAACTAGAGGTCGCCACAGACCACGCAATCCTCTATGGATTTGAATATGACTCCTCTGACAATACATTATAATGGTAATGGCTAGAGACGAAACCGACTCAGAACTTCCACTCAGTTAAGTAGGAGACGGCGCATAATCCTGAAGGGAAAGACACTACCCAACGCTGGGATAACTTTACGAGCTAGTAGGATATGTAACCGAGAAGTAGACAACAAATCGACTTGCGACTCCTGTTTGACCGTGAAAGAACCTGTGTGGTGAAAAGGTGGACATACCGCCTGTGAGAAGCAGGTGTCACGGCGGTTCCGCAGAGTGGCATGCTCGAGCGTGCAGTTCGTCGTCTCGGTATCGATGCGCATCGCAGTGTGAGCCATACGCGTCCATTTGTGCACCTCGTCCACAAGCTTTATCAGCAGGTCCATCAGGATCCTTGCGTCCTCGAACTCGGGATCGGTGTATGTTGCTGTAATAAAAAAAAGATTTAAAATAGGCTGGTGACATAAAATCTTTTAAATTACCAGATATACAACGTGTTACAAAATACCCCGTAAAAGATAATTAATTAAAATATTGTCAATCTTACTAAGCTGTCATGTCAGGGAACCGGATTATTTAACAGAAATGCCTATGTACCAATTTTACCGAATAATTGTCTACTTTAATAGTTTTTCTATTTTTCATTCACGCTACGGTTCTTAAATATTGTGAATGGTCTCGTTATAAGGCCCCATTTAACCTCCTTTCACCACCCTATATAATAAGACAACAGCTTGAGTTGTGATGCCGAGCAAAAAAAATATCGGAATAAGCGATCATCGTAGCAGAACTACTCCTTATGCTGCTGATATATTCATACTTTTAACCAAAATCTAAGGGTCAAAGAAAAAACCTCGTGGACATTTTAAAGTCTAAATTGACTCTAAAGATCATTATTACCTTTCGCACTGAGTTGATTGAGACAGAGGACCACATTGAAGAGCATATCGTCAATGGCAATGGTGAGGTCCTTGAAGAACGAGAGGTTGTAGTGACGAATTTCCGGATATACTTCCGCGGCCGGGGGAGGCTTCTCCCATTCACGTCGGTTCTTCTTGCCCTGAGAGTACGAATATAATATTTGGTACAAGTTTTATTAAAAAGTATGTGTGAACCAGTGAATAGCTTAATTCCTGTTTAACGAACGACAGTTTAAAATGCCTTCTGAAGCAAGATTGGTTATAGAAAGAGTTGATTGTTCGTCTTTTTGTTGCGTGGTACAAAAATAATAATTTAAATTCTGCGTTATTGTTTTTTGTTAGGCGCTGGCTGGCTACGTTCAAGAAGCAGTAATGTTCCATGTTATCGCAAAAGCTTGATTTTCCATAATTATTCTGCTTGTTCTAAGTCAGCTTAACATGTTGGAATGAAACTATGAAAATAAACTAAGCATTACACATACAAACAGAGATATAACATTAAAATCAAACATGCAAAGGCAGTGGCAGTGCTCTTAATTTAATTAAAAGCTTCAAACAAGTGGTTTTATGAGCATAAAAGGTAACAAAAATAAGAGTTTATTTACTATCTACACATTAAATAAGTCAGATTTTCACTAAGGCTAAGGCAAAACAAAGGCAAAAGGTTCCAATAATAATTAAATGCATGGAAATTAAAGTGTACCGTTTTTCTCGATATAACTTGATACGGAACATAAAAACTGAATCAAGAAATACATAAACATTCGCAACAATCACAAAAACAAAAATAAAAGTAGCTTAAACGAAGACTGGACAGAGTGGCAAAATAATAAATTTATAAAGTAATGTAACAAGCTCTAATAACAATATAATTTAAAAAATACTATAAGTACCTTTTTCTTCTCGGCCTTCTTGTTGTTCACGGGGCCTTTGTGCGGGCAATTCTCCGATGGGGCTGAGTTCTTGAAGCTGGCGTTGCGTTCATACAGCGGCGGGGCCACCTCTGCCAGCTTCGGCTTCACATCGCGGTTAGAGCGGGACGAATTATCCGAGTTGCGATCACTGTTCGCATCGTTGCCCTTGGCAGTTTTTTTCCCTGAACGGTTGTTCTTGCCTTTTCCGTTCTTATTGTTATTTCCGCTCTTGTTGCTCTTAGCGCTCGTGACGCTGGCGGTACTGTTGCTGTTGCTGGTCTCGCTGCGTTCGCTGGGACTATTCTCACTCTTGATGTAGTTATCGTGGAATTCAAGTTTGTTGCCTTTAGCGTTTTCCATTTCCGGAACGCTGGGGGGAAGCGCGCAGGCGATGTCGTAGGTGGGTGGGATGTCGTCGGTGGGTGGGATGTCGTCGGTGGGTGGGATTTTGACCAGGGGTGGGAGGTCGACGTTGAATGGGATGTTGACCATGGGTGGGAGGTCGTCGGTGGGCGGGATTTTGACAAGGGGTGGGAGGTCGACGGTAGATTTGAATTCGAAGGTGGTCGGGATGTTGACCATGGGTGGAAGGTCGACGGTAGGTTTGATGTCGCCGGTGGGTGGGATGTGGACAGAGGTTGGAGAGGAGATAATGGGTGTGATGTCTATGGTGGGTGGGACGTCGATGATGGGTGCGCCGTCTGAGCAAGTCGAATCCATTGGGTACTGCTCCGATGATGGCGAGCTGGCGGTCTTAGCAAACGCTGCCAGGACAGCCATGGCGCACTTCGCTGTTGGCCCTTCCTCGGGCCCGAACAGTGCGGCAGCCAGTCTGGGCGAAACTTTCGAACCACATTCAAGGTTAATGCCACATTCAAAGTTATTATTTGGGTCTCCAGAAAGGAGTGACAAATAATGTTGTTGCGAAATATATCAACATATAATTAGAATGTACAATATTAGGGACAAAATCTGACTCTTTGCGATGTTAGATTACACGGAGATCATTATCATTAAATTTAATTTATTTATGTAGATACGAAAGTTAACGGTCCACATTCCCACCGTGTCATTATAGAATACATTCTCAAATATGTCATTTTTCTCAATGGATAAGAGAAAAAACATTTTATTTACTTTGAATTTTATAGTCATAATTTTAATTCTAAACTAGTATTGTACACTTACATGGTGAGGAAGCTACCAGAGTGCTGCGTATCACAGGCATGGTCAAAAGGGTGATCGAAGGCGAGATCATCCTATGGGTGGCCTTCGCCGGTGCAGTTCCCGAGGATGATGCACCAGCATCGTAGATTGGCGGCGAAGCACCATTGGTCTCAATGCCCGCAGCGCGTGCTAATGCCGAAGCAACGCCCTCTGACATCGAAGTACTCCCGCCATCTACGCCTGAAACTAGGGTTGCCAAATAGAATGTCACGACGTTTCAACGAGCCACGACAAGATACAAATTGTCCCGACAAATAACAAAACACGAATTTAAAAATACGCCGTTTAAAAAACACTTAATTTATTTGATTAAACAAAACACACATATCAAATAACTTTAAAAAAATTTAATTTAATAACAAAAAAAATACTTTTAAATTTGTTATATTAATTTGTCTCGACAATTATACCAATATCGCGACTTATTGAAATTTGCCCATATATTCTGGACATCCCATCAGGTAACCCTACCTGAAACGCCCTCTGACGTCGAATTACTCGGAGTGTCGGCGCCCGCAGCGCCCTCTGGCGGCGAAGCACCAGCTGTTCCTTTCGGTGCGGCCGCAAGGTGCGCATGATAGGCGATGGTTTCTGCCAAACGCACCTGGAAATAAATTAAATATTGATGGACATTTCACACAGCGCTTTCTAGCGCCAAACACTTATGATACTTATGACTCTATAAAAAACAGACACAGAATAAACATTCATGTTCATTCATTCACCCACAACCCACAGCGCAGAAGGTAGAGTTACTAACAACTGAGCTGTTAGGCCAGTCTATATGTCATTTTGACAAGTTGGTGAGTCTAAAATAATATACTAACCGCCTCAGTTTCTTCGTCAATGCGCCTTTTGTTCCAGCCTACTTTAGACAGAGCATCTTCCACGGTTTCGTAGTCCCACAGAAGCTTAATCTTCTGCACGTTTTCGTCAATTTCTAAAAGAAATACATCATGGCTGTACATTAGTGTAATATAAACTTGTGCACATTCATAAATAAGAATTATTTTTACAGTATCAATAGTTGGCGCTGTCTGATTCATGAATAATAAACTTATTCTCGGAAATGTGAAAAAAAGAAACTGAATAATGTAGTGTGTGTAGTGTTTTAACACTGTTTTTATATACAAGCTGACCCGGCGAACTTCGTATCGCTTTAGAATTAACAAATGCTGTGTTAAGTTCCCGTTCCCGTTCCCGTTCCTTTTTCCTGAATTTTCTTCTTTCTATAAACCTCACGGAGCCCGAGACCTTTCCAACGAATGCAAAACCGTGTAAATCGGTTCGTGCATTCTGGAGTTATAGCGTCAGGAAGGAAAACCCGACTTATTTTTATATTATAGATTACCATTTTACCGAAAACTAAGAGAGCAAGGTACAGACCAACTCAATTCGGTCGTTCTGTTATGTCAAACGGTTAACACTCGATGTTCAGGTTCTAGCTCAAATCCCAACCAAACTTCAGTGCTGACCATTCATGGGTTCATGCTTTATGCTTAGGTTAAAGCACGGTTTGCATTAACCTAAGTCAGTAAGCAGAAGTCAGTCAGTCAGTTTTAAATGAAATATATGTAAAAGTATGTAAATGAACAGACCTTTCGTAACTGCTTTTAGCTGCACCCTGCGGGTCGCTAGATCAAACCTGACGCGGTCATTAACTCCTTCTGCAATGATGGAAAAATAGTATTAGGGTCATGACAATGTTCTGCTTCAGTATTTCGCAGCATAATCACCAAACAGGTTTCTACCTTTTTTTGTGTGACTTTTATTATTATTAAACAGAACTACGTTCCGAGTTAAGGAGGCGAGCGTTGAAGCTGCTACACAGTTGGTTTCATCGTACACTTCGTAAAGTACACCCATGTAATTACTGTTCTGAATAAATGATTTGATTTGATTTGAATACCAGCCGCCCTCAGTTAGCCTCTAGTTAGCCGTATGTAGTTCCTCAGTAACGCGTTTTACTTGAAGTGGCGCTAGTGGATTGCATTTTCGTTGGGTCATTGTACTAAGTTTTCGCTTTGACGTCATAGATGTTACCTAAAAGCGCCGCTTTACTTGGAGCGGCGCTAGTGGATTGCATTTTCTTTGTGTTGGGTCATTGCACTGAGTTTCCGTTCTGACGTCATTTATGTTACCTAGTAGCGCCGCCTTACAGGAGTGGCGCTAGTAGATTTTCGTGTATTCATTCGGTCATTCATTGCGCGTAGTTTCCGCTCCGATATCATAGATGGCGTGACCAGCAAATTCTTGGTAAGGAGCGAGCTAAGCTCATTGTTGCCAAACAATTATATTTAGATAGTATTGCAATATAATGTAACTGATAAAAGTAGTTTTATAAAGTATCTTGTACCTAAAAATGTGCAACTTTTGTAATGTCGCTTTCAAAATACAAACTAAATTTACGTTTGAAATTAATATTTTTGTTTAAATTTCGGAACACTTTCCGGAATTTAGGAACGTTAGTAAAACATGGTTGATTTTTTGTGCAAACAAAATGTGTTACTGAAATGACTCTGGATGTGCTACTTGGGCGGTTTCGTCTTACCTTTAGTGACATCCTTGATCTCAATGTATCTAGCAGCCTGCACAAGCAGAAGTGCCTTTTGCATGTAGTTAATGGTCCCGTTGCGGATGACCCTAATTGCGTGAAGCTTCTCGAACTCCGCCTCGAGGCGGTTCATGTTGGCCATCATTTCGGCCTTCGGAGTGGTAATGTCCTTGCACTGCTGTAGTAATCTGGAAACATACAAGTGGGTATTTACTTTAAAATGTTTTACAACTGGATCTATATACTCATTTTATGCATTTTTGTCGCGTTTTATTATGCAAATTCAGATACAATTTTGAAGGTTCATGCGCTCACTTCATAATTCTTACATATTACAATCAAAAGAGACAAGCAAATTAAGCGCAGAATAGGTAAATACCGTGTTGGTTTTGTCAATAATTTGCTGTAGAACACTGAAAATAAATCAAACTCAAAACTAGAATCATATTAAATGGAACTTGATCAACTCAATGTATGACCCTTTATAAGAAGCCGTTGTATAACATGTTTGTACCTACTGGCACTGAGAAAGTCGTGACCATGAAGTTCTTAAGCCATCCGAACTCCTCCGTCACGGATGATCTTAACTTTCGAATATGTGCATACAGTGCATATTCAATCGGTGCCAACGCCATAAGTGTGCGTTCTCTGCGTGTCACACACACATGTATTGCAAACTCACCTGATCAGACCACCTGCTTTTTCAGAAGCGAGGTTATGAGCACTGAAAGCGCCAACTGTCATCACGTCGTGGAAACCGGTTTTGTTTAAAGTGTCATTGTGAACCCACATACGTTGGAGGTGCAAGTTGATTGGCACGAAACCCAAGTCTGCATCCTCTGGAAGTTCAACGACTGTGAAACATGAAGTGGCTGAGTTTCTAGGAAACCCAAGCATGAACACGAATAATGTTAAAATGGAAACAGTTAAGGGTCGGGATGTGTAAGCCTTGCTTCTGGGTGTACCCGATGAATAACATCACATTTTTTCCCTTATCCCACTTAAGTGAGGTCGGCACAAACATGTATTCTTCTTCATGTATTTTCTTATATAAGCCTTAAATTCAGCACTCTTCTCTTTTCTTAGAAATGTCATCTTTTACACAATACACGTATTTTATACATTCTTTAGTTCTACACCCATCCACAATCATACCTAACATTCTTTCGTCACATGACATATCAATCCCTCTTCCATAACATGCCCTTATCATGTGAGTAGATGTGTGTGTGTGTTTGTTACTCTTTCACGCAAAAACTACTGAACTGATACGATGATACGATGGTGGTTCACGCTAATACCCCAGGTCTAATTATTGTTTTGTAGATTTTTCCATAAACTAGAGGTTTTCGAGGTTGTCCCTATGACCTGTCACCATTACATTCATCACGCATTTATTCTTCACCCGATGAAAACCAAAGCTGAGTTATTATGGTTAGATTAGCTTCGAGGTGCGTTCAATTGTTATAATCGAAAGCACATTTATGGAGCAAGGAATTTTGGTAGTCGATGATTTGGTGGTTGATGTGGTTGTTATAGCTTGTTGGCTTATTATACTCGTAGTTTAGGGGTTATGTACAGAGCTCCAAAAAGAACCATATATTCCAAAAGCATTAGAAATTAACAAATATACAAATTGTTGGTTAGTAATGATATAAAACCTGCTATTTTCTTATGATTATTTACAAGAAACCAATGGATATTTACATGGTGTACCTTTCTGCATACTAGTCTTGAAGAAGGTTTTGGTATAGTTGATCATGGACAACTTTGACTTCTGGTACATCCTCATCACCTCCATGTGCGTGTTGAACAACTCCTGGGCCTGAAAAATATGTGATTTAAATGTGATATTCTTACCTTTGTTAGGGTTTGATTGGATGTAGGAGCTATACTTGGTCATGACCTTCTTAGAGGCTTGGTAGAGCTTCATCGCGGAGATGTGGTAAGACATAAGCTGAAGGTGGCACGGCGGAGAGCGTCTGGTGATCTCGGCGAACGCGAGCATCGCCTCGAGTAGCTCCTTCTCGTGTTTCAAGAAGATCTCCCTAGAAGTAATAACATAATAATAATAAATATTTATTTCGCGCAACGTGTACAAGTGTATCACTGTTATTAATACACGTTCACACTAATGACAGAGACTTTAGAATAGATATTCGGCATGCCTTGTCAAAGTGGATAATATAGAACTAATAAAGAATATAATTTATATAGAGTGGTGATCGCGCTTAGGTAAGCGAAGCGTAGGGCGCCTGCCGGCCAGGTGATGCGATTATCTTCGAAATGTTGCGAAAAGCCGAAGAAGTCTTGCGAACCTGGACTGCTATAGATTGGAGATGATGATAATGATGATTTATTTATATAAAAATAAAACATCTAAACATCATTCTTAAACGGTGATGACAGCCACGTCAGATCATGTACTCACACAAGCTGCAGCGGAATGGTGAAGCAGAAACGCGGCTCGGAAAGCGATTCGTGGACGGTGATGTCTCCGCCAAGGCCGGAGTGGAACCGGTAAGTCGCCTGGTGCGGGTGCACGAAGTTCCGACGAATCAGGCTGCCGTACGATGGGTACTTTAGCTTAAGGCCCAGACGAGGCGGCAGAGATTGGGAGCGGCGGTGGCATAGGACCTGAGTGAACGATACAATTTATTTTTACTATCATTCCCAAATGAATGTAACCGAAAATAAGTTCTTATTATGGCAGTCGGAGGATCTTTAGATAGTTCAACTGGTTCTTATATATTTTTTAAATTCTGTAAATGTCATTTATTTCTGTAAATGTTTAATTATAACCTTATTTTTTATTAATATTTTTTTTTTCATTGGCCATTAAAAGCCTACTTTTTGGTGTGGAGCACAGATTCCATTCAATACAATAGGCGCCATTTTGTTTTGCGCTCAGAATACAAAATGGCGGACGCTGTTTTTTATTAGCACCTTCGGAGTGAGGTCAATGAAGTTACGCTCGTTGTTGGGATGAGTGGGGCTGGACCCCACGTGGGACGGCTCAAGGCTCCATCCGTTGACGGTCACGAAGCCAACTATCTTGTCGTCCACAGTCAGCAATGGCACGCGAAGACGCTGCGCCTCCTGTACAATAATAATTATAAGTCTCAAAATATACCACGTTTTAATAAAGTATACAAAATAGGAATCAATAACTTCACAAGAAGCAGTCATTGATGCAAAATTTAACATACATATTTTGTGTGTTCTTTTCACTTCAAACATTTGTGTGATGAACATAAATGTTTGTTCTGTGCCTGAGTGTAATAATGAATAATAAATATGTATTTATAAAAAAACGTATTTATATAAGTGTCATAACTGTTATCTGGTTGCCCATCTACAAGCTGTGTGATGTCCACCAATATTCCAGGGTTTATATCTCCTTAGTACCACCCGTGTACCTATGTGTCACCTAAATATCGCAAGAAATGTCATATAGCTGGTGTAGCTCACCTGAATGTGGCTAAGCAGCATAGACACAGAGCCGATGGCCACGCCTGTCTGAGTGACCGACTCCCTGATGTCGTAAACGGCGATGCGAATCAGCTCATTGCTGGTTATACCATCGCTGGCGCGGAACATGATAGTGCGAGCAAAGGTGGGGTTGCTGCATCTCTGGAAAGATGAAAACCAATAAGAGGTAAATTCATGTAGTGCATTATAGTCTGCCAAGTTCATATAAAAAACTTTATGACATTATATTACAAAATAACAAAGTATTTGCCGCATTTTACTTGCAATTTAGTACATTGTAACATTATTTATCTATATGCTCCTAAACAGATATCCAACTGAATGGCAAAACACTAATGAAAAAAAAAGCGTTAAATCTCTTTGGTATGTAATGAAGGGCCTCTAAATCCGGTGATAAAGATTATAATATCACATACTAGATTCCCTGTGACGTGGACCCATGGTCCCATCACCTAATTTTTTTTTACCGATCATTTCAAGTTTATAACAACAGAATCGAGATTTATGAAAAAACAAGTGGACCCAGCGAACTTCATACAGCTTTAGAATCAATACATGTTAATTTCATGTTCCAATTCACAACTGAACTCACCACAAAAAAAAACATGCATTTTCATGCAGTTCTCGAGTTATAAGTTTTGTAAGAAACCCGACTTCGTTTTATATATTAAAGAAGATATAGATATTCTAAGTTAAAAGTCCGTGTAGCAGATAGCAGAGTACATACATCTACAACCTCAGTGCAGCAGTAGCGGACACACAGTCCCTTCTCGGGAAAAAGCACGAAGGCGGCCGCGAAAGCCGACGGGGGGTTCCCATTTCCGTCGCACAGCAGATTGTCGCACGACAGCGACAGCTCGCACAGCGGCACCTCGTTGAAGTCTGAAAGAAATTAAATATTGGCGGACTTTACACAGAGAGCCATCTAGCCCCAAACTTACCAGATATAGAACAAAGCTTCTATGTTCTTTACACAAATGTTTATCCAAGGTGGAAATCGACCCACAGCGCTCAAGCGCAAAGGCAGAGTTGCTGCCAACTGAGCCGAATTTGGTTATAATTATAGTAATACAAGCTAACCCGGCGAATTTCGTATCGCTTTAGAATTAACTCCCGTTCCCGTTCCCTTTAAAAAGTATCCTATGTTCGTCTCCTGGATCTAAACTACCTCCTCACCAATTTTCAGCCTAAACGGTTCAGCCGTTCTTGACTTATAAGTGTTGTAACAAACCCGATTTTCTTTAATATAGTAATATATATAGATATAGTTATGTCACGTTTCATAAAACTGTGTACCATCCCTAGCAGGCAAGAAAATGTAACGAAACAAAGCCTCACATTGTGTTGTGGAACATGTGGACTGGACTGCAGGTAAAATAAAATATGTAAAAGCGGCTGCCTTCGTTCGCATTTATTCCAGGAAGCTCGCTAAATATAAGCTTCGACCGATCAATGTACCTGGATTCAGTCGTACCTATAGGAGGTTGTATAGGATTCAGGTAAACTAGGGCACAAGATCAATAAACTTGTACAAGGCATATTGGTCATAAATTCTGATATCGCGTTCTTCTAATGAATTCATTCTGATGGTTTTTAGATTAAAAGAAAGAGTCGTAGTTCGAGTTTCATGTAATTACGTAATGATTAGGAAAAAAAGTAATTTAAGAAACTTTACAAACGTGCGTGGCAAACAACTATTCGACTGTTACGCAAGTAAAAAACAAAACTGGTCAAGTGCGAGTCGACTCACGGGGTTACGTGAAAACATCGGAGGTTTACGAGTATAAACACAAGGGGAGGAAATGTACCAATGGGGAGGGAGGGTTAAAAAATGCAAAACAAATACTCACCTGATTAATGGACGGCCCTTTAAGTCTTTATCACTACATAGTATAAAGCAAAGTCGCTTTCCGCTTCCCGCGTCTGTATGTATGTATGTTTGCTTATATCTTTAAAACTACACAACGGATTTTGATGCGGTTTTTTTTAATAGATAGAGTGATTCAGGAGGAAGGTTTATATAAGATGTTTATATAATAAGATGCTACCCGTGCGAAGCCGGGGCGGGTCACTAGTTATATTATATATGTACCCACTTTTGTGATTACTTGTCACTACATAGTATAAAGCAAAGTCGCTTTCCGCTTCCCGCGTCTGTATGTAATAGGTATGTATGTATGTATGTATGTTTGCTTATATCTTTAAAACTACACCACGGATTTTGATGCGGTTTTTTTTAATAAATAGAGTGATTAAAGAGGAAGGTTTATACAGGGTGTCCAAGAACCTGGCGTCCAACTGGATTCCCACGATGCCCCAAGTTCTAACAGTACTCAGAAAAATATTTTAAAAAATCCACCCCATGTACTTACAGAATTATACTGATTTCAAAAAAAAAGGGGAAATGAGCACCCTGTGACATACTTTTGAATGCTGTGACTGCTAATGCTGATAATTTCGATATTTCTTGGAGGTTTTGTAATCTAGGGTATTGCTGTGTCTAAATAGAATGTAAAAATAAAGTACTTATTGTACCATTTTAAAATAAAATATTATTTTAACTAAAGGTGATATGGAAAACTATTGAATTTCGCAACTTTGACCGACTGTAGTGTAAAAAAAATGTACCAAAATAGTATGGCAAGTGACGTCAAATTTTGACGCGTTTATTCCTCTTTTTAAAAAGGTATAATACTTACACATTAATTTGAAAAAAAAAAATTTGATAATATTTTTACTCAACAACCCAATTTTTACGATGTCTTACAGAATTCTTAGAAAGAAAAATTTACGACGAATTGAATCTAACCTCTAAAGAATTACTATTGTATGCTCATAAAAATAACAACAGGCCTCTCAAAAAACAGGTTAGACCGTAAGGGACGGTATGTGCATGCATCTCACCATAGTGATTCGTTATTACAACAGGAGGGAGCAAGACAGAAACTATCTTTGCGATTTGCTGGTTCTTCTTTATGGTACCCCATTATTCAGGTAAGAGTGAGGGAGAAAAAGGTTTAGGATAACAGTACGGTCAGTACGCGTCACTGCCTCCTGCCGTTACTACGCACCTCTCTCTTATTGTTACCATTGATCACGTACTACGATTTAAAGCTTTGTTTATTGGACTCGATTACTCTTTGTGCTCTGGACTTTGAAACGAACTCTTTACGACGACCTTTGCCTGTGTTTGGACAGTTTGTGTTTTGTGTGTGCTACCATGGCGACCTACACTCCGCAAGAATACGCAAATATGCACTACATTTATGGAGAATGTAGAGGTAATGGACGAGCTGCAGCGAGACTTTACAGAGAAAGGTATCCGAGGGCTACGCGATATCCCGACCATCGAGTTTTCATTAATGTGCACAGATCACTATGTGACGGGCGGTTCCCCAATCAAGTAGCTGGTGAAGGACGACCCGTAAATGACTTCATACGCGATGAAGTTTTAGAGGCGGTGTCGGCAAATCCAAGCATCTCTGTGCGAGGTATAGAAGCTGATACGGGGATACCGAAGAGCACAGCACACAGTATTCTCCAAAAAGAAGAATATCATCCGTACCACGTACAGCGAGTGCAAAGTCTTTTACCTCGAGACTATCCGAGCCGAGTCGCTTTTTGTGAAACAATCCTGCAAAAACATCGAGAAGACGAAAACTTTATCGACAAAATTTTGTGGTCAGATGAATCAACATTTAAGAAGGATGGCTACTTGGCTACATGAACCTACACAACTTGCACGAGTGGCATGTGGAAAATCCGCACTTGATGCGAGAAGATAGATCCCAGTACCGGTTCAAAGTGAACATGTGGACCGGTATTCTCTGTGGGAATATTATTGGTCCATTTGAGATGCCCGAGAATTTGACTGGCGAATCATATTTAAATTTTCTTCAAAATGATTTGCCAAACTTACTAGAAGAGACCCCACCAGATATGTGGTTCCAACACGACGGCTGTCCAGCACATTTTCGCGTATCCGTTAGAGAGTTTTTGGACGAGCAATACCCGATAGGTGGATTGGGCGATCAGGAACAATCCCGTGGCCAGCCCGCTCACCTGACTTAAATCCGCTGGATTTTTTTTTCTGGGGAACTATGAAGGAGCTCGTTTATGCGAAGCCCATTAATGACATCGCTGACCTTCGTGAGAAGATAACACAAGCAGTGCAGGTGATACGTCAAAAAAGTTACTCGCGAAACATAAAGCGGTCCTTTTTAAGGAGAGTGAGAGCTTGTATTGCCGCGGGTGGTCAACATTTTGAACATTTATTGTAATAAAATATCTTTAAACTAACATTCTTTGCTTTTATTCTACTGGGAACCCATCTACCTGTGTGTATTTCCTTCTTGCTCACTCTTGGAACCGAAGTAAATAATAGTAGTAACATAACAGTTTCTAAGATAAGAAAGGGTCCGACAGTTACCGTTAGTAGGTAGGCACTTCGTAAAAATTGGGTTGTTGAGTAAAAATATTATCAAAATTTTTTTTTTCAAATTAATGTGTAAGTATTATACCTTTTTAAAAAGAGGAATAAACGCGTCAAAATTTGACGTCACTTGCCATACTATTTTGGTACATTTTTTTTACACTACAGTCGGTCAAAGTTGCGAAATTCAATAGTTTTCCATATCACCTTTAGTTAAAATAATATTTTATTTTAAAATGGTACAATAAGTACTTTATTTTTACATTCTATTTAGACACAGCAATACCCTAGATTACAAAACCTCCAAGAAATATCGAAATTATCAGCATTAGCAGTCACAGCATTCAAAAGTATGTCACAGGGTGCTCATTTCCCCTTTTTTTTTGAAATCAGTATAATTCTGTAAGTACATGGGGTGGATTTTTTAAAATATTTTTCTGAGTACTGTTAGAACTTGGGGCATCGTGGGAATCCAGTTGGACGCCAGGTTCTTGGACACCCTGTATGTATAATACATGCATAATATAGTAGAGGAACACTGATAATTTTAGAGGTTTCTAATGTGATGTCGTAAATAAACACATTTTTTTGCGCTTACATTGCAAATGCTGGCTGAACCCCACGAGATATATCAAAATAATGTACTACAGTATTGTACACCTTAAAAACGTCTACAAAAAAGTCAACGATGGTATTAGAAATGTCTTACGCACAGCGAAGCGGGCACGGGTCAGCTAGTTTATAATATTAGTAAAATTATAAGACACAGGACAATCATCTATGTTCTGTTCATCACACAAATGTTTATACTGGGCGAGGATCGAATCCACAACCTACATCGCACAAAAGCCTATCAATCGAACTGTGAGACCAATCTATAGTATAATGCTTAGTCTATTTTAGTCGTTTCATTTGAAAAAGAAATTACCTAGTAACCAGCTTTTGCAGCTTTTGTTTTTTATTGTTTGAAATAAAGTTATACTTTATTTCATTTGTTATTCGAATAGGTACATGATTTATTATTGTCTACAAACCTTTAGAAAATAAAAAAGTCTTTTGAAACCTAGGCTTCGCTTCGTCGCTAAATAAAATTCGTAGTATAGTTTTCAAAATCTATTAATAATATTATCTATGTCTAATAAAACCCAAAGACAAATTTAATTTTTCTTTGTTTATTTTTGAGTGAGACGACTGAAATTAAAAGGTGAAAAAAAATATTATACGATAAATTCATCAGAGTTTTCAAAAATATAGCACGTTTCGTATCAACTCAACAATCACCGTCATAATCAGAATCTAGGTGATGTGGTGAGCGATCGATCGATAATCTCTCCGACGAATCAAACTTTCGGTTGTAAAATATTAGTCGGATTATTAGAATGCGCTCGATTCACCTTTATTCACGCTTTGTAGTATCTTTGTTTCAGGACCATCCGAATTATCAACAGAGTGAAGGTAGGTACATGACCGCACTAGCACCTATCACATAGTATCGTAAAACAACAGCTTAACCAAATCCTTAGGACAAAAATGACTCTAAATGTTTTCACTACACCAATGGCTAATGCATTAATGATGGTTGGCTTACCATTGATGATCTTGTTTGTAGTACGATGGTTTCTGAGGTCGATTAACGTCCTCGTATCGTTCAGTTGCTGATGAAGATCAGCAATCTTTTGGGTCATATGTTCATAGGGAGCGTTCTCCATTGCTTTCAACCAGAATGTTCGCTCAGACTCAAGAAATGTTGCCATACGATAGCAAACGCCGTTTTCCCAAACTGAAATCAGAAAATATTATGGCGTATGTTTTTTGCTGGCAAAGAATACAAAAAATCCTATGTCGAATGAGAAACTGAACTATCATATTCGGTTTAATATTCCTATCGAAATGTTCTGAAGTGAGTTTGTCGTAATGATATTCCGTGACGTATCTTAAATCAACCAACGGGTTAATGAGCCGCTTCCAAGACTCTTAACATAACATCATCGAATGTAATGTAGCTCTTCTGGTAAATCCATAACCTATCTTAAAACCTGCCGTCTAAAAACAGACGTTGTCGTGTCCAAATTTTAATAGCCCTATAGAAAAAAGCACTTTCCGTTATTGATACAGAATTACAGATGTTAGATGTAAAGCTCTGTGAATAAAAAAATATTCGAGTACCTATTCTGAATGGCCAGTGACCGTTCTCGTCCTGTGGTTGAACGGTTATCTGATGGTTGCCGAGGACGATCACGCCCAACGGCTCATACCACGGCTCCGGCCCTTTTAGATAGAAGAGAAGGTTGCCACGGAGACGAAACCACCTAGCAGAACAACCTGGAACAACGACAATATTATATTCTAGTGAAAACCCTTCAACCATCGCAACACCTTCTTATAAGGGTTGAATTTCAGGAATTCCTTTCTTAGTGCAACTCTACACAACAAAAGGAATACACCCTCCAAATTTCAAGGTTTTGGACCAGTGGTTTAGGCTATGCGTTAATAGATCAGTCCGTCAGTCAGTAAAACGATTTATAATATACAAGCTAACCCGGCGAACATCGTATCGCTTTAGAATTAACAAATGTTGTGTTAATTTCCCGTTCCCGTTCCCGTTTCCGTTGCCGTTTTCGTTCCCGTTATAAAAAGTATCCTATGTCCGTCTCCTGGTTCTAAGCTACCTCCCCACGAATATTCAGCCAAATCGGTTCAGCCGTTCTTGAGTTATAAATAGTGTAACTAACACGACTTTCTTTTATACATATAAGATTTCGGTTGAAGAAAAACAAAGCTATATTTTATTACCACTGAGACTCGGGCGGAGAGTGTGATATAAAGGTTTAATTTTAATCGACTTCGGAAAAAAGGAGAAGGTTCTCAACTTATTATTTTTATTATTATTATTTATACGAGTATATAACAGCAATATTTCCGCCAATTGTTTACCGATTTAAATGATATTCAATTGGGTTTACCTCAAGTGTCGTTTACACTACTATATTATACAGAAGTAAAACTTATATTTTAGTTTGTCCTAATCCTTCCACTTTTAGAACGGCGATATCTTATCTTTTTGTAGATAATTTTATGATCTAAAATTTTGGTCTGAACTATATCACTACATAGTATAAAGCAAAGTCGCTTTCCGCTTCCCGCGTCTGTATGTATGTATGTTTGCTTATATCTTTAAAACTACACAACGGATTTTGATGCGGTTTTTTTTAATAGATAGAGTGATTCAGAAGGAAGGTTTATATGTATTAAACCCGTGCGAAGCCGGGGGCGGGTCGCTAGTTTTTCATAAAACATACCGCTGTTGAGAAAAATCCAAAAAAACCGATAACTTTGACGTTTGACCTTAAATAACTTTTTTAGTACACTTAAGGGATCAATGGGAACTTGGCATTTTATTGTTACTGGTGTACCCAAGGTCTCTACAAATACAAATGTTTTTGGGGAGTTTTTGTTATTTGATCACTAATAATAATGTCTATTTTGACCAGAGTCTACGGTAGACTTGGGGGTTACAATCATGATCTTATTTCGTTTTCTTATTTACTCTAAAGCAGGAGTCAAACACGTGACCTTTCTTTTCTCAACCGGGCACTAGCCATACCGGGACGCCGTCGGCCGCGGAGCTCGACAAAATTATAATCAAGATACCGACGATATTACTTTAGAACAATAATCAATGCGAAAATTGCATTGAGTAGTATAATAATAGTGCGTTTATGTATGGAGCACCATCCGATTGATGATGGTATGATGTATCTACTCGCATTAATTGAGAGCAAAATGGAGTCCCGCCACGCGGGGGCGGGACTCTCCATGGCAACCCTCACCCCTGCGCGGATTTTGTCAGTCGCAGACGGACTGGTGGCAAATATGATATTGAACGCAATATGCATTTTTAACGAGCATACAATCAAATATTTTTTTCATCCCACCATCTCGGAAAGAGTATTTTTGCTCTTCAATATCTGAGTGCAAAAGCCGTTTTTATTCTCTAGAGGATAAAGTAAATTGAATTTAGAACATCGTGTGCACTAAGTTTGTGAATTAAAAAAATCATTAAACCTATTTACTGCTACCTCTATGGTGCCGAATATATCATACAACTTTTTTTTAATTTGTTAAAAACTCAGACTCGGAACCTTCTTGGTGTTCTTTTTTAAATTTGCTTTGTACGCGGTTCTTTACGCGGCATTTTTTCACGTCATTAATAAGATTATTCTGTAATACTTACCTGTCATAATGTAGTAGTTAATACCTAAACTGAAATAAAAGTACCTATCTTGTGATTGTAAACGTTTTTTTTTTTTTGCATTTAGTCATTTCCTCGCTGAGGTGGAATGAAAAGTTACGTGTTGCACTCGAGTGCAAAGATTTTTCACCTCGTGCTCTTTTGATTCCCTCGCTAACGCTCAGGTTTCTAATTTTGAATTAATTTTGAATCCTTCGCTTGCTCGGTCATCAAAATTGAACACGCGGTTAAAAAGCAACTTTGCACTCTTGTATAACAAATAACTATTCATGGACCCTTTAAAACTCTTTCGACAAACACAAAATGGACATACAAACAGAAAGTCGGACAACGTAATCGCGTTTTGTAAAAATGGATGTACAGATTTTTTGTGTCACTGTTTTATTATTGTGTAGATGTAAATTTTCGTTTGGAATAAAAGCGTTTCTTATTCTTACTGATACACAATGACCAGATTGAGGGGTGATCTTTAATATAACCGGTTGTTGATAGAATTTGATGCATAAAAAGGTAACCCCGTGGTATTAAAGGAAACCATCTCATAGTAATGTACCAAGTGCATAAAGGTGACACCATCGAAAAGTAACATTATTCTTTACATTTAGTAATAAAATACTGCAAAAGATATGCCAAGTTATAATTAATAATAATTTTAATGTAAATTGGAAAACTAATGACCAGATTTGAAAAGCTCTTATTTGATTCATGTTAGCTTTAAAATTTTCAAACACCATAAAGTTCGTAAATTTGTCCGTTCTATTGCTTTTTTTGCGAGCGCTACGTCCGACGAAGGATATCAACTAAACTCATTTTATTGAAAAAAAAGAAAATTTTTGCTGGAATTAATTTTCAAAATCGATTTACGAATTAAAATATCTTATGCATTGTAAATTTGACATCAAATTTACAATGCATAAGATATTTTAAAAAGATATCATAAAGATTTGATATCAAATCTTGATCTTTATAATATTATCAAATGAGAGACAAAATTAAAGAACTAGTGTAAACTAGAAAAAAAAATGAAATTAAGAATTATTCCAGTAACAAAATACGAAATACAAGAAAAAAGTTAAATAGTTAAAACTTAATAAAATAACAATCTCACTTAAAACCTTTGGAAATTATTATTACTCGGGTACAGAGGGTAAAGCACTCGATGGTCACGTCAAATTGCAGATTGAAATAAAACTATCGATCGAAACTATATCCGCTTCCCGATTTCCGCAAAATGTGCATCCAAAGCGCAATGAAATTTATTACCAGAAAAAATTAAATGCTTTATCATCGTGTACGCAAATATTCATACTTACTCGCCAATGTGCTTGCAGCCTCTGAAAACACAGCAGCAGCCAGACAGCAGCGTCCCGCTCTCAAAAGTTCAAAAGCACTTGCGTCAAACGTCCACCTCGGCCGAGAGGTGAGCTCGTACTGTTCATAATAAACGAGCGATCAACGAACATTCTAGATTCTCCGGGATTTGTGTGCCCAGGTATTCCTATATGTATGGGGGACAGACAACATAATACTAACTACAGCAAACGCTTGGGGTGTCTGCATGGGGAATGGAATACGTACGAGTTTTATATTGATTCACATGGTCGTAGAGGATATAATACGACGAGATAATAGTGCTTACTTTTAAATCTTTTGTACTTGAGTGTTAACGCAGAAATGTATCTCAGATCCTTGAGATACATTACTTAAAAAGAAGATGTCCTGCACAGTATAATCCACTGAAGGGTAAAAGGAAGATACATTTTTGATTGATTTCGTAAATTTGCTCAATTGGCCATTTGCACAAAACTTTAAGTTCATGCCCAAATTTTAATGACACAAAAAAAATAGGAACACGACTGTATTTTCCAAGTACGGTAAGCATCCTCTCAAGCGCTGAGTTCCTCGAAGATATCTAATGAGTGTAGTCTGAGGCACGTCCAAACATTACATTTTGCACATTATGACCTTTAAACAGTACAGCTAATATTCCAAAGGTGAAAGGTTGCAAGCCCGTCGCAGCTTGATTTCAATAAGTGCGCGACCCTCTGTCTGGGACATTATTCAAAAAAAACGTTCCCCGCAGCTTCTTCGTTTTGTGTCGATCATTTACAAGGACACGATTAACTGTATAGCAAGCTTAAATTTGTTTTGTTGAATAGGGTAAGACGTTCATTTGAACCACACATTGCAATGAATAGGTATTAGGTATGCAAATATGTAAAAGAATTAACTGAATTCATTTGAACTACCTATGTAGGTAAATATTTTTGCTTGGTCCTTTATCCACAACCCTTATAAGAATATCCCTGAGAAAACCGTGGTGTATTTAAATTTAAAAAAAAAACCGGCCAAGTGCATATCGGACTCGCGCAATGTAGGCTTCAATGTAGGATTTCACTTCTTTTTGTAAAAACATGGGCTTATATATTTATTTTATTAGATTTTCTTATTTGACACAGTTTTTTGCAATGACAGTCGATTTTTTTATGTACCAATAGTAGATAGGGGGCATTACCATATCTCTAATACAGCTGAGACCAGCTGAGGGTTCTTCATTAGATACTTCAGACCATCGACTACATAGCCTAATAGACGCCTAATGGCTTCATTTCTTCAAACAAACAACTCTGTCAAGTCAGTGAGGTATGAGGTACGGGGGAAGTGGGAAAAAATGCATTCTGATTGGCCGATTCAAGATGACGTGATTCACTAGGGATGGGAAGTGTTGTCATGAGTTGTCGATAGCAGTCAGAGGTACGTCCAAATATTATATTTGGCACATACCCACATTTTGCAGTAGTTAGCAGTCCATACGTGACAGGTTGCAAGCCCATCGCCGCTTATAAAAATACTAACTAGTGGTTTCCTCACGATGCGATGTTTTCCTTCGCCGTTTTAAACACGTGTTTTTGATGTATATATATGTATAAAAATCAATTGCTGTTCGTTAGTCTCGCTAAAACTTAAGAACGGCTGAACGGATTCATTTTATCTTGAACGGGAACGGGAACGGGAACGGGAACGGGAACTGGAACGGGAACGGGAACACGAACTATAACTGTCAACTGTCAAGTTCTTAAAGAAGGTAATGTAATAAAATGGTGACAGCAGGCTGGTCTAATAATAGGGGTCGAAGGTAGCCATAGAAACTCCTTAACTACACAACATAACCCCGCCTTGATCGCGCTCGTTATAGCTGCTACCTGTAGGTAGATTAGGTACTATTGTTAACAGCTACTGTCATGTTGGTAATTTTAGGTCTCACAGGTTTCCATTCTTGTAAAAAGGGAGACATGCATAGGGCAGCCATCCGTCCGGGTTTCCCCGGATTTGTCCTAGTTTAGAGGGCGTCCGGGGAGCGTCCGGGCGGGGTTTCATTTGTGGTTTAAAATTTGGCCACCCGCGACACAAGCACTGTGCCGGAATTGTGAATTCAACTTTTCGATTAAGGGAGCCGAAATATTAAGCTTTAAATCCGGGGTTTTTACGTGTCTTGTCCTAGTTGCCAAATTTTAGAGATGGCAGCCCTAGACATGCATAATGACTACTAGATAGAAATATAAGAATAGATTATTTCTGTTCGATTGTGATCGATCTGTTCCATCTTTACCAACTGGCTATCCCAATCAGTCGGGATACATGGTTTTTTTTTTCACTCTTTCCAACATAGCTTAAGTACAGTTTTGCAGAACAATCATTTTTCATCAATTAACCTATAAAACCTATGTATGAAAATATTTAATTGATGCACTTCAATAAAATATTCTCAATTAAAAAGTTGATAAAATTACGTTGTAAGTTTATATATTATTTTCCGCTTTTCCGACCCAGATGGGGGATCACCAAGCAAGTTTACTGAGCATTTCTCGGGGTAAAAATAACTTTACTCATTGAGTAACCCTTTTCACAGGAAATCAAAACCTTTCAAGTGCAAGTTGACCCGTGAAAAAATTTAACAACAGAGTGTAAACTTTTATTAAATTCGAAACCTAATGTGAAATCTATACTAATATTATAAATGCGAAAGTAAATCTGTCTGTCTGTGACGTTATCACGGCCAAACTGCTGGTCCGATTGTGATATGTTTTAGATCTACGCGGACGAACTGCGGGTAAAAGTTAATCAAATATAAATTCATCAATTTAGACCCTTCAGCAATGAAAATGAAAATACTATCTTGACTTATCGGCAAGTATGATGTATTATTTTTCTAACTATCGTGATTAGTAGACATAACTATAGATTTTGACACGGGTCTTTATCACGTAATTACCTTTAATTTACTTTCCCGACGTTTCGGCTATGTTACAATAACCATGGTCGCGGGCAGACTGGAGTACTCGGAGCTACCGTCGAGAAGCGGAGGCAGTTGAAGAAACTACCCTCACTTGGTCTTCAAAAATAGAAATGTCCATGTTCACATTACAACACACCACACTGACTGTATCCACGCACTGAGATGGTCTATCGCGACACCCACACATAGTGACCACAGGATTCCATGAAGAAGAATCTAAAGCCGTCTTCGCGAGTAAAATTTGGGTACTTTTTAATTTCAATAGCTTCCCGGACTATTCTCTTGTAGTAATGGCAATGTTCACTTGACAAAACTTTTGGATCATGTAGTTTAATCCAGTGAGACGGACCCGAATCCACTAAATGCTCCGCGATCGCTGACTTGTATACCTGGCGATTTTTGACAGCTGCAATATGTTCTTTGACACGTTCGGCTACAGTTCTTTTCGTTTGCCCAATGTATGAACGGCCACAACTACAGTGTATCTTATAAACGCCAGGCATCTGTAGAGAACCACATCCTTTGGAGTCCGTAACTGTCCAGCCACTTTTGATAAAGGAGTGAACACTGACTTAATTGAAAACCTCCTCAACACATTTCCAATTTTATCTGTCACCCCCTTCAAATACGGCAAAAAGGTGGACTGCCGACTGACATCCAATGGTACGCCATCTTTTGTAAAGGATTCCCGTCATTTTGTGGACATAATCAGGAGCTTGATGTTGGAACCAGATGACATTATGGTGAGTTTTGATGTGGTGTCGCTTTTCACCAATGTTCCTATAAAGGACTGCCTGGATGTTGTACGAGAGAAGCTAAGTGATAACGAACTGCCTGATCAGTATATTGTTCTCCTTGAAAACTGTTTGGACGGAAACTTCTTTTTATACCAGGGGCAACATTACCTTCAGATTGATGGTGTAGCCATGGGAAGCCCGGTGGCACCAGTTTTAGCCAATATCTAGATGGAACATTTTGAACGAGGCTTAGATTTTGCAGCCTATGGTATAAAGTTATGGAAGAGGTACGTGGATGATGTTTTTTGCATCATGAAGGGGGGCAAACAGGAAGTTGAACAATTTATTTTGCAGCTAAACTCAATTCACCCGAAGATTTGTTTCACTTATGAAATGGAGAATAACCGGGCTTTAGCTTTTCTTGACGTCAAAGTGATGGTGAAATCCAATGGGTCTATATCGCACTCTGTATATCGGAAAACGACGCACACTGATAGGTATCTAAATGCTGCTTCACACCATCATCCTCGTCACTTACAATCGGTGGTTTGCTCTTTGATCAACAGAGCTCATGATTTATGTGACCCTGAACATTTGGAGAGTGAGTTGGCACATGTTCAGGATGTTCTCAAATCCAACGGATATGTAAGAAGACGATGGCAGCCGAGACGCATGAATAGGATCAAGCCATTGGATGTAAGTCGGCAGTCCACCTTTTTGCCGTATTTGAAGGGGGTGACAGATAAAATTGGAAATGTGTTGAGGAGGTTTTCAATTAAGTCAGTGTTCACTCCTTTATCAAAAGTGGCTGGACAGTTACGGACTCCAAAGGATGTGGTTCTCTACAGATGCCTGGCGTTTATAAGATACACTGTAGTTGTGGCCGTTCATACATTGGGCAAACGAAAAGAACTGTAGCCGAACGTGTCAAAGAACATATTGCAGCTGTCAAAAATCGCCAGGTATACAAGTCAGCGATCGCGGAGCATTTAGTGGATTAGGGTCCATCTCACTGGATTGAACTACATGATCCAAAAGTTTTGTCAAGTGAACATTGCCATTACTACAAGAGAATAGTCCGGGAAGCTATTGAAATTAAAAAGTACCCAAATTTTAATCGCGAAGACGGCTTTATACTCTTCTTCATGGAATCCTGTGGTCACTATGTGTGGGTGTCGCGATAGACCATCTCAGTGCGTGGATACAGTCAGTGTGGTGTGTCGTAATGTGAACATGGACATTTCTATTTCTGAAGACCAAGTGAGGGTAGTTTCTTCAACTGCCTCCGCTTCTCGACGGTAGCTCCGAGTACTCCAGTCTGCCCGCGACCATGGTTATTGTAACATAGCCGAAACGTCGGGAAAGTAAATTAAAGGTAATTACGTGATAAAGACCCGTGTCAAAATCTATAGTTAAGTATGATGTATTCCAAATTTCAAATCTATAGGTTTAGCACTCGTAGTTGCTGAAATAATTAGCCGTAAAAGACGGATGGCCGGACAGGCGCATGGTGCATAGATGGACGAATAAAGGTTCTAAATCTCCATTTCGGTTCAGAACCCTAAAAAGAGATAAACGTTGCCGAGCGACAAGGTTTCATCTTCGGTGATAGCGATCAACATTGAGTAAAGCTAACAGACTTAGTAATTTGCTTAGATCGCTAAAATAGATTAAAGATTTTTTTGACAATAGCTATTGTAGCGGACGCCACAATCTACCGATTTTCCCAGTTTATGGCTGGTCACTGGTCAGGTTACTTCGGGATTATATTAGGTGGACATCCTAAGTGACAGTTATCTATTAGGGTTCCAAACCTCAAACGGAAAAACGGAACCCTTTGGGTAACTTCGTTGTCCATCTGTCTGTCTGTCTGTCTGCTGTGTGGTGAAAAGAGTGAATAATCCTTTACCACACAAATGACAGTCATCGTTTGATAGCACAGTTATCCAAGAACGCTATACAAAATTGATTTGTGATCGAAAAGAATAGACAAGGGGGAAAAAAACCAATAACTCGAAAACTGTGAGACTTTTACTAAGTATATATTTTTATTGCCTGCACAGTTATGATGCCCCCTATCCGTAGGTAAAGGATTATCCACTCTTTATGCCACACCCTGTAGATGTGTATTATCAACTAGAGTGTGCGTAGTGCAAAAACGATCCATGGTTTTCCGAATAACTTGCTCGGATAGTGCGTGTAAAACGCACGTAACGCACGGTAAGTTGGAAAAAATGAGGCAACATTTTCAAAAAAATTCAAGCATTTCTCTGGCGCATGTCTTTAATTTAGGTGAAATAGCAAATCGTATCGACCGTAAATCAACTGTCAGCTATCAAATAGATAGAGTCACTAGAAATAGAATTACTTGTTTAAAAACCAAACCACTGAAAAAACACGTTACCAGCAAAGGAATCTCAAATCAAAAGTCGGTTAACAAATTGATGGAGGTATTGAGTAATACGACAAATATAATAAACCAAAAGTCGCTAGAATTGCAAAAACCAGGGACAACGAAACTACACCAAAAAAATCACGTTTGTTGTATGGGAACCTCCCTTCAATATTTATTATTTGTTGCAATAGCGGCAACAGAAATACATAATCTGTAAAAATCTGTCAGACTGTCTAGCTATCACGGTTCATTAGATACAGCCCTGTGACAGACAGGCGGACAGACGGACAGAGAATTCTTAGTAATAGGGTCCCGTTTTTACCCTTTGGGTACGGAACCCTAAAAAAGTAGCTTTTACCAGCGACTACGTCTGCGTAGATTCAAAAAATCTCTTTTTAACGTATTTATCGAAAAACATTGAAATTACTGAAAATCATAAAAAAGTTGGGAAAAAAGCAGCCCACATCTGTCTTAAGACTTTAGTCTTTCTCCATATAAAATTTCATCACATTAGGCCCAGCGCTTTGTCCGTGATAACGCACAAACAGACAGACAGACGAGTTACTTTTACATTTATAATATTATGTAATTATGTATATAGATAGATATAGCTGACTTGAGAACCTCTCATATTTTTAAGTTGGTAATTAGACCAGTTTTCATTCAAAAACATTGTTTGATTATTTTACCTGTATACCTGTACTTACTCATATATCATTTCTGCTACTAAGTCATACAAAGCAGTAACTTACCCAAATATCTTGACTAAAGACATGTAAAATTGCAAAACAGTGTAAAGTATGGTGATTATAATAAATTATCAGCATGCGAATGAATGAGCAGCCGAGAAAACTTTGTTTAAGTACAGAAGAGTAGACTAACCCTCGTATTCAAGAACGACACTATGGGAACACACACGCACAGTGGACGAAATCTTTTTTCATAAACATCACTTTATGTGTTGAGCGGCACTATGCCGCACGCTACCGTGTGCCTTGAGAGCTCAACTTTGGCTAGAGGCACACGACAATGTACCTCTAGTCACACTATGCAGTGTCGCACAACACATAAAGTGATTTTTATGAAAAAAGATTTCGTCCACTGTGGGTGCGTGTTCTCATAGTGTCATTCTTGAATATGAGGGTTTGTGTCGAGAGCACGAGCATGACAATCGTAAGAATGAATTAAATACATCTGTATTTTACTAACATGACGATAAATCATACTTTATGCTTTATCTATCTATCTATCTAATACTTTTAATTCTTCTTTTGAATCTGAATCGCGGAAACGGCTCCAACGTTTTTCATCAAATTTAGTATGCAGAGGGTTTCCGGTGCGATGAATCGATCTAGCTAGGTTTCATTTTTAGAAAACATCATTTTATCGGTGTTTTCAGGGAATGAAATACCGAGCAAAGCTCAGTCATCCAGGTACTGATTTTTATAGGAGCAGTTAATGTATTATGAAAAAAGCAACAATGCAAAGCGCTACACACACAATTGAGAACAAACCGCCTTCGTGAGATAGAAAAATGTAATGTATTTAAGTATGTAAGTGTAAGTGCTCAGCATCACTGTAAATAATCTCAAATTGTTATGATTTTATGGATTAATAGCATCCCCTACCAAAGCACAGAAGTTATTGCAGGCCATGAGACCTTTTTACTATAAAGTTATGAACAATTTAAAGATTGAACCCAGCAAGCTTCTACATTAATCAGTATTACTACAATTTTTAATCATGTAGGAAATTAATATTTTCTCTTTACTGAAAAAGCTGGATCAGATTAGTCTATTCATGCTATTGGAATTTGGTTTTAGAATGTGTTAGAGAGCTGAAAAAATATTTATAAATACCTTCGGATCTCCGGAAAAAACCGTCCTGCCGCTCCTTGAGAATAAGCACTCCTTCACGGTCAAAATTCTGTGACGTCTGTGAAGCCAATGCGAACAGTTCTTGCTTGTTGTACCTCATAATATTTTTGTGGAACCAGTAGAAAATTCAGCACTTTCGCACAATTTCATTGAAAAAGTCAAAAGTCACTATAGGTTTTGCTTTCAGTGAAATACACCTTGAAAAAACTAAATAGTACCTTTGAAAAGTCTTTTCATTCAAAACAGGGAAGGAATTCGAGCTTTGCGTTAGGAAAACTGGAAGTAAAGCACTTAGTTCTTTCCCAGTTTTTACGCACACTTTTTGTATGAACAGGATAGGGTAAAAGGATAGTAAATAGTCAGAACCCAAATAAATACGCAAGATCAAACCAGTAATCTGTTTTTTTCCTGATAACTTATCTGCCGCGGAACAAAAATCAATCGATTCAGTTCATGTCATTTCTTCTACACTACACAGAGTATAATAAAAACTAAAAACAACTCATTCGTTGTACTTTTCGGGCATTTGATTTTGTTTTGGTTTTGATTTGATTTTTGAGTAAGTATTCTTATTTTACAATATTACAATTTACAAGTAACTTTAGAGAGGATTTACTCATACTGCGTATTGTTTCGGTCGGACTTCAAATAGCATTGTTCCCGCGGACCCAAGGCTGGGAATAGACGTCCGATTTGGCTTCCGATTGTCTGATCAGACTCACTTATATGCTCTTTGATCAGACTATCGGATCGGATTCACTCCATACACCAAATACACGTCCGATTTTTGCGTCAGACATTTTTTGAACTCAGTCGTTCTCGAGATGCGCTGTGATGCACACGTCCTCCCAAGCCAAATCTTCATTTGCCGATCGTGATAAGCTTCAATGCCCGTATCCCTTAAGCATGTCCGTTTTTCTACGGCCATAACAAGCCATTCTTGGGTTCGAATCCCGGCAGTTAGTATTAGAGACAGAGTGTCTGGATGTTAGTATGTATTTACAAAAAATAATTATACATTGCCATTTTACATGGCAGATCGAAATTAGCTTTCTTTCTATAACGAGCAATGTATGACGCGTGAGATAAAGTTTGAGTCTATTAGGTTCTACAAATGTATGCAGACCGCACCTTCAGACTATCGGATCGGACGTGTATTGCTGTTCAAACAAAATGTATGGCACGAGCGCCTTCCGATAGTCTGATCAGACTACCGGATCGGACTGTCGGATGAAAAAATCGGACGTCTATTCCCAGCCCAAAAGTCAACTCGCTGGTTTGAAAATATGCGTTTCGTTTTTACTGCACTAGAGACATGTAATAAACTATAGTTCGGCCGTTCAGAGAATGCGTTCCTGACACCTATCACTATCAGTTAGTCATGACTAGTGATGGGCACAACATAACATAACACTGAGTTCGTTACCGTTCCTCCAAAATGAACCGCCGCGTTATTTTGAGATTATTTTCGTTTTAAATTAGCGGAATCATTTAAAATTTATATTTTAGTTATTTAAGTGGAAACCAAAAAAGGGTAATATTAATATAATAAAATTGTTTTATTTTTTTCTTTGTTTATAAGTTTGTTTTGTCGTAGTTTTATTTTTATATTTAATAAAAGTTATCTTATAGTCCATTATTTTCAAATTTTTAAAAAGAATAACAAAACGTATCATTTTATAAAGTATAACTGTTTTAAAAAGTAGAACAGATTACGATACTATTATTGCCTGTTATTGTTAGCACAGCACTACAAATATAAAGCGCTGACATAACCTTGTAGTAGCGCAGTTTAGATTTAGAAAAATATTGTTTACCAAGTTATTTGACACTCAGTTTGGCACAAAATTATAACATACCAGGTAAACAACCAGCAATAATATTTTTATCGTAACTGCAACGCCATTACAAAGTTACGTCGTCAGTTCAATCGCGACGTGTCAGGAACAGGAACGCATTCTCTGAACGGCCGTAGTATATTAAGTGTCTGTCAGTCAGTCAGTCCTTTTAACTGTCATGTTACGTGTCAGTAAACCGGCTGTCAAGATAACGCTAGTTAAATAGACGAAAAAATCTAACACGATCACGACTTTCACGACCAATGACCAAATTAATAGAACACGACTTGAACGGAAGCACAGAAGGTTCTAATCTCAGACGACCTCGCTCTAATGTCAAGAAGATGCACTGAGTTCATTCATTGACTGACTCGTTTTATTAGGGTTTCGACTTTCGAGTCTACAAGAAACCCATACAGTTTCACCATGTCCGTCCGTCTGTCCGCAGCTTAGCTCAGAGACGCTTGAAAGCTGTAATTTGGCATTAATAAACTTAGTATATGTCAACAAAGTCATAGAAAAAAATCTTAAAAAATATTTTTTTTAGGGTACCTCTCCTAAACCTAAAGTGGGTACTTATATTTTTTTTTCTCGCTTATCCCATGGTGTGGGATAGCGTTAGATTGGTCTTTAAAAAGTATGGAGGGTAAATATTAAGCTTTAGGTACCAATTTCTGTTAAAACTTGTGTATCCCCTTCGCTAAATACTAAACAATTGGGTTTGAGGGCGTGAAAAAATTCACGGTAATAGTATATAAATATATTATAATAAACTTATATATTGTAGTATATATTTTATTAAACTTAAAAGAAAAACTATCACAGCTAAGTAAGCGTTACAAGTTTTCAAGTAATAGACTCGCAGTTGGTTGATTAGACTCAGTTGGTCGACTATTACAGTCGACCATCTGTCTGTCCGACTGTCCGTCTGCCTGTCACAGGGCTGTACATCATGAACCGTTAAAGCTAGACAGTTGAAATTTTCATAGATGATGTCTTTCTGTTCTCGCTATAACAACAAATAAACAGAATAAAATAAATTATTTTGTGTCATAAATTTAAGTGCTCCCATACTACCAACGTGTTTTTTATAGATAATGGTACGGAACCCTTCGTGCACGAGCCCGAACCCCACTTGGCCTGTTTTTTTTAGTACAATTACCATGGAAAATTACTTATTATAACGTTGTTAGCTGTGTCAACTACGAAACCCTACAATGAGCGTGACCCGACGCACTTGGCTTTTTTTAATTTATAAAGAAAGTGGGTTGCCTGAACGCCGGTGCAAGGACAGTATTGATATTCCAACACTTCCCCGAGTTTAACAAATAACAGTTAATTATAATTAGTTTTTACAATTTCATTTTGAAGATATTACAGATTACAGCATTTCGCTGAAACCATAGAGATTATTTTTTAGTCTATGGCCTCGAATCAATCTACCTACCAGAGAGTAAAATATTTACTTTAGCTGTCAATGAGCCAGCCAAATCAGCCAATAGCCATTTTACTTCCGCTTTGCTCCCGGCGCCGGCGTGTGGTGTCGAGAATAAAAGAGCAATTTAGATTTTTACATTCGAAATTTATGGTTATATTATAGACGTGAAATCATGGACCACGTAAAGCTCACCGAGATTTTGCGCGCAACGATTGATCCGAATCAGCGGCAGCAAGCTGAAGAACAGCTAGAACAGGTATTTTCTCCGAAACCACATGCTCAGGGTTTTACGCGACCATGTTGGAAGTTTCGTTGATTATGATGATCTCCCATTGTTTCCAAAACTTCTTCATTCTATCGTATATCCTCATGCCGCGCTGGTAAAATAGATTCAGCCCCATGTTTTTGATTTTTGGTCTATTTGTTTTTATTAGGATGTCTTACCGTGTGTGTTCTATTTTTGCCCTATGAATTGAACACCTAACCAAAGTAACTCTTGAAATAACTGGAAGATATTGTTGGCCTGGCTGTCAGTAAATTATATGTTCCGGAGGCCTATAAATAGCCTTTATCTATCACCATCATACATGCCACTCTCCTGTCAATACATTTGATACAAAATAAACTTTTATTACTAAAATACTCAGT
Organism: Hydriomena furcata; assembly: GCA_912999785.1. Taxonomy (NCBI): domain Eukaryota; kingdom Metazoa; phylum Arthropoda; class Insecta; order Lepidoptera; family Geometridae; genus Hydriomena; species Hydriomena furcata. The sequence goes on from OU538821.1 coordinate 5,717,721, forward strand.
CAATACGTAAAATGAATTGGTTAGCTAGCTGTTACATGTATTACTTGTTTTCAGATTCATAAATTGATAGGCTTTGCACCATCACTGCTGCAAGTTGTAATGCTAAACGAAGTATCATTACCTGTTCGACAAGCCGGCGCCGTTTACCTTAAAAATATGGTATCAAAAGGATGGCATGATAAAGAAGCAGAAGATGGTGTTCCACGCTATGATATCCATGAACAAGATAGAGCTATGATTAGAGACATAATAGTGGAAGCCATTGTCCAAGCTCCCGATATGCTCAGGTTGCAGCTGTGCCTCGCTCTCAAAATTATTACAAAATGTGACTTCCCCTCTCGCTGGACACAGGTGGTGGATAAAATACATATATATTTACAAAACCCTGACCCATCCAACTGGATGGGAGCTCTTTTGTGCCTGTACAGTTTGATCAAGAACTACGAGTACTACTCGGCTGATAAGAGAGGCCCACTGATTGAGGCTATGAATCTGCTGTTGCCAATTCTATACAACATTATGGTGACCCTCCAGAATGACCAATCTGCAGAATCTGTTCTAATACAGAAACAGATTTTGAAGTGCTACTTTGCTTTAGTGAAGGTAAGTCGATTATTTCCTCATAGTGTTCCATAAATTATCACCATTTCTACTAACCAATACAATGAAGGACAATAATATCTGTCAGCACTAAAAGTTTATGCTTATCATTATGCATCCCAAATTTGGAAGAAAAATCAACACATGCTCCAAATGTTGAAAGAAAACAGTGAGGAAACCAGTCATTAATATTAAAGTGATTGCAACCAGTCAAATAATGTAATGTTTTGACATGCCTCTATGCTTATAGATTAGGTACCAAACGCTCATGCATAAGACAATTTTGTTATTAAAATAGTTGTTTTTCAAATGTATTACCAGGTGGAAGATAAACTTATTTAAAAATATTTAAATGAAAGCATTGGTGACAGATTCGACGTCAATGCATTATTCTAATCTAAACTAAACAAAAAAGACTGCACTTAATATGTACCCATTTCCTTAAAGATCAAAAAACAAGTATTATTCTGACTGGCCTAACAGTTCAGTTGGAAGTAACTCTGCCTTCCGCTCTGTAGATTTTGGTTTCGATTCCCTCTCAGGACAAATATTTCTGTGATGAACATACAAGGTTTGTTCTGTGTCTGGGTGTTAATATTGTATATTAGCTATGTATTTACAAAAAAAGTATTTATGTTTTCTATCAGTTATCTGGTTCCCATAGTAGTTTGGGGCTAGATGGCGATGTATGTCCACTGTCCACTACTATTAATTATTATTATTTTAGTGCAGTCCAATTAAATTAGTTTAGCAAAATACATCAACATAATCAACTAGATTTTGTTTATAAATAATAATTATCTATCTTTGTTTCAGTACACTCTTTCACTAGAGCTCCATACAAAGGAGGTTTTCACAAAATGGATGGAGGTTCTCAGAAAAACACTAGAGCAGCCAATTCCTGAGCGCACCCTGCAGGTTGAAGAGGATGAACGGATGGAACTGCCATGGTGGAAGATCAAGAAATGGGCGATACATATCCTTTTCAGGCTGTTTGAGAGGTAAGATTTCTTAAACTTTCAATCCACAGCACTGTTATCTATACTAATATTATAAATGTGTCTGTGACATTATCACTGCTAAACTGAGGGGCCGATTATGATGAAATTTGATATAGAGTTTGTTATAGTCTACAACAAAAAGGTTACTTTTTTTTGCAAAAATTTCTTATGATTTTCTGAAATTTCTTAGTTTTACGATAAAGTTGTCAAATATCGATTTCCTACATCTACGCGAACGAAGTCACCAGTAAAAGCTAGGCAAGAACTTAATCTCAATCATAACAGAAGTGAAGTTCTCCTGAAGACTTATGTGGATTTCCACTGCCATTCAATCACTTACATGCTTTGTAAATAATTTATGTAGGTTTTCAATTCAGACGCTATGTTTATTTTTTCATGACGCGCGTCATGTAAATATAAGTTTTTATCTTAAAATATTCAAGATTGCACTGAAAGATTCTAAGTTCAGTTTTGTGATAACTTTAGTGTATGTTTGTCTCTTTGTATGTTCATGTATGAGTTATGACATAGTAGCATCTTTGAATCGATTGGGCTTTCATTGTCACAAAAAATCCACGTGTAAGAAGTCGTTTTTAAGGTTCCCCAAGGGTAAAAACTGGACCCTATTACTAAGACTTCGCTGTCCATCTGTCTGTCACAAGGCTGTATCTCATGAACCGTGATAGCTAGACAGTTGTTATTTTCACAGATGTATTTCTGTTGCTGCAATAACAACAACTACTAAAAACAGAATAAAATAAATATTTAAGTGGTGCTTCCATACAACTAACGTTATTGTTTTGCCGTTTTTTATAGATAATGGTATGGAATCCTTCGTGCGTCCATGCTAAGTCAGATCCGCACTTGGCCGGTTTTTTTTTAAATAAATATACTTACTTTGATATTGGAACTGGAACTTTTGATCATCTTCAATGATCTGAGCGCTTGGAGATCTGAGTAGATAATACCACACTTAAGGACTACAGTCGTGATCCTGTTAAATTTGTTTGCATTACGAGTGACCAAGTCAATCTTCAAGTTCAAATTATACCAGCATTATCTCTCTCTGCAAAACACTCATCCAATTAGAGTACCTAAAATGTATATTTTTTGTAGATAATAAAATATTAAGATATGTAAGTTTATATATTTAAGTATAAATAAAGATACATTACACAAATACTCTCTTACAAAGCACTACCATTCCATTTTCAAATTACTCATAGGTAGCTACCCTGATTAATTTGAAAATGGAAGAGGAGAATATGCTAACTAGCATTAAGTTCTTCTGTGACATGTTCTTGTATTGTGCAATAAATAGTAGATCTAACTTTTATTATTTTATATAATTTACTAGATACGGCAGTCCGATTAACGCTCGTGACGAATACACGCAGTTCGCGGACTGGTACCTCACTACGTTCACTGGCGGCATCCTCGAGGTGCTGTTCCACATCCTGGATCAGTACCGCAACAAGATGTATGTGTCACCGCGTGTGCTGCAGCAGTGCCTCAGCTACATTGACCATTGGTAAGTGAAAAACACAACTAAAGTCAAAATCATAAGGTATTTTTTTAAACGTCTTAGGAAAAGCGAAAAATAAACCGTTACTTGATAACTGTATGATTTACAAATAAATGGTGCACGTGTTTTGAATCAAAATGCATCTAAGCTCAATACACCTAAACGTTCCAAAAACAATCTTATTCAATTAAATCTGGAATATCGTCAGAAATTACCATATTCAACAGGCATAATATTCACATTGTATTACCAAAGCAATGTTACCAGAGTAGAAACTAACATGCTATGAATTGCTAATAATATAATAGAGAATTTTCTACAAAACCGTGCGTAAATCTTGTATATAACGATTTTTTTATGCCGTATGTCAAAGTCAAAAAGTAATTAATTTCAATAATATCACAAGATTCACTCTTAGATGTCTTAGGAGCTAAGTGAAGCTACAATTACTTCACGCGAAGCAAGCCCTAGAAGAATCTAGGAACAAACTGCTTGGTGCCTATTATTTTTATAGATAAACCTTTTAGTAAACTATGTAGAGCTCCATATTCACCGTATTTAGTAAGCCTATATGACTTAAGGAAGTTCAGTGTTTTTTAGCACTGAAGCTAATGACAGTTGACAGTCAATTTGGTTTAGGGATGCATGAATCCGAGTATTGAGAACAGATGAGGGAAGATGGTTGGCCACTTAATATGACGCTATCTAGACATCAAGACAACATGCACACATGTCATGCACCAGGCAAATGTGTATTCTCTGTTCTTGTTAACGAAACCCTAAAAATCATTTCGGTACGATGACGCAACAGTCTTTGTTAGGTAGTTGCTAGGCCATTCATATTGAACGCTTAACGAAATATATATCAACGTCAAACAAACAGATTCCGTTTGTTTTAAATTGTAAAACAGCTGGAAATATACAGTCGCCCGACGTCTGGTAGGAGCCCAAACACGCAACTCAATAAAGCTTGATCTAAATTTCAATTTAATTCCTTTCAAATAACATCTTATTCTTTTAGAAACAGTTTCAATAAAAAAAAAAAATCAAGTTTCAGAGTTTTTAATTAAGTTTATCTTTGCGAAGAATTTCCCACTATAGTAGCTTTTATCAATCATGAAAGGTCTATTGGGATTAACTTTTTGTAGTACTCTTATCAAGGGGAGGCAGGCTTCAGACCGACTTCCATTGAATCTGCAGACAGCCAAGCGCGCAGTTTCTAATTAGTTTTCTTTGCACAAAGAATAAGATAAGACCTTGCCCTATTTTATTAAAAAAGATTGATTGATATTGCAATTGAATGAAAGGACTTAAGACCAAGACTTAACTTCATTTCTAAAGTCTTATTGAAACTGGCAAATTGATTAAAATATTACTGTTGAAATACTTCGTAGGTCATAGCCATGGAGTACATCACATACAATCGAGAGACATTACTGTATGAGAGTGACCCCCAATCATGTCGACCCTTAAATTTATTTAGATATGATACTTAATATTTGGTTCGTTTGACAGCGTGAGCCACTCTCACTCGTGGAAGCTGCTGAAGCCGCACATGTTCGCGATCATCCAGGATGTGCTCTTCCCGATGCTGTCCTACACCGAGGCCGACGAAGACCTCTGGAACACGGATCCTCACGAATACATTCGAATTAAATTCGGTATGTAACAAGCCATTCTTATCTGTTTGACTTTTCACGCTTATATCACACATATTAAATCGTGAAATAAAAAAATTACAGATATTTTCGAGGATTTCGTATCACCGATCATAGCAGCCCAATCTCTTCTCACCTCATCCTGCAAGAAGAGGAAGGACATGCTGGAGCGCACCATGCAGCTGTGCATGCAAGTGCTGACATGCCAGAACGGCGAGTATGGCCCGAGGCAGAGGGACGGCGCCTTCCACATGGTAGGAACCCTTCATGATATTCTCATGAAGAAGAAGAACTACCGAGAGGAGATCAGCTCTTTACTGAATCAGTATGTGTACCCTGAGTTCCACAGCCCCCTAGGGCACATGCGTGCGCGCGTCTGCTGGGTATTGCAGTGCTTTGCCGGCATTCGCTTCAAGACTGACACACTCCTGCTTCAAGCGGTGCAGCTGTCCATCAACGCGCTGCTGCACGACTCTGAACTTCCGGTGAAGGTCGAAGCTGCTATCGGTATTCAAATGCTCCTCACGTCTCAGGAGAAAGTCTACGGCTACCTGGAGCCTCAGGTCAAAGAGGTGACCACTGGATTGCTGGAGATCATTCGCGAAACCGAAAACGATAACATAGCTAACGTACTCCAAAAGATTGTACCTTTGTACACCGCGCAGTTGTTGCCCATGGCATACGAGATTACGGACCATCTTGCGACCACCTTCAGTAAGGTGATCGAGACAGACGCTGGTACCGACGAGAAAGCGATCACTGCTATGGGACTCCTAAACACTTTGGAGACCGTCTTAGGCGCAATGGAGGAGAATCCAGAGATTATGGCGCAAATCGAGAAGACTGTACTCCGTGTGGTCGGCCATATTCTCCATCACAATATAATAGGTAAGCGTCCAATCCCAAATAAATACATATAACATTGGGTTATTATTTCTTGTTTGGACAATGTTTGATATTGACTAAGCTCAGCAAGTTTACGATTTAAAATTGTAACTTACAGAATACTATGAAGAGGCGATGTCGCTGCTCTGCATCCTGACTGCCAAGAACATCTCCGAGGATATGTGGAAGGTTCTGGAACTGCTGTATCAAGTGTTCGAGAAGGAAGGCTTTGATTACTTCACGGATATGATGCCCGTTCTTCACAACTACATCACTGTGGACACCAACGCGTTCCTATCTAATGAGAACCATATATTGGCCATCTTCAACATGATTAAGGCTGTAAGTATTTTTTTGGTATCTAGGTCTAGGCTATGATGTCCCACAGTTGGGCAAGGAGCTCCCATTTATTAAGGGTTTTTAAGTAAGAATGTATGTACGAGCAAATGTGCTGTTACCTGACCTGAAAGCAATAGTTTAAAGCAAACATTGTCATCGGTCATACATCATCAAATATCTGCTGCTTGTATAGAGCTGTTAGGCTACTCTCCGATCTCGAGGCGCTTAGATCCTTGAAGATGTTTAAAGGGGGTAGTCGGAGGTCACTTGTGACTTATTTCAATAATATTACCTTTGCTTCTAAACTAATAATTATTGTTGAGATAGAAAATAACATAACTAAATGAATATAGGTGCTGAGCTCCGAGCACGAGGATGAAGCTGAGATGTACGCTGCAAAGCTTCTAGAAGTGATTGTGCTGCAATGCTCCGGCAAGATTGACAATTGCCTGCCGTCCATTGTAGAGCTTGTGCTCAACCGACTCACTCGCAAGGTCAAGACATCTGAGCTGAGAACTATGCTGCTGCAGGTATGACACTGATGCACGCTTGCACCAAACTTTAAAGTTTATACCTAACCTGTAAGAACCTAAGACTACTCTTAATAATATACTTATAGCTATGACTTTTACACCACTAAGTGTGTCCAATAAGTATGACTCTTTAATTTAAGTTTACATAAAATGACCAAGACAATTTAGATATCTGCTTTTTATACAAGTACTACCAATATAAAGAGAAAAAAACTGTGATTATTATTAGTAATGGACAAACTCAAAAACAACGACCCATTTTTAAAGTCTTTTCCCTATAAAAAGCTACAAGCTACAGCTGATGTTGTAGCTTTTTTTTTTCATAAACATTAGAGATCCCCTTGAAAATTACAATATTGTATCAAAAATTTGCCTCAATCATTGGTACATCCGTGCTTAGCCGGGGTGGGCAGCTAATAAATAATGAACAAAATGTAAGATAACCAAAGTGTTTATTTTATCAACAGGTACTGATAGCCATCCTGTACTGCAACCCTCACCTGCTGTTCACGATCCTTAACAACTTGCAGGATTCTGTGCCCAATGCTTCCATTATTCAGCACTTTATCAAGCAGTGGATACATGACACTGACTGCTTTATGGGGTAAGTCATAAGAACTTTCTACAGCAATCGAAATCTCAATAAAATTTGGAATCTTTATTAAGAGTTTTACGTTGCATATCTGTCTAGTTCCGATGATAATGTTTTTCTTGATCTCTAGCTCAATGGATGATTTTACAAAAGCTTGTTATTTCAACAGAAAACTTATTTCTTTAAGGTGAAACTTGAAATTTTTGGTTTTGTATGGGCTGAGTCTACCCGGATAATATAAAAAAAGTGATAAAACCGAATTATGTTGAAAAACTTAAAAAACCGTCATAGATTTAGGTAGCTGGTAAAACTTTCTCGTTTTAATACAAAATGACTGTTACAGCATCCACGACCGCAAACTATGCGTGCTCGGGATCTGCACACTGCTCGAGATGGGACCAGCGCGGCCAGCCATCGACGAGGTGCTGCCTCGCCTCATGCCGGCCTGCCTCGTGCTGTTCGACGGCCTCAAGCGAGCTTACGAGGCGCAGGCCGAGGCTGACGAAGACTCATCCTCTGATGAGGAGGAGGACGATGAAGAAGACGGTACGCTGATGTTTTTTTTTGTTATTAAAAACTAGCGACCCGCCCCGGCTTCGCACGGGTAGCATGTTATTATACATAAACCTTCCTCCTGAATCACTCTATCTATTAAAAAAAACTGCATCAAAATCCGTTGTGTAGTTTTAAAGATATAAGCAAACATACATACAGACATACAGACGCGGGAAGCGGAAAGCGACTTTGCTTTATACTATGTAGTGATTAAGGAAACAGTAATCAAGTCAACGCGAGTCTATTGACAGGATAATAATTATGATCAGGAGAGTTAGTAAAATAGGTAATATATGTATTACTAAGGTTCGTAAATACATAGATAATACGTTGATGTTAGCTACCTACAGTTGACGCTAGGGAGATGGACTACTGATGGAAGAATCAAGTAAAGAACAAGGTATAGTTACACAAAGCGGAGCGGTATCTCTAAGCAAAGTCCATTGCTGCTGCTTATCTATACTAATATAAATATGCAAGTAACTCTGTCTGTGATGTTATTACGGCCACACCGCTGGACCAAATGTGATAAAATTTAATAGATAGTTTATTGTCTTGGGACGACATAGGCTTCTTTTTCCCAAAATTATATTATGATTTTCAGGAATTTCAATGTTTTACGATAAAGTCGTCAAAAATCGATTTCCCGTATCATTCTTTCCCGAATCTACGCCATTTTAAACATGTGTAATATAATTTTTCAATTCGAAAAAAAAGTTGTTCCTTTTTCAACTCTGTACTACTGTTAGGTTAAAATCTTCTCTCTTCTTCAACTTATTCAATCCTACCTAATGTTGAAGGTCACTTGCATTGCACGTCAACTTTTTCGGTCTTGAGTTTTATGCATCTTGTTTCCATCCGTTCGCATTGCTTATGATTAAATTGGTGTTGTTTATTTCTCAGAAGTCCTATCTAGTGACGAGGACGACATCGAGGAGATGACTAACGAATACCTGGAGAATCTGGCGCGCATGGCCGTGCGCAACAGCGCCGAGCAAGGCGTCAATCTCACAATCTCCAAGATTGAACAAGACGAAGATTCGGAAGATGTATGTATTGCCCTTGGGCAAGGGGGCTTGGTTTAGGCTACATAGCATAAAGTAAATTTTCCCTCCCTTCTCCCCACCTCTGCGTGTTTTGTGCGCGATGCATGGAAATACTACCAAGCTCATTTTGGTAGGGTTTACAAAATACTGCTTATCCTTATACTGATCCAAAAAAACAACAAGCTTAACTTGTTTTTATTAATGCCTGTCGCATCTTTAGAATGGAAGTGACCTAACACGAAATATTCCTGTTTATTTTTTAAAAATCGTAATAAATGTGTTTGTTTTGCGTTGAAATCAAAGGTTATTTTCAAGTTACTTGCCATTTCTTTTGTATTTGATATAAAATTAAATTAGTAAATACAATAAAAAGTACTGACAAAGTATAAAAGGATTTGCTCTAAAATAAATGTGATGACAACATAAAATACTTCATTGTTGTATTGTCAAACGGTGTAAAAACACTCGAAAATGAAATATACTCGCTATTGATCCTGGTCTTGCCGAAAATTTTGCTCTGAATTCGAATTTCGAAAAGTCACTTTCATTCTAAAGTTGTGCTGCGATGCGTATGTGTGTGTACTTATCTCATCCTGTGCGCGAAGCAAACCACGTGGGGGTTTACCTGGTCATAGCATTATTATTAACAAATTAACATACAACAACCTTTGTGGCTGCGGTGCTGGTTTATATAGTTGGTTTTTGGTCTTGTATAATATCTACAGTAACACATTACACTCTTTAATTTTTCTGTTTTATTGTGTGTTAGCAAATACTTCTAACGCCATTTACTAGTGTATGTGCTATTCGAATATCAACTGTACACTCAACTCAGTGCCGTAACTAGAGTCTATGCGTCCGTCGCTTCTGGGCTGTCTTTACCCAACCAACTCAACTCGCCCTCCCCGCTCAACGGCAAACATATTGCGGCCCCTTGCCCCAGTAAAATATTCGGAGCCCCTCCAATTTTGTGAGCGCCTTGCACCCCCCCAAGTATCTGACTGCACACTAATTTGGTCATTTCGGCACCGCCCTATTTACGGCACTGGTAACACTTAAAGGCGACCAATCCGAAGACCAGTCCGTAACTAAGCTGCTCGTAGTTGATCAACAAATCGCCTAACAATCGCTAACAAGAGTATGTTTTGCGAGAGTGCGTTATGTACGTTGAGTGCGTAGCGATGGATATGGACATGGATGTACACATACTTTACGTCTTGAAGGTAACTTTTAGAAGTTCCCTTCTATGGCAATCGTAGTTTCTTTTATAACCACCACATAACAATACTAGTTTGGGATCAGAACTACTAGTATGTATGATGTTCAATAATAAAAAAGCTAACTAATCAATCTAGCCACTAATTTCAAAAATCGAACTTTATGATCTAACAAAATTACATTCACCGAGTGTCTTTTGTTTGCTAATGGCCAGCACTGATGATGGATTTAAAAGCATTCTTTTGTAAATAACTAGCGACCCGCCGCGGCTTCGCACGGTTAGCATGTTATTATACATATAAACCTTCCTCCTGAATCACTCTATATATTAAAAAAAACCGCATCAAAATCCGTTGTGTAGTTTTAAAGATATAAGCAAACATACATACATACGCGGGAAGCGGAAAGCGACTTTGCTTTATACTATGTAGTGATATACAAGCAATCGTGCAATACATTGCTTACCTTCGAAGTATGATCAGGCAAGCTACACCAAGATCGCTTTATTACTAATACACACAAAGATTGTTACTATTGTTTTAGTTGTGTTTACTAACATGGGCGAACAAATCGCACTTTACCAACGCTTTGCACTTTCACGCAATAACACTACAACATCATTTCATTAAACATATTTATGCACTAGATTCAAACTCAAGCTACTGCTTGTACATTAGTTGAAGAATGCTCCGAAGGTCCAATACTTTGAAGTTCTGGTATACGATTATACAAAGTGAAATTGTTATTTGTATACAAAATTCAAACAATAGTATCAGTATCCGGAAGCAATATTTTATGATAAATTATAATTGACAAGCTGTGTTGGCTGAAGAAATCATCCTGTATGATGCCATATAATTGAACAGGCCTTGTCTTGGCAAAAGAGTTTAAAACGGCGCCACTATCTTTAAACTGATTTTATTTTATATGTAAACATTTGTTGATTTCATTGTCACCGTGTTCTTGACGAAGCTGCGGGGTAATAACTACTTCATCGTGACGGGTTTTAAGTAAGCATTTTGTCATTCAACTCGAATCAAACAGCTGAAGGTCGAATAAATTATATCAATGCCGGAATGTACCCTTTGACGGACCGGAAGCGTAATCCAAACGTGTCATTTTACGACGCGATCCAAAGTTGCGAATATTGATCAGCTACGACATTCTGCATCGTCGTGTAATACGGCTAATATAATGTGCCACCATTCAATTATTACATCGACGAGTTTTAGCGATAAATCCATGTCGATATAGTTGCCACTGTCGCAAGAGCAAAATGCGAGCGGCCTCGGCGCCCAAAGCAAAAGGGATTTGCGTCTGTTGAGGCGCTTAGCTGTTTACAAGCGCAAATTGGCTAAAACGTGCCGAATTTGGCTACGCAGATTGCAGACGGGAAAGGTGAAACTTGTGAGTAGCTGAACTGCTACTGCTCGCTCCTTAAGCCCAATATTGTTGTTGTATATATGCACCTAGCTAATGCTCAGCCACTGTCCCTTCCACTGCTTTTCAACTTCCTAAGCATGTTTGACTTGTCCCAAGATCTGTTTCATATTCTTCAATGTATTTCATAAAGGATTGTTTTGTGTCTTCTTACTATAATAATTCAACAAATAATTTGTCTCACAATGCCACACCATTGCTTACAACTCAGATTAATAATTGTAACTGCCTGTGTTGATGTGTCTATGTCTAAATCAACTCATAGATTGATCTAAGTTGTCAATTCGTTTTTCACCAATTCGTAAAAGCTGTTAATTTGTTTTGCAACCTATTATCTCTCAGAACGCAAAATTAATTATTTGTTAAACTATTGGTGAATTTAGGCATTATGTTTTTTGGGCCTATCTGTTCACTCTATTCTTAATATTTTTGTTATTCCTTTGGATAAAACTAATAGCTTGTATTTTATTCTGCAACCCGCCCCTAAAGCTCCATGTCACGTTAAAATAATAAAAGTTCACATCAACCAACCACAAACTGAATACTTACACTATGCATGAATCGGTGATATGCATGAAATTATAATGAAATCAATATTAAAAACTGCACTTGGCAATTAATTGCTATTCGTTATTAAACTAACCGAGTGCGATAATGTCTATGAAGTTGTTAGTCTGTGTGACTGACCCTAATTTCCATGGCCCATGCTTTAGCTTAAAGCCTATTCTTGATCGGTGTAGATTTCGTGTCCATACTTTATTGAAAATGTTGTGCGTAAAAATGTGAAAATATAATGTTTTACTCAGCATGTGCTATAATGTTCACTGTCACTGTCTCGCAATTCTTTTAAGAGAGTAAAGAGTATTCATTTCATCTGTACTTAAAGTGCTAAATATGAAGTAAAAGTGACTGCATTATTAGTACGTGATCAGTTTTTTGGGTTTTTTTATAACAATGTCGTCTGTGATTGTACTGTTTGTTTTTCAGGACGATGAATACATTCCCGACGACACACCTATCGAATGCTACACAACACCACTTGATGAGAAAGATTGTCCTGTCGATGAATACATCAAATTCAAGAATACACTTCAAGGTACGCAAAAAAATGATTAAACCGTACGAAAGGGTGGACAAGCTTTAAAATGAGTTTTCATCAGGTAATTTCTATCAACTGTCTGAGAGCATTTAAGACTCATAATATGTACGGAGATCAAATTGTATCAAAGCTGGAAAGAAAGGAATATCCATATAAATATCCCACTGTAGAAATGATATTTGGTCGATAACTATTGACATAGATAGACATAAGTTCAAAATCGCAAAGCAATCAATTAGACGGCATTCTAGGTATCGATTTGGTATTTAAATTTGAAAATAAACAACTAAGTCATGAAAAAAACATCACACAGTCTCAAGGAAATCTATATTTTGCATACAGTCGTAGGGGAGAATTATTATTTAGGGCACTAAGAAACTGTCGCATACTACTAACTTGTCTGCTTCTACGAGTAACAGCTGTTGATAATTCACAAGTACAATTTCAGGTATTGCTGCAAGCGAGCCGGTGCTGTACACGGCGCTGACAGGTGCGCTGTCCGAGAATCAGATGAAGAAACTTAACGCGGTGTTCGTGCTTGCCGACCAGCGCAAAGCCCAGCAGGACAGCAAGCTGATTGAACAACAAGGAGGTACGAGAGCTCTTATTTTTTAACCATCAACCCAAAGTCCTGGGCAGCTATTCTACGCTTACAAAGACAGTAATACGAACCGGCTGCTCTCATCCTTGACTTATATAGAGCTGGAACAGTTGAAAGTCGCCGGTGTAGCGTAATCTATACAAATATTATAAAGAGAAAAGTTTTAATTTTTTGTTTTTTTGTATGTTTGTAATGGATCAAAAATTCTTTCACCGTTACCAAGCTAAATTATCCCTGAGTAACATAGGCTATTTTTTATTTTGAAAAAGTAATAAACTCCTTATGAAAATGACGATAGTTTGAAGTAAGGTGTAAAAAAATACCAAAAAATTTTCGTTGCTGTTCGTTAGTCTCGCTAAAACTCGAGAACAGCTGAACGGATTTATCTTATCTTGGTCTTGAAATGTTCGTGGAGGTCTAGGGAAGGTTTAAAAGGTGAGAAAAATTCGAATAATTGCCGGAAAAACCCTAAAAACAGCCCTTTTCTTTTTCCTATACAAAAGTTTTCTAACTAAAACGTAGAGTCAATTTGAGCTTTATTGCTATTGTATAAAGTTCACTGTTGTCTAAGCAATGTAGGTGTGTTCCTAAGAACGGGAACGGGAACGGGTACTTCAAACAACATTTGTCAATTGCGATACGAAGTTCGCCGGGTCAGCTTGTAGTAAATAAAAAGACTCGTTATAAGTATATAAGGCAATTGGGCGTCTTAATCGTATTTCAAACCTTTTTATATAATTTTATAAAAAATACTTGTTTCTAACGTGATACTGTGTGTTACAGGTTACAGCTTCACGGTACCAGCTCAAGTGCCTACCACATTCAAGTTCGGTTCTTAAATCAATAGAAAGTTTACAAAAACTCCTATGTAATTGGCGAAAACCTGAGATGTCTATGTCACCTAACATCTATGTCAGCGGCAACCATGTATAATATATTATTGAAACTTGCCGCACATTACACGATTTATAATGCAAGGCATTACACAATGTTACAGCTTGTTGGATTATTATGTATAAACAATATACTGCTGACTATAAAAAGGCTTTTATCACGGTAGCAAACTAGACAAAAACTGTTTTCTGAATTCGTTTGCAAAGTGATGACTTACGCCTTTACTCAAGACAGCAGTGTAAGGTGCTGATACACAGAACATAATTTTTTGTTATTTATACTTAGTTTGTTTTGAAGCATTTAGCGATGTACCAAGTGATATTTTTTATTTAGCTAAATGCGTTGTTCAGTTTGTCAGCACTCAAGACTAGTCTAGTAGGAACGAACTATCATCAAAACTGCAGATATTTTGGAATTGAATTTTCGTAAACAGATCAAAGCATATCCCTATGAATGGCCCCTTTTGTCTCAAGTTTTATATATATTTTTTTAACGGGATATAAGAGCAATTGCGTCAATTGATAGTTTTATGTGTACTGTCATGGAATCATCATGGATTGTTTTACGTTTTACATTTCATGGAATGACTATGGTTGTATTGTATATTAGATGAAAGGACCTACTAATATATTCTCAATCTGACATATTACTAAAATATTATTGCATAGTTAAATGAGTACACTATGCGATTCCTTGATAGTACATAGATGTTCTGTGCAATAAAATATCTCTTATATTTTTTGGTTTTTTTGTATACTTGCTAATAGAGTGAAAAATATTTTATTTACCAACAACCAATACCAATCGCTGTCTATATGGCCTATTTCTAATAATTTTACTAGTAAAATTTACTATAATATGCAAGTAGCATACATAGTTGATTTAGATAAATTATATCATAATATCATTTACAATCAATATGATAGAAAATGCTTATTACATTTACATTATATTTGTAACTTGTATACTTACTAAGCTTGAAATTAATGTATATCTGTGTGATATAACACTTATTTTTTTTTATCCATTGTTTAATTGATTTTGGTTAATATGTTAATGTCCAGTGCTTGAATTGTTTAGTTTTTAGATGCATGGTTCCTTTATTTACCTAATGCTTTTGTTGTGTTCTTACCAGGGATCTAAAAACCCATTCATACAGGTTACTGTTTTAATCAGTAACCGTTTGAACAGTAACCATTATTTTTGTTTAGTTTTAACCGAAATGATAAATTTAACGAATAAAACATTATACCAAAATAACACAAATATGGTTTTGCAAACATACTGTTGAATACGGACGAAATCGCGCGAAGCCATGCCTTATTTTGAGATACCGACCGTCCGACATTATACATTTCTTCTCGTCGCACTGTGTCTCCACACCGACAATGGCAGTATGATAGTTTTCGACCACACTTGTCCAATCGCGTCTATACCACTTTATTTAAAACCCTTATTATTTTGGTTTCTGTCTTAGATGACTCGGTAACTTTTAACGGCTTAACCGATGTACTAATTTATAACGGTTATTAATATTTTATCGGTGTATCCCTGGTACTTAAATTACAAGCTAAATATATCTATTTATTACAGCATTATAGAGTAACTTATTTTTGTAACATTGTAAAGTAACATAATTAATGGTCTGCGCACATCAGCGCACGACACGGCAGAGGATTTACAATGTATCTACTGAATTTTACAGTTATCCAATCAAAATAAGGTATATATTTAAATTGCGCTGCGATGCTCCCGAGACCGATCACCGAGCATTCAATTAGATAACTATTAAATTCAATTGATACGTTTTTAAGTCCCTTCCGCTCCGTACGCCGCTGTGCGCCAACCAAGAGCTTCCACAATGTTTCATTTACATAAATGTGTATTACTCATATAGCTGTAATCGCGCATTTTCGATTTCATTATGTTATATCATACGCATATTACTCGAGTAAACGTCAGATGACTATTGATGTAACGTTATTGTAAGTCGATTAAATAAAATGGAATAATTACGGTGTTCACCGAATGTTTTTGTGGGTGTTGGTTAGTACCTAAAACCAGCTAAGTTTCGAGCGTGTGACAAAATAATTCGTGCGCACGCGGCAGTTGTATATATAGAAAAAGGTAATTCCTTGTGAAGGGTTTTTATAATAATCCAAAATCTTTGTGCACCTGGGTCTTCCAAGCACCGTTGACAATTCATTGACAAATATTGTCTAAATGTCTGTTTTATATGAGTAATAATAGTATTGGTGTTTCAATGTATTACATTCTCCGGAAGTTTAGGATATGGTAGGTGTTATATATAAAATTAACATCTTGATTTATCGACAATTCTGATTGTGGTCAAATGTAATGTTAGTAAATAAGATTGCACCACAAAACTTGAGATGCGGGCCAAGCTCAAGATATATTTTTAATATTTTTATCTAATACATTATGTACTGAATACTACCTATCTACTGATTATCATCTTGATTTTCAAGTGAAATTATGTTTTTATAAGTTGGTCCACTTATTGATGAGAGACTGTTTTATTTGTAAAAAGCTTTACATTTTTCAGGGAAGTAAATGAAATTCACGACTGTAATCCCCAAGTATGGTAGACATACTCTCAGATTTGGTGGCTCAAGGTGCTTCGATCCTTGAGGGAAGGCAAATGGTAAAAATATAAGCCATTTCAAATCTAGGCAATTGGGACTAGTGTAATTTAATATAACCACTTTTTTATTATAATAATATAAATTATTACATTATTATCCAGTTGATGTTGTTATTGGTTTGCTTAGAACAATAATTTTGAGAATTGTATAACTAAATAATAGAGTGAATTAATAAACTGTTTTATTTGTTACTAATAGAAAGAGAGAAAAAAAATATTCAAGCCGTTTTAGCTTCAGTCCCACCGAATAAACTTGACTTAATTTGAAAACAAATGGGTAAATTCAATCTATTATTCTGCTATGGAAATATAGTTCCTTCATTTTATGTTTGTAATGAATATATAACTATATTGGGGGATAGGTATAGTTGTCAGTACGTCTTGAATCTATGATGATTATGTACTTATGTATCTTTATATAGTATTTTATGTTATGTGCTGTTATGAACTATCTACTAATAAAGTCGCAAAAATGCGCGCTGTTTAATTTTACCATTGAACTTCTGTTGCTGAAATGTCTGCATTTATTTGAGGTTTAGAGATACTTCTACAAGCTATTAGGTATTTCTTGTTTATAAATTATTTAAAAAACAATAAAACTATGTATGAAAATTGTTTGTTTTTTTTTCGAGAACCTAGCCTTTAAACAAATTTTGGAGAGTAGGAGGGATATAAGTAGGGAAAATAAGATTCCAGTAGGAAAGCCAAAAATTTTAATACACTGCATCAAGGATTAATATTATTTTTTTATAATAATAAGGAATGAGTCCTAAGTCATTACAATCCATAATAATTTTACCAATCAAACTCTTAAATTTATTAACAATCATGCACACTAAATATTCACAAGGTGGTTTCTCACAAATTATATTGCCAAAATATAAATGCACTCATGTTTACAATGAACTGTATCAGTCACCACTTATTTATTGGTTTATACAAATACTTAGCAAATACCACCACCATAACACAATTTTACCCAATCGTAAACATAATAAGTAATTCAACTAAAAAAAATTACATGAATGTTCTGAGCCCTATTGGCCTAGTGAGAAACCTCGAATTTCGATCAGATTGTCATGAATACGACGAATACCAGTGTCAACCAATGGATTTTTCTAGTTTTTTAATTGCCCCACCTTCACACTTGCTCAAAATAGTAAAGGAAAACATTGTGAGGAAACCTGCAGATCAGTCAGCCACATATTGACCATGTCTTTTATGTTGTAGGCTGATTAAAATGAGGAATGTGTAGGTGCTGGGCAAGCTTACTCCATGTAAAATATGTCCCCGGCACTACTACAACAACGGGAAAGTACTACCTGACACTATATAATTTAAAGAGGAATATAATGTAATAACACCATACTACTACAACATTCATGTGAAGAAGTTTGCTTCTAAATAGCAATACCTCTAAAATAGTCATAACGGTCACGTCTTTTGTCTTGAAGCTGGCCAATTTTTGATGCAGAATCAATATCTCTACAGACTCCACAAAACATGCTGGTAATTATATGGAATGGGCTACGGTAGTACAAGTTGGGATCTTCAAGCATTCTGTTCTTCTTGTGGCAGCGAATGTGCAAATATACTTCCATCATAGAAAGTACTGCGCACAGTATAGCAGGGCAGATCATCAGTGTAGGCAATAACAGCAAACGGTGGCTCATGGTATTAGACCCAGAAAGTATTTTAGCTTTTAGTGATTGGAACTTCTTAGTCTTACACATGTAGCCATTCTTTGGAAAAGCTGTGCTAATAGGCTGGTTTGTGTCAGGGCTCCTTACATCATAATAGATTGGAGTGAGGTTGTTTCCGAGCCAAGGCTCTCCAGTTTCTTCATTCACTTCATATGTTAACACTTCTCCTGTCTCGTCATCGCAGGAAAACTGCCTGATGTTTGCCATTGCTCTCTCTGTAAGATAACAATGGTAAAATTAGATAGTAAGTAAGCTGGTAATGATGATGAAAATATACTTTTATAAAATTTCAATAATAAGTAGGTATATAAAGTAAAAATTTATGGATTAAAATTGGAATAAGTTCATAGTGGACATTGTAGAATCTGTTAACTGTCTGATGATATTTTCATGTTGAGTTTTCAAGTTTTTTAATTGTCCATCATTTGTTTTTATTATTGTTCGATGTTTTACATAACAAATGTTGTACCTGCGATGTGTAATTGTGTATTTATGCATTATGTACGAAAAGACAAGTGAAAGAAACAAAAAACCGTAATTTACCTTACTACTACACAAAAACCGAATGTAATTATGCAAATAAAAACTCGGTGAGAAAAGATTAGAATATCAGAATTGGTAGTGGTAGGTACATACCAGTAAATCAATCCTTCCTCTATTATTTTCTAGATTTCCAGGTAGTAGGCAGAACTAGGTATTTATGCCTACCCTAACTAGGCTAGGTATCGAAGTTTACTGTTTTTTTTTCAATGAAATTGAAAAATAGATAGTGCAATCAAATCAAGCAAGCAATAACAAGCAAAATTAAATCAATTGTAACTAGTGTTGCCAGGCCTGATATGGCAAAATGCGGCAAAAAGGTCAAACTCGGGAATTTTAGATCTTTTATTGCAATATTTTTATAAAAATAATAATTTATTCATTTATATAATACATGAATTCATTCGACCCTTGTTTCCAATCAGTAAGCCGCTATAATTTCACACGTTTTTGACATTATTTCATGCCGTCGTTCTTTCGTTCACTCGTCACAGTATAGTACCCATGCCCATGCCCTCATTTAGCCTACTGCTAAATGAGGCGATGGGCATGCAACCTGTCATGTTACATGACAGATGACAGAGATGTTAAATTTTTGGATGTAGGTATATTTTTCGAACTTAGAAAATCCAATAAAAAATATAGGATCACGACTGTAATCCCCAAGTACAGTAGACATTCTCTTAAATCTCCAGACGCTTAGATCATTTGAAGATGTTTAGTGGGGGTAGCCAGGGGCAAGTCCAAACATTATATTTGGCACATAATCTTCAAATGATCTAAGCGTCTGGAGATTTAAGAGAATGTCTACTGTACTTGGGGATTACAGTCGTGATCCTATATTTTTTATTGGATTTTCTAAGTTCGAAAAATATACCTACATCCAAAAATTTAACATTTACTCTAAGTATCTATTAATTTAATATAGGTAGGCAAATAATAGTATTTGGTTGGTAACTATTAATGGTTCATACAAAAGTAACATAAGCTTCCACTCTGTTTAATAGCGTCACTTATTGTGTAAGGCAGGGTTTCTCAAAGTGTGGTACGTGAAATACTGGGGGTACGCTATTGAGTCATAGGGGGTAGGTACGCGATAAAATATACGTACCTAATGACGGTGGTTTTGCTGACTCGCCGGATTATTTAAGTACCTACCTACTTATGTTATTTTTTTAGGGTTCCGTACCCAAAGGGTAAAAACAGGACCCTATTACTAAGACTTCGCTGTCCGTCTGTCTGTCTGTCCGTCTGTCTGTCACAGGGCTGTATCTCATGAACCATGATAGCTAGACAGTTGAAATTTTCTCAGATTATGTATTTCTATTGCTGCTCTAACAAAAAATACTAAAAACAGAATAAAATAAATATTTAAGGGGGGCTCCCATACAACAAACGTGATTTTCGCATTTTAGCGCCATGTAGTTTCATTTGATGTTACTACGTAGGTACTTTTCGCGGTCTCATGCGACCGCTCGGGGTTTGAGAGGTAAGCTGAAAGATGTTTGCAATTCCGCTGGCAGGTGGCGCTATTTTACCACTATCGGTAAAGTAAGTCGATAAATAGGTGGTACTTCACATGATCGACTAAAAAGTTTGAAATTGAATTATTGAATTCATGTAGTTAGGTAAATAGGTACCTAGGTAGATATTATTAATTTCAAATTAATTTCGAGTTCGAATCAATGGATATTTCTGTTCGAAAAATGTATATGCGCGTTACACGTGTTTAAAACGATGAAGGAAAACATCGTGAGGAAACCGGTAAGTATTCTTGAAAGCGGCGACGGGTTTGCAACCTTTCACGTGTGGAATGCTAACTACGTAGTTAGGTAAATAGGTAGGTTACGAGATATTATGAATTATTTTTTATGTTTTTAGGGTTCCGTACTTAAAGGGTAAAAAACGGGACTACTAAGACACCGCTGTCCGTCTGTCTGTCACCAGGCTGCATCTCGTGAACCGTGATAGATAGACAGTTGAAATTTTCACAGATGATGTATTTCTCTAAAAACAGCATAAAATAAATATTTAAGTGGAACTCCCGTACAACAAACGTTATTTTTTTGCTGTTTTGATAATAGTACGGAACCCTTCGTTTGCGAGTCCGACTCGCACTTGGCCGGTTTTTTATTTAATTTTAATATGTACCTACATAGGAGCATTAAACATAATTAAATGTAAGTTTTTATTGCTCTTTTGTACCTATATTTTTTTAATAAAATACCTATCTACAGTCTGTAGGGGTACGTGAAATAAGATGTTTGTTTTCTCAAAAAACCGTGTCCCCTTAGAGAATTATATAATGTTTGGACGTGCCTCTGACTACCCCCACTAGACATATTCAAAGGATCTAAGCGTCTGGAGATCTGAGAGGATGTCTACTGTACTTGGGGATTACAGTCGTGATCCTATTTTTTCTTTTTTACTTAGAGAATATAATATTTTAACAGAAGTAGATACAATAGATACGCAGTGTACTGAAGTCCATCTATACTAATATTATAAAGAGGCCGTATGAAAACTTCGATAATGTAACCCAACGTGTGATAAAAAATCCAAAAAAATCTTTATATCGCGTATGCTACGGAAATTATTGACAATAGAGCAAAGTGATGTACTACAGTTTTAAAGAGGACATCAATACCTATCTACAAATAATTCAACAATACCATTTGTCTAACTATTAGGAATCTGTATGAAAACTTCGATAATGTAACCCAACGTGTGATAAAAAATCCAAAAAAATCTTTGTATCGCGTATGCTGCGGAAATTATTGACAATAGAGCAAAGTGATGTACTACAGTTTTAAAGAGGACATCAATATCTACAAAAAATTATGCAATACCATTTGTCTAACTATTAGGGATCCGTATGAAAACTTCGATAATGTAACCCAACGTGTGATAAAAAATCCAAAAAAATCTTTATATTGACAATAGAGCAAAGTGATGTTCTACAGTTTTAAAGAAGATATCAATATCTACAAATAAGTCAACAATATCATATGTCTAACTATCCTAATAGTCTATTATAAAGATTTACAGATCCCTAGATCTGTATGAAAACTTCGATAATACATTATCGAAGTTTTCATACAGATCTAGGGATCTCTATTAATACTTCGATAATGTAACCTGGGTAAAAAAAATACCCATAAAATCGTTATAATACGTTACTCCCGTGCGGAGCCGGGGCGGACTGCTAGTTATTGTAATAATTACATAGTTCCTAGATAAAACTTGGATAAGGACTAAGTTTGAGAAACCCTGGTGTAGAGCAAAGTAGATTCAGACGGGGCGCGGGGGTACAGATATACCTATAAGCACTAACTCTAGGTAGGTATACTTAGGTCCTGCAACGCGCCCCGATCAATACCGCAGTAGGGGAAGATGCGCGCGACTGTGCGTCTGTCCCCGGGCAATGATTTATGGCACACCCTTCAATTTGCCTTCAGCCGCTGCATCGAGAGCACCCACTGCGCTTCCGGGCCCTTGGTACTGGTACTTACATAAGGTTAGTGATAATTTTTAATAGTTAAAATTTTTGTTTTGCTTTTTGGTTGTATTTGTCGTCAGTGTTTAACGGACTCATTTTTTTTTTTTTTGCTTCTTTTAAATTTTTTTTTATTTTACCTACCTAGGTACCTACTTAGGTACCTAATGTAGGTGCTCGTATGTAATTAACACAATTTATGCGTAAAAAAATATGAAATTCCCAAAAAAAATTCAAAAAGAATTGGGTGTGGCGTTCTCTTTATGGGTGGGTACTGGGTACCTACTTAGGTACTTACCTAAGTACTTAAAAAAAAAACAATGGTATCTACACTTTATCTCAAAAAAGTCCGTATTATTCAAATTCGTTTTAAAAAGTTCTTCATGCACGGTTACTTATGTAGTACTTACCTACCTACAACCTACTTAAGTTCTATTTTGGTCGGGACCAAATCGATCGTAATCGTGTGGGTAGTTCTTCGGTTAGCTTATCAGACTACCTACCTACTGTATTAAACTTGAATGACGGTCAATTTGCCGCGTTTCATTTCAAACGTAATTTTGGAGTCTCATGAACAAAGGAAGTTGGACGCCATCTTGTTTTTGGCTGAAGTGAGTGGGCGCGCCTGCAACTAAAGATGGCGAAAAGGTACCAGCAAGTACCAGATCCGTGTAAGAGGTCTGTGGGGTGATTTTGTAAGAAATGATTATCATGTTATGGTGTTGAATGCAATATACCTAATGTTACAGAATACCTAATCTGTACACTTTTCATAGTAACTATTAAAAATCATTCACTCTATGGTGAACAATTGAACGTCTATACGTCAAACGAATGCAATACCTCTCAAGTTAACATTTTCGATGTGTGTGTGTGTCGATGTGTAAAATTTGTTTAAAATTAAAAAATAACTGTAACACATATAAACCATTCGTTCTTACGTTCCGTTATTAATTTTGAAAGATAGATAATTTAAACCACGACGAAAAATATTAAAGGAAAACATGGAAATATTAATCAATATCTATTGCAGTATAAATAATATATTTTTTTAAGAATATCACTAGTATCGTTTTTAACATATTTCACTCTATTTATCATAATCAATCCTACTGACAGTAATATAACTTCTGGATGAACGAATCGTAAATAGATCGAAAGTTTTCGATGGCCTTCAGTGGGCGGAGCCTAGGTGATTTATTGCCAATAATTATTGGACAGACGACCAATCTAGATGATAATCATTTCTTACAAAATCACCCTGCTGGAGTTCCGGGGATTTTTTTTTAACTTATTTTGTGATTGTTACCTTTGTTCTAAACAAAAATGAGTGTTATGTAAGATTTATGTTTTAGATTAAGACTGATGTTTAATATACATAATATAGAACTTAGAAAAATAAAATGGTTTTATTTAAAAAGTATCTTCTCAAGTGATCATTAGTATTCTGGGATAATTATTTTTTGAATTCAGGATTTTTACTAGTTTATTGCGAAACAAACTAGTTACTTACTTAATTTGTTTTAGTTAACAAAAGAGCGAAACTTTTGTTAACTAAAACAAATATTTGTGGAGAGGCCCTTAGGTACTTGTAGAGGCCCCGGGCTGTAGCGCCTGTAGCCACAGTAGCCCTCCCCTAAGTCCGGCCCTGATGAACACCTGAGAATACGTTTTGTCTACAGAAGGATAGAAAAAAAGTTGAGAGGTGTCAAGGGACACCCGGATGGAACGAAGTTCCTTTAGATTAATTAGTGAAGGAATTGTAATAAAAAAAAATCTTTTAAGTTTGCTGCTTGTTATTAACAAATACTAAAAACAGAATAAAATAAATATTTAAGGGGGGCTCCCATACAACAAACGTGATTTTCGCATTCTAGCGCCATCTAGTTTCATTTGATGTTACTACGTTATTATAGGTACTTTTCGCGGTCTCATGCGACCGCTCGGGGTTAATGAGATAAACCAATGATGAAAGATGTTTGCAATTCCGCTGGCAGGTGGCGCTATTTTACCACTATCGGTAAAGTAAGTCGGTAAATAGGTGGGTTGGATTGAAATAGCAAAAGGTGTCGTGACAACTTTTCGTCTGATTTTTTTCCGTCTAACCTCCTTCGCAACGCGCCATAAGGAACTTCGTTCCAACAATTGTTTTGTGCCGAAAGCTACGATCTTTCTACTGTGGATTTAATTTTCGCAAGATTTAATAGAAATAATAGGTTCCTCGATTTAAATTTAAAACAATATTATCGTACGCGGGATAGATTCTAGATAAGTTGGTAATGGTGGCGATTTATAGCCTTATAGCCTCACCTAGGTATAAATATTTACTCTTTCCAAAGGCAAATCGTTTTCTCGGATTCTCTGCTCATGCTAGGCTTGCCTAGGTATAGGTACCTATTGGGTACCTACGAATTCGCAAGGGCGCGGCTCAAAAATCGATTGAGTCAAAATTGCGCGCGCATCGTCTGACACGCAAGGGTGTGAAGGTGTGAACCGTGCGATTTCAACCGGCCGGGCGGCATGCGGTATAGAGTTGCTTTGTTTCTGACGACACGGAACAGATTTTAGAAAATGTTTTTCATAATCATGCTAAGGTATTCCTTAGTTTCATTGGTAGATTCCTACTTGTGGAAGATGCGGTAAATGTACTAGGACTGAAGTCTCAGTTCAGTTTTGAACAGAAGTGCAGTGTAGTGACGTAAACATAGGTAGGTAAGTAGGTAGGCCTAGGCACTTCTATTCTATTAGTCTATTCATTTAAGAATATTTTTAACTTTTTGATGATTCAATGTTTTGGTAATGGTTAATAATTCGATGAATCAATTATTCAGTCATGTAAACATTCAATAATTCATCGTGATAGGTACTTATTCAGTTTATGGTGATTTAATATTTTGGTGACTAGATGATCCGATGGTTATGTGTTTCGGTTATTAAATGATTGAGTGTGCATTATTAAGCAGTAGTGATTCATATTGTGATGATTCGTTGTTTTGATGATTTAATGATTTTGTGATTTAAACATTCGATTCTTCGTGATACTTACTTATAACTTTTAATGTTGGTTTCATAGTTTTGGTGATTGAAAGTTTCGGTAAATCAAAAATTTAGTGATTTAATACCTACCTAACTTAATGCTTCGGCCATTGAATAATTTAGTGATTGTTATTAAATTATGCTATTATTTGGTGATTTTTGTGGTTCAGAGCTATAAAGTGTACTAAAATGCTTTTGCTTCTTAAAGTTAAATAGTTAAATAGTTTCCGAAATACAGTGTAGTTTATAAGATTCAAAGCTCCAGTGATTGAATGTTAATGTTTTTATTAATAAATATATAACTACCTACCCGCAATATGTTTTATTCAATTCGGAACAAGGGCGCCGAAAGATAGGTACAACAGTTTCACAAGAGGCCCATCTAATGTGCTGATTGTATTGTTACAGGTAACAGTTCCAAAATGGCGGGTTAAATTTTAATTAGAGTTTTGAAATGATCAGCCACAAACTGGTGCCGAAGTATATGAAACAGCTCGAGTTGAAATCTGATTTGGTTTCCCATCGGCGTTACGAGAACAAGTGCATTGTTACTGGACAACGAGCATTAGTTTCTTACGTACGCATGACAAAGGAGAACGCGCACACCATCAAGTACAGCGACTCTACTATACCTATCACTCTATACGTGTTGAAGAGTGAGCAGGAGTTTTACGCCGAGAACTGTGCTGACCGACAACTTCTTGGCCGAGCCCAGCAGAGGAAAAAGGAGACTTCTATTTAAGATAGCTGATTATCACATCTTCTTTAAATCAAAATTCATTTGAACATTTCATTATTTCATAAAACATTGACAATTAGGAGAAGATTCTGATAAAATCAATTTATACGCCAGTATTCTCTGTGTATGTTAATGGACGAAAAAGGCGCAAAGGATCGAGCTGAATCTCGCTGTCCTGAATATAAGCGAGTTGCTCTTCGTCGTACCGAATCTAGATGCACTAAGTTGCGCCAAACAGTACCTCGCAAGTACTCTAAATTGCGTCAGGTTGGTAATCGGAGGTCTCCCCAGTTTACTCAACTACAGAGCGTTGAATCAGTACGAGTTGAGCAAGTTAAACACCAGTGGACTGAGTTTCAACAAAAACAAGAGACCTCAATAACTGAATTTCAACAGGCCGACCCGCAATTTATTGACTTTGTTTTGCTTGAACCTCCACAAGCCACACCAGTATTGCTTGCTCCCGGTGAGAACCCTCAGCTGCAATATACAGAGATACAAACGGAAGTTACTGTTGTGAAGAAGCTCCGCATTTACGAAGAGATCATTGAAGGCTAGTCTGCGTTCTGAACTGTCAAACCTAAGATACTTTTGAGTTTACGACGAAAAATATCTTATTATCATAAAAATGAAGACCAAATATGTAAAAAACATGAATGAGGACGTTACTGATGTAATGGGTGAACAGTTTGACGACGATACAGAAAACGAGGAAGACTATGAAGGAGACGACGATCCAGATACCGATGATGACAGTGACATCTCATCCGATGAAGACGTACATGAAGAAGTTGAAGAATCAACAGAACCATCGTTTATTGAAGATTTGTTTACAAGAATGTATTCTGAGATTGTTGAAGAAATAAAGGCGTTGAATGAGCAAATGGCTGATAAGCTTTGTGACCAAATATTTGACGAAGTAGTTGAAGACACAGTCAAGAAAACTATTACTGAAGCCGGTGGTGTTACGGAGCCTATGGAGCATTAATTTTGTGATTTCTATTTGTTTGCCTCTTAATTGTTTGTGCAAGGTGTACTCCACTAGAGTCCTCTCTTGAAACAGTCAGAAAAATTATATCAGAGGCGCGGAACCAGTCACAAGATGATTTTGACTTGATGGAATTTTAAAAGTTAATTATTGACGTAGATACGTAAATTAGTACAGAATCGTGCATAACGAGCGATGTTATTTCGTACGTTGATTTTAGCTGATATTATATTGTTCTTAACTACTCCTATATAATGGTTTAATAAGTAGGAATTTTCAACTATAATAATAAGTAAGTAGGTATATGTGTATGAATTCTGTATAATAATTTTGTCCCCCTGCTGATTGATTTTTATGCTTAGAACTTAATGAAGTAAAACTTCTAAGGTAGGAAAAGTGTGCGAAAACTGTGATGGGTGGGATTTAAAGTGAAACACTTTTGCAAAGTAGAGGTAGGCAAAAGAGAATGCGGTTTGGGATGAATCAGTATTAAAAACATACTTTCATAAACTGAAACGGCCAATAATCCGTCGATAAGTGAAGATTATGTAATATCAACCTCAGCCAAAACAGCTTGCTGAAGTGATTAATTATACCTCTAAGTATAAACAGTCTTTGGTATCTACGGATTGTATAATATGGAATGAGAAGTTTCACTTCGACAACATGTTTGTGTTATGTTGAAGTACCTATTCACGCACGCACGACTTTGTCTAGTCAAGGCGTTCAATAACATTAGAATTTTTTAAATGCAATTCTCTCATATTTCTTTCGCGATCCCAAAGGTATTCTTATATTTTTTTACATCCAATTAATACCTAACATTATTGTATTAATTGTATCTACCTATTTATACACAGTAGGTACCTAAGTAATTACCTACAGTAAATATTGGAATTTCGTAGATGTGTCTTCACTGTGAAAGTAGTTTTCGTGTAAGTTGGGAGTATCAAGTTGCAGTACCTAGGTACATGCTTTATACGTTAAAAATGGATACGAGTAGTTTTTAAAATAAAGGTCATAAAATTAAGACAATGGAATAACCTATTACAAGTGCATCTGAACTAGTCTAATTTCCTATTTAATGTTTTTACTTCTTCATTATTTATATTTAAGTGCCAGAGATATCATATTTTAGTTTGTATTCTTTTTGAATTTTCCTGAGACCTTAGAATTACGCGTCTTCGGTGGGGAGACGGTAAAAGAGAGCATGAGCCTATCAGTCAGCATCTTCTTGGCCGCCGCCGCGCCGGCGCAGTGAGCGTAGAGGCCTGCTCTGCCCCCCGTCTCACCGCACATACTTCAGGAGTGGTACAACGATTTCGGTCAAACGATATTTTCTTAGTTAGGTAGCAATACCTACCCAGTTTTTTTTATCATTGTATCAAATACCTAGGTTACTTACTACCTACTTATTTAATTTGTCTTTCTTCTTTACATATTTAATCGTAGTCATAATATTAACATCGAATAAGTTTTTTAAATAAGTTAATTTTCGCAGCTGAGTCAGTCAATCGAAATAGGTAAAGCATCCCTTTAAAGCATACAACTCTATCGCAATCTCTTTAATCAGCAATAACACCTAACTGCTGAGTAAAGGCTTCTTCTTTCTCTCGCCACTTCAGGTGATTTTCTCTCTTTGCCTTCCCAATGACATCCGACCATTAGGCATGTGGTTTGCCAAAAGACCTAAGGCATAATATCCCTTACATTTTTTTCTAAAACTAACGGCAATTTAATTGCGTCATTTCCTAAGACTGGACTTAAGAATCGGAAGTTTCGTAATTCTATATTTTAAAGAATTTTATAACTAGACCCTTAAGTATTTCAATAATTTTCGATTAGGTATGCACTTTTCTATTGAGTCTTTTGACTATCACACTGAGGAACAAGGCTACCTACCTTCTCAGTATTCTTATCTTACCTTGTACTCGCCCAAGTTATTGTGTGTGGTTGCTAGTTTATAAGCGTAGTGGTAGGTAGATTAGATGTAACCCATCGACCACATAGCTCAATAGACGCATAATGGCTTCATTTCTTCAAACAAACAATTCTATCAAACCGTTGAGATGTGCGGGTCTGGTAGAGCAAAAAATGCATTCATAAGTCCTTTTATTTATGAGATTTCCAACTACAGTCGCTATCGAGCCGAGCATCGACAGCATATTCCTATATGGATGCTATGCTATCGAGGATCGTTAGCTATTTGTATGGTAGGTATACAGCACAGCTCCTCTAACGGGAACTATACTGAACTAAAATCTTCCATACAAATAGCTAACGATACTCGATAGCGACTGTAGTTTGGAAATCTCGTAATAGGGCTACTGATTGACCGGTTCAATGTCAAAGTCCGCCGCGGGCGCCTCGTGAATCGCGCTCGGTGTTTTATATCAAGGGTAATAAGCCTGATGTGTTGTGTGATTCGCCTTGCATGAGGAGTCTATAGGCTGTGTGGTCGATGATGTAACCCGAGCAGAACAGTGATTAGGAAGTAGTAGTTGCATGTGGCTGTTGTGCATCACCCCATGGTTTTAGTTAAGACACTCGTAGGTCTCTATATCCTTGTGAAACTATTTTTGATCGTTGTACTAATCATTCTTAATAGTAGTGACTTTTAATCAATATACATTACTATCGAATAAAAATGGTCTATTTATTTACCTATTTGATCCCCCATTCGATTTTAATTTAGGAAAGTAGGTAGGTACCTACTTATGCATGCTGTGTCTGACTCTGCATGTAGGTAATGGTAAGGATACACGACGACACCAGACACCAGACACTAAATGTATACATCGAATGTCTGTGTGTGTACATCGCCGCGACACTTAGTTGCACATGTAGTGACGGTGTCGCTCAGTGTCAGTGTCGCTGCCGTGGACAAAGAGCATATAAGTCGCCGTGGAGACAGGACGCGCGCGCTGTCCGCAACGAGTGTCGGTAATTTCGAACCTGCGCGAAATTTTTAGCTAGACCAATGACGTCACGAGCGTGGTCAACCGAGGAAATAAAATCATTGATTTTATATTTTGAATCGCTGCCAGAGCTATAGCAAATATCAAATCCCGATTATAAAAATCGAGTAAAGAAAGCAGCAGCGGTAGAAAGTTTGGCCGAACAATTTAATACTTAAATATTGAAAATAAATATAAATATTTACATAAATATTGAAAATCATCGTGTTTCATCCGAAGAAAGTTTTTGTAACATTCTGGATCTTCGTTTTTCAATTCAGACAACAATTGGTTATATGCCCCTAGCTGCGCTCTTCTTTTAATCCAATCTTTAACCCATACAGATCTCTTTTTACGCCGACGCATTTTAATAGAAACACATATCGCGACAATCGCGGCAGCAGCACGTCTATTCATGGCGATGAAATGTCCCAAACTGAATCGTGTAGACGGCTAATACACTTCAACCGGTACACTAAATGTATATACTAATGTCGACACAAAAAATTGCTTACCGTGTAGACGCAAGCGACACTGGACTTGACATTTCTGTTGAGTGTCAGTGTCATTGTGTATACTTACCATAAGGTTTCCTAATACCTAGGAAAGGCAGGTGGTATAAGGCAAGATGATGAAATGAAAACGTCGCAAGATGAAAAACCCTAACGTAAATCTATAGATAGGTAGGTACCTACCTACTTACTAATATTATAAATGCAAAATAAACTCTGTCTGTCTATCTGCCTAATTGTGACGTAATCACAGACAAACCGATGCCAATTTTATATAGAGAAAGTTCAATTAAAATCTTGAGATGAACATAGGTTACTTTTTTTAGAAAAAAAAATTTTTTTTTTTTACAAGATTCTTTTTTGAATCGTCGCGTACGCATACGAAGTCATGGGTAAAAGCTAGTAGGTAAATAATGTGATTTGGGTATTCAGCACTGTGCAAGCTAAATTGCGCTTTATTGCGTCGAAGCAAGAGTCCCTATTTATTTATTTTCTGTCTTTATTTAAACTGTGGTTAAAGAATGGCGTGTCGTGTTCTTACTTCTGAGCGAGGAGTAGGTACCTACCTACCTACCTATTCGCTCTTTTTCAATGACAAAAATAATATGGTGACAGCGAACGGATCTGATGATGGAATCAGGAGCTGCTCAACGTAACTCCTCAGTAAATAGTCTGATTGAGATAAAAAATTGCATACCTACCTATCATTCTCCAATGATAATATAAAATTATGGTAGGCTAGCGAGCTGGTCTGATGATGGAGCTCGAACGTAGACATAGGAAGGAACTCCCTAACTACACAACATAACCACGTCGTGTTTGGGCTCGTTTGATTTGATTTGACTAGTAGGTAGGTACCTAGGTACCTACCTACCTACTAGACTAGAGCCCTAGAATTTATAAAAGTATAGAATTGCAATTACAAATTAGTTAAAAGTGGTGATTCCTGTAAGACATTTGCCAAAATCAAGTGATTGGCCAAGAAGGAAGAGAGGGAGCATAAGGGAACATAAACCCAAATTTGCCGCCCCCTAAAATCTGCCGCCCTAGGCTCCAGCCTACTCAGCCTAATGGTAAATCCGCCACTGATAACATATGACATCATAGGACAAAAAGGAAGTTTTAGGATAGAAAAATTGTTCCTTATTCCTAGATGACAGTAACCAACTCATTGTTATTGTATTTATGTTTAAATTACCTATACAAATTTATCATCAAATTATTTGTATGTAGGTAGGTATCTATTCATAAGCTAAACTTAAGAAAGATCAATGGGTAAAGGATATATAGATATTTATTTATTTGCATCATGAACGATACATAGTAGGAATATATATATATATTTATACATTTATTCATAGAAAGAGGCGGTACCTACCTAGTACTCTCGATAATTGTAAGTCTTGAATAGATCATGGTATCTGCTGTTCAATAAAAATAAAAGTACCAACTATTCTATGGTACAAATTAGGAAAAAACTGTGCCCGTTTGTTCTATGACCTCATGTTCTAACGTTCTAAGGAACAAATGGGACCTACCCGAAGTAGCTAAGTAGGATTATCTAGGTAAGGGTTACATAGGTAAATAGAACAACAACACTTAATTGTGAGTATCCAGTGGCGGATTTGCAGTCCTAGCCGCTCTAGGCCCCGGGTCATGTGCCGCCCCTTTCTTAGCACTCATCATATAGACTAGATACATAATTAATGAATTTACTTTATTGCCCACTTTTAACTGCCGAAAAAAAAAACTGGCCAAGTGCGTGCCACGCGCAATGTAAGGTTTCGTAGTTTACACAGCTAACAACGTTACATCGGTAACTTTCTACAATACCTACTAGGACTAATAAGTTTACTTCTAGTTTACGAGTACCTAATCGTCGAGCAACTTAGAATAGTTATTTGTTATACAAGAGTGCAAAGTTGCTTTTTAACCGCGTGTTCAATTTTGATGACCGAGTAAGCGAAGGATTCAAAATTAGAATCCTGAGCGTTAGCGAGGGAATCAAAAGAGCACGAGGTGAAAAATCTTTGCACTCGAGTGCAACACGTAACTTTTCATTCCACCTCAGCGAGGAAATAACTAAATGCAAAAAAAAACGTTTACAATCACAAGATAGGTACCTACCTACTTTTATTTCAGTTTATGTATTAACTACTACATTATGACAGGTAAGTATTACAGAATAATCTTAAATAATGACGTGAAAAAATGCCGAGTAAAGAACCGCGTACAAAGCAAATTGAAAAAACCGGCCAAGTGCGAGTCGGACTCGCGCACGAAGGGTTCCGTACTATTATCAAAACGGCAAAAAAATCACGTTTGTTGTACGGGAGTCTCACTTAAATATTTATTTTATGCTGATTTTAGAGAAATACATCATCTGTGAAAATTTCAACTGTCTAGCTATCACGGTTCACGAGATACAGCCTGGTAACAGACAGACGGACAGCGGTGTCTTAGTAGTCCCGTTTTTTACCCTTTAGATACGGAACCCTAGAAACATAAAAAATTATTCATAATATCTCGTAACCTACCTATTTACCTAACTACGTAGTTAGCATTCCACACGTGACAGGTTGCAATCCCGTCGCCGCTTTCAAGAATACTAACAGGTTTCCTCACGATGTTTTCCTTCACTGTTATAAACACGTGTAACGCGCATATAGGTAGGTACATTTTTCGAACAGAAATATCCATTGATGCATGGCCAGGATTCGAACTCGAAATTAATTTGAAATTAATAATATCTACCTTGGTACCTATTTCTAACTACATGAATTCAATAATTCAATTTCAAACTTTTTAGGGCCGATTTTTCAATCATCAGATAAGGGCTAACTGTTGAATAAATTTGACATATCGTATGGAAAATTGCAATTTTATTCCACAGTTAACACTTATCTGATGATTGAAAAATCGGCCCTAAATCGATCATGTGAAGTACCACCTATTTACCGACTTACTTTACCGATAGTGGTAAAATAGCGCCACCTGCCAGCGGAATCGCAAACCTCTTTCATCTTACCTCTCAAACCCCGAACGGTCGCATGAGACCGCGAAAAGTACCTATAAAATTTAAACCCAACATACGTATTATAGGCTAATACGTATGTTGGGTTTAGTTCATTATTATGGCTTGATTTTGAAAACGAACCAAAATTCCCGCCGCGCTCGAGCAATCATCCGACACAGAGATGGGCACTTACCCGGTAAAAATAATTTTTACCCATTCATTCCTATTTATACCCATTTATACCGGGTAAAAATGATTACATCTTTTTTTTTTACTTTTTTGACACTTATCTAATTATGGATCACGATTTTCATTAGTTTAGATCTTTCGAAGATGTCTAGTGGGGGTAGTCAGAGGCACGTCCAAACATTATATTTGGTACATGCCCACATTTTGCAGTAGTTAGCATTCCAAACGTGACAAGTTGCAAGCCCATCGCCGCTTATAAGAATACTAACTGGTTAATACTAATTAATTATGGTGTTTTCTTGTAATTTTTTATTTTGGATTATAATTATTCAGACTTTAGTAAAGAAATAAGAGCGGTCGTTTTTAGGAATTTCAAGTTTAGCGTGGAGACAACAGAATCTCCACCAATGTAATAAAATTAAACTTAATACAAATTCCATAAAATATTACCGAAATTCTATCTATTTTGATTATTCATATTATGCATGGTTGTGTAGATTGTTTGTCCTGCCTCTTTGACGTGTAATCTATAAAAAACCGGCCAAGTGCGAGTCGGACTCACGCACGAAGGGTTCCGTACTATTATCAAAACGGCAAAAAATCACGTTTGTTGTACGGAAGTCCCACTTAAATACTTAAATAAAATAAATATTTAAGACAACAAACGTGATTTTCGCATTCTAGCGCCATCTAGTTTCATTTGATGTTACTACGTTATTATAGGTAGTTTTCGCGATCTCATGCGACCGCTCGGGGTTTGAGAGGTAAGATAAACCAATGATTCGCAATTCCGCTGGCAGGTGGCGCTATTTTACCACTAGCGGTAAAGTAAGTCGGTAAATAGGTGGTACTTCACATGATCGACTAAAAAGTTTGAAATTGAATTATTGAATTCATGTAGTTAGAAATAGATACCTAGGTAGATATTTTATTAATTTCAAATTAATTTCGAGTTCGAATCCTGGCCATGCATCAATGGATATTTCTGTTTGAAAAATGTATATGCGCGTTACACGTGTTTATAACTGTGAAGGAAAACATCGTGAGGAAACCTGTTAGTATTCTTGAAAGTGTCAAAAAAGTAAAAAAAAGATGCAATAATTTTTTCCCGATATAAATTGGGTATAAATCGGAATGAATGGGTAAGAATGACGTCATTCTTACCCATTCATTCCTATTTATACCCAATCATTCTTACCCATTCATTCCTGTTTATACCCAATTTATATCGGGTAAAAATGATTGCATCTTTTTTTTTACTTTTTTGACACTTAACTAATTATGGATCACGATTTTCATATTTTCATTAGTTTAGATCTTTCGAAAATGTCTAGTGGGGGTAGAGGCACGTCCAAACATTATATTTGGTACATGCCCACATTTTGCAGTAGTTAGCATTCCAAACGTGACAGGTTGCAAGCCCATCGCCCATCTGTCCGTCCGTCTGTCTGTCTGTCTGTCTGTCCGTCTGTCTGTCCGTCTGTCTGTCTGCAGGTCTGTCTGTCCGTCTGCAGGTCTGTCTGTCCGTCTGCCTGTCCGTCTGTCTGTCCGACTGTCTATCCGTCTGTCTGTCCGTCTGTCTGTCTGTCCGTCTGTCTGTCCGTCTCTCTCTCCGTCTGTCTGTCCGTCTGTCTGTCACAGGGCTGTATCTCATGAACCTCTGTATAATATATTATATACAGTCGTGGTCAACTAATTAGGGACACTCTTTGGTTAAACCGAATTGTGAATTTATTTTTTATTTTCCAACGAGTCTAAACCATATTCCATATCTCTTACATGTAAGTATAATTAGTCATTTATGTGCCCGATTATACAAACAATAACAACTTCTTAAACATTAAACCTCTTTACAGTATAGCTGATAGATTATCGTAGTGCTATTTGTTCAAATAATGCTGGCTGGCCATTTAATTAGGGACACTGAGATATTGCGTTCTATTTTCAAAATTTGAACCTCAATACTTTTTTACTTCTTCTCTTATTGTTTCGTGGTAGTTTTGGCGGCAATCCCGATATTTATTTTAAGTTTTGAAAAATATTTTGAAGAAAAATGGGTAAAAATAAAAGTTGCGATCCAACACTACGAAAAATTATCATGAAGTTTGTTGTCGAGCATGGTTGGCCATACCGAAGGATAGCAGAACATTTAAATTGTTCAAAAACTATGGTATACAATGCAGTGCAACATGTCAGACGCAATAACACAGATTTAAATGTGCCCAGAACAAAAAGATCGAGAAAAACAACTCCGCAAGAAGATAGAATGATAACCAGGTTAGCTAAGAAAGACCCGTTTCTAGGCTCTATTTTAATTAAACACGAAGTGTTTGGGACGGACGAAAGAGCTGGTGTCTCAGCGAGGACCGTTCGACGACGTCTGGTAGAAGCTGGGTTGTTTGGAAGAGTGGCTCGCAAAGTACCGTTGTTGAAGAAAGAACATAGAAATGCTCGTTTGGCGTTTGCACGTAAATATGGACATTGGACCTACGCCCAATGGCAACATGTATTATATTCTCTGACGAGACCAAGGTTAATTTGATTTCTTCAGATGGAAGGCAATACGTACGGCGTCCAGTAAAAGCGGAAATGAATCCAAGATTCACAAAAAAGCAGGTGAAACATGGCGGTGGAAACATTAAAATGTGGGGTTCATTTTCTGGACGTGGAGTGGGACCTGTGAGGAAAGTTCAGGGTAACTTAGACCAACATCAATACAAGGCAATATTGGAGGAAACGATGCTTCCCTATGCTGAGGAGCATCTCCCTATTATATGGACGTGTCAGCATGATAACGACCCGAAACATACCGCCCGTTCAGTCAAGTCGTTTCTTACCAGTCAGTCAGTATCGGTGCTAGATTGGCCAGCAAATAGCCCGGACCTTAACCCAATCGAGCACCTTTGGCACGAAATCAAGAAAAAAGTAGCCACTTATCGTACCACAACTTTAGATGAACTTAATGAAGCTTTTTGTGAGGCATGGGCAAACATTCCTGTCGAAACATGCCAGAAACTGATAATGTCTATGCCACATCGGTGTCAAGCGGTAATTACTAACAAAGGTTTTGCTACTGGGTACTGATTTTACACGTAATAAAATGGAGCTGTTAAAGATATTATAATACTGCAGATTATTAGTTTTGTTTAACTCTATTTTTCATTATAGTTTACTGTCCTTAATTAAATGTCCAGCTACAGAATTATACCTTAAAATTGAATACATGTTCAACCTTTGATATTAA
Organism: Hydriomena furcata; assembly: GCA_912999785.1. NCBI lineage: Eukaryota > Metazoa > Arthropoda > Insecta > Lepidoptera > Geometridae > Hydriomena > Hydriomena furcata. Next base: position 5,754,792 of record OU538821.1, read on the forward strand.
ATACTTTTTTCTATTTATTTATTCTTTTATTTACAGCCATTTAAAGCATAATAATCGGACCAAATTATGCAAATAATAGTTACTGAGAAATCAATAGGGTTTTATATTTGTATGTACATAACCGGTTATTGTTCTTCACTATCTTACATGTCCCTAATTAGTTGACCACGACTGTATATAACCTCTGTATATCTGTGAAAATTTCAACAGTCTAGCTATCAAGCTAGACTGTTGAAATTTTCACAGATGATGTATTTCTCTAAAAACAGCATATAATAAATATTTAAGTGGGACTTCCGTACAACAAACGTAATTTTTTGCCGTTTTGATAATAGTACGGAACCCTTCGTGCGTGAGTCCAACTCGCACTTGGCCGGTTTTTTATAGATTACACGTCAAAGTGGCAGGACAAACAATCTATACAACCATGCATAATATGAATAATCAAAATAGATAGAATTTCGATATTTTTTTATGGAATTTGTATTAGGTTTAATTTTGTTACATTGGTGGAGATTCTGTTGTCTCCACGCTAAACCTAAAATTCCTGAAAACGACCGCTCTTATTTCCTTACGCTAAAGTCTGAATAATTATAATCCAAAGTAAAAAATAATAACAAGAAAACACCATAACTAATTAGTATTAACCAGTTAGTATTCTTATAAGCGGCGATGGGCTTGCAACCTGTCACGTTTGGAATGCTAACTACTGCAAAATATGGGCATGTACCAAATATAATGTTTGGACGTGCCTCTGACTACCCCCACTAGACATCTTCAAAAGATCTAAACTAATGAAAATATGAAAATCGTGATCCATAATTAGTTAAGTGTCAAAAAAGTAAAAAAAAAAGATGTAATCATTTTTACCCGGTATAAATATGGGTATAAATAGGAATGAATGGGTAAAAATGATTTTTACCGGGTAAGTGCCCATCTCTGATCCGACATGATTGGAAGTTGTCGCCCGCCGCCGCAAATCAGACAAGCGGCGCTACTGTCTTCAACAACGAGAAAATGCGCGCACGCGACTCGAGAAAAAATATTAAAAAAAACCTGAATCCTACATCGATCTGACGCCGGCGCAGCGTCTCGACAAAATCAAACAATAGAAATTGTGTGAAAATTGTTTACGTGACCATTCTGTCGACGACTGTACGTCCAAGATACTTTGTATTGTAGGTACGATCTGCAAAAAAAAGCATCACCACACATTGCACATAGATTCTCAGGCAAATTCGAATTCTAGTGCTCTTGCATTGACGTCTTCAGCTAATTTGACAGTCTTGCTCGGCACCGCGGTTATACACGTCGCAGATTGTTGGGGCCAGTACCAAACCGTACGTGCTATAATTGATAGCGGCGCTATGTCGAGCTACATAACTCAAGACTGCGCAAAACGCCTAGGGTTGTCACGACGTAAATGTCAATTTGAACCAATAGGTTTAGGAGGGAATCCAGTGCGGGAATACGGATTAACCACTTGCAATGTTAAACCACGTCACTGTTCCAGTCCCGTCTTATCAACCGATGCGGTCATCGTTTCCAACATTGCGGGGAACTTACCTACAATATCCCTCTCGGACAAGACTGTTGTTGAGTTTCAACATTTGATGCTAGCCGACCCGGCCTACTATAAGCCCGCGCCTGTCGACTTATTGATAGCAGGAGATATGTTTCCTTACATTTATGACGGTGAAAAAATACTTCCGCGAGAACACGGCTTGCCTGTTGCAATGAGCTCAATATTTGGGTATGTTATTTTAGGTCAGACCGACCTCGGTCGTCAGGAGCGCGGAGGTACCTCTCCAGTCACAGGTCGAGATGGTACTTTCTGTAGTTTTTCCATGAACCTTGATGAAGTAATGCACTCATTTTGGGAGGTTGAAAATGTACCGTCAGAGGTACCGTGTCGTAGTCCAGACGATGAGTTAGTAGAGAGCTTATTCGCGAAAGAGCATCGACGTGATGATACGGGTAGGTATGTAGTCAAATATCCATTCCGACCGTCTCTTGAACTCGGCGACTCGAGTCAAATGGCAACTTGTCGATTTCTCAACTTAGAGTCAAAGTTAGAGCGGGAGCCCGAGTTAAAAATTGAATATCATAAATTCATGCGCGAATATGAAGACCTCGGTCATATGACTTGTCTTGGTGATGCCCAGAACGTGGATTCGAAGTACATCATCCCGCATTTCTGCATAATTAAACCAACAAGCACCACAACGTCTCATCGTGTAGTGTTTGATGCTTCTGGCAAGACGTCTAATAATATGTCATTGAACTCATTGGTGTTACCGGGTCCCAAACTTCAAGCTGATATAAATCAACTTCTAATTAACTTCCGTCTACATGAAATTTGCCTTTCTGCTGACGTTTGCAAGATGTATCGTATGATAATCATAGAAAAAGGTCAACGACCTTATCAACATATTCTCTGGCGCTATTCAGTAGACCAGCCAATTCAAAAGTTCGAGTTGAACACTTTGACGTATGGCGTAGCTAGCTGTCCATATCTGGCAATAAAGGTTTTGCACACTCTAGCAGATGATGAAGCAGACAAATTCCCTAAAGCCGCTCCCATATTAAAAACAGCATTTTTATGGACGACCTTTTGTGGTCCGTTTCCAGCGTTGTAGAAGCACTAGAGCTTCAGAAAGAGCTCATGGAGTTGTTAAAAGCTGGTGGATTCATCCTCCGTAAGTGGTCAAGCAACTGTCCAGAGGTAGTGGATCATCTGGATGCGGCTCATCGCGAAACGCCAATTGCATTCGATGACGAGTCTAATTTGTCCAATATGTCCATCAAAATGCTTGGACTTCAATGGTTACCGGCGTCCGATGCATTTTCCTTCGCTACTACTCCATCTAATCCAGTAGTATCAAAGAGAACAGTTCTGTCCCAAATAGGTCGACAATTCGATCCACTGGGCTTCGTGGCCCCGTGTGTATTCTATGCCAAATGCTTCATGCAGGAACTTTGGGCTCGTCAGTTAGATTGGGATCAACATTTACCATCGGACCTCGAAGCTCAGTGGCAGACATATGTCAATGAACTCCCATTATTGACCAACCTCAAACATGACCGGCATGTCAAGGTAGTGCGCCATACCTATTGTCAGATTCTAGGTTTCTGTGACGCCTCAACTCTTGGGTATGCAGCGGTTGTATATCTTCGGTCTGCCAACGCGGAAGGTGAGACTAAAGTTAGTCTAGTCATCGCAAAATCTAAGGTCGCTCCCTTAAAGACTATCACCATTCCCCGACTTGAACTCATGGCTGCGCATTTGCTAGCAAAACTGGTTAAATACGTTCAATCTGTATTGCTAAGTCGTCTTGAAATCAATGAAACATTATTGTTCACGGATTCGTCTGTCGTGCTAGCATGGCTCAATACTCCCAGCCACACACTTAAAACATTTGTGTCCACTCGGGTGTCCAACAAATACTCAAGTTAAAAGCAAAACTATCACGGCTAAGTGGGCTTTACAAGTTTACAAGTAATCATCGACCAACTTAGAAAATTAAAATTTATGCAAATATCAAGTATAATGTTAGAAATTTTGCAGAAATATCATCGACAATTACATATAACGCCGTTAGGTGTGTAAATTACGAAACCCTACATTGCGCGTGGTCCGACACGCACTTGGCCGGTTTTTCATGTTAAAATATGCAATAGTAACGCCGCGCCGCGTACTAACTAGGCCACATTATTCAGAGAGTGATTTAGAAGAATTATAATCATAAAGTACGCAAGGCTTCAATATATTAAGATACTTTGTATTTGAATTATTTCTTATTAATCTTGTTATCATCAGTGATTTTTTTTGGCACGATTTGCCGCCCCTAATATTTGGCCACCCTAGGCACGGGCCTACTGGGCCTTAGGGCAAATCCGCCACTGTCAGTATCTTTAATAAAATAACAAACTTATATCTTAAAACTTTATTTCCCTACTAGACATATTAAAACAATGCAATTGATAATGATAAAACATGTAATATTTGACTTTAAACTTCATTCACTAAATAAATACTTTGACTCTTAGGTACATTTAATTCATTCTATTTGTAAATAACAAGCATTGTATAACTTCAACATACATATAAGAAGCCATCCATTCACCAAGTAACTTGACTTATGTAATACATTACACATGAAAAACACAATAATAATTAAGCTATAAATATTAATTCAGAGACAATTGGTATAGGTAGATTAAAAAATTGCCAACAGACAAAACTTAATTCATGGAATACCTTTTGTAAGAAGTTTGTGTTGCGACTTCACAATAATAATCAAGTATTCACTAGGAATATCAATTCAGAGCCAATTGCATTGGAAGATTAAAAAAAATCACAAACCAAAAGTTGTTCATGGAATACTTTTTGTTTAAGAAGCATATTGCGACTTCTTAGATTTTTTTTTCTTGCTTGATCGCTCTCTGCAACAATCCTTATAAAACTTAGATTCACATTTGCCCTTATAATAAAGCTGGGTCGGCTCTACAGCTACCTTACATTCTGCCAGTTTCTGCAGCAGATATTTCCTTTCCGCCAGCACTTTGTTAACTTCTTGGTTGATTGATGCAGCTCTGTCATTTTGACTTGCGTTAAACTGAAAATGTTTAACCCATTTTAACATTAATGTCAACCATGAGAATGTCAAGTATGTACCAGCCATATATTATAAAACAAATTATTGTATCACAGTGTTTGTAAATAAACTCTTCCGAAATGTTAGGGAAAAACTGAAAGTGCTTTTTTTGTGGGATTATTGAAATTTGACAGTACATAAATAGAATAGAATAAATACAAATACGGCTAATTACCATGTTATTAAATAAAGTGGTAATTAGTCATATTTCTATTTAAAATGAGAAAGCCTACTTAAAACCTACTGTTGAGAGTATGAATGCACCAACAAAAATTGGTCTACTCTATTAGCTAAGCTAAGTTTTAAAGGTAAGTTATTTTCTGGTAGGTGGAGATGTCCTAAATCCATAATTGCTTGCCTGTTCACAGAAGACTGTAAGGTTTAATAATAATTATTAGTTAGAAGTCTTCTACTAGACCAATAAAAAAGTTTACTATGAATTATAATTAGAAGATACCTCTACGATTACTTACCACTGCCATCATTCTTACGAGTTGTTCATAAGCAATGCACTTTTTACGATATATTTTATTGGTAGCGTGGATACTTTTCATATTTATTGTTTTCATTTTGTTAGGTCGATCGACGTCGGCTTTATAGTGCAGGAAACTGTAATGTAAACAAACAATTTAATCTAAATGTTTATCCTTTATGTAATAGGCGAATTAATATATAAGTACTCATACTTTCTTTTTTAGATTTTATTTGCGTATCGGTTTTTTTTTCGTTTGGGCCTCACCTGTCACCTCACGTCTTGTTGTATCAGCTGTGCTGTGCCTGTGTGTGGTTGAGGCTATTGTACTGTCAGTGTCAAGTGTCAAGTGTTATTCAATAAGTGCCTGGCCTGGCCTCTACACACTTGACATGCCTCTACAAAAGTCACAGTGCAACTTACGTTTTTTTCTAAATCCGTTTTTTTGGGTTTGACATTTTGGCTAAGGCTGCATTAATCACTACATAGTATAAAGCAAAGTCGCTTTCCGCTTCCCGCGTCTGTATGTAATATGTATGTATGTATGTTTGCTTATATCTTTAAAACTACACAACGGATTTTGATGCGGTTTTTTTTAATAAATAGAGTGATTCAAGAGGAAGGTTTATATGCGAGGTTATACATGCATAATATAGTAGAGAAATACTGATAATTTTAGAGGTTTCTAATGTGATGTCGTAAATAAACACATTTTTTTGCGCTTACATTGCAAATGCTGGCTGAACCCCACGAGATATATCAAAATAATGTACTACAGTATTGTACACCTTAAAAACGTCTACAAAAAAGTCAACGATGGTATTAGAAATGTCTTACGCACAGCGAAGCGGGCACGGGTCAGCTAGTAAACTATACAATTCAAAGATTATTTTATAAAAAAACTGAAATAACGTGTGTTTTATGAAGTGTGTCGTGCTCGTGTGACAGTTGTGAAGAAGGCAAAGGAAGTTTGTGGCACTAAGCATATTTTTAAGTCATAAATTATGTAAGTAGTTTTTAGTTCATGGATTAGCGATTTTTTGTTTTGTGGTTTAAAATATTAAGAGCATGAGTGTATGTGGCAAGCCTAGTCTGTGATCATTCCAAAATAAATTTATTATTATCTGTGGGTACTGGGTAGTTCGTTCATAAAAAAATTGCTGGCCCGCTCCGGGCGCCTCTCAATCCCCGAGAGTCGAATGTTCTTGTCTTTCTTCAATCTATCACTCAATTTTCCATCATGCATGGGCATGGCAGCATGGCATGCATGAAACGAATGAATGAATTGTCATTGCCATGCCTGCCATGCCAATATGCCATCATCATAGACTGAAAATATTGTGCTTGTGCCAGTGCCACTTGCTAATTGCTAAACTAACTAAACTTGCTTGCCGTATTTTCGTTGTCGTTCATGTAGTCGGAGCTAATCGCGAGAATTTGCCTTTCGAGCCGATTAGAACTCACAAAGGTATGTACCTATGTAAATGGTCTGAATCTAGATCTAATATCAAACGTTTAGACATAAATCAATATTAGCTATATTTTACAACATAAATGGGGAAGTATCCACACATTTTTGATTCGATAGTAGAAAACACTGTGAAGTTTAAATATTGCTAACATGTATTAGATTTACGTACAACCGTTTCACAGCTTAGAAAGTCTTCATAATTTGAGTATTGGGTGTTTTTTCAGCAGTGAAAGTCAAGTAGTTTCCGATAATTTTTCCTCTAGGTACCCAGGTACTACTTACTTACTACCCGCTTCTCTACTACCGTACTACCGAATCGATACGTCTACTCTACGTCTAGTTGATAAGTAAGATGACCTATCTGTCTTTACTTACTAAATTCATAATTATTCGTAAGCGTACCTACCTAATACCATCGTAAAGAAAAGCATTGATCTGATCGACATGTGTGTGTCTTACACTTTCGGTACTTACCTCGCAGAAAAAAAATCGCTAGTAACCCGCTTGACGTCAAGACGTTTTCGGAAAAAAGTATTAGTAGTGGACAGTGTTTTTTAAAAAGGCACAGTGTGCTTGTTTTGTGCTATCAGATGTATGTTTTGAACCTATTCATGATTCACCTATTAATTTTTTTTGTTGTCAAAGAGTCTGGGTGTACAAACCTAGTACCTAAAACAAGTTAACAGTTAACCTGTGTGCTAATTGTAGGTATTTATTATGACCTCTTCATAAATATTTTGAAGGGCCAACTTTTTGGTAATGGTGGATAAAAAATGACTGAAAAAGATTTTTGTTTTTGGGATTCACATCTTTGGAACAAAGGTCATGCCTCTTTATAAAGGCTTTTGTAAGCATTTGCTAGATGTAATGTTTGTGGTAAAACATTACATTTGGCAAATCAAAGGTATCTTCAGATATCTTCTTAGGTTTGCACTTTGAGATCTGAAAGCATATCTATTGTACTTAGGATTGCAGTCATGATTGCGTTTGAGGTTTTGTTTTTAGGAATATAAAATATTTGATTAAACAAATTCTTGAAAATAACTGTTCCCGTTCAGATGGTGTATATTTATTTATTTATTTACAAATTCGGAAGTTATGTTTAAATTGGGTATTTGAAACTATTTGACCAGTCTCTTTCATCCTTTGTTGTCTGTCCCGCATAATGGCAAACGGTAGATCATCCATTGTTGCTTGTACTTTGTCCCACATAAATAATAAATGCAAAAATGTCTTCAACTACTTGTAACATACTTTTTAGGGTTCTGTACCCAAAGTGTAAAAACGGGACCCTATTACTAAGACTTTGTTGTCCGTCTGTCCGTCCATCTGTCCATCTGTCTGCCACAGGGCTGTATCTCATGAACCGTGATAGCTTGACTAGATAGAGAATCAGAATTGTAATGTACAGTAGACATACTCTCAGATCTCAAGACACTTAGATATTTGAAGATGTCTATAGTGAGTCTTCTTCTTCTTCTAACTTAAGAGCTGTGCTCTTGTCGGTGTAATTGATGCAGCTCTCTCCATCTATTTCTCTCCAGTGCCGTCTCTTTAACTTCCTTATACGACACGACAGCTATTTTCTCCTTTATCTGGCTCATGTAGCTTATTCGTGGCCTTCCTCTTCCTCTCTTCCCTTCAATCCTCCCTTCCATTATAGTCTTTATAAAACTGTCGTGCCGTATAAGGTGGCCAACCATCTTCCCTCTTCTGTTCTCAATCGTTGTTAATAGGATCCTTTTTTCCTGTATTCTACGTAAAACCTCTATATTTGTAATTTTTTCTGTCCAGCTTATCCTTTCCATCCTTCTCCAGCACCACATTTCGAAAGCTTCTAGGATCTCCCTATCTCTCTGGGTCATTGTCCAGGTCTCACACCCATACAGCGCTATACTCCAAATATATGTTTTAATAAATTTCTTTTTGACATTTTTTGATATTCTGGACGTAAGTAAATGTTTTTTATTGTGGAACGCCTTTTTTGCAATCGCTATTCTGCATTTTATATCCGGTGTGCATCTAGAGTCTGATGTTATAATGCTGCCTAAATATTTAAATGTGCTTACTCTTTCTAGGGGAATGTTATTTAATGTTATAGTGTTTCTTGCAAATTCTTCTGTTTTGGATGTGGTTAGAATTTTAGTTTTATTTATATTAATTATTAACGAAAATTCTTTAAAAATTGAGTCCATGGTGTTTTAATAATATCTGTAAATCATTCTGTGTTTCTGCAATTGCTGCTATGTCGTCAGCAAATCTTACAAATTTTATAACTTTTCCGTTGAATTTAACTCCTTTGTCTATTATTTCTGATATTTTCTGTATTGCTGATTCTATAAAAACGTTAAATATGAGTGGCGAGAGTGAGCATCCTTGTCTTACCCCTTGTCTGATAGTGAGTAGTAAGTTTTTAAAATACATGTAATCCTACAATGTTGAAGTCTTGTGGAACTGAGCCAATTTCAATATAATTTTAACTTGTAGGTTCTTTGTTTGGTGTCTCCTTTTTGTCTGGTTATTATGCTAGTGGGCCGAAGCTGGATATGAAATATTCATGGCTTATTTATAATCATGTTTTGAAAAAACAGAATCTGTTACATAAAACATGGTATGGTGATAGGTTTTTTTTGGTTTTCATGTAAGCAAGATGGAAACTGTGATAAAAACACATTATTTTAAAAACTATAGAATAAAAGAGTCTGTGTTCTGCTTTTTTCTAAAATGTGTTCTACCTACGAAGTACATTATTGATTACTGATTCTTCTAGGCGTGGACGCGAGGCATAGGCGTAACTTCATGATATTATTCATTTATTCACCCAGCTCCCAAGACTTTTCAAAGTGATCCTTCTGTTTTTTTGAAATAAATACATTTAGATGTTTTCTTCGGTCATATTCTAAGTACATAATGGTTTATGTATTGTTTCTATTTGAATTCGGTAGAGAGTCATGATCCTAAAGGAGTAGCTTCTTAATTGTGTTTATAATTTTTATTATCGCTACCTTATACTTATTTCACCACAAAAAAGAAAAAGACCACTAACAATCTTACTAACGACATTTGGATTGTAAAATAAGTTAACAAGTTGGAAATAAAGGGCTTTATTATTATTATTATTATTATTATTATACTTATTTTACATCCTGGTGTTAGGAAATAAAGACAATTAAAGGCAATTTTATTTGTTTTTCAGATTGGTTTGTCATCAGCAAGCGATAAATCTACTTCATAATGGGGTAAGTACCTTTTGTGCTCTTAATTTAATATAAAAAATAGGAAAGTTTGTGAAGATGTTTGTATTAGTGTTTCAATCATGCTTGAAAGTATAAAATGGACTTGAATTATACCAGAAAAGAATAATAGGATACTTTTTATCTAAATACCATGCAAACAAAGTCGTGGGAGTAAGCTATTATATAATATTTTCAGTTGATGACTGGCAGATTATATCAAAAGAAACTAGTATGATGATAGTTTGATTTGTATATAATGTTAACTTAAACTTATCACTGTCTATGTATTCCGACCTCAGTTGGTTAAAATCTTGACATAAAAACTCATTTTAAAATAAAACGAATAAATACAGAAAAAAAGACCTTGCTTTTGCCTTGACAGCATAATATTTTGATAGAAATAAAATAACCTAAAACATAAAAAAAATATCATGAACTTTAATACATATCTGCCATAGTTCTGCATTATTTCTAAAAACAATGAATAATGCAGACTTTAACATAAACATATCAATAAAATTAATTAATGCACCAAATTTAAAGACAAGGTACCAAGAGGCCTAAGGTTTCAAGGCTCGAATACAAGGTTGTGTATGGTGTGAGCGATTCCAACAACTAATTTTGGTGTAATATTGCAGAGTTATTCAATATGTTAAGGAAAAGGATGGAGGCCAAGAACCCTCAAATGAAACACTTGTAGTAAGTAGACAATCCATGTTTTTATTTACAGGAGGGACGATACCGATTCCAGCAGTGATGATGCCTACGAGCAAGAGAGGAAGAGAAAGAAAGTTAAGAAACACAAGAAAACTAAACACGTTGATGAAGAGAAAATGCCCAAAAAGAAGAAAAAAGTTAAGAAGGAAAAGAGAAAACGCAGTCCCGTATCAGAGAGCGAGACCTCCTTGTCTGACGTAGACGAGCTCATCAGAAAGTCTCAAGAATGCAAGAAGCACAAGGAAGCTAAAGGCAAAGCTAAGAACGGCTCCAGCTCTAGCTCCTTGCCAAAGACTCAGAATAAAAATGAGGATAATATCACGATGGAGATAATATCGTCTTCGGAGGCGGAAAACTATCAGGAGGACTGCGAGAGCCCCGAGCTCAACATCATCGACGACGACCTCAACCTAGAGGAGCTGATGAGGCAAAAGGAGATGATTCAGGCGCGCCTTATAGCTTACAACTCCGAGCGCAGTGGCACCGAGAGCGCTAAAAGCAACGACTCCATCATCTGTCTCGACGATGACACGAAGGCCACGCCTAGCAAGCCCAAACGAGAGCGCGAACGCCGCAGAGGCAAGCACAAGCGAAGCAAAGATCGCTCTGCAGAAAGAGAGAAGCACAAGTCGCGGCGGCACGAGGAGGATCTCCGAGAGATCATCCGAAGAGAGAACAGAAAAGAAATGGATATGCGGCTTGATGACCGCGAGGAGAGAAAGGAAAGAGAGCGGATCAAGATTGAAGAGCGAGAACGGGACAGGCACCACGAGCGCGAGCGCGACCGTGAGCGCGAGCGCGACCGCGAGCGCGAACGCGAACGCGAGCGCGACAGGGACAGAGAACGAGAACGGGGCTGGGATAGAGAACGTGAGAGAGACAGGGAGCGAGAACGCGAGAGAGAATTTAGAGCTCGGGAGGCCGGGCGTGGTGTTCGCCGTAACGAGATGGAACGTGTGCGCGGTCGCGGAGCGCGTCGCTCACGCACTCGATCACCACCGCGCCGTCGCGATTCGCGTTCGCCGCGCCGTCGCGAAAGGCGGTCGCGCGACCGTATGCGCGTCCGCTCCAGGGACAGGCGCCGAAGTAGAGGAAGTAGTAGAGATCGTAAGGTAAATTACCTTAGGTAATTTAGGCTGTTCGACCATCTCTGCCTGTTTCTGTTGTTTTTATATAGGTCAAAGGCGGCTTGCACAATAATTCTTAAATGTGATTAGCACGCTAAATACATTTAGGATGTTGCCAAGTCATACAAATATGTTAAATTTATAATAATAAAAGTAGCCGCTAAACACGTTTAGCGATTGTTGTGCAAGCCGGTCTAATAATAAGAGTAAAACCTTTTTTTTTATCTTCGAGCCAGTTGGATAAAACAAAGAAATAAAGAAAAGTAAAGTACATAAGCATAAACAAGTTACCACATATTTAAATTGTAATTGATAAAAATAGTGTTAATGCTTTCAGTATTCAGATGAAGTGGCTCAGATAGTGCCGAGCTCAAGCGATGAAGAGTTGGACATAGACATCAACGGATCAGAGGATGAGGAGACTGAGGAGCAGATTATTGAGCGCAGGAGGAGGGAGAGACAAAAACTTGTGAAGGTATGGTCCAACATACATAACTAACTATCATAGATAAAATAAAACTCTATTAAGGCGCTCCCAGTCGACGATTGTTTTTGTTCGAAACGAAAAAATTAATACTTGTGAACAAGCCACATCTCCTATTTTATAATTACTTATCAAAAATCTATTCTAATAGAAATCTAGATCACATATTACCTATCTTTAACAATAAATCACAAGTTGATTTTAATAGTAGGTATATAAAATATTTCGATCATAAATTCTAAAACGTATCATTTTGAAATAATATCTTTATCGTGAAAAGTTTCTGCTATTATGTTTTCAGCTTAATAGAAATCTAGGTAGGAACCTGAAGTAATATACTTATAAAAATAGGAGATGTGGCTTGTTCAGAAGTATTTCTTTTTTCGTTTCGAAAAAGAGCAATCAGCGACTGGGAGCCTCTTAACATCATCAACAAAAGTCATAAAATATAAGAAGTACCTTAATTTTAATAGTATTCTTATAAGCGGCGATGGGCTTGCAACCTGTCACGTATGGAATGCTAACTACTGCAAAATGTGGGCAAGTGCCAAATGTAATGTTTAGACGTGCCTCTGACTACCCCCACTAGACATCTTCAAAGGATCTAAGCCTCTAAAGATTTGAGAGGATGTCTACCGTACTTGGGGGTTACAGTCGTGATCCTATTAATTTTATTTTATAATTTACTTAAGACCAAATAGACAAACCTTGTTCGAAGATGGTAATCTTTTTGCTCTGGTATACTTTTTGCGTATATACATTTTTGTTGGTTGATGCATTGCTAATAATATTTGCAGAGTCTCACTGGCAACACCAGCAATGATAATGATACCCCAAACCGTGACGCAGTTGTGGCCGCTTCTCCATCCACATCTAAAAGTGCGGAGAAATCGCAGTCTTCCTCCAACATAAATATCGTCGAGGATGATACTATTCAGCTCGAAAAGTCGGTGCCGGAAGATTTAAACGACTCGCATGGTTCTGACGCGGTTTCTGTTAAGGAGCAGAAGATGGAGTGGGACATGTTTGCGGATCAGGACAACTTTGAAGCTATAGATGTAAGTTGCTGTAAAGATGCGTCTGATTGTATGACTATGAAACTAGGAATATACTTAACCCATGTCCTGGAATAGCATATAGGACACTTTTTATTCAGGTAACGCGCAAGCGAAACCGCAGGTGGAAGCCAGTAATGTAAACGCCACTTTGGAGCAATTTCCAATTTTATTGCAAATCTTCTCGGTATCACATTTATTTGTGCTAAAATATATAATGTTTGTACGTGCCTCTGACTAGCCTGAAAGTCCTGATCCTATTTCATTGGATTTATAAAAATAATTCTAATTTTAAATATGTCAGCAGTTCTCTAGTTTTTTTTTTGCTGTAATAACCATTCCGTGACAGGTTGCAAGTCCATCACCTCATGTAATAAATAAAATAAAAATAGCTCTTATTTCCCTAAAAGTAAGTTAGTTAGTTTCCCTAAAAGATATTATCAAGATTTTATTAATTTAATTCACTTTTGGGGAGGAGCTCACCTCATGTAATACATTTGTTTATGTTGAATTTGTTTTAGAATACGGTGTCCAGGAGACACAGGAAGAGTGCAGTCGAAAACCCGTCTTTGAACGATAACTGGGACGATGCTGATGGTTATTACAGGTAAGTAACAATCCAACATGGATGTTGCAATAAATAAATATTGGTGGAAATTATCACACAGCGCCATCTATCCCCAAAATAAGCAAAGGTTGTACTATGGAAACCACATTACAACCACACAAATATTTCTCCATACATAGGCTTCGCAGCTCAGTGGGTCAAGCTTACGTCTGCCATCAGCGATGTTGATTGTGGGTTTGTTCTCAGGATAAACATTTGTGTGATGAATAAAGATGTTTGTTATGTTGTGATATTATAATCTAGTTTTCAAAGTTTTCTAAAAATGAAACCTAGCTAGATCAATTTATCGCCCCCGAAACCCTCTGCATTCTAAATTTATTGAAAATCGAGCCGTTACCAAGATTCAGAAATATGTATACAAGAATTGCTTGTATAAAGGTATTGGATAGATGATAAATATATCAAAGCACAGCCTAAACCAATCATAAAAACATGAAATTTGCAGATTTTATTCCTTTTGGTGCTTAGAGTTGCAGTAAAAAACTGGCCAAGTGCGAGTCGGACTCGCGCACAAAGGGTGCCGTACTATTATCTATAAAAAACCGGCCAAGTGCGAGTCGGACTCTATTAAATATAAAATTTTTGTTTTATTCTGTTTTTAGTATTTGTTGATATATCAAAGCGACAACAGAAATACATAATCTGTGTAAATGTCAACTGTCTAGCTATCACGGTTCATGAGATACAGCCCTGCGACAGACAGATGCGACAGCGAAGTCTTAGTAATAGGGTCCCGTTTTTACCCTTTGGGTACGGAACCCTAGAAAGGAATTCCCGAAATTCAACTTCTATGGGGGTGTAGCAGGGGTTGAAGTCTGTTATTAATTTATTACTATCTCCATGAAGTGTTATTTTTTATCTGGTTATAATAGTTTTGGTTTTTTACAGAGTGCGAATTGGTGAAGTACTGGACAGTCGGTACACCGTGTACGGTTACACTGGTCAAGGCGTGTTCTCCAACGTGATCCGTGCAAGAGACGAGGTGCGGAGCAACTCGGACGTCGCTGTCAAAATCATACGCAACAACGATATCATGTAAGGCATCTTTTTATCCGACTGCACCAGAAGGGTTTTTTAAGCGTATGTATCTAATGTCCATTTCTTTGGCACACTCCACAGCCCAAATGAATTGACGGATTACAATGTGTTGTTGGATTCGTATCAATTATTGGAGTGATATAGGCTATATATTTATTACTAGCTGACCCGTGCCCGCTTCGCTGGGTGACAGACATTTCTAAATGTGATTATTTTGGATAGGTATGGCTATGGTATGGCTCCAGACCGCTATATACATACATCTGGTATTCCGACCTTCCAAAATTATAGCCTATAAGTTGCCGAGGACTAATAGCTATATAATAAAAAAAGTTTCATCAAAATCCGTCTAGAAGTTTTTGCGTGAAAGCCAGACAACAGACAGACAGACAAAAAATTCAAAATGTTTTTTTTGGGCTTGTATTGCTTGTATGAAGACCCCTAGGAGTATTTTTTTTACTTTTTATTCAATGTACAGAATTTAACTCTTCTACAGTTTTATTATATGTATAGATATATGGCACCCCTTTCCGAAAAGAGGAGGGTATTACAATTTTTTTAGTAAATTATTTTTTAGCAATCGGGTTTTATGTTTTTCAACTGTAACAACTGTAATCCCCAAATAAGGTTGACAGACTCAGATCTGAAGTCGCTTAGATTCTAGATGATATCTATAGGAGGTAGTCTGAGTGCAGTAGATAGCAATAAGTCAGCGGGACTTTGTATTTAACTGTTGAGTGTGTAAGTGTAAGTGTGTATAAGTTGAAAGATTATATAAATTGATTAATGTTTTTATAAGGAATATAAATTATAGTCTCACAAATATGAAGTCGGTTTGGTTTTTTTGTTTTTGAAACCCAATTATTATGATCTTATTATTCACAGGCACAAGACCGGTCTCCGAGAGTTGGAAATATTGAAGCGTCTCAATGACGCCGACACCGAGGATAAGTTCCACTGCCTCCGTCTGTTCCGTCACTTCTTCCACAAGCGGCATCTCTGCATGGTTCTAGGTACGAGTATAAACTGATACAAGTTTAAGCTAATGACATAAAGCGTTGAACGGCGTCACGTGATTGGCTCGTTCAGTCGTTCTACAGGGTATTTCCCATTTGTTTTATAGAACATGACGACAAAAATACAGTTATTTCTCAATTTGTACCATAGAACTAGTGTAAAAAACGTGTACGTGGTTCTATGGTACAAGTTGGGGGAAAACTGTCTTTTTGTTCTATGACGTCATGTTCTATAGATTAATGGGACCTACCTGACAACCACGTCTATTATTCAAACAGCCAATTCAAACATCAACCAATAATGAAACGGCGACAATCTTTTTTGCCATCATAATAGTAATGTGGTATGTAGTAATGTGGTAATAGTAAGTTTATGTTTATGTTTGTACCCACATAAACATAAACTTTAACTAACATATCAAACCTTAATAGTTTTCATGCAAGTTGCATGTGACAGACAGAAAAGCAGACGCTAAAATGATATTACAAGGCTACCAATATGACTTTTTAAGTCCGCCCTGGACCCAAATAAGACAGAAAGGGTTCAAGTGGCAAGAATGGACTAATCACACTTTTTTTTGGGTGTCTAGAGCCGCTGTCAATAAGACAGAAAGGGTTCAAGTGGCAAGAATGGACTAATCACACTTTTTTTTGGGTGTCTAGAGCCGCTGTCAATGAACCTGCGCGAGGTCCTCAAGAAATACGGCAAAAACAGCGGCATTCACGTGAAGGCGGTGCGCAGCTACATGCAGCAGATGCTGTTGGCTCTCAAGCTGATGAAAAAGACGGGCATTCTACATGCTGGTATGTGAAAGAATATAAACTTAAATTCCGACTGTAATCCCCGAGCATTGTGCCAAAAGTCAAAGTCAAAAAAGCGCTTATTCCTTGGAATCATATTTTTTTTTTAATTTAAACTTTATTGAAATCAGTTGAATCATTTGGTGGCATCTCACTAAAGTATAATTTGTTGGTAAAAATAATTTATTAAAAAAACAACTTTTAGTTCTAGAGGCCAGAACTCTTCGGAATATCATGCAATGGGACTCAAGTTACAAACTAGAATCAAATAGAAACCCAGAACTCATAATAAATGGTGTCATCTCACCTAAAGTTTATAATTTAATGTTCAAACCCCGTTTTATAATGAAATCCACAGAAAGAAAGAAAGAAAGAAAAAACATATATTTGCTCCAAAAGCACAACACAATTAATGAATAAAGAGAACAAAAAAAAAACAAACAACAGAACTATTTTTGAAACTTGTTTAGGTTATAGAACTCATAATATTATAATATTATATTTTATTTATATACTTTGATAATCGAAATTCGATGGGATAAAGATTTTTGCAAAGTTGGCATCTCAATATTAAAAACACAATTTAAAGAAAAAATTACAGCACATCTGTTGTTACAACTTATCAAGAACTGTAGAACTATGCTAGATGCCACATAATCTGAATATATATAATAGAAGTTTATTTTTGAGATGATAACTTCACACACGTGGGCTAGATGATGTTGTGTGAAAATTTTCATCAATATTTATTTATTGTAGACCTCCACCAGTTCTCTAGGTAGAAGTCACAATGGAGATAGTCACAGGCACATGTCAACATATTTAATTGTAGAGTTGCCAAATATAAAAACAAAATTAAAATGAATCGCAACTGTTATCCCTAAGTAAACTACTGAGAGTGTAAATTTAAGTATATAAATTTACGTCGAATTGAAAACCTATTAAATTAAACGTCGTTGAACCCTCTACCTCAACTCAACCTTTTGTAGGTACCTACAAAAGGTTGAGGGTTCAAAGAACTGATGTTTCTATGAAGACTCACCGAGCTTTCAAATAATAATCTGACAAAAGTCTAGACTTATTGTGCAGAGGTCACGGCTTAGGTTCAAAGTTTTGGGATTTTTCATATATTTTGTATTTCATTGCCTTGTTTACAACGTTCGCTTCAAACAGTCTGTGAGATACGTATTCAATAAGTTTAATTAGCAGAAAGGTTTTGCGTTATTTTGAAAGAATATTTTGTAAGTTAAGGGTTCAAGAAATTGGTGAATCACTTATAATAAAATCTGACCGTGAATAATACACATTTATAAAGCTGTGATCTGAGAAACTAGTGTCACAATGAAGGTGTTTTAATTTGACAACTTACTAGAGTTTCGGGGGGCGGCCTCATTTAATTGACATTACCGGAGTTGGTCCTAAATTTTTTCAGCTCTCATACTCGTGACTACCCCATTAGACATCTGTCGTCGCATGGAGATCTGTTAGGATGTCTAATTCATACTTACTTTTCCTTTGCAGATATAAAGCCAGACAACATTCTGGTGAACGAGACCAAGCTGATGCTGAAGCTGTGCGATTTCGGCTCCGCGTCGCTCGTCTCCGACAACGAGATCACACCGTACTTGGTGTCCAGGTAACGAACTATGCAATGGTTATATCCAGTTAATAGGTTACAGATAATGGAAATATTTTCAATCAATGATGATTGAAAATATTTCCATTATCGAGGACATTTGATTCCATACAATAAAGATAGAAATAGGATCACAAATGTAATGCCTCAATGATAGGCATTTTCTCAGTTCAAAGGGGTTAGTCAGAGGCACGTCCATAAATTACAATTGGCCCATGCCCTCATGTAAAGCATTGAGAAACACATAATAAAATAGGGTACAAATTTGGCAAATAATCTGTTAAAATTGATTTACCTTTCGAAGCTCAATTGAGTAAACTTAAATCAATTATGAAAATTTTAATGCCATTTTCCGTATTTAATGCATATGTTATGATTGACAGTCAACAATCATTTAGTTTTTCACACAAAACACTGCCATTACCGACCATAGTTTCTAGGATTAGTTGTTTTCCTCGATAACAACTATTATTTATGTCGTTAGGTTCTACCGTGCCCCAGAGATAATCCTCGGCGTTCCCTACGACTCGGGCATCGACATGTGGTCTGTCGCCTGCACCATATATGAAATGTCCACAGCCAGGATACTCTTTAGCGGAAAATCAAACAACGAGATGCTGAAGTTTTTCATGGACCTGAAGGGAAAGTTCCCGAACAAAATGATCAAGAAAGGACTGTTCAAGGAGCAGCACTTTGACTCAAACTGCAATTTTGCATACCATGAGCTGGACAAGGTCACTGAACGGGTAAGTGTGTTTGGAATACAGCAATTTAAAAATAAAACTTAAATGCCATTATATAATGTCACATATCATAGACATCTCCTACAATAGACTTACCCTGGTCTTTGAAGATAAAATAATAGCATTGCACAAACAATAAAATGTTCTGCATTATATATCCACCATGTTGGTTCATGCCGTGACATTTGTGATGTTGTTTGATCACAAGCGGGACAAAAATGCATCCCAGACTTTCTACTAAATCAATTTTACATTAATATTTCAAATGGTGCTCATGATGAAGAGCAACTGAATGGTTTCAAAACATCAGCTATACAAGATTGCTGATTATAATGATTAACAATATTTTTAATTCTATCGGTATTACTTTTACCATAGAAGATTGACGTCAGGCAGGCGGCTGGTTGTAAAACATAAGTCAAAACCTTTGCATCACGTTGTGTCGACCTCACAGTGGTAAAAGGAGAAGAAAATAATGATTTGCTCTTTAACCTAATTCGGTGTTTCAGGAGAAGGTGGTCGTTCTGTCCAGCATAAAACAGACGCGCGACCTGCAAACCGAGCTGGCACCGCCGCATCACCGCCTACCGCCGCCGCAGGCCAAGAAAATTGGCCAGCTTAAAGATCTGCTCGAACGCATGCTGATGCTCGACCCATCCAAACGCGCCTCGGTCAACCACTGCCTCACACATCCGTTCATCCAAGAGAAGATATAGCGGAAGATGCCCACGCCATCGCGGGCTGCCGAGGCCGTAAAGGCGCGTTTAACAGAGATGGAAACACGACGTCAATAAAGTGTTTATACCGCATCCAAACTAGGAAGTTGAGGCATCATTGTGTGTTGCTTTGCTTCTTGCTTGTTACTTTAGTCGTGCATTATGTTATACTAGGTTGTATAATTATGTTGCCAAAAATAGTTAGTTCTACTGTAAAGATCTGACGACTGTAAATCCCATCGATGATAAATCTAGATTCTAGAATCTTTACTTAGATACTCGAGATATTTCATAGATCATATCATAGTTTCAATAGTCTTGGTAGTGTTTTTGAAATATTGTATTGCACACTCAACTTCCTAGAAGAACTACGTTTTTTATAAGTTTCGTGGCTTTAACTATTAATCGGTTTTATCAGTGTGTTTTATGCGACATGGACGTTCTGAGGCTTTTAACCAATTTAGGTTTTCAAACTAGTTTTATTTAATATATTTCTGGGGTTGGGATGTATCAAATAATTGATAATGATAACTGATGGTGATTGAGTTGTAGGGCTCAAAGTCAAAGAAACATGAACTTTCGACTTGGAGAGTAACTGATCAATTGCTGTCAGTCCTTATTAACGTAGGCGTTAAGAGACGTCAACCAAGTGATTGATGAAAATGACAAAGACAAATCAAATGTGATGGTTCGCAAGTGCATTATTCAAGAGAAGAAAGGGGCGTTTGTATGAAAAGAGATGAATGGGGGTGGAAAAGACCCTGTTTTAACATTGTAAAGTGGTTATCTGGGCTTGGAGGTGTCTCCCAAAAGCCACGCCACGACATGTTTACGTGTGTCGTGTTGTATTGTAACAGGATGTATTAAGACTACTCTCTAAAACGAAATCTAGATGTTCTGACCATGTATCTATTGCCACAAAAAAAACGAAAGCAAAATAGGAGAATTTTTCCACAACTTTATTTGGTATTGTGTTAAAATTAGGTAACTTAAAAAAAAAAAAAATGTACTCAAAATTCAGTTTATTAGCGTCTATTATTACCTCCTCTATTGCCTGTAGCAATATCATTAATATTGGATTTCCGATAATACAATATTTAGTTTTTTTTTGCACAGTTACAAAAACAGTCATAAATATGTTGAACATCCTTCAGAATCTCGCAATTAGGTTATTTTATTACTAAGATTTGGGATAAGTGTACTTGTGTCATTAGTTTTCGGGAGTAATCTTAATGCACCCTGTACGACACGATATCGCAAACATGTCGTGTTTTGTACACGAATACTTACGAAATGTATACTTTCTTTATAAATGTCTAATATTCATGTAATCAATTTGTAGACAGTAAATATTATTCTTGATGTTATCAATTTTGAATCTGATAAATGTGCAGTAAAAGTTAATGCGGCTTTATGTGAATCCTGATAGCGGTAGGCGAACCCAGACCCTGCTACACTGACGTGTTCCGGAACTAGTATTACTTAACCCGAAAACAATTTATTTTATAGACCAACGGAAACAATTATTTCCTAATTTGTTTTTAGGTTTTTTCCTCGGAACTCTTGTAGGACATAAATTACTTTATTAAGCAATCTTAAATACCGTTATAATTGACATGCCCGAGTAAGAAATAGGTTATAATCACAAGATTCTCAACTAAATCATTTGTTGAGCAGCACTGTAGCACAAGCTTTTGCCAGCGGGTTTGCTCGCTTGGTACAAGATGGAAAAAACACCTGAAATTATACTGTAATACATTTTTACAGTGTTTTGTTCATGAAATAAAAAACACTATTCTAAAGCTTTAGATTCCAAATGTAGTAGAACAGAATTTAACCAACTATCCTCTTTTTGGCTTATCTATACATGTTCCGGAACACATTAATTATGAATATCTGAATGTTAGTTTAAATCTAGTTATTTTCTAATAAAGTATCTCTAGGATGATTAACCATGGACGTAAGAATCGAATTAACAAAAATATTCTGAAATATGTAAACAGAATGCAAGATAAATCTGATCATTTCACCAAATATGTATCTGGATGCATCTCAATTGTAGTTGAGTATACTCTTGTAATTCTGAGAGTTGAAGCAGTTAATAGCAGCAATACTACTGTATACTAGGTTTCGCCTGTAGATTGGCTCGTGTGGTACCCGATAAAAATAAAAAAATAGCATAGATACTCTTCCAGTAGTCTACAGTCCAGGTTTCATCTAAATCAAGCTGTTACGGCGTGATTGTAAAAAAACATTCAGACATCCTCTATTTTTTGTATACCTATGTATACAAAAAAATAAACAGGATAAATTGTGTAGTAGAATTCCGAGTCCGTCTTATGGTTAATCATCTTAGAAGGAAATATCAATTTAACTTTAACTATGTCGTATATAATGGAACGTAGTTGTATGAATGCCGGTTGTTGCATTTTTTTTTATACAAGGTATGTGTTTATTTAAATCGAATGAAGTGTTACCATTATTGTTATGCTCAAAGGCTGTATGATATGAAATGTACGGTAGACATCCCCTCAGATCCATAAATATGTCAAAAGGGGTTAGTCGGACAACATTTGGCATATATGTCCACATTTTGCAGAAGCATTCCACACGTGACAGGTTGATATTCCTTATCCAGAAAATATAAGTATCAGAGTTTAAAAATGAACATCTATTTCGGCTATAATTTTGTAGCTATTTGTTCCGTTGTTGGCCAGAGGGATCGCTTTTTATGGGTGAAAGATTTTTTTAAATTGGCTCTGTCGTTATTCCATTACATTCATTAAACCCATCCATCCATATTTTATTTTATCCATTACACACAAGCATACGCAATACATTTTTTTCTATTTATAATTTTAGTGTAGATGATTAAAGTTCTCAAATATAACTTCGTATCACAGGTAATTTTAATTTCTAACAATTATCTAGTTTCTTCTTTCGAGTAGATTGCTTGATTGTTTGTAGTATCAATAAAACTTGACTTGCTTGATTGTTTGTAGTATCAATAAAACTTGACTTTTCGTCTTATAAATAGGTAGTACCTACTAAAAACAATGTACTATAAGACCAGGGTCTTATCATGGGACTGGCTCATCAGAATATCTTTAAACATTAAAACTGAGAAACTGCTGGAATAGTTGGTCATTTAGGAACTCTGATACTATAAAAATAAGGCCTAAAGATATATGCCACCTCTGTTTTTAGCGAAAAGTTAAAAATTATAACATTTCAGAATAGTTCAGTCATTAAGCTTTTGAATTTGACAATAATGTAGGGATGGCTGAGAGTTTTTGTCCTATAAAAAGGAAAGGAACAAATTGAAATGGATTATGGTAACTGATGTGTGTGATTTGCGTAATAAGAGGTCATCCATAAAGTACGTCACTTTATTTCGTTATTTTTTAAGAGGCTCCCAGTCGCTGATTGCTCTTTTTCGAAACGGAAAAAGAAATACTTCTGAACAAGCCACATCTCCTATTTTTATAAGTATATTACTTCAGGTTCCTACCTAGATTTCTATTAAGCTGAAAACATAATAGCAGAAACTTTTCACGATAAAGATATTATTTCAAAATGATACGTTTTAGAATTTATGATCGAAATATTTTATATACCTACTATTAAAATCAACTTGTGATTTATTGTTAAAGATAGGTAATATGTAGATCTAGATTTCTATTAGGATAGATTTTTGATAAGTAATTATACATAATTTATATCATTAATTTATTCGAAAAGCTAAGGCGGACCACGCTCCGACGTGTGTTTGTCGTCATTGCAGCGGTCGGTAGGATTATTTATCGAAGTGATTAAAGATGGGTACATCTTTATTCACATATACTATACATTATAAAATAGGAGATGTGGCTTGTTCACAAGTATTTCTTTTTTCGTTTCGAACAAAAACAATCGTCGACTGGGAGCGCCTTAAGAGAAATTATTAAATTAAGCATTCCAAAATTAATATTATTACCATTTAAATGACTAAATCTTAAATAAATTATTTGCAAAGTGGCGTAACGAAAACTAAAGGATCCCTCCCACCCATTGAATGTCACGCTTCATCGACCCCCCCATAACTTGTGACGTACTTTATGGATGGTCCATAAGCAGTTTGCTTTACAATTATCCAAAGGAGTTTGAAATGGTTATGTTATGAACGTGTATTTAGAATTAATATTTTAGGAACTATGCAGAGCAAGTTCATTTAGTATCGGTAATGTAGTGTCTGTAAACTTTAACATACCGAAATATATTATATGTGATAATAAGGTATTGCGTAAACTGTATCTTTTTCGTAGTACCTATACAAACTCCTATGATGTAATTTAAAATAGCAGTATAACAAGTCACTTAATACTGAAAAGTATTGTATAAATTTTCTGTATTCCGGTTTTTATTATTGTTTGCAAAACGACGGCTGCATATTATAGCTCAACCGGTTTATACCGGTGTTTTTTTATTTATCTATCATGTAGAAGCGAGCTTAACATTTACATCCCTCTAAAATCATCCCATTATACAAATTACAATGAGTTCTTTGTTAACTCCTCTTCGTTTCATATTTTTAATGAGTTATTTAATCGAGTTCAGTGCATTATTATATGTTCTTCGAGTATTGTTCAGTTAACTCAGATCCTTGAAGATGTCTGAACAGTAAATTTTGCTGTAAGTAGTTAGTATTCCATACGTGACAGATTGTAAGCCCATCGCCGCTTGTAAGAATATCAACTGGTTTCATAACGATGTTTTACGCCACTGTTCTGAGCACGTGTTAATTGCATAATATATTTTTGGATTAGAAAAAACTAGATGCGATGTCATGATTTTTGCCTACGACCTACGGATTTAAGTCGAGTTAATTCCCACTCGAACAACACTGTTTCCCGGATTATGTCGAATATTGATTACATATATTCCAATTAGTTCATAAATTCGTATGAGCTAATTATGGCCAACTCTGGTGACGAGGTATTTACACCGCTTAAAAGCCTCCATAATGGCGTAATGACTATGATAAAGCAAGGACGAACAATAGGAAACCAGATCCGCTTAATCAGCTGTCATTGCTACTAGCGGCCACCTATTCGTTTGGTGACTACGCTGAAGGTTACTTAGACGATTTCTGAGGAAGGGACGCTTCGTTATTTCTGTTAATTCGTATATGCATACTACATGATAGTTTTATCTTATTGCTACAGCTTTTTCCTTTTATTTTTTTTCAAAATTCTGTTTGTTTAGCCAGACTACGATCATTTTTCTTGTACTACTGACGACTTTTGTATGATAATATAATATGTACTTGTGTGTATTTGTCGACTTCAAAATATTACTTGTCACATTTAGAAGTGGTTTTACTCTTACATATTTCATAGACGTGTAACCTATTGTAAGCTCATGCAGTGCCGGATTAACCACGTAGCAAGAGTAGCAAATGCTACGGGCCCCGCGACTCGAGGGGCCCCGCGGTCCAACACAACTCTCACCGTAAAACAATAATGTAGATACGAGCGTAAAAATATTTTACTAGGGTATGCTTCACTCCCACCTGAAATATGACCTTATAATTATTATATCTATTATATTCCGAGAAAAAGGCTAAATACTGCTAAATTTGCCCATATTAAATCTAGAAAAGTTTATATCCCACCAAAAACATTCTGTAAAAAACTAGCCAAGTCTCGATGGAGCTGCTTGTTTATCTCTAAAAAGTAATGAAATCTAGACAAAGTTGTGCCAAGTCTGAGGTTCCTTACTGTGATTTATTTTTTTTTTTTTTTTTTTTTTTTTTATTTATTTATCATAGAATCAACAGCACTTTGTGAATGTAACATAAAAAAAACTTAACTAAACATACTGCCAATAACAGATTCTTACTTTTTAAACAAGGTTTTTTTTTTTTTATATATGTAGTTGCTTTGCTTTTACATGAATAAAAATAAAGATTATAAACTAGACAATGTGTCAGTAGTTGACGTGCAAAATTATGAAATTACAAATAACAAAGATAAATTAGGTACGCGTGTGTATGTTGGGCATGAATGTATGTGTGTGTGTGTGTGTGTGTGTGTGTGTGTGTGTGTGTATGTGTGCATGCATGTATGTGTGGTGTATTTATGTAATGTCTGTGTGTGTGTGTGCAAATACGTGTAGCTAAGATAAGTATAAAAGTTAAGTTAAGAGTTAAGTAAAGATAGGATAATTTGTTTCTTGAACGACGCTTTACTTTGGTGGAAGATGTCAATATCAATTGATGAGAAATCTTTATTAAAACTATTTAATGTGCGGCATATGACAGAATTCTGACCATAGTTGGAATGACTGAATGGGACATGAAATAGTGCAGTGTGTCTAGTGCGTTTAGATGGAGCTTTTATTTGTAGAAAGAGGGATGTTAACTCAGGACTGACAATTCTGCTGCTGCAAACATCATGAAAAAACAACATTTGCAGTAGTGTACGACGATATTTCAATGACATTAAATTATGATACTTACACGATTCTTCATATGTGCCCATTTTGTTCGAACGATAATTAAGAGCTTTTATAAACTTAGATTGTATGGACTCGATAGAATTAATATATATCATATAGTTTGGATTCCACACACCACTACAATACTCCAAGATGCTGCGAACATAAGAACTGTATAGCATTTTTATGCATTCCGGATCTGAGAAAGGCTTGCTGACACGCAAAACAAATCCCAAATTTTTATAAGCCTTTGTGACTGTTGCCGTGACATGATCAGACATCAACATTTTTGAGTCAAAAACTACTCCAAGATCTCTAGTAACATTTGTCTGTTCTAAGGGTATATTATCAAGGTTATATTGGTTTATTATTTTATTGATTTTACGCGTAAAACTAATTTTAACACATTTAGCCGCATTAACTCCGATTCTATTGTCACGATAATAGTCACAAAGGTGATTTAAGTCGAGCTGCAGTTTTTGCGCATCTTCCACAGTTCTAATGTATGCATAAATTTTGGTGTCATCAGCGTACATAAGAAATTTGGCGAACTGAAAACAAGTACCCACATCATACAAATAAGACGCATACAACAAGGGCCCTAATATTGAGCCTTGTGGAACTCCTGATGGAACGTCTACAAAGTCAGAGCGATGCCCTGCAACTACAACAGCTTGAGATCGATTGCGCAGATAAGATTCCATCCATCTAAGGAGATTGCCCCGTATTCCTAGCTCCTGCAATTTACGCAGAAGGATTATATGATCCACCCGATCAAATGCTTTCTCAAAATCAGTATATATGACATCTACCTGAAAGCCATCATCCATACCACGAAGAATATCATTGACAAAAATAGTCAGATTGGTGCTGGTCGAGCGACCGCGTATAAAGCCATGTTGTTCAGTGGGAATATGCTGACTGATAAGGGGGTAAATATGAGTATGAACTACTCTTTCCATTAGCTTACTCAACACATTAAGGATAGACACTGGTCTATAATTTTCGATGGCAGTTTTAGTTCCCTTTTTATGAATTGGAACTATGTGTGCAGTTTTCCATATTTTCGGAAAGTACCCATCAGTAATACATCTATTAAAAGTTATAGTGATTGGCAATGCCAACGACTCCGCGCACTTAAAAAAGAAATAGGGTGGTATTCCATCGCTTCCCGCCCCTTTAGAACAGTCTAGACTCAGAAGCATTTTTTTCATGTCAGTCATTGAGATATGAATTTCACTAATGACGTCATAGCACGGGGCCCGGTCCTCTGAAAATTCGCTATACCGATGCGCAGGCTGACTAAAGTTTCTACTAAAAAAATCATTGAATGCATTACAAATGTCATATTGACTTGTATAAATATTATTATTAAACTTCATCGAGTTAGGATAATTTGATTTATTTTTTCTTTTTGATTTAACATACGTCCATAATAATTTAGGTGCACTTTTAATTTTTTGTTCTGAATATTGAATATATGATAAATAGCACTCCCTTTCCAATTTTTTCAAACGCAATCGTAACGTTGAAAATGAGTCATAGTCGTTGGGATTACCATATTTTTTCCAAAGCCTATGATATTTGGCCTTTTCTTTAATTAATTTTATCAGAGCAGTACTATACCATGTAGGATAGGTATATCTGTGCGAGACAACTTTTTGGGGAACAAATTTAGATACGGCTGTGTTTAAACAATAATAAAACCTATCAATGGAACTTTGCAACGTAAAGGAAGTCAAAAATGACCAATCATAACTCGATAGATATGCGTTTATATTATCATAGTCCGCTTTTCTGAAAAGTTTTATATTTTTACATTTAGGTTTAATCGAAGGGACCATAATATCTGCGACGCTGATATCTATAGCAGCGTGACTTATATCCTCATTAACCAACGGAGATAATGTCCTTTTAATTTCCAAAGGCGTATTCGAGTAAACAAGATCTAAAAGGTTATCGAAATCGTTATGAAAAAAGTTATATTGAGACAAACCAAGGTATGAGGTTAAATTTATCAAATCGGTGGCTGCATTTTGTACTTCCACTGACCCCTTTCTTAAAACTATAGGCTTTTTTGTTTTCCAATCAATACATGGCATATTATAATCACCAGTCACAATGTAATAGTCATCCGGTTGTGAGTTTATTAGGGAAGATAACAAGTCTTCCAGTAGCCGCATTCTTGTTGGAAGCACTCGATTAGGCGGGATATAGGAACAAATAATATTCAAATCATGCTGCGAGCACAGTGCACGCGCAGGTATAGTTATACAGATACATTCAAGATTATCACGGATGAGGTCAGAGCGCAGTCGAGCTTCTAGGCGCACGGCGCAAGCGATCAACACTCCACCACCGAGTGAGCCGCGGTCACAACGGAACAGATCGTATTTGTCAGGACTGCATAGCTCAGTGTCTAAAATGCTATCACATAACCAAGATTCAGTAATTAATACAATATCAATGTCAGATAGGTACAGGTTATTATAAAACTCGATAGTTTTTGTGCGTAAGCCTCGTACATTTTGATAAAAGAGTTTCAAACTACTATTATGTCCAACCATTGAGAAAAGATAGTACTCCAATAGTTGTAAATTTATACTTATAAAGGGTTGCATAATACGCAACCATGCTCAAATTACTGCATTTATGTAGTGTCGGGTTGACTTGGTTCTGACAATCTAATACTCGGTGAAAATTCCAAAATGCTATACGTATTATACATTGGTATGCCTGTGTGAGTAAATGGATAATGTGATTTATATATGAAAAATATACTAGGTAATGTTGGTTATATTGATGTGTGAATGTGTGTGTGTATGTAGTTATTGCTGTGTATTTTGTAGAAAAATATACTAGGTAATGTTGGTTATATTGATGTGTTAATGTGTGTGTGTATGTAGTTATTGCTATGTATTTTGTAGAAGTATGTATGTAATGTGTGCGTACTCTAAAATGGTTTAGTAAAACTAAAAAGAGCACAATACAAATTAACCTAACTTTAATAAATCGGCAGCCGTGATTATAGGAATCGGCGGAGAAGTTTCGTTTCGACGTACATATATACGACAGTTTTTTGTCCAAGTAAACTTGAAATTAGCTTCCCTAGCTTTTGTCTTAGTCTCCTTAAGTAATAGACGGTTATTTTTCGTCAAGTGCTCATTAAAATAAATAATGCTATCACTTCGCACTTCGCTACCCAATCCAATGTCGCTCGGCTTTATTCCGCGATGTTTTCGAGATGCAGCTACAATCATATCCTTTGTGTGACGTTGGCGAAACCGGGCGATGATTGAGCGTCCTCTCGTTGTGGTGTTAGGCTGACGCGCCTGTACGCGGTGTGCGAACTCCACATCAGAACTTTCAATGGGGATACCAATTTTTTTAGCCAGTTTAATAATAATGTCGACTGCATTTTCGTCTTTGGACTCAGGAACACCAGCGACTTCAATATTCTGGAGTCGACTCCACTGCTGTTGGCGTGCATTCTCCTCTTCAAGGTGCTGCACACGAATCACGCAAGCTTGCATATCGGTGCGAAGACGGGAATTCTCATCCTTTAAACTTTTTATTTCCGCATTAGTGGCCTTAAGGCTTTTTAAGAGCTCATCATACTGTGCACTGATGTAGTTTACTGTAGATTCAATGGTAGATATTTGACTTTTCATTGTGCAAAGCTCGCTCTTTACCGCATTTCGTATAAGTACCGAAAGCTCACTCCTGAGAGAACACAAGATGTCTGACTGAAGATCAGCTGTGCATTCTTCTGATTGGGACGCTTTAGGTAGATTCGGTTTCCTAGTGGTAACGTACGAACTCTCGTCAGCATCAGCGATAGGGGTCAGCTCAGAACCTCTAATTGGGGTGTTGGTGTTATCACCCCGTGGCTGCTTACCAACGCATAGCGGGCATGACCAGGCATTAGATTTTCTAACAGCATCCGAACTCAAACCCACGCATACAAGGTGGTAAGGTCGAGCGCAGCTTGTTCGAGAACAAATTATTTTCTCAGATTGCCTCACCGGCTTCTTGCATGCATTACAATTTGTCATTTTGATTGCTTAATTGCTAAAATCGCAGCACCAGGCCAATAAACAGCAATAACAACGACAATGCGGGTAGAAGCAAAATTGAAGGGCAGCTTGGTAACAGCCGCACTCGTTATCTGCAACGCCGAGCAATCCCGAAGCACACTGATCACAGACCCTAATACTGGTTTCGGCGCACTAGATGAAATGAAAAATGCAACTGTCTTTTGCACTCGGGGGTGAAGGCGGAGGCGAGACGGGCTGCGATCCCAACCGGCGCGGAAAGCACGAATTTTCAACGAACACCTATTTACACTAAAACAGTCTTTGACTTAACTGACTTTAGGGTTACATTTGGTTGATACGATATAGACAAAAAGATTTAACCACGGGACACACGTCTGCGTTACGCAACTGTACGATGATCTGATCTTTATTATTATAGTTAATGATGTGACTTCATCGAGACTTGGCTAGTTTTTTACAGAATGTTTTTGGTGGGATTTCACTTCTTTTTGTAGAAACGTGGGCTTATTGATTTATTTTAATAGATTTTCTTATTTGACACAGGTTTTTTGACATATTTTTTTGCAATGACAGTCGATTTTTTTATGTACCAATAGTAGAAGGGGGCATTACCATATCTCTAATACAGCTGAGACCAGCTGAGGGTTCTTCATCAGATACTTCAGACCTTCGATTTTTTACATTAAATGAAGCGGCCCATCAAGTTGAATATTTTTTGTAAAGGCGGTATGTCGATCTCTAATAGTTTGGTTAAGCTCTTGTGTTTTCTAATCAGGGTCACCAGGTACTCCAGATCTTCGATTATCCTAGTTTTTAGGGTTCCGTACCCAAAGGGTAAAATCGGAACCCTATTACTAAGACTTCGCTACCCGTCTGTCTGTCTGTCTGTCTGTCTGTCCGTCCGTCCGTCTGTCAGTCACAGGGCTGTATCTCATGAACCGTGATAGCTCGACAGTTGAAATTTTCACAGATTATGTATTTCGGTTGCTGCTATAACCACAAATACTAAAAACAGAATAAAATAAATATTCCATACAACAAACGTGATTTTTTTTCCGTTCTTATAGATAATGGTCCGACTCGCACTTGGCCGGTTTTTATGGTTTTCCCTTTATGTGGCCATTAAACCCTAACTCTGTACCAAAATTCAGCTCTCTGAGTTTATGGGAAGTACTAGTTCTATTCTGATGATCATGAGTGAGTGAGTGAGTGTCTAAAATGCGAAACTTTGCTTTCGCTTAACTTCGGAACTAAATTACCTACAGACTTGAAATTTTGGATTTTAAGTATGTGATTATAGCTTACTGGATGACGAAAATTTCTGCTTTCTGGTATTATCCAGAGGTTTTCAAATAGGGACCTGAAAATGCGGCGAAATGATTCCTGTAAAGGATGGTACGGCAGTGTTTGTTTGCTTCGCGCTCGACTTGGCGGGGGCACTGCCGTGCCCCCCGATTTGTAACAGTTTTGTTTTATTTAATAGGTACCCTTAACGTGAGAACCTATAGCAAACTAAGGGCCCCTTTACAAAATTTGCTACAGGCCCCGCGCTAGCTTAATCCGGCACTGAGCTCATGATCGGTGTAGTCTCAGAATTGATCTGTGTAATATTGTGAGGACGCTATGCTTGAAACTTTTTTCGATTACTCGTATATCAAAATCGATGGTATTATTTTAATCGTTTTCTAGTAGGCATACATGATATATTTGAGCCTCGGATACCTACACTTAGGCACAAATGAAGGGACATGTTCCGCAACATGTCGCTCAACTTTATTTTTCAAACTATTGTGATTAGTAGGCATAACTATAGATTTTGACACGGGTCTTTATCACGTAATTACCTTTATCTACACTAATGTTGTAACATTCTACTTATGTTTCCAATACTTGACTTATAATTACTACTGTTATAGCGCAGACAACAAAACACTCAATTTAAGCAATTTCACATGATGGTATAATATCCACATCGATATCGTAAAATCTCATTATAACATCAATAAAACGCGACCAATTAACCTGGCGAGCCTTATGTCAAAATCCTCATACAAGTTGTATAAAATGTTGATATTAGGCTGGCTTTTGAAAACAGTTGGGTTATACGTGAAACTACTAAACTTACATACACAAAACTCTTTGGTAAGATCTTGTGCCAATTAAATAAAAAAAAAAACAGCGCGCGCTCGCTCCTGATTGGCCCTGCGCGCGCAGCTGCGCTCTTCTTATTGGTTAGATTTTAATGGCGGCAAGTTCACTGTGACAATACAATACACGTACGCGTGAATTTAATGTTTCGCAATGTGTTTTGTTTTTAAAATACAAATTAAAAGTTAAAAATGGATAGCGACGTTAGTGAAGATAAAGTAGTGTATGTAACTGCATATAACACGGGTATTAAAACACTCGTTACTATTATGAAACTCGCTTCGCTCGTTTCATAAACTCACACTCGTGTTTTAATACCCTTCCTTATATGACAGTTACATAAACTACTATTAATTTACTTTCCCGACGTTTCGACTATGTTACAATAGCCATGGTCGCGGGCAGACCATGATGATTGAGTCTGCCCGCGACCATGGCTATTGTAATTGTAACATAGTCGAAACGTCAAGTAAATTAAAGGTAATTACGAGATAAAGACCCGTGTCAAAATCTATAGTTGCGCTCAACAACTACGTTACACTCAATGGCATCATACAGTAATTGGTGATTTCTGGACAAACCCAATGTTTCGGGCACAATGGTGTGGAACTTTTTCCAGGCCACACTACTTTGCAGTAAGCGACATGTCCCGCGTCACGTCAAATGTTGTGGAACATGGGAACGTGTTGTAGCGTCACGAAGATTACGTGTTTGCGTTAAGTTGTAGGAAAATATCTAGTGTATTCAATGAAGTTCTTTCTTAAAAAAGTTTTATAAAATCATTATTTTTAAAGGAATTATAAACATGATAATCTCTTTTGTCAATCTTATTTTTGATGATCCTATGTAAAGAATGATGATGACTTCGGTCTTCCAAAAAAATTCTTTTCGCCTTCCAGATTTATGACAATGCTTAGTTTTTTTGGCTCTTATATGCCATGCTCATTGCCAATGAGTTTGGTACTTGAAAATTGTATTTTCAAATCCCTTATTATTTTGATCTCAACCTACTTAGGTTAGTAGGTACTCATAGTTTGGACTTATTCCTATTACTGCAGTATTATTGATAAAGAAAAGTTTCGTTGTTAAGTTACCATAACAGCTGTTTCTCAATTTAGTTTCGTTAACATTAAAGGAACTTAGTTTTGAGTTTCATGTGTAGCGTCATCACAGTACGGTTATTGAAAATTATACTTATTCCAATTAGTGTCTAACATTGGCAAATACCTACATAATAAATAAAATAGATACCTACATTACTGTCTTATTATTAAAACCTGGAAACAGCTGATATTTCGGCGTTTTACCTACGTTCTGTTATTGTACAAATTGGGGAATAACTTTGCCCTTTTGTTCTATGACGTCGTGTTCTACTAATGGGACTTTACCCAAAAAAAAATTTAGGTAGCCTAAAAAATGATTTTGCCCACTTTTATCGAGATTTTATCAGTATTTGCAAAAGGTACTCGTACCTACATAGGTACAGTTTAATACATATTACTTTATCCGTTTTTATTTATCCAAATTAAAGATATAAATTGGTTAAAATCCAAGAAAAAAATCATTAAAAATGGCTCTTACCTTTTTCTTTCGTTTTAGTTCCAAATACAAAAGCGTTATCGTATCAATAAATACCTACTACCTATTTGTCTTTAACTTGGATAGGAAACAAAACCCTAAAGTTATATAACTATAGGTACCATAAAATCAAACCTGTTCTTTTCATAAATATTGAAAAAAATATATGATCAAAATGACCAAATAGGTTATAAACAGATGCGTATTAAGTTGGCTATGTTTTATAGGTTACCTACACATTTATTCTAAATAATTGATAGTTGTTTTTTTGTTTTTATATGTTGCAGGTTATTAAAATACCTTATAAAAGTTAGAATTATTGATAGCCGAATTATCGTGATATATATACTCGCAGCTACCTATATTATATAACGATGTGTCGGTATACTGTAATATTACCCCCAAAGCGTTAAATGCCGACAGTCTTAATAGAGTCTACCCTACTATCTTTCTAATACTCTATTACTCGGCAAGTCCACCCTAAAAGCTTTTAAAAATAGGGGATGCTGTATGAGCTCATGTCAAAAGGGCGGAATCACTCAACCAATCATGTTTGATGTTTGAACTCTTTGATGTTTTATTTTTCTAATGGTGCCGGGGATGGTATTTTTTTCTAAGAGATTAATGTATCACTACATAGTATAAAGCAAAGTCGCTTTCCGCTTCCCGCGTCTGTATGTATGTATGTATGTTTGCTTATATCTTTAAAACTACACAACGGATTTTGATGCGGTTTTTTTTAATAGATAGAGTGATTCAGGAGGAAGGTTTATATGTATAATAACATGCTACCCGTGCGAAGCAGGCCTTCTGGTAAGTCGAAGATACTTACCGAGAACAATAGTAAAGACAGAGAAAAATAGTAAAGACAGAGAAAAATAGTAAAGTAGGTATGTAAGTAGGTACCAATAATTCCCTTCTGCTTTAGATATTGGCGTTACGACTTGAAAATATTTCAAATGCACGGCTTAGATATAATGTACTTACCTAAGATTTTCTTTAATCTATATATCTACAAGACCAAATTTCATCGAAATCTGTTCAGCCGTTACGATGAATTATTATAACGCACTAACTTCCGCCCGCAGATTTGATTGCGTGATAGGTAGGTACCTGGATAGCATAGTATGTACCTACTTTAACTATTAACTACTGACTGACCGATCATCAAAACTCGAAGGCACTTCTAAGAGACATAGAAAGTCGTAAAACATAATATTTTTTTGAAAAAAATTTAGCCTATGGTCATCCCAAGACTTTTAACTATCTCTATAAGAAGTTTCATCACTATCGGCAATCAAAAAGCGTTGTTAGAGTGGGAGGTACCTCGACTTTCAATATGAAGTTCGTGGGTTCGAATCCCGGCCGTGCATCAATTGGTTTTTCTACCGAAAAAAATATATGCGCATCAAAATACGTACTCTAAACGGGGTAGGAAAACATCGTGAGGAAGCTAGTTAGTATTCTTATACTTAAGCCGCTTTGGGTTTGCAACCTGTCGCGTATGGAATGCTAACTACTGCAAAATGTGGGTAGGTATTGCGCCAAACATAATGTTTGAACTTGCCTACCCCCTTTAGACATCTTCAAAGATCTAAGCGCCTTATGATCAGACAGTCTTGGGGATTACAGTCGTGATTCTATTTCAAAGAGCATTACATTTTTAAAGGGCTACTTTCGAGTCGGTACCTAGGTACCTACCTACCTTACCTAGGTAAGTAAGCTTTTAGGTACCTACTTACGGACTACGAGTACCTAAGCACCAATTTATATACCAGTATTATCTACGATACTCACATAGTTTTTGATTTTCCTTTGAAAGCATGTGAATTATTTCCGAAAGGAAAACCATAATTATTATGATTTTACCGTTCAGAAATTATTCTAGCCTAGGATTCGCAGCTTCGACTAGGACTGGTAGCTAGGCTTGATAGGCTCACTCCACTAAATAATTGAAGAATGCTGGTAATTACCTACCTATGATTAATAAAATCATTGCGGGGTAGGTACCTACGGTACGGGGTGCTCACGTTAATGTAAATAAAATACCATGAAAAACGATTTATAATTATTTTTTCCCTGGTAGGTCTACAAAACCAACTTCAATTTTCTTTCAATGGTTTTTCCCAAAGAGAATATAACCACTACGTTTTAGTTTTTCCTAACTGACATTATTTTTTTTTCTGGTTTAAATAACCAGAAAAGAGAAAAAAGTTTTGATTAAACGTAAAGAGGTAGGTAACTAACGAGTATTCATCATCATGAACTTCATCCTTTCAAAAAGTTTTGAGGAGGTTTTATGTGTGCCTACCTAGTGTGACTAATGGCTTAACCGATTTAGATAATACTTGGAACATACTTAGTTCGACACCTGGAATAACGTTTATACCTACCATCTAATCTATAAATAATGAGCTTGGTACTTTATTTTTTCAATTTTTTACTATTATATATAGGAAGGTTGTTATGTTGGTACTAAATAAAACAAAAATATCACACCAATTACAAATTTAATAAAAAAATTGCAAGTATAATTTTGGGTTTACATAGGTACTTACTTATAAAAAGAGAACTTACAAAAAATATGTGCCCTGCCTTATCTGAAGAAGTCGGTACAGATTAAGTTAGTAAGTACATGAATGATCTTAAGAGAAATACAAAGATAATTTTCAAAAAATGGAAGAGTAAATATCATCAAAAAGTGGACAGAATACATTGTAAAAGTTTAATTTATATAAAAAAGTAGAAATTTAGCTCTTTCCCACAAGTCCTCACTCATCGGTCTACCGTAGAAATAGTGGGGATATAATAAAGTCCCACTAATCCTATTTTAGCCGAAACATTCCATAAATAAAATTGGGTCCAATTTAACCATGTATAAAAATTTAATGTAAGATAGTCAAAATTATATTCGGTCCTTTTTACCATGTACCTACCTAGAAGAATGTTATAAGTGGTAGACAAAAAAAGGTTAACACTATCTGACGGCATTTGAAAACTTGAATATCTTAGGAAAACCGATAAAACAAAATGATAAACCGGGGTTAATTTTAAAATTATATAAGTACCTACTAAGGTGCTACTCAAAATAAAAACACGCACAACATTTACTTCGTTATGGCTAACCCATAACGGGGGAGAGAGAAGGCCTGATGGTCTTTAAGAGTCCCATCCTAGAGCCATAAAGTAGGAAGTCGCGAAGTGTAAGTTCGCGATGTTAGCCGTGAACAACACGTTGTAGTTCAGGCCGAAGAGGTTCACACGAATGGTGAACACGATCAGCATGATGACGCCTTGCTGGATCCTCGCGTACCGAAGAAGAGTTACTTCCTTAGGAAACGCAGCGGAAACCCCCTAAATTCCTGAAGTAAGTAAACTGACTGACGGTCAGAAGGTAGTCTCCCAAGATGCTTATTAGGAAAAGGCTTTCCTCGCCGTAGAAGAAGACCAGCCTGATGTCTCCGAGCCGCGCCCCCTCGAAGTCTGTCTTGCGGTACCGTAGCAAGATCTCGAGAATGACCACAAATCTTATCGGTGCTAGCTCAGTGTCTTCTGAGCTCATTTATGCTGGTCTTTGTGATTCTGTTGACAAAAAACGCGTACCTATTTAATTAAAGCGCTTAAAATATCTTACTACCTACACAAATCCTTGCGTCAACAGAAACAGACAATGATAAGTGTCCTTTCAAAAAGTGGATAGTAGAATTAAATAAAAACCAAAGTCCAATAGGCCCGTAAGTTTTAGGTTTTATTAACGCGCTTATTTTATTTTATAATGTAATTATTATAATCAGATGTTTTGTCAAACGAGAAAAAAAAGTGTTTTTAGGCTGCACGGGAAAGTCCAAAAATACGTTTTATTTTTTACTTTTAGCCTTACAGTTTAAAAGTTATTTAAATAATTAACTAAAGTTAAATTTTGCGAGCCCAGTTCGGACTTGGCCGATATACTTAATACTTATTTTTGACTAACTTTAAAACAAACAGTTTTAAAGTTAGTCAAAAATAAGTATTTCGTTTATTCCACAAAGATGACACTTACCTACCTATATATTTTTTTGTAATTTCTTACAATTTATTTAACTGTACATTTTTGAATCTAATAAGAATAATTAAAAGCAATCATAAGGTAAAATAAAAAAAAAAACATATTATTAAAAACTATGACCGCAGAACACTTACTACACTTCCTACTCAAATACTACTCTACACTACACATCACCCACACCGCCCGACGGACGGTGGCGCCAGCCGGCACAATGCCGGCCGGCAAAATAAAAATCGGAGTTAAGTTAGATATTTTCCAAATTGTAATTATTTTCCACCACAGAATTAATAACACGAAAATAAAATAATTCAACTAACCTTTTGTCTCAATAGGGCTTCCACACACCAGAGTTCCCCTACTGCTAATCGTCGCGTCACCTCTGCTGAGAAGCTCGTTCACAAATGGACCAGAGATCTTCTCGCAGACTATTGATTAATTGCAAATGGCAAGGGTGGTATTGTGGGGTGAGTGAGCCAAACAGCAGTACGTGAATCCCCAGAGTTGGAGGAAGATGAATGCACCAGCCACCTCCCACGCCTAAAACACTCGCACACAGGCATGCGGTAAGGGGTGCAGAGTCGCAGATAGTGCCATAGTTTGTATAAGATAGTGGCCTGTATATTAGGAATATATCACATATTGATTCATGAAGTGCCCAATAAGAGCCGCCCCCTTCGTGTCAAAGCAGGACAGAAGAGACTAATCCTTAGGAAATATGCAGGTGCAATGGAGAGGACAACAGTCTCGAGACTGAATCCACTGCGTTCGGTCGTGACTCGTATCTCGCGCGCGGATCTTGCAGCTTCTTTAGAAGCAAAATTTTTGCGATCTCTACTTCAACTTGTTGCCGTACTGATCTTGGCGCCCTCATCATCTTCTTAAACCGGTTTGTATTTTTTATACTTAGATCTGGTCATTTCAGATTTGTTCCGTAATTTTGGTTGTTTGTTTCAAATTGAGTACAGAATACAATTTCCATAACTCAGGTAACTTCTATGTTGTTTCAGCTTATTCAATTGGTAGCGTTAGCGGCAGTTGGTCTATAAGTTTGGTCCAAGTCCAATTTTTTTGTCGCTTGATTTGTCGCAAAACTTTCTAAATCTTAACTTTGTTCTCAAAGATCTTAGATAAGAAGGATTCCGATGCGCGCAACAGGTGCTGTGGTTTGTCGAAATTGTATTCCTTTGATCGTTTCAGTCCTGAATACGTGTGTTGCCCCTTAACATAAATTCGGGCCGACAGACGCGCGACACGGCGCCGACGGAAAGTGGGGCACTGTGTCTTAACTGAAGTGTTCCCGTTGTCCCCACTAGTTTAGGTCCATAGCAGGAGTTAACGGAAACTTTATTATTTAAAACAAGCTAACCCGGCGAACTTCGTATCGCTTTAGAATTATCAAACGTTGTGTTGTTCCCGTCCCCGTTCCCGGTGTTTTAATAGTTATTTTGTCATTCAAAGACAAACCCAACAAATCAAAAATCATGAAATTAGGACCAGCTGTTCTTGAGTTATAAATTGTGTAACTCTGTTTTATATATAAGATTTCATTTTCGTATTCCCCTGATCTTTATGATTCGACTACGGACTACAACTTTTGTTGAATTTCCGTTGTCTCCAAACCAAACTGATTGAATTAATTAACCTTATGGGTTAACTTATATTGAGGTATAATTTTGAGTAGGTCTAAGTTCAAAGGTTTGAACTTAACTAAAGGTTTGAACAAAAACAGGTCATGGTCACTTTTATTATGTATTGATTCATTACAAAATCTAAGAAAGTATAAATGCTACAAACTTGAAATTTGGCAGGTAGGGTCTATGTTGTTTAAAAATGGTAATTTTAATATTATTTTTCAATAAAAACCGTTTATTTGAAAATTTAAATGTTGATAAAATGCCCACAATCAGCGCTCTTGCTCTAGATTTCATCATTTTTAAAGCTAGAGATGTTAAAATGAAGGTTTAGGCTTTTGCTAATCACTTTTGGTAATTAGAGTTACCTACCTACGTGTGTAAAATGTGATAATTTCAAAATTAAAGCAAAGTGTAAAAGACGGGACGCGATTAGCTTTTAACTAGATTGAGATACCTACTCTAAATACTTACAAAAAAGTAACGGGGTAGTAACGTTTGTATGAGAGATTTAGGCTCTTGTCTTTTACCCCAAGCAATAGAAATCCTGCAAATTCTCTAAGCGCTCAAGATTATTTGAAGTTGCCTAAGAAATTGAAAAGAGGTGGAAAAAATTGTTTGTTTTATAGCGCCAAACCGATTTTGTCAAAATTTGTTACATTTATTTTAAGAACGCGCGCCGCGCGGAATAAATCACGGGTATCAGTAATAATAGAAATGCGAAAGTTTGTGCCTAAAATCTCAATTACCTACGCCCAAACGATACAACGGATTTGGATAAAACATGTAACATACCTACATAGGTAGCTTAGCATATCGGTTACTTATTATCCAGGGGCGGAATCTAGTAATATAAAAATGTTAGATACATAATGACCACAGATTTCAATTACTACCTACTAGTGCCAAAATATATTTCTTTTGTTTCATATACGACTTACCTACTGTTAGAAACATGATTATTTGTCAACCGTCAAATAACCTGCCTATTAAACATAGCCAATTAGCCAATACACAAAAAAAAAATCTTCATTATATTCCGGGTAGGCCTAAACTAGTGGGGACAACGGGAATATTCTCTTAGCCGTTTGTGTCACGTTTGCTGTTTTGCTGTCGGAACTATTAAAGCTTTGTACGAGGGAGTGAAGAGTGCAGCGAGTGGGTAGTTTGCACGCGTATTAGAGAGTGGGGTGGGTTGAGTAAGGGAGAACAGCATAGCCTTACCGTGAAGCGAGAGAGAGCTAGACATAGCAGGGTGAAAATGGGAGGAGCCTTGCTACCCCCCAAGCAGCAATTTACTTTGCATTAGCGGTGTACGTACATTCTTTCTTGGGCATGAGCCGGTAAAGGCGCCCGCTTCTACTACCACAAAGTATTTTTTTAAGTGAGTGTTTGATCCAGAGTTCCTGATTCAGAAGATGGTAAGTTATTTAAATTCGGGATTGGTTTTTTTTTAGCTATCGGTTCCCGAGTTGCGGGTTTTCTTCGTTTTTTATTTAGGCTATATTTGTTTAGTTGTTAATAAATTTAATATGGTTTTGTCGGAGTCTTTGTTAGGTTTTGCAGCAAAAAATTGAATTTATTTGGTTAAGTTGTTTAATTTAACTAAGTTAGGAGGTTGACCTAAGTAGGTACTTATTGTTTTTTTTTTACATAATATCTAATTTCTCGTTTCTGTCCAAGTCTTTTTTAGGTTTTTTAGCAGTTCGATGGTTGGTGCTTTTAGAAGATACCTACGTTGAATAATTAGAATTTCTTCAGTACTGTTTGTTACGACTTGTTTTTAATCAATTAAGAACTTTTTATGGTACCTCCTTACTTCCTACGTACACGTGAAAGGCACTTGCCTTATAAAAATAACTCGAATACCCCACATTTTACCTTATTCTTGTTGTTAGGGAGGGTGGTTTTTGCGTCACTTGGCGCGGCGCTACTAGTCTCGTCTGTCGGCGGCCGCCGCCGGCCGCCCGTCGGCAAGCTCCTCGCATATCAGCGCCAATAAAATTAGTTCGAACTTCAACGCGTACAATACCAAGGTGTTTATTCTCTCGTGGCGTAAGCGTGCGGTTAAAAATGTACAAAAAATCCGTATTTTTACTCAAGAAATTTAAATTACTTACAAAAAAGCTGACTTTGAAAAAAGGTATTTATGAAGTCAAATAAGTAAATATATTTGGGTAATAGATACGTATAGCATTTAACTATATATGTATCTAAGTATTTGGATTGTTTGGAGGTGTGTTTGTCATATTTTTTTATCACGAAAAATGTCTTTGATTAGTACTTTCAAATTTGAGATATTTATTTAGCCTGCAGTTTAATATTGGGGTGTCTTTTAAACTACGGGGATGATTATAAAACTATTTGCATCATTTTGTTCTGCGTTTTATAAATTTATCCATAACATACAAGTCGAAAATATTTTTATTCTTATTTGGTATTTTTACAATGGTATCATTTTTATTCAAAAATAAAAACTGGGGGTTTAACAGGGAACCAAGCAAAGTATGAAGTCGATAGGACAGTTTTCATATTATTCTTGGAATTTATTAACTTTAAATGCTCGAGAGTTCCTTTCAATAAAAAAAATATGATTACCAACGGCTGTAAATGTAATCCCCCAAGTACCTATCTACCTACGGTAGACATACTCTCAGATTTCGATGCGCTTAGATCCTTGAGGATATCTAAAGGGTGTGGTCAGAGGCACGTCCAATTATGATGTTTTGGCACAATACTCACATTTTGAAGTAGTTAGTTCCAATTCAAATTCATTTATTAAGAATGAATACAGAATTATTCAGAATGGAAACAGATTACAGATGGAACGACTAGAACCGCAAAAATTATGAAATATAATAATAGGGCAATAGATCTGGTTGAGGTGCCTACCCCGGCTTTGAGCATTTTCAATTTTGGCAGTCAATAACTAAGCAATAAGCATAGCAAACAAACTTGTTTAAATTCTATAGTTAATTACAATTCTTTGTTTGTAATAAATACATTTTAATTCGAGCAACTTAAAATACTCATATTTGGCACATTGCACTTAATTATATAAAATATTTACATAGCTACTTACTTAAAAAAATATAAATTAAACATATACAAAAATAATGAATAATTAAAAAAAACAATAGAATATAACGGCCATAATTTGTTCATGAATACAATTTTATAAAAAAATATTTTATATTTATTTAAATATATTGGTATTGTCATACGTTGATAATGGTTTCAAATCTCACTGTCAGAACAGTGTAATGGATTCAACTGTCATTGTCATGAGTGTCATGTGTCATACAATTCGTGCGCTGCGCTCAGCTGACTAGGGTTAATTAATTCGAGTTTGTTTGGAACTCATCAATATTTCCGTGGAAAATTGCATTTTCCTAAATGAAAACTGATAAAAACCGAGTTGTATTACGTAGTTTTTGTGTTTTTAAATTAACAGGTGAGCCATTATCGGAAGATATTTACGTTTTCAAATAGGTTATGTTATGAAATTAACGTCACGGTTTCGTAATCATTTTTCACCGATTACATAGTGTTTGAAATGTTTTTGTCTTGAAAGAGGATGTAAACTGCTAGTGTTGTGTGCCAGTTAGGTAGTTGCTCAATAAGTCACATACATAGTCCAGACCCAACACAAAGATCCCTGTGTATTAGCTAAAAAAAAATTAGCTACTGTGTAACTAACTTCCAGATCTAAGTAACAATGTTATTGTTCTAAACCTCTGAAGCTTACTGAAGTACTTAGCTTTCTAATTTTTTATGTACTTACCAAAAGGATTGTGTCTTTAGATAAACTTAGTTTTCATGATTATAAATCGGGCCAGAATAACCTAACATATCATATTTCTGTTTTTGTAGAAGCATGAAAGTACATTAAGTACTACAATGAAGGGTAATGCTAGTCTGTTATCCATTTAATTTTCACTGCTATTTGAGAAATGATTTCCTGACACTAGAATTTCATGTATTGTGGGTATTGAAGCAATGAGCATCTCTCTAGTCGACCAGAGACAAATATCTGGAAATCATGCAAAGATTTGTTTTTGCGGAGATCAAACCTGCACACCTGTGGCCTGTTACGCAACCAATGTTATCAATATCATACACAGTTGTTTTGTGTTACTAAAGAAGTTAGGTTGC
Source organism: Hydriomena furcata (assembly GCA_912999785.1). Classification (NCBI taxonomy): domain Eukaryota; kingdom Metazoa; phylum Arthropoda; class Insecta; order Lepidoptera; family Geometridae; genus Hydriomena; species Hydriomena furcata. The sequence continues at coordinate 5,798,685 of OU538821.1, forward strand.
TCTTAGAAGCAGTCAAGGGAAGTCCAATCTTGCCCACATTAGTGCATCAAAAAACAATATTCTAAAATGATGCTTTTTATGGTAGAATGTCTGCTGGACATGTTACCCGGGTCCGTAAGCTATACAAGCTCATCCTGCGATTGCACCGCAACCTGCCAGACGACCTGCGGGTCCTCGGTGACCTCTATGCCAAGGAGGAATTCAAGCGACACAAGAAATGCAAGCCGGTAGAGGCTCGCACCTTTCTATATGAGTGGCAGGTACAAACCCATTAAACTTTCGCAAAACCTGAGAAATTGATTTTTCTACGAAAGAATAGACAAGAATTCTATTTGGATGTAGAATATAACAGTGTTGAAGTGACATATTAGTTGAGGCAGGTTGAGAGAATCTTTTTACAAGCTTTTGTTTAACTTACAATGTATAAATCTTGGAACTCAATTTTGAAGCAGTTATCCTCAACGAATTGAGCTGGAATTTTGCATACTTATGTAACTTCGGTAACAATGCAATAATATGGTGAGAGTAATCTGATCTGATGATGGAATCAAGAGCTGTTCAACAGTCACTCACAAAGGAACTCATGGTAAATATATTGATTGAGTAAAAACTTTGCATTCTTGTCAAGTTCCGATGTCAATGTTATATGATGTGACAGCTGATAGTGCGCTGTTGCTCGATGGTATATGATTTTATAAAAGCTTGTCATTGAAAAATATTTTTCAACAGAAAACTTATTTTATTCATTCTTGCGATTGCTCTGCCCAAATAATACAAAACTAACACAATTGCTGCTTCTAACACAATTTTTTTGACTATATTTCTGTTTATTAACCTATTCTCGGGTGTTTAAGCTAGGCGTGCTCGAAAATTAATCAACCTGAAGCGATTCTGTTTCCATCTCGAGTACGCTCTGCCACCTTGTCTCTAATTGAGTTTTTCGTATCTTATTTTTATTTTATTTTAGAATTTTAGGAAAATTTACAGCTAGATACACATCATAAATCTAATTACAATAGATACATGCAAAGTGCATGTACGCTTAAGGCCAATAAAAAGTTTCCACATATAGATATTAAAGACTTTAAAAAAGTAGAAAGTTCACAAAACAAAAATAGTAAGGTCATTAAAATTTATTATAAAACTGTTAAGTAAATAACAAACAAAATTGCCACTATAAAAATAATTTCTCAGCGAGTAAGTGCTAAGCTTATTCACTCATATAATTATAGAATTGACCATAGCACTTACTCTGATGATTAATTAATTTTGTCTGTAATTGGTTTTAACTAGAGGTGTATATTATAACGTGTTTGGTCTCCTTAACGCAACTCTGTTAATTCGCAGCCCTAGCAACTCCAGCAGCTCAGAGCAGTCCGACTTACCATTTGCAATGTTCGCTAAATATGTCAAGCAATGTAAGCTTTAAGTATTTATAAAAAAACACGTAAAGAAATTGTATACAAGAGCAATCACAAATAACCTTATGAATAGGTAATTTGTAAAGCTACTTTGTAAAATCAATATGGTTGTGGGTAGCAAAGCTCTTCAAAAGCAATCAGCGCTCTGCGAACATTTCTTTTGCTATATTTGTGACTAGATTTTGACCTGCGTTCCGGATAAAAGGAGGCATTATGCCATTACAGGGGTCTACTCCGTGAAAAGATAAACGATATATTTTTGCCTCGTTGGCAAATTCTTCTACTTTAACATCACTAAAAACAGTACTGTATTTAGTGATGTTAAAGTTTAAGTGCTAAAGTTCAAGATCCATCCAAGAAAATTTAAAATTCCAATCAATAATATACCTAGGTAACTATGAAAGCCTTGAAGTGCGTCTTAAAAGAAAACTCATAGTCCATTAAAAAAACTATGAAAAGATATTCAACTTTTTTTGATTACTTTTTGGTTCCATTGTTCTTTATTGTGTCAAAGTAGAAATAATACAAGAATCTTTCAAGTTACGTATGGGTATACGTACAAGGTAAAATGTACCTACAACAACTAAACTAGTAAATCTAAATTTCTTCTATGTTATTCATGACTGCGACCTACGACCATAGCCGATCAATAACTCGCGACCTCAGTATTTTTATTTGAAAAGTAAGAAAGATTCTGTTAAATGGCTGTTTTTATTCAGTCGCGGAATTCTTTGCAGGCTTTAATATTTAATTTTATGATTTGATATGTAAATTGAAATTATAAATAATGTTTAGTGTGTAAATGCATGTTAAAAATTCAAACACGATTTGTAAAAGAATTGTTATTCATAACGAGTTGAAAGAGTTAAATATTAAAGTCAGTTAAATGAGTTGAATTGAATTAAATTTAAAGCTACGTGTCCACAGGTCGGTATCGTAGGCATTGGACGCATCGCATTAAACGTATCGTAGTATTCTTTGTATAGAAAGTCACACAAGTGCGTCCACTGCGTACAATGCGGGTCAGTATACCGACCTGTGGACGCGTAGCTTTAGAAGTCGAAAATAAATGTTGTTTACGATCATAAAGCTTTTTTTTATGAGTTTGTGTATGATTGATGAGCACCGCGTCACCGAGAGTAAGTGCGCAACGCGTCTTAGCGCTTCTCAACTCTTTCGCGAAGACGTGCTTTGCCAGGGCGTCTACTTTTAAAAACGATATATAGGGATAATAGGTAACATCGTTTCCGACTATGTTTTGAACGATGGAACTAATCTATGGTTATGTCCAGCTGACATAGCCTAAATGCAAGTTTTGACGTCTGAGGCTTAGCAGCTATAGCTGCATCGCGAAAAGGGATTATGCAATTTTCGGTGGTGGAAGGGTAGACAGTTAGTAAAGCTTTAAACTTTCGATGCTATTTAACAAACTTAATGTTATTTTATTCAACGAAACGAGCTGTCGCGAAAAATATGCAGCCTCGGCTTTGCAAACACACTTTGGATGTCTGTTTGTTTTTACTCGATAACGTTATACAATATCTAAAGCGTTTTCAATAAAACTTGGATCAATTTATCTGGATTTAAATGTAGGATAATTTTACGCGAGCAACGTTTCGGGCGGAACATCGTGGCGGGTTATCAAATATCTAAGAGTTATCGAGATGGGGACACGGATAGGCAGATATGATGAAACTATAACTTAACTGTTTGCACTATAACACTTACTAATGCAATCGTTTTGGAAAACCAAATCATTACAGTTCGAAACTGTTCGCGATTGAAGTCGGTAAAATTAAATTAAATTATGTAACATGATGTTTTTCTTAAACAGGACTACGCAGCGCGCATGCTGCGCCAGGCCGCACCAATACGAGGGCAGCGACCTACAACAACACCTGAGGGGGATCCTAGACAGGCCGGGGTATTTCCTGTGAACAAGAAGGCGGAAAAACCACTTTTCGGTAACGACCTTTCTCTAGAGTCCGTTAACAGCATGACTTACGATCAACTCTACACTCTCTACATGTTGCTGGCCAACGCGCACGGCAACAGCGATACCGTCGATGCTGGCATCGAACTGCTAGATGCGGACCTCTACGCCAACAAGATAAACCAGGCAAAAAAGTATATAAACGAAATAAAAAAGAAGCAAATGGAAAAAGTTGTTCGCGGAGAAATGAAGGTGGAAGATATGGACCAGTCGCAGGCGTGGTTGAAACTGTTCGACCTCGCTGTGTTAACGGCGACTATTGAACCCGAAGTTGGAGAACCATCTGGACCTAATGGGGATGAGCAGGCCGGAGATGGGGGGAAGCAGGCCGGAGATGAGGGGAAGGACGCCAAAAAAGAGAAATAAATCTTTTATCAAATGTAGCTCGTCTACTTCAAACCATTTGTATATATGACATATATAATCATCATAGTTTTAATTAATCTTCGTTTGAGTAATGCTTGCATGTACTTGTGTATATAAGGATTTTAAGGTAATGTTTTTCGCCCTAGTTGATTTAAGCGAAAATCACTCAATACATTGATTAATAAAATAATATAATCTAGATAATAAACGAACAATCGAAATACACGCTACCTCATGACGTAGCGTAGTAAACACACAGCAGTCTGGATTGATTAACCTTATTTTTGTTCCGAGTATTATTCAGATGCCTGACGGTAGAATGTACTCGCGGAAATAGGGTTGGCAATACCTCGCCTCGAAGCATGACGCTGATTGTGTATCTTCATCGTACGCAGTTATTTTCGCTTATTTTGTAGTTTGTAAATAATTAGTCGAGTTGCTTGCCGCTTTCCTATCCGTGCTTACGCAGAGGGACGAGCGGTCGATTTCTACAAAACGAGTGTCTACAAAACAATTATTACATATTTGTGATTTTATTTTATTTATTTTAAATAATTATTTATTATACCTACTTACATTATTATGTTTCTTTTCATATTACGCACAATATTACGTTAATTTGCCTTTTAAGTTTATTTGGAAGGAATCTTGTAAGGATATTTAGATACAGCTCTGTTATCCGATTGAGTTTACATTTGCATAACTGTAAAGATGCGATCGTTGCAACATTATGATGATAGCAGGCAGATCTGATGACAAAGTCATAGCTATCCTCCGAAAACTGTCATTATTGGTCAGTTCAATCTGATAAAATATATTCAAACCAAATTCAACATAAATTTAGTTAAAAAAACATTTGCGTGAATTAAATAAATGTACGTATCTTAATATGATCTATTCCCGTATATCTTGTAAAATATTGCAATTGACTTTCAATGGCAGTATTTTTAAGATTATATGGGAATTCAAATAGTAAATCTAAACGATGCGCAGGAGTGAACATAGTGTCGAAAAGACTTACGTCTTGGAGACACGAGTACTTAGGAGAGAAAGAAAGACTAAATATTTTTAGGGGCAAGTAGTGCTACTTGCTCATTTAATTTTTAAGCTCGCTTTTTAATTTATTTTAGTTTTAGTTTTAGTCGATTAGAGTTTGTATTACACAATTCCTATTATTTAGTAAATCCTAAAAAGTAAGTAAACATTCGTTTTGCGTTCCTAATTAATACCTAATATATTATTTAGTAACCAAAAAAGTACCTATTCGATCCTAATTTCATTTTAAGTTCCATAATAATTTCTAACTATATTAGTGGAACTAAAAACGTAAATCAAACGTAGTTTTTATAATTTGAGTTCATTATTATATATTAGTGAAACTAAAAACGTAAATCAAACCGGATTGTGTTTCACAAAACTCAACTCAGGGACCTTTTCAACAAACATTGAAAGTATTAGAATCTTTACTAGTCTGCACTGCACATTGCCAAAATTATTAAGGTACCTGTACATACAATTGAAAAGTCAACACAATCAAAATTAAATAGTTGTACACAAATAGTTCAATAGATCAGGAAATAACCTCGCAAATACGATAAAATCTGATTAAATTTACCAAGTACAGTTTTACCATAGATAAGAAATAAGTTTATGAGTTTCACACGATTTTAGTTGAGATTATTTTCGTTTTATGTTATAAAATCAAATAGATAAGAAATTTCAAAGACAACGAAAATATATTTTACATTATGTTTATTGTAAAATAACATTGTTTATTGTAAAATTGTCAATAGATTTGTAGATATATTATACTCTTCTAGCCAGCGTTTAGCATCGACCGTCCTATAGGTTTTGAGTTTTCCTGTTTAGTCTGTTGCCCAGCTGAAGACGAGGATCCTTTTTATCGCGACCACAAGGTTTAGTACTCCCTTTTTTTGTTTCATTACGTTTTTTAACGTCCATTAACAAACCACCTACCCGTCAAGCACTACATCGCTTTAAGCCGTGGCCAAAATATCCAATATTTTCGAACGTTGATGTGATTATTTAAAATATCTTAAAAAAAACAATTTGCCCTTTGTTGGTTTAATGTTTTTTTTTCTGTAGACATTTTTCTATCTTTTTCCTGTTGCCAGCGTTAACGAGAACCGAAAGCCCAATGGCGGTACTGAATGAATACAGTCACAAAGAGACCTTACGGAACTCCTCGTACGTGTCGCAGACCCAAATCCGAAATACGAGTCAAATAATGCATAATGGTTCTTGTTCGGCTACTTCAACAGCTTATCCAAAACTCAAGTGTTTTGTTTCTATTGGCCACGGTGGGCCGGGTGGGGCCTTTAGTCGCGCCGTATATACGTTTCTATTCATAAAGAGTTATTGGTGTTCCCTAAATGTTGTAGCGGCACCTTTTGCGCTTTTATGTTTCGCTCTTTATTCTATGTGTATTAGTGTAGGTGCATACTGGCCACACGCCACAGCCACGCCGTCACCTTAAGTTAAAAGTAGCCACTTAGGTGTATGTTAATATATTATGTGGTCGGCAGCGGCCCCAGGAAGCGAGTAACAGCGACACTGTACGGCGATATAATGTATGAAAATTACAGTCTAACAGCTCGGTGGTGGCGTCTTGTGGTTGTCGCGTGAGACCCGTGTGCGCAGACATTAATAATCGTTTGTAAAAACTAGGATTAAACTAATGTAGGGCCTCATTCATAATTCTCGATATACTAACTTGTAGCTTATGGATATTTCCTAATAGCTTTATCTTTCAAGTCAAAGACATAAAAGCGTTTATTCATTAAAATCATTTGGATCATTTAGATTAATCTCATATCATTCGGAGGAAAAAAAAACACGAACGTTCGAACGTGTTGGTGAATCGGAATTATTGGTGAGGAGATTAGGGTAAGAATGTAAATATCGTAAGGCAAAACAAAGCCGCTATTAGGTTTAATGTCGGATAAGTTAGGTTAATCATACGATTTAAGGAACAATGTATATTTCAATTGCAAGATGCTGCTAGGTGCTAGATGTTAAGTTAGATTTTAGGTTTGCACTATTTAGGTCTTGATAAGGCTCCCTTTATAAATATAACAAGGTGAATAAGCCAAACTATGTTAAGTCAATTAAAGTAAGAGGTAAGGAATAAAAAAGTAAATTTCGACTGACTGACTGACGAATCTATCTATTTATTTTCGTTATGATTTGAATACACCTTTAAATTAACAAGTTATTATTTTTACATTCAGTATGTAATGGATCATTTTCATTGGCTTCGTTTCTTAAAAAAAAAAGTATTTTGTGATAGACAAGATGTTATCGGTCTTAAAAAAAACCATCAGTCTCATTTGTTGCATTCGGAAAAGGAAATAGAAAAATATACGACTAAATTATTTTCATTCACTTTATTTTACTTTTAGGACCGCCGATATAATGTTTTTTTCTAAGAACATTATTTAAAAAAACAAATAAACAAACAAGATTAATAACAATATTTAAAAACACAAAGACAAAATTGCTTATTTTAACGGTGGATAATAGAAAAAACAGGCTAAGCTACATTTCTTATTTACAATATGATTTTATTACAAACTTACCAAGTAAATAATTTGCGAGATCTTTATTCTTCAAAAACTGGACTTTATCGCTCTTTGTAGGGCTTCTTCATTTACTTTGACCCCTAATTATAATTATTTAAAACAATTATAGTTTACTGTTTTTACATAAATCTTATTACTATAATTATATTATGTCTAAATGCATTCTATTATATAAAAAAGTGTGAGTATTCGTAATTAAAATAACGTAATTAATGTAGGATTTTATACGTACCTAAGTAGATTCTAAGATTTAAAGTAAGAGCAATTTTGTTTTTATTCTTTAATTTTTTCTTTCTTTTTCATAGTATCTAAATCCCGATCTTATTTATTTTATTATTACTTGTTCGGGGCTTATGTTAAAGTTGATTGAGATAATAGGGTAAACCACGCAGTAAGAAGCCTCAATCACTGGCCATGTTCTAATAAAAACATCTAAAAGAAACTGAAGTAACGTAAAAGAACTAGATATGATGATTTGTGTGCCTTATTATTAGGGTGAGGTTTATTTAATTTTTGACATTTTGGTCATGTTTTTTTAATTAATATTTGTATTTGTACATCTTTGTTTTTATGGCAAAGATCAGGATTTTATTTATCCAATGACAGAAACACGATTTGCAAAACATTTCTAGATCCAAATGTATATCAGATACTTTCACATTGATAAATACATTTTTATTTTCACATGTTTATTTTGACATTTAAAATGTTGATTTAAAAATCATTTAAAAATTTAAAAGGAAGTCGCGTTTATCTACCCCATAACAAAAATTGTCTGCAGGTGCTTAATTGGCCAGTTACTGCAAGGTTTACCCTAACTATAATTCTAGAACTTTCAAATTCAAATTTCAAATTTTATTTTATGTTTTATTGACTGCTTTTATTTTCTATCTGAACGGTTTCTTTTTAAATCTTTTTTCAATAAGATAGATTACCGCTTCTAGCTTTACTTTTTAAGTTGCAACAATTTCGTAAAGGTACATTGTTAGATTTGCCATTTTCTAGAAGTAAGGAAGTTAATTGTAACACCGTATGGTGATGGTATAAGGTTAGTTTAATTGCCCAGCGAGATGAACGTTATTGCAAAGTGCCCACTGCGGGTCCGCACAGGGAAGCGTGTGAAGTAAAGTGGGGTCCCACATTGGGCATTCGCTCTAACCGACGTCCGGGGTTCAAAATCCGGCGCTTCCGAAATCGTAATTTTTATGCTGACGAACGTTAACACAACGTTGCTTTAAGTGTGGTAATTGTAGCGCTTCGGGCCTGATTCTGTTTCAACACATGAACGAGCTATGAAGCCACTGAAAAAAAAAACACAGGGTTACAAAATTTACAGAGAAATGTTTTATATACAAAATTTACAGAAAAAGGTTTTATAATAGTTTTGTTCGGACAAAATGACACGGCAAACCAAAATTAAAACAGAAATATTGTTAATACCAAAACCCGAATTTTAATCGCATCTTTCAAGCTTCTAGATAGGAATTAGTCATCTTTTAGGCATTTTCTTCTGTACCTTTTAATGCAAGTAGGGGTATACGGGTATAGTTTAGTGCTGTATCTAGAAACTGTATGTGTATCTATAAAAATGCCTAAAACCCAAAACCTTGAGACCAAAATTTGACTCATACTGTGGCTGTGGTTCGCTTAGTGGACGTGGGCTAAGTAGATATATATTAACTGTTTGCTTATGATGCTGGCTTTTGCAATGAATAGAAAGTGAATTAGGGTTAGTTATTTTTAAGATAGCTTAAGAAAATAGTACTAAGATATATTCTAAGATGTAACATAAAACAATCGTGTAACTCTTTTAGGTTTAATAATTCGAGCTCACGCATAGTGTCAAAGTACCCGTACCCAAAGTAATGTTAATATCGCTTTTAGGCTAAATTAATGTAATTATTGAATAAATTGTATGAAATAGGTACGTTTTTGGAGAACTAATATTAGGCCGACCATTGTAAATTATCATTTGTGTAAATGTGTTTTTTAATAAAATGTTAAAATTCAATAATGTTTTATATTTCTTCACTCGTTCCCCTAGAAGCGCAGGGGAGTGCTAGCCTTTTCTTTTTCTCCATCGAGTTACTGGTAGATTTAACTAATGACTTGGGAAAATAAGTGAAATATGGAAAACAGTGATTCTGTTTAAATTTAAACGGATTTTCTCATCCATTGGTAGATCAAAACTAGGGTCCTCTAGAAAATTTTAAAGACGATTTTAAAGTGCAGATTAGGACGTAGGTACTTCAGATACTAAACTTCACAAGCACAATAATACATTGGATAGAAAAAGTTCTAATAGTTACCTACTATGAACCTTATAACCCTTTCTGCGTGTGCTGTAAGACTACTTGCCTGACATGTACCTATGCGTAAGCAAAACTAGCAAAATAATCCTAAAATCAACTCCTTTTCAACATATAGAGAGCAATTCAATCCAGGCAGGTTAAACCAAATTTACGTGTAGGTATACTTACTTCGGAGAGGTCCATTTGCACAGTGTTAGAACGTAATATCTCATTGGAATTGAACACATCTGTAAAAATACAAACAGATAGGTAGGTAAATGTACCTTGCATTGTACCTAGAAGAAAAATAAAATTGAAAGGCTAGAAGACAGAGTAATAATTTTGTTATCTACCCTACCTTTAAGAAATTAGGGTTTATACTCGTAGTGTCGATCTTTGGAACATACTTGCCGATCTAAACCTATAGAACCCATTTACCGATCTATACAGCGTGTTATAAAATACCCCGTTAAAAATATAATTAATTATAATATTGTCAACCCTAGTAAGCTCGTACCCCTATTTTTATTAGTTAGAAATATAAAAATTCAATGTAGGTTTTCTTTAAGAAATGCAAAATTAAGTGTTTCAGGGTTTTGCTAAATCATCCCATAAGAAGGGTAAAATAGGGTTGGTTTTCAAATTGACCTAAAACTCATAGTGTGATTAAAGTTCCTTAAACTTGATAAAAAAAAATCAAATGATGTTGGATGTTTATATGTTTGTAAGTCAATCACGCCTAAACTACCAAACGGGTTTGTATGAAATTAAAAATTACAGCATACAGAATGCATGTGTTAGATTCTGTTTCCCTATCCCGCCTCGAGCCCACATCTTTCCCTACATTAATCGCCATGGCCTCTTAAAAATGTCCTCGCGTCGTAGCTTCCATTTTGCTGTTTTACTCTTTGGCATCATAAATAGTCAACAACCTTCGTATTTATATGAAAAACTAAATTTTTCCAACCGCTTCCAGCGCTTTGCTGTACGAATGATTTGTCCCAGCCATAGAACGACTGCCTCTCGTGGCAGCTTCCGGTATGCTGCTACGAAATGCTGGAATAATTTACCCCCTCCTATAATAAATTGCAACAATATTTACTCTTTTAAAAAAACCCTTAAGAATTACCTTTTAAACTCACAAGTCCATCCATAGGTAGTCGTTCTAGGCCTTATATTTTATTTTATTATATTATTCAAAAGTAGGTATATTATTTTGTTTTCGCTATCTAGTTTAGGTATATATTTTTATAGAATGTTAAATAGTAGGTATTTTAGAATTTTAAGTACTTAATGTAAATATATGCACTGTGTGATTATACAGTATGCTGCCCCACACGCACTATGGCTCCACTGAAAATCAGCGCTGCATCAACTCTCGCTGTTGCAGCATATAGCTGAGTGGTGACCAATTTTGTTGTCAATGTTCCCAATATGTATGTTTTTGTTTAGTTTATTCTTTCCTTCTTTCTTTCTTTCTTTCTAAATTAAGAATATAAATAGCTAACTACTGTAAAATGTGGGCATGTGCCAAATATAATGTTTGGACGTGCCTCTAACTACCACCACTAGACATCTTCAAAGGATCTAAGCGTCTGGAGATCTGAGAGGATGTCTACCGTACTTGGGGATTACAGTCGTGATCCTATTTATTTATTTTATTTTTGATAGCTTAGGTATGTCCCGGTATTCCGGAACATAATGCTATTGCATATACCTAATACTTTTTATCCAGGTACCACGAAGCGAAGCCGCGGACGGAAGCTAATACTTATAATATACATATCTACCTAAATTCACCAGTAATTACGACAATTACTGGTGAATCAATAGTTACCTAAAATTATCTCTGCAGGATTCCAATTATTGTCGCAAGCCTAGCATAATAATTATCGTAGGGCATAATTATTGCTTTTGTAATACAAATTTAACCCATTACAACCCATAGTACCTACCCTAAACAGAATAGGTAATTACCGCACGTCATTACGGGGTTGAAATATGCGGACAAAAAACTTAAAGCTACATTTTCCTCTTCAACAACAACAATTTACAATAATCAAGGACTTTTAATGAATGGTCAAAGTAGGCTACCTATCTTAATTACAAAAGACTTACTGACTGAATGACTGATCTACAAGATATGCACAGCCTAAATCACTAGTCCTAGAAACATGAAATTTGGAATTCCTGAAATTCAACCTCTAAGAAGGCACTTCGGGGTTTGAAGTATTTTTATATCTTCACGTAAACGAAGAGAAAAGATAATTATAAAGAGGAAAGATTTGATTGTTTGTTTGTTTGTTTGTTTGCATCGAATAGGCTCCGAAACTACTGGACCCATTTGAAAAAATCTTTCACCATTAGAATCCTACATTATCCCTGATGAACATAGGCTATAGAATATTTTCAAAAATGTTAGGGATCAAGCTCAAACTTCGATATTGTAAACCGACGTGTGAAAAAAAATACCTTATATCGCTTACGCTGCGGAAATTATTGACAATAGAACAAAGTAATGTACTACAGTTTTATAGATATCATCAATATCTACAAAAAAGTCCATAATACCATATGTCTAACTATTCCGTATGAAAACAAACTTCGATAATGTAACCCAAGGTGTAAAAAAAATACCCATAAAATCATTATTTCTCCCGTGCGACGCCGGGGCGGACTGCTTGTTAGAAATATACGTCGTGGATTGAACGTAATTGCAAAATAGATATTTCAATTTGTTTGCTACATTTTTGATACCTGTGGGAAGTTAGACGAGTGCTGTTGTATTATCGATTGCCGACCACAAGCCCTACATAATGCATTGCTAGGAATATAGGGCGCTTGCTTGGGGGCTTTGCATGGCACGAGTACCTACCTACCTTTAATGTCAGTTTGTTTAATACTTCTGTTATAACGAGGGAAAAATTGTATTTTTGTTTGAGCTGGATATAATAAAAACGAACATAATTGAATTCGGTCTACATTATCATTCCTAAAATATTAATTCGTTTATTCGTGTGAAACCGGGGCGGACTGCTAGTATTTTATAAAATGAAATACGATCACGACTTTAATCTCCAAGTACGCTAGATATAACTACTGAATAATTAATATTATTAATATTATTACTACTGAATCTTGAAGTGGTCTAAAGGGGGTAGCCAGATGCACATCCAACCTTATATTTGGCAGATGCCCACATTTAGCATTAGTAGTATGCCCGTCGCCGCTTATAAGATAACTAATTGTTTTCTTCATGATGTTTTTGAACGCGCGTGAATACGCTTAAAGGCGCTACCAGTTCCTAAAACCGCGGCAGAAACGACTAAGACAGTTAACAACGGCAAGCTCTAGATGGCGTATGCGTATCGTAAATATTATCGACAGTTTTTATGAGATCGCTTTGCTGGTACCTACGTAGGCAAGTAATAGGGGTAGCTTTACCCACCCCTCAATAACCATTTTCTCTTTGTCCGCCTTTGCTTTTCGAATAAATTAATGATATAAATTATGTATAATTACTTATCAAAAACCTATTCTAATAGAAATCTAGATCTACATATTACCTATCTTTAAGACGCTGCCAGTCGACGATTATTTTTGTTCGAAACGAAAAAAGAAATACTTGTGAACAAGCCACATCTCCTATTTTATAATGTATAGTATATGTGAATAAAGATGTACCCATCTTTAATCACTTCGATAAATAATCCTACCGACCGCTGCAATGATGACAAACACACGTCCGCGCGTGGTCCGCCTTAGCTTTTCGAATAAATTAATGATATAAATTATGTATAATTACTTATCAAAAATCTATCCTAATAGAAATCTAGATCTACATATTACCTATCTTTAACAATAAATCACAAGTTGATTTTAATAGTAGGTATATAAAATATTTCGATCATAAATTCTAAAACGTATCATTTTGAAATAATATCTTTATCGTGAAAAGTTTCTGCTATTATGTTTTCAGCTTAATAGAAATCTAGGTAGGAACCTGAAGTAATATACTTATAAAAATAGGAGATGTGGCTTGTTCAGAAGTATTTATTTTTTCGTTTCGAAAAAGAGCAATCAGCGACTGGCAGCCTCTTAACAATAAATCACAAGTTGATCTTAATAGTAGGTATCAAAATATTAATAAATATTAAATTTCTTTTTTCGTTTCGAAAAAGAGCAATCGTCGACGGTATCTAAGGGGGGTATCTTAAACATTTTTTGAATAGAAAAATCCATTGAAGTACGTCCTCGTGTTGATTCCACGGGTCAAAGGTCGAGGTACCTCTTTTATCTCTTACTTTATTTTATTTTATAACATTCCTATTTCACATTTATTTTATTCTAATCGAGGTGAATGACTGAATTCTAACCTGCGCTCTGAGCGATCGCTGACAATTATAATAATCGGCCCGAAAATTGTCTGCGAAAATATAACATTAAACTAAGTATTTATATTACTAGCGTCTTAGTTTCGCAAAGGTGAAATTAAAAAAAATAAGAGTTGAAGCCTTTGATCATAGAATTTATTTAAAACTGGGTTCTGATTACAAGTAACTCAATTTTTAATTAAATTTTTAATGAGAGAAGTCGTTACTGTTTTCAGAGCAGAGTTTTTATTACGATTTTTAATGAACTACAATTTTCTAGTACGTTTATTATATTTATTAAGGTATAACTTAGGTTTAGCATACGTAAGCCATATCAATTTATTTTTCGGCGCCTTGGTGGTACAATATTGGTGCTATGAGAGATAGTATTATGATTGAACGTAAACATCTCGCAAAATAACGGTGTTCCCACAAAAAAAAAATCGAAGGCTAAGGGTTACATTACTAAACCCTTTTATATCAAAAGAGAATTCGTTAAAAAAGCAGCTGTTATGGACCGGTCAGACCGGCAGATGGACATCATGGGAAAAATATTTAGAGTTACAAGTCCTACCTTCGAGTACAGTCGCGTTCGTAATAATAGGTATAATAACTATAGATTTTAACACGGGTGTATATCACGTAATTAATTTTCTCCAGTCTGCCCTCGACCATGGCTATTGTAACATATCCGAAACGTCGGGAAAATAAATTACGTGATAAACACCCGTGTTAAAAATCTATAGTCATGTTAGTAGACATGACTATAGATTTTAACACGATAGTTTGAAAAATAATAGGTATAATATTACTAAGCAGCAGCGAGCTTGCAACCTATCACGTGTGGAAAGCTAACTACTGCAAACTGTGGGCGTGTGCCAAATGTATTGTTCGTGCCTCTGACTAACCACTTTAGACATAAGGATCTGAGCGCTTGGAAATCTGAGAGTATATCTACCGTAGGTACTTGGGTATTATGGTCGTGCGTGATTCTATTTAATTTCATTTTTATTAGTAATTTAAGTCCCAAAAGGAAGTATGTATGATTTATTTGCCAAGCTAGCCTACTAATATTATTCATGAAATCCATAAGTTTGTGATAGTTTATGTTACTATGTTTGTGGTTCAATCACGACCAAACGGATTTGGATGAATAAAACACACACATGGCATGTGTATAATATGTTTATAGGCTATTATTTTGTATTCCAGTTTCATCAGTTTTTTCAGGTTACCTATATACTTAACATAATCTAATAAATAAGCTAATCTAATCTAATAAGCCTACTTTTTATCATAATCGTAGTTTTATGGAACGATTGTGTGTAGACATTTAATTAGTAAGACATTCATCTTAGGAAAGTTCTTGAAAGTTTGAGATAGATATTTCGAATTCGTGTTTAGACTAAGCCGCATTGAGTAATGACAGCATTTTATATATTTGTTTCTATGCATAGAAAAAATATTGCATAGCTAAAGGAAATAGTGACCCGTGTGCAATGCCTATAATTACTGCCGGCCTGGACGAAGGGTCGGCAACCAATTTCAAGGGAAGTTTAGATGATTAAAATGAGATCAATCGAAAGCCTAGCAAATATTTGTTTTATACTTTACTAGCATCCGCCCGCGGCTCTGCTCGCGTGATACCTAAAGGGTAGTACCCAAAAGTACCCTATTTGTTATTTCTGAACATAAGCTATGTATATTCCAAGTTTCATCTTAATCCAAATCTGTTTGGTCGTTTGAGCGTAATGGAGGCACTAACATCCTCACAATCTTTCGAATAAATTGGAACGTTTATAATAAAAATTACTTATCCATCTGGGTATTCATAATTATTTTGAGTTATGCATGATTGAGGAACAAACACATACGGAAACATGATGTTGGTACTGATTTTTATTTCAATAAAATACCAAGGAGCACTTTAAAACGTCTTAGGAGCTAAGCGAAGCTACGTCTGTTCCTCGCGATTAAGCCTATTATTTTTTTCAATTATCCTTTCCTAGCTATATAAAGCTTCAGTGTGGCGCAGACCGAACAAGGTGAAGGCTCAAACAAGAAAAATAAAGGTACTAACCAAGTAGGTACAATAAAAAATAAAAATAAAGAGCTTCAGCAAAAGTTCTAAAGGCAGCAAACGCTACACTTGATTTAGAAATAAAACCTAAAGATGAAATAACTATTTACTTAAAAATTATTTAAGGCAAAACGAACAGCATATATGTTTAAAAATAAATTCTAATGATGTACTAAAGTAGCTCTTACCGAATGCTCTATGTAGATGCAGTACCGCTGAGACGTAGTCTCCAAACCGGAGCATTCCATCTTTTCTCATGTACCGCAGCACGAGTAAACTCATCACCTTCTCGGGGACGTCGAAGCCAGCGTCTCTCAATGCGTCTCTAAACCTGGTTGGTAAAGGAAAATGTGTGAAAAATAGTAAAACTTCTTGAACTTTGTTCAAGTGGTGTTATACTTATTTCTACATCGACGTTCCAGATAGTATATTAAGAAAAGAAAAATAGTATTACGAGTTTGATACAAATACGGTAGACACCTGCTCAAATCTCCAGGCGCTTGGATCCTTCAAGATGAATGACTTAAAGGGGTAGTCAGAGGCACGTCCAAACTGTACATTTTGGCACATGCCTATATTTTCCCACATTAAGTTAGAAGTAGAGATACTCAATTTACTGAAAGGTTCCTAGAAGTTTCAAAAATACATATTAAAGAAGTTTTGTTCTTTGAACCTCCTAAAATCAATACCAGATTATTATAAGTCGTTCAAGTATGTTCTTACTAATAAGTATGGATAAAAATACGATCACGATTAAGGGGCTCCCAGTCGCTGATTGCTCTTTTTCGAAACGAAAAAAGAAATACTTCTGAACAAGCCACATCTCCTATTTTTATAAGTATATTACTTCAGGTTCCTACCTAGATTTCTAAAAAGCTGAACACATAATAGCAGAAACTTTTCACGATAAAGATTAGATTTCAAAATGATACGTTTTAGAATTTATGATCGAAATATTTTATATACCTACTATTCAAATCAACTTGTGATTTATTGTTAAATATAGGTAATATGTAGATCTAGATTTCTATTGGAATAGATTTTTGATAAGTAATTATACATAATTTATATCATTAATTTATTCGAAAAGCTAAGGCGGACCACGCGCCGACGTGTGTTTGTCGTCATTGCAGCGGTCGGTAGGATTATTTATCGAAGTGATTAAAGATGGGTACATCTTTATTCACATATACTATACATTATAAAATAGGAGATGTGGCTTGTTCACAAGTATTTCTTTTTTCGTTTCGAACAAAAACAATCGTCGACTGGGAGCGCCTTAAGTACTTATGCCAAATTTTAGCTCAATCGGTTGAAGATAACTGCTTCACAATTGAGTTGCAAGATTGCACCTCAACAAACATAGTTACAGTGTTACATACATTGCTAGTTAAATTAAAGCTTTTAACTTTGACTTATTTTCTAATATATTTTCTTATAGTGAAAATCTGTATGTAATTGGCAATTACTTACAAGTTGTTCAATTAACGTTACATAATATCAAAAACAAATAACGTCTAAACCAAGTTCCCTTATTCGTTTTATCATTTGTTTTTTTGTCCGGATAATAATAACTGAATATCAGTTCAAGAACCTGTGTGGTTCAAGAGTCAGAGAAGGTTCATTTTGCCTTCTCTTTCATCATCATTTCCTTGTCTCTCCACTTCATGTCGAGTCGGAAAAAGAAGAAGAAGAAGAAAGAAGCCTTCTAGAAGAAGAAGAAACGTCATACCTTTCTGCTCGTAGCACGCCCATCTTCTCAACAGCATGCTTCTTAAAGAGCAGTTGCCAGTGCTTCAAGCTGCACATCAGGTCCTTGAAGTCTGAAAGTGATATGCGACCTGTGCCGTTTTTCTGGTAAATTGGTTAAGAGAATATTACGAATAGACTGTGACATTGTACAGAACATAGCAATCATTTCGTATTTGTTTTTTATACCTAGGTACATTATTTTTATTATAATTATTTAAAAGGGCCTCTTAGATGTTGTCTTAGACCTTTATAAGCGCGGCATAAGCTTGTTATTAAAGATACCTAGATTACTTCGTCTGAAAATAACAAACCTTAAAAATATATGAAATTTTACCTTGGAAAGCCTAACCAAAGTTATATGAAGTTATATTTTAAGTTGGTACTGATAATTAACTTACGACTTAAAATAAACTACAAAATTATCCGAAAATGTTTCGTACTCTTTTTTGTTGTATAAATCGATCTTCTGCAGGCTAAAAACGAAGATCTATCAGGGTAGAAATGTATCAAACTTCACATCGATGTTCAACGAGGGGTTGTAAAATATAATCTATCTATCTTGTGCGTTAGGGTGCGCCTGTCAGAAACGATCGAGTTTCCATCCATAGGGTGAGTTATAATTACGTTTCATAAACTGAAAAGGACACCGATGAAATTTTTTGACCAATCGAAAAGTCAAGAGTTTTTTTTAAATTTGTATTTTAAGTGTGCAATGTGAATTATGACGGAACTGTTAGTTCTACATAATTTAATTTTAAATGAAACAGATTATGGACTAAATTCTACACAATAGAAAAAAAAAACATACAAATCAATCAAAAGGTATGCATGGTATACGAGTACATACAAAAATGAAACAAAAAAATATATATATATAATTACGCAGTCAAATTCATAACCTTCACCTTTTTTTGTCAGTTGTGTTTCAAAAAAATTTTTAATATTCCATGACGTTTAGTCGTTATTTTTACCTATTAAATAGCAAGTGTTTTATTTTTTTCTACATTACCTTATTAATTTTTCGATGTGTCGATGTGGACTGAGCCTCTTACGATATTAGCGCTAGGCGCCATAAGGCGATTAAATATTGATTAAATATCGCTCGACAGTTAATGATCTGGAACCTTGTACCTATGTAAATAATTTGCAGTACATGCAGTTCTACTTACAAAGGCGGGTTAGTCGTAATTGTGTGTTTAGCTGCACGTGTTTCACGGCCATTGTTTTGTGTGCGTAAGCTCTGGAGCGTTCAGTATTACGCATACAAAAGCGCGTGTCTATATACATCACAACTATAACTACTGCTCACCCGTTTTCGTGAGGAAGTTTGCCTGATTCTTCTAGGCTTGGTCGCGAGGAATCGGCGTAGCTTCACCTAGTTCCTAAGACGTATCAAAGTGATCCTTGTGATTTTAATGAAATAAATGATTTTTGAATTTGAAGAACAATTAAGTATATTGTTCATGAAAATCCTCAACATCTAATTTAAACTAACACTCCAACTCTACTTCAGATATTTTAATGATAAACTTGTAAATTCCGTAACCATGAGGATAATTTCGCGAATCTACGCTACACGATATCTAAACTTTCCTAACTCGATACGGGGAGTTGTCTCAACTGGATTTTAACCCAATTAGGGCCGGATCAGAATGTTGTCAGACGTAAAATACACGGCAACAAAGTTCGCAGTCTCGCTTATAAAAGGATACGTCTAGGGAAAGGACGATCTGCCGGCAGGTGTCGATTGTCGCACAACTTTTGATATAATCGTTGGGGAGACAGGCGTCCAGCAACTCTTGCAATTCAAATATATTTATAGTTTTGTGCTCGTCTGCCAGCTGCAGGAACAATGCTTCGTACTGTGCGAAGCTGTTAGTTTTCGCGCCTTGAGGCGCTTTGAGTAAGGCGGTTTTTGTTTTTCTAGGCGGATCGTCGAGAACTTTCATTTTGACAGGTCTGTTCGAGAATATCCTAAGGGTGAAATGTGCCTCTTCCCGGGGGGCGAATGTTGTTGGTATGATTATATAAGCTGCTGCGTCTAACTCGCATCTGCAACAAACACAAATGATTATAAACAAACACTTAAAGTCACATACTTAGACAGGCAGGCTTATTGCATAAAAAACGATTTTGACCCGCTCTGATTTTAATTACCAGAGCTCAGAATTTAGACAATACCAATGTCCACAGTAAATATTAAAGGATCTTGCAATAGAGTGTTTTTTTTAAATACTTACATAGATATTGTCTAAAGATATTGTCTTGAAAATCAGCGAGTAAAGATAATTTTTTATGCAATAAGCCAGCTGACCCAAAAAGTAGGTTACTTGCCTGAATCGCGGGAGTTAAAAACATGTAGGTACTAGTAAGACCATGCGCACATTTGACCTTCCCTGATAATCAAACCTGCACCTCTCGCGACTAAGCCCGGGGGCTTTTGTACCGAAACGCTTGGTAGTTTCTGGATACCAAAAATATCCGATTTTACTTTGTAGATTGTAGTAAATATGGACCATTGCATGCAAATGTTATTTTGTCACTCGTAAACTTCAAAATTGTATAATAACTTTGCAGACGACAAACAATTTACCTTACTTAACAACTAATTCAACTCGTAGCTTGTTTTACAATTAGTTTGAATCTGGATTATACTCATTAATAGACAGAGCAATATTTTATGTCCAAGTTACATATTGATAAAGCTTATAATAATTACGTTTAAAAAACTAAAAACAAAACCGACTTTTTGTTTATAAATAAAAAGAAGGGCAAGGTCTATAGTTGAAAACCACTATAATAATGCCAATAAATTTTGAAGGTTTCTCTTAATTTCCCTGGGATCCCATCATCAGATGCTGACTTGGTAGTAATATGACCACCTTGGAAGTATAGACTTTCAAATGAAATAAAATATTTTGTAAATCCGTCCAAAAACGCCGGAGTAATCGTGTAATATACAAGCAAAAAAAAAAAAGATCCTCCTTCGAAGTGGTTTTTAACCATCAGAACTCATTAAAATAATATATTGCAACGAAATTCGATAAAGGCGCTTGGCTGCAAAAGCCAGTAGCAGCGTATACCTATACCTTTTCACTTTTAAACAATTCGACTCAGGTTCAAAGGATTCTATGCTCGAGTGGTTAGAGTCGTTACAGACTTGTTTTCAACACGTTAAAACACGCTTTGATGTGCATTGACAAACATACAATACAAGCTAAATCCGAAACTATAAAGGTACCTAATAATACTAGCTATTAAAATTGGACGACGTCTAATATTACGCGTCGCTGGACCCCACTGAATAAAATGAAAGAGGCAAGTATGACACAATACCTGGGGTGCCATGCGCACCCTATTGGTATGTAAACAAGGTTCATTTTGATTGTAAATATGTCATCACAGGATTAATTTTGGGAGAAGGTTAGGGCTATAGTTTAAATTAATCCGTGAGCTAGGGACATTGCTGCATCTGTTCATGATTTGTAAAAGATTTTATAAAATTACTAGTAGAAATCCCTGCAACTGCATTCGCGTAAGTTCATTTAAATCGTCGTTGCACCCCATTAGGGGACGAGTTTCGAAGATGTTGTCATCAAGTTCCTAGGACACGTCGTTTTGGCGTAACTACTTACGTAGATTTTAGTTTTCGTGTTAATACTTTAATATCAATCCTAATATAATATTATAAAATGCGAAAGTTTGTGAGTTTGTATATAATGATTGTTCCCTAATCAAACCTAAACGACAAAACGGATTAAGTGGAAATTTGCTGTAGTACCTATGTAGATAAAAAACCAGAATAACAAAAGAGGGAACTTATAATCCGAAAAACAACCCTTACATGATAAAAACATGCAAAAAGGAGATTTATGTATAGATAAAATTAGACATCTCAGACCTACAACATTGAGTTGCCATAGCAACGCATTCTACCAAAAAGATTGATTTCTACAAAGGTCGGTATTCGAATGATAAGCATTCTACCAAAATTAGTACCTTATTTTATCAGTAAAAGTTTATACGGAAAAATGGAAGTGCCTAAAATAGCTTTTTTCTAGGCAATTATTGAAATTTGACAGGACAACGTCTGTCACGGATCGGCTAATAGGTAATATAGCTATACTTAATACATTTACTGACAAAAAACGAGTTTTTATGAATTTTTAAAACGAAATAAAGGAAGATTGTGCGGTCAAATGACTAAAATGGTTTGAATCGTTTCATTCATACCAACTTTTTGTTCTGCCGTAGACTGTGGGTATTCAATGAGATAAAATCTGTCACCGGATCACTCGCCATAGGGGGATAAATCGTGTTTTTATTGTTCGGTGTCCGGCTACCGGTACACCGGTTTGGAAATTGCTTTATCATGAAAAAATGCAAATTACCGTATAAACGAGACAGTCCCTTTTACAAGGTTTTATGTAATTTTTAGAGCTTAAATGACTCTTTTATGTTTTATTCATTGTGTTTATTGTTAATTTTAAGTACTGTGGGATAAGTGATTCTCATGCGAACAATTTCGAATAAAAGGAAAGACTCGTAAAGATGCGATGACAAGCGCGTAGCACATACCTACGTAACTGCTGTAACTAGTTTCGTAGACAAGCCGTAGCAACTCGTAGAGCTTCCGTAGACCACTTAATTTTTAATATCCGGAGTTCCACAAGGTTTTTATTCGATGGCTGTTATTCCGTGTTACATGTTAGTGAAAGCAAGATTAGAAAAATGTCGCCAGGCACAAATAAATCTTCATATTTCAGAAGTATACTCGCTAATGGGATGTTATTACATTGATGTTTTTACATCGAACATAAGTAACCTTTAGTATATGTATATTTATATTATTTCAAATTTCTATGCTATTCAAAACAAATACAAACATCAAATTATATTCGCTAATGCGCTGCCTGGCTTAGTTAGAGTGCTAGTAATCTTACCTATGACTGATCTGTCGGCTGTTCGAATAGTTCGAGTTCATTGTGCTCTTGAACCGTTTGAAGAAGGACGGCGACGCTTTCTCGGGGATCGGTGAGGGAAGCATGTAGACGCTAAAGCCTATGACCTTAGGTTCCATGATCTTGTGCTGGTTCAAGGACACTATGATTGTCCCGGGCTCGTTCAGGACCACCTGGACTTGTGGGTTCATGTGGAAGAAGTCTGGAATAAAAAAATAAATAGGATCACTATAATCCCCAAGTATGGTAAACATACTTTTAGATCTCGAGGCGCTTAGATCTTTGAAGTTGTCTAAAAGGCACGTTCAAACATTATATTTGGCACAATGTCCACATTTTGCAGTAGTTCGGCATTCCATACGTAACAGGTTGCAAGCCTATTCCCGTTTATAAGAATACTTGGTTTCCTCAAACATTTGTTTTAATGCGCACATAATTTTTTGAATAAAATTATCTATTGATGCACGCCAGGGTTCGAACCCACGACCATCAGATTGAAAGTGGAGGCTCAAATCAGCCAACACTGCTAAAATGAACGAATGGAATGAATTGATCCAATAACAGCAATTATCGCACATAATTAAAATTAAATTTCCCGTTTATTTGATCGCTGGGATTAATCTCGAAAAGTAATTATATGGTAATAGATTTATACAAACTAATAGGATACTATCGGGATAGGTTTGCGCTCGGCTGTTTTAATAACTCGCTCGAAATATTTAGGTTGCAATAAATTGATTGGATGTCAGGCAGGTGTTAATAAACCCTTACGAACTGTATGATCAGTAGGTACGCTATATTTAGGTTTCATAAAATTGTACTTGCATATAAACTACGCGTTTGTTAACAAGTCAATCTATACTCGTAATCTTATATATCAAAATTAATCACTATTTCCCTTGGTCATAGAATCACGCGTAAATAGTTGGACCGATTTTGCTAGAAGAAATTTCAATGGTTTACGATATACATATTTGTCAAAAATTGAATCTGGTAAAAGCTAGTAGGTAAGTAATATAGTAATGTAGAAAATGTCTCGGTATTATTCGTCTCTCGTTTACTTGTGCAATAATGTATTATTAATTAAAACACACACCATGCTTATTTCAAGTCATATCATCATTTTATCATTTTCCCCTTTTCCCACTGAATGTGGGGTCGGGACAATATGTTGCTAAGAGGATTTGGCTTATCTTATAAAACCGGCTGCCTGCGTCAACCCACTTTTGAATCATGAAAGAGGGTGAAACAATATAAAATAAGAAAACTTGGAAAAGAGAATAAACATAAAATTATTCATGTTTTTATAATTTCAGATGCTGTGTTTCCATGAAGGGTGTCATCTTCAGACGCTTCCTCGGGGGTTTGCGAGAAACCACAACATTGCGTAAGCCGGCGCAGTCAATCCGTGTAACCTGTACAACTTAGTTGCAACTTAGTTGTTTTATAATGTACTAGCTTTCCATCCCGGCTTCGCAGTTAGTTGTACCAAAATGTTTAATTTGTTATATTATTTTTCCAAACTATCGTGATTAATAGACATAACTATAGATTTTAACACGGGTTTTTATCACGTTATTACATTTAATTTATTTTCCCGACGTTTCGGCTGTTGTAAAATTGTGTAAAAATGTTTAAATTGTTATTCTGTTGTTCGGTATGGAGACAATAAAACAAAGCCAAAATCATAAACGTCGGTCCGCTTTCGAGTTATAAATGGTGTAGCTAACTCGGCAAACTTAGAATCACTTTAAAATTAACCAATGTTGAGTTAAGTATTAGCGCGCGCGTTATGGTCCACTCACCCTGAAGAAGATTCTCTAGATGAATCGAAACATTGTCGGTGTCCTCATTGACAATTTATCATTTACGTGAGTAATTTCCCGTTGTTGTAATAATGAGTTCTTAACAACTTAAAAAATCTATATCTATAAATAATGGGCCTTTATAGGTAGATTGGTGATGAGTCTCACCAATATTGTTCCTGCAGCCGCCAGCATTAACTCCTCGTTTCCACCCGCTCTGGTACATCTTCATTTGCCACTTACTGCGGTCTACGAGAGACGTCTCCGCCTTCAAACATAGTAAAAACCTTATTGTAGGTACACAAAATCAAATAAACTTTATTTATTAAATGGCCAGGGCCGGATTTAGCGGTATGAAAGCCTTGGGGCAATACATGATTAGGCCCCTAATTATTTTCCAAACAGATTAAAGTTGTTATACCGCCGAAAGACCTCCTTCATGGCTCATTCTTGACGTGCCCGCCAAAGTGCGCAATAATAATCCACTATAATTACTAAATATACAAGAAAAAGTTGAGCCACTAATATTAAGAGACCGATGCAAAAAGTCCGTAGGTACGAGTAACTGAACTGGATATCTAGAAAACTACTTTGACTTGTATTACTTAGCTGTAATATTAATTCTAAAGATAAAGTTTTATATTCGTATCTAATTAAAAGAGTTATGTTACTGACCTCTGGCAAAATATTCTAGACTTTAAGAAAGAAAATAAAAAATCATTATTTATTTTCTCTGTAAGTACTCTAATCGAATAAAATCATTTATTAAACATTTTTTATACCTTGCTGGTCTCCTCATCTAGGTGGACCGTCTCCAGCCGAGGGAACACCTGTTTGAAGTCGCTGAACAGCATCCAGAACCAGGAGGTAGACTTGGCTGATGATATGAGGTGCTCTCGCTCTCGTGAAGGTATTGACATCCATCTGTGTTGTTTAAAAAATGTTTGGGTGACGCCAGGTTTCTAAAAGCTTACGAAATAGAGCGTAGTTATACCAATGTCATATATACTCGTATGTATGTATGTCAAAGTCAAGTAAAAAAAAAAAAACAGTTCTACAAATGGCGGCGTTTTTATTCAAAACTTTAATTAATTTTTCATCGATACATGTTGAGTCAATCTAGAAATTTGGTTTAAGTATAGGAAAATAGAACCGAAGAATAGATTTTTGTT
The DNA here is from genome assembly GCA_912999785.1 of Hydriomena furcata. Classification (NCBI taxonomy): domain Eukaryota; kingdom Metazoa; phylum Arthropoda; class Insecta; order Lepidoptera; family Geometridae; genus Hydriomena; species Hydriomena furcata. Next base: position 5,824,501 of record OU538821.1, read on the forward strand.
TTCATCTATGGGTATGAGTCTACCCGGATAAGACGGAAAAAGTGATAAAACCACATTATCTTGAAAACCATCAAACTTAAAAAGAAACTGTCTTTTATTTATGTAGCTAGTATGATTATCTAACAAATTATATAAAAATGAACTGTTTAGCTATTTACAGTTTTGAGTAAAAACTAAATTAGTGTTTTGGAAGAGCCAACTTTGGAAAATAAATCTATCGAGAAAAGTATCACCAATCGTGTTTCTGTCTATAATTTATCTAGATTTTTTTGCGGTTATTAATCGTCTTAAAGGTCTTATTAGTAGTAGGTTATTTCTTTGTAAGTTACTGTGCTTGTATGCACAGTAACAGTTTAACTATGATTGTGTAGTACGTACTAACCAAGTATTAAGGTTCGTAGTCTGTATCTTCTGCTTGTTTTATCTGCCAAATACTCAGATAAAAGCAGGTAAATACACACCTATGTTTATTTTACGAATAAAATACATTATGGACTTAATCTCGAAGGACGTCGCAAATCTTTACACTTTTATTAGATAAACGTCACTTATAAGCGTTCTAAAACTGCTTTCGTTATTTGCTTACTCAGACTCGCAAAGCTGCAAAGTACTTGCTAACAAAGTTACCTTTGCAATCCTCTTGGCCTTGAATTTGATCTCCCCTCGAGGGTTCGTGAGCTACTTTGAAGGTTGCCCTTTTAAGAAGCAATCTGATTGTACATCATTTACAATTCATCAGATATTTATGAATATCTTTGTTTGTTTGTAATGGATAAACCAAAAACGACTAAACTGATTTTAAAAAAATCTTTCATCTTTACTAAGCTACATTATTTCTGAGTAACATGGGCATGGGCTGGCATCTTTTATATTGAAAAAGTGTTGGATTCCTTAAAAAAATTACAATAGTTTGAAGAAAGGTATAAAATATTGCCAAAATTTTTGTTTTTTCGCGTACATTGCATAAACTATTGATTGTACATAAACAAATATGATACTGTATATTGAATGTCCTCTGATTGAAATTGAATGAATAAATGCGCACAAGAAAGTTCACAAGTTAAGTAAAATTTGTCAATCAAAACATAGATCCGAACAAAAATTGATATTTAGGAGAATCATGAGCCCTCCCAACATTGTATAGGTAATGGTACAAGACAACTATTATAATAGTTGCGAGACAATAATCGTAGCGACCACGACCATCTTAACGGGGCCAGCAGCGGGACAGAAAATTCCATCCAAATTAATCTTAGAAATGTCTGACGCTCAGCGAAGCTGTTACGGGTCAACTAGTTATTTTATATGGGAAAATCACCTTCTCACTCTAACGACTCCTACCTGCGTTCCACGTATCGCATCGAAACATACTTTCGACAAATCTGTATTTTAATACAAAGACAACAAAATATATGTATCATCACGCTAGACGTCAAGGGAACACTCTAAAATAGTTATGAGAAGACGACCTACTGCGTATTAATGTATAGAATACTCGTTCCAATACAAAGGGACCTTAACCCAGACAACATTTACCTTGACAATGACCTTGATCCGTCTTAAAAGAGGGTCCTTGGAGCCAACGCCCTCAAAGTAGATCTTCAGAATTGGGTCACGCGTTAATCGATATTTAGGGGTCGGAAAATTGTACAGATTCTTAGGAGCTTTATTTGGGTAAAAATATGGGTTTTTTGACAATTCATTAATTTGTTAATGAAGTTATAGTGAAAGTGTTGTAGTTAGTAGTTTGTAGTTAAAAAATATATTTTTAGAAGCAATTTTTTATTAGTAACAAGAAATGATTTGAAAACTTCAAACGAACTTCTAATAAAACAATCTAATACATAATCAATATGGGCTCAGGACTGTAATCTCTAAGCATCCTCTCATATTCAGGCGGTCAGATCTTTTAAGTAAGAGAGTTGGTCAGAGCTCAAACATTACATTTGGCACAAGCTCTTGGCGGTAACTAGCATTCAGTTGAAGGTTGTTATAGCATCTTCTAGATATATAACTTTATGTACAGAAATAAATAACATCTGATACTAATAAATTACAGAATATTTACTAAATACACATGAAACAGTTGAGCTATCTAAAGACCATTGCAAACAGTCTATAGGTAGATCCAGATCACTACCAGTCGGAAGCTTTCCCGAGATGTATAAGGGGTACTTACGTAGCCTCGTTTAGCACTACATGTGACTTGCCGATACTGCCCTTGGGTAGAGGTCTCCGTAACCGCACCACATCCACTGGACCTTCTGATGTATCTACCTGAAAACACCGGAAATTATTAATTAACTCAACTCACTGTCTCGAAATGAAGGTCTAATAATATTGAATGTCGACGCACGGAATTGGCAAGCCGTCACTATTATTTTATTAGGTATTTTTTGTGTATAATCCTACTAATATTATAAATGTGAAAGTTTTTGTTTGTGTCTGTTACTCTTTCACGCAAAAACTACTGAACGGATTAAATTGAAACTTTACAGTAATATTGCTTATACATCAGAATTATACCCGTGAGAAGCCAGGGAGAGCAGCTAGTAGATTAAATAAAAACAACTTAAGACGCTGCCAGTCGACGATTATTTTTGTTCGAAACGAAAAAAGAAATACTTGTGAACAAGCCACATCTCCTATTTTATAATGTATAGTATATGTGAATAAAGATGTACCCATCTTTAATCACTTCGATAAATAATCCTACCGACCGCTGCAATGATGACAAACACACGTCAGCGCGTGGTCCGCCTTAGCTTTTCGAATAAATTAATGATATAAATTATGTATAATTACTTATCAAAAATCTATTCTAATAGAAATCTAGATCTACATATGACACCTATCTTTAACAATAAATCACAAGTTGATTTTAATAGTAGGTATATAAAATATTTCGATCATAAATTCTAAAACGTATCATTTTGAAATAATATTTTTACCGTGAAAAGTTTCTGCTATTATGTTTTCAGCTTAATAGAAATCTAGGTATCTGAGGAACCTGAAGTAATATACTTATAAAAATAGGAGATGTGGCTTGTTCAGAAGTATTACTTTTTTCGTTCCGAAAAAGAGCAATCGTCGACTGGCAGCCCCTTAACATATATTCTTTTAATTTAACTAAATGCAAACTCTAAAATAATCTTCCAACAAATATTGCTGAAACTCGTGATGCATGTTTGCGAAGAGGGCCGAAATCTATTTCCTGTGTGATCGAAAAGTGTGAAGACGTTAACACTTCGCAACAGCAAATACGAATATTGCATCCTTTTTGAATAAGCACTTTGCAATATTTATTTTAGAGAGAATTTTATCATGGTGAGGCATGAAAGTTAGTAAAAAAATAACAATTTTCATAACTCACAATAGACTCAGATACTTGTAAGCGGCAATGGGCTTGCAACCTTTCACGTGTGGAATGATAAATGGACTTGTTATTTACAACCGACTTCAAAATAAGGAGAATATCCACATTAAGCGGTTTTTTAAACGACGAAAAAAGAGAAGGTCCTCAATTGAACTTGTATATATATTTTTTTTTTGTTGCTTCTTTATGTCTGCCTTGTCCGCGCGTATTTTTTTATCTGGTGTTCCGATTCGATGATTTTATAAGCTTTTATTTAACTTGCATTGTATGTACATTGTACATGTCGGTTGAATCTTGTAACTCAAATTTGAAGCAGTTCTTAAAACTTAAAAGAACTAATATAGTTCCTTGATTTTTTTGATTGGTCAAAACGTAGGTACATTGATTACCTATATAATCCGTAGCGGCAGCTTTTTCGCTATCTTATAGTAAGTAAGCGACACCGGAAAGGTCCCTTATTAATTTTAAATAAGAGAGATGTGTTTTCTACATCAGAAACTACCGGACCGATTTAAAAAATTATTTCATCATTAGAATGCTACAGTATCTCTGAGTAACATATAGGCTATATTTATAACTAGAAAAATAGGGATCCCTACTAAAACATCAATAATGTAACCCAAGGTGCAAAAAAATTTGCTATAAAATCATTCACCCGTGCAACGCCGGGTTAGACTGCTAGTTTATAATAAAAGTGTTTTATTTATTCAGGATAGTCCTTTTAAATGTTGGAGGAGATCTGATTTAATTAAGGAGCAAATTTTAGTTTTCGAAACGTACTTATTAAATTCCAATCTTAGATTTCAATAAAATACTTTGCTTGTAGGATCCTTTGCTCTGACTTCTGAGTTATGCGCCCTATGTGGATATTAAAACATTAAATCCGGTCAAGTGCGAGTCAGAGTCGCGTGGAGAGGTTCCGTTCTGTAAAGCCTACCTACTTACTTCAGGTATTTAGGTATTTACTGGGTATAAGTCAGCATAAGACTTAAATAAAGCTACCTATAGGTACCTTTTCTTAAGGCCTTCACACACAGCAACTATAATGTAAAGATGTACATTATAGCATGATACATCTCATTACATCTTTCCATAGAAATCGTCAGGAGACCACACACGACAGCTTTAATATACATTTTTACATCTTCGTATCCTAAGATACAGATACATCTTAATACATCTTAATACATCTTAATACATCTCAATACATTTCCGTATAATGGAATGAAGGGAAAGATACATTACATTACCTGTTGTGTGTGTGATACATTAAGATCATTTAAAGCTATACATCCTATACCATAGCTGCCGTGTGTGAAGCCCTTTACTCTTATATCAAACACACTTTTTGTTTAACCTACCGCCTAATTAATTAAAGACGGGAATCGATGCGTTAAAATAATGATACACCAAATAGTAGATTCTATTGGTAATTGAGTTACTAGAGTAAATAAAAAATACAAATCAAAGTATAAAAATGTTTCTATCAAGTATTTTCTGTCATTGGCATTAGGGTGATATTATTAGGGTTCCATTTTCCATCGCATGTACGGAACCTTAGTAGTAAATAGTATCACGACTGTGATCCCCCAGTACGGTAGAAATCCTCTCATTTCTCATATCTATAAGATTAATTTAGCTAATTATCATTCCAACTGTCGAGTTGTACCTATAAGCGTATCTACGCTCTGGCTAGTAGATTAATTAGCAGGATTGAAGAATGGAATGGAGACCTTTGGAAATTCATTTGAATATTCAGATTGCTTCAAACTGTGGACGCAAAGTTAAGAGATGGATTTTTTAAGTTATTTCTTTTCTGGGGCCGAAGGAGTTCGAATAGCGTGTCACTTTCGCACCGCGAGTACCTATATAGAGCTTGTGGTAAGGCCCCAGGAATATGTGAAAACATTTTCGTCGGTTTTCTTTTTAGGTTTTAAAACGTTATTTTCATACAAAAGTATAAACGAATCCTATATTTCAATCTATATACAATACACGATCAATATAGATAATAGGCTAATAAGAAACAATCATGCAATCATTCGCCTTCATATCTGTAGATATAAGTGTGATTCAAGTTTTTTGGGCAAACAAAGTGTGAATAAGGCAGGAGCAATGAGTATAAGAGGGTCTACTCGGAACCTGAAAACGAAATTTTGTGACAATATTAGATTCAAAATTACATCGTTTCGACTATAGTTTGAATTGATTTGTAAGTAGGATTACGAACATCGATGATTGCCAAAAGTTATTACGGTCGTTCCATCGTTCAAACTATAATCGAAACGATGGTATTTTGAATCGAATATTGTCACGAATTTTTGTTTTCGGTTCGCATGTAGACTTAGACCCCCTGGTTTTACGCACGTCAAACCAATCATGTGCCAATCCGCTCAGTAAATCGCCTTAATTAATAATTTAGTAAATTAATAATTATATTATTTTCATAAAATATTTTAGCTATAACAGCGACTCTATTGTTTGCAATAAGTTTAACATATTTGCTTCAAACAAGCATACTCCTAATAATGTACATTGGCGTCGGCATTAGGCTAGGTATATTAAATACCGATTTGACAAAACAAAGAGGTGTGTTAATCAGTAATTGTAACCACACAAAAAATTACGGCTACTGTTTAGGTAAACTTATTACGAGTTTGTTTAAGTGTGTGCTCATGAACCCGGTATTATTTTGTGCATGTGTGCATAAATTATACATTGTACAGTATGTGTGTGTTTTGCGAGCTTTAATTACCTCGAAAAAATCTCATATAGTTACTGAATATATTCTGCTAATTAGCATCACTTTGCGTCGTCTCTCGATTTGATGACTCGATGTTACGGACAGGATTCCAGATGCGTTCCCCCTAATATAACCTGTCTCTTTCTACCTGCAAACTGACCCCCTCCTTCTATTCACAACTTGAGGTGGTGCAAGAGAGACAGCACTCTATGAAGGGTGCAAATGCATCGGGAGGGGGATCCACCATGTTTTCTTCTCCCAGTAGTTTAATAAGTATCATATTTTATTTTATATAATATATGTTTATTGTATGTTTGAATGTCCGTTAGACAATTCTTGGGTGGCGTACTTATTTCACCGCAATGGTTATTTTATTGTAAATTGTATATTTTTTAGGGCAACATAAACATCAACTGTAATAATAATAATCACCGCATTAAAACATGAAGGTTACAAAAAAATCATAGTTTTTAAATCATACGTTTTTAAAACTAAAAAGAAGTCATTTATTAGTAAACACCTTTATACATGTCATATAAAATATCAGTTATTTTACATACTTAAGTCGAATTGAAAACTTCCTTTTTACGTCGGTAAAGGACAATTGTAAGAAAGATTCGACTTATGAGATTGGTCATACCTTTTTAGGGCAACCCTAGGTGCGCGTAAAGCTGCGGTCCCATATTTTATTTCTGAGAGTCAACTAGACGAAAGAGATAGAGAGAGAAGGGGAGAGAGAGATAGAGAAAACTATTAGCCTCCGCGCTTTTACAACATTTTTTATATTTTATTTTATTTTACTCTAGCTATTGTGCTACAGGCACCAACCACATAAACGGTAAAAAAAAAGCTCCATCTTGTTTTTTTTCAAAAGACAAAGAAGGTGCTCAATTCAATAGTATCATATTTATTTTTTATTTAAGACCTAAGTACGTTTTTACCTGGTTATTTTTTGTACTGCGAAGATAATAGTCATAAGGCGGTCCATTCAAAATGTATTTATATAGTTCCTTCATTAACCTTTAAAAAATATCTAGACTTTTATATTGGTCGACATCTTTTCGTCAAGTTTTTTTTAGTTTACATAACGTCATCTATTTACATGTCTTTTACATAAAATATTATGTATACTTGCATAAATTCTATTGACATTGATGTCTGCAAATGAGATCAAATTCAAATTCATATTTATATTCATAATTCAATATTCATTTATTTTGATAAAATCACAAGGATCACTTTGAAACGTCTTATTAACTAGGTGAAGCTACGCCAATTCCTCGCAACCAAGCCTAGAAGAAACAGGCAACAAACACAGCTTGGGGTTTAACTTTTTTCCAATGATTCTTTCCTTACTGCTATGTAGAGGTCCAGTGTGGTGCCGATAGAACAAGGTGAAGGTTCAAACAAGAATATTAATTAAAAGTTTAGTACTTTACCAAGTACGCTCAACAATAAAAAAAAAAAAATTAAAAAGATATTTGAGTTGAACAAAAATATATTAGAATTATGTACCCGTTGAACGGTGGGCTAATAAACGCCAGCTTCAAAGGGTGACGAGTGGGAGGGAGTCACGTTCCTTTTGTATCAACGATGCTTTTGTTATGCGGATTAGCGAGACTCAGATTTTTGCAGATTGGGTCTGTTGATAGAAAACTGATATTTTAAATGGCGTAGCTGAATAACAACGCAAGTTAAAAAGTCACAAGCTATGAATTCTGCGTAGGTATGTTTGTATAGAGATGTGACATTGATTACAAAAAAATCGATTTTATAGTAATTGATGTTACTATTCTTCGAATAAATCGACATATATGAACAAATCGATTATTCGTGAAGAATCTTGCTGGCTGACCTATATGGTATGTAAGGAACATTTTTTAATATTTATAAAAATCGTTTTATATGCGCAAATTACATATGTGAAAATTCGTAGAATTATTTTTTTAGTTTTTTTTTATCTAACTATTGAATCGAGTTTCCCTACAAATCGTAGAAATGTTTATATCAGAATTACGAGGAAAATGATTTACAGTACTAAGATTTTAATCCAATTATAGGAGTTATGCGCTTCAGCAATATCCCTGTTTCCGAGTTAGTGCGAATATACAAACAATAACCGTTTGCTGGCGCCTCTTGAGTCACTAACGAGCTCAGAAATCACTGTAACATCTCAAGATTCAATATCGGATCAGCATTGTATTATCTATAGATACTTCGGTATTATGTATTGTATTGACATAGATAGATGAAGTTTGCGGAGGCGCATAACTTTAATCGCAGCACTGTAGGTAATATTCGGGGTTTCAAGTGCTTTTCAAAGAGTTCAGACTTCAACAGAGTTAGGAATTATAATTTCTCAGACCTTCCCGGGATATCGAAAAAAATACGTTTAAGCAATATTTATTATCTATCTATTTCGGTGATGGACTTGCAACCTGCCACACATAGAGTGATAACTGCTATAAAATGTTGGTATGTGCTAAATGACATGATGATGTGACTTTAGACATCTTAAAGTATCAGAGGGCCTAGAGATCTGATAAGATGTCTAGGCACTCAGATTCTCAGATATGTATATACTTGGGAATTTAAGTCGTGATCCTATCTTATTTCAATTGTAATGTGTTTTAGATTATGACATGTACATATTATGTGACTTATTTATTTTGATAACAAGATAATTTAAACAAATTATTATAATAAACATTAAACACGACAGCTAAAAAGAAATTAACTAAAAACATTGTTATGTCCCACTCTTTTGGGGGCTTATTAAAATATTGAGCATCACTCCCACAATTGAGACGAATCAATACCGTACCGCACCGACCTCAAATGCCGTAATCCGTCAAGTCGATTCCACCGAAAACCACCGCATCAAAATATCTTCGTGCATTGGCGTCTGACAAGTAGGTAAGCTGAGAAACAAAGCGGTGAAACTCTCAGTACTTTGAAGATACCGTCTATCGTCTTCCCGGCAGCAGATAATGGCGGGAGGAATTCTGCCAATCACTATGCCTTTGTCAATACGAAACTCTTTGGCGGAATGAGTAATGAAATTTAATAACATTTTTCGTTAAGAGGCTGCCAGTCGCTGATTGCTCTTTTTCGAAACGAAAAAAGAAATACTTCTGAACAAGCCACATCTCCTATTTTTATAAGTATATTACTTCAGGTTCCTACCTAGATTTCTATTAAGCTGAAAACATAATAGCAGAAACTTTTCACGATAAAAATATATTTCAAAATGATACGTTTTAGAATTTATGATCGAAATATTTTATATACCTACTATTAAAATCAACTTGTGATTTATTGTTAAAGATAGGTAATATGTAGATCTAGATTTCTATTAGGATAGATTTTTGATAAGTAATTATACATAATTTATATCATTAATTTATTCGAAAAGCTAAGGCGGACCACGCGCGGACGTGTGTTTGTCATCATTGCAGCGGTCGGATTATTTATCGAAGTGATTAAAGATGGGTACATCTTTATTCACATATACTATCACTACATAGTATAAAGCAAAGTCGCTTTCCGCTTCCCGCGTCTGTATGTCTGTATGTATGTTTGCTTATATCTTTAAAACTACACAACGGATTTTGATGTGGTTTTTTTTAATAGATAGAGTGATTCAGGAGGAAGGGTTATATGTATAATAACATGCTACCCGTGCGAAGCCGGGGCGGGTCGCTAGTACATTATAAAATAGGAGATGTGGCTTGTTCACAAGTATTTATTTTTTCGTTTCGAACAAAAATAATCGTCGACTGGCAGCGTCTTAAATATATATATCAAGAAACGTTAGTATTATTGTATGTTTGTAACGAATAAACTCAAAAACTACTGGACCGATTTCAAAAATTCTTTCACCATTCAAATGCTACATTATCTCTGAGTAGCATAGAGGCTATATTTATTACTGGAAGAAATTAAGGATTCCTACTAAAACTTCAATAATGTAACCCAAGGTGTAAAAAAAAGACATAAAATAATTATTACACCCGTGCAACGCTGGGGCAAACAGCAAACCTTGTAATAAATAAAACTCCTGCGTTACTACGATCTATCAACGCACAGCCTAAACTAATTGTGCTCGACAATGATTTTTTAATATTATTTACGAAAACCTTTTTGGAATATATATTTGAAATTTTGTGTATTACCTTCGAATAATTAGAATGACAGAGAGTTGTATGAAAATAAAAGCGAAAAAAGTCTTGTATTATTTCCTCGAAGAACCCAAAAATCGAGGCTTCGGCTCGAAGCTTTCAATCTGAACACTAATGGTCCTAGAAACTTGAAATTTAGCGGGTGTTTTCTTTTGAGGTGCACTGAAAAAGGAATTCCCTGAGGTGCAAGGGGGTGGAAGTCTGTTTGAAAATAATTTAACGTGAACGAAGTCACGGGGATTTCCAATAGTAAGTAATATAATAATGCATTGCAGTGGATTCTAGGTACCGGGAAATCTAACAAATAAAACAAGCTACGAAGGCAAGGTATAGGGAGTAATACAAGGTAAAACAGAACTCAAAAAGCAGTCGAGGGAAAATACTCGATGCAAATTGGATTTGAGTCGAGTGGATTTAAATCATACAGTAGTTGCGATGAAAATAATGCAAGTCGTATTGGCTTTAAAGGTGGACCGTGAATAGACCAGACCAATCACAGTGCTTGACATTTTTGGATCAACTTTTTCAAGCACTTATGATTAAGAGGCTCCCAGTCGCTGATTGCTCTTTTTCGAAACGAAAAAAGAAATACTTCTGAACAAGCCACATCTCCTATTTTTATAAGTATATTACTTCAGGTTCCTATCTAGATTTCTATTAAGCTGAAAACATAATAGCAGAAACTTTTCACGATAAAGATATTATTTCAAAATGATACGTTTTAGAATTTATGATCGAAATATTTTATATACCTACTATTAAAATCAACTTGTGATTTATTGTTAAAGATAGGTAATATGTAGATCTAGATTTCTATTAGAATAGATTTTTGATAAGTAATTATACATAATTTATATCATTAATTTAATCGAAAAGCTAAGGCGGACCACGCTCCGACGTGTGTTTGTCGTCATTGCAGCGGTCGGTAGGATTATTTATCGAAGTGATTAAAGATGGGTACATCTTTATTCACATATACTATACATTATATATATAAATCTCCTGTCACGATGTTTGTCCGCGATGGATTCCTAAACTACATAACCGATTTTAAATTAAATTGGCACACCGTGAGCAGTCTGGTCCAACTTGAGATATAGGATAGCTTAGATCTTTAATTATAGTCGCAATTTTATTTTATTGCAAATTGTTGACACAGCAACGCGTGGCCGTGTCTGCTAGTACATTATAAAATAGGAGATGTGGCTTGTTCACAAGTATTTATTTTTTCGTTTCGAACAAAAACAATCGTCGACTGGGAGCGCCTTAATGCGCTCCGCACAGCGTAGTTGGAAACCCACCTTTTACAATTAAGGTAGCTGTAAGTGTAAAGCCACCCTCTATGGATCATGTAAGAACAAATATTTGTGTGAACATCGATGTTTGTTTTATGTGAGTCTGGGTGTTACGCAAAGAATATTAGTACCTACCTACAAGAGCCATTGACGCATAATTAAAATTTCGATGACGTCATAATTTATTTACTTTTTTTTTATTGGTTTCCTAGGTGCAGAAACTTGTTTTAAAAAATCCATATCATGCCACAACTCGTTCTCTGTGATGTCAGTTTCTGTATAGTTTTTTCAATATTCCATTAGCGACATTGTGTTGTTGTGTATTGTCTGTTTTGAGTACCATTAACACCAGTTTCTGTCTTGGTAGGTATAAATGCTCTATTGAGGACACAATGTATGAAATTATCTACTCTACTAAAGGTTTCTGTTGAAAAGTAAGAAATCGAGCGAGCGTTCGAGCTAGAAATCAGAGCGGCGCGTAATCACTTTGTCAAATAATAGTATCAATTCTGTTGGCACCAAACTAAACTAAAAATTATTTTGACGTCTCTCAAAAATATTGCTGTCTTTTTTACTCTATACGAAACAGAAAGAGATATGCCGTAAGGTTTAGTTTTAGTTTAGTCTGGCACCAACAGAATCAGCACCAATATCACGTTGTCATTGGAACTTGACAAGTATGAAAAGTTTTTACTCAATCAAATTATTTATTTAGGAGTTTCGTTGTGAGTGTCCGTTGAGCTGACCACCATCATATCAGTTCGCTGTCACCATATTATTGTATTGTCACCAGAACTAAATGTATGCAATGTGTATGAACATTTAGACTGACAACTTACAGACAAACATACGAACATTGCAAGTTAAATAATAAATAAAAGCTGGTGTGTTCAATATGTTTTTATTGTACCTACTTGATATATACTTCGTAGCTATACGATATACAGCGAAACGGCGGGTGTGTGCACATGAAAAGACACTAAACTTAAGAGGCTTTTTGTTGATGCAGTTGGTCCCCTTCAGAAATTAAATTACCAGTACCAAGTAGTTTATTTACTTTGCAAAACTGAAAATGAAAATGTCTGGGGCCCTTTTTCTCTTTTATAGTTGTAGGTAAGTAACTAATTGATAATTGCTGCAGGGCTGCTTCGAGAAATTTAATAGGAAATTTAATATAAGTTTCACGCAAGTTAAGTTGAGGCCGTAGATAAACCGAGTTCGATGAGTGAGACAGATCGTTGGCAATTAGAAACAAATACAAAATGATCCTTATCTCTACTGAATAAAGTACATTTTGCGTTAATACTAGGTAGCTTGAGGAAAGTGGGAGAAACATAAACGCAGGAGCATTCAGACTACTCCGATTGAACTACATATGTTAGAAAGAAACGCACGAATTGCGTATATCGCCATTTCACAAATCGCGCCATTGCCATTACGCGACGGCGCACGGAGCTAGGCAGACTGGCACCGTATTAGTAACAAACGCACGAATTGCGTATATCGCCATTTCACAAATCGCGCCTTTGCCATTACGCGACGGTGGACGGAGTGAGGCAGTCTGGCACCGTGTTAGAAACAAACGCACGAATTGCGTATATCGTCATTTCACAAATCGCGCCATTACCATTACGCGATGGAGGACGGAGTGAGGCAGACTGGCACCGCGTTCAAGGTATGTATAATATGTATATTCAAAACATTTTGTTGTTTATATTGCCACAAGTTGATCCGCGATAATTCTGGTTCTGTCTAAATATCAATGATTGCATAGAAAAAAATACTTTTATTTATTCCGAATATACTATTTTTCAGGCAATTTTCTTTCGGATATGATAAAATTTACGAATATCGACTTTCTTAGTAAGAATGCCTTATTCAGTCATCAAAAATGACTAATATCAAATTTGTTGCACACTAGCGCCAAAGATATAGATCTTTTGAGCCTTTTTGAAATTTTGAGGTTTTTTCGGCTATAAATTCGTCTATTTGTTATCCTGTCCTAGAGTATAATCTACATCGGCAGCAAAATTCATTTTAATCCATTTTGTCTTTTAGACCACAAACATTTTCACAATATAACATTCATATTTTTTTAAGTATTTACCTATATCATTGTTAAAATAAACATTTTCTCTTTGATTTACTATATTGGAATGTATTTACGTGTCAAATTGATGTCTGAAATTGTGATTTGTCAGTGAAATTAGTTACTTCGGACGTAAACATACTGAAACTTTTGAATATTTTGTATGTTTTGTCACATTGGTCAATGGCGGTTAATGGTCTTGGTTGTGTAACCCGAACGTTCAGAACCTACCTCATTCAGAAGGTATATTGTATTTGTTTTTGTTTTGTTTCAGATGCCTCGTAATTATCAGCGAAAAACTAAAACTAAATACAATATGGAAGACTTTAGGAAAGCAGTTGACGATGTAAAAAGTAAGAGACTAAGTTTAAGACAAGCAGCAACACTCTATTCAGTGCCGAGGACTACCATTTATGACCATTTGGAAAAGAACGACATTGAAAAACCAAAATGTGGAAGAAAACCAGTATTTACAGACTCCCAAGAAATGGAATTGGAGCGTTATATTTTGAAATTTAACGAGTTACATTATGGATTGAAAAGAAAAATGGTCTGTAAAATCGCTTTTCAATATGCAGAGAAGAATAAAGTCGCACATTCCTTTGATCGAACGAAGCAGGAAGTTGGCAAAAACTGGTTCTATAATTTCATGAAGAGGCACACTCGCATTGCTTTGAGAAAACCAAAGACTTTACAGAACCGGACAAATGCATTAAATGAAAATGAAATTAAGAGATATTTCGACAATTTGGCATCTTTACAAAATAAACATCACCTTGCTCCTGACAAAATATTTAATGTTAACGAGATAGAAATTACCAATTTCCTAGGAAATTCCAAAATTTTAGCACCAGTGAATAAAAAGAAGATTGGAAAAGACACAAGTGGTAAAAAAGAAACCCCAACAACAGTGGTTTGTGCGTTTAGTGCCACTGGCCAATACATACCACCATTTTTTATATTTGCAAGTAAACTTTGGAATGAACAACTACTAAAAGGAGCCAACGAAAACATGATTGCTGCAGTATCCGATTCTGGCTGTATAAACGAAAGCTTGTTTAATTACTGGCTACAACACTTTATTTCTTTCACGAAACCTTCGAAGGATCAACCGATTTTGCTGATTTTCGATAACCATGAGAGTCGTGTAAGTTTGGATATTTATACGATGTGTCAAAGTAATGGTATACATACTCTAACTCTGCCACCACATACATCCCGCTGGCTACAACCAATGGACTTATCATTTTTTGGGCCGTTGAAGGCAGCTTACAACCGAGAATGTAAGTTCTATATGACAAAAAACCTTGGACATGGACAAGCCATTACACAGTACGAAGTCGTAGAGTTATTCACAAAAGCATTTAATAAATGCAGCAACTATGAAAATGCTGCAGACGGCTTTGGAATTGCTGGGATATATCCTTTTCACCCGATAGACTTTGATCAGGATGAAATTCAAAACCACAAAGGACAAGCGTCAAGGAACCAGCCAGGAGAAGTTACTGGTGCACTCACACCTGATATAACACCTTATGAAACTCCATGGTCTGATACCCAAGCTTGTGATGTATACACTTCTGATATTTCATGTACTGATGCACAAAACAAATTGCAAGCACCGGAACTTCAAATCTTAAATTTATCAGCTCTTATGCCATCAATACAACAAACCGCTGTGGTAAAACCTGATCTATTTACTCCTGACAACTCTATTGCGTTTATTCCTTCAGATGTTAATGACGTATGTATCTATGACATAATGAATCTTCCTGTTATTCTAGCAGAAGTATCAAGACACGATACCAATAGGAAGCATTCCACAATTTTTACAAGCACGCCTGTAAAAGATGAATTAAAAGAGAAACAAAAGAAAAAAGCAGAATGGCGAAAAATTATAACTGAAGCCAATGACAAACCGACTAAACTTGTAAGGCCGAAAACCTAGAAAAATGTGAGAAAAGCTATGAAAAATTTCCAGAATGATGTTTCAGATTTCCATAACAATGACAATAATGATAATATAGAAGAAAAGAAGAAGAAATCAAGTAATGAGAATCGTGAATTCCTAACTTAAGGCTGATTCGTGGTAATTAGGCTTGTTTTACTACTCTTGGTGTTCGTGGTTAACCATTGCATTTTGTGTCGGGAATCTCGGGAAGTATGATATAAAAACTTGTTCGATTGATAATAAAACCCACCTATTTCCTAAAATTTTGGTTTTATTTGAAGTTTTGCTTAGGTGTTTGTAGTACCTTATCTTCCCCTATAGCTCGTTGATAAGTAGGTAAGGCTCACTACTCGAAGTCAAACTCAAAATTAACTTTATACAGTGAGCATTGAATATTTAGTACCAATAATGTTTTCTGAACAAGATTTCTTTGTTATTTTTAAAATATCTGCATTTGTATGAGTAGATAGGAAACGATAAGATTTTTGCACGATATTGCAGATAATTTCAGGGGGTCTACTACGCTACGTGATATTGTTTCGTTGTCAAATTCAAATCCTTGTATTATCTTTAGTGACGTTAAAAGCTTACGAATATTGACGATTCTCAAAAGTAATCGTTCCATCGTTCAAACTATAGTCGAAACGATGTAATTTTGGCATAGTTATTGTCACGATATATCGTTTAAAGGTGTGCGTAGATCAAATGAATCTCTTTTGAATCTAATCATGTGGAATACACATTATTATACATGGAAGCATGGATTCCAGACTTGAGAAGTATATTCCATTCTAAATGACTGCGTTCGTACGCATAATAAACGATATCAGAGATTTTTCAACTGGAAAATCCAGAAAGCATTCCTAAAACGAATTCAAATGTACGAGACGTTATGTCCGTGAACTTAGCAGATCATTGTCCAGCAGATCACAAAAAAATGGGAGTTCTATTCGCATGCAGCATAGTTCTATAGTTCCTGATACTTTTTGGAAATAGTTCTGGCCTATTTCCGGAGATTTTTTTTTTTCAAAATGATCTGCTAACTTCCGGTACTGGCAGATCATTTTGTAGCAAATCAAAAAAAAATTGTATTTTCTTAAGCCCATAGCTTAGTTCTAGAGTTCCTGATACTTTTCAGGAATAGTTCTATACGATTCGAGTCTAAAAATCACGTTTGAGTGCCAGCACATCATCATGTCCTAAAATATATAAAGTCTAAAAAAACATTTTTTACCACTTTAAAATATGTCTAAAGGCCATAACTTTTTTGTTTCTAATAGATACATAACAGAACTTCAACCTTACACTCATTTTGGAACCAGAACTCTTAAAAAAGTATCAGCAGAGCATCATGTCCTAAAACATTAATACCGAATGAATAAAAATATACCAAAATCGAGTTTTTTTTTTTTTTAAATTTCAAAACATGTGTGAAGGCCAGAACTCCTTGGTTTCTGTTAAATACATGACATAACTCTGACCTAACCCTCAATTTGGAACCAGAACTCTTGTAAAAGTATCAGCAGAGCATCATGTCCTAAAACATGTATACCAAAAAAAAAACAAATTAAAATATAATATCGAAAAATATTTTTTTTATCTTTTGAAACCATGTGTGAAGGCCAGAACTCCTTGGTTTCTGTTAGATACATAACAGAACTAGAACCTGACACACAATTTGGAACCAGAACTCTTATAAAAGTATCAGCAGATCACCATATTCTAAAACATGTTAACAAAAAAATTCAAATTCAAATATAATATCGAAAAATATTTTTTTTATCATTTCAAAACATGTGTGAAGCTCAGAACTCCTTGGTTTCTGTTAGATACATAACAGAACTAGAACCTAACACACAATTTGGAACCAGAACTCTTATAAAAGTATCAGCAGATCACCATATTCTAAAACATGTTAACAAAAAAATTCAAATTAAAATATAATATCGAAAAATATTTTTTTTATCATTTCAAAACATGTGTGAAGGCCAGAACTCCTTGGTTTCTGTTAGATACATAACAGAACTAGAACCTAACACACAATTTGGAACCAGAACTCTTATAAAAGTATCAGCAGATCACCATATTCTAAAACATGTTAACAAAAAAATTCAAATTAAAATATAATATCGAAAAATATTTTTTTTATCATTTCAAAACATGTGTGAAGGCCAGAACTCCTTGGTTTCTGTTAGATACTTAACAGAACTAGAACCTAACACACAATTTGGAACCAGAACTCTTATAAAAGTATCAGCAGATCACCATATTCTAAAACATGTTAACAAAAAAATTCAAATTAAAATATAATATCGAAAAATATTTTTTTTATCATTTCAAAACATGTGTGAAGGCCAGAACTCCTTGGTTTCTGTTAGATACTTAACAGAACTAGAACCTAACACACAATTTGGAACCAGAACTCTTATAAAAGTATCAGCAGATCACCATATTCTAAAACATGTTAACAAAAAAATTCAAATTAAAATATAATATCGAAAAATATTTTTTTTATCATTTCAAAACATGTGTGAAGGCCAGAACTCCTTGGTTTATGTTAGATACATAACATAACTAGAACCTAACACACAATTTGGAACCAGAACTCTTATAAAAGTATCAGCAGATCACCATATTCTAAAACATGTTAACAAAAAAATTCAAATTAAAATATAATATCGAAAAATATTTTTTTTATCATTTCAAAACATGTGTGAAAGCCCAGAACTCCTTGGTTTCTGTTAGATACATAACAGAACTAGAACCTAACACACAATTTGGAACCAGAACTCTTATAAAAGTATCAGCAGAGCATCATGTCCTAAAACATGTATAACGAAATAATTCAAAGAAAATAAAAAAATCGAATAATATTTTTTTTTATCATTTCTAAACATGTGTGAAGGCCGGAACTCCTTGGTTTCTGTTAGATACATAATAGAACTCCAACCTGTCATTCAATTTGGAACCAGAACTCTTATAAAAGTATCAGCAGATCACCATATTCTAAAACATGTTAACAAAAAAATTCAAATTAAAATATAATATCGAAAAATATTTTTTTTATCATTTCAAAACTGTGTGAAGGCCAGAACTCCTTGGTTTCTGTTAGATACATAACAGAACTAAAACCAAACACACAATTTGGAACCAGAACTCTTATAAAAGTATCAGCAGAGCATCATGTCCTAAAATATGTATAACGAAATAATTCAAAGAAAATAAAAAAATCGAAAAATATTTTTTTTATCATTTCAAAATATGTGTGAAGGCCAGAACTCCTTGGTTTCTGTTAGATACATAACAGAACTAGAACCCAACACCCAATTTGGAACCAGAACTCTTATAAAAGTATCAGCAGAGCATCATGTTCTAAAACATGTTAACAAAAAAATTCAAATTCAAATATAATATCGAAAAATATTTTTTTTATCAATTCAAAACATGTGTGAAGCCCAGAACTCCTTGGTTTCTGTTAGATACATAACAGAACTAGAACCTAACACACAATTTGGAACCAGAACTCTTATAAAAGTATCAGCAGATCACCATATTCTAAAACATGTTAACAAAAAAATTCAAATTAAAATATAATATCGAAAAATATTTTTTTTATCATTTCAAAACTGTGTGAAGGCCAGAACTCCTTGGTTTCTGTTAGATACATAACAGAACTAGAACCTAACACCCAATTTGGAACCAGAACTCTTATAAAAGTATCAGCAGAGCATCATGTTCTAAAACATGTTAACAAAAAAATTCAAATTCAAATATAATATCGAAAAATATTTTTTTTATCAATTCAAAACATGTGTGAAGCCCAGAACTCCTTGGTTTCTGTTAGATACATAACAGAACTAGAACCTGACACACAATTTGGAACCAGAACTCTTATAAAAGTATCAGCAGATCACCATATTCTAAAACATGTTAACAAAAAAATTCAAATTAAAATATAATATCGAAAAATATTTTTTTTATCATTTCAAAACATGTGTGAAGCCCAGAACTCCTTGGTTTCTGTTAGATACATAACAGAACTAGAACCTGACACACAATTTGGAACCAGAACTCTTATAAAAGTATCAGCAGATCACCATATTCCAAAACATGTTAACAAAAAAATTCAAATTAAAATATAATATCGAAAAATATTTTTTTTATCATTTCAAAACACGTGTGAAGCCCAGAACTCCTTGGTTTCTGTTAGATACATAACAGAACTAGAACCTAACACACAATTTGGAACCAGAACTCTTATAAAAGTATCAGCAGATCACCATATTCTAAAACATGTTAACAAAAAAATTCAAATTAAAATATAATATCGAAAAATATTTTTTTTATCATTTCAAAACATGTGTGAAGCCCAGAACTCCTTGGTTTCTGTTAGATACATAACAGAACTAGAACCTAACACACAATTTGGAACCAGAACTCTTATAAAAGTATCAGCAGATCACCATATTCTAAAACATGTTAACAAAAAAATTCAAATTAAAATATAATATCGAAAAATATTTTTTTTATCATTTCAAAACTGTGTGAAGGCCAGAACTCCTTGGTTTCTGTTAGATACATAACAGAACTAGAATCTAACACCCAATTTGGAACCAGAACTCTTATAAAAGTATCAGCAGAGCATCATGTTCTAAAACATGTTAACAAAAAAATTCAAATTCAAATATAATATCGAAAAATATTTTTTTTATCAATTCAAAACATGTGTGAAGCCCAGAACTCCTTGGTTTCTGTTAGATACATAACAGAACTAGAACCTAACACACAATTTGGAACCAGAACTCTTATAAAAGTATCAGCAGATCACCATATTCTAAAACATGTTAACAAAAAAATTCAAATTAAAATATAATATCGAAAAATATTTTTTTTATCATTTCAAAACATGTGTGAAGCCCAGAACTCCTTGGTTTCTGTTAGATACATAACAGAACTAGAACCTGACACACAATTTGGAACCAGAACTCTTATAAAAGTATCAGCAGATCACCATATTCCAAAACATGTTAACAAAAAAATTCAAATTAAAATATAATATCGAAAAATATTTTTTTTATCATTTCAAAACACGTGTGAAGCCCAGAACTCCTTGGTTTCTGTTAGATACATAACAGAACTAGAACCTAACACACAATTTGGAACCAGAACTCTTATAAAAGTATCAGCAGATCACCATATTCTAAAACATGTTAACAAAAAAATTCAAATTAAAATATAATATCGAAAAATATTTTTTTTATCATTTCAAAACATGTGTGAAGCCCAGAACTCCTTGGTTTCTGTTAGATACATAACAGAACTAGAACCTGACACACAATTTGGAACCAGAACTCTTATAAAAGTATCAGCAGATCACCATATTCTAAAACATGTTAACAAAAAATTCAAATTCAAATATAATATCGAAATATATTTTTTTTATCATTTCAAAACATGTGTGAAGCCTAGAACTCCTTGGTTTCTGTTAGATACATAACAGAACTAGAACCTAACACACAATTTGGAACCAGAACTCTTATAAAAGTATCAGCAGATCACCATATTCTAAAACATGTTAACAAAAAAATTCAAATTAAAATATAATATCGAAAAATATTTTTTTTATCATTTCAAAACATGTGTGAAGCCCAGAACTCCTTGGTTTCTGTTAGATACATAACAGAACTAGAACCTAACACACAATTTGGAACCAGAACTCTTATAAAAGTATCAGCAGATCACCATATTCTAAAACATGTTAACAAAAAAATTCAAATTAAAATATAATATCGAAAAATATTTTTTTTATCATTTCAAAACATGTGTGAAGGCCAGAACTCCTTGGTTTCTGTTAGATACATAACATAACTAGAACCTAACACACAATTTGGAACCAGAACTCTTATAAAAGTATCAGCAGATCACCATATTCTAAAACATGTTAACAAAAAAATTCAAATTAAAATATAATATCGAAAAATATTTTTTTTATCATTTCAAAACATGTGTGAAGCCCAGAACTCCTTGGTTTCTGTTAGATACATAACAGAACTAGAACCTAACACACAATTTGGAACCAGAACTCTTATAAAAGTATCAGCAGAGCATCATGTCCTAAAACATGTATAACGAAATAATTCAAAGAAAATAAAAAAATCGAAAAATATTTTTTTTATCATTTCTAAACATGTGTGAAGGCCGGAACTCCTTGGTTTCTGTTAGATACATAACAGAACTCCAACCTGTCATTCAATTTGGAACCAGAACTCTTATAAAAGTATCAGCAGATCACCATATTCTAAAACATGTTAACAAAAAAATTCAAATTAAAATATAATATCGAAAAATATTTTTTTTATCATTTCAAAACATGTGTGAAAGCCCAGAACTCCTTGGTTTCTGTTAGATACATAACAGAACTAGAACTTGACACACAATTTGGAACCAGAACTCTTATAAAAGTATCAGCAGAGCATCATGTCCTAAAATATGTATAACGAAATAATTCAAAGAAAATAAAAAATTCGAAAAATATTTTTTTTATCATTTCAAAATATGTGTGAAGGCCAGAACTCCTTGGTTTCTGTTAGATACATAACAGAACTAGAACCTAACACACAATTTGGAACCAGAACTCTTATAAAAGTATCAGCAGATCACCATATTCTAAAACATGTTAACAAAAAAATTCAAATTAAAATATAATATCGAAAAATATTTTTTTTATCATTTCAAAACATGTGTGAAGCCCAGAACTCCTTGGTTTCTGTTAGATACATAACAAAACTAGAACCTGACACACAATTTGGAACCAGAACTCTTATAAAAGTATCAGCAGAGCATCATGTCCTAAAACATGTATAACGAAATAATTCAAAGAAAATGAAAAATTCGAAAAATATTTTTTTTATCATTTCTAAACATGTGTGAAGGCCGGAACTCCTTGGTTTCTTTTAGATACATAATAGAACTCCAACCTGTCATTCAATTTGGAACCAGAACTCTTATTAAAGTATCAGCAGATCACCATATTATAAAACATGTTAACAAAAAAATTCAAATTAAAATATAATATCGAAAAATATTTTTTTTATCATTTCAAAACATGTGTGAAGCCCAGAACTCCTTGGTTTCTGTTAGATACATAACAGAACTAGAACCTGACACACAATTTGGAACCAGAACTCTTATAAAAGTATCAGCAGATCACCATATTCTAAAACATGTTAACAAAAAAATTCAAATTAAAATATAATATCGAAAAATATTTTTTTTATCATTTCAAAACATGTGTGAAGCCCAGAACTCCTTGGTTTCTGTTAGATACATAAC
This sequence comes from Hydriomena furcata, assembly GCA_912999785.1. Lineage (NCBI taxonomy): Eukaryota > Metazoa > Arthropoda > Insecta > Lepidoptera > Geometridae > Hydriomena > Hydriomena furcata. The sequence goes on from OU538821.1 coordinate 5,847,468, forward strand.
AGAACTAGAACCTGACACACAATTTGGAACCAGAACTCTTATAAAAGTATCAGCAGAGCATCATGTCCTAAAACATGTATAACGAAATAATTCAAAGAAAATGAAAAATTCGAAAAATATTTTTTTTATCATTTCTAAACATGTGTGAAGGCCGGAACTCCTTGGTTTCTGTTAGATACATAATAGAACTCTAACTTGTCATTCAATTTGGAACCAGAACTCTTATTAAAGTATCAGCAGATCACCATATTCTAAAACATGTTAACAAAAAAATTCAAATTAAAATATAATATCGAAAAATATTTTTTTTATCATTTCAAAACATGTGTGAAGCCCAGAACTCCTTGGTTTCTGTTAGATACATAACAGAACTAGAACCTGACACACAATTTGGAACCAGAACTCTTATAAAAGTATCAGCAGATCACCATATTCTAAAACATGTTAACAAAAAAATTCAAATTAAAATATAATATCGAAAAATATTTTTTTTATCATTTCAAAACATGTGTGAAGCCCAGAACTCCTTGGTTTCTGTTAGATACATAACAGAACTAGAACCTGACACACAATTTGGAACCAGAACTCTTATAAAAGTATCAGCAGAGCATCATGTCCTAAAACATGTATAACGAAATAATTCAAAGAAAATGAAAAATTCGAAAAATATTTTTTTTATCATTTCTAAACATGTGTGAAGGCCGGAACTCCTTGGTTTCTGTTAGATACATAATAGAACTCTAACTTGTCATTCAATTTGGAACCAGAACTCTTATTAAAGTATCAGCAGATCACCATATTCTAAAACATGTTAACAAAAAAATTCAAATTAAAATATAATATCGAAAAATATTTTTTTTATCATTTCTAAACATGTGTGAAGCCCAGAACTCCTTGGTTTCTGTTAGATACATAACATAACTAGAACCTGACACACAATTTGGAACCAGAACTCTTATAAAAGTATCAGCAGATCACCATATTCTAAAACATGTTAACGAAAAAAATTCAAATTAAAATATAATATCGAAAAATATTTTTTTTATCATTTCAAAACTGTGTGAAGGCCAGAACTCCTTGGTTTTTGTTAGATACATAACAGAACTAAAACTAAACACACAATTTGGAACCAGAACTCTTATAAAAGTATCAGCAGAGCATCATGTCCTAAAATATGTATAACGAAATAATTCAAAGAAAATAAAAAAATCGAAAAATATTTTTTTTATCATTTCAAAATATGTGTGAAGGCCAGAACTCCTTGGTTTCTGTTAGATACATAACAGAACTAGAACCTAACACACAATTTGGAACCAGAACTCTTATAAAAGTATCAGCAGAGCATCATGTTCTAAAACATGTTAACAAAAAAATTCAAATTCAAATATAATATCGAAAAATATTTTTTTTATCATTTCAAAACATGTGTGAAGCCCAGAACTCCTTGGTTTCTGTTAGATACATAACAGAACTAGAACCTAACACACAATTTGGAACCAGAACTCTTATAAAAGTATCAGCAGAGCATCATGTTCTAAAACATGTTAACAAAACAAACTTGTTTTAAAATATTGTGATCTACTGATACTTTTATTAGAGTTCTGGTTCCAAATTGTGAGTTAGGTTAGAGTTTTGTTATGTATCTAATAGAAACTAAGGAGTTCCGGCCTTCACACATGTTTTGAAATGATAAAAAAAATATTTTGCGAATTTTTTATTTTCTTTGAATTATTTCGTTATACATGTTTTAGGACATGATGCTCTGCTGATACTTTTATAAGAGTTCTGGTTCCAAATTGTGTGTTAGGTTCTAGTTCTGTTATGTATCTAACAGAAACCAAGGAGTTCTGGGCTTTACACATGTTTTTAAATGATAAAAAAAATATTTTTCGATATTATATTTTAATTTGAATTTTTTTGTTAACATGTTTTAGAATATGGTGATCTGCTGATACTTTTATAAGAGTTCTGGTTCCAAATTGTGTGTTAGGTTCTAGTTCTGTTATGTATCTAACAGAAACCAAGGAGTTCCGGCCTTCAAACATGTTTAGAAATGATAAAAAAAATATTTTTAGATATTTTTATTTTCTTTGAATTATTTCGTTATACATGTTTTAGGACATGATGCTCTGCTGATACTTTTATAAGAGTTCTGGTTCCAAATTGTGTGTTAGGTTCTAGTTCTGTTATGTATCTAACAGAAACCAAGGAGTTCTGGGCTTTACACATGTTTTTAAATGATAAAAAAAATATTTTTCGATATTATATTTTAATTTGAATTTTTTTGTTAACATGTTTTAGAATATGGTGATCTGCTGATACTTTTATAAGAGTTCTGGTTCCAAATTGAATGACAGGTTGGAGTTCTGTTATGTATCTAACAGAAACCAAGGAGTTCCGGCCTTCAAACATGTTTAGAAATGATAAAAAAAATATTTTTAGATTTTTTTATTTTCTTTGAATTATTTCGTTATACATGTTTTAGGACATGATGCTCTGCTGATACTTTTATAAGAGTTCTGGTTCCAAATTGTGTGTTAGGTTCTAGTTATGTTATGTATCTAACAGAAACCAAGGAGTTCTGGGCTTCACACATGTTTTGAAATGATAAAAAAAATATTTTTCGATATTATATTTTAATTTGAATTTTTTTGTTAACATGTTTTAGAATATGGTGATCTGCTGATACTTTTATAAGAGTTCTGGTTCCAAATTGTGTGTCAGGTTCTAGTTCTGTTATGTATCTAACAGAAACCAAGGAGTTCTGGGCTTCACACATGTTTTGAAATGATAAAAAAAATATTTTTCGATATTATATTTTAATTTGAATTTTATTGTTAACATGTTTTAGAATATGGTGATCTGCTGATACTTTTATAAGAGTTCTGGTTCCAAATTGTGTGTTAGGTTCTAGTTCTGTTATGTATCTAACAGAAACCAAGGAGTTCTGGGCTTCACACATGTTTTGAAATGATAAAAAAAATATTTTTCGGTATTATATTTTAATTTGAAATTTTTTGTTAACATGTTTTAGAATATGGTGATCTGCTGATACTTTTATAAGAGTTCTGGTTCCAAATTGTGTGTTAGGTTCTAGTTATGTTATGTATCTAACAGAAACCAAGGAGTTCTGGCCTTCACACATGTTTTGAAATGATAAAAAAAATATTTTTCGATATTATATTTGAATTTGAAATTTTTTCTTAACATGTTTTAGAATATGGTGATCTGCTGATACTTTTATAAGAGTTCTGGTTCCAAATTGTGTGTCAGGTTCTAGTTCTGTTATGTATCTAACAGAAACCAAGGAGTTCTGGGCTTCACACATGTTTTGAAATGATAAAAAAAATATTTTTCGATATTATATTTGAATTTGAAATTTTTTGTTAACATGTTTTAGAATATGGTGATCTGCTGATACTTTTATAAGAGTTCTGGTTCCAAATTGTGTGTCAAGTTCTAGTTCTGTTATGTATCTAACAGAAACCAAGGAGTTCTGGGCTTCACACATGTTTTGAAATGATAAAAAAAATATTTTTCGATATTATATTTGAATTTGAAATTTTTTGTTAACATGTTTTAGAATATGGTGATCTGCTGATACTTTTATAAGAGTTCTGGTTCCAAATTGTGTGTCAGGTTCTAGGTTTGTTATGTATCTAACAGAAACCAAGGAGTTCTGGGCTTCACACATGTTTTGAAATGATAAAAAAAATATTTTTCGATATTATATTTTAATTTGAATTTTTTTGTTAACATGTTTTAGAATATGGTGATCTGCTGATACTTTTATAAGAGTTCTGGTTCCAAATTGTGTGTTAGGTTCTAGTTATGTTATGTATCTAACAGAAACCAAGGAGTTCTGGCCTTCACACATGTTTTGAAATGATAAAAAAAATATTTTTCGATATTATATTTTAATTTGAATTTTTTTGTTAACATGTTTTAGAATATGGTGATCTGCTGATACTTTTATAAGAGTTCTGGTTCCAAATTGTGTGTTAGGTTCTAGTTCTGTTATGTATCTAACAGAAACCAAGGAGTTCTAGGCTTCACACATGTTTTGAAATGATAAAAAAAATATATTTCGATATTATATTTGAATTTGAATTTTTTGTTAACATGTTTTAGAATATGGTGATCTGCTGATACTTTTATAAGAGTTCTGGTTCCAAATTGTGTGTCAGGTTCTAGTTCTGTTATGTATCTAACAGAAACCAAGGAGTTCTGGGCTTCACACATGTTTTGAAATGATAAAAAAAATATTTTTCGATATTATATTTTAATTTGAATTTTTTTGTTAACATGTTTTGGAATATGGTGATCTGCTGATACTTTTATAAGAGTTCTGGTTCCAAATTGTGTGTCAGGTTCTAGTTCTGTTATGTATCTAACAGAAACCAAGGAGTTCTGGCCTTCACACATGTTTTGAAATGATAAAAAAAATATTTTTCGATATTATATTTTAATTTGAATTTTTTTGTTAACATGTTTTGGAATATGGTGATCTGCTGATACTTTTATAAGAGTTCTGGTTCCAAATTGTGTGTTAGGTTCTAGTTATGTTATGTATCTAACAGAAACCAAGGAGGTCTGGCCTTCACACATGTTTTGAAATGATAAAAAAAATATTTTTCGATATTATATTTTAATTTGAATTTTTTTGTTAACATGTTTTAGAATATGGTGATCTGCTGATACTTTTATAAGAGTTCTGGTTCCAAATTGTGTGTTAGGTTCTAGTTCTGTTATGTATCTAACAGAAACCAAGGAGTTCTGGCCTTCACACATGTTTTGAAATGATAAAAAAAATATTTTTCGATATTATATTTTAATTTGAATTTTTTTGTTAACATGTTTTGGAATATGGTGATCTGCTGATACTTTTATAAGAGTTCTGGTTCCAAATTGTGTGTTAGGTTCTAGTTATGTTATGTATCTAACAGAAACCAAGGAGGTCTGGCCTTCACACATGTTTTGAAATGATAAAAAAAATATTTTTCGATATTATATTTTAATTTGAATTTTTTTGTTAACATGTTTTAGAATATGGTGATCTGCTGATACTTTTATAAGAGTTCTGGTTCCAAATTGAATGACAGGTTGGAGTTCTGTTATGTATCTAACAGAAACCAAGGAGTTCCGGCCTTCACACATGTTTAGAAATGATAAAAAAAATATTTTTAGATTTTTTTATTTTCTTTGAATTATTTCGTTATACATGTTTTAGGACATGATGCTCTGCTGATACTTTTATAAGAGTTCTGGTTTCAAATTGTGTGTTAGGTTCTAGTTCTGTTATGTATCTAACAGATACTAAGGAGTTCTGGCCTTCACACATGTTTTGAAATGATAAAAAAAATATTTTTCGATATTATATTTTAATTAGAATTTTTTTGTTAACATGTTTTAGAATATGGTGATCTGCTGATACTTTTATAAGAGTTCTGGTTCCAAATTGAATGACAGGTTGGAGTTCTGTTATGTATCTAACAGAAACCAAGGAGTTCCGGCCTTCACACATGTTTAGAAATGATAAAAAAAATATTTTTAGATTTTTTTATTTTCTTTGAATTATTTCGTTATACATGTTTTAGGACATGATGCTCTGCTGATACTTTTATAAGAGTTCTGGTTTCAAATTGTGTGTTAGGTTCTAGTTCTGTTATGTATCTAACAGATACTAAGGAGTTCTGGCCTTCACACATGTTTTGAAATGATAAAAAAAATATTTTTCGATATTATATTTTAATTAGAATTTTTTTGTTAACATGTTTTAGAATATGGTGATCTGCTGATACTTTTATAAGAGTTCTGGTTCCAAATTGTGTGTTAGGTTCTAGTTCTGTTATGTATCTAACAGAAACCAAGGAGTTCTGAGCTTCACACATGTTTTGAAATGATAAAAAAAAATATTTTTCGATATTATATTTGAACTTGAATTTTTTTGTTAACATGTTTTAGAATATGGTGATCTGCTGATACTTTTATAAGAGTTCTGGTTCCAAATTGTGTGTCAGGTTCTAGTTCTGTTATGTATCTAACAGAAACCAAGGAGTTCTGGCCTTCACACATGGTTTCAAAAGATAAAAAAAATATTTTTCGATATTATATTTTAATTTGTTTTTTTTTTGGTATACATGTTTTAGGACATGATGCTCTGCTGATACTTTTACAAGAGTTCTGGTTCCAAATTGAGGGTTAGGTCAGAGTTATGTTATGTATTTAACAGAAACCAAGGAGTTCTGGCCTTCACACATGTTTTGAAATGAAAAAAAAAAAAAACTCGATTTTGGTATATTTTTATTCATTCGGTATTAATGTTTTAGGACATGATGCTCTGCTGATACTTTTTTAAGAGTTCTGGTTCCAAAATGAGTGTTAGGTTGAAGTTCTGTTATGTATCTATTAGAAACAAAAAAGTTATGGCCTTTAGACATATTTTAAAGTGGTAAAAAATGATTTTTTAGACTTTATATATTTTAGGACATGATGATGTGCTGGCACTCAAACGTGATTTTTAGACTCGAATCGTATAGAACTATTCCTGAAAAGTATCAGGAACTCTAGAACTAAGCTATGGGCTTAAGAAAATACAATTTTTTTTTGATTTGCTACAAAATGATCTGCCAGTACCGGAAGTTAGCAGATCATTTTGAAAAAAAAAAATCTCCGGAAATAGGCCAGAACTATTTCCAAAAAGTATCAGGAACTATAGAACTATGCTGCATGCGAATAGAACTCCCATTTTTTTGTGATCTGCTGGACAATGATCTGCTAAGTTCACACACACCGAGACGTTCTATTTCCAATCTAGTATGTTTGTCAAGTACGAGTAAGTTTTCTGTTGAAAAATATGTTAAGGTGATAAATAATATTTTTGACTTTTTTTATGGGCTGAGTCTACTCGGATAAGACGGAAAAAGTGATAAACGCGCATTATCTTGAAAACCATCTGACTTAAAAAGAAACTGTCTGTAATTTACTTAAAGAATTATATAAAAATGAATTATTTAGCTATTCAAGTTTTGATTAAAAAGGAAACTACTTAGTGTTTTCAAAGAGCCAACTTTGAAAAATAAATCTATGAAGAAAAGTTTCACCAATCGTGTTTCTAAGTTATCTTTGTCATAAAAAAACAAAACTGTATGATTTGCGATTATTAAGAAAAAAGATTCTGCATTCATGAAAAACATTTATTACTCGTCTTAAATGTTAAAACCTGACACATTATTATGTGTCAGGTTTACCTATTAAGTTATTACTTAATAGGTATTGCAAAGTTTAACCTCAATTATACTATTTACTAAAGAGTTCCGTTGAACATCTCCTGACTACATCAGATTAGTTGGCTGTCATATATAAAATTGGAAAATTCGGGGGGGAAAAAGTGCTTATTTCTATGGGATTAATGAAATTTGACAGTACAACGTCTGTCATATATGCATTAATTTAATAAAATTCGTTTGATAATCATACTAGCTAACTAAATATAATTTAGTTTCTTTATTATATAATGCGGTTTTGTCACTTTATCCTTCTTGTCCGGGTAAACTCAGCCCATACAAAAAACCAAAAACTTCAAGCTTAAATTTCAGCAGGTTTAAAATTCAATTACAAGATTTAACCGGAACATACAAATGAACTAACTAGGTAAAGTAACAAGGCAAGATAAATAAAAGCTTGTAATAAATGTTTGCAATCATGTAACACTTACATATATTGCTAATTGTACAAGGGGAATTGTTTAACTTGTATTCAAAATCAATTGTGATCGGAACACGAGGAAATGAGCAAACATAGCCCTGCGGATACTGGTCCAAATTCAATTTGTACTGTATGCATTTAGTTGGAAATCTGATTAGGTTGTGACGCAGAGATCATGCATCACTGATAGTCTTCATCTAATTGTCCATCCGCATTCACGGGGAGAACTCCCGAGTCCCCCAAGCACGATTGACTCACCTATAATTATGATTATCAATAAATAACTATTATGACTATGATTATGGCACTCTGAGAAGCATAGGCTGTGGATAGTGGCTCGGCTCCTTGTTCTCGGCGAGACTTCTCGCGCAAGTGTAGATGAACTATAATATCTTATATACTAGTGAAAATTCTCGCGATTTCGTTATTTTCTTCTTCCCTCTCTTAGTTATGGGTTAATTATGGGAATTCCTTTCTTAACTTCTTTCAAATTTCAAGTTTCTAAAACCAGTGGTTTAGGTTGTGCGATGATCGATTAGTTAACGCAAGAGTTTGTATATAGCGGAACTAACCCTATTTATTTCATCCTATGAAATGTAAATTTTTCCAGGTATGTTACTTTTATCCTGTACCACGCGGGCGCAGCCGCGCACTAAAGTTAGTCTGATATAAATATAATCTGAGCTAGTCTGATATTTACACAGATTGTGTAAACGCATCAAATAATTTTCCAAAACGAATTTCCGCTGAGTACCACCGCCCGTCATCTGTTATGGACGTATAACTAACGAGAAACCTCTTAAAACGTTCAAATAAGCTTGCGCTCCACCTTAGATCTTAATAGGAAATGCCGGCTGCAAAAAATATATATAACAGTCGCGCTGTGCCCGAGATATCAACGTATGGTTGGCTATGCCACTGCAGGATCGAATATTTAAAATTGACGAAATCACTAGACGCTATTTCTTACTCCGCTGTTCTCTCCTCTAAAACTGGATCCTAGAAAATGCCTTAAGGGTGTAGTCAGGCATATTAATGATTATGCCACTTGTAGGTATATATTTTTATATACTTTAAAGTTTTTGTTACGTATATGATAACATTTACGTAATATAGGTTAAAAATTAAGTACAATATAGTACAAAAGAAAACATTCCAAGTTATTGTTGCCAAGAAAACCTGTAAAAGCTGAGGCCTCTCAATAAATTTCCAAAGTTACATAAATATAACAAAGGTATATAATGCTTTCATTATAATTAATTTTCAAAGTTTCCTCACTCGTTTTTCTAAAAATTGCCAAAGCTAATTTTAATTTGATTGTACATGCCAGCCAACGTGGCCACAAAACCGCACCATTGTTTATGCAAGACAAGCGATCCCGCCTTTGCACGGGTATAATTTAGAAAAAAAAATTGAAAATTTGGTGAATAAGATCTTCTTTATACGTTCTATTTGCATCATACGTAATTTAACAAGCTTTTGTAAAACTACGTTTTAGTTTCTTATGTATGTAACAATGTTTATGTAATAGTTTTGAGTAAAAACGAAATTAGTGTTTTGGAAGAGCCAAATTTGGAAATTAAATCTATCGAGAAAAGTTTCACCAATCGTGTCCCTCTCTATAATTTATTACGATTAAATCCTTAAATTATTTTAGTCATAAAAAAACTAAACTGTGTATTTTGCGGTTATTGAGAAAAAACGAATTTGCATTCATCAAAAAAAATAATACTCATCTTAATTAAAGTTTTGATGAAAGAAATGGTTACTGTGAGTCAATTGTAACAAATAGAGATATGCCATCGCGGAGTTTTCGTTAGGATTTCTGTTGGCGCTATAACAACAAATACTAAAAACAGAATAAAATAAATATTTAAGTGGGGCTCCCGCATACAACAAACGTGTTTTTTGCCTTTTTTTTATAGATAATGGTACGGAATCCTTCGTGCGCGAGTCCGACTCGCACTTGGCTGGTTTTTTATATTAGTGATAGTTGTTGTGCGTTATACCACTAGATAGTTTTGCTCAATGATTTCCCGTTTTTATATTTTCTTAAATATGATTGTTAATAAATAAATATCACCTGTTACAAAACCTTTGTTTAACCTAAGAGATAGATAAATACTCTATTCTAAGTTGTTTCGAAATCGTTTTTTTAATATTTTTTTCAATGTAAAACGATTATTTGAAAATTAGTGCCTAGTACCAGCGCTCATGCCCTACCTACTGTAGTATCTGTAAATAGTAATTACCTCTCGTACTTCGCACACCGTGTAGTTCATCTGCATTTCCAGAGCCAATCGTTTGATTGAATTATCCTGAAAAGGAATAACTTATTGAGTCGTGGCTGAGTGGGTGGTACCTCGACTTTCAATTCAAAGACGAGGGATCAAATGGGATTTGTTTGTTCGAAAATTAAATATTAAACACGTGCTCAAAACGGCGAAAGAAAACATCGAGAGAATAAAACATTCTCAAGTACGGTAGATACTTAGTAAGTAATTCATTTTATTTTGCATCAAGAGGATTATTTTTCTTTGTTTTTTTGTTTTGAGAGTTGGAAATCTGAAAAAAAAAATAGCTTAATGATAATAATTGTTCATCTGTATAGTCGATCGAGATGAACGGTCTTATCATTGAAAGTTTGTGAGGACGCTTGTATTGTATAGTATCCTAATAATATTATAAATGCGAAAGTTTGTGAGTTTGTAGTATGTTTCTTCCCCAATCAGGCCTAAACGACAAAACGGATTAAGTTGAAATTTGCTGTAAATGTAAATATGAATAAATAATAGACTACTATAAAAAATTAAAAACATCCCCAAAACGATAAGAAAACGCAAAAGTGTGCAACAAATCTAACATCAAAGACTAAAAACATTCAGTCTTTTTTATTCGATTATTGAAATTTGACAGGACAACGGACGGGTCGGCTAGTATGTCATATAGGATGTTTATACCTCCATCAGGACCAAACGAATTCGGATGAAACTTGGAATAGACAGGCAAGGAATACAAATAAAATAATAAAAAAGAAAAAGGATCACGACTGTACCTAATTTCCAAGTACCTTTGACATACTCTCAGATCTCAAGGCGCTTAGTTTCTTGAAGATGTCTGAAGGGCGTAAGGCACGTCCAAACGTGCCGGGGTAGTCAGAGGCACGTCCAAACATTATATTTGGCACATACATATATGCCCACATATATATGCCCACATTTTGCAGTAGTTAGCATTCCTTACGTGACAGGTTGCAAGCCCATCGCCGCTTATAAGAATACTAACTGGTTTCCTCACGATGTTTTCCTTCACCGTTTTGAGCACGTGTTTTTTGATGCGCATATCAATTTTTCGAACAGAAAAATCCATTGATGCACGCCGGGATTTGAAACCACGACCTTCATATTGAAAGTCGAGGTACCTCCCACTCGACCAACACGGCCACATCAAACAATAACCACATTTTGCAGTAAGTAGTTAGTATTTCATTGACCTTTATATAGCCTATGACATATCCTTTAATATCCTCCCTATCTTTTATTCTTTAAAGTAAGTACATAGTCTACTTTTTATCAAAACATTTAAAGAATTAAAGATATTTTTTTGGGAAAAATGTAGCCTGCCCGTCTCAACACTTTGAACTATCTATGAAATTTCATCACAATCAGCCCAGTGATTTGGCCGTGATAACGTCACAGACAAACAGAGTAACTTTCGCATTTATAAGTGTGAAGGTAATGTAGCAACTCACAGGAGGGTAGTAATGTGCTGTGACGATGCTAGTGATCTCAAGAAGTGTGCGTAGCGCGGCCGCGTCAAAGAGATCTGTTGTAGGCAGCATTTCTGTTAATCCACCGGTTAGGTCCGCCAAGCCGTCTACCAAGCTGCCGTACTTCAGCGCCTCGTAAGAGCCATGTAATCTGCAAGAGTGAAGGGGTTTGGTACATACAACCTACCGCCTTGTATAAATATGTAAATTGCGCTACTAACTGATCTATCAACGCAGAGAATAAAGCACAGGTCCGAGAAATATAAAATTTGGATGGTGTATTTCTTTTGGCGTGTAAGGTTTCATTATGAAATCAATTTTAGAAAGTCAACCCCGAAGAGGGTTTAGCGGGATTCGAAGTCTGTTTGAAAAACGAAGAGGAGATTTTCACTAGTTCATTATCGTCGTATAAACCAGTGTTCCGCAAACATTTTGTGTTTGTGATATACAAGTATGAATAAATGACTCGTGGTAAACGAGCCGCTAGCCGCCCGCTTCGCGGGTAGTTCGGGACTCGAAGCCCGAACGCCGAGGCGAGCGGGCGGGTCGCTTGCGACTGTTATAATGGAAGTCGGATATTTTATTGCCTTACCCTAGAAAGGTACAAGACACCACAGTGCTCAAGGTACATTTAGGAAAATGAAATTTTTTGAGGTACACCTCAAATTAAAAATCAGTTTTTAAGTAATATTAATCAACACTTATTCACTATCAACGAAATAATATTTTTTATTAATCAACAAAACTAAACTTTAAATTGCAGAAAAGGTATCTAATGCGAAACATGAGCCTGTTTAATTGAGCATAGACAGTCTAAATTTGGAGTAATCGTTGACAGGGCTGCTAAAAATACGTTTATAAGATATCCTTATTTTTCCAAGGCACACCAACTAATGACCACGGTACACCAGTGTGCCGCAGTACACACTTTGCGGAACACTGGTATAAACCACTATTAATATAAATATTGGAGAACATTTCACTCATCGCCATCTAACCCCGAATTAAGCAAAGCTGTACTAATGGGAACCAGCTGATGGAATGCTGACATTCTTTTTGTTTTGTATATACATACTTGTATAATCACTACATAGTATAAAGCAAAGTCGGTTTCCGCTTCCCGCGTCTGTATGTATGTATGTATGTTTTTGCTTATATCTTTAAAACTACACAACGGATTTTGATGCGGTTTTTTTTAATAGATAGAGTGATTCAGGAGGAAGGTTTATATGTTTAATAACATGCTACCCGTGCGAAGCCGGGGCGGGTCGCTAGTACGTTATAAGTGCTTTTTACCCAAACACAGGACAAACATCTTGGTTCATAACATCAATGTAGATCCAGGCGAGAATTAAATTAATACCTACAGCGCAGAAGGCGTAACTACTACCAACTGAATTGCGAGGTCAATCAAACAATGTGAAACGTATTGTTAAAATGTCAATTCAAACTCGCTGTATCCGTAGGGTTACGCCATTTTGCATGAAACTTTAAACAGACATTGGTGGCGATTCTGTTGTGTTGTCCACGTTAAAAGCGAAAAAAGTAATACCTAATATGTGTCCAAGCTAAACCTATTATTTCGTAAATACTTTCGATCTTATACCATTTTCGTAAATTAACGTAACATCAAAATTACAGTCTTAGGATATCTTTGCTATTTCTCTTTTTTATTTCGCATATTTGACACATCCAATGATGTTGATTAAATTTGACTTTAACGTAAAATGAAATAAAAGCGATTTTTTTTTAGGAATTGTAGTATTGTGTTTAGCGTGGACACAACAGAATCGCCACCATTATCGCCACCATTGTTCGTGCCCTGAAATAGCATAGCAACATATGATTATCCAGGAACGACGCGGCGACATTATTCCGTTATAGTTACATATTCACAGACTAATTGCTGGTAAAAGACTCTTTTATGGTTAAACTCGCCTTTGTTTATTTTCTTTTGTTATGACATAATTGTAAAAGTTTTCTTCACTACATAGTATAAAGCAAAGTCGCTTTCCGCTTCCCGCGTCTGTATGTATGTATGTTTGCTTATATCTTTAAAACTACACAACGGATTTTGATGCGGTTTTTTTAATAGATAGAGTGATTCAAGAGGCAGGTTTATATGTATAATAACATGCTACCCGTGCGAAGCCGGGGCGGGTCGCTAGTTGTACAATAAAGTAGAAATTATTTTCAAGCAGACTTCAACGGGTGATGAATTTTGGGAATTCTTATCTTAGTGCACCCCTACACACCCAGAGGAATAAACCAATAAAATTTCAAGTTAATAGGATCAGTGGTTTAGGCTGTGTGTCAGTCAGTCAGTCAGTAACGCAAGGATTGAATCTAATAATAATAATAATAAAATAAATATTGTTGGGTATTTCACACAGCACCATCTTGCCGCAAACTAAGTAAAGCTTGTGCAAAAGGAACCAGATAACTCATATAGGTACTTTTTTTTGTAAATACTTACTTCTAATACATTATAACACCCAGACACAGAAAAAACACATTAGTTTGTTCTATGTTCATTCTATGTTCATCACATTAGTTTGTTCTAGGTAGGAATCGAATCCACAACTTAAAGAACAGAAGTCAGAGTTACTACCAACTTAGCTGTGAGGCCAGTGATAGGTATTAAGATTTCTTTGATTTGACTCTTACTTAGCATATGCCTTCTCCAGTAGCGCTGGCCAGAGCTCCTCGGATGTGCTGGTCTGCACGAAAGCGAGCTTCCCATTCACGGTGGGCAGTCGATCGTCCACCAGCACTTCCACCCATTGTCCACACCACCATAGGCGGAACCTAAAAACAAAGTACGATTAGGTACCTAATCAAGTTTATTATCGATTACCTGTCCGCCTGGCTTCGCACGGTACACTCGTGTAAGAATTACCGAACTAACATTTACATTAATTATTACACTAATTTACACATTAATATTTTTAAAATCAAGCTTTTATAAATTCTGGGGCTCTAGTACTCGTCAAGACAAATCCAACGAGCCCAAACGATGACGTGGTTATGTTGTGTAGTTAAGGAGTTCCTATAGCTACATTCGAGCACCATCATCGTACCAGGTCGCTAGTACCATAATTTTACGTTATCATTGGAGATTGATAGGTAAGCAAAGTTTTATCCTAATTCGACTATCTACTGAGAAGTTCCGTTGAACAGCTCCTGACTCAATCATCAGATCAGATAGTTGTCACCATATTATTGCATTGTCACCGAAGTTACATAAGTATGCGAAATTTCAGCTGAATCGGTTGCAAGTTAAATAAAAGGTTTTAAAAAGCGCTATAAATGGAAAAAAAATTACACATTGGGTTTCATTATTGCTGTTTTAGTAGGGATTCCTAATTTCTAGTAATAAATACAGCCTATGTTACTCCGAGATAATGTAGCATTATAATAGTGAAATATTTTTTGAAATCGGTCTTGTAGTTTTTAGTTTATTCGTTACAAACATACAAAAATACAAATCTTCCCTCTTTATAATATTCGTATAGATTGACGATCTCAGTAATGTAGCAGATGCGTGCTTGACTAAAACGCAAGGGAACAGGATCAAACGGGACAATTTTTGATAAAAATAAATAGGAATGTATAAATTTTAATAAAATATTTGAGTTTAACATTTAGCAGTAGTTAGCATTTCGTACGTGGTAGAACTCATCAGTTAATTGCGCTAAAAACCATCGAACGTAAATCGATCTAACTCGAATCAAAATTTGCAATAAGCTTTCTTGTGAATAGTTTTGATTGTGAAATTCCCGTTCTATAATCCCGTGTCTGACTTGCCGTCCGGAATTTGCTTAATTGGAATATTGTCAGGGGTTAGGATCAGACATCTTGCGGTTTGGCTCTAATGATACTTCCTTTAATTAAGTCATTCCCGCCTGCACTAAGCTTTCTGTGGTTTTTGTAGGGCAGAGTCTTAAACTGATAAAGCGACGTCGAATGGGAAATATGATAAAAACATATTATCTTAGAAAACATAAAATAAATAAATATTGGCGGGCTTTACACACAACGCCATCTAGCCCCAAACTAGGCAAATCTTGTACTATGGGAATCAGATAACTGATAGAATACTAATTTACTTTTTTGTTTTGTAAATACGTACTTATTATCATAGTATGTAAACGTCGAGGCAATCCAGCTTCTCGACAACACAGACCAAGTAAGAAGGCTCAAAAGAACGAAACCTTTTGAGCTAGTGTAATGTAGTGTATCATACAATCAGTGTTGTGTAGTGTAAGAGTAAGTTATTACTACGTTTATAGAACACAAAAACAAAGTGTCTTCCCCTTAATTAGAGACAGTAAGAAAAGTGTTAGTGGACACATTCTTAGTTTAATAATAATATTATAGCATTTTAGGTCAAAGTGAAACTACTCATTAGCCTGCCATATGGCTAGATTGTAGTATTATTAGAGTACACTATTTATATTAATGTACACTAACAATAAAAAAAAAAATATATATATATCATAGTAACACCCAGACTCCAGACACAGAAAAAACATTTATGTTCATCACACAAATGTTTGCAGAAGGCAGAGATACTACCAACTGAGCTGTAAGGCTCACTAATTAAGGTAGGTAAGGATCATTTTATCTCTGCTGGTTAACCCGTGCCCGCTTCGCTGGGCATCAGACATTTCTAATTGTGATTAATTTGGCTGGGTATGGCTATATGGCTATGGTATGGCTTGGAGGGAGATGGGTATCCGGGGAATAAACGCAAGTTGTTCCGGTGCTAGCCCCGTGAGAATGGTCGTGGTCGCCACGATTATAACTGTCCTTATATATCCTTTATATAGCCTAAATTATTAAAATAAAATATAAATAGGATCACGACTGTAATCCCCAATTACGGTAGACATCCTCTCAGATCTCTAGGCGCTTAGGTCCTTTGAATATCTCTGGTGGGGTAGTCTGAGGCACGTCCAAACATTATATTTGGCACATGCCCACATTTTGCATTAGTTAGCATTCCATATTTGACAAGTTGGAAGCCGCTTACAAGAATACTAACTGGTTTCCTCACGATGTTTTCCTTCATCGTTTTAAGCACGTGTTTTGATGCGCATATTAATTTTTTCGAACAGAAAAATCAATTAATGCTCTCCGAGGGATTCGAACCTACGACCTTCAGATTGAAAGTTTAGGTACCTCGTACCTAAATTACCAATTGCTTTATTTGGACAAGGATTAATATCATTATACGGATATAATCACTTTTTGTTTCGATCCATGTTTTAATTGACTAACTTTAGCAAAAAAACGTTTATTATAAGTAAACTATAGCATTTAGTTACAACTCCTCGCAGATTTTCTTGTACGCATTGATGAGTACATTCAATATTTATCATATTTATTTACGAGTATGTTTAAGTATCAATAGTTTTTGCAGTGCACGCGAAGAAAGCATTTTTTTTGTAAATTATTGATACCCTGCTTCAAACTATCGTCATTTTACAGGGAATCAATTACTTTTTCAAAATAATAGCCTATGCTACCTCTAAAACTAATCGGTTGAGTAGTTTTTGAGTTTAGTATGCATGTAGAGTCCTTAGTATTTAAAAAATAATTGTTAGACATTTTCAGATTAGGAGCTAAAGAAAAAAAAGTAGATTTTACGACATTTTCGATAAATTAATGTAAACTTACTTACCAGATTTTAATATAAATATAATCACAAATATACTCACGTCATGTTTATTACGTAAAAAATACAAGGAAATTCTGCTTGACAATTATTCTTGATCATCCACCATACTGTTTTTAAATTCCCGCCATCTCACAACCTTTTTAAAATTCGAACTCTATCTAGTAAGGAGTTTTTATTCTCCCTAATACAAGGAGGCTGAACAATAACTACGAGGCTAATTATTACAAACCGAAAGGAATAGTTGTACCTACATTCCCTTATAAAATAATATAGTTGCTGACATTAATGTATCTAATATCCATTGCCATAAAACCAAAGCTAAACCTTTCGCAAAAATCTTGAAATAGTAAATGTGTCAACCAAACGAAGAGTCAAGAGGCAATATTCATTTTTTAAGTTTATAAGTCGTTCATAAATACAATTCAATGGGACCAATTTTGGACTATTCCCTACAGTCTACACAATAGAAACAAAAACATTCAAATGGGATATAAAGATATGCCTCGTACATAAAAAAAAATACGCGTCGAGTTTAGAACCTCCTTTTTGTCGGTTGATCACACAATTATTAAGCCTCACCATAATTAAGTATTCGCCCCACGTTCTGTCTGACATGCATGTAATGTGTGTTTTGGTTTCCGATGCGGACATTGTTGTCAACAGTCGACAGTGAAGGGCTGATATAAAAAAATACACCCAACTAATTTTTTGGGTTCCGTACCCAAAGGGTAAAAAAGGGACCCTATTACTAAGACTTCGCTGTCCGTCTGTCCGTCACAAGGCTCAATCTCATGAACTGTGGTAGCTAAACAGTTGAAATTTTCAGAGATTATGTATTTCTGTTGCCGCTATAACAACAAATACTAAAAACAGAATAAACGTGTTTTTTTTGCCTTTTTTATAGATAATGGAACGGAACCTTTCGTGCGCGATTCCGACTCACAGTTGAACGGTTTTATTTAATAAAACTGGTTGAAAATCGAAATCAATGTTTGCCTGGCGCCAGCTACCGCCGCTGGCTAACAATATTCTCTAAGCAAACAAAGATTTTAAATTGAAATGAAATTGGTACAGTTGTTCTATCTCACGAAGGCGGTTTGGTCTCCATTGCTCAAAAGCGCAGCATAAGCTCGTTTCTATACGCATCATAACTACATAAGCATAATATATAATATGTATACAAATATATAAATGAATATAATTAAGACCAAATACACTATTTATAGTAGGTACTATGTATATCGTATAATAAGATTTGATACGTAACATTATGAAACATAAATAAGAACTTGTCGTACACTTATCGAACGTAAGCACTATGCATCGGTTCTAATGGCATCACATCGACGAAAGAGACTAACTACCCACAACACAGGATATTCCTAGGGTGGGAGTTAGTGTTCTTACAGTTATAAATTGTTTGTTTATCTTTATCTAGCAGTCCGCCCCGGCTCCGCATGGGAGTAACGTATTATAACGATTTTATGGGTATTTTTTTACCCAGGTTACATTATCGAAGTTTTAATAGGGATCCCTATTTTTTTCAAACAATAAATATGACCTATGTTACTCAGAGATAATGTAGCATTCTAATGGTAAACGATTTTTTGAAATCTATCTTAAGTTTTTGGATTTATTCCATACAAATATACATAACATCTTTCCTCATAATAATATTAGTACCTATAGATTATTACACTCATAATAACTTTTGAATGGTATGGAATTTGGGAATGGTATAATTAAAAAAGTAATTTACAGGTACTGATATGGCCTTGAAAATGAAGTGATTTTTTTGGATAAGGATTAATACCCAGGTACGAATAATGTGGCCTAGTTTGTACAGGCGGCGTTACTATTGCATATTTTAACATGAAAAAGTAGTTATTGTGACAAAACTGTAATAGTTGAACATAATTATGGTATTGCTGACTTATTTGTTAATATTGATGTAATCTTTAAAACTGCAATAGGTACATCACTTTGATCTATTGTCAATAATTTTTGCAGCGTAGGTACGCGATATAAGGATTTTTTTGCTTTTGATACACACGTTGGGTTACGTTATCGAAGTTTTCATACGGATCCCTAATAGTTAGACATATGGTATTGGTGATTTATTTGTAGATATTGATGTCCTCTTTAAAACTGTAGTACATTACTTTGCTCTATTGTCAATAATTTCCGCAGCATACGCGATATAAAGATTTTTTTGGATTTTTTATCACACGTTGAGTTACATTATCGAAGTTTTCATACGGATCCCTAATAGTTAGACATATGGTATTGCTGACTTATTTGTAGATATTGATGTCTTCTTTAAAACTGTAGTACATTACTTTGCTCTATTGTCAATAATTTCCGCAGCATACGCGATATAAAGATTTTTTTGGATTTTTTATCACACGTTGAGTTACATTATCGAAGTTTTCATACGGATCCCTAATAGTTAGACATATAGTATTACTGACTTATTTGTAGATATTGATGTCCTCTTTAAAACTGTAGTACATTACTTTGCTCTATTATCAATAAATTCCACAGCATACGCAATATACAGTTTTTTTTGCTTTTGATTCACACGTTGGGTTACGTTATCGAAGTTTTCATACAGATCCCTAATAGTTAGACATAATTATGGTATTGGTGATTTATTTGTAGATATTGATGTCCTCTTTAAAACTGTAGTACATTACTTTGCTCTATTGTCAATAAATTCCACAGAATACGCAATATACAGTTTTTTTGCTTTTGATTCACACGTTGGGTTACGTTATCGAAGTTTTCATACAGATCCCTAATAGTTAGACATATAGTATTGGTGATTTATTTGTAGATATTGATGTCCTCTTTAAAACTGTAGTACATCACTTTGCTCTATTGTCAATAATTTCCGCAGCATACGCGATATAAAGATATTTTTTTGGATTTTTTATCACACGTTGGGTTACATTATCGAAGTTTTCATACGGATCCCTAATAGTTAGACAAATGGTATTGTTGATTTATTGGTAGATATTGATGTCTTCTTTAAAACTGTAGTAGATCACTTTGCTCTATTGTCAACAATTTCCGCAGCGTACGCGTTATAAGGATATTTTTTGGATTTTTTTTCACACCTTGGGTTACATTATCGAAGTTTTCATACGGATCCCTAACGTTTTTGAAAATATTCTATAGCCTATGTTCATCAGGGATAATGTAGAATTCTAATGGTAAAATAATTTTTCAAATCGGTCCAGTAGTTTCGGAGCCTATTCGATACAAACAAACAAACAATCAAATCTTTCCTCTTTATAATATTAGTATAGATAATGTAACATGTAGATAGGTAGCTTAATATAACACAAACAATTTTATGTAACTTTTAGTTCCGTAAGCTTTGGATACAATAAATGAGCTTTTTACTTACTTTACTTACTTTTACAAGTGCGTGCTGCATACAGAAGAATCCGAAAGTAAAATTACACGTAACAGCAATAAATGTCAATACAAATCTATACATTTGAAAACAACGACCCTTCCTGAGGTTTCAAAATCTCATAAGGGAAATCTCCCTTCGTCGGTCCCTTTTCAGACGGTTGCTATGACCCTTCACTCCCTTGCCCCTTGAAATATTGATAATCAGCCTCCCTAAGCGACTCGGATTTTCCTACAACTTCGCAGACACGCTCCGTAAAGAAGTTATAAACAGGAGGAGTAACTATGGCATTGAGGAAAATGGGTCACTGGATTTGGGGCATTAGCACACTCCGGTTCGGATATCGGTCACGCGTACATCCGAAATGACTTATAATCTGCGAGTAAGTTATACTTAAGGTGATGCTTGAAATTTTTTGTTATTTTTGTAAGGGCTGTGTCTACCCGGATAAGACGGAAAAAGTGATAAAACCGCATTGTCTTGAAAATCATCAAACTTAAAAAGAAACTGTCATACATTTAGGTAGCTAGTATGATAATCTAATGAAGTGTATAAAAATTAATTGTTCAGTAAAAAAGCAATTAGTGTTTTGGAAGAGCCAACTTTGGAAAATAAATATATCGAGAAAAGTTTCACTAATCGTGTTTCTGTCTATAATTTATCTACATTAAATCCTTGAATTATTTATGTCGTATATAAACAAAACTGTATGTTTTGCGGTTATTAAGAAAAAACGATTCTGCATTCATCGAAAAAAATGTATTACTTGTCTCAAGAAACGAAAATAATAATGTTATCTGATGAAAAATATTTCTGTAAAATCCTCTTTCGAGCTAGAAATCGGACCAGCGCTGTCAGCTGTCACATAATATTACTTTGCCATTGAAATGCACAGAGTCCTTTAGATGATAAGATTGATAGTTATGCGATGTTTTATCGCAATTGAACTATGTTCTACGGAGTTCCGTTGAACAGCTTTTACCTGACTTTATCATCAGATCAGCTCGCCGTCAATATATTATAATATTATCTCCGAAGTTACATAGATATGCTAAATTTCAGCTAAATTGGTTGGGAGAACTGGTTTAAAATTCAATTGCTAGATTTGAACCGAACAACATACATTGTAAGTTAAATAAGAGCTTGTGAAATATAAAACTGTATAGTTCAATGTTGTTTGACCCCTCAGGTGCGTCACCTGCATATTTAATTTAGCAATTTAAACTGTTGCAGCTGTTCACGTTCTTATAAAAGCAACGGCCCTATAACCGGTGTATTCTTGGCCCTTACTCTGAAAAAATGATTTCGATATTATCGACGACAGTGCTCCGATATATTAGGCCAAACTCTGAAATCATCGTCTGTCTTATTAGACTGTATGATGTCACATTGTCAAAAGTAATGTCATCTTTCAAATATATTTGGAAATGAAGTGACGTTTGTTCCGATATGTAGTGTATACGAAAACAATAAAGTTATCAACGTGTGCGTTAGCGAGTGAATACGAGGATATCCGAACGATCACCGGATCACTCAAAGCGAGGCCTCAAAGCGGAGCGGTCACGTCTGATGGATATATATCATTCGAGATGTTTTATTTTGATACCCAAGCAACCTGTACAAGTGGCGACCTTGCCAGTGGTTACAACTATTTACGTAAGTAAACAAAAAATAAAACACAAAAAAAAAGGTAGATCAACGAGTCGAAACTGTTTTGTCTTACAAATAAAAGATGGGAAACTTACTAGATTGTTATTACAAATAAAATACGAACAAAAATCAAAGTTAATGTACCTAAAACGAAAATCTAAGATAATGTACCTAATTATTATCTTTCTAAGGTGCATTTTATAATGATTCTACTAGCTTATCGGACTAGTAGGTAAGAGGAGCGCATTTATCGCCTCCATACTACCTTCTGGTCGACTTGTTATCATACATTTTGCATTAGAATTTCATATCGTTTATTCACACCTACCTTCTTTGATAGGCAGTAAACTTAGTAAGTATGTATCCTAGTCTGATATTGTAAGAAGGCAATTACTGTTTTCGCGTTGGTTGGTACCTACGAGTGGGCATTTTATTATGCCTGCATAGAAAAACGAGATGTGTACAATGTACATAGATACAGTGGTACCTCAGGTTTGAGTCTCCGACAAAATATATTAAACGATTTGTAACCATAACTTTTAAGTTATATAACAAAACTATTTATAGTTTTGTCACGTTTAATTTTATTTCATTTGGAAATACTCAACCCAATATTAAGAAAATATTGAAACGTTTATATAATATAATTACTATTATCATTGTCTTTAAATAGACCATCCATCCATCCAAAGTGAAATAATACATTATGCATTTGTTTTGGTTACAATCATTTAACGAACACCTGTATTTGTCGGTTTCCAAAAAACTAATTGGGGTATCACTGGATAAAAGAGGTAGTTTGGATTACCAAACGGTACCTGTAAAATCGAAAATAAGAAATGATAGTTTGACATAATTGACAAACGGTATCTAAATACATTTATGGTATGGTTTAAATAAATCTGAATGGAAATGATAGTTTGCCAAATTGACAAACGGTATCTAATGGTATGGTTTAGAGAAATCTAAACAGAAGGTAATATTAAAGTTTGACAAATTGACAAAGAAATGATAGTTTGACATAATTGACAAACGGTATCTAAATACATTTATGGTATGGTTTAAATAAATCTGAATGGAAATGATAGTTTGCCAAATTGACAAACGGTATCTAATGGTATGGTTTAGAGAAATCTAAACAGAAGGTAATATTAAAGTTTGACAAATTGACAAACGGTATGGTTTAGAGAAATCTAAGCGAAAGGTAAAATTATAATTTGACAAAATTGTCAAACGATATGTAAATATGGTATAGTTTAAGAAATCTGAACGAAAGGTAAAATTATAGTTTGATAAAATTGTCAAACGGTATCTAAATATGGTATAGTTTAGAGAAATCTGAACGAAAGGTAAAATTATAGTTTGATAAAATTGTCAAACGGTATCTAAATATGGTATAGTTTAGAGAAATCTGAACGAAAGGTAAAATTATAGTTTGATAAAATTGTCAAACGGTATCTAAATATGGTATAGTTTAGAGAAATCTGAACGAAAGGTAAAATTATAGTTTGATAAAATTGTCAAACGGTACCTATCTAAATATGAAATAGTTTAGAGAAATCTGAACAAGGGGATTTACTATCATTATAGTTTTCCCCATCAAAATGTCGACTTTGATGTGCTCAAATGTAGCTCAAACAGTTATTGACTTAATAACGTTTAAAAATCCGTATTTTTACAACTGACTCGCACACTCACTGACTTTTATAGATCAAAAACCTAACTTACTTCCAGATGACCTAGAAACCTGATATTTGGCATCAAGGTAGGTTATTGGGAGTATACAAAAGAAAAAGTTCAAAAAGTTAACTTAATAAGTTAAGGACCAACGTTATTTGACCCGCGTCGAGTACGAGCGGTGTAATAAACAGTGGTTCTGATAGTTATTGATGAGACCTGCAATTATTCATTAGCTGGCATCATTTAAAGATTTGAAACGTTGCCAAAGTGTAGGTACGCGTCTATGTTAGACTGTCGAGATCAAAATAAACTAATAAGGCTTACTATCCAACGGGTCGGATTAACGACAAAGTCGTTTCATTACACATATATTATGTATCTGTGAAGGTACCTAACTTGTATTTAAATAAAATATTTTATTTGGTGTTTTTAACCATTTACGTCGTGTTATGTAAGTTTATGTACATATTGCGACCATAAAGGTATTTGATAAAGATAAAAAGCTGTAAGTATGTACCTGAAAAACAAAAATAAACTAAAAAATAAAATATACAGATATTCCATCAAAAATATAAATCTGAAATGATAGCCAAGTTAATTATAACTTATGTATGTTCTTATGTCAACGAAATCGGCAAAAGAAATGAGATCTATGAGTACCAAGTTCTGAGTAGAAAATCCTAAAAAAAAATAGTTACAAGAACATGTAACATGTTCAAAAAAATCTTGAGCTTGAAGCTCAAGATTTGATTTGTTGGTGAAAAAATTAGCCAAGGAAAAAATGCATTTCATCGTTAGTGAGGGTAGACATTATAATCACCATTATTTGTAGTAAAGGCTTGACAGTGTTCGGTGTTTATTAGTTGACTCGAGAATACTATTAAAAAATAATAATAATAATATTGGAATTAATTTTGTTGCCATGCGAAAACATGGTAAATTTTATTGACGACATCGTTGTTTATGTAAGCGACGACGCCCAACATGATGTGAGAATCAAAAAAGTATTAGTAGTTATTACCCGTTCTTTCGAATAAGAGCAAATGCTTACATAGTAGGGTCAAACAAATAAACTTATTTGGTCATCGTGAGAGCTTCACGTAAAGGTATACATATAGAAAAAATAGAAATAGAAAAAAAAAGGTACTTAGGTATTTAAAAAATCTATTGCTGTTGCGCTGTGCCCGATATGACATGTATAAACGTATGAATGGTGATAGAGACAACGGCACCTCGGACCCAATTAAATTCTTAATGATGAAATCGCTATTTCGTATTCTCCTGTTTTCTCCTTCAAAACTAAATCGATTTTAATATTTTTTCAAGAATAATAAAGAGAAAGATTTTGCTTTGCCTGTATGTTTTTCTTTTATTATTTTACATTCGTCAAATTGGTTTTATGGACGTCTGAAGAGGGCGATAAAACTGGTAAAATTTTGTGATTTTAGAAGGCTCTAATTCATAAACTAATTAGTTTTTGGAGAAAAACATAACATAGAGGCATACAATGGTCCGCATAGATTGTATGGTCGAAATATTAAAAACATCATTATCCAGGGAGGAGACAGGGAAAAACGAGGAACGTCGAGGAAAATGCCTGCCCAGCAATGCTCTTAAGACATTAGGATACTATGATTCTAATGATAAGACACAAGTTTACGCTGATGCTAGTCCTGTTGGGTTAGGGGCTGTTCTTGTCAAGAATGGGTAGCCCCGTGGGCCAAGAATTATTGTATAATGGTAATAAAAGTCTTCTGATCGCGAAAATTGGTATTGCTAAACAGAAAAAGAAATTGGTTTTGACTGCAAAGTCAAAGTCAAAGTCAAGGTCAAAGTCGAAGTCGAAGTCGAAGTCGAAGTCGAAGTCGAAGTCAAAGTCGAAGTCGAAGTCGAAGCCGAAGCAGAAGCCGAAGCCGAAGCCGAAGCCGAAGCCGAAGCCGAAGCCGAAGCCGAAGCCGAAGCCGAAGCCGAAGCCGAAGCCGAAGCCGAAGCCGAAGCCGAAGCCGAAGCCGAAGCCGAAGCCGGAGCCAGAGCCAGAGCCAGAGCCAGAGCCAGAGCCAGAGCCAGAGCCAGAGCCAGAGCCAGAGCCAGAGCCAGAGCCAGAGCCAGAGCCAGAGCCAGAGCCAAAGCCAAAGCCAAAGCCAAAGCCAAAGCCAAAGCCAAAGCCAAAGCCAAAGCCAAAGCCAAAGTCAAAGTCAAAGTCAAAGTCAAAGTCAAAGTCAAAGTCAAAGTCAAAGTCAAGATCAAAGTCAAAGTCAAAGTCAAAGCTTGAATTCATTGCTTGAAACACAGGTGTAGAAGATGTTAATTAATTACATCTACCTGGATGACTAGGACAATATTTCATTGCCCGGAAACACGGACGTTTTCTAAAAATGAAACCTAGCTAGATCGATGTATCGCCCGCATACTAAATTTCACGAACATCGTTGGAACCGTAACCGAGATTCAGATTAGAATTGCCCGTTTAAAGGTATTCGATAATTATGAAACCAATGTACTCTGCCTATGTGAAGTCATGCAATATGAAATGTAATTAAATGATATACCTAATAAAAATTACAAAAAATAATAATAATATTTTTAAAAAGACAACAGTCATACACGGAAATAATTAGGCACATTTAAAATAATAAAACATAACTAATTACAATTAGAATTTAGAAGATTTCTATATTTCATGTTATCGTCTATGGCATAATAATATTTGCTACTAATAATTTGGTAAGTAATCATAAACCTTTCGAGGTAATATTTGGGCCTAATTCAAAACCGCGTGCAAGAATTATCATGGAGTCTGTACAGTACAGTCATGATGAGGTACATAATTGCAATTAATGAAGAACTATGATATAGATGCATGTTATGAAATCACTTTAGAAAATGATAATGGTATGCTTGCTTGCCTTTGAAATAAACAAAGAAATAATATTATTGTATTAATACATAAAAGTAATATTATTATTAATACATAGTAATAATATTATTATAATATTATGCATACTTTCATAAAATCACGCCTGTTTACTAAAGAGGTAGGCAGAGACTACGGCTTTCCACTTGCTACAATCCTGACACTTCTTTTGCTTCATTCACTCTGATCAATTGAACGTTGCGAGTACGCCTACAGTGACACACATGCAAATCTTGAAACGAAGGATATGGATGCAGAGATGAAGATTTAAAAGAAAGAAGAAGGATAGGCGACGACGGAAAAGTCATCAAAGATGCAATCGAAGAAAATAAATTAGACATGCAATGATGCGATGAAGGAAGTGATGTTGTATCAGAAAATGAAGCTAATGGAAAAACACTATGTAGAAATATAGTTAAGTAAAAAAGGGTTGAAGGCAAGTGGAAAGTCTGATAAAGATAAAGATAGTTTATTTGCTTGAACACAATGTAGGTTACACAGATATTAATAAATACTATTTTTGAAATGTTTATGTAACTACTAAATAAATCATATGTTAAAGTTAATTTAATTAAAATTAAATAATTAATATTATAAATTAGTCTTACCTAACGATTGAAATATTGTACTTAATGATCTGATGTAACTAGAATTAATTATTATTGTTACCAGGTTGTTACTAGAATTATTATTTCATTTTCTTTTTGTAAAAGGTAGATGTAGTGTATACGAAAACAATAAAGTTATCAACGTGTGCGTTAGCGAGTGAATACGAGGATATCCGAACGATCACCGGATCACTCAAAGCGAGGCCTCAAAGCGGAGCGGTCACGTCTGATGGATATATATCATTCGAGATGTTTTATTTGATACCCAAGCAACCTGTACACGATATATCGTTGATCGTTTTTCAAGAGTAGCAAGATATATATATATAGGGTCAAAATACAAAGTTCTTTTAGAAACCCTAGTGAGTCATCGACTACTGTAGGGTTTTTGAAGGAAGGCTGTTATCATAATAATTGCACTAATGTCACAAGTCTTTGTTTCAAGCGAAGGTATAAACGACAATTGCCACTCGCACGTTAAATGGTTTTTATTAAGTACTTGTATTCCACCCCGGTCTTCGCACGGCAGTACTTATAAAAATTATAGGCAATTTTTTGATACCTTAGGTTATATTAGCGAAATTTTTGTGATGTGGCTTGTTCAGAAGTATTTCTTTTTTCGTTTCGAAAAAGAGCAATCGTCGACATACAGGGCCTTAAAGAAGAAATAATCAATATTTTTAGTACCACCATTGAAAAATACGTATAATATGACGTTGTTAGCTGTGTAAACTACGAAACTCAACATTGCACTTGGCCGGTTTTTTAGTTTATTCATTACAAACGAGTGGGAAGTACCCCGACTTTCAATCTGAAGGTCGTGGCTTCGAATCCCGGCTTGCATCAATGGATATTTCTGTTCGAAAAATGTATATATATGCGCATCAAAAACACGTGCTCAAAATGTGATTCTTATAAGCGGCGATGGGCTTGTAACCTGTGACGTATGGAATACTAACTACTGCAAAATGTGGGCATGTGCTAAATATAATGTTTGGTCGTGCCTCTTACTACCCCCACTAGACATCTTCAAAGGATCTAAGCGTCTGGAGATCTGAGAGGATGTCTACCGTACTTGGGGATTATAGTCGTGACCTTATTTATTTTATTATTTTATTTTACAAACATAAATACAAACTTTAGGTACATAAAAGTACGTTTTTCTAGGCATCATTTGAAAATTCATTAACCGCGAGTTGCAAGAACAGCTGGGCGCATCTCCGCTGCTAAAGGAGTTTCAACTTCGGTTTCCGCCATCGACCACATAACCCAATAGACGCATAATGGCTTCATTTCTTCAAACAAACAATTCTATCAAACTGTGTGCGGTAAAAAATGCATTTTGATATGATTCGTCGATTCTGGCGCGTCGTGATACGCGCTCGGTGTATTATATCAGCAGTATAAGCCTAATGAGTTGTGAGAATGTATTCGCCTTGCATGAGGAGTCTAAAGGCTGCGTGGTCGATGGTTTCCGCCTTCAAGTCGTAAAGTTTTGACGGAAGCCTTTGGGCTAAAAACTTTATTACCAAAGTTAGTCAGAAACTCATATGAACTTATCCTTTGAAATGTGAGATCACAGACATCTTTATCTAGGCATAGACTAGGGTTGTTTGTGAAAAAGTGTGTTCAAGATTTTAATTAAGACTTTAATCTCCAAGTACGGTAAACATTCTGTCAGATCTTCAAGCTCCAAGATTTCCAAGGTAACTTCACAGACAGATAGATTTACTTTTTCAAATAGGATAGCCGTTATTAGTCAAGTGGGACCTCGACTTTCAATCTGAAGAACGTGGGTTCGAATCCCGGCGTGCATCAATGGATATTTCTGTCCGAAAAAAAAATACGCATCTAAAACTCATAACGTCGAAGGAAAACATCGTAAGGAAACCAGTTAGTATTCTTATAGGCGGCGATGGGCTTGCGACCTGTCACGTATGGAAAGCTAACTACTGCAAAATGTGGGCATGTGCCAAATATATTATTTGGACGTGCCTCTGACTAACCCCACTAGACATCATCAAATGATCTAAGCGCCTGGAGATCTGAGAGGATGTCTACCGTACTTGGGGATTACAGTCGTGATCCAATTTTTTTTAGGTTAGTATGTACCTGAAGACGCCCGCATAGTTGACGTCCATCTTCTGATCTGCCGGCACCACCCTGTAGAACAGACCTTTGCATTGGTAGAGCACCCCTAGACATGACACCAGCCATTTGTCTCCTGAAAAATTAATTAAATAAATATTGGTAGGCTTTACATTTAGCTCAATCTAATCCCGAACTAAGCAAAGCTATTTAAATAGAAATACGGCTAATTACCACGTTTTCTCTTGTATTGCTGACGTTTCGTGACAATTCAGATGCTCTTCATCATGAGCATCGTCCGACCGCGATCAACGGCGGATCGACGAATACCGTATTTCTATTTAAAATGATTAACAACTTCGCATAGCTTGTACTATGAGAAGTAGATAACTGATATAATTAGATATATGTCATTTTTTTAATAACATACAATTATTATACATATTTTAACACACAGACAAACATCTATGTTCATCACGAACCCACAATCTACAGCGCAAAAGGCAGAGCTACCAAGATGAGATGCGAGGCCTATTAATTAAATTATTAATTTAAAATTTGTATACGTGTTCACCAACAGAAGTTACAAATTTTAAGTTGTTTAAACCTTAAACGACTGTTTAACAATATTTTGCAGTTCGCCAAGCACTAACCATTGATTGAGACTGTTAATCGTTTGTTTAACTTAAATGAAGTATTAGACTTAATTTAACCATTGGTTAGTTGCTACCCAACACTATTCATCAGTTTTGAGCAAATAAAAATGAATAAATAGAATAGAATAAAAATAGAATTAAAACTATCGTGGTTGTTAATCATTTTAAATAGAAATACGGCTAATTACCACGTTTTTACTTGTATTGCTGACGTTTCGAGACAATTCAGATGCTCTTCATCATGAGTCAGCAATACAAGTAAAAACGTGGTAATTAGCCGTATTTCTATTTAAAAAGAATAAAATTATTTTTATTTTTATGTTTATATATATATATATATATATATATATATATATATATATTATGTTTATAATGCAAGATGCTTTGAAATATATATTTTAAGAAAATAATGTGTTACATGGTTTTGAATATACGCACAATCTACGCACCCAGTTGACGTGACAGGAAAGTAGGAAAAGGATGCTAAATAATAAAGTCGTTCACGCTAACGGAAATTGCCTTGACATAGTGGACATTTCATTACGTAGTATAATGATGTTACGCTACCATTTTTGGATGGCGGTCGCGTAAAAGCATACTTATGCAGGTACATGACCATCTTTACATATTAATATTAAACCATTCATTCAAAAACGTTTGTTTAGTTAACCGTTCGTTAGAAATTGATGGTGTACATTAAAAAAACGCGGTCTGTTTAAACAACTGTTAAATGTTAACTAGGCGGTTACGTATATTATTTTGTAGTTGGTGAAGTTGGTTGGTGGCCTTAAGATGATAAGTGAAATTTTTGACTATTTTATGGGCTGAGTGTACCCGGATAAGACGGAAAAAGTGATAAAACTGCATTATCTTGAAAACCATCAAACTTAAAAAGAAACTGTCTTTAATTTAGGTAGTATGATTATCTAACGAATTATATAAAACTGAACTGTTTAACTATTCATAGTCTTGATTAAAAACGAAACTAGTGTTATTGAAGGGCTAACTTTAGAAAATAAATCTATCGAGAAAAGTTTCACCAATTGTGTTTCTGTCTGTAATTGATGTAGATTATATCCTTAAGATATCTTTGTCATAAATAAACAACACTGTATGTTTTGCGGTTATTGAGAAAAAACGATTCTGCATTCATCAAATACATTTATTACTCGTCTTAATGTAAAACAAAACCCGCCTCTGATATCGCCGGATACATTTTGGAAATTTTCGCATTTTGGCAATTATCAATTTTGGCATTTTCGTAACAGAATTTTGAATCGAATTTTTAGTTTATCCATTTAGATGACGCCAGCCTTCAAACAAAAAAAAAAACGCATTAAAAACGGTCCATTCGTTTAAAATCTACGATGCCACAGATAGATAGATAGATACACAGATACCTGTGTACCTGTGTAACGTGATATGTTAAACTTATAACACGTATGAAATGTTTGTTAGTGTTAGTTTGTATAGAAAGCCCGGAGGCATTAAGTTACTTAAAAAAAATAGAATGTAGTCTTCAAGTACGGTAGACATCCTCTCAGATCTCCAGGCGCTTAGATCCTTGAAGATGTCCAAGGGGTTAGGCAGAGGCACGTCCAAACATTGCATTTTCCACATGCCCACATTTTGCAGTAGCAGTTAACATTCCAAACGTGACAGGTTGCAAGCCCGTCGCCGCTTATAAGAATTCTAACTGATTACCTCATGATGTTTTCCTTCACCGTTATTAGCACGTGTTAATGCAAATATATATTTCGAATAGCAAAATCCATTGATGCACGCCAGGATTCGAACCCACGACCTTCAGATTGAAAGTCGAGGTACCTCCCACTCGGCCAACACGGCTATAAATGTAATAAGTACCTAGTGCTTAAATGCTTAAATTTTTTTTTTATTCTGGTTGTAGTATTTGTTGTTATAGCGACAACAGATATACATCATCTGTGAAAATTTCAACTGTCCAGCTATCACGGCTCATAAGATACAGCCCTGTGACAGACAGACGGACAGACGGACAGACGGACAGACTGTCAGCGAAGTCTTAGTAATAGGGTCCCGTTTTTACCCTTTGTGTACGGAACCCTAAAAATAACTAAATAGGATTGCATAGGTTAGTATTCAGTCGCATGGCTTTACAACTAAACTTAATTAGCCTACAATAATATTGGACATAAGCGGCTATAAGCAATACATCAGAATCTCCTTTTTCAACTCAACTCCTCTCACACAACACTCAACCCCTAAGGAATTATAGACGGGGTAACTTCTCACGACAGAAGAGTAAAGTATGATAGAATAATATAATAGTCACTACATAGTATAAAGCAAAGTCGCTTTCCGCTTCCCGCGTCTGTATGTAATATGTATGTATGTCTGTATGTATGTTTGCTTATATCTTTAAAACTACACAACGGATTTTGATGCGGTTTTTTTTAATAGATAGAATGATTCAGGAGGAAGTTTTATATGTATAATAACATGCTACCCGTGCGAAGCCGGGGCGGGTCGCTAGTAGTAAATAATATAATACTTAAAACGAAGCCGTGTTGGCCGAGTGGGAGGTACCTCGACTTTCAATCAGAAGGTCGTGGGTTCGAATCCCGGCGTGCATCAATGGATTTTTCTGTTCGAAAAATGTATATGCACATCAAAAACACGTGCTCAAAACGGTGAAAGAAAACATCGTGAGGAAACCAGTTAGTATACTTATAAGCGGCGATGGGCTTGCAACCTGTCACGTATGGAATGCTAACTACTGCAAAATGTGGGTATGTGCCAAATATAATGTTTGGACGTGCTTCTGACTACCCCCGTTAGACATCTTCAAAGGATCTAAGCGTCTGGAGATCTGAGAGGATGTCTACCGTAGGTACTTGGGGATTACAGTCGTGATCCTATTTATTTTATTTTATTAAAGCAAAAACGCGTCGTTTACAATCGTCTTGATAATCAAATCATTGGAATAGTCACAAAAATTTCGCAAAATTACTTATAGGCAATGCACAATTCAGGCAGCTTCCAATTTTTTTCCTACAAACCTTGTACTGATAAAATAAATTACGAATTTTGGTAGAATGCGTATTATTCATTAGTCAACCATACCAAAATCATCTTTTTTGTGTTTTTTATCATATAGTGGTTGTTTTTCAGGTTATAAGTTCCCCCTTTATTTATTCTGATTTTGTATCTACATACTACAGCAAACTTCATCTTAATCCGTTTTGTCGTTTATTTTTGATTAGAGAACAAACATAGCAGCCTTATCACAAACTTTCGCATTTATTATATTATTTGGATATAATGTCCTCATCAATGTGCATAAAAAAGTCCGCAAGGATATATCTAAATATTATAGTTTCGTTATAATAACCGTTTTTTATTGAAATTAGTCAACGTGGATCGGAACAAAAATGTGATCCTATCCGTCTTTATCATGATATTAACCCTTACCCAAATAAACTTATTAGTAATTTAGGCTTCGTATATATTTAGGCGCAAATTACTTTTTGAAATGTTAAAATCGGTTGATTGGTTTTGAAGTTATGATGCGTATAACAAAATGAAAATTGTCGCGATATTTCTATCATGCTGTTAAGAAACTTGGGTCATCCCGAACATCGTGTAATCTCAAAAAACTACGGAAAATAGAGTTGCGGGACAAATAATCGTGGGGACCGCAATAATCCGCTTGCAACCTGTCACGTATAGAATACTAAATACTGCAAAATGTGCCTCTTACTACACCCTTTAGACAAACTTCAAGGATCTAAGCGCCTTGAGATCAGAGAGTATGTCTGTTTACCGTACTTGGGAATAACAGTCGTGATCCTATTTTTAGGGTTCCGTACCCAAACGGTAAAAACGGGACCCTATTACTAAGACTTTGCTGTCCGTCTGTCTATCACAAGGCTGTATCTCATGAACCGTGTACCTAGACTTTTTAAATTTTCACAGATGATGTATTTTCTGCTGCCGCTATAACAACAAATACTTAAAATAGAATAAAATAAATATTTAAGTGGGGCTTCTATACAACAAACGTGTTTTTTTGGCCGTTTTTATAGATAATGATACGGAACCCTAGTCCGACTCGCACTTGGCTAGTTTTTCTTCCTAAGCATTCGATACTATTATCCACAAGATAATCCACAATTAGAAATGTCTGACGCCAAGCTAAGCGGGCACGGGTCAGCTATCAGCTTATAATATTAATGAGAAGATTAAGATGAATTACTCTCATGCTAGATTTACACTCTCGCCTCGTACCTCGCCTCGTGCTTCGTCTCGTGTCTCGGCCCGCACCTCGCGTGATCGATAGTAAAGGAGAGAGGCGCGAGGCGAGCCACGAGCGTCTATTCACACTCTCGTCTCGTGGTTCGCCTCGCACCTCGTCTCGCGACTCGTACGCGAGTGTAAATGTAGTATGAAAATAACATATTAATATTCAAATAAACGTTTTATATTTTTTTTGATGAGTGACAGTTGTAGTAAGTCAGTTACAAGTGTAAGTTGTTAACTTTGATTTAAATGGACGGGAAGTATTTAGTTGTGGTCAATCAAGTTTAGAGGTATAACGCATCACGTACCTACAACTGTCACTCATCAAAACGGACCATAGACAAAGAATTGTATTAGCTATAGATTTTAAGACGAGTAATAAATGTTTTTGATAAATGCATTTTTTTTCTCAATAACCGCAAAACATACAGTTTTGGTTTTTATGACAAAGATAACTTAAGGATTTAACCTAGATAAATTAAAGACAGAAACACGATTGGTGAAACTTTTCTTGATAGATTTATTTTCCAAAGATGGCTCTTCAAAAACACTAGTTTTGTTTATAATCAAAACTACGAAAAGCTAAATAGTTAATTTTCACTTTAGATATATTCGATGATCAAACCGACTAGTCTATCTGTGAGGTCTTTGTTGTGTATGATAGTTTTTAAGTAATACGTTTTCATCACATTTTCCGTCTTATCCTGGTAGAAACTTCCTATACAAAATTTCGAAAGGTTTCAAATTTATAATGAAACTAGCTGACCCGTGCCCGCTTCGCTGTGCGTAAGACATTTCTAATACCATCGTGGACTTTTTTGTAGACGTTTTTAAGGTATACAATACTGTAGTACATTATTTTGATATATCTCGTGGGGTTCAGCCAGCATTTGCAATGTAAGCGCAAAAAAATGTGTTTATTTACGACATCACATTAGAAACCTCTAAAATTATCAGTGTTTCTCT
The DNA here is from genome assembly GCA_912999785.1 of Hydriomena furcata. Classification (NCBI taxonomy): domain Eukaryota; kingdom Metazoa; phylum Arthropoda; class Insecta; order Lepidoptera; family Geometridae; genus Hydriomena; species Hydriomena furcata. The sequence continues at coordinate 5,882,891 of OU538821.1, forward strand.
ACTATATTATGCATGTATTATACATATAAACCTTCCTCTTGAATCACTCTATTTATAAAAAAAAACCGCATCAAAATCCGTTGTGTAGTTTTAAAGATATAAGCAAACATACATACATACATATTACATATTACATACAGACGCGGGAAGCGGAAAGCGACTTTGCTTTATACTATGTAGTGATATTTTCTTAACATTATTCCATAACAAAACAAAATTCAAAGCAATTAAAAGTTTCAGCACGTGTTTCTCAGAATACGTAAACAAATTGTTCATTTTTAAAAGACGATGAAAATTTCCACTCGTAGTAAATATTTTCTTAAGAAGTCTTTCTAGGTCTTCGTCTACCTAATCTCCAAGCAACTACGGGTTTAATTTTAGTTTGCGAAATCTTAAGAAATACGAGTAAGTACCAAGATGGAATTGCTCCTGCCCACAACTTCTAAGAAACCAAAGTAATCAACTTCTATAATCTTGACTGACGAAGAATTTCGAACGGGTCAGAAACATACGTCCACCTTTTCAGGTATAAGATTTAGCTGGAAACGTGAAAATTATTAACGCAAAAGCTAACTTACCTAATAGATTTTTAGGGTTCCGTACATTCAATGTAAAACGGAACCTTTATGGATAATAACAAGGATAACTTTCGCGTCTGACACTTCTCTTCTACTCGTACATGGACGAATAGATAGGGTTGAAATTTGTTGAAAGTTGGCGACTCGATCACGAACGTGTAGCGTAAATAAAAAAATCCGATTCTGGCCGAATAAGAGCGAAAACTAGAAAATGAATAAGTTTTCTGCTATAAAATATTTTTAATAGACAAGCTTTTTTAAAATCATTCAAAGCATCGAGCACCAGCGCGCTGTCACGCTATCACTTGACAAGTATGCAAAGTTTTTACTCAATCGAAGTATTTACTAGAGTTCCGTTGAGAGTGTCTGTTGAATAGCCCCTGACTCCATCATCAGATCAGCTCGTTGTCACCATATTATTGTATTGTCTCTAGAACTGAAGGTGTATGCAAAATTTCAGCTTGGTCAGTTGGTGATAACTGCTTTAAAATTGAGTAGCAAGATACCACCCGAACAAACATAGTTACATACATACATTGCAAGGTAAATAAAAGCTTGTGAACAACTTTTGTCACGTGCATCATGTGATACTAATAGTTTTTTTCTTCATAGTATTTTATTTAATGTGTATTAAACAAAATTGTGTATCTTATCTCTGAAACTACTAAACCTAAAACTTAGGAAAGCCATAAAATATAATAATACTGTGTCAATAATGTGTCAACAGTTTGCAATAAAGTAATATTGCGACTATATATTGAGATGTAAGCTATCCCATCTTTCAAATTAAATCAAAACGCACACGGTGTGCAAAGTTTGATTAAAATCGGTTAAGTAGTTTAGGCGTCCATCGCGGACAAACAACATGACGCGTAATTTATAAATATTAAGAAGATTGTCATCATCTCACTTGTCCACATGAGTACTAGTACCTACCAACCCAAACGGACTCAGCTTACGCACGCTTTTAAATCACTACTTAGAAAATTAAAAGCGACACAAGCTTGTACGTCCCCAACGATGCAAAAAGAAAATCTATACATATAATAAAACTGTGGAAGAGTTCAATTCTGTACATTGAATAAAAACTAAAACAAATACTCCTAGGGGCCTTTATACAAGTAACACAAGCTAAAAAAAACATTTGAAATTTTTGTCTGTCTGTCTGTCTGTCTGCAGTCCGACTTTTACGCAAAAACTACTGGACGGATTTTGATGAAACTTTTTTTGTTATGTAGCTATTAGTCCTCGGCAACATATAGGCTATAATTTAATTTGAAGATTGGAATACCAGATGTGAAACTATTTGTCGACCAGTGAAGCGGGCATGGCTCAGCTAGTAAGTAATATAAGCTGACGTCTGTAAATTCAATTCAATAGAGTTTTCCAATCATTTTGTACTAAGGCTCTGTCGAGGGGTAGTACAGGTCACAACCTTTTCGCAATATTGCGAATAAAATTCTCGAATTTATTTATCACTTCGCCATCACGGTTATTCGAGGAGGTCTACTCCGAAAACCGATAAATGATATTTATAAAAAATAAAATAAAAAAATATTGATGGACATTTCACACAGCGCCATCTAGCCCCAAACTAAGCAAAGCTTGTCATATGGGAACCAGATAACTGATAGAATACTTATATACTTTTTTTTGTTCTAAATACATTCTAATTATACTTATTAACACCCAGACACAGAACAAACATTTATGTTCATCACAAAAATGTTTATCCCGGGTGGGGATCGAACCCACAACCTACAGCGCAGAAGGCAGAGCTCCTACTGAGCTGTAAGGCCAGTCATATATCGTGACATTTGTTTCGTTGCCAATTTAAAATACTCGTATTGTATTTAGTGTATTAAAAAAAAGGATCACGACTGTAATTCCCAAGTACGGTAGACATCCTCTCAGATCTCCAGACGCTTAGATCCTTTGAAGATGTCTAGTGGGGGTAGTCAGAGACACGTCCAAACATTATATTTGACACATTCCCACATTTTGCAATAGTTAGCATTCCATACGCGACAGGTTGCAAGCCCATCGCCGCTTATAAGAATGCTAACTGATTTCCTCACGATGTTTTCCTTCACCATTTTGAGCACGTGTTTTTGGTGCGCATGAAAATTGTTCGAACAAAAAAATTCATTGATGCACGCTGGGGTTCGAACCCACGACCTTTAGATTGAAAGTCGAGGTACTTCCCACTCGGCCAACAAAAATATATTGAACACTACCAATAAGTGTACAATTATTCTGTATCTATTGTATGGATGTATGGTAATCAATAAAGTTACCTCTCTATCTATCTGATTATGATTGTCAAAAGTAATGACAGTCGTTCCATCATGATGTTACTTCAAGACGATTATTTTTACGATATATCGTTTTGTCGGTTTGTGAGTAGACCCCTAGCTTTATAATCGAATACTCGGTCGTTATTTTCTCGTAACTAATTGTATTTAATTCAAAGAAATTGCATTATAAAAGGTAGCTGTGCAGTTTTATCACAGTATAAATACAACGTTTTAAGCTTGGGATAACTCCTTAATATAATAGATAAACATCATAGGATATCTAAAATGAAGGGGAAGGTTTGAGGGGAAGGGGAGGTGGAGGGTGGGGTGGAAAATAAAAATGTATGCTATGTATGCTTTGTTGTTGCAGAAACAATCAACCGTGACAGACAAACGAACGGATGGACGATGGACGAATTGACTATAAGGATTGCATTTCACTACTGGTTTTTGTTTTTAGATCACTCAAAGATAGGATCACGACTGTAATTCCCAAGTACGGTAGACATCCTCTCAGATCTCCAGACGCTTAGATCCTTTGAAGATGTCTAGTGGGGGTAGTCGGAGGCACGTCCAAATATTATATTTACACATGCCCACATTTTGCAGTAGTTAACATTCCATACATGATAGGTTGCAAGCCCATCGCCGCTTATAAGTATGCTAAATGGTTTCCTCACTTTCCGCATAAAAAAATTTCGAACAGAAAAATCGATTGATGTACGCCGGGTTTCAAACCCATGACCTTCAGATTGAAAGTCTAGGTACCTCCCACTCGGCTAGGAAATTTTCAGGTTTTTTACTATTTAGTTTTTTACTGTTTAAACACCACATTGATTCAAATTCAAAAATCATTTAATTCAATAAAATCACAAGGATCACTTTGAAACGTCTTAGGAACTAGGCGATGCTACGCCGATTCCACGCGACCAAGCCTAAAAGAATCAAGCAACAAACACAACTTGGGGTCTACCTTTTTTTTAATGATCCTTTCCCTAATGCTATGTAGAGCTCCAGTGTGGTGCCAATCGAACAAGGTGAAGGCTCAAACAAGAATAATAATTAAAAGTACTACTCAAGTACGTACAATAAAAAAATACTGTTTAAAATCTTGCTTTAAAATCCTTTCAAACCTGAAAACATTTCTTACAGTAAAAAGGAGATTTATTTGTACAACTCAATACAAAAATAATAACAGTAAAGTAACAACATATCTGAACATGGAAAAATATCATAATACGATGATACCATTAGAAGGATCACGACTGTAATCTCCTTGTACGGTAGACATAGACAATACCAAACATCCTTTCAGATTTTCCATCCAGATATTTATCCAGGCAAAGTGTTTTATCTCTACGCGATCCGCTTAGCTCTATATTTGGGGCATCTATTTAGTGATGTTATGCTGAAAGTCTGAAATAAAATTCGTTTTCAACCGAAGAAATTTAATATTTTTTTTTAACTTTTGCAAGTACTTACGTTTCATTTTGGTCGACTATTACTCATTACTTTTAACTTGGTTACAATGTTAAACAAAAATGTTGCTGGTTGCTCGAACAAAAATAATTACTTATCTTAAGGTGGTAAGTGAAATTTTAGACTTTTTACCATACCATGGCCGTTATTAAATTTATTTTCATTTTGTACAATTATCAAAAGCAGGTAGCTGTCCGTCTGCGTCAATTTGTATTCATAGATTCGATTTTCCATCCCCCTACTGTCCCCTTTCGCCAACTTTTCCCCTATTTACACCCTTTTACACCCTGTCTGGCTGTTCACAGCTTATTCTGAGAATGGCTAACTCATATAAAAATACTCATAAATTAAATTGATCACATTTTCCATTAGCATTCCAATCGATCGTAACAATATGAGAATACTATCTGGTTTTCTCACGATGTTTTCACAGTTTTAATGTGTTTTTATATATTTATTTTTGGAATGAACAATTCATTGATGCGAGACTGTGATTCAAACCCTCTGAGCTCCGGATTGAAAGCGTTTGGTCTTACTAATTCGACTTATTAGTTCGATCTCCGAACTAGTGATTTTGACAAACACAGACAGAAGAACAAACAATACCTAAGTAAGTAGGTATCTATAGATAGGCACCTTTAGAACAAACAAAATAAATGGATTTCTAGGTAAGTAATAATCCTACTATAATCCTACTTCCTACTAATATTATAAATGCGAAAATTTGTGAGTGTTTGTGTGTGTTTGTTACTCTTTTACGCAAAAACTACTGAACGGATTAAAGCGAAACTTTACTGCTAATAATCAGAATAGCTTATAAATCATAATGCTACTTTTTATCCAGGCACCACCCGAGCGAAGCCGGGGCGAGCAGCTAGTAAATAAATAAACAAATGATCTTAAAATCATTAGCCTTCTGTGCTTTGTAAGTAATCTAGTTGTTTAGTTATTTCCAGTCTGTTTATCTAATCAGACTGAAGCAGACTGCGGGATCAAAGGAAATAAAATACTCTATCTGAAGGTACTTTAATATATTTCACTCAATTATATCACAGTATCAAACTTTTTATCGAGTAAGTGCTCAATCGGTGCTTACCTGAGCGTGCATAACAAAACTGGGATTCGTGCTCCAGGCCACAGCGCTAATGGAATATCAGTTCAAATAGAAAAACCGACCAAGTGCGAGTCGGACTATCTATCGGATTATCTATAAAAAAACGGCCAATACACACGTTTGTAGTATGGGAGTAGTATGTAGTACTTAAGGCGAGTAATAAATGTTTTTGATGAATGCAGAATCGTTTTTTCTCAATAACCACAAAACATACAGTTTTTCTTTTCATGACAAAGATAACTTAAGGATATAATCTAGATAAATTACAGACAGAAACACGATTGGTGAAACTTTTCTCGATAAATTTATTTTCCAAAGTTGGCTCTTCAAAAACATTAGTTTCGTTTTTAATCAAAGCTATGAATAGCTAAACAGTTCATTTTAATATAATTCGTTAGATAATCTTACTAGCTAAGTAAATTACAGACAGTTTCTTTTTAAATATGATGGTTTTCGAGATAATGCCAGGTATACCTACCTGCGTTTTGCATTATGTATTCATAAGATGTCAAAACACTGCATTTGACGTACCCGTCAAATGCAGTGTTTTGACGAGCTCTTGACTGATCCCTCAGACATCTTTTTTTTTATTTTACTGTAATATTTCATCTTCTTTTCGGTGTTGGTTAGGACAATTGCATTCTAATGTCTCCCTGCATTAGAATGTACAAGTCTACAAGATATATTTTTTTCAAGAGGTCAGAATAAATAATGCATTTAAGGGTTAAGAGGATGTCTCTATCGTACTTTGGGGTAAAAGTAGTGATTTTACTTTATTTTATCAAAATTAAAACGTGTTATAATGAACCGTTTCGTTATTTCGTCGATGGAGGTCCCCTTACTGCAAGGTACGGGTTCAAATCACGCTTGAGTGATTGCGTTTAGTATTTATACTAATATTATAAATGCAAAAGTAACTCTGTCTGTCTATCTGTGACGTCATCATGGCCGCTGTGACCGATTGTGATAAAATTTCATATAGAGATTGTTTAAACTTTTTTCACAAAAAAATCTTGTGATATTCGAGAAATTCTATGTTTTACGGCCAAAAACGATTTCCTGTGACTACGCGGACGAAGTCGCAGAGCGGGTAAAAGCAATTTTCTTATAAAAACCTTTTAGACTGGAGTACCTAATTTAGTTATTTGCTTGATTCCAGTCTTTTATTGAATCAGTCTGAACGAGACTGCAGATCAAAGGAAGAAAAATATTTTAACGGTTGATACATCATTATATTCCACTCAATAACAACACTTTATTAAACCTTTTACGAAGTCGGTAAGTTGCAAAAGTGCCTTCAAAAACGTTTTCGATATTAATAATTGCTTAACGAAAACCGATGAAATAGTTCAGCCAATCGTGAAGTCATAGACGATATTATTAGTATTTTCTTGTATTTGTAGAGAAACTATTACCGATATTAGTCCTACATAAATACCATTTAAGGCGCTCCCAGTCGACGATTGTTTTTGTTCGAAACGAAAAAATAAATACTTGTGAACAAGCCACATCTCCTATTTTATAATGTATAGTATATGTGAATAAAGATGTACCCATCTTTAATCACTTCGATAAATAATCCTACCGACCGCTGCAATGACGACAAACACACGTCGGAGCGTGGTCCGCCTTAGCTTTTCGAATAAATTGATGATATAAATTATGTATAATTACTTATCAAAAATCTATTCTAATAGAAATCTAGATCTACATATTACCTATCTTTAACAATAAATCACAAGTTGATTTTAATAGTAGGTATATAAAATATTTCGTTCATAAATTCTAAAACGTATCATTTTGAAATAATATCTTTATCGTGAAATTTTTCTGCTATTATGTTTTCAGCTTAATAGAAATCTAGGTAGGAACCTGAAGTAATATACTTATAAAAATAGGAGATGTGGCTTGTTCAGAAGTATTTCTTTTTTCGTTTCGAAAAAGAGCAATCAGCGCATGGGAGCCTCTTAAATAGGACCAACTCGACCGATTTCAATGAAACGTTTATAGGTAGGGTACTTATAAATTCATGGCAAGATCTGGAGACTGGAGTTTTTACCATGACTACTAAATGTTCAATTCCTTTTTAGGGTTTCTTAGTCTACAAGACAAGAAGTCCATAGTTTCGCCATGTCCGTCCGTCTGTCCGCAGCTTAGCTCAGAGCTTTCTGTGCTAGAAAGCTGTTATTTGGCATGTTTATACATATTAGTAATGTTAAAAAAGTCGTAGAATTAAAACTTTAAAAACAATTATTTAAGGGTACCTCTCCTACACCTAAAGTGGAGATGTTATTTTTTTTTCTCGCGCACCCCATGGTGTGGGGTATTGTTAGATAGGTCTTATATAAGTATGGGGGGTTTGCGAAAACAACTTTTCGAGAATTCGTTTGTGAAATATTAAGCTTTAAAGTGCCAATTTTTGTTAGAGTCGAGTGTCCCCCCCCCGTGCGTGAAAAAACAGTAGTAGTACATTAATTGAAATTAAAAGCAAAACTATCACAGCTAAGTAGGCTATACAAGTTTACGTAATAGTCGATCAACTTATAAAATGTACTTGAAGAAGAAATATGGATTTCCTCTCAGATCCCCATAATCTTAGATCCTTAAATATGTGTAAAGGAGATAGTCTTTACAATTGTTAGCATAACGTGACAGGTTCAAAATACGTCGCCGCTATAAGGTTACTATTGATTTTTGTAAGGTATTTTACAACATCCTGAATGTTGGGTACCATCAACTGTTTTTCCGAGGTAGACTGTGAATGTAATTGAGTTGTAAACCAGTGTTCCGCAAACATTTTGTGTTCAAGGTACATTTAGGAAAATGAAATTTTTTGAGGTACACCACAAATTAAAAATCACTTTTTAAGTAATATTAATCAACATTTATTATTAATCAACGAAATAATATTTTTTATTAATCAACAATACTAAACTTTAAATTGCAGAAAAGGTATCTACTACGAAAAATGAGCTTGTTTAATTGAGCATAGACGGTCTAAATTTGGAGTAATCGTTGACAGGGCTGTTAAAAATGTATAATATAAAAATAAGTCGGGTTTTCCTTCCTGACGCTATAACTCCAGAACGCACGAACCGATTTCCATGGTTTTGCATTCGTTGGAAAGGTCTCGGGCTCCGTGAGGTTTATAGCAAAGAAAATTCAGGAAAAATTTCAAGAGAAAAGCAGGAAAACAGGAACGGGAACGGGGACGGGAACGGGAACGGGAACTTAACACAGCATTTGTTAATTCTAAAGCGAAAGCGCTACGAAGTTCGCCGGGTCAGCTTGTACGTTTATAAGATATCCTTATTTTTCCAAGGCACACCAACTAATGACCACGGTACACCAGTGTGCCGCAGTACACACTTTGCGGAACACTGTTGTAAACGGTTGTGGGGATTGCGTAGTCTACGAGTCAGACAATCAGCACCGCTTTGTTATTAAAATTTTAAAGTTGTTTGTTCGCTAACACAATTGTCAAAAAATGATTTTAAATGCTTTGTTTGGGAAGTAAAGGCAGAAATTCGCTCGTTATGTGTATTTCTGTGTACCCGACTACGCCAGAAGGAGAGTAATGTTTTTCGTGTGTATGTATGTATGAAACAAGCCGTGTTGGCCGAGTATGATATACCTCGACTTTCAATCTGAAGGTCGTGGGCTCGAATCCCGGCGTGCATCAATGGATTTTTCTGTTCGAAAATGTATATGCGCATCAAAAACACGTGCTTACAACGGTGAAGGAAAACATCGTGAGGAAACCAGTTAGTGTTCTTATAAGCGGCGATGGGCTTGCAACCTGTCACGTATGGAATGCTAACTACTGCAAATTGTGGGTATGCGCCAAATATAATGTTTGGACGTGCCTCTGAATACCCCCACTAGACATCTTCAAAGGATCTAAGCGTCTGAAGATCTAAGAGGATGTCTACCGTACTTGGGGACAAGTACGGTACGACTGTAAAGTCGTGATCCTATTTATTTTGTTTTTACTAAAATATCACGAGTATTCATAATTAGGACAGCTGGTTTTGTTTACGACGAGGAATATTTTTAATATTAATGCAGTATTGATTTTTCTCAATTACCGCAAAACATATTGTTATGTTTTTATACCAAAGACAACATAAGGATTTTTTCTAGATATATGTAAAACAGAAACACGATTGGTGAAACTTTTCTAGATAGATTTATTTTCCAAAGTTGACTCTTCCAAAACACTATTTATGTTTTTACTCAAAACTATGAATAGCTGAACATTTAATTCGTTAGATAAATCATACTAGCTAAATAAATGTACACAGTTTCTTTTTAAGTTTGAAGGTTTTTAAGATAATGCTTTGTAGGCATTGTACTCGTATCACATGTAGTTTCTTCATGAATATTAAAAAACTGATACTTTCCTTTTTAAAAATATGTTCGTTTTAATAAAAAAAATATATATTTCAAAATACGTACTCGTACGTACGTATTTTTTTATAAATTGTTTGAAAACAAAATGGTCAAAAATATGACCTATTTCTATTTATCTTTTTTTTAATACTACATGTAGCTCCATCTATAATATAATTCTCGAAAAAACCTTCAAACTCAGAAGTGGGTTAGTGAATTACCTTTATGAAAAACTAACAGAATAGCGACAGATGTCCTGTCTAAATTTTATTAATCGCATAGAGAAAAAATTACAATTTTCCAAATTATACAATTATTTAGGCAAATACCATTTTTTTACCCTAAAAACCTTCTCATAATAATTAAAATTACTTAAATAATCATATATTCGTCAAAAATGTTGTCGTATTCTTTGCATATTAGCGCCATCTATACCGAAATATTCACTTAAGCGTCATTTTTAGTTTTGGGGATGTTTTTCGAATTATAGAGTACCTATTTTTTGTATTCGAGGATACAATCAACTTCTACTGCAAATTTCATCTTAATCCGTTCTGTCGTTTAGGCCTAATTGAAGCTAAACATACAAATTTTCACATTTATAATGTTATAATGAATTATGAATGTGATTAGCTTCTATTAGTGGGTTACGTAGATACATTCTATGAAAAATTTATTATAGTGCCATCTGTGGGAAGGTTGAATACTTAGTTACTAGTTTCTATGCTGCCAAACCGTGAACCTAATGAGTGAACCGACAACCACGGCCAGACACGGACTGATAGCTAGCCCCCGGGGGCTGAATAACCGAAAAAATAAAATAACCTTATTTAACAATATGACGTCATACTACATAAATTCCGGTTACCCAAATACTTCGATACTTGAAAAAATTGAGGTACCGAAAGGTTCATCTAAACCCAATAACCTGTTAGATAATCGTATCTTTATGTTTTTACGTTACTAATGTCGTAAAAACCTATCGCTTTCAGTCTCTGTAGCCCATCGCACAACAAAATAAGTAACCAAGACGCAGCGATGTTACTGGCTACTTTATGACTGACGATTTTTGTGTATCGATTTATAGTGAAAATTCAGTTCTTATTGTGTTACGGACTTTTTTCTTGGGTCGGGTGGTTGACTCGTATATCACAACATCGGATCCGCTTCTCCGTATAACTCAAGATGTGCACGCGATTAGGTGATGCAGTTTATGAAATGAAAAAAATAATATATCACAACTGTAATTCCCAAGTACGGTAAACATTCCCCTCTCAGATCCAAAGGTGCTCAGATCTTTGAAGATGTCTTAAGGGGTTAGTCAAAGACACGTCCAAACATTACATTTAATACATGCCTAAATTTTGCAGTACTTAGCATTTAAGAAATCCTTAAAACTATATGGCTTCTAAAGAGCCTTTCTATTCCAGCCCCACCGAGCGGGGCTCCTTGTCTGCCTCTGATATTTTACGTTTCGGAAAATGCCAACAGATGGCGTTAGCCGGAAAATGTATGTAACTTCTCATTTTACACGCTACGAGTTAACTTGCATGTTTTTTCGGGTTAAATCTTGCAACTGACTTTTTAACCAGTTATCTCCCCAACCGATTGTATTAAAATTTGGCATACTTATATAATTTCGGTGACAATGCAATAAAACAAAGAACATCATTCTAAATTTATTATGGAGATAGGTCTTCACCAAAGTTTACGTTATTTACCCCATAACTCACTTATCTGAGTGAAGTTCTACAAAATATAGATATAAATTTAAAGTTTGGCGGAGACGGGCAGGTTGAGTCCAACATTTATGCTATTTCATTTAATCACGCTCGACGTTCTAAGACTAGTTTTCGGGAATAGACATTCGAGACGATTTTAGATAGTATATTATACCTACTAGCGTATACTGGTAAATCTAAATGTTTGTTGATGGCTGAAGCTCGCAAAGCTGTAAATAGTAGAGGTACACAAAGGAAAGAAACGAATAAAATAATTTATCTTACCTAGTTTTCCAGGAATAACGTCAAAAGCTTCACTAGTGTCCGATATGAAAACAGGAGTCTCGTAAATTTCCTGAAAATTAAAAAAGGCACTGTAAGAATTTATTGCTTTTACTTTATTTTTAGGGTTCCGTACCCAAAGAGTAAAAACGGGACCCTATTACTAAGACTTCGATGTCCGTCTGTCTGTCACAAGGCTGTATCTCATGAAACGTGATAGCTAGACAGTTGCAATTTTCACAGAGTATGTATTCCTGTTGCCGCTATAACAAAAATTATTTGCTGCGCTCCGGTAATATTTTATGATGAAACTATGTAGGTAAGTAGGTAGATACTCGTTGTATCGATAAGTTATGCTGGCGTTGCTATGCATAGCACATTCCAACAAAGATACCTGTTAATATTAAACATGTTACCTTCTTAACAACCTACTTGATGGAATGTGTGCAGGATGTAGGGCTGCCACATGGGATAATCAAAATATCTGAACCAAATATCAAAAAGTTGGGATTTTGGGATAATTGTCGGGACAAATAAATAGAAGTAAAATCTGTCGCGACAACTTGTATTTCGCCGGGACTCATATGTCGGGACAATTAATCTTGCAACCCTAGCAGGATAATAGAAAATACTAGAAGAACTATTAATTAACACTTATTATTAACAGCCTCACAGCTCAGTTGGTAGTAACTCTGCCTTCAGCGCTGTAGGTTGTGGGTTCGATCCCCACCCAGAGCAAATATTTGTGTGATGAACATAGATGTTTGCTCTGTGTCTGTGTTAGTATGTATCAAATGTATGTATTTACAAAAAAAAAAAGTATATGTATTCTATCAGTTATCTGGTTCCCATAGTACAAGCTTTGCTTAGTTTGGGGCTAGATGGCGATGTGTAAAATGTCCACCAATATTTATTTATTTATTTATTTGTTTGATCATAGAATAGATATCGTATTGCACGTCTATATATAGTATATAGCTTATATATAGTATATGCGTATATAGCTTCGCAAACACAATGAAGACACTTCGAGAGATATGTAGCTAGGCATCAATGGTATTGATATCTTGTCACTGTGATTCTATACATTGGTAGGTATAGGTATGTATTGTCTGTTGTCGGGCTAGTAAATCCTATCCTAATAATATTAAAAATGTGAAAGTTTGTCAGTTTGTATGTATGTTTGTGCCTAAATCAGGCCTAAACAACAAAACAGATTAAGTTGAAATTTGCTATAGATGTAGATATAATACCCGAATAAAACATACTTTAAAATATGAAAAACATCCCCAAAATTATAAAAAAAGCAAAAGGAATGATTTCGGTATAGATGGCGCTGGTGTGTAACAAATCTGACTACGTGATGCTACATAATTTATTTCTAAATTGAAATTTCACACAGATTACAGATGGACAGACGAACAGACAGACCGACAGCGAGGTCTTGGTAATAGGGTCCCGTTTTTACCCTTTAGATACGAAACCCTAAAAAAATACTAGAATATGCGTTTATTTCGACAAAAAAACGTGACAATTATTCGACATGTTCTTTTTCTTGTGTTGTTTCTTGTCTTTTTCTTATGTTCTTAGGGTATGAACCAGCAGTATGAAACCAAACTCGAAGTTTCGTGACATAATAACATCGTAATTTTAGTTTTTTTTCTTAGCTTATAACTTCTAAACGTTGCATCCTTATAATCACTATCAGCGTTTTAAAGTGGATTATATTTGCTACTAATTGAAACCAACCGTAGCTCTGTGGGGCTATTTTGAAAAAACACGATTATCATGTTATGATACTCGTATTCATACCAATATTTATTGGTACTGAATGCCATAATACCTACGCATTTTAGGCATCTGTACCTACGCTTCTAATACAATACCTTCGAAGAAGCGTAGGTAAAATAAAAATAAAAATAAATAGGATCACGACTGTAATCCCCAAGTATGGTAGACATCCTATCAGACCTCCAGACGCTTAGATCCTTTAAAGATGTCTAGTGGGGGTAATCAGAGGCACGTCCAAACATTATATTTGGCACATGCCCACATTTTACCCACAGTAGTGTTAGCTTAGTGTTAGTTATTGTTAGCATTCCATACGTGACAGGTTGCAAGCCCATCAGAATACTAGCAGAATACTAGCTGGTTTTCTCACGATGTTTTCCTTCACCGTTTTGAGCACGTGTTTTTAATGCGCATATAATTTTTCGAACAGAAAAATCCATTGAAGCACGACGGGATTCGAACCCACGACCTTCAGATTGAAAATCGAGGTACCAACCACTAGGCCAACATGGTTTTTTAAAGCCTAAGTATAGGTGCATAAACAGTGAATGGTTACTATGAAAAGAGAATACAGGTTAGGTATTCTCTAATATTAGGTACTAGCTGACCCGTGCCCGCTTCGCTGGGGGACAGTTTCTCATCTGGTATTCCAATCTTCAAAATAAATTATAGCCTATATGTTGCCGAGGACTAATAGCTATAAAACAAAAAAAGTTTCATCAAAATCCGACCAGTAGTTTTTGCGTGAAAGCCAGACAACAGACAGACAGACAGACAAAAATTTCAAAATGTTTTTTTTTTGGCTTGTGTTACTTGTATGAAGACCCCTAGGAGTATTTTTTTTAGTTTTTGTTCAATGTACAGAATTGAACTCTTCTACAGTTTTATTATATGTATAGATAGATTGCATTCAAATTCATAACATGATAATCATGTTTTTACAAAATAGCTCTGCTGTACGTAAGTAAACAAGAATTTCAAATAGCAATTCGCAAATATGTTTCACTCAGACTTTAATGCCTTCTGCCTACGCGTTCAGCAAACATATTTCGAATCTCGAAAGCTTAATAGGGTTGTAGCGTTGGTTGTGAGCATTTTAACAACATTAAGATTTTCAAATAAACGGTTTATATAACGGTTTATATTATATATATACGGTATTAGATATATACGGTTTATATGTTATTACGTAATTAACTAACCTTCACGTAATAACTTAAGACAGAAGGACCCTTAAAGTAGGGACTGATTAAATTAACCGACTTGGTATTACATGAATCTCACAACTTTTTACGGTAGAAGAACTGAGTTGCGTTGCGAGACTTGGCTTTTTTTACAAGTTATGTTTTTGATAGCATAGACTTTATACAAGTTTATTTGCTATGCTTAGTTATTGACTGCCAAAATTTAAAATGACCAAAACCGGACAGATTCCACAACCGAGTCTATGACCTTACGCAGTTACGTATGCTCTAACATGGCTCGAATAACTTTGCTGTACAGAAACTTACCCTCGTATTCAAGAACGACACTATGAGAACACGCACCCACAGTGGACGAAATCTCTTTTCATAAACATCACTTTATGTGTTGAGCGGCACTATGGCGCAAACTACCGTGTGTCTTTAGAGCTCAACTTTGGCTAGAGGCACACTACAATGTGCCTCTAGTCACACTATGCAGTGTCGCACAACACATAAAGTGATGTTTATGAAAAAAGATTTCGTCCACTGTGGGTGCGTGTTCTCATAGTGTCGTTCTTGAATACGAGGGTGAGACTACTGGTGGGAAGTACGACCTGGCGAACTATCTGTGAACTACTAACTAACTAAGAAACTATCGGTGAACTATCTAACATACGGCGGAACCAAACTTAGGCAAATCTTACTTAAGCTTATACGACTACTTATTGACAAATTCTTTAATAAAATTGTTTAACTTGGTTTAGCTTTTCTAATAGTTTTTTAGGGTTCCGTACCCAAGGGGTAAAAACGGGACCCTATTACTAAGACTTCGCTGTCCGTCTGTCCGTCTGTCTGTCCGTCTGTCTGAAAGTCAGTTGAATTTTTTACAGATATTTCTGTTGCTGCTATAACAACAAATACTAAAAACAGAATAAAATAAATATTTAAGGGGGGCCTCCCATACAATAAACGTGATTTTTTTGCCGTTTTTATTGATAATGGTACGGAACCCTTCGTGCGCGAGTCCTACTCGCACTTGGCCGCTTTTATTTCTTTTTAGGGTGAGTTTCGACCTCGCTCGCTCAAATATTCGAGTTTGATAATGTCGAGCGCTGTCATTCGTCCGCTCTGCACATCTCCGCATAGATGGAAACTCACCCTTACTATGTTGACCTTCACTACGAACACTACGTTCATGAAACAATTTGATCGATTCTGATTGCATAAATTTCTTCTGAAAGGAATGCGAAAATCGAGGCTCATCACTACATAGTATAAAGCAAAGTCGCTTTCCGCTTCCCGCGTCTGTATGTCTGTATGTATGTTTGCTTATATCTTTAAAACTAACGGATTTTGATGCAGTTTTTTTTAATAGATAGAGTGATTCAGGAGGAAGGTTTATATGTATAATAACATGCTACCCGTGCGAAGCCGGGGCGGGTCGCTAGTGTAAAATATGCCTAACTAGCTTCCGCCCGGGCTTTGCTCGCGTGATAACTGAAAAATGTAGCCTATTTGTTATTCTAGGCTATGTATATTAAAGGTTTTGTCTAAATCTGTTTAGTGTGCGTAATTGAGGCTCCAACATACAAATACCCCCACAATCTTTCGGATTTATCATATTATAGTAGTACTTCCTTTTCTAAATACTAATGAATAGAATACTAAGGAATGCTAACTACTGCAGAATGTAATGTTTGGACGATCCTCTGACTAACCCCTTCAGACAATTTCAAGTATCTGAGTGCTTGAAGATCTGAGAGGATGTCTACCTCACTTGGGGATTACAGTCGTGATCTTATTTAATTTTTTTCCTTCTCTATATAAATGAATAGATCTTGTTTGAATAATAAAAAAATACATAGGTATATTGGTGGACATTTAACACTACGCCTCTAGCCTCAAACTAAGCAAAACTTGTACTTTGTACTATGGAAACTATGTAACTGATAATACTATTAAACAGATTTATACATTTTTAGGGTTCCGTACCCAAAGGGTAAAAACGGGACCCTATTACTAAGACTTCGCTGTCCGTCTGTCTGTCACAAGGCTGTATCTCATGAACCATGTACCTAGACAGTTGAAATTCTCACAGAAAAAAAAATAAAAAAAAAAAATATTTATTTTATGCTGTTTTTAGAGAAATACATCATGTATTTCTCTAAAAACAGCATAAAATAAATATTTAAGTGGGACTCATGACAACATGATTTTTTTGCCGTTTTGATAATAGTGCGTAATAATAACCCTTCGTGCGCGAGTCCGACTCGTACTTGGCCGGTTTTTTTTTGTATATCCACACATTAAAACACAGATGCCGTGTTGGCCGAATGGGATATACCTCGACTTTCAATCTGAAGGTCGTGGGTTCGAATCCCGGCGTGCATTAATGGATTTTTCTGTTCGAAAATTTATATGCGCATCAAAAACACGTGCTTGCAACGGTGAAGGAAAACATCGTGAGGAAACCAGTTAGTGTTCTTATAAGCGGCGATGGGCTTGCAACCTGTCACGTATGGAATGCTAACTACTGCAGAATGTGGGCATGTGCCAAATATAATGTTTGGACGTGCCTCTGACTACCCCCACTAAACATCTTCAAAGGATCGTCGTGATCTATTTATTTTTTATATTTTTTTTAAAACACAGAACAAAACATCTATGTTCATCATATAAATGTTTGTCCTTGGTAGAAGAGAAAATACGACAGAGAATGCAATCAATTACGCAAAATTGGTGATTTTCCTCTAGACCTGCTCGAAGCGAGAATCTCGACTCGTAGGATATTGCGACAATTTCCGATGTAATCTTTGTTTACATTGCTAGATGTCTGCCCTGGCGTTGCACGGGTAGAAGGTATAAGTACTTACAATGGTTATAGAAAGAAAGAAAGAAGAAGAAAGAAAAAACATTTATTTACTCCAAAAGCACAACACAATCTATATCTATACTATATAATATTATAAAGAGGAAAGATTTGATTGTTTGTTTGTTTGTATCGAATAGGCTCCGAAACTACTGGACCGATTTGAAAAATTATTTTACCATTAGAATCCTACATTATCCCTGATGAACATAGGCTATAGAATATTTTCAAAAACGTTAGGGATTCGTATGAAAACTTCGATAATGTAACCCAAGGTGTATAAAAATTACCCATAATATCATTATTACACCCGTGCGACGCCGGGGCGGACTGCTAGTAATGAATAAAGAGAACAAAAAAAAACAAACAACAGCAAATTATAGGCAAATCTATACTAATATTTTAAAGAGGAATCATTTGTATTTTTGTATGTTTGTATGCCGCGTTAACCGAGTGGGAGGTACCTCGACTTTCAATCTGAAGGACGTGGGTTCGAATCCCGGCGTGCATCAATAGATTTTTCTGTTCGAAAATTTATATGCGCATCAAAAACACGTGCTCGAAACGGTGAAGGAAAACCAACGTGAGGAAATCAGTTGGTATTCTTAAAGGGGCGATGGGCTTGCAACCTGTCACGTATGGAATGCTAACTACTGCAAAATGTGGGCATGTGCCAAATATAATGTTTGGACGTGCCTCTGACTACCCCCACTAGACATCTTCAAAGGATCTAAGTGTCTGGAGATCTGAGAGGATGTCTACCGTACTTGGGGATTAAAGTCGTGATCCTATTTTTTTTTCTTTATGAATTTTGAAACGAATATTTTATGAAATGTCGTTTTCAGTTCGCGAGTTGTCCCCCTTTACCTAATGGAACATTGTTTTGTGTCTATCAATCATTGAGCTATCAATAACCAGCGTAATGAATGGATTGGGTTGCATAAAATCGGCTTTGATCACTACATAGTATAAAGCAAAGTATGTATGTTTGCTTATATCTTTAAAACTACACAACGGATTTTGATGCGGTTTTTTTTAATAAATAGAGTGATTCAAGAGGAAGGTTTATATGTATAATACATGCATAATATAGTAGAGAATTATATAGAGAAATATTATTTTGATCTATCTCGTAGAGTTCAGCCAGCGTTTGCAATGTAAGCGCAAAAAAATGTGTTTATTTACGACTTCATATTAGAAATCTTAAAATTATCAGTGGTTCTCTAATATATTAAGCATGTAATTATACATATAAACCTTCCTCCTGAATCACTCTATCTATTAAAAAAAACGCATCAAAATCCGTTGTGTTGTTTTAAAGATATAAGCATACATACAGACATACATACAGACGCGGGAAGCGGGAAGCGACTTTGCTTTATACTATGTAGTGATTCGCGATAATCTTTTCACCGGGTGATCCGATTTGGATGGGTTTTTTTTTATATTTGGAGATTATAATATAGAGTAATGCCAAGGTGATCCCATTAAAATTGTATTTATGTAGGACCAAAAGTTCCTTTATAAAACTTAAAAAGCTATCGTCTGTTGACTTTTCGATTGGTTGAAATATTTGCATCGATTTTCTTTTTTTGTTTTGAAAAGGTAAAATTTAAGTAATATTTACAACTAGCCGACCCATGACAGACGTTGTCCTGTCAAATTTCAATAATCGAATAGAAAAGACTGAATGTGTTTAGTTTGTGATGGCAGATTTGCTTTTTTTATAGTTTTTGGGTTGTTTTTCATATTTTATAGTAGTCTATTATTTATTCGGGCATTATATATACATCTACAGCAAATTTCAACTTAAGCCGTTTTGTCGTTTAGGCCTGATTGAGGAACAAACATACACACAAACTCACAAACTTTCGCATTTAAAAATAATTTACTTTTGCTTGGCCCGTTTTTGGACCGCGTATATTATTAAATTTAATTTTCCATTTTTTTTTATTAAAAACTTATAACTTAACAGACTCATGACTGTGTCACCAAGTACTCTCAGTATCATTCTTTGACGCCTTCGTGGGTATTCTGGGTCGAGTCCCAAAAATTCAGTAATCGCCAGATCTCAGTTCGGCGCGAACAACTAGTTAATTAACTAGGAAAATGTCACGAACGCGATGGAAATGCGATCACCTTCATTTCGTATTCGGACGGAGTGGTTTGATGGAACTAATTAAACGGCTGACAGTTGACAGATACACACCGACACTCAACAGCTGATGTTTTTATTAGCATTTTGCGAATAAATCGCCCGAGGACTGATGGTAAAAAACTATTATAGTAGTAACTATAGATTTTTACACGGGTTTTAATCACGTTATTAACTTTTAGACAAGTAATAAATGTTTTTGATGAATGCAGAATCGTTATTTCTCAATAACCGCAAATCATACCTACAGTTTTGTTTACATCATTGTGTATACATCCTCTCGGATCTCCAGGCGCTCAGATCTTTGAAGATCTCTAAAGAAGGTAGTCAGAGGCATGTGCCTAATTTTTTTTTGCAGTAGTTAACATTACACACGTGACATGTTGCAAACCCGCCACCGCTTACAATACTAACTGGTTTTTATATATCGTCTTGAGCACGTGTTTTGATGCGTACATAATTTTCTCCCACGACCTTCAGATTGTAAGACAGGGAATTCTGTTGTCTGTAATTTCATAAAATACGATCGTTCTAATTGCTTTTACTTTAAAGACTGGATTAGCGTAACCACAAAATGTCTGAATCTTGCTCCCGATATGAAGCGTAGTGGTAGGTAGGTAGTCATAACAAAAGCCGAAGTATAATGTATTTGGTTTTTTTTTTTTTTTTTTTTTTTTTTTTTTTGGCTGACTTTACACACAGCGTCATCTAGCCCCAAACTACAACAAGCTTGTACTATGGGAACCAGATAACTGATAGAATACTTATATACTTTTTTTTTTAAATACATAATACACAAATACATTTTTTTTAATACACCCAGACACAGAACAAACATCTATGTTCATCACACAAATATTTGCCCTGGGTGGGGATCGAACCCACAACCTACAGCGCAGAAGGCAGAGTTACTACCAACTGACTAGCCTTTACCCGTGAGCCCTTAGCCCTTACTTCCACCGCGTAGAAATTAGTGTTTGACGATATTATCGTAAAACATTGAAATTCATAAAAATCAAAATATATGGGAAAAGATTAGCATATTATATATACATTTCGCGTGACCCGACACGCACTTGGCCCGTTTTTCCCCTTCTGTACATGTGTTTGTCACCTAACTTCTCCTAAACGTCTGGACCGATTTAGTTGAAATTTCGTATGTATATTTCAATGGGTTCTTGGATGGTTTGAAAACACAATTGGACCCGGTAGGTGGCGCTGCTGTCGGTATTACACCAAATTTGATTTGCTCTACTCTTAATTTAAAGGCGGTAGTTCGCCGGGCCAGATAGTTTATGTATATAAATGCAAAAATGGGTAGTACAGTAAGTACCTAGGTACTTACTCGTAGTTGTGATGTATATAGTTACGCGCTTTTGTGTGCGTGACTGCGGCTTGGTATATACTGAGCTCTACACACACAATTAAAACCAACCTGTCGTCGTGAGATAGAACAACCGTTTCCTTTCACGCCTAAACCGCTGAATTTATAGTTTTAAGTTGTGGGTTCGAATCCCACCCGGGATAAACATTTGTGTGAGAAACATGGATGTTTGTTCTGTGTCTGGGTGTTATAATGTATCATAAGTATGTATTTATGAACAGTATAGGTTTAAAAAAAGTATGTACCTACCTTTATAGAAAAAAGGACAAGCTTTGCTTAGTTTGGGGCTAGATTGCGCTGTGTAAAAATGCCCATTAATATTTTATTTATTTGATAAAACTTTGCAAGATAAATTGTACTAACATCAACACAAGCGTCTGGAGATCTGAGAATACTTAAAGTCTACTTTATACTTGGCCTCACAGCTCAGTTGGTAGAAACTTGTTTTTAACTCTGGTTGTGGGTTCGATCCTCACCCAGGTCAAACATTTGTGTCATAAACATAGATGATTGTTCTGTGTTGATGTTAATATGTATAATATGTATGTATTTACAAAAAAAAGTATAAGTATTCTATCAGTTATCTGTTTCCCATAGTCAAACTTTGCTTAATTTGGGGCTAGATGGCGCTGTGTGAAAAGTCCGCCAGTATTTATTTACTTGGGGAATAAGTACAACCGTGATAATATTTATATTTTTCTTATCTTTTTCTGTTTGGATAATTGACGAGGAATACAAATTACCTTCCTTCAAATTCAAATTCAATTTCAAAAATCATTTATTTTAATAAAATCACAAGGATCACTTTGAAACGTCTTAGGAACTAAGCGAAGCAACGTCGATTCCACGCGACCAAGCCTAGAAGAATCAGGCTTGGCTTGGAACACGGCTTGGGGTCTACCTTTTTTTTTATGATCCTTTCCTTAATGCTATGTAGAGCTCCAGTGTGATGCCAATCGAACAAGGTGAAGGCTCAAACAAGAATAATAATTAAAAGTACTATTCAAGTACGTAACCAATAAAAAAAAATAGCTAAAGAGTCTCAGCACAAATTTAAAAAGCAGCTTCACATTACCTAGGTTGAATGTTGGCTGGGTAATTCAGTTTAAGGGTGAGTTTCGAACTACGCGGATCTGTGCGAAGCTTTGCGGAGGCGACCAGTGACAGCGCTCAAATATTCAAGCTTAAAAATGTCGAGCGTTGTCATAGGTCCGCTCCGCACAGCTCCGCTTGTGTGGAAACTCACCCTTAGCATAGGCAAGGCCAGCGCTGTTATTATAAAATACGTCAAGCTGTCTGGCTACAAAGGCGTGTTAAGTTACGTTACAGACATTTTAATACAGCGCACCTGCTTCAAAGGCTTTTTGTTGCGTTTCCCGATAATCAAATGAAGTTGGAGGCCGTCAGAAACTCAGCTATTTACAACGCATTTATTTTATAGACAAAATACAAATATAAAAAAAATAATTCATGAAGTTGGTAGTAGGTACAAAATATTGGTAGAGCTGTGACTTAGGTATGTGGTAGGTTTATAAAAAGAAGAGTTAAGAGGCTCCCAGTCGCTGATTGCTCTTTTTCGAAACGAAAAAACAAATACTTCTGAACAAGCCACATCTCCTATTTTTATAAGTATATTACTTCAGGTTCCTACCTAGATTTCTATTAAGCTGAAAACATAATAGCAGAAACTTTTCACGATAAAGATATTATTTCAAAATGATACGTTTTAGAATTTATGATCGAAATATTTTATATACCTACTATTAAAATCAACTTGTGATTTATTGTTAAAGATAGGTAATATGTAGATCTAGATTTCTATTAGAATAGATTTTTGATAAGTAATTATACATAATTTATATCATTAATTTATATGAAAAGCTAAGGCGGACCACGCGCCGACGTGTGTTTGTCGTCATTGCAGCGGTCGGTAGGATTATTTATCGAAGTGATTAAAGATGGGTACATCTTTATTCACATATACTATACATTATAAAATAGGAGATGTGGCTTGTTTACAAGTATTTATTTTTTCGTTTCGAACAAAAACAATCGTCGAATGGGAGCGCCTTAAAGAGGCAGTTCCATAAAAAAAATTTACAATGCGAGTCGGAATTTCGCACTAAGGGTTTCGTACCATTATAATAGTTCACCATGTCCATCCGTCTTTCTGCAGTTTAGCTCAGAGACTCTTAGTACCTACTTACTAAAAAAAGCTTACTAAAAAAAAGCTATAATTTTGCATGAATATACTTATCCCACCAAAAACATTCTGTAAAAAACTAGCCAAGTCTCGATGGAGCTGCTTGTTTATCTCTAAAAAGTAATGAAATCTAGACAAAGTCGTGTCAAGTCTGAGGTTCTTTACTGCGATTTCTTTATTATTATAGAATGTTGTGTGACTTGGCCGTTGAACATTCTTGATACGTTAGTGGGTACAAGTCAATTTTGTTTACACGTAATGTTATATCTGTTGTAACTACCTATGTTTGTTATGCAAGATAATAGCCAATACAGGTATTGGTAATTGGACGCTAGTGTCTTAGTTTAGGCTGTTGTTGATCGTGCAACACATGCATTCAGCATTGACAATGCTGACTGCTGCTGTCTTCTTTTTGGAGCGTCAAATCGACCACCGATCTAACATAAAATAGACGTATTTTGACGGCCAAGTCACATAACATTCTATAATAATAAAGAAATCGCAGTAAAGAACCTCAGACTTGACACGACTTTGTCTAGATTTCATTACTTTTTAGAGATAAACAAGCAGCTCCATCGAGACTTGGCTAGTTTTTTACAGAATGTTTTTGGTGGGATTTCACTTCTTTTTGTAGAAACGTGGGCTTATTGATTTATTTTATTAGATTTTCTTATTTGACACAGTTTTTTTTTTCTTTTTATGAGTTGTTTTTTTATTATAAAAACAAATCGTAAGCGCGTTTAAATAATTAATAATTTTTAATACAGTCAGCGCCATCTAGCGACGTGTGCGCTGGTATCACCGCCACTCTTAGTCCAATGCATTATATTTTTATCAAATTTTGAGCGAAATTAATATTTTAGTTTATTTAATTTGTTAATTTGTTTATTCAATTTGTGTAATGTTCGATTAGAATAAAGTTAATCGTTCAACTATTTCTTCTTGTAAACTTGTAAGTATAAAAGCCAGTCTAGTCTTATCCAGAGTTTTCCTTTAATTTTATTGCGTACTAGCAGTCCGCCCCGGCGTCGCACGGATGTAATAATGATAAAGGTAATTTTTTTACACCTTGGGTAACATTATCGAATTTTTCATAAGGATCCCTAATAGTGAGATGTATGGTATTACATACTTTTTTGTAGATATTGATGTTCTCTTTAAAACTGTAGTACATCACTTTGCTCTATTGTCAACAATTACAGCAGCGTACGCGATATAAGGATTTTTTTGTTTTTTTTTTTACACGTTGGGTTACATTATCGAAGTTTTCATACGGATCCCTAATAGTTAGACATATAGTATTCCATACTTTTTTGTAGATATTGATGTCGTCTTTAAAACTGTAGTACATTACTTTGCTCTATTGTCAATAATTTCCGCAGCAAACGCAATATAAGGATTTTTTTTTAATTTTTTCACACTTTGGATTACATTATCGATGTTTTCATACGGATCCCTAATATTTTTGAAAATATACTATAGCCTTTGTTCATCAGGGATAATGTAGGATTCTAATGGTGAAAGAATTTTTCAAATCGGTCCAGTAGTTGAATATTTTTTGTAAAGGCGGTATGTCGATCTCTAATAGTTTGGTTAGGCTCTTGTGTTTTCTTATCAGGGTCACCAGGTACTCCAGATCTTCGATTATCCTAGTTTTTATGGTTTTCCCTTTATGTGGCCATTAAACCCTAACTCTGTGCCAAATTTCAGCTCTCTGAGTTTATGGGAAGTACTAGTTCTATTCTGATGATCATGAGTGAGTGAGTGAGTGAGTGAGTGAGTGAGTGAGTGAGTGTCTGTCTAAAATGCGAAACTTTGCTTTCGCTTAACTTCGTAACTAAATGACCTACAGACTTGAAATTTTGGATTTTAAGTACGTGATTATGGCTTACTGGATGACGAAAATTTCAGCGTTCTGGTCTTATCCAGAGGTTCTCAAATAGGGGCCTGAAAATGCGGCGAAATGGTTCCAGTAAAGGATGGTACGGCAGTGTTTGCTTCGCGCTCGACTTGGCGGGGGCACTGCCGTGCCCCCAAATACATATACATATATCATAGTCACGCTGAAGAAGTGGCAAAAAATATATAAAAAATTGTCTGCATCTAGCCCGACACGCGCATGATTTCTCCCACATCACTACATAGATTATCATTAGTATCATTGTGAACGCCTCACTGGGTTGAACCCACCACCTGTTGTTCGGGAGGCGGAGACACACCCACGACGCAACGACGTCGACTTCTTCGAATTCTCGAAATCTTTCTTCGAATATTTGGCTCTGGTCCTTTGACATGAAAGCTTGGTAATTCAAATTCAAATTAAAAAATCGTTTATTTCAATAAAATCACAAGGATCACTTTGAAACGTCTTAAGAACTAGGTGAAGCTACGCCGATTCCTCGCGACCAAGCCTAGAAGAATCAGGCAAAAAACACGGCTTGGGGTCTACCTTTTTTAAGTAGCCATTGAAGGGCGTAAGAATGAGTGCCATGATCGTCTTAATTCATCCTGTATACAACCCTTACAACAGACAAAGCAAGACAACTATACAATACTGTAGAAAACCTACGGCAAAATGAGGGCATCTGTCTAATATAATAAATAAGTAATAAATATTGTCGGACTTTACACACAACGCCATCTAGCCCCAAACTAAGCAAAGCTTGTACTATAGGAACCAGATAACTGATATAATACTTATTATACATAGTAATACCCAGACACAGAACAAACATCTATGTTCATTACACAAATGTTTGCCCTGGGTGGGAATTGAACCCACAACCTACAGCACAGAAGGCAGAGTTACTACCAACTGAGCTGTGAGGCCAGTCAATGTTTAGATGTACCTCTGATTACCTCCATTAGACATCTCTAAGGATCTGACACTTGGAGATCTAAGAAATATCTACCTTAGGTACTTGATGATTAAAGTCGTGATCCTATTGATTTTAATTTAATTTGAATATACAAAACATATTTTTAATCGTTTATTTAATCATTACTCGCTTCCGTCTGGTACCTAGATAAAAGTATCCTATGCTATTGCAGGACAAAACTTATATATATATATAATATTCCAAGTTTCATCTAAATCCGTTGGGCGTGATTGAGCTACAAACATATACAATCATCCTCACAAACTTGCGGATTTATAATACTTATTGGTGGCGATTCTGATGTGCCCACGCTAAACATAAAACACCTAAAAACTATCGCTCTTATTCCTTTACGTTGAAGTCTAAATTAGCGTAACATCAAAATGACAGTCCTAAAGTTTTGGATATTTATGTCAATTCTCTATTTTAACAACACCAATTTACATGTGGATTAATTATAGCTTGACGTTTCTAAATTACTTACGAAAATCGTACATTTATTTAAAACTTTGCTTTTAGGACTGTCATTTTGTACGCTAATGAATTATACTTTAACATAAAGGAATAAGAGCGAACGATTTTAGGTTAAGCGTGGATACAACAGAATCGCTACCATTGTAAAGTTAAACAGGACAGGATGTTATAATACCTACCTGCATCAGTCACGTATGGAATGTTAGGTACATACTGCAAAATGTAGACACGTGCCAAATGTAATGTTTAGACCTGCCTCTAACTAGCTCCTTTAGTCATCTAGATCCGAGTAAATGTCTGCCGTACTTGGGGTCGTAATCCTATTTGATTTTCATTTCCAATTCCGCGAGTAAATAGTTATAAAGTAATGATTTTATTTCATGTTTATTTTATTTTAATTAATTTAAATAAACCCAGATGATATTTACACAAACGCTATGTTAACATATTACCTAAGTTATAAGCTTTAGATATTTTCATTAACCTTCCGACACCATACATTGTAAATCAGATAAAGATAGATTAAAGTTTATTTTAGTACCACCAAAAATTAACACAAAAAAAAAGAAAAGAACACAAATTTTGACATAGATTTGACTCGCACTTTCTTAAAAATCAACTAATTAACGCACTAACTAAAGCTGCAATCGCACTAGGAGACATTGTTCCCGCCAAATTGTCGCCCGACATCAACGAGTTGCGAGACAAACGCTACCTACTCGTACATTTCTAAATTTACTAGCTGACCCGTGCCCGCTTCGCTGTGCGTAAGACATTTCTAATACCATCGTGGACTTTTTTGTAGACGTTTTTAAGGTGTACAATACTGTAGTACATTATTTTGATATATCTCGTGGGGTTCAGCCAGCATTTGCAATGTAAGCGCAAAAAAATGTGTTTATTTACGACATCACATTAGAAACCTCTAAAATTATCAGTGTTTCTCTACTATATTATGCATGTATTATACATATAAACCTTTCTCTTGAATCACTCTGTTTATTAAAAAAAACCGCATCAAAATCCGTTGTGTAGTTTTAAAGATATAAGCAAACATACATACAGACATACAGACGCGGGAAGCGGAAAGCGACTTTGCTTTATACTATGTAGTGACTAGCAGACCCGCGGCAGACGTTGTCATGTCCATTTCAATAATTGCATAGTGTAACTCATGTTGCTACGACTGATGTCAACACTGATGTCAGATTTTTAGCACATCTCCACCAAATGTTTCGCTTGTGCGTTTTTATAACATTTATTTCTTTTGTTTTCGGATTACGTATTTATTTACAAACTTATCTGTTCATACCAGATGGGGATTTTGAAAATGATTTACCATAGAATACACATAAAGGTTTTAATGAATTTGCGTTCACCTTTGTTGCAAAATCAATTTCATCTCATGAATGCACGGCTTAATAAAATATGATCCGAAAAGTAATCACTACTAATATTAACTATAAAGCAAAGTCGCTTCCCGCTTCCCGCGTCTGTATGTATGCTTATATCTTTAAAACTACACAACGGATTTTGATGCGGTTTTTTTTAATAGATAGAGTGATTCAGGAGGAAGGTTTATATATATTAAACCCGTGCGAAGCCGGGGCGGGTCGCTAGTCACTACATAGTATAAAGCAAAGTCGCTTTCCGCTTCCCGCGTCTGTATGTCTGTATGTATGTTTGCTTATATCTTTAAAACTACACAACGGATTTTGATGCGGTTTTTTTAATAGATAGAGTGATTCAGGAGGAAGGTTTATATGTATAATAACATGCTACCCGTGCGAAGCCGGGGTGGGTCGCTAGTTAATAATAAAACAAGCGAGCCTAACTCGACTTCAATCGGGTCCTGTGATGCGTAAGCAGTAGGGACATACAGACAAGATACAGAATAAATTGAATTAATAAATAAAATAAATTCATCGTGCATTTATCGCAGATTTTAATTAAATTCAATCATACGGGGAATTCTGAGAATGGACCGAAAATTTTGCGTAAATAGATTTTAATAGTTACTCGTATGTTTAGTAATTAATTAGTTGCGTTGCCCATCGACCACACAACCTATAGACTCATCATGCAAACGAACACTTTCAAACAACAGATTAGGCTTATACTGCTGATATAAGACACCGAGCGCAATCCCTGACGCGCCCCGCGGCGAGCTGTGATATTGAAGCAGCCAATCAGACAAAATTGTTTGTTTGAAGAAATTAATGAGTATCAATACATTTTTCTATTAAAAAGCGGTGACGGACTTGCAATCTGTCACGTATGTGCAACTGGCTGGCATGTGCCAACTGTAAAAGTTTGGACGTGCTTATAACTACCCTCTTTAGATATCCAAGCGCCTCGAGATCAGAGTGATCCAACGTACTTGGTAATTACATTCGTGATCCTTTTCCCATTTCATTTATCTTCGCGATACGTGGAGAAAACTCTGAAATACGTACAAGACAACGACGACCTAGCTGAGTACCTAATAATGTATAGATGACTATCTTTTACCCGCGACTCAGGAAATAGATTTTTGACAACTTTATCGTAAAACATTGAAATTCCTAAAAAACAAAGGATATATTGGGAAAAGAGTAGCCTAAGTCCGTCCTAAGACTATAACTATTTCTATAAAAAAATCATTACAATCGCCCAGCGGGTTCGCCGTGATAACATCACAGACAGACAGACAGACAGACAGAGTTACTTTCGTTTATAATATTAGTATAGAAGTAATAAATGTGTAGGTACCCACTGATATCTATTGGAAAATAATAAGCTCGTGACCTGGAACAGCATATAAGCTTATTTTTAGGGTTTCGTAGTCTACAAGAACCCATTAAAGTTTCGCCATGTTGGACGGACGTCCGTCTATCTACAGCTTAGCTCAAAGACTTTTAGTGCTGTACTTTGGCATAAAGGTAATATATTATTTACGCCGACAAAGTGGTAGAATAAAATCTTCCTCTACCCTACATGTAAAATGAGTTTGTTATAGTGCCATTCTTTGTTATTAGATCTTTGTCTTTGTTCTAGATTAGAGTGCGTTATAGTTTAGCTGGTGGGGGGGTCGGCACTGGCTAAACTATTGGTATTGAAAGTGACAGGGTATTAGTACATATCGTATAACAAGTTTAAGAGGAAAACTATAACAGCTACAGTCGACTAATAAAATGGGCTTGGAGAAGTAATCATAAAAATGTAGTACAAAAACCATTGCAGATTCCATAAATAACGTTGTTAGTTGTGTAAACTACGACACCCTACACTTGGCCGGTTTTTATCATTTATTATTCAGGTAGGTATTCGAGCTAGTAATTTATATTGTTTAAGTATCGATAAAGCAATAACTTCGTCTCGGTTCTTAGAAGAAGTGAAACTGAGGCATTTGTTATTGTTTTGAAGTGAATCGAAAAATTTGCCGATGATAAAGGAAACCGGGTTTCCGCATTATGACTATCTTACCTAATTGTCGATAAATTGGCGTGAGCAAATTCAAATTCAAATTCAAAAATCATTTATTTCAATAAAATCACAAGGATCACTTTGAAACGTCTTAGGAACTAGGTGAAGCTACGTCGATTCCACGCGACCAAGCCTAGAAGAATCAGGCAACAAACACGGCTTGGGGTCTACCTTTTTTTTAATGATCCTTTTCTTAAAGCTATGTAGAGCTCCAGTGTGATGCCAATCGAACAAGGTGAAGGCTCAAACAAGAATAATTATTAAAAGTACTACTCAAGTACGTCAACAATAAAAAATAATAATAATAACAATAACTAAAGAGCCTCCGCACAAATTCAAAAAGCAGCACACGCTACACTTGATTTAGAAATAAAACTTAAAGATAAAATAACTATTTGCTTAAAAATAATTAAAGTAGACAAATGTTACACAAAATAAAATAGTGCAGATTAAGTAAATTAATATTTAGCTGTCGAGTGGCAGAGCGACATCAGGCCACGAGGATTTATCATTTATATAATCATCTACAGTATAATACGCTTTGTTTATAAGATTATTCTTAATGTAGGCTTTAAATCTTCTAACGGGAAGTTTTGTTGCGTTTTCTGGCAGTTTATTATAGAATCGTATACAATTCCCCATAAACGACCCCTTCACTTTTTCTAATCTAAATTTGGGTATGTACAATTTGTTCTTATTTCTTGTGTTAATACTATGTACATCACTTTTTTCTTAAAGAAAGCCATATTCTTATGAGTATACAATAAGTTTTCATATATGTATTTAATGTGAGATTATATTGAGCACAATTTCCGGTGTGTTCAGCTAGAGCGGGTATGGCGGAAGTCGCCCGGGAATCTCGATAGACGCGAAGATGAAAGCAAGTCTCGATAGGGCGTTAATATTACAAGTTTTTTGTTTTCGAAACCTATTCTGTTACTATTTCTTTGTGTATTTTGTTATAAAATATTATGTACTAGCTGACCCGTGCCCGCTTCGCTGGGGGACATATAGTTTCACATCTGGTATTCTAATCTTCAAAATAAATTATAGCCTATATGTTGCCGAGGACTAATAGCTACTTAACAAAAAAAGTTTCATCAAAATCCGTCTAGTAGTTTTTACGTGAAAGCAGACAACAGACAGACAGACAGACAGACAAAAATTTTAAAATGTTTTTTTTTGGCTTGTGTTACTTATATGAAGACCCCTAGGAGTATTTTTTTTAGTTTTTATCAATGTACAGAATTGAACTCTTCTACAGTTTTATTATATGTATAGATAGAATAGATAGATGTATAGATTATTGGTGTGTAGTCCAGTGGTAATTTTCTTTCTGTAAAGAAGGCTAGTATAACATTTTATAAGTTAACTTATCTTTGAAATCGTATTGGTTTGGTGGTCAACTACTGCAAAATGTGGGCATGTGCCAGATATAATGTTTGGACATGCCCCTAACCATCCCCATTATACATCTTCGAAGATCTGAGTGGAAGTTTTATTTTTTTATTAATATTGAAGTCCCCAAGTAATTCTCAAGTAAGGTAGAAACCCACTTAAACATCCAAGAGATTGGAGATGTTTAAAAGTGGTAGTCAGAGGCATGTATGTATGCATGTTATGTTTTGTTCAAAAGTTATATTTTGTTCAGATTGTGGAGCGTAATACAGCTGTTTTCCGGAATTAAATGACATCTTTATGAATCTAGGACCTAGAGTTATACAATACAGTCGGCGGCGTGAGCCTATTTGGCTATCGTTTTTTATTAGCTTTTATTATATAACTTGCACTGTTCGTATGTTTGTTTAGTTGTAACTTTAAATATTTGCAAACTATTTTTCGATATATTTTATAATAATAATATGGTGACAGCGAGCTAATCTGATGATAGAGTCAGGAGCTGTTCAACAGACATTCACAATTCAACTTCTTAGAATAGGTACTTCGATTGAGTAAAAACATTGCATCCTTTCAAGTTCCGATGACAATTTTATATTTTGTGACAGGTAGCGCCGCGCTGGTGCTCGATGGTATGAATGATTTAACATTAAAAAAAAACAACAGTAAACATTTATCTTTGTCTTTCGAAAAATCTTTTACCAATTTTCCGCTTTATTCTCTACACTTTGGCCAATTCCATACTCGGCCCACGCAAAACCGAAAATAATATGCTGAATAAACTTGATTCGCATCCGAATAGTTTTCCCTTTGTTGAAACCAAAGCTAATAATGTTAGACAAAACCTTTGAACTAAACGTATTAAGAGGCTCCCAGTCGCTGATTGCTCTTTTTCGAAACGAAAAAAGAAATACTTCTGAACAAGCCACATCTCCTATTTTTATAAGTATATTACTTCAGGTTCCTACCTAGATTTCTATTAAGCTGAAAACATAATAGCAGAAACTTTTCACGATAAAGATATTATTTCAAAATGATACGTTTTAGAATTTATGATCGAAATATTTTATATACCTACTATTAAAATCAACTTGTGATTTATTGTTAAAGATAGGTAATATGTAGATCTAGATTTCTATTAGAATAGATTTTTGATAAGTAATTATACATAATTTATATCATTAATTTATTCGAAAAGCTAAGGCGGACCACGCTCCGACGTGTGTTTGTCGTCATTGCAGCGGTCGGTAGGATTATTTATCGAAGTGATTAAAGATGGGTACATCTTTATTCACATATACTATACATTATAAAATAGGAGATGTGGCTTGTTCACAAGTATTTATTTTTTCGTTTCGAACAAAAACAATCGTCGACTGGGAGCGCCTTAACGTAGGTATTTAACTCCAAATAGGCAATTTGGATTTAAATGTAGAACAGTTCTGTGTAAAAGGTTTAGCCAAAGCCAGCCAAGGTTTGGCGAACCACGGATTATGTGTGCACTAAAGCAGTCAATTCAATACCTCTAAGCTTATCGATTGAGTTGTGAGGTTTCAAAGATCCGTTTGACTGAACTCTGAGGTTTTGCCTTTGCTATTGACGCAGTAGTTAGTTTAATTTTTTTTTTAACATGTTCCGCACACACAATTCTACGAAACAGTTGATTGAGTTTTCCTGATATTTATTGTTGAAAATATTTTCGTTGGGTGTCAGCGAATGATTTAGTGAAGCGACTAATGTGGTGCATCAATTAAAAATGAATGGGTAATTGCCTTTGTAAACAATATATTATTCGCGCCATTGAAAATAAATAAGTAGGTACGTACATTTATTACTTTTTTTATTTATTCTTAAACTAGCGACCCGCCTCGGCTTCGCACGGGTTTAATACATATAAACCTTCTTCCTGAATCACTCTATCTATTAAAAAAAACCACATCAAAATCCGTTGTGTAGTTTTAAAGATATAAGCAAACATACATACAGACATACAGACGCGGGAAGCGGAAAGCGACTTTGCTTTATACTATGTAGTGATTATACATATAAACCTTCCTCTTGAATCTATCTCTCTATTTATTAAAAAAAACCGCATCAAAATCCGTTGTGTAGTTTTAAAGATATAAGCAAACATACATACGCGGGAAGCGGAAAGCGACTTTGCTTTATACTATGTAGTGATATTGAAATAGGATCACGACCGTAATCCTCAATGACACGGTAGACATATTCTCAGATCTCTAGATGCTCAGATAGAGTCAGTCTAAAGGGGTAGTCAGAGACACGCCCAAACATTACATTTGGCTCATGCCCAGATCTTGCAGTAGTTAGCATCCGATACGTGTCAGGTTGCAAGCCCATCGCCGCTTATGAGAATACTAACTGATTTCCTCCTCCATAAAAGTCAGGAGCTGTACCAACAGTCACTCACAATGAAACTCCTTAGTAAATACTTTAATTCAGTAAAAACTTTGCATACTT
Organism: Hydriomena furcata; assembly: GCA_912999785.1. NCBI lineage: Eukaryota > Metazoa > Arthropoda > Insecta > Lepidoptera > Geometridae > Hydriomena > Hydriomena furcata. The sequence goes on from OU538821.1 coordinate 5,917,037, forward strand.
GTCAAGTTCCAATATTAATGTTATTATGATGTGACAGGTGATAGCTCGCTACTGCTCGATGGTTTACATGAACAAAAAAGCTTGTAATTGAAAAATAATTTTCAATAGAAAACTTTTGTTCTGTCACTTTAATCAAAAGTTTTTTTTACTCCACTGTTTTGTAAACCTCAAATAGGTGCGCACAACGCAACGCAACCGTGGTTTGTTTCATAGCTCACTGCACTCGGACGAGTTTGAATACAGTGGCCAGGGGGGCTAGCATGAGCCGCTATCGTATCGACAACGCATCGTACAAATGCCAAAACTGGCACTTTTACTATACAAAAAGTGTCAGTTTTGACATTTGGACGTGCGATGCTATAGTGATTCGTGCTCAGTGACTTGGAGCACGAACCACTATCGTATCGCATATTCAAAAAAACCAGACTATAAGCGTCTGTTTTGACGATAGGATAGTAATTCTTGCTAGCCTCCCAAAGTCCCAGTACAATACCAGAGGAAAATTTAATATTTATTAAAACAGTTGTTTTAACTTTGATGTTCCGTTTTGCGGTATCCAGTCTTGACTGAACTACGAGCTCAATTACTCTCTACAAATTGAGAGCTCATGTTATATCAGCAATTAAAGATAATTTCCAGTCTCGATTGAACTACGGTGTAATTGGATCTCTTCCTAATGGGAGATCACGTTATATTGCTTGTTGGAGTGCAAAAGCTCTAAGACCTAGAATATTATATGAAAATGTAATTGGAAATTGAAATGTACATTCAAAGCCTTTTCAAATGAGAGAAAAAACGGTAGGTACTTTAGTTAATTCTAGCGAAGTTAGCAAGCAAGAAAAATTATTTTAAACTAGCTTCACATGATAATTACTGCTAAATGGTAGGCATGTGCTAAATATAATGTTTGGATGAGCCTATTACTAACCCCATCTGAGCGTTTGGAGATCTGAGTAGTTGTCTGCCGTAGGTACTTGCGGATTAAAGTCGCGAACCTATTTGATTATTTTCATGTTTAACATGGTAATAGTGAAATGTTTTACAAATTTATGTAAGTACCTACCGATCTGAAGTGTATTTAGTCTCATGACATGACCGAGACATATGCTTTTATAAGATCAAGATTGTCTCCAAGTACGATAGACATACTCTCAGATCTCAAGGCGATTAGATCTTTGAATAATGTCTAAAGGGGGGTATTGTAGGTAGTAAGCACATCGCCGCTAATAAGAATACTAACTAGGTTTCTCACAATGTTTTCCTTCACCGTTGTGAGCACGTGTTTTGATGCGCATATAAATTTGAGAAAAAATTATTGATGCACGCCGTAATTCGAACCTACGACCTTCAGATTGAATGTTGAAGTGTTTTCCACTCGGCCAACACGGCTTTTTTTTCTTTATACTTACAATAAGACAATAAGCAGCAGACTAGAATGTCGATTAGATATTCACGCTTATACGAGACGTGAATATCAATACGATATTGTTACTAATAAAATATAATATTAACATTGTCGTCTTGTTTCCTGAGTAGGTTTCTACGCCAGTATTTCTTTTGAAGATAATAAAAAATTTGTACCTCTTTTCATTTCTCATTTCTCGTATTCTGACATTACGAGCCTTATAATACTAGATATACACTCGCGTACGAGTCGCGAGACGAGATGCGATGCGAACCACGAGACGAGAGTGTGAATAGACGGTCGTGGCTCGCCTCGCGCCTCTCTCCTTTATGGATAGGTTACACAGTGCGAGAAGCTGATGTGACAGTAGACAGCTACTGTGCCTGTGTACTGGTATGACAGTACCTCGACTCGCCTCGCACGGTCACACTATGCACAATTGCTGGCGTCGCAGAAGACAGCTACTGAACCAGTGTACTGGCATAATTTTTACTGGGTCAAGAAAACTGCACCCGGCGTGGGCCCGAGCGTACGGGCTACTGTCATTGTCACTGTCATTCTGCGAAATCGTGCGAGTTGACGACCGAGCGGCGTGCGAGTGGTGTGGTGGGGGAAGGCAAGTAGCGAGTAAAAACAAAAAATGTTGAAGTAACTCGGACGCGAGCAACTGTCCCACTCGCACATGACAGTAACTCGTATGATGCGGTCACACGTGCGTAGTAGCTGCACCTCAGTAACTGACTCGGTCAGCTCGCATGCCAACTCGCACTGTGTAACCTAGCCATAAGTTTTACAACTGTCACTTTGAAGTAACGCTATTACTATCGATCACGCGAAGTGCGGGCCGAGACAAGAGGTGAAGCACAAGACGAGGTACGATACGAGAGCATAAATCTAGCATCAGAAATTCAAGTACTTCTCGCAGTGCGAGGCTTACTAATTTTCCTTTTGCAGTGGAAATCAAAAGATAAACTCTTTGTTGGTGGAAATGTAAACCTATTTAATTTAAATGGAGTCCGTACCGTTTATCCATTACTCGCTCATTACCCTTTTGCGGTGGAAACTCGGCTTGACAGTATTACATTAGAGATTAAAAGAAATAGCAGGCAATTTTTTATTGAAATTTATTAGGTATTAGTTCCCCACATCGAAGCTCTATCTAGGTATTTATGTATCTTTTAAATCGAAAAAAGCAATAAGTTTAATAATATACATCGTTTTTGATGTATTTCTGAAAACATGAAAAACGTTCGCTGAACAAATATGACAACCATCATCCTTGTATGGATTGTATATTCATAAATCAACATTCATAGGTTGTTTACAATTCCAACCGAAATATTTACTAGCCAACTCACCTAAAAAACATATCAGCTACTAGCATGTGCGATCTACTGGCGTACTGTTGCAAGTACTTAGGTTGCCAAGTGGTCAGGATTCGCCAGGGTTGTCCTAACATTTCATATAAGTGCCGGCAAAATAAAAATTGTCCCGACAAATTTTAATAATAAAAATATCCTTTTGATTCGTAATTTTTATTTGTAAAATAAAAATAAATAAATAAATAGGGTCACGACTGTAATCCCCAAGTACGGTAGACATCCTCTCAGATCTCCAGGCGCTTAGAGCCTTCGAAGATGTATAGTGGTGGTAGTCAGAGGTACGTCCAAGCATTATATTTGGCACATACCCACATTTTTCAGTAGTTAGCATTCCATAGGTGACAGGTTGCAAGCCCATCGCCGCTTATAAGAATACTAACTGGTTTCCTCACGATGTTTTCCTTCACCGTTTTTAAGCACGTGTTTTTTGATGCGCATATAAATTTATCGAACAGAAAAATCCATTGATGCACGCCGGGATTCAAACCCAAGACTTGGAGATTAAAAGTCTAGGTGCCTCCCACTCGGCCAACACGGATTTCGACACGCGAAAACAATCGCAAAAATCCCGGCTTTCTTAAATTTTGCCCAGATATTCTGGACGTCCCACCTGGTAGCCCTAACTTAGCATGCAAGACAACACTAAACGAAACAGCAAATATGAATGTCGACTATGAATCCAGCTGCGGTCTAATATAAAATGGAATATTGTGGGTACTGCCAAAATGACAATAATAAACACAGATATTGGGCAGTGTTTTCATAAAAACAGTGCAATTCGATTGTTTGAATAACGAAAGCCAACGAAATTAATTTATGCCGGTCAGTCTTTGACATGCAAATGATATACGGTATTGCGTAGAGGGCGTAACAGTAACTCAACACGTGGAAAGAATACTGCACTTTTTAGGGTGGTTTAAAAATTCTGCACCTGCACCTGCACCTGTGTAAAAACACAGGAAAATAAACCTCAGACTGTTGAAACTGGGAACATAGTCGACCCGCTATTGAATCATATAATCAAAATAGTATTTCTAGAAATTTAAAAACTCATAATGATGATTCGTTTTTAGGGTTCTTGGGTTCTTTTCGTTCTCACTTTTCTCGTATATTCAAAATTCAAATTCTAAAATCATTTATTTCAATAAAATCACAAGGATCACTTTGAAACGTCTTAGGAACTAGGTGAAGCTACGCCGATTCCACGCGACCAAGCCTAGAAGAATCAGGCAACAAACACGGCTTGGGGTCTACCTTTTTTTTATGATCCTTTCCTTAATGCTATGTAGAGCTCCAGTGTGGTGCCAATCGAACAAGGTGAAGGCTCAAACAAGAATAATAATTAAAAGTACCTATATAAAATGTACATACTCAGTTCAGTTCTTAAAGAGGGTTGACGTCAGGCAGGCGGCATGTTATGTTTTAGGGTTGGTTCCCTCAAAACTTTTTACTACATATACCACAAGAAGTATGAGAAATAGACTAAAAGAAGAAGATAATACATAAACTCAGTATGTTGAAAACATACTGAAGTAGTTTTTGATTGTACAGCTGTCATATTTCGTAAAAATCTATGAATTTCATACTAAGAATCTATGTAATCTATTCTCATTGCTATGATTTCATAGCCATAGCTATGAACATCAGTCGAATTTAAAGAATACCATTTCATAGTAGGTAACTATTATAGAATCTATGTTATAGCTATGGATAAAAATAATAATGACTGGCCTTTTAGCTCAGTTGGTAGTAACTCTGCTTTCTGCGACTTCCACCCAGGGCAAATATTTGTGTTATGAACATAGATGTATGTTCTGTGTCTGGATGTTAAGTGTAATAAGTATGTATTTACAAAAAAAAAGGATTATAAGTATTCTATCAGAATTAAAGAATTAAAGAATTTTACGAAATAAACCAGGCTTTTCTGCTAGATTGAAACAGCCTTGACCACAACTAGGCTAAGAGAGTAGACCACCAAAATGGGCACTTAAATAACACTTTCCGTAAAGTGCACTGACCTATGGCCTTACTTTCACATTTAAGTACTACTCGCCAGCCGCCGCCGCTCCGCCCGGCTCACTCGAAAATGGATGTCGTTATACTTTGCGTAATCACAATAGTGATACAAGTAAATAAAAACTCAAAGATAGTTAGGAAGAGACGACAAACCTAAATACCTTATCTTCTTTTTTTAGGGGTACCCAAAGGGTAAAATCGGGACCCTGTTACTAAGACTTCGCTGTCCGTCTGTCTGTCACAAGGCTGTATCTCATAAACCGTGATAGCTAGACAGTTGTTTTTTTTACAGATGATGTATTTCTGTAGCTGCTATAACAACAAATACTTAAAACAATAAAATAAATATTTAAGTGGGGCTCCCGTACAACAAACGTGATTTTTTTTGCCGTTTTTATAGATTCCGACGCTAGTTCGATACACATGGCCGGTTTTTTTCCTTTCTTATCATATTGATTAAAATGAATTAGTTTATAAATAAATAAAAATAAAATAAATATAAATATAAATTTACAATTTCCAGGCAACTTATCCGTTGCCTGGAAATTGTAAAATTCGGAAAATCTGAAAGTGCTTTTTTTATGGGATTATTGTAATTTGACAGGTCAACGTCTGTCGGGACAGCTAGTACCTAAATAGAAATACGGCTGATTACCACTTTTTATCATGTATTGCTGATGCACCCTATAACCAATTGTTAAGTAAATAAAAGAGTAACAAATAAATTAAATTAAATTATGATTTTACTGTATGTTGGGTAACCACGGTGCTTATAGAGGGTAGTCACGAGGTTCGTCAGTAGGTAGGTACATTGTATTTGACTCATGCCCACATTATGCTAGATAGAATTTACCAGAACTGCTTGATGCTAATGAGCTTGCATCCTGTCACGTATGGAAATATAGGTTGCAAGCCCGTCGCCGCTTATGAGAATACTTATTGGATTCCTTCACCGTGTTGAGCACAATGCGCGGCCGTGATTATTATAATACCCACGACCTACAGATTAAAAGTCCAACACGGTTATTGAATAGAAATAAAACAATTTTATTGAGAACTTTCATAAACATATTTATTTGGTATTTTTCGTTTGAAATATTGGTTTTTGTGTGGGTTCATTAGTAAAAAATAAAACTGTTGCTCTGTTTATTTGAACGTAGCGTTTCTAGCTAGGGGTTACCAAACGCTCAAAGGCTTTTTTCATTTTATAGAGCACAGTCAATCCGTGTTTACTTTGTGGCATGCACGAAAATGAAAAAAATATCTCGAAAACAAATAGCTTTGAGGCAAATAGCTTCATTAAAAATATGATATTTTACTAAAGTTTTTAGAGTTTGAAAACAAAAAATATATTTCCAGAATTGATTTTGCTTGCACAAATAGAATGTTAACTACCGAAAAGTGTGGGCATGTTCCATGTAATGTTTGGAGTGCCTCTGACTACCTCCTTCAAGGATCCTCCTTCAAGGAAATGTTCAAGGATCTGAGCGCCTGGAGATCTGTTCGACCGTACTTGGGAATTATAGTCGTGATCCTATTCAATTTCATTCCATGTTTGTAGTTTAGTGGTATGTCGGACCAAACATAGTTATGTGTAGTCCTTGACTAATTCATTAGGGAAGGTTAATAATTAGTTGAAAATATCGGCCAAGTGCAAATAAGACTTGCGAAATAAAAGTTCCAGAATGATTATATCATTTAATTCAACCATTACTCGAGGAAAAACCGGAAGAAATTTTTACTTCTTTATTTTAAAATCCCGATAACATACAAGTTTTACGAAGCCGATAGAAATTGAGGGGGAGACGGTTTCTTTTGCGCTTTTTGAGCTACAACTTTTTTACCTTATGACATAACTTGTATTCTTTTTACAAGCTTTTATTTAACTTGCGATGTATGTACAACAGTTAATTAACATTATGTTTGTTAAGGTGGAATCTTGCAACTCAATTTAAAAACAGTTATCTTCAACCGATTGAGCTGAAATTTGGCATACCTATTTAACTTAGGTGACAATGCAATAATATGGTGACAGCGAGCAGATATGATGATGGAGTCAGAAGCTGTTCAACAGTCACTCACAACGGATCTTCTTAGTAAATACTTTGATTGAGTAAAAACTTTGCATTCTTGTCAAGTTCTAATGACAATGTTATATTATGTGACAGGTGCACGATGGTTTGAATGATTTTAAAAAAGCTTGTCATTAAAAAGCTTGTCGATGGTGGTCGATGATGGGTAGAGATGGTCCTGTATACCACGGTTACCTATAAAGTTTCCTTATTAGCTACAACTCTACAGACTACTCTAAACAATTTATCTTACGATGAAACTGAAGAGTTATTAACTGTTGTAAAGTAATTTCTAAACTTTGCAATTCTTATTTATATAAAACATGTGATAATTAGTATTTATTTATTTACATCATATAGGTTTTAAGATTTTATGTTAATTAATTTGACTATGTACCTACTTATTCATATGCTTCACGCAGTCAAAGTCAAAGTCAAAGTCAAAGTTTCTATATTGCTTGAAATACATGTACAGAAGATGCTCATTTATAAATATATTACCAATGTACTCTGCCTATGAAGGCAAGCAATATCAAATTTACAACATATCAAAAAAATAATAATAATAAAAATTGTAATAATAGTAATTTGTCATGATAAATTCTTGATGTCATTAAAAAAATAATAATAATAATAGTAATAATGTCAAAATACAGTCAAACACGGAAATAATTAAGTACATTAAAAATAAATAAAAGAAATAATAAATAAAAATAAATTGTGAATTAATTAATTGAGTTTATATCCTTTTCCTTTTTTCCTCTGAGATACAGGTTCATCCTTCCATTGTTACTTATGATTAGATACTATTCCGTTATGTTAATATTAGCACTAGGTTAATGAATAAAGATTTTACTTATTTATTTATATTCGCTGAGTAATTTACCGTGGCTCGCTTCCATAGGAATTGGAAGGGTGGTGTTTGGTGGTAGAACACGGAGGACTGGCAGGCTGGAAAGTCGGGGTCCTCCCAAAGCTGGGCGCGCGTCAGGCACGTACTCTTGATGCGCTCGTAGTCCGTCATGCTGGAGTTTATGAAAATAACATTAAAAAAATCAAATTTTAATGAGAATAGAAATAAAAAAACCGGCCAAGTGCGAGTCGGACTCGCGCACGAAGGGTTCCATACCATTATCTATAAAAACGGCAAAAAAACATGTTTGTTGTATGGGAGCCCCCCTTAAATATATATTTTATTCTGTTTTTAGTATTTGCTGTTAGAGCAGCCACAGAAATACATAATCTGTGAAAATTTCAACTGTCTAGCTATCACGGTTCATGAGATACAGCCCTGTGACAGACAGACGGACAGACAGACAGACAGACGGACAGCGAAGTCTTAGTAATAGGGTCCCGTTTTTACCCTTTGGGTACGGAACCCTAAAAATAAACTTTACATGTACAGGATAATTAGATAGATAGATAGTAAACACTTTATTGCACACTACATAACAATAACATAAAAAAGAAGTAACACAAACTTGCTACTTGGGGATTACAGTCGTGATCCTAAACATTTTTAATCTATACTAATATTATAAAGAGGAAACATTTGTTTTTTGAAATTTTGTGTGTATTGTAATAAATAAATTCAAAAACGACTGGACCGTTAATGCTACATTATCTCGGGTCTCGGAGTAACATAAGTTATATTTATTACTAGAAAAGATTGGAGATCCTTACTATAATTTATATTTCTTTACATTTGCAAAAAAATATTTGCAAAGCCGTGTTGGCCGAGTGGGAGGTACCTCGACTTTCAATCTGAAGGTCGTGGGTTCGAATCCCGGCGTGCATCAATGAATTTTTCTGTTCGAAAAATACAGATGCGCATCAAAAACACGTGCTTAAAACGGTGATGGAAAACATCGTGAGGAAACCAGTTAGTATTCTTATAAGCGGCGATGGGCTTGCAACCTGTCACGTATGGAATGCTAACTAAACTAAAAAAAACTGCAAAATGTGGGCAGGTGCCAAATATAATGTTTGGACGTGCCTCTGACTACCCCCACTTGATATCTTTAAAGGATCTAAGCGTCTGGAGATCTGAGAGGATGTCTACCGTACTTGGGGATTACAGTCGTGATCCTATTTTTCCTTACATTTGGACGATACGATAGTGGTTCATGCTAACTCCCCTGGAATGGGTTCTGGGTAATGTAGTGAGAAATGACACACCGCCAATTCTGAATCATACAGAACATGCAAGTGGCGGTGACTCGCCGTCTCTAAACGCGCCCTCAATTGTGCCCCAATTAAAGGCAGCAAAGGGGTAATATTGGAGTGGACGGATGGATTTGCTATTTTTGGGTTTTTATATGGGCTTGTCTATCCGGACAAGACGGAAAAAGTGATACAACCGCATTATCGTGAAAACTGTTATAATACATTTAGGTAGCTATAGTATGATTATTTAAAAATATGAACTGTTCAGCTATTAATAATTTTGACTAAAAACGTAAATAGTGTAGATAGCGTCAACCTTAGAAAATAAATCAATCGTGAAAAGTTTCACCAATCGTTTTTCTGCTGTACATTTATCTAGATTAAATCCAAAGTTTTCTTTGTCATAAAACAAATTGAATGTTGTGCGGTTATTGAGAGAAAACTATCTTACGTTTATCAAAAAGAGTGGCGAGAGGGTGTTTCGCTAGTTTCGATAAATGTTAGGTAGACAGGAGATCTTGTACACTTTTGCGAATTTTTATTATTCGATTTTTTGACTGGCCTCACAGCTCAGTTGGTAGTAGCTCTGACTTCTGCGCTGTAGGTTGTGGTTTCGATCCCCACCGGGGATAAACATTTGTGTGATAAACATAGATGTTTGTTCTATGTCTGGGTGTTATGTATAACAAGTATGTATTTACAACAAAAATAAACGTATATTATTAATAAACGTATATTCTATGAGTTATCTGGTTCCCATAGTACAAGCTTTGCTTAGTTTGAGGCTAGATGGCGCTGTGTAAGATGTCCACTAATATATATTTATTTATTTTATTAGATAACTACATACAGAGCGTAGGTTGATGGAAGTTTCAAAACACATGCCAAACAATTCTGCGACTCAAATAGAACTGAATTCAAATAGCTAAATAACTCGAAAGCAGCGGAGTATGTAACTACTCGTAACTTTCCCGTTTTCAGTAAATCCCGTCCCATTTCATCAAAGGTGAAAGGTATGTAGCAAACATTTTACGAATACATGAAATGCAATAAAATCGCGTCAACTTGCCCTTCACATACTCTTTTATTGGATTTACCTGGAAACGTTCGTCGGGTATCTATCGATCTCCTGAACGGAAAATGCTGTACATTCGAGCGCTATAAATTGGCAACTTTAAAAAGTTCTCTTATTGGAGAACTGAAATTAAATACTCACTTTGTTCTTTTACAAAGTATTTTTCGCTACACACCAACTTAATTAATTGTAACTAGGTCAGGGCCATGTCATGCCCTGACAACACACTTTCGACTGGTGACAATCTATGCTGTCATCTCCTTATTCCAGCAAGCATAAACCGTAAAAATCTATCTTCGTTTTTCGATTTTCATTCATTGCTCTCTGACCATCGATTCATATTAGGTACGTATTCTTCGATCTTTATCACAGCAAATTTTTAAAACGATTGAGTTAATATAAAGTGTAAAAATTGGTATTCTCTAAAATCGATCGATGTACTGTGCTATGGTAAATGGTAACCATCAAAAACATAACTTGTAAAAAAAGCCAAGTCTCGCAACGCAACTCAGTTCTTCTACCGTAAAAAGTAGTGAGATCCATGTAATACCAAGTCGGTTAATTTATTCAGTCCCTACTTTAAGGGTCCTTCTGACTTATGTTATTACGTAATTAGCTAACATTTACGTAATAACTTAAGACAGAAGGACCCTTAAAGTAGGGACTGAATAAATTAACCGACTTGGTATTACATGGATCTCACTACTTTTTACGGTAGAAGAACTGAGTTGCGTTGCGAGACTTGGCTTTTTTTACAAGTTATGTTTTTGATGGCATCTCATTTATTTTTGTAGATAGCCCTACTTTTTATTGTTCCGTACCTAAAGAGTAAAAACGGAACCCTGTTACTAATACTCCACTGTCCGTTCGTCCGTCTGTCCATCTGTACGTCTGTCCGTCTGTCCGTCTGTCCGTCTGTCCGTCTGTCCGTCTGTCTGTCTGTCGGTCTGTCGGTCTGTCAGTCCATCTGTCTATCACAGGGCTGTATCTCATGAACCATGATAGCTAGACAGTTGAAATTTTCACAGATGATGTATTTCTGTTGCCGCTATGACAACAAATACTAAAAACAGAATAAAATAAATAGCTCCCATACAACAAACGTGATTTATAGATAATGGTACGGAACTCGACGTGCGCGAGTCCGACTCGCACTTGGCAGGTTTTTATAGGATTTTTACACTAAACACTAATTGTGTTTCAAATTTGAAGCTTCTATGTCTGCTAGAAGTGCCTTAAACTTTTGATGATCGGTCAGTCAGTCAGTCAGTCAGTCAGTCAGTCAGTCAGTGAGTGAGTGAGTGACAAAATAGGAAACTTTGACTAGTTATAATTCTTAAACTACTGGTTCAAATTGAATGAAGTTTGAAATATACCGTGTTTATATAGTGACTGCTTGGTTACTGAAAATTCAGGCTTCTAGTTTTATCCACAACGAAGTTATAGGGGGTCGAAAATGGCCTGAACTGCTTCGAGAAAAGGATGGTACAGCCGTGCCGCTTTATTGCTTGACTTGGCGGGGGCACTGCCGTGCCCCCAGATGAAAGCTATGGTATATATATATGTACCTGATTCGCCAATAACTAAGATAAGACACGCGAACTGATCGATTGCGTAGTGCGGCGATCCGTACGGACATCCGCTCAACCAATTAATTGCCTAATATTTGCGTCCACCGCTTGCAGTCTGTAACTGTGCCGCCTGTGACAGACGCGTTCGACCTATGACTATAATAAAATAAGAAATGACACTTCGACTTTGACACTTCGTAGTCAAGCGGGTGTCATAAGACGTCAAGGTTTCCACTGACGCGGAGCTGTACGGAGCGGGTCATCAATTGACAGTGCTTGAAATAGATTTTTTAGCTTGAACGCAATTTTTTTTGCGAACAGATTCACGGTTAAAAACTTCATGGATTTATAACCTTGATGGCAAAATGTTTTAATGAAATCTCGGTTCACACTTTTACTCCCACGCTTCCGAATAGAATTACGGACCATTTTTATTTTATTATTAAAAATCCCGCTCCGTCCCGCAAAGCCTGTCTGTGCGCTGCCCGTACTCTGTAATCATATTAACCTGTGCGAATTCGATAATTTTTTTGTAAAAACAATATTTTACAGAAAATGGTTCCTTATTTCTTGGGTTGTGGATTAGATTAGATGTGAATGTGACATGGGGTAGTCATTACTTGTTTGTCGTTCTATGTTCACCATCGACTACACAGCCCAAAAAGACACCGCATGCAAGGCGAACATTGACATCCAAAAGATCAGTCTTATACGGCCGATAAAAAATACCGCGCGTCAAACCTGCAGTAGTACCGACCACTTCCTTGACCCGTGCACATCTCGTCTGTTTATGCTAAAAAACCATTACCACAAGCTCAAGTTAGACTGGTTATTTTCCTTGTCGAAAGTCAATAGTGTCGTATCACTACTCAATAATTGATGATCGATAAACCTACATAGTAGTAACAACAACAGTTGGACCTAACTAGTAAAACTACTTATTGCCAACTAGCTTCCGTCCGCGGCTTCGCTCGCGTTGTACCTACATGGATATGAAGTAACCTATTTGCTATTCGCATTTATCATATTATCGCTTTAGAATTAGTTCGCGTTCGCGTTCGCGTTCGCGTTCGCGTTCGCGTTCGCGTTCGCGTTCGCGTTCGCGTTCGCGTTCGCGTTCCCGTTCCCGTTCCCGTTCCCGTTCCCGTTCCCGTTCCCGTTCCCGTTCCCGTTCCCGTTCCCGTTCCCGTTCCCGTTCCCGTTCCCGTTCCCGTTCCCGTTCCCGTTCCCGTTCCCGTTCCCGTTCCCGTTCCCGTTCCCGTTCCCGTTCCCGTTCCCGTTCCCGTTCCCGTTCCCGTTCCCGTTCCCGTTCCCGTTCCCGTTCCCGTTCCCGTTTCCGTTCCCGTTCCCGTTCCCGTTCCCGTTCCCGTTCCCGTTCCCGTTCCCGTTCCCGTTCCCGTTCCCGTTCCCGTTCCCGTTCCCGTTCCCGTTCCCGATCCCGATCCCGTTCCCGTACTATCAAACCTAATAAAGCTCAAATGGACTCGACGTTTTTTTAACTTTTGTATGGGAAAAAGAAAAGGGCTGTTTTTAGGTTTTCCCGGCAATTATTCGATTTTTTTTTCACCTTTCAAACCTTCATAGACCTCCACGAATATTTAAAGACCAAGATAAAATAAATCCGTTCAGCCGTTCTCGAGTTTTAGCGAGACTAACGAACAGCAATTGATATTTATACATTCACCATTTTAAACACGTGTTTAAAATGGTGAAGGAAAACATCGCATCGTGAGGAAACCAGTACCTAGTAAGTATTTTTATAAGCGGCGATGGGCTTGCAACCTGTCACGTATGGACTGCTAACTACTGCAAAATGTGGGTATGTGCCAAATATAATATTTGGACGTGCCTCTGACTGCTATCGACAACTCATGTCAACACTTCCCATCCCTAGTGAATCACGTCATTTTGAAATTAGAATGCTTTTTCCGGCTCCCCCCGTACCTCATACCTCACTGACTTGACAGAGTTGTTTGTTTGAAGAAATGAAGCCATTAGGCGTCTATTAGGCTATGTAGTCGATGATGTTCACCGATCGTTATTTTGAGAAATTAAACACACCTCTCTACACCTTAGCTAGTTATGCTATGTAATTTTCTTAACCAGTACCTACATGCGAGTGGGTACAACTCTTTTGAGTCAATGACGCACCATTTAGTTCCGGCCACCACACAAAATGGATACCTACATGCACAAAATTACGTGTACTTCGGCCAAGAATTCCAGATACTTCGCACATTAAAATGAAAAGCTGTGATGCAATCAAACCAGTTTTGTATCTGCACGGATAGTGGCATAGTTTGTATGGACCAGATTACAGAATATTATCAACCCACATTGAGGTTGATATGGCTACTCTTACTTTCAATGAGCCTACGTGTTATTTTTTAGCATGTTTTTGGCGCTTACTAGTGGTTACTATACTTCTATATCTCTATATCCGTTCCATACTAATATTATAAAGAGATTATCATGTATGTTGGTTTGTACCTATATATAAACTAAAAAGCTAAGTACAAGACTAATTTTAGAAACTCCTTCACATATCAAAATATCAAATATGTTTTCAGAAAAATCAGAGTATCTCAAGAAAGTTGCAATAATATTTATTAGTCAGTGCGGTACATCTACTCGTATCTACTGAGAAAACTAGAGAGAGAGAGGGAGAATGTGAGAGAGAAAGAGAGAGATAGAAAGTGTGACCTAGAGAGTTTAGCATAAACATGAAGTTTATTGCAGGCGGGCAAACGATTTTCTATTTAAGAGGCTGTGAGTCGCTGATTGCTCTTTTTCGAAACGAAAAAAGAAATACTTCTGAACAAGCCACATCTCCTATTTTTATAAGTATATTACTTCAGGTTTTACCTAGATTTCTATTAAGCTGAAAACATAATAGCAGAAACTTTTCACGATAAAAATATTATTTCAAAATGATACGTTTTAAAATTTATGATCAAAATATTTTATATACCTACTATTAAAATCAACTTGTGATTTATTGTTAAAGATAGGTAATATGTAGATCTACATTTCTATTAGAATAGATTTTTGATAAGTAATTATACATAATTTATATCATTAATTTATTCGAAAAGCTAAGGCGGACCACGCTCCGACGTGTGTTTGTCGTCATTGCAGCGGTCGGTAGGATTATTTATCGAAGTGATTAAAGATGGGTACATCTTTATACACATATACTATACAAATACAAAATATACAAAATAGGAGATGTGGCTTGTTCACAAGTATTTCTTTTTTCGTTTCGAACAAAAATAATCATTGACTGGCAGCGTCTTAAGATGGGATAAATCGGAGCGCTATATGTGTGCGAGGTAAAGCAATTGGCTGGTTCAGGGTTAGCGAAATGGCTAAATTCTCGCCTCCAGCGAAAATGTTGGAAATGCTTTTAGCAAAGCCAAAATGTAGTTACTGGACCTACGAGTATATACCTACGGCTCCGGTTTTGAACCAGCCGACCATGTTTATTCAACCGCTAAGTTTTAGGATGTAAAATTGTTCACTTTATGTAAGTAGGTACAAGAATTTGGTCGAAAAGCGAAGCGCTTGTCACGTGTGGAATGCTAACTACTGCAAAATGTGGGCATGTGTCAAATGTAATGTTTGGACGTGTCTCTGACTAATCCCTTTTGACATCTTAAAGGATCGGACCGCCTGGAGATCTGAGAGGATATCTACCGTACTTGGGGATAACAGTCGTGATCCTATTTAGTTTAATTTTTTTAAGCATTTGTATTTTTTTATGGCTTCTGCTTAGTTGATTCAGTCGCTTCCATCTTTCGTCATCATAATAGTTTATTCTTGTCACACTTATGAAAGAAAACTTGCATATACCGTACAGTGAATAACAATCTAAACTATGCTAAACATCATGATCAACTAAGAGGCTCAACTGATTCGAGCTTATGGAAATTTAGGATACAATATCATATTGAGAGGGGAACCATATCACGTCATAAACACGCAATTTCATTGGTTGTAGGCTCTGCACCAACCAGATTATATGGATACCTATTGCGCTAAGCTAAATTACCATTTAGCTTAGAGTCCAGTCTGGACGTAATTAGCAATAACAGATAGCAAACGTCTACCAGCAAAAGCAATTTTCCACACGACACAGCTCTGATTGGGTATCTAAATTTATATGGTGTTAGATGTGGAAGTCTTTGGCACTGGCACATGCAGAGCAAGATGAATCTATCACAAGATAGGACTATTTGAACGTTATGCGATTTATAAAAGACTAGCAGTCCGCCCCGGCGTCGCACGGGTGTAATAATGGTTTTATAACATTTTTTTTACACCTTGGCTTACATTATATTTAGTGATAATCCCAACGATATTTTAGTGTAACTTAAAGCAAACTACTGTGTTCATTAATTGCATACTAGCTTCTGCCGCGACTTCACACGCGTCACAGTTAAATTATATATAGCCCATATCACCTTTCAAAAAATAAATTGTATCTCGACTGTAATCCCCAAGTACGGTAGACATCCGCTCAGATCTCTAGGTACTTAGAACCCTTGAAGATATCTAGTGGGGGTCAGAAGGATACCAACGAAAACGGTGAAGGAAAACATCGTGAGGAAACTAGTTAGTATTCTTGTAAGCGGCAACGGGCTTGCAATCTGTCACGTGTGGAATGCTAACTATTGCCACTGACTATTCTCTGAATATAAGTTTCTTCAAGGATCTAAGTGCCTGGAGATCTCAGTCGTGATCCTGTTTCATTTACAAAAGAATATTGAATGTAAACAAGAAATCCTAAGAGATTTCTAGATAAATGTATTATTCATTTTTTAAAGTTTCCGAGGATATTTGTATTGTTGGAAGCAGTAGTAATTTTAATAAACTCGGAACAGATAGCGTTCGCGATCTGGAATATACATTATTAGCATCCACCCGCGGATTCGCTTGCTTGGAACTGGGATAAAAAAGCAAGAGATATTTACTAGCTGCTCGCCCCGGCTTGACACGAGTGTACTAGTGAAGATTATTTGATAATGTAGCTTCTCGGTGAAATAATTTTTAGAATAGGTCCAGTAGTTTTTAGGGTTCCGTACCCAAAGGGTAAAAACGGGACCCTATTACTAAGACTTCGCTGTCCGTCTGTCCGTCTGTCCGTCTGTCCGTCTGTCCGTCTGTCCGTCTGTCCGTCTGTCCGTCTGTCTGCCACAGGGTTAAATACCAGAATAAAATAAATATTTAAGTGGGGCTCCCATGCAACAAACGTGTTTATTGCCGTTTTTTATAGATAATGGTTCGGAACCCTTCGTGCGCGACTCCGACTCGCACTTGGCCGGTTTTTTAGTTATCCATTACAAACAAAAATACAAAAATAAGATTTTTTTACACATCCCTAATAAAACATTAATAATGTAACCCTTTAATAATGTTTTATTAGGGATCCCTAATTTTTACTATTACTAGTATATTTTATTAAAGCTCAGCTCAGCTTGTTCAGTTGTTTGAGCATAATAGCCACAACCATTGAAACATCCTTTCAAACACTCGGAATTATAATATTAGTTAGTAAAAGAAAAAGGAAAAGCTTAATCAGATTCAGCGATGGCGGAATATTGTAAAATTCAATATTGTTTTTGAACGAGAAATATTACCTCTTCATTTCTAAGGCTCGTGTACATTATTGGTGAGCCGCACCGCACCGCAGCGTCCATTACTTACGTTACGTGACACGGTGCACAATCGACACAATTAATTACGTGAGGTGATTTTAACAATTTTTCGACCCCTGATTTTCGAATCTTACGGCATCTCATATGTATACAACGTGTCCCAAAATTCAACGATAAGCGGGCACCGTAGGGTGGAACTGCTCATGACTACTCGAGAAAAAAAAGAAAAAAAATATATCTAAATTTTTTTTGATATTACAAATAAAAAACTGAAATTCTTCGAAAATTTACACCCTTTATGGTATGGTAATATTTCTGATTTTTTTTTGTATGGACAACCTAAGTAGCACTGCTATCTACCACAACCCTTATAAATACCAGAATACATGTAGTTTTTACAAAAAAAATAATCAAAATTATTTTTTTTTCTTTAAAATGTTGAAAGATTTTTACTATAGTCCACTTACTTACACCCATCGCCAAATCTTACAGTATATATATAACTTCCTCTCCTATAAATAATCTTACGTGAGTTTTTAAAAATTAGTTTTTAGTGTAATTACGATAACATATTGATTGCATTGGATAAAAAAACATAACATGCCTAACGTAATTTTACCTACACTGATTCTTGTGAAAAAAAATACGTGATATTTGCCTAGACTCCCCGAGACTACGTGAGATTGGGTTAGATTCTTCCCACCCTAACGGACCAATCACAGTGCTCGAAATAGTTGACCCAAAAAATACTCCGCAATACTACGCGTCAGTGTCTGTGCGCGAGCCTTTACTCTTCACTTTATAGTACTTGATCTCGAATGCGCGCAGACAATAACTTTATTTTGTCGCGGGGCAGCCGCGTGGAATGGATACTAGGTAATTGGCAATCCTACGTTTTTTAGCTTCCATAAGGAAGCTAAAAAACAGGAGAAAACAATTTATCATTTAATTCAAAACGTGAGTACTGTTTGTGAAACTTGTACTTTCCTCTATTTAAAACAGTTGTTGCGTAAATTTACATGATTGTTATGTTAAGTATAATATTCGTAATAGCGTCCCGTTTTTACCCTTTGGGTATGAAACCCAAAAAAGTACATATATTCCCCAATAAATTGTAACCGATATGATAGAACAAGCCTCCGTGGTTAGGTTGGGCTTCCAAATTGACGAACACAAATCTACTTTAGAGTTGCGAACAATAATATCGTCGTTCGTGATTGCTTGGTCGAGCG
Source organism: Hydriomena furcata (assembly GCA_912999785.1). NCBI lineage: Eukaryota > Metazoa > Arthropoda > Insecta > Lepidoptera > Geometridae > Hydriomena > Hydriomena furcata. Next base: position 5,935,613 of record OU538821.1, read on the forward strand.
AGGTAATCACACGATCGCCGTCTGGCCACGAAACTCAATGATCGAGGGTAAGCCGATGTCGTTTCAATAAAATTATCTACAACTCGTCCGTTTTCAAATTTCGGCCATAACTTCATTGCGGTAAGGTTGAAATTTGATGTAGCGCGGACGACGTCTGTGCTGTCCGAAATGTGTGCAAAATACAGTTTTAGTAAACGCCACGTTTTAAACTAATACACTTTAAGGGCGATATCATTTTCAACACTTTAGTGTATTAACCTTTATTTTTTGTGAAATGAAAACATTTTTTGCTTGGAGAAACTAAATTGTTAATGTAATGAATGCAATTTAATTTTAAACTGGAGGTTTTACCGTTAGGTTCTGCATCGTTCGTTACTTAGCTAAAATATGCTATTAGCAAAGAAAGTAAAACTTTTACATTGATTTTGTGGGAGAAAGTTAATAAATTACAGATTAAACAAGACGGTCTATGTCTAGCTAAATCATCTAGATAGGTACAAGTTTTTGTTAATAAATGTATTATTTATACAAAAAATAAATGAAATATGATTAATTACGTACTAAAACATCTCTATAACGTCTCTATATCACATATGATATTATGAAAATAATTACAGAGTATTTACAAATTACACAAAAACTAGTGGAGCCATCTAAAACTTTTGGCTCTATTTACTATGTATAATAAGTATATATTTACAAAAAAAACCGGCCAAGTGCGTGTCGGGTCACGCGCAATGTAGGGTTTTGTATATTACACAGCCAACATACGTTATGTTTTCAATGATAATTGATCTAAAAAAAGTGATTAATTATTTTTCAAGTACATTTTATAAGTTGGTTGACTATTACGTATATTACTCGAAAACTTGTAACGCCTACTTAGCTGTTATAGTTTTTCTTTTAACTTCAGTATATGTACCACTACCGTGAATTTTTTCACGCCCCCAAACTCAATAGTTTTGCTTTTAGCCCCCCTTAATGATTTAATCTAGATAAATACGCAGATACACGATCGGTGAAACTTTTCTCGATATATTTATTTTCCAAGTTGGCTCTTTCAAAACACTATTTACGTTTTTACTCAAAACTATGAATTACTGAACAGTTTATTTATACTTGCTAACTAAATGTAGGCAAGTTTCTTTAAAAGTTTGATGGTTTTCAAGATAATGCGGTTTTATCACTTATTACGTCTTTTCCAGGTAGACTCAGCCCATACAAAAAGCCAAACATTTCAAGTATCACCATAAGAAGTAGTTAAGTTCTAGTAGAACTATCGTACTATAAAAACAATAGAACCTCTGTATCGAGAATCCAATTTCTCCAGGCAATGTAAGCTGTCGATTGTTCCACTTACAATGGAAAACGACGGTTAAATAACCTCTCATTTCAATGTGGTTTCTTTTTAAGGTAACTTTCACGCTTTTGTATAGAAAATGAGGTTTGGGACTGCGGACTGCCTAGTACTACCAGTACTTGCAGTTTTTGATACCTACACTAGGGAACCCAAGTACGGGGTCAGTATAAATGAGTTGGTTGAGTGTTACTCAAACAATAGTCTCATTTATACCGACTACTACTTACTACGAATCCCGGCGTGCATTAATGGATTTTTCTGCTCGAAAATTTATATGCGCATCAAAAACACGTGCTTAACAAACATCGTGAGTTAGTGTTCTTATAAACGGCTACTGCAAAATGTGGGCATGTGCCAAATATACTTTTTGGACGTGCCTCTGACTACTGACACTAGACATCTTCAAAGGATCTAAGCGTCTGAAGATCTGAGAGGATGTCTACCGTACTTGGGGATTACAGTCGTGATCCTATTTATTTTTTATTATATTACTCCTTTACTATTTTTTAGCCGATGAGCAAAGAGATTCTCATTCGACATGTATATATAAGCTTTTATTTTACTTGCAATGTATGTATGTATGTAACTATGTTTGTTAGGGTGGAATCTTGCAACTCAATTTTGAAGCAGTTATCCCCAAACCGATTGAGCTGAAATTTCGCATACTTATGTAACTTCGGTGACAATGCAATAATATGGCGACAGTGAGCTGATCTGATGATGGAGTCAGGAGCTGTTCAACAGACACTCACAATGGAACTGTACGTTGTACTCGTAGAACATAATCTACATTTATGTGAGTAACGTAGATGTTTGTTATTTGTCTGTTATAATAATATTAAGTACCTAAGTTCAAAGTTTAAAGATTTTTTTTTAAAGATTTTTTATAATGTACTAGCGACCCGCCCTGGCTTCGCACGGGTAGCATGTTATTATACATATAAACCTTCCTCCTGAATCACTCTATCTATTTAAAAAAACCGCATCAAAATACGTTGTGTAGTTTTAAAGATATAAGCAAACATACATACATACAGACGCGGGAAGCGGAAAGCGACTTTGCTTTATACTATGTAGTGACATGTACATTAAGGTCATATAGGTATTTAAATAAATATGGTATCAACATGAACCCGGGTGGGGCATTGCAAAAGGTCACTTAGCCTATAAAATTATAAAACAAAACAAAATTAAATTAAATTCTAAAACAACTAAAAAATATTAATATTATTTATCTAGGTACTTAACTACCTTACAAATTATATGTGCTAACTATTTTTTTTAAATATCTTAGATTAAATAAATCTTTAACGAATAAAAAATCTGTTTCCGACCGTAATCTAAGAAGAAAGTAAGTAATTGTTTAAATATAGATTTAAACGCGTCTCCACTCTACAAGCTTAGAGTACAAATTCCTATACATTTCTTAGAAATACGGGCACATCATCATCATCCAAAACCTTTATCATTCCACTGCTGGGTATAGCCCTATCGATGTTTGTGCCGTCCGCTTTTAACTTCAGCCGTACCATCAAAACGCAGCGTTATGGATAATTTTAATAGTCTTGGCGATATCGAAAACTGTTTTAAACTTTAAAAAGAGCAAAAGTTTGGCTTTAACGTCCAAAGTGTTTATGATATCGTAACATAATGTCATGTCAAACTATCTTTAGAGGGACGAATTAAGGTGGCTGTTTCAAATATGACAGCTCGCATTTTTTGTACTTTTCCGTATTCTGTGGCCGCACACTACGAATAGTGCAAACGCACACATTGAAGCTACTTCACACTTCATTTACCAAGACTAAATAACTAGTCTTGATACTTGAAAATATTTGGTGCAATTTGGGGGCACGGCAGTGCCCCCGCCAAGTCGAGCGCGAAGCAAACACTGCCGTACCATCCTTTACTGGAACCATTTCGCCGCATTTTCAGGCCCCTATTTGAGAACCTCTGGATAAGACCAGAACGCTGAAATTCGTCATCCAGTAAGCCATAATCACATACTTAAAATCCAAAATTTCAAGCCTGTAGGTCATTTAGTTACGAAGTTAAGCGAAAGCAAAGTTTCGAATTATAGACAGACACTCACTCACTCACTCACTCACTCACTCACTCATGATCATCAGAATAGAACTAGTACTTCCCATAAACTCAGAGAGCTGAAATTTGGTACAGAGTTAGGGTTTAATGGCCACTTAAAGGGAAAACCATGAAAACTAGGATAATCGAAGATCTGGAGTACCTGGTGACCCTGATAAGAAAACACAAAAGCCTAACCAAACTATTAGAGATCGACATACCGCCTTTACAAAAAATATTCAACTACTGGACCGAATTGAAAAATTCTTTCACCATTAGAATCCTACATTATCCCTGATGAACATAGGCTATAGTATATTTTCAAAAATATTAGGGATCCGTATGAAAACATCGATAATGTAATCCAAAGTGTGAACAGTGTGTGACAGCGCGTAGCGAGGGTCAACAAGTTCTGGAATTAAACAGTTATTGTAAAATTTTACTAAATAATCTTCCATAATATTTTCTTTCCAGAAAAAGAGATGACCAGCTCTTTTTACAAATTCATATTTTCCATTGTATTTATACTAAATGACATCACAAACCCGCAATACTTTTTAAGACCTATCCAAAGACATGGAGAGTATGCGAGAAAAAAAAAACATCTGAAAATATATATTTATTTCTACCACATTGTCGGCGTGACTAATGTATATTCATGCCAAATTACAGCTTTCTAGTACTAAGAGTATCTGAGCTAAGCTGCGGACGAATGGACGAAAATGGCAAAACTATAAGGGTTTTTTGTAAACTACGAAACACTAAAGAGCACTTTCAGTATTTCGAATTAAAGAATTTTTCAGGACACTTTATTATTTTTTTAATATTTAATTATTTGCATCATGTACAACTTAAGTATATGCCATCAAAAACAACTTGTAAAAATTAAAATAAAAAGCCAATTCTCGCAACGCAACTCAGTTCTTCTATCGTAAAAAGTTGTGAGATTTCAATGTCTGTCTGTCTGTCCAAAAAATGACCTGAACTGTTTCGAGAAAAGGATGGTACGATAATAACAAATACCGACCTTTTTAGAAGGTTCAACATTTTTGGTTCAATGCGTATCGTATCATTCGTCAGTCATTCATCAGTCGTCAAAATTGATTAATGCTAGATTTGTTGCACACCAGCACTCGGAGTCTTTTTATAGTTTTGGGGATGTTTTTAAATTAAAAATAGCATATTTATAAGCTAGGGGTATATTTACATCGACAGCAAATTTCAATTTCATCCGTTTAGTCGTTTAAGTCTGATTGAGGTACAAACATCCAAACATACCTAACATCCGCACAAACAAATCAGATTTATAATATTAAATGTAGATAGATAATAAATATAAATTATATTCGTAATCGAAAATTCAGGTAATTTTTCTAAATCCAATGATGATAATAAGTATGGAGATACTTTCTCGCATTTTGTTCAGATAAAGTATCAATTTTTTCCATCCATGTATAAAAAAACACGCTTGGTAATATAGGGGAGGCCGGGTTAAAACCGTACTAAGGGTCATGGTACCTTTTTAGAACTTTCATTTCAAAACAGAAATGTATGAAATCATTATTTATATTTATTTAGTAGGACTAATTAGGGACACAAACAGGTTCACATTTTTCTGAAATTTAATATTATTATTAAAATAACAATCAAATACGAAACATCTGCTTATTTCGATTTTGCTCCAACGCGACGTATGCAAAAAGGTAAAACCGTAAACTATTATCATACTGTTTCGAAACGTAACTCGATGTAACGCATCTTCTACAAAAAAATCATCCAACTCTTTCATAGTCTGTACAGTGTACATGAGCCCAGCCCTTACAACTCATGCATTGTACCTAACCTTCATCTGTGTGGCTTGCACCAAATTCGTCAAGGCAATATATTATACAAATGTTATCATTAGTTTTGCATGTCCACTATTTTACCCCAGTATCCGGTTATGTCAGACTTCCCCTAAATTCGAAGAAAAATGTGACGTGGACGTGCTTCCCCGAGCGCGTCTGAGCGCTGACTGACGTGCCGACTTGAGGTGAATGTGAGTTTTGTATGGAAAAAATGTATGGATAAGTTTTATTGCATTTTATATTGTTCATAAATGAAAAAGTAAATTATTTGAAAACAAGATAATGCCACGCGGTATAGAGAAATATTAAAATCTACAATTTCGTATTATTTTCAAATAAAAATATGCTGTGGGTCTAAAGATATTGGTACCTAACTAGACCCCATTTTTCGACATTTTCAGCGGTTCCTGCGACGGTAAAAACGTATTTTTTTGAAAATGTTGTATAGAACTGGCCAGTTTTTATTATCTACTATTAAAGATGAATATATTATCAGTAATTTTGTATTATTATATCCTCACAATTGTGATTCCTGGTTTTTAAATCGGTACCTGAAAATCATTGAAATACGTGTGTGAGTGTGAGCCGGGCCTTAAGACAAGGAATATTTTTTTTTATGAATACAGAATTGTTTCTTCTCAAGAACTGCAAAACATGTACATGTATGCACATGTATCATACAATAAAGTATAATATGATGAGTAATATATAAAAGTAGATGTATCAGTAGTCTAACTCCCAAACAAATTTTGCTTAGTTTGAGGGCAGCGCTAATACAGTTGCGAACTAATATCAGCGATCCACTAAAGGTGTGACCAGATATCACGCGGAAATCGAGCGTAGCTAGCCGCGGTATGTTTGGACGACGGTCGCGCGCAAACGGTGTTATTGTACGTTCGCACAAAAAACTTGTGTCCTGCGAATGCCGCGCGAAAGCCGGGCTATATCCGGTCACACCTTCATATTAGTTTACAACTATAACTCGCTTACCAGTTTGAACTACAGTGACTGAACTAACATAGAACTTTTCCAATGATATTCTGTTTTCAATCGACGATAAAATCGCATGGTTACAGGAAATTGATTTTGACAACTTTATCGTAAAACATTGAAATTACTGAGAATCCCGGCGTGCATCAATAGATTTTTCTGTTCGAAAATTTCTATGCGCATCAAAAACACGTGCTTACAACGGTGAAGAAAAACATCGTGAGGGGCTTGCAACCTGTCACGTATGGAATGCTAACTACTGCAAAATGTGGGCATGTGCCTAATATAATGTTTGGACGTGCCTCTGACTACCCCCCCCCCCCCGCCCACTAGACATCTTCAAAATATCTAAGAGTCTGGAGATCTGAGAGGATGTCTACCGTACTAGGGGATTACAGTCGTGATTCTATTTTTTTTTTGTTTGACATACAATTTAGGATTTTGTTTACTGAAACTAAAGACTATGAAACACGAAAGAAAATTTTGGAAAAAAAAGTGGACTTTAAACTGTATATAATTACATATCTTACAATCGGCCCAGTTGCTTTAATAACATCACAGAGACAGAAAGAGTTACATTCGCATTTATTATATTTGTATCGATAGTGAAGTTGAAATATTATTTTCAATATTATATCGAAGCTTCCACCCGCGGTTACATTTTTGTGGTATTTCCGATCACGAATGTCCAGTTTCATTTTATTTGAAACGAGATTCGAAAAATATTGCGCAGAATTCTGGTTAAAGCTAGCGGAACGTCATAACAAGATGAAATGCTCGCTGAGCGGCATAGAGGCGAAATGTCAGTATAGGTAATATAGGTATTAGGTATCGAACCAGCTTTTAAAAAGGGTTTAGCTTTTGCTTCTTTTGCTTGGGTTTTTTACAGAAGCGGCAGAATTTTATGACAAATTCAAATTCAAATTAAAAAATCATTTATTTCAATAAAATCTCAAGGATCACTTTGAAACGTCTTAGGAACTAGGTGAAGTTACGCCGATTCCACGCGACCAAGCCTAGAAGAATTAGGCAAAAAACACGGCTTGGAGTCTACCTTTTTTTTAATGATCCTTTCCTTAATACTATGTAGAGCTCCAGTGTGGTGCCAATCGAACAAGGTGAAGGCTCAAACAAGAATAATAATTAAAAGTACCTAAAGACAAGAGAAGACAAGTAAGACAAAGAGGATTACTTGGGGTTTTGTATACCAAAATTAAAGATTGAATACTTTTATACAACCACAATATTCCTTTAGGAAAGCGATTAATAGGCAGGCCTTACGCTAGATGGGAAGACGAAATTATAAAGACAGCCGATGTACACTGGCTAAAAACAGCCCAGTCCAGAGAGGACAGGATATCTTTGGAGGAGGCCTTCACCCGAAGAGGGGTTCTTGCAGATGTTAAATAAAACTAACCAAATATACCTACTCGCTCTTAAATTTAAACTACGTTAATTATAATTTCAAATTCAAATTCAAAAATCATTTATTTCAATAAAATCACAAGGATCACTTTGAAACGTCTTAGGAACTAGGTGAAGCTACGCCGATTCCACGCGACCAAGCCTAGAAGAATCAGGCAACAAACACGGCTTGGGGTCTACCTTTTTTTTGAATAAGATTCTTTTTTTATCTGCATAGAAATAAAGGCTTTTTATTTATTTTATTATACAACCACAAAGTTTTATAGTCTAAGTTTACGAATGTTTATTGGAGTTATACTTAGTTTAAAAAAGCGAAAAAATGTTTTTTTGCCTTTGACATATTCAAGGAGTTTAGCATCTCTAGATCTGAGAGAATATACCTATACCAGTCGTGATTTTTTATAATCACAGTTCATATTTACAATAACGTTATAATGTCTATTCTCAAAACTTAGGCATATACCTTCTATCTAGTCAAATAGAGATGTTGCCATAAAGATCATATTCTTTCTATCTAGTCAAATTGAGATACTGCCATAAAGCTTTTATCCTCTTTAAACGAACTAATGATGCTTTTATAATAATAATTTTACTTTTTTACGTTCCGTAAACAGATAGTAAACTTAAGCAGAACATGATGTATGGATTACATGTTTGTATCACAATATACAGTTGCGTTAAATTGAGTGGAAAACACAAACTAGGCTACGCCAGAATGTATGAAATAAGACTAGTAATTCTACAAGACTAGACCGGTTGGCGTAATATTAAATATGGTGTTGACTAAAATGACACTGTGACTTTTATACACATTAATAAAATAATTAGGTACGTTTAAAACTAAAAAGAAAACGACGACGAAAATGTATCGACTAATCGTAAAAACAAAGGACGATATTCGTTTTTAGAGTCAAATTCAAATTCAAAAATCATTTATTTCAATAAAATCACAAGGATCACTTTGAAACGTCTTAGGAACTAGGTGAAGCTACGCCGATTCCACGCGACCAAGCCTTGAAGAATTAGGCAACAAACACGGCTTGGGGTCTACCTTTTTTTTAATGATCCTTTTCTTAAAGCTATGTAGAGCTCCAGTGTGATGCCAATCGAACAAGGTGAAGGCTCAAACAAGAATAATTATTAAAAGTACTACTAGTTCCGAACCCAAAGGGTAAAAACGGGACCCTATCACTAAGACTCCGCTGTCCGTCTGTCTGTCGCAATCACAATGTTGTATCTCATGAACCGTGATAGCTAGATAGTTGAATTATCACAGATGATGTATTTATGTTGCCGCATTTCTTTTTAAGCCCATACAACAAACGTGACTTTTTTGCCGTTTTTTTATAGATAGTACAGGACCCTTTGTGCGCGAGTCCGACTCGTTACTCGAACTATTGAACTTTTGAACTAGTCCTACATGAATATAATTTAAATGGAATCAATTTGGAACTATTCCTTACACAAGAACGACAACGAAGGTCATACATAAAAAAGCAACAAAAGATAATTAAATATACATGTCGAATTGAAAACCTCCTCCTGTTTCCTCGGTTAAAAAACCTAGCAAACTCTAAGTAGGCGAAAACATAATATACTGTAACAATAATTGTACTGTAATTGTAACTATAATTATGACCCGGCGAACTTCATACCGCCAAGTATTATGAGTACAGCAAATCAAATTTGGTGACATATCGACAGCAGCGCCACCTACCGTGTCCAATTGTGTTTCGAAACCATCCAGGAACCCAATGAAATATACATACGAAATTTCAACCAAAACGGTCCAGCCGTTTAGGTGGAATTAGGTGACAAACACACGTACAGAAAAAATATAATTGTATATTTAGAAGCTGTCCTGACGGACGTTGTCCTGTCAAATTTCAATAATTCCACTAAAAAAAGCACTTTCTGTTTGTCCTAAATTTTTCACCCACTCTTATCACTTAGGAGTATTGAAAATATCCTATGACCTATTCTCAGACATACTGAATATACCTACACAAAAAAAAACATTAAAATCGGTCAAGCCGTTTCGGAAAAGTTTGGTTACAAACACTGTGACACGATAATTTTATATATAAGACAAGCTGACTCCGCGAACTTCGTATCGCTTTAGAATTAACAAATGTTGTCTTAAGTTCCCGTTCCCGTCCCCGTTCCCGTTACCGTATTAACAAACCTAATAAAGCTCAAATTGACTCTACGTTTTAGTTAGAATACTTTTGTATGGGAAAAAGAAAAGGGCTGTTTTTAGGGTTTTCCCGGCAATTATTCGAATTTTTCTCACCTTTTCTCGAGTTTTAGCGAGACTAACGAACAGCAATTGATTTTTATAATATAGATTAAAATTATACTCTTTTTATATTTTATTACTTGTTCACATTATAATTGTCACCTAGAATGCCACTCGTAGATAAGTAGTCCAAATGCAGTAAAAACGGTTTCTACAATTCGTCGAATACACATTATTTAGTTAGACACGGTAAAATGTTATACATTTTATTTCTAAGTAGAGCTTGGTGTTGGCATGGCCTCAAACTCTCCTAGCCTTGCCGAGCAGTCTTATTGCTAAAGCTCGCCGGTAATACTCACTGGTAATCGTAATCCCACCAAAAACATTCTGTAAAAAACTAGCCAAGTCTCGATAGAGCTGCTTGTTTATCTCTAAAAAGTAATGAAATCTAGACAAAGTCGTGTCAAGTCTGAGGTTCTTTACTGCGATTTCTTTATTATTATAGAATGTTATGTGACTTGGCCGTTGAAGAGTACACAAGGGTACAAAACCAGGTGCTCCATGACACCATTGCACCAATCTGTCGCCAGAACCGCTACCCATTAACGATGGAAAATTGCCACTTAGAAAACGTTGATTCAATAACCAGTCAATTGTAGGCTTGATAAAGCTGCGTATTTCAATAATACTTATGTAAACAAACAGTATAAAAAATACGTCTATTTTATGTTAGATCGGTGGTCGATTTGACGCTCCAAAACGAAGACAGCAGAAGTCAGCATTGTCAATGCTGAATGCATGTGTTGCACGATCAACAACAGCCTAAAATAAGACACTAGCGTCCAATTACCAATACCTGTATTGGCTATTATCTCGCTTAACAAACATAGGTAGTTACAACAGATATAACATTACGTGTAAACAAAATTGACTTGTACCCACTAACGTATAAAGAATGTTCAACGGCCAAGTCACACAACATTCTATAATAATAAAGAAATCGCAGTAAAGAACCTCAGACTTGACACGACTTTGTCTAGATTTCATTACTTTTTAGAGATAAACAAGCAGCTCTATCGAGACTTGGCTAGTTTTTTACAGAATGTTTTTGGTGGGATATTGATGTCCTCTTTAAAACTTTAGTACATCACATTGCTCTATTAGCAACAATTTCAGCAGCGTACGCGATATAAGGATTTTTTTGTTTTTTTTTACACGTTGGGTTACATTATCGAAGTTTTCATACGGATCCCTAATAGTTAGACATATAGTATTGCATACTTTTTTGTAGATATTGATGTCTTCTTTAAAACTGTAGTACATTACTTTGCTCTATTGTCAATAATTTCCGCAGCAAACGCAATGTAAGGATTTTTTGTTAATTTTTACACACTTTGGATTACTTTATCGATGTTTTCATACGGATCCCTAATATTTTTGAAAATATACTATAGCTTATGTTCATCAGGGATAATGTCGGATTCTAATGGTGAAAGAATTTTTCAAATCGGTCCAGTAGTAAAATATTTTATGTAAAGGCGGTATGTCGATTTCTAATAGTTTGGTTAGGCTCTTGTGTTTTCTTATCATGGTCACCAGGTACTCCAGATCTTCGATTATTCTAGTTTTTAAGGTTTTCCCTTTATGTGGCCATTAAACCCTAACTCTGTACCAAATTTCAGCTCTCTGAGTTTATGGGAAGTACTAGTTCTATTCTGATGATCATGAGTGAGTGAGTGAGTGAGTGAGTGAGTGAGTGAGTGAGTGTCTGTCTAAAATGCGAAACTTTGCTTTCGCTTAACTTCGTAACTAAATGACCTACAGACTTGAAATTTTGGTTTTTAAGTATGTGATTATGGCTTACTGGATGACGAAAATTTCAGCGTTCTGGTCTTATCCAGAGGTTCTCAAATAGGGGCCTGAAAATGCGGCGAAATGGTTCCAGTAAAGGATGGTACGGCAGTGTTTGCTTCGCGCTCGACTTGGCGGGGGCACTGCCGTGCCCCCAAATCTGTTTCAACTGCTATATAACCTAACTATAGATTTTAACACGGGTGTTTATCACATTACCTTTAATTTATTCTCGACGGTAGCACCGTGTTCTCCAGTCTGCCCGCTACCATGGCTATTGTAACATAGCCGAAACGTCGGGAAAATAAATTAAAGGTGATAAACACCCGTGTTAAAATCTATAGTTATGCCATAGTATAACCATTATGTAACTGTCAAAAATAGGATCTTGACAGTTGATGCCGATTACGATTATTATCAGTGAGCTTATGCAAGAGGACTGCTGAGCAGTCTAATTGCTAAAGCTCGCCGGTAATCGCAATCTGTTTCAACTGTCAAATTACAATTGTGTTACTGTCAATAGTATTTTGACAGTTGAAGTCGATTACGATTGTCAGTGAGCTTACGCAATAGGGCTGCGGTTACAATATTTTTTATCTGCTATGGACAAGTTTAGTTAGTTAATTTAAAACTTAAAAGTTTTGGCAACATTCAAGTTAATTGGATCACCGTTCTAAGTTACGTAAGACTATTATTACAAAATATAGTCTTAAAATTACACTTTTTATTACGCACTTGCACCCGCGTACGGCTTCGCTCACTATTCTATCTTTCAAGTTCATTATATTGTAAATGAAAATGCTAGAGGTGGGTCGTACTCGTGTTTTCAAGTCCCAGATCTGACAAATACCATCTTCAATAAAAACCAGCTCCTAAATACATTAACGTATTAAAGATTTAAAAAATACTATGTTAATTTATAAAACGAGTCAACAGTGACGTCATACCTGGTAAGTATTTTTTACGCCTAAACCTGGTTTCGAAACCTGGTCGAGTAAATCTCAAATAGGGGCTTGAAAATGCGGCGAAATGGTTCCAGTAAAGGATGGTACGGCAGTGTTTTGCTTCGCGCTCGACTTGGCGGGGGCACTGCCGTGCCCCCAAATCTTAATGTGTGTAAAAGTTTAATGGATTGACATATTTATATTTATTTATAAAAATAGTTCAACAGCCCGAGCAATGTTTGGAATGGCTAAACATCATACATGCCACTCATCACTCATATAGCCAGTAATAAAACCAAAAATATTTTCATTACAAATGGGCAAGCATATATCCCTTTATCCACGAAATCACTGTGGTTGAGCTAACATTCAGGGGCAAGCCAGACAGAAGAGACGTAAGCGTGTGTCCACATTGCGAGCCTAGCACGATGGCGGCGACGGGCGCGAGGTATCAAACATATGAAACGCGCTCTAGGGTGGTTAATTATTGGTTTGTTATATGGGCTGGGCTGAGTCTACCCGGATAAGACGGAACAAGTGGTAAAATCGCTTGCAAACCAACAAACTTAAAAAGAAAGTCTTTCATTTATGTAGATATAGTATGATTATCTAACGAACTACATAAAAATAATCTTTTCAGATATTCATAGATTTGAGTAAAACACTATTAAGAGGCTGCCAGTCGACAATTGCTCTTTTTCGGAACGAAAAAAGTAATACTTCTGAACAAGCCACATCTCCTATTTTTATAAGTATATTACTTCAGGTTTCTACCTAGATTTCTATTAAGCTGAAAACATAATAGCAGAAACTTTTCACGATAAAAATATTATTTCAAAATGATACGTTTTAGAATTTATGATCGAAATATTTTATATACCTACTATTAAAATCAACTTGTGATTTATTGTTAAAGATAGGTAATATGTAGATCTAGATTTCTATTAGGATAGATTTTTGATAAGTAATTATACATAATTTATATCATTAATTTATTCGAAAAGCTAAGGCGGACCACGCGCGGACGTGTGTTTGTCATCATTGCAGCGGTCGGTAGGATTATTTATCGAAGTGATTAAAGATGGGTACATCTTTATTCACATATACTATACATTATAAAATAGGAGATGTGGCTTGTTCACAAGTATTTCTTTTTTCGTTTCGAACAAAAACAATCGTCGACTGGGAGCGCCTTAAGATGCGGACGCGGCGCTCTTTTGTTGTACTTTCAAAAAAAAACACATAGAAGCGTCGCGACGCTAAACATACAGCAGAAACGAGGTGCGGACACAACTCGTTTATGTCTGCGCCTTTTTACGTCTCGTCTTACGTCTTTTATGTCTGGCTTGCCCCTAACCCTCTCATTAATAAAACTGAATACTGCAATATTCATTTTAGTAAGCTGACGTTGCGTTGTAAATACTTGAATACAGATTCAAATTCAAATTCAAATTTATTTATTTGGAACAAAATAACATTGGTATACCAAAAACAAGTGAAAAACGATGACAACTGCAAAAGATGTACTTTGCTACATCGACTTTGCTCTCTGAATAGATAATCCTCGGACCTTACTTCGCTCAGTCGTAATAGTTGTAATTAAGAAATAGTTTTGGTACGGAACTCTAGCTGCGCGAGTCTCTGTTCGCTTAAAGTCAAAGTCAAATATCATTTTGCAATATCATGCTATTCCAAAATGTGGGGTATTGGTCTAAACATGTTGTTTGGAGGTGCCTCTGACCACCTTTAGACATCTTCAAGGATCTTAGCGCCATGAGATCTGAATGTATGTCTACCGTACTTAGGGATTACAGTCGTGTTCCTATACATACATACAAATATCATCCAACAAAGATATTGCTTCATAATACACGTAGCAGGGAAAATATTAATGCAATTCACTTAAATTAAACTCGTTCACGCTTTTGGTCAATCGATAAAATTGCACAATATGTTACTTACCTACGTTATATTGCGTAACAATTTATTATGTCCGACCTGGGGCCATACCACAACGTTCTAAAGTACAGTTGGTATTTGCCAGATGGACAGCTCAGTTGGTAGTAGCTCTGCCTTCTGCGCTGTAGGTTGTGGGTTCGATCCCCACCCGAGATAAACATTTTTGTAATGAGCATGTATTAACAACAAATAAAAACCATATATAAGTATTTTATCAGTTATCTGGTTCCTATAGTACAAGCTTTGTTTAGTTTGAGGCTAGATGGCGCTGTGTAAAATGTCTACCAATATTTATATTTATTTATTTAATATCGAAACCATATTACTTACGGTGCGAAAGTGACAACGCTATACGAGTTCGTATTGCGTTGTGACTTGTGGTACGAACCCTGCCTTTGTACTAGTAACTGTATTATAATGTTTGAGAACGGCTCTGTGCTATAGTTTTCGATTACTGGGCCTCGAGTGGGAATGACAGCATAGATCAGGGATGGCGAACCAATGTTACAACCAATGCCGTCAAAGGCACGCGAAACAATATTTTAGGCATACTACCGAATCACAAAGTTCATTAGGAAGTATTACGTTATGAATGTTCGCGAGTGATCCTACGGAGTTATTGGTGGAAATTTTGTTTCAATAAATTATCAAAATTGTGTAAAATACAATCAATAATCCGTGTGTCACAATTATTCGATGGCAATTCTATAGCAACATTAAACATTTCTTTAGAAATAATGGTACGTTGGTTTATAAAGGTTCGCCAGCCCTGGCATACGTTGTCACTTGTCACCTGCCGCGGTGAACGGTGAGACACGATTTTCAATCGACAAAAATTGGACGCGAATATATTTTTCTTGTTACTTCGTTTATGTATGTCCGCTTAACTTTTTACATAAGGATTCGATCGGGATGATTGATTTTTTATTGGGTAGAGAATAGTCGCAAATTTTATTGTTCTCATTACAAGTTCTATGTTTGTTAATTTGGAATCTTCTAACTCCAATTTTGAAGCAGTTATTCCCAACCGATTGAGCTGAAATTTCGCATACTTATGTAACTTCGGTGATAATGCAATAATATGGTAACAGTGAGCTGATCTGATGACGGAGTCAGGAGCTGTGCAATAGACACTTACAAAGGAAATCCTTAGTAAATAAATACTTAGATTGAGTAAAAACTTCGCATTCTTGTCAAGTTACGATGACAATGTTATATTATGATGTGACAGGGGTGATAGCGCGCTGGTGCTCAATTTAAATGATTTTACAAAAGCTTGTCATTGTCAAATATTTTTCAAAAGAAAACTGATTTTATTTGTGTTTATGTAGGACTAGCAGTCGCACGGGTGTAATAATGATAATAGGTCATTTTTTTACACCTTGGGTTACATTATCGAATTTTTCATAAGGATCCCTAATAAAACATTTAGTATCGCAGACTTTTTTTGTAGATATTGATGTCCTCTTTAAAACTGTAGTACATCACTTTGCTCCATTGTCAATAATTTCCGCAGCAAACGCAATATAAGGATTTTATTTTTATTTTTTTCACACTTTGGATTACATTATCGAAGTTTTCATAACGTTTTTGAAAATAATCTATAGCCTATGTTCATCAGGGATAATGTAGGATTCTAATGGTAAAAGGTTTTTAGAAATCGATCCAGTAGTTTCGGAGCCTATTCAATACAAACAAACAAACAAACAATCAAATCTTTTCTCTTTATAACATTAGTATAGATATAGATATAGACTACTAGTATGTTTATAGAACTTTTTAGTTTCCTTTTTAAAACGTAATTATTGTGTTAGTACAGGATATTGGTACACAAAGTGACTGCCAGGTGCTTTTATAGTGCCTTTATAATTGGTGTCACCAATAGTCACCATCCACGGTGACTGGTGACAATCTGACTACACACAATCTGGCATAAAAACGACGCAGTTACTTAGAAAACCAAGACGTAAATGTTTAAGTATAATTAGATAGAGAGTAGTGTGACCGCTTTTATTTAATGGTAGAAGTGGAGTTTCTCTATGGAAATATCTCGATAAGAGAACAGAACCGCCTGACCCAGTTGCTCAGCACTCGACTGTGACACGCTCGAGTTTACACGGCTGTGGCCCGCGGTACGAGAGCTAGCGATTTGAAGGGGCCGGTTTACTTATGGGATTTTTTATGAATGATCATCTGTCAGAAAAGGCTTCGCACGGGTGTACTAATACATATAATAGTTGCCGACTCTTGATGAGGTTACATTATTGCAATTTTCGTTAGGATCTCTAATGTTTTTTTAAATAAATTATGTCCAATGTTACTAAATGATAATGTAGATTTTGATGGATGAAAGAAATTTCAAAATTGGTAAAGTAGTTTTTTGGTTTATCCATTACAAATAAACACTTAATTTTTTTTTTATTCTTTAGATTAATTTGTACCTAAAACTGTTATACCTACGAGTACGCCAAGACGCGAGTGTGAAAATATTTTTGAAATCGGTCCAGTAGTTTTTGGGTTATTCGTGTTTGTACACAAACACCTCCTTTTAAGGGTTTAGTAGTCAACAAGAAATCCTTATTGTTTCGCCATGTCCGTCCGTCCGTCCGTTCACAGCTTAGCTCAGAGACTTTAAATGCTAGAAATAACTTGCCATGGATATACATATTGGTCACGTCGACAAAGTGGTACAATAAAATCATAAAATCATTTTTTTTATTAGTATTAGTATAGAAATCGCTGTCGCTCCACCCACGCACCGCGCCGAACAACGCTGATCTACCGGATGTGAGCTGTGTTTGAAGATCGTGTTTGGTTTGATACGCTCCACTGAACAAGCCATGCGTAACCTTAAGACCTCATCGATTTGCAGGCTTGGCCGTGACATTGACACTGGTTCATTCTTGGTCACACAGGGGATGTAATAGTAAACATTTACAAAAAAAGGTATTTAAGTATTCTATTAGTTATCTAGTTCCATAGTTTTTTTGGTTTATCTATTACAAATAAATATTACAAATAAAAGCCGTGTTGGCCGAGTGGGATATACCTCGACTTTCAATCTGAAGGTCGGGTTCGAATCCCGGCGTGCATCAATGGATTTTTCTGTTTGAAAATTTATATGCGCATCAAAAACACGTGCTTACAACGGTGAAGGAAAACATCGTGAGGAAACCAGTTAGTGTTTTTAAGCGGCGATGGGCTTGCAACCTGTCACGTATGGAATGCTAACTGCTGCAAAATGTGGGCATGTGCCAAATATAATGTTTGGACGTGCCTCTGACTACCACTAGACATCTTCAAAGGATCTAAGCGTCTGAAGATCTGAGAGGATGTCTACCATACTTGGGGATTACAGTCGTGATCCTATTTATTTATTTTTATTTCAACCATTTATTTTTATCTGATTGAGCTGATTTGCATACACCTTTGTTCTTGTGACAATAGAATAATATGGAGTCAGATGCTGTACAACGGACACTCAAACGGAAACTCAGTTAATAGTCCGACCGAGTAAAAACTTTTCATACCTGTGAAGTTCCAATAACAATGGAATATTATGTGACCAGTGATAGCGCGCTGGTATGATTTCTAGCTCGAAACAGAGCTTTGCAAGAGCTTTTTTGAAAAAAATATTTTTCTACAATAAACTTAGTCAACAAACTTTGATGTACAATTACATTTTTTATCAGTTGTTTTTCTGTCTAAAAAGTATAATGTTTAAGGTGATACTTGAAATTTATGACTTTTTGTATGAGCTGAGTCTACCAGGATAAGACGGAAAATGTGTTAAACTGCATTATCTTGAAAACCATCAAATTTAAAAAGAAACCGTCTGTAATTTACTTAGCTAGTATGATTATCTAACGAATTATAAAAAATAAACTGTTTAGCTATTCATAGTTTTGATTAAAAACGAAACTAGTGTTTTTGAAGAGCCAACTTTGGAAAATAAATCTATCGAGAAAAATTTCACCAATCGTGTTTCTGTCTGTAATTTATCTAGATTATATCCTTAAGTTATCTTTGTCATACAAAACAAAACTGTATGTTTTGCGGTTATTGAGCAAAAACGATTCTGCATTCTTAAAAAACATTTATTACTCCTCTTAATCATAATACCTTTGTACCAAATTTCGTCGAATTGTACGATGCGACGATTGAGTTATAATCCTAATAATATTTTAAATGTGAAAGTTTGTGAGTTTGTATTTATGTTTGTTCCTCAATCAGGCCTAAACGACAAAACGGATTATGTTGAAATTTGCTGTAGATGTATATATCATAGACTAAAACATAGACTACCTATTTTAAGATATGAAAAACATCCCCAAAATCTTAAAAAAACACAAAAGGGATGATTTTGGTATAGATGGCGCTGGTGTGTAACAAACCTGACATCACAGACTAAAAACATTGTCTTTTCTATTCGATTAATGAAATTTGACAGGACGTCTGTCACGGGTCGGCTAGTCATTTTATAAATATCCTCTTCCAAACATTCCCAGTGACGACGGTACTGATATAAATTCAAATTCAAATACAAATTCAAAAATCATTTATTTCAAATAAATCACAAGGATCACTTTGAAACGTCTTAGGAACTAGGTGAAGCTACGCCGATTCCACGCGACCAAGCCTAGAAGAATCAGGCAACAAACACGGCTTGGAGTCTACCTTTTTTTAAATGATCCTTTCCTTAATGCTATGTAGAGTTCCAGTGTGGTGCCAATCGAACAAGGTGAAGGCTCCAACAAGAATAATAATTAAAAGTACCTACTACTCAAGTACGTACAACAATAAAAAAAATAACTAAAGAGCTTCAGCATAAATTCAAAAAGCAGCACACGCTACACTATATAGCCTTCTCTACCGCGCTGTCCGCCAGTCTGCGCCGACCAATATGCTTGTCTAGATATATTTGAATACTGGTTGAGGAGGCGAAAGTTCGTTAGTTAGATACCTAAAAATGTAATTACATTTTAAATTAGTCTCTTTTGAAAGAGACTTGTACGGGTCGTGTGTGACTGTACTCAGTAATTTATTTTATGATGACCAGAATAAAAAGTAGTGTAGTGATGGCGCGTTTCATATATGTTTGACACTTCGAGTCCGCTAGGCTCGCAGTATGAACGCTGTGTGCGTTCATACTACGATAGTAAATACCACTGAAGTAAGTCCATCCGCTTGTACTGCCTTCAAGTTATAAAAAAACAACAAAATTATATACTATACTTATAAAATAGGATCACGACGGTAATCTCCACGTACAGTAGACATGCTCTCAGAGCCTAAAGGGGGTAGTCAGAGGCACATCCTATATAACATTTGGCATATGCCCACATTTTTCAGTAGCATTCGAGTTATGAAAGGTTTGAAACCTTCTGCACATCGCCGCTTATAAGAATATTAACTGGTTTCCCCAAGAATTCTCTACACTGTTGTAAGCACGTGTTAATTAAGGCGCTCCCTGTCGACGATTGTTTTTGTTCGAAACGAAAAAAAATAATACTTCTGAACAAGCCACATCTCCTATTTTATAATGTATATTATATATATGTGAATAAAGATGTACCCATCTTTAATCACTTTGATAAATAATCCTACCGACCGCTGCAATGACGACAAACACACGTCGGCACGTGGTCCGCATTTGCTTTTCGAATAAATTAATGATATAAATTATGTATAAACTTATCAAAAATCTATTCTAATAGAAATCTAGATCTACATATTACCTATCTTTAACAATAAATCACAAGTTGATTTTAATAGTAGGTATCAAAATATTTCGATCATAAATTCTAAAACGTATCATTTTGAAATAATATCTTTATCGTGAAAAGTTTCTGCTATTATGTTTTCAGCTTAATAGAAATTTAGGTAGGAACCTGAAGTAATATACTTATAAAAATAGGAGATGTGGCTTGTTCAGAAGTATTTATTTTTTCGTTTCGAAAAAGAGCAATCGTCGACATACAGCCCCTTAATGCGCATATTTTTTTTCTAATACAAAAATTAATTGATTCGGCTCTGTCCCAATAATACTTATCAGTATCGGCATTTTGGAATATTACTAAATAATATTACCAGCCAAAATTGTAAAACTAATTAGTATCGTTGATTAAGCGGATTATTTCTTCCCATTGTGTCTATTGAATGGTGAATATTCGTCGAAAATCCCCATACATCAACTTGCACTGTTCCGGGATTAAACTCAGACTCTGGCAAATTATTTAACAATAGGCAGACTTATACGTGGAAAATGGTTTTCAATCCACGAAAATAGGATATTCTCCATCCGTTTCAAATAGAAATACGGCTAATTACCACGTTTTTTTTTTGTGTTGCTGACGTTTTAAAACAAATTAACTCTAGTTAGTTAATTAGTTTTAACTATATCGTAATTTTTAGGGTTCCGTATCCAAAGGGTAAAAACGGGACCCTATTACTAAGACTTCGCTGTCCGTCTGTCCGTCTGTCCGTCTGTCTGTCACAGGGCTGTATCTCATGAACCGTGATAGCTAGACAGTTGAAATTTTCACAGATTATGTATTTTTGATGTCGATATAACAACAAATACTAAAAACAGAATAAAATAAATATTTAAGGGGGGCTCCCATACAACAAACATGATTTTTTTGCAGTTTTTTTATAGATTATAGATAGTGGTACGGAACCTTACGTGCGCGAGTCCGACTCGCACTTGGCCGGTTTTTATACCTTTTTACCTGGTGATCCGATTCGAATGTGTATCCTATAATTTTGTAACTGGCTCACCACAGCACAAGAATGTTATTATACTTTATCTGCTTTTAGAGATAATGGTATGGAACCATTCATGCGCGAGCCCGACTCGCACTAGGCCGGTTTTTTAATCATATTTTTAGTTTTTCGCTGGCTGTACTGACATGAATGCAAATATGAATAATTAATGTTGGGTTGGAAGTCTGTGGCCTGGGGGTCTACTCTCGATAAATCGGGATAACAGTCACATCGTTTTCCGACTATATTTTAAAAGATGGAACGACCGACTTTACTTTTTACACTTGACATCATACATTCTAATATGACGCGATTTCTAAGAGTGTATTTCGGCCGAAATATCGGAGCACTGTCACTGTCGTCGATAAATGATGTGCAAAATATAATCGCATGCGTCTTACAGGCCGCCCTGTGAATGGGTCCCTTTGAATCTGAATTGAACTGATCACATCTACATCATCTAAATTAACCACACTTCGGTAAACAACCTAATGAGGAATCCATTCAGACTGCATACAGAGTGTACAAGGACTAATCCCCAAAACTGAAGCTGGACGCTCAGACCATGCATCTTGATCGATTGTCATTGAACAAATAAACAACGAGTGCCAAATTTTGCAACCTCATATTTAGCACGTCTTAAAATCTGATTGCCTGAATGAAAACAGCAATTTTATTGCGCGTTATTACGACCTCGATAGCTCATAGCATTGCCGTTATCATAGAATATCAATATCAAAATAGTTGAACATCCTTCAAGATTAAACGGCACTCGTAGAGATTTGCCTTTAGTTTCGCGAGAGGTCTTAATACACCCAGTACCTACACATACCTGCATACAATCAGTGTCTGTTCTATTCCGGAAAATTCCCGGAATCCACATATCACGATCAATAGTGTAGCCTTGTACCGACTCGTAATACAAGACTGGAATTAACTTGAATGTGTCTATGTTCTGGTAGGATACATAAACTCAATAAGATTTCTGTTGAAAAATATTTTTCAATGACATGCTTTTCAGAACGAGTGATCCTATAAGAGCTCAATTTTTTCTTTTATGGTACGCGAAACCTTAAATAAAAGCTTAGATTTGAGAATCTCCTCTTTTCTTTAAAAAGGAGTTTACTTTCTCTTCTTTTCGTGCTCTGCCAAATGTCATGACAGTAGCGGCAAAGTCCTAACTGACAATAGCGACGGCAAAAAATATTCTTTACATTTAAATCTAAATTGTCACACCATTATTATTCAAAATTACTTTTAAATTTAATATTTAAATGTCACATTTATAATTTTTATATGTACTTTTTGCTTTTAGAAACTGTTATAACCGAATTCTCATGAAAAGTGATTTTTTAATCCTTTTAACCGACTTCAAAAAGGAGGCGGTTTTAATTTTTTTTTTTATTGTTTTTATGTTACGCTATTACTACGGCGTTTGTGGATCACAGGGAAATCGAGAGAAACCCTCAAAATGTATGGGCATTGATAGTGGTTTTCAATAAGAGACTATAGACCTTGCCCTTCTTTCATTGGCATACACCGAGTGGAGGGCTAGCTGAGGTAGGGCTCCTAGATCTCGCAGAGGGGGGAGCCTCTACTACAATTTTTATTTTTAAACATGAAGTCGGTTTTGTTTTTAAAAAAAAAAAAATAGGTTCAGGCACGACTGTAATCCCCAAGTACGGTAGACATTCTCTCAGATCTCTAGACGCTTAGATCCTTTGAAGATGTCTAGTGAGGGTAGTCAGAGGCACGTCCAAACATTATATTTGGCACATGCCCACATTTTGCAGTAGTTAGCATTCCATACGTGACAGGTTGCAAGTCCATCGCCGCTTATAAGAACACTAACTGGTTTCCTCACAATGTTTTCCTTAACCGATTTGAGCACGTGTTTTTGATGCACATATAAATTTTTCGAACCGAAAAATCCATATCCAATAAATAAATTTCTATGAACTTAGAGACAAATTTTTGACGTTTTGTATGGGCTGAGTCTACCCGGATAAGACGGAAAAAGTGATAAAACTGCATTATCTCGAAAACCATCAAATTTAAAAAGAAGACTAGGTAGGTACCCCCACTAGACATCTTCAAAGGATCTAAGCGTCTGGAAATCTGAGAGAATATCTACCGTACTTGGGGATTACAGTCGTGATCCTATTTTTTTTTCTTTTTCTTTTTAATGTCACTTAAAAAATATCTCATTTTACGTGTTTTAATAATAATGGTGGCGATTCTATTGTGTCCACGCTAATAGCTAAAATTCCTAAAGAACAATCGCTTTTATTCCTTTTACGTTAAAGTCGAAATTCGCGTAACCTCAGGATGACAGTTCTAAAACGTAGGCAAGTTTTAAATAATTAAACGACTTTTTTTCGTAATTTTACGTAAATTTAGTCAGCAAGTTAAATTGTCATGACTAAAATGAATTATGAAGTGTTTTTTTTGCACTTTCGAAATACACGAAAGAAAACCACGATGTCTAAATTATTTTAAATTTAAGAATTTCCACTTTGTGGTTACGCTAATTCAGACTTTAACTTAAAGCAATAAGAGCGATCGTATTTTAACGAAGTCAAAATTTGAAGGATTTATGAACAATTGACCAAATCTTGGCGAGTTCTTAGTCCGTCAAAAATCATTCTTGAAAGCGAGACCTACATCTCTACCTTTTTACCAGCTAGGCCAACCATCCATTTCGCGACCACGCTGAAGGTTGCATAACTTAGACAGACTGTTACAAACGACTAAGCAAGATAAGCCCTTAACGCTTCTAGTTTCTATGATAAAAAATAATGCATAAAGGCTACTTTATCCCCACGTGAGCAAAACCGCTAATATAAAGACTGAACTAGATGTATAGATTTCAATTCAAATCGAAATAAAATATCTAATAAGTATTAAGTTCGTGATCACGAATAGCATAGGCGAACTCGCGGGCAGAAGCTAGTGTATTGTGTTAAATATTCTTTGAAAGTTCAGACCGTAAGTTATTTTATCTATGAAATCATCCAACGATCGCCACTTTTAGAAATCCAAGGCTTCGAATACGCGCTTGAGGTAGCATTATCCATTTCTCTTAAGTAAAACAAAATCGCAAATATACGAGTATAAGATGGGCCTTACATATAATAAAAAGCAACGAACACGGTTGCCTTGCAAGCCGTATAATGCTCAACCGGTCTAACCACAGTTACCGATGTGCAAACAAAACAAAACTACACACAAACTCCTTAGAATAGTATAGAAATCATAAAATTCGTTCTAATTACCTTGTTTGTCTAATAAAGCATGGTCCGTAAAGCACTGTCTTCAAAATAAACACAAAATAGGCTATAAAGATAACGGAGACACTCGTGCGCACGTATCGAGGTCGAGGGAGAGACTGTCTTTCCCTCCCCCCCTTTCCCCCCACACATCTTACTGTCCCTCCCACCTCTAAGGCTGGTGAACGGAACGCAATCACAGCGATAAACAAGTTCTATTTATCTGTTAGATGCGAGAGGTGTGTTGAAGTGCTTCTAACTCGAAGAAAGAAAGAAAAAACTGGTCAAGTGCGTGTCGGGCCACGCGCAATGTACGGTTTCGTAGTCTACACCGCTAACAATACTATATGTCTAACTATTAGGGATCCGTATGAAAACTTCGATAATGTAACCCAAGGTGTAAAAAAATACCCATAAAATCATTATTGGTGGACTGCTAGTTACTAAAAAACTTGTAAAGCCTACTTAGCTGTGATAGTTTCCATTTTTAACTTCGTTATATGAACTACTACCGTGATTTTTTTCACACAGGCAGGGGCGAGGGGGACACTAGGCTGTAGGATATTAATTGAAACCACCGCGTTTAAGTTGAACGTCAGAATAAAGTTGGGGATGCAAGCAGAGAGGATTGAGTCAATTTTCGAAAAACCTTTTATAAATTCAATTACGTAGCTGCGTCGTGTCACCGTAATGTTCGCAACCAACTACTGACTACCCGAAGTTACAAGAAAAAATAATTATTATAGTACTGCTTCCACCCTCAAAGTTAATCTTTTTTATTGTTATAAAAAGCTGCTAACAGATGGCGTTACATGTATAAATGCACAAACTAAATCTATATAAAGGTGAAATTGCAGATGTCATAAAGCTGTAAATAGGTACACAAAATAAATGTAAGTAGTATGTTACGTGTGTCGTCTACAATCCACCCTCTTAGTGCTGAAACTGAGCTGATAAAACAAACAAATTGAAGTTCAGCTAAAGCACTAATATTCCGTTGGTTCAAGTAGTGCGACACGCGTTACCGGGCGGCGCACCAAACCAGTGCGGGTGCGTACTCTGCGTACGTCCACTACTCGCACGCGACCATCGTCCGCAGCATGGGTCGCACTCACCTCACCGTGCCGCCAACATCCACGATCCAAATTAGGTTCCACTATCAGAACATAATCCCCATCTCGCAATGCTCTCTCGTCCCTACACCACTTCTGTCTAGGAATTAAGGTAGGGAGATATTCTTTAACCCACCGTACCCAAAACATATCAGCTAACCTTTGCGCTATACGCCACTGTTTACGTAGGCATAGGTCGTCATTGTCATACCTACCAAATATGGGACCGTTCGATGACGTACCTAGCAAAAAATGATTAGGTGTTAAAGCTTCAGGGTAGTTAGGATCACATGAAACATGTGTTATAGGGCGACTATTAACTAACGCTTCTACTTCAGCTTTATTCGCTGAAGTAGAAGCGTTAGTTAAAGCGTAGAAAGTGTCTCAGGGTGTGGAGCGCGTTCCTTCAGTACGGCTTTCAATGCCGTTTTTACCGTGCGAATCATCCGTTCCCAAGCACCACCTTTCTCGGGGGCACCGGGGGGTATGAATCTCCATTCGATACCTCTTATGGTACCATCTTCACGGAGTTTACTCTCATTGAGTTCCGATAGACTCCGTTTCAACTCATTGTCTGCCCCGTGCAGGTTCGTCCCGTTATCCGAATAGATAACACTAGGCGTACCGCGGCGAGCGATCATTCGTCTAAGTGACATTATAGTGGAGTCTGTACTCAGACTCTCACTTATTTCTAAATGAATAGCTCGCACCGTTAAACACGTAAACATTACTCCGTACCTTTTGAGTCTATTTCGGCCGACGGTAACTTCCATCGGACCAAAAAAGTCCACCCCCGTAAAGGTGAAAGGTCGACGATTATGCTGCAGACAGGCAGCGGGCAGGTCTGCCATACGCTGCGGTTGCGGCGCGGCGCGGCGATGCCGGCAAAACAGGCAGCGTGCGGCAACTGCGCGAACAGTTGGCCGCAGCTTCAAGATCCAATAGCGTTGTCGTAATTCATTTACGACCAGTTCGTGAGCACCGTGCATAGCTCTTCTGTGATGGTAGTCAACTAGTAGACGAGTTATTTGGTGATGACCATCGAGTATGGCGGGTCTGGTAGTCGAGTGGGCGACACCCGCGACTTTGTCGATTCGACCGGCCACTCGTAACACATTAGTACCGTCCGTCCAAGTAGGGCGTCAATGTTAGCAAACGACTGTTCGATAACAAAGGCTTGTTTTGCTTGACAAGTTCAATGTCCGACGCAAACGAATCCTGCTGAGACTTCTTGATTAGAAGAATTTCGGCTTCGTTCATGAGATCGACATTGATACGAGCGTCTATTCGTTGACATCGTTTGACGAAAAGTAAGTGACTCGTACGAGTCGTAGACATGACGAATAGCTATCCTAATAGTTGAACGATTAACTTTATTCTAATCGAACATTACACAAATTGAATAAACAAATTAACAAATTAAATAAACTAAAATATTAATTTCGCTCAAAATTTGATAAAAATATAATGCATTGGACTAAGAGTGGCGGTGATACCAGCGCACACGTCGCTAGATGGCGCTGACTGTATTTTAAACGCGCTTACGATTTGTTTTTATAATAAAAAAACAACTCATAAAAAGGAAAAATAAAACTGTGTCAAATAAGAAAATCTAATAAAATAAATCAATAAGCCCACGTTTCTACAAAAAGAAGTGAAATCCCACCAAAAACATTCTGTAAAAAACTAGCCAAGTCTCGATGGAGCTGCTTGTTTATCTCTAAAAAGTAATGAAATCTAGACAAAGTCGTGTCAAGTCTGAGGTTCTTTACTGCGATTTCTTTATTATTATAGAATGTTATGTGACTTGGCCGTCAAAATACGTCTATTTTATGTTAGATCGGTGGTCGATTTGACGCTCCAAAAAGAAGACAGCAGAAGTCAGCATTGTCAATGCTGAATGCATGTGTTGCACGATCAACAACAGCCTAAACTAAGACACTAGCGTCCAATTACCAATACCTGTATTGGCTATTATCTTGCATAACAAACATAGGTAGTTACAACAGATATAACATTACGTGTAAACAAAATTGACTTGTACCCACTAAAGTATAAAGAATGTTCAACGGCCAAGTCACACAACATTCTATAATAATAAAGAAATCGCAGTAAAGAACCTCAGACTTGACACGACTTTGTCTAGATTTCATTACTTTTTAGAGATAAACAAGCAGCTCCATCGAGACTTGGCTAGTTTTTTACAGAATGTTTTTGGTGGGATCGGTTTGTTCTCGAGCGTAACCAATATCTAACAATTTAGATATCTCTTTCTTATACCTATAAGCGTAGTTAGCATTTTTATCGAACTTGCGCAACAATAACTGCTGACGCGAGTAGGCATTATCGTATGAGTCCGGCATAATAAAATTATCTTTTCTAAAAGGTAATCCTACCTCCCATTGGCTACCTACTTGACGTGCTGTGCTGTCTAAAATTTCAACAGCACGAATATGATCTGTATTCTCACGAGATACGGGTGAGATTCCTATGAGATCAAAGTTAAAGGATTTTTTAATTAGGTCATTAAGTTCGCTAATTTCAGGCATATCGAGAGAGTGAGCGAGATGGAAGACATTTTGTTCACTTACTTGGGGCTTGGATGAGTGAGTGCGTCCACGGTGGAAGCCATGGATGGTCCATCCCAATCGACAGCGTGATGCGTACAGCGAGTCCCTGTCTCCGTGTATAACCTCGATTGGAGCTATCAGGAAATAGTTATCCTCACCAATTAATAACCGCGGCTTTACACTGGCATCTGTGCAAATCATATGCTTGACATGCGATAGGTGCGTACCTACTATTTACGCCATTCAAAATAGACAAATTTTGAGAACACAACTTTAACTTAAAATATTTACGTAACTTACAGTCATAGGTAACGTTATCGTGTCCCGTTATTTCGACCTTTACACTAGGCACTTCCGACTGGTACACTGATAAACCGAACGCATCTGTAAACCTTATAGGGCGCGCATTAACACACTCTAAACCTAGGGTATCTGCTAGCTCGGCGTCTATGACTGATACTTGAGCACCATCGTCCAGGAGTGCGTAGGTGTTCACAACACCTTTAGGGCCTCGTAGTCGAACCGCGATCACTTTCAACAGCGCAAATTCCTCCGGGGCAGTGCTCGCGTCATAACTATCTCGAGCGAAGTGCATCATAGATGCATCTGGTGAAGTAGTATGTACTACAGGTTCCGGGTTCACGGTCACCTTATCAGCTGATTGTGACGTCATCTCGGGTTTCGTCCAGTGCAGCAGGCGGTGATGTGCCATGCCACAGTTATCGACATCACACACAGGTGCGGGGCACGCATCATTATTGTGTCGAGTTAGTAGACAACAATAACATAGTCCGCGCATTTTGATGAATCTCCATCTATCTCTGCGCATCGCACGTCTGAACATGCGACACTCTGGCAAGGCATGACTGCCCTTTTTGCAGAATCGACATAGATTATTTTCAACTGCAGCGACAGAGGATGTGTAGACAGTACGATGACGATACTTATCTTCAGTGCGCTTTGTAGGAGCGTCCTTTATTAGCTTCTTGTCTCGCGGCTGCGGCTGAGTACATCCGACGATTGATAACATTTCAGCCTCCACCTTCAAAAATGTAGCCAATAGTTCCAGTCTTGATTTGCCTTCACGTAGACGATTGTAGGCAAACTCTGTCCATCTTCCAATCAGGGTGCTCGGCAATTTAGATACGATCGCTGCAGCGAGCTCTGGGCTTCGAAGATAGTCGTGCTGGTCTAGTGCGCGTATTGTGGCCACGCAATTATTGACTTTTATAGACAAATTAATCAAGTCTTGTTGATAATAAGTAGGTAACGATGGTAGCTTCCTCAATTGCATCGTTATGTTGCTAATAATAACATCAGCACGACCAAATCTAAGTTCAAGTGCTTCCATGACTTCTGACGGCGGAGTGTTGCCGATCAGCAAGTCAGTCACAGCTTCCTTGGCCTCACTTCGTAGAGATTTTCGTAGTCTCTACAGGTTCTCACTGTCACTAAATTTGCAAACGCGTGACGAATCATCATACGCACTTTTAAAATGTAGCCACTCAATACTGTCACCACTGAAAATAGGTAGCTCACGTGGCGTGGCAAGGCGGCTCAGGAGTTTATCTTCGTGCCTAGATGTAGATGAATGAGTCATCAGATCCTTCAACGTATGGGCTAGTTGTTGGATACTGTTATCGTGCTGAACAGGTGATGTACAGCTCATGTCCAGCCACTTCTCCACATTTTTCTTTACATTCGTCTCGATGGGGAGTGACGAAAAATAAGAGCCATCAGTTTCTTTATCAGGAGCGACATCAGTGCCGACGTGATGAGCTTTCTCACTTTCTCGGTCGACTATGGCAAGGTCTGCTTGAAGCTTCTTGTCAATTAACTCCATCTAAATCCTGGCTTTCGCTTCCGCCGCTTCTAATTCGAGTTATTTACGACGTGCAACAGACGACGTAGTGGATTTCTTTGTTTGAATTGTGGTTTTCGAAGCACATGTTGTCTGCTGCGTAGTGCCACGCGGCGACATCTTGGCCGGCATTGGCGTTGATACGTAGCCTTCTCGCGACGATATGGGTAAATCGGTGCCACGAGAAAGACCAATATTCTTGAACTCCTTCTTCATAGGTGCACATTCCAACTTATTGGTTTCCAAAAGTTCCTGGCGTTGACGGCGCGTGAGAACTTTCGATGGCGTCGTATCCGACATGACGCGCAGTTCACTGATTTCAGATCCGGCTCGAAGGACCAATTGTAGGATATGAATTGAAACCACCGCGTTTAAGTTGAACGTCAGAATAAAGTTGGGGGTGCAAGCAGAGAGGATTGAGTCAATTTTCGAAAAACCTTTTATAAATTCAATTACGTAGCTGCGTCGTGTCACCGTAATGTTCGCAACCAACTACTGACTACCCGAAGTTACAAGAAAAAATAATTATTATAGTACTGCTTCCACCCTCAAAGTTAATCTTTTTTATTGTTATAAAAAGCTGCTAACAGATGGCGTTACATGTATAAATGCACAAACTAAATCTATATAAAGGTGAAATTGCAGATATCATAAAGCTGTAAATAGGTACACAAAATAAATGTAAGTAGTATGTTACGTGTGTCGTCTACACTAGGCTCTAACAAAAATTAGCACTTTAAAGCTTAATATTTCACAAACGGATACTTAATCAAAAAGTTGTGTTTACAAAACATAAATATTTTTTAAAGACCTTTCCAACGATACATCACACTATAGGGTACAAATCTCCAATTTAGGGAGGTACCATAAAAAATAACAAGATTTTATTCTACCGCGTTGTCGGCGTGACTAATGTGTATGTCAAACACCCAGTTGTGGTGCCTACCCCGGTTTTGGTCATTTTCAATTTTTGCAGTCGTTAACTAAGCATAGCAAACAAACTTGTTTAAAATCTATAGTTAATACAATTTTTGGTCTATGGTCCGTTTTGATTAGTGATAGTTGTGATACCGCTAGACTTGATTGACCTCAATAAAATATTTCCCGTTTTGTCTATATAAATATGAATAATTAATAATTCAATATCGGCTGTTACAAAACCTTTGCTTAACTTAAATAGATAAATATTCTATTGTATGTTGTTTAAAAATTTTCGATTTCATATTTTTTTCATTATAAACAGTTTATTTGAAAATTGAAATGTTGTTAAACGCTCTCACCCTATATTCATACTACAGCTTTCTAACACTAACCCTCGTATTCAAGAACGACACTATGAGAACACGCACCCACAGTGGACGAAATCTTTTTTCATAAAAATCACTTTATGTGTTGTGCGATACTGCATAGTGTGACTAGAGGCATATTGTCGTGTGCCTCTAGCCAAAGTTGAGCTCTAAAGGCACACAGTAGCGTGCACCATAGTGCCGCTCAACACATAAATTGATGTTTATGAAAAAAGATTTCGTCCACTGTGGGTGCGTGTTCTCATAGTGTCGTTCTTGAATACGAGGGTTAGAGTCTCTGAGCTTAGTTGCGAACGGAAGGACGAACGGTAATAGCGAAACTATAAGAGTTTTTTGTAGACTACGAAACCCTAAAAACATTTATTAAAATTATAATCACCATTTCATAAAGTTTTTAGTACACGTACACGGTACTGTGCAGCAGGAAATTTGAGTTTTATTTCGTTGAAATATCTTCGAAGAACTGTGTTGTTGTGTAAATCTTTCTTCTCATAAATCGTGTGATACTACCCATACGGATTCATCGTCGTTAGGGTTTCATTTAAATGCAGTTACAATTCTATGGAATTGTACGAATTGTACTCCAAAAATCAGGAATTGTACTAGAAGGGGTCCCGAGATATTTAAGTTTGAAATGGGCCGGCTAGGAAGTATCTTAATTGTCCAGTGATCGTTCGTTAAGCGATATACAGAGGTCCAGAAGACTTCGCTGTTGTCCCCACAGTTAGTACGAAGTGTGATTGCTACAATCAATCCAAAAAACTACGAAAAAATATCGATTTTCAGGTATATTTTAATCAAAACTTTTCCGAAAATACTGTGTCGTACCGAAGTCTCAAATAGAACGAGTATTGTGACGAGAAAATTTTTTTTTTTATGAATTTAGAAACGTGTTTTCTCAATAACCGCAAAACATACAGTTTTGTTTTTATGACAAAGATGACTTAAGGCGCTCCCAGACGACGATTGTTTTTGTTCGAAACGAAAAAAGAAATACTTGTGAATAAGCCACACCTCCTATTTTATAATGTATAGTATATGTGAATAAAGATGAACCCATCTTTAATCACTTCGATGAATAATCCTACCGACCGCTGCAATGACGACAAACCGACGTCGGCGCGTGGTCCGCCTTAGCTTTTCGAATAAATTAATGATATAAATTATGTATAATTACTTATCAAAAATCTACTCTAATAGAAATCTAGATCTACATATTACCTATCTTTAACAATAAATCACAAGTTGATTTTAATAGTAGGTATATAAAATATTTCGATCATAAATTCTAAAACGTATCATTTTGAAATAATATCTTTATCGTGAAAAGTTTCTGCTATTATGTTTTCAGCTTAATAGAAATCTAGGTAGGAACCTGAAGTAATATACTTATAAAAATAGGAGATGTGGCTTGTTCAGAAGTATTTCTTTTTTTGTTTCGATAAAGAGCAATCGTCGACTGGGAGCCCCTTAAGGATATAATCTAGATAAACTAAAGACAGAAACACGATTGGTGAAACTTATATCGATATATTTATTTTTCAAAGTTGGCTCTTCAAAAACACTAGTTTCGTTTTAAATCAAAACTATGAATAGCTTAACGGTTTATTTTAATATAATTCGTTAGTTAGATAATCATACTAGCTAAGTAAATTAAGACAGTTTCTTCTGAAGTTTGGTGGTATACCTACAGCTGACTGGCCTTACAGCTTATTGGTAGTTGGTAGTAGCTCTGCCTTCTGCGCTTTAGGTTAAGGGTTCAATTCCCACCCAGAATAAACATTTGTATGATGAACATAGATGTTTGTTCTGTGTCTGGGTGTTAATAAGTAGGTATATATTTACAAAAAAAATAGTATATAAGTATTATATCCGTTATCTGGTTCCCATAGTACAAGATTTTCTTAGTTTGGGGCTAGATGGCGATATGTGAAATGTCCACTAATATTTATTTATACCTATACTTACCTCTTTCATGACCTCTTTCTTACCCTCCTTGACAAAGTTTAAGTTTTTATTTTTTGATAATATACTTACATTAACAGTTCACCGGTTCACCTTTCTCGTCATCTTCTTGTCTTCATTCCAGTTCATGTGGGGTCGGCACAGCATGTAGAATAAATGTAGCGAAAGGATTTGGCTTAGTGTTTTACAACCGGCCGCCTGCCTGACGTAAACCCTCATTGGGAACTCCTCTTTCCTCATGCAGGTTAGATATCAACGTACATTTAAACGCCGATTCATCCAAGTGGTTTTAAAGATCGCTAGCTTCGTTCGTTCGTTCAATTATTGTACATCTAGGTGTCTGGGAGAGATGGCCTTACTAACTTTGAGGACCTGCTGTTGGGAAACCATGACGATTGAATAAACTATTTTGTTATTGACGTAAACTTTAGTCATATTTTTTAATAATATAGCCATCATAATCAGCTCTAAAATCTACAAAAAGTAGATTTATTTGACTTTTTAAAAGTGATGCCTAGTAGTTTTTTTGATCATTTCCTTTTAGAGTCTTTTAGCTCCGTTTTTTCTTACTTGAACTACTATCGCAGTTTAAGACGCTGCCAGTCGACGATTGTTTTTGTTCGAAACGAAAAAAGAAATACTTGTGAACAAGCCACATCTCCTATTTTATAATGTATAGTATATGTGAATAAAGATGTACCCATCTTTAATCACTTCGATAAATAATCCTACCGACCGCTGCAATGACGACAAACACACGTCGGCGCGTGGTCCGCCTTAGCTTTTCGAATAAATTAATGATATAAATTATGTATAATTACTTATCATAAATCTATTCTAATAGAAATCTAGATCTACATACTACCTATCTTTAACAATAAATCACAAGTTGATTTTAATAGTAGGTATATAAAATATTTCGATCATAAATTCTAAAACGTATCATTTTGAAATAATATCTTTATCGTGAAAAGTTTCTGCTTTTATGTTTTCAGCTTAATAGAAATCTAGGTAGGAACCTGAAGTAATATACTTATAAAAATAGGAGATGTGGCTTGTTCAGAAGTATTTCTTTTTTCGTTTCGAAAAAGAGCAATCAGCGACTGGGAGCCCCTTAAGTTCACTTTCAGAGGAATCATAGGCTTTGCGTTTCCTAAAAGTCTCATTTTCTTGAGTTCTACCAACATTTTCTTTTAATTTTATTCTTATATTTTTAAGATTTTGGACATTCTTTGTTTTTACACATTGTTGTTATCTTCGTTATTTATTTTTAGGTTAGAATATGAGAAAAGATAATTACTTTACAATACAAATACAAAACAAGCAAATTTTTGAAAACCTTGTGATCACATAAAATGTCAATCTCTTATCTTAGATTGGACATGTGTTAAAACAACAAAGTTGATTAGTTATCTTTCATTGTTTTTTTTACATAAGATCAAGTAGATTTTTGTTATCGGCCGGCCATGACACCGTCTTTATGTTAAAAGTAGTTTTTTTTCGATTGGCCATCTCTCCCGTGCGGCCTTCTATCCCGAACTTACCCTAACTTAAACTATAACTCTCTCAAAACTCAGTTGGTAGTAACTGTGTTACTGTATTTTGCGCTGTAAGTTGTAGGTTCGATTCCTACCTTGGACAATTTTTTGATGAATATAGATGTTACTTATGTGTGCCATATACATAATATAATGTATTATATGTATGCATTAACAAAAAAGAGTGTTTAAGTAAAAGCATTATTTTAGTAATTCGGTTCCCATCTATCCCAAAACTAAACAAAGCTTGGCTTATTTTGGGGTTTTCTTTAAGTTGTTTCAGAGATCATAGCTTTTTCAGCTCGATATTTTTTTTTATCAATTATATTCACAGACACTGGCTTGGTCCTATACAACGTGTTACAAAATACCCCGTAAAAATATAATTAATTATAATTTTGTCAACCCTATTAAGCTGTCATGTCAGGTAACCAGATTATTTAAATGAAAAGCATACGTACCTATTCTACCTAATAATTGTCTACTTTAATAGTTTTTCTAGTTTTTACGTTTCATAAATTTTTTGAATGGACTCGTTATAAAGTATAAGTATAAAGTATAAAAATCTTTATTTTTCTTACAAAATTGTGGGTTACATGGGTTGGGATCTCCTCTGTTAAGTTGCAATAACCTGTATTAGAGAAGTCCCCTCTTTATTTACGGTGGTCTATATAATACTATCTAATTACTAATAAGCTTTATTCCATCTGGAATAAAGCTAGCCTATCTAGGTACATAAAGAATTTAGAACTAATAACAATAGATATAAGAGTAGGTACTTTTGATTTGGGAGTTAATCAATGATTTTTTAAAAAACACTAAATTAATTAAATGTAGAAATAAAACTAAATGATTATACGTGTACACCGATTTGGAGGTGGTTTAATAATGATCTCAAAAGTACATGGGCGGATGCAGCCGGGCGACTGCAGACGCTGTATCAGCAAACCTTAGTTTCTAAGAACTGCATTGAAGATGCAGGCAAAAACAATATTCTAGACTTAATCTAAGGCAGAGGGGTGAGGGGACAACATAACTCCTCCATCCCTAAGAGGAAAATTATCGGTATGATCGATTTGAGATTTATTCCGATAATTTTTCATACATGGAATGCTATTCAACAATTTGAGTCGAAACACATAAAATAAAAACACAAGAAAACATAAAATGATTAAGCCTAAAGTTACGTATCCTAAAGTTTCACTGAAGTTAAAGTCGTTTCTTTCATTCAAAACACTTTCAATCACTGAACTATGCTTTAAAGAGTACGCCATGTATTTAACTTCATCTAAACTGACACCGTTCATGTTGAGTGCGCGTGCACTGGATAGACTCGCGTTCACACGTAGTCGTGGTAAGGCGATTAGCGGAATTGGCTCCACAACTTCCGTTTCTATGAAGACACGGTGGTTTATGCGAATTCCATTGATCTCCAAATCGCATGGTTCATCGATTGTCACGAGGTAAGTACCGAAAACTGACAATTTACTGATGTCATTGTCGCAATGCTTAGTAAGGGTCGTCTTCAGTCTGCTATACATAATCCAACTGTCGGGGTTGACCTGTTGAACCTTGACCTCTTCAATTTGGACCTGATGTTGAGTACAGCGAGTGGGGTCATTGTCGAATCTCATGAGCTGCTCCATACAGGTAAGCTCATGGTACAAAGCTCGGTTGTCTGTGTTACACAGGAAATGGTCGCCGGCTGATAACGGGCGACATGGTTTCACAATCGGTAAGTATTTCATTCCTTTCGCCAGAAGGTAAGGATATTTAGGAAAAATGGATAAGGTCTTATTTTCGGATTCATGGAAGATTGGTAAGGAGTACAATTTGTAATAATTATAATTAATCTTATCTGTTATAGGGATTTCCATAATAAATGTGATCTGATTTTTCTTAATATAGGATTTTACACAAATGGTTTCCTCTAATTTTAACAAGTTTTCATAGTTCGGTGGATACACTAAGGTTTCAGAATTAGCAATCAATTTCAAATGATACAAGAGTTCCGTAGAGTTCACAATAGACTGATGTAATACAGATACTTTACTTAAGGCTAGAGCAGTTTCAATTTCACTGAGCCTGGCAAATAGAGTATGAAAACTGCTTGTATAAACGTTCAACAAACCAATAAAGTACGTCGAGAAAACCCAATTTTTCTCTTTAGCAACTAAATCTCTTATCATAATTTCAGTTATTTTAAGACGGTTTTCCAAATTAAATGTATTATTATTAATCGTTTCAGTTATATTAATAAAACTATCAAACATTTTTGAGACCAGTGTTAATTTATCAGATAATACAATTTCGTTGTGACTCAATTTTGAAGTAAGTTTCTCAAATCTAATCGCGTCTTCGTTATCAAGATTTCCTGTTACGATTTTTATAAGAGAACCCAAAGGATTAATGAGACCTCTTTTAAAGCGCTGTTGTGGAACAATTTGTTGGTATTTTTCCATAGTAATATCGCGAATAAACTCTGTATGTAATTTCGCACTCTTAAATTCTTGAGAATATGATGCATTCCAGTCGACTAATTTACACAGCTGTTCAAAATTTGTAGATACGTAATTTAAGTCGTTGTAAATCCTATCCAATTTAATAACCTTAACTATAGTCCAATGATCAGTTTGAACATAAGCTTGTCCTTCTTTGATCGGAAGTAAACCTGGATTTCCTTCAAGTGTTTGAAGATGAAGAGCCAGCGATGGCACCACTACTAGCAGCAGGCTGCACCTGCGGAGGGCGTTTGATGTTTTTAATTGGAACTTTAGTTTTCCTTTCATTTACTTTTATAGGTAATACATTCCTTTCCGGTTGACTTACTACTTTGGCTTTTACATAACGGGGCTTATCCTTACTTTTACGTTTATTAACGTCTTTGGCGAAAATTGTTTCTGATTTGCTGGATTCTGATCGCACTGGATAATTGTCATAATTAGGGCTATGAATTGATGATCTATCTGAAATTTCAATAGGGCTGGCTGTATTTGTCCTACTTGTATCCGATATGGTTATCGTAGATGAATCATTCCTATTTACTTTCTTTTCGGCTGTTAACTTTCCTATCTCTTCAACTATATTTCCTAAATGATTTTTTAGCTTTTCTTCCTTCTCATCTACATTAACTGCGATGGATAAATTTTCATCGTCGGAATCTATAGCATTTATCTTTATCCTAGACAAGGCATCAGCGTTGGTATTCTGTTTGCCGTCTTTATGAATCATTTCATAGTCATAATCTTGTAAACGTAATCTCCATCGGGTGAGTTTGCTACTCGGATCTTTAAGAGATCGAAGCCATATTAATGGACGATGATCAGTGTATATGAGAAACTTTCGACCGTATAAATAGGGTCTAAAATGCTTCACTGCCCAGATAATAGCGAGCAATTCTCGTTCAATCGTGCTATAACGAGCTTCAGTATCGCTTAATGTGCGACTAGCATACGCTACAGGTTTGTCACTTCCAATCTGTCCCTGGGATAATACTGCTCCTACCGCTACATTTGACGCGTCAGTCGTAAGTACAAAAGGCTTGTCATAGTCGGGGTATTGCAATAGAGGGGCATGCGTCAAAAGTTCTTTGCATTTATTAAATGCTTCAATGTACTTTTGGTCAATGACAATTCCATTACGTTTCTTTAAACAGGCCGTCAAAGGTTGTGTAATTTTAGCAAAGTCCTTTATGAATCGTCTGTAGTATCCTACAAGTCCTAAAAAGCTTTTAATTTCTGTCGTCGTCTTTGGTAATGGATATTTTAATACAGCGTCAATTTTGTCGTTGTTAGGTTTAAGTCCATTTTTAGTAATCGTATGTCCTAAGTAAAGAACTTCTTTACGTAAAAATTCAGATTTGTCAAGCTGTAATTTCAAGTTGGTCTCTCTGAGTCTGTCGAAAATCGTTCTCAATTTTGTAATGTGTTCGTCAAGGCTGTTTGAGTAAATTATTATGTCGTCTAAGTAAACCATACAGTGGAGTCCTTGTAGTCCTCGTAAAACATTGTCCATAGTCCTCTGAAAGGTTGCGGGTGCTGTTTTTAAACCAAATGGCATTCTGTGGAATTCAAAATGTCCATTTTGTGTGCTGAAGGCTGTTTTCTGTCTGTCATTTTTCTCTACTTCTATCTGATGATAACCACTTGCTAGATCAAGTGTGCTAAAGTAAGAGCATTTTCCTAACTTGTCGAAAAGGTCTGTGATGTTAGGTAAGGGGTATTTGTCATCTATAGTTATGTCATTGAGTCGTCTGTAGTCAACTACCATTCTGTATTTCATTTCACCAGATGCATCCATTTTCTTTGGTACTAGATGCACGGGTGCACTCCATGGGGAATGGGATTCCTGAATGATATTGTCCTTCAATAACTTATCTACCTGTTTACCAATTTCGTTTTGTAAAAACGGAGCCTGTCTATAAGGTTTCATGTAAATAGGGTCTTCGTTTTTAGTCCTAATGTGATGTTTAACTTGATTGGTAAATGTCAAGGGAATCTGGTCACAGTAAAATATGTCCTTGTATTCCTTACATAGTCTGTAAATCTTTTCACGTTCTTCGTCGTTAGTATGATCAAGTCTGATTCTACTTAAGTTCTCTTCTAACAGTTGATCAATTTCAATGTCGTTCGTGTCGTTTTTAGTAAAATTCAGTTCACAGTCTGTCCTTTCGAATTTAGTCACAGTAAAAGGTCGTTTAATTGTCAATTGTTTTGGTTCATCTAGTGTATTCTGAATAACCGTAGATGCGTAACCATTTATACAGTTTACTATCGCACTGGGCATTCTTAAACCGTTGGCAAATTTTCTAAAGTCAAGGATAGCTTCACCGGTATGTTGGTCAATTGGCAATTTAACTCGTTTTTCTGTTCGTGCTGGTATATCAATGATATAATTTAGATTATTGTTGATTATTGGAATGCAAGTAGCATTTGTTTTCAAGAGCTTTTCTTTTAAATCAATAACTGCGCCTAACTGTTGTAAAAGATCATTTCCGATTAAACCGTCGTAACGTGAGTCAACGTCATATACATAGAATTTATGCCAATCGTTAGAGGCAAAAGAAGGCAAGAGAGGGATTTCTACCACTTCATCATGTCTACTAGTTGCGTGGGTGCTAACTACGTGGAATGTTTCCTTTTGAATAAATTCACCGAAATATTTATAAGCAATTCGGGGGCTAAAGAAAGATCTCATACTCCCGGTATCTATCATCATTTTTGCGTCGATTTCTTTTATGTGAACATAAGGAAGTTTTAAATTTGGATCACAATTTAGTTCTAAGACTTCTTGTCTTCGGAGGCTGTTGTCTGAAAATCCTCTTGTTGATTTTCGTTGGTCTCTTCAATGTCGTCATTACCTAACTCATTTTCAATGTTATAATATTCATTATATTGGTTGGCGTCATAGTAATCGAGATTATTATAATCACCGTACGCATAACTTTCATCGTAGTAGGGGTCATAATCGTTTGTAGTCAGTTCATTCAATTTGAAACCTTGTTGTGGTGTTTTAGGGACTGCTGTCCGCATTGTAACGTCGCTAGTTTGTAAGCGAGGAGGCTGTACATAAGGTTTCGTTTCTGGCTTATAACCAAACGCTTGAGGGGGTTTGTAGCCAAACGCCTGAGGGGGTCTATAGCCAAACGCCTGAGGGGGTCTATAACCAAACGCCTGAGGGGGTCTATAACCAAACGGTTGGTTATTTTGTTGTTGTTGTTGTGGCTGAAGGCCAAATTGAGGCTTATATCCGAATGATGGTTGTCGGAAAGTACCGTAATTTTGTGGCTGTGCATTCTGGATACCGAACTTAAACTTAGGCTGTGCATTCATGGGTATACCAAAATTAAACCTTGGCTGTACATTATGAGGGGCACCAAAACCGAACTTTGGCTGTGCGTTGTTAGAGCCGGATAACATAGGCTGACTTATCGATGGCCTTGAAACCGTTGCATGTTCGATCTGCCTACCACCATGAATACGATTTCTCATATTGTACTGTTCTGAGAAGTTGACTTCCTCTAGAACAACGCTTAGTGCTGCTTCTAAAGTCGAGGGTGCTTTTAATCTCACTATGCGAACCATATTTTCAGGAAGGTTGTACAGAAATACATTCAGAGCTGTGTTGTTGTAAATTATCAATTTTGCGCGCTTTAAATCTTTGTCATCTATTGTGTTCACTTTTGAAATTAATAGTGAGCGAATTGTTTGTATTCGATTACAGAAATCTAGATAACTTTCACCTGATTTGATTTTTAGAGATTCTAATTCGATATTAATACAAGCTTCGCTACGCGGGTCTCCAAAATGTTGGATAAGGATTTCCTTCAACTCTGACCATGTCTCAACGTCGTCACGTTCTGATAAGAGCGCAGCTGCATCCTCGGCGAGTCTACTAGTCAAAACATTATAGACATAAAGATTCTGAGCTTCGTTTCCGGGCTGACCGTATTGACCGATAATGTATTGGCATTTTCGCAAATATAAATTTAATTGTCTTTTATCACCTTTAAAAAGCGGAATTAACTGAGAGACTTCTCTAGGGATAAGTTTAAGCTTATCGGGCTCTGGTCCAGAAGTTCCAGTCATCGTGAGCTATGAAAATAATCGGAGGAGGCAACTGACTTTTATTCACTATCACACAAATTACACAAATTACACAAATTTTTAAAACACAATAAAATACAATAAAACAAGCAATAGAACAATAAGGATTATATGTAAAAAGTTTTTATAAAATAATATTTTTTTTATATTATATTTAATATATTTTTTTTTTATAATTAATTAATTAATATTATGATCGAGTTTAGATCAGTAATATTTAATTAACACCTAAATATTTTTTTTTTTTACTTAAATAAAATCAGATCACTTTTGATTTGAATATGCCGTATCAATTTATTCTTAAATCTATGTTTATTCTATTTTTAGAACATGGTTTGGCCTTGATAGAAATGCATACAAGGTCTACCGAATTAAAGTAAGTTATAATGAGCAAGTTTCTATCTCAGGTATAACAATAAAATGTGCAAAATATAGGAGGGTGAGGGAAAGGAATGGCGAAAAGTTTTACTCACCAACCGACCGCTACTCCCATACTGCTTCCACTCAAAAGAAATTTGTTTGGTTCGACGGATTAACTTTACAAGGAATTTTCCCCAAAATTTCCTAACGGATTTGGACGTCGGAAAACTGTGAAAAACACCGTGATTTCAAGGAAATCCGCGCCGGCTGCGCCACTTTTGATTTGGGAGTTAATCAATGATTTTTTAAAAAACACTAAATTAATTAAATGTAGAAATAAAACTAAATGATTATACGTGTACACCGATTTGGAGGTGGTTTAATAATGATCTCAAAAGTACATGGGCGGATGCAGCCGGGCGACTGCAGACGCTGTATCAGCAAACCTTAGTTTCTAAGAACTGCATTGAAGATGCAGGCAAAAACAATATTCTAGACTTAATCTAAGGCAGAGGGGTGAGGGGACAACATAACTAGGTAGTTAATAAAGGCAGGAAAAGAGGATAAAAAAGATAAATAATATACCTAAGTACATATATATATACATATAATATAATATATATTTATGATAAATAAATAATTAAATAAATAAATAAATATATATATATATATCTGAATATAATAAAATAAACCATTCAATTTATGACTGTATGAATGAAAATAGCTTTATGATCAAGTGCAATGTAAGTATGAGAAGAGTTTGTGTTGGATGAGAGGGTGTGTGGAACTAAAGGTGTATGCACACACACATATACATTGCAAGTTAAATAAAAGCTTGTAATAGAAAGGTAGGTTAGCCTAGAAGAGGTTTTCTGTTTCTTGATAGGTTAAAGATTTAAGCCAGTTATTCAACTTATTTTTACATTGATAGTAGGACATCGCGTATATCTTTAAATTCCTGTTTATGTTATTATATAATTTGACCGATTGAGTACTAAATTGTTTTGAGGCTAGTACAGTTTTTGTCACATGATGTTTTATTACCGAGCGTTGACTTCTTTTGGAGATGATCATTGGGTCAATCGACAAGCTTTTTTGTGTTTTTAGGACACATTGTTGTATGTACAATTGTCTGACCGTTAACACATTTGCTTGTTTATAGAGTTCTACGGTGCTAAATCTTCTTTTCTTATGGAGCATTATTTTTAAGATTGTTCTTTGTGCGCGTTCGATGCTAATGAAATTAGTTTTATAGGTACCACCCCAGATTGTTTTTATAGGTACCACCCCAGATTGTTATAAGACCCTTTTTAACCTCCTTTCGGCTTTACGGGTAGTTTTGTAACATCCTGTATAGGGCATTATTACACTGGAACAACCAGTTACGAATACTTTAAAAAAAATGTAAAAAAGGATTGATAAGAGAAACAATTTTTTGTTAAGGATGGGTTTAATCAAAATAAGTAGTTAATATAACATTAAAACAACATTAACTTAAAAAAAC
This sequence comes from Hydriomena furcata, assembly GCA_912999785.1. Taxonomy (NCBI): domain Eukaryota; kingdom Metazoa; phylum Arthropoda; class Insecta; order Lepidoptera; family Geometridae; genus Hydriomena; species Hydriomena furcata. The sequence goes on from OU538821.1 coordinate 5,979,166, forward strand.
TGATAGTTAAAGGACTCTTGCTTTAAGAATTGGGATAAAAAAAGAATGCACGGGGTGGAAATTAAAATGTTTGAATATGTGTGTGGAGTGATGAGAATGGATTAAATAAGAAATGAGGTGCATGGTATGGATAAAGGGTAGGAGTGATGAGAAGAGTATATGAGAAGGGAAGGATGTCATGTGACGAGAACAATGTTAGGTAAGAATGTGGATCGATGAAGTAGAGAGGTAAAACAAATAAAAGATGGATGGACTCTGTGAAAGATCTCTGGGTAAGAAAGGAGTGTGATGAGATGATGGCTTATAGTGGGAAATTAGAACACCAGTAGGGATTGAACAGAAAGTTGATGAAGCAAGGTCCACAAGTTTAAAGTATCATAATAGGTAGGGATTTAACTAAAGAAAGTAGTTTTCGGCATCCAAATCAATTTTTGCTTCGTGTGGTCTTTTTCTCGGAGGGTTCACTATAGGACGTGTCATCGGAGCGGGGATGTTAGCTTCCGTATGGTCGTGGATCTAGAAAAAAAGAAACAGAATTTAATAAAATTAGGGTGCCGTAGGTAGTGATCCTGTCAGGACTGAACCCTCATCATAAAACAATAACTATATTAGTGTCATTTTTAGTGTTGTTTTTTTGCCGTTTTTTATATATAATGGTAGGGAACCCTTCGTGCGCGAATACGACTCGCACTTGGCCGGGTTTTTAAATTTAGGCTAAGAAAAGGTGTACCCTAGGTAGTATGTATTTAAACTACATATTAGTCTAAATGAAAAAAAATATACATTTAAATTATGTTCTATGATCGGGTCATGAAAATATTTATTTTCGAGATTGCTTTACAAGGCTTAATTTTTAATTTCGTTCTCCGAGAAAATATTTCTTATGTAAAATATTGTGTAATTTACTTAATCCGGACAAAATAGACATTTCAATTAACAAAAACTCCGACAGAGCTGAATTTTGGTTAAGACCTTGGGTACACCAGTAATAATACGTCCCCATAAATTCCATGTGTGCTAAAAAAGTTATAGTTTACTGTTTTATGGATTTTTCTCAAAAATTATAAGTTTTAACAACAATATAATATTGACAAAAATTGTAGATCATAAAATTATCTACAGAAAATATTTTAATACTTTTTTTCAAAGAATCACCAACTATTAAGGTATCGCCGTTCTAAAAGTTGAAGAATTTACTACCAACTTTGAAACCGATTCAAACTATACTCCGAAAAAACTGCTAAACACTATTTTTTGCAATTGCAAACAATGTTAGTGTAATGCTAAAAGCAGGTGGAAGTGGGAGTATAGTTTGAATTGGTCGATTCGGTCGTTTGAAACTTTGACGTTTGACCTTGAACAACTTTTTCTAACACACATGGTATTTAAAGGGACTTTTGGCACTTTATTTTTACTGGTGTACCTAAGGTATCTGCCAAAATTCAGCTCTGTCGGAGTTTTTGACCGGGCTAACTTATATTAGATGTAGTATTTCTAAGATACTGTACTCTAAAGGTTTCATAGTAGATATAATTTAATAAAAAAAAATATTAAACACTAAAAAAAAACATTGTTTGCTTGCTTGCCGTGTCACCGGTGTATTTATGAACGGTTTAAGCAATTCTTCACTATCTCAGGTTTTTTTCCCACACGATGTGCTTGGAGTAGGCTAACCAAACTAAATTTTTTTGGCTCAATATTTTTTTTTGTTTATATAATTAATTACTGGTGCGCTGAATTTGCGTATAAAATATTAATAAGTCAGTAGTATCTTGGAGAAACAGACTCTGTTTTTTGTTGTTGTCAAAGTAGGTGACAAAGTGACAACCTATGAGATAAGGTACCTACTCAAATACATCACTACATAGTATAAAGCAAAGTCGCTTTCCGCTTCCCGCGTCTGTATGTAATATGTATGTATGTATGTATGTATGTTTGCTTATATCTTTAAAACTACACAACGGATTTTGATGCGGTTTTTTTAATAAATAGAGTGATTCAAGAGGAAGGTTTATATGTATAATACATGCATAATATAGTAGAGAAACACTGATAATTTTAGAGGTTTCTAATGTGATGTCGTAAATAAACACATTTTTTTGCGCTTACATTGCAAATACTGGCTGAACTCCACGAGATATATCAAAATAATGTACTACAGTATTGTACACCTTAAAAACGTCTACAAAAAAGTCAACGATGGTATTAGAAATGTCTTACGCACAGCGAAGCGGGCACGGGTCAGCTAGTTAACGATAAAAAAAGATGCAACTTCCACGACGGTCTTTAAGATGAGATTGCATAAGTGGCTCTTCGAGAACACATTCTCTTCAGTAAATGAGCATTTAGAATTGCCAATTATTCAAATTATTTAATTATGAAAATTATTATAATCAATTTGATATATTGTAATGAATTTGTTTTTATTATTAAGGCGCTCCCAGTCGACGATTGTTTTTGTTCGAAACGAAAAAATAAATACTTGTGAACAAGCCACATCTCCTATTTTATAATGTATAGTATATGTGAATAAAGATGTACCCATCTTTAATCACTTCGATAAATATACCTACCGACCGCTGCAATGACGACAAACACAAGTCGGAGCGTGGTCCGCCTTAGCTTTTCGAATAATTAATGATATAAATTATGTATAATTACTTATCAAAAATCTATTTTAATAGAAATCTAGATCTACATATTACCTATCTTTAACAATAAATCACAAGTTGATTTTAATAGTAGGTATATAAAATATTTCGATCATAAATTCTAAAACGTATCATTTTGAAATAATATCTTTATCGTGAAAAGTTTCTGCTATTATGTTTTCAGCTTAATAGAAATCTAGGTAGAGGAACCTGAAGTAATATACTTATAAAAATAGGAGATGTGGCTTGTTCAGAAGTATTTCTTTTTTCGTTTCGAAAAAGAGCAATCAGCGACTGGGAGCCTCTTAAGCATTATAATCATCATATTTTTATTGTAATATACAGTATATTACGTAAATGACCTGTAACTTGGTGTTATGAATAAATTATTTGTATTTGTATTTGTATTTGTATTAACATTGTATAAAACATACTACCAAGACACAGAATCATTCTTATTTACGCGCAAACAAACTCGCAAGCTTGTCAGCAAGGTACCTTACCGGGCATCCAGACTGGTACGTAGGCAAGACATAAGAGGAATTATTAAATTCCATACTGGAAGACACAGTCCCGTTGGTGGGAATATGAGAAGTGTTTTTCTGAAACCAAGGAATATTTTGGCTCGCATTACACTTTGAACCATTTTGTAGCTCAAAAGCGGTTACAGCTGAGGTACTTGGTACCTTCGATGTGCGGGTGAGCATAGGCAGTGCTAAAATAATGTTATATTCTCTTCAGCAGTCGGTCTTCGAATTGGAGGTAGGTACCACAAACGCACGGCAGAGTGATCGACCGAAATGATCATGCCAACCTACGACATTTCAATTAACAAAAACTCCGACAGAGCTGAATTTTGGTTAAGACCTTGGGTACACCAGTAATAATACGTCCCCATAAATTCCATGTGTGCTAAAAAAGTTATAGTTTACGGTTTTATGGATTTTTCTCAAAAATGATAAGTTTTAACAACAATATAATATTGACAAAAATTGTAGATCATAAAATTATCTACAGAAAATATTTTAATACTTTTTTTCAAAGAATCACCAACTATTAAGGTATCGCCGTTCTAAAAGTTGAAGAATTTACTACCAACTTTGAAATCGATTCAAACTATACTCCGAAAAAACTGCTAAACACTATTTTTTGCAATTGCAAACAATGTTAGTGTAGTGCTAAAAGCAGGTGGAAGTGGGAGTATAGTTTGAATTGGTCGATTCGGTCGTTTGAAACTTTGACGTTTGACCTTGAACAACTTTTTCTAACACACATGGTATTTAAAGGGACTTTTGGCACTTTATTTTTAACAAACTCGCAAGCTTGTCAGCAAGGTACCTTACCGGGCATCCAGACTGGTACGTAGGCAAGACATAAGAGGAATTATTAAATTCCATACTGGAAGACACAGTCCCGTTGGTGGGAATATGAGAAATGTTTTTCTGAAACCAAGGAATATTTTGGCTCGCATTACACTTTGAACCATTTTGTAGCTCAAAAGCGGTTACAGCTGAGGTACTTGGTACCTTCGATGTGCGGGTGAGCATAGGCAGTGCTAAAATAATGTTATATTCTCTTCAGCAGTTGGTCTTCGAATTGGAGGTAAGTACCACAAACGCACGGCAGAGTGATCGACCGAAATGATCATGCCAACCTACGACATCTAAATTTACATATCTCTTACGTTACTAATTGACTGACTGACTAGTATAGACTACACAAATAGAAATACTCTCGCCAAATTTCAAGTTTCAAAGACCTTACTAGTCATTGAAACTTAACATTTGAGAAAGTAAATTCCTGAATTTCTACCCCTAAAGGTGCAGGGTTGAAATTTATTTGAAAAGTACTACTGTACGACGACTAAGTGTACGAAATCGTGAGGGTTTCTACTAATCATTCATAGAGCTTTCGCCACCTATAATCTGAATCTGAATGGTATCGCTCGTGATGAAGACAAAGAAGTCGTAGCAGGCCGCTGTTTTGGGACAAGAATTGCATGGATACGCTAGAGATGATGTCAGGCAGGCGGTTGGTTGTAAAACATTAGGCCAAATGCAAAAAAATTGAAACATGTTTTTCTACAAAGTGACGACACCACATGAAGTGGGATGTGGACAAAGAGATGATGAATAGAATGGATACGTATACGTACATAAGTTCCTACATTTAGTCAATCTCCAGGACAGCGAGCGTGGTGGCAGTGGCAGCAGATAGCATTTTGGAGTAGAAACTTCAATGGGACCAAGAGAGTGTCTACTTTAATAAAAAAATATCTAAAATGCTGGTAGATCAAACTAATGACCGAAAGGTTACTGCTAACCTAGAAGAAACAATTATATTTCTTAAACTAAAAAAAAATTGACTTCAACGAAGAATTTTGTTATGATAAACTTTGAATACCGTTGTTCGACCGAATGTTTCGATCAACCGAAAAGAGGAAAGACGATTATAGAGTTTTTAGTTTTTTAGTAAAAATTGTGTCTAATTGTGTAGTTAGTGCAATTGTGTACTTGGCGGTTATTAATATTGTAATAAAGGTGTGACCAGACATTGCGCGGCAATCTAGCGCGGCTGCCGCGCGCGGCATTCCTTGCTATGTTTGGACGACAGCCGCGCTCAAACGGTTTTATTGTTCGTTCGCACGACAAACTTGTGTCCTGCGAATGCCGCGCTCGAATGCCACGCGATGTCTGATCACGCCTTTATAGTGCGAGCAAACCTAACACAACGAGCTTTTATTGTCATTAAAGGTTATTAAAAAAATATCTGGCATAGAGATAATGGCAATTTGAGTGTCTTAATACAGCTATTTCATCTTGTTTGTGTTTATTAGGTTAGGCGCTACCCCAAGCAAGATTAGTACTTCAGTGCGTGCAGTTTCAAACAAACCAGTAACACTCAAGCAAGCTTTGTTGAAGAATTATTTTATATAAATAAATATATTATAATATATTATAAACTTTATTTTTCTCAAAAATCAAAGTTGTTATATCTTTTCTAATTCTCTTTATATATATAACTATAAATAAAATATATTTATTTTTGAGAAAAATAATATTTTTTTTTTAATATTGACTTACATTCCTTAAACGAGCCATGTTGATCATTTCTTGTTCATCTGTGGGAAAAAAGAAGAATCATGTTAGCAACATGTCAGAAAGGGTATTTCTGAAATCAAGAATTATGACCAATTGAGTAAAAGTTGGGTTTATTTTTGCTTCATATTGTTATTTTTAGGGTTTCGTACCTTTTTGCAACAAAAATTTGCTTGTTTCCGTATTTTTATTGTAAAGTAATTAATTTTCTCATATTCTAACCTAAAAAAAACAACGTATGACGTAGTTTTTTTTTCTTACTTAGCAATCTCACCTAGTTTTAGTTGGGATGGATGGCCTATTTTCGCCGGGATGGCCATACACTTTTCAAACAATGTACAAAATATTAAAAATATAAGTTAATAAATTAAAAATAAAAGTTGATAGAACTCAAAAAAAGTGACTGTTAAGAAACGCAAAGCCTTTTGCAGGATCATAAACAGTAGTAACAATGAAGAACAGTTTTCTACGATTCTTTTCAAAGTTAACTATAATAAGACACAATTCGTTGAAGATTGGCTACAATGTAAAAATGTAAAATAAGTACGACAATTTATATCTTTAAACTGCGATAGTAGTTCAAGTAAGAAAAGACGTAGTTAGAAGACTCTAAAGGCAAGAATATATTAAAAAAAAACTACCGACTATCCTCTATGTCCCCTAGCCCTATGGCCATCACTAGGGAGGATGGAAAATCTTGTTGTCCCCTAGCCCTATGGCCATCACTAGGGAGGATGGAAAATCTTGTTGTCCCCTAGCCCTATGGCCATCACTAGGGAGGATGGAAAATCTTGTTGTCCCCTAGCCCTATGGCCATCACTAGGGAGGATGGAAAATCTTGTTGTCCCCTAGCCCTATGGCCATCACTAGGGAGGATGGAAAATCTTGTTGTCCCCTAGCCCTATGGCCATCACTAGGGAGGATGGAAAATCTTGTTGTCCCCTAGCCCTATGGCCATCACTAGGGAGGATGGAAAATCTTGTTTTTTAAAGTCCAATAAATCTACTTTTTGTTGATTTTAGGGCTGATTGTGATAGAAATATGATAAGAAATATAACTAAAGTTTACGTCATTAACAAAATGGTTATTCAATCCTCATGGTTTCTTAACAATAGGTCCTCAAAGTTAAATAAATAAATAAATACTGGTGGACATTTTACACGTCGCCATCAAGCCCCAAACTAAGCAAAGCTTGTACTATGGGAACTAGATAACTGATAGAATACTTATATATGTTTTTTTTTTGTAAATACATACTTATGATACATACTACACACCCAGACACAGAACAAAGATCTATGTTCATCACACAAATATTTGCTCTGGGTGGGGATCGAACCCACAACCTACAGCGCTGAAGGCAGAGTTACTACCACCGGAATTACCCTAATCAAACAAATGTCAAATCGGGTCATCAGCTTGTGGTATGCTTGTTATCTGTTGGGTTGATGAATTAACATTGTCTTGTATGTAGTGAATAGTATTGTTTTCTTGTCTCGTAAAATAATCATCAAATTCATCCTCTACTCATTTATCAAGCTTTTTTTTAACTTGCAATGTATGTATATAACTATATTTGTTAAGGTGGAATCTGGCAACTCAATTTTGAAGCAGTTATATCTTACATTTTTAGTTCTGGTAACAATATAATAATATGGTGACATCGAGCTGATCTGATGAGTCTGAGAGCTGTTCAACAGATACTCACAACTCCTTAGTAAGTAAAAACTTTCCATACTTGTCAAGTGATAGCGTGACAGCGCGCTGGTGCTTGATGGTTTAAAAGATTTTACAAAAGCTTGTCAATTAAAAATATTTTTTAACAGAAAACTTATTCATTTTCTAGTTTGCGCTCTTCAGTCGCCAACTTTCAAATTTTTTTTTTTAATTTCATTAAATATATCGATTGAGTAAAGACTTTGCAGTCTTGTCTAGTTATGTGATGTGACAGGTGATAGCGCGTTGGTGCTTCATGGTTTAAATGATTAGACAAATGCTTGTCTTTAAAAATATTTTTTTTCAACAAAAAAACTTATCATACATAACATCTTCACTACATCACTACATAGTATAAAGCAAAGTCGCTTTCCGCTTCCCGCGTATGTATGTTTGCTTATATCTTTAAAACTACTCAACGGATTTTGATGCGGTTTTTTTAAATAGATAGAGTGATTCAGGAGGAAGGTTTATATGTATAATACATGCATAATATCACTATCACTACATAGTATAAAGCAAAGTCGCTTTCCGCTTCCCGCGTATGTATGTTTGCTTATATCTTTAAAACAACTCAACGGATTTTGATGCGGTTTTTTTAAATAGATAGAGTGATTCAGGAGGAAGGTTTATATGTATAATACATGCATAATATAGTAGAGAAACACTGATAATTTTAGAGGTTTCTAATGTGATGTCGTAAATAAATACATTTTTTTGCGCTTACATTGCAAATGCTGGCTGAACCCCACGAGATATATCAAAATAATGTACTACAGTATTGTACACCTTAAAAACGTCTACAAAAAAGTCCACGATGGTATTAGAAATGTCTTACGTACAGCGAAGCGGGCACGGGTCAGCTAGTTACTATAAAAAAGAAAGTCGGGTTTGTTACAACACTTATAACTCAAGAACGGATGAACCGATAAAAAAAAAAAAAAAAAAAAAAAAAAAATTGGTGGGGAGGTAGCTTAGAACCAGGAGACGAACATAGGATACTTTTTAACGGGAACGGGAGTTAATTCTAAAGCGATACGAACAGTGGCGGATTTACCACTAGGCTGAGTAGGCTGGAGCCTAGGGCGGCAGATTTTAGGGGCGGCAAATTTTGGGTTAAGTTTTTACAAACATCTTTTTAATTTTAGCCTTTATCGTCCCACTACAGGAAAGATGCCTCCCTCTACACATCTCGATCACTAGCTGAAATTGGCCAATCACTTGATTTTGCCAAGGGGGGATTTTCGGGGGGGGGTGTAATAGCCTACTGGTGGTAAGTGTGTAAATCCGCCACTGGATACGAAGTTCGCCAGGTTAGCTTGTACTATATACATATACATTCCAAGTTAAATAAAAGCTTGCAAAATATAAATGCAAGCTAGTTCAATTTGACGATATAGTAAAAATACTAACCTTCATTAATACAACTATAACAACAGCAATTGCAGTGGTTTATGCAGTAGGTTTTTACTACCCAGTAGAAAGTATAAAAACCCAACAAAGCAAAACCCACGCTTATAGTAATTACTATAAACGTGGATGTCATTGATGCGTTTGTCGTATAGGGGTCCTGAGGTGGCAGATTAGCTGAAACAAATAATTTAATTATTGATTGCTCAAATACAGGACACTGACGAAACTTTGAACTATGAAATTTATATTCTTGGAAAAAAACATTTTAATTATTTAATAATTATATAATCCTATATCCTATAATATTATAAATGTGAAAGTTTGTGAGTTTGTACGTATGTTTGTTCCTCAATCAGGCCTAAACGACAAAACGGATTAAGTTGAAGTTAAGGGTCGGCTAGTAATTACATAAAATCGAATAGTTTATTTTTCTTAGTGCGTATACATATTTTAAACAAAATCCATTTTTTCGTAGCTACAAATTTCGAAAGTTTTTTATATAAATAAATATTGGTGGACATTTTACACACCGTCATCTAGCCCTAAACTAAGCAAAGCTTGTACTATGAGAACGAGATAACTGATACAATACTTATATACTTTTTTAGGGTTTAATAGTCTACAAGAAACCCTTAAAGTTTCGCCTGAATACATAATCTGTGAAAATTTCAACTGTCTAGCTATTACGGTTCATGAGATACAGAATTGTGACAAACACGCAGACAGACGGACAGACGGACAGACAGACGGGCAGCAAAATCTTAGTAATAGGGTCCCATTTTTACCCTTTGGGTACGGAACCCTAAAAAAATACTTTAATACAGGTCACCAGGGCCCCGCACAATGGGTCGAACTAAACCACATTAGGACTATAGATAAACATAAATAAAATAAATATTGGCGGACTTTACACACAACACCATCTAGCCCCAAACTAAGCAAAGCTTGTACTATGGGAACCAGATAACTGATAGAATACTTATATACTGTTTTTTTTGTAAATACATTCTTAATATACATATTAACATCCAGACACAGAACAAACATCTATGTTCATCACACAAATGTTTGCCCTGGGTGGGGATCGAACCCACAACCTACAGCGTAGAAGGCAGAGTCACTACCAACTAAGCTGTGAGGCCAATCAAATATAGAACGGTTGAATACTAACTAAACTTGAGTACCTAGCGTGTAGACTGGCCTTGTACTGTAGGTTGTGGGTTCGATCCCCATCCAGGATAAATATTTGTGTGATGAACATAGATGTTTATTCTGTGTCTCGGTGTTACTATCATCACTACATAGTATAAAGCAAAGTCGCTTCCCGCTTCCTTTATGAAGTCGTAAATAAACACATTTTTTTGCGCTTACATTGCAAACGCTGGCTGAACTCTACGAGATAGATCAAAATAATGTACACCTTAAAAAGGTCTACAAAAAAGTCAGCGATGGTATATGTTTATCTCTTAGGGATAACCCACAATAATCAATTTCTATTCTTTACTTTTTACCGAGACTTTTTTTTTTAATTTTAAATGCTTTTAACGATTATACAAAGACATTCTGTAATATATTTTGGTATCAGCTTTGCACCCGTGCGAAGCCGGGGCGGGTCGCTAGTGTATAATCACTACATAGTATAAAGCAAAGTCGCTTTCCGCTTCCCGCGTCTGTATGTCTGTATGTATGTTTGCTTATATCTTTAAAACTACACAACGGATTTTGATGCAGTTTTTTTTAATAGATAGAGTGATTCAGGAGGAAGGTTTATATGTATAATAACATGCTACCCGTGCGAAGCCGGGGCGGGTCGCTAGTAAGTATATATTTACTTAAAATATATATACAAGTATTCTATCAGTTATCTGATTTCCATAGTACAAGCTTTGCTTAATTTGGGGCAAGATGGCGCTGTGTGTAAAAGTCCACCAACATTTATACCTTATATTTAACCACTACTAAGGAAAGTTAGGGCAGTGGGTGATTCCTAAAAAACTGAAACTGTAAAATCATTGCTTGAATTGTTACTTTGCTGTTTCTAGTTGTAACTTATTAAAGAGCTAAGCCTTGTTGGCCTATTGCCGTGTTTGCCGAGTGGGATGTACCTCAACTTTCAATCTGAAGGTCGTGGGCTCGAATCCCGGTGTGCATCAATGTTTTTTTCTGTTCGAAAATTTATATGCGCATCAAAAACACGTGCTTACAACGGTGAAGGAAAACATCATGAGGAAACCAGTTGGTGTTCTTATAAGCGGCGATGTGCTTGCAACCTGTCACGTATGGAATGCTAACTACTGCAAAATGTGAGTATGTGCCAAATATAATGTTTGGACGTACCTCTGACTACCCCCACTAGACATATTCAAAGGATCTAAGCGTCTGGAGATCTATATGCCTTATTTACATTATATGTAAGTTCAAGCTGTCCTACAACCTATAGTGGGATTGCCTGATTAGCTCGTGGTATTCTAGAAAGCGGTGACCGTAATATAAATGTCGTATATTAAAATAGCAAGCAAGTGAAAGCATTTTAAAATAATTGAGGTTGTTCCTACAATAAGTGCATTAAAGCATTCATCATACAAACGCATACCTTCATTTTCTTCCTGTATCATTGTATACTTACTGTGTATTGTGGTAATAAATAAATGAATGAACACACAAACAAATACTTAAATAAATATTAGTAGACATTTCACACAGCGCCATCTAGCCCCAAACTAAGCAAAGCTTGCATTATGGGAACTAGATAACTGATAGAATACTTATGTACTTCTTCTGTTAGTAAAATAACGCCCAGAAACAGAACTTATATGTAATCTATATCCATCACACAAATATTAGTCCTGCGTGGGGATCAAACCGACCACCTACATACAGTGCAGAAGGCAGAGCTACTACCAACTGAGCTGTGAGGCTAGTCAATCAATATGTTTATGAAGAAAAAGCAAAGTCCTATTTTTATTATCCAGTTAAGAAATAAAGGTATGCGTTTGTATGATAATCACTACATAGTATAAAGCAAAGTCGCTTTCTGCTTCCCGCGTCTGCATGTATGTTTGCTTATATCTTTAAAACTACACAACGGATTTTGATGCGGTTTTTTTAATAGATAGAGTGATTCAGGAGGAAGTTTTATATGTATAATAACATGCTACCCGTGCGAAGCCGGGGCGGGTCGCTAGTAATAAATAAATGGATTCGCGAACAGATACCCTTCTGTTCTCTTACGAATCGTGGATAGTGTGTACATTATTGTGTTCATATTCATATTCATATTCATTTATTTATTGCTCCATTGGTTGTTGGTTACAATGGTCTTAAGGTATCACAGAGTTTCTCAACGTGGACCCCGCTAGGGTTTAGTAAGTTTAAGTAAATGGTTCCGACAGGCTCTGTGCGGTCATGACTAAAGCATCTATAATTGCGTGCATCGTTGATCTAAAATCTAACCCTTCACCGTAATGTTTCACTCAATTAGCTATAACACGTTCCATAATCAGAGATCTTTTTAGTAAACAAAATAATGTCAAGAAAAGTCAAAATAGGAACGAAAACGGGAACAGGAACGGGAACGGGAACGGGAACGGGAACGGGAACGGGAACGGGAACGGGAACGGGAACGGGAACGGGAACGGGAACGGGAACGGGAACGGGAACGGGAACGGGAACGGGAACGGGAACGGGAACGGGAACGGGAACGGGAACGGGAACGGGAACGGGAACGGGAACGGGAACGGGAACGGGAACGGGAACGGGAACGGGAACGGGAACGGGAACGGGAACGGGAACGGGAACGGGAACGGGAACGGGAACGGGAACGGGAACGGGAACGGGAACGGGAACGGGAACGGGAACGGGAACGGGAACGGGAACGGGCACTTAACACAACATTAGTTAATTTTAAAGCGATACAAAGTATAATGTATATAAATGGCAATTTCCCGACAGACATATATTTTCCCAGCCTAAACCACTAATGTAGAAGTTTAAATATGAGGATATTTAAAAAAAAATATCGGCATATAAGAAATGGTTTTTCGAAATTCACCCCCAAAGAAGTGAAAGAGGGGATGAATGTTTGTATGAAACTCTTCATTTTTTTATTTGAAATGAATGATATGTGGTATTTAACCTCTAAATATAAAATAGTAATAAAATAATTTAAGAGTTTTTTGAATATGGCAAGTTCTTTGTCATCAAAATTACTTTCAATTTGGTATTTGTGCTCTTCAACACAAAAAGAAACAAATGTTTTGGGAAATTTTGATTTTCGTCCCGTAAGGTAAAAGAGTGTTAAAGTTTATATGAAGTGTTTTTTTCTATGCTATTGAAATTTAGACAGGACAACGTTTGTCGCGGGACAGCTAGCATTCCATAAAATCCTTCTAAAAATCTTTGTCTTTTCACAAATCCCAACGTGCATGAAGCGTGCCTCACTCAAGCTTGGTAGTGCTGTACTGTACTTGATTATCTGAGGTGCTACCTGGTGGTGGTCTTAGTAGCGTCAGCTGGACAGCCAAGCTCCTTCCCCTACTGTTGGTAGCATACAACTCGGCTGTGAAGTTCAAGTCAGGACGAAGCGAGTCAACTTTCAATTCGTTGCCTTCTCTGGACACTTTTCGCGTTCCATCTGGGCCTTTTATTTCCAAATGAATTGTTTGCGGACGGCCACCATCCCAGTCTTTGTATAAAGAATAAACAAATAATAAGAGCAAAATAATCCTAATAATATTATTTTTCAAACTATCGTGATTAGTAGACATAACTATAGATTTTGACACGGGTCTTTATCACGTAATTACCTTTAAGGTGATAAGTAAAATTTTTGACTTTTTGTATGGGCTGAGTCTTCCCGGATAAGACAGAAAAAGTGATAAAACTGCATTATCTCGAAAACCATCAAATTTAAAAAGAAACTGTCTGTAATTTACTTAGCTAGTAAGATTATCTAACGAATTATATAAAAAAGAACTGTTTAGCTTGTATTGATTAAAAACGAAACTAATGTTTTTGAAGAGCCAACTTTGGAAAATAAATTTATCGAGAAAAGTTTCACCTATCGTGTTTCTGTCTGTAATTTATCTAGATTATATATGTATATCCTTAAGTTATCTTTGTCATGAAAAACAAAACTGTATGTATTGCGGTTATTGAGAAAAAACGATTCTGCATTAATCAAAAACATTTATTACTCGCCTTAATTTACTTTCCCGACGTTTCCTGAGTCTGCCCGCGACCATGTCTATTGTAACATAGCCGAAACGTCGGGAAAGTAAATTAAAGGTAATTACGTGATAAAGACCCGTGTCAAAATCTATAGTTAAATCCTAATAATATTATAAATGCGAAAGTTTGTGAGTTTTTTTTAAGGCCTGAACGATAAAACGGATTAAGATGAAATTTGCTGCAGATGTAGATATGTCTGAATAAAACATTAACTACTTTAAAATCAATAAAGACATCCCAAAATGATAAAAAACGCATAAGGGATGATTTTAGTACAGATGGCACTGTGCAAAAAATCTGAAGTTGACATCAGTCATCATAGCAACGTGCGTAACTCTATGCTATTATTGAAATTTGGACAGGTAAACGTCTGTCGCGGGTCTATTAGTTATTAATAAATGTTGATTCTCTATTACTGCATAATAATACTTACTTTTGTCGCATCGAACTCTAATAGTTTCTTTGTTTTCCCAAAATATTTCGCACTCTGGGGTAGTTGGCGGCCCACCGCTTATGACTGAGAAGGTACATGGTTGTTTTTGCTCCCCAAAGCGATTTGAGGCTCGGCAATAGAGAGGACCAAAGTCATCCTCCCTGGGTACCCAGACCAGAGTAGATGAGTACCGGCTCTCATGTCCAGATACTTTCTGCTGGAGGTGGTATAATCTAATGAGATATAGGCCACTGTTTGTTGACAACAGATGCTTACTTTAAACAAACGCCATAATGAAAGCTAATAATATAGCATATACATTTTAAAATCTTGGGGAGTACAGTCGTGATCCTATTTCATTTTCATGTTCAACCATGTGTGCGAAATCAAAGCAAAGATCACAAAATACTAGTTTACCTTGCTTGAAGTGTATATAGATCGACCGTCGGCAAAAGTCCAAATAAATTGCTCTGGTTCTGGGTCTGACTCCACCATACATACCAGGGTTTCGGTATCACCCTCTATAGCTCCGATTGTTTTGAAGCCGCTGTCGATGCATAATGGACGGTCTAGTAAATGATATGAGAGAAAATAATTTAGAAAAGACAAATAAAAAAAACAAATGGCAAACAGGGTGGATTTTATAATACTAAGAAAGTCTAATTTTTTATGCCGATCTGTAGCCTGAGCATGAAACAGTATCGTATCGACAACGTATCGTCTAAATGCCAAAACTGACACTTTTACTATACATAAAGTAAATTAGACTTTCTTAGTATTATAAAATTGAGTATGATATTTTTCATTTTCAAATAATAATTATCTTTGATTATACTCGACTATGAAGATAAAATAAGAACTTAGATTTTATTTTTAATGTCTGGAATCATAAATAGTCGATAAAACAGAATGAATTTTCATCATAAAACACAAGACACTTACGGCCAACACTTATAGTGACTCTGTCCTCAAAAGTCTTAGCCAAATAGCTGTTGGTGACCTTGCACACCAACTCTTTGCCATTGTCGGTCAGAGAAGGTACGAATGTCAGCGAAGACACCGTAAAATTTCCTCTATTCACTTCCTATCAAAAAAAAAGAATTTTAGAAATTGAAAAAATAACAAAAGAAAGAGAAAAGACATACGAGTATTCCTCTCAATTTAGTATTAGTCATTAAATATCAAATTAAAATCCAGAAGTTACTGCGTAAATACAAGCATCATAAAAGCTCAAACTAATAACAGTTCAATAAGTAATATTAATTTAATATAACTGTCATATATTTACTGGGTAGTATTTTATACTGGACCAGTTACTATATTTATTTCTTTAAATTTATTTCGCAGTGATTTTGTGGGAGCCATGTTATAAATGGCTTTAACAGTCCTCTTCTGATTGTAGTAGACTAGCTGTATTTAAAACTTTGCAACTTTACATATTATATTGTTATTCAAACATTGTCCGGCAATATTATTTTATAAAAAGCCATATTTCATAAACACTATCTCCAAGGTTTACAAACTAGAATGACAATTCTGCCAATGGCAGAATCGCAGAATTGCCAATGGCAGAATTGTGACAATCAGTCACAGCAGCCAGGGAAAAAGAATTGAATTGAGTAAAAATAAAATATCTGTCGTTACTGTCATAACTAGAAATTGCAAATAAAATGTATAATTACTAAACTCGTAATAACTGACTTTATTACAAGTATGTAAGTTTACACAGTTTTAATTTTCTCTCTTCGTAGATTCTGGACATTAAAACCAAAAATATGAAAATGTAAAATGTGTTCATGACAGTTTCGAGTTATAAATACCTTGTACACGTTGGGCCTGAGCTTGGTGTCTCCAAGATGCCAGGTAACTTTGAGAGAAGGTACGCAGCCGTAAACGACGCAAGCCAGCACCCGAGGAGATCCGGCTTCGAAATTTACGTTGTTATCCGTCCGAATACTCACGTTCAATGGTGGCACTGAATTTAGTGGTTTTGGTATAGTTCGAGTCAGTGTTAGGTATGTACAGAAAAGCTATGTGAGCTTTTCTGTACATACCTAACTACATATTCGACAGCATTATCTATCATACTTAGGGAATACTGTGGTAAGTCTCTTTAGCCGACTTAAAAAAATTAGAAGTTTCTCAATTCGGTTGTTTATGTTTGTCATCTCAGAACTCCGTTATTTATTAACAAATTTGGATTTTTTTTTTTTGATTTGTTGGGGGGATATAGATACTTCAAATTTGTCCCATTCAAATTGGAGGAAAAATTCCAATTGAAAAATCAAATTCCACTATGAGTGAAAAAATAGGAGATGAATATAATTGGAGTTATAATTGAGTATGTATAATATTAGAAGTATAATAATATAGTCTAATAAACATGAAATCGGTTTTCGGTCTTTTTAGTTTTTGAAACGTATTATTTATTACTTGTACAAAAGCTTACGACTTGACATCTTTATACTATGGGTAACAGACAAGTACAAAACACACATTCAGAAACTGAATTCAATTGTTATCTCTTTTAAAATTAATCATAATACAGGGGGGTTAGCATGAACCACTATCGTATCGACAACGTATCGTCCAAATGCCAAAACTGACACTTTTATTATACAAAAAGTGCCAGTATTGACATTTGAACGATAGGTTGTCGATACGATAGTCGTTCGTGCTCAGGCCACAGTTGATTAATTTCGATTATCTAAGCATTTTTTTTTTGTGGCATAGTTACTTTAACTATTTTTTTATTTTTTGTACATTGTCTTGTTCAATCATTCATAGCTGTCGTTTAAAACTGTTTGACGCTTATGCATAAGGTTTTAATAATAATTATTAGCATTTTTAAATTATTGATATTCATAAATTGATGGTAGATAAGCAGTCTTTTCCTGACTAAAATTGAGAGCACTTTTGCAGCGATAGTCATTTCATGAAGTAAAAGAGCACTGGATCTGGTAATCCTTTATAAAAATAGATAGAAATTCCAAATTATTATTAACGTTTTGATACACCATACAAAATGAAAAACAAAAGAGTTATGATATTTTTCAAAAAAAAAAAACCCTAAAACTATTTTTCCCAAAAGTAGCATTTTGGAGCTTTAACATTTAGTCCTTTTCGCTGACGATATCACTACATAGTATAAAGCAAAGTCGCTTTCCGCTTCCCGCGTCTGTATGTAGTATGTATGTATGTTTGCTTATATCTTTAAAACTACACAACGGATTTTGATGCGGTTTTTTTTAATAGATAGAGTGATTCAGGAGGAAGGTTTATATGTAAATATAATAACATGCTACCCGTGCGAAGCCGGGGCGGGTCGCTAGTGTAGGTATATATATATAAGTTTAATTTACATTTCAAGTGATAATGGCTAGGGCACATAGTTCGTAGAACAGACGGCCGTTGGGGTCGTAAGGCTCTCGGAAGACCCCCCACGAGGTGGACAGACGACCTGGTGAAGTTCGCGGGAAACCACTGGTTACGGACAGCGCAGGACCGGTTATTGTGGCGATCTTTGGGGGAGGCCTATGTCCAGCAGTGGACGTCGATCGGCTGATATGATGATGATTATGAAGTTTAATTCTGCTGTCTCTTTATTTCTACAGTTTTTGAGTATCTTTGCGAAGATCTGCACACATGGTCTGGAAGAAGCCTGCGTACTGTATGCGTAAATTACCGAGTCTAACAGAGGTCATGCTTAAAAGCCAAATCATCGTCACTACGTGAACTCGCAGCTAGATGAACCTGGGTATGTGTACAATGATTTTAAGTCTAAATCGCGGTGCCCCTCCATACTGTGCCAATTTTTTTTCGCATTTGCCGCCGGTATGATACCAATCATGACTCGAAGACCTAGCTTGTTGACCCGAGAAATCGATTAGTCTACGAAAGAATTATATACAAGAATTAAATTG
The DNA here is from genome assembly GCA_912999785.1 of Hydriomena furcata. Lineage (NCBI taxonomy): Eukaryota > Metazoa > Arthropoda > Insecta > Lepidoptera > Geometridae > Hydriomena > Hydriomena furcata. The sequence goes on from OU538821.1 coordinate 5,997,629, forward strand.
GAACCAAGAATAACATTTTCGTCCAAGTCACTAAGCAAGTAAGAAGACGTGCACCTAAATTGCTATACTTTAAACATTCAATACTGACCCCTATTACCAAGAGATACAGTCTACAGAACGAACTGAACGATGTTATTAGAAACATGAATCTCAGTGTCAGAAGTGCAAAAATCCTGATAATACGTTTTAATGGATCTTAAAGAACCCCTGATGCAGTCCTTCAAGGAAACGGCATTAAATGCCGAGGTTTCCAATTTAAAGCAGCAAAACGTTCAAATACTTCAAACAAATGCCGAAATCTTAAAATTGCTGCAGGAAAACGCTGATAACCTGATGCAAGCAAATAAGAGAATAACTACTCTGGAAACTGATCAAGCTATAAATATGGAGCGTATAAGGAATCTTAAACTCCAGGTACATGAGTTGCAAAAAGCAACAGAAGAAAAATATTATGGAATTAAGAAATGTGAAGATAAAGAAAATATCAAGGATATATACAATAAGTTGTACTATACACTCAATATAAAGCCTGTGGATGAAGCTCCAATAATATACAGGAAAGGCCAGAACCCTAATTCACCTATACTAATTGAATTTTATTCTTGTTAGTTCAGTTTTTATTTCTTTTGTTCTCTTCACAAAAGAAGACAACACTGGAGACATCAATAATCCTTACTTCAGAGATCGAACAGGCAATAAAATTTCAAAAAACGACAAGACCTCAAGAAGCGACAACATTACCAACGAAGCCCATAAAACACTATCCGCCATACTTTGAAACCTCTTCAAGCATTATTCAATAGTATACTCGTACTTAGAACCGAAGCCACACCAGATCAATGGTCGAAATCTACAATCATACTACTTTTCAAAAAAGGAGTTAGAAGCGATCTAGATAACTATAGACCAATCAGTCTCAAGTCAAATTTATACCAAAACCTTTTCAAAGATCGTTTTAAATATGATAACCAAAAGTCTAGACACCAACCGCGACACACCTATAATAAAACACATACTAATCTTAAGAAACTTTATAAATAGTAGTAAAAAAATAGGGCTTTTTTTATTTTATTTTATTTTAATTGAATTTCATAAAACTGGTGGTATGTAATTCAAATGGTAATTCAAACTCCTGCATGCTGTTACAAAGTTTAATAGTGAAGAAAAAAATAACAAACTTAACTATCAGCACCTAGGAATTCAAAGCGATAGTGCTAAGGTTTACAATACAGAACCATTAACAACCAAACCATGTATAAAATCCTTTTTTGACGATCACGAGCTCCTGATCATGTCAAAAATGGATTTTTCATATATTGCTGGACATCGTGTGGAAATGTGCTAGTTCGGAAAGAATAAGGTCAACCTGATGTGGTAAAAATATCACTCGACCAGATTACCGCGCAGTCTGCTTATCTTCGGCTTCTTCAAAGGTTGATGTTTGTGTTGATGTGCTAGGTAGTCTGCATATAAGAAACGTAGTAACACGTTTCTTATATATATTTTTTTGGCGATTTCATTGCAAAAACGAATTCAGTAGTTATGAACGGTTTGCTAATATGGTTGGTATATTATTTTGAGTTTTGCAATTTCTGAGGCCAGGGCAGACGCGTGGTTGGTTTACTGTTTAGTAAAAGCTACCTGGTTGGCTGTAACTAGACCAGGGTTCTTAGCTGGAGGTTGGTCCCCCGTGAGTTTCTGATAGAAGAAGTAGTTCACGCTTTCTTACTGTTTCGCGTCATATCAAATTATTAATGTCTGAGACTGTACACATCCATTTTTCTCTTCGACTTTGGCTGACCATGAGCATAAGCTCATTACCAGCTATTATTATATCCTCAGAGAATGGGTCATTGCCAATTACTTATTAGTATACAGGCGCTCATAGTTATGTAGACGACGACGATGCTATTCAGTCCTCAGATGTATAAAGTACGACAACCTCTCGCTATAATTTGCCTAGAGACGGTTTTAATGACTTCAATGAACTTTTCATAGTTTTCAGGTTTAGGCATCACATCAGCTTTACTCAATTTCGTATCTATAAGATCTGAGAAAATGTACTAGTTGCCTTTATCTAGGATAGACAGATGTTATTGAGCAGATTGCAATGTCGATGGTGATAACTTCAATGGAGTTTTCAGATGTTGATGCTACCGAGTGTACATAATGTTAGGTCTCGTGAATATAACTTTTTTCAATCATTTTTGCAGTTACTATGATCAAAATTAGATAAATCGCTGCTTTTAACAAAAACATGTTTTTGTCAATATTTCTATAAAATTAAATTTCTCGGGTCATCAAACTAGCCGTGCTGGTTATGATTGAATTAACTCGTCCAGAAGACTAATTAATTCATCCAGAAGTTTAAGAAGGCTGCTAGAATAACTGCTTTCAGCTAGTACCTACATTTGAAGAAGTATGTAAAATAAGATGATGGGAAATCATATTTTCATTCATTTTCTTCTCCTTTTCCCACATAATGTGAGGTCAGCACAACATGTTGCGAAGTTGCAAAGAGGATTTGGCTTATGTTTTACAACCGGCCGCCTGCCTATCACTACATAGTATAAAGCAAAGTCGCTTTCCGCTTCCCGCGTATGTATGTATGTATGTTTGCTTATATCTTTAAAACTACACGGTACGGTTTTTTTAATAGATAGAGTGATTCAAGAGGAAGGTTTATATGTATAATACATGCATAATATAGCAGAGAAACACTGATAATTTTAGAGGTTTCTAATGTGATGTCGTAAATAAACACATTTTTTTTTCTACAATAAAGTCCGCGATGGTATTAGAAATGTCTTACGCACAGCGAAGCGGGCACGGGTCAGCTAGTTTAGAATAAAATCATATATTAAAGAAGCTAAAAATTTTTTAGTAAGCTTTTAATATTTAGGCCTATACGGCACTACTTTACAGTTTTCTTCGGAGTGAGATCGCGATTTTCTATGATTCTCACTGATTTTATATTCACATTAAGTAGATACTTAGGTAGTTACCTACTACTTGTAGTGGTAAGGCATTTTATCAATGCAATCAATTCTAGACTAATTTCCGGCCGCCGCTGAATAAAAAGCCTGCTTTATTTCTATAACTATATATGCGCATGCGCATTTTGTATGCGAGAAGTACCACCCTAATCGTGATCATAAAGAGCAAAGTGCAGACAAGCATAAAATAAAACAAAAAACATAATAACATAATATTTAATTAAAATAAAATTAATATATGGAGTATGATAACAATACAAATAAAATACTCTTAGATTAAAAGTCTCTTCCACGTTTTTTTTTTCAAGTAAAGTCTTAAAGTATGCCAATTGCCGGTTAAAGTCTGTGAATAACAAGTTCCACCATGGCTAAGTTAGTAAAGTTATATATGTTTTTCTTTTTCTCTGAAATTATTATTTAAATGATGATTATATAAGAACTTTGAAACATGACTTTATTAAACGAATGTATTGAACTATTTTTTAAATCACTGGTACTTTTACTTGTCAATTACAGTTGTAGTTCATTTGGAAGTAACAATACTTTACTTAAAAATCTTGAAATAAACTAAACATAATAATAAAATAATAGCCAATATATTTATAATAATAAAACTACGTGTAAACATAATATATGACTTGGTAAATAAGAAAAATGTATTATTATATTTTTCATAGATATTCATAATAATAATATAAAAGAATTCCAATAGAAACAAAAAATAGTCTTATCTAATTTGCATTTACATAAGTAAATGCAAATAAGATAAGACTATTTTTTGTTTCTATTGGAATTCTTTTTTATTTCTGTATCATGGTTGGATAATTATTAAAATGAATTGTGACCGATAGTTTTACAATACCAGCATGAGCTGGTGGCCGAATTGATACAATACAAGTCCATCTATCTCGAATGAGCTAGCCTTAATATCCAAATGATTTTAGGTTCTGCAAGATTAGCATGCGCCTACGATTTACTTTGTCTAAGGTAAATTTTCATAATATCACATTAGATTGTTCACAAGAGCTGACATTTATCATAGTAAAAATATTTTTAGTCAAAATTATATTACTACCTATACTAGGCATCTTACTTAATGGATGATGATAACAAAATGGCTGCCGTGTTATAAAACATCAGTAGGTAGCAGTATATACTTTTCTAAATGAATATAATACCAAGAAACCATCGCATTATGTACCAACAACCATTATGGCTCTTGTTGGTAATTGCCATCCTCCGACTTCGTTTGAATGCAGCGTGAGAGGGGCCACCAGTGACTGTGAGATATTTTACTTGTAAACTAACTTGAAGGTAATTTCATAAAACATTCTACTCTTTAAAACGATCAACGATATATCGTAACAAACGTTACCGATTATATTTTGAAAGATGGAACGCCCGACATTATTTGACAATTGATATCATACATTCTATTACGTGCGGTTTGGCTGAATATATCGGAGCATTGTCACTGTTGTCGATAATGTCGAAATCGTTTTGTAGAGTAAAGTCGCAATTATATTGTTATGTCGGGGGGTATCGTGGCGCGTTATAAGCATATCATTACTAAAGCGCAGCGTCACGAATATATTTTTACAATAATTCTAACCATACTAAATGTATGGATACGATTTGCTTATGATGCGTCACGACAGGCCCCGACATAACAATATAATTGCGATTTTAGAGTTCTAATTACCCATGTCTGGTAATTATCAAACGTCGGTATTACGGTTTGAAGACTCCTTGAATCTAGACCTCCTATGCTTACTGTTTTTTTTGTTAGTACCAACAAAATAAAAATATATTCGCATTATTCAAAAATAAGCAAAATAAAAAACTGCGAAAAGCAAAACAAATTGTGTTCCAGCTAAGGCTGAGCACGAACCACTATCATATCGATATCGTATCGTCCAAATGTCAAAACTGACATTGTAAAAGTTGTTTGATATTTGGACGATACGTTATCAACACGATAGTGATTCAAGCTAACCCTCACAAGGCCTCACATGGATATTAAGCGAGCTAGCGGCTAGAAGCTTGTCCTGTGCTTATTTAATTCAATTATTTGCATTATATTTACCGATGCAACGCAAATGGACAATGGCGACCGGAGAAGGCGTTATGGTCGGAAAAATTATTCATTCATATTATTATTATTATATATTATATTTATTCAGAAGGAATGTTTGTTATGCCTGGCGATATAACAAAAGGCCCAATAAGCACAGGAAACGATTGGTTTTCACTACTGCGTATGAAATAATCGAGATAAATTATGTATATTTTGTCAATTATTAACAGAATTTAGTAAAATAGAATGGGTTTTCTGCAATAGTGAATACCGGCCAAAATAATAATAATAAAATAAAGAAATAAATAAATAAAAGAATAAAAAGAACGCATAAAAATAAATATAAATTATAACACTTAATTAAAAAGCGTGAAGTGATCTTAAAGTTTCATTGCTATTTTTCCTAAAAAAAATAGCTTATACGCGTATTAATAATCAAATTAATTTTAATTATTTTTATAAAGAATGATTATACTATGAGTATATGTTTTAGAGTAAATATTTTATTTAGTCGAAGGTTTATTAGTAGTTATTGCTAACCCAAAACAAAAAGCCCTTGATTTTGGCCCCTTCGACAGATAAAAAGAAAAAAAATAACATCTATCTCCACCACCCAAAATAGATCAACGACAGTCTGGCTAACTCACCAATAACGTCAATCTCAACAATATGTTCCTCAATAGCCTCTTTATAACCGACTATTCTGCATCGGTAGATACCTGTATCCTCATCTTTGACTCTCTCGATGATAAGTGCCTCAGCCTCAGGGTTGTTAGTATGCACACTACGAAAATAAGACTACATGTAATGTGTCACTATGTCGACGACGACATATGTCTTCATTTAGGCTTATTGAATTAGGGTGAGTTTCGACCTACGCGAAGCTGAACGGTGCTGTGCGAAGCTGTGACCACACAGCGTCGATGTGCGAAGCGGACCAAACACAGCGCTCGACGTTTTCATACTCGAATATTTGAGCGCTGTATTGGTCCGCGCCGCACAGCTTACCGTAGCTCCGCATAGTTTTGCGTAGATAGAAACTTACCCATGCTCGGAAACGTTCGTCAAATCTCATATACCTACAGGGTGTCCCGTAAGTCGACGTTAAGCCGGTGATAATAGTCATAAAAGTTATTAGAAAAAAAAAAGCTATGTATTAATCTCTCCGTCTCACACAAAAAGAATATTTAATCAAATGCTTGTAGTTTTAAAAATATTTGATTTTGTAAAGTTTTTAAAAACTTGACTTGGTCTGGCCTTGGGTTATAACTCAAACACCCGAACCTATTTCTTGTCATCATACCATATTTATATATATATATTTTTAAGTATCAATATTAATCGGTTATCGTTTAATTAACAAAAAATACTTCTATTTTTAAATTTTGAATGACTCAATTGCGCTTTTAACAAATGAATTGTAGGTGGCGGATCTGGACAGATTTTAAATAAGTAGCTTGTTCTCTCTTGTAAAAATAACACATTGCGTCTCTTTTTGATATTATTGAATCATGAGATGGCTTAAAATATGACTGGGTAGTTTTATGAATTATTTAAGGTTAGATGCCCCAGCTTCGCATGGGTGTACCTACTAATGAAGATTATAGGAAATTTTTTGATACCTTTGGTTGCATTATGCGTTTCATTTTGTTGGAATCTCAATGTAAGGAAAGAAGTTACAGAGTGAAAATGGTGTTCATTTTTATAGTAGGTAAATGATGGATGTCTTTGCTATGAATAATGTAATTACAAATTTTCTTGAAAATAGGTACAATATTTGTTTCTACTTAAAAAAAAGTGAAATGAAGCCCAGATAAAGTGGACTTAATTTTTTTTCGAGTCTTTCAAATTTGATATTATTTTGGTTATTCACGATGATACTCTGATCGATTTGATTAAAATGAAAGAAAGAAAGAATAAATTTATTTTGTGTCAACATAATCTCTTAAAACTAAACAAAAACATACATATTGGGAACATTGACAACAAAATTGGTCACCACTCAGCTATATGCTGCAACAGCGAGAGTTGATGCAGCGCTGATTTTCAGCGGTGATTTCCTATTGCGTACAAAAGACATGAACGCGCAATGTTTGAATTTAATTCATCACTGTGGCCTGGGGTGTCCAAATGCCAAAACTGACACTTTTACTACACAAAAAATGACAGTTTTGACATTTCGACGATACGTTGTCGATACGATAGTGGTTCGTGCTCAGGCCACTGGAATCACTATCGTATGGTAAAAGGTATCGTTAAAACGTCAAAACTAGAATACCGTGTATAAGTGTCTAGTTTTGCCGTTTTGACGACACAGACCACTGACTTATGTCATCATGTAATCATGTTATTACCCGAGTAAGTAACTATAATTTACCAGAAGCCATGTCACGTAAGCACATACCTGTGTAATTGATATTTTAGGTATGTTGGTATCAAATCGATTAAATTAGAGTATCTCAGTGCACGGTTTTAGTTACTCAAAGTTTACGTTCATTCAATTAACGATTTTATTACACAAAGTATGGGGTTCATTCAATGGATAGTTTAATTGTTAAATTAATGATGTAGTAGTTAGATGTCAATTAGTGGTTAGATGTTTATGAATGGTTTAGTAACTCAAATTATTCAAACAATTGTTAATGAATGGTAACTCAAACAATACGAATAATTTAAACACCAAACACCATAGTAACGTTTTGGTTAGTTATTGGTTGGGTTAGTTGGTCAGTGGACATTCTGTTTAATGGTTTGTCTCACCGGTAGGTACCAACCACCTTTCCTCCTTTGGGCCAAAGTACAATATCGTCTTCTTTTGTCATGGCAACACCTCCGCAAGGTAGAACTGAGCGTTGCCCCCTTTTAACGATCGTTTTTAAAGGAGACTGGTAACTGGCCACTAAAAAAATAAAAAAAATAAAAAATTGAAATAAAATGTTTTTTTTTGCCATTCTTCAACGATGACGACGACCGTCGTAGTTGGATGTGCGTGGCCGCCGGGCAGCATCTCTATGTCCAGCGCCCGCCGCCGACAACGACGAAGTGCACCAACAAGTATTCCCAAAGAGAGTTGAAATCAGGCAGGCGCCCGGTTGTAAAAAATAAGCCAAATCCTCATCGCAACATGTAGTGCCGACCCCACATTAAGTGGGAAAAGGAGAAGTAAAATGATGACGAGTAACTTTTCCATTCAAACACAATAAAAATAATTACGTTTTAAAACTAAAAACAACACTTTGTGTTGTCACATGTTATAAAAAAGTGCAATAAAAAATATCATCCCTTGTTTTTTCACCCTTAAAAGTAGTATTTTTAACTTTAAATGGGACCAAACGGGAAGTTATGCTCCCAAACAAAAAAAAAAACCCAATTCGGTTAATAAATGTCAGAGTACTATGGAAAACAACCAAATTAAGATCCTCCTAAATTTTTAAGTCGGTTTAAAGTCAGCCGAAACGTTTGAACTAATTTTGAGTTTTTGCGAGATGAACTCGCGTCTATTGAATTTTAAATAAATAGAAGAATATTTATATTCAACTAGCTGTAAAAAACGTTATCCTGTCAAATTATTAGATTTTTCAAAATTTTCTTTTTTAAGACCCTTCTCCTGAACGAATACAACAAAAAAAGAATTAGCAAAATTGGTCCAGCCGTTCACGCGTGATGCCTTGACCAAGAAAAATAGGGATTCATTTTTATATAATAGATATGGTAATAATTGATATGCAAAAATAAACTCACTTAATAAATATTTATAACCCGAGGTAGGTACAGTTGTTTTATCGATGCAGTGAACAAAACACTGACGCACAATCGTTTAAAAAATATACTTTACGATTTTTCAGAAGAGGCTTGACTACATATAAGTTTTTCGCAAGCTTTTTTTTTTACAAGCAGTATGTAACTATGTAACTATGTTAGTTTAGGTGGAATCTTGCAACTCAAACTTGAAGCAGTTATCCCCAACCGATTTAAATTTCGCATATGGTGACAGTGAGCTGATCTGATGATGGAGACAGGAGCTGTTCTACAGACACTCACAATGGAACTCCTTAGTACGGCCGAACCGCTTTGCTCGACTTGGCGGGGCAAACCGTGCTCCTACATTTCAGTGCTCACAAGATTAATTTTGTTTATATTATTATTATTGAATAGACAGGTACGTTTTTGAAAAAATGGGTGTTACAGAGTTACATATATAATTAAAACTATCGATCTTATTTCTTTTAAGTTAAAGTTTAAAATAGCGTAACCTTAAAGTGACAGTTCTAAAACTTAGAATAGTCTTGAATAAATTATCAATTTTCGTAATTTATTTAGAAACGTCAAGCTAATAGTCTAAGAGCCCGCGACGCCCAGACCTTCGTTATATTATAAAAGCTGAAAATTCTTCTATATATGTCCCCTATACAGGTATAAGCAAACCCAGCCTATACAGCCTTGGTCGCGGTGGTTTTGGCAGGTAACACAGGTAGACTTCAATGTGTCTGGGAAGATAGGGGAACCATCGAAAGTGACTGAGGATTGTGGAAACATTATTCGTATAGTTTTCTAAATAACATATATAAAAGTCAGATCTTATACTATGATGAAAGTAGATTCATAAACAATTAGACTGTGAGGGTGTCTGGGAAGGGGTTGTTACCGTCCTAAGTGTCCGCCAATAGACGAGGCGGTTTCTAATATGATTGTAGGTTAAAATATATAAAAACTAAGTTTTATATTATCACAAATTTGTACGCCTGGAGTAGACTTCAATGTGTCTGGGAAGATAGGGGAACCATCGAAAGTGACTGGGGATTGTGGAAACATTATTCGTATAGTTTTCTAAATAACTTAAATAAAAGTCAGATCTTATACTATGACGAAAGTAGATTCATAAACAATTAGACTGTGAGGGTGTCTGGGACGGGGTTGTTACCGTCCTAAGTGTCCGCCAATAGACGAGGCGGTTTCTAATATGATTGTAGGTTAAAATATATGAAAACTAAGTTTTATACTATCACAAATTTGAAACACAATTTTACTCACCTTTACTACCTGTTACCTGCCAAAGCTACCGCGACCCAGGTTGTATAGGCTGGGTTTGCTTATACCTGTATAGGGGACATATATAGAAGAATTTTCAGCTTTTATAAAATAACGAAGGTCTGGGCGTCGCGGGCTCTCACTCTATAAATTTAATCGACATGTAAATTGGTGTTGACTAAGATGACACTTGATTGTGTCAAATATGCGAAATAAAATAGAGAAACGTCTAATATATCCCAAGTTATAGGACTGTCATTTTGATGTGACTCTAATTTAGACTTTAATGTAAAAGGAATAAGATCGATCGTTTTTTTACGAAATTTTAGGTTTAGCTTGGACACAACAGAATTGCCACCACTGTTGTGTTTATTTTATATCCTATTCCAATGTCATTATTCCTGTTCTCGCCTTATTCTTTCATTGTTTTTATATAATTTGAACACACTTTGGTTACGACGGAAGTGTAGTGTAGTGTAGTGTAATGTGTAAAACTCAACAAATGCTACATCGGACGCCAATTTGTGGCATTTTACTTGCGGATAAGTTAAGTTAAGTTTTAATTATTAGGTTATGTTCTGTCAACTTTCTATTTGCAAGATGCTTGCCACAAATAAAGTTATTTCTCTGATCAACATGAAACCAATACATTTTCTTCCCAGAAAATTACATCAAACATAGTACCTATTTAGAGAAGTCAACAGTAACATACTCGCCCAATACATACTAAGAACCACAAGAAAAATAGATCATAATTTGAAAATGTCTGACGCCCAACGAAACGGGCACAGGTCAGCTAGTTATATTAGAAATTCCAATGTATGTGGAAAGATTTTGGTCGTTTAGGTTGTATTAGGGTACGAACATAATATATATTTTCACAAACTTTCGCTTTTATAATATTATTAGGAAATAATTATAAAAATTATTAAATAACCAAAAATTTACCTTTGATGCCTTTTATGAGAGTATGTTCAAATTTTAACTATAAATACGGCTAATTACCACGTTTTTATCTTGTATTGCTGACGTTTCGATTCAATTCAGTATTCGCCGATCTGCCGTTGATCGCGGTCGCGTGCGATGCTCATGATAAAGAGCGTCTGAATTGTCTCGAAACGTCAGCAATGCAAGAAAAAAACGTGATAAATAGCCGTATTTATAGTAAAAATGAGTAACAACTGTGAATGAGTTTAATTCTATAATATTCTAATTCAAATCGAAAAATCATTTATTTCAATAAAATCACAAGGATCACTTTGAAACGTTTTAGAAACTAGGTGAAGCTACCTGTTAATTGTTGTTGCACTACGTAAACTAAATCACCTCTAATACCTAAACTAGGCTGAGCCTATATAAAATTAAAATCGTTTGAGTAAACATTGTTTTATTAGGATAGATGTGATACTCGTCTTATTGGGAAACTGTTCCTGTCGTGAATGTTAAGCCAAGGAACTCAATAGGGGACATTTTGTCCCGCAACATGCGAAACACATGAAGCGGGACACCTTCTTGGGCGACATTTATTAAACAATAAGTAATGGTGGCGATTCTGTTGTGTCCACGCTTAAGTTAAAATTCCTAAAAACTATCGATCTTATTAAAGTTAAAGTTTAAAATAGCGTAACCTCAAAGTGACAGTTCTAAAACATAGAATAGTTTTGAATAAATTTACGATTTTTGTAATCGATTTAGAAACGTCAAGCTAAATTTAATCAACATGTAAATTGGTGTTGACTAAGATGACACTTGATTGTGTCAAATATGCGAAATAAAATAGAGAAACGGCTAAAATATCCCAAGTTTTAGGACTGTAATTTTGATGTGACTCTAATTTAGACTTTAATATAAAAGGAATAAGATCGATCGTTTTATAAAAAATTTTAAGTTTAGCTTAGACACAACAGAATCGCCACCAGTGTGCCTAGTAAAATGTTCTATAACGTTGCTTCCGAAACATTCATGTCAGTCCTTGAGTGACATAATAGTGAACATGATGCTTTATTCGTCCTCAAGTGCATCAGTGGCTTTATAGACAAGTTGAATTCAAATGCGACAACACTTTGCCATACAGTGCCCAAATCTAAATACTATAGAGTATTAATCTGAATATTAAAAAGATTAAAAGCTTTTAATCTCGTTAATGTTAATGGGCCCTGTTAGTTTCCCAAATATAAGATGAGGCTACGCCGGAGCAAACCAGTTTTTTTCCTGTAAACGTGATGTATGCGAGTATAATTTGTTCACAGCTAAAGACGAACGAAAATCAAAATCATCAAATCTTTTCAAAAAGGCAAAGATCGATCAATAATACTCTTACTATAATTTCTGTAATTTTATTCTTATATGAATCAGAATTGTCATTTACTTTAACCCTATATGAGTTGTCTGCCAACAAACCTTTGCTCTGTTGAAAATAAGAAGGCTGCATCTAAGGTTCACTTACCATTATTGCCAAATCCATCGCTGTAATCGGTTGTCTGTGTGCGCGCCGTAGTCGTCAATGTAAAGATTAAAGCCAGTTTCAATATTATATAAATCATTTTGGGTTTCCAATGGACCTGCAACAATTGAGAGATCAAATGGTTAATGTAAATGTTACATAAAAAGGTATCCAATATGCTACTTTTTATTAGGTACTATTGCCAGGTCTCGAACTATATCAGATCTAGTTTTATACTGTCGTTACTGAACGAAATAAACATTCTCACTAAGTAGGTACACGAATTATCTTTAGCCTTTTTAATAATGAGTACCAAGAATGAGCGTAATGTCGCTACACGATTTTGAATACGTGCCTTGTCCGTGCTCTTAGAGCTAACTACGATAAAATGTGGGCACGTACCAAATACAATGTTTGGACGTGCCTCTGACTACCCCCTTTAGACATCTTCAAATTATCTAAGCGTATGGAAATCTGAGAGGATGTCTACCGTTCTTGGGTTACTTATTATGATTTAAGTCAAGTCTAAGACTGGCCTCATAGCTTAGTGGGTTGTGGGTTCGATCCCCACCCAGGACAAATATTTGTGTGACGAACATGTTTGTTCTGTATCTGGGTGTATTATGTATCATATTGTTTATATTTAAAAAAAACAGTATGTTTCTAAATATTATATCATGTATCTTGTTCCTATAGAAGCTATAGCCAATAGTTTGCTTAGTTTGGGGCAAGTTTTTAAAATAAGTTAACAATGTTCCCCATTACTACGAATAGGTGAATGCATGACTCATACGACTTACAAATATGAGTTACCAGTTGCCCTATTTATCAAACTGCAAGACCAGCCAAAACTGACCTTAACGCTTTAAAACTTGACTCCTTTGTAATCTTATTAGAATACGATCGGAAAGGGTACGAGGGCTCTACTAAAACTGGATTTGGGGAGTGCATTTGGACATGCGACCACCCTCATTATGACTCACGTTTGAACAACTGTTTGATTAACACCGAAATATATTAAAAACCCTATAGTTTCGCTCACTCTGCGAAAATGTTCACAAGATATCCCAGTAATCATTTGCTTTTACTATTTTTAACACGTTTTTAGAGTTCCGTACCCAAAGGGTAAAAACGGGACCTTATTACTAGGACTTCGCTGTTACTGTCTGACCGTCTGTCTGTCACAGGGCTGTATCTCATGAGCGGTGATAGCTAAACAGTTGAAATTTTCACAGATTATGTATTTCTGTTGCCGCTATAACAAACAAATACTAAAAACAGAATAAAATAGATATTTAAGTGGAGCTCCCATACAACAAACGTGATTTTTTTGCTGTTTTTTATAGATAATGGTACGGAACCCTTCGTGCGCGAGTCCGACTCGCACTTGGCCGGTTTTTTAAGTGGAGTAGAAAGAACTTTTAGTGCTACATAAATACAATTTTATTAGGACCAACTTTGAACTATTTTCTACAGCTACACAATACAAGCATCAAAAAAAACATCAAAATCGGAACACCAAGTAAAAAGACATGTGTAAAACATATAATAAGTTTAAGAACAGTGTCGAATTGAGAACCTCCTATTTTAATTATGATAAAGTATTCAGGAGGACACAATTAGAAATGGTCTTCAATTATTTTCAATTATTATGATCGCGATTGTCTCAAAAACTACAAAACTTTGATAAAAGTATTTTAACACACATTGATTCTCAAAAAGCTTGTAAAATTTACCGAATTGTTGAGAATTCTTGTTACTAATCCCCGAACGGTGTACGTAAATAAAAATGTTGCTAAGATTTTTAAATGCTGGATTCAAATAGCTTTTTGCACGAAGTAGGTAATTTTTACTAAACGTTAATAATGGATTGGAGAGAAGGAAGGGAGGCCTTTGCCCTGCAGTGGGACATTACAGGCTCATAGTAATAATAATAATAAGTTAATAATGATTACTAGATAAATATTAGTAAAGATATGGATATTGTGCCAGACAGGTCTCACATCTTTAAGGATCTGAGAGTATGTCTGTCGTACTCAAACTTGCTGTAATCCTCACAGTTTTAATTTTATTTCATTTTGTATTTTTATGCAATAGATTTTAATGGAAAAATAAAATAGCTCAAATATTAGCCCAGTATTAAAACAATTAAATGTGTTATGATGGAAAAACAGAATTGAAAAAAATATAATAAAAGTACTTACCTGCTTCACAAATATCGTATGTATCTCACTAAAACAAAAACAACAATAAAAATAAAACAGATAAAGCAAAAACTAGTAAAACTAAAAAACTAGAAAAATCGTAAGAAATAAACCCTACCAAATTAAGGCTCGCTTCAGTTGTCACACGCACAAACAAACATTTAATTTTAATGTTATTATTTTTTGTAATATTATGCTCTATACGGTACAGCTAAGCCCGCTACGTTTCGAATGAAGGGAGAAATCTAAAAATCAGTCTTTTATAGATGGTAAACCCTCGCCCCCGCTTCTGTCCTCACCTTCCCTGCGCGGAAGGTGGCCTAAGTCGTTGTAACGCACGTAAAAAAAACAGGAGTAATAAATGTAAATTTTCAACGAATCTACACTAATATTGAAGAACAATAATTTGTTATTATAGAATTTAAACTAATACTCGTAATTAATCTAAAATAATTTGTAAGTATATATGTATATATGTATATATATTTTTTTACTTCAACTCATAATATAAGTATCACGACTGTAATCCCCAAGTAACTACCGTATACCGTTTTAACCGTCCTTTCAGATCTCCGAGCGCTTAGATCATTGAAGATGTCTAGGGGGTTAGTCAGATGCACGTCCAAACATTACTGGTGGTGACTGGTGGTGACTAAAAATCTATATTTCTAGCCACCAAGTCTCCGGTAAATAGTTAATAAGTTTTGCTGTTACATCTATGAAGAAATTCTATAACGTAGTCACTTCCCAATTTTCACGTCTAAATTACACCGCTTCGTTAGTAATGGTTAACAAAAAAAATACATACTGGACCAATTAGTCATCATTTAAATTTGAAGAAAAAATACCATCTCCATGGGTGAAAAATAAGGGAATAAAAAATAAACTCTCTCTGACTACCCCCATTAGACATCTTCGAGGATCTAAACGCCTAGAGATCTGAGAGGATGTCTACCGTACTTAGGGATTACAGTCGTGATCAAAATCAATGTAAATTATAGTTTTATGCGAGTGAGTATTTTATTTTCGTTGGTGATCTCTCAGTCAAGTCTTGTAACGAAAATAAACATAAATATTCAAGAAGAAATAGGTATATAAAATATGTAGATGTTCGAAGAAATATCACTTGGCAATCCCAAAATAAATCCCTAACATTTAGGGATTGCCAGCTTATTAGGGATTTCTACATTCATCTGTATTTGGATTAGTCGTATCGTTTACTACGCGTTTCAGTTTGTAGATGTTTGTAGCATCGCGTAGAGGCGCGTAGGCCCGCTCGTAGCATAACATTGTACAGTTACACTGATATTGCACTTGACTTTGAACTGCGCAGATGTCTAGATTGGCTATTAGACCTAGTTCAAGACCACAGGAAAGGCCCTGATAGAGTAATTCGTTGCAACTACCGGGGTCCCATGATGCAGTCACGAGTCGTTTATGCATCGTACAGCCAACAACACAAGCGGTTAGTATTTATGTGTCTGGGTGTTATTATCCTACTAATATTATTAATGCGAAAGTTTGTGTGTGTGTATGTGTGTTTGTTATTCTTTCACGCAAAAATTACTAAACGGATTAAAATGAAACTTTACAGTAATATAGATTACACATCAGAATAACACATAGGCTACTTTTTATCCAAGTACCACCCGTCCGAAGCCGGGGCTAGCAGCTATTGTATAATATGTATATATTTACAAAAAGTGTATAAGTTATTATTATTACAAGCTGACCCCGCGAACTTCGTATCGCTTTAAAATTAACAAATGCCCTACGGGAACGGGAATGGGGATTTTTTTGCAACACAGCAAAAAAATCCCCATTCCCGTTCCCGTTCCGAGTTGCGAAAGTTTGTGAGTGGTTGTTTGTGTTTGTTACTCTTTCACGCAAAAACTACTGAACGGATTTAAATAAATATAAAAACTGGCCAAGTACAAAAGGTTCCATACCATTAAGTGTCAAAAACGGCAAAAAAATCACTTATATATTTATTTTATTCTGTTTTTAGTATTTGTTGTAGCAACAAAAATACATAATCTGTGAAAATTTCAACTGTCTAGCTATCACGATTCGTGAGATACAGCCTTGTGACAGAAAATCACCTTTAATTCAGTAACAGCGAATTATTGTGATTATGTAATAAAGTAAAATCATTAGAATTAAAACTATCGTGGTTGTTAATCATTTTAAATAGAAATACGGCTAATTACCACGTTTTTCCTTATATTGCTGACGTTTCGAGACAATTCAGATGCTCTTCATCATGAGCATCGCCCGAAGAGCATCTGAATTGTCTCGAAACGTCAGCAATATAAGGAAAAACGTGGTAATTAGCCGTATTTCTATTTAAAAAGTAAAATCATTGTTAGCAGATTTGACTATACCGCGATTTCGCGTCAGCGTATTTCGGCATCTTCCTAAACTCTTTCTCCTGAGATTACAGATTATGGATTATGTAGCCGTGTTGGCCAAGTGGGATGTATCTCAACTTTCAATCTGAAGGTCGGTTCGAATCCCGACATGCATCAATAGATTTTTCTGTTCGAAAATTTATATGCGCATCAAAAACACGTGCTTACAACGGTGAAGGAAAACATCGTGAGGAAACCAGTTAGTGTTCTTATAAGCGGCGATGGGCTTGCAACCTGTCACGTATGGAATGCTAGCTACTGCAAAATGTGGGCATGTGCCAAATATAATGATTGGACGTGCCTCTGACTACCCCCACTAGACATCTTTAAAATATCTAAGCGTCTGGATATCTGAGAGGATGTCTACCGTACTAGGGGATTGCAGTCGTGATCCTATTTTTTTTTTAATTATTTATTCGGGCATTATATCTACATCTACAGCAAATTTCAACTTAATCCGTTTTGTAGTTTAGGCTTGATTGAGGAACAAACATACGTACAAACTCACAAACTTTCACATCTATAATATTATTAGGATTTTGTGTTTATTCAGTAGGTCTGAGAATAGGTCGTAGGGTATTTTTTATACCCCTTTGTGACAAGGGTGGCATAAAGTTTGGAAAAAACTAAAAGTTCTTTTTGTGTTGGTTTATAGAAATTTGACAGAACAACGTCTGTCGGGACAGCTGGTATATATTATATATACAAGAATTGCTCGTTTGAAGATATTATATATATTTACACAGATACACTGAATATGTTTTAAATTGTTTGAATATCTACTTTAATATTATAAAAAGATAAAAGTATATTTGTATTTTTGTTTTTCATGTATAACCTAAAAAACTGTATAACCAATCTTAAAAAAAACTTTCTCTAATATAAAGCTACATTATCAGCAAGGAACGAAGGCGATATTTTATTTTCAAAAAACTAGAGACCTCCACGAAAATTGCATTAATGTGACCTAAGGTATCACAAATTTGCCTATAATCCTTATAAGTTAACCCCCCCGAAGTCAGGGCAGACTGCTACTGTTAGCGTGTGTCCACACTGCCGAGCCTAGCGCGGTGGCTGTCTATTAGGTTAAGTAAAGGTTTTGTAACAGGCGATATTTATATAATAATTATTCATATATAAATAGATCAAACGGGAAATCAGTGGTTGTGAACAAAACAATCTAGAGGTACAACGCACCACAAATGTCACTAAACAAAACGGACCATTGACAAATAATTGATGGAGACTTTAAACAAATTTGTTTGCATTCAAGCTTGCTTTAAGCATTCAATAACTATAGGTTATTGAATGCTAAAATTGAATATTAATTAAGTCCAAAGCCGGGGTAGGCAGTACAACCAGGTCTATGACACAAAAAAAAGTATATAGTATTTAACAGTTACTAGTACCCATAGTACAAGCTTTGCTTAGTTTTTGGGGCTTGACGACGCTGTGTGAAATGTCCACCAATATTATTATTATTTAAAAAATACTTCGTGTCCGTCTTCGCCACCGCACTAAGCTCGGCAGTGTGGACACGCTTACACATAAAGGTCATACGAACACAATACGGCTCTTAAAATCTCGCTCCTTCCAGGATTAAGAATAGCTTGCGTTCGAGTTAATAATAATAAATAAATATTGGCGAACTTTACACACAGCGCCATCTAACCCCAAACTAAGCAAATCTTGTACTATGGGAACCAGATAACTGATAGAATACTTACATACTTTTTTTTGTAAATACATACTTATTATACATATTAACACCCAGACACAGAACAAACATCTATGTTCATCACACAAATATTTGCCCTGGGTGGGGATCGAACCTACGACCTAAATCACAGAAGGCAGAGTTACTACCAACTGAGCTGTGAGGCCAGTATGATACATGAAGTATGATGCCGGTATGATGCTAATATGTACATTGTACATTATGTCAACTATGTACCTATGGTTATACATACATGTATGTATGTATAGTATATGCTGGTCCCCTCCGGTGTACCGCCTAACTAAGATTGACGTGTAAATGATCTATGAGTACTTTATCGTATCTGCAATTTTCTATCGCGACACATCCGTAACATCCCGGCACGTAGGCCAGCGGTCTATAGATAGATAGATAGGTAGATATATAGATAATACTTTATTATACACCAGAAACAAACAAGCAAAATATTAAACAAATAATTTTCGAATTACGTACAATGGACGGCCTTCTCGCTAAAAAGCGATTCATTCCAGGCAACCTGAATGTTTATGTCTCTCTATGTATATACCCCGTCCACTAATCGTTTGCAATCTAGCTTAAACAAATATTCAATGAAAATATAAAAATAAACTAAATAGAATCACGATTGTAATTCAGAGTCAGAGTTAGTCAGAGGCACTTCTAAAGGCACATCCCCACATTTTTCAGTAGTTAGCATTCCAAACGTGACAGGTTGCAAGACCGTGGCCGCTTACAAGAATACTAAGAATACTAATTGCTCTTTTTCGAAACGAAAAAAGAAATACTTCTGAACAAGCCACATCTCCTATTTTTATAAATATATTACTTCAGGTTCCTACCTAGATTTCTATTAAGCTAAAAACATAATAGCAGAAACTTTTCACGATAAAGATATTATTTCAAAATGATACGTTTTAGAATTTATGTTCGAAATATTTTGATACCTACTATTAAGATCAACTTGTGATTTATTGTTAAAGATAGGTAATATGTAGATCTAGATTTCTATTAGAATAGATTTTTGATAAGTAATTATACATCATTTATATCAAAAGCAAAGGCGGACCACGCGCCGACGTGTGTTTGTCGGCATTGCAGCGGTCGGTAGGATTATTTATCGAAGTGATTAAAGATGGGTACATCTTTATTCACATATACTATACATTATAAAATAGGAGATGTGGCTTGTTCAGAAGTATTTCTTTTTTCGTTTCGAAAAAGAGCAATCGTCGACATACAGGGCCTTAAGAATAATAAAAGAACGAGTACACTATTTTTTTCACAGGGCTGTGAAAAAAATACACATTAATCAGTGATTTTGATTGTTATTAGACAGAATATAAAAATAAATAAATAAATATTTGTGGACATTTCACACAGCGCCATCTAGCCCCAAACTAAGCAAAGCTTGTACTATGGGAACCAGATAACTGATAGAATACTTACATACTTTTTTTTTGTAAATACATACTTATTATACATATTAACACCCAGACACAGAACAAACATCTATGTTCATCACACAAATGTTTATCCCGGGTGGGGATCGAACCCACAACCTACAGCGCAGAAGGCAGAGCTACTACCAACTGAGCTGTGACCCGGATAAGACGGAAAACGTGATAAAACTTCATTATCTTGGAAACCATACACACTTAAATAACATAACACACTTTGAAGTGTCAGTTTTGACATTTGGACGATACGTTGTCGATACGATAGTGGTTCGTGCTCAGGCCACAGTATGAAAACTCGTAAGTATGTTTAGGCCCAGACAGGATGTCTCAATTATGTCATGAAAGGCTTCAGTTAATAACATTATTCTCGAGCACCGCTTCCCGTTTGGTTAGTGGAGAATAAACTGGTTAATAACCAATACGCCATCCGGTGTGCATCAGTATTTAATTATTGCAGGTAAAGGTATCGATAGTGAAATAATTAGTTTATCTTCAATGTAGTCATCGTTTAATGTTTACGCCGCAATAGGGTGAGAGCGCTGGCTGTGGCCATTTTAACAACATTTTAATTTTAAAATAAACAGTTTATATTGAATTATTTTTAAAAACAACGATTTTTAAACAGCATAGAATAGAGTATTTATCTATCTCATAAGTTAAGCAAAGGTTTTGTGACAGGCGATATTTATTTATTAATAAATATATTAAAATAGATAAAACGGGAAACCATTAGTTGAGGTCAATCAAATTTAGAGGTATAACGCATCACAACTGTCACTAATCAAAACGGACCATTGACAAATAATAATTGTATTAACTATAGATTTTAAACAAGTATGTTTGCTATGTTTAGTTATTGACTGCCAAAATTTGAAAATGACCAAAAGCGGGGTAGGCAGAGTGTCGGGACGCGTTCTGCCGAATGTATGGTCACGACTCACGACACGCCCCGACATAACAATGTTATAGCAGCGTTAGTTTATTGGGTTAAAACAAAAGAAGCAATGTGTCATCTATCGAATGCAAAAGCGATGTCTGCGATCAATGTTTAAAATAAAAATTAGTGATTGTTGTAAACCACTATTTTTAAAACATAAAATTCTAACACTTCCGTCTCTATACATATTTGAGGTTGCAATGTTTGTTAGGCAAAACTCTCATTTGTTTTCACGATTATCAGCAGGTTATGGAGGATTATGATATAATTAGGATATAACAGCAGGTTATGTTTGCATCCATCAAAAACCGCATTACTACGCAAAAGTCTAGTCTGTGTAGCACCTGAAATTTTTAACAAAATACCTAGGGCTTACAAAGATTTAAATGATAATCTATTCAAGATAAAATTATTAATAGATAAATGTTATTACACAATTGACGAATTTATAAATGATAATATCTCATAAATTGATGGACCTACTAATTCATGAAAAATAATCTACCTAGCATATTTTGACGTTATAATATAAAATTTGCATACTAACCAATGTAAAACATGTCATGTCCATATTATAAATAATGTACCATCTCACACAAAAATGTAAACACATGTTTAAGCAAATAAATATCTTTATCTTTATCTTTATCTTTATCCTTTAGTCAACACTTTTTGTTCAATAATGTTCCTAGGAATTAACTCAAATAAATACTTTTAAATTTTACAATAGTCGACCGTATTTTGTAAGAACTGCCATATAAATTCATTTTATCCTGACGACCACAGTGGGCAAGTGACCGAGAGAGAGGCTAGAGGTACGGGTTCGATCCCCTAGCAGGTCAAGCGTAAATAAATAAATTAGAATTTATATTATGTAAAAACGGGACCCTATTACTAAGACTTCACTGTCCGTCTGTTCGTCTGTCCGTCTGTCTGTCACAGGGCTGTATTTCATGAACCGTGATAGCTAGACAGTTGAAATTTTCACAGATTATGTATTTCTATTGCTGCTATAACAACGAATACTAAAAACAGACAACAAACGTGATTTTTCTGTTATTCATAGATAATGGTACGTAAACCCTTTGTGCGCGAGGCCGACTCGCACTTGGCCGGTTTTTAATTAAAGTTGGTAAGTGCTTGTATTTTGCCCAGCCCTGGTAGTAGATAGTTCCTACCGATAGAGCAGTTAACGGAAGGTCGGAAAACGTTCTTCATTCGATTATATTTGCTTTCAAAGGAGAAGATGCAATTACTTAGGCTTATTACACTGGCAGCTATCGTCCGGTAAACTGCAGACGGTGAGCAAAATAGGTTAAGTTTATTAACAATGTGACCTGTTTTGCTGTCGGTTGCTTAATACAAGAAAATGCATTCAGATTAATTAGGACAGCTGGCTCAATTTACGATAAAAATTTTTGGTTTTTTTTAGATTACAGTTACTTTAAGACCCTATTTCCAATTTGTACTAGATACTGTGTTATAAAAAACCGCACGATTGGTTCCGTACTACATATCTTTAAAAACGACAAAAATTATTTAAAAAAAATTGAATTTGAATTGAATATTTGTTGTTATAGCGGCAAAAGAAATACATTAGAATACATAGAACTCATTTAGAAACTGCACTTATTTTATACAACATAGGTTTATAATTTTTATATACCTAAGTAATTTGATATAAGTACATAAATATATCTATATACTTATATATTTTTATATATCTATATTCTTATATTATTATAATAATATTTTCTGTGGTATTTATTTTAAATATAATGTAAAATTAAGTATATTATTTGTCCATATTTTCATTACATAGTTTTTAAGTTTTTTTTTTATTTGCCAACTACATGTTTCCACTACCAATTAGGTTGGCTGGTAGAAAATGCCTCGGCATTAAGTCCGCCTTTTTGTATTTATTTTATAAGTGCAATCACTACATAGTATAAAGCAAAGTCGCTTTCCGCTTCCCGCGTCTGTATGTCTGTATGTATGTTTGCTTATATCTTTAAAACTACACAACGGATTTTGATGCGGTTTTTTTTAATAGATAGAGTGATTCAGGAGGAAGGTTTATATGTATAATAACATGCTACCCGTACGAAGCCAGGGCGGGTCGCTAGTTAAAGTATAAATAAATAAAAAAAAACAACTGTCTAGCTATCACGCTTCATGAGATACAGCTCTGTCTAGTGTTGTGCCGAATATTCTCATTCCCAGTAATTTACCGACTAGAAAATTACTAGTAAATTTCCATTGTGCCCGGGAAAATTCCCCAAAGTTCCCGTGCCAAACTTATCTCCATATTTTTTTAAGCAAAGGATCACATTTACCTATCTTTGAGCTACCTACCGCCTAACGTGAATCTGAAATAGCAAGAACTATTGAAATTAACGACACCCTTGACTCAGAAAGTTTAAAACTTTTAAAATAGATACCTACTGTAACTTATTTACATGTAGGACATTAAAAAACAATATTTTTATGTTTATAGAGTAATTATATTGGTTATTAATACAAATAAATGCTTATTTTTATTTCCATGTTTTATTGTTAGGTTAGTAATTTTGGGAATATTCCAAGGAAAAATGGAAATTTACTCTAAAAATTCCCGGGCATATTGGAATCATTTGGAAGTTTACTATAAAAATGTTGTAGTTTTAGTTGAAATTACTATCAGTGATGTATTTTTTACAGGTTTATTAAGTAGCTTAATAAGAAAAAATCTAAAAAAAATATTTAAGCAAATTTCCCTAATATTTCCGTGTTTGGTAATATTGCCGGGAACGTTACTGGAAAAATTCCCAAAGTTCCCAATTTTACCGGGAACGGCACATCAGTACCTGTGACAGACAGACGGACAGTGAAGTCTTAGTAATAGGGTCCCGTTTTTACCTTTTGGGTACGGAACCCTAAAAATGACTTCATTTTGTCCCAGGACTTCATGACTCTTGAAACGAATTAGTACAAGATACGATTAAATATAACCTCATCTGTTATTTGATTATGACAAAAATTATAGCCGTGTTAGCCTAGTGGGAAGTATCTCGACCTTCAACTCGAAGGTCGTTGGTTCGAATCCCGACGCATCAATGGATTTTTCTGTTCAAAATATGTATATACGCTTTAAAACACGTGCTCAAAACGGTGAAGGAAAACATCGTGAGAAACCAGTTAGTATTCTTAAAAGCGGCGTTGGGTTTGCAATCTGTCACATATGGAACGCTAAATACTGCAAAATGTGGGCATGTGCCAAATATATGTTTGAACGTGCCTCTGACTACCCCTATAATCATCTTCAAGGGTCAAAGCGCCTGGAGATCTGAGAGGATGTACCGTACTGATCCTATTTCATTTCAATTCCTTTCAAAGATTATTTGTCAGATAAATAATTTACATTAATTAATCGCAAACGAGTTGTCTAGCTACATCAGGTGTCGTTACTTTTGATATTTTTTACACGCCAAACTATTTCTTGGTGTAGGTACCTATCTACTGCATCTAGGTACGATAATATAACAAAGATAAAAAATAATTAATTGTTTAATTGTTAATTAATTAATAAACTTTTTTTCATGAACTTATCCGATTTGTTCTTTGAAAATCGAGCATTAGTAGAGATAATATTAAACAAGAATCAGAAAAATATAGGTTACCTACTTTCAATCTAGTACAGCCATGAAGAATCTTCACCTTCACCTAGTTGTTGGTATTAAAGGAAAAATTTAACCTCTATATTTTCCAATTTCCAATTTCCAATCCTCGTTAAATATTGTATTAATTGTAAATGTAGGTATTAAATTAAATGTAACAACCATTCCTAAACCTTGACCTATTTCAATCATTTGTTCCTGGTTCCTTATCCAAAGGGTAAAAACGGGACATAACAAGAAATACTAAAAAGAGAATAAATAAATATTTAAGTGGCGCTCCCATACAACAAACATAGATAATGGTACCATCGTGCGCGAGTCCGACTCGCACTTGGCCGGTTTTCTTTCTAAATAACAAAAACCTAGAAACCAAATTACTTATTCACCAAATTACAACGACATCGGTTCATTTCATTACGTGATTGAGTAACAAACGAAGGCACAAATTTCCAGACACCAATAATAATTTTATTAGTGCGAAAGAAAGACTCTTTCTCAATTGTGTTCAAATATTTTTTTATTCACTTGGTTCTAAGTTAGGTAAACAATATTGTATGGACCCCGCTAAAAATTCATTAAATTATATTTCATCTTACAATAATGCTCAAAGGCCGGGCTTGTACCGGATTATCTCTACCGGATGGTAGAGATAATCAAGAACAAGCCCGGATGCAAAACTGAAATGAAGTGGAAGCTAGAAAGAATAATAAATTGCATAATAAATATACAATTACACATCATGTCTCGTTAATACAAAAAAATATTCACAAAGCTCGCACCTTAGCAAGTAAGGCGTCCGAGTTTTTAATATAGGGGTTGCAGGTGACTCAGCACCCCTCGGTGATTCATCCAGGAATCTACAATATGACACAGCCGAGCGAGCATCGACTGTTGGCCCCAATTTTAAATTTCGTTCAAGTTTACAAAAGGAACGAGGGGGCTTCGTACGCGAGCATATGGTACTTCTCATTTTGACTGACAATAGATGACAAAAAAACGTATTGGCGACCCCTTTGATACACGCCAAACTATTTTGTGACGCACATAACACATATCTACTACATCGGCACTACACATCTACACATCTACACATATACACATCTACAATAACAAAGAGAAAACAAACATGTATTTTTGTTTTTTTGTGCGATTGTTTGTAATGGAAGAACTAAAGAATAAGAAGATCTGTGATTATATTTTTATTTTTAGAAAATAAGAGATCTTTCATTCGCAATTATGTAACCTAAAGGTATTCAAATTTGCCTATAATTTTTAATATTATACCCCTGCAAAGCTAGGGCTGGCTGGTAGTGTATTAGACTTCACGTTATTTGAAAGAAATTAAAAAAAGCTTAATAGGCTCACTACTTTAATTCCCAAGCTCGGCGGATATCCTCTTAAATCCTTGAAGATGTCAGAAGATGTGGTCAGAAGCACGTCCGTATTATAATAACAAAACCCCATTTTTGCATAGTTATATACCATACGTGACAAGTTGTAAACCCATTGCCGCATTTAAAAATCTATTCTAAGTATCTAACTATTGCTAGGTAATAAACCTCACAATATTTTACGAGTAAGACTGAAAGGACTAGTAGTAACTAGTATCGATTTTGCCGAGAGTCCTAGGACAGCACGAGTGGACGCAGTTAATTAGTTTTCCATTTAGCTAAAAGGTTTATTATGGTCTCAATGTCAGCAATAATGTTTTGTGCTTTTAGAGTGGTACTTTGACATTTTCAAGGAACTGTCTGCACGAGCCACTGAGAGAATATTTATCAAGATTGGGGTCAGTCGTCAAATTATTTTGATTCCATAATATAAGTAGTACTTATATAAGTACTACCTACTTATAAGTTTTCCGCTAAAAATTATTTTTTTCAAGACAATGGTGGCGATTCTGTTGTCTCCATGTTGCTCCATGCCGTGTGCCATGCTGCACCACCTCTCAACGGACCACTTTGTCTGCTTCCATTTGGAAGAGTTGGACACGCTATTATTATTTTTTATTGTTTACGTACTTGAGTAGTACTTTTAAAATTATTCTTGTTTGAGCCTTCATCTTGTTCGATTGGCATCACACTGGAGCTCTACATAGCTTTAAGAAAAGGATCATTAAAAAAAAGGTAGACCCCAAGCCGTGTTTGTTGCCTGATTCTTCTAGGCTTGGTCGCGTGGAATCGGCGTAGCTTCACCTAGTTCCTAAGACGTTTCAAAGTGATCCTTGTGATTTTATTGAAATAAATGATTTTTAAATTTGAATTTGAATTTGAATTCTGTTGTGTCCACGCTTAAGTTAAAATTCCTAAAAACTATCGATCATATTTATTTTAAGTTAAAGTTTAAAATAGCGTAACCTTAAAGTGACCGTATAGTTTTGAATAAATTTACGATTTTCGTAATCGATTTAGAAACGTCAAGCTAAATTTAATCGACATGTAAATTGGTGTTGACCATCGACTAGTCGATGGTGTTGACTAAGATGACACTTGATTGTGTCAAAATTATGCGAAATAAAATAGAGAAACGGCTAAAATATCCCAAGTTTTAGGACTGTCATTTTGATGCGATTCTAATTTAGACTTTAATGTAAAAGGATTAAGATCGATCGTTTTTTTACGAAATTATAGGTTTAGCTTGGACACAACATCTTTTGTTAAATTCGAGCATAGAAATCAGAACAGCGCGCTATCACTGGTAACGTAATATTACGTTGTCATTGGAACTTGACTGGTAGGGTGAGAGCAAATAAACGGTGTATATTGAAAAAATGATAAAAACGTCGATTTTTAAACAACATAGAATATAAAATGTATCTATCACTCATGTTAAGTAAAGGTTTTGTAACAGGCGATATTTATTAATATTTAAATAGACAAATTAATAAAAAAAATATATGCGCATCAAAAACACGTGCTCAAAATGGTGAAGGAAAACATCGTGAGGAAACCAGTTAGTATTCTTATAAGCGGCGATGGGCTTGCAACCTGTCACGTATGGAATGCTGACTACTGCAAAATGTGGGCATGTGCCAAATATAATGTTTGGACGTGCCTCTGACTACCCACACTAGACATCTTCAAAGGATCTAAGCGTCTGGAGATCTGAGAGGATGTCTACCGTACTTGGGGATTACAGTCGAGATCCTATTTTTATTTTTATAAATAGACAAATCGGTAAATATTTTGTTCTGGTCAATCAAGTCTAGAGGTATAACGCATCACAACTGTTACTAATCAACAAGACAAAGAATCGTATTAACTATAGATTTTAAACAAGTTTGTTTGATATGTTTAGTTATTGACTGCAAAAATTTAAAATGACCAAAACCGGGGTAGGCACCACAACCAGGTATTTGACCCTATGAAAAGTTGTAACTCAATCGAACTATTTACTAAGGAGTTCCGTTGAGAGTGTCGGTTGACCAGCTCCCGACTCCATAATCAGATCAGATCGCTATCACCATATTTTCAGCAGAACTAAAGGTGTATAGAGGTGTAGGTACCATATGAAATTTCAGCTTAATCTGATACCAAATGTACCAATAATTAGTTGAAAATGGTTTGCTTCGACGGACAACTTAGGTATAAAAAAAATACAAACAGTGCAAGTTATATAAAAGCTTGTAAAAAAAGATAATAATCAGGAACCCGACTTTTATCCCCAAGTGCGTTCTATTTTTTTTTTTTATTTATTAAAAAGGATTCTTAACGCAGATGCACACTTTCACATTCAAGAAAAAGTAATACAAAAGGTTAAAGCAAAGTGCTCCCGCAATTATAGGGTACCACAGCATGCGAAGAGTTTTTAACAACTTAAATATATATATACATATATATATATATATATATATACATCTATAAATATAATATATAAAAGGTAACTTAATAGTCTAAAGTAACAATAAGAGAAAGATGTTCAATGTAAAAGAATATAAAACTGAATAAAAAAACCTATTAAAATTTTGTTGAGAATTATAAAAATATACGTATATACTTGATCGTTTACATTATCTAATCGAGACATGAAGCAAAACAAATCTTTTTTAATTGTGTTTTATATTTTGGTAGAGAGTCTGTTAGGTCCTAATTGCCCAGGCACGTAGATCCTTAAAGATATCTAATGAGATAGTCAGAGGCACGCCCACGCCCACACAGTATATTTGGCACATGCCCACATTTTGCAGTAGTTAGCATTCAATAGGTAAGCAACAGGTTGCAATTCCATCGCCGCTTTTATGTAAGAATACCTACTAACCGGTTTTCTCACTATGTTATTTTTCGTTATAAGCTGTAGTTCCGAGGGATTTTTTTTATGAATGTAGTTAAGTTATTTCTCCGAAAACATACAGTTTTGTTTTTATGACAAAGATAACTCTAGATAAATGTAGCGCTTAGTTCCGCTATGCTCGAATCCCGCTATGCTCGGATTTTAAAGAACAAAACACGAATGGTGAAACTTTTCTCGATCGGTAGATTTATTTTTCAAAGTTGGCTCGTATTACTTAAAACCATGAATAGCTGAACTATTAATTTTTATATAATTCGTTAGATAATCATACTATAATACATAATATTATCAGCTAGTTACATAAATAAGAATCAGTTTTCGAGATAATGCAGTTTTATCACTTTCCGTCTTTTCCGGGTAGACTCAGCCCATACAAAAAAACAAAAATTTCAAGTATCACCATGCTTTAAATGTCTTAGTACATATTCTATTCATGGTCACCGCTTGACTGGTTTTCACTTTAAGCTTTGATCATCTATTACGGATGAGTAAACAAAGGACAGAACTCGTTTTTCATTGCATAAAGTTAAAAACCGTGTTGGAAGAGTGGGAGGTACCTCGACTTTCAATCTGAAGATCGTGGGTTCCAATCCCGGCGTGCATCAATGAATTTTTCTGTTCGAAAAAATTATATGCGCATCAAAAGCACGTGCTCAAAACGGTGATAGAAAAACATCGTGAGAAAATCGGTTAGTATTCTTATAAACGGCGATCGGCTTGCAACCTGTCACGTATGGTATGCTAACTACTGCAAAATGTGGGCATGAGCCAAATATAATGTTTGAATGTGCCTCTGAATACCCCCACTAGACATATTGAAAGGATCTAAGCGCCTGGAGATCTGAGAGGATGTCTACCGTACTTGAGGATTACAGTCGTGATGCTATTTATTTATTGATTTTTAATTAAAATCTCCCAAATAAAAATCACGCTTGACTCTTTATTGTTTGGCAATTATTGTGAATCCCTAATTTGGACAAAAGTGAAGAATAGGTCTACCTACAGCAGTAGTTATCTGTTAGCGTAGTTACAGTTATTCTATCTCACGAAGGCAGGTAGGTCTTAATTGTATGCGTAAATGCTCGTAGCACATTGTTTCTGCGAGCGTTTGGTTTGCTCGGGAGCAGTGTCTACTCGCGCACCGAAAACGAAATTTCGTTACAATATTCGTATCAAAGTTACATCATTTCGACTAAATTTTGAACTGATTTGTAAGTACGAAGTACGACTCCGTAGTTCGTACTTCGTACTTACAATTTATAGCATATTTTAAGGCTTTTTTCATGAACAGCGTACAAAATACGTGTTCAAAAAATATTGGCTGCCTATCTAAATAAACCGAAAACAGAAAAAAGCTATCTCCTAATAGCTGCTTTTAGCAGAAAAGATTTATTGATTTGTAAGTTATTAGGCTTTTCCGTTTTATACTAAACTTAAACAGCGACATGGCTGACTCGTACAATTCATATTATCTCAGCCGTCAGTTGAGATATCGACATGAATATTTGCTAAAAATCCGCAATATCGAAAAAAGTATGGTTGCATTCATAACGCAATTTCGGTAAAATGGCTGCTTTCTGCATAACTCGGTCCTGTACAGCTACCTTCGTATACCTTGATAATAAAGCTCTTTACCGACTGTAGGTACCTTAAGACGCTGCCAGTCGACGATTATTTTTGTTCGAAACGAAAAATGAAATACTTGTGAACAAGCCACATCTCCTATTTTATAATGTATAGTATATGTGAATAAAGATGTACCCATCTTTAATCACTTCGATAAATAATCCTACCGACCGCTGCAATGATGACAAACACACGTCAGCGCGTGGTCCGCCTTAGCTTTTCGAATAAATTAATGATATAAATTATGTATAATTACTTATCAAAAATCTATCCTAATAGAAATCTAGATCTACATATTACCTATCTTTAACAATAAATCACAAGTTGATTTTAATAGTAGGTATATAAAATATTTCGATCATAAATTCTAAAACGTATCATTTTGAAATAATATTTTTATCGTGAAAAGTTTCTGCTATTATGTTTTCAGCTTAATAGAAATCTAGGTAGGAACCTGAAGTAATATACTTATAAAAATAGGAGATGTGGCTTGTTCAGAAGTATTTCTTTTTTCGTTTCGAAAAAGAGCAATCAGCGACTGGCAGCCTCTTAAGTACCTATTTATGTAGTACCCATACCGGTATAGGTACACTTCCTAACCCATGGCTATATAAAGTTAGCCATATAAATTTTGATAATACGAAACCAAAAGCCTATAATATATCCAAAAATCAGTAGGTACGAGTAATATTAGGTAAGGTTTTTTTTCTCGGCCATCTGAATTATCATTTCACAAAGAACTGAACACATTTATGAACTTAGTGAAAAGATCGATAATGACCTGGATTAAATAAAACATTGTATACCTACTTAGATACTTTTTATCATAAAAAAAACCCAGAAGACATTGAAAATGGACACCAAAATTTAGAATATTGGTACCTAAAAGCAAAATATACAACCTGCTGCATTTAAACATAGTTAAATATCTAATAAACTAACAATAAAACTAACTAATTAACAAAGCAACTTAAATAAAAGCTTGTAAAATAAAATCGAAGCTACAAAAGGGGTCATGCTAAATTATAACTACGAAAAAACTAAAAAACATTGCAAAAAATAGTACAATAAATTTATAAAAATACACCATAATACAATAAAACAATTCTGGTTTTTTTTCTGGCTTCTCATATTTTTTTTACTACAAAATATTGCAAAAATCATAAAATAGCTACAACGGTGCATAATTACATTACTTTATTTTTAAAGAGGATTTATTTAAGTTTACCTAGTCCATTGAAAGTAGCTCCAACTCTTATGCAGCTACATAATCTCAGCTTCCAAGTCAATTTAAACATCGCGGGGCGGACCGCCCGCCGGGGCGTCCACCATGTACGGAACTTCTTCGATGACTGGACCGGATAGTGTTAGTGATGCTAGCTGCGGCAGCTGCCAGCTACGCTCTTCCCAGATTAAAAAAACCTATCTGCCAATAAGATTCTGGGGGAGCTAGCATGAATTAGGTACGGAACGTCATAACTAAAACCGTATTCAAGAACGACACTACGACCCACAGTGGGCAAAATCTTGTTTTATGAACACCACTTGAGTGTTGTGCGAAACTCTGCATCTTCTTGAGTGTGCCCCTAGCCAAAGTTCCTCATTATCTACTTAACCGAACGCATAGTGATGTTTGTATTGTCAAACGTACCCATCTACCCATAGCCTGAAAGTGAATTCAACTTGAAAATGGGTGGAAGTGAGGACGAATTTTTATGATTATTTTATTCGGTCGCCAAAAAACTATCTATTTCGAAGTAAAATAAAGAAAACATTATAAAAAGTCCGGCCAGAAGAGTAGAAAACAAATGAGGGCGCCACTATCCTTTACATGGTATCACCACGTATCACTCTACTTACTACGGCAGAAAGTCTTGATACTTGTTATATATTCATAATATATTTTTGCAACAATTGTCTTATATGTTCTTTTCCTCCGTCATAATATATCTACCAATTTTGGCAATGTAGAAACTACTTTCCTAACTAAATAGAAATGAAGAATTTTCTCTAAGATCGCGCGTTGATCAAAATCATTCGGCTCTTATGTCGACCTGATTTGTGTTCCGCGGGTTTAGGTACCAAACTTTCCAACGTTTCTTTGATTGGTTGTTATGTTATAGAGAACGTTTACCATTAATTTATTTATTTATTCTTTCTAAGGAATGCCAACAGTCTTTTAATCGATATAATATGGTATTGGAATACAAAAGCTACAAAGAGATAAAAGATAAAAGCCAAAGAAATAGATAGGCAATCACAACATTGTTGGTTGCTTGAAGTTAGGTCTAAAACCAACTACCAATCCATCCCAATGCGTTCACTGAGCTAGGGAATACTACATTTCCGACACTGAAATCAAAAACTTTGCAGTGAGAACTTTTAAACGTAGCTAATGGATGTTTTTGAATACGAGTGAAGTGTCAGTTGACATTTTGGAAGGTATTAAAGTATTTGTGCTCAGGCTACTGAGAATAACATTTCAACATTTGGAGGACAGCGCCATCTTTTGACAACCAAGAGGATTGTCTATAGATGGCGCTATTCTCAATAAAACGAGTTACGTGCAAGCTACTAGTAAACGGCTTCATCCCTACATCAGAGTACTTTTCAGGTGCATGATGTGGGTACTTACATTGTACACCATCGACAAAGCCTAAAAGACGCCTATCGGCTTATTTTCTTCAAACAAAGAATTCGGTCAAAACGTTGATGGTCGGTACCTACAAGGTTCAAAGACCCGGTTGTGGTGAATACCCTATTTAAAGCATTTTAATTTTTGCCGATCAATAACTAAGTATAGCAAAAAACATGTTTAAAATCTTTAATTAATACAATTCTTTTTCTATGGTCCGTTTTGATTAACGACAGTTGTGATGCGTTATATTTCTAGATTTGATTGACCACAACTAATTATTTCCTGTTTTGTCTATTTAAATAGGAATAATTAATAAAGAAGTATCGCATGTTACAAAACCCTAAATAATATACAAATACCTACTCTATTCTATGTTGTAAAAAAAATGCTCACAACCAGTGCTCTCATCCTACTTTATATTTGACGCGCCGCGCGGTGTCTTATATCAGTAGTATTTGCCTAATGTCTAGTCAGACAGTGTTCGCCTTGCATGAGGTGTCTATTGGGCTGGGTTGCCGATGTTGTACATACACGCCACAACAACACGAAAACGATGAACCAACAGATGGCGTTAGATGTATTTTAACAGAACGGGGTATCTCTTGCCGTGTAATCTGAATCAAAGTGCCTTGTATCTGTATCTCATAGCGCGACTAGAGAATGAACAAACGTGTTCACAAAGGGTGTGATAAGATTCTAACCAATCTTATTTTATAAAATAAAATTAAATAGGTACTATGTAGTGATAGTACCTACTTAGGTACTATCACTACATAGTACCTATAAAGCAAAGTCGCTTTCCGCTTCCCGCGTATGTATGTATGTATGTTTGCTTATATCTTTAAAACTACACAATGGATTATGATGCGGTTTTTTTTAATAGATAGAGTGATTCAGGAGGAAGGTTTATATGTATAATAACATGCTACCCGTGCGAAGCCGGGGCGGGTCGCTAGTTACCTATAAATCCGAAAATTAGTGAGGGTGTTTGGATGTTTGTGCTACAATCATAACCAAACGGATTTTAATGAAACTTGGTGAATATAGTAGGTAGTAGGTACCTACTTAGGTAGGGACTTAGGTAGGTACTACTACAACAGTGGGCTAATTTTGTAAAAAATATAATTATCATGGCTTTCTGAGCAATATTATTGGTATTGAATGCAGTATTACCTATAGGTTACATAGATTTTACAAAAGTTACATAGGTTGTTATCAAAATTTGTCTACTATTTGTAAAATGTTATACGTGGTGTATCTAACATAAAAAAGTACGTGTCGAATTGAGAACCTCCGTTTTTTCGCCGGTTAAAAAGAAGGTCCGCGGCAATTAGTTGAACTAAATTTAACTGAGGCCATGTTCATTGTTAGAAAAACCGGCCAAGTGCGAGTCGAACTCGCGCACGAAGGGTTCCGTACTATTATCTATAAAAACGGCAAAAAAAATCATGTTTGTTGTATGGGTCCCCTTAAATGTTTATTTTATTTTGTTTTTAATATTTGTTGTTAGAGCAGCAACAGAAATACATAATCTGTGAAAATGTCAACTGTCTAGCTATAATGGTTCATGAGATACAGACCTGTGACAGACAGACAGACAGACGGACAGACGGACAGCGAAGTCTTAGGATAGAATAAAATCACAAGGATCACCTTGAAACGTCTTAGGAACTAGGTGTAGCTACGCCGATTCCACGCGACCAAAACTAGTAGTTTAGTAGTTAGTTTTAATTCTAGAGATAGAACATTCCGTAGAGTAGAATGGCTACAGCTACAGGCACAGCGCTGCGTGCGTCTAGGGGATAAATAAAATAGGATCACGACTGTAATCCCCAAGTACGGTAGACATCCTCTCAGATCTTCAGGCGATAAGATCCTTTGAAGATATATAGTGGGGGTAGTCAGAGGCACGTCCAAACATTATATTTGGCACATGCCCACATTTTGCAGTAGTTAGCATTCTATACAAGCAATCATGCAAGCCCATCGCCGCTTATAATAATACTAACTGGTTTCCACACGATGTTTTCCTTCAGTGTTTGAGCACGTGTATTTTGATACACATATAAATTTTGAGAAGAGAAAAAACTATTGATTGAACCCACGACCTTCAGATTAAAAGTCGTGGTAGGTACCTCCCACTCGGCAAACACGGCTTACGTGCGTCTAGGGGATGTCTTTCGTTAAAAGCACTCTAGGTTAGTATTACTACTTTAGTATTACTTGTATCTACATTACCATCATCTACTTGTCTACTTATCTACTCAAAATGATTATAAATACATGCGGAAAAAATCATTTTACCTACTTAGGTACATTCAAGTTACAAGTAAGTTCTGGCTGCATTATTTAATTCGACAAAACAGCGCTTTAACTTCCGTTTTGCAGCGAGTTCTGATTCTAAAACAAAACAAAGTTTATTTGTAAAAATAATTTAACACAGATAATTGAGTTCGCAATGCACAGAAGGAAGTTAGGTAAAAACTTTTTAAACTATGGAAAGTACACTTCCTACCCCTAGATATCAAGTGTAGCGTGTGCTGCTTTTATAATTTACTAGCGACCCGCCCCGGCTTCGCACGGGTTTAATACATATAAACCTTCCTCCTGAATCACTCTATCTATTAAAAAAAAACGCATCAAAATCCGTTGTGTAGTTTTAAAGATATAAGCAAACATACATACAGACATACAGACGCGGGAAGCGGAAAGCGATTTTGCTTTATACTATGTAGTGATGCTGAAGCTCTTTAGTTAATTTTTTTATTGTTGTACGTACTTGGTTAGTACTTTTAATTATTATTCTTGTTTGAGCTTTCCCTTGTTCGATCAGCACCGCATTGGAGCTCTACATAGCATTGGAAAGGATCATTGAAAAAAGAGGTAGACCCCAAGCCGTGTTATTTGCCTGATTCTTCTAGGCTTTGTCGCGAAGAACAGGCGTAGCTTCACCTAGTTCCTAAGACGTTTCAAAGTGATCCTTGTGATTTTATTGAAATAAAAGATTATGAATTTTTGAATATCTAAAAATTAATCCCTATTTCCCTTGGTCACGCACGGCATCACGCGTAACCGACTGGACCGATTTTGCTTACTCTCTTTTTGTTGTATACGTTATTGTCAGGAGAAAGATCTAATGAAAGAAAATTTTAAAAATCAAGCGTAAAATTTTAAAATTCTTGTAAAACTAAAAGTGCAGATTAACATATAATAGACAGCTAGTAAATTAATAAATTAATGTTGGTAGGTATGGTATACCTACCTAGAATTATAGAAATAGATC
Source organism: Hydriomena furcata (assembly GCA_912999785.1). Taxonomy (NCBI): domain Eukaryota; kingdom Metazoa; phylum Arthropoda; class Insecta; order Lepidoptera; family Geometridae; genus Hydriomena; species Hydriomena furcata. The sequence continues at coordinate 6,034,413 of OU538821.1, forward strand.
GTGATGAGTACCTATATAGTAGGTACATAAATATTTACCTATGAAATATTTAGGTAGATACCTACCTACCTACTACTTATCTACATCGAGCAGAGTCGTTAGCCGAGTCTATAAGTAGGTACCTACTTTATATGGTAAAATCCGTGATTTTATATAAGTGTAGGTAATGCAATATGTAGTGATTTTACCTTTAAACCTATCTTATAATAATTAAGTATTAGATCTAAGTAGGTACCTACCTACATAATTATGTGTAGGTAATCTAAATATATATATATATCAACGCCTACTTTACTGACTGACTGACTGATCTATCAACGCACAGCTTAAACCACTAGATATTAAAACCCTAAAAACTGGAGATTGTATTCATTTTGTATGTAGGGGTGCACTAATCAAGTAATTCCTGATAATCAACCCCTAAGGGGGTACAGCGGAGGTTGAATAAGGTTTGAAATTAGCTTCACGTGAACGAAGTCGCGAGGGTTTCCAATAGTTTTAAATTTGAAGTACGGTAGACAAAACATGCTGTGTCACAGCAAGCCCGTCGCCGCTTACAATAATACCGGTAGGTAATTCCTATAAATATTTTTCTACTTGCCTTTTGGTAAAGAATCCCTAGTAAAGCTCAGAGAAGCTTCATCGAGACCAGCCTTGCAGTTCAGCGATTCTTTGGGTCTTGGTTCTTTGGATATGCCAAAGCCAGGCGCGAACTTCACAACAGCCAGGAGGCCCACAAGCATGAACAGGCACCAGGTTATTGCGTAAGCGACGACCTGCAGAAAATATGAAGTCTTTTGAAAATATGATCATATAAACATGGATAACTAGATTACGCTGCGCTGCTGTTATCAAACCACGATTGCCTACCAACTTGAAGAAACCACACAAACGATTTATATGGAAAAACTTGGCGATTGCCCATAATCCTTTAAACTAACTTCACAGATTTATTCATTTTTCTTTGTTCTCTCTCCCATCTCAGAAATTCTATGAAGTTATGTAGCTAGGCAGGTACCTACATAAGAGTACCTATTCATTTGTATGTAGTTACCTACTTTAGCAAATATCTAAGTAGGTACTTATTTAATACTATCTTACATTTACTTACCTTCATTAATACCAAATTCCTTTGGTTATGAATACAAATACACGACATGCAGTATTCTTTTAACTGTGACATAGATAGGGAAATTCCTCTTTCTTCAAGTCTTTCTCCAACCAATTTTTCACAGGACCTGTAAAGGGAAAACCAATGAAATATACCTACGTAGGTACCTACGAGTAGGGTATGTAAGCCCGTTCGCCGGCCCCTTTCTGTATTCGGCCTTTATGCGTTCTCGGTGCCGTAAAATTGAGATAATATCGTTTTCATATACTATTTTCAAACGAAATATTTAATCGGACATCTGAAAATGTTAACCTTATATCTGATAATACTTTTAGTCGCGAAACATCTACGAGTGATTTATAGCGAATTGTTTAGTTTGACAACGGGTGTCGGAATTCACGCCACGTGCAAAAAGTAAAAAAAAATTAGTGCCGCGCGTTTCACTCCAAGGTAAGTATTGCGTTGTTCTTCAAACTAAATAATGGTGATAGGTATGTAATTCACTTAAAATATGACGTATTATCATACTCATAATATGATTTTTGTGATATTATAAACAAAACCACTGTAATTTTAGGGGCCGGTATCTAAAATCTAAATATTTAAAAAAGTTTGGTTTTCGGCCTAGGGGCCGATATGTGCTATATCAAGTCTTCTACGCTTTTGTCTTGTTTATTTATTTGGTTAAGGATATATCTAAAGATTCTTTCTATTACCATTGTACTTAATGTGAGTAATCTAGCCATTAATTTTCGGCCGTCAAATTACGTGGTATTCAGTTAAAAATTGACCTTTTAAATGACCATTTTCGGGGTGGCCGAAAATCACATCATAGATAAAATGGTACCGTAGTTTTCGGCATGACCTATAACTGTATGGAGAACATGGTGGTCGAAAATTGAATGTCACTGTTAGTTTTCGTCTACAAGATTCTAGTAACATTTTAAACATTTTATTCTGCAGATAAATCTAAAGTTATTTTGATTAAGCGTTACATTCAACTGACTTTATAAAAAAGGAGGTTCTCTTTTCAACGCGTATATATTATATGTTTTTATTGCTTTTTTAGGGTTTCATAGTCTACAATGTTGCTTCTGGGGCTTGGCGAAGAAAAGATAGATAAAAGAAAAGATAAAATTGAAATGCGCCTTCTGTGAAGTCATTTTAATAAGCGACACAGAAGAAGATACGGAGAAGAATCTTGGCTGTCATTTTTGCACTAATTTAAGATAAACCGACTTTGTAGGACTGAAATATGAAGGTGTTCAGGACAAATCATTTAAACGAAATGTTTAAATGCCGTCATCTTATCACTCACTCCTTTCTTACCTATGTCATCTTTCACACAGTCCATCATCTTTTTTTTGGCCAACCCCTACGTCTACATCCATCCACCATCATTCATAATATTTCTTCCTCCTTATCTTTTCTGCCTCAGGTGCTACTTTTTTTTTTCAAGCATCTCTGATTATTATCCATCCTCGTCAATCTTCTGTCCGACACTCTCCAATTTCATCTGCCATTTTCCCAGTCTCAGTTGCGTTTTCTCCGACAAGAACAATGTCGTCGGCAAACAACATGCACCAGTTTGCCTCCTCCTGTATTTACGATGTCAGTGCATCCATTACCAGGAGAAACAAATAAGGGCTTAAAGCCGATCTCTGGTGCAAGCCTACAACCACATTGAACTTGTCCGTAACGCCAGCTTCGGACCGGAAATATGTACAGGCTCGGCTGTACATGGCCCGTATAAGCTGCAGGTACTTTCCAGGCAAGCCTTTCTTTTTCATAGCCCACCACAATACATCACGGGGTACCCTGTCGTATGTGTTGATCTTCTCCAGGTCAGCACAGCAAGTTCATATGTGCACACTGTGCACGCCTGTACTTTTCGCATAGTTTTCTAAGTGCAAATACGGCGTCTGTTCCCGAAACCCGAACTGGCTCTGCAATATCTCACTCTCGTCTCTCATTCATCTCGCAATCACTTTATCCCAGATTTTTATATAGTATGTGACATGAGCTTTATATATCTGTAGTTATTGAAGTCATTTACGTCTCCTTTGTTTTTGAAAATGAGCACTAGCTAACTATTACACCACTCGTCCGGAATCGCTTCATCATGCAACAACTTGTTGAAGAACAAAGTCAGCCACTTCCATCCATCTGCTTTTAAAAACTTCCATACTTCCACAGGACGTAGGTATATCATCTGGTCCAACTGCTTTCCCATTCTTCATATCTTGCACTGTTTTTTTTACCTTTATCCATACTAATCTCTTTTACAACAGAGAATAACGTAAGAATAACTATTTTAATTAGAGAGACAAAATGTTTCTAAAATGTTGTTTTTTATTAGACTAGCTGACCCGTGCCCGCTTCGCTGTGCGTAAGACATTTCTAATACCATCGTGGACTTTTTTGTAGACGTTTTTAAGGTGTACAATACTGTAGTACATTATTTTGATATATCTCGTGGGGTTCAGCCAGCATTTGCAATGTAAGCGCAAAAAAATGTGTTTATTTACGACATCACATTAGAAACCTCTAAAATTTTCAGTGTTTCTCTACTATATTATGCATGTATTATACATATAAACCTTCCTCCTGAATCACTCTATCTATTAAAAAAAACCGCATCAAAATCCGTTGTGTAGTTTTAAAGATATAAGCAAACATACATACAGACATACAGACGCGGGAAGCGGAAAGCGACTTTGCTTTATACTATGTATAGTGATTACTTGAATAATTTTGTTTGTGATTTTTAATAGCATTTGGATTTATAATATAAACAATATTTAACATACAAATAAAGCGTTTTTATATTTTTATATACTTATAAATTCATTTTAAAACCATCACAATGCAGTGGCCGAAAACTGAAAACCCTATGGCCGAAAACATAATTTTGGGGCCGAAAACTGAATTTTTGGCATTTTTCCGGATTAAAATTAATATAAAAATAACTAATAGCTTTATATACCGTATAGTAATTTTAAATCTAATTTGATTATATAGGCTATCATATGACATCATTAGAACAGGCATATTAAAGTTGCAACATTTTTTTATGATGTCCTAAAGTTGGAGGGAGCACTAAAAGGCCGATATCAGGCACATCGACCCTACTTTACTTTTATATACTTTACTAGCTGACCCGTGCCCGCTTCGCTGTGCGTAAGACATTTCTAATACCATCGTTGACTTTTTTGTAGACGTTTTTAAGGTGTACAATACTGTAGTACATTATTTTGATATATCTCGTGGGGTTCAGCCAGCATTTGCAATGTAAGCGCAAAAAAATGTGTTTATTTACGACATCACATTAGAAACCTCTAAAATTATCAGTGTTTCTCTACTATATTATGCATGTATTATACATATAAACCTTCCTCTTGAATCACTCTATTTATTAAAAAAAACCGCATCAAAATCCGTTGTGTAGTTTAAAGATATAAGCAAACATACATACATATTACATACAGACGCGGGAAGCGGAAAGCGACTTTGCTTTATAGGTACCTACCTACTATGTAGTGATTAGACCGGCGAAAACGTGTTTCGTGTTTTCTCTTGAGTGAGTGTGGATGGGCTGGCCATGTACAACACAATAAATATATAGGTACCTACCTATATTGTGTTGTAACTTTTGATTTTGAGTGTTAACTACCTACCTACTTACCTCAGATTCTCGAAGATGTCTAAATGGGTTAGTCAGAGCCTCTGGTAAATAGGCCTCTGTAAGCCTAAGAACTGATTTCCTTGCGATGTTTTCCTTCACCGTTTAAAGCACGTGTTAATGCGCTGATATTTTTTTCGAACAATCCGCCGAGATTCGAACCCACATGAAAACGTTCGGTGTACCTACCTACTACCTACACCTGTGTTTCAGACTCAGTTTTAGATAAATTTAGGTTTACCTTTCGTCTGCTTCCATATTAGTTGCAATATAGCTCTCCTGAGCCTCTGTAAAATCGTTGCTTTTTAAAAAGTAATCGATTGCATAGCATGTGCATTTAAAGCGAGATACTGGCGGTGCTGTTGTTGTGTCCTGCTGAAGAGGTGAGTGCTGCCAAAGCTTGTGGCTGCTGGGTTTGGAAGATGGGTTGGTGTATTTCGTCTGGAACTGAAATCTTTCATTTGGTATATACCTATATGCTTTCAAATACTTTATTGTACACAGAAAACATTAACAAATATACCTACCTACATTACAAAAAAAAAATATCTACCAGCATGCTTCGTCTTTACTGTAGGTAGTACCTATAAGTAGGTGGGTATACCTACCTAACTATATACTTACATACTGTGGTATTATGTAGCATGTAGCTAAGCGTAGGAACCTAAGTAGGTAGGTTTCTACCTAATCATGATTAATTATGTTTGCTTTGATCTTACTGAGATACCTACCTTACTTATCATATCATACCCTTAGCGCATCGGTGTACCAACAATAGGTCGATGCCTCAGAAGGATTTACATGAAATAATATTTATCAGACACGTGTAGAATGATAACTACTGCAAAATGTGGGCGAGTGCCAAATGTAATGTTTGGCCTCTGACTAACCCTTTTAGATATCTTCAAGGATCTGAGCGCCTGCAGATATGAAGTTACCTACCTACCTACTAGGGGAATTTTTAAATTCGCATTAATTTTAATGTAGTTAGTATTAGATAAGGTACGAGTACCTTCTAGTAAGATCGGACTATTTTTCAAAAATAAATTCAGAATTGGAAATATTTTTTTTGTACCTATTGCCTCTAGTTACCTACCTACTCTTTTGGAACGCAATGACATCTGCACTGACGCAAAAATTCAGAGGTTCAATTTTATATTTGTAAAGATTTGATAAACACAATGGTTAATGATTTATGAATGATCAAACAGAGCATACCTACCTACCTAGGTAGGCGTACTTACCTAATTATTCAGAATGTCAAAGAAAAGATCGGACCGTGTTAAGTTAAGACCGGACTACCTTATAAAATCGACCCTGTAACAGGTGTGCATTACCCCAGCAAAATGTTGGCTCTAATCAGGATTTGATGTATGCAGTAATATAGACCATGGTTTCGTGTAATTGTGACCGAATTTTAGAATTTGGGTGTCCACAGGCAAAAAACATATTAATTAAATACACATTCTGCTGCGGTAACGTTACCGCAGCAAAATGTTATCGAAATAATGGATGTATCCAAAAAGTAATTAGTACGTTGGGTAGCTAAAATTTGTGTGCGCTTATGAGCCAAAAATTTAACTCTGTGTGTCCAAGGACTCCAAAGATATTCAGGATTTTGTTAAGTATGGCGAAACTTTAAAGTCATTTTACGAGAGTTTTACATAAGTGAGAGAACTGATATGTTTTACACAAAAAAGAGTGTTACAACAGCTAATTATTTTGAATTTTTCAGCGAATTACAGCGAGTGATTTCAGAAATATAAATGAAAACTCAAAAACAAACCATAACCGACAAACCCGACTAACAACGAAAGACACTTACAAGGTGGCGCTACGGTACATGATGGCGACCTTCGCACATTGTTCGCACTCTAATGAAGTAACTGATATTTACCATAGTACAACATGTTCTGGAAAATAGTAGCGCAATGTTTTCAGTGCCATCACGAGCATTTTATTAATAATCTATGTAGGTATAGACCTGCAGGCTTTATACCGTAAAAATCGATCTTCGTTTTTCGATTTTTATTAAGTCGATCGATCAATGTAACTACCTACCTATTTCATAGTAACTAATAAAGAACCATAGAGTTTAATACGTAAAGTATATTATTTCATAATAGTTACCTACTATGAAATAAATTTGACGGGTTTTGCCTGAAAACCCACAATGCATTTTAATGCGTCATATAAAGGTAACCTAAAAATAATTACCTATGTTGCTGTTTGAATAAAGTCGAGGTTTCTACTAGTGGCCTATAAATTCATGTTTAGTTATAGGTATAACTAATATAGGTATAACTAAACATGAATTTATAGGCCACTAGTAGAAACCTCGACTTTATTCAAAGGTAGTTACATTGATCGATCAATGTTTAGAGCTCTGGTAGGTTGGTAGATACTTAATAAAAATCGAAAAACGAAGATCGATTTTTACGGTATAAAGCCTGCAGGTCTATACCTACATAGATTATTAATAAAATGCTCGTGATGGCACTGAAAACATTGCGCTACTATTTTCCAGAACATGTTGTACTATGGTAAATATCAGTTACTTCATTATAGTGCGAACAATGTGCGAAGGTCGCCATCATGTACCGTAGCGCCACCTTGTAAGTGTCTTTCGTTGTTAGTCGGGTTTGTCGGTTATGGTTTGTTTTTGAATTTTCATTTATATTTCTGAAATCACTCGCTGTAATTCGCTGAAAAATTCAAAATAATTAGCTGTTGTAATACTCTTTTTTGTGTAAAACATATCAGTTCTATCACTTATGTAAAACGTTTTTTTGCCTGTGGACACCCAAATTCTAAAATTCGGTCACAATTACACGAAACCATGGTCTATATTACTGCATAAATCAAATCCTGATTAGAGCCAACATTTTTCTGGGGTAATGCACACTGTAACAGCTAGAATAAGCTCTATAACAATAAATTATTCGGTCCTTAGAAAAGTACAAAAGTTGTGATAAAAAAAGAGTTTATACCATACCTACTTTAAAAAGCTTATTTTATTCACGCAAAACAGTGAATAAAAAGGCCTTTTATTCACTGTTTTGTTTTTATTCACTATTTTGGTGTTTGAATTTGGAACACAAAATATATCCGGTCTCTATTTCAATGCTTACACAAACTCCTTGCGCTGAGATTCGAAATTCAAAACTCTTTGGTGCAAATAAATTCTCGAGATTTGATTGGTCGATATTTGCGACAAGGAGTTTGGCATTAGATTAAATAAATATTCTCGTAGTCATGGTATAAAGTATAGTATGCAACTCCTGAATAAAGTACGAATTTATATCGAGGGCCATGAATCACTCGCGTCGTTCAGGATTCTAACAGTTGAATCACTCGCTGCGCTCGTGATTCAATCATTAGAATCCTTCACTTGCTCGTGACTCATCTACGGCCCTCGCTTTAAATCCGTCCTTTATTCACTAGTTGCATAATATACTATTTCTAAAGCAAACATTTTATAGGGAAGGGAGGTGAAGGGTGGGGGGCACAACAAATTAACAAAATGTCGCGTAACGTGATGTTGCCATAATTTAAATAAGTCGCCGAATTGAGTAGTTAGATGATTTGTCGGACTTAACTAGGTAGGTACCTACCTACCTACCTGACTACATAGTTAGTTTCTGCCGGGGTAAAAAGAAAAGATAAGTAGACAAAATGCCTTGAAACGGAAATAAAAAGATATAGGTAAGTACCTATATTATAAACTTACTTGTAGAGAAGCAGAGTTCTGCATCAGCACTCCTGATAGCATTATTCCTATGAGAACGAACATGTTAATTTTATTATCAACCACGCGCTCCGCTCGCTACTCGATAAGTTCTAAGTTCAGGTTCCTGGTTCAGTTCTGATTAGATAGAAATCTCTGTGCGTACTTCTACTAACTACCTAACTAGTTAGTAGGTAGTTTAGTTTGTATTCTACAAGTTTGAGATAAATCAGATAGGTTGGAACCTACTTACCTAGATACTTAGGTAGGTACCTATCTACCTATCTATCTACATTTTATTTGCTAATTAATGTATAATAACTAGTTAACTAGATAACTGCGTGTATTTATTTTATTAGCCTTGTAGGTACCTACCTACTACCTACCTAGGATGCGATAAGACGTTTAAGTATAGATGTGACCATGTGACTGATCCACACCGAGAGGCGCCTCCCTAAATATAGACAAGAAAATTATGACTTTGTCATTTTTGACATTAAGGGGCTCCCAGTCGACGATTGCTCTTTTTCGAAACGAAAAAAGAAATACTTCTGAACAAGCCACATCTTCTATTTTTTTATGTATATTACTTCAGGTTCCTACCTAGATTTCTATTAAGCTGAAAACATAATAGCAGAAACTTTTCACAATAAAGATATTATTTCAAAATGATACGTTCTAAAAATATTTTATATACCTACTATTAAAATCAACTTGTGATTTATTGTTAAAGATAGGTAATAATGTAGATCTAGATTTTTAGTAGAATAGATTTTTGATAAGTAATTATATGTACATAATTTATATCATTAATTTATTCGAAAAGCTAAGGCGGACCACGCGCCGACGTGTGTTTGTCGTCATTGCAGCGGTCGGTAGGATTATTTATTATTAATTATTTATTTATTTATTTATTTATTTATTTATCGAAGTGATTATAGATGGGTACATCTTTATTCACATATACTATACTTACATTATAAAATAGGAGATGTGGCTTGTTCAGAAGTATTTCTTTTTTCGTTTCGAACAAAAACAATCGTCGACTGGGAGCGCCTTAAAGACAGAACAGGTACAAAAACTAACCATCTCAATAGGCTGCCAAAAAAAAAAGTAGATAATAAACCATTGTAAATAAGTCTAAATGCAGCATCTATGGGCAGGTAGGAACGATATTAGATTCAGCTTCAAAATAACGAGTAATATCAGACGACTGTGCATAACTGTGTGCTGGCTGTCATCTGTGTCAATGTCAATAGCAATAGAACTATTTTCTAGTCCGATGGCGGCGTAGCTTTTTAAAAAGTGTTGAGTTTTGCAATAAAGAGGTTACTAAAAAAAAAACTAAAAATATAATAATATTTAACTGAAAAAGAATGGTATCAACTATTAAATTAAAAAAATATATGAATATGTTGATGAATGAAATTGAATAGAATGAATGAATGAAAGTACTGATTATGAAATGAACTTGTTGTTTTTGTTAAATCATTCATTTGCTGTCAAAAATAAATAATTTATTTATAGTCTATGACGTTCTGAGAGAGCTGCTGACGGATCATGTTTTGAAGGGGTAAAAGATAAATGTGTTATTTTTGTGATGATTGTTCGTGATATTTGTAAGGTAATTATAAAACTATATCGCTTACGCTATCATCTTCCGTTTGTCCCAAAGTTATACTATCGAACCACGTGATCATTGTGTGTGTTACTGTGACCGTCAAGTCATTGCCGAGGTGGCAATGTTCTGATGTCACAACCCGCAAATTATAGAAAAGTTATTCGTATTTGAGACTAAAATTTGTTTCCGCGATGTTGTTACCAAAATTATATTTATATCGCGGTGAAAACCTGTGCCTATGACCCAATTTACTTGGCTAAAGTAAAGTTTTGTCGGGCCTACCTTCCTACTCATTGTAAAAGAAAACTTCAAAAGTCTTTGGAACTGGTGAAGTATTGCAGCTGTTTATTTATACGATTCGTACAACCAATGCCAGTATTAACGTAATCTAGGTAAGTACAATCAATGGCTAAGAAAGAAAGGAAGAAATACCTATTCTCATCAATGTAATCTCCAAGTACGGTAGGTACACATCTGATCTTCAGGTGCTCAGATCCTTGCAGGAATCGAAACTATAATAATTTGTCTTTCTAAATGATGAAAATAATAGTGTAATATTTAGTACCTAAACTTAATTATTTTCTACCCTCTATAATTGAGCAAATCTTATCAATAACTAACGGTCTGTAATCATACAAAAACAAATAACGTAGTAGTCTGTCCAGTCACGAAACGATGTAGTATATCCTTCACTTTCAATAATCTCAATGGTTTGTCTGAAATGAAAAGTATGCACATATCTGACTACCCTCATTTTAACTTTAAATATGGCAAATTACCACGTTTTTTTCTTGTATTGCTAACATTTCGAGACAATTCAGATGCTCTTCATCATGAGTATCGCCCTCATTTGTCATCTTCAAAAATCATGAAAACCTAAGCACCTATAAGCTTAGCAAGAATACTCTAGAAGCATAACCTTGCTTACTTGCTTTTGAGATAGGTTATCAAAACTGCTATCGGGTTGTCTGTTGAGTCATCGTAATATGGGCCTCTTTATTATACCATTATTTCTGGTCTCTTGCAAGTCTGTTACGTATTCCGGTTTCACAAATCATGAACGCGCAATGCACTTTTTTTTATTCCTCTCATTTTAAACTAGCAGTAATGGTGAGCAACTTTGTTCCCATGTAACAAATATGTAACATACATGATTAGATTTTTACTATTAAACATAGAAAAATAAACTTGACATTGAATCTTTTGGACACTTAGTTATTAGATATTGCATTTCAGTAGTTAAATATATAAATAGCAATACAAATTTGTTGCAGACCAATTAAACGCAAGCATTCTGCATTGTTTATAATGGCATCACTACTCGATGTAAGATACTAACTACCCATAACACCGGATATTCCTAGGGTGGGAGTTATTTTACATATTTCATAACATGTTTGTAAAGCATTTCTTTTGTAACATTTAGTTATGTGTTATAACTCATACGTTTTTATGTAACTTTTTGGTTTACGCTTTCGTTATAATAAATTAACTTTGATACATTGTAATGGAAATGAGTTAGTACTCTGACTACCCCTTTTGACATCTAAAAGGATCTGACCTCCTGAAGATTGAGTGGATGTAATATCCTACTAGATTACTTTCATAATACTATTTCAATAGAAACATATTTGAACCACTTAACACCATAGCAGCTGAATTGAATATCATAACCATTTTTTTTTTTTTTTTTTTTTTTTTATGATGGGAAAATGTATTACGCATCCCCTACAGCTCGGAGGATGTCGGGCTCTCCGCCAGCTACTAATGCTAATGAGACACTAGTAACCAGCGGCATACCGACTAAAAACCCATCGATGTTCAGTCGCTCACCTAAGTGCCAATGTATCGTCAAACCATTCGCCGTCCGACAAACGGTTCGACTCTGCATCAGCACTTGACTGAGTCACAGGGTCCCTTTCGGATTCTACCGCGACTATGAATATCATAACCTACCCCAAGAGATTAGAAACAAATCACATACTCGGACTTGGGTTTTATAGAAAGGATGAAGAGCTCAAACTCATATGATATTATCCAACGCTCACAACACACAAGTACTGGAGAACAGATTGGAGAAATAATAATTAGAATATTAGTTTCATAAATCAATATTATGGTGATCCTAGCCGCCCTGAGTCATTTTTTGTTTATAAATTTAATTTTTAATCACCTACCTTTACCTGCTAGCTGCCTTTTCCACTGCTAGATGTTTTAATCCATTTTTTTCCGGCAACATGACGATGACCAAGACTCTACCTGGCCGGAGGGCGTCCTTCACCTCACTCGCCTAATTTTCCCTAACTACTTTTGATTAATCAAAAATTACGTAACCATTTCGCGTACCTTCGTAACAAAAAGCATTAAATTGTTCTCATTTCACAGTACAAAAGAAAACGTGATTGTGAAATTTCTTTATTATACTTATATTGTTTTACTTTGTAAAAGTTTTGCATTTGATTTCAAGAATTTTCTTTTTATAATTTTGCATATAAAGCAGGTTGATGGTGATTTTACGGTTAGCGCCGGCATAAGAGTCATAACTCACAGAGCAAACAGCTTGTCGTTCAAATGAGATGTTTTAAGGGGCTCCCAGTCGCTGTTTGCTCTTTTTCGAAACGAAAAAAGAAATACTTCTGAACAAGCCACATCTCCTATTTTTATAAGTATATTACTTCAGGTTCCTACCTAGATTTCTATTAAGCTGAAAACATAATATAAACTTTTCACGATAAAGATATTATTTCAAAATGATACGTTTTAGAATTTATGATCGAAATATTTTATATACCTACTATTAAAATCAACTTGTGATTTATTGTTAAAGATAGGTAATATGTAGATCTAGATTTCTATTAGAATAGATTTTTGATAGGTAAGTAATTATACATAATTTATATCATTAATTTATTCGTAAAGCTAAGGCGAACCACGCGCCGACGTGTGTTTGTCGTCATTGCAGCGGTCGGTAGGATTATTTATCGAAGTGATTAAAGATGGGTACATCTTTATTCACATATACTATACATTATAAAATAGGAGATGTGGCTTGTTCACAAGTATTTATTTTTTCGTTTCGAACAAAAACAATCGTCGACTGGGAGCGCCTTAAGTGGTCATCGTCTTCAAGCACTGTAATCCATAAGAATATCAGCGGTGACGCGCCACGCACCAGCTTGTTTATCTATATTTTATTACATAAGTTTAGTAAGTTGAGTTCCATATTACCACTATAGTACTATCAGTGACCAACATACTTTTAATTTTGAGAAGAGTCTCCTCTGCTGAACTGTGGCTCGGAAAGTTACTGAAAACCTGCTTTCTAAGTGAATGCCTCAAAGCTTGACTTCTAAGTGTATTTAAAACAACATGGTAAAGTTCATGGAAGTAGCTCACGTTATTGTAGGAAAACGAGGGGTCTGGATCCTGGCTCAGTTAAATTTACATTACATTCACTCATTAGCAGTTGCTGGTTGCACTGGAGTTACGATTAGCACTGCGTTTTAGTCAATTCCTTTCTTAGCGTTTAGTTTTAGGCTTTATCAATGCATAGGTAAGTAGTGAAATAGTACCAAACATCGTATTATATTGCAAGAAAATTATAAGTTTTTAACATCATCATCTTCTAGATTTATTTTTGCATAAACAATTAAATAAATTAGAAGTTTACCTTCTAATTTATTTAAATAATAAAATACAAGTTGTTTAAAATAACACAAGACTTAGCTACTTCGTTACTTAATAATATATTATGCTTTGGACCTTCACCGTTTTAATTACGTAATGGTGATTATTATTTAATAAACTACCATATTAAATTAATTTATATATTTTTTACCGATCTAAAGAACGTGTGTTTTGCCCCACGATTTTTTAATAAAGGCTACTACGATCTTCGTAAAATTCAAAATGTGTTAGAGATAACAAATACAATTTTAATTATAATCACGGTGTTTGAAAAATTAAGGGTCAAAGTTAATTAAAAGAATATTAGGTCATGTGGGGGTGTCTTTGAAAGGACTATGATTGCATATTTAAAAATATTTGATTTTCAATTTACCAACACGTTAGTCAGTCTGAAAGAAAGTACATTTTTGTTATTTCGCATAAAAACTTTTAGTCAATTCAAATGTGTTATACAGAACATAACGAGTTCGAAGCAAGCTAATAATTATGTTGCTTAAGGCCCGGCTCACACTCACACACGTATTTCAATGATTTTCAGGTACCGATTTAAAAACCAGGAATCACAATTGTGAGGATATAATGATACAAAATTACTGATAATATATTCATCTTTAATAGTAGATAATAAAAACTGGCCAGTTCTATACAATATTTTCAAAAAAATACGTTTTTACCGTCGCAAGAACCGCTGAAAATGTCGAAAAATGGGGTCTGGTTAGGTACCAATATCTTTAGACCCACAGCATATTTTTATTTGAAAATAATACGAAATTGTAGATTTTATATTTCTCTATACCGCGTGGCATTATCTTGTTTTCAAATAATTTACTTTTTCATTTATGAACAATATAAAATGCAATAAAACTTCTCCATACATTTTTTCCATACAAAACTCACATTCACCTCAAGTCGGCACGTCAGTTAGCGCTCAGACGCGCTCGGGGAAGCACGTCCACGTCACATTTTTCTTCGAATTTAGAGGAGGTCTTACATAATGGTATACCAGGGTAAAATACTGGACATGCAAAACTAATGATAACATTTGTATAATATATTGCCTTGAAGAATTTAGTGCAAGCCACACAGATGAAGGTTAGGTACAATGCATGATTTGTTGAAAGAGTTGGATGGTTTTTTTTTGTAGAAGATGCGTTTCATCGAGTTTGGTTTCGAAACAATATGATAATAGTATACGGTTTTACCTTTTTGCATACGTCGCGTCGGAGCAAAATCGAAATAAGCCGATGTTTCGTATTTGATTGTTATTTTACTAAAAATATTAAATTTCAGGAAAATGTGAACCTGGTTGTGTCCCTAATTAATAATAAATAATAAAAGCTTTTATTTCCTTGCACAATATAAAATTAACTTAAATATGTATCTATGCATAGGTATATAAAATTATGTGTAAGGACCGCTTTCAGCGGTAAAAGCCTCCTCCAGCTCTATCCATTTTTCCCGATCTCTAGCGGCTCTGCTCCATGTTTTGCCTGCTACTTTCACGATGTCATCATCCCATCGCATAGCAGGCCTTCCTCTTCTTCGTTTTTTATGTATTGGGTCCCAATTCATAATTATTTTAGATCACCTCTCATTTTGTAATTTTTGTATGTGCCCGGCCTATTTCCATTTTAGTGATAATACTTTCTGGACAACGTCTTTTGCTGTGGTTTTTGAAGTGTCCCTAATTAGTCCTATTAAATAAATATAAATGTTGATTTGATACATTTCTGTTTTGAAATGAAAGTTCTAAGGTACCATGATCCTTACCTGTATCGTTTAGACCCAATCTACCCTATATTACCAAGCGTTTGTTTTTATACATGGATGGAAAAAAATGATACTTTATCTATAATTGGATTTAGAAAAATTACATAAATTTCAGATTATGAATATAATTTATAATTATTATTTATCTACCTTTAATATTATAAATCTAAAAGTTTGTGCGGATGTTAAGTATGTTTGGATGTTTGTACCTCAATCAGACCTAAACGACTAAACGGATGAAATTGAAATTTATAATTTTTCTTTTATACACGATCTGGGTGATATATAGGGATTCTTTATTGTAGAGATATAGAACACGACCAGCCGTAACAAGCGAACAGGGAAGAGAGACTGACATCGACAGATTATCTCTGGTCATCTTAGGCTACTTATACAATATCTCACAAGTTAAGTTTACTACACACGAGCAGTTCCAACAAAAAAAAGAAAAAAAAAGAAACCGAGTTGCGTTGCGAGAATTGGCTTTTTATTTTTATTTTTACAAGTTGTTTTTGATGGCATATACTTAAGTTTAAGTACATGATGCAAATAATTAAATATTTAAAAAAAAAATAAAGTGTCCTGAAAAATTGTTTAATTCTAAATACTGAAAGTGCTCTTTAGTGTTTCGTAGTTTACAAAAAACCCTTATAGTTTTGCCATTTTCGTCCATTCGTCCGCAGCTTAGCTTAGATACTCTTAGTACTAGAAAGCTGTAATTTGGCATGAATATACATTAGTCACGCCGACAATGTGGTAGAAATAAATACATATTTTCAGATGTTTTTTTTTCTCGCATACTCTCCATGTCTTTGGATAGGTCTTAAAAAGTATTGCAGGTTTGTGATGTCATTTAGTACAAATACAATGGAAAATATGAATTTTTAAAAAGAGCTGGTCATCTCTTTTTACAAATTCATATTTGATTTTTCTGGAAAGAAAATATTATGGAGGGTTATTTAGTAAAGTTTTACAATAAATGTTTAATTCCAGAACTTGTTGACCCTCGCTACGCGCGGTCTATGGATCTTCGAGATCATAGCTCGCACACAATATTCAAAAGCATACCTACATATTTTATCAGTATTTCACTTTCAAAACTTTCTGTGAGTGGTACTCGAAACGTTGACGGTGCCGTCATCGATTTTAGATGACAATAAGTTTTTTTATTAAAAATATATTTTTAAATCAAGCTTTTGTAATGTCTAGTGCTCTAGTTCTCGTCAAGATAAAAATAACGAGCCCAAACGCGACGTGGTTATGTTGTGTAGTTGAGGAGTTCCGATGGCTACATCCGACCTCCATCATCAGACCAGCTCGCTAGTACCATAATTTTACATTGTCATTGAGATTGATAGGTATGCAAAGTTTTGCCTCAATTCGACTATTTAGTGAAGGGTTCCGTTGAACAGCTCCTGACTCCATCATCAGATCAGCTCGCTGTCACCATATTATGTATGCAAAATTTCAGCTCAATCGATTGGGGATAACTGCTTAAAATTAAGTTGCAAGATTCCACCTTATCAAACATACATACATAAATATGTACATAAACTGCAAGTTAAATAAGAGCTTGTAAAAAAACGATACTTACCGTTTTGTCATAATGTATTTTATTAGTAGGTACCTAACAAATATTTTTTGCACAGTCAAATATTAGTAACTGTGTAGTAGCACTTTACGATTTGTAACCTGTCTTATAATATATATTAATTTTTTCTATATTTATTTTCTTTTTGTCAAGTGCAACCTATAAAATTATTAAGTACATACCTACCTATACAAATATGACATACCTATTGCACCAAATATTTTCAAGTATCAAGACTAGTTATTTAGTCTTGGTAAATGAAGTGTGAAGTAGCTTCAATGTGTGCGTTTGCACTATTCTTAGTGTGCGGCCACAGAATACGGCCGAGTACAAAAAATGCGAGCTGTCATAAATTTAACAGCAACCTTAAGGACGTATTCACGAAAATCAATGTATTTCAGGTACCGATTTAAAAACCAGGAATCACAATTGTGAGAATATAATGATACAAAATTACTGATAATATATTCATCTTTAATAGTAGATAATAAAAATTGGCTAGTTCTATACAACATTTTTAAAAAAATACGTTTTTACCGTCGCAAGAACCGCTGAAAATGTCGAAAAATGGGGTCTGGTTAGGTACTGATATCTTTAAATCCACAGCATATTTTTATTTGAAAATAATACGAAATTGTTGATTTTATATTCCTCTATACCGCGTGGCATTATCTTGTTTTCAAATAATTAACTTTTTCATTTATGAACAATATAAAATGCAATAAAATTTCTCCATACATTTTTTCCATACAAAACTCACATTCACCTCAAGTCGGCACGTCAGTTAGCGCTCAGACGCGCTCGGGGAAGCACGTCCACGTCACATTTTTCTTCGAATTTAGGGGAGGTCTTACATAACCGTATACTGGGGTAAAATACTGGACATGCAAAACTAATGATAACATTTGTATAATATATTGCCTTGAAGAATTTAGTGCAAGCCACACAGATGAAGGTTAGGTACAATGCATGATTTGTTGAAAGAGTTGGATGTTTTTTTTTGTTGAAGATGCGTTTCATCGAGTTTGGTTTCGAAACAATATGATAATAGTATACGGTTTTACCTTTTTGCATACGTCGCGTCGGAGCAAAATCGAAATAAGCCGATGTTTCGTATTTGATTGTTATTTTAATAAAAATATTAAATTTCAGGAAAATGTGAACCTGATTGTGTCCCTATTAGTCCTATTAAATAAATATAAATGTTGATTTGATACATTTCTCTTTTGAAATGAAAGTTCTAAGGTACCATGAGCCTTACCTGTATCGTTTTGACCCGATCTACCCTATATTACCAAGCGTGTTTTTTTATACATGGATGGAAAAAATTGATACTTTATCTATAATTGGATTTAGAAAAATTACATAAATTTAAGATTTTGAATATAATTTATAATTATTATTTATCTACCTTTAATATTATAAATCTAAAAGTTTGTGCGGATTTTAAGTATGTTTGGATGTTTGTACCTCAATCAGACCTAAACGACTAAACGGATGAAATTGAAATTTGCTGTCGATGTAAATATACCCCTAGCTTATAAATAGGCTATTTTTAATTAAAAAACATCCTCAAAACTATAAAAGACTCCGAGTGCTGGTGTGCAACAAATCTAGCATTAATCAATTTTGACGACTGATGAATGATACGATACGCATTGAACCAAAAATGTTGAACCTTCTAAAAAGGTCGGTATTTGTTATTATCAAAGCAAGGTTTATCTGGGGGCACGGTAGTGCCCCCGCCAAGTCAAGCAAAAAAGCGGCACAGTCGTACCATCACAGTGGACAGACAGACAGACATTGAAATCTCACAACTTTTTACGATAGAAGAACTGATGGGTTTTTGGTTAAATTATACACGATCTGGATGATATATATGGATTCTTTATTGTAGAGATATAGAACACGACCAGCCGTAACAAGCGAACAGGGAAGAGAGACTGACATCGACAGATTATCTCTGGTCATCTTAGGCTACTTATAAAGGGTGTCCCAACAAGAACGCAATTTTTAAATCTGGCAACATTCGAAGTGTCATTGTTTGACATTTGAACAATTGTTATTGTTTGCTAGTAGAAGGTACGAGGTTAGTAAAAATGGAGCGCTACACGAATGAACAACGCATTCTCATTGTGAAATTGTCAAAATAAAAAAAATTGTTGTGAAATTGTCAAAAAAAACAGTCAATGGTGTTCGGTATCGTGAAATGATAACCAGTTTTTTCTTGCCTAGAATTGAAGAAATGAATGTGGAGGGCATGTGGTTCCAACAAGACGGCGCTACATGTCATACAGCCAGAGAAACAATTCAATTGCTGCATCAGTCATTTCCCGGTCGTGTTATTTCGCGTTTTGGAGATCAGAATTGGCCGCCTAGATCGTGCGATTTAACACCATTAGATTTTTTTCTTTGGGGTTTTTTGAAGTCGATGGTTTACGCGAATAAGCCGACGACGACTCAAGCCTTAAAAGAGGAAATTGGACGCTGCATTAATGAAATACCGCAGCATTTATGCAAAACGGTCATTGAAAATTTCATTAAAAGATCGCGTGCATGCCAGCAAAGCCGCGGCGGCCATCTGCACGATATATTGTTCCATACATAACCTCATTCTGTCTACTTTACGATATAATAAAGTTTCACGACTTTTTTTTAAATATCTGTGTTTTATTTAAAATTTAAAAATTGCGCTCTTGTTGGGACACCCTTTACAATATCTCACAATTTTAAATAGAAATACGGCTAATTACCACGTTTTTCCTTGTATTGCTGACGTATTGCTGGCGACCGCGATCAACGGCAGATCGGCGAATACACCGATCTGCCGTTGATCGCGGTCGCCAACCAAATGATTAACAACCACGATAGTTTTAATTCTATAATATCTCACAAGTTAAGTTTACTACACACGAGCATAGTTCCAACAAAAAAAAGACAAAAAAAGAAACTGAGTTGCGTTGCGAGAATTGGCTTTTTATTTTACTTTTTACAAGTTGTTTTTGATGGCATATACTTAAGTTTAAGTACATGATGCAAATAATTAAATATTTAAAAAAATAATAAAGTGTCCTGAAAAATTGTTTAAGGCGCTCCCAGTCGACGATTGTTTTTGTTCGAAACGAAAAAAGAAATACTTGTGAACAAGCCACATCTCCTATTTTATAATGTATAGTATATGTGAATAAAGATGTACCCATCTTTAATCACTTCGATAAATAATCCTACCGACCGCTGCAATGACGACAAACACACGTCGGCGCGTGGTTCGCCTTAGCTTTTCGAATAAATTAATGATATAAATTATGTATAATTACTTACCTATCAAAAATCTATTCTAATAGAAATCTAGATCTACATATTACCTATCTTTAACAATAAATCACAAGTTGATTTTAATAGTAGGTATATAAAATATTTCGATCATAAATTCTAAAACGTATCATTTTAAAATAATATCTTTATCGAGAAAAGTTTCTGCTATTATGTTTTCAGCTTAATAGAAATCTAGGTAGGAACCTGAAGTAATATACTTATAAAAATAGGAGATGTGGCTTGTTCAGAAGTATTTCTTTTTTCGTTTCGAAAAAGAGCAATCGTCGACTGGGAGCCCCTTAATTCGAAATACTGAAAGTGCTCTTTAGTGTTTCGTAGTTAACAAAAACTCTTATAGTTTTGCCATTTTCGTCCTTTCGTCCGCAGCTTAGCTCAGATACTCTTAGTACTAGAAAGCTGTAATTTGGCATGAATATAAATAATAGTCACGCCGACAATGTGGTAGAAATAAATATATATTTTCAGATGTTTTTTTTCTCGCATACTCTCCATGTCTTTGGATAGGTCTTAAAAAGTATTGCGGGTTTGTGATGTCATTTAGTACAAATACAATGGATAATATGAATTTTTAAAAAGAGCTGGTCTTCTCTTTTTACAGATTCATATTTAATTTTTCTGGAAAGAAAATATTATGGAGGGTTATTTAGTAAAATTTTACAATAACTGTTTAATTCCAGAACTTGTTGACCCTCGCTACCATAATTTTACATTGTCATTAAGATTGATAGGTATGCAAAGTTTTGCCTCAATTCGACTATTTAGTGAAGAGTTCCGATGAACAGCTCCTGACTCCATCATCAGATCAGCTCGCTGTTACCATATTATGCTTAAAATTAAGTTGCAAGATTCCACCTTATCAAACATACATACATAAATATGTACATAAACTGCAAGTTAAATAAGAGCTTGTAAAAAAACGATACTTACCGTTTTGGCATAATGTATTTTATTAGTAGGTACCTAACAAATATTTTTTGCACAGTCAAATATTAGTAACTGTGTAGTAGCACTTTACGATTTCTAACCTGTCTTATAATATATAATAATTTTTTCTATATTTATTTTCTTTTTGTCAAGTGCAACCTATAAAATTATTAAGTACATACCTACCTATAAAAATATGACATACCTATTGCACCAAATATTTTCAAGTATCGACTAGTTATTTAGTCTTGGTAAATGAAGTGTGAAGTAGCTTCAATGTGTGCGTTTGCACTATTCGTAGTGTGCGGTCACAGAATACGGAAGAGTACAAAAAACGCGAGCTGTCATAAATTAAATAGCCACCTTAATCACGTCGTAACAGTTGACGCGATTTCGGTATAACGAGTATGTAAAGAAATAGATTATGACATGCAGCTTTAATTTTTTCATGAAGGTTTTTAAAGTGTTATAACCCGAGAATATAAAAATAGCGCGAACCATATATACAAAGCGTGGATCATGAAATTAATGTTTAAACAGATATCGAGACTCTTCAAGACAAGTTTGTTGCACGGTTTACCAAAAATTGGATATTCTCATGTTTTTTTCATTTCCGCAAGCGATGCCGCATTAAAATGCGGCATCAATAAACAACCGATTAATCTCTATCATTGAATTTTCGCAGTGAACACTCAAAGATACAACACAGTAGGAGTGTTATTTTTTTGTTACTGACCAGAACTAAATTGAATTTGAAAAAGTATATTTTGTTTCCAGCATGCCTATCCAGGCGCCGCAGTGGGTGGACTACTTGAACTGTCCAGCATGCTGCCGCGAGTTCGCGCCGTCGCGCAGCCCCATCAGCCTTGGCTGCGGGCACACGCTATGTAGACTATGCCTTAACAACCTCCACAGAAAACAATGCCCCTTCGACCAGGTGCGTTACAATTTCTTACCATATTTCCAGGATTCACAGTCAACTTTCCCAAATGAGTGTGAGATGTCACATTCACAAGTACTTCTTTTTATTAAATGCGTGATTAATCGCTCTTTTATAAATTAAAAGCTAACCCGGCTAACTTCGTATCGCTTTAGAATTAACAAATGCTGTGTTAAGTGCCCGATCCCGTTCCCTTCAAAAAGTATCCTATGTCCGTTTCCTGGTTCTAAGCTACTTCCCCACCAATCTTCAGCCAAATCGGTTCAGCCGTTCTTGAGTTGTAAATAGTGTAACTAACACGACTTTCTTTTATATATATATAGATGACTTAGACAGACTTATCCCCATATTCTTAGTTTTAACCTTGAAATTACGTCGTTCAGGAGCTGTCGAGGAATGTCAAGGCACTTATCTTGAATTGACAGTTCTGTTGACTGAGGAATCTTCGACTAGAGGCAAACTCGAGGTAATTTTATCAACCAAAGCTACCAAATTACGGTTTCGTCGAGGTCGAGTCGAGGTGGAGATATTTCAAGGTGACAGCTAAGAATATGGGGATTAGACAGAGTTGATGTTTGGTATCAATTGGAACTTTCCTTTCCAGACCGTTATCTCAGTGGAGCTGGAGGAGCTGGTGGTGAATACTGCGCTTCTCCAACTAGCTGGTTACACTCCCCCCGTGCAGCCGTACCACCCCCCCTGCATCCAGGTGCTTAGTGAACAGGACAGGCGGGCGTATGATGTCGTCCTCAAATGCCTCGAGCAACTTGCCGTCTACCTCAAATTATGTGGAAATGGTGAGCTCTTCTTCGCAACGCACACTTACTAATGAAGAAATTAGGCAACTATTTGTTACCTTGGGTTACATTATTGCAAATTCAAAATTTTATTCTATTGACATAATATACAATAACAATAATAATATATGCCTTAGTAGTTTTTTTAATTATTCCATTACAATAAAAAAAATACAAATTTTACCTCATTAGTGTAGACTTAATTTCCATATGTGGCGTTGAGGTACATGTATATTTACAATTTTGTAGATGTTACAGCAAACAACGTGTTGGGCAGCCGTCTGTCACGACCGATGCAGCGCAAACTGGTGACGCTGCTGCAATGCGCCATGACAGATGAGGAGGGACGCGGGAAGGCGGCTCGAGCTGCCAGGTCGCTGGGTGACAGGACCGTGACTGAACTTATAGTGCAGCACCAGGTATGTACAGCTAGTGACCAGGCAGTAGGAGTAGACCAGCCGGAGTTACTGCCCGAGTATACGATGAGTGGTGATTTCTTTTTACCAGAAATTACCAGATTTATGGTAGTACTAAAATAAACATTTTCTGCCATAAGAGTGGCCGCTTAAGGCGTTGGCCGTAGGACTTAAAGCTGCTTTTCAGTTTCTCATTTTGATTAGCTTTGACTGACAAATTACCCTTGTGTAACGGTCAAAACACAATCTGATTTTGATAGTTAAAGCGGTTTACGATTATCATTGGTCTTGGAACTTGGACGTAATAGGGCTGCTGGTCCGTCCAACTAGTACACTGCTGCAGTCAAACCGCTGGGGGTAGCAGGACAGTACAGTGATTGAGTTTATAGTGCAGCATCAGCGTACAACTAGTGACGCTACTGCAATATGCCATGAGTAGGGGAGTCAGGTCACTGGGATTTAGAACCTCGACCGAGCTGCTAAAGTAGCACGAATTTAATACACAAATAACACTTCATAAAAATTCAACAATAACCTTGTACCGAACACCCAATTGTAATTAATAATATTTTTTGGTTGCCTAAATTTTTTCAGTTTAAATACATATTTATTGTTTTATTGACAAAAGAAGGCACTATTACAATCTTTTTAAGCAGGTTACATCACTATGAAAATTAGACAGAAGGATGTCAAATGTGATATCTATTAAATTGGCCCTACTTTAGTACAATACCAAATACGACTTGTTAGCAAAATAAATTATACATACACCAATGTGTATCAACAATCATACAATTTTGATGATTATTCTCAGTGCTCTTGAGATGAACCATTGCAAATTATTTACAACGGTTACATGATTGGGTTTTATTGATTATCATTGAGTAATCAGTAACATTTTCTACCAATTGCTCCGGTAAACGATTTGATTGATCCCATAAATTGGCATCAATGCTACTGGTTGCACTGAGCCAGTTTTTTTTACTCACCTTTTTGCTTTTGAACAATTTGTACTAATTAAAGTTATGCTTTTAATTTTTCGTTTTATGTATGGGTAGAGGCTACCCGAACAAGATGGAATATGTGATAATAACGCATTATCCTAAAAAATATTAAACTTAGAAACTGTCTTAAATTTAGGCAGAAACTATGATTGTCTACTAAGTTATGTAAAAATTATCTGTTAGATATTTTAAGTTTCGGAGCTTCAACAAAAAAAGTGTTTTTTAAGAGCCCTTTTTTAATGATAAATCTACCTAGAAAAGTTTAACTAATCATGTTTCTGTCTTATCATCCATCATTTAATTGTTTTCCTACTTTCGGTAAAACAGTTGCGAAAGGATTTGGCTTATGTTTTACAACTGGCCGTCTGCCAGATGTCAACCCTCTTTGTTTCTGTCTTGTGATTGTTTAAATTAAACCCTAAAATTATCTAAGATGCCTTAACATCAAAGCTGTACCTTTTACAAATATTGATAAAATACTACCGGCCAAGTGCGAGTCAGACTCGCTCACTAAGGGTTCCGTACCATTCATAAAAAACGGTAAAAAATCACGTTGTATGCCCCACTTAAATATTTAATTTATTCTATTTTTAGTATTTGTTGTTATAGCGACAACTGAAATACATCATCTGTGAAAATTTCAACTGTCTAGTATTACTGTTTAAATATTCTCTACTATTACAGTTCATGAGATACAGCCCTGCGACAGACAGACGGACAGCGAAGTCTTAGTAATAGGGTCCCGTTTTTACCCTTTGGGTACGGAACCCTAAAAATTACCCAATATTCAAAATTAGGACCAAACGTGAATTTCTTATGACATACCATAACTTGCAGAACCCTCAACAGTTGAGCGCGAACCTGTGGGCAGCGGTGCGGTCGCGCGGCTGCCAGTTCCTCGGCCCCGCTATGCAGGAGGAGGTGCTGAAGCTGGTGTTACTGGCATTGGAGGACGGCTCGGCACTTTCTAGAAAGGTAAACTCATCCTAATAATATTATAAACTAGCCGACCAATAACTAACTTTGTCCTGTCCTGTTTTTTTGCACACCAGCGCCATCATACCAAAATCATACTTTTGCATTTCTTTATCACTTTGTGAATGTATTTTTGATTATAATATATATATGATTTTTTCGGGCATTATATCTACATCTACAGCAAATTTCATCATAATCCGTTTCGTCGTTTAGGCCTGATTGATTTTCAAACATACAAACATCCTCACAAACTTTTTCATTTATTACATTGATCAACATGGTAGATCGATGTTTGTCGTGGGTGGGGATCGAACCCAAAACCTACAGCACAGATGGCAGAAAATAAACATTGAAAGTTCAATCCAATTCGATCTATCTTTTGTGCACGTAAATGCTATGTAGGCGCGCAGCTTTAGTCGGGAAGATTTTCTTAACAAAATTGTTTCGTTACAGGTGCTGGTGATGTTTGTAGTCCAAAGGTTGGAGCCTCACTTCCCACAGGCCTCGAAGACAAGTATAGGTCATGTCGTCCAGCTACTCTACCGGGCTTCTTGTTTCAAGGTACACACAGTTTTATTTTAATCTAGATTATACGACTCTTGTAATAGTGACTGCTTGACTGACTGATCTATGAATGCACAGCTTAAATTACTGGTCTACCGTGCTTGGGGCTTACAGTCATGATTCAATATATATTTATACTAGCAGTCCACCCCGGCGTCGCACGGGTGTAAATGTGATAATTTATGGCAATTTTTTTTTCACCTTGGGTTACATTATCGAAGTTTTAATAGGGATCCCTAATATTAGACATATGGTATCACAAACTTTTTTGTAGATATTGATGTCCTCTATAAAACTGTAGTACATCTTAGCTCTATTGTCAATACTTTCTTTAGCAAACGCAATATAAGGATTTTTTTTGGATTTTTTTTCACATGTTGGGTTACATTATCGAAATTTTCATACGGATCTCTAACGTTTTTGAAAATAATTTATTCTATTAGGCCTATGTTTATCAGGGATAATGTACAATTTTAATGGTAAAAGAATTTTTGAAATCGGTCCAGTAGTTTCGGAGCCTATTCGATGCAAACAAACAAACAATCAAATCTTTCCTCTTTATAATATTAGTATAGATTAGTCGCGAGCTCATATTCATTTATTTTTCTCCATTTATAGGTATCGAAGCGCGTGTGCGACTCATCTTTGATGCAACTTAAGGAGGAGTTTCGCACCTACGACTCGCTCCGTCGTGAGCACGACGCGCAAATAGTTCAGATCGCGACAGAAGCCGGCTTGAGGATCGCGCCAGACCAATGGAGCGCCCTCTTGTATGGAGACACGCAACACAAGTCTCACATGCAGAGCATCATTGGTAAGCACTTAGTAGTTCTCATTTTAATTCGAAAAAATTGGTAGGTCTCTTTGTTTTATAGATTTATAGAAAACTAGCTGTACCCGCGACAGACTTTGTCCTCCAAATTTCAATAATCGCACAAAATAAAGCATTTTCTGTTTTCCGAATTTTACAATATTTCAGGCAACTTCCAATTCTCCTTGTCCTCATGATTACGAATACCGACCTTTTTAGTAGGTTTATCATTTTTGCGTATCATGCAGAAGTCAAAACTGATGTCAGGTTTTATGCACACCAGCGCCATCTGTACCCTCTAGCGCCTCTATAGAACAAATGGGACCTAAGTAAAAAAGAGAATCGTTTCATTCACCAGTAAGATCTAACAATTACATATTTTGAAGTTATTGACTGTGACTATTAAATGTAAATCTTTAATCATTCTAGTTCATAAACACTAAATGTTTGAAAACGAGTGTAGAGTGTGGATGGCCTATAAAAATAACCATCGAGCTGCTATTAGTGAACTTAGTTTTCATATTGTTCGTTTACTACAAGATCATGAAATAAGATAATATTTCAACTGATTATCGATTGTTTCCTTTCAGACAAGCTCCAAACCCCCCAATCCTTTGCTCAATCAGTACAAGAGCTGTTCATCACACTACAGAGGACAGGCGATCCGGCTAAAC
Source organism: Hydriomena furcata (assembly GCA_912999785.1). Lineage (NCBI taxonomy): Eukaryota > Metazoa > Arthropoda > Insecta > Lepidoptera > Geometridae > Hydriomena > Hydriomena furcata. The sequence goes on from OU538821.1 coordinate 6,062,046, forward strand.
TGATTGCGATGAGCATACCTCTCGACCGTCTAGCTAATATAGACGCCAGTCCCGGTGAGTAGAGTTCAAATTACCATAACATGACTATAAATTCAGCAATTAGAGAGATTACATCCCACATCGAAACACACAAACAAACTTTACCTCTATAATCTAAATATATAAAACTTTTGCGTTACTGACTGGTCTATCAGCACACAGCCTAAACTACTGTTTCTCGAATTTTTACATTTTGAGGGTGTGTCCCTTTTTGAGTATAGGGGTTATACTGAGAAAGAAATTCCCGAAATTTAAAGTCTAAGGGGGTGCAGCGGTGGTTGAAGTCTGTTTGAAGGGTGGTTGAAGGGTTTTCACTAGTTAAGTATAGATTGTTATTTCAATTAAGACGAGTATAAATGTTTTTGATGAATGCAGAATCGTTTTTTCTCAATAACCGCATAACATACAGTTTTGTTTTTTTATGACAAATATAATCTAGATAAATTATAGACAGAAACACGATTGGTGAAACTTTTCTCGATAGATTTATTTTCCAAAGTTGGCTCTTCAAAAACGCTAGTTTCGTTTTTAATCAAAACTCTGAATAGCTAAACAGTACATTTTTATAAAATTCGTTATATAAATCATACTAAGTAAATTATAGACAGATTCTTTTTAAGTTTGATGGTTTTCAAGATAATGCAGTTTTATCGCTTTTTGCGTCTTATCCGGGTCTACCCAGTGTTACAGCGGCAACAGAAATGCATCATCTGTGAAAATTTCAACTGTCTAGCTATCACGGTTCATGAGATGTGTGTAGACAGACGGACAGCGAACCCTAAAAACAGAATAAAATGAATATTTAAGTGGGGCTCCCATACAACAAACGTGTTTTTTTTTGGCGTTTTTTTATAGAAAATGGAACGGAACCCTTCGTGCGCGAGTTCGACTCGCACTTGGGTGGTTTTTTATTTTATTTTTTCGACGTTTCAATTTTATTACAATAGTCAATAGTCGCGGGCAGACTGAAAGGTAATTATGTGATAAAGACCCTTGCAAAAAACGATATTTCAAATCGTGACTAGTTATTAAATACTTATAATATTTTTTATATTAATATGGTCGCTATAAGATGTTGTAAGGTTATCTAATTACGTAATAACTTATGACAGAAGGACCCAAAAGTAGGGACTGAATAAATTAACCGACTTGATTTGGGGGCACGGCAGTGCCCCCGCCAAGTCGAGCGCGAAGCAAACACTGCCGTACCATCCTTTACTGGAACCATTTCGCCGCATTTTCAGGCCCCTACTTGAGAACCTCTGGATACGATCAGAACGCTGAAATTTTCGTCATCCAGTAAGCCATAATCACATACTTAAAATCCAAAATTTCAAGTCTGTAGGTCATTTAGTTACGAAGTTAAGCGAAAGCAAAGTTTCGCATTTTAGACAGACACTCATTCACTCACTCACTCACTCACTCACTCACTCACTCACTCACTCACTCACTCATGATCATCAGAATAGAACTAGTACTTCCCATAAACTCAGAGAGCTGAAATTTGGTACAGAGTTAGGGTTTAATGGCCACATAAAGGGAAAACCATAAAAACTAGGATAATCGAAGATCTGGAGTACCTGGTGACCCTGATAAGAAAACACAAGAGCCTAACCAAACTATTAGAGATCGACATACCGCCTTTACAAAAAATATTCAACTACTGGACCGATTTGAAAAATTCGTTCACCATTAGAATCCTACATTATCCCTGATGAACATAGGCTATAGTATATTTTAAAAAAAATTAGGGATCTGTATGAAAACATCGATAATGTAATCCAAAGTGTGAAAAAATTAAAAAAAATCCTTATATTGCGTTTGCTGCGGAAACTATTGACAATAGAGCAAAGTAATGTACTACAGTTTTAAAGAGGACATCAATATCTACAAAAAAGTATGCAATACTATATGTCTAACTATTAGGGATCCGTATGAAAACTTCGATAATGTAAACCAACGTGTAAAAAAAAACAAAAAAATCCTTATATCGCGTACGCTGCTGAAATTGTTGACAATAGAGCAAAGTGATGTACTACAGTTTTAAAGAAGACATCAATATCTACAAAAAAGTATGCAATACCATATGTCTCACTATTAGGGATCCGTATGAAAACTTCGATAATGTAACCCAACGTGTGAAAAAAATCCAAAAAAATCCTTATATCGCGTACTCTTCGGAAATTGTTGACAATAGAGCAAAGTGATGTACTACAGTTTTAAAGAGGACATCAATATCTACAAAAAAAAGTCTGCGATACTAAATGTTTTATTAGGGATCCTTATGAAAAATTCGATAATGTAACCCAAGGTGTAAAAAAATTACCTATAATATCATTATTACATCCGTGCGACGCCGGGGCGGACTGCTAGTACGCAATAAAATTAAAGGAAAACTCTGGATAAGACTAATACTTACAAGTTTACAAGAAGAAATAGTCGAACGATTAACTTTATTCTACTCGAACATTAAAACAAATTGAATAAACAAAAATTAACAAATTAAATAAACTAAAATATTAATTTCGCTCAAAATTTGATCAAAATATAATGCATTGGACTAAGAGTGGCGGTGATACCCGCACACGTCGCTAGATGGCGCTGACTGTATTTTAAACGCGCTTACGATTTGTTTTTATAATAAAAAAACTACTCATAAAAAGAAAAAAAAACTGTGTCAAATAAGAAAATCTAATAAAATAAATCAATAAGCCCACGTTTCTACAAAAAGAAGTGAAATCCCACCAAAAACATTCTGTAAAAAACTAGCCAAGTCTCGATGGAGCTGCTTGTTTATCTCTAAAAAGTAATGAAATCTAGACAAAGTCGTGTCAGGTCTGAGGTTCTTTACTGCGATTTCTTTATTATTATAGAATGTTATGTGACTTGGCCGTTGAAGAGTACACAAGGGTACAAAACCAGGTGCTCCTTGACACCATTTCACCAATCTGTCGCCAGAACCGCTCCCATTAACGATGGAAAATTGCCACATAGAAAACGATGATTCAATAACCAGTCAATTGTAGGCTTCATAAAGTATTTCAATAATACTTATGTAAAGGCGAGCCTGAAACAAACAGTATAAAAAATACGTCTATTTTATGTTAGATCGGTGGTCGATTTGACGCTCCAAAAAGAAGACAGCAGAAGTCAGCATTGTCAATGCTGAATGCATGTGTTGCACGATCAACAACAGCCTAAAATAAGACACTAGCGTTCAATTACCAATACCTGTATTGGCTATTATCTCGCTTAACAAACATAGGTAGTAACAACAGATATAACATTACGTATAAACAAAATTGACTTGACTAACGTATAAATAATGTTCAACGGCCAAGTCACACAACATTCTATAATAATAAAGAAATCGCAGTAAAGAACCTCAGACCTGACACGACTTTGTCTAGATTTCATTACTTTTTAGAGATAAACAAGCAGCTCCATCGAGACTTGGCTAGTTTTTTACAGAATGTTTTTGGTGGGATACCTATTGGATATACCTACATGGATCTCACTACTTTTTGAGCTGCGAGACTTGTCTTTTCTACAAGTTAACTTTTGATGGCATTTTTTTGAACTTATTAAAATATTATTCTGTCTTCAAGTAGTATAAAAATACGACTATTTAATTCCAGATGCAAAGAGTCCCACATGGCAGCAGCTCTCCTCTATAATGACGTCACTAAAGGATGTGGTGTCGGGGCTTGTTCACTTCTTGCAGAATCAGACAACGGGCAGAGACGCTAACCACAACGCAAAGACAATGGAAAGACTGCCTGAACCACCGAGTAAGTACCCGGCTAGCCAGATGGCGGTCCTATGATTTCACTAGACTATGGGTCGTATATTAATCACGTGATGTTTTAAGTATTTTTAACCCTCTCCCCCCACCCCCTCTCCGCCCTGGTAATACGTGGTGAAGTTTAAGTCAGCCCCCCCCCCCCCTCTGCCGTCCGATGCCGATGCCGGACGGCAGCCCTCCCCCCCTACACATTATAACCTGTATTTATTTTACATAAAAGTATCTTCAATTTTTTAAATGATTATCACCAAAAAAATATTACCCTCTTCCCCTTGTGTTACTTCGTGATTTTTGCCGAACCTCCCCCCCCCCCCCTTCCGAGCCTCACGTGTTTAAAGAACGAATTCTTTGTTGTAAAGGGGTATTAGGTATGTAAGTAGAATTAGGTACCTACCATGCAGTAACTGGCTTAGTATCTTCTCATAAAAAACTGGTGTTTTTTTAAAACACCAGTTTTTATGTGTTTGGATGTGCCTTTGACTACCTTCAAGTATCTGAGAGGATGTCTACCTACCATATACTTGGACATTGCAGTTGTGATCCTTTGTATTTATTATATCTTTAAATTTAATTTAAGAAAATAATAAAAAAAAAATTCAAATATTGACATCCTCTCTTAAATAATAAATCATAAAGTTAAAGAACCAGGCCTAAATTCTAAAGTTACGTCTAAAAAAAAACCTAAACTACACACTGACAAAAAACGAAAACAAAATTGGTAATTTTCAACATTGAGATGTGGTCTTTTTCCGAAATCACGATGCCTTAAAAATTATAACATTTTGAATTCCGTCCAGTAGCGGCCATTATTGCCTCTAGGATTAAGAAAGAAAACAAATTTTCGTCTTTTACCGATACAAAACCTTCAGGATGAAGCAATTTTGTTTTCTCTAAGAGTATTGGTAGGGTATTGCATGTTTACGTATTTTATAGCACAGTGTGACCTAAACCCGTCATTATTATTACGCGCTTTTCCGTGACATACGTACTCAATTATTACACTGTGATATATATTAAACTAGCCGACCAGTGACAGACGTTGTCCTGTCAAATTTCAATAATCGAATAGAAAAGACTGAATGTTTTTAGTCTGTGATGTCAGATTTTTTGCACACCAGCGCCATCTATACCAAAATCATCCCTTTTGCGTTTTTTTATAATTTTGGGGATGTTTTTTTTATATTTTAAAGTAGTCTATGTTTTAATCGGGCATTATATCTACATCTACAGCAAATTTCATCTTAATCCGTTCTGTTGTATGGGCCTAATTGAGGCACAAACATACATACTAATTCACATTATATAATATTATTAGGATGTACTAAATTTCATTATTGCACAGATTCCTAATTTTTTTTTTTAATATTGTCACTACTTCACAGCAGACAAATGTCAAAAGATTAGCGTTTCATTCAAAAGAGGTTAGCAAATTTATCAAGCTGTGTCTACATTATAACTATTCGGCAAATATTTAGGTTTTGTTTATTTGGCTATCATGGGTTTTTTATGGCTTTTTAAGTGTTGTTTCTTTTTGTGTTCTTGGAGATATCCTGGTTGCCCCTAGCCTAGGTGTTAATAGTATACATGTCGACCTCTTCCTCGTAATATTAATGAATTAAAAAGATGGCGGGTTTATGTCACTCGAGCTATAAAATAATAAACGGCAATATGACTTAGGGTAGATTTATATTTAGCCGGGGCGTGATGTGTACGTGGCCCGGACGGGACACGGATTAATCGTTACATACATTTTGTATGAAGCAATTTATATTAAACAATGCCTGATCTGTGTCCTGTCCGGGCCCGTCTACTAACTAAAGGCTCCGGCCCGGATACGACATGGCCCGGTCTAATATTAATCTACCCTTATGCAATCTATTATTACTAGTTACGCCGTGTAATGATAAACTACTTAAAGTCACACGTATCGTGATTTTACATTTTTTAATTGTAAAGTACTCAATTTATAAAGAGCTAAATTATATCAGTATTATAAAGATACATAAATAAAAATAGCTGGTCGTACGTCCTACAACATGGGGGCTGTTGCGTTGCATAATAAAGCCTAAAGATCTTTTACTGAAGCTAATTCTGTTTATTTATTATATCTGTTCTCGTAAGTACTATTTTTGCAAATTATATTCATAAAAGGATTATTTATAAAAAAAGAGAAGAACAAGAGCCGTGTTGCCTTATTCCTTAAGGTTAAGTCCCGAGGAATAAGCGTTGCTTCATCTATCTCATGAGGCGTTTCAACTTGAACCTTATGATTTTATTCCAACAATTAATTCTAGGTATACGAACTTCAAGTCAAATTCCTTTTGTATGAGAATTATATTATTATATTAATATGCAACAGCCCCTACGTTAGCCCAATATTTGGACCTTGCACTGATGGCGATAAAAACGACACAGCAAGGATAAGCATAGCGTAACATTTTGATGAAATAAATTGTGCTTTAAACGTGTCTATCCAGTGCTCGTACCATACCATGCCATGGTATGTAAGTACTGGCGGCATAATATAAAATGATACGATCGGTCCTAGATTGCACGCTCCGTAGCCGATAGAAGACAGGGCGCATAGTCTTAAAATCTTCGCAGACAAAATTTTATTTGCAGAGCTGGTACGGGCACTGGGAAACTTATAATCAATTAACGAGCCATACACCAAACAGTGTACTATCAGAGACATTTGGCAATCTCTTTGTATTTTTCTTTTAAAAATTACAGTTCAAAAAAATAGAGCGATGAAATCCTCTGATTAGTTATGCTCAATGGTGTTCGGGTCGTTCAGTTTCCATTTTTGTTTGCTACAGGGGGTGCCCACCTAGTTAGCGATGCTTCTGGAAATCAGTACTATCTGACCTATACCATTTTCTACTTCTTTTACCAGTTTGATCATAGGGTGCTGCCTTTGCCTCCTCGCTTTAAAATAAAAACTTTTAGAAAGTAAACTTTGCTTCGTATTCGAATCCGCTTTTAAGGGCGATACGTACGAGAGATAATTTTATTTGGAATGCAAAAAGTCTGTCGCCTTCTATCGTAAACATCTTTGTGCCACATTATACTACAAGGGAAGCGAGAAATCCCGCTTTTTTATATTAAATTATATGTTTTACCGTTCGTTTTCGAACGAAATCAATTAGTATTTTGACTAGTACAACAACAACATCTTCACGCCGACTGCCGTTTTCAATTTGTGCATTATCCATGTTTTTTCTTGAGAAATATGAAAATAAATGGTGATGATTTTTAAAATTGCAGGGATGTTGAAAATGTTAGGTACCTATTGTTTTAACGTTCGACGCGCCAATTTTTTTTGCCGCTACTGCATGCACGCTCGTCTTTTCAGTTGTGTTTATTATTTTGTAGTCAAGACAAAGCAGCGACGATAAGTACAAGCTTACCAATGTAGTTAGATTATGTAAGTATTATTTTATCACTCGAACTTATACTTCTTATACTTTTACCATTTTTGTTTTGTTATTAAACTTTCTGGCTTTTCATTTCCGATTTCGAGTTTTGTTTAACGGACCACCCGCTACACGACAGCAGAAGGAAGGAAGAAGATTCATGAAGAACAGAAGATTTTATTTAGTACTTTTTGATCAGATTCAATAGAATAGATGTTTACGACTTTAATAATATTCAAGAAAATTGACTTTTAAATCTAATTCTAATCTAAATCTAATTAAATCTAATCAAGAAAATTGACTTTTAAATCTAATTCAATACAATAAATGTTTGTTACTTCTTTTTAACTAGATTCAATAGAATAGATGTTAAAAACTTTTTAATCAGATTCAATAGAGTAGATGTTGAAAACTTTTTGATCCGATTCAATCAAATATATTTGTAGAAGTAATGATTATTTAGTATAGGAGATAAGGTGAAATTGGCGTGGATGCGTGCGTCCAAAGCATAACTTCTTTATTGCAAAACTTGCGGTATTGAAGCACTTTCGAAAGAGGTAAGTAAAACATATCCGGTCAATCCATAGCTTTGGAAAATCAATGTAGCTTTCATTAGCTGTTAACGCAATTGGTTATTTTACCACAAACAACATGCTTTTGGCGTAAAACCACTGTTTATAAGGTACTAGCTGACCCGTGCCCGCTTCGCTGTGCGTAAGACATTTCTAATATCATCGTTGACTTTTTTGTAGACGTTTTTAAGGTGTACAATACTGTAGTACATTATTTTGATATATCTCGTGGGGTTCAGCCAGCATTTGCAATGTAAGCGCAAAAAAATGTGTTTATTTACGACATCACATTAGAAACCTCTAAAATTATCAGTGTTTCTCTACTATATTATGCATGTATTATACATATAAACCTTCCTCTTGAATCACTCTGTTTATTAAAAAAAACCGCATCAAAATCCGTTGTGTAGTTTTAAAGATTAAGCAAACATACATACAGACATACAGACGCGGGAAGCGGAAAGCGACTTTGCTTTATACTATGTAGTGATGTAGTGAAGTCCGGTTGTATAATATTGTCTCATGCGTTTTAAAAACTATCTGTAAAAAATATGTGGTATTTTACTCATTAAATAAAGAAAACCGCTGTTTTCTTCTCATTTCCCCACCCAATTCCACATCCAGTTTCAGGATCATGTCTGCTAGCCGCACACTCACGGGAACAGCTACCGCTAACCTAATAATAGTTTGAAAAACAAGCGACATTACACAGCCAAATTAATAAAAGTAATTTCATGTCGCCTTTTATGCAAACCATATAAGGGTTAACAGCCAGGCTAGAGGAGGCTTCGGATGACGATAAAGTAGGTATTGCAGTCTCAGAGATAGCTTAGTGATCATTTAAAATAGGCCTTTTCTGCTTGTTCGGCTCTTATCCCAAGACATAGCAGCTACTCAAAGCGCTCAAAGTGCTTTGAGCGCTTGCGCTCAAAGCTGGCTAAACCGATGAGAAGCCTTCAAGCTCCCCATGACAAACATCACCAGGGCGCATCATGTAGCTTTCATGGGTTGAGAAGGGTCGTCATAGATTTCACAAATTTGTTTGTAATTTCTGTTTTTCATGAAGGAGTAAGTCATCTGAAGGATTCCTTTTAGATTAGTACGAGTACCTAGTAACAAGCTTCTTCATTTTTCATTGTAAAACCTTTCATGTAATATATTTTTTCTTTCTGGCATTGTATCCTCTACAAGACGTAAAGAAAAATGTACCTATTGTAAGTATAAGTTTATAGTGACTACCCTGCATAAACCAATAAGATATACTAATGTCTATGCGTAACATTATACTTTCTAGTTTTTAGTCGAGTAGCGAGTGCTTCATTGCGGTAGCAATAATTAACAATAGTTATTCAATAAAAAATAAGTTTATTTTGTTACTAAGAGTAAACACGTCGTATCTACAATGGCCGCATTTTACATATCTAGATTCTTTACTACGCACTTTCGAGTTTCGATACTTACAATACTGGAAATGTCTTGTAAAATGCTATGTAGGTAAGAAGGCAGGTACATCCCTATGAACATGCGTAGTAATTTGTACATAAAACCTATTTCTAAACTTATTTTTATGAAATTCCATGCAAATAGATCTCTAACTAGAGAGAATCATTACAATTTATAAAAACAAAAATGGTTTCGGAACGCACAGCACTAAATTCACTAACACAGACATAGATAAGTCTGTGTTAGTGAAACACAGATAAAAGTTATGTCTGTGTTGGTGAAACATAACAATGCATATTATGTATGTGTGGTTCGAATTGCGTTCTGTTTTTAAGAGGGGGAGGGAGGTCCAGAAGTCCACGGAATAGAAGGGTTCTAATTAAATGAAAACAACGAAATTATTATTCCTTCTTAATATAATTCAGATCTTGAAATTAACTTATTTATTACATCAAAAAAAAATATACCTTCCTTCACAAAATGAGCCAAAATCGCCCCAATTCAAATCGTCGTTGCTTTTGATGTGGGGCGCGAGCATTCTTGGCACTCATCTTGCTTTTGACATTCCAAGATGATCGTGTAAGATTCTCAAAATGATAGTGTCTGATACTCCTACTATTATTGCAGAAAGTTGTTTCTTCTAAAGGCGAGCATCTTATATACATTTTAGAGAATACCAATATCATATTAACTAAGGTTATAAACCCGGTTGTGCTGCCTACCCAGGTTTTGGCAATCAATAAATAAGCATAGCAAACTATCTTACCTAAATCTATAGTTATTACAATTCTTTGTGTTTGGTCCGTTTTGATAAGTGACAATTGTTATGCGTTATAGTTATCCTCTAGATTTGATTGACCACAACTAATGATTTCCCGTTTTGTCTATTTAAATATGAATAATTAATAAATAAATATCGCCTGTTTCAAAACTTTTGTTTAACCTAAGAGATAGAGAAATACTCTAATCAATGTTGTTTAAAAATTGTCGTTTTAATATTTTTTCAACATACCTAACCCTTGATTTAAAAATAAAATGTTGTTAATATGCCTACAACCAGCGCTCTCACCTTACTATAGAATACTAGAAGTCCGCCCCGGCGTCGCACGGGTGTCATAATGATTTTATGGGTATTTTTTTTACACCTTGGGTCACATTATCAAAGTTTTCATACGGATCCCTAATAGTTACTTCCCTAATATATATATTTTTTTTTTAAATATAATAATAAATAGACATATGGTATTCCAATATTTTTTGTAGATATTGATGTCCTCTATAAAACTGTAGTACATTACTTTGCTCTATTGTCAATAGTTTTTGCAGCGTACGCGATATAAGATTATTTTTTGGTATTTTTTTCACACGTTGGGTTACATTATAGGAGTTTTCATACGGATCCCTAACATTTTTGAAAATATTCCATAGCCTATGTTCATCAGGAATAATGTAGGATTGTAATAGTGAAATAGTTTTTCAGTCAAATCGGAGCCTATTCGATGCAAACAAACAAATAAACAAACAAACATTCAAATCTTTCCTCTTTATAATATTACAGACTAGCTGTAGACTGCGCGCGTTGCTACGCCACCAACTCGGAAACCTTCGTGGGCTTATGAACAACAACTTTGCTAAAGATCATCACATGATCAAATGCATAGTTTACGATTCTATAAAGGACATACAGACAAACATTCATTTTTATATATATAGATGGTATGAGGATGTTTGTTTTCCTTGCATAAAAGGAACTTAATAACGAAACGCACGCACGAAATTCAATTTACTTAATTGTTGCATTTTTTTCCGGATTGACTTGTTTGTGGAGCGATATCTCGTAAACGAATAATGTCTATAGGCTGAAAATTTATAAAATATACCACTAATGTGCACTCGTTTAGCGAAATACCAAAGCAAGTGTAACGACTTACCTGCATTAACGGATTTTTGAACCTCCCCTCGTATATTTTCTACCTACTTGCAATTTTTTTCATCTAAAAGGATTATTTTGTTTAGGTACTTACTTACATACGGCACAGTAAGTCAGCTACGATAAACAACATGCTAGTAGATGTTAGGTACAAGATTCCATAATATCTCGCCAATTTACCTAAAACATTTCAAAAACCATGTGTGTAAAATCGCCACTTTGTAATAGTCGGTAGAACCAAACATGTTTTCTGAAATCGTTTCAATTTCGGGCCGTATCAACTGTCAGTTGAATGTGACAGATCACGTCACTTCAGTCGGTCTGTTTTGATTGTGTTGTGCCGGTATAGTAAACGTTCCTTCCTATCCTTGTGTGTTACGGTGTAAGGGTGCGATCGTTTATAGATTTATATTAGCACGAACAACCCATTCGTCTCTGCGTATCCGTCGCGGACATTCGTCTTACTCCGATCCAGTTAATCAGCGATAAATATCTCCAATACTTATGGGTAAGTAAATACCTACTACTACTAATCATTCGCTTGATCCATACTAATATCTCTTTTGTCACCTATCAAAATATTTTATCTAATTTATGTACCTACTACCTGAGATGCGTAATGGACCCCATAGGGATGCATACATTTTACGAATTTCTGCCTAAATCCACCAATTTATGAAAAAAATTCCCCAAGTAGGTAGGTACTTTCTTGGTAATAACAAACCAGTCTATGGGTAGGGTTTAACAAAATAAGGTCCATGTTTATTTCATCAATTCACCCTTTGAATTTTATAAAATGGCGTCATTTGCATAAATCAAATTTTTGTAAAGGATTTGTACCCAAATTTATTTCAGACATCCTCCGTTACTTTTATTTGTTTGTCACCTACATAAATACCTAAGAGTAAATATGTTAGATCTACCCTCATATCTTATTATACTTGCCTTTCAAAAATATGGATTTAATATGGTGGGCACAACGCATATTTATTTTGTTTTTACAACGTACATTTGGCTCAGAATTCATTAAAGCAACAACAAAAATCACCTACACAAAAGATAATCTAAGATCTGAACGTGAAATATAAAAGAGGGCAATATTTGGGGGGTCAATATGAACAAAGGATTCGGATAGCTGTTGTCCTAATTCAGCAACCGGTTCTACTTTGTATTCGAATGGCAAAGTTCTTGAGAGAACTCTTTGAGTTGAAATTTAGATGAAATGATATGTAACAAGGTTGAGTTCTGTAATTTGCATTGTATTTTTGTTATTTACTTCCTTTGTTTGAGAATTTGATGCAGACATACAGTATAGTCAACTCGAAGATGATTAGTAGGATTTCTTGCTAGATGTATCAATCTCATTGGCAATTATCATCACATATTTTTGATCTTGCTTAGTTTTGTATTGATAAGTTAAACAAAGCGGACTCAGGATAATCTCCAAATCCTGATTGCACAAAAAATTAAACATATTGGTTTATTGATATAAAGAGCTACATCTAGATACCTTATACCCCTTAGTACAACACCAAAGTAATTATTCTAGAATCATACAAAAATATTTGATATCCTAGTGAGATTTGAACTCTCACATCTCGAGTTAGTCAAGAAGATTTGTTCATATATATTTTTTTTTTAGCTCAACAATCTGCCATTCAAGGTCTACCAGGCAGATATAAAGTGGCGATGTGCAGAGATGCCCAAAATCGCTCTTACTGCCCTCGCGGCAGCAACTGCACCTATGCTCACTCGGAAGAAGAACTTGAAAGGTGAGTTCAACTTTCAGAATTCTGGAGCTTTCTTACATTCTAAAAGTGTATAAACTGCTGTGTTACTAACTGAAGTTCAATCCTTCTGTGCATTAGCACAAGTAAAAAGAAAATAGTTTGACAACTGTCATTTCCGAGCTCGGTTGACATCCTATCAGATCTTTGGAAAAGTTCAACGGGGGCAGTCAAATTCACATCCAAATATTACATAATGGTACATGCCCACTTTTTGCAATGGTAAGCATTCTATTAGTGACAGGTGTGAGGCCATCACCACTGTTGCCTGGTAGAACCATGTGCAATTTTTTCAAAATATTAAATAAATAAAAAAGATAATTAAAGTGATATACTCGACTTTTAAAACAAAGGTTTGTATTCGAATCCTGATCTGATATTGAAATATCAAATCGAAGACATGTAGAACTCTTGCAAGGCACAACTGAAACAATCAACTCACTACTATTTCTTCTGACCAAGAAGTAAAAACCAGTAACTAAACAAAATAAATTCATTTTGGTATTTTTAGTTCTTTGTCTTTAGAGTTTATTTGTAGGTACATAAGGTTAAGAATTTAATAATTTATGACTTTTAATAGTCTACTTTAGTTGATCTTTTGATCCTAATACAAGACAATATATTGACTCAAAAAAATGTATGGAAAGTTATTAGAAAAATATTGCCAAAAAAATCGCTATCACAAGATTACATCTAAAGATATGTACTATCCTGTATTGTCATTGGTTGCCATTGGCACCACCATTGTCTGGCTAAGTAGTAATAATAATCTGCTCTTTTTAATCAGTTCATGTATGTACCCCAAGTTTATTATTACTCGTTTTAAAAAATGTAACAAAGCTATGTATGGAACTGTATCCCATACATTTTATTTGAATAGACTCTGTCTTTATCCCGTCAATCATTGTCCAAGCTCGAATCTCATAAAGAGCATTCTGCACGTGTACACACACACAAATACGTGTACCATACGCATATTTTTAGCCTAAAATGTTGTAATTCCTTTCAAAGAAAGGGTGAAGGGAGCACCCTTTGAACTCTCCTGCCGTTCATTGGTCCTGACCATTATTGGGGCGTCTCAAGGGCACGGACACAATATTGCGAGCAGAGTTAGCAATTTTATTTTTTACAATAATTTTCGCATCAAGAAAGCTTTCATGACATACGCTGCGATCCATGACCGCCTACTCTGTACAGAAGTATTGAGGAAGTGGGTAATTTACTGGCTCCATAGTCATACAAAGTTGTTTAACCTGGATCGCATGTTACGCTCTGTTATAGTTAGCAAATGTTGAGGCCAAAAATTAATTATAAACCGGTTCGAGGCAGATAATGAAAACCTAAAATAAATATTAGAACGCACTTAATTTTTTTTGTAATTCTTATATTTAAAATCAAGTAAAGCATTACACTACATAACAAAAAAGGACAACACATTGTCCATGTTTATTGAGTCGAATGTAATATTTGCATCTGCTCCGTGATAAGTTTTTGTTTAGGTAATAAAAATACCGCGGGAATCGAACCCTTGCTCTTTAAGCTTCGCAAAATGTTTCGGACTTTATGCATATTATTATATCATGCAACGCATTCATTTTATTGACAATGTGCCGCCATACAGTCTATAGTACTGGCCACCCCATGTCTGCACTCACACAGCCACATTCCCCTTTCCACCCCGCGTCTCCCCGTGCTACGAAGGGCTCGCACTTTATTATTACTCAACCAGACACTGGACCCAACGGACGTTAGTAAAATCCTTTTAAAGTGGTTCCCTGAAATCGTTGAAGTCAGTTCTTGAAGATGGCGACGTTCCTGTGCTATGTGCCTGTTTGGTAAGTATTATTATAAATCACATTTGATTCGCCCCGTGTTCCTATTTTCGCGTTGTTTGTGACTTTCTTGTGCTGTATTTCACGTTACCATTTTGTAATTCAAAAGTTTATATATTTTTAAGATTGGTGGAGCTCTTTGTAATGATAATACTAGCACCATTATCTATTTTTGCATGTCCCGTGTGTACTGTCCTTTGCCTCGAATTGGTGGATGCAAGGCAGTACTAGGGCATGTTCACGATGTACCTTGTTATAGGCGATAGTCATGCTTAGTAGCATGGCCGCCTGCTTGTTCTGACTCGAAGTGATTCAAAAAAATGGTGTGTGTCAGCTCCGACGCACGACTGGAGTTTACCAGATCGTGAGTAGAGCGTACCCCCACTATAAGATGTTTTGCCATCAGTAAGAGTGAGAGAAAGCATTATAAAGTATAGGCAAAGTAAGGGTACACACTACCCACGATCTAGCTGCACTGCTCACACCAAATTAGAAAGTTGCACACCAAAAACGTAACGAGGTTATGCGTTCAGTAGATTTTACTACTCACATTTTTTTCATACCGGGCGCCTTATATCAAAAACCGATTCTTAAGGAGTAAACTCCAAAAAAAATGCAATCATAATTTTGATGCTATTTTAAGCAAACATAAGTGAGCCAATGCTCACTTCTACATGTGAGCATTGGTATATTAGAGGTATATTAGTAATCGATTTGAAGACTTTTCATAATTATATTGGCCGATTGGAAGGTACCTTGATTTTAAATTCTAAGGTCGTGGTTTCGAATCCCAGCGCGTATCAATAGATTTTCCTGTTAGAATTTTTAAACTAACAAGAATAATATCGTGAGGTAACCAGTTAGTATAAATCTTATAAGGAAGCAGTCTTATAAGCGGCAATGGGCTTGCAACCTGTCACGTATGGAATGCTAACTAATGTAAAAGGTGGGCATGTGCCAAATGTAATGTTTGGACGTGCCTCTGAGTCCTCCATATACTTCAAGTATTAATTTTTTTTTCTCTATCATCGGCCGCTTTTCCACATTTTATTTTATTGAGGTTCAAGTTCGATTAATGTACATAATTACTAATTTCTAAACCCGCGGCCTATATACTCTTTTAATGAAACTTTAAAGGCGAAAGCTTAAGCTGACCTAGATGCTTCGCTATAAATCAAGGCCTCCTCAAATATTCATCTTTATTGATTTTCTGTGCTCGGAATTAGCTATCGATCGATATGACCAATTTTAAAGCAGTTTCTTTAATTGAAAAGTTTTAAACGCAAAGAAATCGATTGTGACATTGCAATAGGTATAGTTCATTTCTTTAATGATCAATTATACATTTATTTAGGTAGATACAGATACTATAAAAATCTGTGTATTGAAAAAAAAAATATTTTGGTTGATGTCACCTATGTTAAACCACAAGGTTGAATCATGATGGTATTAAATTACATGATGGTATGGTATTAAAGCTTGAAGGCCAGACTTACAACGACATCGCTGCATCGTTTGAAGGAAACGTCAAGGTAATTTTGTTATTTGTTGTAGGTACCGCCGCATCAACTCCGCCAACGGTAACTATCAGTACTTGATCCAACCGGGGACTCCTTTGGCTCCCATGCCACGTCCTATCTACCAGCGCTACTCAGTGCCGCCGCCGTCCATGCCTCGCATGGATAATACCTTTAACATGCAAGGTAAGCGTCTTCTTTTCTTCCTCTAGCAAAAAAATTAAATGAAACACAAAATAGCTAACCTATAAAAAAATTATAAAAAGCCGTTACTTTTTACACATCTGCCTGGTCCGGTTGCTAAATATTCTTTTACAATACATCACAATAACAAGGTCAATCTTTTGAATGGACCTAAAATGCAAACGGATTTAAAAACATGTTCGAATTAATAAGGGGCCAAAGGGGACTAATTATTGTGAAAGAGCTAACAAAAAGAATCTTTGCTTTATCAATATCGTTTATTTAGATGAATAAATTAAACTAGTTTTTAACATGGCGATATAATCTCATTTACAATGTTTTTTTGTGAACAGCTTCGCAGCCTGCGCGTGGTTCGATGGTGCTCGGCAGCGCCGAAGACCTGAAGCGTGAACAAAGGTACATCTACCCTCGTGATCAGCCGTACGAGCCGTTGTTTTTGCGCGAGCATAAGCGTGGGCCGCCGTTCGAATATGTGCGCGAGCATGCGCGCGAGCACGATCGCGACGGGCCGCACGAGCATGCGCGCGAGCAGTCGTTTGAACATGCCCGCGAGCAGACGTTTGAGCATGCCCGCGAGCATCTCTATGATAATTTACGCGAGCAGGCGTACGAGCATGCGCGCGAGAAGCCGTACGATCACGTGCGCGATCACAACCACAACCATGCCCGCGAGCATGATATCGCCCAAGAGCAGTCGTATGGCATCAACCGCGAGCAGCCATATTATGACATTACCCAAGAGCAGTCGTTTGGGCATGCCCGTGACATGCCGTACGACCGCGATCAATCATTCGATCAACTGCCGCAGAACGTATCTGCAGACAACTTTGTAGAGTAAGTACTTTTATGTACTTCTAGAGAACTCTCTATGAAATATGCTCCCCGAAAATTAAAGTAACTAAAATACTAAATTATGTTATGGACTTAACTTGTTTACGTTTTGACTGAATATCGTTTCTTTCTCAGGACCTATGCGGCTATTGTGAGACAAGGAATGCTGGACAACGGCAGGATTGTCGGCTCCAGCCAGGGCAACCTGAATGGCAACATAAACCCTATGATGCCACCTTCTGGACGCTACTACCCGCGTTTTGCCGATCGCCCTGTCTACCCCTACAGGTAGGTCCTCTGACTTTAGGAGATAAACAATAATGTGCCAAATATAATGTTTGGACGAACCTCTGACTACCCCCACTAGACATCTTCAAAGGATCTAAGCATCTAAAGATCTGAGAGGATGTCTACCGTACTTGGGGGTTACAGTCGTGATCATATTTATTTATTTTTTATTTTACAATAATCCAAGCAGCAAAAAACACCGGTACTATAGGTGTGAAAAATATTGGTGTGTTGGCCGAAGGTTGCGGGTTCGATTCCCGGCCGTGCGTGACCGAATTTGCTCTTCGAAAAATGCGCAAAGAAATCTAAAAGGATGTTTATTGTACTTAGGGTGAGTCGTGAAGTCGTGATCCTTTTAATTTTAATTTGCATCGAATAATAGGTTGAACTATTAGTACAAGCGAGTCATTATTTTCGCGATAATATAAGTTTTGCCTCACTTTATTACTCTGATATTTTTATTACCTTATTGATCTATGACAATGACGCCACGATCTGTGATCATTTCTATAGTCATTGATTGTTTTTTTTTTTACTTTTATTATCATAAAGAATGTTTTTACTCCAACGACAAGCAAGGATTTTTGAGCTCTGCCTTTAGTTAGTTTAGGGCAGGATGACGCAAGGCTGACATGACATTTTTTACGCGTGACGTTTGAATTTTCCACCGGCTATGTTTTGATCCTCTGGTAAGAGATGGCGCTCTCCTGCGCGCGCATCCTGTGCGTTGATTGCCGAGATAGGGAAGCGGGTGTTTTCTCGATATAATTTTGGCGGGTCGCAGGATGATTGCGACGGGCTTCATTCGTATAGAAAGCAGGTTACCGGCGTCTGTACGCTGTTTCATACACCAGTAACTTGAAGCTTTTCGAGCTTTTAAATAGGTGTATTATAATATTCCTGCCGAAAACTGAAATTGGATGTTCATACCGAGCATTTTGGTCCTTTATCATCGATAATAACCGCCCTTTTTCAAAATTATAAAAAAACTAAATTCAAAAATCATTTATTTCTATAAAATCACAAGGATCACTTTGAAACGTCTTAGGAACTAGGTGAAGCTACGCCGATTACACGCGACCAAGCCTATAAGAATCAGGCAAGAAACATGGCTTGGGGTCTACCTTTTTTTTAATGATCCTTTCCTTAATGCTATGTAGAGCTCCAGTGTGGTGCCAATCGAACAAGGTGAAGGCTCAAACAAGAATAATAATTAAAAGTACCTACTACTCAAGTACGTACAACAATAAAAAAAATAACTAAAGAGCTTCAGCACAAATTCAAATTCAAAATTACGTTCTTGATTTCCCTTCGGATTTCGTTCATTAGACTCTTAGAGGACATCATTGATTTCTCTAATTGCCAGTTTATTGCTTTTATAACGAGAGTTTCTGAATAAGTTTATTCATATTCTCGCATCGATACAAATCAGTCACAAATTGAACATTCTTGTAAACTTTAGAGTAGTATAAATACACCCGGTAGAAAAGTGTTGTTAAGCGAGATATCTACCTGTTTTTTATCACATGTGTGGCTAAAATCAGCACAATATAGCCCGTGTCATTGACACAACGCTGCTTCGGCCATTTTGACTGATCGTGGCATTAGAATCAGAATAATATATTCAGAGCGTGTGGTTGCTGAATTCATCACGATGTTTGAGGAATTATCGCTGTTTTTCCCTAGCTATTTGGCCTCGTAAGATCATTTTTATTACTATAAGTACTGATAAGCTAAACATAGTTTTTAGGTTGTGCTTCTGTTTTGGTGTTTAAATGTATGTATGTATGCATTTAGAACATATACGTGAAAGTGTGCTGTGATATGGATTAGTCGGTTTCCATGGGATGATTTGCTCGTCCTTTTGGAACCGTCGAATAAGGCACATGATACGCGTTACTTATAATATGATGTAAATAAATAAATGGTTCAGTTACTATTGTTATGGTACAACCCGGTGAAACCATTTGGGTTTTATTTAATGCCGATACCACAATAAATGATGTTTATGATGTTCAGCTAGCTAAACAGCTTTCAAAAGAAAAATACTGAGCTTAGCCGAGACATTTGTTTTGTAAAACGAGACCAATTCAAAACGTTTACAGAGATACAGACGAGAATTGACACGAATACATGTATAAGTTCCTGACGCTACACTATAGATAAAATCCTTGTTCTCATTCACTTCTGAAACTATGATGCTGCCGCAAAACCCAAGGCCCTAATCAAACATTTGCTTTATGCACATATATATTTCCCTAATCTACTAACACGCACACACACTAAATTATTAACACGCCTTGGCAGCTCTTCACAAATATCGTCTTTCCTTGGCCTGTCGAACAAGAAAGAAGTGTTCAATATCATTTTTCTAAATGCGAATTATGTTTTCACAAAATACCGTCCATATTCTTAAATTCGTACAAAATTCCTAGATTTCGAGTTATATTCAAACTGGGATTAACGAGATTATGGTATGCACTAATGCTATTCCATGCGAAAATTACATGCTTATTTTTGCTAATGCTTTTTTTACGCATAGTAGAACTGATATGTTCATTATTTTATGTTTATTAAGTTTTAAGTTATTTTTACCGTTGTTGCGTATTTTTTATTTGTTATGTTATAGTAAATATTAATAGATTTTTAGCTAGCGCTATTGAATGCTATTATTTCTTTTGTTTGCTTTTGTCGTATACTTGTATTATTTTAATTTAGATTATAGCTTGCTATTATAGTTTGCATAAGATTATACCCTATTAGTAATTATTTTTTGTTTGCTTGCTTGCGAATAGTTTTTACTCAAATTATTATACTTTGCACTTTCCTGCGCTGAAAATTACACACATTTTCATTCATAACCTATTTTTGTGAAAACGTTGAATAACAAAATATTCCTCCATTCAGTCTATCAAAATGTTTAAGTAATTTTCGAGTACTTGAATTTGTTTCACGATATTCTCGTTTGTCCTAGCGGCCGCATCAGCAACGAAGAGATGGCCCAGTACGCTGGCATGGGCGGGCAGGTTGGCCCCGTGGAGAAGCCTCGCGAGTACTCCCCAGCAACCATGGAGTATCCTCAGAAACCCTTCATCGCCGAGAGTAAGTGTTTGTTTATAATGACAGCCTTTTGAGGCAGAGAGTTGCGCCATCCACTTTTAGTTATCTACACTGATTATACAGAGACGAGTATCTTTGGTTTTTTGTATGTTTGATAAGGTTAAACTAAAAAACTACTGGACCGGTTTAATAAATTCATTCACTCATCATAATTATCCCTTCTATTCGCAATAAAACTCTTAGAAATTCTAGTAGTCTAGACATTAAAACAGGTAAACTAAGCTCTATTTTTAGCCGATTTATTGTTTTTCTACGTACGATTGGTTATTGATTAGCGGTCTTGTGCACTGGATGGTAACTCTACAATATGACTACGATTACTAACTCTCTATTCTTATCACTACATAGTATAAAGCAAAGTCGCTTTCCGCTTCCCGCGTCTGTATGTATGTATGTATGTATGTTTGCTTATATCTTTAAAAATACACAACGGATTTTGATGCGGTTTTTTTTAATAGATAGAGTGATTCAGGAGGAAGGTTTATATGTATAATAACATGCTACCCGTGCGAAGCTAGTTATACTTATAGGTGACTTCTGTTTTCACGCTTCTTTATTATATGTATGTGTGAAATATTATGCATGTGTTGGTTTATCTGAACCAACGTTAATGTATTTGATTAATCCGATTGCATATTATGTTTGCAGTTAACGATTATTTCGATTTACTTGTTGGCTCAATTGCACTTTAATTATACTCGTGACACTAATGACTGACTCTAATATGAAACTGTCAAAAATACGAGTAGGTAATCGTAGTCGTACTGTATTGGTCTGCTTCGGAGCAGACCAATACCACAAGTATAAAATGTATGAACTACAACTACATTTGTCTTCCTTTCTATATTCAAAATTTACTTCGCGTCTCTAATTGGCTGTAAGTACACATTTTTATATAAATACTTTTGTTACCATGATCCTGTTCGCAATGTGAGTTCAGCGCCATAATTGAACTAGATACCATCTCGTATTTATAATACTAAGACTGTTTTGTAGAATGGAATATAATCATCTCATTTTAAGTTTGACAAGATGATGTGTAGTTTGACATGTGGTAGATATTATTCTTACATGAAATCCTTGTAAGTACTGTGCTGACTAGAGACAACCACCAAACTTACGTGATTGGACGAGGTAGATCGCGGTTCATGAGATACAGCTCTGTGAGAGACAGACGGACAGCGAATGTTTTTGGGTTGTATTTTTTACTAATTCCATATTATTTATGTAGAAACTGATCCGAAACTCATTGGTATTGCTCACATGATATCATGAGCTAGTTTTCAACAATGTTGCTAGGGTTCAATTTAAGCAACACGAAACAGAACTTTGACTCTTGAAAACCTATTTATTTTTAATAGTATTTTATTTTCTATATGGAAAAAGAAAACATTAAATCAATTTATATTTTCTCATTGAGAACAGTCACTCGCTTTGTACAGGGCAAATCGTATGAAAACATCTTCAAGCTTTTGTTTGAGTCCATTTGTGTTGTCTAGCTTTGACTCTAAAACATTACACATGTATTATGATATACCGTTACCATAATATCATGTTCTTTTTGTTTAAGCTTATCCTTATCGGATGGTGGGTATGTATATCCATATCCCCATCCCAGTCCCCTACATGATCAGTCTGTCCTTGTTTATTATAGATGGACCAGATAGGCACTTCGAGTCTCTATCCCTTGCCATCTCGGGACCTCGCTCGATAGCATTGGCACAGCCGCAGGAGCCGACCTGGCCTCCTACCACCAACACCAACACCGTAAGTACTATTTTTAAAGCATAATTTATCGACTACCCGATCGCATACCTCATACCCTCATTAGACATCTTCAAGAATCTCGAATTCAAATAATGACTAAGAAACAAATTTATCCTAGAAGTTTGAAGGCACATAATCAGTAGCTTTTTTAAAATATAATTGTTTTTAACGAGGTTTATTGTTTTTACTTATATATATTTTTTTGCAGGGCAAGTCCCCGCAAATGTTCAAGTTCGATGAAAAGGTGAAGAATCTGCCGCTCGGCATGGAGATCGGCAAAGCAATCCCGATCGGTGCTGAGATCAAGAACGTACCCATTGGAAGAGATTTGGGGTCCAACTTGGCCATTGGCATGGACATCGGAAACAACATGCCGATCGGCATGCCGCAGACCAACGGCAATGTAAGTTATTTTTTATCATCAGAAAACTCGGTTTTATAATGGATTTAATCTGTCCATCTTGATCATTGTAGTTATTTTTTTAATTACATAAAAGAAAAATATAATAAAAAATTATTGTAACAGTTGGTTTTCCTTACAGATGATCCAGCGAGGAATGGAGCCCATTAGAAAGATGCCCAAGGTACGAACAGCTAATGAAAAGCAGGACGATGTGAGTATTGCTTTATCTCACGGCAGAAAATAGGCGGTTTTTAAGTTTGTTTGTGTTTGTCCTCCACATAGCATGGTTCAGAAACTGCTAAACAAATTAGACTATGCATAACGGCTGCTGGTTTTACTGAGACGTTTGAATTTAAAAAGTGACGCATTTTTCTGCTTCGTTTGCAGCAAGAGCTGGAGATAGAGCTCAAGGCTCTGGAGAAGCGTATCTCCACCGAGTTCTTGAAGGCATCTGACATGTTTGTGGGAGGGGACAAGGGAGTGAAGAACTAAACACTCGTAAGATTACATATTTTAGAATTAAGAGTAGTGTGATCAATGGTTTTTGTGTAAGGCGCTTAGTGTTCGCGCTTTTTTTTGTTTTCGGAACGCGTTTTTTTTACTAGGTAACGAGGCCGCGTATGATGATAACTAGGCCAGTACGCTGAGTACCGCTCTAACTTAAGATTAATTTTGCAGGGCGTAGTTTGGGGTTAGCTTGAGATTTCGTGCTCATAATTGGCACGTCCGAGCTTATAACATTTCACCATGCAAAATCGCCCCGTACGTAAAATTTAACTCTGTTTGTACCTTTCGATCTGCCTTATATTGGGCAGATTATGACAACTTCTGGTTTATATACTCCCCGTATATAATTTTTTTTCAATAATTGATTGTAAGAACGCAAAGCGATGTTTACCGCTTTTAATAAAACCTTTACGATAGTACGCGTACCTGTGTACAATATTTTTTTAATTCTCGTTTTTTGGTGAAATGCTTTTTCGGCTTTTATATTTGAACGCTAAGCGCTATATAATTACGGATTCAACCCCTTGTGTATTTGTGATTTCTTACCGAACGGACTGCATTTGTGATGGTACTAAGAAAATAATTGTATGGGACAAAAGACATGCTCTTTTCAAGTGCCAAGTCTCGATTCGGATATGAGGTTTAGATGGATAACCCGACCGACTATGTATCATTATTATTCTGAGAGGCTGTTGTATAAATCGCTTATGGTCTTGACCACAGAGTAAACTAATTTGGACACTGCATAATACTATGATATCGGTCTGTCGTGGTCTGATTTGAAAGTAGAGTCCGATCGGAGTAGCGTAGATATCTTGTACTCCTAAATGTGTATATTTTTTTAAAATATTAAGAATCTGTCAACGCTTATAAGTTTTACCCTTGTATTTATGTACGACTTAAAGCGTGAAATTCAAATATTTTTCGTGACTACTTTACCGTGTCACTATCGTTGTCGTAACTTGTGATTTTAAAAATTGCCCCCACAATCGAGCTACACAGACACCACTTTGGACATCAACACAGTTTAAATGCCTGACTCATTAACATTTGCCCACTTCTATGATTTATAATGTAACACTCGTTGACTAAGCACCTTCTAGGCGTTTTAATTTTATTCCGGATTCGACATTTTTGGGAGAAAATTGTAACGTTATCATAAACCAACGCTAGTGACACCAAACTTTTTATACACCTTGCCTGCTGTGAAGTTGATCTCACGCGTGCCTCAAGTATTTTCGGGTTATTGGCTCGAGGCTTGCACCACTTGAGTTCACAGCGGCCAATCATTTTGTAAACTGGATCACAAGTGACCGGATCTGTAAGAGCCGTTCTAGATGTTTCCCCGAAGACGTGGTAAAGCCGTTTATACGCCTTGAGACGAGCATTCCATAGCATCAGTCTTCAGTTTAAAGTTAAAATCGCACGTTTCGGAGTCTTGTGATCCGAGTCAAATCAAATCAGCCGTCGACGTAATCTTGTAAATCAAATGCCTTTGTTATTGATCGGTATTCGTAGCTCTTCTTATTGGTCGGTATTTATTTTAGTACTAAACTCAATTCGGGATACCTTTGAAACTTATTTTCATCCCGTTACACCACCTTAATGAGTAAATTTTGTATTTAAAGTATTCAAGCCAAATTTAAAGTAAAAAGCACCACACGTTTAAAATTTCCTGTGAGGTTATTTTTTTGTTATATTAAGGAATTGTATACCAAATCAAATTTAATACCAAGTTTCAAGTTTGTAAGTTCAAGGAATAACTCTCCTTACGATGAAAACCACAATAAAATAAATACATCATCCAAATTTCAATTCCCTAGAGCCAGCGGTTTAGAGTGCGTTTCCATTGACGCGGTGTAGAGAGAAGAGAGCAGACCGTGAACTGACCAATCACAGTGGTCAAAATCTCGATTCTGGATTTTGAACACTGGGATTTTTCATTTCACGGTCAGTGAAAACGCAACCTTTGGCCGTACGTTGTCCATTATGTCATTCAACCAGTCAAAACTTTGATTCTTATATTACTTTTATTTTTATATTTGATTATCTACTTATATTTTTTTTCTATGCCGACCAATAAGATCTTGTAGTAAATTGACCCCTTGCTACTATCATCATCTTATAAATTGTTCAAGTGTTTTGTATTAGAGCTATAAATTCAATACCGATCCAGCCCATCCACCATAAAGGCACTCTGCCGTATACGGCATGATTTAGCACAGTTCCATGACATAATTAATCTAAAAAAAACTGTACTCGTCGAATTCAGTACCTTCTTTTTTTGTCTGTTAGTAAACCGCGAGCTCATTTCGAGATTAAAAGTAGCTAACGCCCGACTACATTTCAAATCGGATTTCAATTTAAATTGAGTTTTAACACGTTATAAGGTAGACCAGGTACATTATGCCATGGACTGTGCGGTCTGTAGCCGTCTCCGGATGAGCACCTTTAATCGACAAATGCCTCAAAGTAAGTCGTAGCAAATAGTCGGGAGCGGTAACTAAGGCTGGTGATAAAAAAATTTAAAGGCTGTATGTAAAATTAATACGTTACTGAGAAATGCAACTCCACGCCTGACGTCAATGTACATATTTGATTGTGTTATTTTAATTTATAGTTTAGGTTGTTTGTGATTGGTTGTTTCATAATGATGAAATGACCAAATAATTTAATTTATTTATTTTCGAGTTCCTTGTAAATTATGGTCGGATTCCAAACTTACAGAAGAAAATATTTTAAATGTTATAAGCCAACCAAAATGTATAGCTACATAATAAAACGCGATCTCAAACAAAAAATAGCGCAAACGCGAATTTTGTAGATAGTGCTGCCTGTCATCGTTTTAGATGATAAATATCTAAATCCCAATAATAATATTCAATGTGAACGAGTTTGCTACTGGTTCGTTCCGCAATCTTTAATTTTCATTGTAATATTTGGGCATAAGCTTCGTCGTGATAACGTAGCTTATTTTTAGTACATCCTTTCTTTTAATAAAATAGAGCGGAGACGGAAGAGTCTGTTTAAAGATTTCGTTCGTCTTTTGGTACTATTTGAACTTGAAAGCCTATTTTTAAGATATATTTTGTAATAGCGTGTCAGATTATTTATTATTTACGTTAATTTGTTTATAAGTTATTTTAACGTTTGAAAAGCTTTTGCCTTAATCATGGTAATCGTAAGTCGAATTTAAATTAGAAATCAAAATTAAGTAAATTTAAACATAATATTACCATGTAACATTTATTCGTAAAAAAAAAACAAAAAAATTGATAAATTCGAAATTTACCAAAAAGAATACAGGCACTCGATCCACTAGCGTGTGATAAAACGTGTTCATGTTTACTTGTTTAGCTAAGCACGAGTAGCTACCACAGCGTCGAACGGGTATATATACCAGCCCAGCAGATGGGATTGACCTGGCCGATAATATTATTTTAATTTAAACATCACAGCTTATAATAACTAGATATTATTTTCTACAGGCGTACAGGTGCATTTCTAAGTGTTATTTTATATGATATTTAGATTTTAAACGATTATTGGATGTAAAAAGCCTCCAATGATCTTTTTTTTGTAAAGCATTTGTTTAAAAATGCATAGAATTTTTTTTTAAACTGTCCTAGATAGGATTTAAACTTTTTTAAAATTGAAATTTAATTTTAATATTAGGTTCTTGACATACAGCGCGTTAAAGATAAATTAAAAATTAAATTCATTATAGCGCTCATATGGAAACGATATTTGACCTAAAAACGTACAATAAATTAAAGTTGCTGTTCGGTTGTATGTCACTTTTAAAAGCATAATACTAAAGATCTTATATTAATGGGTATTGATAAAATTAAATGTGCTAAAACTTTGTCTTTAGCGCGCTGTTGTGTTACTTACAGAAATACTTATCAAAATTAATTCTGTAACTTTTTTTGAAACCTTGTGAACAGCCAGGATTTGCAATCCATTTTAAATTGATCTTATTTCTAAAAGGGGCGTACACGTAGTCGTGTCTATCCTGACAGTAATATTGACGATTGAATAATGTAATAACATTAAATCATGAATATGTATTTGCTTATATATTATGTTGCTTTCATTTTGATGAATTAAAGTGTTCTATGATAATAAAATGAGTTTTATTTACTTCAACGAACCTCACCATACCATGCTAGGTATGGTGCTTTTTCGTGGCTTTTTCATCTTAATTGTTTTAATCTGTGTAATCTTAGGTAAATATCCTAAAATAATTATGAAACACATAAGTACATCCAGTACTTTTGTACAGTTTTAGAGACGGAAAGATCCGTATTGAAAGGAACTTTAAATAGATAAAAATTCGTGACCTAGAATAGCATCTAGGCTTTTTATATTCGAACAAAGCTGCGTGCCGAAGCTATAGGTAAATAGTCAAGAGCAAGCAGGGAGTGTTAGTGGGAAACAGGTAAGCAATTTGTTATATATCAATAACTATCTATACTTATATTATATAATATTATGAGGAAACATTTGTATGTTTGAAACGAATAAACTCAGGACCGATTTCAAAGATTATTTTACCATTAGAATGCTACATTACCACTAAGTAACAGGCTATTATTTATTACTAGACAAAAATAGAGATTCCTACTAAAACTACAATAATGTTACCCAAGGTGGAAAAGAAATAGCCATAAAATCTATTTCACTTTCAAAACTTTCGTGAGTTGTACTACACATTATTACAACAACGGGAAATTACTCACGTAAATGATAAATTGTCAATGAGGACACCGACAATGTTTCGATTCATCTAGAGAATCTTCTTCAGGGTGAGTGGACCATAACGCGCGCGCTACCCTGCTCGCATTGCCGTCTCGCACTGACGCGCGCGCGTTATGGTCCACTCACCCTGAAGAAGATGCTCTAGATGAATCGAAACATTGTCGGTGTCCTCATTGACAATTTATCATTTACGTGAGTAATTTCCCGTTGTTGTAATAAAGCCATAAAATCATTAGTAGGTACCTGTACGACGCGCCGCCGCCGGAGTTGACTGCTAGTCACTATATTCCATTGATAAGCAATAATCTTAGGCTCCCTGCCCAATTAATCACGTGTCTTCATATGCTCATGCATGATATATTTCTTGTACAAAATTACTTGCACTTACATGAAGATGGTGGATCAAAAAGTAATTTGCGCGTCGGTCGTCTTTGAATAATTGAATTCTCCGCTTGTAAATTCTGCAGATTCCTGTATTTATAAGCTTAGCCGCATTACAAGTTCAGCAACTTCTTTACTTGTCTGAAACCATGTTCTGGTAGGTAATGATTTTGCCTAAGTAGGCATAAGCAAAATCATTTCATCAGTTGCGGATACTTATCCGCAAAGCAGAACATCTTGTTATGTTGGTAAGATATTGATTGGAAACACACGTGCTTGTCCAAAAACAGGACATGTTAATTCACTTCGTAATATCGTCATTTTAAGAACAAACCAACTATTTTTTACATTATCTAAAAACACATACACAAAACAACACAACTTAAGAAATAAAGATAAATTAAACCTTCCTTA
Source organism: Hydriomena furcata (assembly GCA_912999785.1). Classification (NCBI taxonomy): domain Eukaryota; kingdom Metazoa; phylum Arthropoda; class Insecta; order Lepidoptera; family Geometridae; genus Hydriomena; species Hydriomena furcata. Next base: position 6,091,063 of record OU538821.1, read on the forward strand.
CACAAAACTACAGATAGTCAGAACTGGAACATATCACATGTCCATTCAAATATATAACAAGCTCCCTTCAAAATTAAAATCAATAGGAAAAAACTCTATATTTTTGAAAAACCTTAAAACCTTTTTAGTGTCTAAATGTTTCTATAATATAAAAGAATTTATGGTTAAAAATTAATAAACAAAGATTTCTATTTTAATTATATATATTTAGTTAGATAAATATATATTATTATTATTATTTTAATTAGTATGTAAATAGAATAATATATTATTGTAGTGCCCTAGCGGGGCCCATGTTGAGAAACTCTGTACAAATATGTTAAGACCATTGTACCAACTGGAGCAATAAATGAATATGAATATGAATAAACAAAATTAGCGCGCTCACAAACTGAAAATGTTCATCTTTCGCGGCTAACTTACAACATCAAATGAGCGCATGCGCGCTTGAAATAGAGATGGGGTAGTAGTTGATGGCTTGAATAACAAACATAATTAATCGATTTACAATCGTTTAATTAGTGCCACATCGTAAAAAATGGTATTGTAATTTCATAACTAATTATTATTATGAAAATATTTGTGTGTACTACTAAAGACACTAGAAAGCTACTGTCGCTCTGTACCCATTGTTTAAATTAGTAAAATTTTGTTTATTGAAAGGGCAAAAAAACAATTAACAACATTTTATTCCTCATGCGAAAAGTGAAAAAAAAAATCTCCATACAAGACCGCTCCACCTAGTATTCGTCCGGAAAAGTATATTCGGTTGACTTACCGAACATTCCGAATAATATAATATAATATAAAAGCTTTTATTTCCTTGCACAATATAAAATTAACTTAAATATGTATCTATGCATAGGTATATAAAATTATGTGTAAGGACCGCTTTCAGCGGTAAAAGCCTCCTCCAGCTCTTTCCATTTTTCCCGATCTCTAGCGGCTCTGCTCCATGTTTTGCCTGCTACTTTCACGATGTCATCATCCCATCGCATAGCAGGCCTTCCTCTTCTTCGTCTTTTATGTATTGGGTCCCAATTCATAATTGTTTTAGACGAATTCCGAATAAGGAACGAAATTAATATTCGACCTAGGCCTTAATAAATACTGGAAAATGTGGGCATGCGCTTCTGGCATTACCTCTAATCAAAGATCTGTATCTGAGGATACCCGGGATCGATATCCTAAGAAATACACACAATATTTTATATCTAGCTACATACGTAACATGCATGGAAAACTACCTTTTTATGAGTAATAATAATTTATTAAGGAATTTTTACACAGAGATGATTAACTTTATTATTAAACAATTACAACTTTTACATTCATTATGGTAATTTAAAATCTACGGCAAATACTTACAATAAATGAGATACATACAATATGAATAATACATGGAAGGGAGTGAATCGCTTCAAAACCTTTTTTTATGTATAATATACTGTTTCTTGCGTGACTGATAGTACTTACATAAAACTATTGACTCTAGAAGTAAGGAGTTCACTTCTATTGTTCCCGGTAGTCATCTTCGGCCTGTCTAGTATCAGTTACCAGTAGTTTTGGGCTAGTTAGCATGGTATGCCTAGCTGAGTTATTGTGTCCTTTCTCGTGAGTTCAACGCTTTTCTATTGATACCAGAAATTACTATGTTCGTTCCCAAAACTACAAGTATCTACATTCATTAATTTTTCGGTAAGAACTGGCTAAAAATCTATGATTTTCATAGCTATTATCTATGAGAATTACATAGATTCTTTAAAATTGGTATTCTCTAAATTCAACTGATGTTCATAGCTATGAGAAAATATTAATTAGATTCTATAATAGTTACTATTGTAGAGGGGGGGTGACCATAACTCTTTTTGAGACTACTAGTTAAGCATTGTATGCCTGTCGTAGATGTTACGACGCTGTTCGCGAACTTGCCGCTTCCACTTGTCCTGTTGGTGGGTCACACGATTAAGCACGTTGCCGCTCGCGCGCATTTGCGTTGGCGGACCGCTGGTCGAACCCTCGTCCTGGAAAATAAAAAGCAATAATCAGTATCACCTTCATGTATAAAAACCATAATCAACGTTTTAAAAACTAAAAAGAAAACCTACCCAAAATATTTCAAGTTTTTTAAGTGTTATCCATTTAATTGAGAAAAATTTCGGACTATCCTCTACAATCTACACATTAAAACAACATAATAAATAAAAAATATACGCGTCCGCCCTTCTTGTTTCGTTGGTTGAAAATAAATACAAGAATGCTTGAATCCAGAATGTCAGCTCGAAATGACTTGTACCTGGTTTTATTAATATGGCAAGTACAAGTGAAGACGTTTATAAGCCAAATTGGGCAATTAGGCACAAACACAGTTATTCTACCTCATGATGAACGGTGAGCAGTAATTGTAGTTGTGGTGTGTGTGTGTATAGACACGCGCTTTTGTGTGCGTGACTGCGGCTCGGACGATACTGAGCGCTACACACACAATTAAGACCAACCCTCCTTAGTGAGGAACAACTGTTAGCATGCACAGGGCCGTCTTTAGCCTACCTTGTGCCGGGGTGATGAGTGATTTTGTCTAGGCGCCCAAACTCCAGTAAAAACCTTGAAGCCCCAGATTTTGAGCCCCTGAATAGAGACGGCCCTGAGCAAGCACTTATTAGTACTCACATCTTCGTTAGTATGTTCCTGGTAGGAAGCTTTGGCACGCTTGTTGATGAGCGGATCCAAGCAGATTAGGAATCCCATGTAGACCACCAGCAGCATTATCACCCAAATCACGATGATAACTACCACCTGTAGAAACAAGATAAAACAAGTTATTATAAAAACACTAGCGACCCGCCCCGGCTTCGCACGGGTAGCATGTTATTATACATATAAACCTTCCTCCTGAATCACTCTATCTATTAAAAAAAACCGCATCAAAATCCGTTGTGTAGTTTTAAAGATATAAGCAAACATACATACATACAGACGCGGGAAGCGGAAAGCGACTTTGCTTTATACTATGTAGTGATTAAACCTGACTGCTAAAAAATAAAAATAAAATGTGTTCTTTATCTAGATTAATACCTTAAAAATTGAGAAATTTTTGACTTTTTGTATGGTCTGAGTCTACCCAGATAAGACTGAAAAAGTGATAAAACTGCAATATCTTGAAATCCCGCGAATTTGATAATTAATTGTCTTTTATTTAGGTAGCTAGTATCGATCGAGCTAGATCTAACGAATTATATAAAAATGAACTATTTAGCAATTCATAGTTTTGATTAAAAACGAAACTAGTATTATTGAAGAGCCAATTTTGGAAAATAAATCTATCAAGAAAATTTTCACCAATCGTGTTTCTGTCTTTAATTTATCTAGATTATATCCTTAAGTTATCTTTGTCATAAAAAACAAAACTGAATGTTTTGCAGCTATTGAGAAAAAACGATTCTGCATTCATCAAAAACATTTATTACCCGTCTTAAGTTATCATTGCCATAAAAAACAAAAATGTATGTATTTATTGCGGTTATAGAGAAAAAACTATTCTACATTCATTATACCTTATCTTATAATACCTTGATTATAGTAGTGTTCCTGTTTTCATATTTGCACTCACAGTGAGGGCAAAACTCCTGCTCCCTATTTTGCAGCTTGTCTCCAATGCGAGGTAAGATAACGCCTAAGCAGTTGCTGAAATGTAATTAAAAGCTAGATTTAAAACCTTTTTCTAGAACTACTTTTTATTAACTGTGTAGCTTTCCATCAGAGATTTTTTTATAATCGGACCAGTGGTACGGGTCGCAGTCAGTCATCTCCATCTTCGTAACCATCTGCGTGAGGAGGATGAGCTTCGTTGTCGGACGTACAAGACTGGGCATGACAGCTTTACCATGTCCAGCCGCCACCGACAACGACCGACAAAGCAAGCAAGCATTCCCAAAGCAAAGTTTCCCAAAGCATTCCCAAAGCATTCGGCCGGTTGTAAAACATCCCAAACCAAATCTAGGCGTAAGCTATTTTTTCAATGTTTCTCGCTTTTCTGAATCTTCGCGGATGAAGTCGCGGGTAAAAAGTTAGTTGGTTATAAATAAAACTATGTTACCATTTGTTGGGTGGCACATTGTCGATGAACGGAGGACAACCAGTGGCGCCTGTGTTGTTGAGGACAGCTGATATACACGGACAGACACACTTGCAGCGCTTGTCTTCATATTGGCCCTGAAATAAACATACACCCAGTTACATACAGTTATCTAGTTCTCATAGTACAAGCTTTGCTTAGATGGCACTGTGTGTTAATGTTCACCAATATTTACATTGTTTTGTTTATTTATACTTAAAGCTAACCACATGATAGAATTTCCTGCCTTAGATATCAGAAACTCCAAACCCAGAACAAAATATGTTTCAAGGCTATTATTTCTGCGCTTTTAGCATCTCACCCCAAAACGCAATCAAGGCAAAATTGCACAACAATATTTATTAATTATGTCCAATTTTCTGTTTGGGGCATGGAGGTTTAATATCAACAGGGGGTAACTCCAATTCTTGAGAATTGACAGCAGTTCAAATTTATTTTATTGGCATAATTATACAACAACATAATTTATCCCAAACTAGTTCAAATTCAAATTCAAATTCAAAAATCATTTATTTCAATAAAATCACAAGGATCACTTTGAAACGTCTTAGGAACTAGGTGAAGCTACGCCGATTCCACGCGACCAAGCCTAGAAGAATCAGACAACAAACACGGCTTGGAGTTAAAACTGTGTTTCAGGAGGCTTCAGGAGAGGTAACTTTAGTCTGTTCATTCCAGCTATGTAGACCTTTCACATTAAAGGATGATAGAACTACCATGTATCTGTGGCCTCGGAGTAATGACACAGATAAAATTAAAGGCATAGGACCAATTGCATTCAATCAGCCACAATGTACCACTTTGTTATCAGGTCACAATAACAAGGGAAGGTACCAATAAAAGCAAGATCAATGACCTTTCATGCCCGATTTGGACTCCAATTCGTTGAATGCTATAAATTATGTATTAAAGATCATTTGAACCCTACTTCGGAACATGAGCAGAACCCTAATCTTTTCACCAAAATTCATCACAAATTATCATACACCATAACCTAATTGTGAAAAATAAATGTAAAAGGCCGACGTGATAGGTACTTACAAGGGCTACCAGGTAGGTTTATAATCACTATCTAACAAGAGCATTGAGATAAAGTGAAAAGACACCCATGTTTACTCATAATTACTTTGTAAGAACATACTTACAGACACAAAAATGACGCAGGAACCAAGAAAAACTAGCAAAACTAATTTATGCATGTCGAATGAACTAGAACTGCAGCGCTAACAAGGATGTTTCATGAAGGTAAATTACGATTTATTGACCATAGAAAGAGTAAATTGTAGAATTATTTACGAATTGTTAGCCACTACTACAAAACAAAACGAGCTAACTTTCTCTTTCTCCTGCCATAAATCATTTTCATTTCATGTCATCGGTTTGACAAAGTCATTTGTCAAAGATGTCATTTGTCTTTACTTTTACAAATATTTGACATTGACAAAAAGAAATTGCGGCAACATCATGAATTCAAGAAAAAAATGTTTAGTCTATGGAGCACCCATACCATAGAGACCGCTCTAATCTCATTCTTTTAAAACTAGATCAAAAGATGGCGCTAGTAGTGAAAAAAGGTCTTCTTTTTATAAAGGAGTAATCGGAGAGAAGTCGGAAGATGGCGTTAGTGGTAATTTGAAAGATCATTTTCACTGGAGTACGGCAGGAGCACAACCTCCTTGTCCTTTTTCAAAGAATATGAAATTTTACCTACATGCATGCAGAATTGTTTGAATGTTTCTGTATCGGCCGAACTTTCCACCGAAACTACATTTTATTTTCGGCTCTTCTGCCTTCATCAAAGGTAGTTTTTTGCTCTGTAGGTAAGTCTGGTACCTTATTAGCTAGGTAGGTACCTAGGTACCCTACATTTTTAGTTTTTTTTTATGGGCAGTCTACCCGCACAAGACGGAAAAAGAGATTTCAATAGCATTATCTTGAAAACTTTGAAACCTAATAGAAACTTTCTTTAGTTTAAGTAGGTAGATATTAATTACGACTGCCTACTAAATCAAGTAAAAATATATTTTATACATTTTTAGGGTTCCGTACCCAAAGGGTGAAAACGGGACCTTATTACGAAGACTCCGCTGTCCGTCTGTCTGTCACCAGGCTGTAGCTGTACCTATCTCCTATCTCATGAACCGTGAAAGCTACACAGTTGAAATTTTCACAGATGATGTAGGTACCTACATATTTCTGTTGCCGCTATAACAACAAATACTAAAAACAGAATAAAATGATTAAATAACTCTCCCATACAACAACGTGTTTTTTTGCCGCTTTTTATAGATAATGGTACGGAACCCAAGATGCGCGAGTCCAACTTGCACATGGCTGGTTTTTGGTTTTGTAGATAGAAAGTTAAAAATGGTTTTTAGGAGCAGGCATACAACTTCTTAGTTAAAAAATCTGCGACTTTTATTATTGATATTTCGGTGAAAATCGATCTAGATATTCTGCCTACCAGTTACATCCTGTAAGTAGGTATAGGTACCTAAATGTAGGTAGGTAGCTAAGTACTCGTTCTCTAAAGTTTATTGTTTTTATGTAAGTAAAGAAATTATCAAAAATTTGAAAAACTACCTTCTCAAAAAGGTTTTTATTATTAGTAGCTTAACCTACATTATATTATGTGACGGGTCGCAAATTCAGATTCCTATCGCACTGGTTAAGAGGCTCCCAATCGCTGATTGCTCTTTTTCGAAACGAAAAAAGAAATACTTCTGAACAAGCCACATCTCCTATTTTTATAAGTATATTACTTCAGGTTCCTACCTAGATTTTTATTAAGCTGAAAACATAATAGTACAAAACTTTTCACGATAAAGATATTATTTCAAAATGATACGTTTTAGAATTTATGATCGAAATATTTTATAATATACCTACTATTAAAATCAACTTGTGATTTATTGTTAAAGATAGGTAATATGTAGATCTAGATTTCTATTAGAATAGATTTTTGATAAGTAATTATACATAATTTATATCATTAATTTATTAGAAAAGCTAAGGCGGACCACGCTCCGACGTATATTTCTCGTCATTGCAGCGGTCGGTAGGATTATTTATCGAAGTGATTAAAGATGGGTACATCTTTATTCACATATACTATACATTATAAAATAGGAGATGTGGCTTTTGTTCACAAGTATTTATTTTTTCGTTTCGAACAAAAACAATCGTCGACTGGGAGCGCCTTAAGGCACTTCTTTATTAAAACTTTATTATATGCCTGTTTACAGGACCACTTATTTACTATTCATGTACCTAGTGTAAACAGTGCCAGTGTAGGGGGCGGCCACACTGCTGCTTTTCAATGGCACGAGCTCGGAAATATGACAATGGTTTAGTGTACGGCGATGTGAGCACACCTTAAGCGGGCTACGGGCGGCTAAGATGGCGTTTTCGAAACTTACAAAGAAGAATTTAATAGGTACCGAGAATGGTAGGTATGTTTTATGTGCCTACCTGCTAGGTACCTAATAATAACATGTTTACGTATATATTATGGCCCACCAGCTGGGCTGTTTTGTAAAAACATGATAAAAGCGTAGGTATTGTACTGGAAGCGTAGGTATCGGTGCCTAAACTGCATAAAAAGCGTAGGTATTGTGGCATTCAGTACCAATAAATATTGGTATGAATATCATAACATGATAATCATGTTTTTACAAAATAGCCCTGCAGGGGCCATAGGTACCTATACTTACATATACATTACATTACAGGTACATTTACATATATAGGTACTTACCTACCTACGTAATTTACATTTAAATGTCTCTATAGATACTAGGTAGGTCGGTAGTTACTAACTTTGAAATAAAGTGGAAAATTAAAAAAAAAGATTTTTTATGGTTTTGTAATTTTGTAGTAAAAAATAACTTGTTTTACCTAGCAGGAGGTTGGTGCCTGATAATATTAATTAAAAAAAATATTTCTTCTATCAAAAGCTTCATTATCAGCAAGTACCTAAGTTTGGTCATATTAAAGATCCTCACGAAAATTGCAATAATGTAGCATAAGGAACTTATCGAAAATTTGTCTGTACACGCGTGCGAAGCCGGGGCGGTTAGTCTATACTTCTATACTACTATTATATGAGAAAAGATTTGTATTTTTTATGTTTTTAACGATTAAACTCAAAATCTACTGTACCGATTTCAAAAATTCTTTCACCATTAAAATGCTACATTAACTCTGAGTAACATAAACTATATTAATTAGTGGAAATAATAGGGATCCCTACTAAAACTTCAATATTGTAAACAAAGGTGTAAAAAAATAGCAATGAAATCATTATACCCATGCCATGCCGGGGCGGAATGCTAGTTTGATATAAAGCGTCATTTTACCGTATAGAACGTTTATTGTTCCCCGCGGACCGACGCGAAATTCAGCTCAAGCAAAGAGTAGGTGTAGGTATACTGGTACACACCTACAACTCGGAAGTTTATTGCGCGCAAATTGTGTGCATTATTTATTTAATTTAAAAGCGAAGAAACCCGACTGCGATCATCCGCCTCCAGGCAGGAAATGGGATGCAAAAATGTCAATGTCTGTGGGAATTGTTGGAAATTTACGATTATTATAAGCTTTGTATGAAAAATTGCATTATTTTGGTGAAATCGGTGGCATAGCGAGTGCGTGGCTAAGACGCATATAATGGGACTGATCTGTGCATAGTCTTCAAATATTTATTTTGGGTGTGAGTGTTGTGACCTACCTACTCGTTATTTCTGATACCTTCAAGACATGGGGTATCATGAATTCGTGTGTGGGGTCACTTGTCACAGTGTTATCATAACTGATTAGCATGTAGTTGGCATTCTTGTGATGATATAAAAAAAATATCATACTTATGTATGGTATACAATAGTCTATTTATTTTAAATTTTATAAATATCTGACTAACGCAAAACGATTGGAATTGCTTGTTATAGAGCACTTGCATTATATGGTCACGCACGAATTGCTTGTAATAACACATTTTTGGGTAGGGTCGGCACATCTATACTTCTTTAATTACTAACATTATAAATGCGTCTGTCTATGACGTTATCACGGCAAAACCGCTGCCGCTGGGCCGATTGTGATGAAATTCATAGAGATAGTTCAAAGTGTTCGAACGGACGTTTACTACGGCTACGAAGCTACGTTTTTTTTTCCAATTCTTGTATTCGATGTTCAGTAATTCGATATACCTAGTCGTCTAAAATCGATTTCCTGATTCTACGCGGACGAAGTTTCGGTTGAAAGTTAGTAAACCTAAAAATAAATCGACTTCAAAAGCTATTGCATAATAATCCGAACTCAGGCTCAATGACCAGACAAACTTGAATGCCAGTAGGTTGGCAGCAAACTTTTTGTTACCGCACTCCTGAAGCCTAGATACAAGCTATGAGCTTAGTTTGGTCTTTGCTAGTACCTATCTTCATATGTTAATATCTCCATTTATCAACACATGTAAACGCTTTATTTCTTTATTACATTTTTACTTTTCTAAGCGTAAATACTTTGTCTAACAGTTGCTCCTACGAATGGAGTCTATTGTGATGATTTATGTCTCCCAATTCTTTGCATATGCCACGACAATAGCTCAACTTATCCAAACATATTCGAGACACGACACTGTGGGCGCGTGCCTAAAACATAACCGCTAAACACATATTTCGCATGCGCATAAAACATGCAGAGAATTCGCGTTCCCGCTGTATTTCAAGTCGGTTTGTCATCTGGCCACCTCTGCACGTGGCCTGCCTGCTAACGATCTTCGAACTAGAAGAATACAAACGAGTAAAATTAAGTAAGAATTTCGAAGAATACAGAGATACCTACCTAAACCTACGGCGAGATTGAAATGCAAACATTCAAATAGCTCGCTTATGCAATTAAAATATCTTTATAATAGGTACCTTTAACTATACTAATATTATAAATGCATAAGTAGCTCGTGTCTCTCTGTCTGTCTGTGACGTTATCAGATCAGATGTACGTATCAGATGTGTTTTATTTTTAAGAATTTCAATATTTTACGATAAAATCAAATAGAATCAAATCAGCAAAAACGCTCTGAATCTTAAATGTATAGGATAAAAAGTGTAAACTGAATGGCATGATTTAGTAAAGTGGCTTCGCAACTCGTCATGAAGTCGACATCGGCTGGTGGAATCACAAACGCAGTCCCCAGCGGTTCGGCACAATCTCCGCACACATGACTATTATTATAAATTCATCGCATCGCTGACCGGCAAAACGAAATTACACGTAACAAACCCACAAAATTAACAATGAAAATAATGTAACGTCTATTAATTCCCCCGGCGCCGTATTAACAAAGGGTACCGCACGTATTAAAATGATAAATGATTGTAATCATCATTTTCCTGCACCAGCTCACTGCGAGCCGCCAGCCCTCTCGGTTTCATCTAAAAACTAGAGAAGTAGAGCAGTTTCCGGGAGTTCACGTTTATTTGGACAATTTTACCCCAACTGTGGGTCTCTTCAGTGTGTTAACTTTAACAAATTACTGTGCCAATGTTAGCGGAGTTAAGCGACTGAGTTGGAAGAGAGGTGGAAAATAAGATGAATCGTTGTTTTGACCCCTTTTTGTAAAAATATTGAGCTCATTTGCGGTGAGGACGCGCAAGAGGATTGATGGCGACAACGATAAATTAAATCAAAAGTTTTAGCGTCGATGAAGAAATTCATTTTTCTAAATAAGATTTGCGATTCCAAGGATTTGAAAGTAAAGTAGCTTGGCTAGATAAAGACCATATCTTGTGATATGGGATATATAGCTATTGCATTGCTAAAATTATTAAATTCAGGTTGATCCTATTTACTAGCACGGAACGCGCACGATATACGTAATGCTACAGAAAGCACGTGCTACAGAATGTTTCAGACAGAAACAGATTCCTAGAACACAGATAGTAAAATGTAATGATGTTAAAATACATATTTGCCACTCCACCTTGTGTTGGAATAAAACCAAGTTTAGTAAGAATGGTATTACTTTTAATTCTTTTTACTCACATAAGAGTTATTAAAATGAATAAGCCAGATGTTATTAAAATTAAATTACTCTTTTTCGGTTAAGCTTCGTAGCTACGTTATCACGTGGGGTTAAAGTACCATAACACAACACAATAGAATGGTCTTGCATCATCGAGGTACGGCACAAGAAACGCGTCTACATATATATACTTATTTTCTAATATGTATGACTATTTAATAAACTAAGATAAACTTGAAATATAAAGATGAAAAAAATGTTTTTTCCACCTTATTGATAATTTTCACAAAACATTTACAATAGGTATGGTAGTATTTTAGTTGCGGTGAACTTAGACGTAGAGTCCGTAGAACACGTAGCATTGCTACGGCCTACTTAGCGTTGCCCTAGAACTCGTAGCAACCAGCTACGTCCCTCAGCGTAGCTGTAAGCCCGTAGCACTTGAAAACGATATATCGGGACAGTAGGTAACATCGTTTCCGATTTTAAACGAATTTGTCGAAAAGTCGACTATTTCTAAGTGTTCGTCCACACTGCCGAGCCAGCGCGATTTCGACGACGGACGCAAAGTATCAAATATATGAAATGCGCCTTTGCGTCCGTAGTGTAGTTAAGGCATGTTTCATATGTTTGACACATCGCGCCCGTCGTCGCAACCGCGCTAGGCTCTCAGTGTAGGCACACGCTAAGAGTGCGGTTTAGCCGTATATATTGTAGTGCTGTCGTATCGTTTTGCAGAGCGAGGGCCCTGACTAAGGGTGAGTTTCCACCTACGCAGAGTTCGAATACCAAACTCGAATATTTGAGTGTTGTTATTGGTCTGCTCTGCGCAGCTCCGCACGGCTCTGCGTAGATGGATACTACCTAAGGCCCATCTACCTCGGACTCCGTCTGTGGCAGGGCTTTGTGATTAACGAAGCCAGCTTTAATTCGATAGCTAGTCTAATATTAATAAGCGATCTCGACGAAACAGTTTTTGGTACGTTTTTGATTGCTGCTGCGTCCCGATGATAATTACTTTTGGGAAGGGTTGTGAGCTGCCGTTGTACGGGGTGTTGCCAAAGCTTTTGTTTAGATACCTACAATAGTACAGATACATTATCTATACTAATATTATAAAGAGGAAAGATTTGATTGTTTGTTTGTTTGTTTGCATTGAATAGGCTCCGAAACTACAGAACCGATTTGAAAAAATTGTTTTACCATTAGAATCCTACATTATCCCTGATGAACATAGGCTATAAAATATTTTCAAAAACGTTAAGAATCCGTATGAAAACTTCGATAATGTAACTAAATTACCCATAAAATCATTATTACACCCGTGTGACGCCGGGGCGGACTGCTAGTATAATACAAGCAAGATTTTCGGAATAGAGACAACCGCAATAGCTAGCGAAGATAACTAAAATTAAAATGGAATCATGTAATACTTACTTTAACTTCGAACCATCATGGTTTTAAACCAAATTTGAAGTGAAGTATGTACCTAGACAGAACTTTTATTCTACGTATGTTTTATATAAAAATTTGAATTGTACCTGTTAAAAAACAATTCTATAGCAATTAATTGTTTTTTTTTGCTATGTAACATCGCATTTTTAAACATGTCACACCCTATATACCAGTTCAACTGTTATTGTTATTGTGATTAAGGTCCCAACTTAAGCAAGCAATGACAGCATCCCGGCGTACATTAATAATGCACTTACTTATAACTTGGCAGTAACTCGCTAACGTGGTTTACTTGGAAACGGCAGAAGTTTCTTTATTATCCAGGTGAGAGGCAAGACGGGTTTTGCTAATATGCTGGTATTACAGTGTTGCTTTTGTTCGGAAAGAATTAGTAGTATACTAGGCACCGGTAAGTATATAGGGTGTAAATAGACTACACCCGAAAACTGAAGCTACAAGCGAAACTAAATTGCTTCTTTAAAAATATTCAACTTTGATGTTGACTGATAAGACTATTTTTGTATTTGAGCAAAAACAAAAAGTTTTTTCAAAATCCTAGGAAAATGGCATAAGTTGGGGTTTTTAAATACTAATTCAAAACATCTTTAAGGGGCTCCCAGTCGACGATTGCTCTTTTACGAAACGAAAAAAGAAATACTTCTGAACAAGCCACATCTCCTATTTTTATAAGTATACTAGCGACCCGCCCCGGCTTCGCACGGGTAGCATGTTATTATACATATAAACCTTCCTCCTGAATCACTCTATCTATTAAAAAAAACCGCATCAGAATCCGTTGTGTAGTTTTAAAGATATAAGCAAACATACATACATACATACAGACGCGGGAAGCGGAAAGCTACTTTGCTTTTACTATGTAGTGATTACTTCAGGTTCCTACCTAGATTTTTATTAAGCTGAAAACATAATAGCAGAAACTTTTCACGATAAAGATATTATTTCAAAATGATACGTTTTAGAATTTATGATCGAAATATTTTATATAACTACTATTAAAATCAACTTGTGATTTATTGTTAAAGATAGGTAATATGTAGATCTAGATTTCTATTAGAATAGATTTTTGATAAGTAATTATACATAATTTATATCATTAATTTATTCGAAAAGCTAAGGCGGACCACGCGCCGACGTGTGTTTGTCGTCATTGCAGCGGTCGGTAGGATTATTTATCGAAGTGATTAAAGATGGGTACATCTTTATTCACATATACTATACATTATAAAATAGGAGATGTGGCTTGTTCAGAAGTATTTATTTTTTGGTTTCGAACAAAAACCATCGGCGACTGGGAGCGCCTTAAGGTGATATGAAAAATGTTTGGTTTTTAGGGTTCCGTACCCAAAGGGTAAAATCGGAACCCTATTACTAAGACTTCGCTGTCCGTCTGTCTGTCTGTCTGTCCGTCTGTCTGTCACAGGGCTGTATCTCATGAACCATGATAGCTAGACAGTTGAAATTTTCACAGATTATGTATTTTGGTTGCTGCTATAACAACAAATACTAAAAACAGAATAAAATAAATATATAAGGGGGGCTCCCATACAACAAACGTGATTTTTTTGCCGCTTTTATAGATAATGGTACGGAACCCTTCGTGCGCGAGTCCGACTCGCACTTGGCCGGTTTTATTTGTATGGGTTGAGTCTACCCGGATAAGACGGAAAAAGTTATAAAACTGCATTAACTTGAAAACCATCGAACATAAAAGAAACTATCTTTACTTACTGAGCTAGTATGATTATCTAACGAATTATATAAAACGGAACTGTTTAGCTTTTCATAGTATTGATTAAAAACGGAACTAGTGTTTTTGAAGAGCCAACTTTGGAAAATAAATATTTCGAGAAAAGTTTCACCAATCGTGTTTCTGTCTATAATTTATCTAGATTATATCCTAAAGTTATCTAAATCATAAAAAAAACTGTATAACCGCAAAAGTTATTGAGAAAAAACGATTATGATTTCATCAAAAACATTTATTACTCGTTGCTCATCCAATTGGATTTACTTTTAATTTTTTTTCCTTCTTTTTTGGTCGCTTTAATCTTAACGACCACTTATCCAATTCAGTTCATATTCTTATTAGAAAATCTTTATCGTACCTAGCTATGCATCTTTTAATATCTCTCTCGCTTTGCCCACTCGATAGTAGCGTGTGACGATTTTTTTATCGTCAAAGTGTGCGTGACTAGTGACAATATTACTACGAGAACTAATACCACCTGTCATTCAAAACAGGTTACTTCGTGGAGTATATTCGCTTTCTCTTTCTTGCTTGTTAGACTGCCGTATTATACTGCCTTCTCACTCGCACGCGTTCGGTGTCTATTAAGCTAAAATATTCCAGGTCTATGGTCTCTAACGTTGTATCAAAAAAACCGGCCAAGTGCGAGTCAGACTCGCGCATGAAGGATTCCGTACTATTATCTACTTATACAAAACGGCAAAATATCACGTTTGTTGTATGGGAGCCTCCTTTATATATTAAATTTATTCTGTTTTTAGTATTTGTTGTTATAGCAGCAACAGAAATACATAATCTGTGAAAATTTCAACTGTCTAGCTATCACGGTTCTTGAGATACAGCCATGTGACAGACAGACGGACAGACGGACAGACGGACAGCGAAGTCTTAGTAATAGGGTCCCGTTTTTACCCTTTGGGTACGGAACCCTAAAAAACCACAGACATTTACCCGCGATTTGAAATAGTTATTTGTCTTTTTAAAAGTAAAAAGACAAATAACTATTTCAAATCGCAAAGGTGTCAGCAGACCTTTCTCACGTCGTTCATATTTTTCAGTACAAATAGAAAAAGTATTTTATAGCAATATAAACCAGAATAGCAAAGAGCGAACATACCAATATATTGGTGTCGATTCTTTTGTGTCCATAAAAACCTAAGATTTCCTAAAAAACTATCGATCCTTTACATTAAAGTCTAAATTAGAGTAACCTAAAAACGAAAGTTCTTAAATTTAGAATAATTTAGAAATGTATTTAAAAAAAATAAGAAAATCAAGCATTTTGATTTTTTTATTTTTGTGTGAACTTCCATTTTGAGGTTACTCTAATTTAGACTATAATGTAAAGGAATAAGAGCGACCGTTTTATAGGAAATCTTAGATTCAGCATCTACACAACAGAATCGCCACCTATCAAATAAATTGGATCCCACCAAAAACATTTTGTAAAAAACTAGCCAAGTCTCGATGGTGGTGCTTGTTTATCTCTAAAAAGTAATGAAATCTAGACAAAGTCGTACCAAGTCTGAGGTTCCTTACTACGATTTCTTTATTATTATAGTCACACATTAACTAAAATCTAATTAATGTGTGACTATAATAATAAAGAAATCGTAGTAAGGAACCTCAGACTTGGTACGACTTTGTCTAGATTTCATTACTTTTTAGAGATAAACAAGCACCACCATCGAGACTTGGCTAGTTTTTTACAAAATGTTTTTGGTGGGATTTCACTTCTTTTTGTAGAAACGTGGGCTTATTGATTTATTTTAATAGATTTCTTATTTGACACAGTTTTTTGACATAGTTTTTTGCAATGACAGTCGATATTTTTATGTACCAATAGTAGAAGGGGGCATTACCATATCTCTAATACAGCTGAGACCAGCTGAGGGTTCTTCATCAGATACTTCAGACCTTCGACTTTTGACATCAAATGAAGCGGCCCATCAAGTTGAATATTTTTTTGTAAAGGCGGTATGTCGATCTCAAATAGTTTGGTTAAGCTCTTGTGTTTTCTAATCAGGGTTTTCTTTTCGGTTTTCTAATCGAAGATCTGGAGTACCTGGTGTACTCCAGATCTTCGATTATCCTAGTTTTTAGGGTTCCGTACCCAAGGGGTAAAATCGGAACCCTATTACTAAGACTTCGCTGTCCGTCTGTTTGTATGTCTGTCCGTCCGTCCGTCCGTCAGTCTGTCTGTCACAGGGCTGTATCTCATGAACCGTGATAGCTAGACAGTTGAAATTTTCACAGATTATGTATTTCGGTTGCTGCTATAACAACAAATACTAAAAACAGAATAAAATAAATATTTAAGGGGGGCTCCCATACAACAAACGTGATTTATTTGCCGTTTTTATAGATAATGGTCCGACTCGCACTTGGCCGGTTTTTATGGTTTTCCCTTAATGTGGCAATTAAACCCTAACTCTGTACCAAATTTCAGCTCTCTGAGTTTATGGGAAGTACTAGTTGTATTCTGATGATCATGAGTGAGTGAGTGAGTGTCTAAAATGCGAAACTTTGCCTTCGCTTAACTTCGGAACTAAATGACCTACAGACTTGAAATTTTGGATTTTTAGTATGTGATTATAGCTTACTGGATGACGAAAATTTCTGCGTTCTGGTATTATCCAGAGGTTCTCAAATAGGGACCTGAAAATGCGGCGAAATGGTTCCTGTAAAGGATGGTACGGCAGTGTTTGTTTGCTTCGCGCTTGACTTGGCGGGGGCACTGCCGTGCCCCCAAATACCTAAATGCAAACAGTCGTGCATTTTCTTGTAATTTATTTTATTTATTTACAAGTTTCCGTTTACTAACATAAAACAAAGAAGAAAACAATTTGTTTCGATAATAAGACACATTACAGTAGCATAATAATATTAAATTAGGGTACCGCGGAATCGCCAGCGGGTTCCGGCCCCACTAGAGCCGTCTAATCGGCATCCTATGGTCTCTATAAAATCACATTAGGGCTACTGTGTGCGCCGGGAGTCTTTCCAAATCACGTGCATTCAGATACTGGATGTGGCCTAAATATAATTAATTTATAATGATAAAAAAATAATATTGCTGAAAATTATCAAACAGCGCCATCTAGCCCCAAACTAAACAAAGCTGATAGAATACTTATATATCTACTTTTTTTGTAAATACATACATAATGATACATTATAACACCCAGACACATAACACACATCTATGTTCATCACACAAAAATATTTGTTACGGGTGGAGATCGAACCCACAACCTACAGCGCAGAGTTACTACCAAATGAGCTGTGAGGCCAGACGTATACGTATTTTAACTAGCTGTGGATAGTTAATTTTTGCTAATCGGTATACCGCTGGGATAAACCGCAGTTAGAACCAAATATTAACCTCGGTATGCGGTATTCTCGCATATCGAAATATGCCTTATATGAGACTAAAATACTAGATTTTTTTTATAATAATAGCAAGTTTAAAGACTAAAAACAATACAATTTAGGCAAGTACGTTCATAATTTTAAGCACATCAGCCTAAATTTACTCATCATGTATAAGTTGATGTAGGCTAATAATTTCACTGTGTAAAATATGCGAAAGAAAATAGTGTGTCTAATGTGTACACTAATTAAGACTTGCACATGAACAGAATAAAAACATTCGTATTTTATTAAGGAGTCAGCCATTCTAGACACCAGAATTTTTACTTTCATAATTTCTAATTATATTAGATTTATTTTTAGTTAGGTCGTTGGATAGCTATAATTTTAAAACAATTAATTATTCGAAAACACAGGAATTACTCACGTAATTATCAATAAAAGCACCGACAATGTTTTGATTCTATTCATTTATAGAATTCTGAAAGTTTGGATATTTAGAATAACTATAAAAAAACAGTTCCTAAGCCGCATCCAGTGCAACAACACAGAATAACTCCGCGCAATTCAACTTCTGTTCACGTTTTCGTAGATTAAAAATGTAATTAATTTTTTATTGCGTTTTCTATTGGCTCGAGTTGTTGTTTTTTAACCTTCAAACACCCTCGAGCTCCTTGGATTATAAAGTTTGTTCGCCGGAGGAGCCAATTAGTTGTGGGTGAATTCGGGAATGTTATTCTGTACAGAAATTCTAAGCAGGCTTAGATGCAAAATGTTCTACAAAATTCTGATAAATTCGTCAAATTGAAATATTACACTACGAACAAAATAATCTAAGCTTTGTATCGCTAGAAGTATTAGGTATGTTCATCCAAATCATGAAAATAAAATATGCTAAAAAAATCCAAAAAAAATTGATTGACATTATCACACATCGCCATCTAGCCCCAAACTAAGCAAAGCTTATACTATGAGGACTAGATAACAGCTAGAATACTTATATACTTTTCTTTGTAAACACTTACAATGATACATTATAATATAACATCCTTAATTAGCTAGTTTTAATATTGTAAAGTTATCTTCAAACTCAAAATTGTATATTATATATATACGATATATACAATACGGTAAAGGAAAACATCGTAAGGAACTAGTTGGTATTCTTATAAGCGGCAATGGGCTTGCAGCGTATGGAATGTGCTAAATGTAATATTTAGACGTGCCTTTGACTACCCCCTTTAGACATATTCAAGGATCAAATTTAAGGATAATCTGATACCGAACTTGGGAACTAAAGTCGTGTTTATATATTTTTTTTTCTTTCAATGTACTCTTAGTTAAAATAGTCGTAAGTCACGCTTTAAATTATACATTTTTTTTAAGCTAAAAAAGCACAAGAATTATATGTTTAACTGTAAACAAAAGTGGCTTCCATGATATCTGAGACGCAACACTCGCAGATAACTCAATTAACATAGTAATTTGCATAAACAACGTGTCCTATGCAAAGCGATTCAGCGGAAGAGACGGGAAAATATGACAAATTAGCACAAGATTTACATGCTAACCGGGACATAGGGGCATTCACCCCTGTTATTTGTAATTACTTCTTACATAAACTTTGAGTCAGGCTGTAGAGATTATGTAAACAAACTAAAAATTCAAACGAAAATAAGATGTCACTCATAGCTTTTATTAGACAGTCCGCCTCAGCGTCGCACGGATGTAATCCATAATCCTTGGGTTACATTATTGTAGTTTTATTAGAGAACTCTTATTTGTTTAAAATAAATATTATTTAAGTTACTCTGTGATAATGTAGCATTCAAATGTTGAAAGAATTGAAATCTTTTCAGTAGTTTTTGAGTTTAACTGTTACAAACTAAAATATAAAAAAAATCTCTGTAATATTAGTGTGGATCTAGAATGTCGTGTTTCTGACAACCCCCCCTTTAGACTCCTTTAAAGTTCTGAGTTCCTGGAAATTTGAGAGAAAGTCTACCATGCTTAGGAATAACGGGTGAACGATTCTCCAACTTTTGGTTCTATGACGGCAGCTAGCTCAGATAGGACATTATTGCTTAGCTTTGGTTTTAGGAGACTGTGTTGTGTTGTGTCCTTTGTTCGTTTCTAAAGAGTGCAACCAGTTCAGATAACTCCAAATTTCCATTTCAAAATCAATTACGAAATAAAACTTCCACCCTATTGTCTTCGGCATCACGTCACCGCCTAAGGGCATAACCCTGTAAGCAGAATCCAAACGTCATAGGATTGCACCAAACGTAATCAGATCAGGGTACAAGAAGAAATTGAATTAGGGGGACTTGACCCATTGGGCATTTCGTGCTTTGAACCCCGCATTATAAAACCAACTCTAAACAGGTTAGTGTAAGGTTCAAAATCGTTTGCGAATGTGTTCAGTTCTAATCCGTTAAATTTTCTACTCTGCACTGAGGATGATACAGCTGACTTTGGACTGTGAGGATTTCAAAGAGTGTTCAACGGAGGGTGACCAGTAACATCGATGGTTATTTGTGCCTAATAGCAAAAAACCAACAGATGCAGGCATTTCACGGGTATAATAATGTACTTAGCAGGATTTTTATTTGTTTGCTTTGATCTGTCCGACGGCTTATTGCGGGACTGCGTGTTCTCATTCAGCGAGATAAAGTTTATTAATAAACTGGGTACTCGGTGTCTCCGCTTATTGATTTCGCGTACGTATAGGTACGTAACTACGCGTACGTTTACGTACTCGATGCTGTGGTACCATAAAAAGGTCTAAATGGTCTAACGCTATTAGCACCAGCTTTAAATGAAATGCTTGTATCCAGCCAATATTGAAACGTATGGATTACTACTGCAGAACATGGGCATGTTTCAAGTTATGTTTGAATATGCGTCTGATTACCCTCTTAGACCTATTAGAAAATTGCTAACATACAAGATCACAGCCGTAAGTAATACACGTTTATTTTAAATCTCTTTTAAAATAAAATAAAATAAAAAAAAAAAAACAACACGGAACCCCCAATAATTGTTACAAATACGTCCCTCTATCCATTCATTGCATTCTATGATTTTTCGCTACAATTGGCTTACGCGTCTGTCCGTCGCGCTTGTCAATAAAGTGACGTAATGGTTTTCATATAGATAATCTGTGGTGAAAGGTAAGGGTGGATTTAGATCTGAATCTCTTTAACCTTTAGTTAAATCACATTAAAAAGTTTCTGTAGATATCTTGTTAAGGAATAACTGAGTTAGAGGCACGTCCAAACATTTTTTTGTTTGGCACATACCCACATTTTGCAGTAGTTAGCATTCTATACGTGACAGGTTGCAAGCTCATTTTTCAGACTATTCAGAGAGCTATTGTAACATAGTCGAAACGTCGTGAAAATAAGTTAAGTCGTAATATTTTTTTTAGTGCAGAATTGTTTTTTTCTCAATAACCGCAAAACATACGGTTTTGTTTTTTTTATGAAAGAGGTAATAAGGATTTAATCTAGATAAATTATAGACAGAAACACGATTGGTGAAACTTTTCTAGATAGATTTATTTTCCAAAGTTGGCTCTTCAAAAACACTAGTGATCAAAATAACTATAGTTAGCTAAACAGTTCATTTTTGTATAATTCGTTAGATAATCATACCAGTTAAGTAAATTATTGACAGTTTCTTTTTAAGTTTGATGGATTTCAAGATAATGCAGTTTAATACTTTTTCCGTCTTATCCGGGTAGACTCAGCCCATACAAAAAACCAAACATTTCACATTTCACCTTAAGGATCCTAGCAAGTCATATAATGTATTACATTTTAACACTAATCCCAACAAGTCACACAATCGTATTACATTTTAACTACTCAGTCCGAGAGCGTCATAGAAAACAATAATGATTTAAGGGGATCACTCCCTCTTCATTCTGATCTCA
Source organism: Hydriomena furcata (assembly GCA_912999785.1). Classification (NCBI taxonomy): domain Eukaryota; kingdom Metazoa; phylum Arthropoda; class Insecta; order Lepidoptera; family Geometridae; genus Hydriomena; species Hydriomena furcata. The sequence goes on from OU538821.1 coordinate 6,112,751, forward strand.
TAGTAACGAGGTTATACTACTGAATCGATTATACGCCCCAAAACTTATTTTTATACTTAGTGACTACTTTACTAAACCACTCCTTAAATTTACCATACTCCTTAAGCCTATAGAAATAGGGTTCAATGTTGAGTAAACGTTACAACTTTACATCGATATTGGGGTTGCACGTTTTGCGTTATGGTTTGCTGGGTCATTTGTTGATCTCTTGAATTCGTGTAAATCTGGATTGGGTCACTTAGAAATCGTTTATTTTTAAATATATTTTTAAAATCAAGCTTTTATAAATTCTAGGGCTCTAGTATTCGTCAAGATAAATCCAACAAGCCCAAACACGACGTGGTTATGTTGTGTAGTTAGACTGGTACTATAGCTACATTCGAGCTCCATCATCAGACCAGCTCGCTAGTACCATAATTTTATATTGTCATTGGAGATTGATAGGTATGCAAAGTTTTATCTCAATCAGACTATTTACTAAAGAGTTCCGTTGAACAGCTCCTGACTCCATCATAAGATCAGTATATTATTGCATTGTCACCGAAGTTACATAAGTATGCCAAATTTAAGCTCATTCGGTTGAAGATTAACTGCTTGAAAATTGAGTTGCAAGATTCCACCTTAACAAACATAGTTACATACATTGCAAGTTAAATTAATTATAATTTTTTTTTTAATTATTATTGGTGGACATTTCACACAGCGCCATCTAGCCCCAAACTAAGCAAAGCTTGTACTATGGGAACCAGATAACTGATAGAATACATAAATACTTTTTTTTTTTTGTTGTAAATACATACTTATTATACATATTAACACCCAGACACAGAACAAACATCTATGTTCATCACACAAATGTTTATCCCGGGTGGGGATCGAACCCACAACCTACAGCGCAGAAGGCAGAGCTACTACCAACTGAGCTGTTAGGCCAGTCAAAATAAAAGCTTTTAATAAAAAGAAAGTAAGCAAGTATGAGACTGGTAATATGAGTTCATTTATACCTTTTTTTGGGATCTACAAGAATTTATGAATATATACTAAACCCAAATTTTAATATATTACCTAATAAATATTGGTGGACTTTTCACACATTTCATACGTACTTACTTATATATATATATTTTTTGTAAATACATACATATGATTCATAATAATAACACATACTTAAGAGGCTGCCAGTCGCTGATCGCTCTTTTTCGAAACGAAAAAAGAAATACTTCTGAACAAGCCACATCTCCTATTTTTATAAGTATATTACTTCAGGTTCCTACCTAGATTTCTATTAAGCTGAAAACATAATAGCAGAAACTTTTCACGATAAAAATATTATTTCAAAATGATACGTTTTAGAATTTATGATCGAAATATTTTATATACCTACTATTAAAATCAACTTGTGATTTATTGTTAAAGATAGGTAATATGTAGATCTAGATTTCTATTAGTACAGATTTTTGATAAGTAATTATACATAATTTATATCATTAATTTATTCGAAAAGCTAAGGCGGACCACGCGCGGACGTGTGTTTGTCATCATTGCAGCGGTCGGTAGGATTATTTATCGAAGTGATTAAAGATGGGTACATCTTTATTCACATATACTATACATTATAAAATAGGAGATGTGGCTTGTTCACAAGTATTTCTTTTTTTGTTTCGAACAAAAATAATCGTCGACTGGCAGCGTCTTAAAACAGTTAATAAAAAATCTGAGTAACTAACTTAGCTGACTTTACGTTGATTACGAACGTGACGTTACATAATAAATAGTATAGGGAAAGAATTTAAGTAAAAGATGAAATGAGTAGTTCAAAAGCTACATATAATTTCCCATCCAAGAGTTCGGCAATCCAACAAATTCACCAAGCTCATGGGCGGAATGTTGTTGATGTTGTCTAATTTTATTGTTATTTCAATTCCATTTGTTCATTGTACCCTGGTCCCTGCGCATTGTAAGTAAGTAACACAAAGGGTGCATTTTTTATGCATTATTCTGATAGTTGACATTTTATCGCTTGTTGATCATTGAATTGTCTTTATTTTCACCTAAGATGGGGCAAAGTTGGTTCAAGTTTTCAATTTAATTCAATATTGGTGGACATTTCAAAAATTGCCGTAGCGTTATGCCAGTTGTGGGTATTTTAACAACATTGTTTTTTTTGTCAACCCTAGTAAGCTGTCATGTCATACCTAATAATTGTCTACTTTAATAGTTTTTTGTAACATCCTGTAAAATGAAATGAAAGTGATTTATTGCTTTACAACTATTTATTACACACGATATAAATTCATAATAAAATAAATTAATCTAGCTAGGTAAAAGGGGAGGGGTATGCTCAGCAAAAATGCTGATAGAAAAATAAGCCTATAATATACCTCGTAGTATACGCGACAGTTGTTCGGTTAAGGTATTAGTGAACGTTTTAGTTTCCCTAGCTATCTATTTATACACAAAAAAAGAAAGAAATCATCAAAAATAACACACAAAAGCTACTATAATATAAATCTTAGTTTAGTTAAATTAGTGGCGTTACCAGAAATTTCGTTTTCGGTTCGCGAGTGGACCCCCATTGGCTGTCGGATGAGTGTCAGTACTACAGAGGCACCGACGCCAAATGTCATGATCCACGGTCACGTCTTCATTTTATTTGTCTCAAATAGAGTGCACCAGACAAATTGCACGCCAAATCTTTAGTTTCCAGAATGTTTCGACGTAGAATGCACTGTCAAAACTCAAACTCATAATTTATTCTTAGCCATTTGCGGCGATTGCTTTGTTTTTATATAACTGCTAGATTTTTAGCCGACTAACTTATTTATATTAAAAACTAAAATAAAATTTAAAAGAATCTTGTCGTATATAAAATAATGTTTTAAACGGGTATTTATCGGGTTATACCTTATTATTTACAACGTTTCGACTATGTTTAATCGATTGTGGTCACAGGAAGACGCAAAATCGTTTGCAATATTAATTAATAATGTTTTTTTTTATCGCGAAATTAGTTTAAATAAGTAAAACCCATTTTAATTAGTTCGTAAACCGTAGGTACAGTTAAAATCAAAACTAGATGATGACTGGAGAAAATTTAAAAAGTGATTTATGAATTACTTTATTTTTTTAGCAGTAATCACCAATCAATTGAGCTGAAATTTACCATTTATACCTTTAGTTCTAATGACAATACAATAATACAGTGACAGCGAGCTGATCTGATGATGGAGTCAGGAGCTGTTCAACATTCGCTTACAACGGAACTCCTTTTGCATTCTTGTCAAGTTCCGATGACAATGTTATATAATGTGACAGGTGATAACGCGCTGGTGCTCGATGGTTTAAATGATTTTACAAAAGCTTGTTATTTATAAATAACTAGCGACCCGCCCCGGCTTCGCACGGGTAGCATGTTATTATACATATAAACCTTCCTCCTGAATCACTCTATCTATTAAAAAAAACCACATCAAAATCCGTTGTGTAGTTATAAAGATATAAGCAAACATACATACATACAGACGCGGGAAGCGGAAAGCGACTTTGCTTTATACTATGTAGTGATTTAGCGTTGTGAATACTCGTAGGTTAATTTTAAAATTAATTCAAATGCCTTTAAAAAGTTGTGCGAGGTCTTACATAAAAAATACGCATCGACTAAAGAACCTTCTTTCACTGTTGTTAGCTTTATTCATTTTCCACTGATATTAATTCTTGCAATATTCCTTCTGAACTGGTGGTACTGGTGCTAATCGTAAACATCCTGCCTTCGTAAAGCAAAAAAAGTTGGCTGGTATATTATTTTTTGTTTCAGAACACATTACGGCGTGGAAAACTTGAGATCAACTTTTAGCCTCAAGTTTTCATCTCGCCCCTAATTTCAGAAAAAAAAACACTTTGTAGTTAATCGCGGGGGCAAAACGGGCAAGCAGCCGCGTCGGGCGAACTCTGGGGCTGTCAACAATTTTATTCACTCTGGCGACTCTCCGGAATGGCGTCATAAAGCGACGTAATGGAGGAAACAGGCTCTAACGATACGCGGAGATACTCCAGCGAAGCCGAGCTTCATCTTTTAAATAAAATATCAAGAAGAAATCACTGGAAACTGGGCGGGTGCTTCTCGAGTTTATAGCGCGCAGATTGGACATATTTACGTCTGCCTGCTGCCTTCCTTCTGCCAGCTAGATGAGAAGCTCAACAGTATGAGTACTTGCTTTTACTTTATTGCGGGAGTTTTAATGTTTCCACTACAAAGAAGCGAAGATGCTCGGCAACGGCGCGGTGACGCGACACTTTGCAAATAAACTATGAGGAGTTCATCTTTCAAGTTATGTATGAACACTGAAAATATTTACATTATTCAGTCGGCAATCCTCAGTAAGCTGCCACGAAAAATGTTTACGTAAGTACTTGTACTGTATTTATAGGTGGCGGGCGATCGCATGGCTGAGACGTAAAAGGTGCGTATTCTATTTACGCGGCGGGACAATTGTTTGTGAATATGTATTTGTTTCGGGTCTAATTCAAAATGATATAAATAACTGATTTTCATTGGAATCAATGATGATTCATAATAATTAATCATCCTCAAATATCACTACATATATTTTTTGCAATTTTTGTAAATTAACATTTGATTGCACGCAGTTGCCACACAGTGAAAACTAAAGCAGGAATCTGTGCATAATTTTATGTAATTCTTTATTTGAATGCAGTATGTAAAACATTTTGTATTTTATACAAAAAAAATACAGCCTTACACTTTATTGTCATCTAAATAATCGGAAGCGAAATTATTTCATAATTTTCTCTATGATGCTCGTAGTTTTCTTATTTCCGATTCTCGCAACATTGAATCATCATACGGAGTCTCTGGCAAAGGTTACTGCATCGAGTGTACATAATATAAAGTCGAACTTTAACATGATAGAACTCAAAAAACTTAAAAATAAAAGAGTTAACAATACCTATCAGTTTTCAATTAACATATTGAGTTCATTGCAAATATAAAACTATACCGATGGTCTAAAATGACGCGTAGATTTATACAACTACTTGGTTCGCCTGTCATCAATTTTGAATTCACTTGGTTACCAAACAATTCATTCTTGGCATCGTCATGAATTATTCTTGAGATTTTTTCCACGACAAAGGCATAATTAAGCCCGGCGGATCAAAATCCAGCGTTCTAAAGCGTATTCCCTTTAGGCTCGGAACTCGGTGAATTTTAATGCGCGCGAGTCTTTCACGTGAAACCTAGCGAACTAAAGTAATGAGGACTTACCTGATAATTTAATATATTCAATAAATCACAGTAAATTGGGTAAGCTTGTAATTTATATCAAAGGAGAAATTGCGTTTAGCTGTTTTGTATTCATCTATTATTATATTTAGCCCGAGGTACCACATCAAAGTGCTTACTGAATGTCCTTAATGGTATAATGAATCCAATTATTCATTTTTCGACGAAAAAAAAATTACTTTGAGGAAAAAATTTGCAACAGCTTTCAATTAATCAGTTATTAGGAAACTCCTTCGAAAAGCCTCGGGCAAGAATTGCTGGTTAATAAAAGAAATACAAATTGCATTACAATTGTAACGAAACTCCTACTTACAACCACTTACTTACGTCTTGGCGCACTCAGCGCCTAGAGATTGCGTTTCTAGACAACGATATGGCAGCGTTTTAAATAAAAAATAACATTTAAAAGCTATTAAATGTAATGTATTTTATCCTACAAGAAATAAATAATTATAGGAATAAGAAACATTTCTCTTGACATACATAATACCTCTAGCCGAAAATTTTATAATTGAAAAACAAAATCAAAAAATAATCAACAAATTAACAAAAATAAAAACATGTGAAAATAATGAACGCACCACCGTAAATAAACTTCCCTGTTTATTTATTTTATCGCACAATAAAAACTCCATACAACAACAATTTGTCCGATCGGAACGATAATAAAAAAAATCCGCATTCCCATAAATAATCGCAAGACCCACGAAATTAAACAATAAAGAAATACAAGATAAGTGCTCTTACCTTAAATTTCTTCCATTATGCGACCAGAGATGAAGAGCTCCCAGACCGCCCGGGTTGGGAGCTATGAACGGTCAACGTTAGGTTGGTTGGTTCCAGTTGGGTAAAAGCTTCAAATTTTGCCACGTGGCTTACACGCGCCTCCCACCCGCCTCGCTGGCCAAAGTTTACATCACAATTAATGTCAAGTCACTAATTGGTGATAGCGGTGACAGTTCGGTTCCGTTTGATTGAAATGTTCCTTCTAGATTGTGCTCTATGTTTGATACGAGTAGTTGATTTTGTGATCCTGACTCAAAATACAGCTACTATTATTGTTTACTTACCTTTGTTTAATTGAAAAAAAATGCAGATACATAATAGACAATTAAAATGATTTAAAACTAGCAGTCCGTCCCTGCGTCGCACGGGTGTAATAATGATTTTATGGCTATTTTTTTACACCTCGGTTTACATTATTGAAGTGTTATGGATCCCTATTTTTTTCTAGTAATAAATAACCTATTAAATGTTACTACGATGATAATACAGCATTCTAATGGTGAAAGAATTTTTGAAATCGTTCCAGTAGTTTTTGAGTTTATTCGTTACATACATAAAAATATACAAATGATACCTCTTGATAATATTAGTATCTATATAAGTGTACCTATCTACCCTCAGTTTTAAAATATGGGTCTGTTACACTTTTTAGGGTTCCGTACCCAAAGGGTAAAAACGGGACCCTTACTAAGACTTCGCTGTCCGTCTGTCCGTCTGTCCGTTTGTCTGTCACAAGGCTGTATCTCATGAACCGTGTGAAATTTGTTACAGATTATGTATTTCTGTTGCCACTATAACAACAAATACTAAAAACAGAATAAAATAAATATTTAAGTGGGGCTCGCATACAACAAAAATGCTTTTTTTTGTAATTTTTTATAGATAATGGTACGGAACCCTTCGTGCGCGAGTCCGATTCGCACTTGGCTGGTTTTTTTTGGTGTAGATATGAATTTGCTATCGAGAACATGCGGCGATCACGTGCGCTCTCCTGAGACGACAGACGTTTACATTTTTTATTTGATGTGGCCAGAAAGTGACATGACGATTTTAGATACCCGGTAGCCGGTAGCTATACGAAAATTCTCAAAACCAAAAAGAGAAGATAGTTTTGAAGCAGTTATCCCCAACCGATTGAGCTGAAGTTTCGCACACTTATGTAACTTCCATTCTAATTAGTACGTAAACCGTAGGTTAAAATCAAAAGTAGATGATGACTGGAGAAAGTTTTAAAAGTGATTTATGAATAACTTTATTTTTTTAGCAGTTATCACCAACCGATTGAGTTGAAAATTAGCATTTACATACACCTTTAGTTCTGATGACAATACAATAATATGGTGACAGCGAGCTGATCTGATAAATGAGTCAGGAGCTGTTCAACAATGGAACTCTTTAGTAAATACTTCGATTGAGTAAAAACTTAATGACAGTGACAATGAAGTTTTAATGACAATGTTATATGTATTATGTGTTGCTCGATGGTCTATATAATTTTACAAAAGCTTGTCATTGAAAAATATTTTCCAATAGAAAACTTATTTTTATTCTATATTTTATTATATTATTTTATTCCATCTTATAATTTTTTTTTTATATTCCTTACTAGCTGACCCGTGCCCGCTTCGCTGGGCGACAGATAGTTTCACATTTGGTATTCTAATCTTCAAAATAAATTATAACCTATATGTTGCCGAGGACTAATAAATCACTACATAGTATAAAGCAAAGTCGCTTTCCGCTTCCCGCGTCTGTATGTCTGTATGTATGTTTGCTTATATCTTTAAAACTACACAACGGATTTTGATGCAATTTTTTTTAATAGATAGAGTGATTCAGGAGGAAGGTTTATATGTATAATAACATGCTACCCGTGCGAAGCCGGGGCGGGTCGCTAGTAGCTAATATAACAAAAAAAGTTTCATCAAAATCCGTCTAGTAGTTTTTGCGTAAAAGCCGGACAACAGACAGACAGACAGACAAAAATTTCAAAATGTTTTTTTTGGCTTGTGTTACTTGTTTAAAGGCCTCTAGGAATATTTTTTTTTAGTTTTTATTCAATGTACAGAATTGAACTCTTCTACAGTTTTATTATATGTATAGATGTATAGATAGATATAGATGTATAGATTTGGTTTTGAGAATTGTCATATGGTTAAACTTATTAATGTACAACAGTAGCGCCCCTTACCAAAAGTTATATTGATAACTTCAATAGGTACATATCAAGTAGCACTTCGCATAAATTGCATTACAAACTTGTAATTGAATAAGTTGTTCCCAATCGAGCAGTAAAATGAGTGTATCCCCGACACGTGACCAGTAATCATACAAATTGAGACGTGTGCCCGAACTGCGCTTAGAACTAGTTACAAGGGACAAGTTGCACTATATTTGAAGTCGCCCTCGGCATCGCTTCCCCAAAAAGCATTCCTAAACTGCTGCAGTTTTACGAACTTAAAACTATATGATTTTCATAGCTATGAATATCAGTGCCGCGTTGAAAAGCCGTGTTGGCCGAGTGGGAGGTACCTCGACTTTCAATCTGAAAATCGTGGGTTGTCGGAGTGCACCAATGAATTTTTCTGTTCGAAAAAATGTATATGCGCATCAAAAACACGTGCTTATAACGGTGAAGGAAAACATCGTGAGGAAACCAGTTAGTATTTTTATAAGCGGCGATGGGCTTGCAACCTGTCACGTAGCTAGGAATGCTAGCTGCTGCAAAATGTGGGCATGTGCCAAATATAATGTTTGGACGTGCCTCTGACTACCCCCACTAGACATCTTCGAAGGATCTAGGCGTCTGGAGACCTGAGAGGATGTCTAACGTACTTGGGGATTACAGTCGTGATCCCCAAGTACGGGTTTTTTATTTTTTTATTAGTCGAATTTAGAGAATACCAATTTCATAGTAATTATTATAGAATCTAAGTACCTAATCTATTCTCATAGCTATGAAAATCATAAATTTGAGAGAATACCAATTTCATAGTAATTATTACAGAATCTATGTACCTAAACTGCTTTGAAAAGCCATAATACGATAATTACAGCAATCGATTTGACAGGACAACGTCTAACGGGAATAAAATATATAAATTTGATTTTAAATTTGAGTACATCTACTACTATTTCACCTACGAGTACGTAGTATTGACTGAAAATCTGTATTACCCCATAATTTTAAATTGGAGTAGGAATGTTCAATTTATAGCATATTTGATGTGTGAAAGTTCACATGACACCAAGACTAATTAAAGAGTTTTCACTTTGACGTCGCAGAATTAAATCATGCTGATGCAGTCCAGAGCCAAGTAACTCAGAGTGACAACTGAAATAGACAAAATTACTTCCTTATAGATATTACTAATAGGATCATCTAAATAAAACAAAATGCGTAAGGTAGGTAATTGAAATAAATAAGTTTTCTATTGAAAATATTAAATATTTTTTTAAATGTCAGGCTTTTGTAAAATCATTGGTCGAAAAATGGTTTGCAAATAATGAAAGTTACCAACAAACACATACGAACCTTGCAAGTTAATAAATAAAAGTTTGTAAAAAATAATCATCAAAATCGGCTAATAATCAGTGGCAATGGGCTATTTGACAAGATTTTAAAAACCATTTTAGATTATCCAGTAGTAACTATGAAGCCAATAAAACAATATTATTTGAAATTCTGTTAAGTGGCCCTAAAAATTAAAATTAAATATCGTAAATTTAAATAACCCGCAAAAACGCTTCTTTATGCAAATGGCGTCGCACTAGTTTCTGTGACGTCACAATGTTTGTCAACAATAAATAAACGTCTCTAGTTTTTCAAGGTAGGCGAAGGCATATTGATAAGCTTGCTACGTCATCGTCGATTCGACCACCGTTTAACACCTTCCTGACCGTTTTGTGTCACGTGACTGGCGTTGAAAAATTGATAATTTTAATTATGGGTTTTTTAATAAATTATTGTTTATTTTCAAGTTATTTTACTCCATAACGCTTTTCGAAGGCATAATTTACATAGATTACTATCAACAACACTTTATTTTTCAAACTGCCAAATAGTCTATTGCGTAAAATACTCGTACATTTCATTTACAACATACACAATGACTACGCCGCTCTACTAAGTCTGCCTTTAATTACGGCCGACTTTAAACGGATTCATGATTCTTGAAACGCGAGTACAAAAGGTATCGAGTGCATTATAGGTACATTCTACAAAATACCACATCGATAACCTAACAATGAAATCGGACGCCACATTATGCATATTGTAAGCCATAAATAGACCAATCACCTTTCACTAACGACCTCAATTGCATCGTAGAAGTGATATTAATAAGGTTAGCTTATATTTGTACCTATGTTATTCCAGAACACGAAATAGATTTACATTTTAAAGTAGTGGTCAATACGGCTCTACCGTTTTAACAAGAACTAACCACAAATATAAAAACATTCTGCCAAACTTTCACATTTAGAATGCAGTTTGTAACCAATTCAGTCGAAATTTAGTCTAAGCTACCTAAGTATTTAAATAGAATTAGGTATGTGTGAAACCAATTCGAAATACGAGTATTATTGAGTAGTTTTTGATTTATTACCTCTGTATCTAAATGCTGTAAACGATATCACGCGGGTCACGGTAATATTTACAGTGAGCGAATTTCGATAAAAAGAGAGCCTATCCAAAATTCACTTCCACCAATTTGTCATTTCTTAAATCCGCCATTTCGTAATCATTATTATCAACAATGTAAATTACACAATTCTTACCCAATGTTTCTTAAAACCATAATTGTTTCGTCCATTCGAAAAGTCAAGTGACGATAATTTATGTTTTATTAATGCACTGTTACTTAGTCTACATTAATATAACTTAAAAAGAAACAACTTTGGAATATTCCAATATTCCATCTGATGATCCGAATTAACAGGTAAAAATGTAAATATGTATGCGGTATTGCTTAAAAAGAGCAACTAAGAAAAATACTCGTCGAATTGAGAACCTCATTTTCATCGGTTAAAAATCACGTAGGTATATTTGCATTTGCTTTCCGTGTATCGCATATCTATTGCTTTTAATTTGAACCGAAACAGTATTTTAATTTTTGTTCATTTTTTTCACAGTTAATGCACACGCTTTGAACAATATAGTCGGGACATGTCATGCTAACATGCCGATAAGAAAAGTTTGTGTGAGCTAGGCACAAAGGCATGGACACTTCCTTACCCAGTCAGGAACAGACGTAGCTTCATCTAGCTACTAAAGCCTGGCGCACAATGGAGGACCGAACATAAACGGATTTAAAATTTATCAATTGAATTTAATAGTTATACAATTTAAATAAGGTATATATTACAATGCTCGGTGATCGGTCTCGGAGCATCAAAGCGCAGTTTTACGTGATTACCGAGCATTGAAATATATACCTTATCTCGATTCGATAACTATTAAATTCAATAGATAAATTTTATAATGCTTTACCGCGCCGTCCGCCAGTGAGTGACGGCGACAACAATAAGACGTTTCAAAGTGATCTGTTCATTCCGTCCGATGGATGTTGATGATGATGATGATGATGATGATGTCCATTCAGCATTAATTTTTGAAAGTTTTGATACTTTAGGTTATATTATTGTAAATTTTGTAGGGCTCTCAGATTATTTTTAGAAAATAAATATGGCCCATGTTATTTACGTAGCTTTTGATAGGTGAAATCCTAATATAATATTATAAATGTGAAAGTTTGTGAGTTTGTATGTATGTTTGTTCCTCAATCAGGCCTAAACGACAAAACGGATTAAGTTTAAATTTGCTGTAGATGTAGATATATTGCCCGAATAAATAATATACTACTTTAAAAAATTAAAAACATCCCCAAAACGATAAAATAACTCAAAAAGATGATTTCTATACAGATGGCGCTGGTGTGCAACAATTCTGACATCACAGACTAAAAACATTCAGTCTTTTTTATTCGATTATTTAAATTTGACAGGACAACGTCTGTCACGGGTCGGCTAGTAATTTATAAAATTAGGTCCCGTAGTTTTTTATTACAAAAGCATTTTCTTTCTGTTTTTATTAAGTGTAGAAGTAGATATAGGTACATGCAGGGTTGAAGCGAAACCATTGAAGTAGGTGATTGTACAGTTTTTATATCGCAATTACCTATCTTGTTTAGATTTGCCGTAACAAAACTGATAAATAATACAAAAACTAATTAGGCACATGTAATGGGTACGATGAAACAGAACAGAGCAGAGTTGTAATTGGGCTTAGCGCTTGCTTTTAATACCGAGTTAATTATGATTATAATTGGAGGATGCGAAACGTATTCTGAGCTACATGGCATGCTCTACTGAGAGAGGTACGGTGCGTAAAACAACAACAAGAAGCATAATTTATTTATTATATTACGCATTGTACTTTGCTATCCGTATGCACTAATTCAAATAAATAAATATATATTGGTGGACATTATCAAACTAAGCAAAGCTTGTATCTTGTAACTTCTAACTTGATAACGGATAGAATTCCTTTATGTATTTTTTTTTAATACATCATCATCATCATCATCTTCCTGCTCTTATCCCACTTAAGTGGGGTCGGCACAACATGTGTACTTCTTCCATTTCCCTCTATAAGCCGCCATCTCATCACTTTCTCCTTTCTTACTCATGTCATCTTTCACACAGTCCATCCATCTTTTCTTCGGCCTACCTCTACGACTATATCCAATATTCATCCACATTCATTCCTAACACTCTTTTCGTAACTTTTTTTTAAATACTTAAGATACATAATAACACCCAGACACAAACATCCATGTTTAAAACACAAATATTTGTCCTGGGTGGGTATCGAACTCATAACCTACAGCTTAGAAGGCAGAGCTGTGAGGCTAGTTGTATGTAGGTATATAATGGTAAATAGTAAGCGATTATCAGTTACTCATCAATTTACGACGAATGTGAGTAACATTCAGAAACCTTCAGTAACCTTCTAAGGTTTTAATGTCAAATATCTTTGTGAAGTGTAATTTATCAGTAATAATTTATAAATAATACAACAATATAATGCAAATTTTTCACATTTAGCATCATAATAATATTATTAAGTATAGGGGGCAACCTGTCACATTTCATCATAAAAATATACCCTGAATTCTGAACTTCGAAATAACAAACAAAAAACTTTGTTACCTCCAACAAAAATCTTTCTACTATCGGTACTGTGTTTGTCGGAAGGGCTCGAACGCTTCCGGTCGGTGGGGAGGGGGTAGTGGGGGGCCAGGGGGTGACGCCACATCCGGCTGAAGCTGCATCCGCCCCCAACCTGCCTACTGTCTTGCGTCCGTACAATGGTTCAACTTTTCAAAAAGTAACAAGAATTTTTACTCTCGTAATTAATTTGCGGTTTTAGATTTTTTATTTCACCTTATTTTTTATTTTTGAAAACACTTTTGTAATACCGACAGAGATGTTCACGGTATTATACGAGTACAGAGATTCAATAAAAAAAACAATGAATGCTGAAAATGCTTGTAGCATATACATAATGTAGCTTATACCTACAAAATATATACAAATATTATATTGTCTATACTAATATTATAAAGAGGAAAGACTTGATTGTTTGTTTGTTTGTTTGCATCGAATAGGCTTCGAAACTACTAGACCGATTTGAAAAATTATTTTACCATTAGAATCTTACATTATCCCTGATGAACATAGGCTATAGAATATTTTCAAAAACGTTTGGAATCCGTATGAAAACTTTGATAATGTAACCAAACGTGTGGAAAATCCCAAAAAAATCCCTATATCACGTACGCTGCAAAAATTATTAACAATAGAGCAATGTGATGTACTACAGTTTTATAGAGGACATCAATATCTACAAAAAAGTCCGTAATACCATATGTCTAACTATTAGGGATCCCTATTAAAACTTCCATAATGTAACCCAAGGTGTAAAAAAAATAACCATAATATCATTATTACACCCGTACGACTCCGGGGCGGACTGCTACTGTACTGCGACTGTAATAAAGAATTAAGTTAAATTAGTTAACCACGTCTTTAAACCTCAACAGGCCTAAGTACAGGCACTCAGATCCTTAAATATGCCTAAAGGGGGTAGTCAGAGGCACGTCAAAACCATAACATTTGGCACATTCCTACATTTTGCAGAAGGTATGTTACTACTATTCATAAAGAATTCTAACTGGTTTCCTCACGATGTTCTCGGATTGAAAATCGTGAAACCTCAACTCGGCCAACATGGCTTTTTTCCATAAATATTTCTTATTAGCCTTCATTTTTAGCCATTACTTTTAAAATGAAAAGTTAAATTGTTAAACAAAACGTTAAATTGTACTCGTGCCTTAGTGGTTAGGACAGACCTAAGTGCCTACCTAAGACAAAAGTAGTTTAAAAGTCAGTTTCACCCAACCACACTTTATGTGGTTGGGTGAAACAAACATTTGGTAACTAATTATAAAGGTTTTTAGTTATCGAAAATGGTATAAAAAAAAAAAGGACCACGACTGTATTTCCTAAGTACGGTAGACATCCTCTCCGATCTCCAGACGCTTAGATCCTTTGATGATGTCTAGTGGGGTTAGTCAGAGGCACGTACAAATATTATATTTGGCACATGCCAACTTTTTGAAGTAATTAGCATTCCATACGTGACAGGTTGCAAGCGGCGTTGGCGCTTATAAGAATACTAACTTGTTTCCTCACGATGTTTTCCTTCATCGTTTTGAGCACGTGTTTTTGATGCGCATATAAATTTTTCGAATAGAAAAATCCATTGATGCACGCTGGAGTTCGAACCCAAGACCTTCAGATTGAAAGTCGAGGTACCTCCCACTCGGCCAACACGTTTAACAAGTTTTATACCGGAGATCATAAAACACAAATAGCTTCTAGACTCAACACAGTATGCCATTAACATGTGCTCAAAACTTACCCATCACATCCCAAAGGGAAAAGATTACCCCGATTCAATTCTCAAAAAACAAAATACAACAAATATGATACCCAAACACACCAACTGCTCGAAATAACAAATTTTCTACACCATCACTCCCCAAGTCATACAATAAAAATTCATCGATGTACATTACCCCTATAATTTGGCAACGCGAGCGTTAATGCACCTACAAGCGAGTGTATTGTGCACATCTCTAGCGTGGTTCCGGACGGTTTACGGGCCCCTAAAAAGGGTATCAGGTTGAGTTTGGTGCGAGCTATCGGCAGTTAGCGACAAAACAAGAAAAACTGCGTTTCAAAATCATTTTGTCGCGCATGGAATGGTAGCTATTGCAAAAAGTGGGCATGTGCCAAATTTAATGATTGGACGTGCTTCTGACTACCCATTTTAGATATCTTTGAGGATCTAAGCCTGAAGGTTTGGGACGATGTCTACTGTACTTGGGAATTACAGCCGTGCTCCCATTTAAAGAAATAGGATTATGGATTTATTTCATTTATTTTTTTAGAAATCACATTATGAAAGAAAACGAATGTTTTTGCAAACAAAGTCACACAAAAAACATCAAAGTAGTTGTAAATAAACAAATTTGAATAAGGTTGATGATCATGTTAACGTGATAAGTGAAATTTTTGACGTTTTGTATGGGCTGAGTCTACCCGGATAAGACGGAAAAAGTGATAAAACTGCATTATCTCGAAAACCATCAAATTTAAAAAGAAACTGTCTGTAATTTACTTAGCTAGTAAGATTATCTAACGAATTATATAAAAATGAACTGTTTAGCTATTCATAGCTTTGATTAAAAACGAAACTAGTGATTTTGAAGAGCCAACTTTTTAAAATAAATTTAACGAGAAAAGTTAAACCAATCGTGTTTCTGTCTGTAATTTATCTAGATTATATCCTTAAGTTATCTTTGTCATGAAAAACAAAACTGTATGTTTTGCATTCATCAAAGACATTGATTACTCGCCTTAAGGTAAGATTATGGTGGCCTCCAATAGGGACTTGTGAAGTTGTGACTCCAAAATGACTGTAGTTAATTTCCCGCTGGCGCTTATAATTTACCCCTCGCGCTGGGTACTCCCGAAGGAACCACAGCCAGCGATAAAAGCCTCATACATAATGTAAGCGCGTCCGAAATCGAAAAATTAAAAACATCCGACATCTGTTGGCTGCGCAATTACTCCGTTTTGACGCACTGTTTCCATGATGTTGCCCTGATCTTTGCTAATTATGCGGATTGGGTAACGCGAGGGATCTAGAATCTGTTTTACAATACAATTGTAGCAATTAGTATCTAGGTGCAAAGACTTTGGTACGGTTGGTGATCTTTCTTTTGCCAAAAAAACCTTTTTTGCGGCAAGCGTAAAGTCAACTTTTCTGCGAATTCACGGACCATACCAGTATGTTATGGATGTTGAGCCAAAGTTGAGCTCTAAAGGCACACGGAAGCGTGCGCCATAGTGTCGCACAACACATAAAGTGATGTTTATGAAAAAAGATTTCGTCCACTGTGGGTGAGTGTTCTCATAGTGTCGTTCTTGAATACGAGGGTTAGTCTACGAGTAGTTTAGCCATGTCCGTCCGTCTATCCGCAGCTTAGCTCAGAGACTCTTAGCATTGGAATACTGTGGTTTGTTGTTTTTTTTTGTTGTTTTAATCTGCACACTAGGTAGATAAGAATGTTAATCGCTGTACTTACTGGGGGACTATGACGAATAACTATCGTATCGACATACGATGTCGATACGATATTTTACAATACAAAAAGTGTCAGTCAGCAAGTGATCGTACATAGAACAGGATTAAAACATTAAAACAGGGCTTTTTATTGTTTCAAAAATAAATAAAATAAATATTAGTGGACATTTTTACACAGCGCCATCTAGCCCCAAACTAAGCAAAGCTTGTACTATGGGAATTATAAAACTTAGAATACTTACATACTTTTTTTTTTGTAAATACATACATATGATAAATACTAACACACAGACACAGAACAAACATCTATGTTCATCATACAAATATTTGGCCTGGGTTGGGATCGAACCCACAACCTACAGAGCTGAAGGCAGAGTTACTACCAACTGAGCTGTGAGGCATGCTAGAGTGGTCGATAATCTGTTTTTGAGATATCAACTTTGGTGGTGGTTTAGCGGGTGAGTGTATGTTGAGCAAAGAGGGGATAGGTCCCCCTAGTGCAAGACAAATGTAGCATGGTCTGACGTTAATTGTTCTGGGTCTAGTGTTGGTAAAATAAAAATAAATAGGATCACGACTGTAATCCCCAAGTACGGCAGACATCTTCTCAGATCTCCAGGCACTCATCCTTGAAAATGTTTAAAGGGGATAGTCAGAGGCACATCCAAACATCACATTTCACATATGCCCACATTTTGCAGTAGTTAGATTATTGGAGTGATGAATATAGAATAATTTATACTGGAGAAAACCAAGGGATTAATGGAACAGCTATAATTTTAAATAAAAAATGGGGAACCAAGTTGAAAATACGATACACCACAGTGACAGAATAACAGTAGTAAAAATAAAATCAAAACCAATAGACACATTTATAATTCAAGTATACATGCCAACAGGAAGCCATCCAGATGAAGAAATAGAAGAGATATACGAACAATTAGACACACTCATGGATTTAGTAGGAGAAAAAGACAATTTGTTTGTAATAGGAGATTTCAATGCAGTGGTTGGTGAAGGAGAAGATAGAAATATAGTTGGGAAATACGGGCTAGGAAAGAGAAATAAAAGAGGGGACAGATTAGTACAGTTCTGCAGTGAATACAACTTAACTATCTCAAATACAAAATTTAAACAACCTAAAAGAAGGCGGTACACATGGAAAATGCCAGGTGATATAGGAAGATATCAAATTGACTATATAATAGTCAAAGAAAAGTATAAAAATATGACATCAAACTGCAAAACCTATCCTGGAGCTGATCTCAATACCGACCATAATTTATTAATTAGCAAAATTGACATTAAAATAAAAAAAGGAAAAAGGATACATAAAGCCAAAGAACTTGATCTCAATAAATTAAAGAATAATAATAATGTGAAGGTGCAATATAATACAGTCATAGATGATAAGTTAAATAAAATTGAAAATAGGAACATAGATAGTAATATAGATAAACAATGGTGCAATATTAGAGATATTATTAAATTTAGTGCAGAGAATAGTTTAAGTAAAGAAAAAATTAGGCCTAGAAAGAAATGGCTAAATACAGATATAAGCGACTTAATAATTAAAAGAAGACAATATAGAAATAAAAATGACGAAGATAATATTAATGAATATAAGAAAATTACAAACAGGATAACACTTAAATGTAGAGAACAAAAAGAGAAGGATATAGAAAAAGACTGCGATACTATTGATTATTACATGAATATAGGGAAAACAGATGTAGCTTACAATATTATAAGAAATTTAAATAGAAAACATAAAACAAAATCTACCGCTATTTTGGATGAAAACAATAAAATAATTATAAACAGTAAAGATGTCGTAGAAAGATGGAAAAGATACATTGAAGGTTTATATAGAGGAGAAGAACTGTCAAATACTGACATTGAAAACGAAACTGAAGTAGAACCAGATAGAATTGGACCTGATATAATTAGAAGTGAATTTGACGAGGCCTTGAGAAGTATAAAGAATGGTAAAGCAGCAGGAGATGATGGCTTATATATAGAATTAATAAAACATTCAAATGATGGCTTACTTAATAAAATATTTGAAATGACGCAAGTAATTTACATAACAGGAGAAATACCAAATGATTTTAAAACAACAAAGACAGTAACACTACCAAAAAAGGCCAATACACTAAAATGCGAAGAACATCGGACTATAAGTTTATTATCACAAGCCTCAAAAATAATATTAAAAATCATCCAAAATAGAATAAGATCTAAAATAGAATATCACTTAAGCGAGGATCAATATGGGTTCAGAAGAAATAAAGGTACGAGAGAAGCAATCCTAGCACTGAGAGTTATTATTGATAGAAGAATGGATTTAGGACTGAATACGCACATAGCATTTATAGATTTGGAAAAAGCTTTTGATAAAGTAGATTGGAAGAAAATGATGGTATCATTAAGAAATGTTGGCTTGGATTTTAGAGATAGAAGAATCATATATCAACTTTACAAATATCAAGAGACTATAATAGAGATAGGGAATGAAAGAGAAACAGCTAAGATCAGACAAGGGGTAAGACAAGGATGCTCACTCTCGCCACTCATATTTAACGTTTTTATAGAATCAGCAATACAGAAAATATCAGAAATAATAGACAAAGGAGTTAAATTCAACGGAAAAGTTATAAAATTTGTAAGATTTGCTGACGACATAGCAGCAATTGCAGAAACACAGAATGATTTACAGATATTATTAAACACCATGGACTCAATTTTTAAAGAATTTTCGTTAATAATTAATATAAATAAAACTAAAATTCTAACCACATCCAAAACAGAAGAATTTGCAAGAAACACTATAACATTAAATAACATTCCCTTAGAAAGAGTAAGCACATTTAAATATTTAGGCAGCATTATAACATCAGACTCTAGATGCACACCGGATATAAAATGCAGAATAGCGATTGCAAAAAAGGCGTTCCACAATAAAAAACATTTACTTACGTCCAGAATATCAAAAAAAAATGTCAAAAAGAAATTTATTAAAACATATATTTGGAGTATAGCGCTGTATGGGTGTGAGACCTGGACAATGACCCAGAGAGATAGGGAGATCCTAGAAGCTTTCGAAATGTGGTGCTGGAGAAGGATGGAAAGGATAAGCTGGACAGAAAAAATTACAAATATAGAGGTTTTACGTAGAATACAGGAAAAAAGGATCCTATTAACAACGATTGAGAACAGAAGAGGGAAGATGGTTGGCCACCTTATACGGCACGACAGTTTTATAAAGACTATAATGGAAGGGAAGAGAGGAAGAGGAAGGCCACGAATAAGCTACATGAGCCAGATAAAGGAGAAAATAGCTGTCGTGTCGTATAAGGAAGTTAAAGAGACGGCGCTGGAGAGAAATAGATGGAGAGAGCTGCATCAATTACACCGACAAGAGCACAGCTCTTAAGTTAGAAGAAGAAGAAGCATTCCACACGTGACAGCAAGCCCTTCACAGCTTATAAGAATGCTAACTGGTTTCCTCACGATGTTTTTCTTCGTTAGAAGCACGTGTTAATGCGCATACAAATTTATCAAACAGAATGATCCATTGACGGCCGGGATTTGAACCCACGACCTTCGGATTGAAATTCGAGGTATCTCCCACTACGCCAACAAGGCTTTAGTTGGTACAGTACAGCTGGTTCTAGTATAGTCTCCAAATGCGGTAGGTATTCTCTACCAGGCGCCCAGATCCTAAAAGATGTTTAAAGTGGGTAGTCGAAACATTAAATTTTTAGGATTCCGTACTCAAACGTTAAAAACGGGACCCTGTTACAAAGACTTTGCTGTCCGTCTGTCCGTCTGTCAGTCACAAGGCTATATCTTATGAACCGTGATAGCTAAACAGTTTAAATTTTCACAGATTATGTATTTCTGTTGCCGGTATAACAACAAATAAGTACTAAAAACAGAATAAAATACATAACTTAGTGGGGCTCCCATACAACAAACGTGTTTTTTTGACGTTTTTATAGTTAGTGGTACGGAACCCTTCGTGCGCAAGTCCGACTCGCACTTGCACCGGTTTTGACTCCCATTCTTTGACTTATTCTAAACTTATTCTATTTCTAAACCATGTTTGTTAGTTACATATAATCACGTCACGTCGTCTGATTCGATTTCCAATACACGCAAACGAAGCCGCGCGATGGAGCTAGTTACTCATATTTTCCATTTTGTTTTCTTGCTTTAGCATATTTTCTAGAATAATTAACTAATTATAAATACAATATAACGTGCAGCTAATTATATACCGTGCTACTTTTAACCCTTAAATGCCGTATTGACGTAAAACTGCAACATACCACTAACACGGCTACCAAATCATTATTATGAGCGCAAAGCATACTGTTGTACAATTACAACTATCAGGACAATATTTTTTAAGCACCTTTTTTCTTTCGCGTCTGTCAAATGCCATCTTGACATTCACAAAGCATTGACTGTCGGAAATTTGTAGCAGGTGAAATTGGAATAGTGTTTTTGGAGTAAATATGTAGTTGATTTTCAAAGGTAAATAAGTGCATTTTTTTTATTTTATTGTAATAATTCATCTTCTTTTCGGTACAGTAATTGGTTAGGACAATAGCATTCTAATGTCTCCCTGCATTAGCATGTACAAGACTACAAGATATTTTTTTTCAAGAGGTCAGAATAAATCATGCATTTAAGGGTTAATAATATGACTGGTCTCACAGCTCAGTTGGTAGTAACTCTGCCTTCTGCGCTGTAGGTTGTGTTGTTGACCTTGGACAAATATTTGTGTGATTAGTTCTGTGTCTGGGTGTTATAAGAATCAGTATTCCACCAGTTTTCTAGTTCCCATAATACAAGCTTTGCTTAGTTTGAGGATAGATGGCGCTGTGTGACTGTGTGATAATGTCCATCAATAGTTTCTTATTTTTATTTATATATTTACCACGCTTTTGTACCTATATTTTCTAGAGTACATAGGTACTTATTTATAAAAAGCATGTAAGATGCAGCTAATATGACCTTGCTAATTACGCAGATCGTGTGTAAAGTAGCGTAGGGTAGCCTAATCGAGTATGAATGATAATCCCAATGCGCTTTGTCCACCGATGGAGAAAATTGAGAGTGCGTTAGCGGTGAGTGTTTCAAAGGCAGAGCTTGGCGGACAATTGATTGTAGGGAGGGAGAACCGCAGTGGAACGTGCATCACTTTTGTAAGGGTTTGTAGGGTTTTAGACGTCTTCTAGTTTGTCTGTTAGAGGATAAGTTGGGTGCAACATGAGGCCTCCCATAGCCGTTGAGATAAATCATTTTATTAAAATACACAGGAAGTTTTTATGATCAATTTTGGTGCTTTTACTTGAAAGGTGATGGTCGGTTGGTTTGAAATAATATACATCTATCGTCATACCGCATTAAAAAATTGTAACATTATCTGAGCGTTGGAAAATAATCACAAAGTATATTTTCGCGTAAAACGTCAAATTAACACCCCAGGAAGGTAGGTGTTAACGCCATTTTCAGGTACGGCCAATTACATGGTTGAAGGCAACCTCCGCTCGCAAAACTTGTAAATTAGTTTGCGTGTTGTCCGACTAGGGCATGATTAGGCGGTGCCAATCGCGTCCGCGGGCAATCCGTCAACCGTGGAGGCGCCGACCGCTAGCGCCAAAAGGTAAAAGCTAGGAGGAGTGAATGGACCAATTAAATAATTCAGTAATTCGCTGAGGCGCCGCCGGCGGCGACGTAAACATGCGTGAGACGCGGTGAGGAGCGGTAGAGGTGAGGGGGGGCGTACGAGGCTCGTCCCCCGCGGCCCTCTGCCGTGGTGGGGCGAGGGCGTGGCCCGTGACGTCACTCCGCCGCCTGCTTCAGTCGGTCAACACCCGGCGCTCGGAGCGGTCGTGGCGACGCGTCGCCTTTTTCTTCACCCGAAAGTACGATAAAGTCGCCAAGATTTTCGACCGCCAGTATCACTCACCTTCCAAGGTGTTGAAGTTGGAGGACGACCCTTGGGGGTCATGCGCCATGTACTCCCCCGACAAGATGAAGTCGGGCGGAGGGCTGATGGCGCCGCCCGGCTGCTTCCCGGGCCGGTACAGCCCCACGTACCGGAGCGCGGACCCGCGTCGGTGCGTGCCGAATCCCTCCGTGAGTACCTCCATCTTCAGCACGCGCCCGTCCGGCCTCACCGCACCATCGCACTACGATCAGAAGATGTCAACTAACTTAATGATCACGCGCCATGTGGCGAGTCAGGCCCGATGAGCGATGCCCTTATATTCAGCTTTATAAACTTGAACATGATTCTTGTATGTTAGGTTACAGGTTAATAAACTAGCAAGGACCGTACGCGCTCGGTTCACGTTGTTGTCGCTACAGTCGACGTTGTTTACGGTCCGTAATATTTAATGCGGCTTGGAAGGAATTCGCGGTGAAACCTAGGCTACAATTGCGGTCACTTCAACTAAAAATAAACCGACTCTCCAAAACTAAACGGAACGAATTATTAAATTAAAAACTCATGACAAAGTTTCAGGTTTTTTAGGTTCGTGAGGTGCATTGTGCTTGCCTAGCGACTTAATGTTTGATAATATAGCAATGCGACCGCATATGGAGCTCCATGGGGTGGTTTTTTATTTGATTTTCTTCTCGGCGAAATTAACAAGAGGTTATTGTTGCATAGTTCACATAAACTAAAAATATTTTAAGCGGATAAATAAATATATACTATTTAAAGTAAGTTAAATAATAAAAAGCAATAGCTGGTCATACCACGGTTGTAATTAAAAGACAATATTGTTCAAACTAGAAGCTGCTTTTCTCATCTACCAAAAAATATATTACCAACAGAATATAATAAACAGTAAAACACATTTCAAAAACCAAAAAGTACCTAAATCATAGTGACTTGTTTTAAAAATACGGGTTCAATTGTTAAATAACATACCTAAAAATAATAATTTAAGAAATAACAGCAGATAAATACCCTGAACGGATTTTCATAAATATTTGTTATCAATTCACGGCTAAATGAAAACGATTTGAATTAAAAAGTTTAGTAATAATGCGGTCGGCAGAATGAAAGCCGCGGTGCGCGCCCTTTCATTACAGTTTAAATTGTTCCAACAGTTATTTTTCATTTTCAAATGATTCCGATGTGATTTTCGTTCCCTCTGAATACCGCTATATAAATCCGCGTCTCGTTTTATTACGAATTTGTTTATTTTCGACTAAGTAATAAAAACGTTAATAGATATATATTTTTTTGTAAAATATAAAAACAGTGTAAGATAATCAAATTGTTTTAATATTATTATCAGAATTAAAAAGCAATTATAAATGTGTTTTAATAAATATTAGGAATAAAATAAGGCTGGTTTTATGGCAAAGTGAAATTCCCGGAAAATGCCGACGGCAGCGCCGCTCCTCCGTAGGCCGTCGGCTACGTGCTGGGCGCTACGGGCTACGGCGTAGAGCTTCTAACAAACAGTCGTAGCACCTGTTTTTTTAATATTGGTACAATAAAATATATTATGGATTGTCAATTTTAAAGAACAATTATTGAAGAAGGTAACTTATTATTTTGTTATAATCATTAAGATAGGAAATAATGGAGGAACGTCGTTTTGAAAAGCAATTATAAAATATAGAGTTGTAAATGAAATTAATAAATATTAGTAATAAACAATATAATGTTTTAAATACTAAAATTATGTCCAGTACTTAAAATAATGCGTATATATATTTTTTTTGGTTCAAATGGTAACAAAACATAAAAATCTTTTATATTTTAACTGTTTAAAATATCTTGTGGACTATGCAATAATCTCAACCAATTGGCTTCTAATTCAAAATTTATTTTTACAGGGATGCTGTTGTCGTTTGTAGGTTTAATAAAAAAATCCGTAATCCATTACGACTTTTTAAAACTAGTTTGTACGTTAAAGTGATTTTTAATATTATATTAAATAGTTTCAATAAATATTAACAACAAAACGTTTCCAATACATAATTATTAATCATTTTTAGGAAAAAAAAATAATATTTGTAAAAAATTGTTATAACTTGATAGCCATACGAATAAACTAAACAAGCATAACCTTACCCTAAATTTCGTAAAATTTACGCAAAAAACAAAGTTACTAGCTCAAATACTATCTTACTTGATCTTACTTAATACTTGTAAGAAAACTCCAATAATACAAATATAAATCATACGTTCCACACAATACTTAATAATCTTTTTAATACGAATCAAACTACTGCCTGACTGACGTAGACAACGCAGTTTAAACCGTTGGTCGTAGATACTTGGAAGGTGTAATTTTAGTGTCGAGGTGTAAAAAAAATGTAATCGATTATTAATTTTTTAATTTTTCAATTCCTTAATTTTTCTTAAAGGGGATTAAAACGTTTGTGTAATAATCTTATTCAAAACAGAAGTTGCTAGACAAACAATCATGAAACTTAAAATAAATTCTCTCTAAAAGCCTAGAGTGAATAAAGGCTACTCCTTTTTAAGTGCGAGGAGGGATTGCTTCAAACTTGTACTAAAAATACCATAATCTTTAAAGTGGTGTGACTGGGTGGTAACGTTTATATAAGAAATGCAGACGTAGGTCTGTGTATCTCAAAATAGCTGATATCGCTGCATTAAAGAAAGCAAACCGATTCTGATGAAACTTGGTAGGAATAGGATATAGTTTAAACACTGGGAAAAGACATAACCAGTTTTGGTTTAACACCGCGCCGATGCGCCGCCGCGACAGATTTAGTCCGCGACCTTCGCGACGGTCGCGGCCTAAATCTGTCGCCGACAAAATCTATTTTTTCTTAAACTACTTTAGCTTTTAGACCAAATAAACAACTAAATATTTAGCCCGACAATAGATGTCCCGACTGTCGTTGGCCTGTCAAATTTCAATAATCACACAAAAAAAAGCACTTTTGGTTTTCCTGAACTTTACGCCACTCTTATAACTTAGGGGTATAAAAAATACCCTGCCACCTATTTTAATACCTACCAAATATACGTTAAAAAAATCATAAAAATCGCTCAAACGGTTTCAGAGGAGTTTGGTTACAAACACTGTGACACGAGAATTTTATATATTATTAAAGTAATCAGGTGTCTAAGATTTTGCGCTATTTCACAATTTCTTTTTTCATTACAAACCGTAAATATAAAACTCATTTAAATTTCCCGTACTTTCTCATATTTGTGTACGAGTAAACGACCGTTAATGACACAGTCCAGTTTGTAAACGGCTGGTCTGCTCCAAGGACGAAACCATGACATTGATAGATTTATCGGCCGGCACTACACTGGCGCTAACAATTACGAAAAGTATCATTGATACAAGTGATAGACACCAAGCCGTGTTTGTTCCTTGATTTTTCTAGGCGTGGAACAGGCATAGCTTAGAGCTCCTAACATGTTTCAATGTGATCCTTGTGATTTTTAAAATAAATACCTTTTGACTAACAAAGAACACACAGAAAGTGTGTGTGTGTGAACTGGTTTTGCAATACAAAATCAAAACCTAGTTAGCTAACTAAGTAAAACCCTAACAATTAATCACAAGAGTAATTTGATTAGTCAAGACAATTTTATTCAGGAACGGCTATTCAGCTTTCTTCTCTTCTTTTTATAACCTGTAACACGTTAGAAAAAAAACTAAATCGTATTCAAATAATTCAAATTAACACTAAAACGTGTACGTTTTAGTGTTAATTAAAATCTAAATTTCACTTATATTCCGGTTACTACAACCTCGTGTCGACAATGAAAGAAAGTTCATAAAGGACTTCACAGTCGCATTATTTAGTTAGTGACATGTATATAATATTGGTGACTTGTATAACAACATATTTTTTATAAATGATTTGGAAATAAATTGTAGTGAAGTGAAAATTAGCATAAAGAAAAAATTAATCTGTCATATAACATTACTTACAATTCAAAACGTACTCATGTTATTTCTATTCTCGTTACGTACGTATACGTCAGACAAAGCAGTGTCAATGAGTGAGCTGGCTTTTTAAAGCTATAACAACGGGTTCATTGCCTTAGCAGTCGGAGGTGTTATGCTGTCGAGCCGTCATTTATGTGGTCTATAATTACTAACCTACTATTTTATGTTGATACAAGCCTTCATTGGGTCTATGTATTTTAGTTTATATGTAAAAAATCGCTGTTGTTTATATATAAAAATCCATTTAATACAAATAACATAAATAAATACGGATGTTGACTGGATTACAACCATACGGTACCTAATTTACCCATATCTTACCTTATATATAAATATACTAGCGACCCGCCCCGGCTTCGCACGGGTAGCATGTTATTATACATATAAACCTTCCTCCTGAATCATTTTATCTATTAAAAAAAACCGCATCAAAATCCGTTGTGTAGTTTTAAAGATATAAGCAAACATACATACAGACATACAGACGCGGGAAGCGGAAAGCGACTTTGCTTTATACTATGTAGTGATAAAATTCTTGCGTTACTAACTGACTGATCTATTAACGCACAGCCTAAACGACTATTCTTAGAAACTTGTTATTTCTAACTTCTATTTATTCTAACCTTTTGGTGTGTAGGGGTGCACTAAGATAGGAATACCATGAATTAAACCCCTAAGTGCAGCGGGGGTTAAAGTCTGTTTAAAAATAACTAAACGTGAACGAATTCGCGGGGGTTTCCACTAGTCTATACATATAATAAAACTGTAGAATTGTTCAATTCTGTACATTGAATAAAAACTAAAAAAAATCCTACTAGGGGCTTCTATACAAGTAACATTAGCAAAAAAAAACATTTTGAAATTTTTGTCTTGTATGTCTGTCTGTTGTCCGACTTTCACGCAAATTTTGATGAAACTTCTTTTGTTATGTAGCTATTAGTCCTCGGCAACATATAGGCTATAATTTATTTTGAAGATTGGAATACCAGATGTGAAACTATCTGTCGACCAGCGAAGCGGGCACGGGTCAGCTTGTTTATAAATAAAAAGCAAATGTTGGTCGTTAGTAAGTTCTCCCTTAAAAAAGCTTGACTGATTTGGCTTTTCTGTATGTATTCCGAATTAGGTTTATAGAGAAATAAACAATTTAAAAGTTTTCCGGAAAATTGAAAATTTCGGGAAAAGTTGAATGATTTTAAATAGAAATACGGCTAATTACAATTACTTTTTTCTTGTATTCGCCGATCTGCCGTTAGTCGCGGTCGCGGGCGATTCTCATGATGAAGAACATCTGATTTGTCTCGAAACGTCAGCAATACAAGAAAAAACGTGGTAATTAGGCGTATTTTTAGTTTATCCATTACAAACAAAAACACAAATTTTATCAATTTATTATAATAGTGTAAACATACAAAAATACATATCTTTTTCTCATTATTTTCTCATTTCTATTTAAAATGATTAACAACCACTATAGTTTGAATTCTATAAAGTTGAATGACTTATTACTACGGGATTTTTTTTAATTTAGTCAGACAAAGCTTGGTGGGTAAGCTAGTTTTAAATAAAATCTTGAAGTAGACAAGTCAATAGGTCCCTAACTATATAAATAAATATTGGTGGACATATGTATCGTCTCACACACCATCTAGTCTCAAACTCCATTTATTTCTTCATAATTAAAATTAAAAGCCGTGTTGGCCGAGTGGGATGTACCTCGACTTTCAATTTGGAGGTCGTGGGTTCGAATCCCGGCGTGCATCAATGGATTTTTCGGTTCGAAAAATTTATATGCGCATCGAAAACACGTGCTTACAACGGTGAAGGAAAACATCGTGAGGAAACCAGTTAGTGTTCTTATAAGTGGCGATGGGCTTGCAACCTGTCACGTATGGAATGCTAACTACTGCAAAATGTGGGTATGTGCCAAATATAATGTTTGGACGTGCCTCTTCTACCCCCACTAGACATCTTCAAAGGATCTGAGCGTCTGGAGATCTGAGAGGATGTCTACCGTACTAGGGGACTACAGTCGTGATCCTTTTTTTTTCAACATTAACTATGCAATATATAATTCATTTACAACCTTAAACAATCTCAGGTTTGTATAACTACGAGTATATTATTTCGAAATAATGGGACCATTTCACAAAAACTCGAAAATAGTTCGACCGAATTGGTAGTTTTTTTTTCTGTATTCTTATTTTTTGGAAAAGGTTTATAGGGAATAAGTGCCGAATAGAGCATGTTCTTTGTGCTTTTTTTTACGGGATTATTAAAATTTGGACAAAACCACGTCTGTCGGGTCAGCTGTTCTTTATAAATACAATTTTATTAAGAGAATGCCGCGTTTACAGTTTGGCACGAGTTGAATGGTAAACTTCATTTATTAAATTGCTAGTTCATACTATATAAAATCATGTTGATGTAGATTTTAGTCGTCATTTAAAGTCGTTTAGCGTGTGGACATATTCTCGATGTCGTCTAATCGCTACTGAATCGATTATGCGACATGTTGACTGTATGCCTTTTGGGTGCTCCTATAGCTTGCTGTTTACATAAAAAACATAATTTCGGTTGGTAATACACCTACGTGGATTGTTACAACACATTTTTATATATGTTCAACCAACTAAAAAAGTATGAGCTTAGTTTGTTGCATTTTTAGGTATTATATATTTTTACCTCGTGATCCGATTGGGATGATTTTTTTTATTGTGTAGAGAATTGTCCACAGTTGGTCCTATTTAAATAATATTTATGTAGGACTAGGATTAATAGTTCGTACTTGACTTATAGATTATTCGAAATGTGTTCGTCGGTTTTCTTTTTAGTTCTCTTTTGCAAAGAAACTTAAACGTCGTTACAGATGGGAGTATATTCCACACGTTTTTTGTCGATATGACAGTTATCGTCACAGTCAGTGATGTGAGTTTGTATGCCAAATGTGATGGTACATAAACGGCTATAAGTTTACTTCTTGTTAAACAATGTCAATAGATGATTTGGAAAGCAAAAAATCTACAAATAAAAAACCGGCCAAGTGCGAGTCGGACTCGCGCACGAAGGGTTCCGTACCATTATCTATAAAAACGGCAAAAAAAACATGTTTGTTGTATGGGAGCCCCCCTTAAATATTTATTTTATTCTGTTTTTAGTATTTGTTGTTAGAGCAGCCACAGAAATACATAATCTGTGAAAATTTCAACTGTCTAGCTATCACGGTTTATGAGATACAGCCCTGTGACAGACAGACAGACGGACAGCGAAGTCTTAGTAATAGGGTTCCGTTTTTACCCTTTGGGCACGGAACTAAAAATGCTGGTATTTGCTAGAATTTGTCCGTATTGTACACATTCGTTGTTATGCCAGCGGTCGGTAAATATCGTACCGTAGTATGGAAACACACATCCAATGTCATGCCATGTCACCAATATCGTGCTTTCGCGTGGAAACAAACCAACAATGATAGGTTAGTAACAACCGATTGGCGTGACCGTCTAGGTACTGGATTGATTCCCCATTACCTTGGTTCCGTTCAGGCAATTTCATTGTTGGTTTTGGTCAGTGGGTATGTATACATTCGTAAGCCAAATTTTCAATCGAATGGCGTGAGGTGCAATTACCCGCTTACGTCATCAAGACTCGAATGGATATTAGTTTTATAATATACCTTCACTTATTTTACAAGTCTGTGCGGTAAATGTGAATGTGTGTAGGGATTTACAAAGGGATTAATAGGTAGTGTATCTAAATACGGACTACCTGGGACTTATTAAACGTTTGTTTTTGATGATTGTACCCTACTATACCAGATCTTCAGGCAGTCAGATGCACATTTAAACATTCCATACGATAAAGGGTGCAAATCTATCACCACTCAAAATACCAGTAAACCATAAAAAAATAGGATCACGACTGTAATCCCCTAGTACGGTAGACATCCTCTCAGATCTCCAGACGCTTAGATCCTTTGAAAATGTCTAGTGGGGGTAGAAAGAGGCACGTCCAAACATTATTTGGCACATGCCCACATTTTGCAGTAGTTAGCATTCTATACGTGACAGGTTGCAAGCCCATCGCCGCTTATAAGAACACTAACTGGTTTCCTCACGATGTTTTCCTTCACCGTTGTAAGCACGTGTTTTTGATGCGCATATAAATTTTCGAACAGAAAAACCCATTGATGCACGCCGGGAACCCACGACCCATTCGAACCCACGACCTTCAGATTGAAAGTCGAGGTACATCCCACTCGGCCAACACGGCTTAACCATAAATAAATCTGGAATTCACTTTCGGTGCGAGTCTGTCTTTATTACGATAAAGTCAGCCTGTATAATGACTAGTTCTGGCGTCTTTTCGCCTCTTTGATACGAGTATAATTGAAATCGCGTCCGTGCCTTATCTATTCCACGCCAGCAGGGTTATTTTGTAAAAAAACATGAATATCATGTTATGTTGTTGAATGCAATACCTAATGTTAGAGAATACCTAATCTGTACACTTTTCATAGTAACTATTCACTGTTTATGCACCTATACCTACGCTTTTGAGTAGGTATTGTATTGAAAGCGTAGGTATAGGTGCTTAAACTGTATAAAAAGCGTAGGTATTATGGCATTCAGTACCATAACATGATAATCATGTTTTTACAAAATAGCCCCACTGCTCTGTGCTTCTCAGCGTTTTCGCCTTACGTCGTTTCTGTATAATTTGCGCCTTACAGTTTGATTATGTGTTTTCATTAATATCATATAATTTGTAGGAAGATATAAAAAACCGGCCAAGTGCGAGTCGGACTCGCGCACGAAGGATTCCGTGCCATTATCTATAAAAAACGGCATAAAAATTACGTTTGTTGTATAGGGCTGCCCCACTTATTTATTTTATTCTGTTTTTAGTATTTGTTATTATAGAGGCAGCAGAAATACGTCATCTGTGAAAATTTCAACTGTCTAGCTATCACGGTTTATGACATATGACAGACAGACAGACAGCGAAGTCTTAGTAATAGGGTTCCGTTTTTACCCTTTGGGTACGGAGCCCTAAAAATTGTCTTTCCTAAAAAATAAAACATTCCTCTATAAGAAGCCGAATCCTAATAATATTATAAATGTGAAAGTTTGTGAGTTTGTTAAGTTGAAATTTGTTGTAGATGTGGATATACTGCCCGAATAAATAATAGACTACTTTAAAATATGAAAAACATCCCCAAAACGAAAAAAAACGCAATAGGGATGACTTCTGTATAAATGGCGCTGGTGTGCAACAAATCTGACAACACACGACTAAAAAACTATTGAAATTTGACAGGACAACGTCTGTCACAGGTCGGATAGTATAAAATAAGTGGATTTATTATTGGTACCTAACATAAACACAGTAAAAGTTCCTAATTGGATGTATGAATAGTTCCACCTTACTAATAAAAAAAACTCAAAGGCATAATTGTTTTATGGGTAGGTAAATGGAAAATAAGCGAAATTGCTTTAGCATCGCGTAATTGCAGTTTATCGGTCGACATTACCTCAAATTGCATAGAATTCAGTTTAATGATAGCAGCGACTTAAGGATAGTATGTATACAAATGCACCTGATCTATATAGCTACATACCTACTTGTATCTGTAGCTGTTAGTATTCTTGCTCCATTATTTTATAGATCAGTTTTTATTAACTAAAGAAACAGCAACGAAAAAAAGCTTATTCTATAGAAACCAGATAAGTGATAGAATACTTACCTCCATACATTTTTTTTTGTAAATGCATTATAGACACAGAACAAACATCCATGTTCATCACACAAATGTTTATCCTGGAAATCGAACCCACAACCTACAGCGCAGAAGGCAGAGTTGCAATCAAAAGATATGGAAAACCAATAGACGTATCTGGTCTCAGTCCTAGCCACTCTGCAAGTTTTAGTTAGTTTAGGGGTAATAAAAGTACCTACAAGAAACAGAAATGTAAAGTTTTTACTACGAATCAGGCGTACATACCTACGTACTTATATAGTGCCTTTATTCATGAACCATATCAAATATGTATGCTCACAAAACACTACAAAACTGCATCATTCTCCTAAATTAAATGGAAATTAGCACACGTAACAGCCGAAGCTAAATAAATGAAATAAGCAAATATCGCTTGAAAACTATAACCTCGTATAGAAACAAATCTCCCGGTAGGCGCTCAGTTTTATTGCATTTTAGCTACATTGCTGTTCCATTCCGGCGCAGGACGGAGCGGGTTCCCGGGAGCGGGATAGGTAGTGCCAACGTTTGCTATCTTATTTTATTCATGCGCGGCCGTGAACGTGAGATGGACGCACGCCAAAATTCGTGAGTGCGACAAGAAGGCAGGATATTTCTGTAGGTCGTCTTCTACCAAAACGCACGAGGGCGAGAGGCTACCAACGATTGTTATTCGACTTATATAGTTACACATCTAGGATCATAAAAGGAGGAATGATAATAATGAGGAGAATGCATCTATCGAGTCGTTTGAGATATGTAAAGGACGTGGGGCGGTCGACATCCGGTAGTATAGGAAGTAGGTGGGCTCCAAACACACATGAAATAATACCAGCTTTAAGAATGTAACGACGTGTTGACAAGGTCAAAAACTCTTCTTATTTAAAAAATAAGTATATAACATTTTTGATATACTTAGGTAATAGGCCTGTTTTATGCTTATTCGTAGTGAAGTAATTTAATTATTAGAGGGGCTATTGACGGAATTAAACGGCAACCTGATAAAATAAAAAGACACCTTAATAAAAATAAGGATATTTAGTAGACTTAAATAATGCAAGTAATATTGATATTTTTTCTAATAAAAATTATAGACTTTCGATAAAATTAATCATCAAACATATTTTATGTAAATTTACCTAAAAAAATATAAGTAGATTTTTCAATCAAATGAACCCTCAAACAATACATTCCATATGGAGTTTTCCAAGCCAAAGTTCTAAGTTACTATCAGTTAAAAACACAAAAGCCTCTGATCCACACAAAAAGGCCTTAATACAAAAATACAAAGCATTTTATCCAATGAAGGCTCCGTAGATTCTCCAATATCGTGCCCGCAAACCGTTGAACTTACATTCAAAAGCTACTAAAGCCTGCAAACTAAAATAAACTTTAACAAGTAAGCCTGTAAAGTATGCTTTTGTATAACCGGAGCAAAGAAAACATAACCTACCTGTCAGACAAAAGAGGCTTTGTCTACACACTATTGTCTTTAGTGGGTACATAGAGTCGAGAATTCTATGAAATACGTCTAGTACAAGTCTGCGGGCGCTCTATCCGGAATACGCAATGAGCTGCAAGCAATATTGTACCATAAGGCAAGGTAGCCAGTCGAATGGCTCTTTGAAAGGGGAAGGAGTAAAAATATTTTTATGAACATGAATTATTCATAACATTTATTTGTATTTTCGTTGAAGGAAAATTTAGTTGGAAAAGTTTGAGATAACCTACCAGAGGTAGGCATTTTGTTTAGGTATTTTTTTTTAAATTAATGTTTGTTCTTTATTTTGATTATGTTTTAAATTTTAAGGGCAAAACTAGAATTCAGTTCAACATTGTAAAATATAGCATATTTATATTTACGTTTTTCAGTACGTAGAATAAACGTATCTACTATAATAAAAAAGTAAAGGTGAAAAAGTTTGTACATTTAAATTAATCAGTGGTGGCACAAACCAAAAGTATCTACCTAAACAAATCAGTAGTGGAAGTATTCATAATATTTTTTGAAGTAAACTTCCTACAACATATTACTTTCTTAAAATAGTCAAGAACAAGTAGCTTTGCGGATGGATACACTCGTTGAAGAGCCAACAGGATCAAGGATCCACTCCTCACTGAAAATGCATTGTTATTGAATGGTGTGTGGTTGAATTCAAAGTAGAAGAGTTTTGTATTACACCCGCCACCCATCACATTTAAGACGAGTAAAGAATGTTTTTGATAAATATATAAATAAATATTGGTGGACATTTCACACAGCGCCATCTAGCCCCAAACTAAGCAAAGCTTGTACTATGTGAACCAGATAACTCATAGAATACTTAAATACGTTTTTTTTTGTTGTAAATACATACTTATTATACATGACACCCAGACACAGAACAAACATCTATGTTCATCACACAATTGTTTATCGCGGGTGGGGATCGAACCCACAAGCTACAGCGCAGAAGTCAGAGCTACTACCAATTACTGTGAGCTGTGATGAATGCAGCATCGTTTTTTCTTAATAACCGCAAACATAAAGTTTTGTTTATGACAAAGATAACTTAAGGATATTATCTAGACACATTATAGACAGAAACACGATTGGTGAAACTTTTCTCGATAGATTTATTTTCCAAACTTGGCTCTTCAAAAACACTAGTTTCGTTTTTAATCAAAACTATGAATAGCTAAACAGTTCATTTTTATATAATTCATTAGATAATCATACTAGCTAAGTAAATTATAGACAGTTTTGTTATTTAGTTTGATGGTTTTCAAGATAATGTAGTTTTGTCCGTCTTATCCGGGTAGATTCAGCCCATTCAAAAACTTAACATTTCACATATCACCATAAAGTACAAAGTCGACCTAAACCTTAGATACTATAGAGTTCTGACTATAGAGTTAGTTCAAGAATCGCACATCGCACGGGTGTACATGTACATAGGCATTTTTTTTGATACCTTAAGTTACATTATTGCAACTTTCGCAGGGATCTCTAATTTTTTATGTATAAAATAAAACCTAAGCTATTTGCTGTTAATGTAGCTTTTGATAGGTGAAATCTCTATATATAAAAGAAAGTCATGTTAGTTACACTATTTACAACTCAAGAACGGCTGAACCGATTTGGCTGAAAATTGGTGGGGAAGTAGCTTAGAACCAGGAGAGGGACTTAGGATACTTTCTTTTTAACGCAAACGGGAACGGGAACGGGAACGGGAACGGGATCGGGCACTTAACACAACATTTGTTAACTCTAAAGAGATACGAAGTTCGCCGGGTTAGCTTGTATTTTATAAAATTAGTCTATGGGGGGTGTCAGCAGAAGCTGTTACTATAGCCATATGATGCGAGTTTTATGTCGAGATGTAAACAAAACCATCAAGAAGCAAATTCTTCAAGAGACTGACACTGTAAATTCGTTTTCTACTCACGAGGCTTTGAGTGCTTTTATAGAAACAAATCTCAGTACGGAACGTAGTCTTTCTACCATTGAACATATGAAAACTGCGAGACATAATGTGATATTAGACAAAAACGACATCGAGATTATGCATTGAGTAGGCATGAGCTTTTTTATGATTGCATAAAAGCGTTGATAGAAAAATTTTTACATCATTTAGTAGACAATTATATCAAACATATCTTAATAAAAGAAAGTTATTTATATGTTTAATACTTTTTAAATAATGCATTTTAATCACATTTTCTGTCTTTTTCGGAGTAAACTCTGCCCATACAATAACCAAAAATGTTATATCACCTTAAGTACGTTAATATAATATTAAATTATATATTTTTTTATAAGTTTTAGAAACTCAAATGATAATTTTATTCTAAATACAAACATATAGTTGTATAGTAAATGTGATTTATATCCCAAAGTGCAAAAGTTAAAGTATTCAAGTGTGAAAACTAAGAAAGAGACAGATTTCAGCGTAGCAAGGTTAGACCTTGATCTTCTCTTAGAATAAAACAAATTAAGGTCGTGTATTAGTGCTCTAATGCGGTGATGGCCTTGTATCTTGTCACGTAAGGAACGCCAATTACTTTGCTAAATGTGGGGATGTGCTAAATGTTATTTCTAGACAAACTCTTCGAGCACCTTAAGTAGGTCTGAATTGTTTTGTTAATGAGGTTCGAGTTGCAAGGTTAACATTTGCGTAAAGACTTTTTATGAAAGCTTTTTTTTATATTTTATTTAAGACGAGCAATACATTTTTAGATGAATGCAGAATAGTATTTTCTCAATGACTCCAAAACATACAATTTTGTTTTTTATGACTAAGATAACATAAGGATTTAATCTAGATAAATTATAGACAGAAAAACGATTGGTGAATCTTTTTCCGATAGATTTATTTTCCAAATTTGGCTCTACTGTTTTTATTCAAAACTATAAACAGCTAAACAGTTCATTTTTATATATTTTTTAGATTATCATATTACCTTGATACATAAATGAAAGACAGTTTCTATTAAGTTTGATGGTTTTCAAGATAATGCGGTTTTATCACTTTTCCAACTTAACTCTTCCTTTTTTTTAATTTCAAGCATCACCTTAAACCTCATAAAACGGCGCAACAAGTGGGATATGACAGCATCGATTGTTAATCACGGTGGATGGTGAGAAAAAGTTTTTGTCACAATCAAAAATCTAAAAAACTTAACTTTCGTCCACCTTGACAGTTGACAATAAATATTGTTACGTCTTTAATCAGCAAGTACGGTAGACTTCCTCTCTGATTTTCATGCGCTTTGATCATCATCATCATCATCTCAGATCCTAAAAAGTGAGGTCAGGGCACATCCAAACATTACATTTGGAACCCGCATTCTGCAGTAGGCGTCAGTGTTTTCCTTCACCGACGTTAGCGCCTGTTATTGCGCATATCAATTTCTAATGAAAAAAATGAACGCCTAATATAGACTCGTATTGAAAGCCTAAGACTCGACTGTAAACGCTTTCAGAAGCAAAATATTATTTTATCGAAGGTACGCGACTTTAAGTCGCAACTATTAGATCACACTCCAGGTTCCATCGAACAAGTGTAGCGTAATATTTATTGACTTTTGCTGAGCCGTAGAGTCATCGATTTCGATTTGCTTACATAATTTGGGGTCATTTGTATGAATTTTAATTACCCATACAGTAGGTATAGGCTAGGCGGTTGTGGAATAATGTTAATTAATTTGACAACGCTACAAATTACTGTTGTCCTTGTTATTGTGCTAAGGATAGTATTTTTTTTTATATGAAACTAGCAGTCCGCCCCGGCTCCGCACGGGAGTAACGTATTATAACGATTTTATGGGTATTTTTTTTACCCAAAGTGGTTACATTATCGAAGTTTTAATAGGGGGATCCCTAATAGTTAGACATATGGTTTTGTTGACTTATTTGTAGATATTGATGTCCTCTTTAAAAATGTAGAACATTACTTTGCTCTATTGTCAACTATTTCCGCAGCACACGCGATATAAGGATTTTTTTTGGATTTTTTTTCACACTTTGGGTTACATTATCGAAGTTTTCATACGGATCCCTAACGATTTTGAAAATATTATATAGCCTATGTTCATCAGGGATAATGTAGGATTCTAATGGTGAAAGAATTTTTCAAATCGGTCCAGTAGTTTCGGAGCCTATTCGATACAAACAAACAAACAAACAATCAAATCTTTCCTCTTTATAATATAATATATAAATATATATATATATATAATTTATATAATATATAAATTATATTAATTAATATTAGTATAGACTAGTATAGACAAGCTGACCCGATAGTCCGATAATCCCATAATAAAAGCATTTTCAGTTTTTACCAAATTTTACTATTTGTTGAGCATTTTATCTTATTTTACAAGCTTTTATTTAACTTGCAATGTATTCTATGTAACTATGTTTGATAAGGTGGAATCTTGCAACTCAATTTTGAAGTAGTTATCCCCAACAGATTGAGCTGAAATTTTGCATAATAATGTAACTTAATGGCAATGCAATAATATGGTAACAGTAAGCTGATCTGACGATGGAGTCAGGAGCTGTTCAACAGACACTCACAATGGAACTCCTTAGTAAATACTTCGATTGAGTAAAAACTTTGCATAAATACTTGTCAAGTTCCGATGACAATGTTATATGATGCGACAGGTGATAGCGCGCTGGTGCTTGATGGTTTTAATGATTTTACAAAAGATTGTCACTGAAAAATATTTTTCAACAGAGAACTTTTTTATTTGTTTGTCTAAATAAACCATAATGACAACCACAAAAAAAAGCTGGCAAATTTGCGGGCACAATGACTATTGTCAATTTATAACAAAGCAAACCGATCATCGTCGTAGTATCAAACCGAACTCTTAACTTCATTTTTTTTATTTTACTCCCTTACTTTTAAATGTTTTAACAGTTATTCTGCTGCTAAAACAAAGACAAATCCAAAAAATCATAAATCATGAAAATCGGTCCAGCTTTCTTGAGTTATAAATGGTGTAATGAAATAACATCACGACTGTAATCCCCAAGTGCGAGTACGGTAGACATCCTCTCAAATCTCCAGGATCTTAGATCCTTGAAGATGTCTAAAGGGGGTTGTCAAAGGTATGTCCAAACATTACATTTGGCACATGTCCACATTTTGCAGTAGCTTGCGTTTCATACGTGACAGGTTGCAATTTCCTTTGTGCTTCACCTTTGTCCCAGTGTATTTTGTATCTGTTTTAATAAACTTTACTTTGCTTTATCCGTTACTGCTTTTAATATCACTAACTGACTTTTTCACGATGTTTTTCTTCACCGTTTTGAGAATAATTATAGAAATACAAAGAAGTAACAGGTAAAAAAAAAATAGTATGGTCTACCCGGATAAGACGGAAAAAGTGATAAAACCGCATTATCTTGAAAACTACTTATCTTGAACATTTAAAAAAGAAACTTTTTTTTGCCTTTCTTTTTTGTAGCTAGTATCGAACGAATTATATAAAAATGAACTGTTTAGCTATTCATAGTTTTGAGTAAAAATTAAATTAGGGTTTTGGAAGAGCCAACTTTGAAAAATAAGTCTATTGAGAAAAATTTCACCGATCGTGATTCTGTCTATAATGTATCTAGATTAAAGCCTTATGTTATCTTTGTGATTAAAAAACAAAACTGTATGTTTTGCGGTTATTGAGAAAAAACGATTCTACGTTCATCAAAAAAAAATATTACTCGTCCTTTGGTAGCGTCAAGTAATAGTAATAAGTAGCGATACACTGGCGATTCATTTGTGACGTAAAGTCGCTTACTCAATTATGACTAACTGCACCGCCTATAGGTTGTTTAGCCCACACCTCGGTGGCACTAACTACCGGTTTAATATTTAAATACATTTCCAGCTATTTTTATTAGACTCAGTTTTCAATTCGCGGTCTATGAAGGAACACGCATTTTCTTCGACGCAACTTCTTTCTGAAACCATACAAAATGTTGTTTTTCTTTGTTTTGTTCTGAAATTGTCTTCTGAAAAAGTCTTATTTGTTCTGAGTTGATGATAGTGTAACATCTCAAGCAACATGACGACGAATCACGAGGAAGTTTGGCTTCGATTGGATATAGAATTCATTGTGGTACGTAAATCAAGCATAATCAATCATGACCGCGTAACCGATCATTCGCTATCAAATCCACATTTTAGAGATTAATTATCTCATCTTTACGATTTAATGTGTTGAATTTAAACATAAAATTTACATTTTATTTTTGTACTGAATCCTTACCGAAAAAAATCTAATGATGCGCATAGGTTTTTTTGTTCGTTAAATTTATATGCGCATTAACGGTGAAGGAAAACATCATTCGTAACCGGCGATGGGCTTGCAACCTGTCACTTGTGTAATGCTAACTACTGCAAAGTGCCCCTGGCTAACTCCATTAGATATCTTCTGGTGTCTACCGTATGGATTACAGTCGTGATCATAAATCATTCATTTTTCTAATCATGTTCCGTAATAGCGTATCCCATCTTCGTGTAAAATTCTCATTGGTGAACGTTCAGATATTGATATTTGTGCGATCGAGATTTAACCTGCTCTGAGGGTTGAAAGGTGAGATCAATAGCCGCTAGAAGTGCTTTTGTGTTACATGGAGACTGCAGTCGCTTTGATTCAAATGGCTGACGGACCGAGTTACATGTCGTACAGAAAGTGCTTGGTTGTAGTGTAAGCGGATGACGGTAAGTTAAGACAACAAATATTTTTGTACTGTGTGCTATTCCCATTCTTTGCAGCCTGTTGTCCGATCATGATTTTAATATTCTGAAAGTTTTTTATTATTCTCATCTCATCCGTAGAAATACTACCTGTGATACGTCAATAACCACAATAAAACTCTGATTTGCTCAAATAACAGTATTACAAATTGCTACAATTGCGATGATAAAATAGCTTTGATTTTTTTTATGTCTGAAGGCGGAAACGTAATAGTTTTCAAAACAGGCCTTCATTTCGCTTACTTTTCAAACTTTACTAACCGGATGCGGTTTCCTTGCGTGCTCAGTCAGACTTAGGTCAGTCAGACCGTTTTTAATGTGTGTGCGCATAATCGCTGTAATTTGTATGATAGTTGGGCGAACGGTACTGTCACCTGACCGGGGTTGAACCTTCCTCTACCCTACAATTGCATTAAAACAAATATGTCTACTCTATATTCATTCATTCTTCGTGCTCATTCATAAAACTAACGTCCTTCTAGTGCGTTGCCGCTTTGATGGTTCTATCTGATACCTCGAATAAATAAAATAGAACGAATTTTTATTTTCACCACATAATACAGACAAAGATAAGATAAGAATAGGGTTTACATTTGACAGAAATAAGGCATAAGGTTGCTAGAGTGCTCGATTTTCAGTGGCGCCGCATTGAGTCGCGCAACAGTAGCTTGACACTTGGTCCCGTTTTTAACCTTTGGGTACAAAACCCTAAAAACCATAACTAATGTATGGAGAGATATGAGCACTCTAAATGCTCTCGGAACTCGACATTGAACAGCATATTGCTTGTTGCGTTGAAAGTATCCTCCTACACACATTGGGATATAAAATCGCTACTCGCTGTAAGTCCTTACAGCCAGTAGCGCATTAGCAATTCTCAGTGAGACCGGCAGCTGGACTACACCCAGGTTTAGCTTTGAATCTGGATTGCAATAGCTCATTATGCCGGTTGATCGCTTTATCTATATTGCCTGAATTATTAATGAGCGTTTGAACTTTGTTCTTCCATCAAATATCCAGTTCTAGTTATTAGTAGTATATTATATTACCACATATAATATACCCGAAGTATTATAATTATTTAGATTTATTGAAGTTTCATAATTACGGCCTTCAGACATGTTATTCTACTAATGGTCCGGGTATAACCTTTTATTTTAAACATTCTTTAAAGAAACACTAGGCAATAACGAAGCTTACGAAGCTTTAACAACGCTTCTGTCCCAACCCAACTTGAAGCAAGTAATTTTGAAACTAACTACACCAAAACTTTCAAATTATCCATTCTAATACAATATACCTAGGTACAATCGCGAATAAAGCAGCCAGTTTCCATCAACTTTTGTACCAAAAACTAAGTTCTAAGACGCTTGTTTAATAAGTAAGGCGTCTCTTGCTAAACTTGAAATTAACTTGGTGCCCACGGGAGCCGTGCTACCATGAATACAGAGGCAGTGCTAAGCTGCTATTGTTCAGACATCAAGGTACTCTAAGCACCACTTGGAGGGTTGAACCCGCTCGCCACAAGTTAAATGGCGTGCAGCTAAATTAACTGGGATCTCGTGATACCGGATTGTAAAAGTGCAATTACAATGTTGTGGTGAAACGCTCTATAAACATGTATAGTATCTAACCTTATAGTACATATGCCAAGGTTTCAAGAAGAACTCCAAATAATTTCGAATATTGTACCGCATTTTGCGCAGCGTTTTATATAGCGAAACGGAAGATTCGTCAATCTACACTCCTGTTATAAAGTGGTAATTTTTAGGGTTCCGTACCCAAAGCGTAAAAACGGGACCCTATTACTAAGACTTCGCTGTCCGTCTGTATGTCTGTCTGTCTGTCTATCCGTCCGTCCGTCTGTCTGTCACATGGCAGTATCTCATGAACCGTGATAGCTAGACAGTTGAAATTTTCACAGATTACGTATTGCTGCTCTAACAACAAATACTAAAACAGAATAAAATAAATATTTAAGGGGGGCTCCTATACAACAAGCATGTTTTTTTTGGCGTTTTTATAGATGGTATGGTATGGAATGGTACGGAACCCTTCATGCGCGAGTCCGACTCGTACTTGGCTGGTTTTATTTTATTTTTGTTTGCAATGGAACAATTAAATAAAAACTATTTAAATTCTTTCACCTATCAAAAGCGGCATTGTCAGCGAGTAACAAATGCCATATTTTAATTTTAAAAAAATAGAGATCCTCACGTTTATTGCGATAATGTAACCTAAAGTATCAAAAAATTGTCTATAATCTTCATTAGTACTCCGTGCGAGCTACTCCTCCGAGCATAATCACTACATAGTATAAAGCAAAGTCGCTTTCCGCTTCCCGCGTCTGTATGTCTGTATGTATGTTTGCTTATATCTTTAAAACAACACAACGGATTTTGATGCGGTTTTTTTTAATAGATAGAGTGATTCAGGAGGAAGGTTTATATGTATTAAACCCGTGCGAAGTCGGGGCGGGTCGCTAGTACGATATAAAGTTGGTGCGGTATATGCTAAAGTGATGTATGTTGTCCGCTGAAATCTACACACGACAGCCACCGCACTCGTGTGTACGGTCGAGCGGCTATCCGCGTAGTGTCACGCTACGAAACCGCTTTGCGACGTCTACGCTCACCAAATCAATGGGCACATAATGAAATAAAATAATCGTTTATACAAAAACTAGCTGACCCGTGCCCGCTTCGCTGTGCGTAAGACATTTCTAATACCATCGTGGACTTTTTGTAGACGTTTTTAAGGTGTACAATACTGTAGCACATTATTTTGATATATCTCGTGGGGTTCAGCCAGTATTTGCAATGTAAGCGCAAAAAAATGTGTTTATTTACGACATCACATTAGAAACCTCTAAAATTATCAGTGTTTCTCTACTATATTATGCATGTATTATACATATAAACCTTCCTCATGAATCACTCTATCTATTAAAAAAACCGCATCAAAATCCGTTGTGTAGTTTTAAAGATATAAGCAAACATACATACATACATACGCGGGAAGCGGAAAGCGACTTTGCTTTATACTATGTAGTGATACGCTTACGTCATTCTTTCATCTTCATCATCTCAACCGATCGCCGTCCACTGCTGGACATAGGCCTCCCCCAAAGATCGCCACAATTACCGGTCAGCGGTTTCCCGCGACCTTCGCCAGGTCGTCAGTCTACTTCGTGGGGGGTCTTCCTAAACTGCGCCTTACGTCATTATTTTATTATTACAACTGTCAAATTTCATAATGATGAAATTTGATTTCCAAGATTTTCTTACTTATCACTACATCACTATCACTACATAGTATAAAGCA
This sequence comes from Hydriomena furcata, assembly GCA_912999785.1. NCBI lineage: Eukaryota > Metazoa > Arthropoda > Insecta > Lepidoptera > Geometridae > Hydriomena > Hydriomena furcata. Next base: position 6,156,867 of record OU538821.1, read on the forward strand.
AAGTCGCTTTCCGCTTCCCGCGTCTGTATGTATGTATGTATGTATGTATGTATGTTTGCTTATATCTTTAAAACTACACAACGGATTTTGATGCGGTTTTTTTTAATAGATAGAGTGATTCAGGAGAAAGGTTTATATGTAGGTATAATGACATGCTACCCGTGCGAAGCCGGGGCGGGTCGCTAGTAAGCTTATAAAAGCGTGTTAAAAACAACAGTAAAGGAAATAAATCGTTCATCCTCAAAATACTTGAAGATAAATTAAATCAATTTTAACTAGCCCGATTCTGTAACATCTAATTATAATATGAGAATGCTGTTTTGGTATTTATAAAGATTGATGAGCGATTATCACAATTTAACCTGACCGTACCTATCGCCACTCATCACTGTTACCTAATAAGATCCTAAAATAATCCCCATCCATATAATCAGTGCATGATAAATCACCCACATTTTACGGTAGTAGGTATTATACGATACCGTTTTTACGAGTGTGAGAGTTGGAAACCTCGTTTTCTCTCGGTTCGTTTGGTAACAGATATCTTTGATGGTATTGATTTTTATTTTATTTGGTTTTGTTTATGCTTTTGGCTTACTGTACGGTACGTTTGGTACGTAGGAAAGGTATATTTTTATCTAAATATCTCTATTATGTAACAGAATAATATTCAAATATAGCATGCAGATTGCTTCTTCAATCATATCGATATCATATCTTGCTATATACTGACTTATGCCGGGGTCCCACGGCCCGCGTTTTCACGCGCCAGACCGCGCCAAGGCGGACGGACGCGCCGTGAGAACGATGCATCCGTGGTGGCCCGTGCTCGGAACGCTCTGTACGCGACGCGCCGGACGCACACAGGCGGAGCGTCATCCGGCGCGGCCCGTCGTTAAACGCGCCATGGGACCCCGGCCTTACTGATATATATCAACGCACAACCTAAACCATTGGTCCTAGAAACTTTAAATTTGGAGGGTGCACTAAAATGTAATTCTCAAAATTCAACCCACTATGACCTCTAAGGGCTGCGGGGGATGACGTCTGTTTGAAAATAACTTCATGTGTACGAAGTTGCGAGGGTTTCCACTAGTACCTCATGTATTTATCTGTTTTCGTTTTTAACATGGAGCCAGTGCTGGTATTCGTGGTATTGATTACGCGGTGGGACCACCGTTCGGCGGTTAGTGATTATAGTTGGCTAACAAACGGAACACCGCGTGGACCACGTGGTCTCTCCCACGGCCGGTCACGCACACCGATCGATCTACGCATTTAGATCTGAACATGTAGTTAATTCGTTTGCAAACAAATCGGGCAGTTACCATCATGAAGTGGCTTTATACCTTTTCGGTGTGTCATTGCTTAGTTCATTCTTTATTCTATCCGATCAGTGACACAATGGTGACCTCTCCTTAACGAAAAACTCACATATTCTTATTATACCTAAAAGCATGCCTTTGATTTGACAACATAGTATAACGTATCGAATACATTAAACCTATGAAGTCCACCAATATTTATTTATTTATTTAATGTAATAATGCTGCAATTTCACTAGGGAACATTTTTCCCGCGACATTGTCGAAGGATATGTGCGAGCGATACATCGCGCAACAGACAACATAATTATACAACTCGCGGCACAGACGCTATCTACGTGGTGTCCCTCGACAGTCGCCCGACACGAGTTCTACGTGTCGCGCGGGACATGTCAGGCGACTGTTCAAATGCTGCTTTATCTATCTAAATAGCATTTCCTAATACCGTGGCTGCCCAGTCTGTTTGTAAACCTATGTAGGTATTACGGTGTGTAATCCGTAATTTACTTATGTCAAATACAGAACAATTACTGGATGTGGCAGGTTCCTTTGTGGAGTTCCAAGTTCCTTGGTTCCTTTGGCGTTCTGTCAGTTTACTGCTACAATTTTATATTCGCAGCTACAAATTATAAAAAATGAAAGACAATTATTTTTAAACACATTTACATTATTCTGTTTGTTAGCGAGTGGAAAAATAAAAAACCGGCCAAGTGCGAGTCGGACTCGCGTATGAAGGGTTCCGTACCATTATCTATAGAAAACGGCAAAAAAACACGTTTGTTGTATGGGAGCCCCACTTAAATATTTATTTTATTCTGTTTTTTGTATTAAAATTTGTTGTTGTAGCAACAACAAAAGTACATCATCTGTGAAAATTTCAACTATCTAGCTATCACAGTTCACGAGATACAGCCTGGTGACAGACAGACGGACATCGGTGTCTTAGTAGTCCCGTTTTTACCCTTTAGGTACGGAACCCTAAAAAGATAATGATGTTTTCCTTCACCGTTATTATCACGTGTAACGCGCATATACATTTTTCGAACAGAAATAGCCATTGATGCACGGCCAGGATTCGAACTCGAAATTAATTTGAAATTAATAATATCTTACTAGGTACCTATTTACCTAACTACATGAATTCAATAATTCAATTTCAAATTTTTTGTCGATCATGTGAAGTACCACCTATTTACCGACTTACTTTACCGATAGTGGTAAAATTGGAATTGCAAACATCTTTCATCTTACCTCTCAAACCCCGAGCGGTCGCATGAGACCGCGAAAAGTACCTATAATAACGTAGTAACATTAAATGAAACTAGATGGCGCTAGAATGCGAAAATCACGTTTGTTGTATGGGAGCCCCCCTTAAATATTTATTTTATTCTGTTTTTAGTATTTGTTGTTAGAGCAGCAATAGAAATACATAATCTGTGAAAATTTCAACTGTCTAGCTATCATGGTTCATGAGATACAGCCCTGTGACAGACAGACAGACGGACAGCGAAGTCTTAGTAATAGGGTTCCGTTTTTACCCTTTGAGTACGGAACCCTAAAAACGATTCTGCATTCATCAAAAATATTTATTACTCTTCTTAACGAAAGATTTCATAAAACATATTTAACAAAGACTGCATATTCACAGACACTGCATTTACGAGCTTCGATAAAAGAAACATTGATATGAAAGTATATTATTAATTTGTGCCGTAAAATACCGAGCGGCGTGAAACCATTGTATTTTTTACTAGCCTCGACTCCGATCCACTGGTATTCTAAACTTTATTATACCGTTATAAGGTCTCGATTGGAACAGACAATAAGACTAACAGCTTTGTTTAGATAGATTGAATTATATGGATGGCTTATGAATTGAAATATTAATTTTGTTTTTATTTAAACCAGCTTCAAAAAAGTTTTTATGCACTTTTGTTTCGTTATCGCGTACAAAATGTTTCCTATGTGCCATTTATATTTTACCGAGATCGGATTTGCAGATTTTCCGTAAAAGTAAAATATTTTAAACCACTCCTAAACTAAACTAAATACTATTTTATTTGACAGTCGGTTAAAGCAATACATATAAAGGTTCCTCGTCTGACTGCGGAATCCTAAAAAATAAAATATCACCACCTAATAAAAGGGGAGACTAAAATAGTGCTTAGATTATATACAACATAAACAATGCATAATTTGAGACTGAAATTTTCCTTGGACCACAAACGTCGCGGCGTCGTCTAAAATAGAATATCAATTTGATATAAGTATTTATAGATTTAAATATTTTTTATCGTTCTGATCGTTCGTAAATAATTGAAGTAAGTTTGAAAATGACTAAACTAAATGACAAAAATTGAATTTTCTTTCGAATTTCCCTGGCGACCTGTATTACAGGTTTTTTTTAAACCTATTTCAGGCACCAGTCTCTCGCTAAACAGGTGAACCTAACATTAACCTTTAGATAAGCACCAAGTTTGTATTACCATGTGAGAGAAAAATAAGTAATTTTATTATTATTATATTATTAACCCCACCTTCTCCTAAGTACTATTAGTATTACTATGGTATGGAGATGTGAATACGGAGGTTTAGTAGATTTCATATTTTTAAACTTTTTAAGTTACTAGAGCAGAACAAAGTAATAACAAAGTTAAAGCCAAAAGGTATATTTTCAATATTATCTATACTAATATTATAAAGAGGAAACATTTGATTGTTTGTTTGAATTAAATAGGCTCCAAAACTATTGGACCGATTTGAAAAATTATTTTACCATTAAAATTCTACATTATCCTTGATGAACATAGGCTATATTTATTACTAGAAAAAATCAGGGATCCCTATGAAAACTTAAATAATAAAGACCAACGTGTAAAAAAATAAGCCATAAAATCAAAAGTGCAAAAATGCGAAGCCGGGGCAAGCAGCTAGTTTATTATAATAACCAATTCCAATAATGAAACCTAAATAACTGTTTCAAAAATTCTAAATATCGAGAAGATTCTCGTTTTTAAAAAGTCAACTAGAGCAAGTTTACACCAACAGTGGCAGTTAGTCGTTAAACTGTTTTAAAATGTATGCCGATTACATATTTATGTGAGCTAAGTGAGAACTCGCAAAATGGTTTGTAACTAAAAGATAGTCTGTAGGCTAGTTAACACTTTTAGTGAGGTTGATGCAATAATGAGATTAGGAATATAATACTTGCCTGGGTGGAGGTTTATGAAGACATTGATAAAATGCTTTCTACTTTTTATTTTTGGCTTGTCGCCTTCTCCGCACAGGTGTTCTAATGGAGATTATGGCTAATTATTGATACCTTAGGTTACATTATTGTAATTTTCGTAGGGAAATCATTATTTTTTATAAATAAAACATGCCAATAGACCAATTTAAAAGCTACATTATCAGCAGTTATACTAAACTAAGAAAAAAAACGTACGCAAATTATTATATCTCAAAAACCATAAAGCCTAAAACAAATATGAAAATATAGGGTACATACCTGCACACTGATTCGACCAAGTTGATTCAAAAATCTTTACTTGCTTTGCTCGCTCAATCAATAAATACCTACTACGATACAAAAGAGCGCGAACGCCATCCTGTTCTTTTTTGCTAAAAAAAAGCTTCTGTTGATCGTGTTGCTTTCAAAATGTACGAGTGGGAAGTGTGAAAATCAATAAATAATTTATTAAGTATCAACTGACCGTTACTACATAAAATACCACGAGGTTGGCCTTAGGACCTCGCACACGGCGATACAGGCGCGGACCGCGACGCGCTCGACGGTAATTAGGCGCACGTGCGCGCACTGTACAGCAGCGATTTGGGGACACCGCACTTCCGGCAGCAGGCACGCGATGTCGCTTCGTCAGCAGGGGTGCTCAATATTTAACGCAAGATATCGACATACTTGGATGCTACAGCTACTCTGGATTTCAACTAGCTAAAACTTATTACGGTCATGGTTAAATTAAGACGAGTAATAAATGTTTTTGATGAATGCAGAATCGTTTTTTCTCAATAACCGCAAAACATACAGTTTTGTTTTATATGACAAAGATAACTTAAGGATATTATCTAGATAAATTACAGACAGAAACACGATTGGTGAAACTTTTCTCGATAGATTTATTTTCCAAAGTTGGCTCTTCAAAAACACTTGTTTCGTTTTTAATCAAAACTATGAATAGCTAAACGGTTAATTTTTATATAATTCGTTAGATAATCATACTAGCTAAGTAAATTACAGACAGTTTATTTTTAAATTTGATGGTTTTCAAGATAATGCAGTTTTATCACTTTTTCCGTCTTATCCGGGTCGACTCAGCCCATACAAAAAGTCAAAAATTTCACTTATCACCTAAATAAAAGTGTTATTTACAATATACAAATAAGCGTAAGGTACAATCTTTTAAAAAAAAATGGCAAAATAAATGTTGAAATCCATTTAGCATTCAAATCACGAGTTTTCTAACTTCTCACGACAGCGTGTCAATAAAGCCAATAAGTGAACTCAGCCAAACTTCTTAAGTAGCTACAGAACACAATATATCGATTTAAGACGGCCTTTGCCACCCCATACATCAGTTTACAACCCGATATTGATAGCCGGTGACAGAATCTCCTCAAAGTCCCCTACAAAACAACTAGGTTGATGTTAGAGCGCTGCCCAGAAAATTTGATTCCTATTACAATGCAATACAGTTCAAAATAGAAGGAATTAAAATTAGCGAGACAGGAAAACGTACGCGACATCTAAGAAAATATTTTCTTTGAAAATGCTCCGAGGTTTTCCCCGGTCGCTGGCTTAGGTGGATTTACTTTTTCTCGGTAAATGTAGCCTTTTCATAACTGTCGTGGATCGATTCGGCTAGGATTTGGGATCTAAATCCGGGATATCCGTAGCTGGCTATCAGATGTGATGTTTCGAGTTTGTCGAGTTTGGATTACTTTACCTGTTGATACGTAACCTTGATATTCTAAGTCGTTGATTCTTCTAAGCTTAGTTGTGAGGAACAGGTAGGTTAGGAACTAGTTACCTGTACCTGTACAGTGTACAGGTAACTAGTTCCTAAGACGTTTTAATGTGTACCTTGTGATTTTATTAAAACAAATACCTTTTGTCTTTGAATAGAATATCGGGGGATTAGTAAATCTGTTGTTTAGAATCTCACTAGAGTGACTATCTCACAAACAAACCATGGCAGATGAATACGTGGCCTGAAGACGATTCATACATTAGGCGGTCAATTCATTACTATGCGGTCAAGCTCGTGTCAGGGGGATTACATACACGTTAGGTATCTAGTACAACATGGATCTAGTCCTGGGATGTACACGTCATAGCGTGGTGCCGTCTGAACCGCCCGACTACATGTATTAATAATACCTTGCATATGCTAACTATACAAAGACGGACCTAATGGTCTGTGAATATGCTATTACCGCCTTATTCATATTAGTCATATTAAAAGGTATCTAAAATGGCTGACAATTGTATACCATCTCTTTATGTTGACAATAAAGTAGGAATGAAAAGAATATTAGGCCTGCTTAATGCAAGCATGGGTACACAGTATGCCTCGCAGTGTAAAGAGACTGGTATTTTGTCTAAAGGTCTTGGAGGTCCTAAGACCGTAATAAAATAGCAGTTTTGAATATAGCTTCTACTGTTTAGTTTAGTATCTGGTAATGTTAGTAAGTACCTACTAACATTTTTAGCCTGTGCATGTTTATTCACTTCTTTACTTCAAGTGAAATAGCTACGTACATATAAACTGAACAAAGCAGATCCCAAAGTAATGCATAACTTGCAAATAGTTGGCGACCGCTGAACTTACCGACCGGAAGTTTATAGTTAAACAAGATGGCTGCCGGTCACGTGACTGGATCCACCCGACTTCCGGCTCTTGACGCGTCAAGTGCGGGTAGTTTTGATAACGAAGCGATTACCACCCTAATATTTTTATGGGTAACGAATTATTGGGGTTACATCTGCTATGATTTTGTGCAATGTTGTTGTTGAGTTGAAGTAATTGCCTTTTAAATAGAGAGTAGGTAATACTTCCATTAAAGTCGCATTATATCGCAAATAATGGAAATTTTATAAAAACAAAGTAACTGTTACATTCGCGAAGTATCAAACATATGCAACGCGCCTTTTCGTCCACAGTGCAGTGATGACACGTTTTATATGTTTGAACATCGCGCCCGTCGCCGCCACAGTGCTAGCAGTGTGGACACACGCTAACGTGAAAGTTGCAACGGTTACGCTAGTACGCAATTAAATGTATTGGCGTTCCACCGCGGAAGATCGGCGACTGAACCTCATCACAGTAAGGCGTGCCCCAAAAAATGAAGAAATGAAAAGATTGGTGGACTCTGCACAATATACGAAGAAAAAAAAAATGATATTTGTAATAGATACCTAAACTAAAAACTACTGAACCGCTACTGAATCTTACACCTGTCAAAAGCTACATTATCAGCTAATAGAATGGGCTAATTTTATTGAGATTAGAGATCTCCACGAAAATTGCAATAATGTACCTAACCTGAACTATTTAAAAAAAACCTTTCAAGTGCGAGTTGGAATCGCGCACGAAGGGTTCGTACCCATTATCTATAAAACACGGCAAAAAAATCTCGTTTGTTGTTTGGGAGCCCCACTTAAATATTTATTCTTTTCTGTTTTTAGTATTTGTTGTTATAGCTGCAACAAAAATACATCTAATTTCAACTATCTAGCTATTACGGTTCATGAGATACTGCCCTGTGACAGACAGACGGACAGCGAAATCTTAGTAATAGGGTCCCGTTTTTACCCTTTGGGTACGGAACCCTAAAAAGCTTATAATATTCATTAGTACATCCATGCGAAGGCGATGAAAGGTAGGTATCAACCAAATATATTTTTATACGTCAACTAAGTTTACAGAGAGACGCGATTATTCCATATAGCATAGAGGATATATTGGGATTTCGTAATGAAATCAGAAGACAATAGACAATGTATTTTACATCGATAAACAAATTAGCTAAATAATTTTATTTTTTATGAAATTGTAAGCGATGATATTGACTTTAGTGGAAACATAATGTGATTGAATACTTAATGGATCGCTCGCAACTTTGTTTTTACTTATTTAATTTAACCAGTGAAGTGGATTTAAACTAATAACAAAAGTGCTACGAAGTTTGCTACCTTATTTAAACAACAAGTTAGTTATTAAATTTGAATATAAAAGATTAATTAAAAGCCATTTCACATAATATACTTTGGTAAAAAAAATATCGTAACCGTAAATTTAACATATCGCCAAAAGAGCTAGCTGGGCTACAGCGGGCAATATCATGGGACATATTTTTTTTATAATGCTTTCTTCGGATTAGGTGGATTGATTTATATGATTAATACAGTTCGAATGCATTCTATTTTTACAATTAGCTACATGACATGACAATGATTACAGATAAACGGTAAAAACCATTAATATCGTTGATACATTAACCCTATAAAATCCCAGGAGGGATATTAGAAGAGTTATTGATTTCTTATTAGACAAAAATAAATGGAATTAATTTGATATAATGTCCATGTGTACTAGTGTTGCTAATACACAACATGGTATTACAAAACATGTTCTCACGTAAAACGATTCTTAGAACAATTACAATTCTATAGTGCCTTTACAAAACAGTAAAGTAGGTACACAAAACATTTCAACTGAATCACATCACTAACCTCCAACTAGCATTTAAAAGGGCATATAATTGCATCGAATTAAATCACTGTAGCCTGCCTCCCCTAAAGGCACAATAAAAAGCCGCCAAAACGCGCGCGTAGCCTGTCAGTCTGTTTGTGTCAATCAATTAGGAGCAGCGCGCAGAGACGGTACGCAGCGTGCGCCCCGCCCCCTATCGACCGCTGGGCCACTCGCACTCCGCCCAGCTGCGCCTGAAAGCTCACCCGATTCAAGCGGACCTATTTTACCCGACTCTCCTCTAGCCTACTGATGCCCGTTTGCACTTTCTACACTATACGAGTACACTGCAAACTCCACAACTGCAAAGCCGTCGGCATTATTTTTTTTGCAACTACCTCGTTATTCACGGCTGGATTGAGCCGGATTTTTTGCCAAATGCAATTGTGGCTTTCCGACCGTGGTTGGTATTTGTTGAGTTTTCATGCACAACTGCTGTTTTTTTTTTTACTAAGCTTTGTTGTTTTGAACACTGATGTGTATTTGTTTTCAAAGAGGTTTTGATAAAAATATGATTTTTATCAATAATTTAAGATTTGATTCAGAAATATTATAAGATATCCTGGTTTTCTTTGAATGTCACAAACAAATACCATATTTTTACTTGTAGAGAGCGGTAATCTCGTTTTTCCAAATAGAGCACGGAATGATAGTCTACTTACATTGACCAAAATATGTTTGTTTAATTTAAATGCTGTCGACTTTCGCCGACTTTCATGTGGTCGAATAAGTTATTTTCAACAGGCCAAATTTATTTAAGGTTGGGTTATATATTACGCCAATTATAAAATTATTGCGCCAAAAAACATTGGCTGATTTACATTTCACCGAATTTGCATACAAAAACTACATTTATTTCATTGTATTACGATTTTGTTTAAATGTTAAACACGTCCCAATAGAAAAAAAACATGGTCAAACACAATTGTGTATCCTACTTACAATATTTTATATGAAGTCATTATTTTTGTTATGAAAACTCTATTTCTGTTCGTGAATCCATATTTATGCTGTTAATAAATAAATCACTACAAACCTAGGAAACCGGCTTCAAGTTAATAATATAAACGCGATAGATTTCAAACTTGGTTTCTAAGTCACGCAAGCAGTTCAAGACAAGTTGGTTAAGCTGAGGACGCGATTACCTCCACTGGCATATAAGTGGTCTCTTTAAATCAAACTTACTACGTCAGGCGAGTATAACAACTTCAGAAACACACTGATTCCGCCTGCAGGGTTGCCGCTGACGTCCGTATCCACCCCACCAGGGACATAGCCTTCTCGTGACCTAACTATTTCTCGGTTAAAGCGCCTTCTGCTGTAAAAAAATACATTATTGGGTGAAAGGTAATTAAATAATAGATCGAGTGCAAGGGGTGATTTAACATCGCTACGAAACAAAAATATTAAAGGCTGTCAATGTTCATTTTAGGTACGCAACATGATATCAGTTTAACAGATAAATTTTGTTCAAGTACAACTGCGAACTCATTTCAAAACGTTACATATATCAATATCCCCGAAATTATAACAATTATTAACTCTTTGGTTATCCTGGCGTAAGGAGAGCACTTCAAATCAAGCTCATTAAAAAAAAATTGCATCAAAACTGTAATCCCCAAGTACGGTAGACATCCTTTCAGATCTCCAGACGCTTAGATCCTTTGAATATGTCTAGTGGAGGTAGACAGGCGCACTTCCAAACATTATATTTGGCACATACCCACATTATGCAGTAGTAAGTGACATTACACTTAAGGCGCTCCCAGTCGACGATTGTTTTTGTTCGAAACGAAAAAATAAATACTTGTGAACAAGCCACATCTCCTATTTTATAATGTATAGTATATGTGAATAAAGATGTACCCATCTTTAATCACTTCGATAAATAATCCTACCGACCGCTGCAATGACGACAAACACACGTCGGAGCGTGGTCCGCCTTAGCTTTTCGGATAAATTAATGATATAAATTATGTATAATTACTTATCAAAAATCTATTCTAATAGAATTCTAGATCTACATATTACCTATCTTTAACAATAAATCACAAGTTGATTTTAATAGTAGGTATATAAAATATTTCGATCATAAATTCTAAAACGTATCATTTTGAAATAATATCTTTATCCTGAAAAGTTTCTGCTATTATGTTTTCAGCTTAATAGAAATCTAGGTAGGAACCTGAAGTAATATACTTATAAAATAGGAGATGTGGCTTGTTCAGAAGTATTTCTTTTTTCTTTTCGAAAAAGAGCAATCAGCGACTGGGAGCCTCTTAACAATTACATCGACCGGGGCCGACGACTTCGCAAACGACTTAGTCTGGTTACAGTTGTTGCAATTGCACATCCTATGAATTATAAAAGTCAAAGTCCTGCCTGATTGACTGACAACGCACAGCCATAACCACAGTTCTAGGAACTTGGATGGTTTGTTCTTTGTAGTACTTAAGTACGTGAAACTTTAAAACGAACGAATTAAATTGAATACTTCAGTGGGTGAAAAGAAGGGGTGTAAGTATGCAAAATCTTTTTTCCTATTTTTATTAACTTGAATATTTTCCACTTAAAATAAGGAAACCTCATTAAAAATGTATTCTAATCTATCCCTTGAAGAGTGTCCAAGATTTTATGGTGAAAATCCGCAGTATTGTGGTTAACTACAAACTTGACAAATAACAAATCACGTTCAGGATTTTCCATTCAATCATTGATTGTGTGCATTGGGGTATCAACGTTTGCACACGAAGTTGCGTCAAGCAGGGGTAGAAAGTATAATAACTTGTAATATCGTTTTGATATAAAAATAAAACCGGCCAAGTGCGAGTCGGACTCACGCACGAAGGGTTCCGTCATCTATAAAAAACGCCAAAAAACACGTTTCTTGTATGGGAGCCCCACTTAAATTTTTATTTAATACTGTTTTTAGTATTTGTTGTTATAGCGGCATCAGAAATTCATCGTCACAATGTTACAACGTAAAGTATTATTGTTATCATTTGTAGAAACCGTAACATAACTAATATTATTTATTATAACAGACAAATAAATGGGTACTGGGAATTTAATGTAAAGAACAAAATAGACGAAAATTCAGAATACAACGACACAATTGTCTGTCGCAAAATTAATTTTTTTTATTAAAATCTACATATTTCCGAATTGGACCACGTATTTCCATTGCTGCGGAATTATTAGGTACGAAGCCAGACACTTTTTTATGAACCTCGACTTTTTCTCAAATAAAACCTCCGGATATACGAATACTCTCTGTCAATTTATTTCCGAATGATCCTGCATGCTTTCGGTGGCGGATATATCAGTCCAAAAGCAAAGAAAGAACTCAAACTGCTCACTGTGATACCTTTTTTTGTTCATACAGAGTGAATATTTGAATAGTTTTTTTAGGGTTGGGTGAAAACGGAACCCTATTACTAAAACTTCGCTGTCCATCTGTCTGTCTGTCCGTCCGTCCGTCTGTCTGTCACAGGGCTGTATCTCATGAACCGTGATAGCTAGACAGTTGAAATTTTCACAGATTATGTATTTCGGTTGCTAAAAACAGAATAAAATAAATATCTAAGGGGGGCTCTCATACAACAAACATGTTTTTTTTGCCGTTTTTATAGATAATGTTACGGAACCCTTCGTGCGCGAGTTCGACTCGCACTTGGCCGGTTTTTTTTACTAGCTAGCAAAGACTCCTTTATTTACAAAAATAAATGACATCTAATGCTGATAAATTACAGCATAAAAATATATACAAAAAAAACAGTTGAGCTATGTATAGACCGTTGCAAACAGTGTATGGGTAGTCTAACAGTGTATGTATGGGTATGGGTATGGTACTAATCCAGAGAGTGTAATAGCAAGGAGAACACACAAAACCACTAAGACCGCAAGGTGCAGTTTGTATGGATATACATTATGTCAATTTGCCAATCACTACATAGTATAAAGCAAAGTCGCTTTCCGCTTCCCGCTTCCCGCGTCTGTATGTATGTTTGCTTATATCTTTAAAACTACACAACGGATTTTGATGCGGTTTTTTTTAATAGATAGAGTGATTCAGGAGGAAGGTTTATATGTATAATAACATGCTACCCGTGCGAAGCCGGGGCGGGTCGCTAGTGTTTTATAAGAACAAAACCGTTGAAGTGCGAGTCGATTATCGCGAAATTTTTGACGTTTTGTATGGGCTGAGTCTACCCGGATAAGACGGAAAAAGTGATAAAACTGCATTATCTCGAAAACCATCAAATTTAAAAAGAAACTGTCTGTAATTTATTTAGCTAGTATGATTATCTTACGAATTATATAAAAATAAACTGTTTAGCTATTCATAGCTTTGATTAAAAACGAAACTCGGGTTTTTGAAGAGCCAACTTTAGAAAATAAATCTATCGAGAAAAGTTTCACCAATCGTGTTTCTGTCTGTAATTTATCTAGATTATATCCTTAAGTTATCTTTGTCATGAAAAACAAAACTGTATGTTTGCGGTTATTGAGAAAAAACGATTCTGCATTCATCAAAAACATTTATTACTCGCCTTTAAGGGATGTTGTATAGATAGAACGAAATGAACGTTTTTTTGTAAATTTCACAAAAAAAACAAAAACCTATACGATACTCAATACAAACAAGCCAAGCCCTTTCAAATGATACCAAACTTGACCTAGAAGCCCCCTTTAAAACTTCACCAACCCCTTTCTCCATTTATAGAGTGTAAAAAACCGTGAGAGAGTTCGTTTTTCTTTACCTACCTATAGGTAATATTTATTTAACAATAATTATTTAACATTAGAAGACTTAGAAAACTTCGTTGAAGTTGGGGCGGATTGTATTTTTGTAATTTATCACCATAAATTAAAAATAGTCTGCACAAAATAATCTAAATTCTGTTTAAGAACGTGCCAATCAAACAATTTCAGTATCCCCTACTTCACCTTGTGATCCCACTTCGAAATTCTGAACTCCTATTTAGACCCTGGCATTGAAAATTTATTGTCATTTTTACTTGCGATATGATATATGATTTGTAGGTATGTATGATGTACCTTTAACCATTATTTTCAAGTAAATAAGTTTAAGTTAAGTTTGGTTCAGAAAAGTAACTAAAAGTAAAAAATATCAACTGTCTAGCTATCACGGTTCATGAGATACAGCCCTGTGACAGACAGACGGACAGACGGACAGCGAAGTCTTAGTAATAGAGTCCCGTTTTTACCCTTTGGGTACGGAACCCTTAAAAGTAACTATATGTACCATAGTTAAACACGCGAACAGATGAAGAATGGAACAGATGAACTAAAAAAAATACGCATCTACTTGAGAACCTCCTTCATTTTTCGTCTTTTAAAAAGTATTTAACTTGGTGATACCTCATTACATTATCAATAAAAAAAAATAGTCATACTCATGCTAAACAGACATATATTTTCTATGAAAAGGAACTTACGCCAATCTTAAATAGACCCTTCTTTATTATCTTCATCATGAACGCCTTGAGTGCAAAATCCCTTATGCCTCTCAGTGGTTTTACCCTCGAAAACTCTGCTTACCCCATAGAAAGTGCCTATGTAATAAACGAAAGTAAACAACCCCTCGCTAAAATCTAACCTAAGCCAGAAGGTAATAACAATTAACGGTTAACTGTTACTGCCTGCCGCTAATGCAACCCGTTACTCTCCCGTTACGGCTCCGTTACTGCTCCGTTACTGCGCGGTTATTTTAGGACGGCCATTCACGGCGCGGCGAGATTCTACACATTACCGGGTAATGGCTGTTAAAAACCTTTATATTCTATTGACTTTGAGTTTACTTTGTGCACTTATTAGGAAATTATTTTTCTAACGAGCTAAGGTGTTTCTGCGATCGCCTGTTTTATAACACTAGCTGCTCGCCCCAGCTTCGCACGGGTGGATACCTGGATAAACCGTAGCCTATGTGTTATTCTGATGTATAAGCTATATTACTGTAAAGTTACATTTTAATCCGTTCAGTAGTTTTTTGTTTTTGTGAACGAGTAACAAACACACACAAACACTTTCAAACTTTCGCATTTATAATATTACTAGCCGACCCGTGACAGACGTTGTCCTGTCAAATTTCAATAATCGAATAGAAAAGATTGAATGTGTTTAGTCTGTGATGTCAGATTTGTTGCACACCAGCGCCATCTATACAGAAATCATCCCTTTTGTGTTTTTTATAGTTTTGGGGATGTTTTTCATAATTTAAAGTAGTCTATTATTTATTCGGGCATTATATCTACATCTACAGCAAATTTCAACTTAATCCGTTTTGTCGTTAGGCCTGATTGAGGAACAAACATACATACAAACTCACAAACTTTCACATTTATAATACTATTAGGATTAGTTGGATTATACACTAGCTTCGTAAAAAGATAATAGAGAAGTGTTTGATACTTTAGGTTACATTATTGCAATTTTCATGGGGCTGATAATGCAGCTTTTCATAGATAAAAGAGTTTTTTTTAATTGACTTGACAATAGTTTTTTAGTTTATTCATTACAAACAAATTTCATATGTATTAGTGTTGATGTCGATTACGATTTTCACTAGTTTAATTATATGAATAATTGTTGAATACCAATTGGTTAAGGGATGTTCCAAAAACTAAAAAAATTATCCGGTTCGTGTTCATTTTCTCCCTGAGAACCCGAAAAAGCTGTTGCAATAGAAGTTCACGTACGACTTGAAAAATAAACCAACTTAAAATGCATTCGCCTATACTGCTCATTTGGAAAATGGATATACGTGCAAACCATAAATTGAAAACATTTAACGTTTTTTAGGGTTCCGTACCCAAAGAGTAAAAACGGAACCCCATTACTAAGACTTTGCTGTCCGTCTGTCTGTCTGGCACAAGGCTGTATCTCATCAACCGTGATAGCTATACATTTGATATTTTCACAGATTATGTATTTCTGATATGTATTTCTGTTGCCGCTATAACAACAAATACGAATAACAGAATAAAATAAATATTATAAATTGTAAAACAGCAAAAAAATCACGTATGCTGTATGGGAATACAGCATACGTGATTTATTTGCTGTTTTTTATAGATAATGGTACGGAACCTTTCGTGCGCGAGTCCGATTCGCACTTGGTCGGTTTTTTAACTTTTAGTGTGCAGTTTATTTAGCTCACACGCGATTCGAAGACGCTTCAATATATATTTATAAAGTACCTATTTACAATTTTCTTTGGATCTTAACTGGGGCCTGAAAAGGTCACTGCAGAATTATAGTAACTGCATAACTACTGGTGAAGATAATAGGCAAATTTGATACCATTATTACAATTTCAGTTGTTTAACTAAAAAATAAAAAAAAAGAATCTCTAAATAATAGGGTTAGTTCCGCTATGCTCGATTCCCGCTATGCTCGGATTCTAAAATACCTAAATAAAAGTCCCGCTATGCTATGAATTTCTCAGTTCCACCTTAAACAATGGAAGGTACAGTTCGATATAAAAGTGTTTCTGGAGTTTACTCTTAAAGCTAGCCTGGGCCTTTTGATTTGTAATCATAGATTGATTAATAAAAAGTGTCCGAGAAAAAAAGGCCGAGTGGGAGGTACCTCGACTCAATATGAAGGTCGTGGGTTCGAATACCGGCGTGCACCAATGGATTTTTCTGTTCGAAAAATTTATATGCGCATCAAAAACACGTGCTCAAAACGGTGAAGGAAAACATCATGACGAAACCAGTTAGTATTCTTATAAGCGGCAATGGGCTTGCAACCTGTCACGTATGGAATGCTAACTACTGCAAAATGTGGGCATGAGCCAAATATAATGTTTGGACGTGCCTCTGACTACCCCCACTAGACATCTTCAAAGGATCGAAGCGTCTGGAGATCTGAGAGGATGTCTACCGTATTTGGGGATTACAGTCGTGATCCTAATTATTTTTTATTTTTTATTTATGAATGGATAAAAATAATCAAATTGACCAATATAATAAAAAATTCAGTGCAAATAATATCTTTAAATCTTTAAAAACGTGAAAGTTTGTTCGTCACTCGTCGACGCTGAACTGCTGAAAGGATTTAAATTAAATATTTACTGAACACAATACGAACTGATCCTGATGAATTGAAACTTTTATTAACTTTGCAATAAAGGTACCTAACGAATGTTATAGCGCGGCTTTTCTCGCGGAGTCTCCGAATAAAATTTGAGTATATGCTATACCAAGTTTCACCTAAATCAGTTCAGTCATTACAGCATAATTTAACCACTAACATAAATCAATACTTCCTAACTAAATAACGTCATGACACTTTTAGAATTTATTATCGAAATAGTATTACGATTGTAATCCCCAAGTACGGTAGATATCTTCTCAGTTCTCCATACTTCGCATACATACAGACGCGGGAAGCGGGAAGCGACTTTGCTTTATACTATGTAGTGATTAACAGAAAAATCCATTGATTTAAGCTTGGATTCAAACCCATGTAAATCGAAATGAAAGTCGAGGTACATTCCCACTCGGCCAACATAATGCAACATAGTAAAAACATAATGCTATATTTCTTATTATCTATCGTGATTTGTAGACATAACTATACTATTTTAACACGGGTGTTTATCACGTAATTACCTTCTATATTTCTTGAATTAACATCAATATTATTTTACTTGCCGTTTGATGTTTTAGCATTTACAACCCTCCTGTAGCTTCGGCGTAATCGGCTAATTATTTAAAATCGTGACCGGATGAAGACCGTGATATTCGAGTTCGTGTCCTCACGTGAAATTCATATATTCCACTCTCACTCCGTCGAATATGTTAACCGAAGCATCGGGCTTAACCGTAGCCGGTCCAAAAACAGCCGACCGGAACAGGCCGGCCGTGCATAGCGGCCCTAATGAAACTCATTAAAGGTTATTGTTATAGGCTCCTCGCTGATTACCGGCGCGATTATCCGGCCTATCCGGGATCCGGCCGGATGTGGAATGTGTATTGTGTACGCAGCCTAACTCGCTGCGTTTGATTTCCGTAAATTTTTCAGTGCTTGTACCTAATGCCTTTGTTTGATCACCGAATGGTTAAACTTAAGGGGCTCCCAGTCGACGATTGCTCTTTTTCGAAACGAAAAAAGAAATACTTCTGAACAAGCCACATCTCCTATTTTTATAAGTATATTACTTCAGGTTCCTACCTAGATTTCTATTAAGCTGAAAACATAATAGCATAATAGCATAATAGCATGATACGTTTTAGAATTTATGATCGAAATATTTTATATACCTACTATTAAAATCAACTTGTGATTTAAGTGTGTCTTGTGGTTTAAGTTGAAGTGATTAAAGATGGGTACATCTTTATTCACATATACTATACATTATAAAATAGGAGATGTGGCTTGTTCACAAGTATTTCTTTTTTCGTTTGGAACAAAAATAATCGTCGACTGGGAGCGCCTTAAGGTGATAAGTGAAATTTTTGACGTTTTGTATGGGCTGAGTCTACCCGGATAAAACAGAACAAGTGATAAAACTGCATTATCTCGAAAACTATCAAATTTAAAAAGAAACTCTCTGTAATTTATTTAGCTAGTATGATTATCTTACGAATTATATAAAAATAAACTGTCTAGCTATTCATAGCTTTGATTAAAAACGAAACTCGTGTTTTTGAAGAGCCAACTTTGGAAAATGAATCTATCGAGAAAAGTTTCACCAATCGTGTTTCAGTCTGTAATTTATCTAGATTATATCCTTATGTTATCTTTGTCATGAAAAACAAAACTGTATGTTTTGCGGTTATTGAGAAAAAACAATTCTGCATTCATCAAAAACATTTATTACTCGCCATAAGTAAGTAGGTTCCTAGAGTTATTGTTTTTAGAGTTCCGTACCAAAACGGTAAAAACGGGACTCTATTACTAAGACGCTGTCTGTCACAAGGCTGTATCTCATGAACCGTAACAGCTAGACAGTTTAATTTTTCACAGATGATGTATTTCTGTTGCCGCTATACCAAAAAATACTAAAAATAATAAAATAAATATTTAAGGGGGTCTCCCATACAACAAACGTGATTTTTTTGCCGTTTTTTATAGATAACTAGCGACCCGCCCCGGCTTCGCACGGGTAGCATGTTATTATACATATAAAACTTCCTACTAAATCACTCTATCTATTAAAAAAAACCGCATCAAAATCCGTTGTGTAGTTTTAAAGATATAAGCAAACATACATATATACAGACGCGGGAAGCGGAAAGCGACTTTGCTTTATACTATGTAGTGATGGTACGAGTCTTGGTGCGCGAGTCCGACTAGCACTTGGCCGGTTTTTTTAGGATCGTTCACCTACAACGCCTGGGCATTACATATTATCCAGCTGCCGTCATTCTTGATGTCATTACGTTCGAAATAGCACAAGATAAAGAGAATATGTATAGCAATGTTGGTCTAAGAAACCAACCCCTATGCGGTAAAGAGTCTAAAATATAAATATTTATACTCTTAGCAATATTTGTATTATTTTGAAGGCTAATACTAAAATACCCGGAATATTGGAATATCCAAATAGTTAACCGTTAAGCTAGATACAACTTTTGCGATCCCATCGAAGCCGAAACCTTTTACCTCTCCAACCACTTTTCATAATTTCAGAACGGTTTACCAATTTCGGTAGGTGGGTACCTAGAATCAAGATTCAATCGTTTATTGCATAATATGGGTCAGTAACAGATGTTAAGTGATACAATTTCAGTATGGGTCAGTGTACGCACGATAACGTCTTTAACACCATAACTATTACAGGAATACTATACTATTCATAGGAAATTAAAAAGCCAAGTCGAGCAAAAAAGCGGCAAGGCCGTACCATCCTTTTTTTGAAGCAGTTCAGGCTGTTTTCGACCCCCCTATAACTTTGTTGTGGATAAAACTAGAAGCCTATATTTTCAGTAACCAAGCAGGCATGGTATATTTCAAGTTTCATTAATTAACAGGAAATTAAGGCGCTCCCAGTCGACGATTGTTTTTGTTCGAAACGAAAAAATAAATACTTGTGAACAAGCCACATCTCCTATTTTATAATGTATAGTATATGTGAATAAAGATGTACCCATCTTTAATCACTTCAATAAATAATCCTACCGACCGCTGCAACGACGACAAACACACGTCGCCGCGTGATCCGCCTTAGCTTTTCGAATAAAATAATGATATAAATTATGTATAATTACTTATCAAAAATCTATTCTAATAGAATTCTAGATCTACATATTACCTATCTTTAACAATAAATCACAAGTTGATTTTAATAGTAGGTATATAAAATATTTCGATTATAAATTCTAAAACGTATCATTTTGAAATAATATCTTTATCGTAAAAAGTTTCTGCTATTATGTTTTCAGCTTAATAGAAATCTAGGTAGGAACCTGAAGTAATATACTTATAAAAATAGGAGATGTGGCTTGTTCAGAAGTATTTCTTTTTTCGTTTCGAAAAAGGGCAATCAGCGACTGGGAGCCTCTTAAAAAGCTTTATGAAAACAGGTGTAAACTGAAACTGATCCTTGGTAACTTTATTAATTTCAAGGACATTTGTAATATTACGTATTGTAACATTTATAAGGCAAGTCTTGGCTCTGTTTTGGCTTTCTCAAAATTAGTGATTGTCATATGATGGCCGTGTCACAGTAAAAACAATGCTAATTATTTTTGACATACTTACAATTAAAGCTGGAAATTTTTCATCGCTATGCGTTATCATACAGTTCTAACTAAATCAAACGAATACTCAAAAATTGTTGCAATGTCAAAAGGTTGATGATGTACCTTTTATCAATAAAATTATGTCATACAATAGAAATATACCGAATACCCGCTTTTAAAACAATATTTATTTTATGGCGCTTTGTGTAAAAATACAGGTGGATTAAAATCCGTGAAAATCGGTCAAAAACATCCCGATCGGCAGTGTTTCATCTGTCTGGATTTAGAGTAGGCGTACATTAAGGGCGATGGAGTGCACCCCAATTATCAATTCACAAAATCCGACGCGCATCCGTCCACCCCTACCCACCCCGGCCCACTTTGTAACATTAAATACAATATCTTTAAATTGGTCTTAAGTACTGCCACCCTCATTGAGTATTTTTATCGTCATTACCATAATCTTCTAGCCGTCTCTCTCGCGCTTATATTAATGCTCCTACATAATGCCCTTACTTTATTGTCATGCTGTCTTCTTCCCACAGTCTTAAATTCTTTGGTAAATTTAAGGCTCTTCTCTTGTGATTTAGGTGAGTTAGGAACTCTTATGCGATTAAGCTTTTTGTAATTGTGTGGAAACGGGAGTTGCTGAAGGCAGCAGGTGTCGCGCCGCGAGGAGTATGTGTTGAGTGGGTAATTGGCGAGAGCTTATTCAGGATAATTCATTTTGTATTTAAGATAGTGATCTTTGCCTATCACCAGGCTGGCTTTATTATATGACATTATCAGACAAAATTTGTCCTCTTTTGTTCTATAGACTACCTACCCCTTATGACGAGTAATAAATGTTTTTGATAAATGCAGAATCGTTTTTAGGGTTCCGTACCCAAAGGGTAAAAACGGGACCCCATTACTAAGACTTCGCTGTCCGTCTGTCCGTCTGTCCGTCTGTCCGTCTGTCATCACCTTAAGACATCTTCAAGGTTTTAAACGTCTGGATATCTGAGAGGATGTCTACCGTTCTTGGGGATTACAGTCGTGATCCTAGTTAATTGTTTCGTTTGGGATTAAACACTAGCCATATTGATGATATGATAATACTAGTCGACCCGTGACAGACGTTGTCCTGTCAAATTTTAACAATCGAAAAAGTTAATTTTAGTCAACTTTAAATTTTTGACTGCAAACCTTGTACTGATAAAATAAATTACGAATTTTGATAAAATACGTGTCATTCATTAGTCAAAACTTCTTTGAAATGTTTTTAGTCTGTGATATCAGATTTGTGTCGTGTGCAACCAGCGCCATCTATGCCAAAATCATCCTTATTGTATTTTTTTTATCATTTATTGTTTGTTTATCTTATTTTGTATCTACTACTACAGCAAATTTCATCTTAAGTTTAGGATTGCTTAGGGTACAAACATATAATACAAACTCACAAACTTTCGTATTTATAATATAACTAGCTGCTCGCCCCGGCTACGAACGGATGGTACCTGGATAAAAAGTATCCTATGTGGTATTCTGATGTACAAGCTATATTACTGTAAAGTTTCATTTAAATCCCTTCTGTAGTTTTTGCATGAAATAGTAACAAACACACACACACCCACTCACTCACAAACTTTCGCATTTATAATATTAGTAGGATTAAGATTTAAATCAGTGAACTGTGTAGCCTCACTTTGTCAGTGACGTCATGAAACGAATCCAATAACTTGTTTCCCAAAGTGTTACCTTTGATACAAAAATCCTTGAATTTTATTTTTGATAGCATGATGGCCGGCTTACATTGTGCCAGTCAAGTAATTCAATGAAAAAACCCAGCACGACTGGCCTTTCATTCTCTTAATTCCAGTTAGGTTCGCGTATGGCTTTGTTTTTATAACACACACACACTTTATGTCTTTATATAAACTGAAAACCTAGTTCTTCAGCTAAATTTAACTAACCGTTGAGAAAAAATATCTTCGAAAAATAAAAAAACGTTGTTGAATGGCACTAGAATGTCCGTTTACATTATTCCAGTGGCGCTGAAATTAACGCATATAGAAATAATGGATTAAACAAATAAAATAACAATAATAATTAAATAACATTTAATCAAAAAAGTATAAAACCTCCGCCTCTTTCACTAGATACTACATTTTGAATCCATCAGACCAGTAGAAGTTGCTTCAAAATCCTTTCAACAATTATAGTAAAGCTAAATAGCTTAGCTATAAAGCTTTCAAACAAAAAAAAACGCATCGAAATCGGACTTTTCGTTTAGGTTATACGATGCCGTAGACAGACACATACGAGCACAGTTTTCATTTTTAACACCCCTTTTTGCGCCGGGGCTTAAAAATGAAAGCCTGTGTTTGGATAGACACGACTAAATTAGATATGTTGGTAATCTTTTAAGTGGTAAGTTAAATAAAATAAGAGCTGAAATATCTTCAAAAATAGTTTGGTTTTAAGATCAAATTATAAATACCTAAATAAATATTGGTGGACATTTCACAATAAGCAAATATTTTACTTTGTGAACTAGATAACTCGTAGAATACCTACTTATATGTATTTTGTTTTGTACATACCTACATACGATTAGGTACTTATAACCCCAGACACAGAGCAAACGAATGTTTAATTTGCTGGCTGGATAGAAATCGACTTCAAAACCTACAGCACAAAAGGCAGAGCAAATTACCAATTGAATTTACGGGAGCAGTCATTTGTAAAAAAATATTTTTGTGCTTTGACACAAAGCGGAAAACAATAGTCTTTTGTCCGATGTCATGA
Organism: Hydriomena furcata; assembly: GCA_912999785.1. Classification (NCBI taxonomy): domain Eukaryota; kingdom Metazoa; phylum Arthropoda; class Insecta; order Lepidoptera; family Geometridae; genus Hydriomena; species Hydriomena furcata. The sequence continues at coordinate 6,180,471 of OU538821.1, forward strand.
CTCATTGAGCAAATGGTAACCACAAAATGGTTGATCAATTTCTAAACGAGAGGTCTCGGCGTGCGTTCTGTTTGCTCATTCTCGCTCTGCAGTTGTATGTACATTCGACTCTCATACATACATGGTGGTCTGGTCGTCACCTAGTGCATATAGGGTACGGTACACGCAGCTATTTATTTAGATTTAAGGTGATAAGTGACATTTTTGACTTTTTGTATGAGCTGAGTCTACCCGAAAAAGTGATAAAACTGCATTATCTTGAAAACCATCAAATTTAAAGAGAAACTGTCTGTAATTTACTTAGCTAGTATGATTATCTAACGAATTATATAAAAATGAACTGTTTAGCTATTCATAGTTTTGATTAAAAAATAAACTAGTGTTTTTGAAGAGCCAACTTTGGAAAATAAATCTATAGAGAAAAGTTTCACCAATCGTGTTTCTGTCTGTAATTTATCTAGATTATATCCTTAAGGGGCTCCCAGTCGCTAATTGCTGAATATTTCGATCATAAATTCTAAAACGTATCATTTTGAAAAAATATCTTTATCGTGAAAAGTTTCTGCTATTATGTTTTCAGCTTAATAGAAATCTAGGTAGGAACCTGAAGTAATATACTTATAAAATTAGGAGATGTGGCTTATTCAGAAGTATTTCTTTTTTCGTTTCGAAAAAGAGCAATCGGCGGCATAAGGGGCATACTTAAATCTATAAGTTATACAGGTACCTATTAAAATGCTAACAGTGAGTAAATCCTTTAAATTCGGTCGTGGATTTCCGGCCGTGTACCTACTGGATTTTCCTATTAGAAAAAATATAAATAATAAATATTGGCGGACTATACACACAGCGCCATCTAGCCCCAAACTAAGCAAAGCTTGTACTATGGGAACCAGATAACTGATAGAATACTTATATACTTTTTTTTTAATACATACTTATTATACATATTAACACCCAGACACAGAACAAACATCTATGTTCATCACACAAATATTTGCCCTGGGGGTATCTTTAGATCGTTTACTGTATTTTGTATATTATTTGTAAGTAGGTAGGTACTCCGTCCGAAACCAACTGCACTGAAAACGAAACAAAACAGACACTCTGTATTAAAAGTTTTGAGGCGGCGGAGAAAGGGTGGTCCCTCCCTAATTTAGTCACGCCATTTAACGGGCGTGCAAAGGGATTCTAGTTAATTATTAAAGGACTCGGTAGGAAGATGTCACAGGACGCTTTCTGATTAGAACGAGTTTTGTGCTATTATTTTGTGCGAATATAATTCAAGGCATTCTTAAACTCGGTAGGATCATTATAATTACTAAACAATCCAGATGGGCTTGCAACCTGACAATTATTAAATTAAAAATGCAAAATATTAAATTGCCAAATGTAATGTTTGGATGTGCCTCTGACTATCCCGATATACAAGCACCTGTGATCTAAGAGGATGTCTACCGTACCTACTTGGGATTTAATCGTTATTTTTTTTTATATAATGAGATAACTGTTCCAACAGTATAACGACAGCAGGTATTCTACGTTTAAATTAAATGCGCCACGCATTTAGACTGCATACTCGTATAAAACATTAATTTAATACTTTATGACATACCTAAATACCTATATTAAAAAAAAACTCTATATCTAATATTTCAATGTTTACTTAATAAAATCTTATGTACACAACCCGTTTTCAGATTTAATCTATTTATCTTTGACACCCGTGGTACCCTAGTCGTTCTTAGGAAAAAAACGAAAACACTATAAAAATCTTTTGCAATTTTGGAACCCCACTGCATTTTGAAGATGGTTATTTTTATTTTAAAGTTTTTAATGAATTTATTACCCTAAATAAAGTTATTAAAGATTATACCAATAAAATAGGTAAGGAGTAGGTAAGTACCATATGAAATACGTGAAAAATTATTTAAAAAACAAAAATTTCATTTTTAACTTAAAAAATAATACCTACGGCTGGTAGAGGTTTACAGCATAAGCCTTGATGTTTTTGCGTTAATGGATGTACGTTCATTATTTTAAATATGATGGAAATATAAGAAGTAGGGAAGTACCATATGAAATACGTGAAAAATTATTAAAAAAAAAAAATAACATTTTTAACTTCAAAAATAATACCTACGGCTGGTAGAGGTTTACAGCATAAGCCTTGATGTTTTTGTATTAATGGATGTACGTTCATTATCTATACATATCTATACATATAATAAAACTGTAGAAGAGTTCAATTCTGTACATTGAATAAAAACTAAAAAAAAATACTCCTTTATAAAAGTAACACAAACGAAAAAAAAACATTTTGAAATTTTTGTCTGTCTGTCTGTCTGTCTGTTATCCGGCTTTCACGCAAAAACTACGGGACAGATTTTGATGAAACTTATTTTGTTTTGTAGCTATTAGTCTTCGGCAACATATAGGCTATAATTTATTTTGAAGATTGGAATACCAGCAGATGTGAAACTATCTGTCCCCAGCATAGCGGGCACGGGCAGCTAGTTTTAAATATGATGGAAACCGATTTGGTAATTTTTTAAAATAAATAGCTGTTTTTGTTAAATCATTTTCTGCAGGTACATAAAGGCCTAATAAAAAGTCCTAACACTGAAACTAAAAACCAACTAACTTCGGTGAAAACTCAAGTCCGCATGAAGGCTGTCATAGATTATATTGATTATATGATTATATGATTCAATTTCAACTTTACGTGCTTACGTTTACAAGTGAACAAGGTTTTCATTAAGACCAGCGTTATTCATAGCTGCGGGCATATTACCTATATGAGAACAAAACAACACACGTTAGATTGCATATAGACTTCTATTTTAGTAGGACGAGCAACAATTTAGAAAGTGACCCAAAAATAGCACAGCATCGGCTTTTACAACGAAAATTCAACATACCAAGTAAAGTTATTTTGGATAGCTAGTTTCGCTAAGATTCGAATAGTTTATTTTAGAGTTAGGAGAAACGATAACAAACGTAAACAACAACAACAAATATTTTTTTTTGTAACGATCAACAATCCTGGGCGAGAGCATCGGGTGTCATTATTCCTCATGGATTTTACGTTAAATCACAATAAAGCGCCTCTAGCGTTTACTTAGAGAACCATAATTCTGCATACAAAAATCGTATCCATCCACTGTGACTGGGACAATCTATACCATCGACCACACAGCCTAGACCCCTCATGCAAAGGAAACACCTATGGACTACAGATCCTGTGTAAAACGGGCTGTGACATTGAACCGGCCAATCAGCATTAATTTTTTTAGCCCCCCTGACCTGCACATCTCAACGTTTTGACAGGATTGTTTATTTGAAGAATTGAAGCCATTATGCGTCTATTGGGCTATGTGGTCGATGGTCTATGCTTCATCTTCCCAGAGTCTGGTGCCAAGGATGATTGCTATCGGTTGAGTTTCAACATGCATGACACTGAAAAATAAACCCTGTGGTAGTTAATACAAAAGCATGCAAACAATAATTCTCTAAAAAACTGAGATTTCTCTTTACAGAGTCGAATATTGGAGGATGCATCTTTGATGTGCAACTCTTGGTCACCAAGACACAACGTAAGTCATCTAAAACTCACCCCTAATATCTATTATTCCACATTTATTTTGCCAATTTGCGAAAGGACATTTGCGATCTTTGGCCAAAGATGTTCTTTTTTTGTTTTTGATTGGCCATGCGATTTTTTCTACTTAAATGCTGCATTTTCTTATTAATTTAATATATAAAGTTATCTTATCAGATCCTAAACATGCATACATACTCCTTCATTGAAACATTACTTCAACTATTATGTAATTATTATTTTTCTCGAAGGTAAGTTGCTTGGTTACACTCTTTTTGCTTCGTAGGTGTCGCGTAGCCTGGTAGACTTGATGTAGCAGTCAGATGATATCAGGTATTTTTATTTTTATTAGAAATATATTTAGGTAGTTTCCATATCCCAATTATAGGTACTAAATATATTACTAGAATGTCTAGTTACTGTCGTTTTCTCTTCAATAGTTTTCTAGTAAGACATTTTTCCTTATTCATTAGTCTTTGATACATAGCCTTAAGGGGCTGCCAGTCGACGATTGCTCTTTTTCGGAACGAAAAATGTAATACTTCTGAACAAGCCACATCTCCTATTTTTATAAGTATATTACTTCAGGTTCCTACCTAGATTTCTATTAAGCTGAAAACATAATAGCAGAAACTTTTCACAATAAAAATATTATTTCAAAATGATACGTTTTAGAATTTATGATCGAAATATTTTATATACCTACTATTAAAATCAACTTGTGATTTATTGTTAAAGATAGGTAATATGTAGAACTAGATTTCTATTAGGATAGATTTTTGATAAGTAATTATACATAATTTATATCATTAATTTATTCGAAAAGCTAAGGCGGACCACGCACGGACGTGTGTTTGTCATCATTGCAGCGGTCCGTAGGATTATTTATCGAAGTGATTAAAGATGGGTACATCTTTATTCACATATACTATACATTATAAAATAGGAGATGTGGCTTGTTCACAAATATTTCTTTTTTCGTTTCGAACAAAAATAATTGTCGACTGGCAGCGTCTTAAGATATTATATAGATATAGCTTCCGCTCCTCTTCCAGCTTAACTTGCGCGGTACCCAAATAAAAAGTAGAAAATCAGGTCATGAATGATATCTGTTCCGATGTTTATCCAAATCGGTTCAACCATTATGATCGTATCCTACTTCCAAACTTTCTCATTTATAATATTAGTAGAATACGCGATTCGACTGGCCTTACAGCTTAGTTGGTAGTCTCATATTCCTTACTAAAATAGGTATTTACAAAGTAGTTCAAATCTGTCAACACAATAACGACGTCCCCATATATAGGTCAGTCCAAAGAAAGGCAATAGATGATCGGTTTTTAATTGAATCAGGTTGTAGTTAATTAGTAGATTTGGGATAGCGTGATAGGCCATACACCAAAAGCTTCGGAATTAGGTTAAGTCGAAAATAGTACCTGACATTGTGGTCAATGACCGACGTACCGCTGCACTCCACTGAACTAGTTATTTAAATAGACTGTTAAAAAGAGAATAAGCCAGTTGTCTAAAAATTTTATGAATGCATTCAGACTTAGAATTTAATATCACTATTAATGGTTCACAGTTTTCGACAGAACCAGGTTATTATAGTAAGAGAAAATTTAAAGAATCTGAATAAATAGTGTTAATGGGTTCTTGGTATCGTTCTGGGGTTTTGTAAACTATTTTGTCACTCTATCTACCTTAGATTGGTTCTGAAATATGATTAAAATCTCAACTTTGAACATTTCCGAGATCTTTCATATGCAGATTAGGTGATCGCAATCTGCATATTCTTGGAAGATCATAATATGAATTATTAGTCAAAATTTGCGCGGACAGATACCGTTCTCAATTATCCCCTAGCAGGGGCTCATCACTGCATTAATCCATTACTGCCTCATCGCAGGGCTTAGGGTTAAACGACATTGTGATCCCCTGGTACCTAACGTCAGTATCAAATGTCACAGAGATCTAAAAGCAGCGCGATTAGTGCGCGACAGTCGCGCACACAAGTGTTATGTGTTCCGAATTTTGGGTGTCTGCCGCTAAGACCAGTAATAACGGTATATATAATAGTCAAATAGTCTAAACTAAAAGGAAAAAAATGTTTGTTTGCAGATTTACTAAGAAACTGTCGACTTACAGTTTTACGCGTTGATTTTTATTTCCTAGCAGACATTTCAAATTGTGATATTACATTTTTAAATACGTACATTGTTTCCAAATAAATGAAAGCTATACTCAGTTTCCTATCAACCTAAAGAGTGTAGATTTTGTAATCTTCTAAAAGTCTTCGTAGGTAGATGTAATTGAGATGTAAGTACTAAACTTATACTGAAAAGACAAACTGCGGAATTTCTTTTAAAGCATAGTTTGTAAATATGTAGGTACTTTGAACCACATAAAAATATCCAACGAAAATCTTAAAATCATTTTATTGTTGTGAAAAACTCCAAACTGATATATATATAAAGCATTTCTGGCTTCAAGTGTACTCCTCCAGCCAAGCTCGAATTATGCGTAACGCACTTAGCAGTAACGGCAGGGCTAGGGTGGGGTAAACTCTATTACTAATTCTGATCATAGAACAAACAGCAATAATAATTACACAATATTTTTCCATCGGAATTAAGTACTCCTATAATTACTTTAGTATTTCAACCGATATTACAAACAATAATCCCGGTAGGTACTCATTATTTCCATGGAATTTATGAAAAATGCCATCTTTCAAAATTGAAATTTGCTTAAGTAATAAAAAAAACTTAATAAACTACTAAAGCAACGAGTACCCAAATTAACTACTGCTTAAAAAACCTCATCTGTTTTTCATTCACGTCTATCGGAAATGCAAAATTTTGTATGTTTATGCCTCAATCATGCCCAAACGACCAAATGGATTTAAATAAAACGTGAAATAAACTTAACTTATATCCAGAAATAACAAATAGGATACTTTTAATCCAGGTACCACGCGAGCAAAGCCACGAGCGGAAGATAGTATAATATACTAGCCGACCCGTGACAGACGTTGTCTTGTCAAATTTCAATAATCGAATAGAAAAGACTGAATGTTTTTAGTCTGTGATACAGAAATCATCCCTTTTGCGTTTTTTTTTATCGTTTTGGGGATGTTTTTCATATTTTAAAGTAGTCTATTATTTATTCGGGCATTATATCTACATCTACAGCAAATTTCAACTTAATCCGTTTTGTCGTTTAGGCCTGACTGAGGAACAAACATACATACAAACTCACAAACATTCACATTTATAATATTATTAGGATAGTATAACCAAAAGTTAAATCTACTAAATTTTACGTTTACTCTGTTTACATTGTATGTAAACAGCACACAGCTATGCACAAAGCTTTAACAAAACAGTATGTTAAAGTGAGCAATCGAGCAATTTGTAAATTAACTGTTACAATCGTTGGGGAGTCTGAATGAAACAATTAGATTACGCGTCCAGAGGGATATGACATCCCTTTATAAATTGATAACACATCTTGACTCTTTGCTATAGATCAGCAAGTAAACTGTATACCAGTGTCTCTTTTTGCATGCACGCATAAATAATATAAAGTACCTAGATAACCGAGTTTTGCTTGGTATTTCCTTGCCTTAAATCATGGTTTTTACGACGTTTTCTAAAAATGAAACCTAGATTGATCGATTTATCATCCCCAAAACCACCTGCATAATAAATTTTATGAAAATCGTTAAAGCCGTTTCCGAGATTCAGATATTTCCTTAGAAACTGTCAATTTGATTTGTATTTGGCATTGTATTTTTAGCAGAAATTTCAAATGTTAAAATAACACAAAAATATTTTTTTGGATAAAATTCTCAAAACAGATTTTTTCTTTATTTTCGGATGATGTTTTATATTTAACAAATTACCGTTACTTCCGGCTGTCAGTGAATAATGTTATTACTAACGGTTCAAACATGAAGGTTTTTTTTAAGAAATACAATATCTTTCAATCTATATACAAGACTATTTGTCTAATATTAAGTGATTATAAAAATAAAAATACATTCTAGCCCATGTACATATAAGCCCTTGTTTCAATTTTGATTACACTTGTGGTAAAAATATGATGTACCTACGAGTTTACTGCACAGCTCTTTTCCATTGATCAATAAAGAAAACACAGAAATCTCCTAACTTAACAAAAGTATAATGTTTTACAGTTTTATTACTTATAATCGTCATTTTTGTATTTTACTAAAAAAATGTTTGGAGAGCGCATGTCTCTCGCTCTATATCTGTAGAATGCAGAATGCAGAAGTAAAAACTGCGACACAGTTTTTACTTCTGCATTTTCAGTGTTCAATTTTATATTTTGTACATGTGTATTTAAGTTCAAAATAAATAAATAAATAAATAAAATAAAATATCACACATTTGAATATTTTCAAGGCTCAATATGTACAAGAATAAGGAAAACTTAGACCACATGACCCCGTTGCAGATGAACAATATCTGTTCATATCCGACAGATCTAGGTCAGGGCCAACCTAAAGTCACGGCTCTCTAAATTTGGTTTCCAGTCTTGTATATTTTATCTACAAAGGCTTGAACAAGTAGTTGGTATGGTTTAGAGATTTATGTCTATCTGATATCTTTATTCGAGCAGTTCTTGTATATCTACTTTATAATTCTTTTATAAAGTAGATATACAAGAACAGTCGGGTTTGTTACAACACTTATAACTCAAGAACGGCTGAACCGATTTGGCTGAAAATTGGTGGGAGCTTAGAACCAGGAAACGAACATAGGATACTTTTTAACGGGAACGGGAACGGGAGTTAATTCTAAAGCGATACAAAGTTCGTCGGGTTAGCTTGTATTATATATAGTCTGAATCTCGGAAACGGCTCTAATGATTTCCATGAAACTTAGTATGGGGTTTAAGGGGCGATAAATCGATCAAGCTAGGTTTAATTTTTAGAAAACGTCTTTTTATCCTTGTTTTCAGACAATGAAATACCGAAACTCGGTCATCCAGGTACTTTCACTTATAGGAAAGAATCATTTTTTTTGTTAGCATTTTACTGTCCCACTGTAGGACAAAGGCCTCTAAATTTACACTTTTTACTAGGTATTTTAAATAAAAGTAAATTTAAAAAAATCTTTGAACAGTCTAAATGTGTAGGTACATACATTTAGTTTATTTTAGGTATATCGTAAAATTTAAGTTACAATTTTAAAATGACTGATTGTTCTGTTTTTGATTTTTTTGAAAATAAATATTTCTGGACATTATCACACAACGCCATCTAGCTCCAAACTAAGCAAAGCTTGTACCATGGGAACAAGATAACTGATAGAATACCTAAATACTTTATTTTTGTAAATATATACTTATGATAGACATTATAACATAATATAATACTTATAAATATATTAAACCAGCGACCCGCCCCGGCTTCACGCGGGTTTAATACATATAAACCTTTCTCCTGAATCTATTAAAAAAAACCGCATCAAAATCCGTTGTGTAGTTTTAAAGATATAAGCATACATACAGACGCGGGAAGCGGGAAGCGACTTTGCTTTATACTATGTAGTGATGTGTCAAATCAAACAACAGATCTGATCTAGGTCTTTCATGTCGTCTCTATTTCACAAGTACATTTTTATTGCCGTCTTAATTACATTATAACAATAAAAAGATTATAGTAAAATGATTTGTCGAAATGCCGGCTGACCCCTCGCTGTCGCAAGTGAGACAAATTATCGCATTCCCCGCTTCAAAGCGAGTACGGTCAGTAATAAAGTCAGTAATAAATAAATATTGGTGGATTTTTACACACAACGTCATCTAGCCCCGAACTAAGCAAAGCTTGTATTATGGGAACCAGATAACTGATAAAATACATATATACTTTTTTTTTAATACATACTTATGATACATTTTAACACCCAGACACAGAACAAACATCAATGTTCATCACACAAATGTTTGTAGGTGGGAACCGACCCCACAACCTACAGCGCAGCTGTGAAGCAAGTCATAAAAGTATTTCATTCAAAAATGTGATGTGCACTGGTTTCGTGGCGATCGCCTAATATATAATTATATGATTCATTAATATCTAATTATTAGTTTTTCCATAAAACTTAATAAACTATTATATTTTATTCTATACTAGCGACCCGCCCCGGCTTCGCACGGGTTTAATACATATAAACCTTCCTCTTGAATCACTCTATCTATTAAAAAAACCGCATTAAAATTCGTTGTGTAGTTTTAAAGATATAAGCAAACATACATACAGACGCGGGAAGCGGAAAGCGACTTTGTTTTATATTATGTAGTGATTTGATCCAGTTGTGTAATTCCATTGAAGGCGGTTTTTGTTTAGTTTTCAACCGAGGTTTTTTACTTGGCTATCTGATTTTGATGTTTTTTTTTCTATTGTGTAGTGTAAATAATAGTTAGACGCATTCACAAAACTTCAAAATCGAATATCGTCATGAGAAATCGTAAAATAATTAAAAAACGTACGTTTTAACAACTCAGACGGAAAGACCAATAATTACTAGCGTATTACTAGTAAGTACTCTGTCTTACTTACATATCGCTAGTGGGTAGTAAGTCGTTAGACAGAAATAATACTAACTGCTTCACAATAATTGTGTTAATTATTAATACGCCCACTCTGTTTCTCGGCTGTTTTCTGTCACTCGGTGGTTCAACTAACTATATGCAACTTTGTTTCATTTGAAATGTTTTACCTTACTAATCAATATTATATTGAAAACTAGCTTTTACCCGTGACTTCGTACGCGTAGATTGGGAAATTCTATTTGAACGACTTTATCGTAAATTAAATAGAAATTCAAAGAAAAAAAAGTAGTCTATGTCCGTCCCAAGACTTTAAACTATATCTAGATATATATATGAAATTTAATTACAATCAGTACCCGGTACCCACCGGTTTGGCTGTGATAACGCTACAGACAAACAGGTAGACAGTCAGACAAACAGATAGAGTTACTTTCGACGTTCTGTCAAATTTCAATAATCGAATAGAAAAAACTGATTGTTTTTAGTCTGTGATGTCAGATTTGTTGCACACCAGCGCCATCTACAACAAAATCATCCCTTTTGCGTTTTTCTATAATTTTGGGGATGTTTTTCATATTTTAAAGTAGTCTATGTTTTATTCGGGCAATATATATACATCTACAGCAAATTTCAACTTCATCCGTTTTGTCGTTTAGCCACAAACATACATACAAACTCACAAACTTTTACATTTATAATATTAAGATAGATGTAGATTATTAAAAAAAAATTGTTAACAGCTTTTTGTTAAAGCCGTACTCGCTTAGTAATTACAATGAGTCCGCGTTTCGCGTTACACCCGCACCGGGGACGCCATTCCCACGCTCAATTTGCGCCCAATAGTAGCTCTTTTTTGAGCCCCAGAAGATTGACAGTAATTCACATTTCACACGCCGCGTACTGTTTCAAGAGGGCTTTATTTGGAGTGTAATTGAGAGTCGTACTTTATAGCGTGATGTTCTAGTTACAAAGGGCGGGACCCATTCGATAAACGATTATAGTGATAAAGGGTTTGTTGGAAATTAATGCATTATTTGGACAAGCACATTTGCAGGGTGTAAACAAATGTGTTTTTATTTAATGGTTATCAAGAAAGCTAATATACTTTCTTAAGGTAATGTTTACATATACACAGCAATATTAACTTGGACAGAACGTAGAGAACTTTTAAATTAAAATGCATTTTAAAACAAAGTGTGTTTGTTTGCATTCATTTAAAATAGAAAATGCTAGAAATAAATAAGGCGCAAGAAAATAATAAGCTTTGTTAGACAACTCAACTATACTTACGCAAACCAACGTCTTGAATCATTTCCACATCAGCAATTCTATAAAAGTACTTACTTTATGTTCACCCTGTTATGTGGTTCCATAATCGAAGTATAATTATAGGATGCCACCCTTACACCATAATTGAATTCAATTTGTTAAGTTCCTATAGAAATGAAATTACACATTATTATTTTAAATAAATATTGCCATCGCATAGTGTAAAGATCGATTGATGTGTTATATTTAGGCTGAAAAGCTAAAAATAGAACCTTTTGAGATTACTCTTGCGTCTGTCTATCATAAAGGCACTTTGCTCCAAAACTAATAGACGTATAGTGATTTGAGTTTTGGCATTGTTAGGTGTCTACGAGTAAATTTCTCTATCACCATATCATAACTAACATAAAATAACAGCTCTTTTAATTGATCCCCGCACCATTTTGTGTTGTAACAATTTTTATGAATGCAGAATCGTTTTTTCTCAATAAACGCAAAACATACAGTTTATTTATGACAAAGATAACTTATGGATTTAATCTAGATAAATTATAGACAGAAACACGTTTGGTGAAACTTGTCTCAATAGATTTATTTTCCAAAGATGGCTCTTCAAAAACACTATTTTAGTTTTTACTCAAAACTATGAATAGCTGAACAGTTCATTTCAATAATCAAATCATACTAGCCACCTAAATTATAGACAGTTTCTTTTAAAGTTTGATGGTTGAAAAGACTCAGCCCTTACAAAAAACTAAATTTCAAGCATCATTTTAAAAGTCAATGATTTCATGAAAACCCAGTTTCTTAGAGATTTGGATAAAAAATATGATATAAAAAATTGTCTCCTATCATCAACCATGAAGTCGTCTTCCACACAAAGTCTTAGATTGCACATGTTAAAGATAAGATGTAACATACAAGCAAACCCACAAACTAAAATAAAGGCGAAGGCTTCAAAATTGCGAATTCAGGCTACACATTTGCGGCGCAGTAAACCACAGAGGGTAACTGAAAGCAAATCGAAAAGAAACTATTACTTTAGAAGTAGTCGAGGGCAATGCTGGCATAAAACCAGACGTTTGGAAGTCAGCCCGCGGTGGAGACTTTAAAGTTGGGTCGGGAGGGTCAGCGCTATCTACACTTTGATATATCCCGTAGTTTTGACACGCGATTGAATCGTTTTGGTATTCACCTGACGCATTGTAGGTAGCTTATATTTTTTTTAATTCAACTTGACTAGTAGATTGTGATAAAACATCAAAAAATACTTGACACAAGATTCATCTAATTATGATTCATCTGTATGAGGTTTGTAAATTTTTTTGACATCATGAAACACTGAAAACCAAAGAATTAATGTACTTAGATTTTTCAAGCTGTTAAAGATTCTACTCTCGTACATAATTTCAGAATACGAGGCCATGATTTATGGTTATTATATTTATTATCCACTTGAAGCCTACCAACCAACACATGCGAAATCATAATTCATAAACATCGAGTTAAGAGCCGGTTCACCTTTGTACAGTTCCTGTTGGAGCTTGGCAGGCGCGGGTCAGAGTCACTCATAAATAATTTAAACTGATCCCGGGAAAAACGTAGCCGTGGTCGTCGGTGAGACCCCATGACTATTTAATGCGGCGACGTATTGCGTCTTCCGAATTAATACGTCCAACTACATTAGGTCTTTTACGTGCGAGCTCCGGTTTGATTAATTTACAAGCGTAAATAGCGAGAAATTTATAGTTTACGGAGCGGAATGAATTGTAAGCATTTTAAATCTCGAGCATTTATGTCTGTTATAATCACTCGGAGAGCAGGCAAGTACATTACGATTTCCTAAAACGAAGTTTTCGTCGCAAAAACGAAATTATAAAATTCTCTATCAAACATCTCATTTACTTACTAGATAAAGTGTAGTGACTTATACACTTTATCTTGAAATCACTTAGTAATCAATCAATAAAATTAAATTTTTCGAGATAAATTTTAAAATAAGTTGTAGTTGCAATTTCTTTGTGTGTCGCAAACATTAATTATATGTCGTAAGCGTTGCCACACGATCATTTCAAAAGTAATTCTCGTTTTCCAACATAAAAGGTGACATGTTGTTTCAACATAATCATAAGTACCTAAATACTGTAGCTTCATTAAGGCGCTGCCAGTTCCTAAAACCGCGGCAGAAACGACTAAGACAGTTAACACCGGCAAGCTCTAGATGGCGTATGCGTATCGTAAATATTATCGACAGTTTTTATGAGATCGCGTTGCTGGTACCTACGTAGGCAAGTAATAGGGGTAGCTTTACCCACCTCTCAATAACCATTTTCTCTGTGTCCGCCTTTGCTTTTCGAATAAATTAATGATATAAATTATGTATAATTACTTATCAAAAACCTATTCTAATAGAAATCTAGATCTACATATTACCTATCTTTAACAATAAATCACAAGTTGATCTTAATAGTAGGTATCAAAAAATTTCGATCATAAATTCTAAAACGTATCTTTTTGAAATAACATCTTTATCGTGAAAAGTTTCTGCAATTATGTTTTCAGCTTAATAGAAATCTAGGTAGGAACCTGAAGTAATATATTTATAAAAATAGGAGATGTGGCTTGTTCAGAAGTATTTCTTTTTTCGTTTCGAAAAAGAGCAATCGTCGACATACAGCCCCTTAAATACAAAATTATGAACATCGACTTTACGTAACGTAGTAAGCATAACGTTAGCGGAGGCTAACCTCTGAACTAAGCCAACAATTTGGTTAGTTTAAGAGCTTTATGCATATTGTAATCTAACATGCACTTTACATTACAACTTTCAACACTGCGCACATTGAATAACGTTGCTCTCAAATATAACGGATAATTCCCTTGTGTATTGGTGAATACGAGTGCCTCGATAGGATAGGAACGTGATATGAGTTTCAATTAATACCGCAAAATGAGTAAAAATACACTTCATAAAATTAGTTTCATTATTTCAAAATAAAAATAGGATCACGACTGTAATCCCTAATTACAGTAGACATCCTCTCAGATCTCCAGACGCTTAGACCCTTTGGAGATGTCTAGTGGGGGTATTCAGAGGCACGTCCAAACATTATATTTGGCACATGCCCACAATTTGCAGTAGTTAGCATTCTAAACGTGACAGATTGCAAGCCCATCGCCGCTTATAAGAATACTAACTTGTTTCCTCACGATGTTATTTTTACCGTTTTGAGCACGTGTTTCATTATTTCTGTCTGTAAATAATATATTATAAGCGGTGACGGGCTTACAACCTATTACGCATGTAATGCTAGCTTCTGCAAAATGTGAGCATTTGCCAAAACATATAATGTTTGGACCTGGCTTACTATCTCCTTTAGATATTTAAAGAAAGAAAAAAGAAAGAAAACGTTTTTAATTGTGACATTACAAAGCAGAACAAAGAGACAAAAAAAAACGAGAATGGTAACAAAATGGTAACATGACAATATACAATAAAAAAAAAATAGATTCCTTATACAACTCATAAACTAAAGGTGTGTCTCTCAGTACCATACACAATAATACACATGATGACGTCACAAAAATGGAATCCGACTCAGCTTGATGTTGCGTTTGATAACACAACGCTGATCTTCCGCCGGAACCAGACAAGTGCAACAAACAATATTTAGATATCTTCTTGGATCTAAGCGCCTGATTATCTGAGTGGATGTCTACCGTACTTCGGGATTACAGTCTTGATGCTGTTTAATTTCAAATATGTAGGTTCACTTGATGGTTGGTTATACTTAGTACATATTATTAAATTAATTTCATAATATGAAATATTGTGTATTTAGCATAAATTGTCCGTGAGGAATAAAAGTTTATTTAGATTGGAATTTCATTCGGCTTACCGTAGTTGGGCTTAATGTAACAAATAATAATTAAAATATATAATAGTAAGTTTTTATCTGGCTTTTTGAACTTATACTAATATTAACATTTTGTCCGTTCAATTAACGTATTTGTAGGTATACAATATTAAAATGATTTATTTATTTTGTGAATCATCATTATGAGTCATTTATCATCATAATAATTTCGTGTTAAAATCCTCTAACTTTTACATGTTAAAGCAAGTAAGTTCACGAGTCATGTTGGGATACAGGAAACGCTATTTCTTCAATTCTGCATGTTAGAACCTCTTTATAAATATAATTATTGTTTCATATAAAAGACTCATTGAGAACAAAAATGTCTGATTAAAGCTTTTGTTGAACAGGGGGACATATTCGGCGGGTTGAACGATGGCCTCCTCAGCCGGGCGGAGGCGCTCGCAGCCGTGGACATCAGCAAGCACCAGTCGGGCCCGCAGCCTGGCCCACCGCTGGGCCAGCTCAAACACGATATGGTGTACCACCACGGAGTCGGCGGGCCCCCGCCACATAACGCCAGGCCACATCAGGTATTTTTGTTTTTAGCTTGTAGAAGAAAATTATTATCGCCCCCATCCAGTATTCAAGATGAGTGGAGAGATGGTGCTCAAAGCAGAGTAGATTACTTGATCAATCATTATTATACACACTTTAAGTACATTATTGTGTATATATATAAGTTTCAATATTTGTATGCACTGCCCTTTTGGCCCTGCCCTAACGGCAGTTCTTTTTGAGGGTTCCGTACCCAAAGGGTAAAAACGGGACCCTATTACTAAGACTTCGCTGTCCGTCAGTCTGTCTGTCCGTCTGTCTGTCACTAGGCTGTATCTCATGAACCATGATAGCTAGACAGTTGAAATTTTTCACAGATTATGTATTTCTATTGCTGCTCTAACAAAAAATACTAAAAACAGAATAAAATAAATATTTAAGTGGGGCTCCCATACAACAAACATGATTTTTTGCCGTTTTTATAGATAATAGTACAGAACACTTCGTGCGCGAGTCCGACTTGCACTTGGCCGGTTTTTTTATAAATTATAACATGTTTATTCAATAGATTTCGCTAAATAATATAATGACGAAGCATTCCCTATAATCCTTGTTATTTTGCAGTTAATAATACAGCTTATCGATAAAATGTTGCTGCCTAAATCAAATTAAATAATTTGTGGATTCGTATGATGCGTAGCACACGTGCTACGCCGTAACCGCGTAGCTCGTGACATGAAAATGAATGAATTCGTGAAACAAACATTAAAATACTGGAAGGTCTATATTGAAATATCAATATGTAGCTTTAGCACATCGTAAAATTTCTAAAACGCATTAACATAACTCGTATTCCGATAAACATTATGAAGAACACGTCTTACCCTTTTTCAGCAATAAAAATATGCGTCGACCAAGGGGAAGGACGGACGGTTTTGATACAAGGGTATCAAACGGAATCCATACCAATCATACCAATCGAGTTTCACATCGATAAAACTAAAGCGCACTCGTAAAGTTGTAGCCAAATTGTATCGCTCCGCGCCTCAGCTCGCATAAATAATAATAATAAATGCATTTCTGTATGTTTGCGTACCGTATGGAGAAAATCTTCAGGTCCCTATCGATAGCGAGGGCTGACTCCTCTGGGATTAAACGGGAGAGACGCCCGTTACATATAAGATATAATGTTCTTTGTGCTATAAAAATGAGGTAATTTTATGCACTATTCGACGTAATAGTGAGTTTTAGGTCCCGTATTGTTCGAGGGAGCCTTTATTCTGATCGTATGGAACGGTAATTTGAGTTACTACCCTATACATCTCGTATAGGGTAGTTGGTAGTATAATAATGCAACAATGTACTTACACGAAAATGAAGTTGCGAGCGAGTTGGATAGTATTAAAAGGTATTGATACTCATAATTCAATTAGTAAATAGTTTATATTTGATTAGAGATAAAAATATATAACACAATTCTTTTACCGATAAGTAATTAATCTTGTGATAAAGTCTCCTTTTATAAAATTACATACGTGAGTTATTGTACAATAAATCATTTATTTTTATGGTTTTAGTATCCAAAATAAAACTTAAAAACAACAAGGTCATTACACGTCATCCAGCTTAACTACGATTGCAGTGTTTCACCCCAGAAGCTACAGTTTCGACTGAAAACTCTAATATAAATCACAAAATATAGTGGTATTGTAAAAGAAAAATTGAGTGTAGTGCCGGACCTCATAAATTATTTACCGACTCATTCTTTAGTAAAGAAAAATAGTTTTGGGGGTTTAATGTGACAGACTGATCGTCTATCAAGATTTTCTGAGAGTCTGTCTCGTCTTTTCTTTCTGAACCTGCTTACAAAACCTACGGAGCCTACGGATCTATCACTACGATACCTTTATTATTTACTAGCGACCCGCCCCGGCTTCGCACGGGTAGCATGTTATTATACATATAAACCATCCTCCTGAATCACTTTATCTATTAAAAAAAACCGCATCAAAATCCGTTGTGTAGTTTTAAAGATATAAGCAAACATACATACAGACATACAGACGCGGGAAGCGTCTCGTTTATAGCGTCAATAATAGTCAATAATAGTCATTTATTGGTAAACACCTTTACACGTCATAAAATAACAGTTTTATTACTTACATACTAAGTAGGTACTTCCTACAGGTACTACATACTAATTTTAGTTACTATAAGATACTACTAATAGTTGTAGTAATAATAAGAATGGGAATTGCATTAAATACATAATTCTATAATAAAGATTGATATTTTGAATAATTTGAAATACATAATAATTTGAATCATTTAACAACTCAATCTACAAATTCGTCATATGAATAGAAAGATTGGTCAACGAGCCAGCGTTTAAGTTTTATTTTGAAGCATAATAATGTATTGGCCTCGGTAATATTCTTTGGCAGTTTATTGTATACAGCAGGGCCCATGACGTGAGTCAACTTCGATGATTTCGCTAGCCTCCGAGATATCGGTCTGATATTGTGACGGTTGCGCGTGTTGTGCTCGTGTACCTGGCTGTGTAACACATATGAGTCTAGGTTTGTTCTCACGTATGTGGCCACTTGATAGATTGCGATTCAGGGCAGCGTGAGGATTCCTAACTGACTGAAATACGGCCTAACAGTAACATCGCTACGGATACGTACAATTGCACGTACGGCCTTTTTCTGCAATCTGAACACGCGTTTCCAGTCGGCAGCACGTGCCCAAAGTTCGGTGCCGTACTGCAGCAGCGAATGTACGGTAGCAAAGTAGCACGCACGTACCACATCTGCAGACACAACCCTCGCAAGTCGACCTAACGCGTAGCACGCACTGCCCAACCTACCACACAACGTATGGATGTGGTCGGACCACTGCAGTCCCCTATCTATCTGTAGCCCGAGGAAGGTCGTAGAGTCTACCCGCTCAATTGGCTCACCATCAACCGTCACAATAAGTGATCTCACTTTGCGGCTCGTTAGTCGGAAGTGGATGAAGTGTGTCTTGCCTAAATTCAGAGCAAGGCCATTCACTCTAAACCACTCCGCCAACTGTGCTGCCGTGCTGTTGAGATTTTCCTCCAACTGATCGATCGATGCTGCAGTGACTACCGCAGCAACATCGTCAGCGTACATAAATATCTCAGCTTCTGTAACGGCTTCAGGTAAGTCATTGAGCAACACAGAGAACAGTATGTTCGAAACTGAGGACCCCTGAGCCACCCCTATTCTTGATTTCATAGGATCAGACTTCATACCGCCTCCCTGTACTACTTGGGTTCGATCCTTAAGCATGTCAGTCAAGAGAGAATGGGATGGTCCATCTATGCCATAGTGGCGAAGCTTGAGGGCGAGGATGCTGTGGTCCGCCACGTCAAACGCCTTCGATAGGTCGCAGCATATCACTGCGACATGCCGATTCCCCTCGCGAGCCGCTACGACGAGCCTCACCATCTCACGCGTCAGTGATGTTGTTGATCGACCCTCACGGTAAGCGTACTGTCTGTCTGAAAGTGCGATTGTGGATGTGACCGCGTGACTTCATATCAAAAAATTCAGCGTGACTAGTGACAATCTTGCTGTCATTTCCCAATCGAGACACAGTAGTTAGAGTTACTACAGAAATGTGAAATGTACCCAAATTGCCATTCTTGAATTGACAAACAAAAATACAAGTGTGAAAATACGAAAAAAAACCTTTTTTTATTAATCCCGTCGGGTAAGGTAGGGTTCGAGCGAGCCCGCGTAATGCGTAGTTTATTGGCCACGGAACCCCAAACTCTAGCAGTTTGGGGTCCCGTACAACTCTCTAATCCGTAAATGTAGTTGCAGCATTTTTAACGATGTCTTTGAGGGTATCTATAAGCTTGAATTTAGCTGAAGATTAACATAATTTTTAATAGGACGTGCTGGTTGCTTTGATGTTTATTTTGCAAAGTGTATTATAATCTAAACAAAATTATTATATATTTTAATATATTATAAATTATTATATATTTTGTTTTAAATACTTTATTTTATAATTTTCATGAACGTATCTCAGAAAACGCATTTTTTGGTTACCTACATATTAATGTTACATTTACTTAACGTGAATCGAGTAGGTCTTTGAAACTAACAGACAGTGACAAGTATTTCAGATCTGTGTTATTGTGCCATGATTATTTGCTATTCAATATTTTATTTTATAATATCATTCTAAAACACTACACTAAAGTTTCCCGTCGACACCACTATTATACATTACCTACTAAAGAAAGGCTGAAATTCAAACAACTTCCCCAAAAAAACTATCGACCAAAAAAATAAATACCCCAACTTAAACAAGTAAAGTGAAGGGGCAAAGCTCAAGGGAATAGAGGCATACGAGTGCTTCGACAATTGTCGCCGATGCCGCTTGGGACGTACCGGGTACTACTTCTATAATGTACTTACCATTGACCGTGGGCTTATACAAATATTATAAAAGGCGATGCAGAAAAAAGTATTGATAATTAGTAGTTACTGTAGAAAACAAATCATGACATGTATTCGTGAGTTTTTATAACTCTAAGTAGAAAAAAGGGACAGAAAAATTCTATAATAGTAGTATAATAGTATAAAATTCTATAATAGTAGTAGATAATACGATCGCTTCGTTTTGTTGGAAAGTTGAAGAACGAACGAAAGAACGAAAGAACTTTACGCTTGGTATTGGCTACGTAGAAGTCTTTAGTTAGATATATGATGATGAGCGCAAATATATTTGTTGAATCAAAACTTGGATGCGGAAATGAGAAACTATAAATCAATAACTCGTCAGAAGTAATTTATTGCTGGCAATAGCGGCATAAACTTAACTAAAAAAAAAAGAATATCATAAATGCTTACAAGCTTACGTAAGTACATATAAATAACGAATAACAGTTGAATAGTTAGCCTGTAAAACTTACACAAAATATAAATATCTACAGACATCATACTAAAATAATCTGCTTTTGGTATCCCAAAACAGATTATTTTAGGACTAGCTGACCCGTGCCCGCTTCGCTGTGCGTAAGACATTTCTAATACCATCGTGGACTTTTTTGTTGACGTTTTTAAGGTGTACAATACTGTAGTACATTATTTTGATATATCTCGTGGGGTTCAGCCAGCATTTGCAATGTAAGCGCAAAAAAATGTGTTTATTTACGACATCACATTAGAAACCTCTAAAATTATCAGTGTTTCTCTACTATATTATGCATGTATTATACATATAAACCTTCCTCCTGAATCACTCTATCTATTAAAAAAAATCGCATCAAAATCCGTTGTGTAGTTTTAAAGATATAAGCAAACATACATACATACATACATACGCGGGAAGCGGAAAGCGACTTTGCTTTATACTATGTAGCTACTGAACGTCACATTCACAGATACAAAATACAAACGCATCAAACCGACCGCGACGTATCAGTCAAAACACGATTCATGAGTTCATAACGTATTCAAAAGTGAATTGATCCAACCTACGATTTTGGGCCTTGTGTTATAGAGAGTAAATATGATTTTTGAATGAACGAGAAAGGTAGGGATGACCCATCAAATTGCACTCACACTCGTGAAAACCGGTCTTCATGTGTTGTACATTTGGATAGGGAAGCGATGTAGGTTTGGCTATAAGAGCAGCGTTTTACAAATCTACCGTGTGTTATGTGTAATATTGCAGTCAGTCATTGTGCAAAACGCACCTTTTGTTTTATGCTCTCATGTTTTTATGTCAAAACATTAGTCAAACATTTGATTTGATGATAAAAAAAGTTTGATGATACTTTGTATTCCATGGGGTTATAACTTGTAACTTCACATTATGAGTTTTATTTTTTCATATTCTATAAAACACTTGAACTTTGAAACTACCTCGTCATTATTTTTAAGAAAGAAGTTTGTGTAAGAACAATTTTAATAGCAATATTTAGAAAAAAATTTTTGAAAAATTTGACTAACTTTCTACCTAAGCCTGATAATATCATTATTTCGCTATAGAAATTGGAAACATATATTTGAATATATGCGCGTACATTTTATGAGATCAATTTATTCAGATTTAAAAAATAACTTATTTCATAACAATAGTAAAAAAATATTTTAAAACTGCCGTCAATAGATCCTTCTGTTAAGGTGACTGTTAAATTTATGACAGCTCGCATTTTTTGTACTCGGTCGTATTCTGTGGCCGCACACTAAGAATAGTGCAAACGCACACATTGAAGCTACTTCACACTTCATTTACCAAGACTAAATAACTAGTCTTGATACTTGAAAATATTTGGTGCAATAGGTATGTCATATTTGTATAGGTAGGTATGTACTTAATAATTTTATAGGTTGCACTTGACAAAAAGAAAATAAATATAGAAAAAAATAATATATATTATAAGACAGGTTACAAATCGTAAAGTGCTACTACACAGTTACTAATATTTGACTGTGCAAAAAATATTTGTTAGGTACCTACTAATAAAATACATTAAGACAAAACGGTAAGTATCGTTTTTTTACAAGCTCTTATTTAACTTGCAGTTTATGTACATATTTATGTATGTATGTTTGATAAGGTGGAATCTTGCAACTTAATTTTAAGCAGTTATCCCCAATCGATTGAGCTTAAATTTTGCATACATAATATGGTGACAGCGAGTTGATCTGATGATGGAGTCAGGAGCTGTTCAACGGAACCCTTCACTAAATAGTCGAATTGAGGCAAAACTTTGCATACCTATCAATCTCAATGACAATGTAAAATTATGGTACTAGCGAGCTGGTCTGATGATGGAGGTCGGATGTAGCCATCGGAACTCCTCAACTACACAACATAACCACGTCGCGTTTGGGCTCGTTATTTTTATCTTGACGAGAACTAGAGCACTAGACATTACAAAAGCTTGATTTAAAAAATATATTTTTAATAAAAAAACTTATTGTCATCTAAAATCGATGACGGCACCGTCAACGTTTCGAGTACCACTCACAGAAAGTTTTGAAAGTGAAATACTGATAAAATATGTAGGTATGCTTTTGAATATTGTGTGCGAGCTATGATCTCGAAGATCCATAGACCGCGCGTAGCGAGGGTCCACAAGTTCTGGAATTAAACAGTTATTGTAAAACTTTACTAAATAACCCTCCATAATATTTTCTTTCCAGAAAAATCAAATATGAATTTGTAAAAAGAGATGACCAACTCTTTTTAAAAATTCATATTTTCCATTGTATTTGTACTAAATGACATCACAAACCTGCAATACTTTTTAAGACCTATCCAAAGACATGAGGAGTATGCGAGAAAAAAAAACATCTGAAAATATGTATTTATTTCTACCACATTGTCGGCGTGACTAATGTATATTCATGCCAAATTACAGCTTTCCAGTACTAAGAATATCTGAGCTAAGCTGCGGACGAATGGACGAAAATGGCAAAACTATAAGGGTTTTTTGTGAACTACGAAACACTAAAGAGCACTTTCAGTATTTAGAATTAAACAATTTTTCAGGACACTTTATTTTTTTTTAACTATTTAATTATTTGCATCATGTACTTAAACTTAAGTATATGCCATCAAAAACAACTTGTAAAAATAAAAATAAAAAGCCAATTCTCGCAACGCAACTCAGTTTCTTTTTTTGTCTTTTTTTTGTTGGAACTATGCTCGTGTGTAGTAAACTTAACTTGTGAGATATTGTATAAGTAGCCTAAGATGACCAGAGATAATCTGTCGATGTCAGTCTCTCTTCCCTGTTCGCTTGTTACGGCTGGTCGTGTTCTATATCTCTACAATAAAGAATCCATATATATCACCCAGATCGTGTATATGTATAATTTAACCAAAAACCCATCAGTTCTTCTATCGTAAAAAGTTGTGAGATTTCAATGTCTGTCTGTCTGTCTAAAAAATGGCCTGAACTGCTTCGAGAAAAGGATGGTACGACTGTGCCGCTTTTTTGCTTGACTTGGCGGGGGCACTACCGTGCCCCCAGATAAACCTTGCTTTGATAATAACAAATACCGACCTTTTTAGAAGGTTCAACATTTTTGGTTCAATGCGTATCGTATCATTCGTCAGTCATTCATCAGTCGTCAAAATTGATTAATGCTAGATTTGTTGCACACCAGCACTCGGAGTCTTTTTATAGTTTTGAGGATGTTTTTTAATTAAAAATAGCCTATTTATAAGGTAGAGGTATATTTACATCGACAGCAAATTTCAATTTCATCCGTTTAGTCGTTTAGGTCTGATTGAGGTACAAACATCCAAACATACTTAACATCCGCACAAACTTTTAGATTTATAATATTAAAGGTAGATAAATAATAATTATAAATTATATTCATAATCTGAAATTTATGTAATTTTTCTAAATCCAATTATAGATAAAGTATCATTTTTTTCCATCCATGTATAAAAAACACGCTTGGTAATATAGGGTAGATTGGGTCTAAGCGATACAGGTAAGGATCATGGTACCTTAGAACTTTCATTTCAAAACAGAAATGTATCAAATCAACATTTATATTTATTTAATAGGACTAATTAGGGACACTTCAAAAACCACAGCAAAAGACGTTGTCCAGAAAGTATTATCACTAAAATGGAAATAGGCCGGGCACATACAAAGATTACAAAATGAGAGGTGATCTAAAACAATTATGAATTGGGACCCAATACATAAAAAACGAAGAAGAGGAAGGCCTGCTATGCGATGGGATGATGACATCGTGAAAGTAGCAGGCAAAACATGGAGCAGAGCCGCTAGAGATCGGGAAAAATGGATAGAGCTGGAGGAGGCTTTTACCGCTGAAAGCGGTCCTTACACATAATTTTATAGACCTATGAATAGATACATATTTAAGTTAATTTTATATTGTGCAAGGAAATAAAAGCTTTTATTATTTATTATTAATTAGGGACACAACCAGGTTCACATTTTCCTGAAATTTAATATTTTTATTAAAATAACAATCAAATACGAAACATCGGCTTATTTCGATTTTGCTCCGACGCGACGTATGCAAAAAGGTAAAACCGTATACTATTATCATATTGTTTCGAAACCAAACTCGATGAAACGCATCTTCTACAAAATAAAACCATCCAACTCTTTCAACAAACCATGCATTGTACCTAACCTTCATCTGTGTGGCTTGCACTAAATTCTTCAAGGCAATATATTATACAAATGTTATCATTAGTTTTGCATGTCCAGTATTTTACCCCGGTATACCATTATGTAAGACCTCCTCTAAATTCGAAGAAAAATGTGACGTGGACGTGCTTCCCCGAGCGCGTCTGAGCGCTAACTGACGTGCCGACTTGAGGTGAATGTGAGTTTTGTATGGAAAAAATGTATGGAGAAGTTTTATTGCATTTTATATTGTTCATAAATGAAAAAGTAAATTATTTGAAAACAAGATAATGCCACGCGGTATAGAGAAATATAAAATCTACATTTTCGTATTATTTTCAAATAAAAATATGCTGTGGGTCTAAAGATATTGGTACCTAACCAGACCCCATTTTTCGACATTTTCAGCGGTTCTTGCGACGGTAAAAACGTATTTTTTTGAAAATATTGTATAGAACTGGCCAGTTTTTATTATCTACTATTAAAGATGAATATATTATCAGTAATTTTGTATCATTATATCCTCACAACTGTGATTCCTGGTTTTTAAATCGGTACCTGAAAATCATTGAAATACGTGTGTGGGTGTGAGCCGGGCCTTAAGAGGCTGCCAGTCGCTGATTGCTCTTTTTCGAAACGAAAAAAGAAATACTTCTGAACAAGCCACATTTCCTATTTTTATAAGTATATTACTTCAGGTTCCTACCTAGATTTCTATTAAGCTGAACACATAATAGCAGAAACTTTTCACGATAAAAATATTATTTCAAAATGATACGTTTTAGACCTTACCTACTATAGGTATATAAAATATTTCGATCATAAATTCTAAAACGTATCATTTTGAAATAATATTTTTATCGTGAAAAGTTTCTGCTTAAAATCAACTTGTGATTTATTGTTAAAGATAGGTAATATGTAGATCTAGATTTCTATTAGGATAGATTTTTGATAAGTAATTATACATAATTTATATCATTCATTTATTAGAAAAGCTAAGGCGGACCACGCGCGGACGTGTGTTTGTCATCATTGCAGCGGTCGGTAGGATTATTTATCGAAGTGATTAAAGATGGGTACATCTTTATTCACATATACTATACATTATAAAATAGGAGATGTGGCTTGTTCACAAGTATTTCTTTTTTCGTTTCGAAACAAAAATAATCGTCGACTGGCAGCGTCTTAAAGTGGTTTGATGGATGATGTGGTGTAATCCCTTTGTAAGAAAGAAAAAAACAGGTTATTAAAAAAGTATTTCACTGGATCGAAGTATATTTCTCCCCGCTGGTTACATGGCCCGCAGCCCCTGCTTAAATTTGGCCACTTGTTCAAATCATAACGTTGTGATACAAATCACTATTAAAGGAAATATAATTTATTTTATATCTACTCGCAACACTATCGATTTAGATTAGAGAGGGGACACTAATGTCGATTATATTAGTTTATCAAAACAACAAAAAGATATTTGTGAGTAACTTGTGGTAGGAATTATTTAAAATGAAGTAAGTCTAACATTAATCAGGATAATATATTTTTAGACAATAAAATGTGTTACCACTTTTTTTGTCAATTGATATCTGCAACACAGTATTTTGTACTTTTGCAAACGTCACGTTTTCTTAGTTTGAATGTGCTATTGTTGTTTTTAGTTCCAAATAAATATATTAATAATAATAATAATAAAAATAATAGTAATGTGTTTATTTCAGAAAACATCAATAATGTTACTTAAATACAAATACTGAGGCCCATATTAATAAATATCTTACAGACTAACAAACATTATATTAATGAATTTACGCTAACAGTTATAAATTATAAAACAACTTCACCATATTATACTTTAATAGATACCTTGCCTAACGCGTTACGATATTCATCAATTACAAAGTATCGACATATCGATAAAGCTGCATGTAATTTGTGTCACGTCTCTACCACTCGAAAATGATACAGATGGGGTGGAGTAATCCCTTATTTTACCAAACATTCATACGGGGTGAAATGTTTGAACAAATTGTAACTAGAGATCGCATTAATGTCTACCATATTTCCATTACCTACTTGCTTTAGTTTATTCTATACAATTTCGAACCGATCACAATAAAATTTAGATAGGCAGTTTTAATTGATATACGAGCACATAATTTAGGGTTAACATATTTGAATGTATTTTATTTTGATGGAATTCAATCAGTTTTCACAACCAATAATTGGTTTCGATGTTTTCTTTCGCCGATATGGGCACGTGTCGTAGGGTCATAGACCCGGTTGTGGGGTCTACCCCGGCTTTGGACATTATCAATTTTGGCAGTCAATAACTAAGAATAGCAAACTTGTTTAAATTCTAAAAATAATACACGTCTTTGTCTATGGTCCATTTTGATTAGTGTTAGTTGCGATGCGTTATACCTCTAGATTTGATTAATCACAACTGATGATTTCCCGTTTTTAGGGTTTTGTAGTCTACAAGAAATCCTTATAGTTTCGCCATGTCCGTCCGTCCGTCCATCTGCCGCAGCTTAGCTCAGAGACTATCAGGGCCAGAAAGCTGTAATTTGGCATATTTATACCTAAATATTAGTAATGATAATAAACTGGTAGAATAAAATCTTGAAAAACATCTGTCTTTGTCGTTAGTTAGGTCTTCAAAAAGCATTGAAGGTTTGTGAAAACATCTTCCCGATTAAGGCATTCGTTTGTGAAATATTAGGTTTAAAAGTGCCAATTTTAAAGTAAGTAAATAAGTCTAAGTCTGAAAATACTTGTGTTAGGAGACCTCGTTCTTCCGTATCATAATATAAAATACTTAGATTATGTTTTAAAAGATGTTTAAACAACAACAAACAAAGTACAGGTAGTGGTACATAATTATACTGAAGTTAAAAGCAAAACTATCACAGCTAAGTATGCGTTACAAGTTTACGAATAATAGACGTAATAATCGACCAACTTATAAAATGGACTTGGAGAAATAATTAAAAAAAATGTAGTTACAAATACCATCACTATCACTACATAGTATAAAGCAAAGTCGCTTTCCGCTTCCCGCGTATGTATGTTTGCTTATATCTTTAAAACTACTCAACAGATTTTGATGCAGTTTTTTTTAATAGATAGAGTGATTCAGGAGGAAGGTTTATATGTATCAAAAAATCAAAACTGGTCTCAGCAGAATACCAGCGCTGCAACATGGTAACATGTTGTAGTATATGCTGAGCTGAAGACCTACCACCACACAACTAATAACCGTCTTCTGTTGAATTTATTTATTTATTTTGTTATATCTGTTTTTAATTTATTTTATGTTTTCTTTTTATATTATTGTGGTGGTTTGAATAAACGTTTTTCTTTCTTTCTTTCTTTCTTTCTTTTCTATGTATAATACATGCATAATATAGTAGAGAAACACTGATAATTTTAGAGGTTTCTAATGTGATGTCGTAAATGAACACATTTTTTTGTGCTTACATTGCAAATGCTGGCTGAACCCCACGAGATATATCAAAATAATGTACTACAGTATTGTACACCTTAAAAACGTCTACAAAAAAGTCCACGATGGTATTAGAAATGTCTTACGCACAGCAAAGCGGGCACGGGTCAGCTAGTTGATAATAACTTATATAAGGTTGTTAGCTGTTTAAACTACGAAACCCAACATTACGCGTGACTCGACACGCACTTGACACGTTTTTTTTAAAATGTATAATAAATAAATAAATATCGCCTGTTACAAAACCTTTCCTTAAACTAATAGATAGATAAAATACTCTAATCTATGTTATTTAAAAATCATCATTTTATAATTTTTTTCAATATAAACCGTTTATTAGAAAATTAAAATGTTGCTAAAATTACCACAACCAGTGCTCTCATCCTATCATATTGAAAAATAACAGTTTTATTAAAAAAGTTATGTATATGTTACTTACTTTTGTATATTTTTAAGTTCACAATTTCCGTCACCTCTGAATAATGGATTCAAAACGAAAAAAAAAGAAATAGAAAAAGTTTTTTGCAGCAACATTTTCAAAAAGCTAGCCTCGTGCCTTGACAAAACAAACATCCACTATATATTTATTGTTGTAACGTTACGTGCAACACGGCAGCTCCGTGTAATTGTGATATACTGGTCCCGGGGGAGCAGTGCACCTACCACTAGTGCCTCCATCCAATAAGCCACCCTTAGACTCGGACACAGGACGGTGATAGATGGGAGCTACTTTCAAGAATAAAATGCATATTAAGCTCGTTGTTGCTAAGTCTGTTATGTACATTTACCTCAAGTAACAACTTTGAAGTTAAATCTATCCAGTATCACAGACCAAAAATAAATAATGTACCTATGTAAGTATATTGTAGATTATAACTGGGTGCAACAAAATAGGTTCCGGTAAAGCTCCTCATTGATTCTCTCACAATATTTGCCGTATCGCATATGGTACGGCGGGGCGGCCGGCAGCCGGCTGCAAACTCTCGGTGCACTCCAAACATTCATTTTAACAACAAAGGCGGTCAACAACTTAAGCATATTGGCAGAACACTCGCTACCAATCAACGTCACAACGGCGTTCACCCCTCTATAAAAAAACGAGTGTTTGCTCTCATAAAGAATGACTGCAAATCTGCACAAAGATGATTGTTTATGTTTCCATATCGTCCCCGGGCGCGGCATTGTTGCCGTCCTCCCTCAACACAATGAAACGCCCGATTTAACATGAATGCGCGAGTTAATTCGGCGCGCCTCCACAACTACCTCCCGACCGACCGCGTCGATCCTCTCATAATCGTATAGAATCGGGCAGTACGATAAAAACGAATTACAAAAGGGTTTCTTCTCGCAGATGGGCCATCACGGCATGGAGGGGCTCGACATGCTTGACCCGCTGAGCTCATCTTCGATGACAACGCTGGCACCTATGGGCGAGGCAGCGCCGCCTCACCACATGCACGGCTACGGCATGAACCACGTGATGAACCACCACCATCACCACGGCGGTGGCCTGGGGCACGCACCACCCGCGCACCTAGCACACCCTGCTGCAGCACTGCATCCCGACACCGACACGGACCCGCGAGAACTGGAGGCCTTTGCCGAGCGTTTCAAGCAGCGCCGCATCAAGCTTGGCGTGACACAAGCCGACGTGGGCAAAGCTCTCGCCAACCTCAAGCTGCCAGGCGTCGGCGCACTCTCTCAGAGCACCATCTGCCGCTTTGAGAGCCTCACGCTCAGCCACAACAATATGATTGCACTCAAGCCGATCCTGCAAGCGTGGCTGGAGGAGGCAGAAGCCCAGGCCAAGAACAAGCGTCGTGATCCAGACGCGCCCAGCGTGCTGCCCGCTGGCGAGAAGAAACGCAAGCGCACCTCCATCGCGGCTCCTGAGAAGCGTAGCCTCGAAGCGTACTTCGCGGTCCAGCCACGCCCTTCCGGCGAGAAAATCACCGCTATCGCCGAGAAGCTCGATCTAAAGAAGAATGTGGTGCGCGTGTGGTTTTGCAACCAGCGGCAGAAACAGAAACGGATGAAATTTGCGGCGCAACACTGACCGGCGGGCGGCGGCGCGGCTCTGCTGTACCCGGGCTCCGGGTACGGCTATTGAGACGTTCCGCTACGCCCGCGGTCGCCGCCGCCTCTCATCTCCTGAGCAATATGATAATACTAGATCTCATTCTGATCTCATTCCTAACATTTTCCCTTTGACTCGAATCGCAATTTAGTAGTAAACGTAGACGTATCCATCGATTCCGTAAATAGATTTAATTTATCGCTATCACAGACACTTCATTCTAACATTCATTCCCGTTTTTTCGAGACACAGGGTGTAAAAATAAACGATTATAAACATCATATTATGTTGAATAGAAGTTGCTTGGTCACTCACGTTTTGGTTCTTCACCACGTTTAGATGTTTGTCGGAGCATTGATTAATATAGTGTACATGAAAATTTGAAATTCAGGATTTTTAAGAGAATGTGCCTTGCAAATTATAATCAATATTCTGTGTTTTAATGTTAGTATTATTGATCCTGCGAAAAGCAGGACGGCTCGCCCTGAGCGCACTAGGCGTTGTGGCCACGTGGACAGATTGGGCCAGTAACATGCGAGAAGCGACCAACTTTTTGATTATTTCAATTGTTTATTTTAAATCCTAATATCCTGTTTAAATAGTAATTACTTCTCACGATCATCCATGTTACTTGTACCGAATCTGTACACGGATGTTTGTATTATTATCAGATTTGTTGAAACGTTTTGTTTTTGTATTAATAAAAGTGTACAAAATAAATATAAGAATTTATAATTTTGGTTAATTTGTAGATAATACCTACTTATTCGTAGTTTTGTGAATATTTATAATCGGTTTAATTGTTAAGTAAAATATAATTATTTTCAAATCCACGAAATGGCACAATTTTAGAGTAAGAATTTATAGAGACATTTAGCCAAAATAGTATTAAAATACCTACATTTGTAAATAAGCCACATTTCAGATAATTAGGTACTTCATAGTTTATACGAATAGTTACTAAACGAAAGGAATTAGTAGGTAGGTACAACGCATTCGGATTCATGCACCTATGAGTACTACTTAATTAAGTATTTAACAAGTTTATATAAAAGAACGCGTTTTAAATGACGGGAACCTAAGATAATAGAAAATTACTTTTTTTTATTCTGCCAAATTCTATAACAAGTTGGATGCCAAAAAGAACCAAGGTCACATCTAGTGAAAATTGGTTGTCACTTGCATGAATCCAAAGATGCGGAAAAAAAACATTTGCGAAACATAAATAATATTTTTAAAATATATTTTGTAAATATAGATTTAAAATTATTTAAGTTAATAAAAAGTGCAATCTAGACCTCGGTAATTTAATGATTACAATTAACTGCTAGGAATTTGACCTAAAACAATGAAAATTAAACGCTTTATACACTGTCGATTCTAGTCACTGCTTTAACGGTTTTTATTTTTAATGTATTATATTTTGTAAAGGACTTTTCTTTATTTTTTACTTTAGAAGATAAAAGTTGTAATATTATTTATTTCCAAACTCTCATTCAACGAAATAGGTACTAAGTTGTACAAAAATTTCGCTATTGTAACAATGATTAATTTAAGTCACTGCTTTAGTTCACTTTAGCCTTTGATTATTGTAATTATTGGCTTATGAATTAAAACTGATTGAACTGTCTCATTCTCAAAAATGATTGTATTTTGTTTACTTCGAAAAAATGTATATCGGTTTTATGTTAGGTTTTAGTTATTTTGATTTGTCCTATGTTATTAACTGCTTACGTCACAATTTTACCATTCTTCACTTTGCTTCAGTATTCTTCACTTTACTATAATATTTTGAAACAATTGTTAACCTTTAAACATGAAGGGCTCTCGCAGAGTTATAAAAAGTAATAAATTTTGTGATAATTAATACAATTTGAGGATAATTGTCAAATGAAGGGAAATTCTCATTTAAAATCAGTTTCATAATTCATTTTAAAATTTATAAAATGTGATGTAAGCTGCTTCATATAAGTAATTTTTTTATTATAATTTTTAAGTAACTAATCTTACGAATACACCGAACGTATCGACTATTGGTAATAGTTTTTCGGAACTATATCAGTGATAAGTAAATGTAGGCATTTAGAAACTTTTCTCGTGCAATTATTATAATTCTTAATTATAAATCATAAAAGATGACAATCTTATTTGGAAAAACCAATACAATAAAGTGAAAAATAGAAATATTAGTAAATACTTGTTGTTTTTATTATACCTCGATCTTCTCTGAAGATACGGGAGTGACTTTCCCCTTTCATCCCTTACTACTGGCTGATCGCAACATGTGAAACAATTTGAAGTAATTTAAAGTTAAGAGTAAATAAAGTTGTAAACGACTTGTGATGTGGTAAGACGTCGGTTAAATACCGAGTGAGTGTTTCGTAGAGCCCTGTAGACCAGCTACAAGATCCGTAGACAAGATTCGTAGACGTTGCTACATGCAGTTGAGATTGCTACAAAACGTAGAGGTTACTAGTATTTTTCTTTTATTTAGGTAGATATCTGGAAAATTCGTTTGTATGAGCGTTTTACACCTACTTAAAACGCGTAACAGTCCATACACACTTAAAGGAGTCATCGAGTTATATTTTACGGACCGTGATTAAATCATGTACACCTTCTAGAAATATGAATTCGTCCTGGCAAATCCTGTTGTACCTACCATGCGAAAGAGCATTCATTGTGAGGAATTGTTTTTAGGGTTCCGTACCCAAAGGATAAAAACGGGACCCTATTACTAAGACTTCGCTGTCCGTCTGTCTGTCCGTCTGTCTGTCACAGGGCTGTATCTCATGAACCGTGATAGCTAGACAGTTGATTTTTTTACAGATTATGTATTTCTGTTGCTGCTATAATAACAAATACTAAAAACAGAATAAAATAAATATTTAAGTGGGGCTCCCATACAACAAACGTGTTTTTTTTAACGGAACCCTTCGTGCGCGAGTCCGACTCGTACTTGGCCGGTTTTATTGTTGTCTATTGTTGTCAATGACATAAGTACGTGTGAACGAGCCATATGGTGGACGAGTAGCTGGGACATGTATAATTTGATTCCAACAACAAGATGCCAGCTTTAAACATCAAATGTTTTTATGTAGCAACCATCGCCTATAGCATAACATTAAGGCGAGCAATAAATGTTTTTGATGAATGCAGAATCGTTTTTTCTCAATAACCGCAAAACATACAGTTTTGTTTTTCACGACAAAGATAACTTAAGGATATAATCTAGATAAATTACAGACAGAAACACGATTGGTGAAACTTTACTCGATAGATTTATTTTCCAAAGTTGGCTCTTCAAAAACACGAGTTTCGTTTTTAATCAAAGCTATGAATAGCTAAACAGTTTATTTTTATATAATTCGTAAGATAATCATACTAGTTAAATAAATTACAGACAGTTTCATTTAAAATTTGATGGTTTTCGATATAATGCAGTTTTATCACATTTTCCGTCTTATCCGGGTAGACTCATCCCATACAAAACGTCAAAAATTTTACTTATCACCTTAACTCATTCAAGGATACGAAAATTGCGCTATAGTCATATAGATTATAGGTGTTTAGCTTCATGTGCGTGTAATTGCGACGGTAACCATACCCTTCTAACCAATACTGAAGTAGAAATGGTAGAATGTATATTTCAAATTGGCGTATTACCTCGGTTTTCTAAAGGCCGGTTTCCAATGCGAGCGGAGCGGACCCAGTTTAACTCGCAAGAGTAAACTGCATACTTGTCGACTATTTGTTGTTGGAAATACAGCCTTAAAGTTAGAGTGAAATGAGACAGGAAAATGGTTACAAGCTTTTATTTAACTTGCAATGTATGTATGTATGTAACTATGTAACTAAGGTGGAATCTTGCAACTCAATTTTGAAGCAGTTCTCCCCAACCGATTGAGCTGAAATTTCGCATACTTATGTAACTTTAGTGACAATGCATTAATATGGTGACAGCGAGATGATCTGATAATTAAGTCAGGAGCTGTTTAACTACACACAAAAAACTTTGCATACTTGTCAAGTTCCGATGTCAATGTTATATGATGTGACAGATGATAGTGCTTGTGTTACAAAAGCTTGTAATTGAAAAATATTTTTCAACAGAAAACTTTTTTTTTCATATACTAGATACTCTTATATACTCGCAGTGTCATAGATATTTAGGGCAAATAATTCAGGAAGTAGACATTACATACCTATTACCTACACTACAAGTACACAGGTTACAAGATACAGTGTGCTTGTGGGTTTTTTTGGGCTTTATAAATAAAATCTAAACAAGCTTTCTTGATTAAGGTGCCTACCTAAATAATATTATTTACCTACTTACCTTATATTTCTTACACTTTTTTGAATACAAGTTAGGAATTTCATTCCGAGCATTGAGTAATACTAATAAAATAAATATCAAGTATACAACCCGGTCAGAATATCTGTGCACCTCGCTGGAATGCGGCGCCTCTCCCGCGTCTCCCTCTCTCCTCTCCTCGTGCGCGGAGAGCGACAGAGATAGCGATAGCGATACGTCACGAGGTCATGTGCACAGATATTGTGACCGGGTTGTAGTAAGTAGTGAAATGATAACTACCTACTGCAAAATTTGATATGCCAAATATAATGTTTGGATGTTAATCTAACTAACCTCTTTAGAAATCTTCAAAGATCTGAGCGCCTAGAGATATAAGAGAATGCCTACCGTACTTAGGGATTACAGACGTGATCCTATTTCATTTAATTTTTAATAGCTGTAGGCGAACTTATCGAGTTTGTATATAGAATCAGAAAAACTTATACAGAAAAAGATTGTCTTCATTATCGTATTAGGTGGAGTTACGAAGTTCTGTGAGCTAAACGTGCATAACGTAGACTTCATTTTTTTTAAATAAATAAACATAGCTTTGTCAGTCCTACTAACAGTAATAAGGCAATTACTGTCCACTTTCCGTCTATCCACTTAAAGTTTGCTAGTTGAAAATCGCTCATTGAATTAATATGAAAAGCCAATGTGATTTACTAATAATTGCTCTACTGAACTGTAATGAGGTCATAAGGTTTTGAGGGCAGTCATTATCTTGTATGAAAGACATAATTTAATATATTTAACTTGTAAGACGCGACAGCATGTCCGCCAAGTTCGTTCATCATTACCTACAAGAGTTCAAAAGCCAGATAAAAGCCAGGCTTAACCCGCCTGCCAAGCGGTGCATCGCCTTGTAGGCCATTACAAACTCATAGTAGATACCTCGTATTCTGTGGCGATACGCGGGTAATTCCATAAGCGCTGTCAAGATGTGGCTTTGCTCGCTGATTAGCGGACTCAAAGCCGAGGCTAAGTGGGACGCAACTGCTAATTCAACCAGTTTATCAACCAGTTTACATACGCTCACATTTTGTGATCATATTTTAACGCGTTTCTTGTTAACGCTTCGCTTTATGTTATCATCGCATGCTTTAACATCTAGTGCATGAAAGGCAAATGATGACTCATTTCTAAATCTTCATGTTGGTAAGTACATAAATACAACAAGGATACGACTATAATTCTTAAGTAAGGTAAACATCGTTGCATCTCCTGGTGATCAAGAAAAGAAGATTAGACATAGAACTGAACATAAATTATCTACATTTAGAGTTTATCGCGAACCATTGATTTCAGGTCAAGATAAACTTTTTTATACATTATAAACAATGAAGTTTAAGCACAAGCTATAGAAATACCTGTGCATCGAAACATAAATATAATTTGTATATTCTGAAGAAAAAATGTTTTTTCAGTTGCTCATGTTGAAAGCCTGCTGGGGTAGCATACCTAATGGTATATTTTTATCGCGAACAAATCTCTGGGAACAATAATCTATCTATAACACAATGCAGATTCGAAACTCTGTTAAATTTGAGGTTGAAGTATATCTTAATAGCGTTGCAAGTTACTTCGTAGTGTAGCGTGCCGGCTATCCCCGGGGCCCTGTGACATACGAGGCGTCTCGGCACTAACTCACGTCCAGCGGAACCCACGCTTGCAGTTACACGCCAACTTGTTACTAAACTGTTGATACCCGCTTTACCACGCCGTCTTGTGAACTGGCCTCTTAAATGTACAAAGAAAACTTTCATGATGCTGTATAACTCAAGCATAGATCTCTGAGTGTGTAGTTTTAGTGAACTTTGAGTTAGTTGAAAATATGTTTTTCGTCACTTTTATAAAATCCTAGGATTCTAGTAGGAACTTAAAACATTTACAACGAGTCTTTACACTACAGTTATGTATAGAGAAGTTTCTATATCTTCGAGCTTTATCATCAGACCAGCTCCATGTAATGACATTATTGGAGCAAATTTTGTAATTCAATCAGACTATGTACTACTGTCATATTAAGTTACATAGGTATGCAAAATTTTAGCTCAATTGCTTCGGATAACTAGTTTAAAATAGAGTTGCAAGATTTGACCCAAACTATACCTACATACATTGCAATTAAATAAGAGCTTAAAATAAATTCATTGAGTGCGAATTACTCGTAACCTTTTCATTTCACAGCATTGTTTTGCACTTTGTTAACTAATGAATACATATTGCATTGAACTAATCAATTGAGATCAGTTTAGTAGACTAATGAGTAAATTGGTTGGAATAACTATTTTTGTCTGACGATACTAAAACTGGTTCTGCTTCGATTGGTAAGTTGCCAAGCGTGCGAAACTAATAATTGTGCTTTTTGTTTCATCCGATCCGAACATAATCACTACATAGTATAAAGCAAAGTCGCTTTCCGCTTCCCGCGTCTGTATGTCTGTATGTATGTTTGCTTATATCTTTAAAACTACACAACGGATTTTGATGCGGTTTTTTTTAATAGATAGAGTGATTCAGGAGGAAGGTTTATATGTATAATAACATGTTACCCGTGCGAAGCCGGGGCGGGTCGCTAGTACTATACAAACAAAACAAAGCTTTTACAATTTACCATAGTCCCTCAACTTTTACTAATCCCAAAAACTTTTACGGTTGAAGATGTTTATTTTCTCTTAAGAATTACAAATTCACTTACAGAGAAAACTAAAGCTAAATAATATCTAATGTGCCTGTGGGCGTTTTGCAATACCAAAACAACGAAAGAAAGTAACAAACATACAAAGAACAAAAATGCATAGGTAATCTACAAAACATAATCATTTTTTATAGTGTGTGTGTGGGTAGTTCTGTGTAGATGCGCTTGCTTCGCAACAAGCGCTGCCGCACAAAGCTTACCCGTGCCACAGTGTAGTTAAAGGCAGTACAGAAATCTTTGCATTTTAATGGTCCGTGCTGAACCATTAATATTATTATTTTTTATACAATTAATTAATGAATTAATGAAGAATCCCTTAAAATATGTGCTTTGAGTAATCTTTTCAAAGTAAAAAATGAGTCAACCTCTTTGACGTCTTTTGGTAATTTGTTGTATAGTTGCGCTCCCTCATACATGATGTTCTTTTTACCATAGTTTGTTCTAGGTGCTCTTAATATAATGTTGTTTGCTTGCCTTGTTATACGTTTCTGTATGTTATTTTTTTTTGTAAATACCATATGTGAGTGTACGTCTTTAGTTAATATTTTTCTAATTAGTAAGCATGTTTGTGTTAAATTTATACATTTGATTTAAATTCATTAGTTTCGTTTGTCTGTAAATATTAATAGTAGGTTCCAAGAAGTTGTATCCGAATAATGTTTTAATAATTTTATTTTGGGCTCTTTGCAATATTTGTAAGCTTGTTTTGGATGCTGTACCCCATACTTCGTACAGATAGACTAGATGTGATTTGACCAATGAATTGTAGATCACGTATCGTACATGCCTGGGGAAGCATCGCACATTACCTCGTATCACACCTGAAAGACTTACTAGTTTGCTTCTAATGGACTCAATGTGTGGTTTCCATGTGAGTTGACTATCTATAGTGAGGCCTAGATATTTTTCGTTATTTACTTTGCTTATTATTTCACCATTGATTGTTAAGGGGTCGTAATTTCCAATTTTCTTATTTTTTACAGCGAAAATTACATGCTTCGTTTTTGAGGTATTTATTGTTAATAAATTTGATTGTAACCATACATGCAAAAGATCTAAATCATGTTGTGCTTGTTCTGCTAACGAGGCCATTGAGTGGCCAGAGTAAAATAGACTTGTGTCGTCAGCATACAGAGTGATATCTCCCTTCAGACCTATCTCGTGAATATTATTTATATAAATCAAAAATAATAATGGTCCGAGAATCGATCCTTGAGGAACCCCAAACGTTATTGGCTGAGCAGCACTCTGGTAACCATCTATTACGACGACTTGATGCCTGTCTTTTAAGTATGATCGAAACATTTCCACAGCAACTCCATCAACACCTAAGTTTTTCAATTTCATTATAAGTATTTCATGACTGACCGTATCAAAAGCTTTTCTGAGATCTATGAATATACCTAGTGTTATTTTCTTTTGATCAATGTTTACTTTAATCATTGTTAATAAGTCAATAGTTGCTGCAAGTGTGTTAGATTTTGGTCGAAAACCGTATTGCTTTTTGAAAAGAACATTGGTACTATCAAGAAACTTACTGAGGCGGCTGTGTAATATTCTTTCTAGAACCTTCGATAGAACTGGTAGTACAGATATTGGGCGATAATTGCCAGGGTCTGCTTTGCTGCCTGATTTGAAGATAGGGCTAACTTTTGCTACTTTTAAGGCTTCTGGAAAATGACCTTCGATTAGGCAATTATTTATGATTTTTGATAAATTTTCTACAAGTAACGCTTTAATACATTTTATCAATTTAGTGCTTATCCCGTCTAAGCCGCAACTAGTGTTTGAATCTAGGCTCGTGATTATTTTATCTATTTCATCTATGGTAGCAGGTTCAAATTGTATTAGTTTGTCATTGGATTGATTTCTTACAGATAATGTGTATTTAGGATTATTATGAAATTCTATAGGGATTTTATTTGCCAGTTGTGAACCTATGTTAGAAAAAAAAGTGTTAAAATATTCAGCTATTGTTTTAGTTTTAGTATCTGTGATTTGACCCAAGGGAGTATTTAATTTTGAAGGAATGGAATTGCATTTTGATTTGTTACTTACTAAGCTATTGATTAGTCGCCACATTTTCAAAGGATTCTTCTCACATTTTTTAAAAGAGTTATGGTAGTATTTATTCTTAGTAGTTTGAATAGCACTGTGAACATTATTTCTTTGTTTTACAAATTCATTTCTTAGTTCTTTGTCTTTAGGGTTTTGTTTAAGTTCATGCCACATAATGTTCCTTTCGTTAATTAATTTTATAATATCTTTGTTAATCCAGTCTGATTTTTGTGTGTTTAGTAGTTTCGTCTTCCTCATTTTGTTTTTAGCAATTGATCGCAACAGCAAACTTTCAAGTCTTTCGTATTCGCTCATTAGGTTAATTGAAGTTATTTCCTCTTGGATGGTCTTGTACAAATTGTTGTAATTGACAGCTTCATAATTTATTCGTTTCGGTTGTTCAGGCTTTATTCTATTCACTGCAAAGTAGATTTGTTTGTGGTCCGATAATGAACTTTCGATTATGGCCATATGAAATGTGTTATCAATTAGGTTCGTACAAATATGATCTATAATAGTCTGGGAGTCTTCAGTTTCACGCGTGCAATATTTTTTATCTGGTTTGTTTAGTAGTTTAAATCCATTTTCTTTTAGCATTATTTTATATTCTTTTGTAGGCTTTCCCTTGTTAAGTATGTTCAGATTTATGTCTCCAAAAATGATTGCTCTCTTTCTTTTCGCCAAAAGAGTTGAGTAAACCTCAAGAAACTTGTTTACGTTTGATGCTGGTTGTTTATATACAGCTCCGATGTCTAAAGAGAGTTTGTCGAAATGTATGAACAAAAAATGGTTGTTATCTTCACATTTTTCCTCTACGAGATCGTGTTTTAGACTGTTATGTATGTATATTGATACTCCTCCTCCTCTTTTATTTGCTCTGTAGTTGTAATAATGTGTGTAGTTTGTTAATTTTAGTATCAAGGCTCTGTCTTCGTCTTTTATCCAGGTCTCTGTCAACACAATCACGTGTATAGTAGTTTGAAAGGTTTCTATAATACATCTGATTTCGTCTAATTTGCCAGGCTTAGCAATACTGCGGACATTAGCGTAAAGAAAGTTAATCGACTTTGTAGTAGTTCTTATATCTCCGTAGTTATTAGCAATTTCATAAGTAATGGTATTTATTTTCTGTCTTGTTTCAGTATTGTTTTTCTTTTCTAGTTTTTTGGCTGTTGTTTAATTATTTTGGGAGTTCCTTTTATGTATTTTATTATAATATTTGTCTCTCCACTTTCTTGACGTTGCTTGAGTTCCTTTCTGAGATTTTCCATGATCTTCTGCTGGTAGGGCGTCTGATCAGAGTAGATTTTTACACCTACAGCCGGGTTAGTTTTGTTACGCAGTATAGTCTTGACTGGCTCTTGGGATGCAAAACAGATTTTAAGTGGCCGAGATTTCTTATTATAGTATTTACCAATTCTTTGTACTCTTTTGGGTTTAGGGCAATCTGGCATGACGGCTTTAAGAGTTTTTTCTGCTTCTTTTTTGACATTTTCTTGTCTCTCTTCCTGAGTATTGGCTTGTTGCTCTGCAATACCTGTTATTATTAAATTCTTGCTCCGTTCTGCACGCTCTTGGAGCTCTAGGATCAGGTCATCGTGGCTAGATATTGATGCCGTTTGTGTTATTGACGAAGTAGATTCAGAGAACAGTCGTTGAACTTCATTCTGCAGAGTTGCTATTTTATCTTCGTTGTTCTTGATTGTGTTAGTTAGTGTCTTAATTTGCAATTTGACATTGTTATTTTCTGCTATAAGGTGTTCAGTAGTGGCTTTTATTTCACCAAGTTGATCTTTTATTGATGATATATTTCGCTTATTGTGTTGATGCTTTCATTGTTAAATTTACTCGATGTTGTAAGTATTCCCAGAATTTCTTTTTTGAACTCGCTGAATTGATACGCAAAGTCATTATCCGGTGTTTTTCTTTTCCGCAAAGAAATTGTTTTTACTTCAGGTTCGGTATAACCAAGTTTTGACAGATCAGGCTGGGAGCTGCTGCTGCCACCTGCTGATATCATTTTGTTCAGTGATGAACTCTGGCAGTTATTGGGAGAACGTACAGTGCTCATGGTGTTAGGTAAGGCAGTTGCAATAAGTTGGTGTACTCACTCCGCTAACACTGTGGCACTCAGAGTAAACGAGATATCCCCGAGTATCGCCGTAAGTTGCCGAACGAGCCCGTTCTTTTCTGTTGAAGTCCGAGTACAGTTTGTACTGGTAATCGTAACAGCTTAAGTGTCAACGCACCGCTTTCACTAAATTACACTGTTTGTTTACTATGATTGAGTTCAAAATGGGTTGTTTCCAGATTATTATTTTCGCAGAAAAATTGGTAACACGTCTACTCGATACGCCTGTCGGCTATGTATTCTTTTAAATCCGACAACTATAACTAAATGGAAAGCTACTTAATTTCGCTTGTTCATCTCGTAGAAGCCGGGGCGGGTACTATACAAACAAAACAAAGCTTTTAAAATTTACCATAGTCCCTCAACTTTTACTAATCCCAAAAACTTTTAAATCCGACAACTATAACTAAATGCAGAGCTACTAAATTTCGCTTGTTTATTTCGTAGGTACTAATAAAGAAGCTATTTTTTTAATACAGATTTACTATTCACACGACGTTATTTAGTCCCAAACTCGGTTCTTTTCTTACCTACCTAAAGCTATGGGATCTAGATAACTGAAAGAATACTTAGGTACACGTACTTTTTTTAATTACATACATTTTGGGTACCTACATAAAGATTTTATGCAAATTTTTGATACTTTTGGTTTGCAATTTTCGTAGGAATACACTATCTTCTACAATACACAGAGAGATGACATAATAACTATTCACAACACAATTTTTGTTTTCTTTTAGACAGTTCCTTCTAGCCTCAAACTCAGCAAAGCTTGTACTATGGGAACTAGATAACTGATATAATACCAGGATCGAACCCATAACCTACAACGCAGAAGGCAGAGTTACTACCAACAGAGCTGTGAGGCCAGTCGATTAGAAAATAATTATTATACCAGGTGTTTAAAAAAAACTGCGTTTATTGGATTGGTGTTCCAAAATAGATGAGCGTATGATCACACACCTAATCTAATACGAGGAAGTAGATCAACAAACTAACCAACACAACCTAAGTAGTAGGTGCTTATCCCATTTCTAGCAATTACCTAGATTGCGTTACTTTTACAGGGTATTGCAGTGTATTCTGTTGCTGCTCCACCGCAATCATTCCCCTTTCTAAATTAAAACTGCCCCAGGCGTTAAGTGTGCTGGTGTTTGCACGCTTTTAATTTCGCTGCAAACACGTTGAAGTAAGTACAGAATTTTGTTGGTGGTAATTTGCTGTAGTACCTTTGCCTAAATAAATGTGCATGAATTTAGTGTTTGTATTCACCAAGATTTTAAACTCACTGGCAAGAACTTATTCAAAACTGCGCTAAGGTCAATGTGGTTTAGCAAAAAGCTGAGTGATACTCGTATATAGTTACTCGTACAAGTCTAAAATTGTGTCTGCATTACGTAGGCACGTTCTATTAGCTTCTGTCTAGACTCTAGTAGGTACCTGTACCAACCTATTAATAAAGTCTAGGTAAATGTATCATAATATATAGGTTTTCCCCTGTTAGCGTGCAACGTTCGCCAATACAACGATATACTCGTACCTACAGTAGACATGGTGATATTTAAACAATCCACGCCCCAGGCTCCCTTCAACTCCGTTCCCTAATATCCAATGTATGGAGATCTGTATTGTATTATACACAAACAATATTTGACTAATCTGGGGGTTTGTATTGCTCTAATTGGATACTGTACCCATGTTTGATCTCTCTGCTTGTCGAGTAAGGATTTGAGCCGATTGTATTCTAGGCCATTCAATGCGCTTCTGTTTGATCTAAGACGTATTGTATGATCCAATATCGATATCATATTGCTATAGTTTATAAAGCGAGCATATTTAATGGCTACTGTGGTTTAGCTAACATTTGCTTTATGTCTAGGGTTCAAAGTGAAACTGTAATTTTATAAGCTAACTATTATATTAAATTCTCCGGTTTTTTAATACCGGTTCATGCTTTACCTTGCCTGTGGACAGTCCAGCCTAAAATTGTTCCTTCAGACCTGCCTCGTTGAAGAGACGCGTTGCAATTAATACGAATGAGGCGTTTATTGCTAATAGGAACTCATAACTCATAGGAAAACATGAAACCTGATCAGAGATCATAGATAAAAGTAGGCCAAATCCAATCCATTCATTGGCCAACTAATCGTAGGCCTACCTGCTTACAGATTTACAATTAAATGAGAAATACCGGCGCATATTATGATAATTCATAACAGTTGCAATCACTAAATTAGATGGTGTAAATAACAGTTGTTACCTAATTCGGTTGTATGACGGTTGCTACCGCTTGTTCGCAATGAATAGTTGAGGGGTGGGCAGCCGGATTTTGATTTACAATGTAATTGTGTGATATAGTGAACGTTCCCAGACCTGCGGTAGGTAGTTTGCGCAATCAACTAAACATTTACTTTAGTTTTCGAGTGTGTATAAAGAATTAGATTTAAAGAGAGGAAAGACATGATCAGGTAACTGTAGGTTGCAGGACCTACGTAAAAATACTCGAACATAAAAAGTGTGGACATGTGCCAAATAGTGTTTGGAAGTGCCTCTGACTATCTCCTTTAGATATCTTCAAGAATCTAACCCTCGTATTCAAGAACGACACTATGAGAACACGCACCCACAGTGGACGAAATCTTTTTTCATAAACATCACTTTTTGTGTTGAGCGGCACTATGGCGCACGCTACCGTGTGCCTCTAGAGCTCAACTTTGGCTAGAGGCACACGACAATGTGCCTCTAGTCACACTATGCAGTGTCGCACAACACATAAAGTGATTTTTATGAAAAAAGATTTCGTCCACTGTGGGTGCGTGTTCTCATAGTGTCGTTCTTGAATACGAGGGTAAGAGCCTGAAGAACACAGTGAGTATGGCTTCTTTACTTGGGAATTACAGTTGTGATCCGTTTCATTTCATTTATAAAAAAATCAGTTGTTATGGTA
Organism: Hydriomena furcata; assembly: GCA_912999785.1. Lineage (NCBI taxonomy): Eukaryota > Metazoa > Arthropoda > Insecta > Lepidoptera > Geometridae > Hydriomena > Hydriomena furcata. Next base: position 6,225,289 of record OU538821.1, read on the forward strand.
CTAGAATACAACAGCGATGTTATATTTCTAAACTGTAGACCAGCAGTTCAATCTCCAATATCCACTATGAACATCCTCGCAGATCTCTAGGTGTTCAGATCCTTGAAGAGGCTAAGGAAAGTCGTCGGGGGAACGTCCAAAGACTACATTTGGCACATACCCACATTTTGTAAATATCTGTAGGTAAGGAAAAAATCATACGTCATAAATATACCTAGGTATCTACGTGAGCAAGTGTAGATATAGGTAGGAACATACATTTAAGAGGCTCCCAGTCGCTTATGATCGAAATATTTTATATACCTACTATTAAAATCAACTTGTGATTTATTGTTAAAGATAGGTAATATATGTAGATCTAGATTTATATTAGAATAGATTTTTGATAAGTAATTATACATAATTTATATCATTAATTTATTCGAAAAACTAAGGCGGACCACGCGCCGACGTGTGTTTGTCGTCATTGCAGCAGTCGGTAGGATTATTTATCGAAGTGATTAAAGATGGGTATATCTTTATTCACATATACTATACATTATAAAATAGGAGATGTGGCTTGTTCACAATTATTTCTTTTTTCGTTTCGAACAAAAATAATCGTCGACTGGGAGTGCCTTAAGCACTTAGGTCTAATATGGTATGTACATAAAAGACTATTATAAATACAAAATAGAAAAATATTGCACCTATCCTGAGTTATGCCATAGCACCTAAAACAAGAGCTTCGTTTTTCACATCTTTATTTTGAACTAGCTTCTGCTCGCGGCTTCACACGTCTTATACCTGATTCAAATGTATCATTCCGGCCAGTGATACATTAAAATAAAAAAATACTAACACACTTTCGCACTTATAATAATCTGGATCAGGTAACCTATTAAAAAAATAAACCCGCCTAGGTATTTCAGGTCATGGAGGCATTATGCGAGGTACCTACCACATTATGAGGTGGTAGGTACCTGCGAGTCAGCGGTAACCCAGTTTTAGTCCTTCACAAAGAGCATATAATCACTTGGTTTAGAGGAAATTGTTTGTAACTTTAATTTAATAGTAAACCAAACAGCTAGGTACCTCGTATGTAATTATAAAATAAGGGTGAACCGTAGGTAACTTTGTATATAATTTATGAATACAATTTTGACTTTACTATCCGATTTAGGTAATATAATGGCGTTACCATTGACCGTACCACCTCGGACATTATATTTAACATTAACGATGATTTAGTGACACCCTGGTGAAATTTAGGGTTCCCTTGGCGTCGTGGACACCCTTGTTGAGAATTGATTTATTTATAGCGCTGTGAGCGTGGGTTCCGTATACCTGGTATGCCACTTAGAACGCTAAAGTGATTTGATTTCTGTTGTTGCTCGATTTTTAGCGGGAGATTTGGGAAAAAATCTATTGTTGGAAAGTAAGCAAAATGTTACGTTAAAACGATTCGGGAATGTGCTGCTAAATAATAAACGGTTTATCGAGGAGCCGCCGCGCTGTGGAGGTTGATGTTTCGATGGGATAAATTCAGTTTCGCTGTTCAATTAGATAAGCCTGACTGGCAGAGCACTACTGGATGTACTTAGGTACCCACTCAGAAGTCTAAGTCAGTTCAAACATCGCGATTGTCATCTGTAACTTTTTAAGACTATCTATGTCTACCTACTAACTGGTTTCCTCTCGATAAGTAATGCGTAAATGATGGAAATGCGTTTATCGAATAAAAATAATTGGGAGCCACGCTTTTACTCTGTTTACGTGGTAGAGATTTTCCAGACCAAAATTGCGCGCCTTTCCACCACTTTTATGCACTGGTGCAACAAATAATTAAGTTAGGATTGAACCATTTCACACAATCGCAACAATTCACACGATAAAAAAGGGACCTGAAGCACTTTACAACGAATTCATAAGTGTCGATAACTGACTTTTTATAGTCTTTTCTTAATAAGCTCTTAGTTGAGCTTCCATACATTTCCCCAAACGAAATGGCGTTTTCAAATCCGATTTGCTTATATAGGTAGGCAAATTGATAACCATCGACGCAATCCCATCCCTGAGCTATAAAAGTTTGATCAGCGCCCCTCATTACCAGTTTTTTCGCGTGAATACTTCAGGAGGTTCGCCACTGATTTTCCTGTAGCATTCTTTTTGGCGGTTTCTAACCTCTTGCATTGTCAAGAGCTTTATTCGTAGTTCTTAGGCCTGTTCTTTCTACTCCTAAAAGAGTCTTAGGAACTTACAAACTTGCCTCGTAAGAACTTACAAACTCAGAAAATCACAAAAAATTACTTCTTAATATTATTAGTGTACATTATATTTGGGATTCTTTGGTTTTTAGGGTTCCGTACCCAAAGGGTAAAAACGGGACTCTATTACTGAGACTTCGCTGTCCGTCTGTCCGTCTGTCACAAGGCTGTATTTAGAGATTAAATTTTGAAATCGCATTTTGGGCAATGGTAATGTCATTAATATCCTTGAGTTTCACAAGGTAACATAGAGGCAACATAGGTAGGTTAGTCAGTATTTAGTGGTAGGAGAGAAAATATTTGAGAAAACTTAAGATCGTAGCATAGGTATACATGATGTTACAAAACTACCCGTAAAGCCGAAAGGAGGTAAATAGGGCCTTAACGAATCCCTTCACAATATTTAAGAACTGTAGTAACGCAAAAAAAAAACAAAAAAAAACATTTATGAATGAAAAATAGAAAAACTATTAAAGTAGACAATTATTAGGTAAAACAAGTACGTAGGCCTTTCTGTTAAATAATCTGGTTCCCTGACATGACAACTTACTAGGGTTGACAAAATTATAATTAATTATATTTTGTAACACGTTGTATTTTTTTAAAAGCTTTAATTTGTGCTCTGTTGAAATGTTTTTTTAATTATAAAAATAACGAAAATACGTTTCCTCCCAAAAGTATTTTGGTATAGATACCTACATCGTTAAAACTTCTTTGGGTTAAGGTATTTTCAGTTCTTAATTCACCTAGAAAGAAACATTAAGTAAAATAGTGAAAGTCTAGTTTAACCTAGCTGTAAATCACAAAGTTCGGGCACCCAAGTACGATTAAGAGTAGGTACCTACACCTATAGGTACCCACCTTAACGAAGTTAGGAACGTCGCCGCCTTCGCGTTTCATTAGGGGCGTCTCGGCAACTAATTAATTTTTTTAAAGTCCAAATTAAGCTTCGCCCGAAGTGTGCTCATTCGTGCACAAATTGCCGAATTCATGCTTCGTTTTATTACTTTCAGCTTTTTTAATCACTTTACTTTTAAATTGGCGCAGGAAAAGTTACTTTATGGAAAATTAAAACGAATTTCATCAAATGAAATAATTTTGTAAGTGTTAGCTCGAACTTCGTTTAAAAATTTAAATTTTACAGTAGGTATGTCTGGCTTTCGTCGAAGCTTTTATTGAATATTTCATTTCAATCATAACGTATTTTTAAGTTAGTATTTATCAGGTAGAATGTTGTAAACTACGAGTACACCCAAATGGAATGTTGTAGTTTAACCAATCTGGAAATTTTGTACTTTATTACGTGAATGATAAACTATTTTAGCACATAAAACAAAATTAAGGTACCTACTATTACTTACTAAGCTATTATTATGGTGAATAGGTGTAGGTAAAGCTGAAAAAATCGTATTAACAATTCAATCTGCGCTGCCGGACTAGTCAGCCCTAGTTTTTGCGGCAAAAAGTGGCAGTTGCCGGAGCCCAGAGGCACATTCATAATCTGATCCCGGATTTCACCAAATTTTACTTCACACTTAATTCGTTCTGGGAGTTAGTTCGTACGAACGTAATTAAGAAACTTTTCGGATTAACCGCCTTGTTTTTCCACTTGTAATGTCCGCTTTTATAAGACCCGCCAGCCCCTATTGTTGTTAACGAAAATGGACCGTTCGTACCGAACTTGCGGGTCTATGTAAATCGGCCAGTAGAGCAACATTTTTCGGCCACTTATTTAGTTTTAGCGTAGTGCGGTATTTCGGAAACAGTCCGCCCCCGGACAGTGAGATATTTGCTAATTTCGTTGTTGTAAATTTGTTTAGTTCGCGTCGGTTTCGGTGCTGTCGAGAGCAATTTTTCAGCAAGTTTAGTTTGCAACTCGCAACAAATTTGCACAACAAATGAGGTAGTTCCCCCGATACATTTATTGCCAGAATGGTTCTAACTAAATAAAATGTTCCTACAACTAAGCATCTACTAAAAGTTGATAGATAAGTACGAGAGTAGGTGCTAATAGATTTGGATACTAACAAATGATTGACCTCAGAACACTCAGTTCAGTCAGTCAGCTCGTAAACTAGTTCCTACGTCATTAGTTTGTGGCGGAATACCTACCTGGAAAAATAAATAATATCCTTCAATTGAAATAGAAAATAAAATAATAACTTTTAATGTGGTTATTTTTATGGGTCATCGTAAGACTTCAGGTCCATTTAGTCCCGCCCTTATCTCCATAACTGAGGACTGAGAGAGTCCGTGTATAGTGATTTTGTTTTGTAGTAAAAAGTTTTATAAGAATAACTATTAATTTGCCTTTTTCGCAGCTACACTGAATAAAGAGCAAGTAAAAATGAGCGAAGTTAATGTAACTTTTTCTTCACAGGACAAATAACACAACCAGTTGATTCAAAGTTTGCATACAGTATAGATTTATGATGCATCTGTAACATAAGATAGGAACAAAGCACAAATATTATGTATCAAGCTACTGTAGGGCAGCTACGCCCCAGGAGGTTCCGCAAAGAAGGTAGGTATTTATGTAAATACCTACGGCACGGCCCAAGGAGAGCGTAGAGTGTTACTTTGGAAAAAAACAAAAGAAATTCACTGAAATGCTCCCCATAAATTGTACTACACTCGGGAGTAGTAACGTTTGCATACCGCCCGAGTAGGGTGGCGCTGCGGTCGGCCCTCATGGGATAATCCGCGGTGTACCTATAATGCGTCATTTTTACTAGTAATTTCCAACGCAGTTGAAACTTTACAAATAATAGGCAACAGCATCGGCAGGTAAAGTAACTGCTATAGTACACTTAATGTACCTTTATTAAGTTCCTACACTACCGTAGATGATGCAGACAAAGCTCCAACAAAAGGCAGCTTTAGCAGTTCTTGTCGATAATTAACGCTGTGTAAACAGACGTAAACCGTAGCAACTATGGCGATTTTCATCCTATATTACCTTACGGTCACCCTACATTCTGTACAATGTACACACACCTGCCTGTCGCACACACACAGGCGCGTTAGGGCCGAGCGGCTCGACTATAGTAGGTACCTCACCTACCTGCTACGAAATGATTTCCCGCGTGGTACAGCCCTAGATGAGTCTACCACTTAAGGTTTTATCTTCTAGGCCCTTTAACTGTAGCGAGATTGAATATCTTTTGTATGCAGATGTAAAATGCCATTGTTTTAACCGATTTCTACGAGCTACTGGTTTAAAGCAAGTTGTTTTTTTGGGTTACCTGCGCTTTTTTATTACTTATACGTCCTTGTAGGTACCTATACTCAAATATGCGTGTCAAACGAAGACACTTATCGGCTTTTTTGACCTGCGAATAAGGGGCAACCATAAAATACGTCACAAGTAAGGAGGTGGTCAACAAAGTTAGACATCGTGTGACAAGGGAGGTTGTCGTATCATAAGCTTCGTGACGTCACGTATTTAAATCTAGAGAAGTTATTAGGTAACTAAGACACTAAACTTCAACAATTAAAATTCTAAATTGAAATATGTAATTTTCACATAGCAGGTACTTTTTTAATAAAATAATTTCTAAATAAAATTTCAAAATATGTGACGTCTCACCAAAGGATTACAACCGTCACACAAAATGTGACCACCTGTGACAAAGAGGTGTAAAATTTGTGTAAAATTTGTGACGTAATTTACGAATGGCCCCAATGATAATTTAATGACGCGATGACCCGCTTCACCCTCTTCACATTTTCAGAATTATAGGCGCGATGATGAGTAATTTGAAACTGATGTCCGAATGGTGGTAACGTATCCTAATCCTATCCTAATCTATACTTATAATAAATCTGTAGAGAGGTCAATTCTGTACATGAAATATATTTCCAAAATAACTATCAGGGGGTGATTAGGGATCGATACTGATGCCAAAAATGCAATCAGTAAAATTTTTGTCTGTCTGTCTGTCTGTCTGTATAACCGTTATAGAAACAAAAACTACTCGACGGATTTTAACGAAACTTGGTACAATTATTTTTCATACTCCTGAGCTGGTTATAGTATACTTTTCATCACGCTACAATCAAAAGGAGCAGAGCAGTGAAGGGAAATGTTGGGAAAACGGGAGAAGTTACTCCATTTTTTAAGCTTCCGTCGCGTGTGCAACTTTAATGGTTAAAGCTACACAAAAATCATGTATGACGGAAATGTTCTCCTTAAAATTATATAAAAAATATCCCACGACAGCATATGTCTATCTTTTATGGTTGACTTACAATAACACGTGTAACTCCCGATAGCTTAGCAGTTCGAAGCTTTCTGATTATATGTGTCTACTCTTACGTTTATAACACTCAGTCATCCCTCATTAAAAAAGTTAACATTATTAACTATTCCATAAAAAAAGAATCATAGAAATCATGTGATACTACGCAGCCGGACCCACCGTGGATAAGGGTTAATTTTAATGCAGTTACAAATCTATGGAATTGTACGAATTGTACTCCAAAAATCAGCTATTGTACTAGAAGGGGTCAAAAAAAGCTGTGAAAAAAAACGTTTTATATAGACATTCTGTAGTATATTTAGTATATAATAATGCTGATAAGCATTGCACCCGTGCGAAGCCCGGGCGGGTCGCTAGTAATATTATAAATGCGAAAGTTTGTGAGTTTGTATGTATGTTTGTTCCACAATCAGACCTACGGATCGACGGAACGGTCCGGAACCTACGGACGACAAAACGGATTAAGTTGAAATTTGCTGTAGATGTAAATATAATGCCCGAATAAATAATAGACTACTTTAAAATATGAAAAACACCACAAAAACGATAAAAAAAACGCAAAAGGGATGATTTCTGTATAAATGGCGCTGGTAAGCAACAAATCTGACATCACCGACTAAAAATATTCAGTCTTTTCTATTCGATTATTGAAATTTGTCAGGACAACGTCTGTCACGGGTCGGCTAGTACTTTATACGAATCACAAGGCTTTTACATCTCGCTATAGTGTTTCAAGTTTTATTTCCGAGGTCTAAAATAAAATATACCTAAATAAATAGGATCACGACTGTTATCCCCTAGTACGGTAGACATCCTCTCAGATCTCCAGACGCTTAGATCCCTTGAAGATGTCTAGTGGGGGTAGTCAGAGGCACGTCCAAACATTACATTTGGCATATGCCCACATTTTGCAGTAGTTAGCATTCCATACGTGACAGGTTGCAAGCCCATCGCCGCTTATAAGAATACTAACTGGTTTCCTCACGATGTTTTCCTTCAACGTTTTGAGCACGTGTTTTGATGCGCATATAAAGTTTTCGTACAGAAAAATCCATTGATTCACACCGGGATTTGAATCCACCTTCAAAATGAAAGTCGAGGTACCTCCCACTCGGCCAACACGGCCTGCAGGGTCTAGTAGTCTAGTCTTCCCAGGTCTAGTGGTCTCTATCTACAGTATTACGGTTTACTGCGAGTGTAATGGATAGATAAATAATAAAACAGCATCCTTATTCTTGTATTTTATTGCAAATAAATAAGCTAAAATACAATTTACTCACAAAATTTTCCTATAAAAACTTAGCTACGTAAAGACATCTTCTTTGGCGATCTTGAAAATATAATCCAATTTCGATTTAAAAAAGTGGAAAAGTTAAAAGCACTTATTTAAAAAGTTTAGTTTTATAATCTGTACTTAAATACTATTTAAGTATAATATTTACAAATCGTACCAAAACGAATTATGGCACAGTGTTATAACTCATACATGAAAAAGCCTCAGTTAAAATTATAATATAAAACTAAGTATTATAAAATGCAGATAGTAAATGCAGTCTGTAAATACAAATCGTGAAAATATTATGTAAAAATAAGATTATGATTATTGATGTATGTCAAAGGTATTCAAGATTTAAAAAAAATATCATTGTACTAAGAGTACCTGGTAATATATTTATTTTATCAAATAGTACATCGGTATATTTTCTTTAATGATTGCAATATTAACCTTAAAATAACTTAGAATATTAATAGACACTTTCAAGGAGCACTACAGGATGAATGTCCTTACTCATCTTTATAAGAATGTTTTCTTTTTTCCAAACCAATTATTTACTTCAAAATGGTATTGAAAAGTATGTTTTAACGGCCATACAGCTATTTCGAAACCACAAATATTGTTCCTAGTCTATTTTCTACATAAAAAAATCTCAAAATTTCGACATTAACGACGACAGTGACAGTCTTATATATTCGACAAAACCGCACTCTTAGAAATCTTCGCATGTCGTAGTAGAATGTATGATGTCAATTAACAAAAGTAATGTGGGTCGTTTCATCGTGTCGATGAAACCACGATATATCGTTAATCAGTTTGCGGAGTAGATCCCATGGTCTTAGATTATTTTGTCGTAAATGACTGTGGTTTTTTTGAGGTTTCATGTTTAGAAAAGGCCATTGTTATGATTTGATTTGTATTTATCCCGAGTACTCCGTGTGTGTGTCTACCTGAAGCTGGCGGCTCTGCTTGGCCCCTCAGTGGGCTCGAGCACGATCCGCTTGAAGCAACCTTCCGGCAGCTGCTCCAATATCACCTTCACGTTGTCCACCTCGCCGCGAAGGCTGTCGTGTTCGTCCTGGTATTGCTTCATCCACCTGGGTGGAATAATATTATTCATTTATTTACACTTATATACATTACTAGCTGACCCGTGCCCGCTTCGCTGTGCGTAAGACATTTCTAATACCATCGTGGACTTTTTTGTAGACGTTTTTAAGGTGTACAATACTGTAATACATTATTTTGATATATCTCGTGGGGTTCAGCCAGCATTTGCAATTAAGCGCAAAAAAATGTGTTTATTTACGACATCACATTAGAAACCTCTAAAATTATCAGTGTTTCTCTACTATATTATGCATGTATTATACATATAAACCTTCCTCTTGAATCACTCTATTTATTTAAAAAAACCGCATCAAAATCCGTTGTCATTGTTATACATACATACAGACGCGGGAAGCGGAAAACGACTTTGCTTTATACTATGTAGTGATATACATACATTATAAAGAGAAATAAATCATATTTTTATTTGAAATGAATAAACTACTAGAGAATTTTAAAATATATTTCACCTATAAAAAGTTTTCTATATATTTATGATAATATCCCCCACAACAATTGCAATAATGTAACATACCTTATTGCAATAACTTTTGGAAGGAATTACATGAATGGGTTATTTGACAAGATTTTGAAAACCATTCTAGATTATTGAGTAGTTACTGTGGAACCCATAAAAAATATTATTTTCAATTCTGTTAAGTATTGGCCCTAAAAATGTAAATTAAATATTGACATTTTAAATAACCCGCAAAAACGCTTCTTTATGCAAATGAAATGGCGTCGCACTAGTTTCTGTGACGTTACATGCTTGTCAACAAATAAACAAACGTCAAGATTTTCAAAGCAGGTGATGACATATTGACAAGCATGCTACGTCGTCGTCGATTCGACCAATCCTGACCGTTTTGTGTCACGTGACTAGGGTTAATAATAGATTATAAATTTTAATTATGGGTTTTTTAATAAATCATTGTTTATTTTCAAGTTATTTTACTCCATAACGCTTTAAGAAGGCATCAACAACACTTTTTTTTCATACTGTCAAATAGCCTAGCGAATATTTTTCGTTTGTTTTAAATATAAAACAGTAGGTTGGAGACTCCTTTATATCGCAATATTATGTGTGGAGTCAAAAAAATAAAGCTCACAAATCTAACATAAACCTATTTCTACAGTATGTCCTATTGAGTAGGGCGAGTTCATTTTGTAAGGGTCTAATTTAAAAACAATTAACTTACCTTTGATGGTTGTTTTTGGCTTCTTTCAGATTCTTGATCTTTCCTTCAAGATCTACATCCTTCAATGCTCTCTCAGCTTGGTCAAGACTTTCCTCTGTAAAAATAAATGCTATCAGAACTTCTAGAAAGTAAGAAAATGTATTCTACAATGAAATTTTCCTACAGTGTTTTACACTTTTTGTATGTATAATTAACACACGTGAGACAAACCGATCAAAATAAAAACCGGTCAATTGAGAGCCAAAGTTACGTAAAATAGGTTCCTTTCATTTTAGGGTTCCGTACCCAAAGGGTAAGAACGGGACCCTATTCCTAAGACTTCGCTGTTCGTCTGTCCGTCTGTCTGTCACAGGGCTATCTCATGAACTGTGATAACTTAACAGTTGAAATTTTCACAGATTACGTATTTCTGTTGCCGCTATAACAAAAATACTAAAAACAGAATAATATGAATATTTAAGTGGGACTCCCATACAACAAACGTGTTTATTTCTCGTTTTTATAGATAATGGTACAGAACCTTTCGTGCACAAGTCCGACTCGCACTTGGCTGGTTTTTTTGTTCACACATGTTTGTTTTGCATGAGAACGTTAAAAGAACGCGTAAAAATATACATACGCACATTTACATAATTACTTTACGAATAGACGATCTCTAATATAAATATAAACTTACGCAGTCTGTCCAATGCGCCAGCGTCCAGCATAGGTAGGTTCTGGAGTTCGTCCATAATAGTTTTGAGGTCTTCGAGGCCCTTCTTCACTTGTTTCTCCGCCTCTCGGGCGTCTGTGTTCGCTTGCCCGACCTTAATAAATAAAACAATTTAATATAGTACACTAAAATAGTTCATACCTATAGGAGGATACGGCGAACGGACTTGCAACCTGTCACGTGTGGAGTGCTAACTAAATAAAATAAACTAAATATTGGTGGTCACTTTTACACATCGACATCTAGCCCCAAACTAAGCACAGCTTGTACTATGGGAACTAGATAACTGATAGAATACTTATTTATGTAAATACATACATAAGATACATACACAGAGCAAACATCTATGTTCATCAAATTAATATTTGCTCTGGGTGGGGATCGAACCCACAACCTACAGCGCTGAAGTTACTACCAACTGTGCTGTGAGGAGGCCGTCAACTACTGCAAAATGCGGACATGTGCCAAACGTAATATTTCGATCTGAATGCCTGGAATCACATTCAACAAAAAAATATTGATGTGGGTCTCCCATACAACAAACGTGTTTTTTTGCCGTTTTTTATAGATAATGGTACGGAACCCTTCGTGCGCGAGTCCGACTCGCACTTGGCCGGTTTTTTTCTACAAGTTGTGCCGACCCCGCGATAAGGTCATGCTTTCTACTTCATGGGATAAGGGCAAGATGATGATAATGGAAACTAGCAACACTGCTTACCTTCATCTTAGCGTCGCGAGTAAGCTGCATATTTTCCGCAGCCTGTTTCTCCAAGTCTTCGATCTGCTTAGCCGTGCCTTCGACGCGAGCTGAAACCGAAATAACATTGCAGAGACGAAAAATATGACGGAAAACATCTATCTATCTAACAATTCGTAATATTTTTTTTTGAAATTATAATTAAACACTCACTTGATAGTTTCTCAGCCTCATCTCTCAGGTTGACGGCTTCGGCCCTCGACGTAGACGCCTTCTTTCTAATCTCATGTGCAGCCTGGAACCAAATGCAATTATTTTTAGGGTTCCGTACCCAAAGGGTAAAAACGGGACCCTATTACTAAGACTTCGCTGTCCGTCTGTCTGTCACAGGGCTGTATCTCATAAACCGTGATAGCTAGACAGTTGAAATGTTTTGTTTATAATTTCTGATTCTCGGTCGATTCACTTGACTCCAAAAAGATCGAATAGTGAATCTTTACAAAAAAAACCTGCGTTAATTCTTGACATTAATGGCGATTCTGTTGACACCATAAACTAACCAAAAATTCGCAACGATCAATATACTTCTCCCAATTTTAAGATTGTTACTTACACACAACACAACTTTGTCAACACACAATCTTATTTTATTAACATTTAAGTCTAGTTAACTAAATAGTGCCAACAAAATCGCCACCATTGTGTCATTTAGGTATTTTTTACAAGATTGGCCTTACTATATTTTTTTTGAAATTATCTGTACGCTTCATTGAAGTTTGGTGGGTTTTAATCTCAATTAATTTTAAAGCTGCACCAAACTGAGAATACTGACTATCTCCTAAAGTAGTAGATATTAATAATATTGTAAATGTGAATGATTGTGAGGGTGTTTGTTGTATGTTGTATGTTTCATAGTCAATCAGGCCTAAACGATAAAACAGATAGGAATAAATATGCTGTAAATGTAGATATATGCCCAAATAAAAAAAAACTACTTTGAAATCCTATAAATGATATAATATGTGCAAAAAATCTGACATCAGTCGTCATAACAACGTGCGTTACTCTATGCGATTATTGAAATTTGGACAGGAAAACGTCTGTCGCGGGTCTACTAGTACCTTAATATGTAGTAGTTACCTCTGAAGCCTTGTCGGCGTAGTCCTTCCTGGCTGTCTGGGCAAGGTCCCTGGCCTCCTTGGCCTTGTCGCTGGCCACGGTCAGTTCTTCAGCAATGTTGTTGATGCTGGCCTCAGCAGCGGCCACCTTCTGTTGAACGCCAGGCACGTCCAGCGCTGCTTGTTCCGCCAACTGACGCGACTCGTTTACTTGGTCGCTGAACTCTGTGAATATATCATTTTATCACATTGCTGTATCTCATGAACCGTGATAGCTAGACAGTTGAAATGATGTATTTCTGTTGCCGCTATAACAACAAATACTAAAAACAAATTTAAAATAAATATTTATGTGGGGCTCCCTTACAACAAACGTGTTTTTTTGCCGTTTTTTATAGACAATGGTACAGAACCCTTCGTGCGCGAGTCTGACTCGCACTTGGCCGGTTTTTTTAAATCGTCAGTCATTTATGCAAACTTTTGTCGAAACGATGTAACTTTGATACGAATATTGTTACGATATTTGTAATAGCTGTTGATTTCAAGTCTCACCTTTCAAAGTCTTGTATATTTCGTTAGCGTCTTTCAGCGTGGCTTTTGTAAGGTCCACGTCAGTCTTGGCTTGGGCTTGGAGGACATCCAGCTTGCCGAGGAGGTCGTTGAACTCGTCTTGTCGATCGTGGCCCCTTTCGAGTAATTCGCGACCATGCACCATTGATTGCTCGAGGTTTGTGAGAGTGATATCGTTTTCGGCGATTAGGCGCTCCAACTCGGCGGATTTCTCGTCGATCTGATGATGGGATATAAAATGATGTTAGGAATATCTCTTCAGGGGGCGGGGCCTAGCATTCTAATGACGTAATCGCTGTCATTAGCCGAACAAAGCGCGCTCACTTCTTTCTTGGCTTTCGAACGTGGCGGACGTCTTGTAAATTATTGTTGCCCGGGTTAGAATTTTTTTGTTTTCTTAAATAAGTTCATTTTATTATATTGACCGTACCTAATTATTATAAAGCTCGTATTATTTAGTATCGGTATTTCGATTTCTCTTTTAAAAAATCTATTTCTATCTTGATCAGTTTGTTTTCAGGAATTGTTTATTCTGACCGATAAAGTACTTCTAATATTGACTGAAAGATGTTAATGCAGATATACTTTGTCCTGTACGTGTCGCTATTAAAAGCTACATTATCAACGAGATACTATAATCTTTATTAGTACGGGCGAAGCCATTGACCGATTTAAAACGTCAATCTGAGACTTATCCTCTTTGTAGTTTACATTGAGGCGGAATGGGCCGATTTATTTTCGACTTTTTTATATTCCCAATTTTTTTTGTTATTTTAGGAATTTCAATGTTTTACGATATAGTCGTGATTATCGATTTTCTAATGTGTGACCAGACATTGCGCGGCAATCGAGCGCGGCACCCGCGACCTACCTGCCGTGCTCAAACAGTGTCACACCTTATATCACGGGTAAAAGCTAGTTAGCAATATAGCTTACAGTCTTGTTCATCTGAATAGCTTCCTCCTTCAGCTTATTGAGTTTGATATCAGGCAGCAGGGTTGTATTGACTTCCGCAAAGAGACCGAGCGCTTCGTCATAGACTGTCTTAGCTCGGTTCAGAGCTTGGTCGGCTAGCTCCCTCATACTGCTGAGCTTGCCTGAAGCTGCGTTCAGCTCATTTGTAAGGATTTGTACTTCGTTGCTGGAATATATAACAAAAGTCAGGTATAATGCTATCACTAAACAAACACCAATGCTATGAATCAAATGTAATGTTTTAAGTGCCTCTGACTACTCTCATAAGACATTTTAAAGGCTATGAGCGCCTTGAAATCTATCAAAAGTCTAATATAATTAAATAAATATTGGCGGACATTATCACAGAGCGCCATCTAGGCCAAACTAAGCAAAGCTATAGGAAGTAGATAACTGATATAATACTTATACAGGGTGTCCAAGAACCTGGCGTCCAACTGGATTCCCACGATGCCCCAAGTTCTAACAGTATTCAGAAAAATATTTTAAAAAATCCACCCCATGTACTTACAGAATTATACTGATTTCAAAAAAAAAGGGGAAATGAGCACCCTGTGACATACTTTTGAATGCTGTGACTGCTAATGCTGATAATTTCGATATTTCTTGGAGGTTTTGTAATCTAGGGTATTGCTGTGTCTAAATAGAATGTAAAAATAAAGTACTTATTGTACCATTTTAAAATAAAATATTATTTTAACTAAAGGTGATATGGAAAATTATTGAATTTCGCAACTTTGACCGACTGTAGTGTAAAAAAAATGTACCAAAATAGTATGGCAAGTGACGTCAAATTTTGACGCGTTTATTCCTCTTTTTAAAAAGGTATAATACTTACACATTAATTTGAAAAAAAAAATTTTGATAATATTTTTACTCAACAACCCAATTTTTACGAAGTGCCTACCTACTAACGGTAACTGTCGGACCCTTTCTTATCTTAGAAACTGTTATGTTACTACTATTATTTACTTCGGTTCCAAGAGTGAGCAAGAAGGAAATACACACAGGTAGATGGGTTCCCAGTAGAATAAAAGCAAAGAATGTTAGTTTAAAGATATTTTATTACAATAAATGTTCAAAATGTTGACCACCCGCGGCAATACAAGCTCTCACTCTCCTTAAAAAGGACCGCTTTATGTTTCGCGAGTAACTTTTTTGACGTATCACCTGCACTGCTTGTGTTATCTTCTCACGAAGGTCAGCGATGTCATTAATGGGCTTCGCATAAACGAGCTCCTTCATAGTTCCCCAGAAAAAAAAATCCAGCGGATTTAAGTCAGGTGAGCGGGCTGGCCACGGGATTGTTCCTGATCGCCCAATCCACCTGTTCGGGTATTGCTCGTCCAAAAACTCTCTATAAAACGCTCACCTGACTTAAATCCGCTGGATTTTTTTTTCTGGGGAACTATGAAGGAGCTCGTTTATGCGAAGCCCATTAATGACATCGCTGACCTTCGTGAGAAGATAACACAAGCAGTGCAGGTGATACGTCAAAAAAGTTACTCGCGAAACATAAAGCGGTCCTTTTTAAGGAGAGTGAGAGCTTGTATTGCCGCGGGTGGTCAACATTTTGAACATTTATTGTAATAAAATATCTTTAAACTAACATTCTTTGCTTTTATTCTACTGGGAACCCATCTACCTGTGTGTATTTCCTTCTTGCTCACTCTTGGAACCGAAGTAAATAATAGTAGTAACATAACAGTTTCTAAGATAAGAAAGGGTCCGACAGTTACCGTTAGTAGGTAGGCACTTCGTAAAAATTGGGTTGTTGAGTAAAAATATTATCAAAATTTTTTTTTTCAAATTAATGTGTAAGTATTATACCTTTTTAAAAAGAGGAATAAACGCGTCAAAATTTGACGTCACTTGCCATACTATTTTGGTACATTTTTTTTACACTACAGTCGGTCAAAGTTGCGAAATTCAATAATTTTCCATATCACCTTTAGTTAAAATAATATTTTATTTTAAAATGGTACAATAAGTACTTTATTTTTACATTCTATTTAGACACAGCAATACCCTAGATTACAAAACCTCCAAGAAATATCGAAATTATCAGCATTAGCAGTCACAGCATTCAAAAGTATGTCACAGGGTGCTCATTTCCCCTTTTTTTTTGAAATCAGTATAATTCTGTAAGTACATGGGGTGGATTTTTTAAAATATTTTTCTGAGTACTGTTAGAACTTGGGGCATCGTGGGAATCCAGTTGGACGCCAGGTTCTTGGACACCCTGTATACTATTTTAAATATAGTTCAATACAGTCTAAAAGACTTGTCAAATAGAAAAGATGACGTGATCCTATATATTTTGCGTGAAATATTTATTTCAAAAATAAAGTTAAAAAGAATACCTAATATTGGCTTGCTTAGTGATTCCATCCTTCGCAATCTTGTTGGCAGAGAGCGAGGTATTGAAAGCTTTGTCAGCTATAACCCTGATGTTTTTGGCTTCATTCTCTAGTTTCTCTGCCATCAGTCTGGATTCCTTTGCCAAGGCGGACA
Source organism: Hydriomena furcata (assembly GCA_912999785.1). NCBI lineage: Eukaryota > Metazoa > Arthropoda > Insecta > Lepidoptera > Geometridae > Hydriomena > Hydriomena furcata. The sequence goes on from OU538821.1 coordinate 6,241,968, forward strand.
TGTCCACCGACTGTTTGCCGAACTGGTCGGAGCGATTGCGCGCTTTAACCAACGCCGCTGCACCCTCGCCGTCCAAGTATTCCAAGGCACTCTGTGGATGATGATGATTAATATCAGTATTTATTTAAGGTGATACTTGAAATTTTTGGTATTTTGTATGGGCTAAAACAACACGGATAAGACGAAAAAAGTGATAAAACCACATTATCATGAAAACTATCAAACTTAAAAGAAACTTCTTTAATTTATGTAGCTAGTATAATTATAATGTTTTGGAAGACAACTTTGGAAAATAAATCTATCGAGAAAAGTTTTTCCAATCGTGTTTCTGTTCTTCATTTATCTAGATTAAATCCTTTGTTATCTTTGTTATAAAAAAAACAAAACTGTATGTTTTACGGTTATTGAGAATAAACAATTTTACATTCATAAAAAAATATATACCTCGTTCTAAGCCGTGTTGGCCGAATGGGACCTGGAATGGGTTGTACTTCGACTTTCAATACGAAGGTCGTGGCTAAGCTGAGATGTTGGTATACCCTATGGAGTAGGTTAGCCCCTATCTATACCATATTGGCTAGTCAAGCCATCTAAAAACATGACCCAAGCAATACAGCGTCCTGTGAGTAAGTAGAGAGTTTCAGCTGAAGATATATCTATACTGATTTGATTGTTTGTTTGTTTGCATCGAATAGGATGCGAAACTAATGGACCGATTTGAAAAATTCTTTCACTGTTAGAATCCATCCCATATCTAACATAGGTTATAGAATATTTTCAAAAACGTTAGGGATCCGTATGAAAACTTCGATAATGTAACCCAACGTGTGAAAAAAAAACAAAAAATAAATCCTTATATCGCGTTTTCTGCGGAAATTATTGACAATAGAGCAAAGTGATGTTGTACAGTTTTATATAAACATCAATATCTACAAAAAAGGCCGTAATACCATAGGTCTAACTATTAGGGATCCGTATGAAAACTTCGATAATGTAACCCAAGGTGTCAAAAAATTACCAATAAAATCATTATTACACCCGTGCGACGCCGGAGCGGACTGCTAGTAAACTATAAAAAAGGCCCTTACTATAACTTTACAAATACAAAAGCAGGTACAAAAGACTTTCCCAAATTATTAATAGATAAATTGTTTATTGACGTGTTTTGTAAGGGCTTTGTTCATTATATAGGTTAAGGTAGTAAGTACTAAATGGTTATTTACGTTTATTTCTTTCTGCGCCGCTTCGATGGTATCTTCAGCTTTGGAGACGTTACCCTTGCTCCTCTCCACGGCTTCATTGCCGTCGTAGCTTTCATCTTCTATCTTGAAAAGCATGTTCCTGTAAAAGGAACTAGTTAGTAAAGCTACATACATACTTACTATCTATAAATAAAAAAGTATGTATAACAAAAAAAAAGGCTACCTCCCAAGCATGGTAAACAGATCACCAGTCGTTCAGATGGCTCTTATTTTGATTCCTCTAAAGTCCAAATTAGCGTGAATTATTTAAGGCCTCGTGGCTTCGTCCACGTGTAAGTTTTCAATAATTGCATAGAAAAAAGCAATTTCAGTTTTCCGAATTATACTATTTTCAGTAGAATGCGTCTTTATAAAACCAATATGTAATAGATTTTTTGCACACCAGCGCTATCTATACCCAAATCATCCCTTATGCGACTTTTTTTCATTTTAAGAATGTTTTTCGGATTATAATCTATCTATGTAGACAGATAATTAAGTACCCTAACCAGTACTTACAATCCGAAAAACAACCTGTAAATGATAAAAAACGCTAAAAAGATGATTTTGGTACTAGGGGTAGTTACAATCCGAAAAACAACCTCTAAATTATAAAAAAAAACGCAATAAGGATGATTTTGGTATAGATGGCTCAGGTATGCAACAAATCTGACATCACCGACTAAAAACATTCAGTCGTCACAACGCAGTGCAACGCAGTTTTGACTATTAAATGATACGCATTCTACCAAAATTCATAATTTATTTTATCAGTAGAAGGTTTATAGGGTAAAAATTGTTAGTTTGAATTATTGAAATTAAGGCACAAACATCCCTACAAACTTTTGCATTTATTATTGGGATGTATTAAAATAAAGTGAAAAATAAAAAAATTGTGTTCTTTTAAGCGGCGATGGGCTTGCAACCTGTCACGTATGGAATACTAACTACTGCAAAATGTGGGCATGTGCCAAATATAATGTTTGGACGTGCCTCTGACATCCACTGGACATCTAAGGATCTAAGCGCCTGGAGAGTGTCTACCGTGCTTGGGGATTACAGTCGTTATTCTATTATTATTCTAGACCTTGCAAATTGCATTTACATGATTTTATACTCCTATCTTTAAAGGATCTAAGCGTCTGAAGATCTGAGAGGATGTCTATCATACTGGGGATTACAGTCGTGATCCTATTTATTTTTTTATTTTTATTAAAATAAATTTCAGAAGTGTGTTACCTGACATCGCCAAGTCTGTCCGACAGTTCGACCAAGTTGTCGGTGAGGCTTGAGCCGGAGCCACCGCCGTCTCCATTACCGTTACCGTTGCCGAGCTCGGCTTGCGCATCCTGCGTTAACCGCTCAATATCGTTTCTCACCCGTTGTAGTTCGTTGTCGAAATCTGCGTTCTCAACTACTGTTGGCGCCTTCGAGATTTTAGATAGGACCTGCGGGGAAAGATAATGGTTTGTTACAACAGTAGGCCCATACTCACGATGGTGATTAGGGTGCGTTTACGCGAATTGCTCGAGTATACATTTCGAGCGCTGTGATTGATCAATTCAGCACCGCGTTAGAAGAAACACAGTCTGAAGATCTCATATCTCAAGACGCTTAGATCTTTGAATATGTCTAAAAGGGGTAGTAAATATAAGAATAAAGAATGCAGATGACTATATACTTACGTCGTCTAGTTGTCGTAACTCCTGCCTGTGCTGGGTAACAACGTCAAGCACCAAGTTGTAGCAAGGAGGGCAGTCATCGCAGCCCTGGCCATCTGGACGGCGCTTCTTGTTTTCCATACATCTGAAACGTTCAACATTTCAGATGCCGATTCATATTTCGAATTTCAGATTTCATTTATTTATAAAGTTTTAGTTTTGTACATAGATCCTAAAATTATTGATAGTACTGGATGGGAATCGAACCCACAACCTACAGCGCAGAAGGCAGAGTTACTACCTACCAACTGAGCTGTGAGGCCAGTCCTAAAACTACTACAAAAACTTTTTTTTTTATATTTAGTTTTCAGTTACCGAGTAGACCTATTTCAATTTGTCAATACCTGTCACAGCGCCTGCCCTCGACATTCTCCTGACAGTAGCACTGGCCTGACATGTCACACTGGTAGTTAGTTGAGCCCCATTCATCGCAGTTGCAGTTCTGACAACCTTCAGGGTTGAAACCGTAGTGGTAAGCGCGGCAGCGATCGCAATGTATACTGCAAACAAGTAATAAATTACCAATATTTAATTGGTTAGTTTCTTTTTAAACGTAAGTATACTAACTTTAACGAACTTGTGAGTAGATAAATAAATAAATATTAGTGGACATTTCACACAGCGCCAAACACTTTTTTGTAAATAACAATCTGGTCAGATAGAATGGCATCTAATAATGTTAATTTTTTTTTCAAATTGCAAACTATCATGGAGTGCTCTTACTTATGTGGTTTACCTGTATAAGCTGTTTAAATGAAAGTTCAAAGAACATTGTTGTATTTATCACAAGAGTTAATGCAGTGAAGTTTTTCATCATATTTCTAATTCAAATTCAAATTGTTTATTGAATCAGTTGAGCTTATGTATTTTGTAAATATTCTGTAATATATTAGTTATTTGTTTTTTAAATAAATTTTTTATTGTATTTTATGTTGTTACAATTGGTGTAGGTAAGTACAACCCGGTCAGAATATCTGTGCACCTCGCTGGAATGCGGCGCCTCTCCCGCTCTCTCTCTCTCCCGCCTCGCCCGTACCCAGACCGCCGATATGACGTCACGAGGTCAGGTGCACAGATATTGTGACCGGGTTGTATGTAGAAGATAGGTAGCTTTTAAATGGAGCCTCAGCTAGTTATAGTATTTACCCATCAATGCCTGGCTTGCAGTAACACTCGCCGGTGGTGGGTTCACAGGTGTTATTATACGACCCTTCGAGGTTGCAATCACAGGCCTTGCAGCCGTCGCCAGAGTCAATGTTGTAGTAACCATCCTGCGAACAATTACTATGGAGTTAGTGTTGAACTATGATTGTAAGCTTTAGTACAGGCCAGCTGGCATTCTATGTCTGGAAGAGATCGCTTATTAGCGAAAAGACTTATTATTGTTAAGTTTTTGCTCTAATTTAAGTTTCTCTTATTGTTTTATTATAATTGGTGTACATTAAAGCATTTTCATTCATTTATTAATTCATATACCAGCCAAATACTCGTGAAAATCGATTGTATTGTCATGTCATTTAGAAATGAAAATGTAAATAAACAGGAGACAGACTTTAAATAAATAAATTTATATATTGGTAGACATTATCACACAGCGCCATCTTGCCCCAAACTAATTAAAGCTTGTATCATGGGAACTAAATAACTGATAGAATACATAAATACTTTTTTGTAAATACATACTTAAGATACGTTATAACACCCAGACACAGAACAAACATCTAGGTTCATCACATGTGAAAGTTTTGCCTCCTCACCTCACAACGGTCACAGTTTCTACCAATAACATGAGGCTGGCAGGAGCAGAAGCCAGTCAATCCATCGCACTGAGGTGGTCCCTCGGGGCTTTCAATAGTGCCAGCTACATGACACTCGCAAGGCCTACAGTCGCCCTTATTCTTTTGGTCGAGAGCATCTCCATAGTAACCTGCAATAATATATATGATCGGAGTGTGAATGGGAGCGTTGGAAGAGGAAGACCTCGGCGTATTTTCCTGGACCAAATTGATGACGTTTTGAAATAAAACCGGCCAAGTGCGAGTCGGACTCGCGCACGAAGGGTTCCGTACCATTATCTATAAAAACGGCAAAAAAAAAAACATGTTTGTTGTATGGGAGCCCCCCTTTAATATTTATTTTATTCTGTTTTTAGTATTTGTTGTTATAGCAGCAACAGAAATACATAATCTGCGAAAATTCCATCTGTCTAGCTATCACGGTTCTTGAGATTCAGCCCTGTGACAGACAGACGGACAGAGTTCGTAATAGAGTCCCGTTTTTACCCTTTGGGTACGGAACCCTAAAAAGGCCAAGTCAAGAGTCTCTAAACCGACGAGCATGCATGAGGAATGTGATGAAGAGTGAATGAAGCAAAAGAAGTATATCAGGATCGTACCAAATGGAAAGTCGTTACCTCTGCCTCTCGCTACCTCTCTGGGAAACAGGCGTGATTTTATGTATGTATTTTTTTGCTTTAATTGCTAGCTGATTTCTGTTTAAAGTTAAAATTTATAAAAGTAAACTAAGTGGAAGGACATACATTTAAGGGGCTCCCAGTCGACGATTGCTCTTTTTCGAAACGAAAAAAGAAATACTTCTGAACAAGCCACATCTCCTATTTTTATAAGTATATTACTTCAGGTTCCTACCTAGATTTCTATTAAGCTGAAAACATAATAGCAGAAACTTTTCACGATAAAGATATTATTTCAAAATGATACGTTTTAGAATTTATGATCGAAATATTTTATATACCTACTATTAAAATCAACTTGTGATTTATTGTTAAAGATAGGTAATATGTAGATCTAGATTTCTATTAGAATAGATTTTTGATAAGTAATTATACATAATTTATATCATTAATTTATTCGAAAAGCTAAGGCGGACCGCGCGCCGAATTTGTCGTCATTGCAGCGGTCGGTAGGATTATTTATCGAAGTGATTAAAGATGGGTACATCTTTATTCACATATACTATACATTATAAAATAGGAGATGTGGCTTGTTCAGAAGTATTTCTTTTTTCGTTTCGAACAAAAACAATCGTCGACTGGGAGCGCCTTAATTGGTGTACTTTAGAATGCTGCTTAGAATCTAGAGAGTTAGCTGAGTTAGATGAGTTAGCACACAGTTATCTTATTTACAAACCTAGTTATTTTATATTCAAAAAACTTGAGATAGCAATAATGAAACCTAAGGTACCAAAAAATTGCCTATAGTCTTCAAGTACACCCGTGCGAAGCTGTGATTGACAGCAAGTCACTGATACAACTAAAATGTTTACTGAAATGTTATAATAACACTCACCACTCAGACACTTGTCGCAGTGCTCCCCAGCAGAGTTGAAAATACATTTGAGACATGCTCCAGTGGTACGGTTGCAGTTCCCGACTGCATTGGGGTCAACGTTGCCATTGCACTGGCATTCCTCACACTGACGCGGAGGCCCAAACTGGCCGGTGGGGTCTCCAAAATGACCGTCAGCACAGACTTCACATTTCGGACCTAGAAAATAAAAAGGTTGTAAGATACAGCAAACCTAATTTAAATTATGGTTTAGTTGTGGTAGGTAACTGAATTCAAAGTTTTAAAGAATTGTTTACCAGTCAATCTATATTATTCTTAGCATTCCATACGTGACAGATTGCATGCACGTCGCCGCTTACAAGAATACTATCACGAGGTTTCCTCGCGATGTTTTCCTTCACTGTTATAAGCACGTAATTTTGATGCGCATATAAATTTGAACTATATATAACAATATATAACAAGCAAATTTGAAGTGAAAAAGCTATAATAACAACTGTAAACTCTCTTACCAGCATAGCCCACAGGGCAGTCAGTACAAACAATACTCTGATCCATGAGCTGGATACAGCCACTGTCTTTAGGACATGGACATGGCTTGCAGTCCTCAGGGGTGCCAGCGATGGCATTGCCATAGAAACCTTTGGCGCAAAGCTCACAGTTGCTACCAGTGGTGTTGTGTTTGCAGATGCAAAAACCTGGAAAATAAAAATAAAAACATTAGAATATACAGGTAATTAGATCCTTGAAATGGCTAAAGAGGTGTGTCCAAACCTTACTTTTGGCATGACTACATTTTATTTTTCCATACATAAAGGTTGCAAGCCTATCGCTGCTGAAAGAATACCAACTGGTATCATCATGATGTTTTCCTGAATTCCATATCAAGAAAAAATATGCATATTAGTCTTAGAAAATTATGTTTTTTTTTTATTCAAATCAATTACTCTCAGAACTCTGTGGGGTTCAAAGAACTTGATAAAAAATAGAAAATTTAAACTTACCAGTAGCAGTATCACAGATATGCGCATGACCATTACAATCACAAGGAATACAGGTAGAATAGGGTCCTCCATTAGCTGGCTCGTGTTTAAATCCTGGAGCGCACTCTTCACAGTAATCTCCAACATATGCAACAGGGCATTCACATTTCTCAACCCAGTTGGCAGGATCAGCCCCTTTCTCTCGACCAATCTTCACTGTCTCTAGCTTAAAGTTCATCAAATAACCTTCCCCTCCTTTGTTGTATGTTCCTCGTATTTTGATAGCAGTCAAGTTTTGGAGAATGGTCATATAATCAAAGTTGGAAAGGGTGGGTGTCCATTGGTAGCTGGGGTCTTCGTGGAGACGGAAAGTGTATTCTTGAGCCTGGAAAATTAATACTTGTAATGACACTGTTACGGATGCAGAACATTGAAGTCTTATGTGGGCGGGGCATGCATGCAAATATACTAGAGTAGAATTTGAGTAGGTATATGGTCAAATTTCTCTTCTCAGTCAATCAATCAAACAAATTATTTATAAGTTTGAGATTTTTAACTGTGTGTTTATGTGAGTTTGATGATAAAGATTCCGATACTAATGTTGTCTGACTGATACCAATTCCAGTTGTTCCGAACTCAGGTAATGATTGAAGTTCTACATTTGAATTTTGAACAATAAAATATTATTAGAAAAAAAACGACAAGAAATAGAAACGAGGTACAGACCTGATCTGAAGGCTCCGGGTTGTTCTGTCCATAGATGTTCATTGCTATCGAAGTTTTGGCGCCCTCTAGGATAATGTCCTGAGAAGATGGGTAGCCGCGGCTCTCACCGAGGCGAAGCGTAAATTTCAAATCGTGGTTGTACGAAGGACGCTGGTCTCCTAGGAATTGGTTGGAAGCCAAGAAGTAGATGATTTCGGAGCCCTTGGATGACACAGCTGAAAACACGTTTGTACCTTTATCTCTTATCTCAAAGCAATAGGAAAAGGAATAATAGGAAAAGTTCATTGTAAATTTCTCATTTATTTCTGCATTCGACTATGTCTATGTTGTACCTACTTTTTTATTTATAAAAGTAAAAGCTATTTGAATAAGTGTAGATACAGAATAACAGGATGCTACACTCATCATCTTCATCTTTCTGCCCATAACCCACAAGATACGTGATACGTGATATGATTGATACGACAGTAGGTAACTAGAATCTTGAAATTTCCGCCACAACCCACAACAACAACCAACAACCAAGTTCACAGTGATTTCATTATACTTAGACTTTGACTTTGACAATCTATAGAGTTTAATTTTTGACAATGACAGCATTGACAGAAAGCTTTTGATAACTTTCTGATACTTTTCAGCCCTCCATCGACCCAACCATAGACCCCAAAATAAAAAGAAGAAGAAGATTCCATACGTCCGTTCGTCCTTGTTTGTTTTTGTTTACTTTTGAAAAAGGCGCGCGGCTGGTCGGCGATTCTTGCCGTTTTTGTTTACAGTAAAAAATAGGCAAACGGGTGAACTTTGAGGCCTATGATGTATAAAACCCACCTTTCGTAGACCGTGGAATATGTACGGTAACGTTTATAAGCATGTGAAGTGAAAGTAAAGTTAAAAGTGACTGCAACCAACAGCTGAACAACTAAAACCAACAGAGATTCGATTGTGGCATAGCTTGCCTAACCTTTACGCGGCCTAAAAACATGTTTACTTTTACCAACACAACATCGATCACAGAACACTTGAACTCACCAATATTCTGTGTATTAGCATTGAACTTCAATGCAGCCGGCAATCTCTGGTCTTCCTCCGCACCCCACTTCTCAGAGTCTCTGATGAAATGAGCGCTGATTTCGTGAGCTTGGTACTTTGGAGCTGAATTACAATCAGAGGAATGCCCGAAGCAGAAGCATGGAGTACAGCCAAACTTGTTAGCTAGATCTAGGTTGAAGAATCCAGGTTTGCATCTAGAGGAAAAAAAACCCCAGTAAGTATTTCAAAGTACACATTACAACGGGAATTACTCACGTAAATGATATATTGTCCATTAAATTGGACCATTAAACGCGCGCGTTAATGGTTTATGGTCCACTTACCCTGAAGAAGATTCTCTAGATGAATCGAAACATTGACGGTGTCCTCATTGACAATTTATCATTTATGTGAGTAATTCCTGTTGTTGTAATAATGTGTAGTACAACTCACGAAATTACCTAAGTTAAAATTAATCCTATCCGCTATTCTTTGCCTAAATGGAATTTCTAGCTCTATTATGATATGAAATTACTTACTCTCTACACATCCTGCCTTCTACATTCCCTTTACAGAAGCAAACACCAGTCACGGGATCACACTGTGGGGTGTTGCCATACGACCCTGATTCATTGCATCCGCATGGCTTGCATCCGTGATTTGTGAATTCATAATGGTTGGGAGAGCAGACATCACACTTGTCTCCAGTCACTCCTGGCTTGCACTGACACTTGCCTTCCGAGTTACACTGTAGGCTGCGGGACCCTGAAAAAAAAGGTAAGTGTCAAGTTACAAAGAGCCTTTAAACAATCAGCCATTAAAGGAATAATTATGTTTAAAAACTAAAAAGGAAATGTTGTGACCAATCAAAAAGTCAAGGGACAGTATTAGTTTTTTTTAAGTTTAATGAACTATTAGTCCTACATGAATATAATTTAAATGGGACCAACTTGAGACTATTCTCACTAAGTACAAAAGAAAAAAATCATTTAAATAAGATCACCAGTGGCCTAAGCATGAACCACTATCGTATCAACAACCTATCGTCCAAATGTCAAAATTGACACTTTTTGTATAGAAAAAGTGTCAGTTTTGGCATTTGGATGATACATTGTCGATATGATACTGGTTCATGCCAAGCCCCCAGGTAAAAAGATAATATGTATACAAAAAAAAAATACATGACCTCCTGAGAACCTTCTCTTTTGCATCAGTAAAAATGAGCTAAGAAGTTTTTCTAATTACTCACCAGTAGGGTTGCAATTGCACGGCAAACACATCTCCCCAACTCCCTGGAAGTAGTTTTCTTTGCAACGCTCGCAGTTAGGCCCGTCTCTGTTCTCAGCACAATCAATGCAGTGGCCTCCGTGTCCAATCCTTTCATACAGATCCTTATCGAAGTAGCATTTGTTTGAGAATCCATTGCAATTACAAGCTGTGAATAAATTATTATGATAAATATCACAGATAATAATATAATGTTATGACAATTTACATCAAATTTTTCATGAATCAAGATTCGATTCATTGCTATTTTGTCTTTAATTTTTAAATTTTCCGTCTATACTGTTGCAAACTGTCTATTAAGTAGCACATTGATCCAGATCACTACAAGTTTGATAGATATTAGGTAATTTAGATATAATCCATAATGGTAATGTGGTGGTTTGCAAGAGTTATTTAAATCAATTCAATAAAACTCAAACACAAGCATATGTACATACAGATAAACAGACAGGATGTGGCCTTTTGTAGATAACTGTAATCATGCGCAACTTTGTTCGCATTGCCAGATTTCTTTCAAAATTTGATTTCTAGATACCTCCTGTTCACTTCTGGCACCCTATGCTGCCTATCAAAATAATATTATGACACACTTTTCATATCAATATAAATATTAAGGTTAGGTTATTTTATTTGCAAAATTTCATGGAAAATTTCAAATTCATCGTTGGAGCCGTTTCCGAGATTCAGATTATGTATATATCACTACATAGTATAAAGCAAAGTCGCTTTCCGCTTCCCGCGTATGTATGTATGTATGTTTGCTTATATCTTTAAAACTACACAACGGATTTTGATGCGGTTTTTTTTAATAGATAGAGTGATTCAGGAGGAAGGTTTATATGTATAATAACATGCTACCCGTGCGAAGCCGGGGCGGGTCGCTAGTTATATATACAAGAATTGCTTATGGTATTAGATAGATAGATAGATTCAGAGAAAAAAAGAAATATGATCAGATGATTTTCAGTGTACATCTCAAAGCAAGCTTTGCTGTTACTGTCAAATCTGAAAATGATGTTACTGATCATCAAGGTTAAGAAATGTTACTGGGTAAGTAAAAGAACAGAAGTAATAGAAAGTAGTCATTCGCATGTTTCTTTATAAATTGTTCACCACCTAGTTTATACACATAGTAGGTAGTCATCATCACAATGTTGTTACCACATAGACACATGGTGACAAGCGAGCTGAATGAAACTCCACCACCACCCACCATTTTATTGTGATTGAATAATTCTGATAAAATAATTTTAATTTTGGCAATCAAGGGTCCCCTTGTTAGCCAAAAAGCAAACTTCAGCATCCATCACCGTATATCGCTCGCATTGAAATGCTATCGTCACAATACTGCAGCATTGTACTCAGTACTTACCCTTGCACTCGTGCACGTTGGTCGGCGACGCACGTCCCCAAGGCTGGTCGTTGTAGAAGTCGAGACATCTCTCACAATCACGACCGGCCGTAAAGTGCTCGCATCTGAAAATGTTGATAGTTTTTTAAAGATTCATGGATAATCTCAGTTAGCTACTGCCTGTCTAAGTGGATTCTTCAAAATTTTATATTTACTCACATTAGTAGTAAAACCTATTCAATCAATAGTAGTCAATAAAGTTGGCTTGGTAATTCGCAGTTTAAGGTGATAAGTGACATTTTTGATTTTTTGTATGGGCTGAGATGGGATGAGTCTACCCGGATAAGATGGAAAAAATAATAAAACTGCATTATTTTGAAAACCATCAAATTTAAAAAGAAACTGTCTGTAATTTACTTAGCTTTTATGATTATCTAACGAATCATATAAATATGAACTGATTAACTATTCATAGTTTTTATTAAAAACGAAACTAGTGTTTTTGAAGAGCCAACTTTGGAAAATAAATCTATCGAAAGAATTTACACCAATCGTGTTTCTGTCTGTAATTTATCTAGGTTATATCCTTCAGTTATCTTTGTCATAAAAAACATAACTTAGCATTTTTCAATAACATTTATTACTCATCTAAAGGATAACTTCGCCAGTATATCTGTTAGATCTATTGCTCCTTGAGACCTCGTTTGTTACCTGCAAGTTCTGCTCCTAGAGCCATCTTCCATCTCCTCGGTGTCGCAAACAGAGGCGTGACCATTGCACTTGCATCGCGCGCCGACTGCAACGTCAGCGATCGCGTACCAGTACGACTGATGCACTTGTACGTCACCGAATATCTCGTCTCCGAACGTGTTGAGCCGGTCTAGCGTGATGCGCAGATCGGTTGCTGTAACCCATTCCTGAAAAATATGGTTGTTTACGCGATAGAGAACAAACATAGTTTTACAATCTGTTCAATTCGTAAAAGTTTAAACCCTTTTTAGAGTTTCGAACCGAAATGAATGAAAATCGAATATTCATTACCAAAGCGTTATAGATAAAGGTAAAAAGAACCACCAAAAATTTACAGTACTTTGCAAATATTTCTCTATGTTCTTGGGCACTATAATTTTCTTAAAACATCTGATTCAAACACTGGCATATCCACAAACCTGTAATTCAGGGCTGCTATCGAAAGTGAAGGCGGAGGGTCGTCCCTCGAGGGTCGAGAACAGTACGTTTCCACCGGACAACGGAGAGATGTCGGAGTATTCACTGGTGCAGAGAGCTCTGGTTTCCGCGCCAAGTTCAGCCGCTCTCTGCTCTTGCACTCCGTACGTGTCTCGGCAAGACGCACTGTAAATTTATCCTCCAATTTTAAACCTCCAATTGACAAGAAGCATTTTCACAGATTCACTCGTATCATAGTATCCAAGAATTGCAGTCATACTACGTGTTCATGAGAACCAATTTATTTAAATATTAATAATACCATAAAGAGAATAATGCCATAATATTTCTAAATTTTACGAAGAGTGTCAAATATCATACCTGAAATATTGGAACGACTCCCAATCCTTTTCTTCGCCTGTTTTCTTGTAAATGGCAAAACTCTGTGGTCTAGGTGAGTAGAACACGATTCTGACGTACGTGATGTCGTACGCTTTGCCTGTGGAACAAGGGTTTTTAAGAATTAACATAGTCTAGGCCTGCCATAATTAATGTAGGCAACTGCTTATGCAATACTGGAGAAAATGGCGTAAGTTTCCCTAGTTTTAATTTCTGTTATACAGACAGCTAAAACAGGCAAATTTAGTCTTTACTTACCCAAATGCAGAGTAAGGTTGACTTGCGTCGGGTACTGTATTTCCTCCTTCATTGTCTCCGACTGCCACCAGGTCTGGTTATCCTGCTCGTGGTGCAGATCTGTCAGGAAGTAGCTAGAGAATTGACCAGGCTGGCAGAAGTCACATGACCTGGAAGACAATTATTAAATTAAATTAGGAACGGTATATAGTATAGTTGGCTTGTCGTCGAGTTCTTGGAGTCAGTCCTGAAGAAAATCATTGCCTGTGTTGAAATAGGATCGTTAACTTTTTGCTCTTGAAGCACGCATTGCAATAGAGTCTGTTGAACGCCGGGATGCGCTCTTACCGTAATTTTTCAAGGAGCACAGACTTTGCTCTAATTTATTGATTATATACTTCCTAGTGAAATAAGTACTAGGAACTATACCTGGTGGATGTGCCGGCAGATGTCTGTATGCAGTACAGCTTGGGTCCATTGTCGCCGCATGTGTTGGTCGCCTCCATTTGTACCATGAACGCAGCGTTCTCGAACTCTGGTATACATCTCTGTCGAAGACTTTGGAGTTAAGGTGCTCGTTCGTATAATTTCAAGACTTCAAGTATTCTAGTTGTTAGATTTTATAATAATTATAAAGGAAGTAGAGCACCCTTAGATGCACCCAAATCGGGTTTAGCGAATTTTTGCAGTTTTCGAACCAAGTTTCTTTTTATACAGTTCTAAATCAGCTGAACCCTTCGGATTCATACACATTTATTGCAATAGATGTAACTAGGTATATTGGCATTTGAAAAATATTAACTTGTAAATTAAAAATCCTGAATGTATGTATCCATGGTATCTTTGAAGATAGTGATTAAAAATAAAAGTAATTAAATAACTGTTTTCTTCACAGGTTTATGGGGGACCCGAGTGCAAGCTTTATAACCAACTATCTCAACAAAAGCTAGTTTTATAAACAACATCAGGTGATGTAACCTCTAACTGATGAACCCATAACATCTTTCCTGCCTAAGCAAAGATACACAGGCGGAGTTCCTACGTAGTTCCATTGATAAAGTATGTAAATGTATTGTTATTGGTGATAGTTACAACACCGGTTTGAATACCTACCATGGTATTACAACTATATGTAAATGTGCTACAGAGTGTATAAATGCTTTTAAGATTTAAATCAAAGTTGTGTGAAAGCTTGTGAATTATGTGAATATAACTTTGATACGAGTATCGTGCGCGCAGGCCGACTATACCCACTACTCAAGCGCTGAGATCAAGCGACGTGCGCCAAACACTTTATTTCCTGGTATGGGGATGCAACTAGAAAGGAATCTTTGAATTTGAATTTGAATTTGAATCGATGTATTGAACTCTAGTTCAATTGACTAACTCGTCCTAGTTGTTGAGTAAATTCTACTCACTATGATTTGGTATATTTTTATAGAAATAGATTACCTACTCATATCTTATATGGTTACTATTTCAAAACAGCCTTAAACGTAAAAAATAATAATCCTATAACGAATGCCGTGACAACTATAGAAAAATATAACAATTTACAGTTAGCTAACTAAAAGTAAATGTTTGATTCTTGTCAGCCAATAGGGTCCCGTTAAAGTAGCCTAAGGCTTATGAAATGTAATAACTAGTGGGTTGAAAGCCAATAGGGTCCCGTTAAAGTAGCCTAAGGCTTATGAAATGTAATAACTAGTGGGTTGAAAGAATTCAGAGCCTTACAGAATCAGTCACAATACTTATTAAAATATTCTCATTTCTAACTCTGCTGCTGCAAATCTACGCACTTCTCAAAACCACAAACAAATTTAGACATAGACAACATCAATGATGCTTTATACACTAAAATCGCAAGGATAATTCTGTATCGTCCTATAAACTTAGTGAATTAATGCCTTGTCCTTCGCGTCCAAGCCTAAAAGAATCAGGCAAGGCGACCAACTAAGAAGGAATGACACAAGATACCTAGATAAAGTGTAGTTCATTGGCAACATTGTTCTCTGGTTTGTTTACACTGTGATGCAACGATGTGAACGTCCTGTACGCGACGCACCGACTAAATATAGATATACTATTTGGGCGCTAAACCACCATCTGGGCCGACACTATAAAACGAGTTTCCTAGTTGGATGGGTTTTGTTTTACTGCACCAAATAAATGTCATAATTACTTAATGTTTTTGCTAGGTTAACTCAACAATATTATTGGTGTTCCTTAGTCTACTAAACGGTGTTTCTTAAATAGATAATAAGTTTCAATGAGTTTAAATCATTGCAAACTCAATAAATCAACTGTTTTACAATTTCGATGTCTAACTTTTTATTCGTTTAGTGCCAAGACCAAAAACAACTAATTTTAAAAAGTTCGGTCTAAATCTATACAGAGATATTATTATTTCTCGTTGTTGTTTCTTATTTATGTAGAAAATAACTGGTTAGATAGGTAATTAATTATGATTCCTGCGGCACAGGCAAGCTGAAAGATAAAATTGTACAAAAACACAGTAAACATTGTCGCCTCTTGGATATTTTATGTTGCTTAGAACATGTCGAACTGCATAGACAAGGTGAATAAACTTACTTCAAAGAAACAGTCAATCTCAGTCTATTTCTGTGGTTCTTTAGCTCAGCGTGAGCGCCCTAGACAAACTAATGTTTGATCTATAGAATAATTTCTACAGCCTCAACGATACGATCTTAGAGAGAGAAGTTGATAGACTCGACGACGATCAATCCACGTACGTTAAAACTACTATGCGAGAATCGGTCTTATTTTTATACTTTTAGTTTCAAAGAGAAATCAAGAGGGTTGCCGTCAGGCTGGGGGCCAGTTATAAAACATAAGCCATATCCTCTTCGCAACATGTTTGTCAACATTTTGTGCCAACCCCACATTAAATGGGAAAAAGGAGAAGAAAATGAGTTTCCTAAAAACATCTACATCTCAAATGATACAGCTTTGCACATCTTGTCTCATATGTTATGGTTTCAAAGAAACAAAATACCTACCTACCTAGTAAGGAATTAAAACTATCGTGCTTGTTACTCATTTTAACTATAAATACGGCGAATTACCAAGCAAAAAAGCTAATGGTTTTTACATTTCAAAGGCACTTCATTGCATTTCCCCATTTTTCACCGGTACTCATAACCTATACCTAGTTATACCTACAGATTTCTGCATTAAACTTTTAGATCCACTTTTTGGGACACACACACACGCAATGACATCGGGTAGGTAAGTACACATAACCGTATCAGGAGTTTGCACAGTAACAATAATATTGATTTGTGTACGCAAAGTGCTGAATGAGACTCTATTCCTATATCTGACGGCTGACCGATGACATTCAGTGTCTAGTTACAAATAGGTACTGTTGTCAGCAACTCATTGTGTCGGCTACGTATCGTAATGTGTTGTGATAAGTATCAAATCTTGTACCTAATATATAGAATAAAATGAGCCTTCATGATAGTTTATAACAGGGGAATAACCCGATATATGATTAGCTTTTGCTTGATGTGTTAGAATATTGTTACCTTACTTTTTGAAGCTAGTAATGTTAATACGTTATGAATAAGATCGACTTATTGACAATCAACGCACAGCCTAAACTGTGAGGTTCAAATATTAGCATTCTTCGCCTTTTCTAATCTTGGGGTGCACCAAGAAAGGAATTTCCGAAAAGCTCATACTAATAAAGATGGTTTCTGAAAATTTCAGATATATTTAATACTAGCTGACCCGTGCCCGCTTCGCTGTGCGTAAGACATTTCTAATACCATCGTTGACTTTTTTGTAGACGTTTTTAAGGTGTACAATACTGTAGTACATTATTTTGATATATCTCGTGGGGTTCAGCCAGCATTTGCAATGTAAGCGCAAAAAAATGTGTTTATTTACGACATCACATTAGAAACCTCTAAAATTATCAGTGTTGCTCTACTATATTATGCATGTATTATACATATAAACCTTCCTCTTGAATCACTCTATTTATTAAAAAAAACCGCATCCAAATCCGTTGTGAAGTTTTAAAGATATAAGCAAACATACATACATACATACATACATACATATTACATACAGACGCGGGAAGCGGAAAGCGACTTTGCTTTATACTATGTAGTGATACTGTCAAAGTTCCTATGGCAGATGATATAGGTATAGGATGTTTCGAACTAAATACTATTACATCATGTGGATAACTTCGTGGCTTCAAAAAAATAGGCCTTATGACAGCTTTGGCTTATTACAGTATTGAGATATCTCCCAGAAGTTAAGGGGAGTAGGTATTCTCCCAATCTCCAACGTTGGAACAAGTTGAGATCCTCTGCCAGATACTGTCATTCGCATTTAATATCATTCTTGGATTTAATCATCTGAAACTACAATTTCTTTGCCCATTTCGGGTCATAAAAACTATTTAGTTATCAACGGTTGTCGCTGAGCTATTCAACCGCTGTAGAGTAATCACCAGAAACTGGCCTGGGCCTTACATAGGTAGGTACTTATGTTGTAAGTTGAGGGGACATTAAAATATCGTAAACATGAATGGGTGATGTGGATTCAGAACGAACGCTGGCCCATCTCCCGGGTAGCGGATACGAGATAGCGCGTCCCGCTACCGACTGATAACGCAACATTGGGCATCGGCCACAGAGTAAACGAACCCATTGTAGAGCCCGACCGACACCGATAACCCCTCGATTATCTGCTAAAACTTGTTAACAACTAGCATTTTAGGGCAAGATGATATTCATTGATAGCAAGGGTCAATGGTCCTGATTTCCACGGCACTTTATTACCACAGAAACAAATTTATGCACCTAAATACCTATCACATTATCTCGTAATAACAAAGCTATATTTGCCCTGTCAAGTCTGCCAATTAAACCAAAAGTTAGTTATTTCGCAAACATTTTGTATAAGTAAAGGAGCGCGAGTTATAAAGGAACACAAATTGTATACCTGACAAATGAACTTGGAGATAAATTAAGATAAACTAAGCCTAAAAAATAAAAAAACTTTTATAAAGTTTATAGATGTCCAAGATGTTATAAACAAAATTGTTTATAACTTAGATGGACATCTGTAAACTTTATAAAAAAACAAAGCGTTCCGTTCACATGAAAAAATGACCACGACCAAAAAAGTTGGTAAAGCTCTTGCTATGACTGACTCACTTGAGGTAATCCTTGACTGTTGTAACACGATGCCAGCTTGTATGATCCAACCCTCGGCGTGTAATAGTAATCCTGTGCAGTGGTGATAGCGAGAAGTAATAGAAAGTATGTGTAAATCTCGGAGCGCGCCATTTTGACGGAGCGCACTGTTTCCCCGTCGACGCGGCCGATCGTCGGCCGAGCACTGACGCGTACGTACCTCGTTTCACAACACCGCGTCAAAGAGTTGTGCCGGCGCGGGAGGCGAATAGATTTGCAGCTATGCCTCACTGAGGACTAAGGTGTTTCTTACCAAAACTTCTGTTACTTGTACGATATCCCACGCGAAAGCTCAAAGCATAGCTAACGCACACAAGCGCACACTCAACTGTACTTTAATCAAACGCTGCCACTTAGTTTTTGGCTTTTAATCTAGCATTGGTCTAATCTTATGCGAAATGCGAATCGTTTCCGGTTTTATTTCAATATCCAGAACCCACGATCATTGCGAATCATCATTATCATGATATCCACGGCAAGACAGTTAACAAACTGTCCTATCTGCATCGACATGGTCACTGGCCAAAAGACAAACGTAGGTATAGAAAACGTGGCCTCATACTACTGTTTTTTTTGTTGTGAACAGAACTGAAAAGGTCGAGCTTTTGTTTTCTGTCAGAGTGCTGCCATGTGCGGCGATTCGTGGAAGAAATCAGCGAAGCATAAAAAGGGTTCCCGGACTATAAATTGTGTATTTGTCTTTCTTTTACACAAAATCAAGCCGCTTCGAAGAGCTAACAACCTTATTCAGTAATAAGTTCTTACAAACTATGGTTCATCTCAATATAATGTAGGTAGGTACCTACTTTATTCAACAAAGATTATGATGTGGTCTTACAAAATTCAGTTCGTCTCTAATAATATAAAACATTAGTTAATAGCTAATTGCATAAAATTATTATTATTTCACTAACATGCCTACCTAATTAAGCTTTTTTGTTGGAAAGTCTTATAAAAGATGGTCCGTCATACTACCTAATGGGAATGATACATACATACTGATTAGCTTGGTGGGATTGCGTGGCTGACGCGTGAGTGCATTAGGTCACTCAGTTTTCATACTTCTCACTCGTGTAGGTTTGTCCTGCTCACTCTATTCTCTAGGCCCTCTGTAGGGCTATGCGGGCCCTTGTCTTTAAAAAGTGTTATTTGCAAATCCATAAACTACGTACTAGTTAAAATGAAATAAACCAGATGTGAAAACTCGAGAAAGTCTCAATCATTCCAATAGTATTGACTTCAACTGACGTTATTTCTAATTAGCTATTTCAGTCACTCGCTTTGCTTGACCTACCCAATACACCGTTGCCCTTTTACTAAAAGCGGTAATTTGAAATACTTGCAGTATTGTTTGAAAGTTTCTGCGAACCGCCATTTTCGCTGAAAATTTAACTGGTCAAAATTCATCAACTAAGTACCTATACCTATCGAGTGCTGATCCTGAACACATCATTTGTTTTTTCTCTGACCGAATAGATAAAGATCAATCTATACATATCTTCTTACTTACAGGCCACAGGGTGTATTAAGACGAATCCAGAATACTGAAGATGAAGAAAACCTAATTAATTAGTTTATTTCGGTTATTAACGATCAAGATGGTTCCGCATGGTCTGAACATCCAGTTTCAGCTTTTGGGAGTAGGCTGTTTGTTATATGTTTGTGCCTCAAGCACGCCCAAACGACCAAAGGGATTTGATGAAACCTTCAATATACTCAGCCTGTCCTGGAAATAATACATGATGCTTTTAATCTAGGTCCACACTACGATTCTCTATGTCGGAGGTATCAGAAACTACGAGTACCATGGTACCACAAAACGCAGACCCGAAACAAATATTTTCGGATCATGGACCCAATATGTTCTGCCGGTGGGATTGAACTTGCATCACTGTCTGGTGCTTGCTTTTCAGCGATGCGCTTCGGCCTCTAAATAGTAATCCACTACATAAAATCACGCCTGTTTCCCAGAGGGGTAGGCAGAGATCACGGCTCTCCACTTGCTACGATCCGACATACTTCTGCTTCATTTACGCTCATCACATTCTCCATGCATGCTCGTCGGTTTAGTACTCTTGACCTGGCTTTTTTTCAAAACGACACCAATTTGGTCCAGGAAAATACGTTGAGGTATTCCTCTTCCAACGTACCCATTCACACTCTCTTTATATACCTGTTTTGCCAATCTTTCTTCATTCATTTTCTCTACATGCCTATCTAAGCAGCCTCTCTCAATTCTCATCACTACCTACGTCTTCTTTCAATCCACAAATTTTTCTGACGCTTTAGATTTAAATAAAGAGTATAGGTTCGTCCAATACATTAAAACAAATAAGTTCGTCCGTTATCCTTACTAAATGGTTCTCACATGCACTAAACATTATGACGTACTCGTCTACAATTGGTTTCAAATTACTAAGGTTTAGTATAATTACCCAAAACCGTTTAACACGAAGTCACGTGGAGACCATCTGTGCAATAGCTTACATAGTAGGTACCTAGTTTTTAAGCTTCTGCAATGAATGCGTAATGCCTAACAAAGTATTAAGACCAATTTAAAAACGCTATGAATAGATTAATGAGAGCACTTAATTCTAAAGACTACATTAAATTTATATTGTTTGATAAAACAAAAGCTGTTAAACATTTTAGCGAGGATCGTAGGAGTGATTTCGTAATAATAACAGTCTCGTACCTACTCCAGATTGTGAATTACTTAGTAAAATATGACGCAAATAGTAAAATATTTATTTCCAGAGTTGATTAAATAAAACAGGCTAAGTGCGAGTCGGACTCGCGCACGAAGGGTTCCGTACTATTATCTATCAAAAACGGCAAAAAAACACGTTTGTTGTATGGGAGCCCCACTTAGATATTTAATGTATTCTGTTTTTAGTATTTGTTATTATAGCGACAACAGAAATACATCATCTGTGAAAATTTCAACTGTCTAGCTTTCACGGTTCATGAGATACCTACAGCCCTGTGACAGATAGACGGACAGCGAAGTCTTAGTAATAGGGTCCCGTTTTTACCTTTTGGGTACGGAACCCTAAAAAGATTTCTTGGATTTCTTTTCTGGACCATTCCATCAAAACTTCCGATCTCACTCAGCATCTCAGCAAAAGTAGTAACTAACAGAACTACATCACTAAGGCAAGTAGCAATCTTGGTACCTATTTATTGTTTTTCTATCTTTTGAATGGCCTCACATCTCAGTCGATAATAATACTCTGCCTTCGGCACTGTAGATTGTGGGTATTCTAACCGTAATCTGGGTTAAATAGCACAAGCTTTGCTTAGTTTTTGGCTAGATGTGAAATGTCCACCGGTATTAATATTTATTTATATTTTTCAATAGGTCGTAATAATTTGAGTGACACAGAGAGCCCTCTGTTTGCAAATCCTTGAATCATAAGTTCATAACCCACCCCCTCAGTGTTTACAACACGCTAGCCAGAAAGGGAGCTACCTACAACAAAGGTTGTGACTCGGTGATGAAAGATGACGCTTCATTAATTCAAAACCATAGAATAAAACATAACCCCCCATGACAGTCGGCCAAAGATACAATAGCCCTATTGCGTAAGACCACTGTAATTGTGTACTTGCACACTGTTCATGTGAGCTATTTTCAAAAAACACAGTAAAATCAGATTTCAAACCCCGCTGCATCCCTTTAGTTTTTGGTGGGATTATGTTTTCAGCTTAATAGAAATCTAGGTAGGAACCTGAAGTAATATACTTATAAAAATAGGAGATGTGGCTTGTTCAGAAGTATTTCTTTTTTCGTTTCAAAAAAGAGCAATCAGCGACTGGGAGCCTCTTAAGAAGACATTAAGGGGCTGCCAGTCGACGATTGCTCTTTTTCGGAACGAAAAAAGTAATACTTCTGAACAAGCCACATCTCCTATTTTTATAAGTATATTACTTCAGGTTCCTATCTAGATTTGTATTAAGCTGAAAACATAATAGCAGAAACTTTTCACGATAAAAATATTATTTCAAAATGATACGTTTTAGAATTTATGATCGAAATATTTTATATACCTACTATTAAAATCAACTTGTGATTTATTATTAAAGATAGGTAATATGTAGATCTAGATTTCTATTAGAATAGATTTTTGATAAGTAACTATACATAATTTATATCATTAATTTATTCGAAAAGCTAAGGCGGACCGCGCGCCGAATTTGTCGTCATTGCAGCGGTCGGTAGGATTATTTATCGAAGTGATTAAAGATGGGTACATCTTTATTCACATATACTATACATTATAAAATAGGAGATGTAGCTTGTTCACAAGTATTTCTTTTTTCGTTTTGAACAAAAACAATCGTCGACTGGGAGCGCCTTAATGCCCAGCACCAAAAAGAATATCCCCTTCAAATTTTAAGTTTTTAAGTCCAGTGGTTTAGTCTGTGGGTTGATAGATCAGTCAGTCAGTAACGCATAAGTTTTATATTGGTGTCGATTCTGTTGGCATCAAGCTAATCCTAAAATTTCCTAAAATAAAATTAAAACAATTTCGCTCCTATTTCTTTACGTTAAAGTCTAAATTAGAGTAGGTGGCGATTATGTTGTGTCCATTTTACAATGGGAATGGGAATAAGAGGATAGTGTTTTAACATGATCCTCTTATTCCTATTACGTTAAAGTCTCAATTCGCGTAACCTCAGGATGAAAGTTTTAAAACGTAGGCTAGTTTTAATAGTTAGTAATTTAAAGTTTTTTACGTAAATTTAGTCAGCATATAAAAAGATGCTGACTAAAGTGAGAGTTTTGACTTTCTTATATATTTTAGCACTTCCGAAATATACGAAAATAAAACAAAAAACTTAATTTAAAAAATATTTCGTCCATATATAGGTTACTCCAATTTAGACTTTAACGTAAAGGAATAAGAGCGAAATTGTTTTATTTTATTTTAGGAAATTTTAAGATTAGTTCGGTGCCTACAGAATCGACACAATTGTTAAGATAATATTTTATTTTATAGGAAAATAACAATAAGATAGAACAAAAAGTATTAAATGATTCGTTGAACGTATAACACTCGTACGGGGCTGTATGTCGACGATTGCTCTTTTTCGAAACGAAAAAAGAAATACTTCTGAACAAGCCACATCTCCTATTTTTATAAGTATATTACTTCAGGTTCCTACCTAGATTTCTATTAAGCTGAAAACATTATAGCAGAAACTTTTCACGATAAAGATATTATTTCAAAATGATACGTTTTGGTATTTATGATCAAAATATTTTGATACCTACTATTAAAATCAACTTGTGATTTATTGTTAAAGATAGGTAATATTATGTAGATCTAGATTTCTATTAGAATAGATTTTTGATAAGTAATTATACATAATTTATATCATTAATTTATTCGAAAAGCAAAGGCGGACCACTCGCCGACGTGTGTTTGTCGTCATTGTCGATTATTTATCGAAGTGATTAAAGATGGGTACATCTTTATTCACATATACTATACATTATGAAATAGGAGATGTGGCTTGTTCAGAAGTATTTCTTTTTTCGTTTCGAACAAAAACAATCGTCGACAGGGAGCGCCTTAATATTCGCTTTAAATTGTACCTATATTTTATTGAAACGTCTCTTATGGGAATACATTTTTGTACAGCTAACCTACAGTGCTTTTTGTATTTAATATCCTCCGACTATGAGGTATTTTTTGTAGTTACTAATATACTCTTATCAGTAATTAATTAATTGAGGTAGTTTGGATCGTAATTATATCTCGCAACTATTGTGGTGAAAATGAGCTCTTATTATTTTATTTTTATTCCTGCAGTAATAGTTTAGGGTTCTATTCATTCTACAATAAAATACATGGCGTGTATCACGAAGACGCCATTGAATATAATTCAAACACCCTCTATATCGTTGTCATATTTATATTCTTGGACATGCATTCTTTATTATTATTATAAAAGTAGCTGATTAAGTAGCTTACCACTCAGATTATATAAAATATGTAATTAGAAAAATGTAATGTGTGAATAAGCACTGTTCGTAGCGAGTACTATCGTCTCGCCCATTTTTCAACCCCCTCACCCGCCCTTGCAGTCTCCACTAATTACTATCAACCCTTTCACAAAGGGCCATAACCCGAAAACTTGCGAAAATTACGCTCTGATACAGTGAAAGTCACTTACAATATTTCTGGTTCAGCTTACATGTCGAATTGATTAATGAATGATAGGTTGACCTACGAGTAAGTACATATACCTAAGTAGGTACCTACTCCTCGTCTTGGCCGCGAGTAACTGACGACTTACATTTTTATCTACATTGTATACAATGTACTCTACTTGTAGATAACAATATAAGTTCTGCTTTTGTTGTCTTATAACTTTTGTTCAAATAATTTTATGTGGTTTTCACTGCTCAATTATTTTGCAGTAGCTTTACTATGTAAAGCAGGTACGATGGCAAAACTATGATAGGTATTAAAATACACTTATTTGCTTTACTTTTTCGTTAGTTTTATTGAAAATATTAGCAAACTTAATTCCGTCAAAAGTTTTGTCAGTGACTCATACTAACTAACCAGGTAGTAAACTTACATGATCAAAATGACAGCAGAACAAAAATACTTCAGTGAAACTTCAAAAAGCATAAATATTGAACCGCCCAGAGAGGCGATAGCATCGTAAAGCTTCGTGACGACAGCTCGACAGGTAAACTTGCAATTTGAATAATCGCACTTACACACTTTTCCCAGTAGGGTTATGTTGACACGCGAGTTCACTTGTCATAACCAGTTGCTGCTTTCTGCTGATGGTGATCAGTTGCTGTCTATCACCATGGACTTTAAGGTAGGTTTAAGTTAGCAAAAAGATGTGGGTTCTTTAATGTGACATCTTGAAAGTGTTTTAATACAATGTGTATATGTTCCTCCATATTATTATATTTACTCCGCGTCAAATGCAAAAGAAAATTGTGCTAAGCTTGGAAAATTCTTTTTGAACGAATAGATTCCATTAATATTATATATCCATTTGACGTTTTAGTACACTTTAACTTGATTTGTGCCATGTCGTAATTTTACCCGACTTTAAAAAAGGAGGAGGCTCTCAATTAGCCTGATTATTTAATAAAAATAGGTACGCAGAGTATAGGTAATTTAAAAAAATACAAATCCTTTATTCACAAATCAATTAAAATGCAACCGAGAAAAATCACATCATCGCACTTTAAAATTTTTGTTACAAATATCTTTGTTTCAGATTATACAAGCTCACACTGGGGGCATATTAGTAAGCAACTCTAGGCTACTGTTATTTTGCAAACTATCGTGATTAGCAGACATGTCTATAGATTTTTACACGTCACTAACCCCTTACAAACTTACTTTATAGCTAGACTGTAAAAGCTGTAGTTAGGCCATTACTTCTTTCTTCTAGGAAAATGTTGTTGCCCTCTGTTGTCATTCAAAGCGTCCACGAGCCCTTACCTACTTATTATATTACCTTAAGCCCTATAACTGCCCGAATCACTTATCTGTCACTTATCACTCAATTTTTTGATCTCATGTTTCTCTTTCTCTTTTTATTTTTTTCAAGTTGCTCATAATGGTAAACCTAGTTGTTAAATTGAGTCATCTAAGTGCATGCTGTGGCATCCTGTAACTGGGAAAACACATAGATTTAAGTATAATTGTTTTTAATTAGATGTAGTAAGTGATTTTTCTGTAGGACGCCCTAAATAAATAAATAAATAAATAAAAATAAAAATAAATAAATTTTATTTAGTAACTATAAATAAGGTATAATAATAGGTACTGAATGATAACTGATTTTGGGTCTATTATTTGAGTATCGTGAACAAACTGAATGGTACCAAAATTCTACCCGTGTCACCAAAGTTACTTAAATTCATGTTAACGTTTTGTATGTTTCGCACGCTTATTAATAAAGTGAAGTAATCCAAAATTTCAACTTTTTGGTAAATCAAGTTTTAAGTTTTGCGAATTCACCGTTCACTATATTATAGGATAAATATAGAAATATACAGATGTTTGGGCAATTTTAATGATATAAAGGTATAGTCAATTAAATTTTTATAAAATAACTAATATTGTGAACAGATATTTTAATAAGTACAAGACTTTCAAAAAAAAAAATTACTGACATTTCGTTTTAAGATTAAAAGTAACTTTTTTATTTGTTTTTATACACGGCACAAAATGGTATTATGCAGTTTATTTGTGAAGAAAATATAGAAGTGTTTGAAATATTGAGAAATATATCTCTTTTATGTTATTTGAAACAAATTTTAATATCTGCAAGTTCAATTGTTACTCTTATTTACTAAATATTTTTTTTTGGATGCTTGATGTTTTATTTAATTGTTATACAGGGGAAAGAACGCGGTATTTTGAAGCTTGACACACGGCCAAGGGTTGTCATAGAGCCTTGCAGATCGGTGCTGACTCCTCAGGTATGTATTTATTTTGAACTGACTTTCGTACTCTTGTTATCCGGATATAAACTATTATATGCCTTTCAATCCATGTCATAATCTGTGAATAAATTAATTTTAATTTTATCATCTTTGTTTCCTGTTGCAAACTTTAGTAAGTAACAGAGTTTTACAAACTTTTGCACAGAAAGTGAAAATTGTAACAAAAGCAGCGGGGGTGTTCATTTTATACTATGTAGAGATTAAAGCGTTAAACTTTTCTAATCAGCCAAGTTAAACAACCATGTGCGCTGTCACCAAACAGATGCGTGACAGTACAAATACAAATACAAATACAAATAATTTATTCATAACACCAAGTTACAGGTCAGTTAGGTACAGTATATTACAATAAAAATGCAATAATGCTTAATAATAAAAACAAATTCATTACAAAATATCACATTGATTATAATAATTTTCATAATAAAATAATTTAAATAATTGGCAATTCTAAATACTCATTTATTGAATAGAATGTGTTCTCGAGGAGCCACTTACGCAATCTCATCTTAAAGACCGTCGTGGAAGTTGCATCTTTTTTTGTGTGTGGCAATAACTGCTGAGCGCTTCTGTGCTGCGGAAGGTAAGATGTTGACCCCAGCTCTAAAAATCGTTAAGCCACGACAGAACCTTAAAAAGACCTGCAGAGCTATTTTGTAAAAACATGATTATCATGTTATGGTACTGAATGCCATAATACCTACGCTTTTTATGCTGTTTAGGCACCCATAACTACGCTTCCAATACAAAACCTACGCAGAAGCGTATAGGGAAAAGTGTACAGATTAGGTATTCTCTAACACTAGGTATTGCATTCAACATCATAACATGATATTCATGTTTTTTACAAAATAGCCCTTATGAAAACTCCGTCACTACAATTGACAACTCAAACGAACTTATTTACGTAAATATGTTTTTCTTGGTTAGTTAGAGTAATACTGCCCTGTGAAAGTTTTGTGGAATTAAAAGTATTGTAGTAACGAGTAGGTACCTTAGCAATAATGAGTCACGATGTGTCCGACTTAAATACAACGGCATAGTTTCCTATAAAATGCTACCATATAACTACTCTATATACCTTTGTAAATAAATCCGAAACTCAGTTAATGTAGGTATTGCGGACGGTGAGCAAAGTTGGTATAAAGTAAGTATTACATTTCGTTAATTGCTTGCCCGGTTCGATGCTTTTTAATGGTGCCGTGCCCCGATTCATTTTTAAATTACGAGTACATAAACATTCTGTTTGCTCTTTTGGTTCGAGGTCTTTGTCTAATGGTCTATGGGTTGAACTAATACTTGGTTTTCTTAGTTGAGATAGACCAAATTACTATATTATAACTAGCTGCTCGCCCCGGCTTCGCCCGCTTGGTACCTGGATAAAGCCCATATGTTATTCTGATGTATAAGCTATATTACTGTAAAGTTTCATTTTAAACCGTTCAATAGTTTTTGAGTGAAATAGTAACAAACACACACACACACACACTCTCACTCACTCACAAATTTTCGCATTTATAATATTAGTAGGATTAGAATATATAGTAGGATAGTTTTATAAAGATAATTAGATTTATGTACTCTTACGACTATAATACTCGAGCGATACACTTGGTGAGGTCTGAGCTAAGGAAGCTAATAAATCTTTCAATAGTAAATATTATAGTCAGGACATTTCAGTATTCAAAAATATAAAATTTACAACTTAACAACGAGAGTTGTACTTATCTGCACTTCTGCTCAATTTTAGTTGTATTCCATAATTTCGATTCCTATCGAATCGATTGACGACCTTAGATGGTAAAAATCACTTGTTAATTATGCGAGTGATATAATCGCCAGCCTTAGGGCGGGGCGGATGGTAATGGAATGAATGCTTATGGTTGCCACTTACACTTCCAACTTATTTTAAACATTGACTAACATTAACATATAAGCAACATATTACCAAAAACCTACCCATTATTGCCACAACTACGAATATTGTAACACAGTCAAGGAAGTGAAAAAAAGTTAATGGATCCAATATGACCGAAAAACTGCAACTTTCTTCAGTACCATACGAAACCCCGATTATGCAAGCCCGACTCCCACTTGACCGATTTATTTTTGGTTATAAAAGACATCTTCTGTCCCGAACTTGCTTCTAATTACTTCCTTTCCTTTATATCAAAGAAATAATAAAATTTGAGGATATAATCATACAAGAGAATTCAAGTTAGAGCATAATCGTGTCTAATAATATTTTATATATTTGCCGTGTTGGCCGAGTGGGAGGTACCTCGACTTTCAATCTGAAGGTCGTGGGCTCGAATCCCAGCGTGCATCAATGAATTTTTCTGTTTGAAAAATTTATATGCGCATCAAAAACACGTGCTCAAGTAGTATTAGTATTCTTATAAGCGGCGATGGGCTTGCAACCTGTCACGTATGGAATGCTAACTACTGCAAAATGTGGGCATGTACCAAATATAAAGTTTGGACGTGCCTCTGACTACCCCCACTAGACATCTTCAAAGGATCTAAGCGTCTGGAGATCTGAGTGGATGTTTACCGTACTTGGGGATTACAGTCGTGATCCTATTTATTTATTTATTTTTATTTTATTTATAATATTTGACTATAACGTGGCATCCCTGGCTCCTATTGTTAATCAGCGTCAGAGATTGGCCGCACTCATTGACACCTACAAAAGAAAAATTGCGATCAGTCACGTCATCCCTGGCAAACCACCCTCAGTTCGATTATAATATTTTCGTACTTTTAGATCTATAAGTTTCGGTACGAATGCGACCCTGTGACCTATATATTGCTTCCCATTCTGTATTTATCGTTCTTTTTTCTTTTGGTTCATAAAATACAGTAGGAAACCGAATCAATCTACTTAGCCAAAATTACTACTATTAAGTCCCCATACTGCGATACTTACTTAATTACTTACGTATACTTGCGTCCACTACCTGCGTCCTGTGATTTCAAACACAAAAACTATTTTTTATCGGAATAAAATAGCCTTTTGCACTCAAGGATTTAGAAGATTCCTGTTCTATTAAGAATCAAATCACATCACGGAAACACACACACACAAAATCACAGAAAAACTTTACCTCTCTATAACATTAGTATTATAGAGTTGTAAAAAAACTCTGAGATAATACAAAAAGTATAATGTCAGTAAAGAAACTTCCAGCAAACATTTCACAGCGGGATAAAATAATAGCAAAATGTCTTGGATAGTCATCGACTAAAGTGCTTATACCCAAAGAACTAATGTAGTAGTCTTTCCTAGATCAATATTATTGGGTAGGTACTTGTTTATTAGTCGTAACTGCTCCATAATCAATTAAAAAACAAATACGGCATCTAATATAATACGAAGTAATGGAACGAAGATACATTAGATGCATTTGTGCTGTATTGCAATTCGTTAAAACATAATTCAGAATTTAAAACCCATTCCGTAAATAACAATATTCAAAATATTTTAAGCAGCCTTCGACCTGCAGCTTCGCTTTTTTCGAAACAAACAATTTTTCGCATTTATAGTGTTATAGTGATCGCAACAAAAGTATAAAATAGATACTTAGATACGACTACTAGTTTAATTTTCTTTGTAATTTTGATCGTGTTTTTATCAGTACATATTTGCAAAAGGTACAGTTTTGATTGTTAAGCATAGATAACTTCAGAGTTTTGTACCTACTAGTACCTACTTGTGAGCAGAAGTTATTTCGCACCGCACCTCCTAATAACAAGCCGTAGTCTTTAATTTAGTAGAATTATAAAGCTCTACGTATACTAGCGAAACATTCCCGTAACTTTTGAATTAGTGGTTATCAGTTGTTATAATTATGACTTATCAATGTAATTACTTTGCAAGAGTAGGAACTCCTATTATTATTTTATGATTAAGTGTAAAAATCCTTTTCATAAAATAATAATAGGTTCCACTGAGAACATCAGTCTCATAATAATCTAGGTAACAGATGGAATTTGCGCGTGTGTGTGACAGAGAGTGTTTGTAGGTATATGTGTGTGTTGTATTTGGTGGTGTTTTATGTTATAATCTCGAAAAGTACTTCAGCATGTGGTAACGTGGTATTTAGAAATTTATTTTAAAGTTCTTCTTGTTGTCAGTAATTTGCAGTCAATCATTCGCCAAATTTCAGGATGACCAAGAAGTTAAAGATACAGATAATGAAAAGAAAAAATAAAATGTGACACTTTTGAGGAATTTAGAAGATGTTTGTCGCAGGCTCCACTCGGGCAAAGCCGCAGGCCAAGGCCAGCGTAACATGATGACCTATACGATACTTGTCAGTACCTACTTCCTCGAAGCGTGTCTTGAAGCAATTAAGCCCACTAAGGAGCCCTCTTCGCCACCTGAATTCCTTTGCAATAAATCGTCCAGTTTATAGATGGTTGGTGTGCGACCAGCCTAGTTTCACTTCAGTCGATTCTCGATTTGCCTCAGCACAGTCCAACTGTCCGAGGGCTATGCGAAAAAAGTTCAGTTAACTTTGCATTTTGGATTTTTTTCATAATCATTCGGTACGTCTTACAAATATGGTTCATGATAGTGAAAAATTGCTATTAAAAATACATTTACATTACACGAGTACAAGTGAAGGAAATAGAAAGTATAAAATGTGACAATTTTGTTTGTATAATTGATTATGTTGGAAAATAACAGTATATGAATGCTTTTAACGATTATAATCTTCGTATTGTTCGTAATGAAAGTGCTTGTTATTTTAAATTTTTTGCAAAGCACGCAATATACACAGACCACTTTTATAATTAAAATCTAACGCTAAGTGATAATAATTGTTGCTTTAAAAATATTCAAGCTAAGTAATGAAAGTGAAATTGTTTATAGGATCGCTGTATTTTGTGACAGTTATAATCGTTTATTCTTTATAATGACTTGAACTTAGTATTTATTATACTTATACTTCTATGATTCGACATTTAATACGGACTTAGGGTTTCCTTATGGGTATGGTTCTAAATGACGATTATCTTAGGGCCCTGTATGTCGACGATTGCTTTTTTTCGAAACGAAAAAAGAATTACTTCTGAACAAGCCACATCTCCTATTTTTATAAGTATATTACTTCCTACCTAGATTTCTATTAAGCTGAAAACATAATAGCAGAAACTTTTCACGATAAATATATTAAAATCAACTTGTGATTTATTGTTAAAGATAGGTAATATGTAGATCTAGATTTCTATTAGAATAGATTTTTGATAAGTAATTATACATAATTTATATGATTAATTTATTCGAAAAGCTAAGGCGGACCACGCGCCGACGTGTGTTTGTCGTCATTGCAGCGGTCGGTAGGATTATTTATCGAAGTGATTAAAGATGGGTAGGTACATCTTTATTCACATATAGTATACATTATAAAATAGGAGATGTGGCTTGTTCAGAAGTATTTCTTTTTTCGTTTCGAACAAAAACAATCGTCGACTGGGAGCGCCTTAAGCCTTAAGCTTTTAATCGCTGATTATGATTAGATGATTCAAGTTTTGGGCATGCTTATTGCGATTTATCATGCGATTGCGAGAACGCTGCCATAATGTTTCCATAGCCGAAAAAATATATATTTAGAACTAGATTAAAGACAGTTAATGGTAGGGTTCCTACGAGCACGGACCTGCGTCCCCGCAGCCGTCGGTGGATCGGCTCTCCGTGACTTGGGCGGAGCCAGGCAGCATGACTTCTTCCGGCGTGAACCTCTTCCACCTACCTTCTGATACGCCTGTCAACGAGGTCAAGTTCTCTCCTACAGCTGGCGGTAAGAACCTCGATTGGGTTAGGAATATAATCACATAGCTTTTGAGAAATTAATACATACGGCGGTCAAGCGTAAGGAGTCTTATGCTCGTCTGCACCAAACTTTAAGTTTATGCTTATATCTCTTTGGTATGCGATGCCTGTTTGTATGTAGATATCATCGCTAAGATTGCCCTAAAAAGTTAGTGCAGACAAGCATTAGTAATTTTGGTGGGATAATTTATATTACAAACACATAAACAATATCAAAGTGAAAAAATCTACGTTCTAATCTAGAGAGAATTTAAATTTGGACAAATCAACGTATGTCGGGTCAGATGTGATGCGATGAGGCATTGATGGGTGCAGAGCTTAAACTATCTCTCTTTTTATGAAAATTAGGATGATGCGTAACAAATCGCCATACCTGCCCTGGAATTTAGGCAACGTTTTCGGGAGAGTGTAATTATCGAGAAGGCACCGTAAACCCAATTCCGGCAAAACCGGTATCTGTTTATAAGTCGAATACTTAAATATCGTGCTTTCCTCAAACAATATTGTAGGAACATTCTCTTGTAATTTTGGACTCGGTATCTCAGTCTCGTCAACTAGTATGTTGATGCATATTGATTTTATGTTTACCTATAAAATTTACTTACTCAACCCCTGAGTATTTGGAGCTTCTTTGTGATGCTTTTGATATAAGGTCTAGCTTCTTCTAGATGGTTCCGATGATGAAGATTACTCGGCTAGCCTGAGCGCTGTGTTGCGTCAGCGTCGTGCTAGCGTGCGACGGTCGCGTAAGGGGCGTGTTAGACGTCCCTCTTCACCTTTCTTACCTGACGAGACCCGTCCTCGCAGGCGATCATCCGTTTTCACCACTAGTTCTGGCGAGTGAGTATTTACATAATAGCTCTTAGCTTCGATAGTCTTGTTTGTTTGTTAAGCAGTCTTAAGAACAGTTGTTTACGACTTGATGGAGCTAGCTTGTTTAGACCCTAGCAGCTATTTTGCGTCAGTTCACTAGTAATCGTAATCGGATTCAACCAAATAAATCGCATTGTCTTTTAATAGTCACACAATGATAGTTTGCAGTTAAAGCTCACTGCGTTACCAGGGGACTTACACAATTAGGCGCAGACCCATCACCCAGAAACGACGCAAATATTGTAAAGAATAGCAAAAACCGTCATCTTTTTTGAGAAGGTATATGATGAGTATTGGGTATGAATGTGGATGGATATGTTGAGTTATGGCCAAATAAATAATGGATATAAGATAATCGAGGAAGTAAACGTGATATGCTGACCTATTACAGTATGAGCTGGTAGGAAGATAGTGGTAATCGATATAAAATGTAATTTATTCCCAGCACGGCGATATCGATGGAGGAAGCACCAGCGGTAGTGACACAGGAGCAGATCTTCGAAAACATTCATCTGCATAAAGTTGTGTTGGGCTCTGTTAAACAACAGCCTCTCGGGATGAGGAGGAAACTGAAGATCGTTCATCAGGTAAGGAACTCTTAAGACTTCTAGACAAGTAGTTTTGTGGTGGCAACTCTGTTGTACCCACCAACTGTTTAAAGTTTCTTAAAATACGATCGGTCTTATCCTACGTTAAAGTTTATATAAGCGTATCCTTAAAACAACAGTTCTAAAACTTAAACAGTTTTGTGTGAGATGTCGTTCGCGTAAAACTGGAATTCATTTCGAGCAGCTGCTGTGCCGTGTTTAGGCAACTCTAGTTCTAGCCAGCCTCTGAAACCAGTTAGCGTTTCAGAAGTTGGGTAGCTTAAAGATAAACTAGATTGAACATCTAGCAATGTCTGTACTCAATCGTAATACTTTTCTACAGGCACGAGGCTACATAAAACGTCACGAAGGGCAGTTGCAGGAGAGGCTGGCGCAGTCAAAGAGTACGCGAGACATCTACGCGAGATTCAACATCGTGATGGCTGCTGTAATTAATTTTATTAACACATATTTGCTTGATTGTCGATATTCGAAACTCAGATGCTCAGATCTCATTTAGACGCTCAGGTCTTTAGGCGTGTTGAGAGTAACTTTAGGTAAAAACCCTCTAGAAGCTGCCTTACAACAACAAGTTTTCAAAACAGTAAGGAATAACATCGTTAGGGAACCAGTTCGTATAAGCGGCGATTGTACTGCAATGCAAGCTGTCACATATAGTAAGCTTGTTGAAAAAACGAGGCATTTGCTAAATGCTATCAAAAACATAACTTGTAAAAAAAAACAAGTCTCGCATCTCAACTCAGTTCTTCTCAAAAGTTATGAGATCTATGTAATACCAAGTCGGGTAATTTATTCAGTCCCTACTTTAAGGGTCCTTCTGTCCTAAGTTATTACGTATAGGTTAGCTAATTACGCCCGTGTTACCTAATAGAAATGGCAGCAGCTAAAACGCGAGGCGGCGAACACCTCAAACCTGCTTATCCCATGGGAACTACGCATTAAAGAGATCGAATCCCACTTTGGCTCTGTCGTCGCCTCCTACTTCACGTTCTTACGCTGGTTATTCTGGGTGAACCTGGTCATCGGATTTATACTGCTGGTGTTCGTTATTGTACCTGAGGTGAGTGGTGGTTTAGTATGCGATACTCTAATATAAACACTATCACGTATATTATCGCACAGGATTTCCTTCTGTGCTATAAGCGATAATTACGACAATTTACATCTAAATGACTGGACTTTTAAATATTTAAGTTAATAAGAATGCTGCTATCATTACTTTTAGCTAGTGGTACCTGGATACTGAAAGATTGTTAGGAGAAACTGATAAAGAGCAACATATATCTTAGTTATTGAACATTCAGACAACACGAAAATTTTAACTCTTTTTTTATCTCTTATCTCTCTTCTAGTAAGCCCTGACCCTGACCATAACTAAAGTAACTCCTCCCTCTAAGTCAAAGTCAAAAGAATTTATTGCAATAAAATCACAAGGATCAGTTTGAAACGTCTTGAGAGCTAGGTGAAGCTACGCCTGTTCCTCGCGACCAAACCTAGAAAAATCATGCAACAAACGCGTCATTTTTTCAATGATCCTTTCCTTAATATTATGTAGAGCTGCAGTGTGCTTCCTGCTTCCCACTTACTAAGATCCTGACATACCTCGTTTGCTTCATTTACTCTCACATTGCTCAACTCGATTCAGAGTACTCTTAACCTAATCTGAACACGATATTGTGTTCACTTATTGCAGTACCTAACAGCGAATCCGAAGCAAGACGGCGAACGTAAAATCATAATGGAAGAGGAACGCCGCAACGCAACCAACTTGCTAACACTCTGGGAGTTTGAGGGTGTTTTAAAGTGCTCGCCGATATTCTACGGGTACTATAGTAATATCGAACGGGCCCAGTATCGAATGCCACTAGCTTACTTCCTAACTGGATTGGTCGTGTACATCTACAGCTTCGTCGCTATACTGAGGAAGTGAGTCGAATTATTCATATTGCTTTACTATTGCTGTTTGTTGCTGTTGCAGCAACTTGCTGAAACTTGCAACTTGCCAATGTTGCTGTCAATGTCTATACATGGTGTGTTAAGGTGGTTCCCGTAAACTAATGGCACACACCCCTAGTGCCCCTAGTGGTAACAAAATTAATTCTGGACTTTAATACTCCCAGTATTGTCTCACTAAATAGCTATGAGATTTATGATAACACAGTATAAATAATTTTCTTTCTTTCTTTCAATTCTAACATCAAAACTCAGTTGGTAAGCTAGTTTTCACACTTGATCCTGCGCCTTTAAGTTGCAACATTCAGGCAAGTCCGTATAGTCCTGTAGATATCCTAATAAAAGCACGTTTCAGAATGGCAGAAAACTCCCGCATGTCGAAACTATCTGAGAAAGACGACGAGTGCATATTCTCTTGGAAACTGTTCACGGGCTGGGACTTCATGATTGGCAACACGGAAACCGCACATAACCGCATCGCGTCTGTCATACTTGGGTTTAAGGAGGCGCTTTTGGAAGAAGCCGAGAAGAAAAAGGATTTAAGGAAGTAAGATTGTGATGTATAGAATTTCTGCTTTAAAAAATGTTAAACAGCCTAAGATCTTATGATGTCTATCTATCGACCACATAGCAAAATAGACGCCTAATGGTTTCATTTCCTTAAACAAATAACTCAGTCAAATCGTTGAGGTGTGCGGGTCAGGGGGAGCGGTAAAAAATGCATTCTGATTGGCCGGTACGGTACAATGTCACAGCGTCGTGAATCGCACTCGGTGTCTTATATCAGTAGTATAAGCCTGTGTTGTTTGAAAGTGTTCGCCTTGCATGAGGAGTCTATAGGCTGTGTGGTCGATGTGTCTAAGTGTCTATCATACGGAGTAATCGTTTTAAACCAGTCTGCTGATGTATTTCTGACGTGACTCATTTTATCCTAAACTTGGTAGATTATGAAATTATGATATACGAGTATATAACGTCTTGATCATAAGAGTAACTAAAATAATGATGTCAAGAAAACCAATCTGGCTACAGTATTACTCAAAACCTTTCTGATTTAATTTATTTTTCAGTTCGGGTTATTCATATTTTTTGATATTCTGATGTATCTATGTATATGTTTTCATTATATTTTTTCGTTGAATAATAACAAATATAAATATTTGTTATTGTAGCTGGCGTATCATATCACTACGCGCTCTTGTCAACATCTGGGTCGTACTTCTTCTGGCTATATCTGCGTATGCAGTCATATATGTTGTGTCTCGCACTGACGACGACACCAACACATACAGGAACTGGTGGCGAGAGAATGAGACAACAACAGTTGTCACAGTCATCTCTATAACCTTTCCGGTGTTCTTTGAGCTGCTAGGACTGTTAGAGCACTATCATCCGAGGAAACAGCTGCGATTACAACTAGCAAGGTATCTAAGGAAGACTTTGTAAAT
Organism: Hydriomena furcata; assembly: GCA_912999785.1. Taxonomy (NCBI): domain Eukaryota; kingdom Metazoa; phylum Arthropoda; class Insecta; order Lepidoptera; family Geometridae; genus Hydriomena; species Hydriomena furcata. Next base: position 6,279,869 of record OU538821.1, read on the forward strand.
AAAATATAAAACGTCCTATAGTCACAATATACATAATCCTGTAGAGTCTCATAATCGGGCACTCGGCAATCACATATTGACGAAGACTAAAAGAATATGACCAAAATTATTATGGTCGAAAAATCGAATCAAAGTATCGCATCGGTATCTTCCAAGTATATTTCGAATTACGAACTTTTTATATATTTCAAGTTCCATGCAAGTCAGTTCAGCCTTTAAGGCGTTAATATAATCTCAAAATTGTGGAGTGACGAGACATGATTAACACTAACAGTGTTGCATCATTTATATTGTTTCAGAATAATGCTCCTAAACTTACTCAACCTCTACTCGCTTATATTTGCATTATTCAGTAAAATTGAAGGTATGAGTGTTGCATTGGACCAACTTAAGCCAAACGCTACAGAAGTGCCCAACACCACTTGGTTTAACGAATCAGTTACATTAAATGGTTCCTGCGTAGAAGAAATGGTGTCCTGTGGGCCGTGCAGCATTCACATCATATTATCTGCCATTGATGGTACACCCGTTAAAGACATCTACTCCACCCCAAACGCGTCAAGAAACGCACAGATAGCGGCAGAAAAATTGAAAATGTACACATATTCCTCAGACCGGACAAAATATCTGAGTACAAACACCGATCTAGTAGCAGAAAATCTAGTTAAAGATTCTAATAACTATATAGAAACAACAACAATGAGCGCCGCTAATAAAGAACTTACAAGAATCAAAAACCTTCTCATCAAACTAAAAGCAGGTACGAACAAAAACGATTCTGTTACAGAATTCGACGATGAACTATTTGATATATTTACTTCTGATGAAAACTACACGGATACATCAAGTACCGACGCAACAGCAAGTACTGATTGGTTAACGAGTGATGTTTATACTGAAACATCCAGCATTGATGATATTTTTACCGGAACTGAAATTACCGAATCTACCATTGAAAGCGAGAACGCAACGGACGAAATTACGCCTACAGAGTACGACTTCTCCAATAACTCTACAGATGTTACTGAGTTTACCTTCTCAAGTAGCTCTACAGGTGTTACTGATTTTACCACAGACACACCAGATATTTCCGACACCACTGAAGGCACTAAAGCTTCAAGTAGCGATTCCAGTGATCGAACACATTATGTTACCTATGAAGCTACTGATCCCTATACAAACACTCCGTACTCAACTTATAAGTTATCTGATACAACTACTGTTACTTATAACAAAGGCACTGCAAGATCTGTTACCTCAGATAACAGGAAACTATGCCCTGACTTGCTATTCAACTGTACAACAATTTGCGGTGGAAAAAACATAACGCAAGTCTTCTCCATATCAAACTGCTCGGTAATAAGCAGAGTGTGCTACGAAAAGAAATGCGATAATCGTTTCCATAACGAAAACGTGACTGCAGCGAACTTGACAGTGACGGACATCGTTTACGAAGATGAGAATCATAATAAACAGTACAATTTGACGGTGCCGACCAGGAAGAAGTTACTCAAACTGTGTTGGGAAACGATGTTCGGACAGGAACTGATAAAACTGACTATGATGGATTTGGTAAGAGCATTATACATTTTTTGTGTCTCTCTGTCTTTACCCACTTTATAAGCGGTAGGTAGAAAAAGATTTACTCTGCCACTCATTGCTTTTTAGGGTTCCGTACCCAAAGGGTAAAATCGGAACCCTATTACTAAGACTTCGCTGTTCGTCTGTCTGTCTGTCTGTCTGTCTGTCTGTCTGTCCGTCCGTCCGTCCGTCCGTCTGTCTGTCACAGGGCTGTATCTCATGAACCGTGATAGCTAGACAGTTGAAATTTTCACAGATTATGTATTTCTGCTGCTGATCTAACAACAAATACTAAAAACAGAATTAAATAAATAATTAAGGGCAAAAAAACATTGTTTTTTTTGCCGTTTTTATAGATACTGGTACAGAACCATTCGTGCGCGAGTCCGACTCACACTTATAGATCATGGTACGGAACCCTTCGTGCGCGTGTCCGACTCGCACTTGGCCGGTTTTTATTCCGTATTAATTCCAGTCACCACCCACATTTGTAATTGATAAACGTAAATGTATTTTTTAGGTATTTGTGCTACTCGGCACTCTTTTCATGGACTTTTTTCGAGCTCTCCTCGTGAGATACATGAACCGCTGCTGGTGTTGGGACTTAGAAAAGAAGTTCCCAGAGTATGGCGATTTCAAAATTGCTGAGAATATACTACACTTGATAAATAACCAAGGAATGGTGTGGATGGGCATGTTTTTCTCGCCGGGTCTTGTGGTTTTGAATGTGGTTAAGCTAATGATTATGATGTATCTACGCTCTTGGGCCGTCATGACCTGCAACGTACCGCACGAAGTTGTATTTAGAGTATCTAAAAGCAATAACTTCTACTTGGCTCTACTTCTCACCATGCTGTTTCTATGCGTGCTGCCCGTGGGATACTCGATCGTCTGGGTAAAACCTTCATGGCATTGTGGCCCTTTTTCCAAATACGAAAAGATCTATTATATTATGACGTCCAACATCAACGAACTACTGCCGAAAAGCTTGAACTTTGCTTTGGAGTACATCACATCACCAGCGATCGTGATCCCATTGTTAGTTCTGTTGATACTAATTATATACTATTTGACCTCTCTTACCAATTCTTTGAGAGAAGCCAACAATGATCTGAAGGTATGTAAATCTTTACTAAAGTCATATATGTTCATAATTCATAATTCATTTATTCATTTGTAAACACAGGTATAATAATATAAGATGGTAAATAAAAAAAATCAAGAGTCTCTGCATTTTGCCTGGCGGCGTACAAACATTGTTTTTATAGGGAACATTGTATTTAATATAATTAATAAAAGAAAAAATTACAAAAATAAAAATATAAAGGAATAGAAATTGTGTTACAAGTCATAAAAATATTGATTACATGTCAGAAGAATATTGATTAAATTTAGTCTACTTGAAATTAAAATTATTCATCTAACTGTAACTTATCATTTAAAAATTATTGAGTGCATGAGTGAGTTTTGGTGATGGTTGATTCAATTAACTTTTTCAATACTTGGTTTTAATTTAAGATTCAGCTTCGGCGTGAGAGGACTGAAGAGCGCAGAAAGATGTTCCAACTCGCTGACACTAGGCACGCCGGTTCCTCGGCCATGGACAACACGCCGTTCGCTCGCTGGAAGAAAGCGCTGCCCTCATTGCCACTTGGAAAATCTATCGACTCCGATGACCGCAAAACTATAGCAGGTGACGAAACCGTGGAGCCACCAAAGACAGTCAAAAAGAAAGGTAATTATTAGCTGCAGTACTTTAGTATACATTGTCCCTTGGATACAGTATTCGATACATTTTGAATTCATTTTAGGTGGAATATTGGCGAAAATTGTGAACATGGCTTTAGACAAAAAATCAGATGTGTCAGCAAACTCCGAGGCCCCATCGCCAAACTCGTATAACATGGATGATGAAACAGATACCGATTTTCATGAAACATTACCTAAAGAGATACTTAAAATAAAAGATATCAGAATCTCGAAAAACTCTGAGCACAAAAAGAAAAACAGTGTAGAGTTCAAAACAGATGATCTGGAGAAGCCTAAGCGTAAAGATGATAATCTCAAGGTCAATCTTGAGGGTGTAAACGAGATTTCTGATAAGAAAGTTATAGCACAAAAACAGCTTAAGGACAGATTTGCAACTATCATAACTAAAAGTAAAGCATCTAAGGAAGACGAATACAAAAAAGTTACTAATGAAGACAAGAAAATTAACGAGAAGCAAACATCAGAATCGAGCACACAATCTCGACAATCGGATTCCATTGGATCGGTTATACCCGTGATAATGATAAGCACAACTGAAAGTGACGAAGAAGCTTTACAAGCCGACGAAAAAAGAGATACCAAAAGCAAAGAGCGAAAGCACAAGGAATATGTAAAGCTAAGCAGAGGCAATGATGAAAATGAGAAAAAAAACAAAAAGAGTAGTTCAGACTCAAAATCTCTTAGAAGGCAGAGCAGTGTAGACAGCAACAAAGAACAGAAGTCTGCCAAAGAAGTAAAGCCAGAAGATGGCCACAAGTACCAATATTCTTTGTAGTTTGTTAAATGTAATTTCAATCGCACCATAAAATATTCTCATCTACGTTAACTGATATCACAATATCTACTCGTAACTCTATCACGGTTAATCAAATAAATTAGTTTTCCTAAAGCTGTGTTTATTAATTTATCATCCCTGTCAATAGTAACAAATTCATGAATACAGTAGTGTCAATTCTGTTAGCACCAAATAAACTGAAAACTATTTAGACCACTCTAAAATTATTGCTCTCTTTCTCTATACGAAACAGAAGGAGATGGATGCCCTTAAGTTTAGTTTTAGTTTAGTCTTGCACCAACAGAATCGGCGTCATTATCCAAATAAACAAATGAGTTGCCGGTTGGGATGCTGCGTTACAGTATCTGGTGTTGCAGACACATACGTGGTAGCGCACGTAAAGTGATACCCCTTTACTGAATGGGGTTAAAGAGGCCATCGGTGAAAATGTACATCCTTTATTAACTTTTACCAGCATCCTCTCTATACGAGCCAATCGCTGAGAAGCAAAACTCCTTCCCTTTTGCGGAGGCCAAGTTCTGCACCCTCTTTCCACATAACAATCTTCAACATCCAACCATCTCTTAAAGCATCCTTGGAGATATGCCCTTGGACAAAGTCTCTTTAGATTTTTGTCTATAGCTCGGTATTCCCCTCCGAAAAGTTCACCACATTGACTGTTGCTTAGTCCTTTCAAATTTAGCCCACATTGATAGCATCTTAATCGAACTGGTTTTTTTCTGCCTTTTCTTAGTATACTGCCATATTCAATGTCATATCTGTTTCTTGGCTGAAGCTGCCTTTGAAAGTCTTCTGGACGAAACGCAACTTGAATAACTTTCCGTGGTTGAAACGTTGTACTATAAGAAGTTAAATTTTGGCGAGTGAACTTTTTTATATATTTAAAGTATGGGTTTCGCGTCGGCACAGGGTAAGGTACGGATGAGGAAGTCTCAAAAAATTGTTTTCGATTTCTAAACGCTGGCACGTGTTGAAAATATGGTCTCCAAGTTTTAGTACTTCTTGCTATAATCTCTTCAGAAAGCTGTGAAATGTCTGTATGAGTATAAATTGTAATATTGGGTATGGTTGTCCTGGTTGGCCTTGCTTGTAATAAGGTTGTTTTATGCCACATGGCATACTCGGCAAGAGTTTCATTCTGATTGACTATAGTTATTACTTTTGTAGTGTGTTTGGTCTCTGAGGGATCTTTCAATAGTCTACGGTAATGCGGTTCCTTGTCGAGAAGACTCACTTTTCTCGTTTGTAAATTGGTCCAGTTAAATGCTTCACTTCCAGCACTTGTAGAAGCAAAATTACCTGCGATATTGTCTACGTAATAATCCTGTGGTAAAATAATAACTCCATCTGTTGGTTCGTATCGAGCAGGATTTTTTAATCGAGATAACAAAGAAAAATTTGCTGTGTTGTACAACGCGAGTAAGATTATTAAATTTGACAAAATATATGTTGTAAACATTGTCTATCAAAGCTTTTCTAAATAGAAATTAAAACCGTTAGAACGTTTAAAATGTTCTTGTAGAGCAATAAAAATATATCAAAAGTTTAATAATTAATTACATGACAGAACAATAACTTAGATGTCATGCATGACAGAAGCTTCTCTAATTCCAATAGAAGTGAAGCTTGCTGAAATGTTGCTAGTGTTTCAGAGTATTCTGGGCCGTGACCTCAAAATCCCTTATTGGGCTCCCCTACTATAGTATTGGATTGGCATAGGAAGATAGAGGTATAAAACCTCTGTAAAGATAAGTATATTTCTATATTTTATTAAGGTAGGTCTCTGAAGCCTCAGGATTTACGAGTATAATAGATAGGTACCTACTGTACTTGTACCACCTGTACTGTTCTTCACTGAAACATACCTTGGCTATCTAAGTTACGCTACCGAAACATGATGGAATTTTTAGGTAGGACCTAAAAAGTAAATAAAAAACAATTCAATCCTTATTAATTTATAAGACCCCGACCAAACGTAGGTACTTTCATCACGTCTTAATACCGTGCCTTACCCTGTATTTAAAGATTGGTTTAGCATGTATAAATAAACTCCACAGAATCAATGCAAAAACGTTTAACATTCTCGGAACAACAACCTTCCCTCCATCCCTCCACAGAATATACGATACTTAGTACCAAGCATGTAGAATACATGCGTAGATAGTACTGGGGCTATCGCTGGTGGCGGGAGTTCCTCCCTGCGGGCGCAAGCCGGCATTACGCGGCCGGTCGTCGCGCGACTAACATGGCGCGCGTCACGGCGCTCTCCGTGCTACTCCTGCTCCCCGTGATAACGGCAGAGATTCTAACCCCGCCGTACTTCAACCTTGCCACGGGGAAGAAGATCACGGCCACAGCGACATGCGGGGATGATGGCCCCGAGCTGTACTGCAAGCTGGTCGGCGCCATTGCCGATCACGATGAGCGCGTGATTCAAGGACAGGTATGTTTGTTTATTATGTTGTGACTTTAGACCGGGAGCTTCCGTTTTCCTTATTCTAGAGATTTGTCGTAGGCTAAGGTGATAAGTAAAGCTTTTGACGCTCAATTGAGGTATTCGTGTATTGGCGCTAATAGGCACTGCGTACCTACAGTGCCATTGAGAAAGGTCCGTTGTCTTTTGAATTGCTTGATCATGTACTAAAATTATATGATGTTTATATTGTTGTATTGTTTAAATACGTCTGTGTTGAGCAGACTCGTCATTTTAAACCATGCCCAACTGTCACGTACACCCTCACTAGGTAATACGTATCAGATACGACTTGTTCCGGATCTGGGTGTGGTAGGTACCATACCAAACAAATATTTGCAGATCTTGCAAACAGTTGTCCCAACAGGGTGGAAGGCGCCCCGCTGAAACTAAATGCGCAATGACATGCAAGATCGCTTAAAAGTTTAAAACGTCCATCTTATTTACTTAAAAGTATACTCGTATGTAACCAGTCTTATCAGCTAATATTCTAAACTATATTAAAGAAGTTGCCTCATATAATTTGAAGTACATGCTCCCGGTATGCGCGTTATGTACTGATAAGGGAGTTATCTCGTGTCCTGTTGCCCCACCATCCTGCGATAACGGGTGCGATGCTCGATGAGACACTGCTATATATGTCAAAAGCTTACTAATGTTAGCAATTAAGGCGCTCCCGGTCGACGATTGTTTTTGTTCGAAACGAAAAAATAAATACTTGTGAACAAGCCACATCTCCTATTTTTATAAGTATATTACTTCAGGTTCCTACCTAGATTTCTATTAAGCTGAAAACATAATAGCAGAAACTTTTTTCGTTTCGAAAAAGAGCAATCAGCTACTGGGAGCCCCTTAATTGACAAAACTCGCAAGGGTTACTGAACTTTATTTGGGTAGGTACAAACAAATATGTTTATCGAAGTACCTATGACAAAATAAAAGCTTTCAGCGTTTACCTACTCGTACATTATTGTCTGGTCTAGTATAATAATAAATATTGGTGGTAATTTTACACACAGCGTTACTAGCCCCAAACTAAGTAAAGCTTGTACTATGGGGACCAGAAAACTGATAGTACATAATTATACTCTTTTTTGTAAGATATCTACCTTTCTCATATAATAAATATGAGAATATTTTCTACTGTCAAAAAAAAAAAAAAAAAAAAAAAAAGGATGACGTTCTTACTGACTTTATTACGACTTGATTACGGATGACTTTTTAAGGGTACCGATTTTGATGATTTATTGTTGAATTGGGTATAATAATACGGGGGTCTATATTAAAAAGGGAAGACCTTTTAAATTAGATATCATTCCTAAATTTTAAGTCGGTGTTTATTTTAAAACGTTATTATAATTTATTACTTTTATCTATATTTCACTTGGTTTTTAAATAAAATAAGGGCACATATGAACTTTATCATAGATACAGTAGGTAGGTATCTATAACAATAAGGCTCGAACCCACAATAGTTTATCTATATAGTTATAGTAAAAATAGAGTATGTAGTAGGTAAGTTACGGTATGTTTTAGTATCTGCCGAAAAGTTATCATCATTTGACCCTCTTTATCGTTTTCCAGATGAATGAACTACTTAATTTTAGTAATCTCGAAGTTAAGTCCCTATTTCGTAACCAGCCAAGTACTTGCACGCATTTTTATTGATATTAAAATAAATAATTATTGCGTTATTATGCCTACTTCCAATACTTTGCTAAGTATGTCAAAAATATTTAGTTTAGTCAAGAATTTACCTCTATTCACTATTTATGTTGCTTGGTTGGTAACCACAAAATTTTTCAAAAACGTAACGATAGCGTGTTCTGTTTTTAACTGGCAAAAAAAGAGGAGGTTATCAATTAGACATTGTATAGGTATATATTTTTTTATGTGTTACCTGGTGATCCGATTTCGATGACTTTTTTTTCTATTGTGTAGAGAATAGTCCCAAATTGGTCCCATTTAAAAAACATTCACGTAGGACTAATAATTCCATCATGAACTTGAAAAACTAATATTGTTCTCAATGAACGAATGAACTCTTCGTTTTGTCCATATATTTTAGTCGAATTACTTTTGAGTTTTATAAACGTAATTATTTCCGTTAGCGCCATCTAGTTATGACATATTATTATGTGTTAATACGATGCGAATACTATGTTATACCATTAATTGACAGCTTGTTTGCAAAAAATAGTAGGTAGGTACCTAAATGATTATTAAATTTATCGATAATAATCCGGCCCTAAAATGGTCATCTTAAGTATTCCTAAGCGTCTTTTTATCAAAGAAATGGACGATACAAAACCATAAATATAGCTATTAGTGGGATACCTACCGGTCCCATAAACTTATGGTTATGACGAGCTCATAATCCTCCGGTACAGGTTCTTACCTGCGCTTCGATCGACAATTTATGTTTAATGCTGAATTCCAGCGCTCAAATCCTTCTAACCCACTAATATATTAAATGCTATGACAATGTTTGGATGATTTTTTGAACAGAACCGATTTGGATGAAATTTGGAACATATAGTTGACCTTTAGGCCGTTTAGGCTACTTATTATCTGAATATCACGTGAGTGAAGTTGCGGGTGGAAGTTTGTTCCAAGTACCAAGTACCTACACATAAACGCTTTTATAACAAAATTCAAAAATTGAAACCTTTCTAAGAATCAGCTACCAGAATCATAGGTTTTATAATATGCAGCATTTAAATTTTTTTGTTATCCAATTAATATTTCTTTTCGTAGTCAATTAAAAGCGACATTGAATGTAGACTTTTAGATAGTTAGTACTATAGCAATCATGATGCCTAATGCTACATATACTGAAACATGGTCAGCTGTTTTGAACATTTCTCTAACCTAACCCGCATAATTAGGTACCTACGTGCATTTAAAACACGCAGTCTACTGAGACAAAACTCTCATATAAAGTAATCTGATACAAAACAAAACCCACGTTTCTATAGCCGATGGGCCGAGTAATTCGGCCGGTTTCGGTTGTTCCTAAGGCTTTTTGCAGACATGTGGCAACCAAATGCGCGTGCGCGGGCCCATCTTTAAATCCTCTTTTGTTTCATTTTGGTTCCCAAACAAAGGCTTCTGAATTGAATGGCTTTTTTTCCCGTTGTCCAAACAAGTTACGGGAATCGTGGCTGGAATGAATAAGGATTTTGTGAATGGACGAATTTGTCGGGCTGTTGAATTTTCTAAATAAATGCCTGTTGTTTAGTTTTTTCTTTATAAAATACTAGCTGACCCGTGCCCGCTTCGCTGTGCGTAAGACATTTCTAATACCATCGTGGACTTTTTGTAGACGTTTTTAAGGTATACAATACTGTAGTACATTATTTTGATATATCTCGTGGGGTTCAGCCAGCATTTGCAATGTAAGCGCAAAAAAATGTGTTTATTTACGACATCACATTAGAAACCTCTAAAATTATCAGTGTTTCTCTACTATATTATGCATGTATTATACATATAAACCTTCCTCTTGAATCACTCTATTTATAAAAAAAAACTGCATCAAAATCCGTTGTGTAGTTTTAAAGATATAAGCAAACATACATACATACATATTACATATTACATACAGACGCGGGAAGCGGAAAGCGACTTTGCTTTATACTATGTAGTGATGATAATGAAAGTCGCTATGCTAACGTGAATGCACTATTAAATGAGTTCTAAAATACCATCATCTTCCTGTCCTTATCAGTACTTAAGTGGTGTCGGCACAACATGTGTAAAATGAGTTCTAATATACATTAAAATACAACATCGTGTTTGCCATTATAGAAGACAAAATGAACTGGTAGTTTTCTTTTATTCCAAGAATCGTGTCTCGGAATGTTTCTAACCGAGTAGCTGCGTTCCAAAACGAGAAGATGAGGCTTTTAAACTTTAACTTTGTGACTGAACTAAGAAATTGAGTATAAGGTGATTGATAAACAAACATCCACACTTTAACATTAGTATGATTGAGCTATTTCGGCTTACTGCCTGCAGCTGGTGATCTGTTGATGCAGTTGATGCAGTGTAGATGCAGTTTTTTACCTGTTGTAACTTCCAACTAGATAACAAGTTTAGTATGTTGAGTACTTAGTCAAATTCAAATTCAATTCATAAGTTACATTAGAAAAATTTTCGTGAAGACCTAAATTTTTTTGGAAAATAAGATATTGCTGATAATGTAGCTTTTTTTAAATGAAATAATTTTTAAAATTGGTCCAGCAGTTTTTAATTTATACATTACAAAATATTTCTCCCTCTTTATAATATTTGTGTATTTATGATAAGTAAGTAAAGTAAACTTTGTAACAGCGTATGAACTGTTTACAGGTGTGCGATATTTGCAACATGACAAACGAAGCCAAGAAGCATCCCCCGGAGTACGCCGTGGACGGTATGGAGACCTGGTGGCAGAGCCCGGCCTTGTCTCGCGGCATGAAGTACAACGAAGTCAACCTCACCATCGACCTGGGACAGGTAACTATGATACCACATAGTTTTATGATAAGTGGTTTACCCTAGACTGTTTCTGAACATTCAACCGTTAAGAGACAAAAAAAATTGCATATGACCAACATGGTGTAGGTAGTTTTGCGTCGGTAGGCAGTCGGTCAAGCGGTGATGATTGCCAACTATATAGCCTCTGACGCAGATTAGATATTATTGTTAAATAATGCATTTTGCAATTCCAGTTTGTATGTCTCAGAAAGTTAGACATAAACATAAAAGGCACAGACGTTTTGCATCACAAAACTAAACCCTGATAAAATTAGGAGCTCGTATTACATATAGAAATTTAACATTAGTATCAGGAATTCAGGATCATAAATATGCAAGCGCTTATTCTCATCACCATGTTGCTAACATGTGCCGAAAATAACCGTTCACATGGTCGCTTAGATTCGACAGACAGATGACATCATGCCATCAGATAATTGTTTCTAATTATTCAACCTACAGTTCACATACTGTATGCATACAACAATGAAGCTGTACAGAAATACTGATATAGTTGTTATCGAGACAAGACGGGGACGAGTTATTGTCAAAAAACTTTTAAAATACATGTCGTTTCATACTAGTTGCTAGGACTCCAATTAATTTTTTTGCCACAATGCCAGAGATACAATCGTCAAAAATGTCCCATTCCATATCGAACGTCGAGATACTAATCGTGATTATTTAAATCCTACTAAAGTGCAACACCCTATCCTCAAGGATCGTAGTCTATTTGGGACATTACCTCCAGGAATAGCGTATGCGGGTGCATCGACCCCGGCTACCTCACTCGGACTATAAAATGTATTATAAACTTTACGATCCAAGTCAAAGCATTTGCGGGAAACGATGAAACTTCAGATTTTGGGCTCATTACTATATTATTTCTGTAATGTAACGCATGGTAGTTGATGACGACAGGTAGTTGATGTGCATGAGAATTTTTAAAAAATTAAGATCGCCGGATTTTTCAGAAATTAGTTTATCTGAAATGCTCATGATTCCAAGTACCTAGATATGCTAAAAGGTCGTTCATTGGGTACGTAAATATGCATGGATAACATGTATATTTTAACTGCGAAAACATTGAAAGATTTAATAAAATGCAAGTAATTATAGCAACAGATTCATAATTATATGGAACACTTGTTAATAAAAATAATTGCCTAGCGAAATGCAAAACAACTTGCGAAATGCCAGCCGATGCAGAATTGAAACAAACATGCCCAATATCCAGTGCTATAAGAATGTCTACTCTAGCTTCGTGCAATAAATGCAGCGGCTGCTATGCAAATGTAATGAAATATAATGCCATGATGTACACTTGCGAAAGATGCTACTTTCTGCATACCTTTCGATCCTAAGATCTTATACTAGAATTTTATAGGCCACGCTCAAAAATTGAAGTCTCATCGTTTATTCCGCATTTGGTATCCCTATTTGCGGTTGTGCAATAGTACATTTAGTTTTATTAGGATCTTTTTAAAGGAGTTTCGAAAATATTACGTAATAGTTTCAGTTATTAGCTACTTTTTAGATTACGTCAGTCTGAGGGGTGCACAAGGGCCGTTTCTTTCATTTGCACGAGCCTTTTTTTCTTAGGTCAATGCATTTCACCTTCAAGATAGGATATTATTCAATATCGAATTTACCAGAGTAAAAGATTAAGTAAGGATGAGTCTTTGATCATTTTCTTTGAAAAGTTTCTTCCGTACACAGCGGCACAACCTAGAAGTTATTGTGGTCGGGAATTGTCATTTTAAATTTCAAAATCAGCGTGGTTTATTTGTTTTATGCCATGAACACTGCAGTCTGCAGAATTGAACCCTAAATTCCAATGATTGATCATGTTTGCTTAAAATTTCATCAGCTACACGAGCCAATATTTTTATCATGTCGTTACGCGGCGGACAGACGGATATAGTGGGTGTCGATAACTACAAACTGTCCAAGATAATATAAATATTTATGTGCCTATGAAAGGGCGAAGTCTGACGATTTTTCTTGGTAAATTTACGCCGTTCACTAGTTGATCAAACCTTCTATAATACCATAGAGAGTCATATTATTAAATTAAATGAAATAGGATTACGACTGTAATCCCCAAGTACGGTAAACATCCTATCTGATCTCCAGGTGCTTAGTTCCTTGAAGATGTCTAAACATTACATTTAGCAAATGCCCACATTTTAATTCATATTACTAAACAGAATTCTTCATCACGACATGGCAAGCCAAGATTTAGCATGTTCTAAATCAGTAGTCTGATACTGATTTAGTTTGTTTCTTATTTCAATAAATTAGACATTAAGATTGGTGAATTTGCATTATATGCCCCAAAGGCAAGTATGCGAGTAAATAAATAGTAGGTAATCGTAAAGCGAAACGATAAACGCTCATACATTTTTATCTGCATAGGTAGGTAATAAAGTTTGTGAGTATGCTCAGGTCACTTCAGGTAGTTATAGTAGTCAGGAGTCATAACCGCTTGACCGATTTGAAAATTAACAATAGACGTAATTACCCAGTTGGTGGTGAACTATAATAACAGGCTATTTATCAGAGTACCACGCAAGCGAATCTGTGGGCAGATTCTGTCGTAAATAAATCAATGAATTTGTATGTGTGAGTTTTCTCTTCACTTTCTCCGAGCCAGTCTCCTTTCGAGACCTTACGATAAGAAATTAATTTCTTCCTCCCAGAGGGATCTCCCTCCCATAAAATTAAGACAATCAGCTCTGCTCCTTTATTTCCAGGAATTTCACGTTGCGTACGTATTCGTAAGGATGGGAAACTCGCCGCGTCCAGGTCTCTGGGCCCTTGAGAAGTCCACCGACTACGGAAAGACTTTCAAACCCTGGATGTACTTCTCGGATTCACCTCAGTACGTATTCAATTCTATAGGAAATTTCACTTAACACTGTTATGTAAAAGAAAACGAACTCGTATATAATTAATATCGCTATGTGCCAAATGTAATGTTTGGACGTGCCTCTGAATTATCCCTTTAGACATCTTCAAGGATCTATATAAGCCTAACAAGACTGAAACATATTTTTATTTGTACAGAGACTGTGAGCGGTTCTTCGGCAAAGAGAGCATCCAACCCATCACTAGAGATGATTCTGTTATCTGCAGCACTGAATACTCAAAAATCGTGCCTTTGGAAGGAGGCGAGGTGTGTTTACTTATATCTTAATTTCTGGTTGGCTATTGGTTTTGCTAGGATAGACTTATGTTTGAGGTCACAAACTGTGGTCTTAACTATTCACTGGGCTTCGTTTTTGTCTCTTCTCTGCCTGTTTTAACAATAGGTAAATGACTAACCTAACGTAACCTACTTTGTATAGTAGGTATGTAATGCTAATAAATAAGCAAAAATTGGGTATTTATTGAATTTTGTTCATTGCTTCTTAGACCCTTTGGTCTTCCATAGGAAATTAATCATAGATTATTTAAAAAATACTTATGAGAATTCACTTGCAGATCCCAATATCGCTACTGAACTACCGTCCATCAGCAAATACTTACTTCAACTCATCTGTACTACAAGAGTGGACGAGAGCGACTAACGTGAGGCTGCGTTTGCTTCGAACCAAGAACTTATTAGGACATTTGATGTCGGTTGCAAGACAGGACCCTACTGTCACTAGACGGGTAAGTTGAAATAAAAAACCGGCCAAGTGCGGGTTGGATTCGCGCACGAAGGGTTTCGTACCATTATCTATTTGTTGTATAGGAGCCCCACTTAAATATTTATTTGATTCTGATTTCTGTTTTAGTATATGTTGTTATAGCGGCAACAGAAATACCTACATGATCTTTGAAAATTTCAACAGTCTAGCTATCACGGTTCATGAGATACAGCCCTGTGACAGTCAAACGAACAGACAGACGGAGAGCGAAGTCTTAGTAATAGGGTCTCGTTTTTACCCTTTGGGTACGGAACCCTAAATATACAATCGATAGTTCTGACACATAAGTATTCCTTGTGAATTGTTGAAGTCGTTTCCGTGATTCAGATTATATACGAATTGCTCGTTTAAAGGTATTAGACAAAAATGTTAGTACCCAGACAATCCCTGAGTGGTTTTAAAAGTGTCCTGCTCGCGCTGATTGAACACGCTACTTTTGCGTCTCGGCCGGACCCTGGCCCGCCACACCATCGAAGCCATCAACCTAATTTAGAAGACATCACGTCAATAAAAGTTAATTAACGCGTTTAAGGTTAGTCACTAGCTCATACCAACTTTTTGTTTACAGTACTTCTACAGTATTAAAGACATCAGTATTGGAGGTCGGTGCATGTGCAACGGCCATGCTGACACTTGCGACCCGGCTGACCCGAACACTGACACGAACATCTTGGTGTGCCGCTGTCAGCACAACACTTGCGGACCGCAGTGTGCACAGTGCTGTCCCGGATTCGAACAGAAAAAGTGGAGAATATCGCAGCACTGGGACCGGTTTTCTTGCGAACGTAAGTGTTGTATCTACTCTAGATAGATGACACGTTATGTGTTTTTTTAAGTACAAACCTGCAGCCTAAAGAGAATATATTATGAAACAAGCTAACCCGGCTAACTTCGTATCGCTTTAGAATTAACAAATGTTGTGTTAAGTGCCCGATCCCGTTCCCGTTCCAGTTCCCGTTCCCGTTCCCGTTCCCGTTAAAAAGTATCCTATGTCCGCCTCCTGGTTCTAAGCTACCCACCAATTTTCAGCCAAAACGGTTCAGCCGTTCTTGAGTTATAAATGGTGTAACTAACACGACTTTCTTTTATAAGTATTTATATACATATATATAAGGGTGTTTTTTTTCGAGGTATAGAACTTTAAGTTGGCATTACTTTTCAAGATGGCGACCGATTTAACAGCTGTCAAGTAATTTATTTTCAGTTTGGTTTGGCAACTCATCATGAATAGACTCACGCCTGAACAACGCTTGCAAATTGTGCAATTTTATTTCGAAAATAATGGTTCTGTGCGGAAACGAGATTGCCGTTGTTCCCGATTTTCATAAGCGAATTTTGTTTAGCGATGAAGCGCACTTCTGGTTAAATGGCTACGTCAACAAACAAAACTGCCGCATTTGGAGTGAAACTAATCCTCAAGTGTATGTCAAAACACCGTTACACCCAGAAAAACTGACTGTTTGGTGCGCTTTATGGGCTGGTGGAATCATTGGTCCGTACTTCTTCAAAAACGATGATGGCCAGAACGTTACAGTCAATGGTGATCGGTATAGAGCCATGATTACTAACTTTTTCATTCCTGAATTGAACAATCATGATGTCCAGGAGCTGTGGTTCCAACAACACAGCTCGTGCCACAATCGATTTATTGAAAGACACGTTTGGTGACCGTCTAATTTCACGTTTTGGACCTGTGAATTGGCCTCCAAGATCTTGTGATTTAACACCGCTAGACTATTTCGGACATCTTTAAGGATCTGAGTGTCAGAAGATCTGAGATAATGTTTACCGTACCTGAAGATTACAGTCTTCAATCCTGATTATTTTATTGAAATTAAATAAAATTGAATCCCGACTGTAATCCTCAAGTGCGGTAGACATCCTCTCAGATATCCAGGAGCTCAGATCTTTGAAGATGTTCAAAGGAGTTAGCCAGAGGCACGCCAAAAAATAAAATTTTACCTACATTTTCTGTTAATTTGACGATGTTCAAAGGAGTTAGTCAGAATCACGTTCAGACATTAAATTTGGCACATAATGCCTACATTTTCTTTTGTTTCTTATTTTATTTATCTCATTACAGCGTGTAACTGCCACAACCATAGCTCTGAGTGCACTTACGACCACGAAATCGACGAGACACGTCAATCCCTCGACATCTACGGCCGCTATGAAGGCGGCGGAGTTTGCAAGAACTGTCAGCATAATACAGAAGGCATCAACTGTAACAAGTGTCAAGCTACCTACTACCGCCCGTATGGCAAACGGTGGGGTGACATTGACGTCTGTCAACGTAAGTATCTCGAATACAACACTAAATACATGTGACGAAGAAAACCATGACTATAAAGCCTAAATTAAATTCAAAAACCATTTATTTCATTAAAATCACAAAGATCACTTTGAAACGTCTTAGGAACTGGGTGAAGCTACGCCGATTCCTCGCGACCAAGCCTAGAAGAATCAGGCAACAAACACGGCTTGGTGTCTACCTTTTTTTGTCAATGATCCTTTCCTTAATGCTATGTTAACTATGTTAACCTCAAAATGACAGTGCCATCACTATACCATCCTGTTTCTTCCCCAGCTTGCAACTGCAACCTGCACTATTCTACCGGCAACTGTGAAGAACAAACCGGTCGATGCGAATGCCGAAAGGAATACAATCCCCCTAATTGCGACTCGTGTTCGTACGGCTACTTCGATTATCCTAACTGCAAGCCTTGTACTTGTAACTTGAACGGCACTGACGGCCAGCATTGCACGCCTACTGACGGCATTGTGAGTATTCTTTCTGGCCATCGATACTGATCATCGACCACATAGCCCAATAAACGCCTAATGGCTTCATTTCTTCAAACAAACAATGGGCTATTTTACAAGATTTTAAAAACCATTTTAGATTATTCAGTAGTGACTATGGAACCCATAAAACAATATTATTTGAAATTCAGATAAGTATTCGCCCTAAAAATTTTAATTATATGTCGTCAATTTAAATAACCCGCAAAAACGCTTCTTTATGAAAATGGCGTCGCACTAGTTTTTGTGACGTCACATGTTTGTCAACAAGTAAATAAACGACTAGTTTAGGCGAAGACATATTGACAAGCATGCTAGCTACGTCATCGTCGATTCGACCACCGTTTACCACCATCCTGACCGTTTGGTTTTTTAATAAATTATTGTTTATTTTCAAGTTATTTTACTTGTTATTAAAGCTTTTCGAAGACATAATTTACATAGATTACTATCAACAACACTCTATATTTCATACTGTCAAATCGCCTATTATGTCAAATCGTTGAGGTGTGATTGGCCTGTTCAATGTGACAGCCCGCCGCGTCGTGAACCGTGCTCCGTGTTTTACACAGGATCTGTAATCTATATGTTAATTATTTATATGTTGTCTGACAGTGTTCGCCTTGCATGAGGAGTCTAGGCTGTGTGGTCGATGATACTGATGCTTTACTTCGCAAAACGATTTTGACGATACGACAGTGCTCCGATATATTCGGCCAAACCGCACTTAGAAATCGTAGCCTCTCATATAGTCTGTCTTCTTCCTCTTCGCCTTATCCCATTTCTCATGGGGTCAGGCACCAGACTTATTGTGTTAGCTCACTGATAATCGGCCTGTCAAAATCCTATGGTATTTTGACAGGTACACGACGGGAATGTGACAGTTATAGTCGATTACGATTACCATTTTGTTTACACTATCCAGGTGTCAGGGTTTTTAGGTCATAAAAAATGGTTTATACGAATACAGGTTTTAATTGATTATTTATAATTTGTTTATATTATATTACAGTGTCCATGTAAATACAACTACGCAGGAAAGTCGTGCGAGATTTGCGAGGATGGATTCTACTCTCCTGAATGTAAAAGTAAGTATCCACCCAAACTTTTGAAACTATTAAAGCTGAGTATTTTATAAAAAAAGTAATTTTAACAAAAAAATACTTATTGGCTCTATTTTACATCATTGGTGTACAATATTGGTGTACATTGGTTACAAACAATGGTGTCAATTATGTTGGCACCAAACTGAGCTATTAATGTTGTCTCTTTTTTACTCTATACGAAACAAGAGATGAATGCCTTTAAGTTTAGTTTTAGTTTAGTCTGGTACCAACAGAATCGGCACCAGTGTAGTACCTAAGTTTTTTGATGTAAAACATCTACAGCGGCGGGTCAGACCGGCTGTTGGCTTGGCGAGTCGCCGCGAACTACACGCGGCTACGCGAACTAGATGAGTTGCTGCCGAAGAAGTGCCGACCGCGTCAGGTCCGGTTCGCGATAAGCAGTCACCCTCTTTTATACTAAATTAATTTTACCATATATTTATTTGCTGTCTTAAACTATGCTTTTATGCATATTTTCTATTTGATGAAAAAAGATTCGTAAAACTCATTTTTTCCCACAGATTGCGAATGTAACTCGGTCGGTTCCGTGTCCCACGTGTGCGATAAAGTGTCTGGTAATTGCACGTGTAAGAGCAAGTACAGCGGACGGACTTGCAACCAGTGCGAAGCAGGATATTACAACTACCCTACTTGCAAACGTAAGTTTTTTTTCTATAATCAGTGCGAGCTTGGGCGTGTTTGCAGCGAGTTACTCGTACAGCTATAACCTACTGGCAAATGTATATTCAATTTTTTACAACATATTCCATTCATAAATAAGTTAATGTAAAAACTTCATTCTATTCACAAAAATGAACGATATACTCGTATTATTGAAAAATCATGTCATTTTTATCATAATTATTTCCATTGTTTACTTTTGCGCTGTTTTTCGTCTTGGTACCAAGTTACAAAGTAAATTTTCCCATGTTCATGTGATACATAGTATTTTTTGTTAAGTTTCATCAAGATCAATCAAGCTAAAACATCGTTCAAAACATAATAAACTTCGAAATAACTTTCGAATCGATAATATAACAATGTATGTTTATTGTAGAATTAGACATAGATCACCATATTTTTTCATTATTCTTTATGTACTTTCTTCAGATTCCAAATGTTATTTCAATAAAGAGTTCAAAGCTACGCTTATTTAATAATCTATCTAAGGTGTAAACGAATAAGGCACCAAAATAGATTAGCTTTTCTTTTCACTAAATTACAAATGTTTCATTCAGGTCCACACGCAATGTCCGTCAAAATTTATAATAACATACCTACCCTAATACAAACTAATTATTTAATTGAAAATAGTTTTTACACTCTGCAAGAGGTTTTTTGTGAAAACCCAAAAAAAGTTAGCTTAAATAATTAGTTTAGGTAGTTAAGAGCCTTGATTTTGTTATAGAATTTTATTTTATTTTGTTTCATTTTATAATTTTATAGGCTAAGTGATTTTTTGCAATGCCCTACCCGGGCTCATGTTGATATCGTACTTATTTAAATACCTATAAGACCATAATATACACATGAAAGCAATAAACACTTTGAATTTTGAATTCTATATTAACAGATTGCAACTGTGACACCAGCGGCACGGACCCAAGTATCTGCGATGACGTCTCAGGACAGTGCATCTGTAAGGTCGGCTTTGGCGGACCGCGTTGCGATATGTGCATTTCCGGGTATGTTATTGTCAAGCACAAACCAACTTTATAAATATTAGCTTTTAGTTTGTCCATTACAAATAAAACTAAAATAATTACGTTTAAAAAACTAAAACCCGTCGAAAATGTATCGACCAATCGCAAAGTCAAGGGACGATATTCCTATTTTAAGTTTTTGAAGGGACTGTCAGTCCTACATAAATATAATTGAAATGGGACCAACTTGGAACTAATCTCTACACAATAGAACGAAAAAAACATCGAAATCGGACCAGCAGGTAAAAAGACATGCGTGAGCATAAACCAAAAAAAAAATATGTATTTACACGTCGGCTTGTCGGCCCTCCTCCGTTTATTGTCGGTTAAAATACAAATATTACCTCGTTATAAAATAGTAGTGTCGACAAACAAACACAATTTTTTTTTCTCTTCATAATATTAGATAAAGCCCCAACAAAATTAAAAAAAAAAATATTATCTCGATTGTAATCCCCAAGTACGCTAGACATCCTCCCAGATCACCAGGCGCTTAGATCTTTTGAAGATGTCTAGCGGGGGTAGTCAGAGGCACATACAAACATTAAATTTTAGCACATGCCCACATTCTGCAGTAGTTAGCATACGTGACAGGTTGCAAGTCCCTCGCCGCTTATACGAATACTAACTGGTATCCTCACGATGTTTTCCTTCGCCGTTTTGAGCACGTGTTTTGGATGCGCCTATAAAATTATCGAACAGAAAAATCCATTGATGCACGCCGGGATTCGAACCCACGACCTTTAGATTGAAAGTCGATGTACCTTCCACTCGGCCAACACTCCTAAACACTACATAATTTAGCAATAACTTTCTACACAGGTACTATATGGAGGTCCGCGGCCGGGAGCGTGTGTGTGCGCCGTGTGACTGTGACCCAACAGGATCCACTTCGACCAGCTGCTCTGCGGACGGCAAATGCAACTGTTTAGCAAACTTCGGCGGTAAACAATGCAACCAGTGTTCACCTGGCTTCTACAAGTACCCTGAGTGCCTTCGTAAGTATACATACAATCGTGCGATATTTTTACGCAGTTTAAATAAATATTGGTAGAATTTACACACAGCGCCATCTAGCCCCAATCTCAGCAAAGCTTGTACTATGGGAACCAGATAACTGATAGAATACTTATATTCTTATTTGGAAATACATTTACATCTATATCACTACATAGTATAAAGCAAAGTCGCTTCCCGCTCCCGCGTCTGTATATATGCTTATATCTTTAAAACTACACAACGGATTTTGATGCGGTTTTTTTTAATAGATAGAGTGATTCAGGAGGAAGGTTTATATGTTTAATAATATGCTTAATATATTGGAGAACCACTGATAATTTTAAGATTTCTAATATGAAGTCGTAAAACTATATCTGTCCCCCAGCGAAGCGGGCACGGGTCAGCTAGTATCTTTTTACTATATAAAAGAAAGTCGGGTTTGTTACAACACTTATAACTCGAGATCTGCTGGACCAATTTTCATGGTTTTTGATTCGTTGGATTTGCGTTTATTCACTATTTTGGTGTTTGAATTTGGAACACAAAATATATCCGGTCTCTATTTCAATGCTTACACAAACTCCTTGCGCTGAGATTCGAACTTCAAAACTCTTTGGTGCAAATAAATTCTCGAGATTTGATTGGTCGATATTTGCGACAAGGAGTTTGGCATTAGATTAAATAAATATTCTCGTAGTCATGGTATAAAGTATAGTATGCAACTCCTGAATAAAGTACGAATTTATATCAAGGGCCATGAATCACTCGCGTCGTTCAGGATTCTAACAGTTGAATCACGAGCGCAGCGAGTGATTCAATCATTAGAATCCTTCACTTGCTCGTGACTCATCTACGGCCCTCGCTTTAAATCCGTCCTTTATTCACTAGTTGCATAATATACTATTATTATCTTATTCAGCTTGCAACTGTGACGCGTCCGGTTCAATCGGCTCTACTTGCGATGATGCCGGCGTCTGTCACTGCAAAGGGAACTTCGACTCTGTGAAGTGCGACCGATGCCACGAACAATTCTACAACTACCCGGCCTGTGAGGAATGCAACTGCGATCCACGTGGTGTGGCCGCTAGCTTTGCCGGTGAGTTTGAGTTATGAGCTGTTTTTTCATTACTTTAAGATCCATTATCCTGCGTACAGACTTTTAGCATTCTCAAATATGTGAAGCATGCCGGTCAGTTGGAAAAACTTTCAAATTCACGCTCACTTCAGTAGTAGTTAGCAAGGTAACTGGAATAGTAGCTCATTGTTTTTTTTATTGAATAAGTTTTATTTAGAGGTAAAATATTTTACCTCACGGTTAAAAAACACTGTAGGTACAAAACGTGAAAGCAAACCTTCTATCTGTAATCATTCAATCATTCATTCTTTTTTAGGGTACCGTACCTAAAGAGTAAAAACGGAACCCTATTCCTCCGCTGTCCATCTCTCTGTCACCAGGCTGTAACTCATGAACAGCGATATCTAGACAGCTAACATTTTCACAGATGATGTATTTCTGTTGCCGCTATAACTATAAACAGAATAAAATAAATATTTAAACGAGGCTCCCATACAACAATCGTGATTTTTTTGCCGTTTATTATAGATACGAAACCCTTCGTGCGCAAGTCCAACTCGCATTTGGCCGGTTTTTTTTTTCTTTTTTTTTCTAGCATTGATTCAAATGTTATCTGTTTGCATGGAACAAAGTAGCGGTAAATCAAATAGTACCTCTATCGCTCCCATTTTAGTTATATAACATACACAATGAGATTTTTTTTTACAAATTCAAAAATCATTTATTTCAATAAAATCACAAGGATCACTTTTAAACGTCTTAGGAACTAGGTGAAGCTACGCCAATTCCTCGTGACCAAGCCTAGAAGAATCAGGCAACAAACACGGCTTGGGGTCTACCTTTTTTTTCAATGATCCTTTCCTTAATGCTATGTAGAGCTCCAGGGTGATGCCTAACGAACAAGGTGAAGGCTCAAACCAGAATAATAATTAATAGTACTACTCAAGTACGTACAACAACTACGATTTAAATTGTTTTTAGGTTGCGGCTCTGTACCCGCTGGTGAGCTGTGTCAGTGCAAGGATCGAGTACAAGGACGCATATGCAACAACTGCAAAACTCTCTTCTGGAACATGCAGGAGTATAACCCGTATGGGTGCGAAGGTACCTATTCTATAAGAGACTAGCCGATCAGTTACAGACTTTGTCCAAGCCTGTGTAGTCAAAACTGATGTCAGATTTTTTGCACACCAGTTCCACATATACCAAAATCATCCTTTTTGCATTTTTTTATCATTTTGGGAATGTTTTTCAGATTATAAACCACCCTATGATTATATAAATCTACAGCAAATATAATCTTAATCCGCTTTGTCGTTTAGGCCTGATTGATTTTCAAACATACAAACATCCTCACAAACTTTTGCGATTATAATATTATTAAGATATATATTTTCGAGATTGTTTATTTAGATTGACTTAAAACCAATATATTTTAGTACATGTTACTTACATATAGCCATTACCCCAGCGCACGCAGATAAAGCAGTTCGATAGCGCTCTTTTTTCGACTTTACTTTTTATGAATATTTATGGCTAAAAAAGAACTTAAGAGAGAAGAGTGAATGGGGCACTGCACGCCATCGACAACCCAGTCGATGCTGCACGGCTTTACGATTAGCCGGAATGCGTCCGGCTAAGTTGTCCGGCCGAAAGTTGCGTATAGCAGCAGATGAAGAATCAGAGTACAAAAAATGCAGTAAAAATGAGAGCCTTGAGAGCTATGTGTGGGTTAACTTTGAATGGAAGAGTGAAAATTTAATACATTTTTCAGAATGCAACTGTAACCTGGCTGGAACACTGGGCGGACTTGGCGCATGCGACACTCGCAGTGGGCAGTGCGTGTGTAAATCGCACGTGGGCTCTCGTTCTTGCGAGCAATGCCGCGACGGCTTCTACCGACTGCAGACAAACAACGTGTTCGGTTGCACTCGTGAGTCAACTATCAACTTTATACAGAACTAGCCGACCTGTGACAGACGTTGTCCTGTTAAATTTCAATAATCGAATAGAAAAGACTGAATGTTTTTAGTCTGTGCACACCAGCGCCATATATACAGAAATCATCCCTTTTGCGTATTTTTATAGTTTTTGGGATGTTTTTCATATTTTAAAGTAGTCTATTATTTATTCGGGCATTATATCTACATCTACAGCAAATTTCAACTTAATCCGTTTTGTCGTTTAGGCCTGATTGAGGAACAAACATAGATACAAACTCACAAACTTTCGCATTTATAATATTATTAGGATGACTCAATCATATACAGGATGACCCAAGTGACCTAGTGTCAAGTAAAAGTCCATGTGGAAAAAAATATTTTCAAAGATTTATAGAAAACTAGCTTTTACTTCACTCGTGTGGTACCTGGACAAACAGGTACCTATATCGTTATTCTAAGACATTTGCTATTTATATTTCAAGTTTCACAAACATACAAGCATTCTCACAAACTTTAGTATTTATATTATAGAAAGATTTAGGCTTCCAACAATTTAAAAAAAATTGCTATTGTTACCTTCTTAATGTAATAAATATTTATACATAAGCATCCGCTAGGTTCACTATTCAGCCAATTTGGTAAAGAAATCAATCATCTATATTACCATAACTGAAAAACTACAAAAAATCACTGTACATACTCGCACTTGGCAGTGACTCGTGTACCTCTATGAGTTTTCTGCTTAACACCATTTTTGGACACCCTGTACATATTAACTGCGTGGCTTTAATGAGAGGTAGATTCGTGACCCCATTCATTCTTACTTATTTCATGTTGTATTGTATTTAGCATGCGACTGCGATGTCGGTGGATCAATCGACAACAGCTGTGACAAGATAACCGGGCAATGCCGCTGTCACTCGCGCGTCGAAGGCCGACGCTGCGATCAGCCAATCCGCGCACATTACTTCCCGACACTCCATCAATACCAGTACGAAGTAAGTAAAGAATCGCACGCGACTAATGAAGATGATAGCCAAATTTTTGATACCATAACTTACATTATTGCAATAGGATTGATAGTATGAAAAATAAAATATTGTTGATAGTAATCTATGTAAATTATGTCTTCATAAAGCGTTATGGAGTAAAATAACTTGAAATAAACAATTGATTGTTAAAAAACCCATAATTAATATTATTAAACGCCAGTCACGTGACACAAAACGGTCAGGATTGGTCGAATCGACATGACGTAACATGCTTGTCAATATGTCATCGCCTGCCTTGAAAAACTTGACGTTTGTTTATTTGTTGACAAGCATGTAACGTCACAGAAACTAGTGCGACGCCATTTGCATAAAAAAGCGTTTTTGCGGGTTATTTAAATTGACGATTTTTCATTTCTTTTGGGCCAATGCTTATCAGAATTGAATAATAATATTTTATGGGTTCCACAGTCACTACTGAATAATCTAGAATGGTTTTCAAAATCTTGTCAAATAACCCATTTTCGGAGGGATCTAATTTTTTTTTGAAAATAAAATATTGCTTTTTTATTCGTTGTTAATGTAACTTTTGATAGGTGAAAGATTTTTTTAAATTGGTCTATTAGTTTTTAAGTTTATTCATTACAAACAATAATACATTTTTCTTTCTAGAATATTATATGTAGAATAGATGTATGAAATAACCATTTTTATTTTTAGGTGGAAGATGGCGTGACACAGTCCGGACCTGTCAGATATAGGAACTCGGAGGAGACTTTTCCGGGGTATTCTTGGAAGGGATATGTGGTGTTCTCTATGCTGCAGGTATGTTACTGTTATTTAAAAAAAAACAAAACTTTGGTATACAAAAAACAAGTGAAAAACCTTGACAACTGCTAAAGCGAATACTGTGTCGTACTTATTGTGACTCGCTTCTCCCATCTGTATCTACAACATTGTGGCTTACTTGTCAGTTTATTTTTCTTAGCAGTACGAAGCACTTTGTTTGAGCACTTTAATGCTTAAACCAACTGACTTTGTAACTAAATTCGAATCATTCAGGGCCTCCTTACAACCGTATTAGAATGGATGACTAGCAAATAGCAAATGACACAGACGACCAATCATTGAACTGAATTTGAATTTACAGAACGAAGTTATAAACGTGGTACACATCCCGAAGTCGTCACTGTACCGTATTGTGTTGAAGTACGCTAACCCCCTTCCTGACAACGTACACACTACCATAGTCATAACACCGGAGAGTGTCGTCGATATACAACAAAAGTGAGTTGTTAAATAACATTCTTAAAAAAAATGCTCTATTGCATTTCAGGCAAAACAAAACACTATTTTTTTTCTCTTTTTATCTATTCTTTTAATGTTATCTATAATAAAACTAAAAATAAGTAACTCTGCCTGTCTGTAACGGCAATTTATTTTCCAGAAATGTTCTTATGATTTTCTGGAATTTCAATGTTTTACGGTAAATTCGAATCGAAGTAAAGTACAGTAAATACACACTGAGTCAGGGTCGCCACCTCGAAGGAAGCCAGCAGTTAGTCTAGTGGTCCGTTGAGCTCAATTTCACTGTCAAATGATAGATGCCTAGGAACCGAAGGTCTAGCTTGAAAACTTTGCCTTCGCTGACTCATTCAGTTGAGCAGCGGAGACCGGAATTTAGAATTTACACTCTGAATCTACGCGGACGAAGTCGCGGGTATACATAAAAAAAGCAACAAAATATGTACGCTTTCAATTTAAAATATTACTAGCTGACCCGTGCCCGCTTCGCTGTGCGTAAGACATTTCTAATACCATCGTGGACTTTTTTGTAGACGTTTTTAAGGTGTACAATACTGTAGTACATTATTTTGATATATCTCGTGGGGTTCAGCCAGCATTTGCAATGTAAGCGCAAAAAAATGTGTTTATTTACGACATCACATTAGAAACCTCTAAAATTATCAGTGTTTCTCTACTATATTATGCATGTATTATACATATAAACCTTCCTCTTGATCTCTCTGTTTATTAAAAAAAACCGCATCAAAATCCGTTGTGTAGTTTTAAAGATATAAGCAAACATACATACAGACATACAGACGCGGGAAGCGGAAAGCGACTTTGCTTTATACTATGTAGTGATTTTTTAGTCGGTAGATTATTTGCGTTGCAGTCAAAACAAAACACTGTTTTTTTTCCGATATCTTTTTGTTATTGATCAAAAACTACATTTTTCCATTTTCGTAATGAATCAATCATATCGTGAATATCATGAAACTCTTGTAGTTTGTTGCTTGTAAACTACGTAAAGACATAACTATGTAATCATAAACTTTTTCGCTGGTAGAAAAAGGCTTTTGTTACCTGAAAATCGATATTTTGCTCCAACTGTACCGTTATTTCGCCCCATCCCTTAACGCCAGGTTGGCCGAGTGGTCTAAGGCGCCAGATTTAAGCTCTGGTTTCCGAGAGGAAGCGTGGGTTCGAACCCCACACCTGGCATATCTTTTGCATTTTCTTACTTTACTTTTGATTACTTTTTTCCAGGAAAAAAATGTGAAATACATTCTTGATTTAGATGTTAATAGGTGTGAAAGTTTTATTAGAATTAATATTTTTATGAGATAGAGCAAATGGTTATGTTTACTTAAAATCTAGATGGCGTAGTAATATTATGTCTCGTAATGTCAGTTTGCCCAAGCCCTTCATTACGCAGACGCGAACTTTTACGCGCCAGCTTCAAAATTTGTAAACAAAAATCTCTTTCAAAGGATCACTTAACAATATTATAAACTAAACCTGATATCTTTTGAATTTCCTCTCAAAATTACTTTTTCCAGATAAAAAGATGATAAATTCTCGTTTGTTTATCACGTTACCTTTAATTTATTTTCCCGACGTTTCGGCTATGTTAGGTACAATAGCCATGGTCGCGGGCAGACTGGCTATTGTAACATAGCCGAAACGTCGGGAAAATAAATTAAAGGTAATTACGTGATAAAGACCCGTGTCAAAATCTATAGTTATGTCTACTAATCACGATAGCTTGAAAAAGGTCATTGCTAGTGTTTTTATACTCTAGGCATGATTTTTTTGTGAAGACACATGTATACGTAGGTAATGCGATCAAAATTAAGTCTGCAAAATAAAACATATATATATTTGTTAAATAAACACGCAACAGTAATCTGTGGTCGTAGGTATCAAACATCCCCACTTTCAGATCTATATATATAAAAGAAATCGTGTTAGTTACACTATTTACAACTCAAGAACGGCTGAACTGATTTGGCTGCTAATTGGTGGGGAAGTATCTTAGAACCAGGAGACGGACATAGGATACTTTTTAACGGAAACGGGAACGGGAAAGGAAAAGGGAACGGGAACGGGAACGGGATCGGGCACTTAACGCAACATTTATTAATTCTAAAGCGATACGAACGTTCGCCGGGTTAGTTTGTGTATAATATTAGTAAGATTTTAACCTACTGCGAATTAATTTTCAGGTTTAATGTATTCCTCCGACCGACAGTACAACCTCAGCTAGTGACAGTAACGGAAGAAAAGAGTAATACTCCGGCTCCTTTCGTGATGAACCCTGGCAACTGGACTATCACCATAAAAACCACTAAGGAAATCATGATCGTAAGTTCAAACTCCTTAGATCATTAAATAAAAAAAACGGGCAAGTGCGTGTCGGGCCACGCGCAATGTAAGGTTTCGTAGTTTAGACAGCTAACAACGAAATAAGTAATTTTCAATTATATTTGAACAAAACTTTTATTATTACTTATCCAAATACATTTTTTAAGTCTGTCGACTATTAATCGTAAACTTGTAAAGCCTACTTAGTTGTGATAGGTTTCCTTTTAAATTCGTTATTATCAGAGGGCTTACCACAAGCTCTTAAAGTAATATTAAAACAGTACTACAGTACTACTGTTTGAATATTACTTTAAGAGCTTGTGGGAAGGCCCCTGTCATGTGTTTTGTTCATATTTTTTTCTGTACTCCATAGGATTACTTCGTCCTCGTACCCGAAGCGTATTACGAGGCAACAGTGCTAACGAAACAAGTCGACAAGCCGTGTGAAGTAGGTGACAATTCTCTCTGCCGTCACTTCGGATACCCTAGCCTACAGGGCCGGCCATTTGCAGACATCAGCGGCCTGACTACCGGGGTCACAAACTATATTGACAATCCTCAGGTACAGACATCTATGACATATATTTATGACTAGCTGACCCGTGCCCGCTTCGCTGGGGGACAGATAGTTTCACATTTGGTATTCGCATCTTCAAAAATTATAGCCTATATGTTGCCGTGGACTCATAGCTACATAATAAAAAAAGTTTCATCAAAATCCGTCCAGTAGTTTTTGCGTGAAAGCCGGATAACAGACAGACAGAAAAAAAAATTTTTGGAACGAAGTTCCTTATCGCGCGTTGTGAAAGGGGGGCTAGACGGAAAAAATTCTTACGAAAAGTTGTCACGAAAAGTTGTCACAAAAAGTTGTCACGAAAAGTTGTCACGAAAAGTTGTCACGACACTTTTTTGCTATAGCATATCTATTAATATATAAATAATAATAATAATAATAAATAATAAATATTGGTGGACATTTTACACATCGCCATCTAGCCCCAAACTAAGCAAAGCTTGTACTATGGGAACTAGATAACTGATAGAATACTTAAATACTTTTTTTTTTGTAAATAAATACTTAAGCTTAAGATACATACTAACACCCAGACACAGTCCAAACATCTATGTTCATCACATAAATATTTGCTCTGGGTGGGGATCGAACCCACAACCTACAGCGCTGAAGGCAGAGTTACTACCAACTGAGCTGTGAGGCTGTCATATAATTAATAATTATTATCTATTAAGTCATATATTAATTGTGTCGAGGTCGAGGTCGAGGTTGAGGTCGAGGTTGAGGTCGAAGTGGAGGTGGAGGTGGAGGTCGAGGTCGAGGTCGAGGTCGAGGTGGAGGTGGAGGTGGAGGTGGAGGTGGAGGTGGAGGTGGAGGTGGAGGTCGAGGTCGAGGTCGAGGTCGAGGTCGAGGTTGAGGTCGAGGTGGAGGTGGAGGTGGAGGTGGAGGTCGAGGTCGAGGTCGAGGTCGAGGTCGAGGTCGAGGTCGAGCTCGAGCTCGAGGTCGAGGTGGAGGTGGAAATGGAGGTGGAGGTGGAGGTGGAGGTCGAGGTCGAGGTCGAGGTCGAGGTCGAGGTCGAGGTGGGGTGGAGGTCGAGGTCGAGGTGGAGGTGGAGGTGGAGGTGGAGGTGGAGGTGGAGGTAGAGGTCGAGGTCGAGGTCGAGGTCGAGGTCGAAATCGAGGTCGAGGTCGAGGTCGAGGTCGAAGTCGAAGTCGAAGTCGAAGTCAAAGTTGATTCCCCTTCCCTTGTCCCACGTTATTTTGTGAGAACTTCGTTCCATCCGGGTGTCCCTTGACACCTCTCAAGTTTTTTTTTTTTGGCTGGTGTTACTTGTATAAAGGCCCCTAGAAGTATTTTTTTTAGTTTCTATTTAATGTACAGAATTGAACTCTTCTACAGTTTTATTATAATGTATAGATGTATATTATATGTATAGATAGTCCTCATACTCATTAAACAAAATAAAATAAAATTCTCGTGTCAGTGTTTGTAACCGAACTCCTCCGTAATGCCGGAGACACACTTACGTGTCGTGGCGCGGCGTGTCGCGCCACTAGCCAATCCGGAAGACAGCGTTTGCGACACGACACGACACCCAAATATGTCTCTAACCATACTAAATGTATGAAAGCGATTAGCTAGTGGCGTGTCGCTCCACGACACGACACGTAAGTGTGTCTCCGGCATAACTTTCCTTACGGTTTTAACAGCAACTGAACGAGATCGGAGCCGAAGCAAACACCATACCTCTCCTGAATGTCGATCAAAGCGAGCTCGGCTATAACATGAAAATAGATCCACCGGGTGACTATGTACTGATCGTTGAATACGTATCGCCTGTCACTGCCGGGATCAGCATTGGCTATGACAATTCTACTGTTGTCGACAGCTCCAACGGTATGTGTTTTACCTACCTACTATTAAAAAATAAATAAATAATATCACGACTGTAATCATCAAGTGCGGTAGAGATCCTCTCAGGTCTACAGGCGCTTATATCCTTTTAAGATGTCTAGAGGGGAAAGTCGGGGTACGCCCAAATATTATATTTGACACATACCTATATTTTGCAGTAGTTAGCATTCCATAGCCCATCGCCGCTTATAAGAATACTAACTGGTTTATTATAACGAGGTAAAAGTTGTATATTTGTTTGTAATGGATAAACCAAAAACTACAACACATAAATATTTTAAAAATTCTTTCACCAATCGAAAGCTACATTATCAACGAGTAAAATGTGCCATATTTTACTTTCGATACAATTAATGATCCCCCCGAAAATTGCAATAATGTTACTTAAAGTATCAAAAATTGGCCTATAATCTTTAGTGCGAATTAAGGTAGGTAATATAACTATAAGCTGTTTCATTTGTCATTGCAGGTGTAGTGGTGATCAGGGTTCAGTCTGGAGATGCGCTAGACTCGACTGCGATTACGTATCTAAACAACTGTCCATACACTTCGCCCTGTCGTCAAATCGTAGTCGACGGGTTAGCTAGGACCAAGGTTTTCAGTATCCAAGATGCTAATAATGTCGTCACTTTTAAGGTAAGTTTTTTTTTCCGACGTTATCACTCAGCCTCATCTAGCCCTAAACTAAGCAAAGCTTGTACTATAGGAACTAATATTATTGGCCAACTACTATTTTCCATTACCAATTAGGTTGGCTGGTAGAAAATGCCTTAGCATTAAGTCCGCCTTTTTATATTTATTTTTAAATGCTATTAAAGTATAAATAAATAAAACTAGATAACTGGGTAGAATACTTAATACTTTTTTTTTGTAAGTAAATACAAAAAATACCTACATTATAACACCCAGACACCGAACAAACATCATGTTCATCACACAAATATTGTCCTGGGTGGAAATCGAAACTACAACCTACAGCGCAGAAGGTTAGAGTTACTGCCAACTGAGCTGTGAGGCCAGTATTTTGTAGCCTTAATAAAGAGATTTCCAAACTACAGTCGCTATCGAGTATCGTTAGCTATGAACCCGAACTTTCTAAATTGTGTAATCTAATCTTAATATATACCTTACTCTATAACTGACTGACTGAAAAACTACACACAGCCTAAATTATAAGACCTAGAGAAACTAAAATAGAATCACGACTGTTATCCCTAAACACCTTTATACATATATCTAACACTGGAACATGGGCGGCTTGCACAACAATTCTTAAATCTGGGGGCACGGCAGTGTGGTTATGTTATTACGTAATTAGCTAACCTTTACGTAATAACTTAAGACAGAAGGACCCTTAAAGTAGGGACTGAATAAATTAACCGACTTGGTATTAAATGGATCTTACAACTTTTTACGGTAGAAGAACTGAGTTGCGTTGCGAGACTTGACTTTTTTTACAAGTTATGTTTTTGATGGCATGTGTTTAGCACGCTAAACATATTTAGGAAACTGTCAAGTCATACAAATACGTCAAATTAAAATAAAATTAGCCGCTAAACACTTTTAGCTATTGTTGTGCAAGCTGGTCTAGATAAATGATTATGAAAATGAAAATATTTATTTATATTTGCAGTCGGAGCCAGGAACCCTAGCGGGAATCAAGTCGATCGTAGCGGTGCCTGCGTCAGATTGGCACCAAGACTACATCACCCCTAGGCCATATTGCCTCCGACGTAACGGAAAATGTGAACCGGCCGTCTTCACTGCCGCCGTGGACTCAAAGAAGGTGAACTAAATATTATCATGTACTAGCTGCTCGCCCCGGCTTCGCACGGGTGGTACCTGGATTAAAAGTAGCCTAAGGGTTCCTTACCATTATCTATAAAAAACGCCAAATCACGTTTGTTGTATGGGAGCCCCACTTAAATATTTATCTTATTTTTTAGTATTTATTGTTAAAGCAACAGAAATACATAATGTGTGTAAATTTCAACTATCTAGCTATCACGGTTCATGAGATACAGCCTTATGACAGACAGACGGACAGCGATGTCTTAATAATAGGGTCCCGTTTTTACCCTTTGGGTACGGAACTCTAAAAATGGGGAGTTAGATTCGCAATGAAAAATTTTGTTTCAGATCGAGATAGAAGTGGGTATAGGAGGAGACAGAGACCAAATCCCCCCATCCATACTGGACAATTCCACTGCCGTCATCTACCTCACTCCGAATGCGGACAACGTTGTGATCGAGGGCAAAGTGCCTTCTCCTGGCTTTTATTACCTAGTGCTGCATTACTACCAGCCTGTGCTGCCTGGTAAGCGATAAAACCTCGTATCTCAATGATGTAAAGCTCAATTTCCAACACGTATGTGTTGAAAAATTACTTGATGCTAAATTACTCTCGCCTGAAGTAGTTAGTCGCCAGTAAGACAAGAGTGTCACTTTCAATTCTGTTGGCACAAAACTTGAAAAAAATAAAAATCGATTTAGATGTGTCTAAAATGATTGCTGTTTCTTT
Source organism: Hydriomena furcata (assembly GCA_912999785.1). NCBI lineage: Eukaryota > Metazoa > Arthropoda > Insecta > Lepidoptera > Geometridae > Hydriomena > Hydriomena furcata. The sequence goes on from OU538821.1 coordinate 6,313,922, forward strand.
TACTCTATACGAAACAGAAGAAGATGGATGCCGTTAAGTTTAGTTTTAGTTTAGTCGGACACCAACAAAAACGGCTGTTAAAGTGTATCAATGGCTTTTTCTATTCTAAAACGTACGTACCTACTTAGAACGGTGAAGTAAAACATCGTAAGGAAACCAGTTAGCAGCCTTATCCCCATATTCTTAGTGGTAACCTCGACTCTACCTTGACTCACTTTCACGGCCGCTCGTGAGTTCCCTCGAAAAATACCCCATGTTTGGTATCTTAAATCGATATTTTGAAGGTTGCTCAAATACGTCATGACGTCATCAGACCGAAAAGATTTTTATCAAACAAAACGTCACACGCATGCGTCGTTCCGAAGCTGTCGAGGAATGTCAAGGTACCACTCGTGGTACCTTGAGTTGACAATTCTGTTGACTGAGGAATCATCGACTAGAGGCAAACTCGCGCAAATTTTATAAACTAAAACTAACAAAACACGGTTTCGAGATCGAGTCGAAGTTAGGTACAACGAGGAGAGAATGTATACCGTACTTCATATAATACCATTTGTTTTCTTTGTGTGCAATACAGAGTTCATCTGTCTATCTATCTATAATATTTAAAGTAACAATATACGTTATATTGTTACTTTAAATATTAAATGGACGTTTTTATATCCATTTTTGCTTTTTAATTCACAGAAAGCAGTATTGACGCCGTAATAGCAATTGATATCGGCAACCCAAAAGTAGAAACGTCAGTGCCGATCCAGCATTGTCCCTCCAACTCAGGCTGCAGATCTCTCTTCACAACTGCCGATGGAAAAACACGATTCCGAATTAACTCTAACTTTACAATCACATTCAAGGTATTGTAACACTTAAAAATTAAAATAAAGACAGACTTAATGCCAAGGCATTTTCTACCAGCCAACCTAAATTATAGTGAAATGGTGGTTGGCAACAAAAATACAAAAACTTAACAAAAACTAGGTAATTTAAAACATGTTATAAGATTATGGATGATGCATCTTAAGGCGCCTATTTTATAATGTATAGTATATGTGAATAAAGATGTACTTACCCATCTTTAATCACTTCGATAAATAATCCTACCGACCGCTGCAATGACGACAAACACACGTCGGCGCGTGGTCCGCCTTAGCTTTTCGAATAAATTAATGAACATGTTTATTAAGTTACTACTGTATTTTCAGAACCAGACCAGCAAGGGCGTGTGGCTGGACTACGTCCTAGTGATCGCTGAAACGGACTACGTCGACTCAGTTCTAACCGAGTCTAACTTATTGGACTACACGCGGGAATTCATAAAGAAATGCGCGCTCGACGATTACCTTATTCGACGCAACCAGACAGGTAGACTTTACCCGCATTTTTGTTTAATAAAGGAGGCTATGAATTTGGCTTAAAAAGTGGTATCAACGATGAAAGAAAACATCACGAGGAAACCAGTTAATATTCTTGTCAGCGGCTACGGATTGCGAACTGTCACGTGTCAATATGATAGATACATGCCACGTGTGCAATTCTCTAACTACCTACTGCAAAATGTGGGTGTGCGTTAAATGTAATGTTTGGACGTGCCTTTGACTAACCTCTTTAGACATCTTACCATAATGGAATAACGCCTGGAGATTTTAGTACTATACTTGGGGATTATTCGTGATTCTATTTATTAAAAGAATCACCAGTATATATGCAAATAGAGAACACTGATATAAATCTGGGGGCACGGCAGTGCCCCTCGCCAAGGCAAGCAATAAAGCGGCACGGCTGTACCATCCTTTTCTCGAAGCAGAAGCGTAATTAGCTAACCTTTACGTAATAACTTAAGACAGAAGGACCCTTAAAGTAGGGACTGAATAAATTAACCGACTTGGTATTACATGGATCTCACAACTTTTTACGGTAGAAGAACTGAGTTGCGTTGCGAGACTTGGCTTTTTTTACAAGTTATGTTTTTGATGGCATATATTCTAACTAATTTCTTTGTTGTAACCGTTCTTTATCATCATTTTTTAAGTAGAGTAGTGATGTGTCAATCAAGTCAATCAAGTCAATCAAGTCGGTCAATAATGGTTAGCGCACACTGGCGGAGGATTATAAATGTTACCAATTGAATTTAATAGTTATCCGGTCGAAATAAGGTATATATTTGAATGTATCGCAGCGCAGCTTTGCAAGATTACCGAGCATTGAAATATATACCTTATTTCGATTGGGTAACTATTAAATTCAATTGTGCGCCGGGCATTAGGTTGATCAACAAACTGTATTTCAGGATTCTGCCGCGACGCAATGTTCTCCATAACATCGGAGTACAATAGCGGAGCGCTCCGCTGTTTCTGCGACTTCATGGGATCCACCGAGTTGGAGTGCGACACCTTCGGGGGTCAATGCCCTTGCAAGCCCAACGTCATAGGTCGCTCATGTACAACATGCAAGACTGGGTTCTACGGCTTCCCTAACTGCAAGCCTTGCCACTGCCCCTCTACAGCCATCTGCGATGATTATGGTAAGATTTTGTATGACCTTGTAGTGGGTGACTTTAGCGCTGTATCAAACAGGGACTCCTATCCTGTTAAAATTCAGAACATCGATTTTTGCTCTCTGTCTCTCACATCTCAAGATAAAAAAAAACCTGTAGAACACAAAACAGAGGCATACCTTTCACATTTTATTAATAAAGTTTTAAATGTTTTTAACAGGAATACTACTAATTACCACGTTTTACTGTTTAAAATGATTAACAACCTTTATTTTTTAATCAAAACTATCATTTATTAAATGATTAATAGTTTTAATTCTATAAAATGTAAATACGACAGTACAAAAGACATACGTCATAAGTCATCATAAGACATACATAAGTCCATAATCATTTTACGAGAATAGTCTGAATACTAAATATCTTGGGCATAGGCCCAAATCTAAGTCCAAGCGTAGAAGAATCAGACAACGAACTTGATGGCCTATGATTTTTTTCGACGATTCCTAATGCATAGTGCAAATTTAAATTCAAAAATCATTTATTTCAATAAAATCACATGGATCCCTTTGGAACGTCTTAGGAACTAGGTGAAGCTACGCCGATTCCACGCGACCAAGCCTAGAAGAATCAGGCAACAAACACGGCTTGGGGTCTACCTTTTTTTTAATGATCCTTTCCTTAATGCTATAGAGCTCCAGTGTGGTGCCAATCGAACAAGGTGAAGGTAAACCTACTCGTTTGATGACAATTTAACGTTTTTTAGGAAACTGCATCTGCCCAAAGAACGTTGAAGGCATTGACTGCGACCGTTGCAAACCTTACACGTTCAACTTTGATGTGCACCGCGGTTGCGACGATTGTAACTGCAGCCCGTATGGTGTTATCGACAACCAGCTGCAGTGTGAACCTGATAGCGGGAATTGCGCGTAAGTGTAGCCTTATTTAAAACTAGCAGTCTGCCCCGGCACTGCACGGGTGTAATCATGTTTTATTGGGTAATTTTTTTAGACCTTGGGTTACATTAACGAAGTTTTCATACGGATCCCTAACATTTTTGCAAATATTCTATAGCCTATGTTCATCAGGGATAATGTAGGATTTTAATGGTGAAAGAATTTTTCAAATCGGTCCAGTAGTTTCGGAGCCTATTCGATGCAAACAAACAATCAATCAAATCGAAGCTATTTTCAAACCAATTTCGAAAAATCCTTTCTTAGTGTAAGGACCCACCAAATTTACGCTCTTTTCTAGTTTCCTGAACCAGTAGTTTAGGACGTGCGCTAATAGATTAGTCAGTGAGTCAGTCAGTAACGCAAGCGTTTTATGTATTTGGATTTGTTAATGTCGAAATATGTCGAAACATTTTTTTATCGTAACTTTTAGAAGTTTTAATACTTGGAATGTACCTGGGTTGTTCCATGTAATTTTGAGTAAAATTATCTATCAGATATTCAAAAAAAAAATTAAACATTATTTATTGTCATGTATGTATCAGTTATCTGGTTCCCATAGTACAAGCTATATTTAGTTGGGGCTAGATAGCGTTGTGTGTAAAAGTCCACCAATATTAATTTATTATAAGATGGAGAGAGCTGCATCAATTACACCGACAAGAGCACAGCTCTTAAGTTAGAAGAAGAAGATAAGATTGTAAAATCTTATTTGAATCTTCCAGGTGCCGCAAAAACGTGATTGGTCGCGTTTGTGATCATTGCGTGCCCGGGTTCTACGCGTTCCCGGACTGCTTGCCGTGCACTTGCGACACGGACGGCACCACGGACGACGTGTGCGACCAGAACACGGCACAGTGCTACTGCAAGAAACATGTCAGGGGACAGGTAATCCGTCACCAATATTCTTTAATAACTGACGTAGAAAGAGGTTCTCAATTCGACATACTCGTATTGTGGTGACAGCGAGCTGATCTGATGATGGAGTCAGGAGCTGTTCAACGGACACTTACAACCAGTTCTGAAGCCAGTCTATCCAAGCTGGTCTTTATTGGCTATCGATAGTGTCGATTTTGTTTTCCACTCTAAAAGTAAACATTCCTAAAAAACGATCGCTCTTATTCCATTTACATTAAAGTCTAAATTAGATAACATGATAGAATTTCCACCACTGTGATACTCATACTACTTATAAGTTAAGTAATTAAATACATATATTTGTGTTTTAGGAATGTCACACGTGCAAGGACGAATATTTCAATTTGCAAGCCGACAATCCAGATGGTTGTTCGAAGTGCTACTGCTTCGGGAAGACCACCAGGTGTTCCAGCTCTTACTTGGCGTGGGCTGCGGTATGTATAGTTCTAAGACCTTTCAAATTTCATACTTAATTTTACAGTATAGTTAGTTCCATACATTAGGTTCATACAAGTGGCAAATCCACTTCTGCAAAAAATAATACAAAAATAATAGTAACTGACTATTTTACGATGATTTCACCAAACGCAGCTGGAACTATCTTCCAAATTCTATATCAATCGGGTCGTTATAGAGCTATGGTGTGACAGACATACACTTAATAACTTAGAAACTACATAAATAAAATAAAAAAATTGCAAATATATTAGTTTCTCGCCTGAGTGTTGTACTATTGTACTACAATTGTACAAGTGCACAAGTAGCAAGCATTCTCAAGGAGGGTGCCACCCAGCATGGTGTGCCGAACCCACGACGACGTGGGATAAGGTCAAGAGGAAGAAGAATTGAATCTTAATCCAATCGTTTCTTGATACAGATCGACGGTATGACGAACTGGTACCTAGTGAACATCGATGCCAACCGAACCCTGAACATATTCCCGCGCGCGTCTCTACCTGTATTTGTCAACGACACGGTCATAGTAGCCGATCTCGAGGGCGAAGGCAGCACGCAGAAGGTCGTCTACTTCGGTGCTCCTGATTACTATCTTGGTAAGCTACCTTTAAATAAATAAATCGAAATCAAATGTCTAAATATTTTAACTCTAAATAATAATATAGGAGTTTTAACTGACAATAAAACTTACCTATTATTTTTCCAACGATATCCGGAATCCATCTTGAGTCAAGCACCTGTCTTTTTCGCGTTTTTCGTCCTAACAACTGCCTCCCTTTGACTTCCGGCGCTAGCGTTGTAACGTTTTTGTGTCGGCGAGTCGCATGGCGCTCGGATTTTACTTCATTATATTTACTCACGATGTACCAGGTAGGCATTACCTGGATTCCGGATATCGTTGGAATAATAGGTAAGTTTTATTGTTAGTTAAAACTCCTATATTATTTGTTCCGATACGATATCCGGAATCCATCTTGAGTGATGTGTTTGTTATCTCCTGGTACACCAATAATTATGTAATTATGGTGATGCTATAATGTGTCATGTAATGGTAAGATAAACTGTAAGTAAATAACAGATTTAATACTTGCATTGTTATCAATCAAAAATAATCATAATCAAAAGTTACCCTGCTAACAGTAATGTAGCATGTAGCGGTCTAGCGGTACGTCGGTCGCCTTATAAATTATATTCACCTGGTATTACCAATTATTAATTGCCAATTATTGTAATACACTTTCTGCATTTCAAATAGGTGGTTTTGTTTTCTTGACCCTTGCAACTGAAATAGCTTTATGAAAAAGGTTAACAAAACTTATTACGATACATGGTGATTCTGGTAATTACGTTATTTAATAAGTTATGAATGAGCACATCGACACGATGAATAAATGAAAGACAATATCGTAAAAGTAACAATTACAGATTTGTGTAGGTACTAATATTGTCCAATACGCTGAATGAACCTAAACCTTTACTTTTGTACAGATATGCCAGGTAACATGCTATATTTTGTCGTGGACTAGATTTTTTGTAAGACATATAATTAGACACACATCATGTTTATTCCATGCAGGTGAGTGTCTATGTGTGTAAATAGTGAACTTTTCGCCAACTTAACATTACTAGATAGGGTTAGCTGGAAGATATTTTCATCTGCAGACCATTCGTTAACTTCGTTTCGAAATAGTGGTGTTGATCAGAACCGGTGGTAAGTTCAAGACTTTGATAGGATCTTGGATGGCACGGGCGTGTACGTCTGCCAAATATTATCATCCACTTTGGAACTATCAGAATGTACAGCGTGACAGTACCTGTAGTATTAGGTTTGGTGGTGGAAACAAGTAACTAAGTTAGTATACTTACTAGCAAAGGAACGCGTTGTGAAATAGTGTGCCTTCGCCTTTTGAGTTTGCCGATACATAAGACATCGTCACATGAGGTGTCGAGTGTGAGGTCTTCGAGGTAGTAGGTTAGAGGCAAATAAGTTAACTTGCAGTGTGCCCTACTGTTTGATTAAATATGTTGTTTGTCGCTACACGCATCAAGAGCCATTCGAGACACTTAAAAGTTGAATCGGTCCGGAAAGTATTGTGCCGTTACAGATATACATATATATATATTTAAATGATTTATTACCTTCAGCAGTTGGCGTGTCAGGTTCCGAAGTTTCTTAGATTTCGTTCAAACTTCCCTAACTACATAATAACATACAAGGAATAAAGGGTCACCTACATTGATGTAGGCTAAGACCGTGCGGTTGTCTGTTTGCAATGAGATGTGAGCATTGTACAGCTGACTGTTATGTTGTTGTGTCGCCGCATAGACCGCGAATAGTACATGCCACGATTGTTGTCGTTTTGTTCAGACCGACATGTTCGTGTATTCCAGCCGAAGCCACTACTGTTATATCGCATATTATGGAGTAATTAATTAATACATCCGATAAGTTTTATATTAACATTTTACTATGTACCGTAAACCACAAAACTAACCTTTATCATTTGTAAAAGTAAAAAGCGTGGGAAAATGTCTGACAGGTCTCAATCATGACATTTGACACTAGACAGTGACATTGTCACAGCAAGCAGGTACGAGATCGAGCCGTGTGAATAGTAAAAGAGCTCTGTACCGCTTTCATTTCGGAGAGTGCAGATTTGGGTAATTTCTCCTGTTTTTGAAAATGCTTTTTGAAAAAGGCTATGAAATTGCAGCATTCGATGTAAACTCCTTTTGCGTATTACTTACGAGGCATAGTTGAGTCACCCCAGAAGGAGCTGTTCCTGTGTGGGGGACCAACTGCCTCTGGACATTTGACTGCGGCATATTACTTACCAGGCGAAGTCGAGTCCCCCAGAAGGAGCTGTGCCTGTGTGGGGGACCAACTGCCTTTCGACATCTGAATGCGGCATGTTACTTACCAGGCAAAGTTGAGTCACCCCAGAAGGAGCTGTGCCTGTGTGGGGGACCAACTGCCTTTCGACATCTGAATGCGGTATGTTACTTATTACCAGGCGAAGTTGAGTCACCCCAGAAGGAGCTGTGCCTGTGTGGGGGACCAACTGCCTTTCGACATCTGACTGCGGCATATTACTTACCAGGCGAAGTTGAGTCACCCCAGAAGGAGCTGTGCCTGTGTGGGGGAGCAACCGCTTCTGGACATGTGACTGCGAAGTGCCCTGCGTAGCGTTAGGCACTTCGGTATCGATAGGGACTTCATGTTGAGTTTGGTATCCCATGTAACGCCTCGAAACTTCGGGCGTTAAGTCGGAACGAGAACAGACTTGTCCGGATTTTTGTTCTAGCCCAGTTGCTTCATTAGGTTCACCATAAATGCAATGTGTTTGCGTAAAATTCTACTGTACTGGTACCCTATAAAATTCGTTTAATATACCTTGTATCTCGGGTTCGTGATGAAGATTAGCGAAAGGTAGACATTGTCCTCTGTAAGTAGCCGGTCATTGTAGCGGAGCCATGAGAATCGTCTGTGCTCCTTCGCTACAGGTAGGTGGAAGTAAGCCTGGCTTACATCTACCTTTATGAGGAACAGGCCTAGCATCACCCGTCTCCAAAGACATTTCAAGGAGATTTGATTTGTTTGAAATAAATAGCTTTGCATTCGAAAGTAACTGATAGGCTGAAACCTTTTAGTTAAAAATAAAAAATTGTTTAATCGTTTCAAGTTGGAGATAAGGAATAACGATCAGTCTAATTTTCTCACTAGAAAAGGAAATAATGTTGACAGATAGCTGAGATAGTTATTAGTTAATTCATGTGATAGCTCTGAACTGAATAGATTTGGATTGACGAGTATCACGAACGGGTTACGTACTCTTTGAGAAGTTTGCATAATATATGATTGGGCGTTTCCCGATTATTCCATGTAGGTATGTATGCTTCTGACAGCCATACTGACATGAACTCTAGATAAGCGATTATATTTATTGAGAACTTGATTTCTTACCTTTGAAGATTAGTCTACTTTGCTCTCGGCATAAGACGACTTTTTATTAGGTGATCTGACGTGGCTTGAACTTATCTTTAGATGTCAAAGTATATCTTCGTAAAACAATTTTACCACTTACTTGTTTGCCTGTAGACAACTTCACGTATGCACGCATTTGGCCGGTTGCTGTAGCCGCCGCGGCTGTCTGCAAGGTTGTCTGAAATCTAGCTGTTAGTTTTATGCGCCCCCCCCCCCAACTTTCTGTAGGTGGGCTGCCAGCACGTTCGAAAGTTGAGAGGATATTTGGATGTTTGGGCCTCAATCAAACTTTAACTAACCTAGATGAAACCTTGAATATACATAGCCCATGTACATATCATAAAGAATATTTTTCATCCAGGCACCACGCGAGCAAAGCCAGCGGAAGCTTGGTTATGTATAATCGGTAAATTTTGTTAAATTCGACTCTTTACCAACCAATTATGAAACTTTATCGATTAGAGACTTGGGTGGTGCTTGATGTCATGCTCTTATCATTATACTAATCTAGGTACTAACCTCTGTAGATTGTGCACATTTTCTAGTAAGATATTAGTCAAAGCTGCAAAAAGTTTTCTTTGTTAGGTTAACTATTTTGCTATGGCTAAACGCATTGTAACGTCATGATTATAATTAGGTTTAAAGAATTTTATTTCTCATAAAAACACAGAGTTCACTTAAAATGAGATACAAAAATAACACATAAATATTGCGTTTTAAATGATTACACCTAAGGGCCTAGTACAGTTGGTATATTTTTAAATAGATCGATAAGTTAAACGCATACAATTAACACTAATACAACAATAAAATATACAAAACAAAACAAAATAGGTAACATACTACATAGAGTGGTTACCAAGATAACAGAAATTAATAGATATGATGAGGGTAGGTAAACACTAGCTAAACTATCATTCAAAAGAATCGGCTGAGGTCAGTATTGGTGTGTGGTCCATGTTATAAAATTTTAAAGGATTTTTTTTTTATGTATTATAACAACGAATAGATATGGGACCTTAGTTTATTTTTATATATATTTATGTTTTCATTATTAATTAACATTTAGTTCTATAAACCCAAGGGTTGTAACGAGAAAACTTTGATAAATTAATTTGTCAGGAAAGCCGCTTGTCGTAAAAGTAATTAAAATTGTACTTCACTTACATGTAAGCTTTAGACTGCTTCCTTATAAACCGGACTCGAAATCTCCCCTACGCTCCAACCGCTCGAACATGGAGAACGACCTCTTTTTCCGTGACACAACGTTTAGTTGCATTATCACAATAATTTTCGTCCTCCATAACAAAGGGAGGAATTCTTATTCTTATAACCTTAATAAAATTTGCTTTAGTATTACTTATCGTTAAATTTAAAATAATTTGCTAAGACGTGTTAACGCTACGAAAAACGACGCTATAATGAAGTAAAATCCGAGCGCCATGCGACTCGCCGACACAAAAACGTTACAACGCTAGCGCCGGAAGTCAAAGGGAGGCAGTTGTTAGGACGAAAAACGCGAAAAAGACAGGTGCTTGACTCAAGATGGATTCCGGATATCGTATCGGAACAAATAATACTAATTACCACGTTTTTTCTTGTATTGCTGACGTTTCGAAAATTCACTGAAAATCGACGTTATGAAATATTGGTGGACATTCCACACAGTGCCATGTAGCCCCAAACTAAGCAAAACTTGTATGTACTATGGAAACTAGATAACTGATAGAATACTTTATTTTATGTAAATACATACTTGGATACAATATAACACCTAGACACTAAAGAAACATTTAACGGGGGACTGGTTATTACGTAATTAGCTAACCTTTACGTAATAACTTAAGACAGAAGGACCCTTAAAATGAGGACTGAATAAATTAACCGACTTGGTATTACATGGATCTCACAACTTTTTACGGTAGAAGAACTGAGTTGCGTTGCGAGTCTTGGCTTTTTTTTACAAGTTATGTTTTTGATGGCATCATATTTAACTCTTGTATAATTTGCAGGTAAACGTCTGACGTCATACGGTGGGAAATTGACGTACACTGTTCTGTACAGCACCCATACCGACGGACGCGCCATCCCCGCTGCTGACGTCATTATCGGAGGTCCTAACGGGTATGTATCATTACACGGCTTCTTTTTCTAAAACAGGTTGCAAGCCCTTCGTCGCTTATAAGGTACGAGTACTAACTGGTTTTCTCAAATTTTTTTCTTTGCGTGTTAATGAGCACTTTTATTTGACGAATATAAATATTTATTGGTATTTAAGTAAATAAATATTGGTGGACATTATCACACAACGCCATCTAGCCCCAAACTAAGCAAAGTTTGTACTATGGGAACCAGATTACTGATAGAATACTTATATACATTACATTAATTGGTAAGTATATTTGACTGGCCTCAGTGGCCTCATAGCTCAGTTGGTATTAACTCTGCCTTCTACGCTGTAGGTTGTGGGTTCGATCCCCACGCGGGATAAACATTTGTGTGATGTTTGTTCTGTGTCTGGGTGTTAATACGTATAATAAGTATGTATTTACAACAAAAAAAAACGTAATTAAGTATTCTATCAGTAATCTGGTTCCCATTGTACAAGCTTTGCTTAGTTTGGGGCTAGATGGCGCTGTGTGAAATGTCCACCAATATTTTTTTATTTATGTAACTACCGAGACATGTACTGAATATAAACACTACATCTACTTTTCCTCGGGTCAGTTGCATTATGCGCCATAAGACAGGACTTTTAAAATAATAGAACCGGTCAAGTGCGATTCGGACTCGCGCACACAGGGTTCCGTAACATTGTTTATAAAAAAACGGCAAAAAAATCACGTTTGTTGTATGGGAGCCCCACTTAAATATTTATTTTATTCTGTTTTTAGTATTTGTTGTTATAACGACAACAGAAATACATAATCTGTGAAAATTTCAACTGTCTCGCTATCACGGTTCATGAGATACAGCCCTATGACAGACAGACGGACAGACGGACAGCGAAGTCTTAGTAATAGGGTCCCGTTTTTACCCTTTGGATACGGAACCCTAAAAATCGGCTTTGCAAGTCATTACCGCTCTCATGTCCGGAGCTAACAAGGTTCGCCGTTGACGGATACGATAAGGACATCACCTTATCCACTAGTCTTAAAAAAGTATATTACTATTTTTAAATGTAATTTCATTTCAGGTATTTAGTTCACACTAGCGTCGAACAGCCGCCTACAGGCATCCTTTGGACCCACGCATTGAAACTAACGGAAGAGGAATTCACCACGCTTGATGGTACCCCGGTCACTAGAGAGCAGTTCATGAATACCCTGGTCAATGTATCCAGCTTGTATATCAGAGCGACTTATTGGGACCAAGCGGTGGAGACTAGGTAAGTTGTTGAACAGAAAATACATATTTTTAGCAATAATATGTGTAATTGGTGGTGTGTGTGTGTGTTGTGGTGATATGTATATGCCCTTTTGTGTGCGTGACGGCGGCTCGGACGATATTGAGAGCTACACACGCAATTAAGGGGCTCCCAGTCGCTGATTGCTCTTTTTCGAAACGAAAAAAGAAATACTTCTGAATAAGCCACATCTCCTATTTTTATAAGTATATTACTTCAGGTTCCTACCTAGATTTCTATTAAGCTGAAAACATAATAGCAGAAACTTTTCACGATAAAGATATTATTTCAAAATGATACGTTTTAGAATTTATGTTCGAAATATTTTATATACCTACTATTAAAATCAACTTGTGATTTATTGTTAAAGATAGGTAATATGTAGATCTAGATTTCTATTAGAATAGATTTTTGATAAGTAATTATAAATAATTTATATCATTAATTTATTCAAAAAGCTAAGGCGGACCACGCGCCGACGTGTGTTTGTCGTCATTGCAGCGGTCGGTAGGATTATTTATTGAAGTGATTAAAGATGGGTACATCTTTATTCACATATACTATACATATAAAATAGGAGATGTGGCTTGTTCACAAGTATTTATTTTTTCGTTTCGAACAAAAACAATCGTCGACTGGGAGCGCCTTAAGACCAACCCGCCTTCGTGAGATACAACTACTTTTACTACGTTTTCGGTCGCTAACAAATGAAAGAGTAGAGTAACGAAAGTTTTACCAGACGCTTCACCAAAGAGGCGCTGAACATAATATCATACAAATTTTGACAATAGCGTCTTGAATACTTTGTCAATAGTCGTTCGTGCTGACCCCACTGTACTTACCTGTTAGCGTGTGTCCACACTGCGAGCCTAGCGCAGTTGCCACGACGGACGCGAAGTGTTAAACATATGAAACCGCGCCATCACTACACTATGGACGCAAAGGCGCGTTTCATTAGTATGACACTTCGCGTCCGTCTTCGCAACCGCACTAGAAAGCGCTTAAACGAACACTTACTAGCTGCTTGCCTCGTTTCAGGCGGGTTGTATCTGGATAAAAAGTAGCCTATGTGTTATGCTGATGTACAAGCTATATTACTGTAAAGTTTCATTTTAATCCGTTTAGTAGTTTTTACGTGAAAGAGTAACCAACACACACACACACCTACTCACTCACTCACAAACTTTCGCATTTATAATATTATATAGTAGGATCAACGCGTGATTAATTTACGCTTCACTAACAAATGAAAGAGTTTTTTTACCTACTCGTTGCTATGTATACTTTCAGATTGATAACAGCAATGTTAGACGTCGGCATCGAAGTGTTCGTGGACGAGGATTCCACGAAGCGTGCGACCTCCGTCGAAGAGTGTCACTGCCCTCCGGCGTACCGTGGCATGTCGTGTGAACAATGCGCCGAAGGTCACTATCGGCTACCGTCCGGTCACTGTGTACAATGCCAGTGCAGCGGACACGCGACGCAATGCGACGTCAACACGGGAGTTTGTTTGGTGTGTACAATACATGTATCCGATCAGGTCTCAGTGGCATAACACGTAATATAATCAGAAAAATAAAATACGATAGCAACATTCTTCTTTGAACGGAAACGCAAAGATGCCGGTGAAAAAAGTTCGTGTGTGCCTACCACATTAGTTACATTCTAGTTATGAAAATGCAATGAATTGTAGGAATGCAATGAATAGGATATTCTGCAATAAGAGGGTTGACGTCAGGCTTTGTTGTAAAATACGTCAAGCAAAATCTTTCTACAACATGTTATTTTTACATGTTGTACCGACTATATGAAGTGAAATAAGGAGAAGGAGATGAAAATGAGACAATGCAAAAAAAATGTTACTACTTTTTTCTTTCCCATATCTGATTAGATACTCTGTTGTTTCAGGATTGCAGTGATAGTACAATGGGAGATCATTGCGAGTTGTGCATTCCTGGCTTCCACGGTGATGCCACGCGTGGCACTGCGCGGGACTGTCTAATCTGTGCCTGCCCTATGCCTTATCCCTCTAACAAGTGAGTTTTATTTTTCCGTCTTTTTGCTTTCTTTCCCATTTTGTTGTTTTAGCAAAATCGCAAGTTCTCTGACTTTTTGATTAGAGCTACTGATATAAAAAGTATAATTCCGATTCTAGTAGCGTCGGCACAGAAGACTAAACTAAGCTATAAATAAATAAAATAAATATAAATATTGGTGGACATTATCAAACAGCGCCATCTAGCCCCAAACTAAGCACACCTTGTACTATAAGAACTAGATAACTGATAGAATACTTATATACTTTTTTTTTATAAATACATACTTGATACATAATAACACCCAGACACAGAACAAACATATATGTTGGAGGATGAGTTGATCGCGTTCTTACAGGTACAAAAAATATAACCCTTTCTTAACCTATATTGTCTCACTGTTGGGCAAAGGTCTCCTCCATTCTACACACTACTGCCAAATTGTATTAAAAGCTAAAAAATGTGCTAAATGGAACTATGAAACAATTTGCAACAGCAAATAGTACAGCGGAATAGATTTTTGGAAGCAATAAAAAATGTTCATGTTACTATCCAGCTTTGCCATCGGATGCGAGCTAAGCGAGAACGGATCACTCATCGCGTGTCAATGTAAGGAAGGTTACGCCGGTGCTCGCTGCGAGTATTGCGCTGCTGGCTTCTATGGAGAACCTGAACGCATCGGTAAATACCTTTATCTAACCACTAATGAAACCCTTCCTTTCTTAGTGCACCCCTAAACACCAAAAGGAATACACCCTCCAAATTTCGCGATGTATTTCATGTTATTTTCAAACACACTTCAACCCCCGCTGCACCCTCTTAGGGGTATAATTACAGGAATTCCTTTCTTAGTGCACCCCTAAACACCAAAAGGAATACACACTCCTAACTTCAAGTTTCTAGGACCAATGGTGTAGGCTGTGCGTTGATAGATCAGTCAGTCAGTAACGCAAGAGTTTATTAAGTACTTGCCGACCCGTGACAGACTTTGTCCTGCCCAAATTTTTGTAATCTCATAGAGTAAAACACTTCAGGAAACTACAATTTTTTCCCAATATACCTTGTCCTAATAAAATAAATTAAAAATTTTGGTAAAATGCGTATCATTCGGTATGTAGTCAGATGGTATTATTTTTTTGACAAAATTAATTTCCAATACCAGCCTTAGTAGGATTCAACCTTTTTGGTAGAATGCGTTGCTATGACAACTCAATGTTTTCGGTCTGAGAAGTCAAATTTTTTGCACATCAACGCCATCTATACCAAAATCATTCCTTTTGTGTTTTTTATCATTTTGGGGATGTTTTTCATATTTTAAAGTAGTCTATGTTTTATTCGGGCATTATATCTACATCTACAGCAATATTCTAATCTGTTATGTCGTTTACGCCTGATTGAGGCACAAACATACATACAAACTCACAAACTTTCACATTTGTAATATTATTAGGATTAGGATTAATGATCACATATAGCTACTCTATCGATGATATTTGCAGGCGACCACTGCAAGTCTTGCAACTGTTCCGGAAACATAAACACCAAAGACCCGAGCTCATGCGACAGCATATCCGGCAACTGTCTCAAGTGTGTGAACAACACAGCCGGCGCTGCCTGCAACTTGTGCGCACCCGGTTTCTTTGGCGACGCAATACTCAGCAAGAACTGCACTGGTATGTAATTAACTAACTAGCCGACCCGTGACAAACGATGTTCTGTATTTTTTTTTGTAATAATCACATAGGAAAAAGCTATTTCAGGCAGCTTCCAATTTTTTCCCTACAAACCTTATATTGATAAAATAAATTACGAACTTTGGTAGAATGCGTATCATTCATTAGTCAAAACTGCGTTGCTATGACGACTAAATGTTTTTAGTCTGTGATGTCAGATTTGTTGCACACCAACGCCATCTATACCAAAATCATCCTTTTTAGGATTATAAGTTCCCCTTTTATTTTTTCTGTTTTTTTTATCTACACTATATAGTCAATTTCATCTTAATCTATTTTGTCGTTTATTTTTGATTAGGGAACAAACATAGCAGCCTTATCACAACCATTCGCATTTATAATATTATTAGGATTAGGATAATAATAAGTATAAAAGCCGTGTTGGCCGTTGGTACTTTGACTTTCGATACGACGGTCGTGGATCCGAATCCGAGCTGTTAGAAAAATGTACATGCGCAATGCGCATTAACACGTGTTTACAACGGTGAAGGAAAACATCGTGAGGAAACCAGTTAGTATCCTTGTATTTCTTGTAGCGGCGATGGGCTTGAAACCTGTGAGGTGTGGAATGCTAACTACTGCAAAATGTGGGTATATGCCAATAATGTTTGGACTACCCCCCTTACATATTCAAGGATCTAGGCGCCTTGAGATCTGAGAGTATGTATACCGTACTTGGGGATCCTATTTTAAAATATTGAATTTGTCATATTAATTCCCAGCTTGTGTCTGCGACGAGTTTGGCATGGAGCGGTGTGACCCGGCTACAGGCACGTGCGTATGCCGACCAGGAGTGATTGGAGGCAAGTGTGATAAATGCGCGCCTGATCATTGGGGACTGGAAACCAGCCAGGGTTGTACGCCGTGCGACTGCGGAGAAGCGTCAAATTCCACGCAGTGCGACTTGTACACTGGCCAGTGCAAGTAAGACTTGGTTATTTATTTTTATTTTCTTGGGAAAACAAACAGTACTTAAAAACCGGTCAAGTGCGTGTCGGACTCGCGCACGAAGGGTTCCGTACTATTATCTATAAAAAAACGCCATAAAATTACGTTTGTTGTATGGGAGCAATACTTAAATATTTATTTTATTCTGTTATTATTATTTGTTGTTATAGCGGCAACAGAAATACATCATCAAAAAATTTCAACTGTCTAGCTATCACGGCTCATGAGATACAGCCCTGTGACAGACAGACAGCGATGT
This sequence comes from Hydriomena furcata, assembly GCA_912999785.1. Taxonomy (NCBI): domain Eukaryota; kingdom Metazoa; phylum Arthropoda; class Insecta; order Lepidoptera; family Geometridae; genus Hydriomena; species Hydriomena furcata. The sequence goes on from OU538821.1 coordinate 6,331,110, forward strand.
CTTAGTATTAGGGTCCAGTTTTTACCCTTTGGGTACGGAACCCTAAAAACAAAAACTATGCTTTTTTCCTGTTTAAGTACTGAACCCTAAAAATAGGAATGCCTTAACAATAGATTTCCGTCTCTTGCATGTTGGTGCATGTCTGTTTTCTATAGGAAGCGTACTGAATTCGGTACGTTACTACTCTTACGGTAACTCTGGAATAATCGTTCAAAATTCAGAACCAATTTCAAAAGTTTGATTTGAAATAAGAAAACTTCGATTACAGATGTGCGAAGGGCGTCACTGGCAGACATTGCGACCAGTGTGCGGCTGGCTACTGGAACTACTCGAAGGAAGGATGCGATCGTGAGTGTACCCATTTATATGCAAAAGTATATCCAGCCTTACCTTTTATTAGCCTTATCTCTTAGCCGTGTTGGCCGAGTGGGAGGTACCTCGACTCTCAATCCAGGCGTGCACATCGTGAGGAAACCAGTTAGTATTCTTATAAGCGGCGATGGGCTTGCAACCTGTCACGTATGGAATGCTAACTACTGCAAAATGTGGGCATGTGCCAAATATAATATTTAGATGTGCCTCTGACTACCCCCACTAGACATCTTCAAATGATCTCAGCGTCTGGAGATCTGAGAGGATGTCTATCGTACTTGGGGATTACAGTCGTGATACTATTTTTTTATTTTTTATTTTTTTAAATTATATTTTTTAACACGTTTTTATAAGCTTTGGTTGTATGTATGTAACGGAATCTTTGAACGTGATTTTGACCTACTTCAAAACGTCGGATTAATTTGAAAGTTTGCATACTTATTAAGAAAGAATGACAAAAATATAGCGTGTTTTGTAGTTTTTTTAACTATATTTTTTATTTAGTTTGGCTTCAGTTTATTAGCGAGCATTATAGCCTTCGCTATTGCCTGTATTATTGTAGTAGTATTGCCATTTTCAAAGGATTTCTGAAAACACTATTATTCGTCTTTGGGCATAGATACAAAAACAGTCATATGTTGAACATAACTATAGATTTTGACACGGGTCTTTATCACGTAATTACCTTACCAGACTAGGTCGTCTGCCCGCGACCATGACTATTGTAACATAGCCGAAACGTCGGGTAAGTAAATTAAAGGTAATTACGTGATAAAGACCCGTGTCAAAATTTATAGTTATGTCTACTAATCACGATAGTTTGAAAAATAATATGTTGAACATGCTTCAGAATTATGCAATTTGGTTTTTACTAAAGGTTCTTGGAGTAGTTTAAATTCACCTGCTATTATATATGTCCCTGAATATACGCTTTTTCGATACTAAATTTCATACATTAGTTTTTGTTTTCCTAGTTCTTATAAATTCTAGCTCAAAATTGTTATCTACAGATTGTAACTGCAACACTGGATATTCTGTCGGGTTTATGTGCAACGCCACTGGCCAATGCGAGTGTCTTCCCGGCGTCATCGGTGAGAAATGTGACCGCTGTCCTGAAAGGCAAGTGCTAGTTTAAGAAAAGGCTTATTTTTAATGTAAAAAATAAAATGAGCTTTATTTCTACTAACTTACTAGTTTAACTTAGGTATAATTACTTATTTATTGTGTATCACTTGTATCAGTAGTCGCCTCCATGGCGTAGGCCTTCCCCAAATTCTTCAACATATTTCTATTTCTGGCCTTTGTCATCCAGTTTGATCCAGCTTTCTCTATGAAAATGTCTTCCCATCTTTTTTCTGGTCCTCTGCCTCTTGTTAGATTTCTTAGTATCCACCTTTAATGTACATAAATATAAATAAAATTATATACCTAATTGTTGATTATGATAATTTCGGTTTTTATACGTCAGCAAATAATAGTAGATTATGCAACTAGTGAATAAAGGACGGATTTAAAGCGAGGGCCGTAGATGAGTCACGAGCAAGTGAAGGATTCTAATGATTGAATCACGAGCGCAGCGAGTGATTCAACTGTTAGAATCCTGAACGACGCGAGTGATTCATGGCCCTCGATATAAATTCGTACTTTATTCAGGAGTTGCATAATGCATACTATACTTTATACCATGACTACGAGAATATTTATTTAATCTAATGCCAAACTCCTTGTCGCAAATATCGACCAATCAAATCTCGAGAATTTATTTGCACCAAAGAGTTTTGAATTTCGAATCTCAGCGCAAGGAGTTTGTGTAAGCATTGAAATAGAGACCGGATATATTTTGTGTTCCAAATTCAAACACCAAAATAGTGAATAAAAACAAAACAGTGAATAAAAGGCCTTTTTATTCACTGTTTTGCGTGAATAAAATAAGCTTTTTAAAGTGGTATAAATAATTGTTAATTTGTTATAGATGGGTGTTGCTTCCTAACGAAGGTTGTCAGGAGTGCGACTCTTGCACTGACGCACTCATCTTCTCGGTCCAGGACTTGTCCTACCTACTCGCCAACGAAACAGCTGAATTCAAGGTGAGTGTTTGTCTCGTTCTTACTTAAAAAAACAATAGAATATTATAAAAGAACTACTGGAAAATACTTCGAAAATCAACTTTATTTCAAAAATATTTCTTCACAAATATTTTAGACATTTGAAAGGATCAGACGCGGTCTTCGTAGCGAGTTTGAGAGATGGCGCTGTGTGACATATCCTCCAATATTGATTTATATGCATTTGATTATTTATTCTAGGACAAAGCGGACTCGTTCTTCACGACGCAGCGTCTTAACTACATATTGAACCAAACGTTGATGCTTGCGCCGCGCGTCGCCGATTTGCGAACGGTGGACTTGGCCAACGCGACCGCCGCCGTTAAAGCACTAGAGACGAGTGCCAAGAACTTGCTGAGATCAGTACGTATTATGGAAGAACACACACACTTATCTATTTAATATTTAGATTCTAAGTATATTAGATCAGCTGTACCCTTGTAAGACTTTACGAACAAAATACGTTCTTGCATAATTTGATTTCTAGCATCTTTGGACACTCCAGGGGCCCTTAGCTATCAGCTGATACAGCTTCCATGAAAATCGGTTCAGTAGTTTTCAAATAAAACTCGTTCAAACAAACAGACAGAAAAAGTCTTCTAATCAAAAATATCCCTTCAAAAAAATATGGGACTTTCTTTTTTATTGTGTATATTTTTAAGTAACTGATTCTAAACATTCTTGCAGGCTGAATTCGCAGCGACCGACAGCGACAAACAGATATCGCGCGCTGCTCGCATTGCCTCCGACGCTGACGCAACACTCGCGTCCGTCCGCGACTGCAGCCAAAAAGCCAAGGACTCTGTGGCCCACGTGGCGGACTTGGCCACGGGGCTCGAACTAAGCCAGCTACCCAAAGTGGACAGCGCTTTGGCCGAGGCTAGGCAAATCAAAACCGATATACAAGGTAAACGTGATGTTTGAAAAAGGTAATCGGCTTTGTAAAGCGTCATCTGCCTTGTACAAAATACGAAAGTATAAGTGTTTTCCTAACTATTGTCTTATATGTACAAAATTAGGACCAAATTACAATTTTATCTCAAAAGTATGTTCAAATAGAAAGTGATATATATAATACCTATTATATAGAAAACTTCTGTGTCTTACTGCTAGATTATAATTTTCCAGAGTTTAAAGACCTGGCTCTGAAGAAGCAGCAAGCGGAAAGTGCGCTAGTTAATGCGACCAAACAGATCGAGCGCATGAACGTGTTTGTGCAACCGGTCAACGAACAAGCAAAGGTAATAATCGCCAGTCGATATGTGCTGCAAACTTCATTGCAGTATATATTTACAATAGACCAATAACAGTGCCAACAGTGGTCAACTATTTCGAGCGCTGTGATTGGTCAATTCACGGTCCGCTCCGCTCAGCTCCGCGTCTGTGGAAACCCACCCTAATATATTGACGAACTTGTTTGAGTTGAAAGATTACATTTATAATGTCACTGTTCTCGTCGCTATTCCAGAAATTCGAGGTTCTAGTGAACTCTACTCGCGCGCTGAAGGGCAAACTGGATGAAATGCTGCAGTACACTGAACTTGCCCAGCGCACCGCCGATGCTGCTGAGAAATTGAACTCTAATAACAGGTACCAAAGCTCAATTTCCTTTAACGTCAAGTTACTAATGGAAACACTTGAAACTTCTTTCACGTGAAGTTTCCAAACAGAATTCAAACCCCGCTGAACCCTTTTAGGGGTTGAATTTCGGGAACTCATTTTTCGGTGCGACGACCCTACACATCAAAAGAAATACATCATAAGAAATAGATTTCTAGGACCAGTGGTTTAAGCTGTACGTTGATAAATCAGTCAGTCAGTAACGCAAGAGGTTTTTTTTGTATATTTAGGTCTAGTTTGAGCCTCACAGCTCAGTTGGTAGTAACTCTGCCTTAAGCGCTGTAGGTTGTGGGTTCGATTCCCACCCAGAGTAAATATTTGTGTGATGAACATAGATGTTTGCTCTGTGTCTGGGTGTTAGTATGTATCATATGTATGTATTTACAAAAAAAAACGTATTTAAGTATTCTATTAGTTATCTAGTTCCCATAGTACAAGCTTTGCTTAGTTTGGGGCTAGATGGCGATGTGTAAAATGTCCACCAATATTTATTATTATTATTATTATTAGTTATGTAAAAGGCCGTAAAATAAAAGTCTATTTCCATTCTAGGGAATCTAAATTCGGTAACAAGGTATCGTCAGTGACGAAGCTAAACACAGCAGCTATGAATGATATAATTGACACGGCCTACGGCATCGGCAACGCTACCTACCACATCATCGTCGGCGGTTCAGTCGTTGTTAATTCATCCAAGTAAGTATTTATTTTCTTCACCCGGAGAGGGGTTCTTGCAGATGTTATATGAAACTAATCAAATTACCTACTCACTCTTAAATTTAAACTTAAGTTAATTATAGTTAGAATAAGATTATTATTATTTTTTTATCTGCATAGAAATAAAGGCTTTTTTATTTTTTTATTTTATTTTATAAGTATTTATTTTAGTTTTGATTGACTGGCCCTACAGCTCGGTTGGTAGTAACTCTACCTTCTGCGCTGTAGGTTGTGGGTCCGATTCCCAAGACAAACATCTATGTGATTAACATAGATGTTAGTTTTGGGTCTGGTTGTTATTTATAAATATGTATTTACGAAACAAAGTACCTAGGTATATTATGTATCTTTCAGCAATCTGATTCCCATGGTACAAGCTTTGTTTAGTTTGGGTTTAGATGGTGCTGTGTGAAATGACTACCAATACTTATATATAAATTTTTATTTTTCTTTTTAGAGATCCCCGCTAAAATTTCAATAAGGTAACCTAAGGTACCAAAAAATTACCTATAATATTTAATAGTACACCCGTGCAAAGATAGGGCGCTAAATAATACGCTTTTTCCAACATAAATAAGTTTGCTAAGTATTACATAATGTTACAGCGCTGCAGAAGAAATCGAGCCGGTTAACAATCAGATGGTTGAACGACTAAATAATCTTGCGACAGATCTGCCCGACTTGAACGAGCTAGCGGACACTGCTCATGAACACACCAAGTCTCTCAGGACCCGGGTATGTATATAACTGAAAAACATCGACGTGATGTATTATCATATTTATCTTTACATACATTATCTCTACGAATAGCATCCTAATAATATTATAAATGCGAAAGTTTGTGAGTTTGTATGTATGTTTGTTCCTCAATCAGGCCTCAACGACAAAACGGATTAAATTGAAATTTGCTGTACATGTAGATATAATGCCCGAATAAATAATAGACTACTTTAAGATATGAAAAACATCCCCAAAATGATAAAAAAACGCAAAAGGAAAGATTTCTGTATAGATGGCGCTGGTGTGCAACAAATCTGACATCACAGACTAAACACATTCAGTCTTTTCTATTCGATTATTGAAATTTGACAGGACAACGTCTGTCACGGGTCGGCTAGTTATCTATAAAAACGGCAAAAAAGTCACGTTTGTTGTATGGGAATCCCACTTAAATATTTATTTTATTCTGTTTGTAGTATGTCTTGTTATATTGTACATTATCTGTGAAAATTTCAACTGTCTAGCTATCACGGTTCAAGAGATACAGCCTTATGTGATAGACAGACAGACGGACGGACAGACGGACAGCGAAGTCTTAGTAATAGGGTCCCGTTTTTAACCTTTGCGTACCCTAAAATACTGATATTTTCGCACGATTCAATTTCGTGACTATCATAACCACAAGGAGTTACAACTCTAAAAGTCTGTGAAGTCGGATATTTTAGAATTGCACGTGCTGAGTTATAATTTTGCAATATTTGTTTATAAATAAATATTAGTGAACATTTCACAAAACGCCATCTAATCCCAATCTAAGTAAAGTTTGTACTGTGGGAACCAGATTACTAATAGTTTTTTTTTTTAATGCATACTTAAAATACATTATAACACAGCACAAACATCTATGTTCATCATACAAGTGTTTGTCCTGTTTGGGAATCGAGCCCACAACCTACAGCGCAGAAGGCAGAGTTACTAACAACCGACCTGAGAGGCCAGACAAAATTATTAGCATTAATAAAAAATAATAAAATAAAATAAATAGGATCACGACTGTAATCCCCAAATACGGTAGTCATCCTCTCAGATCTCCTGACGCTTAGATCCTTTGAAGATGTCTAGTGGGGGTAGTCAGAGGCACGTCCAAACAATATATTTGGCACATGCCCACATTTTGCAGTAGTTAGCATTCCATACGTGATAGGTTTGCAAGCCCATCGCCGTTTATAAGAATACTACTACTACTATAAGAATACTACGTTTCCTCACGATGTTTTCCTTCACCGTTTTGAGCACGTATTTTTGATGCGCATATAAATTATTCGAACAGAAAAATCCATTGATGCACGCCTTAATATCATGATTTTATTACAGGCGGATGAACTTCGTGCGTTAGCCGAAAGTGTGAACAACAACACTCGTACGCAGCACGCGTACTCGGCCGCCTCCGCCTACTCGTCCATCGTGCAGGAGATCGGAGACGCCAAGAAGGCCGCGGACGATGCTGAAGCAGCAGTGCAGAACGCTACTGCCACTGTAAGTAGTGCTAAAAAAACAATGCTCACGTTAATGTTATCAAAACCCTCGTCCTGGCTAAGTATGCTAAAGTATGAAGTTTAAAATGTAAAATGTAAAGTGTTAAGTATAAAATAATAACTAGGTTCTTAACTTAAGGAACTTAATGATATACCTACAGGAGGTATGTTTTTTAAACTAGTAGACAAAAATAACTCCTGGGTATTTATGATTTAAGCGATCCTTTAAGACAATGTAGATGCTGAAAGCTTAATAGATATTTGTGATATCGATTGATCTCACACTGCTATTGCAAATAAAGTAGCACACAGGTAGGTAGGAAAGATTATTGATCATATAATACGCCTCAAGCCGTGTATGTTGCCTGATTCTTCTAGGCTTGGTCGTGAGGAATAGGCGTCACTTCACCTAGCTCCTCCGTTTCAAAGAGATCCTTGTGATTTTATTGAAAAAAAAAAAAAAAAAAAAAACTTTTTGACTTTCAGTTATTATTAAAAATTCCACCACCTATATTCCAGAACCACAAACTAACAGAAAGGGTTACACCGAGCCGCGATCGTTCCGAATCTCTCCTCTCGCAAGCGTCCGCAGCGAAACTAACGGTGGAGCAGTTAAGAGTGAACGAGACGCGTGCGGAACAAGCGCTCGCGAACGCGACACGCACGCTCGCATCGGCCGATGACGACAACAATGCTATTCAACTGTAAGTTACTTTTATCTCCAATTACATGAATTCATCGACCACATAGCTCAATAGACGCCTAATGGCTTAATTTCTATAAACAAATTATTCTGTCATAGCGTCGAGGTATGCGGGTCGGGGCGAGCGAGAAAAAATGCATTCTGATAGGCCAGTTTAAGTCGCAGGTCAGGTCAGCATGTTTATCATAGTCATATGCAATGCTGTAAACTAAACTGAAGAGATGTTCTAGGGTCACGGAAGTTCGGTACAAAAGTAATTTTTTTTTGGTGTCATTTATCAGCAGTATTAGTCTAGTGTGTTGTGAGAAAGTTTTCGCCTTGCATGAGGAGTGTATAGGCTGGATGAGCACAGCACATGATCCATTTTCCGTATGTGAAATGTCTCAAAGAGAAGAGGGTCGTCACGTCAAACATTACATTTGGCATATGCCTACGTTTTACAGTAGTTAGTATTCCATATGACAGGTTGCAAGTACACCGCCGCTTCTTATAGAAAAATCCATTGTTGCACGTCCGGAATTCGAACTCACGACCTCTATATTGAAAGTAAATGTACTCTGCCAACACGGCAGACTTTTTTTTAATTCTTTTTATTTATGCAGACGCACACAGCACATTACAACAACTTACAATGACTATAAAACGATTGTTTTAACTATACCTCTTGTAATTCCTAGGTCCTTACCAACGCCCGCACCATTCGCTCTACAAGACGAGTCGCAGAAGGCCGATAATGTCGATACCACGGTGAAGCGCACATTCGAAATCATGTCGCAGACTGGTATGGACCTGGGAGCCAGTAAGGAATGGGCTCAGACGCTGCCGAAACTCGCCGATGAAGGACAAAAGATGAAATCTAATGTGGAAAGTTTACGTAAGACACACTTTAATATTTGTACTCCGGCAAAGAAGTAAAGCAATATTGTTCCAACTCACGAAGGCCTTAATAGGCTATTTGACAGTATGAAAAATAAAGTGTTGTTGATAGTAATCTATGTAAATTATGCCTTCATAAAGCTTTATGGAGTAAATTAACTTGAAAATAAACAATGATTTAAAAAAAATCTTAGTTCAAATTATCTATTTTTAAACGCCAGTCACGTGACACAAAACGGTCAGGATTGGTCGAATCGACGATGACGTAACATGCTTGTCAATATGTCATCGCCTGCCTTGAAAAACTTGACGTTTGTTTATTTGGATTCCACAGTCACTACTGAATAATCTAGAATGGTTTTGGAAATCTTGTCAAATAGCCCATTGTGTGATTTGACATAGTCATTGTTAGTGTGTGCGTAAGCTCAGGTGCGCTCAGTATCAGTCACGCACACAAATGCGCGTGTCCATACACATCAAAACGAGTAATGCTCACTCGTCTTTGTGATAGAACAACTGTACACCCTAACATTACGATTTTCATTTATTTCTTACTTAACTATGGTAGTAGCTCTGTTGATTTGCTGAAACAGGAGAAAATGTAACGTAAATTCGTTCTGTCGTTATCGTTGATCATTTACTATCAAATCATTTAAAAATGAAATTAAATAGCTTAGCCTTTTAATTCAGGCCAGATAATTTGTCGATTTTCTGTATGGTCGTTTATTTAAGCAACATTTTAACTCCTATCTCATTGATGACGAAGACCTTAAATCAATCAAGTATGTAAGTATTCTATCAGTTGTCTGGTTTCCATAGTACAAGCATTGCTTAGTTTGGGGCTAGAAAGCGTTGTGTGTAAAGTCTACCAATATTTATTTATTTAATTTGTTTGTTCCAGTGACAGATATAAATGGAATGTTGCCATCTATAATGTCGACGTACCAGGTGAAATCGCGACAGGATGAACTCGAGCACCGCCGCAAGGAGGCCGACGAGAAGCTTGCTAAACTGCGAGACCTTATTGAACAAGTAACTATTTCTGTCTCTTTCGTTTGTTCGCTAAAAAGCAATCTCTCTCTCTCTCTCTCTCTCATTTCTCCTTCTCTTATTTCACCGCTTTGACATCGACGAGAAGCTATGCTGCTTCGGTTAATCTCCTTCTTTTGTTGTCTTTGTTGACCTTGAGATCCTTTGTAGATGTTTAGAGGGGGTAGTCAGAGGCACGTCCAAACTTTAGATCTGGCACATACCCAACTTTTGCAGTAGTTGGCATTCCATACGTGACAGGTTGCAAGCCCATCGCCGCTTATAAGAATACCAACTGGTTACCTCACGATGTTTTCCTTCACCGTTTTGAGTTATAAATTTTTCTAGTGATGCACGCCAGGATTCGAGCCCACGACCTCCGAAATGAAAGTCGAGGCACCTCCCGCTCGGCCAACACGGTTTTTTTTTAAAAACATATCATTAAATTATCTTCGTATACAGGCAAGAACAGTAGCTAACCGCATCCAAGTGGGCGTGACATTCGACCGCTGGTCTACCTTACAACCGCGTCTGCCAGACACCGTTGACGAGATGTCCACATCCACGCACGTATCCGCCTACTTCAAGACTAAGGAGAAGGACGGATTCATTCTCTATCTTGGCAACCCAGAGGACACTAAGCTGAGGAGAACTAAGTCGGTAAGAACTGACGAAGCCAAACTATTGCAATAACTTTGAACCATCTCTGGTAATTTTTAGTCTGCCTGAAGGCCTCATCATTGCTTTTTTTGTTTTTTTTAATGAACTGAATCCTAATAATATTATAAATGCGAAAGTTTGTGATAAGGCTGCTATGTTTGTTCCCTAATCAAAAATCACGGGTCGGCTAGTTATCTATTTTTTGTTTAATGCAGTAAGGGTTAAAATCTGTTTGAAAATAGCTTCACGTAAACGAAGTCGCAAGGTTTCCACTAGTTAGGTACATTGTGATTGTGTCGTTGCAGGATGACTTTATGGTAATCGGAGTGCATAATGGGTACCCGTACCTAGTGATGGACATTGGGGATAGCGCCGAGTCGGGCCGCGAACCAGCTAGGATCGGCAGCGACAAGTTCGTGGCGGACAACCGCTGGTACCAGGTCATCGTGGATAGGTAATAATTAAATTAAAAACCGACCAAGTACGAGTCGGTTTGTTGTATGGAAGGCCCACTTAAATATTTATTTCTGTTTTTAGTATTTGTTGTTATAGCGGCAACAGAAATACATAATCTGTGAAAATTTCAACTGTCTAGCTATCATGGTTCATGAGATACAGCCCTGTGACGAAGTCTTAGTAATAGGTTCCCTTTTTACTATTTGGGTACGGAACCCTAAAAAAGAAATAAATGTTGGTGGTTCATTTATTTATTTATTACTAGCTGCCTGCACCTGGCACGAGTGTTTTAATGAAGAGTATGGACAAACTTTTTGATATCTTAGGTTACATTATTGCAATTTTAGTGGGGATCTTTGTTTTTTATGAAAATAACATGTGCTCATGTCACTTGCTGATAAAGTAGCTTTTAAGATGTGATGATGATGATTTTTTAAAATTGGCCCAGTAGTTTTGTAGTTTATCCATTAAAAACAAATTCAAAAATACAAATTTCACCTCTGTACAAAAGTAGTATTGATAAATGTAGATGTTTTTGTATTACAACGAACGTTTGCAAAACTCCCTCAACTGAACGTTAAATTTCAGAGTCGGCCGCAACGTGAAACTCGGTATCCGCGAAAGCCTCGACAATGGTACCGAGAACATCCACTCTAAAGAAGCTGTCCTGCCTGGCCAACACACCATATTTAACTTAGACAAGGACAAGTCTAAGCTGTATGTTGGTGGAGTGCCTTCCGACGCTAAACTGCAAGGAATCAGTTTCCCAGCTTTTGAAGGCCAGATCGAAGAACTCATGATTGGAGATACGCCGGTTGGACTGTGGAACTTTGTCAGCGCTAATAAGCTGAAGGGAGCGCGGCAGAGGTTTGTGATTTGTTCCCTGTATGCTATGTGACCATTGACAACACAGCCCAATAGACACATTAAAACCTCATGCAAGGCGAACAGTCTGACAATACATTAGGCTAATACTGCTTATATTACGGCGTTGACTATGCTACTCAGTTTTTACTTTTGCAGTTGTCATCGTTTTTCACTTGTTTTTTGTATACCAATGTTATTTTGTTCCAAATAAATAAATTTGAGTGATCTGGATCAATTGAAAGAAATATAGACTGTTCGCAACAATCTTTAGATTGCTCAACTGATTCTTGTGTTCTTTGTAAATATTCTGTAAAAGTATTAGATAATATTATTAATGCTCTGTAAAATAAAGTTTGATTATATATAAGACACCGCGTGTCAAATACGAAGTAGTATCGACCACTTCTATGAACCGGCCAATCAAAATGCATTTTTGGGACCCGCATACATCAACGGTTTGACAGAATTGTTTGTTTGAAGAAATTAAGCCGGAATTGGCGATGCATGTGAAAGCTTTCACTCAATCTTTCAACTTATTATACTTGGTTTTGGCTAGATTGTCTGTAATTGGGAAAATAATAGTATACAGCGCCATCTCGCGGCTAGATGATACTTGTAGATTCTAAATGAATGATTCTCTATAGGCTATAGATTCTATCACCAATAAGCAAACATCAGCAGTTCATCCAACTGTCTCTAGATAACCTATTTGTTTCTGTGTATTTTTTATACTATTTATTTAATGTTATATCAAAGGATTCTACAGTTATTCCCAAAGAGGGTAGACGTCAGACAGGCGGCCAGTTGTAAAACATTAAGCCAAATACTTTTGCAACATGTTTTTCTATGTTGTGCCGATCCCACATGAAGTGGGATAAGGGCAAGAATATCATGAAAGGCTTTTTGACTGGACTCACAGCTCAGTTTGTAGTAACTCTGCATTCTGCGCTGTAGGTTGAGGGTTCGATCCCCACCCAGGGCAAATATTTTTGTGTGTTAAACATAGATGTTTGTTCTGTGTCTGGGTGTTAATATGTATATACAGGGCGTCCCACGGATATGCCACATGGAGGGAAAGTACTCTTTCCCTTCATGTGGCATATCCGTGGGACGCCCTGTATATTTACAAAAAAAACAAGTATATGTATAAGTATTCTATCAGTTATTTGGTTCCCATAGTACAAGCTTTGCTTAGTTTGGAGCTAGATGGCGCTGTATGAAAAGTCCGCCAATATTTATTCATTTATTATACAGTAAAAAAATATTATTTTATTATAAGTATAGATTTATATTAGAAATAGGTAATATTATGTTACAAGACTAGTTATCAAGCAAACTTTTTCTATACTACGTCTTATTACAGGGACAAACTTATATCATCGCAGTCCGGCCCTCAAGAGTACCGTTTCAACGGTCGTTCTCACGTGACCGTACCCGGAAGGCGGTATCTCACCGAACAAAAGAACAACGTGCTACTATTCTTCAGAACATATGCACCTGACGGTCTGATATATCTAGTAGGCGACGGAGCTTACTTCTTCTCTATACAGATGCAAGACGGAAAAGTTTATCTGCAGGTCAGTATGACTCGAGTCTTGTGGCAATAAGTGGTCTTTGTACATACACTGTGTCTGGGTGTTATTATGTATCATTATGTATGAAATTTACAATGGCATCACAATGGAGCTCTACATCCTAAAAAAAAAAGGTAGACCCCTAGCCGTGTTTGTTGCCTGATTCTTCTAGGCTTGGTCGCGAGGAACTGGCGTAGCTTCACCTAGTTCCTAAGACGTTTCAAAGTGATCCTTGCGATTTCATTGAAATAAATTATTTTTGAATTTGAATTTGAATTTTAATAATTTCGTTACTGTAAAATTCGTGGATAATTGAATCCATGAATGAACTAATATTTTCTACATTTCCAGGTATCCCTCGGCAATGCAGAGGAGCCTCTAATAATCGGTACAGCGAAATCATACAACGACGGCAAATGGCACAAACTAGACGCCGGTCGTTACCTTACAAAATGTTCCCTTCGAGTTGACGACGAAATTGTCAAGAGCGAGTCTACATCAGCCTCTTCAGAAATCGCAGCGTTGGATACTATGAACTTCGGCGGGAACAATAAGGGAATAATACAAGTGACGAATAAGGGCTTCGATGGGTGCATCCGGCAGATTAGTATAGACGGCACGAATATTGATTTCAGCGACAATGTGGAGTCCATCGGAATCGCTTACGGATGCCAGGTGAGACTTTTATGACACTCTTATCTATAAAGAAAGAAAAAGTACACTTGAAACTTTTCTCGATAGATTTATTTTACAAAGTTGGCTCTTCCAAAACACTATTTATATGTTTACTCAAAATTGTGAATAGCTGAACAGGGGGGTTAGCATGAACCACTATCGTATCGACAACGTATCGTCCAAATGCCAAAACTGACACTTTTTCTATACAAAAAGTGTCAATTTTGACATTTGGACGATAGGTTGTCGATACGATAGTGGTTCGTGCTTAGGCCACAGTTCAATTTTATATAATTCGTTAGATAATCATACTAGTTACCTAAATGTAGGACAGTTTCTTTTTAAGTTTGATGGTTTTGAAAATAATGTGGTTTTATCACTTTTTCCATCTTTTCCTGGTAGACTCAGCCCATACAAAAATTCAAGTGTCACTTTGATGAATACTTATTTTTACTTTGACTTTCAGTTCGCCTCGCTTGTCTCCTTCTCTGGAACAGACAGTTACCTTCGCTTCGTTGATGTTACCACGGAAAATCTTCAGTTAACTCTCAAATTCAAGACGTCCGAGCCGGAGGGGCTGCTGTTTGTGTATGTCTCCCGCACCCAGACTACCACAACTCCGGACAGCATCTCTCTCTCTCTGATAAAGGGTAAGCTATAACATCTCTTCTAAGCTATCATTATCTTTAAAAACAATTTGTTGTTATAGCAGCAACAGAAGTACATCATCTGTGAAAATTTCAACTGTTTAGCTATCACGGTTCATGAGTTACAGCCCTGTGACAGACAGACGGACATCGAAGTCTTAGTAATAGGGTTCCGTTTTTACCCTTTGGGTGCGAAACCCTAAAAAACAACTATGAGACGATCAGAAATGTTTACAAGTGGCTTGATGTTGACAAGTCGATTGAAGACGACCCAAGATGGCACGCTGAGGTTACACAGATGGGGGGGTGTAATAGTCTACTGGCGGCAAATGTGCAAATCCGCCACTGAATGAATGAAGATGAATATTACGACCGATAGGGAAGCATGGGGTCCATGTTGTGAAACTTGAACCAACTGGAACTATAAATGAATATGAATATGGAAGAGAGAAACATGTTGTGCCTACCCCACTTGAGTGGGATAAGGGCAAGCAGATGATATGGCTGTTGCACAATACAGTGGTGATAAAATAATTGTATTTTTAGGTAAACTTGTGTTGATGAGCCAGCGGGAGACTCTCGACACAGGACTAAGCACATACAACGATTCGCAGTGGCACGTTGTCACCGTCACGCACAATGAAAACGCGCTCCGATTGGTCGTTGACGACTTCGACTACTTCAGGTAAGTGCTCATTCTTCGAACAAATCCTAATCACTACATAGTATAAAGCAAAGTCGCTTTCCGCTTCCCGCGTCTGTATGTCTGTATGTATGTTTGCTTATATCTTTAAAACTACACAACGGATTTTGATGCGGTTTTTTTTAATAAAGTGTGTGAGGAGTGATTCAAGAGGAAGGTTTATATGTATAATATATGCATAATATAGTAGAGAAACACTGATAATTTTAGAGGTTTCTAATGTGATGTCGTAAATAAACACATTTTTTTGCGCTTACATTGCAAATGCTGGCTGAACCCCACGAGATATATCAAAATAATGTACTACAGTATTGTACACCTTAAAAACGTCTACAAAAAAGTCAACGATGGTATTAGAAATGTCTTACGCACAGCGAAGCGGGCACGGGTCAGCTAGTAATAATATAAATGTAAAAGTTTGTGATCCTATGTTTGTTCTCCAATCAAAAATAAACATGTAGATAAAAAATCTAAATAAATAAAGGGGGAACTTATAATCAGAAACACAACCCCTAAATCATAAAAAAACGCAAAAGGATGATTTTGGTATATGACGTTGGTGTGCAACAAATCACATACTAAAAACATTAAGTTGTCATAGCAACGCAGTTTTGACTAATGAATAATACGCATTCTACCAAAATTCGTAATTTATTTTATCAGTGCAAGGTTTGTAGGGAAAAAATTGGAAGCTGCCTGAAATTGCTTTTTCCTATGTGATTATTACAAAAAAAATTGACAGAACAACGTTTGTCACGGGTCGGCTAGTACTTTTATAATTTTTAAGTTAATTTGTATATTGCTAGTAAATAAATAAATAAACATGTTGCAATTTTACAGTACGGATACTGCGCCAGCGCCACTGCACATCCTGGACGGTGTGGTGTTCCTAGGGGGGGTGCAGCCCGGCTATATAGTCGGCGGCTCTCTCGGCTCCAAACGGCCGTTAGCCGGCTGCATCGCTGACGCTACACTAAACAGCCGTGTACTACGCCTTTTGCAGCCGTTTGCCAACAGCAGTGTCACTTTCGGCCGTTGCGGGGACAGCACCGGCGGCCATGCCAGCCCCGGTAACCAACATCTATACTAATATTATAAAGAGGAAAGATTTGATTGTTTGTTTGCATCGAATAAGCTCCGAAACTACTGGACCGATTTGAAAAATTCTTTCACCATTAGAATTCTACATTATCCCTGATGAACATAGGCTATAGAATATTTGCAAAAATGTTAGGGGTCTGTATGAAAACTTCGATAATGTAACCCAAGGTGTAAAAAAATTACCCATAAAATCATTATTACACCCGTGCGACGCCGGGGCGGACTGCTAGTTCATTATATTTGTGGACATTTCATACAACACCAACTAGCATCGAACGAAGCAAAGTTTAGCAAATTGGTACCCATAGTACCTACCAACTGTACCAAATTGCTAATAGAATATACTTAATACTTAATTTTTTTTGAAAATACATATATAGGAACTCATTTTCACAAGACATACAAACAACAAACATACATACGTATGTATACCAAAGCCAAAATCAGAAACCAAAACATCTATGTACATCACAATGTTTGTTCTAAATGGGAATCGAACCCAAAACCTACAGCACAGAAGGCAGAGTTACTACCGATTGTGTTGTGAGGCAGATGATTACAGTCATACTAATTTTAAAATGTTATACATGCAGTTTAATCACGTAATACTTTGCCGCAACTACAAGATACTGCGGACTTTAAAATTGAGTCTAAAACTAATCAATATAGAAAACAAGCTGACCCGGCGAACTTCGTATCGCTTTAGAATTAACAAATGCTGTGTTAAGTTCCCGTTCCCGTTCCCGTTCCCGTTCCCGTTCCCGTTCCTGTTTTCCTGCTTTTCTCTTGAAATTTATCCTTAATTTTCTTTGCTATAAACCTCACGGAGCCCGAGACCTTTCCCACGAATGCAAAACCGTGGAAATCGGTTCGTGCGTTCTGGAGTTATAGCGTCAGGAAGGAAACCCCGACTTATTTATATATTATAGATTACTCATACAGCTGGGTATATTTGTGCAATTTCTTTCAGATTTATCATCATGGGCAGCGCCGCATAGGCCAGACGTATTGCCTACACCGCCGCTGCAACCAGTCGCGCCAGAAGTCACCACTAGCAAAGGTAGGTTTTTTTTATAATGAGACTAGCTGTCTTGATAGACGTCGTCCTGTCAAATTTCAATAAGCGATGGGCTTACAACCTGTAACGTATGGAATGCTAAATGTGGGCATTGTGCCAAACATAATGTTTGGACGTGCCCCGCTGCGACGAGATCTGACAGTATATATCTACCGTACTTGGGGATTACCGTCGTAATCCTATATTATTTATTTTATTAAATAGAGTCCTTCATGTTAGTAGAGTTTTTATTACATCAAGGGTAAACTACGATATGTAAATTATGTCAAGTTGATTACATCAACAGTAAACCGAAATATGTTAAATTTTGAAGTGAGTAAATTTATTTATTTAAATGTCCTCAGTACGTCCACTGAACGAGATCGTGCCACTTCCCGTACCAGAACCCGCACCCGAGCCGGAGAGCCCCAAGCCGCAAACACCGCGTCCCACACAGCCCATCGCCCCACGACCGCCCCCACCCGCCCCACAGCGTGGCTGTTCGCTAGCCTACGACCCCAACTATACCCATGGAGATCCCATTGAAGGTTATAGATTTGGTAAGTTGAATTGTCTATACTAATATTATAAAGAGGAAAAATTTGATTGTTTGTTTGAATCGAATAGGCTCTGAAACTACTGAACCGATTTCAAAAATTATGTTACCATTAGAATCCTACATTATCCGTGATGAACATAGGCTATAGAATATTTTCAAAAACGTTAGGGATCCGTATGAAAACTTCGATAATATAACCCAACGTGTGAAAAAAACAAAAAAATCCTTATATTACATACTACTGCGGAAATTGTTGACAATAAAGCAAAGTGATGTACATCATTCATACAGTTTTAAAGAAGATATCAATATCTACAAAAAAGTCTGCAATACCATATGTCTAACTATTAGGGATCCGTATGAAAACTTCGATAATGTAACCCAAGGTGTAAAAAAAATTGCCATAAATATCAATATTACACCCGTGCGAAGCCGGGAAGAACTGCTAGTATACTATAAAGTGAACATTATTCTTGTTTGAGCCTTCACCTTGTTCGGCACCACACTGGAGCTCTACATAGCATTAAGGAAAGGATCATTGAAAAAAATTATAGGCCTCAACCCGTATTTGTTACCTGATTTTTCTCGGTCGCGAGGAACAGGCGTAGCTTCACCCAGCTCCTAAGACGTTTCAAAGAGATTTTTGTGATTTTATTGAAATAAATGATTTTTAAATTTGAATTTGTTACCTACTCGCGTATAGTATAATAGCGCTTTGATTCCTTTGACAACTCAACAGTCAAATACATAATCATATGTTGTTGTTGACTAGCCTCGCAGCTCAGTTGGTAGTAGTTCGACCTGCTGCACTATATCTACTACATAGATGTTTTCAAGTACTGTGTCTGGGTGTTAGTATGTATTTACAAAAGTAATCTATCAGTAATCTGGTTCCCACAGTAAAAGTTTTGCTTAGATTGTGGCTAGATGGCGATGTGTGGAATTTCCACCAATACTTATTGTATATATATTATTCAAGATAATTGATTTGTGTCTGCAGGTACCCGCAACGACAGTCGCATAGAGTACAGCAAGTTACCTGGAAGACAGTTGGAGGGCTTCGACCTAACTGTCACCTTCCGTACATTTGACACGCATGGCGGCATGCTGTTCTATGCGCGCGCTGACAAATCCTCTAACCAGTTCCTCGCGCTTTACATGAAAGATGCCAAGGTAATCTAAACAACCTGAGCCCTAGGTATTCTAGTTCCTAAGTGCTCAACCTTAAATAGCCTAGACGTAGTCTAACCGCCGGTCCGTCTGGTTCTAAACCGCCTAGGCCATAAACAGCCTAGGCTATAAATAGCCTAGGCCATAAACAGACTAGGCCCTAAACCGTCTAGGCCTAATGTACTACGGAGCTTAGCACCTAGGTACCCCATACAAAGAATACTTAAAACGGCGACGGACTTGCAATATATCAAGTCAATCGCTTAACTACTGCAAGTCGTGGTTATGTGTCAAATGTAATGCTTGGACGTACGTTTACCACCACACAAATAACTCTAAAAATAGACCTAAGCAAGAGCGAAATCTCCTATGACAAGTATTTTTTACTTAAAAGGAGATCTCATCATTGTTCATAATATTGTACTTTTGGAAACGCAATAAAAACATTTATTATTTATTATTATTATTATTACTATTGACTACCCTCTTTAGAAATTTACAAGGATCCAAGCGCCTGAAGATCTGAGATGATGTCTATCGTACTCGGGGATTACAGTCATGATCCAATTTATCAATTTTATTACCGACTTGTTATTTTGGCATATCGTCTAGTTCTTTTTAAATGTACACGTTATTTCAAGTATTCACAAATAAATGTGTTTTTTTTTTCATTCTTTCTCTCTTTCTTAGATAGATAAATAAAAAAATATTTATTGCACAATACAAAAACATGTACTTAAACGAACTTAATACTAGTTACCATTTTCTTCCTGCTAAACTTTGTGCAACATGGAAAGGGGAACCTCTTATCAATTAAACATGTATGTCTTTCCAGCTTCACTGCGCTTTTAACTGTGGCGCGGAAACGGCGACCATTTCCTCCACCAGCACGTACAACGACACGGAATGGCACACTGTGACCTTGACCCGCAATGGTGGGCACGGTAAGATAGCCGTGGACTCGGAGCACGTGTTCGAGAACAGCGCCACGTGCGAAGCGCCAGCCGTGCTTGTTTCTCCGTTCTACTATGGAGGGCTCAAGAAACTCACGGAAACTATATCGAGGAACCTAGAGGTATGAACTAACTAAAGTGAACATTATGGGGTGCGGGGCGCCACTAGAACTCACCGACCCTCTACCTATCTGTATACTATACCAACGGTGGTTTTCGACGGCATGCAAATGAAATTAAATCTAAAGTAAAAGTAGGGGGCGCCTGAAGTGAGTTTGCACCCCGGCGCAAGATCAGGCGTTGATTCTAAGCTACTAACTAGCGACTCGTAACCAAATAGTAACGAGCTCTAGTGTGTCCATCATTCTACTAGAGGGCTGAAGAAACTCATTGAAACTATATCGAAGTGAGGTAGGTACGCGAACGAACTTACAATGCGTAAAGTAAACATTCTAAGCAGGGCCGTTTATACAAAAGGGGTGCAAGGGGTAAGTGGTGCCGACATTTCTCCTGGGCCCGAAGAATCCTTGTACTTACCTGTGTACTATACCAGCGGTGATTTTTGACGGCATGCAATTAAAAATCTAAAGAAGGGGTAGGGGGGCGCCTAAGTAAGAAAGTTTGTTTTTACCTAAAAAAATCTAGCACTATAGTTATATTTAAAAGAGGTTGCATGCTAAGAAACGGCATAGTTGTTCTATCTCACGAAGGTTTAGTCTTAATTTGTGTCATTAACTTTGTATGTGCGTAAACTTGGGAGCACTCAGTACCAATCACGCCCACAAAAGCGCGAGTCTATGCACATCACAACTACAAGTACTGCTCACCCGCCTTCGTGCAACTATACTATAACCTTAGATTATTTACTTAAATTTTAAAATAACTAAGACTATAACACTAATTCGTAAGTGTTATAGTAATCACTAATAGGCGTGTTGGCCGAGTAGGATGTACCTCGATGTACCTTTATTTGTTTTTAAAGATATTTTTAGGTTTATTTTGTATTAAATGTATGTAGGTACACGCTTTTGACTGCACCACCGTCGTATATCGTACACTTTATGTCCAGTCCATCCAAAGGTTGTCTGGAAGAGATCGCTCCCAGCGATAAGACCGCCCATTGTACTCCAATGTTGGTTTGTGTTGCTTTTTTTTTTTTTTTTCATGCTATTGTTATGTGGTGTGCAATAAAGAGTTTTCTATCTATCTACCTCGACTTTCAATCTGAAGGTCGTGGGTTCGAATCCCGGCGTGCATCAATGGATTTTTCTGTTCGAAAATTTATATGCGCATCAAAAACACGTGCTTACAACGGTAAAGGAAAACATCGTGAGGAAACCAGTTAGTGTTCTTATAAGCGGCGATGGGCTTGCAACCTGTCATGTGTGGAATGCTAACTACTGCAAAATGTGGGCATGTGCCAAATATAATGTTTGGACGTGTCTCTGACTACCCCCACTAGACAACTTCAAAGGATCTAAACGTCTGAAGATCTGAGAGGATGTCTACCGTACTTGGGGATGAAAGTCGTGATCCTATTATTATCTATTATAACACTAATTCATGTTTTTTTGTTGCAGGGCTTCTACCAGCCTTTCAAGGGTTGCCTCAAGGGCTTGATGATGAACGGCCAAGCCGTGACGGAAATATCGAATCGCGTCAACTCCCTCCGTTGCACAGACAACATTGAAGATGGCGTTTACTTCGGCCCATCCAATAACGCGACTAGCAACTACTTGAAGGTATGCTCATTAGTTCTATCTTGGTCTATTTCTGTAAATTTACTGTCTTATCATAATTCTCGTTATAATAATGCATATTAATGCGTCGTTCTTTTGTTATTAGCTCTTATTACCCTTTGAGAAAATGGTTATAGAACATGCCAAATATAATGAGTCCTGATCAGAAAGCCTAATTTACAAATTGTCTAAGAAGTAAAATGCCTAAATATCATGTCTTAAGAGCAAAATGTCTTAAATTAAGAACGCCTATAATGGCAATATGCCTAAAATGCAAATTGTTTGAAATGTTAATTTTCCTAAGAAGCAAATAGTCTAAAATACAAAAAACCTAACAAACCAAATTACTAAATCAGATTAAATATTCCTGTTAGGCTAACGTGAAATTTGAAAATTTGAAAATGTGCTCTAGATTTTTTTACAAAAGAATAAAATCCATAGAAATTTTCGATAAACTAGTAGTAAAAGTTAAGTTTACAATCGGTTTTTACAATATTTTGTTACAATGAAATTACATTACTAGATAATATATAATACAGTAGATAGGTACAAACCGTAAAAACAGAATTGGTCACCTCAGACGGCAATGTGCTAAATGTTATGACATGCCTGTGACTATCCCCTCTTAAACACCTTCAAAGTCGAGGACCTATTTGTTTTTAAGCACATTGAAAAGTAACTTGACTGGCCTCACACCTCAGTTGGTAGTAACTCTGCCTACTGCGCTGTAGGTTGTGGGTTCGATCCCCACCCAGGGCAAATATTTGTGTGATGAATATAGATGTTTGTTCTTTCTCTGGGTGTTACTATGTATAATAAGTATGTATTTACAAGAAAAAAGTATATAAGTATTCTATCAGTTATCTGGTTCCCATAGTACAAGCTTTGTTTAGTTTGGGGTTAGATGGCGCTGTGTGTAAAGTCCGCCAATATTTATTTTTTTTACCTTTCAGCTCCTAGAAAACTTCAAGGTAGGAGACGAGATTTCAATATCAATGGAAGTCCGTCCGCGCAACTCGACCGGTCTGCTTCTCAGCGTTCACGGCCACAAGGATTATCTCGTGCTCGAGATGTTGGAGAACGAAGTGGTAGCTACGGTCGAGAACGGTAACGGGCCCTTCCGCGCGTCTTACAAGCTAGCCAACAACAACACACTGTGTGACGGCACATGGCATAAGATACACGGTGAGTTTGCACAGCCTGAACCACTGGTCCTGAAACTAGAAATTTGGAAGGTATGTAGGGGTGCACTAAGAAAGACATTCCCGAAATGTCAACCCCTAAGGGGGTGCAGAGATAGACATCTGTTTGAAAATAACTGGACGTTAACGAGATATCTTTCTGTCGGCAATATGTTCCGGGAAATCCACATCCCTCAGATCGAACGAACGAAACGTTTTGACGATACGATAGTGTTTCGTGCTAGGCCCACTGGCTGGCGTATTAAATTTACATTGTATTCCGACTTGATTGGCCTTGTTGGCCTCGAGATTATACGATCCGAAGGTTGTGAAAATTGTGGTACATATTTTAAGCAAACTTTTACCCCCGCTGCACCCGCTTACTAAGTATTGGTAGTCCTGTCAAAAAGGGGGCAATTAACGTAAGTGGACGAAGTTGCGAATAAAACTTAGATGATTGCTAAAGGTCAGTGTCCACAGGTCCGCTGATCCGCATTGTACGCAGTGGAGTCCACTGAGTGGACGCACTTGTGTGACGTTCTATACAAATAATACTACGATCCGTTTAATGCGACCGATGCGTACGATACCGACCTGTGAACACGTACCTTAAAAGGGGGCGAAAATTAACAATTTGTATGGATTTAAAAATAGTGGACAAAACCAGAAGGGGGCAAATAGAACTCGATAACTCATATAAGACAACGAACACAACAATCCGGATCAATACGCCAAACAAGAAGTCGGTTTTGTTTTTTAAGGTGATAAGTGAAATTTTTGACATTTTGTAAGGGCTGAGTCAAACCGGATGTCTTATCCGATATATGGAAAAAGTTATAAAACTGCATTATCTTGAAAATCATCAAATTTAAAAAGAAACTGTCTCTAATTTATTTAGCTAGTATGATTATCTAACGAATTATATAAAAATGAACTGTTTAGATACTCATAGTTTTGATTCAAAACGAAACTGGTGTTTTTCGAGAGCCAACTTTGGAAAATAAATCTATCGAGAAAAATTTCACCAATCGTGTTTCTGTCTGTAATTTATCTAGATTATATCCTTAAGTTATCTTTGTCAAAAAAACAAAACTGTATGTTTTGCGGTTATTGAGAAAAAACGATTCTGCATTCATCAAAAACATTTATTACTCGTCTTAAACGTAGTTGTTCTTTGTTCTAGTTGTGAAGTCGCTGTACGTGGTGTCTGTCGGGTTCGACGGGCGTTTTTCTAAGCCAGGATTACGCGCCGGACCAATGTCCACAGACACACGCTCCGCACTCTATATCGGCGGGCACGAGCGGCCCATACGATTGGTAAATATAACATTATATTACAGACGAACTATTGGTTGTGGGTTCGATTCGCACCCAGGACAAATATTTGTGTGGTCAACATAGATGTTTCTGTGTCTGGGTCGGTAAGATCACGTTGTAATCCCCAAGTACGGTAGACATCTCAGATATTTGAATATGTCTAAAGAGGTTAGTCAGAGGCACGTCCAAACTTTACATTTGGCACATGCTCACATTTTGCAGTAGTTAGCATTTCACACGTGACATGTTGCAAGCCCGTCGCTGTTCAATACACAAATGTTTAACCTGGGTGGGAATCGAACCCAAAACATACAGCGCAAAAGGCAAAACTACTACCAACTATTGGTTTTGGGTTCGATTCCCACTCAGAACAAACATATATGTCATGAACAAAGACATTTGTTCTGTGTCTGGGTCCGGGTATGTATTTACAAAAAAAGTATTTTATGTATTCTTTCTGTTACATATCTGGTTCCCATAGTACAAGCTTTGTTTAGTTTGGGGCTAGATGATGCTGTATGTAATTTTCACTAATATTTATTTTAACATGCGTCTTTATTTTCCTGAACTATCAAATTGCAGAATAACATAAAAATCAATAGTTATGTGAACTAATCAAAGGATAGTTTGAAATTGACTCGTAAAATATAAAAAATTACAAACATAAAAAGTATCCTGAGTTCAATTTTGTTGATACGAGATCGCACACCACCTAAACGCTATAAGATAGAAATGAAATAAAAAAAAAACATTTGGGACACAATCACATTTATTTTAAATTCATCAAGAGTTGTATACAAGTACAGAAAATAGTTGAGATACATATAGAAAATAGTTGATATATACATAGTTTTAATAGTATATCATAATACAAGCGAGTAAAGTTGCTCATTACACAAGAAGCTGTTGTTTGTAGCCCGAGCCGTAGGCGAAGGTGTAAAACAGCCGAGTGTCTAATAAGCAAGTTGCTCACGAGTTTCATACGCACTTTTTCAACACACTTGTTTGGAAGAAACAAACATGTATTGCATAAATCGTTTTACAACACGGCAATGAATGCGATGCAAACAAAATGGCGCGCAGCCTTTTTTTTTTTTTTTGCTCGCGCCATATGTACCTTACATTTGATTACATTATACCCATATACAGCCTACTTGAAATAGTATATTATGCAACTAGTGAATAAAGGACGGATTTAAAGCGAGGGCCGTAGATGAGTCACGAGCAAGTGAAGGATTCTAATGATTGAATCACAAGCGCAGCGAGTGATTCAACTGTTAGAATCTTGAACGACGCGAGTGATTCATGGCCCTCGATATAAATTCGTACTTTATTCAGGAGTTGCATACTATACTTTATACCATGACTACGAGAATATTTATTTAATCTAATGCCAAACTCCTTGTCGCAAATATCGACCAATCAAATCTCGAGAATTTATTTGCACCAAAGAGTTTTGAATTTCGAATCTCAGCGCAAGGAGTTTGTGTAAGCATTGAAATAGAGACCGGATATATTTTGTGTTCCAAATTCAAACACCAAAATAGTGAATAAAAACAAAACAGTGAATAAAAGGCCTTTTTATTCACTTTTTTGCGTGAATAAAATAAGCTTTTTAAAGTAGGTATGGTATAAATTATATTTTTAGTGATACAATGCTAATATTTTATAACAAATTATTGTGAATTAAAAATAATTTAATAATAATAAATGTTTTTTTCGACATAATAAATTATATTACACACACATTTATTTATTTCAAAAATGTAAATGGATTTTCAGCGACTAAAACCTCTTTGTTGTTACAAAAAAAAACTATATTACCCGGTTAAATTGAAAATGCTCTGTTTACTCGCATATAATTGGTAGTTAGGTACTAACTTAACTTTGTAGGGATACTTCTATTATGCACTAGTGTGTAATATTATAATTAAGCACGAGTGTGTTATAGCTCGGTTTACGGCACTAAAAACGATGCAATAAGGCTCACTTTACGAGCAAGTGTGTTGAAAACAATATTATAAGTTTTAAGATTCATTTTTTTAAAGGGTAGGTTAAAGGTGGTATATATAATAATAAAGTATACATAATAAAGTATGATAAAGGTATTCAAAATTAAGTCCATAATCGTAATTATTAACGATTTTGGTCTTTTTGGTCGCACATTTTACTTTTAGCGCCACTGTAGGCGCACTCTAAGCTCTTGTTGGTAGTACAAGAAAAGATGGTAGAAATACATATTTAATCATGACATACGATAAGAAAAGACATACAATAACTACACACACACTTACAACTAGAAGATTACACAATATTTTATTTCATATAAAATCAGTAAATTACTCAAAATATAAAACTTATAATAAAAAATACTTTCAAAATTAGTACAAATTGTACATTTACAAAAGAATACTTGTCCTTTTGGTAAAATAAATAAAAAAAAAATATTTTAGATAGGAACTCATTACCAAATTCGAGTTCATAAAATGTTTATAAAAATGTTAAATAAAAATCTTTGTTTGGAATCCATCAATACATAAATATAATATATCTTAGAAGAACTTAGCGTTTTAGATACTAATAATTCATAATTATATTTAAATTCAAACATTTAAAGCCTTTAGTTAACTTTAGCACTAAATTAACTTTTAAAGCACTAAATTAACTTTAAAGGCACTAAATTAACTTTAAAAGCATTAAATTAACTTTAAAAGCACTAAATTAAGAAATGGACGCAAATGTGAAAGTTTTAAAATCTCGTTTGTTCACAGGTGCGAGGTGTCAGATCTCGACGCGGCTTCACAGGCTGTATGCGCAACCTGGTCATTGGCGAGTCGCAGGTCCAGATCCCGCTTAATGCGGCTGGAAGGAACACGCACATCGGCGTGTGTCCGATTGACTAGACTCCTTTAACAGAAGATACCAAATACTATGGGAGTTTTAACCCTTTATGTAGCAGTCGCCCACGCAACCTAAACACGTGCTTTTAGCGATACTTCATACCGTCTAATTAATTGTGTGCGCTTGCTTTAAATTTAGTGCCTAACGTAGTAGTCTAACGACTGATTCTTAACAAATTACGTCGTAAAAAAAAAAATATTTTGTTAAAATTAGCTTGATTTTAATATTTGGTATGGCAGTTTTGTTATACTAAATTATTAAATCACAATTTTGACTCCTTATTACGAATATAAAAAAAAACAATTTATTTTAAAATTACTTTCTCAATATCTTTATATAAAATTTTGAGCTGTATTCAGTCGTAGTCTTTACGAGAACGCACATACAATTTGTATGCTCAATTTGTTACGTATAATATTGTGCCATTAATTTCACTCAGTCATCTAAATCATACTAACATTAAATAATTAAATATTACATACAGTACCTAGTCTAATATACATATGAATAAATACATACACGTACTGTATAAAACAAAGTGCCATTCATGTTATTACTAATTACATAAAACATACCAATGTCTAATTTTAAAAACGATAATTGCATTTTATTATAATCCACCAATTACTTTCTACTTGCCTAAATATATATATATATATATTTATGAGAAAATAAACTTTATATTTGTCATTTAACATGTTTTTTTTACTGTTAGTAGATCTGTTTGCTAAACCCGGGTATATCAACTCGGACTACTTCAATGTCAGAACATGAATAATATTTATTTTATAGTAAGTAAATTAAATATGTATGAAAACGGAAAATGCGAATGCTGAGATGGTTATGTCAACTGACGAGAATGGTTGACACTTTTAAACCAATTTTAAACTTCCTCTGTTTAGGCTGCTGAGCTTTTAAACTTCAAAAGTGGCGCCGGTAACGGAAAAGATGAGGAGCAATAGGTTAGCATGGTATGGGAATGTTATGAGGAGGGAAGAATGACATGTGATGAGAAGAATGTTATGTATGAATGCGGATGGATTTAGAAGTAGAGGTAGGCCAAAGAAAAGATGGATGGACTGTGTGAAAGATGGCTGTTGTAAGAAAAGCTTGAGTGATGGTACTGACGGCTGATGGAGGGAAATGGAAGAACACATGTTGGTCCGTCCCCTCTTTAGTGGGATAATGACAGGAAGATAATGATGGTAAGAAAATATGGAATCCGAACTTGGATTAAATCGACCAGAGGCAAAAAGGTTCGATAGATATTTTTTAAGGCGAGCATAGCGAACCGTGTTTGGCAAAGATGATCTAGTCAAGTGTGAGCCGGTTTTCGGACATTCGTTAGGGTGTACCCATTTATTGCGTGAGGCGTTTAGGTGGGGGGAGGGGGTCGAGAGGAATCTTACCTAATCTCACGTAGGGAGAGATCTCGGCAAATATCACGTATTTTTAAAATCACTCATTAATGTTGATGGTTATAATTGAAGAGGTGAACCAAAGAATAGATGGGTGTTTTGTGTTAATTATGATAATTATGAGTAAGGAAAGAGTGAATACTGAAGTGACGGCTGATAGATAACAGATGATTGTGACCAGGTGAATATTTATTTGTAATCGTAGTGTCCGCATTCACGCTTTCGAGCTTTAGCTCTAACAGCCCTGCCGCCTGCCAGATCGAAACACGGACAATTCTTCTTTTTTTCCTGTCCATCTTCAACGTCCGCATCAGCTTCAGCTGAAACTGTAAACTCGTCTTCTTCCTCGTATTCTCCCTCATATTCCTTATTAACTTCCTTATTCTCTAACATGTCATCTTCATCAAGAAACTGTTCATAAAAAACTTCTTCATCTACCTCTTCTTCTACCTCCTCCTCCTCTATTACCTCTTCTCCCAACTCCTCTTCTACTATCTCTTCTTCCAGCTCCTCCTCTTCTTCCTCCAATGGTGGTTCTGAATACTCTTCGTCATCAGTAGTCTCTGTGTCTTCGTTTCGGTTTTTTTCGTCCTCATCGTCTTCTTTCTTGTCGCAGTCCACGTCCTCAAAGTCCATTTCCTCTACTTCCATCGACTCGTATTCTCTCACCTCCTGCGATGTATCTTTCTCATCGGCTGAATTAGCCCCCGCTTGTTTCATCTCTTTATTAAATTCCTCAACATCCATTACATCTTTACCTTCTTGTTGATCATTTTTATTCATAGCGTCCATAAAACCAAGTTTTGATTTGTGTGTCGTTTTATTGACATTAAATCTAACCTCTTTGGATAACATACGAAATGGTTTTCCGGTGATATTTTTAGGCCATTTTGCTGCCATTCTCGATGTTGGTTTGCCTATTTTTGACATTTTAGACATTTTACTTTCCGAAGTTCTCGAAACTGAAAATAAATACGATAAATATTAAGGGGCTCCCAGTCGCTGATTGCTCTTTTTCGAAACGAAAAAAGAAATACTTCTGAACAAGCCACATTTCCTATTTTTATAAGTATATATTACTTCAGGTTCCTACCTAGATTTCTATTAAGCTGAAAACATAATAGCAGAAACTTTTCACGATAAAGATATTATTTCAAAATGGTACGTTTTAGAATTTATGATCGAAATATTTTATATACCTACTATTAAAATCAACTTGTGATTTATTGTTAAAGATAGGTAATATGTAAGTAGATCTAGATTTCTATTAGAATAGATTTTTGATAAGTAATTATACATAATTTATATCATTTTTTTATTCGAAAAGCTAAGGCGGACCACGCGCCGACGAGTGTTTGTCGTCATTGCAGCGGTCGGTAGGATTATTTATCGAAGTCGAAAAGCTAAGGCGGACCACGCGCCGACGTGTGTTTGTCGTCATTGCAGCGGTCGGTAGGATTATTTATCGAAGTCGAAAAGCTAAGGCGGACCACGCGCCGACGTGTGTTTGTCGTCATTGCAGCGGTCGGTAGGATTATTTATCGAAGTGATTAAAGATGGGTACATCTTTATTCACATATACTATTACATTATAAAATAGGAGATGTGGCTTGTTCACAAGTATTTATTTTTTCGTTTCGAACAAAAACAATCGTCGACTGGGAGCGCCTTAAGCAATATTTTTATTGTGTATATATTCTTGAGTCATAAATGGTGTAACTAACATGACTGTTTTATATACAGGATGTCCCCAAACTCGGGCCATCCTGTATATAAAAAGTAGTGTAGTAGGGTTTTGTAGTTTACACAGCTAATAACGTTAAAAAGTGATTTTCAATGATATTTGTTAAAAAAATAGGGTTCCGTATCCAAAGGGTAAAAATGGGACCGACTTCGCTGTCCGTTTGTCCGTCTGTCTGTCTGTCTGTCTGTCTGTCTGTCACAAGGATGTATCTCATGAACCGTGATAGCAGAAATTTTCACAGACGATGTATTTCTGTTGCCACTTTAACAACAAAAACAATAAAATAAATATAGATTAAGTAAGTAAGGAACCCTTCGTGCGCGAGTCCGACTTGCACTTGGCCGGGTTTTTTTATTATTACTTCTCCATATACATTTTCTAAGATAGTCGACGATTACACGTATACATAATCACTACATAGTATAAAGCAAAGTCGCTTCCCGCGTCTGTATGTATGCTTATATCTTTAAAACTACACAACGGATTTTGATGCGGTTTTTTTTTAATAGATAGAGTGATTCAGGAGGAAGGTTTATATGTATAATAACATGCTTAATATATTAGAGAACCACTGATAATTTTAAGATTTCTAATATGAAGTCGTAAATAAAGACATTTTTTTGCGCTTATCCTTTTGAAAATTTTTGATGGCATATCAACGTCGAGTTGTGCAGTTCAATAAAGTCAATCCAATACGTTACAAATTACATTAATAAGGGTAGTGACCAGGCCACTTTCAGCATACAATCGCCAAATGAAGTGGAAAAATATCAGTCTGGACGTTACATCTGCAGCTCTGAAGCTGTATGGAGGAATGAATGCTGTTAACGAGTATACAAAGACATTCTGTAATATATTTTGGTATTAGCTTTGCACCCGTGCGAAGCCGGGGCGGGTCGCTAGTTTATGTAACTAGCGACCCGCCCCGGCTTACGACTTAGGCCCAAAGCCTACTTAGCTGTAATAGTTTTCCTTGTATATTCGTTAAATGTACTATCACCGTGAATTATTTCACGCACCAATAGTTTAGCTGGTAGGGAAGGAAGGCTGCTTTTTAAAGACCTATCTAACGATACCCCACAACATGGGAAAAAAACACATCCCCACTTTGGTGTAGGGGAGGTGGTACCCTAAAAAAAATTGTTTATCAATATTTTATTCTACGACTTTGTTGACATTACTAATATGTATATGTACATGCCAAATTACTGCTTTCTAGCACTGATAGGCTCTGAGCTAAGCTGCGGACGGACGGACGGACGGACATGGCGAAACTATAAGGGTTTCTTGTCTTGTAGACTACGAAACAAAAAACCGGCCAAGTGCGAGTCGGACTCGTGTACGAAGGGTTCCGTACCATTATCTATAAAAACGGCAAAAAAACATGTTTGTTGTATGGGAGCCCCCTTTAAATATTTATTTTATTAGTATTTGTTGTAGCAACAGAAATACATAATCTGTGAAAATTTCAACTGAAAGTCAGACGGACGGACGGACAGACAGACAGACAGACAGACAGACAAAATATAGTATAAACAACTGGCACGTGTCCCTGGAAACCGAAGGACGAATCAGACGGATGAGGTGACCCCAGCTGCGACCTTCTAATCTCATAAATCAATATAACCTACCTAATATCGGTATTGACAAAACAGGTAAATATATAAGACGAGCGTGACCTCGGCGTATTTTCCTGGACCAAATTGGTGAAGTTTTGAAAAAACGCCTAGTCAAGAGTACTCAAAACCGACGAGCATGCATGAGGAATGTGATGAGGGTGAATGAAACAAAATAAAAACCAGCCAAGTGCGAGTCGGACTCGCGCACGAAGGGTTCCGTACCAACCGTAACCGTAACCGTTATCTATAAAAACGGCAAAAAAATCATGTTTGTTGTATGGGAGCCCCCCTTAAATATTTATTTTATTCTGATTTTAGTATTTGTTGTTAGAGCAGCCACAGAAATACTTTATCTGTGAAAATTTCAACTGTCTAGCTATCACGGTTCATGAGATACAGCCCTGTGACAGACAGACGGACAGCGAAGTCTTAGTAATAGGGTTCCGTTTTTACCCTTTGGGTACGGAACCCTAAAAAGTATATCAGGATCGTAGCAAGTGGAAAGCCGCGGTCTCTGCGACCCCTCTGTGAAACTGCCGTGATTTTATGTACCTATGCATGTATGTATTTGTATATCGATGAAGTTGAACTGATTATAAAACATAAACCCTCCTCCCGTCCGCTCGATTTTATCAGTTAATGTATTTTTCTGATAAGTAGGCTTTCGTCTGGTTCTGTTAAGTAGTGGGTAATCTCTTTGTTTTTGAAAAGTCCTAACACCATTAATGAAAAGTCCTTATGCCAAACGTAGGTTATTGTTTTAGCTACAATATTGTATGATATAATCGACAATAAGTATAACAAGAGAGAGAGGGTACTATGGATCACACAGGGGTGCAGTGGATAATTGCCTTTAGCAAGTAGTTTTTGTAGAGGCATTATAAACCTACTAGCTGAATTTTGGTACATTTGGTACAGCAGTAGAAATAAAATGCCAAAATTCCCCATTGATCCCATGTGAGCACAAAAAGTTATTTAAGGTCAAACGTCAAATATTTTAGTTTTTTGTTATTTTCTCGAAAATGGTAAGTTTTCAAAATAAAACATGATTTGTTATTGTTCAACGTTTTTTATTCATAAGTATAAGGTATGTATTGTATACACAGACACACTCTACAGACAATTAGTATAATTAATGTATAATTTCATAATCTTGATGTAATTAGGAACATTTTCTTTGATCACCATTATTGATAGGTAAATATTATCTTATACTCATCGAAGGCAACAAAGTTTTTTCGGTTCCGAATCATTCAGCAATCTGTAACAAAAACAATTGAGGGTTGTTCGGGATTCACTGAACCCCGATACGAATCAGTCTAGTGTGCTCCATAAGGTGAATTTAATTAACATTTATAAAAAAAATAGTTTTTGTGTGAAGAACACATAAGAACACAGCAATATTTACATTAAGATTAAAAATAAATATACATTTTTACTTGCCGGTTGCGGAGTAGGTACCTACTCGCCCCCTCTCGAAGTTGAGGGAAGGGGTGGCGTTGCGTACTTCCGCACTTGGCTTAAGTTTGCGTGTGTATGTGAGCCATAGTAAATGATAAAGGTGTGTGTGTGCGCCCTTTGATTCACTGCACCATCTTCTCCCCTAACTATTCACTGAGGAGTCTTGACTTCATCACTCTTGAGCAAAAACTTGTACTTACCTATTTACTAATTATAAAAAAGAACAAAATCGAAAAAAAATATAAAAACCGGCCAAGTGCGAGTCGGACTCGCACACGAAGGGTTCCGTACCATCTATAAAAGTCTGCAAAAAAAAAACACTTTTGTTGTATGGGAGCCCCACTTAGGTAAATATTTTTTTTTATTCTGTTTATAGTATTTGTTGTTATAGCGGCAACAGAAATACATAATCTGTAAAAAAAACCAGTGTCTAGCTATCACCATTCATGAGATACAGCCTTGTGATAGACAGACGGACCTCAATCAGGTCTAAAGAACCACTACATTTTTAGGATCTTCTATATATAGGTGCCTACGCAATAAATATTTTTTGAATCTGTCAAGTTAGGTATACGAAAAACAAAATAGTGGTTTTGTCGAACGGAGAATACAAATTTATTTTAATAGTTAGGTACCTACGTAGATACTAGGTACTTAATACCTACCTATTATTATTAGTATAGAGAAATTACAAGGTATCTATAGGTACTCACTGATGAACACGAAATTAGACTCGAAAATTAACTCGAAGGCCGCGAAACCTTCGTGTGGACTCGAAGGGCGAAAAACACCTTCGTTTCAGAAGAACTGCTGAAAATAAAGGAAAACATTAACAGCCTATTTAAATAAGTACTATGAATTCTTTACAGTCATTTAAATAAAACAATCATACATCTCAATCATAAGAAAAGAAAATTTATCTATTTCAAAATGGCTCCGTGAAAATGCCAATCAATCATAAAAACCGATAACAATAAGCATTTACATGAAATTAGGGTGGAATAGGTTTAGGACGCTGTAATAATGCTAATGAATCGTTATTTATATACACTTACCTTCGGTGATAATTAATATTCAGGAAGAGAGCACTTCACTTTAACTGCAGAGGGCTGCGAGCGTCGCTAAACGTATTGATTGATTGCACTGGAAGGGCGGGCGGGCGGTCGGCCGGTGGGGTGGGGTTTGGGCGTACCCCTAGCGAGAAAATTCAAAAACTAAACAAAACAAACATTCAAAAACTACCATCAGATAGATAAGATGTTTTTTTTTAATTTTAAGGAGATATTGTAGTTTAATATCTTAGTAACTTACTGCTATACCAATATAAAAAAATAACCGCGTCCACACGTTTTTTATGTGTTCTAGTTATTTATGAGTTATGCCGCTGTTTATGTCGTGCGTACTGTGAGCACTGTGACGTAGAGGTAAACGTGTAGACGCGGTTTCTGTTAAAATTGATATACTCGTACAGGCTAGACGGTTTGCACGAACTGTGACGTAGGTAAATGAGCGGCTTTTTAGTGATTATTGTCAGCTAGATGACGCAGTACCTATATTTCCCTAGACGTCTAGCATGTCTTATCTACGGGTGTAAAATGTTATTTATGGTACTTAATTATGTAGATTTTATTGTAGAATTAAATATTGCTTAATTCCTATATAACTAATAGAGCATATAAAATAGCAAAATAAAATTTATTTATTTTTTAATTAACAGTTTGTGTTTTTTACCGATTCATATTTTATTTACATATATCATTATGTATTATCCTACATATACATTAGAAGAACTTAATTTCGTTCTTTACATTTTTATTAGGTGGATAATATTGGATAGGTATATAGTTAGGTTTTTTAACCCATAGCTATGGTCAGGGTCAGACGAATGAATATCTGCTTCTTTTTAAAACAGTTCAGAATTATTTACAAGTAGCCTGATAACAGTGTCTACGCCGTAGATGTCCGTAGACGTCTAAACTGTCTACGCGCTATGTAACATGATGGATTGAGCTACAATGCATAGGTAGTTAATGCTAATCGTTGTAGGTACGAGTATATTATATAGGTAGTATATAAATAATGTAAACTTACCTACCTGTAGCGCTAAACACCGTCAATATAAAGACCAGAAAAATGACGAGTACCTATGTCGAGATAACATACAGATGTGAGCGAGACAGCACGATAACTTGAGATACACTGCTCGCACAGATGCTGGCGAATGGGATTTGGACCTCGTCGTAGTAGTAGGCAATCTGTCCATAAATTTACAGCTTTATGAATAAAAGATCACATCAAAAACAATTTCTGAATTTGACGTAATTTTATGGTACGAGAAATTTCATCTCATCAGTATTCCCAAAAGGTTAACGTCAGATAGACGGCCGGTTGTAAAACGCCCCAAGTCGAATCATTTTACATCTATTGTGAACCACACATGATGTGTGATAAGATGATGATATGTGTAAATGTTTAGAAACTACCTAGCAGGACCTACCTAGGTTTATGGAGTAAAATGTGGGCCGTCGTGAGACGTCAGGTAGATGTGAAACATCCAAAATATTTTGCACAGTTAATATAATAATAATTACGTATTAGGAAAACCGACACGAATGTTTCGACCAATAGGAAAGTCAAGGGACGATATTCGTTTTCTGTAAGTTTATTATATGACGTAAGACTTTTACATAACATGGGCAGTACGGTAATACATTTAAAAAAAAAGTAGTTTGCTTGTCATTCGCATGTCAATAGTTTCAATAAACGATCATGTACATTTACATGACAGCACGTAAGGTACGTCATGCCGCATTACCGTCTAGGGGCCGCTTTAATTATTTACTTAACTGTATAATTTGTGAGCAGAAATATTGGGGGACTCTTACATCTACAAAATTAGATATCCCCACAAAAAATGCAATAATATAACAATAATGATATTAAATTTGCCTATAAATAATAGGTATTTATGAGTACAACCGTGCGAAGCAAAAGAGACTGCTATTTTATAGAACAGAAGAAAGGAGTTGGAGGTAGTAACCAAATTTTTCTTTTATTTTTGTAAGCGACATTTGCAAAACAATATAATAGAGCCAGTAACTAAACATTTTTTGACAACTAGTAACTACCTACAGCCATTTCAATTGATGATTCTAAAATCCAGTCCTTCAAAATACTAACTGTACCTACCTATATGAAAATAAATAGCGTCCTTACTTAAAAAACCTAAAAAATACTGAGAGGAAATAGGGGCACATTGTATGGTGAACTCTTTTATTTTTTATTACTTTTCCAGTATAGTAATAACACTTCGCTACCTGCCCGGACTGCGAGTGGAAGATATCCAACGAGCCTACCCAAGGAGTCAACTCAGATGATGAGATAGCTGCCAGCTCGCCTCAGTCATTATCTCACCGGTCTATAACACTCAGAACGAACCCTACTACAAACAAAATAAATTTAAATCACGATAGTACCTATGCAAAATATTTGCTGGACATTAAAAGGAATGGACAAAATAACAAATATTTACATTTTGATTATTTATTTAGTAAACAAACAATGGTCATGAAAAGCCAGCGTCCTACTTCGCCGGGTTGCTGGCCGCAGCTTCGGCCAGTTTTTTGCGCTGTTTCTCCCTCATGACCTCGGCATCGCGCTCCTTCCTCTCGGCAAGGGTCATTCCTGTCTTCTCATTCGCATTTTTCTTTCGTTGAATTTCCTGTTGCTTCTTCTGATTCTTAGCGCGAGCCAGATCCCTCTGGTTTCCTCGTGTCATTTTTTCTGCAGCGTTGTTCAATCGACAGCCTCAGAAAGTAGGTTCCAGTTCAGGTAAAGATAAGACGATACGCTAGTCCGGCCGAAACCTAGGACAACGCACCGCCATTACTAGGCCAATACGTGGAAAATTTTGTCCAACTGGATTGAAATAGTTGTCTTGTCTGTATTAAAACATAAGGTAACACGCTTCACAAAACAGAATCGAGATCCGACATCCAAAGCATTTGTTTTGATCAGTAATTTAAAGATTGTTATGTAGGTCGCGCCTGGTCGGCCGGCGCGATCGATCGATGAAGAACGAACCGAGTGAGTAGTGAAGGGAAAATACAAGTGCGTGAACTGACCTGCGCAACCTGTAACGGTTCATTCTGTTCAATTCATTCATCATTCCTCTTCTCGTTACAATTAATGATATACTGCGGTTTCAAGCAATATGCCGCTAGTTTCGAAAAGTTACTCGTAGAAGTCTTTTATGAATGAGCTTAGATGAGTGTGTGAGCTATACTTTGAACAGAAAACACATGCTTACAGTAAATAGTACAAAGAAAGTGTAGCAACTGTTTTAACTAAAACACTTAAGAAAATGAACATATTGCAAAGTACCTAATGTAGTTTTTGATGCTGACATGTTTGTTTACTTAAAATTAATCATCTTCTACGAATACTTACCTTTAAATTAGCATTCTTAGATCAGGGTTAGAAATAAACCTTTGGAAACATAATCGGAACAAAACTTTATTTCATTTATTTGTTGCATTACACACATCAGTAATTTCAACTGAACGTTTATATTTACAGAAATATAACTAAAATTACATACACAACAAAAGTAAAACAATAATAAATCATTATATAATCGGTAAAATAAAGGCAGAACAAGCCTTAACGCACTAATATTAAAATATAATTAAAAAAAAAAGAAGGAATGAATAACAACTATTACATAAATTCCTTTAGGAGGCGGTCTTTGCAATCTCCATACAAATGGAGTTCCACGATTTTCCAATTCAAAGTAATTGTTTTAAAATGCATTATCGAACAATTTCCTTGTAATACTTAGGTGTAGGTAATAGTATTTAAAACTTAAGACTTACTTTGACTTGGACTCTGATGATTTGAAGCCATATCAAAACCTTATTGTATGATAATTGCTCTGACCGCATTTATATAGTGCAAGTTAGCTAAATATAATAATAAGTTTTTATGGCGATTCATTATGAGTTGGAGCAAAAATTATATTCAATTATTGTTCCGAATACACCTAATTCAAAAGATAGTTTGCGGAGGGCTGATAGGCTTGAATCTAAACAGGAGTTTAGAATGTGTTTATAAGAATTTGTTTAATCTGAGCGCCTGGAGATCTCGAGAGGAAGTCTACCGCACGTGGGGATTACAGTTGTGATCCTATTTAATTTTTTTTTATACAGTACTAGTTTCCGTAAGAGGCGCGCTCGCGTGTTGACCGAAAAAAAAAGTTTCTTATGTGCTATTCCAGAACTATAGGTAGGAGCTATATAATAATATGGCGTGATCGAACCAAGAACATACAAATATCCTCAGAAGCTTTCAGATTTATAATATTAGTATTAATATGTCAAAGATGACAAAGGATGTATCTGGCATTTTACTTAATGAATATGGT
The DNA here is from genome assembly GCA_912999785.1 of Hydriomena furcata. Taxonomy (NCBI): domain Eukaryota; kingdom Metazoa; phylum Arthropoda; class Insecta; order Lepidoptera; family Geometridae; genus Hydriomena; species Hydriomena furcata. Next base: position 6,370,011 of record OU538821.1, read on the forward strand.
AATATAATATACCTATCTTTATCTCGAGCCCGTGACTCTACCTAACCTTGATTTGATTTAAGCTTCTCAGACCCTCCAAAAAGTCAACACCGATACAATAATCAAACTATGTTTAAATCATCATCATTATAATCAATGAGGTACCTAAAAAGATTAAATTACTGATTATATTAACATGTGTTTTAAAAGGCGCGTTTATCTGACTGACAAGGTCCTTTATTCGATACATATCTATAATTTAATAAAGGAAGAACTTTTTTAGCACATAATACAATAGTAAGACAATTTAGTGATCAATAAGACAATTTTATATTATAGGACAGATTCATTGTGCGCGTTCCAAAATTCATATTAAACCAAATTCATGCCATTTCATATCATAATCGGCTTTACGTATCATTATCCCATTGTCTCTTGATAGATACACAGAGGAGATTTGACAGTTGAAGCGGATTACAATTACCAGTGAGCTTACGTAATTAAAATATCAGCAGGTCAGTTAGGTCTGTCAGTCAGGCTTAGATAAAGTATAACTGGTATTGAAAGGCGGGCGCGGGCGCGCGTTCTGAGTTAATTAAAGCGCGATATTAAAAAAAATAGCGTCCGAATATTGATATAAAGTTTTCTTTAGGAATGTTTAAAAGTAGACCTAATTATTTTTCTTATCATTTTTAATCATAGAAAAAATACCCGATATTTATTATATACACGCCACCTTTAGTTTCGCACGCAACATCAATGCTTGTTTTTACCAAAATCATAGTACACGAAAGTCCAGTTCCTATAATTACCGCTCAGTATTTTTAGGATGGGGGTCTAGTCTATTCAGCAAACCATTTGTTTCGATATTCAATTAAAATTATCGTTTTGTTTTTATAGTCCGGTCAAAACATACATAAAAATAGTGATCAAATAACAAAAACTCTAAAACAGAGCTGAATTTTGAAAGAGACTTTGGATACACCATTAGAAATAAAATTTAAAAAGAACCCATGAGTGCAAAAATTTCAAGTTCAAACGTTAAAGTTTTCGATTTTTTTTTTCTCAAAATCGGTAAGTTTTATTAGAAATAAAGGCCAGAAAAATTTATCTATAAAAAATATTTCTTTCAAAAAGTTAAAAAGATGCGTTCTTAAACACGTTCACAAACGGATCTCTTAATCGAAGAAATGCTAATTGAAATGTTTTTTTGACCGGACTATTAGTGATGTTAAAGTAGAATAACGAACATCGAAGATTATTAAAAGTCACGACGGCCGTTCCATCATTCAAACTATAGTCGAAACGATTTAGCTTAGACACGATTATTGTTAATCGGCTGCGGAATCGCTCAGGGTTAGCCCGGTTTAAACCCTACGGCAGGTGATTCATCCGCACCTCGTAATTATTTGTTTTCTCATTGATGAATACAAGCATTGTCACTGCTAAGCTGTCTTCTACGTTAATAAATTAGTACGATCCTAAACTATTGACCAAAGCTAATAATACTCGTAGTTATGTTAATAACTAAAACTACAAACATACGTCTATTTTTATGTAAAACTTTGGTAAAACTTATTCATACAGACAGAAATATGTGGTAACTATATTTTAACTAGGTAATATTATGTATAAAATAGTGCGAAAAATCTATTGTAGTTATGGAAATTGCTAGAATAATCGTAAATGTTTCTAAAGGTATCATTGTAACGTTTGCGACATCAAACAGTATAAACGACGGTAAAGTGAAGGTACAAAGCTGCGGTAAGCTGCGAGTTACTTTTATTATGCTGCAGGTACAATTGTGCTGCGATAATTAAACGTATTATTATGACTTTTTTCAGTTGGAGCCGAACTATAGAGATTCATCAAGTATCGCGTATTATATCTTATGTAAGACCGCGGTGTAGGAAGAATAGTAGGAAGAAATAGATAAGTAATAACGAGCGTCATTGAACTAACAATGACGCTCGTTATTACTTATCTATTTCACTCGCGCGCAAATATATCAACGTTGCGCTCGCACAGAGGCGGTAAGCTCCACCAGTGCTCCGCGACCGTTCCTCTTGTCACACAGTGTCTTGTCTTGTTTCTTGTCAAACGAAAGAGAAACGACGCCAGAGTGATTTTATAAGAATACAGTTTTTACATATATAAGAAGTAAACTTACACACGCGTATTTTCGCGCACTTTTGCACCTCTCGTAATGGCACAAGCAAGTGTGTGTACAAACATGCCGCAGTGTTTTTCCGATTGTCCGGCGGTTATCACTACATAGTATAAAGCAAAGTCGCTTACCGCTTCCCGCGTCTGTATGTATGCTTATATCTTTAAAACTACACAACGGATTTTGATGCGGTTTTTTTTAATAGATAGAGTGATTCAGGAGGAAGGTTTATATGTATTAAACCCGTGCGAAGCCGGGGCGGGTCGCTAGTCTATAATATAAAAATAAGTCGGGTTTTCCTTCCTGACGCTATAACTCCAGAACGCACGAACCGATTTCCACGGTTTTGCATACGTTGGAAAGGTCTCGGGCTCCGTGAGGTTTATAGCAAAGAAAAGAACGGGAACGGGAACGGGAACTTAACACAGCATTTGTTAATTCTAAAGCGATACGAAGTTCGCCGGGTCAGCTTGTGTATTATATTATTTTATTTTGGGATCGCCGCAGCCCTATAATATTGACCCAGCAGTTCTTACATTTATACCATAGAAATGTCGTTCCAGTTACCGAAGCACACCTGAGCTACGAATCTCCTCGCAAAAACAGAAAACGTTTCAAGCTAATCAAATCTAATGGTAATACAATATTGATCTTATGTCGTAAAGAATATATAGCCACCCAACAATTATATAAGAGTACATGCGAGTAGTCTTGACCCCACACTAGGATCCTGTGTTGTAAGTATGAAAGCCACAACACCCAAAACCGCAAAAAAACGTCAATAAAAAAATATATAAATAAATAAATATAAATATTTGTGGACATTATCACACAGCGCCATCAAGCCCCAAACTAAGCATAGCTTGTAATATGAGAACTAGATAACTGATAGAATACTTATATACTTTTTTTTGTAAATACATACACATGATACATAATAACACCCAGACACAGAACAAACATCTATGTTCATCACACAAATATAAAATAAAACAATAAAACACTACCCTTGATTATCTGACTTCTAATGTCGGAACTATACAACAGCGTTGTACCATTAGATTATAATAATACATATATATAGAAATATATGTTTTACGATTAAAATGTTAGCACCTCATCTCAATTCTTTGGCAATATTCTGATATTGTTGAATGTGAAATAAAAGTGAAATAGGCCGTATTTTTTTAAGTTAAATGATTGAAAAGTTTTCTATTGGCGCGAAGTATTATATATATTTAAATATTTTTATTACGAGTATGTCTATGCCTAAGGTGGTATTAAGTTAATGGTTAAATACAACTATATGCTAGCTATACGCGGTATTATTTTTGGTCACTGTGTAGCCGGGATACACGTTGTCAGGCGATGATCTAGAAATGTAAAAACTATAAGAATCATCGTTTTCGTTTGAGTAAAGTACGCCGGGTTGACTGTATTATTATTATTACTGGTAAATGTATTACTTATTTATAAATTCTTTTAAACGCTTCTAGACCATTGTCTGGTCTCGTCGACACAAATACGTTGTATATTTATTATGATTATTTTACTTCTACAATAAACGGTAGGTATATTTATAAAAAATTACAGCTGTTATGTTCTAAAATGCGTCGAGTGTTCTATTATACATTAAGTTTTATGTAATGGCAGACTTCGAGTTCTTGTACACTATCGACTGAGCATCGACTCAACTATAAGCAAAAAAATTCAAATTGTGGCTTAATAACAATTCAAATACAATTCATTTTCTTAATTTCAGAGAAGAAAGTATACGACGCGTGTACCTCAAGTCGCCTGAGCGATAAAATAGATAAAAATTAGATGTACGGCTTTTATTCCAATACTCAGAACCGTATCATGATATTGATTTATACATAGACTTTTTGCAATATTTTTATTGAAAAATATTCTAAAAACTATTATGTAGGCACAATTCACGTTACAGCACTATACTAGGGCGAATCCTGGCCCTCGAGGCGAGTCTTGAGTTGAGTCGATATGTAGGTTTATTATGGAATAATAAGGAGGTACATTAATCTAATAATCTTAAATCGAGAAAAAAACAAACTTCACTTGCTCTTATTTAGAACAAAAGACGGTACTCGGTAACGTCTACTACAAGTATAATTATAAATTGAATTTTCTACTCTTCCCTTGACAAAAACTGTAGTATGGTCTGCATTATTCTGAATCATCTTTCGTTGATAAAACCGTTGTTTTGAGTGCACGATGAGTCTGAAGATAAAGAAATCAGACTCTTTATTTTTAGAAAAATCAAAAAGTACAAAATCTTGTGCCCCTTCTGAATCAGAATTTTTAATCCTTACCTTATTCGAGTAAATAAATCGGTATTCGTAATCATCTTACACTAAAAATTCCAGTTTATTTTTATTTTTACGGTTATGCAGTGGAATTTCTATGGTCAAAGTAGATTACGACCACTACTCACACAATACGACAGCAGTTTAAAAGAAATAATGACTATTTGAACCACACTTCGACTTTTGCAAGAGTTTTTCCTATTCAATCAATGTAGAAAAAAAATCATGGCTTTGATTTATAAACGCATAGTCCGTAAGGTTTTTGAAACAATTACTCGAAACAACTTGAAAGAATATTATTCATTTGACTAAAATTATGGCCGATATATCTTTGACTTATTTAACGCGTATGTCTTACACGTAATGGTTTACCGGCAAGATGGATTGGTGCAATCAGATTTTGTAGTAAAAATTATTTATAGATGAATACATTCTTTTTTATTAGGCACGATTTGACATTCGACTTTGAATCTTTGAATCGGTGCGAGTCGCGTATGTTTGTTTTTTTTACATCGAAATAGATTTATAATAAAAATAATGTGTATGAATATTGCACAGTTCGACCTACAGGAGAATACACATTAGATGTTGGTGATTCCTATTTATGTAAACCATTATTACAATGTATGATCACGATTTTCATACATCATTGATTAATTATATTTATTCAATTCCAATCACATTTTTTATTTTAAGCCTGTACCACAGAGGGGCGAGATTAGTCTGAGTAGAATAAATCGATGTTTATGTATATTTTACTGAGATCAAATCACATTTTTATATAATTTTTAAATAAACATCAAAGGCATGCAATATTAAAATAAAATTACACTTTTAGCGAATTTTGTGTAAGCCGGTCTAGGTTTCTCTAAATTCATTCTTATAGCTAAACTCAAGCATAATTTATTTGCTTGCTTGAGTTTAAAGGACAATATTAACAAGAAAAAACCAAAGTGACCAAATCTGTTAAATCTGATTTTTCTTCATAATTGGTTCCTTTTACGATACGTTAAGCAAAGGAAGCCGTCACCAGTAGCACACTATCATATCAACACACTTGTCCTTCCTGCACCTCAACTTGGTCATTGACCTAAATCAGGATGCGAGAACCGAAGATCTAAAACATCGGAAGACTTCAAATTTTAACTGACTATAACCTGTATAAAGTGTATCACCTACTATACGAGTATAAATAAGCACTATGCGCCTGCGTGGTACAGTGTTGTAATTTAGTTTCTGACTACAGTACCAGGTTTTACATTGAGCTTAAGAAAAATATCATCGGCGCCTTTGGATTTGTGGAACGTGTCGTCTCATGAAGCACAACGGTATGAGTAAAAGAGACAACGCTCTACAAAGCCGAAACATTGTCTCTTAAACTCGATGGTTAATATTTTCGGCCTGGTATTGTACTTACATGCGAAACCCGTTATCCACAGACTATAATAGTGTTATAACATGCTGTCCCTTGAAGCCTGAGTTGATGTTTAACTAGGATTCGATTTCTTGTATGTCAAGAAGACAGCGGGCGATCCTGAAACATAAATAAAACCATGTCACTTGGTATTCATGACTTTTATCAATGAATGCATAAGAGAGGAATTCCTTGAATAATGAAAATAGAATATATTTGAATTGTATAAACATGTGATTCATAAAACACTGTCCAGATGTGTTAAGGTCCAGTAGGTTATTAAACACAGTTACAAATTCAAAATCAGTCCATTTTTTAGTTGGAAAAACAAAATAACAACCGAAATGTCTGGTAATCCAAGGGCAGGTGTAGTTCGTCTAGTGGCGCCCAATTGATTTTTAAATATATCTTTTCATTTAAAATAAATTATGCAGAAAAGAAGATGGTGAAATTGAAATAAATGAGATGACATATTGCCCAAAAAAAATAGTTATATGTCACATAGAGTTGTCACAAGGGTGAGTTTCCGCTGACGCGGAGCTGTACATAACATGATCAAAACGATCACAGCTCTTGAACATTTTTGGGTCAATTATTTCGAGCACTGTGATTGGTCCGCTCCGCGTCAGTGATAACCCACCCTTAAAGAGGTACTTGATGGCCACCGAGCACAGCTTTAATAATTATGACAATTGTAATGATTGTGATTGGGGCGCCAATGGACGCACTAAGTCGCCTTAACAAAAACTGATGCAACGTACTCACGTCATTGGTGCTGGCTCTCCACTATGAGCATTATGGACTGATGCTGCTGGTCCGCCTGTAATGATGGCACGGAGCGCAGACATTCTATCTGGTGAGAAGCCCAATCCTTTTTTTGGCAGAAGGTGGAGCAGTATGGCGTCCGTCGACAAAGCGAGCACTCGGCCGACGCCTCTCGATTGCAGTTCGCACACTGTAAGACAGAGAGTAAGTTATCAGCCAACAGCATCTTACAGGAAGCCATGGCTTCAGGTGTCGTTTTCCAAGCCACAATAAATCACTAAAAATCATTTTGTGTCCAAGCACACAGTCATCCTCATTTTCCTGAACTTATATCCCACTCAAGTGGGGTCGGCACGACATGTATTTTTCTTCCGTTTCCCTCTATCAGCTGTCATCTCATCACTCATTCCTTTCTTATCCATGCCATCTTTCACACAGTCGCTGGATGCGACTGTGTGAAAGATGGCATGGATTGATGGCTGTGGAAAGATGGCATTTCTTTGGCCTATCTATTCTTCTACATCCATCCACCTTCATTCTTAACATTCTTCTCGTTACATGACCTTCTTCCCTCCTCATAAGAAGCTCATACCACGCTCACACAGCAAAAAAAATAATATACAATAGACCGTGGTATTAGCTCGTTTGACCATCGAAAGATCATCGTCACGGAAAAAAGCAGTTCTTTGTTTACTTGCTTTCTAGTTTCCATAGCACAAGCTTTGATTAGTTTGGGGCTAGAGGGCGTTGTGTGAAATTGCCACCAATATTAATTTATTTTGTCTACATGTGGAGCTATAATGCGGTAATTATACGGAAAGAAAGAATGAGGAGCACTACCACTTCAACTTGCTAATTTGAAAATGGATGACCTAATAAAAAGCTTAGAAACGATTGAAAGGAAGAAACATACCTTTTTAGACTCAGAGTCTTCAACAGCATGCAACGGCACTTGATCCGCGTCCACGCTAGCCTCGACGCTCGCCGCGAGCAACGCCGATGCTCTCTCCTGCTCTAGCCTCTCTATCTGTCTCGCACTGATGATGGTCACATCTTCGACACATTGCTTCAGCTCTGTCCCAAGCCGGACGAGCGTGGAACTGATGTCGTCGAGTCGCTTTAGCACGCCAGTCATATCGGTGATATCTGAAATTGCGGAGTTCGGAAGTTCTTATATCTTGGCTGATAATGAAGAAAAACTGTTGTTTTTTATTATGTGACATTATGTGTTGACATTTCTAGGTCACATTGGAAGCATATTGATCAATCTCTTTGTAAATATAGTCTAAAAGGAGAAATTGTTTAAGAATATTACCATAACATGATGTAAGTAGAGAAAGTCATAATTTGATAGTGTTATGCATAATTCAAAAAATATTTTTTTTCTAAAGATTTTTAAAAATGTGTGAACAGTTTAAGAGTATAACTCTTACTCTATGTGCTTTTACATTGTAAGGAAACCATCAAGTCCTAGAACCCAAAGTCATGTATCTCAAATGGTGCCAAATGGTGCCAATGGTGCTTACCGTCCACGTAAGCTGTAAATTTCTTTTTATAATCTTTAATACCTATCTGTGGAAACTTTTAATTGGCCTTAAGCGTACATGCACTCTGCATGTATCTATTGTAATTTGATTTATTCTTGTGTCTAGCTGTAAGTTTTCCTAAAATTCTAAAATAAAATAAATAAAATAACCATATAATGGTTTCTTAACCAACGATCAATATCAATCCCTATTCAGGGTCAAAACATTCCTCCATCCTAGTCATTGACTGCCAAGATAAATCTAATGTCATGACCAGCTTGTCATGTCACCGGTGACGGTGACACATGTAATTTGGACAGTGTAATTCGAGTTTGGGTTGTAGAACACAGGGATTCCAAGTGGGTGGGACAATGTATGTGACTGCGTTATTTATTATTTTATTTACAGTCATGTTATGGAACGGGGTAGTCAGCAAAACAAACGCTCAATGTAGGCATTGAGAGAGGTGGATTTTATAGTATAACTTTGATATTACTAACTAAAACAGTCTGTATAGAATAATAATAGTTAATTCAACTTTCATTCCGTCAACTACAGAACCATGCAGCAAAAATTAAATTAAAAAAATAACAAAAAATTACTCTTTATTTTATTGTTTGTTTAACTAATCTCAATCAAATTAGTCAAAAACATTGCTTCCTTTGTTGTTTTTTATATTGGCCAAGAATTTTGATATCCGATTATCAAGCAATAATTTGCCAACAAGTTACCTAATATTTTCCCACCGGATGTATAATGTATTTGTATTAATTTGCGCTGCAAAACAGTTACATGGAAAACTATGCAACATGGCATGGCTTTGATATACAAAACACTGCGTTTACATTATCTTGTTTGTTGGGGAGGTTGTTAGCAGATCAGCATTGGAAGAAGAGAACCATAGAGCGACCACAGATGATAAACACTCGCATTTTTGTTGTGTCTGGGTGTTATAAATGTATCTTAAGTATGTATTTACAAAAAAAAAGTATAAGTATTCTATCAAAAATCTGGTTTGGAGCTAGATGGTGACGTGTGAAGTGTCCACCAATATTGATTAATTATTAGTATTATTTCTCATATAACTTTATTTTATGATTAGAGGGCACTTTTAGAACCATAAAGGTTTCAACCTCTCCAATCGAAATCTAAACTAATACAAACATTCTTCTAACTTCGTGCGGTTGTCAGTTTTTATAAAATGTATATCACTACATAGTATAAAGCAAAGTCGCTTTCCGCTTCCCGCGTCTGTATGGTATGTTTGCTTATATCTTTAAAACTACACAACGGATTTTGATGCGGTTTTTTTTTAAACCCGTGCGAAGCCGGGGCGGGTCGCTAGTAATTACTAAACATATATTGCATGCATTGAGCAGACCAAGATTACGTTTACACGGTTACTTTAGCAGACGACAAGCAAAATTAAAAAAGTACATAGCCAAGTGAGAGTGAAATGGAATTCGAAATCAATTTGCTAAAATGGCACTACTAGCTAGGTACTAAAGATAAAACTACTTATAATAAAATAAGCGCTTACAACTACGATTTAAATACATACCTAGATACTCGTGCATGGCTTCATTATAATGGCTACATTACATTGCATGGCTACTTATTTAAATAAGTTACATTGAAAGCATTTGGTATCAGCAAGACATAATATACAAAAAAAATTTGCAAATTAAAGATACACTATTATATAAAAATCCGGCCAAGTGCGAGTCGGACTCGCGCACGAATAGTTCCGTATCATTATCTATAATCCCGACTTAAATATTTATTTTATTCTGTTTTTAGTATTTGTTGTTATGCGGCAACAGAAATACATTATCTGAGAAAATTTCAACTATGTAGATATCACGTTTCAAGAGATACAGCTTTGGGACAGACGGACAGACGGACAGCGGAGTCTTAGGGCCCGTATTTTAGAAGTTTAAATGCGGGAAAGGGAGTCCCCATATATACATACATACATCCCGTTTTTACCCTTTGGGTATGAAACCCTAAAAAAACCATTTAATAATAAAGTATAGATCCCTCGTCTTCAGTATTTATTTGTATTATGCCCAGCTATTGTGTTATATATATATAGTCTACTTGTGGTACAGATAATACCACACTATACAGACTAACAACAAAAAAAAATGCTTTTAGAAACCTAATTCATAAATTATGAGAGATTTTCTTCTCGCTGAGTTTAAATATTGGACACTTACTGATAGCATTTGAATTTTTAACGATTGCCAGTGCAATGCTTTGGTGCTTACTCGCCCAAGAAACGGGTTCATCATTAGTTGCATATTTTACAGGTGTTAGTTCTTACTTAGCAGGTTAGTTTAATACAATATTTACAACTTTGCCTATAGCCATAAAGTCAAATTGAATGCTTGGCTTTGACTGATTGAACCAACTGGCAAATAATGAGCAAATGCAATATATAGGCAAGTGCAAAATGTTGTTTGGATGTGCCTCTGCCTACCCCCTTTAGACATCTTCAAGGATCTGTGCGCCTAGAGATTTGAGAGAATATCTACTCTGGATATTTGGAAATTTCAATCAAGATCACATTATTATTATACTACTTAATATAACTCGCAAACATAACATAAAATATAATAACATAACAAGCAAATACATAGCTTCCAAAGACATTCACATAAACAAGGTAAATAAAGTAGCATGCTTTTTCAAAATACTAAATGGACAAAGATTTATGTATAGCAACAATTTGCCAATCAAATCTCAAAGAATCCAACCTAAGATAAAATACACACAGCCTATAACAGAAAACTTCTCAGCAGTGAGGAAAATGTGTATTTTACCTGGGGTTGGACTCTTTCAGAGCAAGAGATCTTGTTGAGTTGTTTTCTTGGGTGTATGTAGTTCATTCTTTCAGCTTTCTTGCAGGGTACCTATGATTAATTTATCATACTTCATCCAGGAGGTTGGTATCAACCACTATCGTATCGACAGCATATCGTCCAAATGCCAAAACTGACACTTTTTACCATACAAAGAGTGTTGATAGGATAGTGGTTTGTGTTCTCTACTGGGAAGTTCTTGGGGGGTTAAAATGAACATCTATTGTATCGATAATGTATCGTCCAAATGTCAAAAATGACACTTTTTGTACAGTTTACTTGTCAGTTTTGGCATAAGAAGATACATAGTCGATACGAGTGGTTCATGCTCAGGCCACTGTTGAAGGGTGTGTGTATTTTACCTTAGGTTGGACTCTTTGGGAGTAGATTGGAGGAATTTTATGCTATCTTTATAAATCTTTGTCCATTTAGTATTTTGAAACAGTTTTCCGCAAAGGCACACCTAAATCAATCAACTACCATGCTTATTAGAAATAGGATCTCTATCTAATGTTTTACACAGAGAAAAAAATGAGTTCATGACAAAATAAACAACGGACTACTTTAATTATACAGTAAGTATACTTCTACAAAGATAATAAAAAATCACCTAGACTGGGCAAGTTCTGGGGAAGTTGGGTGATGTTGACTGGTGGTGGTCTAGTGAATGCTATCCATTTGTGGATTGGCACAGACATAAAAATAGTTTATAAGTTTATCTTTTGTTGTTAGAATAGTGTAGAATAATTTATTTAAAAGAAACATAAAGCATTAACTGAATTATCATTTAATTGTAATTAATATTATAATTATTTGTATATTAAAACCTATATTTTACAAAGAAAATAACTTGATTATAAAAAACTCATTCTGTATTGTATATTCAAATTTTAATGTCTTGGTTGATGAGTAACCTTACAATACACTGTTGAAGATATGAAAATGATGTGTCTTTTACCTATCTGAACTAAAATATTTATAAACCTGCAGCAATCTGTGAGAAGCATTGCTATAAGCATTGATCTACATAAAAAGATGTCCTACATGACATAATTATTTTCTGTGATATCATATCACTCTTGATAAGAGGCTTTTATGCCCATTATTGCCTAAACATTTGTATTAAAACCTAATGATATTAAGCCTTGAAGTCATAACATGATGTATGTGATTTATATCAAGGACAAGGATTATGTTTCAATAGTCTTTTCTACAGATATAATATTATATATAATTTTAATACTTACTCATATAATATATTATGGAATTTATGTAAGAAATAATACTGCTGTTACAATAGGTTTCTTTATAACTTGGTTCTATCTGAAATTTTACCTTTATATTTTACCTATTTTATACCACCTAAATATTCAGTGATAAAAGATTTAAATAATGTATAAAACATAGAGCAAAATTATTAGCATTTATTACCTGAAGTAGGATCGTTGCTGGCATCGGGGGTATCAGTCAGAAGATGATAGTCAGCATTGTTTTCCAGCCCCTCCGCTAAAGACTGCCAGGCCTCTTTAGAATGGCTGTTACTACTAGTCTGGTGAATGTTGTCCACATCATTGCTATCTCCAAGGCTGGAATCTCTCTCAATTTTAGGCTTCTTTTCCTCAGGTTCAGACAAATTAGTTCGTCTTCTTCTTTTGTAAGGTGTAAACAGTCTTACAGGACCCATGGCTGGAGATTGAAAGTTTGTTTAAAGCTACATTCGAGCAGCCGTATTCATGTTTATGTTTACTAACAAGTTAGGAATTACATCTTACCGGATTGATCATCACAACATGCACCACAGGTGCAACTAGTAGCGTGCGGAGTGAGTATACCCTCATCTATTAGTGCTTGAATACTTCTACCTCCAAATCTGATGGATCTTTTCCAGTCCTTGCTGGATGCGCGGCCGCAGAGCGCTTCGAATTCGGAAGGTGTGTACCAATCGACGCCGTACTTGATACACTTTCCGCGGCCACCGGACCCAAACTTCATTTTATGCAGTTCCGCGGAGGTGTTTTTGCAGCGCACGGGCAGCACTGGCATATTAACGGTGTCGGCCCACGAGCGTGGGTTATCTCGAGCAGCATCTTTGTCCTCTTGCTTGTCGTTGGCCAACACTAAGTGCGCTCCCTTCAGTTCATCAGCGACCCCGCCGCCTGATATGAACCCGTTGTCAACGCATAACATTGGCTTGAAGTGTGGCAGCTGGTCCGAGGTAATCACGTTGAAGGTAGTCCCTGTGATGAGTGTACCGACCGGCAGTGAGACCGGCACGGTGACCACTCCACTTCCGTCCCCACTGAGACGGGACGCCTTGAGAACGGCCCCGTTTGAAACTCGCTCGCCCCTGGTCCTGTGCTCGGCCGCCGCCGTCAGTGGATCGGCTTCGGTAATGTCCGGCATGACGACGTTCTCCGAACTTCTTCTCGCCGCCATGGCTCGCCTCCCTCCGCCGCACAAAATTCCCACCCGTCTCGACCCTATTTTGAATAATCACGATCAATCCGCACGATAAAAACATACGCAAACGTAAACAACAAAACAACCGCTTATGTCAACCACCAACTCACCGTCCGCCATAATTAAATTGAAGAAATAAAAACATTTCACATCGCTCGAACACCTTGGCAAAGGCGCCAAATTCAAAATTATTAATTCAATCAATAGATTTTAGGGAAATACGTAGAAATATTTTTTTTATCAATTCTGTTAACGCTAAGTAGCTAAGCGCAGCAACTCGTGGATTCTAAATCAACGTTTTTAATTTATAATAATTACGTATACAATTTGAATTTGTTTTTTTTTTTGCCTTCCAATGAATAAATAAGTACCTAAATATTACGAACGAATTACTAACTGGAATAAAATAACAAACAAAATGAAAGGGAAAACAACGTAATACGGTTTAACATTATTTTTGTGCAATTAAAAACAAGCCAAACCCTAGTATGCATACTGAACTTAAATCTAAGAAAATAAGTCTAAGAAAATACTCTGGTCTGGTCACACTGCTATTTCTTTAGACCATAGAGTAGACACATTTAATTTCTGGTAGGTACCACTGTAGCACGTCCTCGAGTTGAGTTGTCATTTGTCAATGTCGCTCTGACGTATAAAAACCTTACCATTCACGGTCCCGCGTGTAAGACGATTTGATTTGAACTCCGAAATGCTCTGAATCTGAAACACGCCCGAACGAATCAGATCGAAGTATTTGAAGTGCTACTACCCCACCAAATAACGATGACCTAATCCACAGAGTTATTCATCAACAAAGATAAGATTTTTTAATTGTCCGCATAATATTGCTTCCATTTTACAAATCAATAAAACGGATGATAAAAACAAATATTGAAACGCAGGGACTTATCAATTAAATTTACAAAATTACGGTTTTATTTATATCCTGGAGAAAGTGGTTTGTTTTCTACTTTAAAATAAAGTTATGGTGATGTGTTCTAATGTAAATTCATATTAAAAGCAGCTAGAAAGAATTTTCGTAATTTTCTCCTAGTATATTTTGTTTAAAATTTCCGAAATGGAAGAATTAAGATCCAAGCATAAGTCGGCGATACACAATGCAGCTCATCAAATGGCTCTGGAGTGTATCCATCCTCAGGTAATATTAATTATCTAACAAAGCTACCAAAAGTACTGTTTCTTTATAGTTTACAGAATAAAAATAGTTGCTGAAATGAGTTTCGTGATATTCACCTAGTTGAACCTAGTCGATTAGAAAATCTAATTTTATTCACTCAATAACATGTTATTACTACTGAATATAAAAAAGTACACAAATACATACCCAATGATACAAATTGAGTTGTCTCATTTTATAAATGACCTTTATTGAATTTCAAATGAAACAAACTTTGATTCATAGCTTACATTATTATTACCATTGATTTGAATTATTACAGATGTAGTGTTATAGCATAGCCATGAAGAGCCGACTACGATGGGAGATGGATGACAGCGAGTTGCCCTTGGATTATAAAGTACTTGTTTGAATTGGCTTGTGTGTGTGTGTGCACATGATTGTTTGTGAATATTGGTTGAAGCTTGTCAATCAACTCTCCAAATTATGGAAATTCAGTCTTATTTAAAGAAAAACATCTTCAAAACTAATATATATTATTTTCTGCTGTAGTAAATTTTAATCTTAACTATAAATACGGACAACTATCTCGGTTTTTCTTGTAATGCTGATACTTAGAGAAAATTCAGATGCTCTTCATCATGAGTATCGCCCATGACCGCGATCAACGGCTCAGTCGAAGAACATCAACATTGTTTTGAAATATCAGCAATACAAGAAAAACCATGGTATCTAGCCGTTTTCGTAGTTAAAATTTTAATCTGCCTCTGGTTTTTATCTTAGAGTACTCAATATGGTAATAAAAGTCAAAAACATTGTGATATCTTTTGAAAAATTCATGTGTATCAAAGCTTCAACCATTATAAAATCACTGTGTGAATCACTTTGAATATGGTGGCAGAGATTGGGTAGATAAGACTATGTTTCTCTATAGATGAACAAAATAGAGATGCTGTTTGTTGATAAGCGCATCACTTGAGAAAGGCTGGACCAATTCAGCTAATATAATATAGAAAAATCATTAGAAAAGTTGTCCAAGAAACTGGAAAATTAAGGACTGAAAATGATTTTTTCTAGTAATTTTCTTACACTTACATTTTAAGCAATGGATATCCAGATTGATTGATGCTCGGCCTCGGAGCATCGCAGCTCAGTTTTGCGATGCTGCTTGATAAATTTTAATACCTCTGCCTTCCCGTCCGCTGATGTGCACAGGCCATTGTTGTTCTCAGACTTCTCAGGTACCTACAAGAGAAAAACAGCTTATCAATGATTAATTACGAGTAAATTGTGTTAAACTCCTGTAAATAAATCTTAAAACGCCAGCTGTCCCCATAATGCTTGCACCGATTGTTCACAGTTGTGTTTGTCCAAACATGTCTGTTCCCTTGGATCGCACAGGCCACCCACGGCTCCTCGCACCACGTACACCCCTATCCCTCCCCGGTGCGACTGCAACACGCATTCCAGACACAGAACAGCCCTAAGATGTTCCATCCTAAGGGGCTTAAACCGCACCTTGTGAGTACGCACTTGCTTATACCCTTTAGGTAGAGTTTCGACCTACGCGGAGCTGTGAGGAGCAGACCAATCACAGCGCTCATATATTAAGGCCGGTTTCCACCATTAAGGACTGTTTAACTAGAAGGAGTAAACTGCATACTTGTCGACTTGGTTGGTGGAAATACAAATATGCAGTTTACTTTTGCAAACGGATTCCTTAATGGGTCCGCTCTGCTCGCGGTGCGATAATGGTCCGCTCCGTACAGCTCCGCGTAGATGGAAACTCACCCTTATGATTTGACTGATTACTTGACAATGACCTAAATATCGTAACAATATTCGTATCAAAGTTACATCGTTTCGACTCTAGTTTGAACTGATTTGTAAGTAAAATTACGAACATCGATGGTTGTCAAAAGTTATTACGGTCGTTCTATCGTTCAAACTCATAAAAAAAACTATAAAGTCGAAACGATGTAACTTAAATGCAATATTTCGTTTTCGGTTCGCGAGTAGACCCCCTGGTGAGTATGATGGTAACTAAAAATAATGTAGAGTATATGAACCAGATAAAAGGATTTGGTATGTCTTGCTCTTTCATGGATTATGGATGAATCATTGAAACTTACACTTAGTGTCTCTGTAGACCAGTTGGAATACATACCTAATACAGGCGTTAGTTGCAAAAGTAAGTATACGAAGAAAAAGTAAGGGGTCGTTTATAAAAAACCGGCCAAGTGCGAGTCGGACTCGCGCACGAAGGGTTCCGTACCATTATCTATAAAAACGGCACAAAAATACATAATCTGTGAAAATTTCAACTGTCTAGCTATCACGGTTCATGAGATACAGCCCTGTGACAGACAGACGGACGGACGGACAGACAGACAAACGGACAGCGAAGTCTTAGTAATAGGGTTCCGATTTTACCCTTTGGGTACGGAACCCTAAAAACTGAAAAAGAATGAATATTCCCCGTAGCCCTGGTAAGCCTGACACATTCCCCTGGTTTCCTACACGCAAACATGATACTGTAGCTTTTTGGAACTTCCCTTAAGTCCTAGGCCTCTTGTACTTGAATGTATATCCAAAATCTATAGTTGCAAAGCCTGATGATTGTCTATAAAAGCCACGTTACCAAGACATATTTAGAACACTTTAATATTACATTATGAGAATCATTAAGTATTCTTTAAATCGATTTATGTAATTCTAAATTTCATTTTAAGGTCATATTGAACAGTGGTATTATTCCCAAAGAGTAGTTGACGTCAGGCAGTAAAACATAAGCCGAATCCGTTAGCAACGTGTTTTAACATGTTGTGCCGATCCCACATGAAGTGGGAAAAGGACAAGGAAATGATGATCATTGAACTGAACAGTACATTCTATTGTGACTTTGTAATATTACAGGACCCGCGCGCATACGGCACTCCCCAGCAAAGCCCTATCCTGGGCCGCGCGCTATGCCTCACGCCGCGCGGGAGCCCTATCCCCGGCCGGGTGTCTCATCTCAACGAGAAGTTCCAAGACTCGTTGACTCTGAACTCGGACACCGACGCGCTGGTCGTCAAGATTGGCACCATGTTCCCGACCGTCAGCGAAACTCATATCAAAATTTTGTTAAAGAAGTAAGTACTGTTTTAAGCACTATCCTAGGCCACGTGGTAGTCCCAAGTTGCCATGCCATATTAAGGATACAACAACTTTTTGTTACGGTTAATAACCTAAACAGCAAGCTTATTGCATAAAAATAGATCTTTACTCGCTGATTTTCATTGCCACTTTCAAATATAGACAATACCAATGTCATACTAACTATTAAAGAATTGGTATTGTCTTAATTCAATCGATAATCAGAGCTCTAGCAATGAAATTCAACGGGTGAAGATCTAATTTTATGCATTAAGGGGCTCCCAGTCGCTGATTGCTCTTTTTCGAAACGAAAAAAGAAATACTTCTGAATAAGCCACAGCTAGCTGGAATGTCTCTGGTTCCATGTATTGAAAAAAATTGAAATAGGATCACGACTGTAATCCCCAACGGTAGACATCCTCCTAGATCTCCATCTCTTTGCCTAAAGGGGGTATTCAGAGGCAGGTCTAAATATTACATTTAACACATGGCCACATTTTGTATTTGCCCATATTTTGCCAACAATAGTTAAGTGCAAACTTTAAATTCTTGTTGTTTTGGTTGGATCAATCAAAGCTAAGCATTCAATTTGACCGTATGTATGGCTATGGACAAAGTTGTAAATATATATTAGACTAAGACCAGTTAGTATTCTTATAAGCGGCGATGGGCTTGCAACCTGTCACGTATGGAATGCTTACTACTGTAAAATGTGGGCATGTGCCTCTGACTACCCCCACTAGACATCTTCAAAGGATCTAAGCGTCTTGAGATCTGAGAGAATGTCTACCGTACTTGGGGATTACAGTCGTGATCCTATTTATATTTATTTTATTTTATTTTACTGCCAAGCAAGAACTTACTAATACCTGTAGAAGGCATAGTCTTTGATAATGATCAACTCGCTCTCATCAATAATAATTATGATTAATTTTGTATTAAAAATTAAGTACAAAGACTTAAAAAAAACACAAACATTAAATTAAACTAAACTTAATTAAATTTGACGTTTTTAAATGATCCAAGTGACTTCAATGAATAAACGCTTTTTAGGGTTCCGTACCGAAAGGGTAAAATCGGAACCCTATTACTAAGACTTCGCTGTCCGTCTGTCTGTCTGTCTGTCCGTCCGTCCGTCCGTCCGTCTGGTAGTCACAGGGCTGTATCTCATGAACCGTGATAGCTAGACAGTTGAAATTTTCACAGATAATGTATTTCTCTAAAAACAGCATAAAATAAATATTTAAGTGGAACTCCCGTACAACAAACGTGATTTTTTTGCCGTTTTGATAATAGTACGGAACCCTTCGTGCGCGAGTCCGACTCGCACTTGACCGGTTTTTTATTTTGATTTCGGTTTTGATGGACTGATGGATGAAACTTTGTCATGGGCGTGAGAGCACCAAAGCATTGTTAGTCAGCATTTCATGTATAACAACCTGAAATATTGTTATAGAAAACCACGATGCGTGTGCTCTGTTTAAACTTTTATTGCGACTGATCTTACCTAGCTTCTAACATCCAATTATAAAGCAAATAACCTTAGAAAAACATAAATTTTGAAAACTACATCCAACACAACCAAAATATCCCTAACTCCAGGTATTACAACCGCGAGGCAGTGGTGATAAGCGCACTCCAAGTAGAGAAGCATCCGATCACAACGCCCGGTCCCCTCACTATGTCTCCGTCTGCGGCTCGGCTGACTAAAGGCTCCATGGGGGTCTATTCTGCACTGCAGCTCGCCAAAGGAGTGTCGGGGTCTATACAAGGTTCCAGTCATTTTACACCGTACTCTGGCACGCCGCACGGTAAGATTACATTAAAGCCTGTGCAGCTTTGCACAATTTATTTAGCTTTTTAGTTTGCTTAGCTTTATACTGGTTGAAATGTGGAAAAACACCATAACTACAAATATAATTTAAAAAATCCTTTGTGATTTGTAAGATGATAATTTAAAATTTATCGGTTTTGTATGAGCAGAATTTCTCGGATATAACGGTTATTGTAAAAACTATCGATAACAATATAACTAGAAAAGAAAAAAAGAAAATTTAATCGCTAATAGTTCATTTCATGTTTTTTAAAGTAACAAAATGCAAAATCTAAATTGAATCTTCTTGTTTAAATTCCTATGGAAAACGGAAATTTATCGACAACTGAAAAACTATAGTAGAGAGACCTTCTCCACGCGAGTCTGACTCACATTTGATTAATTTTTAGGATTTCGTAGTCTACAAGAAACCCTTATAGTTTCGCCATGTCCGTCCGCAGCTTAGCTCAGAGACTCAGAGACTCAGATTCAAAATAACTTATATAACGTTCTAAGCTGTGTAAACTACGAAACCCTTTGCGCGTAATCAACACGCACTTGACCGGTTTTTTGTTTTTCAGTGGTCTCTAAGTATTTTAGACTGCATTGTATAATTTGACCTTCAAACATCTAAACACATGTCACCAAGTATATACGTACTATCATAACTCCTTAAAGACATTATAGAAGCCCGCGGATTCGCGTTCGATTAAATTTTCATTAAAATCGGTTTAGCCGTTACTGCTATGTTGAAATACATACTCACAAACTGTATCATTTACGATTTATTAGATAGGATTTCCCCTATCTGTAACCTTGTAAAATCTGCGGTTTCTATCATTCGCGGCATTATCGAATTGATAACACAAATACTCGTACAGAAAATATCCACATTTAGTCAAGATCTGATTTCGATTGTGATCGCCTAAAAACGTGTGAAAATTATAACTGATTTTAATAGAACGTGCAATATGTTATTCGATGATATAAAAGGGTTTTGCAATAAATCGAATAAAACAGTGTCGAAAAAGAGACTCAGTTTTATGAAAAGGATAAAATTGTTTTTTATTTTCGTTGGTGAGTAGTACTAGCCTTATGTAGCCTATATGAAGCAGAAATATATTCTTAGTATTTAATAGAAAACTACGCGCGATGGCTTGTATGACGAACGCAATGCTAATGCACGATATAACTTTAAATAATGAAAAACCAGTAAAACATAGATATCGTCTCCAAACAATGTTCTGTTTACAAGCTTTTATATCGACATTATCGTATTTACGACATAATGACGGTGAAATATGTCTCTTTCTTGTACTTGCTCATATCGAATGAGTCATGAACCTGTAAAATATTAAAATTAAAATAAATATTGGCGGACTTTACACACAGCGCCACACATCAAACCCCAAACTAAGCAAAGCTTGCATTATGATAGATAGAATACTTAAATATTTATTTTTTTGTAAATACATACTAATTATAGATATTAACACACAATATGATAAAACACTTGTTCTGTGAATCATATATGATGCATGGGACAGGGAATCTGTTTAATTTAGTGTGTATTATTATGTATATTTGGGTTAAATCTTGCTAAAATTGGCATACATATGTGACATATTAACTTAATAATATAGTGATGGAATAATAATATTAATGATAAGTTTATTAAAGAACCAAGTAAGTACTTAAAAATATTGCTAGGTGTAAAAATAATAATAATTGGTACTCTTAAATACTAAGTAGTTCAAATAAATGGTGGTAGATGTACAGTTTAAGAATCCTTATCTCCCGTGCCAGATATAAACTGTGTTACGGCAAATTTGTGATTCTCGTCTAATATAAATACGGATCATATTTGTTTGTATTTTGTTGGGTCCAAACAATACAACCGAAAGAATTCCTCAATAAATAGTTATAGTTTGCATACATTTCAACTTTAGATGAAAAATTAATATTTTGGTTACAGCAAGCTGGTATGACCTCAAAGATCATTATGAACTCCTCAACTACACCACATATTAAAGTCTCCATCCTATCGTGTTTGGGCTTGATGATTTATGCATTTTTTGTTCTTGTCTCACTCGCTCACTTCTTGTTGTTGTCTCACTCGCACACGAGCGAGCATGATGTTAACATGATGTTTAAATTTCAGGATCTCCGTCGCTTCTTAGACCTGCATCATGCGCTTCCAGCTATTACGGCACCAACAAATCTATCGACGGCCAACAAACCAGACACTCGCCCAAAATGAAGCTCAAGTAAGACATTTGAAAACCATAATTGTGTCGATTATGTTCTACAATATCGATTTTACACTCACGCTTCTCTTGGTTGAGGATGGGCTTAGCTAACAGATATTTTTTACAAACAAGTTTTATCATTTACAAAATATTCGTATACGATCGAGCTAGGTTTGAAATATTTCTTATTTGGAATCTTTCTTCAAGCACTTGTAGGTAATTTTCATTCTGTAAATAAAGGTTTATTATTTTATTTGAAATTATTAACGACGCCGAGGCTGGCCAAAATTATGATTGGCATTTGCATGATGACACTAGATCGAGAAAGATGGAAAGTGCCCCCCGTAGCCAGGTCTTTGTCAAGAAGTGGGACAGTCAAAATGAGTTCAAGTAATCGCGTCTGCTTAAGGACGCCTTCAGATTAGACGCTTGAGGTAGCGCCACGGAGCCGCTACAACAAAATCTTAATACCTCATAAATTAATTAATGATTTTAGCAACTGTTTTTTTATGTCTGCTGGCTCTGTGGCGTCGCTTTAACTTGAGTTAAAGAGAAAGTTTTAACTTGAAAACTGTTCACGTTCAAGATACCTGAAGAGCATATTCACCAAAGCGGAAGAAACCCTAATACTCGACGTGCTGGCCAACAAGGACAACAACGTGCAACTTGCGAGCGAAGAACTCATTACAATGGGATTCAATAAGAAGGAGGTTGTGAAAAAGGAGGCTACCCCACCGCCGCCAGCGCCGAAGAAGGTCGTCACTATTATAAAGACTTTGGAGGAAAAGAATCAATGTGAGTTTAGCTTTATACCTCAATAATTATAAATGCAAAAGTTTTTTAGGGTGTTTGTTGATCAGGCCTAAACGACTGATCGGATGAAGATAAAATTTGCTGTCGATATAGATTTATATAATGAGAATTGGTCTTTTTAAGCTGATCTGCTGGCTTTTTCCGTAAAAATCGATCTTTGCTTGCTGATTTTCATTGCCACAACTTCTGAATTTATTGAATAACAATGTCATAGAAACTATTAAAGAATTTTATAATATAGTAAATGATTAATTACTATGAAAATGGTATTCTCTAAATTCGAAAATTCTATCTCTACTCCAAGAGCTTCAGATAACGAAATAACAAAACCACTCGAATGTTGCAGTGCGTGAGAAACTCCAAAAGAAATACTCCAAAATCGCAGAACGCGTTGTATCCATAGCGCTCGAAAGCGTCGACTTTAACGAGGAGCGAGCTGAGCAGATCCTTGACAAGGTGGTGGTTGAAGATGAGACTCCGAAAGTCAAGTCTGAGGAGGTGGAAGTCAAAAGAACTTACACGCTGGACGCTAAAAAGGGGTGAGAGAAGTTTACATTAGTAGGGTTAGGAGACTGAATAGCGGATGCAGAGTTTATCGTTCTTCGATTTGTTTCTAAGAGACTTCTTCTGTCTATAGAACTTAGCGTTTATTATTCCACTATGTTGAAAAGATTTAAGGTGCCTAACAAAAAACTCTTATATGAACACGCCTGTATAATTCTGTCGTAATGAAAAATTATGAACTAAGGTCTATCTGGTGTCAATGTGAGAAAAATAAAAACATTCACTCTAAAACAATACGTGGGTACGCACACCTCGACACACAGTACTTGATTCCAGAGCGTAACAATTTCTTCGTTACTTATCTTTTTCGTCCTTTTCACGTGTCACTTTTATTGATAATGATATTAGCATAGTATACTCGTACATTCCCTATTCAGTCTCCGCTGGAAGACTTGTGAATAGATTTTTAAAATAACACTTCTACAGTCCACTTCGTCATCTAACACCCAACACACTTCGTAGACCAACATGATAGTATTAATTTGAAGAGGACTAATATGACACAGATTCTCTACAGCCCAATTCTACTCGTACACCTTAAATCCAACGCTTTTTTGAGCTTTTCACACAATGTTGTGTCAATATCTATTTGAAAACAAAAATCTGAGGGGTCTCTAAAGGCTAATTTGCGTGAATGATAAGGTAATTAAATTAATTAAAAAAAAAATCTTTCTATAAGAAATCACAAATTTGTAACTTATTACGAAATGACTTATGGGGCTGTATGTCGACGATTGCTCTTTTTCGAAACGAAAAAAGAAATACTTCTGAACAAGCAACATCTCCTATTTTTATAAGTATATTACTTCAGGTTCCTACCTAAATTTCTATTAAGCTGAAAACATAATAGCAGAAACTTTTCACGATAAAGATATTATTTCAAAATGATACGTTTTAGAATTTATGATCGAAATATTTTGATACCTACTATTAAAATCAACTTGTGATTTATTGTTAAAGATAGGTAATATGTAGATCTAGATTTCTATTAGAATAGATTTTTGATAAGTAATTATACATAATTTATATCATTAATTTATTAGAAAAGCAAAGGCGGACCACGCGCCGACGTGTGTTTGTCGTCATTGCAGCGGTCGGTAGGATTATTTATCGAAGTGATTAAAGATCATTATAAAATAGGAGATGTGGCTAGTTCAGAAGTATTTCTTTTTTCGTTTCGAAAAAAAACAATCGTCGACATGGAGCGCCTTAATTCATAGTATTAATCGTAATAATGATTCGTGCAAAGTGGTCTTTGTTGACCTCTAGATAATTTTAGATGGTTCATCGCACAATAATCTGAAAGAAACTGAAGATTTCATTATTCAAAGATATTTACACAACAATATCACAAACTAATCATGAATTGAGTTGGTGGAGCTGGTGGGAAAATAAATAAATCTACTGCACAAACCTGATACTGAACTAGTCCTTCATAATGTTTCAAGAAATCAAATTAAGATACTTGGAAAAAACAGACTATTTAAGTTTTACTCATTTAACGCAAAAACAATGAAACAAGAAATTCAAAAGAAATCCGTAATGTGGCTGTAATTTGACCCGCACCAGAATCGCGTCAATAGCGACAATGCAAATGGTGTTTGTTCCATGGATGCATAGTTATTACCTCAGACAGTTTAAAGTATGAAATCCCACCACGCCCCTCCGTCACGACACTCGTAACCCCCATGTGGTGCGTAGAGCGAGCTCCCCGAGCGAGTATCGTGCGCCCTCCCCGATGCCGCTGCCGCGCCGCCTCAAGTCCTGGGCCGCCGCACTCAAGTATGTTGTAAACACGTGGCTCGGGGCTCTGCTGGTTCCTATGTGCACATTCACTTACACTTATCACAAAAAACACACGAATCAAAGCCAATTGTCATTTACTCTATCCTAAGGCTCACTTTCAAACATCTCAGAAACTATGTGTTCTTCGCGAAACATTATTTTGAATCGTTCCTTAAATTTGTGTTTAATTCACTGTAGCTTTAATTTTTTGATAATATTTTCGTCAATAAACGTAGTTTCTACGTTTATTTATAGAACTGAACTGAGAACTGTATTGACAAAGACAGTAATAACGTTGCCTATGTTGATGTCAAAGCATTTCACAAAAGAACCATCATATCGCTGGTATTATGTCCTTCATAATATCTCGAACAATGTACCCAGAAACTATTATAATCATAATTTGATATAACAACTACACAATACATATTATATATAAACAAAACGAATTACATAGGACCCAGCACTGACCCTTGCAGAAGACGTGCCGTTAACTGTATCTGAAGCAGTGTTTGGATTAAGATACTCTTCGAAATATGTGATGTGACTGTTTTGTGATTGTTATCAACTAGTTTGTTCTGTGAAACGTTTAGTTTTTATTTTTTTATTTGTGGTATTTACAGCATGGTGTGTAGGTATGATGATTCACTTTATCAAAAGCTTTATTGAAGTTTGAAAAATCTAGTCTTTGAATTTAGAACTTGGATTGTTTTGACGCTAAAAAATATGCAGTGAAATTCACTGATAAAATTGTACAGTTTGTTTTCTTTGCTTTATTATCGTTAAAATATTAAACTTAATAATCTCGTTGTATTTGAAATTAAACTAAATAGGTAGGCGAATGGCTTCAGCTTTGTATAGAATAGGCTAAAGTTTAAGTCAAATTAAGTATGAGTTCTGTGTTTACAGCACAGTTAATGTTTTTGTGTGATTTATTTGTAGCGTCAACACATCTTCGTTACTATCTTGTAAAAGTTTTCTGGTAGTATAATTTATTAATAAGGTTTTCAAACACTTGTTATTAGTTAGGTAGGTGTTTCGGTTTGAAATGTTACTTTATTAGATTAGAATTATAAAGAATGTTACCAAAACTAGAATTGTTCACGTTGTGTAATCAAATTATTAAATTTTCCATTTGATGACAGCGATTTCTCGATAGATTTATTGCGACGGTCGACATTGTCACTTCACTTAGTGTCACTTCGCATATTCATATTCATTTTATATTTATTTAGCCGTCTCCTTCCATCTAGGCACAAATATTTTTAACCCTATTCCTTAGTCAAATAGACTAGGTATAGCTAAGCTAGAGAAACAAGGAACATAAAATATATAGTGTAAATAAATCAACAACACTGCATGATATATATAAGACTGTATAAAGTTTTTTTTGTGATAAGTTTAATCGTTTAAAGTTAATCATTTTGCACAATAGTGAACACTAGTACGTCTAGAACTAGGTATGAACCAATATCAGCTTATACGCACCATTACACTAAAATTTTTACTTGTATAGTTGTATACACAATATAAGAAAGATGTGTTTCCTGAATGTCAAATACAATAATCAGTATCATTCAAAGTTTCACTACTACCTACTTCTAAACTATATTCTCGCGATTACGTAGAGTCGTAAATCATCAATGATTGAATGCAACTGTCAAGAAACACTTCTTTCTAAGGACTTAATTATTTATCAGCAATATATTTAGAAATCCAAATTATGAATTTTCAAGTATTAATTACAAATGTTGATTTAATATAACAGATTTTATGAAGACGCCTTGTTTTATAAATTGGTTATGTATTTTAAAATTAACTTCACAAATAATGCTGGTATGTATATTTTGTCCTTCCATTTCCGATGGCATATAGATTACAATTATCTGTACACATTTCCAGACCGATTCTCAGGACCAGCACCAGATCTGAGAATAAATATAAAAGCCAGTATAGCGCTGCTAAGAGCGGACCAAACGCGACCCTGCGTCAGGGACCTAAAGACAGTTTGCTCTTGTATGTATAATTTCTCTCAAAATTATATATAGTTCTTTATTGCTTATTATTTTTTCAGTTACTTCTTCTTTGTTTTATTCTTCTATGGCGTTGGTTTGCTATCGTTTCATTTTTTCAGTTATTTTCTGTAGCAGTATTCTTTGCTTATTTTTTTGGTTTTATTTATTTAGTTTCTTCTTATTTGTTCTATTTTTATGTAGAGTTTTCTTTACTTGCTCGGTTTTTATATGTTGTTTTATTTATTTTATTACTTTCTCTTTGTTTCTTTTTTATGTTATTTCTATAAAGTACGAGGTACGATTATGTTTAAAGCAATTTTCGTTACATTTTGTTTTATTTCAGGGTTGGTTTATTATTTAATTCACTATACCCAACATATTTACAATCTATTAACTTTCTACAAGGAAAAAAATGAACGAAAACAAATCTTAAGAGGCTCCCAGTCGCTGATTGCTCTTTTTCGAAACGAAAAAAGAAATACTTCTGAACAAGCCACATCTCCTATTTTTATAATTAAATTACTTCAGGTTCCTACCTAAATTTCTATTAAGCTGAAAACATAATAGCAGAAACTTTTCACGATAAAGATATTATTTCAAAATGATACGTTTTAGAATTTATGATCGAAATATTTTATATACCTACTATTAAAATCAACTTGTGATTTATTGTTAAAGATAGGTAATATGTTGATCTAGATTTCTATTAGAATAGATTTTTGATAAGTAATTATACATAATTTATATCATTAATTTATTCGAAAAGCTAAGGCGGACCACGCTTCGACGTGTGTTTATCGTCATTGCAACGGTCGGTAGGATTATTTATCGAAGTGATTAAAGATGGGTACATCTTTATCCACATATACTATACATTATAAAATAGGAGATGTGGCTTGTTCACAAGTATTTATTTTTTCGTTTCGAACAAAAACAATCGTCGACTGGGAGCGTGAAAAGTTTCTGCTATTATGTTTTCAGCTTAATAGAAATCTAGGTAGGAACCTGAAGTAATATACTTATAAAAATAGGAGATGTGGCTTGTTCAGAAGTTTTTCTTTTTTCGTTTCGAAAAAGAGCAATCGTCGACATAAAGGGCCTTAACTGTTTCGCATTTTGTTACACTATAAAGTACACCCATGTGATACTGTTCTGAATAAATGATTTGATGAATTTAAATACATGCAATTCCAGAGAGGACTACCTTCCATGGACTGGCCCAGACCCGGTCTTGCGAACTGGCCAATGCGTTACCCCCGAGGGTCCGGAGCCAAGAAGGCCCTCCATGACCTCGTCGACCGTCGCCCGCGGGGCTTCAGGCCTGGCTAAGGGACCTGCTGGCATCGCCAAGGGCTCCATGTATAAGCTTAGCAAGAAGTCTGCTAAAATGTAAGTTTATTTTCTTTAATTAGAGGATTTTACCATAAATAATGTACCCTAACAATATCACAATCTAGCCATATGGCAAGCTAATGAGTAATTGCTTGAGTATTACTAAAGTAAGAATGTGTCCACTAACACTTTTCTTATCGTCTCAATTTTAAGGGATAGACTCTTTGTTCTTGTTCTTTAAACTAACTTAAAATGTACATAAATATATACTGTTACCTGGTTGACTGACAATCAACACAAAGCCGAAACCATAAATACTAGAAGCATTAAACTTCGAGGGTTTCTTTCTTTTATGGTGCAGGGTTGCACTAATCTCGAAACTCAACCCCTAAGAGGGTGGAAATTGATGACATTAGCTAAAATCGTCGTATATTATATAGCTCTTATTTCTTTTAAGTTAAAGACTAAATTAGCGTCAACTCTAAATGGAAGTTCTTCGATCTGTACTCAGCTGGCTTATTTCGTATAAATCTTACGTAATTAATTGTAATTTTCGTTTTCCAGTGTCGTGTAAACGGAAGAGCCACTAAACCGTCATTATTCCCATAGAAATAAGATGAAATTAGTTATAGCTTTACTTTAGTTTCGACCAAATAATGAATAGATAAATTGAAGATTCTTATGTGCAAGGTTTTTTTTTTAATTGAGAAAAACCTCGATTCCAATCTATTCATTAGTTTGGTCGACATGATCTCATAATTTGAAACAGTCCAAAAGTGTTCTGCTAATGCCGGTTTGCTCAAAAACATTATCAAGAATAAGTGCAATGTTAGCGCTAAGTTAAATGTAATACTAATTTTAGGGCAGGCTCCTAAATGCACGCTATTTTGTAAGTATTTATATTTTTTTGCAATGTTTCATAAATTGTTTTAGACAGAATCGGTCTTATACAGAACAACCGCTTAAAAACGCTTAAACTCCATAATGCCATTATATTATTTAAACAAACTGACAACTGTACCTTTGGATGACTTAAGGTGCTATGATATTTATTTGCCAGGGATATATAATATGAGAATAGCACATATAATATTTTTCAAGCCTTTTATGCCAATTATATAGATGTTTGACTTCTAATCGGGGTGCTTTAAATGCAATTGTAAATCTGAATTTACACAGACACATTCTTAGCAAAGAATAGGTGCGTCTTTTCTTTTTAATGCATAAATGCAGTTAAGTTCTTTGAGATATCAACATAAAAATTACATCTAATACAAGTAAATAGGTTGAGTTTTCCGAGAGCTAAATCAAAGCATTCACTAGGGTTCGGTTTATTAGAATGAAGCCTGTGAATCTATAAAATATTTTCTTAAACTTCAAGCCATTTGAATTTTAGCCCCAGCGGGGCCCACCGAAAAGACGCACATCGTTTTACATAAATAAATACAAGTAGTATATATTGGTTTACGTAGATACTTGTTCTAATTTACTTCGAAGCGCTTGTTCTCTATCTAATTGGTAGTCAAAATAATATAAAAGTAATGTGAATAAGAAAAATGAAGAGTTATTTTTACTAGTAAATATTAGGTCGTTTTGTAGTACCTTAGATTTGATATCATGCAAAAGCATAAAATGCTGAGTTATCGTTGCAGCTGCTGGAATGCTAAAAATATTCTTTTTCAAGTGGATGTTAAAAGGACTATAGCGTACCATACCCAACCACAACACAAGAAAGCGAGTATTTTTTTTTTATATAATCTTATACCAGCTAAGAATATATTTTTGCATGTGTTGGAACAGTTGAAAAACGCCAACCCAAAGAGGGTTCACGTCAGACAGGCGGCCGGTTGTAAAATAAGCCAAATCCTCTTCGCAACATGTTTGTCAACGTGTTGTGCCAACCCCACGTTAAGTGGGAAAGGGTGATGAAAATGACGATGTATTGGAACGGCTTCTGTCACGGTATGGTGCTTAGGAGTGTTAGAGACCTTAACAGTGTACCTTTGGTGAAAAATATTATGTATAAAAAGTTATTTTCCATCTTAGCAAAGAAGTCATTCGACTTTTCCTTGTTAAAAGTGTTGGGGAGAATACATTTTTACAATATTATGTCAAATTTATAACTATAGGTACTAACTATACTGAAAGCACCTTTATGTGCAAGTGCAACCCATACATCAGGTTTTTAAAGCATTTGATACAAAATAAAATAATATTAGAAATATCCAAAACTAGTCATTAAATTAGTTTGTAGCCGTAAGTAGAGTAGATCATTGCCAAATTAGGGCATTGTTTCTAATGTCCAGAGAACGTTGAGTTGTGTCCCGATCTTCCGATATATTTGATATTTTCTTTTTATATTAGAATTACTTACTTTCTTCAAAGTATTTTATCTTTAATTGTAAAATAGCAGTAGCAGTTTTGCTCTACAGTATGATAATAAAATAACACTACTTTAGAACTAAATAATCTTCAATGTGTACTATAAATTATACTGAATGTTTCATAGATAAGTTAAATAAACTTCCGTAACTATAAAATACATTTTTCTATGCTTTATATTAAAATATTGTCGTTTTGTAACAACTTACCATTTCAATATGCTGTAGATGCCAAAGATAAATGTGGTTTTACTCTCTTTAGACAATGTATAATATTCCATTCCTTGCATATAAGATATCAAATATTTTCTAATTACCTATGTACCTACAGTTTACGAATAATCAGATATGATTCTAATTAAGATATCACTTTTGTGAGTAAACTAGCGTTACAACTACACCAAATATAATAAACGATAAAAGATTTTCTTCAAATACTATTTAAATAGCTTCATTCTCTTCGATAGGGTTTGGAGTTTTCCGACAAACCCAGTTCTGCATACTTCTAATCTGACTAAGTATACAGTATATTTTGCACTCATTGTTCTAGTCTATACTATACTGTAATATATTTATATT
This sequence comes from Hydriomena furcata, assembly GCA_912999785.1. Taxonomy (NCBI): domain Eukaryota; kingdom Metazoa; phylum Arthropoda; class Insecta; order Lepidoptera; family Geometridae; genus Hydriomena; species Hydriomena furcata. Next base: position 6,401,317 of record OU538821.1, read on the forward strand.
GCCGAAAAACATTTTATTAGCTTTTAGTGACTATGCCATCCATTTTGAAGGACATGTACTTAATTATAATAGCCTACTAAGGGTTATTTAAGTGAAATTGTTATTATTTAGTGAATTGTTGTGCAATAGAGTGGCCGTTTGTGTAATTAGTTGTCTAAAAAGTGTGTCTGTAAAAGTGTACCATTAAATTAAAAGATTCTTACAAAATCATATTTCTATCTATGTAGATGTAAAATTGTATTTTGTTTGACTGTTCTACAAAGATATTGCAAAATTGAGATTAATTACTTTCATATCAGCTTATTGAATCGTCTGGGATAGTATGAAATTGTATATCTTGGTCTAAACTCTTACTTGTTTATTATGAATGAAGGAGAAAAATATTGTAAGCATGTGTCTGGTTATAAATCTAAAGAGTACGAGATATGAAGAAAAATATACCATCATCTGTTATTAACAAATCAGGGATGTTGATAAAAAAAATTTAATATTATTTTACATGTTAGTGTTATATGCTAGATATATATATAATGTACATTAACATTATTATCTAACATATCATCTTTGTCATAATCATATAACAGATGAGGTATAGTATTATATATATTCACTTTTATTTTACCATGGTTCTAAAAGCGTGAAGTTTATTATGAGATGGTCTTGCAAACTGTTATCTATGCGACTCTAAATATGTATTCTATATAACATTATTATTGCAAGAGTAATTCCACGCCTACATATGTAAAATATTACATGCCTAATTCTCATTAAACTATCAAAAACTTTATTTATATTTTTAATCAGACACAAGGGAAAGATAAATATTTTTATGCAGTAGAAATTAGACCGGTGACATATCCAGAGGCCCAGTCTCTTTAGTTGAATATCGTGATTAGTCAATTAGACTATGCATAGATGTAGTGAACCCGCATTCCATATTTTTGTGAAAGATGTTTGTAGAATAAATCTATGTTGGTTTAATTCAAATTTTTGTTTTATTTTATTACTTTTGCATTTTTTATCAATATCAGTAAAAAACAATAGTTCGGACTGCAATTATAAGCACTTACACAAATAAAAGATCGTGGTCCATATTTACGACCTCTGACACTCGCGCGAACGCCTGGCGGTTATGTGAACACGAGCTCGCAACGTTTCCCGCGCCCGCACCCGCCCCCGCGCCCGCGTGTACCTACGTGAACAAGCACTAAGCACTAACCAGCTCATATTTGTGTATTTGATCCATTTTCAAAAGTAATGGCCAGGCCATGTGAGTATTTCTATAGAACAAGATATGTATTACCGTCGGATTCATATCGAGAGAGTACTCCCGCTTATTTTGTAAATTATGAATATCCATCGTACGTTAGTTTCAATCTATTCTCTGCCCGCTTACCGAAAACCCGAAAACCTGAGGGCTTTACTCTTGCGTCTACCTTTCGTTCCTTGTATTGTTTTACTTCTTTAGACCGTGGACCCAGATCTACGGTGCGGCGCCGGCCACCGTGCAACGGCGCCGGCCGGCACACGGTAGCAACCCTAATTATTCCAAAACATATGTTTTTTTCTAAATATACGAAACGCGAAAGAAATAGGTAAAATACATTCGTACATACATAGATACATAGACATAGACATAGACATCTACAGAGCATTGACTGCTGTGCTGTGCCGTGTGCCAGTCGGAGCGGTACGCCATGCACGGCGCCGTAGACATGGGTCCACCCCCGTTAATCTGCATAGATTTTACCCCTGCCTAACCTAAACAAATAAAAAGATGAATATTTTCATAATGAACTTATCTTTATTAAATTTTACGTGACGAGTCAGTTACAGGACTATACATACATCACTAAAACGCGAATAATTTATTCATAGCACTGTCAGCAGGATCCCACGCAGGATGCCCCATGGTGACCGATAGCTATAGTTGCTTTGTCGAATGCAGCCACTGGACGAGGAGGTTGTCCCACAGCCAGGATAGCATCTATTAGAAGAATAAAAATAAAAAATAAAATAAATAGGATCACGACTGTAATCCCATATTACGGTAGACATCCTCGCCGATCTTCAGGCGCTTAGATCCTTTGAAGATGTCTAGTGGAAGTAGTCAGAGGCACGTCCAAACATTATATTTGGCACATGTCCACATTTTGCAGTAGTTAGAATTCCATACGTGACAGGTTGCAAGCCCATCGCCGCTTATAAGAACACTAACTGGTTTCCTCACGATGTTTTCCTTCACCGTTGTAAGCACGTGTTTTTGATGCGCATATAAATTTTCGAACAGAAAAATCCATTGATGCACGCCGGGATTCGAACCTACGACCTTCAGATTGAAAATCGAGGTACATCCCACACGACCAACACGGCTTTTTTACCTACAAAAAATCATACTTTGAGTTCGTTTATGAATGTCAGTCTGTTAAAGAAGTGATGTCGACTACCAGTCTTAGAGCCTGGCCATAATCACAATGGGGGGCGAAGACGGTGGCTAAAAATAAATTACCACTTCTCTGGTTCGAGAGTGAACATTGCCGGAACTTGACTTGGCAACAGCGCAGTGATTTTTTGCTATGTTACTATTTCGGAACTATTGACTATTATTATTATTGTACATAACTATGTACAATAATAATAATAGTCAATAATATTCAAATTGCTAGAAAATAGAACTATAAACAATTTGCTAACAGGAATCTACCCTTATCGTAACATGCGTAGCACTCGTAGCTGCAGTGCTACAAGTCGTAGATTAGGCTACGGCTAATGTAGCAAATTCGGAAATGCATAAAGTGACTTAGGCTTGCGCACGGGACTATATCACTGGATATGGGCTACTTGACTGTAAACTGTGACGAGAGAGCCTCCGCCGCCGCAGCACGGCGAGCAGCAGTAATTATCGAGATAATGGCCATTGACGTTAAACGCTAGTGTGGCCCCAGCATTTGTCTACCGTATTTTGGGATTACAGTCGTGATCCTATTTAATTTCATATTTCTAAATAATATTCATGCACATCCAGAAGGTAATGTGTGTAGAAAAAAGTTTGTAAAAGAAAAATGCAATGAAAACTTTTCACAGAAAAAGATAAGCCTTGAAGTGTCATCTTGACATAGCCGCAAATTGACATCATTGACATTGTACAAAATTTCAAGCAAAATTTTCGTTGTAAACTCAGATCATCTGAGGTTGTAAAGATAATAATTATTTAGAAAACCACTTATTCTTACCACTTATTTCTTTATTATTTCACAAAAATTTTATGTAACGCTTATTTGATAATATACCGATACAGTTTTTGCGGCTATGTCAAGATGACACTTCAAGGCTTATCTTTTTCTGTGAAAAGTTTTCATTGCATTTTTCTTTTACAAACTTTTTTCTACACACATTACCTTCTGGATGTGCATGAATATTATTTAGAAATATGAAATTAAATAGGATCACGACTGTAATCCCAAAATACGGTAGACAAATGCTGGGGCCACACTAGCGTTTAACGTCAATGGCCATTATCTCGATAATTACTGCTGCTCGCCGTGCTGCGGCGGCGGAGGCTCTCTCGTCACAGTTTACAGTCAAGTAGCCCATATCCAGTGATATAGTCCCGTGCGCAAGCCTAAGTCACTTTATGCATTTCCGAATTTGCTACATTAGCCGTAGCCTAATCTACGACTTGTAGCACTGCAGCTACGAGTGCTACGCATGTTACGATAAGGGTAGATTCCTGTTAGCAAATTGTTTATAGTTCTATTTTCTAGCAATTTGAATATTATTGACTATTATTATTATTGTACATAGTTATGTACAATAATAATAATAGTCAATAGTTCCGAAATAGTAACATAGCAAAAAATCACTGCGCTGTTGCCAAGTCAAGTTCCGGCAATGTTCACTCTCGAACCAGAGAAGTGGTAATTTATTTTTAGCCACCGTCTTCGCCCCCCATTGTGATTATGGCCAGGCTCTAAGACTGGTAGTCGACATCACTTCTTTAACAGACTGACATTCATAAACGAACTCAAAGTATGATTTTTTGTAGGTAAAAAAGCCGTGTTGGTCGTGTGGGATGTACCTCGATTTTCAATCTGAAGGTCGTAGGTTCGAATCCCGGCGTGCATCAATGGATTTTTCTGTTCGAAAATTTATATGCGCATCAAAAACACGTGCTTACAACGGTGAAGGAAAACATCGTGAGGAAACCAGTTAGTGTTCTTATAAGCGGCGATGGGCTTGCAACCTGTCACGTATGGAATTCTAACTACTGCAAAATGTGGACATGTGCCAAATATAATGTTTGGACGTGCCTCTGACTACTTCCACTAGACATCTTCAAAGGATCTAAGCGCCTGAAGATCGGCGAGGATGTCTACCGTAATATGGGATTACAGTCGTGATCCTATTTATTTTATTTTTTATTTTTATTCTTCTAATAGATGCTATCCTGGCTGTGGGACAACCTCCTCGTCCAGTGGCTGCATTCGACAAAGCAACTATAGCTATCGGTCACCATGGGGCATCCTGCGTGGGATCCTGCTGACAGTGCTATGAATAAATTATTCGCGTTTTAGTGATGTATGTATAGTCCTGTAACTGACTCGTCACGTAAAATTTAATAAAGATAAGTTCATTATGAAAATATTCATCTTTTTATTTGTTTAGGTTAGGCAGGGGTAAAATCTATGCAGATTAACGGGGGTGGACCCATGTCTACGGCGCCGTGCATGGCGTACCGCTCCGACTGGCACACGGCACAGCACAGCAGTCAATGCTCTGTAGATGTCTATGTCTATGTCTATGTATCTATGTATGTACGAATGTATTTTACCTATTTCTTTCGCGTTTCGTATATTTAGAAAAAAACATATGTTTTGGAATAATTAGGGTTGCTACCGTGTGCCGGCCGGCGCCGTTGCACGGTGGCCGGCGCCGCACCGTAGACCTGGGTCCACGGTCTAAAGAAGTAAAACAATACAAGGAACGAAAGGTAGACGCAAGAGTAAAGCCCTCAGGTTTTCGGGTTTTCGGTAAGCGGGCAGAGAATAGATTGAAACTAACGTACGATGGATATTCATAATTTACAAAATAAGCGGGAGTACTCTCTCGATATGAATCCGACGGTAATACATATCTTGTTCTATAGAAATACTCACATGGCCTGGCCATTACTTTTGAAAATGGATCAAATACACAAATATGAGCTGGTTAGTGCTTAAAGTGGCTTAATAAGCTATGGAAGGAAATTGCTGGATTGTTTCCTGATATGGACATTGGTGGACATTTCACACAGCGCCATCGAGCCCCAAACTAAGCAAAGCTTGTACTATGGGAACCAGATAACTGATAGACTATTTATATATGTTTTTTATTTGTAAATACATACTTATTATACATATTAACACCCAGACACAGAACAAACATCTATGTTCATCACACAAATGTTTATTCCGGGTGGGGATCGAACCCACAACCTACAGGGTGAGTAAATGAAATAAGTACATATTATTATGCTGGAAATATGTTAAATTTGCAGGTATTTTAAACTTTTTATTTCCTGAAGGCTACAAAAGATAATAATAATAAAGATAAGATAATAATACAAAGGCGACTACGTGTATATTAAACGATCTAATTTTTAGCATCTCCCACTTTAGGTATGAATTTTCGGTTAAAAATAAAAGATCGTGGTCCATATTTACGACCTCTGCACGCGAACGCCTGGCGGTTAATGTGAACACGAGCTCGCAACGTTTCCCGCGCCCGCACCCGCCCCCGCGCCCGCGTGTACCTACGTGAACAAGCACTTAGCAGTAAGGGTTTTGTTTTAAACTAATAAAACTGATTTCCAGTTTGAGGAGTTTTGTTGACCCAAAAATAAGAACCTCTTATTTTGAAGTGGGTAAATGATGGTAAAATAGACTGTATAAACTCTTAGCAAGATAGACCTCTCAGGAGCCCAAATCCTTGAAGATTCTAAAGAATGGTTATCAGGGGCACTAAAAATACTAAATTGGGCACGATGCCCACTTTATACCTAGGTACGCGACCAATGAGAACCTCCTTTTTTCGCCGGTTAAAATAAGTCTCTGTGTAGGTACCTATTAATAAGCTGAGAAATAAAAATAGAAGCTGTAATAAAGGTTTATCTTTTAATTCATTAAGTCAAATTCAGTCCCTTTGCGTGAGCCCACTGGTAATCTTAATCGGCTGCAACTGTTCAATTTCCATAGTGTTTTGACACAGCGGGGAATTTGATAGTTTAAGGCCATTACGATTGCTGGTGGACTTATGCAATTTGGCTTAGACATGCAAAATGCAACATACAAAATTATAAATTAACTTCATACACACAAGAATCTCACACACAATTTTATATTGGTTTCCGAAAGAGTCAGGTATTAAGATTCGTAGATATAAATATATGGGTTGCTTTCCACTAAAGCTATGTCTTTCTCCAGCTGTCGAAGCTCCTGTTCCATCTTTGTTTTTCTGAGGATCTTGGGAATGGTGTCCGTCAGCATTGGCAGTTGCAGAAACGCTTTCTGCATCAGCTGCCAGTTGCATTTCAAGTCCTGATACAAAATAAACATGTTACGACGAAGTGAAACTCATAAAAACAGCTGGACCGTGTTAAAATTATTAAAAATAAAATGTAGGTACTTCAAAATAATAGGCCTAGAATTGACGATATGAAAAAAAGATTTAATGTAGGCTCGAGTAGGTATATCTATGAAGATATTAGGCAAATGATGCCTTAGGTTTCATTTTTCCCTATATCTAATTTTTTTTGAAAATAAATTATAACACTTGTCTAAATAATAAAAAGGTAAAATAATTTTGAAAATTGTCCAGTAGTTTTTTAGTTTTAGTTTTTAGTCCATTAAAAACATAAATACAAATTTTACCTCATAATATTAGTGTGGATGTATCTTCTAACTCAACTAACCTTTAATTTGAAACCTAGATCTATGCCCGTCTTCACCAAGGTAATGTGAACAACTGATGTCATAGACTAAGTTTCGAGATCTACAATAGACTTACATCCAAAAGCTTCTGCCTCTCCTGCTCGTTGATGAGTTTGCACAAACTCTCACGGTTGTCCTCCGCGTATTTAATCTTATCCAGCGCCTTCTGGATCTTTCTGTTCCGTTTAACAAGGTATGAGGGCATCTGGCCAAAGTCCGGTCGGAGACAGTACTCGGGCACTTCACCGGAACCTTTTATCTTCTTTATGTGCCCATCTCTAGTGTCCACCAATCTGTAAAGTTATGTCCAAAGTGAGCGAGTATCTTTACATATCTTTTTATTTGGGTTAAACTCAATATCATCTTATCCCTTATTCTACTTCATGTGGGGTCAGCACAACATGTAGAAAATACATAATAATCAACCGATGATATAACTAGAATAACACAGAAAAGGCTAGAAATATTGTCCTTTCCATGACTTTGATTATGGCATTGGATAGGCTTCTCGATTTTGAATTCCAAGCACCAAGTAAAAGCAAGCAAACTAGAAAATAAATGGCTCAAAAACTTTTATGGAACCGGATGTTCAGAGTTTGCATTCAAATACAACAATCATCTTCACTGTGATGGCGATGGCTTCTTTGTGGTGAAGTAACCTGCCTATGAGGATCAATATAAATCAAGAACCAAGGATCTAACTACGTATTGTAATTAGTATTTGAGTACCTTGGTTCAACAGGTTTGCCCTTGCCTTTGATAGCCTTCTTGATATTAACCACTCGAAAGTTTATCTTTGGTTTTTCAGGTTTCTTCCCTGGTGGTGGGCGTCTGGGAACTGGCGGTAAATTCCCAGATGCAAAGCATTTGTGGTCCGACTGCTTTAGAGGCTGCCCGATCCCCTGCCCCTTCTTCAGGAATTGCTCAGGAGCATTCAACGGTGTCTCTGCATATCCAAATGTGCGGTGTAACTGGGGACGTTTGGCTTCCTTCAACTCTTTCTCTAATTTTGATTCGTATCTGCGAGGAAGGACCATTTGCTAGTAGGTGCATAAAATGCATAATATTTCAGTGATTTAGTGATGTAGTGAACTTTGAGAGTGAATATTTACCAAAGTACATATAAAATAAATAGGTATCATGAAAAAAATACATAATGTCTAAGTAGGCTCTTAGGTCGTGCAGTTTACAGCTTAGGGTCTAAAGCTTACTAAACCCTGAACTGAACTGTAAACCTGTAAGCTACCTTGGTGTCTTTGGTGGTTCCGGCGGTGGCTTATCCAAAATCGTATAGATAACTTCATCATGGTGAACTATTTCAACCAAAGACATGATAACTACTCGCTTAGTAAATACGAAATTTGTATAAATTCTGTGATTGTTTGTTTTGATTTTTCCGAATGGTTGTCATGGATACCAATCAAACCTTGATTCTCTTTGGGTAGAGTTTTTGAGACTCTTCAAGGAATTAATGTCAGTGTCAGTGCCATAGTCACACTAACTTGTTTTTTTTTTATCTTTATTTATTTAATTGGGCTTTGGTCGACTATGTCACCCCAGTATAAAAGCTAAACACCACAACTATAATAACTACGTAGGTTAATTAAAAACCTACCTAATAACTTAATAATCTATATAGTATTTTGGCCTCGACAGATAGCGACGAGGCCAAAATACTATTACATGTGCCTATATTATTTCCAACCAACTAAAAATTTTGTCGTAGAGCCGCATTCCATTCCACACTAACTTGATCTCTACAGAGTGTAGAGCGTAGTTTGGACTCCCATGGTTTTTGGACACAACGCTAAAATGTGTTTGTCGGTCAGTAAAAACCTCAACAATAGATAAATAATGTGACTCCAAAATAAAAATTATCGTGAGAGTTTTAGTTGTAAACACTTGTTTACAACTAAAACTCTACAGCATGATGCACTGTGAATGGGATAAACTAATTGTAATTTTGTCATTTTTATTCTTGTAATACCATTGAAAATAACTGCCAAAGTCAAACTATTCATGTTTGTCACTGTCAGTGAAATAATATCAAAATCAATCAAATATGTACAATAAACAAACCGGACTGTGACGGCAGTCAGATCAGACAATCTTTTTATAAATTTTCTTATTTAAATCACAATAACAGATTTTCGAAGTTTCTATCACTAATTTACAATGATGAGAGGACGGATCCGTCAAAGTGTGGCCAAAAAATGGTATAACGGATGTCGTACCTACTCTAGCAGGTTGAACGCATTAGATCATGAAGAGAGGTTGGATGGATGTCTTTCCTCTCTGCCGTCAGAAGCCAAAGTTGTGATATGTGGGGGTGGTGTGATGGGGGCGGCCGTGGCCTACCACCTCGCAAAGAGAGGGTGGGGTAGAAATACGATTCTCGTCGAAAAAGAGAGGTAAGTCTGTATACTGTACAAATCTTGCTCCACAACCTATAGAATATCGATTAATTAATTCATAAAAAAATCTGATTATAGGCCTATTCTTTAACTTCTTATCTGTTGTGCTGTAACTATTTGTTTTCAACCCAAGAAAAAAGATTTCAACGCTTATTTTTTTATTTTTTATGATGTATTTTATTTGGTAATCCGATTTGGATGGTTTTTATTATCTATTGTGCAGTCAATAGTCCATAAGTTGGTCCCATTTCAATTGTATTTATGTAGGACTAATAGTTTCTTTCACTCTATTTTCTATTAAATCGCACGAGAGCTCGAATAACAATCAACAGCCACCAAGCACCAATCAGGATAGAAGGAATAAATATAGACTATGTCAACCAATACATATACTTGGGAAAGCAAATGTCATTTTCAAAGTGAACAATGAGGAAGAGGTAGAGAGACGAGTAGGCTTAACATGGAGAAGATTCTGGTCACTGAAAGAAATCCTGAAAGGTAACTATAACATAAACCTAAAAAAGATAGTTCTTGATACGTGCCTTCTGCCCAGCTTGCTCTATGGCTGTCAAACCTGGACCCTCACAGACAAAATAAAAAGGAAAATAAGAACCACCCAAAGAGCCATGGAAAGAAGCATTCTTAAAATAAAAAAAGTACAAAAAATAAGAAGTGAAATCATAAGAGAGCAGACCAAAGTTCAAGATGCACTTACCAAGGCCCTTAAACTAAAATGGAAATGGGCTGGACATGTGGCACGCTACAAAGATAAAAGATGGACACTAATAGCAACCAGGTGGAGAGGTCCCACAAGGAAAAGAAATGTAGGAAGACCGTTTAAGAGATGGAAGGATGACATAGTTGAAACAGCAGGGAAAGACTGGCTGCTCAAGGCAAAGGACAGAGGAAAATGGGACAAGCTGGAGGAGGCCTTCACCCTAAGAGGGGTCCAACTTAAAGATTGACTTGACTAACATTACTAACAACTAGCCTATAAAAAGACCACTAACAATCTTATTAACGACATTTGGATTGTAAATAAGTTAACAAGTTGGAAATAAAGGGCTTTATTATTATTATTATTTTATTATTAATAGTTTCTTTTTTAAACAAAAATGCTAACATTGTGTCTTGATTTTTCGATTGGTCGGAATATTTTTATCTGTTTTCTTACTGGTTTTTAAATTGTAAATAATTATTTATTTCCTAATACAATCTGAAAAGTGATGTGGCACAGATCTATTTCATTCATAATCATATTTTTTTCTTATCCTTGGTTGATAATGTGTGATAAAAATGTAACAAAAATGCCTCAAAAAAATTAAATCCAAGTTTAAATGAAATGTTCCTCTCATTGTCATTCATCTTAATGGTCTGGGTATTGAATTAAACATAATATTTTAGGGTGGGTGCGGGAAGTCGTTGGCATTGCTCGGGCCTAGTAGGAGCGTTCAAACCAACATTGGCCCAGGTACATCTTGCACAATCCTCTATCCGCCTTCTCAAAAAGCTGGAGTCTTTGGGCCGACCCACAGGCTGGAAGCAATGTGGCTCTCTGCTACTTGCTCGCACCAGAGACAGGATGACTGTTTACAGGAGAATGAAGAGCCAGTCTGTGTAAGTAATTTTGTTGTACTTTATTGAACTTCATACATTCCTATGTACTCTAGTTGTCATAGGAATAATTACCACTTGAAAAAATCCATAACAAACAATCTACTGTAGTCTTTCTTTATAAATAAAAGCTTTGGGTTTGTTTACATTTTTCCATGAAGACCAGAGTATAAAGGATTGATGATTTTGTTTACTAATGATTCCTAACTTTTATTAACCTGTCTGTAATCAAATATTGTATCTGTGTAAGACTAAATCAAAAATAACAGAGAAAAAAAAAATTGGGGTTGAGACATACCATGTGCATTTCCATTTTACCATATAAGGTAACAATGCCAGATTTTCAACATTAGGGTTGGGGGAGTGGGTGGGATTGGCCAATCGTAGCGTTTTGTAGCAACGCCCTAAGTTTGCAATTGGTTGGCAAAACTTAGTTCAGGGCAAATTCGCTGCAGTAGTTGGGGGCGCTGTCTGTTCCTGGCGTGGGTTGCGTATCCCGCAGGATCATTAGTGATCGGGAGATCGTTGTCGCACGTAGCTGCAACTGAGAGTGCAACTAACGATTACGGTGCGTTTGTATTTCTTTGCAATTGTGAAACACGCGCGATATTTGCGTTCGTTCTTGTATCAATATTATTACATAACAAACACCTTGTTTCTGGAATAAAATCAAATTCAAGCAATTTTAAATATTTTTTTGGAGATACGTTAAATGTTTAAAGAAAGTATTTCATCATTTAAAGATGCGTGCAAAAACCTCATTGTGAAGTAAAACATTTCCAAAACCAAAAATATTTTTATAATATTCGTAATGAAAGCGGGATAAAATCGATAAGCGTGTGGGGTTGGGGAAGGATTACGCGCCGCGCATGCGCGGTGTCGCAAAACTCTAGGCTAGGGCGTATTCTTATAGGCGCGCTAGCTGATTTCAAAAAGTGCCTGAATTGTAAAATTGTTTACATAAAAAAAACTATTTGACACTCAAAAAAAGCAAACGTTTTTAAAGCAAAATACATTTTCGAGTTGTACATGCCTCGAAAAAAGCTCCAATCTGAAATTTAAAACAAAACCATAAATATGTAATTTTTTAATTAATTTATGTAATAAATTGTAATGGTTAACGTTATTACCGTTGTAATGTTATTACGCAAAAAAACTTACCTAAAATATAAATTATTATTCGGTCGCTGCTTACTCGGTGTCTTCACGTAAAGGCTTCCTTTTAAGTTTTGGCCCTTTCAAATAAAAGCGGGTGTATTTCCGTGTAGGACGCATGCGCTTTGGCCTAGTTTCCTCATCCGGTGTATTTTGTGTTCCACGTTGACAATAAAGGAAACGGAAGAAAGCACGAAGGAGAGACTATTCGAGTACCTACCTACGAGAATATTCGTTGCGTGAGATTTTCGTTTCTCGCGTTTTGAAATCAGTGTTAGCGCGCGCCTTACGGTTTAATTATCGCGGTAATCATTTAAAATCAGTGTTTTTTAGATATCACGGTTCCTGTTGTGGGTCAGTGATATACTTCAAGAAACAAAGACAAACTAAAAGAGGTAAGTTGTTTTTCTTTTTACGCATCTTATTTTTTTAGCCCAAATACTTGCTACATTTAGCGAAGGTGGGTTCGATTCCCATCTAATCGTATTTTTTGTTAGTTAATAGGGTTATGTTTACAATTATACAAGAAGTAAGCCTTTATATGATCATAAAACGTGGTCGCGTGAATACGCACAGACGGAATTTAGTATTTTATGAAAACTTTAATCTGAATAAATATAAACATGCAAGAGGTAGGTACGAGTATTCTTGGTATTATCTATTAAAGTTACAATTTTTTTCGTTTATCATCCAATTATGGCAACATTTAACATCGTGTGGTTCCGCTGCACAGTGGCGCCACCACACAATGGTACCTTCGTGTGGTTCCGCCGCAAGGTTCAGGTTTGCACGTGGCGTGCCTTGATGCGGGTAGACGCGCATGCGTCGCCAATGTCAATGTGTTCTGTCAAATGGCAATGTCGGCCATTATCCGGTAAAGCGATCGCTTGCTTGTGAACCAAGTAAAATTTAGATTCAGTGTCTCCTAATAAATATTTTTCTTTCTAAGTGTTTTGTAAGGTATCAGCATTTAATATAACGATTAGCACGCTAGTCTGTGCTTGTGAAAAAGAAATTCAAGTAGGTAATTCTTGCATTCGATCGCGGGTCTGCAAAAAGTGTTGTGCTGTGCTTCGTGAAAAAATAATCCTAAATGTTTGATTACTCAGGTTTCGTAAACCATTCAAATTATCGCTAAAGGAAGGCCAATAAATAAAAAAATGTTTTAGTAATACTTAAATCCGAGTGAATATTTTCAATTATTTTACGAGATTTGTGTACCCATACCAGTATGATTTAAGATAAAAAAAATATCCTAATAAAATCAAAATAAAGCATCAATTACACCTCGTTAAAAAAACACCGTGTTCTCTTAGTGGCGCCACTGTGCGGAATTCGGGGTTCTCACTTGCGTTGCACATGCGTATTACGCATGCGCAATGTCGGCCATTACCCGGTCAAGCTGTTATTTGCTTGTTAACGTTTCTTTCTTGGTACACGTCTCACGTTGAAGCGAATAAAATTTAGATTCAGTATTTCCTTATAAATATTTTTCTTGCTTCATGTTTTGTTAGGTATCGGCATATAATATTCGTTATATTAGCACGCTAGTTTGTGCTTGTGAAAGAGAAATACAAGAAGGTAACTATTCCTTTGTTGTCTATCACGTGTTTGAAAAAAAAAGTGTGGTTTCTACTGTTTTGTAAACTATCGGCATCTTCACGTAAAGAATGCAAATAAAGAAATAAAATAAATAATTTATTAAATATTTTAACAAAACTTAAATCTGAGTGAACAAAAGCATATACAAGAGACCGGTGTCCTCAGTATAGTTTAAAATATATTTTTTTATCCAAAATTATCAATATAAAATATAATTTAAACCGCGTTTGATAAAAAAACACGTGTTCTTGTGGTGGCGCCACTGTGCGGCAACATGACATTCGGTGTTCATACATTGCTTGACTTGGAGTGGATCGATGCGGGTAGACGCGCATGCGTCAACAATGTCACTGTCAAATAACAATGACAACCATTATCTGGTAAAGCGGTCGCTTGCTTGTGAACCGAGTAAAATTTAGATTCAGTGTCTCTTATGTGTTTTGTTAGATATCAGTGTATAATATAACGGTTAGCACGTTAGTTTGTGCTCGTTAAAAAGAAATTCAAGTAGGTAACTATTGCATTGTCGATTGCGCGTCTGTGAAAAGTTGTTACTTCGGTTTCGTAAACTATCAAAATAATCGCTAAAGGAATGCAAATAAATCAAATATTTTTGGAGAACTTAAATCTGAGTGAACAAAAGGATATGTACTCGACCGGTGTCCTTAGTATGATTAAAAATATATATATTATCCTAAATAATCAAAATAAAATATAATTTACACCGCGTTAAAAAAAATACGGAGACGTGGCATTCGGGGTTCACACTTGGCTTGACTTGAAGTCGATCGAAGAAGGTAGACGCGCATGCGTCAACAATGTCAATATGTTCTGTCAAATGGCAATGTCGGCCATTATCCGGTAAAGCGGTCACTTGCTTGTGAAACAAGTTAAATTTGGATTCAGTGTCCCTAATAAATATTTATAATAAATATTTATTTATATTTTATATTTATATATATATTTATTTATAATAAATATTTATTATTTATTTTGCTAAGTGTTTTGTTAGGTATCAGCATTTAATACAACGGTTAGCACGCTAGTCTGTGCTTGTGAAAAAGAAATTCAAGGAGATAACTATGGCATTGTCAATCGCGGGTCTGCAAAAAGTTTTGTGCTATGTCTCGTGTAAAAATAATCTTAAATGTTTGGTTACTTCGTTTTCGTAAACCATTAAAATAACTCATAAAGGAAGGCAAATAAATAAAGTATTTTAGGAATACTTAAATCCGAGTTAACATTATAATTATTTTACGAGATCTGTGTCCCTTTACCAGTATGATTTAAGATACAATTTGTATCTTAATAAAATCAAAATAAAGCATTTACACCGCGTTTGAAAAAAATACGCGTTCTCGTGGTGGCGCCACTGTGCGGCAACGTGGCATTTGGGGTTTTCACTTGGCGTGGCTTGGGGTATAGTCGCGCATGCGCTATTTCGACCATTACCCGCTAAAGTGGTCGCGTGCTTAAATGAGTGGTTACTACGGTTTGTTCTTTATCTTGACGAAGGAAGGCAAATAAATCAAATTTGTAAAGCATTTTAAAATATTGTTAGATTAGAGACCATTACACAGTTTTGTAATATCCTTAAAACCGTTTCGCAAAAGATAAAATAATATGCTTATGAAGTTTGAGTGTTAATATAACTATCCACTTCTAGGGATGGAGAGCAACGATATAAAAATGGAAGGCATAGATCATCCTGAGGACACCTCTAAAATGACCATGGAAGCTCAAAAAATCGAAGAGCCAGTTGAGTCTGTGGCAGAGGATCATCCCCAGGCAGAGTCTATGGCAGAGGATCGTCCCCAGGCAGAGTCTATGGCAGAGGATCGTCCCCAAGCAGAGTCTGTGGCAGGGGAAAGTCTCCCATCTCTGACTTTAGGTCGCATCTTTCACCGGGAACGAAAACCGCCCTCCCAGGAGGAGCTGTACGAAAAATACATGAATATGGTCATGAAACACGCCAGGTCCGAGGAAGAAGTTGAAGCATGGAAAAAATGCTTCAGCTCTTGCTGGGCATAGGTATTACAGAGCCCCCGTACTGCTAAAAAAAGGTATGTTATCTTAAATACCTGCATGCTTTATATGTTGTCTTATGTATGTATGCATGATTTAGTATTTAATGGAAAGTGAAAATGTAAATGAAAAATACGTGTTTTTATTTGACACGCTGTGTGTGTCGCCACGCAACAGTGCAACCTTGCTTTTAATATCACCCCTTGTTATTTTCAAAATGGCGTTCAATAGTTTTGCTAATTTACAACACTATGCACAGCCACTTAATTTGATTTGCAATTTCATCTTTGATAATTTTATAGTTGGTATTGGTACATAGGGTTTTGCAACCTAGTAGTAACTAGGTAAAATTAATAATGGTATGTCTCAATCACAACTTTACTATCCTTATTTTTTTAATTTCTAATTCTCGTATCTTATTTACGAAATTTATTATCTACAGTTTATGCAAGTACTATAACATCTCTAACAAATAATTAAAATACGTGTAAAATATATAGCAATAAGTCCTGACCATAATCCTGACTCAACACTTGGATTCTTTGTGGAAACTAAGAAACTCCCGAATCGGATATTTGCAGATCATGCAATCGAACTCGTACCCCTTGCTGCTAAAAGACAAAGACTTACCCTCGTATTCAAGAACGACACTATGAGAACACGCACCCACAATGGACGAATTCTTTTTACATAAAAATCACTTTATTTGTTGTGCGACACTGCATAGTGTGACTAGAGGCACATTGTCGTGTGCCTCTAGCCAAAGTTGAGCTCTAAAGGCACACGGTAGCGTGCGCCATAGTGCCGCCCAACACATAAAGTGATTTTTATAAAAAAAGATTTCGTCCACTGTGGGTGCGTGTTCTCATAGTGTCGTTCTTGAATACGAGGGTTAGACTTATGGTTAATTGGTGCACCGTTTGACGCAAACAACTTTTAATTCGATATTGAAATTCCATCTTTTAATAGTTCGTGGGGCATTCCTTGCGAGTTGATCTCGCCGCGGCGTTGCCTGGAATTGTCGCCGATGCTGAACGTGGATGACGTCGTCGGTGGTCTGTGGATACCGGGAGACGGTGTTGGCGACCCTCACCTCTTCGGCATGTCTCTTATGCGAGAGGCTGTTGCTGAAGGTATGTCATATTCTTTTCTCTGAACGTAACTGTCTGCAATTAATCTATATTTCTATACTAATATTATAAAGAGGAAAGATTTGATTGTTTGTTTGTTTGCATCGAATAGGCCCCGAAGCTACTGGACCGATTTGAAAAATTATTTTACCATTAGATTCTTACATTATCCCTGATGAACATAGGCTTTAGAATATTTTCAAAAACGTTAAGGATCTGTATGAAAACTTCGATAATGTAACCCACGGTGTGAAAAAAATCTAAAAAAATCCTTAAATTGCGTTTGCTGCAGAAATTATTGACAATAGAGCAAAGTGATGTTCTACAGTTTTATAGAGGACATCAATATCTACAAAAAAGTCCGTGATACCATATGTCTAACTATTAGGGATCCCTATTAAAACTTCGATAATGTAACCCAAGGTGTAAAAAAAAATCAACAACCGTGCGACGCCGAGGCGGAAACGGAATGCTAGTTTGTTATAAAGTTCGTATGAGCTAGAAATCGATTTCAGTGATAGAGTTTTCATCAGACTGTTATAACTCTCGGTAGCTCTCATCCTAGCTCATGGTATAGTTTTGAAACCTCCAATTGCCAGGTGTGGGAGTCGCCGAAGATTGCGCCGTTACAGCGGTACTGTCCAGGAATGATAAGGTGTGCGGCGTAGAAACAACTCGCGGGGCAATCGAATGCCAGTACTTTGTCAACTGCGCTGGCTTTTGGGCCAGAGAGGTGAGGTTATTCACAATCAGAATATAACATGAACACTAATGTAAATTCGAATTTAACTGAAATTTTAACACTAACTTGAGACTTAAATTTTAATGAGACTTGACTAGGACTTGAATAAAAAAAATCATAATTTATTTAGGTTTAATTTAATTCAAATGGTGTTATAAAATCAATTCAACTTTTTGAAGGTCGGCCAGCTTGCTCGGCCTCAAGTCAAAGTACCGCTTCTGCCCTGCGAACACTATTATTTGCACACCAAAACCATAGAAGGACTGGACCCTATGACTCCCGTGATCAGAGACCCCGACGGCTATATCTATCTACGTGAGCGCGATGGCTGCATCCTCGCCGGTGGCTTCGAACCCGTTGCCAAACCTGTGTATGAAGAAGAAAGTAAGTCTGTTTCATGTATTGTACTTACAGATCGTTCTTTCCGTTTGTATGAGCTGGAGGCTTTTTTACAGTTTAATTACAGAACCTTCTACTATTAAACGCTGAACTAAAGCGTTTTTTTTTCTCTATAGTCGCAAACTCGGCGCAACGTTGCGTCGCCGAGGACTGGGACCACTTTCACGTGCTTCTGCAGCAGCTCCTGAAGCGCGTGCCTAGTCTCAGTCAGACGGTTCTTCACAAGCTCTGCAACGGGCTCGAAGCGTTCTCGCCAGACTGCAAATGGATTGTCGGCGAAGCACCGGAGGTTAGACTATGTTATAGATTTTCTAGGATTTTGTATTATAATTTTACGCACAAAAATTATTACGAACAATGAACACCAAATATATCAATATACAATAAGAAAATACCGATATAATTCAAATTCAAATCTCTTTAATGCAGACTCCACAACTAGGTCCATAAAATTTCACAATTAGGTACATAATATACAAACAATATTTAAAAAGACACATTATATAACAAAATATAATATATAATATGTTTTATATCCTTAGCTATATACATAATTTTGTTAGATGAATTAAGTCAAGATTATGAGTGATCCAGGCTGTGACACATAGACGAATTTCGCGATTATATAGCCGAAATTCGGTTCTGTCTTGCAGCTTTGCGTACTCTTATCATCTGAAGATTGCCGAAGCAGTCGTCGTCTTCATGTTTTGAAAAAAAAAAATAAGTTTTCTAACTTATTATTTTATTAATCATGCAAGTACTTTATAATTCGTAAAATAGTAAAAAAATTAAACAATAATGAGGGTTATTCAGGGTTCTAAGAGTGCTCTAACTCCTGATTCGCGCATTATAATTTATTTTGGACCATTCTGTACTTATGACTTCAAAACTGTTTGATATGATAAAACTTTTTGTATGATCTGAAATTTTTTCATCGGAAATACTTCTCATAATAAACTGTTCTTTGTTTATAAGCCTACTAGCCGACCCGAGACAGACTTTTTCCTGATAAATTTCAATAATCGCATAGAGTAACGCACGTTGCTATGACGACTGATGTCAGATTTCTTGCACACCAATGCCATCCATACCTAAATCATTCTTTTTGCATCTTTTTATCATTTAGAAGTTGTTTTTCGGATTATAAGTTCCCCCTCTGTTTATCTGTTTTTTTATCTACATACAAGCTGACCCCGCGAACTTCGTATCGCTTTAGAATTAACAAATGTTGTCTTCCGTTCCCGTTCACATTCCCGTTCCCGTTACAAGTCCCGTTCAATAGTTTTTGTAGCGCACACGAAGAAAGCAAAATTTTTAGCAATTTTTTACACCTTGCTTCAAACTATCGTCATTCAAATAAATAATTTATTACTTTTTCATAATAAAAAATAGCCTATGTTACTCAGGGATAATGTAGCTTGGTAATGGTGAAAGAATTTTTGAAATCGGTTCAGTAGTTTTTGAGTTTATCCATTACAAACATACAAAAAATCAAAACTTTTCTCTTTATAATATTAGTATAGACTACAGCAATATTAATTTTAATCCGTTTTGTCGTATAAGACTGATTAGGGCACAAACTTTCGCATAATAATATTTATTATGGATTAGGATTTAACCGGTAAATAAGCTTACCGGAACGACTTAACTTTTTTTTTTTTAATATAGATGATGAACTACCACGTGGCTGCAGGAATGAAGACGGTGGGAATATCTGCGGCCGGTGGTGTTGCTGAAGCCACCGCGGACGAAATCATCGATGGCTATTCTAAGTACGATATGTACGAGCTCGGGATCAACCGCTTTTTAGGACTACATAATAATAAGCGCTTTTTGAGGGATCGCGTCAAAGAAGTACCCGGTACGTGAAAGTATTATCTTTTGTTTATTTATTTATTTATACTTTAATTGTACTCAAATGTTAAACTGGTATCTAGTTCCCATAGTAGCATGTCCACCAATATTTATCTATACTAATATTATAAAGAGGAAAGATTTGATTGTTTGTTTGTTTGCATCGAATAGGCTCCGAAACTACTGGACCGATTTTAAAAGTATGAAAACATCGATAATGTAACCCAACGTGTGAAAAAAATCCATAAAAGATCCTTAAATCGCTTACGCTGCGGAAACTATTGACAATAGAGCAAAGTGATGTACTACAGTTTTATAGATAACATCAATATCTACAAAAAAGTCCATAATACCATATGTCTAACTATTAGGGATCCGTATGAAAACTTCGATAATGTAACCCAAGATGTAAAAAAATTACCCATAAAATCATTATTACACGACGACGCCGGGGCGGACTGCTAGTTATTATTAATTAGAGGATAAAAATAAATATGATAATTTTTCCTTAGGAGTTCACTATGGCATGCCGTACCCGTTTCCGGAGTTTGAGACTGGGAGAAATCTTAGACTTTCTCCTATCTATCCGACACTTCGCGATAACGGTGCGGTATTCGGCCAAGTGATGGGGTACGAACGGCCTACTTGGTTCGAGACGGTCGGTAAGTTACCCATCTTTCAGACAACCTTTGATAATTACGTTTAAAAAACTTAAAAAAAAAACCGAAGATATATATATATTTTTTTTAAGTATTTTCATGAAACTATTAGTCCTATATGAATATAATTTAAATGGGACCAACTTGAAACTATTATCTATACAGAAAAAAATCACCAGGTAAAAAGATATGCGCGGTCATACAAATTGAACCTTTTCTTTTTTCGTCGCTACAGCCAATGTTCCAAAGAGGTTCTAACACAGAGATCCAGTTATAAATATATTTTGTTGTGCATTTAGAAAACCAAGATGGGGAACCGAAGCCGTTGCCGTCCAGGATAGCGTACACGAAGACATTCGGCAAGCCCCATTGGTTCGACACCGTTCAACGAGAGTATTGGGCCTGTAGGGAGTCTGTCGGTTTGGCCGACTACTCATCTTTCACAAAGATTGATCTAAAGGTACAGACGAAACTGTTTCAGGGTCTGAAGTGAAGGTGGCTAAGCTTTTTTGATTTTATCTTGTTTTTCTTAGCTACATAGATCAAAGTATATTACGGCCTCATATCACCTACATCACTTTTTCTGATCAACCATTGGTAAGCCTCACGAAACAATGTCCTTGTAGAAAAGTGCGACTTCCTTTCCAATATTCTTAGATATCGGATCAACATTAGAAACAAATCAAAATTAAATAGAATCACTACATAGTATAAAGCAAAGTCGCTTTCCGCTTCCCGCGTATGTATGTATGTTTGCTTATATCTTTAAAACTACACAACGGATTTTGATGCGGTTTTTTTTAATAGATAGAGTGATTCAGGAGGAAGGTTTATATGTATAATACATACATAATATAGTAGAGAAACACTGATAATTTTAGAGGTTTATAATGTGATGTCGTAAATAAACACATTTTTTTGCGCTTACATTGCAAATGCTGGCTGAACCCCACGAGATATACCAAAATAATGTACTACAGTATTGTACACCTTAAAAACGTCTACAAAAAAGCCCACGATGGTATTAGAAATGTCTTACGCACAGCGAAGCGGGCACGGGTCAGCTAGTCTGTTTATAAAATATCGGTATAACTTGGTAAAAATTTTGAGGAAGCAACCTTCGAGGTATTCTATTTGCAGTCCCAAGGCCGTGAAGTAGTGGACCTGCTGCAATATCTATGCTCGAATGACGTAGACGTACCAGTAGGCAGCATTATCCATACTGGCATGCAGAATGAGCGGGGAGGATACGAGAATGATTGCAGTCTTGCTAGGATCACGGAGAATCAGTAAGTTAAACATCTGTAAACCTAGGTACACTTAGGTAACTTAGGCTTAAACCTATGTTAGAAAGACTATCGTTCTACATTAAATTACATGTGCGACATCATGTTTTTTTAGTATTCATATCTAGATGCTATTCTGCTGTTACTAGCTGCTATCACCAGAAAATGTAAGACTACCTTAGTGCCGAACAAACAGTTGCAAGGATTCCTTCTTTCCAGCTACATGATGATCGCTCCGACCATCCAGCAAACACGCTGCAAGACTTGGATGAACCGCCATTTGCCGACGAACGGATCTGTGACGCTCTCTGACGTCACATCCATGTACACAGCGATCTGTGTCATGGGACCGTTCACAAGGAATTTACTGTCCGAACTGACGGACACCGATCTGGCACCTTCGAACTTTCCGTTCTTCACGTTCAAGGAGATCGATGTGGGATTAGCCAATGGCATTAGGGCCATGAATCTCACCCACACTGGCGAACTCGGATACGTGCTGTATATCCCAAATGAGGTATATCTATTAGTGTTACAGATGTTTCTTGTAGGTTTTCATAAACTTTTTATAACACAGGGGTTAAATTAAATAGCTTAACGCAAATTTTATGATCAAATATTTGCTGTATATCCCTAATGAGGTATTCACTTTAGTTTTGCAGATATTTCTTTACTAGGGTTTTCAAAAACCTATGGTTAACACAGGTTTATTTTAACCTAGCTTGGTTTTTGATGCGACCTCTTTATGTTATCAGTGATTATGTAACTGGTTTCATTTGTATTTGTATAAGTAACTGACATCCTACTTACGGCCTTAAAACTCCGTCAGAGTTGGCCAATATCTTATAAGAATCTATTTTATTACTTACTTATACTACTTACCCTCGTATTCAAGAACGTCACTATGAGAACACGCAACCACAGTGGACGAAATCTTTTTTCATAAAAATCACTTTATGAAATAATACGGGGGTAACCCCCGTATTCAGGAACGACATCTGTGTAACAAACGTCTGGAACGAAATAAATAATTATTATTATTATTATAAAACTTTGTATTATTAAAAGGGTATAAGCAAATTTTAAGATATTCAGATGTTTATCTACCTATTGTTTCTCTAGTTCGCACTCCACGTGTACAACCGTCTGATGACAGAAGGCCAAAAGTTTGGCATCTCTCATGTGGGCTATTACGCCTCACGGGCGTTGCGAGTGGAGAAATTCTTCGCATTTTGGGGTCAAGACTTGGACACTATGACCACGCCGCTCGAATGCGGAAGAACATGGCGCGTTAAATTTCAAGTGAGTGCTATCTACTGCATAAATCCCATATTCTTTACTATGTTACATTACTAGATTTTACCCGTGACTTTGTCCATGTAGATGCAGAAAAAGAAGCCTATGTCCGTCCCAAGACTTTAAGCTATCTCCATATGAAATTTCATCACAATCGACCTAGCGGTTTGACCGTGGTAAACTTCACAGTCATACAGAGTTATTTTCGCATTTATAATATTAGTATAGATATACTTTTTCGGCTCCGATCTTCCCGGCACTGTGACGAAAAATACTGAATGTTTTAACTTTACCAACAGAAAGACATACCATTTATTGGCCGCGAAGCTCTCTTGCGCCAGCGAGAGGAAGGCATTCGCCGTCAATACGTCCAGCTATTGCTGACCGACCATGACCACGAGCTAGATCTTTGGTCATGGGGCGGGGAGCCGATATACCGGGACGGTAATTACTGCGGACAGACCACAACCACCAGCTACGGTTATACCTTCAAAAAGCAGGTTGGTTTTTTATATAGCGTACCACTGTATTTTTAGGGTTCCTTACCCAAAGGGTAAAAACGGGACCCTATTACTAAGACTTCGCTGTCCGTCTGTCTGTCACAGGGCTGTATCTCAAGAACCGCGATAGCTAGACAGTTGACATTTTCAGGTTATGTATTTCTGTTGCCGCTATAACAACAAATACTAAAAATAGAATAAAATAAATATTTAAGGGAGCCTCATACAACAAACATGATTTTTTCGCCGTTTTGTATAGATAATGGCACGGAACCCTTCGTGCGCGAGTCTGACTCGATCTTGGCCGGTTTTTTATAATAACTACTAGCTGTCCCGATACACTTTGTCCTGTCAAGTTTCAATAATCCCACAGGAAAATCACTATCAGTTTTTCCCGAACTTAACGCTGGATTTTGCAAAAAGCGGTAGGTATGAAATATGTTTTACGACATATTCTCATACCTACCAAATATAAATAAAAATTTTGATATGTTAGATTATGGATTTATGTATATGTGACTGGATAATTTACCATTTTTATTTTTATTAGGTGTGCCTTGGGTTTGTGGAGAACTTGAACGCGGATGGCGTGCCTCAGAAGATCACAAACGAATTTGTGCTGAGCGGTCATTACGAGATCGATATTGCCGGAATAAGGTTGGTGGAAGTTCATTACACTTTAGACTCTTTTTCATATCATAGCAAAACCTGGAAATTAGACTACAAACGTTCATACTAAATATGTTAAAAATTTGTTTACTTAATTCATTTGAAGACAGTATGTATTATGAAGAAAAGCTCACTGGTTCTCTTCATGGATTTTCATCAGATTATAAGCAATCATCACTTGTAATTGTAGAAATGAAGTCAAGTTTCCTTTCCCACAGGTACGCTGCAAAGGTGAATCTACATTCTCCGAACTTGCCCACCAAGTATCCTGACAAGGAGCGGGACGTGTACCAGGCAACAAGGAAATTACACGAGAGCCAGTATCTGGGACGGCATTACCAACCTTAAACGCAATCAAACTAGAGACTATATAAGTGTGCGTTTTTGTGTGGTTTGACATTTAAGTGTTTTTTTTTTATTGGGCCCGCCCGGACTAAGTAGAGATTGAATTATGACAGCAGAACACAAGTCCTGGCGGCTGGCTTATGGAATGATTACTGGAAGAAATGTCCAGAAGGAAAACTTAAAACCCGGCTAAGTGCAGCCGTAAAGCCCAGGGAGGCTGCACTTTAATTTTAAGTCTTAGTATATAAGTAAGCCACGAGGAAATTGCGCGAGAGTCAATTCCTCGGACGGCAGTACCAACCGTAACGCAATAAAACTAAACACTATATCAGTGTGTGAGTTTTTTGTGGTTGGTCTTTTTGTTTCGTTATTTTTATTTTAATGATTGCGCCCGCCCGGACTAAGTAGAGATTGAATTATGACAGCAGAACACAAGTCCTGGCGGCTGGCTTATGGAATGATTACTGGTAGAAATGTTCTGAAGGAAAACTTAAAACCCGGCTAAGTGCAGCCGTAAAGCCCAGGGAGGCTGCACTTTAATTTTAAGTCTTAGTATATAAGTAAGCCACCGAGGAAATTGCGCGAGAGTCAATTCCTCGGACGGCAGTACCAACCGTAACGCAATAAAACTAAACACTATATCAGTGTGAGTTTTTTGTGGTTGGTCTTTTTGTTTCGTTATTTTTATTTTAATGATTGCCCGCCCGGACTAAGTAGAGATTGAATTATGACAGCAGAACACAAGTCCTGGCGGCTGGCTTATGGAATGATTACTGGTAGAAATGTTCAGAAGGAAAACTTGAAACCCGGCTAAGTGGAGTCGTAAGGCCCGAGGAGGCCGCACTTTAGTTTTAAGTCGTATTATATAAGATAGGAAGATAAGGTAACGCGTAAGGCTTAATGTGTTCGTGGCTCGTTGCTTTCGGTGTGAAAATAGATTATAAGTGTTTACTAGGAGGCTCACACATTCATCACTGAGGGTTTTCATCATGAACGTTTTTCCGACGTTAGAATATATTCCGGCTTATTCTGTAGTTTTAAGGTTTTTTAGAAGTTTTTATAGTTCATAAGAAATATTATAATCCAACATATTTAAACATCACTGTAATCATGTACTTTTCTAGTGTTAAGGTTTCTGATGTAAATATTTTCCAAAGTATGTTTGTCAAAAATTATCAAAAGCAGTCAATTTCATGGAAACGGTTTTTAAAGTAAATATTACAACTGGCATTTTTCGGCTACATTTCAATGTTCATCAATTTCGAAGTTTACTGTTGTCTTCGACGACTTTCCGGCCCACCAAATAAAATTCAAAATTCAAAAACACTCTAATGTTTCATTTCTCCTTTCCTTTTACCTTAAGTAGGCAGCTGCCCAACTGCCCACTAGCAGGCAAGGCTTATAATATTTAAATAGACAGCTACTTACCTGGACCTAAGTAGTAGTAGATATGTACCTATATCTATCAAGACTAATCATCTTAGTATGACAAGTATACTTATGATGATGGATCCTACCAACTCTGCCTGATCCTACCTCTCTCTACTTTAGGTAGGTAGGTACACCTCTATAAAACTCTTTAGCATTGAATCAATTGAAGAGTCAAGTAGGGTCTCTGCTCTACAACGCCACAGCATCATAGCATCTAGGGTATGATCAGGAAATAAAAAGTTATGTTCGTCAATAATGTGAACGAGTGGAACTTTTATATTTCCCACTCGTCAACAGTCTTGACAACAGGGTGTTACCGACCGGGAATGACTCATCACAGCATCTAAAGATCTGAGAGGATGTCTACATACTCGGGGAAGATTGTGATTTTATTAATTTTTTCCAATTTATTTACCCAAGATCTTTTGATTTGGATTTTTAAATCAGTTAAGTTATGTCATCACTTGAAGGTACTACAAGGTATACCTAAAATCATCGACCAAATAGCCCAATAAACGCCTAATGAATGGCTTCATTTCTTTTGTGTATGGTTGATGCCTAAAATGATGCTCTCATCAGTATGAGTACACAGCATGCCAAATCCATGGCTGTATCACTGATTTTGATATGGAATTTTTAATATACATACTTCATTTCAAAAAAAGCAGTATTACTTATCATTATCATACACATTTAATTATTTAAAATTACCTTAATATAAAAAATATATCTTAAATAGAATTTTTCATAAAATAGGTAGCATGGTGATAACTCCTTGCATAAATCTTTATCAAAATCTGTATGACACTCATACAACTTAACAATACAAGGTAAACCAGAATGCCTAATACATGCCTACTACATTCTAAAAGAAAAGAGATCTACATAAACTAGAGAGTACAACTATTAAATCCAAAATGATGCTAATTCAGAAATACTTGCAAGTTAATTCTATTGTTTATAACCAACAAAACCATTCATCAAAATTACTCTATATAAATATTATAATTTAATTTTTTTTGATCAATTTACTTAATATTACAAAATACAATTAAGGCGCTCCCAGTTGACAATTGTTTTTGTTCGAAACGAAAAAATAAATACTTGTGAACAAGCCACATCTCCTATTTTATAATGTATAGTATATGTGAATAAAGATGTACCCATCTTTAATCACTTCGATAAATAATCCTACCGACCGCTGCAATGACGACAAACACACGTCGGCGCGTGGTCCGCCTTAGCTTTTCGAATAAATTAATGATATAAATTATGTATAATTACTTATCAAAAATCTATTCTAATAGAAATCTAGATCTACATATTACCTATCTTTAATAATAAATCACAAGTTGATTTTAATAATAGGTATATCAAATATTTCGATCATAAATTCTAAAACATATCATTTTGAAATAATATCTTTATAGTGAAAAGTTTCTGCTATTATGTTTTCAGCTTAATAGAAATCTAGGTAGGAACCTGAAGTAATATACATATTCTTCTTGCGTGTCAGTGATACAATCATTTAAGTCGGGATTGTATCATTGTGTTGGAAGAATTAGCCAGCCTATATACTTATAAAAATAAGAGATGTGGCTCGTTCAGAAGTATTTCTTTTTTCGTTTCGAAAAAGAGCAATCAGCGACTGGGAGCCCCTTAATAAATATTATTAATAATTGACAAGTTTTTATAAAACATTATAATAATGTTGTTGTCCTGACAGACATTGCCCTGTTGTATTTTGATTTATATGATCATTCCTTCATTGTTTGTTTGAGCCATGAATCGTTCCACCATGTTCATGTTAGCATAATATGGGTCCTGTGCAGGGTTGCGTCTTTTCTCCAAGTTAATATCACATGGAGATTTTGTTGAGAAATCAAATCGCTTAACAGCTGCATTGGTCACTTCAACTTTAAGGTAGGGTGCAGCTACAGGCCTCACTCGAGCTGATATAACCTTGCCAAATGCAGATGGCTTACCCCTTCCTACCTTTTTCAACAACATGTACGACATATCTCGGTTTAATGGTAGAATAACAAACGGTTTCTCCAGTGCCTTTACAGTCATTTTCTTACCCGGCACTTTAACTTCAGCCAGCAGGGAATCAATTGAGTTGCTAGCACCTGCAATTTTTTCATTTGGCTTGGGTGAGAATGGTTGGGAAACCTTTTGTTCTTTTGGTAAGATTATGGATGACATCAAGTCTATGTCATAGTTCTCTGTTTTC
This sequence comes from Hydriomena furcata, assembly GCA_912999785.1. Taxonomy (NCBI): domain Eukaryota; kingdom Metazoa; phylum Arthropoda; class Insecta; order Lepidoptera; family Geometridae; genus Hydriomena; species Hydriomena furcata. Next base: position 6,429,639 of record OU538821.1, read on the forward strand.
TTCTGCTGTTTAAGTATTTTGTTTTCATCTTCGAGTCTCTGTTGTTGTTCCTCTTCTTGTTTTTTCTTCTCCTTGGCTATAAGCATGTTGGTTACTTGTTGGGCGAGAATATCGGTTATTTCGTTGTCCTGCGGCCCAAGCCGCGGAATTGCCATGATTCCGTTGGGTGGAGTGAATACTGTTTGTGACATTCCAGTTTGGATGCGGACGCTGGCCAAGGTAAAGGCAGAGCTGCTTTCTTCCGCCTGGCTGGTGGTCAAGCTGGTTTTCGAGAGGTGGCTATTAACCAGATCCATCAACGACGAAAATGACTCGGACTCTCCCATTGTAACTTTTGTTGATTTCACAATAACACTTGAATTTAAATTGAAATTACGATTTTGGCTTCATGTGATTCACAATCAACATTATCTCGACGTGAGCGAGCAATTTAATTAGGACTTCCGGAAAATACTGAGGCAATCAACTAAATCCATTCACACACAACAAAACAAAAGGGCAAAAACGACACTAAAGTCGTCACTGTGGTCTGTCGTTTTCAAGTTACACAAAAACAATAAAAACATGAGATCAATATATTTGATTGAATGAAAATTGTTTTTTTTTAATAAGTTTATTATGATTTGACCTGGGGTGTGTTTAGGAACTACGCACTTGGTTTTAACGAACATAAATGATAGGTACGAACCTATGCAGTCTGTGAACACAACACAACAGCGTTGTATTTATTATTTTTTTAGGAGCGGTTTCCTTTCTTGTGCCGGTCTGTCTAAAATGACAGTTGTGCAACTTTTACCCTACTATAATAGTTCGGCCGTTCTGAGTATGCGTTCCTCCTGTCCTGACACGTCGTGATTGTATGACGACGTAACTTTGTAATGGCGTTGCAGTTACGATAAAATTATTATTGCTGGTTGTTTACCGTTTTTACATTATTACAACATTATAGTCAATATAACGTGACTAACTGATAGGTGTAAGGAACGCATTCTCTGAACGGCCGAACTAGAATATATTAAGTATTTGGGGTGAGGGTGAACGATTTGGTGTGAACGTTCGAACGATAAATCGACTTCAGAACTTCCGATTAGTCGATGAATGTCGGGCGTAGTTCCTGAATACATCTTGAACTCTCAAGATGTGTTCAAGAACTACGCGCGGTGATCTTTATTATTCTTTTCATTATACATATTACAATCGTTCAATATATTTTTATTTTTTGAGACAATTAAACTCCCTGTCTTGGTAGAATGTTACAATTAAAACCTAAATTGAATGATAGAGAATATAGTTTTATGCTGTTGCATTTAGCAAGATTTTGCTCCTGATAATTATGGAGTACACGTACAACCTCCTTGTGTATGCGCGTGAAGACGATACCCTATCAACAACCTAATTGTACCTACCTAAAGTATTTGACAGTGACAGAGTTTTAGTGTTTCTAGCAAAGTAAAATTAACTTGCTGCTATGTAGTTTTTACCCAATTATGAGGCGTATGCTTCACTGTGCTTCGATGTATGTACATAGTCAAGTATTATCTATCATATTCTTGATTCAATGGTCAATCGTAATGGTCGTAATTTTTTTTGTATTGGATTGTATTCATAACTAATTTTGACGAAATGGTTTTTAGTTTTTACCTAGGTACGTCCTATGTAGGTAGGTATCAAAAATGATTTTGGTTGATTAATTATTAATTATATACAAATCCTAATCATGTTCCGAATTTGGCAAACATGGCATCATGGTCTCTCGGCTCTACAAACTATCATGAGCTTGTTTGATTTTGTATAAGGGTGTCTATTTTAAAATCTACTTATCTACACCTGTCTTGAAAGTTTACACAACCCTATTTCTTTATAATTATCATAATATCACACATATCATTCACTGCTAACAGAATATTAAATTAATAAGTATCCACCATAAATAGCAAGTATGTAGTAAGTACTTTTTAAAACAAATCGTAGTTTTTTATTTATGTTTAAAAAATACGATTTGGCTAAGATTCTGCTTATAATTCGGCAGTCGTTTTGCTAGTATTTTTCTTTCAGTAGTTGGTAACTCTTGCGCGGGGAAACTGGTTTACGTTTTGCAGTCCGTGTCCGTCGACTGCCTGAATTTCGTAGGTTTCGTGCTAGACCTCAACGTCAACTCAACGTGAGCACTAGTTTCGTGAAAGTGTTTAGAAAGTTTATTTGTTTATTTGCGCTGATATGCAACAGAGTTTAAATTTGTGAAACAAATAAGGCCTCGGCTTTAGAGATGGCTAGCGCTAAGTATGAACAGCTGGCTTCGAAAGTTGATATCGACGAAGACGTTTTGACTACTAAACCAAGAGGGAAAAGGTCGGATATTTGCTTCCAAAAAAGCCTTCTGTCTTTGAGCCTCATACTGCTGTACTTTTCGCTGTCCATCGGCCTAACATTCTACCAGAGATGGCTTCTAAAAGTAAGTCCCCTTCAAAAAGTTCTAAGTAACCTACCTATGTTTATTAGACCTGACTAACTTTTGTTTGCGGTTTCTCTCGCGTGGTAAGTGACTGGGTAACAACTAGCATTTTTTCCATGGCAATAGGTAGGTATTTTAATTTTAGATGAGCCATAATAAAAATCAAACAAAAACTATTTTAAAATAAAATATAATAAACATTATGTAGGTTTAATAATAGTTCTATTTACACTGTGTGGACTGTGTGCAACAACAGGTTTTTGACTTTACCTACAATGTTAGGTATATTTAAATTAAGTAGAGATAGCAATGTTTTTCAATAATTTATTAATTCTGTTTACACAAGTTTTTCAAATTGTGTAATTAATCAAACTTTTATATTTTATGAAATGGATATCTTGATATGTATTTAACTTATTTATATAAATGATAAAAATGAAACTGGGGTGGTACCTAATCAATTTTACCTATTTAAGAGGAATTATTTGTTTATCCAAAAATGTTAAAAAATACTTATTCAGTCTTTCGGATAACGTTTGATGTTAAGTCTATAAGTTTTTATATATGTATAAACCTGCAGGTTAGTTGTCATTCTTATTTAGTGAGGATTTCATTTTATGAGATTCAAATAACAAATCTTGTACATTTTAAATCATTGTTTACGATACGTCATTGATACAATGAAGAGGGCATTGTTTAGGTATGATATTCAACTAATTGTGTTTTCCTAAAAGTTAATTGAAGTTAGTAGGTACCTTACGGTATAAAGTGAAAATTAAAATTCATATTTTGTATTACGGATTATTTACGCAGATGTTGTGTTTTAATATGTTTATTTCTCAAAGAACAAAGTTTACTTACAGAGAATACAATATTTTAACAAAGTAGGTACAAAGTGTACTGGTTTAAGAACAGTATTGTAACAGTTACGTAGTTCCTAGTCAAACTGCAATATATCAAAATATATAATTATGTAATGTTTTCAAGGATATAATCTTTTAGACCTTGATTCTTTACACATTGGCTTCACTGCATTTTTACAACAAATGATTCATAATATATTCATGTCTAGAAAATATCTATGTATTATAACATCTTACACCATTGTCCCAAAACGCGCTTTTTAAATTTAACCTTAGCAGGGTTGTCTCTAACCGGGTGTGCAAGGTGTACTAGACGCCCGGGTGCCGAGGTCTGATGCGACCCTCAAAATTCGGGGGCACCGAGGTTTTTAATGGGGTGCGGGACGTAGCGACGGCACTGAACCTTAGCATCTTAAGAATAAAGTCTAGATCAGAATGCGCTCTTAAGCGTTGATATCGATCTCTGCACAATCCCAAATGTGTTAAAAACGCAATTTGAATGATTTCTAACTAAGATAGGTACTTTATTTTATTTTGTTCTTATTTTATTTTATATAATTATACTTTTAGAGTAATCTTTGACCCCTTTTTCAATCGAGTGAACAGACGCTAAATAATCGTAACTATAGATTTTTGCACGGGTCTTTATCACGTTATTACCTTTAAATTATTATCCCGACGTTAAAAAAATAATTAAAGGTAATTACGTAATAAAGACCCGTGTACAAATATATTGTTATGTCTAATTTTACATAATCACAATAGTTTGCTAATTATAATCTTGTTTTGTATTTTCGATGAACCAGATAAGGTTATTAAATTATAGTGATCCAAAAATGGTCACAGGCGAGACAACCCCGTCATAAATAGCTCGTGGTTAGGTCACTCCTAAATTCGATACGAGACAGTGCAAAATTCGGTGAAGGGCGCGCAGTTTTAGACTCGAAACATTTTCTATACCTACTAATATTAGGTACTAGCCGACCCGTGACAGAGCAGACGTCCTTCAATAATCGGATAGAAAAGACTGAATGTTTTTAGTCTGTGGTGTCAGATTTGTTGCACAGCAGCGCCATCTACACAGAAATCATGCCTTTTTCGTTTTTTTATCGTTTTTGGATGTTTTCCATATTTTAAAGTAGTCTATTATTTATTCGGGCATTATATCTATATCTACAGCAAATTTCAACTTAATCCGATTTGACGTTTAGGCCTGATTGAGGAACAAACATACATACAAACTCACAAACTTTCGCATTTTTATTATTATTAGGATAGGATTATTAGGATTAGGATAAAGAGGAAAGATTTGTGTTTTTGAATGTTTGTAACGAATAAACTCCAAAACTATTGGACCGATTTCAGCAATTCTTTCACTAATAGAATGCTACGTTATCTCAGAGTAACATAGGCTATATTTATTACTAGAAAAAATTAGGCATCTATACTAAAACTTCAATAATGTAACCTAAGGTGTAAAAATAAATAGTAATTATAAAGCGTGCGATGCCGGGGCGGCCTGCTATTCGTTTATGAACCAACTGACATTATCTAAGCTATAACAAGATAACGCGTGACTGATATGTTATCGTCTAAACAATAAATGTATTAAGGCCCTGTATGTCGACGATTGCTCTTTTTCGAAACGAAAAAAGAAATACTTCTGAACAAGCCACATCTCCTATTTTTATAAATATATTACTTCAGGTTCCTACCTAGATTTCTATTAAGCTGAAAACATAATAGCAGAAACTTTTCACGATAAAGATATTATTTCAAAATGATACGTTTTAGAATTTATGATCAAAATATTTTGATACCTACTATTAAGATCAACTTGTGATTTATTGTTAACTAGCTGACCCGTGCCCGCTTCGCTGGTCGATAGATAGTTTCACATCTGGTATTCCAATCTTCAAAATAAATTATAGCCTATATGTTGCCGAGGACTAAAAGCTATATAACAAAAGAATTTTCATCAAAATCCGTCCAGTAGTTTTGCGTGAAAGCCAGACAACAGACAGACAGACAGACAAAAATTTCAAAATATATTTTTTTGGTGTGTGTTACTTGTATGAAGACCCCTAGGAGTATATTTTTTAGTTTTTATTCAATGTACAGAATTGAACTCTTCTACAGTTTATTATTTGGGGGCACGGCAGTGCCCCCGCCAAGTCGAGCGCGAAGCAAACACTGCCGTACCATCCTTTACTGGAACCATTTCGCCGCATTTTCAGGCCCCTATTTGAGAACCTCTGGATAAGACCAGAACGCTGAAATTTTCGTCATCCAGTAAGCCATAATCACGTACTTAAAATCCAAAATTTCAAGTCTGTAGGTCATTTAGTTACGAAGTTAAGCGAAAGCAAAGTTTCGCATTTTAGACAGACACTCACTCACTCACTCACTCACTCACTCACTCACTCATGATCATCAGAATAGAACTAGTACTTCCCATAAACTCAGAGAGCTGAAATTTGGTACAGAGTTAGGGTTTAATGGCCACATAAAGGGAAAACCATAAAAACTAGGATAATCGAAGATCTGGAGTACCTGGTGACCCTGATAAGAAAACACAAGAGCCTAACCAAACTATTAGAGATCGACATACCGCCTTTACAAAAAATATTCAACTACTGGACCGATTTGAAAAATTCTTTCACCATTAGAATCCTACATTATCCCTGATGAACATAGGCTATAGTATATTTTCAAAAATATTAGGGATCCGTATGAAAACATCGATAATGTAATCCAAAGTGTGAAAAAATTAAAAAAAAATCCTTATATTGCGTTTGCTGCGGAAATTATTGACAATAGAGCAAAGTAATGTACTACAGTTTTAAAGACGACATCAATATCTACAAAAAAGTATGCAATACTATATGTCTAACTATTAGGGATCCGTATGAAAACTTCGATAATGTAACCCAACGTGTAAAAAAAAAACCAAAAAAATCCTTATATCGCGTACGCTGCTGTAATTGTTGACAATAGAGCAAAGTGATGTACTACAGTTTTAAATAGAACATCAATATCTACAAAAAAGTATGTAATACCATACATCTCACTATTAGGGATCCTTATGAAAAATTCGATAATGTTACCCAAGGTGTAAAAAAATTACCTTTATCATTATTATATCCGTGCGACGCCGGGGCGGACTGCTAGTACGCAATAAAATTAAAGGAAAACTCTGGATAAGACTAGACTGGCTTTTATACTTACAAGTTTACAAGAAGAAATAGTTGAACGATTAACTTTATTCTAATCGAACATTACACAAATTAACAAATTAAATAAACTAAAATATTAATTTCGCTCAAAATTTGATAAAAATATAATGCATTGGACTAAGAGTGGCGGTGATACCAGCGCACACGTCGCTAGATGGCGCTGACTGTATTTTAAACGCGCTTACGATTTGTTTTTATAATAAAAAAACAACTCATAAAAAGAAAAAAAAACTGTGTCAAATAAGAAAATCTAATAAAATAAATCAATAAGCCCACGTTTCTACAAAAAGAAGTGAAATCCCACCAAAAACATTCTGTAAAAAACTAGCCAAGTCTCGATGGAGCTGCTTGTTTATCTCTAAAAAGTAATGAAATCTAGACAAAGTCGTGTCAAGTCTGAGGTTCTTTACTGCGATTTCTTTATTATTATAGAATGTTATGTGACTTGGCCGTCAAAATACGTCTATTTTATGTTAGATCGGTGGTCGATTTGACGCTCCAAAAAGAAGACAGCAGAAGTCAGCATTGTCAATGCTGAATGCATGTGTTGCACAATCAACAACAGCCTAAACTAAGACACTAGCGTCCAATTACCAATACCTGTATTGGCTATTATCTCGCTTAACAAACATAGGTAGTTACAACAGATATAACATTACGTGTAAACAAAATTGACTTGTACCCACTAACGTATAAAGAATGTTCAACGGCCAAGGCACACAACATTCTATAATAATAAAGAAATCGCAGTAAAGAACCTCAGACTTGACACGACTTTGTCTAGATTTCATGACTTTTTAGAGATAAACAAGCAGCTCCATCGAGACTTGGCTAGTTTTTTACAGAATGTTTTTGGTGGGATATGTATTGACTAGCTTACCCGTGCCCGCTTCGCTGTGCGTAAGACATTTATAATACCATCGTTGACTTTTTTGTAGACGTTTTTAAGGTGTACAATACTGTAGTACATTATTCTGATATATCTCGTGGGGTTCAGCCAGCATTTGCAATGTAAGCGCAAAAAAATGTGTTTATTTACGACATCACATTAGAAACCTCTAAAATTATCAGTGTTTCTCTACAATATTATGCATGTATTATACATATAAACCTTCCTCTTGAATCACTCTATTTATTAAAAAAAACCGCATCAAAATCCGTTGTGTAGTTTTAAAGATATAAGCAAACATACATACATACATACATACATATTACATACAGACGCGGGAAGCGGAAAGCGACTTTGCTTTATACTATGTAGTGAAGATAGGTAATATGTAGATCTAGATTTCTATTAGAATAGGTTTTTGATAAGTAATTATACATAATTTATATCATTAATTTATTCGAAAAACAAAGGCGGACCACGCGCCGACTTGTGTTTGTCGTCATTGCAGCGGTCGGTAGGATTATTTATCGAAGTGATTAAATATGGGTACATCTTTATTCACATATACTATACATTATAAAATAAGAGATGTGGCTTGTTCAGAAGTATTTCTTTTTTCGTTTCGAAAAAGAGCAATCGTCGACATACAGGGCCTTAAGTTACTTTTCTTCATTTTGAGCGGTAATAACAATAACGTTAGTACTAGTTAGTACTTGTAAGCGGCCGCGGCAATGAGCTTGCAACCTGCCACGTGTGGAATACCAACTACTGCAAAATATGGGCATGTGCCAAATATAATGTTTGGACGTGTCTATCACTAACCCCTTTAGACATCTTCAAGGATCTGAGCGCCTGAGATTACAGTCGAATTTTAACTCTATTTAAACAAAAATAGATGTCTGTCTGCAGTGCTACTATTTCGCTTAATTCAATCGAATGTTTAGGTAATTAGGACAAGTTTACCTTAATTGGTCGTTATGGGTTATCCTCATAAGTACCCAAAACTAAAAATGTATAATACAAACGGGTATTTGCTGCGTTATAATAATAACCTTATTAAATCAGAAATCCTTAAATATAATATACCAGTGGTTAGCCCCGAACTGAATTTCGCGATGTCCGCTTTGTTGGGACTTAGCTTTGAGTATTCTTATGAGAATGTCAAAGAATGGATTTTTGAGTAGATATCTAGATATCTACCGAGATATCTCGGCGACACGGTCGTGTATCTGTTTACTATGAAACTTGACTTGATCCATTTGTTTTACTTTTTTCTTTAACTTAACAATCCCTTGACTGATTTTGATCATAAGTCTTACCAGCAAATTTTTATAGTAAAACTACGCACCTTGCCAATGCAGATCGGAACAATGTTCGACAGTCCTGCTCGAACAAACATGCGTACACTGCCGATTTGTCGCAAGTTGTTTCTTTCCCGCTTCGCTCGCATATGTGTGAGGCCAAACGAGCGTAAATTTTTGAGTTGTCAGTAGTGAGTAGCTTAATCTATACCTACGAGTATACTAATATTATAAAGAGGAAAGATTTGATTGTTTGTTGTTTGGCTACAAAACTACTGAACCGATTTGAAAAATTCTTTCACCATTAGAATTCTACATTATCCCTGATGAACATAGGCTATAGATTATTTTCAAAAACGTTAGGGATCCGTATGAAAACTTCAATAATGTAACCCAACGTGTAAAGAAAAATCCAAAAAAAAATCCTTGTATTGCGTTTGCTGCAGAAATTATTGACAATAGAGTGATGTAGTACAGTTTTATAGAGGACATCAATATCTACAAAAAAGTTTGCAATACCATATGTCTAACTATTAGGGATCCCTATTAAAACTTCGATAATGTAACCCAAGGTGTTAAAAATTAGCCATAAAATCATTATTACAACCGTGCAACGCCGGGGCGGACTGCTAGTTTCAAACAAAACAAAAAGACAATTCGCCGTGTGAATCAAACATTACTTTTCTATGAAACCAAATGCAGCAGAACTTCGCGAATGACAACTCAAAAAATTACGCTCGCATAGCCTCACACTAATCAACAATAACGCCATAAATACCTCCGAGTATTAGAATACTCGGAGGTAGGTATCATTAGTATTGACTAATGATTATTCCGTGTTTAAGGAAAAATTACGATATTTTCAAGTGAACATTTCCTCAACAGGACTTCCACTATCCGTTGACGGTTGTGATGTACCACCTCATCATCAAATGGCTGCTGTCGGTGCTGGTCCGTCTGGTTCTATACTTGATAACCGGCACTTCCCAACTGGTGTTGCCGTTCATAACCTGCCTCCGGTCTGTCGGCCCCACCGGCCTCGCCAGCGGCATAGACGTCGGCTTCTCCAACTGGGGACTGGAGCTGGTGACGATCTCGCTGTACACCATGACGAAATCCACCACAATCATCTTCATCCTGGGATTCGCTATTCTGCTTGGGCTCGAGAAGAAGGTGAGTGGGATTATTTTAATTTTTTAGCAAAATGTGGAATAACTTCCACGTTCGGACGTGCTCTCTAATTTTTTTCCTACCTTCTCTGACTAACCTTTTTAGACATCTTCATCCTCACTTGGGGATTACAGTCGTGAACCTATTTCATTTCGTTTTTCCATTATCGACCAGAGAAGTACGAGCTTCATAGCTTGTTTATAATCCGAGTAGGTACCTAATAAAAATAAATATTCTAAAATAATTTTGATCACTTTACAAACGTTATAGAAATACCTAATATGAAACTAAACGGATTTGGACGTACTCGTAATATGGGATATAGCTTATGCCCTGTAAAAGCATATTGGCTACTTTGTACCAGGTACCACATGAGTGAAGACGATAGCAAAAGCTAGTCTATAATAAAGGTGCAGGGTGGCATAATATGTTGTTATTAATATACATGTACATACACATTACTTTGTTTTTAGTCTGATAGACCATGCTGTTGTTGCAAGCGATGATTTGCGTAGGTATCATTCACATCCTCAAGCTGATAATAAATAGGTTAAAATAATATGATAACAAGAAAAAAAACCGGCCAAGTGCGAGTCAGGATTCGCGCACGAAGGATTCCTTACCATTCTCTATGAAACGAAAAAAATCACGTTTGTTGTATGGGAGCCCCAATTAAATATATATTTTCTTTTGTTTTTAGTATTTATAGCGGCAAATACATCATCACTATCACTTCATAGTATAAAGCAAAGTCGCTTTCCGCTTCCCGCGTATGTATGTATGTATGTTTGCTTATATCTTTAAAACTACACGACGGATTTTGATGCGGTTTTTTTTAATAGATAGAGTGATTCAGGAGGAAGGTTTATATGTATAATAACATACCTACCGTATAATAGCTACCCGTGCGAAGCCGGGGCGGGTCGCTAGTCTGTAATAATTTCAACTGTCTAGCTATCACGGTTCATGAGATACAGTCTTGTGACAGACAGACAGACGAACTGCGGAATCTCAGTAATAGGGTCCCGTTTTTACCCTTTGGGTACGGAACCCTAAAAACTAGGATAACGATTAACGATTGTGTAATCCGGTATATGCAGTAAACATATTCGCACATCTCCAGGCGTTCAGATCCTTGAAGATGTCTTAGGGGGTAGTCAAGCACGTTTTATCATCGGTCGCAAGCCCATCGCCGCTTATAAGAATACCAAATGGTTTTCGCGATGTTCTTCTACAGAGTTTGTACATCATTTCTGTGATCCTATTTAATGTAACTTGTATTGCGCATTAATTTTTTCAAACAAAAAATCCATTCATTCTTTTCCGGGATAAAAACCCACGATTTCTCAACAAATGGTATACACTCGGAAAACAGATACCTACTTACTTAAGACGAGGTATATTCTTTTTTAATTAATGTACAATAGTTTTTTTTTCTAAATAACCACAAAACATACAGTTTTGTTTTTATGACAAAGATAACTTATGGATTTAATCTAGATATATGAAGAACAGAAACACGATTGTTGAAACTTTTCGCGATAGTAAATCTTTTTCAAAGTTGGCTTTTCAAAAACACTTTTTAGTTTTTACTTAAAACTATGAATAGCTACAGTTCATCACATATAATTCGTTATATAATCATAAACATAAGCATACTAGCTACATAAATAAAAGACAGTTTCTTTTTAAGTTTGATGGTTTTCAAGATAATGCGATTTTATCACTTTCCGTCTTATCCGGGTAGACTCCATACAAAATACCCAAAATTTCAAGTATCACTCTAAATTGAGTTATCTAAGCCGCGATCTGATCAATATGAGCTTTAATCATGGATAATCATATTCTACTTAACAGTCTCGTAACTGTAACACAGAAAAAGACAAAAATAATAGTATAGAAGAATTATACCGTGTTTACTAAAAGCCTTATCATCCAAAGGCAATCTAACTGGCTTATAAGGAAAACCAAACAATATATTCGTATAACTAGCTTCCGCCCGCAGCTTTGCGTGGTACCTGGATAAAATATAGCCTATATGCTATTCTAGGGCATATAGGCTATATATTCCAAACTTTACCGAAATCCGTTCCAAGACACAAATATACAAACTTCCTCACGAACTTTCACGTTTAAAATATTAATAAGTAATATACACGATTCGTATAAGCGGCTATAGGCTTGCAAATTGTCACGTATTTAATGCTAACTACTGCAAAATGTGGGCATGTGCCAAATATAATGTTTGGACGTGCCTTTGACTACCCCCTCTAGACATCTTCAAATGATCTAAGCGCCTGCAGATCTGAGAGGATGTCTACCTATATGTACTTGGGGATTACAGTAGTGATCTTATTTTTTTTTAGCATGTAATGTTTCAAAAGTATGATTAGTTAGTTTGTTAGTATGTGTGGGTCAAATCTTGACAACGGAACTCCGTAGTAAATACTTTAAATGAGTTACTAATTTGTATACCTGTCAAGTTCCGATGACAATGCAATGTAATAAAATGAAATGCGCTGGTGGAGTATCGAAGGATTTTACAAAAGCTTGTTTTGTAAAATATTTTTCTCCAGAAAACTTATTGAAGAATCGCCTCTCCTATTACTACAAACAAACGTCAATCTCTTGGTACAGATAAATAGTATAGATAAACCCAAATAACAAAAAAACAATTAGCGTTGATAGCTGTGTAATTGCTTTGACAATTCCGTTTTCATCCGAAGTGTAGATTATGTGACAGTTTGTACGACAGAAGCCTTGGTCGGAATTGAAGGTTAGATCTCTATCAACTACGAGTAATATATTCTTCTATCCGCATCTGGTATTCTAAATAATTATTCATCTTCTACGCACTAGCACTATGCTACCAAACCAAATCTATAATGTATCTTCTATCTTCACTACATAGTTTAAAGCAAAGTCGCTTCCCGCTTCCCGCGTATGTATGTATGCTTATAAATATATTTAAAACTACACAACGGATTTTGATGCGGTTTCTTTTAATAGATAGAGTGATTCAGGAGGAAGGTTTATATGTATTAAACCCGTGCGAAGCCGGGGCGGGTCGCTAGTAATATATATAACTAGCTGTTCGCCCCGGCCTCGCACGGGTAGTACCTGGATAAAAAGTAGCCTGTGTTATTCTGATGTATAAGGTATATTACTGTAAAGTTTCATTTTAATCCGTTCAGTAGTTTTTTAAAGAGACTAGCTTCCGCCATTAGCTTCAGTCGCGTGGTACCTGGATAAAAAGTATCCTAAATGCTATTCGAGGGCATATAGATTATATATTCCAAGCTTTATCCAAATCCTTTCTAGCCACAAACATAAAAACATCCTCACAAACTTTCGCATTTATAATAATAAAGTAGGATTCTTCTGTACGTGTGTTTGTCACCTATCTTCTCCTAAACGGCTGGATCGATTCGGTTGAAATTTCGTAATTATATTTTAATGGTTCCTGGATGGTTTGAGACACAGTTGGACATGGTAAGTGGCGCTGCTGACGGTATGTCACCAAATTTGATGTACTGTACTCTTAAGAGGCTGCCAGTCGCTGATTGCTCTTTTTCGAAACGAAAAAAGAAATACTTCTGAACAAGCCACATCTCCTATTTTTATAAGTATATTACTTCAGGTTCCTACCTAGATTTATATTAAGCTGAAAACATAATAGCACAAACTTTTCACAATAAAGATATTATTTCAAAATGATACGTTTTAGAATTTATGATCGAAACATTTTATATACCTACTATTAAAATCAACTTGTGATATATTGTTAAAGATAGGTAATATGTAGATCTAGATTTCTATTAGGATAGATTTTTGATAAGTAATTATACATAATTTATATCATTAATTTATTCGAAAAGCTAAGGCGGACCACGCGCGGACGTGTGTTTGTCATCATTGCAGCGGTCGGTAGGATTATTTATCGAAGTGATTAAAGATGGGTACATCTTTATTCACATATACTATACATTATAAAATAGGAGATGTGGCTTGTTCACAAGTATTTCTTTTTTCGTTTCGAACAAAAATAATCGTCGACTGGCAGCGTCTTAGTACAATATTAGGGCGAAATTCGCCGGGTTAGCTTAGTAATATCATAAAACTGTAGTAAATTATGGGAAGCTTTATTTTTGGTACAGATGCCGAAAATGTAGTCTATGGCCAATAGTGACCGGTCATCCTGATCAGGATGGCCAGTCACCTTTAAATGTTTAATTTCTTCTAAAATATGAAGGAAGCAAATCTCATAATGAGGGAAGCAAATAGAAGCAATAATTGGGAAGCAATTTTTGGATAGTATTACATTGTGAAATACGATAGGTGACGCATCCTGACGGTAACTATATTTGGGGTTGCATATTTGACAGAGAACGTAATGATATTTTTTAGGTGTTTAGAGGGGCTTAGTATAAAATTAAATCCAAGTTTGTGGGGTCGCAACCCTTGTCCCGCGGCCGCCATCTTGTAAATAGGGGTGCATTTCGTTTTTATGGTTAATCTGGTCGTCAACATTTTGTCGCAAATTAAATTGACTACAACTTTGATTCCATAACTTTTAGTCATAGAACCAAAAATAACTGAATTATAAACGAAAATCAATCATTTTATCGATATTTCTTTTCGTCGTTTTAAATTTGTATCTAGTCATTTTATCAAAAAATATCAGAGCATTTTTATAGAAGGGTTTTATGAAATAATTTTTGTTATAACTTTTTTGAAATGAAAGTAAGTAATTTATTGCCTTACCTTACTACTATTACACACAATATACATACATAATAAAATACATTTATCTAGTTAGGCAATAGGAGTATGCTCAGCAAAAATGCTGACAGACAAAATTGCCTGTGCAGCGCTGATTTTCAGCATACCCCTTTGTAATCGCGACAGATGTTCGTCGGTTCAAAAATTAGTGAACGTTTTAATTCCCCTGGCTAACTATTGATACACAGAAAAAATTATATATATCAACACAAAAAGTACTGTATATATCTAAGCTAATATACAGTAATATTTTTACATTTTATTTATTTATTCGCTGCGAAACTAAAACTATTATCTTATGTATACATGAATATAAATGATTTGGCCTAGTTTTAAATCATCTTTTAATTAGAGTTAATCCAATAGAAGATGTCTAAAAAATTCTGAAAACGAAAAACGTTGCTGTCAGTACAAAAAGTCGTATGTCATAATTTTGCCATTTTTTATATTGGCTGTATGTGTAGTAAATCGATTTGTAGGAGTATAATAAACGTATGTAAGCTATAAAATAAAGCTATTTACATTTAAATATTGTAAAGAAACTTCATAGATAAGATAATAATCAGTTTTTTTGTGTCTCCTGAAAACCTAACGTTTTTACATACGACTTTTTGTACCGACAGCAACGAAATGCTTTTCTATGCGGTTATTGAAATTTAGACAGGACAACGTAGTAAATATTAGCTAGTAAATAATAAAATAAGCAAAAATATTGATGGACATTTTACACAGAGCCGTGTAGCCCCAAACCAAGCATAGCTTGTACGATGGGAACCAGATTACTGATATAATTATTTATATATTTTTTTTTATTACTTATGTACATAATTATATACCTATAAACCTATATAAGGTTAAACCTATATATAATTACATACATACTAACACCCATACTGAACAAACATGTATGTACCTATATCACACTAATGTTTTTCCTTGGGAATCGAACTCACAACCGTTAATTACAGCGCGCTACTTACAACTCAGTAAAAAAATTGTTAAAGATAATTATTATACGCTGGTTATCTGTTATAATTATGGGTAATTATAATATTATTATTATATTATATTATTAACTAGCGACCCGCCCCCGGCTTCGCACGGGTTTAATACATATAAACCTTCCTCCTGAATCACTCTATCTATTAAAAAAAACCGCATCAAAATCCGTTGTGTAGTTTTAAAGATATAAGCAAACATACATACATACATACAGACGCGGGAAGCGGAAAGCGACTTTGCTTTATACTATGTAGTGATAATGAATAGGCATTTAACGAGCAGTTTCACAATGTCTTCAAACTTTCCTGATTAGTAGGTACACATAACTATGACCATGACTGTGGTAACATAGTTCGTCGGTAAAATAGATAAGTAAAAGGTAAACGTGATAAAGACCCGTGTAAAAATGAATAGTATAGTTTTTAATAGGTTGGTGATGTTTTTGTTCTAGTAATACCAACAAGAAAGAAAATAAAACCGGCCAAGTGCGAGTCGGACTCGCGCACGAATGGTTCCGTACCATTATCTATAAAAAACTGAAAAAAGTTAGTTGTATTGGATCCCTACTTAGACATTATTTTATACTTTGTTGTTATAGCGACAATAAAATACATCATCTGTGAAAATTTCAACTGTCTAGCTATCACGGTTCATGAGATACAGCCGGACAGACGGACAGCGAAGTCTTAGTAATATTGTCCCGTTTTTACCATTTGCGTACGGAACCCTAAAAAGAAAGAAAGAAAGAAAACACACTTTACAAACAAGTACAACAAATAGCACGTTGTGCTATGTGGGCAAATAGGTCCCCGTCTCAGTATTAAGACGCACCTGCACTAAACTCAGGGATGTACCTTGGTGAAGTACCTACGGTACGAAGGTACGCCGCTGGTTTTCAGTCGAGGCCTAGGCATATTATTGCTACTAGTGATTTGATGATATTTCACAGGTTTTTAATGCTATTTAGACCATTATCAATGGAGATTTCGTCCATTAAAGTTGGAAATGTTGCAATTATAGTCGTAGAACTAATTATTCAGAACGTGTCAATGAGTTATCACGTGTTTGTAATGCATTTGTAGCCATTTTGGCCGAGTATTACCTCGACTTTCCGAATCCGAAGGTCGTGGATTACCCGCGAAGCATCAATTCTTTTTCTGTTCGAAAAAACTATATGCGCATTAACACGATGAAGGAAATCAGTTAGTATTTCTTTAAGGAGCGGCGGGCTTGCAACCTGTCACGTATGGATTGCCTCTGACTAACCAGCTTAGATACCTTCAAGGATCCGAGTGCCTAGAGATCTGAGTTGTCCACCTCGTGATGATAAATTATTGTTTTAATTTGAAACAGCATCTCTTATATTTGTGGTTATTATAGTCTAAGTAGATATCTATAGCATACAAGATAAGCTGACCTTATGTAGCTATTGTTGATATTGTTGGGTATTCCCCTAAAGATCAGTATGGTAAGTAAGTTTGTAAGAGCTAAGCAACATGTGTTGAAAATACAAAAATCAGAAAAACACTCCGAACAAAAACCCAATCTATTCAAAATATAACTATTTAATTTTTCTGAAACAAAATGTTGCCCCCTTTTCTTTTTCACGAAAATATGGTTTCGATTTGGGGGCACGGCAGTGCCCCCGCCAAGTCGAGCGCGAAGCAAACACTGCCGTACCATCCTTTACTGGAACCATTTCGCCGCATTTTCAGGCCCCTATTTGAGAACCTCTGGATAAGACCAGAACGCTGAAATTTTCGTCATCCAGTAAGCCATAATCACATACTTAAAATCCAAAATTTCAAGTCTGTAGGTCATTTAGTTACGAAGTTAAGCGAAAGCAAAGTTTCGCATTTTAGACAGACACTCACTCACTCACTCACTCACTCACTCACTCACTCATGATCATCAGAATAGAATTAGTACTTCCCATAAACTCAGAGAGCTGAAATTTGGTACAGAGTTAGGGTTTAATGGCCACATAAAGGGAAAACCTTAAAAACTAGAATAATCGAAGATCTGGAGTACCTGGTGACCATGATAAGAAAACACAAGAGCCTAACCAAACTATTAGAAATCGACATACCGCCTTTACAAAAAATATTTTACTACTGGACCGATTTGAAAAATTCTTTCACCATTAGAATCCGACATTATCCCTGATGAACATAAGCTATAGTATATTTTCAAAAATATTAGGGATCCGTATGAAAACATCGATAAAGTAATCCAAAGTGTGAAAAAATTAAAAAAAAAACCTTACATTGCGTTTGCTGCGGAAATTATTGACAATAGAGCAAAGTAATGTACTACAGTTTTAAAGAGGACATCAATATCTACAAAAAAGTATGCAATACTATATGTCTAACTATTAGGGATCCGTATGAAAACTTCGATAATGTAACCCAACGTGTAAAAAAAAACCAAAAAAATCCTTATATCGCGTACGCTGCTGAAATTGTTGATAATAGAGCAAAGTGATGTACTAAAGTTTTAAAGAGGACATCAATATCTACAAAAAAAGTCTGCGATACTAAAAGTTTTATTAGGGATCCTTATGAAAAATTCGATAATTTAACCCAAGGTGTAAAAAAATTACCTATAATATCATTATTACATCCGTGCGACGCCGGGGCGGACTGCTAGTACGCAATAAAATTAAAGGAAAACTCTGGATAAGACTAGACTGGCTTTTATACTTACTTATTCTTACAAGTTTACAAGAAGAAATAGTCGAACGATTAACTTTATTCTACTCGAACATTACACAAATTGAATAAACAAATTAACAAATTAAATAAACTAAAATATTAATAATTTCGCTCAAAATTTGATCAAAATATAATGCATTGGACTAAGAGTGGCGGTGATACCCGCATACGTCGCTAGATGGCGCTGACTGTAAACTACTCATAAAAAGAAAAAAACTGTGTCAAATAAGAAAATCTAATAAAATAAATCAATAAGCCCACGTTTCTACAAAAAGAAGTGAAATCCCACCAAAAACATTCTGTAAAAAACTAGCCAAGTCTCGATGGAGCTGCTTGTTTATCTCTAAAAAGTAATGAAATCTAGACAAAGTCGTGTCAAGTCTGAGGTTCTTTACTGCGATTTCTTTATTATTATAGAATGTTATGTGACTTGGCCGTTGAAGAGTACACAAGGGTACAAAACCAGGTGCTCCGTGACACCATTGCACCAATCTGTCGCCAGAACCGCTCCCATTAACGATGGATAATTGCCACTTAGAAAACGTTGATTCAATAACCAGTCAATTGTAGGCTTGATAAAGCTGCGTATTTCAATAATACTTATGTAAAGGCGAGCCTGAAACAAACAGTATAAAAAATACGTCTATTTTATTTTAGATCGATGGTCGATTTGACGCTCCAATAAGAAGACAGCAGAAGTCAGCATTGTCAATGCTGAATGCATGTGTTGCACGATCAACAACAGCCTAAAATAAGACACTAGCGTCCAATTACCAATACCTGTATTGGCTATTATCTTGCTTAACAAACATAGGTAGTTACAACAGATATAACATTACGTGTAAACAAAATTGTACCCACTAACGGATAAAGAATGTTCAACGGCCAAGTCACACAACATTCTATAATAATAAAGAAATCGCAGTAAAGAACCTCAGACTTGACACGACTTTGTCTAGATTTCATTACTTTTTAGAGATAAACAAGCAGCTCCATCGAGACTTGGCTAGTTTTTTACAGAATGTTTTTGGTGGGATTCACTTGTCTACTTTTAATATGGATATATTACAAGTCATCAACTATTTGTCTATATGTACCTATCAGTCAGAATTTGATGCTGATATTATATACATGTACCTAGATTTGTTTCGAAAATAACCGTGACCTCATAGCAAATTACCTATCTTCTTGTAAAGACCCGGGTTATTGTATTCAATAGAATGTTACTTTGATTGAAAAGGGTTTATTGATAAGGAGAATATTACCTGTTAACGCCTGCGCCGGCGCCGTCTAGACTAGACGATCCCATGATTTGATACTTTCATTATAGATTTTTTTATGGTGTTCATCATCGCATCGAAAACGAAAGAGGTGATTAAAATAAAATCTAACTTGATTTGTTCTACTTTACTAGACATTTACACACCAACAAAATCTCATTGACCTGACCCAAACGGATTCCAATAAGAAAATATACATCGACGTATTATTCGCGTTTAGAAATTTTCCATAATAAAATACTTTCGAAAAAAAACTTTGCCATCTGTAGTTTCACCCTTGATACAGGCAGCTGCCGTTAATCCATTCTATTATACCAACGCTTATTTTAAACGGCTTTTTATTCTAAATGGAAATAATACCCGTTGACGGACTTTTGAATACAATTCATGCTTCGTAGACGATTATGGATACAAAGAACCTTGATAACGAAGGGGTGTTTTTGAATAGCCCGCGAACTAAAGCTTTGTATTACAATCAAACAAGAATCTTGTAAGCCACGGTCTATAATTTTGCAAATATTACAATGTGACATTTCAGCAGCTGCACAACACGCGATCCCATGTATTCAATGCCATGGGAATATGTCGATTTACGCTCTGATGGATAATGTAAAGGGATAAATAATAGCAATTATTTGTACTTTGATCAATATAAAAGAGCTACTACCCCAACCGAACGTTTCTGTACCGGACGTGCTGGGAACTCCCAACCCTTTAGTTCAATCTACTATATTTATTAAATTTTATACATAATGAAGATATTATAATTGCAAGGGGGTCGCAACATCAAAAGAAAAGTACATAAATGCTAGATGCTGGTCATGTCACATGAAAGCTAGCTTTACTGGAATGGCCAGATGCACTGATTGAAAAGGGCATGAAAATTTGTGAAAGGGTGAAAGTAATAATTACGTAGAGTACCTTGAATAGGTGCAGCGGATAAAATGGCAACAATAAAAGAGAAATGCAAATTAATTCGGATTAAAAAAAAAACAATTGTTCTCTCACAAAAGGCAAATAAACATCTGCTCTTAGGTTAACTATTATTTTTTTCGAATATGCGTACGGACATCTGCCTGTGTGTTCGTTTGCCAGGCTAAGCCCATCATCGACTACATAGCCCAGCGATGAAGCCCATAGACATCTACTTATTTTGTTCGTACTAACTGACGGCTGATCACTTGCACCCGAGAGGATTTACTTAAGGTGATAAGTGAAATTTTTGACGTTTTGTATGGGCTGAGTCTACCCGGATAAGACGGAAAAAGTGATAAAACTGCATTATCTCGAAAACCATCAAATTTTAAAAGAAACTGTCTGTAATTTACTTAGCTAGTAAGATTATATAACGAACTAGCTGACCCGTGCCCGCTTCGCTGTGCGTAAGACATTTCTAATACCATCGTGGACTTTTTTGTAGACGTTTTTAAGGTATACAATACTGTAGTACATTATTTTGATATATCTCGTGGGGTTCAGCCAGCATTTGCAATGTAAGCGCAAAAAAATGTGTTTATTTACGACATCACATTAGAAACCTCTAAAATTATCAGTGTTTCTCTACTATATTATGCATGTATTATACATATAAACCTTCCTCTTGAATCACTCTATTTATAAAAAAAAACCGCATCAAAATCCGTTGTGTAGTTTTAAAGATATAAGCAAACATACATACATACATATTACATACAGACGCGGGAAGCGGAAAGCGACTTTGCTTTATACTATGTAGTGATTATATAAAAATGAATTGTTTAGCTATTCATAGCTTTGATTAGTTCATTCTTCAAAACCATTTATTACTCCTTTTAAGGCGAGTAATAAATGTTTTTGATGAATGCAGAATCGTTTTTTCTCAATAACCGCAAAACATACAGTTTTGTTTTTTACAACAAAGATAACTTCAGGATTTAATCTAGATAAATTACAGACGGAAACACGATTAATGAAACTTTTCTCAATAGATTTATTTTCCAAAGTTGGCTCTTCAAAAACCCTAGTTTCGTTTTTAATCAAAACTATGAATAGCTAAACTGTTCATTTTTTTATTTTTATTTTTTTTATCCTGGTAGATTCAGCCCGTACAAAAAGTCAAAAATTTCAAGTATCGCCTTAATGCATACTAGCGACCCGCCCCGGCTTCGCACGGGTGCAAAGCTGATTCCTATAAACCTTCCTCCTGAATCACTCTATCTATTAAAAAAAAACCGCATCAAAATCCGTTGTGTAGTGTTAAAGATATAAGCATACATACAGACGCGGGAAGCGGGAAGCGACTTTGCTTTATACTATGTAGTGAAGACAGAGCCATACAAGCGGCAACCCACTGAAAGTAGTAGAAGTCAAAGGGTATTTATTTTAATAACATCACAGTGCCAGTGGTTACTTTGAAACGTCTTAGGAGCTAGGTGACGGCTACGCCTGTTCCCCGCGACCAAGCCTAGAATAATCAGGCAACAAAAATAAATGCATCATTGAAAAAACATGATAGGTACAAAGTCGTGTACTTTATGCCTATAATGTTTTTTCGATTATACTTTCCTTAATGCTATGTAGAGCTCTAGTGTGGTGCCGATCGAATAAATGCATTATATAATTAGTTTTATGAATAAGCACATTTGACACGATGAATGTCTTATCTGCTCTTATTTATCTTGCTGTATGTTTGGTTGTATACTATGGCATCGCGTCGCGGATACTATAACCCTTAAATAAATAAAATTATTTCGAAATATTGTTTAATTCTACTTCTAAGAAATGGTTTGATAAGACTTTATATTATTATTATGAAATGACTTTGTAATAAAAAATTATCGAAATAGGTACCTAAAACTTTGAACCATCTTACAACTGATTAGTTTGGTTCTGAAGATGACTAATTTCCTTTTAATTTAATCAATAAAGCATAATTATTATATCCTGAATTAATCAGATATATCGAGACCGGCGGCGTGATAGAAAATAGAAAAACCGAGTAGAGTTCCACGACCTCGGTCTGTCTTTCAAGTAGTTTTTTCTCATTATGGCATCTCTCACTGGGTTTACTACAGTCCTTATTGTCATCCCTCACCCTCACCCTCACTTTAATGAATCTAACCCTCTTACTGCGCACTGAACGATAAATTAAATTATAAAATGCACATGAAAATTGAGAAAATAATTTGATATCAGATTGAGATTTTATTTGAGATAAAATAACTCTTCTTGAGTAACTATAAGTATCATATTTATTTATTTGCATCATGTACAATACATAGTAGGTATAGGTCTTATGAATATTGTAAGTAGTAGTACATGGGTACTGTTAGGACATAGCAAAATAAAAAACAAAAATTATTACTTATTATTATACTACTATTATATAAAAGCGGTATTGTAATCTTAACTAGGGTTTAATCAGTAAAATAGCGTTGATCATTTAACGGAACGGTTATGTTTAGGTAACTTATGCGTCACTCATCAACAACACACTCAACTTGCTTCGATTCTGACAGGATTTCATAATTTGTCCAGAGCGTAAGGTCCTCTTTGAATAATATCTTTTTACAAGCTTTTATTTAACTTGCAATGTATGTATGTATGTAACTATGTTTGTTAAGGTGAAATCTTGCAACTCAATTTTGAAGCAGTTATCTTCAACCGATTGAGCTGAAATTTGGCATACTTATGTAACTTAGTTGACAATGCAATAATAAGGTGACAGCAAGCTGATCTGATGATGGAGTCAGGAGCTGTTCAGCAGTCACTCACAACGGAAATTCTTAGTAAATACTTCGATTATGTAAAAACTTTGCATTCTTGTCAAGTTCCGATGACAAATGTTAATGATGTGACAGGTGGTAGCGCGCTGGTGCTCGATGGTTGATTTTACAAAAGCTTGTTATTGAAAAATATGTTTAAGGCTCTGTATGTCGACGATTGCTCTTTTTCGAAACGAAAAAAGAAATACTTCTGAACAAGCCACATCTCCTATTTTTATAAATATATTACTTCAGGTTCCTACCTAGATTTCTATTAATCTGAAAACATAATAGCAGAAACTTTTCACGATAAAGATATTATTTCAAAATGATACGTTTTAGAATTTATGATCGAAATACTTTGATACCTACTATTAAGATCAACTTGTGATTTATTGTTAAAGATAGGTAATATGTAGATCTAGATTTCTACTAAGATAGGTTTTTGATAAGTAATTATACATAATTTATATCATTAATTTATTCGAAAAGCAAAGGCGGACCGGACCACGCGCGGATCAGTACCACCGTGACTACTGTCAACGTCAGACGTGTGTTTGACGTCATTGCAGCGGTCGGTAGCAGGAGTTATTTATCGAAGCACCTAAAGATGGGTAACAACTCTAAAAAAATATTGAAAAAGAGAAAATGGTTATGAGGGGTGTTTAAAGCTACCCCTATTACTTGCCTACGTAGGTACCAGCAACGCGATCTCATAAAAACTGTCGATAATATTTACGATACGCATACGCCATCTAGAGCTTGCCGTTGTTAACTTAGTCGTTTCTGCCGCAGTTTTATGAACTGGCAGCGCCCTAAACAGAAAACTTATTTTTTATTTTATTGTCATGAAAACTTTCTAAGTTCATACGGTTCACTGTCTTGAAAATATAGTCTAAAATCGAATTCGTCTGAAAGTTATACAAGCAGAGGTATGTAAGAAGTTCGTTTAAATTGCAGGATACTCGTAGACCGATGCGAGTTTAATACATTCAAATTGATGCTTGCTTTGCTTAGCCCCGTTCGAGTGCGAGAAGAATTTAGTGCACATTACGTCTCAACTAAACGTGGTACCTATATAAAGTAACTTAATGCTATTTTAAGGCACAGGCCATGCATAGTTTCATACAAATCCGTTTGGTTATTCGGGCGTGCTTGCGCTACAAACATCCAAACATCTTCACAAGCTTTCGAATCTATGATATCAATAGAATTGCGGATTTCCTATTATTAGGTATGTGCTTTGCACCATCTTATTCCCAACGACGCCAGCAAAGAAAAGCTAGCTCGTATACA
The DNA here is from genome assembly GCA_912999785.1 of Hydriomena furcata. Lineage (NCBI taxonomy): Eukaryota > Metazoa > Arthropoda > Insecta > Lepidoptera > Geometridae > Hydriomena > Hydriomena furcata. The sequence goes on from OU538821.1 coordinate 6,454,367, forward strand.
AACACAATATTTCCGTAGGTGTATGAGTAATCTTCTAACGCTTTTCTCAACTGAGAATTTTATTGCAATTCTTGTGCGCCAATCTTTACAAATATATTGCAACCAATAACCTCTGGTGGGCTGGGTTGGGACGGGAGAGCAATGAAACTAATGAGGTCACAATTGATGCCAATATTACGAGACTGAAAGTGGCCGGATTCAGCTTTATTCGTTCTGAAAAAAATATTTTGCAAAAAGTGAGAATGCAAGTTGTATGAATAATAATAAGTTGTTGTTGTTGTATTTTGTGAAAGATATACATATAAAAAACAAGACCAAGATAAGATAAATCCGTTCAGCCGTTCTTGAGTTTTAGCGAGACTAACGAACAGCAATTGATTTTTATATTTAAATAAAAAATATACAACACTAGTTTTTAATTACCAAAAAAAATAATAACGTATTGTCAGTGTCTGTTACTAATTAAATTTAAGTAGTTAAAACTTAAATTAAAAAATTAAAAATAATATCCTTAAGGTGGCTGTTTCAAATATGACAGCTCGCATTTTTTGTACTTTTCCGTATTCTGTGGCCGCACACTACGAATAGTGCAAACGCACACATTGAAGCTACTTCACACTTCATTTACCAAGACTAAATAACTAGTCTTGATACTTGAAAATATTTGGTGCAATAGGTATGTCATATTTGTATAGGTAGGTATGTACTTAATAATTTTATAGGTTGCACTTGACAAAAAGAAAATAAATATAGAAAAAATTAATATATATTATAAGACAGGTTACAAATCGTAAAGTGATACTACACAGTTACTAATATTTGACTGTGCAAAAAATATTTGTTAGGTACCTATACCTACTAATAAAATACATTATGACAAAACGGTAAGTATCGTTTTTTTATAAGCTCTTATTTAACTTGCAGTTTATGTACATATTTATGTATCTATGTTTGATAAGGTGTAATCTTGCAACTTAATTTTAAGCAGTTATCCCCAATCGATTGAGCTGAAATTTTGCATACATAATATGGTGACAGCGAGCTGATCTGATGATGGAGTCAGGAGCTGTTCAACGGAACTCTTCACTAAATAGTCGAATTGAGGCAAAACTTTGCATATCTATATACCTGGTCTGATGATGGAGGTCGGATATAGCCATCGGAACTCCTCAACTACACAACATAACCACGTCGCGTTTGGGCTCGTTATTTTTATCTTGACGAGAACTAGAGCACAAGAATTTACAAAAGCTTGATTTAAAAAATATATTTTTAATAAAAAAACTTATTGTCATCTAAAATCGATGACGGCACCGTCAACGTTTCGAGTACCACTCACAGAAAGTTTTGAAAGTGAAATACTGATAAAATATGTAGGTATGCTTTTGAATATTGTGTGCGAGCTATGATCTCGAAGATCCATAGACAGCGCGTAGCGAGTTCTGGAATTAAACAGTTATTGTAAAATTTTACTAAATAATCTTCCATAATATTTTCTTTCCAGAAAAAGAGATGACCAGCTGCTCTTTTTACAAATTCATATTTTCCATTGTATTTATACTAAATGACATCACAAACCCGCAATACTTTTTAAGACCTATCCAAAGACATGGAGAGTATGCGAGAAAAAAAAAACATCTGAAAATATATATTTATTTCTACCACATTGTCGGCGTGACTAGTATATTCATGCCAAATTACAGCTTTCTAGTATTAAGAGTATCTGAGCTAAGCTGCGGACGAATGGACGGAAATGGCAAAACTATAAGGGTTTTTTGTAAACTACGAAACACTAAAGAGCACTTTCAGTATTTCGAATTAAACAATTTTTCAGGACACTTTATTATTTTTTTAATATTTAATTATTTGCATCATGTACAACTTAAGTATATGCCATCAAAAACAACTTGTAAAAATTAAAATAAAAAGCCAATTCTCGCAACGCAACTCAGTTCTTCTATCGTAAAAAGTTGTGAGATTTCAATGTCTGTCTGTCTGTCCAAAAAATGACCTGCACTGTTTCGAGAAAAGGATGGTACGACTGTGCCGCTTTTTTGCTTAACTTGGCGGGGGCACTACCGTGCCCCCAGATAAACCTTGCCTTGATAATAACAAATACCGACCTTTTTAGAAGGTTCAACATTTTTGGTTCAATGCGTATCGTATCATTCGTCAGTCATTCATCAGTCGTCAAATTGATTAATGCTAGATTTGTTGCACACCAGCACTCGGAGTCTTTTTATAGTTTTGGGGATGTTTTTAAATTAAAAATAGCATATTTATAAGCTATATTTACATCGACAGCAAATTTCAATTTCATCCGTTTAGTCGTTTAAGTCTGATTGAGGTACAAACATCCAAACATACCTAACATCCGCACAAACAAATCAGATTTATAATATTAAATGTAGATAGATAATAAATATAAATTATATTCGTAATCGAAAATTCAGGTAATTTTTCGCATTTTGTTCAGATAAAGTATCAATTTTTTCCATCCATGTATAAAAAAACACGCTTGGTAATATAGGGGAGGCCGGGTTAAAACCGTACTAAGGGTCATGGTACCTTTTTAGAACTTTCATTTCAAAACAGAAATGTATCAAATCATTATTTATATTTATTTAGTAGGACTAATTAGGGACACAAACAGGTTCACATTTTTCTGAAATTTAATATTTTTTATTAAAATAACAATCAAATACGAAACATCTGCTTATTTCGATTTTGCTCCAACGCGACGTATGCAAAAAGGTAAAACCGTAAACTATTATCATACTGTTTCGAAACGTAACTCGATGTAACGCATCTTCTACAAAAAAATCATCCAACTCTTTCATAGTCTGTACAGTGTACATGAGCCCAGCCCTTACAACTCATGCATTGTACCTAACCTTCATCTGTGTGGCTTGCACCAAATTCGTCAAGGCAATACATTATACAAATGTTATCATTAGTTTTGCATGTCCACTATTTTACCCCAGTATCCGGTTATGTCAGACTTCCCCTAAATTCGAAGAAAAATGTGACGTGGACGTGCTTCCCCGAGCGCGTCTGAGCGCTGACTGACGTGCCGACTTGAGGTGAATGTGAGTTTTGTATGGAAAAAATGTATGGATAAGTTTTATTGCATTTTATATTGTTCATAAATGAAAAAGTAAATTATTTGAAAACAAGATAATGCCACGCGGTATAGAGAAATATAAAATCTACAATTTCGTATTATTTTCAAATAAAAATATGCTGTGGGTCTAAAGATATTGGTACCTAACCAGACCCCATTTTTCGACATTTTCAGCGGTTCTTGCGACGGTAAAAACGTATTTTTTTGAAAATGTTGTATAGAACTGGCCAGTTTTTATTTTCTACTATTAAAGAGGAATATATTATCAGTAATTTTGTATCATTATATCCTCACAATTGTGATTCCTGGTTTTTAAATCGGTACCTGAAAATCATTGAAATACGTGTGTGGGTGTGAGCCGGGCCTTAAAAAACACAATATTTAGTTAACCGTTTATTCATACGCACCTACCACATAGCTACTCATATTTTCACGATTCTATCCATTCATAAATAGCTCGCCGTCTCCGTTGTAATTTGTGTAGTATTTTCTAGTACTGAGACCATAAATTAGTGCCAATTTTCGGTTAAAAAGAAACCTCGATAACTTTGTGATAGTGCAATAATAAATCATGCTGACAGTGCTCATATCATAAGAAGCTTCTGCTGCAACGGTCAATTTTTTTTTTTCGGTATATTAAAACTATTATTGTATAAAGATAATCTTGTTAGAGGGTTCCAACATCAAAAGAAGAAAGTACCTAAAGCGCTCGACCGATCATGAAAGTCGATCCGGCTGGATTAGTAACTGAGCAGATGCAAGATTGTAAAGGGCTTGCAAATTTGTGAAAGGGTAAAAGTAATAATTACTAGTACTTAAATAGGTATAATGGAAAAATTGGCTACAATAAAAGAGAAATGCAAATTAATTAGGGTTCAAAAAAATGTTCGCTCCTTTTTTATTCTCACACAAAAGGCAAATGGACATCTGCTCTTAGGTTACCTATTATTCTATTAAAACACTCGTTATGTGTTTGGACATCTGCTTGCGTGTTTTTACCGGGCTAAGCCCATAGACATCGACTAATTTTGTTCGTACTAAACTTACGGCTGATATAAAAAATCCGGCCAAGTGTGGGTTCCGTAACATTATCTATAAAACACGGCAAAAAAACACGTTTGTTGTATGGGAGCCCCACTTAATATTTATTTTATTTTGTTTTTAATATTTGTTGTTATAGCGGCAAAATACATCATCTGTGAACATTTCAACTGTCTAGCTATCACGGTTCATGAGATACAGCCTTGTGACAGACAGACGGACAGCCTTTGGGTACGGAACCCTAATAACTAGTCTTTATGTAAAAACTAACTTTTATATTACCTATACCTTGTTACTATGTCAAAATTAGATTCAGAATTTTCACAAAAAGAGTAGAGGCAGGCGGCGGAATGTTTACGGAACAAATACTCCGCGAGTGAAGAGCTTCTACTGTGATTTAATCGGTTTAGGGATACCATTACCTTTACAATAAATAATTCATTCTTTAGAAGTATTGACGAGTTCTACTGCTGAGGAACCATTTCATTATTAATAAACGAATGAAATCTTAATTGATGCCATTATTGCGAGATTGAAAGTGACTGGCTACAGCTCTCTTTGGGCTAAAAGATTTGAAATGAATAATGTAAATGAAATAAGATCACGACTGTAACGCTCGTATTCAAGAACGACACTATGAGAACACGCACCCACAGTGGACGAAATCTTTTTTCATAAACATCACTTTATGTGTTGAGCGGCACTATGGCGCACGCTACCGTGTGCCTTGAGAGCTCAACTTTGGCTAGAGGCACACGACAATGTGCCTCTAGTCACACTATGCAGTGTCGCACAACGCATAAAGTGATTTTTATGAAAAAAGATTTCGTCCACTGTGGGTGCGTGTTCTCATAGTGTCGTTCTTGAATACGACGGTAAGACTTGAGCCCTTGACTACTTGAGTCCTTGACCCAAGTACGGTAGACATCCTCTCAGATCTCTGGAGATCACTCTGGATATACTCTGTTCGTACTAAACTTACGTAACTTACTTACTCTGGATGCACTCAGATCCTTGAAGATCTAAATGGGTTAGGCAGAGGCACTCCAAACATTACATTTGGCACATACCCACATTTTGCAGTTAGCATTACAAACGTGACCGCCCGTCGCTGCTTTTTATTATTATATTTTTTTTACCTATAATTTAATCAAATCAAACCTACGCCATTTACGTTATTATTGATAACTAGCTGACTCGTGCCCGCTTCGCTGGTCGACAGATAGTTTAACATCTGGTATTTCAATCTTCAAAATAAATTATAGCCTATATGTTGCCGAGGACTAATAGCTACATAACAAAAAAAGTTTCATCAAAATCCATCCAGTAGTTTTCGCGTGAAAGTCGGACAACAGACAGACAGACATACAAAAATTTCAAAATATTTTTTTTTTGCTTTGTTATACTTGTATAAATGCCTCTAGGAGTTTTTTTTTAGTTTTTATTCAATGTACAGAATTGAACTCTTCTACAGTTTTATTATATGTATAGAATATATCGTCGGTTTAAAGGTAAAATTCATTAAGTGACATAATTGATCAAATTCATTAAATTCGTGAAACGGTCTCACCAGGGCAATATCTACAAAACAAAGCAGTTACAAAAGCAACCTAATAATCTAAAAACAAAATCAAACTCAATAGGATTGCATTTAAAACTATGAGCAAAATGCAATCTTTTGCAAAAAATAATTATTATCGCTTATAACTCCATACTAGTTTTTCGCATTTAATGAATTTTACCTCTAAACCGACGATATATATATATAGATAGATATGTATAGATGTATAGATAAAAAAAAAAAACAAATAGTGTCGTTTTCTCAGTGTAGTCTGGATATGACATCAAATAAATAAAAGGCAAGAAGCAGTTTTATTTGGCAAATGTAATGAATTTTAGCCAGCTCTGGCTTCCCTCAGTATAAAGTTTTATTGATTTGACCGACAAACGAAGGGTTGCTACTTTCGAATAAGTGTGCATGACGCCCCGCCTCCTTCACCCTTCTCTATTGCTAACTAGGGAATGGAATAGCTAGGGTGCACCGAAGTTATTGTGATTTATGTGCACTGTACAAGAACTGAATGAAATCATTTATTTATAAAAAAATATCAGAATTGGACGTGCTTATATTCGGAAACTTACATTTTCAGTTAATTAAGTGAATATTATAACGCGGGCGATGCTCATGATGAAGAGCATCTGAATTGTTTCGAAACGTCAGCAATACAAAAAAAAAACGTGGTAATTAAGCCGTATTTATAGTTAAAACATCATGAATATTGCTTAAAAAAAATTAAATAGGATCACGAATGTGATCTCAGATCTTCAGGCGCTCAGATCCTTACATGCTTAAAGGGGGTTAGTCAGATGTACGTTCAATCATTACATTTGGCACATGCCCACTTTTTGCAGTAATTAGCATTCCATACGTGACAGGTTGCAAGCAAATAGCCGCTTATAAGAATTGTCGCATAAAGTATGAAACTATGAATTTGTTTTTCCCAGTTTCTGTAATGCTGGCGCTGAAAATGTCATTGTGATTATAAAGTCTCATAGCTCAACGTGTACTTATAAGTGTCTGATGTGCAATTGCAACCCACACTGTAACATATTATTGTCGATGCCGCTGAGTACGAATATATTTTACGTAGTGGAAACCCTCGCGACTTCGTTTGCGTGAAGTTATTTTCAAACAGACTTCACTCTTTTAGAAATTCGAGAATTCCTTTCCTAGTCGAGTAGGTCACATTTTTGTTCTATTGAACATGATATCATAGAACAAAAAGACACAGTTTTTACCATAAAACTACCTGCAAGCTTCACACCCAGAGTCCTGTTTTTTGTGGTTTCTTAAAATAAAACTGTTCTATGAAACCAATTGGTAAAAAACTGTTTTTGTTCTATGACGTCATGTTCTATAGAACAAATGAGATCTACCCTCCTAGTGCACCCCTACACACTAAAAAATCATCTTCATGCATCTTCTAGATTCAAAGTTTCTAGGACCAATGGTGTAGGCTGTGCGTTGATATATCAGTTAGTTAGTCAGGCAGTCAGTAACGCAAGAGTTTTATATTATATTGTAATGAAAATGTCATAATTCACTCCTTGCAGTTCGGAAACGACCTACGCCTAGCATATTTTGTTTAGGCGGTGCTTGAAATTTTTGTTTCTTTTTGTGTGGGCTGAGTCTACCCGAATAAGACGGAAAAAGTTATAAATACGCATTATCTTGAAAACCATCAAACTTAAAAAGAATCTGTCTTTCGTTTATGTAGCTAATATGATTATCTAAAGAATTAAACATGATGACATTGTAACATTGTGAGTTTTATATATTGGATTTTTATAGTAGGTATACAAAATTGCTTAAAGCACTCAGGGATAATTATTAGGTTACTATTAGTTCAGAGTCAGTTCTGTTGTTCCGAATATTCAATCCTACATCCAAACTCATAAAATCTCAAATTTCTTTATAATATTAGGTTAGATTTACTAAAATGCCCACGTCCCTAATCAAAAACTAATTTTAGGACCGAGCCTACACGTAAACGCCGTGATGTAGCAACACTAAGTTAGTTCATTGCGACCAAATAATGACACACCGCCATGCCATCGCTTAAAAACTGATTCTTCCGAAGAAAAACTTGGCTAACTTGCGGCTTGCTAGTAGAGATTATAGAAGTGATTTTTAGGGTTCCGTAGCCAAAGGGTAAAAACGAGGCCCTGTTACTAAGACTCCGCTGTCCGTCTTTCTGTGTCTGTCTGTCACAAGGCTGTATCGTATGAACCGTGATAGCTAGACAGTTCAAATTTTCATAGACAATGTATTTCTGTTGCCGCTATAACAACAGATATTAAAAACTATGCTATCTCTACGCTCACTTCAGCTATAGCTATAGCTATTAGCAAATTACATACATATTTAATTATGTATGTAATATGTAATTTAAATATTTCGACGTTGCATATAATTCATGTAAAATATATTCATAACGTATAATTTTCCGATGCATAAATCAGCACACAAAGTTAAATTGGGATGTCGATGCTAGCTATTTTACAAATCCCGAACCGGCTATAGAACTCCCGCAGATTATTAGGACACAAATTCTCCTATCGCCTTCGTTTTTCCGATTTATAAGATCTAATACTAAGAATTGTTTGAAGTTCTTTTCACCAAGTATTGCAGTAGTTCAACGGATATTTCTGACCCGGCAACGATATAATGATAACCATCGGTAACTTAATGTGAGTGTGGCTCCGAGCGCGATGAATATTCAAGCACTTTCGCGAGACTTCAGGTCTATCGATTCAAGTAATTTTAGATAGAAGCTAGCCATTTTTGCTTTAATTAATGACACCGTGTCTTTAAAAAGATTTACTGAATCACGTTAATGGTAGTTTCGTGTTAAAATATACAGGTCATCCTTTATTGAAGTGGTCGATAAACTAAAGATAGATTTTATACTTATATTGAGGTGTTCAAGTTAGTGCTGGAGACTTATATGACTGGCCTCACAGCTCAGTTGATAGTAACTCTGCCTTCTGCGTTGTCGTTTGTGGGTTCGATTCCCACCAAGGACAAGTATTTGTTTGATGAACATAAATGTTTATTCTGCGTCTGGGTGTTATCATCTCTTGACGAAAAGTCATGAATGGTCAAAACATTTTCGTCGGTTTTCTTTTTAGTTTTTAAAACGCAATTAATGTTTTAACTATAATTATTGCAATATTTATATATGTTGGAATTATTGTTATATTATTGTCTTAGGAGCAACAAACAGTCGTACTTTTATGTATGTTCATAATCTAAATGATACAACGGTGTCGATTTTGTTGTGTCCACGCTAAACCTAAAATTTCTAAAAACGATCGCTCTTATTCCTTTACGTCAAAGTCAAAATATCGTAACATCGTTCTAATACTTAGCTTAGTTTTAAATAAATTTTCGATTTTCGTGATTTAAATTTAATCAACATGTAAATTGGTGTCAAATATGCGAAATAAAAGAGAAAAGACTAAAATATCCTAAGATTTAGTACTGTCACTTTGATGTTACGCTAATTTAAAACTTTAACGTAAAGGAAATAAGAGCGATCGTTTTTAGGAATTTTAAGTTTAACGTGGACCCAACAGAATTGCCATAACCCACAACGTCATCCAACGTGATTGTCAAGTCAATATATTTTTTTATTGATAGCAATTGATTCTGCCAAATGATCGTTACGGTGTGCCATAAGCATAGCGGAAATGGCAGTTATTAATGAGCCGTAGCCGGTTACATGGAAGCATTGATATTGTCCACCAATATTTATTTATTTATTGATTAAGGTGATGATAGAAATTTATGTTATTTTTTGTATGAGTCTACCCAGATAAGACGGAAAAGTGATAAAACCGCATTATCTTGAAAACTATCGAACTTAAAAAGAAACTCTTTTATTTATGTAGCTAGTATGATTATCTAACGAATTATATGAAAATTAACTGTCTAGCTATTCATCGTTTTGAGTTAAAACGAAATAAGAGTTTTAGAAGAGCCAACTTGGAAAATAAATCTATCGAGAAAAGTTTCACCAATCGTGTTTCTGTCTATAATTAATCTAGATTAAATCCTTTGTTTTAAAAATAAAACTGTAAGTATGTTTTGCGGTTTTTGAGAAAAAAATATTCTGCATTCATAATTAATTACTCTTAAAGGTGTAGACCTGTTGTCAAATTCCTAACCATCAATTACGTAATCTTTGTGAATTTCATTAAAATAAAATAAAGTCACTAAAATAAGTTTGTTTTTATGCAAGTGTGACTGGTTGGGACTGGTATCACAAGACCTTATCAAATGAAAGAATGAAATAGGCTCACGACTGTAATCCCCATGTACGGTAGACATCTACTCAGATCTCCTGGATCGCTCAGATAATTGAAGATGACTAAGGGGGTAGTCAGAGACACGTCCAAACATTACATTTGGAACATGCTTACATTTTACCTTATCACTTGCTCAGATAATTAAGTGCAAGTACCGCCTACCGCTATTCTAGTTTCGCGTCTGCTTTCTTTAGTTCTTAAATTATATTTTCTTCCACAGTCCTGGTCCCTCGTCGGCATCGTGCTCATGATAGCGGTCGGGCTCATCATGTTTACATACAAAGCGACACAATTCAACTTCCTCGGTTTCAACTTCCTACTACTGGCTTCCTTCGCGGCCGGACTTCGCTGGACATTTGCCCAGCTCCTGATGCAGAAGTCCAAACTGGGGCTGCATAATCCTGTGGATATGGTGTTTCATGTGCAACCGTGGATGTTCCTGTCTCTTCTGCCGTTCACCATCATGTTTGAAGGTAATTTTCACTTATTTACTCTATCTTTAAAGTTTAAAGTTTCCACGCTGATTTAAGTCGCGGCTCGTATTCGCACAAGGCAGACGACATCCTAAAATCGAATGCTACATAATCTTAAATTCATCGAAACATTGCCGGTGCTTTCATCGACAATATATTTTTACGTGAGTAATACTCGCGTTTCTCATAATATCCTATAAAGCGGCCTCCAGACTCCCGCGAGATTCACGGCGTGAAGTCGCGCCGTGAATCGTGCGCGAAATCTCGCGCGTACGACGTCGGCTACACATTCACGCTAGGTTCACAGTATAGTTCGCGCACTCGACCACGATGGACCCCGAAATTGCTGCTGCGGGACTTCTTTGCGCATTAGCTATTTATAGCTACGCTTCTGTCAAGCACAAGCTGGTTAAAAAGAAGCGCAGAAGAAGAAGATGGTGGATGTTAATTATCCACCGACGATGCACGACTGAGCGGCCTGCGAATATGTAGCCAAGACAAGTTCGCGCCAAGTTCGCGGCCCGCGAGCCCTTTGTCGCGGGACAAAATACCGACAATTTTCGGGGAACGAGGCGCGAACCCGCGAAGAATATGCGAATCCAATCTACACTCACAGTTCGCGGGATGTTCGCGGCTTCGCGCGCGATCCGCGCGTGAATGTGGATAAGGCTTAATGGTTTAACTATTTTTCAGAGGTGATCTAAGCTGTTGTTTCTATAGAAACTCAGTAAACGGTCTTATTTATCTTTGAGAAGATGAATGATAAAAAAACTTAGTTCGTCATGGCTCATGGTTTTTGTATTTAAGTCATTGTTGTTGGTTCAAGAGCCTTGATGGTCGGTCTCTTTGCTACTTCCTACATTTAAACAAACCAATAGTTTCAATCGAGTCCGGATTTTAAAATAACTCGGATATCGATTATGTCCCAAATAGAACAGCATTGGACAGAACCTAAATATAAGTTCCTGGCGAAATGCGCAGTCAATTTAGCTCAAGCCAAATCTGCATAATTTATACTATTGCAGCTAACTTTCTTATAACATGCTAGGTTTCTTTAAATACTTATACTCGTCTGGACCAAACTTTAGTCCATGCGGTATCTTTCTGGGACGCGCTTAGCGATGACTTATGTGTGTAGATAAGCATGAACTTAAGACTTAAGTCTTGTATTATTGTGGAAAGGGCTAGTGGTGTAATGGATGAGTGCCCGACTTAAAAGGAGGAGGCACGGCTTCCATCCCCGCGAAGGACCAAATGTTTGCATGATCTGCAAATCGAGTGTTGTGGTACCATGATACTTGTAAGTTCTGATACGACACAGAGAATCCTTGTATGGTATCTGGACTACATATATATTATTTATGTGGTTGTTCTGTTAGTTGTTTATTTAGGTAAAATACATTTGTGCAAAACTGTCAATACGTCAATTGTTTGCCGCTTCGCTACACTTTTGTAAGACGTCTTCGTTCGATTATGCAAAGCCATGAATATCCGATCAACCAAGGCAGATTGTGGACGACATCTACTCGTTCAAGGCATTTCAGATTATATTATGGCGAACGAAGGCTATTCATTCTAAACACAATAGGAAACAATTGTTTGGAAAAATTAATGATCTCTGTTATCAGTTCAACTCGCTTCATAGAAACTTAAATAGGAACACGACTCAGATCAGATCTCCAGGCGCTGAAATCCTTGAAGACATCCTGAGGGGGGAGTCATAGACACGTGCAGACATTAAATTTTACACATGCCTACTTTTTGACTTTTCGGTTTTTTTTACTTACCTATCTATGATCTCTCGAGGCTTAATTCTGACCTTACTCTTTTTAAAATTCCAGGTTCGGACTGCTTCACTTACCTCCTATCTCTTCCACAAGAGCAACTGCTGCCAAACATTCTGAAGGTCTCCGTCGGAGCCACGATAGCGTTCGCAATGGAGATCAGCGAGTTTCTCGTGGTCACTTACACTTCTGGTCTCACACTGTCTATCGCTGGTATATTCAAGGTAAATTGATTTTTCAACTGATCTCAATTCGACTCGTTTACATATTTTGTTTTGATGCATTATTTATGTGTATTTACCGCGCATATGTTTTCATCTGGTGATCCGATATGGGTGATTTTTAGGGTTCCGTACCCAAAGGGTAAAAACGGAACCCTATTACTAAGACTTCGCTGTCCGTCCGTCTGTCTGTCTGTCTGTCTGTCTGTCCGCTGCTGTTGCTGCTCTAACAACAAATACTAAAAACAGAATAAAATAAATATTTAAAGGGGGCTCCCATACAACAGAGAGTAGAGAATAGTCCAAAGTCAATGGTCCCATTTAAAATGTGTTTGTGGACGAATAGTTCCTTCATAATACTAAAAAAAAGAATATCGTTTATTGACTTTTCGATTAGTCGAAACATTTACGTCGCTTTTCGAGTTAGTACACGTAAAAATATAGGGTTATTTTGTTTTATTAATCCACAAATATCAATAAATCATTCCATTCCTCTCTGAATTCCAGGAGATGTGTATCCTAGTTCTGGCAGTGGAAGTGAGCGGTGACCAACTCAGTCCGATCAACGTGGCTGGTCTCGCAGTCTGCTTGCTTGGCATCATAGCGCACATCGCTCATAAGATCTTCATCATCAAAATGTTGTCGGGAACAGTGAGGGCCGTGAATGATGATGATTTTGACGTCTTAGCCACCAGGTAAGAACTGCAAGCCTAGTTTATTCAACCGAGAAATTTGTCTACGAAGGAATAGACAAGAATTCCATTGGACGTATAATATAGTGCCGTAGACTTGAAATTTGTGTCGAGGCAAGTCTAGAAATATCTTTTCTCGTTTATTCTTGTGATTGCTATGCTCAAATCGTAAAAAAATCGCTGTATAATAATAAATATACATTGGTGGGTAATTCACACAGCGCCAGCTAGTTCTAAACATAACAAACCAAATAACTGATATAAAATTTATATATTTTTTTAAATACATACTCATAATACCTCCAAACTTAAACTAAAAAAATGTTTTTGTCTTCTGTAAAATAAACTTTTCTCTAGTGTTTGTTCTAGGCATGATATACGTAACACTTGAACAGAATGCGAATTTACTAGAACATTAGTAAAAGTAAAAGTAAAGTAAAAGTTTATTAGGACAGAAAAAAAAATAACACTGGTACAAAGGTGAAGCACAAAGGAAATTGTAACATTATTAATTGTCTCACTTACAATATCACACTAGCGTACCTTGGTTAGCTCTGTTCCCCGCACTAGGTCTCTTTCGAGCCTGTATAGCGGGGTCACAGCGACTCGCCTCGGCGTCTCTGTTGTAACGTAAGGATTATTTGATGAATTTTTCAATAATTAGGATAGGTTGTGCAGAACTTGCTGTATATTAAAAACTAGGAATAAAGTAATAACTAGGTATATAAATCTAAGCAATAACGATCATCATGACTGGAGTCTTTTGTCTCTCCGTGTGTATGTGAACTTTAGTTTGTGTGTATGTTTGTGTGCGTGTGGATGGGTGAGTATGTGTATGGGTGTATAGGTGTATAGGTGTATAGGTGTGGAGTGTATGCATATTTGTGTGTGTGTGCTTGTGTGGGTATGTGTGCGAGTGGGTTGTTTCACCTGATATCATAATCTGTTTTATATTGGGTGTTTCTGTTGTGAATATGATCTAGTAGGTATAGTATATTATTAACTAGATAGCATCAATTAATTAGACTTTCTGTTTCGCAGTAATTCAATGCCATTAAATAATCATTCAGCAATTTCTTGACGTCTCTAAAGTTTCTGTCCACAATTGTTACGTACTTACTGACATGGTTGTACAGTAGCGGCCCAATGTTGCCGGTTGATTTCGTTCCGTATTTGGTCCGAGTTTTGGGGATTTTAAATATTCTATCTTTCCTACGTCTGGATTTTCGGACCTCGATGGTGTCTGAATTTACTAAGGCATGTTGTTTAGTCAACGCGGCTTTAATAAATAACTGTCTAATTGACAGTACTGAGCACTCTTTGTAGAGTGAACTCGTAGAATACCGTTTAGGTTTAAATTTAATTACTTTCAGCAGTGCTCTTTGTGCCCTTTCCAGCTGAACCATGTGGGTTTTTGCGGCAGCACCCCATGCTCTTATGCAGTATGTGAGAATAGACTGAGCAAGGGCGTAGTAGACCTTGATGAGAGGTTCAAAATTTAACGCGTGTCGGAGTTTCTTAAATATAAAGATCAGTTTCCGAGTACGTCCAGCCAAGTTCACAATTTGATTTTTCCAGGACAGGTTTTTATCTAGGATTATTCCTAAGTATTTAATGTTATCTTTTTGGCTAAGATATGGACAGGAGCACTGGATTGGTTGTGAGCATTTTGAACCATGCATCTTTAGCTGAAGAGGTTGTTTAGGTTGGGAAGTTTTTGTTATGGAAAAGCTAATGTAATTTGTCTTAGAGATGTTTATAGTAAGTAGGGTATTTCTTAACCAATTTGAGACTAGACCTAAGCCTACATTTGCCACAGTCTCAACTTCATTCCACGTTTTTCCATGAAACAAGAGTACTGTGTCGTCAGCGTATGTAACTATTTTTGCATTATGCAGACTCATATCACAGAGATCGTTAATATATATTAGAAATAGAGTCGGACCGAGTATGCTACCTTGCGGCACACCAAATTTTGTGTTATCTTCACTACTAATGTAATTGCCGACTCTAGTTCTTTGCGTTCTGTTAGTAAGGTAGCTCTTAAACCAATGTAATGAAGTTCCCCTAATTCCAATCATCTCTAGTTTGGCCAGCAGAATTGGGATGGACACGGTATCGAAAGCCTTGGCAAGGTCTAAAAATATTCCTACGCAATTTTCACCTTTATCTAGATGTTTGATGATATCATCCGTGACCATAAGGACCGCGTCTTCTGTACTTCGGCCTGATCTAAAACCGTACTGATTAGGCGAGAGTAAGTTTTTTGTTTCAAGGAACTTTTTCAGTCGATTGTTCATTAGTTTCTCCAAGACCTTTGATATAATTGGGAGTAGAGATATAGGCCTATAGTTCATTATGTCGTCGTCATTACCTCCTTTATGAATTGGGCAAATGACAGACTTTTTCAAAGCTGAAGGAAATATACCCATGTTAAAGCTCTCTTGGCAGATAGCTGTAATAGGTTCTAGCAGGTGTGGCAGTGCGAGTTTCATTAATTTTGCAGTGATTCTGTCCCAACCTGGGGCAGAGTCATTTTTCAGGTTTTGGATCGTAGAATGAACTTCAACGACGTCTGTAGGGAGTAAGCCAAAGGAAGACAAATTTTTATTTTTTACGTTAGTTTGTAATGCTAGGTCGTGTTCATTTCTATTAAGTGACATGAGAGTATCGTGCGCAAGGTTTGAACCGACATTTATGTAATATTTGTTGATGTTGGCAAGAGTTACGTCCGCATTGTTGCCATTTTTTATTAGGTTCTCGACTGGATTCGTTCTCAATGGAAAGTCGCATATTCTTTTAATAGTTTTCCAGGTTTTTTTACTGTCATTATTATTTTTCTTTAACTCTAATCTATCATGCGTTCTCTTCAATTTTTTAAGTATTTTATTGCACACGTTTCTGTAGTCTATGTATGTTTTTCTTAGTTGTTTGTTTTCAGGATCTTTTTTAGATTTGGAATGTAGCTTATCCCTCTTTCTCATACATTTTATAAGACCAGCTGTGATCCATGGTTTAATGTTTGCCTTGGATCTTGGTTTTCTAATGGTTTTAGTATACGCTTTTATTAAATTAGAAATTACTGTAAGAAAGTTCTCTGTAGCCTGATCTAGATCAGATATGTCGAGAGTGTTATTCCAGTTAATTTTAGAAAGTTCTAAACATATTGCATTAATGTCTGTTTTGTTGTAAGTTTTATGTAACATTTCAGTTTTGAGTTTTTGTCTTATTGAGAATAGTGCTATGACTGGTGAATGGTCTGTAATTATGGCTGGTAGGACTAACGTGGTAGCTCTATTTTTTGTTTTTAACATAATATGATCCAAACAAGTATTTGACAGGTCTCTGGTTACGAATTGGTGTCCTGGTAGAATACCATGACTTGCTAGTAGTGTTAAGTATTCGTCTGCTAAGCGTCTGTCATCAGGATTATCATAAATGTTGATGTTAATATCTCCAACCACGACAATATTCGGGTATGCTCTGTATTTTAATAGGAGCTCTTCGAGTGAATTAAGAAAATTTGTTATGTTAGCAAAGCTTGGAGGTCTGTACACCGCAATAACACATAATTCTTTGCCAAGGAGGATAATGAGACAGTTGGCATTACAGAAGTTTGGCTCATGTACTTTAACTTTTTTAATATTGTTTTTTATGTACACTACAAGCCCGTCATTTTGGTTCAAGTATTTTAATGTGTAAAAAGAGTTATAGTCCTGCAAGTGTGAAGGATTGTAGTGTTCAGTTAACCAGCATTCGGATAGAATGAGTATATCAAAATTAAAGTCAATTCTGCTTAACAGAACCAAGAAATCGTCAAAATTTTTATTGATGCTACGAATATTCATGGAAATTATCGACACGTCATTTCTGAGAATATCTAGGTGAAATTTACAATCTTCCGGTTCATTCAATAAGTACGAGCGAGAGACACTGACATTGTCAATGTCCGTAGAAATATCTCGTATATCAGACATCACGTGATATTAATATAAAAGATATAGAGGTGAATTGGCACATTCACTTGTGTCAAATTCAGCATTGTGTTTATTTTGCTCGGAATAATGTTGTATGAACCTGTAAAATTGTCAACCCATGTAATTCTGTTGTGGAATTTCTGTTTCTGTGTGTGTGTGTATGGTACGTGTTGCATTATGTGTAGTAATTTGTGAGGAGGGTGTGGTTTGACTTCGAATGATGGATCATTAGTTATTAATATAATGTGCAGAAAGCTAATATTTTGAATTCCATGTGAGTAGAAGGAATGGAAATAGTTAAAGAAATTAATAGTTATTATGAGCGCACTTAGCCTAGGAATGTAGCAGACGCGTGCTAGTCAATCCTCCAATATGAGCTCCTGGGCCATAGACGCGATTTGTTCCTCAGACTTAATTTCAATTGCCGGCAGGCCTTCTTCTTTCCTCAGGAAAATTTTGCCTCTGGCTGACCAGCAGAACTTCCAGTTTCCAGCTTTCACTTGTTCCCGGGCTAGGTAGTGTAGTCTTTGCGCCTTTCTTGTTAAGAACTCATTTAAGTATATGGGCTTTTTGTTTTCTTGCAGTCCTACATGATCAGAGTTTAATTTTTCTTTATTATTGGTCATGTTGAATTTTTTGTAGGCCTGTAGTAGGTCAGTCTTCTTCTGGAGAGTTGTAAACTCTATTATGATTGGTCGAGGACGGTTATTCTTTGCTGGTAAGCGGTAGGCATTACGTATGTCCCTGACATCACAATCAATTTTCAGCGATTGATGAACTTGCTTGATTACACTCATCATATGCGTATTATTTTCAGTAGGCAGATTTCTTATTTCAACGCATGCCTCTCTAATTTTTCTTTCTACCACTTCTACCTGCTCTTCCAGAAAGCTTACGTAATCCTGCGACTTTCTTCCTTTTTGCTCTAAGTTTTCAACGCGTGCTAATAGCTTTTGTTGCTCTTCTGTGATTTTTGCTACAGTACATTTTATTTCTGTGTTTGAGACCAATAATTCTTCGTTTTGACTTTTTAGCGTGTTTATATCTTGTTTTAACTGCTCAAACTGATCATGTTGGCTGGCCTTGAGGTCTCTAAACATGTCTTGGATGTTGTCGCACATGTCAGACATAGCCTTGGTCATGCTGTCACAAGTGTGGCATTCTGTAGTAAGGTCAGGTATTTGTTTATGACAAGTTAAGAACAGTTTTAAACTGGTTTTTCGTCTTCATTATGAGCGCGAGCGTTATTTAAACCTCATTTGATACCTTTACAAACCACAGGTCAATTACCAAAGAAAATTTAATAATTTTTTGTACTAAGTATCATATAAATCTGAGAAATAAGAAGAAAACATGGCAGGCACATAGAAAAAACCTAATCGTGAAACACACATGAACGTCGTGCACGTGACGTTATTTTCAAACAGGCTGCTGCACCCTCTTAGGGGCTAAGTTTCGGGAATTCCTATCTTAGTGCACCCCTAAATACCAAAAAGAATACATCCTCCAAATTACAAGTTTTTAGGATCTGCGGTTTAGGCTGTACGTTGATAGATCAGTCAGTTAGAATTGAATTGGATTGATCGAAAAAAAAATGATAGACCGACCCCAAGCCGTGTTTGCCTGATTCTTCTAGGCCTGTCGCGGGGAACAGGCGTTCACCTAGCTCCTAAAACGTTTCAAAGTGATCTTTGTGATTTTATTGAAATAAAATAAAGAGACGTATCTTGCGTCTAGTGCCACCATGTCACTTTATTTATTGTTTTATTAAGGGTATCCCACAGTGATAACACAGTACAATGTATAATAAAATATAAGGTAAACTGATACTGAGCATGGCAGTTCGTAAACAAAGAAGTAATCAAATTAAAATGAGAAATAGAGTAGGTACAGTAAAAAAAAAGTACTGATGAATAGTTTTAATGTTTCAGCCGTTCACGGCCGATATCCGGCGAAGCTGACGAGCCATTGCTTACGGCCACGAGCTGGGCACCAGAACGCTGGACGAGAGACGAGAGCGATGACGCCGCTGTTCTGCATGAGGTGCTACAACGTAGGGATCAGAGGTAGGCAAGGCAATCTGCCATCACTAGGACGAAAACCACGAAAAACAATCAAATGTAAATATAAAATCACAGATAATCATAGAATAGGACGATTACCACGCGAATGAGTTTTTCTTTGTGACTAAGACAATTCAAACATCGTGCTGCAACGTAGGGGTCAGAGGTAGGACGAAAAACACGAAAAACAATCAAATATAAATATAAAATCACAGATAATCATAAATTAGACGAATACTACGCTTATGAGTTTTTCTTTGTGAATAAAATTCTATTACCACATGCTATATATACAGATATATTTGCAACCATGCGAGGTTTGTCGATTACCGCGCAGGGTAGGTACAGTGGCCTGAGTACTTGTCGATACGATAGTGATTCGTGCTCAGGGGTTAGCATGAACTATTATCGTATCGACAACCTATCGTCAAAATGCCAAATCGGACACTTATACAAAAGAAAAAGTGTCAGTTTTGTCATTTGGACGATAGGTTGTCGATACGATAGTGGTTCATGCTCAGGCCACATGTAGAAAAGTTAAGGGGCTCCCAGTCGCTGATTGCTCTTTTTCGAAACGAAAAGAGAAATACTTCTGAACAAGCCACATCTCCTATTTTTATAAGTATATTACTTCAGGTTCCTACCTAGATTTCTATTAAGCTGAAAACATAATAGCAGAAACTTTTTACGATAAAGATATTATTTCAAAATGATACGTTTTAGAATTTATGATCGAAATATTTTATATACCTACCATTAAAATCAACTTGTGATTTATTGTTAAAGATAGGTAATATGTATATCTAGATTTCTATTGGAATAGATTTTTGATAAGTAATTATACATAATTTATATCATTAATTTATTCGAAAAGCTAAGGCGGACCACGCGCCGACGTGTGTTTGTCGTCATTGCAGCGGTCGGTAGGATTATTTATCGAAGTGATTAAAGATGGGTACACCTTTATTCACATATACTATCTATATCTATACTAATATTATAAAGAGGAAAGATTTGATTGTTTGTTTGTTTGTTTGTATCGAATAGGCTCCGAAACTACAGAACCGATTCAAAAAATTCTTTTACCATTAGAATCCTACATTATCCCTGATGGACATAGGCTATATAGTATTTTCAAAAACGTTAGGGATCCGTATGAAAACTTCGAAAATGTAACCCAAAGTGTGAAAAAAAATCGTAAAAAAATCTTTATTTCGCGTTTGCTGCGAAAATTATTGACAATAGAGCAAAGTAATGTACTATAGTATTATAGAAAATCTACAAAAAAAATATAATACTATAAGTCTAACTATTAGGGATCCGTATGAAAACTTCGATAATGTAACCCAACGTGTGATAAAAAATCCAAAAATATCTTTATATCGCGTATGCTGCGGAAATTATTGACAATAGAGCAAAGTAATGTACTACAGTTTTAAAGAGAACATCAATATCTACAAATAAGTCAACAATACCATATGTCTAACTATTAGGGATCCGTATGAAAACTTCGATAATGTAACCCAACGTGTGATAAAAAATCCAAAAAAATCTTTATATCGCGTATGCTGCGGAAATTATTGACAATAGAGCAAAGTAATGTACTACAGTTTTAAAGAAGACATCAATATCTACAAATAAATCAACAATACCATATGTCTAACTATTAGGGATCCGTATGAAAACTTCGATAATGTAACCCAACGTGTGATAAAAAATCCAAAAAAATCTTTATATCGCGTATGCTGCGGAAATTATTGACAATAGAGCAAAGTAATGTACTACAGTTTTAAAGAGGACATCAATATCTACAAATAAGTCAACAATACCATTTGTCTAACTATTAGGGATCCGTATGAAAACTTCAATAATGTAACCCAAATGTGATAAAAAATCCAAAAAAATCTTTATATCGCGTATGCTGCGGAAATTATTGACAATAGAGCAAAGTAATGTACTACAGTTTTAAAGAGGACATCAATATATATCTACAAATAAGTCATTAATACCATATGTCTAACTATTAGGGATCCGTATGAAAACTTCGATAACGTAACCCAACGTGTGAATCAATAGCAAAAAAATCCTTATATCGCGTTCGCTGCAAAAATTATTGACAATAGAGCAAAGTGATGAACTGCAGTTTTAAAGATTACATCAATATTAACAAATAAGTCAGCAATACCATAATTATGTCCAACTATTACAGTTATGTCACAATAACTACTTTTTCATGTAAAATATGCAATGGTAACGCCGCCTGTACAAACTAGGCCACATTATTCGTACCTGGGTATTAATCCTTATCCAAAAAATCACTTCATTTTCAAGGCCATATCAGTACCTGTAAATTACTTTTTTAATTATACCATTCCCAAATTCCATACCATTCAAAAGTTATTATGAGTGTAATAATCTATAGGTACTAATATTATTATGAGGAAAGATGTTTTGTATATTTGTATGGAATAAATACAAAAACTACTGGATATATTTCAAAAAATCGTTTACTTTTAGAATGCTACATTATCTCTGAGTAACATAGGCCATATTTATTGTTTGAAAAAAATAGGGATTCCTATTAAAACTTCGATAATGTAACCTGGGTAAAAAAATACCCATAAAATCGTTATAATACGTTACTCCCGTGCGGAGCCGGGGCGGACTGCTAGTACATTATAAAATAGGAGATGTGGCTTGTACACAAGTATTTATTTTTTCGTTTCGAACAAAAACAATCGTCGACTGGGAGCGCCTTAAGGTTAAGGCTATAACCACAGATGACATATTATTACAGTACAGTACAGTACAGTATAGATTCTTAAATTTATAAAACAAAAATTTACAAAACGATACCTATCACGCCATCTATTGAGACATTTGTAGTACTATAACTGGAAATCTTGGAGATGAGACCCCATTATATTACTAAAACACGCGTTTATATAAAAAAAAGATCACTACCACACAGGTAAGGACGATTTCAAATTTGATGAGCTTATCAAATTATTTATTAGGTTAAAATACAAAACATTTCACATTGAAAACGAATAAACTTAAAAACTGTATCGCAATTCCTAGTGTCCGCCTCTTGTTTACAATAAAATTGATATTTATCTACAATTGGTGCAATATTGGTGTCGATTCTGTTGGGAACCAATCTAAATTATCGATTTGATATCTCGAAAATGATTACTATCTCTTTTACACTATACAAAACAAAACGAGACGGATGATAAGTTTAGTTTTATTTTAGTCTGGCACCAACAGAATCACCATTAGTTAAGTAATATATTATAGTATTTGCTTACAGTGTAACTTACATCTAGTTACGTCTAAGAAACTACGTAAAAGAGGTAATTTTTTAATCATTAACGTGAGAAGTATTTGAGTGTAAAGTGTACGAGTATAGTGCGTGCAGTATTAGGTGAGTGTGAGAGTTGATATCTACGCAGGTATCTACTATCTACTACACACACACACACACACACACACTGCAATGTTGCGATGAACATAGATGTTTCTAATATTGATGAATTTTTATAAGTATTTACAACAACAGAAAGTATTTTTATCAGTCATCTAGTTCCCATAGTACAAGCTTTGCTTAGTATGGGCTAGAAAGCGTGAAATATACACCATTTTTTTTTATCGTATCTCATACACGTAGTGGAAGGCCATTTTACAGCTATTTATAGGTGTGACTAGATAAATAGGTCTACCAATTATCGACTAGCTTAGTCTCCAAGTCCCCAATTCCCCAAAATTATTAAGGTTCAGTTTTTTAGGTGTTATTTAGTCAGCGATTATCTGCAAAAAGAAATAAATGTGTATTTTTATATCGTACTTGTATGATCATAACTATTGACAGGGTAATCCGATTTTGATTATTCTCTGTCTATTGTTTTGGGAATTATCCCGAGATGGTGCCATATACATTTTATATAGTAGTCAAGCTAGAAATTAAAAAAAAAACTACATCATGAACTCGTGACTTTGCAATTTTTTGTACCTTAATTCCCTATCTAGACCGTGGACGTGATGAATTGGTTATTAAACTCAATATTCACTGTGAAAAATTGTATTGATAAAAATACACTGCTGCTGTGGTAATCGTCCTCCTAGTTACCAGTGAAATCATAATCCTTACTATTTATTATAAATACGAAAGTTTGTTTGTGTGTCCTTCTTTTACGCACCAACGGAGCAACGGATCAACATGATTTATTGCAGAGATATAGGATATATTGTATCTGATTACCGCGCGTGCAACACCGCGGGCAGAAGTTGATAGTTTTTTTTTTTTTTTTTTGCTATTTGTTTATAAAAACAAAGTTATTATGATGATTACGCAAGTGGAAATGGACATGGAAATATATAAGTCAGAGCTCTTAAGGGTCAGAACCGTATACAACCTTTGTTTCATCTATGTACGCCAGGGTTTGGAGGTGCATACGTCTGAGAAGAACTATCGGGACCTGTGATGAACACCGTTCGCCAAAGTTCAGAATTTACCTGTATGTCAGAGAAAAATGTCCCTTACTGACAGTAGACGCGGTTTAAAGTCCAGCACGTAAATAAGTTTTGCGTATCCCGTATAAAGTAGCTTTACGCTGTCAAATGGCTTTT
Organism: Hydriomena furcata; assembly: GCA_912999785.1. Lineage (NCBI taxonomy): Eukaryota > Metazoa > Arthropoda > Insecta > Lepidoptera > Geometridae > Hydriomena > Hydriomena furcata. The sequence continues at coordinate 6,478,242 of OU538821.1, forward strand.
GACACGTGCAATTTCGGTCAAGCATTTAGAGTCGGCGCACATTGACCACATGCCACAGCCACAAACTCCGCCACAGCGCGTGGCAGCCACTTATGTTTATGCTATTGTGTTATGTGGTCGGCAGCGGGCAAGTAGCGGCGACTTGTATGTGAAAACTACAGTCGGTGGAGGCGTTTTGTGGTTGTCGCGTGTGGACCGTGTGCACACTTATTGATCGAATGAATTGCAGGTGTTAAAAGTCCATTTGAGTAGTACAATGATAGTACAGGAGCTTTGTAATCACCAGTCCAGTAGGTCCTTCCCCGACCTTTGCACTAAACCCTCGCTCAGTCAAAACATAGAGACCCCAAGAATCCCGCCGGCTATTAGAGTAATATACATTAAACTTAGTGTATATTTTTTGAGGACCTACAACATAATATATCAGTATAAACGCGATACCTCGATGTTCGTGCTTTGTAAATCCAAGCCTTTTCGGTGTAAGAAAAGGTTAATACACGGTGCTTTTAGAATCTTTTAATGTAGATTATATACCTTATCTAAGAAAAAAGAGTTGTATGCAAAAACAAAGGTCTAATTGGCACCAATTGCTTAAATGATGCAACAAAACATGATAGTCTTAGTAGTTATAAAACTCTTCAATCTTTCTAGAATCGCTAGTTTTCTTCAAAAAGGCCAGGCGGGAGTTTTTGGGATGTTCATAGAAATAAAAATATACACTAAAATGTATTTTTATATGTAGATGTCGCAGTTCCAAGTTGTTTATTTAATAAGCTTTTTTATGTTATTTTGTTGTTCGCCGTAAAATTAATTTATAGCTTGTTATAATATTTTATGCCTTGTGTTGTAGATTTTAATTTTGACTATGTTAGTGGAAGTTTAGCTGTTACGTGTTTGTTGCCTATATGTAGGTACCTTTCTCGAAACATAACTAATTATTACGAAATAAGGTAAAACAACCATAAAAACGTACAGACGTAACTATGTATTTTTTTAAATTCGCATAATTCACTAGATGGCGCTGTTTTTAATAATTTACGTCTACGTAAATGAAACGATATTTAACTTTTGCACTGCCTTGTTTTAGGTATACAAACATACAATTTTGACATTTAAACATTTGGTAAAAATATTTAATATTAGCTGTTCGCACTGAAATTTATGGGCTAATTTTTGGTACCTTAGCTAGGTTACATTATTGCAATTTCCGTGAGGTCTTCTAGTTTTTGATAGGTGAAAGAATTTTTATAATTGGTCCAGTCATTTTGTAGTTTAAATATGTACCTAACAAAAATACAAAAATATAAAATACTAGCGACCCGCCCCGGCTTCGCACGGGTAGCATATTATACATATAAACATTCCTCCTGAATCACTCTATCTATTAAAAAAAACCGCATCAAAATCCGTTGTGTAGTTTTAAAGATATAAGCAAACATACATACAGACATACAGACGCGGGAAGCGGAAAGCGACTTTGCTTTATACTATGTAGTGATACGTCTTTGTAATTAATGGCAAAAAAGTAAATTACCAAAAAAAAAAACTTTTATGATTCAAAGTCCTTTTTTTCCTCTATATTTTTATTAGTTTCGGTGTCTAATAAATATAATTGGAAAATTAGTAGGTACCCAGCGTCATCTATTGAAACTGATTTAGCATACATTCTGTAAAGACATTAGTTTTTTTAAGTGAAAGTTTATGCATTTATATATAATTAACAAAAACAATAGTGAAAATAGTTTAAATCGTAATTTTTAGTAATTTAACGATACCACTCTATTACATTGGTGGTAATTCTGTTCTCACTATAAACCAACTAAAATTGTGTAAAATTTGTAAATGGGCCTGTTTTTAACAAAATTTTATATTTTCGTAATGTGATTTAGTTTTGTCAAATTTCCAGATAAAATATAAAAAAAATACTTACTAAGTTTTAGTACTTTTTACGCAAATGAGACTTCAACGGGGATAAAATAAGATCGATCGTATTTAAATCAATTTTAGTTATATTTTAGTGACAACAGAATTTCCACCATTAATAAATCAATAAATTACTTACAAAAAAATCTGCTGATTTAATGTAAAATATGATTTTAAATTCCAGCAGATTTTTTATAACTATAAGAGTATGTGACTCTACATAGTATAATTTTATGATAAATATCTAGTCTTTGTGTTCAGTTGAAAAATGTGCACAATAAATAAGTTACATAAATTATCGAATTCAAAAAGTGTGGACATATTTAAGTTGACTATATATGTTCATGTACTTCTGGAACTTAGCTGTACTTATTTAAAAGTTATTACATTGTAGTTAGGTGGTAAGCACGGTCGCGGAGTAGGAAGAATATCGTCCAATGACCCGTATTACTTATCTCTGTTACTCGCGCATAAATATATTGCCTTCGCGCTTGCACGCAGCTAAGCGCCCCGCTTGTTAAATGATGACGGGTTATTGTACGAATTTCTTTCTGCTCCGCGACCGTGCAAAACAAACAAATTATATGCCCGTCTGCGGTTAACAATTAGTTCAAGCTTAAAAGCATCTATTATGCTCACCTAGAAACGTCAATTTGTATAGATACATCATCGCTAAGTGCGACATAGAATGTGATACATGCAGACGAACAAGTTGTTTGTTTTTATCAATTGATATTTCAAAGGGATATCGCGTTATTACCTTTTTCTACGATATTCGTTTGGTATTATAGTTATTTGTGTTTCTAATCGCGAAAGCGGTTTGAAAAACCCATTGCTTTTCTTTTTACTTTATGTATTGATAACTACTTATTAGACGTTTTTACGAAAATGTAATTTATTTTTTGGTTTCATATTGTAATGTAGGCATGCGTGTATTCTAAAACATAAATATCACGCAAAACGTGTGTTATCTTTAGTTGTGAGTCTTTTAATGGTGAATGCAAGTAGCATGCATACGTAATATTATGAAGCTAATGTGTTTTTTTATGTTGTTAATTTTACATTCCTATAAATATTATGACTGTTTTACATTTCCTATTAATTTTCTAAGTGAGTTTTATGAAACTTTCTTCCAATAACATTCCTTCTCGAAACCTGTTTACATAATGTAAACTTGGGTTTGTACGTTATTGCACAAAATTATCGATGTAGATGTGTATGTTCACTTCTTCTGTAATAATAAAACGGGAAGTTTGAAAAAATAATGCGAGCTCAGGATTGAATGAAAGTAAGATATCTTCGAATCCGAATATGAAAAGGAAGACGCCATTTTTATTCGGCATCTCTTTCTAACTTTAGTCAAACGTAAGAGAGGGCAACAAAAATGGCGTCTACGATGCAGTTTTCAACACGGCAGTATTCCTGGGGTTTTTAAGACTAAGTTCTGGGTAGTGAATTAGCATTTGGTTTTTTGTTACGTACAGTAGTGACTCAATTGAGTCGGTTATGGACGGAGGGGTGATTTTACTTAACAGGGGTGAAACTTATACTTATCAATAGGTATCAATCAAAACTAAATATTTTTATAACATATTGACGAATAGAATTTGATAACACGTATTTATGGTCGTATTTTTAAATGTTATTGCACTCGTGTTTAAAATATTCATAAGACGTGGGGTGGGATAAATCTTTGAAATATTTTACATCTTATGCCAAGAGTAGGTATTTCATTTCTCATAAGGTTTGTCTCATCCAATGGTCAATGTTGGGTCTCGCATCCACACTTGGCAAACATGACCACCAACTGGTCGGTAGACTTGTCGCTGCGGTTAGCATTTTACACTAAATTCAATTATACACGCAATTATACTACTAGAACATCATTCTACCTACCAAGTCGCGGTTGCCAAGTGAGTGCGATTACTATTACTAAATTAATAATAGAGGATAATACGCACATTACTCACTTAAAATTGTGATAGTCATGTCTTAACTTTCTAAAGCATTCTCTATTGCCGGCCTTCCTCTTTCTGCCGCTTGGTCTTCGTTGACCCTCAAAATACTTCCATACAAACGTATTCCTATATTGCCTTCCTAGATTATTATGGATTCCATCCTTTCATACACTTGTCTGTTAGGATAATTAAGCTTAATTGTGTGCTTTATGAAAGTTGTGACATGAACAAAAGTACACTTAGAATTTATACTTAAATATTTAATTACCATGTACTTGTACCTAAGAGTGTAGCAATTTCTGATTTTGATAGAGTTAACAAAGAGAATCAAAGCTGAACAAAATGTTCGACCGCGAGTTCATCATATTTTTATCTTATTGCAAGTATTGTAATCGACACTGAGTAATGCAATATAGAGTAAAAAAGCCTTAAATACATCCTCCTTTTACATGTCATACACCCCCCTTCCTAGATGACTACCTTAGCTGATTATCACAGAATCATCTCTAAATAAGCCTTTACATTATCCATACAACATATTTTCTGAGAGACTTGCTCTATAGATACAATCTTGTAGGTACCCAACTCATAGATTAGTTCGTTTTGAACACATTTATATCGTTTATAATTCAGTGTTATTACCTACATCATACGAAGAATTAGATTATAATATCCATATAGGTACTTGTTACATTCCAAGGACCGTAAACTTGTAGGTCATTCATGTAAACTTGTATGCAGTTTACATAAATGAGATAGTGGGTGTCCGTTGTTTATGTTATTGTCTGTTAAATGTTTAAGCACTGAAGTCTAAAATTGATAAAGCCCTTCCCAAATCCATAACTATCCAGCAATTTAAGTTTTTTTTTGTAATTCACTGTGTTCTATACATTAGGTAACTTGATATCCGTGTGTATTTTTTTAACTTTGGTACTTATACCCACATAGATATAAGAAATAGATTATGTATTGCGACGAAAAATTAATATGGACCAAAATTTATTCTCAAAAGGTCGTCGGAATTGTAGAATTTTTGTATGAATTATTGGCACACAACTACTATGTAACTTGAGATAAATTGCAAGTGAAATTCAAAGCACTTCAACATTTTGTACACTAGCGTCATTTTAAACAAACATTGTGGTTTGAATTCAGCTTCGGTTAAAATAACACATGTTACTCGCACGTAGGTACGTGAAATAATATTGTTTTAGTTCAGGTCGATCAGCTTATGTACGCTTTTGGTGCAAGACACACCCACAAGTAACAATACACAATAAATTATTCTGGTTTCGTACTACCAATCTTACAAAGTATAACATTTCAAAGACGCCATTTTGTTTTGTCATCCCCTTCGGTGAGGGGGCGTATTCGAAAAGAATGAAGTATACTACAATAAATGTAACCCAATGTTGAGTCCCCTCTAATGTTGAAAAAAATGCGCGGGTTCTAGGCCTGTCCTCACTTTGGGGTAATGAAGAAAGCGTTTTTGTACTTGGGCTGGGGTACAAAAAAGGAGATACCTTTGAGCGCTGGTGTGTGATTTATGACAGTATTTACGTAGAACGAATATGGTTATTGTAAAATATACCAGTCGGGCGTTCTCCAAGTCAAATCATGTGAAATAAATGATTACCTAAGTGAAATTGATATAACATATTTTTTTACTACCCTAATCCTAGCTTGTTTATGCTGATGTAGGTATATAACTACCTAGTACTTGTTAGGTTGAGTCTTGCACTAAAACCTAAATTGCATTTGTCTCCTATATACGAATCAATATGTAACGTACGATATATAAGAAGTGGAATTACAGCTTCCTATCTTGACTTGTGTAATATCGTTGTATTAAATATACCATTATTAAATTAAAACTTGTGACTTGAACTGTGGTTTTTTAATTTACTATTATTAAAAACTTATGTATGTGTTCTCGAATTATGTATATTTTTTCAAATCGCCGAAAAATATTTTCTATTTTGTTTAAAATATCGATTATAAAAATAATTACAAAGTTTCGTTAGCAAAAATTGTATAAAATTCGTTTTGTTATGGCGAGGTCGAAGTTTAGCTTCTCAAGAGGCCCGTTCCTAAGCTGAGTTGCGAGGGGGTGCGGGCTACTAGTTGCCCGCTCAGTCTGAACAACTTGCCGTTGATGGACGTAGCAGCCTCCATCTTTCTCAGAAACATGTTCTTGCAAGACGTATTCAATGTTTTCTCAGTAAGTGTCTTATTCGATTCCGAATCCAAAGAGTTGATGATTGAATCCGCGTCCGTGTCCAAGTTAAATATGTTGGTCTGCGACTCCTCTCGCCAAAGCTTCTGAAGGTTCAGCGCCATCAGTTCCAACTGCACCTGAGATAGTTCTCTGATAACGTCAATCTGAACAGACATGACATTGTCGCACGTCTTCAGCAGAGAGTTAAGAGTCTCCAGAACGTCTGCTCGACGTTTCTGAATGCTGTACTGGTTGTCGATGTTTCGTTCAAAAAATGCGAGGTGCTCATAAAGTTCAGCCAACTGCAATGAACAGGATATGTACTGAGCGGAGTGGTGCTCGAAGTCGTAGTAATGCTTCGCCCTCATAAGCCACTTGTGCGTAAAAGCAAAGAGCTTTCGAGCCTCCTCCACGTTGCAAACCATCTCCAACGGAACCCTAATCTCCATATCTTTCAAATCCAAAGACGGAAATATGAACAACTTCTCCTCAGTGCCGTCTCCTTTCCCAGTTTTTTCCGCTCCCATGTCCTTCATATTTTCTTCTTCGAACTTCTCGTTATCGTTCACGCTGTCGTCCAGCAGGTCGACAGTCTTCCAAAGATCGGCTCGAGACGACGGACTAGAGAAGTACCGGTTCAAAATCTTCTTTTTAGACAACTTAAAGAGCGTTAACCCGAACTTGACCCAATGGTGGCTCAGCTCTAAGAAATGCATTTCGAAATCAGCCTTCTGCAGGACGAACTCTTCGGGCATGAGTTTGCAGTTGTCGTGGCAAGTGCGCAGTACATGGTATGCGGCGCAGAGGTGGTGTCGCGCGTTACCGATCTGATTGAGATAGGTGAAGTAGTTTCCCAGCCTAGCCGTTCGTAGCGCCCAGTCTTGAGGCGTTCCTTCTTTCATTTCCAACTGTCTGCGCAGAGCCGTGTGGTTGTAGAGAGTGTACTTGTCCTGCATGTTTAGTTTGCTGTACAGAAACGCCTGCATTTGGACGTTGTTCGTGATCACTTTGTCTATCTTTTCGGGATTGACTCTCTTGATTTTAGGAATGACCTCTGCGGTGAACAGATCTTCAGCGTCTAAGAATTTATCGGGTTGCGAGTTGCTGATTTTGTCGTAAAGGTCTTCCATGCTTTCGAGGATGTCTCTGGCGAGAGAGATCTGATCCAGTTGGATGAGGTAGTAGCAAAGAAGGTTCTGGATTCTCAGGAGTATGAATAGGCACTCGTCTCGAAGAGCAAATTGTTTCAGCTTATCGTAGGCTACATGAAGTATGTTTCGCTTCTCTATGAGGGATACTGGCATCGTTTTCGCAGAGAGTAAAGCCAGGTAGCCTTCCATGGCGAGGGATCTGATGAATTGATCATGGTTCTCCTTACCTAATACCACGAGCTCAGTGTTAAGCGTCTGTATATCCCGCTTCAGGATCTGCAAACGTTCTGAAGAATTCTTGTTCTTGATAGCGGTCCTCACATTCTCAAATGTGCTAGTAATACGACTTAATGTCTCCATTTAGAAAAATCACTTTCAATTTGAAAATTCGATGAAAATTTTGCAGTCGAAAAAGTTACTCTTGTTTTTGTCTGTCGAACTATCAAATAATTTAATTTCTTCTTTTCTACGTCAAGTTCTTTATTTCGATGAACCATAGTGCGAAGGTTGGTTATCATAATATCATAATTTAGACATTATTTTAGCACTAGGCAAAAACAGGGCAAAGCGATATTATACACGACTTGTAAGTACCTACTGATATGATTTAAATCTTTTGAACATTGGTGTACTTCAAAGTGTCCTATCTGTCCCGCTGGCCGAGGAGGCTATGGCTCTTTTTAGATTTGTTTATAATATAGTTAAGTCGTAGTAAATAGTTGCAAGTTGTAACAGGGCTGACATAATCACTAAGCAAACCCCCTTTTAAAAATAATAATTAAAAAAAAAAAAATGCACCTACTGTTGGACCCATCGACTACCGCTTACTCTCAGAGAGTGGTCTGACTTACGTGGTTTACGTAACTAAATATTCATTGGATTCACCTATTCCACAGGTGATATCAAAAATGGCGCATTTCGACGAGTCGCGGTCGATGGTTGGACCTTACCTTGTTTAGGTAAGATTTTTTTTAATCTTAACAATAATATGTGACTGCCAAGTGTCAACTGTTTCTAACTCGGTATCGCTTACTCATCAACGTAATACTGTGTTATGGATTAGCAAGTAATCACACATTAAACGATCTTTGATTGCCTGTTAGGCCAATATGTAGGTGGTAGTTGTTATATGGAGTACCTACCTAGGTGTGCTTGTGCCTCCAGTTTTCAACCGACGAAGCAGATTCTCAATTTGACGTGTACCTACCTATATTTTCGGGAATCATCTTAACACACCCTGTATATATTGTATATACCTAAATAGTCCCCATGTACAATTTTACATACCTATTTATATAGGGAATTTAAATGTGGGGTCCTTTTTTGGTCTACTTATCGGCAAAATTGAATTTATCTAATTACGAGTAGATATTTTAATGTCAAGGAACGTAATCTTAGAAAAAATGTAATGGGCCATATTACTTACAGTTAAGTCGTTTTAAATGCAAATGAGCATGACATATTCGATAATGCCGCGCGGTTGTTCCATTAGGTACCTTTAATATGGTAGCTGTGGCTGGTACCTATGTGATAAGGCGAAACTTTACGACCGTGAATTTTAAAAACAATGATCGTCTATTTTCCCTTACCTTAACCTAACCTTTTTTTTTTTTTTTACGTGGGGAAACCCTCATGGGTCCCTTCTTCCTCAGGGGAGAAAGAAGGGTATGTCGGACTCGTACCGACTAAAACCACCACGTTGGCCGGCCTCAATGCATGTCAAGGGGCTCCGGGATCTCCTACGGAACGCACCGGTGCCCCTCTCGCATTTTGCCAAGAGCACTGTCCCGGCAATGGCACCCACAGCCACGCCCGGAACCCGCATACGCGCATGCGTACGCGGGGCTCACGACGGCACTTGCCAAAAAGTACCGCCGCCATCCCGGATCCGCTTACGAGCAGCCAGAACCCCTGTTCCGACCACCCACGGACCCGAAAGTCCCCTTTCGTAGGGGCTACCTCTCGCCCCTCATGGGGCAGGCCGCGGAAGTCTGCCGCTACCAACGAAGGTCGCTAGTAACGGCAGCCAAACCGCCGCCTCCGTCCCGTAATTTTTTATAGAGGTTTTCTTCCTCTCTCCCCACTCCCCACGGGTCCAGATCGGCGTGGCGACACCGATCTCCCCCAAGGTGTAATTTTTTAAAGAGGTTTTCTTCCTGTGTCATTTTTTAAAGAGGTTTAACGTCCTCTCCCTCACCCGCACGGGGCCTGACCGGCGTGGCGCTCCGGTCTCCCCGACGGGTAAGTCCGCCTCCACTCTCTACGCCCCTATAAATAGGGGCAGGTGATGTCGGGAAGTCTACGACAACCCGACACCTACCTGTCAGGGCAGGCCCAACTGGGTCCCCTACCCCCACGTCTTCACCGCTCTTAAAAGAGCGGTGTTGGGCGGCTACCAAGCCTGCCCACCCTCCCGGCAGAGTAGGAACTCCTTTCCTCTGCCCGACTTCATCCACTGCGCCCTTTGCTCAGTCAAAGGGACGCGCGGAGAAGCCCTCCTTCCCTCGACCTCCCTATCTTCGTGTTTTGTCCGCGCCGGTGTGCCAACATCGCTCGCACGAGCGCTATTGGTACACCGGTTAACCCCTATCCGCAACCTGGGGACGCGCCACGTCGCAGTATCACCTCTGCGCCTGTAGGAACTCCATTCCTAGAGGTTCGTGGACCTTAACCTAACCTACCTCGACTATGAGTGTGCCTATCTACACGACCGAGACGCAAGAATGAAATAACGCAATTAAACACAAACTACCTTTAATTTACGTTGATTCTAAATTATCCTTGTGTTATAGTCCTAAAAAGCAGAAATTTAGGAAACAAAGGTATAAAAAGACTGGTTAGGTCAGAGGGACTACGAGTGCCATGTTCCTACCTAGTTATTTTTCAAATTCAATGATTAATTAAACAATATTTGAATTTGGATAATGTAGAAATAATTCTCCTGGGTCTGGGTGTTATCATGACTCAGGGAATCTTGTACTATGTTAGTAGGTAGTAAAAAAGATGATTGTTTAGTGGGTGTAATTTATTTGAGGGAATAAGTACGAGTACCTAGATAGAACAAGGACTCGAATCATTCATCACTACATAGTATAAAGCAAAGTCGCTTTCCGCTTCCCGAGTCTATAAGTAATATGTATGTATGTATGTTTGCTTATATCTTTAAAACTACACAACGGGTTTTGATGCGGTTTTTTTTAATAGATAGAGTAATTCAGGAGGAAGGTTTATATGTATAATAACAAGCTACCCGTGCGAAGCCGGGGCGGGTCGCTAGTAACTTATAAATGCCTAGTGATGGTGCCTACTGGGTACCTAATGTACCTACCTACAAAATGCGGGCAGGTGCTAAATGTAATGTTTGGACGCGCCTCTAACACCTCCTTTAGACATCTTCAAGGATCTGAGCGCTTGGAAATCTGAGAGGATGTCTACATCTACACTGTACTTGCGGATTACAGTCGTGATCCTATTTCATTCTATTCCTTACCTTCCTCTTAGGGCCTAACTGTAGGAAAATGTTTCGATCAATCTAAAAGTCGCGTTTTTTTTAAGTTTAATGAAGGTACTAAGTCCTACTTAAATAAATTTTAAAGGGAGCAAGTTAGGACTGTTCTCTACACAATAGCAAACAAAAGACATCAAAATCGGATCACCAGGTAAAAAGATATGCTTGGTCATACCTACGTTATGTTGAATTGAGAACCTCGTCTTTTTTCGTCGGTTAAAAACGACAGCAAACAATTATAATGGTTATTATTTACCTCTAGCTTTCACTCTTACTAGGTATATTGACATGGAAATTGTTAGGTAGGTATGTAGATGATGCAAATGCTCAATTCGATGATGAATAATGTGTCAAGGTATAAAGCAAGTCTTACCAAACCTTTTTATTGTCAAATGGGTCAATCCGAGTCAAAATACCGAGAATTGGCCTACGCGACGACATGAATAACATTTACAATAAAAAATTGTAAGTGTTGTTCATGCGTTATATTTTTATCCTTTTACCTCAGGTTGTAATGAAATGAATCAAATGGTCAATCATCAACTGATTGACCTCATTCATTCGAACTAAGGTGAGAGCGCTGGTTGTGGCCATTTTAATTTTCAAATAAATGGTTTATACCGTAAAAAAAACAACATCGAGTAAAGTATTTATCTATCTCTTAGGTTAAGCAAGGGTTTTGTAACAGGCGATATTTATTTAATAATTATTCAAATTTATATACCTAGACAAAACGGGAAATATCTAGTTGTGGTCAATTACATCTAGATTCTAGAGGCATAACGCATCACAACTGTCACTAATCAAAATGGACCATAGACAAATAATTATATTATCTATAGATTTTAAATAAGTTTGTTTGCTATGCTTAGTTATTGACTGCCAAAATTGAAAATGTCCAAAACCGGGGTAGGCACCACAACCGGGTCTTTGATCCTACTTAATATTTTAAATCACAATTAGGTAGGTATATACCATTAGGTACCTACCACTTTTTGTGCTAACAGCAAACTTATTTTTAACCTAGGTACCTACCTAGGTAGGTACCACACTTATTTTATACATTATCCTTGTTTTTGGATGGAGTGTACTTAAGTAGGTATCTAATAAGTAGGTAGGTACGCACAGTATTTTCTCTTCTTGACTACAAATGCTTCAATGACTACCAATGATAAATCACACGTTTTCCGAACGTGCAGTGTAACTTCCACGGAAGCCTGAATTGGCTATCTAGGTATCCAGCGCTGTGTCTTAGCCTAAGACCTAAATACCTACATCGACAACCCAGCCAAATTGGGCTATGTAGTCGATGCCTAAATACGAGAGATACAGCAATATTTTCATTAGGCAATTTAGGCATACCATACTACAAATAAACATAGATCTACATTATCTGAAACACGTATCTGCCTAGTTACAAACAGTTCCTGTAATAGGTAGCCACTACAGTGAGCAAAGCCTCGGTGAAAAGTGCAAATTAATAATATCCAATGACAATGAGCTGTTTAGCAGTAATCACCAGCAGGTTTAAAAAACACGAGAAGCTAAGAAATTGCTAAGATTAAGATGGTGAAATCAGTTGCATATCCTACAAGAAGCTAAACGTCTGATGGCGTTGTGCTCTTTTGTTCTTGAATGGACTCTACATTTCTGTGCAATATATACCTACCTATATTGAAATAGGTATATAATGGATATATTGATATGCGCAATAGGTATCCCATCGAAGATGTAGCCTTGGCAACAAAAGTGGCCCCAGCAACAGTAGCAACCAAACCAAAGAGTTCAAATTTGTGTAACAGTTGCTATCCCAAAACGGTCAGGCGCAGGCGTCAACCAGGCCCACCACAAATCTGCCGCCAACCCCGCTCGCTGCATGTACCACTCGCGGCTTGTCTCTCCACATCACAACTCTCCACAACACAGCCTTCCTCGGCCCTCGCACCGCGGCCGCCGCCGGCCGCGCAGGCAAACGAGTATAGACGCCCGGGCAGAGTGCATGCATGTAACGAATTAAAGAAAATAAATCGTTTTAAAGTGAATAATTGAAGTGCTTCACAATGGCCTTTGGTAAGTTAGTTGCATCCGTCTAGTTTTGTTTTTGAGTCTTGTTTGTGATATTCTTTTTTGCCATGTTGGACTGTTGATATAAAACTATTAAATATAAACTATAGCGCGTTTTTGAAGGAGATATGAATTGAAGTAATATTTTACGGCTGTCGTTGTTTTTAATGGAGATATAAATTCACTTTCTCTGTTTGTAGGCACTTGTAGGTCGTTATTCGTCCAGAGTTATTTTGCACGCCGAATGGGTCAAGTTTGATTTAAGATTGGTTTTGGTAGCGAGTGTTACAAGTAGGTACCTACCTACCTAATGTAATGAGATAAGTGCAATGAAATGTTGATGTCCCCATTAAATCAATGCTGGGTAGGTAAGAATGTTTAGAGATCGCTCAAATTTTAAAATAAGATTTTTTGATTTTGAAACAACATAAAACAACACTGTTTTAATAAATAAACGTTAGACATTAAATTACATAAAGCACCACCTAAGTACCAACTACCTATAGCTGTAACTATAGTTTATGTATAAGTGTCAAAATAAAGTAAAAATACTTATTAACTTACATACCTCCATTTCACAAAAACCCCCTACTTTAAAAAAATAAACAAGGAAGTTAAACTTAAATTAGCTCTACCTACTTTAAATATGTGAGACCAGCTCAAAATAAAGCTATAGATTTACAGAAAGAAATAGGTAAAATCGAATTAGTTATGATAAGTAGGTACTCCATTAATGATAGGTACCTAAAGATTTACAGAAATAGGAAAATAATAATAAATACTAAATTTTAATAATCATAAAAAGGTAATAAAGGTAGACCTCATCTTAGGTCTCCAGGCGTTCAGCAGATGTCTAGTAATGAGGTAGTTACCAAGTCAGATGCACTCCATAAACCGGCCAAATTCGAGTCCGACTCGCGCACGGAGGGTTCCGTACCATTATCTATAAAAAACGGCAAAAAAAACACGTTTGTTGTATGGGAGCCCCACTTGAAAATTTATTTTATTGTTTTTATTCGAAGTCTTAGTGTACTGGGTCCCGTTTTTACCCTTTGGGTACGGAACCCTAAAAATCGCAGGTGACAGCCCTACCTATCCTTCAACATTTTGTTCACCGTTAAAAGACTGAATTTTAATCAACAAAGCCTGCTACCACTACGTATCTGAATAATTGAGTTATTTTGCTTTAACTCGCTTAGAAACCCCTTTGACCGGGATAAATGACAATGATAGAGTCAATAGGCCTCGAGAGTGCATTTTGTATGAAAACTGAGCGTGCCACATTTTTAACTACTACCTACCTACATAAGACGGTAGTGTGTGAGAGCAATTTAGTGTTGGAGCGCGCACACATCGCGCTGTGACAATGAACATTTACTAAAAAAGATTTAAATAAGTTCTTTTTATTAAAACTATACCTAGGGGAAGGCAGGTGGAATTCGTACACATTTTATTCTAGGCCTTAAAAAAAAACTAGAAAAAAACTTAAAAACGCTTTCCAGCGAAGCCAACGGCGGCAACTGCGGTGGTACCGCCGCCCTCGGGGTTAGTTGCTGGATATGAGCAGGACAGGAGTCACAATTATGAATATGAACGCGTCAACGTTTCTTGTAGTGTAGATATGACCACTGAATGAATGCTCCCCCTGTACGAATCCTATCCACTTTCCCCTACCTATTTTTGGAAACAAGTTTTTATAATTCTAGAGCTCTATTATATTATGTACCTGTACTCGTCAAAACAAATCCAACGAGCCCAAATACGACGTTGTTAAGTTTATTAACTTATTTTAAAACATACAAAATTTTCGTCACAGCTTTTTCGTTAATTTTGATACTATACGACCTGAAATAAAAATATATTTTCTTACTGTTGGCTAGCCTATTCCGTCCCCAACACTTAAAACAAGTGCGAATGGGATAGCTTTCCAGGTCAATTAGCAAGAAAGAAAATAGTCCAATCACTATGGTGGTAGGTAGCCATTGAAATTAAAGTATATATTTCCAGTAATACTCTGGTAAGGCTCTTAAAGGCTCATTCATTGCAAGGATGCAATGACTGCTGTTTCGCATAAAATAAAATCACTGTATGTTTTAGTTAATCGCATGTTCAATATTTCCAGCTTTCAATTTTTGCCCAACTGCGCCAGCAGGAGGGTAATGATTTTCGAGCGTATTGTACAAGCCCATTTATTTGGCACACTCTATAGTCCAAAGGATTTGGATTAATACTCGTTGAATTCGTCTCATTGTCAAATGACATCAACTATATTTTTTAAATGCGCCCCTAATGGGGCATAACATTTTATTGAATAATTTATTTTTTGCAGGTTTTTATGTTTTTAAAATCATTTGTTTTATCTTGTTCTTAATGTTTGTGTTAAATACAACCAAAGGCGTCCGACGTGGCTTAATTAATGACGTTTTTAAACCAGGACCGACTTTTTATTTTGTCCTTGGAATCCTGGAAAATACCACTAGTACCTATATACCTATAGCGGGTATCCTATACCTACAATAAGGTGAACACGGCGTTGTCGGCGTGGTCACCACGCTGATGATTGTTTAGTTTACACTATTTATTGAGGTCAACTAGCCAAGCTACCGGCTCTACTGATTTGTGGTTATAACGTAGGTAGGTACCTATCCTGTACGCCTGTGCCTAAGTTTGTAGGTACCATTTATTTATTGAAATTCTTTATCTTACAATGTTGGCATTTGGTAACAGTTCACATTTTCGATCAAAACAGCAAGTTTCTATACGTGAAAACCAGAATACTTGAATTTTTTGGTAATTGGATTTCTTTTTCTAGGGTTCCGTACCCAATGGTTAAAAACGAGACCCTTTTACTAAGACTCCGCTGTCCGTCTGTCTGTCCGTCAGGCCGTTTGTCTGTCCGGCTGTCTACCTGTCTGTCTGTCTTTCACAAGGCTGTATCTCATGAACCGTGGTAGCTAGACAGTTAAAATTTGTCTGTTGTTTTAACAGATGGTGCATTTCTGTTGCCGCTATAACAACAAATACTAAAAACAGTATAAAATAAATATTTAAGTGGGGCTCTCATACAACAAACGTGATATTTTTGCCGTTTTTTATGGAACCCTTCGTGTGCGAGTAGACTCGCACTTGGCCGGTTTTTTAATTGACTAACCTGCTATTTTACCTTCATGTAAAGAAGGAAGGTCCGACATCTTTACCATATGAATTTAATAGAGTTAGCTTACCTTCATATTCAACACTTACGTATACCACACTAATACGATACACAGGAATTACCAAACGTATAAAATAAAAGTAGGTACTGTCGGTTTAGGCAGCGACAATTCATCTAGCTAGAGAATCTTCATCAGAGTAAGTGTGTGCGTCCCTCAGCGCGCTCGAGCCCGCTTCGCACACTAACTTTGAAAGGTTAAAACAAATAAAATGCATAAGTATGTAAAATACAACAAATACAAAACTTTCTTTTTAAAACCTCATCGCATATTTTTTGCATGCGTCATCAGATCACATCATCATTGCTCTTAAAAAGGATGTTCTGCACATTGCAACATCATGTTTCGCGATGTGTTGTTTACAACATGTCAAAAATACTCGTAGGTATATTACCTCTAAGTACATAAAGTCGTGTTGTAAAAATAAGCCCACATACATAATGAGTACATAGCTACATACATACATACTTACTGGTTTACATTACTTTGCGTACCAACAGGGTTTACTCCGCAAACCAAAAACGATATAAATATCGTAACATTCATTTCGTGGTCAATTTTTAGGGTTTCGTACCCAAAGGGTAAAAACGGGACCCTATTACTAAGTCTTCGCTGTCCGTCTGTCTGTCACAGGGCTGTATCTCATGAACCGTGATAGCTAGACAGTTGAAACTTTCACAGGTTATGCATTTTTGTTACTGCTATAACAACAAATACTAAAAAAATAATAAAAAAAATTTTTAAATCCTTTGGGTTCCTTTTTTGCCATTTTCATAAACAATGGTACGGAACCCTTCGTGTGCGAGTCCGACTCGCACTTGGCCGGTTTTATTTAATTTTTTATGTGCTTTCTAAGTATCGTTACGAACATCGTTCTAACTATAGTCGGAACTATGTAATTTTAGAACGAATATTGTAACCATATATTCAGTTCGCGAGTTGATCCCCAGAGTCTATAGGTGATACTGTAAAGTTTAGTCTCTGCCGTCCTCATGTCTGATCTGTCTGTTAGGTCGGTAGTTTTTACACCGCAGTAGTTTATTCGCTGCGGTTTACCAACTAGAAGTGACCGTATAATATCAAAGTGCGAGAATTTGTTCGCAGGGAATAAATACTTTTCCTCTCATTATTTTAGATAAGGTCAAAGACCCGGTTGTGGTGCATTCCCCGGTTTGGTCATTTTCAATGTTTGCAGTCAAGAATATATAGCAAACAAACTAGTTTAAAATCTATAGTTAATACAATGCTTTGTCTATGGTCCGTTTTGATAAGTGACAGTTGTGATGCGTTATAGACTAGACTAGACCCCTAGACTTGATTGACCACAACTAAATATTTCCCGTTTTGTCTATTTAAATATGAATGATCAATAAATAAATATCGCCTGTTACAAAACCTTTGCTTAAAAATCGTCATTTAATATTTTTTTCAATATAAACAGTTTATTTAAAAATTAAAATGTTGTTAAAATGCCCATAACCAGCGCTCTTAAGCTAAGCTCTAAGCTTAAAATTTAACAGATTCCATTATAAACTTACCCGTTTTTCTAGTCATCGCGATCATGATTCGATACTATAATATTTCATGATCTCTTTTGCTTGAATAAGCACGGTCGAACGCAAAAAATACCTACTGATTTTTGAGTTCGTAACTACTGTTTTATTCTATGTTTATATATGAGTAAGTAAATTTATTAATACATTACGTTCGTAATGCATTTGCAAATGGATTACGAATGCCGTTTCCAGTCAAAGGTAGGACGACGGAGTTATCATGCCTAAGCTGGTTTTATTTGATGTTTTTGCTGTCGATCGATTTGTATCCGGGAGGGTTAGGTCAGATGGTTTTTATTTGTTTTGCATGTTCATTGCTGTGGTTTATCCTGATATAAATTGATTGGACGTGGTTGGTACGATATGAATCAAACTACCTTCATAGATGTATACGGAGATAACCGCACGATCTCTGATTCAAGAAAAAACGCTGTTTTTCAACGATTTTCTCTTTAAAAAAAACCCTTAAGAATTACCTTTTAAACTCACAAGTCCATCCATAGGTAGTCGTTCTAGGCCTCATATTTTATTATATTATTCATAAGTAGGTATATTATTTTGTTTTTGCTATTTAGTTTATATATTTTTATAGAATGTTAAATAGTAGGTTTCTTTAGAATTTAAGTAATGTAAATATATGCACTGTGTGATATACAGTATGCTGCCCCACACGCACTATGGCTCCACTGAAAATCAGCGCTGCATCAACTCTCGCTGTTGCAGCATATAGCTGAGTGGTGACCAATTTTGTTGTCAATGTTACCAATATGTGTTTTTTGTTTAGTTTTAAGAGATTATGTTGACACAAAATAAATGTATTCTTTCTTTCTTCTTTCTTTTCTTTATTTTCAAAGATTATCTGTAATGGTTGTTCAACGTAGATCAACTTCCAAGAGGTAGGTAATGTAAAAAATAGTAAGATTATTCTTCGTGTCATATAACAGAACATGCAAACATTTATTGCCGCGCCCCAGTATCAAACCTGCAACTCTTGCATCTGCCTCGTTCACACCAAAAGGTCATCAGTTTGTTTGGACATTTATTTCACAAAAAACATTTAGTAGGACACCGAGGACGCGACGGCATCTTCCTATCTCCGTAATTAGGGGAGCAAGTTGTCTGCCCTTTGCCCAAACCAGTTTCTCAAATTGTAGCTTGTGGTACAAACGACATTTCTTTGTTAAGATAAGAAAGCTTTTAAGAAAGCAACGTTATGATAAAATAAATGTGCATTGACTTACAAAAAGAATCGAAAATGTATTCACAGAACCCGCACACGATGGGGTAAGAAAATTAGCCAGACTCATGTTCACCAAAAACGTCAATGCTCGCGTGGTTGGTATCTGGATAAAAAAAAAATGTCTTATGCTATTCTAGGCTGTGTACCTATATCTATTCTAAGTTTTATCCGAATTCATTCGGTCGATTATGAGAGATTGAGCCACAAACATAATTACGAACATCCTCACAAACTTTCGGATTTATGTCATCTGTAGGATAGTAGGATTATAACACCCAAACGTAGAACACACATTAAGGTGTGTCATGTCGCCTTTCACAACCATACAAAGACATCAAGTGCGAGTCAGGCTCAGACAGAATATTAGTGCACTGACGCGAAGGTTTTTAAAAATGGCGCGCGGAGTCAGTTTTTTTATTGTACTATCTCTTTGACAGCGAGCTTTGGTTCGTAAGCACCCGCCAGTATTTCTTATTTCAACATTTTAAACATATTTTACAAGCATTATTTTTTTACCAAGCAACGTATATTTTATAACCACAATGACCTTTTGTTGTAACTACTAGTATTCTGTTTTCTTAAATATATTTTTACAAGTATTTTTAAACTTCACTTGCTAGTAGGTATGTTTGTGTCAAATTATGCAATTGAATTATAAACCAGTTCCCACAACCGAAAGCTAAAATTTGGCTCTTGTGTCGGTTAAGCGACAGCAAGCTTATCGGATGATGCTCCGATTTCAATGCGGTTCTGGAAGAAAGCTTTGGAATCAAATATTATGTTCTTATAAAAAAATTAACGGGCTTCTAAAGTGGTACAGAGCTAAAAAAAATATGTTGAATGACGTAGGTACTAGGTATAATATGATACACTTACGCAAGGTTAATACATAGGACACAAACAAATCGCAATAGATACCTATCTGTATAAAACGTATAAAAAGTGTTTCAATCAAGCTCGTGGCAGAACCGCGGTGCGTCGGCGTCGCGTTGGGGGAGCGTAAATGCAATCAACGGGGTCCAGGACGATAGACACAAATTTTGTTTCCCTTTGACGACTTAGTCTCTCTGCTATGAACCAATTTCAATAGAAACTGTAACATCAGATAGATTGGAAACATTGCAGCCTTCCTTTGTGTGAATTCGAATTGATGAATTTGTCCGGCTGCCGGCAGATTATTGCGCGCTACAATAATTAGGTACCTGAATGGTACGAGATACCTATGGTTAGGACATATACCTATATACCCTCATCTGTTATTTGAGTATGTACCTACATTGATCGCAAAGGGGTTGCCTGTCAAAATCAGGGGCTAACCTTATTACTTTTAATAAACTTTTTATAATAAATTTTCCCGATTTGTTAGTGTTAGTCGAGATAATTATATTATTACGAGGAAAATATAGGTTGCCTTTAGTAAGTATTCAACTATGAATTTTTGGTACAAGGTAATCAAATAACAGTTATTAAAAACAGATGATGATAAGTATAATAACGTATCTTAAGGTGATAAGTGTAATTTTCGACTTTTTGTAGAGCTGAGTCTACACGGATAATACGGAAAAAGTGATAAAACTGCATTATCTTGAAACCCATCAAATTTAAAAAGAAACTGTCCGTAATTTACTTAGCTAGTATGATTATCTAATTCTATCGAATTATATAAAACTAAACTGTTTAACTATTAATAGTTTTGATTAAAAACGAAACTAGATATTTTAAAGAGCCAAATTTGGAAATTAAATCTATAGAGAAAAGTTTCACCAATCGTGTATCTGTCTGTAATTTATCTAGATTATATCCATAAGTTATCTTTGTCTTAAAAAACAAAACTGTATGTTTTGCGGTTATTGAGAAAAAACTATTCTGCATTCATCAAAAACATTTATTACTCGTATTAACTAAATGTTCTAGCTAATTTAATTAATTTCATCTAAATTCAACATTCACTAATTCGCATCCTAACGCATGATGACAAATTGACCAGTAGGTAGGGAAAAAAAGCTCACCCCTAACGTCTTTCTCGGCTGTTTTACCGAGGGAGAATAATGTGCAATGCCGGGGGCGTGTAAATCAATTTATTTTCCTAATACACCGCCCCGAACGGTCAATAAACGCACCCCACATTGCAGCCATTTTTATTCTGAAGTCACTATGATTTAAGAATTTATGATAGACTGATGATGGTTCGGTAAAAGAATTTTAGTTCTCTACTGTAGAGCTCTTTGTTTTTGATGAAACTCTTATCAATCACAATTAGTCAAAAGATAACCACAAACATATAAGTAAACCGTCAATGCCGTCAATAGGTATATTGGGAACGTTTCCGACTGCTATTGATCTGGGTCAACATAGAGATGATACCTCTAGGTAGACTGTTTGCAAAGGTCTTTAGATAGCTCCACTGGTCAATGGTGGCGATTCTGTTGTATCCATGCTAATCCATAACTTCCTAAACACGATCGCTCATATAGTACCTACCTCAAAATGAAAATTATTAAATTTAAAATATTGTAGATATATAGATTTATTTCGTATATTTCGGATGTACAAAAAACAAGAAAAACAAAAGTGAACGTTTTAGTCAACTTTTTTACATTTTAAACAGAAATACGGCTAATTACCACCTTTTTACAAGCCTTGCAATGTATATATTTATGTATGTATGTAACTAATATGTAACTATGTTTGATAAGGTGGAATCTTGCAACTCAATTTTGAAGCAGTTATCCCCAACCGATTGAGCTGAAATTTCGGATACTTAAGTAGCTTCGGTAACAATGCAATAATATGACATAGTGACAGTGAGCTGATCTGATGATGGAGTCAGGAGCTGTTCAACAGACACTCACAATGAAACTCCTTAGTAAATACTTTGCATACTTGTCAAGTTCCGATGACAATGTTTTATGATGTGACAGGTAACAACGCGCTGGTGCTCGATGGTTTAAATAATTTTACAAAAACTTGTCATTGAAAAATATTTTTCAACAGAAAACTTATTTCTTGTATTGCTGACATTTCGAGACAATTTAGATGCTGTTCATCATGAGCATCGTTCGCGACCGCGATCAATGGCAGATCGACGAATACAAAAATGTATTCGTCGTGTATTCGTTCTTATGTATTTCTGTCTATAATGTAACAACCACGATATTATTAATTTAGTTTAAACCATGTTGCCCAAAAGGTACCTCGACATTCAATCTGAAGGTCGTGGGAAAACATCGTGAGGAAACCAGTTAGTATTCTTATAAGCGGCGAGGGGCTTGCAACCTGTCACGTATGGAATGCTAACTACTTCAAAATGTGGGCATGGATAATGGACGTGCCACTAGACATCTTCCAAGGATCGCAGCGTCTGGAGATCTGAGAGAATGTCTACCGTACTTGGGGATTACAGTCGTGATCCTATTTTTTTATAGTTTTCATTCTATACCTTTTACCGTCACCGTAAAAAACCGTTAAATTACTAAACACTAGCCAACGAACTGTCATTCTGAGGCTACGCGAATTTAGACTTTAACTTAAAAGAATAGTAGTAGTTTAGTAATAGTAGTGTTTTTTAGGAAATCAGAAGATTAGCATGGACACAACAGAATCGCCACCAATGTTTAGCTTATTTCTGTAAATACAGATTTTATAATACTATTTCAGAACCTATTTAAAATAAATAATCGTATCTGTTCTCTCAATCGCAAAGCTGGAAAAGTGTATTTCCCCCTCGATTCCCAGTTGATAAATACCGTTTGCGAGTTATCCTTAGCTAATAGGTACGATGATAATTTTATTTCCTACGGTGGCGGCGTTTCTCCGTCGCTATAAATATCGTTTATGAGCTTATCTCACTAACGCGATTTCTTATTTCCCTGTCGTTCAATATTTAAGGCGATTTTAACCGCAAAATTAGCACCTCAAAGCGTGCAATTTTAAATTTCTGACATAAGTGGATTCATGTTGAAATTGGGTTGCGCTTCGCCCTATTGTTATGACGGCTGCGTGGTCAAAGAAGTACAAAAAATGCGGTTTTTAATTAATTCCTACATGAAAAACGTAAGCTTTGTAAGATATTACAATAAACCATTCACCTATGTTATGTTTAAAAAACCGGCCAAGTGCGATTCGGACTCGCGCTCACAGGGTTCCGTAACATTGTTTATAAAAAAACGGCAAAAAAATCACGTTTGTTGTATGGGAGCCCCACTTAAATATTGATTTAATTTTGTCTATTTAGTATTTGTTGTTATAACGACAACAGAAATACATAATCTATGAAAATTTCAACTGTCTAGCTATCACGGTTCATGAGATACAGCCCTGTGACAGACAGACGGACAGACGGACAGCGAAGTCTTAGTAATAGGGTCCCGTTTTTACCCTTTGGAACCCTAAAAAGAATGAAATATTCCTAGAAGAAAACTACAGTTCTAAACCAAAAACAGCATTAATTATTTGATTTTAAAGTAGTAAGTGGTTTTTTTCTTATTTTTCTATCGACCTATCAAAGAGGAGTTTTCCTTCAAACATGACGATAGAAGCGCTTTAAGATGGCAATTTCCCCGTCGGAAATTATTATACCTATTTATCTCTTAACTAAGTGACAACTCCGATGGCCTAACCTCTAGGCCGTAGCTGGTTAGGCAGACTGGGGCAGCTGGGATGCATTCTAAAAAATATTTATTTCAGGTTCGTTATTTATACTGTGCGAGTACCACCATGGTAACTTGGTTTGAAATGTAAGCAAAATAGGGATTTTGACAAAAAAAAAAGTTCCACAAGTGTCCTAGTTTGTGATACTCACGTCACGACACAAGAGAGTTCTTGTGCTGGAGGACTTTATAAAAAAGTCAAATGGGAGTAGCTAGTTTTGATTCATTTTAATTTGATTCCATCTTACTTCCTGGCTTTTCCCTATGAGATATTCTACTATCTTTCATTTGATTGCCAGGAAAGTACTATGATAATATGGTTGTTTGGATTGCATTTCATTCTAACTCGCTTACTGCGGAGAGAGAGTGGACATAGGTAAATGAGTTTGTTCGATCCAGCTATATCTAGCTGAATGGTTACTAGGCTAGCAGATTGAGTTATAGGAGGCAACGTAGCCGAGAGCTTAACCATCGGTACGAGTATTATACAGAGCGTAGGTATTATGACGACTTCCGAAGGCACCACTAACTGAAAGCACAAGCACTCCTAATATCTCTACGAATGATACTAAAAACAAAATTGTTTGACTTGCGACTCTTTTTGTACCAGTACAACCTGAACAATTCTAGTGGCAAGGCAATAATAGACGGCTAAAGTTTGCGGCTTACTTTTTTCCCTGTCCGGAAAGAACAGAGGTAATAAAAAAATTGTGGTAGAAATAGCCCGAAGCACCGTCGGGGTATTAGCATTTATATAGTGTTTGAAAACACATTATTTCCTACTTTGTCTACAAAGGTAAATAAACCTTTAACAGAACTTAAATAGGCCAGACAATGGGACGAAAACTGGAGATCACTCACCTAGTTTATTGTTTAAAAGTACGTTGTCGGTAAACGTGTTTGCTGTAATGTGAATATATGTCATGAATTACCATTATGATTCTTAAATAGCTCTAAACAATCATGGCCTACGTAGGTTTTGAATTGTTAACGAGACAGACGAGTAATGCAACATACCTACGTGATTCAATTTAATATACCTACCAGTAAAATCAGAGTAATAAGCACCTACAAATCACGCATATTGAAGAAAAACAGGCAGTTTTTGGTACACTGCTAATGTGACTGTGCTCTACATTTTTTACTTATTTATATTTAGAATACCTAGATTAATTCCTTCATGATTGTTTGAAGATGATTACCTTCATGACCCGGCTTCAAACCCTTTAGCTAGACAGAATTTTTAAGCTTTGACTTATACAGGTGAACTTCAATCTGCAAAGGACACGCCGCTGTGCTGGTATGTGATTGATCAATTTGTTTCATTATCCTAACTTGGGTTTGCTGGTCTTTTACTTACCATTAGGCGATTCTCACATTACACCGCCCACCCCTTCGTAGTTCGAATTCTGTAGATGCGTTGTAGCGAGTAAAGGTAATTAGTGCCTGCCGTGTGTTGCAATACTGTCACGTGTCTTAGTGGACGTGTTGCGAGCGATAGGTCAATAAAAATTCAATATAAATGATTACCTACACACGTCTACGAATTATTCTGATTGACTGGCCTCACCGCTCAGTTGGTAGTAACTGTTCGATTCCCAGTTCCCACACGGGACAAACATTTGTGTGAAGACCTTGGATGATTGTTCTGTGTCTGGGTGTGTTTAAAAAAAAACGCATATAAGTAATCTATCAGTAATCTGGTTCCCATAGTACGAGCTTTGCTTACTTAGTTTGGGACTAGATGGCAGTGTGTGAAATGTCCACCAATATTTATTTATTATCCTCCGTTCTACGAAGCGGTGTGCGGTGCATTGTGAAAAAGTCCTAATTATGTAGCGGTTATTTGTGTCTTGCTTTGGTCCTTCACCCCACTGGTTCATTGATCAACGGTTTAGTTGGTTTATTTTTTGATTTTTGATCAAATCAGTGTGATCAAGAGAGACCGGTGACACGGAAAGGGAAGCTTTTTATGATATTTTCTCGTTCTACGTACTAACCCACGTAATTTTAATCGAGTGTATTTATTCATAACTTCTTTTAACGAGAAAAGCCTAACATCGGTGGTGCTATAAACTAACCAAGGTCATCATTCTGTTCATTTAAAGTGTAAATTAGCGCAAATCTTATAATTTAAAATTTCCAATAGTTATTGCAAAATAATATAGAAAAATTACTAAACAATAGTAATTTTAAGAGTTTTTAAGTTGTTGGTATGCTGATTTGAGTTTTAGCTCGACCAGAATAAGAACTTTTGTATTTTTATTATTATTTTACATCAAAATTGTAACGTTTATTAATGAAAAATACAAGTCTTACTTAATCAGCTAAAAATCATCGGCAATTACTACATACCTAAAGACAAACAAACTTTACACGTAGGTAATGTAACTACCTACCTACACACACCTGCGTAATGATTCATATATATTCAATCTCTTATCTTAAAAAGTAAAGAGGTAATTTACAATACCTTGAGTAAGGTACATGGGTATTATTTTATTCTTGATTAGTGGAAAACCTTCGCGACTTCTTTCACGTAAAGTTATTTTTAAACAGATTCAGCGGAGGTTCCCGAATTTGGAATTCCCGAAATTCAAACCCAATGTAGAGTTTGAATTTCGGGAATTACTTTCTTAGTTCAGCTCTACACACCAAAAAAATACACCTTCAAATTTCAAGTTTCTAGTCAAAGTCAAAGTCATCATCAATACATCATTTTGGTAGATTAATTAATCTTATACAAATTCAGATGTGACAAAATTACTAATCATCTAACCTATACTTAAGGCGCTCCCAGTCGACGATTGTTTTTGTTCGAAACGAAAAAATAAATACTTGTGAACAAGCCACATCTCCTATTTTATAATGTATAGTATATGTGAATAAAGATGTACCCATCTTTAATCACTTCAATAAATAATCCTACCGACCGCTGCAATGACGACAAACACACGTCGGCGCGTGGTCCGCCTTAGCTTTTCGAATAAATTAATGATATAAATTATGTATAATTACTTATCAAAAATCTATTCTAATAGAATTCTAGATCTACATATTACCTATCTTTAACAATAAATCACAAGTTGATTTTAGTAGTAGGTATATAAAATATTTCGATCATAAATTCTAAAACGTATCATTTTGAAATAATATCTTTATCATGAAAAGTTTCTGCTATTATGTTTTCAGCTTAATAGAAATCTAGGTAGGAACCTGAAGTAATATACTTATAAAAATAGGAGATGTGGCTTGTTCAGAAGTATTTCTTTTTTCGTTTCGAAAAAGAGCAATCAGCGACTGGGAGCCTCTTAAAACTAAACGCTAGCTTACTAACTTTATTTTTATACAAGAACTAACCTCAATTTAAAAGTAAAATCTAATAATAACAGAGCGATAGCGAGCCCTAGCGAGTTCTTCTGCATTAATCAAATGACGACAATGTGTAATTTTCTATTAAGGGGCCACGTAATACTGTTAAACCTTACCAAAAAAACATTACCTGTGCTTACATTGACAACAGTAACAAATGTGGAAATTCCCCCCATTAAAAAATAATTTATATTCAACTATTATAGTTACATTATCCGTGAGTAACATAGCATCTATTTTATTTAAAAAAAATAGATCTAGAAAACTATAATAATGTAACCTAAGGCGGAAAAATAAACATCCGCTCGAAACCGGAGCGCGGACGGCTAATAGCGGATAATTAGGTGGGTTCGATATTTAATTAAGACGTCAAGCTCAGGCCACAGGCTGTCAGCCTAGCTTTACCACAACTATACATAAATACGTACCCACGGCTGTATGCAAATGTTTGTTATCCTGCACCATATACAAACATTAAAATGTCCAATTTCAGACGCACCTAATTATAAAGCCGGTGACACACCGCGTCTTAATATGGAAACCCGCAGCATGTAGGCCACATCGAGATTAGCAAAAATTACCTATTAAGTGCGTATGCATACATGCAAGGTTGGTTTTATGCTCCGATTTTCACTGACCGAGCATGTCAACAAGTGAGTTTACTTGTAAGTACACTCGTACAGACATGATTTGCTATAACACGAGTAACATTTACAACTTAACTCTAGTAAGCAAGTGCAAGTGCGGGTTAAATTCCAAATATTTGTACCGGGTGGAAGTTGTAGTACCATGGTACTTGTAGTTTTTAACAACAACAACGTTGGGTTCCTACATATGATTTTAGGAGGTGATAACGAGCCGTATAAAATAAATAATAGTTCACATGGTACAATCGCATGGAAAAATATTACTCGAAAAGTCGCATGCGTGTCAATGAGCTGTCAACGTGTAGGGAACTTGATTGATGAACGTTCAAGTTTCAAAAATAGTTGCAAGAGACGTGTACTTGTATGAACGAGTTACGTTATCTACACATTACACTTAGACATAAAATATTGAAATGGGGCAAGCGCAAGGTACGTGTGTTTTTGGCTCTGTGGCCTCCACTCACCTTGGCCAGCCTTATACGAGTATGAGAGGTGACTCAGGCTGATAGCCTGTGAATTTACTTAGAGTAGTTGTATCACTCGATAGTCGGAGACAGCACAAAATATTCATTGTAGTGTAGCCCAGATTTAGGATTAACTAAGCTTAGTGAGTTTAGCCCTAAGGTTAGACGCATCTACGGCTTACCGATAACTTATGAGTCTCAGATGTAGTACCTACTCCGATGTCATTAAATACATTAAGGCGCTCCCAGTCGACGATTGTTTTTGTTCGAAACGAAAAAATAAATACTTGTGAACAAGCCACATCTCCTATTTTATAATGTATAGTATATGTGAATAAAGATGTGCCCATCTTTAATCACTTCGATAAATAATCCTACCGACCGCTGCAATGACGACAAACACACGTCGTAGAGTGGTCTGCCTTAGCTTTTCTAATAAATTAATGATATAAATTATGTATAATTACTTATCAAAAATCTATTCTAATAGAAATCTAGATCTACATATTACCTATCTTTAACAATAAATCACAAGTTGATTTTAATAGTAGGTATATAAAATATTTCGATCATAAATTCTAAAACGTATCATTTTGAAATAATATCTTTATCGTGAAAAGTTTCTGCTATTATGTTTTCAGCTTAATAGAAATCTAGGTAGGAACCTGAAGTAATATACTTATAAAAATAGGAGATGTGGCTTGTTCAGAAGTATATCTTTTTTCGTTTCGAAAAAGAGCAATCAGCGACTGGGAGCCTCTTAATAACTATAAGTAACTATAGGTACCGCACAACTTAATCCTAGTAATGTCTAATATTATTAGAAAGCTACAGCTATCTAGAGCTGCCTAGGCCCTTATCATGGGTAGCTGCAACACTGCGATTGCGAATGTTATGTAATTTCCTAACATAGCCTTGAAAGTATTTAATTTTTAGTCAGATGCTTATAATAACATTTGCAAAACACTCCAGCCATTAATGCTCTCATTTTACTATGTTAAAAGCTACTAACTAACCTGCATTTCATTTGAAATGTCTTAAACTCGTAACACCCAATTAATATCACAAATTCCCCTATAGTTTACTTAGTTAGATACTAACTCGGGTAGCTCAACTAGTGTTCGACTTAGCAACAATTTCAATTCAATATACTCGTACTTAGGAGCAATTTATTGTCTCGATCTGGGTTCATTGAACAATAGACAATAGGTTCTCTCACTCAATGCACGATCTCGATGGTCCTCCGAGAATTTTCATTCGATTTCATGTTTATTTTAAACGATGTATGTTTTCCAAGTGCTGAATCTTTTAAAAGTCAAATGAATGATGTAACTTTCATTATACTTGACAGGATACAATTCGATTCATACTGCAGTATTGGATTTTGTAGATGTTGGGATGGCGCTTATGTTCTCAGGCTTAATATTATTTTATAATAATAAGCTTATTTCTGTTTTCAGTCAATTATTTGAAGTTCGATAAATGGTATCCTTTTAAACGGAGTGCGTCAATGCCGACGATAATGCCTTCTGAATATAGCCGTGTGAGCCAGACCTTGGGATGTAAGTATTTTTCATAAAGTCATTTCTATAAAAGTCCCATTGTGACTTATTCCCAACTTCCCACCTAACCTTCCACCCTAGGTTGGATATTGGGAATTTTAAGTGTCATCTTCCAACTTCAGATTGGATAGTGGGAATACATTATCTTAATTATTTTTGTTCCCAACTTCCATGCTGTCATTGATGTACAGCGGCTGGCAGTATAAATATGAGTAGTATTCATTTTAAAACAGAATTATTAACGTGACAAATATAATTATTACGGAATAAAACAATACAAAAACATTCTTAGAACATTGATTATAATTAAGGCGCTCCCAGTCGACGATTGTTTTTGTTCGAAACGAAAAAATAAATACTTGTGAACAAGCCACATCTCCTATTTTATAATGTATAGTATATGTGAATAAAGATGTACCCATCTTTAATCACTTCGATAAATAATCCTACCGACCGCTGCAATGACGACAAACACACGTCGGAGAGTGGTCTGCCTTAGCTTTTCTAATAAATAATGATATAAATTATGTATAATTACTTATCAAAAATCTATTCTAATAGAAATCTAGATCTACATATTACCTATCTTTAACAATAAATCACAAGTTGATTTTAATAGTAGGTATATAAAATATTTCGATCATAAATTCTAAAACGTATAATTTTGAAATAATATCTTTATCGTGAAAAGTTTCTGCTATTATGTTTTCAGCTTAATAGAAATCTAGGTAGGAACCTGAAGTAATATACTTATAAAAATAGGAGATGTGGCTTGTTCAGAAGTATATCTTTTTTCGTTTCGAAAAAGAGCAATCAGCGACTGGGAGCCTCTTAAGTATATTTTTCGAAAGTGTTTACCACTTCACACCAAAATTGTCCAAAATTTTCTTTAGGTATTCCTGTTAGCATTTTACGTAATGAATCAAGCACATGGCATCCTAAGGTATCCTAACATCCAACCTAAGGTGGAAAGCTAGGTTAGAAGATTTCAGACAGAATTTTAATTTAATCGCTGCTACCGCTCGGTAACAGGTATTGAAGTGGGAAGAATAGCCAACCCTATTCAGATTTCAGCTCCAGTTCCTGCATATATTGAACAATAGATACTCGGAGCTTAGATTTATGTCGGAAAGAATTTGCAAAGAGCAGATTGATATTATAAATATTCAAATTGTGTATAGGTTGTACCATGAAATTGTGCCAAGTGAAAGTTCAGATGTAGAACGTTACCTTTAGAGATACCCGATCACTCCCATGCATTCGTATGTTTCGTGTTTATGTTAGTTTTCGGGTTTTTAGATAGTTCAACTCTTTTTTGTTTATTCTGTAAATATTCTAATAAGTCAAATAATCAAAAAGTTTTTTTTAATTATTATTTCATGATTATGGTAATTTGATATGAATATTATGATGATCGTAATTTGATTCTGAATCATTCGTCCTGTAGATGCAGTATGCGAGAAAGAACCTCGGGAAGCATACAGGGGAAATCTCGAAATAGAAGAAAATTTAGAAGATGTCATCGTTGTAGAAAATGAAACCGCGCTTATCGAGTGCAAAGTAGCCCAAGACCTGAATCCGACATGCACTTGGTACAAAAATGGGATCGCACTACAAACAGACGACAATAGAATTTCTGTCATAAGAAATGGTGGATGGTATCGTCTCGAAATCAAGAAGGTCAAAATGAATGACCAAGGCATTTACACGCTAGAATGCCGACACAAAAAGCAGTACATAAGAGTAAAAGGCCATTTGTATGTGGGGCCTCAAAACATAGCCGATGGCGTATTCTACTACAAGTCCGTCGGCAAGAGAGTCGATGATATAAAACACCTGCGAGATATTAAAGTTTTGGAAGGAGAAGAAATTGTGTTGAAAGTGATTTTTGATCAACCATGCACAGAAAAAACCTGGTACAAAAACAATGATTTTGTACTACATGACCGAAGAATAACTGTGCAAAGCCGTAAACATAGTTCTTCCATAAAAATAACTAACGCCAATCCATCGGATACCGGAATCTACTTCTTGGTGGCGAAAACGGAAAACGGCTACTTATCCAGTTTCGCAGATGTTCAAATCACTGACAGTCATGAAATACAACCGCAGTATCCGTACATCGAAGAATTTTTTCCGGAAGATATAGAAGCGCAAGTCAATGATGAGATTCGGCTGATTATAAAGGTACACACAGATGTAAACACCACCATAAGATGGGAAAAAGATAATATTGATGTCGGAACGGATCCGAATTATCACAAAGTTGATTATGGCAACAACTATTTTGGGTTGACAGTGCTGCGTTCTGATATGGGGGCAGCGGGAGATTATAATGTCGCTTTTAAGAATAGCGTGAGGCCGCAGGCGGTGAAAGATTATATTAAAGTGACGGTGAATCGTAAGTATTTAAATAAAATAATATTTCTCCTCATTTTAACTTTTACTCTCTTTTCGAGTCCAGGCTCCGGAAAAAATTAGTAGGTACCTGTCTAAAAAAAACTTACATGTACGACTAATAATTAGCTCATGCTTATATAAAATATATCGTCTCTTGAGTTTTGGTTTCGTGGAAACATTTTCATCTTTTCTTTTTGTTTTTAAAACGTAAGTAAAAACAAATAATAAACATTTTAACTTTATATACGGTACAGCATCAGATCGCGGTCGCGGGCGATGCTCATGATGAAGAACATCTGAATTGTCTCGAAACGTCAGCAATACAAGAAAAAACGTGGTAATTAGCCGTATTTATAGTTAAAACGAGTAACAACCACGATAGTTTTAATTTTAGTTTCCATTCAAATATTATTATTATATTATTAGTAGTTATAACCATTAATTCATAATCATATATTTTACCAGTTGTTTTTATAAAAGTATAGGTACAATGTTTCTCAACATGGACCATTTAAAATGCTTTATTTTTTCAGACTCGGAAATGTATGAAGGAGTAAGCGTGTTACGCCCGCTAATGTCGGCGGTGGCCTGTTGCGGGGCAAAGGTGTCTTTCAATTGCCAATTCGATCTTATAGACCCCATATATTACTATGTTGTCTGGTACGTCGGACATTACAGAGTGGAGCGTACTAACAGCCATTTTGATGTAAGTATTTTTGGTCTAGTAATGCTCAAAGGAAACAAAACCAAATCCGAGGGATCTCTTTGTTAACCGACGAAAATAGAGAAAGTTCCCAATTCGACATGTTTTTTAATGTGCATATCTTTTTACTTGCAGATATTAGTACAAATGGTCTTATTTAAATTATATTTATATATTCACATACCACATAACCATAAACATGTATAGATACTGTCTGTCCCGAAAGACGTTGTCCTGTCAAATTTCAATAATCCCACAGAAAAAAGCACTTTCTGTTTTTCTCGAACTTAACGCCACCTTTATCACTTAGGGGTGTAAAAAATAGCCTACGACCTAATCTCAAACCTACTGAATATATACAAAAAACATTTAAAAAAATAGTCAAGCCGTTTTGGAGGAGTTTGGTTACAAACACTGTGACACGAGCATATTTTATATATTAGACTAGCTGACCCGTGCCCTCTTCGCTGGTCGACAGATAGTTTCACATTTGGTATTCCAATCTTCAAAATATATTATAGCCTATTATGTTGCCGAGGACTAATAGCTACATAACAAAAAAAATTTTTTCAAAATCCGTCCAGTAGTTTTTGCGTTAAAGTCGGACAACAGACAGATGTTTCAAAATGTTTTTGTTGGCTTGTGTTACTTGTATAAAGGCCCCTAGGAGTATTTTTTTTAGTTTTTATTAAATGTACAGAATTGAACTCTTTACAGTTTTATTATATGTATAGATAGATAGATGTATAGATATAGATAAAGCTGTTGGCAGTGCCTTTTAATCACTTCACTATCACTACATAGTATAAAGCAAAGTCGCTTTCCGCTTCCCGCGTATGTATGTATGTTTGCTTATATCTTTAAAACTACACAACGGATTTTGATGCGGGTTTTTTTAATAGATAGAGTGATTCAGGAGGAAGGTTTATATGTATAATAATATATGCTACCCGTGCGAAGCCGGGGCGGGTCGCTAGTACTAGTATAAAGCAAAGTCGCTTTCCGCTTCCCGCGTATGTATGTATGTATGTTTGCTTATATCTTTAAAACTACACAACGGATTTTGATGCGATTTTTTTTAATAGATAGAGTGATTCAGGAGAAAGGTTTATATGTATAATAAATGCATAATATAGTAGAGAAACACTGATAATTTTAGAGGTTTCTATTGTGATGTCGTAAATAAACACATTTTTTTGCGCTTACATTGCAAATGCTGGCTGAACCCCACGAGATATATCAAAATAATGTACTACAGTATTGTACACCTTAAAAACGTCTACAAAAAAGTCCACGATGGTATTAGAAATGTCTTACGCACAGCGAAGCGGGCACGGGTCAGCTAGTGAATAATAAAATTACACGTTTCCTTCATAGCGTCTTTACTGCCTTGTTGTTCCGTCAGGTTATATGCAACGGTGGTCAATTTCTGCTTTTCATCGATAAAGTGGAACCTAGCATGGCTGGGATTGTGATCTGCGAACTTCGCCGGAAACTGAATCCCAAATCTGTCTGCGTCGGAAGGGCATATGCGCGTCTCGTAATTGTCCCGCATCTTATGGTTTTACGAGAAAAACATTCGGGATTCGAAGGTAACCTGTATCACGAGGAGTCACATGAGGAAGATGACACACTTATTAATGTTGTATGCTCAGATCGCAAAACTCGTATTCCAGTGGCATTGGTAAGTTTCTCACACTTCCATCTAAAACCCTGATTTTCTAATGAGTATATGAAAGGAGAGCTCAACTATTGGTTTTAGTATAATATAGCTATATAAAATAAAATAAATAAATAGGATCACGACTGTAATCCCCAAGTACGGTAGACATCCTCTCAGATCTCCAGGCGCTTAGATCCTATGAATATGTCTAGTGTTGGTAGTCAGAGGTACGTCCAAACATTATATTTGGCACATGCCCACATTTTGCAGTAGTTAGCATTCCATACGTGACAGGTTGCAAGCCCATCGCCGCTTACAAGAATACTAACTGGTCTTCACGATGTTTTCCTTCACCGTTTTAGGCACGTGTTTTGATGAGCATATACATTTTCGAAATGAAAACCCATTGATACACGCCGGGATTCTAACCCACGACCTTTAGATTGAAAGTTGGTACCTCTCACTCGGCCAACACGATACTCTTACGGTAATCTTGTACTAACTACGTTTAGGTGATACTTGAAATTTTGGTTTTTGCGTGGGATGAGTCTACCGTACTTGGGGATTACAGTCGTGATTCTATTTTTTATTTTTACAAGATGTCCGAGGTGCACCGATTCTAGCTTGTAAGAAAGAAAAGTTTATGGAAAATGTATATAACATTACAGATATCGGACAAGCATGCTTGATTGCGATAGTTTGGGTATAACACAAGGTATCATTATTGTATTATCTAGATATTTTTTTTATTCACAGAACTGTCAGAGATAAAATAACATTTAATATTAGTAGGTATGTAAAAGATTTCGATTAATAGTTTGTTAGGACAAAAATTGTTGACGAAAACAGTTATAGAGGCTTTTGTAAATACTTATAAATAGAATATATACCTAGACTTGATAAACGTTGCCTACCTCACTTTTATTTTAATAGATTATCAGTATTGAATCTATCGAATAGTATCCATTTACTGTAGCTCAAATTAATCAAAATGTCTTTGCTTTCTTTGTTATACTTGAAGGTGGGTACTGAAAAAAATAAATATGATAACGACTGTATTGAATCCACTGCCTACTGTACACACTGTATTGTACAGTAGGCAGGCAACCTCTCAGATCTCAACGCGGTGAGATCTTTGAAGATTAGGGTAGTCAGACGCAGGCCTAACTTTAAACTATGTACCTATGGTACCTATATATATTGAAATTTGTCATGCGAACGGTGCCGTCATCCTTTGTGTTTAACGTAAAGATTTGACGGCTTACAGCAGACGTCAACATTTGTATAGAAAACTAAGGCCTACGAGTGAGATAACTAATTTGTATAAGTACCAACCTAATATTATTTAATTTTTTAGGAGGAAGCCAAGTATTTGATGAAAGTTGTCTACTGCAGGTAAGATGTTTTATGAACATAATTTGCATTAATTTGAGTTTACGTTAATATCGAATATCAATGAGAGAAGATAAGAGAAAGAATAATTCTTTTTTTCGCAGTTCGTTTTGACAGACGAAAAAACTTCCTTCACTTTTCAAGTTCTTTATCAACCAAAATACTTGTGCGTGTTATTCTATGGTACCTAGTAAGCCTAGTGCTTTAAGATTATGACAGTAAGGTACTTTTTACATCTTTTCTTAGAAAATTTATACATCGTCAAGAAGATCTTTCTTCTCTATTGGTGTGGGTCATTTTATTAGATGAATATTTTGTCGAAAATTGTTAAAACTAGACGGCGTAAAGCATAACAGGAATTCTCGGTTTTTTTCTAGACTGAACGAAGAAGGTCTGTATTTTGCCCTCGGTATATGCGGATGGGATTCAGAAATCACCTGCCTCTACATCTCCGAAAAAACAATAACCTCTGACAGTCACAGCTCGAATGTTGTGTTATTCAAATGGTGAGTAACACGCCCACAAGATTTAGTTAGAATAGAAACGGAGCCGTTTATAGAAAAAAAAATAGAAAGCACAGTACAGTAGGTATATCTGTAAACATGACAAGTACCTACCTACCCACGTGTACATAGTTATAGTTGTTCTTTCTGACTAAGGCTGGTTGGTCTTAATGGTGTGTGTATATTTCACGTCACATTGTTTCTGTGTGCGTTAGCTCGGGGGCGCTTAGAGGCTGTACCACAAGCCCAAAAGTAATATTAAAACTATACTACTCACGGTGCAGTACACGGTGCTCCATTATTAGTCACGCACACTAATGTCTATCTATACACATCACAATTACAAGGACTGCTCACCCGCCTTTATGAGATAGAATAACTGTAGGTACCTGACCAAAGCCTGAAGCGTTAATATACCCAAACAAATCTAAGTGCCACAATTTTCATAAAATATTAACTTATGTGTATAATATTTCAGGAACACCTTCGACCAGTCAGAAAATGTCTGGTTTATCATACAGCTGTTGCAGAGTAATGGGTCCTATGCCGAAATGGGAACTACTAGCCAGCCAGAAATCGAAGTCGAGAACCCTCCGGTCGGCAGATTGATGGTTTTCCGCATCGGAATCATACCCCTGGACCCGATGAGTAACATCTATGATTCGGAGATTTCTATTGGTGAGTGCCGCGTTCTTGATTATTACCTACTTTTTAAGAATAGCAGAGCTCATTGTGAAGGAGCTAGGCCGGAGTAGTTATAAGAAAATGTTATGATTATTAATGCAAACTACTAGTAGTAAGTAAGTAGAATTATGTATTGATCAATAAATAAGTTCTTCTTTTTCTAGTTCTGCCACCAGAAGTAATATTGCGGCCGGCGATTCCCCACGAAATCCAAACGATCGATTCATTTGAAGCCAAATATGAACTAACCAGCGAATTGATCGGCTCGGGCGCATACGGTAGTGTGAAACTAGTCAAAAATAAGATGGATGGGGCTTTCTACGCTGCCAAGATAGTGAAAGCCAAAAATGAGAAGAACAAAGACTATGTTTTAAAGGAATTCCATATCATGAAGAATTTGCGACACCCGAAGCTGATAGAGCTCATTGGCTTTTACGAGCTGGAGAACAAGTTTATGTTCGTGATGGAGTTGTGAGTATCGAGTTGATGTTTGAAGTTTACTTAATGATTCTGTCATGGAGTGGCTTACGCTTCATGTGGGCCGTATTGTCTCTGATGGCCGATTTACATATGTTTTAGAGATTGAATGCCTTGAATTATTACTATAAAATAAAAAGGAAATGAATATAATTTACTTGTATATGAATGTTATTCATAAAACAACGATAAGCCCAAAATCGGCAACCACTTGTTGCTATTCCAGGTCATCAAATAGTATGTCTGTTCTAAGGCAAGTGTCATAAAATGGGTTCAGCCCTTACGCTGTGATTGGATCACAAACACAAATACCCACACAACTTTAATATTTAATGGTATGGAAAAACAAAAGCTAAATAGGCTTACAACTTCAAATCTCTACGTAGGTACGTACGTACCTATAGATCTCTCGGATGCCTATGCAAAAAGTTCCTAAAATATATCTAAGATAAGATAAGATAAGTCAGAGACACGTTCAAACAATCATTACATAAGTTATCTTATACTAAGTATACTAACTTTTCTAATAATGTTTTTCTTCAATGCACAAAATACATTATGCATGCACATATTGACGCACGACTTTGGATCGGAAGTCAAAGCAACACTCTGTAGGGGTTAGGTCTTAGGTTCTAGGTCTCTTCTTAGGTCTCTTCTTAGGTCTAATACACTTGTGTCATGGTATAATTGAAAAATTTAATGTTTCAGCTGCTGGGGCGGTGAGCTGTTCGACAGGGTGGTTGGAGAAGAATGTCTCAAGGAAAGGGATGTGGTGGGATACGTGAAGCAAATATGCGAGGGGCTGGAGTACATGCACGCGAAGTTCATCGTCCACCTGGACCTTAAGCCGGAGAACATTATTTGCTTGAGCCCTAACTCCAAACAGGTAGGTGCAGTTGTTTAATCTCACGAAGGAAGGTGGTTTTAATTGTGTGTGTAGATGCACTTGACATTGTTTCTGTGTGCGTAAGCTCGGGAGCGCTCAGTAGGTATCAGTCAAACACTCAAAAGCGCGTGTCTATACACATCACAGTTAAAACTGTATTGCTAGTGAGATAGAACAACCTATCGCACCACGATACGCTATACTCTGTTGTCAGTTGATGAAGTACCTAGTTCTACCTAGGTAGAGTTCTAAACAAACCAAAATGTACTTGAAAAAGGTACTCGTATTACGAGTACCTATGATTTATTCTAAGAGACGTACGACAGGCCGACTACTATTTTTCAGAACTGAGTGGCTTCAAATAATAAATCTCTCTATCAGGTGAAGCTGATCGACTTCGGACTAGCCAAGAACGTGAACGATAAAACCGCAAAGTGCCTCTACGGGACACGGGACTATGTGTCCCCGGAGATACTAAATTTCGAGGCTATCTCCACCGCGACCGATATGTGGAGTCTTGGAGTGGTCACATACATGCTGTGAGTTTCTATGTGTGCAAGGTCAGCGACAAAAGTGGATTTCAATTCAACTTAAAATAAAAACCGGCTAAGTTCGTGTCGGTCCACGCGCAATGTAAGATTTCATAGTTTACAAAGTTAACAACGTTTCTTTTAAATGCATTATATGTACTACTACCGTGATTTTTTTCACATGTCCAAAACCAATAGTTTGGCTGGTAGGGGACACACACACACACACACTTGACTCTAACAAAAATGAGCACTTTAAAGCTTGATTTTACTTTACTTTTTGTTTTTACAAACCCTCTTACACCACAATACTTTTTAAAGACCTATCCAAAGACAAGACACACAATGGGGTACGCAAGAAAAAATCCCAAGTTTAGGTGTAGGGAACGTACACCAAAAAAAAAAATTTTTAAGGTTTCATTGTACCACTTTGTTGACATGACTAATATGTATATTCATGCCAAATTACAACATTCTAGCACTAAGCTGAGCTAATCTGCGG
This sequence comes from Hydriomena furcata, assembly GCA_912999785.1. NCBI lineage: Eukaryota > Metazoa > Arthropoda > Insecta > Lepidoptera > Geometridae > Hydriomena > Hydriomena furcata. Next base: position 6,517,503 of record OU538821.1, read on the forward strand.
ACGGACGGACATGGCGAAACTATAAGAGTTTTTTGTAGACTACGAAACCCTAAAAAGCATACGGAATGGTTTTGAGGTGGTTAGGATAGAAATAAATTTAATCGACATGGCATGAGTTGTAATTTTTGCATAAAAGTAAAAAAACCAAATACGTACTGACACTATTGGAAGAATAGAGAACTTACTGGTTCCAGATAAGTTCCTACACTGAGTTTTTACGCTTTTAAACATTCATACCTACACTTTTGTCGCTGACTCTACCTTGTCTTGTGTCAAAATTACGATGTGTTACACTAACCTTTTCCCTTCTAATATAGGCTTTTGGTGTCGCGCTGAATTTGTGAGTCCGCATGACTTTAAAAACAATTTAAAACTCCTATTTTTATGATTATGCATTTTCCACTTGTTTCACTGCCCCGCTTCTTGACTGCGCATACGACTTTTCTAGCATTGCGAAAATTTACAATATATTTTCTTTCGTTTTAGTCCAGTCGTCCAAGGTCGCTGTAAGCATCAACTTAATCTGAGATAGAACATTTTACCCACCTCTATACTAGTCTTCAGAAACTTAGCTAGCAGCAATATCTTCCGATCGCGTTTGAAACTTTAACAAAACCTGGATTCTAAACACTTATAATCCCGTTTCAGTCTCTCCGGAGTTATGCCATTTGCCGGAGAAAACTGGTACCAGCGTTCCATCAATATATCTCGGGTGAGGTACGACTACGAAGATTACATCTTCGACGAAGTCTCAGAATTAGCCAGGACCTTCGTGGACCAACTACTGTTGCGCAGTCCTGCCAGCAGGATGACTGCAGCTAATGCCTTGCAGCACAAGTGGATCACCGAAGGACCACCACAAGGAGTGAAGGCCAAACACATGCGCAAAATGCAGTTCAATTTGAAGTTCTATTTGGCTGACTATCGCGCTAGGTGGAAGGTAATATTACTCGTATCATGACATGTTATATCTAGGCTAGGTCATTTAAACATCAAGTCTTACGAGAGATCTCGATTTCCTAATTAACTACTTATAAACCCCCTATGTTTTGTCTAGTATTTCACTACCAAGTGTGCACAAAATCCGCTCAAAATCAAAACCAACTGCAACCATACTTTGGCCAAACCATGACCGTAATCGTAAACGCTACGGTGATGGAACGTTTGCTTTTAGTGACTAGTCTAACTAAAGGATATTTTTTTGATGCTATTCATATGGTACGTTACAGTAGACAAAAGCATATTACTGATAATGTGGCCGCTAAAAACTATTAACAACGAGCAAGTAAGTTCTATGTTTGATGTTAGAAGTATTTTTGGTAACAGAAAGCTGGGAGAGTGGTGATAGCTGCACAGCGTCTCCGCATGTGGCAGCGGCCGGTGATGTCGACGTCTTTCGGTGGCATGAAGCCGGAGCTGGCATCAGATGAGGACTTCCCGGTACCGATACCGTGAATATGTAGGTACATTGTGGCTTAATATTTTACGAGTAGAGCCAGTGGCGGAATTACAAATTCGCCGCCAGTTATAAATTAATGTACGAGTAATACAAGATAAAATCAGCCTCTCGATTACGTAAATTTTGTTACTATTAACTTCGCGCAGGTCTCTAATATCGATTAGTTAAAGACTCGTAATAGCGTTGTAACTTTTACTTTAAGATCTTGCGCTAAGCCCCCCATAAGTACCCGCTTGTGGGATTCAGCTAGATTGGTTTCTAGCAGTGTTGAATTATTTCTTTTAATTCTTGTTTCTTCTTTCAGTTACGTTGGAAATGCAGAGAAGAAGTAGAAAGGTGGCATTGTAGAAATAGAGGTATCTACCATTAGTATTTTAAACTCAATGTTCAATTTACGTTTAGACTATGACAGTCGTGAATTTTCCCACATAACTTGATGGCACATGATTATTATTATAAGCACTAGGTATTAGAGAATAGGATATTCATGAAAGAAGTAGCTTTCCCATTTCTTATTGTACCTATATGGATTTTTATTCTCTTAATTCTATATTCGTTTCAATTCTTGTAAGGCCTAGGGCAGCTAATCGTCCACTTGCCATAACGACCCAGTGGTCCTTCCTAAAGGACCACAGTGACTCCGGCCCAGCGCATCCAGTGTCATCCCATAATTTCACCTTTTTTCTCCAAATTGACAGGTGCCACTTGATTTGATGACTTATAATTTCGTTCAGAAAAGCATTGATACGATTCTATGTTTCCGCGAAATGATAAAAAGTAATAAACAGTTCATTTTTCAGGTCCTTTGTAAAGGACCGTTGGGCGTTAATGAGTACAAAGCTGGAAAATGGGCTGGGCCGGAATGGCCATGCTCGTGGTGTACCTTAAAAGTAACTGTGGGTTACGAGGATATTATTACCTATAGGTACATCTATTTATATAACTATTTGTAACAGTATACTTCTATAAGCTAAAATAAAGCTTACATTTTTATTTATTAAGGAAGATTGAGTACAAAAGTAACAGTGTCATGAAAGTAACAATCGAAGTAACAATTGCGCGTAAATAACTAAATACAATTGCAACAGTTGGCTATTGTTCTGGTATGTGCGTTTATGCGGCAAAAGATGAAAAAACCTTACATTACTACATTATACTGTGATCCCAAAGTATATCTACTTGTTACTTTCGACCCACAAGTAACGAATGACTCATGTAAAAAAAACATCTCTTATTTTACGGCTTTGCTGCTGTCTGATTTAATATGGCCATCTAAATCTATATTTAAGAGGAGTAATAAAGGTTTTTGAAGAATGCAGAATAGTTTTTTCTCAATAACCGCAAAACATACAGTTTTGTTTTTTACGACGAAGATAACTTAAGGATATAATCTAGATAAATTACAGACAGAAACACGATTGGTGAAACTTTTCTCGATACATTTATTTTCCAAAGTTGGCTCTTCAAAAACCCTAGTTTCGTTTATAATCAAAACTATGAATAGCTAAACAGTTCATTTTTATATAATTCGTTAGATAATCACACTAGCTAAATAAATTACAGACGGTTTCTTTTTAAATTTGATGGGTTTCAAGATATTGCAGTTTTAGCACTTTTTCCGTCGTATCCGGGTAAATTCAGCCCATACAAAAAGTAAAAATTTCAAGTATCGCCTTAATGTAACTCTAACACGTTTTGTTGACTAACTATCAAGTGTTGAACACAGTGTTACTTTCGTACTCGGTCTCCCTACCTGCATTTCGATATTATATAATACGTGTAAGTAATTAACCTAGGTACTCGTACTATTTATTTATCTCGTCTTCAATTTATACTCATAGACCTGGTTGTGGGACCTACTTCGAATTTGGGAATTTTAAATTTTTACAGTCAATAACCAAGCATAGCAAACAAACTTGTTTAAAGTCTATAGATAATACAATTCTTTGTCTATGATTAGTAGTTTTGTTTAGTGACATATATGTAGTGCGTTGTAAAACCACAACCAATGATTTTCCGTTTTGTCTCTTTAATATAAATAATTAATAAATAAATATCGCTTGTTACAAAATCTTTGATTATCCTAAAAGATATTGATAAATAATCTATTCTATGTTGTTTAAAAATCGTCGTTTTAAGGTGGTATGTAATACTGCATTATCGTATAAACCATCAAACTTAAAAAAAACTGTCAATATTTTATTAAGCTAGTTTACGTTAAGTTTAGATATTTATAGCCTTGAAAACGAAACAAATATTTTTGAAGAGCCACTTTGGAAAATAAATCTATCGAGAAAAGTTTCACCTATCGTGTTTCTGGCTATAATTTATCTAAATGTTATTTTTGTCACTGTCTGTTTAACGGTTATTGAGAAAAAAACGATACTGAATTCATTCATAAACATGTATTACTAGTCTGAATCATTTTTCAATATAATCCTATTATTTTAAAAATTAAAATGTAGTTGAAGTACCCACAACCAGCGCTCTATCATAATTATTGTATTAGGTACCTACCTACTGCTTTAGTTGTAAGTGTAGTTAAAATGAAGGTGTAAAAAGTAACTCGAAATGGTTTGTGTAATATTACACACGGCGCTGCATCGCCAGTTCCTTTTTCTTTGAACTTGGCTGGACACGCTGCGGCGTGTCTTGATTTAGCGCCTTGAGATCTCACGGGATGTTTAGTACCATGCTTAGGGATTTCATAAATGATACAGTTTTCTTCATAAAATTTGAGTGTTAGTGATTCAGTTCTCAGTATTCAAGTATTTATGTAAGATCAGGTTCAGCTGACGTTCTACAGTAGACGTCCAACAGCTGGAATGATGATGATGAAAAAAGATTGCATTTGGAAATAAGGATATATTCAATCCTTGGCACTTGTGTACAAATAAATTGATTCTGAGAAACATGATCTAACTAAACACTAGTGGTCAGGAGATTTATATAACATCTTTTATATATTAATCTATATTTAATAATTTTAAGAAATATGTACCTCAATGTGAGTGTGTTTGTGTGTTTTAATCCAATAAATGTGTAGTAAAGTATTCAATATGAAGTTTTTTTTTATCGCTGTCTCTTATATACCCTATCACTTAGCAAAATTAAATCTAGTATCTATAAAAACTAAACAAAGAAAAATATTTGGTTAGCTAAACCACAGAATATAGAATGTTTATTCGGCTAAACCAGCATCTATCCAGTAGGTACCGATAGAACCAGTAGGTATGTTTGCAGCAGAACAAGAATTACCTAAGACACGCGTGGTGTCCGACTAATTAGCTACCTAATTCCTAAAATACCATCGGTGGCAAAAAAAGAGCAGCGTAAGTCAAGTTCTTACAAACTAGATATTTATCGACAGTTTCTGGTTATCAATTTAACTTTACGGATCTACCATACCTACTCGTTGATTGTAGTATTCAAAAATAATGAATAATTAGAATGTAAAACTGTATTGTAATGATGAGTTTTCCTAGGTAAAAAGGAACTGAGAGAGAGATTAACCTACCTACCTACTTAAGGCGATACTTCAAATTTAAGTTTTTTTATATGTGCTGAGTCTACCCTGATAAGACGAAAAAAGTGATAAAACTTCATTATCTTGAAAACCATCATACTAAAGAAACTGTCTTTAATTTAGGTAGCTATGATTATCTAGCGAATTATATAAAAATGAACTATTCAGCCATTCATAGTTTTGAGTAAAACGTAAATAGTGTTGGAAGAGACAACTTTGGAAAATCAAACTGTAGTAGTGTGGTTGTTGATCATTTAAATAGAAATTTACAAAACGTCAGCAATACAAGATCAATTTGAAAAATAAATCTATTGAGAAAAGTTTAATTTATAGTTTTAATTTTCACGAATAGTGTTTAATTTATCTAGATTCCTTTGCCATAAAGAATAAAACTGTGTGTTTTGTGGTTATTGAGAAAAAACTATTCTAAGTTCATCTAAAAAATGTATACCTCGTCGTTAAGTTTATTGCATCCAGTATTTTCGTGGACAATTTCGTTTTGAATAGAAAAACGAAGTCATTGAAACATGTGGATTTAGGCGTTCTTTGTAAGGACCTTTGTAGTAAAATCCATATGATTAGGAAGCAAGATATCTCGTGGTGTTTCTTTGTACTAAACTTTAAAGTTTAGAGTGGATTGAATCCTTTGAAAGTAGATTGTGTAAAAGGATTTCAGGCGACAGAAGCAAACATAAGTGCATTGAAAAGAAAGATTTATGTGCACGACAATAGTTATTTGTTATACAAGAGTGCAAAGTTGCTTTTTAACCGCGTGTTCAATTTTGATGACCGAGCAAGCGAAGGATTTTAGAATTTCAAAATTAGAATCCTGAGCGTTAGCGAGGGAATCTTTGCACTCGAGTGCAACATGTAACTTTTCATTCCACCTCAGCGAGGTAATGACTAAATGCAAAAAAAACGTTTACAATCACAAGATAGGTACTTTTATTTCAGTTTAGGTATTAACTACTACATTATGACAGGTAAGTATTACAGAATAATCTTAATAATGACGTGAAAAAATGCCGCGCAAAGAACCGCGTACAAAGCAAATTGAAAAAAGAACACCAGGAAGGTTCCGCGTCTGAGTTTTTAACAAATTAAAAAAAAGTTGTATGATATATTCGGCACCATAGAGGTAGCAGTAAATAGGTTTAATGATTTTTTTAATTCACAAACTTAGTGCATACGATGTTCTAAATTCAATTTACTTTATCCTCTATAGAATAAAAACGGCTTTTGCACTCAGATATTGAAGAGCAAAAATACTCTTTCCGAGATGGTGGGGTAAAAAACCTTTTTTTATAATTATTTACGAAAACCTTTTTGGAATATAGTTTTGAAATATTATTTTTCAAACTATCGTGATTAGTAGACATTACTATAGATTTTGACACGGGTCTTTATCGTGGGGGTATTCGTCGGGAAAGTAAATTAAAGGTAATTACGTGTTATAGACCCGTGTCAAAATCTATAGTTATAGTTTTTAAATTTTGTGTATTACTTTTTTGGAAGAATTAGAACGACAGTCTGTTATATGTGTGTGTGAAGAGAAATTGTCTTGTATTTTTTCTACGAAGAACCCAAAAATCGAACAATTTAAGTCAGACTATGTTAAAAAAAACCTAATAATGCGATTGAAACTACATGTGCTTTAAATTTGAATTTAAAATAGTGTTTCGTGTTTAGTTTTATAGAAAATAATATAGGTACGATTGTTTAGGTACATATATATTTATTTATGCTTGGTACACAAATGTTTTTCCAGGGTGAGACCTTACTTTGACCCCGACTCACACAACGCAGAAGGCACTAATTCGAAGCCAGTCAGGATTTCGACAGGTTCTTTGGTTGAATGCAAACAAAATAAAACTCCACGTTTTCGTATTTCGAAGTAATATTTATTTTATAATTTCCGAGGCTTGCGCTTGTTAATATAGATTCCTTATAAAATTAGATATCTTCGGTATTTCCTACCTACTCACATAACAAGCGGTATTATAATCTTGGTATCTAAGGCAAGTGTATTTCTGCCTAGGATACCGACCATACTACACTCAATTGTGATCCTAAAAACAGTTGGTTTAACACAGACGATGGATAAGAGCTGCACCAGGGACCTTATGTGTGATCCTTGTAGTTGATGGTCAGCCTTAGCGCCTGTGCACAGTACGTTTTTAAACGCGATGTGCACAGGCACTTAGTTGGTAACCAAGTTATTTTTATTCCAAGGACATAGAGCTAAAGAAGATAAAGTTGCAATCGCCCCCTAATTCAGCTGGATATTGTAAGCTAAACCCGTTATGCAAGTCCCGTTTGACGTTTTTTCAACCTTTTTTTCAAAAAGCATAGATCAACTTGTGTCATCATAAAACCGGACTTTTGAATAATATTATATTATCGGGTGTGTTTCAACGACTTCTGAAAACTGAAACCTTATGATAATGAAAGCTTCAGGCAATAGAGGCAATAATGGCCGTTAATTAACTGAATCCAAATATATTCAGGCATCCAAATTTATAAACAGCTTAATTTTTCCACATTTTGTGTTTTTTTTCTATCCAGTATCAATTGTCAGTAGTAGTCTTAATACCTACAACCTGTATAGAATTTATGAAATTTTTAGGATCACGATTTGTGTAAGATACAGTTGTTCAATATATAAAGGTCGCTTCACATACCTACAAAATACCAGCCAAACAATTAATAAGTACTTATTGATACAATTGAAAATCCACAACAACTCTACCTAAGGTAGGGACTATCCTATCTATATTTTTATGAATAACTTATGTTCTAAGTGCAATTCCTGACTACTTCATATATCTCTGCTACCAAAGCTGTGGAAACTAGACCTAAAGATAAACCATTTTATATTTTTTTGGACGTCTGCAATGAGAAGCTTATAAAAATGCGACAACTTTAATTCATCAAAAATAATCACCAATAAATCTCGTTCGTAATTCCATACAAACGCATTTACTTGAATGTATTAGGTACTATAGCTTTAGAAAAAACTCAGATTCCGTATAATGAAGCATGTGTGAAGCAAAAACATGGAACTTTATGGAACAAACTATTAGACGTAAATACTCTTAAGTATACTCGTAGGTATAGTTTAAAGAAAAAAAATGCTGTGTCGGTTTTTACCCACCAGTTTTTACCAGAAATGCGTTTGTATGGAAATGGTTTCAAAGGTAACTGTAAGTCAAAGTGGAAACTTAAAATAAGGTCGTGTGAAGCGACCTAATTACACAAAAGTAACACTTAACAAAAATGAAAACAAAAAACTTAACCTCACAATAAATCTACAACAAAACATTTGAAATAAATAATTTAAATGATATTTAAATAAAATGCACAACAAATAAATCAATAAGAAAACAAAATGATTGCACTGTTCTCAACGTCGCTTTTCCAGGTCTCCTGAAATAAACATAGTTTGTTTAGAAAATAACTCGGTAGTATGTACCACCAAGGAAACGGATTGTGAATTCCTTTTTACAAGTAATTATAAGTACATGTATTGTCTGTAAATATATTTTCATTTAAAGCTTATTTTTTTATAATCATAACTTAAAAAAGGTCAATAAGATTGCGCTTATTAGAGTTGTTCAGGTACCTATATATACCTACAAGTATTATTACAGTAACACGTACCTAATAGGATTCACCAACCGATTCTTTTAATCTATCAATCAAGGGATTTTCTTATTGTTTAGATTGTAATGATGTGTAGGTAGATACACCTTACAAGCAGCAACACATTCTAAATAATAATCATGGGCATATCCGATGATCGTTCGCAACTCAGCATTTTACGAGTACCTACTTAGGTAAGAGAATATGGAAGATACGGATTATCAAGCGTCTTCCATACGAACGAACGTTAGTTGTATTTAATTACATAACCATGGAAACGTCAATTCAGATTGTGTACCCTTTTACGCATCTCCGTAATTATTTTGTACCTATATTTTTGGTATATTATTAGTAAAGAGGGCACACAATCCGATTCCTTTATGATGCTTAAAAAAGTTTGCTAGGCCAAAAGATTTCGCTAAACACACACAATCAAAGACACATCTCGCTTTGGCAACGTATACAAGCTACTATAATAGACGCATGGAACTTACTGTGACGCGATCAGTCTTGTCTAGGAGTGGAAGGGCGGCGGCTACGGTACGTCAAAGTCTTCCTTGGAGAAGGACTGACAGCTCGCACACCGGCGTAAAACTTCCCCTTCTGCGTGATCACCTCAATCCTCGCCGACGCCTCCTGCCTCCCAAACTCATTCTCAATCGTGATACGGTACATTCCTACATCATCAACCGTCACTTGTTCAATCTCCAGCAGACGCAAGACGTCGTCTTTCTCCTTTATCGTGATACGAGATGAGGGGGTTATGATGACGCCGTCTTTGTCCCATGTGGCCCAGGGTGCTGGGTTGCCTTTGATGGCGCATTGAAGAGTAACAGTATCACCTTCCTCTGCGACTTTGTTGAACGGGTAGGTGTAGAAGGAAGGTGCCAGGGTGCGGGCCGGGCTGCATAGCCGGCGAGTTTCAGGCCCTGGAACAGATAATGTACCATAAGTTAATGGAGTCTTTAATTTCCTGGTCTCCTCTTAGATAGGTGGGTATCAAATACTTGAAGATGTCTAAGAACAGGTGCACATTTAGCAGTAGTTAGCATTATATGCGTGACTAGCCCATCACTGCTTATGAGATTACTGACTGCTCCTTATTTTATTTTCAGACTGACAGGTGGCTTATTATATTTTAATAGGTTTTGCCCTCGACCTAGCTAGTGTAGCGTCTGGATAAAAAGTCTAAAGCTAATCTACTAATAAATTACGTCGTCATTGGAATACAAAATCACAAACTATCAAACTTAAACATAATTTATCTGATGCTTCCATAAAGGCGCATAACTACACGTAGAAAGTAAACGTTTACCTGGTGTCCTGGAGACGGATCTTGCAGGCGTTGAGCGTGGCGTGGAGCGGGGCGTAGACGCCGCGGAGAGAAGCGCTGGCGGTCGGCGTAGGCGCTGGCTCAGCGTGTTTGGCTCGCCGGGTGCTAGAGACGTGGTAAAGTTGGTATAAGTACTTACATGTTTTTATTTTTGGTTCTGAATTGTGGTCAGTACCAAAAGCATTATGAACTAGACTGCTGAGATAAGTGCTAATACTAGCTTAGGCACTGAAAACTTTAGTATCGATAACATAGCAAAATAGTAAGTACCGACTTGTTAATAAACATCATTAAAAATAACTATTACCAAAAACATAGTAGTTCCAAACTACGATTTATCACATTCAATACCTTAGATAAAAAATATATGTAGGTATTTTTTTTATAAATGTTTCAGTCGAGTGCTTGATCGTATGTCACACGAAGATCGCTAATAATCATTAGCGAATGACAACAGGAAATGAATGGAAACTCACGGTAGACCACCAGACAGGCGTTGGAGGTGGTCTTGCCGAGGTTGTTGGCCGCCTCGCAGGTGTAGGTCCCTTCATCGTCGGCCGTCACCTGCTTGATCTTCAGTCGCGCAGTGCCCCCGTCGAAGTTCGTTTCGAAGTCAGGACAGTCGCGGATAAGCTGCATTCAATAATCGTTATTAGGGTTCCGTACAAAAATGGTAAAAACGGGACAATATTACTAAGACTCCGCTGTCCGTCTGTATGTCACCAGGCTGTAATGTATCTCATGAACCGTGATAGCTAGACAGTTGAAATTTACATAGATAATGTATTTCTGTTGCCGCTATAACTACCAATACTAACGACACAATAAAACATACAAAAAACGTGATTTTTTATAGATAATGGTACGGAACCCTTCGTGCGCGAGTCCGACTCGCACTTAGCCGGTATTAGTTATTATTTATATTTGGAAGATGACTGTCGTCATCGGAAATTCGTGGACAGGCCGCCGCTGAAAACGACTAAGTGCATAGCAAGTATAAGCATAATAAGTATATAACCCAAAGAGGGTTGAGGGTTGCAATACGGCTCTAAGAATAAGATTTTTATACTTTTTTATACTTTAAGAATAACAGCCAAAAAAGTTTTAAAATATAATTCTTTAATCGTACGAGTAGCTTCATCTATCTTGCCCTGGCTGTAGTAGGTGTAGGAAGTAGGAACTACCTAGGTGCTAAACCAGGCAATATTAAGGGAACCTTAGTTTTGCGATGTGTTTTATGCTGGCTGGAATTATTTGCGAGTACAGTTTAACAGATGTCGCTACTAGTAAATTTCTAGTTGCGCTGCCAAAAACAACTCACAGCCTCACAGCTCAGTTGGTAGTAACTCTGCCTTCTGCGCTGTAGGTTGTGGGTTCGTACTCATATTAAGATGAAGATTATAGGCAATGTTTTGATACCTTCACATTATTGCAATTTCCGTGGAGATCTCAATTTTTTTTGGAAATAAAATATAGCCTACTTAATATGTTGCTCGCTGATAATATAGCTGTTGATAGAAGAAAGTATTTTTAAAATTGGTCCAGTAGTTTTTTAGCTTATCCGGTACAAACAAAAATACAAAAATAGATACCTTATTTTATTCGTTGTGTAGAAAAGTTGTCTCTAGTTAGTTTTATGCTCAAGTTAGGCCTGATATCCTGGAGATGGAACCACTAATCTGAAGAAATAGACAATAGATTGGAAGTCAACACGTACCTCGTGATAGTGGAACCATCTGATGGTGGGCTCCGGGTGGCCGGAGAGATGGCACTCGAACTCGACAGCGTCGCCGTCACATGACAGCAAGTCTGTCAACTCCTTGGAGAATCGCGGAAGAACTTCCACCCTCCTGTCAATTAAGGTGATACTTTAAATTATTGGTTTTTTGTATGGGCTGAGTCTACCGGACGGAAAAAGTGATAAAACCGCATTATCTTACCATCAGACTTATATATCATGATGTAACGTATTATATAACAATGAACTGTTCAGCTATTCATTTCTGCTATTTCAGCTATTGTAAGTTAAAACAAAAATAGTGTTTTTGAAGAGACAATTATTATTTTGGCAAATAAATCTATCGAGAAAAGTTTTACCAATCGTGTTTCTGCGCTACATTTATCTAGATTAAATCCATAAGTTATCATTGTCATAAAAAACAAAACTGTATGTTTTGCGGTTATTGAGAAAAAAACTATTCTACGTTCATCAAAAACCTCGTCTTAAAACGCCAAATCGAACTTCCTAGGAATTCTGTGTTGGTCTATTGATACCTTGACTTTCGATCATGGGCTTGCAAGAAATAGACCCAGTTTTACCAGCTCCTATAATGTTCTAGAGTGATCCTTGTGAAGTTATAAACACCAGAACTAAAAGATTTTTCCATTAAAAAAAAAACAAAAAAAATAGGATCACGACTGTAATCCCCAAGTATGGTAGAGATCTCAGATCTTCAGACGCTTAGATCCTTTGAAGATGTCTAGTGGGGGTAGTCAGAGGCACGTCCAAACATTATATTTGGCACGCTGCTTATAAGAACACTAACTGGTTTCCTCACGATGTTTTCTTTCACCGTTGTTGTAAGCACGTGTTTTTAATGCGCATATAAATTTTCGAATAGAAAAATCCATTAATGTACGCCGGGATTCGAACCCCCTTTAGATTGAAAGTCGAGGTATATCCCACACGGCAAACACGGCTTTTTTTTCGAAAAAAAAAAGTCTTAACTAATCTGAACGGCGAAAAGACAACACTCACTGTGAAGAGGTGGAGACTATAATTTTTTTATAATAAATTTCCTTGGAACACGCGCCGGGAGAAAAGTTTGCATGACGCAGATATTTGTATCGGTTCTTGGTGTTGTGGTACCATCGTAGTTCAGTTACCTACGTCACAGAATCCAATTGTGGAGTCAGTTAAGGCCCTGTATGTCGACGATTGCTCTTTTTCGAAACGAAAAACGAAATACTTCTGAACAAGCCACATCTCCTATTTTTATAATGTATAGTATATGTGAATAAAGATGTACCTACCCATCTTTAATCACTTCGATAAATAATCCTACCGACCGCTGCAATGACGACAAACACACGACGTTGACAGTAGTCACGGTGGTACTGATCCATGGGCGGCGCGTGGTCCGCCTTTGCTTTTCGAATAAATTAATTATGTATAATTACTTATCAAAAACCTATCTTAGTGGCTTGTTCAGAAGTATTTCTTTTTTCGTTTCGAAAAAGAGCAATCGTCGACATACAGGGCCTTAATATTGAGTTACATAAATTATTGTAGTGTTCTCACCCGTATCTGATGTTATGTGCATCGTCGCTTGATGAAGGATCTGAAAACCAAATATACTATAAAGACAAGATACATATAACAGTAAGATCTGACCTTGACGCGTTACTTGGCCATATACATATATTTATCTATACTTCTATACTAATATTATATTATATTTGCTTAGTTTGGGGCTAGGTAAATTGTCCACCAACATTTATATTTATTTATCTGTTTAAGTAGGGCCGACTGTGATGAAATTTCACATAGAGATAGTTTAATATCTTAGGACGAAAACAGGCAAACTTATTTTGTCAATTTTTTATTTTCAGTATTTTCTGTTTTACACTAAAGTCCTCAAAAATTTCCTGAATCTACGCGGATGAATTCGCGGGTGATAGCTAGTAATAATGTAAATACGAAAGTTCATGTGTTACTCAACCGCATTGTAACTGCTGAACCGATACCGATTAAATATATGACTTGGAATATATTTTATTAATTTATTGTACGGCACCGGTATATTGGTGTATTGGTAAACGCTCTCTGACATATAAAAAAAGGTTGCAAGCCCGTCGCCGATTACAAGAAAAACTAACTGATTTCCTCACGATGTTTTTCTTCATCGTTTTGAGCACGTGTTTTAATGTGCATTTAAAATTTTCGAACAGAAATATCCATTGATGCACGCCGTGATTTGAACCTTCGAAATAAAAGTCGAGCTACTTCCCACTCGGCCAACACGGCACTGAAATATTAGGTATATTAAAATTAAATGAACTTTCGTAGAAGGTCTACGTACTAGCGTAGACCTTCTACGAGAGTTAAAAACTATTACGAATAATTTAAACCCAAACCCGCGATCAATGGATCTGTATTTTTATACGAGTAGGTGTAGGTGCAAACTTTTTACCCGCATTATTTTTCATCCGCGTAGATTGAGGAAATAAATTTTAAACAACTTTATCGTAAAACATTGAAATTCATGAAAATCAAAATACATTTTGGGAAAGAAAAGTAGCCTTTGTTCATTCCAAGACTTTAAACTATCTCACAAATTTTATCACAATTCGCCGAGCGGTTTGGCCGTGATAACGTGACAGCCAGACAGACAGAGTTACTTTTGCATTTATACTATTAGTAATAAGTAATATACTTTATTGTAAAATTTATAAGTGCATCAAAAACACGTGTGAGTAAACCAGTTAGTATACTTATAAGCGGCGATGGGACTTACTGCAAAATGTGCTAAATATAATGTTTGGACGTGCCTCTGACTACTACTAGACATCTTCAAAGAATCTAAGCGTCTGGAGATCTGAGAGGATGTCTACCGTATTTGGGGGAATACACTAGTGATCCTACTTTTTTTGTTTATTTTTTTTTTCTTGATTTGAACTCTTTGTCTATTCAACTACTGAACAGATTTGATGGATTTGGGAGATGTTGAAGAAAACTAAACATCAATGTAACATCTAATACAGTGTTCCGCAAACATTTTGTGTTCAAGGTACATTTAGGAAAATGATTTTTTTTGAAACTGATTAACTTGAAAAACTGATTTTTAATTTGTGGTGTACCCACAAATTAAAAATCAGTTTTTAAGTAATATTAATCATCATTTATTATTAATCAACGAAACTAAACTTTATATTGCAGAGAAGAAATATGAGCCTGTTTAATTGAGCATAGACGGTCTAAATTTGGAGTAATCGTTGACAGGGCTGCTAAAAATACGTTTATAAGATATCCTTATTTTTCCAAGGCACACCAACTAATGACCACGGTACACCAGTGTGCCGCGGTACACACTTTGCGGAACACTGATCTAATAGCTTAGAGGCCAAGGACCATCGATATAAAAGTACTACTCACTGCCAAGGACTGGCTGGAGATATAATGTAGTCTTCTACGTTATATTGAAAACAAACAAAAGAAAAGGTACCTCTCGTATCCAGCTAGTGATTCAGAAAATATAGCAATGCCGCGTAATTCATCTCGCACAAAGCTTACACATTAACAACTATGCCCTAGGTTACAAGAGAGGTTCATAATGGGCTACAACCTTAAATGCCGGCATACAAACGCATTTAGCATTCATAAATTTAGCCTGATAATCCTAATCCTACTTCCAACTTATCCTACTAATCCTACTAATAATATTATAAATGCGAAAGTTTGTATGTAAGTGAGTGGGTGGATGTGGATGTGGATGTGTGTGTGTGTGTTTGTTACTCTTTCACGCAAAAACTACTGAACGAATTTTCACGAAATTTTACAGTAACATAGGCTTATACATCAGAATAACACATAGGCTACTTTTTATCCACCACCCGTGCGAAGCCGGGGCGAGCGGCTAGTAATATTATAAATGCGAAAGTTTGTGAGTTTGTTATACGTTTGTGCCTCAATCAGGTTTAAACGACAAACGGATTAAGATGAAATTTGCTGTAGATGTTGATATACCTAATGCCCGAATAAAACATAGACTACTATAAAATACGAAACACATCTCCAAAATGATAAAAAACGCATCAGGGAAGATTTTGGTATAGATGGCGCTGGTGTGCAAAAAATCTGACATCAGTGTTGACATGAGTTTCCATAGCAACTTTTTATTTTTATCAAAATCGGTCCGGCCTTTTAAGAGCCTATAAGGGCCATAGGGAGAAACATTTATTGTGCTTCACTACATAGTATAAAGCAAAGTCGCTTTCCGCTTCCCGCGTCTGTATGTCTGTATGTATGTTTGCTTATATCTTTAAAACTACACAACGGATTTTGATGCGGTTTTTTTTAATAGATAGAGTGATTCAGGAGGAAGGTTTATATGTATAATAACATGCTACCCGTGCGAAGCCGGGGCGGGTCGCTAGTTATATATAAAGACTAGCCGACCCGTGACAGACGTTGTCCTGTCAAATTTCAATAATCGAATAGAAAACACTGAATGATTTTAGTCTGTGATGTCAGATTTGTCCCTTTTTGCATTTTTTATTGTTATGAGGATGTTTTTCATTTTTTTAAGTAGTCTATTATTTATTCGGGCATTATATCTACATCTACAGCAAATTTCAACTTAATCCGTTTGTCGTTTAAACCTGATTGAGGCACAAACGTATAACAAACTCACAAACTTTCGCATTTATAATATTATTAGGATAGATAGATTAGTATATACTATGCAATAGAAATAAGCGATACCATCGATAGAAGCTACCACAACAAACGATTGCATGCGGGCTTATAGTACTCACTAAGCCTAAGCTCGGCTTACCTAGAGCAATTCATAACCTAGCTTGAAGCAATAAACTTTATTCAGTCAAACGGGTCATACAAATTACATATTATCTCTTACCTATTGTGTCTAGAGTGTGTCTCTCGTAGTTATAATTTTGCAATTTATATAAAAGTACGAGTACGTCCCTGTACAACTGTGTTAAGCAAGACTGAAATGAATATCAAATATCAAGAACTTTTCAGGGTTTACGAAGTACGCATTGGGTCTGTGTCATTTAGAGTATTTCCTCTACGTATCGCGATAAAACACAAATGTGACAATACAACAATGTAGATGTCGAATGTATGTATTGTATGTTTTATACGTGCAGTGGAACGCAGGAGTGGGTAGTGTGAGAAAGTGATTTTCTCATCTATAATAATATTATAAATGCGAAAGCAACTCTGTCTCTCTGTCTGTCTATGACGTTATCATGGAAAACAACTGGGCAGATTGTGATAAAATTAAAAGTTTAAGTCCTGGGACGAACTTAAGCTACTTTTTTCCCCAAAATTCTTTTGGTTTTTAGGAATTTCAATGTTGTTCGATAAATTCGATAAAAATCGATTTGAAGGAACTACGCGAAAAAAGTCGCGGATAAAAGCTGGTATAAAATAATGTTTTTAGGGTTCCGTACCCAAGGGGTACAAACGGGACCATATTACTAAGACTTCGCTGTCCGTCTGTCCGTCTGTCTGTCCGTCTGTCTGTCACAGGGCTGTATCTCATGAACCGTGATAGGCTAGACAGTTGAAATTTTCACTGATTATGTATTTCTGTTGACGCTATAACAACAAATACTAAAAACAAAATAAAATTAATATTTTCCCATACAACAAACGTGATTTTTTTACCGCTTTTTTGTAGATAATGTTACGGAAACCTTCGTGCACGAGTCCGACTCGCACTTGGCCGATTTTTTTTATATTGTGGTCTAATTTCGACCACCTGGCAATCGGTAAATCATTCTTATGGCATAAATACGTACCTTTGGCCAGTATCTGCAGCGATATGACTGCTTTGGCCTCGCCGTGCTGGTTGCGTGCGACCACGGAGTAGGCGCCGGTGTAGTCCAACTTCGCGTGCGGGATCTCGAACCGGTACTCCGGACCAGCACCCATTCGTTTGAAGTGGGATGAATCCCGGTAATAGTCCGGCTGTGGTATAAGGTTATATTTTTAGAGAATTATATAACATGTGTATGTAATAGATAATGTATTAAAAACAATTTACAAAATACACTTAAGGGGAGTAATAAATGTTTTTGAAGAATGCAGAATCGTTTTTTCTCAATAACCGCAAAACATACAGTTTTGTTTTTACGACAATGATCCAATAAATTACAGACAGAAACACGATTGGTGCAACTTTTCTTGATAGATTTGTTTTCCAAAGTTGGCTCTTCAAAAACACTAGTTTCGTTTTTAATCAAAACTGTGAATAGCTAAACAGTTAATTTTTATATAAATCGTTAGATAATTATACTAGCTAAGTAAATTACAGACGGTTTCTTATTAAATTTGATAGTTTTCAAGATAATGCCGTTTTATCACAGATTCAACCAAAACAAAAAGTCAAAAATTTCAAGTATCGCCTTAAACCAGTTGAGCTATATAAAGACCGTTGCAAATATAGGTCTATTCGGAGTTGCTCAACTGATCTAGATCACTACCAGTCGGTCGGATTGTTACGTTGGATAGAAATAAGGATTTGGTATATATAATCTCTCTCAATCTCTTGGGATAGATATAAAAGCGGACGAGAAAAATGTCGACTGAGTTTAGCGTCAAGTTGTAAATATCGTATTTAATCGTACAAACGATTTAGCTATCCTATCCTAATAATATTATAAATGCGAAAGTTTGTGATAAGGCTGCTATGTTTGTTCCCTAATCAAAAATAAATGACAAAAAGGGATTAAGATGAAATTTGCTGTAGTACGTAGATAAATAATCAGAATAAATAAAGGGGGAACTTATAATCCGAAAAACAATTCTTAAATGATAAAAAAAAACAAAAATGATGATTCTGGTATGGATGGCGTTGGTGTGCATAAAATCTGACATCACAGACTAAAAACATCTAGTCGTCATAGCAACGCAGTTTTGACTAATGGTTGATACCCATTCTACCAAAATTCGTTATTTATTTTATCAGTACATGGTTTGAAGGGAAAAATTGGAAGTTGCCTGAAATTGCTATTTCCTGTGATTAATACAAAAAAAAAATTGACAACAACTTTTGTCACGGGTCGGCTATTTCAATATAAATGACTGCTCATGGATCAAAGTACCTATTAGGTATAATTACTATTTTTAAGTGAGTAAAAATATAATTGATAAGCAACTATGCTATTGAATATTGTAGTTTATTTTCGAGATATCATTTAATGCGATAACCATGTTTTGAATCCCGGCGTTTCCAACTGGAAATAAACTTCGGAGAATTGGCTTCAAAGTATTCAGACTTGACGTTATTCAATAATTCAGTTGGAAAGCTACCTTCAATAAAACCATTTCAGGCTTTGGTTTTATAAATATTAACGGAAAGCTTTCAACGTTAAAATACCGCAAAAAACTACCTTCTATATTTAAAACAAGCTAACCCGGCGAACTTCGTATCGCTTTAGAATTAACTCCCGTTTCTGTTCCCGTTATAAAAAGTATTTTATGTCCGTTTCCTGGTTCTAAGCTACCTCCCCACCAATTTTCAGCCAAATCGGTTAAGCAGTTCTCGAGTTATAAGTGTTGTAACAAACCCGACTTTCTTTTATATAGTAGATTACTTAAAATTTCATTTGGTTACGATTTTTATACAGCCATGGCCAAGTATACAATTTACATA
Source organism: Hydriomena furcata (assembly GCA_912999785.1). Taxonomy (NCBI): domain Eukaryota; kingdom Metazoa; phylum Arthropoda; class Insecta; order Lepidoptera; family Geometridae; genus Hydriomena; species Hydriomena furcata. Next base: position 6,536,867 of record OU538821.1, read on the forward strand.
GTTTGGTAGGTAACATGATTCGTTTTTACAAAATTATCAAATTGTATGTTTCAACTTTCAAGGTTTGGTTTGGTGTGGAAGTACAAGTATCTATGTCACGAAGGTAGTAGGTACTTGTAGCTGTGATCTGTATAGACACGTGCTTCTGCAGCTCGGACTATACTGAGCGGTACACACACAATTAAAACCAACCCGCTTTCGTAGTTCTGACTTCCACTACACATGTAATGCTAGCACCTACCTATTGGGGTTAGGGTTACCAGTTTCGAAATTAAGTCTTCCTGACAAAATCTCTGACTCAACAATAAAATTCCTGACATTCTTCCAGACAAAATGCGAATATCGAGCGAGTATTCTCATTAATGGGAGCGCAGTGGACGAAGGAGATAAATAAACTATTCATTGCTTCTGTAAAAGCTCTACTGTTGACACAATTCAATCTGATGAACACATTGTGTGTAGATTTTTTTAAAGTTATATTATTATGGACCAGAAGTTACTTACTGAAAGCAGTATTCAGCAATAAAAAATACGAGACGAATCAGATGAATGTAACCACCTAACCACTTAATTATTATTTGGGATTATCATCACTACATAGTATAAAGCAAAGTCGCTTTCCGCTTCCCGCGTATGTATGTTTGCTTATATCTATAAAACTACACAACGGATTTTAATGCGGTTTTTTTTAATAGATAGAGTGATTCTGGAGGAAGGTTTATATGTATAATAACATGCTACCCGTGCGAAGCCGGGGCGGGTCGCTAGTGATAAAATAACCTACCTTTCTATAAAGAAGTATTAATTACTGATTCTATTTAAAAATTCTTGAAAATTCCAAATTTTCCTTGACATGTCAGAAAAATCCTGTCACCTGAGAACCTTAATTGTTCAGTTGGTCATTTGATCTATTACACGTAGGTAGGCTAACCTTGAGGAAATCCCGTAGCCAATAGACGTCAGGCTTGGGATCCCCGACGACTTCGCATGCAATGATCACGGTGTCACCTTCCCGCGCCTCGCTGGACCGCGGCTTGCGGATGAACATCGGCTCTTTCGAGTATCTGTGACAATTGGACGGCATTATTGACACATTATCCTTTACAGTGATAGGTTATGTTCCCATGCCCACTGTATTGTTTGGATTATTATTTCTTGACATATCTGGTAAAATTAACTTTACCACAAAAATAGTAGCGGCCATTATAGTGATATTATGACACTAACTTATATATGGTAAGGAGATAGGTAGGTACTAAGTACTCGTAGATGCCGAGACTGACAGTTAATATGTACCTACGCACATAAGCCATAAAGGCGAGATGAAACGTACTGGGGGGTTAGCATGAACCAATATCGTTTCGTCCAAATGCCAAAACTGACGCTTTTACTATACAAAAAGTGTCAGTTTTGACATTTGGACGATACGTTGTCGGTACGATAGTGGTTCGTGCTCAGACCACTGAACCCTTTTAGCAAAGTAGGTGCATCAGATCTAGATGACCAAGAAAAAAACTAATGCTCACGGCTCATCAGGGCTGATGAAGACAGGCGGTGTGCGCATTACGTGACTACCGATCACCTCCACCTTGCCCGAGGTGGAAGCGCGGCCCACTTCGTTGGATGCGGTGCACGAGTAGACGCCGGCGTCGCGTGACGTCACCGCGGCGAGAGCAAGCTCTATCTGTCCGTCTCTGTCTAGCGTCATGATGGCGCGCCTGCTCGGCCGCAGGCGAACGCCGTCACGGTACCAGGTGACCCCGACTGATGGGTAGGCCTCAACAACGGCCGAGATTCGGAGCTCTTCACCTGTGAAATTAATCCAAGTTTGAGTCAGTAAACGATTTCAATAGAATTCTAGAATAGCAATCTACTATACTCCTGGAAGCATTATAGAGGTAACAAAAATATCGGAGCAAATGCTGTACACAGCAATGTACTATTTTTTTGTGGACAACAACAGACTGATAGAAAATTATCGCTATGGGAATTTATTTTGATGATTGCTTTTTTCACCAATAAGATATTTCTCTACCTATCTGAACATAATTTAATAGGCGAGTGGATAAATTCAAAGAATTTAGTATTTATAGGTTTTAAAATCTTACACTTGATATAATTATTGGTTTAGCACTGCTTTAATACAAAGTAAAGGTCTAGAAATTATTAATTAATGTAGACGTTTATAACTAACCATCAGTAAGCCGGTATAAAGGCTCAAGTCCGCAACAGAACTCTGGCGCTACATAGGCCCTGATGCCCTTATCCACCACTAGGCTGCAGCGGCAGCTCACGGCGCCGCTGCTGTTCCGTGCCATAGCCTCATACACACCGCCATCTTCTAGCGTGGTTGGCGCAATCTCTAATGTGTGGAAGTGTTCGTCTTGGAAGTGGCTACGCCGATCTGATAGAAGTAATAAATAATATACATAAGGAAGAATACGATAGAAGCTTCTTGCCTACTATAAAGCAAGAAATTGCCAATTAAGACATCTTATTTGGCCAAAGCGCATCTTTTTGTAAATAACTTTAACTAACTTACTGTCAGGTTTAACTTCTTCGCCGTCCTTGAACCAGGTGATGCGAGGATCTGGGCTGCCGATAACCTGGCATGTAAGTCGGACTGGATAAGTGGCCTGCACTCTCCTGTCTCGGAGACGCATGGTGAACTGTGGGGGGTAGTCGCCTTCTACATCCGCTGACCTTTCTCTATGAGAGAAAAGAGCATTATCTGAATATTCAATAAAGTAACAAAATTAAATGGTAAAAATTTATCATCTTTTAGTAATCTACAAGTACCTTATAAGCATAGTAGATGGCGGAATGATATAAAACATCGGATCCAATCAAACAGAAATAAAAACATAAACACAAATAAACAGCTTCAATATCGAAGACAATGCAAGCGATTATCTATTTATACGCCCGCTCTAGATAATCAAAGGCCAGATACATTGTAAACGTTACTACTCGTAGCATGCCACTACTCAATCTTATTCAATACATTCACGGAGCACAAAGCCACTTACTTACCTTTTCAACTTAGCATCGGCCTCCCATATGGACCTGTCAGTGACGACAGCCAACCGTGCATAGGTCGAAGCTCTCCCGTGCACATTCGTCGCTTCACAACTGTAACGCGCCTCATCCTCAACACAAATGTCCTTGATCGTGAGGCTACAGTTGAAACCGTTGAATGAACTCGATAATCTTTTATCTTCATCTTCGATCTCGTGCCCGTTCTTCATCCAAACTAATTCAGGGGCAGGCGAGCCCTTGACACTGCAGCTGAGGTTCGCCGTCTCTCCGACTAAGACTTTCAACTGCCCAGGGAGTGATTCAGTAAACTCCGGTCGGTCTCCAGCCAAACCGACGCCGATCGGTGACGATGTTTGGACGGACTCTCCCCAGCCGTATCTGTTGCGAGGGGTCACTCTGAAGTGGTATTCTTCTCCTTGTTTCAAGTTGAATGCGTCGAACGAGGTCAGTGGGGTTATTCCGAGTTCTGCCCAACGCGCTCCGCCTTCCTTGCCTAGCAACCAGCTTTCAACCTTGTACGCGAGGACGGGGGCGGACGGTCCAGGCTCCGGTTTGGGCCACCCGAGGGATATCCAGTTATTGCCGCCTTCCACGACACTCGGCTCTCCCGGGATGCGTTCGGGTACGGCTAAAATAAAGTACTTGATTCATGAACGCGGCAGTGGCCTCAAAGAATACTTGATTGGCTGCCAGGCGACATGTGCCAGATGCATTGATCTGATTGATCGACATGCAAAATTGAAAGATTGTGTTATAAATAATTCATTTATCTATCTAAGCCTTGCTAACGCTAAGTTTTATAGCACTCTACACTGTCTTGTTTTTAGTGGCTGATATATAATTCTTTGTTTACCTACCTTCACACTTATCAATTATGCTAACAACTTACATTTGTATTTTCTGTCAGCAATCGATAGAGCTTCATCTGTAGGATAAGTCCAGTCTGATATTAAATTTTCAGAAGAAGCTCGCTGTCGTACCTACAAATATAAAATTCAGAGAAATATTATCAATTCGGATAGATATATTTAAAATAACGATTAGAAATTAGTGCTTTGTTTTTGGTATAACAAAAAAACTTTGTCCTTGTTTCTATACCCTCCTATAGATTGTGGGTACGATTCCCACCCAGATATACATATATCTACGTAAGTATTATTTCAGTTATTTAAGTTTTATTTAGTTGAGAGCAAGATGGCGCTATGTGAAATTACGAGTATGTCTATCAATATTTATTTATTCTTCCATACTTACAACAACGGTCACAAAAGCTCTATCGCAACCATACGCGTTTCTTGCAAGAACACAGTACGTGCCAGCGTCAGAAACTACTGATCTTTTCAGAGTAAACTTCACGTAGTCATCAGAAGTCATTTTGCAGACACGCTGGCTCGTCGTTATGTCACGAATGCCTTTCATGAACACCACTGTAAAGAAAGACGGCAAAATGTGTTAACTAAATATTACAGTTGGTATCTCTGGAACAACGATGTTATTTGTTTGATCTACCTTTGGGCTTTGGTTCCCCCTGAACTCTAAATGAGATATTGACGTCTTCACCAACTGAAATAAGAATGTCCTTTTCTGGACGACCGATAATGATTGCAGATTTTCCATCTAGCTCATTGGGCTGAACCACGGTAATGGCGGCATTCATATCTACATGGCATTGTGTACTCCAAGCTCTGCACGTGTACATTCCAGATTCCTTCTCCGTGACGTCAGAAAGAGCTAATGTATACAATCCTTGTTCTACGAAAGTCTTTGCATTCCTGTACACCTCTGTAACGGAACAGCCTTCTCTTAACCATTCGACCCTAGTAGGTGCGCCTCTTATTTCAACTTGGAGACCGATAGTTCCACCGGTAACAACTTTGTAATCTGACAGAACATTTGTGAAGTGAGGTCGCCGTGACTCCAGAGCTTGGCGGTTGAATCGTGACTTCTCTATTGTAGCGAAGTTGGGACCAAGGTGACTCTCTTTACCTGTAATTGAATAATTATTTGCATTTTTATATCGAGTGGATAACAGCAAGCTTCAATAAAGTTGTGTGACTTACCAGTAAAGTTGACAACGTGCGTGATCTGATCAGACCAGACGGAGTTTTCGGCTTTGCAAGTATACTTCCCACTGTCTTCTGGAGTCGGATGATTTATAGCCAGTCTACAGACACCGTCTGCGAGGTAGTACGCTTGGTATCGGCTGTTAGTGCTGATGGATCTGTCATCTTTTAGCCAAGTGATGGTAGGCAGAGGTTGCCCGCGGATGCGGCATTCTAAAACCAGCTCGTTTTCAGCCAAGTGGTAGGAATCTGTTGGGAATAATAAATACAAAATACAAAGAGAAAAGATCAAGAAGTTTAATGTATAAGTAAGCATTTTATACCTACCACGTATTGAGCGAGTGAAGGTTGGTGGAATCGGAGAAGCTTCAAAGCTAGGATACACTTTCAGGCTAGCCGAAGAGTTTACAGAACCATTCTCATTTTCTATTGTGCAGCTATATTCAGCAGAATCGGTTGGCACTGCGTTCAACACTTCCAATGTTATCAATCCGTCCATAAACTTTGTTCTGTACTTTAATTTGTTTTCTATCAATACTCCATTTTTGTACCAAGTAACTGTTGGATCCGATGATGATAAAACGCTGCATGTCAGTTTTACTCTAGATCCTTCAACAGCTGTTCTATCAGTCAGGTACGTTGAGAATACTGGCTTTCTTTTGGAGTCACGGGATAAGCCAGTTCGTTTATCAGAAGTAATAGTTCTTGCTTCGCTGTGGGCTTTAATCCGATGTCTAATTTCAGAACGTCTTTCAATAGGCTCTGAAGTTCTGCTAGAGGTGAGATCGGGGCATAAAGGAGTGGATGCGCGCAGTTGTGAATCCAGTAGTATAGTTTGGGCTCTATAAATGGCAGCGTTCCTACCCAGATAGTCATGTGAGGGAAGGCTTTTTTCCACATCAAAAGACCTTTCACGATATCCCGACGGTCGCGCGAATTCCATCGTGTAGTCTCTGTGGTTATGATCGACAAACTTAGGCTTTTCTCGAGTTTCCAGCTTGTGGCCAGTTTGTGAAGGTTCGTACTGATATTCTTTGACATAATGCTGTTCGTGGCTTACATTAGGTCTATTTTTGTGGTTGACATCTCCGTTTTCATTCTTGGCGTGCCTGTCAGAATCTTGTTTGTAAATGTGAAGTTCATCGTCTCGCCTTTCACTTTTGCCAAGTCTCTCGGTGTGTTTCGTTGATTTTTTCAAAATCTCGTCAATACCATTTTTCTTTGAAAGATCTTGATCGTCGCGACTGATCATTTTCTTATCAGTTTGGGTAATTTCTATGTGTTGGTATTCTTTATCTTTTATAGTTTGCTTTTCTTTACTTTTTTCTTCCTTGGTTTTTTCAAGTTTATCATTTTCTTCTTCCTTTTGTTTTGACTCATCTTTTTGCTGAGCTTTTTCTTTTCTTTCATCTTTCTGGTTTAATTCGGCTTCTACCTTTGCTTTTTCAGCCATTTCATTTTCTAGTAGATCACGGGCTGCTTCGTCTTTTTGTTTGCAATCAGCTTCTGTCTTGACCTTTCCTGCATCGGCTTTCTCTTTTTTCGATTTTTTGGTTGTTTGTTTTTTTAACCTAGATTCTTCTTCCTCTTTTTGTTTCAGAAGAGCATCTGTTTTTTCTTTAAGTAGGCGAGCTTCTTCATCTTTCTGTTTTAACTCAGCTTCTAGCTTAGTATTTTCAGCGTCATCCTTTTCTTGTTTAACACGAGCTTCCTCTTCCTTTTGTTTTAACTCGGCCTCTTGCTTGACCTTTTCTGCTTCTGCTTTTTCTTTTTTAGTCTTTTTGGCTGTTTCTTTTTTGACTCGGGCTTCATCTTCCTCTTTTTGTTTTAAGTCTGCATCTGTTTTTTCTTTAAGCAGGCGAGCTTCTTCATCTTTTTGTTTTAACTCAGCTTCTAGCTTAACTTTTTCAGCGTCACCCTTTTCTTGTTTAACACGAGCTTCCTCTTCCTTTTGTTTTAACTCGGCCTCTTGCTTGACCTTTTCAGCTTCTGCTTTTTCTTTTTTAGCCTTTTTGGCTGTTTCTTTTTTGATTCGGGCTTCCTTTTCCTCTTTTTGTTTTAAGTCTGCATCTGTTTTTTTTTTAAGTAAGCGAGCTTCTTCATCTTTTTGTTTTAACTCAGCTTCTAGCTTAGCTTTTTCAGCGTCATCCTTCTCTTGTTTGACACGAGCATCTTCTTCCTTTTGTTTTAACTCGGCCTCTTGCTTGACCTTTTCAGCTTCTGCTTTTTCTTTTTTAGACTTTTTGGCTGTTTCTTTTTTGATTCGGGCTTCCTCTTCCTCTTTTTGTTTTAAGTCTGCATCTGTTTTTTCTTTAAGTAAGTGAGCTTCTTCTTCTTTTTGTTTTAACTCAGCTTCTAGCTTAGCTTTTTCAGCGTCATCCTTCTCTTGTTTGACACGAGCTTCTTCTTCCTTTTGTTTTAACTCGGCCTCTTGCTTGACCTTTTCTGCTTCTGCTTTTTCTTTTTTAGCCTTTTTGGCTGTTTCTTTTTTAACTTGGGCTTCTTCTTCCACTTTTTGTTTCAGAAGAGCATCTGATTTTTCTTTAAGTAGGCCAGCTTCTTCATCTTTCTGTTTTAACTCAGCTTCTAGCTTAGCTTTTTCAGCGTCATCCTTCTCTTGTTTGACACGAGCATCTTCTTCCTTTTGTTTTAACTCGGCCTCTTGCTTGACCTTTTCTGCTTCTGCTTTTTCTTTTTTAGCCTTTTTGGCTGTTTCTTTTTTAACTTGGGCTTCTTCTTCATCTTTTTGTTTCAACTCAACTTCTAGCTTAGCTTTTTCAGCGTCATCCTTTTCTTGTTTAACACGAGCTTCCTCTTCTTTATGTTTAAACTCGGCCTCTTGCTTGACTTTCTCTGCTTCATCTTTTTCTTTTTTGATTCGGGCTTCTTCTTCCTCTTTTTGTTTTAAGTCTGCATCTGTTTTTTCTTTAAATAGGCGAGCTTCTTCATCTTTCTGTTTTAACTCAGCTTCTAGCTTAGCTTTTTCAGCGTCATCCTTCTCTTGTTTGACACGAGCATCTTCTTCCTTTTGTTTTAACTCGGCCTCTTGCTTGACCTTTTCTGCTTCTGCTTTTTCTTTTTTAGCCTTTTTGGCTGTTTCTTTTTTAACATGGGCTTCTTCTTCATCTTTTTGTTTCAACTCAACTTCTAGCTTAGCTTTTTCAGCGTCATCCTTTTCTTGTTTAACACGAGCTTCCTCTTCTTTTTGTTTAAACTCGGCCTCTTGCTTGACTTTCTCTGCTTCATCTTTTTCTTTATTGATTCGGGCTTCTTCTTCCTCTTTTTGTTTTAAGTGTGCATCTGTTTTTTCTTTAAATAGGCGAGCTTCTTCATCTTTCTGTTTTAACTCAGCTTCTAGCTTAGCTTTTTCAGCGTCATCCTTCTCTTGTTTGACACGAGCATCTTCTTCCTTTTGTTTTAACTCGGCCTCTTGCTTGACCTTTTCTGCTTCTGCTTTTTCTTTTTTAGTCTTTTTGGCTGTTTCTTTTTTGACCCGGGCTTCTTCTTCCTCTTTTTGTTTTAAGTCTGCATCTGTTTTTTCTTTAAGTAAGCAAGCTTCTTCATCTTTTTGTTTCAACTCAGCTTCTAGCTTAGCTTTTTCGGCGTCATCCTTTTCTTGTTTAACACGAGCTTCCTCTTCCTTTTGTTTTAACTCGGCCTCTTGCTTGACCTTTTCAGCTTCTTCTTTTTCTTTTTTAGCCTTTTCGGCTGTTTCTTTTTTGATTCGGGCTTCTTCTTCCTCTTTTTGTTTTAAGTCTGCATCTGTTTTTTCTTTAAATAGGCGAGCTTCTTCATCCTTTTGTTTCAACTCAGCTTCTAGCTTAGCTTTTTCTGCGTCATCCTTTTCTTGTTTAACACGAGCTTCCTCTTCCTTTTGTTTAAACTCGGCCTCTTGCTTGACTTTCTCTGCTTCATCTTTTTCTTTTTTAACATGGGCTTCCTCTTCCTCTTCTTGTTTTAAGTCTGCATCTGTTTTTTCTTTAAGTAGGCGAGCTTCTTCATCTTTTTGTTTCAACTCAGCTTCTAGCTTGGCTCTTTCAGCGTCATCCTTCTCTTGTTTGACACGAGCTTCTTCTTCCTTTTGTTTTAACTCGGCCTCTTGCTTGACCTTTTCTGCTTCTGCTTTTTCTTTTTTAGTCTTTTTGGCTGTTTCTTTTTTGACTCGGGCTTCCTCTTCCTCTTTTTGTTTTAAGTCTGCATCTGTTTTTTCTTTAAGTAAGCAAGCTTCTTCATCTTTTTGTTTCAACTCAGCTTCTAGCTTAGCTTTTTCGGCGTCATCCTTTTCTTGTTTAACACGAGCTTCCTCTTCCTTTTGTTTTAACTCGGCCTCTTGCTTGACCTTTTCAGCTTCTTCTTTTTCTTTTTTAGCCTTTTCGGCTGTTTCTTTTTTGATTCGGGCTTCTTCTTCCTCTTTTTGTTTTAAGTCTGCATCTGTTTTTTCTTTAAATAGGCGAGCTTCTTCATCCTTTTGTTTCAACTCAGCTTCTAGCTTAGCTTTTTCTGCGTCATCCTTTTCTTGTTTAACACGAGCTTCCTCTTCCTTTTGTTTAAACTCGGCCTCTTGCTTGACTTTCTCTGCTTCATCTTTTTCTTTTTTAACATGGGCTTCCTCTTCCTCTTCTTGTTTTAAGTCTGCATCTGTTTTTTCTTTAAGTAGGCGAGCTTCTTCATCTTTTTGTTTCAACTCAGCTTCTAGCTTGGCTCTTTCAGCGTCATCCTTCTCTTGTTTGACACGAGCTTCTTCTTCCTTTTGTTTTAACTCGGCCTCTTGCTTGACCTTTTCTGCTTCTGCTTTTTCTTTTTTAGTCTTTTTGGCTGTTTCTTTTTTGACTCGGGCTTCCTCTTCCTCTTTTTGTTTTAAGTCTGCATCTGTTTTTTCTTTAAGTAGGCGAGCTTCTTCATCTTTTTGTTTTAACTCGGCTTCTAGCTTAGCTTTTTTAGTGTCATCCTTTTCTTGTTTAACACGAGCTTCCTCTTCCTTTTGTTTTAACTCGGCCTCTTGCTTGACTTTCTCTGCTTCATCTTTTTCTTTTTTGATTCGGGCTTCCTCTTCCTCTTTTTGTTTTAAGTCTGCATCTGTTTTTTCTTTAAGTAGGCGAGCTTCTTCATCTTTTTGTTTCAACTCAGCTTCTAGCTTAGCTTTTTCAGCGTCATCCTTCTCTTGTTTGACACGAGCTTCTTCTTCCTTTTGTTTTAACGCGGCCTCTTGCTTGACCTTTTCAGTTTCTGCTTTATCATTTTCAGACTTCTTAACACGGGCTTCTCCCTCCTCTTTTTGTTTTATCTCAGCTTCTTGATTAGCTTTTTCAGCGTCATCCTTCTCTTGCTTAACACGAGTTTCTTCTTCTTTTTGTTTAACCTCAGCATCTAGTCTAACCTTTTCTGCTTCTTCCTTCTCTTTTATAACACCAGCTTCCTTCTCCTCTTTTAATTTTAAGTCTGCTTTCGTTTTTTCTTCAAATAAGCAAAGTTCTTCATCTATTTGTTTTAAGTCTGCTTCTTGCTTTTCAGCCATATTAATTTCATGCATAATACAAGTTTCATCGTCTATTTGCTTAAACTCAGCCTCTTGCCTGACCTTTTCTGCAATTTTTTTCTCCTTATCTGCTAATTCAGCATCTATTTTTTCTTTAGGTAGACTAGCTTCTTCATCTTTCTGTTTTAATACGGCTTCTTGCTTCATTTTTTCAGCCATCTCTTTTTCTTGCACAACACAGGCATCTTTGTCTTCTTGTTTGCACTCTTCTTTAGACTTCTTAGCCATTTCTTTTTCAACTCGAGCTTCCTCTTCCTCATTTTGTTTCAGATCAGCATCTGCTTTTTCTCCAATTAAACTAGCATCTTCTTCTTCTTTGTTTAACTCAGCTTCTTGCTTGATTTTTTCAGTGTGGTCCTCTTGATTAATATGAGTAATCTTTTTCTCATTTTTGGACTCTACAACTGGCCTAACATCTTCAGCTTCTTCTGTTTCATTCTTAGCAAATTCAGCTTTTTCAGATATGGATTGTGTAGTATCTTTCTCATCTTGTTTGTGACTAACATCTTTTGTTTCCTTCAATGCAAGAACTTCTTTTGTTTGGTTTAACTTAGCTTCATGTTTAGCACGTTCCTCATTATCCTCGTTTCGGTTGAATTCAGCACCTTGTAGGACTTTTTCTTCAATATCCTTTTGTTGCTCCGTATGAGGTTTTACTTCTTTCTGCTCTGATTCAGCTTCTAAAATGTTCTCATTCGTATTTTTTATATTCATATCACATTTTTCTTTATCTTTTTGTTCAAGTTCTAAATCTGCTGCTTCCTTCTCATGTTCAGATTGATTTTCGTTCTTAAGCTTAGCACCGCACTTTTCTTGGTTTTGTTTAAATTTAGCTTCATCAATTTCTTGTTCCGCGTGAGCTTCTTCTGCCGCATGTTTCGATTCAACTTTCTGAATGGCTTGTTCTAATTCGTTTTTGTCATGAGTTTCATTTTCAGTTTGTATGATAGGAGGTCCTGCTTTTTCGACACTTGTCTGTGCATTTTCCGCTTTTTGATCTTGTTTGTGTTCAAAATTAGCTGGAGAAATGTTTTCTTCTTCTTTAATAGTTTTTGTTTTATCTTCGTGCATTTGGTTAGGTTCTTTTTCTTCTAACTTAGCATCTTCGTATTTTTCACAAGCTTCTTCTTTTTCTTGTTGTAATTTTTCGTCATCACATTCAAGCTCTATTTCTCGCTGCTTGCTTGACTGCACATCGTTATTTTTCTTCTCAGTGTGTTTATTTTGATCAAGTTCTAATAATGAGTCTGACTCCTTAAAAGTTGTTTGTTCTTCACTCTTTAATTCACATGTTGCTTGCACAGTTTCTTGCTTTTCATTTGACTCTTGCACTTCATGTCCTACATCGATTGTTTTTTCATCTTGTATATCCTCAATTTGACGGTCCATCACTGTGACTACCTGTTCTACAGCTTGAGTTTCCTCTATGTGTTTTAGTTCCAATGCTCTAGACTCTTCAATGTTTGTCGGTACTTCTGATTCAATTTTTTCGTCTGTATTTTGATTCTGGTCTTGCTCAACAAATTCTTGAAGCTCAACGAATTCTGAAGAGGACATATCTTCTTGTTCTTTTTTATCTAGTGTTTGTTTTACTTCTGTGACTTCATTAATATCATCGTACTGTTTACTGGTTGTTGCTTGGAAAGACAAATTTTGATTATCACTTTTTTTAACATCTGCTTGAGATGTTTGAGTTTGATTTAGTTTATCTATATTATCTACAGACTGTGGAATTGTTTCGATCTGATTTTGATCGTTGCACAAAGAAATAGTTTTTTCTAAATTTGATGGTGCATCTTCAATAACCTCACAGAAAGAACTTTCATCTTCAACAATTAGTGCTTGTTTTTCTACTGGCAGCAATATTTCAGCCTCGGTCACATATTCAATTGATGTTTCAGCCACTTCATCCATAACCAAATTACTGGTTTCAGGTATAATTTCTTTAATAGATTTTTGATCAATAACAGTTACAAATAATTCATCTGTTAACTTGGAGCTAGGGTCCGCGGTCACTTCTAATTTTGCAGCAATATATTCTACGGGCTGTTTTTCTTTTTCTAGTTTTTGCAGCTCTTGGTTTATATCTGTTGATTCATCTTGCAATATAATGTTGGCATCCAGCAGTTCTAAGGTATTAGATGTTTTTTGAGATTTGTCCTTAATTTTATCTAAGTGGTTTTTGATTAAAATTGTTGTTGTCAGCATTTCTGTAGATATGTCCTTAAACATGGGTATTTTGTTTTTTACTTGTAGACTGGACTCTGATTCTATATTTGCGAGATTAATTTCTACACATTTGAGAGTGTTATTTACTTTTTGTAACACAATGGCATCTAAAAGCATCGACCGAGGAACTAATACGCCATAAATATTGTCTTTTAACTCCTCTAGTATTATTTTTGTGAAAGCAGCATCACTTGGTAGTCTGGCAGTTTTATCAAGATTTATATAAAACTTAATGTCTTCGAAATGATTGAGTACTTTGCGCAAAGATTTTGATAGCCTTTTCCAAGAGCCCTTATTTTCTTCATCGTCAGAAGAAGATATAGTGGCTATATTTTTGATAGAATGAAGCAACGATTCCGATGGTTTACCGTAGTTTTCGAACATGAATCGTTTTTGTACGCTGGACACAGTACTACGCATATTTGAGATGCTGCCGTATACTGAATGAACTGCAGTTATTATACTGTCTCTTATATCGACTGTTATGTTCTCTGACAAATCCACTTCTCTTTCCAATGAAAAAATAGTGTCTTCGACTTCGTTGAGGCATTGAATAACTTTAACGCCATTTTCAATAACAGTATCTTCATCGACTAAAAAGCTATTCCGCAAAGTTTTCAAACTATCCCTGATGGTTGTAAGATTATTTACTATACTTGCCAAATTGCTACTTGTTTTAGTATCAACTCTGGTAGCTACATCGAGCAGTTTTAAAGTTTCTTCTGTTTCAGATGAGCATTTTTCAAGAATGTTAACTGTTTTTTCTGATATCATCACAGCTTGAGTATCTTGAACTTGCTGTGTTGCATTCATGTTATCAACAAGTAACTGTAACGTTGCACATGCTTCAGTTAGAAGCTCCGGTGGGCTTTCTTCATTTATTTGAAGTTGGACACTCCTCACACTGCACTCTAAGTCGTCAAGAGTTTCATTGAGAGTGTCATTTGCAGCACCATCGTATTCACGTTTCAGTTTGATGATCACAGTTTGTACTTCATCTAAAGTATCCTTAAGTGATTCAGAACCATCGACATCCGTTGTTTTGTCTGCTGTTGTTGAGTTTATTTTCATGTTTACATCTTGAAGAAGTGTTTCTAATTGAGTCAAACTGTTTTGCTCTTCAATATCTACTACACCTGTAAATTAATATTAAAATTAGTTAAAGCCATAGTGTTCATTCACCCCATTATACAATTTTTGATATCTTACCAATTTCTGTTGTTTTTATTTCTTCAGCTGCAGCATAAACAATTGCTGTTGCTAAATATTCTTGTAAATGCAAAATTACTTCAGAAACTTTTTGAAGTGCATCTGGTGAAATAATCGAAGCAATTACTTCGGCGTTATCTAAAACTTGTGCGTACCCAGCAGAAAGGGCATTTTGCAATATATAAGCTAAATTTGCCTGTTCTGAAATATTTTCCTTGTCCATAAGAATCGTTTCTTCGACAGTGATACTGTAATCCGTTGCCGTCACGTTTTCACGTAGTTTTTTAGCCACATCTATAGATGTTTTAAGCGTTTCAATATTGGTTATGTTTGATATTTCATTAACAATTTCAGTGACTTCCTCAGTGACAAATGCATCAATATTCTGAATAAGAATACTTCGTTCTGTAAAATATAATTTATTTTTGAACACATCATGTTTATGTATCATTAATTATGTTTTGTGAATACTTAAAATAACTTAAAATAACGTGAATACTTAGATGTAATACTTAATTCTTAATATTAATAAAAATCGACTGTTTTGTTTAATAGAACTGAATTGAGATAGTGTTTATTTTTGAGTAAGCCTGTTTTGTGTGGTGTGAAGTGTGCGCAATAAACTCTAAGTTTATTTCATAATTTATTATTTATATGTTTTGATTTATTATTTTGAAAATGGTTGGTTAAACCTAAGTTGAACACTAGTTTATTCATCGCAATGTTTAATCTTGTACCACAAACCAGTCAATATAATTAAGTGTGTTTCTGTTGCGCTAGGTTTTAGTTTACTGGTAAATAATTAAGCTATTATGTTCTGTTTACTATTAATAATGTTAGTGTATGGTTTAATTACTAGTTCAATGAAAAAAATATTGGTATTGTATAGGTATGCTTGGTTTAATATAATTATAATGATTTTATTAATATTATCACAACATCTAAAGTTTAGCACTCCTATTTTACCGTCAAGACGTTGAACTACATCATTAACAGCCTTTGAATCATCTATCTTTTCGCTAAGCATTATAATTTTGTTAGTAACATCAGGTTGTTCTTCAATTTGGTCATAAATGCTTGTTTGTTTTAGCACTTCATCTATAACTTGTTCGCTTAAATCATCTTTGGCAGCTATTTCATCAATTGCCACACTCTGACTCGAATCTCCAATAGAAACCTCAATTTGATTGTTTGATTTCAGTTCATTAAACTGCGTAGGTTTTTGGGTTACTTGAGTATTTTCTAGGTTGACAGGCTCTTTTACGTCTGACAAAACTTGTCCGCTAGTAATAGTTTGAACGTGTTCAACGTTTAAAGCTGTCAAAACAGACATTTCTGGTTTTTCGGATATAGTTTCTTGCTCTGTAGATTCAACGGTAAAGAATTCATTTGTATTTTTGATTATATCTTGTAGAACTTCATTGCTAGTAAATATCAGTTCATTCAGTTCGTCTATTAAAACCGTAGATATTTGGACAACTTTTTCAAGTTTTTCCAGATTAATTGAGTCAAATTCACTAGCACAATCTGGTAATTGACAAAGTGTATTACACAACACATTACGAAACTCGATCACAAGTTTTTGCCTTTCCATTGCTACTAAAGACTGAGACGACTGCAAAGATTGATAAAGTTGTTCAGCAATTTGCAATGAATCTTGCAAATCTTTACTGGTAGACGCCGATGATAATTCTTGAGCTAATTCTAAAACGTCGCCAGAAGTATACTCTTCGATATATTTGAAAAAAGACTCTGTAAAATGAACAGTTACATCATGTAAATTTACTTTTAGCGTTCGATTTATGTCATAATTTTATTGAAGCATACAATCGTCCGGCATTTCGTCCGGCCTCACAGCTCAGTTGGTAGTAACTCTGCCTTCTGCGCTGTAGGTTGTGGGTTCGATCCCCACCCAGGGCAAATATTTGTGTGATGAACATAGATGTTTGTTCTGTGTCTGGGTGTTAATATGTATAATAAGTATGTATTTACAAATAAAAAAGTATATAAGTATTCTATCAGTTATCTGGTTCCCATAGTACAAGCTTTGCTTAGTTTGGGCCTAGATGGCGCTGTGTGTAAAATCCGCCAGTATTTATAATCAAAGCGTGCTTTATATTAGTATATCACTATAAGAAGCTTTATAGACAAAAAATATCGCTATAGATATTAAATTTATAAAAAGTTCGTTACCGGTATAAACGGTGGGTAGCTCTACAATACTTGGATGCGTAGTTATTGCCAATACATTTTCAATCATATCATGGTCTTGCATCATGGCGGTTTCCTCGTTATGATGTACAGCAACACATTTTTGCGTGTCGTCTTCCAGGAGTTCTATAGTTTCTCTAAAGGTGGTTTTTTTACTTACAGCCAGTTCTAGAGAAGATTTATTATCTTCAGGACAAACAGAAACTATAAGACTACTACTGGAACATTCGTCTATCCTAATAACTGAAGATTCCTTATCTAATTCTGCACTAGTAACAGTGGGAACAAGAGCATCGTTTTCATATAAAATGGCAGACTCTGTGTAATCCCTTTCTTTTTCAACGCTTTGAATATCCGCTGAAGTTGTTACCACCATATTTTCAGTACTCATTAGCCCAGTTAAAGGCAACGCTAATGTTTTATCCACGAATTCTTCTGACAAATTTTCCGTTTTAGTTAAATTTTCTTCAAGATTTTCTAACACACATATCACCTTCTGGCTTGCTATGTTAGAAGTATCTTCTGGTGATGTCAATTCATTTTCAATCATAACAGCGTTTTGTTTTATGCCTTCTTGTTTAGCTAATAAAGGTTCTTCAAGTACAGAACTATTATCTAATATTTCATGAATTGAACCTTTATCTTTGCTGATTTCTGTGACTTCAATTGCATTTATTTCATCAATAACAGCACAAGCCAAACTATCACTTACAATTAAAGTAGCAGCTTCAACTCGTTCACCTTCTGTTGTAATACTCATAGAATCTTCTAAGATTTTATTCTCAACTTTGTTAGCATTGAACTCATCCGAGGACAATGCATCAGCTAATATAGGTGATTCCATATTTATTTCTAAAAGTTTAGCAGTATCTTTTTCTACAAATGTTAACGCTTCTAATGCGAGACATTCTTGATTTGTATTGATTACAGAGTTTTTCATCAAAACTGGTTCGTCGACATGACATACGGAAATATTTTTTTGAGCAGCTATTTCCAGCTGTTCGAAGTTTTCTTCAACGTTGATTTGACTACTAATGGCTACTTCAGATGGCGTTTCAAATTCAGGATGCAATATCGACATTTTAGTAGTGTTATCACCACCGTCTCTCATTCCAGTAACTTCTGTGACATCAATTTCAAATGATACAGCAGATGCTAGGCTATCATTCAATCCTATATTAGCGGAAACTGGAGTCTTTTCATCAATTTTAACATTTTCGGTATGTTCTAAGATAATTACCTCTCCGATTTCTGTAGAAATTAACTCAGCTGAAGTTAATTCATCCGCTAAGGTAGGAGAATCAAAGAACTCTTCAAAAGGTTTTGTTGTCTCTACTAAATCGCTTTCAGAGATCATAGTTTCAAGGCTCTTTTGCTGGCTTGACGAAGTTTTGTGGCTTTCACTAAGTTCACTAGAACAGTCTACGAATTCATCTGTTGCTTCATTTAAAGTCCGGTCTATAGACATTTCTATTTGTTTAACGTTTTGGGTTATTAACACAGGCTCATTTTCAAGAGTTTCGTTTTTGTGATTGCCTTCGTTAATAATATCTTCAGTCAAGTGTGCTACTTTAAGTCCGTCTTCTTGTGTGTCTAGCTTAGCTATTTCTTTTGTAGTTTCTAAAGACAAAGCAACTGATAATGTATCAGCAAGTTGTTGTACAACATTTGCTACACTTTGTGATTCATAACTTAAGCTAGGCAATGTTTCTGGAACATTTACTAATATTTGGTTTTGTACATTTGATAACGCCTGTTGAAGTCTTTGAGTTAAATCTGCTTGTTTAAAATCATCATGAAATTTATCAGTTGTATTTAATTGTGTAGTAAATATATATTGTTGCAGCTCTTCAGCTCTTTGAACAGCTTCATTTAATTCTTCAATATTTATTGGTTTCTTGCTTATGGCGTGTAAAACTACGTCAGATAAAAACGAGTTGAGATTTTGTAAAAGTGTTTCTGTGAAAAAAAGTGTCATGTAGAATGTATGTTGTGTTCTAGTTTAAAACGTAATTAACCTTAAGAGTTTATTAATTATCACTATAAAGTCAATGTTAACGATACAATTTGTATAATATCTAGTTCTTCTTCATAATTAAAAAAAAACAGTACAAATTAAAAACATATTCGTTCAAAATAAGTAATATACCTTCAACAGTCTTGGTTGCTATTCCAGTTGTTTGTCCAATAGCCGGTGCCACTTGTGAAATAGCTTTGTCACCTTCAGTCTGTTCTCTGTCAGTTGCAATTGTAAGTTTCGAATCACCAACGATCTCTTTATCTTGAACATCTTTGTTTAATGTAGCTTCAGATGAGTCTGGTCCAGTATCTTCTAATGTCAACAGGTTTTTAGGCATTGTCACTTCATCCTTTATTGTAACAATAGTTGTTTCCTGGATGGATTTAAAATCATTTCCTTTTGGCACCAACGCTGAATTATTAGTTTCGCCTGCAGTAGTTTCCTGTTGGTCAATTGCGAAAGATTCAGCCACAGAGGCTTGGTCTAAAGTATTTACATTAGCTTCATTGCTTTCAGATGGAATTGCAGATTGGGTTTCTTCATGCATAATAGAGACTGTATGTTCTGCAATTTCTGGTTTAGTTTCAGTCGTTTTATATTTTTCTATTGTCAGCTCATCTTGCTCTATCACTTCGATGTCTTGCATCTCTGCAGTTGATCTAATTGTATCTGTGGATATTGAAGCTATAGTATCTGTGGCTTTAAATGTTGATTCAACTTGTATAGTTTGTGTTGTTGAGATAGTTGCTTTTTCAGTTTCTTCATCCAAAAGTTTACCTTGCATTGATGTTTCTGCTGAACTTTCTTTTAAGAGTTGTGCTGCCTCCATTTCAGCTGCAACTTCTTCTTGGAGTATTTCTCGCTGAGTAGTTTGTACAGTTGCTAAGTCAGTTTTTAAATTTACTATGACCGTAACTACTTTCTCAATAGTGCTTTTTTCGACTGAAGGTACCAAATCCTGTAATTGCTCGAGGGTTTGTTCACTTAAGGTGGATAATGCATTTTCTAGATCCAGCGTTAATTGGGCTTGTTGCTTGTTCAGATCTTTAATTTCACCAACTGTTTCTTTTTTTGTATTAGTTTCAAAAGCGCCAATACATTCTTGAAGTTCGTTAGCTATATTTATAGATTGTTTAAGTTCCTCAGCACCCATAATAGAAAAAACTTCGTTCAAAACTTCAACAATATCTTCAGAAACATACTCAGAAATATGCTGCATGAGATTATCTGAAACAAAAAGCAAAAATGTTTTTAGCAAATCAACCCCAACTTATAATGACTGAGTTTTTCTACTAGCCAATATTTTTTACCTTGCGTTATTGATGATGTTTCATTTGTTTTCTCTTTGAATACCTGTAGTGTGTCGATGACTATTTCTTCAATGGTTTCTTTCATTACATCCGTTTCTCTTGTTATGTCTGGACTTCCAATTTGAACTGAAGACGTTTCTGTAACATCTTCATTTGCTTTGGAGTCTTGATGTTTTTGTAAGGGAATGGCTTCAGTATACTCTATACCCGCTGGTTCTTGAGGCGAAACTGTAGTAAATACCACGTTTTCTATTACAGGTTCTTGAGTAGTCGCTGTAATTTTTTCTAACATTTCAGTAATCACTTCGGAAGATTTTTCGTAAACAGCGTCAACAGATTCTGAAGTTGTAGCGGAAACTGAATACTGATTACCAGTTTCTACAGCTTTTGTTAATATAGTCAAAGGCGCAGGCTCTTGCACAGAGGTTTGCAAGCCCGTTACCGCAACTAAATTAGCTTGTAGCTGCGCAGTTACTTGAGTAATTTGTTTTAAGGCATTAGCACTGAGTGATGGAGCTGATTCCTGTGCACTGTCTAAAACCTGTACTTGTATTGCAGAGAGTGCCGTTTGAAGTTTCTGTGCTAATCTAGTTTGTTCTGCATGATCCGTGCTGAGCGTTTCTTCCTGCACATTATTCTCAGATTCGACAATACTTTTTTTCAATTCACGCGCAATATCAAAAGTTTCTTTTACGTCTTCAATCTTTACAACTGCGGATATTTCTTCAATTATCTCTATAAGCTCAATATATTGGTCAATATGACGTGTTAGCTCGGCTGATACTTCTGAAAATCAAATAACAGGGTGAGCGTATAATTTATTATAGGCTACATCATACTAAGTAATGAAAATATAAAATAATCAAATCTTAAAAAGAATTTAACTCGGATTTATAATACTCTACAATTGGCCCAAAATAATTTAACAAAAATAATACGAATACATTAAATTAAAATGAAGATGCAGTTTTTACAAAGCTTACAAAAACACTACTATAAATCACATAATATTGAATAAGTTTAAATTTTTCAAAAATTATTTATAAATTGGTTATTTAAAAAAAAAATCTTCCAGGGACCTAGACCTAGATGCCAAGACTTCCCAAGTTTTCTTTACAAGTTATAAAGTATGCAAAATTGTTTTTAGACAAATAACGACTTAATAGACTCACCTTTGGAAATAATAATATCTTTTCCTAAAGTAACCTTCTCTGCTGATAGAACGGTTTGCAAAGACTTTTCTATTGCTTCCATCGGCTTGGTTATTTCTTTGACAGCTTGAGATGCTTGAACATTCTCCATAGATTTTATGCTGTCTTGAATAGTGTGTATTTCCTTATCTACTTCCTCAATCAAAGAAATATCCTCCTTGTGTATCGTAGATTTTTCACACTCTATTTGTTTTACAATATCTTTATGCAGTTCAGTCATAGTTTGCATGATCGATTCAGTAGTTGTAATATCTATAGAAATTGAGTCATCCTCGACTCCGGATAAGACTTGCTCTCGTATATTTACTAGTTCAGTTTGAAGAGCTTGAAGAGGTTGTAACATTTCACTAAGGACTTCTTTCAGTGTGTGTTCCTTTCCTTTTTCCGTAAATTCATTTATAGACATACTTTTTTCTGTAACATCTTCATGCACAATTCTAGCACATTCCGCAAAACATTTCAGTAATATTAACGTTTTACCTGTTCCCGAGGCGTCTTTATAATCGTGATGCTTAATGATGCATGCTGTAAGTTTCTCAAGAACTTTTTGTGTGGAGTCATCTAAATTTTTGGATTCTGACTGTACTTCAACAATCATTGCAAGTTCTTCCATTCTTTCGGCTAAAGCAATTTCTTCATGGATTGGTTTCGGTATTTGGTTCACTTGAGACAGTTCTTCAATGATACAGCACGGTAAACTATTCCCTAAAGATTTAGAGGTTTTTGCAACTTCACAAAGATTTTTGATCACACTAGCAATCGCAGTGCTTGATACACTTTCCATTGTATAGTCAAGTTCTTGTATGGATTCCAGTTGTGTTATTGGAGTTTTAATCAACATTTCTGATTGCGAATCCAGTACTTTGATCAATGAAATGCGAGCATTTCTAAGACATTCGTCAGCGTTTATCAAAAAATTAGTTAAACACTCATTTACATCATCTGATAAACGAAGTTCTAACCGTTTAGTTGTAAAACTATTTATCAAATTTTGCAAAGAGTTAAATTCCTGCAGAAGCCTTATTATTTTCTTATGACTTGTTGCATTTGTAATCAGACAACGCAATATTGTGAACTCATTCTTACATGTTTTAAAGAAATCTTCTACGATCATAAGGTCTGCAATAGGTATTTCTTGATAGAAATCTTGTAATACATTAACGGCATTTTCTGCTATGTCATTTATTTGAGCTAATGATTCTGAGTCAATTTCAACGGCTAGCTGCGGTGACGTGCATGTCGTTATATCGGATGCTCGCGACAAGTCAATAAAATCGTACTGTTCTAATACAGCTATATTCGTTTCAACTTCACTTACTATCTGTATTAATTTAGCTTCTTGTGATATTTTTTCTGGTGATTGTGCTGTAAATTGTATAATATTTTCTTGAACCCCTATTACTTTCGTGTATAACTCTTCGGTTATACATTTAACTTGATCAATTTTTATCTCTTTAGACACATCTGTGGCATCTATTAGATTGTTTACTACTGTTTCTAAATTTTGAACTTCTGTTGGTAGCGCAATGTCACTCGGTGCATCTTTGGCAGTTTCAAATATTTCTTTCAATTGTTCGCATACTTCTCTAAGCGTACTAACTTTATTTGATATTTCTATTGTATTATTAGCAATTTCCATTGCTGGTAAAACAGCACACATGCACTGTTCTAAGGAATTCTTTAATTCAGAAATACTTTGGAATACGGAATATATTTTGTCCGACGGCAAGTCTAGAATATTTTCGTAAACTGGAATGTTACTTGTGTCTAAAACAGATAAACTCTGTTGTATTTCCTGCA
This sequence comes from Hydriomena furcata, assembly GCA_912999785.1. Lineage (NCBI taxonomy): Eukaryota > Metazoa > Arthropoda > Insecta > Lepidoptera > Geometridae > Hydriomena > Hydriomena furcata. Next base: position 6,559,495 of record OU538821.1, read on the forward strand.
TAGGTTCTGCAATAGCAGCTAATTTCGAAATATTTACTGTATCGTCAAGATCCATTGAACCTTCTATCGGCACGGGATGCAAAATGCCATCTATGCCAGTATGAAGATCACCTAAGCCCACAATGACTGATTTTAAACTAGCATAGTCACTGATTTCGGATAATGTATCTAAAGCTTCAATTATTTCTGGAGTTTGCAAAACCATAATATGCTCGTTTAGTGTTTGCAGTGTTTGTGCAGTGGCTGTGATGGCTAATTCTTGAGTAAAAGGTAAAAATGATTGTTCTATGGCAGTTTCTTCTGCTGTCGGTAACACTAAGCGGTCTGATGGTAAGGTATCAGCAGAAGTTTTAATTCCTGAAATGTCTTCTAATGTTGACATCTCTTCAGCTCCCTCGATACCAGCTTGTTCGTGAATCATTACAATACAACTTTGTAGGTTTTGAACCACGCTTGCTATATTGACGTTTACTTCATAAGGCGTCAAATCGTCTCCGTACTGTGAAATTACATCTTGCTGAAGTATTTCCAAAGTAATGTGCAGTTCGTGCAATGGTTCAGCTAATGCAGTAATATTTTCAGTATTTTCTTTGAAAAAGTCTAAATTTTCAACAATTAATTGATTCAAAACTAAGATATTTTGATTAAGTTCACAAAGAGGGGTAGCTAAGGTTTGAGCGAATGATGCATCAGATATTTCAGAAATATGTTCTTCTTGTTCCACTCCGCTTGGTCGAACTGAAGCAACACTTCGTCTTAGGTCTTCTAGAATGGGGCATATATTTTCCAGTGCCGGTTTTAGGGCTAACTTTAGTTCATGTGTGCTTTCAATGATATTAATAGTATTAACTGCAGCAATTGCATGATCTATGTGTTCCAAGATTATGTTTACTTTTGTTTCATCGATAGTTTGAGTTGACAAATCTTGTATGTATTCCAAATCAATTTGTAAACTAATCTCTTCCGCTTTGTTAATAGCTTCTTGTATACCCACAAGGACGTCAGAAATATTATCCATTATAGTACAATTTAATTCAGATTCAAAAATATTAGTAACTAAATCAGTTTGAATTATCTTCAATGTGTTGCTAAGACTCGCTAAAGGCAAAACATTTTCTGAATCTAAAACTTTTATGGAAGAGTTTATTATATTGACCGTATCACATATTTCCATCATAGATTGATATTTCTTAGCGTTATTGCTTTCTATGACTTTTTCAAGAACTTTTGTCAAGTTTTTGTGGAATGTGTCCATGTGAGATTTCACTATAGGCATAGCTTCCAACCTTGGAAGATTGTTTTCTAAAGCAATGAGGATCTGAGCCATTTTTTGAAGAACATCAAGTTTATTCTCACTTTGTAATATATCGAATTGCCCAACATTACTATCAATAGTTTCTATTTTGTGTGAAATTTCTGTCAAATTTTCTTTTAACAACGACAAAGTTTCCATAAGCATGGTTTTATCCTCTTCTGTGTTGGGTTCAGTTGATAACTGTTCAAATGAACCTCTTAGTTTTAAAACAGAGTCCATTACTGTTTCAATTATTTCAGTGTTATACTTATGTAAAGTAGATGAAGACTCCTTTACGGAGAGAGTTTCTATTTGATCTAAAGCAGTCTGAAGGTCTTGTATGGATGCTGACATGTCATTCATTATTACTTCACTGTGTTTTATTTTAGATAAATCAGTTATATTTCCACTCTCTGCACTTGAAACTATTCGTAGTAAAGAATTCAGAGGACCTTTTAATTCAAATACAGCCTTTTGTGTGTCTCTCAAGTGTTTTATTTCCATTGTAGGTTTTTCAGGTTTTATTTCACAAGCCTCAGTCAAAAGATTTCTTGCTTTGATTGTTTCAGTAGAGAATTGGATAACTGTGTTCATTTCACTAGCTACAGATAATATCTCATTGACGACTTTATCTTCCATTTTGATGTAATTTTTATCCGTAACCGATGTGATATCTGCTATAACCTTTTGAACTTCTGTTCCACAAGTTTCAATGAAAGCTACACAAGTCTTTTTTACAAGAGTCTTGTTGTCACTTTCCATATCAATGCACTTTTCAATAATGGTCAGTGTTTGCTGTAATGCCTTTAGAGGTTGAGGAATACTATTAAATATTGTGCTAGTTACCTCTCTAGATTCTGAAACCGCCTCTTTGGCAGCATCTGCAATACTATGTATCTCAGACAGAGGAGTGATTAGACTGCTTATAATTTCTAAGCTTCTTGATGCTGTAGCCGCTGAAGACATAAGTTCTGATTTAAGAATTATATCTCTTTCTATGAGTTGGACGTCGTTAATTACTTGCGTGAGTGATGTGCTTATGTTGTTCATGGTATTTTTAAACTCATCATCGCTTATAGAAGGCACAGTAGGAAGTTTTTCTTGATCCGTTTTGAGACAAAGAAGTTCTTCTTTTGATCTGCCAACAGACTTCTCACTACTGGTACTAGATTTTCTTGAACCACGACTAGTACGACGTTCTCTTTTCGGTTTGATCACTGGAACTTCTAGTTCTTGATCTGTTGCATGCTTTGTTTGTTTATTTTTTGAAGACTTTGATACAATTTCTTCTTTTATAAGAATAGTCTTGGTTGGTTCTGATGATTCTTGACCCTCTTCTGGTGATTGTTTGGATGATTTCGACTTTACTTTAGCCGAGCTTCTAGCGCTAGCAAAGCTTTGCAATTCGCTTTCGGATACGTGTGTATTGTCGTCGCGATTGTCTTCTGACAACGATTGGTCACGAGATAAACTAAAGAAATCATCTGCACTTCTTTGTGAGTCTGATTTCCGTCTACTTGATTTTGCTGCAAAATCAGACCTTTCTTCTGAAAACATTGCCATTGTTTTCTCTAAGTAATCTTCACCACCAATTGCTATTTCTTGATCCAAAGAGAGTTGAGGAAGTCCGTTTTCATCAGCTATGGATAAATCTTCCACATCGGCTTCAGTTCGTAGATCTTCTTCAGGCGTAACAAAATAATCAGGTGATACGTCTATAATAATAGCTTCCATCAGCAAATTGCCTGATGTAGAGGTTTCTTTTACAAAACGCAGTGGAGGAAGTTCAACCACATTGTGCTCTGTTACATTCTCAGAAAGTTGATCGGCGTACATTTCAACAATTTGTAACGCTTCTTCTTCAGTCAGATCAGGAGTTTCGTAAAGAGACACTGAAACTTCCTTACCGTCAAAGGAGAAAGAAATTTCTCCTTTATCATCTAAGGTTATATCTCCGACGGGAGTATCATACATTTGGGATGTTCTTTCCTCATGTATGGTACTAAGAGAGAGATTTCTTTGTAAGGGTTGTTCTTCGGTATTTTTAGTTTTCGTTTTCATGGAATCGTCAAATCCTAGCAAGGAAGCTGAACTTGCGGCGATTCCCATGCAATTTTGTGCTTCACACGTGTACGTGCCCAAGCAGCAAGTACCATCTTGTCCAGATATGATCCTGTGAATATCACCAGGTTTTAGTTCCTCTCCATCTTTGTACCATTTTAGAACCGGTTGGGGCACCCCTATGACTTTGCACTCTAAATTGACAGCGCCTTCATCTGATAAGATTGCTTGAAGATTTTCTAGGAATCTTGGTTTCTTGTAATGTCTGGGGATAATGAGTTTGAGGAAACACGACGTGACGCTGTGGCCGAAGTCATTCATAGCGACACACTTCCATTCGGCTTGATCCAAGAATTCAAGGTTCTGGATATCTAGGTTGAAGAGAGCTTTATCTTCTTTTTCGAGGTGACAGCGATTTGATTCATCGACTGGCTGGTCATCCCGGTACCACAACACTGACGGCTCAGGCGGAATGGCGACTGAAAAGAAAAACAAATATCAGATAATAAAAAAGTGTTTTTTTTTTCGAATTAATACACATCTAGTTTGTGCTTAATTTGAATCATTTGTTAAATTATCACCTTTAACAGTAAAACGGAATGGTTCATCGATTTTCGCTTCGACACTCTTAAGTCCCTGCAAGAACTTCGGCGCCTGGTTCTTGGAGAACAGTTGAAGCTTCTCCTCCTCATTCAGCTGGTTCTGGATGTCTTCCACTGTCAGCTCGGCGGAGCTGCTGGCTTGGCCCATACAGTTTCTGGCTATGCAGCAGTAAGATCCCAGGGAGTTGGTTCCCGTAAGCTGGTATACGTCTCCAGGCTTTAATTCCTGACCGTCCTTGAACCAGCTGAGGACCGGTGTTGGAAAGCCGACGACTTTGCACTCAAAGGAGACAAGGCCTTCTTCCGTGAGAACAGCTTGGAGGTTCTCCATGAATCGAGGTTTTCGATAGTTTTTGGGCACTGTGAAGAAATAATGCCTATGATAAATACTGCTCTTTACCTTATTTTTCGTAACAACAGTGTCTACAATTGGACTCTGACCATTAACCATTCAATAGCTTATTCATAAACGTACCATCCATGCCGACGTAGCAGGTGGTGATGCCAACTCGGCCGCCAGCACTTGTGGCCACGCATTTCCACTCGCCCTCGTCCGCCCACTCGGTCGAGTGTATCTCTAGTAAGTAGCCACCCACGCCATCTTCCAGCACATGGTACCTATGAATGAAAGTTAAAATAAATAACACCAGTGTAAATAACCAATAGTGGGTATCAAAAACTATGAGTACACCACTGTACTCTGTACTATGAGTACACCCAGTAATGATGATCGATTAACAGCTGTGATGTTAGATTTACCTTTCGCCAGGCTCGACCTTCCCTTCCTTGTTGTACCAGACGACGCTACGTGGCCACGGCGGCACTACTATGTGGCAGCCCAGCGTGAGATGCTCACACACCTTCACGTGGGCGTCTTCTAGCTCCTTTGTGAATATGGGCGGTGGTTCAGGAGTCATGCCACTGTGGAAATAACAATACATAAAATGATGCGACGAGCGGTGTGACCCCTTCTGGCATCCGATCATAAGTTGCCTTGTACAATGCGCAGGTATTAAACCGTGTCTGTAACTTTACAGGCAACCATAGCTTTCAAACCGGAACTGTACTTACTCGAAGCGGCAGAAACTACCACGGACGAGCTTTATTACATGAAGCTCAACTACTATTAAACTAAAACATAACTATCCAGAGCACAAGTGCGGTGAAAGTTTTCAAGGAGTATCTAGTATCTCATACTGCAAAGGAAACCTCTATACCGGCAACTTATTCAAACTTTCTTGAAAGTTAATTAAAAATAAATAGTCGAGCTAACTTTATGATTTAGTTGCTCAAGAATTCTGAGAAAAAAAAACTTTGCTGTATTCGTGAGGCGACATTTAGGTACTGATCAGTTGAAAGACATCAAACTGGACAACACTATAATGACGTGATGCGATGCCGGTTATATGTCCGCTGTCTACGGCTGTACATTTTAGAATCTATTTATTTGTTACTAGCTTTTTTTTACCCGCGACGTCATTCGCATGGATTCAGGAAACTTTATCGTAAAACATTGAAATTCCTGAAAATCAAAAGATGTTTTTGGGAAAAAGCCTAAGTCCGTCCTAAAACTTTAAACTCTATATGAAATTTCATCACAATCCGCCTAGCGCTTTGGCCGTGATAACGTTAGAGACAGACAGAGTTACTTTCGCATTTATAATATTAGTACTTATAGATATATCGATTATTATTACCTGGAGCTGGGCCTCGCCGAGCCTTCTCTGCTGGCGCGGCCGACGACATGGACTTTAGAGGAGGAATATGCGCGCCCCATGCAGTTGACGGCCTCGCACGTGTACGTGCCGAGTGAAGTCGGATCTTCAGCATTGGCTGTCAGGGCGAAAACATCGCCAGCTTTGATTTCGCGACTGTCCTGTTAGATCGGAGAGTTCTATTTAAAAATGCGAAGTTTATGTGAAATAATGAGAGTTACGAAAATACACCCGTATTAAAACTACTTTCGAAAACAGAAGGTACAAGCACCTACCAATGCACCTTGTAAAATCAAATTGCCTGATTCTGAGGAATGTTCAACTTCTTCAAGTCTGTTTTTGTATGGATTGGATTCGAATTGACAAAAAATTGTTTAACAGAAATCCCATGATAATGACAATACTACAGGCAACTGAGAAGGTCAAATAGCCTGATTGGACGCAGAGAAGTCAAATATGATATATTTTTAGGGTTCCGTACCCAAAGGGTAAAAACAGGACCCTATCAGGATCACTAAGACTCCGCTGTCCGTCTGTCTGTCTGTTTGTCATCAGGCTGTATCTCATGAACCGTGATAGATAGTCAGTTAAAATTTTCACAGATGATGTATTTCTGTTGCCGCTTTAACAACAAATACTACGGCTTAACCAATCTATACTTATAATAAATCTGTAGAGAGGTCAATTCTGTACATGAAATATATTTCCAAAATAACTATCAGGGGGTGATTAGGGATCGATACTGATGCCAAAAATGCAATCAGTAAAATTTTTGTCTGTCTGTCTGTCTGTCTTTCTGTCTGTCTGTCTGTCTGTCTGTCTGTATAACCGTTATAGAAACAAAAACTACTCGACGGATTTTAACGAAACTTGGTACAATTATTTTTCATACTCCTGAGCTGGTTATAGTATACTTTTCATCACTCTACAATCAATAGGAGCAGAGCAGTAAAAGGAAATGTTGGGAAAACGGGAGAAGTTACTCCATTTTTTAAGCTTCCGTCGCGTGTGCAACTTTAATGGTTAAAGCTACACAGAAATGATGTATGAGGGAAATGTTCTCCTTAAAATTATATAAAAAATATCCCACGACAGCATATGTCTATCTTTTATGGTTGACTCACAATAACACGTGTAACTCGAACATTCTTGAACGTTCGCGACCTACTGCCTAGCAGCTAGGCGTCAAGCGCGCAGTTCGGCCGGTCGCGAACGTTCGAGAAAAACAGAAATCATCTAATGTAAGCTGTGAAAAAAAAAACGTTTTATATAAAGACATTCTGTAGTATATTTAGTACCTATCAGCATTGCACCCGTGCGAAGCCCGGGCGGGTCGCTAGTTTAAAATAATTCTATAGGTAGCCCGCGGATATAGGCGGATCCAGGTACCTACGTTAGTATACACTACTGATTTACTCTTTTTGGTATTTAATAATACTCGTATTAATATAATACCTACTATTCAATTTTACTTGCTAAAGCACAACAATGTAAATAACGTTCAGTCAGAATTGCAATAATATTTGCAAACGGGTTTCATTTGCAGCTTTGGTATAAAATAAAAAATCATACAGTTTATTTAAACAGTAAATGGTATCGTGGAAATTAAATACGTATTTCAGGTAAATAAGTTTTGAGTATGTTTTGGTGGCCAATACTGCTAGTTTTTAGGGTTTCGTACCCAAAGGTTAAATACGGGACCCTATTACTAAGACTTCGCTGTCCGTCTGTCCGTCTGCCTGTCACCAGGCGTGTCTCATGAACCGTGATCGCTAGACAGTTGAAATTTTCACAGATGATGTATTTCTGTTTCCGCTATAACGACAAATACTAAAACAGAAAAAAAAATTAAGTGGAGCTCCCCCCGTGTCCAACCCGCACTTGGTTTTTTTAACAAGGCGTAGGTATGTCATGGCTTAACTTTAAGAACGACTAGGCAAGCTACGCCACGCGCGAGGGCTTTGATGTAGATGTAGGTATACTTAATAAAATATTAAATTTGTGTATACATCATGCAGAAAGTTCTTATAACTTGACGGTAAAATTGACATAAAGACATACTGCCTGCCACACATCATATTTGACTCTAGGTTTTTCGATTGGTCGAAACATTTTCATCGGGTTTCTACTTAGTGGTAAAACGTAAGGAGAACAGTCCACACTTTGTTTTGATTTATACCTTGAACCAGCGCAGCACGGGAGTCGGCACGCCGACCACCTTGCACTCAAGGGAGACGGTCCCCTGCTCTGTCAGGAGGGCACGCAGCTCCTCGACAAACTCTGGCCGCTTGTAGGCTTTCGGGACTAAAATCATAAAAATACGAGTGAATTTCTATGTTGGAACGATCCCTAGAAGAAGTACAAAACGTAGACAAAAGACGTATTTTGATATCACTAGAAGTCCGAGTACATGTATAACATAATATAGCATTACGAATCCCCAAGCACAAAGGGCATTATCAGATCTCCAGGTTCTTAGATCGTTTGAAAATAATAGTTGTTTGAATTGAATCATCGTCAACTTCGCGTTCTCAGCGCCTTTTTATTGATACAGACGCGCCGGGGTGTCGCGCGTTTGAATCGATACAAACGCGATGCTAACGCGCGTGTTTATTAATACAAATGTCAACACACTGATCTGTAGGATAAAAACGCGCCGTCAACGCGCGTTTCCGAAACGCACGTCGGACGGCGCGTTTATTGCGATACAGACGCAATACGGACGCGAGTCGGACACAGCCAGTAGACCTTGCGTCTGACTCTCGTGTAAAAAACGAGTCAACGACGCGTTTAAAAAAACGCGGTGTGCAAAGGCACTTAGAACTATCGTGGTTGTTCATTTTTTTTTGGTTACTCTTGTCAAAAGAAGTAAATCACTCTCATTGTACATAAAGGTTGGTTTCTTTTAATTAATTTAGTCCACTTATAGCAATATGATATACCTATAACCAACAACTAAGTGAGACGACGCAACGCAACGCAATTCACTAACGCCTTTTTCTTACCCAACACGTTGAGATGTGCGGAACAGCTGGCCCTTCCGCCAGCATTCTCCGCTGTGCATGTCCATCGGCCAGCGTCGTCTACGCTGACAGCTGCCACGTCAGCGCACCAAAAGTTTCCATCACGGGCCAGCGCCACCCGCTCCGCTTCTAACAGCCGGCGCTCATTTCGGTACCATGTCACCTGAAATAAGAATAAATCTATCCTTTAGAAACCTTTAATAAGTACTAGCTGACCCAGCGAACTTCGTACCGCTTTCGAATTAATAAATATTGTTTTAATTTCTCGTACCCGTTCCCAATGTTTTAATAGTTATTCTGCTATTCGGGGCGAAGACAAATTCAACAAATCAATAATCATGAAAATCGTTTCAGCCGTTCTTGAGTTTTATGTGTTGTAACAAACCCGACTTTGTTTTATATAGTAGATTAATAATAAATAACAACTATTAATATTGTTGGACATTTTACACAGCGCCCTCTAGCCCCAAACTTAGCAAAGCTTATATATACTATGAGAACCAGATAACTACTTTTTTTTTTGTAAATACATACTTATTATACATTATAACACCTAGAAACAAAACAAACATCTATTTTCGTCGCAAATGTTTATCCTGTGTGGGAGTCGAACCCACAACCAACAGCTCAGAGGTCAGAGCTACTACCAAGTGCTGGGCTATGAGGACTATTTTCGACTAGCTGCATTCGTGCTCCACTTCGCTCGCGTGGAAAGGAACATGATAGGATATGGCATGCCGTAATAAGACTAAAAGGCACTAAAAGGTACTAAAAGGCCCTAAAAGGCTAAGCGTCAGACTATGGTGGCAACACTGCACTTGCATTTGCTGACAGCTCTGACAAACAAGATAGCGGGTAGCGAGGATCGCGCGATGTAATTTTTGGTTGAATTTGTTGTAAGAATTTTGATGCTAAGACTACGGACCTACCATATATGGAATGCTGGTTTGTGCTTTGCAGTAGCATAATGTGGGCATGTACCAAAATAATGTGTGAACGTGCCTCTAATTACCCCCTTTAGAAACATTCATGGAACTAAGCACCTTGACATATGAGAGGATGTCTACCGTACTTGGATGTTAAAGTAATGATCAATTTTGTAATTTCTGTATTTTTTAAGTCGCAGTTCATTTTTTGGGTCATTTCATTTGTAGTTTACTGCTCAAGTTCTGGAAAATAAATATACTTCGTAGATGTACAAAATATATGATATTTGTAGAGTACTATTTCACATAAAATGATTTCACTACATATAAGGTTTAATTTCCCTTCAAAGCACGTCCTTACTCTATCTAAATTACAAGTCTACGATCAGCGGTATAGGCTGTATTGCCTGTTTTGACTACAGTAAGTCGGTCGACTGATTCTTATTTTTATTACGATGAAGGTTTTTGACCCGTGACAGACGTTATCCTGACAATAATCCCATAAGAAAAAGTTCTTTCTGTTTTACCATATTTTTAGGGTTCCGTACAAAGGATAAAAACGGGACCCTATTACTAAGACTTCGCTGTCCGTCTGTCTGTCACAGGGCTGTATCTCATGAACCGTTATAGCTAGACAATTGAAATTTTCACAGATTATGTATTTCTGTTGCCGCTATAACAATTAATACCTACTAAAATAGAATAAAATAAATATTTAAGTGGGGCTCCCATACAACAAACATGATTTTTTGCCGTTTTTTACAGATAGTACGGAAACCTTTGTGAGTCTGACTCGCACATGGCCGATATTTTATTTTTACGCTACATTTTCCAAAATGTTCTTTCATAAGAGCCTTCTGACAATAACAAACACAACTAAAAAATAATTATCAAAATCGGTCCAGCCCATCCGCGCGTGATGTCGGGACCAAGGAAAATAGGGATTCATCTTTCTCTTATACAAAACTAGCTGACCCGTGCCCGCTTCGCTGTGTGTAAGACATACCATCGTTGACTTTTTTGTAGACGTTATTAAGGTGTACAATACTGTAGTACATTATTTTGATATATCTCGTGGGGTTCAGCCATGAGCATTTGCAATGTAAGCGCATTAAAATGTGTTTATTTACGACATCACATTAGAAACCTCTAAAATTATCAGTGTTTCTCTACTATATTATGCATGTATTATACATATAAACCTTCCTCTTGAATCACTCTATTTATTAAAAAAAAACCGCGTCAAAATCCGTTGTGTAGTTTTAAAGATATAAGCAAACATACATACGCGGGAAGCGGAAAGCGACTTTGCTTTATACTATGTAGTGATAGTGATTTTCATGTCTCTTTCTTATAAACCAAACTCCTCCGAAACAGCTTGACCGATTTTATGATTATTTTGTGCTTATTCGCTAGGTCTGAAAATAGATCGTGAACTAAGTATTTTTTAAACCCCTAAGCGATAAGGGTGGCCCAACCCCATTATTATTATTATTTTTTATGTTTTGGCACTAAAAAATACATATAACCCTTAATTTTCACTATTCTACCACCAACCCCCATTTTTTAATAAATAAATAAATACTGGTGGACATTTTACACATCGCCATCCAGCCCCAAACTAAGCAAAGCTTGTACTATGGGAACTAGATAACTGATTGAATACTTATATACGTTTTTTTTTTTGTAAATACATACTTATGATACATACTACACACCCAGACACAGAACAAAGATTTATGTTCATCACTGAGCTGTGAGGCCGTCTAATAGCGATAATACTATCTTTATTTTCATCCACCAATGTGCAATAGGGTTTCCAAGATGGCAATTGAATAAAATCATTGTCGTACGATAAATCTAGCGTAAAGTTTGGGAAACTGAGTTTTCAACTTGAGTTTTTGTCTGTAGAATTATTGAAAATTGATAGGACAACGATGTTTGCCAGGACAGCTAGTTTTTAGAGTTCCGTACCCAAAGGGTAAAAACGGGACTCTATTACTAAGACTCCGCTGTCCGTCTTTCTGTCTGTCCGTCACAAGGCTGTATCTCATGAACCGTGATAGCTAGACAGTTGACATTTTCACAGATGGTGTATTTCTGCAACAAATATTAAAAACAGAACAATATGAATATTTAAGTAAGGCTCCCATAACACAAACATGTTTTTTTTTGTCGTTCTCTAGATAATGGTACGGAATCCTTCGTGCGCGAGTCCGACTTGGACTTGGTCGGTTTTTATTTAAATATAGAAATAAAAAAAAATTACATTCGGCGTCGGACGCTGCCGCTATTAGAATATCAATAAATACTCGTAACTGAGTGTAGCTGCTCAGCGGCATGTATAATTAAGACAAACTATCAAATCTAGGCACTATATTACGCGCCTATGCGATCAGCGCGGAAGAATTCCTCGTTCATTCAGAAACGTGTCTCGCTAGAATTCTTGATGTTATGCCAAATATTCGATTGTAAAGTACCTACCGTTCAACAAAGGTACATTCAACGTCTACAAATATAATAGTTTTAAAATACTCGCCTACAAAACGTTACTACGCACTATCCCGCATATTTAAAACGAGATTTCACCAACGTTTGAATATTTTCTTCTTGTAATTACTTACTTGTACAACGATGCGGACCGGAATGGATGAGGAAGGCAAGGGAAAGGGATGAATGGAGGGACTTAGGGGAGGCCTACGCCGCCGAGGCGACTATTGTGGAGGAATAGTGACTAGTTTTAAGTTAGTTAAATTATGTTTAAAAAGATTGTGATGGCAATAGAATAAAGGCTTTTTTTATTTTTATTTTATTTATTTTATTAATTACTTACGACACTATTTTTATTTTTTTCTGAAATTTAGTAATCTTGAAAGCGGCGATGGTCCTGCAACCTGTCACATGTAATGCTAACTACTGCAAAATGCGGGCATGTGCCAAGTGTAATGTTAAAGTGCCTCTGACTAACCCCTTTAGACATCTTTTGTTATTATTATTAATGTTTATCATATATTATTATTTAATCTTGTTATAAGTTACACAGTTCTAGTCATAAGATAGTTACAAATTGTTGTAAACTGTAAAGTAACTATCGTTTTGAATAAATAATTAAATTAAAAACAATTGAATTTAATCTTTAAGAGGCTGCCAGTCGCTGATTGCTCTTTTTCGAAACGAAAAAAGAAATACTTCTGAACAAGCCATATCTCCTATTTTTATAAGTATATTACTTCAGGTTCCTACCTAGACTTCTATTAAGCTGAAAACATAATAGCAGAAACTTTTCACGATAAAAATATTATTTCAAAATGATACGTTTTAGAATTTATGATCGAAATATTTTATATACCTACTATTAAAATCAACTTGTGATTTATTGTTAAAGATAGGTAATATGTAGATCTAGATTTCTATTAGGATAGATTTTTGATAAGTAATTATACATAATTTATATCATTAATTTATTCGAAGAGCTAAGGCGGACCACGCGCGGACGTGTGTTTGTCATCATTGCAGCGGTCGGTAGGATTATTTATTGAAGTGATTAAAGGTGGGTACATCTTTATTCACATATACTATACATTATAAAATAGGAGATGTGGCTTGTTCACAAGTATTTCTTTTTTCGTTTCGAACAAAAATAATCGTCGACTGGCAGCGTCTTAAGGATCTGAGTGCCTGGAGATCTGAGAGGATGTCTACCATACTTGGTGATTACAGTCGTGATCATATTTATTTTATGTATCTACTATTTTCTCTAAGGAAATCAATAAAATCTATTCTGGAGTCATACAAGATGTTTGCTAAAAACCATACGATTGAAAGAATTATGCTGTTTATTCGAATTGGATAAAAAATCCACATCAATCAGCCATAGACTACTAAACATAGGCCACTCCAAACCTGCTCGATTTATTAGGTCATCTTTCCATCTAGGGGAAGTCATCCTGCGCTTCGCTTTCTAATGCGTGATATTTCTGGAAACCAATTTATTCCTCAAGGTTTCATTACAACAATCTATTTTTATGTAGACATTAGACATACAAATAACAAATTCTAAAATCGGAGACAGATAATTTTATTTATGACCGAGTAGATGTTTTTTACTGTTTTTTACAGTTCATTTGCGAAAACAACAATTATAATTTGTACCTACAACAACGTTTACAAGCTATTAGCTGACCCGTGACAGACTTTGTCCTGCCTAAATTTCAATAATCGCATAGATAAAAACACTTTCAGGCAACTTCCTATTTTTTCGCCTGATAAAATAAATTAGGAATTTCGGTAGAATGTATATCATTCTGTAGTCAAAACGAAAGTCATATTTTTTTGATAAATAAATTACGAATATAACGACCTTAAGGTACCCTACCTGGATAAAAATACCGTATTTGTTATTCTTGACATTCATAAGTTTAATTTACATTCGTTTGGACGTGATTAAGATACAAACATACAAACATCCGCAGAAACCTTTGCATTTATAGTTCTTATAATATTAATAAGATAACAGTCACATAGTCTTGCCTGACTTCACACAAGGTTTCCCTTCCCTAACACCCGCCACGTCACCGTGTCACCAAAAATTCGCGTAGCGCTTTTCAGATGAATGCTGAAGCCTCTAAAACGTCATTGTTTGCGTACACAAACATCGTACGCACGTGTGCCTGTGCATGTGTGCATGCATACCTACCCACTCATTATCAAAATAAGTAAAGCTCTAGTGCGTAGGTATTGGTGATACTGAGCGGATGTCTAGCTCAGAAATAGATGAAAGAAGTATGTCATTAGGGCAAAACACGTAATTTCCTGAAGGTATTCATTTTATTTCGCTTGCAAAGTTGAAAAGTTGCACGAGCATCAATAGGACCACCCCGTTCAGGTGCTCTACCAAAAAAGTACTCAATAAAGCCTTGAGTTTTAAAGAATGAGAAAATGAAATCGTTAAGCTGATATGTGAAATGTTAGGTTTTTTGTATGGGCTGAGTCTACCCGGATAAGACGAAAAAAGTGATAAAACTGCATTATCTTGAAAACAATCAAACTTAAAAAGAAACTGTCTGTAATTTACTTAGCTAGTATGATTATCTAACGAATTATATAAAAATGAACTGTTTTGCTATTCATAGTTTTGATTAAAAACGAAACTAGTGTTTTTAAAGGAGCCAACTTTGGAAAATAAATCTATAGAGAAAAGTTTCACTAATCGTGTTTCTGTCTGTAATTTAACTAGATTATATCCATAAATTATCTTTGTCATAAAAAAACAAAACTGTATGATTTGCGGTTATTGAGAAAAAATGATTCTGCATTTAACAAAAACATTTATTACTCGTCTTAAAGTCTATAGTTAATATAATCATTTGTCTATGATCCGTTTTGATTAGTGACATTGTGGTGTACCTCTAGATTGTTTTGACCACAACCAATGATTTCCCGTTTTGTATATTTAAATATGAATAATTAATAAATAAATATCGCCTGTTACAAAACCTTTGCATAACTAAGAGATAGATAAATACTCTATTCTATATTGTTTAAAAATCGTCGTTTTAGTCACTTTTTCATTAAAAACCGTTTTTTTTTTAACTAAAATGTTGTAATAGTGAACCACAACCAGCGCTCTTTCCCTATATTGATTTAGCGTTGGAAATTATTAATGGATATTGATTAGCCAGTTCGTACTCTGCAAAATGTTTTAGCTAGAAATGCGCTAGAAATCATCGTCTGTCGTAAAACAATGTATGATGTCAATTGTCATAAGTAATGTCGATCTATCAAAATATAGTCGGAAACGATGTGACGTGTCTTGATATATCGTTGATCGTTTTATAGAGTAGACCCCCAGGCCAAAGCTCACCTTACACTCCGTAGAGCTGATAATCTCGACGAGGAAGCGGGTGCGGGAGCCGACCTTCACGGTGAGGTCCTGCAGCCGGCGGAGGAAAGATGGGGGGTCTTCGCCTGTGGGCGCCTCCTCCGCCGACACTTCGAGCCGGATCTTGCTAGTGTCGCTGCCGGCCGCATTACTCGCCTGAGGACAACCAAATTAGTTCAAAAACATTTAACAAATTCTCTAAATCCCGCCGAGTCGTCTCCGCTAGTTGAGATTGTTAGATTACGAATGTAGAATGCTCAATACTGCAAAATGAAATGTTTGGATGTGCTCTGAATACTCCTTCTACGTCATCAAGGATATGAGCTCCTTATTTATTCCTGAATGTAGAACGCCAACTATTGCAAAATGTAATGTTAGTGCGTCCCTATGACTACCCCTTTTAGACATCTTCAAGAATCCGGAGTTCCTGAAAATATGAGTGGATGTCTAGATGCCTACCGTAATTGGGGATTTCAGTCGTGATTCCATTTATCTATCTACATAATTTAGGTATACAAGTTTTTTTGGTGGATTCGACGTACGAGTATCCGTAATGTATTTAAAGATTTATTAAGTTAAAATATTAAGGTGATACTTCGAACGTTTGTTTTTTTGTATGGACTGAATTTACTCGGAAAAACAGAATAAAATAAATATTGAAGTCCCATATAACAAACCTGATTTTTTGGCATTTTATTATAGATAATGGTACGGATCCCTTCGTGCGCAGCCCGACTCGCTCAAGGCCGGTTATTAGTATTTGTTGTTATAGCGGCAGAATAAAGAC
Source organism: Hydriomena furcata (assembly GCA_912999785.1). Classification (NCBI taxonomy): domain Eukaryota; kingdom Metazoa; phylum Arthropoda; class Insecta; order Lepidoptera; family Geometridae; genus Hydriomena; species Hydriomena furcata. Next base: position 6,575,784 of record OU538821.1, read on the forward strand.
ATCATCAGTGAAAAATTCAACTGTCTAGCTATCACGGTTCATGAGATACAGCCTTGTGACAGACAGATAGAAAGCGGAGTCTTAGTAATAAGGTCCCGTTTATACCCTATGGGTACGGAACACTAAAAATGTACTGAACAGCTACTTATAGTTTTGAGTAAAAACGTAAATAGTGATTTGGAAAAGCCAACTTTGGAAAATAAATCTATCGGGAAAGGTTTCACCGGTCGTCTTTCTGTCCTACATAATGTAATGATGCATAACTCAGTCCCATTTATCCAGATTAAATCCATAGGTTATCTTTGTCATCAAAAACAAAACAGTATGTTTTGCGGTTATTGAGAAAAAAAAAATCTAAATTCACGATGAAGAACTGTCTGAGAATTGTAGGAGGTTAGCTTACGTTATCATTAAAAGATCGTAAAAGAGCAGAAGATATAAGTACTACAACAAAAGTGGAAGACATAATACAAAAAATAAAGCAGCTGAAATGGCGTTGGACAGTTGTTAAAATGGACAGCAATGATAACGGAATGGCTGCTGCGGAACGGCAAAAGAAAAAGAGGCAGACAAGATAAAAGATGGATGTACAATATTAAGAAAATTGGTGAGAATACTAGGAAGGCCAAAAACAGAGTAGAATGAAAGGAGCTGGAAGAGGCTTTTGTGGGAAATCCGATAAATTATTTTTTAAGATTCCTTTTCCTTTATAATTATAATTCCTTTATAATGCAAACTATTCAATAAAAATCAAAATTCAAGAATCATTTATTTCAATCAAATCACAAGGATCACTTTGAAACATCTTAGAAACTAGGTGAAGCTACGCCGATTCCACGCGACCAAGCCTATAAGAATCAGGCAACAAACACGGCTTGGGGTCCACATTTTTTTTTTAATGATCCTTTCCTTAATGCTATGTAGAGCTCCAGTGTGGTGCCAATCGAACAAGGTGAAGGCACAAACAAGAATAATAATTAAAAGTACCTACTACTCAAGTACGTACAAGTAAAAACAATAAAAGGCGTTATAATAATAAGGAGGTTAGTTGCCATCTGTAGAAAATAAGAAGCTTATTTTAAAAATAGAAGCCGAGCATAAACCAATTGCAATTGCCAATCATTCCAATTCCTCGAACGGCTAGAGAAGGTTAAGGCAATTAACTTTAATCATCTTCATTGTCTGCAGCTGCATCGCTCAGAGCTTTATTGTAAACTAGCTTTTACCCGCAGTTTTACTTGCGTTCAGATTCCCACAGGCACCGTAGGTACATTTTTCCGGGATAAAAAAAATCCTATGTCAATCGAAAATAGTCTACCTATCTATTAATGTAATCGTTTTCGGAATCGGTTCAGTAGTTTCTGATATTACTCTCTACAAACACACAAACTTATGAACTTTGACTCTTTTTATTGAACAGTGTACTTGAAGAAATTATTTGAATACCGAAATGAAATTTCATTATAAGAATAGGTGTACCATAGAATAGAATGTCTAGCTAGAAGCGCAATTTCTTTACAAATTTGTTTATCAGCTCGTCTTCTAACAGTATCTGTATCTATGAAATGAAAAAACCGGCCAAGTGCGAGTCGAAATCGCGCACGAAGGTTCTGTTGTACATCTACAAAAAATCGGCAAAAAAAATCACGTTTGTTGTATGGGAGCTCCAAGGATCTCGCTCAAGGCCGGTTTTTAGTATTTGTTATAGCGGCAACAGAAATACATCATCTTAGAAAATGTCAACTGTCTAGCTATCATGGTTCATGAGATATAGTCCTGTGACAGGCAAACGGACAGACGGACAGCGAAGTCTTAGTAATAGGGTCCCGATTTTACCCTTTGGGCACGGAACCCTAAAAATGAAATAAGACCAAGTACCGTACACAGATCTCCGGTCAAATCCTTGAGAATATAGGGGGTCGTCAGAAACAAGTGACACATGCCTACACTTTACAGTAGTTTGCATCCGGTACATGTATGACAGATTGCAAGGCCTGTGGTCACATAAATGAATATGAACTAGTATCATTTCGTTTTTACCATTTTTAGCAAAGTAGGTAGGCGAGTTTCAATACCATACGTTATTTATGAAAATAGCTACTTAGCTATTTCTCTTGTTAGAATAACCATTGTTTGCAATAAAGGAATGCACAAGAATGAGGAACAAAGGAAGAATTTAATATCGTTATTGAAGATTGCATTTTCTTCCATTCATTCCTTACACAATGAGAAAATCCTTAAAGAAAGGAAATTGCAGCGTTTACGTTGAAATGTTTATGTTTTTAATATTACTAGCAGTCCACTCCGGCATTGCATGGGTGTACTAATGATTTTATGGCTATTTGTTCACACCTGGGTTACATTATTAAAGTTTTAGTGGGGATCCCTATTTTTTTCTAGTATTAAATATAGACTACTAGCCGACCCGTGACAAACATTGTTCTGTCAATTTTTTTTTGTGATAATCATATAGAAAAACGCAATTTCAGGCAGCTTCAAATTTTTTCCCTACAAACCTTTAGTCAAAACTGCGTTGCTATGACGACTAAATGTTTTAGTATATTATGTCAGATTTGTTGCACACCAGCGCCATCTATACAGAAATCATCCCTTTTGCGTTTTTTAATCGCTTTTGGGAAGTTTTTCATATTTTAAAGTAGTCTATTATTTATTCGGGCATTATATATACATCTACAGCTAATTTCAACTCAATCCGTTTTGTCGTTTAAGCCTGATTGAGGAACTAACATACATACAAACTCACAAACTTTCGCATTTATAATATTACTAGCTGACCCGTGCCCGTTTCGCTGTGCGACATTTCTAATACCATCGCGGACTTTATTGTAGAAAAAAAAATGTGTTTAATTACGACATCACATTAGAAACCTCTAAAATTATCAGTGTTTTTCTACTATATTATGCATGTATTATACATATAAACCTTCCTCTTGAATCACTCTATCTATTAAAAACCGCATCAAAATCCGTTGTGTAGTTTTAAAGATATAAGCAAACATACATACATACATACATATTACATACAGACGCGGGAAGCGGAAAGCGACTTTGCTTTATACTATGTAGTGATTAGGATAAACGAGTAGGTACAAGTAGGTACCTAAGATTCCCAGATCGATGCAATGCGCGCCATTCAAAAGAGATTATAATTGCTAACACAAGCTCGCATCTCAGAGCTGTACTTTATTTGATTGAGCTCTGTCTATTTACACAGTTTAATCCTAAGAGAATCTGGCAAAAGGCTCTAACTGGATATACAGTGTGGATTCAGTAAGGAGCTTTTAAATAAACATTTTCGAGTAACATCAACCAGTAAAAGAACGATAGGAAACACCACAATCTAAACACAAATAATGGTGGCTATTCTGTTGTGTCCACGCTTAAGGGGCTCCCAGTAGCTGATTGCTCTTTTTCGAAACGAAAAAAGAAATACTTCTGAATAAGCCACATCTCCTATTTTTATAAGTAGTTCAGGTTCCTACCTAGATTTCTATTAAGCTAAAAACATAATAGCAGAAACTTTTCACGATAAAGATATTATTTCAAAATGATACGTTTTAGAATTAATGATCGAAATATTTTATATACCTACTATTAAAATCAACTTGTGATTTATTGTTAAAGATAGGTAATATGTAGATCTAGATTTCTATTAGAATAGGTTTTTGATAAGTAATTATACATAATTTATATCATTAATTTATTCGAAAAGCTAAGGCGGACCACGCGCTGACGTGTGTTTGTCGTCATTGCAGCGGTCGGTAGGATTATTTATCGAAGTGATTAAAGATGGGTACATCTTTATTCACATACTATACATTATAAAATAGGAGATGTGGCTTGTTCACAAGTATTTATATTTTCGTTTCGAACAAAAACAATCGTCGACTGGGAGCGCCTTAAGTTAAAATTCCTAAAAACTTTGCAAGGACAGGTTGCAAGCCCATCGCCGCTTATAAGACTAACTGGTTTCCCCACGATGTTTTCCTTCACCGTTGTAAGCACGTGTTTTTGATGCGCATATAAATTTTTCGAACAGAAAAATCCATTGATGCACGCTGGGATTCGAACCCACGACCTTCAGATTGAAAGTCGAGGTACCTCCCACTCGGCCAACAAGGCTTTTACTTTTTTTTTAAAGGAGAAATACAAGTATCTCAAAATACAGTTAGAACGACTATTATGACAACTAGTAGGTACCTACTGTAAAATTAATTGTCTATAGTGACTTTATACGTTGTGAAATATTAATTTAGTCTGCCTACAGCTTTTACTCGAAAAGCATTATTACATCATCCACCTGATGAAATATCGACTTTTCCAATTTTGAACGAAACGTGGCGCTGAATTTCAGTATAGATTTATAATTGACATGCATCTCTTTGTGAAGCTTGAACCCAGCTCGGCTTAATTAGTCAGCGTCCAATATTGGACTATACAGGGTGAACTTGGTTTACTATAGCTATGTAAAATCTGTTGCAAACATAGTCTGTTTAGATTCTTTTATGATTAATTTTAGATATTAGATAGCTCAACTATCTCTTTTGTGTTTGGTAAATATTGTGTAATGTTTTATCGGTTAATAAAGATTACATATTTTATTCTTAAGTTTTTGGTATTTTATTAAGTTATATTATTCAACTTAAAACGAATCAAAGAGCGATCTATATAAGTTTCGTATATGAAACCTATTATCATGGTAAATGGAAAACTTTATATCATACGATAGAAATCATAAAAACACAACACAAATTATCGCAAACTTCGTAAGAGGCCAAGTTTCTGTGCCAATATGTATTTAAAAAAATATTATATTCACAGACAGACAACAACACCAAGCCATCAGCGACCGCTCTCCATCTGGTCAGAGAGAGACCTACGTAGACACTGTTTATTTCATAAATGATTCGGTGAATTCATTTTCGAGTTTATGCTATAAATTCCAATTTTTTGTTTTTAAGAATAATACATTTTACACCCTGTTTTGTAGATCAATGGGCCCAATATTGGAATACCGCTCAAATGCTTTGTTGGCTATAATTGGAACCTGACGAAAATGTCTGGAGCGCTTGCAGATATCCTATGTACTTGCAGTACCCAAATGCAGCATTGTGTGACTTAAATTGAATTATTACGAAAGAGCTTTGTGTTGTGAACTTAACGTTATATATAGGGACTGAACAAATATTTATGGGAAGTGCGATTTTGGCATTTTGGTATTGGGATACCTCCAACTACCTGGGAACTATAAGGATACCTCCAATTTGCGCAGCAGGGCATCAAATTTACCCGGCATTTATGAGGAAATAATATGGGTGTACCTACGATTTCGTTTGAGAATCTTATGAATACCATTTTATATATTATAGGAAAATGTTATTTACACTCTAAAATGCGTTTATAGATAAGTTTGTAGGAAATTTCACGGAGAATCCAAAAATATATAGATGTCTATACCTTTTCATGCAAAATAACGAGATATAGGTGAAATAGTGCATGTAGGGCGTGACGGCGCGTGACGGCGGCGTGACGGGGCGTGGATCCATATGGTCTCGTGCCACTCACGGTTTTTGGATAAAAAAATCTCTGCCATTCAAAGAGTTATGGATAGTAAACCATTCGTATTTATGTTTCATTTCCTGAATGTGTTGGAGAATGTGTCGCTGCTTTTGAGAGAAAATGATGACGAAGGACCTAGAGATGGTTGGAAGGATTCGGGGGAGACCTTTTCCCTACAATAGAATATTAACTGAATATAATTATGTTATATTATAATTATTTTTTGATGGGCTGGCAACCTGTCACGTACGGAATGCTAACTACTGCAAAATGTGGGCATGTGTCAAATATAATGTTTAGACGTGCCTCTGACTACCCCCACTAGACATCTTCAAAGGATCTAAGTGTCTGGAGATCTAAAAGGATATCTACCGTACTTGGGAATTACAGTCGTGATCCTATTTATTTATTTTATAATTATATCACGCAAATTATGAATGTTGGACATTCATAATAATGCTATAACTACAGCAAAATGTGGGTATTATTGTGCCAAACATAATGTTTGGACGTGCCTCTGATTTACCCCATTTAGACATCTTCAACGATCTAAGCTTCTTGAGATCTGAGGGTATATCTACCGTACTTGGGGATAACAAACGTGATTCTTTTTTTAGGGTTCCGTACCCAAAGGGTAAAAACAGGACCATATTACTAAGACTTCGCTGTCCGTCTGTCCGTCACAGGGCTGCTGCTATAACAACAAATACTAAAAACAGAATAAAATAAATATTTAAGTGGGGCTCCCATACAACAAACATGATTTTTTGGCGTGTTTTATGGATAATGGAACCCATTGTGCGCGAGGCGACTCGCAATTGGCTGTTTTTTTTTAATAATTTTCCCCAAAGTCAAGACTTCTACATTCGACTACGAAAATCTGACGAAACTAGTTTTTATTTCCTACCGTATTTCGCGACACATGATGATAACTTTGGGTGTTCACAAAAGATGATGAAAAGCTTCTGCTCATTTTGAATACTCACTTGTAGCGTATAAACGCCGCTGTCACCGGTCTGGGCGGCGGAAACGGTCAGACGGACGCCGCCCGCATCTTCAGACTTCGTGAACCGTTCGTCAAGCGAAGCACCGGCACGGCTCCTGGAAATTAACAAATATATAACACCCTGTTTAAAGACATAGAAGTGGCAGACCACGCATGATGTGTGGACGAACTATTGTATATGAAAATAGCACAAGACCGCGTATTAGGTACATAACTGATCGTGAACATTACAAACTTACAATGGTGGCGATTCTGTTGTATCCACGCTTAAGTTAAAATTCCTAAAAACGATGACTCTTATTCCTTTACGTTAAAGTCTAATTTAGCGTAACATCAAAGTGACAGTTCTAAAATTTAGCATAGTCTCTACATAGTATAAAGCAAAGTCGCTTTCCGCTTCCCGCGTCTGTATGTTTGCTTATATCTTTAAAACTACACAACGGATTTTGATGCGGTTTTTTTTAATAGATAGAGTGATTCAGGAGGAAGGTTTATATTTATAATAACATGCTACCCGTGCGAAGCCGGGGCGGGTCGCTAGTTTTATATAAATGTTAGTTTTTGTTAGTGATTTAGAAACGTCAAGCTAAATTTAATCAACATGTAAATTGGTGTTGACTAAGATGACACTTGGATGTGTAAAATATGCGAAATAAAATAGAGAAATGGCTAAAATATCCTAAACTTTAGGACTGTCATTTTGATGTTACGTAAATTTAGACTTTAAAGTAAAAGGAATAAGAGCGATCGTTTTTAGGAATTTTAACTTTTAGTTTGGACACAACAGAATCACACAGGCTCTGTAATCCCTAATAATATATATTTTTTTATTTGTTTATTAAGGTCTACCAACAATTGTTACAACGATACATGAAAAGAAAAACCTTACAATTTAGGTACAATAGTTTCTTACGCTAATTGCACAATCACAAAGGTAATCACAGCATGTTTTTAATATCTTAATGAAGAAGTAACAAATTACAGAAAGAGAAAAAATAATAATAGAATTAATAAAATATAATATAACTACAATATACATAATACATCCTCTCAGATCTCCAGGCGTTCAGATCAAATCTAAAAATCCATGAAGATGTAACAACGAGGTGTAGTCAGAGACACGTCTATCATAAAATCCGGCTCATGAATTCTCTTTGCAGATTATTGTAATATCACTCATAATATGGGAGTAGTTGTATGGTCCGTTTTAATGTACTGCCTAATGGCAGTTCGCTTCAAAGGGTACCCAGTAAGGCTTAGTGCCTTTAGAGGTGCATGCTAGCGTACCGAGAGACAATGGCGCTGAGCGGATATTGTGTTACTGACAGGTCACTACGACGCATGTTAGTCAACAAAATTTTCTATTTAATTATTTATTTAATTTTCTATAGAAAACTTTTATCACGTAGGTACACGCGGGCGCGGGGGCGGGTGCGGGCGCGGGAAACGTTGCGAGCTCGTGTTCACATTAACCGCCAGGCGTTCGCGCGAGTGTCAGAGGTCGTAAATATGGACCACGATCTTTTATTTGTGTTAAAACGTGCTATCGTTTCTAGCGATAAGTTCAAACTGGTTGAACTTACCTGACGTCGCGAGTGAATCGCGCGCGCCGCCGCTAGTTTGACATGAACACACACAAACGTCTCACGCGTTTGAAATTGCCGCGAGCGCGCCGCACGCGCTAGTCGCTACTTAGACCGCACGTGCGTTTTGAACGTGAACACTTGGAAATCACGTCATATGTTTGATATTTCGTGACCGCGCCCGCCACCGCGCCCGCGAGTCAACGTGAATAAGCACTAGACTAAAAGAAACACTTAAATGTTTTGCCAGAATTTTTATTTGAGCGGAGATGTATCTAGTTTTATTAAGTTTTATTAACTTTTATAAAAACACAAATGTTTATTTCAGTTACATAATCTAATAATATTACAAGGGTTTGAGACCTCCTGTTAAGTAAGATACTTGTGTTGGAGATCTCGCTCTTCCGTATACATTTTTCTTAGATATTAATATGTAATTTGTATTACTATTTTATAGACTTACACAATCGTAGTTGGGCCTCATCGAAATGACCATTTATAAAACAAGCATCATTATTTAATGCTTTTTAACATGTTAAAAAAATATCATCGAAGTTGTGAACCATTATATTTTTATTTATTTAATTACAAAACTGTAGGTTTACAAAGGTATAAACAAATAATATGGAATATTTTCGATAAAAAAAGAAAAATACTAAGAATTTATGATAAAAAGTATAAATTAAAATATATATGTATGTTGCGTGTGAATATTTGAAATGTTAATGTTAATTGTGCATATATTACATATGAGTCGATTATATAAATTAATAATATTAATTATATTATATGACGATTGAACTATAAAAACTTGAGAGGTGTCAAGGGACACCCGGATGGAACGAAGTTCTCACAAAATAACGTGGGACAAGGGAAGGGGAATCAACTTTGACTTCGACCTCGACCTCGACCTCGACCTCGACCTCGACCTCGACCTCGACCTCGAACTCGACCTCCACTTCCACCTCGACCTCGACCTCGACACAATTAATAGATATATATATTAATAGATATACTATAGCAAAAAAGTGTCGTGACAACTTTTCGTGACAACTTTTCGTAAGAATTTTTTCCGTCTAGCCCCCTTTCACAACGCGCGATAAGGAACTTCGTTCCAAAAAGTGTCGTGACAACTTTTCGTAAGAATTTTTTCCGTCTAGCCCCCTTTCACAACGCGCGATAAGGAACTTCGTTCCAAAATCCAACTGCGACATAGCGGTCAGCCGCCGAATCTCTTGAATAGGCAGCGCTTAGGAGATCACGCCATATCTCCTCGTCCCAGGTACCGCAAAGGCTCAAGTCAAGACTAGACCAGATCAGAAAGCCTTTAACGTTGACCCCATCTCGCTTTCGGCCTTAGCTGGCTTTAGAGAGAGCTATGTGTCACTACGTGATAAATTCCGCTATGAGTAAATCCGTACAGGAATCGATGTCACCTGCCCACTTCAAGCTAAGCTTTCAGAGCTTATCAAGCTGAAGTGGGTTGTAAAGCCCGAAGTACCTACCGATCACCGCTGGGGAATAAAGGTGGGAATAGCGACCACAGATCGAGAAATATATCGTAGAACACTCCCTATTTCGATGGATTGTTTATTGTTAGAGTCGGTGGATGGAGACGGGTCAAAATCATTCGTTCTGGAAAGTCATTGTGGAGACATATCGTACGTCTAGTAGTGGACTTACTCGTATATTGACAAGAATGCAAAGTTTTTACTCAATCGAAGTATTTACTAAGGAATTCATTTGTGAGTGTCTGTTGAACAGCTAATGACTCTCTCATCAGATCAGCTCATTGTCATCATATTATTGCAATGCAATGTCACCAAAGTTACATAAGTATGCAAAATTTCAGCTTAATCGGTTGGGGATAACTGCATCAAATTTGAATTGCAAGATTCCACCTTAAGGGGCTGTATGTCGACGATTGCTCTTTTTCGAAACGAAAAAAGAAATACTTCTGAACAAGCCACATCTCCTATTTTTATAAGTATATTACTTCAGGTTCCTACCTAGATTTCTATTAAGCTGAAAACATAATAGCAGAAACTTTTCACGATAAAGATATTATTTCAAAATGATACGTTTTAGAATTTATGATCGAAATATTTTATATACCTACTATTAAAATCAACTTGTGATTTATTGTTAAAGATAGGTAATATGTAGATCTAGATTTCTATTAGAATAGATTTTTGATAAGTAATTATACATAATTTATATCATTAATTTATTCGAAAAGCTAAGGCGGACCACGCGCCGACGTGTGTTTGTCGTCATTGCAGCGGTCGGTAGGATTATTTATCGAAGTGATTAAAGATGGGTATATCTTTATTCACATATACTATACATTATAAAATAGGAGATGTGGCTTGTTCACAAGTATTTCTTTTTTCGTTTCGAACAAAAATAATCGTCGACTGGGAGCGCCTTAACAAACATTGTTACATAGTTACATAGTTACATACATTGCAAGTAAAATAAAAGCTTGTAAAAATCATGTAGATCTTTTGCTCCATTACTCAACTATTGACAAAACGATAAAACCAACATTTGACATTTGCATTCATAATATGTAGTAACTAGCGACCCGCCCCGGCTTCGCACGGGTAGCATGTTATTATACATGTAAACCTTCCTCCTGAATCACTCTATCTATTAAAAAAAACCGCATCAAAATCCGTTGTGTAGTTTTAAAGATATAAGCAAACATACATACATACATACATACATACAGACGCGGGAAGCGGAAAGCGACTTTGCTTTATACTATGTAGTGATAAAGAATAATGATATTGTAATTATAATTTTAATATGAACACTTTTTAATTAGAGACAACACAGATTCTGTCTTTGTCTGTACTGTGGCGAGGATTACGCAAAATAGCATCACTCCAAATAGCCCTGATGTAACTGTGATGAATGGGCGATGTTTTATTCTCGGTACGCACTCGGCAAGCTTGGGCCACTTTCATAATGGAAACAAATGTAGTGGACAGCTTTAAATATACAGTTAAACTGCGAAATAACACTCTGCCTTGAACCATCAAATTGGTTTTTGGCATCGTGTAAGAGTAGTGTTTCAGTTTTGGTTTTTGTTTTAACTCCAAAGACTTCATGTAATCAGTCATCAAATCTAGCCCAATATTGCGCAAAAAAAACATATTTGTTAACACTTTTCAATAGAACTATCATATGTGAGAATCTGATGAAGAGATTCAAAGAACACCATTTCTCAAGCAGTCGGTTTTTTAGTTTCGAAATTATGGGTTGACTTTTTTAATTTTTCATCAATCGATTGAGCTTTACCCAAGGCTCTAGTTTAATTTATTAACGCAAAGAACTTTAGCGTGAATACTTAATAAAGTCAATGTCAAGGGTATTTTATTTCATTAAATAACAAGGATCACTTTAAAACGTCTTAGGAACTAGGTGAAGCTACGCCTGTAACTCGCGACCAAGCTTAAGTAAGTCATCAATTATGCATCTAAACATCTATTGGCTTACTTCATATCTAGATCTTCAAACCTACTCAACAGGCAAACCTATATTTACCTATATTTGTCTCCTTTATGCTCTAACCGTTCACCGAAATTGTGTAATTCTAGGAACTTTTAAATATTCTATTTATTCAGATGTTTTGCATCTGAATCTAAATTTCTTAGTAAAGGAATGTAACAAAACCGGAATCCCCTAACACGATCATTTCTAAAGCAGCCTCGAAAGGCTTTGAAAGATATATTTCAAGTGAAGATTTCTAAGAATTTCATCTGAGTACTAACATCACAGCTAAAGTACCTTTGAGAGTCTGCGACTCCCAACGCAGAAAGGTTTATTGAAAATTGCTAAGATACGTACCTAACATAACTCCATAGCGCACATTTCAGTATTTGCAATAACGCATAGAGAGCTCCGACTTCGGTCATCTAAGATGAGTTGATAACCTAAGACATAGGCGGTCAAGTTGACATCGGATTTTTATAGAAGAAAAGCTATTTGATGTTTAGAAAGCTAAATGAAATGATGTAGTTTTATGTGCTAAGATAAATATGTATATACTTAACAACAAACATACACATGCATAATAATAACACAGTATAAAATAGACTTGAAAGTGTCCGTCAAGTTGGAAGCCCGTTGTGTGCGCAAAATATCCGTTCTTTAGGGTTTCGTAGTCAACAAGAAACCCTTATAGTTTCGCCATATCCGTCCGTCCGTCCGTCCGTCGTCAACTTCGCTCAGAGACCCTTAGTGCTAGAACGCTGTAATCCTTAAGCTTGAAATTGCAAAATTTTGTCAGAGTCAAGTATCTCAACTACCGGCTAAACTATTGATTTTGGAAGTGTAACAAAATAGCACATATAGTGAATTTAAAAGGAAAAATATCACGGCTAAGTAGGCTTTACAACTTTACGAGTAATCATCTAACCAACTTAGACACTAAAAATTTTGTGCGAATATCAGGTAATAATAAAAAAATTGTACAAATATCACTGAAAATTAAATATATAACGTTGCGTAAACTACGAAACCCTACATTGCGCGTGGCTCAACAAGCATTTGGACAGTTTTTTTGTTTTATTTTCTGTATTTTTAAGCGAGTTGAGAACCTTCTTCTCGTCTGTTGATAATGAAAAATGAAATGAAATAAGCTCACGTCCAAATATTGTATGGCTATATCAACATTTTCCAGTAGTTAATATTCCATACGTGACAAGTTGCAAGCCTGTCGCCGCTTTTCTACACTACACTACTATTATGATGAGGTAAAATTTTTATTTATGTAATTTTGTTTGTAATGGATAAACGGAAACTCTACCGGACTAATTTTAAAAATTATTTCTCCTATAAATTTTAACCGCGACTTGGCCCGCGTATATTCAGATAAATCAATTTTTGACGACTATATCGTAAAACATTGAAATACCCGAAAAACAAACAAAATATTTGGTAAAAAAAAACTAGCCTATGTCCGTCTGGATATCTTCGCTTGGACACAGAACAAACATCTATGTTCACACAAAAATTTGTCCCAGTTGGGAAAACCACAACCTACAGCACAGAAGGCAGAGTTCTTCCAGAGTCCTCCCAGATAATTGAAAATAACTTATGAGGGCACGTTTAAATATTACATTTGGCACGCATGTTCTGAAGACTTACCTACCAGGTAACGAACTATAAGACTGTTCCATGCCTAAGTAAGAAGTAGCTACTGCTAGGCTTAGTCACAAGAAACAGGCTTAGCTTCACCTAGCTTCTAAGATGTTTCAAAGTAATCCTTGTGATTCTGCCCAATCCCTTTGACTTTGACTTGCTTTGTCTTGCTAGCACTGTCCGTGACACGTTAATACACATGTTTTGTTTTGTCAGACTGTTTTAGCTTTGCACTGTAGTTGTTGGCCAATGTAGCGCGCGTTTGCGAGGTCGATTTCAAAATTTAATTCAATTTATAAAAACAATTTCATGGAGCGTTTAATTTGAAGGTGCTCTTAAGCTAAATGCCTGTTAAACTTTTGTAGTTTGAACTTTAAAATTATTTAAACTAATAAAATAGGATGTTATATGGGTACTAGCGACCCGCCCCGGCTTCGCACGGGTTTAATACATATAAACCTTCCTTCTGAATCACACTAACTATTAAAAAAAACCGCATCAAAATCCGTTGTGTAGTTTTAAAGATATAAGCATACATACAGACGCGGGAAGCGGGAAGCGACTTTGCTTTATACTATGTAGTGATGTTAAATCTTTATTGTAAATATACAGCTTAAAAACAAAAAACAAAAAAAATTAAATGTGTATAAAAACCTATAATTTGACACCTTACCTGGCCAATTTTAGGAATCCTGTTCGACCAATTTAGCTCTTAAACTTACCAGCAAACATAAACATCCTATGTTTAGAACTTTAATCGAAGCATGAAAGCTCTTCGCTAGCTCGATCATTTTCATATTCGTCAACACAAAAGTAATTCCCTCAAAGCCGAACGCTGTCAAAGCTGATAAAACGATCACTCCCACGGCCCATTCAAAATGGAACAGTGTGAAAAACTAAAACAATAGAAGCTCTATTCGTTTTTGAAAAATATACTCTATATTCTTCATACAATATTCCAAACTCATTGTTCTTCCAAAGCCGAACTAAAATACATTTACGAGGAATACAAGGTACAAACTGTATTCATTCCAACAATATTGAAGTGGAATTTCTAAAGCAGAATTATTACAGAACAGTTCACAGTTAATAGCATACGAGTAGGTGCTAGCTCGCAGAATGCAGCTTGCGGTAACTGAGGCTTTGTCCGTAATTGAAGAGCAAAGTGCAAGGAAGCCTTCTACGACGCGAGAGCAGCTCTAGCAAGAGCTTAGCCGGTACCTTGGACCAAGTAATAGAAATTTAATACGGAAGAGGAGTAGGGACTTGCGTCCGCCATGATGGAAACTTTAATGGTATAATGGAAACGCTTAGTTTGTAGGTTTTACAAGTAGGTCATTCAGCGCAGCGAGATAAGCGAGATGTATTAAGATGAGGTATATTTTTTGATGAGGTATAGTTTTATCTCAATAACCGCAAAATATGCAGTTTTGTTTTTATGACAAAGATAACTTAAGGATTTTTGACTTTGACTTTGACTTTTTACAAGCTTTATTTAACTAGCATTGTTAATAGTTTGCTAATTATTAAGTGCGAGTAAAGTTTTGACGTGTAGAATTACCTGTGTAACTCCGGTGACAATACATAATGCTCATTAATGGTAAATAGTTGGCAGGTCTGATATTGGAGCTCGAAGGATTGAAGAATTTTACGAAAGCTTGGTGTCTTTTTCAACAGAAAACTTATGTATGTAATCATGATGAGCGCGCCTCTAGCAGTCACTTTAAAAACAAAAATTCTATACAAAAATATACGCGTCGAATTGAAAAAAGAACCTTCCTTTTTTGTCGGTTGAAAATAATGAATAATTGTGTCTCACCTTTCGCCATGACAGGTTATAATCTATGCTGTCGTCTCCCACTCGTGGAATGTCACAAAGATTATCTAAAATTAGGTTTTAACGGACGGAAAAAGAGGAGGTTATCAATCTGAAATGAATATAATATATATTTTTGAGTTCCGTACACAAAGAGTAAAAACGGGACCCTATTACTGAGACTTCGCTGTCCGTCTGTCTGTCTGTCTGTCTGTCCGTCCGTCTGTCTGTCACAGGGCTGTATCTCATGAACCGTAATAGCTAGACAGTTTGAAATTTTCACAGAATACGTATTTTTGTTGCTGCTATAACAACATACTAAAAACAGAATAAAATAAATATTTAAGTGGGGCTCCCATACATCAAACGTGTTTTTTTGCCGTTTTTTGTAGATTGTGGTACGGAACCCTGTGTGCGCAAGTCCGACTCGCACTTGGCCAGTTTTATGATTGTATAACATGTATGACCGTTGACCGCATATCTTTTTACCCGGTGATACGATTTCGATGATTTTTAAAAGGAAAAAATATAATAAAGGACTAATAGCTCTTTTACCGTTTTGCTCTCTCAGTTCTTCACCGATTTGCGCAAATGATTGGCGCTTGCATCAAAAACCGATAATCACTTTCAATTTGTCATTATTGGTCTTGTTCCTTCAAATAACTTGAAATCCGGCCAAGTGCGAGTCGGACTCGCGCACGAAGGGTTCCGTACATATCTACAAAAAAAACACGTTTGTTGTATGGGAGCCCCACTTAAATATTTATTTTATTCTGTTTTTAGTATTTGTTGTTATAGCGATAACAGAAATTCATCATCTATGAAATTTCAACTGTCTCTATCACGGTTCATGAGATACAGCCCTGTGACGGACAGACAGACAGACGGTCCCGTTTTTACCCTTTGGGTACGGAACCCTAAAAATCATCCCTAATCAATCATCTCGATTGGTCAAAACATTTTCGTCGGTTTTCTTTAAAGTTTTATAAACGTATTCATGATGCACCGTTGTGATGGTTTGATGCCCATGTGGAAAATGAAAATGTGTGCAACCACGGTCGTGGTTTTTCATGACCCAAATTGGTATTTCCGCGGCTTGATTAGTATTCGATAGCGCTATTGGAATAGCATCCTGGTATCTAGGGCATCCATATTCTAGTTTCGGAATGGATTTGTAGGTAATAATAGCCGAAACAGCCAACTTCGTTCCGCTTTAGAATTATTATTTTTAGTTGTATTATTCTGCTATTCGGGACAGAAAATTCGGTCCAGCAGTTCACGAGTTTAATGTGTTGTAACAAACCCGACTTTGTTTTATATCACTACATAGTATAAAGCAAAGTCGCTTTCCGCTTCCCGCTTCCCGCGTCTGTATGTATGTTTGCTTATATCTTTAAAACTACACAACGGATTTTGATGCGGTTTTTTTTAATAGATAGTGATTCAGGAGGAAGGTTTATATGTATAATAACATGCTAACCGTGCGAAGCCGGGGTGGGTCGCTAGTAAATAATAGAGAAGAGAAGAATAAAAGGTGTATTGAATACGAATAGACATTTTGGTTTTGGTATAAACTTCAGTTTTATATCATGAGCCGTCTCGATTGGTAGATTCTTGATTGTTAGCAATTGCATCTACATCAGTCACCTACATCCACACTAGGATTCCCTGGGTCTTGATATCAGAAACCATGAAATCCATGGTCCTACAACATCATACCAGAGGACGTACCACAGTAGGCTGTTAGAGTATTACTTATGCCTCCTGTTTTAAGAACCATCGTAGGCACGCTCACAGGCCACTGCCCCCGCAACAAACACTTACAACATCGGAACTACAGACAGCCCTCTCTGCAGGGGCTGCCTAACAGAAGAAGAATCAGCTGCCACGAGGTCTCTTCTCGAAGCCTGTGAAGACCCCAGGAAGCTTCTGTGCTTCTGGGATGAGCTAGGCTGGCTCACCCCCCCCACGCATAACGGACCAACTTTGAGTCTAATGCGTATAAAATAGAATTCCCCACAACTAACTAACTATGCCTCCTGTTACAAATATGCAAGCATTTGACCCACCGCGTGGAACTAACTGCAATCTCTTGCGTCTCAGTACACCACGCGACCGAGGTAGTCTATTTTACTTAAGAAATGAGCGCCCAGGGACAACAATACGTACATGCTCTAGTTCACAACAAAGCCCTATGACACTACAACTACTGCATTTGCATCAGATAACTATTGTAGTGCGTCTGTGATAACTACGTAGTAAACTGTGGTGCCGGTAAGTAATTCGTCTTTGATAGTATTCCAGGTATCTAGATATAGCATTGTCACAAGTACAATCAATCCAACAGCTTACTACAATCCAACAGCTTAGTGATCTAGGCCAATGCTCGGTTTAATACGAGTACAATTACAGTATTCATAGCAGTCTCGATTGTTTGGTGCGTACTCCTGAGGATCGTCAGCAAAGATTGATACCTATAAGAACGCGGTTAGGTACTGATCTGATTACTTCTTGGTTTGTTCCTTGAGCGAATCTGGTGCTTAGGTCAATGGAATAATTACGTTTAAAAAAATTAAAAATAAATCCGTCGAAAATGTTTTGACTAATCGAAAAGTCAAGAGACGATAATAAATATTCAAGTTTTATGATGGTCTCTTCTCTATTAGTCCTACCTACTTGAATATAATTGAAATACATTAAAATTTTGGTACACAATATAAAAAGATATGCGTGGTCATACATAAAAATATATATCTATACCTATACATGTCGTACTTCAAATTATAGTTTCGGTGGTTGACTGATTATTTGTTTTATAATTGCGCTCATTTGATAATGTAAATATTACAGTAAACTTCTTCGGTACTTTTTTTTCCATCTGCAAGCCGTTGAAGGCTGTAGAAATGTGATGCTCATCCAAATACAGTAGGTACGGTCGGCGGATTTTGGCTTACGTAAAGTTAGCCGTTTGGCTGCGAGGCAGACAATTTTCGACCTTATGCAGTGACACAAAACCATTTTGCGGTTACATAGTTAACTTCATGTAAACCAAGATCCACCGACCGTGCTGTACTTGGATGAGCATCACATTCACTATAGGTTTGCAGATGGAAAAAATAAAACCGGCCAAGTGCGAGTCGGACTCGCGCACGAAGGGTTCCGCACCATTATCTATAAAAACGGCAAAAAAATTATGTTTGTTGTATGGGAGCCCCCCGTAAATATTTCTATTCTGTTTTTAGTATTTGTTGTTAGAGCAGCAACAGAAATACATAATCTGTGAAAATTTCAACTGTCTAGCTATCATGGTTCATGAGATACAGCCCTGTGACAGACAGACGGACAGACAGACGGACAGACAGACGGACAGACAGACGGACAGATAGACGGACATACAGCCGGACAGACAGACGGACAGCGAAGTCTTAGTAATAGGGTCCCGTTTATACCCTTTGGGTACGGAACTCTAAAAAAGACAAAAATGCCCTCAAGTTCTGAAAGTGCCAAAAAAGTTTAATCTAAAATTTACATTATAAAATGATCGCAATTATAAAACAATAATACCAGTACATGCTTTCCGGTATATCCAGCGTATTTAGCGTATGTCCAGTCCGACCTCTGCACTGTCAAGAGCTTGGAATCGGCTGTGACCTTGGGCCCATGTTGCAACGATTCGCAAACGCGGCTCAAAATAGATGCGTTGCGCGACGCACGACCCAGCCAGCCCGTTCCGATCGGATGTACACTTGTTCCGATAACTGTTTGCGATCGATCATTTACTTACAGCTGCTGCTCATAAATAAAATCAAGTATACTCTACTCATGCTAAACCAGGTCATATATTGTTTTTTTTTAGTAATTGCAAGCTATTTTTATTTTGCCTGGTCGCTGTTCTACCAGTTTAAAAGACAGGCAAAATGAAAGATATTATCCTTCTATTTAGAAGCTTATGGCTATTGAAGTTTGATCTCGTGTTGTTTTATCTTTTATCACTTTACCCCATTTTCCCATTTCTACTTTACAATAGCATAATTACCTACAAGTTTTGTACAATAAATCTTTAAATAACATATCAAAGAATCATTTTGTTTAAAACCCCATTACTTTGATTTAATAGCTGCAACACATTATATTGTGTAAACAGATGTTCTTACCCCAAATTAGAAGCTTTTACCTATTTTAAGCAGTCTTCCCAAAGCCGACGGCAGTTCATTTGGATGTTGACATCCTAATTTTCAATCCTATATGCCACTGCAGCAAGGAAGGATATATTTTTGGATGAGTCAATAAAGCCACATCATGACGTTTTCTAAACACATTTTCGTTGTTCACCATCCACTTGATGCCTATTTTTTGGTATTATGCCGTTTCAATATTTTGATTGTACTTTTCATAATGTTTTATTGCTTATGTTTGTTATTGTGATTTCGCCATTTTGCAACATAATATACCTATAACTTAATTTATGTTCGAGAAATCAAATCATAAAAAAGTATTTTAACGTTAATCGCGAACGTAGGTATTTAAATAATAGGAATTCATTAATGTCGCGAACGGGAATTATAGTTCAAATAAAAAAACCTTGAATACCAATGTGATGTCTAATTCCTGGCGCCCTAAACCGATAACACTGCAATCTGCCCAAATATGAAACAGAAGCGATCGAATATTAAAAGGTCAGTGAACCTACCACAAATAGATCTCTGTGTAGATTTTGGGATAGAGAATAGTTTATGAGCAAGTGATTTATTGGTCCAAATAGAAAAGCAATGACACAGTTATGCTAATAGGTTTGGGAAATCATCAAATCGTAAGGCTCGAGAGAAGTATGTTTGGTCTCACAAATAAACATGATGCCTTCATGTTTCACTGTGTATTTGTGTGTGATGTCTCTTTTGATATTCAACCTATGAAATGAGGAAGTTTTCAATATGAAGCGTATATTTTTATTTTGTTGTTGCTTTTTTTGTATATCTATCTATATACCTGGTGAGGAATGTCTAGACACTCATATACTGATGTTAGTGTCTAGTTCTGACGTTTTGACGATACGATAGTAATTCGTGCTGATTTCGATTTTTTTTTATTTATGCAGGACTAACAGTTCCTTTTACCGACTCGCTGGATCAGTTCTTTATCGATTTGCGCATATAATTGACGCTCGTCAAAAGTCGAGAATCACCTTCAATTTGTCATTATTGGTCTTGTTCTTCGGATTGACGTCGGCTGAGTTTATGAGACGAAATCAATCAGACAAATAATGCACTGACCATTTGTTTATAGCATCGAATACATAGCCCAATAGATGCCTTCGTGAATCGCGCTCGGTGTCTTATATTATATACTAGCTAACCCGTGCCCGGGTTAGCTAGTATATAATATGTTGCCGAGGACTAATAGCTACATAACAAAAAATGTTTCATCAAAATCCGCCTAGTAGTTTTTGCGTGAAAGTCGGACAACAGACAGACAGACAGACAAAAATTTCAAAATGTTTTTTTTTGGCTTGTTATACCTGTATAAAGGCCCCTTAGTTTTTATTCAATGTACAGAATTGAACTCTTCTACAGTTTTATTACATGTATAGATGACCCGTGCCCGCTTCGCTGGTCGACAGATAGTTTCACATCTGGTATTCAAAATAAATTATAGCCTATATGTTGCCGAGGACTAATAGCTACATAACAAAAAATGTTTCATCAAAATCCGCCTAGTAGTTTTTGCGTGAAAGTCGGACAACAGACAGACAGACAGACAGCCAAAAATTACAAAATGTTTTTTTTTTTTGCTTGTGTTACTTGTATAAAGGCCCCTAGGAATATTTTTTTTAGTTTTTATTCAATGTACAGCCCACCAATATTTATATGTTTATATATACGGGTGTTAAAACGTTATAAATGCGTTGTCACTTTCGCACCGCGAAAGAAAGTATTGTTTTAAAATTACTTTGAAAGCATGTGGCGTAATCGTAACGTATTTTCACAAACGGAGAAATCAAAATGTTTGATTTCGTAGTAGATCTTCTCAACGGTATTCCAATTACTTTATCAATGCATCGGCACAGCGGCGATCCAGATACGAGTCTCACGGATTATTTTTGGAATTAATAACGTAGTGCACGATAATAAGGAACATAGCTTCATGGCATCGCATTGGAGCGTAGCTCAGCCAGGAATAGGTGCTTCTTTTCAACCAAGAAAAGAATAAGTATATATACCTAGGAGTATATGTTTTTGTATGACCATCTATATTTTTGTACCTTTTTTAGGGTTTCGTAGTCCAAGAAACCCTTATTTCACCATGTTTTCTATTGTATAGAGAAAAGGAGACCCAAGGTCCCATTTAAAATTATGCTCAATAGTTTAAAAAAAATGTTCTATAATTAAAACGGTGAATAAAAACATCGTGAGGAAACCAGTTAGTATTCTTTATAGCAGCGATGAGCTTGCAACCTGTCACGTATGAAATTCTAACTACTGCAAAATGTGGGCATGTGCCAAATATAATGTTTGGACGTGCCTCTGACTACCCCCACTAGACTTCATCTTCAAAAGATCTAAGTGTCTGAAGATCTGAGAGGATGTCTATCATTTTAAACTATCGTAGTTGTTAATCATTTTATGATACAACTAAAGAACAAACGTGGTAATTATAGCTTTATTTCTATTTAAAATATAGTTTTAAGTCCTTAAAATAACGGCTGTTTTCCTAACCGTACTTTTCTATAACGTATCTCGCGACGTCGTCGAAGGGGTGCAATGCAAGGCTGCGACTTGCATTGCGAAATCAATGCTGTCAAACGGCACTTCTGTATTATTGTATGTAAGTGTTACGATACGAGTATATATCATGTATTAGCTTCCGCCAGCGGCTTCGCTCGTTTAGTGTCTATATAAAATCAAAAGGTGTCATTTTGTTGTGTTACGCTGTGCCGTAGAAACCCACGAGTGCAATGTCACTTTCGGTACAATCTAATCTAATAATATTATAAATGCGAAAGTTTGTGATAAGGCTGCTATGTTTGTTCTCTAATCAAAAATAAACGAAAAAACGGATTAAAATGAAATTTGCTGTAGTATGTACTTAGATAAAAAATCAGAATAAATATAGTGGGAACTTATAATCCAAAAAACAACCCTGAAATGATAAAAAAACGCAATAAGGATGATTTTGGTATAGATGGCGTTGGTGTGCACAAAATCCGACGTCACAGACTAAAAACATATTATTGTCGTCATAGCAACGCAGTTTTGACTAATGAATGATACGCATTCTACCAAAATTCGTATTTTTTTTATCAGTACAATGTTTGTAGGGAAAAAATTTAAAGTTGCCTGAAATTGCTTTTTCCTATGCGATTATTTAAAATTGACAGGATAACGTCTGTCACGGGTCGGCTCTCTTTCTAGTCGTTCCTTCATTGCTGAAGATCGTGACCCCTTTGATGCAACTTGTTAACTATTTGTCTCCATCGGCTTCTGTCCGCTGCCTGATGAAGATCCGCGCTCATTGGTATCTCTAGTAGTTCTGATACCTGGTCGGTCCATCGCTTAGGGCTTCGTCCCCGCGGTCTTTTCCCTTCTACTTTACCCGTTACCATTAGGCGCTCGAGATTATCGGAGCTTCTGCGAGCGATATGGCCGAAATACTGCAGTATTCGCTGAAGGCATAAAGCAGAAAGCCTCTGGACTCGTTCAATTCCGAGTTCTTCCAGGATGGATTTGTTTGTGCGACGAGCTGTCCATGGTATTCGCAGCATGCGACGCCAACACCACATCTCAAAAGCATCAACTCGGTGTCTATCTGCAGCTTTGATTGTCCATGACTCAGACCCATAAAGAAACACTGAAAAAACCAATGTGCGCACTATGTGAATTTTGTTCTATATCACGAAGGCGAGTTAGTCTAGGGGTGAGTTTCAACTTACGCGGAGTTAAGCTAAGCTGTGCGGATCTGACCAATGACAGCACTCAAATATTCGAGTTTGAAAATGTCGAGCGTGGAGACCCACCCTTATACGTGTTGCCTGTATGGTTTATTCATGTAGTTAGTGGCTGTATTTCCATGAAACCAGAGCTTCTGTTCTGCAAGATTGACTGTTATTATGCCATCCGTGGCATGTCTCTTTGATTTTATAACTAGCTTAGTAGAACTCCACGGATGCAGATGTTGTGGCGTTTAGTAACAGTTTTATGTTTGTTAATTCTCTAATGTATACAAGATGGTATTTTAGTATTTTGTCATGTAGATATTTTGGATTTCGACGGTTTATGCAACTGGTATATCCGCGTTGGCTTAGGGAAAATGCTTTTGATAAAAAAAAAACCGGCCAAGTGCAAGTCGGACTCGCGCACGAAGGGTTCCGTACCCTTATCTTTAAAACGCCAAAAAAAACATGTTTGTTTTATGGGAGCCTCCCTTCGATATTTATTTCATTCTATTTTTAGTATTTGTTGTTAGAGCAGCAATAGAAATACATAATCTGTGAAAATTTCAACTGTCTAGTTATCACGGTTCATGAGATGCAGCCCTGTGACAGAAAGACGGACAGACGGACAGCGAAGTCTTAGGGTCCCTTTTTTACCCTTTGGGTACGGAGCCCTAAACAGTATCTTTGTTTAGGGAAGAACATCGACCTCACTTAAGTGGGATAAGGGCAGGAAGATGATAATAATGCGCAGTAGCAGCCTAAATTAGCCTCACCGCTCAGTTGGTAGTAGCTTTACCTTCTACGCTGTAGGTTGTGGGTTCGATCTCCACCCAAAACAAATATTTGTGTGATGAACATAGATGTTTGTTATTTGTCTGGGTGTTGTATGTATTAAAAAAAATTGTTTTAAGTATTCTATCCCATAACTAGTTCCTATAGTACAAGCTTTGCTAAGTTTGGAGCTAGATGGCGCTGTGTGATAATGTCCACCAATATTTATTATTTTATTTATTTTATTAACGTGTGTTACAGTGAAGGAAAATATCGTGTGGAAATCAGTTAGTATTCCTAATGGTGATAGGCTTGCAACCTGACACGCAATACTAACTAATTACTGCAAAGACGGGCACATCTTACGTAATTTTGGATTAAAACCAAAATAATGTGTACCATGCTTAAATATTACCATTAGCTTATTTTATTCAATTTTTACGAGTACTTACAGTATGTATGTTGATGCAAACCTGTTCGTATGATTGTGTAGTATAATAAGTAATATGTTTTATACAAATCAAGTAAAATATAAGCTTGTCAAAATTAACCTACATTTACAAAAGCTACGGAGACGTAGAGGCGAGACCTCTACGCAACGCCTCTACGCTGCCTACGCCGTAGATGTATCTACTACGTAACCTCTACGATTAGTGCTAAATTATTTCTTAGCCGACTGTACGCGTTCGCTTGCCAGTTTCTTACTCCCACGGAAATATCGAAAGTCATAACAACAACCGGAAAACGCAACAAAATTACGACAATGTACAATGTTGTTACACTTGGCGTCCTTTCTGAAATTATTCGAATATTTATGGGGAAGGAAAGTGTTTTTAAAAACCGGCCAAGTACGAGTCGGACTCGCGAACGAAGGGCATGGGTATGAGAGCCCCACTTAAGGCCCTGTATGTCGACGATTGCTCTTTTTCGAAACGAAAAAAGAAATACTTCTGAACAAGCCACATCTCCTATTTTATAATGTATAGTATATGTGAATAAAGATGTACCCATCTTTAATTAAGGCTCGCTGATAATGTAGCTTTTAATAGGTGGAAAAATTTTCCCAATTGTTTTTTTTTTTATAATTTTTTACAAACAAAAATACAATTTTAACTATTTATTAGTAGTGTATCGCGCGACATCGGCTCCAAAAAACTCCGTTGACCACTAGCTCATACAAACTTACTAGAACTCCCATTATCGTGGGTATCTATCTAAAACTACCAGTACCATGAGAGCGAACAAAATATATACAGATCATAAAAACATTTGTCAAATCCTCTTGCGTCTCAGTTAGGCACTCGCCTGCAACGCCGCTAAAGACCTTGAATAATATAAGAAAAGGCATAATTACTCACAATGATTCGCGAGGTGCTGTGTGCAAAAACAATGGTTCGCGGACAGGTTCTTAACTCCAAGATATCAATGTAAGAAAGCTACTCATTTTACAGTTCCTTTATTAACTAGACTAGCTCTAGCAGTTTGAATCGCGAGTAATAATGAAAATACTGAGAGATCATTTAGAAGTACTTAGAATATGAATGATATTAGTACAAAGAACTTTCAGAATCGGATTAGTAGTTCCAGAGATTAGACAAAATCACAAACTAACTTGGTTTCATTGAAAGACAAGGTATCTATTAATCCAACGGTTGACGGGGTCAAGCCGTGCATTTACCTATGATGGTAAACATCGTGAGGAAACCCGTTAGTATACCTATAAGCGCCGGTGGCCTTGCAACCTTTCATGCATAAAATACTTCTGATTGTAGGCATGTGCGAAACGTAATGTAGGACGTGCCTGTAACTATCCACTTTGAACATCTTCAAAATAACTGAAAGAACGTTTACTGTAATTATTGATTTCCACAGTCGTGCATGATCCTATATATTCTCTAGAGATAATTATTAGGAAAAAAAAAACTTACATTTTTATAATTTTTTTTTGATCGCATCTCATCTTAGGTCCTGTCAATACAAGCCTGTTTTGACATCGTTGGTGTGGCGGGCCATTGCCCTGCATAAATTCAAAAGGTATGGGTTTGATACCCTCTGTAAATGACCAGGTCTTACCATTGTAGCGCCATTGTACTCGTAGTTTCTGATACGACACAGCTAATCCTATTGTGGGATTAGGACTATGTATGCCATTATCGGGTGCTTACATTTTTAGGGTTCCTTACCCAAAGGGTAAAAACGGGACCCTATTAGACTTCACTGTCCGTCTATCTGTCACAAGGCTGTACCTCATGAACCGTGATAGCTAGACAGTTGAAATTTACATAGATTATGTATATCTGTTTCCGCTATAACAACAAATACGCAGGAACAGAATAAAAACAGAATTAAATAAATATTTAAGTGGGGCTCATACAACAAACAAGATTTTTTGCCGTTTTATATTATAATGGTACGGAACCCTTCGTGCGCGGGTCCGACTCGCACTTGGCCAGTTTTTTACTTCACCGTTTTACATAAATAAATGTTTATTCAAGATCGCATCATAATTTCACACAATATTACGGCGACCTACATAATATTGAAAACGACAAGGTTAGTGTGATGGCGGTAAGTTATAAAAAACTATGATTTGTTTTTATTTTCATTGGAAGCTCGGAAGAGTTCCTAAAAATAAAACATTCATGATAAATGATAGTTTTGCGTCGCGCGAAAGATCTGGTAGTAGGAACTATACAAATTAATAATTAGGCTTGGTAACGCAACGTTTATCAAACATATCACGAATATATTTTTTGTAAATAATCATTTTATATTTTTGAAAATGTTCATTAGATTTTTACCAAATTTAAATAGTAGTTAGATGTATCATTATCATTTCTTTGCGTAACAACACATATCTTTGTAAAACTAACAACTGGTTTGTCAAAAACATTCGGAAGACCAAAGTGTTATCGAAAACTAAAAACAAAAAATAACATTAGGGACAAATTTTTTATTCTAAAATCTGTTTCTAGCCTAGTCATTTTGCTACGAAAGAAGATAAAAATGTTTGATTTATGTGAGATATGTAGAATGAAAGAGATATTTAAACATGGTGCTATCTGAACATTTACAGTACCTAAAAATTACAAAAGTTTAAATCAAATCAAGTCATTCACCAGTAAACTCGTAAGCATAATTTAGTCACTATACGCATCAAAAATTAACCTTTTTTATTACTATACTACTTTTATTACCTACTTATTCGATTATTATGAAAATGATACTAAATATATTCCTTAAACATATGATTTTTATTAGAGTTACTTTTACTTACTAAAAACTATTGATTGAATAACTAAGTTTTTAGGACCAAATATTATTCTTTAGATTTTCTTAACTGCTGATGCTCTTACTACTAACTACAGCCTATCGAAGTACTTATCCAATAGTTTTTATCTACATATATATATTTTTTTACTACCTCAAACTGACTTTAAAGAACTAAGATGTTACACTATGGCCTATATTTTTAGGCTTGTACTATTTTTATGTTGACATTTGAGTGAAAAACTACATAGAGAAGGCGGACATACAATAATTCAACGTAACATTAATTGCAATAAAAATAATACCAGTGCGAGGGGAGTGTAAAACACTTCCACTAGGTACTCCTAAAAATACCAGGTTAAGATTATTAGGTAACTGTACCTACTTAATCAGGTAAGGAAAATAATTATTTAACGCACAGCATGAATAAGAGATGAATTAACCAAAATATTGATGAAAATGGTCTCTGTTTTTAAATTCAAATGAAAAGTATTTTTTTTATGAACAAATTTAGATTTAATTGAAATCGCGAAAGCCGATGTTGGAATTTTCAGCGACCGATAATTGAACCGCTTTGTTCCATCGCGAAGCGAATACCTATCAAACATACTCGTATCCAGGCACGTATTCAGCTTTGACGTGTTCGAATAATAGTTTCGATTTAGCACAATCTAAAAATCTAAACATTTAGCATCCAAAAAGCCTAGCAGTGAGTCACATCGCATCCTGGAGTGGCCAACAGTCGGTGTAGGGTCGTCATCAGGCACGTAAACAAACATTACATAATCCAGCACTAGGAACACTACACTGTAAGGCACTACGTACGAAAGAGATATTCTGAGAGTTCTGAGGATCCAGGGCACAGAGAGGTACTCCTGTGCGAAGAGGATGGCGAGGTAGATGTACCTGGAGTATATGGAGGAGGTGGACCGGATGGGCCTAGAGGCGTCTCCTTTGCAGCAGTTGCTGCCCATGGCGGGAGCTCATGTCCGCGAGTTCGCGAGGGTCGGACGCGGACTGCGCGCACGCTGCCTATTTTCGTACTAGCGTTGTGCGCTCCGTGTTTACGCTACGCGCCCATTCCGCGATCTGTTTCATCATCATAGTGGTGTCAATCGACGCAAATAACGCTCGATTGTTCCAATTTTCCATCGATGATAGAAAAGTTGCGCTTTATTTGGCACCACAGTAGTAACAATCTATCGTATTTTATTGGTCTGCGGTATTAATAAGCTTTATGGAATTCGTTAGCTTTCTTCATGAATAATAATGAACTGCAAAAGCATTCAAAACAAAATGTCTCTGGAACGCGAGCGATTACTAAATCATTACTCAGATTCAAACCCATTCTATTTGAATACTGATTTAGTTCAGCATCGAATCACCAGATGGCAATCAATGACTACTAACTGTTCTGAGAACGATCATACAGATGGCGCTGTCCGTAATCACCCGGAGTGGCATTCTTGATAAGCTCATATTTATTTTTGGTAAGTAAAAGGTAAACCTTGGCAGACATACATAATTGTTATTTTAGTTTTCATGTTTTAAATTAGGCCGTTAGTTAGCCGGTAAGCAATTAAAAGATGGCGTTCAAAATGAAACTTACGAATGCATTCACTCACGTCTTTATCAAAGATTATAAGGAGTGACACTATCGTTAGATTAATGGCAAAAGCAAAACAATTTTCCAATAAAAAGGGATATCAAAAAAAAAAAATTTTTATTGTTAAAGTAAGTTAAATGTTTTAAACCACTTTTGACCACTTTTAATTCTTGATTAGGTATTAATTGTGTCTCCCAATAGAACAGACTTAAGTTACACTTGTTTAATCTACTTAGTGCACAATAAATCTTGTTACTCAAAAAATACTAAGTGGGTAGGCAGGAAGGTAGGTCCACTATGTATTTTACATAATATTCTGTAAACTGAAAAATCTAGATTTCAAATGTATCTGTAGTTTTCAAGTTGTAATTATTTTTAGCGTAGGTTACCTACCTATGATATGAATTTTAACGATAACTTCAAACCACTATTTTTGAAATCAATACAACTGCAGATTTAACACGACGGTTTTAGAGCTGTCTATGTCTAGCCCAAGAAATGACAGAACAACGTGAATTATACACTCATCGACCACACAGCCTAGACTCCTCATGCAAGGCGAACACTGTCAGCCAACACATATGGGCCACAAATCCTATGTAAACCACCGACTGTGACATTGAACCAGCCAATCAAGGTGTATTTTTTAACGCTCTCCCTGACCCGTACATCTCAACGTTTTGACAGAATGGTTTGTTTCGGATTTGACCAGTTTCGGCTTTAGTTCGGCCAAAAAATGCCCGAAACTCGATTGTTCGTAAATTATAGAGTGACGTTTCGCGAATTGAGACATAAAAAAAATTTTATTTACATACTTTAATGTTGTCTTTTTATTTCATTTAACTCTATTAACTTTAGGTATGTAAATAAATGTGTAAAATACACTAGATTTCAGTATGTAAAATAAATTTCTAATATGTTTAAATTTCTGTTTCAGCCCGAACCTGAGAGCGAGGCCGAAAGTTCGGTTTTGGTTTCAGCTTCTGAAAAACCTGTTTCGGTCGGACACTAGAAATAAAGCCATTAGGCGTCTATTAGGCTATGAGGTCCATGTATAGACTCGAGCGTTTATTGAGAAATGAATCTGTCTATCTGAAGTACAAATTTCATTT
This sequence comes from Hydriomena furcata, assembly GCA_912999785.1. Lineage (NCBI taxonomy): Eukaryota > Metazoa > Arthropoda > Insecta > Lepidoptera > Geometridae > Hydriomena > Hydriomena furcata. Next base: position 6,605,609 of record OU538821.1, read on the forward strand.
AGACTCTTCAAGACAAGTTCGATACACGATTTATCAATAAAATATAACGAGAACGCTTTTAGCGATAGGACCGCCTATTGTACAATGCAATTTTGTTATTTTTTAAGTTTCTGTCATAAATTTAATTTATAAGTATATCGTGCAATCCGTAATTTGTTGATAGATCGTTGTTTTCCTTATTTTAAAGAATAAAATGTCGTGCAATCATTACTTAATGATTTTAAAGAGCTCACTTTTGCATGATTGTTATTTTAAACAAATTTATAACTAAAAAAATTTTTTCGTGCAATTATTTTTCTTGAAAACAAACAAAACAATAAAACGTGCCTATGGACGCAAAGCAAACATTTTAAAAACCTTTTTCAAAGAGCTGTCATCTTCAGTATCCAGGAACAGGCTCAGTAGGTACACCTGCCGCTTCCAGAGAAATACATCAATAAAAGATAACCTTTTTGCACCATATCCACATCTAAAAGCATCGACTACATAGCCTAATAGACGCCTAATGGCTTCATTTCTTCAAACAAACAACTCTGTCAAGTCAGTGAGGTATGAGGTACGGGGGGAGTAGGAAAAAATGCATTCTGATTGGCCGATTCAAGATGACGTGATTCACTAGGGATGGGAAGTGTTGTCATGAGTTGTCGATAGCAGTCAGAGGCACGTCCAAATATTATATTTGGCACATACCCACATTTTGCAGTAGTTAGCAGTCCATACGTGACAGGTTGCAAGCCCATCGCCGCTTATAAATATACTAACTACTGGTTTCCTCACGATGCGATGTTTTCATTCACCGTTTTAAATACGTGTTTTTGATCTATATATATGTATAAAAATCAATTGATGTTTGTTAGTCTCGCTAAAACTCGAGAACGGCTGAACGGATTTATTTTATCATGGTCTTGAAATGTTCGTGGAGGTCTATAAAGGTTTAAAAGGTGAAAAAAAAATCTAATAATTGCCGGGAAAACCCTAAAAACAGCCCTTTTCTTTTTCCCATACTTACAAAAGTTAAAAAAACGTAGAGTCCATTTGAGCTTTATTAGGTTTGATAATACGCGAACGCGAACGCGAACGCGAAGGCGAACGCTAACGCGAACGCGAACGCGAACGTGAAAGCGAACGCGAACGGGAACGGGAACTTAAGACAACATTTGTTAATTCTAAAGCGGTAATATTATAAATGCGAATAGCAAAAAGGTTACTTCGGCCGTATAAGCCTGATGTTTTGGATGACAGTGTTCGCCTTGCATGCGGTGTCTTCTGGGCTATGTAGTCGATGTCTAAAAGTTATTTATAACCGACTTCAAAAAAAAAAGAAGGTACTCAATACCGACTTTTTTTTGTTTGTTACCACAGAACTTTCGACTGGGTGAACCGATTTTGATGATTATTCTTTTTATTTGAAATCACACGGGAAGCACCAGCTTTCAAATAAGAACTTTTTCTTTATCCGGGTAGACTCAGCCCATACAAAAAGTCAAAAATTTCACTTATCACCTTAAGCGTCTATTGGGCTATGTGATCGATGTCTAGTACCAACCTAAGGGTGGGTTTACACCTAAACGGAGCTGTGCGGAGCGGACCGTAAATTTACCAATGACAGCGCTTTGCATTTTTGAGTCAACGATGTCGAGCACTGTGATTGGTCAATTCACTGTCCGCTTTGCACAGCTCCATCTGTGGAAACGCACCCTAAGCTTCTCCTCCACGTTTACAAAGGACGTCTGTGTTCTTCGTAGCGCATTAGCAGGATTAGCAAGAGCACCTGAGAAAGCGTACGTCACATTCGAATGTAGGTAGGATGGTAGCGCCTTAGATGTGAAATTCAGCATGCCTAGTATAAAGAACCGAGAAAACTATTTGTCTATGGAAATATCTTTAAGTAGATACCCACGGTAGACATCCCCTCAGATCAATACTTTATCTATTAGAAATGTAGGCGACTAAATTTAAATTATATAACTAAGTTATACTATACAGTATACACTAAGTTTTATTTATGTAAATAAATTATATTTATGTAGGACTTACAATTCCTTCAAAACTTAAAAAACGGCAACAGAAATACATAATCTGTGAAAATTTCAACTGTCTAGCTATCACGGTTCATGAGATACAGCCCTGTGACAGACAGACGGACAGCGAAGTCTTAGTAATAGGGTCCCGTTTTTACCATTTGGGTACGGAACTCTAAAAACGAATATCGTCCCTTGACTTTGCGATTGGTCGATACATTTTCGTCGGTTTTCTTTATAGTTTTTTAAACGTAGTTAATTATTAAATCTAATTAATAAAATAAATATTAATTGGTATAGTTCGGTAATCCTGTTTGCCTTACCTGTAACTTAGCTACTCGTAAGTAATTTGTGTAACCGCAAGGGTGGTTCCTACGAACATTTTTCTGCAATTGCATTTCTTAGCCTTCTGTTCCGTGTCAAATTACGAGCCCGCATAACGGTACCACAACGGTAGATAGGTATTCCAAACTAAAGCTCTAGACACACCGCAATGCATAATTTAACTGCATAAATTGAATCTGACTTTAGAGTCAAGAATCAGATTCAATTTATGCAGGTAAATTATGCATTGCGATGTGACTTTAGATTTGGTTTTGAATGTTTTATTAGTTATATCTATATTCTGTACTCTGTATGTTCATCCCTATACGAATCACTATTTGCCTCGCCATAACTTAAAAATGACTGCACCAAATTGGATGTCTATTTTTTGAACAAGGTTTGTATGAAACAAATTTTTTGTAGATCCAAAGTAAAATGGTATAATTTGGGAAAAAACTCCAGTTGAAATTTGACGTCGAGACAGCTAGTTTGTAAATAAATACTATTATAGGTATTTATATACTATATAAATATATACAATACATATTATATACGCGTCGACTTGAGAACCTCCCCCGTTTTTCGTCGGTTAAAAATTACTCGTAGAAAGAAAACCGGCGAAAATGTTTCGGCCAATCGATCGATTTTCTTTTTCTTCAATCGAATATCGTCTCTTGAATTTTTAAGACACGATATTAGTTTTTTTTTAGTTTTATAAACAAATTGACACTGTAATGTGGCCCACCCCTAGTGTCACTGCCTGAATAAGTAGGCACTTACCATGTTTTATTAAAATATGTACTAGCAGTTCGCCCCGGCGTCGCACGAATGTACTAATGGATTATAGAGCAATTTCTTTTTACACTTTGGTTTACATTAATGCAGTTTAATAAGTGATCCCTTTTTTTTCTAGTCTAATAAATATAGCCTATGTTACTCAGGGATATTGTAGCATTCTAATGGTAAAAGAATTTATGAAATCCTGTAGTTTGTTAAGTTTATTTGTTACAAAGATACAAAGGCAATAAAACAAATCTTTCCTTTTTAAAATATTAGGAAAGATATACTCGTATATGAGCTTCGAGTGGGAAATGACTGCATGTAATGTCGTCAGACATGGTGGATGGTGGTAAGACACAGAATTTTTGTATAAAGAATTATGGGTCCCTGAAGAGACCACCGTAGGCATTTTTCGTACAAATCTATAAAGCACTAGCCGACCCGTGACAAACGTTGTCCTGTAATTTTTTAAAAATCGCATAGGAAAAAGCAATTTCATGCAACTTCCAATTTTTTCCCTACAAACCTTGTACTGATACAATAAATTACAAATTTTGGTAGAATGCGTATTATTCATTAGTCAAAACAGCGTTGCTATGACGACTAAATGTTTTTAGTCTGTGTTGTCAGATTTTGTGCACACCAACGCCATCTATACCAAAATCATCCCTTTTGCGTTTTTTTCTCATTTAAGGGTTGTTTTTCGGATTATAAGTTCCCCCTTTATTTATTCTGATTTTTTATCTACATACTACAGCAAACTTCATTTTAATCCGTTTTGACGTTTATTTTTGATTAGGGAACAAACATATCACAAACTTTCGCATTTATAATATTATTAGGATAGGATTAGGATTGTGAGGAAGTTCTATGCTGTCATCTTCCACCTAAACATTGCTTACTTTGAGTTTTCCCACAACTCAAGAGATTTCTTCTCCATTCTTAACAAAATGTACCTACGGACTAAGGACAGTGCATTGTATAATATTTTGTTTCAGTTTAATATTGGAAGAAACAATTTATAAGAACAAAGCAAGTGCACCAATAGTTTTGTTGCAGCTTTTCATTATAATCCGTAGGAAATAGGTACCTTTACAAATACTATTTAACAGCGTAGAGTAGGTCTACGATGCACGCCGCAGATGTATGTAATAATAACAGCGAGCCAAATCGATCTAAAACCACTAAACTGTATTCATACCTATACCTACACATCTACCGGCGAGTCCGGCTGCGCAGTGATTAAATACTAGGCACACGAAATTACCTACAAAATACCTATTAAGCTCGCCGACACGTTTGGATTTTGACCAATTCTCTAAACATTGCTTTGCTAGAATCGCTGCTCCATGTGAGTTCGAGCTTTAAAATAGTTGGTTATCGCGAGAGTTTCCAAATATTTATGCTATGACTATGACGAGTCATTTTGTTGCCTGTGTAACTTATTATTAAACATAATACCGTGTCACTACATAGTGGTGATAAATGAATAAAACAGAGCGTAAGACGACCAAACTTACGGAATGCCACAAACTGGAAAAAGAGGTCACCTACGTGGAGCCACCACTTGACTTTTCAATAAGTACCTACCTAACATTAACGCTAATTTCAAATCAGCAGGAGGCTGATTCACAATAACATTAGCGTGTCGAGTGTCTCCGGAGTCCGAGCGCTTCCTGGTGCTGTATTTATACATCGACACGTGAAAAACAAACAACGTAGCGGCGCGCCGGCGCGCGTTATACGCCCGTACGCTCTAACGCAACGGAATAAGATTCACTTTCGTACTATGTCTTCTTTGAAGGAAGCAAAATTGATTTAATTATTTGGAAAATACACACTCACCAGTGGTAGGTGAAGGGCTGTGTGCCCCTGGGCGCTGGTAATAGGAGGTCGGCGGAGGCGCCGGGAGCGGCGCGCACGGGTGCGGCAGGGCCGGCGGCAAGCGCGGGGGGCTCCATAGGGCTCCAATGTGCACGGGCCGCGCGCGCCTCGGCGTGTGCGCTGCTCGACTACCGTCCGTCGCCTTTCTAAAAATAATTCTCAAAAATGTAACGCACGCTCCGAGCGAAATCCGTGCGACGCGAATATTTTGCCATTTCCTCGCCTGGAACACTGTGAAACAGCTGATCGCCGTGATTTTTTTAATTTTACAAGATAACTCTTTATTTTGGTGTTTTTTTGAGTCTGTTGATCAATCATTTTTGTAAAAATTGCTATTTTTATAATAGGTTAGTCATCTTACTTACCTACTATTGCTAAATTAATGTATTGTTCCCTTTCATTGGCATTCATATTAGTAGGTAGGTATCTACCTATATATAATAACTATCTTTTACCCGCGACTTCATTCACGTAGATTCAGGAAATCGATTTTTGACTTAATCGTTAAACATTGAAATTCCGGAAAATCTATAAAAAAATTCGGGAAAAAAGTACTCTCCTAATAATATTATAAATGAGAAAGTTTGTGAGTGTATGTACGGTTGTTCTTCAATCAGACCTAAACGACAAAACGGCTTAAGTTGAAATTTGCTGTAGATGTACCCAAATAAATAATACCCAAATAAATAATAGACTACTTTAAAATATGAAAAAAATCCCAAAAAAGATAAAAAAACGCAAAAGGGATGATTTGTATATAGATGGCGCTGGTGTGCAAAATATCCGACATCCGTATTGACATCAGTCGTCATAGCAACATGCGTCACTCTATGCGATTATCGAAATTTGGTCAGGACAATGTCTGTCACGGGTCGGCTAGTATCTCTATATGAAATTTCATCAAACTCGGCCCAGCGCGGTTTGGCCGTGATAAAGTCACAGACAGACTGACAGACAGACAGAGTTACTTTCGTATTTTTTTAATATTATTATAGATCGGGTGGTAATCAATGAACCTACCTAACACCATAAGTTCACACAGATAGGTTGCCTATTGTTTAACTTTGTTTTTGCATATTTTTATCTATCTATACATCTATACATATAATAAAACTGTAGAAGAGTTCAATTCTGTACATTTAATAAAAACTAAAAAAAAATACTCCTAGGGGCCTTTATACAAGTAACACAAGCCAAAAAAAAAACATTTTGAAATTTGAACAAGACGGATTTTGATAAAACTTTTTTTGTTAAGTAGCTATTAGTCCTCGGCAACATATAGGCTAGAATTTATTTTGAAGATTGGAATACCAGATGTGAAACTATCTGTCCCCCAGCGATGCGGGCACGGGTCAGCTAGTTTTATAATATTTTTTGGGTTCCAGTCCCGAAGAGCAGCTACTTACCTACCCGAGGTTACCTTATCCGTCGTCGGTACAATTTGTTTGTCATCGCACATTTTTGGATTTGCCTACAACTAAAGAGGAGTAATAAATGTTTTTTAAGAATGCAGAATCGTTTTTGCTCAATAACCGCAAAACATACAGTTTTGTTTTTTATGACAAAGATAACTTAAGGATATAATCTAGATAAATTACAGACAGAAACACGATTGGTAAAACTTTTCTCGATAGATTTATTTTCCAAAGTTGGCTCTTCAAAAACACTAGTTTCGTTTTTAATCAAAACTATGAATAGCTAAACAGTTTATTTTTATATAAATCGTTAGATAATCATACTAGCTAAATAAATTACAGACAGTTTCTTTTTAAATTTGATGGTTCTCATAATAATGCAGTTTTATCACTTTTTCCGTCTTATCCGGGTAGATTTAGCCCATACAAAAAGTCAAAAATTTCAAGTATCGCCTTAACGAAATAAGATGCTACACGTCTACCTATACCCACTGATTATGTTATGTTATAGATACCTAGGTAGGTGATACCTAGGTACTCGTGTAAGAATCAATCCTTTACAAAAACCGTGAGCAAAGCTTGGAAGCTCTTTGTTTACGTTTTAACACAAGGGGCTGAACTGAACAAAATGATATGAAGTGAAACTGTCAACTGAGAATCAGGGTCTCACTCTTTTGCAAATGATCTCGTCATTTACCTGCTTGCACATCATTAACCATATATATATAAATCTCCTGTCACGATGTTTGTCCGCGATGGACTCTTAAACTACTTAGCCGATTTTAATCAAACTTGAAATCCAAGTTGAAATATAGGATATCTAACATCTCAATTTATAGTCGCGATATCTGTTGACACAGCAACGCGTGGCCTGGTCTGCGTATCGCTTTAGAATTAACAAATGCTGTGTTAAGTTCCCGTTCCCGTTCCCGTTCCTTTTTCCTGAATTTTCTTCTTTCTATAAACCTCACGGAGCCCGAGACCTTTCCAACGAATGCAAAACCGTGGAAATCGGTTCGTGCGTTCTGGAGTTATAGCGTCAGGAAGGAAAACCCGACTTATTTTTATATTATAGATTATCTGATGTGCTATAAAAAAAAAAAACCCCTCAAGTACGGTAGACATCCCTCTCAGATCTTCAGACGCTTAGATCCTTTGAAGATGTCTAGTGGGGGTAGTCAGAGGCACGTCCAAACATTATATTTGGCACATACCCACATTTTTCAGTAGTTAGCATTCCATATGTGACAGGTTTCAATCCCATCGCCGCTTATAAGAACACTAACTGGTTTCCTCACGATGTTTTCCTTCACCGTTGTAAGCACGTGTTTTTATTGCGCATATAAATTTTCGAACAGAAAAATCCATTGATGTACGCCTAGATTCGAACCCACGACCTTCAGATTGAAAGTCGAGGTACATCCCACTCGGCCAACACGGCTTCGTAACAAGATATCGGTTGAATAATATTTTTCAAAGCAAGCTTTTGTAAAATCCTTCAAACTTTCGAGCTAGAGATGTAATATTACATTGTAATTTGAACTTTAGGTACAGGTTTGTTTACTTAGTTAAAGTTTAAACTCATTCGAACTATTCACCTAATACCTACCTACTAAGAAGTTCCGTTGAGCAGCTCCAGACTCCATCATCAGATTAACTCACTGTCATAATATTGTACCTACAGTCACATTTTCACAAGCTAAATTTCAACATAACTGGTTCCCCCCAGCTAGTTTAAAATTCAATTGCAAAATTTGACCCGCACTAATTAAAAGGAGTTATAAATGTTTTTGAACAATGCAGAATCGTTTTTTCTCAATAACCGCAAAACTTACAGTTTTGTTTTTATGACAAAGAGTTATCTTTGTCATAAAAACAAAACTGTCAGGATTTAATCTAGATAAATTACTGACAGAAACACGATTGGTGAAACTTTTCTCGATAGATTTATTTTCCAAATTTGGCTTTTCAAAAACTCTAGTTTCGTTTTAAATCAAAACTATAGCTTAGTTCATTTTTATATAATTCGTTTGATAATACTAGCTAACCAAATTACAGACGGTTCCTTTTAAAATTTGATGGTTTTCAAGATAATGCAGTTTTATCACTTTTTCCGTCTTATCCGGGTAGATTTAGCCCATACAAATAGTCAAAATTCGAGTATCGTCTTATGTACTAACAAACTAATCAACATGGTAGGTAATTTAAAAAAATGCTTGTAAAAACCGAGCCAGATCCATAGGTGCCTATTCTGAAACCGTTGTTATACTGAACTCCAAAAACTTTCAGCACCCACACCACAAGTTGCACGTGTAGTTTGAATAAAACCTACCTACTTACGCCTGGAAACAAGTTGCACGAGTAAAAGTTTTGATAATACCTGTGTATTTTCGACCGGGGACTAACGTGCAAGTCAGCTGCCAGCTCGCATGTTTGTTACATCTCACTGACTAACCCTTATGTTCCTTTCAAATGACAGTATCATCGCACATAATAGTTGGATAGGTTCATCTTAGTATAAAGGGTGTATTAAAACCACTCCCGAAAACTTAAACTGGATGTTCAGTCAGACAACGCATCTTGAGGCTGTGTGGTCTATGATCTTGATCGATTATCACCGAAAAAAGCGAATATAAAAGTAGCGAAGTTTCAATTTCTACTTCATAAATTAAAACTTATCGAAATACCGGGAAGAATGTATAAAAATATTAATTTTTCACTTTGAACTCAATTCATTAGTGACAATTCCATTAATACCTACCTCCCCTATTTGCCCTACTAAGTAATTCTGAGATTACCTACCTATTCATCATTCATTTCGTTTTATTCAGCTTTATGTACTTACTTGTATTCCTCTTCTGTTCAGCAACCAACCTTTATAAAATTGTAGGCCTTAGTACTCATTAGTAAGTCTCATTGTAATTACTTTAGGTAGGCGGGTAAGTATAAGTAAGTATGCTTATTATCTCAGCAGCATGTCTGGTTTTAATCCTAACGATACAATTCGTTAGATTGTAGTTAGGTAATTACCTATTTAATCTGTTTTCTACTCAAAATCAACGATAAATAAAAATCAAGCCGTGTAATACTCGTATATAACCTACCTACAACCTTTGTAAGCCGAGCGACCTATCCTATCGTTAGAAGATATACAAAATATATACAGCTGGCTTATTTCGTATTAATAGTGACTATGCAATTAGTATTCTCATAAATTTTAGAGAAAGACCTGGTTGTATGGTACCTACCTCGGTTATGGTCTTTTTCAGTTTTTTCAGTCATCAACTAGGCATAACAAACAAACTTGTTTATACCTACTATTCCTTGTTCATGGTCCGTTTTGTATAGTGACAGTTGTAATGCGTTATACCTCTAGACTCATTGACCTAAATATTTTCCGTTTTGTCTATTTAAATATCGCCTGTTACAAAACCTATAAGAATTGCTATAAGAATAGATTCTATAATAGTTACTTTGAAATAAGTATTCTCTTAATCCGACTGATATTCATATGGCTATGAAAATATAGATTTTTACGAAATAAGCCAGCAAGGATAGTGTCTTCAGTAGCACAGAACAAAGAACTAACCAGTACCTACCTAGTCCTATCTCATAGTTGGGAAAGTTGGGTAGTTTAAATAAAACAATAATTTTGTTTTTTCTTTATTGGTTTCAATTCAACTCCTACTTTACATCGTATAGTTCGAATGACTAGATTAAAATACAGTATGTGGGTATAACATCATAGTTTCATAACATCTACTTCCTAGGCCGGAGTACCTAATCACTTTGAGATACATGAAGAGAACTACTCAATGAAGGGGTGCAAGTGTAGGTGCGGCATGGGTCCAATCACCACATTTCCGCGGAACCTGAAGCTACTCTAAATCCGACCTGGTTACATATTAAAACACTACCGTTGGTACATTGAAAGAATATCGACATGATTATTATTAGGCAAGTTCATATTCAAATGTAGTAAATCAGATTAAAAAATGCGATACTCTTTAATGCGCGAAACCTTATTATAATAAAAAGTAGTTATACATTACATATATTTAGTTACTTACTAACTTTAATCAATTTTAAAAACTACGAGGGATAAAAGGTGGTCTTTATATAGAAAAACAGAGTGTAAAGACTGCTCAAAAACGTATCGAAACTAATGCATGCGTTGTTTAGAAGAAATTTCACTAAATAATGAAATTGCAGCAGGCCGATGTAAGGGCGTTATCCGAACAGTCGAAAATGTATTATGCCGATCAAGTGCTTAGTGTTTTTTTATAATAAAAGAGTAAATTGTTTCGAAAAACTCGAGTTTAGTTTACTCGATCAGCCTCTAACGTGCAGTCTATCATTTCACCACGGCCGCACGACTGACTGCTCCTTAATATATTTTATTCAAAAAAAAATGGGCCAATTCCTATATCCGGCCGTAGTTTAAATAAAATATTAATAAATGCAAATGAGATTAAAATTAGCAAAATTATGCTGCCTGTTTAATTGAAACTCTAAAGCATTGCCAAGAATCCACACAGTACGCGTTAGGCAACATTTCTCCAATTTCTTTCGAAATTTGAAAATACGACACGTTATGGTCGCAAGAGCACTCGACTCTTATATTTTAAGCTCTAACACTATTCAGACCCTAACAGACACGCGATTTCAAAAACTGCGTCTACAAGGACCGAAGCTAAAATTTTATAAAAATATCGAACTTTTTCTACCCTTACAAAAATATCATAGAAAGCTAAATTTAAATCAAAAATATTCCGATTTTTGAAACAACATAGAGCAGTTGAAAACTTCTTACTATTTAGGCCTGAAAAATAAATAAGATTTGTTCTTAAACTAATAAAAGACTAGAAAAATAAATGGTCTAAAATAATGAGATCGAAAGAAGGCGGGATCGAATGTAAAACTCCTGCAAAATTCCTAAACACACAGCTATTGATAAACACTAATCCTTAATTAAATTTATTTAAAACTACTAAGGAAAGGATCCATTGGAATGTAATACATATATTAAAAAGCTAGACGTCTTGTTAGCGCGTCCCTACATAAAGATGAAGGTTTTAAGGACATTAGATATACAAGTTTGTTTATACAGGGTTATTGGTTATTCGACCTATTCCTGCTAGGAGGTTGTTGGGGAGGTTATTTCCGTTGAATGAGACCATAATGTTCTAGTGCGAAAGTTAACCATTTCCAGAAAAAAAAAGTTCACACCACTTTAAGAATACAAAAACTACAATCCTCATTAAGAAATACAATTGAAATTGCATGATGTTTCCGTCTAGTATTCCATACATAATGTCGAACTTTCGCACCAGAACATTATGAATTAATTTAACGGAAATAACCTCCCCTACAACCTCGTCCCAGGAATAGGTTAAATAAACAATAACCCTGTATATATTACTATTATAAATCCGAAGCATATAGAACTTCGACTTGCTTCCACTTCAAAATCATTGATTAAATTTATAATTTGAACTAAACGAATTAATCGAAACAAATTTATAAAACCCCAGACGGTTTAATGAGAACGAGATCCTTTCCTACTGAAGAGTACATGCTATGAAAAATCAGTACTACTAATATATTATGATACGATTAACATTAACTGTTTATATGAGATTAGTATAGACACAGAACATCAATACATTTACGAGTATATTTAATTTGGTAATAATACTGGGAAATACTAGAAACTGAATTTTAATAAATTTAAAATCTGGAAATGACTAGAATAATAAATAAAATATACCACGCGATAAATAAAACGAACATTTTCAGGAGTTAAAAGACCATAGACATGTCTACCATAATGCAGGTACACAACAGAGTCGCCATCGATGACGATGTTACAATCGATGCGTCAATCCGTGTTGTTAACGATGTAAAAAAAAATCGATTCAATTATAGTAATGATCGCTCAGTATACGAAAAAACCTAAAAGACTGCGGCAAGCTACGTATCGCCAGTTTGTTTGTCAATCGATATTAGCAAGACACGATAGCCAGCCGAGTTAAACGAAAGACCTCTCAATTTTGAGGGTGACCCATAAGCCTATTACCTAATTTCCGATGTTCAGCTGTCGATGTTCGCTAAAATTGAAAATTATTATCATTGGTATCGCGTAAGCCCGGCAATCGAACATCGATCGTTCGTTCATTTTCCAATTTCAAAGAGAATCTCTCTCACTCGGCTTAAAAACAGCTGTGGTAGCATTTCAATTTCAGAAAAATATTCCGTTTTGACGGACTTAGTTTAAAATGACGTCATCCAAGCCAATAGAACTTCCATCGAAGATTGGAAATTAGGCAATAAGCTATTCGACCTGTCCAGCACGTGGGTACGTAGCGTGCAAGGTCCCAGCTTTAGTCGCTTAGACCTCGGCCACAGCGCAGATGCCATCAGTGGCGTTCTGCACAGTGATCTTGCTGACAGGCTTAATGTCAACATTGCCGTTCACTTCAACGACAGTTTCTTTCTTAACTTCGATGTTTTCGTAACGGATCTTGTTGAATTTGATCATGTCTTCGCACACGCATGGCTCTTCGATAGCTGTGGTCACGGCCTTCTTGTTGACGAGGTTGACGAGCAGTTTGGTTTGCGGCTTGCCGAGATGGGCGCGGTAGCCCTGGTTCAGAGCGACACCATCCGAAGAGGATGAGAGCTCGCGGTGCAGTTGCAGGGACTTGCGCACGCCGCAGTTGCATGCAGCAACCAGCTTTTCCTTCCTGCAAGGTGCACACGTTAGTTTGACCTACCATGAGTTGTTTTTTTCAGAAGCTTTTGTAATCGTCACCTACTGGTTACCTTAAGCGTCTAAAAGTACAGATGTTTTCCGTATCAAACACATATATGTAAACACATATATGTACTTAAAAAAAACATAATTTCTGTAAAATACCCATTAGTATTAATAATTTTGATTGTGTTTTTTTCTGTGTTCAATTATTAATAAAGAAAAAGTTTTGGGTTATCTATCGGTTTCCCTCACATAAAATGTTTATTTAATCAGCCTCTTATGAAATGTTATTGTATTTCATATACTTAATGTTAACTGTATAATGTGCAGTCCAGATAGCATCATTGATGCACGGCCTAAAAGTAAACCTCGAAGTCAGACCACTCCATGAGTTTGTGGAGTACGGGGCGATATGCAAGAGTATCGCGCGAGGAACAGACAAAAACAAAAACGGGCCAAATGCGTGTCGGGTCACGCGCAATGTAGGGTTTCGTAGTTTACACAGCTAACAACCTTATATAAGTAATTTTCAATGGTGTTTGTACTACATTTTTATTACTACTTTTCCAAATCCTTTTTATAAGTTGGTCGACTATTACGTCTATTAGTCGTAAAGTTGTAACGCCTACTTAGCTATGATAGTAAATAAATAAATAAATGTTTTTTTCAGTCCGCCAAATCCAATAGTTTATGTTTTAGGAGGGGGACACTCGTTTCTAACAAAAAATGCCACTTTAAAGCTTAATATTTCACAAACGGATCTCTTAATCGAAAAGTTTTCACAAACCTCCCATACTTTTTAAAGACCTATCCAATGATACCCTATACCATGGTTTCTTGTAAACTACGAAACCCTAAAAAAGCGCTCTGGCGCCCGCTCCCTGCACCGTTCCCCATCATTACACACCGTGCCCCCATAAACATCATATTAAGAGGCTCCCAGTCGACGATTGCTCTTTTTCGAAACGAAAAAAGAAATACTTCTGAACGAGCCACATCTCCTATTTTTATAAGTATATTACTTCAGGTTCCTACCTAGATTTCTATTAAGCTGAAAACATAATAGCAGAAACTTTTCACAATAAAGATATTATTTCAAAATGATACGTTTTAGAATTTATGATCGAAATATTTTATATACCAACTATTAAAATCAACTTGTGGTTTATTGTTAAAGATAGGTAATATGTAGATCTAGATTTCTATTAGGATAGATTTTTGATAAGTAATTATACATAATTTATATCATTAGTTTATTCGAAAAGCTAAGGCGGACCACGCGCCGACGTGTGTTTGTCGTCATTGCAGCGGTCGGTAGGATTATTTATCGAAGTGATTAAAGATGGGTACATCTTTATTCACATATACTATACATTATAAAATAGGAGATGTGGCTTGTTCAGAAGTATTTCTTTTTTCGTTTCGAACAAAAACAATCGTCGACTGGGAGCGCCTTAAGTGGTCAACAAAAACGGTAAAGCGGTTTTTGTAAAGGAACACGTTTTTATTTGTGCCTTTGGCTCAGAAGGCTAGCCGTTTTCGAAAATGTATAAAACCTAGAAGCGGGACGAGATTGAGTAAATATGTGTGTAATGTGCAGTCGCTAAGCTAGTGTCTTCTAAATATAAATGTAAGCCGAAGAATGCTCGGTGGGCGGGATGAGCAGGTCCAGTCACTCACTGAGCCAGCTCGCGTTCGCGAGTCTCCAGAGCAAGGCGCACGGAGCAAATCTCGAAGAAGAGATCATTGGTGTCGTCCATGCGCTGGTCCAAGGCGTGTCTCTTGTCCTTGAGGTCGCGCTGGCTGTACAAATCCAGCTGAGTGTACGCTGGGATCTTCTTGCGGCATTGTTCCTCGCTCCTGTACAGAGGCGGCGGCGATTGGAGGCAGGTTTAGAAGTCTCATAAGTAATCTCTTTCTACATCTCATTTATTCTCTGTCTGCATCTCATGTAGACGTCAATGTCTAAACGACTTGTGGCAAATTAAGATGGCAGTTCTCGCAACATCACAGGATGGATGATCGAGTCGCATGGATGAATGGACTAGGTCAAAAAGACATCGACATTACAACAAGAGATGCGGGTGCTTTGTGTTCAATGTACAAGTATAATACGTGTATGAGTGTGTTTATCAATGGGTTATTGTGTGACTGAGAATTACGTATATGTTTTCTTATGAATGATTTAGGTTGTGTGACTATGAAAGCAATCACTAATTTATTGCGTACCTGTGAAAGGTAATTGTATGTGATGGCCTGAGTGTGACCCGGCCTTCTGATCCAAAGGTTGTTAATTTGAATCCCGGTCGTGTATCAATGGACTTTGCGCAATAAAAATGATCTCAAACAGTAAAAGAAAACATCGCGAGGATATCGGCATGTCCAAGAACGTAAAAAATTCGTAAGCATGTTTATCATTGCCCTACTTAGGGCTATCATAACTCAACTGGATCATTGGTCCAATGCCGGATGACCAATTAAGATTCAATGACACGACAAGCAAGCGTATGTGTTGAAAAAACCTGTAGGTATAAATTGAACAGGGTGTGTCACTATTAGAGAACCCGATACCACTGGTTCTGTTAGTACCTGAGGTAGGCCAACTCGAGCAAATCGCGAGCCTCGCGTGCCCAGGCGTTCTGCCTCTCCACGAAAGTGCTGAAGTCATACAACTGAAGCTCCGCATCGATCAATTCCAGTGACTTGATGATCATCCCGAAAGAAGGGCTAGAGAAACGACAAGAAATTCACAATATGTAGGAAAAATATAGAGACTGTGGATAAAAATGTATTTTATGTTTGTTATTAAGCAACCTGCTGCCCCAAAATGTCCAATATCCTGTTGAAAAAAGACTCACCGAAGCGCATGGCGGCGATTCCAGCATTGAACCAGCAGCACATGGATCGAGTTCGGAATGCCAGGCGGAATTGGCAGAGAGACCGAATCAGTGCCCACCCCCCACATGATAGCATGCTGCTCCATCTTATGGTATGGAATCTGAAGAGTGACCATCTCCCACACTACCACGGCGAAGGACCAAACGTCCACTTTATCAGAGTATTTCTCGGCGCGGATGACCTAAATAATAAAAAAATATCTAAAATATGCTAAAAAATATAATCTTACAGTTAAAAGATACCATCATAAAAAAATCAGTGTTTAATTAGTAGAAATCATTGAGATGTGGCTGTTTATGTTCCTGAACACCCCTGTTGAGGATAAGGGATGCTTCTTCAAATAAAACTCCCAGGTGCTAATACATGTGCTTTGATATTTAAAATGCTAACAATATAATAAACTCGTATAACTATAAGTAGGTAAAATGCGAATCGACGTGCGCGCTGGTTTACTCCACAGCCGAAGTGTCGCCCGGGGTGCGGGCGCGGAGGGGGGCGAAGGCGAACAGGTTTCTGTGGTATTTGTTTGCCTAAACAATCTCCACCTCCTCCAAAGTGAGTGATGATCCTCTTCATATCAGGGGAGATCCATGAGCGGACAAATTCGGTTAATTGCTCTTCTAACAATTCCCTTATTGGTCAATATATCTGCTACACGGCAAGCGCCGTCAGATCCTTTGTAAACATTTGTGGTCCTTCCTAATGGCCACTTCATAGGCGGGCTGCATTCGTCTCTGATGAGAACGAGCTGATTGGGCTTTATATCGGGTGCCCTGTCTTGCCATTTGGTTCGCTGCTGCAGCTCGCATATATACTCCCGACTCCATCGGCTCCATATGTGCTGCCTAGCCTGTTCAATTCGAGCATATCTGTGGAGACGGTTTGTATTAACTTCTTGTAGATCGGGGGCAGGTAGTGACGTGAGCGGTCTCCCTATTAGGAAGTGCCCTGGGGTCAATGGACAAAGGTCGTTTGGATCAGAGGACATGGGAACTAGCGGTCTCGAGTTCAAAATAGCCTCTATTTGACAAAATAACGTAGTAAGCTCCTCAAAAGTAAAATGAGCATTACCTGCAACCCGTTTTATATGAAATTTAGCTGACTTCACAGCTGCTTCATAAAGGCCTCCAAAATGGGGCGAGTAAACAGGCGAAAAATTTAATTTAATGCCTTCATTTACGAAATCTGCCACAGCCTCGGAACAATTTTTGACAAGTGCAGCAATTTCGCGGCTTGCACCGACAAAATTGGTGCCATTATCACAAAATATCTCGCGAGGCTTTTCTCGACGAGACATAAAGCGACGTAAGGCCAATATAAATGCTTCTGTGGTTAAATCACTCACCAGTTCTAGATGAACACACAGAGATAGCATTTCATTGTTCTAGCGCCGCGACATAATCTGTTCCTGTAATTTCAAACGGAAAACCTGGTGACAACCTTACTGAAGGTAAGTTACCCATAATCTGTTTCGCAGCTGTTCCTTTCAGTCGCCTGCACATTAAAAAATTTTTACATATTCGTCGTGCTAAGCATCTGCCACCAATGGGCCAGTATTGTTCTCTTACGACTGAAAGAAGCAACTGCGGTCCTGCATGCATTAACTTCCTATGAAAATATGTCATGACTAGCATTGCATAATGATGTTTGCCATGTAAAACAATTGGATGCCGTTTATCAAAACTATACTCTGAGTTATCTAACCTACCACCTACCCGGATTAAACCTGTCTCTTTATCGACGGTGGGCGGTTAGATTGTGCATTGCAGGAAATGCTTTAAAGTTGTTTTTATAAATAGAAAATCTTTCTAACTGTGAAAACTGAGCCATTCACTATTTTCTAATTCTTCTAAAGTTAAAGGCCCGATTATTTTCACTTTCTTTCTGGTAATATAAATAAATCTATAAACATACGCGAGTATACGACGTAACTTAGTAAAACTTGAATACCGATCAAATTCAATAAGAGATTTCGGATTTGCATCAATATTTGAAAAGTGAACTCTCACTTCAGGTAAATTTATCTGTGTTTCGCAACGTTGTTGATCAGGCCACTGATCTTGTGTATTTTTAAGGTATGTAGGCCCATCCCACCACAACGACAGGTTTGGTACCTCTTCTGGGTACACGCCGCGCTATGCGAGATCAGCTGGATTCAACGCTGAAGGAACGTACATCCATACACTGTCACCTGCACATAGATCATTAACGACGATGCGACACAAATGTGCTCAACTTGTGCGGGGGGGTATTTAGCCAGCCCAATACAACATTTGAGTCACACCAAAAATATTTATTAACAACCGAACAACGCAGTGAATCTGTGACCCTTTTTGCATAGTCCAGCGGCTAAAACCGCCCCACAAAGCTTAAGTCTGGGTATAGTTGACGTTTTAAGGGGGGCTACCTTGGATTTAGCACATAACAGTCGTACCGTTATTTGCCCCTGCTCATCAATCGAGCGCATATAGACGCACGCAGCATATGCGTTCATTGATGCATCTGAAAAGGTATGTATGTCTGTTTTATCTGGATTAGGACAGAATGCCTGGCGTGGGATGGACAAATTCTCGATATGTTTTAAATTATGAATCACCTTATGCCACATGTCTGCTATACTCTGAGGAATCTGTTCATCCCAGCCAATCTTCTGCAACCATAATTTCTGCAGAATGATTTTACACGTAATACCACATACACACAATAGTCCTAGTGGATCAAATATGGTTGAAGACACTGATAAAACTATGCGTTTTGTAACTGAATGACTACACTGATCATACATTTTTAGTGATTTTTCCACTGCTATAATTATAGAATCTGAGTTAGGATTCCATTCTATGCCTAAAGTATTTGTAGTACCTGAAAGTTTCAGGTTTTCTTGCTCGATTTCATTGTTAGCTTCGCTTGATATTAAATTCAATAAAGCTTTAGAATTGCTTTTGATCTTTCTTAAATTGAAACCTGCTGATGCAAGCTGTGCACTAATGCTTTTGTATATATTTATTAATTTATTCTCATCAAAATTTCCTGTAATAATATCGTCAATATAGAAATCATGCATCATTATATCACGTATCAACGGCTCTGTACATTCGAGCGCTAGTTGAACGATACATCTAGTTTCTAAATATGGAGCGGACGAGGTACCATAAGTCACAGTATTTAACCATAGATACTCAATGGGTTCCCGCTCGTTCTTGCGCCATAATATCATTTGAAGATATCTCTGGCTTTCGTCTACATATATTTGTCTAAACATTTTCTCAAGATCTCCTGTATATATATATTTATGTTGTCTTAGCCTGACCAAAATAGAAAAAATATCATCTTGAAGTGTTGGTCCAACCATCATGATATCATTGAGTGAAAAACCTGACGATGTTTTGCACGAAGCATCAAACACCACCCGACATTTTGTGCTTTCACTTTGTTCCTTCAATACAGGATGATGTGGCAAGAATACTGCATTATCAGGTTTCTCGATCCTTGATAAATGACCAAGAGCTTCATACTCATCTATAAATTCCATATACTGAGTTCTCACGTCAGGCTGCCTCTGAAATCGACGCTCTAATGATTCAAACCTTTTTCTTGCTTCGCTTTCAAAGGCAACATGACGCAGAACCTTCCATCCTCAAGCCGTCGAGTGTGCTGCACGAAATGCCGCTCGCACTCCGTCTCTTCTTGAGACATGACGGGCTTTTGAGGAACCTCCTCGAGTTCCCAAAATTTGTTAAGTTGACTTGGAATTTCGTGACTGATATTACACACAGCTGTGTTTTTTGTACTATCAGTGCTATTATTACACATGACTGGACCCGATATCAACCAGCCAAACATAGAATTTTGTAAAATAGGGGCTATTTTGAACTCGAGACCGCTAGTTCCCATGTCCTCTGATCCAAACGTCCTGTCACGGTCGCCAAAACTTGTTGAGAATAAGGGATGCTTCTTCAAATAAAACTCCCAGGTGCTAATACATGTGCTTTGATATTTAAAATGCTAACAATATAATAAACTCGTATAACTATAAGTAGGTAAAATGCGAATCGACGTGCGCGCTGGTTTACTCCACAGCCGAAGTGTCGCCCGGGGTGCGGGCGCGGAGGGGGGCGAAGGCGAACAGGTTTCTGTGGTATTTGTTTGCCTAAACAACCCCAAATATAGTTCACACATTCGTACCTGTATTACTGTATAAATATTAATTAATCTAAGTATCTCACCTCCGGAGCCATCCAGTTCAAGGTGCCGGCGAACGTCATTACTTTTGACTGACCATCAATAGTGCGGCTGGTGCCAAAGTCACTAACTTTGGCAATCATGGTACCAGTGATAAGAACGCTAGAATTAAATAAAAGAATTAGACTTGACAAAAGCCCTAACTGCAACAATTACTGCTTGAGTAAAAATTTTAAATAAAATAAAAAAATTAAGCATTTATAAAAATAATTTGTAGAGTATTAAAGCTCTTTGTGAAGAGGCAGGCTCGTCCGTGGAAATACTACCACTATACCTATTTCTGCCGCCAAGCAGCATTGCTTTGTTCCAGTTTGAAGGGTATGATTGCCGTGAAATTACAAGCACATGAGACTTAACAAGTATGGCTCAAGTTGGCGGACGCTAGACGTACATCGTAGGGTATCGTGACATGCGAGATAGTGTTTTGTTTTAGGCAATGGTTGATGCATAGCAGCATGGACACCAAGTGGTTAAAAAAAAATTCTCCGCGTTCAAAAGTATAAGACTCAATACTCTAATGCGTTTTAAAGGACCGAAGAGATCTAACGAAGCAATTTTTCCAATAGCTACTCGTAGGAGTAAACTCAATAACAATGTCTCAACCTCAGCGTAAAACGCAATATTACTGAAGATAGAACATTTTAAATTGCCATCAGAAACTTGCCCGATACAACCTCTGAGATAACAAGCCACGTATTTTTGTTCAGCAAGAACTTCAGTTAATTTAATAGAAAGATGAGTGCTATGTTACCGTTTGGAATGAAGTGTTGAAATGAATCGTGCCTACAAACATCTGATGTATGTTGAAATGCTGACTTACTTGGGGCTCTTCAGATCACGGTGAATGATATTCTTGTCGTGGATGTGGCGCATACCGGACGCGATGTCGCGAGCCCAAGAGATCATCTGTTTGGGCGAGTACTGAACGCCCTGACGCATATAATCAAAGAGAGAACCGTTCTCGCAATACTCCATAATGATGAAGTACTTGGGCGGGTTGATGCAGACACCGAGGGTTTCCACTGTAGAAATAATGTCTCCTCAGGCGATGACGAAAAAATGGTCACTAGTTACTGAATTTTATTCTAAGTAGCGAAAGACCTAATACTACAATTGATATTGATTGCTACAATTTATTCAAAATAATATCTATAAGTTATTACAATGAGAAAAAAAGTTTCTTTGCATTATAGTATTGAAGATAAAGTAGTTGATTATAACGCGAGAATAAAACTGCTAGTAAAAACTACTTCTGAATAAATCCTAGGCTAACCTTCGCACCCAGACATGAAATTAAGATCCGCCATTAGGATCATATTGCCTACATTGTGTCGCTAATAACATGATATTTTAACAACAACATCATGGCAAAAAATTAGTCTGGGTCTAATAATCAAATTTTATTTACTTCAAGGAGATTAAGCTAATTATGTCTTCATTCATGATATCCATTTGATGGAAATATAGTAGAGATTAGTCGAATATTATATGTTGTACCAAATTTATTGCTACCCAACATTATCGTACTACAGGGATTTAAACCCGAATCATCGTCTTGAATAGGCAATGCGATACCCACTACAAAACGTTACGAATGACGATACTCATGAATAAATAGAATATTGTTTATAACATTTTTGGTGAATATTTGATGAAATTTTTGGAGATATACTCATAAAACGAAATTCCTAAAAATTCCGGATTTATATTAGTTTTTAATACCTAATTACTGATTACTTACCAATGTTGACATGTTGGATGTTTCGAAGATGACGCGCGGTCATGTCATCAATCTGTTGCACATACTTGATGGCAACTTTAATATCTTCAGTTTTTTGTTTCAAGGTTGCTAAGTGCACCTTGCCCTGTGCACCTTGGCCAATGCACTTCGACTCGATTATTCTATCAGACTTGATGTAGAAATCCTCATCTGTGGACAACGAGTGTGTTATTCTTATTTTTGGAAGCTCGGTCAACATAGCATTCATTAGTTTCTACCGCTAGTGGTGGCGATTCTGTTGTGTCCACGCTTAAGTTAAAATACCTAAAAACTATCGATCTTATTTCTTTTAAGTTATAGTTTAAAATAGCGTAACCTTAAAGTGACAGTTCTAAAACTTAGAATAGTTTTGAATAAATTTACGATTTTCGGAATCGATTTAGAAACGTCAAGCTAAATTTAATCGACATGTAAATTGGTGTTGACTAAGATGACACTTGGTTGTGTCAAATATGCGAAATAAAATAGAGAATTGACTTATATATCCCAAGTTTTAGGACTGTCATTTTGAGGTTACGCTAATATATACTTTAACGTAAAGGTATAAGAGCGATCCTTTTTAGGAATTTTAACTTTTAGCGTGGACACAACAGAATCGCCACCATTATCAGAAAACATACAATATATATACAAGTAAGGTGAAAGCGCAATATGCTACCCTGCTCGTTCTGCCTAAAGCTCAAAACTGCAAGTAACAGTCGCGGTGTTAGATTATGTGTACTATCTGCCAGACGGACTTATCACTGTTTGTGGTGGTCTGTATTTTCTTGCGGAAAATGAAAATGATTTTTCAAACTACCGAATGCCTGAAGCAGAGAGCTCATAAAATTGTTCTTGCGGAGCTTTTTTCAATAGCGCCACTCACGCTAACGCAATCAGGTACCAGCCAGACAGAAGAGACGTAAGACGAGGACGAATGAACTTTCATTCTAACTGTGTATAAGAGTCGCGACGCAATACATGCAGAAAAGACGGAGTGTGAACCCCCTTTAAAATTCACTACAACGTTAATATTCACTAACCCGAATTCACTTTAGTCGAGTTTTTATCATTGATGCAAATAATTTAAAATGTTGTCTATTCTATCCACAATGCTACCGTATCCTGGATACGACACGTGTGGGCAGATTGGTAGGAGTATTTAATTAGAAATAATAAATCGATATTTATTTGAATAACACAATATAACCGAGACCTTCAAGAATCTTAAGTCGACGAGAAAATTCTTCGTCTTTAAGAGCGGAAAATCTAAGAATGTCTCTAGCTTTGTCTCTTTATTTTCTCGGAGATATTTTTCTACTCCCACAGTGTATTATAAGTAGGTACTTGACTAGATCATTTAATTAATTGTCGTGATAGTTTGTATTAATGTTAAAGTTTCGTTATCAATGTCGTGAACGTTTGCTTGAATCGATATGCACCGCCACGTAGCCTCAACTACATACGAATTAATAATTTCAAGCACTACCATGTGTTTGGTTTCAAGGTTTAGCTACAGTCGGCCTTCACGACGTTCGATATGAATTGATTTACAATTCAGGTACCTATGCAATGCATTTAACAACAGTCACATACAAGACCCGACCCCGCACACCAGGATTCCCTGAATCGTGGATAGCGGAAACTACGAGTACCATGGTATCTACGATCATTATAATTTACCGATATCGTTTCTCTCGGTAGGAATATTTTATCAATTAAATAGTGCTTCAGATTGACATTTCTACAAGTGTGGATGTGGATTGAGTAGAAAATGCCTCTATTATCTGAGCTACAGCAGTGTCAGTTGGTCAACGTGTCGAAAAACCTAACGTTTGTTAGTGAGAAATTAAATTAATCTGAGTCATGTACCGAACCTTCGCAAAGTCAACAAACTTTGGAAGCTTTATCAGGAACGTTGACAGTCCAGTTACTTAAAACATTTTTCTTAAAACTTTTAATTTTCGTCTAGTTAATTTAGCAAGAATACTCGTATTACTTAAAATTTTTAGTTTTTTGTATGAGCTGAGTCTACCCGGAGAGAGGGTAAAAGTAATAAAAACGCATTATCTTGAAAACCATCAAACTTAAAAAGAAACTGTATATAGAAGAAATGAACTATAATTTAACTTGTATGATTATTTAACGAATAATACAAAAATTAAGTGTTCATCTATTCATAGTTTTAAGTATAAACTAAATTAGTGTTTTGGATGAGCTAACTTTGGAAAATAAATCTATCGAAAAAAGTTTCGCCAATCGTGTTTTTGTAATTTATCTAGATTAAAACCTTAAGTTATCTTTGTCATAAAAAAACAAAACTGTATGTTTTGCGGTTATTGAGAAAAAACTATTCTGCATTCATCATAAAAATGTATTACATGTCTTAGGCTCGTATTCAAGAACGACACTATGAGAACGCACCCACAGTGGACGAAAACTTTTTTCATAAAAATCACTTTATGTGTTGTGCGACACTGCATAGTGTGACTAGAGGCACATTGTCGTGTGCCTCTAGCCAAAGTTGAGCTCTAAAGGCACACGGTAGTGTGCGCCATAGTGCCGCTCAACACATAAAGTGATTTTTATGAAAATAAGATTTCGTCCACTGTGGGTGCGTGTTCTCATAGTGTCGTTCTTGAATACGAGGGTTAATCGTTCATTTCGGTTGAAGCTTAAAGCTCTTCATTTGCCTCGCACCACAACATTGTAGCGCTAATTCCGAGGTGTAAATCGAAATCGCCGCAAGCGCCCCAACGCCCTTCTCCCGCTGACCTTCATGCACCTTCCTCGTGTCTTTGCGTGGTATGTACTCAAAGCTATTTTAGAACACTGATTATTGATTTTAAATTCCGTCGTGAATTCTTTCGAATATTATCAAATGAAATAACATTATTATACGTAGTTACAACTACATGAATATTATAAGTTCTAAAGTTTGTGTTTTTTTTGTTACTCAACCAAATTCGTCATAGGGGCTGAACAGAGTTTGATAAAAGGGTCTTATAATTTGAGGTGGTTGTTCATCTTAATCTTAATAATATTATAAATGCGAAAGTTTGTGAAAAGAAATGTATGTTTGTTCCACAATCAGGCCTAAACGACAAAACGGATTAAGATGAAACCTGCTGTAGTATGTAGATAAAAAATCAGAATAAATAATAGGGTATCTTAAAATCCGAAAAACAACCCCTAAATGATAAAAAAACGCAAAAAAGATGATTTTGGTATAGATGGCGATCGTGTGCATAAAATCTGACATCTGTTTTGTTGACTGACAATATCAAAATGGCGTCATGTCATGTCATTCAAAACAAAACCTGAAAAAAGTGGTGTGTATCCGCGAATAAAGAGAGAGATTATCCGAAATATCCATTGAGTAACATAAATATCAAGTGTGTGACCCGTTTAATACCCTATGTAGATACGTATGATGATTATTGCACCAACTACCTGGTTTGTTTTGATGTTCCACGTCAAGATTTTTGCCAATAATAAGCCGGCCTGTAGCAGCCGGCGTGAGAATTCATCGAGAACAATGATTCTGTACAAGGGCTATCTACACTACCTAAGGTATACACAATCTTTGCCCGCCCATCGGGGGCTGCCTAACTGAACAAAAATCTGGAATGCGCGTTCGTAGCAGCGCACGTACACAAATCCTCGACAACCCGAGGTCTCTTCTCGAAGCCTGTAAAGACCCCAGGTTCTGTGCTTCTGGGAGGAACTAGGCTAGCTACAGATGAGCAGCCCCTACGTATAACAGAACAACTAAGAGAACAAAAGCGGTGTCCCCATACATAACACCATCGCTTCTAAAGTCAAGTAAGTCAACCAATGTTTTATACCTACCAACTCTTAGATTGCATCAGGAAGAACATAAGTTCAAGAAAGTGGGTCCTTTGTCCAATAAATAGTATAGTTACCACATATCATGTTTTACAATTAATTTTTGTTTGAGTTCCGGTGTAAAAACATGAAAATATGGTTTTGTTTAGGAAACAATCTATGTGATGTTACATAATTGAAAGGTGATGGTGATGGTCTAACATTTAATTATTATAGTAATAAGATTCTAAGTCTTGGCAATAGGTACCTATGATATAACAATGAAAATAAATTTGAAACCAATATAGCATTGAATACTGACCATTATTTATTAATTTTTAGGAGTGACTACAATATTCACTTCATTCTGGGATGTCCCCAAGGATTCTCCGGAGAAAAATGTGTTACTTATAAGGAAAACTGAAACTATTCAATGAAAACAAGCCTGGTGGAACAGCTGGATAACAGAAATTAGTTTGTAAACATGAAAATAAACCAGACTATTGATTATTAACACTTTATTACTTATTTTCCTTTTTTAATCACATAAAGTTATGATCGCTTCTCATGGTTTTCATCAACCAGCTAAGTGGGTATACCGGATTGAGACAATGTAGGTTGTAGGGTGTTTTTTATTTAATCTAAGTTATGTTTCAGTGTGTGTGTAGAAGCACAATAATAATAATACAACAGTAAGGCTCATAATTATTAATTAATACATTATTTAAGAATATCATACCATATTATAAAAAACACAAAAGTCAGAACACTTTCTTCTTTTGGTGCTTCCCTATACCTATGGTAGACTAATTTCTGTTCAAAAGCCCGATGAATACATCCATAAACTTTGTATAGATCCGGAGCACATATGACTTGAAGTTTGTTTCTCTATTTGCTTCCAAGCACTTCAAGCCTCACTGTCTGCAAAGTGAACCCAGAAGGCAGTGGAGCAGTACCACGCTGATTACGAGTTTCTTCTTCGCGACAGTGAAACCTTCGTCGACCTTCTGCGAACCACGGGCTGCCGGTCGAGTGTGACGGTTGAGGCTGGCGGAACACCCAGCGCGTAACTCTTCTTCTGCTGGCGGGGAGCAGCAGAAGGCATTTATGCTGACCGGTGTTGTATGGCATTGGTTGACTCCGCCGCGCCGAGGATTTGCGTTTTGCAATTTTGCACTGACTTTGACTTACACATAAAATGCCGGCTCTGTTTACATAAACATTAGTTTAGTCTACTTTTTTTTTTTGGAGTCTGTAGTCAGTGTTACCACATTTTTTATGTTTGAGGTATGATTTGTTTGACGTTAACGTTGACACTTTTTTTTTCATAGACTGCTAAAAACTATTTAAGTTTGAACCAAGGATTTTTAATTCACGATAGTTTCCAAACATTGTCTAATGTCTATGCTCTTGAAAGACGACGAAGAGCTTTTTACTTTTTGTAAAAAGATCGATGTTGTCACAAAAGAAGTCCCGCGTGAATTTAGTTAGAC
The DNA here is from genome assembly GCA_912999785.1 of Hydriomena furcata. NCBI lineage: Eukaryota > Metazoa > Arthropoda > Insecta > Lepidoptera > Geometridae > Hydriomena > Hydriomena furcata. Next base: position 6,633,010 of record OU538821.1, read on the forward strand.
GAACTAAATCTGACTGAGAGACCATGTTGCCTTTGTTAGATGAGCAGAACAGAGATAGAACATTTCGTAGCACGACTATAGCGCTGCATCTAGGTGCCTTCGTGAAAAACACTCTATCTACAGCAATCATTTTTTACTGCCCAGAGCCAACTGTCGTATAGATCCGATATTATTCTGAAATATTTAATTAGCATACCTACCTACCTACTATCCACTCCACCTTCCAAAATGTTCTATGTTGTGCCCCAGAATCCCTAGATATAAATCTGACTAGCGCTTATTATATTTTGTTTTTGCTTACTATAATTTTGTATTTACAACATCACAGTTTACAAAGAGAAATAGCAATTTACCGTCAGTAAAAGCTTGTGGGAGGCTATATAAACTGTAAGCCCACCCCATTCAGCTTCCGCACCCGGTTGCACCTAGCGCACCGACTTTGAACTCGATGTACCCAGGAATATGTAGTACCTGCAGTACACGTGTAACTATCGATACCCAACCAGTCGCCGGCGCCAGCGCCGCGCCGGTTAGATTTATTGGACCGAATTTCATGGCTGGACGAACACGGTATTAATTAATATTAGATTTGCTGTAGCATATTATTATGTTGCATAGTTATACTATTCATTACACAATTTAATATCAAATAATTAATCACACTACAGTTTGATAATTTTGCACCAGTAAGTCTGTAGGTACTTATTGAGTTGTATATGATGGAACTGTCAATCGTAGACTATAAATTAATAAAGGAGGAAACAAGACAGGCACAGAACCCTGTAACGAGTGAAGTAGAAAGATGATAATAAATTACCCAAAACGAACTTTTTCAAGTACATATTTTTTTCTAATTAGATGTACAAAATAACAACACAAGGCGTATGAAATCGCTTGAAAAATTCAACACGCCTAACATAGAACCCGCTCAAGGAAGTTAAGTGCTTGTTAACAGAAATAGACTCATCAATGCCAAAGGGGTGTTATTGAGGTACCCTTCGATGCAGCCTCCTGACTATTTCCACCCCGATGCCCCCGTCCTGTATAAGGGCTGGCACAGCCTTGATATGTATGTAGGCCATACAAACTCAATTACAAACATACAAACATATATATTACTTTTTCGATCGATGTACTCGTTGGTTTCAAGGCAAAGACATTGTAGAGATGGCTACATTTTCAGTGCAGTCCAATTGATTTAGTTTCGTTAGTTCAGTTTAATTCAGAATTGTCGCAAAATGTGCGCACCGAAAGCACAAGAATTTGGAATTTCGTTTTATTAATGTTTGTGTTGAATTGTTGAAAATAACAAAGGAGTTTTCATTTTCAACTCGTTATACTAATTGCATGAGCTAGTTGGCCAACTCTTTAAATGAGCGCGTTTCACTTTTTGTGAATTTGTATTTGTAACGACTGCTTTAAAATGAATGTAATAAATCTCTACAAAACCTAACCACCCCCTGGGAACAGACTTTAAGCGCAGTTTCCCGCTGCACCCCAGGGAGAGGCTTACACGTGGACGACTAGGTTACCTACTGTAAAAAGTCTCTCAATATTTACTTTTAGATAACCTTCATAAAAATTGTATAAAATGAGATTTCTGTTTATTTTTACAACCATTCAACAGGCAGATTTTAATATGATAGAGTCTACTTTTCTGAATTCATTTTCTAGAGTGAATAGACCAAAAACGCTGCGACATATATAACTTTTCTAATAGTTAAACAACATAAAGGAAAAACCATTTAAATCACTACATAGTATAAAGCAAAGTCGCTTTCCGCTTCCCGCGTCTGTATGTATGTATGTTTGCTTATATCTTTAAAACTACACAACGGATTTTGATGCGGTTTTTTTTGATAGATAGAGTGATTCAGGAGGAAGGTTTATATGTATAATAACATGCTACCCGTGCGAAGCCGGGGCGGGTCGCTAGTCTATATATAAGTTTGAATGTTTTAGAGACAATGGGTACAAGAGATGTTTCAGTAAGAAATCTACAGGCATAATTATAAACTCTACAATATCTACGTATAATAATTTAAGCAATGCAGAATTTTGTTCGTAAAATGCAATTTAAGCTCTAAAATAATTAAATAAAATTCAACTTCCAATATATAAAATTCTCGTGTCAGTGTTTGCTTTTTATGTTTTTTTTGTGTATATTTAGTAGGTATGAGAATAGGTCTTAGGGTATTTTTATAATCTTAAGTGATAAAAATGGCGTAAAGTTTGTGAAAAACTAAAAGTGCTTTTTCTGTGGGATTATTGAATATGACATCTACAAACAAAATTCTCGTGTCACAGTGTTTGTAACCAATCTCCTCCGAAACGGCTTGATCTATGTTATTAAAAGTACGGTTTTTTTGAAAATGCTCCGTAAAGTTTTCTGTCTACGTAAAATCACGTGTCAGACAAAAAAATGGAGTTTTCCCCAAATTTTATGGCAATATCGTCTAGGCATATCTCTCTGTCGGAGGCAATTCTTACACATTAAGTGATTTTATTGTTTACACAAAGTAATAAACAGTTCTTGTTTTTATTATTCAAAGGCAAAGCGATTTCGGAGGTTTGGCGGGCGAATGCTCAAGCTTTGACACAAGGGGTGCGGATTCGTTTGACGAATGTTTACTTGATCCGCAAATATTTAGCTCAGGATTGGCTTTTGTCGGAAAAGTCGAAATGACAGTACAAGACGAAAGTCTAACACGTCATTCAGTTCAAGACAAAAGTACCAGACGAAAGTCCAAGACGTCAGCTAGTTCAAGACGAAAGTCGAATACGAAAGTCCAAGACGAAAGTTTAACACGAAAGTCCAAGGGGAAAGTCCAAGACGAAAATCGAAGACGTCATATAGTTCAAGATGAAAGTCCAAGACTTCAGTCAATTCAATTCGTTCTGATTTGCGTTTTTTTTTTTTACTTTTTTTATCTGAATTAGTAAGTTTAACAGCTTTTCATAAGATCCCATTATAAAAATTGCTAAATTGATTATTTCAAGCGAAATAATACAATTCTTTGATTTCTATGGAGTTTTCTCGAGTTTCTAAATAATTCCAAAACTAAACATAAAAAGATTATGGTTACTTCCCAGAAGTTTTAGTTCTTTCCTAGATCTATAGGATGAAGTGATTAAATATACATGACCACAATTGAGGCAAAATTTCACAGTGTGCGAAAGTTAAAATGAAAATACAAAACGGACATCTTCTAAATGACAGTTCAAGACAAAAGTCAAAGACATCATTCAGTTCAAGATAAAAGTCAAAGATATCATTCTGTTCAAGACAACAGTCAAAGACGTAACGACGAAGATAAAAACATCAGTTAGTTCAAGACGAAAGTACGTTGTACAAACCAGACGAAAGGCCAAAACGTCAGTCGGTTCAAAACGAAAGTCAAGATGAAAATACAAGACGGAAGTTCAACGCGTCAGTCAGTTCAAAACGAAATTCAAGACGAAAGTACGTACAAACAAGACGAAAGGCCGAGACGTCAGTCGGTTCAAGACGAAAGTCAAGATGAATGTAATGTATAAGATAAAATTCCAAGACAAAATTAAAATTCAGTGAGTTCAAGAAAAAGTCTTGAGGTATATCCAAGAGGCAAGTCCAAGACGCCAGTCAGTTCAAGAACAAGTCGAGAGATATGTCCAAGAGGCAAGTACAAGACGTCAGTCAGTTCAAGAAAAAAGTCGAGAGGTATATCCAAGACGTCAGTAAGTTCAAGAAAAAAGTCGAGAGATATGTCCAAGAGGCAAGTACAAGACGTTAGTAAGTTCAAGAAAAAAGTCGAGAGGTATGTCCAAGAGGCAAGTACAAGACGTCAGTCAGTTCAAGAAAAAAGTCGAGGTATGACCAAGACGTCAGTAAATTCAAGAAAAAGTCGATAGATATGTCCAAGAGGCCAGTACAAGACGTCAGTAAGTTCAAGAAAAATTCGATAGATATGTCCAACTGGCAAGTACAAGACGTCAGACGAAAGTTAAGACTTGAGACGAAAATCCATAACCTAAGTCCAAGGCGAACTTGATACGAGTATTTAAGGTGATAAGTGAAATTTTTGACGTTTTGTATGGGCTGAGTCTACCCGGATAAGATGGAAAAAGTGATAAAACTGCATTATCTCAAAAACCATCAAATTTAAAAAGAATCTGTCTGTAATTTATTTAGCTAGTATGATTATCTTACGAATTATATAAAAATAAACTGTTTAGCTATTCATAGTTTTGATTAAAAACGAAACTTGTGTTTTTGAAGAGCCAACTTTGGAAAATAAATCTATCGAGAAAAGTTTCACCAATCGTGTTTCTGTCTGTAATTTATCTATATTATATCCTTAAGTTATCTTTGTCAAGAAAAACAAAACTGTATGTTTTGCGGTTATTGAGAAAAAACGATCGAAAAGACGAAACGATTGAGATGAACTGTCACGTATGGAATGCTAACTTCTGCAAAATGTCGGCATGTGCCAAATATAATGTTTGGACGTGCTTCTAACTACCCCTTCTAGACATCTTCAAAGGATCTAAGAGCCTAGAGAGGATGTCTACCGTACTTGGGGATTACAGTCGTGATCCTATATAATATAATATACTAGCGACCCGCCCCGGCTTCGCACGGGTTTAATACATATAAACCTTCCTCCTGAATCACTCTATCTATTAAAAAAAACCGCATCAAAATCCGTTGTGTAGTTTTAAAGATATAAGCAAACATACATACAGACATACAGACGCGGGAAGCGGAAAGCGACTTTGCTTTATACTATGTAGTGATAATTTAATATCTCGTTTTTTTTGGTAGTTTACCAAAATGGTGTTTTGTTTTTTTCATGTAGGTACATCGAGATTTACGCTTTGTATCTAAGTGGTTTAAGCCTTTTGAAGCCACAGAATTGTCTTGGCTCGCTTAGTTCGCAGAATTGATTCTCGTAATATTTCCCAAGTAGATTTTTTGTGTCGCTCTGCTCGCTAGGTATAGGTACGTAGCCATTTGAATTGATAACATTATTAATTACTTTATCATTACCAGCCGTTTAATTATTTGCACCTATTTGATAGCATTGATTTAATCCGTTATTAACTGCAGCTTCCCCACCTACACACCTGAACACCCCCGCCCCTTCCTCCCCTTCCCCTGTGCGTCAATTTTTTAGGGGTACCTAAAGGGTAAAAACGGGACTATTACTAAGACATCGCTGTCCGTCTGTCCGACTGTCCGTCCGTCTGTCACAAGGCTGTATCTCATGAACCGTGATAGCTAGACAGTTGAAATTTTCACTTATTATGTATATTTTCTATTGACGCTATAGCAACAAATACTAAATCAGAATAAAACAAATATTTAAGTGGGGCTCCATGTACTATAACGTGTTTTTTTGCCGTTTTTTATAGATAATTGGTACGGAACCCTTCGTGCTCAAATACCTCCCACTCGGCCAACACGGCATATTATTTTAACAAGTACCTACTGTTTATAACAAACAGTATGGAGTTTTTTTAATTGTTCAGTAGGAGCCATTATTTGAAAGATGATAAACATACGCGCGTAATTAGTAACAAAATTTGTTTTAATCCAGGACATAATTTATTTATGGATATGCCATTTTTCATAAAAAAATCGTGGTTGAAAGAAAAATAGATTTCGTAAATTATTGAATTATTTTGCAATTTTTTCTCGGTATTTAACTTAAGCATAGTCCTAGGCTTCAGCCAGCCTCTTTGCTTGTGTGATGACCAGATTAAAAACTTGGTTCTCCCTGATCTCCAGGCTCCTAGATCCTTAGGTACATTTAAAAAAACCCCAAATAAAAACCATAATTTTTATAATTCCTTTAATTATTTATAGGAATTCACAGGATAATGCTGAAACTTCAAAAACACAGAACCATCCACAGAGAAAACAGTAAAAATCAATTCATATTGTAATATAATGATAACAGGTCCACTGCTTGTGCTGAAGCCTGATGCAGCATTGCTCCAAAAAAGAAAACGCTGAAAAAAGAGGGATTATGTTTACTAACCGTAGTCATTAAACCAATCAGCGCCTCCGAAGACTTTCAGCACAGATGAGATGCAGCTCAGCACCCCTGTCATCCAGAGATTCGGCTTCTTTTCTTCGCATGGCGCCTGCACGGGAGTGGGACAGGCTAGCTCTGCATCGGCTTCAGCTGCTGCCATACAAACAGCTTCGAAGCCCGCTTCCATGTTGAATTTATTTGAAGCCGCGTTAACGATGGAAACCGTGGTTCGCGGTCGGCTTCCAAAACAATTGCGAGGTTTGCAGAGGGCGGCCTACCCCGAAGAGATCTGCAAACTTTATGAGGTGAGAAAGCCCTCCACGGACCGTCCACACTGCTAAACTGAAGTCCCCTCCCTCCCTCGTGCGTCCCTCAGTCAGTCTTTCTCACTTCGATACACGCCTCACCTCTATAACAACCGCGTGTAGGAAGGAGATGAACTACCGGTAAATACCGTAACTCGCTTATTAAACGAAATCATAGGATGACGCACGATGGGGCGGGGGGTACAGTACAGACTGACGTATGTAATGTAAACAGTACGTAGGTAAGTAGTTAGGTATATAAAGAAACTTTATACAACTCTAAAGAACCCAATTGCCTTTGTTTATTTAGAAAAATCGGTGTTCGCTCTATCTATATAACAAATCAACGCAAAACGCAACTGGCCCGGGCCGAAACGTCAGTCTTCGTCAATCAATTGCTTTTTGCTTCAGTTCAGTTCAGTTCAGTCAGTCAAGTTAAGCTAGGTCTGTGTAGCCAGATGACTGCTTTGAATTCTCCCCAAATCCCTCCTGAAATCCCCCAAAATTCCGGTTATTGAGAAAAAAAACCCCAAAATATTTTTTACTAAATATTATTAACTAACAGTCCGTCTCGGCTTCGCACGGGTATGCTAATGAAGATCATAGGCAAATGTTTAATTAATGTATCAAACATTTGCCTATGTGGTTACATTATTAGTTACGCGGTAAACTTTTGTCCTGTGACTGCCACGTCGAATGTCGCGCAATGACTTTACACCTTAACGTCTTTTCTCAGATTAAGTTTTGGTACCTAATAAAAATTCCCCCCCAATTCACCACAAACGCAGATTTTTCCCTCCAAAGATTCCCCTAAAAATATTATCCCCCAAAGCTGTAAAAAACCCCCTACATTTGGGGAAAAATCCCCAATCTGGCATCAGTGAGCTGGGTCTGTTGGATGGATGGACTGAACAGAATGACACTCAATCAAGGAGTTGTGTTCAAAAACTACGGCCCGAGGCGCTCAACGACGCACCGGGCATTCAGGAGAGTCTGATGCGTTCGGTAAAGTAGCTGTTGAGGTACTTTGGCTAGAGGAACACTGAAGTGTACGCATAGTGTCGCACAACACTCAAGTGATGTTTATGAAACAAGATATTGTCCACTGTGGGTCGGAGCCTACTATGCGTTCTCTTAGTGTCGTTCTTGAATACGAGCCTGAGAAATCATCCGAGTGTTCACAACGAAACGAATCGTTCACTAACATTAACTTTGTGGGCGTCTCATCGAGCTTACGCACCAGAAGAAGCTCACCCACTCAGTAAAAGCGTAGGGTAAAAGCAAATCCACAATTACAAATAAACAAAATACAAAGATGCGATGTGTGTTCACAAAATAAATACCATCAACTGCATAAAAATAAAATTAGGTATCGCCTGTCCCGCCGATATATATATATAAAAACAAACTAAACAAGACTTATAGTTTCATCTTGGAGGTTAGTTGTCAGATCACATTAATGTCAATGAACATACAACCTAGTAGTTCGATCGTGTGTTTCACGCTGACTACGTAGTTTCTGAACACACCTCTAAAAAAAACAAGTAGGCGCTCGGTACTACGGTAGTGTTTGCGAACGAAGGACAAAGGAGTTCTGACTTCTGACTTAATTTATATAATATACTAGCGACCCGCCCCGGCTTCGCACGGGTAGCATGTTATTATACATATAAACCTTCCTCCTGAATCACTCTATCTATTAAAAAAAACCGTATCAAAATCCGTTGTGTAGTTTTAAAGATATAAGCAAACATACATACATACATACAGACGCGGGAAGCGGAAAGCGACTTTGCTTTATACTATGTAGTGTAGTGATATGATAATAGATGATCAAACGCTCTTCAGTGAAGTTCGATCACTATTATATGAATCGATTCATTCGATTTATTTAATACTTTAGTTTTATCGATTGGCCTTTATGTATCACTATATTTTTGACATGAGCTACACATTTTTATATGTATCTACAAAGATTTCAATCTGGAAACACTGTGAAAGTTGGTAGTAAGTGCTGGGTGGTACGGAACGTTGAATCCGTTTCTTACGGCTATTAAAGTTCGGCCGTTCTGAGAATGCGTTCCTGACACGTCGCGATTGTATGACGACGTAACTTTGTAATGGCGTTGCAGTTACGATAAAAATATTATTGCTGGTTGTTTACCGTTTTAACAATTGATGAGCATTAAAACAACATTATTACAACATTATAATCACTATAACGTGACTAACTGATAGGTGTCAGGAACGCATTCTCTGAACGGCCGAACTATAGACCATATAATAACACAATTTTACAGCAAACGGCCATATGTTAACTAACGTACTCTAAAAAACGGTATTTTTTTGGTCAAATCCGCAAATTTTCTCTCTTGTGTACAGTATCCCCCTGGTATACCCAAATGTAGCTAGTGGCAGCACATTATACTCTGTGGGCAACACTGCTGGGTGGTTTCTTTCTATCATGTTACATGTTTGTCATTGTTTGTTTCTTTCTTTTCTTTCTCGTACGTCGTACTTGACTTTGCTTGACTTGACTCGATGACTCGAGTCTCGATGTAAACATAAATGACGTGATATTATATCGAAAATTCGAATGACTTCTGAATAAACATGAGTTTTAAGTAACTGACTATTATTGACTATCTGTGACTAAATTCTACCTGTCAGACTCAGAAGATAGCATCAGTAACCGTGTAAGAAAACATCTACAATGGACAAGAAACTATTCCTGAAAGATTCCTTTGATAACTACAAGAAATGGGTGATTAGTAACCCAAACCTTGTCACCGATGTGGAGACCGTGGTAACCTGGTCATCGTACTTTATCGCCGGGAAGATTAACAAGTCTCCCGTTGTGTCTGAGCTGGTCTACTCATTATCAAAACTGTTGTCTCTCTACAACGACCGGCTCATCCGTGAGGCGTACGGGAGTGAGGCGCAGTATTATGGCTTACGGGAGCAGATCAAAATGTGGCTGACCGTCATCCACTACAGTGAAGTCTTTGTAGAACTTGTTGTGAAGAGCCGGTGGGGCACACGCGGCAAATGGACGGCTGCGACCGTGCTTCAACTCGTCAAATGTACCTCAGCACTAGTACTATTGCACAGGTTCAACGAGCTGCCTATTTCCCATCCCCCTATTCCATCACTTCAAAGGAGGAAATTTACAGAGGGAAAAGAAATTGAAGAGGAAGATTCATTCTTTACTCTCAAGCGTTCAGGTAGAATTGTGCGTCGTGTTGATGGTGCTCCACCAGTGGCTTTCCGTGACTGGCAGCCTGTTAGGGTCAAAGATCAACATATTGAAAAGCTTGATGTCAAACATATACTGTACGCCGAGTCAATGCACATCCTAAAGCCCATCATTCACTTGGCTGCTATGAGATTGTTTGGTACTAAAGCCTGGAAACAATGGTTGGTGGCCCTGAGTGTGGATGTAGCATGCATGAAGCTGTACAGCAAGCATGCGAAAGACATGAACCCAGAGCAACGGCTGGAGCTTAGCCGTAGAAAACTGAGCCTTGTATTGTACTTCTTGAGGAGTCCAATGTACAATGGTTACTCTAAGAATGTTATTGAAAACGCTTTAACTTCAATGTCCAAGAAAATTCCCATGCTGTCAATAATCAGTGGACCGATTATACAATATTTGAATCACTGGCAAGATATCTACTTTTACATGTGGGCATCGTAAGATGTTAATCAATTCCACTAGAAATAATGTTGTGAACTAAGAATACCTTGTTAATTCTAGAAATAACAGTGCAATCACTATAATCTCCGTGTTTAGCAGAAATAGAATTACATTTTATGGTTTTACGAGTATGTCTTTTATGATGAGAAAATCATCAATCATAATGTAATATCTCCATTTTATATTTTTTACAAACTTCTTGTAGTATTGCTTTTGACTTTGTGACAACGAGATTATTTGCATGTGTTGATTATGCTTGGTTCCATTATTCAAAATCAATCTGTATTTACTGTGAATGCTAGCAAAAACATCCTAGAACTAGTTTTATATAATATTTACTGCCAAAATAGGAATACAGCCACAAAACACAACCTTGTTATCCTACCAATACTGGTTGGTATAATGAAACTGGGCATTAGCAGCAGTTGTTTTTTAATTTCTTGGTCTAATAATTGCATTATAATATTATCTAAGATATATTCAAGTTAATCTTACACTATGAACCTACATTCATTATTATCTACATCCACTATTATATGCTTATTCTCAAAACAATTTTGTCTGAGAATACCTTTAAATGATGTAGTTTCCAAATATTATCACTCTTGTTCAGAATGTGTTGAAATGTAATCATGTTATGATAGTCTAGCTAGACTCTAGCTGCTAGAGGATATAAGTGTTATAATATTCTAAGGGGTTTTCTACAAGAAGGTAAGTTTAAACATTTTTACTTGGGTTAAAATAGGTGATTTGTTGAATGTTATGTAATGTTGGTGTCGGATATTTCTTTTTATATGATTTAAGTTTTTTTGAAGGACTTTAAAACTGCTCCCATGTCTGTTACTTGGCTAGTCTATTTGTTATGGATGTTATTATTGATATGGCTGTGTAGGTATCTGATTGATATAGCTATCTGATGGAATATGTACCTAAATTTCTAATAACTATGGAATGTTAAGGGTTACTGATGTTACTTACTCTTTTACTCTTCATAATATTATAATATTATAATATCTGTGGTGAATGCTAAACATGATTTTTGAAATTTATTTCATAAGCATGTAAATAAATATCTTATTCAATTCAATATTGTATTGTACCTTAAAAATCACCCTGTGTGTCTGGGTATACTCACATTCGTAGAAAAATTGATTATTAAAATAGGTTGTTCAGTTGTCTCTTATAGATCTTCATAGAAATGTTGGTCTTCACGGGTTGATAGGTGATAATTTTTAGTAACTATTTTTTACTTACCTGCATTATTTATTACTTATGTAATTACCTTCATTCATAGTCTTTTGAACTTAAAATGGTTAATAAATCTGTTGCAATCTCTTTGACATGAATGTGACAATGACAAAACATTTTATAGGGCCGGGCTTTGGTAAAATAAAAGATTATGAATGAAGCTAATAAAAGTTATACTACATTTATATCCTATGTATCTGGTAAGAAGGTTTAAAAATTAAATAAACAAATTGCTTTTAATTTTTTTTTTATTTTATATGGTACTATTTATCTTATACATTCGAAAAATCACACCAGGATACATTTTTAATATTCCGCCAAAAATAAACTTATAATATGATAGCAATGTTGATGTAGGTAATTACTAAAGATTACAAAATAAAATGCACGAAAGTAATAATTTTATAAATAAGCATAAATGTTCTACGTAAAACTTAAAACGTATTTTAAAAAAAAATAAGGTAAAGGAACATTAAAAGTAACATTTGAAAGAAAGTCATTAATGCGCTCCCAGTCGACGATTGTTTTTTTTCGAAACGAAAAAAGAAATACTTCTGAACAAGCCACATCTCCTATTTTACAATGTATAGTATATGTGAATAAAGATGTACCCATATTTAATCCCTTCGATAAATAATCCTACCGACCGCTGCAATGACGACAAACACACGTCGGAGCGTGGTCCGCCTTAGCTTTTCGAATAAATTAATGATATAAATAATGTATAATTACTTATCAAAAATCTATTCTAATAGAAATCTAGATCTACATATTACCTATCTTTAACAATAAATCACAAGTTGATTTTAATAGTAGGTATATAAAATATTTCGATCATAAATTCTAAAACGTATCATTTTGAAATAATATCTTTACCGTGAAAAGTTTCTACTATTATGTTTTCAGCTTAATAGAAATCTAGGTAGGAACCTGAAGTAATATACTTATAAAGATAGGAGATGTGGCTTATTCAGAAGTATTTCTTTTTTCGTTTCGAAAAAGAGCAATCAGCGACTGGGAGCCTCTTAATTACTAAATTTATAATCCATGTTTTATTTTAAAACTATTAGGTGTATGAAAAAATGTATACGTAAAAAAATGAGAACTATTGTAGGTAGACTAATAGATGATTATTTGTCTACATACAAACATAAGTGTCCGAATATACAAAATAATAATATATTGATAGCTCTAGAAAATGCTTGGTAAAAATAAATAGTTACCAAAATAAAAGAACAAATGGAAAACCGAACCACAGATACTATTCATCACTACATAGTATAAAGCAAAGTCGCTTTCCGCTTCCCGCGTCTGTATGTCTGTATGTATGTTTGCTTATATCTTTAAAACTACACAACGGATTTTGATGCGGTTTTTTTTAATAGATAGAGTGATTCAGGAGGAAGGTTTATATGTATAATAGCATGCTACCCGTGCGAAGCCGGGGCGGGTCGCTAGTGACATATAAAATAAACAAGACGATTAATTATACACGTACCTACAGACACTTACTTAAAAACATTAGATTTTTGTATGGGCAGAGTTTACCCGGTAAGATGTAAAATATGATAAAAACGCATAATCTTAAATACTATAAAACTTACATTAAAAATTGTCTTTAATTTAGTTAAGTAGGTTCGATGATTGCCTATCAAATTATGCATAAATGATCTGATTAGGAAACATTTCTGAATTTGAAACTAAAACGAAAATATTTATTGGTTTTTACGAGAAATTTTGGAATAATAAATATATCCAAATAAGTTGAACCAATATATAGTGTTTCTTCCTTTTATTTATATAAATGAAATCGTAGTTATCCTTGCTATATTTACAAGTTTAGTAGTACCTTGAGCTGTAATAAACCTATGGCAAACATTGATAAAAACACTATTCAAATTTCAAATTGTTTTTTTGTCAGAAAGCTGATGAAGAAAAGCTGCATACTTACATGCAGATACAATAAAACTAAGCTACGAGATAAAAACTACTAAAATCCTGACTAATCTACAAAGTAAGTTTTATAACCGCGGGATAAACCTTGTTTGGATACTAAAATATAACTTAATTTAGAATACTACTCATTATGGTGATATGACACAATTTAAATATACGAGTAATAACATAAAAAAGATAAAATCGGCTTAGGTTTAAAAACTATGTACATAAGAGGCATTTATAAACCACATAATTCGTAAACTTATACCTATTCTTACAATCTACATAACTATCTAAAAAAGATATTATATGACAGTGAAATATAAATTGTAAAAAAAAACAGACCCGCTGCATGGCCAGTCTTTTAAAATCGAAATTCGAATAGATAACATCAATGAGATTGAATTTACCCAAAGCTTACTTAATCTAAATAACTATTCTGCCGTGCAGCCTGTATTAAATGTCCCTGAAATGACGACCGCCATTGCAGTAGAGTCTGTTCCTCTAAAAAGCTTTGTGAAGTATACGACAAACTAGCCTAACTTCTTATCACAGTCTTTCCCAAAGAGTTCGTAACCTTTTTTTTTCTCGCCATTATCTTTCCTAGCACATTACTGCATACTTTTTAGTTATTTCGTACATTTTCTTCAGTGATATAATTTTCAACAAAAACTGATGCATTTGCTTTTTAAATGGTTACATTATTTAAAACTGTCAGTCGACAGTGAAAACAGAAATACTTGTTGTTATTTTTTTAGATTTGCATAGATATTAGCTTCATTCAAACAAGTAGGTAATTTTTAAACAAGTAACGATCTCATCGCCCCAAATTCTGTTCTAAAATACATTTTTTATGTCACATACTTATCCATACTATTAGGAATTGCCTTCAATGAACTACCTACCCCTTTGCATTTCTTATTTCACGCTCTCAATTTTAACATATCGATCAGCGCAAGCTTCACAAAGACCTAAAACTGCTGTCATACAATATCAAATTAACTTTTAAAGACTAAATATAAAAATAACGTACAAACAAAAAGCAGCATGACATTATAAAATTATGGCAAAAAAAATAAAATAAAAATAACACGATGTTTAATTAAATATACCACAAAAAATTTTTACTCTATTCTTTAAAATTATTTATTTCTTTATTAAATAATCCAAGACCTGTTTGATAAAGATTTTATAATATAAACTCTATACGTGCAATGAAGGGTTATAGGGAGAGCATAAGATAGACAAGACAGGAATAAACATAAGATAAAATAATGTTTTTAGTTATAAAATGAATTCGTTGAACTTACTCACTTCGTCAAAACTTCCTTACTTTTATTGAACACAGGCAAACCAAATGAAATTTGGGGGTAAAGTTGTAAGAAAACATAACTAACCACGCCCCCCTTAACCCCCAACGCATCGCTTTATTTGTACCACGGTATTTCTCATACAGAATGCTCTGAAAAATAAAAATTCAAGGATCATGAAATAAATCCAGATCAATGTCAAATCAGAAATAATTATTTACAACGAATTACTCACGAAATATACTTTTCATACATTTTGATATTACACAATACATTTTATAGAAATAATGTTAAACATTGTTTGTTAAAATAAAAATGAAAAAGAAGTAATATAAAACATGAAAAATGTTAAACTTAACATTCGTAATGTCGTATATTTTAAAGAAAGAAGATATATTTTATAATATTATTAATATGTATATGTAAAATAAGAATATAAACTGCCAGAATAATTAGAAATTCAATAGTTCATAGGAGTCACCACTTTACTGAAAAATTAATAACTAAGATGTTCCTTACGTTTGTGGAAGACTGCCATAATTTTGTTGTGTTTTCTTAAATTAAAATGATAATACATACAATTACAATACACCTAACTAATTACCTAAAGATTACTTATTGTATTACATAGAAGTGATAAACAGGTCTTGGATAACATTTGACAATATTACACTATCGAGAGTTTGTACTTTATATTTAAAATGAAATTCCTTATTAGAAATTCTAAATCCAAAATGTGTGAATAAAACATAAATTAATAACTAGTATAAATTCTCGAAAGTGTACGTACTACATTACACATACTTATTTTAATTCGTCATTAATTAGGTCTTATTTAAAAAAAAATAGTGATCGTTCGTTATATGCACGGCGCCAGTATTCGAAAATTTAGTTTTTTATTAACTTTTGAACATAACATTTTATATGTAATTTTAAAGAATAATTGTAAATCGGACTTAAATAAATGATCACGAACGGTGCTACTACAAAAGTTGTGTCACTAACTAAGAAAAACTAGACGGTTCTAATGCACTCTATGATATTCCTTTAAGAATTTAGAGTTATGAAAAGTTTAGAGTATTGTACATGTAACTTTACAGCGCGTTTTAGTACCTAGCAATCTGGAAAAGCGAAAATAAGGACAATAGTCTGAAGTACCTACCTATTTACTGGTCTCAGGTGGAATTTTCAAACAAGTATACAAGCATGATAATAAAAACACACATATTTTGTCGTAGCACCAAATAGAAGCAAGAGGCCCCCTTGTGGAGTAACTAAGATTTTATTCTTATAATCTAATACTACCGAATGGCAGGTAAAGCAAAAATGCTAACAAGTCGCACCCCTGAAGGCTACACGGGGTACGAGTCATCGCAAAGCGGTCAACGTTTTTTTTTATATTAAACACATAACAGCTTTGAGACTAGCATTTTTACTTTTAATCAGTTTGACACGTCAGCGTTATATTCAAATATCTATACATTTTGAAAGGACTGTAGTAGGTAATTTAGAGTTCATTATTTTTCAGCTCATAAATTTATTGTTTTCCGTAAGAGCAAGATAGAATCTTTAAAAAAACATTTCAACGTAATTTCGAGTCTATTTCGGGAAAACAAGAACTGTTTCTTTAACACCAAGAGAGTTGGGTGTGCAATCACTTTAGTTGAACTATTGTTCCTTTGGTAGATATTGAAATGTGTCTGATTTGTTCGTGGCAAAAGTTAAAGCAGAGATCAGTTTATATGAAAGCAGATTTAGAGTTTTTTTTGTTACACACAAATTATGCGAATCAAAATGTTAAAATTAATATAAAAGTAGAAATATTCCTACTAAAAGGTAATAATTAATGCTCTTTATAAAACGTAGTAAAAATAGCTATTTAGATATGTAAATAAATTTAGCTAAACCATTCCAATTTCATTCCAATACATTTGCAAATCTTTCAAAATAACATTTCACATTACAATTCCATTTCTTTCAATTTCTTTAGCATTGTAAATATGACTTTATGACTAATATTATTGCGTGAATAAGACTTGACACAATGCAGGTTTTGCGGCAGACAGGTGAGTATCGCACGGTCCTAAAATTGTTAGGACCGCAGTAATACATACATCCTTCCGCCGCATACCATGGCCAAGAAAAACATACCAGTACTACGTCCTATAACTCAACACTTACAACTAAGCTCGCTATATCATTGGTACAGGAAATTACAGATATTATGGCAACATACATGTAAAATCATGTATCAACAACGCCCTGCGCGCTGCCATTCGATCCCGCATCGGGATTCGGCTCCTCTCTCGATAAATAATACAAAATAAACACCAAAAAAATAAAAAAATATAATAAATAAAAATATCAAAAGTCGTACTGTTATACAGAGTGCAAAATGTCCAGTCCCGAAAACGATACAAGTAAACTATATAAGGCACTTACTGGATATCCATAGATTCAT
The DNA here is from genome assembly GCA_912999785.1 of Hydriomena furcata. Classification (NCBI taxonomy): domain Eukaryota; kingdom Metazoa; phylum Arthropoda; class Insecta; order Lepidoptera; family Geometridae; genus Hydriomena; species Hydriomena furcata. The sequence goes on from OU538821.1 coordinate 6,649,989, forward strand.
CTGCGTTCAGAATTTAAATAATATAACTATCAACATATTAATGCGTAGTCACCTATCAAGCTACCGCGGCGTGGGCGTGAACACGCGACATCCCGTGACAATAACTGATTGGCAACCCACTCGACAAACCAAGCAAACAAAAGAATAAAAGTACCCATATCATGTATAAATTCTAAATCGTCACAAACAATAATAAATCAAGAAAATGTCGAGCGGCGCTGTTTTCGGAAGCGGATTTGATTTTACAAACTGTATAACATTTTGGATAACGAAGAGCTTAATAGAATTTTCATCGCGGCTATCACGTCAATCCAATAAAAAACCTAGAGGTTTTATTTTGTTTCAACTGTTATAGGCCGCTAGAATCAACTACTTATATAGGCCCTGTTTGAGGGTGCTTCTAACCGCCAATTGAAAGCCTATTTCAAATTCCCTGGGGTTACCCTCATGAGTTGATGTGATGGGAGATGACTCAATGCGCGACTTTACAGATACAACATGTCGTGATATTACGACGCGCACGCCACCTAGCGTCAAACGTTGCGTTCGCGTGTTTATCCGCGACAGAATACTGCATGGCGAAGATCCGCATCTTTAACATTTATTACTGTGACGAGCTAGCTATAACTAGTCCATCTGAGAAAAGATCTGAAATCTCACAAGCAACATGGTACTTTTTAGTCTGTAACACAGTAGGGTTTTCCACTACTGTTTTCAGACCGTTATACCGATAGATGATTATAATAATCTGCAATGATGGAGAAACGCTTAAACCATGGCGTAATAAGCGTTTCTCGAGTCACCGTTGAATAACGCACGCGCAGTATGTCATCGTCCTAAGCAAAAGGCTTTCGTAACAATATAAACAAAGAATTGGGACGCCTCATTATCAGATCAGAGACCTAACTAAAAACATAAACATAAGATAGGATGATACCGACCTTATGCTTAAATCTGGTTAGGTCTTCGCCAACATCTGAACCGCCTCTAAACCGTTGCTTATTTTGCCGGTGTATACTAAAGCCAAACTGTCTGCGATGCTGAAATAAATACTAGAAACAACAAGAACATATTCCAATACTATCAGCATCACAGTAGTTAAAATCGTAAATGCAAAGAAATCTACATCAACCCATTTAGGGAGCCATTTGAGTTTCGATATACGCCCCAAATTACGATGATTAAGAGCACAAAATAATTTATAAACAACCGCATCGTGGATGCTGTGATCACTAGAAGTGACAAAGCCGATAGCGAGGTATAAGCCACAATAGCGCAGACATAATGTTTAATGGTAAATCGTGTTTCTACTAAGCAGACTTGCGAATCTTTCTACAGTTCGAAGTGTAGTTTTTCCTGTGTCATGTTCCCGCCCCGTTCCACCGGATCCGCAGGCCTTTCAGGAGAAACACTATTTTCCATAAAAAATGTCTCTGCTATAAGGCCGCAAACTTAACAAATAACGGTCGGCCTACAACACTTAAAACTATACACCGCCGTGTAATCCTGACCACATGTTTATGATCATTTATACACGACAATGTTACGACATCGGATGTTTGCTGTCGCCCACCATTTTGTCGTGAAGGCTGTAATACAAAATGGCGTCATGCAAGACTCAAACATATGGAAGCTTGAAAACGCCGTGCCAGTGTACAAAATAATACAAATTAATAAATTAATAAGAAATACTGTAAAAGAATTTAACTGAAAATAAACAATAAGTAAAATAAAATGGTAAAAGAAATGAAATTATCAGAAATAATAAAAAAATATATTTAATAAATGAAAATATAAGTGAACAAAAATGCAATATTAATAGTAAATAAATGAATATAATACAGCCGGTTGGAAGTGGCACTATCTATAAAACAGCCCCCGTTGACAAACCTTACAATTCTGACGCTCGAACGTCGTCTAAAGTGGAAAGTAATACTCTGATAGCAGTCCAACAGCATTACATTCGGCTTTGGACCTTCCGCGTGACAACTAATTAATCTTAAACAGCAACCATTCCTCTATGGTACAAACTTATGGCCTCTACATAAAATTTGAAATAACTAACATCCTTACAAGCTACGCCCATGACGGCTCACCACCGACACGTCGACATGTCTGACAGGCAATGCGCTTTGGTGGTGACAACTCGACCACTTATTTCCGACACATCCTTAAGCATGTGGTTAGTTGCATACCAGCCACTAGCCCCATAAATAATTCCCAGTCGAAACAACCCAGCCGAACTGCAAGGCACACAGCAAGTTGCGAGTTTTGAGCAGATTTGAAATGAACGTCAAATTAAAAATAACGGTGCTCCGCAAAGCATAACTAGCTATGTCTCTCTCGCTTTCAATTGAAAACAAGCGAGACCACACTGGTTTTGCCTTCGGTGCATAAGATATATAGCATCGCCAGAAACAGCGACACAAATTCATAACTGCAAAGTAAGCAAAATTATATAATCATAACTTCAAACAAGTTCTAAGTTCTCGACCGCGAGAGCCAAGGACAAAAAACCACTCCAAATAAATAAAAAACGCGCACTTAATTCGCTCAACACCGCTTCTTGCTGTATAAACCTGAGATATTATAGACATGATAAGTCAAAGATGTTACTGACTTGAGTCACAGATGTTACTGACTCGCAGTCGAAGATGTTACCGACTGAAGGAGTCAGAGATGTTACTGACTCGTGTCATAGATGTTCATGACTTTAAAGTCTTAAGATGACTATCTTATCATCCGCTTTTAGGACAAACGGGCGGTTGTATGATCGGCAGCTAATGTACGCAAACCAGCGAACAGTTGACGATTCGGTCAAAGTCGGCAACCCTTGAAGCACCGTACTTGTAGGTTGACGACGACAACTGCTGACGAAAGATACTGCCCCACCCAACAGAGTAAAGTTGCGAGGAAGGGTGATACAAAAGGCTGGAGAACGTCGATACGTAACGCGACACAAGTGACGTTGACACGTCTGACGCCATGTCATTGACAATAGTGACGCGTGGTCACCACTAGCCCTTCACGCCACAGGTGGAAAAATAACCAAGTCTACGACTGCGTTTACGCTATTATCTGCACTCCATAACAACCGTATTATAACTTTCCATTTTGAACGAATCCAAAGCGAAAATTTACATTGATGTTGCAAACCCGTTATTTATAGCTTACTCCCAACAAAGCCGAATTCTCAGCCTTATATGCCAAAAAAAAACAAGACCTATAGTGCGAGAAATACTGCCTTGAAGATCTAGATCGTTATGCTTAGAGAACGTATAGGACACAGCTAGAACTGCCACGCCCGAACTTTAAGCATGACAGATTTAGTTAAAAGAATAAACTATAATCCACTTTTCGCGGATGATGCCGTCCCCAACGCCACTCCCGTTCACCGAAACAAAGCAACATGTACTTTGTAACGTTTGTAAATAGGGTTTTAAATTATTAAGAAACCATCAAAAAATACCGTGATTTGATGTGAACCAAAACTGGTTTTAGATTTTCAGTAAAAATAAACACAAATTTGAAATTATATAATGCGCATTGTGTGTCAGACCTGACGACGATTGACTGCCTTTCTGCCATTCCAATTGTTAGATCCACGTATGAAGGAAACTCAATAGCCATTACAACCTGATATTGAATCATAAGCAGATCAGAATTGGTAATGGCATTTAAAATAAGTCCCCCTACCTCAGGCGTGATCACTATCTTAGAGTGATCATTGTAATCTGTAATTCTGTAGCAGCTCGTATCATAAATTAGCAGCAGGGGTTCGGAATGCTTGTGAAGCATCCACTCTATTATACAGTGTAGTGAAACAACACGCCGGCAAGCGTTGGCAAAGGCAAACACGACGATTTCGTCGGCGTGATGTGTTGCTAAAAGCAAAGCTAGCCTCAAGCGCAAAATACGTGAACTACGCACTCCTCAGACTAAACCGTGGTTAAGCATCATTGCATCATAAAAAACCGAGCAAAATGCAAACCATGGAACAGTGACGCAGCACCATTGACATTGTACCGTCCTAAAATAATAAGGCACTTGGTTGGCCGGTACAGAGAAAGTGAATTTAGTGTCAGTTGACAGGTACGCTGCTGTGATTCACAACTGGATGCAAAATATTTACAGTAATGATGGTTATTTCAACAGCGTTAAGTGTAAAATAAAAATTGTCTTGAATGTGAATTGAAGACATTACGCCTGTTGTAAGAGATCTTGTTGAGCAATGGTTACATCATCCAGTAGTGAACCAGGTCACTGTTCCGCGAGAGTAGCCTTACAAAGACAATAATCGGCTATGATTATTGAGCTGTTATTAAAAGACGCAGTAATCTGCAGTGAAAACGTCATGGGCAACTTAATCTACAACCATTCCATGTTCGTTTTCTTCTCGCCTTGGTCGATTAAAACTGCTTCTTCTTCGATGCATCTGGAAAAAACATTCATACGTTAAACATCGATGCTGTACCTTAAATTTAATTCGATCCGCAATAAAGTTTTTCAAATCCCAATATTGCAAAATATCTAAATATAATAGCATTAACTATTTGACTGACATAATACTAGTAACAACAATGAAATAAGTAACTATTTAGACTCGTTATGTCAAAAAAATGTTGGGATTACATCACGAGTTTTTATTGAGTGATGCTATACATCGGTGTTGGTCTAAAACACCTGAAACAGCTGTGTGTGAGTACGTACCACAGCTTAGTTATTGAGCCAGTCCCAGGATTCCTCCTGCTTCTGGACACGTATTTCTTTGACGTCGGGAGGAGGGCTGGCAACACCAGCGCGCGAAAGGTCGCGAGTGTCGAGATTGCGAGTGGTCACAGATTCCTGCCATGGCTGCGTTTGCTCATTCCTGAAATGGTTCAGCGTACGCTCTGAGGATAATCTTCGATTTTAACTATTTCAAATATTAGTTAAAATTATTACCCATAAGAAAGTATTAGGATACCTGGCGCAATACGGACCGACACGCGACCAGGCTAATTTGAATGGATATGGTGTTCTAATGTGAATCTATGACGACCAGGCGCTACGAAATATCTACAAGTTATTGTAGAAGTTGCGCTACGAAGCTACGAACTTGAGATGGAGTTTAAACTGTTGTAGTTCCATCGAATCAGGATTCCGCACCAAAATAAACTTATCAGGAAAAATAATTCAGACGAAAAAGCTGCAGATTTCCTGTGATGCCCGACTAATTGCCTGTTAGCAGATCTAAATATATCCAAAATTGAGCTTGGAAACCAAAAAGATAAAATATAAACAGGAGGATAAAATACCGCTCTTTTTTCGCATTTTGACGAAATCATAGTTTGAGATGTATATAACATCTCAAACTATGATTTCGTCAACATAATTGCAGCTGGAAAGGTGTTAAAATGTAGAAAGTTAAAGAATTTAAACTATTTTACGTGTGCACGATATCGTTATTTTTTTTACATGATGGTGGTTGAAATTGAAAACTTGTCACTTGCATGCATTGTCAATCTTCTGTCTTCTATCATGTTGTCAGTAATAATACCATTCAATATTATTAATGTTTTTGCTGTTTTTCTGTTCACTTACCACTGCGAGTAGGGCTCCGATGTAGAGCTCTTCATGGCGCCGTACCCCTGAGCTTGGTAAGGAGTGGAAGAATTGCTAGCGCGACGAGTATCTGTGCTACCACCCAGTGTACTCCAACCACCGCGGTTATTGACCTACAAAAAAATAACTAGTGTCTTGTATACCGTACAACACGCCCGTAGAGGAACCTTGTTGGCCCAAGTTAGGGTTACGTCGACTTTCAATCCGAAGGTCAAGGATTCAAGTCCTAGCCGTATATCGATAATTTTGTCTATTTGAAAATGTAATGCGCAAAACGAGCTCAAAACTGCAAAGGAAAACATCGTAAAGAAAGCAGTTAGCATTGTTATAAATGGGCAGCAATGTAAAATACTGCAAAATGTGGGCATGTGTCAAATGCCATGTTTAGACGTATCTCAGACAATAATAATAAGACGTAGAAATGAGAATCCAGACAGCATTCAGATGCACATTGAATTGAGTCAAATCGAATCGAGCAAATCGTTTAACATACTGAGCGCATTTCGTTTGAGAGAACTTACGTAACATTTTTTACAAAGACTTTTTCCTTACGCCCCAACAGGTAGTAAGGGGCAAAAAAACAGAGAATAAAATATTTTATTATCTTAGTTTGTATTCATACATTTCAATGCCCATTAGATAGCACGCCGTCAAATGAAGTTAGAGTAAGCCAAATCGGATTATTCTGTAGTCCACTAAAATACGCGTACATTTTGAGATCCCTTTATATAAAGCTGTAAATATGTAATTAAAAGAGATTCCAGCTTTGTTGGCATTCTAATATTCAAACAACGTGTTTATTATATTAAATATAAAAAAATAGTGAACAAGTTGGTTTAATTATTTTTAGAAAAAAAAATGGTATTCTTATCTTCAACGTAGTGTAGTGTGCGTGGCAGGCAGACCTCGTTCAGATAATCGTTTCATGAACAAATCACATGCACAATGTTTCACGATTTCACGGGTTTACGAACGACAAACATCATCCATCTCCAACAAACATGACTGAACTTTCATTCAAACTTATAATCATTTCAACAAACAGAGTTCTCAAACTGCGTTTTATTGAATACTAGCTACCCGCCCCGGCTTCGCACGGGTAGCATATTATTAAACATATAAACCTTCCTCCTGAATCACTCTATCTATTAAAAAAACCCGCATCAAAATCCGTTGTGTAGTTTTAAAGATATAAGCAAACATACATACATACATACATACAGACGCGGGAAGCGGAAAGCGACTTTGCTTTATACTATGTAGTGATGAAACACGTATTATTCTTTTAATATCTGTGTTTGTATAATAATTATATTCTCCTAATTGTGACGTACCAGTAAAAGAAGCGCTTGGCAAATAAAACTAGCTAACTGTTAAATATGTGACGGTGAAATAATGGGCCGATTTATCAATGCTGTTTTCATCTCTCAAACAAGGCGTTATGTAAAAAATGGGTTTGGCATCTAGCTAGCGATAAGTGTTTGTCCAGACTAGAGGCAAACATTCAAACACCCCAAAATCACGGCATGTACTTGACCCATTCAAATATACAACTAGTAAACCCATCCATCTTCGACTTTATATCTACTCATTATCTTTAGGTTAACTAGAAATCGACAATTGAAAACGCTCGGCACACGACAAATGTAACTCGAACCGACTAAAACTTTTCGAAGTTTTAACGAGTGCACCCAGACGGGGACTTCGCACCGACACTAATTTAAATTAAACCACCTAGCGCCTGTGAGATAAGTTTGCGAGCAGATATAATATTATTACTCGTATATCCCTAACAGCCAGCGACACTGAGCGTAACAGTTAAGACCCTGTATGTCGACGATTGCTCTTTTTCGAAACGAAAAAAGAAATACTTCTGAACAAGCCACATCTCCTATTTTTATAAATATACTAGCTGACCCGTGCCCGCTTCGCTGTGCGTAAGACATTTCTAATACCATCGTGGACTTTTTTGTAGACGTTTTTAAGGTGTACAATACTGTAGTACATTATTTTGATATATCTCGTGGGGTTCAGCCAGCATTTGCAATGTAAGCGCAAAAAATGTGTTTATTTACGATATCACATTAGAAACCTCTAAAATTATCAGTGTTTCTCTACTATATTATGCATGTATTATACATATAAACCTTCCTCCTGAATCACTCTATCTATTAAAAAAAACCCGCATCAAAATCCGTTGTGTAGTTTTAAAGATATAAGCAAACATACATACGCGGGAAGCGGAAAGCGACTTTGCTTTATACTATGTAGTGATTACTTCAGGTTCCTACCTAGATTTCTATTAAGCTGAAAACATAATAAAAGAAACTTTTCACGATAAAGATATTATTTCTAAATGATACGTTTTAGAATTTATGATCGAAATACTTTGATACCTACTATTAAGATCAACTTGTGATTTATTGTTAAAGATAGGTAATATGTAGATCTAGATTTCTACTAGAATAGGTTTTTGATAAGTATAAGTTTACATAATTTATATCATTAATTTATTCGAAAAGCAAAGGCGAACCACGGAAAATGGTTATGAGGGGTGGGTAAAGCTACCCCTATTACTTGCCTACGTAGGTACCAGCAACGCGATCTCATAAAAACTGTCGATAATATTTGCGTTACGCATACGCCATCTAGAGCTTGCCGTTGTTAACTGTCTTAGTCGTTTCTGCCGCGGTTTTAGGAACTGGCAGCGCCTTAAGCTTACCTGTGACTATTCATATTTAATTAGTAAAGGATGAGCTGCATAAAAGCCATACGAGTTACTTTGTGCGAGCTACGAGTAAGTCGATAAGCACTTCCCGAGCCTTAGGGGTAGAATTGTATGTTGCGCATCGCAACGCATTATACTTAGAAGTTATTATGAATTACAAAGTAAAGATGGTTAATTTTCAAAAACAAATCTAAATGTTTATTTACTCGTAAAATACAAAACCATTTGAATTTCCTAAATTAAAAAAAAACAATGCTTTTTCGTTAACAGAAAATTCGTGAATTCGTAATTCAGAGAGAAAGCGTCCCGCTAATTTAACAAAAACTTTAAGAAGTAAATAAGTTTTATGCGAATAAAATAGTCTTAAATTGTAAAAAACTTGGGAGTAAATTCCCTATTCAACGAGATTTATGTCCCTATTTACTACCAACCACATTCTGGGCGCTAAATTAAGAATTTAAAAAGCAAAATAACATTAGAAAATCTATTCCCTTCAATCCTCGTGGGTAACCGCAAAGAGATCCTATTGAGCACGATAGGACCAATCTTCTCCGAGCCAACCACATAACACTAGTAATGCGTTCTGTATTTCACTTCTAGTTTTTATCCAGCGTAATGTATACATAATATAATGTAACAGTGTATCTACTTTTCAGCAATCCATTTAATCTAGCTAGGAGCACCCAAAAAAATATTCAATTATTTAGAATGTTAGCATACATAGAAACGCAACTGTTATGCCAAAAATCGTATCAATCTTACCTACCTACCAACATGCCGCTTATCAGGCAAGCAAAGGTTCTATGACAAATTTTATCTACACAAAAAAGTAACAAAGTAAATAGTCGATGAAATTAACTTTAAAAGAATATTAGAATGTTTTACCGTCTTAGAAAAAACGTATTGAAATGGAAACATTTGAAGAAATACATTTTTGGTTTGGTGGTAAACCGATCACGGAGTTCGTAGACAGCTCAAATATCTAAGCAATGGTTTACCGGATATAACCGAGACCTACAGCTTGACACACTCATAATCTCCGAAGCAAGGAAGCGGTCTGTTGTTAATGCAACCAAGGAACAGTCACCTATTGTATCTGCGGTAAACGTCATTTAACCTAATTGACCCGTTAAAGACGACTTATGCAAGGTAGAGATCTTCCAGACTAGACTAAAATTGAAAAAAGGTATATACTCGTATTTACAGGTATCATGAACGGCGGCAACGAATTTCTAATAATGAATTTAGGAATGCAGCCCGCAATAATACTGGTGCTTCCAAGTGAAGCCAACAATACTTCACAGGGGAAAAATACTTGCAAGCACAAAGAAAGAAGTGCAATTAGTTCTTGCCTAGTGGAGAATTTTCATTACTTATTGGGAGCTTCACAAACGCCATCCCTAACTCCCCCACGCTCGAGGCAATCTACTAAGACCGCAGCTGAGCGGTGTTGTTGTTCCTGACAAATGCAATTCCAAGTATCGACGGTTAATTAATCTGAAAATGGTTTAAGGAAGGACATATTCCGTTTTACGAAAAAAAGTGGATGCTTGGTTTGATGTTTTTTTTCTCTTTGTGGAACTGGAAATGGCGATCGAGTTTTGAGATATTTGGCCATCGAGACAAATCGAGTAGTCATTATTTATACTGTACACAGCTTGACCTATAAAATACCATACAGCAAAGAATAAAAAGTACGATGGGTAAAAATAAATGAACTTACCTTTTCAGTGACTGTTGTTGCCATTTCGGAGACTTTCTGCGTAGCGATACCGCCGTATTTGACGGCGCTTTCAGTGGCCGAGCGGGCCACCTTCGTCACCGACGACGTGAAAACCGACCACCCCTGTTGGATGAAGTGATTATGTAGCTACTTACTATAAACAACTTAAAAACACAAAAACGATATAGTAAACTAGCAGGTATGCAAATCATTCGGCTTGCGTTATTTATTACCCACAAAAAGCAGTTTCGGGTTATTCCAGATGAGCAAGACTAGTCTTGAGCTTCCAGCTGATAAAATGTAGCGTGAAGTGTTTTGATCATATTATGCAGCATAAAACCAAGGTAAGATGGTTCAAAGTATCATATGGATCATCACATCTCCTCACGCAACATACGAGTACATCTACACAAATGAATCTACGCAATAATTAATGCAAAATGTCGCAAGTTCGAAATTAACAGGTGCTTTGAGAAGACGACGCGATGGCCGGATATGTGTGGTAAGCAATATATTCTTTCTTGTGGATGAATGACGAGGATGTGCGATTTTTTTTTTTTTAGCTTTTATTAGATTATTAGATAACTTCAAATTAGGTACACCTGACGAATTAAATTTTTCTTTTAATGTTAGATATAGTTGTTTTATTTCAGAAAGTCCGCTTAGTCCTGGTTTTAGGACTCGTACCGTATTAAGCGTATTTGTGTACGTAAACCAAGGTATCATTAGCAACAAAATCTAAAAAACCGGCCAAGTGCGAGTCGGACTCGCGCATGAAGGGTTTCATACCATTATCTATAAAAAAGGCAAATAAAATCACGTTTGTTTAAATATTTATTTTATTTTGTTTTTAGTATTTGTTGTTATAGCGGCAACAGATATACATCATCTGTAAAAATGTCAACTGTCTAGCTATCACGGTTTATGAGATACAACCTTATGACAGACAGACGGACAGCGAAGTCTTAGTAATAGGGTCCCGTTTTTACCCTTTACGGTGTTCCGTAAAGGGTAAAAACGGGAACTTTTTAGTGTTCTAAAAAGTATTATTTTTATATATTAAGTTAGGAGAGAAATATCAAAGCCTTCATTATCATTTAGTAGTGCATAGAACAGTGGACATACAACATGTCGAACATTATTGATAAACGCCAGTCGCAAACATATAAGCATTATTGAATATATACGCCCGACTAAAACTTCGAACACTTGTAGGGGAGAATTAGACGGCAAAGGGTAATAATTAAAGGATGTCTATCTAAAAGTACGCGCGTACTTACGAATACAACGAACAGACGCATTTTAAAAGACAGACTGATATTATTTATCTAATTTATGATAGCTTCCGCCCGACGCTTCCACGATGTCCTGGATTAAAAAGTATCCTGTTTCCAATCCATTTCAATATAATATAGATATCAAGTTTCATCATTTAAATGTTAACGGTTATAACGTAATTGATTAATAAACATCCGAACTTTCTCTAACTAATAATATAAGCGTGATAATTATTAGTGCGCAACATAACACCAATCATGGATGTTAGACAATGATCAAAGTCGGATGAGTTTAGAGCAAGACGCGGCAACAGTGGAGAAACCATAGATACGACGAAACACCATAGACAGAAGTGATAAGCTTTGTTCTGCAGTAGACAAAGTTTATCTAACGTTGCAAACTCCTTTCTAAACAATTTTAATAAAAAAAACATTTGACTATTCAAGATTCAAAAAAATAATCCATAATAGAAATTCTTGATTCACATTATTCCTCGTATTTGGTAAATTTTAGAAGTTACATTTCATAAATTACATTTTCTCTCAGACAGTGGATTCAATTGAGTTTCCAGTCAAGAAAGAATTCGAGCAAAAAAGCTAGTCTACGGCGAAAATAACGCTATTAGTAGATTAGTTCAGGCTTACTAAATTACGCATACATGAACTAACATCATTAAAGTATAGATATAATTTGGAATAGAATTAGTGGAGGAATAATTCAATGTAAATTTTTTTAATTCACGCGTTGAATTTCTGTGACCTTTTTCAAGGAAAAGTTAACAGAATTAACTACATCTTCATTAACGCTAAAAAAATGATAAAATTATACAAAGTAATCGTTTTTAGGGTTCCGTACCCAAAGGGTAAAAACGGGACCTTATTACTAAGACTTTGCTGTCCGTCTGTCTGTCACATGGCTGTATCTCATGAACCATGATAGCTAGACAGTTGAAATTTTCACAGATTATGTATTTCTGTTGCCGCTATAACAACAAATACTAAAAACAGAATAAAATAAATATTTAAGAGGGCTCCCATACAAAAAACGTGATTGTTTTGCCGTTTTGTATAGATAATTGTACGGAACCCTTCGTGCGCGAGTTCGACTCGCACTTGGCCGGTTTTTTCTTATAAATACATAATTAGTCGCTAATTTTAAAATTATCCTTTTGTCGAGACTGAATTATACAAAGTAATCGTTTTTAGGGTTCCGTACCCAAAGGGTAAAAACGGGACCTTATTACTAAGACTTTGCTGTCCGTCTGTCTGTCACATGGCTGTATCTCATGAACCATGATAGCTAGACAGTTGAAATTTTCAAAGATTATGTATTTCTGTTGCCGCTATAACAACAAATACTAAAAACAGAATAAAATAAATATTTAAGGGGGGCTCCCATACAAAAAACGTGATTGTTTTGCCGTTTTGTATAGATAATTGTACGGAACCCTTCGTGCGCGAGTTCGACTCGCACTTGGCCGGTTTTTTCTTATAAATACATAATTAGTCGCTAATTTTAAAATTATCCTTTTGTCGAGACTGCGCTGCCTATCAGTTTTGTTTTTCATCGACTACCAGCTCGTACGAGTACATTGCCGTTAGGTCAGTGACCAGGTTGATGTATGTACTAACTAATCGATATCAATTTCCCTTGGAACTCGAGTTTGGTTGCGACGACTGAAAAAGTTTTTACTAAATCATCACTACATAGTATAAAGCAAAGTCGCTTCCCGCTTCCCGCGTCTGTATGTATGCTTATATCTTTAAAACTACACAACGGATTTTGATGCGGTTTTTTTTAATAGATAGAGTGATTCAGGAGGAAGGTTTATATATATGTATTAAAGCCGTGCGAAGCCGGGGCGGGTCGCTAGTTATCATTAAAACAATACAATCACCCCTTACCTTATTGTATTAAGAATCCCCATACATTCCCCAATACCTTCACTTAGTGATCGAAATAATGCAGGGTATAATTAAGAAAGACCCAGAACCATTACAACAAACAAGTCCAGCATTAACCAGAAAAAAAAACTTGTGAGGTGTCAAGGGACACCCGGATGGAACGAAGTTCTCACAAAATAACGTGGGACAAGGGAAGGGGAATCAACTTTGACTTCGACTTCGACCTCGACCTCGACCTCCACCTCGACCTCGACCTCGACCTCCACCTCCATCTCGACCTCAACTTCCACCTCGACCTCGACCTCGACACAATTAATAGATATATATATTAATAGATATACTATAGCAAAAAAGTGTCGTGACAACTTTTCGTGACAACTTTTTGTGACAACTTTTCGTGACAACTTTTCGTAAGAATTTTTTCCGTCTAGCCCCCTTTCACAACGCGCGATAAGGAACTTCGTTCCAAAAAATCTCATCTTGGTAATGATTGCGAACATACAGCACACAACAAAGAAATCCAATTAATTATGCAAACAATAGGACGCAAAGGCATCTATGTCCAATGCATCCCTTTGTGGACGGAAGCTCGGAAAGTATTTTAATTAACTTTCAATTATTCAAGAGAATACCTTCGCAGATTGGCTAAAGTACAATGGAATATCGAATGTGAGATAAACTGTGTTCTATGTCTATCATATTATAGACGCACTAATTGGTCAGACCCTTTTCAGACGTATTAATATTATCAGAGAAAGATTTTTTGTTTACGGTTGTCAAAATGTGGGCATATGCCTAATGTAATGATTGGACGTTCCTCTGAAATTTCTCTCCTCCCTCCATCTCCAGGGAGGAAATCTTTCCCCCTCATCCCTCTTAGACATCTTCAAGGACCTGAGCGCCTAAGGACCCGAGAGGATGTCTACCGTACTAGTGGATAAATCATACTCGTATATTTGAAAGTACCAATACCAATTTTGCTGTCCGTTCAACCCATGTTCAATGAGTCTTTCCATTATCTGTTAAAAGGCTTCTATCTCATTTAGTCTTGCTATTTCTGCTATATACGAGTTTCGTATATCTACTGCACGTATCAGCCTAATATATTTGGGATTGGTGGCCTGAAGCGGCAAACTAATTAAGTAATTGAGATACACGCGTCAGCTAAAAAGCGCCCTTCAGAATAATCATAAAAAAACATAATCAACATACACCATATCTCTATGCGGACGAAAACTAACTTTTTATGTCACCAGACATACTTATTATTGACCACCCCTATGCGCAACGTCCATTTCGCTGTTAATTTAAAACCCTATTAAGTCGAAATTTTAATTAAATACTAGGGGCGCAGGGTTTAATAACTATAGGGTAGTGATTGCATCCACCCCGGCTTAAATCTGAGTGATGAGCAATAAGGTCCCCTAAGAACAAAATTTCATTCAAAATTTCTCATTATCGTTTGAATACCTATGAGAATTAATCTGTTCAGCGATTAAATTACTTTCATAGATACTCGTTGCTCTAAACTCATGTATAATACATGTCGTAAATTTCGTCTTAGATTCCACCCTTACGATGATTACAGCACCAGTCAATATTCTCATAGTAGTGAAAAAGTCATAGCGCACGGAAATCTATTAAATAGAAAATGATTTTAGCCACCAGCGTATTTCCCCGTCGTCATCAATTTTGACCTTCTAGTCTAGACTCACCCTAAATGCACTTACATAAATATTTAATCAGTCCAATTGTGTGTGCTTCTAGGAGCTTTCCTTAATTGGTGCTTGTTGGAAAACACACATTAAGTGGCCAAGAAAATGTCTTGTTCTATTGGAAGTAAGCTTCAACTAAAAACGTCGTAAAGTAGGCACTTGGAAACTCTTGGAGCGAACTAATTGATGCTTGAAAAATTGCAAACTATTAAAAATTTACCAGTTTGCGGGGGGTTTGATGGTACACTTTGACCGAGATAGATACGACACACGTCGTACTTGTTCAATAACGCACGGAATATTATTTCCCTCTTGAAAATATGATCGATCTAGATAGGTGAAGATACTTTCGGTATGAACCAACGAACAACTGATAAGCTGTTAGTGAGCATATGAAAATCAATAAAGGTGTTCGTTTACTCAAAGCCTCATTTACATACTATAGCACTAGTGTTTGCCCTCGGCTTCGCAAGCATGGTACGCGGATAAAAAATAGCTTATGTCACTCTCCAGATCATCTCTCATCCTGAATCTTGAAAGATGTCACTGAAATATCGCTTTGGTCGATCAATACTTCTAGAAATTTAAATTATAGTTTCTGTTCGTAACCATAATAATAGTGCGCGTGTCGAATCATAATAGATCGGTCTTGTTATTTTCATGCAGAGCTGAGTTCTGATGCAAAATCTGAGCTGCAGTAATGGCAAGTGCCGTCTCGAGACCTCGAAGGAATATTAATCTACCGATGTAGATGCAAAACAAAAAATTAGGTATTAAGAGTATGATGTTATCTTCAATTTGTAGTTCGTAAGCTTTATTTACTGTTTCGAAGATATTATGATAAATGAGTCAGTGAATTTACTTTTTAAGACGATTTATGAAAAAAACATATTAGTTATTTTTGGATAAGTGTAAAGCCGGCTGCAACGTGACCAGACTACGTCCAGTGTGTTTGCTTGTTTGTGCCTCAATAACGCCTAAAATACAGCGGATTTGGATGAAAATTAGAATACACATAGCTTACTTCCATGATATTTTTTATCCAGGTACCAAGTTGTAGTTTTTTTCATCATAGTAATTAGTAAAATTATAGTTTAAATAACTAAAACCTTCCTCGGGCTACAGATAGATAGGGGACTGCAGTGGTCCGACCACATCCATACGTTGTGTGGTAGGTTGGGCAGTGCGTGCTACGCGTTAGGTCGACTTGCGTGGGTTGTGTCTGCAGATGTGGTACGTGCGTGCTACTTTGCTACCGTACATTCGCTGCTGCAGTACGGCACCGAACTTTGGGCACGTGCTGCCGACTGGAAACGCGTGTTCAGATTGCAGAAAAAGGCCGTACGTGCAATTGTACGTATCCGTAGCGATGTTACTGTTAGGCCGTATTTCAGTCAGTTAGGAATCCTCACGCTGCCCTGTATCGCAATCTATCAAGTGGCCACATACGTGAGAACAAACCTAGACTCATATGTGTTACACAGCCAGGTCCACGAGCACAACACGCGCAACCGTCACAATATCAGACCGATATCTCGGAGGCTAGCGAAATCATCGAAGTTGACTCACGTCATGGGCCCTGCTGTATACAATAAACTGCCAAAGAATATTACCGAGGCCAATACATTATTATGCTTCAAAATAAAACTTAAACGCTGGCTCGTTGACCAATCTTTCTATTCATATGACGAATTTGTAGATTGAGTTGTTAAATGATTCAAATTATTATGTATTTCAAATTATTCAAAATGTCAATCTTTATTATAGAATTATGTATTTAATGCAATTCCCATTCTTATTATTACTACAACTATTAGTAGTATCTTATAGTAACTACAATTAGTATGTAGTACCTGTAGGAAGTACCTACTTAGTATGTAAGTAATAAAACTGTTATTTTATGACGTGTAAAGGTGTTTACCAATAAATGACTATTATTGACTATTATTGACTAAAAAAAAAACACGCTCTTATAGCAATTGTCCACTTTATTATTATTATTTATCCATGATGTTTAAAAGGGTTTTGTAAACCAACGTCTCGAATAGTTTTACAAATGTTTCTACAATACCCACTTTTCGATTGGAGAAAGTTGATTTAGTATTAAAACTATTTGGTTTAGAGTAAGGAGATCGGTTTGTATTAAAATGTGCGGAACAATGAAGGAATATAACAAAGACACTTACAATTTTACAGTTTCAAAGGATATAATTAAAAAGTTTCCAATTCAATATTTGTCTTTAGAAAAGAACCCCTTTGTTGGACTATATCCATAAAGATTTTAATTCACTAAGCTTATCTTCGTGAACGCATAACTGAACTTGATGAGCTCATCTTTTAAACCTTTTAATTCATACCGTAGTTCGTATTCGAAACCTTTATTCCAATAAAGTTGAATTGAGTTTTAAGTTATGATTATTAATGAGTTAAGATACTTATAACTTTTCAAATTAAATAAAAGCTACTTTAGACCATTGTTTTTGATCAGAAATCGAATAAGAAGCTAAGAATAGTAAATTAGACTTTATTTTTGTATGGGTTGAGTCTACCCGGATAAGACAGAAAAAGTAATAATAATAATAATCATTTATTTGTAACTAAATATTTTTGAAGTACAGTATTATACTTAAATACACTAAACAATACAAAAACAGTAGTGATAGATGGTTTTCAAAATAATACGGTTTCATCCGTATTGTTTTGAAAACTATCAAACTTAAAAAGAAACTGTCTTTCATTTATGTGGCTATAGTATGATTGATTATCTAACAAAATTATGTAAAAATGAACTGTTCAGCTATTCATAGTTTAGAGTACAAACGTTATTAGTGTTTTGGAAGTAAAAAAGGAAAAAAATCAATCGAATAAAGTTTCACTAATCGTGTTTCTGTTCTTTATTTATAAGTTTTATATCTTTGTCATTTTTGACATTTATCTTTGTCATAAAAAAACAAAACTGTATGTTTTACGGTTATTGAGAAAATACTATTCAACATGAATGAAAAAATATGTATCTCGTCCTCAATCAAATACTTTGTTAGCAAAATCGGTTTAGTAAGAACCTAGTATTAAAAAAAACTAGTTTTATTCGTATCAGGTATCGGGCACGATTTCACAAGCTCTTCGCTTTCAATCGAACGAACTATTCCTATTTTTAAAGTTAATTAAAACCGACAAACTATTGAACCTGTTGAAATACAAACCTAAAAGGTTTAAGTTGTTCGCAAATAAATAGAATACCTGAGAGAGCGATGCAATATATAAAAGCTTTATAAAAATCTCGAAGCAAAGACTATAGTGTTGACTCATTTTACAAGGCAAGTTTTTCTTTGCTGCATTATTAAAATTTTATTTTCACAAAGGAGAAGGTACGAAATAGGTAGAAAAGTTAAAATGCCCAGACAGTAAGTAAATACGACACTTAAAGAAGCGACCTTTCAAAAAGATATGTCTTGCTATCTATCTTGTTAAGCGCAACTTATATATCAATTTGTATCTGCGTTCTCGATACTTTTATTGAATCAATTGTACTGATATAGCAAGTTCACGACTTACTTTATTTATTATTTGCGATTGACGTCTTGAAATTGAATGAATGAGAGTATTTTATTATCTCGGGTATTTTAATTGTAAATTTTATTCAGTGGTAAATATATATTTTGAAAAACTTTTATAGCTATTGTTTACAAATAGTTGGTGTCGTGATGACAAATAATGTTCGAGTTCATAAGTCTAAGTGGTTTTATTTTTATATTTTACCTTGAACCCAGTCAATGAAAACACAGGAAGCTTGCCTGTGGCTCGCCAAAAAGCAAGGAATTTTGATGTTCCAAAAAACTGGGTTCGATAAATTGCGCCAAAAACCTCCTAGAACTTGACTTATCAATGGGTAAATTAACCTCATCGAAGCCATGGGTAAATTAACCTCATCGAAGCCCGAGATAAAGTTAAAGGACAACATAGAAATTTTGTTCTTCCGAAAATCTTTATCACATCTTCAACAAAATTAAATGGACCCTACAAATATATTAGACAAGGGCTTTTAAAGCCAGACAGACGTATCGTGTTAAGGTACGGGACAATTCATTTGAAAAGGCGTTGAACTTTACTTAAGAGTATTTAGGTATAGGATGGTTGGCTATTGCTTAGGAACTTTAAAATATATTCAATAATCTTTATCTTTATAATACTTACATGAATGTGCGTTAATACACCAAAACATTCAAATTTCTGTGTCTCTAAGTTTTCGAATAAAATCCTACGACAGACAGACAAAAGTTAATATACGATTATATAAAGTAAAGTAAAAATAATATTGTACTAGCATATTAAACTGGATCACGACTATGTTCCATAAGTATGGTAGACATCCTCTCAGATCCTAGAAGTCTAACGGGGTAGCCAGAGGTACGTCCAAACATTTCATTTCGAACATGCCTATATTTTTGCATGTTTTAGCATTGTTTTAGCATTTGCAGGAATTAGCATGCCAGACGTGGCATAAATACTAACTGGTTTCCTTAAGATGTTTTTCTTGTCCATTATGAGCACGGGTTAATGCGCATATAATTTTACGAATTGGAAAATTCATTGATGGTTGGGCGGGATTCGAACCAACAATCTTCGGATTAAAAGTCGAAGTACCCGCCATTCGGCCGACACAGCTTATACATGAATATTATAGTGATTTGCATAAAGATAAATTAAACATGAAAACGTATTCCACAATGTGTGGGAATTAACATTAGTTGGTGACGTTAATATCAGACTGGCAATAGCCCCCAAGGCAGCCCTCAGCGGTCGATGGGAAATGGAAATTGAAATTGTCCCACCTGCCATATTTCCGGAGCGACAACGCCATAAATTAAACAGCCACCCAGCTTATATTCACAACAGGATAAGCTTTTTCAAGGCACTTTAAAGTCGCGTCTCCTGCTACTCGGATACTGACAACATGGTGCCAAAGAAAACAGTTTTACGTAAATTTTATAAATTGCATATTTAATACACATGTTAACAAATATGAATGAATGAATAAAGAGGCGTTGGGCTTGTAAACTGTCACTTATGGAATGCTAACACGACTGCATAAAGTGGGCATGTGCCAAATAATGTTTGGACGTGCCAACGACAACCCTATTTGATATCTTCAAAATTTAGCATTTTTACGTATCAAAACAATCGTTAATAAAAGGTATTATCGACCGAATATACACACTCGTAGTTTACATATCACTGCTTCCAATAATCGTATGTTTTTTGCATATAAATGCAAAATGAAAGCAGCTCAATCGAGAGCCCTCTGTGGAATTAATCCCTGCGATGCAGGATACAGCAGCGAGCTCTGTTTTAAGGGGCTCCCAGTCGCTGATTGCTCTTTTTCGAAACGAAAAAAGAAATACTTCTGAACAAGCCACATCTCCTATTTTTATAAGTATATTACTTCAGGTTCCTACCTAGATTTCTATTAAGCTGAAAACATAATAGCAGAAACTTTTCACGATAAAAATATTATTTCAAAATTCTATTAAGCTGAAAACATAATAGCAGAAACTTTTCACGATAAAAATATTATTTCAAAATGATACGTTTTAGAATTTATGATCGAAATATTTTATATACCTACTATTAAAATCAACTTGTGATTTATTGTTAAAGTTAGGTAATATGTAGATCTAGATTTCTATTAGAATAGATTTTTGATAAGTAATTATACATAATTTATATCATTAATTTATTCGAAAAGCTAAGGCGGACCATGCGCCGACGTGTGTTTGTCGTCATTGCAGCGGTCGATAGGATTATTTATCGAAGTGATTAAAGATGGGTACATCTTTATTCACATATACTATACATTATAAAATAGGAGATGTGGCTTGTTCACAAGTATTTATTTTTTCGTTTTGAACAAAAACAATCGTCGACTGGGAGCGCCTTAATAAACTTTTGCAATCAACGGTGCATGCAAGGGTGTTTACTGTTGGAGGGCAAACAAAACCTCAAAAGGACGTGCACCTACGAGGGGTGGTCTTAAAGTTCTCGGAAAGGCAGGTTTGTAAAAGGATGAGGGGGAACTTCTTGTACCTGGTAAAACAGACCTCCTCTCCAAGTACCTAATTTCAAACAGCGATGAGAATGCTCTCGTGTTGCATGGCAGTATTTGGTTCAACTCGTATGTAAAAAACAAGAAGGAAATATTGAATCTGACGAAACTTCAGTTCATCGCTGAATCAAAGCAGGAGCTCATGCAGAGGCATATAAAAGGCGCGGTACTCCTTTATTCTAGATGTCATAATAGACCGAAAAAAGTCGAAGCCGCTGTTTTTCGTAATTTAGAGGAGATTATGTTAAAAGACTACAAAGAAAAAGAACTATGTAAATAACAGGGGAATATTAAGACACTTTACTGAAAAATTCAAAGATGCTAATCAAGGTATAATTTGTGAAAGCGGTATCAAGGAGTGCTGCTTTTGCACGTCAACTCACCTATTCGCAAGAGCTCACCACCCACCCTCGCTATAGTCCAGACCGTTATCGTAGGAAGCTTCCCTACGATTATTAATTGTCATAAACACGAAAATAGAACTTCGAAGAAAAAAATACTGACGATCAAAAAGTTAGTCAACAATTTCAGCCTTTTTTGAAGGCCTTGACAAATCATTTTTATTTTTAAAGTATTAGCAAAACTTTTGCAGGGAAGGAAAACCTACTTGCTTAATTTGACCCTCCAACCCTGTTATTCTGCGAGCTTTTTGACTGCTCTTAGCTAGAAGCGGGCAGCCTAATAGACTTCAGCTTCAGGCGCGTTTTACAATATTTCTGATTCAATCTTTGCTATTAATTTCGAGGGGGACCTCGGTCACAGTTGACGATTTTGTATCTGTTTGTGAAGATGTAGGTTTCATATTATAGCATGTTAAAATTTGTATCTGATTGTTACGATGTTTAAACTTCGTTGAGTGAAAAACATTTTATTTACCTATAACTCATTTAACCTTTGTGCTAAAAATACCTTTGCTTTTTGAAAACCGTATTAGCCATAATTATCGCCTCTCTGAATGAGGACGAACATGTAATGGCGCAAAAATGTTTCGTAGATAAACTGGTGGTAAGTTTGTAAAAGCACGACTTCCTTCTCCTGGATCCTGAAATACATTTGTGGTGACGTCGACGTGTTTATTCATCTGCGACTAAAGTCTGGAATGTACATGTTAAGACTTACCGAAGCGAGTGAGGACAGCGTATTGTCGACCATCTCGTTGCCACTGTGCAGAGGAGACATTGGCGTCGATTGCGATTGCTTCGGGGTGTTGCCGAAGCCGGTGTACCGTCCACTGCCGGTTTCGTTGCTGTGAACAAAGCCTAGATTTACTACTCATCGTCAGTTGAAATGGTGTATACAGACCACAAGTAGGCATGCCTTTGTAGCCACGTACCAAGTCATCTGCAGATTTCATACGAGCTTTAAAATCTTATTAATTTCGTAGTGCGTAATTACGGTAGCCTAGTATATGGAGTAGTCATCATAAGCGATTATATCTAAATATATATATAAACTACTCGTCACGTTGTTTTTCCGCGATGGACTCCTAAACTACTTAAACGATTTTAATAAAGCTTTGCACACCTTGTGCAGTTTTATCCAACTTGAAAGATAGGATAGCTAACATCTCAATTTATAGTCGCGATATCTGTTGACACAGCAACGCGTGGCCGAGTCTGCTAGCACATATATAAAATCACGACTGTTTCTTGGAAATATGTGCAAAGATCACGGCTTCCTACTTACCAGTAGCCACGATCCTCATATCTTCGTTTGCTTTATACAAACTCATCACACTTTATATGCATGCTTTTGGCTTCATAGTACTTTTGACAAGTTTTTTTCTAAAACATATCACCTTCAAATAATCTCTTTCAAGCATAAATAATTAGACTTTGGTATATGCTTCTCCTACTGCTATTATAGTACGACAAATTATGAGGGGCCATCTTCACCTATCTAATTCCAGTGTACGTTACAATAATAAAAATATATAAGGAAAATAAGAAAGCATTATTAGTCGTGCCAAATAATACTCAACAGACAACACACTGAGTTGTGGGTGTAAGAAATTAGGAGTTGGTACCATGGTAACACAAAACCCATAGCTCGAATACGATTCATCGCATCGTGGTAATAGGTATATTGCCTTTTATTCAATCGAACCCAACCATCGAAAATGTTTATCTATTTATTCGCCCTCCAATATCGTTCGTCCAATAGTCAAACTAATTAAGCGTCGAGCTTCTTGAAAACGAAGTCTTCAGAAACGAAATTGAATTTTGATATAAAACGAAGCCTGTGTGTACACATTAGATATCAGACTTGGCAATTCTATGAGACTACACGTGGGGCCAATATTGTTGAAGGGTCAGCGATGCTCTTATCGCGAGCAGACAGCGCAAGATGGTAGACATTCTTTTATGTCTCGGTATCTACTAGTATATTTATTAAATTGCTAGCGTACTCTATAGAAAAATATCTTTGAATCACGTATGGAAAGTTAACTACGGCAAAATGTGAGCAAGTGCCCAATTTAATGTTTAGATGTGCCTTCTTGACAACCCTCATTATACATCTCCAAGGACATCCTTAAAGATGTCTAATTGGCGCTTAGAAGGGAAGAGGGTGTTTTCCGTATCTGGGGATTACAATATAGATACACATATGTAGATATAATAGAGAAGAGATAAATTTTTTTTTTTTTCAAATTTAATAAACCCAAGCACAAGTAGATCAAGTTTAACAGCTTATCCTTTCTTAAGAAACATCAAACAATCTGGTAAGGGATCGTTCATAAAACACGTGAGGCTCGAAATAAAATAGTCAGCAAAAATTACGAAGATCACAAGAGGTGTAGAGAGATATCACGTGTATTTATTTTTTCGTTGAACGCACGATTTTTAAACCAAAAACTCTAATATCTGTCTAGTAATTTTTGTCACGGTCCTTAATTTTCTAAAATTATATTAGACTAGCTGAAACGTGCCCGCTTCGCTGTGCGTAAGACATTTCTAATACCATCGTGGACTTTTTTGTAGACGTTTTTAAGGTGTACAATACTGTAGTACATTATTTTGGTATATCTCGTGGGGTTCAGCCAGCATAGCGGAAAGCGACTTTGCTTTATACTATGTAGTGATTACTTGCTGTCCCCACAGACGTTGTTCTGTCAAATTATTTTTTTTCCATAAGAACCTTCTTCTGATAATAACGAATACAACAAAAAAGAATTAGCGAAATCGGTTCAACTGCTCTCGAGATTTGCGCTTAGCAACACATTCAGCGAATTATTTTTATATTATACTAGCGACCCGCCCCGGCTTCGCACGGGTTTAATACATATAAACCTTCCTCCTGAATCACTCTATCTATTAAAAAAACCGCATCAAAATCCGTTGTGTAGTTTTAAAGATATAAGCATACATACAGACGCGGGAAGCGGGAAGCGACTTTGCTTTATACTATGTAGTGATAGTGATAGATACTTTAGATAATATTTATTTTTAAAATACTATGTACAAAAACTTACACGTGTACGTCAACTCAATATTTTGTTAAAAAAATTGATGTTAGTTTACTTTTGTGCTAAATTTCAAGTCGATAACTCTGGTCACTTAGGAACAACAAGTACGGACAGATACAACGAAGACGCAAAATAAGGATTTCATTTCTCTTCTGAGGGATCTTTTGTTAACGGACCAACAAAGAACTAGAGCTTAGAGTAAACAATAGAAGCACGTGTCGGAACACGCATAGTAAAGGCTTTCTAAGGCTTAGTTATAGATACATTTTTAAACGCGACAATGTTAAATCCAAGCTGAAATACGAACGGTTAACATACCCGAATGATACTCTGAGATTAGTTAAACCACTTAGATGTGATAATTTTCCTTGTCATTTCATTATATTTTAATATCTTAGTAATTAAATTATTTTCAGGAATTCGCAATTACCTGTACAGCCGGCAGGCGGTGGAAACAATTTGCTTAGATCAACAAAAATCACCACTTCAAAGCTTTATTAAACGATCTCTGTATCGAAGAATTCAGCCAAATTTTATATGTAGTGGAGGTACCTTGAAAGACGCACATGGCGAACAACCCTAACCTTGTCAAACTACGAAACCCTAAAAACATGTGCGAACTAAAAATGTGCGAAAATTAAATGCGAGACGAAATTATAAATAGCCCAGAGGTAGCCAGAAGCAACCTAAAACTACACATTAAATAAAAGTTACTTAGTAACAGAAACTCTCATCTGTCTCCATTAGATCAACTTGCTATCATTATTATATTGTACTAGCTGACCCGTGCCCGCTTCGCTGTGCGTAAGACATTTCTAATATCATCGTTGACTTTTTTGTAGACGTTTTTAAGGTGTACAATACTGTAGTACATTATTTTGATATATCTCGTGGGGTTCAGCCAGCATTTGCAATGTAAGCACAAAAAAAATGTGTTTATTTACGACATCACATTAGAAACCTCTAAAATTATCAGTGTTTCTCTACTATATTATGCATGTATTATACATATAAACCTTCCTCTTGAATCACTCTATTTATTAAAAAAAACCGCATCAAAATCCGTTGTGTAGTTTTAAAGATATAAGCAAACATACATACATACATACACACATATTACATACAGACGCGGGAAGCGGAAAGCGACTTTGCTTTATACTATGTAGTGATTGCCTCCTGTTTTACAAACGATATCCCCGAAGCATACAAACTAACAAACAATTTCAAGTAAAATAATAGCTTTATCGGTACTGAGACTTTTAGTTTTTTTACTGTCACAGGGCTCTTGAAGGGAAATAAGTAAATACCTGATATTTAAAAAAAGTTATAACGTTCGATCTCAAAAAGGGGTTCCCCATACAAAAAATGTTTTTTTCAACGCTTCTCTTCCAAAGCTATATGTAGCTCGGTGGTACAGAACCCTACATGTGTAAGTCCGACTCGAAATTGGCCGGTTTTTATACTATGGTCGAACGTGCGTGCTTATACTACCTTAAATACAGCACAAGTAACGGAGCGTTGCCTTAGTAGCGTTTTCCCCCTACCATTCAATATTATTTTTATTTTATAATTTAAACCACTTAACCATACAGGCTATTTTTTTGGCAATATTGAAAAAGAATATTCGTTGTACAAACTTGCTTTTAATATATTTTATTGAAACGGTTAATCTCTGTGGCGAACTTTGTGAGGACGATGTAGAGATTCGAGTGAAGTATGTATAGCATACACCAATAGAGGCTTTGAGCGCTTTGATACGGTCGCAATACCAGCTTTACAACGTGTCCTTCGCGTTACCTTTGCTGTTTCTTTGATCCTTAGAAATGTGTTTATTACAATCTTTTATGTTACCTACTATTTTTTTCATTAGAAATCCTCTTACTGAAAAAATGGCCCCAGACATCAAAGTGTTTAAAATAACAAATAAACAATAAACTTCGACCTGTTCGATTTTTTCATAAATATGATGTTATCAAGTAAACATTTTACTTTAATAAACAGCTTTCTTGTTTTATTCTCTTTTTTTAAACTATTTTGTCCCACTGCATATCTCCAGACACTTCGTTCTTTGAAGATGTCAAAAGGTAGTTAGGTAGTTAGAGGCACGCCCAAACAATACATTAAGACGTGGACATGCCTAAATTTCTGATTTAAGTAATTGTGATATGTTATTACTAACGTGTCTATAGGTACGTCATTTTTCTCCGTCTCAGTGTCCACAAAAAAAACCTGGTGATGCAAAACTGTTCCGGTCCGTCAATAACTAAACATGGTTTAACATTCTAAAGTATCTGATAATAGCCCGGTAACATGTTCCGTAGACGGCCCGAAGGCCTCAATCTTGTCAAGACAACATAAAGCCGAGACCGAAAGCTAAATAACCCTCCGAAACACGCCAGCGGCGCTCATTAGTAAATATGTCACTACCGGGCATCTATTCAGTAGCCGCGCTTGACGCTGAACTTTTATAAATTACTAGCTACCGCCCACGGCATCGCTTGCAGGTATCTGCATAAAAAGTAGCCAATTCATAAACTAAATCTATTAAAGTCACATCCTATTGAGATTAAGTAACAAATCTAATCACAAACTTTCGCAATCATAATATTAGTTGATCCTGATAGCAAAAGCTTAGATCATGTTCATAGATAAATTGATTTAAAGTGTGGTTTTGTACTTGTTTGGTTCCTCGTCTCAACTCCAAAGTTCATTATTGCAGCGGATGCAAAACGTGGAGGTCGCAAACTTCAAACTTTGAATACGTTGACTTCGTAGTAAATTGAATTTAGTTTCGTATTTAAGTTTAGTGCAGTAGTTTCGCATCTGCCTATTGAAATTCTTGATAAAGAATAATTTTAGGTAGAAATCTAAAGCAAATCCTGTTTCAATATTTTATTGGGTACAAGCTGACCACGCGAACCTCGTATCGCTTTAGAATTAACAAATGTTGTCTTAAGTTCCCGTCCCCGTCCCCGTTCCCGTTCCCGTTCCCGTTCCCGTTCCCGTTACCATATTATCAAACCTAATAAAGCTGAAATTGACTCTTCGTTTTAGTTAGAAAACTTTTGTATAGGAAAAAGAAAAGGGTTTGTTTTTAGGGTTTTCCCGGCAATTATACGAATTTTTCTCACCTTTAAAACCTTCCCTAGACCTCCGCAAACATTTCAAGACCAAGATAATATAAATCCGTTCAGCCGTTCTCGAGTTTTAGCGAGGCTAACGAACAGCAATTGATTTATAAATTTATATATAGATAGATAACAGAACAGATAAAACTTAACAATACATGTAACTTTATCTATACCAGCTAACAATAAAAACCAGTAAAATCTTTGGCCATAGTAACAACATAACATAGTACAATAGTAAATATAAAAATACTAGCTTCAATTCGGTTTCTCTCGCGTGGTATCCGGATAAAAAGTATCCTAATGTTATTCCAAGACATAAGCAATTTATGTTCCAAGTTTCATTCAATTCCGTTTCGTTGGGTGTGATATAAATACAAACATCCTCGGACACTTTTGAATTTATAATGTTAGTTAGATGTAAGATTTCCTTTAAAAAGCCTTCATCCGTAGGGCAGATGATTTGCAAATACGAATGAACCCAAGTTAAGTAGTACCAGTTCAATAAAATATGGCTTTACTAGAATTTCAATTTCATGCCAGCGCGATATTAAACGTTAGAAATGGAAATAAATTGAGCGACATATTCCGGTTAGATGGTACGAAAGCTCGTAAGCGCCGCACATACTTTTATAGGGTTCCGTAACCAAAGGGTAAAAACGGGACCCTATTACTAAGACCGTCCGTCTGTATGTCACAGGGCTGTATCTCATGAACCGTGATAGCTATGCTACACAGTTAAAATTTTCACAGATGATGTATTTAGTTAATAACAACAAATACTAAAAACAGAATAAAATAAATATTTTAGTGGGGCTCCCATACAACAAACGTGTTTTTTTGCCGTTTTTATAGATAATGGTACCGAACCCTCCGAGCGCGAGTCCGACTCGCACTTGGCCGGTTTTTATATTATTTATATACTCGTATTAGCAGTATTGCTGAAATCCCACAACATAGGATAAATGGGATTTGTATGCGTATGCTTTTGTAAAATCATTTAAACCATCGAGCAACAGCGCGCTATCACCTGTCACATCATATAACATTCTCATCGGAACTATAAAGGTATGCAAAGTTTTTACCTAATCGAAGTATTTAAGGAGGTCCATTGTGAGTATCTGTTGAACAGCTCCTGACTCAATTATCATATCAGCTCACTGTCACCACATTATTGCATTGTCAACGAAGTTAAGTTAGAAGTTAGTTGGGGATAACTGCTTCAAAATTGAGTTGCAAGATTCCACCTTAACCAGGGAGACCAGGGAGCGCCCCTGTCGACGATTGTTTTTTTTCAAAACGAAAAAAGAAAAACTTCTGAACAAGCCACATCTCCTATTTTATAATGTATAGTATATGTGAATAAAGATGTACCCATCTTTAATCACTTCGATAAATAATCCTACCGACCGCTGCAATGATGACAAACACACAACGGCGCGTGGTCCGCCTTAGCTTTTCGAATAAATTAATGATATAAATTATGTATAATTACTTATCAAAAACCTATTCTAATAGAAATCTAGATCTACATATTACCTATCTTTAAGTTGATTTTAATAGTAGGTATCAAAATATTTCGATCATAAATTCTAAAACGTATCATTTTGAAATAATATCTTTATCGTGAAAAGTTTCTGCTATTATGTTTTCAGCTTAATAGAAATCTAGGTAGGAACCTGAAGTAATATACTTATAAAAATAGGAGATGTGGCTTGTTCAGAAGTATTTCTTTTTTCGTTTCGAAAAAGAGCAATCGTCGACATACATCCCCTTAACAAACATACATACATTACAATTACAGTTACAGTTACATAGTACATACATACATTGCAAGTTAAATAAAAACTTGTAAAAAGTTATAAGATTTTTTTATAAATCATCGTCGAAGATTTAGGAAACAGGATTACATTTTTTTTTACTAGTATCTGTGTTAAATGGTTATGGATCCGTAAGGTTCACTATTCAGCTAATTTTGTAAAAAAATTGTAATTTTGTAACTACAACAAATCGTGGTACACACATAAAGGTACCTACTGCAGATGCTCCACCTCTGGACATCCGTTTGAAGCAATTTCATGGACATATGGTCGATGTATTTTAACGAAAATTATAAGAATATTTGCGGTGTTTTCTTAAAAACACATTTTAAAAGTATATCTGTTTGATTAAAAGCATTTCAACTTAAGCTGTCTTATCTTCATCTCAACTATCTGATGTTAGTTTTGTTAATGGATTTTTTATGAACTCTCTGAAATAAAAGCTACATTTTTCACATCACTGGAGACTTTTCAGTTCAGCCAAGCTTGTGTAAAAGGCATTTATACCATACCTACTTTAAAAAGCTTATTTTATTCACGCAAAACAGTGAATAAAAAGGCCTTTTATTCACTGTTTTGTTTTTATTCACTATATTGGTGTTTGAATTTGGAACACAAAATATATCCGGTCTCTATTTCAATGCTTACACAAACTCCTTGCGCTGAGATTCGAAATTCAAAACTCTTTGGTGCAAATAAATTCTCGTGATTTGATTGGTCGATATTTGCGACAAGGAGTTTGGCATTAGATTAAATAAATATTCTCGTAGTCATGGTATAAAGTATAGTATGCAACTCCTGAATAAAGTACGAATTTATATCGAGGGCCATGAATCACTCGCGTCGTTCAGGATTCTAACAGTTGAATCACTCGCTGCGCTCGTGATTCAATCATTAGAATCCTTCACTTGCTCGTGACTCATCTACGGCCCTCGCTTTAAATCCGTCCTTTATTCACTAGTTGCATAATATACTATTATACCATACCTACTTTAAAAAGCTTATTTTATTCACGCAAAACAGTGAATAAAAAGGCCTTTTATTCACTGTTTTGTTTTTATTCACTATTTTGGTGTTTGAATTTGGAACACAAAATATATCCGGTCTCTATTTCAATGCTTACACATACACAAACTCCTTGCGCTGAGATTCGAAATTCAAAACTCTTTGGTGCAAATAAATTCTCGAGATTTGATTGGTCGATATTTGCGACAAGGAGTTTGGCATTAGATTAAATAAATATTCTCGTAGTCATGGTATAAATTATAGTATGCAACTCCTGAATAAAGTACGAATTTATATCGAGGGCCATGAATCACTCGCGTCGTTCAGGATTCTAACAGTTGAATCATTAGAATCCTTCACTTGCTCGTGACTCATCTACGGCCCTCGCTTTAAATCCGTCCTTTATTCACTAGTTGCATAATATACTATCATCTTTAATAGAGGACTAGCAGTCCGCCCCGGCGTCGCACGGGTGTAATCATGATTTTATTGGTAATTTTTTTGCACCTTGGGTTACATTATCGAAGTTTTAATAGGCATCCCTATTTTTTTATCAAATCGGCCCAGTAGTTTCGTAGCCTATTCGATACATACAAACAAAGAAACAAATCTTTCCTCTTTATAAAATTAGTATAGATTAAAAAAAAACTTTTACGGATACCAAATAATAATCAAATATGTAAGTATATATATAACTAGCTGTCCTGACGGACGTTCTCTTATCAAATTTCAATAATCCCACAGAAAAAAAGCACTTCTATTTTTTTTTCGATCTTTTTGCCATTCCTATCCACTTATCTGTATAAAAAATACCCTACCAACTATTCTCATACCTACAGAATATACACAAAAAAATTAATAAAAATCGGTTAAGCTATTTCGGAGGAGTTTGGTTACAAACACTGTGACACAAGAATTTTATATATTAGAATAATTAAATGAGTCGATCGAACTTTACACCTTAACATCTACATAATATGTCTAACATCTTTAAGGATCTGAGTGCTTGGAGATCTTAGATCGGAACGGTCTATGCCCAATAATGGACTTACATTAACATTAACTCAAATAGATTCTGGAATATTCTACATGGATTTTACCTTACAATGAATCGGAAAGTTTTAAAATAAGTTAAAATCGGTCCCTGCTAACTAGTAACTCTAAAATTTCGTCACGAGTGTTAGAATAATGTTTACTCATATGAATTTGCTTACTTTTATTTTAAAAGTTGTTATTTTCTTTGTATACTTGTCTGTATTTTCTTTATTATAGGTAGCATATGAAGGATGAAATCCTGATATTGTACAAAGCACGCATGACTCATGATAAAGGCTCACTCAAACAGTTGCAAACAAGATGAAAACAAATCAAATTGCTGGGACGCAGTGAGGGTCAAACAAAAGGGGGATAAACAAATACTCCGTGTGCAAATTGAACTGTGCATGTATGTACCTACCTATCCACTGCATCATACAAAACTTCAAAGGGGAACATCAAACACAATCAGTTAATTAAAACGAGATCGTAACTGCATAGACAAACAAAAGCCATCATTCAAAGAGAGACAGGGAGTGTTTTTTCACACCGAAAATCTAAGTGGAATTGCAAAAACAAGAAAGGCATTAATAATATAAATCAGGTAGCACGAAGTTCTGAGGAAAGGGCAGGTGCATAGCTCCTTGTCTGGCCCCTTCTTAGGTGCCCTCCCTAACGCGACACACCCTTTTGAAATCTATAGCTACTTAAGCATCAAACATATATTATTTTTCCTTGTAATTCGCAAGATGACATCATTCTTGACAATGTTTCCGAAAACGTAAGAAAGATTAATTATGATTTTTTCGTGTGCTTGTACAGAAAAATAAGGGCCTGTTTGATGCACACTGTTTTCAAGGTGAATAAGATCATTAATCGTATGTTAGTTTTTTCTAGTGGGATCAGCATACTCGTACGTCTGTTGTAGGTAATTTAACGATGCAATTTCTTTATTTATATTGCTCACAATATTATTAAATATAATTCATGAATCATTACGTTCCCCTATACCTTCTCCCGAGTCAGGTACCCAGTCTTAAAACGTTTTAGTAAGGACTTATAAAGTGAAATGAGTTTTCAAATAAAGTGAGTTTTCCACGAAGTCCTTTCTAGCCGCTACTCTTTGGACCCGAAAATGTAAACAGACTAGGTCGCCCCTCAGCTCAGACACCCTTCTTGTCATATAGGTGCTCATACAGCGGAATATTTCGCAAATAATCCTCTAGGCACAAAGGGTACCGCTCCCTTTCGCGAAGGGTGACTACTTTCTCGCACCAAAGACTCAAAATTCACCAAATGAATCTGAGTTTAAACAGACTGCTCCCGAAATTTAAAACATTCGGTCATCTGGAATGTTACGGTACGAAAATAAATACCTACATCATCTTTTTAATGAACAACATTTATCAAAATATCAAATAATGGCGTATGTATCCTGTTTGCAAGTTCAATGATTTAGGTAAGGCTTTGTCGGCCGCGATGTAACCAATACGTTAAGAAACAAAATATAATGTGATTTATATTCTCAAGTTTCATGTACCTGCCAAGACCCTGGTTAATAAGGACAAATTAAAATTTTAGTTCATTTTAACGTCCGTTCGTTAAAGTTTTTGACGGGACAATTCTCGCGTATTATAATCTTAAGACCGATATATCGAAAAATATGGTAAATGTAACCAAAGACAGAGTAATTAAAACGTTTATTAATTAAAACCGCTAAGTTAATTTTAAATCTTGATAAAATGTTGCAAAATTAAATGTTTGTGTTTGTTTTTTATATTTATTTCGTACAATATTCATATAAGATACTTTCAGTTTGTTAATAGTACCTACTCATTCTATGCCATTTCACCGATCAAATGATAACAATATTATGCATTGTATATTGTAGTCTCAATTATTATCAATAGCACCTTCACAGATGTGGAAATGTCCAAATCGCCAACATATATACAAAAAATCTCACCTGATTAACCTACAATAATTATATCACACGATAATTGCTCCTCAGGCCGAAATTCCGTCACATCCGCTCGGCTAAAAACACTTTTATATTCTCGAAGCAGTCGACCGACTAACACCATCTACCTATCGATTGTTACTATAACTCTCTTTTTCGAAC
Source organism: Hydriomena furcata (assembly GCA_912999785.1). Taxonomy (NCBI): domain Eukaryota; kingdom Metazoa; phylum Arthropoda; class Insecta; order Lepidoptera; family Geometridae; genus Hydriomena; species Hydriomena furcata. The sequence continues at coordinate 6,683,620 of OU538821.1, forward strand.
TAATTAGTTCACTTTTGTTATCACCTTTATTGATACAATTACTTTTTTTTTTATTATTACTTTCTGACGTCATCGTGCGATGTAAGAACAAATAAGGTACCTACAAATATCGGGATAATACAAGGTGTCTCAAAAGAAAGTTCACATTTAAATCTTTTTTTAAAAGAAAAGTCTTAGCTTTATTGAAAAAATGTTTATTAATATATTGAAGTACACTGTTTGGGAATTTATTTTTTAAAAATAACATCGTCCAAATGTAAACCGTTGCGCTCTCGGCATTCGTTTAGTCGGGCACTAAAATTGCCTATGACAGCTCGGCATGGTCTCCGTGATGGCTGCCATTTCATGACGGATATTTTCTTTTAATTGTGCCAGGGAAGTCGGTTTATTAGCGTAAACTTTTGATTTCACATAACCACACAGGAAAAAATCCATAGGTGTTAAATCGGGACTCCGTGGAGGCCAATTTATGTCACCTCGCCTGGAGATTAATTTGTTCGGAAAAAATTCTCGAACTCGAGGCAGAGATCTGTTGGACGTGTGTGAAGTTGCTCCATCCTGCTGGAACCATGTTCTTTGGTTGTAACCAGGAAAGTTTTGCAGTTGGGGCACGAAAAACTCGTCTAACATCTCCACATAACGCTCTGAATTCACTGTGAGCGTGCGTCCCCTTCCATCTTCAAAAAAGTAAGGGCCGATAATTCCTCGCGCCGACATCGCTGCCCATACGGTGATTTTGGGTGAATGTAGCGGTTTCTGATGTTTTTGTTTTGGATTGGTTGCACTCCAGTAACGACAATTTTGCTTGTTTACATGCCCATTCAGGTGAAAATGGGCTTCATCGGAAAACAAGATGTTGGTGAACGTTGGAAAGCGCTCAATCATCTGATTTACAAAGTCAAGCCTCTGACCAGTATCTTGAGGCTTCAGTTCTTGCACCAACTGGATTTTGTACGGGTGCAGCTTTAAATCTTTGTGTAAAATGCGGCATAATGAAGATCTGTGCACATTTAAAGCAACAGCACGCTTCCGAATCGAGAGGTTTGGATCATCTCGAATAGACTGAGTAACACTGTCCACGTTTTCGGCTGTTCTTTATGTTCTTGGCCGCCCAGATTTTGGTTTCTCCAGAGTTGACCCAGTCTCTTCAAACTTCTCAACCCATTTTGCAATGAGTCGAGTGCTAGGCGCATCATTTAAGTGACGAATATATCGAATACTGCAGAATTTTCTACGCGCTACAGTCGCCGAATTACCGTTTTTGTAAAACTCACGTACGCACAACGCACGGTCCGCACCAGAGAAACGCTCCATAGCGACTAAATTCCCAAGAGCCAGACTACCGACTGAAATACCCCCCGCGCCCCTCAGAATAGTTGCTTTCGCGTAATAAGATAAGCAAATGTGAACTTACTTTTGAGACACCTTGTACATTACAAGCTGGAATGAATTTGAGAATTCTTGACCACCACGACAATCAGCTGAAATAGTACTTACTGGTAGCTGATGTTAGGGTCGGAGCCGCTGGAGTGAAGATGGTTGTCCCCCGAAGAATAGAAGTCCTTCGACGTCCACTCTTCTGCCTTCGCCATCGCCTCCGGTTTGTAGTCTTCCGAAATCCACTCCCTGCCTTCAGCGTTCGCTGTGATCTGCGGAGAGGTGGAATATTTAAGTACCTCTCAAATTGACTCTCAGATTAATCTAGAATATTGCATTCTGGCGAATGGTCTGGATATTTCCAATTTCGCATTTATAGTGTTTTTGCCATTTGCATTTCACAGGCAATTTCAAATAATACTGAAGGAGGTACGTATTTTGTTTAAATAGAAAAATCTTTGAGATCTTTCTTACTAAAATCGAAATTGAAGTCGAGGTACCTCCCAGTCCCACTTATTACACAGTTACTACTTATTAGAATAAGTACCTAGCACTATTTTTTAGGATTATACTAAAAATGTATATACTATACTGGCTGCCAATAAATAATGCAATATCATTTTAGTCATTAAACGCTCGTGTATTGTGCCTTTATGTAAATTTCCTTGAAACCGAATTATGGCTGGCTTAAGGCTATGGAAGGATAAGTAAATTAAATTTCAATTTTGATCGCAGGTAACTTTCCACTTTGCAGTGTAGCGATCGTCTTTTCACATGGTTCGACTGCGCCCCCTGTCTGACCCTCCAAACTCCCCTTATACGTACACCCGGGTTTCTAGCTAGGGTGCGATACTGAACGGATATAATATAAACCTATGCATATGTCTAAAAGGCTGCTATTTGATTTAATTTTGCCTGTACAACACGTTTATTTTTAGGCAAATATTTATCAGAATCTCATGGCAAATGGGGTACCTACCTAATTAATTTGTAACAGGAAAAGGTATGTATGTACGATTTTAGTGATGACGTAAGCGTAGTTACGTAAACGATTTTTCTGATTATGTGTTTATGAGTATCATGGTATATTTTTATTATTTTGTTGTTGTTGGTCCTATTTAAATTGTATTTATGTAGGAGTAATAGTCCCCTCATAGCATGTACGACCACCCTATCGACGCGCATCGACTGCTACACCTAGGGAAATCAGTTAGATTCGAGTAGCTAGCGCTAAATCAACGTGAATACGATGCCGTCAACTATCTGGTAATTACTGATTGCTGTGAGCAATTTCCGAGTGCAAATTGAAATCTAACACATTTATTTATTCATTTAAGATTTGTAATTCGTCGAAGTCAGTGTTGAATTGGTAACGCGCGTGTATATTCAAATACTCAGCTGTTATTGTGTATTACATTTTTTTTCTTACTTATTATGAGCCAATATAGATTAAAAAAAAACCGGCCAAGTGCGAGTTGGACTCGCGGACAAAGGGTTCCGTACCATTATCTATAAAAACGCAAAAAAAAAAAGATGTTTGTTGTATGGGAGCCCCCTTAAATATTTATTTTATTCTATTTTTAGTATTTGTTGTTAAAGCAGCAACAGAAATGCGTAATCTGTGAAAATTTAAACTGTCTAGCTATCACACTTCATGAGATACAGCCCTGTGACAGACAGACGGACAGCGAAGTCTTAGTAATAGGGTCCCGTTTTTACCCTTTGGGTACGAAACCCTAAAAAACAGTTTTAGGCTTCAAGAACATTTTATTTACAATAAACGTGCTAAAAAGTCAGACAGCACTAGAGGGAGCATACCGGAACACTGTCTTCCGGCTTCGCACAAACCTCGCAATCAGAAACTTAGGCACGTATTCAAGAACATCACTAAGCTAAGTGTAGGAGTTCTCACTGCAAAGTTTCCGATTTCTCACAGTGTCGAATATGTCCATACATTCGTTTCATGAACAACACTTATGTATTCCTTAGCTCAGTGAACGCATGGGGGTGGATTCGGCGTTGTGATTGGTGGTTGGTTTTGGACCTAACTTCAAGCAATGGTAAACGTCATTAATATCAATCAATCAAAGAAACAAACCACAGAGTATTTTGTATAAACAAACAAATGTCATGTCGGCTCATCAGCTGTGGCCGTACCACAAGTTAAAAGGGAATATCAAAACAATATTAATTACGGTGCAAAAGTGACAACGCAATTTTTCTGATATTACTTTAGGACCTTGTGGTATGGACCCCTGATATCTGTTGGATTAATAAATTACAATAAAGTTTTCTTGTATGTAGTAAATATAAATAGTATCGTTTTTTCATCGACCGAATAAAATAATCATCAAAATCATCCTCATTTGTACTAATTTTTAAGTTAAATTTACTTGAGGTTATACGTATGACAATACAACCAACACTATGCGTTCGGTAAAGTAGCTGTTGAGGTACTTTGGCTAGAGGAACACTGAAGTGTACGCATAGTGTCGCACAACACTCAAGTGATGTTTATGAAACAAGATATTGTCCACTGTGGGTCGGAGCCTACTATGCGTTCTCTTAGTGTCGTTCTTGAATACGAGCCTTACCCTCGTATTCAAGAACGACACTATGAGAACACGCACCCACAGTGGACGAAATCTTTTTTCATAAACATCACTTTATGCGTTGAGCGGCACTATGGCGCACACTACCGTGTGCCTTTAGAGCTCAACTTTGGCTAGAGGCACACGACAATGTGCCTCTGGTCACACTATGCAGTGTCGCACAACACATAAAGTGATTTTTATGAAAAAATATTTCGTCCACTGTGGGTGCGTGTTCTCATAGTGTCGTTCTTGAATACGAGCCTTAGTTTGCAGATATTGCTCGAAGCGCATACTTTGTTAGGATAATGTTTGATTGGATGAACTTCTAGCGGAAATTGTCAACTGCATCCGCTGCGAGCCGAACGGAAACTGTATATCTCACCGGAAATTCTTTGCAGCTCGTCTCTTTCGTTAATCACATTCAATTCTCGTTTGCCTTAGAGGTTCAAGGTTCATAATTTATATGCGAATTATTAAGATGCTAACCCCTTGGCTCTCTGTCGTCTATGTCTCTATTATTTAAGAAATTATTAACTAGACGAAAAGTTAGTAGCGTCGCGAAGAGTTGAAACAAACACATGCCTAACAATATCCTACTAATACTCGTATTATAAATGCGAAAGTTTTGAGTGGGTGTGTGTTCGTGTGCTTGATGATACTCTTTCACGCAAAATGTACTGAACGGATTAAAATGAAACTTTCCAGTAATATAGCTTTATCCAGGTACCACCCCTGAAAAGCCGGGGCGATCAGCTAGTTATTATTATAATTGCGAAAGTTAATGGTAACGGCGGAAAGTATATTAAAGTAAATAAAAAAAATACATCACTACTGTAATACATAATTACGGTAGACATACTCTCAGATCTCCAGGCGCTACGTTACTTGAAGATATCTAAAGGGGGTAGTCGTGGGGACGTCCAAACATTATATTTTATACATGCCCATTGCCGATATTTTGGAGTAGTTAGCATCCCATACGTGATGGCAAGCCCATCGCCGTTTATAAGAATACTATCTGGGGGCACGGCAGTGCCCCCGCCAAGTCAAGCAATAAAGCGGCACGGTTGTACCATCCTTTTCTCGAAGCAATTAGTTAGAAGCCTGAATTTTCAGTAACCAAGCAGTCACTATTTAAACACGGTATATTTCAAATTTCATTTAATTTGAACCAGTAGTTTAAGAATTATAACTAGTCAAAGTTTCCTATTTTGTCACTCACTCACACACTCACTGACTGACCGATCATCAAAAGTTTAAGGCACTTCTAGCAGACATAGAAGCTTCAAATTTGAAACACAATTAGTGTTTAGTGTAAAAATCCTAAAAAAAACCTGCCAAGTGCGAGTCGGACCCGCGCATGTCAAGTTCCGTACCATTATCTATAAATCACGTTTGTTGTATGGGAGCCCCACTTAAATATTTATTTTATTCTGATTTTAGTATTTGTTGTTATAGCGGCAACAGAAATACATCACCTGTGAAAATTTCAACTGTCTAGCTATCATGTTTCATGAGATACAGCCCTGTGATAGACAGACGGACAGACAGACCGACAGACCGACAGACGGACAGACGTACAGATGGACATACGGATGAACGGACAGTGGAGTATTAGTAACAGGGTTCCGTTTTTACTCTTTAGGTACGGAACCCTAAAAAGTAGGGCTATCTACAAAAATAAATGAGATGCCATCAAAAAACATAACTTGTAAAAAAAGCCAAGTCTCGCAACGCAACTCAGTTCTTCTACCGTAAAAAGTTGTGAGATCCATGTAATATCAAGTCGGTTAATTTATTCAGTCCCTACTTTAAGGGTCCTTCTGACTTATGTTATTACGTAATTAGCTAACTTTACGTAATAACTTAAGACAGAAGGACCCTTAAAGTAGGGACTGAATAAATTAACCGACTTGGTATTACATGGATCTCACAACTTTTTACGGTAGAAGAACTGAGTTGTGTTGCGAGACTTGGCTTTTTTTACAAGTTATGTTTTTTGATGACATACTGGTTTCCTCACGATGTTTCTCTTCTCCTTGCACGTGTCAATGTTTATATCGATTATTCGAAAAGAAAAACATATTTTACTCGACCGGAATTCAACCCACACCTTGATTGAAGGAAACTGTTTACGACCTGGATAAAAACATTTGATACTCTTTTCCAGTAACACGGGAGCAAAGCCGCGGACGACACAAAAAAAAAATTAAATACAATTTGTAAGGCCGTTTGTAATCCACCTGAAAATCTATTGTTTTCTTCTCCGTCATTGTACACACAACATTTTAATTTAAAAGTCAAAAAGCCACTTACTTTTTGACGGTACATGGCAGCCGCTTTGGTGTTGTACTTCTGCTGCGTGGTGAGGCCTGGTCTGAAGTCTGGTTGCGATTCGAAGAATTCTCGAGCTTTTATGTTTCCACCGACCTGTTTAAAGAAAACATACTCACAATACACTTGCACGGCACTATTAAGTGTATAACCTGAGTGGAAAATTGTCGGCGGGGCGTTCAGCGGTGCGTGCGAGCGTGCATACTGCTCCCGCCATCGACCACACAGCCTATAGACTCCTCATGTAGGGTGAACATTGTCTCACAACACATTAGACTCATACGGCTGAGAAATAAGAGACCAAGCGCGAAATATTATTTATAATCAAATTTACTTGCAATTTAGTATTTATGCTCTTCATTACTATGCAATTTCTGCGCTTATTAAAATGTTGAAAGGACAACGTCTGTCGCGGGAGAGCTAGTTTTACATCAAACAGGAATAAGCCTCCCTGTGCAATAAGATACGTAAAAATGTTGCAACACATCATATCTCGCAAACGTCAACGATTTGACAGATTTGTTTGTTTGGAGAAACGATGCCATTAGGCGTCCATTGGGCTATGTGGTCGATGGCTCCCCCATAAGCTCTGCCCGATCTCAGGACACAACTACGCGTATGCCTCTGTTTAACAAGAACGCGCACCCCGCCACCCGCTTTTTTGAGCGGGCACTCAGGCCTACCAACGGTCGCAGAACAACCTTTATTAGTGCCTGTTTTTCGCCTTGATGGGAATCGGTGACTTATTTGATTGAAGGAGACAAAACCAGATGGTTCTATTTCAAAGATCGAATGATTGATTTCGTATTTTAATACCGTAATCGAGATGCAGCGAGCAGAGTCAGTATTTTTCGGGGGAAATTGTTCGTCCTGTGTTTCATTCATAGATCATAAATTATTTTGAATACCAATTTATAATGATGTTAAAATTTAACCTGACGCAAAATAAAATGTTCAAAAATATGTGTTAAACAAATAACATAACTCAACATAAATATGACTTAATGAATGTTTGCAACCTTATTTTCTTATTCAATTATAAAAAATCATACAAAATGAAAAAAAAATCGCAATTAGCATGCATAATTTAAAGAATTCATCACGAATTCACCTTTTTTATTTAATTCCCGTATTTTTTATGACAGTAGAAATTATGAGATTTAAATTCAAAGTTTAGCAGTGATAGAATACGTGTTGGAATCCTTTAAATTATATAAAAAAAACAATAAAGCGTTTAAGCGTAAACTAGCTAAACTAAAAAATAAAATAAATAAAAACAATTAAATCCAGCGATACACCGTCACACTATCCGATTCTTGATTATAATTGTTACTGACAACGATAATCACGACGGCGATTTTGAAAATTGAAAACCGTGTTACTTGGTGTATCTCTAGACTTACGCCAGATTTATATTTTTATGTCGGAGCATGTCGTGATGCGCCATAAGCATATCGTATGCATACATTTATTATGGTTAGAATTATTTTACTAAAGCGCAGCGTCCCGATGCTTATGGCACGTCACGACACGCCCCGACATAACGATATAAATGCGGCGTTATTGTCACTGAGACAGGGCGAAACAATTTCGCGTATAAATATCAACAAAACCATAACAGTGGCAATTGCAAGCCAAACCCGCCCAGATACGAAAAGAAAGCAGTCGAAACGATGTAATTCTGAAATGAATATTGTCAAGAAATTTTGTTTCCAGATCCCGAGTAGCTTCTGGGGGAAGCCGCAAAATGATGATATTTGAAATATCATCATTCCAGTTCCACCGTCTATTATTTTACACTTCTATAGTCTGAGAATATCAAATATGTGGAAATTTGAGTTATTTCGGAGTTTACCTAGATGTCGAATGATAACGCACGTAGCCTTAGATTCGCTTTGTGACCGGTTGAATCCTACATGCTAAGTACTCAACAATGATGGAGCGATAAACCAATTGTGTTGATTCGAGCCGGGACTCGCTAATTGGATAACAATGTGGCTGTAACTCCATGCAAAAGATCTGAATTGGATGGGCTGAACAATCGCCTAGCCAGAGCTTGCTGTGTATTGAATTTTGCTTGCGAACCCTCAAACATCGATTTAGTTTTTAATTTCAAAATACAATATCTCCAAACGGGAATGGAAATTTTGAATGTTGAAAAAGAAACCTTAACACAGCAGATACTCGTTATTGCTTTTTTAAATCGCGGTAAAATATATTTTTTTACCTACTTTTTAAGGCATTGAGTAAATAGTATTAAGTAGGTATAACGAGAAATATATTTTTAAGAGTTTAATCCCATAAATTATTAATGATAATTAACTATGCCCCTGACTATAACAAGATTTTAGTTTTAGTCACTAGCCACGAGATGGGAGAGAGAGAGGGAAGAGATGTTTTTTTTCATAGTTTTTGATTTATACTGTTTGTATGGCCGTGATTTACTCTATTGACTATTGTAACTATCGTGAAAATGCAACTAATTAAAATAATATTTTGTCAATCTTTCATAATTAATATTGATATTAATGAAATGATAGTGGCTCAAATATTCCTTGCAGAAAATAAACAGTAAATTAATTCATATTATTGCTTTTTATCGATAGTAACATGCTCCCTGGACGTTATAGATTTTGATGGTTAGATAACATTAAATACGATACAAATCCTAGCAGTGGCCTGAGGTATGATTATTTTTTATAAATTATGAAATAAAATTACGTAAGTACGAAATCGCGCAAGGGAGGTACAGCACAAGACATTTTCATAAGCCAACTAAATCAAGGTATGAGTTGTGTCAAACATAATTATTTGTTAAGTGATTTTTTTTATTTTTGTATGTGCTGAGTCTAATATAAGACGGATAAAGTGTTAAAACTGCATTATCATGAAAACAAATCAAATTTAAAAAGAAACTGTCTGTAATTTACTTAGTTTGTTTAGCTATTCATAGTTTTGATTAAAAACTAAACTAGTGTTTTTGAAGAGCCAACTTTGGAAAATAAAAATATCGAGAAAAGTTTCACCAATCGTGTTTTTGTCTGTAATTTATCTAGATTATATCCTTAAGTTATCTTTGTCATAAAAAACAAAACTGGATGTTTTGCGGTTATTGAGAATTCTGCATTCATCAAAAACATTTGTTACTCGGCTTAAAACATTTTATCTAGAAAAACGTTTATTATGGTGTCATTATGTAACGGAACTCTCACTTTTCAACTTATGAAAAACGAGGTTCTCAATTCGTTCCGATTTAGGTGATTTTCTATTTTAAAGAGAACAGTCCAAAGTTGATGTCATTTAAATTGTATTATTGTTGGACTGATAGTAAAACGTCTAAGTTTTATGAAGGACGACGAACCTTTTTTAGACTTTTCGATTGATCGAAATATTTTCGTTATTTCGAAACGTAATTATTACTACTAATGCATTACAATGGACGTAGTTTAAACAACTATTATAATAATTTAACATTGTATTTTTGTATTATTAACAAATTGTTAAAAATCAATGGAGTGATTCTAATAGGATATATTACAAATAATATTTTTTTTACATTGTGCTGTGATTTTAAACGAATCTCATAAAAAGGATCAGCTTCATTGATTCTGCAGAAAAGTTTGTTTTTTTATGTGTTTGATTAATACACTACAGGTCTGATATTTTTTTATAAATATTCAAAAACAAATCATCTGGATATTTTTTTTTATTAGTCTACCAAACGTATTCAAGAAAATATTCCGATAAACGCCGTAGATTAATTTCACTTATTTCAAAAAACCCTTGCAATAACGAGATAGAAGAATACACGCGGAAGATATATGACTTTTAAAAGAAAAAAATATAAAACGAGTCACTGACCGATAACACACCACTGCCCGTCTTGAAGTCTCCCATAGTACAGAGCCTAACAGTGCATTTGAAATTGCCATCAAGTATCAATTTACAAGAGGAAGTGTTAAATTGGCTTGCAATTGTCGCTCGCAATTTGTAATAGGCTGCATATTTTGCAGCTACTTCTCACAAACGTCCATCTTAATGCACTCCAGTGACTGATTTAACCTTCTGGGTGATGGGAAACGTTTTAGAGGAAGCCTCAACAAGTGGTGTTATTGACACTACTAAGTAACCAATCCAAATCTAAGAGGAGCTTTCAATGTATTCTCGGTGTAGTGGCATTCTACATCTTTTTATTAATTTTAATTAACTCAATCAATAAATACGTTATAAAAAATATAAAATTTCACGTAATAGTGATCATTAGTTTTCTAGTGATCCTTAGTCAAAGACGATCGGAATGTCCGACGCGATAATTTTAAAGAAAATTGAGTTATACCTGTTTTAAACGAACTCTTTAAATGCCACTATTATTTTGGTTTTTCAAAACATGTTATGTACGACTGTATCTTATTTTTGTAAAGAAGTCCTATTATTTTAATCGATATTTTAAATGTGTAAATAAATAATAATAGTTTTGTAAAACACTCCAAGTCAAATCTCCAAGGAGCGTTCAATGTATTCTCGGTATCGGGGCATTCTACGTTTTTTTTTGTAAATTTTACTAACTCAATCAATAACTACATTATCTGAGTGTAGGAATATAAAATTTCACGTTTTTAGTAATCCTCCACAGTTTACAATAAGCATCGCGCTGTGATTAAATCTTATATATCTTCTATAATATAAAAATAATCGCTGAATGTGTTGTTAAGCGCAAATCTCGAGAGCAGCTGAACCGATTTTGCAAAAAAATTTTGTTGTCGTTATTATCAGAAGGTTCTTATGGAAAAAGCAAAGTCGCTTTCCGCTTCCCGCGTCTGTATGTATGTATGTTTGCTTATATCTTTAAAACTGCACAACGGATTTTGATGCGGTTTTTTTTAATAGATAGAGTGATTCAGGAGGAAGGTTTATATGTATAATAACATGCTACCCGTGCGAAGCCGGGGCGGGTCGCTAGTTGTTTATAAAACATGGAAAAAGTCAAAAACCATAATCAAAGAGAGAGTGACTGTTTACGAAGCTTCTGTATCGTACAAATCAGAAGTGGTCAAGTCAATTAAAAAAATATTGAGATAAGATTGAATACTACCGTCGTTTTTGCGGATCGATTACTGCTACTACGGACGGAAACGAAAAAAAATGATAATCTTTTACTGGCCAAATAAATATGAAAATGTTTGCTGAGATGACTTAACTAATCGTCTATTCTTCATGACCTCCTGAACCTTTCTATGAGTCCTAGGTGGGTGCCGCGAATGCTCACGGCGCCCCAGAAACAAGTGCCAGTTGAATGCTGGTTTCCAAGGCTGCTGTGCAAAATTATGGCTTTGAAGAAAATACCCAGTTACCTTATACCCCAGTCCTAGCCTCTAGTAATTACTATTTCTTCCCTAATTTGAAAAAATATTGTCGTGGAGACTGATTTTCCGACAAATACGAGGTCAACACCGCCAAAAACTCGCATTTTTCAGGTGAGGAGAGATTTAAGATTTTTTAAAGGTCTATAAAAGTAAATTTCTAGTAATACATGGATTGAGGCTAATTTAGATTTTATTACAAGATAAAAATTGATTTTAAATAATTCTCGTTATTTTTCATACAGTTACGGCAAATACATTGAACGCCCCTCATATTTGCAACATCTACATGTGCCGACCCCATGAAAAGAGGGAGTCAAGAGGCAAATTTTATTGTTATTTTATTGTACAATTTTGTATAAATGTAGATATAAAGTATTGAATAAATAAATATTTCAATTATTACATTTTTTGAAGAAATAATTGCAAGAGCTTTCAATTTGCAATTAAAAAGGACTTAAATTAATAGTTTATTTGTATGTCAATAGTTGATTTTAAAAACAGGCTTTATTAGTTTATTTTGTTCTAGATATCTCCGAAACCATGAACAGATCCTATCCAGAATTTATTGAAAAAATAGATTTTAGGATGACTTTTCAAATAAAATAATCAAATATTATCCAAAAAAATATTTTGATGTAAAATTAAAGTGAAGATGAAATTACATTTTTTTTTTTATTTCATGCATATTATATTTGTGGGTTATAAAATTGGTGTGTTGACCAATTTTATTATCTCCACCTTTTTTGGAATTAGTTAAAAATAAACAGTGGTACAGTCATTGTTTATTTATTCAGTTGTTAATTTACTATTGTAAATAACTCCCTAAATTATCTTAGGTAGGTAATTAACTTTTTTTTTTTAATATCTGTCTTTTTGAGGTGTCAGCTGACACAGGAAATAAGAAATAAAATAATCTATTAATAAGTTTTTTTTTCCGGTATAACTATTCTCATATAAATATGGTAGTATATAATTGAACTTAATTCCCTTTCTTTTATAGCTGCACCCCTTTTTTGATCTTTGATTTTATTAAGATCTAATCAACCCAGATTTAGACAAGTCCATTTACGTTAGGTAATTGATTGAAGCATGACTCTGTGGAAATCTATTTTAAAATACTAAACAGACAAAAGAGTACTAGACCTGTACATCAGATTGGATGAATTTGTTGCTGTATGTATATATTTGTCCATTTAGTATTATTTCTACTTACCATCATTTTTTCCAACTCAATTTCTTTCCACTTGTCCATTGTAACGGAACGTACGAATGAGAGGTGTACACCAAGGCTGCGGTGAATGCCACTACAGTCCAGACATATCCATATCCCGTATGTTACCGAAGCCCACTGGGGGTTCATTGTACTGCACTCGAAACATTTCTGAAACAGAACAGGTACTTTAATGTTGGGCTTCATCATCACTTCAATCATTGACAATTCAATGTTAATTAGGCAATTATCATAATATCATAAGCCCTACTACATAAATCATTATAATCTAATCGAATCAGACTTTTACGATGCGAGTTCCATAGCACCTACCAACTACGATACCGAGTAAAAACACCCAAAAAGTTCAAAAATATCACTTACATTGTTTTCATCTTGAGTGCGGATACTGTTCAACCTTCGTCGGGTACGTGGTGAAGCCATCTCACAGTTGTGTTTCAACTTAGCCTTCGTTGAGATTCTTCACATCTACGTTCTGCTGAATGGAGGGAGCTTCGTAACACACGAGATAGGAAAATGAGTGAGCTGTAGAAGTCGGACTGCTGTTGAATGGCAAAAATTTTCGCGTCCACCTGGCACTGTTTCTGGGGATGCCAGATTGTGATCTAAATCAACCCATAGGGAAATCCACATGCGCACGCAACTTCTTTGGTACTGAAAAATGCCACGCGTCACCCAAACTCCTTCAACACGGGCACAACAAACCAACTGGCAACTTTAAAGGACGCGTTCAGAATGTGAGTTCTTATTTTAATCTTTTTGAGAATAGAAAATCTGAAACGATAACCAGTCTCATAAATTAATGCTGTACGATATTTACGTTTTATTCTTATTTCTCAAATCATCCAAGTTATTATAGTTTTGTGGGTGGTGTTGGTGACACGAGACTAAAAATAAATAAAAACAATATAATACAACTGGAGCAATAAATGAATATGAATATGAATATGAATAATCCAGATACGCCGCAGCCGCAGCGCCTAAGTTAAAATTGATTATTAATACACAATGGAAGTAAATAATAAATTGAGATTTATATAAAAGGTTTTAACATGTTATAGGGTACCTATAATTATTATGTCTTCTTTCTTCCACTCATTCATTTAAAATTCTTATTAATTATAAAATTATAGGAACCAATTTATTGAACGCACCCTTTTCACATGAAGTGTTTAATTTTACGCAGAATAAAAATAACTTTCATTTTATGTATTTGTAGTCAGAAACACTAAAAAATATTGTGTATTGTTTATTTGAAAAAAAAAAAACTTTCCCGTCCTAATGTAACAAGCATTTGTATTAATTCTTGTATTATTTATCAGATAGGTACTTGTGTATGTGTGTGTACATATGCTGGTAATTTTAACATTTCATCCGAGCTTTTTATTGACGACAGTACAAGACAAATATTTTATTGGTAGAGGTACTAGGTAGATAATACATTTTAGGTGTGTATTGGCAGCAACGTTCATTTTGGATTGTTTGTTTATTTCTAAGACACCAGAAATAGTAACAAAAATAAGCTTTATTTTATTAGGTAGGTAGATACGATATTAAAAATTAAGATATTGCATGGTTGTATAAAGTAGTCTGTATTATTTAGTCTATCCATGGTTTTTAATAAACTATAAGGCCGGCTACATGAAACCTTAAGTTTTGGTGTTTTAAATCGTATAATAACGCCTGAATTACATTACCGGAGTCGATTTCAGTGCTTGTGTGGCCGGCCGGCCGCGCCTAAGATATATATATATAAGACTGAGTAATTATTTCTAACTAAACTTAACTACGGTTACAAAAAAAGTCATGACTGTACCAAAGGTTTACGTTAATTTAAAACGTATTTTACCAAATGTTAGAAGGTTTATCGAGACAGCAAATCTGCTACCATTATACAAATAATAAATGTACCTATGTACCTACCTACACCGTGTCCATGTTTTTTTACAATATATCTGGATTCGTATCTGTCTATTCCATGCTTTATTTATATTTGTTCGACTGGCAATTTTATAGGAAGACGGAGGGCTACATGTTTCAAACGTACCTACCTTTCGCGTACCCCGATAATATGGTTTTTCTCATGATAATTATTGACTGTATCTTATTTTTAGGGTTCCGTACCCAAAGGGTAAAAACGGGACCCTATTACTAAGACTTCGCTGTCCGTCTGTCTGTCACAGGGCTGTATCTCATGAACCGTGATAGCTAGACAGTTGAAATTTTCACAGATGATGTATTTCTTTTGCCGCTATAACAACAAATACTAAAAACATAATAAAATAAATATTTAAGTGGGGCTCCCATACAACAAACGTGTATTTTTGTGCGTGTAACGTGCGTTTTCTATAGATAATGAACGGAACCCTTTGAGCGCGAGTCCGACTCGCACTTGACCGGTTTTTTATATAAAAGTCTTGCTCTAGGTAACGGAGAACGGTTCTAACCTCTTTGGTAGCTGTGTGACACTGTCAAATTAGGAGCAGAGCAAATCTATGGAATTTAGTGCTGCCAACCAAGTATGTTTACCACTAAAACCTGGTGGTTTTAACCTTAATTTGTGGTGAAATGCGTCTAGTTTTACATCAATATCAATCTTTGTTGAACCGGCTGTCCCCAATGGTGCCCTTGTCTATAGCTGCCTTCCTTAGTTTGAGTAGTAATTTGGATAGAGATTAAATAAAATGGATCTACTAAATAAATAATTTTAAACGGTAATTATTGTATAACGGTTAAATCCTCTTAGACGTAAAGGTGCTTAACCCCACATACCATAATTTGTGCAGTAGCAAGCATTCCATAGGTACCTACGTAACGAGTTGGAAGCCTTTAAACACTATACTACCTACCGTTAAAAGCGGGTTTGAGCACGTGATAATGCGTATCCTATCATACAATTCCGAAAGTTCGTGTCTCAATAAATAAAAATATACCTAGGAATATAAATTATTTTATAGGTATTTTTTTATATAAAGGGTCGAGATTCAAACTCACTACTTCTGTATTGAAAGTCAATATAAGCCATTATGGTTATCATTACAGGATTTGGCAGATTTATTTGACAGAACTTAAAGACAAATAGCTAAATAAACTAAATTGCCAATTATTCTATCTAGTTTATTATGAAAGATCGTGAGCCCATAGTCATAGGGCACTTGCAGCCTCGTTTCTTAATCGTTTATGACCAGTTTAGTGGGAGACCAACAAAAACAGTTGGTAACACAGCGTGGTACACCATACAAGATCGCGCATCTGTCCGTGCTTGTCCCGCACACAGACGGAACGTATTCGCTTGGTCGCTTGCTCGCTCGCCCGCTGCCGCCGCCCGCCGCCGCGCTGCGCCGTCGTAGTTTACAGTACCGTACAGGCGTACACATACACAGTCAACTTGTTTCGTTTTGTGTGCTCGGCGTCGAATGTCGATGCCGCTGTTTCTGTTTCTACTCGGTACCGAACGCGACTGTTAGTTACTGGCGGACGCCGGGCTTTATTCAGTTCAGTTTAGAGCACATTCAGACACAGAATCTCGTTTCAGGCAGCCGTGTTTTTGCCGACTATTTGAACTGTACAACAGTTTCATTGGGAAAACACTCTGTAATTTGATTGAACTTGTTCTAAATTTTTATTGTTATGATCTTCTTTGGATAAATAACAATGGAATCTAAGCGTGTCGAAGAGGAGTACCAGGAGCTGATTGAAGGGAACCTGTGGCCACTGGTTTACCAGGTGAGTTCATCAAAGCATTCTCGAGTGTTGTCAAGTGACGCCAAGATTTTAATCATGATCTTTGCGGCAGATTTACTCGTAAAAACACAACTCGGCAAAGACTGGCAAGGTATATTAACTTTTTTCATAAAGAATATCGCGATATTCTTCGGTTTTGTCTAGTTTGGAACATAATAAAGTTTAAAACTAGCAACTCTCGTAAAGTTTTTAGTGTGTAGGATCTGTGATGGTAGGTATATTATGATCTGAACATACCAGAGCATGCATCCAAACAGGAAATTGTTAATGATTAGATAGCATAAATAGGCTGATTTTACACTCTTGTCCACACACCTTTGGTATTGCTCTATCATTCTATTACAACCTGCAAAATTAGATGTTTCATGAAGCATCTTTTAGTGATATTGTGGATGTAGATAAATTGGTTTAGGTAGGTACATTCTGATGGTTTTTGGGTTTTCATTTGTCTCTCTTTTTCAGTTCTGCACTTAATATCTGAGTGGTTATTTAATATGAATGAGGCCTTATGTTTTCCTCTTTGATCTACAGTTTCCTGTCTGTGTTTTATTAAGACCTAGGTCATTGTTTTTCTTAGTACCTACCATGAGAGAATCAGCTTTTAATTAGGAATCTCTTTACTTGCTATAGAATCAGTTAGATAATTACATCAATTCCTTCAGTCTATCCAAGCAACACAAGAAACAACTGATATCTGTTACTCCTGGAGGAGTAGGTATACAATATCTGGACTAACAATCATTTTGATGGTTTTTTTTAATAGTAGGGCCTACTATTTTAGAATTACATGTAGATTATTCAGGAAAACTACCTATTTCTTCTTAAGTACATATTTTGGTGGTTAAATGGTATCCATGTACAGTACACTGTATGAGTGTATGGACTGTCACTTATGATATTGAGGTTATTTAAAGATATGATTTTCAAGATTATAGTAAATCTGGGTTATTAATTAAATAAATATATAGTTTTGGTGAATGGTACAGATTTGATCATATAATTATTGATGCAATACAAAAGATTTTAATCAACACTTATACTGTTCGATAAATAACTTATTTTATATAACTATATCAATTCTTAAGAATAAAGACTAGGAATTAACTTGATAAAATACTAAGAATATAAAAAAATACCTCACCTCAATTTAAGTCTCTTTTAAGCTTTTATAAAAAGATAAAACAGAAAAATAAAGGAAAGCCCCGTAAGACTTTTTTCTTAAGATGTTCTTTCTGAGATTCGGTCTTTCATCTCGTTTTTTTTTAATTAAAAACTGGTTGTGTACAATAAATGCGATATGGTACAGTAAATAACCTTTAGCAATTAAATAATAGTTTTCGTAAAATAGTTACTTAGGTATATTCCTAAACACAAATTAATTTTGAAATCCTGATTATTTTAAAGCATATAGCATTTCTAATACCATCGTTGACTTTTTTGTAGACGTTTTTAAGGTGTACAATACTGTAATACATTATTTTGATATATCTCGTGGGGTTCAGCCAGCATTTGCAATGTAAGCGCAAAAAAATGTGTTTATTTACGACATCACATTAGAAACCTCTAAAATTATCAGTGTTTCTCTACTATATTATGCATGTATTATACATATAAACCTTCTTCTTGAATCACTCTATTTATTAAAAAAAACCGCATCAAAATCCGTTGTGTAGTTTTAAAGATATAAGCAAACATACATACATACATATTACATACAGACGCGGGAAGCGGAAAGCGACTTTGCTTTATACTATGTAGTGATTAGCATATTCGAGAATGTTGCTGCAATGTAATTAGGGTTCCACATAAAAAATAAAGTTTTAAGATCCTTCTTCTGTCTGTCGTCGTCGCTCGTAATTCTCGGAAACGAAACGACGTAGGTATTTGTAACGCGCATATTTTCGATAGTATACTCGTATTGTCCCTTTATAAACATTTTTTTTTGTTGTGTCATACGATACGAAAGCGTTTATTATATGATACTGTTTTTTTTTTTAACTTTTACTGAAACGATTGTAATCTTGTAGAAACATTGAGCTTAAAATTACTTCTGGTCTGTTGGAGGATTTATTTTGGGTTTTAATTTTTACCTATTACTAGTAGATCTACAGAGAGATTTTTTAGCAAAGTATCTACTATACGACAACAAGAAAATCGTGTAGATTTCATACCGCACATTTATATTGATTGATTATGATACTAGGTACTTGCAAGTCCGACCCGACGAATAAGAAGTATCTACGGGTTACATTAAATACTAGCTTCCGCTCCGGCGTCGCACGGGTGATTTTATGGCTATTTTTTTACACTTTGGGTTACATTATTGAAGTTTTAGTAGGGATCTCTATTTTTTATAGTAACAAATATAGCCTATGTTACTCAGAAATAATGTAGCATTCCAATATGGATTCTTTTTTGAAATCTTTTCAATAGTTTTTGAGATTATTCGTTACACACACAAAAAAAACAAATCTTTCCTCTTCAATATTAGTATAGATCACTGCATCACTTCAAACTGACCGAAGAACACGCGGATGCTGATTGCAGATCAACTTGTATGTTACGCAACGTAGAACGCGATCAGTATTTCGTCCTAGTGACTGACTTATGCAGGATGTCCAACAAAGAACCAGGGACACTCAAGAATGCTAGTACTTGGGTTGACCTCTACGTTCGCACACAAGTGGCTTGTTTATTAACAAGTATAATTTTTTGCAGAGAATCGGCCAGCGATGCCAATCCTACCCCTACACCTGCGTGGAAGCGAAAAAAACTGAAAACAAACCGCTGAACCGCTACCGCGATGTCAACCCATACGACCACAGCCGCATCGTCATACGGAAGGAGGAGTTCGTCACGGACTACATCAACGCGAATTTGGTCAAGGTAAGTTATGTAGACGATGTGTCCGTGCCGCGATAGAATTTCCTTAGTGTCCATACACACTATGCCGAAAATATGCGGCTTAAGTTCGGCGCAATTACGCCTGCAATGCTATTTGAATTACTAACGCCACACTATGCCGTTTTAGTAATACAAATTACAATTGCGCCGAATTTTTGCCACGTGCTTTCGGCATAGTGTGTTTAGACCATTAGGGAAAGGGAGATTTTTTCGTGTCACGGGATTTTGAATCAACGGCTGTGTTCGTGAGGCGGTTGCTGTTAACCAGTTAAGTGGTTTCTACTAGGTACTGGAAATGGAAAGCATTTTGTCGAGTTAAGTTGTTTTGGGGAGTGAGATGCAAAAGGTGCGATTTCCTCCCCGGTGCGGATATAATTTCCTCCAGGAAAAGGCGGCAGGAATACGTTTGCTGATCTGATAATATTAGTTCGAATCTAGGTATTTCGGTACTATGGTACTCATAACTTCTGATGCAGAGAATCTTAATGTGCAGTCAGACAGGACTATGAATGTGATTGATGGATGTTTTTTTATATAGAACTAGCTGACCCAGGGGACTTTTTACCACTTTAGAATTACCACATTATGTGTTATGTTCCTGTTCCCGTTCCGAAATGATTAAATCTTACGCGATAATTGAGGATATAATGTTGTCGATTCGAAACCCTTATTTTAATACGTTCTTCAATTTGACCCGAGTTTACTGTACCGAACCGGACAAATATCAAAATGTTTCGACAGGTAGGAACAGTTGAACATTGTTTTAACTATTGTCCTCGCATTTTTTCCTTATTTTCTCACCATTTAAACCTTCCCTGAACTTCTACGAATATTTGAAAACCAAAGTTAACCGTATCCGTCTAGCCGTTTTTGAGTTTTAGCGTGACTAACGAACAGATATTCATTTTTATAATATAAAGAATCTAGGTTAAAAAAAACCGTCTGAAGAGACCCAAGATGGAGAAAAAATAACTGTAATTCCCGATATTAGGGTGGATACGCCAGGATTAAGCACCACCCTGACGGTCAATGCGTATCAGTCCACTATGATACGATTAATCTAGGATAACATACCTATAGATAACACCCTTTAGATTTTATGATCTGTGGATAACACTAACGCTGAACTTAATATATCTGTATGGTACTAGTGGCCACGATTGATGCCAGAACTGACCGTCAAGATACGTCAACTATTAGAGTCGACTTTTTCTGATCTGATTATTTAAACGATAAAAAAGCCTGGGGCTGAATATGCTCCAACTTGCTCTATCAATAAAATTATGATTAATTTTGTATTAAAAATAAAGTAATGTTAAAATTTATATGCGCATCAATAACACGTGCTTACAACGGTGAAGGAAAACATCGTGAGGAAACCAGTTAGTGTTCTTATAAGCGGCGATGGGCTTGCAACCTGTCACGTATGGAATGCTAACTACTGCAAAATGTGGGCATGTGCCAAATATAATGTTTCGACGTGCTTCTGACTACCCCCACTAGACATCTTCAAAAGATCTAAGCGTGTGGAGATCTGAGAGGATGTCTACCGTAGGTACTAGGGGATTACAGTCGTGATCCTATTTATTTATTTTATTTAAAAATAAAGTACAATGATTTTAAATAAACACAAACAATTAATGAAATTAAACCTAAGTAAATTTGACGATTCTAAATGATCCAAGTGATTTCATAAAGGCTTTTTTAATTTTGATTTCTTACGAGCTTCAGTATCAGAATCAGAAGAATCATAATCCTTGGGATGTCCTTGGGCGATTCTGTGCCATCTCGGTTTGAACGAAAACAAATAGATCTAATAAACCTAATTACGAGGGCCATTTGTAATAGCTATTTGCAAATAAAATAGAGAATATATCGATAGTAAATTTTTGTTATTTACTCTTTAGCTTCTGTCGCTGGAGAAGTTCCACTCAACCAATAAAGCTTCGAATCATTAATAACTTTCGCATTTATAATAGTAGTACGAGAAACATTCTAGGTATTCCTTCTCCCGACGACTTCAGTCGAACAACAAACAAGTTATTCGTAGGGTTTCCCAGCGACTGCGAGCAGCTAGTTATTATTGGAAAAACAATTTCCAAACTGTTTTATTTATTGTTGTTTGTGGAAAACCCACTGCCTTTTTCTCTGTTTATAGTAATTAAACTCGCGCCCCGTAGTTCTTGCACACAAGTGTGCGATTGTTTTACAACTCGTACGAGTATATCTAACATTTAGTTTCTGTTGTGTTTCCGCAAATTTGGAACTCGAAGAACCTTTGTCTGCGCGGCCTATCGATGTTTACCAAATATTATTTAAAAGCGTGTATCAAAATTTAGAAGTTTTTAACAAAACGAAGCTAAATAGTTTTAATTTCAACTAGCTGACCCGTGCCCGCTTCGCTGTGCGTAAGACATTTCTAATACCATCGTGGACTTTTTTGTAGACGTTTTTAAGGTGTACAATACTGTAGTACATTATTTTGATATATCTCGTGGGGTTCAGCCAGCATTTGCAATGTAAGCGCAAAAAAATGTGTTTATTTACGACATCACATTAGAAACCTCTAAAATTATCAGTGTTTCTCTACTATATTATGCTTGTATTATACATATAAACCTTCCTCTTGAATCACTCTATTTATTAAAAAAAACCGCATCAAAATCCGTTGTGTAGTTTTAAAGATATAAGCAAACATACATACATACGCGGGAAGCGGAAAGCGACTTTGCTTTATACTATGTAGTGATTTTGTACGTTGTCCTGTAAAGAACGACTCTGCGGTGGTGTATAAATTTATCAATAAACTTCTAATCGGATGTCGTTGAAATTTATATAGTAAACATCCTCTCAATCTCTTAGGCTTTCTGATCCTTTAATCTAATACATTTAAACGAGCAATTCGTTTGTATATATGTATAATCTGAATCTCGGAAACGGCTCCAACGATTTTTATGAAATTTAGTATGCATAGGGTTTCGGGGGCGATAAATCTAGCTAGGTTTAATTTTTAGAAAACGTCGTTTTATCCGCATTTTTAGTCAATGAAATACTGAGCAAAGCTAGGTCATCCAGGAACTATGTCATAAGGAGGCATCTTAAAACATTACGTTTGGCTCATATGTACTTTTAGCTGTTATTTTCTATATGTCACAAGCTCACGTCGCTTATAAGAATATTAACGGGTTTCCTCACGACGTTTTCCTTTACCGTTTCGAGTGGTAAAGCGCAAATACTTTTTTCGGGAAAAAATCCTTTGTTGCACCACCGGCGTTCGTGCCAACAATCTTTGGATCGAAATTCCAGGCATCATTTACTAGGCCAACGATCCTGTTTTAATTTAAATACATATTAATGTCGTTACTTAGCTTATTACTGACTGGATTAGTTTGAACATACGAATTTAATTACAAGCCATGTTTTTTTAAACAACTGTAAAATGTAGGCGTGTACTAAATGTAACGTTTGGACGTACATCTGGCTACCCCCTTTAGGCATGTATAAAGCGCCTGGATTTCTGAGAGGAGATTTACCGTACTCGAGAATTATAATCGTAATCCTATTTCTTTTTGAGTTTTTTTTATTCTCAACAGATTCAGACAATCTCTCAGTTTGAACCGTGAATGCTTTTGAAAAACGTGTCCTATACAATACTGCTACAGACCTGCAGAGCCAAGTCCATTGTAATGGGCGCAGCTATTCACACAGTGAGGGCATTAAGTCCGCCTTTTGTTGCAGAGGTCATTATTATTCATGTGGCAGTTTTATCTATACAGTTCCTGAAAGTTTTCGCAGTTCCTCCAACGGTCTTACTTTTGAGGCTCTGTCGGCATGCAAAGTCTTAATGAGCTTCATCAAACTGGATTTGGAGAGATTGATAGCTATGAATTGTGCATGTATGCATTGCCTTGTTTATGTAGCCATACATTGGGTAGTTTTTTAGCTAGTCGAATACTCTTATAGCTAGAGGGTGATACATTATTAACTTGTTTTAATTTCTTGCTTGTCACAGTTCTTACGTAAGTTTTCATGCTGTCCACAATGAGGCCACGATTCTGCTTTTGTCAGGGCCATCTAAAAAGGGTGTGGCTCATGGCCTACACAACTGCGATACATCGTACGTCTACTTGCCTTACTTGCACTGCATTGCGTCCGCTTGTGTTATGAAAAGATCTCAATTCGGGGCTATGTAAAAGTATATTTTCATTTTTAAATTTTGTGGAGACATTGCGAAGCGGGCACGGGTCAGCTAGTAATGTAATATAAACTTAATCAGTAGGCTCAATTTTTGTCAATCTAGCTAGTTAGATGAGAAACAAACGCAAAGCAAATAAATAGGTAAGTACCTACCATCCTAAGTAGATACCACCTACCAACTAATGATGTTTTGGTAATCTCCTACTTGCACAATAAGTCGTTTATTAGTTTACAGTTATGTTGTACTGAACACAAAATAACGTGGGACAAGGGAAGGGGAATCAACTTTGACTTTGACTTCGACTTCGACTTCGACTTCGACTTCGACTTCGACCTCGACCTCGACCTCGACCTCGACACAATTAATAGATATATATATTAATAGATATACTATAGCAAAAAGTGTCGTGACAACTTTTCGTAAGATTTTTTTCCGTCTAGCCCCCTTTCACAACGCGCGATAAGGAACTTCGTTCCAATAATATTTTGTATTATATTTTATGGCAAAACTAATGTCATTTAGCAAAATAGATAAACAAGCCGGTCAATTAGCTACAATTTTATCCAGGGACCACGTATGCGAATCCGTTTGCAGAAGCTAGTGCGCAATAATTAGTAATATAGTGATCGAATGACTACCGAAATATGCGTTGTCGTTAAAAATGCGCGCTGCACTGTACACGGCTCATAGATTTAAGTAAACGAGTGCTTGTTTACACATGGCACCCTAGCAGCTGTTTCTGACATAGAAAAATGCAGAAATAAAATCACTACATAGTATAAAGCAAAGTCGCTTTCCGCTTCCCGCGTCTGTATGTCTGTATGTATGTTTGCTTATATCTTTAAAACTACACAACGGATTTTGATGCGGTTTTTTTTAATAGATAGAGTGTATCAGGAGGAAGGTTTATATGTATAATAACATGCTACCCGTGCGAAGCCGGGGCGGGTCGCTAGTAAATAATATTTTCGTAGAATTGAACGCCGAGGCAACATAGATTGCATTGAATCTCAGCTCTGTAGTTAGCGCAATAAAACTCATTAAACATAGCAAGCTGATTTTGATCGTCGTTTGAAATATTGGGTAGGTAGAATTTGCACGCCAGCCGATTGCGGGCAATGATAGTATTGGGTATATGTTAGAGCGTTGATTAATCCGATATTCAGCAATGCCGGTAGCCCGGATATGTGGCGAGGATATTCCTCTGCCCGTCGATGATTTTGTGTAATTGAGTTTTAGCATATTCATCTTCGTTAGAACCCAGAACTAAAGAGAAAATACTTAGTGAGGCTTCTGCATTTAAGGTGTATTTTTTTTTTTCTATTATGGTGAATATATTATGGAGTCATTCTCTACTTTGTAGACTTGAAGTAATGTCAACAAATCGTATAATAAAATCTTGAAAATATTTTTTTTTATCACGTACTCCATGGTGTGAGGTATCGTTAGATAGGTCTTTAAAGTATGGACAGTTTGTGAAAACAGCTTTTCGATTAAGAGCTCCCCCACCTCCCTCCTCTAAAATCGAAACTATTGGGTTAATAATTCATGGTAAGTAACCTAGTAACATTAGTACATGTAAACGAACTATCACAGCTAAGTAGGCGTTACAAGTTTTCGAGTAATAAACGTAATAGTCGACCAATTTATAACATGTATTCAAAGAAGAAATAATATTTTTTTTTGTACAAATACCATCGATACATTGTGCGTCACCTTACACGCACTTGGCCGGTTATTCATTAAATGAAACACGATCGCTACTGTAATCCCCAAGTACGGTATGCTTTCAGATATCCAGGTGCTCAGATTCTTGAAGATTTCTTGTCACATTTTGCAGTAGGTATTTAGCATTCTATACGTAACAAGCGCCCATCGCCACTTATAAGAATGCAATATATAATAATCAAATATTCTATCTGACGCCTTATGTAGATAATTTACTCGTGCATTGCAGTACACGCAAACTACACTACACTACAAATGAATATGAATCATTTTGCTAAGCCCTGTTCTGTACAAAAGCGTTTGACTGAATGAATGAAATTGGAAATTGAGGGCACTTGCCAACACTTCCTCTCCCGATATACGCATACTTCAAACTTACTAAATAATATTTCGTATGTATAAGTTGAAAACAAACCTTCCTACATAAGGAAGTAAAACAAAGTTTTCTATTGTAACATGTTTTCCTCAGAATTTTAAGTTTTTAGAGTTCCGAACCTAAATGGTGTAACGGAACCCTTATGGTGCGACATTATCTGTCTGAAAGGGCTCGATTGACATGTTTAAGATTTTAGTTATTATGTATGTTGTCTAGTTTTCGGCTAAGACAAAAAAAAACTTCTGTCTCCAAAGATTGTAAATATTGTAAAATAAAAAAAATCTCTTACTAACCCGTATTTTTCTCATTAAGTGGGGGAGGGTGTTGTGAAGTTTTTAAAGGATACTATTAGATCATGTGAGGTATCATTTGATAGTGCTGGATTTGCACATTATAGAATCGGTTTTAATTTATATGCGCGGTATGTCGCTAAGGTTTAGAAACTTAGTGAATACTAGCTTCAATGCGCGGATTCGCCCTAATGGTACTTGGATATAAAGTAGCCTATGTTCATCCAAATTAATGTATCTTTTAAATGGTGAAAGAACATTTTAAATACATGCCGGTTCAGGGGATTATTATGCTCTTAACGCACGTGGCCGATCTTGTATAACACTTGTAGCAATCAACCGGAAATTGCCGAGAAGACCTGAACAACAGTTTTTTTTTAAAAACTTTTTAATTCCTATAAAGAATACGTAAAGATATTTGCAATTTAAAATAAAAATATATTTGAACTTTGAAACGGGTTGTACAGTGTGATATGAAATCTGATTGAATAACCTGTTTTAGTATGATTCGATTTGGGTTATGGTACCGAATAAAAAGTAGCATCCAGAATAATGTACTATTCAAATGGTGAAATAATTTTTGAAATAGATGCCGTGGTTCCGAGTATTACTATACTATTCTTCTCATTATGTTTATGCACGAGTTGATTCGCACGTGCCCGTTCTTGTATAACTCTTGTAGAAGTTAATCAGAAATTTTCGAGGAAACCTAATCATCAATTTGTTTTGAACTTTTTTAACTTTTAAGTTCTTTTAAAGAGCCTTATAATTTTTATAAACTGAACTCTGAAACGGGCTTTACAGTTTCACATGAAATCTGATGAAACAACGTGCTTTGATTGGATTCGAATTCGAATATGCTGGCCTTTGCAGTTCGCATATTTGATTAACCACAGCAACGTTGTACTTATGGTATTTGTGCGAAACATACGCGTAACTATAGATGAACAAATATTGATACGGACGGTATGTTATACCGCAACCGCCGAATACCAGTTCGAAACTGCAAAGGACGATGCTCCAGCAGGATTACGTCCTGTGTTTGATCGTATGGATTTTTCTCACGATGTCTTTCATTGCGGAAAGGATAATGCCTTGTCTTATTGATTGTTGGTACGATTGTGATATTACCGGTTCTTGTCACGTTTGTCGTTTAAACAAACCGTAAAAAAAAACGACATATTACAAAAAATGTTGAAATTTTTATTAAAATTGTTAAGGGTAAGTTTAAATAATAAAAGTAAGTAATTAAAATAAAAATAAAAAAGTATTTAATATTTTAACTAAATTGTTTTTTTACCAGCATTACCAGATTTAATCAAAGTCTGTGAGATCACCACCGTCGAGGGAATGTGCGCCCTCCGCAGCCTCTTTAGTTCCGAATATGTATGAAAAACTGCTACAAATTCGGTTCTAGAGAGGTTTATGTGGGGCCCCATATGCAGCGAAGTTCTGCAGGAGAATAAAAAAAAGAAGAAGCAGAAGATTAGATCGAGAGTGGAATATATAAATTTATTTAGATTATGACTTAACTTGATGTTGTTTATAGTGTTCAGTTACTCAAGGGTAAAAAGGTAAGTAGATTTAGTTATTTGTCTGTCTTAGGACCGGTTTTTCAATCATCAGAATATTAGTCGAATTTTCTATGCTCACTGTGGAAGTCAATTGATATTTTTATGTCAATTTTACCCAAAAGTCCTATCTGATGTTTGCAAAATCGACCCTTAAACTACTCAACCCTTTAAGACGCTGCCAGTCGACGATTATTTTTGTTCGAAACGAAAAAAGAAATACTTGTGAACAAGCCACATCTCCTATTTTATAATGTATAGTATATGTGAATAAAGATGTACCCATCTTTAATCACTTCGATAAATAATCCTACCGACCGCTGCAATGATGACAAACACACGTCCGCGCGTGGTCCGCCTTAGCTTTTCGAATAAATTAATGATATAAATTATGTATAATTACTTATCAAAAATCTATCCTAATAGAAATCTAGATCTACATATTACCTATCTTTAACAATAAATCACAAGTTGATTTTAATAGTAGGTATATAAAATATTTCGATCATAAATTCTAAAGCGTATCATTTTGAAATAATATTTTTATCGTGAAAAGTTTCTGCTATTATGTTTTCAGCTTAATAGAAATCTAGGTAGGAACCTGAAGTAATAATATACGTATAAAAATAGGAGATGTGGCTTGTTCAGAAGTATTACTTTTTTCGTTCCGAAAAAGAGCAATCGTCGACTGGCAGCCCCTTAACATTTATAACACATAAATGTAAAATTTGACGAGCAATGTCATTTCGATAAGTAATACGGTTTAATTAAAAATATCGCACTTATCACTACATAGTTTTTTAATAGATAGAGTGATTCAGGAGGAAGGTTTATAAGTATAATAACATGCTACCCGTGCGAAGCCGGGGCGGGTCGCTAGTTTATTTTATAAGTAACTACTTATGTGTACTATGTTGAATTTATAACAAAATAAATAACTATCTATACTGATATTTGCAGTTTGATGTTTATTATCCCCCGACGTAAACATCGCAAGAACAGGTACAAGTGGTTTATTGAAGCCCTAGCTAGTCATCCTGTCAGTGACTAACTTTGGCATGATAGTTCTAGAATGGGAAAACGATTTTGCTTTTATGCTGTTTTTGTTTGGTAGCTGATATTGCAAAATGCTGCCGACGGATATCTGCAGATCCATTTCAAGACAGGACCGTAGACAATCCTGTGAGAATATTTGACGCGTATTCATATTTACAAGCTTTTATTTAACTTGCAATGTATGTACGTATGTAACTATGTTAAGGTGCAGATTTATATATTATGCAACTTCGGTGACAATGATACAAAATTATGGTACTAGCGAGCTGGTCTGTTGATGGAGTCAAGTGCTGTTCAACGAAGTAAATAGTTCCTCAGTAAATAGTTTGATTGAGTTAAAACTTTGCATACCTATTAATCTCAAAGGATAATGTAATATTATGGTACCAGCGAGCTAGTCTGACGAAGGGGTTCGAATGTAGCCATAGGAACTCCTCAACTACACAACATAACCCCGTCGTGTTTAGGCTCTTTGAATTTGTTTTGGATTATAAAAGCTAATTTAAAAAATATATTTTTAATAAAAAAAACTTATCGTATTTAATACGTGGATATAGAGATAGACAAAGTTATAAATATGATATATTACTTTATCGAAAGAAAGGAAACCAGAATTCAAATAGTCATGCGCTGTCCCGATCCCAAAATTGTTATTATATAGCAGCAATTAAAATGTGAACCTATTCAGAAAATATTTATCATCACACAGCTAATGGCAATCGCATCAGATTTAAAACTATATAACAATCAGCGGGACCATTGAGTACGCCAGTTTAAGCACTGGTGGTCGGGTTTATCGATCCTGTATATAGACACCTAGATACTGCTACGCAGCTACGCTGCAGGATACGAAGCGGGCTCGGCGCTTCGTACTATAGGTACTACTCAACCTACTCGTATGTCATCCAAAATCGAGACTCGTAATATGAGCTTTACTGCACCACATTTAAACTCATTATGGTTTAATACAAGTAATTCGAATTGGGGGATGCATTCGTGCGCTAGGCTTAAGGTATCAATTTGAAATAGTAAAAAGTGATTGAAAATTGCGCTGAAGTTCAGAGCTGCAATTCCAATTTTATATTGCTCGCGTGTAAGCTAGTTATCGTCGGAGCACAGACGGTGTTACTATGCCGGAGAAAAACTTCTGTAGGTACCTAGGCTAACGGAGTTATGGTAGAATCTGTGTCTTTACAATCTGTGCATTCGGGACAAAGATAGTTAAGGTAGCATTCGTCGTCAGGCACACAATGCCATGCACTCATGCCTGCTTTTTAACAAAGAGTCCAATTTATACAAGTTTTTATTTAACTTGTAATGTATGTTTGTACGGGTCAAATCTTTAAAGTGAATTTTAAGTTTAGTTAAGCTGAAATTTAGCATACCTCTACTTCGGTACTTTTACTTCGGTACCAATATAATAATATGGTGATAGCGAGCTGATTCGATGATGGTATCAGGGGCTGTTCAACGATCGAGTTGAAACTTTGCATACTTGTTCCAATGACAATGTAATATTATGTGACAGGTGACAGCGCGCTGGTCTGATCCCCAGCTCGAAGAAGGATTTTTGCAAAGCTCGTTTTGGCAAAATATATTTTATCTGGGGGAACGGCAGTGCCCCCGCCAAGTCAAGCAATAAAGCGGCACGACTGTACATCCTTTTCTCGAAGCAGTTCAGGCCATTTTCGACCCCCTATAACTTCGTTGTGGATAAAACTAGAAGCCTGAATTTTCAGTAACCAAGCAGGCATTATATAAACACGGTATATTTCAAATTTCATTCAGTTTGAACCAGTAGTTTAAGAATTATAACTAGTCAAAGTTTCTTATTTTGTCACTCACTCACTTACTCACTGATTGACTGACCGATCATCAAAAGTTTAAGGCACTTCTAGCAGACATAGAAGCTTCAAATTTGGATTTATTGTTTTAGTGTTTAGTGTTTAGTGTTACACATTAGTGTTTAGTGTATGAATGTATCCTAAAAAAACCGGCCAAGTGCGAGTCGGACTCGCGCACTTAAAGTTCCGACCATTCCATTTTCCACCATTCACCATTATCTATAAATCACGTTTGTTGTATGGGAGCCCCATTTAAATATTAATTTTATTCTGTTTTTAGTATTTGTTGTTATAGCGGCAACAGAAATACATCATCTGTGAAAATCTATCTGTCTAGCTATCATGGTTCATGAGATACAGCCCTGTGATAGACAAACGGACGGACAGACAGACGGACAGTGGAGTCTTAGTAACAGGGTTCCGTTTTTACTCTTTATGTACGGAACCCTAAAAAGTAGGGCTATCTACAAAAATAAATGAGATGCCATCAAAAACATAAATATTAAACTTGTAAAAAAGCCAAGTCTCGCAACGCAACTCAGTTCTTCTACCGTAAAAAGTTGTGAGATCCATGTAATACCAAGTCGGTTAATTTATTCAGTCCCTACTTTAAGGGTCCTTCTGTCTTATGTTATTACGTAAACTAATTACAAATAAGCCAAGTCGTAAATAGCTTACGCAATAACATAAGACAGAAGGACAAAGTAGGGACTGAATAAATTAACCGACTTGGTATTACATAACTGAGTTGCGTTACGAGACTTGGCTTTTTTACAAGTTATGTTTTTGATGACATTATTATTACTTATTGCACACACTGCTGTATGACTGCAGAGTGCGTCCACATTTCTAGTTCTAACTTTAAAAAACAAGCGTCGAGCCGAGTTGCTATTTTTTCTCAGCCTAGCCTCAAAATAATTTGAGTTTTCTAGAGATGCCATTACTACAATTTCGTCACTTAGTTTAAATTCACAGTTACGAGTACCTATATGAATAGTTTCATAAAAAAATACATTTTAACAGAAATAAGCACAAGACTAACCCATTCAGATCCTTGCAGCCGCATAGGGAGCGATTGTTTTGTAAATTACTGTGAAAATACTAATCGAAAACCTCGCATATCTTCATTATTAACATAGGCTATATTTATTATTGGAATAAATACTTCAATAATTAAACCCAAGGTGTAAAAATGCAATATATCTGAATATGCGCTACTATCTGTGCGAAGCCGGGGCGGATCGCTATTATGGAATAAAACTAACCGATGTGTGAACTTTCGTTGTAACTAACCTGCCTAGCTGGCTTGACTATATGATATATGTTTGTTCGGTGTCTGGGTGTTGTTATGTGTCATATTGTATGTATTTACACAAAAGTATTTAAGTATTCTATCAGTTAGTATTTAGTTGGATGGAGCTAGATGACGACGCCGTGTGATAAAGTAAAAAAATTGCTGTAGCGATTTTCGAAAAAACTTCCTATACATCCTTCCTACTAATATTATAAACGCGAAAGTTTGTGAGTGAGTGTGTGTGTGTGTGTTTGTGTGTGTTTTTGTTTTTGTTATTCTTTCACGCAAAAACTACTAAACGGATTAAAATAAAACTTTACAGTAATATAGATTATACATCAGAATAACACAGAGTAATAAATAAATAAATAAATAGGATCACCTACCTAGTACCTACGGTAGACATCCTCTCAGATCTCCACACGCTTAGATCTTTTGAAGATGTCTAGTGGGGGTAGTCAGAGGCACGTCGAAACATTATATTTGGCACATGCCCACATTTTGCAGTAGTTAGCATTCCATACGTGACAGGTTGCAAGCCCATCGCCGCTTATAAGAACACTAACTGGTTTCCTCACGATGTTTTCCTTCACCGTTGTAAGCACGTGTTTTTGATGCTCATATAAATTTTCGAACAGAAAAATCCATTGATGCACGCCGGGATTCGAACCCACGACCTTCAGAGTCGAGGTTTATCCCACTCGGCCAACACGACACACAGAGGCTACTTTTTATTCAGGGTCCACCTGTGTGAAGACGGGCCGAACAGCAAAAACTTATTATAAATATTAACACCCAAACCCAGAACAAATATCTATGTTTATCACACAAATATTTGCCCTGGGAGAGGATCGAACCCACAACTTACAGCACAGTTACTACCAACTGAGCTGTGAAGCCAGTCATACATACATACATACATACATTGCAAGTTAAATAAAAGCTTGTAAAAATAAATCAACATCTAATTTTGTTGAATGAGTAAATCGATACGGGCTTACTTACAACTTACAAGTACTATTTATTACCGACATAAAGCTTATTTCAAATTACAATATTCTTAGTATTCGGCAAAGGGTTCTTAGAATTTTACAAAATAAAATATGATAAATAAATTCGTTCGCGTCCTATCAGATCTCCAAGCATAAGATTTGATTCTTAAATAAAACATTACAAATGGCTATTTCCACATTAAGTATACATATACAATTATACATTCCATACATGTCCGCTTATAAAAATACTAAATGGTTTCCGCACTGTGTTTTCCTTCACCGTTTTGAGCACAATGTTAAAACATCATTTTTAGGGTTCCGTACCCAAAGGGTAAAAACGGAACCCTATTACTAAGACTTCGCTGTCCGTCTGTCTGTCACAGGGCTGTATCTCATGAACCGTGATAGCTAGACAGTTGAAATTTTCACAGATTATGTATTTCTTTGGCTGCTTTAACAACAGATACTAAAAACAGAATAAAATAAATATTTAAGCCATATAACAAACATGATTTTTTTGCCGTTTTTATAGATAATGGTACGGAACACTTCGTGCGCGAGTCCGACTCGCACTTGGCCGGTTTTTATTTATTTCCTCCCGACAACTCCGCGACAGTTAAACTTAGAAATTGGGTGCATTATATTGGAAATTGCATTGTCGCGTGTGGGAGGAGCGAAGATTTGTGTCGACCACCCCCCCGACCAATAACTGGGGTGGTTGACGGCGTGGTCTGCGCTGGAAGCAATAATACAATGTTCTTATCTCGAATCACTCGAGTATCCATTACTCGGATATCATTTGAAAAATCGGTTTAGCCGCTGCTGCAATAAAAACATCTTTGCTGTATTCAATCGTAGGCTCATAATATTTTCCAGCGAGTATTTTGTATTGTACTTTTAAGCAATTATAAAATCCAGATTGTTTCTAGCACGCTACATGCGATTAACATTCGAGTGGCCGATATCCGAAGGGTATAGTTATTACAGCGAACATTGTCCGTCTGTCCATTCTTATCGCACACATTTGGTATAAAGTTGCTCGCTACATTAAAATTTAGTAATTCCTACTCCTACTAATCCTACTAATATTGTAAATGCGAAAGTTTGTGAGTGGTTGTGTGTGTTTGTTACTCTTTCACGCAAAAACTATACTGAACTATACTATACTGAACGAATTAAAATAAAACTTAACAGTAATATAGATTATACATCAGAATAACACATATAAGCTACTTTTTATCTAGGTACCTAGGTAGTTATATTTTTTTACAAAAATTTATTTAACTTGTAATGTATGTATGTATGTAACTATGTTTGTTATGGTGGAATCTTGCAACTCAATTTTGAAGCAGTTATCCCCAACCTATTGAGCTGAAATTTTGCATACTTATGTTACTTTGGTGACAATGCATTAATATGGTGACAGCGAGCTGATCTGATGATGGAGTCAGGAGCTGTTTAACTGACACTCACAACGGATCTCCTTAGTAAACACTCTGATTGAGTAAAAACTTAGCATTATTGTCAAGTGCCAATGACAATGTTATATTATGCGACAGGTGCTCGATGGTTTAAATGATTTTACAAAAGCTTGTCATTGAAAAATAATTTTCAACAGAAAACTTATTTATTGTTCCTTAACTTTTTTTCCACAAAAGTTAATAAGAAAAAACTGTCGTAAAGAGCTTTAGAAAGTGAATTTAGAAAAAAATACATACATAATATTTAGATGTGCATATCAGAGTTTTTTTTATTCAAAA
Organism: Hydriomena furcata; assembly: GCA_912999785.1. NCBI lineage: Eukaryota > Metazoa > Arthropoda > Insecta > Lepidoptera > Geometridae > Hydriomena > Hydriomena furcata. The sequence continues at coordinate 6,718,279 of OU538821.1, forward strand.
CTTACAGCGTCTTTTCGCATCGATACAAAAACGGTCATAAGTGAACATCCTTCACGATAAAGCAATTTTGTTTTCACTAGTTGCATTGATGTACTTGTGTCTTTGGTTTGAGGGAGTAGTCTAATACACCCGATATAGTTAATCGCTTAGGGAGTTAGATTACGTTTGACAATTACACATGTCAATTTGTAGTTAACTAACCATTGTGTTGAGCCATGCTCAATCATAGGGTCACTTGATCGCTACACCTTTGTGTGAGCGCAAGGTTTAATCTTCCTAAACGCATATAGATTGCCTTGGTTTTAATTATTTAAAAAAGTTTATTTTTTATGTTTTGTGGATTTTATGAAGTAGTCATTTACCGGTATGAAAATAGTTTAAAAAACACGATAAAGAAAAATTTTGTTTAATAATTTCCTACTCTTCTTTTAATAAATTACCATATTTTATTGTAAAAAACTGAAGGAAAGAGTAGATTTATGTTTCTAATGTTTTATGGAAAAACTTGAGTTTTGTCTTTTTTTGAAGTCGGTTGTAATCAATGTCTTGTTTTAATCATAGGTTCTGATGTTGAAGGCGGATGTCGTCGTTACGTAAATGTATTAGAAAGGAAATTACTCTCATATATCACTAGTTTCAGTCGCGGGTTTTACGTTAACATTTTTAATATTAAGAATGTTCATGGGAATATATCTGTGTGGAAAGTATGACTGGGTTTTTATAACAAAATTCAAAATAATAACGTTTTACGCATAAACAAAATTAAAAATAGAAATAAATATACTAATTCTTTTTTCTTCGGTTGAAAAGAAGGATTTTCTAAATTCGGCGGCTATGAATTGTTATTAATTTTTCACTTATTATGACTTAATCTCAGGATTTGGCCTGACTTGTTATAGGGCATTAGCGGGGTCAGCCAAAAGCTACCAAGATCTTTTCAGGAATTTTATAAAAATAAAATATGAATGAAAGTTTTGGGTTATTACTGGAGTAGAGAGAAACGACACCTGCCAATTTGGAATTATAAAAAACTTATAGTTTTTAAGTTCATGTTTCGCTCTAGAACCCTTCGCTAAGTGCGGCTTATGAACCTTTTGTGGTTTCGTAGTCTACAAGAAACCCTTATAGTTTCGCCATGTCCGTCCGTCCGTCTGTCCGCAGCTTAGCTCAGAGACGCTTAGTGCTAGAAAGCTGTAATTTGGCATGAACATATTAGTCACGCCGACAAAGTGGTAGAATAAAATCGAATAAATATTTTTTTAAGGGTAGCTACATGTGAAGTGGGGATGTTTTTTTTAGTTCTCGCGTACCCTATGGTGTGGGGAGTCCTTGGATAGGTCTTTAAAAAATATTGTGGGTTAGGGTAAACAACTTTTCGATTAAGGGAGCGTTTGTTAATATTAAGTTTTAAAGTGCAATTTTTTGTTAGAGTTGAGTGAACCAACAACTTAAAACTAAACTATTCGTTTTGTAAGCGTGAAAATTCACAGAAGTAGTACATATAATGAAGTTAAAAACAATACTATCACAGCTAAGTAGGCTTTACAGGTTTACGAGTAATAGACATAATAGTCTACCAACTTATAAAATGTACTTGTAGAAATAATCTTTTTTTTTAGAACAAATACCATTTATTCATTCATTCGTCGAGTCAATGTGCTCATTCATTTTAAAACTCATTAAATATATTGCTTCCAAAAAAGTTGCCACTTCTATGGCTTTGTCCTCCTCCAGTAAATCCTCTCGGCTGCAGGTGGTCGGGCACTGAGGACAGGACAACAAATACCTAATATTATAACGTTGTTAGCTGTGTAAACTACAAAACCCTACATTGCGCGTGGCCCGACACACAATTGGCCGGTTTTTTTAACTTAACACTGAACCGTTACATGCACTCTCCGCTTCATCATCTATACAAAGTACAAACATACATAGTTACGAATGCATGTTTTGTATATTAGTTAACTAACATATAAACTTTGTCTAATCAAATAACAAGTGAAGGTATTTATTCCTAAACCATATCTTAAGACTACGAGATAATGCACAAACGCTCAGCTCTAATAAAACATTCAACGACTAACTTTATTTCAATGTTATTTACAACGAAGCGTGAAATACATACATCTCTTTATGCTTTTATTGCATCCTAATCATCCTATCGAGTCTAAAGCCGGGGTCCCACGGCGCGTAAAACGACGGGCCGCGCCGGATGACGCTCCGCCTGTGTGCGTCGCATACAGAGCGTTCCCGAGCACGGGCCACCACGTATGCATCGTTCCCACGGCGCGTCCGTCCGCCTTGGCGCGGTCTAGCGCGTGAAAACGCGGGGCGTGGGACCCCGGCATAAAGCGTCTCGATTTACTTCCATTTTATAGACTAGAGATTCTATTTTTCATTTAATCGTCGTCCTCACATTACCATTTGTATTTTTCCTTTGAAATGCACGATTTATTTAGAATTTTGTAGGTGTTTCGTTACAGAAACCATTGTTTAGTTATTCGCGAGGAAAATCCTCAAAACCGGTTTTTACACTTTTTGGAACGAAGTTCCTTATCGCGCGTTGTGAAAGGGGGCTAGACGGAAAAAATTCTTACGAAAAGTTGTCAAGAAAAGTTGTCACGACACTTTTTTGCTATAGTATATCTATTAATATATATATATATCTATTAATTGTGTCGAGGTCGAGGTGGAAGTGGAGGTCGAGATGGAGGTGGAGGTGGAGGTCGAGGTCGAGGTCGAGGTGGAGGTCGAGGTCGAGGTCGAGGTGGAAGTGGAGGTCGAGATGGAGGTGGAGGTCGAGGTCGAGGTCGAGGTCGAGGTCGAAGTCGAAGTCAAAGTTTATTCCCCTTCCCTTGTCCCACGTTATTTTGTGAGAACTTCGTTCCATCCGGGTGTCCCTTGACACCTCTCAAGTTTTATTATAAGGTCACGCGGTCATGTTAACGAAATACAACGTTTTACAATATTGCAAAATGTTATGTAATGTTTCTAAAATTCTATACAACTTCGCAAGTTTTCAATTTAAAATATTTTCCCGTTTTGGAATACCAGTTGATTTACAAGGAACTTGGACAATATGCCACAAATATTAACCAAACGCGTGTACGATCCCGCACAGTGAAGGCTTTTGAATTCAATAAATTACTAGTTGGGGTATTTAGTATGGAGATTCATCTTTATTTATATCATAACCTTAAAAAACTGACTAATATTTGCATCAACCACCAACTCCCTAAAAAAATCTCCGATTATAGTTAACTACTTGTAAGATCGTATATACTGATGACGGTGTTGTTAAGTCGTCGAAAGGACTGTTATGGCTTAACGACTTTTTAGCCTCTTTAGCTTTAAAGCCAGCACGGAAGCGCTTAGCTGCCACTTACGCTTAATGACACCAGCCGTCACCCATCCATTTGTTGTCCGAACTGTAGGATGCCGTTCTGTCAGTAAAAGCTGAGCAAACAGTGCCACGAAAGCTTCCCGAAAAGAAGTGTATCGAAGTTTGATATAACTACCAATAAAATAATCGAGGTGTAATTTATTTTTTCAAGGTTGTTTTTCAAGGTTTTTACTTGTTATTTGTGGATTCAAACTCTAGGTAAATATAGCGAAGCGAATAAATACGCTACATTTCTAAGTCTTTGTACACGTAAACGAAGTTGTGGGCGGGTCTTTAATAATGCACCATCGATTAAGCTGTTAGTGATTGAAATCGATACTACATACCTAAATCTTTGACGATACGTACAAGATTTTGTTTGTAAGCTTGCGGGTATTCGTTTGTTTGCTGGGGGTAATTACAGAAACTTCTGAACCGTTTCTGAAACTTCTCTGATGTAAGCTGCACTATCCACACTCAATTTGAATATCGAAAGTAGAGTTACTTTCTTATTTCAAGTAGTTTTTCGTTCTTTGTCTTTACGTTTCCGACTAAATGGTTGAGAACCGATCTTAATGGAACTTACAGGTAAATACTATGCATAATGAGAAAAGTTTTTACTGGTAAACCTCAGAACTCAATTGTGCCAAATTTCAAGTTTCTGCGTTATTCGTTTTCGAGCAAAACGAATAGGTAGCATGAGTGATCGTGTAAGAGTTCCGTTCCTTTGAAAGAATCCTCTTGATGATTGAAATATTTTATGATAAAAATATTTCAATCATCAATTGAAAAATTACCCATTTCGGTATTTGGTTTTAAAAAGGTGGTGCAAGAAAAAACACCCAAGCCAGCAGTTTTATCAATAACTCCGGATGAAAATCAAACGAAGAATAGTGATATTCTAAGTGGAATCAATGAAACAAACAATACAAGTGACTCGGCAATCAAAGTACCGGCGCCGGTGCTCGTAGCATTGATAACGATAAACTTCTCCGAACCGCTACCGAAGGACTTTGAACATTTTATTCCGTCTGTCTCAGTTGAAACTGCTAACTTTAGTTGACTGGATCCTCTTTCCTATAGTATAATGTTACTATAGTTTTGCATAACAATGTTCTTCCGGTAGTCACGTCTAGCTTGTGGGTTTATTTGAACCTGGAATAGCTTATATGATATTCTAGTCTTTATCAGGATATTAAGAGAGCGCGGTATTGAAATACATTTGACATAACTATTGATTTTTACACGGGTTTATATCACGTATTACCTTTATTTATTTTCCCGACGTTTCGACTATATGTTACAATAGTCGTGGGCGCGGGCAGGCTAAATTTTACATTACATATCGCCTACCATCAGAACACGGCTTGATAGAAATAACAATACATTTATTCCGTTTTATTTTCCAATAATAACCCCTTCTGCATAAAGCTGGTCCGCATTTATGCATAAATGCGAAAATCCTCAAGTGAAGGACGGCTTATAGTATAAAATAATATAACGCATAGCCTTGTAGGGTCTGCATCCGAGTATTTTTGCTATAAAGCGATTTATAATTGGTTTTTTGGCGCATCATAGAGCGCTACGTATGCACAGGCTCGCTCACATGAGTGGATATTATGATTTCTAAATGCTAGAGTCATTAGATATGCAATGAGGTTAGGTTATAAAAAGTATAAGTAAAGTATTACCTAGTTCTTTGGCTGTACTATCTGCTCGTCAATAGAAAATAATGGCATTTGCAAACAAGTGTGGGAGGGTTGGGCATAGGATTTGCAAATGAGTATGCATAAGTGGAGGGGGGGAATGCAATGTTTGCACATAATTGTGTTTTTCAACCTTGTCACATAAGTGGGAATGGGGTTAGAATTGTATGAAAACAACTTCTATTCTTAAAGCGTTCTATAATGCAAATACTAAAAACCGGCCAAGTGCGTATCGGGTCACGCGCAATGTAGGATTTCATAGTTTACACAGCTAACTATATTATAATAAGCAATTTTCAATGGTATTTGTACTAAAAAAAAATGATTATTTCTTCTTCAAGTACATTTTATAAGTTGGTCGACTATTACGTCTATTACTCGAAAACTTGTAACGCCTACTTAGCTGTTATATATCCTCGTATTCAAGAACGACACTATGGGAACACGCACCCACAGTGGACGAAATCTTTTTTCATAAACATCACTTTATGTGTTGAGCGGCATTATAGCGCACGCTACCGTGTGCCTTTAGACCTCAACTTTGGCTAGAGGCACACGACAATGTGCCTCTAGTCACACTATGCAGTGTCGCACAGCACATAAAGTGATTTTTATGAAAAAAGATTTCGTCCACTGTGGGTGCGTGTTCTCATAGTGTCGTTCTTGAATACGAGGGTAAGTTTTGCTTTTAACTTCGGTATATATGTACTACTACCGTGAATTTATACACACCCCCAAACCAGATAGTTTTCTTTCTAGCTCTGTGTTTCTGAGCTAAGCTGCGGACAGACTTTTACTAATTTATAGTTAGTATTCTTATAAGTGGCGATGAGCCTGTTATCTGTCACGTATCGGATGCTAGCTCTTTGAAAATGTGGGTATGTGCTAAAGGTAATATTTGATGAACAAGATCCTCCAACTATTCCATTTAACGTCTTCAAGGATCTGACCACCTGGAGATCTGAGAGGATGTCTTCTGTAGGTAGGATTACTGTCGTGATCTTATTTTGTTTTAAGAATTTCACGGTATTTACGAAGATGCAAAAATATATATATAAGTATAATATACACGTGTTTAATTCTTATTTTTACTTTTATTATGATGATAAATGATTTTTTCAACGAATCAGAGATACTTCCTTAGAAGTGTGTCACATGAGCTAATAGAAGGAAATACTTGGTGAATGAAACACAATACTAATCGTGTAGGTAGCTATGACACACGATTTACTCACGACCTTTCTATGGTAGGGCGTGGATAAGAGGTGCAAGTTGTATATTTAATAGTTTGCGGTACGTAGTGGTACAGTAGGTATGTTGTCACGAGTGTTTAATCCAACTTCCTACTTCACTACATAGTATAAAGTAAAGTCGCTTTCCGCTTCCCGCGTATGTATGTATGTATGTATGTTTGCTTATATCTTTAAAACTACACAACGGATTTTGATGCGGTTTTGTTTAATAGATAGAGTGATTTAGGAGGAAGGTTTATATGTATAATAACATGCTACCCGTGCGAAGCCGGGGCGGGTCGCTAGTGTATTATAAAAGGGAAAGTTTCAATGCGTGTTTTGGATTTGTCTGACGCATTTAGCGATTTGGCATCGCTTACGTTGAGTTACGACAGCACCTAAGTGTGTCCTAGAGAGATAAGCGTGAACTTGATGGTTGGTGCAGATTATGGCATGAGTTTTCAATAGAAGAAAAAATAGGTTCTTAATATCGACGTTTAACTAAGTAAAAGCTTCATACTTAAATCGATGTTTATGGAAACCGATATATACGAGTAGTTTTTTATTTAATAATTTCGCATCACAAAAATGAAGCAAAGTGATACGTAAAACGCTTGAAATAATTATAGCCTTCCAATCGTCGATCGGAGCTCAAGCTGGCAACCTAAATATGAACAGTGAAAAGCGAAGTTGAGAATGGTATAAATGCAGAAATTCAAGTGAAGCATTAAATATTAAAAAAATAACTGGTGCTATTAGCAATTTTGTAATTTAAAATAGCATAAGGTGATATGAATTGATGGAACGAGGTTATGCACTCAATCATTACTTAAATAAATATAGTCTTCCATTCCAGTGATCGATCGAAGCGAATCAAGCTAGTAACCTAAATATGAACAGTGAAGAGAAATAAATAATGCAAGAATTAAATAACCTGCAACGCTTCAGTGCACAAAGAAAAGTCATATTATAAATAACTTTGTTGAAATACAAAGTAATTTATACGTGAGACTTCGTCGTACGACTATATTTCCTAAAAAGGGAAACCTCTTCAAATATTTTAGTTTTTAAATCGCTAAATTATGAACCATAAATACTCCATTAATTCGTGTTTGTGTGTGTTCGGGTGTTAGTTAATTTGGTTGCCACCCAAAGTACTTTCCAGACGAAGTATTATTACTATACGAGTATCCTAAACTAACTGCTGCGAAATGTGGGCATGTGCCAAATGTAATTAGTTTTAGACGTCTTCGATGATCTGAGCGCCTGGAGATCTAAGAGGATGTCTAACGTACTTGGGGAACATGACTTAAAATGTATAGCAGTTATAAGTCAATAGAGTAAAATTAGTGCAATTCTTATCACAATACAGTACCCGGAACGAACCGACGCTGTGGCGTTCGCATTGAATAATTTTCTCGGTAGAGTGGAAAGTGTTACATTATGTCGAATATCTCCGCGTCCACGCTTCCGCCCGCGGCACGCGATGCACTCCACGGCGACTACTTCGGTTAGCTCTGCGGTTCTTTGATGTGCTGTGCACTCAAACGCGTTTATGCACAATTGTTATTTGATATTTCTCAACTAGCTTCCGCCCGCGATTTGGCTTGTGTTTTATATCCTGGTAAGGATATAAAATATTCCTTTGTTTCACTCCGAGTCATTATCTACTTCTACACAATCTATCTATACTAATATAATAAAGAGGTAAAGTTTGTGATTTTATAAGTATGGATTATGGATGTATCCGGAACTACATATCCGATTCGATTATTCTTTAAGTAATAAGATGTTGTATTTTCTCTGAGTGCCGAGTAGCCTCTTATTTTGTCTTTATAAAATTCGTTTTAGCAAGGAAACCGCGGAATGCAGCAAGTGTATTCCTAATTTCATCTAAATTAGTTAAGCTAAGTAACAAACATACAAACCTTTGTATCTAAGACTGCTTTTTATGTCGAAATATGGTTATGGAAGTTAATGTTTTCCCAATATTCCGGCACCATGTTGCAAGCACTATCAAAGGCGAAATAAAGCATTTTATATTATCCTCCACGTTCACAACCATAGCTGGGACCAACAATGTCCGAGCGTCGGTTCCCGGTCATCTCCGGTCGTTGAGCATTTTTTGACTCAATTTAAAAAATACACAGAGGCTTTCGTGAAGTAGGACAATGTCATAAGCAAAAATACGTTCAACACGTTTGCGAAACACATTGCACCGTTGGATTAGAAACAAGAAGTTTTGAGATTTTGTATATCTCTTCGGAATCAAATGCGTGTACATTGTACATTTTGTTGAAGGAGTCTTGTGGAAGGAGGTGTTATTACTATATGGAAAAAACCTTAACTGGCTCTGTCAAGATATTTTCATTAATAAACGAGCGTGGGTGTGGGCTGAATGTATCAGAGAACTTCAAGGAACGGACAGCTTTTCTACGAAGGGATTATTTAGCTTTTTATAACCATCATCATACGAATAAATTGAGACTTGAGTGTGAGGCTTTTTATTCAGATGTTTTTGAAACCGTACAGGTTCACGTAGCTATTTGACACGTGTGCGATAAATCGATGAGACTAATTGTGAAGGCCTCTTCGCGACTCCCATTCCTAGTCGCATATCAAACGTGTTCCAAACGATTGCTAAAATTGGGCTATTGACGCATTCCAAACAGGTGGAGTTCGGGAACAGTGTCCAATAAGGTTAATTGAACGGTTCAAACGGATTGTGAACTTCAATTGACGTTTAATTTAAAGGATTTTTTGACGTCCTTTTTTATATATTGCGACGCTCAAATAAAGTGGTAATGTGACTGTCTGATATTGCAAGTTACAAGTTTTTCTACTCAACTTATTCTTTAATTAACAGAGTAGATAAAACAGTGACATTCAAAAAAATAATTAAATATCATCTATGTTCCCTGAGTTTTTGTAGTAATCGAGTTATGATTTTCAGATAAATAATTTATTGGTTGAACTTCTTTCTCAATCGATAACCCTATTAAATATTTAAGCTATCGATGTCGATTCCGTTATGTTTTAACGACGTGGGCGGAAAAATGCATTTTATGAAAATACTAGCCGACTCGTGACATACTTTGTCCTGCCTAAATTTTTATAATCGCATAGAAAAAAGCACTTTCAGGCAGCTTCAAATTTTTTCCCTATATTAAACTCTGATCTGATAAAATCAATTTCGAATTTTGGTAGAATGCGTATCATTTGGTAGTCAAATTTTTTTAACAAAATAAATTTCGAATAGGATTCCACCTTTTTGATAGAACGCGTTTAACTCAATGTTTTCGGTCTGAGATGTCTAATTGTTTGTTGATGTTTTTGCACACCATCTATACCAAAATCGTTCTTTTTGCATTTTTAATATCATTTAAGGGTTGTTTATCGGATTATAAGTTCCCCTTTCTGTTTATCTGATTTTTTATTTACATACTACAGCCAATTTCATCTTAATCAGTTTGGTCGTTTAGGTTTTATTAGGGGGGTGGGTAAAAGTAATCTTTACACAAACTAATTGCGATTATAATATTATTGGGATATATATATTATATATTTACGCTCATTATCTGCACCAAATTCAAGTTCAAAGGGCATTTATTTCTATAAAATCACAAGGATCACTTTGAAACGTCTTAGGAGCTAGGTGAATCTACGTCTTTTCCTCGCGGCTGAGCTAGAAGAATCAGGCAACAAACACGACTTGGAGCTTATCATTTTTTTTAATGATCCTTTCTCCTTAAGGCGCTCCCAGTCGACGATTGTTTTTGTTCGAAACGAAAAAATAAATACTTGTGAACAAGCCACATCTCCTATTTTATAATGTATAGTATATGTGAATAAAGATGTACCCATCTTTAATCACTTCGATAAATAATCCTACCGACCGCTGCAATGACGACAAACACACGTCGGCGCGTGGTCCGCCTTAGCTTTTCGAATAAATTAATGATATAAATTATGTATAATTAGTTATCAAAAATCTATTCTAATAGAAGTCTAGATCTACATATTACCTATCTTTAACAATAAATCACAAGTTGATTTTAATAGTAGGTATATAAAATATTTCGATCATAAATTCTAAAACGTATCATTTTGAAATAATATTTTTATCGTGAAAAGTTTCTGCTATTATGTTTTCAGCTTAATAGAAATCTAGTTAGGAACCTGAAGTATACTTATAAAAATAGGAGATGTGGCTTGTTCAGAAGTATTTATTTTTTCGTTTCGAAAAAGAGCAATCAGCGACTGGGAGCCCCTTAATGCTTTGTGCTATGTGCCATGGTACATGGTACCATGGTACATGGTACCATGGTACATGGTACCATGGTACATGGTATGGCCATGGTACCGTCTACAATGGATTATATATATAGGATATAAAAATAAATAACAGCTATTATCATGTGTAAATAAAGATTCTCAGTTTCTAATTATACTTTGTTTAATAAATATGAAGTTGATGTTTAAAGAGTCCATTACTAATTAAAAAAAGCTTAGGTGTAAGTGTTCGGCTCGCGAGAGTCACGATGTACTTAAATAAAAAACACTACAACATTTATTAATTAAGTTCTATGTTTGTTCACATTAGAAAAATCATTCGACTTTCTGAATTATAGATCCCTTGTCGACATTTCTATTAATAACTAGCTGACCCGTGCCCGCTTCGCTGTGCGTAAGACATTTCTAATAGCATCGTGGACTTTTTTTGTAGACGTTTTTAAGGTGTACAATACTGTAGTACATTATTTTGATATATCTCGTGGGGTTCAGCCAGCATTTGCAATGTAAGCGCAAAAAAATGTGTTTATTACGACATCACATTAGAAACCTCTAAAATTATCAATGTTTTTCTACTATATTATGCATGTATTATACATATAAACCTTCCTCCTGAATTACTCTATCTATTAAAAAAAACCGCATCAAAATCCGTTGTGTAGTTTTAAAGATATAAGCAAACATACATACATACATATTACATACAGACGCGGGAAGCGGAAAGCGACTTTGCTTTATACTATGTAGTGAAGTGGAACAGAGGAAGGTAGAAGTAAAAAAGATATTTAGATACTTTGTAAATATAATAAAAAGCAGTACATTTTTACACTGATAAATCAGAATAAAAGCGTCGACAATAGCTCTTGAAATGCAATCAGCTAATGCATCTCATCGATTTCTTGCCGGCCCTGGAGTCTCCACCTTCGACGAGCCTTGAAGATAGTTATAGCCAACTACGACATCCCATCGTACATTCTAAAGCACTGAAGCTGCTATTAAGTAAATACTAGGGTTGTAACGGAAGCCTTCTTAGCGGAGGCGGAGGTGGATGTGAAAGTGGAAAAAAAAATAATACATGATTTATTGAAGCAATAGAAAGTCAAAAATCAAATAGGTACATTCATTCATATTGTACACTTTCTTAAAAAATGCAAACATTACCTACTAGTAATCAAGCAGCGTCGCTGCTCGCGCGTTGTAATACGGTAAGACGTAAATGAACCTCGGTTGCAACTCCGCAAGAAATTGACGGAGGTGGAGGTACGATTTCTTGCGGAAGTTCCACTGTAACGGAGGCGGAGGCGAAGTTCCGTTACAACACTAGTTACCACTAGGAGACAGCCATCGATACGGTGACCCATTCCAGCACGGTGATATACACACAATGGTTTATTCAAAATGCATAAATAAGTGCAAGTTTTGACGTGATAAGTTGATAACGTCCCATGTCGTTTCTCATGACTCGTAAGAAAACGCGAGAGAAAAATTCTCATCGAAAAGAATCCCAAAAGCTTAAAAAGTTAATGCGGAACGAATGCCTCTCATATATGTTCGGCGGTAACGACGAAAATTAAATGAAAAATTACATGTTTATACAAAATACTTGTAATAATTACTAACCGACTTTAAAAAACTGACGAGGTTCAAACAATTTTTTATGGATTTACACCGGTTACTCCGCAAGGGCTGATCGTTATCGTTTAGTAGAGGATGACTGCGGGGTGGTCCCTTATAAAATTCACCCACATTAAATCAGAAAAGACAGGAAAAATCTTCGCGAAACATAAAATATCTGCATTTTCGCTGTTGTTTGTGTGTAACACAGAATATCAAAACTTATCGAGACATTTTCGCTGAACATGCCCATTTTATAGATTAGTTCGCATTCCATACGCGACAGTTTGCAAGCCTATAGCCGCATACAAAAACTTAAAAAATATATAATAATAATAATAAACCTCGTTTTTGTTTCAAAAGACCAACCAATTACTACGTTTAGCATCGACCCCACCCTTTAGACATAGCCATGACGCAGAAAGATTTTTGTTTAATCATATTCTCTCTTTATTCTTGTGAGCTATGGCAATTGTTACATTTGATTGACATCTGACCTTCCTTATTCCGCGATACATATTCTTGGGTTGATCACGCCGTGATCTCACCGTCCACGTCTGGAAGGTGTTACTGTATTATTTATTCTAATTTGACCGATATGTCTCTTTCGCCCCTGCATTGTTGTCTTCACCTTCCCGACTGTCTCGTATCATACTATTTTCACTTATATTGTTACAGAAATATTTTAAGTAGCAACTGACTATCGTTACACTGTGACGGGCCGCGCCGGATAACGCTCCGCCTGTGTGCGTCCGGCGCGTCGCGTACAGAGCGTTCCGAGCACGGGCCACCACGGATGCATCGTTCCCACGGCGCGTCCGTCCGCCTTGGCGCGGTCTGGCGCGTTAAAACGCGGGCCGTGGGACCCCGGCATAACATTCTATACATGACAAGTTGAAAACCAACCGCTCCTTATAAAAATACTAACTGATTTATGCACAATGTTCTAGTCCGCCGTATTAAATAAATTATATCTTATTCAAACAGTTATATTCTATTTAAAGTTCATGGCGATTTAAAAAAAATACCCACTTTGATAAGGTAATGGCAGTCACTTTATCTGTTCTAAAATGTCTATAACAGAAATATTTTACTCGTAGGAACGCTAAATTAAATTGTTTCGAAGGGCACCCTTGCAATAGCGATTATAAACCGTGAGTGTCAACTTCCGATTCATCCATACTCAATCTTGCAAATAGCTTTCCCTCTTCAAACCATCTAATCGGAAACCAATCAAATTTTGATTGCACTATGCTTCTGATGACAAACCGATTCAATAATACAGAAGTGTTACAGTTACGTTGTATATGTAGATTCGAAGCGCATCCTAGGAATGGCATTAACGGACAGTGAGTTTCTACTTCCGGACATATGCAATCTTGCAAATGGTTTTCCCTTCACCGTTCATCCAATCGAAATCCAATCAAACGTTCATAACACTTATATTTCTGATGACAAACTGAAAATTCATTAAGTTACTCGAATGAAAATGAAATATGATCACGATTTTAATCACCAAGTAGACATCGATTTTCAGGCACTCGGATTCTGAAAATATTAATTGAAGATAGCATTTCACATGAGACGGGTTGCAAGCCCATCGCCGTTAAGAATACAAACTGGTTTCCTTACGATGTTTTCTTTTACCATTTTGAGCACGTGTCTTGTTAATGCGCATATACATTTTTCGAATCTATCTATCTATCCATTGATGCCTTCTACGTGACCAACGCGGGTAATAAAATAATTTCTAGGTCTGCAGACTATTTGATTTTAATTATAATCTCTAGTAGTTTTCTAAACTAAGATCTCGTAATGTTCGCATGTGTTTTATTAATTTTCAACCTTATCTTAAAATTCATTCAAGCTCAAAAAAAGTTGGAGCTCGTGTTACGTGAATACTAGTTTTTAATCGACTTCAACTAAAAAGTGACGGAGTTGCTACGAGAATAACTACCCTTCGGCTTCGCCCGGTCGAGTTGGCAAGGCGCGGCAGCGCAGATATAAAACCTTTTTATATAACACCCTACTTGACCAAGTTGTTTCACTTTTTTTTACCTCGTTATTACAACAACACTTCGACTAATTCAGCTCATTTAATTACCAGAAGATCTTGATAGTACAACTTTATACTCGACCCGTACCTACAAAAAAGCATGAAGATCGGATCAACGGTTCGACAGCTATGCTCGGACAAACATACTATCAGCGTCGATTCAAGTTGTTCCAGAAGCTTAGCTCCCTTCCCTCGCTCGACTAATAATAATAAACTCTTTTCGAAAAAGCTAATTGAACTGCGCAAAGTATTGTAGCACCGTAAGCTGCTATTATTGATGTTATTTTTATTCCACACTAGCTGACCCGTGCCCGCTTCGCTGTGCGTAAGACATTTCTAATACCATCGCGGACTTTATTGTAGAAAAAAAAATGTGTTTATTTACGACATCACATTAGAAACCTCTAAAATTATCAGTGTATATTATGCATGTATTATACATATAAACCTTCCTCTTAAATCACTCTATCTATTAAAAAAAACCGCATCAAAATCCGTTGTGTAGTTTTAAAGATATAAGCAAACATACATACATACGCGGGAAGCGGAAAGCGACTTTGCTTTATACTATGTAGTGATTTTTATTTTAAAACTAGCGACCCGCCCCGGCTTCGCACGGGTGCAAAGCTGATACCAAAATATATTACAGAATGTCTTTGTATACTCGTTAACAGCATTTAAAATTTAAAAAAAAAGTCGCGCTGATTTGAAATCTTAAAATTATCAGTGGTTTTCTAATATATTAAGCATGTTATTATACATATAAACCTTCCTCTTAAATCACTCTATCTATTAAAAAAAACCGCATCAAAATCCGTTGTGTAGTTTTAAAGATATAAGCAAACATACATACATACGCGGGAAGCGGAAAGCGACTTTGCTTTATACTATGTAGTGATTTTTATTTGAAAACTAGCGACCCGCCCCGGCTTCGCACGGGTGCAAAGCTGATACCAAAATATATTACAGAATGTCTTTGTATACTCGTTAACAGCATTTAAAAAAAAAAGTCGCGCTGATTTGAAATCTTAAAATTATCAGTGGTTTTCTAATATATTAAGCATGTTATTATACATATAAACCTTCCTCCTGAATCACTCTATCTATTAAAAAAAACCGCATCAAAATCCGTTGTGTAGTTTTAAAGATATAAGCAAACATACATACATACATACAGACGCGGGAAGCGGAAAGCTACTTTGTTTTATACTATGTAGTGATAACATCGTCTATATTCTTCCGTTTTTAATTGTTAATAGTCGTCTTGATAAATAATCGCTTCGAACTTCTAATAAAATATTCTTTTAGAAAAACATGAGTATTTTTTTTTGTTTGAAGGAAGAACGAAGTATTTTTTTATTATAGATAAATGTTTTGTATAAGGGTAAACTTCTTTAAGTGGCGGGCCAGGTTGTGGGCGCTAGTACCTATAGTCAGTCATATTTTACAAGGAAAAACAATTATAAAATAATCCTCTTAAAACAGTAAGTTCAATTAGCTAGCGATCAACTATAGTGATTCGGTTTTAGAAACGTCGCGCCGTAAACCTCCGTCATGGCTTTACCATTGCCAAGACCAATATTTACGTAAATTTTTAATGCCAGTATTCTAAGTTCTAACTCGTCTTTATACCCACAGATGGAGCGTACCAACCGCCAGTATATTCTCACACAAGGCCCGCTGGTCTACACATCCGGCCACTTCTGGCTTATGGTCTGGGAGCAGAATTCACCAGCCATCGTTATGCTGAACAAGATCATAGAAAAAAGTGAAATCAAGTGCCATTGGTATTGGCCGCACGAGAATGGCGATGGCCATAAAGTTGTCTACCCTGATGTTAATATGAGCATCACTCAAATCAGTGAAAGTGACTTCAGCTATTACACAGTGCGACTTTTAAAGTAAGTGCAATATTTTTTTTGTGGTGGTTTTCTCAACATTTATATACTTGTAAATAGATGTTTGAGACTAACTGTAATCTTTTGCATCTAGGGTCTTACAATATGGACGCTTGTATTTAAAAAAAAAGATGTGACATTTTTATTTTATTTTAAGTAATATTTTATTGTATAAATATAATGTCCTTTAAATGTTGCTTAGTGGCACGTATGTTGGAGGTAAAGTACGGACCGACCGATGATTCGACTTGACTAAAATCTCCGCCAAAGTATAACTTTGTCGGGATGTATTTGATGCTGGTGTATTACGCGTGGAACGGTAAAAAAATTTGGTTGTTCATATATCCATTTTTTCTACAATGAACAGGACGGTCGAGGATAAAAAACACTTAATGCGCAGAACGTTTCTCGAAGTCAGGGCAGATTTGTAAATGAAATTTGATGATTTGCACACATTGTTCAACTGTTAATTTCCATGACATACATAATTATGTTAATTTGCCAATTGACAACAAAAACATATTATGTTACTTGAACAACATGGCCGCTATAACCTATAATATTTCAAGCGTTCATATTGAAAGACCCTATAATATCGTATATGAAGGATCATCCCACAATTCTTCTATAGAAATTCTTGAAATGCAATTTCAATAAGAACGTGCAGCGGGTGAATATGTTTATAAGAATGCGAACGGAGTCGCAGGGATTCCTCTACTAGTGCATCATAAAGTCTTCGAAATTCACTAAAGTGGTGGAATTTATCGTATATCGCAGCATTATATTTATCTACAAAATATGACATCGAAATGGCTAACTTCTGTAGCCTTGTTTCACTTCAAATGAGAGTTGTCCTTTAGTTCATTAGAACTTACATCACGTGGTTGGTAGAACTTGGCTTCCATGGAATTGTATTAGAGCTCTAATTGTACTAGAGAAAGTAGAGATATCATCTCAAAGCGAGGCAGTGGCGTTGGCGTAACTTAATAAATAAGACTGTAGGACTCTCGTTCGAGGCAAGAGAGACTCGATATTAACTTCAACTCGTGCATTAAATCGAATTGAGTGTAAGTGCCCGTGCAACTCAATGTTCCATTACTCATACCAGTGCAACAAAAAATCTTTAAATATACATTTAGGTGGTTTGGGTATTATTTGCTTATATATATAAGCTCTACCTCTGGACTTCCGCCTAACACTATTTATAAGGACCTGTATAATATTTAAAAAAACGAATAATCGATAAAGTAAAAAAGTCTATAGCACTGTTTTACAACAACAATATAATCCCTTTATCGTTGATATCACTGCTTCAGAGTACCTAACTATTTTACGGACTGAAAGTTTTCAATGAAAACTTGCTTCGCTCGGTCAATAGCATTGAAAAAAAAATCGGCACAGAACTATTAGCGCGCGGGTCGAATGGCACTTAACCTTATCTTGTAAATTGTGTAGGTACTGAAAAACTATTGCTAAGTGGGTTCATTCTAGATTTGTTTTAATTTAAATTCTCGATAAAGCAAATTCTGAATAATAACTGAAAATAAATCGTGTCAAGTAAATAATGGTAAAACGCGGCCCACGCTCACATTATATTGAATTTGCCGCCTACTTTGTAATTAGTAGAATTCAAAATGTTTGAATTCCGTGATTCCAAATAATGCCTATTGATTTCAGCAACCTGCTATATAGTACTCGTACTATTGTTGTTCCTATCATCGTTTAGTTCTAAGCTGAATCAGTTTCTGAGATAGTGCTGACTGTTTGCAATGCGCTCAAATGTACAACGTGCTTTGTTAAAATCACTTAAATGTATGCTTCATTTAGGAAATAATTATACACCCAAGGGTAAATATAACTTCACAGGGAGGATCAGAAAAATACAAAATAATGTCCTACGAGTAGATAGGTAGAAAACCGAGTTTAAGTTTTAAATTGAAACAGAAACAAACATTTAAAAACCGGCCAAGTGCGAGTCGAAGTCGCGCACAAAGGGTTCCGTACCAGTATCTATAAAAAACGCCAAAAAAATATGTTTGTTATATATATTTTATTCTGTTTTTAGTATTTGTTGTTATAGCGGCAAAAAAATACATAATCTGTGAAAATTTCAACTGTCTAGCTATCACGGTTCATGAGATACAGCCCTGTGACAGACAGACGGACAGCGAAGTCTTAGTAATAGAGTCCCGTTTTTACCCTTTGGTTACGGAACCCTAAAAACGAGAAATTACCTCTAATCTACTTTGGTTGACTTCGCAACCCGCACTTGCATGGGGAGAAATTTCGTTATCTACGAACAAAGCCATTTATATTGCAACCAGTGTGTCATTTTAACTCTACTATTTGTGTATATACGCCAACATTACTGCATACGAAGCTAATTATTCTGTTGAAATATTAACTGCTCATTCATAATATGCAATTATGAATGAAAACTGTTGCCGTTTTTGCATTTTCATCTTAATGTGTGTGTTATGCTGACAAGTTTACATGCTCGTAACATACATTTGTACCAACCAAGTGCATATTATCTATCTACGCTGTATACAGGGCGACTTACCGGATAGAAATAACTAATTAGATTCCTGTCTCGATGATCTACGTAAATTTTGCTTTTTAGCAATCAGTATTCATATTTAGATATTATAATAGAATTTTCTCCGAACAGGGATTAATTTATAAAAAATAATCTTTAAAGAAATCTAAAAATATATTTAACTACATCATACAAAGTTTGTATGATGTAGTTAAAGATGTAGTTAAGTTGTAATCTTGTAATTTTCTTATTTAAAAGGTGCGCCTTTTAAATAAGAAAATTACAAGATTACAGGATTTTTTATATTATCTCTTTTCCGTGGATTAATTAACGATGAAAAAGGAAATAAGGACGTGCCGTCGCCCACAGCTGGCTACCCACGACGTTGCGCCTTTGCGTCTAGTGGGCGGTGCACCCCCTTGCCTTTGTCAGACAACAACAAAGGATTCTAGAGCAATAGTATACAAGTAAAAGCGTTCATTCATAAGCCACGACACGACAACGGTTTACTTTCCTTTATAATATACATGAACGGTATTCTCGTAGAACGATACGACATCTATAGATGTAAAGTAACCGTAAAATACGGTTTGTAATCTAGGTCGTTGTTAACGACTTAAAGCAGCCTGTTAAAAACGGTTATTTACCGGACTGGAAGTCTAAAATGGTGGTTATTTAGAAAAAGTCTGTGGCCCAGTATCTCCAAAATGGATGCTCTGATTTCAATGCATGCTATTTTAGAAATGCGATCGATCTTCATCTGATTTTGGTCTATGTTTAGTGGAATCAGTTTCAGATGTCTTATAATTTTCACCAGCTCTACGTTACAATATTTAGAGCCAATTTCCTAACTAAATATAATAAAACTCTTGCGTAAGTTACTGACTGCTCTAACAACGCACAGCCTAAACTACTGGTCCTAAAACTTGAAATTTGAAGGGTGTATTTCTTTTGATGTGTAAGGGTGCACTAAGAATGAAATTCCCCAAATTAAACCCTTAAGTGAATGCAGCGGGGGTTGAAGTCCGTTCAAATATAACTTCACGGTCTTCACGTGAACGAAGTCGCGAAAGTTTCCATTAGAATATTTAAATTAATAGCATAGGCTATATTTTATTCTGATAAAGTATTTTTGGCCAGTGTAACCGCGAGAAACAGCTTGTAATGTAGATATTTAATTCTCACATATACATACGTCATCTTTTGTGACTGGTGCTCTCTTGGTCGCGCTTCTTTATCATTATGCTAAAATTATTACTTGATTTAAAGTCATTTGTTATTAAATAGTTAATTCACATCCCAAAAGTCATCCGAGAAAGATTTGTACCCAGAACCCATTAGATGCATTTATCACTGCGCCGTATCATAATAATTTACTGGGCTGCAATAAGCAAGTAAAAGTCACAGCTATTTATCTCAACTTTTCCTAAGTGCTAGCTTAATTTTAGCTCGACGCGAAAATGTTCACGGGAAGTGGTATTAGATTCTCGTCTCGCTTCAAACAGAGACGAACTCACTGTCTCGGATTCTACTATTCCTATCCTTGCGCAGTGCAAAATATAAAGAAAAATTTCCTGCCGCTTTTAAGAGCAAATCCTCAGTAAATAGACGTTTATTAAATACCGAATGTCTGTTACGACAGGTAGTCAGTATTTAACCCGTTCTATTATACCGAAATTATGAGAAATAGGAAAAAGACAAATATGTACGGCTAATTGCCACGTTTAATCTGGTATTACTGACGTTTTGAGACAATTCAGATGCACTTCATCATGATTTGCATATGAATAAAATACAACTGAATTGAGAACCTCCTCCGTTTTCTGAAGTGTCGGTTGAAATAATAAAATTTTTTTTGATAATCGCAAAATGTAAATTTTTATTTTTTATGAAAAAGATAACTTAAGGTGACATTTAAAATTTTTGGTTTTTTGTTTGGGCTAAGTTTCCCCGGATAAGACGGAAAAAGTTATAAAGCGCATTATCTTGAAAATCATCAAATTTAAAAAGAAACTGTCTTTCATTTATGTAGCTAGTTTGATTATCTAACGATTTATATAAAAATGAACTGTTCAGCTATTCATAGTTTTGAGTAAAAACAAAAATAGTTTTTTGGAAGAGCAAAGTCGGCTATAAGATTATAGCGAATATATATTTTATCGAGAAAAGTTTAATCAATCGTGTTTCTGTGTAAAATTTATCTAGATTAAGTCCTGAAGAGCAGAAATGCATTTTACAAATATCAACTCCATTATGTTCCGTCATAAGTAAACTCTTAACAAACTGTAATATCTTTAAAAGTTGTCGAGAGTCTTCTGCACACTTATTTATGCAAATAAAATGCGGCAGCAAAATTGAATATTAATTTGAACTTTGATATTACCTAGTAATTATTTTTAATCAACATAACTTTACATAATCGTAACGTTACTGACTAATTGACTGACAATCAGCGCACAGCGTAAATCCATTGAAATCTGTAGGTACATTAAATTGAGGAGGTGGCTTTTGTAGTTTCGGCACTATCTAGGTGGGGCAAAAATATCCCAAAAATCCACCCACAATGGGGGTGTAGCAAAGATTGAAGCTTGTAATAAATAATTCAAATTCGCGAGCATATGAATAGTGTTAAAAGTGCGAAATATTTTATTTTGAACAAAAAATAATATTACAAAAATAGTATTTAAACTGTGCCGTAGAAAGCGACACCATCATTCGAGTTAAAAATAACAATGTTCGTGTAACAACTAAAGTTTTTATAGAAAGTATATATAACTGTTTCTGAATAACAGGACGAGTATGTAATGTACGCGTATAGAATTGTTTGCTGTGTTAAATATTTATCTTCACTTTATTTCTTTCTTTTGTTTGTGATTGCGGTATGGTTTTAACCCTACAGCACTGAATCGGATTCCTCTCTTAAACATTTTTTTTTATTCTCTGCTCTAAATTAATCTTCCGCATCGTAATTACACCTAATATCCATTAAACGAAATAGTTTGATATTCTGTAAAATGTATATTTTAATTTGAATTAATTTCATTCGATTATAGACATTCTACCAATACTGTCGGAAGCACTTTGAATGTGAAAATAATAAAAAATAAAAAGTTTTACGATGAATAGCTAGGGTACATATACATAACTGAACTTGATTAATTGCAAATGGACTGTTTTTATAACTCCCGAATATTATTTTGAAATCTTTTTAGTTTAAAGTTATATCTGGTGAACACGATTCTTTAATGATTTCGTAAGTTTTACATCAATTTGTCTGAACATATTTTATTTGTATTCAAATGAACGAATCTTGACAAGAACTAAAATCACGAGTCAGTTAGTAAAATTTTCTCCATATTCTCCTGCTTTGCAATAATTCGAAATGATCATCCTCATGCAACATAGCATTCTATGAATTATTTGATACGACATGGTATTCTCCTGGCGTTTGACTGCGAGTTTATAATTCGAATGGAAACATACACGACTAGCGACCCGCCCCGGCTTCGCACGGGTAGCATGTTATTATACATATAAACCTTCCTCCTGAATCACTCTATCTATTAAAAAAAACCGCATCAAAATCCGTTGTGTAGTTTTAAAGATATAAGCAAACATACATACATACGCGGGAAGCGGAAAGCGACTTTGCTTTATACTATGTAGTGATGATGGCAACTTAATATGACGTTGTACGATATGGGAATCGAGACTCGGGTAATAATTTTCTTAGCGTCACGTAATGCCTACGTCGCGTAGCTGATGTTTTGTGCAGCAAAAGCTACGCCAAGATCATAGTAGATTAAAATATGCTCGTAACTATGCTAAGTCGTAGCAACTAGCAAGTCGTAGCAAGCTTTTGCTACGAACTCGTAGCACCGTAGCATATCTACATTATGGCACTTGGTTGATTCCCAGGCTTCAAACAGAAACGTATTTTGTTTGCACTCAGCAATTCGCTTCATTCATTGCTTAATTAACAAATAATCGCGCATTTCCAGGCGTGCACTGGTTTTAAATGAATCAACTATAGTACGGAACTAGGTACGAGTTGCTACTCGTCGACCGTTTTGCGAAGAATGTTTAACTGAAGTTAAATTACTTTGAAGTTAAATTTCAATCTTGCAGTAAAACGAAACAGTTAGTTATAATAATTGAGTGAAACTTCATTAAATTATTCAAAACAATGAGGATACACGAAATCTATACTACAGGCTGCACCAAAAAATAGTATCTAGCGGAAGTCTAAATGTAGAACGAGGAACTCGAATAACCGCCATGTATTTTCCGCGATTGTTTGTAGTTTTCGAGTTATATACATGATTTCTGTTATTTTTTAACTAGTTATACTGTGAATCTTGCGTATCATGTTATTATGCGGATGCATAATAACATGTACCATAGATAAAACAAGATACATAGTTCAAGATCAGAACAAAACCAGCCGTAACTAGAGCGGCAGATCTTGTGCGGCCTGCACCCAAAGGCTGCAAAAGCAATCTTTATTAGGTCGTAGATCGTACAAATACAATATTCACTAAATTAAACTTGGCTCAACGCTCAATCAGATATCAAAGTCGTAAGACGTCCACCACTGGCTACAGTGGGTATATGCCGGCCCATTTTCATAAATAAATATATTTGTGAATTTAAACTGAAGCAAACATAGTATAACGGACACAACATTTTAGAATGACATATCACGATACGGAAGACACCCGCGAGATCTGGCATTTCCACTACACCACCTGGCCCGACTTCGAAGTGCCACAATCGCCTCATGCGTTTCTGAACTTCCTGGAGCGCGTGCGGGAGAACCAACTGCTCGAAGGCGTGGGGGGTCAGGGGCCAGCTATCGTGCACTGCAGCGCGGGCATCGGCCGCTCCGGCACATTCTGCCTTGTCGACTCGGTGCTGGTGCTGGTGAGTTTTTATACCGCATACTTACGGTACGTACTACGATCCTTGAGTGCATTAGAACCACGGGCCGCGAAGTTCGGCACTTAGTGCAATTGTTGAGTGCACTTGAGTAAGTTGAACATACCGTGTTATGCCAGTTGAATGAAGACATTTTGCAGTTTCAAACACAACATTATTTGCAGATTGAAAAAGAGGGGCAAGCGAATGTCGACATTCAAGATATCTTGCTTGAAATGCGTCGCTACCGTATGGGGCTCATTCAGACCTCAGAACAGCTGCGTTTCTCCTACGCAGCCATCGTAGAGGGAATCAAACGATTGGATCCCAACTACGTGAGTGTATGTTTTTTTCCAGGGCAATGGTTTAAGGAACCTTCCGAGCTAATTTACTTCAAACATGTAAAGTAAAGAACGTTACGAATGTCGGGCACATGACATGTCCTTTATTTTTGTTCTATTTAAAAGGGAAGCTTCGTCACTATGCTTAATTAAGTTCTAAGCTTCGTCACTATGCTTAATTATAAAGTTGTTGCTTACACAGAAGCCAGGTGAAGAAGAAAAGGCAACCGAGCCAAGCGAGGCAATCTACGCGGCCGTTGCCGAAGAGGAGGAAGCACCCCCACCTCCGCCACCCCGCGGCGAGAGTCTTGGCAGGCCACCCGCGCGGCCCCTGCCCGCTATACCTGCTAGCGCATCTATGGGTAAGCTTTTTGTCTCTTCCTGCTAGATGTTTTGCTAAACGTCTTACAACTGAAGACGTCTGTTGTACTCGTCTATAGAAATCCCTTAGGTGCTGAAACTTCGTGGCCGTAAAAATTTGTATATCTTGTTCCCTGTCTTCTATGCTTTTAAGTAATGGTCGTTCAATGTTCTATCTCTGCAGCAAGCTTCGTCGTTTTTTGTTACCCACCGGCAAGTAGCGGGAATATTATATTAATCGATCGATCTTATTGATCAAGCCAACCGAACCACCGCGCAATCGGTCACTGTGTCCACATGCCGTGAAGTAAACGGACACTGTATCTAGTTTCCTGTGTTAGTACCCGTGTTGGTAACGATAAGCGTCTATGTTTGCGCATTGGCTTTACCCTCCTTAACATGGTTATCTTAATAAATTTCGGCCATGATGCTCGACTTGCTATTAAAAATAACAAAAGTTCACGTACAAATAATCATGTAATCTAGTCGTACCAATCATTGGTCGAGATTGACATTATGTAATTATGCTATTGAGTATTACTTAAGCATGAAGTCTTTATTAGTATGAATGTACCTACGAAAAATTAAATGAATGCGTGAACACCATATTTTGATGTCTTTTTGTTTGTGTGATTATATTTAGTTCTTTTTTTTACTCTTATTGTCAAAGCTTTTTAACTTTTTATTTTTATTATGACGGGTCACCTTCAATTGTTAGGTTTGTTGCGGAAATAAGCCTTTCAAACGGTCTTATCGGTTTGGAAAATTAACGGGTTTACATTTCTGTTTCGCTGAAAACACTCCGAGATTTGACGGGAAGTTAAATAAAATAGTACATTACAACGACGACGACTTTTAGGATTCTTCATCATTCCGTAAGTAAATCTATCGCCGATATTCAATACTACTTCGCCGATGTCCTAGCGTTGTATTATTACTTAAAAGTTTATACTTCTT
Source organism: Hydriomena furcata (assembly GCA_912999785.1). Lineage (NCBI taxonomy): Eukaryota > Metazoa > Arthropoda > Insecta > Lepidoptera > Geometridae > Hydriomena > Hydriomena furcata. The sequence goes on from OU538821.1 coordinate 6,743,574, forward strand.
GCAAACTCAAATAAAAAGTGCAATAACATGGAACCATACTATTAAAACACCACATCGACTTTTCAATGAATACCCGATTATTGTAGATTTCTATAAAATCACTTTTTGGGTACCCACGATGCGGGCCTTGAGCCTAATGTGGGGCCGTAGTTTTTTGTCATATTTTTAGACTAGACTAGAAAAAAAAAACAAATATCCTTGTTATCTTGATAATCGTTTTATTTAATTTTCTGCGAAATAAATATTACTTTACTTTAATTTACTTCATAGGAACGGAATAAAACAAAAAAAATGCACCAAAAATCATGTTTTTTTTTTTACCTTGTAGATTACGTGCTGATCTCGGTAACATTAGCAAGTAACGTTGCCGACGTCGCCGCAATGTGTTTTATACACATACGTACGTTTAACGTTTAACGTATACGTTTTTAGGGTTTCGTCTACAAATATCGTTGAAAATTACTTATATAACGTTGTTAGCTGTGTAAACTTAAACCCTACATTGCGGGGGTCTCGACATGCACTTGACCAGTTTTTTATTACCACTAATTAAATTTAATAATTATATTTTTATGTTTTTTTCTTAACAGGTTTTTATTATTCATCGGTGTTGTGAATTTTTAGGACAAATTTTGGATCATCGATGTCATCTAATACTTGAATGAAGTGTCATTTCATTAAAATTGATTACATAGTTTGCTTCTATTTATAATTGAAATACATAGTATTTTTATATCTAGATTATTTATGATAATTTTATTATACATCTACGAAAAAAATGTTATATCATTAATTCTTTTAAACCTATTGTTTTATGAAGTGGATAGATTCTACGATGAAATGAAATCTAACGGTGAACGAACGTCTTTTAACGTACTTATTTTCGTAACAAGTTTTTATTTTTTATGTACACGAAATATGCAGTATATTTTTTAATTTTATTTTGTTTTTGCCTATATATGTGCTATACTGTGTAGATATATGTTTTTTATTTATAATTACTATGTAATCGCACGACCATGAAACAAATTGGCTTTAAAACCTCCCTAGGACTGATGGGATGAACCTAAAACCGTTGCGTTGGGTAAGTACCATTTAAAGATTATTATGACGTTTGATGGCAGCCTGAATCATTCTACTAGCATACTAAGTATCTAATAATAACAGTTGCGTTACTGCCTAACTGAAAAGCAATGGCACAACTTTAAAATGTTATACTCTTTTATGACGAAATTTCCTTACATTTTATACTTTAGAAATACAATGTCGATTTGCTTAAGCGCAAAAAGGTGTTTCTTTTTAGTTATAAAATAATTAATTTATCTAGCAAAGTTTTACCAATCGTGTTTCTGTCTTTGATTAGTATAAACAAAATCCTAAAGTAAAATTTACACCTTTTGCAAATATAATAAAAATTACAAAAACATCCTTACGTTAACTGGAAATGTTAGGTTTAGATATGCGTGGTGGCGATCAGGCACCATAAATTTGATAAAATTTCATAATAAACCATCGATCTTATTCTGTTCACTTTTAAGTTTAAATAAGCGTAAACCCTAAGGTTTCCGTCAAAGATGAAGACGGAAATTGGCATAGTACTTATTGATACAATTTTCGTTTTACGTAATGTAATCTAGGAACGTCCTATTTGACACCTGGATTTGTCAAATATTGCAATAAAAATCTTAATCTTTAGTTGTACGCTTAATTGAACTTTAGTATGAACAGAATAAGAGTGATGGATTTAACTTTTTTGCAAGAATATAATATCATCACAGACGCCTGTATGCTTATTGTAAGGTTATCTTTGTTCATAAGGATAGTAATTACGAGTCACTACATGCCCTCGTAGCTACTTCACGCCCTTGTGGATAAATCCGATAACGTAACTGTCTGGCTAATGGCTTTAAATGGTAATATTTGTTGCGCTATTGAACGTACATGACTTTTTGTAGTTTGTTAACTAACATTTCTCCAAAGTAATTTTTCCATATTCTTTTGAATATTTTCTTTATTCCAGCTGAGTTCGGGCTGTATGCCCGACGCCGCGCTCGTGCGGTGGCTCTGGCGCAACAATCGGCTGCCGTCGTGCCGTCGCTGGCCAGCCTCGCCGCGGCTGCCGTACCTGGCGCTCCGCCGAGAGTCCAGCCATCCACCGGCCGCTCCTCCGTGCCCACTTTGGCTTTGCTTGCCGCCACAGTCGTTCTAGCTGCACCCACTGACGCTAGGCCTCTAACACTACAACAACAGTTTGATATGATCAATCAGCCGGCACCCTATGACTTAGACTTCGATGAACCGAATGTGGTGCCCGAGGCTTACATGGACACGGAGGAGTCGACGATCGATGGCCTCTCTTCGTCTGATGATGAATCAATTGAGGAACCTACGGCCGCCGATGATTCCGTATTTATTTCTACGGAAGAGTCGGCGGTCACTGACCCATTGAGTGATGATCAGCCTGGCGAGGAGGCGCCAGGTGACTCTACACCGGCGAGCCTCGACGGCCTAAATTCAAGTAAGTTTGGTATTAGTCTTCTATGATAACACGAGGATGTGTCCCTCCTAGTTGTAGTTAGTGGGTTCTTTAGTTACACATGTTGGTATATTTATAGGTAGCTTGTTGCCATTATTTCATGACATATTTAGTGGCATCTCACAGGCACTTTTCCCGAAAAGTAAGGTAGATACATAATGATGGTAGCTAGAAGATTCGAGTAGGAAGGTATATTTTTTATGTGTTGTGTTGTGGGTTGGGGTGTTTTTGTTTGAAAAGGCATACTTTGGTAGATTCCTAAAATAAAATAAATTATACTGTTATTGGTAATATCAAGGTTACTGAATAAAATGTGACTTTTGTTTTGGTGCGGTACCCGGATTACTAGTTAGATTTGTACTGTATCCTTATATTATTTAGGTCCTTACATATTATGAAATTAACAAAAATTTTTGTTCATTGATTCCTTTGCTAAAAAAACAGAGAATCAACAAAATCTTCGAAGGTGTTTTGGATTGCATCATCTTAATTAATTTTTTTTCTAATTAAGAAATTATCCAAATTTCGACCTAATTATTCAAATCAGAGATACATTATACAGACATTTCTACCACTAACACATCACAAAAACCTTTTTCAAAACCAGAACATACTGCAACCACTTATATAATTTAGCGAAAAGCTCGCTAGATGCGCGCAACGTTTACATTAGCGTAGCATCCGAGTCTTGTCAACATCTATAATTGGTATTCACTTACGCGAATAATTCCGCTAGTTGGCATCATTCGTTAACGGAACCTTTGCAAAGACAGTGATGCAGATATTACAGTTCTGCTTTTATACCCAATTCTATAATTAGATTGTGGGTTTATTAGTTATCTACAACTATTGGAGATGCACCTCACGGAATATTACGCAAATAAACCCGATAAGGTTTATTCGCGGAATATTACCCGGTGAAGGAAAACATCGTGATTAAACCAGTTAGTGTTCTTATAAGCGGCGATGGGCTTGCAACCTGTCACGTATGGAATGCTAACTACTGCAAAATGTGGGCATGTGACAAATATAATGTTTGGACGTGCCTCTGACTACCCCTACTAGACATCTTCAAAGGATCTAAGCGTCTGAAGATCTGAGACCTACCGTACTTGGGGATTACAGTCGTGATCCTATATTATTATTATATTATAAACCCGATAAACATGTTTGATGAACTGGATGGACAGGTTGAACATCGAAGTTCTGCACTAGCTAAACTTATGAGATCTTTTAATTTTATGGGTGAATGGAATCAAATGTAACAAACAGTCATTGATAGCAAATTTGAATTCCCGCGAATTCGTTCTCGTGAAGTTATTTAACAGACTTTAACATACATAATGTTTTTTTTGCTGACTTTTAGAGAAGGGTTCCGTATTTGCCAACACTAATGTCAATATTCTAAGCTTTACTGCTTAATACAACAAAACAAGATAAAAGTAGTAATAAAAAGGCAGAGCAAAGATTGTACATTTGCTTTGCCGAAGATTTATTTCAAATTTTAAACAAATTTAAGCATAAATTCAACATGTTTTGAGATAATTCATGATTATTCTTGCGATTTCTATGAACAAAGATTTATATTGGCTTTGTACTGTCTCTGTCTTTCTAAACTGGAAACATGGTTAGGTATCTACTTTAGAGTGCCGATCTATTTCACCCCAACACTGCAAATTGAGTTTATTGATGAATGTAGACGTAGAGGTAGGCCAAAGAAAAGATCGATAGACTGTGTGAAAGATGACATGGGTAAGAAAGGAGTGAGTGATGAGATGACGGCTGATAGAGGGAAATGGAAGAAGTACACATGTTGTGCCGACCCCACTTGAGTGGGATAAGGGCAGGAAGATGATGATGATGACTGCAAATTGAGTTTATTATTTGGTTTTGTTTAGTAACAATCAATTGTTAGTTTTTTATTGAATTTGGTTTATAATTATGACATAGTCTTATGATTTTTATCTCCCGTAACCATATGGCTTCAAAACGTGAATGAGAAGTCTATAACAACTTATGTGTAGGCGGCTGTAAGAAGCTTACAGCCTAGGGTGCTTCTTATATGGTCAAATTTTTTTTTTCTATTATGATGTGTGTCACCCTTTTATTTTGTTCTAAGGCGCAAAAAACGAATACGTAATTTTTATTTTGTTTTTAAAGTAATATTTAGGGGTCGCTACCAGTAAATGAAAAATATATTTTTTTTTTGAAAATTATTTAATTAAGTTCTAAGAAAAGACAAGCATACACATAATACACAATTATATATCGATTACAAAACAAAAAGTTGTAACTTAAGCTAATAAAGTAGATTTCTTTGCATCAGGATACTTTTGCCTGAAATTTTTCACAACCAAAAGAAGGAATTGTTTCTGTTCTTCGTCTGTGGTAATTAGTTTATTAAATTCTTCAATCAATGCTACACCGCGTTCCGCAATGTCGTTCACCACTCTCATAGCACGTACTATTTCTCTGGAAGTCTTCATCTTCTTCCCAAAGACGAGGTTCTTTTTGCAAAAATGAAAAATAAGAGGCACCCTATTACAGCCGGTACTATTTCACAAACTTATGTACTTAGCAGCAGCCTTAGATTTAGTAACTGCGGGAATCGGTAATGAAGGAAGTTACTATATTCTGGTACAATACATAACAAAGTTATCACAGGATTATGAACTTTGTCAGTGTTTCCTATATAGCTTGCTTTATGGATATGGTAAGTCAGGTAAGTACGTGTCTCTTTTAACCCGCTCCTTACCGGTTTCTCGTCTGGCTATATGCAGCGCTTCTCGCTTGCAGCTCAATACTTGTCAATATTTCATGAACACAGCATTAGAGACATAGCGATCTTCATGCGGTGATTGGGAAATGCACACTTGTCTGTACCTGATTTTATGGAAATGTCCGCACATTTACTTACAAGAATTATTGTATACGATACCACGACGCAGACAAGTGCGCGTTAGTACGCTTAGTGAACGTGACTTACGCAAATGGTATTGCTGCATAAGCAATAACATTTGACATAGTAACGTGGAGCTTTACAAAGTGTGATAAGGTACTATGTAGTGTGGTGTGACCAAACGCTTTTCTAGAAAATAGATCCAGTGATAATTTGTTGATTTTGAAGAAGTAAGTAATACGCTTTTTGCACTATTCACCTCTTAATTATATACAATTTTGCAACCTATTTTTATTAACGATTCATTCTTTGCAGATATGAAAACGTCGTGGTGCGTCAAACATTATTTTCCAGATGTATCGTTTACAGGCGTCTATAAATTATGTGAGCAAAAGTAAAGTTAACGTTCTAAATTCAAGTTACAAATTTATTTTATTGACATAATATACAGTGAACATAATTAAATGAATCCATAGTCTCGCGAACAAGTTAAACCTGTGTTTCAGGAGCTTCTCCCATCATAGGCAAATGATATTACGTCTAAAAAAAAATTAAACAAGATCAGTGGTTTAGTTTTTTTATAGTCTCTTTTAATCAGCTCTTCTAATAATTATATATTGATAAAGAGGAAGTCCATAAAGTACAAATCACTCGCGTAATTTATTGACGTCTCATCCTTCTGCAAGATTGAAGAACTAATGCAATAAACACTGAACGTCTAGGTACATCACTATTGTCACATACAATACTTTTATTGTTGTTCATAAATTAGTTTAATTTACAATAAATATTGCAAAAAAACCACTTTATTTATTTCATTATCACACCTGCTATTAGAATAAATAATTGAAAACACGATGCACAAAAAAAGTACGTACACACAAAACAAGCTTTTGTGTATAGTCCCAATGCTAAGCAAAGCTGCGCAAATAAATCTAGAGTTAATAAGGTCTGATTTAAGGCGATACTTGAAATTTTTGACTTTTTTTATGGGCTGAATCTACCAGAATAAGACGGAAAATGTGATAAAACTGCATTATCTTGAAAACCATCAAATTTAAAAAGAAACCGTCTGTAATTTACTTAGTTAGTATGATTATCTAAAGAATTATATAAGAATTAACAGTTTAGCTATTCATAGTTTTGATTAAAAACGAAACTAGGGTTTTTGAAGAGCCAACTTTCAAAAATAAATCTATCGAGAAAAGTTTCACCAATCGTGTTTCCGTCTGTAATTTATCTTGATTAAATCCTGAAGTTATCTTTGTCGTAAAAATCAAAACTGTATGTTTTGCGGTTATTGAGAAAAACGATTCTGCATTCTTCAAAAACATTTATTACTCCTCTGAATCCTAATAATATTATAAATGCGAAAGTTTGTGAAAAGTTTGTTCCACAATTAGGCCTAAACGACAAAACTGATTAAGATGAAACTTGCTGTAGTATGTAGATAAAAAATCAGAATAAATAATAGGGTATCTTAAAATCCGAAAAACAACCCCTAAATGATAAAAAAAACGCAAAAAAAGATGATTTTGTGTGCACAAAATCTGACATCTGTTTTGTTGACTGACAATATCAAAATGGCGTCATGTCATATCATTCAAAACAAAAACTGAAAAAAGTGGTGTGTATCCGCGAATAAAGAGAGAGATTATCCGAAATATCCATTGAGTAACATAAATATCAAGTGTGTGACCCGTTTATTACCCTATGTAGATACGTATGATGATTATTGCACCAAGTACCTGGTTTGTTTTAATGTTCCACGTCAAGATTTTTGCCAACAATAAGCCGGCCTGTAGCAGCCGGCGTGACAATTCATCGAGAACAATGATTCTGTACAAGGGCTATCTACACTACCTAAGGTACACACAATCTCTGCCCGCCCATCGGGGGCTGCCTAACCGAACAAGAATCTGGAATGCGCGTTCGTAGCAGCGCACGTACACAAGCCCGAGGTATCTTCTCGAAGCCTGTGAAGACCCCAGTTTCTGTGCTTCTGGGAGGAGCTAGGCTGGCTACAGATGAGCAGCCCCTAAGCGGTGTCCCCATATATAACACCATCACTGCTAAAGTCAAGTAAGTCAACCAATGTTTCATACCTACCAACTTTTAGATTGCATCAGGAAGAACATAAAAAATGTTCTGAATGTCACATTGTAGCCAATGGTGCGTATCTCTTACTACAAAAGCGGGTGTCTGTCTATACTCATCATAACTACAAATAGGTACTACCCACCCGCTTTCATCTGATGAAATAACTACCTGTAGGTAACAACTTATTTAGTTTTATAACATGACAAATCCAATATTGCTTTAGTTCAATAAAGTAGGTCCTTTGTCCACATATTATCATGTTTTACAATTCATTTTTGTTTGAGTTCCGGTGTAAAAACATGTAAATATGGTTTTGTTTAGGAAACAATCTATGTGATGTTACAGAATTGAAAGGTGATGGTGATGGTCTAACATTTAATTATTATAGTAATAAGGTTCTAAGTCTTGGCAATTAGGTACCTATGATATAACAATGAAAATAAATTTGAAAACAATATAGCTTTGAATACTGACCATTATTTATTAATTTTTAGGAGTGACTACAATATTCACTTCATTCTGGGATGTTCCCAAGGATTCTCCTGAGAAAGCTGTGTTACTTATAAGGAAAACTGAAACTATTCAATGAAAACAAGCCTGGTGGAACAGCTGGATAACAGAAATTAGTTTGTAAACATGAAAATAAACCAGACTATTGATTATTAACACTTTATTTCTTAATTTATTTTTTGATCACAAAGTTATCTTCGCTTAGGTAGGTATACCGGATTGAGACAATGTTGTTGTAGGGTTTTTTTTATTTAATATAAGTAATGTTTCAGTGTGTGTGGAGAAGCACACTAATAATAATACAACAGTAAGGCTCATAATTATTAATAAATACATTACATAAGAATATCATACATATTATAAAAACACAAAAGTCAGAATACTTTCTTCTTTTGGTGCTTCCCTATACCTATGGTAGACTATTTCTGTTCAAAAGCCCGATGAATACATCCATAAACTTTGTATAGATCCGGAGCACATATGACTTGAAGTTTGTTTCTCTATTTGCTTCCAAGCACTTCAAGCCTCACACAAGTTCTATGGGAGACCCCCCAGATGGCATCGACCCCTTTCATTCACATACTGGATGATACTTCTCCCGGTAGTGTTTGGGACCAGACGCGACAAGTAAATCGCAATAGGTTCCACTGCCTGCAAAGTGAACCCAGAAGACAGCGGAGCAGTACCACGCTGATTACGAGTTTCTTCTTCGCGACAGTGAAACCTTCGTTGATCTTCTGCGAGCCACGGGCTACCGGTCGAGTGTGACAGTTGAGGCTGGCGGGACACCCAGCGCGTAACTCTTCTTCTGCTGGCGGGGAGCAGCAGAAGGCATTTATGCTGACCGCACGGTGTTGTATGGCATTGGTTGACTCCGCCGCGCCGAGGATTTGCGTTTTGCACTGACTTTGACTTACACATAAAATGCCGGCTCTGTTTCTGTTTACTTACATTAGTTTAGTTCTACTTTTTTTTTTTTGAGTCTGTAGTCAATGTTACCACATTTTTTATGTTTGAGGTATGATTTGTTTGACGTTGACGTTGACACTTTTTTTTTTTCATAGACTGCTAAAAACTATTTATGTTTGAACCAAGGATTTTTAATTTACGATAGTTTCCGAACATTGTCTAATGGTTATGCTCTTGAAAGACGACGAAGAGCTTTTTATATTAAATATTTTAATTAAATTAAAACCGCCTTGATTATACCTAGACAGGCGTAGCACGGTCTATAAATAAAATATAGGCTTATAAGCCACTCTATTCCTTACTCCACTTATGAAACAGATTAACTTTTTTAAAGGATATTAACTTTTAGACGCTCTCCGGTATGAGAATATATTTTTCTATCTTCGCGCTAAAGTTTACCGAATTTATATATTTCAAAAGAGAATTCAACAAGTTAATTGCAGCTACAACATACGGGAGTTCGTCTTTTTAATCCTACTAATATATACTAGTATGGGTAGGCTTTACAAGCTTAGGAGTAATCGTCGATCAACTTCACTACATAGTATAAAGCAAAGTCGCTTCCCGCTTCCCGCGTCTGTATGTATGCTTATATCTTTAAAACTACACAACGGATTTTGATGCGGTTTTTTTTGTGTATTGATTCAGGAGGAAGGTTTATATGTATTAGTAAAAAATAAAAAAAAATTACAAATATCAAGTAATAAAAAGATTTTAGACAAATATCATTTAAAATTACTTATATAACTGTTAGCTGTGTTAACTACGAAACGACACGCACTAGGCAGGTTTTTTTTTACAGCTATAGGTATGATCTAATGCAAATTTGCTGAAAGCAAAACAGACACGTTGCATAAGGGTTTATATTAAAATAATGCTGCAATGTTACAAAGTTTACGTTAAGACGCTGCCAGTCGACGATTATTTTTGTTCGAAACGAAAAGAGAAATACTTGTGAACAAGCCACATCTCCTATTTTTATAAGTATATTACTTCAGGTTCCTACCTAGATTTTTATTAAGCTGAAAACATAATAGCAGAAACTTTTCACGATAAAAATCAATCAGCGACTGGCAGCCTCTTAACCGGTTTAACTTTGTTGTATGAACTTCGCTGCCGGGAAATTTTAACGCGTACCAGTAGGTACACTGTAATCATAACTACTAACTAGATCGGTGCGCCGTCACGCCTCCTCCGCCCTGCAGTTGGCCGCTTCACTGCGTAATTAAAACCTTAACTAAAAGCAAATAAACGGTAATTCTCGTTGGTTTTGCATTATTTATATCAGTTATGGTTTTATTGAGTTTTTTATTATACTTAATCTGACTTTTACCTATAAACCGTATAATAATGATGCTTCAATTGTAATAAACAAACAAATCAATTAGCCAGATCATATAATTTTTAAATAAACTCGCAAATCTTCGCATTTATTATATTAATGGGATTGGATAGATAGGATCACGAATGTAACTTATCTAAATGCAAGAGAGTGACCGATTGTCGATTTAACAAGAAACTGGGTTTCCCAATGCTGGAATGACTTTTCCAGAACTCTTTCTTGATAATCATATTTTTTTAATAATTCTTTCATTATTTTACAGACTCCGAGTGCTTTAGTAAGTGACGATAAAGTAAAATAAAAAAAACGATTGAATGTGACTTTCAGACATAACTTTCCTCGTCTTACAACATACTTTTTACAGGTAACATCGAATTGTCGACTAACGTGGAGTCGGATTCTGACGAACCGCCTACTCCTCCGCCGCGGGATGCCGCACCGCGCGACTTGCCGCGCGACTCGCCATCACCGGCCTCGTCCGCATACGCTGATGATGATATCGACGACGAAACTACTACAGAGACGACAGAATCCACCGAGAACGCTGATACCGTTGAGAGGTAACTTTTCTGTTTTAAACTGCCTGCTACCGTGTGAACTCCCAACTCATTTCAAACTTGAGCTTACTTGATCTATCTAATTGTAAAAATGTTTCGTTAACTGCCATGTGTTCCATTCCTGCAAAACAGCTCGCAAACTACGAGAATATATCACGCTGATTTATGTGTTTATTATTTTTTATGATAATTTTTTGACATATACATAAATCTAGGAACAATTATGTAATCTAGGAATTATTTTCAATATTCAAAACTTACGATGTAAGCCGTCGATAAAGCAATACATGGATGTCGAGTAAAATCTACATTTCACGAAAAGTCTTGTGATACAATTTTAGGTAATATAAAGAAGTAGGTATCCATAACACTGAAAAATCGAATTTCTCTTTACTCTGCTGTGATTTTCATAGCACGTTCACGTCACTTATTTTTTGTTGTCTGAGTGTAATCCAAGGATAATACATTATCGCGTTTATTAGATTTGTTTAGGTACTCGTAGGTTAAAATTTTGTTTAATAGAATAGGTTTTTACGACAAAATACATTTGATTTTAGATTTTCATATTTTTTTGCTGTGTTTCTCAAAACTTAGCAAAATTTACAACCTAGATTGAAACATTGGAAACTTTTTAACGCTGGCGTAATTTTGTTATGTCATGTGATTGGTTCTGTCTTGGTCTACCCGCATTATGTCAATTATTATTGTCACATACTTTGGAGGGCACGTTATGACGTTTGTCATCCCACTTTCTGGGGCGGTTTCTACTTTATTAGAATAATTTGCGAACTCTAAATTTCGAGAGCTGTGATTATAGATGATAATAGGCTAGATGGCGTTTTGTGGTAAAGTCCGCCAATATTTATTTATTTTGATTCCAGCACCGTTTGCAGCGGCGACGGCGATGGCGTACGTCGGCGGCGCGCGGAGCAGCTGGCCGAGCGCGTGGCTCTAATGAAGAAACGGTCGCGCGAAGCCGATCGGTGGCACTCATTCAAGAGGTCGCTCTTCAAGCCGCTGGCCTTCTCCGTCGGCCTGCTGGCTATCGCCGGCGTTCTCATTTACGCATACGCCAAGCATTAAATTTCTCATAATGGTCATATAACTTTGCGGCTGTCGATTTCGACCATCACTAAGGCCCATATTAATGAGCTAGAATACGATACTGAATGTTTTAGATAACAATATAGTTTTTCAACTCACTTATTTTTAAGACTTGACTTTGTTATACAAATAGGCGATCTCTACACGATAACTTTTGGATGAAAAATTCACGGTACTCCATTATAAAATCGTAGATATGTAAATCGTTGTAAAACGTTAGTCTAGTTCTTAAATACGGGCCCGATTGTTCTACATACAGTTGTCAGCTTTGAAGATGCGTGTAGTTGCATTCACAGCCGCAAAGTTACGTGGCGAGGTACGTGCGTCGGTTGCGGATGTCCCACCAATATACTATATTTATATTTATGCCCACTCTCGCAATTATACTCTTTAACAAAATAGATTATTAAAACTGAAACCAACTTCAATGGTTACCCTAAACGGGGTATTTCATAATTGACTAATCCTACAAACAAGAGTAACAATGTTATAAGTATGATTTTTATCTTTTTATTATAAACGTTGGGAAAAAATAGTGCGTAAATAGTATTTTTTTTTACAAAATTAGAAAACTTCATACTTGAACCCACATAAACCTAAATTTGTTTGTGCGATTAATTAACGAAAGACCCTATATATTTTTGGTCGAACTATACGCAACCGACCACTTAAGGATAGGCCATGATCTAATCTAGCATCTAGCGCCTTATAGTAAAAGCATTTTTGTTCAATTTAGAGACAACACTGCATTTACTATAAACAGCTTGACGGTATACGGTATATTTGGGCGTCATCGTCTGCACACGTACACAAAACCATTTATTCATATCGCGAGTTTACACCGCAATTCGCAAAGGTGAAATTACCTTTTAAACGTTTAATTTCGAAAATTTACCAGCTGAATCGAGAGTTACCGCATACTTGCGATCGATATTCACACGTGTCACTGAACACGATCATATTTAATATTACTTTGTTTTAAAACGCACCGAACGGTTGCGGAATATTAGGCGCTTTCATATAAATAACGCGATTCATGATTTCACGTTGTCTAACGTTGAAATTCATCAAGTGCCTGCATAATACTCGTCAAAATTTAGCAACTGTACGCCTCTGTTGCCGTCCTTATATTTCAAATTCATCAATTTATAATTCGGCTAGTTCGTGGTGCGAGTATTATATGCAAAAAAATCATGTCGTTGCTCCATTGCGTGAAAAAAAGACAAAACATCAAACACTATCGCATTTATATCATACATACACATACACACGTTTCATAGTAGTTTCCCTTAGTAATGTTATCCCGATTTAATTGTAATACAAGTTTTCGATCTAAACTTTTCTTGTCTTCTTCTTTCTATATACTAAAAGCTAGTTTAAATCACAAGCATCATAATTATCTATTTAAATAGGCCATGTGGAAGATACCTCGTGTTTCATCCCGGCCGTGTACGTGCTGTGTAGTTTTTGTTAGTTTTGTCAATTTTGTTTAAAGTAGAGTTTATTGCAACTTATCATCACTTGCTTCGAAACCACTTGGAATGTATGGTCGAAAATGGATGGAGCCATTTCTATCCAAGAAATTATGTTAGTAAATTTTTTGCACTCTGACATAGGATTCGTAATAAATATTTACATACCTGGACTCACTGCACTAATAAATAATTATAAATGATAGGAAAATTAATAATCACCAGGCGATTTATTTTAAATATAATTTTTATTTACGCGAATGTCATCGAAATTATTAACGAATTAATTTAATAATTATGAAATGTTTTTTTTTTTAAAACATGCTTAATTTTATGAATTCATTTTTAAAACTTTTAATAACGCTTATTAACCTTTTAACCCTGATTTAGTGTTAACGCAAAACTAGCTGTCACTTAAAACCACACTTTAATTTTTAATATGATATAATTTGATAATATTATTATTAATTATGGATATCGAAAAGTCTTAGGATTAGTAGGAAATTAAACATTAATTTTATTTATATTATCACGAAACATTTTATAACCATAAGCACTTTATCATCAACTAATAACATTAATCAATTGTGAGCTTGCTCTCACTCTATATAAAGTATACATATTTAATTATTTACCGTATTGTGACTAATTTATAGAAAATACAGTCTTTTGTTACTGTTAAAGATATTTATTTCGGGTGTTTTGTTCGAATTACCCTCTCAAGAAACCTGCCCCAAAGTTTTATAAATATATTAAAATCGAGACATTTAGTTTAAAGTTTTCGCTCGTAATTCTCACCAATAAAGTAATTCCAATAAAGTGGTCGCGAATGTAATAAGTCCAGGCCGCTAAATAAAGCTGCGGTTTAATTTTCAGGTTTAGAAAGCAGCGTAACAGTAAAAGCAAAACGCGTGAAGACTGAGAAGTAAATATATATACGTATAGGGATTGTGCAGTTATTGGAATGAAGATATATTTTGAAGCATGCTTATTATTTGCTATACACCACTAATTTTCCCCATTACTTATCACTCGTGCGTCCTTAGCGATGATGCGAAACGCATTTTTAAAGTATTTTCTTATACCTGGCATTTTCTATTTGTACTAGCCATTTTGTATCATATAATTTGTCAGTCAGCGCGGCAGTATACAGGTCGCGAACTGAATAGTAAAAATGTAAGTAGATAATTATTGGTGTATTCCCGGCCTAAGTATGCCGGGACATAGAGTAATAGGTACATATTAACACTTATTCAATACCCACATTCGGCAGCTGATTCAATTACAACTCTTCATTGGCCTAAAGATTAGTTCTTTATTTCTTTGTGTTTAATTATGTTAATGTAAATATAGTAGCCTATGTATGTTAATTATATTTAATTAATGTTTCTGTAAGGTGTTTCGGAGTATGTATGTATATGTATAGTACGCCAACATGGGCTTTCTACATACAATAGCAAATAGATTATTACAACTTTAAAAAAAAACACTGTGAAATACAATAATCCTGCTGTTTCGCGGTCAAATCAGTTCAAATTATTAGTTTTACCCATCTTGAAAAGAAATATTCTGAAAAAAAGTTTTAATGTGTATTTGTTTTATTAATCCCCTTTCGGGTTACCATATTTGACATATTTGATCCGGAACACGTTACAAGTATAACGTTTTATAGCCTATTGTTTTCATACCTTTACCTTCTTACTAGATAATAAGTTATTAACCTCTGCATTTATTCATATGCAACGTAATTTAATTAATTGTTAAATGCATATTATAGTAAAGGTGTGACCAGACATTGCGCGGCAATCGAGCGCGACAGCAGCGCTATGTTTGGACGACAGCCACGAGCTACCTGCCGCGCTCAAACAGTGTTATTGTTCGTTCGGACGGCATACTTACCGCACGCGGCTGTCGCACATGATTGCCGCACAATGTCTGCCCACACCTTTACTCGTACACTAATATACACACGCAGTTAGCCATTCACTGAGCAACAAATGACGCAACACGTGACTTATCAAAGTGGTAAGTGATCTTTCATTGAATACCTTTGCCTGTGGAGGTGTGTGTTTGTCTCAGCTTCGAACGTTGTTCCTTCGAACCTCTACACAACAATTCAACAAGTCTCACGCAAAGTTGCCAACTGTATGGAGTCGCATGTAGCGCGTCAATTGTTGCTTTGCGAATACATGGCTTATGATAGTTACTATATTCAATTTAATTATACTACTCGTACTAATTATACCCAAATATAAATAATGTCACCTTAAAAATACGGATAATATATGTTGGGTAACTTTATTCACAAAAGATTAAAATTTTCATGTCTACACATTTTATTTGTAAAATAAACCCCTTTTTTTCATTAGGGTTTTATAATTTTTTGCTTTAACTAAATTCGGCGTATAATCTTGCCCGTAGTTTTATCAATAGTGCTGTTTAGGTAAAGCAGTTGCGGTAAAGGTATGAAGATTTTCATTTAACTTTAACTAAATCTGTAGGCTCTTATAATTTCTGACGCCAAAACAATTTTCTCGAGTTAATCACAATTTTGATAAATGTCATAAAGTGTTAGAGCTTATTTATTGGAGTATGATCGTTATATTATAACTTAGAAAATATTATATAAGGAACTTAAATATTATTGGATATTAAAAATATAGTATATCAAATTGTATTGGAACTATTCTTCTGATTACAGTTCCATCATTTTACTACGAACGATTTGACTTGTACTATGAATATGTAGCGAGTATCTATACATAACAACTCTAATTTGTATCCTAAACTAACTAAAAAGAATTTCAACATTATATGACTTTGATGTATCGTTTCAGTAGCTCTATCGAAATCGTTCGTTATGTTGTCGAATCAGGAGACTTAACCGATAATTAACAATATTATTCGAAAATGTATTGAAAATATCTACTAGAATATTAAATACAATTGTTTCTGGTTATTTAAACACGTTAATGTATCGTAATTACAATTCTATGAGTCCTTATAATTGTACAACAATATTTTTGAAACACTGACTTTCTTTGAATTGTAATGTAATCTTATTTCTCTTATATATACCCCTATTTGAATACCTACCTACTGACGTCGAAGATGATTTTTTTACCTTTGGTTTTTGTGATCTGTTCGTCTTTTAGATACTAAGACTACATGTAATTATAAACTAAATAAAATGTTTTTATTACTTTCGAGTTTCATTTCCTTTGGCACTAACTTACCTACTCCAATCCAGCTAGTCTATAAAGCTACCTAGGTGTTAGACTGTTTAAGGTACTTACCCTGGTAATGGCCTAGGATTAGAAACATGAATATCTAGAGTCAGCGTAACGAAACAAATGAAAAACATAGGTACCTACCTACCTTTGTGTAATTAATATAATATTCTTACTAATAGGTTATACTATATACTTATAATAGCTATACCTACCATGAAAGGGTTAGCTGCAACGATTTATAATGTATATGCCGGACATAGTTGATTCCTGATAACTATAAGTTAGAATGTACAGAACTAATAATAAGGTAGGTAAAAGAAAAATAAAAAACGATTGAAGCCAGTTATTTTATTTAAAAAAGAAACATTCTTATGAATTTAATCACATCTATTATTGATTTAAGTATGTATTTGTAACAATTAATTAATTGGTTAATTACTATAATAAACAAATAGATATATTGTTTTAATAACGTACGAGTAACTTGAATTTTATATTGTACCTACATATATTATTGAATAGTGTTATATAGCAATAGAAAATCACAACGAAGTTGGCATGGACACCGAACGAAACGATTGGACGTGGGGCCAAAGGGCCTTATGTCAATTGAATGTTGTGAACAAAGTAGGACCAATTCTTTCTAATGAATAGTTACGTAAGTAATTATTATAATAGTTCATGCATATTATGGCACAAATTAACAGATAATCTTACATAATATTTCTATAGATGAGAATAACGTGCCAACCAGTTAGCTTACAAATTAGCTACAATATCAGAGTACTCTAAAAGTAGGTACTGAAACGTTAAAAATACCCCATATTTGATACAGATTTTTATTTAAAATGTAACTTTATGAAACTATGTTACACAAGTTATGTGTGATATAAACATTTTATACAGAGTTTATGGTATGCGAATGTACGCGTCGTACCGATATAAGATAGACTTAGCCCAGGCAAAACATATCAAAAACCATAACGTGCCATACGTGCGTTTTGTCAACTGTGGCGCCTATAGACGTGCATATGAATATAAATTATGAAGTATGATTTACAAATTTGATTAGTCTAGCTAGCTAGCCCTTACTCATAGTCTAATCAGCATAATAGCTAGCAGTATACAAAAACATTATACCTACTTATAATATAGAGACTTCAAATAGAATATTACCTAATAAAAACATCAAGATGTTAATCAAATATTATTAAGTAAAATATAATTATTTTTATTTTAGTACAACCTTTTACGAAATTTCATAATCCTCAGCAAAGAGCTCTGAATTTATTGGCTGGTACTCAAACAAATATGTACCTGAGAGTAGAGTCACAAGTACATTAATAATTAATATTTAAAAATTACAAATGCTTACAAAACTATTAACATTAACATTCTGATCATCTATATATACTTTCTAGCGACCCGCCCCGGCTTCGCACGGGTAGCATGTTATTATACATATAAACCTTCCTCCTGAATCACTCTATCTATTAAAAAAAACCGCATCAAAATCCGTTGTGTAGTTTTAAAGATATAAGCAAACATACATACATACATATTACATACAGACGCGGGAAGCGGAAAGCGACTGCTTTATACTAGGTACTAGCTGACCCGTGCCCGCTTCGCTGTGCGTAAGACATTTCTAATACCATCGTTGACTTTTTTGTAGACGTTTTTAAGGTGTACAATACTGTAGTACATTATTTTGATATATCTCGTGGGGTTCAGCCAGCATTTGCAATGTAAGCGCAAAAAAATGTGTTTATTTACGACATTACATTAGAAACCTCTAAAATTATCAGTGTTTCTCTACTATATTATGCATGTGTATTATACATATAAACCTTCCTCTTGAATCACTCTGTTTATTAAAAAAAAACCGCATCAAAATCCGTTGTGTAGTTTTAAAGATATAAGCAAACATACATACAGACATACAGACGCGGGAAGCGGAAAGCGACTTTGCTTTATACTATGTAGTGATGTAGTGATAATATAAAAATGAATCGCAAAATGTGTTGGTAAGCGCATAACTCAATAACGCCTGGACCAATTTGGCCAATTCATTTTTTTAAATGTTCGTTGAAGTTCAAGGATGGTTTTTACGGCGAGAAAAAATCTAATAATTGCTGGAAAAACCCTAAAAACAGTCCTTTTATTTTTCCAATACAAAAGTTTTCTAACTAAAACGTAGAGTCAATTAGAGCTTTATCTGGGGGCACGGCAGTGCCCCCGCCAAGTCAAGCAAAAAAGCGGCACGGCTGTACCATCCTTTTCTCGAAGCAGTTCAGGCCATTTCGACCCCCTATAACTTCGTTGTGGATAAAACTAGAAGCCTGAATTTTCAGTAACCAAGCAGTCACTATATAAACACGGTATATTTCAAATTTCATTCAATTTGAACCAGTAGTTTAAGAATTATAACTAGGTAGTCAAAGTTTCCTATTTTGTCACTCACTCACTCACTGACTGACTGACTGACTGACCGATCATCAAAAGTTTAAGACACTTCTAGCAGACATAGAAGCTTCAAATTTAAAACACAATTAGTGTTTAGTGTAAAAATCCTAAAAAAACCTGCCAAGTGCGAGTCGGACTCGCGCACGTCGAGTTCCGTACCATTATCTATAAATCACGTTTGTTGTATGGGAGGCCCACTTAAATATTTATTTTATTCTGTTTTTAGTATTTGATGTTATAGCGGCAATAGAAATACATCATCTGTGAAAGTTTCAACTGTCTAGCTATCATGGTTCATGAGATACAGCCTTGTGATAGACAGACGGACAGACAGGACCGACAGACAGACAGACTGACAGACGGTCAGACGTACAGATGGACAGACGGACGGACGGACAGTGGAGTATTAGTAACAGGGTTCCGTTTTTACTCTTTAGGTACGGGGAACCCTAAAAAGTAGGGCTATCTACAAAAATAAATGAGATGCCATCAAAAACATAACTTGTAAAAAAAGCCGTCTCGCAACGCAACTCAGTTCTTCTACCGTAAAAAGTTGTGAGATCCATGTAATACCAATTCGGTTAATTTATTCAGTCCCTACTTTAAGGGTCCTTCTGACTTATGTTATTACGTAATTAGCTAACCTTTACGTAATAACTTAAGACAGAAGGACCCTTAAAGTAGGGACTGAATAAATTAACCGAATTGGTATTACATGGATCTCACAACTTTTTACGGTAGAAGAACTGAGTTGCGTTGCGAGACTTGGCTTTTTTTACAAGTTATGTTTTTGATGGCATTGCTATTGCATAAAGTTGTCTAAGCAATGTAAGTGTGTTCCTAACGTCATTTTTTATAAAATGCATCAGTTTTCACGTCATTACATCAGTCAAACACAAATTGGACGATTCATTTTTTTAAGTGTATCATAATTTCAGGACAAGGTTCGTATATAAGAAAACTTATATAAAAAAATCAACGCGGTGCTATCAATCTTTCAGCTAGAAGAGAGATGATCATGCAGCTGCAACAACTCTTACATAGTTTGATACTACAGTACCGGGAAAGGGAACGGGAACGGGGACAGGAACTTATTCTACAGCGATACGAAGTTCGCCGGGTCAGCGTGTCTATTTAAAGTAGTTGTTAAAAGTGGCCGCTAGAGCCGCTGTTTCCGCTTACACGCCAAAACTACGAGTTACTAGTATACTCGTAGGTACCTAGCTCAGACTAAGGCCTAAGCATATACTTGTTGTTTATTCGATAAACCGATAATATTGCATAACATACAACCAATAATAATACTGTTACTAATATTTACAATATTTTTTACGGGTACACAACAATTATTTAATTGGTTCATTTGTTGGATTTATACCTAAGAAAATATTAATTTAATTAATTTGCTTTGATTTACGGAATTATTCATCGACAAAAATGATAGGCACCAAGCCTTGTTGTTACCCGATTCTACTAGGCTCGGTCGCGAGGAACAAGCGTAGTTTCACCTAGCTCCTAAGACTTGGCAAAGTGATTCTTGTGATTTAATTCAAATATTTTTGACATTGTAACTTTGTCACTGTTTATATTAAAGTGCACAGATTTATTAATGACTGACTCACCAGTCTCACTCAATAAATGACAATGTTTTAAATATTGCCGTCTTTATCGCCAATCTTACAAGCACCAATAATTGTAGATACATTTCCAAGCTCAGATCGTTCTACAACAGATTACCCACACAAACGAATACCTACCTAACAACCTACTTCTTTTCTTCTTATATTCTACAGATATTTACTTACATTTTATTTATAATTTACTTCTAGTGCATGAAATTTTAAGTTCATGGTACAGAAACTATTAAAAACATTTTTATAAAAAAGTCAATTAATGTAAATACAAATACAAAATTACTGGCATTCATTTTAGTGGACGCAGTCAGTAAGTGCATTAAATTGAACGGAATTCCAAAAGGACGTGACAATATTGATTGCTTACGTTCAAATCTACATACAACACACATTCTAAAAAAATCTACTCGATCTACGTGCAATCCTCTGCATGTTTTTAAACATCTTCGGTTTAAATTTATTATTATACCTAATAGTTAAAGATTTAAAAAATTACTTTCATTTTATGAAGAAACAACAACTTTAGAAAAGCAAGACAACTCAATGTTATTAAGTTATATACTTATAATTTTATTGGTTTTGACCATAGCTAGTAAAGGTATAAATATATCTTATAATACACTAACTTATAAATAGTTTTATAAATTTATAACAGTATTTATCAAACATTCACTAAATAAAATTCAATTCTCATCACAGAATTTGATTACTTCTTAAAACAAGTTTTTTAACATTCGGAATTGCTAACTACCAATTTTTATCAAAGACAAAATTTGTATTAACAATGGTACAGTACCAGTTAAATAGTTCTAAATTTAAAATCACACTCCAAGTAATTATGAATATTACTGAATTCTTAAATATAAATATGTATGGATTGTGAACCCATCACAAATATAGTTTTCCCTACTCTTCTATAAAGACATACAAAATATTACAATACGCACCACAATAAGATCCACATCAAAAGTGCACAAATAAATCTGAGCAAAGTGATAGTTTCACACACAGTTTAATATTAATAAAGTTCTCAAAATATAATGTATAATTAATAATTCTTAAAACGTTTTAAATAACAGGTAATTATGTATATATTGATAATACACACAACAACATTCTATTTATGTTCCTCATTATGTATGTACACCAGATAAGTATATTTTTTATTTTGATATACCATTTGATACAAACTAGTGCATTACTTAGTATTTTTCTCTAAACATGCAACAGACAAACAAATCTCAGAATTATTTTTACAAACAACAATCAACAACATGCACTAATCCACTTTTATTAGTAAGAACTATAGGTTCGACTGTGCTGTGTTCTTAGTATCGATTATGCGAATATTAAATACAATCGGCTGTTCTGCACAGTAAGTTCGGTAGATATGTTGAAACGGATTAATGGGTGCACACGGCGCAATCGCCATGTGCGCCTTGGCCCGCGTACTGGATGACGGAGCGCGCAACCCGCTCAACGGGCACTCCTCACCTCTCGTTAGCGACATCAGATTCCGCCTCGTGGTATTCGTGGAAGCACGGCACGATGCACAGGTTAGTGCGGCATTCGGGGCAGTGATATTGCGTTTTACGGCGCAGGATCCTGCCGCATTCGTCGACAGTGTTCCAGCAGAAGTTGCAACTCAATGGTGGGCCGGATCTCACGGCGGGAGTGTGGCTCGCGCGTGGGGTCAGAGACGGCGTGGAATCTGTCACGCTTTCGAAGGAGGCGGCGGGAGTGCTGACGGTTGACGACTGTTGGTCGATCACGGTGACGGCGCGGATCAGAAGCGAACCGACCTGCTGCTGCGGCCGCCGGATCTGGAATTATATTACAGGTCGTATGAAGGAGTGATACATATTAGATGGAATACACTCATGAATAGAAAAGATGATTGGTATCCGTTATTTATAAGTTTAGTACATAGTATTAGCAAAGGTACATAGTATTATTAAAGGGTGTTGTGTCAGCTCTATAGGCAGTTTTCTTAAGAGTTGTTTAACTAAGTTTTATTGTTGTAACCGTTCTTATTCGATAAGTGTTCTATCGGCTTTACAAGAATATTAGTATATAATATAGATAAATGGGCGGCCTTATCGATAAAAGCGACATCTCTTCCAGACAATCTTTGGATAGGATTAACAAATGCAAAAAAATGACATACCCTGGGTGCAAACTGTGGGTAAGAGTTGTGCTTGCGCAAAGGGTGCGCGGGCGAGTTAGGCGGGGCGCGAGGCATGGACGGCTCGGAGGCCTGGCGCTGCGCCACTCTCTCCTCCACGCGCGACTGCCGCCTCAGGTGATTCGCACGCCGAAGACGTAGGCTCGCCATCAGCTCTGCGGTAATAAAATGAGTCAACCTTTTTCCTAGCTCAGTAAGTACAATCAAATATGCGTGGGAGCAGGACAGATCACATAATAGTCTACTAACCAATGCGTCATTTTTTGACAGATACCGATAAAAATATATACTCTGAGAACTCGACAGTACTCTTCTGAGATGAATAATATTATGTGCTCCGTCCCACATCCTAGTTTGGAATCACTCAAAAATAAAATAACAAAAATATTATGTTATACCACTGATGATTATACGATATGAATTAAACATTACAAGCATATTAGATGCCTTAAAACACTGACATATGAGTACAAAACTCTACCTCTATAACGTAATTATGTATACTATTTTCGATAGACATTACAAAGCAATATGAAACTTCAGCAACAATAAACGATAGCTGTACATTTTACGAGAGATTCATTGGTGAAAGGAGAGGAACATGTCATGAAATGGTTAGCTACGGAAAAATATCTTATACATTTACTAATTTTCTTCGATCTAACGTTTTTAATTTGATTAAGCTTAGCTCAAGGAAATCGGGAAAAGGGATAATATATATAAAATGAAAAGCAAAATTATAAAATAATCAAATATTTTTATTACCTACTTGTATATACATGTAATTTTGGTATAAAATAATCGAGTGCTACGCACCTATAATGACAGCCGCTTACATTATTGCGATTGGAGTACATACAAATGAAAAATAATAAAAAGAAAAGCGGGTACATACATAGGCGAGTAGATTATGTATTACCCTAAACTCGATGCATGAATTTAGCGAGTAGCACTCAAGAGGATTTTTTATCAGTTTAGTTTTTTTAGAGCGATGAAAACTGGGACTTGATTAGGTATAGGCCACACGTCTGTAGGAGAGTGACTCAGTGTTTATGCAAAACATGTATTATATATGGTTGCGAAAATAGACAAATATTATTTATTTAAATTTCTAAGCCATCTCGGCGCTGATATACTCGAACCTCAGGAGTACGCTCTGGTAACATAATATCTTATGATTTGTAATTTTTAACTAATGGTGGCTTGCATAACAATTCCTAAATGTGTTTAGCACACTACTACTACATAAAATTTAAATAATATTTGCCGCTAAACACTTTTAGCGATTGTTGTGCAAGTCGATCTAAGAAAAAAAATCAAATGCTGCTTATAAAAAATGGCACTGTAAAATGAAGTTGTTCACAAACGTTGGTGTTGACGATACATTATGTTTCGTTCACTAGCAGTCTTTATACTTACACAATAAAAGTTAAATGCCAGCGTATTACATTTCTAATCAATTATATACAAAATTAATTATTGCGAGTATATACATGCGAGCTACCCAGGGATGACAATAGCAGTCGTTTCCTAAAATATAATACAATACAAAAAATCAGTCCAAAATGTATAAGAGATCGCGCATGACAAACCTAAAGATCGTTGTAAAATCAATCTATTCAAAATTATTTATATAATACTAATGAAAAATATGAAAAAATAATAATACTTGACGACGGTATGTAGTGTGTTTACGGAGTATAGTTTTGTACTCCATACCGCGTGTAATGTGCCTGCTTACTATTATAATTAATGGGCGACTCGCGCCAGGCCTTACTACTACACTACATAAAATAAAATACATCGTTTGACACTGGCACCGTTACACTAAAAATACAACTTATACCTATCAACTTATTCCAAACCTTATAAAAAATATGTTAAACCTCAACAAACCTCCGTACACATTGGTAGGTAACTGTATAAAAATATTTCTTTAATAGTTGAAGAGTCAGCTAAAGTATTTATTAATTATTAGTATTTTACTGTATATTTATATTGAAACGTTGGATACACTAAATGCAATGAATAAATCGATTACTTTTTGGCAACATAATAATTATTTTTGTTGACGGCTAGCTGTGCCGACTCTTTAAATTTAATCTAGAATACGTCTTTTATATAGAACGTTTTCAACCAAACTTTCAATGTATATAAAGTAGGTACATAATTCTCAATTCAATTTAATACATACATAATCAGGACATTGTGTATACATAATTTTTGCCAATTACTCGTAAATATAGTTGTTTATAAACCTAAGGTATTGAATATAATTTCATATTAAATATCTAGGCACATGCGTCTATTACTGATTTTGTAATCGCTATATAACTATAAAACGAGATCTCTAAACAGTTTTAGTAAAATTGAAAAACTTAAACTATACTATACTGCTTAAAATATCTCACATTTTCATTTCACTATAAAAATAAGTACCTACACTACTTTTACTATACTTAATTGGTGTGTATTGTGACAAAGTCGCCATTGTGATAATATAACAATACATTAAAATCACGTGCCAGGAACCGAATTATACATTAAAAACATATTTAAAAATATACGACTTTGTATTACACAAGGCACAGAGTGTGGTATCAAAATAAAAAACTGACGTCACGTCGACAATATTAATCTATCCTTTCTCTCAGCCAAAGGAAATGCCATAAATGACTTCAAAAATGAATTATAATATTTCTAGTTTTATGAAATTGAAAATTGCTTATCTGAAAATGCTACTCCTGGCGCGTGATTCAAATATTTTTTGTAATACGATAATATGACAATTATTCTATTTTAATTACAAAATAATAGTAGGTAATAAATGCATCAAGCATAATGCATGAGTTTGTTAAATATTTACTTGTCTGTAATCACTGGTTTACAAGAGAAACTACATTGACTAGGGCGGTCGATGTTATGCTATATCACTGAATACTGAAATCATTGGGTATGTTGTAGGTACAGGCATTTTGTTAAATTATTTATAGGAACATGCCTAGAACGAGAGACATGGTAATGAGCCTAATTAATATAGAAATGTTTCAATAGCTTTACAGCTATCGCCACATGGCATGTTCGCCTCCGCTCTAAGCTTGCGAGACCAAAACTAAACCTACATTAAAACTGCAAGTCAAGAGGCCTATCAGTTTGGTAAAGTAACTGATAATCGTATTGGGTTCAACGGTTAGGCGGTAAAACTAGACAGGCAATCGAAGCAAGGATCGTTAGAGCCGACTTCATCAAACACTTAATGTGTCAGCATCACCTTTAAACTACAGCAATATTTACTCAAGATTCGGCGACATTAGTCTTCAAAGTAAAAGCGCCTTAGGCTTATAGGAGGATATAATAAAAAGGTAAATTAATATCTTGTTTAAATTGAGCCCTTTTTGGTAATTTCCCTAACTCGTTATACCGCAAACTTTATGACCCCTTAGATATGTCCATGCGTTTCGGACACCTAATACTGCATAGTTTGAGCCTATTCCAATATTTTGTACCTTTACTTTTGTTCAGGAAGCTCTGGCTTATTCAGATAAAACATCTATGACATGGTAGTTGTACATGCATCTACGTTTAAGAGAATGGTAGCATTCTGTTGTCTTGACAAATAAACTAAAATTTGTAAAATACGAACAATCTTATTCTGTTCACGTTAAAGTCTAAATTAGCGTAATCCTTCGAGTACAAAAGTCAGTCTTTGAGTCAGAGATATAGTGATAGTTAAGTAATTTTTCTATTATATTTTGTACATGTACTTCAAGCATTATATTATTCAACACTAAAAATTAACATGTTATTTGAGTTTTGGTTTATATTTCAAATTTACAAATAAGCAAAATCAAAAATTGTATAAAAACTATCCCAATTTCAAAACTTTCACATAATTTTACAAAGTTTTATGCTAAT
Organism: Hydriomena furcata; assembly: GCA_912999785.1. Classification (NCBI taxonomy): domain Eukaryota; kingdom Metazoa; phylum Arthropoda; class Insecta; order Lepidoptera; family Geometridae; genus Hydriomena; species Hydriomena furcata. The sequence continues at coordinate 6,770,496 of OU538821.1, forward strand.
TTAGATTTTAAGTAAATACAATAAGATTGATAGTAACTTACAAAAAAACATTAAGATTGTGACAACAGATTTGCCACCATTCAATACAATATAATATAAAAATGAAAATAGTTTATAATAACTATATTTAAAATATAAAATCTTACGTGTAAATAAGTAACAAGAAGCTGCCGCTGCAAAGCAAAGTGACGCACGCTGTTGATTTGAATATAATTAGACAAACATATATTTGATTTTAAATTACGTTAAGAGAAATAACTGAGTAAGTCTATGGTATTCTGAAAGACAGAAATTAATCTTGCTAATTAATATGCATGGAACTTAAGAGACGAGCCCAAACACGAGAGTTGAACGAATAAAGTAAAATAAAATCTTGTAAAAATGGGTATGAAGGTGGTGAAAAACTCTTGTTTCATTGCTCCCGCCTGATAATATAAAAAAAATAAAAAACTTATAACGAAATACACTGAAATGTCAGAAATCATACACTGCGTTTCATATAGGTATGTACTATCATGTTTCCGATAGTATCAGGGGGTCAATGAAAAACTTAACCTAATGCCAACATTAATATGTCGTGCATACATTTTGCGGAGGCAAAAATACCAAACGGTAGATTATGCCCTATCCGCGTGAAATAAACAATTAAAAGCATCAGTTACACTCTGACATATTAGAGAGCTTACGCATTCGCTACTGGCAATTTTTGACTTGCTTCAATTGCCTCTGTAAACGATCAATTGGTTCAGCCAATGTCTGTATATGACGTAAACATAGCCGAGTGTAACTGATATAGGCGGAAATAAAACAACGTCCAAACAGCGCGCTAACAAACAGATATCTCTTTCACCATATTCAACCCATCAGATGTTTTTCCTTCATCCATGATATTACTAGTGGGAATCCTTGCTGAAGGAGGTTATAATTTAGCGATTCGAGCCCGAAATATTAAAAATAAAAGGCACTATGATGTCTCACTTTCAACTTTTTTTGTTGAGAAAAAACGTAAAATAGGGTTGTATCTTTATAAACTTTAGCAGCTCAACACCCATTCAACTTTGACACCTCCCTAGGTTACATACTAAAAAATTGCTAAAATTTATTAAGAAATGAAAAGCTATATTACGTTTTATTTTCTCAATAAAAATTGAGTTAGCAATCGACCGAAGCTTCTAGAAAATTGCTTTAGATAAGATCTGATGCAGGACATTTGAAATGTGAATTCTAGCTAACTATTAATTGCATACATCTGTTGATTAATTTTACCTCTCAGTGGCCTGTGGCCTAAGCACGAACCATTATCGTATCGACAACGTATCGTCCAAATGTCAAAACTGACACTTTTTGTATAGTAAAAGTGTCAGTTTTATCATGATACAATAGGGGTTCATGCTATCTCCCCAGCACAGAACTTACTCAGTTACGCATTATGATTTATCAAAATAATGATCAAATTATTAGTCCCATTAGAAACGAGACATATGGAAAAAAATATAGACCTATCGAGCATATATGTGGACCTAAGCTATAAAAATTGATATGAATAACTACTTGCACTATAAATAACTCTCTATTGCTTCTTTGTTACACCCTAAAGTTGGTATTTATCACACATTTTGATTATGCAATCTAACTAACCATGCATTTAACGCCATGCATAATCTGGACACGATACACCAACCGCCAATACAAAATGAAACGTTTTTTAAGCGCTGGCATACTCATAAACGCGAATTTACCCGCGCCGAAAAAACACCCAATATGTAAAGGCACAATTCATTATATACCTACACTAAACAAGTGAGTTTGACAACTTGAGTGAACTCACTTTTAACATTGAACTTTGTACTCTTAAACTCATAAATGTTCAAGGTTTCTTTTTACTTTGCATACCATGTCACAGAGGGCGCTTCACAGCACGCGTGTATCTCAAATACACACGCAGATGACCGCAAAGTTTTAAACTTACGGTGCTATTGAGATCTAATAAATACATACAGTTTATGGCAATGTGATGTTTTGCTGGGCGGAATCTACCACAGCGGATCAAAGTGCTCCTAGCGTTTTTTGAGTGGTATTGCAAACCTGTGATTAACTCTTTTATCCGCTCTGGTGGTTACCAGCCCACAGAATCGTTTGTAAGCCACTGCAATAGCATAATAACTGACATAATATAGAATTAAAACTATCGTGGTTGTTATTCATTTTAACTATAAATACGGCGAATTAACACGTTTCTTGTTGTATTGCTGACTGATTGCGGGCGATGTTTATGATGAAGAACATCTGAATTGTCTCGAAACGTCAGCAATACGACAAGAAACGTAATTAGCCGTATTTATAGTTAAAATGACGTAATATATTTAATGTTTACTGGCTTTATTATACAGGCTGTATTATAACTCCTCCCGAAAACTGAAGGCAAAAGCACAATTCCCCCAATACTCCTAGTGAAAAACGAATCGTTTAATCTAAGGGTGTTCAATACAGACTGTTTTTTTTATATATTCGAAAAAAAGTCTGATTGAATTTTCCGAAATTTTATGTTAATGGAAATGCTACTGTCATGGAGGCAATAAACTGAACTCAAAATAATAAAATTGAAATTTTTATACTGACTGTGGAAAAGTGCCATGTTATGAAGTTGAAAAATTTGCCTCTCTTGTTCTCGTTTTATACATTAAAATCGATCAAGATGCAATCATTTTGTTCATTAGAACATCCAGTTATAGTTTTCGGGAGTAGTCTTAATATATTTTGTATAATATGTTTGTAAATATTAGCGTTTGCGGAGCAAACTGATTATTTAAAACAGATTATTTTTACTTTTGCATAAAAATCAGTGATCGGAATTTGTAGTTGTCACGTGTCGAATGCTAATTCTTGCAAAAAGTGAATATTTGCCAAAAAGTGAATATATAAGGCGAGTATGAATGGGATTGTTGGACATAAATAATGAGAAAAAACTCAATTTATTGTCCTGGAAAATAAATAGTTCTAAAGAAATCAACAAATTTTTCCAACTTCAGCGAAATTGAATTAAATGTGATAGGATCATGACTGTAATCCCCAAGTAACGTAGACATTCTCTCAGATTTCCAGGCGCAGATTTCCTTGAAGAAGTCTGAAGGAGTTAGTCAGAGGCTCGTCCACGTATTCCGACCACTGACAGAAATGAAATTTACAACCCATATCTCGAGCTACTGTAGCTGCAGTAGCATAAAATAACATTACACTAAAAAAAAAACGTTTGCATGCATCTGATAATGCTTTTAAAAGTATTAACAACACAATCAATAGCAAACAAAAAAGCAATATGTACCAGGAATCTTAGAAGGATGATTGATTAAGTTTTACATCCTTTTAGGATTCGTGATTCACCGTGCTTCGATTGTGTTGAATAAAAAATCCCGTGTTTTATAAATTATCTAGTTCCAAGGTATACTTCCGGGCGGCGCGCGGGGTCACGTGCCGCAAGTGAGTGCGCGGATCGCGCCGCGGCCCGGCCCCTACTGCATCGAGTTGAAATTGAGTCCGCCGAGGATGTTCATGCTCTGCAGCGGCAGGTCGAGTGGGCGTGAGTCGACGAATCCAACGGAGAGTTGGCCAGGATGCGGGTGTGTTGGGTGGCACAGCAGCGCCATGTGGTGGTCAGATGGCGGCAACTCTTCCTTGTGCGGCGGCGGAGGTGTCGCGTGCTCGCGCTTGATGCGACTCTTTATACTTGGCCGGTTGTTGGGATAGCCCTTCTTCTTATACTCCAACCAGAGCGTGCGGTTATTGACGCCAAACATTCGCGCCGCCTTGCAGAAACCGATGCCGCCGATCCGCACGGCCTCAAGTGCGCGTTGAAAGTTTTCCTCAGACTGTGGGTTGGTGGTGCGCCGGCGCTTCACTGGAGCGGTCGGCTGTGCTTCGGGCAGTGGCGCTGCGGGTGGCGCGCAGCTCGGCCCGGCCGGTGCATTGTACGCGCCTAGCTCGCCCTCCATGTGCTGCGCGTGCATCATACCTCCCATGTACATCCCGCCGCTTCCCTCGCCCCCCAGTGCACCACCGAAGCACGAGTTCGTATACCTTGGGTATGTGTGCTCCATCATACTCCACTGACCTCCTGGGAAGAGAGATTAATGGTTTTTTTATTACAATCGGCTTGTCAAGTGTTTGCGCGTGTTCGTGACGAGGGGGTCGCCTGACGCCGCGTGACGGCGATGGCGGCCCGCTCGTTACGTCGATTGCGGCTTTTAGTGCAATTTTTGAAAGTTACAAGGTTCATTGATCTCCCTTCCCTGAAAAATAAAGGTCCGGAACGTGCCGCGCCGGCTGCGCAAACTCACAACAAAGGGAGATCTTACGCTTTAAATTGTAGTTAACGTGGTGAGAAAAACAACGTTTACAATAATTATACGAAACGATATAATAAAATTATGAGTTTTCTATGTTCAGTAGAAGACGAAAACGAGTGATATATGTTAATATTGTGAAATGTAGGTTTTTTAGGCTGCTTCCGATATTATATAATATATTGTTTTGACTAGCATGAGATGGAATCGCGATGGAATATGTTGAACAATGCATACAAACGAATGAGTATGGATAACACAAAACTGGTATTCATTTCTTATTTTTATTCACGTGCGTGGGGTATCATCGATTTGAAGATGACATAGAAAAGCTTACAAATCTGCACATTGAACATCAAACTAGGTAACCACAGTACTCGTGTATATTTATGGTAATGCAAAGATAAGACTCCACAGTAATATTTAAACTGACAACTACTACAGTTTCAAATGAGAGTGGGAATGTTAGGACGCCATTGTGTCTTACACGCCTGTTTTTCTGAGAGCACAAAGAGATATTTACCTTAACATCTGTCATAAAAAAATAACAAGAAATAAGAAAGAACTAGAACGCTTATTTTGAAAAGTGGATTTAACTTTTGGTGTATCAGAGACGTCAGGCGTAACTGACGTAGTAAGTACCTAAACGCGTTCAATTTCATTAATTCCACAATAACTATTAATTAACAATGCAGTGACACTTAAAAAGTCTGCGCAGTCCAATTTGTTTAATGACTTTGACTGCAAATTATCTGTTTTTAGAAAAATGGTCATGTGGTTTATTCTAGTGGTCTTGTAAGCTTAACACGTTAAAGAAAATTATGAAGACTGACAATAAATAGTTTGGTAACGAGCAAATAGAGTAACAGCCGCGCTGAACACAGCGCTTTGAAGAGCCATTTTTTGCAGTAAACATGGCCTCAATGTATTTCGGAAAGTATTGTGCTCCGTGACAAAATAGCGTCAAGCCACAGTCCAATTCCCATTTGAAACACAAATATATTTTCAAGAGTACCAGTATCATAGAGCAAGTCATAGTATCCCCGCACATAGTCACTGTGTTGCAAGTCTTGCCGAACCATTGTAGCCAGGAGAAGTAGATATGAGAAACGAAATTAACATTGTATTTACAAGATAATCAGTTAATGTTATCAGAATGAAAGTTGGAATAAGCCATGGTTCTGCCATCGGTTATGCACGTTTTGATCCAACCGTTCAGTGAGCTTTTTTCTAAATATTATACAGATAGAAGAACCTCCTTCCTCATGAACTCACAGACGAGACTTTACAAGTGTAAGGCACGTCTAAGCTCGATTCAACGAATTGAAGACAGTCCACGACCATAGTGACAGTTTTGTTGTTAAATAATTGCTTAATTTGACTTGCGATTATAAAAATAAAACAAAATGATCGAAATGTTAATAGCATTGAAAAGAAAATGTAATAAATGTTCCGACTAACCTTGCGGCATGCCTGCAGCGTTGTGGTCGACGCTCAGGTCATCTATATTTATGTTTTGTGGCTCTGTGTTCTGAAAATGACAACAAATATGTTAAAAGCTGGGAAAAAAACTCGTCGGAACACAATGTCGTCGTGCATAAGTGTAAAAACGCCATAAATATCCATGCTTATTGAAGAGACACTTCAATTACACCTTATGAAGTGTTTGAACGCTAGCGTCTAATAAACTTAACCTGTTCACTCTTCTTAAGTAAGCCCAAGGTGACCGGTGACTTTTATCTGTCACTATGTCAGTCCTCTTCTCAGAAATCTCCTATTGCCTTATCAAATATATTTTGGGTTATTGTGTTGATTGTTTGTCTTCCACCATGAACCCGTCAAGAAGTTATAATATTATAAGGAGCACTTTATTTCAAACGTTCTCGTATCAAGTTGGCCACTAGCTAAGTTTAAGCTTTCATGCTTCAATGCAGTCAGCATTGAAGCATGAATACACTTTGCATAATAGGGGCGGACGCTAAATGTTTGAACCCCCTTAGACTACACCGACTGGTCTCACAGCTTAATTATAACACACCAGGTTTTTTACTACGGCTATGCTCTTTGCAGGGCCAGGGTATCTCAACCTAATGACACACTACAAGCAAGCTGATATTAACATAGGGTGCATGCAGGTTGATCATCATTTGAAAACATACCCTGATAATAAAAGTGGAGAGTAAAAAACAGTTTTGATACACCCAACAGTTCAGTAGTCAGTGTGTGTGTATTGTGGATATTAGAAAATACAATTAAACACAGAAATCGGGGTGTGTGTGTGTCCTCACTTGATGTGTGTTGTTTTCGTTGTGTGAGTACTCCCGGCGGCGCGGCACGCTGCTAAGTGTGATGCCTTCTCGTACAATTTCCATGCTCGGATCATCTCGGTTCTCTTCGCCCACCATGTTGAGAGATGTTGATCCATTTGAACTTCTTCTGCGTCTGAAATGTTTATACATAATAGTCAATTGATTTATTTTATTTTACTGAACCAAATTTACTGTTCTTTGTCCAGGTTCTCTGCTGGAAAGTTTTCTACTGGACTTTAGATTGAATGGACACTTTGGAAGCTGGAATTTGTTGCTATATATCTTTATCCGTTTAGTATTTTTAATACACAAACACAATGCTTAAATTCTACAGTATTCTATGATGGAAAACGCATAATTTTATTTTCATACATGCTTAAGTTAGCAACCTGTTGTATAGATTACTTTGTTTGCTCTTGTCACTGTAATTTAAATATGGTAGTAATTGTATCCGTTTCAGAGATTCCGAAGCCTGATAAGTAAGGTCATAAGCACGTGTTCTTTGAAAATTTTGCATCTGAAGAAACTTGCAGATGAGCAGATTGCTTATCAACGGCCCACATAAAATTGTTGCCAAAAGGTTCTACATTTGAATACTATAAACGATATACAGTCGTGGTCAACTAATTAACGACACTCTTTGGTTAAGGGCCGATTTTTCAATCATCAGATAAGTGTTAACTGTGGAATAAAATTGCAATTTTCCATACGATATGTCAAATTTATTCAACAGTTAGCCCTTATCTAATGATTGAAAAATCGGCCCTAAACCGAATTGTGCATTTATTTTTTATTTTCCAACGAGTCTAAACCATATTCCATATCTCTTACATGTAAGTATAATTAGTCATTTATGTGCCCGATTATACAAACAATAACAACTTCTTTTAATTTATTTGTTATTTGTTGCTATTTGTTCAAATAATGCTGGCTGGCCATTTAATTAGGGACACTGAGATATTGCGTTCTATTTTCAAAATTTGAATCTCAATACTTTTTTACTTCTTCTCTTATTGTTTCGTGGTAGTTTTGGCGGCAATCCCGATATTTATTTTAAGTTTTGAAAAATATTTTGAAGAAAAATGGGTAAAAATAAAAGTTGCGATCCAACACTACGAAAAATTATCATGAAGTTTGTTGTCGAGCATGGTTGGCCATACCGAAGGATAGCAGAACATTTAAATTGTTCAAAAACTATGGTATACAATGCAGTGCAACATGTCAGACGCAATAACACAGATTTAAATGTGCCCAGAACAAAAAGATCGAGAAAAATAACTCCGCAAGAAGATAGAATGATAACCAGGTTAGCTAAGAAAGATCCGTTTCTAGGCTCTATTTTAATTAAACACGAAGTGTTTGGGACAGACGAAAGAGCTGGTGTCTCAGCGAGGACCGTTCGACGACGTCTGGTAGAAGCAGGGTTGTTCGGAAGAGTGGCTCGCAAAGTACCGTTGTTGAAGAAAGAACATAGAAATGCTCGTTTGGCGTTTGCACGTAAATATGGACATTGGACCTACGCCCAATGGCAACATGTATTATTCTCTGACGGCGTCCAGTAAAAGCGGAAATGAATCCAAGATTCACAAAAAAGCAGGTGAAACATGGCGGTGGAAACATTAAAATGTGGGGTTCATTTTCTGGACGTGGAGTGGGACCTGTGAGGAAAGTTCAGGGTAACTTAGACCAACATCAATACAAGGCAATATTGGAGGAAACGATGCTTCCCTATGCTGAGGAGCATCTCCCTATTATATGGACGTTTCAGCATGATAACGACCCGAAACATACCGCCCGTTCAGTCAAGTCGTTTCTTACCAGTCAGTCAGTATCGGTGCTAGATTGGCCAGCAAATAGCCCGGACCTTAACCCAATCGAGCACCTTTGGCACGAAATCAAGAAAAAAGTAGCCACAACTTTAGATGAACTTAATGAAGCTTTTTGTGAGGCATGGGTGTTGAGGCTTCAGATGTTAATAAGAAGGTCGAGATATTTTTAAGACATATTTAATTATGGCGATTCGTTAATAAAGGAAAAAGGATTTAATTAGCACACGCACTCGCGGCCATGTTCTGTAGAAGTCTCTTGTCAGTAAGTTACGGCTTCCCGACACTGTCGCTGCCGGCGCGGCGCTCGCGCCGATAGTGTTGGGGTAATTTCCGTTTTTTGATCAATCGGTGATGTCGCGCTGCGACATGCTGCCCGCCGTTGAAGCGTAGTCTTCAACTGGATCCAAAGGTAGGATGCAAATTTTTGTGAAGTCTCTTTTGAGGATTCCAGTAGCAGTTTGGATTTCAGCTACTCTACTGATGTTGTCTTTCTTTCCTGGGAATACCTTGATTATCCTGCCCAGTAGCCATTTCATGGGTGGCAGCTGCTTGTCCTTGATTACCACAAGGCATCCTGGTGTGATGTGGCCTTGTGATTGTTTCCACTTTTTTCGCACTTGAAGTTCGCTGACGTATTCCTGCTGCCACCTGGTCCAAAAGTGCTGACGAAGCTGCTGGATCTTCTGGTATTTGTTTAGGCTAGTGGTCTTCATTGAGGTGTAGTCTCTCTCTGGGAGCGCCACTAAGCTTCTGCCGACTAAGAAGTGAGCAGGGGTGAGGGGCAGGAAGTCATTGGGATTGGTACTGAGGGGTGTCAAGGGCCTGGAGTTGAGTAATGCTTCGATAAGTGTAAGTGTGGTAGATAGTTCTTCGAATGTTAAATGTGCCAAGCCTAGTACGCGACGCAAATGATGCTTTACCGACTTGACGCCTGCCTCATGGAGTCCACCTAAGTGAGGGCTCTGAGGCGGCATGAAATGGAACCTTATCGAATCAGATGTGAATGCATCTGTGATCGCATTTGATTTTGATTTTATGAGATTTTTGATTTCGTTATGAGCGCCTACAAAGTTGGAGCCATTGTCGCAAAATAGATCAGAAGGCTTCCCTCTGCGTGAGATAAACCGTTTGAGCGCCGCAATGAAATTAGCTGTGGTCATGTCGCCCACTAGCTCGACGTGTATAGCTTTAGTTGTAAAGCAAACAAAGATACAGATGTAAGCCTTGATTAACCTACAACCACGACCTTTCCGATCTGCCATCATGATAGGCCCAGCATAGTCGACGCCGGCAAGTTCGAATGGAAAGGCTGGTTGTATGCGTTCCTTAGGTAAGTTGCCCATGATTGGAGTTACGGTGTGCCCCCGGTAACGACTGCAAATGAGGCATCGACGACTTACATGTCGTGCCAGGTCCCGTCCCCCGATTGGCCAATATGTTTCTCTCAAAGAGTACAGTAAATGTTGTGGACCTGCATGCATAAGCATCTTATGTTGGTGTTCAAAAAGTAATTTTGTGAAAGTGTGTTCTTTACTGATTATTATTGGATGTACTTTGTCATAATCGTAGTTGGAGAGAGGTAAACGACCACCTACTCTCAGCAATTTGTCTTTGCTTGATATGAATGGATTCAATGCTAACAACCGAGACCTTTTTGAAAGTTGTTTTCCCGACTGTATGTCTGTGTAGTCTGTGGGATAAGAGTCCCTTTGTGAGAGCAATGCTAATGCGTTTCTAGAACCTGTCAACTCCTGTGATGTGAGTGGCCCAGTGTGCTTGTCTGTCTCTCTGATGTTGTGTATGAATCTGAGCATGTATGCAAATACTCTCTGCATGCGCATGAAAATTGAAAACCTATTAAAAGGAAATGATTCACTTTTATTAGTTATTGCTACTAAGCAGACTGTTTTAATCTCTGGTAGTGTGTTCTGATTTTCATTTTGTGTTCTGTTAGCTAACTTAGGCCAGTGCTCTTCTGACTGTTTCAGAAATTGTGGACCGTTCCACCATAAGCTATTCTGCACTAGGGCAGAAGTAATTGTACCTCGTGATATGAGGTCTGCAGGATTTTCCTGAGAGGGAACATGCCCCCAAACATGGTTACTGCAAGTGGACTGTATTTCTGCGACTCTGTTCCTTACGAATGTGTGTAACTTGTTCGGTTGCATGCCTAACCAACCTAATACGATGGATGAATCGGTCCAAAGAAAGCAGTGATTGAAACTGACTCTCAATGATTCTTTGATTTTTACTAATAAGTGTGTACCTAGTAGCGCCGCGCATAATTCCATGCGTGGAATGGTGATTGGCTTCAAGGGCGCTACCCTACCTTTGGCGCATAGTAAGTGTACTGCCGTGTCTTTGTCATTGTTTGCTCTGATGTATGCACAGGCCCCGTATGCACTTTCTGAAGCGTCTGCAAAGATATGTAATTGTATGTTATTTGGTTCATGAATGAAAACCTGTCTAGGCACCTGAACTTCATGCAAGCTAGATAAGGTCCTGACAAACGCCAACCATGTGTCTCTGATGTCATCTGGTACCTGCTGGTCCCAGGAAAGTTTGTGTAGCCAAAGTTTTTGAAGCATGATTTTTGCTTCTAAGACTGCTGGTGCTACTAAACCTAATGGGTCAAAGATTTGTGATATCACTGATAGTATGTTTCTTTTAGTTATATGCGTGCCTGTATCTATTTGCGTGATGAAACAAATAGTGTCTGCATCATTGTTCCAAGTAAGTCCTAGTACCTTTGCGGTGTGACTAGGCGGTAAGTTTAAATTGTTCTGTTTGTCAGTTGTGTTAGCTTGAATTGCATCACTGACTTCTTTGTTATTGCTTCTCCACTTCCTGAGTGGGAAACAGCCTTTGTTCAATGTTTTTGTAAGATCTGTGTATAGGTCAATAGCCTGGCTAACTGTGTCTGTGCCTGTAATTAGATCATCTACATAAAAATCCCTAGTGATGATTTCCTGTAGCTTAGGGTCACTACACTCAAGTGCTAGTTGCTTTAGACAGCGTATTGAAATGAATGCAGAGGCTGCACTACCATATGTGACTGTGTTCAGTTCGTAAGCCTTTAATGGGAGGTGTGGATGGTCTCTCCATAAGATCTGCTGCAGCTTTCTCTGTTCAGGGTTAACTAGAACCTGTCTGTACATTTTTTCAATGTCTGATGTTATTACTACATTGTGTTGCCTAAATCTCATCAAAATTGACAGAATGTCATCTTGTATGGTCGGACCTACTTGCTGTATATCATTGCATGAATAGCCGGTGGTTGATTTTGCTGAACAATCAAACACTACTCTGAGCTTTGTGGTAGTGCTGTCCAATTTCATTACTGCATGATGTGGTGCATAGTATGAAACTTGAGTGTCATGTGAATTGGTGTTTTTTGTCTCACTCATGTGTCCTAATTGTATGTACTCATGAATGAATTTTGTGTATGATTCCTTTAATTCAGGATTGCCTTTGAATTTTCGCTCTAGTGACAAGAACCTTTGTTTGGCTAATGTGTATGTGTCACCTAATACGCTTGAAGATAGCTTCAATGGGATGTTAACTACAAATCTGCCATTGGCCAGTCTCTTTGTGTTCTTTGTAAAATCGTTATCACATGCTATTTCCTCAGCTGAGTACTGAGATGTGTTGTTATCAATTGATTCTATTTTCCAGAATTTTTCCAATTGATCCTGAATCGATTGTTCTTGATTGACCGTGCCCTTCTGGGTTATACCGCAGAAAAGGTCACAACTTGAATGTGTTCCTCCTAATATCCAACCAAATACTGTTTCAAATAATGTTAACCTACCTACTGGCAACTCAATTTTGCTTGGCCGCAGTAGATGCCAAAATATGCCATTACCTATCAGCAAGTTGATGTAGGAGCTATGATTGAATTCTGGGTCTGCTAGCTTTATTCCCTTTGGCAAGCCTAAGCTCTTCCTGTCTATTCTATTCTGTGGCCATGGGCCAATGATGTCTTTTATGACTAGACAAATTAACTCGATACTGAAATCAGAATAGTTTGATGATAACTTTATGCTGCACATTTTGTTTGCTGTTGTCTCAACACTATTGAGACAAGTGAGGGGACTGACAACCTTTTTAGTTGGTATGTTGTGTTTTTTGCAAAAGTGTTCGGTGACTAAGTTTACTGAACTACCGGAGTCTAGTACAGCACGTACAGGGACAGGCCTATGATGGTCTGTATTGTGAACCTGAGCTACAACTGTCGATAAGAGACCCTGTGGCAACGATTTGCACAAGAGTACAGCATTAGCATTTTGATCCTCAGTTTTATTATGATCAGATGAACTCTGATTTGAGTGAATGTGCAGGAGTGTGTTATGTTTTTTGTTGCAATGTTTGCATGACCCATATTTGCATTTGTTTGCAGGGTGACCCTTGTATAGGCAATTTTCACAAATGTCTAGTGCCTTTATTTTGCCCTCTCTGTCTTTAGGAGACATGTTTAAGAATGTTTTGCAATAGTATAATGCATGATATTCGAGCTTACAAATTGGACAGCTCTTTTTGTTGTTTGTGTTTTGTGTGAATAATGCTCTTGAGCGCTCTGTACGCTCACCTTTGGTGTTTCTCTGTTCTAATGTTTCTAACATGTCTGCTCTTGTTCTTATGAATTTGACTAAATCATCAAATTTGCTTATTTGATGATCGGGATTCATACTTTTGTACTTTTCCCATTCATGAATGGTTTCTGTGTCTAGTTTGTTGCACAGAATGTGTATGAGTAATGTGTCCCAATGCTGGGTAGGTTCTTGAAGTATTTCCAGTGACTTCAGATTTTTTATGAATGTGTCGACTAATCGTCTTAATTGAAATGCATTTTCCTTGTGTACAGGGAATACATTAAACAGTGTTTTAATGTGATTTGCTATCAGTAACCTTTTGTTGTTGTACCGCTCACATACCAAATCCCATGCTACCTTGTAGTTCTGTGCTGAGAACTCGATTGATTTTATGACAAGCGCTGCACTGCCCTCAAGGTATGATCTCAAGTAGTAGAACTTTGTGATGTCCATGATGTTTGTGTTATTGTGTATCATTGATTCATATATGTCCCTAAACTCCAACCATTGGCTGTATGTACCATCGAACTTGTTTAATTTAATTTCAGGCAATTTTACACCTACCTTTCTTTGCTTTACCTCTTGCTCATCATCGTGATCAATAGTTGGCCTTTTCTCAACCGTTGAAATGCTCTCACCGAGTACCTTTGCAGAGGGAGGCTTCCTGATGATGGCCTTTGCTCGGGCCATGCTGCTGTAGTATGAGTTTTCAAAGGTTTCCCTCTCTATGAATTGATCAGTGGGTTCATCACTACTCATTTCAACCTGGAATTGCACATTATTGAACTCTGTTAGTAATGGTTCCAGCTTTGATAGACGGATCTCAACCTCACAGATGAGATCTAGTGTTAGCTCTTGATCCTCAGCGATGCAATTAAGAAATGAAGTGAAGTTAGTTAAACGGGCTTTGATTGTTCCCCGTTGATGGACTAATAATTTGAGCTCTTTTTGAGCCATTTTTGCTAGTTCGTTGTAAATACAGCTGCTGAAATTGCTTGTATCTAGTTGTAGTTTAGGAATGCTTAATCGTTCGACTTACTTGAATGCTCTGATATATTGAATTGAACCAATGATAGGTTTAGAATTGATGTTTTCAATTCAAAATGTTCTAATGAAGTTAGGTAGGTACCTATGTAGATACTTGCCACTGATGATTGTGACGAATTCACGTTTCTGTTTGAAGCGAAATGCGTGGAAAGATGTTTTGTTCTTAGCTAATTCAATGCAAACTTAGTGGAAAAGTGTGCGTCATGCGATGCGTGATTGTAGGTATGCTATGCAATCCCGTCACCACTGCGCACGCACAATATGCTTGCTAGCAAATTGCAAAAAAAAAAACCCATGCTAAATGTACAAAGAATAGCATATAAGCCTAATGTGAATGGCTTGAAGTGTAAGCGTAGCTTGGCGTGCGCTAACCTAACCGTGTGAAATGTTCGATGGTATGTTCAAAAAATATTCAATATGTTCAATGAATGTTATTGTTCTGTTCTGTAGGTATGTAGGAGTGGGTGGAAAGCAAAGGAATAGGAACTTAGCTGAATCTTGGCATGCGTGTCGCGTGGCGCTCTGAAGATGGCGGTTATTCAAGCTCAGCAAATATCCAATTTGATGCTCCTCGCTTGGTATCCCTGTTTGCTCCTTGTTTGAGTGATTTGTATGACTTCCCGGCTCTGACGATGATGCTTGATGTACCGAAAATCCTCTTCTAGTATTGGAGATGACCATTTGCCGTGTTCGGCAAAGTGGCGTCCTTTTGTTCGAAAAATGTTCCTGTAGTAACTGGTTCGCTCTGGAAGGCTCGTAGGACCAATGTTGAGGCTTCAGATGTTAATAAGAAGGTCGAGATATTTTTAAGACATATTTAATTATGGCGATTCGTTAATAAAGGAAAAAGGATTTAATTAGCACACGCACTCGCGGCCATGTTCTGTAGAAGTCTCTTGTCAGTAAGTTACGGCTTCCCGACACTGTCGCTGCCGGCGCGGCGCTCGCGCCGATAGTGTTGGGGTAATTTCCGTTTTTTGATCAATCGGTGATGTCGCGCTGCGACAATGGGCAAACATTCCTGTCGAAACATGCCAGAAACTGATAATGTCTATGCCACATCGGTGTCAAGCGGTAATTACTAACAAAGGTTTTGCTACTGGGTACTGATTTTACACGTAATAAAATGGAGCTGTTAAAGATATTATAATACTGCAGATTATTAGTTTTGTTTAACTCTATTTTTCATTATAGTTTACTGTCCTTAATTAAATGTCCATCTACAGAATTATACATTAAAATTGAATACATGTTCAACCTTTATATTAAATACTTTCTTCTATTTATTTATTCTTTTATTTACAGCCATTTAAAGCATAATAATCGGACCAAATTATGCAAATAATAGTTACTGATAAATCAATAGGGTTTTATATTTGTATGTACATAACCGGTTATTGTTCTTCACTATCTTGCATGTTCCTAATTAGTTGACCACGACTGTATGTGGTATATGATGATTATTTCTCAATGAACAAAGTTCACTTATATTGACATCATACAGTCTACTACTACGACAGACGACGATTTCTAGAGATCAATTTACATCAAACGAGCAAATGCTCGTTCTATCCCCACTCTATTAAATTATTTTAGAGTAAACAAACGTAGAGCATTCTATCGTTGTTCTGTCCGTGTTCACAGAGGTTCTATGGAATATTCTAAGAATGCTCGCTCGCTTAATATAAACGGCACTAGAACGTGCGAACAGTTGCTTAGTGTTTTTGCGTGTTCGGACGTGCTCGCTCCCCAGAGCGGCCTATGCAAAGCGTTCTTGTGTCTAGCGATTTGAATACATGACACGAACGAGCAATGAGTAATCGCTCGTTCATAATAGCGGCCGAATAAATCGGATTACTGTCATTACCCTAATAATATTATAAATGCGAAAGTTTGTGATAAGGCTGCTATGTTTGTTCCCTAATCAAAAATAAACGACTAAACGTATTAAGATGAAACTTGCAGTAGTATGTAGATAAAAAATCAGAATAAATAAAGGGGGAACTTAATATCCGAAAAATAGCCCTTAGATGATATGAAAACGCAATAAGGATGATTTTGGTATAGATGGTGTTGGTGTGCACAAAATCTGACATTACAGAAAAACATTTAGTCGTCGTACCAACGCATTTTTGACAAATGAATAATACGCATTCTACCAAAAGTCGTAATTTATTTTATCAGTACAAAGCTTGTAGGGAAAAAATTTGAAGTTGCCTGAAATTGCTTTTTCCTATGCGATTATTAAAAATTTACAGGAGAACGTCTGTCACGGGTCGGCTAGTAGTCGATAATGTCGTAATCGTTTTGCAATGTAAAGGTCCGTTATATTACCGTCGTCGTTTTGCTGCTGGCGAGTTGACAGGTGAGGCAGACGGTCGCCTCTGCTGATCGCCTTCCGCCGACTGATCGTTGGTCGGCTCGTTGGACGGCTCATTTGTTTGCTCCCCAGGTTGTTCACCGGACGGCTCGCCGTGGTGCTCTCCGGATGTCTCCCCGGTCGTTTCGTAAGGGAAATCGGACGACTGCGACCGCATTACAGAGGTCGATTCTGTTTCTGTTAGCCCTTTTACTTTAAGTGACTTTGCGGAGTGCAGCATCTAAATGAAAAAAGTTTATAAGACACACAAAACAGCGTACAATACAAATAAACAAAAAGCTTAGGTAAAGAGAACACAAAATATCATCGAAGTAAGGTTACACAAAAATCTGTGTCAAATTACAATTCAAACGCATGAAGGTTTTTTTTTGTGGTTTGAAGATTATTATTCTGCAGCGCCTTTAGATAGATTGATCCTATTTTCAGTGTCATAACCTAGCTTGGAGACAAGGGACAAAGCAAGTTAAAAAAAGTCTTAATAATAAATAAAAAATAAATAAATATTGGTGGACATTTCACACAGCACCATCTAGCCCCAAACTAAGCCAGAAGTACATTACCTGAGGCAGTTCCTCTTGTGTGATGTTGACTTCGCCGTAATACATAAAATCAACGATTGTGCGCAGATCTGAGAATGCAACATCCTTCAGGATCACTATGGGATGACGAGAGGGATTTTCCACAAACAGTGACTGAAACAAACAAATTAGTATTTTATAAATTAATGTACCTTTTTTTTATCATTCCTTTAACTTGCCAGCCTCTGAAATTATAAAGGAGTTTTTATTTATTCTACCTAATACAAGGAGGCTGCACTATTTCGTCTACGACAGAAAGACAGATACAAATCTTATATTGAGTTGTACTTGTACCTACTATACCTATTATATGATATTTAAAACAGTATTATTCGCAGTGCTAAAGTGATAACGAGTTCGTATGTCACTTTAAGATCTTGTTTTGAGTTTTTAGTACGGCCCCAGATACGTATGTTACAAACTAGACGAGAAAGCCTGTATGTTGGGTTCAGGAGTACGGTAGACATCCTTCCAAAAATCAAAATCAAAATATTGTTTATTCATTGAAATCACTTGGATCATTTAGAATCGTCAAATTTAGTTAAGTTTAACTTAATTAGTTTAATTTGTTCATTGTTTGTGTTTTTTTTTAAGTCTTTGTACTTATTTTTATTACATAATGAATCTTAATTATTATTGATAGAGCGAGTTGGAGCAGTCCCAAGCTTTTTTGTTGTCTAAATAATCAGATATTTTATAGTAAGCCTTTTTGCATAGTTTACGTTTAATTAAGTTTTTAAATTTGCTAATAGATAGCTTTTGCATGTCATTTGGGATTTTGTTATAGAAGCGTACACATTGCCCTTGAAATGATTTCTTAGTTTTAGTGAGCCTAGTCGTGGGAACAGCGAGTTTATCTTTATTTCTAGTATTTACATCATGATTATCGCTATTTTTCTTAAACAAACTAATATTTTTACGAATTCCAGATCCTTGAAGATGAAGCAAGTCCTGTTGTGGCAAGGAAGTGGCATGAAAAACACTCACGTGAAAGTATGGGCTGCAGGCTGAGAGCACCATTTTATGGGCGTGTAATTGCCGTCCTTCTGCGGCTAATGTGACGTCCACCAGCCCCTGCGTGTTCCGCATCATCGCGAACATTGAGATGAAATTCGGCTGGTGATTGTTCCATTTTAGACTGTACTGCTGCGCCATGGTTGCCTGGAACAAAATATCACTTAGTAAGTTTGTATAGAGAGAATAGAATAGAATAGAATAGAGAATATTATAAAGAGGAAAGATAGGCTCCGAAACTACTGAACCGATTCAAAAAATTCTTTTACCATTAGAATCCTACATTATCCCTGATGGACATAGGCTATATAGTATTTTCAAAAACGTTAGGGATCCGTATGAAAACTTCGATAATGTAACCCAACGTGTGATAAAAAATCCAAAAATTAGTAAGTTTGTATAGAAATTAAATTTATACGCCTATTTTAGTCTACTGAATACGGCCAGTGGGACGGTATTCTTAGGCTAACGACGATGTTACACGGTAATATATGGTGCATCTGTGTAAAAGACTAAAACAAATCCCGTAGAGACTATCAAACAATAAGATTTCTGATTGGCTAGCTAGCCTACCTTAGTTAGGCTGCACCTCTACAGAACAAGTGTATTAATTATTGCACTACCCTCACGCTTGACATTATTTTCATCGAAAATTTGTTACTACGCACTCATCACAATAACAAAAGTAAAACTAAAATAAAACTTATAATATCTACAGTTTTATCTGAAGCTGATTAACAAACATTTTGATTGAAATCACTACATAGTATAAAGCAAAGTAGCTTTCCGCTTCCCGCGTCTGTATGTCTGTATGTATGTTTGCTTATATCTTTAAAACTACACAACGGATTTTGATGCGGTTTTTTTTAATAGATAGAGTGATTCAGGAGGAAGGTTTATATGTATAATAACATGCTACCCGTGCGAAGCGGGGCGGGTCGCTAGTATTTTATAAAAGTTAAAATAAACGGAGTGAAATACCGCCGGGTTGTTCTGGCAAGAGTTAACAGCATAGCAACTTGAGATCACGGTGTTTTTATAGGCAAAATGACTGTGGACTGACTTTGAAATTAGCTTTGCAAAAACCATTTTACCATACATCCATAAAGGCGATTTCAGACTTTCTGTGAAATTATTATTTTCAATGAAATAGAATTTACAATTAAGGTTATACTTTTCCATTGAAAGCCACCTGTTAGTCTCCATGCTTGATTTATTCTACTGCAATAGATTAATTTGGTATAATATGTGTAATTAAGTGGGCGAGTACTTACGGTAAGTCACCTTGTTCTAAGAAACGCATACAATAAGTTTAATCAATACCAAAGAGTTTTATGCTCAGAGAAATCTCAAAATTACTTTAGTAAGTTATCATGAATTTTATTATATTAGTCTATTACAAACTATAAAAGCTATAATATGTATATTATATATATTATGAAATCAAAATCGTTTTTAACTAAATATTAGTCAAGTTATCAAGACATAGTGAGTTGAGTGAATATCATACTTTTAACCAAAGAAAAAATATGTAGTAGGTTCTTAATTCAACACATATATTTTTTTTTATGTTAGATAACACAACTTTTCATAACTTTTTACAGAGTAGACCAATTTGGATAATTCTTTTTTTAATGGATAGGATCCTCCGTAGTTGGTCCCATAATTTTTTTAACTACATTTAGGACTTTAGTTCTATTATTTATACAGGGTGTCCAAGAACCTGGCGTCCAACTGGATTCCCACGATGCCCCAAGTTCTAACAGTACTCAGAAAAATATTTTAAAAAATCCACCCCATGTACTTACAGAATTATACTGATTTCAAAAAAGAAGGGGAAATGAGCACCCTGTGACATACTTTTGAATGCTGTGACTGCTAATGCTGATAATTTCGATATTTCTTGGAGGTTTTGTAATCTAGGGTATTGCTGTGTCTAAATAGAATGTAAAACTAAAGTACTTATTGTACCATTTTAAAATAAAATATTATTTTAACTAAAGGTGATATGGAAAACTATTGAATTTCGCAACTTTGACCGACTGTAGTGTAAAAAAAATGTACCAAAATAGTATGGCAAGTGACGTCAAATTTTGACGCGTTTATTCCTCTTTTTAAAAAGGTATAATACTTACACATTAATTTGAAAAAAAAAATTTTGATAATATTTTTACTCAACAACCCAATTTTTACGAAGTGCCTACCTACTAACGGTAACTGTCGGACCCTTTCTTATCTTAGAAACTGTTATGTTACTACTATTATTTACTTCGGTTCCAAGAGTGAGCAAGAAGGAAATACACACAGGTAGATGGGTTCCCAGTAGAATAAAAGCAAAGAATGTTAGTTTAAAGATATTTTATTACAATAAATGTTCAAAATGTTGACCACCCGCGGCAATACAAGCTCTCACTCTCCTTAAAAAGGACCGCTTTATGTTTCGCGAGTAACTTTTTTGACGTATCACCTGCACTGCTTGTGTTATCTTCTCACGAAGGTCAGCGATGTCATTAATGGGCTTCGCATGAACGAGCTCCTTCATAGTTCCCCAGAAAAAAAAATCCAGCGGATTTAAGTCAGGTGAGCGGGCTGGCCACGGGATTGTTCCTGATCGCCCAATCCACCTGTTCGGGTATTGCTCGTCCAAAAACTCTCTAACGGATACGCGAAAATGTGCTGGACAGCCGTCGTGTTGGAACCACATATCTGGTGGGGTCTCTTCTAGTAAGTTTGGCAAATCATTTTGAAGAAAATTTAAATATGATTCGCCAGTCAAATTCTCGGGCATCTCAAATGGACCAATAATATTCCCACAGAGAATACCGGTCCACATGTTCACTTTGAACCGGTACTGGGATCTATCTTCTCGCATCAAGTGCGGATTTTCCACATGCCACTCGTGCAAGTTGTGTAGGTTCATGTAGCCATCCTTCTTAAATGTTGATTCATCTGACCACAAAATTTTGTCGATAAAGTTTTCGTCTTCTCGATGTTTTTGCAGGATTGTTTCACAAAACGCGACTCGGCTCGGATAGTCTCGAGGTAAAAGACTTTGCACTCGCTGTACGTGGTACGGATGATATTCTTCTTTTTGGAGAATACTGTGTGCTGTGCTCTTCGGTATCCCCGTATCAGCTTCTATTCCTCGCACAGAGATGCTTGGATTTGCCGACACCGCCTCTAAAACTTCATCGCGTATGAAGTCATTTACGGGTCGTCCTTCACCAGCTACTTGATTGGGGAACCGCCCGTCACATAGTGATCTGTGCACATTAATGAAAACTCGATGGTCGGGATATCGCGTAGCCCTCGGATACCTTTCTCTGTAAAGTCTCGCTGCAGCTCGTCCATTACCTCTACATTCTCCATAAATGTAGTGCATATTTGCGTATTCTTGCGGAGTGTAGGTCGCCATGGTAGCACACACAAAACACAAACTGTCCAAACACAGGCAAAGGTCGTCGTAAAGAGTTCGTTTCAAAGTCCAGAGCACAAAGAGTAATCGAGTCCAATAAACAAAGCTTTAAATCGTAGTACGTGATCAATGGTAACAATAAGAGAGAGGTGCGTAGTAACGGCAGGAGGCAGTGACGCGTACTGACCGTACTGTTATCCTAAACCTTTTTCTCCCTCACTCTTACCTGAATAATGGGGTACCATAAAGAAGAACCAGCAAATCGCAAAGATAGTTTCTGTCTTGCTCCCTCCTGTTGTAATAACGAATCACTATGGTGAGATGCATGCACATACCGTCCCTTACGGTCTAACCTGTTTTTTGAGAGGCCTGTTGTTATTTTTATGAGCATACAATAGTAATTCTTTAGAGGTTAGATTCAATTCGTCGTAAATTTTTCTTTCTAAGAATTCTGTAAGACATCGTAAAAATTGGGTTGTTGAGTAAAAATATTATCAAATTTTTTTTTTTCAAATTAATGTGTAAGTATTATACCTTTTTAAAAAGAGGAATAAACGCGTCAAAATTTGACGTCACTTGCCATACTATTTTGGTACATTTTTTTTACACTACAGTCGGTCAAAGTTGCGAAATTCAATAGTTTTCCATATCACCTTTAGTTAAAATAATATTTTATTTTAAAATGGTACAATAAGTACTTTATTTTTACATTCTATTTAGACACAGCAATACCCTAGATTACAAAACCTCCAAGAAATATCGAAATTATCAGCATTAGCAGTCACAGCATTCAAAAGTATGTCACAGGGTGCTCATTTCCCCTTTTTTTTTGAAATCAGTATAATTCTGTAAGTACATGGGGTGGATTTTTTAAAATATTTTTCTGAGTACTGTTAGAACTTGGGGCATCGTGGGAATCCAGTTGGACGCCAGGTTCTTGGACACCCTGTATATATTTGGGCTATGGTCTTGTTGTTCTAAAATGCCCTTTAATTCAACAAACTATAATATAATCCAGTGCGTCAGACATTCAATCGAGCATACATGATGGATATATTTTAAAATAAACAATAAATAAGTAGGTCTGTTTACACTGCACTGGTTATTTTTGAACACACTTTGTTTTTCTATAATCAAACAAAGTGAAAAATGCATAAAATAAATGTCTCCGAGGTTGACATTTAGTTATTATCCCTATTATTATATTATGACTAGCTGACCAAGCGAACTTCATACTGCTTTAGAATTAACAAATGTTGTGTTAAGTTCCCTATCAATTCCACTTTTTTTTTAAAAGTAATTTTCTGCTCAAGCCTTTTCTGAGTTTTAGCCAGACTAACAACAATTCATTTTTATATACAAGAGAAGAAGATGACGCCAATAGCAAGGGCCCACTATCAGGTGAGCGAATGTCTTCTCACACCATTGGATTGTTTTAAGGTGATAAGTGAAATTTTTGACATTTTGTATGGGCTGAGTCTACCCGGATAAGACGGAAAAAGTGATAAAACTGCATTATCTTGAAAACCATCAAATTTAAAAAGAAACTGTCTGTAATTTTTTTAGCTAGTATGATTATCTAACGAATTATATAAAAATTAACTGTTTAGCTATTCATAGTTTTGATTAAAAACGAAACTAGTGTTTTTGAAGAGCCAACTTTGGAAAATAAATCTATCGAGAAAAGTTTCACCAATCGTGATTCTGTCTGTAATTTATCTAGATTATATCCTTATGTTATCTTTGTCATAAAAAACAAAACTGTATGTTTAACGCTTATTGAGAAAAAACTATTCTGCATTCATGAAACACATTAATTACTCACCTTAAAGTTCTTACAACTTGAACATATTACAGGTATAATATGGTATAGTGTTAGAAAAACATAATTATGCATTAAAAAGTTCCTGATCAAACTTAGTTAGGAGTTCTCATGTACTACATGTACAATCAGCCTGTTGAAAGTTTAACTAGTAAGGATATTTTTATCCTAACTATGACCTTATAAAACAATGAAATAAAATAGGATCACAGCTGTATTCCCCAAGCACGGTAGATATCTTGTGAGTACTTGGGGTGCTAAGATCCTTGTATATTTATAAAGGGGATAGGCAGTCATGTCCAAATTCTACATTCGCGTATGCCCACCTTACAGGTGCTTAGTATAGTGATGGACCATCTTACTTCCCTTTATTAGTCCAATCAAAATTTTCTCCTTTACAAGTACTGGTATGTTTAAAGATAAATAACTGTTAGTTTGTAAGCACCTTTACAATATAACAAGCCCGCTTAGGTCAGATATAAATTTTAAAATCCTATTATTATGTACATATCTCATGAGTTGAAAAATTGTGATATTTATATTCAACCACCAAAGATTCATAAATAGAATTATTACCATATTTCAATGTAAATTTACCTATAGGTACTTCTTTGGCTTACTGAAGACTGCAGCCTAGTACCTAGTACCTGGATAAATAGTGACTTTTGTGTGTCCGATACCCACTTAAGCAGGAGTGTGTGTATCTATAAGTAATGTAGTATAGTGTGTGTGCGAAAAGTGTTGTATTCAAAAAAATGAAATCATAATCTATTAGTAATCTGGTTCTGGCCTTGGAGAATTCAGTCCAAGTTTTACCATTTTAGTTGAATAGAGGTAACAGACAAACAGAGTTCCTTTTGCATCTATATATTAGTAAGTGATATAGATTGTGAGTAGTATCAGAAACACAATGAGTATGATGCACAAGTTGTCTTCTCATAAATTATTGTAAAAAACTTAACGTAACTGCCAACTCAATAGAAAACACTTAAAATAATGAGTATCTAGCGTTAGTTTTATGCTTAGGAATAAAAGTTTCTGTTGTACAAAGTAATTTGATGAAACAACTCACAAATATTTTTTATTATTCTGCTGCATAACTAGCATCAAGTTCTAAGTCAAATGTAACCATTTGAAATTAGAGTTAACTTCCCAACAATGCGGCAGTCTACAAAATCTTTGTTCTTCCATTGTAAACATAATCAGAAGATACAAATACACTAACATTGGGTACACTCAATGAAAACAAAATTATGATGTGTCTAGGTAAGAAAAGTATTTATCTGTTTTCTAGTCTTTTGTGTTACTTCTATTATGCTCGCCTTAAAGTTTGAGTAGTCGAAAGATACTACGCAATGGGTTTTAGGCGGCATAACTTTAGCCAGGATAGGAAAAATCGAAAAACCTTATTCATGTATTTACGTACCTAATCCGACATACACTGGTCGGAACAAGGGTTATTCTATTCGCTGTGATTCTTTCAACTCGCAACGGCACTTCGTATTTTTTTTACATATACCTGCACAAATAAAAACTAATAAAAAAAAATAGACGGTCGTCAGAGGCGACCACCCCAAAGATCGGCACTAATCTTCACCAAAGCCTATGTTGCAGAGTAAAACCTTTTTGCTAATTAAAACCTTGCCTTTACAGCTCCTCACTGGTCACATAGAAAGTTAAAAGAAAAGTAATACTCACATTTATTTGTAATAATCAACTCGACCGACCCAGCAGACCCACGCTAACAAAATATCCCCCTACAAAACCCACGCTAAAATGAGTTGCCAGCAAAAGTCACGTCGGCCGATATGGTAGGAGCATATTTTTTTTATAAATTATAAACGAATGAATGTTTATTTTGAATAATATTTACAAAAACAGTTATTTTATACACACATATTTTTTTCTAAATGCTGTCCCCTTGTTTTTGACAATGCTGACATGTTTGTCAGGGTCATTTAACTAGAAATACGGCTTACCTCGTTTTTGCTGCCCTCTTCGCGCGACGGCGACGCAAAAGTGACACACTTGACTTGTTGGAATATATCCTACCATTTGAAACTTTTGTCGCGCTACCCGCATTTCTGTTTAAATCGTGGCCGCACATTTACGCACACTTATTCAGTGCCGTAACTAGCCATATAAGCATCCGGTGTGTGTGAGCTTTTAGCGCCCAGCGCCAACTCAGCACAAATATAAAAGAAAAGAAAAGAAAAAATATAAATAAATAAATGAAACAAAAGAGATAAAATATTTAGTTCAAATATAAAAAGCTCAAAGAAATGTAGAAAAGAGCGCATTCATATAGATATATTATATTAAAACTTGAATATAATTATATAGTTTCATAGGGAAAACAAAATATTTGAGATGGCAATGCTTCTAAATTTGCGTTCCAAATCACGCATCTACAAATAAAAGCAGATTGAAAGCATCCAATCAACTTCGTCTAATGACAAGCAAAGTAACCGCTAACGAAACGTTTGATCAAAAAACGTTTATGACGTCATTTCTGCCTGTCTCAGTCTGTGTAGTAGTAAATATACAGAGTGATTTTTTAAATAATACGCTAAAGTGCTAGTTCTTTCAGTATTTTCTTGTTATTGATAAACAGAAACGCAGGTAATGTTATTTGAGAAGAATTATAAAAACGTGTAAAAGGTAATTGTGGAATGGGCACAAATTATAACACAGTAAGTTCCCAAAAACGCCTGCATTTATGTAATGGTCCCATCCAATTTGCTCCAAAATTACTCTAGGATAAATAAGTGCCTTGCCTGTCCATATTAAGATGTAGCCCTTACTCCTTTGTCTTCTTTGTTATTTTATTCTGTGACCTTCGTGCTAAGGTAAGGTCATAGCTATGTGTTTATATAATTTGGTAGGTAGTTTGTTTCGTTTGTCTTGGTCATCGCATCGTATCATTCGCTGGTGTAGTGATCTCGAATCTCGCTAGTGTTTATTCTGTGGTGCGGCATCGTCCCCGTTCATTGTCTGCTCTTGTTTACGCTGATATTCAAAACGGCCGATGGTTTGGTTTACTTCTAGGTAACTTATCACGTCTCTCTCGCTCACACTATTTTTAGAGCTATAGAAATGCAAAGTGGACTTTAGTATTGACTATTGATGTGTAGGCGCTTGGTGCTTCACAACATAGAAATAATATTATACCTAGTAATGAAGTGGTCTCATCAGTGAAAAAACGTTTTTTTGTTCCATGAGTCAATACTCGAAACTTGTTGGTAAACATTTTAAAACAACTCTATTTTACAACTATTTTACGTCCTATCTGTTCAACAGTTACCTAGGTACATACCTAGCTAAATGTAAGTACATACCGACCTACCTACATACCCATAAAGATGTTTGTTTCATATAATGTAGAACCTAGTTAATTCGAATAAGAGTGCACTGCAAAGGTAGGTACCTACCTATACCTACCTACCTATCTATCTGCCCTATTCACTTCACCTACTTATATAGCCATGCCCTGCAGGCCTGCAGCTGCAGCCTGCAGCCTGATTGTGTACCTACCTACTACCTACATACATAAGCTCACTGCGTAATCGACTTCAATCAACTGACAAATTCTCTTTGTATAAATAGCTGTCAAAAGCCAATAGGATATTGAGAGTTGAAGCAGTTTACTGTTATAATCAGTGACTTCAGCGAGCTTACGCAATAAATAATTACGCAAAAAACTACCACATCATTGCATTTAGGTACCTACGTGTAGGTTAGCAAAAAAGTACATAAGTAGGTAGGTAGGTACCTACTTGGAGTAGTACCAAAAATAAATTTGTAGCCAGGTAGCTAGGTATTTGTATTTGGGTAAAAATAAAAAACCGACGTAAATATTTTGATTGACCACCATAGTGACGATAAGTAGGTAGGTACCCTACCTACCTAGGTTTTTCAAGTTTTATAAACTAAAAACTAAACTAACTTTTATGACTAAAAACAAGCTTTTAGTCATAAATACAATTAGGTAGATAAAATTTAAATTAGACCAACTATCTACACTACACTACAGAACAAAAAAACGCCTATAGAATCATCACACCATTACGTGCGTGACCATATTTTATCGAAAAAACAACCTAGTTCTCGAAGCAGTTCAGGCCATTTTCGACCTCCTATAACTTCGTTGTGGATAAAACTAGAAGCCTGAATTTTCAGTAACCAAACAGGCATTATATAAACACGGTATATTTTAAATTTCATTCAATTTGAAGAAGAATTATAACTAGTCGAAGTTTCTCATTTTGTCACTCACTCACTCACTGACTGACTGACTGAACGATCATCAAAAGTTTAAGGCACTTCTAGCAGGCAGACATAGAAGCTTCAAATTTGGAATACAATTAGTGTATAAATCCTAAAAAAACCGGCCAAGTGTCAGTCGGACTCGCGCACGAAGAGTTCCGTACCATTATCTATAAATCACGTTTGTTGTATGGGAGCCTCACTTTAATATTTGTTTTATTCTGTTTTTAGTATTTGTTGTTATAGCGGCAACAAAAATACATCATCTGTGAAAATGTCAACTGTCTAGCTGTCATGGTTCATGAGATACAGCCCTGTGATAGACAGACGGACAGACGACTTCGACTTCGATTATTCTTTCCATTTATTCTGGGGTATAGCTCTTTGCTAGTGCCATTTCTGCAAACGCCGTAGTTAGACAATAGAAAAAAAGTAAGTTTCTATATTTTGTCCATTACTGGAAAATGAGAAAATACAAGATCCAGTAATAAAGATCTTCTGTCACTCGTAAAATTTCGAACTTAGAATTTAATCTAACACACTAAACATACCGTAAACGTACCGTTCAGTACACAACTCGTAAACACACAACAACTAAAATACCATGTAATATCGTATTTTTCGTTTGAGCAAAGCAAATACGAGCAAATTCAAACATTCAGTAGGTACCCTACTTTCTTAACGAAGAACGCAATAAAAACAGATTTTTTAAAATGGCCTTCGCCCAAATTTTCTTTGTTCTTCACCATTTGCAAACAAAAAGGCCGAATGAAATGAAATTATGCAAGTCAGATAATTGTAGTATATGATCAATCTTATCTTAATATATATAAATCTCCTGTCACGATGTTTGTCCGCGATGGACTCTTAAACTACTTAGCCGATTTTAATCAAACTGCACACCGTGTGCAGTTTGATCCAACTTGAAATATAGGATATCTAACATCTCAATTTATAGTCGCGATATCTGTTGACACAGCAACGCGTGGCCTGGTCTGCTAGTTTAACTATAGATTTTGACACGGGTCTTTATCACGTAATTAGGTACCTTTAATTTACTTTTCCGACGTACGTGATAAAGACCCGTCTCAAAATTTATAGTTATGTCTAATAATCACGATAGTTTGAAAAATAATATGATCAATTGTTAATAACACGTAAAAAACTAATTATTAAACTTATTCATGTCATTTGTTTGTCTTTTTTTGCATCATTGGGTCTCGGTCCAACACTGACTGGTGCCGCTACGTTAGTAATGAAAATGTCAAGGATAAAATATAGGTACCTACATTCACAACTTTTTAAACAGCCAAGAAAATCAGCGTGGTAATTGATTTTATTCAATTTAATTTTATGCGCCATACCTACCCACAATCAGATTAGGTAAGTACCTACCTAGGTACTAACTACCTCCCACCTCCAATATTCTGAATATCCACTTAACCTATAAAAGTAGTAGGTACCACCTACCTACCTAGGTAGATGGTACCTACATAGGTACCTACTGGTGGCGATTCTGTTGTGTCCACGCTTAAGTTAAAATTCCTAAAAACTATCGATCTTATTTCTTTTAAGTTAAAGTTTAAAATAGCGTAACCTTGAAGTGACAGTTCTAAAACAGAATAGTTTTAAATAAATTTACGAGTTTTGTAATAGATTTAGAAAACGTCAAGCTAAATTTAAGCGAAATGTAAATTGGTGTTGACTAAGATGACACTTGGTTGTGTCAAATATGCGAAATAAAATAGAGAAACGGCTAAAATAACCTAAGTTTTAGGACTGTCATTTTGATGTCATTTTAATTTGGACTTTAACATAAAAGAAATAAGATCGATCGTTTTTTACGAAATTTTAGGTTTAGCTTGGACACAACAGAATCGCCACCACTACCTACATAGATATTTTCATCAGTTCTTTCTTATCTCACAAGTCTCTCGTTGTCATAATTAGTAACACTCGACTACCGTTTCATGTGCCTAGATAATTATATTATCATAACAAAACAATTTATTAATGTTGTCATTATGATTGTCAACAAGCAAGATAGTGCTTTGTTACTTGGATCATTTAGGTATATACTGTGTCAGACCGAAGGTGGTCAGTAGGTAGGCACTACTGCCGATAGAAACAGGACGTTGAGTGGTTCCTTACAAAAACAGTCCTTTGCTTTCCTTTCTTTCCTTTTCCAGTACTTACAGTACTCACCCTCGTATTCAAGAACGACACTATGAGAACACTCACCCACAGTGGACGAAACTTTTTTATGAAAAAAGATTTCGTCCACTGTGGGTGCGTGTTCTCATAGTGTCGTTTTTGAATACGAGGGTCAAACTTTCAAATCCAACGTCTTCTTAGGTACTTAGGTACGCGCAATTTTACCTAGGTAGATTACCGACTAGGTACGTACCTACTCTTGGAGGAATGTTGAAAGTGTTGGTGTCGTGTTAACTCAGTGTCTTGTTGGAGTCCGGAGACATCTTTTGATTTGTAGTCGGTTGACAGTTGTTTCTCAAATAAATAGGCGCATTATCTTCCTAGATCAACACGAATCAAACTATTTTTGGAGTGTTTGTATTTGTAATATACGCACCTACTAATACACTTACGATAGTAGATACCTGACCTACTTATTTATTTTTGAGATACCTACCAATGATAAACGTATTTTTATTACAGATAACCAGTGAAAATGAGTAAGCTGTGCAGACAGGTGTCGATAGAGTCCCCGGGGGCGACCCTGAAGGAATGCGTGTTCAGTTTCGACGTGCCAATGCCGGACGTGCCTATGTATGGTGCCCGCATCCGCGTGGTCTACGCAGGGGCTTGCTACCGTGCTAGCCGCACTCGTTCAGCCTCGGTCTGCAGCACATCTTCAATCGGCAGTCTGTCAGGAGAGATGGAAAGCTTCGGCATGCACGCGTCAATGCCCTCTCACCTGGGACTCAGAGACGGAGCGCTCTTCCCAGGATACGAAGTCGCGGGAGTCGTTGACGCAATCGGAAAGGCAGCTGAGAGAATGGATGGTATCCACGAAGGCTCACGCATAGTTTTGTATCCTTACGAGGGTGTGCCTCATGGATACGCAGATTACATAGTTGTCCCAGACTTCAAATGCTTGGTTCCGATTCCGGATGATCTGCCCCTCAGCATTGCTGCTATGCTGCCCACTGGCGCTTTGTTAGCTATGAACTCTGTGACCACAGCTAATGAGTGCTTGAAGACATTACTCGAAGGACCGAACAAAAAGGACAAAACGACGGTACTGATAGTAGGTACAGGAGGTATGGCGCTATGGGCGCTAAGGATAGCAGCCCACTGCTTCAAGAACGGGCCATACGCCGACAGGATTGGCATCAGTGTGGCCACGTTTAAGGATGACGGGTTTCAACTAGTGAAGAGCTGTGAGGAATACTCGTAAGTAGATCAAACCACTTAAGGGGCTCCCAGTCGACGATTGACTCGTTTTCGAAACGAAAAAAGAAATACTTCTGAACAAGCCACATCTCCTATTTTTATAAGTATATTACTTCAGGTTCCTACCTAGATTTCTATTAAGCTGAAAACATAATAGCAGAAACTTTTCACGATAAAGATATTATTTCAAAATGATACGTTTTAGAATTTATGATCGAAATATTTTATATACCTACTATTAAAATCAACTTGTGATTTATTGTTAAAGATAGGTAATATGTAGATCTAGATTTCTATTAGAATAGATTTTTGATAAGTAATTATACATAATTTATATCATTAATTTATTCGAAAAGCTAAGGCGGACCACGCTCCGACGTGTGTTTGTCATCATTGCAGCGGTCGGTAGGATTATTTATCGAAGTGATTAAATATGGGTACATCTTTATTCACATATACTATACATTATAAAATAGGAGATGTGGCTTGTTCAGAAGTATTTCTTTTTTCGTTTCGAACAAAAACAATCGTCGACTGGGAGCGCCTTAAGTACCTTCAACAAGTCTCCGCTTTATTCTCTGTAGGTATCCATTATATTTTGAATGGAAATGTATTCAAGCAAACCAGAATATCTTATTGTTGTTTAAATTTTGTGTTACGACACTTCACTAACGTGTTCACTTGTATAGTACTGCCAAAACATGAGCATGTGCCAATGGGTTTGTCTTTGATTAACCCCTAAAGGAAAAAAAAGTCTAAATGGTGGTTTACCGTTTTGGCTGTAGGTACACTCGTATTCGATTTGAGTGACTTACTTTCGACGGCTATTTAAAATGTGTTAATAACTGTCTTTTTACCTTTCAGCATCAACGTCCTACAGTGGAGCGAGGACTTATACGAGAAGCAGCTGATCGAGCGCACGACGGACGCTTGCGGTGGTCCAGTGGATGTGGTGCTTAACTTCGGGACCACGTCGCGATCGCTACATCGCTCGCTGCAATGCCTTGCTACTGTATGATTAGTGATTACTTACATAATAACTATAAAAAAACCGGCCAAGTGCGAGTCGGACTTCCGCGAAGGGTTCCGTATCTATACAAGACGGCAAAAAAATCACGTTTGTTGTACGGGAGCCCCATTTAAATATTTCTGTTTTTAGTATTTGTTGTTATAGCGGCAACAGAAATACATAATCTGTGAAAATTTTAACTGTCTAGCTATCACGGTTCATGTGTTACAGCCTTGTGACGTACAGACAGACGATTTGGGTAGGTACGGAACCCTAAAAATAGGTCACCTTTTCTCTCAGTCCGTGTTTTATTGTGGGAATAGATTGGCACAACGGTTATATAATATCTGTCACTTTAGAAAATGACATCAAATTATTGCTATGCCATCATCATTTAATCACTACTTACATATACAAAATTAAATTGAGTTACCCATGTTATGGGGGACATTATAACAAAAAAAACTAAATTTGTGTCTGAAATTCCAGGGTGGCGTGGTGCTTGTTACAGAGGACATCGGCGAGAAGCTTCTGCCGAAGTTCGCGAAGAAGGCAGAGGATATGCAAGTGCATATCTCCGTCGTGCCCAATGGATCCATCGAGCAGCTGAAGGAATTGGTTATGCTAGTCGCTCGCGGAGAGGTCAGTTATATCACTACATAGTATAAAACAAAGTCGCTTTCCGCTTCCCGCGTATGTATGTGTGTATGTTTGCTTATATCTTTAAAACTACACAACGGATTTTGATGCGGTTTTTTTTAATAGATAGAGTAATTCAGGAGGAAGTTTTATATGTATAATACATGCATAATATAGTAGAGAAACGCTGATAATTTTAGAGGTTTCTAATGTGATGTCGTAAATAAACACATTTTTTTGCGCTTACATTGTAAATGCTGGCTGAACCCCACGAGATATATCAAAATAATGTACTAACAGTATTGTACACCTTAAAAACGTCTACAAAAAAGTCCACGATGGTATTAGAAATGTCTTACGCACAGCGAAGCGGGCACGGGTCAGCTAGTCTAAAATATTCGTCTAAACGAATCTATTGACAGTTCCTTTGTATTAAGTTCAGTCAGTCAACAGCATGACTTTGTTTATTTAAGGCGATACTTGAAACTTTTGACTTTTTGTATGGGCTGAATCTACCCTGATAAGACGGAAAAAGTGATAAAACTGCATTATCTTGAAAACCATCAAATTTAAAAAGAAACCGTCTGTAATTTACTTAGCTAGAATGATTATCTAACGAATTATATAAAAATGAACAGTTTAGCTATTCATAGTTTTGATTAAAAACGAAACTAGTGTTTTTGAAGAGCCAACTTTGGAAAATAAATCTATCGAGAAAAGTTTCACCAATCGTGTTTCTGTCTGTAATTTATCTAGATTAAATCCTCAAGTTATCTTTGTCGTAAAAAACAAAACTGTATGTTTTGCGGTTATTGAGAAAAAACGATTCTGCATTCATCAAAAACATTTATTACTCCTCTTAGGCGCAAAATACACAGAAGCGATGAAAGATTCGGATACGATGCGGATGAGAGACGGATACGGCACCGATGCGACTTAAATTACATATAAAAGGCAAAGATCTGCTTAAGATCGTTGTTATATAGGTTGATTGTATTCGTGTGTATTCGTACTGTATAACAAGCGATACGTGCTCTTCGCACGGCGGTCGGTCGCAACTGCAAGCGAGGTGGCGCGGATTCTCAAGTGATAAATCCGCGCCGCATCCTTTCTGTGTAATTTACGACGCATCTCTTTCATACATTTTGTACGAATAAAATTTGAAGCGACAACAAATCCGATCCACATCCGCATCGTATCCGAATCTTCATCGCTTCTGTGTATTTTGCGCCTTAAGTTTTTACCCGACTGCGCCAGGAGAATATTGTTTTTCGAGCGTATGTATGCATTGAGCTTAATGTACTACGTACTAGAGATGACACCACAAAGTAATAATTTGCGGTGCGCTTTGCGGTCCCTGGACCACAGTGGACTCAGTCCGAGTCCAACGCCTGTGACACGCGAACGTGTTTTTCGTGGCGCTTACGACCTTTTTGATTGAAAGTAACTTTAGCCATTCAGCGGTCAGCGCTTTACGTTTCAATGTTTCGTTTAGCCATATAAATATTTATTTTACGCTGCAAGCGGACTTTGGCTTTAATAATTGAAAATTGAGCAAGTTATTTGGCTTGGATAGCTCCTCTAGTACGTAGTACATTAAGCTCAATGTATGTATGTAGGTATGTCCAGTTCATTGGCATGCTCTGCAGCCTTGACGGACTACAACATAACGTGGTGTCGTAGGATGAGTGACATCACTACATAGTATAAGTAAATGTCGCTTACCGCTGTCTATCTGTCCCTATGTATGCTTAGATCTAAAAAAACTACGAAACGGATTTTGATGCGGTATTTTAATAGATAGAATGATTCAAGAGGATGGTTTATAATTATATGTATAATACATGCATAAAGTAGAGAAACACTGATAATTTTAGAGGATGTAGTAAATAAAATCATTTTTTTGCGCTTACATTGCAAACGCTGGTTGAACCCAACGAGGTATATCAAAATAATGTACTACAGTATTGTACACCTTAAAAATCTCCATCTAAGCCATACCCATTCAAATTCTTATATGTACAGCGAAGCGGGCACGGGTAAGCTAGTAGGCTATTATGTTAATTAAAAATGTAGTGCCCCCCTCTCCAAAAAAGGGGTACATGTACTTTTTTATATAAATATTTTTTGGAAGTCGGTTTCTATGTTTTTATTGTAATTTGTTTTATCTTGTTCTAATTTTGATGACAGCACAGGGAGGTACTATAGCAACTCCCAGATGGCCAATATAACCGGTTAAGGCTAGTGTTTACCGCTTTTTCAACGAGCTCTGATTGAAGCAACAAATTCGGACTTTGTTCGCTATTCTGAAATCGATTAGTAGCAAGCATACAAATGTAGGCAATGAAGCGTGAAGGAGTTTCATAATTGTTTTTATTAATTGATTTTGTAGACGTATTGATATGCTTACCTGCTAGGTAGGTATTTATTTTGTAGGCCAAATAGATTTCCAGTTTAGGATTAGAGCTCTGCATCACAGATTATTAATAAGTTACTACGTAATGAATATTCATGACACTTATCGGAGCATATACCATGTGTATATTAACTTAATATTATTTATTTATTAATTATTCATATTTAAATAGACAAAACGGGAAATATCTAGTTGTGATCAATCAAATCTAGAGGTATAACGCATCACAACTGTCACTAATAAAAACGGACCATAGACAAATAATTGTATTTACTATAGATTTAAATCAAGTTTGATTGCTAAGTTTAGTTATTGACTGGCAAAATTGAAAATGCCCAATACTGAGGTAGAGACCACAACCGGGTCTTTGACACTACATCTTAATATATATAAATTACGCGTCACGTTGTTTGTCCGCGATGGACTCCTAAACTACTCAACCGATTTTTGAAATTTGCTGTAGATGTAGATACAATGCCCGAATAAATAATAGACTACCAAAAATACGAAAAACATCCCCAAAATAATAAAAAAACTCATAAGGGATGATTATGGTGTTATGAAAAAATCTGTCATCAGTCAGTGCGTACTCTATGCGATTATTGAAATTTGGACAGGAATACATCTGTCGCGGTTCTGCTAGTAAATGTATATTTTATTTGTTGCAGATTGAACCGCCCCCGCACTCGGTGTTCCCGGCAGAAGAAGCTCAAGAGGTGGTCCGCAAGCTATGCAACTCCGAGATCAAGGGACGAGCCATCCTCAAATTCCACAACATTGACTAGGTCACCTAATTGTCTCATATTTTACAACAATTGGTGATATTTATGTATTTTTCGTTTTCGTTATTTTGGAAGTGCTGTAAACTCTAGTCTAAACTGCCCGTTGTAGTCGTAGACACGGTACCTATATATAGGTTTATATTTAGAGCCTGTAATCTATGATAGTTGTTAGGTACTTGTTATATGTACCTACATGAATTGGAGTTGATGGGTGCGCAATGCATAATTAATTATTGTTCAAATTTGGGGAAAATTTTCCAAACACAATATAATTTTAAGTTTGAATATTAAGGGTTTTCGTTATTAACTATTTTTGATGGAATTTAAAAAGTCTTAAAACTGCCCCAATTTACAATCTGTCTAGCCCAAGGCCTTACGTAAATAGTAAATACTTGTAGTCTACTCCTACCTATTTTAGGTAGTTTTTATGTACTTAGTACCGTCATACCTACATATTGGCTCAATTACATTTCAATTGCTCCACGAAAGTTAACCGGTTCTTCCAACCTAGTTACAGGTTCGAAGAACCGGTCAACTTTGGTACAATAATGTTCGTCTACTAACCGGTAAAGCAAGTACTTACCCTGTTGGGGTCAATGATCGAAATCTGTAGGGACATTTTACCGGTTCCCGAAGCCTTTAATAACCTGGAATCAATCTTTTAAAATAAAATGCATGTTATCTATAATCTTACCTAAAATTAGGTACTTAACTAAAAAAAAATGTTTTTTTTGTTATAATTATTATCTTTAGTTCTGTAATAATAAGTTTTAGATATAGGTACCTACACATATAATCTAGGTAATAAGTGATGGTCATTGCGCAGGTCTAAGTGGGTAGGTATGGTTGTCACACCAATATTATAAACATGATTGCATCTTTTTTAGACAACCATTACGTACGAGATAAGGTTAAGAAATATATACTCTCAATTATGTTACATAAAAAAAATGTAGGTATATACAAAAACGCTGCCAAGCTAAATCAGGTAACAATCAAAATATAATATTTTAACAGTTATATGCACTAATTTATAATGATTATTATTATTAGTAATAATAGACCACTGTAAAGTTTTGTTGATATATTATTTTATAAATTCTTGTAAAGGTGTGACCAGACATAGCGCGGCATTCGCAGGACACAAGTTTTCCGCGTGACTAGTTTAAACATAAAGGTAAATGTACGTGCGGCCGTCGTCCAATAATAGAGCGGCTAGCCGCGCGATGTAAGGTCACACCTTAATAGTAATACATAGATCCTATATTATATACATTGTACTTTTATATACATTAACAATTTACGGTCTAATACCTACCCATTGATCGATATATTCTTAACAACTAGCGGTGCATTATGTATTTAGAATAGATGTACTTAGGTAATTATGTGGGTACTTATTTATATTTTTGTTACCTAGTAAGGAACGCAATCAAATCTCAAAATAATTATATCTAGTCAAGATGTTAACGCGATATATATTTGTTCATTAATATTACGTAGGTACCTAAGATACCCGTTTTATTATAACCTAGATGTAAGTGAGCATAAAGTCGTATTTTAGTGTTAAGGCAATTTAACTACTGTCTGATAACCAACATTATTTGTATCCTTTCATAAATAAAGTAAGAATACATTGAATGGCTCTTTTTATTACAATATAAAAAAATATTGATGGACACTTCACACAGAGTGATGTAGCCCCAAACTAAATAAAGCCAGGAAACCGGATTACTGATAGAATACTTAATAATACATGATAACTATACCCAGACACAGAACAAACATCTCATCTCAATTTATCCTGGGAATACTGGGTAGGCAGGTATTTAGGGGACTAATCACACTAATCCTAATCCTAATAATATTATAAATGCAAAAGTTTGTGATAAGGCTGCTATGTTTGTTCCCTAATCAGAAATAAACGACAAAACGGATTAAGATGAAATTTGCTGTAGTATGTAGATAAAAAATCAGAATAAATAAAGGGGGAACTTATAATCCGAAAAACAACCCCTATATGATAAAAAAACGCAAAAAGGATGATTTTGGTCTATACCAAAATCATCCTTTTTGCGTTTTTTCCATCCATCTATATGGCGTTGGTGTGCAACTAATCTGACATCACAGACTAAAAACATTTAGTCGTCATAACAACAGGCAGTTTTGACTAATAAATGATACACACATTCTACCAAAATACGTAATTTGTTTTATCAGTAAAAGGTTTGTAGGGAAAAATTGGAAGTTGTCTGAAATTGCTTTCACCTATGCGATTATTTATTTGACAGGACAAAAT
This sequence comes from Hydriomena furcata, assembly GCA_912999785.1. Taxonomy (NCBI): domain Eukaryota; kingdom Metazoa; phylum Arthropoda; class Insecta; order Lepidoptera; family Geometridae; genus Hydriomena; species Hydriomena furcata. Next base: position 6,808,647 of record OU538821.1, read on the forward strand.
CTGTCACGGGTCGGCTAGTAATAGAGCTTTATGGAAGTATGGAAGAGATAAACATGTTGTGCCGACCCCAGTTAAGTGGGGTGAGTTTAGTTATTTTTTTATTATTGTACGTACTTGGTTAGTACCTACTTTTAAGATATAGATAAATACTCTATTGTATGTTGTTTAAAAATCGTTTTTATTTGAAAATTAAAATGATAAAAGTATCAGTATTATCTCTGCTCCCAGTAGCAGGTCCAAGGAAGGTTCCTCGGACCTGCTACTGGGAGCACGTACTAATATTGTATAATTGTGAATCATATAAAATAATGAAAATAAAACCGCTAACCTAACCTAACTTTTTTTTTAGGAACACCTCTGCTCTCAGAAGGAACTCTCATATTCTAGCAGATCTAAGGAACCTCACGTGATTTAATATTGTATAATTGTGAATAAATCAATATTAATCACGTATAGTAGTGGGTAGTAGTATCACAATAGTAATCAATATTTTTGATGAATGCAGAATCGTTTTTTCTTAATAATTACAATAAGGATATACCTACCTAATCTGTATAAATTATAGACAGAACCACGATAGGTGAAACTTTTCTAGATAGATTTATTACCCAAAGTTGGCTCTTCAAAAACACTAGTTTCGTTTCTAAGTAAATTATAGACAGTTTCTTTTTAAGTTTGATGGTTTTCAAGATAATGTATTTTTAGCACTTTTTCCGTCTTAACTGGCTAGACTCAGCCCATATAAAAAACCAAACATATCACCTCAAGTTTTTACTGGTAGCAAAAGGTTCATATCACATGTATGTAGCGCGTCCCCGGGTTGCGGATAGGGGGTAACCGGTCTAAAAATAGCGCTCGATACTGGCGCAGACAAAACACGACGATTGAGAGAATAAAGGAGAGGAAGGACTCTTTGATGAGAAATGAGCGCAGTGGAAGAAGTCTGGCAGAGGAATGGAGTTTCTACTCTGCCGTGCGCAGCATGTATGCCATGCGAACGAACAATAACAGCGTTTAAGCGCGGCAAGTAGCTCGCGGCTGTCGTCCAAACATAGCGCGAGTTGCCGCGCTCGATTGCCACGCAATGTCTGGTCACACCTTAATAATATTATAAAAGCGAAAGTTTGTGAGTTTGTTATATTAAATAAAAAGACAGTCATTAAAGTACGTAAAAAATATTTTTAATTGTTTTTATGTCAAAGTTCGCCGAACGACGCACGATAGTCACGAACACTCGAGCTTCAGCGCGGCTGAAAGTTGCGGCCATTTTTTCGTCTAAACCGAAACTAATGCCGAAACTAGATTTATTGGCCGAAACCGAACCTTTGGTCGGTCACTTTTATATAGGTACGCGAGCGATGCCGCGGGCGGAAGCTAGTAGAAAACTTTTCTGTCTGAAGACAGAAACAGAGACTGAACCGAAATGGTACCGTGGTAGGATCCTGCGAAATTTCGGCCGAAACTTTGTGTTCGTTCAATTAGAGTAAATACCCTGCTACTACAAAATTGCATAAAAAACTTACATGCTTAACTATAACATAAACAAAACATTTAGAATTTATTATTATGATTGACGGTCCGCAGATTCTTCATTATATACATAGACTTCATGTTTTTTAATTCTGAAGGGAGCACAGGTTTTACAGTCGACTTTTCAGGACTCTTCACGCCCCAAATGTCGACAACCGAACGTATTTCTTGGTTGGTGTCTGCGTGGAGAATGATCATCAAAGTTGAAGTACCTACTCCACCGGTTTTGATTGTCGCACTGGCCCCACAAGTCTTCACAGCCAGGTTGTCGACGTGAATGTATTTTATTGTGTATCCCGGGAAGTAGTTTTCGTATACGTACACCTGACCTTCTGTCATGGAGACTGGCCTGTTTTCAACGACAGCGGAATCCATGTGCTTAAGGTCGGGTTTCCATTTACCCATTTCTAGGGGCATCTTGGTTTTCTCGCAGAAGTGTGCCCTTGCGTGGACGCAAGTAGCGAGGGCGCAAGTTAATATCACTAAGCAGTCCATTTAGGAAGGTGGAATTTGATTGAATGAAGTGCATCTGTGCGTATTGTTACGACACAATAAGTAGGAGAACAATAGGTTAGATCAGAAGGCAAAACAACAATGCGGTTTGCGCAGATGTTGCAAAAAATGTCCACATAGAAACGCAATTGGTAAGATTAGAGGGACAAATCTGGTGATATCACTACTTACTCTTATTTACTTTTACACGGTAAAATCTGACAGCGACTTGTTGGTACGGCGCGGCGGCGGCGGTGGGCTTGCAACCTGACACGCATGTCCGTATGTCCTGTGAATACCTAATGTTCGGACATATCTCATTTAAGCTTAAGCGCCTGGAGATCAGAGATGTCTATTGTACTTGCTATTGGGGATTGCAGAATGTTTATAAATAAGAGACGGATAAACGGCACTACGTATTTATTTCAGGTTTTTCACAATGGTCCCTTAAAATTAATAAAATCGAAACACCAGTGCGTAGTTAAGACCAATTGGATAATAAGAAACTGAGCAAGTCCTGATTGTCAAGTAAATTGATTTTCACAAAGGTCTTTGGTAAATCTGTTACAAAATTCATTGAGACAAAAAGAACTTAAATACAAAATATTCCCAAATTACAAAATAAAGTTACCATAATATATTTTTACACATAATATCACTAATGTTACAAAATACCTAAACTAATGATGAGATGTAAAGGATATTAAAAAGTGTAAAAGGCTTAGTCAGGCTATGTGCACTTTGTACACTCAAAATCGAAATATTCAGAGTTCCGCAAGATTTTATTTAGCAAATTTCATAGCTGCATGTTTATGCATTAATGTTATAACCATTTAATGGCAGTATAACATAAAAAAAAATGTGTATTATGTTGTAAAATGCGTAATAATTTCTAAAGGTATTTTTTATTATCCATAATTAATTAGGTATAACATAATTTATTATTATGATTTCATATTGCTTCATTTGTTTTATAAAACGCAAGACAGACGGTTAAGAACAGTATGTGAGCAGATATATAGCTCCTTACAAACGTGTACGTGTACTTACAGTAGCAATATTGCACTTTTTCATATATAGATATTAAAAAAAATCCTAATATTCTTAATAAATAATAATTTTACAATTATTAGATCGTGAACCAATACAATAGAAGGAAGACAAGACGGTCACTAAATTCTGTTAATAATTATATTAGTTTTATACTACGGTAAATACATAAGAGATTCATTTTGATAAAATTGCATTGGAAGAGATCCATTTTGTATAAACGGTTGGGACGGAACACCAATTTCGCTTACGGAACTCGTAAAGGCACTTTTGACGTATTGTATAAACCGACGAATAACTTGAGACCAGCCACAAATAGGCTGCATTAGAAAGGGATTCTCAAAATGTATAATTAAGGACGACATTAATTATAAATTCCTGTTTATGATCTCCGTACATGGCTATAACATTTTAGTTTAATATAAGTCATTTTACATATGATAGTGCAAGTGAGTGTGTGCGAGAGAAGCGAGAGGCTAGACACATTTACAGTCTCAGTTTTTTTATTGAAGGATATATTTCTAAATAAATTGATGCAAACAGTGCATGCAGAGTGCTGAATTATATTCATAAACTAATATACAATTATACAGTTAGAAACACGAGGGATGTTAAATACATTTACATTTAATTAATCATCTACTCAAATAGATATACGTAGAACGAACTTTTAATGATAACAAGCGAAAATGTTTTTTTTCTTTCTCTTAAACAAGACTACAGTCATTCAAATTTATTTATATCTCAGTTGTCATTCGGAAATCTGCATGCACATCACTACTACGTGGTAAAGGTGTTTCACTTATACACTGACGTTGTCGCAACAGTTAATCAGCGTCGCACTAAAGTATGTGCGTTCGTGTGGCCAACTCTTGTACCGGAGTCATAAGGCGCCTGAACTTGGTGACTTAACGATGCCAATAGCTAGGACTACATTGAACATGCTCGCTAAATTACGGACGTTATTGACGACCAAATTAAACGATGATTGCGTTGTACGTCACTAAACCTAGTTCATCTGTAAGGATGAGTCACGCTTCATAGGTATAGGTATACACGTATTGAAATAGTTGTAGTCCACCATGTTTATTAAATACGACCGACGTCAGCGTAATATTAAGATAAGACTCAAGGTGAGTTTGGTGTGGAGCGGACCAATGACAACGCTCAAATATTCGAGTTTCAAAATGTCGAGATCGAGCGTGGTTGTGGTTGAAATTGAAGCTGACTCCTTTAATCGAAAAAATGATTTCACAATTCCGGCACAGTGCTTGTGTCGCGGGTGACCAAATTGAAAACCCGGACTACAAATGAAACCCCGCCCGGACGCTCCCCGGACGCCCTCTAAACTAGGACAAATCCGGAGAAACCCGGACGGATGGCAGCCCTACTCGCGACAGACGTCAGCGAAAGAGTGAAATAGGCCTTACGATAAATGTGGCTTGTTTTTAATGTCGTGGCGTGTTACATGTGGATGGTGGCGGCAGTGTAGCGCGCCTCACCTCTCTTCCAGCTCCATTGAGATGGTCGGTACTGAAACAATTTAATAGTTAAACTTTATTTGAATTTCTTAAAAAAATTTATTTTTACTAGGAGGTACCTCGACTTTGAATCTGAAGGTCGTGGGTTCGAATCCTGTCGTGCATCAATGGATTTTTCTGTTCGAAAATTTATATGCGCATCAAAAACACGTGCTTACAACGGTGAAGGAAAACATCGTGATGAAACCAGTTAGTGTTCTTATAAGCGGCGATGGGCTTGCAACCTGTCACGTATGGAATGCTAACTACTGCAAAATGTGGGTATGTGCCAAATATAATGTTTAGACGTGCCTCTTACTACCCCCACTAGACATCTTCAAAGGATCTAAGCTTCTGGAGATATGAGAGGATGTCTACCGTACTTGGGGATTACAGTCGTGATCTTATTATTATTATTTTTTTTTTTTTATTTGATAATAAAGATTAGGTTCGTTTTTCAGAATAGTCTACCCCTTTTTAGGGTACCGTAGTCTACAAGGAACCCTTATAGTTTCACCATGTCCGTCCGTCTGTCCGCAGCTTGTACCATAGAAAGCAAAAAAGTTTTGGAATACGTATATACTTTTTTAGATACATACATACATATATATTATATACATTTATAAAAACATTTATATATCATAAAAACATTTATATTTGTCCTGGGTGGGAATCGAACACAACCTACATTGCAGAACTCAAATAATAATCTTTCTTTATTTGGAACATTAAACATAGTGTACACTGTACAGGTGTACAGTACAAAAAATGGAAACGATAATACCGGTATGAGTAATAAAACTGTGTCGTCTATCAACTGAGCTGAGACTAGTTAATGTGTTCCGATGAAAGAATCACTTACCTTGATGAGGATCTGTCCGCTGCGCGTGTGCGGGTTCTTGAACGCGTACAGCACCCACACGACCAGCACGACCAGTGTGATGGCCAGCACGGCGCCCACCACGCCGCCGACGGCCGAGTGCGGCGGCTCGACGGCGGAGAGCGGCACGGCCGCTTTCGATGGCGCCGCGGTCGCGTTTGCCTTCGCTGGCGGCGTTTCTGAAACTGATTCTCCAAAATTAATAACGAATATAAAAACAAAAGGCCAAGTGCGAGTCGGAATCGCCCACGAAGGGTTCCGTACCATTATTATTTTTCAAATAATAATGGAGGTAATTACGTTTTAAACACCCGTGTTAAAATCTAAAGTTTCGTACCATTATCTAAAACCAGCAAAAAAACACATTTGTTGTATGGGAGCCCCACTTAAATATTTATTTTATTCTGTTTTTAGTATTTGTTGTTATAGCGGCAACAGAAATACATATTTTGTGAAAATTTCAACTATCTCGCTAAAACGGTCCATGAGACACACTTGTGACAGACAGACAGAGAGAGAGTGCGAAGTCTTAGTAATAGGGTCCCGTTTTTACAAATACCCATTTGTACTAATAAAATAGATTACAAATTTTGGTAGAATGCGTATCATTCATTAATCAAAACTGAGTTGCTATGAATACTAAATGTTTTTAGTCTGTAATGTCAGTTTTGTTGCACATTAACGCCATCTATACCAAAATCATCTTTTAGCGTTTTTTTATCAGTTAGGGGTTGTTTTTTGGATTATAAATTCCCTCTTTATTTATTCTGATTTTTTTATCTACATACTACAGCAAATTTCATCTGAATCCGTTTTGTCGTTTATTTTTGATTAGGGAACAAACATAGCAGCGCAGCCTTATCACATACTTTCGCATTTATAATATCACTAGCCGACCCGTGACGTTGTCCTGTCAAATTTCAATAATCGAATAGAAAATGTTGGCTGAATGTTTTTAGTCTGTGATGTCAGATTTGTTGCACACCAGCGCCATCTATACAGAAATTATCCATTTTGCGTTTTTTTATCGTTTTTAGATTTTTCATTTTTTAAAGTAGTCTATTATTTATTCGGGCATTATATCTACATCTACAGCAAATATCAACTTAATCCGTTTTGTCGTTTAGGAATCTCTGATTGAGCAACAAACATACATACAAACAATGATGTATTAAAACTATAGATACGTTGTCCGCACTCTAAAATGGCAACATGAAATGAAGCCAATTGGCCACATTGCGCTCAGTCACGCACCAACCTGTCGCGCGACGCTATTTTTGTTTTTAATTTATGTCGTGTGTAATTTGACTATTAATTATCCTGTGGCGTAACTGAAGATGTTTATTTATCTCCCTCTAGCAACAGGCATCCCGCCGTACGGTGTCATATTTTCTTTCCCTTTCTTTACGCGTATAAGTAGTTATCTAGTATTTTCGCCGTTTTTAAGCGCCGAGATGTTGGTTGATAACGTGTCTTTATATAATACGTCATTGCATACAAACTCACAAACTTTCGCATTTATAATATCATTATTGCATTATGTCACCGAAGTCTTGAAATGCATCTTCTACGTATACTCACCGATATCAACAGAAGTGCCAGGTGCTATTTTGGTGTCAGTGGCATAAGCAGTCTTATTGTTAGCATCTGTGGAGGTGTCGTCCTTGGCCGGGGCGAAACACCCGGCTACAACAGCGATCGCCGTTTTCTCGCAGTCTGGAATAAATAAGTTTGTTTAAAAAATAGATAGCCATGTTGGCCGAGTGGGAGATGCCTATCGACTTTCAATCTGAAGGTCGTGGGTTCGAATTCGCATCAAAAACACGTGCTTAAAACGGTGAAGGAAAACATCGTGAGGAAACCAGTTGGTATTCTTGTAAGCGGCGATGGGCTCGCAACCTGTCACGTATGGAATGCTAACTACTGCAAAATGTGGGCATGTGCCAAATATAATTAGTTCCGGAGTTTCATTAAACAGCTCCTGACTCCATCATAAGACCAGCTAGCTAATACCATGAGCTGAAATCTATATCTATCTATATACAGTCGTGGTCAACTAATTAGGGACACTCTTTGGTTAAACCGAATTGTGAATTTATTTTTTATTTTCCACGAGTCTAAACCATATTCCATATCTCTTACATGTAAGTATAATTAGTCATTTATGTGCCCGATTATACAAACAATAACAACTTCTTAAACATTAAACCTCTTTACAGTATAGCTGATAGATTATCGTAGTGCTATTTGTTCAAATAATGCTGGCTGGCCATTTAATTAGGGACACTGAGATATTGCGTTCTATTTTCAAAATTTGAATCTCAATACTTTTTTACTTCTTCTCTTATTGTTTCGTGGTAGTTTTGGCGGCAATCCCGATATTGATTTTAAGTTTTGAAAAATATTTTGAAGAAAAATGGGTAAAAATAAAAGTTGCGATCCAACACTACGAAAAATTATCATGAAGTTTGTTGTCGAGCATGGTTGGCCATACCGAAGGATAGCAGAACATTTAAATTGTTCAAAAACTATGGTATACAATGCAGTGCAACATGTCAGACGCAATAACACAGATTTAAATGTGCCCAGAACAAAAAGATCGAGAAAAACAACTCCGCAAGAAGATAGAATGATAACCAGGTTAGCTAAGAAAGATCCGTTTCTAGGCTCTATTTTAATTAAACACGAAGTGTTTGGGACAGACGAAAGAGCTGGTGTCTCAGCGAGGACCGTTCGACGACGTCTGGTAGAAGCAGGGTTGTTCGGAAGAGTGGCTCGCAAAGTACCGTTGTTGAAGAAAGAACATAGAAATGCTCGTTTGGCGTTTGCACGTAAATATGGACATTGGACCTACGCCCAATGGCAACATATATTATTCTCTGACGAGACCAAGATTAATTTGATTTCTTCAGATGGAAGGCAATACGTACGGCGTCCAGTAAAAGCGGAAATGAATCCAAGATTCACAAAAAAGCAGGTGAAACATGGCGGTGGAAACATTAAAATGTGGGGTTCATTTTCTGGACGTGGAGTGGGACCTGTGAGGAAAGTTCAGGGTAACTTAGACCAACATCAATACAAGGCAATATTGGAGGAAACTGAGGAGCATCTCCCTATTATATGGACGTTTCAGCATGATAACGACCCGAAACATACCGCCCGTTCAGTCAAGTCGTTTCTTACCAGTCAGTCAGTATCGGTGCTAGATTGGCCAGCAAATAGCCCGGACCTTAACCCAATCGAGCACCTTTGGCACGAAATCAAGAAAAAAGTAGCCACAACTTTAGATGAACTTAATGAAGCTTTTTGTGAGGCATGGGCAAACATTCCTGTCGAAACATGCCAGAAACTGATAATGTCTATGCCACATCGGTGTCAAGCGGTAATTACTAACAAAGGTTTTGCTACTGGGTACTGATTTTACACGTAATAAAATGGAGCTGTTAAAGATATTATAATACTGCAGATTATTAGTTTTGTTTAACTCTATTTTTCATTATAGTTTACTGTCCTTAATTAAATGTCCAGCTACAGAATTATACCTTAAAATTGAATACATGTTCAACCTTTGATATTAAATACTTTTTTCTATTTATTTATTCTTTTATTTACAGCCATTTAAAGCATAATAATCGGACCAAATTATGCAAATAATAGTTACTGAGAAATCAATAGGGTTTTATATTTGTATGTACATAACCGGTTATTGTTCTTCACTATCTTGCATGTCCCTAATTAGTTGACCACGACTGTATATAAAAATCAATTGCTGTTCGTTAGTCTCGCTAAAACTCGAGAACGGCTGAGCGGATTTATCTTATCTTGGTCTTGAAATGTTCGTGGAGGTTTAGGGAAGGTTTAAAAGGTGAGAAAAATTCAAATAATTGCCTGAAAACCCTAAAAACAGCCCTTTTCTTTTTCCCATACAAAAGTTTTTTACGTTTTCTAACTAATACGTAGAGTCAATTTGAGCTTTATTAGGTTTGATAATACGGTAACGGGAACGGGAACAGGAACTTAAGACAACATTTGTTAATTCTAAAGTGATACGAAGTTCGCGGGGTCAGCTTGTATATAAATAAAAATTAATCGCCGAAATGTATGTACGCACATAACTTCGGAACGACTGCACCAAATTGGATAATTCTTTTTTTATTGTGTTTGTTATTGTCAGGAAAAATTTTGTATTAAAGAACATTTTGAAAGTGTTTTTTCTATGGAATTTTTTCAATTTGACAAGACAACGTCTGTCGGGACAGATACAGTTTATCATAATTATGTCATAATTATGACAATACAATAATATGGTGACAGCGAGCTGATCTTCATTATAGCACAGTGTGCAATAATTGATTATTTAGTTCACGGAGACGCGTGACATTATTACGGGTTTTGGTTGTGACCTAAACCTGTGCTATGACCTATTGAACGGATTGCAACTTACTTCTCAGTTTCCAGTCTTGCTTATTCCTGTCAGTTCCACTGGAGCATTTCTGTATTTGAGGACACCATGTGCACTGAAAGAGAACATTTTAAATAATAATAAGTATTCGTAAATAACAAGTTTAAATTAAGAGCGAAAGTGACAACGCTATTCGAACACGTATGTCGTTGTCTCTTTCGCACAGTTTTACTGCTTTAGTCTTACATTTCTTAGTCTTGCGTGTTTTTGTGCTCAAAACGGTGAAGGAAAACATCGTGAGGAAGCTAGCTAGTATTCTTATAAGCGGCGATGGGCTCGGAACCTGTCACATATGGAATGCATGTGGGCATGTGCCATGTTTGGACGTGCCTCTGACAACCCCCACTAGACATCTTCAAAGGATCTAAGCGCCTGGTGATCTGTGTCTACCGTACTTATTACCGGGGATTAAGGCCGTGATCCTATTTTTTTTTTAATTATGTTAAAATTATCACAACCACCGCCTCTCACCCTATATATAATACTCACATTGAAGCCAGTTTCGTGGTTCAAGCAGGTATCACAACTGTCGTATTGCAGGCAGGTGGGCAGTGCGACCAGCTTTAGAATAGTGTTGTTGCTGATCTCGTGGTTCTTCAGATTCACGCGATGGTACTCATAGATGGTCTTGCGTCGCACGTCTGAAACGAATTAGGACGATATAATGTATGAATATATAGCAAACTAGCAGACCCGCGACAGACGTTGTCCTGTCAAATTTCAATAATCGCACAGAGTAACGCTCGTTTCTATGACGACTGATGTCAACACGGATCTCAGATTTATTGCACACCAGCGCCATCTATACCCAAATCATCCTTTATGTGTTTTTTTATTATTTTGGGGAGGTTTTTCGTATTTTTAGTCTATGTTTTATTCGGGCATCAAATCTACATCTACAGCCAATTTCATCTTAATCCGTTTTGTCGTTTAGTTTTGATTACGGAACAAACATAGCAGCCTTATCACATACCTTCTCATTTATAATATTATTAGGATATTAGGAATAGCAGACCCGAAACTGACGTTATCGTTTGTTAGATAATCATAGTGTCCTAAATTAAAGACAGTTTTTTTTTAAGTTTGTTATTTTACAAGATAATGCGGTTTTATCACTTTTTACGCCCTATCCGGGTAGACTCAGAAAAACTAAACATTTTAAGCATCACCTTAATATTCCTTTAACAGTTATAACTAAGAACGACAACAATCACATCAGCTTTTAAACAATAAAAAACAGAATAAAACTCAGTCCATTCGTTCGAGCTACGATGCTACATACACACAGACAGACAGACACGTCAAACTTATAACACCCCTCTTTATCGGGGGTCAATATGTAAATAGTCTATAATTGACTGGCCTCACAGCTCAGTTGGTAGTAACTCTGCCTTCTGCGCTTGAGGTTGTGGGATCGATTCCTACCCAGGACAAACATTTGTGTGATGAACATAGATGTTTGTTCTGTGTCTGGGTGTTATTACGTATTATAAGTATGTATTTAAAGAAAAAAAAGTATTTAAGTAATTTTATGTAGTACTAAATCTGGTTCCCATAGTTATAGCTTTATTTGGGTTTGGTGCTAGAATGGCGTTGAGTAAAATGTAAATATAAAAACCAGCCAAGTGCGAATCGGACTTGCGCACGAAGGGTTCCGTACAATTACAATATATAAAAAACGGCAAAAAAAACACGTTTGTTGTATGGCCCCACTTAAATATTTATTCTATTCTGTTTTTAGTATTTGTTGTTATAGCGGCAACAGAAATACATTATCTGTGTAAATTTCAACTGTCTGGCTATCACGGTTCATGAGATTCAGCCTTGTGACAGGCAGACAGACGTACAGCGAAGTCTTAGTAATAGGGTCCCGTGTTTACCCTTTGGGTACGGAACCCTAAAAAAAGTATACTCACAGAACATAATATTGTCGTTGAGATACGCGTCACTAATGCCCACTTTGACGGGATGCTGCGCGTCCATTATATGCGGTATATCGATCGGTATGTCCTTGTAAGCGAACACAATATCACCGTTCTTGTAAAGTGTAACAGCGAATGTGAACGATTTTGTTACGTTCTCCTGAAGCGTTACGTTGTCCCAAAAGGCAGTAAACTTTTCACCTGAAAAAAATAAAGTATTTCAAATAGTGTCGAGGTAACGAAAATACCTATAGTAAAGCGATTATCAATAGAAATTTTTATTAACATAAATAAGTAATTGTAAGTGGCGACGGGCTTGCAGCCTGTCACGTGTTGAATGCTAACTACTGCAAAATGTGGGGATGTGCCAAATGTAATTTATTGGACGTCCCTCTTTAGACATCTTCTAAAAGCCTAGAGATCTGAGAGGATGTCTACCGTACTTAGGGATTACAGTCGTGATCCTGTACTATTATTATTAAAACAACAAATAATAATAATAAGATCACGACTAGGATCCTCAATACGGTAGATTTTACAATAATGTCAAAGTAAAAAGGTAATTAATTCAATAAAATAACAAAGATCACTTTGAAACGTTAGCATGTGTATACTATCCGTCAAACTTCTTGGACAAACGACCTTGAATGCGCAGAAACGAAAAATAGGTCTCTTTGGTGGTGCGAGCGAAACGAAAGATAGGTCGCGATGGCCAAGAAGTTTGACGGGTACTTTACACACTGCGAGTCTAGGCGCTGTGGATATAAAGGCGAGTTTCATATGTTTGATACATCGCGCCCGTCGTCGCCACGCTAGGCTCGGCAGTGTGGACCAACACTTAGGAGCTGGTGTCATTTTCATTTTCAAATTATTGCAGTCAATAACTGAACATAGCAAACAAACTTGTTTAAAATCTATAGTTAATACAACTCTTTGTCTATGGTCCGTTTTGATTAGTGACAGTTGTAGCGTTACCTACTTCTTGACTTGATTGACCACAACTAAATATTTCCCGTTTTGTCACACTTAGTTACAGTTACAGGGGATATAAGAATGTTTTTCTTATTATTAATTTACCAAAAAGATCGAAATAAGTAAGTTAAGAGGCTGCCAGTCGCTGATTGCTCTTTTTCGAAACGAAAAAAGTTTAGAACAGAAGTATTTCACTTCTGAACAAGCCACATCTCCTATTTTTATAAGTATTCCTACCTAGATTTCAGGTTCCTACCTAGATTTCTATTAAGCTGAAAACATAATAGCAGAAACTTTTCACGATAAAAATATTATTTCAAAATGATACGTTTTAGAATTTATGATCGAAATATTTTATATACCTACTATTAAAATCAACTTGTGATTTATTGTTAAAGATAGGTAATATGTAGATCTAGATTTCTATTAGGATAGATTTTTGATAAGTAATTATACATAATTTATATCATTAATTTATTCGAAAAGCTAAGGCGGACCACGCGCGGACGTGTGTTTGTCATCATTGCAGCGGTCGGTAGGATTATTTATCGAAGTGATTAAAGATGGGTACATCTTTATTCACATATACTATACATTATAAAATAGGAGTTGTGGCTTGTTCACAAGTATTTCTTTTTTCGTTTCGAACAAAAATAATCGTCGACTGGCAGCGTCTTAATGTAACTTGTTTCATCTAAGTGGGCGGGGGCAACTGTAACTAAGTGGGGGGGTTTTTTTCAGTTTCCCCCCCCCCCTACCCTAAAAAAATTGACTATCCGGGGCTGATTGGGACTCACCATCATCATATAGTCTGACGACGCTCTCGTTGGTGAGACTGGTGTCAAAGTTGGCCATCAGCGGCGCGATGTACTGCGTGGCCGCCAGCCAGTTGTGCACGTGTTCGCCAGTGTATATAAACCCGCCCGTTGCTACAGTTATGTTGTAAATTTTGTTGCCGTAAAATGGAAAGCCGAAGGATAGTTGCAGCGTCTGTAAATTAGCAAAAAATAATTAAAATACTTAAAATAAAATTAAAATTAATGGGATCACGACTGTAATACCTAAGTACGGTAGACATCCTCTCAGATCTCCAGACGGTTAGATCTTTTAAAGATGTCTAGTGGGGTAGTCAGAGGCCGTCTGTCTGTCACAGGGCTGTATCTCATGAACCGTGATAGCTAGACAGTGGAAATTTTGACAGTTATTTCTGTACTAAAAACAGAATAAAATCTATAATATAAAAATAAGTCGGGTTTTCCTTCCTGACGCTATAACTCCAGAACGCACGAACCGATTTCCACTTTTTTGCATTCGTTGGAAAGGTCTCGGGCTCCGTGAGGTTTATAGCAAAGAAAATTCAGGAAAATTTTCAAGAGAAAAGCAGGAAAACGGGAACGGGAACTTAACACAGCATTTGTTAATTCTAAAGCGATACGAAATTATTTTCTGGTATTGTTACAAAACGAAGACTGGTACTCACAGTGGCCCTGCGATGCGAGTTGCTCAGCACAGGGTGGACTTGTGCACCAGGATGGCTGATGTTCTTCCAGTAATCGTTGAAGTACGTCTGGTTTCCGATAAACGAGCTATTGTAGAAGTTATGGTCATCCTGAAACAGAAAAAATAGACGTGTGAAATATAGTAAACTAGCGACCCGCCCCGGCTTTGCACGGGTTTAATACATATAAACCTTCCTCCTGAATCACTCTATCTATTAAAAAAAACCGCATCAAAATCCGTTGTGTAGTTTTAAAGATATAAGCAAACATACATACATACATACAGACGCGGGAAGCGGAAAGCGACTTTGCTTTATACTATGTAGTGACTAGCTGCTCGCGGATAAAAAGTAGCCTATGTGTTATTCTGATGTATAAGCTATATTACTGTAAAGTTTCATTTAAATCCGCAGTTTTTGCGTGAAAGAGTAACAAACACACACACACCCACTCACTCACAAACTTTCGCATTTATAATATTAGTAGGATATAAATAATATAGATTTTTGTATCAACAAAAAACGACTAAATTCACGAATTACGTGCAGTTACTTTATCAACAAGATGCACCGTAAAATGTAAACTTCTTTTTTACAAGCTTTTATTCAACTAAACCTTAATAATATGTAGGGTGGTAGGGTAGGTATTAATATGTAGGGTGAAAGCGCTGGTTGTGGGCAAATATACAAATAAACGGTTTATATTGAAAAAATGATTAGAACGTCGATTTTTACGCGTAGAATAGAGTATTTATTTATCTCTTAGGTAAAGCAAAGGATTTGTAACAGGCGATATTTACTTTCAATCTTATACTTTCAATCTGAAGGTCGTGGTTTCGAATCCCGTCGTGCTTCAATGGATTTTTCTGTTCGAAAAATTTATATGCGCATAAAAACACGTGCTTAAAACGGTGAAGGAAAACATCGTGAGGAAACCAGTTAGTATTCTTATAAGCGGCGATGGGCTTGCAACCTGTCACGTATTGCAAAATGTGGGCATGTGCCAAATATAATGTTTGGACATGCCTCTGACTACCCCCACTAGACATCTTTAAAGGATCTAAGCGTCTGGAGATCTGAGAGGATGTCTACCGTACTTGGGTACTACATTACAGTCGTGATCTTATTTTTTTTTTATTCATAAGGGATTTATTTAGTTGTGATCAATCAAGTCTAGAGGTATAACGCATCACAACTGCCACTAATCAAAACGAACCATAGACAAAGGATTGTATTAAGATTGTTTTTGTTCGAAACGAAAAAATAAATACTTGTGAACAAGCCACATCTCCTATTTTATAATGTATAGTATATTATGTGAATAAAGATGTACCCATCTTTAATCACTTCGATAAATATTCCTACCGACCGCTGCAATGACGACAAACACACGTCGGAGCGTGGTCCGCCTTAGCTTTTCGAATAAATTAATGATATAAATTATGTATAATTACTTATCAAAAATCTATTCTAATAGAAATCTAGATCTACATATTACCTATCTTTAACAATAAATCACAAGTTGATTTTAATAGTAGGTATATAAAATATTTCGATCATAAATTCTAAAACGTATCATTTTGAAATAATATCTTTTTCGTGAAAAGTTTCTGCTATTATGTTTTCAGCTTAATAGAAATCTAGGTAGGAACCTGAAGTAATATAC
This sequence comes from Hydriomena furcata, assembly GCA_912999785.1. NCBI lineage: Eukaryota > Metazoa > Arthropoda > Insecta > Lepidoptera > Geometridae > Hydriomena > Hydriomena furcata. Next base: position 6,824,639 of record OU538821.1, read on the forward strand.
TTATAAAAATAGGAGATGTGGCTTGTTCAGAAGTATTTCTTTTTTCGTTTCGAAAAAGAGCAATCAGCGACTGGGAGCCCCTTAACTATATATTTTAAACAAGTATGTTTGCTATACTTAGTTATTGACTGCAAATATTGAAAATGACCAAAACCGGAGTAGGCACCACAACAGGGTCTTTGACCCTATGTACGAGTATGTTTGCATTTTTCGGTCATATCTTGCAACTGCATTTAAAACCAGTTACCCTAACGAGCTGCAATTTGGTATGCCTATGTAACTTCGAGGACAATGCAATAACATAATGACAGCGAACTGTTGATGAATTCAGAATACTTCAGTAAACAGAAATTAATAGAATCACTACTGTAATCCCAAAGTACGTTAGACAACCTCTCAGATCTCCAAACGCTCATATCCATGAAGATGTCTAAAGTCAGTGGGGTAATAAAAGGCGCGTCCTAACATTACATAGCACTAGTTAGCATTACATCGGTTAACCTATTAACTAAATAATAGGTTTTAATACCTATATAAGATTCACACGTGACAACACGTAAGACACACTACTTGAAGTAAACAAGTGTTATACACATGCGTTCTATATTTTATGACGCATACTGTTAAACAAACGTTTCTGATATGCCAACTTTCGCCTGAGGTTACGCTCATGCTGGTAAAGCGGTTGTCTGCAAGCTATTTCGGGTTATAAACTACTAGTATAATCTATACCAAACATTCGATTCAGTTGAACCGCTACTGCATGATTGAATAATAAGCACACAACTAGGGCCTAGATGCCTAGATTCTAGGTATAGATTTCTAGGTAATTATCTTACATAATTAAGGTTTGTAAGATTTTGCTCAGCCTTGATCATTTCCGGTGTTTCAGAGAAAACGTCGGTGAAATCTGAAAATAGAAACAAATACAATACAATAATCAATACAATCTGAGTAAACAAATGTAACGATAAAATCGCTTAGTTATTATAATTATTACTAGCGACCCGCCCCGGCTTCGCACGGGTTTAATACATATAAACATTCCTCCTGAATCACTCTATCTATTAAAAAAAACCGCATCAAAATCTGTTGTGTAGTTTTAAAGATATAAGCATACATACAGACGCGGGAAGCGACTTTGCTTTATACTATGTAGTGAAGGTGATTTGTGAAATGTTTGATTTTTTGTGGGCTGTGTCTACCCGGATAAGACGGAAAAAGTGATAAAACTGCATTATCTTGAAAACCATGAAACTTAAAAAGAAACTGTCGATAATTTACTTAGCTAATATGATTATCTAACGAATTATATAAAAATAAACTGTTTAGCTATTCATAGTTTTGATTTGAACGAAACTAGTGTTTTTGAAGAGCCAACTTTGGAAAATAAATCTATCGAGAAAAGTTTCACCAATTGTGTTTCTGTCTATAATTTATCTAGATTATACCCTTAAGTTATCTTTGTCATAAAAACGAAACTGTATGTTTGGTTATTGAGATAAAACGATTCTGCATTCATCAAAAACATTTATTACTCGTCTTATAAATTAGGTAGTTAACTAACAATCTAAATATTGAAAACTCATGCGTTACTGATTGATTGACTGATCTATCAACACACAGCCTAAACCTAGAAACTTGAAATTTGGTGGTTTGTATTCCTTTTGGTGCGTTGGGTGCACTAAGAAAGGAATTCCTGTAATTCAAGCCCTAACCCTCGTATTCAAGAACGACACTATGAGAACACGCACCCACAGTGGACGAAATCTTTTTTCATAAACATTACTTTATGTGTTGAGCGGCACTATGGCGCACGCTACCGTGTGCCTTTAGAGCTTAACTTTGGCTAGAGGCACACGACAATGTGCCTCTAGTCACACTATACAGTGTCGCACAACACATAAAGTGATTTTTATAAAAAAATATTTCGTCCACTGTGGGTGCGTGTTCTCATAGTGTCGTTCTTGAATACGAGCGGGTTAGTCTGTTTGAAAATAACTTTCCGGGAACGAAGACGCGAAGGTACTTATCTATATCTTATTATATAAAAATGAATCCCTATTTCCCTTGGTCACGGCATTTTGTTAATTCTTTTTTGTTGTATTCGTTATTATCAGGAGAAGGTTTTTATAAAAGAAAACTTGACAGGACAAGTCTGTCCGGACAGCTAGTCTATCAATCTATCAATATAATTAAAAATTAATCACTAAATGTGTTGCTAAGCTCGAAACTCGAGAACGGCTGAATCGATTTGGCTGATTTCTTTTTTGATGTGTTTGATGAAGTCTGGTTTTTTTCTAAAAAAACGTAAAAAATACAAATAATAATTCAAATAAACAATTTTCTTTTCACTTTTTTCTATGCGATTATTGAAATTTGGACAGGACAAAGTCTGTCACGGGTCGGCTAGTTAGTAATAAATATTTCCATCATTATTCGCTTTTTGAATAACAAGTGAAACTAGAAAACACAACTTTCACCGCTGTAGATGTGATGTAACAGAATTTAGCTGAATCGAAAAATCGGCGAATTAGTAACGCTTTAGGATTTCGGATTGCAACTACAATAGTTTTAAGTCGGCATGACCAAACGGCGAGCAGAGTTAGCTCTTATGAGCACCGAAAACTCACAAACAAATTTTATCTCCCTATATTAACAGTGTAGAATTGTCTAAAAGATAAAAAAATTGTGCAGATGACGTGTCACATGTCATGTTTTGGTGTATGCTAAATAACTCATTGAATGTACCACAGATAATAAAACACAATATTAGCCGAGGTACCATCGACGTAATGGTACGACGGCAAATAATAATTGCCGCAGTACCGTCAATGGTTCATTCTAATGGTACCACGGCAAACAAACGACTTTCTGAAGGTTTTGACATTGACTGAAGAAGGTGGTTTATAGGGATACATAATGAGTTTCCGTTTGATACTTCCAACAATCTCCAACGGGTTTACGTAACTATATCGAATCAGCGACCTCGCTTTAAGGCAACGATCGGTCATGGTTTAAAAACAATACCTTGAGAGAAATAATAACGTTAAACAATGAAATGTGTTAACCGTTCGAATTAGGGCCGTGGTCGACACCTCCAAACGTTTGTATAAATATTAGTTGTGCTATATATTATGGTAGGGTTCACGACTGTTATCTCAAGAAATGACGTACTTATTTTGCTGCCCATAATAGTGGATTCAGAACGTAAAGCAACATAAGGTCTATATGGTTCTAGGTCAAGCCTATTTCATTTAAGATAACGCTTTAATGCGAAATTCATTCAAGCCGACCCAATGAGATTAACTATGAAGGTTAGAATCAACAAATCAATTTTCCGATACGTCTAAGTAAGTAAAGTGTAGTCCGATTTTTTTGATTTTACTAGCAGACTCCTTGTCCTCTATTCTGAATTTTCAGGCTTCGATGAGTTTGAGAAGAGCTAGATTGGTGGTGTTCTACTATATAGTTGAATTCGAAAAAAAAATATTTTAACTGGTTCCGTACCATTATCTATAAAAACGGCAAAAAACTCATGTTTGTTGTATGGGAGCCCCCATTAAATATTTATTTTATTCTGTTTTTAGTATTTGTTGTTAGAGCAGCAACAAAAATACATCATCTGTGAAAGTTTCAACTGTCTAGTTCATTGTAGTAGTAGTTCATGAGATACAGCCCTGTGACAGACACACGACGGACAGCGAAGTCTTAGTAATAGGGTCCCGTTTTAGCCTTTGGGTACGGAACCTTAAAAACGATGACCGATATTAAAACATTATTTTTTCTAACAGCAGCACGTTATCAGCAAGTTACATGGGCTAAATATTATTAAAAAAAATATAAATCCCTAAGAAAATTGCAATAATGTAACGTAAGGTATAAAAAAAGCCGAGCCGGACTACTAGTTTTATATAATCTAAGAGTTTTCAGAACTTTTTGGTGTTTTAGACGGTACTTACTGTCATCGGGGACAATAGGGTCGCTGACTTGCGGCATGTTCTCGGTGTTCACCTTCAGTTGACCAGAACCATTGACACCCAGCAGTGGAGTCTGCGTCACGGCGATGGGCATGCTTGAGGCTGGAATGCACAGTCAAATATTATTAAAATAAATGAAAAATGATTTCGATTGTCAAACACAAGAACGGTAGGCATCCTCGCCATCTATCCAAGTTTTTCTTCACCGTTTTGAGCAAAAGCTAGTGCGTATATAAATTTCGTCCGTAATTCGGACCCGTAATATTATGACAATGTTGTTACAACATTTTGTCTAAATGACACAATTATCAAAAAAAATCGCATTTTTACTGCCTAGAGCTCTAAAGTTAGTTAAAAAGTTAAAGTTAGCTAAAGTTACACTAAAGTTAGTATTAAAATAACATACACTATCCTTCTAATATTATAAATCTGATAAATCGTGATAATGTTTGGATATTTGTGGCACGACGAACGACCAAACCGATTTCGATCTTACTTGTAACAGCTTATCTTATAGGCTACTATTAAAGGCTACTTATAGGCTATCTAGATTCTAAGCGGAAAAAGCCAGGAACTACACGTTAGCACAAGCTAGCAAACATAGTTCGAAAAGAGCGCAAAATTACATTCTAGCAAATAGAAGATAACTCGCTGAGCTACTTATTGTACCACAATAACTGTGACAGTACAAATATGCATAGCAAGATAATTGTGACGCCCAAATCTACCAAAATAGAATAATAGCAAAACAAGTTATCTAGAAAATATTTATTTATAAAGGCACATAATCTACTAAAGCGAAGCGAAGCAGAAAGTGTAGAAAGTGCAGAATATGTAAAATGTAAAATCGACCAACAGATTCGTGTCAAAATAACATCAAATAGTTAGATCGATAATCCGTTCAACAAAAGATTTAGACTCTATAATTCTGTAGGTACTAATATTATAAATGCGAAAGTAACTCAGTCTGTCTGTCTGTGGCGTTATCCCGTCCAAACCACTGGGCCGATTGTGATGAAATTTCACATAGGGATAGTTTAAAGTTTTGAGATGAACATAAGCTTCTGTTTTTCACAAAATATTCGATTGATTTTCTGGAATTTCTATCTATTACGATAAAGTTGTCAAAAATCGATTTTCTGAATCTACACGAACAAAATCTCGGTTAAAAAATAGTAAGCACTTAAAGCCTAAGAAAGAAAGTAGCATGGTACATGCATGTTGATAGTAATTCTATGTTAGTCTTGTAATCTATTTATTCTAGATTATCCGATGGATCAGTTTTATTCATGCATTCAATTGTCTTTAAATACGAGTGAGCTGTGAGACTAAAATAATCAATATTTTCGTTTCAATATCTCTAAATAAGGAATAGGCCCTTACTGACCCAGCAGCGTTCCGTCTCCTTTGAGTTAAAACCTTATGCAAAGACAACTGAGAACTATCATTGCTGATAAAAAGACACTCATTAATGGCTGACAGTTGCTGGGTACTCACTAGCGAGCTATAACAGTAATCGTTGTAGACATGGTACCAGGTTGAAGTGTGTACGCGATTTCAACATTCAGTGAGCCGAACTAACAAGTTGCTGCGTTCGTTACAAGCACAATATTGAGAACTGAGAATACACAAATGGCTTGCGATTTTATTTTTCAACGTTCACTTTAAGAGCACTTTGCGAGCGTCCTTTGATTCGTGTCAATTTGTCGGCGTCTCGTCTACGGTTGGATGCAATTACTCGCATATACTTGGCTATAGGCTATATACTTGGCTTTAGGTATAAACAAAACAATTGATTCATACAAAGCAAATAAAAATATTGACATTCGCAAAAGATAAAAAGCAGGGGCGAGCGTGCATTGCAGAAAAAAATACATGCCATCACAATTCTATAAACATAAACACATTAGTGCGATTATTTTACTGCAAGGTCATTTTCATAACTCAAGCTGGTCATTGACGTAACACAGGGTGACCAAGAATGAACCAGTAAAATTAAAAATGAACAGGTAAGTTGGTAAAAGCTAGTGGCCTGGTGATATAGTTTTTAAGCCTTCGTCGTGGCTTTACGACTTCTATAGCCGGCACCGAGGACGTAAGCACTCAGCTATTAATGCCAGTAGCGGTCACTCAACTTGATTGTCCTGAGGACTAGTAGGAAAAAATGTATACAGTGGAACTGAGTAGTAGGGTCAGTAGGAAGAAGCAGATAATTATAAGGGCAAAACAAGAACTACCTACTACTAAACTTAAGAATCGTGGGAATAGAATAAGGTAGGTAGGTACGAATGGTTTTTTTTTCCTCCCCATACTCGTTTATTATAATAAAAGGTCTTTGCATAGATAATAGAAGAAAAACAAATTAAATTTTTATCAAACTACAGCAAAACCACAGGAAGTTTAAGTTTATCTTGTATATACGGTTAGCATATGTATATTTTTACGAATAAATTTATTATATTACCCAGTCGCTATTATTATTTATCTACTCTGGTACAAATTAGCGACATGACCAAATTATCTCTGTGCGGGTTTTCAACGGGATAACACGATAACATCAGGTTAAACAAGCTTATACTTGTGTTGGCCGATGACCTTAGGCATGTTAGGTCTTGCGAAATTATCATATTAATTGGCTGTGTAGCTGCACAAACCGCGTCCGCTCCAGCAAGTTTAATAAACATGTATAAAATGTTCAATACCTACCTATATCTTATTTGCAGAGGTATATAATATATCTAATCCAAATATTGTATTTAACTAGAAATAGTGAAGTGCGAAAATCGTCAAAATCAGAATCTTGGTCTGGCTAGTGACAAGGAAGGAAATAGGTAAGTGTGGGTACAACGCCTGACCCTCCTTCCCTTTTAACGAGTAATTCCTGGTGTCTAGTTAGTTTCTGAACTGTTAGATATATAAACGTGCTGGTATTTATATAACAATTGTCGTACGACGCTCCTTCATACACCAACTATTAAACAATAAGGTTGATGTACATAAAACTTCAAAACATTAAAGGTCAATATCAAATTCGGTATATAATGTTGATATATAAAATTACAAGGTACGACCCTTTGCCTATCTTGCACATAGTTATTGTATAGGTCCAGTATATCTAATACAAGTTGTACGTCCATTGCAAGTGTCAAGTTTCAAGTACGCGTAAGTTATGATACTCGTTTATGTAAGTTCTTCAAGTTACTATTTGAAGATCATATGATTAAGTGGTCAAATGGGTCAGGTCTGATGAATGATGGTTAGATCAAATTTTTAGTAACTTTACCTGAACGATAAGTCCATCTAAAGGATTGCGAGGAGGCGAGTCTTTCCTCATATGGTTCAGTTTGTTTTCTCAGAAAATAAATGTATCACCAAGGTATTTAACGTTTGTTAGTATGGACATTTTTAGTGATTAACACTCCGTCGTGCTTAGAATAAATACTTACTAATATTATAGATACTGCGGTTCATAGTAAAATACTGGTGTAGATGAAACGGCATTTAAATTGCCATCGCGTCGGGACAAATGTTTGTATGAACTGCAATTATTTATCCTAGGTCTGGGTATTGTTGTACTTTAGTACTCGCAGTATCTGATACCCATTAAACAGGGGTTATTGGTGTATTTGTTTGATTCTTACCCTGATAGAATGTATGACAGAAATATTATGCTATATAGTATAGTCACTGTGTGCATTATTTATAGATATGTATGAACACATGTTTGTCAAACAAAAGACGTGTCGTCAGCCATGTTTGAGCTGACAATCGTAAAGCGTAAGATAATGATACACCGAATTGCACTCGTACGCTAAGATAAACAGTTCTGCGTTTCTCATGAGGCTAACTAAAATTAAGTAAAATACGAAGTTATTATGATGTAGTTTTGATAAAACGTACGATTTTCATAATGTGAACTTAAATTCAGTGACAATCAGTAGCTAAACCGGTATATAACCTACGCAAATTGATAAAAAAAAACCTCTACCGAATAATCTACAACAGCATCCTGCGTTCTAAATACTCAATCACGCCTAGTTGTACAAATCAGACAGCGTACCAAACAATTTGTCACAATAGGCAACGCATCAATTGAGCCATCGCGATATCTCGCGTTGGACTTGATAATTGAGGAAATTGATCAAAAACACCGCGTCTAGATATGGTTTATGAAGTCCACAATTATGCGACTTTATAACTATTCATCGACATCATTTCATCATCATCCATCAGAAAGTGAACTGCAATGGTGATGAACAAAGATGAGCCTGCAAGAAATGCAAGTGAAAGTTAGACTGCATGCACATTTCTTCAAGTTTTTGAATTTGGGGGTACGGCAGTGCCCCCGCCAAGTCGAGCGCGAAGCAAACACTGCCGTACCATCCTTTACTGGAACCATTTCGCCGCATTTTCAGGCCCCTATTTGAGAACCTCTGGATAAGACCAGAACGCTGAAATTTTCGTCATCCAGTAAGCCATAATCACATACTTAAAATCCAAAATTTGAAGTCTGTAGGTCATTTAGTTACGAAGTTAAGCGAAAGCAAAGTTTCGCATTTTAGACAGACACTCACTCACTCACTCACTCACTCACTCACTCACTCATGATCATCAGAATAGAACTAGTACTTCCCATAAACTCAGAGAGCTGAAATTTGGTACAAAGTTAGGGTTTAATGGCCACATAAAGGGAAAACCATAAAAACTAGGATAATCGAAGATCTGGAGTACCTGGTGACCCTGATAAGAAAACACAAGAGCCTAACCAAACTATTAGAGATCGACATACCGCCTTTACAAAAAATATTCAACTACTGGACCGATTTGAAAAATTCTTTCACCATTAGAATCCTACATTATCCCTGATGAACATAGGCTATAGTATATTTTCAAAAATATTAGGGATCCGTATGAAAACATTGATAATGTAATCCAAAGTGTGAAAAAAATAAAAAATAAATCCTTATATTGCGTTTGGTGCGGAAATTATTGACAATAGAGCAAAGTAATGTACTACAGTTTTAAAGAGGACATCAATATCTACAAAAAAGTATGTAATACCATATGTCTAACTATTAGGGATCCGTATGAAAACTTCGATAATGTAACCCAACGTGTGAAAAAAATCCAAAAAAATCCTTATATCGCGTACTCTGCGGAAATTGTTGACGATAGAGCAAAGTGATGTACTACAGTTTTAAAGAGGACATCAATATCTACAAAAAAAGTCTGCGATACTAAATGTTTTATTAGGGATCCTTATGAAAAATTCGATAATGTAACCCAAGGTGTCAAAAAATTACCTATAATATCATTATTACATCCGTGCGACCGACGCCGGGGCTGCTAGTACGCAATAAAATTAAAGGAAAACTCTGGAAAACTCTGGATAAGACTAGACTGGCTTTTATACCTACATAACTTATACTTACAAGTTTACAAGAAGAAATAGTCGAACGATTAACTTTATTCTACTCGAACATTACACAAATTGAATAAACAAATTAACAAATTAAATAAACTAAAATATTAATTTCGCTCAAAATTTGATCAAAATATAATGCATTGATTAAGAGTGGCGGTGATACCCGCACACGTCGCTAGATGGCGCTGACTGTATTTTAAACGCGCTTACGATTTGTTTTTATAATAAAAAAACTACTCATAAAAAGAAAAAAAACTGTGTCAAATAAGAAAATCTAATAAAATAAATCAATAAGCCCACGTTTCTACAAAAAGAAGTGAAATCCCACCAAAAACATTCTGTAAAAAACTAGCCAAGTCTCGATGGAGCTGCTTGTTTATCTCTAAAAAGTAATGAAATCTAGACAAAGTCGTGTCAAGTCTGAGGTTCTTTACTGCGATTTCTTTATTATTATAGAATGTTATGTGACTTGGCCGTTGAAGTGTACACAAGGGTATAAAACCAGGTGCTCCATGACACCATTGCACCAATCTGTCGCCAGAACCGCTACCCATTAACGATGGAAAATTGCCACTTAGAAAACGTTGATTCAATAACCAGTCAATTGTAGGCTTGATAAAGCTGCGTATTTCAATAACACTTATGTAAAGGCGAGCCTGAAACAAACAGTATAAAAAATACGTCTATTTTATGTTAGATCGGTGGTCGATTTGACGCTCCAAAAAGAAGACAGCAGAAGTCAGCATTGTCAATGCTGAATGCATGTGTTGCACGATCAACAACAGCCTAAAAAAGACACTAGCGTCCAATTACCAATACCTGTATTGGCTATTATCTCGCTTAACAAACATAGGTAGTTACAACAGATATAACATTACGTGTAAACAAAATTGACTTGTACCCACTAACGTATAAAGAATGTTCAACGGCCAAGTCACACAACATTCTATAATAATAAAGAAATTGCAGTAAAGAACCTCAGACTTGACACGACTTTGTCTAGATTTCATTACTTTTTAGAGATAAACAAGCAGCTCCATCGAGACTTGGCTAGTTTTTTACAGAATGTTTTTGGTGGGATAATAGTTACATGAGGTCTACCAGGATCAACTACGACTAGACAATAAACCATTAGCTCCTATCTTGTTAAAAATACGAGTACAAGTAAAATGATAATGGACCACCCAGCAGGTCCTAACAATAATAGGATGTCCAACAACTTTTTATAGAAAATTCCAAGCGAGGTTTAGCTCTGAGCTAATTGCTTAAATTATCAAGTCTTTGTGTAATTGTGTAGAATAGTGTAAGTTGGGTTGAAACAATAAGAAATGAAAATAATAAATTAAAAGTATTGGTGGACATTTCACACAGCGCCATGGGTTATTCGCACTTCGTACACTCTATTGTTATGCAAATTTTTGCAATTTTACCGCAGTTAGTACAACGGCTTTCAAGACAGTCAAGGTAAAAAGTGCATTAACACATGATTGATAAAATAGTATAATCAACTAAGTACTTGTATGACAAAGTAGGAAAGATACCCAAAAAAAATTGAAATTATTGTCTCTTCTGCCGTCACTCTTGTGTTGCATAACTCATAGGTACATAATTTTTGATAAAATTAATGAAGTATATATTTATAATAAAAAAAATAGGATCACGAGTTTAATAAATTTACACATCCTTTCAGATCTCCAGGCGCTTAGATCCTTAAAGATGTCTAAAGGGGGTAGTCAGAGGCACGTCCAAACATTATATTTAGCGCATGCCCACATTTTTCAGTAGTTAGCATTCCATACGGGACAGGTTGCAAGCCCATCGCTGCCCACCACCCAAGAATAACTAGGATCACGACTGTAATTCCCAAGTACGGTAGACATATTCTCAGATCCCAATGCGTGTACATCCTTGAAGAGTTTCTAAAGAGGGTAGTCAGAGGCAAGTCCTAACATTATGTTTGGTACTACACCCACATTTTGCGATACGTTCTTGATTCGTAGTATAGTATTTATAAAAACTGCTAAAACTTTTATCATTCACTGTACTTAACTCTCAATTTTTCTATGCTAATTTCAACCTTATAGAAAGAGTGTACGAAGTGAGAATCGTTGTATGGGATTTCAAAATTATTTTTTATGACGTTTTAAAAGGTCGAGTGTACGAAATGCGAATAACCCGCGCCATCTGCGCCTCAAAACAGCCTCAAACTAAGCAAAGCTTGTACTATGGAAACTAGATAACTGATAGAGTACTTATATAATTTTTATTTTGTAAATTCATACATAAGATACATACATTATAATATAACACCCAGAATCAGAACAAACATCTATGTTCAACACAAATGTTTGTCTTGGAGAGGCGAACAAAACTTACAACCTACAGGGCAGAAAGACAGAGTTATTACTGAGCTGTGAGGACTGTTGGTAATAACTCTGCCTTCGGCATTACGATCTTTCACAATTAATCGCAATGCTGATTCCATCATAGTTCAAACTGGACACTCGTGTAACAAATAAATAACTAATAGCATGACAAACAAACGCACGGTGTATTTATAAAAATAATAGTCAATCGGCCATCAATGACCGCGTTATGGTGATAATGTGAAATGTTTGGTTTTTAGGTTTCCGTACCCAAAGGGTAAAAACGGAATCCTAGACTTCGCTGTCCGTCTGTCTGTCACAGGGCTGTATCTCATGAACCGTAATAGCTAGACAGTTGAAATTTTCACAGATGATGTATTTCTTTTGTCGCTATAACAACAAATACTAAAAACAGAAAATAAATATTTAAGTGGGGCTCCCATACAACAAACGTGTTTCTTGTAGATAATGGTACGGAATCCTTCGTGCGCGAGTCAACTCGCAGTTGGCGGGTTTTTTTTGTATGGCCTCAGTCTACCCGGATAAGACGGAAAAAGTGATAAAACTGCATTATCTTGAAACATAACAAGAAACTGTCTATAATTTACTTAGTATGATTTTATCTAACGAATTACATAAAAATGAACTGTTTAGCTATTTATAGTTTTGATTAAAAACGAAACTAGTGTTTTTGAAGAGCCAACTTAGGAAAATAAATCTATCGAACAAAATGTTTTACCATTCGTGTTTCTGTCTATTTTTTATCTAGATTATATCCCTATGTTATCGTTGTCATAAAAAAAACAAAAGTGTATGTTTCGCGGTTATTGAGAAAAAACGATTCTGCATATATCAAAAAAAAATATTTCTCGTCTTAAGAAAAAATTCAAAGCAATGTATAAGTAGATGGTAGAAGGCAGTCATAAAACTAACGGTACTAGTAAATTGTTGAATTAAATCTAGGATATTCTTGGAAAAAAATCGTTTTTGAGGAATAATCTATCACCTACTGAACCCCAAAAAACTCCACTTTATGAAGGCAATGACCAAAGACTTATAGTATGAACAATGCGTAGGCAGCGGTCACCGATACTGTGAACTGGAACATTCCGGAGCGATAAGACGATGCAGCCCGATGAGACGACGTATTATTCTTGGCTCGCTGACCAAGGTGAATAAATATTATGTATTGACGATGAATATCTGCGCATGTTGATGAAGACCGTAAGTATTACCAGGAGTCCAGTCAAAGAAAAGCTGCAGGTCATCATCTTCACAATTAATCAAATCCATCATCATCATAATTTCAGTCGACGTCTATTGCTGGACATAGGCTTCCCCCAAAGGTCGCCACAATGACCGGTCCTGCGCAGCCCGCATCCAGCGGTTTCCCGCAACCTTCGCCAGGTCATCAGTCAAACCTCATGGCGGGCCTTCCCTCAATAGGAAAATCCATAATAGGATGATGTTCAGGGTGTCGAAGTAAGTATCCACTTTCACTTTAGTTCTATTATCAAGATACCACATGATAGTAAGACGAGATCGAGCCCAAGAATCAACAGGTATGTATGCTGTCTCTCACTCTATATGACAAACATTAAAATATTTTTATTTCGTTTGTTTGTTTCTCGCTGTTGCTGTCACCAACTATTACGGGACACTTGCTGATAGTATATAAAAAAATAAAAACCCAAAATACTATTTGAGAGACATTCAGCAAACATAACATGTATTTTACTCTTTAGAATTGAGAAGCAATCTACGTCATCAAATTATATTTGATTGATAATAAATTGGATTTATATTAAGCAGGTGAGATGGCGCATTATTTCCTTCACGTACACTTGATAAATGCGCACAAGGTATCGACGCTAATATGCATTAAGAATGTGTTATTTTCCATGACTATTTTTTTTTATTAAAAAGAATCCATTAAAGCAATCACAAACAATTATGATTATGATGCACCTGAGCTACAGTAGTCATAAATATATCTGTGTAGCTTGTTTGTATCTAATACAACTATAAACATGTGTTGCAGTATTACCCCTTTACGTAATAAAACGTGAGGAATAACGGACAAAAAACTCAAACAAAAAAAAATCAAGGTCAATGAAGACGTTTATTCTCTAATCTACTAAGGCACTTGTCCCACCGCCGCCGGCCATACGCGAGAAGTGATGAGAGCTAGAAACTAGATACGAGTTGGCGAGAAGCGAGTGTGTAGCTCGTATAGAGGTCTCGCTGGGCTATAAAGCGTGTGAGTGTGAGCGATTGTGGCGGGCGATCACGCGCGCATCTCGCTCAGCGCAACCGAGCGTACAACCCGGTCAGAATATCTGTGCACCTCGCTGGAATGAGGCGCCTCTCCCGCCTCGCCCGTACCCATGACGTCACGAGGTCAGGTGCACAGATATTGTGACCGGGTTGTACGTCAGAACTCTCGGCGTCAGTTCTGCTGACCTTGGCGCAAGCATCGCTGAGCGTATACCTTTTGATGAGCGAGTTATACTTTTGATAGTGGTCGCTTTGACAAAATAGCGGAAAGAGAGATCTCGTTGACAGTGTGAAGGGCCAACAATCAACTAACGGAATCTATCTTTTGTTAGTTTCTTGAGCGAGAAAACAGTTGATAGCTAATTGCTCGCCGGTGGTGAGTGTGCCTAAAATGCGGTCGGCAGTTTTTATAGAAGACAATTTTTTAAATTTACTAATACAAGGATCTGTATTATACTAGATAATGCAATCGAAGACGGAGACTGGGTTTGATTCCAGAGATCGTCCCAGTTTCTGTGGTCCTTTCAAGCGAACAAGTCATATCGCACTAATACCTAACTCATCGCAAAAAAATAATTGTGGCTGCGTCACAGAATAAATGCTGCAGGTGCATGGACAGTTGATGGGCTATCTATGAAATCACAACAACCGGTACCGTTATGTGAGCTCTTTGAATGCCATTTGATCTGTTGACATTTACTCCGCACTTTAGAACGGACAATAACAGTGCAAAGTTGCTTATTTTTCGCACAATGAGAGAATCATCAATAAACAGACAATGACCGTGAGAGGAGCAATACGCTAAAGTACTGTGAATATGTCTTATGTTCATACACGAGTACTGGTTATATAAATTATAAAGTGCCGTGAAGACAATTTGATCCTCCTTTTCTTCAAATATTAAAAGATAATGGCAAAATTTAATAAAGCGGCAGAAATCTTTGTAAATCATTAAAGTATATTTATTTTCGTCTAGCCGACCCGTGACAGACTCTGAGAAACTGATGTCAGATTTTTTGCACACCAGCGCCATCTTTACCAATATCCCATGTGCATATTTATGTCATATTGGGAATATTTTTCTGTTTTCACCCTTTGTTTTGGTCGGGCATTATATCTACATCTACAACAAATCTCATCTTAATCCGTTTTGTCGTTTAGGCTTGATTGACTTTCAAACATTAAAACATCCTGACAAACTTTCGCATTTATAATATTATTACGATTTCGTTATCATCGTTTTGTCTAGGTGTAAGGTATTATAAGTATGTATTTATAAAAGAAAAAGTACATACGTACTTATCAGAGATAGAAGCACCCTTCAAAAAGTTCTGTCTGCCCCCTTGTTAGCGGCAGGGGGACAGATCGTACGTTTTATTCCACTTAGGTGGACAGAGCAAAGGGACAGACGGGAATAATTCGTTTAAATTGACTAAGTGTGGGCCGTTGAACGTTTCACCGCGAGTGCCATTTGAGAGATACCCAGAGCTAATGAGCGGGCACGTCGGCTTGTAGGCAATCTTATGACATTGAGTAGCCCGGTCTTTATGTAATACTAGTTCCTCCCACAATTTTGCTCGCTTGGTACCCAGATAAAAATAATACAGGATAGGAAATCTGTTTTCAAGTGTCATCTAAATCGGCTCAGTTGTGACGGCACGATCGAAACATCCACATCAAAATATTAACAAAAAATCGTATTAATAAGTAAGATCATAGATTCTGTGGCGATAATTTACAATGGTTACGCTCCGGTGGGCTTCAAATCCTGATTCAGTATCACTGTTAATTCTAACAAGCGATCGGAGAATGAAAACGTTCGACGCTATCAAGGTTACCAAATAGAATACACCTACTTCTGTAGTGCCAAACTTTACAGCGGATTGCACTATACCTTCCCTCGACATCACCCTCCTTATTTCGAAGTGAATCTATATTATACAAACACGGCTCGCCTCGGCTTTACGCCCCTACCTTCCCTAATAATCAGCCATTGACGAAATCCGTAACAAAATTAGCCTTTTGAGACTACTTCAAAAAGGAGAAATGCTTCTAGATTGTGCAGGGATAATACTATAATTATAAATCCAAACGATTGTGAGGATGTTTGTATGTCATATATTTGTACATAACTTATGGCGTGGAATAGCATTATAGACTACTTTTTGTTCTTTTTGTTCAACGTATCGACCAAATGCCAAAACTGACACATTTACTATACAAAAAGTGTCAGTTTGGATTCGGACGAAACGTTATCGATACGATAGTGATTCGTGCTCAGGCCACTGGTCGCAGGAGCTAGTAATTTATAATTCTTCGACAAAGTCTGAACTGATATGAAGATTTTCAGTTATTTTGTCATCAAGTACCTACCAGCTGTAAATGCTTAGAGCCAAGTAAACTAATTGGGGTGTTCCATGTCAATTTGAGATCGGCCTTGTTGTCACGGATCTCGCGTGTTGCATGCAAGTGCTAACAAGTTAATTGGTATCGAGTGCAGCGCGAGTTCACAGAAATATCCTTTGTTGTATTAATACTATTTCCAACTATTTATTGTTATGAAGCTACCAATGATTCAAGAGAAAAGCGTGACTACGACTCCAGTTATCTTAATAACCTTGTTTACCGTTCTCAAAATGTGAGTCTTGGTATATTTATTTTATTATTTTCCATACAGCAAGAAATTCCTGATTGATTGACATAATAATTACGTTTATAAACTTAAAAATGACAGGTTTTCAATGGAGGTATAATAAGTAATAGATTCTTAAAATTCCAATTAGTTCTTATCAAAAGTGATTGGAACTAGTCTGCAGCAGGTATATTAATTATAAAAAAAACCGGTCAAGTGCGAGTCGAACACGCGCACGAAGGGTTCCATAACATTATCTATAACAAAAATGGCAAAAAAATCACGTTTGTTGTATGGGAGGAGTCCCACTTAAATATTTATTTTATTTTGTATTTGTTGTTATAGCGGCAATAGAAATACATCATCTGTGAAAATTTCAACTGTCTAGCTATCACGGTTCATGAGATACAGCCTCGTGACAGTCAGACGGACAGCGAAGTCTTAGTAATAGGGTTCCGTTTTTACTCTTTGGGTACGGAAGCGATACATAAATGAGCGGTTACGATCTAAATGTATGAACTATGAACTATGAACAATGCCAAAGAAAAGGCTAAAAACCAAATCGTTCTACGACCGTTTGTACACCCAATGAATGATAGGTCAACTCTACTGTGTTTTATACTTTTAATTTTTCTGTAAATCTCAACTCAACTTGCATGAGTACGTAAAGAACGAGACAAGGAACTGCCGTCAGACGGCTCTTCGATGATGCAGAAATGTCAATGAACTCAGAATAGCCTTGAAAACTCACATTCGCATGTGGAATACATTAAAACATGACAAATTAATATGGAATCACTATCACTATATAGTCGAAAGCCCACAAACGTTAAACAATAATTGTAAGAAAGTGTACGAACCTTAAAGTATATGTAGATCCCTAAGAAAATTCCACATAAAACACATCGTAGGTACTATTGAATATTATTCAATTCAATAATTATCAAGTCGCAAGTTTCATATGAATTTGAGAGTGACTTTGACTTGACTTGATCTTCATTTCAAGTATTTATCTTATTTATTTTCCTTAACCAAAGACAATCGATTGTGATTGTCGCTCGTTACGTAATTAATGTACATTGTTGCAACAAAGCATTGAAAAAAGACATATCAATAGGTGTCAATTCAAACCTATTAGCAATTTTAAATAATCCTCTTGGCAAAATGATATTTTCAAGGGCAGTTTATATTTGCTACAAATGATATACTAAATTGTAAAAGTAGGTACCTACAAACGTGCGCGTGTTAACGTGGGTTTTCTTGAAAACCAAAGAAAATTTAAGGTACATAAATGTTTGATTATTTTATAAAAATACTATCTTCCGTTCGCGGCTTGGCTCACGTGGTCTCACGGTAAACAGTTATCATGTTTCAATCCTGTACAGTAATATCGGTTCAGCCGATAGGACGTGATTGAGTAATTAACAAACATCCACACTTTACCATTTGTAGTATCAAGTATTGTGTAATTAGTATTCTAATAGCCTGCGACTGACCGGTTTTATAATTGGGGTAAAAAGTTATGTGCCTGTAGGTATGTCTCTTACCAATGAATTTTAAAAAGCCGATTTTAATGTGGTTTTTGCTTTAGGAATCATTGCAATTTTTTTAATCTTGCTTTTTATAAAACGTTGTCAGGTCAAATTCAATAATCCCACAGAAAAAAACACATTCAGTTTTTCCAAAACTTTACGCCACCCTTGTCACTTAGGGGTATAAAAAATACCCTACGTCATATTCTTATACTTACCAAATATACACAAAAAAAAACACATAAAAATCGGTCGAGCCATTTCGTAGGAGTTTGGTTAAGAAAACTGTGACACGAGAATTTTACCTACGAGTAAGTAATTTAAATGTTCAACAGTCGATACAATATATCAGAAGGTACATTTAGAATTTTAAATAAATAACCTTCTCTGCAGCATTTGAAAAGTTCAAAGTTAAGTTGAGTTCAAGTATAAGCTGAAATACTTGTGTATATCGCGTCCTTCAACATTGATCTTATGACAAATTTCAGTTTTGTACAATTAATTATGGCACGTGCCGTTACGGACAGTGGACGGTGTAGGTAGAACAAGGTAGAACCAGGTACGAGTATGACGTCATCGACCATCCGAGGGCGAAGATGTATAAGGAAAGTTCTTTGGAAATGCCTGAGTTTTTTGTTGCAGCAGCTTTAATATTTTTGTTTGGTCTGGGGTTTTTCCGTAAGATTGTATTCAAAACAAACACGTGTACAATATCTACATAATAATAAACAATTCGGTTATGTTCTAACTTTTTATGAACCTAAAGTAAGTAAGTAAGTTTATCATACACCATACTTCTTGAATATCACATGATAGCGTTTTAGCAGCAAAAGAGAAAATATTTGGGGATATATATCTTAACTGAGTATCGGGGTATTCTTGGTCTTGGAAAAAAGGAGTGAAAAATTATTTGAGTGGGAAACGTAAAGTTGGTTGGTATTTGCGATTGTAAATGAAAAATATTAATACTTGTTGCGATAAAATGCTTAAAGTTACCTACAAGTAATTAAATGATTTGATTGATTATTTACGACCTTGGAGGCGTGGTGAGTGAGTAGGTTACGGAGTTTACTGTAAAGTTCTCACAGCCACGTCTGTCTGTCTTTCACCTTATTGGTTCGGAATCACGAAAACTATAGACGGATTCCATTATATTACGGTTTTCAAAACCTGATTAACAATGAAGGTTTGCATGCAAAAATCTCTGTAAAAACCATGGACTCTTCAGGTACTATAGAATAAAACAACCTTGAATTTGAAATCGATTCGCTAAAGGAGGTATCGGTTACATCTGCGGATAACACTGTGGTTTTACACTGCATACCTGCCGTAATGATGCCAATTGAGTAGGCTAATGTTCTACAAGTATCAACGAAACATGCACACATGAGAATACTAATTATATTTACTGCCTTGATTAGCATGTTCAATCATTTATGCACACTTCTATTGTCTACGAATGATCGAGTTATGGTTTGCCAAGAACAAGTCTGATAGGTACCGATCGTTGATATAAAGTATGGCATCGTAACTGGTAAGTTTATGCTATGCCGCGTTCTTACAGTCGTTATAAATACTTTTTCGAGCAAACTATTTCACAAGAAACCCTACTGCCATAAACAAGTGCAGTATACTTGAGCGCCACTTACAAGCACCACGCTAAAATATCACATGTTTCAAGGAACGTTGACACAGCCAACCGGTCGTAGCAACATCTTCATTTGAGATTTTTTTTTATAATTTGAGATACAATTTAAAGCCTTATCGCCTCACAATAAGAGTAACCTCGCGACCGATGGGTAGTGATTTCGCCAATCAATATCCATTGCAACTTGTTTTGTTCAATTTGTTATCTGAGACGTGCAAATGAGATTTGATACGGTAAAGAACATCCGCGAAATGACTCGGTGTTTGTCGTTTTAAAATTTACACGACTTGTGTTTCCATATGTCACAGCTTACTGGATGAAAAGTGAATTTGGGATCAAACTAGAAGAATTTATAAAATACTAGGTGCTCGCCCTGGCTTCGCACGGGTGGTACCTGAATGAAAAGTAGCCTATGTGTTATTCTGATGTATTTATGCTATATTACTGTTAAGTTTAATTTTAATCCGTTCAGTAGTTTTTGCATGAAAGAGTGACAAACACACGCACACCCACTCACTCACTCACAAACTTTCGCATTTATAATATTAGTACGATAGTGGGATTTTGTCATGTATGATGTAGTAACATATCAAATGAAAGAGCTTACTATGTGATTTTTTTGTTAATAATGCCGATAATTATTAATTTGTTTTTATATCACATAAAAATATTTTTGCGATTATTTGCAGTTGAAGAATTGACCGTGATATACAATGTATGGAAAATCGACTCACTCAGACTTTATCTATTATTCAGAGCTCCGTACTTATGAAGTTTGGTAAAGTTTTGTTTACGTTTTAACGTCGCTGTTTGTAAATAGAAATACCAAAGATAGACACTTCATAATATGTTGTTATCCGTGTTACATAATACTAATTCTAGGTGATTCCCACGTACTTCTTATACCTTCAATATGTTATTCTCGAGTAATATTGTATCTTAAGGACCTTTGTATTATTTATAAGTATTTAACTTTCAAAACCCTTAAAAATGCTTTTAGTTCACATGACCATTTTTTGTTTAAATAAGTTGCACTACGATAAGTGGTTTGTAGTTCTGTGAACAATTTATAATCTTATGGACCTTTTTGGTACTTGACTTAACCTGCAAACCATTACGTTATACATTTATTAATCTTAAGGACCTTTTTGGTACTTGACTTAACCTGCAAACCATTACGTGATTCTCAAGTAGTATTGTATCTTAAGGACCTTTGTATTCTTTATAGGTACTTAACTTTCAAAACTGTTTAAGTTCTTACAATACTTTTGTTTAAATAAATTATTAGGATAAGTGGCTCAGTTGTCTACAACTGATAGTTTATGGATACTTTACATTCCCGACCATGTAAATCCCCAACATATGTCTAAATATTCCCACACCTTTCTTAGTATAAATAAGTGGCATTAGAATAAGCAAGTCACTTCACTTCCAACATCCAAATTCGACACATCTCATTGTACTAAGTTCGTAATACTAAGTTCTAAATCTAGTAAAAGTGTAAATACTAAGTTCTAAATCTAATAAAGTATTTTAAAAGTAAATTGTGCTAATTACTACATAACATTTTGGCGCAGCCGGTAGGAATGCAAAAATCGCGAATAAAAGTCGGAGATAACGTTTCTACGGTTTAACTAAACAAAAGACTAACAGTGAAACGGTGCCTACAGGGTTTTAATCTTCTCCGCCGAACCAACGATGTGCATCCGCAAAACATTTATTGTGTTACTGTGGTAAGTGGCTCATTCTTATATGCTCCTTTGTTCTATTTCCTAATCCTACAACATTCATCTCGATTCCTTTAATTATTCGATCATCGATTCATTATGTCCATCGACTCTAAAACAACTGAAGCGGAATCCGCTACAATGGATATAGACTTCAGAATGCTTTTGCAACTTATTCCTGAATTCGACACCCTCAAACCTACTCAAGAAGTTTATCGATTCATTAGATCGTGTGACTCAGCTTTTGAATTAGCATCAAAATCTCAAATTAAGATACTTTTAACATACGCATTAAACAAAATCACGGGACCAGGGTCGTCAGACGTCCACACGAAGCGGTTTCAGACATGGCCCGATTTAAAATGTTTTTTAATTCAAAAGTACTCGCATACAAAGACGCTGGGACACTTACAACTAGAGTTACAATCTCTTTTTCAAAAACCCAGTGAATCCATCACCGATTATTTTCATAGGGTCGATATGTGTAGGAGCAAACTCGTAGAAAAATTATCCACTGAAACGAAAGACAATACATTGGAAGGCCGCGTGGCCACCACCGAAGAAATGGCACTAAACGTCTTTATTAACGGGTTAAACTCAGATATAGGTATAATGCTTAGGGTTCACACTATATCTAACCTCACCGACGCAGGAAACTTGGCTATTCAAGAAGAAAAAATTAGAAACATGAACAACGCTAGACAAATTCTATATAAGAAAAGCGTCCCAAACCCAACAAACAACTTCCGCACAGATAATAGCATGCGTACGAACGAAATTAGACAGACACAAAACAGGAATAGCATCCCACAGCAATCACAGAGCCATACTAAAGTTTGCAACTATTGCAAATATCCGGGACACTTAATCTCGGAGTGCCGTAAACGCGCTTATAACAACAACCTAAGACAAAATCTTAACTCTGTTCAACAAACGTCTCAACAACGGCCTGCGGCCCCTGCTAGAGTAAATAATTTAAACTCTCAAGCGGCCGGAGAGATGGGCACTACTCCGGAAACCGCTTCGATTTGCTACTCCAATGCCCGGACACTGATGTCAAGCCCCAATTCGAACCAGAACATGGATATCGAGGCGGAGGCACTCCAACTAGGATGGTAAAACCTAAACCAACCCTAGATAGTAATCTTAGGAATCATGGGTTGCCTCATTCAGTCCATCGGGGACAGGCACCCGTGCTTCAGCTCAACAAGAATCGCATAATGGCACCACAAAATAGACCAGTCTATCGGAGACAATTTTGTGATGCCAGCACTCAAACTGAAATCCTAAATCTGACTCAATCAAATACTAACTCCCAAATCAATACTAGTCCAAATTCTATTTCTACCAAATCTGATGCAAAATCCAAATCAAACTCTGAATCAAAATCGACTCAATCAAATACTAACTCCCAAATCAATACTAATTCAAATTCTATTTCTACCAAATCTGATGCAAAATCCAAATCAAACTCTGAATCAAAATCGACTCAATCAAATACTAACTCCCAAATCAATACTAATTCAAATTCCATTTCTACCAAATCTAAATCAAACTCTAAATCAAAACCTAAATCAAAATCGAAATCAAACCCTCAATCAAAATATACCAAACCCGCTGTACCTATTACTATTTCCTCACTTAACGTACCTCCAGAAAATCTTCTACATTGCCAATTCCATATCGAAGGAAACCCAGTCACGCTACTCGTTGATACGGGAGCCTCTATTTCGGTCATAAATAAAGCGAAAATAGGAATGGCACCTCTAGATGTATCGAACATCGTATCAATCGTAGGTATCTCGGGTAACCAATCCTCAATTCAAAGTTTTGGAACGGCTCAAATATCACTAGACAATTTTCCTAAATTCAAATTCCATGTAGCTAACCTCAACATTCAAGTCGACGGTATCATAGGTAACGATTTCATGTCAAAATTCAACGTTAACATCTATGTCCAATCAAAATCCATGAGAATCCATGATCGCTCTTACAAACTCTTCTATGTCGGCGAAAAAGGATTAGCCAATAATAAAAACGAACAGTTCGTGGGTCAACGCTCAGAAACCGTTATCACATGTTTTACTAATGATATTCAAGACGGATACGCTGTAATCAACAAACAACAAATTCAAAGCGATATCTCCATTCCTAACGCGTTAGTCGCAGTCAAAAACCACAAATTCTTAATCACTTGCGTAAATTCTAGTAACGAAGACAAAATTATTTCTATTCCCATAGTTCAAGCGACTCCATTATACGACGATAAGTCATTAAACAATCTCAAATTCCCAGTAAATCTATCAAAAACGATTAACAGTAACGGCACTAGTAACAGACTTATACGGCAAGACCATTTGAACGCCGAAGAGAAAGACTCTCTCGACAAAATCATCTACGAATTTTCAGATATATTTTATTATGAAGGCGAAACTTTGACATTCACAAACCACACTAAACATTCGATCCCTACAACTTCAGAGATACCGATTCATACGAAAACCTACAGGTTCCCTTTCGTTCATCAACAAGAAGTCAAAACTCAAGTTCAGAAAATGCTAGATCAAAACATAATTCGACCTAGCACCTCCCCTTGGAGTAGTCCTATCTGGGTAGTACCAAAGAAATTGGATGCCTCAGAGAAACAAAAGTGGCGTGTAGTTATCGACTATCGTAAACTCAACGACATAACAGTAGGAGACAGCTATCCCTTACCCAATATTTCCGATATTTTAGATAAACTAGGTCACTCAATCTATTTCACGACAATAGATCTAGCCTCAGGATTCCACCAAATAGAGATGGACCCTAAAGATGTCCCTAAAACAGCTTTCAATACACCTTACGGTCATTACGAGTACCTTAGAATGCCTTTTGGCCTTAAAAACGGACCAGCCACGTTCCAACGTGCCATGGACAGTGTCCTCCATGGATTGCAAGGTGAACGCTGTTTCGTCTACCTTGACGACATCGTTGTTTTCGCATCTAGTCTTCAAGAACATGAACAAAAACTCACTGAAGTCTTTAATCGCCTTAGAGAACATGGTTTAAAAATCCAGCCAGATAAATGCGAATTCATGAGAAAAGAAGTAGCTTACCTAGGTCACATAATCTCTAACGAAGGTGTAAAACCGAATCCTGACAAGGTAAAAGCTGTTAAGGAATTTCCAGTCCCAAAATCCTGTAAAGACATAAAATCATTCCTAGGACTTGCTGGTTACTACCGCAGGTTCATTCCGAATTTTAGCAAACTCACGAAAGCTATGACAAGCCTTCTTAAAAAAGATGTCCCATTCGTTTGGAGTGAAGAACAACAACGCGCATTCGATAGTTGTAAGGACATCCTTACAACGACACCTATTTTACAATATCCCGATTTCAACAGAGAATTCAATTTAACGACTGATGCTTCAAAATACGCGATAGGTGCAATTCTTTCACAAGGAGAAGTCAGCAAAGACTTGCCAATTGCATATGCTTCACGTACACTAAATAAAGCCGAGTCTAATTATTCTACTATAGAACGCGAATTATTAGCCATAGTGTGGGCAGTAAAGCATTTTCGACCTTACCTTTTTGGTCGAAGGTTTAAGATACTCACGGACCATAAACCTCTAGTTTGGCTTATGAACATCAAAGACCCAGGTAGCCGCCTAGTTCGTTGGAGATTAAAACTCGAAGAGTACGACTACGAGATAGTATATAAATCGGGTAAAACCAACACTAATGCAGACGCTCTTTCCCGCCCTCCGGTTATGAACTCTAACATCATTGACTTAACAAACTCGACTCCAAATTCTCCATCAGAGGAGTATCTCCAACTCAATTATGAACATTATGCAGCCTTAGATATAAGAGAACGCAATTGTTTTGAATCCTCTAAAGTCAAGTTCTCACCTGACCGATTATTAGATCCCAGACATAAAAATGTCTTTATTCCCACATCTTGCAAACTCTCAGATCAAAACGAAATATTCAACGAAGCTTTAAGCTTGTGCTCCGGTGTAGAGCACTATGTAGCAAAAATCAAAAACCTTTATGGCACGGATATCCTAATTTCAAATGAAAAACAAAATCTTATATTTTGCTGTACTAGGCCAAATCACTTCGACCCATGGGATGCTGAAAGCTATTTCAAAGCTCTGCTTTCCTGTCTTCAACAACATACTATCTCCCAACTTTTTGTCCCAGATCTTAAAAATGACCACACCTGTAAACTAGTCAATAATGAACAAATTCATATCTCAACATACTTGGCTGAAAACTATGATTGCGAAATCACAATTTGCGAAAATAAAGTTAAGTATCCAAAGTCAGAAGATATCCCTGATATCCTGAAAACCTATCACGATGAACCTCTATCAGGACATCGTGGTGTAGTCGAAACTACCAGGAAAATTAGAAACGAATTCTTTTGGAAAGGGATGACCAATGACATAAAAACTTACGTCGAATCTTGCGTTATCTGCCAACGTAATAAAATACAAAGAAAATCTTTTCAAGCTCCCATGGTCATAACCTCCCAATCAACCGAATCTTTCGAACGCGTTTCAATGGACTTAGTCTCTTACTCGGACATCAGTGAAGGCAATAACAAATATGTTTTAACTCTCCAAGACGATCTTACGAGATATGTACAAGCATACCCGATCCCAGACAAAGAAGCGGTAACTGTAGCACGGCAATTGCTTAACTTTTGCCAACACTACGGAGTACCAAAGAGATTCCATTCAGATCAAGGCACCGAATTTACGAATAATGTAATAAAACAACTGATGAAATTCTTCGGCTCTAATCACACTTTCAATACAACTTACCATCCTCAAACTAACGGTGCCCTCGAACGATTTCACGCAACTCTACGAGATCACATTCGCATGTACCATAATCGACGGTTAAAGAATTGGGATCAAATCATTCCATTCGCAATCATGTGTCATAACACCTCGATTAATAGCTCCACGGGTTATACGCCGCATGAACTTCTTTTCGGATACAAACCGCGTCCATTCTATTCCATTAAGCCAATTTCTGATTACACTGCATGCGATTATTTAAAAGACCTTAATGAACGTCTAAACGCATCTCGTGAAACTGCACTCAAAAACATCGAAAACATGAAAGAAAAAGCAAAAGAGCGCTACGATAGCAAAATTAGAAATACTATCGAATATAAAATAGGTGATAAGGTAATGTTAAGGGTCCCTAACCCAAATAATTTAGATTCTAAGTGGGAAGGTCCGTGCGAAATAATACGTGTAGGCTTCAACGAAAACTATTTAATTAAGAAAGCAGGCAAAAATCAATTAGTGCATGCCAATCGCCTACGGCCTTATGTCCACTAAGTTAAGTATAGGTATATAATAAAATTAGGTTTAAATTTATTAGAACTCTTCTATTTTCCTAACTCGTCAATTACTTTTATTCCAGCGTAACCACGAAAATCGTTGCTCAAATGATAATATCCGATTCCCTTACCTCACATGCTGGTATTTTTTATGACAAAGAAGGACAAATTTCAATATCTGATGGATCATGGAAGCTTATCGTCTATAAAGACATAAAACCACTATTCATATCTTTCGAATCCCTAACTCGCCTTTCCAACAACTTCCAAGCGACATCAGCTCAATATCAATTTCTTCCTAACGTTCAATCGACCAAATCTTACCTTAACGTAAATCTAAATAAAATCGAATCAAAACTAGCTGAACTCAACATGTACTTGGGAAAGAACTTTCGTGTTAAAAGAGAACTCTTGGACGACTTTGGTTCTGTTCTTAAGTGGCTTATAGGTACACCTGATGCAAAAGATGCAAAACGCTACGACGAATGCATCGATAAACTTGAACGAAATGAGTTGGATCTAAGCAATCTCATGCAAAAACAGTTGCAAATTACATCTTCTACTGTAAGAAATTTTAATGAAACAATCTTTAAAATTACCTTTGACGAACAAGTAATTAATGAAAACATTAATCGTCTCAACTCCTACCTCAACAAGACAGATACTCTTATCTTCGACATCAAAGTAAACGAAGATATCTCTACTATTTCTTTGCAAATCCTAGAGCTTGTTACAAGCCTAGAAAACGAAATTGACGATTGTCTAGCTAGTATTCTTTTTGCTAAATGTAATATAGTTCATCCTTCAATCATAAGCTCTAAAAAGTTGTTCAATGAGCTTCTTAAATCGAATAAAATTAGAACAAACAGAAGGCTAGTCACTTCGGTCACTACTAATAACTTACATACTTTACTAGATTCTTCCTTCTTGACAGCCTATGTTTATTCGAATCGATTAGTCTATATTCTAGAATTTCCTCTCGTCATGAATGATCCTTTAACCTTGTATCATACCTATTCTATTCCAATACAACATCCTAACTCCTCATACTATTCCACAATCATTCCTGAGCATATATACCTGGCTACTAATCTAAGTGGGCAATATTATGTTTCGACGAGTTCACTAGACAACTGCATCACCTTCGCTATGAGAAACAGAGTCTGCAAAGATCTTGTGGTCTACGACTCGGCGGAGCGTCCCATCTGCGAGCTACAACTACTTCTTAGCAAGAAAACTACTATTCCTGAAACCTGCACGGCGACAACATTTCCTGCGGAAATCCAGACGTTTCAACCATTGCATCACAACAGATGGCTCTACATCTTGACCACCGAAACCAGCTGCGTTCTACACTGCGACAATGAAGTTTCAAATCATAAGCTTCAAGGATCAGGCATTGTAACACTATCACAAGGGTGTACGCTTCACACAGGCTACAGCACACTTTCGGCATATCAATCAATGGAAGAAGGCGCGACGAGTCCCATTATAATTCCCGACATAAGGACGGATGATTGCTTTGAGATAACAAAGAACATTGAAGCACCACCACATCTTCTTCCCATCAAGATCAACGACATGCCCTTGGATTCGCTTAACAAAATCAAGACTCACCTCGATAAATACTCAGACGAATTGAAGAAGATCCAAGCTAATTCTAAGTCACAATCGTTCCTAGATAGAAACAACTCTACCTTCATGTGGTTCTATTTTACGATAGGCATCATACTCCCTTCTTATTTTCTTATCAAACTCTGCAAACGATGTCCAATCGGTTTCAATCAAACAAGACGATCATCGGACGGAAGAGGATACGTTCAAATATTCAACAACTGCTTCGACAACTCCCGAAGAGAGCGCAGCACACATATCGCCATCCCGCTTAGAAATATACATCAGACGTCTTCCCGCGTAACAGACGACGAAGAAATCAACACTGAAAACCCTCTAACATCACCTCATTCCCAAAGATTAGGCACTAACGCCCAATCTTTATTCTAAGAGGGGAGATGTTACATAATACTAATTCTAGGTGATTCCCACGTACTTCTTATACCTTCAATATGTTATTCTCGAGTAATATTGTATCTTAAGGACCTTTGTATTATTTATAAGTATTTAACTTTCAAAACCCTTAAAAATGCTTTTAGTTCACATGACCATTTTTTGTTTAAATAAGTTGCACTACGATAAGTGGTTTGTAGTTCTGTGAACAATTTATAATCTTATGGACCTTTTTGGTACTTGACTTAACCTGCAAACCATTACGTTATACATTTATTAATCTTAAGGACCTTTTTGGTACTTGACTTAACCTGCAAACCATTACGTGATTCTCAAGTAGTATTGTATCTTAAGGACCTTTGTATTCTTTATAGGTACTTAACTTTCAAAACTGTTTAAGTTCTTACAATACTTTTGTTTAAATAAATTATTAGGATAAGTGGCTCAGTTGTCTACAACTGATAGTTTATGGATACTTTACATTCCCGACCATGTAAATCCCCAACATATGTCTAAATATTCCCACACCTTTCTTAGTATAAATAAGTGGCATTAGAATAAGCAAGTCACTTCACTTCCAACATCCAAATTCGACACATCTCATTGTACTAAGTTCGTAATACTAAGTTCTAAATCTAGTAAAAGTGTAAATACTAAGTTCTAAATCTAATAAAGTATTTTAAAAGTAAATTGTGCTAATTACTACATAACATCCGTCAAGTCAAGACGTTTGGGCTCGAAAAACATTACCCTTCTTTTGGGGCAGACGGGTAAAAAAGTAACGCGATAAATACCTGTTTGAAATATGTATCAATCGAGTGCTATTTCGTTTTCATTATGACATGTATGTATGCTAGTAAAGTTATTGATATTTGGCACAATAAAAGGCCTTGAAATTTGTTTGCTAGGACATTTAAGTTAATACTTCAATACACTATAGAAAATGATAGCGCAAAATATTTTCAATCTTCGACCTTATGCCCATGCAATACAGTTTACCGAGTAATAAATCGTTTTATGAATAGGAAGAAGCAAATAATGAAACACTTGTGTAACCTTCAATTAGCGGAAGAATATGTAGCTACTTATGTTATCTTCAGCAAATAAAATTTAGGTCGCTGTTTACAAAAACATAAACGTGAAGTCACTGTAAACAACAACGGTGTCTAGAAGATTGTAGAAAAAACATTTGCCAAAAAGATTTGAGATTGCACGATAAAGCAAACAACCGCATTCTCTACAGAATATTTAAAAAAAAACCGGCCAAGTGCGAGTCGGACTCGCGCACGAAGGGTTCCGTACTATTATCAAAACGGCAAAAAAATCACGTTTGTTGTACGGGAGTCCCACTTAAATATTTATTTTTTGCTGTTTTTAGAGAAATACATCATCTGTGAAAATTTCAACTGTCTAGCTATCACGGTTCACGAGATACAGCCTGGTGACAGACAGACGGACAGCGGTGTCTTAGTAGTCCCGTTTTTTACCCTTTAGGTACGGAACCCTAAAAACATAAAAAATGATTCATAATATCTCGTAACCTACCTATTTACCTAACTACGTAGTTAGCATTCCACACGTGACAGGTTGCAAGCCCGTCGCCGCTTTCAAGAATACTAACAGGTTTCCTCACGATGTTTTCCTTCACCGTTTTAAACACGTGTAACGCGCATGTATATTTTTCGAACAGAAATATCGAGGATTCGAACTCGAAATTAATTTGAAATCAATAATATCTACCTAGGTACCTATTTACCTAACTAGTAACTACATGAATTCAATAATTCAATTTCAAACTTTTTAGTCGATCATGTGAAGTACCACCTATTTACCGACTTACTTTACCGATAGTGGTAAAATAGCGCCACCTGCCAGCGGAATTGCAAACATCTTTTATCTTACCTCTCAAACCCCGAGCGGTCGCATGAGACTGCGAAAAGTACCTATAATAACGTAGTAACATCAAATGAAACTAGATGGCGCTAAAATGCGAAAATCACGTTTGTTGTATGGGAGCCCCCCTTAAATATTTATTTTATTCTGTTTTTAGTATTTGTTGTTAGAGCAGCAATAGAAATACATAATCTGTGAAAATTTCATCTGTCTAGCTATTATGGTTCATGAGATACAGCCCTGTGACAGACAGACAGACGGACAGCGAAGTCTTAGAATAGGGTCCCGTTTTTACCCTTTGGGTACGGAACCCTAAAAACTGGTCAAGCCCTAACATTGTCGAGCCACGCACAATGTAGGGTTTCGTAGTTTGAAAAGTTGTCTTTACAAACCCATAATGTTTTTAAAGACCTATCCAACGACACCCCACACCATAGGTCAGAGAGAAAAATAAATAACATCCTCACTTTAGGCGTAAGACAGGTACCCTAAACAAAAAATGTTTTTCAAGATTTTATTGTACCACTTTGTTGACGTGACCATTATGTATTTTTATGCCAAATTACAGCTTTCTAGCACTTAAACTCTCTGAGCTAAGCTGCGGGCGGACGGACGGACGTACGACGAAACTATAAGGGTTTCTTGTAGACTACTAGCAAAAGGCCATGCTCATACATAAATCAACAAAAACCTACAAAAACCTACAAAAAATAAATAAAAATTACGCATAAATTAAAAACCTCTTCTTTATCGGCTTATTAAAATGTTAATAAAGTTGTGTGTTGCGCACAATTTAATTAATACCTATTCCTTTTAAGAATTAACATTGCACTGGGGTTTTCCTGCAGTGAAAAATTGGCAGAGGGGACGGATAAATATTCATCAATATTTTATCTAAATATATGTAAAACTCTTGCGTTAGTGACTGACTGATATATCCACTGATCCTAGAAACTTGAAATTTAGAGGGTGTATACCTATCGGAGTGTAGAGGTGCATTAATTTCCGAAATTCAACCACTAGGGGGGGTAAAGGGTATGTTTGAAAATAAGTTTACGCGAACGAAGACGCGAGGGTTTCCATTAATCATACTAATATTATAAATGCGAAAGTTTGTGAGTGAGTGAGTGGGTGTATGTGTGTGTGTGTTTGTTACTATCACGCAAAAACTACTGATCGGATTAAAATGAAACTTTACAGTAATATACAGATAATAATTACAGTAATGTACATCAGAATAACACATAGGCTTTTTATCCAGGCGAACCACGCGGGCGAAGCCGCTGGCGGAAGCTAGTATAATATACATACAGGTTGGCCAGCTTCGGCAACCATGCACATACCTACATTTATATATTTTTATAATATTGGATGTTACCTTCCACCTTCGCGTTCTACTCATTAAAAGTAACCCCATTATGCTATTTCAGGTTACGAATTGTTGCTTAAAGTTTATCTAGATCGTATTCATCCTGATAGCTAGTCAAGAAAGAACCAAAAATCATAAAAAAATCACAGGTAGCATAAGATAGACTAAAATTCCAATGATAAACTTTCGACCACCGGTGAATTTCAATTTGAATTCGAAAAGTTTAACATTCGCATCAGCCTTCTACATTCACATTACGACAAAAGGAGAAACTCACGTAAAAAATAAATTGCCGATGAAGACGCCGACAATGTTTCGATTAATCTAGAGAATCTTCTTCATGGTGAGTGGACCATTAAACGCGCGCGCTCACGGTGTCTTCATAATGTGTAGTACAACTAAAATTTTGAAAGCCTCTACATTACCGTGCGTTAAAAGTATCCACCCATTTGTCTCCATATTGAAGACTAGATTTAACATGACCGTTATATTTTCGGAACACGTTATATCCGGCTGACCGTGATACCCACGTCAGGGGATTAGCATGAACCACCATCGTATCGACCAAATGCCAAAACTGACACTTTTTCAAATAGTGGTTCGTGCTCAGGCCACTTAAATGTCTAGCCTTAGAGTAACAACTTACTTGAAGTAATATTAGTGGTCTTGTCAGTTGCATTGGCAGTAGCAGTGGTCGGCGCAGACGATGAGGTCCCATGGTCGATAGGCAGCGCCCGACGGGCGCGCTGATGATCCAACGTATCTATGTTCACCCTGTAGCCGTGAGTCATGCCGTTCTCCACAGAATATTCCTCGTTCCATGCTGGAAATAATCAAAACTACAGGTAAACGAAGACATGTGATGTATTTATTCTACTATTTTTTTTATTGGTAAATGCGTTTTAAAGTTTTCAGTAACTTTAAAATTTCCCAAAAATCAACTTATAGAAATCCTTACAAAATGTACCCATGTTTTCAAATGGAACCAGAAACCAAATTATTTTAATGCTGATTTTCCTTTACCTCTCACAATTACATATATATTACTATTTCGACTATGAAATTATATAATGAATTTAAAAGCTTCTATATTATAAAAGAAAATGTTAGTTATCGAAAGGGTAAACTTAAGAAGTAGTGGGATTTTCTATTTCACATTACGAGAGCGGTTTGTAACGTGTAAGTGTGTACCTACCTATACTGATATTATTAAATGATTATGAAAGTAACTCTGTCTGTCTGTGACGTTATCACGGCCAAACCTGGGGCTGGGCCGATGAAATTTCGTATGGAGATAGTTTATAGTCTTGGGACGGTTATAGACTACTTTTTTCCCAAAATTTTCTATTTTTTTACAGGAATTTCAATGTTTTACGATAAAGTAGTCAAAAATCGAGTTCCTAAATCGGACTTAGTCACAGGTAAAAGCTAGTTTGGAACTAAAATTGGGAATTTCGTTTAAGCACGCGACGAAGTGATTAATTTTTTAATTCATTTTTAAAATCAAATTCATATCACTCAACCCTGCCTGTTGTCAATAAATTATGATTGACCTTTTGATAAAAAAAAATCTACATAAGTACTGGTAATACATGACCTTTCGATAAAAAATGTTCAACTTTGTCAATCTGGTAACGGGTCCCTGCACTTACAAGTTGCTTGCTACATCAAGATAATAAATTTCAAAACAAAATGTATGTAGGTATTTATGACGACCCTACTGATACGTTCGCCGCCGCCGCTATTATTTGAGCAATTTTTAAGTCAGTATCAATAATGAATAATAGTAACAATTCTACCAATATTATAATCCTAAAGTTTGTGGGTATGTTTGTGGCTCAATCACGCCTTAACGACCGAACCGGGGCGGGATGAAACTTGATTATGCGAGTACATAGCCTAAGCCCTGGAATAGTACTCGTAGATAGTCTACTTTTTTTTATCTAGGAATCACACGAGCTAAGCCGCTGATAATTAGCTAGTAATTAATAGGTTTTTTTTATCAATAACCAGCAAATGTAAACAATTGTGCTTGAGGAAGCAGGAACACGTATTCGCAGTAAAGAACTGGTAAAAAATGTTTTGACGAGTTCAAACTACCAAAACACGGTTTCGAGGTCGAGATGAGGTGGAGATATTTCGAGGTTACTAAGAATATGGGGATAAATCTCATTGTGTTTTACCAGGTTAGATTCACGATATTAATTTGATAGTTGAAGCCTATCACGAGCACCAGTTTAGTTGGCAATAGAACCCTGGCACTACGCTATGTACCTACGTAATGTTATTAATGGTCACGAACTATAATTTAACGGTTCATTCGTTACGGCGTGATTAAAAATCAAACACACAAACTTACAAACTTTAATATTAAATAATACTAGCAGACCCGGCCACGCGTTGCTGAAGCTGTTTACTATAAATTGAGATGTAAGCTACCTATCCTATCTTTCAAGTTGGATCAAACTGCACACGGTGTGCGTAGAAAATGTTGACTTAACTTCGCTTTCGATAGAAAGATATTGTGAAATCTCAGCTATAGATTTACTTGATTTCAATTTTACAGTAGTTTGCGTGTATAGATCTAATGATTTAATTACACCATCAGAGTTTCTAGACAAATTTGAATCTTTGCTCGACAAGATAAACGAGATTGGCTTAGAATGCGTTATTTTTGGAGACTTTAACATAGACTGCTTACGAGGTAGAAGCAGTAACGTTAAAAAACTAACCGATTTGTTATCGGCCCATGGCATGACGAACTTGGTTGATTTCGTTACACGTCCGCGTAGCTCAACATGCTTGGATCATGTTTATAGTAACTTAGCGCTAGGTACCTTGAACACATCGCCCGTTGTCACCAATTTGAGTGACCACGTCGGTATTCGAGGGGAAATCTTACGAGCGAAATTGGAACCGCAACTAAAATATACGTTTAAAAGACGGTTTAATACTTCAAATAAAGCCAATTTCGCAGCCTCGATCGACAGTGTGGAGTGGAATGCGTTTTTTGGTAAATGTAGCTGTCCTAATAAACTAATTCATACAATAATTCGTGTAATTTGTAATCAATTTGACATTTGTTTTCCATTACGAAAAATCTCAATCTACAAAAAGAATAAATCTTGGATAAATTCTGACATAAAAAACTATAAATTTCTGTTATTTGACATGATTAAGC
The DNA here is from genome assembly GCA_912999785.1 of Hydriomena furcata. Lineage (NCBI taxonomy): Eukaryota > Metazoa > Arthropoda > Insecta > Lepidoptera > Geometridae > Hydriomena > Hydriomena furcata. The sequence goes on from OU538821.1 coordinate 6,860,023, forward strand.
TTAGTAATAACTATGCCCATTTTGAAGACATAATAGTTGAAATGAATAGATATTACGATTATCTAATAGCCGATAGTAAACGACATTTCTATAAAAATATTATTAATTCAAATAAAAACACCTCGAAGGCGATGTGGGGTGTAATTAACAGAGAAAGAGGAAAATTAAATGTACACCGTCTGGATTTTACAGAAGTAGTAGTAGATCCAAATGGTAAAAAATTCCCATGCAAAAAGGACGTCCTAAATGCAACGAATGACCGCTTTTTAAGTGCAGCCGCGACGTGCGGCGCCCCTCGTCCCGACGCCTCCAAAGTGAGTCGCGCGCTGAGCTCATCAAGCACGCCTGCTGACCGTTCGCTGCGACTCACGCTGTTTACGGCAGATGAAGTCTATAACATTGTAGCTAATCGTATACCTCCGAAACGTTCAGATATGTGTTACACAGCCAGGTACACGAGCACAACACGCGCAACCGTCACAATATCAGACCGATATCTCGGAGGCTAGCGAAGTCATCGAAGTTGACTCACGTCATGGGCCCTGCTGTATACAATAAACTGCCAAAGAATATTACCGAGGCCAATACATTATTATGCTTCAAAATAAAACTTAAACGCTGGCTCGTTGACCAATTTTTCTATTCATATGACGAATTTGTAGATTGAGTTGTTAAATGATTCAAATTATTATGTATTTCAAATTATTCAAAATGTCAATCTTTATTATAGAATTATGTATTTAATGCAATTCCCATTCTTATTATTACTACAACTATTAGTAGTATCTTATAGTAACTACAATTAGTATGTAGTACCTGTAGGAAGTACTTACTTAGTATGTAAGTAATAAAACTGTTATTTTATGACGTGTAAAGGTGTTTACCAATAAACGACTATTATTGACAATTATTGACTATTACTATTATTGACTACTATTAGTGCAAAGTTTGATTAAATCGGTTATGTAGTTTAGGAGTCCATCGCGGACAAACAACGTGACGCGTAATGATTGGTACGTTTCGTTGCTTGTGTCAAATCGAAACACATGGCAAACTAGTTTCACGTAGGGCGCGAATATTATAGTGGACGGGTGACGACAACGGACGACGGACGAGCCGTACGTAACCGGTTGGTACAACTTGCTTCTACTGCAGCCACACATAGTCATGCAAAATATAAACGAGACTATAAAATAATTTATCTATTTAGGTATTCTGTGGTAAGACGACATTTTCATCGAGAGTAGCCCAGCGAATAAGAAGTTCTATTGGGCGTCAATATGCGTAAATCATTATTATAACCATCCATCATTGTCTATTCTTATACTAATAAATAATATAATTATAATAATCTATACTAATATGTATACTAATATTATAAAGAGGAAAGATTTGATTGTTTGTTTGCATTGAATAGACTCCGAAACTACTAGTTCGATTTGACAAATTCTTTTACTATTAGAATCCTACATTATCCTTGATGAACATAAAATATATTAATTACAAGAAAAAATCAGGGTTCCCTATTAAAACTTTAATAATGTAACCATTTTTTTATACATAATGGTACTGAACCCTACTTGCGCGAGCCCGTCTTGCACTTGGCTGGTTTTTTTATTAATACAATACTACCACTACTACAAAAATAAAGTCATGTGGCCTGTTTGTACAATACAAGCCAGCTCATATTGGGTGACTTTGTGTAACGCTAATAGGAATTTAAGCTAGTGGTGTCAATTATGTTAGCTGTTGTCTCTTTTAATCTTCACGAAACAGAACGAGATGGATGCCGCTAAAGTAAGTTTGTTCAGGCACAAACAGAATCGGCATCTTTGTCCAATTAAGCGCTATACTCGTATTGCTTGTCCTAGGAGCTTCTGTTTTGGACTTTTGGTGGATTTTCGCACGATATGAATTTGATTTTTTTATTGAAGAATACTTATATGTAGAATACTATATGTATTTAAGAATACTTATATGTAATAATAAGCATATTATACTAGCAGACCCGCTGCAGACGTTGTCCTGTCCAAATTTCGATAATCGCATAGAGTAACGCACGTTGTTATGACGGCTGATGTCAATGTCAGATTTTTTGCACACCAGAGCCTTGTTATCATTTTGGGGATGTTTTTCGTATGTTAAAGTAGTCTATGTTTTATTCGGGCATTATATCTACATCTACAGCAAATTTCATCCTAATCCGTTTTGTCGTTTAGGCTTGATTGAGACACAAACATACAAACAAACTAACAAACTTTCGCATTTATAATATTACAAGCTAACCCGGCGAACTTCGTATCGCTTTAGTAATAACAAATGTTGTGTTAAGTTCCCGTTCCAGTCCCCGTACCCATTCCCGTTAAAAAAATACCCTGCGTCTCCTGGTTCTAAGCTACCTCCCCACCAATTTTCAGCCAAATCGGTTCAGCCGTTCTTGAGTTATAAGTGTTGTAACAAACCCGACTTTCTTTTATATAGTAGATTAGGATTTATATATACCAACAGACGAACTTAAAGATTGAGAGTCGACTTCAGCTATTAAATGAATAAAGATCGATTTATCCTTGGACCAGCCATGTACTTACACGAATATTATAACTAGGTAAAGATTGTTTGTGATTACGTAAGTTTGGATGTTGTTGTAATCTCCGGAATGAATGAATCGATTCCGAAAATTATTCAACTAATGGAAGGTAATACCTCTATTGTGTTATAGGCTATATTTCATTCTGAGGGGCTTAAACTAGGGATAGGGATATATTGTATTGTGAATCGCAATCATAAATACCTAAAATGGAAATAAAACAGTTGATTGATATTTCCAATTTTAAGGTATCAATACTACTAGGTACGGTTACGGCATCGCTTAGCAGCTACAATACAAGAAACGAAGTTTATCTCATCATTAGCGTTATGATAGTTTCTTGGATACCTTGACCGATTGGTACGACATACGAAAGCGACAGCACTGAAGTTATTGTCTTTATTCGATACCAAACAACGGTTATGTACAAAACATGCCGCTGTGCATGCTAAGTAGTTTTTTTTTTGACTAATATTTTTTGTTGCGGTCTATAGGTTGGATGCCTAGATGTAAAGACTATGGCACTGATATTACCACAAGACCTCGTAGAAAATTTCGACAATGCACTCTAATGTTTGCGCCTTTTAATAACAAAAAGGTCTTTCTAGACCTTTCTGGTGTGTTTTGAGTAAACGTGTACGAAAATAAGTTCTTAGAAACTAGTAAGTAGTCTAGGACATGTTTTCGGTCAGCGCGTGAAAGCCCATAGGTAAAACTGGTAAGTAATTTAATTACTCTAATGTTCGATATCATAATGGTCATTAATTTGTAAGTAATGGTTTGATGACAGAAGAACGCCTAATAGATAGGTGCGTCGCGCGACTATAGGCGACGACGACGTGGCGAGCTAATATGGCAGTACACACTTGAGTAATATGAAATACGAGACTAACATAATTCATGAGTTCCACGTGTCAACTAGGCAAGCGGCTACTTAATTATTTAACATTATTAGGAAAAGGGGCGTTTGCAGAGCATATCATTGGTATATCGTCGGTAACACGCCGAGTTTCGAGTTAGGCCGTCAATTTTAAAGAGAAAAGACAAGTCATTAGGTACCTACATACAAATTGCACCGAGCGAGTTTTATTAATAGTCAATCTACATAAACCGTCGTTTGTATGCAAATGAATAAAATCACTTATGATTAGCCAACAAAGATCCTTTCGCAGTTCATTCACATCTTGAAGTCGATGAATGAAGAATGCATTATCTGCAGGCGTGAATATGGTAAATGTAGTCATAATAGGGTCAGAATTGAACAACAAAGCTACTTGGTGGGATAACGAACGGCCACCTTATTCAGTAAGACGCACCAGAAACTGTCACGCTGAGCGGAAAGCAAAGCTGACTAACAGAATATGGAGGCGGACTTTATTGCAAGAGTGAGCGTCACTTTAGCATTACGCGGAAGTTGGGAATTATCTTGCCGACGCGACTATTATCTTTGTAATTATTCTTGGAAGTGCTATTCAAAAGCAGAATAAATAAATATTTATTGTGCTCAGAATATGTTAGCATACCTTTTGTAGGTAGAAGATGAGCAAGAATGTGTATGTTTTTCAGTAAAAGAAATAAGAAATAGAATCAATTGAACTTATTTTATACCCTTCAGACGGATTATCTATTATACTTACTTATATTATAAAGAGAATGCTTTGTTTTTTTGTATGTTTGTAATACTGAATCGATTCAAATTTTTTTTTTACCATTTGAATGCTACGTTATCCCTGAGTAACAAAGGTTATACATATTAATTACTAGAAAAAATAAGGGATCCTTGCTAAAACTTCAGTAACGTGAACCAAGGTGTAAAATAAATTGCTTAAAAATTTATTTCATCGCATACACTACTTTTGATGATAAAATAAAAAAATGTTCTACAATAATAGAGAGCATAAATATCAATATCTACAAAAACCGCTGATTTTAAAATAAAAAAAGTCAGATTTTATCCATAGTGACAAAAAACCAAAAAAAATTAAGAACATAGTAAAAGAACTCTATTAAATATCTATAATTATATTCACTAATGGTTTTGGTAGCAGGTGTGCTTGTGCCTTTAGTATTCGGGAGTCATGTTAATACGCCCTGTATACATACAGAAGTAAGTACTATGTTCGTGAAAGGGGAAAGGATGTCTTAATGCGAACGTCCTGGGGTAAGCACTACAGATCATTGCTCTGAGCCATGCGGGTAAATAAAGCAATTGGCATCAGACACAATGTCTCCGCTGGTGTCTGTTTGCATCCGATCGTACTCTATCTTGTTTTTTTTTCACAAGACTACTAATTGTGATTGACTAGTTTCCTCTTTAAACTGCAAAAAGTCACTTAAGTATAAAAAAACAGACCAAGTGCGAGTCGGACTCGTGCATGAAGGGTTCCGTACCATTGTCTATAAAAACGTCAATAAAAAATAAAGTCGTTTGTTGTATGGGAGCCACACTTAAATATTTATTTTATTCTGTTTTTAGTATTTGTTGAAATACATACTCAGAATCTGTGAAAATTTCAACTGTCTAGCTACGGTTCATGCGATACTTGTGACAGACAGACTGACAGACGGACGGACAGCGAAGTCTTAGTAATAGGGTCTCGTTTTTACCCTTTGGGTTCAGAACCCTAAAACGATTCTGCATTCATCAAGAACATTTATTGACAGCTTTTGAATAATGTCATTGTTAACGCTGTCTATATGGAGAAGTTTGAATGTAGGTACGAGTATCTAATCTAAGCAATTCCGTAAACAAATTGAGTTCTAAATGAAACATTTAAAACTACGTGCATCTACAATAATAATAATACGTGGCAACCGACCACGCCAGTCGTCAAATTGAAGTGCACCATGATTAGTTTTAATTGAAAACGCAGGAAGCGTCTATTTACCAAACACTGTTTGAGTACGGATATTATGTTTTTGAACGAGGTTGTTATACTCTTAACTCTAATTCCGTTGTATCCAATGTGGAAAACATTGTGGAGGAAACAGGATATATCAAGGGTGGTAATGAGAAGCATAGGGCGTCCGGATACGTTGCGGTTTTCTTTACACCATTCTCAGATTTCTTTTTGACTGGTGGATAAAAAAACTATTCCTGAGAAAATTAAGACCAGCTCAGGGCTGTGGGAATTATGAATGACGCATAGGTACTAAGAAAGTTTATTTCCACATGAAGACGAGTTTAGAGAAAAATAAGCTGAATACACGAGTGCATCGTCGTTCCCTAAAGGTTTACCTTTAGGGTTCCGTACCCAAAGGGTAAAATCGGAACCCTATTACTAAGAATTCGCTGTCCGTCTGTCTGTTTGTCCGTCCGTCCGTCCGTCTGTCTGTCACAGACTGTCACATCTCATGAACCGTGATAGCTAGACAGTTGAAATTTTCACAGATTATGTATTTCTGTTGCTGCTCTAACAACAAATAACAAATAGCAATAACAATAAAAACAGAATAAAATAAATATTTAAGGGGGGCTCCCATACAACAAACATGTTTTTTTTGCCGTTTTTATAGATAATGGTACGGAAACCTTCGTGCGCGAGTTCGAATCGCACTTGGCCGGTTTTTAGATTCATGCTTATTGGTTGTTTACTTCCGGTGCAAAATAATACGCGTGAGTGGCAACCATGCCCTTCCAACCGGAACACAACAATGTTCACAACTTAGCGGCAGAAATAGTTACCTTGTGTGGAAAATTTAGTTTCCATTCATTATTGCGATTGCCATACGCAAATAGTAGAAATATCATTGCTTTCAACAGATAAATGATTGAGGTGCCCATGCTAGACTATATATATTTTATTGTCTTTTTTACTGAAATGGTCCGATTATCATAAAACCATGGTCTCTCTTTGTGTTCGTATCGGAATAGGCTACGTTCGTCATGGTAGGTACTGGTTCTTTATTAAGTTATCTGAGTCATGCCAATGTCCAGTTTAATATGTGATGATATTAAAGTCTTTAGTAAACGATCTATTGTGGTAAATGGAAGAAAATGCGCCTCACCGAGGACTATACTGCACAAACTATTTGGTTCGAATGCCACACAATATTTTCCCTCACTTCTAAAATAACCAGCATTGCTTTTATTAAATTCCCTATCTCGATGAACAGGATTGTGAGGTATGCCCTACCGCTTCAATACTAGTGCTCTCGTAATATTATAGTCTAGCTGCCCGCCCTGGCTTCGTACTAATGAAGATTATAGACAAATGTTTGATAACTTAGGTTAAATTTTTTTTAAATTAATTCTAGATTAAGTTACTCGCAGATACTGCAGCTTTTGATAACTGAAATAATTTTTAAAATTGGTCCAATAGTATTTTATTTTATTCATTACAAGCTGACCCCGCGAACTTAGTATCGCTTTAGAATCAACAAATGTTGTCTTCCCGTTCCCGTTCCCCTTATAAAAAAGCCTAGTATCCTATGTCCTTCTCCTGGCTCTAAGCTACCTCCCCACCAATTTTCAGCCAAATCGGTTCAGCCGTTCTTGAGTTATAAGTGTTGTAACAAACCCGACTTTCTTTTATATAGTAGATTTTCAAATCGGTCCAGTAGTTTCGGAGCCTATTCGTTACAAACAAACAAACAAACAATCAAATCTTTCCTCTTTATAATATTAGTATAGATGTATAATATTTAGACATACCATCTTGCAGACTTTCTTATGTGCATTGATAAGGACATTCAATATGTATCATATTTGTTTATGTACTATCAATAGTTTTTGTAGCGCACACGAAGAAAGCAAAATTTTTGGCAATTTTTTACACCTTGCTTCAAACTATCGTCATTTTTATAAGGAATTTATTACTTTTTCAAAATAATAAATAGCCTATGTTACTCAAGGATAATGTAGCTTGGTAACGGTAAAATAATTTTTGAAATCGGTTCAGTAGTTTTTGAGTTTATCCATTACAAACATACAAAAAAACAAAATTTTTCTCTTTATAATATTAGTATAGAAGTATAGATAAACAAATATACAAAGAGAACAGTAGATAGGTACGGTAATTTCATTCTTAATCCCCTCGCTGCGTCTCATTGCAACGTCTAGTGGGGGCCGCGTGGGATCGTGCTAATACGTCTAGACTTGATAGATTGGAACATCCATCTTGAGATTATAAATTCCATCTACAGAGTCTGCGCTTCGAAAATACTACTAGTAGTAGGATATTTTGGTCACCAAAATCGACCAGGGGGTCTAGTCGGGAATAGGGACCGTACGATTATCAAAAGTAATTACGGTCCTTCCATCGTTCAAACTATAGTCGAAACGATGTAATTTTGAAACGAATATTGTCACGAAATTTCATTTCCAGGGGCCGTACAATATCTAAAGAAAGACTACAACGAAAGACGAGACGAACGACAACAAGACAACGAAGACGAAAGACAACGAAAGCAGTATTACTCTACTATTAAGCAGTACAACGAATATTATCTGTAATTCGTAATTACGTGATTGATACATAAAAAAATGTTTTTAATGATTCAAACGAGATCTCTGGAACCCAACCGTATTTGGAGAAGATTTTATATGTGACTAGCAGTACGCCCCGGCTTCGGATGACTAATGAAAATTGTAGGCAAATTATTAATATCTTAGGTTACATTATTGCAGTTTTCTAGAGACTGATAATGAAGCAAAAATAAAAATTATACCTCTTTAATAGTGGTTTAGATGAATATTGCACTAGATATAAATTTGATCTAAATTCTTATAACTTCTTTTTTACAGACACATACAAAACGATTTTTTTCTTCGAGTTATTTCTATGATTATTTTGTAAGTTACAAAATCACTACATAGTATAAAGCAAAGTCGCTTTCCGCTTCCCGCGTATGTATGTGTGTATGTTTGCTTATATCTTTAAAACTACACAACGGATTTTGATGCGGTTTTTTTTAATAGATAGAGTGGTTCAGGAGGAAGGTTTATATGTATAATAACATGCTACCCGTACGAAGCCGGGGCGGGTCGCTAGTTGATTTTAATTCAACAAATACATAATTGGCTTGCAACCTGTCACATATGGAAAGCTAACTACTGCAAAATGTGGGTATTGTGCCAAACATAATATTTAAATATGCCTCTGACTACTCCATTTAGACATCTTCAAGGATCCAAGCGCTTTGAGATCTCACAGTATATCTACCATACTTGGGGATTACAGTTATGATACTATTTATTTTATAAATTCATAATTTACCAACTGCTTAAGTAGAGAGGTAGGAAACCTATGATTTATATTTTTTAATGTTTTAGTTAGTTTAATTAGATTTAAAAACAATTTACAGTAGTAAGTTTTTCATCTTTTTATGACACCTTATGTTTCGTTAGTCAATGTTCTATTTTTGCCTATAATTGGTTCTTTATCAGAACTTAACCATAAATTAATCATCATCAATAATCATCATTTATTTTGTTAAGTACATGAATAATGTGTCACATATTTTGTTTTAAATATTCATTCATAACATAACACATTTTTCATACTTATGTAGAACTTATGTAGCAATTTTAAATAAAGGATTGTCTAGAAAAAAATAATAATAAGTGCATAATTAATTAAGATTTATAAAAAAAAAAAAAAAAAAGTATTACTTAAGAATAAAAGAATATATAAAATGGCTTATCTACCTAGATAGTTACATTTCATGTATGAGAAATTTTAAGCATGTTGCATGTGCACTTTTACATGCTGTAAATTCCTCATAGCAGTAGAAGCTGTTTGTCAGTGAGCCAGTAGGTAGGTAGGTACCTACTTTAGTTGTTTCTAATGCCAGGTAGTTTAGTGGGTATAATGGTAGTATGATGGGTAACACATAAATATATTATATTATTATTATAACTTTGATGATATAAAAGCAGTCAGTGATCCTATTTAAATAAATAAATAGGACTTGAATGAATAAACTTCATGAGTTGCATGTAATATTACATTTCATAATAAATAGATATGTAATATCAAATTATTTCTACCAAAATAATTATGTGTACCTATGCGAAATACCAAATCTTTTTATAAACTTTCATCTAAATGTTGTTATTTGCATCAAATTGTTCTAAAGTTCAACAGAAAGTTGGACCATGAAACATGATTCATACCCAAACAATATGCAAAACAAAAGAACATTCTAATACGAATGTACAGTGTCAAGACGTCTAATAGAGTAGCTACTAAAAATACCTTCACCTACCAACGTGTTTATTTCTCTTTTTGATACGTGACCTAGAATTTTTGAACAACTTATCTTGCCTTCTAGCAATAAAAGTGAGGTGTGTGAAGTGACGACCCTCGGAACGAATCATCTAGACGAATACGTCATCAGTAAGTCGCCAGGGTAAGTAGGTAAAGCCTACAACTAAGGCGCATTGCAATTGAAAAAAATCCGTAAGAACAAAACTATCTTACGAGCCTGTTTTTATGTGGGATGTAAAAAAAGTTCTTACCTGGGACTCCTTGGCTGAAAGCCACGAGCAGGAATACACTCCAAAGAAACTTTAGCTTCACGTCCACAAGAGAAAGATCCATTTTCTTCACTTTTACAATATTTTTCGGTAAGTAAAAGTTTTATTTGCTCGATTTCGAATTTGAACACCAGTAGGAAGCGTTCGTTCACCCGATTGCACGACCGACACTAATGTAGGTATAGGTAGCTATGTAGTGTAATTTAGTTTATGTATCTACACGATACCGCACTACCACAAGCACGAACGAGCAAACACACACAAGACACAACACAATCGCAAAATGAAACCGATCGAGAATTCGAGTCGAGACCGACCGACACGCACGAGCGAACGAATGAACGAACGAACTGTCATCCAGCTCAGTGCTGCCAGCTTAGCAAAGGTTCTATTATTGGATGAATTTTCTTGTTCTTTCTATAAAACATTTCTATAGATGTAATGAAACGGACTACGCGCGAGTAGAATCACATAGGCACCTACAGCGAGCTAGATAAAGTACCTTTAACATAATTAACCTTTAAAGTACCTTTAATTAATTAACCTTTAAATTACCTTTTCATCCCACCATCTCGGAAAGAGTATTTTTGCTCTTCAATATCTGAGTGCAAAAGCCGTTTTTATTCTCTAGAGGATAAAGTAAATTGAATTTAGAACATCGTGTGCACTAAGTTATTAAATTAAAAAAAATCATTAAACTTATTTACTGCTACCTCTATGGTGCCGAATATATCATACAACTTTTTTTTAATTTGTTAAAAACTCAGACTCGGAACCTTCTTGGTGTTCAAAAAAAAAATCAAAAATCAATATTTGATTTTTGTTCTTTTTCAATTTGCTTTGTACGCGGTTCTTTACGCGGCATTTTTTCACGTCATTATTAAGATTATTCTGTAATAGGTACTTACCTGTCATAATGTAGTAGTTAATACCTAAACTGAAATAAAAGTACCTATCTTGTGATCGCAAACGTTTTTTTTTTCATTTAGTCATTTCCTCGCTGAGGTGGAATGAAAAGTTACGTGTTGCACTCGAGTGCAAAGATTTTTCACCTCGTGCTCTTTTGATTACCTCGCTAACGCTCAGGATTTTGAATCACTCGCTGTGCTCGTGATTCAATTTTAGAATCCTTCGCTTGCTCGGTCATCAAAATTGAACACGCGGTTAAAAAGCAACTTTGCACTCTTGTTTATCAAATAACTATTAACCCTTTGACACATAAAGTACCTTTAAGCAAAAGGAATTTCCCGGTCCGTCGCAGATTAAATTATCTAAAACTTTACAGATTATGTATTTTTGTTGCCGCTTAACAACAAATAATAAAAACAGAAAAAAAATATTTATGTGTGGACCCATACACCAAACGTGATTTTTTTGCCGTTTTCTAAAGATAATGGTACGGAACCCTTCGTGCGCGAGTCCGAATCTCACCTGACCGGTTTTTTATTGCAATTTATTGGTTATAGATTTGTTGGACTTTATTTTAGAGACATAGTTGTCTGCTATCAAGATATTTGAATTTGAATTCCATCAAAATAAAGAACAAACAAAAAACAGAAACACAAGATGAAAAATGTCTGTTCTTTTCTGTTAATTTTTAGGCTACATAAATTTACGAGTTGGTAGCACGATTATGTAGGTCACTCTAAACGTCAATGTTCATTGACAAAGACATAGATAAAGAAAATGAAGTTGAAAGAAATCGTACGCCAAGTATGAATACATCAGATCTGATACAAACAGTGTCCAATGACTATAAAATGAAGTAAATCAGGGTTTATACTTTACGATAAATATTTACTCTTTAGTACATTATTTAGTTGTAAATGACAAGCATTTCATATTATAAATAGTTGTTAAAAAATTGAACTTGGATCGATTATTTAAATAGTTAGTCGGAGATAGGAATATCCTAATAATATTATAAATGCGAAAGTTTGTGAGTTTGTTTGTATGTTTGTGCCTCAATCAGGCCTAAACGACTTATCGGATTAAAATTTCTGCTGTAGATGTCGACATAAAGCTCGAATAAAACCTAGACTACTTTCAAATACGAAAAACATGACCAAAAAGATAATAAAACGCAAAAGGGATGATTTTGGTATAGATCTGACAACATAACTAAAAACATTGTCTTTTCTGTTCGATTATTGAAATTTGACAGGACAACTTCTGTCACCGGTCGGCAAGTAAGATATAAAACGATTGTAGTGTTGTTAGTCTGAGGTTTTTAATCGATAGTTATCAATCAGATCAGTCACTCAGTCAGTCAGTTTCATTTGGACACTGAGTAAGTGAGTAAGCATAACCATTAACCAGTCTGAGTGTTTTGCCTATCTCGCCGTGCTTGTGCCTGCCCGTGCTGTCTTACCCAAGAGAATATAACCACTTGTGTCTTACTAGGTGGAGTAGTTATCTGACATTTGCATTTATTCGGATAATTCGGTTTCTGGTGATAAGATAATAACTATTCGCGGTTATTATTTGTCTAGGGCGGGTAATGAGGAGACTATCGGGGTAGTTTCCTCCCTGGTCGCTACAGGTCCAAGTTAACCGCCCAACCTGACTAATCCGACTTAGTGAGCCTAGTGTTGATCTTGATTATCGAATTCTCTGTTTGGTGTCGAAAAGCAAGAGCAGAAACAGCAGTGATGTCTGAAAAAGGTAACGCAATACTTACTACATATTTTAAAATAAATTTAGGTTCATGACTGTATATCCCATTTGTGGCAGACATCCTCATTTAGAGTTGATGTTTTTGGAGTTGCTAGTATTTGTCACCTTAAATTCAATCCTAAGCTCAGATGGTGTACTAATTTCTAAGGGGCAAACATTATATTATATGAATGAGAATAACATACCTACTAAGATTTCGCCTTTGTAGGTAGATTAAAGATGGCCTTTTGATTATCTAGCTAGAGTAAAAGTGAAGCTATCTACCTATTCTTTGTGAATAACTTAATAATAACTGCGGAGATAGGTTTGCAACCAGTCATTTATGGAGTGCTAACTATTGCAAAATTTAGGTGTGGCTTTGCGGGAATCCACTTCAAAATACTAAACAGACAAAGATAACTTTCCACTAACCTGCTTCCAAAGAGTTCAACCCAAGGCAAAATACACACACCTTCCATGAGAACCTATCAGAGAACCTGGATGAAGTACAATATTTAATAATATTAATTTTAATATGTTATTGTCTGTATTTTGTGGTTGAAAAAATACTTTATTTTATTCTATTATAATACAGAAAGAACTTCATGTTCAGCTCTCGACGACAAGCAACATTGTTTTCTATTTTTAAATTGAGGGTGTGAGTCAAGTTGCTGATGATCTTTTGTAGATAAGGGAAACACATATTGTGTTCTTCTTGGGTTGTTTTCTTGGGTGGATGTACTTCGATCTTTCTGGTTTTTTGCTGGGAGATACGACTTATTATTTTACTTCATCCACATTCTCTGCTGGGAAGTTTTCTACTTGAATGTGTGTGTATTTTAGGGTTGAACTCTTTGGGAGCAAGTTAGCTTTTTTGCAATTATCATTGTCTGCTTAGAATGTTGCAAAATATAGCCATTTGCTTAACATAATGTTTAGATTTGCCTCTGAACTCCTTTATACATCGCCAAGCATCTGAGCGCTTGGAAATCTTAGAGGTTGTTTACAGTGGGGAACAGTCATGATCCTATTTAAATAACTTTATTTACTTTACTTAAAATTAAAATAATAATAAACTTCTAGCAGTAATGGTTACTAAGATTCCAAGTATTGTGGACACCAGAATTATGAATACTATGGTATAGTTTTTCTATCTCACGAGGTGGGTTGGTCTTAACTTTGTGTTTATTGCTCTCAGTATCATTTGAGCCCCTGTCACGCACACAAAAGCATTTGTATGTACACATATGTACATGTACATATCATGACTACAAGTATTGCTCACCCGCCTTTGTGAGATAGATCTGTACCACAACATTTACGACAAATATGATCCATTTATAAGGCCTGGATTTCTTTATAAAAGAACTGTACCACAACATCTACAACAAATACGTACAGATCAGCATGAATTTCTTTATAAAGAACTAGCTGTGCCTGTGTTTTTCTCACGTTACGGTATAATGCTAGATATCATCTCTCTAACAAGAAATATAACAAGTATTTTTCAACCTGCGGAACCAATCCTACATCTCTCCACTTGCCTACTACACCAACAAGGTTATTGTCTCAAAATGCTATGAGTAGTTTCAATGTTACTCAGTTTATATTTTTTTATGTTCATTTTCTTTGCAATTATAGTTTACAGCTGCATAATTGCAAAAAAAAAAATATAAACTTGGGCATTGCAACTACTCATATAGTTGCAATGCCCAAGTTTATATATATATTTTTTTTCAATTATTGTTTACAGCTGCTTTATGAGTAGTTGCAATGCCAAAGTTTATATTTTATTATTTATGTTTATTTTCTTTGCAATTATTGTTTACAGCTGCTTTATGAGTAGTTGCAATGCTGAAGTTTATATTTTAATTTTTATATATTTTTTTCTTTGCACATATTGTTTACAGTTGCTTTATGAGTTGTTGCAATGCCGAAGCTTATATTTTATTTATTATGTTTTTTTATCTTTGCAATTATTTTTTACTGCTGCTTTATGAGAAGTTGGAATGCTGATGTTTATATTTTATTTATATATGTTCATTTTCTTTGCTTATTGTTTACAGCTGCTTTATGAGTAGTTGCAATGTCAAAGTTTATATAATTTTTTTATGTTCATTTTCTTTGCTATACTTGTTTACTGCTGCTCTATGAGTTGCAATGCCAATGTTTATTTTTTTAGTGTTCATTTTCTTTGCAATTATTGTTTACGGCTCCCGTGCTTTTATCCTGCAATGAGCTATATATAAAAATAGGATCACGACTGTAATCCCCAAGTACGATAGACATCCTCTCAGATCTTCAGACGCTTAGATCCTTTGAAGATGTTTAGTGGGGGTAGTCAGAAGCACGTCCAATCATTGTATTTGGCACATGCCCACATTTTGCAGTATAACATTCCATTAGTGACAGGTTGCAAGCCCATCGCCGCTTATAAGAATACTAACTGGTTTTCCTCACGATGTTTTCCTTCACCGTTTTGAGCACGTGTTTTTTACATCTTAAAACTTGTAAAGCCTACTTATCTACTATCTACTATCCTACTATCACGGCTAAGTAGGCTTTACAAGTTTACGAGTAATCGTTGACCATCTAAGAAAATTAAAATTAAGTACACATATCAAGTATTAATAAAAAAAAATATAAATATCATTGAAAATTACTTATATAACGTTGTTATTTGTGTAAACTACGAAACCCTACATTGCGCGTGGTCCACTTGGCCAGTTTTTATGCATTATATTTTACTAGCCTACGCTTGCAGTTTCGTTGGTGTTGTAGGTTTCTAGGTCATCATTATCTTTACTATATAAAAGAAAGTCGGGTTTGTTACAACACTTATAGCTCAAGAATGGCTGAACCGATTTGGCTGAAAATTGGTGGGGAGGTAGCTTAGAACCAGGAGACAAACATAAGATTTTTAACGGGAACAGGAACGGGAGTTAATTCTAAAGCGATACGAAGTTCGCTGGATGAAGCCCGCTCAGCAGGACTAGCTTATTGACCCGAGAAATGTTTTGTCTACAATAGAGAAGAATTACATTTGAACGTAAAAGTGAAGTTATGGTTTTGGCAAGTTTAGAAACATCCTTTTTCGTTCATTCTCACGATTGCCCTACTCAACAAGTACACTTGTATCAATCGGCACTCAAAGTTCTTCTTTAGTACACCCGTGCGAAGTTTGTTGTTGAATGCTAGTAGCTGATAAATTAAAATCACACTAACAAACTAACTAGTACGTAAGGTAAAATCTGCACTGGTAAAGAAACAATGCAGCAGCTCTATTAAATAAATTAGACTTCGACGGTTTGTTAGGCGAGTTTGTTGCCTGACTGAGACGTAAAGGTGCGGGTTAAAACCGGGTTTGCATGATCTTCAATTGTATGTACCGGGTCTGGGTGTTGTATAAGTGTGCATCCACACTGCGAGCCTAGCGCGGTTAAGTCGACGGGCGCGAAGTATCGAACATATGAAACGCGTCCGCGCATATTACAGCCGCGACAGGGCGCAGCGCATCACATTGCAAAATTGCGCCAAAGCACTTAGGAGTCGCGTCGGAGTAATCCGCAACGCAAAATAATTGAATCAGTCAGCCGTTGGCAGTCTAAAGCGATAAGTTCTGACGGAAAGTTGTATTTATTTAATCTGCTGTTTGGCGCTTCCGACTAGGGCTGCCATCCGTCCGGGTTACCCCGGATTTGTCCTAGTTTAGAGGGCGTCCGGGGAGCGTCCGGGCGGGGTTTCATTTGTAGTCCGGGTTTAAAATTTGGCTACACGCGACACAAGCACTCTGCCGGAAATGTGAAAACAACTTTTCGATTAAGGGAGCCGAGCCGCCCCTCCCCCAACACAAAACTATTGGAAAAGCGTTGGGAAGCGTGAAAAAATTTACGACTTAAAATAAAAAAAAAACCTGTTAACATATCCGGGTTCTGGGCGCTAAAATCCGGTTTTTTCACGCGTCTTGTCCTGGTTGCCAAATTTTAGAGATGACAGCCCTACTTCCGACCCACACTAAGGCGGACCTCACCGCAAAGCATAACATCGCTGCAAAAATGTCCCTAGCAAGTGTTGTGATGCGGCCATATACGTTCTATCTTCTAAAATCAATTTAGTACATTTTATACTATACTAGCTGGACCTGCGACAGACGTTTTCCTGTCCAAATTTGAATAAAGGCATATAAAAAAGTACTTTCAGTTTTCCGAATTTTACAACAATAGTACTACTTACATGAGTCTTTGAAGAAAAGATACCATAAAATCCCTAGAACAAAACAAAACGAAACACGCGGTCTATTTAAGTTTACAGGGCGGCTTCCCATTCCAATCCTATTAAATCAGTTTTATGCTATTTACTCTTAAACTATTCCGCTAAGGGATGAAATTAATAAAACCCTTAAATGTGTATTTCTTTAATTGCATTGAAGAGCATAAATACTAATTTTCAAGTAGTTTTGATAATAAAATTTAACACCCAATTGAAAATCAAAAAACCCTTAAACACATGTTTCTTAATGTATTGAATGAAAAGCATACATACTAAATTTCAAGTAATTTTGATAACAAACAATGAATTTGTCATACAAACTTTAACACCCCTTTTTACCCTGTTAAAGGATAATAGATTTAATATAATATGTATTACTTTTGAGATACATTGTGTTTTCATGCGATGGCCAAGTCAATCTATTTATTAAAACATAAATGTCACGCACATAAAAGCGTGTGTCTATACACATCACAACTACAAGTACTGCTCACTCGCATTCGTGAGATAGAACAACTGTACCATGGTACAAGTAGTTTATGATACGACAATTCACTTTGTTGTATGGAATAGGTAGGTATATGACTGTTGGGATTGTAAGCTTCATTGACAGAGTAAGAAAAACATCATGAGGAAACCAGTTAGTATTATTCTTAAGCGACGACAGGCTTGCAACCTGTCATGTATGCAATGATAAATGCAAAATGTGAGCATTTGCCAAATGTAATGTTTTATGTACCTCTGACTGACTATCCCATGTAGACATTATCAAAGATCTAAGTGCCTTGAATTTGAGATCTAAGAGAATGTCTACGGAGAAAACCTACCTATTTGTTAATCACAGTATTTTTGAAACATAACTCTATGCGCGAATATTGTAGGTGTAACAGAACAGAAATTTACTAAAGTAGGTTTAATATTCCGCAATACAACGCTGATATAACGGCGAATTTGGCTGACTCCTGACATACAGGTAGCCCTAGTTTAGGAGTCAGTGCTCCATCTGTTTATTGACACATAGGTTTTTTCAATAAAGAATTTTATTATTATTAATAAGCGCAGCTGCTAAAACATGCTCCTGATAGGCGAGAATATTTGCGAGTAACAGAAATGGTTTCACGAGTTATTCACAGTCACGTAAACGTTCGACAAATCGCATAGATAGATAGTCATCTATGCAATTTACCGAACGTTTCTGAACAAGGAAGCCTCTGGTCGCAGTATACGTTAATTACGTTTAGAAAACTAACAAGAAAGCCGACGAAAATGTTCCGACCAATCAAATCATTACAATGGGACCAACTTCGGAGTAAACCTTATCCATTAAAAAAACAATTATCATTAAGTTTTTTATCAAAAATATATTTGTAAAATCAAGCTTTTATAAATTCTAGGGCTCTAGTACTCGTCAAGACAAATCCAACGAGCCCAAACACGACGCAGTTATGTTGTGTAGTTAAGGAGTTCCTATAGCTACATCCGAGCTCCAGACCAGCTCGCTAGTACCAAAATTTTACATTGTCTTTGGAGATAGATAGGTATGCAAAGTTTTATCTCAATCCGACTATTTACTGAGGAGTTCCGTTGAACAGCTCCTGACTCCATCATCAGTCCAGCTTGCTAGTACCATAACTTAACATTGTCATTAGATATTGATAGGTATGCAAAGTTTTATCTCAATCCGACTATTAACTGAGAAGTTCCGTTGAACAGCTCCTGACTCCATCATCAGTCCAGCTTGCTAGTACCATAACTTAACATTGTCATAAGAGATTGATAGGTATGTAAAGTTTTATCTCAATCCGACTATTAACTGAGAAGTTCCGTTGAACAGCTCCTGACTCCATCATCAGATCAACTTATGCAAGATACATAATTATGCAAAATTTCAGCTCAATCGGTTAAAGATAACTGCTTCAAAATTGAGTTGCGAGATTCCACCTTAACAAACATAGTTCATAGTTACATACATACATTGCAAGTTAAGACGAGTAATAAATGTTTTTGATGAATGCAGAATCGTTTTAAAAACATACAGTTTTGTTTTTTATGACAAAGATAACTTATGGATATAATCTAGATAAATTATAGACAGAAATAGGATTTCTCTATAGATTTATTTTCAAATGTTGGATCTTCTAAAACACTAGTTTCGTTTTTAATTAAAACTATGAATAGCTAAACAGTTAATTTTTATGTAATTCATTAGATAATCAATAATCATAATAGCTAAAGTAAATTATTGACAGTTTCTTGTCAGTTTGAAGGCTTCAAGATAATGCAGTTTTATCACTTTTTCCATCTTATCCGTGTAGACTCAGCCCATACAAAAAAAGCAAACAAATCACATATCACTTTAAATTTGGGGGCACGGCAGTGCCCCCGCCAAGTCGATAAAATCTTCTAAAATTGGTCTACTCTGTTAAAAGTTATGCGTCCTCCGTTTTTTTTCGTCGTTTAAAAATGTAATGCGTGCCTTTAACACTGTCCTCGGCACACCAAACCAACCAATAGGTACTTACTTATTAAGTACTAGCGACCCGGCCCGGCTTCACACGGGTGTAATTTAAGTAAAAAGTGCGCCAAGTGCGATTCGGACTCGCGCACGAAGGTTTCCGAAACATTATTTATAAAAAACGGCATCAAACGTGTGATGTATGGGATCCCCACTTAAATATTTATTTTATTCTGTTTTTAGTATTTGTTGGTATAGCGACAACGGAAATGGACTTGGCTTTTTTTACAAGTTATGTTTTTGATGGCATCTCATTTTTTTTTGTAGACAGCCCTACTTTTTAGGGTTCCGTACCTAAAGAGTAAAAACGGAACCCTGTTACTAATACTCCACTGTCCGTTCGTCCGTCTGTCCATCTGTACGTCTGTCCGTCTGTCTGTCTGTCGGTCTGCCGGTCTGTCGGTCTGTCGGTCTGTCTGTCCGTCTGTCTATCACAGGGCTGTATCTCATGAACCATGATAGCTAGACAGTCGAAATTTTCACAGATGATGTATTTCTGTTGCCGCTATAACAACAAATACTAAAAACAGAATAAAATAAATATTTAAGTGGGGCTCCCATACAACAAACATGATTTAAAGATAATGGTACGGAACTCGACGTGCGCGTGACCGACTCGCACTTGGCAGGTTTTTTTAGGATTTTTACACTAAACACTAATTGTGTTTCAAATTTGAAGCTTCTATGTCAGTGATCGGTCAGTCAGTCAGTCAGTCAGTCAGTCAGTCAGTCAGTCAGTCAGTCAGTGAGTGAGTGAGTGAGTGAGTGAGTGAGTGAGTGAGTGAGTGAGTGAGTGAGTGAGTGAGTGAGTGAGTAAGGGGCAAAATAGGAAACTGACTAGTTATAATTCTTAATCTACTGGTTCAAATTGAATGAAATTTGAAATATACCGTGTTTACATTGTGACTGCTTGGTTACTGAAAATTCAGGCTTCTAGTTTTATCCACAACGAAGTTATAGGGGGTCGAAAATGGCCTGAACTGCTTCGAGAAAAGGATGGTACAGCCGTGCCGCTTCACTACATAGTATAAAGCAAAGTCACTTTCCGCTTCCCGCGTCTATAATCTGTATGTATGTTTGCTTATATCTTTAAAACTACACAACGGATTTTGATGCGGTTTTTTTTAATAGATAGAGTGATTCAGGAGGAAGGTTTATATGTATTAAACCCGTGCGAAGCCGGGGCGGGTCGCTAGTTATAGATAAAATGTAAAGTTACTGCCTTTGATTATATAATTTCTTAAATAGGTTCTGGTTGCAAGTACCGCAATTTTAAATTATACTTTTAATAAAAGAAATAGTTACTGTGACTCAACCGTAATAGGTACGTAAATATACCTAGACTATTAAAATAGAGATATGCCATCATAGAGTTTTCTTTAGGACTTTAGAAGAACTACTCAGACAATTCTCGAATACACCATGTTTGTGTACATATCTCTTAAGATTTAGCCTACGTCATTTATTTTCGGCGACATGTGGCAAAATAAAGGTTTTTCCACCTACATAAATACTTAAATAGACGCGGAAAGTGTCTTCCTTCACCTACACCTTCCTTCAGGTACTTCACCTACTCATCGTCAGTAAATTTGATACGTTTTAATAAAATATAAAATATAGATAAGGACAGGTCGATGTTGAATTGGAATAAAACAAGCTGTGTTTGAAGTATTTACAAAAATATTTAAATAAATGCAGCCTATGTGTGCCATTATGTATGGAATACTAGCCGACTCGTGACAGACGTTGTCCTGTCAAATTTCAATAATTGCATAGAAAAAAGCATTTTAACCAACTTAATTTGTTTTCCCTATAAACTTGTACTGATAAAATAAATTACGAATTTTGGTAGAATGCTTATCATTCGGTAGTCAAAATTATGCCAGATTTTTTTACAAAATTAATATACCGTACCGTAACCTTCGTAGGATTCAACCTTTTTGGTAGAATGCGTTGCTATGACAACTCAATGTTTTTGGTCTGAGATGTCTAACTTTTTCCACACCCGCGCACCACATACTAAAATCATCTTTTTGATTCAAGCGGTCTAATTTTGTCATTGGTGACTAATAATTTATAATTAAGTTTTCTGTTGAAAATATTTTTTGTAAAATCCTCCTTTGAGCTAGAAATCAGAGAAGCGCGCTATCACCTGTCACATCATTGTCATTGGAACTTGATAGGTATGAAAAGATTTTACTCAATCGAACTATTTACTAAGGAGTTCCGTTGTGAGTGTCCGTTGAACAGCTTCTGACTCCATCATCAGATCAGCTTGCTGTCACCAAATTATTGTAGTGACACCAGAACTAAAGGTGTATGCAAAATTTCAGCTCAATCGGGTACCAACAAATGGTTTAAAAATGGTTTGCATATTGATCAACTTACAAACAAATATACGAACAGTGCAAGTTAATTAAAAGCTTGTGAAAATGGATTTGATAGATGCCGCCAAAACAACATGGCCGCCGCAGGACGCCAACATGGACCTCCCCCTATTGGAAAACCCTTTTTATAAAAAATACATAGTAGGTATAGCTTGGATTAAACAGAGACGCGTGTAATGGCCTGCGCACGTTGGCAATAAGTACATATTTCAATGCTCGGTGATCGGCCACGCAGCATCGCAGCGTAGTTTTGTGATGCTCCGAGGCATTGAAATATATACCCTATTTTGATTGGATGGCTAAAATTCAATTAATAAATTTTAAAACGGAAAGGGAACAGCCCCTTGCGCTTTCGGGCTTATTTTCACGCAGCAGCCATCAGCGTTTATCTACGCTGATGCTTAGGCCCGTGCCTTGAAAACGCTCAAGATAGTTACTCACGTTAGTACAGCTCGGGCAGCACTTGAGTTCTGAACGTCAATCTCGAACGGGTATGATAAGGAATAATACCATTTCACTTAGCATGTCGTTAATCTAATTTCCGATATCCGACATTGTATGTCCAGCTATTTCAGAATGATTGACTCCCTTGTTGCACAATAAAGTGGGCAGCATTATCGCGTCTCGTTCGACCAATCAGGAAACGAGCAGGAAATGTCTGATGTGGGGTTAAAGTTGCTCGCATCTGTTAACATCGGCGAAATAAGGCGTGAATTATAGTGGCTCGTTTCAATATTTATAAAAGCGAAATATATAAAAAAAATCGTCTCCTACATATTACGTCATTAGCCAAAACGGTTGGGCTATGCTAATCCATTGGAAACAAAAAGATCGAAATTAAGGTGATACTTGAAATTTTTGACGTTTTGTATGGGCTGAGTCTACCCGGATAAGACGGAAAAAGTGATAAAACTGCATTATCTCGAATCTGCATTATCTCAAATTTAAAAAGAAACTGTCTGTAATTTATTTAGCTAGTATGATTATCTTACGAATTATATACAAATAAACTGTTTAGCTAATTATAGCTATGATTAAAAACGAAACTCGTGTTTTTGAAGAGCCAACTTTGGAAAATAAATCTATCGAGAAAAGTTTCACCAATCGTGTTTCTGTCTGTAATTTATCTAGATTATATCCTTAAGTTATCTTTGTCATGAAAAACAAAACTGTATGTTATGCGGTTATTGAGAAAAAACGATTCTGCATTCATCAAAAACATTTATTACTCGCCTTAAATAAAAGTAATGATTAAATTCATAAATTAATAGAGTAATAAAATTATTTGTACGAGTAGGTTTCTTTGAGCTCCTTGAGTTAGTATTTTTCTTATAAATTTCTCAGCAACATGCTACGTATTTGTACTGGTAAAGACTACGCGTAATTGAGTTAATGTATTACTTTATTGCGATAGATGCGGTAAGAAATAATGTAATGAGGAACAGTAAAATCGAAGTTATAATTCTATAAATAGCTGTTTCTATAAGTATGGGCCAGCCATGGAATATGAACCAACGCAAAATTTAGCAAGTGCCTAAAGTAATGTTAGGACGTGCCTCTGACACCGTCATTCGATCTTATAGGATCCGGAGAGAATGTCTGCAGTACTCGGGGATTACACTATATGTACAAACGTATATTTTGTAGCGATCTGCTATTAGCGTTTTTTGAACATAAAAATTTCACGCTTAAGCATCAATAATTTTGGATTATTAATATTCGTACGCAAATACCATTCAACAAACAATGAGCTCTACTGAATGGAACCTTTGTGAGAAGCTCGCATGTGATGACATTTCTGAATAACATCGAGCCATTTCGAATGATGAATTAAATCATGGAATGTATCTCTAAACTACAACTAGTTATCGAACACTGCGTCAATTTGAAAGTTAAAAGTTAAAAGCGAAATAATAAATAATAAATATTGGCGGACTTTACACACGGCGCCATCTAGCCCCAAACTAAGCAAAGCTTGTATTATGGGAACCAGCTAACTGATAGAATACATATATACTTTTTTTTTGTAATTACATACTTATTATATATATTAACAGTGTCTGGGACACAGAACAAACATCTATTTCCATCACAAATATTTGCCCTGGGTGGGGATCGAACCCACAACTTACAGCGCAGAAGGCAGAGTTACTACCAACTGAGCTGTGAGGCCAGTCGAGTGAGCATTGCATTCAGAATTATTACCTACATTATTTAGATTTGGGTTGGCTACAAGTATGATCATAATAAATAGGAAATAATAAAGATAAATAATATGAAATAATAAAGCTAGGAAATTGACGGTATAATCCTGAACCTAAAATAATGAATTTACGTGTTAAAACTAGAAAAAAAAATAGGTTCTCGATTCTGGCGCTCAGATTCTTGAAGATGTTTAATAGGGTAGTCAGAGGCACGTCTACACATTACATTTGGCAGAAGTTAGCATTCCATACCTGATAGTATGCCAGTCCACCGCCGCTCTTTAGGGTTCCGTACCCAAGGGGTAAAAACGGAACCCTATTACTAAGACTTCGCTGTCCGTCTGTCTGTCCGTCTGTCTGTCACAGGGCTGTATCTCATGAACCGTGATAGCTAGACAGTTGAAATTTTCACAGTTTTGTATTTCTGTGGCTGCTCTAACAACAAATACTAAAAACAGAATAAAATAAATATTTAAGGGTGGCTCCGATACAACAAACATAATTTTTTTGCCGTTTTTATAGATAATGGTACGGAACCTTTCGTGCGCGAGTCCAACTCGCACTTGGCCGGTTTTATTATGACTGCTAACAGTTTTCCTCACGATGCTTGCACGGTTGGGATTCGAATCAACGCGTTTTGGATTGAAAGTTGTGGTACCTCCAACTCGGCCAACACAGCTAGAAATTGAAATTTATTTTTAAAAAATGATTTCTTCGATATGGTTTTTATTGAATTCGCATAATAACGACTTACTCGTACCTTAATCGCCACCTACGCAATTTAAGAACAATTAGAAGAGCTCGGTCAATGGAGTTCAACATCACTTATTAGAAAAAAATATTTATTAATAGGATTTTTTTGAAATAACAATTTTATTTCATTTTCGCTATCTACTTAATAAAAAAGGTGAAACGTGACCAATTGAAAATGCTTATACCCATCAAAAATTACATTCTCATATATCAGTGAGTAACATACTTTATATTTTATTTTCAACAAACTAGAGAACCTTACGAAAATGTTACTCCCTTTAGACATCTTCAAGGAACTGCTGGTTTAATTCGTAAAAATCTATGATTTCATAGCCATAGCTATGTATATCAGTCGAATTAAGAGAATACCAATTTCATAGTAACTATTATAGAATTTTTGTACGTAAACTGCCATTTCCAATAAACCTTTTTACTCTATTTTATCGGGCGATAAGCGCCTCCCACTACGCGTCCGTTGTCACTAGTTTACCAGCTAAACAAGTCCGAATCCGAATCTGTCGAATTAGTCAAGTAGGTACATAAGTTGCCGCGATAATTTACACAACTTTCGGACATTTTACTATCGAAGTATTCTTTGGGATTTTCCAATGCTAATTTCTTCGGAAGACAATTACTTCTACAACTACTTCTTTTTATTAAACACTAAAATTGCCTCATCCACCTTTTCTAAAATAGCCGTTACGATTAGCTTAATCAGTTTAATTACTTTATTGCGTTGAAGGCTGTTCATTTGCAAAACACAACTCACTTGTAAATTGTACTCGACCAAAGTGCGAAAGATCAAACCCTCTTATTCAAGAACGACACTATTGGAACACGCACCCACAGTGGACGAAATCTTTTTTCATAAAAATCACTTTATTTGTTGTGCGACACTGCATAGTGTGACTAGAGGCACATTGTCGTGTGCCTCTAGCCAAAGTTGAGCTCTAGAGGCACACGGTGTCACTCATAGTGTCGTTCTTGAATACGAGGGTTAGTGTAGTAGCTTGTATTTTAGCTCCTAAATTTCTCGCTACTCAACTAAAATACTAGCATAGTTCGAACTAAGCTTAAGAGATCTAAGATGAAAGAGATTACAGTCGTAATCCTATTAATTTTTTCATTTTCTCTCTCTTCTTTCTATGAATATTAAATATCCATCATGTCTGCTTCAATTTATACTCTGCCCGCTTACCATTGTTAGGCTTAGCGTAGGAAACAATAGATAATACCTATAATCTATATCTATACCAATATTATTATAGAGGAAACTTTTGTGTTTTTGTATGTTTGTAACTAATAAACTCAAAATTGACATGACTGATTACAAAAATTCTTTAACCATTGCAAAGCTACGTCACCTCTGAGTAACATAGGCTATATTTATAACCAGAAAAAATTAGTAACTTAAACTTAAATAACGTAGGTGTAATAGGTGAACAAAAAATAGCCTTAAAATCATTAGTCATCACATCACACTTGTGCTACGCCGGGGCGGCCGGCTAGTTAATAGGCTAGATAAATTTGAAAAATAAAATAACAACATCGGTATAACGGCCAAAGATACAATAACAATGAACTGGGATCTATGTACGACATGATATAGTGCTTATTCACGTTGACTCGCGGGCGCGGTGGCGGGCGCGGTCGCGAAATATCAAACATATGACGTGATTTCCAAGTGTTCACGTTCAAAACGCACGTGCGGTCTAAGTAGCGAGCTAACTAGCGATATGTTTGATATTTCGTGACCGCGCCCGCCACCGCGCCCGCGAGTCAACGTGAATAAGCACTAAGTATTCATAATATCATGCATAAAATTGAAACAATTTGTGTAAAACTAAATGACGTCTTGACGTCATTGTTGTATAGGACCTGTCGTTAAAAACTTACAAAAGTGGAGTCGAAAGTTTTGCTACACAAACTTTAATTTTATGGGTGACTTTCCACCTATACGCGCTAAGCTGTGCGGAGCGGGTCAAATACAGCGCTCGACATTTTGAAACTCGAATTTATGAGCGCTGTATGGTCCGCGTAGATGGAAACTCATCCTAACTAGCTGACCCAGCAAACTTCATACCGCTTGAGAATTAACAAATGTAGTGTTAAGTTCCCGTTATTCGGGACGAAGACAAATCCAATAAATCCAAAATCATGAAAATAAGTCTAATTCTCGAGTTATAAGTGTGGTAACAAAACCAGACTTTGTTTTATAAAGTAGAAGATTATAAAACCAATAAGTACCTACCTATTTATTTATATATAAAAATACAGGTACCTAATTAATTAACGCAATAACTTACATTTTCAATCGAAATATGAAGCAAATTAAGCTACTGAAAACGTCTTTTAAAATGAAGAGAGTCTTATTACTTGCTTTTGAAATATTATAACTACCTACAGATTCTTGGTAAACTGTTAGAGCAGTTATTTGTTCGTAAATAGCTAATTGGAAGCTGGAATTCTAAGTAACTGAGATGGTACGGCAATATTTATAAATACTATGAAAAATATCAATTTGCTTTTAGACCTGATAGCGCAGCCATCTTGTAGTCTATTTCCAAGCTTTTATTTAACTTGCAATGTACGAGTATGTAACTATGTTTGATAGGGTGGAATCTTAAAGCTCAATTTTGAAGCAGTTATCCCCAACCGATTGGGCTAACATTTTGCATAATTATGTAACTTTGGTGACATTGTAATAATATGGTGACAGCGAGCTGATCTGATGATGGGGTCAGGATGGGGTTATATTATGGTACTAGCAAGCTGGTCTGATGAAAGAGTTTGAATGTAGCCAAAGAAACTGCACAACACAACCCCGTCGTATTTGGGCTCGTTGGATTTGACTTGATGAGCTCTTTTAATTAAAAAAGCTTATTTAATTTTCTTTTTTTTACAAGATATATTTTTGTAAGATGCATTGTAGGTACATAAAGCGCCTCTGTATGCTATCAATCCATTTCGAGTAGACTAAATATCGAGGATTCCAGACGACTGAGCAGTATTTAACCAAAGGACCGACTAAGGTTTTAAAAAGTTTATTCTAGTCGCAGGATATTAGCTTGGAAGATTTGAAAACAGTATTTTGGATATGAGCTATGAAATTAAGTGTTTGAAGTTTATGCTCCTTAAGGTAGATACTTTAAATTTTACGACCACATCCTGGTTATTTCGTCTTTTAAATCTACGTATTCGATTTTTTTTTATTATAGTTATTATTATTAGAAGTTTTCCCAAAGAGGGTTCTCATTAGGCTGGCGATCGGTTGTAAAAACCTCCTAGACAAATCCTTGTACAACTTGTTTTTTCTAAAAGTTGTGCCGATCCCACATAAAGTGAGATAATGATAATGGTACTAGGAATGTGAAGGTGCGGAAGCGAGAATCCTCTATGACACGGACGTGTCTCACGTCGTCAAGCATCTTTTGCCTGATGATCGTGCCCTTCTGCCACGTAACGTTCTTCCAGCATCCAGCATTATGTAAGCAATCAAAACAAAAATGTATACTATTGTTGCAGATATGCAAATGTCACCGAGCTGCTCTAGCTTTGAGGTCCTAGACCCTCACGACCCCGTTATCAGCCGTCTGGCAACGCAACTCTTCAAAGGAACTTATGACTACTTGCAGGGTGAAATGTCCTCTGGTCAGGTTAGTTTCTATATTTAAATGTAGACTTTTACGTCACCAGTATCGTAAACTATATCGTAAGTAGGATTATGAATTCATGGTATAATCAATTCTAAATTCAGTATTTTGAAACCTAAATGTTATCACAATAACATGGGTAATAGGGTTTTTTTGTGGTTTTATATTTACCTTAGATAAATCATCGTGCTTATAAAAAAAATAAACATGAGTGGCGCAAGTGGTTCAAACCAAATAAAAACGTATGAAATTTAAAACATTGAGAATGTAAAAGCTGAAAGTTCGAAAATCATAGTGCCATTTTAGAGTTCGTAGTCTACAAGAAACCCTTTTAGTTTCGCCATCTCTGTTCGTCTGTCCGCAGCTAAGCTCAGAGACGCTATGTATTATTTTATAGTATGTAAAAGGTTAAAAATCGGAATCCCTAAATAACAACCTAAAAAAGTGCAGCGGGGTTAGTGTTTGTTTGAAAATAGCTTCACGCGAACGAAGTCGCGATTTTTTGTACTGGTTATTTTTATAAAATATCGGCCATTTTGATACGCCACATAATATGGACTTTGGTAGAATTGTGGTAATAGCTACAGCAGCAAAGATATGAAAAGTAACTGTTTGTTTTAAATAAAGACTATTATTTCATTATTGAATCGAAATAATTATAATATTTGATTGTTATGTTCGATTTCGCAAATGTATACTTTTAAACTAACGTCTATCTTAAGATAGAATCATTCGAAATTATGTTTGCAAACCACACTCTCTAGGTGTTGCTCGATAATTAAGCGTAAAATCCAATACACTTCAATTATACAGATCAGTGGATTCCCATCTGTCTACCATGTCGTCCGAGCGTTGTTAATATAGTGATCAACTCGGCAATCCCAATCAGTTCAGTCATCATAGTCAAGTAGTCAATGATTGTCATATGATAGCCAGGTATTGATCTACTGCATATCTACTGGGAATCATTCACGGCCGATGTTGTTACTCTCAAAGCCAAGAGATTTAAGACGAATAATAAATGTTTTTGATGAATGCAGAATCGTTCAATCTCAATAACCGCCAAACATACAGTTTTGTTTTTTATGACAAAGATAACCTAAGGATATAATCTAGATAAATTATAGACAGAAACACGATTGGTGAAACTTTTCTCGATATATATCTCTATAATATAAAAATGAATCGCTGAATGTGTTGCTAAGCGTAAAAAACGAGAACGGCTGAACCGATTTGGATGATTTCTTTTTTGTTGTGCTTGATGAAGTCTGAGAAAGCTTATGGAGAGAAAAAACGTAAAAAATTACAATTTTATTTTTATCAGTATATACTATGTTATGCACATGCCAGGATTCATTAAAAAAGAAAGAATAAATTTATCTTAGGGCATCATACTATGAATAAATAGCACAGATATACACTAAAACAGTTTGTTCTCTAAATAGTCTTCAACTTGGATGTAATGTAGTTTAGGACCAGATGGCGATGTGTAGAATGTCCACCAATATTTAATATTTACTAGCCGACCTGTGACAAACGTCGTTCTGTCATTTTTTTTGTAATTATCACATAGGAAAAATCAATTTCTGGCAGCTTCTATTTTTTCCCTACAAACCTAGTACTGATAAAATAAATTACGAACTTTGGAAGAATGCGTATCATTCATTAGTTAAAAGTCAAAACTGCGTAGCAACGCAGAAAAACATTTAGTCGTTAGTTAGTCTGTGATGTCAGATTTGTTGCACACCAACGACATCTATACTAAAATCATCCTTTTTGCGTTTTTTTAATCATTTAAGGGTTGTTTTTCGGATTATAAGTTCCCTCATTATTTATTCTGATTTTTTATCTACATACTACAGCAAATTTCATCTTAATCCGTTTTGTCGTTTATTTTTGATTAGGGAACAAACATAGCAGCCCTTTTACAAACTTTCGCATTTATAATATTATAGGATAGGATTTTATTTTATCTTACATAATGGAGAGCTAGAACCATATTTTATGCAAGAAAAAATCCTACACTTACACATATACGTAATATATATCACTACATAGTATAAAGCAAAGTCGCTTCCCGGGTCTGTATGTATGTTTGTATGTATGCTTATATCTTTAAAACTACACAACGAATTTTGATGCGGTTTTTTTTAATAGATAGAGTGATTCAGGAGGAAGGTTTATATGTATAATTACATGCTTAATATATTAGAGAACCACGGATAATTTTAAGATTTCTAATATTAAGTCGTAAATAAACAATTTTTTTTGCGCTTACATTACAAACGCTGGCTGAACTCTACGAGATAGATCAAAATAATGTACTAATTATTGTATACCTTAAAAAGGTCTACAAAAAAGTCCGCGTTGGTATGTTTATCTCTTAGATAACCCACAATAATCAATTTCTAAACTTACTTTTTACCGCGACTTTTTTTTTAAATTTTAAATGCTGTTAACGAGTATACAAAGACATTCTGTAATATATTTTGGTATCAGCTTTGCACCCGTGCGAAGCCGGGGCGGGTCGCTAGTACATTATAGAAGTAGAACATACTTACTTCTATAACATGCATCTTTTCCTAAAATATGCCAAGTACGAGGGGCGTTCAATGTATTCTCGGTAACTGTATGAAAAAGAAAGCGTGAATTATATATTTTTTTTTTTTATTTTGTAATAAAATCTAAATTAGCCTCAAGCAATGTATTACATCTAGAAATTATTTTTTATAGACTTTGTAAAATAATCCTTCCACCTCGTATTTGTCGGAAAATCAATTTCCACGACAATATTTTTTTAAATAAGGGAACAAATAGTAAGCACTAGCGGCTAGGTCTGGGATATAGGGTAATTGGGTATTTTCTTCAAAGCCATAATTTCGCACAGCAGACTTTGACCAGCATTCAACTCAGACTTGTTTCTATGGCGCCGTGAGCATTCGCGGCTACCTTACACTGATTTCGTAAAGATTCAGTAGTCATGAAGAATAGATTGTATGGTATGGACGTATTAGCTTAGTTATCTCTGCAAATATTTTAATATTTATTTGGGCATCCTCCAGTAGAAGAATTTTTATAAGTTTCCTTCCGTAGTGGCAGTAATCGGTCCGCAAGAGCGAGGGTCGTGTTGAATCCTCTTTTAATATTGTTTTAATTAACTTTTGAGTTTTTGATAATGACGGTGCAGAAGCTTCATAAACAGTCACTCTCTCTTTAAGAATGATTTTTGACTTTTACCTTGTTTTATAAACAATTTAATCACAGCGCTCAGCACATGCTCAATTTTCTAAAAACTACTCCGTCGGGCATTCCCTTCGTCTTCGACTAAGGATAACTTGCAAACTAATGATCACAATTACGTGAAATTGTATATTTCTACTCGCAGATAACGTAGTTATTGAATGAGTTAATCAAATTACTAAAATAGCGATACTGAGAATACATTGAACGCCCCTCGTATGTTAAGTTAGAGTAAGATTGTAAAACATAATATAATCATAACTCGAAAACTACGAGAAATCGCATGATTCGTAAACTTCTAAAGATGCTCTACCTGCGTCTATGTGGGCATTCAATTTAGCTAAACTATTGAATAGATAATAATACCAAATTAGAATAACATGCAATTGTAAAAAAAAATAAGATTATGATTTGTTTCTTTAAATTTTGGAACAATCCGTAACAAAATATCCTCTAAGAGTATTTAAACCCCTAATAGCAAAATCAACGACAAGTGTCGTCGATCTTTTATCACGCACGTATTTTTTGTTTACGTATAGTGCCATAGTTAGGCTTTATACTCAAATTTTCTGTGTCGTAGTATAAAACTACGATGAGGTTTAGAACCACAACACCCCAAACAAATATTAAATTCAGATTATGCAAACATTTGTCCCTCGCCGCTGCGATCAAACCCACAACACCTTTTGCGTCTCTTTAGGGCACCCGTTATTCCGCTATGGTCATCAATATCTACTTCTAGCACCTAGTCATCCTCTCGTCCGTGCCGATTTTCGTGTCCTGGCTATATTGCGCCAGCGAACTTAAAGCCGAACACCGACTTATATTTATTATTTGTCACCAGGAACATTATCAATTGTTGGAAGAAGTAAACCGTGTTGCTTGCTCCAAGTTCGGCGATCTCCATAGCGCGATCTCCAATTTACATACGGCGTTCAAGACTTATCACGATGGATGTAAGTACATTACATTCTAGGGAAGTCAGTCACGGAAGGATAAAAACAAAAAAAAAGTTGTCATTGAAGTTTCACAACACAGGTATGCAAAATTTCAGCTAAATTGGTTTAAAATTATATTGCACGTCTTAACCCGCACTTACTAACAAACTAATTAAAGAACTAACAAGGCATTTAGCCTGCCAAAAGATTCTAAAAAATAAAGGTGTAGAAAGACTCACATATCATCACTGTCATGTCGCTAAACGAGACATTATCATTTTGTATTTGTATGCACTTTATATTCTAAATATATTCCGTATTAGTTTTAAACTTGCAGTCGTGATATAAAGAACGGAACTCTAAAAAACGAAACCGTAACTCTGTTGTAGGTAGAGTCAAATTTTAGTTTTTACCATAACGCTTGTCATTTGCAATCCAGTCTGGTCTATTTATATTTAGGCAAATACAATTGTGTAGCTCAACTACGTTTTTAATAATCGCCGAAAATAGGTAGCCTCGGTACATCGCTATCTTTAAAGATGATTCTTCATCTTGAGCAAAGTAGATGCAATTTACATATTCTGAGTGGTACGCTGGCGTAGTAGCCATAGACAAAAAATTAGTAAGAATCATTAAAAAAAAACACCTGTATTATTAACGTTTTGTTTTTAAAAGGCAAAACTTCCCAATCAAAGCTGCCTCCGTAGCAAGTTTAAAATAATTTGGACAATGATCCCCACAAGTTCAAGGAAGTTAACGTAATTTTGAGGAGTACCTAAAACATAAGTACATAAGAACATAACTTCTATCGAAAGAACCTCTTAGAAAGAAGAGAAAATACTGTAGCTACGACAGCTGAAAAAGTGTTTCAAACTTGAAATTAAACATTAATGATAATAAACTAAAGAAACATACTTAAAAAAAACCTAATACAATATGCAACTATTAATTACATTAAAAAAATAACTACATATCAACAACATTCATAGATGAAAATTAAATAATAAAAGAAAAATTAAATAAATAAATATTAAGTATGGTGAAGGCTAAAAGGACCCGGAAGTAGTGCTCGAACGCGTCCATTGGTAGTATAAACAGTAGGTGCCCGTAGATCGTTATGGAGATCTACTTCAAGTGTGTGCCGCCAGGTCCATCGCTGCTTTAATCGAAGTGAAAGAGCAATCCCTAATCCTGCCATCGGGTGGCTAATAGGAGCGTCAAGGCGTATTGATTAACCAATATGGTGAGAAAGCTATCTGAGAAGTTACCATATCAGGTTTTTCAATTTTTGATGCTAGGATCTGGGTAGATATCTACCGTACTTTGGGATTACATTCGTGATCTTATTTCATATCATTTAAGCAAGGATGCCATAACACTATGGTAATCGCTTATCTGTTTTCCTTAATTCGCTCAATTATTCTACTCAATCACGTCGCAATGGCTGAAACGATATCTATGAAATTCAGCATTACAAATAGATAACTTGGATTTTTATCCGGGTATCAGGCGAGCGACGCCGCGTGTGGCATGTAGTCAGATGGAAACCTGACTACTTTTCAGTATAATAAACGATTAGTTTATCTCTCTATCTATCTACTCATTGTGTAGATATTTGAAAATCGATGGCCTTAATTTTTTTTTAAATTGGATATTAATCTTCTTATATATAAAATTCTCGTGTCACAATGTTAGTTACCTTACTCCTCCGAAACGGCTTTACCGATTTTTACCAAATTTTATATGCATACTCAGTAGGTCTGAGAATCGGCTACTATCTATTTTTCATTCCCCTAAGTGATAAGGATGGCGTAAAGAGCGGGAAAAACGGAAAGTGCTTTTTTCTGTGGGATTATTGACATTTGATAGGACAACGTCTGTCGGGACAGCTAGTAATATTATAAACTAGCTGACCCGTGCCCGCTTCGCTGTGCGTAAGACATTTCTAATACCATCGTGGACTTTTTTAAGGTGTACAATACTGTAGTACATTATTTTGATATATCTCGTGGGGTTTAGCCAGCATTTGCAATGTAAGCGCAAAAAAATGTGTTTATTTACGACATCACATTAGAAACCTCTAAAATTATCAGTGTTTCTCTACTATATTATGCATGTATTATACATATAAACCTTCCTCTTGAATCACTCTATTTATTAAAACCGCATCAAAATCCGTTGTGTAGTTTTAAAGATATAAGCAAACATACATACATACATACATACATATTACATACAGACGCGGGAAGCGGAAAGCGACTTTGCTTTATACTATGTAGTGATTACTAACTTCATGTGCTTTAGTAGTAGGTGGTTCTCAATTCGGGAGTTAAGGGTTTTTTTTTCATATTTTTCGTGTATACACATACTAGCCGACCCGTTATAGACGTTGTTTTGTCGAATTTTAATAATCGCATAGGAAAAAGCAATTTTAAGCAACTTCTATTTTTTCCCCTACGAAACTACTGAACTGATCTACTGTGTACTGATAAAATGAATTACGAAGTTTGGTAGAATGCGTATCATTCACTTTTTTTTCGGATTATAAGTTTGTTTATCTGATTTTTTATCTAAATACTACAGTAAATTTCATATTAATCCGTTTTGTCGTTTGGAATTGCTTAGAGCTTAAACATATACAAACTCACAAATTTTCGCATTAATAATTTTATTAGGATTAATTCGTAAAGGCTAATCCGATCTCAATGATTTCGCTATCTTGTAAATGATTACTTCGACGTGGTTGCATATTTTTTAAACGACGAATGAAGGAATAAATTCAAAAAACAAGGTTTTTTGGTTTTTAAATTATCGCAATGCCAAAGAAAGTAACGTATACTTTGAGAGATAAAAAAAAAGAAAAAGTGCGTTACATCTTTAATGTATTGACGGGATGATATCTTCTTCTTATATATAAAAACTAGCGACCCGCCCCGGCTTCGCACGGGTTTAATACATATAAACCTTCCTCCTGAATCACTCTATCTATTAAAAAAAACCGCATCAAAATCCGTTGTGTAGTTTTAAAGATATAAGCAAACATACATACAGACGCGGGAAGCGGAAAGCGACTTTGCTTTATACTATGTAGTGATGAATCCCTATTTACTTTGGTCATAGCACGGCTGGATGCACGATTTTGCAAATTCTTTTTTTGTTGCATTCGTTATTATCAGGAGAAGGTTCTTAGAAAAGAAAATTTTGGCAAATTGTAATATTTGACAGGACGTCTGTCGGGACAGCTAGTAAAAATTAAGAATCCATTGCGCCGATTAGGTGCGCATCCTTCAAACACCCCCCGCCTCATGCTATACCTCTGTTCTCATCTCCGTCATTCAGTCAAAAGGCCGCTTTACGTGTGCACGTGCGTAAATTGACGGTCCTCAACCTAGCCCATAACGCTCACCGCGAATCCCAACTTGTAATTTGGGAATCAGATAGTTTTATTTATTAACAATATTGTGAAGTGAAATGCGCGCAACATCAATTATATGCTGATTCTACGAGTCGGTGCAAGTAGGTAAGATAAAAAAATTGTGTTAAAAAAAACCGACTTCAAATTAAAAACCGTATGTATTTTTCATTCCATTATTGCTTCATTAATTTTCTTCTCGTTTTTCCACTTAATGATGGTATATAATTAATTGTCTAAAGAGCGATACGTTTTACTTTTCGAATAAAACATTTTGAATCTAATAGAGTATGTTAAAAAACTGGAAATTATGACAAAGACAGGAGAATTTTGATAAATTTGGTTTGAAATGTGGCAACCATGATTTTATTTTTTATTTTTTAGTGTCGCACTAAATAATAATCAAATGTCTTTCAACTAGTAAATAATCAAATGTCAATAATATAAATAATCAAATGTCTTTCAACACACTGACTTAGCAAAGTTGGAAGTAGTTTTTTGTGTGTAAGCGTAACATGATTATTATAAGTTTAAATCATGCTGTTTTTAGTGTGACAGTTCGGGAATTGATGATGTTACACCATTAACGAAAAACTCGCTGATCTAAAAATCTTGCCATGAATAAGAGTGGCTCTCAATTTGAAGCGGTTTTTTTTAATTTAGTTTTTTTAATATTTATGTTTATATCTTTTTACCTGGTGATCCGATTTTGTTTTTTTTCTATTGTGTAGACTCTACACCTTGGGATATGTTGGGATTTTTTCAAGTGTATGGTAACTTCATGGCAAAAATAATATCTGAATAAGCATTAAAACGAAATTATCGTTTTTAGAATCTGCGCAAATCTTCATATTCAATTAGATCTTTTACAAATTGAATTCAAAGAAATCTTTTATGGAACCACCCACAGGTTAATTCCTTCTGACAAATTACTTTTCTAGTGAATTCATCTCTATTAGATACTTATTAAAAAAAAATCATCTTCAATTATTATGAGGAATGATTTATTTTGATTCTGGTTTAAACGAAGCAATTATAAATCAATAAATTAGCCCTAACATAGCTGACTGACCTATACTTGCTTGTACTTAGGGAAAAAAAATTGTTTTTCTAAATCTCATTAGTTTTTTCATTAGCTCTTTAGCTCAGAGACGCTTAGTGCTAGAAAGCTGTAATTTGGCATGTATTTATATTACTAATGCCATCGAAGAAAATTGTATGGAGGGTTTGTGAAAACAACTTTTCGATTAAAAGATCCGTTTGTGAAATATTAATCTTTAAATTGCCAATTTTTGTTAGAAACGAGTCCCCCCCCCTCTAAAATTTAAACTATTGGGTTTGGAGGCGTTAAAATATTCACGGTAGTAGTACATATAACGAACTTAAAAGGAAAACTATCACAGCTAAGTAGGCGTTACAAGTTTTCGAGTATTAGACGATAATAGTCGGCGTAATAGTCGACCAACTTAAAATGTACTCTTATTCGAAGAATAAATAATCATTTTTTTTAGTACAAATACCGTTGAAAATTGCTTATTTTAACGTTTTTAGCTGTATCAACTACGAAACCCTACATTGCGCGGGACTTGACACGCACTTGGCCGGCTTTCAACTTAAGAATTCGATCCTTTTCAAAAAACCCGATGCCTGAATGAAGATTATAATTTGGAACTCTGGATTCTGGCCATTATTGTCGCATATATTGCTTGTAGCTAGTCATTAACGCAGGATTTCTAAAAAAAATACGTTTTCCCTCTTTTGCATCTAGGCTAGGCGCTAGAATAAAGCAATTTTGTTTTCACTTAGAGCATTTGTAGGTGTGTATGGTTTTCGAGAGTAGTCTAAATTCACTCGATATATAACCACAATATAAATAGTTCCATTCAAATAACAAAAGCGAAAATGTCCTGACATGTATGCTATCCTGAGATTTTTAAATATTTTTTATAATGAAATCATTTAATTTATTCAGATCAATAATTAATGATCAAATGAACTTATCTGTACGTGAAGTTCGATCATAATTATATGATCAGCTTTATTCGAAGCGATTTATAATACCCCCCTTTAATCTCTCGAAGATAGATCCCGACCCCAATAATATGAAGTTTTTATTTATTTATCTATAAACATAATAAGGTAATAATGGCGGCATCCGGCTTGTATCAGGGAGTGTTGTCACACCGAGAAAAATAATCTCTAAATATGCCGTGCAAGGCTGTGACATGGGGACATGACTACAAAATGTACCTAAACCAAATCGCAAAGAATGAAGCTTTAAAATATAATAAATGGGTACACTTTACTGTGTAACTTCAACGCTCGCAACGCTTTATGGATGTCGAGACTACCTCAGACATCGTTATTTGTTGTTGTTGAGTATAAGAAATAAAAACTAAGCCCTCGAATTGAAAATCTTCTGCTTTTGCAGTATGTTTAAACAAGAACGGCGTAAAAAATCTACTCGTATTATAAGTTTTTCACAAAAGTTGCATTTTCAAACAAAATATTTTTTTTTTCATCAACATAATAACGATTGTATTATTCTGCGGTTACTAAAGTTTGTATGATCTGGATAGTTGCAGTCATTTAAAATCATATTTCCTTATGATTTTCCACAGCACTAGATGCCTAGTTATCATACTATCCTAATAATATTATAAATGCGAAAGTTTGTGATAAGGCTGCTATGTTTGTTCCGTAATCAAAAATAAACGACAAAACGGATTAAGATGAAATTTGCTGTAGTATGTAGATAAAAAATCAAATAAAGGGGGAACTTATAATACGAATAATAACCCCTAAACGATAAAAAAACGCAAAAAGGATGATTTTGGTATAGATGACGCTGGTGTGCAACAAATCTGACATCACAGACTAAAAACATTTAGTCGTCATAGCAACGCAGTTTTAACTAATTAATGATACGCATTCAACCAAAATTCGTAATTTATTTTATCAGTACAAGGTTTGTTGGGAAAAAATTGGATGTTGTCTGAAATTGCTTTATTCTATGTAATTATTAAAATTTAGGCAGGACAAAGTCTGTCACTGGTCGGCTAGTCCTTTTATATTACCTTTTACTCTTTTTGAGCGGGATGGGGTGTTCAGGAACAAAAGATTCCGTCGCGTGGAAACTGAATTAAAAGTTGGTAGCCGATAATGCTATTCCAGGTCACGAACTATGCATAGGTTTTCCAAGTTTTATTCGAATTGATTCCATTTTGCACCTTGTTGGCCGAGTAGGAGGTACTGTATTAACACAGTGAAGGAGAACAGAATTACGCTCATTTTACAAGCTTTTATTTAACTTGCCTTGTAAGTTCGCGTTTTAGTATGTGCAGGTCAAATGTTGCACTTTAAGACGAGTTATAATTTTTTTTGATGAATGCATAATCGTTTTTTCTCATATACAACAAAACATACAGTTTTATTTTTATGACAAAGATAACTTAAGGATATTATCTAGATAAATTATAGACAGAAACACGATTGGTGAAACTTTTCTCGATAGATTTATTTTCCAAAGTTAGCTCTTCAAAAATACTAGTTTCGTTTTTAATCAAAACTATGAATAGCTAAATAGTTCATTTTTTAGGGTTCCGTACCCAAAGGGTAAAAACGGGACCCTATTACTAAGACTTCGCTGTCCGTCCGTCTGTCTGTCCGTCTGTCTGTTCGTCTGTCTGTCCGTCTGTCTGTCCGTCTGTCTGCCACAGGGATGTATCTCATGAACCGTAATAGCTAGACAAATGAAATTTTCACAGAATATGTATTTCTGTCGCTGCTATAACAACAAATACTAAACATAGAATAAAATAAATATATAAGGGTGGCTTCCATACAACAAACGTGATTTTTTGGCCGTTTTTTATAGATAATGGTACGGAACCCTTAATGCACGAGTCTGACTCGCACTTTGCCGGTTTTATATAATTCGTTAGATAATCATACTAGGCTATAGACTATAGACAGTTTCTTTTTAAGTTTGATGGTTTTCAAGATAATGCAGTTTATCACTTTTTCCGCCTTATCCGGGTAGACTAAGCCCATACAAAAAAACAAAAAATCACATATCACCTTAAT
This sequence comes from Hydriomena furcata, assembly GCA_912999785.1. NCBI lineage: Eukaryota > Metazoa > Arthropoda > Insecta > Lepidoptera > Geometridae > Hydriomena > Hydriomena furcata. The sequence continues at coordinate 6,900,202 of OU538821.1, forward strand.
TTTAAACTTGTCAGGAGTATTTCGACATACACTAACATCGGAACTTCTTAGTAAATAGTTCGATTGAGTAAACACTTTGCGTAAGTTTCAGTGAGTAAAAACTTTGCATACTTGCCAAGTTCCTCTGATCTCTCTGCTCGAAGGAGGATTTTACAAAAGCTTGTTTTGAAAAAATATTATCAACTGGCAACTTATCACTACATAGTATAAAGCAAAGTCGCTTTCCGCTTCCCGCGTCTGTATGTAATATGTAATATGTATGTATGTATGTTTGCTTATATCTTTAAAACTACACAACGGATTTTGATGCGGTTTTTTTTTATAAATAGAGTGATTCAAGAGGAAGGTTTATATGTATAATACATGCATAATATAGTAGAGAAACACTGATAATTTTAGAGGTTTCTAATGTGATGTCGTAAATAAACACATTTTTTTGCGCTTACATTGCAAATGCTGGCTGAACCCCACGAGATATATCAAAATAATGTACTACAGTATTGTATACCTTAAAAACGTCTACAAAAAAGTCCACGATGGTATTAGAAATGTCTTACGCACAGCGAAGCGGGCACGGGTCAGCTAGACTACTCTAAATTTAGAAAAATAATATTTTTGCATTTAAAGATTGTACGAAAACATGTTTTTTAAATCGGAAGTTATTCTTGTCAAAGCCGTAACGTTTGCAAATATTGTGAATAGACGGATCAAAATTACAAAAAGATCAATACCTTTCCCTAATATAAAGGCATATTTGGAAACCTTTATGTGATGAAAGACATATTTATACTCGTTAAGCACAAGTAAACGCACTCTTATTGTTACTCTTAACAATATATCTATTATTACAACTCTGTATATCTTTTTAGAGGTATTTTTATAAACTCGTAGAATATGACTTGTATATAATTATTTTGAAGAATACTTTATGCATTCTGCGAAACCACTATTTTTTTCATTACTAGGTTTCTAACAATTTACACTTTCTATAGACAAAAAAAAATAATTACTTAGAAGATAATGTATCGCGTTATATCTATATGTGTTATATGGTATGTGTTTTTCTTGTGTCCGCTATTTTCAGGACAAGGTTTTAATTAAATAATGTAATTTTGTTTTGTATTTCATTACCTGAAAACACGGATAAAACGACGTTTTCTAAAAAAAAACCTAGCTAGATCGATTTATCGCCCCCGAAACCAGCTGAATACTAAATTTCATGAAAATCGTTGGAGCGTTTTCATGATTATTATGAAATTACTTTTTAAAATCACCATATTTAACGAGAACTGCGTTTCTGAAATAATATCATATTTTGATGAAATACACGGATTGATAAAGATAAATAATAATAAATAAATAAATATTGGTGGACATTATCACACAGATAAAGATAACGATCATTTATTTGCTTATAGATGAATAGAGTATTACTGTTTGCATTGCCAACTAATGCCTAAGAAAAAACCCTTTGACGTTACACTAACTATCCATGCATTCCGTTGACCACCAAAGAAACGGGCAATATTAAATATAAATATTGCTTTATTTACTTTGCCGGTGGCTTTGCCTGCAAACATTTTGCTTAAAAACTCATGAAAACATATTTTGTGCTATTAAAAATCGTATCGAACTGTTTATTCCAATGAAACTTCACCAAGTGGTTATTTACCTTGCTTTGTATAAAATCAAGTATAACATATTCTTAGGACTTCCGCGAGTTCTTTGATTTTTTACAAAGAACGAGCTGATAAAACATCAAGAAACATAGGTTTTTTTTTTTTTTTTTACAAATAACAAAAAATATAAATTTTGTAAATTTAATGAGTTTGTTGGAATCTAATTGTATAGAATTCTTACGGTATTGGCTGGCTGAACGAATGACAATCAACGTCACAGTCTAAACCATTAGTTCTAGAAGCATGAAACTAAGGATGGTATCTTCTTTTGAGGGTGTAGGGGTGCACTAAGAAAGGAATCCCCGACCCCTGAAAACTGCAGCTGGGATTTAAGCCTGTTTGACAATAACTAAACGTGATCGAAGTCGCGGGAGTGTTCCCAAGTTAATGATAATACCGAATGTGTTTCAGCAAAATGAACAGGGCAATTTAAATTGAAATAACTCATGTAAACTAGGGTTTGCTGGGTGTAGTTAGACGTGCGTAGATCATGGATTAGGTTACTCTATGCAGGATTGTATCAGTAGCGGTACCCTTACAGGTGACGAAACCACATTGGGCTTTTAGAAATTTAAAGTTTTTGCCTAACTTTCTAGGACAGACTTAGCGATAACTATTAGACACTACACGACCTGCAGCTTAACATCTTTCCGTTATTGTTTTTTTTATTGTTGAACTTGCACGTTTACCCATAATATTTTTTGATTATTAGTTAAAAGATGTTACGAGTATATCATTGGTTCTGATACACAGATACTGCGGTATCAAATAAGTACTGAGAATCTCAACAACAACTAAACAAAATATTGTTTTGAGGTATTCATTTTAGCTATTTTGAAAAAAATCAGACAATGGTCTCATCAACAATCTCGAAATCTCTCGAGTAGAATATTCGAGTTTGCTTTATGAATTCAATAACTTCAGTTCCGAGAATAGAATGCTTTTCAGTACCTATTGTTATGCTCTGGCTTTGGTTTTTAACTGTAACTTATTAAAGTATTTTTATAGAATCCACAATACCCAATCAGGCTTCGCTTGAGTGTATTATAGGAAATTTGTTTTAATGCTTTAAGTTATATAATTGCAATAAAATATGGCTAATAATTACCTGCTGATAATGTAGCTTATGATAAGTAAAATATTTTTTTAATTGTTTCAGTAGTTTTTTAGTTTATTTATTATAATATAAATAAACATACAATTTTATTTTTCTCTTTATAAAAATAAATAAAAAATAAATAGGATCACGACTGGAATCCCCAAGTACGGTAGACATCCACTCAGATCTTCAGTAACTCAGAACCTTGAAGATGACAAAATCCTACATAATATACTATTATTATAAAGAGCCGTGTTGGCCGAGTGGGTCCCCATGACTACACTCGTGATCTTATTTCCTTTTATTTATCCCGTTTTGACCTCAAATAATATAAAATAAATATTTCGTAGTCTTTGGCTATTGAAATGTATGCGCGTTACAAAGCTAGGTTATTACAATGTTATAACTCTAGTTGTTTAAAATGTTAAAGTTACAGTTAGTTTTCCCTCCAAAAATACTCACCCCTTATATATCGGGTATATTGAAATTGCTCCCGCCCACTCGCAAACAATCTTGTTAAACCTTTGAGTAAAAACAGGGGTGTAATAAATATTTTTGACCGTCAACCAAAGTAATAAGTTAGTAATAATTATGGATTGGTATATGTGTTATATGGTATGTGTTTTTCTTGTGTCCGCTATTTTCTTCGCTATTTTCAGGACAAGGTTTTAATTAAATAATGTAATTTTGTTTTGTTTGTATTTATTTGGAAAATGCAGAGAAAATTGATAAATTCGGGAAAAACTGAAAGTGCTTTCTTTCTATTCGATTATTGAAATTCGACTGGACAACGTCTGTCGGGACAGCTAGTAATAAATCAATATTGGTGGACCACAGCACAAGCAACGCTTGTACAATGGGAACTATCTACTATCAACTGAGCTGTAGGGTCAGACCTGTGGAACGCAAAATATAACTTCGTTACAATGCCAATACAGGCCGGTATAACATTGGATATAGGAGGTATAATATTGTTAGCTCGGCTTTTAAGGTTGCATGCCAAAACCAAAACAAAAAGGAAAAACACCCAGATAGAATTACTCTTGCGACCTGTTGCGGGCACTTTGCTCGACCCTGTAGAGTTTATTAAAAAGTTTGCAGTCAAAAACATTTCTCAAATCAACTAGGCCTATAACCTATTGTAGGACCGAGAAATGTATGACGAAAGTGTTTTCACTCCACACTTTTTTTACTGGCAATCAATCCCAACCCTATCACATGTAGGGTTCAAGTTAATTACCGAACCTCAGCCCCAATGGAGGGACGCCGCGATGCCCAGCGTAGGTTCTGATTTCCTTTGATGTTTCATTTACAATTACAAATATAAATAAACTAGCTACCCGTGCCCGCTTCGCTGGGGGACAGATAGATAGATGTCTAAATTGGACTTACGAATTGAGCATCGAATTGTTTTTTTCCCGTGTTTCGAAACGACCCATTTCAAAAGAATCTTGGGCGATTCGCACCGCCGTAACCACTACGGTGCGAATGGCCCAATTCAGAAACAGTGCTTGGGTTTTTCGCACCGCGGTTCGAATCGCGTGTGGTGCGAAACGACTAAAGACCCGATAGTTTCACATCTGATATCATCTTCAAAATAAATGATAGCCTATATGTTGCCGAGGACTAATAGCTATATAACAAAAAAAGTTTCATCAAAATCCGTCCAGTAGTATTTGCGTGAAAGCCGGACAACAGACAGACAGACAATCAAACATTTCAAAATATTTTTTTTTGTTTGTGTTACTTGTATAAAGGTCCCTAGGAGTATTTTTTTTTAGTTTTTATTCAATGTACAGAATTGATCTCTTCTACAGATTTATTATATGTATAGATTTTTATTCAATGTACAGAATTAAACTCTTCTACAGATTTATTATATGTATAGATTATTAATTAGTCTGTCCATTTTCGATACCAACTGCAATCCCCTAACTAAAATTAAACTGAAATATGAAACATGATTGCGATTTTAATAGGTTGAATTTTGAGACTTGGCTCGGGTAGTTAATATTTTTGCAACGGATCTCAATTTGACGCATATATATTTTTTTGTTATTTTTTAGTTTGAACTCGCATGTTTTTTAACTGGTGATCCAATTATATTGTTCTGTTGTGTAGAGAATAAACCGAAAATTGTCTCATTTAAATTGTATGCCATCAAAAACATAACTTGTAAAAAAAGCCAAGTCTCGCAACGCAATTCAGTTCTTCTACCGTAAAAAGTTGTGAGATCCATGTAATACCAAGTCGGTTAATTTATTCAGTCCCTACTTTAAGGGTCCTTCTGCTTTATGTTATTACGTAATTAGCTAACCTTTACGTAATACCTTAAGACAGAAGGACCCTTAAAGTAGGGACTGACATTATGAAGCACAGGGCTGTATCTCATGAACCATGATAGCTAGACAGTTGAAATTTTTACAGATGATGTATTTTGTTGCCGCTATAACAACAAATACTAAAAACAGAATAATTTAAATATTTAAGTGGGGCTCCCATACAACAAACGTGATTTATAGATAATGGTACGGAACTCTTCGTGCGCGAGTCCGACTCGCACTTGACCGGTTTTTTTAAGGTTTATACACTAAACACTAATTGTATTCTAAATTTGAAGCTTCTATGTTTGCTAGAAGTGCCTTAAACTTTTGATGATCGTTCAGTCAGTCCATGAGTGAGTGAATGAGTGAGTAAGTGACAAAATAAGAAACTTTGACTAGTTATAATTCTTAAACTACTGGTTTATATAGTGCGTGCTTGGTTACTGAAAATTCAGGCTTCTAGTTTTATCCACAACGAAGTTATAGGTGGTCGAAAATGGCCTGAACTGCTTAGAGAAAAAAATGGTTTTTTGCTTGACTTGGCGGGGGTACTGCCGTGCCCCCAGAATTATGTTAAAGTCCAACACAGATACAATTCGGTAGGAACTATTAATTGAACAACAGTTGGACTAGTTGTTCCTTCAAAAACCTCAAAAAAAACCGGACAACTGCGAGTCGGACTCCGCACGAAGGGTTCCGTTCCATTATCTATAAAAATAACGGCATTAAAACATATATGTATTGTATTCTGTTTTTAGTATTCCTTGTTATAACAGTAATTATTCGCAATAATGCTACGTACAAGTACGGAAATCTTGCTTGTCTATCACTTTGGACGTTCGAAACTAGGTGACCGCAGCCTAACTTTGCTGTTGTCATACTCTCAATATAAATTTGCAAACTTTGATAGCTTCCTCTTTTGTAGTGATTACTTTCGGAATGATTTTCTGCAGCAGACGGTTGCATATGCATGCAACCGCAAATATGCATTTGTTGTGAAGAGTATTATTTTCATAAAGATCGAGTTTCGCTAAATGCGTGCAATTATTTATTGTATAAAGAAATTATCGGCCCGATGCAGTACTTTCCATACAAAGTTTGACCCTGATCGCACCCTCTTTGAAACACGTTTTCAAAATCTGGGAACACGTTTTTAAATATTTTTAATGATATTATTTATTTTATCTTGTTCTTTTCTCTTGCCTTTTGAATCAGCTGGGTTGAGCATCTGGTGACACAGGTTTTAAACAACACTTTCTCTCTAGTTTTAAAAATCTCAACCGCCTAACCCTACTTATTAGAATCCTTTGTGAGAGATAATTTTTATTAAATAAAGTTTTTATTCTTATAAGATCTCTTCAAGGTCCGATTTTTCCCTTGAGATTTTAAATGATCATGCTTTCTTTGTCATTCGCAAAACACCAACTAAAGTTTTTATAAAACACATTACCATAAGAATATTTTGTGAGAGATAATTTTTATTATTTAAAGTTTTTATTCTTATAAGATCCCTTTAAGGTCCGATTTTTCCCTTGAGATTTTAAATGATCATGCTTTCTTTGTCAATCACAAAACACCAACTAAAGTTTTTATAAAACACATTACAGTAAGAATCTTTTGTGAGAGATAATTTTTATTATTTAAAGTTTTTATTCTTATAAGATCCCTTCAAGGTCCGTTTTTTCCCTTGAGATTTTAAATGACCATGCTTTCTTTGTCAATCACAAAAAACCAACTAAAGTTTTGATAAAACACATTACAATAAGTAACAGAACCCGTTTCCCCCTTCGCATACATTTGGACACTATTGAGTTGTAAAAGAAGGCGAGAACAAAAGATGCTTTTCGAGACCATTTTAGTTTTTAAATGAATTGACCAACATTACCCTGACGCATCTATGAATGATGAACACGTGTTCAAAACGATGAAGGAAGACATCGTGAAGAAACCAGTTAGTTTTATTATATGTGGCGATGGGTCCAAGCCCACTCGTCACGTGCCACTGACACCATTAGAATCTTCTAGCGCTTAGATCCTTGAAGATATTCAAGGATCTAAGCGCCTGAAGATTCGAGAGCGTACTTGGCGGCTACAGCTATGAACCTATTACATTTTTATTGTCTATTTTTACGTAATTGTTATCTAAACATATTTCTATATATTAATCATCATTATTTATATAGATTTACATATAAATATGTTTATCTAACACTACCAAACTTAATTAGTCCATTTGAGCGTAGTTAATATCCATTGTGTTCATTCCTCCTTGTGCTTTAAGACGAGTAATACATGTTTTTGATGAATGCAGAATGGTTTTTTCTGAATAACCGCAATACATACAGTTCTGTTTTTTTTATGAAAAAGATAACTTAAGGATGTAATCTAGATAAATTATAGACGGAAAGGCGATTGGTGAAACATTTCTAGATAGATTTATTTTACAAAGTTGGTTCTTAAGGCGGCTGTTTCAAATATGACAGCTCGCATTTTTTGTACTTTTCCGTATTCTGTGGCCGCACACTACGAATAGTGCAAACGCACACATTGAAACTACTTCACACTTCATTTACCAAGACTAAATAACTAGTCTTGATACTTGAAAATATTTGGTGCAATAGGTATGTCATATTTGTATAGGTAGGTACGTATTTAATAATTTTATAGGTTGCACTTGACAAAAAGAAAATAAATATAGAAAAAATTAATATATATTATAAGACAGGTTACAAATCGTAAAGTGCTACTACACAGTTACTAATATTTGACTGTGCAAAAAATATTTGTTAGGTACCTATACCTACTAATAAAATACATTATGACAAAACGGTAAGTATCGTTTTTTTATAAGCTCTTATTTAACTTGCAGTTTATGTACATATTTATGTATCTATGTTTGATAAGGTGTAATCTTGCAACTTAATTTTAAGCAGTTATCCCCAATCGATTGAGCTGAAATTTTGCATACATAATATGGTGACAGCGAGCTGATCTGATGATGGAGTCAGGAGCTGTTCAACGGAACTCTTCACTAAATAGTCGAATTGAGGCAAAACTTTGCATATCTATATACCTGGTCTGATGATGGAGGTCGGATGTAGCCATCGGAACTCCTCAACTACACAACATAACCACGTCGCGTTTGGGCTCGTTATTTTTATCTTGACGAGAACTAGAGCACAAGAATTTACAAAAGCTTGATTTAAAAAATATATTTTTAATAAAAAAACTTATTGTCATCTAAAATCGATGACGGCACCGTCAACGTTTCGAGTACCACTCACAGAAAGTTTTGAAAGTGAAATACTGATAAAATATGTAGGTATGCTTTTGAATATTGTGTGCGAGCTATGATCTCGAAGATCCATAGACAGCGCGTAGCGAGGGTCAACAAGTTCTGGAATTAAACAGTTATTGTAAAATTTTACTAAATAATCTTCCATAATATTTTCTTTCCAGAAAAAGAGATGACCAGCTGCTCTTTTTACAAATTCATATTTTCCATTGTATTTATACTAATGACATCACAAACCCGCAATACTTTTTAAGACCTATCCAAAGACATGGAGAGTATGCGAGAAAAAAAAAACATCTGAAAATATATATTTATTTCTACCACATTGTCGGCGTGACTAGTATATTCATGCCAAATTACAGCTTTCTAGTATTAAGAGTATCTGAGCTAAGCTGCGGACGAATGGACGGAAATGGCAAAACTATAAGGGTTTTTTGTAAACTACGAAACACTAAAGAGCACTTTCAGTATTTCGAATTAAACAATTTTTCAGGACACTTTATTATCTTTTTAATATTTAATTATTTGCATCATGTACAACTTAAGTATATGCCATCAAAAACAACTTGTAAAAATTAAAATAAAAAGCCAATTCTCGCAACGCAACTCAGTTCTTCTGTCGTAAAAAGTTGTGAGATTTCAATGTCTGTCTGTCTGTCCAAAAAATGACCTGAACTGTTTCGAGAAAAGGATGGTACGACTGTGCCGCTTTTTTGCTTAACTTGGCGGGGGCACTACCGTGCCCCCAGATAAACATTGCCTTGATAATAACAAATACCGACCTTTTTAGAAGGTTCAACATTTTTGGTTCAATGCGTATCGTATCATTCGTCAGTCATTCATCAGTCGTCAAAATTAATTAATGCTAGATTTGTTGCACACCAGCACTCGGAGTCTTTTTATAGTTTTGGGGATGTTTTTAAATTAAAAATAGCATATTTATAAGCTAGGGGTATATTTACATCGACAGCAAATTTCAATTTCATCCGTTTAGTCGTTTAAGTCTGATTGAGGTACAAACATCCAAACATACCTAACATCCGCACAAACAAATCAGATTTATAATATTAAATGTAGATAGATAATAAATATAAATTATATTCGTAATCGAAAATTCAGGTAATTTTTCGCATTTTGTTCAGATAAAGTATCAATTTTTTCCATCCATGTATAAAAAAACACGCTTGGTAATATAGGGGAGGCCGGGTTAAAACCGTACTAAGGGTCATGGTACCTTTTTAGAACTTTCATTTCAAAACAGAAATGTATCAAATCATTATTTATATTTATTTAGTAGGACTAATTAGGGACACAAACAGGTTCACATTTTTCTGAAATTTAATATTTTTATTAAAATAACAATCAAATACGAAACATCTGCTTATTTCGATTTTGCTCCAACGCGACGTATGCAAAAAGGTAAAACCGTAAACTATTATCATACTGTTTCGAAACGTAACTCGATGTAACGCATCTTCTACAAATAAAAACCATCCAACTCTTTCAACAAATCATGCATTGTACCTAACCTTCATCTGTGTGGCTTGCACTAAATTCTTCAAGGCAATATATTATACAAATGTTATCATTAGTTTTGCATGTCCAGTATTTTACCCCGGTATTCCATTATGTAAGACCTCCTCTAAATTCGAAGAAAAATGTGACGTGGACGTGCTTCCCCGAGCGCTTCTGAGCGCTAACTGACGTGCCGACTTGAGGTGAATGTGAGTTTTGTATGGAAAAAATGTATGGAGAAGTTTTATTGCATTTTATATTGTTCATAAATGAAAAAGTAAATTATTTGAAAACAAGATAATGCCACGCGGTATAGAGAAATATAAAATCTACAATTTCGTATTATTTTCAAATAAAAATATGCTGTGGGTCTAAAGATATTGGTACCTAACCAGACCCCATTTTTCGACATTTTCAGCGGTTCTTGCGACGGTAAAAACGTATTTTTTTGAAAATGTATATAGAACTGGCCAGTTTTTATTATCTACTATTAAAGATGAATATATTATCAGTAATTTTGTATCATTATATCCTCACAATTGTGATTCCTGGTTTTTAAATCGGTACCTGAAAATCATTGAAATACGTGTGTGGGTGTGAGCCGGGCCTTAAAAACACTAAGACAAGTAATATATGTTTTTGGTCAAAGCAGAATAGTTTTTTTTTAATAACCGCCAAACATACAGTTCTGTTTTTTTATGACAAAGATAAGTTAAAAGTTAAGGATGTAATCTAGATAAATTATAGACAGAAACGCGATTGGTATAACTTTTCTCGATTGATTTATTTTACAAAGTTGGTTCTTAAAAACACTTGTTTCGATTTTAATCAAAACTATAAATAGCTAAACAGTTAATTTTTATATAATTCTTTAGATAATCATACTAGGTAAGTAAATTATATACAGTATCTTTTTAAGTTTGATGGTTTTCAAGATAATGCAGTTTTATCACTTTTTCCGTCTTATCCAGGTAGACTCAGCCCATACATAAAACCAAACATTTCAAATATGTTTGGTTAATAAATTTAAAATTCTTTATTGTAGGCCAACAACACTAAACTACTCGTAAAATACTTAAGTAGTATTTTATTTCAAATAAAACAGCCAAAACAAAATTTAACCAAAACCATTATACTTAATAATGTAAAGTAAACGTAATAATAACACTACAATATTTTTGCCATGTGCCATTTGTACAAACGAGCAGCATGTCCACGCTAATAAACCTAAAATTCCTAAAAACGATCACTCTCATTCTATTATGTTAAGAGGCTCCCAGTCGCTGATTGCTCTTTTTCGAAACGAAAAAAGAAATACTTCTGAACAAGCCACATCTCCTATTTTTATTGTATATTACTTCAAGTTCCTACCTAGATTTCTATTAAGCTGAAAACATAATAGCAGAAACTTTTCATGATAAAGATATTATTTCAAAATGATACGTTTTAGAATTTATGATCGAAATATTTTATAAACCTACTATTAAAATCAACTTGTGATTTATTGTTAAAGATAGGTAATATGTAGATCTAGAATTCTATTAGAATAGATTTTTGATAAGTAATTATACATAATTTATATCATTAATTTATTCGAAAAGCTAAGGCGGACCACGCGCCGACGTGTGTTTGTCGTCATTGCAGCGGTCGGTAGGATTATTTATCGAAGTGATTAAAGATGGGTACATCTTTATTCACATATACTATACATTATAAAATAGGAGATGTGGCTTGTTCACAAGTATTTATTTTTTCGTTTCGAACAAAAACAATCGTCGACTGGGAGCGCCTTAATAGTCTTTATTAAAATATATTTCCATGATGAGTATTTAATAATAGTATTTAGCGGCGACGAGCTTGCAACCTATCACGTGTGGAATGCTAATTACTGCAAAATGTGGGCATGTGCCAAACGTAATGTTTGGACGTGCCTCAAACTAACCCCTCTAGACATCTTCAAGGATCTGAGCGCCTGGAGATCTGAGAGCATGTGTACCGTACATGGGGATTACTGTCTTGATCCTTTTTAGGGTTCCGTACCCAAAGGGTAAAAACGGGACCCTATTACTAAGACTTCGCTGTCCGTCTGTCTGTCACAGGGTTGTATCTCAAGGACCGTAATAGTTAGACAGTTGAAATTTTCACAGATGATGTATTTCTGTTGTCGCTTTATCAACAAATACTAAAAACAGAATAAATTAAATATTTAAGTGGGGCTCCTATACAACAAACGTGTTATTTTGCCATTTTTTATAGATGGTACGGAACCCTTCGTATGCGATTCCGACTCGCACTTGGCCAGTTTTTTTATGTTTTATCTTTAATATTTATACCGACAGACGTAGTACTGTCAAAAAAACATTTCTATGAACCTTCTCCTAACAATAACGAATACAACAAAAATAATTAGCAAAATCGGTCCTAACATTACTCGTGATTCTATGACCAAGATTCTAAGACCTATGAAATAGGAATTCATTTTTAAATATAAGACTAGCTGTCCCGACAGACGTTGTCCTGTCAAATTATTAGATACTAGCTGACCCGGCGAACTTCGTACCGCAAAGTAGAAAAGTGTTGTTTTTAGACTTTTTCAGGCAATTTTTTAATTTTTTCTCTCCTTAAAAACCATCCTCCTACTTCAAAAAATATCACTACATAGTATAAAGCAAAGTCGCTTCCTGCTTCCCGCGTCTTTATGTATGCTTATATCTTTAAAACTACACAACGGATTTTGATGCGGTTTTGAGTGATTCAGGAGGAATGTGTATATGTATTAAACCCGTGCGAAGCCGGGGCGGGTCGCTAGTTATAAATAAAGAATTAACGAAATCAGTTCAGCTGCTTTTGAGATTTGCGCTTAGCAACACATTCGGCGATTCATTATTATATTAAAGACTAGCTGACCCGTGCCCGCTTCGCTGTGCGTAAGACATTTCTAATGCAATCTCTGACTTTATTGTAGAAAAAAAAATATGTTTATTTACGACATCACATTAAACCTCTAAAATTATCAGTGTTTCTCTACTATATTATGCATGTATTATACATATAAACCTTCCTCTTGAATCACTCTATCTATTAAAAAAAACCGCATCAAAATCCGTTGTGTAGTTTTAAAGATATAAGCAAACATACATACATACATACGCGGGAAGCGGAAAGCGACTTTGCTTTATACTATGTAGTGATACATTATATTAAAGATATATTATAGAAAGAAACCTGACAACAACAAACAAAACAAAAAAATAATTAGCAAAATCAGTCCAGCCGTTCACGCGTGATGTCGTGACCAAGGGAAATGGAGATTCATTTTTATAAATAATAGATGTTGATACCACACTTAATTTGACAATTTGAGTGTAGCTAATCTCCATTGTGTTCATTCCTCCATGTGCGATGATCGTCTTTGACAAAAAAATATTTTCATAATGGGCTTTTAAGATTATTCGACTAATGCAATTTTGTTTTGTTTCAGATGTAGCTCAAATTAAACCGTTGTTAGACACTATAGACGCGTTAGATGAGATGATTAGTGCTTTTGAGGCGAACGCGTACCGCCTCGACGGCTACACTCGCGAGCTACGGAAGCAGTTCAAGGACCTTGATGATAGGTGAGCCACTAAATGCCGACACTGGACTGCGGACTGCAGCTTTTATTTATTTCATATAGATTCGCCACACACAGTGACGCCGTGCGCAGTGTGGCCGCTACACGCCTCTGAGTCGACGCTACCCGCTTCCTGTGATCGCTACCGATCACATAATATATTAACATACACATAATTATAATCCTTCTATCATAACATAAGCCGTTAAATAAAGTTCTAACTAAAGCTTCGCTTTCAAATGGAAATAACTCATTTGCTTAGCAATAAGCAGCATCATTATTAAAACATGCATTTTAAACATAATTACTATAAATAATCACATTAATATTATAAATAAGAAAGTTTGGATGTTTGTTTGTTACTCAATCAGCCGATTTCTGATGAATCTTTCACTACATAGTATAAAGCAAAGTCGCTTTCCGCTTCCCGCGTCTGTATGTATGTCTGTATGTATGTTTGCTTATATCTTTAAAACTACTCAACGGATTTTGATGCGGTTTTTTTTAATAGAGTGATTCAGGAGGAAGGTTTATATGTATAATAACATGCTTAATATATTAGAGAACCACTGATAATTTTAAGATTTCAAATCAGCGCGACTTTTTTTTTTAATTTTAAATGCTGTTAACGAGTATACAAAGACATTCTGTAATATATTTTGGTATCAGCTTTGCACCCGTGCGAAGCCGGGGCGGGTCGCTAGTTTATTATATATCTAATCGATTTTCAAGCCAGATTCTGGCATTTAAAGCCTGAACCTGTCTATTTTTCAAAACGAAAAGTTTAATCGGTATAATAGTTTCTTATTAATTGTTTAACGATGGAACTATCAACATTACTTTGGACAATTGGCATCGTAAATCCCTGGATAATTGCTAACCAGGTACCACGCGAGCTAATCCGCGGGCAGAAGCGGACGCGGACATTACAATTTTAGTGTATCTCATCACTTTCTAATAGAAGCTTCACGTACTAATCGAGTTGGCAGGCAAGTAACTTAAGGTGATAAGTGAAATTTTTGACGTTTTGTATGGGCTGAGTCTACCCGGATAAGAAGGAAAAAGTGATAAAACTGCATTATCTCGAAAACTATCAAATTATATAAAAATAAACTGTTTAGCTATTCATTCATAGCTTTGATTAAAAACGAAACTCGTGTTTTTGAAGAGCCAACTTTGGAAAATAAATCTATCGAGAAAAGTTTCACTAATCGTGTTTCTGTCTGTAATTTATCTAGATTATATCCTTAAGTTATCTTTGTCATGAAAAACAAAACTGTATGTTTTGCGGTTATTGAGAAAAAACGATTCTGCATTCATCAAAAACATTTATTACTTGCCTTAATATTTTTCTCTAACAGCCTTAGTTTTCCGAAATAATTTAATCTAGCTATTTGCGATGAAAGCGGATGTAGTTGGATTAAGTTCGTATGAAAGAAACAAAGGGACAGGAAACATCCCCGTGCTTCTTTCATACGAACTTAATCCAAACATCCTCTTTTATCGTCTGCCATACAAGTAAAATAATTTCTTGCGAAAATGTAGGCGACGAATTAATATGAAATAAATGAAAATAATATCATAAATACTTAGTTAAATAAATTTCGTTTCCGCTATGAATGCTTTTCTAGAGAAATATTAATCTGAGCCCGGCTCACATTATTATTATATGAATTTTGGTAATTTCAGTCATTTTTGTGTTAGTGTAAGAGTATGTTTTGTACCGAAATTACCATTTTATGTAGGATTTACGAGAATTATCATATTAAAATTTTGTGTTTGTGATATTTTCATATTCGTGTTTGTAGTTTTTTCTAATGAGATTTATATATCATTTTATTTTAATTTTTAATAATGGTTATCAGGTTATAAAACACTTTACTTATATATTTTGTTCACTAGATGTACGCGACTTTGTTCGAGTTGAACGAGTACGTTTTCATAATTTGATTTCTAGATAACGTAGAAAATTAAGTTATACCTCCGGCCACCACTTGAACCTTGAACTATCAGATGTTACTGTTCCAATCTGTTAGATTATTTATTAATCTGTTAGTTGTTAGTCTCTATCGGGGGTCTCTATCGGCTAAATAATTGAGGGGGGGGGGGGGAGGATTTTACTGGGTGCCCACCCAGTCTCAGCCTACTAGATACTACTCAGCTTGCGTATATTTAGTTAGCGCATCAAATACACAAAGAGATGAGAGTTATGAGTGAATTTTCGGGCGGGCGGGGGCTGGGAGGGGTTGCTATGTTGGTTGGGGGGCGTCTAAGGTAGGTTTGCACCCCGACGCACGATATGCTAAAGACACTAAGAAAGGGGTTTGATCTACCCCTAAAAGGTTGACAGGAGTAGAATACTTTTTACACATTCTACACTACAAAGCCATTGTTTTTGTTTTAATATAACTTACTATATTTTCGAAACGCCATTTTTAATCGATGTTTGTAGTGCATGAAATTATTATACTCGTATGAATGCTTGCTTCTTTTATGTATTTTTAAGATGAATATTTTTTTATGTTTGCATGCTACACATACAACCAATTAATTCACAAAAATATTTTCAGAACCTAGGATGCAGTTTGCCGACCCGCTTTATGTCATATATTTAGATTTTTTTTCTATAAAGGTAAAAAAAACCATTTGTTTTGTATGTTTATATTAGATAAATCAAATTAAAATAAAAACTGTACCTTTTTAAAAATTATTAAACTCTTCAAAGGCTGCTTTATCAGCTAGGTAGTGAAATTAGCAAAATTTATTTAAAAAATAATTAGAGTTTTTATGAAAATTAAAATACTGTAATCTTAGAATCCTAAAATTTGGCTATAATCGTCATTAGTACACCCGTGCAAAGCCGGGGTGGACAACTAGTAAATTATACAATTCCAATAATTTGGATATAGTAATAAGTATTGGGATACCATAAAATAATACTTGTCGATTATCAAACATAGTCGAAGTTGTTCTCTTTTAAAACCAAACAAGATTATCAATTTAACAACTTTATTTTTCATTGTGAATTTGTAATTCTGAGAAAATAAACTTCTTAAAACGGAGATAAAAATACTTCATCAAATACTACAAAATATGCGTTTTTTCGAACTCTTGATCATTTATTATTTTATTGAATATAATCGAAAATAATTGGATGACATTAACGTGTAAGTATTCAAAATACATTACTAAATTATGTATTATTTTGCTTTTTTGTTTAAATTTTATATATGTATCGATTATAACATATAAGCTTTTGTTATTATAAAATAAATGTTATGGATGTAATTGTTGTTTATTTACTTTAGTGTCCTTTATGTGTGTACCTACCCTGCTTTGTCTTTAGGAGTCCTACTTGCATACCCCTCTGCAGCAGAAAGTCTAAGTTCACGTCTAATAAGCTCTAAGTGCCTGTGCACACCGCGTTTTTTAATCGCGCTGTCCACACGCGTTTCTAAAGATGCTGAACTTAGAATTAGTTAAAGTTTGGCTCAGACGGGCATACAAGCCATGCCAAAGCTAAAATTTCTAAAAACGATCGCTCATAATCCTTTTCGTTAAAGTCTAAATTAGCGTAACATCAAAATGACAGTCCTAAAACTTAGGATATTTCAGTTATTTCTCTATTTTACACATCCAAGTGTCATGTTAGTCCACAATTGTTGATTAAATTTTGCCTAACGTTTCTAAATCACTTACGAAAATCTTATTTAAAACTATGCTCAGTTCAGAACTGTCACTTTGATGTTACGTTTATTACGCTAATTTAGACTTTAAGGCGCTCCCAGTCGACGATTGTTTTTGTTCGAAACGAAAAAATAAATACTTGTGAACAAGCCACATCTCCTATTTTATAATGTATAGTATATGTATGTGAATAAAGATGTACCCATCTTTAATCACTTCGATTAATAATCCTACCGACCGCTGCAATGACGACAAACACACGTCGGAGCGTGGTCGGCCTTAGATTTTCGAATAAATTAATGATATAAATTATGTATAATTACTTATCAAAAATCTATTCTAATAGAAATCTAGATCTACATATTACCTATCTTTAACAATAAATCACAAGTTGATTTTAAAAGTAGGTATATAAAATATTTCGATCATAAATTCTAAAACGTATCATTTTGAAATAATATCTTTATCGTGAAAAGTTTCTGCTATTATGTTTTCAGCTTAATAGAAATCTAGGTAGGAACTTGAAGTAATATACTTATAAAAATAGGAGATGTGGCTTGTTCAGAAGTATTTCTTTTTTCGTTTCGAAAAAGAGCAATCAGCGACTGGGAGCCTCTTAACGTAATGGAATGAGAGTGATCGTTTTTTAGGAATTTTAGGTTTAGCGTAAACATGCTGCTCGTTTGTACAAATGGCACATGGCAAAAATAATGTAGTGTTATTATTACGTTTACTTTACATTATTAAGTATAATGGTTTTGGTTAAATTTTGTTTTGGCTGTTTTATTTGAAATAAAATACTACTTAAGTATTTTACGAGTAGTTTAGTGTTGTTGGCCTACAATAAAGAATTTTAAATTTATTTTTTCTTTTTTGTTTTAAACGATTATTCTCGACCGTAATCAAAGTAGATAGGGCATGTTATTAAAGCTTGTGTGAGCTTTTTATGATTTATGCTTTATCTGTACTTATATAGAAAGGAAAAAAATGTTTTTTTCAACAGACGAAAAACGAAGTTCTCAATTTTGTTGCATATCTATTTTTGACTTTTTTTATGTATGTCCTCGCATATCTTTACCTGATTAGGTAATTGATATCGTGTTTTTTAGGTATTAATATAAGTTATTCACATATTAAAGGAATTATTAGTCTTACATATATATATGTAGATAAAACTTAAAAAAACTTATAAATTCTTGATTTTAGGATTCGTATAAAATAAAAAAAGTTTTTAAAACATACTTAGTATTTGTATGCATGTTTGTAATGGATAAATAAAAACTACTGGACCAATTTCAAAAGTTCTTTCATCTATGAAAACCAATATTATCACCCGAGTAACAAAATTGAGATTTCCACAAAATTTTAAATAAATGTAACGGAGAGTATCATCAATTAGCTTATATAGTCTCTATTAGTTGTACACCCGTGCTGAAGCCGATTCGGGCAGCTAGTATCTTTATCATAAATATTCTTATCATAATCTCAATAATTTTATAAATTCGAAAGTTTGTCAGGATGTTTGTGCCTCAATCAGGTCTAAACGACTGAACAGATGAAGATGGAATTTGCTGTTCATTTACATCGTTAAATGTACCCCTAGACTAGATTAACAATCCAAAGTAAGAAAAAGACGAGGTATTATAGATGACGCTGGTGTGCAACAAATCTGACTTTTGTCAGTTTTGACGACTCGAATCATTCAACCAAAAATGTTGAATCTACTAAGAAGATTCGTAATTATTGGAAGCGGAAAGTTGGTAATATAAGCTAAGTAAAATAGGAAACCGGCAGCAAAAACGTAAGTAAACCGAGGAAACGGGTACGAAACCGATCCGTATAACGATATAAGCGCCACCTAGCGGTATAATTTCTACATAGCTAAAGACACCATCTGTGTGTTTTCTGCCTTACTAAATTGAATACAGCGGAGTCACACTTTTATCGTCTTATCCGAATAATGTGAGAGGTCCTCGAATGCGTTTCCCGGCACTGTTCATAGATGGCGTTAGAAAACAATTACGACAGTTGAAAAAAATTAGAGACTACCATTTCACCACTACTCAGGTCACTAACCATTTCAGAAATAAACTTAGGTGTCTATGCAAAAAATCATGTTGAGCCGTTGCTCCGGTGCTGCTTGAGAGTAGGAAAAGTTTACAAACACTTGCATTTCGTCGGTTTAAAGGTAAAATTCATTAAGTGACATAATTGATCAAATTCATTAAATTCGTGAAACGGTCTCACCAGGGCAATATCTACAAAACAAAGCAGTTACAAAAGCAACCTAATAATCTAAAAACAAAATCAAACTCAATAGGATTGCATTTAAAACTATGAGCAAAATGCAATCTTTTGCAAAAAAATAATTATTATCGCTTATAACTCCATACTAGTTTTTTGCATTTAATGAATTTTACCTCTAAACCGACGATTTATACCTAGGTACTTAATTGTAAAGATATTCGTTCATAGGTACAAAGTAATTATTATGAAAATGATAATATCTTAAATTCAACATTATTTCCCACAGTTTTTATGACGCGTGTTCAAGCAAGTCGTATCTTTGATTTAAATAGATTTACACGTTATTGGCGTAATTAAACCTCGCACCTATTCCATTGTGATAGTTCACTTGACGATATTTCCATGTACCTAATTATAATATTTAACATGCTAATTTAATAGGTTTAAACTGCCAAGATGATTAAAAACAGATTTGATTATGGGTAAAAAAAACAATAGCTAAAAATCGAAACTCATAAATTTATTTTGGTATGTTTTTATAACAAGTAGTCCAATCAAATTTTATTATATATATATAACAAATTTAATTATATTATTATATATAATTTTGTATATACAAGGTTTTCCACATTTATGGCAGAGACACACTACCGTGTCGTGTCGTGGCGCGACACGCCACTCGCGTGGGGTGGGTGTGCACACTACTGTGTCGTGTCGTGGCTCCACAGAGTATACGGGCGCGCTCCACAGAGTACTATACGGGCGCGCTCCACAGAGTATACGGGCGCGCTCTTTGCAGGGTATAGTAATTTTGATGAAAACCTTCAATTTCTCTTAGCAATGAAACTCCTAGAGGGCAAAAAAAAATTTTCGTTGACGTTTAAGTTCATTATGGTCGTCAATCACTATGCTGCAAATTAAATTAAATATGTCTGCTAGGTGTTCGCGCCATAGATATAAGAGCGAACCATCCTAAATCTATGGTTCGCGCCACGAGGCACGCCGTGTCGCGTCATAAAAGCATTTTCATTCATTCATTCATTCATTCAACCCCCACCACCGCTCTGGCGCAATCGGTAGCGAGCTGTCGCGCCACGACAGATAGCGCCACGACACCCAAATGTGTCTCTAACCATACTAAATGTATGAAAGCGATAGGCTCGTGGCGTGTCGCGCCACGACACGACACGGAAGTGTGGCTCTGCCGTTAGACGTCATCTGTGATGAGTGCTCGGATCGCTTGCATCTCTATGGCTTCGCTCGTCCGTGATTCCTGCCAGTTTACATACGTACAAACAGTTCCATATTTTGCATATATGTAAGCTCATTACGAATGATGAAAAATGTGAAAATGATAATACCTGTAACTACCTACTACAAACAAAACTCCGGTTTCGTTAGCTCACAATAAAGTAGATAATCATTTTAATACCAAAATGAGATAATTTACCAAGATTTTTTTGTTGCAGGTACCAGTTTGTTAATTTTTTTAATTTTCACTTTTGTTGATAGCCTATAATATATATTTTTAATTGTTTTATCTATGGGGTCCTGCTGTATTCGATTATTTTATTAACAACAATAACTTGTGGATTATTTTACTCATATTTATTACTGTAGGTATATAGACACATATTACACATAGTTATTACAAGTCTGATCTATAACATGGTGTGCAAGAAAAACTTAGAGTTCACTAAATTAAATTTTGGAATATTTGTTTATTTTGATAGCGTTTGATATAAGAGCGACTCGTTATTTAGGTACTTACTTAAAAATACGTCTTTACTTTAAATTATACTTTTAATACAATTATAATATTAACTTATTAAATTACATAATTGATTGCTTATGCCGATTTTAAATTGATATCAAATAATTGCGTTAGAACACCGCGGCAAAGAGTCGCTTGAGACAATATATTTTGATTTTTATTGTCTGCTCTGCTTAGGCACCAAATAATACAATTTTAAACATTCTAAAAGTACTAAAACAACAAATACAATTTATACCACTTCACGTATTCACGACCCTACAGGTAGGTATATAGTTTAAGTTAGGTACAATAGGTGAAAACTAATATAACATCGTGGGTGTGGTTTTGTTTAGAAGACAATATTTTTTCAATAAAATAATAATTTACAAAATATGATTGTATTGTTTTTATGTCATAAGCTCATTACGAGAGCTTGGTTTATCCAGTCGAATACAAAACAATTTATAAGTAGATAGGTAGGTACATTGGAATGTAAATCTCAGCAAAACATTTTTTAGAAAAAAAGTTTATAATTTTAGTTCAAAATTTAATTTCTAAAATCTGCAACTTAGTAATTATGAATATTTTACCGGTTAGAGGAAAATATTGACCACAATGTCCTAAGTAGGTACATAAAACTACAGTTAGGCTCTAAAGTTGCCATGAAAAATTAGAATCATTGACTCAAATCATATTTAGAAGACAGTTTACGTTTCTTTAGGCGTTGCTGTAAACAGTAAAATGGCGTCTAACGAGGCTTATTATTTCGGATTCGTTTTACAAATTAATATCAAAAATAAACATTCAAAAATGTATTTGTGACTCCGTTTCTACTGATTCTTAAGGGTAATTAAATGTCCACTAACATAATACATTTTATTGCAGTGCATTTGCTCGACAGAGCCTCTAAATATTATAAGTAGGTAACTAAGTACATACGTTTATTTTGCATAAATATTTCACAGCGCACAAGAATTTGACCGATTAAATTGATCTATGACCAAACATTACAGGAAAATAATATATTTACAAATACTGTAAATATATATGTATTGTTTATATCAAATGTATTTGTACAGACTAATGTGGCATAATATGGTATTATATACCTGGCAGTGTGTATTTATATGCCGCCCTTCCTATTCTCCCGTATATTTTAATCAAAACGAGGTCGGGCGGAATTGGTCTGAACAAAAATTATGTTCCTTCGCCGTTTGTTTTTATCAGCATAATCCTGCCTCTGTGCATAAAACTATTCAATCCCAAATGAAGAAGATTCTATTCGATAATAGTCGACAAACCGGACAATCTATGAAAACGCGTCCCATGCGACCACTATACAAATTACACAAAAATCATAAACAAAAACATACTCTCAAGCCATAAATTCGAGCATAGTCTAGAAAATCTTAGGTAATAAAAATCTAAAGTAATTATCATATCAAGAATGAGACACATTCTTGAGAAGCTGCGAAAGACGGTTTAAGTATATCCTCTTATGGTAAAACTGATATATCTACTTACTTATAACCTTAGCTTCAATATAGCTCTAGATAAAATATAATTTAGTAGTATTTACGGTCAGCAGAGTGCTAATTTTGTTGACTTGTTGACCGGTGTCCTTCGATTAATGATCCGTCGCTATTCAAATGCGGTTAAGGTGATCAATCCTCCTCACAAACTTACGACTGCTATAGGATAAAAAACTCATGTTCACCTACATGTTCATATGCTTTATTCTTATTTTATTCCACCATCAACGTTTTTAGTGTTGGTATCTCTGTCTTCGGACAAAGTAGTGCCTAATGGGACACGTTTTCGTAGAAGTTCCACATATGTCAGTAAACTGAATAGTACCTACTGTCTAAATGGTTTGAACAAGTTGCATTGGTTTCCGATATATTTGTGCCAGCTATCGTAAAATTACAAATCTTTTAATCAGATTTATTGGAAGTCGCTAGTTACCTTATTAATATGTAGTGGTTACAAATTCCTAGATATTGATTTTGAAACTACATGGGTATCATAATATTTTGGAAGATATTTAGTAAATACTATTTTTACATTTATCCAGAAATGGTTACCAATTTTTATTATTAGATTATTTCTATAGATTGTTTATTTAACAGGTATTAACCTACCTGCGTTTTGCTAATATAATAATGGTAGGCAATACTAGATAAAGTTATACAAAGTCGTATTTAGCAAATAAGAGAGGGCCATACATCTCAATCTGTTGAGCTATTAATAGACTGTCTACTGTGGTCTTTATATAGCTTAACTAATTCCTACAATTTTGTAACTATTTTATAATATACTTGTATTAGACGTAACAATATTTCATCAAATAAAGTGTTATATAAAAATAAAATGAAATGTTTTACATACTAGTAGCGATTGATGCAAAGTCGACTCGAATAAAAATACAAGTTTGAAGTTTATTATAACTAGCTACTAACGTTCCTTGTACTTTGTGCTCTTATTATATTCCGTCTACGTGACGACCCATCGCCATTTATCGTCTTTAGATAGCGTTTGTGCAACTTGTTATTGTGCTTCCTGTGTGCGGATCTCGACTTATTTATTTCATTACACTATCTTTAAAAACACCTATAGGTACATGATTTGACTAAAATTATTTAGAATGTTTAACTTTATATAAGTACCTAATAGGTAACTAAATGCATAAGATTGACGCCCACCCGTAAATCTCGAACTAAACGCGTCCCGATAATCACAATTATGAATAAAATCAAGGATCCGCAGGTCTGTGCAATGCTAAACATAAGTCCAAAATTCTTATGATACACAAAAAAAAAAGAATTACACGAATTCCGGCGGAAGTAACATTAATATTAGTTACAACCATTCGTGGTTCGTGAAATTGACAATGATTGATTTACATTACTCGTTTAGATTTTGCTTCAACCGATAAACTAATACACTTTTTTTTCTCTAATATCCTAGTCAACACTAGTTTTATTATAATAATGTAAAATGTAAACTAGATCTTACTAATACAATATTGTGTGTAAAGAGGTTCAACAGATTTATTGCGCAGCATGATCTTTAGAATAAACTTAAGGCCGCTGATCATAGTCAGCTTTGATTGCAACGACCGCCCCCATGACCACTTAAGGCTATGCTCATCGCTGGCGCCCCGTGGCGTCGCCGCCCTAGGGCGTATCACAATATAAATGATATTATTCAGTCAACGTCAGCGACACCGTTCAGATACACACAAACATTTTATATTAGGCCGTGCATCAATCACGATACGCCACGGAACACCTACAGTTAATATTATAATAATTTTTTGAATTGAGCATTAATCAGACACACGGACAAAAGAATCGACAACAATCCCAAATAAAAAGTAATCAAATGAATTCACCAGAGGCGTTTGATTTAGAAGTTTTTTAAAAATCGACACACTATTGTATACCTGACAATATACAATTGTTTTTAATTATTGAAATAAATTAATACGCAAAATATAACATAAACAAGTGAATTACGAAACAGCTTAGTATTTTAACTGAAGGGGTTTTCTAGAAGAAACTTGTTTTATTTTAATCAATTCCCGCGATAGCAATTAATTCTCCGTCTTGTTATACATTATGTTATGAATAATTTTATTCATTTTTTTATTAGTTTTCTTTATAGTAACTAATAGATTATCTCGGTCATGTACCTAAGATATGACTAATTTATAAATATGTTTACAACAATTAATAGTTATGAATAAAATATAATAAAAACATTTGTAAAATAATATCATATCATAATAAATATATAAAAAATCAACAATTCATTTAAGTCACAGCATGTATATACATTGTATTTTTTATACATGTAAGTGACTTCTTATGCTCAAGTACTCTCATCGTCCCCATTTTATATGAATTTACTACAAATAATAGTTGGCATAACCCGTGCGCGTACGCAAGCCTCCTGATAGAGGCCTCTTCATTTACTCGACAGTCGCCATCGCGCATCGCTCGCATCTCTATCAAAATTACCCACCTTGAACATACTTTATCATTAGTACGAGTATATAATGCAAAACTTTAAAACTATCCGTTGTTTTGTTTTATTGTTCGCATCTAAAATGCGTTTCTCCTAACCGCCGTTTTTCAACGAGGAAGTAAAATGGGTACAAGAATCAAATGACACTGTACAAAGTACCAATCATAAATTACGTCATAATATGACAGACTAAAGAACTATGTTATGTGACTTATGACTATTCGTTTTCATTAAACTAATCACATCGATTTAGAACATTTGTTGTGTGGTAATGTAAGAGACTCGGACCGCTCGACGCTTGAGTCCATGAAACAAGTAGTTGGCGGCGGTCTTTATTGGCGTGGCTAGTGGTGCACGCGCAGCGATCTTCCGTTGTCAGACGTTGCCGGTCGCAGGGAAGCGCGGTGGTGGCAATGGGGGTGGTGGCCGCCCCTGTTCGCCCCCAGCCGACGACTGCTCTGACACTGAAACACACAATTTATTCTTATTAAAACAAAAAGTTAGAAGTGTGATTCTGACTCCATAGCCAAAGGCCAGAATATTTTTTATGAAAATTAATGTGATGTAGTACCGCATGTTCTTTCATGAACTTCCTTAAGGTGTGACCAGACATTGCGCGGCATTTGAGCGCGGCATGTTACACCTTTAATGACGCAATGTTTATTTAATAGATTTTAATTATTGCAGCTATGTATACTTACTTTTATAAATAAAGGGTGGGTTTCTTTGAGTTAGCTAACATCAATATTTAGGGTACTTTTCCTCTAGGTCCTGTTCGATATTTCCATCCTGTATTAAGGCGCTCCCAGTCGACGATTGTTTTTGTTCGAAACGAAAAAAGAAATACTTGTGAACAAGCCACATCTCCTATTTTATAATGTATAGTATATGTGAATAAAGATGTACCCATCTTTAATCACTTCGATAAATAATCCTACCGACCGCTGCAATGACGACAAACACACGTCGGCGCGTGGTCCGCCTTAGCTTTTCGAATAAATTAATGATAACTTTTCGATAAATTATGTATAATTACTTATCAAAAATCTATTCTAATAGTTGATTTTAATAGTAGGTATATAAAATATTTCGGTCATAAATTCTAAAACGTATCATTTTGAAATAATATCTTTATCGTGAAAAGTTTCTGCTATTATGTTTTCAGCTTAATAGAAATCTAGGTAGGAACCTGAAGTAATATACTTATAAAAATAGGAGATGTGGCTTTTTCAGAAGTATTTCTTTTTTCGTTTCGAAAAAGAGCAATCGTCGACTGGGAGCTCCTTAAGTAGGTAGATAAAATAATATTTTACACATAGAGGATGTACTGAATGACATCCACTCATCCAGTTTTGGATTGGTTTCGTACGCTCAAGTTAAGAATAGGATTTAACAATTAAGTTGATTTTATCACAAGTGCTAACTTTTAAAGCAGAAGATTAAATCAAAAACGTATGTTCAATGACGATAAAAGCATAAGTGAAGCTATGGATCCTAATGTAATAAAACAAAATCAAGTAGGTATATAATGATTTATCGGAAAAAAAACGCGAATTATTTTTAAATTATTCCACGATTAAATAACTGATGTAAACACACCACGACTATTACATGTGAATTACCCCGGCTTATGGGACTTACATGAGTCGTGTTTTTCATCGACGGGAGCAGGGGGCGGTGGTGGTGGCAGCTGTTGTTCCAGAGCGTTCACGCAGTTCATCATGCTGCCATAGAGCCGGCTGTCTCGAAAACTGTCCCTGCACACACTCATGCATCATCACTTACATGTCTGTGTGTCTGCTACGCTACGGCACAACCCGGTGTATAGAAATTTTTAACGATAATTTCGCGATGCCAATTATCAATTGTAAACGCGGTTTCAGGTCTAATTTTAAAAGTTAACTGTGTCGAGAAGCAACATCAGTTATTTACAATGTGTGCTTCGCTTGCGGATGATATGATTGATTTCACTGTGTCATATATCAGTGTGCGAGTGGGGTGTGGTACAAAATTAAATATCATTGCTGTCAATATCCAATGACGGTACACAAATTTGTGTGCTATAAACGAAAGTTGTAGATATTATTGACATTTAACTTACCTGCCGTTGGAATTTCGGAATAGCGCTAAGATCTCTTCGAAGGTCTTGTTTTTCGTCTCAGGAACTTTTTTATATGTAAAAATCCAAAAAATTGCAAGGAATACACTAAAAGGCAGGAATGTATAATTTTCCAATAGTGCCTGAAAAAATACAAAACATGTTTTAAATAAATGGATATACTAAAAGGAAAACTATTGCGAGTTGAGAAACAAGAGATGCATTACCTTCATGCTGGGAAAGCCGATCCCTACGACGAAGTTGGCCATCCAATTGACGAGCACGGCGATAGCCATGGCGCTGGGACGCGGGCCTTGCGAGAACAGCTCGGCTGTGATAAGCCAGGGGATAGAGCCCGGGCCCACCGCGAAGAAGACCACGAAACTGAGGGTGGACACCACCGACAAGTAGCTCATCCAATCGATCATTTCCTGCACATACCCGAAGAACTCCTATCAGGGAATAGCAATAATGTTCTTTCCCGTCACCGACCGGAGGAAGAAATAAATCACAAACATAAATGCTCATCACACACTCGTCTGTCTGTGTGTCTGTCAAATAGCACTCCACAAGTTTGCGTTGGAGTTAGTCTGTTCGTATGGTTTTCACCATTTGGTGCCAGTAGTAGCCAGTAGAAGTGTCTTCGTCTATCACATGTTATGCGTATGCTATAGTGAAAAGTGCTATCTGCTTTTGAGCAGTGTTCATATGATTAAAAATTTCGCATCATTTAATAAACGCGTGCGTTAGGTAGGTATATAGCCTCTTGTGAATTTCATGTTTTTGTCTTCACAATATCGGCAGTGAACATAAATGTGTATAAGTGCTTTGTGAGTGATGTACCTAACATTTATATTTGAGAGTTTATTTCTCTGTTATATACATCTTTCCTACCGAGGGTCCGGTTTCAGAAACAGGAAAGTCGCAGTCGGGGGGAGGGGGGTGACCTAGCAAAGCGGCGGAGGTTCTCGTCCCAATCATCATTGTTAACTATTTTGATGTCGTTGCGCCCTGAACAAGTTACATTCATGTCGAATCAATTGTATACGAAACATTGGGAACAGAACGGCCGCAGAAGCGAACAAAAAACGTGGCTTGTGGCAATGAAAAATAAAAAAAGGAATACTGTTTCAAGGTGTAACGCTGTTAACTATTTATATTAATGTAAAAATATTGATTTAGTTGAATTAACTAATACAAATTTATCTATAAAATATAGTTCATACTAAAAAAATAATTTAGAAGGTAGTTAGGCTTCAAAAAATTATAATAGATATGAAATGATTAAACTATGACTCATATTCCAATAGTATCATGTTAGTAATATAACAGTGATAAGCAAAATGAAAGCGTGCGAAGCAGCTATACATTACTATACAAGTATAGGTATTCTTTGGATAATTTAAATCGTGATACCCGTGGCACAAGCACATGTTCCATATTTGCTTAAATACTTTGTATGCATTCACATTAAAGATTCAAAATATAAATCATCCAAAAAACAGAGATAACCTGGCAGAGTTTCAAAATCGATAACAAATAAAAAATATTTTAACAAGTTAGATTTACTACATACAAAGGTATTTATTTAAGATCGTTTGCAACGTATTTTGAATCTATATCAGGCTAATTTGTATGCTAAACTCAACTAAATATACATTTATTATCTTCCCATTATCATTTGGAGCGCAGTTTTTCCTGATGACTTCTTTAACTCCAACTTCCATAGGTACGCGCAAAATCCATCATCCAAATTTAAAAGTCTCACTTCATTTAGAAGGAAACCATTATCTCTGACTAATCCAGCGACGAAAGCAATATTTTATAAGACACACCTTTATTAAGAAGGAAATGGTGATGAATATTGAAAAGATGAACATTCCACCGAGGCCGTAGAGGTGCAGAGTGCGACGACCCGTGCGATCCATCAGAGGCAAAGACACCAGGGTCATGCCAACCATGATTGCTCCGATGCCCATGGTGGCGAACTTGGCCGATTCTTCCGTTAGGCCCGAAGAGGTGAACAGAGATGTCGAATAATAGAATACCTGAAAATTTACGACGATACTGATCATTACTGGGTATAAGAAAGACGAAATGAATGAAATGCAATTTTTACATTTCTAAAAATAATTATTCTCGTGATGCTCGGTCGGGAAAGCTTTACCAAACCATCATATATTTGTGTTTTTGTGATCTAGAAGTTAGTGTTTTATTATACGACGATAACACATGCCACATACTATATGGTTGTCTGACTTGTTGGCTTGCTAGTAATATATAAAAAAAATTACTTTAACTTGAAAGTTCTTACCATTAGATAAAGTATCGTAGGGAAGATGATATTATTTCTTCAGCCTAAAGACAACTCACCGCATTGATACCGCTGAGTTGCTGCGATAGTTGCATCACGACTCCGATCAGAAGAGGTGCGCGAAGTGTTGGTGAACACAACAACTCCCTCATAGAGATTGAAGCTTCCGCCTGTTGTGCTCTCTCCTCTGCTCTCATTTCCTCTATGTCCTCTTCAACCTGACACACAAGTTGTGTTATCTCAACAATAACGAAATTACGAGATATATTTTCTGCTTAGCAGTTCAGCAAAAAGTTTAAATTTAATTCTTTGTCATCTATTGTATTTATATCTTACTTGATTGCTAGCTCGTAGTCTTCGAAGTGCTCGCCTCGCTTCTTCTTCCCATTGACGAGTGATGAGCAAATATCTTGGGGATTCAGGGCAGGCCGGCAAAAGAAGTAATTGTAATATTGCTGGACAAATTGCTAGTCCTGAAAAATATGAAATAACAAGTTAAGGAACTGTAAAATTATTTTTATTTAAAGACTAGCGACCCGCCCCGGCTTCGCACGGGTAGCATGTTATTATACATATAAACCTTTCTCCTGAATCACTCTATCTATTAAAAAAAACTGCATCAAAATCCGTTGTGTAGTTTTAAAGATATAAGCAAACATACATACAGACATACAGACGCGGGAAGCGGAAAGCGACTTTGCTTTATACTATGTAGTGATAAGTAGTAGTAAGACGTCTTAGTGGAGCTCACCGAGTAAGATAGGCCAGCCGTCATCAGTACCGAGGATCTGTTCGATGCCGAGGACTTGAGACAGCAGTAAGCCCACGGTGACAGCCAACTGATTGACAGTGCCGAGACCACCGCGGAGGTTCAGCGGCGCGATTTCAGATATGTACATTGGCACTAGTGAAGTATTCAACCCTGGAACATAACAGAAATTGTTTCCCTTAATTCTGCTAACATTGCAATCCTGTGTCTGTTTGTTTGAAAGTTTGATGAATCAATTTTGCTCAAAGGAGATATAAAAGCTGAGCTTACCACAGTTGACTCCTATAATAAACCTCCCAAAAATGAGCAACTCGTAGCAGTGAGAGATTTTAGTGAATCCCATTAGACTCGCCCCACTGATACCGAGGATGTTGTTGAGCAATAAACCTCCCTTCCTGGTAAGTAAAAAACAGAGTCAGACGCCATTAAAACAGGTCTAAGTAATTCAGACATATCCCTAAAAGTACATACCTTCCAAATCGATTTGCAATCATTCCCCCCGAGAAGCCACCGAGCATCCCTCCGATAGCGAATATGCTAACAGCGATCGAATATAGCCTGTTTACGGTGTCTTCGTGGAGGTCCAGGCCGTAGCGGTTCTTGTATACATCCTTCATGAAGTTTGCAATGTTCTGAAATCAGAATAATAGAATTTAAATTAAAAACTAGCAAAACAGATAAGAGAATATGAAAACGGAGACGTAGTGTTGTAAAATCAAGTTTACCTTGCCAGGAGCGTTGATGACACCGGTGTTGTATCCAAACTGTAGCATTCCCAGCACCGCAGCCAAAATAGCATAGGAGAGGAAGAATGTTAGGCCCTGAAAAAGAAAACAAAACCATTAATCAAACATCATCAAGATTAGTTAAAATCAGAATCTAAAAATCCTCAGCCGGAATGATAGCAAGTGCCATTAAGGGACGTTTACACCTAATAATGGTTATTTTTGCTGGATTAATCTTCTGCTAACCTGTTCTAAAAGCCTGAGCTTCCGTCTCTGCGAGTGTTCTTCCAAGCGGTCCACATACTCTCGGAGCTCCTCGATTTCCTCCTTCACCTGCTGTACGGTGTCGAGTTCTTGCTTGATGGCAACCATATCTCGCTTGACCTGATAAAACATACATAGTTCAAGTTATAAAACGCAAGCCGTATCAAGAGAAGAAAATGTTTGGTATAAAGATGGTCTTCTTCCATCTTATTGACATTTATTTTGATCGCCGACCGGTTCGAGAATAATTCAGGATTAATTTTGAAGGTAGTTTACCTCTGAGACTTCGCTTTGGCATGATTCGACGCTCTTGGTCAGCTCTTGAAGCTGTGTCCGGATCTCGCAGAGCGCCACTGTCGTCTCGAGCTGTCGGTCGCCGCGCTGCAGCTCGTCCAGCTTCGCGGATAGGTTCATGCTCATCACGCCCACCTGTCTCTGAAGGCTGACCAACAAAAGCTTCATTAGTATCCACTTCGTCAAAAACCCCACGAGTGCGCTGACTAAGTTTTTCGACTTAGTTTTTCGTGAATAATAGCAGTGCCGCGAGGCCTCGCCTCTTTATATTCACGCTTAGAATGTGCAGATGAAATATGTGCATTGCAAGCTAAAATGAAGAAGTTTTTTTATACCTTGCTTACTCTTATTTAACGGATGTTATCTTATTCTTATTCAAACTTGCTACACTGAATACAGCAAAAATAAGAAATTTTATTTCTCGCTCTTGCTCGCTTCCAAGGCATAGTTCGCGCACTTTGTCATTCAACTCTTTAGTCACACTTTAGTGCTTGCAAATGAGCGTAGACAATAAAGTAAGGGGATTCTAACATCCATTTTGTACCGGCTACACTGTTAAAATAACAAAAATAGAACATAGATACAGAAATATTTTGGCTATTATAATGTCACGTATCTAGTTGAAGTAATGCACATTAAAGTATCACTCGATGTAGGCCACTACGTATCATTAGATCAGTTTTATGACTTTATGACAATTTCTTGGGCAAGATTCGACAATAGATATTTCTATTTAATCTGTAGATACGGTATGTTTTACGCTGTAAGTAAATATTTGCTAAAAATTAACAACAATTTATTTTGACTTTTATAAAATGCACGTAAAGGTCAATTTTATTATTCATTTAAAGATTCACAATTTTCATAATTTTATAATAACCTTGAATTTAAATTTAAACACTCGAAAATCAAATTATTTAAAAATATTTTGAAAGCCAATTAACTTTCAAAATATTTTTAAAATTTCCCTAAAAACAGAATCATAAGGTAAATAAAAAATGATTGAAAAGTTGAAGGCAGTATTTTATTGAAACAACGTGAAAACGGCGAAAAAAAATACCACACACGCAAATATGTAAATGAATTACAAGTTTTTAGCAAAGCAAACGTGTAAAACAGTCGTGATATATTATTAAGGGCCACATACCCCGAGCAAAAAGAGCACCTACGTGCGTGATGTTCAAATTTATGACTAAAAAACCCTTGGAGTAAAGTTAAAATCGGACCGCGCTCTGTCTATGATAAAAACGCAGTTTTTTTCTATGATTCACTTTAAAAACGAAAAATATCTAAGTACCTCACATTTTGGTGTAGAAAACCTATTAAATTATGTGTCGGTATTTTGATTTTTTACAGAACACATGCTATTTTTCCGAAAATAAACATTGATCCACTAAAATATGATTTAAACAGCTTTCCATATCCGGCCCTTTAAAGAAGTTTTGTTCTTAAGCGTTAGTAGAAGATTTTTTTTTTAAATATTAAGAAAGAAACGTCTAAGCTGCTTCTAATCTGACGAAGTCTATGACAACACACGTGAAAAATACACTACATCAATTAACATCACAGTGACACACACATGCAAGCGCCGCAGCCACAGGGTACGAGGGTCGCGAGGCGCTACGAGTATGACGTCACACAGTTGGCTGTTTAGGTTCGGTGCCGGTAGCCGTTGAGCCTTATCGTGATAGCAAACCGATCATAAAAGAATAGTGATAATGAAACCAGCCCCCCGCTATCAACGCATCATAATATCTGCAATACAAGATATTTGAGATGCCAAGCCAAGGTGAAATGTAGATAGGAAGGCATAGACGCACACTTCTCATGAATGCATAATGAAGCCAGTAGTAAAGGCGTAAAGCTAGTCTCGATGCCGCTAAAGTGTGACACGTACCTAAGTAGAAGCTCCCTGAGAGTCGCTTCGTCTTCCTCCGTCGTCGCATATCGTGTCAGCTTGCCTCCGCCCTCCCGGCCCACATGATCTGGTACCACTGTGTGAAAACTTCTTGTTTTTATTTTGTCATAGAGGACACGCCCTTCAGTTTCCCTATTTAGTGAACCTCGGCCCTGAACGCGAAGGCTCTATCGACGCAACCCGACCACTTGCTTTTTGCCATCTTGGTGGCAGGAACTGTTGCCAACTGCTTTCTCAAACGAATGCCGCTGTCTATCAAATCATAGAACTTCACGATATACAAATATGGTTACCACTTTTTCTCCATTTGGATTGATCGACAATGTATTTAACCTTCAAAGTTCACACTAACCAATTAGCCTCTGCAAGTATACAATCAAAACTCAAGCAGTCCTTTTCTATTAGAAATGCGGACGTGTGTTTGTTGTTTTGTCCTTCTTTCGCATAAAAGTGGTAGGTATCATGGGCCGGAGAGTGCTTCAGAAAATTAATTAGCATGTGCATTATACTCGTACTTGGTTCCGGCCAGCCCTGTCAAGCTGAGTGCGCGCAACTTGCTAAGCGTACCGTTATTTCGTTGATAATAATTATTTGTGGAAACTTTCATAGTCATTACATTAATGTTTTACTGCCTGTTGGGTTATTTTACCTCATCATACTTAAAGTGCACATTATCATATCAGATGACATAGTACAACCATGTAGAATAATTATTTTTTATGATAGAAACATTTTTAAATATTACTGTAAAATGGTATTTTACCGATATTGTTTTGGTAATACGCCTCTTAAAATAAAATGAATAGTTTGCAACAAGTCCAAATAAAATAAATATTATTATTATTAATTTTATTATATATTTAAAAACTATATAATTCAAATAGTTATCCTAAAAAGTAGCTAGATCTACCTAAAATGTAACTAGTTGGCAACAAGAGCCCGGGGCCGCAGTACGCACTTGTTATTCCACTCCACAGACCAGTTTACGAGTAGGTACTTGCAGCTCTCGTTGAGTGAACCAAATTTTGTTGACTGAACTTTCAAAATACACCGTAATTTGGATTGGAATAACGTGGTAGCTCAAATGTAGCTTCTAATACCAAAAAAGGATTGATATTCATGAAAAAATTGTTCCAAGCAGCTGTGTTTTAAGAGTTGTTTTAATAAACATAAGTATGAAAACGACAGCCAAAAACAGCGGATTAAGTTAGATTGAATGAGTTGAAACAGTTGATTTTTACCTAATGATATTTCTTCTTTATTTATTTTTAATGTTGTAACAAATACCTAAAACTGTCAGCGGTGGCCCCTTTCGGGTTACCATTCCAATTACGAAACACCCGGTTTTTGCTGATTCCTATTGAAGTACCCTTTTTCGTGATTCCTTAGTTAGGCCTACAGCAACGAAAATTCTACTTCAAATTGCCAATTAGCTTCAATGGCCACGTTCGCGCTTTCTAATAAATTTTGATGTACCGATTTGCGAGAAAGAATTTGAAATTGATGCCGTTCGTTGTATCTAGTTTTGGAATACTTAGCTGTGTTGTATACTTTGTATTATTTGGAAGTAGCTGTCGCCCCGTTTAACACGGATGTATTACTTACTTGTGTAATGAAGATTATAGGTAATTTTTTTGCTACCTTAGCTTACATTATTGCAATTTTTCTATGTTACACTCAATTGATAGGTGAAATAATTTTGAATATTGGTCCAGTAGGATTTTAGTTTATCCATTACGAACAAACGAAAAAACAAATAATAGTCTGCAAGGATAGATAACCAGAAACGTAAAAATTACATTTATATTTAATTGTTAAAAATCTTATTGCAACTAAAATCGTGGAAACGTCATAGAATAAAAAATAAGAAATTGTAAGTTTCCGCGTGTATATTATTTATATTATTTATTATTAATATTTTAATAGAATATTTTAATTTCAGAAAGTATATAAATCCGAATTCTAATATTAGCGCTATTCGGTTATTACTCACGCCTATTGTACTATTGTATTGTGGTTTTAGTAATTAGGTTTGCATTTTTAGGCACATTAGTATCGTTACATTTTTGTTTCAAGAAAATTTTATATAATTTAAATGCTAAGCTCGTTTAGAGCCTTTAACTGTTGGGTTTATGAAATTGTGTAAACAAATATATATTTTGCCCAGTGGTTTATATTCTATTAATCTCTGAACGAAATCAGTGTTACCAGAGATTGGTGTCGATTCTGCGCTACGCTATAGCTAAAATTACGTAAAAAAACTATCGCTGTTATTCCTTTTACGTTAAAGTCTGAATTAGCGTAACATCAAAATGACAGTCCTAAAACTTAAGATATTTTAGTCATTCCTCTATTTTAATTCGCATATTTTACACATGTCATACAAGTGTCATATTAGTCAACACCAATTTACATGTTGATTAATTTAGCTTGACGTTTTTAAATTACTCGTACTTACGAAAATAGTAAATTTATCCAAAAATATCCTAAGTTTTAGAACTGTCACTTTAAGGTTACGAAAAGAATAAGAGCGATTGTTTTTTTTACGAAATTTTATCTTTAAGTAGACACAACAGAATTTCCACCATTGTATTGCTTAGCAACATACCAGCTACGAACCTAATGGCGTTAATTGTGTAAACATTTTTTTTCGAGTGTTTTTAAGAGTCCTGATCAGAAAGCCTAATTTACAAATTGTCTAAGAAGTAACTTAATGTACGAGTAGCAATGCGTAGCAGTATGGCTACGGCGTAGCTACGATCCAAATAATATCTTGATACAACTGCAAGATTCGTATAACCACGTAGCTGCAATGATTATTACGAAACAAACACTTCGGCGCGCCTCTTAACATGTCTTCCATTTATTTGAGTATTCTTCATGTTTTTAAAGTATAACGCTGTACCTTTTCCCTCCCCACTATCCCGTTGAGCTTACGCCTTTATATCTAATAGTTACGTTCTCTTTAGCGCGTGTCAACAAACTTTGGTGATGCCAATGTTGGCAATGTGTATATTCTGTCTTTTTTATTAATTACTACGTTCAATTTCCATAATCGATTTAATTCTATATATTGCGTAACGATCAAAAATAGTTAAATAAATATCCAGAATGTATCGATTAAGCGGAGATACAAGTAATTAGGTGGATGTATTTTTGCTACGGATTCTTTTACAACTATAGATTTTGACACGCGTCTTCAGTCTACCCGCGACCATGGCTATTGTAACATAGTCGAAACGTCGAAAAAAAAAATTAAAGCTAATTACGTCATAAAGACTCGTGTCAAAATCTATGGTTATGTCTACTAATCACGATAGTTTAAAAAGTAAAGATTCCTTTAAGCTCTTTAGAACGTTTTGCATAAAATGTAGGAAGATAGAATAAAGCGAAGATCTCTGAAACAACTCAGGCAAATCGGCACCTGTGTATATTTGTTCGAGCTTAACAATCTAATCATTGATCCGATATGCATAAAATTTATTTAGATGGTACATAGGTTGTGCAATCAAAATTATCTAGTAAATTTATAAGCTAAATCTGTCAAAGGTTTGTTAAGGTATAGGGGTCCGAAAGGGGTAAATATAACGAAAGTTACAAAAATGCTGATCAGTTAGGGTCATATGAATAGGGTTAGGGGTGTCATACGATTCAAAATGATAATTTTATATATAATAAATCACATATATTATTTAAAAAATCCGGCCAAGTGCTAGTCGGACTCGCGCACGAAGGGTTCCGTACCATTATAATAAAACGAAAAAAACACGTTTGTTGTATGGGAGGCCCCACTTAAATATTATTTTATTCCATTTTTAGTGTTTGTTGTTATAGCGCCAACAGAAATACATCTGTGTTTACATCTGTGAAAATTTCAACTGTCTAACTATCACGGTTCATGAGATACAACCTTGTGACAGACAGATGAAAAGCGAAATCTTAGTAATAGGATCCCGTTTTTACCCTTTGGGTATGAAACTCTAAAAAATAGCCAATAAAATGTAAGTTCACATTTCTTAGTGTTTAAATAAATTTGTAGTTTAGTTAAGATTTAAGAATACCAGAAAACGGAATATTATAATCGCAGATCTTGAGCGAGCTTCTAGTGATACATGAAATAAATAAAAATATGATCACGACTGTAATCTCCTTGTACGGTAGACATCCTCTTTGATCTTCATGCTTGAAGGCGTCTAAAGAGACTAGTCAAAGGCACGTTCATACATTACATTTGGCATATGAAGCATTGCTACTTCTAAGAATACTAACTGGTTTCCTCACGATATTTTCCTACACTGCTTTGAGTATGAAAAATCTACAAATGAATCAAAATGTTGACTTGTTTGAAAATTACTAGCTATCATTTGAAACAAAATATATAACTAGCGTTCCCTCCCGGCTTCGGTGTACTCATGTTTTCGATATCTTAGGTTACATTATTGCAATTTTAGTATTCGTAAATTTTTTTAAATATAAAATATAGCTCATGTTACTTGGTGATAATGCAGCTTTCGAAATATAATTTTTCGAATTGGTTTAGTATCTCTTTAGTTTATTTATTACAAACATACATACAAAAAGACAATTATTTTTCTTTATAATAATAGTGTAGAAAACATTAAATAAATCTCAAATTATAAATCAACATATTTGCTGCTGACTGACTGACTGATCCATCCTATCTAATACCTTACGGCTTTTTGTTCCGCGTACTCAACATCTTTCTCTTTCTTTGTAAATGCTTTTTGATTGTTCCGTTTCTGATGTGGTGTCAAATAAATGTCCACATTTTAATTTTCGCAGCCATCATGGTGACCTCCATGTGCCCTAGTTGTCCTACTTTTGAATTCAACCCTTTTGTACCCAATTTTTGTAAACATTTAGTAGTATGATTAAAAGACACATACACGCGTGGTGGATCGGATGTAGACTACTCCCGATAACACCTAGTGGTATCAATGCTCTAGCGATAATCAATTGCAAGCAATGCAGAATCGTTTTTTCTCAATAACCGCATAACATACAGTTTTGTTTTTTACGACAAAAAAGAACAAAAACACAAGTTTAACCTTTATAACAGTAGTTAACAAAAATACAAGTTTAACCTTTATAACAGTAGTGTAGATTACGTGCACATCTTCAAGATTCAGTTACACAAATCAATATAAAAAGGGTGTTATGACAAAGGATATAATCTAGATAAATTACAGACAGAAACACGATTGGTGAAACTTTTCTCGATAGATTTATTTTCCAAAGTAGCTCTTCAAAAGCTCTTCAAAAACACTAGTTTCGTTTTTAATCAAAACTATGAATAGCTAAACAGTTAATTTTTATGTTATCCGTTAGATAATCATACTAGCTAAGTAAATTACAGACGGTTTCTTTTTAAATTTGATGGTTTTCAAGATAATGCAGTTTTAACACTTTTTCCGTCTTATCCGGGTAGATTCAGCCCATACAAAAATTGAAAAATTTCAACTATCGCCTTAGTACACCTCCCTTTTGTTTCTACAAAAATGGCGTAGCACTGGTGCTACGCCATAGCGTAGCATTTTATGATAAAATGAACAAGATTTGCAGTAGCGTAACCAGTTACGCTACTGCAAATCTTGTTCATTTTATCATTAACTAGCTGTCCCGACAGACGTTGTTTTGTCAAATTTGCATATTCCGTTTTTACAAGAATTTTACATATTTAGGGTAGAATTTTCAAAATTTTCTTTTATGTTAACCATCTACTGACACTAACGAATACAATACAAAAAAAAGACGTGTGGCACTCGGAGACTGCCGCGGTAAAGCTATTGCATAACATTTTTTATCAACTTATGTAATTATAATTATTTATTTTAGCATTCCACACGTAACAGGTTGCAAGCCCGTTGCCGCTTTCAAGAATACTAACAGGTTTCCTCACGATGTTTTCCTTCACCGTTATAAACACGTGTAACGCGCATATACATTTTTCGAACAGAAATATCCATTGATGCACGGCCAGGATTTAAACAAGAAATTAATTTGAAATGAAGTACCTATTTACCTAACTAAATGAATTCAATAATTCAATTTCAAACTTTTTAGTCGATCATGTGAAGTACCACCTATTAACCGACTTACTTTACCGATAGTGGTAAAATAGCGCCACCTGCCAGCGGAATTGCAAACATCTTTCATCTTACCTCTCAAACTCCGAGCGGTCGCATGAGACCGCGAAAAGTAGGTACTTATAATAACGTAATAACATCAAATTAAACTAGATGGCGCTGGAATGCGAAAATCACTCTAAGCAGGCATGACATGAGTCACCAGATTGCGGGGCGATTACGTATCGCGATGCGCAATACGTCGTAAAATTTTCGTTACGAAATTTCTGGATTCGGTCTCCACGCTCAAGGCCCGCGATAGAAGCTATGCAATAGCTTAATAATTGGTAAAATCGTTCACGCGTGATGTCGTGACCAAGGGAAATAGGGATTAATTTTTAAATAATAGATAGATGTTGTTGGCACGGTATTAATTACGAAGATTTCGAAAAGTTAAACAGTCATTTTAATCATGTAAAGAAAAAAAATCAAAATTACCATAGACAATCTAAGAAAATCAATTTTTAAAGAATTTCAGCGACAGTAGTTCTGAAAGTATGTTAAATATGCATGGGTAACTAGAGTCGTGAAACTATTTCTGTCTTATCTTCATGTATAATTAAATTTAGCCACCATGTTTGTACATGCTAAATACCTACTCGTAGATGCATATTATGCATGTGCTATGGATGCACTGCAATATCGATCGTGCCGAATGTACGGTGTCGGCGAACCTCAGCTTAATAGCTGTGTACAAAGTAGCGCTACGATGTACCCTGTCCTTTGCATTACTTGCACTAATAGCTTAAGACGAGTAATAAATGTTTTTGATGAAGGCAGAATCGTTTTCTCTCAATAACCGCAAAACATACAGTTTTGTTTTTCATGACGGATATAATCTAGATAAATTACAGACAGAAACACGATTGGTGAAACTTTTCTCGATAGATTTATATTCCAAAGTTGGCTCATCAAAAACACTTTTTTCGTTTTTAATCAAAGCTATGAATAGCTAAACAGTTTATTTTTATATAATTCGTGATACTTCAAAATTTTGCTTTTTTGTATGGGCTGAGTCTGTCCGGCTAAGGCGAAAAAAGTCATAAAACAGCATTATCTTAAAAATTATCAAACTTCAAAAGAAACTGAATTTAATTTAGGTAGTAGTATGATTTATCTAACGAATTATATAAAAATGAACTGGTCAGCTGATCATAGTTTAGAGTAAAAAAAAAATGTTTTTCAAGAGCCAACTTTGAAAAATAAATTTATGGAGAAAAGATTCACCAATCGTATATATTATCTCTATTAAATCATAAGTTATCTTTGTTTTTCATAAAAAATAAAACTATATGTTCAGAAAAAACAATTCTACATTCATTAAAAAAAATACACCTCCCCTTAACAGCTGTGTACAAAGTAGCACTACGATGTACCCTGTCCTATGCATTAGTTGCACTGATAGCTTAATCACGATCGCTTTTTGCGATTATACGTATAAAACGACTCAAACTTTTTTAAATCTTACATACAAATCTATACTAATTAATCGAAAACTTGGGTGTATTGTTCGACTGGCCTCACAGCTCAGTTGGTAGTAGCTCTGCCTTCTGCGCTGTAGGTTGTGGGTTCGATCCCCACCCAGGATAAATATTTGTGTGATGAACATAGATGTTTGTTCTGTGTCTGGGTGTTATTATGATGAGTTTGATTTTGAATTTGAATTTGAATTTATCTTAAGTAAGTATTTACAAAAAATAAGTATATATAAGTAATCTATCAGTTATCTAGTTCTCATAGTACTAGTTTTACTTAGTTTGGGGTTAGATGGCGCTGTCTGATAATGTCCACCATATATACGTTTGTCGAGGTAATTTTCCAAATCGTTGTTTCGATC
Source organism: Hydriomena furcata (assembly GCA_912999785.1). Classification (NCBI taxonomy): domain Eukaryota; kingdom Metazoa; phylum Arthropoda; class Insecta; order Lepidoptera; family Geometridae; genus Hydriomena; species Hydriomena furcata. The sequence continues at coordinate 6,941,811 of OU538821.1, forward strand.
TGTGTAAAATGCACTAGGGTAACATAATATTAGCTTTAGATTTGATTAGATAAAAAACCTATCATAGGTAAACTTAAACTATCGTATATAGCCGTGTTGGCCGAGTGAGAGGTGCCTCGACATTCAATCTGAAGGTTTTTCTGTTCGAAAAATTTATATGCGCATCAAAAACACGTGCTCAAACGGTGAACGAAAACATCGTGAGGAAACCAGTTAGTATTCTTATAAGCGGCGATGGGCTTGTAACCTGTCACGTATGGAATGCTATCTACTGCAAAATGTGGGCATGTACCAAATATAATGTTTGGACGTGCCTCTGACTACCCCCACTAGACATCTTCAAAGGATCTAAGCGTCTGGAGATCTGAGAGGATGTCTACCGTACTTGGGGAATACAGTCGTGAACCTTTTTTTTTTTTTTTTTTTTTTTTTTTTAATCTTATTTCAAAGTTTTGTTACAAATCTTTGTAGGCAAATTCAAATTCAAATTCAAAAATCATTTATTTCAATAAAATCACAAGGATCACTTTGAAACGTCTTAGGAACTAGGTGAAGCTACGCCGATTCCACGCGACCAAGCCTAGAAGAATCAGGCAACAAACACGGCTTGGGGTCTACCTTTTTTTTATGATCCTTTCCTTAATGCTATGTAGAGCTCCAGTGTGGTGCCAATCGAACAAGGTGAAGGCTCAAACAAGAATAATAATTAAAAGTACCTACTACTCAAGTACGTACAACAATAAAAAAAATAACTAAAGAGCTTCAGCACAAATTCAAAAAGCAACACACGCTACACTTGATTGGCCTGACCAAAATTACCGTGTAAATATTGCACGGTGAGATGTGCGTATAGTTCACATTGGATTGGACTAAGTGGGAGCAGTTTAGTGGAATTAATAGGTACTGGATAATCTTTGTCTGACTGGTATTTTGAAATGTATAAATAGATAGGAAGTAGTTTTGTAACCTAAAATGATGGAAGGTTCTAAGTGTTTTTTGTATCGAGATAAAATGTTAAACTATAGAAATAAACATACCAAGATAATTTTTACATGTAATCTAGATTCGGGCGTTTAAGTTACAACGAAGGTTTGTCCCCATATCAATGAGCTTATTATGTAAAACCATTACTTTCTGGCCGTCTTGTCCTCACCGATAATAATCAGTATTCTTCTCACATAGTTCCACCCCGTCACAGGTCTCCTCCCTCTCCCCACTCCCTTATCTATCCGATTTGAGCTCTCCACGCGAAACTTTTCCGAGCCAATTTTTTGTAGATCGTAAGTGCACTTAAAAAGTCTCAATGCTCTTTTTCATCCAACTTCGAAGCAGGTTGTTTTGCTCGAGAACTGAACAAACTGTATCACGGCGTTTGCTGGTATCATTAATTATGCGCTCGACTCAACCCAAACTATTCACCTTTTAATTGCGGACATGAAAAACATATTGACACTTCTGCTCGTGTTTGTTTTGCTTTGTTTTGGTTGAAAATGTTGAGCTTTAACTTTTACTTTACAATATTTTTATGTTTTATTCATAATCAAACGAAAGTATTTTTTTGTGGAGATTGCTCTGCTATTATTATAGCGGTATATATATATATATACCGCTATAATAACTTTACCGCGGATAAATAGAAAAACTATCTTACCAGAAATTTGATCGATTGGAGAGTAAAGGGGCGGCTCTTCCCCTCCTGTTTGTTGGTGCTCGAGCAAACGATGGCACGACTGTCTCATGAGCGCTCCCGACACTGCGAAAAAGAAAATATAACATTCAGTTTTGGGAATTGGCTAGTTTACGTAGTTTCCGACTCAATAACGTAGTAGTAACAAAACTTTGCCCTGTAAAGTCCTTTTATCCTATCCTAATCCTAATAATATTATACATGTGCAAGTTTGTGAGTTTGTATGTATGTTTGTTCCTCAATTAGGCCTAAACTACGGAACGGATTAAGTTGAAATTTGCTGTATATGTAGATATACTGCCCGAATAAATAATAGACTACTTTAAAATATGAAAAACATCCCCAAAACGATGAAAAACGCAAAGGGATGATTTCCGTATGATGATGTCATGGTGCTGGTGTGCAACAAATCGGACATCACAGACAAAAAACATTCAGTCTTCTCTATTCGATTATTAAAATTGGACAGGACAACGTCTGTCACGGGTCACGGCTAGTAAGATATATAGGCAGAATATTAAAACATTTTTTTTTCTTACATGTATAAAATGTTTATAGGTGTTATAGTTTTTGACGGTTGTAGGCTGTATGTTACCGCTTATAATCAACTGAGCCATCGGCGATTTTATCACAAAATCAAAAATACATTTGCCAAGTGTAATTTAAACTCGCGTGCGGGAAACTTGTTAATTTTCCTAAAGCGTTATCTAACTGTGAAATCGTTGTAAAACGAAATTGATTTTATTATTTATCTCGAATAATAATTTCCATGTATTTATTATTCGTGGAATGGAACATAATTTGGCTTATTCTAATTCAGAAGTACTCAATAGCTAAAAATGATACTAAATACTATATTAGCTTTACTTTAAGGCCCTGTATGTCGACGATTGCTCATTTTCGAAACGAAAAAAGAAATACTTCTGAACAAGCCACATCTCCTATTTTATAATGTATAGTATATGTGAATAAAGATGTACCCATCTTTAATCACTTCGATAAATAATCCTACCGACCGCTGCAATGACGACAAACACACGGGGCACCATGAGCGGCGCGTGGTCCGCCTTTGCTTTTCGAATAAATTAATGATATAAATTATGTATTTACTTATCAAAAACCTATTCTAGTAGAAATCTAGATCTACATATTACCTATCATTAACAATAAATCACAAGTTTATCTTAATAGTAGGTATCAAAGTATTTAGATCATAAATTCTAAAACATATCATTTTGAATTAATATCTTTATCGTGAAAAGTTTCTGCTATTATGTTTTCAGCTTAATAGAAATCTAGGTAGGAACCTGAAGTAATATATTTATAAAAATAGGACATGTGGCTTGTTCAGAAGTATTTCTTTTTTCGTTTCGAAAAAGAGCAATCGTCGACATACAGGGCCTTAAGTCTGGAAAAAGACAAAAATAAGTACGGTATTTTATTGCACATTTTGCTAATGCAACTAAAAATAAATCTACTATTTAATAGAAGTAAAAGCATTTTAAAATTCAAGTTGCAATTCCATTATTTTTTCACGAACGTAGGACTAGCTACGAATGACGTTAAGGACGTTAACGTCGACGAACCAAACAAAGTAAATTAAAAAAACCGGCCAAGTGCGAGTTGAACTCGCGCACGAAGGGTTCCGTACCATTATCTATAAAGATGGCAAAAAAACACGTTTGTTGTTTGAGAGCCTTGTAGTATGGGAACTTAAATATTTATTTTATTTTGTTTTTAGTATTTGTTGTTATAGCAGCAACAGAAATACATCATCTGTGAAAATTTCAACTGTCTAGCTATCCTGGGTCATGAGATACAGCCCTGTGACAGACTACTATTCCGTTATGTTAATATTAGCACTAAGTTAATATTATCAATAAAATTTTATTTATTTATTTATTAGTATTAAGGTCCCGTTTTTACCCTTGGGGTACGGAACCCTAAAAAACGGGATTTCATAAAACAAGTGGTAGAGGAGATTATACATTTCCCAAGTGAAGCAACCAAGTCGAATATTTATCATAACGTTTTTCTTGTAGATTTGAAATGTATGTAATTATTCATTTAATTAATGTAGTATATACTCGTATTTACATTCAGATATATCATTAAAATGTAAAAAAACACTGTTCCCTTCTTTATTCGTCTACCAAAACTACACGAAACTTGATAGGTCTCACAGCTCACCTAGATTGTGGATTCGATTCTTACCATAGACAAATATGTATGCGATGGACATAGATGTATGTTCTGTGTTTGGGTGTTGTGATGTGGTATCAGTAATTCGGTTGCTTTATCACGACCTTTGCTTAGTTTAGGGATAGATGCACTGTGTATGTCCACCGATATTTATAAGAAAAACTCAGCAAGTTTATCTATACTAATTATAAAGAGGAAAGATTTGATTGTTTGTTTGTTTGTTTGTTTGCATCGAATAGGCTACGAAACTACTGAAACGATTTAAAAAAAAAATACCATTAGAATCCTACATTATCCCTGATGAACATAGGCTATAGAATATTTTCAAAAACGTTAGGGATCCGTATGAAAACTTCGATAATGTAACCCAACGTGTGAAAAAAAATCCATAAAAAATCCTTATATCGCGTACGCTGCGGAAATTGTTGACAATAGAGCAAAGTAATGTACTACAGTTTCAAAGAGAACATCAATAACTACAAAAAAGTCTATGATACCATATGTGTAACTATTAGGGATCCGTATGAAAACTTCGATAATGTGACCCAAGGTGTTTAAAATTACCCATAATATCATTATTACACCCATGCGACGCCGGGGTGGACTGCTAGTTACTTATAAATGGCAAGACTTACGTGTGGTCTCTATTGTTCAATACCGAAACTATCGTCGAGATGAAAAGCGGGAAATCGTTGTGCAAGAAAGCCGTGTATGCCTTAGAGAGTAAATCAATTTATTGTTATGAAACGCGTAGGTTGGCTGTGCAATACCAACTGTACCTACGCCTTTGACCTAAATCTAATTATAAACGGATTCGTTTTGTACCTACCAGAAACTGAATAGATACACTGAAAACATTCTGCCGTATTGCAAGCAAAAGAAGAATATTTCGCTTGTTTAGTTGTCTTACAGACCTATGCCTCAATGAATATTAAAAACATTGATCAACTTAAGACGAGTAATAAATGTTTTTGATAAATGCAGAATCGTTTTTTCTCAATAACCGCAAAACATATAGTTTTGTTTTTTATGATAAAAATTACTTATATAATCTAGATAAATTACAGACAGAAACACGATTGGTGAACTTTTCTCTATAGATTTATTTTCCAAAGTTGACTCCTTCTAAACACTAGTTTCGTTTTTAATCAAAACTATGAATAGCTAAACAGTTCATTTTTATATAATTCGTTAGATAATCATACTATCTAAGTAAATTACAGGCAGTTTCTTTTTAAGTTTGATGGTTCTCAAGATAATGTAGTTTTAGCACTTTTTCTATCTTTTCCGGGTAGACTTAGCCCATACAAAAAGTCAAAAATTACACTTATTACCTTAAATCTAAAGTTTTATAAATAACTGAACATTTAGTCCGAATCTAAAAGTTTAAGTTTTACTACGGTGGATCGTTTAATCAATTTTATGTAAAAGTATAACGTGCTACGTTTCGCTTTCAATCAAGTTCGACGGTTGATTTCTTTAGTGATTTATTCTCCTTTTTGCCTACCGTAATAAAAAAATAATCATTTTGTAATAGCGTGTAGGACTGGAACCCTGATAACGTTGTAAGCTGGTGATACTAATGGTGTGCCAGATTTGTGATTTGTTTTCAAGTTAGTTTTTAGTAAAACCAACATTAGTGGATGGACACTGACACATTATACACCCACTATTCCGTACAATATAAATAAGTGAAGCTATTTTAAGCGTGTTATAAAGGTTTATAAAGTCAATGCAGTCTTACATTTGATGTCGTTGTCTTCCCAGTCCGCGTCTTTTTTGTCTATTCTAGTTGAGAGTGCAATCGCCATTAGCAGGCGTTCATACCCCTCAGTATCCATGCTTTTAAGCTACAAATTACTATCTCCCTATAGTGGCACTATAGTGGTTCTACGCCTGGATATTAGACGCACTGGACCGGTTCCCTTATTACTCCGGATGAGATAATCCTGCCCGCTCGTCCCTGGTTCCCGCCGAGACGACGTCGTAATTCACTCGCGGGACTGCAATAGCAAAATAAATGCAATTTCAGATTCTGTTGGCACCGACGCGGCGGCGCTTGTCGATCGCATTATACCGGCTGCAAAAAAGTCAATGGCAGCGTAAAATGTTAGTGAAGTTCTGCCGCTCATATAAATGCTGGTTCTCACAGCGAGACTTTATGAGCATAAATATGACAACACCTGGTTATACATTAAATATGCGTTTTGAAAAGAGAGACACTTAGAGACATCTTGCAATAGAGGCGCTGCGCGGGTTCGTGTCGACAAAAAACAATGCGCTTTCAGTGCAGCCATGACCTTATCTCCCTGTCCTCTTTTGGAAACAAACCGGCACGAAGCACTTCATACATATATGAGAAGGCACTGCCCTATGTAACACGCGATGGGGTGTAAAAGATGGGGAACTACGAGTGCCTATTGTCGCTTTTTACCGCATGGTATGCTTTTTTGGGCTGTTTACCTAGTACAATGCATTCTGTAGTTTTGTTTCTGATGTCCAAGGTTGACAAAACTGTTCCATGCACGTTATACAAAGGATAAATCTCTCCGTCCCTGAACGCTGCATCGATAATCCTAGAAATTCCAATACGGAATGTCAAAGCTTTTTTTGGGACGTGGGATAATATTTCAAAACATAAATTAGAAATCACACTATTTTGTAATTACCATTATTCAGCACATTGATTAATAACGGTCCATCTGTAAACCCATATTGCATCTCAAACTATTTGAGTAAAATAAAATATCTCGCGTTACTCGACCTGATGCGAAGACAGTGTTAAATAAGTTTTTTTTAAATATATATTTAAAATTTAGCTTTTATAAATTCTAGGGCTCTAGTACTCGTCAAGACAAATTCAACGAGCCCAAACACGACGTTATGTTGTGTAGTTAGGCAGTTCCTATGGCTACATTCGAGCTCCATCATCAGACCAGCTCGCAAGTACCATAATTTTATATTGTCATTGGAGATTGATAGGTATGCAAATCTCAAACAGACTATTTATTGAGTTCCGTTGAACAGCTCCTGGCTCCACTACATAAGTATTTAAGTATGCCAAATTTCAGCTCAATCGCTTGAAGATAACTGATTCAAAATTGAGTTGCAAGATTCCACCTTAACAAACATAGTTACATAGATACATAGTTACATACATATGTACATTGCAAGTTAAATAAAAGATTTTAATAAGTTTGATTCTAAATCACGACACGGAAACACATCATATCTTTTTATTTGTTGTTTGAGAAATTAAAGCTGTGAATAGCTATTTTTATTTAGTTTCGTGAAAGTACCTAAACGTATGGAAGTATATTTCAGTAACAAGTACTTCCATTACAGACGCCACACATATTGAATCAAAAATCTGCGGTTTTATCCCTCTCTTTTATATTGCAATCTACCTCGAAGTGACGCGCGGCGCAAAAGATAGGTCGTAACTCGTTACTGTTGGCGTCGGTCGATATTTAGTTTCAACTAAGCATTACTTTAATGAAAAATCTCGGTGTTAAAGTGGAATGCACACCTAACACAATAGTACCGATCAATAGTATAATATGAATGCAAGATCGATTCGAATAGAAGATAGAAATCGGATGAACTTTGCGACGAATGATTAGTAACATGTGTTGTGTCCCAGCCGCTCCCATCTGTTTTAGTAGATCGATTACCAGTCGGGTCAGTTTTGTGTTGACCGAGATCTGAATGGTCGAGAGTCGAGACAATAGATGCTTTGGTTCTTTGGCATTTTTCATCAAGACTACTAATTTTCTGCCAAGATAACCCTCAGTGGTCATTGGTTCGGCTTAGTCGAAATAGGCACCTCTTGCAATTTTTATTCCCACGGCGATTCAAATATTATATCGATAACAAATATCTTATTAAAATTTTATGTCGTTCTGGCATTACATTATCTATTTGTAAATTAAATTGTTTTTACGTATAAATTGTATTTTTATAAATTATTCTTTTCAGATTCACATGATGCATCGGTTCCACATCGCTCTTTCACATCCTTTGGTAAGTTTTAATGAGTACGATAGTCTCTGGTACATATTTTTCCGATACCAGATATTGCATTGTATAGCAATATATCAGCTACGAAACTATGACTTTATACGAGTATGCGTAGCAGTATGGCTACGGCGTAGCTACGATCCTAATAATTTCTTGATACAACTGCAAGTTTCGTAGAAACACGTAGCTACATTTATTGCCTGGTGTCTATTTTAATTTTCCAAATCTAAAAGTTAATCAAGAAGGCTGTTCCTAAAAGGAAAAAGTTGCTATCGTTTATAATTTCTTAAATGAAAACATGGAATATTTTTTTAATGAATGCAGAATAGTTTTTTCTCAATTGCCGCAAAACAAAAAGTTTTGTTTTCTATGACAAAGATAACTTATGGATTTAATCTAGATAAATTATAGACAGAAATACCATTGATGAAACTTTTCTCGATAGATAAATTTATTCTTCAAAGTTGGCTCTTCCAAAACATTATGTTTTGACTAAAAACTATAAATAGCTAATGATATTTTTTGTACATCGTAATTCGTTACATAATCATACTAGCTACATAAATGAAAGACAGTTTCTTTTTAAATGTGATGGTTTTCGAGGTAATATCATATCCGGTATCTCTTATCCGGGTAAACTCAGCCCATACAAAATATCACAGATCAACCATTGTTGACACGTTATAATATTTGACAATCTTATTTTATGGAATTAGGCATATTAAAATCCGTGAAGCAGGTATCTCGTACTTAGTAGGTACATATAAATAAATATATTTTGTTTAGTGAATTAAATGCGTATCAAACAGTATATCGGAATTGCAGAGAATAAATATTAAAATACAGTCAATATTTTTACTCAATATACGAGTACAATATCTAAAAGTATGCAAATAATTGATTTGGTTGACTTGAATAGATTTAGTTCAAAACTTCGATTGCTTGCTAGCACAAAGCATAAAGCTGCGGGTAGAAGCTACTAATAAAATATCGTATTGAAAGTTCCTATACTTACTATGAAAATTAAAACCTACTAATATTATTAATTCGAAAGATTATGAGGATGTTTAGAATGTTTGTTTTTGTGGCTCAATCATGCCCCAAAGACATATCAGATGATGAGACCTAACAGAACCTTGGGATAAAAATAGTTTATGTCCTGAAATAACAAATAGGATACTTTGCTCTACATAGCATTAAGGAAAGGATCATTAAAAAAAAAGGTGGACCCCAAGCCGTGTTTGTTGCCTGATTCTCCTAGGCTTGGTCGCGAGGAATCGGCGTAGCTTCACCTAGTTCCTAAGACGTTTCAAAGTGATCCTTGTGATTTTATTGAAATAAATGATTTTTGAATTGAATTGAATTGAATTTAAATCGAGATACCGCGCGAGCAAAGCCTCACGCGGAAGCTAGTAATATAAAAATGTAGTTTAGAAAAACCAAGCACGATAGTATAGACGCTAGAAAATATTATATTTCAACTCGAACTTGTAGTACAAGTTCGTTGTACCTACACTGGAATTTGAAGAAAGTTAATACACATCGACATTGCTTTGTCGCGTGAAACTTGTATTATTGAATGTAGTTGTGGTTACTTCAGACGTGAGTGGCAATTTAAATTTATATCGTTATAGGTTGTAGTATAGTAGATAGCATGATGTTTACACCCAAATATTGTTCAAAAACAAAGAAACCTTTGATTAAAGCAGTATCGTTACGTGATACGTTTTATGACTTATACGTTGAATATCTTTGAAATATATGCGTCTTTTATTTGAGGAACAAAGTTCCTACTAATTGATTATATCAAAAATCTGTTAATAATAGAGGTACGGGACTCTAAAAATGTGAAAAAACCTGTAATTTCGTTAATAATCTTACAAAAAATGGCCAGCCTAAAATTTGTTCCTAAAAAATGGCTAGCGGGCGAATTGCTCCTAAAGAAAATGTGTAAAATATAACTTATAATATAATTTTCATAACGCTATAAACTCACCTTTAATCTAGTTATTGTCATTTGTTTCCGACTGAGGGCCGTTTGATTTTCGACATTGTGCCTGAAACAAACAAAACACAATTAATACACTGTTATATTATCTTAAACTAGCGACCCGCCCCGGCTTCGCACGGGTAGCATGTTATTATACATATAAACCTTCCTCCTGAATCACTCTATCTATTAAAAAAAACCGCATCAAAATCCGTTGTGTAGTTTTAAAGATATAAGCAAACATACATACACGGGAAGCGGAAAGCGACTTTGCTTTATACTATGTAGTGATACGTCCATCAAAATTTAGATAAATTAGGACGAGATTTTTTTTTTGATCAATGCAGAATTATTTTTCTCAATAACAGCAAAACATTCAGTTTTTTTTATAAGGCAAAGATATCATAAGGATTTAATCTAGATAAATTATAGACAGAAACACGATTGATAAAACTTTTTTTGTTAGATATATTTTCCAAAGTTGGCTCTTCCAAAACGCTAATTTAGTTTTTACTCAAAACTATGAAGTGCTGTCGCTATAACTCAGGTTATAACTAAACACAACATTTTAATTATAAGGTGGTACGAAGTTCACCGGGTTAGCTAGTAATACTATAAGTACTTAGACAATAATAATTTACGTAAATCGTAATGAGAATAATACGTCATACATGTAGCTTTGATAGCAAAGCTCTCATTCAAAAGTTATTCGGTCACTGTACACATAAGTACGATTAGAAGCGCGCACAAAAGAGGCAACTTTTAATACGCTTTGAGCTTTTTTCTGAATTTATTCTGCTTACTCTCTGCATTTGAAACCGCGTTTTATGCGCTTTTGTGGAAATGTAATATCTGTAAAAGTGAAATGAAGCGAATGACTAGTTCGAATGGGGAGAAAAAAAGCTTTTGTGGGATGAATAGAAAACGTTCGACTTTATTTTATTTTGTACGGCACAGCTGCAAACCTAACCGTGATGGTATTATTTTTAAGCCTCTGAGCTGGAGTTAAAATGAAATGAAAAATTCAATTTCAGTTTATTTCCCAAAGGTATTATCATGATAACTAGTTGAAACCTCCGCGACTTCGTTCGTGTGATGCTATAAAATGAAAACACGTTCAATTTTCAATTTCAGGAATCCTTCTATTGACCTTGGTCTTTTTATTCATTTTATCAAAGATTCACGTTCAAGCGCGTTACTGGAAGTGTATTTATTATGAAAAATACGCTTTTGTAAAAGTTTGGGCAAGAACAGAAAGTCTATTGTATTTTGAAGGGAACTTTATGTATTGTATTAGATAGTTTGTGGGTAGGAGAATAAAAAAAACTCACAATCGCAGTTCAGAAAAACAATAAGGACTGTCATTCATTCATTCATTCATTCGATGGTACAACGCCCGCAATTTTTAAGCAATTAATAACACGTCTATATAGTTACTCAATAGCTATATATATATAATAGGATCACGACTGTAATCTCCAAGTACGGTAGACATGTTCTCAGATCTCCAGACGCTTAAATCCTTTGAAGATGTCTAGTGGGGGTAGTCAGAGGCACGTTCATACATTATATTTGGCACATGCCCACATTTTGCTTTATATTTATTCAAATTTTGATATTTTACCTTAAAAATCGATTCAGATCTGATTAACAACAGTTCAGCAATTATACTCGGACAAGCATGCTTAGAAAACCATTTCGTCAAAGTAGAATGATTCGAACAAAAAAAAATATTATGATAGGTTCTTACAGCCCAACGTTGTTAGTTTTCCTACATATATTAATCGTGTTTACACCTTTTGATGCTGACTACTGCAAAATGTGGTCATCATGCCTCTGACTAACCCTTATGGATATCTTCAAGAATCTGAGCTCCATAATATCTGAGAGGATGTCTACCGTATTACATGATTCTATCTAATCTCTAATTTTTTGATGAAAGTAAACACTAAAAATCAGAAAATAAGGCCACCTTTATTCATATTCTATAGGCGCATTAACAAAGAAATTCACTAATCCTTACATTGTAGTCGAATAAAGCCGCGTGCATTTCAATAGTCGGAGTAATACAGCTCAGCCAGTTTACTAAGTACTTAGATGACAACCAACCGTGTCTGAACACATTCCGCTTGAGTTTATAAACAAAAGAAAAAGACAAAAGAGTTGTGAATTCTTTGAGAATTTCCAGAGTTTTTTGACTTGGATAACATAAATCGAACTGACAAAGCATCGCTTCTAAAAAAAACGGCCAAGTGCGAGTCGGACTCGCGCACGAAGGGTTCCGTACCATTATAAAAAAAATCAACAAATCACGTTTGTTGTATGGGAGGCCTATTTAAATATTTATTTTATTATATTTTTAGTATTTGTTGTTATAGCGGCAACAGAAATACATCATCTGTGAAAACTTCAACTGTCTAGTTATCACGTTTCATGAGATACAGCCCTGTGACAGACAGACGCACAGACGGACAGACGGACAGCGAAGTCTAAGTAATAGGGTCCCGTTTTTACCCTTTGGGTACGGAACCCTAAAAATCGAGAAATTTGATGTCTGGTTGGGTTGGTTTCGGACTCAAAAGATCTTTGTTTCTGGTTGTATATTTTATTATAAGCTTTTATTTAACTTGCAATGTAAAATCACTACATAGTATAAAGCAAAGTCGCTTTCCGCTTCCCGCGTCTGTATGTATGTATGTATGTTTGCATATATCTTTAAAACTACACTTCGGATTTTGATGCGGTTTTTTTTAATAGATAGAGTGATTCAGGAGGAAGGTTTATATGTATAATAACATGCTACCCGTGCAAAGCCGGGGCGGGTCGCTAGTATGGATATAAATTGCAAGTTACTATGTAACTATGTTACTATGTTTGTTAAGGTGGAATCTTGCAACGCAATTTTGAAGCAGTTATCCCCAACCGATTGAGCTGAAATTTTGCATACTTATGTAGCTTCGGTGACAATGCAATAATATTACGACAGCGAGTTGATCTGATGATCGAGTCAGGAGTTCAACAGACACTCTCAACGGAACTCCTTAATAAATACTCTGATTGAGTAAAAACTTAGCATTCTTGTCAAGTTCCAATGATTTAACGAAAGCTTGCCATTGAAAAATATTTTACGAAAGAAAATTTATTTGTGGTTGTTTTTCAGTGTGTTTGTAACATCGACCACAAAGCCCAATAGACGCCTAATGGCTTCGTTTCTTCAAACAAACAATTCTGTCAAACCATTCTGTAAAAAATGCATTCTGATCGGCCGGTTAAAAGTACAGTTCACGTTCTTATATCAGTAGAATTAGCCTAATGTTTTGTCAGATAGTTGTCGATGGTTTATAAGCACGAAACTTTTAAACACGTATGAACCTGTACTTGTTGCTTACAAATATATGTCCCGCAAAAGATCGGAAAAGTATGTTCGGCGAAATGGCATTCGGTTCGCCGTCTTCCATTCGTTCTCGAGGGCTCTCGGTTCCGTCGAGGATTAATGGCAATCTATGAATATAGCCAGTCTGCATTTTACGTTCACAGAAATTGTGTAGCTTTTTGCTTCTTTTATATTAGTGATACGGACTGTTATCAATATTTACATCTACACTACTTTTACGAGTATAATGGGGTAAAATTTGTATTGTTTTTTGTTTTTTGTACAAACTATATAGAATTGCTATTCATTAGTCTCGCTAAAATTCGAAAATGGATTCGGTTAATTTTGGTTCGAAATATTCGTGGAAGTTTAAAACTAAAAAAAATGGGATAAGTTGAATGGAAATTGTAAAATTTTGTTCTCTAATCTATGTTAATCACACAAATGTTTGCTCTGGGTGGGGATCGAAGCCAAAACCTACAGCGCAGAAGGCAGAGTTACTACCAATTGAGCTGTAAGACTGGCCTTAGTATTATTATATCTTTTCTTCTTATTATACATTAGGTATCAACATACCATATATTAGATACATTCTGGTATACGAGTACAAGGAAATTAACACTAAACCGAGACTGAACTTTACAAGTCATAGTGGCGTGCCTGAAAAGGGGCGATGTTTATTGACTCGCATCCGTAAATGAGGGCACTAGGCACTACTAACCTATTCGATTACCATGCATTATTAGGTCTTACTTCGACCACCTTTGACTGATGACTTAACTAAATTCTTTTTTTAAATACTTTTATGTATATTTTAGTGTGTGTATAAATATAATAAAGCACTACCATTCCTTTTCCAGACTAAACAAAGGTTAGTTAAAAGAAAACGATAACTAGCATTCAGTTCGCCTATACATACTCGTATATGTTTTTGTATTGTGCAATAAATAATTTTCCATCGAGCTTCAAACTCACGACCTTCAGATCGTAAATCGGTGAGTCTGTTGGTAGTCATCCGATTTATTTGCATGTTCTTGTGATGATTTATGTTGTTTGTGATCCTAATGAGAAAGTTTGTGAATTTGTACGTATGTTTTTGCCTCAATCAGGCTTAAACGAGAAAACAGATTAAAATGAAATTGTACATGTAGTGTAGATAAAATGCCCGAATAAAACATACAAATACGAAAAACATCCCCTTAATGATAAAAAACGCAAAAGAGATGATTTTGGTATAGATAGCGCTGGTGTGCAAAAAATCTTGACATCAGTATGGACATCAGTCATAGCAACATGCGTTACTCCATGCGATTATTGAAATTTGGACAGGACAACTTCTGTCACGGGTCTGCTAGTTCATTTAAAAAAGGATCATAATTTGAAATTAAACGTCGAGGCAATCCAGCTTCTCGACAACACAGACCAAGTAAGAAGGCTCAAAAGAACGAAACCTTTTGAGCTAGTGTAATGTAGTGTATCATACAATCAGTGTTGTGTAGTGTAAGAGTAAGTTAGTACTACGTTTATAGAACACAAAAACAAAGTGTCTTCCCCTTAATTAGAGACAGTAAGAAAAGTGTTAGTGGACACATTCTTAGTTTAATAACAATATCATAGCAATTTAGGTCAAAGTGAAACTACTCATTAGCCTGCCTTATGGCTAGATTGTAGTATTATTAGAGTACACTATTTATATTAATGTACACTAACAATAAAAAAAAAAAAAAAAAAAAATAATTTGAAATAAATATAGTCACTAGTAGGGGTTATACACTCAATGCGCTCAAAATGGGGATAGTCACATTTCTGGACTAACCCGTTGTATCGTGTTGGATATCGTAGGTTGTGTAATTCATGAATACTCACTTCAGAAAATATGGGTATTGTGCCAAGCGTTATGTTTTGACGTGCCGCTGACTAAAAGGCCTTTAGATATCCTCAGGGATCTAACTGTAACAGCGCCTTGAGATCTGAAATGATGTCTACCGTACTTAGGAATTTACAGTCATGATACTATATATTTATAACAAGCTGACCCGGCGAACTTCGTATCGTTTTAGAATTAACAAATGTTTTCTTAAGTTCCCGTTCCCGTTCATTGTTATACCACGTTTTATGTCACGTCCCACGGAAACGGGATAAAAAGTACCCTATGTCCGTCTCCTGGTTCTAAGCTACCTCCCCAACAATTTTCAGCTAAATCGGTTCAGCCGTTATTGAGTTATAAATAGTGTAACTTACATGACTTTCTTTTTTATATATATATATATATATATATAGATAAAATATGTTTCATGATCAAGTATATAGATATAAAGTTATAAAAAGGTAATTTTTTTTATAGTGAGGTCTCTTCACCATCTGCTGATCTCTTATTAAAGACTATACTTTGAACTACAATACAATGGTGGCGATTCTGTTGTGTCCACGCTTAAGTTAAAATACCTAAAAACTATCGATCTTATTTCTTTTAAGTTAAAGTTTAAAATAGAGTAACATTAAAGTGACAGTTTTAAAACTTAGAATATTTTGAATAAATTTACGATTTTCGGAATCGATTTAGAAACGTCAAGCTAAATTTAATCGACATGTAAATTGGTGTTGACTAAGATGACACTTGGTTGTGTCAAATATGCGAAATAAAATAGAGAATTGACTTATATATCCCAAGTTTTAGGACTGTCATTTTGAGGTTACGCTAATATATACTTTAACGTAAAGGAATAAGAGCGATCGTTTTTAGGAATTTTAACTTTTAGCGTGGACACAACAGAATCGCCACCAATACTTACTTAAAAACTACAATACTTTGAAAGTGAGTACTTTATTTTCTTGTGAGATTACTGAACCCAAGTTAGAATTTCTAGAGAATTTCTTCTTGTTAGAAGCTAGAATTTCTAATGATAACTAAGACACCTATTTTTGGATTACTAGTGTAGATTGCCAGATTATAGTATATCAATTTGTTTCAATGCAAGTGTATTTAAGATTTTACTGAAAACTATACTGCTGAACTGTTCATTTTTATTGAATTAATTAGATAATCATTTTTAAGTTTGATGATTTTTAAGATAACATGGGTTTATCACTTGTTCCGTCTTGTCCGGGTAGACTCAGCCCATACAAAAAACCTAAATTTTAAGTATCACCCTAATATTTCCTCTTTATTTCTCTTATTTCGAGATATACTACGACCAACTTGATAGCACGACGATTAATTAATTACGACAGCTTGATTGTAACTAATTGAGTACTAGTAATTTGATCTACGAATGTCTTTGTCTATAAACTAGATGTGTATAATAGTCTAATACCAAATCGACTACATTTTATAATTATTATGTGTTTTGTACAGTAAAGCTGTGCTTACTGATTGGGAACCTTTATTTTCAATCCGAAGGTAGAAGGTCCGTACGTTTTAATTTGGGAGTTGCATGGACGAAAGTTTCTTTTAAAAAAATGATTGAAAGCTTATACCGCGTGAAATTTGATATTTTATAATTGAACATAAATAAACCCACTGTTCCCAAAACTAGTTTCACTATAGTTACGAAATAATTTATGTACGCTTCTATTTAATAATTAATAACAAAGTCTCAGAAGACAAACTTAAGCTGTCTATTAGCAAATTTAAAAACATTTTGTCATTTTGATCGTGGTTTACTCAATATTTAAAAAGGTACGCTTTGATTGAATGGCATAGATAACTTCAGGGCTTATCCATAATATAGAAAGAAACACGATTGGTCAACATTTTCTAGTAAGATTTATCTTATTACCGTTTAAGGTGATAAGTGAAATTTCTGACGTTTTGTATGGGCTGAGTCTACCCGGATAAGTCGGAAAAAGTGATTAAACTGCATTATACATAACTGAAAACCACCAAATTTAAATAAAAAATTAGGTAGCTAGTATGATTATCTAACGAATTATATAAAAATGAACTATTTAGATATTCATAGTTTTGATTAAAAACGAAACTAGTGTTTTTAAAGAGCCAACTTTAGAAAATAAATCTATCGAGATAAGTTTCACCAATCGTGTTTCTGTCTTTAATTTATCTAGATTAAATCCTTAAATTTTCTTTTTCATCAAAAACAGAACTGTATGTTTTGCGGTTATTGAGAAAAAACGATTCTGCATTCATCAAAAACATATTTTATTACTCGTCTTAAGCTTCGAATTCAAAAATGTATAGCAGGTGATGGCCTGACTGGCCTTACAGTTCGGTTGGTAGTAACTCTGGCTTTTGTTTATTTATTTGTTACAAAATTTGGTAAACAGTCGTAGAACCTAACTAAATTAAAGACAGCTTCTTTTATGATAAATATTTTTTTATGATAATGCTTTTTTATTACATTTTTCGTCCCGTGAAGGAGTATATTGTTAAGTCGAAGTGTTTTGTTGAATGTTTAATATATTTTTCCACAATAACCGCAAAACATACAGTTATGTCTATTTATGACAAAGATAACTTAAGGATTTGATTTGGATAAATTGATAGCAAAAACACGATTGGCGAACCATTTCTCGCTAGATTTATTTTCCAAAGTTGACTCTCCCAAAATACTATTTACGTTTTTACTCAAAACTATAAATAACTGAACAGGTAATTTTTATGTTTGTTAGCTAATCAAACTAGCTATCTAAAGGTCGGACAGTTTTTTTTTAAGTTTAATGGTTTTCAAGGTAATGTTGATTTATCACTCAGCTTTTAGACTCAGCCCATACAAAAAACATCATCATCATCTTATGTAAGCAAAGAATGTGGGTGCTCTGACTATAGCGGATATTAAGCCACTTCAGTTGTGTCCGGTTGTGTTAGATGTAGTCGTATTTACTCAGTCCGTACCTAATACAGAGGTTCAACAAACGTTCCAGCTTGCTGCTCTGCCGAAGCGTCAATATAGCCCTATATTGACGTTTCAGCAGAGCAGTGTGGACAATGTCATCTAAATATATGTATAAATATCTTGCGTTACTGATCTATAATGCACAGCCTAAACCAATGGGCCTAAAAAAAAATTGGGAGAGTGTATTTCTTTTAGTGTGTAAGAGTGTCCTAAGAAAATAATTCCCGAAATTCAACTCGAGGCAGCGGGGGTTTAAGTCTGTTTCAAAATTACTTCACGTAAACGAACTCGCGAGGTTTTCTACTAGTATTGCATATATCTATTGTTTTTTTCTTCCCTTTGTAGTGTTATGAAATTTATAAATTGATATTTCGGAATGTATTACGTCATTGTATTAGCCGTCCGACGCGTCATTGGGCAAAACAAATCAGTGAATGTTTTATTTTAATTTTGTTTTTAAGCTCCCGTTCCCCAATGCTAATAATTATGATTATAATTCAGACTAATATTTTTAGTACATGAACGGTAAAGATCTATCTCACATTTGGTCGAAGCCTTTTAGGTGGAGTCTGGTTTTGGATAATCTTTTTTACGTCCAGCTAGAGTTGCTTAGGAACTACAAGTGCGATCAAACAGATGGAAGAGTACGAAATCTGACCATAAAATGTTAAATCAGAGATGGCAAGACAAATTTCAAGTAACCAAAGCGACGGGCCGCAGCTATTTAACGAATTTGAATACAATACGACTAAGCTTGTTGAGCATTGCAAGTCGATTTGTGTGAAGCAGGCTTGGCACAATGTCGTGAATTTCCCGAGAGAATTAATTTGTGAATAGAGAGGACTGTTTAATTAACACGTTGGCTTTCCGCTTGTACTGCGAATTAGTTATTTGTGATGGTGTTGGAGAACTCTCAAATGGTTGTAGAACATGGCTGATTCATTTGTAATTATAACGTACTTGTGCATGACAAGAGCTTACATATGATTTAATTATTTCACCACACTGGTACAACCTTTTCAGTGTCACCTTTTATATGAAAAACCGATGACACATGAACCGACCTTACTTTGTTCTTACTAGCAACTTTGTTAGCGTAATATATAGTTCCTTCATAAAACTTAAAAACCGAATATCTTGACTTTCTGATTGGTCAAAACATAGTCTTCGGTTTTCTTTTAAGTTTTTAAAACATAATTATACCGTTGGAGTTATCTTGTTTTTTAATTGAAAGCCATAATTCGCTTCAACTGTCTAATTTCCATTATCTCTGTAGTTACGAAATAGACTCGCGTGTCTTAAAAATATACCCTACAGTTATTTTAAACGAGTAATAAATGTTTTTGTTTAATGCAGAATCGTTTTTTCTCAATAACCGCAAAACATACAGTTTTGTTTTTTATGTCAAAGATAACTTAAGGATATAATCTAGATAAATTGTAGAAAACACGATTACTGATACTTTTCTCAATAGATTTATCTTCCAAAGTTGGCTCTTCAAAAACACTAGTTTCGTTTTTAATCAAAACTATGAATAGCTAAACAGTTGTTTTTTTATATAATTCGTTAAATAATCATACTAGCTAAGGAAATTATAGACAGTTTCTTTTTAAGTTTGATGGTTTTCAATATAATGCAGTTTTATAACTTTTTCCGTCTTATCCAGGTAGACTCAGCCCATACAAAAAACCAAACACTTCACATATCATTAATTCGTTTGTTAACATTTGCGGGTTAAATCTTGAAACTGAATTTTAAACCAGTTCTCCCCAACCAATTAAGCTGAAATTTAGCATACCTATACCTATGTTATTTGGATGACAATACAATAATATGGTGACAACGAGGTTAACTGATGATGGTGTCAGGAGCTGTTCTGTTCAACGGACTCTCACAACGGAACTCCTTAGTTAGAAAAAAACAGTTCGATGGGGTGAAAACTATGCATACCTGTCAAGTTTCAATGACAATGTAGGTAATAATATGTTACCAATACAGATATTTTTCAACAGAAAACGTATATCGTTTTTAAAACGTAAAAATTACATGTACCAATCATATGCAGCGTTGACAGACAGACAGCATTTAAAACAATATTTCTTGCAAATAAACAAATAGATTCGTTTTAACTACAAATACGGCTAATTACCAGGTTTTTTTTATTGCTAACGTTTCGAGACAATTCAGAAGCTCTTCATCATGAGACCGCGATCAACGGCAGATCGGCGAACGTCAGCAATACAAGAAAAGGTTTTTTCTTAATTAGCTGTATTTATAGTTAAAATGAGTGACAACTACGATAGTTTTAATTCTATAGGTTTTTCGTGTTTCTAAAGAAGGTAAAAAATATAATAAAACTGAATTTCTTCACGATTTGAAAAAAAAAAATATAATAAAACAGTGTGTTTTAAAATAGTTTTAATTATTTCTAAGTGTACAATTTTGAGTGCGATGATTTTTATAGATGTTCTTTTTTAATATTAGCTAATTTGAGGAACTAAGTGTTTACTTAGTTCATTAGTTTTAATGAACTTAGTTCAGTTTTTTGGATAAAGTTATATATTTTTAAATATTAACATTTTAATTATGTAAAAAACTACGTAATTTTTTTTTGTTTGATTTAATTATTATTTAAGATATTTATTAAAAAAAATTCTTACCATGTTCAAAAAATCAAAGCTGCAACTTTTAAATGTTTGGAGTTGAAACTCAAGCACAGTTCAGTCAGAATTCGTCACAAGCACAATGACCTCAAAAGTTAGAACGATAGTTAGTATGGATCGGGTTCACTCGTGACTTGAGGGAGTCGGATCTCGGGTATCGCGGTACTAGCCGTGCCGTGGCATCGTTCGCGAGAAGTCTGACAGCGGTTGGTGCGGGGCGGGGGAGAATGGTGCGCAACTGGGTCTGCGCAAAATGTTACAACACTACTTTCAACAAAAATTTAATTCGGAACATTTAATGCTTGCCCTAATGCGGCTCTGTAACCGCAGACCCCTGCAACAGTCCCGCAGAAACCCAGCACTGAGAGTGATCGTTTACACACGACAAAGTGACCAATTATGTGAGAAATTTCACTTTGACGAGAGAAGCGCACCAACATCAAGCGCACAAAAGTAAAAAAATAAAATTGAAAAAACACAAATGTAATCCCAAAGTACTTAGGTATGGTAGATATCCTTTTAAATCTCCAAGCACCCAGATTATCGAAGATGACTAAATCTTAGTTAGGTATCAGAGTTTTATTAGTACAATATTACTATAATAGTTTAGTATATGTAAGCAGAGTAATGAATTAAAAGTAACTAAACAGAAGCAGGTATGCTAGGATAAAGTTATTTGTACAAATCTCTAGTTGAGCAAAGCTGCGGTTAAAACGTTTCTCGTTAATTTTGTATAAAAAAGTGGTCACGTGCATTTGTTAAGCTATTTAACTTTTGAATTGTGTCTGAAAATAAGCGCGATAAAGTTCATTTTACGTTTAAAGGTCATATAGAGTGACATAGGCCAAGCGTGCGAGCGGACGAACTAGGTCACGACACACACCTGAACAGAATACGTTTTGTTGAAAATATTTTTTTATAAACAAGCTTTTGTTAAATCCTTAAGCTTCTCGTCAAGACAAATCCAACGAGACACAACAGGGTTATGTATAGTTCGGAGACTACTCTGAACTTTCTACTACCTTTGAATTGAAAAATTAAGTTGAAAGATAAATGATATTTTCTAGCACATCACACCGACTACAATAAATGAATTCAAAAAACCCTAAATGATAAAGACATCTTCTCCATCATCAGAATTAACGAACTGTTGAACTGATGATCTAGTTATCAAGTCAATTAAAATAAGAGCTTGTAATAAAAAGCCTTGGATGTGGTAGATTTAATTTCACAAAACCAAAAAAATCCTTATATCGCTTACGCCGCGGAAATTATTGACAATAGAGCAAAGTAATGTACTACAGTTTTATAGATAACATCAATATCTACAAAAAAGTTCATAATATCATATGTCTAACTATTAGGGATCCGTATGAAAACTTCCATAATGTAACCCAAGGTGTAAAAAAATTACCCATCAAATCATTAAATTACACCTGTGCGACACCGGGGCGGACTGCTAGTGTTTTAATAAAGCGCAGACGAAGACGCGGGCAACTGCTATTATACGTATAAAATTGAAATTCCATGGAACCTGTTAAATTTTCAAGTTTTTTTTTAAGATTTAGGGTCCCGTTTTTACCCTTTGGTTACGGAAACCTAAAAACGATTTTGAAGTTCTAACTACGCTTCATATTAACGGCATAAAATATGCAGCCGTTTGGAAAAAAGTCTAGGTCAATACTGGACTTTTGCCATTATCGTTCCTAATATTATAAATGCGAAAGTTTGTGAAAAGACATGCATGTTTGTGCACCAGCCCTCAACGACCAAACTGATTAAAATGAAATTTGCTGTAATAAGTAGATAAAAAATCAGAATAAAGGTCAGGGGTACTTATAATCCGAAAAATAACCCCTAAATCATAAAAAGTTGGTTTTGGTATAGATGTCGCTGGAGTGTAAAATATCTGACGTCTAAGACTGAAAACTTTTATTTGTCATAGCAACGCATTCAACTAAAAAGGTTGAACCTACTAAGGTCGCTTGGTACTCGCAATTTATTTTAATTAAAAACTCTGACAATAGTTTTGACAACTGAGAATTATACGCATTCTACCAAAATTCGAAATTTATTTTATCAGGACAAGGTTTTTAAGGAAAAAATTGGAAGTTCATCTGTCACGGGTCGGCTAGTTTAATATAAATTTACGGTAACATTACCGTTAGTTAATTAGGCTAAGTACGTCGTTTTTAGGGTTCCGTACCCAAAGGGTAAAAACGGGACCCTATTACTAAGACTTCGCTGTCCGTCTGTCCGTCTGTCTGTCACAGGGCTGTATCTCATGAACCGTGATAGCTAGACAATTGAAATTTTCACAGATTATGTATTTCTGTTGCTGCTATAACAACAAATACTATATACAATAAAAACAAAACAATATAAATGTTTAAGTGTGGCTCCCATACAACAAACGTGTTTTTTTTGCCGTTTTTTATAGATAATGGCACGGAACCCTTCGTGTGCGAGTCCGACTCGCACTTGGCCGGTTTTATTTTATTCTAACACGATTTTTTATTTGTTTTATTCTCATTTGTTTTGTTCTCTAGCCCCTTTATTAATCAAAACTTAATTTTAATATTTATGATTACAAGGGTTTCACTTTGAAATCCAGGTGTATCTAATAAAACTATTGTAGTAAGGTATTACAAGGCATAATTTTTACAAGCTTTTATTGAACTTGCAATGTATGTAACTGTTTGTTCGGGTGGAATTTTGCGACTCAATTTTGAAGCAGTTATCCCCAACCCAAGCTAAAATTATGCATACTTATGTAACTTCGGTGACAATGCAATAATATGGCAGCGAGTTGATCTAATGATGGAATCAGGAGCTGTTCAACGGAACTCCTCAGAAAATAAACTAATTGATTTAAAACTTTGCATACCTATCAATCTCCAATGACAATCTAGAATTATGGTACTAGCGAGCTGCTAGTCTGATTATGGAGCTCGGATATAGTCATAGGAACTCCTCAACTACACAACATAATCCCTTCGTATTTGGGCTCGTTGGATTAACGAGATCTAGGATTGTATAAGCTTGTTTTTTTAAATATATTTTTAATAAAAAACTTATTGTAAAATAAACTTAAATCAAATGACACGACAAGACGAGAAACGGAAACCCGTTTGACGTATTCCTTCATAATTTGAGAACATTAAAATACATAATCTGAAATTATATGTGAAATGTGAAAATGTATAATGTGAAAATTTCAACTGTCTAGCTATCACGGTTCATGAGATACAGCCCTGTGACAGACAGACAGACGGACAGACGGACAGACAGACGGACTGACAGACGGACAGACAGACGGACAGTGAAGTCTAAGTAATAGGGTCCCGTTTTTACCTTTTGGGTACGGAACCCTAAAAAACCGTCAGTGATAAGATCGAACTACGTTAGAATCGAAACTGAAACCTAAAGTAAATTAAAATAGAATATTTTTCAATGTAAATATGTTGCCAAGTATCGCTCTACTCTACCGCACAAAATACTTCTGAGATTGGTATCAGCTCGTAACACCACGTCGGAGCATTCTAAGAGAACTTTCGATATCTCATTTCAAATCAATTAAACCAATATGGTTTTAAACGGTTGGAAAATGGAACAGCGTCTCACTTTCTGTCTGTCCGTGGCAGAAACTTGGAAGATAAACTATAAATAGAGATTCTTATTTAGTTTTTAAGTTACCTTCATAATCAGGTGCTAGAATATTAAAACTATATCCTATCCTAATAATATTATAAATGCGAAAGTTTGTGAGTTTGTATGTATGTTTGTTCCTCAATCAGGCTTAAACGACAAAACGGATTAAGTTGAAATTTGCTGTAGATGTAGATATATTGCCCGAATAAATAATAGACGACTTTTAAAGATGAAAAACATCCCAAAGTCCGACTTGCACTTTTTATATTAAGTATCCATAAAAAACAAAAATACAAGTTTAACCTTTATAACAGTAGTGTAGATTACGTGCACATCTTCAAGATTCAGTTACACAAATCATATATAAAAAGGGTGTTATGACAAAGGATATAATCTAGATAAATTATAGACAGAAAAACGATTGGTGAAACTTTTCTCGATAGATTTATTTTCCAAAGTTGGCTCCTCAAAAACACTAGTTTCGTTTTTAATCAAAACTATGAATAGCTAAACAGTTAATTTTTATATAATTCGTTAGATAATCATACTAACTAAGGAAATTATAGACAGTTTCTTTTTAAGTTTGATGGATTTCAAGATAATGCAGTTTTATCACTTTTTCCGTCTTATCCGGGTAGACTCAGCCCATACAAAAAACATTTCACATATCACCTTAACGAGACTGTGCCCACTGGACCGTTTTTTCACAGTAGTAACAGCGTGTTATGCACGAACCAGCAACGAATACTAACGAGAAAATTTCACAAGTGGTACTGGATAGAGTAGTCTGAGTATATTTTGAAGAGGTAAGCGTAAGAATTTGGTAAAATGAGGAGTATATTTAGATATTTACATCTAGTGGTAACCCCGCGACTTCTGTCACGTAAAGTTATTTTCAAACAGACTTCCAACTCCTTGCACCCCTTGGGGGGTTTAATTTTGGGGAATTCCTTTATCAGTGCACCGCACCCCTTAATATACACTTTCTAAATTGCATGTTTCTAGGCCCAGTGGTTTAGGCTGTGCGTTGATATATCAGTTAGTTAGTCTGTAAGGCAAGAATTAGTTAAGAGTCGTAGATTTATGCCAGAGACTATGCATCAACTGAAATCTATACTAATATTATAAAGATCAAAGATTTTATTGTTTGTTTGTTTGTATCGAATAGGCTCCGAAACTACTAGACCGATTTAAAAAATATTTTACCATTAGAATCCTACATTATCCCTGATGAACATATGTTATAGTTTATTTTCAAGAACGTTAGGGATCCGTATGAAAACTTCGATGATGAAACCCAACGTGTGAAAAAAAAACAAAATAAGTCCTTATATTGCGTTTGCTGCAGAAATTATTGACATAGAGCAAAGTGATGTACTACAGTTTTATTGAGGACATCAATATCTACAAAAAAGTCCGTAATACCATACGTCTAACAATTAGGGACCCCTATTAAAACTTCGATAATGTAACCCAAGATGTAAAAAAATTAACCATTAAATCATTATTACACCCTTGCGACGCCGGGGCGGATTGCTAGTTACTTATATTCTCCTAAGATTCAAAGCTAAGAACGTGACATTATAAAATCTACGGCGTCGCAGCAGTATGAAACGTTAATGAAAACTAGTCTTAGTAAAGCCCGTTGTACACTGAAGCGGCACGTTCAGCCATCAAGCCGTCATGAAAAGCGAGAAATATAAATAACAAGCTGACCTGGCGAACTTCGTATCGCAATTGACAAATAATGTTTGAAGTTCCCGTTCCCGTTCCCGTTCTATGGGAAAAAAAAGGGCTGTTTTCAGGGTTTTCCTGGCAATTATTCGAATTGTTCTCACCTTTTAAACCTTCCCTAGACCTCCACAAACATTTCAAGACCAAGATAAGATAAATCCGTTCAGCCGTTCTCGAGTTTTAGCGAGACTAACGAACAGCAATTGATTTTTATATATAAATATAATAAACTTCAACAAATAGAGAGATACGAGTATACTTTTAGCATTGTACATTATAATATTTTGAATTGAAATAGGGCTCGGGCGTATTGTGTAGGTACTCAACTGGTAATTGGAACCGACTTCTACTTCGTCCTTAGTGAAGAATGGGCCTTGTGTACAAACCCTACAGTACCCGTGACGCTACACTGAACAGTGAAACCTACACACTCGTCTCATGTATTATGAAATAGAGTCTCAGTACTCTATTTCAGAGAAGGTACTCTACTCTACTGTCTACTCTACTGTCTCAGTACTCTATTTCGGCAAGAGAATTTCTAACTTTAATAACATACCTACACATGAAAGTATGAAAGTACTTTGCACGGGTGTAATAGTGATATTATGGCTATTTTTTTTAAACCTTGGGTTACATTATTGAAGTTTTACTAGGGATCCCTATTTTTTTCTAGTAATAAATATAGCCTATGTTACTCAGAGATTAATGTAGCATTCTTATAGTGAATGAGTTTTTGAAATCGGTCTAGTAGTTTCTATGTTTATTACAAACATACAACAATACAATGTTTTTTAATATTAGGTATAGATAATAATAGCATACGAGATCTAATAGTCACGCACAAAGGCATAATCACCCACTGGGATTACCTGTGTCGTAGGTATCAGATACCTCATACGTTATTATAGATACATACAGCATCGAGCTCCAGTACAAATGTTTGCGCCCACGGGGGTCAGGGGGAGTAAAACGGCGCACGTATGAAAGAAAACTGATAAATTATCTAAGGATCATTCGATAAAATTACTGAATAGGCGGTTGGACAAAAAATATGACAAGCTAAAGCTGTAAACTAGACAAAAAGGCTTACTGTAAAATATCTGATTATTTAGACGACAAAAAAGCCTGGGACTGAATATGCTCTAACTCGCTCTATCATACATAATTATGATTAACTTTGTATTAAATAATAAGTACAAATAATAAAAAAAGAAACCCAATCAATTAATTAAAACGAGCTATATTTGACGATTCTTAATGATTTAAATGAATAAACGCTTTTTGGACTTAGATTTTTGTACGCAACGTGTTGGGTCTATTTGAGGCATATGTAAAATCAAAATAGCGTCACGCTTCCTAATCATTCGCGTCCGTGACATTTACCATCCAAACATTTTTTGTTGAACCTCCGCGAGCTTAAAGGTCGCGACTGCAATTTATTACCAATAGAGTTTGCATAGGATATTGTAACATTCTGTACTTGATACGTCTTTAAAAACTAAACGTAATTTTCGATTCTAGTATCTCTACTGTGACCTACAAATCCACACTTGATGATTTCATATGCTGTGAAAATTAACTAATGTGTAGGCAAAATTGTGGTTAATTATGATACGCATTCTACTAAAATTTGTAATTTATTCCATCAGGACAAGGTTTATAGGGAAAAAATTGGAAGTTGCTTGAAAGTGTTTTTCTCTATGCGATTACTGAAATTTAAGCTGAAAAGAGACTCTGTTCGGTCACGGGTCTGCTAGTTGTCCTATAAACTAGGCGAGCTGACGTCAACGCTAACCAATTCAACCGCAGTTTGATAGGCGTGGGGGTAACGTGGTTACGTGGTTGTGTTGTACCATATATATCGAAGAGCTAGGCAATATTGGCTTTGCGTAGCCACAATGTTGTTTCAAGATGTACATTGAATTCCAATTCCATTTCTGATGACGGATGTTACGTTATTAAAGAGACAAGTCTTCTCTAATTTTATTCGTTGTTTAATTATATAGGATCGTTACAGTAATCCCCCAAGTATGGTAGACATCCTGACCGATCTATCGTTCATATTCTTAAAGATATCTAAAATGGGTAATCAGAGGCATGTCCATCACATTGGCCACAATGTTCTCAGTAGTAATTTTCATTCAGGTCGCAATAAGCCGCTTAAGGCCCTGTATGTCGACGATGGCTCTTTTTCGAAACGAAAAAAGAAATACTTCTGAACAAGCCATATCTCCCATTTTTATAAATATATTACTTCAGGTTCCTACCTAGATTTCTATTAAACTGAAAACATAATAGCAGAAACTTTTTACGATAAAGATATTATTTCAAAATGATACGTTTTAGAATTTATGATCGAAATACTTTGATACCTACTATTAAGATCAACTTGTGATTTATTGTCTACTATTGTTAAAGATAGCTAATATGTAGATCTAGATTTCTACTAGAATAGGTTTTTGATAAGTAATTATACATAATTTATATTATTAATTTATTCGAAAAGCAAAGGCGGACCACGGAAAATGGTTATGAGGGGTGGGTAAAGCTACCCCTATTACTTGCCTACGTAGGTACCAGCAACGCGATCTCATAAAAACTGTCGATCATATTTACGATACGCATACGCCATCTAGAGCTTGCCGTTGTTAACTGTCCTAGTCGTTTTAGGAACTGGCAGCGCCTTAAAGGATTGCAAACTTTTTCCTTACGATGTTTTATCATTTTATTCAACTCAAAAGAAAATCCGTTGGTGCACGATTGAGATTCAAATTTGTCACCTTCGGGTCGAAAGTAGATGTACTTGCAACAAGGTATAATTATATTTTTTTTACCAAAACTTATCTATACTTATATTATAAATGAAAGTAACTCTGTCTATCTGCACGGACGAGGTCGCGGCTAAAAGCTAGTTATTTTATAAATTTACTTATGTTTAATCTGCATTAGATCAATAGCCAGGGTGAAGTACAGTGGCCCTGAAAAGATGAGAAGCAAAATGATAATGTCAAAACGAGAGTTTGTATAGCGCAGTGTTTGAAGGCTCCTTTAGAATGGTATTAGATTGGAAATTGTTTAAACGTGGTACATAATCTCGTAACACATTTATCGTAAAATAATTTAGTAAAACAAATCTAAAATTATCTTAGTCACAGAAAAACTCTTAAAAATGAAATCATTCAAAATTATCGACATAAACTCGTATCTATTCAAAATATTAACAGCCTCAGACAACGTTTTTGATACAGTGTGTCTATTATGACGTGTTTTTCATTATTTTTAAACCAACGCTCGGTACAAGTTTAAAACCATGTAAATATATTCCTTACGCATAATGCATAATGCAAACAGTTATAACGGTTAAAGTGATCTGAATGACATTTCCATGAAACCTCTAGCTGTCCATTAAAATCTGTAATTCAAAGTTAGCTAAATGTGAATTCATAGGGTTTGTTTAGTAAGATAACGTAAAATAAAGTACGAAACTACGAGTATCCGAATAGTCCCATTTAGATCTTAGTGATAAAACATTAAAACATAATTTAATTTACTATACTTTATTTATAAAAAACTGGCCAAGTGCGTGTCGAGCCACGCGGCAATGTAGGGTTTCGTAGTTTATACAGCAACGTAATATAAGTCATTTTCAACGGTATTTGTACTAAAAAGTTTACTTAGCCGTGATCGCTTTTAACTTCATTATACGAGTATGTACTACTATCGTGAATTTTTTCACATCTCCAAAACCAATTGTTTAGCTGGTAGTAGGGGGGAGGACACTTGACTCTAGGAAAACTTAGCACTAGCTTAATATTTCACAAACGGCTCCCTTAATTGAAAAGTTGTTTTCACAAACCCACAATATTTTTTAAAGACCTATCCGACGACACCTCACACCATGTGATACGCGAGACCCTTAAAAAAATGATTTTCAAGATTTTATTCTACCACTTTGTCAGCGTGACTAACATGTATATATACCTGCAAAATTACAGCTTTTTAGCACTAAGCGTATCTGAGCTTCGCAATATTTGCGCAAAATGTTCACGTATTTTTATTATTACTTTTGTATTTGATGAAACTTGGAATATACGAGTAATAACAAAAAGGTACTTTTATACAGGTACCAAGTAAGTGAAGCCACGGGCGGAGCTAGTGGTTCATAAAAATATACTGATTTACAAATAAAATCTCAAGTGGTTAGTCAATGAATGTCACTGTACTAAGTGCATCAAACTCCATTTGCTTCGTGAAAGGGACATTTAGTGAGATTCGCCTAATCCGACAAATTGGGAATCCCACATATATGCCTTCAAAGGGCTTTCAAATTAAGCGCTGACCTCCGTACCATTTAACTTCGTTCTCATTGGCATTTCATATACCTACCTACTACTGACATACTTTGACTGGCCTCACAGCTCAGTTGGTAGTAACTCTGCCTTCTGCGTTGTAGGTTGTGGGTTCGATCCCCACCCAGGGCAAATATTTGTGTGATGAACATAGATGTTTGTTCTGTGTCTGGGTGTTAATATGTATAATAAGTATGTATTTACAAAAAAAAAGTATATAAATATTCTATCAGTTATCTGGTTCCCATGGTACAAGCTTTGCTTAGTTTGGGGCTAGATGGCGCTGTGTGTAAAATATTTATTTATTATTTACTTGTAGTCGCCCCGGCGTCGCACGGGTGTAATAATGATTTTATGGCTATTTTTTTATATCTTGGGTTACATTATCGAAGTTTTCATACGGATCCCCAATAGTTAGACATATGATATTACATACTTTTTTGTAAATATTGATGTTTTCTACAAAAACTGTAGTAAATTACTTTGCTCTATTGTCAATAATTTCCGCAGCAAACGCGTTATAAGGATTTTTATTGGATTTTTTTTCACACATCGGGTTTACATTATCGAAGTTTTCATACGGATCCGTAACGTTTTTGAAAATATTCTATAGCCTTTGTTCATCAGAGATAATGTAGGATTCTAATGGTAAAAGAATTTTTCATTTTTCAAATCGGTCCAGTTGTTTCGGAGCCTATTCCATACAAACAAACAAACAATCAAATCTTTCCTCTTTATAATATTAGTATAGATTTACTGCTCTTACGTTTCTGCAAACCGATTTTTTTTATATTGTTGTACATAATTAGTTAGTACTTTTAATTATTATTTTTAGTTGAGCCTTCACCTTGTTCGATCGGCACCACACTGGAGCTCTACATAGCATTAAGTAAATGATTATTGAAAAAAATGATAGGCCCCAAGCCGTGTTTGTTGCCTGATTCTTCTAGGCTAGGTCGTGAGGAACAAGCGTAACTTCACCTAGCTTAGACTTTCAAAGTGATCCTTGTGATTTAATTGAAATACATAATTTTTGAATTAGAATTTGATTCTAAATTCACTTTTTATGATCTAGCTAAGTAAATACATGTAAATGTGTGAAAATATGCGCCTGCAAAAATTTCAAAATCATCCCGTTAATTATGTATGTCAAAGATAATAAAAGTTCTGAAGTCGTCCGTGTTCTCGAGTAATAATAAAAATATAGTTAAAAACTTAAAAACACGCTATATTTTTTTTATTACATCGTCTCAAATTTTTTGGTCTGTTTGTCGCATGTCGCGTGACGGTCGGCCGCGGAGTAGGGATAAAGTGAAAGGCGCTCGTCAGAGCAGCTGAGGCCAATATGGCGGCGTCTATAGTTCCATCAGCTGACCGTGTAGTGTATAGACTAAAAGTTTCACTTTTACCGTGGTTTCATAAAACCACACAATTCCTTTTTTTGTATTGTCATCGATGCAAAATTTCAAATTTATCCGACATTTTGAAGTAGGTCAAAACACGTTCAAAAATTCCGTTACATACATACAACCCAAGCTTATAAAAGCGTGTAATAAATGTTTTTGATGAATGCAGAATCGTTTTTTCTCAATAACCGCAAAACATACAGTTTTGTTTTTCATGACAAAGATAACTTAAGGATGTAATCTAGATAAATTACAGACAGAATCACGATTGGTGAAACTTTTTTCGATATATTTATTTTCCAAAGATGGCTCTTCAAAAACACTAGTTTCGTTATTAATCAAAGCTATGAATAGCTAAACAGTTCATTTTTATATAATTCGTTAGATAATCTTACTAGCTATGAAAATTACGGACAGTTTCTTTTTAAATTTGATGGTTTTCAAGATAATGCAGTTTATCACTTTTTCCGTCTTAACCGGGTAGACTCAGCCAATACAAAACGTCAAAAATTTCACTTATCACCTTAAAAACTATTGCTTTGATCAATCGATTTATAAAATAAAAATAAGTATGCATTAAATGCATAATCTGCAATTATTTGTTTAGGATGTTGTAACATGTTAGATACATTCAAATTGTTTAATATTCACGGCGCAGGGAAACCTAGTGTGTACTAATGTATGTGACTGTTGGATGTTTGTTTATTTATTCAAAACTTTATTGACATGTGGTCCGGCGGAATCGAATCGGAACTCTTGTGAATGCATGCATGTTAGATACAAAAGCAATCAGTTGTCTGTAAGCTGATAGTTTTTAGGGTTCCGTACCCAAAAGGTAAAACCGGGACCCTATTACTAAGACTTCGCTGTCCGTCTGTCCGTCTGTCCGTCTGTCTGTCACAGGGCTGTATCTTATAAACCGTGATAGCTAGACAGTTGTTATTGTTTTAGTTTTAAGAACCGTGTAAAAATTGATTATTTATTTAATTTAAAGATTTCGAAACGATTTTATTATTTCTCCGTTTCGGAGGAGTAAGATAACTAACATTGTGACACGAGAATTTTATATATAAGATTATAGCTATGTTCGATTGTTGTGTTGTTGTGTGTTGAGTGCTGAGACTCTTTATTTATTTATTTATTTATTTTTTATTGTTTACGTACTTAAGTAGAACTTTTAATTATTATTCTTGTTTGAGCCTTCACCTTGTTCGATTGGAGCTCTGGACTCTCACACTGGAGCTCTACATAGCTTTAAGGAAAGGATCATTAAAAAAAAGGTAGACCCCTAGCCGTGTTTGTTGCCTGATTCTTCTAGGCTTGGTCGCGTTTCGGCGTAGCTTCACCTAGTTCCTAAGACGTTTCAAAGTGATCCTTGTGATTTTATTGAAATAAATGATTTTTGAATTTGAATTTGAATTTGATTGTTATTTGTTATGTAAATATCTAATGTAATTAGGGTTACCACATGGGATGACAAAAATATATAGCCATAATTAAAAAAAACTGGATTTTGGGATTATAGCCGGGACAAATATACATTGCTAATTAAAAAGTTTTTTTTTAATCAAATTAAAGTTTAAAAAAAATACACGCGAGATGCACCAAGCGTGTTTCGTTTAATTGAATGTCTCAAGTGTTTTTTTTTTGTTTTCTTATTTTGTCGGGACTATTTGTATTTTGCTGGGACTCTGGACATCATTTGAAATGTCGGGACAATCCCGACGAATTCCGACCATCTGGCAACCCAAAATATATAAATAAATATTGGTGGACATTTCACACAGCGCCATCTAGCCCCAAAACTAAGAAAAGCTTGTACTATGGGAACCAGATAACTGATAGAATACATATATACGTTTTTGTTGTAAATACTCGTACATACTTATTATACATGTAATAGTAGTATGTGTCTAATGTATAATACTGTTCATTAATACTTTGTACGGCCATTTAAAATAAAAGAAGAGGTTCTCTACATTTACGACGATTACATTACTATGGCAATCTGTTGAAGTTCTTGATATTACACTGTATTTACCTACCAGCCTAATTTCAAGGAAAGCTTAATCATAGTTGTTATAATATCACCAGTGACTTCGACGTACAGTTTGCAAGGATTCTTTTTTGTTTGGTTTTTTTATAAATAAATAAATAAATATTAGTGGACATTTTTACACAGCGCCATCTAGCCCCAAACTAAGCTAAGCTTGTAATATGGGAACTAGATAACTGATAGTATACTTATATACTTTTTTTTGTAAATACATACATATAATAAATACTTACACCCAGACACAGAACAAACATCTATGTTCATCACACAAATATTTGACCAGGGTGGGGATCGAACCCACAACCTACAGCGCTGAAGGCAGAGTTACTACCAACTGAGCTGTGAGGCCGTCAATATTATAGGATTATTTGTATTTTGCCGGGAGTCTGGACATCATTATGAAATTTTGGGACAATCCCGACGAATTCCGACCATCTGGCAACCCTAAACGTAATCCTAGTAATATTATAAATGCGAAAGTTTGTGAGAATGTTTGTATGTTTGAAAATCAATCAGGTCTAAACGACAGAACGGATTAAGATGAAATTTGCTGTAGATACAGAATCAGACAATGATAAAAAATGCAAAAAGGATGATTTTTGTATAGATGGCGCTGATGTGCAACAAATCTGACATCACCGACTAAAAACATGCAGTCATCATAGTAACACAGTTTGACAAATGAATGATACGAATTTTACCAAAATTCGCAAATTATTTGATCAGTACAAAGTTTATAGAGAAATAATTGGAAGTTTCTGAAATTGCTTTTTTTATATGTGATTATTGAAATTTGACAGGACGTCTGTCACGGGTCGGCTAAGTAGTAGTATATGTCTAATGTATTTTGTTCATTAATAGGTTCTCTTCGTTTGACGTAATATGGAACTCTGTTAAAGTTCATGTTTAAGTTGCAGTGTATGTACCTACCACTTCCACTTTAATATGAACTTAACCATAGTTGCCATAATATCACCACGTGGCGTACGGTCTGCAAGGAATAATAGTATAATTAATTGGTATCGCTATTATATGCATGCAAAACGGGAAATTACACACCTAAAAAAATTGGTTAAAAAAAACAGCTGCAAACTTGAGCTTCTCGGATCAAAACTCACCCTGATGAAGATTCGCTAATGAATCGAAACAATGTCGGTGTCATTTTTTTTTTACGTAAGTAATTTCCATTAGAATGCTGCACATTGCACTGAGTAACATAGGCTATACCTATTTATTACTGGAAAATAATAGGGGAATCTACTAAAATTTCAATGATGTAACCCAAGGTGTAAAAAATTTAGCTATATTTGAGGAAATCAATCAATTCCGCATGATATCCAA
Organism: Hydriomena furcata; assembly: GCA_912999785.1. NCBI lineage: Eukaryota > Metazoa > Arthropoda > Insecta > Lepidoptera > Geometridae > Hydriomena > Hydriomena furcata. Next base: position 6,977,136 of record OU538821.1, read on the forward strand.
TGTCAGAACTAGATTTTATTAACAATGAAAACGAACAGAAAGTTTAAAGATATATTCTACCGGGTTAGTCCAGAAATCCCCATTGACTATCCCCATTGGCAAGCCATTTAGTTCTACCTACTAAAATAAGAATTTTCCTAATCGGATAATTAATGAAAGAGTTCTTAGGTAATGAACATAAAAAAATACAACCGCATCGAGAACCCTCTCCCTTCTTTTGAAGTCGCTTCAAAAACGCACAAATGGGTGTCAAGGATATAAATTATAAATATAATACATATATCGAGAAATAGTAAAGCTTGAAAATTCACTAAAACGTAAACTGTAAAAATCCTAATATCCTAATCCTAATAATATTATAAATGAGAAAGTTTGTGATAACGCTGCTATGTTTATTCCCTAATCAATAATAAACGACAAAACGGATTAAGATGAAATTTGCTGTAGTACGTAGATAAAAAATCAGAATAAATAAAAGGGGAACTTGTAATCCGAAAAACAACCCATAGATGATAAAAAAATGCAAAAAGGATGATTTTGGTATAGATGGCGCTGTTGTGTAAAAAATAAGACATCTCATACCGAAAATATAGCAACGCATTCTTCCAAAACGGTTGAATCCTAAGGTCTGTATTTAAAATTTATTTAGACAAAAACATCTGACATCAATTTGACTACCGAATAACACGCAAAGTGCTTTTTTATGCGATTGTTGAAATTTGGGTAAAAAAAATTGCCATAAAATCATTATTACATAACAGATCAGCGAATAAATAAATCTTTAGCCGCGAATATAGGAATTGGGTCGTATTTTTTTAATCCGCGAATAGTGATAACGTGAATGAAGGAAGCACGAACATGGAGCTTTTTCTGTAATTGGAATCGCAATTATATTGTTGTACCAGGTAAATATGTTCGTATAGTAACTCGTATATATTCTTCCTTGTCTTTAAAATTTTGGTCTATTTAACATTTCGATTTCGGAATAAAGTTAATTCATATGAGTACCTATATTGTAGTCATTAATGTTTTCTTGGCTTTGTGCCAGCCTGTATTGCATTATTATCTTTTTAAGCTCTGACAACTCTATCTACAGTACAAATGCTTAACGCATGGTTGGTTTTAATTAAACGTACGGGTTTGATATGCTTATATTACAAACTATAATATAATATTGTTAAAATAATCCTCCACTCACTAACACAGCCTATTCTTTTACATATTATATTTCTACGGAAAATCATTATTACAATGTGTTTTTTGAGTAAATCGCGATCATAAAGACAGACAAAAAGCACGACAAGACGTGTAATAAATGTTTTTGATGAATGCAGAATCGTTTTTTTCTCAATAACCGCAAAACATACAATTTTGTTTTTTTATGACAAGGATAACTTAAAGATTTAATCTAGATAAATTAAAGACAAAAACACGTTTGGTGAAACTTTACTCGATAGATTTATTTTCCAAAGTTGGCTCTTCAAAAACACTAGTTTCGTTTTTAATCAAAACGATCAGTCAACGATCAGTTTAATCAACGATCAGCGTAGTTCATTTTTATATAATTCATTAGATAATCATTCTAGCTACCTAAATAAAAGACACTTTTTTTTAAATTTGATGGTTTTCAAGATAATGCAGTTTGATCACTTTTTCCGTCATATCCATTATTTACTCAGCCAATTTCAACCATACAAAACGATAAAAATGTCACTTATCACCTTAAATCAAAATAAGATTAGCGGTAAGTTTATATGTGATCTCCGCATTATCGAAAATGAATAGGTATTCGTTTTTTGGTAACTGAATTTAGGTACTCGTACAATAGATAAAGATATTATTTCTCTCTGCAAAATACTTATCCATTTGAGAACCTGTGTATGTTATTCTAGCTGCTTTATGTATAGGCCTTTTTTGCCTATTGTTCTGTATTCGTTCGCGTATATGTGTGTACATTTTTTTATCGTGTGCTATTAATAATTTTCTATTTTTAATTGAATTTTATAATTTCAGATTATATTTTTACGCCGGTATAGGGTAAAGGGCGATGGAAAAATATTGGTTACATCTGTTTGGTTTTGCGATAATCTGTTGTAGTTCAGTTGTCATCGATGTTTTTTTATAGACCTTTACCTAAGTTTTCCCCAGTTTTGGTGCGTTTATTTTTTAAGATAAGCTCGATAAAAATGTTGTTTTGAATTTTTTTTTAGTTATATCATTGTTGTTTTATATGTAGGTACCTATACAATTTAGCCTTTATACTATTGGCTCAATCACCATATTCATTGCCGTCAGTTATGGACAGTAATATTTTTAAGGCCAAGTTCAATGTAGAGAAATATATAATTTACTAGCGACCCGCCCTGGCTTCGCACGGATTTAATACATATAAACCTTCCTCCTGAATCACTCTATCTATTAAAAAAAACCGCATCAAAATCCGTTGTGTAGTTTTAAAGATATAAGCAAACATACAAACAGACGCGGGAAGCGGAAAGCGACTTTGCTTTATACTATGTAGTGATTGCAAAATTATCTCTAGGTTAATAAAAAAATAAAATTTTGAGTTATTACATATACTTATAATCAAAATAGCTAACTCTTATATGTTAATAACAATATTAATATTATTCAGTGTTATGTCCACTAAATAATATTAAAGATAATTTTGAAATATTTTTTAGAGGTAATTAATACTCTCCTTTTGTTCCTACTCATCACTGTATTGAAATTGTAAATTTAACACAAATACATAAATTTTCGACGTTTTTAGGACGTACCCAAAGGGTAAAAACTGGACCCTATTATTAAGACTTCGCTGTCTGTCTGTCTGTCCGTCTGTCTGTCACAGGGCTGTATCTCATGAACCATGATAGCTAGACCGTTGAAATTTTCACAGATTATGTATTTCTGTTGCTGCTCTAACATCAAATACTAAAAACAGAATATAATAAATATTTAAGGGGGCTCCCATACAACAAACATATATTTTTTTGCCGTTTTTATAGATAATGGTACGGTACCCTTCGTGCGCGAGTCCGACTCGCACTTGGCCGGTTTTATTTGTCTTATGTGAGTTAGTGCTTCCAGTGCCCAACTGCAGTCTTCTTTGTCATTTCCACATCACCAAATGATACTTGCTGATTGCAAACGCTTGACTTTTTGCTGTAAATTCTAAAATCGCTAAGATATTTGAGGAGTTGACTCAATTCCGCATCAATTCTATCATCAGAACTAGATTTCAATAACAATGAGAACGATAGGAAAGTACGGTACGACTATGTATCACTACATAGTATAAAGCAAAGTCGCTTCCCGCTTCCCGCGTCTGTATGTATGCTTATATCTTTAAAACTACACAACGGATTTTGATGTGGTTTTTTTTAATAGATAGAGTGATTCAGGAGGAAGTTTTATATGTATTAAACCCGTGCGAAGCCGGGGCGGGTCGCTAGTTATCTATATAAATCCGACATTTTTTTTTATAAATCTTTTAATTAATGGCGGAGTTAAAGGACAAACATAAAAAAATACAACTGAATTGAGAACCTTCTCTCTTCTTTTGAAGTCAGTTTAAAAACGCACAAAGGGATGTCAAGGAATATCTCGAAAATTAGTAATGCTTATTTCATCTTATGACCGCCATATCCTAATCCTAATAATATTATAAATGCGAAAGTTTGGGATAAGGCTTCTATGTTTATTCCCTAATCAAAAATAAACGACAAAACGGATTAAGATGAAACTTGCTGTAGGGATAAAAAATCAGATGAAATAATGGGGGAACTTAAAATCCGAAAAACAACCCTTAAATAATAAAAAAACGCAAAAAGGATGATTTTGGTATAGATGGCGTTGGTGTGCACAAAATCTGACATCACAGACTAAAAACATTTAGTCGTCATACCAACGCAGTTTTGACTAATGAATGATAAGCATTCTACCAAAATTCGTAATATATTTTATTAGTACAAGGTTTGTAGGGAAATAATACGAAGTTGCCAACGTCTGTCAAGGGTCGGCTAGTAATATTGATGTAGTATATGATGCTAGTATATGTATGTTTGATCCTCAATCAGGCCTCAACAACAAAACGGATTAAGTGGAAATTAGCTGTAGATGTAGATATAATGCCCGAATAAATAATAGACTACTTTAAAATATGAAAAACATCCTAAAAACGATTAAAAAACGCAAAAGGGATGATTTTTGTATAGATGGCGCTGGTGTGCAACAAATCTGACATCACAAACTAAAAACATTCAGTCTTTTCTATTCGATTATTTCAATTTGACAGGACAACGTCTGTCACGGTTTGGCTAGTTGTAGTATATGGCGGTGTTCTATTTTGCATGTTAAAAAATCAATAAAACTCCATCGGGTGCGCCACTGAACGCACAGAGACCACCGGACGCAGAGCCCTCATCTACATATATCTATACTAATATTATAAAGAAGAAACATAATTATATTTTTGTGTTTTTGTCTGAATGCTACATTATCACATAGGCAATAATACTATACTAGAAAAAAATAGGGATCAGTACTAAAACTTCAATAATGTAACGCAACGTGTAAAAATTATGCCATAAAATCATTATTACACCCGTGAGACGCTGGGGTGGACAGCTAGCAATCAACAAAGTAGACTACAATTTGAAGATCATCACAGAGAAGAAAAGAATATCAAACGAACAGCAAAGAAGGCGGAAGCTATAACTCTGCTGGTCAAGATCAACTGGATACGTATCGGAGTTACAATATTTGTCCCGAGCTGCGTTCAGCTGGTCTAGATCATTGGATTTTGTCTGCAATTGAAGAAAGATGAGTCATCGCGTACCTGGGGGTTCTCTACACGCGAACTGGAAACGAAATTTCATAACAATATTTTTGAAGCCAAGTTCAATGTATAGAAATATATAATAGGCTATTTGACAGTATGAAAAATAAAGTGTTGTTGATATTAATCTATGTAAATTATGCCTTCGAAAAGCGTTATGGAGTAAAATAACTTGAAAATAAACAATCATTTATTAAAAAACCCATAATTAAAATTATAAATTTTTCAACGCCAGTCACGTGACACAAAACGGTCAGGATGGTGGTAAACGGTGGTCGAATCGACGATGACTAACCCTCGTATTCAAGAACGACACTATGAGAACAAGCACCCACAGTGGACGAAATCTTTTTTCATAAAAATCACTTTATGTGTTGTGCGACACTGCATAGTATGACTAGAGACATTGTCGTGTGCCTCTAGCCAAAGTTGAGTTCTAGAGGCACACGGTAGTGTGCGCCATAGTGTCACTCAACACATAAAGTGATGTTTATGAAAAAAGATTTCGTCCACTGTGGGTGCGTGTTCTCATAGTGTCGTTCTTGAATAAGAGGGATAGCATGCTTGTGACGCCACAGAAACTAGTGCGACGCCATTTGCATAAAGAAGTGTTTTTGCGGTTTATTTAAATTGACGATATTTCATTTAAATTTTTAGGGCCAATACTTATGAGAATTTCAAATAATATTGTTTTATGGGTTCCATAAACACTACTGAATAATATAAAATGGTTTTTATAAAACTTGTCAAATAGCCCATTAATTTCAAAATTATAGGTTATATTATTTAAATTATAAGTTGTATGTATGCAAGACCTACATACAACCATTCGCCGTATAAAAATAAAGTGTAACAATTTCTTTTTTTTTTTATCATGTCTGAACAGAAGAGGATAATAAGGTTCGTACGAAACTATTCACAAGTTCAGTATAGTGATGGCTTACTTCCTATGCTTAAGGGGCTCCCAGTCGACGATTGCTCTTTTTCGAAACGAAAAAAGAAATACTTCTGAACAAGCCACATCTCCTATTTTTATAAGTATATTACTTCAGGTTCCTACCTAGATTTCTATTAAGCTGTAAACATAATAGCAGAAACTTTTCACGATAAAGATATTATTTCAAAATGATACGTTTTAGAATTTATGATCGAAATATTTTATATACCTACTATTAAAATCAACTTGTGATTTATTGTTAAAGATAGGTAATATGTAGATCTAGATTTCTATTAGAATAGATTTTTGATAAGTAATTATACATAATTTATATCATTAATTTATTCGAAAAGCTAAGGCGGACCACGCGCCGACGTATGTTTGTCGTCATTGCAGCGGTCGGTAGGATTATTTATCGAAGTGATTAAAGATGGGTACATCTTTATTCACATATACTATACATTATAAAATAGGAGATGTGGCTTGTTCACAAGTATTTATTTTTTCGTTTCGAACAAAAACAATCGTCGACTGGGAGCGCCTTAAAGTCGGTTTGTACATTGGTTTTTTATAAACAATACAAAGAAAAGATCAATAACGTTAAACCGTCTCTAAACAAACTATATTATCGAACTTTTGAATATTTTCACCAAACTGACGCAGATGAAGAAGAAGAATCGGGGTAAGTGAAACTGATTTTAATTCTAGGTACCTACAAATGCTCTGTTTACTTGTTTTTTTTGTGTAAGTACCTATTGTTACATGAATGAACTGTTAAATGAATCTAATCTCAGGAATAGATTATAACGCCTTCTTTCATTGAAAAGTGCTCAATTAACTATCCTCCATAGATTGCTGAAAATTTTTAGGAAATGTTCTGCATAGATTGCTGTAAAAATGTTATTCCTCGTTTCGGATAGATGAAACTACAATCGTAAGTTGAACAATGAATATTCTTCAGGATGAAGCAGTGTTGGGTCTACCTAAGGCATTCGAGTAACTCTGCCTTCTGCGCTGTAGGTTGTGGGTTCAATCCCCACCCAAGGCAAATATTTGTGTGATAAACATGGATTTTTCTTCTGTATATTTATAATAAGTATGTATTTAAAAAAATAAAAAAGTATATAAGTATTCTATCGGTTATCGGGTTCCCATAGTACAAGATTTGCTTAATTTGGGGCTAGATGAAGTTGTGTGTAAAATCCGCCAATATTTATTATTATTATTATTAGTAGGCGTAGCTGTACTTGTTTTGTTTTGGGGAGTCTAAATACATTCTGATGAAGGACAAATATAAGTAAGATGTATTAGATATCAGTGGATGTCGCGTTTTACGCAATGCAGTCATGCGGGCTCACCTCATTATTTAATGCGTCATATTTCCTGAAAATATCCCTATAAACCATGCTTTTAGGTTTAAATAACTTTATTCTCATACAAACACATAATTCACATAATGAGATACATAAGAAGCAAATTAATCTCAACAACTATTTTATTTATGAATTTTTTTATACTAGCTGTTCGCCCCGGGTTCTCACGAGGTGTACCTGGATAAAAAGTAGCTTATCTATCATTCTAATGTATAAGCTATATTACTGTAAAGTTTCATTTTAATCCGTTTAGTAGTTTTTACGTGAAAAAGTAACAAACACACACAAACACTCACAAACGTTCGCATTTATAATATTACTGGCTACTCGCCCTGGCTTCTCGGGTGGTATCTGGATAAAAAGTAGTCTGTGTTATTTTGATGTATAGGCTATATTACTGTAAAGTTTCATTTTAATCAGTTCATTGCGTGAAAGAGTGACAAACACACACACACACACACAAAAAAAAAAACACACACACACACTCGCTCACAAACTTTCGCATTTATAATATTATCAAGATTGGCTGCTTCCCCGGCTTCTCACGGGTGATACCTGGATAAAAAGTAGCCTATGTGTTATTTTTATGTATAGGCTATATTAATGTAAAGTTTCATTATAATCTGTTCAGTAGATTTTGCGTGAAAGAATAACAAACACACACACACACCCACTCACTCACAAACTTTTGCATTTATATTATAAGTAGGAAGTAGGATATTATATTTTTATTGTATTTTGTTACATAATGTATTTTTAAATATTGTTTGTAGTATATACCTAATTGTGAAATTTTATTGATTTAGTTGTTTGCATTAAAGATATTTGAATTTTGAATTTGAATTTAACTAGCCTCTGGCACCTAAAATTTAATTATAACAAAACATTTTGTTATAACTAACTATTATGTAATAATTTAAATACTAAACATAATACTGGTACTTATTTATTTATGAAGATATTTCAAATTTTGGTTTTAATAAAAAATTGATAGATAAGCAATTTATTTCGTGTTACAAAGTATGTACAGTTCATGTAAATAGTTTAAGTTTTTTAAAGCCATTCAAATCAACACATTCCTTTATGTTTGGCAGATTGTTGAGTAATTTATTTCTCGCTGTTAGTATTTTTTTTGCCATTATACATGTATTAACTGAATGTAAATTTATTTATTTATGAAATTGTATTTATTTTATTTTTGATTTAATTGTATGTTTCATTAAATTGAATTTGATGTATTTTTAGGGTTAAAAATCTTATAATCTGTGAAAATATCAACTTTTTATCACGGTTCATGAGATACAGCTCTTTGACAAACAGACGGACAGCGAAGTCTTAGTAATAGGGTCCTGTTTTTACCCCTTGGGTACCCTAAAAAGCGTTTAGTCATTAAAATCACTTGGATCATTTAGCATCGTAAAATTTTGTTAAATTTCATTCATTGTTTGTGTTTTTTAGTCTTTGTACTTAATTTTTAATACAACATTAATAGTATTATTATTGATAGAGCGAGTTGGAGTATATTCAGTCCCAGGTTTTTTTGTCGTCCAGATATTTTATAGTAAGCCTTTTTGTATAGTTTACGTTTAATTATTTTTGTAAATTTGATAAATTAGCTTTAGCCTGTCGTGTGGGACTTTAACTTTGATGACATTTATAATTTCAGATTATTGTTTTGTTTACGCTGGTATTGGGCGATGGGAAATCATTAGTTCCAACTGTTAGGATTTGCCAGACATGGCGTTGACCTGTCACTGCTCAGAAGGAATTTTGATTTCTCAGGCACCTTTACCAAATATTTCATATTTTTTTTTTAATTTTAATTTTTCTAAGGTATTTTTATAAAAATGTATTTGTATTTAGTTATATATTATTATCATTGTTGTTTTATCTGTAAGTACCTATACAATTTAGCTCTTAACCTATTGGTTACCGGCTCAATCACGATATTAATTACCGTGAGTAATATTTTTGAAGCCAAGTTCAATGTATAGAAAATATAATTTATTTTAAACTTATCCCTAGGTTATCCACTAAAGAAATGAAATTTAGAGTTATTACTTTTACATATAATCAAAAAATAGCTTGCTCTTATAAGTTAATAATAATATTAATTTTATTTAGTGTTATGTCCAATAAATAATAGTAAAGGTAATAATATTTTTGGCGAAAATAATGATTTCGTATAAAAAAATACATTTAAAATTTATAAGTTTAAAATCCCTGCCATAACGCTTCAAGTGTCATTGTGTTGCCCTGTGACGTCACTTTTGTGTAAACATTAGACTTTAAAATATTAATTTGGTTAATTTTAGTTATATTGTGTGTTAGTAATATGAATTCGAAAGTTTATAGGTGGTTTATCTTTAAAGTTTATAAAAAATGTAATCGTAATATTATAAGAGTTGGATGTCGTAATCGTTTGTTTACATAAAAGCATTATTTTGTAGTTTTATTTTATTAAAATAATTATGAATTTCGCTCATTATAATAAAATAAATACGCTTTTTGCAATCCATTATTTAGATTTCATTAACATTTTAATGATTGTTATTTATTGTCATCATGCCTATTATGAAATATTTTTTTTAAGGTATTGGTAGGTAGATTTTCTGATCTATCAACGTATAATTGCTCAGTTGGTAGTAACTCTGCCTTCTGCGCTGTAGGTTGTGGGTTCGATCCCCACCTAGGGCAAACATTTGTGTGATGAATGATGATGAGATGTTTGTTCTGTGTCTGGGTGTTAATATGTATAATAAGTATGTATTTACAAAAAAAGTATTTAAGTATTCTATCAGTTATCTGGTTCCCATAGTACAAGCTTTGATTAGTTTGGGGCTAGATGGCGCTGTGTGCAAAGTCCACCAATATAAAAAATATAAAATTTAACCATCAGTCCTTGAAACTTGAAATTGGTAGGGTATTATTCCTTTTTGTGTGTGAGGGTGCACTAAGGAACTCCTAAGTGGATACAGCGGAAGTTGAAGTATGTTTGAAAATAATCCTAATAATATTATAAATGCGAAAGTTTGTGAGTTTGTATGTATGTTTGTTCCTCAATCAGGCCTAAACGACAAAACGGATTAAATTGAAATTTGCTGTAGATGTAGATATAATGCCCAAATAAATAATATATACTACTTTAAAATATGAAAAACATCCCCAAAATTATAAATAATCGCTAATTTGATGATTAATTCAGATCTATTCTATGTTGTTTAAAAACCGACGTTTAGACATTTTTCAATATAAACCCGTTTATTTGTAAATTAACATTTTGTTAAAATGGCCACAACCAGCGCTCTAACCCTAAATATGAACTAACCAAAGGGTACGGTGAACCTCTCGGATCTTTAGGCGCTCAGACCTTTTAAGAGGAGTAATAAATGTTTTTGATGAATGCAGAATCGTTTTTCTCAATAACCGCAAAACATACAGTTTTGTTTTTTACGACAAAGATAACTTAAGGATTTAATCTAGATAAATTACAGACTGAAATACGATTGGTGAAACTTTTCTCGATAGATTTATTTTCCAAAGTTGGCTCTTCAAAAACACTAGTTTCGTTTTTAATCAAAACTATGAATAGCTAAACTGTTCATTTTTATATAATTCGTTAGATAATCATTCTAGCTAAGTAAATTACAGACGGTTTCTTTTTAAATTTCATGATTTTCAAGATAATGCAGTTTTATCACTTTTTCCGTCTTATCAGGGTAGATTCAGCCCATACAAAAAGTCAAAAGTTTCAAGTATCGCCTTAAAGATGTCTAATACTTTCAGAGGCACTTCCAAACATTACATTTGGCACATGTCCACATTTTGCAGTAGTTAGCATTCTATGTGACGGGTTGTAAGGCCATCGCATTGGTTGTATAGAAAAACCTATTAATGCATTTTATACTAATAATACCTACTCAAATACGACAGAATAAATATTAGCTGTCTACTTTTCTACGAGAATATCTATAGTCAAAGTAAAAATGCGTTTATTTATTGAAATCACTTGGATCATTTAGAATCATCAAATTTATCATCTACAGAACAGTTCTCGGTTGTTCATAATAAACCTGTTGAAATATCTTCAAAACTTATCCGAATCTGTATAAACCCCTCTATTAATTATGAAAGGTGAGGCACTTCAAATCCACCCTCCAAAATGTCCATTGTGTGTTTACTGTAACCTGAAGAGACACGTTGTCTCTTCAGGTTCACAGTTTTATTTTATTTTTGATATGAAATGTGGGTCTTAGCAGCCACCAGTTGCAACTTATTGACATTTCCAATCGAAGCAACAAGTCGCCAGAAACTCCGTATAAGTTAATTGACCTATTTTCAGTCGGATTTTTTTGGTAAATAAGAAAATGTGAAGAAACTGAGTTTGTTTTAACAAAACCGAATCTCTACTGTTTGTTGCACACTATTCAACCCACCAAAAACACATCTCGTTGGAGTTCTAAACCAAACAATACAAAAATATAAAGAAAATTAAACAACATTTCTTGCATTGTTCGTCGTTATAAAACTAGCTTCTGTTCTCGGCCAACCATAGTGGAAACCCTCGCGACTACTTTCACGGGAATATATTTTTAAACAAGCGGCGATGGGCTTGCAACCTGTCACGTATGGAATGCTAACTACTGCAAAATGTGGGCATGTGTCAATTAGAATGTTTGGACGTTCCTCTGGCTACCCCCACTAGATATCTTCAAAGGATCTAAGCGTCTAAGGAGATCTGAGAGGATGTCTACCGTACTTGGGGAATACAGTCGTGATAATATTTATTTATTATTTGTTTTTATAAAGAGAAAAATAAAATTGTATGTTGTATACATATATACATAGGGTATGTATGTATGTATGTATTTTCAAACATACTTCAACTCTCGGTGCATTCTTTTAGGGGTTTAATTTCGGGAATTCCTTTCTTATTGCACCCCTACACACTGAAAGGAATATACCCTCCAAACTTCAAGTTTCTCTCGTAGATCTGTCAGGCAGTTTTGTATTTTATGATATTCATGCCATTATCATTTCGTTTTTAAACATAGAATGTGTAAATAACGGTATCAGTCATTAAGACGAGGTATACATTTTTTTGGTGAATGTAAAATAGTTTTCTCAATAACAGCAAAATAAACAGTTTTGTTTTTTTATGGCAAAGATAATTTAAGGATTTAATCTAGTTGAATTGAAGAACAGAAACACGATTGGTAAAACTTTTTTCAATAGATTTTTTTTCCAAAGTTGGCTCTTCCATTACACTATTCACATTTTTACTCAATACTATGAATAGCTGATCTATTATGTTGTTTAGGACATTTATAATTTCAGATTATTGTTTTGTTTACGCTGGTATTGGGCGATGGGAAATCATTAGTTCCAACTGTTGGGATTTGCCAGACATGGCGTTGACCTGTCACAGCTCAGAAGGAATTTTGATTTCTCAGGCACCTTTAACAAATATTTCATCATTTTTTTTTAATTTTAATTTTTCGAAGGTATTTTTATAAAAATGTATTTGTATTTAGTTATATATTATTATCATTCTTGTTTTATCTGTAAGTACCTATACAATTTAGCTCTTAACCTATTGGCTCAATCACCATATTAATTACCGTGAGTTATGGGCTGTTATATTTTTGAAGCCAAGTTCAATGTATAGAAAATAAAATTTATTTTAAACTTATCCCTAGGTTATCCACTAAAGAAATGAAATTTAGAGTTATTACTTTTACTTATAATCAAAAAATACATTTAAAATTTATAAGTTTAAAATCCCCGCCAAAACGCTTCAAGTGTCATTGCGTTGCCTGTGACGTCACTTTTGTGTAAACACTAGACTTTCAAATATTAATTTGGTTAACTAAGTATAACTTAAGGATTTAATTTAGATTAATTTAAGAACATAAACACGATCTATAAAACATTTTTCAATATTTTTTTTGGCAAAGTTAACTTTTTCTTAAAACTATTTACGTTTTTACTCAATACTATGAATAGCTGAACAGTTAACTTCCATATTTGTTAGCTAATCAAACCAGCTACCTAAATATAGGACAGTTTCTTTTTAAGTTTGATGGTTTCACTTGGTTACATTTCATCTTGATCTATTATATTGTTTAGGTCTGATTCATTTTCAAACATACAAACATCCTCACAAACTTTCGCATTTGTAATATTATTAGGATGTTCTAGATGATTTCTGAGTACAGCTCCACCCCTTCATGAATCGCGGCAATACTTCATTATGTAATAACTCTATGAACGAGTCTCCATAAACGACAAGATGACACAACGATACTGTCGTGGCGAACGTTGTTATAGAAAAAAGTGGCAGGACGATAATATCGCCGCAAAACACTCGCTTGTGGAGCAGCACCTTATTTAACAAATAAAAAATTAAATGGAATTAAATCAGTTTATTTGCCAAAACATGGTCATCATCTTTCTGCCCTTAGCCCTCTTAAGTGGGTTCGGCCAAAATATGGTATGTGTAAATAAAACAGTGCAGTTAAACAATAAGGTAAAGTGGTACACATGGTTTTGCTTCTCAAGCTTGCTTTAAATATAATTTGTTGGCAATATGAATATGACATTTTAGACTTTGTTTTTGTTACGAGACGATAACTAATACTAGACTTGAACTAAGTATTATAGGGTGAGAGCGCTGGTTATGAGCACTTCAACAACATTTTAATTTTCAAATAAACGTGTTATGTAAAAAATATTAAAAGGACGATTTTTAAACAACATACGAGTGGAAAAAAGCATAATTATCTATCTCTTAGGTTAAGCAAAGGTTTTGTAACCGTCGATATTTATTTGTTAATTATTCATATTTAAATAGACAAAACGGGAAATCATTAGTTGTGGTCAATCAAATCTAAAGGTATGACACATCACAACTGTCACTAATTAAAACGGACCATAGACAAAGAATGGTATTAACTATAGATTTTAAATAAGTTTGTTTGCCATGCTTATTTATTGACTGCCAAAATTGAAAATGCCCAAAGCCGGGGTAGGCACTACAGCCGGGTCTTTGACCCTACTATTATAATATCAAATTCTTATTCAAATTATACAACCAAAGATAACAATATAATTAGATAACAGAGATGTCATTAGAGTTTTAAGATTTCAATAGTGAAATAAAACATTTATCTGCTAACAGTTTATGCAGTAATTTTAAGTATTTTTCTGAAAAAGTAGTTGAGTTTTAATAAATAAACTCTAGTGTAGTCTATTTATTTAAATTGCATGTGTATCATAAAAATAGGTAAATATTCCCAAATATTGTGCCAAAGTATTGGCAACGTAGCAAAATATATTTCTAAGAAAATTCAGTGGAAGCTTGTGTTGATGTTCGAAACGTTTACATCACACAAGAAAAAATACAAAATATAGTGTATCAATGCTACCTACTTATAAGAACTCCCTTAGTCTAGAAGAAACTAGCTTATTTCGGTTAAAAGCTTTTTTTAGTGCAATATGTAATTAGCCATTATACAGAGAAATACATTCCAATTCAAAAGTTGAAGCGGAACACGAATGACCTTTAAATATTTCCCGATTGCATAAAATATAGGGAGTCACTGACTTGTTGCCAGTTGTAAAAACATAATTGCACAAAAAAATCTTTGCCTTGATATACATTTCTTTAAAATAACAATCATACAAAAGTGAGCTCTTTAAAATCGTTAAATAATGATTGCACGACATTTTATTATTTAAAATAAGGAAAATAAAGTTCTATCATCAAATTACGGATTGCACGATTTTATATTCATTTTTTTGCACTGGTATCCCCTTTGTTTACAAAAAATATCTCTAATTATGAAACGTGTACTCTAAATGTAAATTAAAACCTATTGTACAATGAAACCCCACTTGACCTAGTATCCTCTTTAAAACTTCACTACCCCAATACTGAGTTTTTGTAATAAAAACCTTGCTTGTTAGAGATTTCGTTTTAAAATTAATAATAGACTGTAATCCCTAAATACTTGGCCAATACGTCTTTTGAAATTAAAGATATATGAATTTCATTTCTAATTAAAAGCATGTACTCGTAAATAATATACCCTAAAGTTTTGATATCTTGGAACCTCTTGGCACCTCTGTCCTGGTCCTGCGCCGGCGCACGGCTATGCAATACATTCGCCACACAGCACGCTCGCTCGTTGGCCGTTTGTCATTCGCAACACTGGTTTACAAAAATATCTCTAAGTAAAATCAAAATCCTAATCTTCCTTCCCTTTTTCCACTTAAAAGGGATAGGCACAACATACTGTTTAAAAAAATAACTTAAGTGGTCGCCATTTTTAAAAAGAATCTTTCAAAATCAAAGGGTAATTTAAAAGTTGAATGATATAGAATCACTACTGTAATCGCCAAGTACTGTAAACATCTTCTTCAATAGGCTAGGCATCTAGGTTTGCAAATTCTTAAAGACGTCTGAATTTTTCAATAACTGCTTGATATGACACAAAACTTAGATGTGCATCAAGAAAGCCGCCATTGCTTGGCAACGGCATTGAACTTTGCATATACGATACTTCTAGTCGATCTGAAATACAAATAAAACAATTTTGTGGATGACTTTAAAAAATGCGACTTACTTGCATTGTTTCTTGCAGCCACTCAGCAAAGGAAGGAAGGAAAGGAACGTGATTCTAAATGTTTTAATAGTATAAGTCTGCGGTTTCAGTGACCTAGATAAGGGTTGTAGCGTATCTAGAGCAGGCTCATGCGTTTTTATGCAATGATAAAGTTCGGTGAAACTTTGATGTTTTCCTGATACGGTGATGCACCCGTACTTTTGTAGATGTTTTAAATTAGGTTTTTAGTTTATAAAAGTAGATTTGACACGTGTTGGGTCACAAGAATGCAGCCCACAGCCCACATTGGCGCTCAAAGAGGCGAAAAAGAGAGGACGCGCATGAGTTCTCATACATCACATAGGGTAAGAGCGCTAGTTGTGGCCATTTTAACAACATTTTAATTTTCAAATAAATGGTTTATGTATACTGAAAAAAATATTAAAACGACTAATGTTAAACAATACGAATAGAGTATTTTCTATTCTATCTTCTAAGAGTATTTTATCTATCTCTTAGGTTCATGTTTTATAACAGGCGATATTATATTAACTATAGATTTTAAATTAGTTTGTGCTTAGTTATTAACTGCCATAATTGAAAATGATCAAAAACGAGGTAGGCATTACAACCGTGTCTTTGACCCTACATGCGTTATACCGCGAATGCAATACTTGGCATTATCTTAAGACATCTCAGACCACAGCGCTGAGAGAAATCCTATAGAAAATTACCGCTACGTCATCTCTGCAACAGGCAGCCAAACAGGGGTTTTGGCCGTCCTAATGCCGGGGTCCCACGGCCCGCGTTTTCACGGGCCAGACCGCGCCAAGGCGGACGGACGCGCCGTGGGAACGATGCATCCGTGGTGGCCCGTGCTCGCTCTGTACGCGACGCGCCGGATGCACACAGGCGGAGCGTCATCCCGCGCGGCCCGTCGTTTTACGCGCCGTGGGATCCCGGCATAAGAAAGTCAGCAAGTCAGACAGGGAATTGGAATAAATATGGTTGCACTACCGCTTTAGCAGCACTGTGGCATAGTAGCCGACGAGCGTCGCGAAATTGGATTAAATTCAGTTTGAAATGGGGAAATATTTTGTTTGCTAAACCCCACTTTATTAGCTCACCTCACTCGTCTTCGCTCATTCTCGTAGATTTACCAGAATTGCCGTGAATATTACTTTAATAAGCAATGTATAACGTTTAATTTGGGGGCACGGCAGTGCCCCCGCCAAGTCGAGCGCGAAGCAAACAAACACTACCGTACCATCCTTTACAGGAACCATTTCGCCGCATTTTCAGGTCCCTATTTGAGAACCTCTGGATAATACCAGAACGCAGAAATTTTCGTCATCCAGTAAGCTATAATCACATACTTAAAATCCAAAATTTCAAGTCTGTAGGTCATTTAGTTCCGAAGTTAAGCGAAGGCAAAGTTTAGCATTTTAGACACTCACTCACTCACTCATGATCATCAGAATACAACTAGTACTTCCCATAAACTCAGAGAGCTGAAATTTGGTACAGAGTTAGGGTTTAATTGCCACATTAAGGGAAAACCATAAAAACCGGCCAAGTGCGAGTCGGACCATTATCTATAAAAACGGCAAACAAATCACGTTTGTTGTATGGTAGCCCCCTTAAATATTTATTTTATTCTGTTTTTAGTATTTGTTGTTATAGCAGCAACCGAAATACATAATCTGTGAAAATTTCAACTGTCTAGCTATCACGGTTCATGAGATACAGCCCTGTGACAGACAGACGGACGGACAGACATACAAACAGACGGACAGCGAAGTCTTAGTAATAGGGTTCCGATTTTACCCCTTGGGTACGGAACCCTAAAAACTAGGATAATCGAAGATCTGGAGTACCTGGTGACCCTGATTAGAAAACACAAGAGCTTAACCAAACTATTAGAGATCGACATACCGCCTTTACAAAAAATATTCAACTTGATGGGCCGCTTCATTTGATGTCAAAAGTCGAAGGTCTGAAGTATCTGATGAAGAACCCTCAGCTGGTCTCAGCTGTATTAGAGATATGGTAATGCCCCCTTCTACTATTGGTACATAAAAATATCGACTGTCATTGCAAAAAACTATGTCAAATAAGAAATCTATTAAAATAAATCAATAAGCCCACGTTTCTACAAAAAGAAGTGAAATCCCACCAAAAACATTTTGTAAAAAACTAGCCAAGTCTCGATGGGGGTGCTTGTTTATCTCTAAAAAGTAATGAAATCTAGACAAAGTCGTACCAAGTCTGAGGTTCCTTACTACGATTTCTTTATTATTATAGTCACATATTAATTAGATTTTAGTTAATGTGTGATTATAATAATAAAGAAATCGTAGTAAGGAACCTCAGACTTGGTACGACTTTGTCTAGATTTCATTACTTTTTAGAGATAAACAAGCACCTCCATCGAGACTTGGCTAGTTTTAGAGATAAACAAGCACCTCCATCGAGACTTGGCTAGTTTTTTACAAAATGTTTTTGGTGGGATTTAAATTTTATGAAAATGTTTGAAATAATTATTTTTACATTTTCTGTTTCGCGAATGAGATTTGAGATCTTGTGTTTTATAGTTTTGTAGGTACTTTATAAGTAAAAAATTATCTACCTTATGAATACCTATTACAGAACATATATTTTTCTTAAATAGGTATGTTACGTTTCTTATAAATATCATCAAAAATCTAATTTTATTAGAAGATTAGTAACAGTGTGTCGGTCTGACTCGATCTTAGTTCATTTCACCTACATCATAAAGAGCTGGATACGCAGGCGCAAAATCCACAAATTTGCCCTAAATTACAACAAGGCCATCGCATACAACATGAAGCTTGAGATATCCAGTTGTTTTTGCTGCATAACATCATACCCTACTTATGTAGCTAACTACTGATTATATGAATGCATATATGAAAAGTAATAGGTAATATGTGCAATGAATACCTTCATGTTGAAAATTCAAAACAAATCTATGAGTACAAGAATTATTTAGAAAACAAGTTTATACTTACTCACGTATCTTTCACGATCCTCGCGATCACGAATCCTCGCTATCGTTGTTCAAGCACAATCCCAAGCACACACGTACCCGCACGAGCGCCACGTAGCAACATTACTGTAGCCCGACCGTGTAAATAGTGAATTCGGTCACTAAAGTTTGCTAAAAGATGTACAAAAATGCGCTTTAACCCTGAATACAAAGCATTTGGTAAGAATTTAATGGTGGTTCTGAGGATCGCGCGTGCGTACCGCAATCGTATTGTCGATAAGTCGAAAAAGACTGGGGTGAGTTTAGAACTTGGGGTGAGTTTAGGACGTGCAGCGGGCGATATTCGGAAGTGGCCGAACGTTCACCCGATGCCAACGCGCCAAGCTAAGCATCCTGGCGATACAAAAACATACAGCATGTGATTATAAACCCACTAGCAGTCCGCCCCGGCGTCGCACGGCTGTAATAATGATTTTATGGGTAATTTTTTTATTCCTTGGGTTACATTATCGAAGTATTCATACGGATCCCTAACATTTTTGAAAATATCTATATTATATGTTCATCAGGGATAATGTAGGATTATAATGGTGAAAGAATTTTTGAAATCGGTCTAGTAGTTTCGGTGCCTATTCGATACAAACAGACAAACAAACAAACAAACAATCAAATCTTTCCTCTTTATAATATTAGTATAGATAAGTAAATAAGTAATAAGTAATATAAGTAATAAGTATTAAGTATGGATAAATCGTTGTTTGTTTTTCATTATATTGTTTAGCTAAAATGTACCTAATTAGTTTTATACAACAACATATTATTAACTAACAAATTATGTTATGTTAGTTACACTTATTACTTTAAACCCATACATTTGACCTCCAAATCGACGAACTTGAATTTTTGCTTTCTATCGGTATAAAACTGTAAAAACGATTAGTTAGTATTGATATTGATATCTGAATAACGAATGAGTTAGATACACAACTGCATCCAGTTCAAGATTCAATTGTTTATTTGCTGAAATACACAAAATTTTCATTTTACAGTAAATAACGATTTTTTTGCGTCCACTAATATTAAAAAAACTATAAAAACTAACAAAATGGGAGCTCCAAATAAATACAAATGATTGTTCTAAAACGTCGCGTCACATCGGGAGAAATAATCGTATATAACCGTTATTATCAATATTATCTTAAGTTTAACAATATTATACCTACATTGGTAATACTTTATACATTCTCAAGTTATGGCGACACTAACATGACTGGATCAGTCTTGTAAATAGTACAAAAGCTGTAATATATTTACAATATGAATAAATATCACGATTCACTGAAAGTCTAGCGCTAAAACACAAAACAACCGTATCATAACGACTTTGTTAGACGGAGCATTGAAACAGAATCTGTCTTTGTGAAGGCTATTTTCCCAGCCAAGCTGGTTAAATGAGCAAAGGCCAACATCGAGCTAGCAGATTGCATTGTCTACTTTAACCGGGTACCTTTTTATAATATTAGTATAGAAATACTAATATTATAAAAAGGAAAGATTTGATTGTTTGTTTGTTTGTTTGTTTATTTGCATCGAATAGGCTCCGAAACTACTGGACCGATTTGAAAAATTCTTTCACCATTAGAATTCTACATTATCCCTGATGAACATAGGCTGTAGTATATTTTCAAAAATGTTAGGGATCTGTATGAAAACTACGATAATGTAACCCAACGTGTGAAAAAAATAGCGAATAAAATCCTTATATCGCGTACGCTGTTAAAATTATTGACAATAGAGCAAAGTGATATACTACAGTTTTGTAGAGGACATCAATATCTACAAAAAAATCCGTGATACCATATGTCTAACTATTAGGGATCCCTATTAAAACTTCGATAATGTAACCCAACCAACGGGTGGGGGCCGTGCGACGCCGGGGCGGACTGCTAGTATGGAATATGCATACAATGTAGGGTACAAACAACATGCAAGGTTACGTGCAGGTGTACCGTGAATCAAATCAAATAAAATTGAAACACGTATTACCAAGTTCAGTAGACATCGTTTCTAATCTCCGAGCGCTCTGATCATTGAAGATGTCTAAAAAGAGTAGTCAGAGGTATGTCTAAGAATTACATAAGGCACATGTCCACTTTTTGCTTTCAATGACATGAATTTAACCCCAAAGTTAAAATTAATTTAAAGAGGAGATAGCATTCACACATGACCATCTTGAGATACCGGCGATCCAGAATGCGCAGAAACGTTCAAATTTCAATAATTCCACAGAAAAAACACTTTCAGTTTTTCCCGAACTTTACGCCACCCAGGGGTACGCTCTTAGGGGTAAAAAAATACCCTACGACCTATTCTCACACCTACTGAATATACACACAAAAATCATAAAAATCGGTGAAGCCGTTTCGGAGGAAATTGGTTACAAACACTGTGACAAGAGAATTTTGTATATAATGCCGGGGTCCCACGGCCCGCGTTTTCACGCGCCAGACCGCGCCAAGGCGGACGGATGCGCCGTGGGAACGATGCATCTGTGGTGGCCCGTGCTCGGAACGCTCTGTACGCGACGCGCCGGACGCACACAGGCGGAGCGTCATCCGGCGCGGCTTTAGACTAGCAGACCTGGCCACGCGTTGCTGTGGCTAAGGTAATTGTTATATTACATTGTAGTTAACTATTCAAGGGGAACGGTAAGAGAACATCAGTCATGGGGACCACCATGTTTTTTAGGGTTCCGTACCCAAAGGGTAAAAACGGGACCCTATTACTAAGACTTCGCTGTCCATCTGTCTGTCTGTCTGTCCGTCCGTCTGTCACAGGGCTGTATCTCATGAACCGTGATAGCTAGACAGTTGAAATTTTCACAGATTATGTATTTCTGTTGCCGCTATAACAACAAATACTAAACACAGAATAAAATTAATATTTAAGGGGGGCATCCCATACAACAAACGTGATTTGTTTTGCAGTTTTTATAGATAATGGTACAGAACCCTTCGTGCGCGAGTCCGACTCGCACTTGGCTGGTTTTTTTTTTGATATTGCGACTATGAATTGAGATGTAAGCTATCCTATCAAGTTGGATCAAACTGCACACAGTGTGCAAATTTTGATCAAAATCGGTTAAGTAGTTTAGGAGTCTATCGCGGACAAACAACGTGACGCGTAATTTATATTTATATATATATTATCTATATATAAAAATCAATGCCACTTTTCGTTGTAATTTTATAACTCAAGAACGGGCTCACCTATCCAAACTAAATGTTTAGATTGTTTAGGCTTTGTTCGAACTATTTAGTAGATGGTTTATGTGAAGTTTGCACAAAATCGGTAGCGGTTCTTCATTTATCACATTTTTTTTAACACCGTTGTTGTAATTCAATAAATTGAGGATCATTTTGTAAATGGGAATTTTGTTGTCAATCAATTATTGAAATTTGACAGGACAACGTCTGTCACGGGTCGGCTAATTTATATATAAAAGATGTTGCATTAGGTTGTTGCTTACATGTAAAGAGCAGATAACAGTAGGTAGGTACATCGAATGCAGTATAGAGCGATCGGTGACATCGCAACGAAGAGCCGCGGCATGCGATGTCGCCTGATTCACTTATCGGTAATCCAACCAGCACATAAAAACCATAATACAATCTATTCTCAGTTAAATTCATATAAGTTTCTATTTTATGCACTTTGGCTAAACTTCTTGCTTGAAGTTATCTATAAATATAATAAAGCTGTAAAAGAGTTCAATTCTGTACATTGAATAAAAACGAAAAAAAATACTCCTAGGGGTCTTCATACAAGTAACACAAGTCAAAAAAAAACATTTTGAAATTATTGTCTGTCTGTCTGTCTGTCTGTCTGTCTGTCTGTTGTCAGGCTTTCACGCAAAAACTACTGAACGGATTTTGATGAAACTTTTTTTGTTATAGCTATTTGTCCTAGGCAACTTATAGACTATAATTTTGGAAGATCGGAATACCAGATGTGGAATTATAGCGGTCTGGGTTTGGGTAATCTATAAGAGATATTAATATACTGCTTTAGGCAAAGTTGGTCAACATGCTGTCGACAATCGAAAGAAAAGGAATAAAATAAAACCGGCCAAGTGCGAGTCGGGCTCGCGCACGAAGGGTTCCGTACCATTATCTATAAAAAACGGCGAAAAAACACCTAGAAATGTCTGTCGCCCAGCTAAGCGGGCACGGGTCAGCTAGTATACAATAATCCCAATCCTAATCCTAATCCTAATATAATATTATAAATGCAAAAGTTTGTGAGTTTGTATGTATGTTTGTTCCTCAATCAGGCCTAAACGACAAAACGGATTAAGTTGAAATTTGCTGTAGATGTAGATATAATGTCCGAATAAATAATAGATTACTTAAAAAAATGAAATCCATCCCCAAAACGATTAAAAAACGCAAAATGGAGGATTTCTGTATAGATGGCGCTGGTGTGCAACAAATCTGACATCACAGACTAAAAACATGCAGTATTTTCTATTCGATTATTGAAATTTGACAGGACAACGTCTGTCACGGGTCGGCTTGTAATATTATAAATGCGAAAGTTTGTGAAAATATATATATGTTTGTACCTTAATCAAACCTTACCGACTTAACTGATTAAGATGAAATTTGCTATAAATGAACTTATATTCCCAAAAACAACTCCTAAATGATAAAAAAATGCTGGTGTGCAAAAAATTAGACTTCTCAGTTCTAAAACGTCATTGCAACGCATTCTACCAAAAAGGTTGAACCCTACTAAGGTCGGAATTCGATATTTATTTTGTCTATAAAATCTGACATCAATTTGACTACCGAATAATGCGCATTCTGCCAAAATTCGCAATTTATCTTTACATAGGTTTAATATAGGGAAAAAATTGGAAGTGCTTTTTTCTATGCGATTATTGAGATCTGGGCAGGAAAAAATCTGTCACGGGTCGGCTAGTTTATAATAAATACTTTTTCTTAAACATTTTGGTGTATCTGATATTACCACTCTTATTGGTTTAAGGCACTCCCAGTCGACGATTGTTTTAGTTCGAAACGAAAAAATAAATACTTGTGAACAAGCCACATCTCCTATTTTATAATGTATAGTATATGTGAATAAAGATGTACCCATCTTTAATCACTTCGATAAATAATCCTACCGACCGCTGCAATGACGACAAACACACGTCGGCCGCCTTAGCTTTTCGAATAAATTAATGATATAAATTATGTATAATTACTTATCAAAAATCTATTCTAATTGAAATCTACATCTACATATTACCTATCTTTAACAATAAATCACAAGTTGATTTGAATAGTAGGTATATAAAATAATTTCGATCATAAATTCTAAAACGTATCATTTTGAAATAATATCTTTATCGTGAAAAGTTTCTGCTATTATGTTTTCAGCTTAATAGAAATCTAGGTAGGAACCTGAAGTAATATACTTATAAAAAAAGGAGATGTGGCTTGTTCAGAAGTATTTCTTTTTTCGTTTCGAAAAAGAGCAATCAGCGACTGGGAGCCTCTTAAGATAACCTACTTATAATTTTGGTTTACACCAAAAAAAAAAACATATTGTCAAGTACGCAGGATAATGTTATAAATAAAATGCCGACAAGCTTTTTTTATAAAAAGATTAGATACAATATAAAAAAAGGATCACGTTAATAGAATCACGCTTTACAGTCGTGATTCTATTTTTTTTAATTCTATTTACCTATTATAATTAAATACTTATTCATATTGATTGAAAGCTTCTAGAATAAAATTGCGTATAGTTTGCAGTCTGTTTGTTTGGTAATTTTATGTATGCAAACCGAAATTTTATTGTATATAAACACTGATTACCCAATGTTCCGATGCGGTGCGCTCTGTTATGGATAAATTAGCGCGCGCCTTTGTGTTAAATTATTTTATTCACCAAAAAGGTTACACGCTTGTTTCAGCTCGTGTTTTGCAATTTAAAATCAGACGTTTTATTTTGTTTTATACAATAAAATTTTTGTAACAATGTTATAAACGAATTGGTAATGAATTCAAAATAAATTATTATTGCGATGGGCTTGTAACCTGTCACGTATGTAATGCTAACTACTACAATGTGGGCATGTGCCAAATATAATGTTTGGACGTGCCGCCTAGCCCGGCGAAGTGCAAGTCGGACTTGCGCACGAATGGTTCCGTACCATTATTTATAAAAAATGGCAAAAAACACGTTTGTTGTATGGGAGCCCCACTTAGATATTTATTATATTTTGTTTTTAGTATTTGTATAGCGGCAACAGAAATACATAGTCTGTGAAAACTTCAATTGTCTAGCTATCACGGTTCATGAGATACAGCCCTGTGACAGACAGACGGACAGCGAAGTCTTAGTAATAGGGTTCCGTTTTTACCCTACGGGTCAGGAATACTAAAAACTGTTTTATAAGTAACTATGGAATAGTTAAACTGCAACACCTATTAAAAAATAGCTAAAAGCTTTTATTTAACTTGCAATGTATGTATATGTGTAATCATCTCAATTTAGAAGCAGTTATCTTTAACCGATTGAGCTAAAATTTGACATACTTATGTAATTACAGTGACAATGTAATAATATGACAGCGAGCTGATCTGATGATGGAGTCAGGAGCTGTTCAACGGAACTCCTCAGTAAATAGTCTGATTGAGATAAAACTTTGCATATCTATCAATCTTCAATGACAATATAAAATCATGGTACTAGCGAGCTGGTCTGATGATGGAGCTCAAAAGTAGCCATAGGAACTCCCTGACTACACAACATAACCACGTCGTGTTTGGGCTCGTTGGATTTGAGAGCTCTAGAATTTATAAAAGCTTGATTTTTAAAATATATTTAAAAAAAAACTTATTTACAGATACTTTTACATTTTTTTTGCTATGCAGCTTTTTTGATTCGATTTATTGAGTTTGAACTGATTTGAACATAAAACAGCGAATGTTTGCAGGCTTTTATGACTTGAAAAAGTTGTCAAAGACGTGCACAACGATGAGATGAATAGATTATTCCAGAAATACTCATCGACTATCCTTATCCCATTCGGGATACAAATATAATAATGAAACATACAGATTGCAGCAACTTTTCTATAAATAAAGCATTCATTTCGCAATCGTACAGCCCCTTTTAATGCGCGATCGAAGGTACAGACAGTAACATAAACCTGGGTTTACGTGCTAAGTGACGACCAATTTTATGTAAAGACTTATACATAAGTATCTACATTTACTTCATGTAGCAGGCAATCAAATATGTTGTCAAATAGGAACTTATTAAAAAATAAAGTGTCTGTACATTTCGTTTTTATTTTATGCTTAGCTTTATTAATTTCCACTATGCATAAATTAATAAAATAAAGCGTCGTATTAGAGTGGCTCGTGGAAAACAAAATGTTAGATTTTGTTCGTTGCACTGTGTGGTAAAATGGAATAAAGTACAATGATGGCGATTCTGTTGTGTCCAAGCTAAACCTAAAATTTCCTAAAAAACGATCGATCTTATTCCTTTTACATTAAAGTCTAAATTAGAGTCAGAGACAGTCTAAAACTTTGAATATTTTAGCCGTTTCTCTATTTTATTTCGCATATTTGACACAATCAAGTGTCATCTTAGTCAACACCAATTTACATGTCGATTAAATTTAGCTCGACGTTACGATTACGAAAATCGTAAATTTATTCAAAACTATTCTAAGTTTTAGAACTGTCACTTTAAGGTTACGCTATTTTAAACTTTAACTTAAAAGAAATAAGGTCGATAGTTTTTAGGAATTTTAACTTAAGCGTGGACACATTAGCATCGCCACCAATGTGTATACAATATACATGTATAATATATAGTTAGACGATCCCGGTGGAGAGTATTCGACCGAGATGGAAGTGGGGACCCCACAGCGAGTTTGTACAAATGTTTACATGATCTGCGAGTATTTGTTCCGGGCGGGTGTTCTATACCATCGTACTTGGGGGGAAACTAAGTTTACTGTTAACTGTGCATTCGACATTATTAAAATGTGCACAAGACCTGAGATACAGTATCTTATCCGAAACCTTTATGAATAATATCACAAATCTTAAAGTGCCGCAGATAGAGTAGCTTACGTCTGGGACGACTTTCAGATTTATAATTTGAGTAACTAGCTTCCGCCTGTGTCTTCGTTCGTGTAGTATTGGTATATAAAGTGTCCTACATGGTATTTCAGGATAAATGATTATGTATATTCAAAAATTGTATACAAAAGTTGATACCACTCCATCTTTCCAGATACATATTATTCAGACAGACGGACAACGGAGTCTTAGTAATAGGGTCCCGTCTATACCCTTTGGGCACGGGGTACGGAACTATAATAATAATAAATAATAAATATTGGTGGACATTTTACACATCGCCATCTAGCCCCAAACTAAGCAAAGCTTGTACTATGGGAACCAGATAACTGATAGAATACTTATATACTTTTTTTTTGTAAATACATACATATGATACATACTAACACCCAGACACAGAGCAAACATCTATGTTCATCACACAAATATTTGCTCTGGGTGGGAATCGAACCCACAACCTACAGCGCTGAAGGCAGAGTTACTACCAACTGAGCTGTGAGGCTGTCATAAAAAAAAACAACATAGTCCACAAATCAAGATTTTTATTAAAATCAGTTTAAAAGAATTGAAATATCTATCTAATACCTTTAAACGATCAATTCTTGAATAATCTGAATCTCGGAAACTGCTTTAACGATGTTCATGAAATTTAGTATGCAGGGGATTTCGGGAGCGATAAACTGATCTAGCTAGGTTTTATTTTTGGAAAATGTCGTTTTATCCGTGATTTAATTAATTATACGACAAATGTAAACAAATGATTTGGTCGACGAGCTTCGCGTCTCCGCGCCACGATGCCACCCGTTAGTCATAGTGGAATCACAGTCTCATGTCAATATGCATGCCTATGGCGCAAACACAATCAACATAGACGTAGGTACGGTGGGCAAAATAAGATTAAAGGCGGTTTTAGCCGGTTCACTCAGGTTATCTCAAACATAGGTACATAAATTATCAAAATATAAAAAACCGGTCCTGTTTTACCCCTTTGGTTACGGAACCCTTAAAAAAAGTTATATAGATAAAAGTTAAATAATTTAATAGTTACTAGCGACCCGCCCCGGCTTCGCACGGGTAGCATGTTATTATTATACATATAAACCTTCCTCCTGAATCACTCTATCTATTAAAAAAAACCGCATCAAAATCCGTTGTGTAGTTTTAAAGATATAAGCAAACATACATACATACATACAGACGCGGGAAGCAGAAAGCGACTTTGCTTTATACTATGTAGTGATAGTATCAGAAACGTCTGATTCTTCAACTAGCTGCACAGTTTTTACACTAATGCATTTTCCAGTGTTCATTTACATATACTTATGTTCACTGAAATAAAATAAAAAATCTATTATTTTTATAAAATAGAATCATGTGTTTTTTTGTGTCATTAAAAATACAAAAAAATATATTAAAACAGTAGATACTTATGTATAAGTCTTTACATAAAATTGGTCGTCACTTAGCACGTAAACCCAGGTTTATGTTACTGTCTGTACCTTCGATCGCGCATTAAAAGGGGCTGCACGATTGCGAAATGAATGCTTTATTTATAGAAAAGTTGCTGCAATCTGTATGTTTCATTATTATATTTGTATCCCGAATGGGATAAGGATAGTCGATGAGTATTTCTGGAATAATCTATTCATCTCATCGTTGTGCACGACTTTGACAACTTTTTCAAGTCATAAAAGCCTGCAAACATTCGCTGTTTTATGTTCAAATCAGTTCAAACTCAATAAATCGAATCAAAAAAGCTGCATAGCAAAAAAAAATGTAAAAGTATCTGTAAATAAGTTTTTTTTTTTAATATATTTTAAAAATCAAGCTTTTATAAATTCTAGAGCTCTAGTACTCGTCACGACAAATCCAACGAGCCCAAACACGACGTGGTTATGTTGTGTAGTCAGGGAGTTCCTATGGCTACTTTTGAGCTCCATCATCAGACCAGCTCGCTAGTACCATGATTTTATATTGTCATTGAAGATTGATAGATATGCAAAGTTTTATCTCAATCAGACTATTTACTGAGGAGTTCCGTTGAACAGCTCCTTACTCCATCATTATTACATTGTCACTGTAATTACATAAGTATGTCAAATTTTAGCTCAATCGGTTAAAGATAACTGCTTCTAAATTGAGATGATTACACATATACATACATTGCAAGTTAAATAAAAGCTTTTAAGAAAAGTAAAATGAATCTCTATAAACATAAGCCCCAGGTTTATTAAAATATCGACCGCTAGACCGGAACATGAATATTAAACTTTACGCGAATTCGATATTAAAGGAATCGAATATAGATTTGATATTACAGTAACAGTATGAAATTGTTATTTTGAAACCTGTGGAGATATTGAATGATGAACATATTAAAACGAATTATGATCTTAGTAGAACAATTTAAAGGCACTAGTGCTCTATTAAACGCATATTATAAATGTGAAAGTTTGTAAGGATTTTTGTATGTCGGATCTTTTTGCCTCAATCACGTTCAAACGAAGTTGGAACGAACGTACGAACGGGAATATGTTCCCTTTGACACGTTTGATTGCAAGTATTCAGGTCAACAAGATTTCATTGTGCGATAGCCTAGGGGTTTACTCTTGAAAACGATCAACGTTATATCGGGACAATGGTCACATCGTTTTCGACTATATTTTGAAAGATGAAACGACCGGCATTACTTTTTCACATCATACGTTCTACTAAAACAAACGACGATGTTTAAGAGCTTGGCCGAATATATCGGAGCACTGTCATCGTCAAAGATCTGCGATCAGCGTCGGTTAGTTGTTATTGCATTAAAATTGTCACATAAAATAAATAAAAACCGGCCAAGTGCGAGTCAGACTCGCGCACAAAGGGCTCCGTACCATTATCTATAAAAAATGGCAAAAAACACGTTTTTTTGTATGGGAGCCCCACTTAAATATTTATTTTATTCTGTTTTGAGTATTTGTTGTTAAAGCGGCAACAGAAATACATAATCTGTGAAAATGTCAACTGTCTAGCCATCACGGTTCATGAGTGACAGACAGACGGACATACGGACAGCGAAGTCTTAGTAATAGGGTCCTGATTTTACCCTTTGGGTACGGAACCCTAAAATAGGGTTACGACTGTAATCCCGGTACGGTAGGCATTCCCTCAGATCTCGATTTACTCAGATTCATGAATACACCTAAAGGGGTAGGTATTTTGCAGTAGTCAGCATTCCATACGAGGCAGGTTGCAAGCCCATCGCTGCTTATAATAATTGTGTCGAAAGTCGAGGCAACTACCACTTAGCCAACACGGCTGTACTCGATCAAAACGGTTGTAAAGCTGACACAAAATAAAATAGAAAAATCTGTTACAAATCGTGACAATTTCCTCCTAATGACCAGAGGGGCCGTACCTAACCCAGTTGTCGGAATCGATAGGTGTGCAAGGTTAAGCAAACAAGAAGTTATATTAAGGTGATACTTAACATTTTTGTTTTTTTTTTGTATAGGCTGAGTCTCTACCAGGACAAGATGAAAAAAGTTATAAAACATTATCTTGAAAACCATAAATAGAAACTTAAATAGAAACTGTCTTTCATTTATTTAGCTAGTATGATTATCTAACGAACTATATAAAAATGAACTGTTTCGCTGTTCATAGTTTTGAGTAAAAACATAAATAGTGTTTTGAAAGAGCCAGCTTTGTAAACTAAATTTATCGAGAAAAGTTTCACCAAACGTGATTATGTATTTAATTTATCTAGATTAAATCCATAAGTTATCTTTGCCATAAAAAAATGTTGTTTAGAATGTCTGTATGTTTAGAGAAAAACTATTTTACGTTCATCGTAAAAACATCTACCTGGTCATAGTGGCTCAGGGGCGCTATTAAACTGCAATTAGGTACTAGTACTCGTCACAGTTATGCGGGTTACCACGGCCCGCGCTTTCACGCGCCAGACCGCGCCAAGGCGGACGGACGCGCCGTGGGAACGATGCATCCGTGGTGGCCCGTGCTCGGGAACGCTCTGTATGCGACGCGCCGGACGCACACAGGCGGAGCGTCATCCGGCGCGGCCCGTCGTTTTACGCGCGGGGTCTCACGGCTTTACGTGTCGGAGAACATCTACGTCACTCGGCGCAGTGCCACCGCTAATTATTATAAATCCGAAATTATACAAAGGTGATGGAAAACATCGTAAGGAAACCAGTTAGTATTATGTAAGCGGCGATGGGTTAGCAACCTTTCCCATATAGAATGTTAACTACTGCAAAACATAGAAATGTGTCGAATGTATCTAGTATTAAATTGTGCATTTAAACATTCCAATTTTTATTTGTAACATATATAATGAAATAGGATCCACAAGTACGGTAGACATACTCTCAGATCTTTAAGCGGTCAGATCCTATAATATGAAATGGGTCAGAGGCACATGCCTATATTCTGCAGCATTTTATATATTAAGTCATTGCCTAAAAACACGGATAAAACGAGGTTTTCATAAAAGTGAAACCTAGCTAGATCGATTTATCGCCCCCGAAACCTCCTGCATACTAAATTTCTAGAAAATCGTTGGAGTCGTTTCCGAAATTCAGATTACATTTAAATAAATCTTATATATAAATATGATTTGGTGTTCTTTTGTCTCGCTAAAACTCAAAAACGGCTTGACCGATTTGATTTTTTTTTATAGTTCGCTTGAATACAGGGTTGGTTAAAAATAAAGAAAAATGGGATAAGTTCCCGGGAAATAGTAAAATTCGAAAAAAAACTAATAGTCCGAATAGACAAGGCAACGTCTGTCGGGACAGCTAGTCTATACTCTATACTAGTACTATACTAATACTAATATACTATTAATATTATAAAGAGAAAAGTTTTGATTTTTTGTATGTTTGTAATGGATAAACTTAAAAACTACTGAACCGATTTAAAAAATTCTTTCACTGTTTCCAAGCTACATTATCCCTGAGTAACATAGGCTATTTTTTATTTTGAAAAAGTAATAAATCTATATATATATACATCAATTGCTGTTCGTTAGTCTCGCTAAAACTCGAGAACGGCTAAACGGATTCATCTTATCTTGGTCTTGAAATGTTCGTAAAGGTCTAGGGAAGGTTTGAAAGGTGAGATAAATTCGAATAATTGCCGGAAAAACCCTAAAAACAGCCCTTTTCTTTTTCCCATTCAAAAGTTTTCTAACTAAAACGTAGATTCATTTTGAGCTTTATTGCTATTGTATAAAGATCAATGTTATCTAAGCAATGTAGGTGTGTTCCTAAGAACGGGAACGGGAACTTCAAACAACATCTGTCAATTGCGATACGAAGTTCGCCGGGTCAGCTTGTATATAATATATATAAAATAATTGCTCGTTTAAAGGTATTAGATAATTCATTATCACAAGTCCATATATATTTACATGTTACAAGACAGACCATCTAAGTCAAACTACAGAGGTTAATTAAGTTAATAATATTAAAAAAAAGCCGTGTCAGTACCTCGACTTTCAATCTGAAGGTCGTGGGTTCGAATCCCGGCGTGCATCAATGGATTTTTCTGTTCGAAAATTTATACGCGCATCAAAAACACTTGCTTACAACGGTGAAGGAAAACATCGTGAGGAAATCAGTTAGTGTTCTTATAAGCGGCGATGGGCTTGCAACCTGTCACTTATGGAATGCTAACTACTGCAAAATGTGGGCAAGTTCCAAATATAACGTTTGGACGTGCCTCTGGCTACCCCCGCTAGACATCTCCAAAGGATCTAAGCGCCTTAAGATCTGAGAGGATGTCTACCGTACTTGGGGATTACAGTCGTGATCCTATTTATTTATTTCATTTTTTATTAAAAAATATATATATATATATTGCATCCTGAATAAGCAACGTTATTGCCTTCAGGGCATTCTGAAACGTCCCGAAGGTAATAACGCTCTACTTAAAGTTTCTTGTTTGAAATAGGCTGGGGTTGAGAAGCTAAGTAACGGAAAGTGCTGTTATTGTGCTGGGAACAGAGTTAGCATCGTAGTGGCTTTATATGGCAGTGCCTAGAGTCTAGCTAGAATACAGGACAAAATCATTTATGCTGCTTTGCATATAAAGTTTCACATTGAGTTATTCTTTAAGAAATAAAGTTTTATATGCGCATCAAATACACGTGCTCCAAACGGTGAAGGAAAACATCGTAGGAAACCAGTTAGTATTCTTATAAACGGCGATGGGTTTGCAACCTGTCACTTATGGAATGCTAACTACTGCAAAATGTGGGCAAGTTCCAAATATAACGTTTGAACGTGCCTCTGATTACCCCCACTAGACATCTTCAAAGTATCTAAGCACCTGAAGATCTGAGAGTATGTCTACCGTACCGGATTACAGTCGTGATCATATTTTTTTTTTATAATTTTCCGATTACTTATCATCTATACTATTGTATATGTATGTATATATATGTATGTGTATGTATTGAAAAAAAGTAAAATTTGTATTATTATTTATAACTATGTAGCTTTTATCCGCGACTTCGTCCGCGTAGATTCAGTTAATCGATTTTTGACGACTAGGACGTGAAACATCCTAATCAATCCTAAAACTCAAAATATTTTTTTTGGAAAAAAGGTTAGGGTATATTTAATAACCTTGGCCGTTAACCAGATAAATTGGGGAAGATTGTTTTTGTGCCCTAAAGAGGTAATCAGAGGCGTAGATTCAGTTAATCGATTTTTGACGACTAGGACGTGAAACATCCCAATCAATCCTAAAACTCAAAATATTTTTTTTGGAAAAAAGGTTAGGGTATATTTAATAACCTTGGCCGTTAACCAGATAAATTGGGGAAGATTGTTTTTGTGCCCTAAAGAGGTAATCAGAGGCATGTTACTAGCTATGCATGTTTATTTTCAAATATTCAAAAATATTACTGCACATGTTACATTTACTGAGGTGCTTCGGAACCCAGAGGTACTCGTTATGATGGTATTCATTGATATCTCATCAGTATTCAAGCGTTGAATTGACGATTTCCGCCTTCTCGACGTATAAACTCACGGCGCTTTTGCGACACTAGTTTTATCTTGTTTTACACTATGAATTTAGCTACGACACTAAAGTTGTCTGAAAATCGGCAAGATCTTAACATGAAACAGTCTATTTGCACGCGAAACTAGGACATGTAGCGATTATGTTGTGAAACTTAACGTAAATTCGGCTCAAAACGACTAGGGAAGCATTAGATTAAGCCAAAACATCGTAGAGTTTATAGAGCTACTAGTACTATTATTTTAATAATAATAAATAAAATAAATAGGATCACTACTGTAATCGTAAGTACGGTAGACATCCTCTCAGATCTCCAGACGCTTAGATCCTTTGAAGATGTCTAGTGGGGGTAGTCAGAGGCATGTTTAAACATTATATTTGGCACATGCCCACATTTTGAAGTAGTTAGCATTCCATGCGTGACAGGTTGCAAGCCCATCGCCGCTTTTAAGAATACTGACTGGTTTCGTCACGATGTTTTCCTTTATCGTTTTGAGCACAATTATTTTACTACTAAATGGTAAAGAAAATAAGAAGATTCACAATTGAAATGAAATGTTCTCGTAATAAAACGTAAGCAATTACCGATAGCTACGAGTATGTTACAATAAGCCGTATATTACTTACTAGCGACCCGCCCCGGCTTCGCACGGGTTTAATACATATAAACCTTCCTCCTGAATCACTCTATCTATTAAAAAAAACCGCATCAAAATCCGCTGTGTAGTTTTAAAGATATAAGCATACATACAGACGCGGGAAGCGGGAAGCGACTTTGCTTTATACTATGTAGTGACTAGCGACCCGCCCCGGATTCGCACGGGTAGCATGTTATTATACATATAAACCTTCCTCCTGAATCACTCTATCTATTAAAAAAACCGCATCAAAATCCGTTGTGTAGTTTTAAAGATATAAGCAAACATACATACATACATATTACATACAGACGCGGGAAGCGGAAAGCGACTTTGCTTTATACTATGTAGTGATAGTGACGAGTAACTGTGGGTTAGTAACACCGAACACTGTGCCAAATTTCAATTCCTACGTCTCACTTAGTTTTCGAGCAAAGTGCCTGTTATAGACAGATAGAACGACAGACGCAAGAGATCTTTTATGGGTTTCGTATTTTAATTGTGTGGTACAAAAGCATACATAATACACTCGTAGAGGAATTTCTTTTACAGAGCCGTAAAGCTTGATTAGATCTTTACTAATATCCTAATAATATTGTAAATGCGAAAGTTTGTGAGTTTGTATGTATGTTTGTTCCTCAATCAGGAATCAACGACAAAACGGATTAAGTTGATATTTGCTGTAGATGTAGTTATAATTCCCGAATAAAAAATAGACTACTTTAAAATATGAAAAACATCCCAAAAACTATAAAAAAACGCAAATGGGATGATTTCTGTATAGATGGCGCTGGTGTGCATATCACAGACTAAAAACATTCAGTCTTTTCTATTCGATTATTAAAATTTGACAGGACAACGTCTGTCACGGGTCGGCTAGTTGATTATAAACCAACCATCTAACACTTCCAAATAACATAACAAATCCAACACTTGCTATTTTGATAAACTCCTCCTGTTTTCGAAATAGGTTTTAAAAGATTCATTCAGAAAACTAGTAGGACTAGTATTTAGAAATTAAGACGAGTAATAAATGTTTCTGATGAATGCAGAATCGTTTTTACTCAATAACCGCAAAACAATGTTTTTTATGACAAATATAATCTAGATAAATTACAGAAAGAAACACGAATGGTAAAACTTTTCTCGATAGATATATTTTCCAAAGTTGGCTCTTCAAAAACACGAGTTTCGTTTGAATCAAAACTATGAATAGCTAAACAGTTCATTTTTAGGGTTCCGTACTCACAGGGTAAAATATTACTAAGACTTCGCTGTCCGTCTGTCCGTCTGTCTGTCTGTCCGTCTGTCTGTCCGTCTGTCTGTCCGTCTGTCTGTCCGTCTGTCTGTCACAGGGCTGTATCTCATGGACCATGATAGCTAGACAGTTGAAATTTTCACAGATTATGTATTTCTATTGCTGCTCTAACAACAAATACTAAAAACAGAATAAAATAAATATTTAAGGGGGCTCCCATGCAACAGACGTGATTTTCGCATCCTAGCGCCATCTAGTTTCATTTGATGTTACTACGTTATTATAGGTACTTTTCGCGGTCTCATGCGACCGTTCGGGGTATGAGAGGCAAACCAATGATTCGCAATTCCGCTGGCAGGTGGCGCTATTTTACCACTATCGGTAAAGTAAGTCGGTAAATAGGTGGTACTTCACATGATCGACTAAAAAGTTTGAAATTGAATTATTGAATTCATGTAGTTAGGTAAATAGGTACCTACCTAGGTAGATATTATTAATTTAAATTTAATTTCGAGTTTGCATCCTGGCCGTGCATCAATGGATATTTTGCACGGCCAGTATGGAATTTATGTATATGCGCGTTACACGTGTTTATAACGGTGAAGGAAATCATCGAGAGGAAACCTGTTAGTATTCTTGAAAGCGGCGACGAGCCTGCAACCTGTCTCATGTGGAATGCTAACTACGTAGTTAGGTAAATAGGTAGGTTACGAGATATTATGAATTACTTTTTATGTTTTTAGGGTTCCGTACCTAAAGGGTAAAAAACGAGACTACTAAGACACCGCTGTCCGTCTGTCTGTCACCAGGCTGTATCTCGTGAACCGTGAGAGCTAGACAGTTGAAATTTTCACAGATGATGTTTTGCTTTAAAAACAGCATAAAATATATATTTAAGTGGGACTCCCGTACAACAAACCTGATTTTTTTGCTGTTTTGATAATAGTACGGAACCCTTCGTGCGCGAGTCCGACTCGCACTTGGCCGGTTTTTTATATTATTTGTTAGATAATCATGCAAGCTAAGTAAATTATAGACAGTTTCTTTTTAAATTTGATGGTTTTCAAGATAATGCAGTTTTATTACTTTTTCCGTCTTATCCGGGTAAACTCAGCCCATACAAAAAGTCAAAAATTTCAATTATCACCTTCTCAAAAGTCACAAATATAGAACAAAATACACAGGAAACAGATTAAACGATAAGAACTGTAAAAGTTATTAAAAACTGTGTAGCAGCCTCAAACGACCTCCTTGTCGCGTGAACTCTTCTGTAGCAATTATCAGGACAAAACCCATGAAATTGAAGAACGAAGTTGTAATTAGTTGCGAGACTTAAGTTTATAATAAACTAAAACTACACCGCTTGCCGGTAAAGTTTAACGCTGTCTCAGAATACATATTCCTATTATTTGCTGGGGTTCAAACTGCCACCAGGAAACTTTAGTAACATACATTGAAGTTAATCCAACCACAACCTGAACAAGAGAGTCTTCCGACTGTATTTGATTTTGTCATACTGTTCTGTACATGTCGAGGTCAGTTTAATTTTAAAATAAAAACCGGCCTAGTACGGACTTGCGCACGAATGGTACCGTATCTATAAAAAACGGCAAAAAAAATACGTTTGTTGTATGAGAGCCTCACTTAAATATTTATTTTATTCAGTTTAGTATTTGCTGTTATAGCGGCAACAGAAATGCATCATGTGTGAAAATTTCAACTGTCTAGCTATCACGGTTCATCAGATACAGCCCTGTGACAGACAGACGGACGGACAGACAGACGTATAGCAAAGTTTAGTAATAGGGTCCCGTTTTTACCCTTTGGGTACGGAACCCTAAAAACGATAACCCTAGGAAACTTTATTATCTCAAAAGCGCAAAAATATACGCAAAAAACATGGATGGAATTCATGTTACATCTCACATTCTCGGGTACTTTTGATCTTTCCTGCGGGATTGCACTCTGGGACTTGTTAGAAAATATAAAATATTTTTCACGTCTACCGGAACGGGATTTCATATGGATTTTTATAGAAAGAAAGAAGAAAGAATAACGTTTTTAATTGTGACATTACAGAGCAAAACAAAGAGACAAAAAAGCGAGAATGGTAACGAAATGGTAACATGACAATATACAATACAAAAAAAAAAGGTTACATAAACAACTAATAAACTAAAGGTGTGTCTCTCAGTACCATACACATGATGACGTCACAAAAAATGGAATCCGACTCAGCTTGATGTTGCGTTTGGTAACACAACGCTGATCTTCCGCCGGAACCAGACAAGTGCATAAACAAACCGAGAACTATACAAAATAAAAGATAAATAATAATTATAGGTAAGTATATAAAAATCAAAAACTTTAAATAACATTAGTTACAATGCCCAAAGAAAAGAAAACAGGAATATCAATAATAAAATAAAAAGGAATAGCAAAAATTTGAGAAATACAAGAGCAGTGTGATAAAAAGGGCCTAAAAAGAAATGGGAACAATAAACTTGGATTAAAGGGGTTGGTATGATAGATACCTAGTTTAAGAGGCTGCCAGTCGCTGATTGCTCTTTTTCGAAACGAAAAAAGAAATACTTCTGAACAAGCCACATCTCCTATTTTTATAAGTATATTACTTCAGGTTCCTACCAAGATTTCTATTAAGCTGAAATCATAATAGCAGAAACTTTTCACGATAAAAATATTATTTCAAAATGATACGTTTTAGAATTTATGATCGAAATATTTTATATACCTAGTATTAAAATCAACTTGTGATTTATTGTTAAAGATAGGTAATATGTAGATCTAGATTTCTATTAGAATAGATTTTTGATAAGTAATTATACATAATTTATATCATTAATTTATTCGAAAAGCTAAGGCGGACCACGCGCGGACGTGTGTTTGTCATCATTGCAGCGGTCGGTAGGATTATTTATCGAAGTGATTAAAGATGGGTACATCTTTATTCACATATACTATACATTATAAAATAGGAGATGTGGCTTGTTCACAAGTATTTCTTTTTTCGTTTCGAACAAAAATAATCGTCGACTGGCAGCGTCTTAAGAAATAAATAATTAGGAGCCGGGACCGTCTCGTATCAATATAAATATTCACAAACGCTGAACTCGTAGCGCAATCGTAGCTCCTTGCTACGCTTCGCGTAGCCTGATGGTACGTACGTAGATGTGGTTGTTCACTTAATTAACTAGTTCATTAAACGTAATAAGCTAATATTTAAATTGAATAAACGGTGAATCGACAATATTATCAAAATTTAGTTAAAGATATTTATTTTACTAATGTTTTCCCAAAAAGTTCCAAGTTTGAAGGAGGAAAGTGAATACGAAATAGCGGTTTCGTCTTTTTAAAATAGAAATATTGGGCCCGCGCTGTGGTTGTCTCTACTTCTCATACGTTTATATCTTGGGCGAAGCGCAACAGCAATAGCTTTTTAAATACCTATTGTTAAATTTTGTCGCTGCTGGAAACCCTAACTACGTTGACGCCGACATGCCTCAGGACACAAAAGGCCAACCAAACTGGCCGTGCTAATCACTGTTGTTCTCAGTCTACTGCAAGATAATCTCATTAGACTTACTTGGCCTCGGTTGCTCGAACACTGATTAACTAGCGGTAGCTAGGTGAGACATTTCATCACTACATAGTATAAAGCAAAGTCGCTTCCCGCTTACCGCGTCTGTTTGTATACTTATATCTTTAAAACTACACAACGGATTTTGATGCGGCTGTTTTTAATAGATAGAGTGATTCAGGAGGAAGGTTTATATGTATTAAATCCGTGCGAAGCCGGGGCGGTCGCTAGTCTGGAATATAGGCAAGTAGCTGGGTGCCTAGCAAGTAAACATTTACGATTCTGTAATGTGCCAATCTCGTGGCGTAATCTATACTCATTTTCAAACTCGTGATTTATAATAATTATAATAATGTAGTTTATTTATTTTATCTCACAATGTTGAGCATTAACAGTAACTGCAATCAGACAATTAACGTTAATACAAAGTAAGCGTCGGGAAAATATTAGAGGTAATAAATCTATAAAAAGACGTTTCAAAGTAATCCTTGTGATTTTATTGAAATAAATGATTTTAAAATTTGAATTTGAATTTGAATATAGATATTTAAGAAAGTCGTGTTAGTTACACTATTTATTACAAAAACGGTTGGACCAATTTCACTACATAGTATAAAGCAAAGTCGCTTTACGCTTCCCGCGTATGTATGTATGTATGTTTGCTTATATCTTTAAAACTACACAACGGATTTTGATGCGGTTTTTTTTTAATAAATAGAGTGATTAAAGAGGAAGGTTTATATGTATAATACATGCATAATATAGTAGAGAAACACTGATAATTTTAGAGGTTTCTAATGTGATGTCGTAAATAAACACATTTTTTTGCGCTTACATTGCAAATGCTGGCTGAACCCCACGAGATATATCAAAATAATGTAAGTACTACAGTATTGTACACCTTAAAAACGTCTACAAAAAAGTCCACGATGGTATTAGAAATGTCTTACGCACAGCGAAGCGGGCACGGGTCAGCTAGTTTATGATAATTTATATTTATTTATATTTTTGTGTTTTTAGAAATTGTCTCCGTCAGGAATAGGATAAGTATTAAAACATTCCAAAAATTAAAGAAAAACCTTGCAGTGTTCAGTTTGATTTGGAAACAGAAACGGGAACGGGGACATAATACAACATTTGTAAATTCTAAAGCGATACGAAGTTCGCCGGGTTAGGTTAGGTTAATATTTATACACTACTATTAATTAACGAGGTAAAATTTGTTATTTTGCTTGTAATGGATAAACTAAAAACTCCTGGATCAAATTTAAAAATTCTTGCTTGTAATAAAACAATAACATCTTGAATCTAATATTAGTTATAAATGATAAAATTATTTTCTAGCAATATTTCTTTTCACTATACCTTTAAATTAATCTACGTAGTGACCGTAGTATGTAGAAAATCCATTAATGTACGGCCGGGATACCACAATCTTTGGATTGAAAGTCAACTGTGTCACTCGGCGACCACAATTTTAATAATTAAAACAGCTAATGATTAATTATTCGATAAGCTATAGAGCTCGAGGTGGCGGCCATTCATTTCACGGTTGATCGCAAATTGCGACTATTAATTATTGTTTATCTAACCGTGGGTTTTCGAAAGCTCATCAACCAATAATTACGAGATCGCCAAATAGTCGGTGAACCGGCAAATACATTGCACGAGCAATAATTAGCTATCTTTGCCAGGACTGCGAGTGTATTCCTCAGATTCTAAACAAAAGTGTTAAGAGGAGTAATAAATATTTTTTAAGAATGCAGAATCGTTTTTTCTCAATATCCGCAAAACATACAGTTTTGTTTTTTATGACAAAGATAACTTAAGGGTATAATCTAGATAAACTACAGACAGAAACACGATTGGTGAAACTTTTCTCGATAGATTTATTTTCCAAAGTTGGCTCTTCAAAAACACTAGTTTCGTTTTTAATCAAAACTATGAATAGCTAAACTGTTTATTTTTATATATTTCGTTAGATAATCATACTAGGTAAGTAAATTACAGACAGTTTCTTTTTAAATTTGATGGTTTTCAAGATAATGCAGTTTTATCACTTTTTCCGTCTTATCCGGGTAGATTTAGCCCATACAAAAAGTCAAAAATTTCTGGTATCGCCTTAATAATCAACACCATATTACAAATACATACCTAAAACTGTACTTGTAAATGAGTCTTATAAACTACTAACCGACCCGTGACAGACGTTGTCCTGTCCTTTCAATAATTGATTGACAGCAAAATCCATATTTACAAAATGATCATTTATTGAATTCATTTGTGTTGTTCAAACTTCACATAAACCATCTACTAAATAGTCCGAACAAAGCTTAAACATTTGGTTTGGATAGGTGAGCCCGTTCTTGAGTTATAATAATTATGTATGGATTAATACTAACTAGGTTCGATTCTTAATTCTATTATATATATGCAAAAGGTTTCTAACAAAACAATGTGTTATTAGGGTAGTACGAGTAATAATCAAGACCTCTATCACCTACCTAGCTAAAAACTTGTGATAATAACTGAGGTAGATGTTCTACTTTGCAGTAAGCCTCAGGGATTTGGTCCGTCTGTCCACCATATCTTCTACAAAGTAATAGTACCTGAATGAACGAGCTTTTCTCGGTATTTCATTGCCTGGAAACAGGATAAAACGACGATTTCTAAAAATAAACCTAGCTAGATCTTTTTATCGCCCCCGAGTCGTTTTCGATATTAAGATTATATTTATAGAATTGATCGAAGGAATCTCAAATAGATAGAAGTTGTGAAACATGAGTAGTGTTTTGTATATTTTTATAAATTTTATAATACAAACTTTGTTATTTATCAAAATAAAACACAACCTAACGTCAGTAATGCCGTTTTTAACCTTGAAAAAAATTATAAACGGGTTCTATAGTTTCGGAGGCTATCTTCTACATCCAAACTCACAAACAAACTTTACCTCTTTATAATATTAGTGTAGATTGATGTAGATTGGATTTGCGCACGAAGGGTTCCGTAACATTATCTAAAAAAACGGCAAATTAAATCACGTTTGTTGTATGGGAGCCCCACTTAAATATTTATTTTATTCTGTTTTTAGTATTTATTCTGGCAGCAGAAATAAATAATCTGTGTAAATGTTAACTGTCTAGCTATCACGGTTCATGAGATACAGCCTTGTGACAGACAGACGGACAGACGGACAGTGAAGTCTTAGTAATTGGGTCCAGTTTTTAACCTTTGGGTACGGAACCCTAAAAAGTAACTAAAAAAAATTACATCAGCTCGTTCGTTCGATTGGTCAGTCTTTATTAAGTCGTTATAATTATGATTTTAGATTTACCTCTTTTGAAGACGGAGTCTTATGGCGAGACTTGTCTGTCTTGATTGATCACTTAGAACTCCTTAGCCGTATGAACACGTTTATAACAAAAATT
This sequence comes from Hydriomena furcata, assembly GCA_912999785.1. Lineage (NCBI taxonomy): Eukaryota > Metazoa > Arthropoda > Insecta > Lepidoptera > Geometridae > Hydriomena > Hydriomena furcata. The sequence goes on from OU538821.1 coordinate 7,020,036, forward strand.
TACCTTACCGTCGGACCTTTTGTCCATACTTATAAAAATACCAATTTTACTGTGTAAGGAGCCATGGTGTAGAGCTAAGCTTAAAATCCTTCCAGCCAACTGCACTTGAGTTCTTTCGATAACACCATTTTAAAACAAATCATTATCCTTACAGCAAACACTTCCCGGCTTACATCGCCTGCCACTAAGCTAAGCCTGTTTCACTTCTAATTTGTATCATTTTAAAATGAGCTTTATTTCATTGATGTTAGTTTCAAAATGGCCTGGACTGTGCGGTCTATGTGGGTATACGAAGAAGCACCGTAGAACAGTGAACGTTCCCAAAATTTTAACCAAAAACAAATTACGCGCAGTCTTGTACGACAATCAATGCTGCCGTGCATGGCAAAGTGGTACCTATTGTGCCTATACAGTGGACCTCCGGTAATCCGACAAACATTATGTAGGGCAGTGTCGGACTATCGAATTTGTCGGATTATAGAGCACTGCCTAAGACCCCCTATAGTCCGGATTTTTTTACAAAAGAGTACCTTGTAATCCGACAAATTACATATATATCCAATGATAATATTCTATATGTTATAATTAAACAAAGTCATGTCGGATTACAGGGGGCGCCGGATTAGACAGGGGCCGGATTATCGGGGGTCCACTGTATGTTCATATTCGTACATGGCATAATGCCTTGTCACAAATTACATTTTTTTCTTCTTTTCTTTAGTTTTTGCTGCCATTTCTCGATGCCATCAGTGAGATACTAGGTTAGTACGTAGCTGAACTACAGAAGAAACTGTTATGTCTTCTGTGGCTAAGCTAAAAAGCCTCGAACATCGTCAGAGCCCATTTATCGGTTGAGCGCTTCAGAAAATATTATATTTTCTACATTTTATTCGCTGGCGATCTTCGCAGAATCTTTAAGAATTTGTGAATATAAAATGCAGCGGGGGTTGGTACATGGTTCAGTAAATTGTGGTTTAAAATATTCTTACTTAGTATTTAAAGTTCAAATATGCTGGTATATTTCTGCTTTTATTTCTTAGACCATGATAGTACGTTCAAATTTCGTTAAGCGTGCATTTTTTTAAACTTACAAGCATGTTTACTAGTGCTTCCTTCTCTTGTTCACCAATCAATAAAATTATTTTTGATATATTTTGACAGATATACCTACATTCAAGCATGGTAATAACTACGAATATCCTAATAATAATAAAAATGAGGATGTTTACTTGTATGTTTGGAAAATCAATCAGGCCTAAGCGACAGAACGGATTGTGATGAAATGTAGTAAATGTAGATTTGCTGTAAATGTAGTTAAAAATTCAGATTGAAAAAAAACAACCGAAAAACAACCCAATTTAATTTTATAAAAACGCAAAAAGGATGATTTTGGTATAGATGGCGCTGATGTGCAACAAGTCTGACATCACAGACTAAAAACATTTAGTCATCATAGTAACGCAGTTTGACTAATGAATGATAGATAGATATATAGATAGATAACACTTTATTGATTACCACACGATACGTATTCTACCAAAATTTTTAATTTGTTTTATCAGTAGGTACAAGGATTTTAATTAAAAAAAATTGAAAGTGACCTGAAATTGGTTTTTTCTATGCGATTATTGAAATTTGGACAGGACAAAGTCTATCGCGGGTCGGCTAGTATATAATAATAATTACATAATATAGTATAACAGTGTAATGACTCAAAAGTAACATTATTAGTTAGAGTCTGCTCGCGACCTTGGCTATTGTAACATAGCCGAAACGTCGGGAAAGTAAACTAAAAGTAATTACGTGATAAAGACCCGTGTCAAAATCTATAGTTATTATTAACCTAAGTTCTATGAACGTTTTTTTTAGAAGTGGGTCGTACTTTAGATAAATTGTCGTAGGTACCTATATAAAAATGGAAAAGGTTGATTACTTCTATTACATCAAGATTGTTATTTTTCCAGTAATCTTAATCCTAATATCCTAATATGTATCCTGTATGTTTGATCCTCAATCAGGCCTAAACGACAAAATAAATTAAGTTTAAATTTGCTGTAGATGTAGATATAATGCCCGAATAAATAATAGACTACTTTAAAATATGAAAAACATCCCCAAAACGATAAAAAAAACGCAAAAGGGATGATTTTTGTATTGATGGTGGACAACAAATCTGACACATACTAAAAACATTCTGTCTTTTCTATTCGACCATTGAAATTTGACAACGTCTGGCACGGGTCGGCTAGTAGTACATAAAGTAATCTTCGTAATTCCAGTAATCTTATACTTGTATGTTACATTCTCGCTTATTTTTTTGTAACTCACTCGGCTACTGCACTTCCCACGTGCGACCGTTTCCACGTTCGAAATTTATTTTTTCGCGGAAGTATAACATGGCCGGATCGGGTTCTAGTACTTACTTACTTAAAAGCGCATAACTGGTTTTAAAACCGGATCGCTTAATACGGCGTTTGCTAGGGGTGGTACTAGCAATTTCATCAATTTCGGAACGAAGATGACATAATGAAGATTTTAACACGATTGAACTGAAATTTGGCATACTTATGTAAGACAAGCTGACCCTGAGACTTGAAATGTTGTCTTAAGTTCCCGTTCCCTATCAATTGTGTAGCAAAAAAAGAATACCTACCTGTCATCGTTAAGAGATTTTTACTATTCATAGTTGTAAATATCAACCGTTTAGTAAGAATATCTTGATGATGGCCTACAAATGAAGTAAAAATATTTATAAGAAACGGGAAAAAGCAAAAACGCCTGCCTTCTTCGTTGAAACATAGTTATATTTTTTGTTTGTATTAACTATCAACAAGAATAGAAATATATGTTCAATGGTGATGGCACAGTCGACGAAGATGGAGAATGAAGAAACTAAATTAAAATGCAGGACGTCGGTAAATTTATTAGGTTTTTTAAAGTTGTATTTAATACTAATTGTATAGTTGTATTTAATATTATTGTATACTTCACTGTCCCGTTCCCGTTCCCGTTCCCGTTACCGTATTATCAAACCTAATAAAGCTCAAATTGACTCTACGTTTTAGTTAGAAAACTTTTGTATGGGAAAAAGAAAAGGGCTGTTTTTAGGGTTTTCCCGGCAAATTATTCCAATTTTTCTCACCTTTTAAACCTTCCCTAGATCTCCACGAACATTTCAAGACCAAGATAAGATAAATCCGTTTATCCGTTCTCGAGTTTTAGCGAGACTAACGAACAGCAATTGATTTTTATATAGCTAATCTGATGATGGAGTCAGGAGCTGTTCAACGGGACTCCACAATAAATAGTCTGATTAAGATAAAATCTCCAATGACAATATAAATTGATGGTACTAGCGAGCTGGTCTGGTGATGGAGCTCGAATGGAGCCATAGAAACTGCCTAACTACACAACATAACGTCTTGTTTGGGCTCATTGGACTTATCTTTACGATTACTAGAGCCCTAAAATTTATAAAAGCTTGATATTAAAAATATATAAAAATAAACTTATTTATTCACTAGAAACAAAAATACAAGTTTTGCCATATTATATTAGTAGGGTAGAAAAGCTAATATAAACATTACCAGTCTATATTTGAACTACGGCTGGAACTTGCTATGTCGGAACCGGTATAAAGTTACACGCTGGAACACAAACTAGCGTATTACGGGGAAGTTTGTTTGTTTGCAGTTTATTACGTACGTTCAGCTCGGAAAATCGCTTCGATATGAGTTAATTGCGGAGTGGTGGTCCGAACTGCCGAAAGTGCAGTTTTTTATAGACCAACGTGAATACTTATTGGCTACGATTATGTTATAAGATGGAAGAAAGAAGAGAGACAAACATTTATTCTGTTTTTAGCATTTGTTGGTCTAGCTGCAACAGAAAACAATTTCAACTGTCTAGCTATCACGGTTCATGAGATTCAGCCCAGTGACAGACAGACGGACGGACAGACAGACAGACAGACAGACGGACAGCGAAGTCTTAGTAATAGAGTCCCGTTTTTACCCTTTGGATACCGAACCCTAAAAATTGTGCCGTCGTAAAGAACAGGCGACCCGATTATTCCTTTTTAAATGAGATGAAATGAAATAGGATCTGAACTATCGTCACCAGTCATCCTCTCAGATCACCGTGCGCTCAGAACTATGAAGATGTCTAAAGAGAGTAGTCAGAGACACGTCCGAATGTTACATGCTCACTTTTGCTGTAGCTAGCATGGAGCGTGACGGGCTGCAAGCCTATATGCAAACACCAATAATCATTTTGTCGTTGGTATTTTTGAGTTGTCAGAATGAAAGATAAGCATCTAGGTTTATATAAAAATCTTAGACCTTTAAACACACTTCCAAGTGAACAATAATAATATGATTTTCGTTAATAATATTCAGTACCTATTGAAATATTTTCTCTTACAAAATCACACCCGCGCGGCAACAAATTGCGTGGCCATTCAAACTGTCTTATATGGATTGGTATAATTACAGTGCAGTGAACTAGCAATCGTTGGATATGCTACCATAACCTTAAAAAATTAAGGTTCAAGTTTGCGTGAGCGTAGCTTATAAGGAAAACTCTTTAGAGTTTGCAGAAAATTCAACCATAATGCCAATAGATATAAAGCTTGAATTAAATCTATTGGTGTGTGTTTTACTTGAATATCAACCTCCCGCCTCACGCAGTCGATGAACGTGCGATAATAAAGCATATTTTTACTATTATTGCTATTAGAGTTTATTATAAAAGAGTTATTTTTATTTCCTCATACTGCAGTTTAAACCCAGAGGATACTATCTCCTGATAAATATGGGATTTGCAATTACCATCTGAGCATAACAAAGCTACTATCGAAAATTCAAAGAACATTACTGGCAGTGAAAAAATAGAAACAATAAAACTTTGTTGCAATGTTTTTGCTTTATATATTAACTAGCCGACCCGTGACAGACGGTGTCCTGTCAAATTTCAATAATAGAATAGAAAAGACTCAATGTTTTTAGTCTGTGATGTCAGATTTGTTGCACACCAGCGCCCATCTATCTATCATCTATCCCTTTTGCGTACTTTAACATTTTGGGGATGTTTTTTTATATTTTAAAGTAGTCTATTGTTTATTCGGGCAGTATATCTACATCTACAGTAAATTTCAACTTAATCTGTTTTGTCGTTTATGCCTGATTGAGGAACAAACATACATACAAACTCACAAACTTTGACATTTATAATATTATTAGGATAGGATAGAATACTAGCTTTTACTCGCGCCTTTGCATAAATTCCGGAAATCATTGATATTCCAAAAAAAACAAAATAATTTAATGAGTAAATAGTAGCCTACTTTAGTCCCAAGACTTTAAACTATAATTATATAAAATATCATCACATCGGGCGTGATAACGTTACAGACAAACAGACAGACGGACAGTTACTTTAGCATTTATAATATTAGTATAGATAGTATGAATAGAACCAAGAATCAAACATCATTCCCCAAAATAACTATCTCTAAATAATAATAATAATCATCTTAGCTTAGCCATCCTAGACTACCTTTGAGAAAAACACATACGTATCCAAACTAGGTTAAACCTGTATTGATGGTATATCTAATATCTATGCCCTCCGCCAGATATATTTACGCGCTTATGCAAAATCTATCTATATACATATATAAAAATCAATGCACCTTTCGTTGTAATTTTATAACTCAAGAACGGGCTCACCTATCCAAACCAAATGTTTAGGCTTTGTTCGGACTATTTAGTAGATAGTTTATGTGAAGTTTGCACAAAATCGGTAAAGCGGTTTAAATTTTTTTAATATTTTACTATATAAGTAGCGACGCACGTACCGGGCCGCTGTTATATACTTTTTGATCAATTTTATTAGTACCTACTTGCATTCATACTCATTGGTAGATTAGTGATATTGTGTTTCTACGATAAATAAAAAAAAACCATTTTAATATGGTTTGTATGGGCTATGAAAAATTGTTATAGAATAGTTTATTATGAGATTATTGAGCCCTTTCGATTGGCATTTAAAAAAATACAAATTCATTATTTCTAACTCGCCCCATAGTGCGCCGCGGTCATTCAAGGGCCGTGTCGGTGGAGTAGAATAGTAGGATGTTGGGTTAAGATGCAAAGTATACATGAACCAACTATGCTTCACAGACAATTTTTGATATATTTAGTTGTGTGTATTTAGTTTTAACTAGGAATCAAATATAATTCTGAAGAACCTCTTAGAATTTAAAAGAATTGACATAATCTAGGTTAAGAACTTTTTAGTAGTTACAGGATTTGCAAATAATGTCATGTGTGAGCTTAGTTTATAGGGATTCGAAGAATTTTTAGATATAAGATATAAGATATAAGATATAAGATATAAGATATAAGATATAAGATATAAGATATAAGATATAAGATATAAGATATAAGATATAAGATATAAGATATAAGATATAAGATATAAGATATAAGATATAAGATATAAGATATAAGATATAAGATATAAGATATAAGATATAAGATATAAGATATAAGATATAAGATATAAGATATAAGATATAAGATATAAGATATAAGATATAAGATATAAGATATAAGATATAAGATATAAGATATAAGATATAAGATATAAGATATAAGATATAAGATATAAGATATAAGATATAAGATATAAGATATAAGATATAAGATATAAGATATAAGATATAAGATATAAGATATAAGATATAAGATATAAGATATAAGATATAAGATATAAGATATAAGATATAAGATATAAGATATAAGATATAAGATATAAGATATTAAAAAGTATATTGTAGGTATACCCAAAATTAAAAAAATAAATCAAATAATTTTCTAATTGAGTACAATGCGCGGTCTTATCACTAAAAAGCTTTTTTTTCAGGACACTTGATTCCAGATGTGTATAGTTAAATATGGATAAACTAACAAACGAAAACAAAATGCCGCACGTCGTTCAATTATTTTTGCGGTTGTGAATTGTATATAATATCAATACCTGCTCTTAAATAATTGAACGAGGTCATGCCGACCTACTGGCGACTAATTACAAGCAGACAGCAGGTTGCAGATGCTATAAGTATTTATCAAATTTTAGTAAATAAACAATGTAAACAAGCTAATCTGTAAAATGATAAATAATAGATTTGATATTGCTCTTATTGATATCACTATTTCACATCTAGAGCTATTCAGTATTCATGTCTGTCAAACCAAGTCAATCTATTTATTTAAAACATAAACGAATTTTGATATTGATATGGTTACTATAAAATGTTCGTTAATTGCGTAATAGCATAGGATAGAAGGACCCTTGTAGAGACTGAATAATTTAACCAACTTAGTATTATATGGATCTCACAACTTTTTACGGTAGAAGAACTGAGTTGCGTTGCGAAACTTGGCTTTTTTACAAGTTATGTTTTTGAAGGCATTTAATAATTGATTGTACACCATAAATAATAAAAACAAATCAAATTATTTCCTGATATACGAGGTCATAGCATTAAAAATATTTTTTTCTATAATACCTGATTCCAGAAGAGAAACGAAAAACAATGTCTCATGTCGTTGAGTACATTTTGCTATTACAAATTGTATAAAAAATTACCAATTTTAATCTGTTCGATATTTGGTTTTGCCCACTATTTTATTAACTTGTACAATTTTGCCCCCTTTTTGAAATCATATAAGTTTTATTCGATTTTTTTGTACAAAATCGGACCTATTGCTCTTATTTTTCATTGTTTGCTCATTTTTTGTACCTAGAGTCTAGAACAAATGTATTAGTATCTAGTAGATAAAAAATAATTATAATTATTGATTTTCACAGGTTTTCTTTTAAGTTGTATTTAATATCAATTGTGTAGCAAAAAAAACTGCGCTCATCGTTGAGAGGTTTTTACTAGCCTTAGTTGTAATGAATATCAACCGACTGGAAACAATCCCTTGATGATGGCAGTTTAGCCTACTGAATAAAGAAGATTTATAAGAAAAGGAAAAAAGCTATAAACGCCAACAGACATCATTGAAGATAATTGTTAAGTCCTTGGTTGTATTAATCACCACCAAGTGCTTAACAAATACCTTCCATGGTGAACAGTCGACGAAAGTGACGAACGAGGAAACCAAACCAGGATGCCGCACGTCGTAAGTTAATTTTGTTATTTAAAGTAGTATTTAATACCAATTGTAAAGCAACACTTTGCACGTTTCATATAAATATAACTAGCTGACCTGTGCCCGCTTCGCTGGGCGACAGATAGTTTCACATCTGGTAATGCAATCTTCAAAATAAATTATAGCCTATATGTTGCCGAGGACTAATAGCTACATAATAAAAAATGATTAATCAAAATCCTTCTAGTAGTTTTTGCGTAAAAGCCGGACAACAGACAGACAGACAGACAACAATTTTAAAATGTTTTTTTTAGCTTGTGTTACTTGTATTAAGGCCCCAAGGAGTATTTTTTTTAGTTTTTTTTCAATGTACAGAATTGAACTCTTCTACAGTTTTATTATATGTATAGATTATTTGATGTAAGAAGAGATTAGAATATGGGGTTGCATTTTACGCGTTTGTAATTCAATCTTTACACAAGCAGATGTCAGGTTGCTGATGCTTACTCTACCTGCTCATATCTGTGTATTTAAACTTACTTTACATCGATATATTTTAACCAAAGTACCTCGGTCATCAGACCGAGCTTTATTCGGTTTTTTATTTCCTGAAAACACGGATAAAACAAAGTTTTCTAAAAATGAAACCAAGCTTGATCGATTTATTGCCCGAAACATCCTGCATACAAAATTTCATGAAAATCGTTGGTGCTGTTTCCGAGATTCAGATTATAATTATATACAAGAGTTGCTCGTTTAAACAAAATAAACAATGTAAACAAGCTAATCTGTAAAATGATAAATAATAGATTTGATATTGCTCGTATTGATATCACTATTTCACATCTAGAGCTATTCAGTATTCATGTCTGTCAAACCAAGTCAATCTATTTATTTAAAACATAAACGAATTTTGATATTGATATGGTTACTATAAAATGTTCGTTAATTGCGTAATAGCATAGGATAGAAGGACCCTTGTAGAGACTGAATAATTTAACCAACTTAGTATTATATGGATCTCACAACTTTTTACGGTAGAAGAACTGAGTTGCGTTGCGAAACTTGGCTTTTTTACAAGTTATGTTTTTGAAGGCATTTAATAATAGATTGTACACCAAAAATAATAAAAACAAATCAAATTATTTCCTGATATACGAGGTCATAGCATTAAAAAAATTTTTTTCTATAATACCTGATTCCAGAAGAGAAACGAAAAACAATGTCTCATGTCGTTGAGTACATTTTGCTATTACAAATTGTATAAAAAATTACCAATTTTAATCTGTTCGATATTTGGTTTTGCCCACTATTTTATTAACTTGTACAATTTTGCCCCCTTTTTGAAATCATAGAAGTTTTATTCGATTTTTTTGTACAAAATCGGACCTATTGCTCTTATTTTTCATTGTTTGCTCATTTTTTGTACCTAGAGTCTAGAACAAATGTATTAGTATCTAGTAGATAAAAAATAATTTGTAGGAGCGCAAGTGACGTGCACTCGGCTTCAGTACAAAAATCAAACTGAACTCAACCGGGAACGGACTAATATGGCGTGCATATGTCCGCGTGTTGATGTCCGTTTCCGTTCACAGACAAAAAAACTAACGACTAAGCTTATAGACTAAATATAAACAACCATAAACAATTATTTACAACTTAGACTAATAAGTACTATCGTACTCCCTACAAATTATAATTATTGATTTTCACAGGTTTTATTTTAAGTTGTATTTAATATCAATTGTGTAGCAAAAAAAAAACTGCGCTCATCGTTGAGAGGTTTTTACTAGCCTTAGTTGTAATGAATATCAACCGACTGGAAACAATCCCTTGATGATGGCAGTTTAGCCTACTGAATAAAGAAGATTTATAAGAAAAGGAAAAAAGCTATAAACGCCAACAGACATCATTGAAGATAATTGTTAAGTCCTTGGTTGTATTAATCACCACCAAGTGCTTAACAAATACCTTCCATGGTGAACAGTCGACGAAAGTGACGAACGAGGAAACCAAACCAGGATGCCGCACGTCGTAAGTTAATTTTGTTATTTAAAGTAGTATTTAATACCAATTGTAAAGCAACACTTTGCACGTTTCATATAAATATAACTAGCTGACCTGTGCCCACTTCGCTGGGCGACAGATAGTTTCACATCTGGTAATGCAATCTTCAAAATAAATTATAGCCTATATGTTGCCGAGGACTAATAGCTACATAATACAAAATGATTAATCAAAATCCTTCTAGTAGTTTTTGCGTAAAAGCCGGACAACAGACAGACAGACAGATAGACAAAAATTTTAAAATGTTTTTTTTAGCTTGTGTTACTTGTATTAAGGCCCCAAGGAGTCTTTTTTTTAGTTTTTTTTCAACAGAATTGAACTCTTCTACAGTTTTATTATATGTATAGATTATTTGATGTAAGAAGAGATTAGAATATGGGGTTGCATTTTACGCGTTTGTAATTCAATCTTTACACAAGCAGATGTCAGGTTGCTGATGCTTACTCTACCTGCTCATATCTGTGTATTTAAACTTACTTTACATCGATATATTTTAACCAAAGTACCTCGGTCATCAGACCGAGCTTTATTCGGTTTTTTATTTCCTGAAAACACGGATAAAACAAAGTTTTCTAAAAATGAAACCAAGCTTGATCGATTTATTGCCCGAAACATCCTGCATACAAAATTTCATGAAAATCGTTGGTGCTGTTTCCGAGATTCAGATTATAATTATATACAAGAGTTGCTCGTTTAAAGGTATTAGATAAATTGTCATTTACTAGCAGTCCGAATCACAATTTGTGTTATGGAGCTGTTCATGATAGTCAAATTTGAATACCTATTGAATAATTTGAGAGCCTAAAATGTGACGCATATTTATATAGTTAAAGATATAAATAAAAACTTGAGAGGTGTCAAGGGACACCCGGTTGGAACGAAGTTCTTTTCGATTAATTAGTGAAGGAATTGTAATAAAATTTTATTTCTTTTATGTTAAAATAATATGTTTTTTATTATTATCAAATATAATGTAATATAAACTTAATCAGTAGGCTCAATTTTTGTCAATCTAGCTAGTTAGATGAGAAACAAACGCAAAGCAAATAAATAGGTAACCCACCTTCCTAAGTAGATACCACCTACCAACTAATGATGTTTTGGTAATCTCCTACTTGCACAATAAGTCGTTTATTAGTTTACAGTTATGTTGTACTGAACACAAAATAACGTGGGACAAGGGAAGGGGAATCAACTTCGACTTCGACTTCGACTTCGACTTCGACTTCGACTTCGACTTCGACTTCGACTTCGACTTCGACTTCGACTTCGACTTCGACTTCGACTTCGACTTCGACTTCGACCTCGACCTCGACCTCGACCTCGACCTCGACCTCGACCTCGACCTCGACCTCGACCTCGACCTCGACCTCGACCTCGACCTCGACCTCGACCTCGACCTCGACCTCGACCTCGACCTCGACCTCGACCTCGACCTCGACCTCGACCTCGACCTCGACCACGACCTCGACCTCGACCTCGACCTCGACCTCGACCTCGACCTCGACCTCGACCTCGACCTCGACCTCGACCTCGACCTCGACCTCGACCTCGACCTCGACCTCGACCTCGACCTCGACCTCGACCTCGACCTCGACCTCGACCTCGACCTCGACCTCGACCTCGACCTCGACCTCGACCTCGACCTCGACACAATTAATAGATATATAAATAAAATACAAAAAATGTAGTTAATTATTATTATTTTTTCTATACATGCGACGCCGCACAGCTTACAATAGCTTACTATAGCAAAAAGTGTCGTGACAACTTTTCGTAAGAATTTTTTCCGTCTAGCCCCCTTTCACAACGCGCGATAAGGAACTTCGTTCCAAAAACATCTAATAATTATCAAGTTTAGTACAATTTTTTCAGGATCATTTTTTTCAGGGAGAAGTTAAATATGGATAAACGAAGAAACGAAAACAAAATGCCGCTCATCGTTGATGGATTGTTGCTATTCTGAATTTGTATTAAATATCAATACCTCTGCAACAAATCACTAAATAAAGGCGTCATGACCTACTGGCAACTAAACACAAGGCAGACGATAAGTTGCAGATATTTAAGGTATATATAATTCTTGTAGTTTACGATAGAAGCAAGCAATACTGGTAACATTACAAAAGTACAATGCGCAGTTTTATCACTTCAAAGCATTTTTTTTTTCAGGGTACCTGATTCCAGATGTGAGTAACATAGAGAAGCGAAAACAAAATGCCTTACGTCGTTGAGTACATTTTTAAATTCCAAATTTTAAAGCAAATTACCATATTTTGTCTGTCCGTTATTTGTCCCCTCTCTGGTTTTTCCTACTATTTTCTATCTTATACAAATTGTAGATATTTGCCCCCACTTTGAAATCATTTAAGTTTAATCATTAAGACTTGTCGTGTTTTTGTTACAAAACTTGACCTTATGATTTTATTTTTCATTGTATGCTCACTTGTATTGTCAAGAAGAAAATGATTAGGTAGTATCAAGTAGATAAAAAATAATTATAATCATTGATTTTCACAGGTTTAATATTATGTTGTAATTAATATCAATCGTGTAGCAAAAAAAAAATGTATAAATCTTTAATAGCCATAGTTATTTTAAAAATAAACTATTTGTAACAATGTTTTGTTGAAGACAGTACAGCCTACTACTGAATAAAGAAGTTTTACAAAAAAAGGGAAAAAGCAACAAAAGCCAGCCGTCATCGTTGAGATATGTTTTTAATTCTTGGTTGTATTAACCATCACCAAGATTAATTACATGATCTCAATGGTGACGGCACAGTCGACGAAGTTTACGAATGCAGAATCTTGCTATTTAAAATTGTATTTAGTACCAATTGTATAGCAACAAATAACTTTATGATGGCGCCTACTAGCGATTAACAAGTTGAAATACCACTTTGATGAATGGAAAACTGGGTTGCATTTTACGAGAGAGAGCTCATCGTCGTGATGATCTCCAAGGTAAATCTGGTGGTTCTTCCTTCACTTAATTAGTAGATTAGTCACAATTTCACTTCCAGAGTTGTTCATGTCAGTAAATTTATTAGTTATCGAATAGATTGAGAACCTAAAAAGCGTCGCACATTATATTAAGACTAGCTGTCCCGACAGACGTTGTCCTGTCAAATTATTATTATTTTCCATACCTTTTCCTAACTATTACAACATGAAAATAATTTGCTAAATCGGTCCAGCCGTTTACGTGTGATGCTATGACCAAGGAAAATAGGGATTTATTTTGATATATAAGATTTATATTTCAGATAAAGATATAGATTTATAATTTTTTTTCACTTTCAAAACTTTCGTGAGTTGTACTACGCGTTATGGTCCACTCACCCTGAAGAAGATTCTCTAGATGAATCGAAACATTGTCGGTGTCCTCATTGACAATTTATCATTTACGTGAGTAATTTCCCGTTGTTATAATAATGTGTAGATTTATAATGTTTAATTAATCACCAAAAATAATTATCTGATTGAGTACAATGCGCGGTCTTATCACTAAACATATATTTTTATTTCAGGATACCTGATTTCAGACGTGTTTTAGTTAAATATGGAAAAACAAAGAAACGAAATAAAATGCCGCACGACGTTGAATGATATTTTCTATTCTGAAAATTGTATATATAATAGCAATACCTATGCAACAATTCACTAAATAAAGGCGGCATGACCTACTGGCGACTAAACTCAAGCAGACGACCAGGTTTCTGATGCTTAAGGTATTTATAATTCTAGTAATTATACGATATAAACAAGCGAATCAGTAAAATTAGAACATAATAGATATGATATTGCTTATAATTGTCAACAAAACCACAATTTCACATCTAGAGCTATTATTCATGTCTGTGAATATTTGGTTATCGATTATATTGAACAGCTAAAAAGCGACGCAAATATAGATAGATAGATTTATATATTGCTTTACTATACACCAACAATAAATACAAATAAATCAAATAATTTTCAGATTGAGTACAACCGCGCATTGTAACTTATCATTAAAAAAAAATCTCAGGGTACAAACAAAGACGACAGGTGGCTGATGCTTAAGATATATAAAATTTTTGTATATTTACGATAGAAACAAGCAATTTGCATGTCGGTAATATATATTTTTTTTAATTTAATCAACCAACTTATGATGGGTTAAACAAATATTGTCTGACTTATTGGCTTAAGATATCGTATCACCTAAATTATACCAAGAAACTAGAATCAGAACTCGAAACAGTAACTTTGCACTCCTTCTAGGTACTTACACACTTTGCAAAGTCGCTGACGATAAACAAAGAGGTGGGAAGAAGCGAATACAACATGCCGCTCGTCGTTCGGAAGTTTTTTGGAAGCCAAAGTTGTGTTTAAATATCAATTGGCCCAACAAACTTTTAAATGGCAACACGGCTTCTACCAAATAAAGGAGATTTATAAAAAAACAGGAACAAAAGAATAAACCCCAGGCGTCGTTGAAGAATTTCATACCTATTTTCATGTATTGAACATCATCAAAATATGTGTCACTAGCGACCCGCCCCGGCTTCGCACGGGTAGCATGTTATTATACATATAAACCTTCCTCCTGAATCACTCTATCTATTAAAAAAATCCGCATCAAAATCCGTTGTGTAGTTTTAAAGATATATATAAAAAAACAGGAACAAAAGAATAAACCCCAGGCGTCGTTGAAGAATTTCATACCTATTTTCATGTATTGAACATCATCAAAATATGTGTCATATCTCATATTCCCAATGCCGTTGGCTAAGTCGACGAATATAAAGATGGCGGAATCAAGAAGCGAATAGAAAACGTCGTTAAGGATTTTTTGATATTGTTTAATTGTACACCAAAAATTATAAAAACAATAATTAATTCGTGTCTGTCAATATTTTATATTTTATAATATTATTAACATAAAAATGTTTTAGTGTACACCAAAAATAAATAAAAACAGAGCAAATAACTTTCTAATTGAGTACAATGCGCGGTCATATTACTGAAAAGCATTTTATTTTCAGGATACCTGATATCAGATGTGTGTTTGTTAAATATGGAGAAACGAAAACAAAATTCTGCACGTCGATTCTGTGCAACAAATCTCAAAATGAAGGCGGCATCGACTACTGGCGACTAAACACAAGATGATTAAGGTATTTATAGTTTTTGTTGTTATACTATAGAAACAAGCAATACTGTAACATAATAAATAGATTTGATATTGCTCGTGTTCTCGTAACTACAATTTCACATATAGAGCTATTCATGTCTGTCAATATTTAGTTATCAAATAGATGGAAAACCTAAAAAGCGACGCATAATTCAGTATTATATTAAAAATGTTTTAGTGTACACCAAAAATAAATAAAAACAGAGCAAATATTTTTCTGATTGAGTACACTGCGCGGTCTTAACACTAAAAAGCATTTTTTTTCAAGAGTACCCTGAATCCAGATGTGAGTAAAGAAACAAAAACAAGTTGAGTACATTTTGTTATTCCAAATTGTATACCAAATTACCAATTTTGGTTTGTTCGCTATTTGCCTCCTCTCTGATTTTGCCTACTATTTTTAAACTAACACAAATTGTACATTTTTGCACCATTTTCGGATTCACCCAAGTTTTATTCGCACTTCGCCCACTTTTATTGTTAACCCCCTTTTCTGACAAGACTAACAAAAACTCTTGTTTATGTTATAGGTTTGTATAGTCTAGAACATAAATACTAAATTAATTATAATTATTGATTTTCACAGGTTACATTTTAAGTTGTATCTTATCATTTGTGTAGCAAAAAACAGTCTGACGCTCATCGTTAAGAGATTCTTACTAATCATAGTTGTATTAAAATATCAACAGCCTAGTAATCATTTCTTAATGAAGGGGTTTACAGCCTACTACTAAATAAAAAAAAAAAGTTTTACAAAAAAAGGGAAATTTCAACACACGCCAGCCGTCATCGTTGAGATATGTTTTGAATTCTTGGTTGTTTTAACTATCACCAAGATTAAATACATATTTTCAATGGTGAAGGCACAGTCGACGAAGATGAAGAACGAAAAAATGAAACCAAGATCCCGCACGTCGGTAAGTTAATTTTTTTATTTAAAGTTGTACCTATTTAATACCAATTGTATAGCATCAAATAACTTTATTGTGGTGGTATGGCCTACTAGCAATGAACACGTAGAAAGACCACGTTATGTATAATTATAATTATATTATGTAAAAAGAAAATTGAATACGGGGTTGCATTTTACGCATTTTACGCATCTTACGTTTGTAATTCAATCTTTATACAAAGAGATGTCAGGTTGCTGATGCTTACTGTACCTAATCATATCTGTGTATTTAAACTCACTTTACATTTGACTATTTTAAATAAAGTACCCGGATGACCGAGCTATGCTCAACATTTCATTGTATGAAAACACGGATAAAACGACGTTTTCAAAAATGAAACCTCGCTAGATTAATGTATCGCTCCCTTTAACCCGCTGAATACAAAATTTCATGAAAATCGTACTTGCCGAGATTCAAATTAAAATTATATACAGAGTTGCTCGTTTAAAGGTATTAGATAGATTATCATAGTCCGAATCACAATTTTACTTCCAGAGCTGTTCATGTCAGTCAATATTTGGTTATCGAATAGATTTAGAACCAAAAACGCGACGCATATTTATATAGATATAGATAGGTTTATAATATTTATTTGCACACAATTAAAAATATAAACACATCATATAATTTTCACGTTGAGTTGAGTACAATGCGCGGTCTTATCACTAAAAATCATTTATTTTTCAGGATAGCTTATTCCAGATATGATTATTTAAATATGGAGAAACGAAAACAAAATACCGCATATCAATGAATGTTTTTTGCTATTATGATAATTGTATATAATAATGCAACATATCACTAAGTAAAGGCGGCATGGCTTACTGACGGACGACTAACCACCAGCAGACGACAGGTTGCTGTTGCTTAAGGTATTTATAATTCTTGTAATTTTAACATTTACAAACAGATTTGATATTACTCGTGTTGTCAACATAACTACAATTTCAATCCAGAGCTATTCGTGTCTGTCAATATTTTATATTTTATAATACTATTTTAAAAATGTTTTAGTGTACACCATAAATATTAAAAACAAATCAAATAATTTTCTGACTGAGTACAATGCGCGGTCATATCACTAAAAAGCATTTTTTTTTCAGGGTACCTATCTGATTCCAGATGTGAGTAACATAGAGAAACAAAAATAAGATGCCTCACTACGTTGAATACATTTTGTTATTCCAAATTGTATACCAAATTACCAATTTTGGTTTGTTC
Organism: Hydriomena furcata; assembly: GCA_912999785.1. Taxonomy (NCBI): domain Eukaryota; kingdom Metazoa; phylum Arthropoda; class Insecta; order Lepidoptera; family Geometridae; genus Hydriomena; species Hydriomena furcata. The sequence continues at coordinate 7,037,620 of OU538821.1, forward strand.
GCTATTTGCCTTCTCTCTGGTTTTGCCTACTATTTTCAAACTAACACAAATTGTACATTTTTGCACCATTCGCCCACTTTTGTTGTTAACCCCCTTTTCTGACAAGACTACCAATAACTCTTGTTTTTGGTACAAACCAGACCTATTGCTTGCATTTTTCGTTGTTTGCCCACTTTTTGTATAGTCTAGAACATAATTACTAAATTAATTATAATTATTGATTTTCACAGGTTACATTTTAAGTTGTATCTTATCATTTGTGTAGCAAAAAACAGTCTGACGCTCATCGTTAAGAGATTCTTACTAATCATAGTTGTATTAAAATATCAACAGCCTAGTAATCATTTCTTAATGAAGGGGTTTACAGCCTACTACTAAATAAAAAAAGAAGTTTTACAAAAAAAGGGAAATTTCAACACACGCCAGCCTTCATCATTGAAATATGTTTTTAGTTCTTGGTTGTATTAACCATCACCAAGACTAAATTCACGATCTGAATGGTGACGGCACAGTCGACGCAGATAATGGATGCAGAATCGAAACCAAGATGCCGCACGTAGTTTAGTTCATTTTGTTATTTAAAATTGTATTTAGTAAAATAAAGGCGTCATGACCTATTGGCGACTAAACACAAGCAGACGACAGGTTGCTGATGCTTAAGGTATTTATAATTCTAGTAATTATACGATATAAACAAGAGAATCGTAAAATTACAACATAATAGATTTGATATTACTTATAATCACTACATAGTATAAAGCAAAGTCGCTTTCCGCTTCCCGCATATGTATGTATGTTTGCTTATATCTTTAAAACTACACAGCGGATTTTGATGCGGTTTTTTTTAATAGATAGAGTGATTCAGGAGGAAGGTTTATATGTATAATAACATGCTACCCGTGCGAAGCCGGGGCGGGTCGCTAGTTGTAAATAAAAATACAATATCACATCCAGAGATATTCATGTCTGTAGATAGATTTATACAATATAGTTGACCCGTGCCCGCTTCGCTGATCGACAGATAGTTTCACATCTGGTATTCCAATCTTCAAAATAAATTATAGCCTATACGTTGCCGAGGATTAATAGCTACATAACAAAAAAAGTTTCATCAAAATCCGTCTCGTAGTTTTTGCGTGAAAGCCAGACAACAGACAGACAGACAGACAGACAAAAATTTCAAAATGTATTTTTTTGGCTTGTGTTACTTGTATGAAGACCCCTAGCAGTATTTTTTTTTAGTTTTTATTCAATGTACAGAATTGAACTCTTCTACAGTTTTATTATATGTATAGATTTTATTGTACACCAACAATAAATACAAATAACTCAAATAATTTTCAGATTAAATACAATGCGCGGTCTTATTAAAAAGCAGGGTATACACAAAGACGACAGGTTGCTGATGCTTAAGGTATTTATAATGTTTGTAAATTTACGAAAGAAACAAGCAATTTGCATGTCGGTAATATTTTTTTTTTTAATTTAATCAACCAACTTATGATGGGTTAAACAAATATTGTCTGACTTATTGGCTTAAGAGGCTCCCAGTCGCTGATTGCTCTTTTTCGAAACGAAAAAAGAAATACTTCTGAACAAGCCACATCTCCTATTTTTATAAGTATATTACTTCAGGTTCCTACCTAGATTTCTATTAAGCTGAAAACATAATAGCAGAAACTTTTCACGATAAAGATATTATTTCAAAATGATACGTTTTAGAATTTATGATCGAAATATTTTATATACCTACTATTAAAATCAACTTGTGATTTATTGTTAAAGATAGGTAATATGTTGATCTAGATTTCTATTAGAATAGATTTTTGATAAGTAATTATACATAATTTATATCATTAATTTATTCGAAAATCTAAGGCCGACCACGCTCCGACGTGTGTTTGTCGTCATTGCAGCGGTCGGTAGGATTATTAATCGAAGTGATTAAAGATGGGTACATCTTTATTCACATACATATACTATACATTATAAAATAGGAGATGTGGCTTGTTCACAAGTATTTATTTTTTCGTTTCGAACAAAAACAATCGTCGACTGGGAGAGCCTTAAGATATCGTATCACCTAAATTATACCAAGAAACTAGAATCAGAACTCGAAACAGTAACTTTGCACTCCTTCTAGGTACTTACACACTTTGCAAAGTCGCTGACGAAAAACAAAGAGGTGGGAAGAAGCGAATACAACATGCCGCTCGTCGTTCGGAAGTTTTTTGGAAGCCAAAGTTGTGTTTAAATATCAATTGGCCCAACAAACTTTTAAATGGCAACACGGCTTCTACCAAATAAAGGAGATTTATAAAAAAACAGGAACAAAAGAATAAACCCCAGGCGTCGTTGAAGAATTTCATACCTATTTTCATGTATTGAACATCTTCAAAATGTGTCATATCTCATATTCCCAATGCCGTTGGCTAAGTCGACGAATATAAAGATGACGGAATCAAGAAGCGAATAGAAAACGTCGTTAAGGGTTTTTTGATATATTATAGATAGATTTATTATGTTTAATTTTACACCAAAAATTTTAAAAACAAACTAAATAATTTTCTAATTATATTTGCTTTTTTCAGGATACCTGATTCAAATATGGAAAAACAGAGAAAAGGAAACAAAATGACGCACGATGTTGAATAATATTTGCTTTTCTTAAAATGACCTACCAGTGACTAAACACAAGCAGGTTGCTGATGCTTAAGGTATTTGTAATTCTAGTAATTATACGATATAAACAAGCGAATCAGTAAAATTACAACATAATAGATTTGATATTGCTTAAAAATGACAACAAAACCATAATCTCACATCTAGAGCTATTCATGTCTGTCAATATTTGGTTATCGAATATTTTGAAAAATTTGCAAATATAAATGTATATATAGATTTACATATTGCTTTATTACACCAACAATAAATACAAATAATTTTCAGATTGAGTACAATGCGCGGTCATATCACTAAATTTTTTTTTTTCAGAATTCCTGATTCCAGATGTGATTCGTTAAATATGGAGAAACGAAGAAACGATTATGTTAAAGAATATTTATGAAACATTTGAATTAGATTGGACCAAGGAATCACGTTGTCCTATACAAACTTTGCCCCTTTATATAACCATTTTTTTTAAGGATATCTGATTTCAGATGTGAGTAACTTAGAGAAACGAAAACAAAATGCTTCAAGTCGTTGAGTACATTTTGCTATTAAAAATTGTATACCAAATTACCAATGTTGGTCTGCTCGCTATTTGCTTGATTTTTTTTCTTTATTTTGCTGGATTTGCCCACTCATTTTAAACTTATACATTATCTAGATTATTGCCACAGTATCGGAGTCATTTAAGTTTTATTCGCACTTCGCCCACATTTGTTGTTAGCCCCCTTTTCTGACAGAACTACCAATAACTCGTGTTTTTGGTACAAACCAGACCTATTGCTTGTATTTTTCGTTGTTTGCCTACTTTTTGTATAGTCTCTCTAGAACATAATTATTAAATCTATATATATAAAAATCAATGCCATTTTCGTTCTAATTTTATAACTCAAGAACGGGCTCACCTATCCAAACCAAATTTAGGCTTTGTTCGGACTATTTAGAAGATGGTTTATGTAAAGTTTGCACAAAATCGGTAGACTTTTTATCCGGGTACCACCCGTGCCAAGCTAGTGCGAGCAGCTAGTTATTTATAACTAGCTGTACTCCGCGGTTTCACCCGCGTATAACTTGAAGAAATAAGAACTTTTTAGCGTATTGCCTATAGAAGACCCGCGACAGAAAAAAAATAATCCTGTCAAAATTTTAATAATCGCATAGAGTAACGCACGTTGCTATGAAGACTAATGTCAGATTTTGCACACCAGATCCATCTATACCAAAATCATACCTTTTGTGCGTTTTGTTTATCATTTTGGGAATGTTTTTCTTATTTTAAAGTAGTCTATTATTTATTCGAGCATTATACCTACATCTACAGCAAATTTCATTTTAATCCGTTTTGTTGTTTTGGCCTGATTGAGGCATAAACATACGAACAAACTCACAAACTTTCGCATTTATAATATTAGTAGGAAGTAGGACTAACTGGATTTTATTTCTTACAAAAAATCCATTGATGCACGCTAGGATTCGAACCCACGACCTTAAAATTAAAAGTCGAGGTACCTCCTACTCGACCAACACCGCTTACTACACTTTTATTTATTTAGCTATTTGTAAAAAAACTAATTGACCATTCTATAAAAAAATTAAACATTTTTATTGGGTCAACCCTAAGGTAATTTAATACTGGCAGACGTCATCGCCCACTGTGCACTTGAAACGTGCCGTTGAGTCAAAGCAGTTAAGCTCATATTTCCTTGCGTCGTTTGACATCTAGAAAGTTATCTCGGGACCCCTTCTAGTACAATTCCAGATTTTTGGAGTACAATTTGTACATTTCCATAGATTTGTAAATGCATTTTAACCCTTAAACACGGTGGGTCCGGTTGCGCAGTATCACACAAAAATTGTATGAAGCTCGCGCTCGCCTTTTTATACCTTCGGCCGCGAGACGCGTCGAGCGCGGCGACCGATTCTCGAACGTTCGCGACCGGCCGCACTGCGCGCTTGACGCCTAGCTGCTAGGCCGGTCGCGAACGTTCGAGAATGTTCGTTTTACGAAGCTACTCGCTAGGTGACTCGCTAGCCTCTAGGCGCTAAGCAAGCCGCCTGCCTGTGCGTTCGCGACCTTATATACAAAAATAATCCTTATAGCATGATTCAGTATTCACGCGCGATGGCTTATTATTAGCGTATTTCATGTATAACTTTGGTGTTTCTATACCGATTTCTATGATTCTTTTTTATGGAATAGTTAATAATGTAAACTTTTTTAATTATGGATGACTGAGAGTGTTATAAACGTAAGAGTAGTCAAATATAATCAGAAAGCTTCGAACTGCTAAGCTATCGGGAGTTACACGTTTTATTGTGAGTCAACCATAAAAGATAAACATATGCTGTCGTGGGATATTTTTTATATAATTTTAAGGAGAACATTTCCGTCATACATGCTTTCTGTGTAGCTTTAACCATTAAGGTTGCACACGCGACGGAAGCTTAAGAAATGCAGTAACTACTCCCGTTTTCCCAACATTTCCCTTCACTGCTCTGCTCCTATTGATTGTAGCGTGATGAAAAGTATACTATAAACAGCTCAGGAGTATGAAAAATAATTGTACCAAGTTTCATTAAAATCCGTCCAGTAGTTTTTGTTTCTATAACGGTTATACAGACAGACAGACAGACAGACAAAAAATTTACTGACTGCATTTTTGGCATCAGTATCGATCCCTAATCACCCCCTGATAGTTATTTTGGAAATATATTTCATTTACAGAATTGACCTCTCTACAGATTTATTATAAGTATATAGATTATTGATTTTCACAGGTTTCATTTTAAGTTGTATTTAATATCATTTGTGTATCAAAAAAAAGTCTGACGCTCATCGTTAAGAGATTATTACTAATCATAGTTGTATTAAATATCAACAGCCTAGTAATAATACCTTAATGGAGGGGTTTACAACCTACTACTAATTAATAAAGAAGTTTTACTATAAAAGGGAAAACGCAACACACGCCAGCCGTCATCGTTGAGATATGTTTTTAATTTTTGGTTGTTTTAACCATCACCAAGATTAAATACATATTTTCAATGGTGAAGGCACAGTCGACGAAGATGACGAACGAAACCAAGATGCCGCACGTCGGTAAGTTAATTTTGTTATTTAAAGTTGTACCTATTTAATACCAATTGTATAGCATCAAATAATTGTGTTGTGGTATGGCCTACTAGCAATTAACACGTAGAAAGACCACGTTATGTATAATTATCTATAATTATCTATATATATAAAAATCAATTGCTGTTCGTTAGTCTCGCTAACACTCGAGAACTGCTGCACGGACTTATCTTTTCTTGGTATTGAAATGTTCGTGGAGGTCAAGGGAAGGTTTAAAAGGTGAGAAAAATTCGAATAATTGCCGGGAAACCCCTAAAAACAGCCCTTTTCTTTTTCCCATACAAAAGTTTTCTAACTAAAACGTAGAGTTAATTTGAGCTTTATTAGGTTTGATAATACGGGAAGGGGAACGGGAACGGGGACGGGAACTTAAGTCAACATTTGTTAATTCTAAAGCGATACGAAGCTCGCGGGGTCAGCTTGTGTTTAATAAAAATCTACAACTTGTAATTAATTAGTTCGTGTCTGTCAATATTTTATATTATATAATATTTTTAATATAAAAATGTTTTAGTGTACACCAAAAATAAATAAAAACAGAGCAAATAAATATCTAATTGAGTACAATGCGCGGTCATATTACTGACAAGCAATTCTTTTTCAGGATACCTGATATCAGATTTGTTTTTGTTAAATATGGAGAAACGAATACAAAATGATGCACGTCGATTCTGTGCAACAAATCTCAAAATGAAGGCGGCATCGACTAATGGCGAATAAACACAAGATGATTAAGGTATTTATAGTTCTTGTTGTTATACTATAGAAACAAGCAATACTGTAACATAATAAATAGATTTGATATTGCTCGTGTTCTCGTAACTACAATTTCACATATAGAGCTATTCATGTCTGTCAATATTTAGTTATCAAATAGATGGAAAACCTAAAAAGCGACGCATAATTCAGTATTATATTAAAAATGTTTTAGTGTACACCAAAAATAAATAAAAACAGAGCAAATATCTTTCTGATTGAGTACACTGCGCGGTCTTAACACTAAAAAGCATTTTTTTTTTCAGGGTACCTGATGCCATATATGAGTAAAGAAACAAAAACAAAATGCCTCACGTCTTTGAGTACATTTTGCTATTCCAAATTGTATACCAAATTACCAATTTTGGTCTGATCGCTATTTGCCTCCTCTCTGGTTTTGCCTACTTTTTTTAACTAACACAAATTGTAGATATTTGCACCATTTTCGGATTCACCCAAGTTTTATTCGCACTGCGCCCACTTTTATTGTTAACCCCCTTTTCTGACAAGACTACCAATAACTCTTGTTTATGTTATAGGTTTGTATAGTCTAGAACATAATTACTAAATTAATTATAATTATTGATTTTCACAGGTTACATTTTAAGTTGTATCTTATCATTTGTGTAGCAAAAAACAGTCTGACGCTCATCGTTAAGAGATTCTTACTAATCATAGTTGTATTAAAATATCAACAGCCTAGTAATCATTTCTTAATGAAGGGGTTTACAGCCTACTACTAAATAAAAAAAAGAAGTTTTACAAAAAAAGGGAAATTTCAACACACGCCAGCCTTCATCATTGAAATATGTTTTTAGTTCTTGGTTGTATTAACCATCACCAAGACTAAATTCACGATCTGAATGGTGACGGCACAGTCGACGCAGATAATGGATGCAGAATCGAAACCAAGATGCCGCACGTAGTTTAGTTCATTTTGTTATTTAAAATTGTATTTAGTAAAATAAAGGCGTCATGACCTATTGGCGACTAAACACAAGCAGACGACAGGTTGCTGATGCTTAAGGTATTTATAATTCTAGTAATTATACGATATAAACAAGAGAATCAGTAAAATTACAACATAATAGATTTGATATTGCTTATAAAATTGTAAATAAAAATACAATATCACATCTAGAGATATTCATGTCTGTAGATAGATTTATACAATATAGTTGACCCGTGCCCGCTTCGCTGATCGACAGATAGTTTCACATCTGGTATTCCAATCTTCAAAATAAATTATAGCCTATACGTTGCCGAGGATTAATAGCTACATAACAAAAAAAGTTTCATCAAAATCCGTCTCGTAGTTTTTGCGTGAAAACCAGACAACAGACAGACAGACAAAAATTTCAAAATGTATTTTTTTGGTTTGTGTTACTTGTATGAAGACCCCTAGCAGTATTTTTTTTAGTTTTTATTCAATGTACAGAATTGAACTCTTCTACAGTTTTATTAATGTATAGATAGATTTTATTGTACACCAACAATAAATACAAATAACTCAAATAATTTTCAGATTAAATACAATGCGCGGTCTTATTAAAAAGCAGGGTATACACAAAGACGACAGGTTGCTGATGCTTAAGGTATTTATAATGTTTGTAAATTTACGAAAGAAACAAGCAATTTGCATGTCGGTAATAATTTTTTTTTTAATTTAATCAACCAACTTAAGATGGGTTAAACAAATATTGTCTGACTTATTGGCTTAAGATATCGTATCACCTAAATTATACCAAGAAACTAGAATCAGAACTCGAAACAGTAACATTGCACTCCTTCTAGGTACTTACACACTTTGCAAAGTCGCTGACGATAAACAAAGAGGTGGGAAGAAGCGAATACAACATGCCGCTCGTCGTTCGGAAGTTTTTTGGAAGCCAAAGTTGTGTTTAAATATCAATTGGCCCAACAAACTTTTAAATGGCAACACGGCTTCTACCAAATAAAGGAGATTTATAAAAAAACAGGAACAAAAGAATAAACCCCAGGCGTCGTTGAAGAATTTCATACCTATTTTCATGTATTTAACATCATCAAAATATGTGTCATATCTCATATTCCCAATGCCGTTGGCTAAGTCGACGAATATAAAGATGACGGAATCAAGAAGCGAATAGAAAACGTCGTTAAGGGTTTTTTGATATATTATAGATAGATTTATTATGTTTAATTTTACACCAAAAATTATAAAAACAAACTAAATAATTTTCTAATTATATTTGTTTTTTTCAGGATACCTGATTCAAATATGGAAAAACAGAGAAAAGGAAACAAAATGACGCACGATGTTGAATAATATTTGCTATTCTTAAAATGACCTACCGGTGACTAAACACAAGCATGCTTTGCTTAAGGTATTTATAATTCTAGTAATTATACGACATAAACAAGCGAATCAGTAAAATTACAACATAATCGATTTGATATTGCTTAAAAATGTCAACAAAACCACAATTTCACATCTAGAGCTATTCATGTCTGTCAATATTTGGTTATCGAATATTTTGAAAAGTTTGCAAATATATATATATAGATTTACATATTGCTTTATTACACCAACAATAAATACAAATAAATCAAATAATTTTCAGATTGAGTACAATGCGCGGTCTTATCACTAAAAGCATTTTTTTTTCAGAATTCCTGATTCCAGATGTGATTCGTTAAATATGGAGAAACGAAGAAACGATTATGTTAAAGAATATTTATGAAAAATTTGAAGTATATTGGACCAAGGAATCACGTTGTCCCATACAAACTTTGCCCCTTTATATAACCAATTTTTTTTTTCAGGATATCTGATTCCAGATGTGAGTAACATAGAGAAACAAAATGCTTCACGTCGCGAAATACATTTTGCTCTTTCAAATTGTATACCAAATTACCAATGTTGGTCTGCTCGCTATTTGCTTGATTTTTTTTCTTTATTTTGCTGGATTTGCCCACTCATTTTAAACTTATACATTATCTAGATTATTGCCACAGTATCGGAGTCATTTAAGTTTTATTCGCACTTCGCCCACATTTGTTGTTAGCCCCCTTTTCTGACAGAACTACCAATAACTCGTGTTTTTGGTACAAACCAGACCTATTGCTTGTATTTTTCGTTGTTTGCCTACTTTTTGTATAGTCTCTCTAGAACATAATTATTAAATCTATATATATAAAAATCAATGCCATTTTCGTTCTAATTTTATAACTCAAGAACGGGCTCACCTATCCAAACCAAATGTTTAGGCTTTGTTCGGACTATTTAGAAGATGGTTTATGTAAAGTTTGCACAAAATCGGTAGACTTTTTATCCGGGTACCACCCGTGCGAAGCCGGGGCGAGCAGCTAGTTAATTATAATTATTGATTTTCACAGGTTTAATTTTATGTTGTATTTAATATCATTTGTGTATCAAAAAAAAGTCTGACGCTCATCGTTAAGAGATTATTACTAATCATAGTTGTATTAAATATCAACAGCCTAGTAATAATACCTTAATGGAGGGGTTTACAACCTACTACTAATTAATAAAGAAGTTTTACTATAAAAGGGAAAACGCAACACACGCCAGCCGTCATCGTTGAGATATGTTTTTGATTTTTGGTTGTTTTAACCATCACCAAGATTAAATACATATTTTCAATGGTGAAGGCACAGTCGACGAAGATGACGAACGAAACCAAGATGCCGCACGTCGGTAAGTTAATTTTGTTATTTAAAGTTGTACCTATTTAATACCAATTGTATAGCATCAAATAATTGTGTTGTGGTGGTATGGCCTACTAGCAATTAACACGTAGAAAGACCACGTTATGTATAATTATCTATAATTATCTATATATATAAAAATCAATTGCTGTTCGTTAGTCTCGCTAACACTCGAGAACTGCTGCACGGACTTATCTTTTCTTGGTATTGAAATGTTCGTGGAGGTCAAGGGAAGGTTTAAAAGGTGAGAAAAATTCGAATAATTGCCGGGAAAACCCTAAAAACAGCCCTTTTCTTTTTCCCATACAAAAGTTTTCTAACTAAAACGTAGAGTCAATTTGAGCTTTATTAGGTTTGATAATACGGGAACGGGAACGGGAACGGGGACGGGAACTTAAGACAACATTTGTTAATTCTAAAGCGATACGAAGTTCGCGGGGTCAGCTTGTGTATAATAAAAATCTACAACTTGTAATTAATTAATTCGTGTCTGTCAATATTTTATATTATATAATATTTTTAATATAAAAATGTTTTAGTGTACACCAAAAATAAATAAAAACAGAGCAAATAACTTTCTAATTGAGTACAATGCGCTGTCATATTACTGAAAAGCAATTTTTTTTTCAGGATACCTGATATCAGATTTGTGTTTGTTAAATATGGAGAAACGAATACAAAATGCTGCACGTCGATTATGTGCAACAAATCTCAAAATGAAGGCTGCATCGACTAATGGCGACTAAACACAAGATGATTAAGGTATTTATAGTTCTTGTTGTTATACTATAGAAACAAGCAATACTGTAACACGAGCAATATCAAATCTATTTATTAAAATAGATTTGATATTGCTCGTGTTGTCAACATAACCACAATTTCACATCTAGAGCTATTCATGTCTGTCAATATTTAGTTATCAAATAGATGGAAAACCTAAAAAGCGACGCATAATTCAGTATTATATTAAAAATGTTTTAGTGTACACCAAAAATAAATAAAAACAGAGCAAATATCTTTCTTTTGATTGAGTACACTGCGCGGTCTTAACACTAAAAAGCATTTTTTTTTCAGGGTACCTGATGCCAGATATGAGTAAAGAAACAAAAACAAAATGCCTCACGTCTTTGAGTACATTTTGCTATTCCAAATTGTATACCAAATTACCAATTTTGGTCTGATCGCTATTTGCCTCCTCTCTGGTTTTGCCTACTTTTTTTAAACTAACACAAATTGTAGATATTTGCACCATTTTCGGATTCACCCAAGTTTTATTCGCACTTCGCCCACTTTTATTGTTAACCCCCTTTTCTGACAAGACTAACAAAAACTCTTGTTTATGTTATAGGTTTGTATAGTCTAGAACATAATTACTAAATTAATTATAATTATTGATTTTCACAGGTTACATTTTAAGTTGTATCTTATCATTTGTGTAGCAAAAAACAGTCTGACGCTCATCGTTAAGAGATTCTTACTAATCATAGTTGTATTAAAATATCAACAGCCTAGTAATCATTTCTTAATGAAGGGGTTTACAGCCTACTACTAAATAAAAAAAAAGAAGTTTTACAAAAAAAGGGAAATTTCAACACACGCCAGCCTTCATCATTGAAATATGTTTTTAGTTCTTGGTTGTATTAACCATCACCAAGACTAAATTCATGATCTGAATGGTGACGGCACAGTCGACGCAGATAATGGATGCAGAAACGAAACCAAGATGCCGCACGTAGTTTAGTTCATTTTGTTATTTAAAATTGTATTTAGTAAAATAAAGGCGTCATGACCTATTGGCGACTAAACACAAGCAGACGACAGGTTGCTGATGCTTAAGGTATTTATAATTCTAGTAATTATACGATATAAACAAGAGAATCAGTAAAATTACAACAAAATAGATTTGATATTGCTTATAAAATTGTAAATAAAAATACAATATCACATCTAGAGATATTCATGTCTGTAGATAGATTTATACAATATAGTTGACCCGTGCCCGCTTCGCTGATCGACAGATAGTTTCACATCTGGTATTCCAATCTTCAAAATAAATTATAGCCTATACGTTGCCGAGGATTAATAGCTACATAACAAAAAAAGTTTCATCAAAATCCGTCTCGTAGTTTTTGCGTGAAAACCAGACAACAGACAGACAAAAATTTCAAAATGTATTTTTTTGGCTTGTATTACTTGTATGAAGACCCCTAGCAATATTTTTTTTAGTTTTTATTCAATGTACAGAATTGAACTCTTCTACAGTTTTATTAATGTATAGATAGATTTTATTGTACACCAACAATAAATACAAATAACTCAAATAATTTTCAGATTGAATACAATGCGCGGTCTTATTAAAAAGCAGGGTATACATAAAGACGACAGGTTGCTGATAGAAAACGTAATATATATATCATTAATTTATTCGAAAAGCTAAAGCGGACCACGCGCGGCCGTGTGTTTGTTATCATTGCAGCGGTCGGTAGGATTATTTATCGAAGTGATTAAAGATGGGTACATCTTTATTCACATATACTATACATTATAAAATAGGAGATGTGGCTTGTTCAGAAGTATTACTTTTTTCGTTCCGAAAAAGAGCAATCGTCGACTGGCAGCCCCTTAAGGGTTTTTTGATATATTATAGATAGATTTATTATGTTTAATTTTACACCAAAAATTATAAAAACAAACTAAATAATTTTCTAATTATATTTGTTTTTTTCAGGATACCTGATTCAAATATGGAAAAACAGAGAAAAGGAAACAAAATGACGCACGATGTTGAATAATATTTGCTATTCTTAAAATGACCTACCGGTGACTAAACACAAGCATGCTTTGCTTAAGGTATTTATAATTCTAGTAATTAAATAAATAAATAAATAAATAAATATTGGCGGACTTTACACACAGCGCCATCTAGTCCCAAACTAAGCAAAGCTTGTATTATGGGAACCAGATAACTGATAGAATACTTATATATACTTTTTTTTTTTTTTTTTTTTTTTTTTTTTTTTTTTTTTTTTTTGTAAATACATACTTATTATACATATTAACACCCAGACACAGAACAAACATCTATGTTCATCACACAAATATTTGTCCTGGGTGGGGATCGAACCCAAATTAAATTATAATAAATTATACGACATAAACAAGCGAATCAGTAAAATTACAACATAATCGATTTGATATTGCTTAAAAATGTCAACAAAACCACAATTTCACATCTAGAGCTATTCATGTCTGTCAATATTTGGTTATCGAATATTTTGAAAAGTTTGCAAATATATATATATAGATTTACATATTGCTTTATTACACCAACAATAAATACAAATAAATCAAATAATTTTCAGATTGAGTACAATGCGCGGTCTTATCACTAAAAGCATTTTTTTTTCAGTATTCCTGATTCCAGATGTGATTCGTTAAATATGGAGAAACGAAGAAACGATTATGTTAAGGCGCTCCCAGTCGACGATTGTTTTTGTTCGAAACGAAAAAATAAATACTTGTGAACAAGCCACATCTCCTATTTTATAATGTATAGTATATGTGAATAAAGATGTACCCATCTTTAATCACTTCGATAAATAATCCTACCGACCGCTGCAATGACGACAAACACACGTCGGCGCGTGGTCCGCCTTAGCTTTTCGAATAAATTAATGATATAAATTATGTATAATTACTTATCAAAAATCTATTCTAATAGAAATCTAGATCTACATATTACCTATCTTTAACAATAAATCACAAGTTGATTTTAATAGAAGGTATATAAAATATTTCGATCATAAATTCTAAAACGTATCATTTTGAAATAATATCTTTATCGTGAAAAGTTTCTGCTATTATATTTTCAGCTTAATAGAAATCTAGGTAGGAACCTGAAGTAATATACTTATAAAAATAGGAGATGTGGCTTGTTCAGAAGTATTTCTTTTTTCGTTTCGAAAAAGAGCAATCGTCGACTGGGAGCCCCTTATAGAATATTTATGAAAAATTTGAAGTATATTGGACCAAGGAATCGATCACGTTGTCCCATACAAACTTTGCCCCTTTATATAACCATTTTTTTTTTCAGGATATTTGATTCCAGATGTGAGTAACATAGAGAAACGAAAACAAAATGCTTCAAGTCGTTGAGTACATTTTGCTATTAAAAATTGTATACCAAATTACCAATGTTGGTCTGCTCGCTATTTGCTTGGTTTTTTTTCTTTATTTTGCTGGATTTGCCCACTCATTTTAAACTTATACATTATCTAGATTATTGCCACAGTATCGGAGTCATTTAAGTTTTATTCGCACTTCGCCCACATTTGTTGTTAGCCCCCTTTTCTGACAGAACTACCAATAAATCGTGTTTTTGGTACAAACCAGACCTATTGCTTGTATTTTTCGTTGTTTGCCTACTTTTTGTATAGTCTCTCTAGAACATAATTATTAAATCTATATATATAAAAATCAATGCCATTTTCGTTCTAATTTTATAACTCAAGAACGGGCTCACCTATCCAAACCAAATGTTTAGGCTTTGTTCGGACTATTTAGAAGATGGTTTATGTAAAGTTTGCACAAAATCGGTAGACTTTTTATCCGGGTACCACCCGTGCGAAGTTTTCTGACTAAGTACAATGCGCGATCATATCACTGAAAAGCTTTTTTTTTCAGGATACCTGATTCCAGATGTGTGTTTGTTAAATATGGAGAAACAAAGAAACGAAAACAAAATGCTGCACGTCGATGATTGAATCTTTCTATTATGAATTGTATGTAATATCAACACCTGTGCAACAAATCACTTAATGCAGGAGGCACGATCTACGGGCGACTAAACACCATCAGACTACTGGTTGCTGATGATGAAGTGAAGGTATTTATAATTCTTATAATTATAACATTTTTAAACAGTCAACATAACTACAATTTCACATCTAGAGCTATTCATGTCTGTCAATATTTAGTTATCAAATAGATGGAAAACCTAAAAAGCGACGCATAATTCAATATTATATAAAAATGTTTTAGTGTACACCAAAATAAATAGAAACAGAGCAAATAATTTTCAGATTGAGTACACTGCGCGGTCTTATCACTAAAAAACATTTTTTTTCAGGGTACCTATCTGATTCCAGATGTGAGTAACATAGAGAAACAAAAATAAGATGCCTCACAACGTTGAATACATTTTGTTATTCCAAATTGTATACCAAATTACCAATTTTGGTCTGATCTCTATATGCCTCCTCTCTGGTTTTGCCTACTATTTTCAAACTAACACAAATTGTAGATATTTGCACCATTTTCGGAATCACCCAAGTTTTATTTGCACTTCGCCCACTTTTGTTGTTAACCCTTTTTCTGACATGACTACCAATAACACGTGTTTTTGGTACAAACCAGACCGATTGCTTGCATTTTTCGTTGTTGGCCCACTTTTTTATAGCCTAGAACATAATTACTAAAATTAAAACTTTCTACAAAAAGAACAAAAAGTCACACATTAACTATAATAAAGAAATCGCAGTAAGGAACCTCAGACTTGGCACGACTTTGTCTAGATTTCATTACTTTTTATAGATAAACAAGCAGCTCCATCGAGACTTGGCTAGTTTTTTACAGAATGTTTTTGGTGGGATTTATATTTAGATTTAAATATAGATTAATATAATGTTTAATTAAACACCAAATATAATAAAAATAAATCAAATAATTTTCTGATAGAGTACAATGCACGGTCTTATCACTAAAAAGCATTTATTTTTTCAGAATACTTGATTCCAGACGTTTGTTAGTTAAATATGGAAAAACAGAGAAACGAAAACAAAATGCCGCACGTTGTTGAATGATAATCGATTTTCTGAAAATTGTATATAATATAAATACCTATGCAACAAATCACGAAATGAAGGCGCCATAGCCTACTGGCGAATAAACAAAAGTGGACAGGTTGCAGATGATTAAGGTATTTATAATTCTTATAATTTTGCGATGATAATAAGCGAATCTGTAAACAATTTCACTTTTTGAGCTATTTCATATCTATCAATTTCTGTTTATCGAATTGGTTAAAAAGCTAAAAAGCGACACAAATATAGATAGATAGATTTTTAAATCGCCTTATTGTACACCAAAAATAATAAAAACAAATGAAATAACTTTCTGACTGCGTACAATGCACGGTCTTATCACTAAAAACCATTTTTATTTTTCAGGGTACCTGATTCCAGATGTGAGTAACATAGAGAAACAAAAATAAGATGCCTCACTACGTTGAATACATTTTGTTATTCCAAATTGTATACCAAATTACCAATTTTGGTCTGATCTCTATATGCCTCCACTCTGGTTTTGCCTACTATTTTCAAACTAACACAAATTGTAGATATTTGCACCATTTTCGGAATCACCCAAGTTTTATTTGCACTTCGCCCACTTTTGTTGTTAACCCTTTTTCTGACATGACTACCAATAACACGTGTTTTTGGTACAAACCAGACCTATTGCTTGCATTTTTCGTTGTTTGCCCACTTTTTTATAGCCTAGAACATAATTACTAAACTAATTATAATTATTGATTTTCACAGGTTTCAATATAATTATTGCATCAAAAATAATCTGACGATCATCGTTAAGAGATTCTTACTAGCCATATTTGTATTAAATATCAACAGACTAGTACTAATTTCTTAATAACGGCAGTTATATCCTAGTACTAAATAAAGAAGTTTTACAAAAAGAAGGGAAAAGCAACAAATGCCAGCCGTCATCATAGATATGTGTTTTTAATTCTTGGTTGTATTAATCATCACCAAGAATAAATTCATAATCTCAATGGTGACGGCACAGTCGACGCAGATGACGGATGCAGATGCCGCACGTAGTTTAGTTCATTTTGTTATTTAAAGTTGTATTTAGTACCAATTGTATAGCATCAAATAACTTTATGATGGCGCCTACTACCGATTAACAAGTAGAAAGACCACTTTGGTGTAAGAAGAAAATGTTGCATTTTACGAAAGAGAGCTCATCGGTCGTGATGATCTCCAAGGTATATCTGGTGGTAAATATCTGGTGGTATATCGGGTGGTAAATATTCAACTTGATGTGCCGCTTCATTTGATGTCAAAAATAGAAGGTCTGAAGTATCTGATGAAAAACCCTCAGCTAGTCTCAACTGTATTAGAGATATGGTAATGCCCCCTTCTACTATTAGTACATAAAAAAATCGACTGTCATTGCAAAAAACAGTGTCAAATAATAAAATCTAATAAAATAAATCAATAAGCCCACGTTTCTACAAAAAGAACAAAAAGTCACACATTAACTATAATAAAGAAATCGCAGTAAGGAACCTCAGACTTGGCACGACTTTGTCTAGATTTCATTACTTTTTATAGATAAACAAGCAGCTCCATCGAGACTTGGCTAGTTTTTTACAGAATGTTTTTGGTGGGATTTATATTTAGATTTAAATATAGATTAATATAATGTTTAATTAAACACCAAATATAATAAAAATAAATCAAATAATTTTCTGATAGAGTACAATGCACGGTCTTATCACTAAAAAGCATTTATTTTTTCAGAATACTTGATTCCAGACGTTTGTTAGTTAAATATGGAAAAACAGAGAAACGAAAACAAAATGCCGCACGTTGTTGAATGATAATCGATGTTCTGAAAATTGTATATAATATCAATACCTATGCAACAAATCACGAAATGAAGGCGGCATAGCCTACTGGCGAATAAACAAAAGTAGACAGGTTGCAGATGATTAAGGTATTTATAATTCTTATAATTTTGCGATGATAATAAGCGAATCTGTAAACAATTTCACTTTTTGAGCTATTTCATATTTATCAATTTCTGTTTATCGAATTGGTTAAAAAGCTAAAAAGCGACACAAATATAGATTTATATATCGCCTTATTGTACACCAAAAATAATAAAAACAAATGAAATAACTTTCTGACTGCGTACAATGCGCGGTCTTATCACTAAAAACCATTTTTATTTTTCAGGGTACCTGATTCTAGATATGAGTAAAGAAACAAATACAAGTTGAGTACATTTTGATATTCCAAATTTTATACCAAATTACCAATTTTGGACTGATCGCTATTTGCCTCCTCTCTGGTTTTGCCTACTTTTTTAAAACTAACACAAATTGTAGATATTTGCACCATTTTCGGAATCACCCAAGTTTTATTCACACTTCGCCCACTTTTGTTGTTAACCCCCTTTTCTGACAGGACTACCAATAACTCGTGTTTTTGGTACAAACCAGACCTATTGCTTGCATTTTTCGTTGTTTGCCAACATTTTGTATAGTCTAGAACATAAATACTAAATTAATTATAATTATTGATTTTCACAGGTTACATTTTAAGTTGTATCTTATCATTTGTGTAGCAAAAAACAGTCTGACGCTCATCGTTAAGAGATTCTTACTAATCATAGTTGTATTAAAATATCAACAGCCTAGTAATCATTTCTTAATGAAGGGGTTTACAGCCTACTACTAAATAAAAAAAAAAAGTTTTACAAAAAAAGGGAAATTTCAACACACGCCAGCCGTCATCGTTGAGATATGTTTTGAATTCTTGGTTGTTTTAACTATCACCAAGATTAAATACATATTTTCAATGGTGAAGGCACAGTCGACGAAGATGAAGAACGAAAAAATGAAACCAAGATGCCGCACGTCGGTAAGTTAATTTTTTTATTTAAAGTTGTACCTATTTAATACCAATTGTATAGCATCAAATAACTTTATTGTGGTGGTATGGCCTACTAGCAATGAACACGTAGAAAGACCACGTTATGTATAATTATAATTATATTATGTAAAAAGAAAATAGAATACGGGGTTGCATTTTACGCGTTTGTAATTCAATCTTTATACAAAGAGATGTCAGGTTGCTGATGCTTACTGTACCAACTCATATCTGTGTATTTAAACTCACTTTACATTTGACTATTTTAAATAAAGTACCTGAATGACCGAGCTATGCTCAACATTTCATTGTATGAAAACACGGATAAAACGACGTTTTCAAAAATGAAACCTCGCTAGATTAATTTATCGCTCCCTAAACCCGCTGCATACAAAATTTCATGAAAATCGTACTTGCCGAGATTCAAATTAAAATTATATACAGAGTTGCTCATTTAAAGATTGAATGAATGATTTTTGCTATTCTGATAATTGTATATAATAATGCAACAAATCACTAAGTAAAGGTGGCATGGCTTACTGACGGACGACTAACCACCAGCAGACGACAGGTTGCTGATGCTTAAGGTATTTATAATACTTGTAATTTTAACATTTACAAACAGATTTGATATTACTCGTGTTGTCAACATAACTACAATTTCACATCTAGAGAGAGTCAATATTTAGTTATCAAATAGATGGAAAACCTAAAAAGCGACGCATAATTCAATATTATATTAAAAATGTTTTAGTGTACACCAAAAATAAATAAAAACAGAGCAAATATCTTTCTGATTGAGTACACTGCGCGGTCTTAACACTAAAAAGCATTTTTTTCAGGGGTACCCTGAATCCAGATGTGAGTAAAGAAACAAAAACAAGTTGAGTACATTTTGTTATTCCAAATTGTATACCAAATTACCAATTTTGGTTTGTTCGCTATTTGCCGCCTCTCTGGTTTTGCCTACTTTTTTCAAACTAACACAAATTGTAGATATTTGCACCATTTTCGGATTCACCCAAGTTTTATTTGCACTTCGCCCACTTTTGTTGTTAACCCCCTTTTCTGACAGGACTACCAATAACTCGTGTTTTTGGTACAAACCAGACCTTTGCATTTTTCGTTGTTTGCCCACTTTTTGTATAGTCTAGAACATAATTACTAAATTAATTATAATTATTGATTTTCACAGGTTTCAGTATCATTTTTGCATCAAAAATAATCTGACGATCATCGTTAAGAGATTCTTACTAGCCATATTTGTAATAAATATCAACAGACTAGTACTAATGTCTTAATGACGGCAGTTATAGCCTACCACTAAATAAAGAAGTTTTACAAAAAGAGGGAAAAAGCAACACACGCCAGCCATCATCGTTGAGATATGTTTTTAATTCTTGGTTGTATTAATCATCACCAAGAATAAATTCATAATCTCAATGGTGACGGCACAGTCGACGCAGATGATGGATGCAGATGCCGCACGTAGTTTAGTTTATTTTGTTATTTAAAGTTGTATTTAGTACCAATTGTATAGCATCAAATAACTTTATGATGGCGCCTACTACCGATTAACAAGTAGAAAGACCACTTTGGTGTAAGAAGAAAATGGATAACAGGGTTGCATTTAACGAAAGAGAGCTCATCGGTCGTGATGATCTCCAAGGTATATCTGGTGGTATATCGGGTGGTTAATATTCAACTTGATGTGCCGCTTCATTTGATGTCAAAAATAGAAGGTCTGAAGTATCTGATGAAAAACCCTCAGCTGGTCTCAGCTGTATTAGAGATATGGTAATGCCCCCTTCTACTATTGGTACATAAAAAAATCGACTGTCATTGCAAAAAACAGTGTCAATAAGAAAATCTAATAAAATAAATCAATAAGCCCACGTTTCTACAAAATGAACAAAAAGTCACACATCACTACATAGTATAAAGCAAAGTCGCTTCCCGCTTCCCGCGTCTGTATGTATGCTTATATCTTTAAAACTACACAACGGATTTTGATGCGGTTTTTTTTTAATAGATAGAGTGATTCAGGAGGAAGTTTTATAGGAATCAGCTTTACACCCGTGCGAAGCCGGGGCGGGTCGCTAGTTAACTATAATAATAAAGAAATCGCAGTAAGGATTTCATTACTTTTTAGAGATAAACAAGCAGCTCCATCGAGACTTGGCTAGTTTTTTACATAATGTTTTTTTGGGATTTATATTTAGATGTAAATATAGATTTATAATGTTTAATTGAACACCAAAAATAATAAAAATAAATCAAATAATTTTCTGATTGAGTACAATACGCGGTCTTATTACTAAAAAGCATTTTTTTTTAGGGATACCTGATTCCTAATGTGAGTAACATAGGGAAACAAAAACGTTCTTTTTCACGTCGTTGCGCCCACTATTTTTTAAACTTATACAAATATTTACCCCCTTTTCGGAATCATCTAAATTTTATTCGCACTTCACCCACTTTTGTTGTTTGCCCCCTTTTCTGACAGGACTACCAATAATTCGAGTGTTTGGTACCAAACCGGACCTATTTTTAGTTGTTTACTTACTTTTTGTATAGTCTAGAACAAAATTGTGAGGTAAGTAGGTATATAGTAGATACAAATTGATTATAATTATTTATTTTAAGTTTCATTATTATTCAAAGTGTAGCAAATAAGTTTTTTTTTTTGAAAATCATGTTTTATATATTCCGGGGCTCTAGTTGTCGTCAAGACAAATCCAACGAGCCTAAACACGACGTGGTTATATTGTGTAGTTAGGGAGTTTTTATGGCTACATTCGAGCTCTATCATCAGAGCAGATCGCTAATACCATAATTTTATATTGTCATTGGAGATTGATAAGTATGCAAAGATTTACCTCAATCCGACTATTTACTGAGGAGTTTTGTTGAACAGCTCCTGACTCCATCATCCGACCAGCTCGCTAGTACCATAATTTTATATTGTCATTGGAGATTGATAGGTACGCAAAAATTTATCTCAATCAGACAGTTGAATGAGGAGTTCCGTTGAATAGCTTCTGACTCAATCATCAGATCAGCTCGCTGTATATTATTGCATTGTCACTGAAGTTACATAAGTATGCCAAATTTCAGCTCAATAGGTTGAAGGTAACTGCTTCAAAATTGAGTTGCAAGATTCTAACTTAACAAACATAGTTACATAGATTAGGCCACACGTTGCGTACGGAAAGTGCGTCTCAGTAAATTTAAAAAGTAGGTATATTAAAATAATAGTTATTTTATAACAAATATATAATTTCATAAACAAACACTTTGAATTTTTAATAAATATTATAAATTGGCATATTTAGAGGTCTTTATTTTATTTCAAAATAGCTCACCCGGCAAACTTTGTACCGCAATATGGAAAAGTGTTGTTTTTAGACTCTTTCAGGCAATTTTTATAAAAAAAGAATTAGCGAAATCGGTTCAGCTGCTCTCGAGATTTGCGCTTAGTAACACATTCAGCGATTCATTGTTAGGGTTCCGTACCCAAAGGGTAAAAACGGGACCCTATTACTAAGACTTCGCTGTCCGTCTGTCTGTCACAGGGCTGTATCTCATGAACCATGATAGCTAGACAATTGAAATTTTCACAGATTATGTATTTCTATTGCTGCTCTAACAACAAATACGAAAAACAGAATAAAATAAATATTTAAGGGGAGCCCCCCTTACAACAAACATGATTTTTTTGCCGTTTTTATAGATAATGGTACGGAACCCTTCATGCGCGAGTCCGACTCGCACTTGGCCGGTTTTATTATATTATAGATTATTTTAGATCATCGAAAAATGTAATGTCCGCATAACAAAAAATCACTCGTTTATTAAAGGTCGCCGATGATAAACAAAGAGGTTGGATGAAGCAAATGCAACACGCCGCTCGTCATTCAGAGGGTTTTGCAGGCAAGTTGTATTTAAGGCCCTGTATCAATTTGGCTTGCAAAAAACTTAGAATGGCAACACGGCTTCTACGAAATGAAGAAGATTTATAAAAAAAAAAGGAAAAACAACAAATGCCAGGCGTCGTTGAAGATATGCACTAGGTTGGCTAAGTCGACGAAGATAATGATGGCGGGGCGGTATCAAGAATCGAATAGAAAATGCAGCACGTCGTAGGAGTTTTTGCTAAAAATAGGATCACGACTGGAATCCCCAAGTACGGTAGACACTAGACATCCTCTCAGATCTCCATACGCTTAGATCCTTTAAAGATGTCGAGTGGGGGTAGTCAGAGGCACGTCCAAACATTATATTTGGCACATGCCCACATTTTGCAGTAGTTAGCATTCCATACGTGACAGGTTGCAAGCCCACCGCCGCTTATAAGAACACTAACTGGTTTCCTCACGATCTTTTCCTTCACCGTTTTAAGCACGTGTTTTTATGCGAATGTATTTTTTTCGAACAGAAAAATCCATTGATGCACGCCGGGATTCGAACCCACAACCTTCAGATTGAAAGTCGAAGTACCTCCCACTCGGCCAACACGGCTAATTACTTATTACCTATAATGTTTTATTGTACACTAAATTGAGCACAAGACGCGGTCTTATCATTATAAATCTTTTAAACTGAGATTTTCTCTTTATAATACTAATACAATAATAGTTTTAATATACCGAAAAAAAAAAATTTACCGTTGCAGCAGAAGCTTCTTATGATCTGAGCACTGTCAGCATGATTTATTATTGCACTATCACAAAGTTATCGAGGTTTCTTTTTAACCGAAAATTGGCACTAATTTATGGTCTCAGTACTAGAAAATACTACACAAATTACAACGGAGACGGCGAGCTATTTATGAATGGATAGAATCGTGAAAATATGAGTAGCTATGTGGTAGGTGCGTATGAATAAACGGTTAACTAAATATTGTGTTTTTTTAAGGATATTATTTTTAATTTTTTAATTTAAGTTTTAACTACTTAAATTTAATTAGTAACAGACACTGACAATACGTTATTATTTTTTTTGGTAATTAAAAACTAGTGTTGTATAGATAATGTGTGTAATGTGTACAAAGTGTAGTGTAGTAAGAGTAGGTTCAGAATCAGAACAGCAGGGCTATTTTGTAAAAAACATGAATATCATGTTATGATGTTGAATGCAATACCTAATGTTAGAGAATACCTAATCTGTACACTTTTCATAGTAACTATTCACTGTTTATGCACCTATACCTACGCTTCTGCGTAGGTATTGTATTGGAAGCTTAGGTATAGGTGCTTAAACTGCATAAAAAGCGTGGGTATTATGGCATTCAGTACCATAACATGATAATCATGTTTTTACAAAATAGCCAAACAGTGTGTGTGTGTGAACTATAATGTGAGAAACAAGCGGTAGCAGCAGAGTGGAGCGAGATCACACTAGTAAAGTAGGAATAGATGTAGGAGTTAAAGAAGAATAGTAGTCATAGTTAAGTTAGGTCAACGTCAGTCGGGTCAGCTCATGGTCAGCTGGTAATAACTAAAATTAAGAATATGTGTGTGTACTCGGGCCTGGTGTTTTGGATCATTCTGCTGCAAATTTGTTTGATCATTTTCTGTATCTTTGAGTCTCTCAAAAACAACATAACATAAATATTTAAGTAGGGCTCCCGTACAACAAAAGATTTGATTTTTTTGCCGTGTTGTTTAGATAATTGTACGGAACCCTTCGTGCGCGAGTCCGACTCGCACTTGGCCGGTTTTTTTGTATGACTACGTATATCTTTTCAAAATGAATTTTACGACATTATAACAGTAGTGTAGGTAGACTAATAGTTCTTTAGAATAGATCTTCTATCTTCTATATCTATCTATCTATCTATACATATAATAAAACTGTAGAAAAGTTAAATGTACAGAACATTGAACAAAAACTAAAAAAAAATACTCCTAGGGGGGCCTTTATAAAAGTAAGACAAACCAAAGAAAAACATTTTAAAATTTTTGTCTGTCTGTCTGTCTGTCTGACTGTTATCCGGCTTTCACGCAATAACTACTGGACGGATTTTGATGAAACTTTTTTGTTATGTAGCTATTAGTCCTCGGCAGTATTATAGGCTATAGGCGGTAGGTTAGGGCTAGAGAACTTAATTGCCCATAATCATCATTACTACGAGAAAAGAACCCAAAATACCTTAGAGGAAAAACATAGGTATGCAAACTAGGTTAAACCTGCATTTATAGCTAGTTATACCATCCGAAAGACAGATTTACGCGCTTTATTAAAATGTTAAACTTTTAAATTGGTTTGGTAGATTAGTGATATTGTGTTTCTAAGCTAATTATAAAAACCATTATATTATGGTTTGTATGGGCGGGTCTGGGTTTATCCATTAATAGTAGCTGCGGCCTAGCTCCGGCATTGGATAAATGCAGGCCTTCCATATCAGCTCAGTAGAGCGGTATGGAGGCTATGGCTTTGGGGGAGAGCGCATCGGTCGTGATGATCCTTAAGGCAAGTCTGGTGGTTCTTCCTTCACGTGGTTGCTGCCTGTTTTTGGTCTAATTCCATATGAAATAGACGAAACTGAAACCACCGTCTGGTGGTTTCAGTTTCGCACTGTCGCGGTCATTAGAAGGCCCGGTCGGTGGGGTAGGATAGGGGGATATTAGGTTAGGTTAGGTCGGGATCATTCGATAGTCGTGTCGGTGCGGTAGGATAGGGGGATGTCATTTTAGGTTAGGCTGTGGTCATTTTATGGTCGTGTCGGTGGGGTACGATAAGAGCAATCCTGCTCAGGCGTTTTATATTCAAACGTATTCCATTGTTTCCTCCCTGGATAATAACACTAGAGCATTTTTTATATCAATTAAAATGTATGAGAACCACTGTATGCGTTTGGTTTTCTTTAAAAAACTGATTAATATAAAAATTATAATCAGTCTAAAATCACAAAAATTTACCTGTTTAATCACTTATCTTCAAATGTCCATATAACAAATTAGACGAATATAAAAAAATAAATAAAACATGCAAGCATAGCCAAACCTTACTGTTTATTATTCTTGAGGAAGTTCTTAGGAAGATAATAGTAAGCAAATGTTACTATACCATAGACGATTTCATGAATGATAAAAATCTCAATTAATTAATTCATAATGTATTACACATTATTACAACAACGGGAAATTACTCACGTAAATGATAAATTGTCAATGAGGACACCGACAATGTTTCGATTCATCTAGAGAATCTTCTTCAGGGTGAGTGGACCATTAAACGCGCGCGCTACCCTGCTCGCATTGTCGTTACACTATTATTATTATTATTATTATTTTTTTAAGGACATCTAAAATGTATCATGACAAATTACAATTATTACAATTTTTATTATTATTATTATTATTATTTTTTGGATATGTTGTAAATTTGATATTGCATGCCTTCATAGGCAGAGTACATTGGTAATATAATCATAAATTAACATTTTCTGTACATCTTTGACTTTGACTTTGAAAAAATATTAAAATCGATACAGTTTTGGAGGAAAAAACAGGGGAATGCGAAATAGGTAGCGATTTCGTCAATTTTAAATATAAATATTGGGTCTGAACTGCAGTTGAACTCGCCACTCATACGTTTATATGTTGCGCACAGCGCGACAGTAATAGATTTTTTAAATAGGGTCAAAGACCCGGTGGTTGTGCCTACCCCGGTTTTGGTCTTTTTCAATTTTAGCAGTCAATAATTAAGCATAGCAAACAAACTTGTTTTAAATCTATAGACAATACCATTCTTTGTCTCTGGTCCGTTTTAATTAGTGACATTTGTGACCTCTAGACGTGACTGACCACAACTAAATATTTCCCGTTTTGTCTATATAAATATGAATAATGAATATATAAATATCGCCTCTAACTCTCAAAGTAACAAAACCTAAGAGATAGATAAATACTCTATTTAATGTTGTTTCAAAATAGTAGTTTTAATATTTTTTTTAAAATAAAACGTTTATTTTAAAATTAAAATGTTGTTAAAATGGCCACAACCAGCTAACCCAACCTACTTTTTAAATTTGTTGATGCTGGCATTACCTCTTAACCAGGTGGTAGCTGTAGAATTTCGAAGAGTATGTAAGCTTCACGGAGTTTTACCATTTAAATACATATATGACTGTCCTCACAGCTTAGTTGGTAGTAACTCTGCCTTTTACGCTGTAGGTTGTGGGTTCGATCCCCACCCAGGGCAAACATTTGTGTGATGAACATAGATGTTTGTTCTGTGTCTGGGTGTTACTATGTATAATAAGTATGTATTTACAAAAAAAAAGTATATATAAATAAGTATTCTATCAGTTATCTGGTTCCAATAGTACAAGCTTTGCTTAGTTTGGGGCTAGATGGCGATGTGTGTAAGGTCCGCCAATATTTATTCAATTTATTATTCAATATACATACTTATGTAGCTTGTTTAGATGATTGTACGATAGCAAAATCTATTTTGTATTTACCTGTCTACTGAAAATATTAGTAAATAAGAACTACGCGATTGAATTTTCATGTTTTCGGTATTCAGGTATTTCTGTGAATTGGATTAGATTACTTTTATACTTAAGGGCATTTCTAGGCAGGCGTTTTTTCTATATAAACGTATTCAGCTGTTTCCTCTCTGGATGCTGACACAAGAGCAAATATTTTTCTACCATACAATCTATAAGAGTGGTTCTCAAGCATGTTTGTCTTATTTTTCACCATAAATTAGTTATTATAAAAATTAGCAACCGTTTAAAACCTCAAAAAATTGCCATTTAACCGCCCACTTTAGACGTCTAGAAAACAAATTTGACGAATATAATAATCAATGAAAGAAAGACATAAAGGCAATATTTTTATTATTTTTGAAAAAAATATTAAAATCTATCCATGTTTGAAGGAGGAAACAGGCGAATACGCAATATCAATTTGGTCTTTTTAGGGTTTCGTACCAAAAGGGTAAAATCAGAACCCTATTACTAAGACTTCGCTGTCCGTCTGTCTGTCTGTCCGTCCGTCCATCCGTCTGTCTGCCACAGGGCTGTATCCAATGAACCGTGATAGCTAGACAGTTGAAATTTTCACAGATTATGTATCTCGTATGTTGCTGCTCTAACAACAAATACTAAAAACAGAATAAAATAAATATTTAAGGGGGGGCTCCCATACAACAAACATGATTTTTTTGCCGTTTTTATAGATAATGGTACGGAACCCTTCGTGCGCGAGTCTGACTCGCACTTGGCCAGTTTTTTAAATAGGAATATTGTATTCGCGCTGTTGTTCTTTCTATCGCCACTCATACGGTTATATCTCTACACAGCACGGCAGCAATAGATTTTTAAAATACCTATTTTTCAAATTCGCTGCTAGGATTACCTCTTAATGCGATTCCACGTGAAGAAGTAAGAACTATACATTTTTACCTATCGGTAGGTAAAAATGTATAGCTCAAATATTTATGCAATAATACCCGAATAAACCTTTATATTTTATGGCGCCCTTTAGTTTGCGTTTTATTATTGCGCGACAGCAGTATGTAAGTGTTTCTTGTTCAAAAAGAAAGGAATGGTCCGCCTTTTTGTATTTATTTTATAAGTGCAATTAAAGTATAAATAAATAAATAAACATTCACCATAACGAAAACATAATAAGGGTTTTTCAAGTACCTAATAGTTTTCGACAGACATGATCTTTAAATCATTCTAAAATCACCAACATTGAGTCTGGGAAATCCTTATTTCCAACCAATCTAGTTTTTATAGTTATTTCGCCCTACAAATAACAAAAACATTGATAATTTTCGTGATTGAAATTCTAGAACTCAATCAAAAAGTATTAAACTGGTTCAATCTAAAAAAACCTGACTTTAAGAGGAGTAATAAATGTTTTTGATGAATGCAGAATCTTTTTTTCTCAAGAACCGCAAAACATACAGTTTTGTTTTTTACGACAAAGATAACTTATGGATTTAATCTAGATAAATTACAGACAGAAACGCGATTGGTGGAACTTTTCTCGATAGATTTATTTGCCAAAGTTGGCTCTTCAAAAACACTAGTTTAATTTTTAATCAAATCTATGAATAGCTAAACAGCTCATTTTTATATAATTCGTTAAATAATCATACTAGCTAAGTAAATTACAGACAGTTTCATTTTAAATTTGATGGTTTTCAAAATAATGCAGTTTTATCACTTTTTCCGCTTATCCGGGTAGATTCAGCCCATACAAAAATCAAAAATTGAAATATCGCCTTAATAACACACTCCGGCAATCCATTACAAAATAATCCACACAAAATTTTTCAATAGTACCTACCGAACAAAATGGTTTGGGAACTTTAGATGCGCACACGATATCCGACGCACAGTCCGTCGATTACTGGATTACGTGGTTTAAAAGTGTTTGCATACTTTCACAGTGAAGCGGCTATCACAAAGGTACCTACTGGTACCAGCATATTTGAACGACACGGTAGTATACTACTATATACAATTTTAGACACATTTCTACATTTATCGTGCCAATATTACGTCATACAATGCTGCTGATCTGGAAATCTATACTAATATTTTAAATACGAAAGTAACTCTGTCTATCCATATGTCTGTGTCATTATCACTGCCAAACCGATTATGATTATCACTTCGTCCCCAAAACTTTATTTTGATTTTCAAGAATTTCACGATAAGTTTTTTACGATAAAGTCCTCAAAATCCATTTCCTAAATCTACGCAGACGAAGTATCTCGCGGGTAAGTTAGTGATTTTATAAATCGTCCGACCTAGTTAGTAATAACAAAAAACCTAGATGCATATTAATGAAAAGTCTAGACGACCTAATGATATAAAAACATCTTATCTAACTAATTTCATTTAAAAAGTATATTTATTACAAGATTTTTTTAATTTAGTTCTGTAACAAATATTTAATGACTTTTCCATACGTCCCGGTTGCAATCTCCAACGCTTATAAAAAAACTAACTTACGATTTATACAATAAGGTCTAAATATTATAAAATACTGGCCGTCCTGACAGACGTTGTCCATTCAAATTTCATGCATTTTCAGTTTTTCCCGAACTTTATTCTCACTTAATATAAAAAATACCCTACGACCTATTATCATACCTACCAAATCACAAAAAAATCATAAAAATCTGTCTTGCCGTTTAGGAGTTTGGTTACAACACTGTGACACGAAATTGTATATATAATAAGATAAGCACAAGCAGGCTAACTGTATCTACTCGTACTTTATATATTGTTTGTTATTTTACACAAGTTCCTACACACTATAACATAAAACAGTGGGTGACCTAACCCCACTTGGTAGGTGACCCCAGTTGTAACGAAATCAGAGAAGCGCTTTCATATAGGCAACGCGACAAAGTCTGTTATAGCCAAAGGATTTTGCCTGATAGAGGCCACCGGAATCAGCCAGCGGGTGGCAGAAAGGCAGTTTCAGAATGTGATTTTAGTTCCTCTAGCTAGTTTTATTCAGTACCTACGTATAAGGTGTTTATATGGTGGCTATGTTGTTCATAATTTATGAATACTTATTATTTACTTTTAATTATTATTCTTGTTTCAGCCTTCACGTTGTTCGATCGGGACCACACTGGAGCTCTACATAGCATTAAGGAAAGGATCATTAAAAAAAAGGTTGACCCCAAACCGTGTTTGTTGTCTGATTCTTCTAGGCTTGGTCGCGAGGAACAGGCGTAGCTTCACCTAGTTCCTAAGACTTTTCAAATTGATTCCTGTTATTTTAATGAAATAAACAATTTTTGAATTTGAATTTACTAGTTTTTACTCACCGCGTATATTCAGAAAAACGACTTTTGCAGACTTCGAAATCCCCGAAAATCAAAAGAAAGTTTTGGAAAAACAAAAGTATGTCCGTCCTAAGACTTTAAGCTATCTATAAATAAAATTTCATTATAAACGACCCAGTTAATTGGCCGTGATAACGTCACTGACAGACAGAGTTACTTTCGCATTAATATAATATTAGTAGTATAGATCTACGCCTCGCTTGAAGACGCTGCAAGATGCATATAACATTAGCTATTTTATCACCCGTATTATAGTATAATAATGCATTATATTATTCTCTTCGTACCTGTTCTGATAGTCCTTGTGAGTATCACATACCTACGCAATAATCAACCTACCTCAAAGCTCAAAGGCACAAAGTAAGTAAGTCCAAATAAAAGTGAAAATATAAGCTACAACAGGAAACGTGAGAACGCAAATAGTCCTATTTATTACATTCCTTGCAATAGTATACCTAACCGACTCTAGCATGTTTTTACAAAGCTTGAAAGAATTTCTTCATTGAATATATATACTCAGCAACGTCAAGGGCACATCAACGTAATTCTATAAATAATTTTCAATCGTTTTATTGAAAGCTAGATGAGAGTTCATAAGCTAACGGCTAATGGAATTGTGAAAAGGAAAATCAAAGACTTACTTCGACATCGGGAAACAATAGCTATCCATTATACTTCCAGTTCAAAAGGTGCTCACATCCACTTGAATCTAACTCTAATTTGATATTAACTTAGATACAAGTAGTGCTATCGGTCCAACGCATTTGAAAAAAGTCTACATATATCTTTTACCTATAGTTGTTCTTGTTCTGTTGTTCGGGATGGAAACAAATCCAATAAATCGACCTACAATGGTATACATGGAAAAAATACGCTCATAATTGACTTTTCGTAATTAGAATTACAGTCTACCCTATTTCAGTTTTCGGGAGTCTTAAGACGAGTAATAAATGTTTTTAATGAATACAACATCGTTTTTTCTCAATAACCGCAAAACATACAGTTTCGTTTTTAATCAAAACTATAAATAGCTAAACAGTTCATTTTTATATTATTCGTTAGATAATCATACTTGCTAAGTAAATTACAGACAGTTTCTTTTTAAATTTGTTGGTTTTCAAGATAATGCAGTTTTATCACTTTTTCCGTCATCAAAAATTTGGCTTATCACCTTAATACCCTGTATATTTAGATTTTTTACATAAATTAATTAAATCCAAAATACTCTCAATAATGGTAAAAGTATGAGCAAAACAAATTATAGGTAAAACTTACCACATCTATGAATAATTGAAACATTCGCATAGCTCTTGCGGGGCTCGCTCAAATTGCATCACTACTTACCTGGAACAATAACATTATACATTAAGGCACTTGCATTAAGGTACCAACTTTATTACGATTATTATCTTTCAAATTATAGAAACTATAATAATTACGTTTAAAAAACTAAAAACAAAACCGACTTCATGTTTCCAAATATAAATTGGAGTGCTTTAAAATATTTATTGAAAAAATTAACAAACGCACTAGTCGCCACTTCGGTTTTCTAGAGATCTTCTCGATTTCTCTGGGATGCCATCATCAGATCCTTATACATATAGGACCACTCTTGGATTATCCCCTTTCCAACAAAAAAACTTGAGAGGTGTCAAGGGACACCCGGATGGAACGAAGTTCTCACAAAATAACGTGGGACAAGGGAAGGGGAATCAACTTTGACTTCGACTTCGACCTCGACCTCGACCTCGACCTCGACCTCGACCTCGACCTCGACCTCGACCTCGACCTCGACCTCGACCTCGACCTCGACCTCGACCTCGACCTCGACCTCGACCTCGACCTCGACCTCGACCTCAACCTCGACCTCGACCTCGACCTCGACCTCCACCTCCACCTCCATCTCGACCTCCACTTCCACCTCGACCTCGAGCTCGACACAATTAATAGATATATATATTAATAGATATACTATAGCAAAAAAGTGTCGTGACAACTTTTCGTGACAACTTTTCGTAAGAATTTTTTCCGTCTAGCCCCCTTTCACAACGCGCGATAAGGAACTTCGTTCCAAAAAGAATCATTAAAATCGGTTTATAAACGACGAAGTTGTCTGCGAATCACATAAAAAAACATATATGCGGTCGAATTGAAACTCCTCCTTTTTTATAACGTTTAATAAAAAAACCGGCCAAGTGCGAGTCGGACTCGCGCACGAAGTCTTCCGTACCATTATCTATAAAAACGGCAAAAAAAAACACGTTTGTTGTATGAGAGCCCCCCTAAAATATTTATTTTATTCTGTTTATAGTATTTGTTGTTAGAGCAGCAACAGAAATACATAATCTGTGAAAATTTCAACTGTCTAGCTATCACGGTTCATGAGATACAGCCCTGTGACAGACAGACGGACGGACGGACGGACGGACAGACAGACAGACAGACAGACGGACAGCGAAGTCTTAGTAATAGGGTTCCGATTTTACTCTTTGGGTACGGAAACCTAAAAAGGACTGCTCTGTTAAAAGTTATGCGAGGTCATAAATAAAATATTTGTATATACGGTCGACTTGAAAACCACTCCTTTTTTCGTCGGTTAAAAACACAATTTGACAACAAAAACACACTCGCAACAACACAATTGAGATACTCGTAAAATATACAAACTCGAACCCAATAGCATGCATGCATATTTCATCGTAAAAATATTATTGCGGTATTTCTCACGAAGCTTTGAAAGTCGTCGCTTCGTAAGTCCTCGAGCTCAATAAATTATTGTGTTGGGTTTGTGTCGTTTCAGAGGCGCCTCCTCCATCTTAAAGAATACTTGCTACACAGTGGTGGTGTGGCAATTCTGTTGTGTCCACATTAAAATTATAACTTCCTAAAAATACGATCGCTCTTATTCCTTTCATGTTAAAGTCTAAACTAGCGGAACCGTTGGCACGTTATTTTACGTATTAATTATTTACTATAATTATAATTATAATAATTATATAATTATTAAGAACAAAGGCAAACTGTTGATACCTTAGTATTATTACAGTACCTACTGCTTTTTAGGGTTCCTATTAACGGGACCCTATTACTAAGACTTCGCTGTCCGTCTGTCCGTCGATGATGATTTATCAGATGATGTATTTCTGTTGTCACTATAACAACAAATATTAAAAACAGAATAAAATAAATATAAAAGTGGGGCTCCCATACAGCAAACGTGTTTTTTTGTAGTTTTTTATAAATAATGGTTAGTGCGCGAGTCGGACTCGACTTGGCCGGTTTCTTAATTACTAATTTCAGATGTCGACCTTTGACACACATGTCATGTTTTAGAGAAATGGTAGATATGCTATTATTTAGTATCTCTTAACCGCTTATTTTAAGCAAGCACTATTTATCTATAGCGACACGATAGAGTAGGATTGCCATATAAATATCTATACCATTCTCTCGCTTAGTCAACTTCATTCTCAAAACGGACTGGTCAATACTTGCTAAGGCGCGGGTTCCTCACGGGTCTTTTACCTTCATTTCATTCAAAATCATAGCAATCGAAACATGACATAAAATGCAGTTTGATTCAATATAATTTATTTCAATTTCGGTTTATTCAACAGAAGATAAGTGGCATAAATTGACTTTAGTTTAATACTTCATTAACTAGTTTCGTGGAGAAGCGGGCTCTCAAGGTTTCTCAAATTATTTTAGCGCATCTGGCCAAAGCAATGATTCGTGAGCTTCTTATCTGGTTCACCGAACCAGCATTTAAATTAGACCGGTAGTAGGAAACTACTTAAGGCGCTCCCAGTCGACGATTGTTTTTGTTCGAAACGAAATAAGAAATACTTCTGAACAAGTCACATCTCCTATTTTATAATGTATAGTATATGTGAATAAAGATGTACCTATCTTTAATCACTTCGATAAATAATCCTACCGACCGCTGCAATGACGACAAACACACGTCGGCGCGTGGTCCGCCTTAGTTTTTCGAATAAATTAATGATATAAATTATGTATAATTACTTATCAAAAATCTACTCTAATAGAAATCTAGATCTACATATTACCTATCTTTAACAATAAATCACAAGTTGATTTTAATAGTAGGTATATAAAATATTTCGATCATAAATTCTAAAACGTACCATTTTGAAATAATATCTTTATCGTGAAAAGTTTCTGCTATTATGTTTTCAGCTTAATAGAAATTTAGGTAGGAACCTGAAGTAATATACTTATAAAAATAGAAGAAGATGTGGCTTGTTCAGAAGTATTTCTTTTTTCGTTTCGAAAAAGAGCAATCGTCGACTGGGAGCCCCTTAATAGATTGTTTACAACGGTGCCTACCTACTAGTAGCTCAACATTTTATTTTGTATTTTATATGGGTATTTGTCAACCAACTTCTCTTGACTGGCCTCACAGCTTAGTTGGTTGTAACTCTGCCTTCTACGCTGTAGGTTGTGGGTTCGATCCCCACCCAGGGCAAGCATTTGTGTGATGAACATAGATGTTTATTCTGTGTCTGGGTGTTACTATGTATAATAAGTATGTATTTACAAAAAAAAAAGCATATAAGTATTCTATCAGTTATCTGGTTCCCATAGTACAAGCTTTGCTTAGTTTGGGGCTAGATGGTGTTGTTGTGTTTACGATAACATGTTTACGAGTTGGACATTATTACATCAGATACAATTATATTACACATCATTATCATCCACTGTCAAAATGAATACTTTGTACCAAAGGAAAAGCCGTGTTGGCCGAGTGAGAGGTATCTCGACTTTCATTTTGAAGGTCGAATACTGGCGTGCAACAATGAATTGCAAAAATGTACATGCGCATCAAAATACGTGCTTAAAACGGTGAAGGAAAACATAGTGAAGACACCAGTTAGTATTCTTATAAGCGGCGATGAGCTGGCAACATCGACTACATAGCCTAATAG
The DNA here is from genome assembly GCA_912999785.1 of Hydriomena furcata. Taxonomy (NCBI): domain Eukaryota; kingdom Metazoa; phylum Arthropoda; class Insecta; order Lepidoptera; family Geometridae; genus Hydriomena; species Hydriomena furcata. Next base: position 7,073,406 of record OU538821.1, read on the forward strand.
ACGCCTAATGGCTTCATTTCTTCAAACAAACAACTCTGTCAAGTCAGTGAGGTATGAGGTACGGGGGGAGCCGGAAAAAGCATTCTAATTTCAAAATGACGTGATTCACTAGGGATGGGAAGTGTTGACATGAGTTGTCGATAGCAGTCAGAGGCACGTCCAAATATTATATTTGGCACATACCCACATTTTGCAGTAGTTAGCAGTCCATACGTGACAGGTTGCAAGCCCATCGCCGCTTATAAAAATACTTACTAGGTACTGGTTTCCTCACGATGCGATGTTTTCCTTCACCATTTTATTAAACACGTGTTTAAAATGGTGAATGTATAAATATCAATTGCTGTTCGTTAGTCTCGCTAAAACTCGAGAACGGCTGAACGGATTTATTTTATCTTGGTCTTTAAATATTCGTGGGGGTCTATGAAGGTTTAAAAGGTGAAAAAAAAATCGAATAATTGCCGGGAAAACCTAAAAACAGCCCTTTTCTTTTTCCCATACAAAAGTTAAAAAAACGTAGAGTCCATTTGAGCTTTATTAGGTTTGATAGTACGGGAACGGGAACGGGATCGGGATCGGGATCGGGATCGGGATCGGGATCGGGATCGGGATCGGGATCGGGAACGGGAACGGGAACGGGAACGGGAACGGGAACGGGAACGGGAACGCGAACGCGAACGCGAACGCGAACGCGAACGCGAACGCGAACGCGAACGCGAACGCGAACGCGAACGCGAACGCGAACGCGAACGCGAACGCGAACGCGAACGCGAACGCGAACGCGAACGCGAACGCGAACGCGAACGCGAACGCGAACGCGAACTAATTCTAAAGCGATAATATGATAAATGCGAATAGCAAATAAGTTACTTCATATCCATGTAGGTACAACGCGAGCGAAGCCGCGGACGGAAGCTAGTTGGCAATAAGTAGTTTTACTAGTTAGGTCCAACTGTTGTTGTTACTACTATGTAGGTTTATCGATCATCAATTATTGAGTAGTGATACAACACTATTGACTTTCGACAAGGAAAATAACCAGTCTAACTTGAGCTTGTGGTAATGGTTTTTTAGCATAAACAGACGAGATGTGCACGGGTCAAGGAAGTGGTCGGTACTACTGCAGGTTTGACGCGCGGTATTTTTTATCGGCCGTATTTGGGGGCACGGCAGTGCCCCCGCCAAGTCGAGCGCGAAGCAAACACTGCCGTACCATCCTTTACTGGAACCATTTCGCCGCATTTTCAGGCCCCTATTTGAGAACCTCTGGATAAGACCAGAACGCTGAAATTTTCGTCATCCAGTAAGCCATAATCACATACTTAAAATCCAAAATTTCAAGTCTGTAGGTCATTTAGTTACGAAGTTAAGCGAAAGCAAAGTTTCGCATTTTAGACAGACACTCACTCACTCACTCACTCACTCACTCACTCACTCACTCACTCACTCACTCACTCATGATCATCAGAATAGAATTAGTACTTCCCATAAACTCAGAGAGCTGAAATTTGGTACAGAGTTAGGGTTTAATGGCCACATAAAGGGAAAACCTTAAAAACTAGAATAATCGAAGATCTGGAGTACCTGGTGACCAGGATAAGAAAACACAAGAGCCTAACCAAACTATTAGAAATCGACATACCGCCTTTACAAAAAATATTTTACTACTGGACCGATTTGAAAAATTCTTTCACCATTAGAATCCGACATTATCCCTGATGAACATAAGCTATAGTATATTTTCAAAAATATTAGGGATCCGTATGAAAACATCGATAAAGTAATCCAAAGTGTGAAAAAATAAAAAAAAATCCTTACATTGCGTTTGCTGCGGAAATTATTGACAATAGAGCAAAGTAATGTACTACAGTTTTAAAGAAGACATCAATATCTACAAAAAAGTATGTAATACTATATGTCTAACTATTAGGGATCCGTATGAAAACTTCGATAATGTAACCCAACGTGTAAAAAAAACCAAAAAAATCCTTATATCGCGTACGCTGCTGAAATTGTTGATAATAGAGCAAAGTGATGTACTAAAGTTTTAAAGAGGACATCAATATCTACAAAAAAAGTCTGCGATACTAAATGTTTTATTAGGGATCCTTATGAAAAATTCGATAATGTAACCCAAGGTGTAAAAAAATTACCTATAATATCATTATTACATCCGTGCGACGCCGGGGCGGACTGCTAGTACGCAATAAAATTAAAGGAAAACTCTGGATAAGACTAGACTGGCTTTTATACTTACTTACAAGTTTACAAGAAGAAATAGTCGAACGATTAACTTTATTCTACTCGAACATTACACAAATTGAATAAACAAATTAACAAATTAAATAAACTAAAATATTAATAATTTCGCTCAAAATATAATGCATTGGACTAAGAGTGGCGGTGATACCCGCATACGTCGCTAGATGGCGCTGACTGTAAACTACTCATAAAAAGAAAAAAACTGTGTCAAATAAGAAAATCTAATAAAATAAATCAATAAGCCCACGTTTCTACAAAAAGAAGTGAAATCCCACCAAAAACATTCTGTAAAAAACTAGCCAAGTCTCGATGGAGCTGCTTGTTTATCTCTAAAAAGTAATGAAATCTAGACAAAGTCGTGTCAAGTCTGAGGTTCTTTACTGCGATTTCTTTATTATTATAGAATGTTATGTGACTTGGCCGTTGAAGAGTACACAAGGGTACAAAACCAGGTGCTCCATGACACCATTGCACCAATCTGTCGCCAGAACCGCTCCCATTAACGATGGATAATTGCCACTTAGAAAACGTTGATTCAATAACCAGTCAATTGTAGGCTTGATAAAGCTGCGTTTTTCAATAATACTTATGTAAAGGCGAGCCTGAAACAAACAGTATAAAAAATACGTCTAGTTTATTTTAGATCGATGGTCGATTTGACGCTCCAAAAAGAAGACAGCAGAAGTCAGCATTGTCAATGCTGAATGCATGTGTTGCACGATCAACAACAGCCTAAAATAAGACACTAGCGTCCAATTACCAATACCTGTATTGGCTATTATCTTGCTTAACAAACATAGGTAGTTACAACAGATATAACATTACGTGTAAACAAAATTGACTTGTACCCACTAACGGATAAAGAATGTTCAACGGCCAAGTCACACAACATTCTATAATAATAAAGAAATCGCAGTAAAGAACCTCAGACTTGACACGACTTTGTCTAGATTTCATTACTTTTTAGAGATAAACAAGCAGCTCCATCGAGACTTGGCTAGTTTTTTACAGAATGTTTTTGGTGGGATAAGACTGACCTTTTGGATGTCAATGTTCGCCTTGCATGCGGTGTCTTTTTGGGCTGTGTAGTCGATGGCTGGCAACCTGTCACGTGGAATGCTAACTACGGCAAAATGTAGGCACGTGCCAAATACAATGTTTGGACGTGCATCTGACATTATTTGTTACTCATGTTACCATTGTCAATAAGTGATACAGTGTGACTATATGTAGGGATTTTGTTGAAGAATACCAATTTTAATCTAATAATAACAAAAGGAATTTTACAGCATTGTTGTGAAGTAAGTAGCAGGGATGAGGATATTCATTATTTGTCCAGAGCGTAAGGTCCCGTTGTTACAACTCTAAAAAAATTGATTCTATTTGATGATAACTATCAGATGAAAAAGTGATTTATAAATATCTAACGAAAGCGAAAAATTAAATAAAGATGCGCACACATCCGGCGTGGGATTGTGGAACTCCAGGGAACATGAAAATACCAGATAGCAAATTAAATTGATGGAGTCGGTTCGAGCAATCCGTACGAGGGAATTGAAATCGGGAATGTGAAATGACATCAGGCTCGTCACTGCACCCTATTACAGATTCCATTTTATTCTAATAAAATGGATTCTTGCTAGTACAATTTTTCCTGTCGCTATTTTGAAGTATCTGTATTGCTGTATCACGTAATGTTCGATAGTATTGCGTATATCTACAGAATATCTCCATACATTGTACTTAATAATTGACAGCATGTCAATATATTAGCAAGTAAGCAATCTAAACAACATTTGTACGCTAACCGCAGATCACAGTGCACACAATATTTTTGTAACAACTTTATATAACCTGTGTTTCACAAATAAAAATTTTGAATTTGAATTTGAATTTGAAAAAAAAATAGTTGTACCTGTGTGCGAATTCGTTCGCATGATAACTACCTAGATTTATTTATTCAATGATTGCGATATGAATATTGTTACTGTTTGGATATTGATATGAATATTCAATATCCATACAGTAGCAAGCAACTAGTGATTGACATGACATGTTACATAGTTAGTACTAACAAATAATGTTTTCTTTAATAATTGAATTTCTAGATAAAGTAGAAAAATCTTTAATAAAATTAAATATTAATGAATCCCTATTTCCCTTGGACGGCATCACGCGTGAACGGCTGGACCGATTTTGCTAAATCTTTTTGTGTTGTATTCATCAATTCAACAATTGATTTTATGTGACGAAATCATAACCACAAAAGACCATAACTCCAGATGCTCTTTATTGCGATCATCGCCATGATGAGAGAATAATGGAAATATGTACTTAAATTTTTATCAAATCTAATTCTTACAATAGACAAAACAATTAAATCTGTAAAATAACAATAGACTTGATATTGCTCGTATAGTCAACATAAACACAATTTCACTTCTTGTTCATGTCAGTCAATAGGTTATCTTATCAATAGATTGAGAACCTATAAATCGAATCATATTTCTATATATATATAGATTTATAATGTTTTACTGTACGCCAAAATTTATAAAAACAAATAAAATAACTTTCTGATTGCGTACAATGCGCGGTCTTATCAGTAAAAAGCATATTTTTTCCAGGTTACCTGATTCCAGATGCCAAAACCCCGCACATCGTTAAATGGTTTTTGATTAGAAAAATGTATTTAATATCAATTTCTGCTCATTAAACATTAAATGATGGCGACATGGTCTACTGGCGACTAAACACAAGCAGACGACATGTTGCAGATGCTTATGGTATTAATAATTCTAGTAATTATACGATGTAAACAAGTACATCTGTAACATTACAAATAGATTTGATATTACTCGTATTGTCCACATAATCACAATTTCACTTCTAGAGCTTTATCGACGATTCCGAAAAGGGGCAAAAATATACAATTTGTGTGCATTTAAAAATAATGGGCAAAGCCAGAAAGGGCAAACAGCGAACAGATCCAACTAATAGATGTGTATTATTTATTGGTTGTATTTGAATAGTATTTCTTTTTTTCTTTTTTCTTTATAGTTCTTTATATGTGTAATTATTTTTGAAAATGCTCTGACCCCACTTTATGTAGGATAAAAGCAGAATGATAATGATGATATTTATCTTTATAATTAATTAGTTAGGTACCCTGATAATCTTATGAATCTAATTTTAAGTTTTCGAACTTGTATTAAAATAACGTTACTTTTGAAAACACGCTTAGCGTTTGTATTTCAATCTTTAAACAAGCCGATGACATGTTGCTGATGTTTGATGCATGCATCTATGTGGATTTGTATACTATACTTTACATTTAAGAAATTTAATTTAATTATCTTTATATATAAAAATCAATGCCACTTTTCGTTGTAATTTTATAACTCAAGAATGAGCTCACCTATCCAAACCGAATGTTTAGGCTTTGTTCGGACTATTTAGTAGATGGTTTATGTGCAGGTACCACCCATGCGAAGCCGGGGCGAGCAGCTAGTAATTAATAATAATTTGGATTTTCATGTCTGTAAAACATTTATTTTTAATTTAATCAACCAACCGATGATGGGTGAACAACAATTATTATTGTCTGACTAATTAGCTTATGATAACATAACACTTAAATTATTGCAAGAATCATCAGAATAATCAGAACTCAAAACAATAACTTTGAACTGCCTTCGAGGTACATACTGCAAAAAAAAAGATTTATATGAAAACGAAAAAGGAATGGAAACACGTCAAACACGTTTTATTATCCGTCAACAAGACCCTAAAGGATATTCCAATGATGGTTGCATACTTTGCACAGTCGCCGACGATAATCAATGAGATGGGAAGAAGCGTATACAACAAGCCGCTCGTCGTTCAGAGGTTTTTGCTTGCCAAAGTTGTATTTAATATCAATTGGCACGCAATAATCCTTGAATGACAACACGGCTTATACCAAGTAAAGAAGATTTATAAAAAAACATGGAAAAGACAATAAGTGCCAGGCGTCGTTGAGGATATGCATAACATTTTTATTGTATTACACATCGACTACATAGCCCAATAGACGCCTTATGCAAGGCGAACACTGTCATCCATTAACATATAACAACAACTTCCCGTTCCCGTTCCCGTTCCCGTTCCCGTTCCCGTTCCCGTTCCCGTTCCCGTTCCCGTTCCCGTTCCCGTTCCCGTTCCCGTTCCCGTTCCCGTTCCCGTTCCCGTTCCCGTTCCCGTTCCCGTTCCCGTTCCCGTTCCCGTTCCCGTTCCCGTTCCCGTTCCCGTTCCCGTTCCCGTTCCCGTTCCCGTTCCCGTTCCCGTTCCCGTTCCCGTTCCCGTTCCCGTTCCCGTTCCCGTTCCCGTTCCCGTTCCCGTTCCCGTTCCCGTTCCCGTTCCCGTTCCCGTTCCCGTTCCCGTTCCCGTTCCCGTTCCCGTTCCCGGTCCCGGTCCCGGTCCCGGTCCCGGTCCCGGTCCCGTTCCCGTTCCCGTTCCCGTTCCCGTTCCCGTTCCCGTTCCCGTTCCCGTTAAGAAGTAATATACTTATAAAAATTGGAGATGTGGCTTGTTCAGAAGTATTTCTTTTTTCGTTTCGAAAAAGAGCAATCGTCGACTGGGAGCCCCTTAATAGATTGTTTACAACGGTGCCTACCTACTAGTGGCTCAACATTTTATTTTGTATTTTATACGGGTATTTGTCAACCAACTTCTCTTGACTGGCCTCACAGCTTAGTTGGTTGTAACTCTGCCTTCTACGCTGTAGGTTGTGGGTTCGATCCCCACCCAGGGCAAGCATTTGTGTGATGAACATAGATGTTTATTCTGTGTCTGGGTGTTACTATGTATAATAAGTATGTATTTACAAAAAAGAAAGAGCCAGAAAGGGCAAACAGCGAACAGATCCAACTAATAGATGTGTATAATTTATTGGTTGTATTTGAATAGTATTTCTTTTTTTCTTTTTTCTTTATAGTTCTTTATATGTGTAAGTATTTTTGAAAATGCTCTGACCCCACTTTATGAAGGATAAAAGCAGAATGATAATGATGATATTTATCTTTATAATTAATTAGTTAGGTACCCTGATAATCTTATGAATCTAATTTTAAGTTTTCGAACTTGTATTAAAATAACGTTACTTTAAAAACACGCTTAGCGTTTGTATTTCAATCTTTAAACAAGCCGATGACATGTTGCTGATGTTTGATGCATGCATCTATGTGGATTTGTATACTATACTTTACATTTAAGAAATTTAATTTAATTATCTTTATATATAAAAATCAATGCCACTTTTCGTTGTAATTTTATAACTCAAGAATGGGCTCACCTATCCAAACCGAATGTTTAGGCTTTGTTCGGACTATTTAGTAGATGGTTTATGTGCAGGTACCACCCGTGCGAAGCCGGGGCGAGCAGCTAGTAATTAATAATAATTTGGATTTTCATGTCTGTAAAACATTTATTTTTAATTTAATCAACCAACCGATGATGGGTGAACAACAATTATTATTGTCTGACTAATTAGCTTATGATAACATAACACTTAAATTATTGCAAGAATCATCAGAATAATCAGAACTCAAAACAATAACTTTGAACTGCCTTCGAGGTATCTACTGCAAAAAAAAAGATTTATATGAAAACGAAAAAGGAATGGAAACACGTCAGGCATGTTTTATTTTCTTTGGTTTTATTAACCGTCAACAAGACCCTAAAGGATATTCCAATGATGGTTGCATACTTTGCACAGTCGCCGACGATAATCAATGAGATGGAAGAAGCGTATACAACAAGCCGCTCGTCGTTCAGAGGTTTTTGCTTGCCAAAGTTGTATTTAATATCAATTGGCACGCAATAATCCTTGAATGACAACACGGCTTATACCAAGTAAAGAAGATTTATAAAAAAACATGGAAAAGACAATAAGTGCCAGGCGTCGTTGAGGATATGCATAACATTTTTATTGTATTACACATCGACTACATAGCCCAATAGACGCCTTATGCAAGGCGAACACTGTCATCCATTAACATATAACAACAACTTCCCGTTCCCGAACGCGTTCGCGTTCGCGTTCGCGCGGACATTACTGGACAAAGCCCGAAAAATTTGGAATTTACCTGAAAGTGCTTGTTTCTATGCGATTATTAAAATTTTGGCAGAACAAAGTCGGTCACGGGTCGGCTAGTATTATATAATTCAGTCATCGAATAGATTAAAAGCACACGAAGAAGATGAACCTCATATCCATGAGGTAGGTCCACCTAATGAAGGAGCGAATAATGAAAAACCAAATGCCGCATCTCGTTTAGTATGTTTGATGATTATATTGTATTTAATGCCAATAATATCACCAAATATAACTACTTGGTATCGGCTCTGCCAACTTACGAAGAAAGAAGATTAAGAAAATCAAAATTTTTAAAATCTTTTATGTCTTCCAAAATCAAAACTTCGACCTTAGCTTTAAAGAAATAGTATATTGTGTGCATAATTTAGTATATTGTGTTGATTTTCAACCAACAAAAAATAATTATGAGGTGTCAAGGGACACTCGGATGGAACGAAGTTCCTACGCATTGATATTGTAATGTTAAAATATAATTTGCTTTTAAATTTATTAAGTCGTCAGTACTTGCTAAAAATACATAAGCATTTATTATTGTCTGTTTAAAATCTCTACTTGCCTAACTCCATCAGCAATATCCGGAACTTGTGCAGAAACACTGTTAGGATTTATTATTATTATTATTTTGTATTATTTATTATGTACAAAAAACCTGTATACACTCAACAAAAATAATCGTCGAGACACCACACTGTTCAATGCGAAATAGAAAGATGAAACGACTAAAAATAACTGGCTTGCTTTCTATGAGAAAGTGAGAGAGACAGACAGAGAAACACGCGCACGCCGCACGGCTTACAACTATAAAAGTGCAAAAAGTGTCGTTACAACTTTTGGTCTTAATTTTTTCCGTGTAGCCCCCTTTCGCAACGCGCGATAACGAACTTCGTTCCAAAAACCGGCTTAGTGCGTGTCGGGTCACGAGGAATGTAGGGTTTCGTAGTTTACACTACTAACAACGTTATATTAAGAAATTTTAAATGGTGAAAAAATCCAATATTTCTTCTTCAAGTACATTTATAAGTTGGTCGACAATTACGACTATTACTCGTAAACGGACAGACGGACGGACGGACGGAATGGCCCGAAAAAGGAGGTTCTCAATTCAACGCTTATATTTTATTATTTCGTTTTTAGGGTTCCTTACCCAAAGGGTTAAAACGGGACCCTATTACTAAGACTTCGCTGTCCGTCTGTCCGTCTGTCTGTCTGTCCGTCTGTCTGTCACAGGGCTGTATCTCATGAACCATGATAGCTAGACTGTTGAAATTTTCACAGATTATGTATTTCTGTTGTTGCTCTAACAACAAATACTAAAAACTCAATATAATATTTTTTAAGGGGGGCTCCCATACATCAAACATAATTTTTTTTTTTTATAGATAATGGTACGGAACCCTTCGTGCGCGAGTCCGACTCGCACTTGGCTGGTTTTATTTATGTATGACCGTGCGTGCATATCTTTTTACCTGGTGATCCGGTTTAGATTGTTTTAATTGTGTAGTAGAGAATAGTCCAAAGTTCTATTGGAATTGTATTTATTTGTAGAATTAGGTAATAAATAGTTCATTCGTAATTTTATTAAAAAAGCTAACATAGACTTTACGATTGGTTCCTATGATCGCGAAAACCAGATGCCACACGTCGTTAAGTGATATTTGATGATAGTTGATGTATTGAAAGTCAAGGAACCATCAAATATTACTAAATGATGGCATCTCTGCACTACCGAACAAAGAAGATTCAAGAGATCAAGAAAAATCACTCATCTACAGCTTTTCTGCTGATTTCGAAGTCGACCTTATTTTGAGACATCTTTTACTTCAGAGAAATGTACATGCTTTTTGTGCGCATCGATCTACGATGGTTGTGCTAATATCTTTAGCCGCATATTTTTTAACTATAGCGATACCAACTAAGCATATTAAATCTATTACTAGCGGATCGTCCCGTCTTCGTACGTTTTGTCATTTTATCTAGTCACTACATAGTATAAAGCAAAGTCGCTTTCCGCTTCCCGCGTATGTATGTATGTATGTTTGCTTATATCTTTAAAACTACACAACGGATATTGATGCGGTTTCAGAGAAACACTGATAATTTTAGAGGTTTCTAATGTGATGTCGTAAATAAACACATTTTTTTGCGCTTACATTGCAAATGCTGGCTGAACCCCACGAGATATATCAAAATAATGAACTACAGTATTGTATACCTTAAAAACGTCTACAAAAAAGTCCACGATGGTATTAGAAATGTCTTACGCACAGCGAAGCGGGCACGGGTCAGCTAGTAATAAATAAAGTAGTACTTAGAGATAATGTAGTTTTGTGATAGTGAAAGAATTTTTGAAATCGGTCCAGTAGTTTTTGAGTTTGTTCGTTACAAACATACAAAAATACAAATCTTTCCTCTTTATAATCCTAATCCTAATAATATTATAAATGTGAAAGTTTGTGATTTTGTATGTATGTTTGTTCCTCAATCAGGCCTAAACGACCAAACGGATTAAGTTGAATTTTTCTGTAGATGTAGATATAATACCCGAATAAATATATAATATATAATACACTACTTTAAAATATGAAAACATCCCCAAAACGATAAAAAAAACGCAAAAGGGATGATTTCTGTATAGATGGCGCTGATGTGCAACAAATCACAGACATCACAGACATCACAGACATCACAGACATCACAGACTAAAAACATTTAGTTTTTTCTATTTGATTATTGAAATTTGCCAGGACAACGTCTGTCACGGGTCGGCTAGTATTAGAATAAATTATCAACTCGCCCTGTTAAATTGGCTTTGTCTACTTCTGTCCAATCGATTCCAAAGTTGGATTAAACACTCACGGGATTACCTCGCTGCAGCTAGACCGTCATCGGGAATTAGTGCTAGATAATTGATCTATCAATTATTGCGAAGCTTTGGTTTCGCAATAAGCGCCAACAAACAACTACCGTAGCTTAGACAGACTGTGGCCTTGTTTAGGGCATGCCGCAAATGCACTAGGGGAATTCAAATTCAAATTCAAATTCAAATTCAAATTCAAATTCAAATTCAAATTCAAATTCAAATTCAAATTCAAATTCAAATTCAAATTCAAATTCAAATTCAAATTCAAATTCAAATTCAAATTCAAATTCAAATTCAAATTCAAATTCAAATTCAAATTCAAATTCAAATTCAAATTCAAATTCAAATTCAAATTCAAATTCAAATTCAAATTCAAATTCAAATTCAAATTCAAATTCAAATTCAAATTCAAATTCAAATTCAAATTCAAATTCAAATTCAAATTCAAATTCAAATTCAAATTCAAATTCAAATTCAAATTCAAACTCAAACTCAAACTCAAACTCAAACTCAAACTCAAACTCAAACTCAAACTCAAACTCAAACTCAAACTCAAACTCAAACTCAAACTCAAACTCAAACTCAAACTCAAACTCAAACTCAAACTCAAACTCAAACTCAAACTCAAACTCAAACTCAAACTCAAACTCAAACTCAAACTCAAACTCAAACTCAAACTCAAACTCAAACTCAAACTCAAACTCAAACTCAAACTCAAACTCAAACTCAAACTCAAACTCAAACTCAAACTCAAACTCAAACTCAAACTCAAACTCAAACTCAAACTCAAACTCAAACTCAAACTCAAACTCAAACTCAAATTCAAATTCAAATCTTTATTTGTGAAATAGAATATTTAAAGTTGTTTACAAAATGTTTAGTGCACTGTGATCTGCGTTTAGGGTACAATGTTGTTTAATTGCTTACTTGTTAAATTATGACATATGACAATAATTGTATGAAGTTAAAATTAAAATAATAATTATTGCTAATTTAGTAAGCGGCGATGGGCTTGCAACCTGTCACGTATGGAAAACTGCAAAATGTGCCCACATAATGCAAAATGTGCCAAATATAATGTTTGGACGTGCCTCTAACTACCCCCACCAAACATATTCAATGGATCTAAGCGTATGGAAATCTGAGAGGATGTCTACGGCTTTAGCTTTATACCTAGAAGACTTTGGTTTCAGTCCACAGGCCTCAGAGCACGCGCGACAGTAATAAAATCCCCTCGGTAATATTCACAAAACACGTTCTGTACAATGTTCCCTCGCTCTTTTACTTTTTCATGTTTTTTTCTGCCCGCGTCAGTAGACCGTAGATTCGTTTATGCAGGCGACAACGTCGAGGCCATCGACCATAAGCCTAATAGACGCCTAATGGCTTCATTTCTTCAAACAAACAATTCTGTCAAACCGTTGAGGTGTGCGGGTCTGGAGGAGTGGTAAAAAAAGTATTGTGATTGGCCGGTTTAATACCACAGCCCGCAGCGGGGCGTGAGTCGCGCTCGGTGTTTTATACACCCAGTTTATGCCTAATGTGTTGTGGGCAAGTGTTCGCCTTGCACGAGAAGTCCATATGCTGTGTGGTCGATGGTCGATGCGGCGCTGCGGTCTCGCCAGTGCTCTATTGGTGACGGAAACAATTTGTGCCTTTTCCTGTAGAATTTTGTATTTATATTCGAGAATTTTGTATTTATATTCGTGTTGTATTTATATTCGACGAGAAAACGTAAAAGCCTTTTATAAAAGTATTTTAATAACTCGTACTTATAAATAGTAACATGGGTATGTAGGCGTACCTACGCCTGCGTAAAAATTATGACTAGATTAGATCTGTTATTACCAATTAATGCTTTTAAATAAATCATTGTTTTACAATCGATTACAATCACGTTTAAATCACGATCTAAAAAAATCGCGTTCTAGATCTTCTAAGATATTTAGAAAATTCTTAGATATCTTATAATTGTAAAGTTAAGCCTAAAATTAGATCATTATGAAAATTACACAATAAAAACCGGCCAAGTGCGTCCATAAAAATATATCCATAAAAAACGGCAAAAAACATGTTTGTTGTATGGAAGCCCCACTTCAATATTTATTTAATTTTGTTTTTAGTATTTGTTGTAATAGCGGTAACAGAAATACATCATCAGTGAAAATTTCAACTATCTAGCTATCACGGTTCATGAGATACAGTTCTGTGACGGACAGACGGACAGACGGACAGATGGACAGACGGACAGACGGACAGACGGACAGACGGACAGACGGACAGACGGACAGACGGACGAATTCCTAAAAATCAAATAGCGTTCGAACTACATACTGAATATTACTGAACAAATAAAAATTAATAAATAGGATCACGACTGTAATCCTCAAGTACGATAGACATTCCTACAACGACCTGGATTCCAATATTGAATCAAACAAACTTTTAATTCCGAAACGCAACTAAAGGAAAGGTTTTTTTTTTTTTTTTGCAAAGGTTTCAATTAAAAAAAGCTCTCTCCATTTCATTTTATACTATTACTAGCTGTCCTTGTCCTGTCAAATTCATTTTTTTTCCTTATGAACCTTCTCCTGATAATTATCTTCCTACTATATATAAAAGAAAGACGGGTTTGTTACAACACTTATAACTCGAGATCTGCTGGACCAATTTTTATGGTTTTTGATTCGTTGGATTTGTCTCCGCCCCGAATAGCAGAATACATCTTAAAAACAATGAAAACTCGACGAATACATAATCATGAAAGATGAATCATTTTCAATAAATGTTCATTGGTTTAGTACATGTCAAACATTTGTTGTCCATCCTGTCAAATACTGTAAGTAATGATTGACATTTATGCATGCGTTCAGAAATGTATTTTGTGTAAACTTTTTTTTTTTTTTTTTTTTTATTATTTATTTATTTATTTCAGTGAACATAAGTACATTTGAATAAAAACTATGAACACTGGAAAATGCATTAGTATTAAAACTGTGTCGCGCTTTCCAGTGCCCGTCCTTTCCAAAACTATTTAAAAAGGTGAATAAACTATTGTCTGTATTTTTTTTATTTTTTAACGAGAACGGGAAAAGGAACGAGAACGATTCTAAAGCGATACGAAGTTCGCCGGGTTAGCTTGTAACGAATAAAATAAAAAAGAATTAACGAAATCGGTTCAGCTGCTCTCGAGATTTGCGCTTAGCAACACAATCAGTGATTCATTTTTAGGGTTCCGTTCCCAAAGGGTAAAAACGGGACCCTATTACTAAGACTTCGCTGTCCGTCTATCTGTCCGTCTGTCCGTCTGTCTGTCACAGGACTGTATCTCATGAATCGTGATAGGTACAGTTGTAATTTTCACAGATGATGTATTTCTGTTGCCGCTATAACAACAAATACTAAAAACCAAATAAAATAAATATTTAAGTGGACCTCTTATACAACAAACGTGACTTTTTGCCGTAAAATAGATAATGGTACGGAACTCTTCGTGCGCGAATCCGTCTCGCACTTGGCCGGTTTATTATGATATAGAATGAGAGCGCTCCACGAAACCTATTCATTTGCTACCTTAGATTCCGTTCAATATCTCATTCAGAACGCGATCATTATCTGAGTTAAAAAGCCCAGTCGCAGGCGAGAAGAGTAAGAAATTAAATTACTGGCTCGATTTGAAATTGCATATTCATGTTCTCGAGTGCCGTTCACGTCGCTTTTAAAAATAATTGAAGAGTTGCAAGTCTAAGTGTGTGTGAAAAGCCGTGTGTCGAGTGGAAGGTACCTCGACTTTCAATCTAAAGGTCGTGGGTTCGAATCCCGGCGTCCATCAATGGATTTTTCTGTTCGAAAAAATAATATGCGCATCAAAAACACGTGCTCAAATCGGTGAAGGAAAACATCGTGAGGAAACCAGTTAGTATTCATAAAAGCGGCGATAGGCTTGCAACTTGTCACGTATGGAATGCTAACTACTGCAAAATGTGGGCATGTGCCAAATATAATGTTTGTACGTGCTTCTAACTACTCCCACTAGACCTCTTCAAAGGATCTAAGCGTCTGGAGATATGGGAGGATGTCTACCGTACTTGGAGATTACCGTCGTGATCCTATTTTTTTTACAAGTGTGACAGTTCATCAATTTAAAGTGGAATAAGCAGAAACCATTCATTTCAAGTAGAAAAACTTCGTGTCTATAAATGAGCGCCAGTGAAGTTTGCCTAGTAGTAAATAATCATCAACTAACCCTCGTATTCAGGAACGACACTGTAAGAACACGCACCCACAGTGGACGAAATCTTTTTTCATAAACATCGCATTATGTGTTGTGCACAACACATAAAGTGATGTTTATGAAAAAAGATTTCGTCCACTGAGGGTGCGTGTTCCCACAGTGTCGTTCTTGAATACGGGGGTATGCCCCGATTCGACCAAACATGTATAACTATGTAGGGTATAAATTTACTCCTTGATTTTACTCTTGGATAAGTTCGTTTATTTTTTTAAAGCTTAATCAATGATTTCGTTATACACGGTATTGTTATTCTTTGGTTCAACTGTGAATTATGAACGAATGTAAAAACCGACCAAAATAAATTGACATTCTTTATTTTAGCTTGACTTGAAATACCACAACAACAAAATTTTGTCGAACAATACAGTAAAATATCAAAATAAATGTCAGGTGTTAACAAATAATTGTAGACGTGTGTATTTTTGTTAGTTTGTTTCGGTATTTCATTTGTATTCAAATGAAATACTTATTTTATTATACTTATTTTACTCACACCCAGCTGAAAAATAATTATGTATTTTACAACACGTACTTAAAATTCGTCTAATATCTTTTGAGCGAAAATTAAGTCAGGATGATGGTGTGATCCATAATATACTAGACTATACTACAGCGCTCTCACTGGCTGTGGAATTTTTAACAACATTTTAATTTTCAAATAAACGGTTTATATTGAAAAAACGATTTAAACGACGGTTTAGAAACAAAATACAATAGAGTATTTATCTATCTCTTGGATTAAGTGAAGGTTTTGTAACAGGCGATACTTATTTATTAATAATTATTCATATTTAAATAGATAAAACGGGAAATATCTAGTTGTGGTCAATCAAGTCTATATACAAATAATTGTATCTCTATAACATAACTATCTGTGGAAACTTTTAATTGGCCTTAAGCGTACATGCACTCTGCATGTATCTATTGTAATTTGATTTATTATTGTGTCTAGCTGTAAGTTTTCCTAAAATTCTAAAATAAAATAAAATAAAATAAAATAAAAATGAATCGTTGAATGTGTTGCTCAGCGCAAATCTCGAGAGCTGTTGAACTGATTTCGCTAATTCTTTATTGTTGTATTCGTTACTAGCTGACCCGTGCCCGCTTCACTGGTCGACGGATAGTTTCACATCTGGTATTCCAATCTTCAAAATAAATTATAGCCTATATGTTGCCGAGGACTAATAGCTATATAACAAAAGAATTTTCATCAAAATCCGTCCAGTAGTTTTTGCGTGAAAGCCAGACAACAGACAGACAAAAATTTCCAAATATTTTGGTTTGTGTTACTTGTATGAAGACCCCTAGGAGTATTTTTTTTTATTTTTTATTCAATGTACAGAATTGAACTCTTCTACAGTTTTATTATATGTATAAATTATTAGGAGAAGGTTCTTAAGGAAAAAAAATGAATTTGACAGGACAACGTCTGCCAAGACAGTTTGTTTGCTATGCTTGGTAACTGACTGCAAAAATTGAAAATGAGCAAAACCAGGGTTGGCACCACAACCGGGTCTTTGACGGGTGATGATATTTCATAAGTACCAGGCCGGGTAAAAGGAGTGAGGTAAAAGGCGAATGAGGACACAAAATAACGCTAAAAAACTTATTTAAGCGTGGTAGCTTTTGGGGAATGGAAAAAGCATTTTAAATGAGGTTGGAACCTGTTTTGAATGATACATAAGTGAAATACTTCAGTATTCGCTCAGTACACGATATTTGAATACCTCCTTAGCAAGTCATAGCACTTTCCATTAGCACTGAGTAGTGGGAAAAAAGTATTGTTCGTTCTTTTTATAGTTCCGTACCCAAAGGGTAAAAACGGGATTCTATTACTAAGACTCCGCTGTCCATCTGTATGTCTGTCACCGGCTGTATCTCATGAACCGTGCTAGTTAGGCAGTTGAAATTGTCACAGATAATGTATTTCTGTTGCCACTATAACAACAAATACTGAAAAATAAATATTTAGGGGGGCTCCCATACAACAAACGTATTTTTACCGTTTTTAGGGTTCCGTACTCAAAGGGTAAAAACGGGACCCTATTATTAAGACTTTGTTGTCCGTCTGTCTGTCTGTCCGTCTGTCTGTCACAGGGCTGTATCTCATGAACCGTGCTAGCTAGGCAGTTTAAATTTTCACAGATGATGTATTTATGTTGCCGCTATACCAACAAGTACTAAAAACTTAATATTTATGTGGGGCCATACAACAAACGTGTTTTTTACCGTTTTTATTTTAGTTCTGAGCTAATTTATACGAACTATTAAATCCAATACCACCTGATTGAGGAGATGACACAAATAAGGTAACATCAAACGAAAACTCACGTGTTCACGAATTCGATAATTCCTTACCAACTTGCAACGTCACTTCAGGTGGAGCCTACTTCAAACATAGCCTAGCTTCTGAGTGTAAGACTGAAGTGTTGAACCCAATTAGTTCAACCGTGGAAATAAGGAAAAGGACGCTTGCTTAGCATCAGACAAATCCACAAATATAATGTATTTCTTTCACTTTTAAAACTTTCGTGAGTTGTACTACACATTATTACGTAACGGGAATTATTCACGTAAATGATAAATCTATACTAATATTATAAAGAGGAAAGATTTGATTGTTTGTTTTTATCGAATAGGCTCCGAAACTACTGGACCGATTTGAAAAATTCTTTTACCATTAGAATAATTATCCAGACCCATTATCCCTGATGAACATAGGCTATAGAATATTTTCAAAAACGTTAGGGATCTGTATGAAAACATCGATAATGTAACCCAACGTGTGAAAAAAATACCAAAAAATAACCTTATATCGCTTACGCTGCGGAAATTATTGACAATAGAGCAAAGTAATGTACTACAGTTTTATAGAAAACATCAATATCTACAAAAAAGTCCTATGTCTAACTATTAGGGATCCGTATAAAACTTCGATAATGTATCCCAAGGTGTAAAAAAATACCCATAAAATCATTATTACACCCGTGCGACGCCAGAGCGGACTGATAGTTGTAGATAAGGACACCGACAATGACGTGAGTAATTCCTGTTGTGTAATAATGTATAATGTATTTCTATTTGATATTAAAAAAATATATAAAGAAATAAGATTATAGTCGTAACGTGCTACAGTCATACTCAACGATTCTTCAAGATGTTGAATGAGGGTAGTCAGAGACGTCCAAACTTACATTTAGCATATGCCTATATTTTGCAATACTAAACTGATATTTTGATATGAAGTAATATTACGCCTAAGACAGTATCTGCAATATTTTAAAAATACTTTGCGTCTGTTTCTGACTACCCCTTTTGGATATCTTCGAGGATCTGAGTATGGAGCCTATTTTTGATGATAACTTTATTAATTTCGTTTTTATGTTTTTAAATAACTTTCACTGACATTATCGTAATTATTTAAAAAAAAATGACAACTCGAGAAATCTGACGACTACAAAACTAGATCAACAACTGGGTCAATTGAACATAGATATTTGTTCTGGGTGTTCATAGGTACCATAATGTATGAATTTACAAAAAAAAAGTATATAAGTATTATTTCAGTTATCTAGTTCCCATAGTAGAAGCTACTCTTAGTTTGGGGCTAGATGGCGCTGTGTGATAATGTCCGCCAATATTTATTTATTTATTTAATTATAGGTCAGTGTCAACCAAATAGGCTGGCTAACTTCTCCTACCTTTTTGGTGATCCTGTCGTGCAGAATCCAGTTCAGTTGCTTGCTGACCGAGTACGAGAGAACACCGTGGCCGCCATGAGGGACATCGGGCTGTCCTGAAATAAATACACTGCTTAAGAAGCTGTGATAAGATGTTCAAGGTTAGATTCATTACTGCTGCCACCTTTATATTAAGGCCGTCATAGCAACCGCTACCGATTAATATAAAAAATAAAAATAGGATCACGTCTGTAATCCCCAAGTACGGTAGACATCCTCTCAGATCTCCAGACGCTTAGATCCTATGAAGATGTCTAGTGGGGGTAGTCAGAGGCACGTCCAAACATTATATTTGGCACATACCCACATTTTGCAGTAGTTAGCATTCCATACGTGACAGGTTGCAAGCCCATCGCCGCTTATAAGAATACTAACTGGTTTCCTCTTGATGTTTTCCTTCACCGTTTTGAGCACGTGTTTTTGATGCGCATTAAAATTTTTCGAACAGAAAAATCCATTGATGCACGCCGGGATTCGAACCCACGACCTTCAGATTGAAAGTCGAGGTACCTCCCACTTGGCCAACACGGCTTAATATATATCTATCTTCTAATATATAAAATTCTCGTGTCACAGTGTTTGTAACCAAACTCCTCAAAAAAGCCTTTGCCGATTTTTATAAAAAAAAATGTCTACATTTGGTAGGTATAAAAATAGGTCGTAGGGTTTATTTTATACGCTTAAGTGATAAGGGTGTCATAAAGTTCGGGAAAACTGAAAGTGCTTTTTTCTGTTTTATTATTGAAATTTGACAGGACAACGTCAGTTGGGACAGCTAGTATTTATATTATATAATGCAATATACCTACGAGTAAGATATCCGACCGAACTGTATTAAAATGTATTCGCAATAGCAAAACAGATAATAGAATAAATATTGTAGTATTTTTACTACTATACTATTGTAGTATTTTTTTTTTGTATTGTCATCGATCCTTACTAGGTATGCAAAGTTTCAAATTAATCCGACCTTTTGAAGTAGGTCAAAATCACGCTCAAAGATTCCGTTACATACATATAACCCAAGCTTATAAAAGCGTGTTAAATTGTAAAAAAATCTTCATACTCGTATGATTCTTGGTTTGGTTTACTATGACATCTGAAAAGGCAATGAGTGACGTCACTAATCTTATATTACAACCACAGATGACCTAATTCACAGTTAGTTTCCAGTTGCCGGTGACGTCATGACTTTGACCTACTATATTTTTCAATACCAGATAGTACCTATATTCTTCACGTTCTATTGTTTTTAGGGTTCCGTATCCAAAGGGTAAAAACAGGACCTAACGCACTACTAAGACTTCGCTGTCCGTCTGTCTGTCCGTCTGTCTGTCACAGGGCTGTATCTCATGAAGCGTGATAGCTAGAGAGTTGAAATATTCACAGAGTATGTATTTCTGTTGCTGATATAACAACAAATACTAAAAAATAAAATCAATATTTTAGGGGGGCCCCCAAACAAAAAACGTGATTCTTTTGCCATTTTATAGATAACGGTACGGAACCCTTCGTGCGCGAGTCCGACTCGCACTTGGCCGGTTTTATTATATATTGCGCTGACCCCACATGAAGGGATACGAGTAAAAAGATGATGAGTTAAATCAATATCACTTTCTTCTCCTATCCCCACTTGATGTGGGGTCGGAACAACATTGCGGACAAACATGTTTGGGAAAACATGAAGATGATGAGTTAAATGCATATTAATGTTTATAATCTATTCATTCTTATTTATAATCTATATATCTGTTTTAATATCTTTCGCGCATTGCAACAATAAAAGTTTAATGCTAAAACCTAACTTTTACAACACCAAAACTGATTTATCGCCAAAATAAAATTCACAAGTTACAGATAAGCATTAAGACGAGTAATATATCGAATCGAATATAGATAATCTTTTATTTCAATAACCAGTTTTGTTTTTTATGACAGAGATAACAGAAATACGATTTGGTGAAACTATTCTCGATAGGTTTATTTTCCAAAGATGGTTCTTCAAAAACATTATTTTAGTTTTTACTCAAAACTATGAATAGCTAAACTGTTTATTTTTATATAATTCGTTAGATAAGCATACTAGCTAAGTAAATTATCGACAGTTTCTTTTTAAGTTTGATGGTTTTCAAGATAATACAGTTTTATCACTTTTTCCGTCTTATCCGGGTAGACACAACCCAAACAAAAAAACAAAAATTTCAAGCATCCCCATAAGTAATGAATCACACTTGCTACCTAGTTCAGCTGTGAGGCCTAAATTTGGCGATAAAGCCTGTATCTTGGGTCACAATTAATGTTGACTTTTTCAATGAATTTTCCATCGACATGAAAACCTCGACTCGGTATAAGACGAGAGTTTAACTATCCAATATAGGTGTAATCGACCCCTCTCGCTTTGTACGGCTCTCGGTCGATACAATCTCGGTTCAAGTGCGCTCGAGCTACTCAACAGCTGAGATCTTGAAGCGGCGAAGAATTTTAGCAATATCACGAGATAGGAGCTAGATTTATTTTATTTATAGGTTTTGTCGAGACAGTTCTGGGGCAAAATACTGTAACACTCCCCCCCCTTTAAACCCACCTACACCTAACCTAGCCTACCCTATACTAGCCTATACTATACTACACACCCACCCGACTTCATCATCCTACTAATATTTTTTGAAATTTAAATATAATTATTTTAATTAATTTATATTATAAGACGTTAATAGAAAACTATATTAATACCTAGTCATCCTGAAATCTTACCTAGAACTAATCCTAAAAGTTGTTATGATCTGTTTTAATTATTTAAATTGGCCAAGTGATCGTCTAGTTTCTATTGATTAGAACCATACATTGTGATATAGGTAATAACTCTGATTCTTTTAAGATATTATGATTAAACTGTCTACCTACTTATCTACTATTAGATTCTATAACACTTTAGTATACAATTAAGGAAAGTCTAGAGAATTTGCTGATATTGAGAGTAAGAAGTAACGGAGAATAAAATATATATAATAAATTGGCTTGGCTTATCTGTCATCTAAAATGTGGAAAACTCAGCGCAGATCCTCTCCCCTCCAGTCCGAGAAGGATAGTGGAGATCATTCCATAGACCTTATCTCCTCCTCTGAGTAGAAGGCTTAATTGTCATTTGAGTGGGAATGATATTACAGAGTCATAAAGTTCAGTCTGTCAATTCTGTCTAGCAAAATATAAGGGGACTTAATCTTTTAGCAACCTGAGTCAGTCCGTCTATCAGTCAAGCCTTCAAACAAAAGGTTACTTTCGGATGCTGAAGAATCGATCAGATCGGTTCTAAAACATCCTATTTAGGTCAGATAAATACTTATACATAATATAAATCATAATATTTAGAACCTTCTTGTCCATTATGAAATAAATGTCTAATAAACAACTCTCCGTTGTTAAAATTATAGTCAAATATAATTTGTGATTCGATTCTTCAAATAAAAGACACTTTGATCGTCTCATATGTTAAATACCAAAATAATATCCAGAACTTTGCACTCAGGATACTGCTTCATCAGATTCACATTGAACGAACCACATAATTGAACTCCAATCTCCAAGCTCAGAGGACGGACACCTTGATATAGAACTTAAGTTGGAACAGAATCTCAAATTATCTCACTTCAACACCGAATGTAATTAGTAACTAAGGTTAGACAAGTCCTTCACAACCGACACAATTCGTTGATTTAAACATATAGAATAATGAACTCCAAATAACTAGAACTAGATTCAAATATGAAGAGTTTGTGGTTTTATCTCATAAAGAACTTCCTGCTTTTTCCTATCAACAATATAGTGTACCTACACTACCTATCCAGATCTAAATGTGTAATTTATCAATTCAGAAGTCACGAACACTTCATTTACATTTAACCGTGTATGTAACTCATCGAAGTGCAATGATAAGTTTCTAACTAAACTAGTTGGGGGAACTGAGTGGCAGACTCATGTCGCTAGCAGCCATAACCACCCTAGTACGTCTCTTGGCTACAGCCGAAGCCAGGGATGGGCCAAGAGACAAGGAATAAAGAGATAATAAGTGCAATATATATAGGTTATATGCCCTAACCAAGATTCAAGCTAATGTGTCCATATTCAGTTAAGTAAGTGCCTGGGCGTGATACTCTTGTCGTAATCCTCACCACTGAATATGGAATCAGTAACCCGAAGAGGCAATTGACTGTTCCCTGATGATAGGGTAAAAACAGTCCCTGGATCACCTCAGATTTCCCAGGTCTAACCAGAATCACAATGTAGTTGTCACCGTTAGGTATCAATTGTGCGTAGAGAAGTCTTCTAGTCATATCAAAACCATTTAAACTGGTGCTTTAATTCAATTATTGAATTACACTCAACCATCACAATAAACTTTTATCTAAACTAATTCACAAACTTTAAGCACTAGAACGACTTCTTCCTGGCCCTAGTAGGTACCCAAAATAAATCCTACCCTCAAGTCAAGCAGCCAAGAAATAACCCAAGAAATTCTTCTAAAACCAATCCCATCTCCCAAGTTAATTTTATAATGCCGGCAATTTTGCATTTCGATTTGAACTCCCTTATTTGAACATGAACACATAAATTTATAGACAGACTCCCTAAAAACCCCATCTCCCCAACTCGTTCCTCGTCCTCCTCCAAGCGAGCGTCCATCTTTTTCCTCTTCCCGCGCCCAAAAATCCCAACCAATCAGAGCTCAGTGAATGAATGCAAAACTCGAATTATTGCCATATACGTCACACGAATATAACTAATGATTCATATTCTCGATCGATAACTTATTTTTTATGTCATTACTCATTGTCAAACCTGACAGGTGATGTAATAATTGACATTTTTATATCTTTGACATAATTGACAACTTTGAGCTATGATAAACAATTCTCGTACCTCAAATTTACTATCGATTGATAAATCAGACTAATGATTAATAATTTAGATTTAAAACACTATATTTATTTTCGCGAACACCTTGAACGATGCCTGACTCGTTACAATACCTACGAACTAAAAAGTGTCGCCTTGTTCTTAATGAATTAAAACGTTAACTTTTTAACTGACGAAAAAAGGGGAGGTTTCGATAAGTATAATATATGTACGATTTGTAATGTTTCCTTCTTGATATTGTACGAGTATTTCCTACAGAATCATTGTTATCAATTGAAAAATAATAAAATTGTAACTTAAGACGAGTAATAATGTTTTTATATGAATTCAGAAACTTTTTTTCTTAATAACCTAAAATTTATGACAAAGATAAATTAAGGATTAAATCTAGATAAGTTATAGACAGAATCACGATTGGTGAAACTTTTCTCGATAGATTTATTATCCAAAGTTCATTAATTTCGTTTTTACTCAAAACTATGAATAGCTAATCAGTTCATTTTTATAAAATTCGTTTGATAATTATACATAAATGAAAGTCAGTTTCTTTTTAAGTTCGATAGTTTTCATGATAATGCGGTTTTATCACTTTTTCTATCAATTCAAAAAAACTAATATTACAAGCATCACCTCAAACAGTAACTTTTAACACGTCGAACGAACAATTTCCGATAACAAGCAACGAGCACTAACGAATAGAGAGAGCGGTAGTCAAAAAAAAATGCACCAACAAAAAATAGCAATCAACCAACGACAACTCATAAATATACTGCGAGCATAACAGAACTCTGCCATTTCCGACTTTTACCTACCGCTTGTCGTTCTAGTTTTTCAACTGCAATTTCTCGCTGAAAAATATTGTAAAAAACACCGACCAAGTGCGAGTCGGACTCGCGCACGAAGGGTTCCGTACATTATCTATAAAAACGGCAAAAAAATCATGTTTGTTTTTAGTATTTGTTGTTAGAGCAGGAACAAAAACACATAATCTGTGAAAATTACAACTGTCTAGCTACCTTGGTTCATGAAATACAGCCCTGTGACAGACAGACGGACAGCGAAGTCTTAGTAATAGGGTCCCGTTTTTACCCTTTGGGTACGGAACTCTAAAAACACCGTAACCCTCACCCTCAGCTAGCAGCTCAGCTCACAATTTCGTGTGATTAGTACTAAAAATGCAAACTGGGAAAAGACCAATATATTTTAAGGTTGATAATAACTGCTTTCTTAGGACGCAAGAGTCGGAACTTAACCCTCGTATTCAAGAACGACACTATGAGAACACGCACCCACAGTGGACGAAATCTTTTTTCATAAACATCACTTTATGTGTTGAGCGGCACTATGGCGTACGCTTCCGTGTGCCTTTAGAGCTCAACTTTGGCTAGAGGCACACGACAATGTGCCTCTAGTCACACTATGCAGTGTCGCACAACGCATAAAGTGATTTTTATGAAAAAAGATTTCGTTCACTGTGGGTGCGTGTTCTCGTAGTGTCGTTCTTGAATACGAGGGTAACTCTTTCGGCCTCGATGGCTGAAATTATATTGAAAGCTGTGTTGGCACTGGCACAGACATGAGCGAGAGATGTCAGCATAGATTGTCACCAGTCACCGTCGAGAGATACGATTTTTGTAAAGAATTATTATTGAAAGTGAACGCCATTGGCTCTTTACAGTGACTTTATACAAAAAACTACAGTGCCTTGTAATAATCTATGCTGACATTTTCACTTCATTTTATTTTAAAATTTTAGGAAAACTTACTGCTAGGTACAGAAATGTTTAACAGGAATACACATGTATCTTTTGACCGAACTTAGCTAGAGCGTGTTTTTAACCCAAAAATTTGTTCGAAGCTAAGAATATTATAATATACGAGTAATAGTATAACGAGAACTTCCATTCACAAACGAATTTGGCCGAACACTCACCTGCCACATCCGATTATTCGATGTAGGTATAGGAATAAGAAAGGCATATTTGGGTCTGGGAGGAAATAGGTAAATATATACATTTATTTACGGAAAGTGCTGTAAGCTCTAGCAAAGCCCTCACTGATCCTTCGTTTTAAATGTCGCGGACAATGACAAAATCCACAAAGATAGATACCATCCGAACTGACCATAAACTTCTTTTAAGAACTTAAGACGCTACCAGTCGACGATTATTTTTGTTCGAAACGAAAAAAGAAATACTGGTGAACAAGCCACATCTCCTATTTTATAATGTATAGTATATGTGAATAAAGATGTACCCATCTTTAATCACTTCGATAAATAATCCTACCGACCGCTGCAATGATGACAAACACACGTCCGCGCGTGGTCCGCCTTAGCTTTTCGAATAAATTAATGATATAAATTATGTATAATTACTTATCAAAAATCTATCCTAATAGAAATCTAGATCTACATATTACCTATCTTTAACAATAAATCACAAGTTGATTTTAATAGTAGGTATATAAAATATTTCGATCATAAATTCTAAAACGTATCATTTTGAAATAATATTTTTATCGTGAAAAGTTTCTGCTATTATGTTTTCAGCTTAATAGAAATCTAGGTAGGAACCTGAAGTAATATACTTATAAAAATAGGAGATGTGGCTTGTTCAGAAGTATTTCTTTTTTCGTTTCGAAAAAGAGCAATCAGCGACTGGCAGCCTCTTAACTACTCGCAGACTTTGAAAATGCTTTATGCCACATCCACTAATCCACAGTACGACTATAGCACTGTCATGTCAGTGCTTTAGTTTATCTGAATATGAATATAAAGTCCCATTTACAACATGCAAGTGTCTAGCCTGCTGCATACATAATTGACACGAGTATTGTTTTGTCTGAACACTCTGAACAATGTGTGTTTCCTTTTGAGGGCATCAAAACTGTCACTCTTCACAACTGTGTAGTGTAAGCAAAAGCAGCACAAACCTACTTTATTATTATGAAAATATTGAATTAATTAATTTTGTTTAAGACGAGTAATAAATGTTTTTGACGAATGCAGAATCGTTTTTTTCAATAACCGCAAAACATACAGTTTTGTTTTTTATGTCAAAGATAACTTGAGGGTATCTAGATAAATTATAGACAAAAACGCGATAGGTGAAACTTTTCTCGATAGATTTATTTTCCAACGTTGGCTCTTCAAAAACACTAGTTTCGTTTTTAATCAAAACTATATGAATAGCTAAACAGTTTATTTTTATATAATTCGTTAGATAATCATACTAGGCTAAGTAAATTATAAACTGTTTCTTTTTAATTTTGATGGTTTTCAAGATAATGCAGTTTTATCACTTTTTTCGTCTTATCCGGGTAGACTCAGCACATTCAAAAAATCAAACATTTCACATATCATCTTAAATTATCATCTCTAATCCTTCTCTCAGCCTGGAGATACTTTGGACTTTAAATCATAGAGATTTTCTATTTAATAAAATGATGCGAATACCCGCTCAAATCGATGAAGGAATCTATCGTATAAGAATGAGCGACGATGAACTTGCAACCTGCCACGGAATGGTAACTAATGCAAAGAGATCCACTTAGGTTTCAGCAGTGGCTTGTACAGTATTGTTATTTTGAGGCTACTATTTGCCTACATCTGTGGACTCTCTGACTTATGAATAAACCGTTCCTAATGTCTGAATTATTTGAATTTCAGACTACGAGAACTCTGTTTATGTATATTTCTGTATTTGACGATTCTGTAAGCTTTGGCTTATCATGAAAATGGTGTATACTCTTTATTTGAATAAGGAACATGAGAATATTTTTTTTAATAATTTTAATCTAAATCGAAATGCAAAAACTTACACTGAAAACTTACTGAAACTATTGGCAAGAACAAATTGTAAATATCGTTTCGTACATTATATGTATTATATTATTATATTATTCTTTTGAATTTTTTCAGTTTCTTAATTCGACGTTTTTAGAATAATATTTTTTTAATGTATGACCGAGTGTATTATTTTATCTGGTGGTCCTATTTAAATTGTATTTATGTAACGTAACTTAAAAACTGATATTGTCTCTTGACTTTTCGATTAGTCGAAACATTTTCGTCAATTACCTTTTTTATTTGTTTTTAAAACGTATTTATTGATGATCAGCACGGATTAAGAGGAGTAATAAATGTTTTTGAAGAATGCAGAATCGTTTTTTCTCAATAACCGCTAAACACATACAGTTTTGTTTTTTACGACAGATAACTTAAGATATTTAATCTAGATAAATTACAGACAGAAATACGATTGGTGAAACTTTTCTCGATAGATTTATTTTCCAAAGTTTGCTCTTCAAAAACACTAGTTTCGTTTTTAATCAAAACTATGAATAGCTAAACAGTTAATTTTTATGTAATTCGTTAGATAATCATACTAGCTAAATAAATTAAAGACAGTTTCTTTTTAAATTTGATGGTTTTCAAGATAATGCAGTTTTATTACATTTTCCGTCTTATCCGGGTAGATTCAGCCCATACAAAAAGTCAAAAATTTCAAGTATCGCCTTAATCCTTCTCTTCTTGTCGATGGTAAAAAGAAACAATTTTAGTGAGAGATACTTACGTCTTGTAGATTAATTACAAGATACCTACGTAGGTAGTAGTCCTATAATGAAAATTTTCGTGTACTTTATCATAAAGACTGCCGTCTTAGTTTTAAGAACGCTGCAGTGTTCTCTGTCTTTTAACTTTCAAAGAAATTATAAGAATTAAAACTTTCCTAATTTCAAGACGAAACGTTCTTAAAAGTTTGTAAAATTGAAACTGTTGGTTGCAATTTCAGATAGTTGCCTGTTTGTAAATTATTAAGCTCCCACTCCTCGGTTAGTACTTTACAAACTTCTTGAGTTAAGTCGCTACATAAGTAACGTTAAGTAAGCTACTTAAGTACGTAATGAGGGCAAAATCAAGGTGCCTATTTATAAGAAATATGACCAACAGTTTTCAGTATATTTATATAATACTAGCTGACCCGTGCCCGCTTCGCTGGGCGACAGATATTTTCACATCTGGTATTCCAATTTTCAGAATAAATTATAGCCAATATGTTGCCGAGGACTAATAGCTACAAAACAAAAAAGGTTTCATCAAAATCCGTCCAGTAGTTTTTGCGTGAAAGCTGGACAACAGACAGACAGACAGACAGACAATAATTTCAAAATGTTTTTTTTTTGGCTATTGTTACTTGTTTAAAGGCCCCTAGGAATATATTTTTTTATTTTTTACTAACACAATAACTAACACACGTTACATTATTAAAATTTTAGTAGAGATCCCCATAGTGTGGGGTTCCATTGGATAGGTCTATAAAAAACATTACTGGTTTGCGAAGATAACTTTTCGAATATGGGACGTTTGTGAAATATTAAGCTTTAAAGTTCAAATTTTTGTCAGAGTCAAGTGTCGTCGTCCCCTACCAGCTAAACTATTGGTTTTGGAGGAGGTGTGAAAAAATTCACGGTAGTAGTACTTATAATGAATTTAAAAGTAAAACTATCACGGCTAAGTAGAACTAACTTTTAAACTTTGTAGTACTAATATCGTTAAAAATTACTTATAACCTTGTTACCTGTGTAAACTACGAAACCCTACGTTGCGAATGGCCCGACACGCACTTGACCGGTTTTTAATTTTTAATGTTGGTTATACCCGTGCTCAGACTGCTCAGCCGATTTTTTGGATAACCGTAACATTTGGATTTGCCTGTGATTACCTACCATGCCTACCGTGTTCGGAGATTATAGTCGTTGGTTTTTACATCTACCTGCATGGAATCAATGACGTATTATATATAGAAACGTTATCAACCAACATCTCGGCGCTTAAAAACGGCGAAAATACTAGATAACTACTTATACGCGTAAAGAAAGGGAAAGAAAATATGACACCGTACGGCGGGATGCCTGTTGCTAGAGGGAGATAAATAAACATCTTCAGTTACGCCACAGGATAATTAGTAATAGTCAAATTACACACGATATAAATTAAAAACAAACATAGCGTCGCGCGACAGGTTGGTGCGTGACTGAGCGCAATGTGGCCAATTGGCTTCATTTCATGTTGCCATTTTAGAGTGCGGACAACGTATCTATAGTTTTAATACATCATTGCATGGAATGTAAAGTTTTAACTCGTACTATGTTTTCCACTGAAATTACTTTAATTTTCCACCTAGCACAATTCTGCACAGCACAGTGGGCAAAGTTAATTTTCATAAAAGTCGTCGTGCAGGGGCGGCTAAACAAAAAACAAAATACGCCTCTACGAAGCGTTATGAGTTCATTACTCGCATCGCCTACTGTAAGCCTTTTTTATACGTATTTGCAAAAACTTACGACTGTAATCTCTGAGCACGGTAGGCTTTGTGGGTAATCGGAAGCACGTCCAAACGTTACATTCAAGCTTACATTATGATTACAGTTATTAGCTTACTTTTGATGGGTGAAAGGTTTTTTGTTAATTGGTCAAGTAGTTTTTTAATTTATCCATTATGTAACAGCAAATATAAAATTTTTTTTTCTCATATTTGTGTACAAGTGTGTGTTTTTATATTCGCGACGAATTGAGAACTTTTTTTTTTAATATCAATAACTAGCTACCGCCCGCAGCTTCGCTTGCGTGGTACCTATATTAAAAATAGCCTATATGCTATTCCACAGCATAAGCTATGCATGTTCAACCAAAGTTTCAACCAAATCCGTTCTGTCGACTGGGTGTGATTGAGGCACAAACATACAAACAAACTCACTCACTTTCACATTTATAAAATTATTAGGAATCTTGCTAGTAGCAGGAGCATTGTTCTTAAACCCCTTTCAATTCAAACAACGGAAACGACCTACATTTCCTTCATTTCAATTTCAATAAACGTAGCCCCCGCTATCAAACTATCATTGGAAACAATAAGTCAGCCCAGCAAAGCTTAACCGCGGCTTAACCAAACGTGGCCAATAGAATCGCATTTGATATTCAAAGTTATCTTCGACGTTCATGATTGGCTGGATCTGGCAGAGTGCGCCTCAGATAAAATCTATGTATTCAAATTCCACAGAATCATTTGAATTTAAAGTTCGAGCTGCATGAATATGTATTACGTAAAATGATCGTATTCACAAAATTGAGAATGAGTAAAGTAAATTTTCTTTTGGGGCAAGACGGATAGATGAGATGTGAGACGAGAACGTATCGTCGCGCATCTTTAGGGTTCATTTGGTGAGTTTCCATCTACGTGGAGGTGTTCGAAGCCGACTAAATAAAGCGCTCAACATTTTCAAACTCGAATATTTGAGCGCTGTCATTGGTTCGCTCTGCACAACGATTTTGTATAATCGATGACAGCGCTTCGATGTATTCAGCCAAACCACCAAACCGCGCCACAGAGCCGCTACAACAAAATCTTCATACCTTATGAATGAATTAACGATTTAAGCAACTGTTTTACGTATACGCTAGCTTTAGCCTCAAGTGTCTAATCTGAAGGCGTCCAAAGACCTGATTATTTGTCATTATAATACGAGACACGAGTACCTATCTACCAGTAGAGGAAATACCTACTAGTTGTACCTTGTTACTTCGTGTTTACTACCCCTGCGTGACTTCCGTGTTTTGATATGACTTTATGAAAACAGTCGCTCCGGAAATTTATAATTGAGCCTTATGTTCAGTGGATAATGGGGTAACTGAAAAGTTGCAATCTGTCATGTACTGATGTACAGCATCATTTTCTTCTCTTTTTCCCATCTAATACGAGGTTGGCACAACATCTGGCTTATGTTTTACAACCGGCCGCCTGCTTGACGTCAAATCAGCAATGGAAACCAGGCCAAGCCATTGTTATGTAGGCCTTGCTTCTGACTACGTTTTATTTACATTATTGAAGTTTTAGTAGTTGTTTTAGTTTAGAGATCCGTAATTTTTATATAAATAAATATAGCTAATGTTACTAATGTAGCATACTACCTATAGATAATGTAGCATTAAAATGGTGAAAGAATTTTTGAAATCGACTAGGAGGGTTAGTATGAACCACTATCGTATCGACAACGTATCCTCTAAATGCTAAAACTGATTGACATTTGGACGATACTTAGTCGATACAATAGTGGTTCGTGCTCAAACCACAGTAGTTTTTGAGTTTATTATTTAACTAGCTGACCCGTCCTTCGCTGTGCGTAAGACATTTCTAATACCATCGTGGACTTTTTTGTAGACGTTTTTAAGGTGTACAATACTGTAGTACATTATTTTGATATATCTTGTGGGGTTCAGCCAGCATTTGCAATGTAAGCGCAAACAAATGTGTTTATTTACGACATCACATTAGAAACCTCTAAAATTATCAGTGTTTCTCTACTATATTATGCATGTATTATACATATAAACCTTCCTCCTGAATCACTCTATCTATTAAAAAAAACCGCATCAAAATCCGTTGTGTAGTTTTAAAGATATAAGCAAACATACATACATACATATTACATACATACGCGGGAAGCGGAAAGCGACTTTGCTTTATACTATGTAGTGATACAAATGTTTTCTCTTTATAATATTGCGTTAAATAGAGAACTTCCCCTTTCATCGATTGAAAATTGTTAATACGTTGCCTGGTGAAATTTAATACCGGTATTTGAGAATGGTTTAATTATTTGCTACATTTTCAGAACGTTTATCTCCTGGCCTGTAATTAAAATAATAAGCCGATTCGCGAGCGCTCCATTGAAGCGGGGAATATTGTAAAGCCTTGTTTTCGAAGGCAGACGGTGCCGTCAACAAACGGCCGTCATATATCTACACTACTATTGTTATAGAGGTAAAATTTGTATTATTGTTTGTAATGGATAAACTATAAAAACTTTAAATCAATTTTAGAAATCAATAACTAGGTAGGTACATACATAATCAGCAGTAAAATTACTTATTTGTTATCAATAAATTAACTATGAACTTTACACATGCAAGTACCTAAGTTTTATCTTTGCCCAACACAACACATAACGAAGCATAGTTAACATCGATCAATGATTGTACGCAATGCTGACTCGCATTTATGCTGGCAATCGTAAACAGCAATTTATTCGTACCTGAGCAAAATAAATAGTCTCAAAGCAAACATTTTCCCCGGTTTTCCTTGGAAATATAACACAAGGTTTCAAGTAAGTATCCCATCTTCTGAGTTCAAGATTTTTACTCGTAGTTGCATAAATATCTTGAGAGCGATTTGAGGTCACTTCAAACATACACACCAACAAACATCCAGCCATCATCTGCGCTCAACACGCATGCCCAATGTGCCGAGTATTGGCAAATCCCCCCCCCCTTCCCCCCATTGTTAAAACACAGTGACTGACCTGTCCCCCGGTGGCCCTGTTAATCTTAGTCACTTGCGTCACAGTAAATGTGTGAGTGAGTGTAGGTACAAGGGGATTACAATTGTTATTCTATTTCTATATTTTCCTAAGTTAAGGTGATAAGTGAATTTTTTAACATTTTGTATGGGCTGAGTCTACCCGGATAAGACGGAAAAGGTGATAAAACTGCATTATCTTGAAAACCATCAAATTTAAAAAGAAACTGTCTGTAATTTATAATTATATAAAAATTAAATATTTAGCTATTTATAGTTTTGATTAAAAACGAAACTAGTGTTTATGAAGAGCCAACTTTAGAAAATAAATCTATCGAGAAAAGTTTCACCAATCGTGTTTTTGTCTTTAATTTATCTAGATTAAATCCTTAAGTTATCTTTGTCATAAAAAATAAAACTGTATGTTTTGCGGTTATTGAGAAAAAACGATTCTGCGTTCATCAAAAACATTTATTACTCATTAATGGTGGGCGGCAAATATTGGAAATAACAGCTGAGCACAGTGATCTCCGTCTCGGATATAAAAGACACGAGGTCAAAGGTGAACAGAATAAAACCCATTGTCATACGAATTTTCATAGTCTTTGATTGAGTTACCTACGTACCTAATACCATTAAAATATAGTATTAGTCTTGTTAAACAATAATGAGTGAGTGACAAAATAGGAAACTTTGACTAGTTGTAATTCTTAAACTACTGGTTAAAATTGAATGAAATTTGAAATATACCATGTTTATATATATAGTGACTGCTTGGTTACTGAAAATTCAAGCTTCTAGTTTTATCCACAACGAAGTTATAGGGGGTCGAAAATGGCCTGAACTGCTTCGAGAAAAGGATGGTACAGCCGTGCCGCTTTATTGCTTGACTTGGCGGGGGCACTGCCGTGCCCCCAGATAAGATTACTGATAGAATTACTTTCAAAAGAACAAAGAACAAACTATGTAGGGTTAATAATATGTATGTAAGTCAAGTGTAGATAAATACTCTATTCGGTATTGTTTAAAAATCGTAATTTTAATCATTTTTTTAATAAAAACTTTTTATTTGAGAATTTAACAACCACAACCAGCGCTCTTACCTTATCTATTTTCATCACACAAATCTTTGTCCTTGGTGGCAAACGAACCCAATAACTATAGCGCAGAAGGCAGAGTTACTACCAACTGAGCTGTGAAGCCAGTCACAGTGGAAGAACACTCATTTGATAACGGTATACCTAGGTCCAGCTGTAAAATCAGCCATATGACCATGTTCCAATTGAATAACACAATGGAGCATGTAAATGCGGGTAAATCCGGCGAATCCATTAACAAGATAGCGAAGGATGAATGCATTTACGGATTGCTTCACTACATAGTATAAAGCAAAGTCGCTTCCCGCTTCCCGCGTCTGTATGTATGCTTATATCTTTAAAACTACACAACGGATCTTGCTCCGTTCTCTTCTTGCTCGATCATCTCCTAAGGTGATAAGTGAAATTTTTGTCATTTTGTATGGGCTGAGTCTACCCGGATAAGACGGAAAAAGTGATAAAACTGCATTATATCGAAAACCATCAAATTTAAAAAGAAACTGTCTGTAATTTATTTAGCTAGTATGATTATCTAACGAATTATATAATCTCTAAGTCTTATCCGGGTAGATTTAGCCCATACAAAAAGTCAAAAATTTCAAGTATCCATACATTATATATAGTATATATAATGTCCGTCACTAATCACGAGTCACGTCCCAGCTCATTACGACCAACAAATGTGCCCTTTATAACCACAACCAAGCATCATTATATCGCCACTAATTTAACCTTGCATATATGCCTAAATAATGGGCACTAATTGAGAAGTTCAGCGCTTAATTTATGGTGCAATTCCTACGGAAGTTTTGGTAGGAGGCTCTTATGCTGAATTTTTAATGAGTCATAGATACGTGTTAAGCTCCACAACTCTCGAGCCGTGTCACTGCTTAATTAATCACTTACTGATGTTCGGTCGCTTGTTTATTGGCAGTTGGTAGTAACTCTGCCTTCTGCGCTGTAGGTTGTGGGTTCGATCCCCACCCAGGGCAAATATTTGTGTGATGAACATAGATGTTTGTTCTGTGTCTGGGTGTTACTATGTATAATAAGTATGTATTTACAAAAAAAAAGTATTTAAGTATTCTATCAGTTATCTGGTTCCCATAGTACAAGCTTTGCTTAGTTTGGGGCTAGATGGTGCTGTGTGTAAAGTCCGCCATTATTATTATTATTATTATTAGTTGTTGGTTGCATTAGACTTCGCTGTCCGTCTGTCTGTCTGTCCGTCCGTCCGTCTGTCTGTCACAGGGCTGGTGGAACCCAGGAAATGTAAGTACAGGAATGGTACGGAACCCTTCGTGCACGAGTCCGACTCGCACTTGGCCGGATCTTCCATCTAATGTACCCCACATTAGTCATAGATACGTGTTAAGCTCCACAACTCTCGAGCCGTGTCACTGCTTAATTAATCACTTACTGATGTTCGGTCGCTTGTTTATTTAAAGAATCTACATAGTTGTTGGTTGCATTAGAGTAGTTTATCATCATATTCTACTCATTTTTAGGGTTCCGTACCCAAAGGGTAAAATCGGAACCCTATTACTAAGATTTCGCTGTCCGTCTGTCTGTCTGTCCGTCCGTCCGTCTGTCTGTCACAGGGCTTTATTTCATGAACCATGATAGCTAGACAGTTGAAATTTTCACAGATTATGTATTTCGGTTGCTGCTATAACAATAAAAATACTAAAAACAGAATAAAATAAATATTTAAGGGGGGCTCTCATGCAACAAACGTGATTTCTTTGTTTTTATAGATAATGGTACGGAACCCTTCGTGCGCGAGTCCGACTCGCACTTGGCCGGATTTTCCATCTAATGTGGAGTCACCACAACATGTTGCCAAGAGGATTTGGCTGTTTTATATGTTTTACAACCGGCCGCCTGCCTGATGACAACCCTCTTTGGGAAACATTAGTGTAATTACATAACTGAAACTATTTTTAAACCGACTTCAAAAAGGAGGAGGTTCTCAATTCGCCTGTATGTTTTTAAACATTATCGAATGCCATGATTGTTGTAATTGTTGTAAGTTTGTACTTATGTAGTTAATTCAATCAAACAAGGGATATTTTGAACGTCAACCCTCTTTGGGAAGCATTAGTGTAAATACATAACTAAATGTATTTTTAATTATGAATGCCATGATTATCGTATTTATTCTGAGTTTATAATTAATTCAATCAAACGCGATTTTCATGACAACATTGATAGAACTATATATAAATAAATATTGGCGGACTTTACACCCATCTAGCCTCAAACTAAGCAAAGCTTGTACTATGGGAACCATATATCTGATATAATATTTATATTATACTTTTTTTTGTATATATACATATAATTACACATATTTTGTATATACATATAATTACACATTATTGTTTGAAACTTATCTAAAACTGTGGAACGCTGGATGCCACTTAATGTGAAATTTATTTGTGAGATGCTAACTTCACACACGTGTAACACTCACACACACACGTGTAACTCTGTAACACTAGCCATAACAATCATAAATAGGAATCTTATATAAATAATAACTAGCCGACCCGTGACAAACGTTGTTCTGTCAATTTTTTTTGTAATAATTACATAGGAAAAAGCTAATTCAGACAGCTTCCATATTTTTCCCTACAAAACTTGTACTGATAAAATAAATTATGAATTTTGGTAGAATGCGTATCATTCATTAGTCAAAACTGCTTTGCTATGACGACTAAATGTTTTAGCCTGTGATGTCAGATTTGTTGCACACTAACGCCATCTATACAATAATAAATCAAATAAACCATCTATATAAATCATCCTTTTTGCGTACCTGTCTGTGCAGAACGAACCGTAAATTGACCAATCACAGACTATTTCCACGCTGTCCACAATCTACAGTCGCCCTCCGCTTCAGTGGTAACCCACCTAAAAGCGCTCCCAGTCGACGATTGTTTTTGTTCGAAACGAAAAAATAAATACTTGTGAACAAGCCACATCTCCTATTTTATAATGTATAGTATATGTGAATAAAGATGTACCCATCTTTAATCACTTCGATAAATAATCCTACCGACCGCTGCAATGACGACAAACACACGTCGGCGCGTGGTCCGCCTTAGCTTTTCGAATAAATTAATGATATAAATTATGTATAATTACTTATCAAAAATCTATTCTAATAGAATTCTAGATCTACACATTACCTATCTTTAACAATAAATCACAAGTTGATTTTAATAGTAGGTATATAAAATATTTCGATCATAAATTCTAAAACGTATCATTTTGAAATAATATCTTTATCGTGAAAAGTTTCTGCTATTATGTTTACAGCTTAATAGAAATCTAGGTAAGAACCTGAAGTAATATACTTATAAAAATAGGAGATGTGGCTTGTTCAGAAGTATTTCTTTTTTCGTTTCGAAAAAGAGGAAACAGCGACTGGGAGCCCCTTAAAGCTTCGGTAATCCGAGAGCTGACTCTTATTTGGCACACCAGATTAGCATTGCCATCCAGCGTTCATCAATGCCGCCAGTATCTTGGAGACGCTTTTGTAACGTTCACTACGTTATGTTACGTCTGGATCAGAACAGCTACC
The DNA here is from genome assembly GCA_912999785.1 of Hydriomena furcata. Taxonomy (NCBI): domain Eukaryota; kingdom Metazoa; phylum Arthropoda; class Insecta; order Lepidoptera; family Geometridae; genus Hydriomena; species Hydriomena furcata. Next base: position 7,111,657 of record OU538821.1, read on the forward strand.
TATCGACAGTTTGAAACGGTTTTTATATAGCTTAACTCAGAAAACTGAGTGTTTTTTAAATATTCTGTAATATACAGAGTTTAATTTAATTACGACGACCTATTGCCAAACTAAAACTAGGGTGAGAGCGCTGGTTATGGTCATATTAACAAAATTTTAATTTCCAGTAAACGGAGTATATTGAGTATATTGTATATTTTTAAACAACATAGAAAAGAGTATTTATCGGCGATGTTTATTTATTAATTATTAATATTTAAATAGACAAAACGGAAAAAAAATCTTGTGGTCAATCAAGCCTAGAGGTACATATATAACGTAGCACAACAGGCACTAATCAAAACGGACCATATACAAAAAATTGTATTAGCTATAGATATTAAACAAATTTGTTTGCTATGCTTAGTTATTGACTGCCGAAATTTAAAATGACCAAAACCGGGGTAGGCACCACAACCGGCTCTCACCCTACTTAAGTTACATGCTACTTCATCTACTAGTGCTACTCAGCCATGGTGGAACTTGTATTCTCAGTACTTGGGACTTTAGCCGGTAATTATCCTTCTTGAGACCTTAGGTACTTGAAGACAGCGAAAGAGGCACTTATAAGCCTTTTGTTCACGATAAATACAGCTACAAGTACATACTATGTGCATGCACACGCCATCTATTGGTGCATTTTGTACTAAAACTGTACCAACTGCCTAGGTTTTCACGATCCAGCTGAAGTAAGAACCCTACCTCATTTCACCCGCCAGCCTTCTAGAGAAAAACGCATTACCTAAGTTGCATTGTCCCAAATTAAGTACATAGACTTATTGATAGATGGCTCTTTTTGCAATATGCTAAGTGCCTACTTCGGAATAAAATCATTACTCACACGATTTTGTATCAAACAACAGACGTTGTCTTGTCAATTTTCAATAATCCCATAGAAAAAAAGACTATCAGTTTTCCCGAATTTTACAATTTCTTGCTACTTCATGCGAACATAACAAAAAACCGGCCGTAGTGCGAGTCGGACTTGCGCACTAAGCGTTCCGTACACGCAAAAACACGTGAATGGGAGCCCACTTAAATATTTATTTTATTCTGTTTATAGTGTTTTTGTTATAGCGGCAACAGAAATACATAATCTGTGAAAATTTCTACTGTCTAGCTATCACGGTTCATAAGATACAGCCTTGTGACAGACAGACAGATGATACAGACATACCGACAGCGAAGTCTTAGTAATGGGGTCCAGTGTTTACCCTTTGGGTACGGAACCCTAAAAATTATAATATACCTACTAGCAGTCCGCCCTGGCGTCGCACGGGCTTAATAATAATTTTATGACTAATTCATTTTGATATGTAAGGTTATACGACATTATTTATTCTTTATAGTCTTTACTTGATGGTTGGAAAATTGGTATTTTCTTAAATCTTACAAGTCCGGATACAATCGTAGCAGTATTTTATGTTTCTTTTACAAATATACCTCTCTTTCAGTCTTACTTTCCAGGGAGGTTAGCGCGAATCACTAACGTATCGGCATCGTATCGTCAAAACATCATGGCATATGTACTTATGTACCTATAAGTGTTCGTTGTGACGGTACGATGACGATACGTTAGTGATTCGCGCTAACCTCCCTGGAAAGTAAGACTGAAAGAGAGGTATATTTGTGAATTTGAAAAAAATAATTTGGTCTTATATATAAAAATAAATTTGTAATCGTTAGTGTTAGGACTTCTCAGTTTTTTTCCAAACTTTACGCCACCCTTATCACTTAGGGGTTTAAAAAATACCCTACGACCAATTCTCGTACCTACCAAAATATACACAAAAAAAACATTAAAATCGTAGGAGTTTGTTTACAAACACTGTGACACGAGAACTTTATATCACTACATAGTATAAAGCAAAGTCGCTTCCCGCTTCCCGCGTCTGTATGTATGCTTATATCTTTAAAACTACACAACGGATTTTGATGCGGTTTTTTTTAATAGATAGAGTGATCCAAGAGGACGGTTTATATGTATTAAACCCGTGCGAAGCCGGGGCGGGTCACTAGTATTAGATAAATAAATATAGTTGGACATTTTACACAGCGCCACATAGTCCCAAGCATAGCTTGTACTATGGGATTACTGATAGAATAATACTTATGTTTTTTTTATATAAATACAAACTTACGAGTATGTACCCATGCTAATTTAGACATTAAAGTGAAAGGAATAAGAGCGATAGTATTATATGAAATTTTTGTCAGTTTGTTTAGACAATAGTATTGCCACCACTCGTAACACCCAGATACTGAACAAACATCTATTTTCATCTCACAAATCTTTGTCGCAAAGAGTTTCGACCAACTGAAATGTACTTTTAATTATTATTCTTGTTTGAGCCTTCACCTTGTTCGATTGGCACCACACTGGAGCTCTACATAGCATTAAGGAAAGGATCATAAAAAAAAGGTAGACCCCAAGCCGTGTTTGTTGCCTGATTCTTCTAGGCTTGGTCGCGTGGAATCGGCGTAGCTTCACCTAGTTCCTAAGACGTTTCAAAGTGATCCTTGTGATTTTATTGAAATAAATGATTTTTGAATTTGAATTTGGATTTGTAAACCAGTCGCCGGAGTAGATGTCCCGTGTAAAATGTTGCGAGACACTCTGCAACGTTGCAACGTCACGTAGACTAACCCCCGTATTCAGGAACGACACTATGAGAATACGTACCCACAGTGGACGGAATCTTTTTTCATAAACATCACTTTATGTGTTGAGCGACACTATGGCGCACACTATCGTGTGCCTCTAGAACTCAACTTTGGCTAGAGGCACACGACAATGTGCCTCTAGTCACACTATGCAAGTAAACTGATTTTATGTAGTTGTTTTTAAGAATGCTATCACATATGTGCTGCTTTTGAATTTGTACTGAAGCTCTTTAGTTATTTTTAAGCTATTGCATAGCTTCTATCGCGGGCCTTGAGCGTGGAGACCGAATCCAGAAATTTCGTAACGAAAATTTTACGAGACACTCACACTCACGCAATATGCGTGAGTGTGAGTGTTAGAGATTTCTCTTTTTGGATTTCAAAAAATCGATTTTTAAAAAATCGATTATGTAAATTACACATATAAATCGATTTTTGTAAACTAAGTTTTCCGAACGCGAACCGAATCGTTCGTTGGCCATTTTCCCGGACGTGAACCTACATATAGTCGCCTCCCAAACGGAAACCGACTCATCGGTCTCGTCTCCGAACGCAAACCGAACCATTGATCGTTTTTCCGAACGTGATCCGACCAATAGTCGCTTCACAAACGGGAACCGACCCATCGATCGTCTCTCCGAAAGCGATCCGAACCATATAATTCGATTTTTTGGAAAATCGATTTATTTGTAGGGACAAAAAATCGATTATTAATTAATAGATTTTTTTCAATCAATATTACATCCCTATGACTCATGTCATGCCTGCTTAGAGTGATTTTCGCATTCCAGCGCCATCTAGTTTCATTTGATGATACTACGTTATTATAGGTGCTTTTCGCGGTCTCATGCGAAAGCTCGGGGTTTGAGAGGTTCGCAATTCCGCTGGCAGGTGGCGCTATTTTACCACTATCGGTAAATAGGTGGTACTTCACAGACATGATCGACTAAAAAGTTTGAAATTGAATTATTGAATTCATGTAGTTAGGTAAATATCGAATCCTGGCCGTGCATCAATGGATATTTCTGTTCGAAAAATGTATATGCGCGTTACACGTGCTTATAACGGTGAAGGAAAACATCGTGAGGAAACCTGTTAGTATTCTTGAAAGCGACGACGGGCTTGCAACCTGTTACGTGTGGAATGCTAACTACGTAGTTAGGTAAATAGGTAGGTTAAAGATTTTGACATCTATCGATGAATAGCAGAACTTTTAATGACTTTTTGAAATATCACGCTTGTCTCTTTAGTTTAGCAACTCGCCAATAGGTGGAATTGGTTGTATCGGCGTTAAAAAAAAAAAAAATTTTTTTTTTTCTTTTTCTTTTCTTATCGGTCACCACGCTCAAAAAGTTGAATATCAAAGAAAAACAAAGGAAAAAAGGATAAATAAAATAAATAAATAAATAATTATAAATACATAAGTTGATAAAAAATGTTATGCAATAGCTTTACCGCGGCAGTCTCCGAGTGCCACACGTCTTTTTTTTATTGTTGTACGTACTTGAGTAGTACTATTAATTATTATTCTTGTTTGAGTCTTCACCTTTGTTACGTATTCATGCATTCTCGTAAACACTACTGATTTTTGACTAGATTGATCGCATATTGTTTGATTGAGGGAACCACCCTAGTATCCCGCATCCTTTCTATGTACCCTTCCTATTTCTTCCTCTTCATAAAAAGCACCGGTCGCATGCGCACGCTAATATCACAAAAATATTAATTTCTCATACAAAACTCATCCAAAGTGGTTCCTGTTCCCTGCCTACCCTGCGAACGGTAAGTCCTCAAGATTATCAAACAACCTTGTTCAATCAGCACCACACTGGAGCTCTACATAGTATTAAGGAAAAGATCATTCACCTGGTTCCTAAGACGTTTCAAAGTGATCCTTGTGATTTTATTGAAATAAATGTTTTTGAATTTGAATTTGCAGTGTCGCACAACACATAAAGTGATGTTTATGAAAAGATTTCGTCCACTGTGAGTGCGTGTTCTCACAGTGTCGTTCCTGAATACGGGGGTTAGTGTTGCGCGTCATGCTACAAGACAAAAAGTCCCCTAGTGTATCCGTGGCTCCCAGTCGCTGATTGCTCTTTTTCGGAACGAAAAAAGAAATACTTCTGAACAAGCCACATCTCCTATTTTTATAAGAATATTACTTCAGGTTCCTACCTAGATTTCTATTAAGCTGAAACTTTTCACGATAAAGATATTATTTCAAAATGATACGTTTTAGAATTTATGATCGAAATATTTTATATACCTACTATTAAAATCAACTTGTTATTTATTGTTAAAGATAGGTAATATGTAGATTTAGATTCCTATTAGAATTGATTTTTGATAAGTAATTATACATAATTTATATCATTAATTAATTCGAAAAGCTAAGGCGGACCACGCGCCGTCGTGTGTTTGTCGTCATTGCAGCGGTTGGTAGGATTATTTATCGAAGTGATTAAAGATGGGTACATCTTTATTCACATACACTATACATTATAAAATAGGAGATGTGGCTTGTTCACAAGTATTTATTTTTTCGTTTCGAACAAAAACAATGGCCGACTGGGAGCGCCTTAATGCCACACGCAAGTACGAGATATCAAGGAATTAAGCTTAGTTATCGGGTAGATGGATGTGGTATATTGAGCTTGCCATAATTCTCATTATAAAGTCATATGAAGAAGAGAAGAATCTCTTCAGTCAGTTGTAAATAGTAGTGAATGCATGAGTCGCGCGCAAAAAATGCTTAAAAGCTTAGTTTTCACTTAGTGTTCTGCACGTTCTGAACGAGCACTCTCTCTTTTACGTGGTAAATGATAGATCAACGAGCGAGCATGTTTGTTCGATCAATGTTGGTTGAACTCACCGAACGAATACCCGATCTTCCATTGAAAACGGTGTTACGGAAGAGTGAGCACTTGTTCTGAGCTCGACATTGGAAATGTTCGGTATTCGACCGATTTTTTTCCAAGCGAGCATTTGAGTGAGCGAGCGAGCTTTTGCTCAGAACAACATATGTTCGCTCGGCAGGTACGTAAGTGAAAACGCATCTTACACGCACACTGCAAAACACATTATCTCTTATAGCACTTACACAACCCTGTAAAGTTTGTTATCGAAGGTATCAAAGGTAATAAATGTATCAAATACAAAAGCTTCGCTGTTTTAGATGATTGGAGGCAATGAAATTGCGAAAACGGAGACAGGGTGCCGGATAGAAACGGGATCCCTGACCCGATTTTTGCGATTCCATAACCTCGGTGTTCTCGGTGTTTTCAGTTTTTTTCAGTCTTCGCTTTTCGATCTTCTCGGCACTATAATTGCATATGGTGTATCTTCTTCGCTTCTTGGTCTTCGTCAGTCTGTACTACCCAATAGTCACAAACATTGGGTAGTCCAGACCCAACACTACGATTTCTTGAGGTACATATCAGAAACTACAAGTAGGTACATGATCTATCTATACATATAATAAAACTGTAGAAGAGTTCAATTCTGTACATTGAATAAAAACTAAAAAAAAATACTCCCTAGGGGTCTTCATACAAGTAACACAAAACAAAAAAAAAACGTTTTGAAATTTTTGTCTGTCTGTCTGTCTGTTGTCTGGCTTACACGCAAAAACTACTGGACGGATTTTGATGAAACTTTTTTTGTTATATAGCTATTAATCCTCGGCAACTTATAGGCTATAATTTTAGAAGATCGGAATACCAGATGTGGAACGATAGCGGTCTGGATCCATACCATAGCCATACCTATCCAAAATAATCACATTTAGAAATGTCTGTCGCTCAGCGAAGCGGGCACGGGTCAGCTAGTAATATATAAAGTATATAAGTATTCTATCAGTTATCTAGTTCCCATAGTACAAGTTATGCTTAGTTTGGGGCTAGATTGCGTGTGAAAATGTCCAAAAATATTTATTATTTAATATAAACACCAAGATCCGGGACAAACATTTACAGATTAAGATTGCAAATATTTCTCTCGAAAATATAATCACGACTGTAATCCCCTAGTAGACATGCACTCAGATCACCAGGCGCTCAGTTCCTTGGAGATTAGGAGGTAGTCAGAGGCACGTTCTAACATTACATTTTGGCACAAAACCCACATTCCCGCCGCGGATTCTACATCTATATAAAAAGCTTATCTATATATATAATATATAAAAATCAATGCCACTTTTCGTTGTAATTTTATAACTCAAGAACAGGCTCACCTATCCAAACCAAATGTTTAGGCTTTGTTCGGACTATGTAATAGATGGTTTATGTGAAGTTTGCACAAAATCGGTAGAGCGGTTCTTCATTTATCACATTTTTTGTAACAAATTAATAAATGACGGATCATTTTGTAAATGGGGATTTAGCTGTCAATCAATTATTGAAATTTGACAGGACAACGTCTGTCACGGGTCGGCTAGTTATTTATATCGCAAAATTCCAAAGCTGTTATTATTTGTCAAGGGTGACACTTATTCCACGGAAGCTCCATTGTAAATTCCACCCCATCGTATTATGGTGTCCACGTTGAACATTGTTAAGCCTTGTTCAGTTTTTATATCCGGTAATTTACGTGATGGGCGCTTATTAACCGACGAAAAAAGGGATGGTATCTCTACGACATGTATTTATTGATTTTTTTGTTGCTTTTCTTATGGTATGACCGCGTAAGTTTAACCTGGTAATCCATTTTTTTTTGTATTATGTTGAGAATAGATCCGAATTGGTCCCATTTAAATTATACTGACGTAGAACTAATTGTTCCTTCTTAAAACTTAAATCGTCCCTTGACTTTTCGATTAGTCCAAACATTTTAGACGGTTCTTCTTTGTAGGTTTCTTTTTAACACACTTTCTTGACTATTATTTTAAAGTTCGAATATAAAGAATCGAACATAAAGATGTACCCATCTTTAATCACTTCGATAAATAATCCTACCGACCGCTGCAATGACGACAAACACACGTCGGCGCGTGGTCCGCCTTTGCTTTTCGAATAAATTAATGATATAAATTATGTATAAATAAATTGTGTAATTACTTATCAAAAATCTATTCTAATAGAAATCTAGATCTACATATTACCTATCTTTAACAATAAATCACAAGTTGATTTGAATAGTAGGTATCAAAATATTTCGATCATAAATTCTAAAACGTATCATTTTGAAATAATATCTTTATCGTGAAAAGTTTCTGCTATTATGTTTTCAGCTTAATAGAAATCTAGGTAGGAACCTGAAGTAAAATACTTATAAAAATAGGAGATGTGGCTTGTTCAGAAGTATTTCTTTTTTCTTTTCGAAAAAGAGCAATCGTCGACATGGAGCCCCTTAATTAGCTATTTTAAAGAGTGATTGAAAGATAGGTAATATGTATATCTAGATTTCTATTAGAATAGGTTTTTGATAAGTAATTATACATAATTTATATCATTAATTTATTCGAAAAGCAAAGGCGGACAAAGAGAAAATGTTTAATGAGGGGTGGGTAAAGCTACCCCTATTACTTGCCTACGTAGGTACCAGCAACGCGATCTCATAAAAACTGTCGATAATATTTACGATACGCATACGCCATCTAGAGCTTGCCGTTGTTAACTGTCTTAGTCGTTTCTGCCGCGGTTTTAGGAACTGGTAGCGCCTTAATACGAGTCCAATCCCACTCAAAATCATGCCCAGTCGAGTTTAAATTAAATTTTGCTCTGTACCAACTTGAACAGAATATACATTACACCAATATCATAGTATAGTCAATTCAAAGCAACATATGTCTGACCTCTGGCTAACATATTTTCTCTATGCTTTCTTTGTGTTATCGGGGTCTAGACAAATTGGTGATTGGATCCTTGCATAGCCACAATGATGTAATCTGTGTCCGTATGCGGAGAGCGGAACTATATTACTGCCAGGACCTATATATATCATACGTATATAATTTAACCTGATAGTTTGTCTGAATTTTCAAATATTACCAGCACCAAACAAAATATTTTCAGATCATACAAACACGTTATTTCGGTAAATGTAGAGGCAATTGTCTTCTTCTCAAATAGAGACGGTAAGAAAAGTGTTTGTAGACACATTCCTAGTTCAGTAACACTCTAGCAATTTAGGTGAAAGTTAAATTACTGATCAGCCTAATAATAAAAATATTATCCCATATTATTTATGATAATATTATATGATACAAGATAATATACGCTACAAAGAAATGTTTTGCTTAGGTATGTCGCATCGTGAGAGTTGAACCTGAACTTTTATCAGTTATTTATTTTCGCTACTAAAGTCCTTGTTCTCAATTAATCAAAACTGATTTTGGTTTTGGATAAATGGTAACTAGTCTATCAAGTATTAGCCATGTACCATTTTATAATATTACTAGCGACCCGCCCCGGCTTCGCACGGGTAGCATGTTATTTTACATATAAACCTTCCTCCTGAATCACTCTATCTATTAAAAAAAACCGCATCAAAATCCGTTGTGTAGTTTTAAAGATATAAGCAAACATACATACATATTACATACAGACGCGGGAAGCGGAAAGCGACTTTGCTTTATACTATGTAGTGAAGACGTGCATCTGAATACCCCTTAGACATTTCCATTTTCAGGGCGCTTAAAGAACTATAAATTTGTCTGTCATGCTTGGGAATTGCAGTCGTGATTCTATCTCTATTTTTTTATAGTTTATAGAAACTAAAGCATAGTTCTCCAATTTCGTTCAGTTCATTATCTCGGAATCAACGTGAGCAAAGCCGTCGGCAGACTCTAATACAGAATGTTGCTCAGTTAGTATACACAGACGCACTAACCCCCCTATAAAATTATCTACAGGGTGGTACAGGTAGAGGGTGATATCAGAGTTATTGCTATCTCACGTATGAGGGAGGCAGGGGGTCAGACAGGAATATTGATTAATGGCGGCCATTGAGGGTTCGAACTATGGTCCTTGTAACCAATGTCCGTTTTAAAGTGTCTTGTTAAATTTAGACTATAAACGCATTGGTATTCATGGTTAAGAGGTATGTCGGGGTAGCATGTGGTCATTCTCGGTCTCTGCCTACCCTTTCTGGAAACATGGCGTGATTTTATGTATGAAAAAATATTCTAGAAATTACTTTTCATGTATGAAAGATGATATGAGAATGAATTCGATGAAGAAAATTTGAGGAGCTATAGATTAGCGTGACATGGGCATGTCATGGGAAGATGGTCATGTGACGAGAAATATGTTAGGAATGAATATAAAACTAGAGGTAGGTCAAAGAAAAGATTGATGGATGAGATGGAAGGGTGGAAAGATGGTGAAAGTTATTTACGAGCAAGACGAGCGGCAATTGACGAAAGGATGTCTCTCGAAAGGAGGTTGACAGACTTATAAATAACTAGCGACCCGCCCCGGCTTCGCACGGGTGCAAAGCTGATACCAAAATATATTATAGAATGGGCAATATTATTCCATATTAAATGCAAAATGTATTTAAGGTACTTGATTAGATAATGATTGATGCTGTATTGCTTAAAATCACTTCGTAAATAAGCCATTATTTCTCGTAAAAAGTAAAGGATAGAAATTGATTATTGTGGGTTATCCCTAAGAGATAAACATATACCATCGCGGACTTTTTGTATACTGTATATTTTATACCTTAAAAAGGTCTACAATATTTAGTACATTATTTTGATCTATCTCGTAGAGTTCAGCTAGCGTTTGCAATGAAAGCGCAAAAAAATGTGTTTATTTACGACTTCATATTAGAAATCTTAAAATTATCAGTGGTTCTCTAATATATTAAGCATCCTCCTCTTCCTTCCTATCGGTTAAAAAAAACCGCATCAAAATCCGTTGTGTAGTTTTAAAGATATAAGCATACATACAGACATACATACAGACGCGGGAAGCGGGAAGCGACTTTGCTTTATACTATGTAGTGACTTTCACAAAACTTTACTTGAATCTATGTACATTATATCGGATTCCTCAAAAAGTGGGATAAGAAGCTTATAATAATTAAAAAAAATCCATTTATTTTTTCTGGTCAGTTGAAAAGTCGTATGACTAACACCTGTATACCCCTTACCTGGGAGGTTAGCACGAACCACTATAGTATCGACACCGTATCGTCCAAATGCCAAATCTGAAACTTTTACTATACAAAAAGTGACATTTGGACGATACGTTGTCGAAACGATAGTGGTTAGTGCTCAGGCCACTGGATATTACTACAATATATTATTTGAATACTGGATATTTATTTGAAGATTCTCCTAAAAATACACGATGACTAAAAATACGAACCAAAAGATTACCTACACTCGTATTCAAAATCGTCATGAGTGAAGAGAGTGATGAGCTCTTCAAGCATTTTATAAAATTCAAGCAATTCAGATTTATTTCTAAACTCGGATTTGGGTTCGTCGGATTAGTTTTAGGATGTACTATAAAATAAAACCGGCGAATTAAATAAATAAAATAAATATTGGTGGACATTTTTACACAGCTCCATCTAGTCCCAAACTAAGCAAATCTTGTAATATGGGAACTAGATAACTGATGGTATACTTATATACTTTTTTTTTGTAAATACATACATACAGGGTGTCCAAGAACCTGGCGTCCAACTGGATTCCCACGATGCCCCAAGTTCTAACAGTACTCAGAAAAATATTTTAAAAAATCCACCCCATGTACTTACAGAATTATACTGATTTCAAAAAAAAAGGGGAAATGAGCACCCTGTGACATACTTTTGAATGCTGTGACTGCTAATGCTGATAATTTCGATATTTCTTGGAGGTTTTGTAATCTAGGGTATTGCTGTGTCTAAATAGAATGTAAAAATAAAGTACTTATTGTACCATTTTAAAATAAAATATTATTTTAACTAAAGGTGATATGGAAAACTATTGAATTTCGCAACTTTGACCGACTGTAGTGTAAAAAAAATGTACCAAAATAGTATGGCAAGTGACGTCAAATTTTGACGCGTTTATTCCTCTTTTTAAAAAGGTATAATACTTACACATTAATTTGAAAAAAAAAATTTTGATAATATTTTTACTCAACAACCCAATTTTTACGATGTCTTACAGAATTCTTAGAAAGAAAAATTTACGACGAATTGAATCTAACCTCTAAAGAATTACTATTGTATGCTCATAAAAATAACAACAGGCCTCTCAAAAAACAGGTTAGACCGTAAGGGACGGTATGTGCATGCATCTCACCATAGTGATTCGTTATTACAACAGGAGGGAGCAAGACAGAAACTATCTTTGCGAATTGCTGGTTCTTCTTTATGGTACCCCATTATTCAGGTAAGAGTGAGGGAGAAAAAGGTTTAGGATAACAGTACGGTCAGTACGCGTCACTGCCTCCTGCCGTTACTACGCACCTCTCTCTTATTGTTACCATTGATCACGTACTACGATTTAAAGCTTTGTTTATTGGACTCGATTACTCTTTGTGCTCTGGACTTTGAAACGAACTCTTTACGACGACCTTTGCCTGTGTTTGGACAGTTTGTGTTTTGTGTGTGCTACCATGGCGACCTACACTCCGCAAGAATACGCAAATATGCACTACATTTATGGAGAATGTAGAGGTAATGGACGAGCTGCAGCGAGACTTTACAGAGAAAGGTATCCGAGGGCTACGCGATATCCCGACCATCGAGTTTTCATTAATGTGCACAGATCACTATGTGACGGGCGGTTCCCCAATCAAGTAGCTGGTGAAGGACGACCCGTAAATGACTTCATACGCGATGAAGTTTTAGAGGCGGTGTCGGCAAATCCAAGCATCTCTGTGCGAGGAATAGAAGCTGATACGGGGATACCGAAGAGCACAGCACACAGTATTCTCCAAAAAGAAGAATATCATCCGTACCACGTACAGCGAGTGCAAAGTCTTTTACCTCGAGACTATCCGAGCCGAGTCGCGTTTTGTGAAACAATCCTGCAAAAACATCGAGAAGACGAAAACTTTATCGACAAAATTTTGTGGTCAGATGAATCAACATTTAAGAAGGATGGCTACATGAACCTACACAACTTGCACGAGTGGCATGTGGAAAATCCGCACTTGATGCGAGAAGATAGATCCCAGTACCGGTTCAAAGTGAACATGTGGACCGGTATTCTCTGTGGGAATATTATTGGTCCATTTGAGATGCCCGAGAATTTGACTGGCGAATCATATTTAAATTTTCTTCAAAATGATTTGCCAAACTTACTAGAAGAGACCCCACCAGATATGTGGTTCCAACACGACGGCTGTCCAGCACATTTTCGCGTATCCGTTAGAGAGTTTTTGGACGAGCAATACCCGAACAGGTGGATTGGGCGATCAGGAACAATCCCGTGGCCAGCCCGCTCACCTGACTTAAATCCGCTGGATTTTTTTTTCTGGGGAACTATGAAGGAGCTCTTTTATGCGAAGCCCATTAATGACATCGCTGACCTTCGTGAGAAGATAACACAAGCAGTGCAGGTGATACGTCAAAAAAGTTACTCGCGAAACATAAAGCGGTCCTTTTTAAGGAGAGTGAGAGCTTGTATTGCCGCGGGTGGTCAACATTTTGAACATTTATTGTAATAAAATATCTTTAAACTAACATTCTTTGCTTTTATTCTACTGGGAACCCATCTACCTGTGTGTATTTCCTTCTTGCTCACTCTTGGAACCGAAGTAAATAATAGTAGTAACATAACAGTTTCTAAGATAAGAAAGGGTCCGACAGTTACCGTTAGTAGGTAGGCACTTCGTAAAAATTGGGTTGTTGAGTAAAAATATTATCAAATTTTTTTTTCAGTATAATTCTGTAAGTACATGGGGTGGATTTTTTAAAATATTTTTCTGAGTACTGTTAGAACTTGGGGCATCGTGGGAATCCAGTTGGACGCCAGGTTCTTGGACACCCTGTATAATAAATACTCACACCCAGACACAGAACAAACATCTATGTTCGTCACACAAATATTTGCCCTGGGTGGGGATCGAACCCACAACCTACAGCGCTGAAGGCAGAGTTACTACCAACTGAGCTGTGAGGCCGTGAATTGCGAGTCGGACTCGCGCACGAAGGGTTCCGTACCATTATCTATAAAAACGGCATAAAAATCATGTTTGTTGTATGGGAGCCCCCCTTTAATATTTATTTTGTTAATTTTTAGTATTTGTTGTTAGAGCAGCAACTGAAATACATAATCTGTGATAATTTCAACTGTCTAGCTATCATGGTTCATGAGATACAGCCCTGTGACAGACAGACGGACAGCGAAGTCTTAGTAATAGGTTCCCGTTTTTACCCTTTGGGTACGGAACCCTAAAAAAACTGTAATCCCTAAGTACGGAAGATATTCTCTCAGATGAGATGAGATCTCAGAGGTGATGTCTTGATGATCCTTGAAGATGTCTAAAGGGGCTTAAAATGTGGGCTATATGCAATGTTTGGACGTGGATCTTACAAAACCCTTTAATCATTTACAAGGAAACTGACGCGTTTACTTATAGACTAATACTTTTATCTTCCACAAAATTGTAAGATTAAAAGTGATATCTAGAATGTATTTTGAATATGTCTTTTTTTCCTTAAGTGATCGTAGTTTCCCACTCTCTCCTATTAATCCCAAGAATTTTACCTTGCTGCGCGCTAACAATTTACTTGACTGACATTAATTTATAATAACGAATAAAATTCTAATTGAAAATGCAGCTTCGGTTATATCTCTATAAATAAGAACTCATAGATATAGTCGTATCGAGATGTACTGTACATCAAACAGAATGGCTCCCGTCCACAGAATACCAAATAGTATACATCTCCCTTCTCTGCGTAAGTAAATTAATTTCCAGCAACCAATCAGAGCTAGTTCCCCCCATTCTACCCACACACTGAAAACTACAAGGTGACCTAATATTCTGACTGTGTGAGTGTTGCACACCTTCCCAGGTCATCGGAGGCTATAGGAGATGCAATTTATCGCTATCTCACGCAGACAAAAGTATTGATCCAACTATGATGGAGCTGGGTTTGATGACCGAAGCTTCTGGAATGTTCTTTGTCTTCGCAAAATCGTAATTATATACTTATTGAAACAAAAACCACATCAAAATACTCAGGGATGCAAATAATGACGGTTTGTTCAAAAAAATCCTTGAATTTGCTATCAGAATAGAAACTAACGGTATCCTTTGTCTCGACTTAGGTTGTTCAGAATATCGTTCAACCCAACTTTGACTCTTTTAAATACCATTCGATTTCAATTTCCTATGATAGACCAGTAAAATAAATATTGGCGGACATACAACAACGTCATCCAGCCCCAAACTAAACAAAGCTTGTACTATGGGAACTAGATAACTGATAGAATACTTAAATAGTTTTTTTAGTAAATACATACTTATTAAACATATTAACACCCAGACACAGAACAAACATCTATGTTTATCACACAAATATTTGCCCTGGGGGGATCAATTAACCAGTCGTGGTACAAATACAGGAGATACAATAAAAATAAAGAAGGAAGGAAACTTTCGTTGATCTATTGCCACGTGGTGACCTCGTTGGCTCCAACCCAAGTCAGAATCTGGGACCTTGATCGTTTCAATAACCCATATTTTTTTAGAGAAAGTAAGTAGCTGAAATCGGTATACCTATACAAACCGATTAATAACTTTTGATTGACAAAATATATCAAAATAAATGAATAATATATTAGTGGCCATTTTACTTAGTGCTATCTAGCTCAAGCAAAGCTATGTACTATAAGAACTAGATAACTAAAATACTTACAAACGTTTTGTTGTAAAATAATACAGAAAGTACTTAGTTCTCACTGGGATTCTCTGTCTTGGGTATCAGAAACAACGAGGACAAAGGTCACACATCAGGATACAAAAAAAAACAAACTATTTGTAAATCGTTATGCGTCTCACCCTCGTATTCAAGAAACACACTATGAGAACACGCACCCACAGTGGACGAAATCTTGTTTCATAAAAATCACTTTATGTGTTGTGCGACACTGCATGGTGTGACTAGAGGCACATTGTTGTGTGCCTCTAGCCAAAGTTGAGCTCTAAAGGCACACGGTAGCGTGCGCCATAGTGCCGATCAACACATAAAGTGATGTTTATGAAAAAAGATTTCGTCCACTGTGGGTGCGTGTTCCATAGTGTCGTTCTTGAATACGAGGGTTAGTCTCTCGCTTATTAATCCATCGAAGTGGACAAATAATTAAATAAATATTGGCGGAATTAAGTTTTATAGATTAATTTGATTTTCCAGATTTTTGACTATCCATAATCACTATCACTGCAAACTATATAACTGAAAAAATACATTGTATGTTTGGACATGCCTTTAACTACTCCCTTTTAAGTATATTCAAGGATCTGCGTGCCGGGAGATCTGAGAGGATTTATACGGTTAGTACTTGGGGAGTACAGTCGTAATCCTATTTTTAGGATTCCGTACCCAAAGGGTAAAAACGGGACCCCCATTACCCCATTTGATCCTATTTTAACACGCTTTTAATAAGCTTGGGTTGTATGTATGTAACGGAATCTTTGAACGTGATTTTGACCTACTTCAAAATGTCGGATTAATTTGAAACTTTGCATAATTACGGATCAAATTCAAATTCAAATTCAAAAATCATTTATTTCAATGAAATCACAAGGATCACTTTGAAACGTCTTAGGAACTAGGTGAAGCTACGCCGATTCCACGCGACCAAGCCTAGAATAATCAGGCAACAAAATCGATGATAATACAGAAAAAATATTAAAAAAATCTGCGTGTTTTTTAGTTTTTTTAACTATTTATATTATTTATTATCATATGATAGTCACAGCAAAACATACATTTGATGTAAGATTTTTTGATAAGGTTAAAAAAACATATCGGTCTATTAGACAAGCATTGCGAGTTAAAATCACTTATCGAGGTGAATGAACTGTTGGGGGGTCACATGGGCGGCTAGTCTGTACAGCCGGGACCGTCATTTTCAAACCTTACACTACAAAACAAGAAACGATAAAAAAATGTAAATACCTATTAAATAAATGGTCTTTAGCTCAACTGTTTTATAATAATCATAATAAAAAAAAATATATAAAATAAATAGGATCACGACTGTAATCCCCAAGTACGGTAGACATCCTCTCAGATCTCCAGACGCTTAGATCCTTTGAAGATGTCTAGTGGGGGTAGTCAGAGGCACGTCCAAACTGTATATTTGGCACATGCCCATGTTTTGCAGTAGTTAGCATTCCATACGTGGCAGGTTGCAAGTCTATCGCCACTTATAAGAACACTAACTGGTTTCCTCACGATGTTTTCCTTCACTTATTATAATATATTACTCGTATATTTAAAAAAATATATATGTTTTTATTTATATAAATAAATCACCATCTTCCTGCCCTTATCCCACTTAAGTGGGATCTTCTTCCATTTCCCTCTATCAGCCGTTATCTCATCACTCACTCTTTTCTTACCCATATCATCTTTCACACAGTCCATCCAACTTTTCTTTGGCCTACCTCGTCTTCTACATCCATCCACATTCATTCATATTCATATTCATTTATTTATTAATTCCTAACATTCTTCCCTCCTCATAACATGCCCATACCACGCTAATAATTATAGTTATAATAATAGTCATAATAGTTATTTATTGATAATCATAATTATAGGTCAAACATTATTGTTATACATAAGATAGGATAAATAAGTAACATATTTCATATCAAAGATAAATTAAATTACAATCATTATACATTTGCATTAATATTTATTGTCTATGAATTCCTCATAACTGTAGAACTAACCTATTGCTCCTAATCTTTTCTATCACAGGCGCCACTTTCAAACTTAAAAATAAATAAATAACGTCAAATAAATCATTGAAAATGTAATTGAACACGATAGACATCATCTCAGATCCCCAGCGCTCAGATCCTTGAAGATACCTGGAGGTAGTCAGAGGCACGTCCAAAAAATATATTTGGTATTTACCCACATTTTGCAGTAGTTAGAATTCTACACGTGTCTGGTTGCAACCCCGATACATAATTATACAAAATACACAAAAAAAAGTTATACTATTTTAATACCGATCCAAACAATAAACAGATAGAAGATGCAATTATGTTACCTACAAAAATGTATAAGCTAAAGGTAAAAACAAAGATTAAGTTAATTATCAAACTCCATCCGTTTGATATATTCGCCCGTTACTAGTAAGGCTCGTTGGTCTAGGGGTATGATTCTCGCTTCGGGTGCGAGAGGTCCCGGGTTCAAATCCCGGACGAGCCCAAATTTTTTGCATTTTTTTTTTTCTTAATTAATTATTTATTAGTAATTGATGAGAAAATGATTTTTGAATACTAAAAAAATATTTAATTTAAAAATTTACATTCAAAATTCCATTTTTTTTTTAATAAAGCGATATATAGTTTAAAATGGTTTTTCATAAAATATTATAGCCGCATAGTAATTTTACAAAATAAGTATGTAAAGACACCTCTCTAAGATCATGGTCAAGAAAGCGTTACCACGTGATTTCAAATTTAATGTTTTAAAACAATCATATATTTTTTCGTGAGATAATTTTGACTTGTTTTCAATAAGAAATTATTTATTTTTAATTACTCCATGTCTGGAGACATGGACATGGAGTAATTAAAAATAAATAATTTTATTTCTCATTGCACTTGTTTACAATATTGGCTGAAATTATCTCACGGAAAATATCTCATTATATTTCGAACGTGTTATTCTCGTACCTACTAAAATTATAATTACTCCCATACTCGTACATAAAACTGATATGTATCACGTATGGAATGCTAACTACTGCAAAATGTGGGCATGTGCCAAATATAATGTTTGGACGTGCCTCTGACTACCCCCACTAGACATCTTTAAAGGATCTAAGCATCATTCGATCTGAGGAGATGTCTACCTACCTTACCTTGGGGGTTACAGTCGTGATCCTATTTTTTTCTATCGTATGATTCAGTTTATAAAAACGAGTTTTATTCTTGTTCTAGTAAATTTAAATTTGTCACAACATGACACTCACGAATCTTGTCCTCTACAATGTTTGTAGCAATGCTACGAATATGCTACGCCGTAGCCGTTGAGTTGAGATGTTGGTGATTTCCTTTGTCTCGACAAACTGGTTAATTTTTCAACACACTTGCTCCTAAAGTGAGCCTTATTACATAGTTTTTAGGGCCATAAACCGAGCTATAATATTACACACTAGTGAATAGTATAATTATCCCTACAAAGTTAAGTTAGTACCTAACTTGACTGGCCTAACAGCTTAGTTGGTAGTAACTCTATGCTGTAGGTTGTGGGTTCGATCCCCACCCAGGGCAAATATTTGTATGATAAACATAGATGTTTGTTCTGTGTCTGGGTGTTACCTATTATGTATAATAAGTATGTATTTACAAGCTTAGTATAAGTTTTGCTTAGTTTGGGGCTAGATGGCGCTGTGTGTAAAGTCCGCCAATATTCATATTTATTATTATACCATGCTTGGAGAGTCATGAGATTATTTATATCTATACTCTCATCTACTAAGTACCTTTTATGTTAGAACATGAAATCAGCTTGGGAAATCTAACATAGGTTCGAGTGCTTCAGGGAGAGGCTGGTCTGGTTCTCCCGATCAATACCCGTTCGGGGGTACTCGGGTTCATTCGCCTTTCTTGTATTTAGCTCAGTACCCGGCGAAGCGGGAGGCTGGAGCATGCGCACTGTCCTCGTTTCAAAACGTGGCAGCCGTTAATATTTTACGATGTACTAAATTTACTCGAAATATCCGTTCATTTTTATGTAGGGTTCATGTTAATTAGATGAATAAATCGTGTTACCTATTATCTATCTAACTGAAGATCATCTGTCATCTAAATTATAATTTGCTTGAAAAGTCAAAAAAATAAAAAAAAATAAAAAATAAAAAAATAAAAAATGTTTTTGTCTAATTATTTTTATCGTGAAGTACTGAATGAGGATTTATTATTTAGTCTTCAAGGATCTAAGCGCCTGGAGATCTGAGAGTATGACTACCGTACTTGGGGATTACAGTCATGATCCTAATTAATTTCATTTCGACGATAGCCGACATTTTGCAGGAGTTAGCATACCACACATGACAGGTACAGTCGTGATCCTGTTTCTATTTTTATTTTTTTATTTCGGCTATTTCCCATACATACATAGAATACATTGAAAATAAATCCGCCATTCTGACATTCACAATCATAATTACAATATACGGAAAAAACGAGGATTCAATTCATCATTAAATAAGTTTTCTATTGAAAAATATTTTTCAATGACAAGCTTTTGTAAAATCATATAAACCATCGAGCACCAGCGCGCCATCACCTGTCACATCATAACAACATTGTTGACGAAGCGAATAGCGAGGTGTGACTGGTGCTTGATGATTTTACAAAAGCTTGTCATAAAAAATATTTTTCAACAGAAAACTTATTGACTTTGACTTTGATTTACATAAAAGATAGATAATAGAAAAAAAAATAAACTTTAATTAAACGTATAATCAAAAACAAAATGGCTCCTACGGCAAGTTTTACATTACACATGTCACCATTTGATATGCACAAAGAAAGAAAAGATCTACTGAGAATTAACTGTGATTACATACATACACAAAATCACACCTGTTTCCCAGAGGGGTCAGAAGGGTAGGCAGAAACAACTCCTTTCCACTTGCTACGATCCTGACACTTCTTTTGCTTCATTCACTCTCATCACATTCATCATGCATGCTCGTCGGTTTAGAGTACTCTTGACCTGGCCTTTTTGTCAAAACGTCACAAATCTAGTCTTAAATATGCTGTTCTTTCACTTCCAACGATCCCATTCACACTCGCTTTACATACCTGTGTAAGTTAATCTATCTATCTATTTAATACCTTTAAATGAGCTACTCTTGTATAACTATAATTTGAATCTCTGAAACGGCTTCAACGATTTTCATGAAATTTACGTACAGGAGACAATGAAGATTATAGGCAATTTTTTGATGACAGTAGGTTACATGACAGCAATTTTTGTGAGGATCCCTAATTATTTAAAAATAAAGTATAGCCTATGTTACTCGCTTTAATGTAGCTTTTGATATGTAAGTTTTTTTTTTTTATTGTTTAATAGTTTTTAGGGTACCGTACCCAAAGGGTAATAAAACTATCCAAGTACGTGTCGGGTCACGCGCAATGTAGGGTTTCGTAGTTTACACAGCTAATAACGTTATAATAAGTAATCTTCAAAGGTATTTGTACTAAAAAAATGATTATTTCTTCTTCAAGTACATTTTTATAAGTTGGTCGACATAACGTCTATTACTCGTAAAATTGTATAGCCTACTTAACTGTGATAGTTTTGCCGACCGCTATTCTACCATCGGTCGATGCCGATCGATGTCGTCTATTGACGATCTATCGATTGGTTTGGTAACACCCTTAAAGATATCGGCGGCAATTCTGTTGTCATAACAAACTGACTAAACTTTCGTAAAACACTATCGATCTTATTCCTTTACTAGCTGACCCGTGCCCGCTTCGCTGGGAGACAGATAGTTTCACATCTGGTATTACAATCTTCAAAATAAATTATAGCCTATATGTTGCCGAAGTCTAGTAGCCTAAAATTCTATTTGTATTTTACGAAATTGTTGTCATTTCGTGGTAACAATTTTATTGTTCCAATGTGGTCGTTTACTAAAAGGTGCCAGTTGGTTACAAAACAATTTGTTTCTGTCGCTTAGAAAGAAAGAAAGAATAAATTTATTTATACCATACCTACTTTAAAAAGCTTATTTTATTCACGCAAAACAGTGAATAAAAAGGCCTTTTATTCACTGTTTTGTTTTTATTCACTATTTTGGTGTTTGAATTTGGAACACAAAATATATCCGGTCTCTATTTCAATGCTTACACAAACTCCTTGCGCTGAGATTCGAAATTCAAAACTCTTTAGTGCAAATAAATTCTCGAGATTTGATTGGTCGATATTTGCGACAAGGAGTTTGGCATTAGATTAAATAAATATTCTCGTAGTCATGGTATAAAGTATAGTATGCAACTCCTGAATAAAGTACGAATTTATATCGAGGGCCATGAATCACTCGCGTCGTTCAGGATTCTAACAGTTGAATCACTCGCTGCGCTCGTGATTCAATCATTAGAATCCTTCACTTGCTCGTGACTCATCTACGGCCCTCGCTTTAAATCCGTCCTTTATTCACTAGTTGCATAATATACTATTATACCATACCTACTTTAAAAAGCTTATTTTATTCACGCAAAACAGTGAATAAAAAGGCCTTTTGTTCACTGTTTTGTTTTTATTCACTATTTTGGTGTTTGAATTTGGAACACAAAATATATCCGGTCTCTATTTCAATGCTTACACAAACTCCTTGCGCTGAGATTCGAAATTCAAAACTCTTTGGTGCAAATAAATTCTCGAGATTTGATTGGTCGATATTTGCGACAAGGAGTTTGGCATTAGATTAAATAAATATTCTCGTAGTCATGGTATAAAGTATAGTATGCAACTCCTGAATAAAGTACGAATTTATATCGAGGGCCATGAAACACTCGCGTCGTTCAGGATTCTAATAGTTGAATCACTAGAATCCAATCATTAGAATCCTTCACTTGCTCGTGACTCATCTACGGCCCTCGCTTTAAATCCGTCCTTTATTCACTAGTTGCATAATATACTATTTTCATCCCACCATCTCGGAAAGAGTATTTTTGCTCTTCATTATCTGAGTGCAAAAGCCGTTTTTATTCTCTAGAGGATAAAGTAAATTGAATTTAGAACATCGTGTGCACTAAGTTTGTGAATTAAAAAAATCATTAAACCTATTTACTACCTCTATGGTGCCGAATATATTATACAACTTTTTTTTAATTTATTAAAAACTCAGATTCGGAACCTTCTTGGTGTTCTTTTTTCAATTTGCTTTGTACGCGGTTCTTTACGCGGCATTTTTTCACGTCATTATTAAGATTATTCTGTAATACTTACCTGTCATAATGTAGTAGTTAATACCTAAACTGAAATAAAAGTACCTATCTTGTGATTGTAAACGTTTTTTTTTGCATTTAGTCATTTCCTCGCTGAGGTGGAACGAAAAGTTACGTGTTGCACTCGAGTGCAAAGATTTTTCACCTCGTGCTCTTTTGATTCCCTCGCTAACGCTCAGGATTCTAATTTTGAATTTTAGAACCCTTCGCTTGCTCGGTCATCAAAATTGAACACGCGGTTAAAAAGCAACTTTGCACTCTTGTATAACAAACTAGCGACCCGCCCCGGCTTCGCACGGGTAGCATGTTATTATACATATAAACCTTCCTCCTGAACTACTCTATTAAAAAAAACCGCATCAAAATCCATTGTGTAGTTTTAAAGATATAAGCAAACATACATACAGACATACAGACGCGGGAAGCGGAAAGCGACTTTGCTTTATACTATGTAGTGATAACTATTGTGTCAACATACATAATTTATTAAAACTAAACAAAAAGTGACATATATAATGGCAACATTCACACAAAATTGGTCACCACTCAGCTTTATGCTGGTGAAATTAGATTAATCTTTTTCTTTTGAATTCTTTTTTACATTTTTAGTGTGAATCTTTATAACCGTCTACTCGTTAATCAGCAAAGCAATATATTTTAACTAGAAGCATTGGTAGGAATTTCCTAAAAGTCCAATTCATTCCATGCATGACAGATTACAAGCCTGTCACCGCTTATAATGAAAACTACTGCATAATGTATGCTTGTGCATACATTATGCTAGTTTGGACGTGCCTTTGGCTATCTTGGAGCGCCTGGAGGTGTGTAAAAATATCGTAGAGTCCCTAATACGAAGAAGTGTCTCCGAAATCAGGGGCTCGTAAATACAGGCTCTATGAGTTTGCAGGGAAAATAATTGCATTATTTTTAGAACGGCAAAAGCTATACAAATTCACGCTAGATGCCTAGTGGGATAGGCATTAGAGGATTTTACCTTGTTACGTCAGGTTTTAAACCCCACTTATCAATAAAAATTGCCTCTTAAAAACGGCTTGGTTGATTTGAATAATTTTAAGGATTACTTACCTCAAAACAAAACGGAATCCTAATAGGATCACTTGGTTGGTTGTCTCTCTATCCTTTTTTCAGGAGCGCATGAAGATATTAATTAAACTAGGGCTTGAAGCTGTATAAATATCTTGCTTCTAAGTCAACGCAATCAAAATTATGACCGTTTATGTCGCATATTTTGCTCACTCGCAAGTAAATCAAAACCCACAGGATACTTATCATTGACCCAGAATCAAAAATATTGGCAAAAGCACAAGTAAAGATAAAAAAAGTGTTTTTGCAACAAAATAATTTTGATAACTTAAAAATTAAGATAAAATCTTTGACATCCGCTCCTAATTTCCGTTATAAACAAACAACCAAATACAAGTTTTGTGTGAACCCCTCGGTGCCCGAATCAAACTCGAACTTGTCTATTTTTTTAACTTTATTGCTATTTTTTCCCTGCAATATGGTAGAACTTTGTAGCTCTATTACGAGCATCTACGAATTTTCGTAGACTCTCCAACGGCGTAGCAAGTGCTACGGAGAGTGTATGCGTTGATTAAAAAATAAAGGCGTAAATAATTTAAAGGAATAGGTAAAATATATTGAATGAAGACAAAACTAAGTAGACAAGTTAAAAAACAAACTGCGAGAACGCCTGATTGAAAATATTTTTTATTTTACTTGAAATAGAATCATGTTTTGTATATATGCGTATGAAGTAATTAGTTTTATATTATGTTTTTTTGACAATTATCTCCAAGTTGTAATATGTTTGAATGTCTTTAATCTCAAAAAGTTCTTATTGCATACAACTTCTTTGAATATAACTTTTGTTTAATTGATCATTTATTAATGATGTATGTGGGTACATGGGAACATGCAAAGAAAAAGTAGACATCACCACCATATATCATTTTTTTATAATTATTTTATTAGTACAAGACATCTTTTTCTGATATTCTTGACTTCAGTTCGCCACTGGAAGGCATAGCTTCGTCGCCGAGGCTCTAATCTGTCGCTATAGGAGAGCATTTGCATAAACGAAGATGATGAAAGAACTGAAAATAAAACAAATAAAATAATATTAAAATTGGTGATGTGTGAAATACAACTATTGTAGGGTACACCAGCTATCTAACCATTATATAGGAAACTACTGAATTCACTTACCTGCAAATAATTTTCAGCTTTCCGTTGCACACTTTATGGTTCAGATATCGTCGTATTGGCTTTACACACAGATTGGTTCACTACATCAATGTTTCGTTATACAGTTACTATAATATGATATACTGCATTGCACACATAAGCAGAAAGGGGGGCAAGGGACGTGAAGGCGGGTGAGGAGGGGGACGTCGGCGGCTGCGTCGTGACTGCAAATGCACACACACACGCGCACTCGGGTGGGCGCAGTGGGATGGTTGCAGGAGGCTGATGCCTCTCTTAGGCCTGACTCCCTCAGTTCGGGACCGGTTAGGGCGTTGAACGGTCACGCGTACATTCAACAAATTGACGAGACTATGTCTTACGCGTATAGTATCTGCGTCTTTTCTAAGTATTACTTTCTTGAATTCGGCGAAACGCGCATGACTACGTTGCTGGTCGGTGAACCAGGTGGGTGGGCCGCGCCACCCGGGTCGATAAGGTGGGCGGGTTGGGCGCGTGCGCTGTAGCTTTAAGGAGACCAACTGTGGGCGAGCTACCACACCCTTATTCCCGGGACTAGGAGCTCAGTCGTAGGGTATCGGTTTCTGCGCAGGCGACGGGTGGCGGCCTGGTTGCGGGGTGAAGGAACAACCGAGCCCTACCCGCGCCCGCTGCACCCCTCAGGATACTCGCTGCGCTTTGCCAATGCGATATTAATGTCTCCGCCGCCAAGCTGACTGGGTGCCTCGACTTGGACCAGCAACAGCCTCCAGTAACTTAGGCATAAATCATAGCCGGCTATGATTTCAAATTAAAATTGTTCTTACTCTAAAATAAAATAAAATTATTATTGCACAATACTTAAATTTAAACTTAGTGAACATTTTCCGCGGAATCTTTTATTAAATTCACATAAATTTAACTTTCATGTTATCATATTTTCTTCTTCTTATTTTGAAAAATTAAATTCATTGTTAAAAATATAAATTCAATTCAATAAATTAACATACTTTTCACTTGCTCACTAATATTTTCTTCTTCTTATTTTGAGAATCGTTTAAATTCAGTGTTAAAATCAAATAAATTCATAAAAATATATTTAAATTCGGGCGGGTCAAAGAACGAGCTCCATCATCATCATCTACTAGAAGATATCAAGAAGCTAAGCGCGGTAAGAAGCCTTAATGTTTTCAGAGTCCAGCTTTTATTTTGGTGAATTGGAGGGTGCTGCCGTCTCGCTTACACAACCGTTGCATATTTCGTTGTTCAAATTGCTACTTCGTTGTTGTAGGCGATCTTCTGTTAAGGCGCTGCATTTTATCTCGCTGCGAGAAAAGCCGGCATGAGTGGCGACGGCGTGACATTCAACTTGAACGGGCTATTTGGGTTACTAGGCGAAGTAGGGCAATTGCAAGGCGGCGACGGGAGCGGAACGGGTGAACTGCGAGGGCAATAGCCGCGGTCGCGGGTGCTATGACCTAACGTGCCCTTGTTATTTGTGGTACTTTTCAGCTCGCGTGTTTCGATGATTCTGGTCTCCAGCCTAGTCTACGTTGCAACGCGCGTCACAACGAATTGATACAATCGAGTTATATTCGGATGGACTTCTTTGTTTTAAGGCCGTAAACTTTCAATGAACTACAAATTGCATTACGAACGTGGTTGATTTATTATTCCAACGCTTACGTATTGCGGCGAGATCTGCGGCGAGATATGCGGCGAGATCTGCGGCGTTGAAAATACAAGCTAGCAATCAACTCGACTACAACGACGTCATTGACACTATTTCGCGTTTATGGGCGTTTTTAAATCATCATGTTGGCTTCGGTCCTTATTTCGATAAATTCTAGACACAGGTCGAAAGGTGCCGTCTTCTTTTAAATGCATTATAAAATAATCTAGATTAACAAAAGGATAAAAAATGAGTAAAAATGTTACAGAACGGTAATGATTTTCAGGTTTTCAAGTCGACGCGTATATTTTTCATTATTTTTTTTTTTTTATGTATGGCCACTTGTAACTTTTTACCTGGTGGGCCGAATTGAATGATTTTTAATATTGTGTCCCAGTTGTCCCGTCTTAAGTTAGTCCCATTTAGGACTTAAAAAAAAAGTTACTTCATAAAACGTAAAAACTAATATTTTCCCTTGTCTTTTCGATTGGTATACACATTTTCGTCGGTTTTCTTTATAGTTTTTTAAACGAAATTATAATTCCTATATTTTTATGATAAGAATCGCAAGGTGGTTACCTACTTTTGCAAAAACGCTGTTAAAATTGATAAAAAATTTAAAACTAACTTAATCGATCAACAGAAACAGCTTCAAACTGTTTTATAAAATTCCATTCAACTCAATTAACTTACAAACTTTATTCTTGTATATAACGTTAATATTTATGATCGGAATCGCAAGGTGGATACCTACTTTTGCAAAAACGCTGTTAAAACTGATTAAAAATTTAAAACTAACTTAAGAGGCTCCCAGTCGCTGATTGCTCTTTTTCGAAACGAAAAAAGAAATACTTCTGAACAAGCCACATCTCCTATTTTTATAAGTATATTACTTCAGGTTCCTACTTAGATTTCTATTGAGCTGAAAACATAATCGCAGAAACTTTTCACGATAAAAATATTATTTCAAAATGATACGTTTTAGAATTTATGATCGAAATATTTTATATACCTACTATTAAAATCAACTTGTGATTTATTGTTAAAGATAGGTAATATGTAGATCTAGATTTCTATTAGAATAGATTTTTGATAAGTAATTATACATAATTTATATCATTAATTTATTCAAAAATCTAAGGCGGACCACGCTCCGACGTGTGTTTGTCGTCATTGCAGCGGTCGGTAGGATTATTAATCGAAGTGATTAAAGATGGGTACATCTTTATTCACATATCTTTACATATAATAAAGCTGTAGAAGAGTTCAATTCTGTACATTTAATAAAAACGAAAAAAAATACTCCTAGGGGTCTTCATACAAGTAACACAAGCCAAAAAAAAACATTTTGAAATTTTTGTCTGTCTGTCTGTCTGTCTGTCTGTCTGTTGTTAGGCTTTCACGTAAAAACTACTGAACGGATTTTGATGAAACTATTTTTGTTATATAGCTATTAGTCCTAGGCAACTTATAAACTATAATTTTGGAAGATCGGAATACCAGATGTGGAACTATAGCGGTCTGGGTTTGGGTAATCTATAAGAAATATTAATATACTGCTTTAGGCAAAGTTAGTCAACATGCTGTCGACAATCGAAAGAAAAGGAATAAAATAAAACCGGCCAAGTGCGAGTCGGACTCGCGCACGAAGGGTTCCGTACCATTATCTATAAAAAAAAACGACAAAAAACACGTTTGTTGTATGGGAGCCCCACTTAAATATTTATTTTATTCTGTTTTTAGTATTTGTTTTTATAGCGGCAACTGAAATACATCATTTATGAAAATTTCAGCTGTCTAGCTATCACGGTTCATGAGATACAGCTCTGTGACTACCAGACGGACAGACGGACAGCGAAGTCTTAGTATTAGGGTCCCGTTTTACCCTTTGGGTACGGAACCCTGAAAAAGAATTATGAATTATACATTAATTCATAAAAAACTCAACAGATAGCAGCACATGTGTACCTACCTAACTACTACTAACCTACCTTTATAATAATAGGCGCAAACATTATTTATATTTGTGCATGCTCTGCAACGGGTTTACTCCTTAATGGGTAAGTCATAAGTAGGTACTAGGTACCTACTAATATAAAAGTTGCGGGTTACTAAAATCGTGGCTACCAATTACTATACTCACGGGGCCGGCAGTGAGACCACTTGAGTACCTATATCCGCGGATACCTTAAATTTAAGCCATACCATAGCCATACCAATACCAAATAATCACATTTAGAAACATTTAGAAATGTCTGTCGCCCAGCAAAGCGGGCACGGATCAGCTAGTACATTATAAAATAGGAGATGTGGCTTGTTCACAAGTATTTATTTTTTCGTTTCGAACAAAAACAATCGTCGACTGGGAGCGCCTTAATCGATCAACAGAAATAGCTTCAAACTGTTTTATAAAATTCCATTCCACTCAATTCACTTACAAACTTTATTCTTGTATATAACGTTAATATTTATGATCGGAATCGCAAGGTGGTTACCTATTTTTGCAAAAACGCTGTTAAAACTGATTAAAAATTTAAAACTAACTTAATCGATCAACAGAAACAACTTCAAACTGTTTTATAAATTCCATTCAACTCAATTAACTTACAAACTTTATTCTTGTATATAACGTTAATATTTATGATCGGAATCGCAAGGTGGTTACCTACTTTTGCAAAAACGCTGTTAAAACTGATTAAAAATTGAAAACTAACTTAATCGATCAACAGAAACAACTTCAAACTGTTTTATAAATTCCATTCAACTCAATTAACTTACAAACTTTATTCTTCACGTATATAACGTTAGTTTGTACAAAAAAACTTATGTGTTAGGCTAAAAAAAATTGCATATAACCAGATTATTCAGATTTAATATAAAAAATAGGCCAACGAATAAATCAAATACGTTTTAAATATACTTTTGCATAGTAAAGAATAAAAGTATTTGATGGAATAAATAATCGGTCGGTCAATAAATAAAATTGAAAACGTTCAAGTATCTTTTAAACCATTACATATTACGTTTTAAAAACTAAAAAAAAACCGTATTCAATGGCGAATTTTGTTATGTAGCTCAGAAACTCTTTAAATTAATAAAATATTCAAAAAAAAATTTCAACTAATCGAAAAATCAAGAAATATAGTTTTTTTTAAGTTTTATAACTTTCTTATATAAATAAAATTTAAATGGGTCTAATTTAAACACAAAATTTAATTACTAGGTAAAAACACTTTGTTGTTATACGTAAAAAAATATATAAATTACACCTTAGGTTCATTATTGCAATTTTCGTGAGGATCTCTAAATGCCTTCGTATACGATATACGATCTTTCCAAAATTTTTGACAATAATTGCCCAAAAAATCAAAAAATCTCAGATTATGTCGATAATGAAGCCGAAAATACGAGTATTGGGGGTTTTTTTAGGGTTTCGTAATCTACGAGTACAATAAACCCTTCTGGTTTCGCCATGTCCGTCCGTCCGGCTATTCGCAGCTAAGCACAGAGACACTTATAGAAATCATTAATTTGACATGAATATACATATTAGTCACGCCAACAAAGCGTTGAAATAAAATATTATTAAAAAAATATTTTGGGGTTACTACCCTTCATGTAAATCAATCTAAGCATTCGCGTATTAGTTAAGTAAGCTTTACAAGTTAACGAGTAAAAGTCGACCAACTTATAAAATGGACTCGGAGAAGTAATCATAAAAATGTAGTACAAAAACCATTAAAAATTACTTGTATCACGTAAATTACGAAACCCTACATTTCGCGTGATCTGACACTCACTTGGCCCGTTTTTATACTATTTGGCCTTGGAACACTCGAGTAAAATTAACGATTGCATTATTTTTTCTAAAACAACACTAATAAGTAAATAGGCGCGTTGTAGAATGAAGTATCGAAATTAAAATAGCGTCTGCCGCAACTTTTATCATCTTCCTGCGATTATCCTTTCGATTACCAAAGAACTCCAAGGTTTATGGGTCCTATTGGTGATAAGCTATATGACCTACTTTTATAATGTAAAACCTTTACGTAAATATAAAGAAATAACTCAATTTTTTCAAATTTAAATCGTGGAACTTTCTTGCGATTGTTTGAAAACTGTCAGTTTGCAGTTTGGTTTCGAACCAGCAGGAACCGCTAAATAAAAGTTTTATTTTTTAAGTATATTTCAAGTACTTTATAATCGAAAATGCGTGAATGTATATCGATACACGGCGGTCAGGCGGGTGTGCAAATCGGCAATGCTTGCTGGGAGCTGTACTGCCTGGAGCATGGTATACAACCCGATGGACAGATGCCGTCGGATAAAACGGTGGGCGGAGGCGATGATTCGTTTAACACTTTCTTCAGCGAGACGGGTGCTGGTAAGCACGTTCCGCGAGCCGTGTTCATCGACCTTGAGCCAACTGTGGTCGACGAGGTGCGCACCGGGACGTACCGGCAGCTGTTTCATCCCGAGCAGCTGATCACGGGGAAAGAGGATGCGGCCAATAACTACGCACGTGGACACTACACTATCGGAAAGGAAATCGTAGACCTGGTGCTAGACCGTGTGCGCAAGTTGGCGGATCAGTGCACCGGCCTGCAGGGCTTCCTCATTTTCCACTCGTTCGGCGGCGGCACTGGCTCCGGCTTCGCATCTCTTCTCATGGAGCGTCTGTCCGTTGACTACGGCAAAAAGTCTAAGCTAGAATTCGCCATCTACCCAGCACCGCAAATCTCCACAGCCGTCGTGGAACCCTATAATTCCATTCTTACGACGCACACGACGCTCGAACACTCTGACGCTGCGTTCATGGTCGACAACGAAGCTATTTACGATATCTGTCGTCGAAACTTGGACATCGAGCGTCCGACCTACACGAACCTGAACAGACTGATTGGTCAAATCGTATCTTCCATCACGGCTTCATTGCGGTTCGACGGCGCGCTGAACGTCGATCTAACAGAGTTCCAGACAAACTTAGTCCCATACCCGCGTATTCACTTCCCACTGGTAACATACGCGCCCGTAATATCCGCTGAAAAAGCGTACCATGAACAGTTGTCTGTCGCAGAGATCACGAATGCTTGCTTTGAACCGGCAAACCAGATGGTTAAATGCGATCCTCGACACGGGAAATACATGGCGTGTTGCATGCTGTATCGCGGCGATGTAGTACCCAAGGATGTAAATGCTGCTATTGGAACAATCAAGACGAAGAGAACCATTCAGTTCGTGGACTGGTGCCCGACTGGTTTTAAAGTGGGAATAAACTATCAACCACCGACGGTTGTTCCCGGCGGAGATTTGGCCAAAGTCCAGCGCGCCGTTTGCATGTTGTCGAATACCACGGCGATTGCTGAAGCATGGTCTCGACTGAACCACAAATTCGACTTGATGTACGCTAAGCGCGCGTTTGTGCATTGGTACGTCGGCGAGGGGATGGAAGAAGGAGAGTTTTCCGAAGCACGAGAGGATCTGGCGGCGCTTGAAAAGGACTATGAGGAAGTTGGCATGGATTCCGGCGAAGGAGAAGGCGAAGGCGGCGAAGAATATTAAATATTTTGTAACATTATATTTTTAGGTTGTTTTAAATTTTCCTTAGGTCTAATAATCAACTTGTCTTGTTTAGGTTTGGTCTAGTATTAAAATATACAAGTGAATTTTAAAACTTTTTTTTTTGGTAACCCTTTAAGGCTCGTTCTTACTACTCTTCTTACTACCCTAAGCAAAATGGGAGATGCAGCAGTTTTAGCACTATTTTTAGGAGGGTAGGGGTAATGAGGGAAGTGTTAATCTTTTAAGCTGGTACTGGGGCGACTGGGAGCATAGGGGCATTTCGGTTTTTTTATATTGTGTAGACTAGAGAATAGGTCCAAAGTTGGTCGCATTTCAAATTTATTATTATAGTTCCGTCATATATACAAAACGATAAATACGATAGGTGACGCATCATCCTGGCGGTAACGAATATTTAACTTTTCGATTGGTCGAAATATGTGACGTGAGGAATGCTACTGCAAAATGCTTGTGCCAAATGTAATATTTGGACGTGCCTCTGACTAACCCCATTAGACATCTTTAAAGATCTGAGCCTAGAGATCCGAGAGGATGTCCGTACTTCTACCGATTACAGTCCTAATCCTATTTATTTTTACTTTTCAATAATTACTCAAAAAAATTTCGTCGGTTTTCTTTTTAGTTACTAAAACGTAATTATTGAGAAACCAATTTCACATTTTGGTAATTTTTACATTATGGTGTACTTTTTGGATAAATGTAGAATAGTTTTTTCTCAATAACCGCAAAAGATATATAGAGTTTTGTTTTATGACAAAGATAACAGAAAGATTCAATATAGATAAATTAAACATAAAAAACCATAATCCTTCAAGATGAAGCAATTTAGTTTTCATTATGGGCATTTTTAGGGACTTTAGTTTTCGGGAGCAGCCTAAAAACAGCTCGTATGTATGTACCTTTACGAATTTTTTTTTTGGTATTGTAAAAGTTACAATAAGGGTCAAAAACCCGGTTGTGGTGCCTACCCCAGTTTTGGTCATTTTCAATTTTCCCAGTCAATAACTAAGCATAGCAAACAAACTTGTTTAAAATCTATAGTTAAGACGAGTAATAAATGTTTTTGTTGAATGCAGAATCGTTTTTTCTCAATAACCGCAAAACACACAGTTTTGTTTTTTATGACAAAAATAACTTAAGGATTTTAATCTAGATAAATTAAAGACAGAAACACGATTGGTAAACTTTTCTCGATAGATTTATTTTCCAAAGATGGCCCTTCAAAAACACTAGTTTCGTTTTTAATCAAAACTATGAATAGCTAAATAGTTCATTTTTATATAATTCGTTAGATCTGATAATCATACTAGCTAACTAAATGAAATTTCCTGTAGCATACAGGAATCAAACATATAAACAAACTCACAAACTTTCGCATTTTTAATATTATTAGGATGGAGAACCAGCACTCGACGGTTAAAACTACGTTAGTTGGTTTACTACCCGACTGCAGGCTTCGTGATTCGATTCATACTGAACCCTGAAAACGGGTAGCAGATCGCGACACGTAAAATCTCAACAAGAAACTTCTCAACGTGAATATTTAAATGGGCTCCCAGTCGACGATTGCTCTTTTTCGAAACGAAAAAAGAAATACTTCTGAACAAGCCACATCTTCTATTTTTATAAGTATATTACTTCCCCTTGATTTATATTAAGCTGAAAACTTAATAGCAGAAACTTTTCACGATAAAGATATTATTTCAAAATGATACGTTTTAGAATTTATGATCGAAATATTTTATATACCTACTATTAAAATCAACTTGTGATTTATTGCTAGGTAATATAAAAAAAAGATAGGTAATATGTAGATCTAGATTTCTATTAGAATAGATTTTTGATAAGTAATTATACATAATTTATATCATTTATTTATACGAAAAGCTAAGGCGGACCACGCGCCGACGTGTGTTTGTCGTCATTGCAGCGGTCGGCAGGATTATTTATCGAAGTGATTAAAGATGGGTACATCTTTATTCACATACTAGCAGTCCGCCCCGGCTCCGCACGGGAGTAACGAATTATAACGATTTTATGGGTATTTTTTTACCCAGGTTACATTATCGAAGTTATAATAGGGATCCCTATTTTTTTCAAACAATAAATATGGCCTATGTTACTCAGAGATAATGCAGCATTCTAATGGTAAACGATTTTTTGAAATCTATTTAGTAGTTTTGGATTTATTCCATACAAATATACAAAACATCTTTCCTCATATATTAGTACTTATAGATTATTACACTTATAATAACTTATGAATGGTATGGAATTTGGGAATGGTATAATTAAAAAAGTAATTTACAGGTACTGATATGGCCTTGAAAATGAAGTGATTTTTTTGGATAAGGATTAATACCCATTTTCGAATAATGTGGCCTAGTTTGTACAGGCGGCGTTACTATTGCATATTTTAACATGAAAAAGTAGTTATTGTGACATAACTGTAATAGTTGGACATAATTATGGTATTGCTGACTTATTTGTTAATACTGATGTACCTAATCTTTAAAACTGCAGTACATCACTTTGATCTATTGTCAATAATTTTTGCAGCGTACGTGATATAAGGATTTTTTTGCTTTTGATTCACACGTTGGGTTACGTTATCGAAATTTTTATACGGATCCCTAATAGTTAGACAAATGGTATTGATTTATTTGTAGATATTGAAGTCTTCTTTAAAACTGTAGTACATTACTTTGCTCTATTGTCAATATTTTCCGCAGCATACGCAATATAAAGATTTTTTTGGATTTTTTATCACACGTTGGGTTACATTATCGAAGTTTTCATACGGATCCCTAATAGTTAGACAAATGGTATTGTTGACTTATTTGTAGATATTAATGTTTTCTTTAAAACTGTAGTACATGACTTTGCTCTATTGTCAACAATTTCCGCAGCGTACGCGTTATAAGGTTTTTTTTTTTTTATTTTATTTTTTTACACCTTGTTTTCAACGGATTCCACGAAGTTTTAATACGGATCCCTAACGTTTTTGAAAATATTTTATAGCCTATCAGGGATAATGTAGAATTCTAATGGTAAAAGATTTTTTAAAATCGGTCCAGTAGTTTCGGAGCCTATTCGATGCAAACAAACAAACAAACAATCAAATCTTTCCTCTTTATAATATTATATTATAGATACTATACATTATAAAATAGGAGATGTGGCTTGTTCAGAAGTATTTCTTTTTTCGTTTCGAACAAAAACAATCGTCGACTGGGAGCGCCTTAAGTTATCTTTGTCATAAAAAACAAAACTGTATGTTTTACGGTTATTGAGAAAAAACGATTCTGCATTCATCAAACATATTAATTACTCGCCTTACGCCACCAATGTCTAGCTGAAACTAGTGTGTTAAAAATATTTGAAGATAATGTTAGGTACTTATTTTATTTCTTTAAATACTAATAATGTGAAGCTAAAGGGTTATTTATCACAACCCAACGATCAACACTCTGACATGCCAGTAGAAATAGTATAGAAAATAATTACGTTTAAAAACAAAAAAGAAAACCGACAAAAATGTTTGGACTAATCGAAAAGTCCGTGAGACGATATTATAGATTTTAAACTTTTACTAGCTGTCCCGAAAGACGTTGTCCTGACAAATTTTCGTAATAATCCCACAGAAAAATGCACTTTCAATTTTCCCGAACTTTACACTGGATTTATCGTACGACAATGATTATATTAATTTGCCAACATGCAACCCTATTGCACATTTGTGGATAAAAGTAAAGATACTAATATCGCTTTTAAAAAATGGAGGTTAAGGGTAGAATAGTGAAAATTAAGGGTTATAATGTATTTGTTAGAAAAAAAACATAAAAAAATTGTCTAAAAAATATTTACAAAGGGGCACCACCCTTCACTTAGGGGCATAAAAATTATTAACGAAAAAATTGTTGAAATAGTTAACGTTAAACTATACACAGTTTACAACTAAAGTATATTAAGACTAGACAACTTATCCTAAATGTTGCAAATATGCTTCACAAGTTATAATACGTAATAAAATACAGCTGATAATCTAAACTATTATCTGCTGTTGAAACAGACCAAAACTCTCTGACGAAAATTGGTCGTGCTTTTCTTTACCTGCTTTTATTCTGATTTCTTACATTTTATAATGGACTTAATGCCTAAGATATACTTAGTGCCTATCTACCTTACTACATACCTAAACTTATTACTATTAATCATAAGGGAACTGGGACTGTCTACTCTAACAGTAAAACGAGTTTCTTTTCTTTCAGGTGTTTTTTACTTAGCGCGCTGATTTTCGCAGCCAAAGTAAAATTACAATCTCCCGAAAAACTTGATTTGAAAATGGCAAACTCTCAACCAACTACCAATTCTATAAAGTCCGCAAGAACAAAAAAGCCCGAAACTCGACCAATAACAGGACTTGGTGGCTCCAAACATACACAGAAGAAAATAACTCAAATAATTTCAGAGCTCCAACGAACGGAGAGTCAAAAACCTACTTCGACAGATGTTGGAGTGAAAAAAAAAAAACACACAAAAGCTTGGTCAAGCCGTTTCGGAGGAGTTTCGTTACAAACACTATGACATGATAATTTTATTTAGAAAGAAGATTAAGGAAGCTACATGTATACAATTTAAATGGGGGCAATTTGGGACTCTCCTCCATACAATAGAAAAACCACCGAATTCGGATCACAAGGTAAAAAGATAGTACAAAAAAATCAACAAAAAAAAATATAATATTTCTTTGTTGATTTTCGTCGAATGAGGTTCTCACCTCATTCGTTGGTTCAAAATATAGATATATAAAGTAGGCGAATGTCTCTTTAAATAGGTTAACAAATTATTACTTGATTTATTATAGGTGTGCCAGGGGTTTGGAGTCTCAGCTATTTTTACCGGTAGTTGTGATGAAATACTCGGGGAGTAGCGACCCTGGCAACCTGATGCTATACAGCCTCATCTGTATTCCGAGTCTGTATATCCTAGGGCTGATTCTCATTGATCCGGTACTTTGTCTCCAGCGCTGGATTGGGCACACTTACTGGACCAATAAGAATCGACCTGCCTATAATCCTACCCAACACCTTTTTATTTACCCTTTCGCCATCCCAATCATTTTCCTATATCAGGTAATAATTAAGTGTAATAACAAAAAATGTGCTTTATTGCAACCTATAAAATTAAGACTAACACTGGTTGGTAATCATTTAAATAGGAATACGGTTAATTAACACGTTATAGCTAGTATTGCTGACGTTTCGGGACTATTCTCAAAACGTCAGCATTACTAGTTGAAACATAGTAATTAACCGTATTTAAAATGATTACCAACCACGCGCTAGTCTTAATAGATTGCAATAAAACACATTTTTTTTGTTGTTGTACACATTTAATTAACGTATGCGTCGGTTCATAGTACGCCAGGGGGTGGAGTCTCAGCTATTTATACTGGTAGTTGAGATGACACTCGGGGAGTAGCGACCCCGGCAACCTTATGCTATACAGCCTCATCTGTATTCCGAGTCTGTATATCCTAGGGCTGATTCTCGTTGATCCGGTATTTTGTCTCCAGCGCTGGATTGGGCACACTTACTGGACCAATAAGAATCGACCTGCCTATAATCCTACCCAACACCTTTTTATTTACCCTCTCGCCATCCCAATCTCCCAATCATTTTCCTATCCCGGTATTTTCGGAAATGGTAAATTGTGGTTACTGGTAAATTGGTAATGAAAAATAACACATATTTTGTACAAATTGACAGGTTATTATCGTGACTCTTTCGATGTCATCGCTTGAGTCATGGAATAGAAATACGCGCTCCTATACTCTACCTCTCCTATATTCCTTGCGTGTATTCCTTTACTCTGACTCAATGCGATGACATCGAGAGAGTCGCGGTAATAACCTTATCAAAGACACGGAAGGATTGGTAAAATTTAAGGTACTGGTATTATTACTACGTACGATGTACGTACGTTGGTATCTGGTAAGATCTTTTTCAGCCTTTACGCTAGCTGGAATAACAAAGAGTAAGTAATTACACATCACATAACAAGAAAATACAATCAACGTGGAAAGCATTGTGGTCATGCAGTAATAAATATAACTGTATAACAAAGAATCGTTCAAAACGTTCCGATTTTTCGAATTTCATTCTTGATGAACTTTAACTGAACTTTCATACTGAAATAAATTACTTGTCAAAGTAATTAAAATAATAGAGAGTGGATCTAATCACTTGCCTTGCCATACTTAACTTTTCTATGTATTAAGGTATCGGTTGATATAAACTTATTTATCTATTGGTTCTCAATACTAATTAAGGTAATGACGTATGCATCTGGAAACAAGTATATAAGTATAGGTACCTACAATGATTTCACTTTTATACTACGAGTGCTCCATTGAATCAGATAATCTAAGATTTTCATTATTTAAAAAAGGTATTTTGTGGTAAATGAAGTCTTGAAAATGATAGTATGAGAACGAATGACAATACAGTTCTCACTTGTTGCATATATTTAAAGGCTCCGGCCCGGCCACGTAACGCCCCGGACACGGCCCGTTCTAATATAAATCTACCCTAAATCCTGGCCCTGCGAGGTGTACAGTCTACAACTAAAGTAGATTATGACTAGACGACAACCTATCTTGAATGTTGCAAATATGCTTCATAAGTTATGAAATTGATTTAAAATGTTATCAGCTCTTGAAACAGTTTCCATACTACAGAAAAGTCATTAACTCCTGCAGCTGACTGTACCAAAACTCTCCGACGAAAACTGGTTGTGCTTTTCTTTACCTAGGTATTCTGATTACATACATTTTATAATGGACTTAAAATAAGGTACTTCTCTACCTAACTACATACCTAAACTAATTACTATTAATCTAAAGGGAACTGGGACTGTCTACTCTAACAGTAAAACGAGGTATTTTTCTTTCAGGTGTTTTTTCGTCATTTTACATATCAACATTTGGATTATGCCCAAAGGAAAGGACTCGACCAGTACCACCACTCAAAAAATTGTTCCGAACTGCAACAGAGACTTGTTTCGGATTTAATCAAAATACCCTGATTTTCTCATCCAAATTTGGACAGAAACCTTCAAAGGAACGTGAAGCTGTATATAAACGTAACGCGCTGATTTTCGCAGCGAAAGTAAAATTACAATCCCCAGAGAAACTTGATTTGGAAATTGCAGAGATGCCAAACTCGCAACCAACTACCAGTTCTATAAAGTCCGCAAGAACAAAAAAGCCCGAAACTCGATCAACAACAGGATTTGATGAGTTCAAACATACACAGAAGAAAATAACTCAAAGAATTCCAGAGCTCCAACGAACAGAGAGGCCAAAACCTACTTCGATTGGTGTTGGAAGGATTAAAAGTAATATACGACAGCAAAACCCTCCACATGCTTTAAAGTTCCAAAAAAACGAGATACCAAAAACTACGTCACCGTTAAATGAGATAGATTTACGTAAAAAAGAAATACCAATACCTCGATTCACAAGCATGTTTGAAGAGTTTGATACTTCTGAACAGCCCAACCCTCTGAATTTTGCAGTAGTTAAACACATATATAAGCAAAAACCTCCTGCCACGGTGGAGTTCAAAGGTGTAAGTCGGACTCAACCACCACCTATGGTAAATTTTGCAGAGTTGCAAAGTACTCAGATCCAAAAACCATTTTCGAAGAAACTGCCAAAGTTATTAAGCAACTCAAAGCTACTCAAAGCCCCGACTTCATCAGTTATTTCAGAGAGGCCAAAACCGCCACCTATGATGAGTTTTGCAGAGTACAAAAAAACAGAGAGGCAAAGAGCTGAACTTAAGAAAAAAACAGAAAAGAAGTCTACCTGGACAAGGTCCAAGAAATGAGTAATAGAAAAAAGACCGACAAATTCCAATTGTTATTATATAGCTGAATGCTGAATGTGACAGAAAGTCAAGTCGTTACCCGATTATAATTAGAATGTAAACGGTCTCAAAAGTATCAAATCTCTACTCACAATGGGGTTTGAAATATTAAAACATACAACGATGAAAAACATCTAAATAGAAGCTTAATCTACATAGACTTAAGAATAAGTTGATAGTGTTCCATTAAATCCAACCGTGACTATTTTCGGGCCAATCTTTAATGTTCATACTAGTACGGCCAGTTGGGTCATCAGTTTAAATTAAATATACCTAATCGTTGTTACAAGCGATGTACAAGTGTTTGATTTATTGCGATTGGGCCGAAAACAGCCCGTTTCGCCCTTTTCTTTCTTCTTTTCTTTCATACATTAATCTTAATATTTGTATACTCTTTTAATTGTTCCTAAGACGATAGATTTTGGAATCCTGTTTATCATTCCTATTCACATAATAAGTCAAAATTGCGTATTTTATGATAGTTTTAGAATTTATTAAGTATGATATTTAGGGGAGATGCTATGGGGCTTCCAAAATAGTTCTCTTAACATTGTATTAATCTAATTACATTTTTGTTGTTGTATTTATCCGACTATACACTTATGAACATAGGAACCTACAATTATTTAGTTACATAATACGAGTATATCAACTTAACATAATTATGTAGGTTCATCAACATTATAATGTTTATTCTAACTAAATTCTAATTTTGATAATTACCACACCCATGATGTAAGAACCGAGGTAAAAACAGAAAACAAATATAAAAACCAGGTACGTTTAAATACTTACGAATATATAATGGCACCATTTTCAAAGTAGCGCAAAAACTTAAATGCACAGCCTGGAATTAAGTTTTTTCGTGAGGTATTTATACCAGGTTTTAATCAGGTTCGCTAATAGAAGAATACTTATTCTTCGCAGGCTTCGCTGAAAGAAGAAGAATAGCAATTGGATCGTGAGCATGCAGGCGCTGTCGCTCCAAAAGCCTGAAGAAGATCACGTCAAGAAGTACCTGTGTCGTCAAAGGTTGCGCGTATTCACGAGCTTTCCACAGTGCGATCACTCTGCTTCCGTATAAGCAGTGGAAAGCTCCGCGAGTGTCACCCGGTCGCTAAACAACCGCCGCCATCGCGTCGGAAGCGGCTGGTATCGCGCGTAGTGGGGGAGGGGTCTCTGATGTTGGATCATCCAACATATTGCATAGATCAAGATCGAGAAGATGAAGATGAAGATCACAGGAATCATCAATTTATTTCAGGTGGGCACAGTAGACCACTAGTATGCCATTTCATCCAATCAACGAACAGAGAATATTTCAACGCTCTTTTTACTTCTTGTTGTTCTTGTTCCCCCTCCCGATGTGCTTTTAATGTTGTTTTAACACTTGCCCGGCTGGCTGACTCTATCTCGGGGTTCTGAGAGTTAATGAGATCACGCGGCGTCGTCGGCGCGACAAACCAATGAAGTTTCGGTGCCGTTGACACCGTAGCGCGAACTTCATTCGTTGTAGGTTCTTATTGACGTAGGTCGAAGGTTCCGAGGTGATAAGCGACAAACCAATGAAGTTTCGGTGCCGTTGACACCGTAGCGCGAACTTCATTCGTTGTAGGTTCTTATTGACGTAGGTCGAAGGTTCTGAGGTGATGAGCGACAAACCAATGAAGTTTCGGTGCCGTTGACACCATAGCGCGAACTTCATTCGCTCTAGGTTCTTATTGACGTAGGTCGAAGGTTCCGAGGTGATAAGCGACAAACCAATGAAGTTTCGGTGCCGTTGACACCGTAGCGCGAACTTCATTCGTTGTAGGTTCTTATTGACGTAGGTCGAAGGTTCCGAGGTGATAAGCGACAAACCAATGAAGTTTTGGTGCCGTTGACACCGTAGCGCGAACTTCATTCGTTGTAGGTTCTTATTGACGTAGGTCGAAGGTTCTGAGGTGATGAGCGACAAACCAATGAAGTTTCGGTGCCGTTGACACCATAGCGCGAACTTCATTCGCTCTAGGTTCTTATTGACGTAGGTCGAAGGTTCCGAGGTGATAAGCGACAAACCAATGAAGTTTCGGTGCCGTTGACACCGTAGCGCGAACTTCATTCGTTGTAGGTTCTTATTGACGTAGGTCGAAGGTTCCGAGGTGATGAGCGACAAACCAATGAAGTTTCGGTGCCGTTGACACCGTAGCGCGAACTTCATTCGCTCTAGGTTCTTATTAACGTAGGTTGAAGGTTCCGAGGTGATGAGCGACAAACCAATGAAGTTTCGGTGGCGTTGACACCGTAGCGCGAACTTCATTCGCTCTAGGTTCTTATTGACGTAGGTCGAAGGTTTTGAGGTGATAAGCGACAAACCAATGAAGTTTCGGTGCCGTTGACACCGTAGCGCGAACTTCATTCGTTGTAGGTTCTTATTGACGTAGGTCGAAGGTTCTGAGGTGATGAGCGACAAATCAATGAAGTTTCGGTGGCGTTGACACCGTAGCGCGAACTTCATTCGCTCTAGGTTCTTATTGACGTAGGTCGAAGGTTCCGAGGTGATGAGCGACAAACCAATGAAGTTTCGGTGGCGTTGACACCGTAGCGCGAACTTCATTCGCTCTAGGTTCTTATTGACGTAGGTCGAAGGTTCCGAGGTGATGAGCGACAAACCAATGAAGTTTCGGTGGCGTTGACACCGTAGCGCGAACTTCATTCGCTCTAGGTTCTTATTGACGTAGGACGAAGGTTCCGAGGTGATGAGCGACAAACCAATGAAGTTTCGGTGCCGTTGACACCGTAGCGCGAACTTCATTCGTTGTAGGTTCTTATTGACGTAGGTCGAAGGTTCTGAGGTGATGAGCGACAAACCAATGAAGTTTCGGTGGCGTTGACACCGTAGCGCGAACTTCATTCGCTCTAGGTTCTTATTGACGTAGGTCGAAGGTTCCGAGGTGATGAGCGACAAACCAATGAAGTTTCGGTGCCGTTGACACCGTAGCGCGAACTTCATTCGTTGTAGGTTCTTATTGACGTAGGTCGAAGGTTCCGAGGTGATGAGCGACAAACCAATGAAGTTTCGGTGCCGTTGACACCGTAGCGCGAACTTCATTCGCTCTAGGTTCTTATTGACGTAGGTCGAAGGTTCCGAGGTGATGAGCGACAAACCAATGAAGTTTCGGTGCCGTTGACACCGTAGCGCGAACTTCATTCGTTGTAGGTTCTTATTGACGTAGGTCGAAGGTTCCGAGGTGATGAGCGACAAACCAATGAAGTTTCGGTGCCGTTGACACCGTAGCGCGAACTTCATTCGCTCTAGGTTCTTATTGACGTAGGTCGAAGGTTCCGAGGTGATAAGCGACAAACCAATGAAGTTTCGGTGCCGTTGACACCGTAGCGCGAACTTCATTCGTTGTAGGTTCTTATTGACGTAGGTCGAAGGTTCCGAGGTGATGAGCGACAAACCAATGAAGTTTCGGTGCCGTTGACACCGTAGCGCGAACTTCATTCGCTCTAGGTTCTTATTGACGTAGGTCGAAGGTTCCGAGGTGATGAGCGACAAACCAATGAAGTTTCGGTGCCGTTGACACCGTAGCGCGAACTTCATTCGCTCTAGGTTCTTATTGACGTAGGTCGAAGGTTCCGAGGTGATGAGCGACAAACCAATGAAGTTTCGGTGCCGTTGACACCGTAGCGCGAACTTCATTCGCTCTAGGTTCTTATTGACGTAGGTCGAAGGTTCCGAGGTGATAAGCGACAAACCAATGAAGTTTCGGTGCCGTTGACACCGTAGCGCGAACTTCATTCGTTGTAGGTTCTTATTGACGTAGGTCGAAGGTTCCGAGGTGATGAGCGACAAACCAATGAAGTTTCGGTGCCGTTGACACCGTAGCGCGAACTTCATTCGTTGTAGGTTCTTATTGACGTAGGTCGAAGGTTCCGAGGTGATGAGCGACAAACCAATGAAGTTTCGGTGCCGTTGACACCGTAGCGCGAACTTCATTCGTTGTAGGTTCTTATTGACGTAGGTCGAAGAATCCGAGGTGATGAGCGACA
Organism: Hydriomena furcata; assembly: GCA_912999785.1. Lineage (NCBI taxonomy): Eukaryota > Metazoa > Arthropoda > Insecta > Lepidoptera > Geometridae > Hydriomena > Hydriomena furcata. Next base: position 7,155,903 of record OU538821.1, read on the forward strand.
AACCAATGAAGTTTCGGTGGCGTTGACACCGTAGCGCGAACTTCATTCGCTCTATGTTCTTATTGACGTAGGACGAAGGTTCCGAGGTGATAAGCGACAAACCAATGAAGTTTCGGTGCCGTTGACACCGTAGCGCGAACTTCATTCGCTCTAGGTTCTTATTGACGTAGGTCGAAGGTTCTGAGGTGATGAGCGACAAACCAATGAAGTTTCGGTGGCGTTGACACCGTAGCGCGAACTTCATTCGCTCTAGGTTCTTATTGACGTAGGTCGAAGGTTCCGAGGTGATAAGCGACAAACCAATGAAGTTTCGGTGCCGTTGACACCGTAGCGCGAACTTCATTCGTTGTAGGTTCTTATTGACGTAGGTCGAAGGTTCTGAGGTGATGAGCGACAAACCAATGAAGTTTCGGTGGCGTTGACACCGTAGCGCGAACTTCATTCGCTCTAGGTTCTTATTGACGTAGGTCGAAGGTTCCGAGGTGATGAGCGACAAACCAATGAAGTTTCGGTGACGTTGACACCGTAGCGCGAACTTCATTCGCTCTAGGTTCTTATTGACGTAGGACGAAGGTTCCGAGGTGATAAGCGACAAACCAATGAAGTTTCGGTGCCGTTGACACCGTAGCGCGAACTTCATTCGTTGTAGGTTCTTATTGACGTAGGTCGAAGGTTCCGAGGTGATAAGCGACAAACCAATGAAGTTTCGGTGCCGTTGACACCGTAGCGCGAACTTCATTCGTTGTAGGTTCTTATTGACGTAGGTCGAAGGTTCCGAGGTGATGAGCGACAAACCAATGAAGTTTCGGTGACGTTGACACCGTAGCGCGAACTTCATTCGCTCTAGGTTCTTATTGACGTAGGACGAAGGTTCCGAGGTGATAAGCGACAAACCAATGAAGTTTAGGTGCCGTTGACACCGTAGCGCGAACTTCATTCGTTGTAGGTTCTTATTGACGTAGGTCGAAGGTTCCGAGGTGATGAGCGACAAACCAATGAAGTTTCGGTGGCGTTGACACCGTAGCGCGAACTTCATTCGTTGTAGGTTCTTATTGACGTAGGTCGAAGGTTCTGAGGTGATGAGCGACAAACCAATGAAGTTTCGGTGGCGTTGACACCGTAGCGCGAACTTCATTCGCTCTAGGTTCTTATTGACGTAGGTCGAAGGTTCCGAGGTGATGAGCGACAAACCAATGAAGTTTCGGTGGCGTTGACACCGTAGCGCGAACTTCATTCGCTCTAGGTTCTTATTGACGTAGGACGAAGGTTCCGAGGTGATAAGCGACAAACCAATGAAGTTTCGGTGCCGTTGACACCGTAGCGCGAACTTCATTCGTTGTAGGTTCTTATTGACGTAGGTCGAAGGTTCCGAGGTGATGAGCGACAAACCAATGAAGTTTCGGTGACGTTGACACCGTAGCGCGAACTTCATTCGCTCTAGGTTCTTATTGACGTAGGACGAAGGTTCCGAGGTGATAAGCGACAAACCAATGAAGTTTCGGTGCCGTTGACACCGTAGCGCGAACTTCATTCGTTGTAGGTTCTTATTGACGTAGGTCGAAGGTTCCGAGGTGATGAGCGACAAACCAATGAAGTTTCGGTGACGTTGACACCGTAGCGCGAACTTCATTCGCTCTAGGTTCTTATTGACGTAGGACGAAGGTTCCGAGGTGATAAGCGACAAACCAATGAAGTTTAGGTGCCGTTGACACCGTAGCGCGAACTTCATTCGTTGTAGGTTCTTATTGACGTAGGTCGAAGGTTCCGAGGTGATGAGCGACAAACCAATGAAGTTTCGGTGGCGTTGACACCGTAGCGCGAACTTCATTCGTTGTAGGTTCTTATTGACGTAGGTCGAAGGTTCTGAGGTGATGAGCGACAAACCAATGAAGTTTCGGTGGCGTTGACACCGTAGCGCGAACTTCATTCGCTCTAGGTTCTTATTGACGTAGGTCGAAGGTTCCGAGGTGATGAGCGACAAACCAATGAAGTTTCGGTGACGTTGACACCGTAGCGCGAACTTCATTCGCTCTAGGTTCTTATTGACGTAGGACGAAGGTTCCGAGGTGATAAGCGACAAACCAATGAAGTTTCGGTGCCGTTGACACCGTAGCGCGAACTTCATTCGTTGTAGGTTCTTATTGACGTAGGTCGAAGGTTCCGAGGTGATGAGCGACAAACCAATGAAGTTTCGGTGACGTTGACACCGTAGCGCGAACTTCATTCGCTCTAGGTTCTTATTGACGTAGGACGAAGGTTCCGAGGTGATAAGCGACAAACCAATGAAGTTTCGGTGCCGTTGACACCGTAGCGCGAACTTCATTCGTTGTAGGTTCTTATTGACGTAGGTCGAAGGTTCCGAGGTGATAAGCGACAAACCAATGAAGTTTCGGTGCCGTTGACACCGTAGCGCGAACTTCATTCGTTGTAGGTTCTTATTGACGTAGGTCGAAGGTTCTGAGGTGATGAGCGACAAACCAATGAAGTTTCGGTATCGTTGACACCGTAGCGCGAACTTCATTCGCTCTAGGTTCTTATTGACGTAGGTCGAAGGTTCTGAGGTGATGAGCGACAAACCAATGAAGTTTCGGTGGCGTTGACACCGTAGCGCGAACTTCATTCGCTCTAGGTTCTTATTGACGTAGGATGAAGGTTCCGAGGTGATAAGCGACAAACCAATGAAGTTTCGGTGCCGTTGACACCGTAGCGCGAACTTCATTCGTTGTAGGTTCTTATTGACGTAGGTCGAAGGTTCTGAGGTGATGAGCGACAAACCAATGAAGTTTCGGTGGCGTTGACACCGTAGCGCGAACTTCATTCGCTCTAGGTTCTTATTGACGTAGGTCGAAGGTTCCGAGGTGATGAGCGACAAACCAATGAAGTTTCGGTGCCGTTGACACCGTAGCGCGAACTTCATTCGTTGTAGGTTCTTATTGACGTAGGTCGAAGGTTCCGAGGTGATGAGCGACAAACCAATGAAGTTTCGGTGGCGTTGACACCGTAGCGCGAACTTCATTCGCTCTAGGTTCTTATTGACGTAGGTCGAAGGTTCCGAGGTGATAAGCGACAAACCAATGAAGTTTCGGTGCCGTTGACACCGTAGCGCGAACTTCATTCGTTGTAGGTTCTTATTGACGTAGGTCGAAGGTTCTGAGGTGATGAGCGACAAACCAATGAAGTTTCGGTGCCGTTGACACCGTAGCGCGAACTTCATTCGCTCTAGGTTCTTATTGACGTAGGTCGAAGGTTCTGAGGTGATGAGCGACAAACCAATGAAGTTTCGGTGGCATTGACACCGTAGCGCGAACTTCATTCGCTCTAGGTTCTTATTGACGTAGGTCGAAGGTTCCGAGGTGATAAGCGACAAACCAATGAAGTTTCGGTGCCGTTGACACCGTAGCGCGAACTTCATTCGTTGTAGGTTCTTATTGACGTAGGTCGAAGGTTCTGAGGTGATGAGCGACAAACCAATGAAGTTTCGGTGGCGTTGACACCGTAGCGCGAACTTCATTCGCTCTAGGTTCTTATTGACGTAGGTCGAAGGTTCCGAGGTGATGAGCGACAAACCAATGAAGTTTCGGTGACGTTGACACCGTAGCGCGAACTTCATTCGCTCTAGGTTCTTATTGACGTAGGTCGAAGGTTCCGAGGTGATGAGCGACAAACCAATGAAGTTTCGGTGGCGTTGACACCGTAGCGCGAACTTCATTCGCTCTAGGTTCTTATTGACGTAGGACGAAGGTTCCGAGGTGATAAGCGACAAACCAATGAAGTTTCGGTGCCGTTGACACCGTAGCGCGAACTTCATTCGTTGTAGGTTCTTATTGACGTAGGTCGAAGGTTCCGAGGTGATGAGCGACAAACCAATGAAGTTTCGGTGCCGTTGACACCGTAGCGCGAACTTCATTCGCTCTAGGTTCTTATTGACGTAGGTCGAAGGTTCCGAGGTGATAAGCGACAAACCAATGAAGTTTCGGTGCCGTTGACACCGTAGCGCGAACTTCATTCGTTGTAGGTTCTTATTGACGTAGGTCGAAGGTTCTGAGGTGATGAGCGACAAACCAATGAAGTTTCGGTGCCGTTGACACCATAGCGCGAACTTCATTCGCTCTAGGTTCTTATTGACGTAGGTCGAAGGTTCTGAGGTGATGAGCGACAAACCAATGAAGTTTCGGTGGCGTTGACACCGTAGCGCGAACTTCATTCGCTCTAGGTTCTTATTGACGTAGGTCGAAGGTTCCGAGGTGATAAGCGACAAACCAATGAAGTTTCGGTGCCGTTGACACCGTAGCGCGAACTTCATTCGTTGTAGGTTCTTATTGACGTAGGTCGAAGGTTCTGAGGTGATGAGCGACAAACCAATGAAGTTTCGGTGGCGTTGACACCGTAGCGCGAACTTCATTCGCTCTAGGTTCTTATTGACGTAGGTCGAAGGTTCCGAGGTGATGAGCGACAAACCAATGAAGTTTCGGTGACGTTGACACCGTAGCGCGAACTTCATTCGCTCTAGGTTCTTATTGACGTAGGACGAAGGTTCCGAGGTGATAAGCGACAAACCAATGAAGTTTCGGTGCCGTTGACACCGTAGCGCGAACTTCATTCGTTGTAGGTTCTTATTGACGTAGGTCGAAGGTTCCGAGGTGATAAGCGACAAACCAATGAAGTTTCGGTGCCGTTGACACCGTAGCGCGAACTTCATTCGTTGTAGGTTCTTATTGACGTAGGTCGAAGGTTCCGAGGTGATGAGCGACAAACCAATGAAGTTTCGGTGACGTTGACACCGTAGCGCGAACTTCATTCGCTCTAGGTTCTTATTGACGTAGGACGAAGGTTCCGAGGTGATAAGCGACAAACCAATGAAGTTTAGGTGCCGTTGACACCGTAGCGCGAACTTCATTCGTTGTAGGTTCTTATTGACGTAGGTCGAAGGTTCCGAGGTGATGAGCGACAAACCAATGAAGTTTCGGTGGCGTTGACACCGTAGCGCGAACTTCATTCGTTGTAGGTTCTTATTGACGTAGGTCGAAGGTTCTGAGGTGATGAGCGACAAACCAATGAAGTTTCGGTGGCGTTGACACCGTAGCGCGAACTTCATTCGCTCTAGGTTCTTATTGACGTAGGTCGAAGGTTCCGAGGTGATGAGCGACAAACCAATGAAGTTTCGGTGACGTTGACACCGTAGCGCGAACTTCATTCGCTCTAGGTTCTTATTGACGTAGGACGAAGGTTCCGAGGTGATAAGCGACAAACCAATGAAGTTTCGGTGCCGTTGACACCGTAGCGCGAACTTCATTCGTTGTAGGTTCTTATTGACGTAGGTCGAAGGTTCCGAGGTGATGAGCGACAAACCAATGAAGTTTCGGTGACGTTGACACCGTAGCGCGAACTTCATTCGCTCTAGGTTCTTATTGACGTAGGACGAAGGTTCCGAGGTGATAAGCGACAAACCAATGAAGTTTCGGTGCCGTTGACACCGTAGCGCGAACTTCATTCGTTGTAGGTTCTTATTGACGTAGGTCGAAGGTTCCGAGGTGATGAGCGGGCGCGTACGCCATGGCGGGCGAAGGCGCCGCCGCTGGCGTCGGTGGTGGCGATTCACGACGAGACTCGTGTGGGAGAACTAGGTCGAGAAGGCGTTCAAATGCTACGGTTTGAGTTTGCTGTAGCATTGTTGCTATGATTGCCGCCAAATCTTGGCGTCCGCGTATTCAAATTGAAATTCAAATTCAAAAATCATTTATTTCAATAAAATCACTTATCACTTTAAACGTCACTTTTTACTACACGTTTCAAACATCACTTTGAAACGTCTTAGAAACTAGGTGAAGCTACGCCGATTCCACGCGATCAAGCCTAGAAGAATCAGTCGCGGCTACGCGCGGTTTGCCGAATCTCACTCGCTTTAATATCACGGCGCGTTCAGGAAAGGGATGTGACGTCGACGCGGCGTGGTCCAAATAAAAATGATTTGACAGGTGACTGATCACCGCGCGCTACATTGTTAGTTGTTTCACGTTCGGGCTTTCGATGTTGCATTTTTGTTATATGCCGCGCGTATTTTAACATTAGTTTTCGTTGCAACAAAATTGTTAAAGGATAGTTCTGGTCGGCGCAGTGTGCTGTGTACGGCCAGGGACCAACTAGTAATATTATGTGTCTCTTAGTGTAAAATATAGTGAAGGTTGAAGGTTTAGTTGTAGTAGGTATTGATGTAGAGAGAGGAAGAAAGATGTGCAATTGCACCACGTAGGGACCCTCCTCTCTGCACTCAATTTAGGTACCATCTCAAAATCTGGTAATCGTCATTGTTATTGTTATATTGAAACTAAGGGTCGGTACACATCACCGCGGTGCGGTATGGACCGTACCCTGGTGTAATGTCCTTACGACGAAAACGTTTGCAGCATGTCCAGGCCTGGGGAGACTTTTGAATAGTTGCTGCCTATAGGCGCATCATTCACTGTCCGATCACCCTGACTGCGCTTGAACGGGCGGTAGAGGCATTGCAACGGAGATAACCACGTTGCAAAGTTGCAACGTGGCACGGCAGCGATACCGCACCGTAGTTATATGTCCCAGCTATAGAAATAAGTTAACAGTCCAATTAGTTAAGTTACTTTGATAGATGTGCTTGTTTCAGACGTCGTCGGTACTTAATTTTGATGATATAAATCAGGTGCTTAAACACCAACTAAGTAAGGTAAAGGTAAATCAGGAAATAGTATTGAGAGTTGCCTCTTCAAAAATCTTGCACTCCTACCCCGCATCCTCTCACCTCTAGAGACTTAGATTTATCTTCTGAGTGTTTTTGCTTATATTTTTTGTTTGGCGATCGGATGAACTGTTGTACTAGTGCCCACAAATAATTTTAGGTTGCGAATGCCGCGGACTTCGATACGTGAAAAAAGCCTGCCTGACCAATACAATATCAACATTGAAAAGTTCGAAGTATGAAGCATTAAGGAATGAGAGAACAAACCAGGGATATGGTATGGTTGTAAGTATGACGTTCTCATTAAAAGTATGTTATTTCTTAAGCTTTCTATATGGTTTAACAATAATAATTCTCTTCAGGACCTTCTCTAACTGGAGGTGCAAGGGGTGCAACGCGGTCGGGCGCCTAGGTTCCTGGGACGCCGCTAGATACACTAAGCTCCTGCTTATCGTATCTACAAAATTAACTCGTTGGTGATTCATGTTGGTTCGGGTTATAATATACTTATCTGATCAGTTTGTACCATGACGTTTGTTCGGACATTGTGAATTATTTACTTGTTTCAAATCTGATAGGAATACTTATTTATTCAAACTGTGCATGATGTTTAGATGTAAGTCCAGCAATCCCTTTAATCATCGGCTACCAGCATTAAGCCAGAAGGGTCGTTTTTAAGACAGATAACATTTGGTTTAGAAAGCCCATTATTTATAGGAGTTTTGTATAAAATCCCATTTATCGATTTTTTTTCAAACGCCGCAGTTATATTGTTGTCGGGGCATGTCGTGACGCGCCATAAGTATATCGTATCCATACATTTAGTATAATTATATTACTAAAGCGCAGCGTGTCGGGATGAGTTATGTCGAATGTAAGGATACGATATACGTATGGCGCGTCGCGACACGCCCCCACATAACAATATAATTGCGGCGTAATACTTCTTAGTTGTATGAGCTTTATTGGGCAGTTTGGCCGCTAGCCAGCTATAGAGTTCCGCGGATTATTAGCGTAACATGTAGATGGCATATGGATCTAACTGCCCATATTCACCAATACTACGAAGGATGAACAACAAACAACTTCGAGCATCTGGGCTATCTGGAACTATGAGAGTCTGCCCATAATCACCAATACTACGAAGGAAGAACTGCAAACAACTTCGAGGATCTGGGGTGTCCGGACCTCTACATGCTTGGGCATAACAGTTGGGAGCTTATTTTTATTTTAAAGGTATGTTTAAACTAATGTACTTAACTGACAAAATTCTTCATCACGAATAACGACAGTTAAGCTACGCTATCAAGACCTACTGAAATAAGACAGAGGTAAAATTCTTGTCAATTATCGAAATCAATCCCCTTTTTTACACATTCTAGGTCAGTCACGGTTATATCGTATTAATATTACCGTATTACGGTGTTTGAGGATGCCTGGGCAGCCCACATTATTCAAAACATTTTACAGGGCTTCCCTCCCCTGAAATGATGAGAGAAGAGAGAAGAACACCTGTGCTGACTATACTTAAATGGGATAAAGGCAGGAAGATGATGACTGAAGCTATAACGAAGGCCGGAAAGAAGCTTCGCATACCATCACGAATCACAGATCAGCACCGGATTGAGAAGACAAAAGCAGACTGGAAAGATCCACGCCTTTGCAACTCAAATGACAAAGGTGGGCACGTTTGACACTAGTACAACATTTCAACCGATTACGGAACAGAAAATATTACACGCTCTTCAATTTTATTATTCTTATATTACCTATATATCCTCTTTCAATGTGCTTTTGATGTTATTAGTTTGATCGATCTCGATTTTCATTGAAGCTTTTGATGTTGTATCTTTGTTGAATTAAATTATTTAGAAGTTGAATTGGCTATATCGCTATATCGCTAAATCGGAAATATCGGTATGAGTAGAAGATAACGACGTTCGGAATACGTTCGGAAAAATGCACAAAACGTTTATTCGTGAAAACCGTTCGAATTGGGCAAAAACGGTTCTTCAAAATTATTCATCTTTTCTTAGGGGCACAAAATTGCGATTATGACAAACGTCCGAATTGGCAGAAACGTGTCACCCGTCCTAGTTGGCACATGTTGGAGACATGTCGTGTTGTGTCGTGTCATGACGTGTCTTCAATTTTAGTAGTATTCTCATTTTATTTAACGTGAATACGTGAACTGACAAATTTCAAAATTTTCTTTGTAACTCTCTTCAAAATTCTCAATTGGCTTTTCCCTTTCGACGTATTCACTTAGGTTTCTTGATATACGTACGAGAACAATCCAAACTAGAAACCAAATTGGCAAATCTAAATTAAAATAAATATATGAACATTCCATAAAGATTCACTATTTTTTTTTTTTTTTTTTATTTATCATATAAACGTTTTACTAGAATAAATGAAATAATATAGCACAATAAGAAACCACTAAGGTTTGTAAAAAAGGTGCTAAATACGAGTCTACACATAATATACATATAGTAACCTTAACAATAATCATAAAACAAATACAAAACCAATTGGAGCTAAGCAAGTACATTTTTAGTGTTACATAATATATTGGGTGCTTACTTTTTAGCCAATTTACGAGGTGAATTCACCTCGTAAATTAGCCAAAAAGTAAGACTTTAGTTTGAATTTAATGTTCTTTCGTGTAATGCTATCGCGTAAGTCAATAGATAGTTCATTAATTAGCCGAGGAACCATATATACCTGTTCGCTCGCCGTAAGCATTGTTAGCGCGCGGCGTAAACAACCGGTTATGAGCAACTGCCCGCGTGTATATAGGGTGCCGTATTTCTTTTCGTAGATCTTCTCTAAAAAACATAGTAGGGGGATGCATACAATACAAATTTCCAATCACTTCTTCAATGTTCAGTCTTTAGTCAAAGCAAAAGGTTATTATTTCAATAAAATCTTTTAAGGGCTATTCCGACCGAGTTTACCGCGAGTGCAGTCCAACATTAGCTTCAGTCTTATATTTTCAGTCTTCAGTTTTCAGTGTTCAGTCTTGAGTCTTTATTTTTAAGCCGTTACTCTTCAGTCTTCAGTCTTTGTTTACCGTGAATACGATATAAGAGCCCTTTTTTCAAAATTATCTTCTTTGTTACACTCTTCAAAATGTTCAATTGTCTTTTTCTTTGGGGCGTATTCACGCAGGTTTCATGATATAGGAACGATAATGAGACAATCAAAACTACAAAACAAATTAGCAAATCCAAATAACCCAAAGAAAACATTCAGGTAGGTAATTTATTCAACAGGATATAGGTATTACTTTAATCACAAACATTGTAAATAACCATCATGGCATCTCAACGGCAACTGAGTAACAAAGGCAATAAGAATCGCACGCAACTGAGTAACAAAGGCAATAAGAATCGCACGCAACAAGGTAACAAAGGCAATAAGAATCGCACGCAACTGAGTAAGAAAGGCAATAAGAATCGCACGCAACTGAGTAACAAAGGCAATAAGAATCGCTCGCAACAAGGTAACAAAGGCAATAAGAATCGCTCGCAACAAGTTAACAAAGGCAATAAGAATCGCACGCAACTGAGTAACAAAGGCAATAAGAATCGCACGCAACTGAGTAACAAAGGCAATAAGAATCGCAAACAAAGGCAACAAGAATCGCAACTGAGTAACAAAAGTGACAAGAGTAGTAACAATGTATTAAATTCGCCAGGGTAAACATAGACAAAGATAGACATATTATTAAACATATAGATTGGATCATCGGAATGTTCATTTATTTCAGCGACAAAACATAATTCGGACAAAATTACTAATGTCAACCGGAAATAATTAAAGCTAGAACGTCCACCAGAAATATTATAAAATTTATATATTATATTTATGTATATATATCTATTGTAAAAAACTTGCACCCCTACCTTTGCATTTCCTCACCTTTGTAAACTTTTTTATCTTCGGTGTTTATTGCTTTTATTTTTTGTTTTGCGATCAGTTGATCTGTTGTACTAGTGCCCACCCATAATTTCAGATACCAAACTCAGCGTGAGACATCGCGACACCATTTGAGTTTGAAGCATTCAAGACAATTGGACCCACACATCGCAACACCGCCACAGCTTCATAGAAACCAACAAGCACTATTCCAAAACAGGTAATGCTGGCGATTCTGTCGTGTCCACGATAAACCTAAAATTCCTAAAAACGATCGATCTTATTATTTTACGTTAAGGCGCTCCCAGTCGTTGATTGTTTTTGTTCGAAACGAAAAAATAAATACTTGTGAACAAGCCACATCTCCTATTTTATAATGTATAGTATATGTGAATAAAGATGTACCCATCTTTAATCACTTCGATAAATAATCCTACTGACCGCTGCAATGACGACCAACACACGTCGGCGCGTGGTCCGCCTTAGCTTTTCGAATAAATTAATGACATAAATTATGTATAATTACTTTTCAAAAATCTATTCTAATAGAAATCTAGATCTACATATTACCTATCTTTAACAATAAATCACAAGTTGATTTTAATAGTAGGTATATAAAATATTTCGATCATAAATTCTAAAACGTATCATTTTGAAATAATACCTTTATCGTGAAAAGTTTCTGCTATTATGTTTTCAGCTTAATAGAAATCTAGGTAGGAACCTGAAGTAATATACTTATAAAAATAGGAGATGTGGCTTGTTCAGAAGTATTTCTTTTTTCGTTTCGAAAAAGAACAATCAGCGACTGGGAGCCCCTTAACGTCTAAATTAGCGAAACTTCAAAGTGAAAGTTCTAAAACTTAGCATAGTTTGGAATAAATTTTCTATTTTCGTAAGTGATTTAGAAACGTCAAGCTAAATTTAATCAACATGTAAATAGGTGTTGACTATGATGACACTTGGATGTGTAAAATATGTGAAATGACTGTCATTTTGAGGTTACGCTAATTTAGACTTTAACGTATAAGAATTAAAGAAGTTTTTTAGGAATTTCAGGTTTAGCGTGGACACAACAGAATCGCCCCCAGTTACAAACGATGTGTTCTAGTATTAGCCTATTTGTGTTGTTATTGGTGCTTTAGGGATTTTTTGTCACCATTTGGTGTTTTAGGGATCACTAGCGTCACCGTATTGGGTAAGAAGGTGCACAACCCCGCTGCAGGGTTCCGTGTCATAGATTTCAACTGTACCCTGTAGATCCGGGCTAGTGCACTGAACTATCCGCAATCAGCTGTTAGAGAGGATCCGAAGACTTTCATTAAGCTACCCCTTTTGGAGTAGCGTAGTCTCTATTATTTTATTGTAGAATCGGCTATTAACATCATGTGTCCCGCCTCAATTTCTTTTTGAAATTCATTAACATACATTCTCAACTGAAAAAAAATCTGCGGTAGTTAAAGTCTTTTATCAACAAACATACACCTATGACAGTGTTATAGTAACATACATAGATACTTTAAATTTTATTTAGTGGCATATGACGCTCGCTGCTGCTTGATCAGGTCAGGTTGGTCTGATCACTCTTATAGCAATCTGTCATTGTTCAGAAAACCACTCGATTGCTTGACTCATTCATTGTATTCATTGTCTCTACTTCATTTCACTCATTCTACTGAGTTTGCATATTTGTTTGTTAAGCAATCATCCTTTGCGGTTATAATAAATAACTTAGTATAGTTCGTACATTTTGATGTATTACGCGAATCCTGATTTACAGATGCAAGAGCTTATGAGCTCCTTGTGCAAGGTTGTACTTTATTATTTTCTATCAAAACAGTTTAAATTTTGTCGGCGGCGTGTAGTCGTGTTCCATGAAATGAGGCTCGAAGTAAAACGGCTCATTGCACTCGGACTTTAGCACAGATCTGGAATAAAAAATAAATTATTATTTTTTTGCGACAGGAATCCGAAGAACCGCGAGAGCCACAGATGGTGCCAAATGCAGAACAACCGACCCTGGGGAAGCATCGGTTTAATATAGAGAACTCATAACCTAGTCAATGCACGCACAGATTACTAAGAGACAACAGTGAAGTGATACTAATGACGGTGTTAGTCAAAAGTTTATATAACTGGTATTTAAGTAATAAGCCTTAATCTGTTTATTATATTCTTGTTAGATAGATAATGATAGATGTACACCAGAAACAAAACGAACAACATAAAACAAATAAGCGATTTCCAGGATAGAAAATAGTAGTCGAAGAAACTATTTATGTATTTTTTGTACTCATTTCGCAATAAATAATTTGTATTTGAATTTGATATTCGTATTCGATTTTAGCCTATGGTTTTTTAGCTAACACCATCTAGCTCAACAGAGCGTCCAAGTTATGGAAAGGACACTCGTTTCTCCGCGTCTTTTTGGCGTATACCAAAAAAACGCGGAGTAAAAAAGAGACTGTCATTTACACCACGATAACACCTCTATACGAACACACTACCGGTGCTTTCCAAATAACTGAAGATTAATCAGGAAGATCCTCGAAAGATAAAAAAGAGAGCTGAAGAGAGCAAAGAGAATATCAAAAAAGCTGTGTAAAAGGCGTCGCTGAACTTCATAAGGCCAAGAATATACTGAGATTTGTTTGATTTCCATATCCACGATGTCTTACATCGGTAATTGTCACGAGAGCATAGTTGTACTGTGACCCATAAGAAACTCAGAATGCACTAGATTCAGGAAATATTGAAGCAGAAGACGTTGAAGACTCAGCACTCACTCCTTTCATGCCCATATCATTTCTCCCACAAGATGATATGGGCAAGAAAGGCAAGCAATCCGCACCAACGTCGCACGGGTGTACCTAATAATGATTTTATGGCTATTTTTTTACACCTTGGGTTACATTATTGAAATCTTAAAAGGGATCCCTGATTTTTTCTAGTAATGAATATAGCATTCATCAGGTATAATGTAGGATTCTTATGGTAAAATAATTTTTCAAATCGGTCTAGTAGAGTTTCGGAGCCTATTCAATGCAAACAAACAGACAATCAAATATTTCCTCTATAATATTAGTATAGATTATTATAAAATTTAAAGAAACCCACTTCTTCTTCTAGCGCTTCAAAAAGTTAAAGGCATCGGAGACAGAGCTCTTACCCATATTTTGTACCTTACTTAATACTTAAAGAAATACCTACATAATTTGTATTTGTGTTTTGGATAACTTTCATGATCTTATTAGCGTGGTAATTGTACTATGACCTTAGCTCGTACCCATATTTTGTACCTTACTTAATACTTAAAGAAATACCTACATAATTTGTATTTGTGTTTTGGATAACTTTCATGGTCTTATTAGCGTGGTAATTGTACTGTGACCTTAGCTCGTACCTTACTTAATACTTAAAGAAATACCTACTTAATTTGAATAAGTATTTTGAATAACTTTCATGGTCTTATTAGCGTGGTAATTGTACTGTGACCTTAGCTCTTACCCATATCTTGTACCTTACTTAATACTTAAAGAAATACCTACATAATTAGTATGTGTATGTTTATTTAAGATATTTTTGAAAATTGTAGAAAAAAGCAAAAATATTTTGTATTCGACTACTTTCTACCAATTTGTATTACATTTATGTACCTATTTAAAAGTTAAAATTAAATAAAATTTACCTACATTAAAAATCTAGTTGTTTCATTCAATTCCCTTATGAATAAAAAGTACAGATACAGCTAAATTAGGTGAAACTTAGACAAATCCGAGAATAAGAACTGAACTAAAATTTTATCTATAAAGTTTGTATTAGTAGGAAGAAAGAAGTCTAAAGACTATTGATCCTGCTAATATTGTAAATGCTAAAGTTTGTGAAGATTTTTGGATGTTCTTATTTCAATCGCGCCGTAACGGCTGACCTGATTTAAATGAAACTTGAAACAAATATTTCCTGATCTGGAATAGCATAGCATATCCTATACTTTGAGGTTTGATAAGACAAACTAAAGCTGGGAATGTTAGGTTTTAACAAGCTAAACTAACTAAAACCAAGTAGGTTCATTCAAATTGAACCGCTAAATATTGATGGTGATTATTACAGATTTATCCTGATGGCTAAAATATAGAATCAGACATACAAATACTATCTTTGTCTAGGTTATGCATTATGCACTCATGCAAGTGGAAAATGCGAGAAAAAAAAGCTCGCAAAATTAGTCTGAGAGATCTAACCATTCACACATCTGAACTATACATACACCACCCACCTTGAACGTATCCAAAAAGCAGTCTCTTTGAACACATAGAAAACGTGGACGGCCATTTTGGTGGCGATATTGATGAAGACCACCAAATTAGCCACGAGGAAGCACGCAAGTATCATCAGGTCTTTCATGGCGGCGCTGAGTAATTTGTCACGTCTCGCCACTCTTCGGAACGGACAGTACCTAAGTATTAATAAAATCAACACCAGTAGACTCAACTATAGATTTTGACACGGGTCTTTATCACGTAATTAACTTTCGCGGGCAGACGGTCTGCCCGCGACCATGGCTATTGTAACATAGCCGAAACGTCGGGAAAGTAAATTCAAGGTAATTACGTGATAAAGACCCGTGAAAATCTATAGTTGTCTACTTACATTTTGACACTTTATCACGTAATTACCTTTAATTTACTTTATATATATAGCAAGCCCTGGAAATAGCAAATAGGCTATTTTATATAGGTACCACACGAGCGAAGCCGTAGGCGGAAGCTAGATATTCATATAAAAATATATCAATAAATATAAATAAATATTGGTGGATACACACAGTGCTATCTAGAACCGAACTAAGCAAAGATTGTACTATGGGTACCAGATTGCGGAAAAAATACTTAAATACCTATTATTATAAATACATACGTATAGTTATTATGATTATTACAACACCCAGACAGAGAACAATCATCTATGTTCTTCACACAAATGTTTGTCCTCGGTGGGTATCGAACCCACAACCTTCAGCTGTGAGGTCATTCATGTATGAAAGATAATCACTTTGAGAATGGCTAAACTGATTTGCCTGATTTCTTTGTGCGATTTTTTGTTTGAGTTCGTGATTGTCAAGACAAAATATGTCTGTATGACATTTTTTGGAAAATACACCAGGAAATATTAAAATTCGGCAAAAACTGAAAGTTTTTCGATGGGATTATTGAAATTTGGACGTCTTGTTAGCTAGTACATTACAAATCTAAGTACTTAGGTACATTATTAATCAAGTGTAGTATAGTAAGGTACCTATATATCTAAATAGGTAGGTGTATAAAATCAGGATGGATTTTCCACGAGTGAAATCTGGAGCCGTACCATAAGCTCAAAAGTAATATCAATACTCAAGTGACAACGCAATATGAAATCGTATAGCGTTGTCACTATCGCACCGCGACTAATATGGTTTTGATATTACTTTAAGAGCTTGTGGTATTACCCCTCATGTTATTCTGTCAAAGACTACCGATATAACCTTAGGTTGTAGCCAGCGCACTTCTCATACAGGGCCTCTAACAGACGGTACATTAAACCACAATTACGCTTCTTCACGCCATGAATCAAAACCAGGTCCTGAGAACTCCTCAAGAAGCTCTTCGGCACCAGCTTACAGCTGCATGTACTCATGCGAGCACCCGAGCAGTTGCATGGCATGGTTTTCAACTAAACTTCATTGAAATCAAGGCTGATATACATTCCTTTTTCTGTATTTTTTTGTTGGATAGCGTTCTAAAGGTTTGCTTCTTTTGGGATGATTTTGACATATATATATGCATAGATTTATCAGTCTATAATAGAGTACTCTGTGGTTATAGGTTTACCTCAATAAAAGAAAGCACAGACAAAAAACATGAATACCTCATTTAGATCTATTAATAACTAGGCTTTATGTACCTAACATAAATCCAAGTTTGGATTATGCTAGTATTTTAGTCGAGTAGCGAGTAATTTAGTAGCTAAAATACTACTATACTAAAATCGTTCGCACTTTAGTCGAGTAGGTACCTACAGTTTATAATTGAGTGGTGTTTTGCAAGATGAACAGCCTACAGCGCAATAATTTAAATAAACTGATTAAGCTTATCGTATCGGCTGTTTTAGAAGAGCTGGACGAGGAAATTTGTGTAATTAATAAAAAGAAGCTATACAACTTTCGGAACTTTCGAAAATTGTTTAAATTTAACTTATGAACACAACTAATTTGACAGGTTCGGACTTGTTAAGCAGTTAGCACGGACTCGTGGTACTAAACTACTAAATCTACGCTGTGCTACGAATGCGATACGCTGAGCTACGAACGCGGTATGCTGACCTGCAATCGCGCTACGCTGCGCTACGATTGCGCTACGCTGCTACACGCTGCTACACGGTTTACCATTTAAAAATCAAATGCCTTTGTAAAATCCTAATGGGGTGGTCAGACGTTGGTCGAGCAGTGAGCGCGCCCTAGTACTCACTATGTTGAATGTAGCTTTGCTTGAAAGCGTATGAACGAACCATAAAAATGAGTTTCCAACTACGCGGAGCTGTGCTAAGCTATGCGAAACGAACCAAACAAAACGCTCGACATTTTCAAACTCGAATATTTGAACGCTGTCAATATTTGAGCGGTGGAAACTCACCCTAAAATGGGGTTCAACTGATTGAAGTATGACATTGTGACAAGGTTTGACGGTTTTATTTTGTGATCACATATTATATGCCATAAACAAAACAAAGAATGTATTAGAATATAAAAAGAACCCCAAAAAAATGTGTTTATAAATTATTTTTTAATTTTATTTTCTATTCTTATAATCTAAATTACTTTGGTGATGTAAAATATTTGGCTTTTAAAGATTGGAACATTTGTATATTAGTATAAAGGCAATTTTGTATAATAGTTAGGACCCCCCATACGTAATTTAAAATAAACCTAATTTGGCACTGTTTTCAAGAGATCGTGATAATTTTTTTTGTTTATTTATGTAAGTGTGTACTTTGTATTACCTATCTAGAAAATATTCAAGTTGGTATTCTGTATTTCCAGTATTTGAACCAACAGCTGTAGATATCAT
This sequence comes from Hydriomena furcata, assembly GCA_912999785.1. Lineage (NCBI taxonomy): Eukaryota > Metazoa > Arthropoda > Insecta > Lepidoptera > Geometridae > Hydriomena > Hydriomena furcata. The sequence goes on from OU538821.1 coordinate 7,173,642, forward strand.
AAATACCTACCTACATACCTACGTCACCCTTATGGAGTTTATTCTCCTAGTAGTTCAAAGATTCTAGATTGTTAGGTTTCGTAGTCCACAAGAAACTTATAAATCTTAAGTTTCGCCCTCTCCGTCCGTCCGTCTGCCTGTCTGCAGCTTAGCTCAGAGACTCTTAGCACTAGAAAGCTGTATTTTGGCATGAATTAGAGGTGGTCCGTATTTACTCGACCAGGTTTGTAAACCTGGTTTAGGCATAAAAAAGTACGTACCAGGTATGACGTCACAGTTTGAACGCGTATTTTGTACTTTAAAGTATTTTTGTACTTGAAAGTATTTTTGTACTTAAAGTATTTTTGTACTTGAAAGTATTTTTGTACTTTTAAGTATTTTTGTACTTTAAAGTATTTTTGTACTTGAAAGTGTTTTTATACTTCAACGTATTTTATACTTTGTAGTATTTTTACTCAAATGAACCAAATATACTTAGTATTTTAAACCAAATACTTTAAAGTATTTAAAACCTGGTTTATCAACCTGGTATTTGATGGAGATGGTATTTATTAGTCCTGGTACGTCAAAACACAAGTACGACCCACCTTTGACATGAATATACCCACATATTATTATTCAATTAAAATATATAACAGGTATTAAAAATTTGTTATTTATCCACACACATAATTATGTTTATTTTTCAGAATAAATTGAACATAATCGCACAAGAAATAATGTGTTGATCATGATAATTTTGTAATGCCGTCGGTATCTATTGTAAAAATAAGGCATAACTTATCTACTACTAAAGTATTACTTAGTAAATAAATTTATGAACACACTTACAAAACTGCCTCAGACATAAATCAGCTGTACAATCTACAAACTATCATGAGGAAAAGCACTGCAAAAGCTCCAACCATCGAAACTTCGTTTATAAATCAGGAGGGCAGCCCGTGTAATGGTGTAAAGAATATTAGCATTATTGTACATAAGAGAAGGTTACATCACCACAAAAACAGAAAAAGAATCAAACAAACCCAGAAACAAATTGGAGGGGTACCAATTATGAGCAATATAAGAAAGAATTCGAATACATTATCAAAACGATCCAGCATGCCGGATTTCACAAATGAATATAAAAAAGTAAAAGTAAAAGTTAGCAGCTCTGATACAATTGTCAACAAGTCTCCCAATAAGTTTAATTCAAAATTCTTTGTCAACGTTGTATCTGAATACCGACATCGGGAAAGTTTAAATCCATTCAGCAATCCTTTTGCACAAGTGAAATGGCGGATATACAGGTGCCAGCTTAGTACTCAAGATGAAAGTTGCTGCTGTTCATGCAACTCTGATGCTATGTTCGAAGTTATGAAAAGCCTCTACGACTGCTATAAGAAGAAAAACTGCGATCATTGTAACTGCATACTCTGCGGTCACATGCCGCGAGAAGAAAGAAAACTAGGCGAGCTAAGAAAATCAGGTACAGCGCTTTCAACAGTCGGTGTGGAAACTGATAAACAAAAAGCTGAGAAAGAAAAGAAAAGAGCATCAACAAAAAAAGCAGAAAAGGCAATGGTTGGGAAATCACCAGCTGAAAAGGAAAAGATTCTAAAAGATCTAGCTATGACTGGTGCTCCTTTACCCGAAGGAAAAACGGTATCAGAAAAAGAGTTAATAAAAAAAGTCAAAACAGAAGTAGGTCTTCCACCAGAACCCAAATCGGCGGCTGAAAAAGAAAAGATGAAAAAGGCCGAGGCTGCTGGCATCATAACGCCACTAGAAGGCAAAAGTATAGCTCAAAAAGAAAAAATACTGCAACAACAAGTTAAAGCAGGAATTACACTTCCAGAAGGAAGAACTGCATCGGAAAAAGCTCTTATACAAAAAGTCAAAACCGCTATGGCAGTTCCATCAAAGAGCAAAGTTCCATCTGTGAAATTAAGAAAAGCTAAAGCTGAAGGTCTTTTGACTCCATTAGAAGGAAAAACACCTGAGCAGAAAGAAAAAATACTCCGAGGTTTAGCCATGAGTGGCATTCCTCTACCTGAAGCCAAAACTGCATCAGAAAAAAAACTTGTTGACAAAGTTCGAACAGAAGTAGGACTACCACCTGAACCCAAGTCTTCAGCAGACAAAAAAAAGTACCAACAAGCTTTAGCTTCTGGAATCGTGACACCACTAGAAGGTAAATCAAAAGCACAAAAAGAAAAGATTCTAAAAAGTCAAGCTGAAGCGGGCTTGCCTCTCCCAGAAGGCAGAACTTCGTCTGAAAAGGCATTGATAGCAAAGGTAAAGGCCGAAACCAAACGAGCTCCATCTGCAGTAGCAGTACCATCTGAGAAACTTCGAAAAGCTAAAGCCGCAGGTTTTCTTACTCCCCTAGAAGGAAAAACGCCAGAACAAAAAGAAAAAATTCTCAAAGGCTTAGCTATGAGTGGGGTACCACTACCAGAGGGAAAAACAACATCAGAAAAAAAACTTATTGACAAAGTCCGTACAGAGGTAGGACTACCACCTGAACCTAAATCTTCAGCAGATAAGAAAAAGTACCAACAAGCATTAGCATCTGGAATCGTAACACCGTTAGAAGGTAAATCAAAAGCACAAAAAGAAAAGATTCTAAAAAGTCAAGCTGAAGCGGGCTTGCCTCTCCCAGAAGGCAGAACTTCGTCTGAAAAGGCATTGATAGCAAAGGTAAAGGCCGAAACCAAACGAGCTCCATCTGCAGTAGCAGTACCATCTGAGAAACTTCGAAAAGCTAAAGCCGCAGGTTTTCTTACTCCCCTAGAAGGAAAAACGCCAGAACAAAAAGAAAAAATTCTCAAAGGCTTAGCTATGAGTGGGGTACCACTACCAGAGGGAAAAACAACATCAGAAAAAAAACTTATTGACAAAGTCCGTACTGAGGTAGGACTACCACCTGAACCTAAATCTTCAGCAGATAAGAAAAAGTACCAACAAGCATTAGCATCTGGAATCGTAACACCGTTAGAAGGTAAATCAAAAGCACAAAAAGAAAAGATCCTAAAAAGTCAAGCTGAAGCGGGCTTGCCTCTCCCAGAAGGTAGAACTTCATCTGAAAAGGCATTGATAGCAAAGGTAAAGGCCGAAACCAAACGAGCTCCATCTGCAATAGCAGTACCGTCTGAAAAACTTCGAAAAGCAAAAGCCGCAGGTTTTATTACTCCCCTAGAAGGAAAAACGCCAGAACAAAAAGAAAAAATTCTCAGAGGCTTAGCTATGAGTGGGGTACCACTACCAGAGGGAAAAACGACATCAGAAAAAAAACTTATTGACAAAGTCCGTACCGAAGTAGGACTACCACCTGAACCTAAATCTTCAGCAGATAAGAAAAAGTACCAACAAGCTTTAGCATCTGGAATCGTGACACCATTAGAAGGTAAATCAAAAGCACAAAAAGAAAAGATCCTAAAAAGTCAAGCTGAAGCGGGCTTGCCTCTCCCAGAAGGTAGAACTTCATCTGAAAAGGCATTGATAGCAAAGGTAAAGGCCGAAACCAAACGAGCTCCATCTGCAATAGCAGTACCGTCTGAAAAACTTCGAAAAGCAAAAGCCGCAGGTTTTATTACTCCCCTAGAAGGAAAAACGCCAGAACAAAAAGAAAAAATTCTCAGAGGCTTAGCTATGAGTGGGGTACCACTACCAGAGGGAAAAACAACATCAGAAAAAAAACTTATTGACAAAGTCCGTACAGATGTCGGATTAATTCCTGAACCTAAAACTGCAGCAGAAAAGAAAAAGTATCAACAAGCATTAGCTGCTGGAATTATAACGCCTTTAGAAGGTAAATCAGCAGATCAAAAAGAAAAAATCTTAAAGCGTCAGGCAGAAGCTGGCTTGCCTCTACCTGAAGGTCGTACCGTATCAGAAAAAGCTCTTATTGCGAAAGTTAAAGCTACAACAAAGCCACCGGCTGAAGGAACACCATCTAAAAAACTAGTGGCATCACAGTCTGAAAGGCTACGTAAAGCTAAAGCTGCGGGGTTAATAACCCCATTAGAAGGCAAATCTCCGGCTCAGAAGGAGAAAATTTTAAAAGGTTTAGCAATGCAAGGTATACCTCTTCCAGAAGGAAAAACAGCTTCAGAAAAAAAACTTATTGAGAAAGTTCTTGTTGATGTAGGTCTACCACCAGAACCGAAGACAGCTGCTGATAAAGAAAAATATAAAAAAGCGTTGGCAGCTGGTATAATAACGCCTCTGGAGGGTAAGTCACCATCCCAAAAGGAAAAAATTCTAAAAGGACAGTTAGAAATGGGATTGCCAATGCCTGAAGGTCGTACAACCTCTGAAAAAGCATTAATACAAAAAGTAAAAGCAGCTGCTGGCGAAAAAAAAAGAACTAAATCCAAAGCAGTAGCTGCTGGTGGTCCAGCTCTTCCTCCTGCTAAAGCTAAACAACTCGATGAAAAAACTGCTAAAGTTATGAAGGAAGGCAAAGGGCCAAGTGATGAATGTATATGTGGACTTTTGACCCCTGAATCGGAAAGGGTTTCTGTTGGAAAAGCTGTTGCTCTTAAATCTCCATCTGAGCGATTGAAGACGGCTAAAGCAGCTGGACTACTAACACCCTTAACTGGAAAATCTCCTGAACAGAGAGAGAAAATATTAAAAGAATTAGCAAAGCAAGGTATTCCATTGCCTGAAGGGAAAACAGCTTCAGAAAAAAAAATAATTGAGAAAGTAAGAGCCGATCTAGCAATGCCACCTGAACCAAAAACACCATCTATGAAAGAAAAGTATGCAAAAGCGCAAGCTCAGGGTATTATAACTCCATTGGAAGGGAAAAGTGCTTCGCAGAAAGAAAAGATCTTGAGAGCGCAAGCCGAAGCAGGAGTAGCTCTTCCAGAAGGGCGAACTCCATCTGAAAAAGCGTTGATAAGTAAAGTTAAAGCAACTGCTGGAGCACCAGCAGTTGGAAAAATTCCATCAGAAAAACTACGAAAGGCTAAAGCAGCTGGGCTTTTGACACCTTTGACAGGTAAATCACCTGAGCAGAGAGAAAAAATATTAAAAGGCTTAGCAAAGCAAGGTCTTCCCTTGCCAGAAGGAAAAACAGCGTCTGAAAGAAAGATAATCGATAAGGTAAGAGTCGACCTAGGGATCGTACCCGAACCAGAATCGCAATCAATGAAAGAAAAATATGCCAAAGCTCAAGTTCAAGGAATATTAACTCCCTTAGAAGGTAAAACCACAGCACAAAAAGAAAAAATCCTAAGGGCTCAAACCGAAGCTGGATTACCACTTCCCAAAGGACGCACTCCATCTGAAAAAGCATTGATAAGTAAAGTAAGAGCTTCTGCTGGAGCACCAGGAGTTGGAAAAATTCCATCAGAAAAGTTTCGAAAAGCTAAAGCAGCCGGTCTATTGACACCTTTAGCTGGTAAATCTCCCGAACAACGAGAAAAGATATTAAAAGGATTAGCGAAGCATGGTATTCCTTTGCCTGAAGCAAAAACTGCTTCAGAAAAAAAGATCATCGACAAAGTGATAACAGATTTAGGAATGCCACCTGCTCCCAAAACAGCTTCAATGAAAGAAAAATACGCTAAAGCTCAGGTCCAAGGAATAATGACACCTTTGGAAGGTAAGAGTGCAGGTCAAAAGGAAAACATTCTCAAAGCCCAAGCTGAAGCGGGAATCCCTCTACCAGAAGGGCGAACCCCCTCCGAGAAGGCTTTGATAAATAAAATTAAAGCCACCGTCGGGGGCCCTGCAGCAGAAGTTGGAAAAATTTCATCAGAAAAATTGCGCAAAGCTAAAGCTGCTGGTTTTCTTACACCTCTGGAAGGTAAGTCACCATCCGCAAAGGAAAAAATTCTAAAAGGACAGTTAGAAATGGGATTGCCGATCCCTGAAGGTCGTACAACTTCTGAAAAAGCATTGATACAAAAAGTAAAAGCAGCTGCTGGCGAAAAAAAAAGAACTAAATCCAAAGCAGTAGCTGCTGGTGGTCCAGCTCTTCCTCCTGCTAAAGCTAAACAACTCGATGAAAAAACTGCTAAAGTTATGAAGGAAGGCAAAGGGCCAAGTGATGAATGTATATGTGGACTTTTGACTCCTGAATCGGAAAGGGTTTCTGTCAGAAAAGCTGTTGCTCTTAAATCTCCGTCCGAGCGATTGAAGACGGCTAAAGCAGCTGGACTGCTAACACCCTTAACTGGAAAATCTCCTGAACAGAAAGAGAAAATATTAAAAGAATTAGCAAAGCAAGGTGTTCCCTTGCCTGAAGGGAAAACTGCTTCAGATAAAAAAATAATTGAGAAAGTAAGAGCTGATCTAGCAATGCCACCTGAACCAAAAACACCATCTATGAAAGAAAAGTATGCAAAAGCACAAGCTCAGGGTATTATAACTCCATTGGAAGGGAAAAGTGCTTCGCAGAAAGAAAAGATCTTGAGAGCGCAAGCCGAAGCAGGAGTAGCTCTTCCAGAAGGGCGAACTCCATCTGAAAAAGCGTTGATAAGTAAAGTTAAAGCAACTGCTGGAGCACCAGCAGTTGGAAAAATTCCATCAGAAAAACTACGAAAGGCTAAAGCAGCTGGGCTTTTAACACCTTTAGAAGGTAAAACTCCAGTTCAAAAAGAAAAAATACTTAAAGGGAGAGTGGCTGCTGGATTACCGCTTCCTGAAGGCAAAACCTCTTCAGAAAAAGAATTGATAAAAAAGGTTAAAGCTGAAACTGGTTATGTTTCACCTGTTGGTAAAACACCCTCGGAAAAATTGAAAAAAGCAAAAGCAGCAGGTTTATTAACTCCTTTAGAAGGTAAAACTCCAGCTCAGAAAGAAAAAATTTTACGTGCACTAACTCAAGCTGGCGTTCCTCTTCCTGAAGGAAAAACTCCTTCAGAAAAAGCTTTAATAGAAAAAGTCAAAAAAGAAGCACCTTCTAAAATACCTTCGGAAAAATTAAGGGAAGCTAAAGCTGCTGGTCTTTTAACCCCGTTAGAAGGCAAGAGCAAAGAACAAAAAGAAAAAATTATTAAGGGTTTAGTAAAAGCTCATTTGCCACTTCCCGAGGGCAAAACGCCAACTGAAGAAGATCTTATACGTAAAGTAAGGGAAGATATGAGATTACCACCAGAACCCAAAACACCGTCTATCAAAGAAAAATACAAGAAAGCGTTAGCAGCAGGAGTTATAACACCACTTGAAGGAAAAACACTAGCTCAACAAGAAAAAGCTTTGAAAAAAATGCAAGAAGCTGGTATTCCGTTACCAGAAGGCAGGACTTCTTCAGAAAAATCATTAGTGCGTAAAGTCAAAGCAACGGCTGGGGCTGCTCCTCTTTCAAAAGTAAAAATACCATCAGAAAAAATGAAAGCCGCTAAAGCAGCCGGTTTTATTACACCTTTAGAAGGAAAATCTACTGCTCAAAAAGAGAAAATTCTTAGAGGCTTAGCAAAGTCAGGTATCCCATTGCCAGAGGGCAAAACAGCATCTGAAAAAGAAATAATAAAAAAAGTTACGAAAGATATGGGATTGCCACCAGAACCCAAAACTCCATCTATCAAAGAACGACTTCAAAAAGCTCAAGCAGCTGGAATAGTAACTCCACTGGAGGGAAAGACACCAGCACAAAAAGAAAAAATATTAAAGAGTATGGCGCAAGCTGGTGTACCTTTACCTGAAGGAAGAACACCTTCAGAAAAAGCCTTAATTAGTAAAACACAAGCAGAAATTGCAATGAAGCCATCTAAAAAAGGTGCACCTACGCCACTATCAAAAGAAGCAAAAACTCTTGATCAAAAGACAGCTAAAGTTATGAAAGAAGGCAAAGGTCCAAGTGATGAATGTATTTGTGGAATTTTGACTCCTGAATCGGAAAAACTTTCAGTAAAAGCTGGTAAGCCATCTGTAGCAAAAGCAGCTGGTAAAATACCATCAGAAAAGTTAAGAAAAGCAAAAGCAGCAGGTCTTTTAACTCCTCTTGAAGGGAAATCTCCCGCACAAAAAGAGAAAATACTTCGCGGTCTGGCTATGCAAGGACTTCCACTACCAGAAAGCAAAACGCCTTCAGAAAAAAAAATGATTGATAAACTGCGTACTGATCTGGGTCTTCCGACTGAACCTAAAAGTGGTTCAGCAAAAGTTAAGTATGACAATGCTGTTGCCGATGGTCTAATTGTACCGTTAGAAGGAAAATCTCCAGCTGAAAAAGAAAAGATTTTAAGAGCCATAGCTGATCGGGGTGTTGCTCTGCCCGAAGGGAGGACTTCATCTGAAAAAGCCCTCATAGCCAAAGTGAAAGCAGAACCTCGCGGCGTTCCTTCAGAACGTGTTCCGTCTGAAAAATTACGCCAGGCTAAAGCTGCTGGCTTATTAACACCACTAGAAGGTAAGTCAAAAGCACAAAAAGAAAAAATACTTAAAGGACTAGCAGAAACAGGCATTCCACTGCCAGAAGGTAAAACAACATCGGAAAAAGCCCTAGTTCAAAAAGTAAAAACAGAATATGGAATACCTAAAGCTGTTACACCCTCAGAAAAGGAAATAGTTCGTAAAGCTAAAGCCGAAGGATTGTTAACCCCTCTTGCTGGAAAAAGTGCAGCACAGAAAGAAAAGACCATAAAGGGACTTATTGAAGCTGGTCTTCCATTGCCAGAAGGTAAGACGGCATCTGAGAAACAAATGATCAAAAAAATACGTACCGCTGCTGGCCTACCTCCGGAAGCTACAGCTTCAGAAAAACTAGGTAAAATTAAAACAAAATCAAAAAAGGTAGGAGCTGCAGCTTCTAAACGAATCACAAAAGGAGTAGGTGGTGGAATATCAAAAGCCGGAATAGTAGAAGAGTTTGAAGATGTATTGAAAACGACCACATGTGACCGAGGATGTGGCTGTGATAAAAAGAAGATAAGATTCAAGCATAGCTACGTAAAAATAAGAGTTACTTCTCCAGACATTTCATCCCTTTGTCCTTGTCCAGATGAATGCGTACCCGGTGTAAAGGGAGGAGTATTTGTAGATAACGAAGGAATAAAGGTCACTGTTGGAAGTGCCGTAGGTTTCCCATCATTTGCAATCGAAAATGAAAGCAAAATTATTACAAATCATAACGATAGTTTAAATCTAATAAATTCTTCAGAAACTAATCCTACTCCTACCTCGTTAGATGAAGTCTACAGCACAGATGATTTCAAAATAGCGTACAGAAATATAAATATAAACCCAAACTATTCAAATGAAAGTTTGTACACGTGTGTGGAACAGAACAACATTTACAGAGAAAATATACATAATGAAAATGTAAACGAACTAAAAACTAAAGCCAGTACGTGCGGAACGAGTACTTCTAGATATTTAATAGCATATTCTGAGACTCTTACTACCTCGAACTCTGAAATTCCAACGTCATTTCCAAATACCTCGTGCAATATGACTTCTAGTTCGAACTCTATAGTTGTTGTTAAAACAGAGTCATCACTTAGTTTTTCGACAAAATCTAGCAAGAGTATAAGAGCTATAAGCATTATTTCGTTCCACGACAGCAGCATCATTTCCACTTCCAGTCACTATTTATGCTATCAGTGCTCCAGAAGTGCAAGCTGTATTAACGCAAATGATTCTGAATACTTTACAAATGCTATTGACTATAGTGAAATGGATTCTCGGGCGAGGTAAACATTGTTTTTCAACCAAAAAATAATGTGACATAGTAGGAATAATATGTGTTAACCACTATTTTTGTTTACAGTGATAGTGAAGAAGTCATCAAATATTCATTGCCTGACGATAAAGTGATATCTGTTACAAAACCGCCTAAAAGGAAAGCCACAAACCATGAACCTTGCGTATTTAGAATGTCACATCCGAACGTTCGCAATGCTAAAATAAAGACATCAAGATATCATGAAAAGGATCCTTCTAAATCATACGTGAACAAACATAATCCTATCATTGTTATAAACGAACTCAACAGTGAGCAAGATATATTAAAGATGGTCGATGAAATATTAGCGAAGAAGGATATGGCTAATGCATCATCTATCTTCGTAGTTGTACCAAGTTCAGATGAATACGATTCAGACTTGACTAACTCCGCTAGCTCTACATTATGTATTCAAATATCAGAAAACTATTTCGATCGGAAGAATAGTCTGTCTAAAGCAAACTGTAAGAATTTATTTTTATCATAAAGAGTAATATAAATGGACTGCTAGTTCCTGTTAATAAGACGAGACGATGCGTATCATAATTAACATTGTATTATTATAATTTGTCATTGCCCTGCAATTTAACTTTATTCTCAGATACTCAAAAACGACAATCAACCAAAAAAGCACCAGTTGGACAAGGACTTAAAATATCCTCCAGGGGTAAACAGTTCTATATGGAATGTAATCCAACGAGTTCTAAAGCTCAAAATAAAATGAACCAAAACCATCCTGCAGAACATTTTTTTGAAAGAACAACTCAAAATAAGGACTGTCAAGTGGATAATGTTGTAGAATTAGCGCAAATTCGTTGTTGTGGAGTCAGCATGGACACCACCCAGGACAGACCTTGCTGCTGCCCGCCTAAAGAACCTGAATCACCAGATAATTATGGATCTTACGACCAATGTGTTGCTAATGCCTTTTCTGAACTAATAACACCAATGATTGTTAACCAAGGTGTTGCACAAGGTAACATTTTAGACCCTTCTAAAAAAGTGTAACAATATATCGTGCTCTTACCTAAATGATTTTTTTTTTCAGGACTCAGTCAGGACGCATACCTCAACGTTCCGAGATTGCACTTGACTGACTACAAATCTATTTTGTCCCCTAATAAAACCATGTCAGTTTCAATGTGTGATGTACCGCCATGCTCCACAAGTTTTCCAAATTGTCACAAGGCAAATACAGGCGCAATGCCGCAACAAGCTTTGGGTACACAGTATCCTCAGAACCCTAGCCTAAGCGGTTTACAGAGGATTACCCCAATCAAACCGCCTTGCATATGCAGTCCTAGAAAGATGCAAGGTGCAAAAGCTCAAGCTATACCCAAGAATTTTCAATCAGTAAGCTGTGGTCCTACTTCATGTAAAACACACACTGACAGTGCCCCTACTCCAATTAGTAAGTTATTCTGTTGTATAATTTTAGAGTTATTTTTGAGAATACTGTTCACAATTATTTTTTTTGCATCTTAGTTCACGTAAATCAAGGAATGGAAGGAAACCCTTGCAGCAGTTGCGGTCGGCCTACCACGAAAGATGGAAGGAAAATAAGTTGTTTGTGCAGCGGCAAGGAGAAGAAAGTTCAGATGCCCAGCCTGTGCCCTTGCGAAGCTCACAAACCTCCCTCTGTATCCACGGGCATCGGACCCAACAGTGTGCAAACCAAGTCAATAGGGGGCCAGTGTTGCCTATGTGATGATAAAAAAAAATCGAAAACCACCAACAAACAATCTTGTGCGTGCAAAGTCGACGGATCCAAACGTGGAAAGAAGAATAATATAATTTGCGAATGCCCTCAAGATGAAGAAGAGCCTGAACCGGTAGCCTATGATTTTTCCACACCGGAAGTTTTCGTAGACGAAAGAGAGAATAGAAAAATGAAATCTGATCAAACGCAAACTACATCAGGATTCAGGTTTAACATCAAGAAACGGCCTCCTCTAGAGGAGGAGATGAGTTTCGAGGACGCCTTAAAGTATTTCGAGGAGAATGCAATTGAAGGAGATGGTACGCAAGTAGATGATGGTTGTTTCTGTGATGAGAACGGTGTGCCTCTGCCAAGGAATTCCGCTGATGTTAATTGTGAATGTCCATACGAACTCGGTTCTCCCGACGCTGCAACTCCTGAAGTTGAAGAACCACTCACAGGTCTCAAGATTCATATCGGTGGTAAAGGATCCGGTTCCAAAGGGCTGAGTGGAGTTTGCTGTTTTGATATGATGCAAGATTACAATGGACTTTTATTAATGCATGATTAAGCTGAATTCTCGTAGTTTACTGCAATTTTGAATGACTACCTTTTTTGTTAAGTTATTAATGTTTTAAAATTTCTTGTTTTATTGATCCAAATACAACATTGTTTTATTGACAGTACACGCAAAGCTCGAGGTAGGCGATGTTCAAAATCATGGGTAGGTAACTACGGTATAAATAAAAATAAGCTGATTATACCTACCTACCTACTTTAGTTGTACAAAATAAACAAAGTAGGTAACTAGGTAGTACTTACTAAACAAAGGGGAAGAAACAAAAAAGAAAAATTAAAAAATATATAAAACCGATTCATAACTTAGACTTACTAACTCAAATTCAAATTCAAAAATCATTTATTTACAATACTTTCTTTGTTTTCTTCTATTTACATTTGAATAATTAATAAATAAATACTACTTACATTATTTAAACAAACCTCCCCCCTTTTGGTTAACAAAGCTTAGAAAAATAAGATTGCAGAAAAAAATTGGGCTTGGTAGTAACCTACTAGAATGCGTAGGCAGCTCGATGTGACTAGAATATGTAGAAAATTGTTTGTCATCTAATTTACACATGAAAAAACTGGCCAAGTGCATGTCGAGCCACGCGCAATGTAGGGTTTCATTTCATAGTTTACACATATATCAACTTATTTAAGGGGCTGTATGTCGACGATTGCTCTTTACGAAACGAAAAAAGCAATACTTCTGAACAAGCCACATCTCCTATTTTTATAAGTATATTACTTCAGGTTCCTACCTAGATTTATATTAAGCTGAAAACATAATAGCAGAAACTTTTCACGATAAAGATATTATTTCAAAATGATACGTTTTAGAATTTATGATCGAAATATTTTGATACCTACTATTCAGCCCAATCAACTGCGGTCGGACTGACATGGCGAAACTATAAGGGTTTCCTGTAGACTACGAAACCCTAATAAACAGCTTAATCAATTGGAGAAAACAGGTAAAAAATTGTTGTAATATTTGACCCAACATACACGCATAGGCTATGCGGCATAGCTACACGAGTAACTGTACACTACAAGAGGAGCATAAAAAAACGTAGGTAGGTACCTACTTTAATACTTAATTTACAATCTTGTATTGTCGTTCCGATGCATGGGCATAATATTTTATTACTAGCTGCCTGCCCCGGCTTCGCACGGGTGGTACCTGGATAAAATTTTTGATGTTTAAGCTATTTTACTGTAAAGTTTCATCTAAATCCTTTCAGTAGTTTTTGCGTGAAAGGTAACAAACACACACACACTCAATATTAGTTTAAGTAGGATAAGAATAGTAGGATAGGAAATAGGATTGTATCCAAGCGCCATCTCTTGTAAATCTTTGTCCTGTCGCTGCATGATCATTATTTTATTGATAAGTGCCATCTTGTGTTTTGAAATAACGCAGTATGCCGCTACGCTGCGTATGAATTTTATTGTTAAGCGCCATCTTTTGTACATCTTTGAAAACATTCACTCATTTTGCGAAAACGTTTCGTAGCACGCAAAAATCTACGTAGATTTATAAATTATTTATTCAAATTCAAATCTCTTTATTGCAGACAACTAGGTCCATAAAATTTCACAATTAGGTAGGTACATACTACAAAAAATATAAATTCTCAGATGATGTATTTCTGTTGCCGCTAAAACAACAAATACTAAAAATAGATTATAATAAATATTTAAGTGAGGTAGTTTTTAGTTGAGTTAAAAAATCGTTTTTAAAAATTATTGACAATATTAGAGGCTTACTTCTAGTTTTGACCAAAGGCGATACTCCTTCCGCTAGCCAGCAACAAATGGCAACATTTGGTAATAATTCGGAGTAAAAATGTGTTCGATCGAGCTAAATACTAATTTTTATTTTATTTTATGGCATCCCAAGTACCTATTGACTTTGTGTCCACTGTCTTGTCATTTTTTTTTTTGTCTTTGTCGTTTGTCGTCGAGTAAGCCGAAGCCAAAGTCGAAGCTGTGTAACTCTTTTTAGATACAGAAATATATTTTTAGTTTTATTTTATTCTTTCTTACCGGTAAGCATGGTTTTGGTTTTTTGAGATGAAAGATAATTATCGAGTGTACATATTTATGCTTCTGGATAAGAAAACTATATATACTCAGACTGCACGTGTACAATCCAGCAAGCTTACTTAATTCGATCTTAATTCAACTTTTAGATAAATAAGATTTTTACCTCAGTAGATGTTAGCTCTTGTAAATAATTTTCTATGCCGTTATTACCTGCATAACACAGTCAATTTGCTTCAATGAAATATAGACAGAAAGTTATTGTGTGGATCTAACGGTTTTTTTTTTCATTTTTCTGAATTGCTTGTGTTGTGATGGTCGTCGTACGCAAAAGTAAAATGAACTGCGCACCACATATCCATACACATTGTTGTACTATGTAGTTTAAAGGTATTTAAAATAAAGCTTAATTGGTTACAAACATTTCCTGGACACAATCATTACATATTTACATAAACATAAAGACATTGTGGTTTTCGTAATGAGTTCGGCATTCGTGTTTCACTTATTTCACGGCATTTATTTCGTGAGAAAGTTATAACAAAAATGTAATATTCATTGTTTTTTTTACCAATGCACTATACCTAGGTTCAGAAGTAGGTACCTACCTACCTATGACCTAGACTCTGTAGGTACCTAATTGTAACAAGATGAAGTTTGAGTGTGGCTTTATTCACATACTTACCCAGATAATCAAAGCTTATATAATTGGGTATATTTATAATAGCTTATATAAAGGTCACCTAATATATCCAAGACATCAATTTTAATCCAAATCAATGATGTTTTTATTCCTTTTGAACAACAAACATTATTATTAATTTGCTAGTTGCTGTGGTTCCTACATGGATAAAAATAATACTGTCATTCATATCCACCCCACAATCTATTAATACACCAAATTTTTATTAAATTAGTTCAGGCATAACAATGTTATTGATAAAAAAAAAACTTTCACATATATATAATAATCATTAGATTTTTATTTTTTTTACTTTTTCCTTCACTGATTTGTATATTTTCCTGTTTCAGATTCCAGTTGACAAGAAATTTTGATATTTACAGATTATCTTGGAAAGAGTCCATTATGCCTAAAAAGTATGATATTTATTACTATTTACCTAGAACTACTTTCAATAAAAGCATTTTTGTATTCCAAAACCAAGGTTTGCCTTGAGTTTTTTCTTGCCACTCAAATCACCATTGTACAAGTAATATTTGCATGCAATATTCTAAACATGATAAACAGAAAATTCCTATTCCAGCTAGTATAGTAAATCATGCAGTAACAGGCCATAACTCAAATGATTTAATAAACAAAGCTGGTATCATGTATAATACTTAGAATGGATTTTTGGGATCTCTATAAATAAATAGGATAACAACCAAAACCCAAAAATGGTAGACATCCTGATCTCCCTGAAGTTGTCCAATGGTTTAGTCAGAGAAACTTCAGTAATGTTATCTTTTAAATAAAACAAATTATGGTAGACACCACTTGAGTGTCCAGGCATGGATTGGATATGAAAAGACATTAAAATACAATAAATAATATAAATAGTTATAAAAACTAAGAAACACAATATATATTTTATTTATTGTCATCTATCCATAATAAGTATGCAAAGTTTCAAATTAATCCGATGTTTTGAAGTTGGTCAAAATCACGTTCAAAGATTCTTCCGTTTGAAGAAAAATACCTGTTGTGCTTACCCCACATAATATGTAACCAGGGGGGTTAGCATGAACCACTATTGTATGGACAATGTATTGTCCAAATGCCAAAACTGACACTTTTACTATACAAAATGTGGCAGTTTGACAGTAGTGTAGATTGAAACAGTTTAGTTTCCTTCAATGTTCAAATGTATTTCTACTTTCCAGCCCAAGTATGGTGGTGAATGATGGGAGCCGCAAAAGAGCAGCCTTGCCAACAAAGCAGGCTGCCAAGCGGCGGAACAAGAAGCCTCCGACAGAGGACGAAGACAGTGACTCCTCGGTGGAAAACACCCCTCAAGCTGAAGGAAATCGCACTCCCTCGCCATTGCCTGATGAGCCCACCATGACTCTGCCTGAGGTAATAATCCTAAACCTAACTATTTCTATGATCATTTACTATGATTCTTGTGTCTGCAAATAATTGTAAAATAATTGTTAACTCTTCAACTTCAACAAGTTATGGGAGAGTTCACTGAAAACTTATGGTGCATTCCACGTGAAGCGGACAAGCAAAAAAAAGTGAGGTCGTGGATTTTGTTTATATTCTAGTCAATTACACTTATAGCAGACATACACATGTTCACACAATATTTTTTTCGTGTGATGCCTATTTGCTGAGTTATGGGCTTCTAAAGAATTGAAAATTTTTGAGAAGAGTCATTTTAGGCCGTTGATATTGGCATTAGTGAATTTATTATTAAATTTTATTACACTGGTTTTTAATAGTAAAAAGGATGTTCTTTATAACTTTTAAGTCGATTTTTTTTTGCTTGTCCGCTTCACGTGGAATGCCCCTTATACCTTTTGCTTGTGCTTTTCTTTAGTTGTATCTAAATATAAATAAAATAGCCTATGCTTTCCAGGATATAGTGAGACTATGTTATTATAATAATAATAATAAATAAATATTAATAAAAATTGGTGGACATTTCACACAGCGCCATCTAGCCCCAAACTAAGCAAAGCTTGTACTATGGGAATCAGATAACTGATATATTATATATACTTATATTCCAACACGCATAACGGACCAAACAGGAGTCCAAATGCGGGAAAGGGAGTCCCTATACTATACTAACTTATATTCCAAGTATCATCCAAATCAGTTTGGGCGTTTGAATATGATTGAACCAGAAACATAAAAACATCCTCACAAACTTTCACAAGCACCACCCTTTAAGAAAGTTAAAATTATATTTAAGAAAGTACTTAAAGTTAGTATGACAAGCTGTCTTGGGCATATCTACGGTAATATTATAAAAAAGTAGAATATATTTATAAGCTAAGATGTAGATAATTTACAAAACTACAGCTAATAAAAAGAATCTCATGGGTGGGAAACTGCATTATCCCTGAGTGTCAGAGGTTATATTTCATATTGATTAATCTTATTTTTTTAACGTGACTTGACAATATTTGTAATTTATGTTGATAAATATATATTTAATCTCGCATTCGCTGATCATAACGTAGGTCGTAGGTGAATTAAATGTTTTGCAAACAGTTTATCTTTTGTAAATCTACACAAAAAAAATCCTGATAAGAAAATACATATTATAGCTTAAGGGGCTCCCAGTCGTTGATTGTTTTTGTTCGAAACGAAAAAATAAATACTTGTGAACAAGCCACATCTCCTATTTTATAATGTATAGTATATGTGAATAAAGATGTACCCATCTTTAATCACTTCGATAAATAATCCTACTGACCGCTGCAATGACGACAAACACACGTCGGCGCGTGGTCCGCCTTAGCTTTTCGAATAAATTAATGATATAAATTATGTATAATTACTTTTCAAAAATCTATTCTAATAGAAATCTAGATCTACATATTACCTATCTTTAACAATAAATCACAAGTTGATTTTAATAGTAGGTATATAAAATATTTCGATCATAAATTCTAAAACGTATCATTTTTAAATAATATCTTTATCGTGAAAAGTTTCTGCTATTATGTTTTCAGCTTAATAGAAATCTAGGTAGGAACCTGAAGTAATCACTACATAGTATAAAGCAAAGTCGCTTTCCGCTTCCCGCGTATGTATGTATGTTTGCTTATATCTTTAAAACTACACAACGGATTTTGATGCGGTTTTTTTTAATAGATAGAGTGATTGAGGAGGAAGGTTTATATGTATAATAACATGCTACCCGTGCGAAGAAGATAGATTACCACATTTACCACTTACACCAAACTTACAAAGTAATTTTTCTTCATATTATTGGAATAGTTAAGTCTACATTCAACTTTCAAAGAAACAATTAAGGATGAAATATGCTAGACCGAGATGAGGCACATATTGAAAACTTTAAACCGTTTTATATGATGCAGTTCATGCTATACTGGCATAGCATAATTCATCCTTAAAACCCTGCACTTATGTGCAATTATACACTTATGGTTAACACTGTTATCAGTGTTAACCAATTTTACTTTTTGAAACAGACTAGTCACAATGGTACCACTATAAAACAACTACTTTGATACAGGAGCTGCTGAAGACATTCTACAAGCCACCCGGAGTGCTCATGGTTTCCGGTCTCGTGACTTGGGATCTGGTGGCCAAGAGGGAGAATAATCCATCAAAGAGGTCTCACCCCAATCTCTATACATTTCACAAGTTCACCGATAGACGGGTAAGATGTATAGCACTATAATTATTATTCATTGTGCCATAGCAACTACTACTAACACAAGCCTAGCTATTCCAGGGCATAGGCTAAAAATATTCCAAGTTTCATTCAAATTCGTTTAGTTGTTTATGCATGATTGAGCCACACACATACAAACCATTAGCACAAACTTTTGGATTCAAAATATTAGTAGGCTTAGTGAGATATTCTTCCTGCTAACAAAGTTATCAGAGTCTAGTAGTCTGGTGTATGGGATGCAATTAATTTAAATAATTATATAAAACTCACCTGTTATCAACTGACTGGCTGACTGATAGGTACTACAAATTGTGAGTGTGTATTCCATTTGGTGTGTAGGTGTGCACAAAGAAAGCAATTCTCCAATTTGGGGGGTTGCAGGTTGTGCAGTACAGTTGTGCAGTAGGGGTTAAGACGAGTAATAAAAAATGTTTTTGTTGAATGCAGAATCGTTTTTTCTCAATAACCGCAAAACATACAATTTTGTTTTTATGATAAAGATAACTTAAGGATATAATCTAGATTAATTATTGACAGAAACACGATTGGTGAAACTTTTCTCGATAGATTTATTTTCCAAAGTTGGCTCTTTGCACTAGGCACTTCGCAAGCACTATTGTCTTTTTTAATCAAAACTATGAATAGCTAAACATTTTATTTTTATATAATTCGTTATATAATCTTACTAGCTAAGTAAATTATAGACAGTTTCTTTTTATGTTTGATATCACTTTTTCCGTCTTATCCGGGTAGACTCAGCCCATACAAAAAACCAAACATTTCACATATCACCTTAAAGTCTGTTTGAAAATAACTTCGAGTGAATGAAGTCGCGAGGGTTTCACTAGTCAATCAATAAGTGGTAATAAAACTAATTCACTTAAATAATAAACAAAACTTTGTTCCAGTATCGTTTTATCGCGAGCCATTGCTCTGCCGGACATTCCGTGCTAATCTCTGAAAATGGAGAAGCTTACGCGTTCGGTATGTATTTTAGATTTCTTACATAACAAAACCGGCCAAGTGCGATTCGGACTCGCACACGAAGGGTTCCGTACAATTATCTATAAAAAACGGCTATAAAACACGTTTGCTGTATGGGAGCCCCACTTAAATATTTGTTTCATTCTGTTTTTAGTATTTTTTGTTATAGCGGCAACAGAAATACATCATCTGTGAAAATTTCAACTGTCTAGCTATCACGGTTATTGGGATAAGGTGTCCGTCTATCTGACGGTCCCTGTGTAAGACAGATGGACAGCGAAGAACCCTAAAATGAATCCCTATTTCCTTTGGTCATAGCATCACGCGTAAATGGTCGGAATTTCATTTGCTACCACTTTTGTGGTGTGTTTTAAACAAAGTTATTGCTTGCAGGTCGCAACAACTCTGGCCAGCTGGGTTTCGGTGATACTAATGTGCGCGACACGCCTGAACTCATCCCCGACCTGGTGGGCAAGAATATCATTCACGCAGCCGTCGGCAGGCACCACACTCTTTTCGTTACGGGTATGTACCATTTAGTAACATTCTTTGGTTTATAACATAACTGGAATATTAGCGCCTTAGTTTCATCATACAGTCATATAAAGCATTCAAACTATTGTAGTTGTTAATAATTTTGTATAGAAATACACCTACCACATTTTAAGTTATATTGCTCATGATGGAGAGCATCTGAATTGTCTCGAGACTTCAACAAAACAATTTAAAATGTAATTACCCGTATTTATATTTAACAAGTTATAGTTAGTATTCTTATAAGCGGCGATAGGCTTGCAACCTGTCACGTATGGAATGCTAACTGCAAAATGTGGGCATGTGCCAAATATAATGTTTGGACGTGCCTCTGACTACCCCACTAGACATCTTCAAAGGATCTAAGCGTCTGGAGATCTGAGAGGATGTCTACCGTACTTCGGGATTACAGTCGTGATCCTGTTGTAGAAACTTTGTTGAACGCTTTGTTCTCAAATGGTGAATCTTAGTGCTTATTCACGTTGACTCGCGGGCGCGGTGGCGGGCGCGGTCACGAAATATCAAACATATGACGTGATTTCCAAGTGTTCACGTTCAAAACGCACGTGCGGTCTAAGTAGCGAGCTAACTAGCGATATGTTTGATATTTCGTGACCGCGCCCGCGAGTCAACGTGAATAAGCACATAGATATTTCACCCTACTTTGGCCCGTGCAACACGCGAGTTCGACCTATGGCATAAGCTAGTATCTTTACAATTTATCACTATGTTTTTCAGATACGGGTACTGTGTACGCTTGTGGGGACAACAAGAGCGGCCAATGCGGCATCGGTACCACTCAGGCGCAAGTGTTGAAGCCGACTCGCGTCCGCCACTCGTAAGTGTTCCTATTTTAACTCACTTCTTAATAATAAATCTATGCTAATATTATAAAGAGGAAACATTTTGTATGTTTGTAACAAAGGAACTCAAAAACTATTAGAAAAATTTAAAAAAAATATCAATATTAGAATGCTACATTATCTCTGAGTAACAGGCTATATTTATTACTAGAAAAAATAGAGATCCCTACTCAAACTTCAATAATGTAACCTAAGTTGTAATAAAAATAGCTATAAAATCATTATTTCACCTGTGCGATGATGGGGCAGACTGCTAGTACATTATACATTTAAAATACATTATAAAATTATGCTACTTACAGTGGTGTAATAGTGAAGGTGGGCTGCGGTGCAGAGTTCTCGATGATCCTGGACTGCAATGGAAATCTGCATTCCTTTGGCCTGCCGGAGTATGGCCAGCTCGGTGAGTAGGAGACTTCTTAGTTCAATTAAAACTTGGTATCTTCTACATTGGTACTTCTCTAAGTATACTTGTATCTGTCTTAACCAGTTAGTTTAAATGAAGTTTTCAAGTATTTTCAGGATACTCTTCTGAACTTTGTTCATAAAAGAACTGGCGTTAGGTCAGTTCAATGGTTAGAAAATCCACAAATTAGGAACGATAAAAGATATTTTGTGCTTACAATCATATTATAGGATTTAAAGTCACTATCCCTTTATCCCTAACTAGCGACCCGCCCCGGCTTCGCACGGGTGCAAAGCTGATTCCTATAAACCTTCCTCCTGAATCACTCTATCTATTAAAAAAAACCGCATCAAATCAAATGTAGTTTTAAAGATATAAGCATATAGGCAAATTTTATTTCTAAAAAAAAATTAAGATCATACGAAAAATTATGCACACCCACCCGTGCAAAGCTGGGACGGCCAGCTAGTCTTACATATAATATTTTTCATTATCAAATAACAGATGGGGGTAAAGGAGGAGGATAAATGAATTTTTTATTCAAATAATAAAAATAAAAATGTTTATTTATGAAGGTCTTAATTAACAAAGTGATCAATAAAACAGGAAAAGACCTAATATTACTAGTAATAATATTGATTACCTCGTTCTAACTAAGCTTGTATGTATGTATGTAGAAACGGGGATCACTGATTGGGCTAGAAAATGTATGTTACCAATTATTACCATGATAGTTGGTTATAATGTGAACATGACTTATTTATTTATTTATATATTACTATATTGATAATATCAAAAACACGTGCTCAAAACGGTGAAGGAAAACATCGTGAGAAAACCAGTTAGTATTCTTATAAACGGCGATGGGCTTGCAACCTGTCACGTATGGAATTCTAACTACTGCAAAATGTGGGCATGTGCCAAATGTAATGTTTGGACGTGCCTCTGACTACCCCCACTAGACATCTACAAATGATCTAAGCGTCTGGAGATCTGAGAGGATGTCTACCGTACTTGGGAGTAACAGTCGTGATACTATTTATTTTATTTTTTATATTTATATTATATTTGTGGCAGGCCACAACACCGACGGCAAGTACTTCCTGACTTCAACGAAGTTGTCTTACCATTTCGAGTTGAAGCCGAAGCACGTGGCGCTGTTCTTCGAGAAGTCGAAGGACGGGCACGTGACGCCGGTGCGCGACGTCGACATCGTGGACTTTGCATGCGGAAACAATCATACGGTTTGTGAAATAATAAATATTGGCGGAAATTGCCAAACGTAATGTTTGGACATGCCTCTGACTTCCCCCTTTAGAAATCGTCAAGGATCTAAGCGCCTCGAGATCTGAGAGTATGTTTACCGTACTTGCGTATTACAGTAGAGTTCCTATTTTTAGGGTTTCGTACCCATAGGGTAAAAACGGGACCCTACTACTAAGTCTCCGCTGTCTGTCTGTCTGTCTGTCACCAGGTTGTATCTCATGAACCGTGATAGCTAGACAGTTGAAATTTTCACAGATGATGTATTTCTGTTGCCGCTATAACAACGAATACTAAAAACAGAATAAAATAAATATTTGGGTAGGGGCTCTCATACAACAAACGTGATTTTTTGCGCGAGTTTTTTATAGAAAAGGTACGAAACACTTCATGCGCGAGTCCGACTCACACTTGACCGGTTTTTTATAACTTTTGCAGTCCTTATCGTTAAATCAGTAATCTGTTTCCTGTATACATCTGAATAAATGAATTTAAATCTACCAGGTGGCGATCGACAGCAACAAGCGCGCGTTCAGCTGGGGATTTGGCGGCTTCGGCCGTCTCGGACACGCCGAGCAGAAGGACGAGCGTGTACCTCGCCTTATGCGTTTCTTCGAGACGCAGGCCAAGGGCGTACGCTCCGTGCACTGTGGCGCCACCTACAGCCTCGCTGTCAACGAACACGGTACTCATTTTCGGAACGATACATTCACAATGCTCTAGTGGTTGGCTGCCCGAAAAATTGATTTATCTACGAAATAGAACAAAAATTAAGTTTATTATTATTATTATTAATTTATTTATTTTGAGCTTATATACACATGTACAAAATATAAAATTGAACACTGAAACTGCAGAAGTAAAAACTGTGTCGCAGTTTCCAGTGCCCGACCTAATGACGACAGGAGATCAGAGCATTCAAGCAAAAATAAATAAATAGTGAAGCTAAAGTAAGGAAAACATAAAAAAAATGAAAAACATAAACAATGAATATCAGATTACTTTTGGACTACAGAGTTTGGACTTAGACCATAATTTTCTTCGTCTTTTCCCACTTAATGTGGGGTCGGCACAACATGTTGACAAATATATAGTGAAAGGAAGGATTTGGCTTATGTTTTACAACAAGCAGCCTGCCTGATATCAACCGTCGTTTGAAAAAAAATTTAACATTAACCGGGAGTACTTAAAACGGCTTAATTAAGCTAAGGGTCTCCAGTGTTCCTCAATAAATACTCAGGTTGCGATACCAATTTGTAGTGAATATGATGTAAATAAATTAACATATGAATGTATTGTATAACAGGAATGCTGTACATGTTTGGGCAGACAAAACGCACCGGTGAAGCTAACATGTACCCGAAGCCAGTTCAAGATCTTGCAGGTCAGTTAGTTTTACATTTTTCTCCGTTTTGAAAGAAGCAGCCATGTACTAGTATATTTTGGTAAGGATTAAATACAGAGCTATTAAGAACTACTCCTGTAAACTGAAACTAGACTTTTAGAACTTGATTGATTAATAACAAACAAAAATACCCTTTTCTCCGAAACCGGATGTAATACTAATTACCTAATTATCACTTTGAATATTGTTCAATAGTTGACATGAATGCATTCATTGCCATTATCAACAAAAAATATTTTTTGTCTCATTGCATCTGTACAAAAACAGTCTTTAGTAACACTCTTCAGGGTGAAGCAATTATGTTTTTACTAAGAGCTTTTGTAATGGCAGTTCTATTTTAAAGGGTAGGTGTACATGTGTCTTCGGTCAGTCTTAAATACACCCGAAATAATATAAAAAATCATTTCTGCAGGTTGGAATATCCGCAGCGTAGGCGCCAGCAACACATCCATTCTGATCGCAGCCGATGACTCGCTGATCGCATGGGGCGTCTCCCCCACTTATGGAGAACTGGTAACAAACTATAACATTCATAGTCGATTCAATTCAATTCTATTTCCCTGGCAGCTGTGACTGATTGTCACAATTTTGCCAATGTCAGTGTCATTCTCGTTTGTAAACCTTATTGGAAATAGTGTTTATATTCTAATGGAAATAGTTTTCTGTTCAAAAATATTTTTCAATGACAAGCTATTGTAAAATCTTTTAAACCATCGAGCACCATCGCGCTATCTCCTGTCACCTCATGTCATGCAAAGTTTTTACACAATCATATTTACTAAGGAGTTACGTTGTAAGTGCTGTTGAACAGCTCTTGATTCCATCATCAAATCAGCTTGCTGTAACTTTAAAAAATATGGCTTTTTATAAAATAATAAAACGCATTTAGGCCATAGGACTACCTATGGCCTGGGGTTTACTCTTGAAAACAACAAACAAAAATTATATCAGAACTAACGTCGCATCGTTTCCGATTATATTTTAGTAGGATGAAACGCTCGACATTATTTTGACAATTGACATCATACATTCTACTACGACAGATGACGAGTTTGGCCAAATATATCGCACTGTCAAATCGTTTCGATAACATCGAAATCTTTTTGCAGAGTAAAGGCCCTGACCTCTTCAGACTTGGAAAAAATAAAATTTATGTCCAGCAATTGCAGAACTTGTCTTTTTCCGGGTATCAAACCCGCGCTTCTCGCGGTCTTCTAACTTCTATTAAAGGTGAGCATGTCGAATGTGGACAGACTTGCTTCTAACTCATATACGTTTTCCTAGATTTGAGCG
This sequence comes from Hydriomena furcata, assembly GCA_912999785.1. Classification (NCBI taxonomy): domain Eukaryota; kingdom Metazoa; phylum Arthropoda; class Insecta; order Lepidoptera; family Geometridae; genus Hydriomena; species Hydriomena furcata. The sequence goes on from OU538821.1 coordinate 7,198,736, forward strand.
CCTAGAGATCTTAGAATGTTCATCAAGCTTAGAGGATTATAGTAGTGAAGCTAATATTTATTTTTATATTACTATAACGTTTTTATTTATATTTTATAGGGCATGGGTGAGATCAACAAGTCATCAGCTCGCCCCAAGGAAGTGAGCCGTATGGAGGGATTCAACATAACACAGGTACGTATATTTTGAGTGTGTTGGCCTAGTTATATGCACATTAACGCAAAAACGGTGAAAAAAAAACATTTTTCCCGTTCGTATTCATATAAGCGGCTATCGGATTGAATGCTAGCTACTGGAAAATGCCAAATGTTATGTTTGGACCAACCTCTGAGCCTCTGACTCCCATAAGATATCTTCAAGAATCTGGGACAAGCGATGGCTCAAGCCCCATTTGCGCTAGACATGCCGCAGTGACAAATCGCCCGACATGTCCCGCGCGGTGTCTTACACGAATTCGACGTGTCGACCATGCTGAGAATAATAGTCGCCTGTTTGGATTTTTTCAGGTTAGCATGGGTTACTCACACTCGATGTTGCTCTGCGATGACTCCAACGACGAAGTGAAGCAGAAACTGGCCAACATGCCCACCTTTAACCCATAAACATCAACACTCAAGACTAACACACACAATAGGTACAGAAACAGTCAGTTGCGATACAATGCTTGCAGCATTGATGGCTTTGAATTGATTGTCATCTCCGTAACCATCCGTGAACCACTGACATCTGTTAACTGTAAATTTTTCTTGTTTCTCTTTTTACTTGAGTAGCAAGTACAAATTAATACTGCTAATTGTGTAAGTACTTTAACGAAGTACATACACAATTCAGTTTTTGTTTCCTGTAAAATTTGTCTGTTCGCAGATAGAAAATTTTAAAAAGTTCACGGACGATTGTTCTATGAGATTAAAATGGCATTACTAACTTACTTTTTAAGAATTCCTGATAGAGCGTTATAGGCTATAGCATCGCTTTTGATTTTGTTTCATTTAAAAAAACTTATAATAAAGCCTAAATTACAATTTATCGGAATTATTAAAAAGAGAATAAGTATAATTAATAATGAACCTTTCTAAAACTAGAAAAGATGTTAAGAACAATGTATATTTCAACAATTGCTGCAATTCAAGCTATGTATGGCTTCTGATTGGTATCTTTCGTAGCTGTTATTCGACAGTGCGTGATGTCAGTTTCTATTTTGTTTCAATAACAAGTTATAGATGGCGTGGCGTCTACACGCGTTTATTTGTCAATTCACCAAAAGCCAACAATTGTTGAGCAACGCATGACGTTCGTCAACGTTGTACAACATCGCTCAATGTTGTCAGCTAAGGGAGGATAAAGTACGTCACAACCTAAAGGAGGGGAAGTGGTCGCCGAAATGTGACATTGTGTGACAAGGACTGGGAGGGGGGTCTTAAGTTTCGTGACGTCACATTCGGTCAAATCACGAAATTATTCTGATGTACATTATGGATCCCTAACGACATTCGGCAAAAGTCGGTAATTTTGCGTGATGTTGCGCAACGTGACGTCAATTGTTGCCTATTTAATTCCCGCTCACACGAACTTGTCGACTCGTGTTTTTTTTATATTTTGTATTATTTTAAACAGCAAAGTTTGAAATTATGAATATTAGTCTAATCAAGTTGATAATCGGATCTCACCATTATGTTAATTCGATCATACATTCACTGCGTTTTACTTCATTACGGTTTCAGCAACGTGTCTCTAGGCCGGGGGATATGGTGTTGGGATTATGGGACATGTTTCGAGGCTGCATACACACCTACGTACAATATGTTCTTGTTGTATCGCTTTGGTCTCATACAGGTCACATCATTTCATTTTATTAGTTGGATGTCTGTATTGTGCGCGTTAGTCACTGGCAAATGAGGAGTGACTTTAAATAATTTAATTTATGTCAATAGTTGATAAGCTAAATTTGTACTTATTTTCTGGTTTCCAGAGAAACTATTGGAACAATCGTTTTGTTAAGAATTAGTGTCGATCTGATTTCCATTATGTAGGTAACATACGAAGTTACGTCTCAATGAATAATATGTGTTACCGGTAATCTATAAAATACCTTAAAAGCCGAGTATATTAGTAATAAAGATTTTTATTAACTTTGCCCTAAGCATTCGATGAAACACCGAATGTGCTCAAAGCAATGATTAAAATTGATACAACTTCATATTCGTGCCGCCGGGTCGCTTCGCTCGCCGTCACCACCTTGGCTCGCTGCGGTCACAGTATTCTCGTTCCGTTCAGGAAAACTTTAGCTTCCGCACTTTGAAATAATCATGTAGATAAATAATAATAAATCAATAATCAGAGTTGTGCCACGTGTAAGTTCTTTACACATTTATTAATCATTTATATTTATATTTCCTAAAGACAAGTTTATAATACTCTAGATGAACTTCAAATGCAAATACAAAACAATATAAAGTCAAGTAATATTTCTGCGCAATTCGATCGATCATACGATTACATTATCTATGTGTTCCTGAACTGAAAATTGAGTTTAGTCTTGTCTATTAACAAGTCATCTTATCCAATCATTATCGTTTTTTTATATTAATTGTCTGTAGCAGCAAAACAAATGTATTCCATGATATATTTCCACAAATGTTTACCGAAATGTATAGGTTAGTCAGCTAGTTAGTGCATAGTCGGGGATCGCCGGTAACATACCCGAATGGCGGCCTAAGAGGCCAGCTACATCCACCCCACCTCCTCGAATTCACTAGTATACGATTTTTAGTAATAGCTTATTCTGTGTAAGAAACCTAATTTTATATCAAAGATTTGTACACGCATTCATTTTGTCTTTATTTACGGTTTAAATGTTAGTTTTTAAGAACATGTACTTAGAATATGTAAGGAGTTATTTATTGTAACTGCACTTTAAATTCTGAAGCATTCTTATCACCACCTGTTTATTTGTTTAAATTACTAACAATGTGATGATTACGACGATAAACCTAATCATATCATTTTACTTATCCAGATTTAACTGTTTTTGTATAGCTTGTTATGCACCAGCATTGTTGAGTTCAGCCTTTCTCCTTTGGCTTATGTCGATGGTGTATGGATATCGAACAATAGCTGCTCATTATCAGCTTCGCAAAGCAGCGTTTTAGGCTTGAGTTTTTACCAACGCGGAGGAGCTATGCCGAGTAGACCGAACACGGCGCTCGACGTTTTCAAACTCGAATATTTGAACGCTGTTATTGGTCTACTTAGCACAGCCGCGTAGGTGGAAACTTATCCTTAGAGTACGTAAACTTATGATCGACGTCAGCAAAGGACAAAGGCGAGTTTAAAGCTCAATTCTGTTAGCGCTGCATCGCATCTTGACCTTACAAAATCGGCTTTCAGCTGATGCGGCGCAAGTTATAAACTTTAAAGTAATTTCAAGTGATATTTACGCACAGACTAATAGTGTACCTACATTAAATACACCAGTAGGTACTTATTTTTAGTGCAGTTACTGAAGTAGCGTTTATAAGCGATATTTTTTGGTCAGTTTAAAGCCGGCGCCTACTTATTTTTATTACCATATTCAAATAGAATTTCATACAGAATTGAGAGTATTATAGCCGAGCGAGCGAGAACTTGACTCTTTTAATGAACGTAAACCTTCGTTTATTTCAGGGTGTATTTTCAACAAAAAACGACTTCGGCAACGGCCAAGTCGAGATTAGTTTTTAAGTGGTGCCCTTGAGCTAGTTGCCCCAACTTTTGCGTGTCTGCAGCCCCTTCTGCCCTCGCCATAGTTCGGCAACGTAGACTTAGGTCTCGGAGACCATCAATAAAAATCCGTCCGAAAAAAAAACGCGGCATAATGCGCGATTAGTGTTAATTTTTGCTTACGTATTAAGATAACCAGATGGGCGTCGCCGCCCCGGCTTTCAACTGACTAACCAAAAAATATCTCTGTATAAGATTAATAATTATGTTTATAAGTATTCGTTTTGTTAACGTCGAACATTCCCCTCTGGTGATCAGACTGATTTACTATTTATTATAACTGGAATAAAGTGTTTGTCAAATTTTTGTACTTAAACGAATAAAAGTGCCTGCGTTCAAAGACGATATTACGATAATAATCTTCAGTAAAGAAAAACTACCTTGATGTAAGCTTACAATTGGAACAAGATTATAGACTGAAAAAACAACTGGTTTTCGATTGTGGAATTGATTCCCGCTCGCTTCAATACAAATTATTTTCGCTGATTGCAAAGATGTGGTTGATCTGACAATAATTTATAAATTAATAACAACAGATGACCTGCTGGAATTACTTCTCATTTACATCTTGTTCTAATATAAGTACCTACCTACTTGTACCTTATATAACTGCTAAGTATAATATAATTATTACAAATTGTCGTTTTTAATATTTGGTACATTAGCAACTTGTCGATAGTTATCGAGCCAGCATTATTTTGTAAGAGAAATTACAATAAAGTTACTAATGCAGGCTATCATACTAAAAACGACTATACAAATTAATGTTTTGCTTTACACAGCCGCCTAGCCGCTCGTAGCTATCGTTTGCTACGTGTGTTTTAATATTAATGGCTTTGATTGTCGGATTAATTGTCATAGCCAGAGGAAATTTTAAAATATGACTGAACCACTAATAAATTTATTATTATTGGCCAATTAACAGCTACAATTTAATTCTAAACACACGGAAGTAAATTTAGTGTTGTATCTGACTGTTCTGTGAAGCAAGCTTCGATCTTGCCAAACAATAATGTATGAACAAAATGATTTATGTAGGTAAATACAGTTTTTCACTTTATATACAGTTTTTTATTAAATAGTTGAATACCAATTCTTTAATCATTTACTAAGGGACAAAATCGAGAGACATGTCGTGAGCAGCCGCAGCACATTTACAAGCGACAGTCTGGAGACAATTTTGTCAGACATTTAACTCATCCAAGTGTTAAATTTTAAAAGTCCCACTCGAATTTCAGACAACAAAATCTTTACGTTTGTGTTAGTGTGTATGTTTAGTAGGTGGCAGCACTGAACGTGCGAGTGACAGCAAAGAGCGGAGCGGTTCTAGGCAGCGAGCACTGACCTCTATTATACACTTGTCTATTACAGGTCAGTGGCAGCGAGCCACACACGGAACAACACAAAATCTCTTCTGTGCTCTATGGTGTGGTGTGGAGTAGAGCCACAGATATTTTTTTTGTTCTGTCGATTCACCATCAGTCACTATCACTAGTCTTCACTTCACTATTATCTTAGTTCATTTCAGTTCAAGAGCGAAAGAATAAAGAATATTGGAGAGAGTGTGAGAAACATTAGCAATAGTAATTTGATTGATGGCTGGAGCAGCGTTGCCAACTGTACGTGTTTTACGTAGATTACCTACTCATTTTAAGCCTTTCCTGCAAACCTACGCACTCCAGTCCTAGAACCCACGTATTTTCTATCAAAATTGTACTTAAAAATTAGCAAAATGACATAGCATAATAGGCTGAATGAACATACCTAACTTCCGTTACTTTCGCAAAAAACAAAAAGCTTGATATTTCACAATCTATCCAACCAACGACACTACCAACAAGTTACGACAACGACACCTCGCTTAATATGGTAATACGCTAGAAAAAAAATAACATCCCAACTTTAGATGTAGGAGAGGTACCATAAAAAAATTGCAAGATTTTATTCTATCACTTTGTTGGCGTGATTTATGCTAAATTACAGGTTTTTAGTACTAAGCAAAGAGCATATATATATCCCACCAAAAACATTCTGTAAAAAACTAGCCAAGTCTCGATGGAGCTGCTTGTTTATCTCTAAAAAGTAATGAAATCTAGACAAAGTCGTGTCAAGTCTGAGGTTCTTTACTGCGATTTCTTTATTATTATAGAATGTTGTGTGACTTGGCCGTTGAACATTCTTTATACGTTAGTGGGTACAAGTCAATTTTGTTTACACGTAATGTTATATCTGTTGTAACTACCTATGTTTGTTATGCAAGATAATAGCCAATACAGGTATTGGTAATTGGACGCTAGTGTCTTAGTTTAGGCTGTTGTTGATCGTGCAACACATGCATTCAGCATTGACAATGCTGACTTCTGCTGTCTTCTTTTTGGAGCGTCAAATCGACCACCGATCTAACATAAAATAGACGTATTTTGACGGCCAAGTCACATAACATTCTATAATAATAAAGAAATCGCAGTAAAGAACCTCAGACTTGACACGACTTTGTCTAGATTTCATTACTTTTTAGAGATAAACAAGCAGCTCCATCGAGACTTGGCTAGTTTTTTACAGAATGTTTTTGGTGGGATTTCACTTCTTTTTGTAGAAACGTGGGCTTATTGATTTATTTTATTAGATTTTCTTATTTGACACAGTTTTTTTTTTCTTTTTATGAGTTGTTTTTTTATTATAAAAACAAATCGTAAGCGCGTTTAAAATACAGTCAGCGCCATCTAGCAACGTGTGCGCTGGTATCACCGCCACTCTTAGTCCAATGCATTATATTTTTATCAAATTTTGAGCGAAATTAATATTTTAGTTTATTTAATTTGTTAATTTGTTTATTCAATTTGTGTAATGTTCGATTAGAATAAAGTTAATCGTTCAACTATTTCTTCTTGTAAACTTGTAAGTATAAAAGCCAGTCTAGTCTTATCCAGAGTTTTCCTTTAATTTTATTGCGTACTAGCAGTCCGCCCCGGCGTCGCACGGATGTAATAATGATAAAGGTAATTTTTTTACACCTTGGGTAACATTATCGAATTTTTCATAAGGATCCCTAATAGTGAGATGTATGGTATTACATACTTTTTTGTAGATATTGATGTTCTCTTTAAAACTGTAGTACATCACTTTGCTCTATTGTCAACAATTACAGCAGCGTACGCGATATAAAGATTTTTTTGGTTTTTTTTTACACGTTGGGTTACATTATCGAAGTTTTCATACGGATCCCTAATAGTTAGACATATAGTATTGCATACTTTTTTGTAGATATTGATGTCGTCTTTAAAACTGTAGTACATTACTTTGCTCTATTGTCAATAATTTCCGCAGCAAACGCAATATAAGGATTTTTTTTTAATTTTTTCACACTTTGGATTACATTATCGATGTTTTCATACGGATCCCTAATATTTTTGAAAATATACTATAGCCTTTGTTCATCAGGGATAATGTAGGATTCTAATGGTGAAAGAATTTTTCAAATCGGTCCAGTAGTTGAATATTTTTTGTAAAGGCGGTATGTCGATCTCTAATAGTTTGGTTAGGCTCTTGTGTTTTCTTATCAGGGTCACCAGGTACTCCAGATCTTCGATTATCCTAGTTTTTATGGTTTTCCCTTTATGTGGCCATTAAACCCTAACTCTGTACCAAATTTCAGCTCTCTGAGTTTATGGGAAGTACTAGTTCTATTCTGATGATCATAAGTGAGTGAGTGAGTGAGTGAGTGAGTGTCTGTCTAAAATGCGAAACTTTGCTTTCGCTTAACTTCGTAACTAAATGACCTACATACTTGAAATTTTGGATTTTAAGTACGTGATTATGGCTTACTGGATGACGAAAATTTCAGCGTTCTGGTCTTATCCAGAGGTTCTCAAATAGGGGCCTGAAAATGCGGCGAAATGGTTCCAGTAAAGGATGGTACGGCAGTGTTTGCTTCGCGCTCGACTTGGCGGGGGCACTGCCGTGCCCCCAAATTCAATACTACTAATCAGTGCTAAGAGTCTCTGAGCTAAGCTGCGGACAGACGGACGGACGGATGAAGGACATGGCAAAACTACTAAATGGGTTTTTGTAGACTACGAAATAATTAATAAAAATTGAATTATATATACAAATTGTTAATAATAATTAATTAAACAATAAAACGTGTTTTACGTACACAAACCTCTTCATTTCACTAAAAAAAAAGTACATTGTTCTACGAATTTTTCATATGCAAATTTAACAACTCCCTACGTCATTTTCTAAACATGTCTACGCCATTTTTAAAATCCGAGTTGGCAACCCTGAGAGTGAACTAGTCACTGACCTGTAATAGACAAGTACGCTGGACTAACTATAGGCCGGGTCATAGTGAGGCGATTTGATTTTCGCCATTTTGGCGCTGACAGCAGCAGTGGGTGGGAACGGAACTAATAATAGAGATGGGACAGTGAGATAAAATACATCGATAAAAATGTCTAATACTTAATCCATGCAGTAAAATGAAAATAATTGATCCATTCTTTTAATGATGGCTAATGACCAAAATATTATAGTCGGAGCAGTTATACTAAGATTTAGCAAATAGTGGTAATGAATAGCTAGATAGATCCAACAATACCTATAATAAGGAAAGTTTTTTAAATAGAAAGTTTTGTTTGGGAAGGAATGGAGTAGGTAAGGTATTTATAGAAAATAAAAATATATGTACAATATTTTAGCATTTTTTTATTAGTTGCCTCCATAATGCCGATTTCAGTAGGTATACAATTTAAATTCGTTTCTGTACATTAAATATTTATATGAAAAAATAATTGCAAGAGTTATGTCTAATTAAACAGTCTTCAGAGAAGTGTTTTGAACAGATGTAATCATATTTTTGCGGACGCCAACTAGGCTTTTCAATGTTTTTCAGTCATAATTCCAGTCTTCTATTGTCAGTCGGAAACCTGTAATTTAGTAATAATTGTTTTAAAATAATATGTATTTGATAATAAAAATCTGTTGTCGGCGACTTCCGTTCTTGAAAGTAAATAGATATTGATAGTAAATAATATCGATAAGTTTTATCGACAAGGAACTTTGACAGCACTATTGAATTTTATTGTTTATCAATAACCGCTAATACAAAGACAAATGTGTTATAAATCACGTACAATAAGATTAGTGACAGATTTTTAAGTGCCTATATTACCAATAGAAGTTTAATTTGTTGAATAATAGCCGTAAATTCACTTACTTGTGGAATGTAACTCCGCTTCCTTTCTGGTAACGAGTTTTACATAACACGCACTCTTTCATGGTTTACCCATTAACTATTATCACTTATTTATGTAACAACTATATTAATACGACACAACAAACAAGTTTAATCGCCTTACACCTTCAAAAACACTTTATAAACACGGAGACAATCCAACCGAAGAGACGGCCATTTGAAGTTTACGTCAGATTTAGTTCTTCACCCACGCATTGGGGGCGCTTCAAATAGGCACAATAGAGAGCTGTCATTATAAAGGGTATCATTAGTCCAGCGTACTTGTATATTAGAGGTCAGTGGAACTAGTCCATTTAAAATTGGAGCCGCGTGTGCGTGTCCGATCCGATCCCGATCCGAACAAAACTAAAACGTAGTGGTTATATTCTCTTGGAACAAAACCAGAACGCACTTTTGCAACAGTTGCGATTAGAACAAGACCTAATCACAACTGTTGCAACCTTAAGAATTACCTTTTAAACTCACAAGTCCATCCATAGGTAGTCGTTCTAGGCCTCATATTTTATTATATTATTCATAAGTAGGTATATTATTTTGTTTTTGCTATTTAGTTTATATATTTTTATAGAATGTTAAATAGTAGGTTTCTTTAGAATTTAAGTAATGTAAATATATGCACTGTGTAATATACAGTATGCTGCCCCACACGCACTATGGCTCCACTGAAAATCAGCGCTGCATCAACTCTCGCTGTTGCAGCATATAGCTGAGTGGTGACCAATTTTGTTGTCAATGTTACCAATATGTGTTTTTTGTTTAGTTTTAAGAGATTATGTTGACACAAAATAAATTTATTCTTTCTTTCTTTCTTTCTAAAAGTATGAAATTTCTCCAATGTGAGTTACCATGGGGGTAGCTAAATTGCTTTTGCAATAAGGCCCTTATCACATACTATACATCACACAGCACATTCTTGTGTTTGTATTATTTTTTTGAGAAGATTTTATATTATTTTGGCATCTGAAAAATCATATTGTAGAAAACATGTGCAAGTCCACACTGGAAAAAAGCAATATTCTATAATTTTTAAACTTTAAGAAATACTAATTTAAAATCTATCTTTTGCAAAAGGTATGATTTGTCTGGGTATAGACGACGCGGGTGTACAACTTGCGTCTTTTTATCATTTTGTGGATGTATAACGGGTTAATCAATAGCCTATTTTTTAAAACTAGGGTTATACCTTGGGGATTCCAATTAGGTTTTTTTAAACGGCTTTATGGGAAGAATAGGTCATTTTCAGGTTAAAAATCTATAACTTTCATGTTACCAAAGATATTCACATGATTTTTTTTACCGCCGCGGCGGTATGGCCCTTTGAGTAAACGAATAAAAAAGTAGGGTTATTTAAGATGCTTGAAATTTTTAGTTTTTTGTATGGTATGGACTGAGTCAATCATCAGGACAAGACGGAAAACTTGAAGGATTTTACAAAAACTGGTTTAAAAAAAAAACTTCAAATTTATAGTCGTTAAGTGGATTGTGGAATTATTACCACATTTTGCAGTAGTTAGCATAGCATTACACATGACAGGTTGCAAGCCCGTCGCATGTGCCAAATGTAATGTTTGGACTCTGACTACCCCCGTTCAAGGATCCGTGCGCCTGGAGATCTAAGAGGATGTCTACCGTACTTGAGTATTACAATCCTATTTTTATTTCTAATGTTTCCTTCAACTTTTATGAAATTATCCATCAATCTATTGGACAAGGTACAGTTATTTGAGTAAAAAACGTAATAAATATTAAAAAAGTTTATTAAAATTAACCTACATAATTACTAGTTTACGCAATAAGGAGTCCACACCTGGCAGTGATAATGTATATTCATCGGCCACACGTAGCTGTAATATACCATAATGTACATTATAGCTGCCGCATGTGGGACCTGTACCTTAAATCTAGGACTTTATCGTTTAACCCTTTCAACTCCGGCGAAAAAAATAAAATGTTCAAGAATACCCACTTCGTATTTTTGGTGATTCCGTACCTAAATAAGCATATAAATCGATTAGTTTAATTAGTTTTACTGTAAAACGACTGTAACACATGAAAAAACCATAACCGTATATGTTGCGTTGGTGGCTCACAGCAACAAAAGTTATTCACTAGGTCCGACGACGCGCCTTTTGCGGTGAAGTTTAGGATGATGTTATACAATATGTACTTGCTAACACAACTATGATTAGAAATAGGCCGCTACCGCCCGCGGCTTTACTCACATGGTACCTGGATTAAAATTGTCCTATATGTTATTCGAGGGCATAAGGACACATCTAAATATGTGCACAAACTTTCTAAATTAAATCCTTAGTAGGATATACCATATTAGCTAAATAATTACTTACTGGGTCCTATTATGGGTACCTACCTAACATCAATATTGATATTCATATAAAAGAAAGTCACTTATTTAGAGATTTAATCAATCATCAAAATAATAAAGATACCTATATATACTTACCGACTTCGTTTAACTTACTTCGATCGAAAACAATGGTGGTAGAATACCATCCAGAATATTTTTATTGCTGGGAGCCAATAAACGCACGGTTTGAGTTGTAAAAATTCTTGATGCATTTTTTGGCAGAATTTGCTGATAAATAACCATTTGCAAGAAATTGTATTTAATATAGACATTTACCTTTCGAAAACAGTTGCCCAACACACTTTAGAACCATTCAAAATCGAAATATCTTATGGAGAATTCGGACCACTTTCACGTGTTTTTTAAAACGTCTGCAGCACAAAATGATATTTTTTTATCCTGAAACCAAGGGTATTGCCAGTTTCTAATATTATTTTTCTGTCATATTAACGTGTCAAAACTTGTCAAAATATGTAGAAACTCACTGTAAAAAATCTATTTGAAACTACCCTACTACAGAACGAATATGGTGCGTTGTCGGCTCCCAGTGAACAAACGTGAAAACGCATATGGCGCGTTGCCGGAGTTGAATGGGTTAAATTAATACTTCGAGTGATGTCCAATCGCACCCTCGTCATTTTAACACATTGATTACACACAAATTTCGTCATTGCGACACTATACTTATTTTGTTTACATTCACAATTTAAACATAATTTTAATTAATATCTTATACATAGAATTGGGACTTCCGGTCGGCTCGTAGATCTGTCAACATTCACGTCAGTACTCTCCGCAGAAAAAACTAAAAAGTGTGCAAAAAAGTGTCTACATAGTGCATCTCTACCGAGAATCCGTCCTAACAACTCAAAAGGAACATTCGAAGAACAAAATCAAAGTACAAAAGTAAGGTTTCGCGTGATAAGTGAAAACAAAGTTCGCTAACATAACCTAAAAAGTGCATTTCATGTAGGTACTTTGACAATTTTCATGCTTTACCAACATAACAATAACGAGGAAATAGTGCCAACCCAAAGATACATTGAATAAATAATAAGAAACTTCTAAAGCAAATGTCAAGTGACTTTGACAGAAAGTGATAATAGAAAGCAAACGTAAAAATGGACCAAAATATGGAGATGTTGTTAGCAAAACTTCAAGAAAAGCTGAATCAACAAACTGTAAGCATAACAAAGTCTGTGACTGAAAATGTACTGGAAGCATTAGACGAGAAAATAAAACACATTGTAAGGGAAAATAAAGCGCTAAAAAGCAAAGTATCAGAACTCGAACAGAAAATAAACTTTATGGAAAAAGATAAACGCAAAAATAACCAAATTTTTTTCGGAATGGAGGAAGCAGGAAAATCTGAATGCGAGCTCGTCGATTATGTAAAAGAAATCATCTCAGACATGGAAATTCATATTAAGCAAAAGCATTTGACAGTCTGAACCATAAATATATCTGGTCTAGTCTAAGAGAACAAGGAGTGGATCCTACCTACATTGAACTAATAAAAAACATATACAGTAAAAGTAAAAGCCGCATAAAACTGGAAACAAAAGGAGACCCTTTTCCTATAAACAGAGGAGTCAGGCAAGGAGATCCATTATCCCCGAAGCTGTTCAATGCTGTGCTGGAAAATATATTTAGACAATTGGACTGGGACAAATTCGGTCTTAACATTATCGGGAGCCGCCTAAATCATCTGAGATTTGCAGACGATATTATCCTGCTAGAAGAAGATCCCAGGAAATTAGATCTCATGATAAATACCCTAGCAAATAAAAGCAGAGAAGTAGGGCTAGAAATGAATGCGAGCAAAACAAAGCTAATGACCAACAACACAGAGGACAATATAGAAGTCCATGGAAACAGTTTTGAATATGTGAGTGAATATGTATACCTAGGACAAATTATCTCTCCCCATGACTATGTCACAGGAAGTAAACAAGAGAATAGCATGTGGTTGGAAAAAGTATTGGTCCCTGAAGGAAATAATGAAGAGCAAAGATCTAAACATGCACATCAAGAGAAAGACCTTCAACACATGCATTCTACCTTGCATAACATATGGATGCGAAACTTGGTCACTTGCCGAAACCCATAGAGATAAACTTGAAAAATGCCAAAGGGCAATGGAAAGAAGCATGTGCGGAGTCAAATTAAGTGATAAAATCAGAAACTCAGAAATTAGAAGGAAAACCAAAGTCAAAGACATATTGGCTCATATAGATCATTTAAAATGGGGTTGGACAGGACACATGCTTCGATGCAAACTAAACAAGTGGAGCAAACAAGTGACCCTATGGTACCCAAGAGAAGGGACGAGAAAACAGGGACGTCCCAAAATAAGATGGGAAGATGATATCCGCCTTACCTTGGGACCATACTGGACTAGAGTTGCAGAGGACAGAGCACAATGGAGAGAGTTGGAGGAGGCCTATGCCAAAAGGCACGCCGAACTGCGGGACATCATATAAACTTTGTTAAAATTTCCAGTTAACAATAATTGTACCCAAAGTTTGGAAATAAATGGCTTATTATTATTATACATAGAATTGTACAAAACAAACTACCCAGAAACCAAAACTACACTGCGGCCAGCGCACAAAATGATTTTTTATACAAAATTAGGAAGTAATAAACAAATAGCTTGAGATCATAATTTAGGCATAATTTAGAAAAAATGCAAACATACAAATAAAAAAATAAACACTAATTTAAAATTAACACACATTTTTATCTCCTACTTAATATTATTCATCATCTTCAAGTAAAGTGTTGATTGATTACGTTCCAGTTAGCGCTAAATTAATGTATGAAAGTGTCAAAACTATCAAATGTCAAATGGTACGTTCGTTTTTGGTAATCGCCGAGTACTTACGCTTACTTAGGACTTTACTTGAATATGGTGAAACAGGCCCTAACACTTATAATATAATATCAACCTGATGATATCGTCCAGGTCAGTTCCTCAAAGGGACTTCTCCACGGCTTATAGCAATGAGGGTTGAAGTCGTGAAAGGCACTGCCGTAGGTAAAACTTGTATCTGATTATACGACCACAACTATATTACGCAAGTAATAACTTAATAAGCATTATGACATACATACTACATAGTACCTAGTTATCTAGTTTACTAGTTATCTTAGTTCAATGTATGTAATTTTCAGAGAAAGTAATCACTTAAACTATTAGCGAAAACGCTATCAGAAACTTAAATTCTAGAAATAAGAATGTTTAAGATTACACATTATAGATGTACCAGTTTTCAATAAACACTAAGAAATACTGATATTTACAAAGAGAGATTACAGGCTTAATAACTTATTTATAAAAAAGTTTCATTGTTAACCCTGACATTCCTTTGACATGTTATATACGGTTGATATAGTTATAGAACAACTATATTAATAACCAAGCAGCGTGATGACGACGGTGAGGCCTTACAGTCCTCACACCGGCGGTGTGCTGAGTAGTCTTAATTCAACCATGTTCATCTGAAATGATAAAGATTATGATCAATAAAAACATAAAAAGTCTCATGTGTATCAAACAAAATATAAATATATAAATAAATATTGATACTTTACACCAACTAGCTCCAAACTAAGCCAAGCTTCTAAACTAATCTATTAAAGGAACCATGAGTGGTAAGGTTGTAGATTTTGACATTCTGTATGAAATTTTCAACTGACGAAAAGAGGTTTTTAAATCGACGCATTTTTTTTTTTGTTTTTAGGTTTCCGTACCCAAAGGGTAAAAACGGGACCCTATTACTAAGACTTTGTTGTCCGTCTGTCTGTCCATCTGTCTGTCACAGGGCTGTATCTCATGAACCGTGTCAGCTAGACAGTTGAAATTTTCACAAATTACGTATTTCTGTTACTGCTATGACAACAAATACTAAAAACAGAATCTATAATTTTATGATAGAATGTGTCAACATCTAAGACCTTACTGGTATAATACTTATACTTTTATTTGTGAATATATAATCTACTTGCTACAATATAACATTCAGATACAGAAAAAATCATTTATGACAATCTATTTATTACATGTTTGTCCTGAGGTGAAGAACACTGGTTGTTGGTTGACCTAGCAGTCTTGAAAATAGTAGCACAGTTGCAAATTGTTGTTATCGCAATCGCGGAAGTTCTAAATAAATGATGATTTGATTTTAAGGCCCTGTATGTCGACGATTGCTCTTTTTCGAAACGAAAAAAGAAATACTTCTGAACAAGCCACATCTCCTATTTTATATTAAGATGTACCCATCTTTAATCACTTCGATAAATAATCCTACCGACCGCTGCAATGACGACAAACACACGGGGCACCATGGGCGGCGCGTGGACTGCCTTAGCTTTTCGAATAAATTAATGATATAAATTATGTATAATTACTTATCAAAAACCTATTCTAGTAGAAATCTAGATCTACATATTACCTATCTTTATCAATAAATCACAAGTTGATCTTAATAGTAGGTATCAAAGTATTTCGATCATAAATTCTAAAACGTATCATTTTTAAATAATATCTTTATCGTGAAAAGTTTCTGCTATTATGTTTTTAGCTTAATAGAAATCTAGGTAGGAACCTGAAGTAATATATTTATAAAAATAGGAGATGTGGCTTGTTCAGAAGTATTTCTTTTTTCGTTTCGAAAAAGAGCAATCGTCGACATACAGGGCCTTAAAGTGATGATTGAATTTTTTGTTTTTTCGTATGGGCCGAGAAAATCCGGATAAGACGGAAATAGTGATAAAACCGTATTATCTTAGAATATAATAACGAACTAAAAAAAAAAATAACTGTTTAGCTATTCATAGTTTTGAATAAAAACGAAATTAGTGTTTTGGAAGAACCAACTTTGGAAAATGAATCTATCGAGAAAAGTTTCACGAAGTGTAAATTAAATCCTTAAGTTATCTTTGCCATAAATATACAAAAATGTATGTTTTGCGGTTATTGAGAAAAAACGATTCTGCATTCATCAAAAAATTGTATTACTAGTCTTAAGCTGTTGTTGTAGTATGAGTATTCGGCTGGAAAGTACAAATAAAAAAAAAACTCTAATTAAGAAGCCGAAAGCAAATGAAAGCCGCTGAGCTGCCAAAGCCCATTAGCCTATTTGGGTCCTCTGTAGGTAGGGCCCTAACAGGCTAATATAATACAATGAGGTAAGCATAATGTTCTATTGTACCTACTATTTAATATATAAATAGTACTACTAAACTTTGAAACAATTTTCAGGGAGGCCTCTATATCTTAATAATATTTTAAATGCATAAGTGTGCGAGGATGTTTGTATGTTGTGCCTCAATCAGGCCTGAACGACAGAACGGATTAAGATGACATTTGCCGTTGACGTAGATTATACCCTCGAATAAAAAATAGAGTACTTTATAACCAAAAAAATATCCCAAAATGATTAAAAGACGATTTGAGTATAGATGGCGCTGGTGTGTAAAAATCTGGCATCAATTTTGATAAATGCATTCTACCAAAAAAATCAGAGAAATTGTAAAATTTGGAATCATCAATTTGGACAGGACGTCTGTCGCGGGTTAGCTAGCAATTTATATTATAAACTAGCTGCTCGGCCCGGCTTCGCACCTGTGGTACCTGGATAAAAAGTCTCCCGATTTGTGCAAACTTCACATAAACCATCTACTAAATAGTTCGAAAAAAGCCTAAACATTTGGTTTTGATAGGTGAGCCCGTTCTTGAGTTATACAATTACAACGAAAAGTGGCATTGATTTTTATATATATAGATAGTAGGTACAAGATAACAACAAACAAGTTATTGAAATAACGAAAAACCTCCGCATAGTTTGTTGCGAGTATATTCCGTGCCTCCTGAGCACGTTTCTACTGATGCGGAGGTGTGCGGACCGTAAATTGAGTAATTTTACTATTTCGAGCACTGTGATTGGTAAATTCTCGATCCGTGCGGAATGCACAGCTCCGCGTCAGTGGAAACAAAGCCTAAACTTGGGTTTGCTAAAATTGTTTAGCTTATGCTGGATTAAAATAAATATTGGCGGACTTTACACACAACGCCATCTAGCCCCAAACTAAGCAAAGCTTGTACTATGGGAACCAGATAACTGATAGAATACTTAATATCTTTCACGCAAAAACTACTGGACGGATTTTGATGAAACTTTTTTTGTTATGTGGCTATTAGTCCTCGGCAACATATAGGCTATAATTTATTTTGAAGATTGGAATACCAGATGTGAAACTATCCGACGACCAGTGAAGCGGGCACCGTTCAGCTAGTTATAAATATAATCTTATGTCGACTAATTCGTTTTGAGTGCGAGGTTCAGCGTTATTAATATTTGTGTGATGAACATAGATGTTTGCTCTGTGTCTGGGTGTTAGTATGTATCATATGTATGTATTTACAAAAAAAAGGGACACCCGGATGGAACGAAGTTCTTTTCGATTAATTAGTGAAGGAATTGTAATAAAATTTTAAATCTTTTAAGTTAAAATAATATGTTTTTTATTATTATCAAATATAATGTAATATAAACTTAATCAGTAGGCTCAATTTTTGTCAATCTAGTCAAGCATGCACAAACCGCGGCCCGCGGGCCGCATGCGGCCCTCTGTCAATGTACGTGCGGCCCGCCAGCAACTTAATAAAATTTGCTAAATACATAATTATGAAAAATTTCAATACCTACGCCGCGCCGCGAATCGCGATATTTGAACTCGCGCTCTGAACTATTCGGAACCGCGCGAACGTAACCGAAAGAGGCAGCACCATTAATTCTGGCTTAGTAACTCTGTTAAAGCAGCACCTTCAAATTCAAAACGTAGATATCGAAGATTTAATGCAGTTTCATTGCATCATACATCAAGAGGCCTTATGTTCAAAGTTATTGGGATTTGAAAACGTAATGAAAGTTGTTGTACCCACTGTTAACTTCATAAAATCCAGAGGCCTGAATCACAGACAATTCAAACAATTTCTTGAAGAAATAGAAAGCGAATATGGAGATTTACTGTTTTACACAGAAGTAAGGTGGCTTAGCCGTGGATTAACACTGGAGCGGTTTTTGAATTTAATAGATGAAATCGAAATATTTCTTACGGATAAGAAAAAGGATGTCCCTGAAATAAAAAATCCTGATTGGTTATGTGACTTAGGTTTTTTAGTAGATATCACCAACCATTTGAATGTCTTAAATACGCGACTTCAGGGCAAAGATCAACTGATTTCTCAGCTATATTCTCATATTTTATTTTTTCAAAACAAGTTGACTCTTTTCAGATCCCAAATAAATCAAGGCAATTACGTCCATTTTCCAAATTATAAGAAAATGGCTGAAAAATTTTACAAAACTGAGGTCAATCTCGCTTATGTGGAAAAACTGGATGTTTTGATGCGAGCTTTTGAAGAAGGATTTTCCCAATTTAAAAAAGTTAAACCTCTCTTAGACGTATTTAGTAATCCTTTTGCCATTTTGCCTGAACATGCACCAGATTCAATGCAGCTTGAATTGATTGATATGCAAAGTGATGATAATTTACGCAACAAATTTAATGAAGGTAACTTACTTAACTTTTACCGCTGCATTGATGAAAACGCGTACAAAGCACTGCGAACAAATGCTTTAAAATGCGTAAGCTGGTTCGGATCTACCTATATTTGCGAACAAACGTTTTCGATTATGAACCTGAACAAAACAAAAAATAGAAACAGCCTAGCAAACGAAAACCTGGAGGGAATATTACGTGTGGCGACAAGCAATTTAGAACCAAATATAAAAAAAATTGGTAACACCATACAATGTCATGCATCTACCAGTCATACTTAAATTGATAAGAAAATATAACGTTAATCTTTTTGAAACTTAATTCAGTTGTTTTTATTTTCTGTGGCCCACCTTTAGCTCATAATATGCCCAAGTGGCCCCTGGTCCTAATAAGTCTGTGCAACCCTCATCTAACTAGCTAGATTCTAGCTAGTTAGATGAGAAACAAACGCAAAGCAAATAAATAGGTAAGTAGATACCTTCCTAAGTAGATACCACCTACCAACTAATGATGTTTTGGTAATCTCCTACTTGCACAATAAGTCGTTTATTAGTTTACAGTTATGTTGTACTGAACACAAAATAACGTGGGACAAGGGAAGGGGAATCAACTTTGACTTTGACTTCGACCTCGACTTCGACTTCGACCTCGACAACGACCTCGACCTCGACAACGACCTCGACCTCGACAACGACCTCGACCTCAACCTCGACCTCCACCTCGACCTCGACCTCCACCTCCACCTCGACCTCAACCTCGTCCTCCACCTCGACCTCCATCTCGACCTCCACCTTGACCTCGACCTCGACCTCCACCTCCATCTCGACCTCCACTTCCACCTCGACCTCGACCTCCACCTCCATCTCGACCTCCACTTCCACCTCGACCTCGACCTCGACACAATTAATAGATATATGTATATATTAATAGATATACTTTAGCAAAAAAGTGTCGTGACAACTTTTCGTAAGAATTTTTTCAGTCTAGCCCCCTTTCACAACGCGCGATAAGGAACTTCGTTCCAAAAAGTATATAAGTATTCTATCAGTTATCTGGTTCCCATAGTACAAGCTTTGCTTAGTTTGGGGCTAGATGGCGATGTGTAAAATGTCCACCAATATTTATTTATTTATATTTATTATTTATTTAATTTAGGTAAATAATGAGTATGTTAACTATAATTAATTACGTCAAGTCATTCGCAGATACCGGTTTAAAGCGAAGATGACTTCTCGCTCGAGGACCTGCCGAAAAAAATCACTGTATGGGTTTATAAAATAAATGATCAATCACCATACGAGGGGAGGTCAAAGAAATCGCTGAATGGCAAGGTAGGGTCAAATTAAACGAGTTATTATATTATCATTTCAATATACTCTACACAAGGTGTAATGATTTCTTCAGTGCTTACAAAATATATAAGGAATAATAATCGAAGGAACCAGTTCGGAGTATATGGAGGTTCCGTTGCCACATTAAAAAAAAAACAGTGCAATGGCTGTTTTTTTTTTTGTGACTATTTGACAATGACAATGACTATTTTGTGGTGCAAAAGCAGTATTCTTTGAGTACACTTTCACTTTCCTCTCAGTTTTCCATGATAACATCTTTTGATTTTACCAGTAGATTAGCATAGTTTCTTCTTTTGATATTCCGTCCTTTTTCTTCGATTAACAAAATACTCTTCGAATACAAAAAAAAAACAATAGTCATGCTTTTTTCCCCCGACTACGCCTTAGAATTTTGTAGGGGTGCTACACCTTTTTTGTCACTGTATGATCTCCTGCGTTGATTCAGGCGAATTAACTTAATTTTCGTCGCCAGAAACAATTTAATTCCTGTTCTCGCTACTGATATCAAGAGCAAAACAAGCAAGAGCACTCGATTCTCTGTCATTTTTTGGTTGAGAGCGAGAGATATGCTAAGATGACCATGGAGTACATTCGGAAAGGTTATAGCTATATTCCATTTCTACGAATTATTTCTTCTTTAATCAAACATCTTCAAGATCGACTTTTACTCGACTTTTACGATGAGGTCTGATGAGGTGACCTCAATCCGCCGACTCGACGACTCTCCTTGCTTGAATAGAATGTGTCACTTTCAAAAACAATGATTATAAAACATTATTGTAACTGGACAAAAGTCGCCAGTAACAGATGACATGTTGTCTTCTAAAACGATATCAGACGTTTTTATTTTGGTAAAGATCTTTACAACGGCACTAGCATAATAGTGTCCATGGTTAGCGCTTTCCTTCCGATTAACCTGCTAATATAATTATCAACTAAAGGACTAATAAACCTTATTCTGCGAATCTTTTGACATCCCCTCGTACCACGCTTTTATATGTATGTCCATCGAATGTAAAAATCTACTTTCGTACTATTGTAAATAAGTTAATCTTGTTATATTTTAATATAACAAGTTTTTATTTTATTGCGTATCTACGCATACTCGTAAATTGCAAGAACACGTTCAATCAAACGTGGAAGACCACTTATTTAGAATTTTAGATGATGGTACGATACATTAAGCGCGCGGTGAATGTAAAATTTAGTATATAGTATTAATTCGCATAGCATAAACTAATTATTATTTACTAATTTTGTTTGTTTTTATAGAAACTGATCATTACGTTAAATTATTATAGAAGTCTATCCTAATAATATTATAAATGCGAAAGTTTGTGATAAGGCTGCTATGCTTGTTCCCTAATCAAAAATAAACGACAAAACGGATTAAGATGAAATTTGTTGTAGTATGTAGATAAAAATCAGAATAAATAAAGGGGTCATTTTTAATCCGAAAAACAACCCTTAAATGATAAAAAAAACGCAAAAAGGATGATTTTGGTATAGATGGCGTTGGTATGCAACAAATCTGACATCAGTTTAGGCAACTGCATTAGACGCATTTTACCAAAAATGTCATTAAATTTGGACACGATTACGTTTGTCGCGGGTCAGCTAGTAGAAAATAAAACGGATTTATATTTTACTGATTTCAAGGTAATATTTGCCTAAATGAGTCATGAATCCATTTTGTCACTTATAAAGTCGTTCTATTTCTGGTACTTTTTAAAATAATGATGTATTGCTGTTGCATTATAAATGTTTAGATGCAACGGACAAAGCGTTGTTCAAGTCACCGCAGCCTGTACGATGTACGTATATCTTGATGAACCGAAAAAAATATTAATTTTACAACGGTTATGACCAAAAACATTTCTTGTTGTGTTAAAAGCAGCGATTTTTCTACTATTTGAGCATAGTAGTAAGAATTATACTACGGCCGTTCAGAGAATGCGTTCCTAACACGTCGACGACGTAACTTTGTAATGGCGTTGCAGTTACGATAAAAATATTATTGCTGGTTGTTTACCGTTTTAACAATTGATGAGCATTAAAACAACATTATTATATCAATAATCAATTAATGTTATAATTTTGTGCCAAACTGAGTGTCAAATAACTTGGTAAACAATATTTTTCTAAATCTAAACTGCGCTATTACAAGTTTATGTCAGCGCTTTATATTTGTAGTGCTGTGCTAACAATAACAGGCAATAATAGTATCGTAATCTGTTCTTATACAGTTATACTTTATAAAATAATACGTTTTGTTTTTCTTTTTAAGAATTTGAAAATAATGGACTATAAGATAACTTTTATAACTAAAATATAAATTTTAAATGATTCCGCCAATTTAAAACGAAAATAATCTTAAAAATAACGCGGCGGTTCATTTTGGAGGAACGGTAACGAACTCAGTGTTATGTTGTGCCCATCACTAGTCGTGACTAACTGATAGGTGTCAGGAACGCATTCTCTGAACGGCCGAACTCTAACTAAAGTTATTTCTAAACATGCCTCGACCAAAATGTCACTGACTGACTCTATATTCTTCGTCCAAATTTAATTCATGCCAATTCTTTCGTAAACAAATCTATTTCTAGGGTCAACAAGCTATGCCAGGTGGAGTTACTTCTAGCGTCTATTATGCAAAGCTACTGTAAGAGGCTTTTTACAGAATATAGCGTTACAGGTTATATACAATAAGTTACCATGGTTAAACCGTCTTATCTACTACAGTGGTTAACGTATGCATGCGGTAAGAAAGTTAGCTTGATTATTGGTACCATGAGTTATGATCGTGTTAACTACAGTAGTAACAGTTTTACCTATACATCGTGAAGTTTGCGTTTGATATGTTTGCAGCAACTAACAATACATATTTTCACAAACTTTTCATTGTCGTAATTGATACTAAGTGGATTTTCCATTAGATCACGCATCTTAATTATTAAGTCTTTTTGTGCGTGTCTTTCGTTCATTAATTCAGCGGCCAATAACATTTTCTTTACCTATATAAAAATGCGAAAGTAACTCTGTGTCTCTCTGTGAAGTTATCATACTACACCGCTGGACCGGTTGTGATATAAATTTATATCGAGATAGTTTAGAGTCTTGGGACGGACATAGGCTACTGTTTTCCCATAATTTTCTTTTGATTTGTAGGAATATAAATGTTTAACGATAAAGTAGTTAAAAATCGATTTTGCGAATTTTCGCGGATGAAGTAAAAGCTATTTATTAATTAACTAAAGCTCAAATTTTTGAATGTTATTAATCTTTTAACGTAAATTGATTTCGTTGAGTGCTGTAAATACTGTAGTTATAGTATGCTACTATGACATCTGTCATGTCTATCTCATGGTACCGCCATAGTTGGTAATTCAGTTATCTCGACAAACTGTACTTACTACTTTTTTTTAATACGAACTTTCCTATTCTGTTCATGTTCAAAGGGTAACCGGAGATTGAAAGTTTGGAAACTACTATCCTATTAGTTCAGTCATTAATCCCCGCCGTAAAAAAAGAGGTGTTCTAATTCTAATTAACGTATCTGTGTGTATGTCTATGGCATTGTAGCTCCTAAACGAAAGGACCGATTCTGATGCAGTTATTTTTGTTTAAACTGACATGATGAAGATATCCTGTGACTTCAGAAGCAGGGTTTTTTAAAACATTTAAATTAATGTTATTTTATTTCGTATATATTTTTCATTTATATATTATTTAGGTTGGACGTCAATCTCAATAAAATAATGTAAATGAAAAATATCAAACTAAATCATTAATTCTAAAACGTAAATTTAGTCAACGCCAATTTACACTTTAACGTGAACAGAATATTTTTTGCCGGTTTGTGGTAACAACAGAAATGAAAACCAAACCAAGAAGCCGTAAGAGCTTTGCCGTAAGAAGTTTACTACGCTAGACCTACGGAAATTAGTTAATAGTTATTAACATGAATTTTACTAAACTACGCATTTTAGTACCCTGCGTATCCGCAAGACAGCGTGTACAAGTTTTCATATATATTTTTATCTATAGCCGCTTATTGCTAGGTCGACCTTGGTTTTTTAACATAGGCCAAAGAGTTAACCAAATACCAGAGCCAAAATCTCTTTTGAAAAAGGCAACTCAATTTGGCAAAAATATATTATGCAAGATTTTTTTACAGCCAAACACCTCAATTATGTATAAGACTTACATAATTAGAGTAATATTTATTTGTTTAAAAGTAATATTAAATCATTTTGTTAATGACTCTGTCCACTCTGTCAGTGTACCACACAATTTTCTGGTTTACTTACTTTTCGCAACCCACGAGGTTTGAAAATCAATCAGCGTTACAGAAAAACGCATAGTGATGCAAACAAACATAAATTAATCAACAAGATAAGTCAATATTCTACTTTAGCCATTACTAAAAGTGAGTAAATATAGAGATAATGAGATATAAAGTAAGTTATTGTGCGGTTCCCTCTATATGAGTGAGGGCAGGGAAATTTTAATAACTCAGTGCCTATGCTTAAGCTCTTTGCCTGTCTTGTCACAACAGTGACATTTATTGGCATACCCTTGTTTACAATTCGGTCTACGTAAAAAAACCAGAGTATTTTATATACGCGTAGCTTAAGAGCGGTTGATTTTTCTATGTGCGCATAGAGAGCGGCTTCCACTCTAACGGAGACTAATAGTTATGTGGTACCTTTAGTAGTGGGGCCCAAGGCCCTACGGATGCGATTCTCTATAGTGTTATTTATATCCTGGAGCTCCGAGTAATCATAGAGCAGGGTGACAGGCGGGCCGCGCTCGCCGCGCTCCTCCCTTGGCGCGACGCTGTACGAGCGCAGGCCGTGCTTCAGGCACATCAGAGCGCGGTGGTCGTTGTAGCGGACAGTCTGTGAAAGTAACAAATATTATAAACAAGCTGATCCAGCGAACTTCGTACCGCATTCCAACAAAACAAAAATTAGAAAAATCGGTCCAGCAGTTCTCTAGTTTAAGTGTTGTAACAAACCCTGATTGTATATAGTAAGATATAAAGACATTTCAGAGTAAGGGTGAGTTTCCATCTACGTTGAGCTGTGCAAAGCTGTGCAAAGCGGACCAATGATAGCGCTCAAATATTCGTGTTTGAAATGTCAAGCGCTGTCATTGGTTCGCACAGCTACGCGTGGATGGAAACTCACCCTAAGCATTTAGTCAAAGGAAAAGAATACAAATAATTAGGTGGTATTCGCTGAATAGAATTTACGAGGGAAGTAATACAAACTTATTGATGTAGTTAGTGGACGTTTGTCTAGTAAACAATATTATGAAGGGGTCAAAATTTGCTCGAAATGATTCGTGTGAATATACACACGGCGCTTTTCTTTGAACTTGTCTGACACTCTGCCGCGTGTCTAGATGGTCAATGTATAAGCAGAACAAAGTTGAAATGACGATTTAGTTTGTATACACCTCAGTTGCAAGGATACTACTAGTAACTGACCCTGGACAGGGTAAGAGGCGCGCGGCAGATGTAGCATTCATCCTGGTGCGGCCACGAGATTGGTCTCTGCTCTTCGTCTGGACGCCCGCTCTAGAACAAACATGTAATTAAGGCCTCTGTGAAAATATTAAGAGATTCATAATTTATTTTGAGAAGTACCTGTTAGAATTATTTGATTTTGTCAGTGTGTGCCTTTGAAACATAGTCATTATATTTAATATTTTTTTTTGTGGTCGATGTACACTTATAACAAATAAACGTTGTGTTTTCGTACCTGATCTAAAGTTATGTTACAATTGAACTTCTTCGCCTCGCGCCGCGTGTCCAGCTCGTCCTGAATCAGCAGTTTGATGGAGTTGTGCACTCGGGGTAGCAATTCCACGCTGACCGCGGGGTCGCGCGCCATGCGAAAAAGCAGAAGCGTGTTTGAGAACATAGCTGGCTCGCAGTCAAGGCGCAATTGCTGAGAAAAAGAGGAGTGAATTACAAGTGAGCTCGAATGAGTGAAGGGTGTTTTCCCTTACGTGTTCTTGGCAACTTGCGCTTCTATGAATCGCACTTTATATAGTCTGGTTCCAGTGGAAGATCAGCGTTGTTACCAAACACAACATCATGCTGAGCCGGATACCAATTTGTGATGTCATCATGTGGATGGCACTGAGAGACGCACCCTTAGATTATTAGATAATTTTTAATATCAATTTGTATTGCATAACTGTATATAAATAACATCTTTGGATAAATTGTCTCTTAGTTCTGTCCCATCATGGGCCGTTATAAAACTTATTCTCTCTATCTTTAATCTCAATGTTTGTTTTACCTACAGTTATGAACCCGTTCAAAACAACATACCTAAACCTGGTCATCAACAATCAAGATGCCAAAGTAATAGGGAAGTTAAGTAGGTTGTCTTTGCTATTTTTCTACAAAGCTAGCTGCTTTGTCTTTGTTATGACATAAACAGGCTATTTTGTAATTCAGCTTTAAAATATGCTTTATTGAAAAATAATGCAACAAACAACTTTTAAATGTCTTTTAACTTCAACCCTAAAGGAAGATCCAGTAAAACGACAAACAGAGAGTTTGAACTAATGAGATCTACAGAGACTGTTTTAGTAGCCAGGATCGAAAAAAAACATCACCAAGGCAAGAGTGAGCTGTCTCGACTTGTGCGTATGACTTTCCAGATTATCAAAATAACTTACCCGGAATATATGATCAATGAGGTGCAACCAAGATTTGCTTCCAAAGTAAACGCTTTCAGAGATGGTAAGACCGGTGGCGAATGATGAGGCTATGGCGTCGGGAAATACCACAATGAACTCTCCTTCTCTTTGCTCAACACGGTTAATTTTGACTCCCCTGGCGCTGAGCAGGGATGGCGGGACCATGGTAGTGTCCGAGGCCAGCCAGATGCCTTTCTTCTGAGCGACCGTCGGAGACACCACCGACATTGCGCGACGAAACTTATCCGCGTCGTGCGCTGACACCGCGTACCTATAAACAATGAAACATTTTTCACTACTGTTAACCCAGAATATAATTTAACTTATCAACTCTTTACCATTCTTCATTACTGTAGAGACAAACAACTTAAATCCTTTCAGTTACTAGATAGTTCAAGGTACCTTGTTAAATGGTGTTTGTTACTAACCATACTTTAGTGGGGCCTTCATGCATGTAATCCATCCACGCAAGCTTGTGTGGATCCATATGCCAGCAGTTCGTACTGAACAACTGATTCAGACATAGCGTAGGTACAGTTACACTGAGTGTCTTGCCCAGCGAGCTCAGGACATTGCGCGGGTTTTCGCTTAGACGCTGTAAACAAAGAAAAAATAAGGACAGTCTCGCAACTGTTATCGTGGTAGTCAAAATCAATACTCAAGTTACTTGGGTTTTTCTACAGAGGTATAATAATATCGTTTATTTTCGGAACAAGTAATAAGGTACAAATTAATCGTAAGAACGATGATAACTACAGTAGTTATTAAAACTGTGTCGCAGCTACCAACGCCCACCTCCTGGACAAGTGCAGTTTGTTCCTAACTGTATACAAAACAATTTAAAATTATTTAAAAAAATATAATAAAAAGTAAAGATCTTAAAAATAAAGCTCTATAGGTAAACAAGTGTTTTTTAGTAACTGTGTAGGTGTGTATAAGTGAGAGTGAGATAGATTCTGTGCATGTGTGTGTGAGTGTGTGTGTGTTTGAGTGAGTGTCTGTGTGTGTGTGTGTGTTTGAGTGAGTGTCTGTGTGTGTGTGTGTGTGTGTGTATGTGAGTGAATGTATTGTTATATCTATTTAATGACTCTCATTAAATCTTCAGTATCATCATAGGATAGTGATTGGAGCCAAGCAAACAATTTAGTTTTGCATTTGTGTAATGAAAGGGGATAAATACAAAGATGAATATTAGCTCTATTGTAAAGTAACGAACTGATATGGCGATTGTGGCGGCTTGCAAGTGCAGTACGCCGGGGTTCAGTCTTGCACACCTTATCAGCTCTACGTTTATTGTGAATACCTGGGTCATACGTGAGTTGGGAGTGTTTTAATAGAATAGTTTTATAAATAAATAATTGTCTTGCTGTCAATACATTGCTATGGTTATAAAGGTCTGCCGTAGGGTACTGATAGGGTTTCCGAAATATAACCTTTAAAACTGTTCTTTGGGCTCTCTCGAGTCTCATAAAAGACGTTTTGGTCGAACCTCCCCAGGCAGTCATGCAATAAGTCAGTACTGATTGAGCCAAAGAGAAATAAATAGTTTTTAAATTATCAAAATCCAGTACATGGCGGAGGTTTTTAAAGATGAAAATTAGTTTCCTAATGCGAATCACGGTACAATCAATCTGCTGTTTCCAAGATAGCGAGTTGTCAAGGGTGACCCCCAGGTATTTAATAGTACTAGTTCGTTCCAGAGGAAGGAATTCACAGGCGTATTGATTTGATTGTGTGAAGTTACAGGTATGTGGACGGATAGAGTAGGTTAAGGGTGGTTGACTTGATGTATTGGAAGAGAAGGTAAGGTATTTGGTTTTATTTAGATTAAGGGTGAGAAGATTTGCGGCTAGCCAATGCATAACGATTCTAAGTGCAGACTCCGCTAGATGAAAAACTTCACTCCAACTTTTACCACTAACGAGTAAAACAGTGTCATCTGCATAAGTTATAATTTTACAATTCGGAATGTTCAGCTGACAGAGTTGGTCAATGTAAATGAGAAATAGAGTAGGGCCGAGGACACTACCCTGGGGTACACCGAAAGTAATGTTTTCATCACCACTATAGTGACCATCAATTAGCACGCACTGAGAACGATCGGAAAGGTAGCTTCGGAATAAATCAAGCGCCACTCCTCTGATACCTACAGCTGCCAATTTAGATAAGAGAATGGGGATAGAAACTGTATCGAAAGCCTTAGATAGATCGAGAAAAATCCCGATTGTCTTACGTCTTGTGTCAAGATTTTGAATCAACGTGTTTGTTACCTCTAGAACCGCATCTTCAGTCGAAATACCTCTTCTGAAACCATATTGGTTGTGTGATAGAATGTTGTTGTAGGTCAAAAAATCAAGAAGCCTCTTGTTTATAGCTTTTTCGAATATCTTTGAAAATACAGAAAGCACCGAGATTGGTCTGTAATTAGTTACGCTGTCTTTGTCCCCAGCCTTATAAATAGGGTGAACGATGGCTTTTTTAAAAGATTCAGGGACTACACTAAGTGACAAACAAAGATTAAATATGGTACATAATAGAGGCGTAATGATATGTCGAGCAGCTTTCATTACAGAAGTCGGAATGTTGTCCCAACCTATGGCACATTTATCCTTTAAACTAAGAATTATAGCCTCAATTTCTGTGATGTCAACACTAATTAAAGCCATAGAGTTTAGAGACGGTGTAAAGGATGATGATAGAGAATCAGTTTGAGGTAAGATAAGGGTTCCTTGTCCCATGCATTCAGAAGCTAGAGATTTTCCAACATTGGCGAAGAAGTGATTCACAATATTAACAGAAGAAGAAGGTGAGTCAGCAAGCTTGAGAAGGTTAGTAGATGACGAAGCCCTCTGATTTAAGTTAGCAATTTCATTACTCACTTTCCAAGTTGCTTTAGGATTCTTTCCGGCCTTTCTCAGCTTGTTTCGTTCATGCTCACGTTTAACTTTTTTCAAAAGATTATTACAGAAGTTTCTGTAAAATATATTTTTAGTCTCAATAATTTATAACAGCTGACAGGTCAACTGTCAAACTTTCTGCGGGGTGGGTGTTTTGGTCATTGATCCTAACAAACAGCACGCACTTGTCTTAGGAACAAATAAAAAAAGACGTGTGGCACTCGGAGACTGCCGCGGTAAAGCTATTGCATAACATTTTTTATCAACTTATGTAATTATAATTATTTATTTTAGCATTCCACACGTAACAGGTTGCAAGCCCGTTGCCGCTTTCAAGAATACTAACAGGTTTCCTCACGATGTTTTCCTTCACCGTTATAAACACGTGTAACGCGCATATACATTTTTCGAGCAGAAATATCCATTGATGCACGGCCAGGATTCGATATTTACCTAACTACATGAATTCAATAATTCAATTTCAAACTTTTTAGTCGATCATGTCTTTGAAGTACCACCTATTTACCGATAGTGGTAAAATAGCGCCACCTGCCAGCGGAATTGCGAACCTCTCAAACCCCGTCATCTTACCTCTCAAACCCCGAGCATTCGCATGAGACCGCGAAAAGCACCTATAATAACGTAGTATCATCAAATGAAACTAGATGGCGCTAAAATGCGAAAATCACGTTTGTTGTATGACTTAAAATATATTTATTTTATTCTTATTTTAGTATTTGTTGTTAGAGCAGCAATATAAATACATAATCTGGTTAGCATTTGTGATAATAATAATAATAAAATGTATGTATATAGAGTACTCACTCATTTTCATTCACCATTTTTTCGTGACTTTCTTCATTAATAAATGCACGCATAAGTCATCAGATTGCGGTAGGCTTGTCAATTAAATATCGATACATTGATATATCGATATTTTCAGTTCGATATATCGATGTCAAATATCCAATATCGAAATTGTATCAAAAACGATATTTCCTTTTGTTTTTATTTGGTCGACTCATCTTTTTAATTTGGTACTTAGGTTGGTTTTTAAATGGGCAACTCTGTATTTAGACATACTGAACTGAACTGACACATGACACATGTCTTGTGTATTTGTTTAGGTAATAAATAATTATTATTTTTTATCGTTGTTCTTGATTTATTAAAAATTATGTCTATTTATTATTATTATTATTTATCTAGTAATGTACCTAAGATGACTGAAGTAGATTAGATATGATAGGTCATATTGTACCGATATATCGATATTTTAAAATAATACAAATATCGATATCTATATATATCGATACTGTATTGCATTTCCGACATCCCTAGATTGCGGGGTAAGAGGGGGATTAGGCATGCGCAGTAACGCCGATACAACCAATGCCACCTATTGGCGAGTTGCTAAACTAAAGAGACAAGCGTGATATTTCAAAAAGTCATTAAAAGTTCTGCTATTCATCGATAGATGTCAAAATCTTTAACCTACCTATTTACCTAACTACGTAGTTAGCATTCCACACGTAACAGGTTGCAAGCCCGTCGCCGCTTTCAAGAATACTAACAGGTTTCCTCACGATGTTTTCCTTCACCGTTATAAACACGTGTAACGCGCATATACATTTTTCGAACAGAAATATCCATTGATGCACGGCCAGGATTTGAACAAGAAATTAATTTGAAATTAAGGATCTATTTACCTAACTACATGAATTCAATAATTCAATTTCAAACTTTTTGTCGATCATGTGAAGTACCACCTATTAACCGACTTACTTTACCGATAGTGGTAAAATAGCGCCACCTGCCAGCGGAATTGCAAACATCTTTCATCTTACCTCTCAAACTCCGAAAAGTAGGTACTTATAATAACGTAATAACATCAAATTAAACTAGATGGCGCTGGAATGCGAAAATCACTCTAAGCAGGCATGACATGAGTCACCAGATTGGGGGGTGATTACATGCGTAATCGCGATGCGCAAATTGTCGTAAAATTATTTCGTTACGAAATTTCTGGATTCGGTCTCCACGCTCAAGGCCCGCGATAGAAGCTATGCAATAGCTTAAAAAGTATTTATTTCAATAAAATCACAAAGATCACTTTACGTCTTAGATGCTACTCCTACTTCTAAGTTGTAGAGCAAGACTAGTGGGAATGTAACCTTTAAATTCCAGGGATGACTGCCCCCTGGTCCTGCGGGGTCAGATGTATGGCCCAGGCCGTCGACCGAAGTATCAATGCAGGCAGAGAGCACGGCCACATGCTCTTGAGCTAGTGTCAGAAGATCAAAATACTCTTCTTCGAGGTCACTAATGGTCGGCTCGGGACCGTTCGAGAAACGCATTGCTTGTATTTGAGCGGCAATCTATCACAACAAAACTTATAATTATTAACTATTTAAATAAGAAACATACAGATAAAAAGTGATGACGTTTGCCATCAGAATTTGACAGGTATGCAAAGTTTTAAATCAATTACTAATTACTGAGAAGCTCCATTGCACAGCTCCTGATTGCATCATCAGACCAGCTGTCATATTATTGTATTGTTACCGGATCAATTTCAGCTCAATCCGTTAGGGAGAACTACTTTAAAAATCAATTGCAAAAACCAAACAGGCCGACAGACCAAAAAAACCGGACAAGAGCGAGTCGGACTCGCGCATCGAGGGTCCCGTACAAACTTCTTTTAAGTTTTCCTATAATCTATTTATAAATTTTAAGCCCAGTAGTTACAGAGATAAGGGGGGGTCACTCGCCCGGATCAAGTGACAGACGGACAGACACGAGTGATTATATAAGGGTTCTTTTTTCCTTTTGAGGTACAAAGGATAGAACGCACTTTGCAGCTTCCTATAGGAAAAGCATATTGAATAAATATGATAGGCTAGATGGCTTACCCGACGGTATGTGGCAAGGTTCATAGTGCGCCCTTTTCCTGTGCACTCCTCCACTTTGTCTAAGAATTGCTGACCGATTTCGCGCACCCCCTCGAATTCTGGTTCCGAGAGCAGCAACTCGTCCTCATATTCAATCTGACCCCTTCCGAGCATTCGCCACTGGTTGAGAAGAGGGCGTTGTGCGCGGCCCATCGCGCTCTTAGAACGCTCGCCCCACATTCTATCCACCTGCATTTGAATTGAATGGCGGTCAACTGCAATATGAAAAACAAAATCATGACAACTAAAAATATCAAACATTTGGAAAGCTTCTTTTCATGGCCAATAAATAATAAGCAATGTTGTCGGTGTCCTCATTGACAATTTATCATTTACGTGAGTAATTTCCCGTTGTTGTAATAATGTGTAGTCGAAATGCTTGATATTTGTACACTATTGGAATACAATCTTATTAACATTCAAATCAATAGAACATTATCAATTAAATCATTTTTATACAATTCTTTAATAAGTATAGAAAATAACCGGCGCATTGAGGGTTCGTACAAGTTTGTAGGTAGGTTGATGGTTCGTCCATCACAGAAATTAGATGTAGAATAATTTTGTCAATTTTTTTCAGGGTTCTGATGTCCCAAGGGTCTCTAATATCCGGATAAATGCTTGTAGC
Organism: Hydriomena furcata; assembly: GCA_912999785.1. Lineage (NCBI taxonomy): Eukaryota > Metazoa > Arthropoda > Insecta > Lepidoptera > Geometridae > Hydriomena > Hydriomena furcata. Next base: position 7,232,237 of record OU538821.1, read on the forward strand.
TTTTGAACTGTATTACTACAAATATAATTTTTACAAAAAGTTGGCACAGACGAGATTGATTGGTAGGGGTCCAGAGGGGTCTAATGTCAATAATACTCTTGGTTTGGGTGATTTTGACTATCACTTTGGTAAAAACCATTTTTAAACGGTATTCTTTCGTCAAAAGCACTACAAGTATTAACCAATCAGCATCGTAATAGCTGAGATCAACAAAAAACAAGCAACAAAGTGTTGGCTTGCAGTGCTAAAGCTACAAAGCAAGCTATGCAACCAGTACTTATAATGTATAGATAACAACACTTACATTGCGATAAGGACTCGTAAGGCAGCACATGCTTGCAATATAGTTTTTCGAGTTTCTTATGGTCAGGCTTGCCCCGAGGCGATACTAAACGCATCTCCTCTGCTATGCGAGCCCACTTCTCGCTATGCGCCAACAGTTCTTCAATCCCTCCATGTTTGAGAACAATATGGTAGAGTTTCACCAAGTCCAGCTCAACTCCATCAAACTAAAAAATAACAGAATACTTAGTACACTGGATGTTTGAGAACGAGAAGGTGAGCCAATAACCATTATCCACACCATCGACAACACAGCCCAATAGACACCTCATGCAAGGCGAACACTGTCTGACAAGACATTATGCTAATACTGGTGATATAAGACAAGGCGCGTCAAATCTGAAGTAATACCGTAAATTGAAATGCATTTTCAGGGACCCGCATTCATCAACGGTTTGACAGAATTGTTTATTTGAAGAAATTAAGCCATTAGGCCTCTGTTGGACTGTGTTATCGATGATCCACACTCACGCTTCTCGGGTGTTCTCACCGTGAGTGTGGATGGCCTATCATAGCTACAAACGATATCTATACTAATATTATAAAGAGGAAACAATTGTATTTTTGTATGTTTGTAATGAATAAAATCAAAAATACTGGACCGATTTCAAAAATTCCTTCACCACTAGAATGCTGCATTATTACTGAGTATCATAGGCTATATAATATAGTAATCAAAAAAATTAAAAATTCCTACTAAAACTTCAATATGTAACCCAAGGTGTAAAAAAAAATATTACAACCGTGCAACACCGGGGCGGACTGTTAGTATGCAATAAAGGGCACTCTAAACGTGGTTGGGTTGTAGTTATTACCATAGGAACTTTTAAAAACTGGTCCCTCTCTCTGGAATTGGCAAGTGTAGCAACGTAAGTTTGGATTATAGTTAACTCTCGTGAAGTTACTCCCCAGCGCTGGAATAAGCGGCACAGATATTGGTTGGTGGTGGTAAACATGCAGTTATCATCCAAATGACAAGGGACATTGAATCCTGCTGGAGGAATAATTTTGCATATTCCATATTTTGATGCCGTTCGTTGAATTTTTCCAATGTACGCTATAGGATCCTGAAAAGTTAAATGTGTTTAGTTTGGCGAATTTAGTGATTAATCAATCACTTAGGTGAACTTATTTGTATGTTCATGTTTGTTGTTTATTTGTACTTTTGGATGATTGGTATAATTGAATAAATTTCATACCTTAAACTCTTCTGGCGTGGGCCTAAATTCAAACAATCTAGGGTCGTCTACGATCGGCGTTGGCTTTAGCGGTATGTCGTCTTCGTCGTCGATGATTTTAATAGGACGATGGTTTTCAAAATTGGAATTTGCTGCAAAACCTTCTCTGCCAACTTCAAATAAACATCCTCCTTTCGACATTGATATGTCGTCATCAATGTATACAGTTCTAGGTTCGGTATTAGAAACTGGATTAGTTGCGTTGGTTGTTGAAGGCCCCGCCATCTCCTCCAGTGGTGTCAAACGCAACACCATAAGACGTTCTTTCGCGGAAGCTGGTCGCGGTGGTGTAGAAGCTTCTGCCGGAACCTCAGGGTCTGTATAATTCATGTCAGTGTAAGTGTTATTGTCATCGACTATGTCCTCGGTCTCGTCAAAGGGAGCGGTGACAGGGGCAGACATGCTTAGCTCCCTCCGCTTCTGTAGACTCTTCCGGCTTACAGGCATGCTCGCGCGTTTCGCCGACCGCAATCGTCGCCGAGATTTCTCCGCATCTAGTTCCTTTTTATCCTCCAGAATACAACGATTTAGATAATCAATTCGTGTTACAATTTTGCTTACCATTGGGTCGGTTATGTCATTCTTTTCGAATATGATATTTCTTTTCAAAGTTCCAAGCTTGTGTTCATCTTGGAACATTGTTTTTTTTAATGGCATTTGTAAATTGCTTAACCATATTGGAAGTCTTTTGGTTGTTAGTACGTTACGCACAAGCTCTCGCCCGCGTCTCAAAAATCCTTCGTCGTCCGAGTCAAAATCATAAACGTCAGGTGGCGTCGATTCCAGAATATCTAGTTCGTTTGCATTGCTTATTGGTAGTTTCTTAACAACTTTCTTGTACTCAGATAATAATTCGCAACGCTTGCAAGTATGGCAAATGATCTCATTCATATTTGGTTGGTGATTCAACAGTTCTTGTAGTCCGTTCAAAAACCGAGTAGAACAAATATTATGTTTGGCGTGCTTAGTGCGATATACAGGCAAATGAGGCAATTTAAAGTGGCTTTCATCTCCTGCAGCTTTTTCAGAGGTGCGATTCACTTGGGTAGTTGATTTGCTACAGCCAGGACCATTTATACTGATAATTCCTGGAGTTGTGTATACAATATTGCCTGACACAGTTAACCTGGTGTTTGTAGAAGTAACTTTGCTGCTGCCTGAAGAATTAATAGTGATAATACCCGGAGTTGAGTATACAATGCTGCCTGTAGAGGTTAATCTGGTATTTACTGTGGTAGTACCAGTGATGCTGTCTGGAGGAATTGATGTGCTACTGTCTTCAATAGTACTGGATAACATTCCAAGTTGGTGATGAGAGTCAATCCATTGAGCTGTACTTTCAAGGGGCTGAATCGGTGATGAATCTGATTTGACATCCGGAATAGTAATACCATGGAACAACGCTAAAAACAGAAAAGCAAATGAATTGAAAGGTTTCTCTAAACAAGCTTTCGTATAATGTCCAATTGTGACTATCTAACCCACCAAAAACATTCTGTAAAAAACTAGCCAAGTCTCGATGGAGCTGCTTGTTTATCTCTAAAAAGTAATGAAATCTAGACAAAGTCGTGTCAAGTCTGAGGTTCTTTACTGCGATTTCTTTATTATTATAGAATGTTGCCCATATGGTGGCCATTAAACCCTAACTCTGTACCAAATTTCAGCTCTCTGAGTTTATGGGAAGTACTAGTTCTATTCTGATGATCATGAGTGAGTGAGTGAGTGTCTGTCTAAAATGCGAAACTTTGCTTTCGCTTAACTTCGTAACTAAATGACCTACAGACTTGAAATTTTGGATTTTAAGTACGTGATTATGGCTTACTGGATGACGAAAATTTCAGCGTTCTGGTCTTATCCAGAGGTTCTCAAATAGGGGCCTGAAAATGCGGCGAAATGGTTCCAGTAAAGGATGGTACGGCAGTGTTTGCTTCGCGCTCGACTTGGCGGGGGCACTGCCGTGCCCCCAAATATACTTCACACTATCTTTACAATAACCACTAGTTAGTTTACTATTATTAAAGCTTAGCTATGTGCTATTATTTAAACAAGCATTTTTATAAGCATTTGCTTATTGAACTCTAGCTGACCCGCGACAGACGATGTCCTGTCCAAACTTAAATAATCGCAGTTAATTGAGGTTATAATTTACATCAAATTTCATCTTAACCCGTTCTGGCGTCTAGGCCTGATTGAGGCATAAACATCCTCGCACACTTTAGCATTTATAATATTATTAGGATAAGGATAATATATACAGTCGTGGTCAACTAATTAGGGACACTCTTTGGTTAAACCGAATTGTGAAATTATTTTTTATTTTCTAACGAGTCTAAACCATATTCCATATCTCTTACATGTAAGTATAATTAGTCATTTATGTGCCCGATTATACAAACAATAACAACTTCTTAAACATTAAACCTCTTTACAGTATAGCTGATAGATTATCGTGGTGCTATTTGTTCAAATAATGCTGGCTGGCCATTTAATTAGGGACACTGAGATATTACGTTCTAGTTTCAAAATTTGAATCTCAATATTTTTTTACTTCTTCTCTTATTGTTTCGTGGTAGTTTTGGTGGCAATCCCGATATTTATTTTAAGTTTTGAAAAATATTTTGAAGAAAAATGGGTAAAAATAAAAGTTGCGATCCAACACTACGAAAAATTATCATGAAGTTTGTTGTCGAGCATGGTTGGCCATACCGAAGGATAGCAGAACATTTAAATTGTTCAAAAACTATGGTATACAATGCAGTGCGCAATAACACAGATTTAAATGTGCCCAGAACAAAAAGATCGAGAAAAACAACTCCGCAAGAAGATAGAATGATAACCAGGTTAGCTAAGAAAGATCCGTTTCTAGGCTCTATTTTAATTAAACACGAAGTGTTTGGGACAGACGAAAGAGCTGGTGTCTCAGCGAGGACCGTTCGACGACGTCTGGTAGAAGCAGGGTTGTTCGGAAGAGTGGCTCGCAAAGTACCGTTGTTGAAGAAAACATAGAAATGCTCGTTTGGCGTTTGCACGTAAATATGGACATTGGACCTACGCCCAATGGCAACATGTATTATTCTCTGACGAGACCAAGGTTAATTTGATTTCTTCAGATGGAAGGCAATACGTACGGCGTCCAGTAAAAGCGGAAATTAATCCAAGATTCACAAAAAAGCAGGTGAAACATGGCGGTGGAAACATTAAAATGTGGGGTGGGGTTCATTTTCTGGACGTGGAGTGGGACCTGTGAGGAAAGTTCAGGGTAACTTAGACCAACATCAATACAAGGCAATATTGGAGGAAACGATGCTTCCCTATGCTGAGGAGCATCTCCCTATTATATGGACGTTTCAGCATGATAACGACCCGAAACATACCGCCCGTTCAGTCAAGTCGTTTCTTTACCAGTCAGTCAGTATCAGTGCTAGATTGGCCAGCAAATAGCCCGGACCTTAACCCAATCGAGCACCTTTGGCACGAAATCAAGAAAAAAGTAGCCACTTATCGTACCACAACTTTAGATGAACTTAATGAAGCTTTTTGTGAGGCATGGGCAAACATTCCTGTCGAAACATGCCAGAAACTGATAATGTCTATGCCACATCGGTGTCAAGCGGTAATTACTAACAAAGGTTTTGCTACTGGGTACTGATTTTACACGTAATAAAATGGAGCTGTTAAAGATATTATAATACTGCAGATTATTAGTTTTGTTTAACTCTATTTTTCATTATAGTTTACTGTCCTTAATTAAATGTCCAGCTACAGAATTATACCTTAAAATTGAATACATGTTCAACCTTTGATATTAAATACTTTTTTCTATTTATTTATTCTTTTATTTACAGCCATTTAAAGCATAATAATCGGACCAAATTATGCAAATAATAGTTACTGAGAAATCAATAGGGTTTTATATTTGTATGTACATAACCGGTTATTGTTCTTCACTATCTTGCATGTCCCTAATTAGTTGACCACGACTGTATATATAAATGTAACTTACATGAGCCTGAACTAGATTGAAAGCCGACAGAATCTTCTTCACCAGCTACCAGTGATTGATTAGAGTCATTTACTTGTTGAGCTGGAGAGACTTTAAACCTTTTCACATTGCATTCGCGTTTATTACCAATGATTTTCTTGAAAGCTTTGGGTCTTTTTTTTATTGAATATTCAGATGAACCCGTTGAGCCCGAAGTTGAGTGTTCATAATCTGGATCGCTTCCATCAGACAAGTTGTCTGTCTTTACAGATGTTGTGTCCGAGAAGGTGTATGTAAAGGCTGTGTCCTGGTATGATTTTGATTGTCGTTTACGGAGGTTACTGACTAGTGCTGGTGGAGCCATAGGCAGCGCCGGCGAAGTGCGTAGCAGCACCTGCGGATTGTGTGGCACTACTGGGGAAGTGCATGCAGACAATGGCGAAGTGGATGGTGGCGACGGCAACTTGAGTGGCAATAATGGTGAAGTGTGCGACGGAACAAGGAATTTGTTAGGTAGTACTGTCGATGAGCACGATGGTATCGAAGCGTCTGGGGGCGCTTGAGAAGAGCAGGAGGGCACTGGCAAAGAATACTGTGACGCTGGTGCCTCTTCTTGGAACAGTTTTGTTTTTTTATCTGCCATTCTAGGTGCGTTAGTAGCTGCTATAGGCAATAATATGGTGTCAGAATTTGGCGCACTGGTTTTATTAAGCGACGCAGTGTTGCGACGCTTTTGTGATGGCGGCAGCCTGCGGATAAGAGGATCAGGTTGCTTGACTGCTTGACACTTTCGTACAGCGCCCCTGATAGGATAGATCGGCATATTTACATTTTCTCGAGATGCTAAGTAGCTTAGTGGCGTATCCTCTCCGCTGTCACTGATGCTGACACGACGCTTCTCTTTGATGTTGGAAGCCTTTTGTCTATTCCTCAAAACATATTTTTTCTTTAAATTGCTCACTTTACTATTTTTCTTGCCTTTTAATTTTTTTCCTTCTGGTGTTACTAATGCCGAGCCGCAATCATAATCTATACGAACTACAGGTTGCCAGACGTTAGAGTGAGGATGGGCTCCTGAAAAAAAATAATAATTTATATTTATTTGTATGGTTATCAAACCAATTTACATGAAACAAATGCTAAGATTCAAGTGGAATTTTAGGAAGCCATAAAAACGGCCTTATGAATTATAAAATTACAACACAATATCAGTTATTCTATATCCTTCCTACCTATAATATTACAAATGTGAAAGTTTGTAAGAATGTTTGTGCCTCAATCAGAAGTCCTATTATGAGCAGTTGCTATTGATTATTGTTAAAGTGGAGGATCATGTAAGGAAGATTTTGTTTATTGTAGTTACCGCTAGAAGCAGCAGTGCTGATTCCATACAAAAAGCTAACTAGAAAGAATGAAAAAACATGTATTTACTCCACAAAAAACACAACACAATTAGTAAGAGAGAACACACACAGGTAACAAAGGATAGCAACTGTATTTTGTATTTAAATCTCATAATAGGGGCATAATACAGGGCTAAATGTTAAAAGTGTAGATGTATATTCCATCCAAAATAAAAAATAGAGTGCTGTATATTTCGAAAAACATCCCTAAAATGACACCTAAGCATTTTTCTTTTCTGAACAAGAAACAATGTGTTCTTTCAACTTCTCTAGATACTTACTTGCCAATGACATCCTGGTCAGTATGTCTTTGACAGTGCAGGAATTATGGATTACTGGTCCCGGTGTATTGACAGCTCTATGGGAAGCATGCGTCACTGTCGCTGAAGCCGAAGTTGGTGGATGGCTTTGTGGAGGAATATAGGCACCCTGTGCAAATTTGCGTTGCGCTCTTAATATTTTCCTGTAACATAAATACGATTTAAAGCAAATAATATAAAATAAAAGTTTTTAGACATGAATTGCAGATTTATAGATCCAAATCCTAAATATACTAAGTTTGGATTCTTGCGAAAGAGCAAATTGACACATGCACTCGGCCGTTTTGAAACAATAAGCAATTGATTTAGATAACACTTAGGATCATAATTTTGGTCTTCTCAATGGAGTATTGTATTGATTAATTGTCAAAATGTATACTCATTTACCATGACTATTTGGAAAATGCAAAAGGAGGAGGGATAGGGGTAGCGATAGGTAGGTCTACTCTACCCTAACTTAAACAGTCAATGAATTTTCTGTTTGTAAATTTATATGCGTATCAAAAACACATGCTCAAAACGGTGAAGGAAAACATTGTGAGGAAACCAGTTAGTATTCTTATAAGCGGCGATGGGCTTGCAACCTGTCTCTTATGGAATGCTAACTACTCTAAAATGTGGGCATGTGCCAAATATAATGTCTGGACGTGCCTCTGACTACAACCACTAGACATCTTCAAAATATCTAAGCGCCTACGGATCTGAGAGGATGTCTACCATACTTGGGGATTACAGTTGCAACCCTATTTAATTATTTTTTTAAGTATCATAGTGCGGGGCTTAGAATGCTACACCAGAACGTAGCATGGTAACGCCTTGGCGCGTGCTTAGTAAATATCTACGCGTTTTCCTTGAATACCGGTAAATTAGCTAATGTTAGATCTGTTGAATTATTTGACTTTTTAGTAGGTACAGGTAGTTCTGACACAACCGGTGTAATAATTTTCTATCATAATAGAAGTCCTACTTACCTACGAAGATAAGTCGTCACTGCTTGTTTTAGAAGAAGTCGACCGACATGTCCGAAGCAAACAAATAACATGCCGGCCGGCGAAAAGGATATAAAACATACGAAGCGCCATTTTAAAAAATCAGAGCGTCCCTCACGGTTTCTGTTGGCGACATGCAACCGTATTGTTTTGACTGCTAGTGTAAGATGTGGTGATTCATATTCATTTATTTATTGCTCCAGTTGGTTACAATCACTTACTTGATTTTGCCCATGATGGTATTGAGCTTGAAGCTGTCTGCCGGTGGCTGCTGGTAGTGGCTTCGGTGTGGCCGCCGGCGCCACACTCCTTCGAGTTGCAGAGAAAATTTAGTTGTTGCTTGGGCACGACAAATAAGTTACGGCAAGGGCAAGGCACCAGAGCATAGCTCGGTGGGATTAGCTAGCACTAGCATAGTACTCACAATTTAAAAACTAACAATTTAAAATAACATTGACAGATGACCACGCCACGCAAGGCGCAAGGGAGGAAAAGAAAAGAAAGAATAGCAGCTGTTGTTTCGGTTCGGGGGGTAGGGGTAGCGGCCAGGCTGTCGTCACTAGGAACAAATAAAGTTTTATACTATCTTTCTGCCAACACTCAGATAAAAAACATAATACTACAAAAATAAAAAGTATTAACGTAGCACCGATGTACCTAACTACAATAATAATTTTATTTTAGTCGTATTTTACGTCAAACCAATATCTTTGTAATGTTGGTAATAAATGTCAGTTTTTTGTTTTGATCAAGTTTTGCCGAAGGTTTCTAAATATTTTTATAATTAATGTGTTTTTATTAAAAAAACACAGAAATACAGTGAAGTGAACAGAATATGTTATTCAATTGGCTTGAGTGCGCGGGCCTCGTAAAGAATTACGAGGCCCGCTCCGGGCGGTACGAGAGAGATTCTGGGCCTTGCAATTCTTTAGAGGTTATGATTTCGTCATATTTAGGTGTACATAATACAAATAGCTTAATTTAATTACTACGTGTACGTTTGCGTAATATAAAAGATATGGGAGGCAAAACTTTGAGGAAGTGCGAAGTTTGTGGAGTGAGAAGGTTTAGGAAGAGCACATCGGGAATATTTCTAGCCAAATTCCCATTGGAGCCTGAAAGTTAAAAAGTTGACCTATTATCTTATAAAATGCATGGATAATTATGTTTGATTATTGCAGTTGTTCAAAACAACTTGTTTGTTTCTGAAAACTGCATTTTATTATTGCAGTAAATGCCGGTAATAGTGTGGTAAATTTATATCGATATTTTTGTCGATGAATCATCTGGTTCACCGTTAACCGTAATAACCATTCTAAATACTAGGTACTTACATAGAACGAGTAAATTTGAATGGTTTTGCATGATTTTGTTTTTTTATGTTATATTTTTTGAACTTCTTTATAAAGGGTATTAGTTATTAGACTATGAATTATTTTATAAAAGTTTATTTCTTTGTTGCAGCCACCAAAGTACTGGAATTGGGTCTTCCAGTTTTAAATGAATTTTGCTCAATCACAAATGTACAATTTCAATTGGGTCTTCCAGTTTTGAATGAATTGTGCTCAATCACATGTAAAATTGCACAAGCACAAAGTACAGCAAAATCATGAAATTGTCAGTAACATTGTCTTTGATATTATTGCAGTACTATTTTTTAGACTATGAATTATTTTATAAAAGTTTATTTCTTTGTTACAGCCTCCATAGTACTGGAATTGGGTTGTTGACTGGGTCTTCCAGTTTTGAATGAATTGTGCTCAATCACATGTAAAATTTTAATTGGGTCTTCCAGTTTTGAATGAATGAATTATGCTCAATCACATGTAAAATTTCACTAGTACAAAGTACAGCAAATTCATTAAATTGTCAGTAACATTTTCTTTGATATTATTGCAGTACTATTTTTTAGACTATGAATTATTTTATAAAAGTTTATTTCTTTGTTGCAGCCTCCAAAGTACTGGAATTGGGTTGTTGACTGGGTCTTCCAGTTTTGAATGAATTGTGCTCAATCACATGTAACAATGTCTCACAACAGATTTTTTTTAATAAAATCGGTTTTATCTCGTCCCAAAAACAGAAAAAAAACAAGCATTTTATTTAAAAAAAGTAAGCTGTAATCTGCATGTACTGTCATCGGGAGAAAAGTTTTTTGTGGATTGATAATTTTGTTTAAATTTCGCTAATAACTATACATTTTGGTGACATACTAAGTTTAGATTACCGCTTGCTTTTGATTTCCAAATAAAATAGAATATTTTTTAAAATTATGAAGTAACCCATTTTTTTTTTTTTTTAATTTAATTTATCGATATATGTACGATAGTAAGGCACCTCACTATTAATTTGTTATTTCATGATAACATGTTGGTAGTACGCTTTTTCCTTTTCGTAAGGTGTAGCAAAGTCCATACAAAACCTTGACAACAGCTAGTTAGGGAGTGCCGACTCTTACTTATATGCTCTTTGGTAGCGGCATAGGCATAGCGTCACTAGCGTCGTATAGTGGTGTACTTATATGCTCTTTGGTGGTGGAAGGAAGAAGGAACAATAACAAAGCTAGGTAGGGATGCATGCACGTACGATATTTATGAAAATCGACTAAAGAGCAATCGATTACGCGATTTTTTTTTATTGAACTATTTATTGCTTATTCCAGTGAATCGAATCAAAGGTAAGGAAAATCTTTTTCAAGATCGTATTCATAATACTATAATCAAAAGCTTCGTTTGCTATGGTTATTTTATTATGCTGAGTCGGTACTTACCTTCAGAAAAATCGTTTGACAACATCTAAGTACAAATAAATCGATAATATTTTGCGATTGTCGTTACCTTTTAGCTATCTAAACGTCTTTGGTCACTGGCTATTATGACTCTAAATAAAGTCGTACGTAACCGGCTTTCAACATTATTATTTATGAAATGTTTGGACGTCAGTAATTTAGTCAGTATTAGAAAAACATAAATAAGTATGGTCAAGGAAACTGCAAATCGTTTTATAACGAGATCCATTAGGATTAGGATGCGAAAAAATCGCAAATTCATAGAATGAACATACACCATACACATACTATATAATGAACCCAACAGAAAAAAAAACTTAGTCTAAGTTCACTTCACTCATTCTAATCTAATGAGTGAGTGAAGTGAACTAGTTTGATTACTGTACTCTGTCTGTACCTTTTAAAAATAACTGTACCACAGAACATCAAAGAAAAAGAAATATAACACTACTTGTGGTTGTGGATCATGGTATCATATAAAACCATGTCGTGACTCGTGAGCGAGCACATCTATCGTAAATTCTAAGTACTTTAAAGTAGTACTGTACGTGTATGTACGGTCTATTATAATCTTTGGTACGTACATAATTACAGTCGGATATCACCAAAGATATCACCTCAGCTCTTTGTATCACCTTACGGATAGCACCAAAGAGCATATTATAAAGTGGATAGCACCTTCTAATAAATCCAAGATAACATTAGAGTTTTCGTAAATAAAGAAAAATAAGATGTCTCAATTAGTTTTCCAAACATGAAAGAGAAAAGTTCAAGCCTCTTATTTTGACATTACAAAACAAGTAGGCACAGAGAGAGTTAAACTTTTATTACGTACTAAAGTAAGTTCACGTAGTGCTCAATTTTATTTGCAGTTCAGTTTAGTGCTTGCTGTGTGTGTACCTGCGTTCATATTTTGTGAAGTCGCTCGTCGACGTGATGAAGTGAAACTTAATTACAATTTTATGTAAGTACCTACCTACATTAGTTTATACCAACTTTAGGTGTTGTAGAATAGAAATAGAATAACTAGTCATCGTGTGGAGATCGGAAGATGGCTTGATTAAATCCTGTCTAGGTGGGCGGGCTGTCAAAATGAACACAGTAGGTACCGTAGACGGGACTTTGTATACGTTAGTATTATTCGTAGGCTCTGTAAGTAGTCAAGTATTTCTAAAATTAAACTTCGTGCATTCACTTGTATCTACAGTATACCTAGTACCCACTTACTTTGTAATACTTTTGGGTGTGAATTGGAAAGTTATGCTAAATTTTAGTGATTAAATGTGTAGTGGAAATTAAGTAGGCATTATATTGCGGTTTAATTAAACATCTTTGTTTAAAAAGTCTTTTTTAACCCTTCAGTTATTGTCTGTATTTTGAGATCGAAATAATACATTTAACTATTCTATTCTTATAATTCACTGCTACAAAGCAAAGTTAGGTTACCTAAATAAATATTTTGTTGGTGCAAAGATCTTTATTATATAAAGTAATGTAAGTAGGTATCTACTGTGATAACATACCTACCCAATATAAACATTAGGTAAGTTTACGTACATTTAACCATTCCCTGAGCCAATAGAATTAATTTTTTTTACGATCAAAGTAAGTTTAAACTTAGGTAAAAAGTTTTTAATGCAAACAAAGTTCAGGGAGTGCGAATAACACTAAGTTAAGCCAGTCCTTAAATTGTCTAGGTATTTAAACATTATTTAAGACCCCTGTTCAAGGGATTTTGTTGAAAACATATAAGCAAGGTTCTTTTTTCAAAAACATGCTAACAGAGCAGTTTTAATAGAAAAACTTAGTTTTTGACTCATAGAGGTGCTGTAGATTAGAATGTTAAATCTGTTAGTTTTAAATTAAATTTGTTTATTGCTTATAACTGAAATTCATAATACTACAATATTCATACAAAATTCTTAAACCATGTTATTTGCATTAACCACTAAACTTTGCAACAACTAGCACTATATTTTTGTCACTATAATATCACTTTTAAGTCTCATTAATAAAAGTTCTTCTATTGCTGATAATATTAGAATTTCATGTGTAATTTTATTAATAAAAATATTAGATAAAAATATAATATAATGACTAGCTGTCCCGACAGACATTGTCCTGTCAAATTTCAATAAACCCACAGAAAAAAGCACTTTCAGTTTTACCTGAATTTTAAGCCACCCTTATCACTTACCGGTATAAAAAATACCGTACGGCCTATTCTTATACCTAACTAGTGACCCGCCCTGGCTTCGCACGGGTTTAATACATATAAACCTTCCTCCTGAATTACTCATCTATTAAAAAAAACCGCATCAAAATCCGTTGTGTAGTTTTAAAGATATAAGCAAACATACATACGCGGAAAGCGGAAACCGACTTTGCTTTATACTATGTAGTGAAGAATATACACAAAAAATGTCACAGTTTGGTTACAAACACTGATGCAAGAATTTTATATATTAGATGACAAAAAAGAACCACATTTAGTGACTCGAAGTCACATTCATACATCAAAGTCAAATCAAAAAGTATTTATTTCAATAACATAACAAGGAACACTTTAAAACGTCTTAAGAGCTAGGTGTTTGTTGCTAGAAGAATCAGGCAACAAACACGGCTTGGGGCCTATTATTTTTCAATGATCCTTAATGCTATGTAGAGATCCAGTGTGGTGCTGATCGAACCATACATTTTGTAAGATAAATATTGGGTTACAAATTATGAAACTCAAACATTCACAGATTGGGTTTCCAATATTGAACGCCTAAAGCACCTTTCACACAGAGCCACTTAAATAGAAGATATAATAGTTATATATTTGATATCTTCTATTAAACCTATTTTATTATAAAAAAGTTTTTTTTTTTATTTATATTTTAGTATAGAATAGATAATAGAAAATTTAAATATATTATGGTGTGTAATCACAACTGGCATCCCAAAATACAGCTGAAATTATCAGATTTCAAGGCATTTGGATTCTTGAAGATGTCTAAATTAAAGGGGGTAGTTGTCACACTTCCAAACATTATGTTTGCCACATTACCCACAGTAGTTAGCATTCCATATGTGACAAGTTGCAAGCCCATCACCACTTATAAGAATACTAACTGGTTTTCTCACTTTGTTGTATGACAAAAAAAAAAAAGGATTACAACTGTAATCCCCAAGTAAGGTAGACATACTATCAGATCTCAAGGCTCTTAAATCCTTTAATATGTCTAACGGCTCCCACACATAATTGCAATTTCGCATCGCATTGCAAATATCTCTGAGCTGTCATCCAATTCTTCAAAGAGATAAAAGCTATATTCCTGCGTCCGCATAACGGTTCTGTGTGGGAGCCCTAAAGGGGGTAGTCCAAACATTAAATAAATAAATATTGGTGGAAATTAAAAAGAAAAGAAAGGTTTATAGGAATCAGGTTTGCACCCGTGCGAAGCCGGGGCGGGTCGCTAGTCTATAATAATTCCTTAACCCGTCTGTTTGTTTGTCTAGAAAGCAGGATGAACAGGGGGGCCCGCGCGGAGCCAACGCCGCCGGAGTGCGCGTTGGCGGCGGAAATGTTCGATCACTTCTGCTCAGCGGGAACCATGAAGCAGATCCTGGCACTTCACCGCGAGATATGTGATACCCTCACGCTCAGACCAAATCGCCTTCCCGACTTCTATCCCAAACTCAAGGTAATAATCTAATAATACACTTTAATTTCACACATATAAGTTTACAAATAAGGCAAAAGACTTGGTTGTGGTGCCTACCCTGGCTTTGGATTCTCAATTTTGGCACTCAATAACTAAACATAGCAAAGAAACTTATTTAAAATCTAAAGTTATTACTTATAATAATACAATTCTTTGTCTATGGTCCGCTTTGATCAGTGATAGTTGTGTGTGGTTTGTTAACCCTCTAGATTGTTTTGCCCACAACCAATGATTTCACGCTTTTTCTATTTGAATATGAATAATTAATAAATAAATATCGCCTATTAAAAACCTTTGCTTTACCTAAGAGATAGATGAATACTATTCTATGTTGTTTAAAAATCGTCGTTTTAATCATTTTTTCAATATAAACCTTGAATCAAATGGTGTTAAAGTGCCCACAGCCAGATCTTTTGCCCTAGTTGTTGAACCTGTGTTTCAGAAATCTAGTTTCTCTTCCATCCTTATGTATGCACTGATATTAATTTCATGTGGAGAAACTTAATAATTATTTTTCACAAACTAAAAACACAACCGACTTCATGTTTGTTTATATAACAAGGTAACTGCTGTAAATCGTTGAGGAGTTCCCTCGACTGTCATTCCGCTCCATCATCAGATCGACTCCTAACCTTCATTTAATTGTAGTGCTTTATAATAATTGTAGAAAAAAATAATAAAAGCATTAGTCGCCCCTACGATTTTATAAAGTTCCCCTCTATTTATTTGGGATGCCATCATCAGATCCTGGCTTCTTTATCATGGGACCACCCTTGGTATATCTCCTTTCCAACGAAAAAAGAATCATCAAAATCGGTTTATAAACGATGTTACTTAACCGCGAACACACATAAAAAAAAATATATACGGTCGAATTGAGAAACCTTTTTTGACGTGGGTTAAAAAGAAAAGAAAAATCTGTACAGGTTAGGTGAGTCATCATGCATATTTAGACATAACCAGGGGAATTATTGCTTAACTGAACTGGCGATCGTTATCGACTGGTCGTAAGTAATAAGACGTAAGTAGTATTAATACCGTACACAATGCACATGTATACAGAGAGCAACGCAACTGTTTGTAAAAATACTTTCGGCTCCTACTTTGCTCCCATTGTTTCTCATAAGTTATGTATCACTACCATCTGACCCGCCCGTAAATGCTGCAATTGACATTAAACTGTCTCTGAAGAAAAAACTTTCAATATATAAAAGAATCCGCAAAGGGTTGTAATTTTTTTCCTTTTATATTCAAACTTAGGTAAACAATTTTAATAGAACAATATCATTCCTCAAGCCTTTGCAAATGCAAATTGAGTTATGGGCGGAATTGGTAGTTGTTTTATGGTTCTCATTAATAAAGTTAAGGACACACATGTGATAGATATTTACTAGCCGACCCGTGACAAACGTTGTTCTGTCAATTTTTTTTGTAATAATCACATAGGAAAAAGCTATTTCAGTCAGCTTCCAATTTTTTCAATACAAACCTTGTACTGATAAAATAAATTACAAATTTTGGTAGAATGCGTATCATTCATTAGTCAAAACCGCATTGCTATGACGACTAAATGTTTTTAGTCTGTAATGTCAGATTTGTTGCTCACCAACGCCATGAAATTTGGTTTAGTATGTAGACAAAAAATCTGAATAAATAAAGGGGAAACTTATAATCCAAGAAACAACCCCTAAATGATAAAATAATGCAAAAAGGATGATTTTGGTATAGCAAAATTCAGATTTTTTGTCTACATACTAAACCAAATTTCATCTTAATCCGTTTTGTCTTATATTTTTGATTAGGGAACAAACATAGCAGCCTTATCACAAACTTTCGCATTTATAATATTATTAGGATTCCGTTTGGGCGGAGCCGCTGTCAAAAGGCAGCTTGGCAAAAGTCAGTTTACGATTACAACAAAAGTTATTACTAGTGGGTAGTGGCTATCAGACCGCGACGGCGGTCGAGCGTGCGTGTATACGACTCGCTTTTTGGCTAGCCCCAGAAGAGTTTATAGAAAGTAGTGACTTAGCTACTGCTCCGACCGGCGCCGACAGGCCGCGCAGATGTTTTCACGTGTAAACACAGATTGGCCTGCCACCGCCGAGCATTTTCACCAGTCACCAGCCAGATTCTTTTACTAACTGCATGCCGTAAATGTACCTCGTGGAGCTTTCACGCCACACCCGTGGGACGTACCCGTACACACGTGCCATAATATTACGAATAGATTGCGTATTTAAATAAAATGATTTCCAAAGAGCTGTTTTGGGCATTGTGGTAGGTGCCTCGATTTTATCGGTAAAGGAAAACATCGTGTTAAAACCAATTAGTGTTCTTATAAACAGCGATGGAGCGTATGGAATGTTAACTACTTTAAAAATTGGGATTGTGCCAAATGTTATGTTTGGACGTGCCTCTGTTAAACCTTAGAAATTAAGGGCGTGCAGATATGAGAGGATGCCTGCCACACTTGGGGATTACAGTCGTAAGCCGATTTATTTCCTACCATAGAATGCCAAACCTAAACAACCGAAAGTTGTTGATTGCTCCGCCCAAATTCAAGTGAACATCGTAAGATTACCATCTATCTATATATACACTAATATTTTTAAACTACCGAAAAAAAAAATGACCGTTGCAGCAGAAGCTACTTATGATCTGAGCACTGTCAGCATGATTTATTATTGCACTATCACAAAGTTATCGAGGTTTCTTTTTAACCGAAAATTGGCACTAATTTATGGTCACAGTACTAGAAAATACTACAACAATACTCGTATACTCGTATCTCGTACGCACTCCATTCAAAGACGCTCTTATCTCATTCCATCTCCTTCCTTCCAACTACGGCATCTCCCTGTCTCACTCGTGTAACGGATTCAAGAGGTAGTAGGTAGGTAAGGTAGGTACCTAGTAATTACCTACCTACCGTAAAGTAAAAAAAAGGCATTTGTTTTAAAAATAATTTTATTTAGGACAACTTAGCTTAGGTCCGAGAACAAAATGTTCGCATCAGGGTTTTCCAACACCTTAGCTCCTTGGTTTTTCTGTAGTGGTACGGGTGCAATAAGCAGAGCGCCTGATCTTCCAAGTGCATGATTGGCTTACACCTAAGCGACGTGCCGCGTCATGCGTGCTCCTCCGAGGATCTTCTGCGATGTACTCGAGGATGTCATCGTAGAAGTTGCGCATGCGACGGCACGTAAAATGAGCCGTGGTCTAATAATCGTTGGTAAATGCTGGACATCTTGGAATGATTTGGTTGTCGATTGTTTGGGTACAAATCGCGATACATTCGTAATGCTGCACTCACATTTTCACACACACATTTTTAAAAGTACGCGCGTAACATGAGCGCATACTCTCTCGTCGTGTATTGATATTCCTTCGCAAAAAAGTTAATAACGACAACACTAAATAAATGATAAGACGCGCGCAGTGAACTCACAATGTGCACTGGTCTCAGTGTTGCAAAAGTATTTCTTTAGTATATTTCTTAAGTATTAATTGCCTTGTTCTACACATTGAGGGTACTTCATTGTTTCACGATTTGTCAATGATCAAATCGGGCGGGTGGGCAACATGAAAGGCTGTTCGCAGCGCATACGGCGCGCGCGAGTGAGACGGCGAGCTATTTATGAATGGATAGAATCGTGAAAATATGAGTAGCTATGTGGAAGGTGCGTATGGATAAATGGTTAACTAAATATTGTGTTTTTTTAGGGATATTCTTTTTAATTATTTAATTTAAGTTTAAACTACCTAAATTTAATTAGTAACAGACACTGACAATACGTTATTATTATTTTTGGTAATTAAAAACTAGTGGTGTATATATATAAATCAATTGCTGTTCGTTAGTCTCGCTAAAACTCGAGAACGGCTGAACGGATTTATCTTATCTTGGTCTTGAAATGTTCGTGGAGGTCTAGAGAAGGTTTAAAATGTGAGAAAAATTTGAATAATTGCCGGGAATACCCTAAAACAGCCCTTTTCTTTTTCCCATACAAAAGTTTTCTAACTAAAACGTAGAGTCAATTTGAGCTTTATTAGGTTTGATAATATGGTAACGGGAACGGGAACTTCAAACAACATTTGTCAATAATTGCGGTACGAAGTTCGCCGGGTCAGCTTGTTTTCAATAAATTTTAGATAGATTTTATACCTTGCGTATTTTGTCATAGCAATATAGTACTTACTAGCTGACCCGTGCCCGCTTCGCTGTGCGTAAGACATTTCTAATACCATCGTGGACTTTTTTGTGGACGTTTTTAATGTACAATACTGTAGTACATTATTTTGATATATCTCGTGGGGTTCAGCCAGCATTTGCAATGTAAGCGCGACATCACATTAGAAACCTCTAAAATTATCTGTGTTTCTCTACTAGGTATATTATGCATGTATTATACATATAAACCTTCCTCTTGAATCACTCTATTTATTAAAAAAAACCGCACCAATCCGTTGTGTAGTTTTAAAGATATAAGCAAACATACATACATACATACGCGGGAAGCGGAAAGCGACTTTGCTTTATACTATGTAGTGTTAATTTAAGGCTACTTGTCCAAACTTGGGACGTCGAACACTCAAACGTTAAACGTCATACGCCGAACGTCAAATCGACTTTCAAGTAATCTCCTAATCGTAACGTGATATTTTCTCGTACATTGAAACGATTATTATTATATTTATAACCTTACCTCATTAATCAGTGACTAGACTGATTTTCAGAAGTTTGTTTGTGTTCAGCTACTTATGCGTCACTGACTCATTACGTTGGAATGAATTAAGAAGGTAATTTTAACATGTCCAATGATAGACCAAATGAGCGGTTCTTGTTGTTTAAGTAGCCGAACCTACTCGTAGCTATGAAAATGTAGGTAACTTGAAACTTTTTAGACAGTTTAGTTTGATATCTCTAGAAAACACTAAAATTCGTCATGGCATAATGAGACCCAAATACACGCCGCGAGATTGTTCATGATAAAAACGATGTATCGAAGCGTTGCGTATATTTAGACTCGATCTCAACGTGTGTCGCTGAATCATACCTGCGGCCGTACCACTAGCTTAAAAGTAATATCAAAACAATATTACCTACACACGTGAAAGTGATAACGCAATAGGAACTCGTATAGCGTTGTCACTTTAACACCACGAGTTACATTGCTTTGATATTACTTTAGAACTTGTGGTATGGCCCCTGGATAGCTAAGATTTAACTATCGTTTCCCATTTATCCCGAACTCCCCGTACCCGAGTTACGAGGGCGTAAATAGGTGTATCTGCTGCATTGCTCCTGGCATTGTGCCACTGGACCAAATAATAAACAGTACTACGTAGCTATGTTTTGAGACACAGATAAAGCTTGTACTGGATCAAGGAACTTCATGATATTGGCAAATTCTAGTTTTTTCGAAATCGTTTAATTATAAATAAAAAAAATCCGGCCAAGTGCGAGTCGGACTCGCGTACGAAGGGTTCCACACGAAGGGTACCATTATCTATAAAAAACAGATTAAAATCAAGTCACGTTTGTTGTATGGAAGCCCCACTATATTTATTTTATTCTGTTTTAAGTATTTGTTGTTATAGTGGCAACAGAAATACATCATCTGTTAAAATTGAAAATGTCTAGCTATCACGGTTCATGAGATACAGCTTGGTGACAGACAGTCGGACAGACAGACGGTCAGCAGAGTCTTAGTAACTCGGTCCCATTTTTACCCTTTGGGTACGGAACCCTAAAAACGTCCTTAAAGTTTCGTTGATCGTGAAAGCTCTTTCAAAAGTCAAAGATTCTTATATTCTACGAGTTTAGGTACTATCTCCATAAGTAGAAAGTTTGTTTGTAACTTTGAGATATTGCAAGTTTGCTTAAAGGAGGTAAACTGAAATTACTGTTCCGATTCTGATAATTATTTCGCTAATAGCATGCCACATTATCCCTGAGTGCTATAAGTGCTTTGAAGTCAGTTAAAAAGCAATATATTTTCTGATAAATTAGAACTGGCGGCTGGAAGTACGATTATCATCTTTGCATGATCCCGACACGATCATCTGCATACGATTAACTACTCGCCTCGGCTTCGCACGGGGTGTAATGATGAAGGTTATAGGAAAATTCTGATACCCTAGGTTATAATTATTATTGCAATTTTTGTGAGGATCTCTAATTTTTTTTAATTAAAATATAAACCTAATGTTGTTTGTGATAATGGAACTTTTGATAGGTGAAATAATTTATTAAATTAGTCCTTTTTAAATTTATCAAGTACAAACAAAAATTTAACTCTTTATAACAGTGTAGATTAAATTAAATTTTACGTAAATGTCAAAATTGTTCATGATCGTCGATGTACTAGCTTGTACGTGTAGACATATCACCTGCCCGGTGAAAGAACCATTTACAACGAATTTGTATCAGAACAGTTCGTGATCGAGGTACATACCTACATACACTTCTACAAGCCTGTATTTGTAGACATTCCACCTGCTAGGTAGAAGAACTCAACACAGCGACTTATTACCAATTTTTTCCAATTTATAACACGTATATTACAGGTTAATATCCAAAACACCAAATTGAAACTCAAATTACAGTTTAAAATGAAACACCAACAATCTCTTTCAAGAGTTTTACTTTTAATTAAAATTTGCATCAACGAGTATGTAGGAGCAACCGTTGTAAAAAAATACAGTGGTTAAAATCAAAATATACACTAGACTTTATTCTTTAAATTTCGCGCGACTTAGAAAAAACCGACTAACATTCTAAAAATATCCATACTTTCAGAGTTCATAAACCTCGAAATAGATCTTTCCTTTCCAAATAGTTTGCTTTTTGTTTGAATTATTAAGAATTTGATTATAATCGTTTAAATAAGAACAAAAAGATTTTTTTTTCTTATTTCAATCTTTTTCACTTTTCATTTAACTTATTTGTGTTTATGCTTGTATTATACATAATATACTCGTATCTTATACTCGTAAAACAGTAACACTCAAAATCCTGTAGGTACCTGTATTTTGTTCTTAAAAACGTGTGACTATAATAAAAAATCGAAAGGTCTTTTTTTTGGTGGTTAGGTAAACTTTTCTAAACTGTCATTCAGAAATGGTGCATATTAACAACTGGCTGACCCGTGCCCGCTTCGCTGGGCGACAGACATTTCTAAATGTGATTATTTTGGATAGGTATGGCTTAAATGGAGATGGGTATCCGCGGAATATACGCAAGTTGTCCCGCTACCGGCCCCGTGAGGATATTCATTGGTAGCCACGATTTTAATATCCTGCAACTTTTATATCAGTACTTATGACTTTACCATTAAGAAGTAAACCCGCTGCAGAGCATGCTGTGCACGGGCACGCTACGCATTTTAGCTGCGTGGGTTCATTTGTTTGACAACGTGAGTTTACGTTTCCACTGCTGCACACTCTATACACGAATATTAATCCACAATCACAACTATGTAAAACTGTAGCACAGCATAATTTTGAATTTTGATTTTGAAACGTTTGCGTGTACCGCGTACACAGCGTGCAAGGCGTTGACAGCGTTGAGCTGCCTGAGCATTATATTCAAGCAACCCACGCGTGCCCCAATGACGACGAATCATGCGTCCGTGGGTTGCAATGGACACAATTACATACATATCTTTTCAATCTGTCAACGCCATGCACGCTGTGTACGCGGTACACGCAAACGTGATAAACGTATGATTCAAAACTGCGCTACAGTCGTACATAGTTGTGGGTTAATATTCTTGTATAGCGTGTGCAGTAGTGGAAAAGTAGACTCACGTTATCAAACAAATGAACCCACGCAGCTAAAATACGTCGCGTGCCAGCGTATAGCATGCTCCGCGGTGGGTTTGCGGCTTAAAGTGAAACTTAACGCACGTGCGTCGCCTCTCTGTGCGCCGTGGTGGGTTTGCGCCTTTACACTAAACACATGTTGAAAGGGCTCAAGTTTCTTAACAGGATGATAGGAATATCGCGACAGCTTTCATTTAGTAATACTCATCATAACTTTAAAACGAATCGACTGATTTGAACAATTAAAAAAGTGGTTCACTCCAAAATATATAGTCTTAATTGCTAATTAGTTAAGTTGGATAAGTAACATCATTATATGAATAGAAACAAAAACGGTTATTATATCTAAACTATCGTAATATTTAGATATATGGAGGTATATATCTAAATATTACGATTCGCACACTTTCTTATGCGCATTAATGAGGACATTCAATAATGTATCATTATTTGTTAATGTACTATCAATAGTTTTTGCAAAGAACGCGAAAAATGCATTTTTTTAGTTTATCCATTAAAAACATAAAACATACAAACAAACAATAGATACAACAAAAATCAAATTCTTTCCTCATTCTAATATTAGTATACCAACTAAAATAACCCATAATGGTTCAGCAAGCCAACACAAATATAAAGAATGTTTGCGCCTTATATAATATAGGTAGGTAACACATGTGCTGCTATCTATTGAGTTTTTTATGAAGCAATGTATAATTCGTAATTCTTTTACGTACCCAAAGGGTAAAAACCGGACCCTATTACTAAGATTTCGCTGTCCGTCTGTCCATCTGTCCGTTTGTCTGTCACAGGGCTGTATCTCATGAACCGTGATAGCTAGACAGTTGAAATTTTCATAAATGATGTGTTTCTGTTGCCGCTATAACAACAAATACTAAAAACAGAATAAAATAAATATTTAAGTGGGGCTCCCATACAACAAATGTGTTTTTTTGCCGTTTTTTATAGATAATGGTACGGAACCATTCGTGCGCGAGTCCGGCTCGCACTTGGCCGGTTTTATTTTATTCCTTTTCTTTTGTATGTCGACAGCAAATGCTCATCATGTTGACCAACTTTGCGATAATATCTCATATAGATTACCCAGACCCAGACCGCTATAGTTCTACATCTGGTATTCCGATCTTCCAAAATTATAGCCTATAAGTTGCCTAAGACATAGCTATATAACAAAAAAAGTTTCATCAAAATCCGTCAAGTAGTTTTTGCGTGATAGCCAGACAACAGACAGACAGACAGACAGACAGACAGACAGACAGACAAAAATTTCAAAATGTTATTTTTTGGCTTGTGTTACTTGTATGAAGACCCCTAGGAGTATTTTTTTTAGTTTTTATTCAATGTACAGAATTGAACTCTTCTACAACTTTATTATATGTTTAAAGAATGTATATAGATATATAGATGTATACATTTTTTGGGTTCGTAAACAGACTTACGTCTATGTCACTTCCTCTCAAATATCTAGTTATTTTACGACGATCTCTTAGGGACTTAGGGAGTTGTCAGAGAAATGTAGGGCTGTGTGGTTATGATTGTCGTTCAATGTCCGCGTTTTGTGTAACTATTGGCATACGATTATTGTCGGCAATCTTTTTTTATTTATCAATAATCACACATGCAACAGCAGTCGCACTTTTAATAATCTAATCAACTCCCCCGGTCTATACATATTCTTAGAGTAATTAGTGCCGATGAATTCTAAATAGGTCGGGTCTTTGCCCAGCTGTGGTACAAGTGTGAGTAAAAATACGAACTAGCTAACAGGGCCCATTTAGTATGCTTCTTATATCTTTTTATGTGTGAGTTTGTACAGAAATTTAGAATATATGAATACTGATTGAGACATACTTTCGTGCTATCTGCATGTTTTCTGTGCATCGCTTTTAGTGCTGACATTTGAAATTAAAACTCGTTTTTACTCGGCGCAGTTACTATTGTTTGTCTGTGTCCGTTGCAAGCTGGCGGGCTGTCCGACATTTACACACATTTAATTAGGTCCCTACCTACCTACTGGTCGACCTAATTTCACTCGGATGCTAAGTGGTATGGTGAGCAGATACGAGTTTTGACCCGGGTTCTGTAACTGAACCTCTTTTCGTTAGAACATTTTTAAACCTAATACTTGACTTACAAGCTAGTCAAGCTGTCTGCTACAACATGTAGCTTGATAAATAATACATTTGTAACCGACTTTAAATACCTATATATCCCGCCACTTTTTATTTTTAATTTTCTAATTATGAACTAACGATGTTATTGCGGAACTCCGCGGCAGCATGCAGGCAGTTTAGTAGTTCCCACAGGCCTAACGAGTTTCTATCATATTCTGGTAGTATGCTTGTTGTACATTCGCCAGCAATAAGATGTATGCATTCCATAATTTTAGTTTAGTTTACTTTCGCCATAGACCTAAATTCGACAATTCCATATCCAACAAAGGTCAGCAAGTTGCTTACCAAAAGCAGTGCCAGGGTGGGCGTTAAATTCTCCAAGTACGTAATAATGTCTTCGGGCAGTAGTCAAGATTCTATAAGTGCTATAATATCAGCCTCTTTACATATTTGTAGTGATTCATGTTTTGGATGATTTTTGTTACTAAAAGCGTCCATCACTTCACTACATAGTATAAAGCAGTCGCTTTCCGCTTCCCGCGTCTGTGTGTATGTATGTTTGCTTATATCTTTAAAACTACACAACGGATTTTGATGCGGTTTTTTTTAATAGATAGAGTGATTCAGGAGGAAGGTTTATATGTATAATAACATGCTACCCGTGCGAAGCCGGGGCGGGTCGCTAGTAAAATATAAATAATAGTGTTTATGTACTTACCGCAACAAATGGTCTTTGAACGCAGTTAATGGTACACCTTCGTTTCTATACATTTTTCAGCGTAGGTTTATTTTTAGACTTGGAGAATTTATTTCCGACCGCTTCCAGCAACGCATAACATATGGTCGGTCATCGTACACACTCCAGTTTGTTCGCAATGTGACACACACCTTCGCAACCGCTACTAGATTTGAAAATGTTTGATTTGTTCCCTTATTTTCACCCCTCCTGTGCGTTGATCATACGTCAGTCAGTAGGTACTTTGATTCTTATAATAATAGATTCGGAATCATGCATTATTTGAAATGTTGTTGTGAAGCTATTATTAGGTGTAACGCGGCTTCGTGCGGTACCCAGATAAAAAGAAGCATACTATATTCTATTTCAGGTCATGAACTAAGTCTATTCTAGTTTTCATCAAATCGATTACGATTCGATTTGAAACAAAAACAAAGCCGATAACACTTGAAACCGACATACCCAATAACAAATCTATCTTTATTAATAAACAAGCTGACCCCGCGAACTTCGTATCGCTTTAGAATTAACAAATGTTGTCTTAAGTTCCCGTTCCCGTACTTGTTTCCGTTCCCGTTCCCGTTACCGTATTATCAAACCTAATAAAGCTCAAATTGACTCTACGTTTTAGTTAGAAAACTTTTGTATGGGAAAAAGAACAGAGCTATTTTTAGGGTTTTCCCGGCAATTATTCGAAATTTTCTCACCTTTTAAACCTTCCCTAGACCTCCACAAACATATCAAGACCAAGATAAGATAAATCCGTTCAGCCGTTCTCGAGTTTTAGCAAGACTAACGAACAGCAATTGATTTTTATATATATACTAGCTGACCCGGCGAACTTCGTATCGCTTTAGAATAAGTTCCTGTCCCGTTCCCGTTCCCGTTCCCGTTCTACGACTCTACGTTTTAGCTAGAAAACTTTT
The DNA here is from genome assembly GCA_912999785.1 of Hydriomena furcata. Taxonomy (NCBI): domain Eukaryota; kingdom Metazoa; phylum Arthropoda; class Insecta; order Lepidoptera; family Geometridae; genus Hydriomena; species Hydriomena furcata. The sequence continues at coordinate 7,258,636 of OU538821.1, forward strand.
TTATGAGAAAAATTAAAAGGGCTGTTTTTAGGGTTTTCCCGGCAATTATTCCTATTTTTCTCACCCTTTAAACTTTTCCTAGACCTTCTCAAACATTTCAAGACCAAGATAAGATAAATCCGTACAGCCGTTCTCGAGTTTTAGCGAGACTAACGAACAGCAAAAAATTGATTGTTATTTAAAGATTATAAATGAGAAGGTAACTTTGTCTGTGACGTTATCACGGCCAAACCGCTGTACCGATTGTGATGAAATTTCATATAGAGATAGTTTAAAGTCTTGGGACGGATATAGACTACTATTTTCACAAAATTTTCTTATGTTTTTTAGGATTTTTTTGTATTTTTTTAGGAAAAATCCGTCAACATTTGATTTTCTGAATCTAGTCGGGCTATAAAAAAAGGGTTTAACTTTATTGATATTTTGATCGTGTTTTTCAACTTACGAAAAAAAGAAAGAGGTTTTCAATTTGATGTATATCTGGGGGCACAGCACTGCCCCCGCCAAGTCAAGCAAAAATGGGGCACGACCGTACCATCCTTTTCTCGAAGCAGTTCAGGCCATTTTCGACCCCCTATAACCTTGTTGTGGATAAAATGACACCTGTAGACAACTGGCAAAAATTTATGGTTGTATGTATTTTTTAATGCGACATAATAAAAAAATAAAAAAATTAAAAAAATGACTAAAAATTAAAAAAAAATGTTAAGGGTGGACAACCCTTATCACTAAGGGGTATGAAAAATAGATGTTGGCCGATTCTCAGACCTACTCAATATGCTCACAAAATTTCATGAGAATCGGTCAAGCCGTTTCGGAGGAGTACGGGAACAAACATTGTGACACGAGAATTTTATATATAATATGTAGATACATCATGATATGGATAGAATCACTTTTTGTTCCAAACCATGTTTTAATTAACAAATTTCAACAACAAACGGTTATTAAACCTAATGTATAATATTGATACATACCATCTTGCAGACTTTCTTATGCGCATTGATAAGGACATTCAATATGTATCATATTTGTTTATGTATCAATAGTTTTTGTAGCGCACACGAAGAAAGCAAAATTGTTGGCAATTTTTTACACCTTGCTTCAAACTATCGTCATTCTTATAAAGAATTTATTACTTTTTCAAAATAAAAAATGTGTTACTCAGGGATAATGTAGCTTGGTAATGGTGAAAAAATTTTTGAAATCGGTTCAGTAGTTTTTGAGTTTATAAAACATACAAAAAAACAAAAAAACAAAAATCTAAAGTTTTCTCTTTATAATATTAGTATAGACTAGCTTCCTGCGGCTTCGCTCGTGTGTTACATGGATAAAAAGTCTATAGCCTATATGCTATTATAGGGCATATAGACTATGTTTATTACAGTTTGGCCTTTAGGAAGTGATTGAGCCACAAACATCCAAACAAACTTTCGGATTTATAATAGTAGCAAGGTATTGGCTGGATTAGACATTTGCGCTCCTATAGCCACTGCAGCCGTTATCTAATACCTAGTAATTTCTCGAAGATGATTTAATCACAGGTGATAAAACGTTGATGATTAATCAGAGCGAAAGTTCGCACTTTTCCATATAATTTGCAGTGTTGCCGCATGCGAATGTTTTATTAGTCGTATTTCTTTGAGCATGTTATTGTTTCCCGATATAATGAGAACTTTCCCTCCTCTTTGGCCGACTATTGGAGAGGATGTTATAATTTCAACGTCATGTTTTTAACAAGTGTTTCTATATATAAACCAATTTCTAAAGTTTATTTAACTTTACTAATATTACTCGTATACCGTTTATTAATGCAAATCAACAAAGTTTTATTGATTCAATCTTCCAATATATTTATAAAGTATTTGAAGTTATTCGTGTTTTGTCAAAGTTATTGTATGCATTAAAACTATCGTGGTTGTTAATCATTAATTATAAAAACTCACGTTTGTTGTATGGGCCCCCTTAAATATTTATTTTGTTTTGTTTTTAGTATTTGTTGTTATAGTGACAACAGAAATACATAATCTGTGAAAATTTCAACTGTCTAGCTATCACGGTTCATGAGATACAGCCCTGTGACAGACAGACGGACAACGAAGTCTTAGTAATAGCTAGTTTTTACCATTTGGGTACGGAACCCTAAAAACGAGGTAATTAATCGTATTTCTATTTAAATTATTGTATGCATATTATTTATAGAATAAGAAAGTTGTGTTATTGATTCTAATCTACATTGATTTGTTATCCAATGAGTCAATCAGTCGGTAATTGAGTCAATTATAAGTCTAGATTCATTCTTTGCCAATGGCACTGCGAGTAATGCTCGTAAAAATGCTCAGATGCCGCATTTGACTCATTCATACTAAAACGCATTTCATTGTGTGCCACAAAGGTATGATTATGTCGTTCTCAATGTCAAAGCCATTCATTCAGACTCGTATAAGGAGGGAATTAAACATAATTGACATACATTGCAAGTATGTCATAACTAAATGCCTAATAATATGAAGTGATGAACCAAAGATAAACAATATACAAGAGTTATAACAATAACATTAGAATCATTATGAGTTTATTAAACCTGAAAAGTGCCTTGAAGCGAAATGACTTTGGCGTAATTTCGCTATTGAGGATGTACTCGTATAGCTACTAGCTTCCGTCTGCGGTTTCGCTCCCGAATTATCAAAAAAAAAAACTTATTACCTATATTATTACCTATACTATTTTAGATCGCGGTTACGGTGCGACCACGAAAATACAAACCCACGATTTTTCGCATTTCATACTTGCACTCCGCCCCGGCTTCGCACGGGTGTACTAATGAGGATTATAGGCTAATTTTGAATACCTTAGTTTGCATTATTGCAATTTTTCGTTTGTGAGTTTGTTTGTAGGTTTGTGCCTCAATGACGCCTAAACGACAAAACGGATTAAGATGAAATTTGCTGTAGATGTAGATAATAATGCCCGAATAAAACATGAATACTTTAAAATACGAAAAACATCCCCAAAATGATGAAAAACGTAAAAGAGGTGATTTTGGTATAAATGGCGCTGGTGTGCAAAAAAATCTGACAACAGTCGTCATAGCAACATGCGTTATTCTATTCGATAATTGAAATTTGGATAGGACGTCTGTCGCGGGTCTGCTAGTAGGTATATTATGTAGGTAAGAGTACGTGAATAATAGGCAACAAAAGATGATGTGCCACGGGTATAAAATAATATTTTTTGTCGTTGTAGATGGTATATACCTAGTACCTACCGTCATAACAGTATAAAAATATATAAAAAAAAACCGGCCAAGTGCGAGTCGGACTCGCGCACGAAGGGTTCCGTACTATTATCAAAACGGCAAAAAAATCATGTTGTACGGGAGTCCCACTTAAATATTTATTTTTTTGCTGTTTTTAGAGAAATACATCATCTGTGAGCATTTCAACTGTCTAGCTATCACGGTTCACGAGATACAGCCTGGTGACAGACAGACGGACAGCGGTGTCTTAGTAGTCCCGTTTTTTACCCCATATGTACGGAACCCTAAAAACATAAAAAATAATTTACCTATTTACCTTACTACGTAGTTAGCATTCCACACGTGACAGGTTGCAAGCCCGTCGCCGCTTTCAAGAATACTTACAGGGTTCCTCACGATGTTTTCCTTCACCGTTATAAACACGTGTAACGCGCATATACATTTTTCGAACAGAAATATCCATTGATGCACGGCCAGTATTCGTACTCGAAATTAATTTGAAATTAATAATATCTACCTAGGTACTTATTTACCTAACTACATGAATTCAATAATTCAATTTCAAACTTTTTAGTCGATCATGTGAAGTACCACCTATTTACCGACTTACTTTACCGATAGTGGTAAAATAGCGCCACCTGCCAGCGGAATTGAAAACATCTTTAATCTTACCTCTCAAACCCCTTCGCGGTCGCATGAGACCGCGAAAAGTACCTATAATAACGTAGTAACATCAAATGAAACTAGATGGCGCTAGAATGCGAAAATCACGTTTGTGGTATGGGTGCCCCCCTTTAATATTTATTTTATTCTGTTTTTAGTATTTGTTGTTAGAGCAGCAATAGAAATACATAATCTGTGAAAATTTCAATTGTCTAGCTATCATGGTTCATGAGATACAGCCCTGTGACAGACACACGGACAGACGGACAGCGAAGTCTTAGTAATAGGGTCCCGTTTTTTTTACCCCTTTGGGTACGGAACCCTAAAAAATAAATGAAGTGAAGTAATTCAAATGACAACATTCATGAACACAAAAAAAATTACAAACGATCAACGGATTCGATATATTCAAAGGGATATGAAATAATTTGAATGTTAATTACATACTTCATAACACTTTTGGGTAAAAGTGTTTTTTTTTGTGGTGTTCATCGTCGCCTCGCAATAGAAGTAGGTGATTTTAGTAAAATCTAACTGATTCAATCAACTCTATAAATAACCAGAGACATTTACACACCAAAAAATCTTATTAGCGGAACCTAAATGGATTCCAATAAGGTAATATACAATTTTTACCTTACGAGAGCAATTTTTCCAAATGAAATAATAATATCGAAATTAAACATTGCCATCTGGAATTTTTCTATAGCACCCTTGATACATGCAGCTGCCGTTAATCCTTTTTATTATACCAATGCCTATTTTAATAGTTTTTTTTAACGTCTCTTTATTCTTAATAGAATGAATACCCGTTGACGGGACTATTGATAACAATTCAGGCTTCGTAGATTATTATGGATACAAAGCATCATGATAACGAAGGGGTGTTTTTGAATAGTCCGCGAACTAAAGCTTTGTATTACAATCAAACAAGAATCTTGTAAGCCGCATGGCCTATATTTTTGCAAAGATGATTACAATGCAACATTACTGCAGCTGCTTAGCACACAATCCCATATACAGTAAATATCATGGGAATATGTCGATTTACGCTCTGATTAATGTTATAAAAGGGTATTTTGAATAGCAATTATTTGTACTTTGGTATATAAAAGAGTTACTACCCCTGCCGCACGTTTCTTTATGTACGGGACGCGCTGGGAACCCCAAGATTCAGCTCAATCTACTACATCTATATAATTTTATATATAACTATCTGTCTCGTTGTCGCCGACACGCCGACGTTGTCCTGTCTAAATTTCAATAATCGCATAGAAAAAAGCAAAGGATATGGGATTATATTCAAAAAACCCTTAAAATATGTATGTTTTATTATTTTATGTTTAAAAGCTAATACCACGTTTCATTTATTTCTAATTAAAAATGACAGAGTTTCATCCAAACTTTCATCCCCTCTTTCACCTCTTTAGGGGATGAATTTAAAAATCCTTTCTTAAATGACGATGATTTTTTTTCTCAAATATCCTCTCAAAATTTCATACTTCTTCCATTAGTGGTTCAGCCGGGGCGTTTATATGTTAGTCGGGACATACGGCTTCTATGCAAAAAATAACATGTTGCGTAAAAGACGGACATACCAACAAACAGACTTTCGCATTTATAAATATTAGGATTAGTAGTTCATTATACTGTTACATTTGTGCATTCAACTGAAATGCAGTAAGTATTCAGTTCAGGAAATTCCCTAAATACACGGTATTGCCGGAAATATTGCAGTTGTTCACAAATTATAGCGTGTGGCCATCATGGTGGCATTGACAATGCGGTTTTCAATTTAGTCGTCAGTGGCATATGACGCACGCTGCATGATTATTAGAATGGGCTGGTCACTCCTATAGCAATCTGTCACGGTTCATAAAACCACTCGATAGCTTGACCCTTCGGCTAACATGCACTTACTACACATTCCTACAATTATGTTGCTGGATGTTTGTTTGTTATTCAATCACGCTTCGCGGTTATAATTATATGTAACTTATTTTAATGAATTACGGGTTTAAGCGCTTAAAAGGGGTTTAAGCTCCTTGCGCAAAGGCTCGTCCGGGGTACTACTTACCACCATTCCTATTTCTATGCTTAAGCTTAACGGTATATCTCAAGTTAGCGGATGCAAAGCAGGTTTCGTACCGAGAACGTGACCTGAAAGAAAGTGTTTTGTTATAAACGATGCTATCAATGTAAAGGGAAATACGTTCCCATACATTTGCCATGCTGCTAAACATCAGTAGCATGGCAACCTAGGCCAGCTGCATATTCGGCCTTACATTGTAAAAACCCGTTTTCTTTATATGCCAAATATTTTTGATAAAAGCCGTTGAGGGTTCGTTTTCAAAAGCTGCATGGGAACGTACGAGAAACAAGTTTAAATAGTACGGGAAAGAATTCCCCTTTATATTGCTACCCGGGATGCTTTATTCCTTTTGTGACTGACGTACTAACGAAATAATGGTAATCATTTACATGACTCAATTTAGGCCACCTGCGTGTTTCGTTGCTATGCTAAAGCATTAAAAAGTTTATTCGGATTCTTTAGAGTAGACCATATCGCTGTTTGTTATAATGTAGTGGTTAAAAAATATAGATCGCATTAGTTGAAGTAAATTATGCGAAACGAGCACTTATCTCTGAATCTATAAGTAACGTGAAAGTTTCAAATAAAATTGTAAATTAAATAAATTATAAATGTACTAGCAGTCCGCCCCGGCTCCGCACGGGAGTAACGTATTATAACGATTTTATGGGTATTTTTTTACCCAGGTTACATTATCGAAGTTTTAATAGGAATCCCTATTTTTTTCAAACAATAAATATGGCCTATGTTACTCAGAGATAATGTAGCATTCTAAAAATAAACGATTTTTTGAAATATATCCAGTAGTTTTTGTATTTATTCCATACAAATATACAAAACATCTTTCCTCATAATAATATTAGTACCTATAGATTATTACACTCATATTAACTTTTGAATGGTATGGAATTTGGGAATGGTATAATTAAAAAAGTAATTTACAGGTACTGATATGGCCTTGAAAATGAAGTGATTTTTTGGATAAGGATTAATACCCAGGTACGAATAATGTGGCCTAGTTTGTACAGGCGGCGTTACCATTGCATATTTTAACATGAAAAAGTAGTTATTGTGACATAACTGTAATAGTTGGACATAATTATGGTATTGCTGACTTATTTGTTAATATTGATGTAATCTTTAAAACTGCAGTTCATCACTTTGCTCTATTGTCAATAATTTCCGCAGCATACGCGATATAAAGATTTTTTTGGTTTTTTTATCACACGATGGGTTACATTATCGAAGTTTTCATACGGATCCATAATAGTTAGACAAATGGTATTGTTGATTTATTTGTAGATATTGATGTCCTCTTTAAAACTGTATTACATTATTTTGCTCTATTGTCAATAATTTCCGCAGCATACGCGATATAAAGATTTTTTTTGGATTTTTTTTCACGCTTTGGGTTACATTTTCGAAGTTTTCATACGGATCCCTAACGTTTTTGAAAATACTATATAGCCTATGTCCATCAGGGATAATGTAGGATTCTAATGGTAAAATAATTTTTTGAATCGGTTCAGTAGTTTCGGAGCCTATTCGAGACAAACAAACAAACAATCAAATCTTTCCTCTTTATAATATTAGTATAGATAAATGTATAAAGACGAACTCTAGTAGGTAGATACTGAGCTGCCGGCGACGTCTATGTCATGCTCTCTCGAGATATTCTAAACTTACTCAAATTTCCTATCAAAAATATCAAACTTCAAAGGTTAACATGACATTGGTTGCAAGAGGAGGGAGGAAACCTTACGCAGTGGGTAGCGACTTGCTTACCCTTCAATCGTACAAAATGAGATCATTAACAAAGTCAAAAGGTATTTAATAAAATCACATGGATCACTTTGAAACGTCATAGGAGCTTAGTAAAGGTACGATTGTTCTTCGCGAATAAGCCAAGCCTATCTTTTTGAAAATAATCTTGTTTGCCTATATATTGAAATGAAAATCAATAACAATAATAATCACGTCTACAATCCCCTAGTACGGTTGACATCCTGTTAGATCTCCAGGCGCTTGGATCCTTGAAGATGTCGTAATGACTAACCATTGAAATATTTGTTATATTATATACTAGCTGACCCGTGCCCGCTTCGCTGTGCGTAAGACATTTCTAATACCATCGTTGACTTTTTTGTAGACGTTTTTAAGGTGTACAATACTGTAGTACATTATTTTGATATATCTCGTGGGGTTCAGCCAGCATTTGCAATGTAAGCGCAAAAAAATGTGTTTATTTACGACATCACATTAGAAACCTCTAAAATTATCAGTGTTTCTCTACTTTATTATGCATGTATTATACATATAAACCTTCCTCTTGAATCACTCTATTTATTAAAAAAAACCGCATCAAAATCCGTTGTGTAGTTTTAAAGATATAAGCAAACATACATACATACATATTACATACAGACGCGGGAAGCGGAAAGCGACTTTGCTTTATACTATGTAGTGATTTGCTTTGTCTACCTTTTCTATAGAGATGAAAATATATAACTATGGATTTTTACCCGTGTACACCCGTGTGTTTATCACGTTATTTATTTATTTTACCGACATTTCGACTACGTTACAATAGGCATGGTCGCAGGCAGACTAAGTCTGATCCGAATTACGTGATAAAGACCTGTGTGTGTGTGAAAAATCTTTAGTTGTGTCTACTAATCACGATAGTTTTAAAAAATATGATATATAACTTTTCTAACATAACATAACTAATATGATATATAACGTCAAAAGTTTACAACAGTAAAGTTTAAATGGGATTACGAAAAACTTCGCACGGCCTTCCCGAATTTATTGACATGAATACATACGCCCAGTTCTAACAACCTTGGGTCTGTTAGCTGTAGGGATGTATTGTATAACGTATGTTATCAATGTTACGTTCTTGTGGTTAAGTGGTAACACTCCTCCCTTCCGATGGATATAGTTACGACTTTAGAACCCTATTATGTTTAGGAATTACAGTCGTGCTAAAGCCTTATCCGTTTTGTTTTTTTCAACCTATATTGACCCACTGCTGGACAAAAAGCTTTTCTATATTATTTTTCAAACTATTGTGATTAGTAGACACAACTATAGATTTTATCACGTTACAATTACCTTTAATTTACTTCCCCGACGTTTCGGCTATGTTCCAATAGACATGGATGCGGGCAGCAAGCTTTTATATTTTAATTTACTTAACCAAATATTTCGTTTGTTTTCAGGCTAAGCTTGCGAGTTCATGGAAGGCACAAGCTCTTTTCAAGAAGTTCGACGCGCGCGCTAATCACAAGGTGTACGCGAAAGGCCGCGCATGCGCACAAAGCAAGGTGCTCATCATAGGCGCGGGTCCATGTGGCGTACGCGCCGCCATCGAGTGCCAACTACTCGGCGCTAAAGTGGTAAGGAATATGATTCCCTGCGTCGCGATTTTCTCTATCTACGAATATGAGAATCATGGTTCACGTAGTACTCATTATACCCTGGTCTAGGCCAAATTTAGTCAAGCAATTACGGAACATGCAAACATTTGTTACGAGGGAAACAGACTCATTTTACTCGTTGTTCACTATTCGCAGTCCGTTACGAACTCAGTAAAAATATAATTGAAGTTGCATCGTTCGTAATATAGTGTTACGAGTAGGTACATCGTAAAAGTTACAACACTTGGGTAATGCCCTGTTAATTATTCGATCGTATCTCACGTAGCTCGCCTCGTTTGAAGCAATATTTTTTTAATTAAATATAATGTGGCATGATCAGGAAGAAGGGATTGGTACATTCGTCATTCACTAGTAAAAAAAGCGATCCTGAGCAGGTTTGTTAAAAAACTATTTTCAAGTGACAGGTTTCCGTACTGAAACTTATAACATACAAGCTGACCCGGCGAACTTCGTATCGCTTATGAATGAACAATCGTTCCGTTCCCGTTCCCGTTCCCGTTCCGTTCAGTCGTTCGGAAGTTATGATCGTACATACATTTCGGCGATTCATTTTTATATATATAGATTATTTGAGTCTTTGGCGTTTAAAATGAGTTTTTTGTATTTGTTATATGAATAAATAAGGTATAACTTATAACTGTTTATGTATAGTTGTTCCTAACTTTCGAGGGCGGACAGACGGACGAAGTCGCACCAAACGATTTCACTTTACCATTAGGTATGGTTCGGAACCCTAATAATAAATCAGCTGTTAAAGATATTATAATACTGCAGATTATTAGTTTTATTTAACTCTATTTTTCATTATACTTTACTGTCCTTAATTAAATGTCCAGCTACAGAATTATACCTTAAAAATGAATACATGTTCAACCTTTGATATTAAATACTTTTTTCTATTTATTTATTCTTTTATTTACAGCCATTTAAAGCATAATAATCGGACCAAATTATGCAAATAATAGTTACTGAGAAATCAATAGGGTTTTATATTTGTATGTACATAACCGGTTATTGTTCTTCACTATCTTGCATGTCCCTAATTAGTTGACCACGACTGTATATAAAAATCAATTGCTGTTCGTTAGTCTCGCTAAAACTCGAGAACGGCTGAACGGATTTATCTTATCTTGGTCTTGAAATGTTCGTGGAGGTCTAGGGAAGGTTTAAAAGGTGAGAAAAATTCGAATAATTGCCGGGAAAACCCTAAAACAGCCCTTTTCTTTTTCCCATACAAAAGTTTTCTAACTAAAACGTAGAGTCAATTTGAGCTTTATTAGGTTTGATAATACGGTAACGGGAACGGGAACTTAAGACAACATTTGTTAATTCTAAAGCGATACGAAGTTCGCGGGGTCAGCTTGTTACTCGTATATATAAAAATAAGATAGATTAGTGGGTGCTCGGTGCAGTATAATAAAACAGTCGCCCAGCAATCTTATGCACACAAGCCGTGTATAGAGGTCAGTTTATTCAATTGCTAGAGTAAACGTGCTCGCCGGAAGCCGACACAGTGTCGATTGTCTGCACGGCGCGATAATAAGATGATTACGACTGTCCGTGCAAGTGCCCACCTTGATACTCCTAATATGAGTAAACTTAATTCATCATCATTATTCTACCCTGGTCCCATACTATGAGGGGTCGGTATAACATACTAGCGACCCGCCCCGGCTTCGCACGGGTAGCATGTTATTATACATATAAACCTTCCTCCTGAATCACTCCATCTATTAAAAAAAACCGCATCAAAATCCGTTGTGTAGTTTTAAAGATATAAGCAAACATACATACATATTACATACAGACGCGGGAAGCGGAAAGCGACTTTGCTTTATACTATGTAGTGATATTTTACTTCCATATCAGCAGTCGTCTCACACAGTCCATCTCATTTTAAAAAGCAGCTCATTTTAAAAATTCTTTCACCCTTAGATTCCTGCAATAACTCTGAGTAACATGGGCTATAGGCTAAAAAATAGCCACTTAATCATTAGTATACACGTGCAAAGCCGGGACGGACTGCTAGTATATTATAATGTAGGTAGCGGATATAAGGTAGCCATACAATTCCATGTCTAATGCAGGTAACATTCAAATCCGTTTGATCACTGGGCATTATTGATGCCAGAACTCGATACTTTCGTACTCTTTTAAAACATGTTTGATGTTGCAAAAAAGCTAATTGTATATTCTTTTCCAGGTTGTGATAGAGAAACGAGATCGTATGTCCCGTAACAACGTCCTGCACTTATGGCCGTTCGTGATTCAAGATCTGAAGGCACTCGGTGCTAAGAAGTTCTTCGGGAAGTTCTGTGCTGGCTCTATAGACCATATCAGCATCAGGCAGCTGCAGTGTATACTACTAAAGGTATTAAGTACTTTAATCCCAGGAAAGTTAAGTTGTTACGGTAAAGATGTTTTTTTTTGTCATTTTGATCATGGTATTGTCATTGTCCGCATAAGGTACAGCTTTGATTATATGGCAAGGATAACGTTTAGATTTTGTTTGTCCAAATCAAAGATACAAGATTAGTGATTTTTAGGGTTCCGTACCCAAAAACGTGATCCTATTACTTCGACTTTGCTATCCGTATGTCTGTCACAGAGCTGTATCTCATGAACCGTGATAGCTACACAGTTGAAATTTTCACAGATAATATATTTCTGTTGCCGATATAACAACAAATACTAAAAACAGAAATAAATAAATATTTAAGTAGGGTTTCCGTACTATAAACGTGTTTTTTTTGGCGTTTTTTATAGGTAATGATGGTAAAAAACTCTTCGTGCGCGAGTCTGACACGCACTTGGCCGATTTTTTTTATTAAGACAATTATAAAACCGGCCAAGTGCGATTCGGACTCGCGCACGAAGGGTTCTGTACCATTATCTATAAAAAAACGGCAAAATAATCACGTTTTTTGTATTTGTATTTTGTACTGTCTAGCTATCACGGTTCATGAGATACAGCCCTGTGACAGACAGACGGACGGACGGACGGACAGACAGACAGACAGATGGACAGCGAAGTCTTAGTAATAGGGTCCAGTTTTTACCCTTTGGGTACATGGATACATATTTTTTGGTAAAGCTCAAATTCCTAAGTTAGGTCACTGAATACCATAATTTACATTTCACAGGTTGCACTTTTGTTGGGAGTGGAATTTCACGAAGGAGTTAGCTTCGAAGAATTACTGGAACCGACTGTCACAGAAAACTCTGAAAGTAAGTTGAAAAAAAAAAACCATAAACGACTGCGTATTCTTCGTATCTTCCTAATCGCCTTATGTATATAAAAGAAAGTCGTGTTAGTTACACTATTTATAACTCAAGAAGCTAGCTAGAACCAGGAGACGAACATAGGATACTTTTTATAACGGAAACAGAAACTTAACAAAACATTTGCTTCTAAAGCGATACGAAGTTCGCCGGGTTAGATTGTTTAACGATAAAAACTAGTGGAAACCCTCGCGAATTCGTTCACGTGTGGTTATTTTCAAACAAACTTAAACCCCCGCTACACCCTCTTACGTACGGTTGAATTTTGGAAATTCCTTTCTTAGTGCACACCTACACATCAAAAGGAATACACCTTCCAAATTGCAAGTTTCCAGGACCAGTGGTTTAGGCTGTGCGTTCATATATCAGACAGTTAGTTGATGGTTTTATATATTTAGACTAGCTGTCCCGATAGTCGCTGTCCTGTCAAATTTCAATAACCCCATAGAAAAAAGCACTTTCCGTTTTGAAAGAATTTAACGATAGATTTTTCAAAATGTTCTTTCATGTCACCTTCTTGTGACTTTAACGAACACAACAAAAAAAGAATTGGCATAATCGGTCCACCCGTTCACGCGTGATGACCAAGGGAAATAGGGTTAGGGATAGAATAGGGTTAATTTTTAGGGTTCCGTACCCAAGACTTCGCTGTCCGTCTGTCTGTCACAGGGCTGTATCTCATGAACCGTAATAGCTAGACAGTTGAAATTTTCACAGATTATGTATTTCTGTTGCTGCTATAACAACTAATACTAAAAACAGAATAAAATAAATATTTAAGGGGGGCTCCCATACAACAAACGTGATTTATTTGCCGTTTTTATAGATAATGGCACGGAACTCTACGTGCGCGAGTCCGACTAACACTTAACCGGTTTTTTTATATATATAAAGATTAGCTCACAATAACTTACTTCTGCAGCACTGGGATGGAGGGCGCGCGTTGTCCCAGCCGATCATCCCGTTGGCCAATACGAGTTCGACGCGCTACTAGGAGCAGATGGAAAGAGAAACACACTACACGGATTCAAGCGGAAAGAGTTCCGTGGCAAGTTGGCTATGGCCATCACTGCCAACTTCATCAACAGGCACTCTGAGCAGGAAGCTTCGGTTGGTATAACAATTTTGCCACTAAAAACCCGTACTTTCTGGGGTGACAGGGGCTAGTGATTCTCCGGTTGCGTTCTCTAGGGCAGTGTTCCGCAAACATTTTGTGTTCAAGGTACATTTAGGAAAATGAATTTTTTTGAGGTATACCACAAATTAAAAATCAGTTTTTAAGTAATATTAATCAACATTTATTATTAATCAACGAAATAATATTTTTTATTAATCAACAAAACTAAACTTTATATTGCAGAAAAGGTATAATGCGAAACATGAGCCTGTTTAATTGAGCATAGACGGTCTAAATTTGGAGTAATCGTTGACAGGGCTGCTAAAAATGCTTTTATAAGATATCCTTATTTTTCCAAGGCACACCAACTAATGACCACGGTACATCAGTGTGCCGCGGTACACAATTTGCGGAACACTGCTCGAAACGGTGGAAGTGTTAAAGTGCATAAAGATGGGAGTAAAGGGGGGTCTGTTCACTTAACAGTCACCAACTGGCTAAATTATGCATTATCTGACTTTATTTACTCCGGGTCTGCGTATTGTGGTTCAATGTGTTAAATTGTAGTGAAATTAAACATCATAATCTACTAGTATCAATTATATTATTTTATACCATACCTACTTTAAAAAGCTTATTTTATTCACGCAAAACAGTGAATAAAAAGGCCTTTTATTCACTGTTTTGTTTTTATTCACTATTTTGGTGTTTGAATTTGGAACACAAAATATATCCGGTCTCTATTTCAATGCTTACACAAACTCCTTGCGCTGAGATTCGAAATTCAAAACTCTTTGGTGCAAATAAATTCTGGAGATTTGATTGGTCGATATTTGCGACAAGGAGTTTGGCATTAGATTAAATAAATATTCTCGTAGTCATGGTATAAAGTATAGTATGCAACTCCTGAATAAAGTACGAATTTATATCGAGGGCCATGAATCACTCGCGTCGTTCAGGATTCTAACAGTATCATTAGAGTCCTTCACTTGCTCGTGACTCATCTACGGCCCTCGCTTTAAATCCGTCCTTTATGCACTAGTTGCATAATATACTATTCTTCTCTAATTATATTACATTTCTTAAGTAATATTTAATTAAATGTTGCGTTTGATAACTGTAGCAATGTGACAATACTTATCAACTTTACAGGTGCCAGAAATAAGCGGCGTAGCGTTCATATTTAACCAGAAATTCTTTAAAGAACTATACGAGGTCACAGGCATCGATTTGGAGAACATCGTGTATTACAAAGATGACACGCATTATTTCGTGATGACGGCCAAGAAACATAGTCTGCTGGACAAGGGGGTGCTATTGAACGTAAGTAATTTCGTAGCCAATATCTCCGACTGCTTTTCCAGTAAGGGAGTCGGCTCAAAACATCAAAATAAAACTTTGTCTGTAGATTTAAATACAATGGAAATGGAATGCACTTCTATTTCCAAACTACGTAAAAAAGAATTTATATAAATATAAAATCACATGCTACGACCCCGACACAACTTTTTTGTTCTTGATAATGGTAGACATCCTTTTTCCATCACCATTGAGTTGTTAACAATTTATGTTATACTAGCCGACCAGCGACAGACTTTGTTTTGTTCAAATTTCAATAATCGTATACAAAAAACCTTGTACTGATAAAATAAATTTAGAATTTTGGTAGAATGCGTATCATTCATAAGTAAAAACTGCGTTGCTATGACGAATAAATGTTTTTAGTCTGTGATGTCAGATTTGTTGCACACCAGCGCCGTCTATACTAGAATCATCCTTTTTGCGTTTTTTTTATCATTTAGGGGTGGTGGCGGATAATCCACCCTATTTTTTATTCAGATATTTTCATTCAGCGCCTTTATAATACATATTATTAGGATTATTTATTCATCTGTTTAACTCAAAATAAACGTGATTTACAGGATTACAGCGAGGTATCTCGCTTGCTAAGCGTCGAGAATGTAGATCGTGGTGCGTTGATGCGGTACGCGCAAGAAGCGGCTCGTTTCTCTACAGATGGACGCCTACCTCTACGGGACTTCGCGTTAAACCACTACGGAGAGCCTGATGTCGCATTGTTTGATTTTACATCTATGTATGCGGCGGAGAATGCGAGTATGGTAAGATCAAAGATCTGTGCTTATCTGTGTGTCTTATCTATGTTCACTAAGTCCGTATTCTAGAGTTTAAAACAAATCATAATATACTGCGCGTGATTGTACTTGCGCACTGCTTGTCAGGGCTCAACTTGTTTGTCGCTTATAAAAATCAGCTTGAGTTTAAACATACACAAGTGTACTAGTACTAGTAAATTAAAAATAGTAATAAAAAAAGCATCATTTTCTTCTCCTATTCCCACTTAACGTGGGGCGAAGATGATTTGGCTTATGTTTTACAACCGTCTGCGTGCCTGACATCAACCCTCTTTGTGAATACTTGTGCACTTCGTCATTGTTGTCCTCCTCGCGTAGATGTTTTTTTTTTTTTTTTAAACTGTTCAAATATTCACGTCAAAAGTTTAACTTCCCAGTATTTTCATCGTGGGTTTATAAAACGTATGTGTTCAGGTGCACGAGCGCCGAGGCCGCCGCCTTCTGTGCCAGCTGGTGGGCGACAGTCTACTCGAGCCGTTCTGGCCTACCGGATCGGGATGTGCACGTGGATTCCTATCCGCGCTGGACGCGGCGTGGGCCGTGCGAACTTGGGGGCAGAGCCCCCTTCCACATCCGCTCGAGGTGGTAGCGGAGCGCGAGTCGGTATACCGTCTGTTGGGTGAGTGCCTGCAACAGGGTTAACATAATTTAAGGTTCCGTACCTTAATAACGAATAACGGAACCCTCATAGGGTCACTAGTGTCCTCCGAAACTACTGTGGGTCTAAAACTCTAAACATAATACGGTTAATAGTTCTTTATCTTTATAGCAGGGGTAGAATGTTGATGGCCAAATTAATTGAAAAAAAAAAACGGATCTCAAAGTAATTGCTGACCTTTGATCTATAGATCAGGAAAACCTATAAGAAGTTTGTACGGAACCCTCGGTACGCGAGTCTGACTGGCACTTGTCCGGTTTTTAACCTTTATTGTGCTGGACAAAGGTCTCCCCCATTCTATAAACTTTGCGATCCTCGAGTTCGTTCCACCGATCAGTCTGCAATGTTACGAGGTCGTCACGCCAGCAAACATTTTCTAAAACCACATGTTTTTGTTCCAAATAAAGAAATTTCGAATTTGAATTTTTGTGTTTCTCAGCTCAAACCACTCCTGAAAATCTGCACCGTGACTTCGGCGCGTACACACTAGATCCGGGCACTCGCTACCCGAACCTGAACCGGTTCGTAGTGACGCCGCACCGCGTCACTTCCTTCTACAACTCGGACGAACCGCTGCCGCTAGATGCCGCTGCCAGCGTCCGGAAACGACGCAGAGGTATTAGCTGTCATTAAAATACTTTGATCTGTGTCCTGTCAGAGCCCGAACTACTATTGTAATGACACGTATCGTCCAAATAACACTTTTTGATGTGAAACATGCCGCTGCACGTCGCAGTCGTCGCCGAAGAAGTGCCGACCGCGTCCGATTCGGTTCGCGATACGCTCTTTAGTACTAAAATATTTTTTATAATAATTTCGATGTTTCACATCTGCCAGGCGTCCTGGCGGCTTGATGGACGGCACTAATTTTTTTGTGTTGTAAAAGTGTCGAAAAAACGTTTCCAGCCGGTGATTTCCTTCTCTGTCTTGACCACATGTTACGCTAATATCGACTTTAACTTGAACGGAATAACATCAATAATATTTTACAAAGATTTTATCAGTATGTGGTAACAACAGAATTCGCCGATTATAGACCGTGAAAGTTCGACATCAAAATACTCGTATTTTGATGTCTCGATGCCTGGGGCCGGACACCATCGCAAAAGTAAAACTAAATCACTTCTACTTCTCACTACTAAGACTTACTTCAGAGAGTGTGGTACGGCCCCTGAAGGAGCTCTCGGCCGTACTACAATCACAAGATTAAATCTAAATCACTATACTTCTCACTATTCATTCATATCACTACTTAGACTTCAGAGAGTGTGGTACGGCCCCTGAAGGAGCTCGAAGGAAATATATGTATGGGTTTACAGAATCGGAAGTGCCTGACGAGGTGTTGGTCCAATGGGCGGGAAGCGGCGAAGGTGGTTTGCGTGGGGCCGCAGCACCTGGGGCTTTGTTAGCTCTACTGCGACGATACCGACCCGATCTACTACCCGCAGCGTCACCACCTCGCGCCGTCTACCACGTACTACATCACGAGCTGGGTACGCTATAAAAACAACTATACTAATATTATAAATGCAAAAGTAACTCTGTCTGTCCGTGACGTTATCACGGCCAAACCGCTGGATGATCGTAATGTAATTACATATGGCGATAGTTTAAAGTCTTGGGACGGATATGGGCTGATTTTTTTCCAATATTAAAATAGTTAACAAAAGGTAAAAGCGTAACAAAAAGTTTATTGGTCAAACTTTGAAGATTATTGTGGTTTATGAACTGAAAGAGCACTATTTTTTATCCAGATACTTAGCTAGCTAAGTACTGTCAGATAAACATTCTTGTTTTTTTAGTAATATGTGATATTGGTTGCAACAAGAACCAATAATCAATTTTTATGTTTCAGGCATAGCACCTTTCTCTTCGGGGGGTACGATGCGCGACGTTCCCGACGCTAAAGTGCGTTCATACCTGACGCGCGTCTACAACGCGTTCAAAGGCGAAGTGCCCCATATACACCATCAGAGCGACGCGTTCGACCAGGTAGCTTATTATGACTTTTATGTATCCGCTGGCCTCACAGCTCAGTTGGTAGAAGCTCTACCTTCACTTTGTAGGTTGTGGGTTCGATCTCCACCCCACCCCAAAAGTATATAGGTATTCTAACAGTTATCTATTTTCATGGTACAAGCTTTGCTTAGTTTGAGGCTAGATGGCGCTGTGTTAATTGTCCACCAACTGGCCTCACAGCTCGGTTCTTTAGGTTTTGGGCTTTTATACAGGTTCGTATACAGAAAGGGGGGAAGGGGCAATAAGTACAATGGTCAATCCCCACAACAATTTTTATTTTGAACTGTGATATCATTCTTCAAAATGTTATTTATTTGCTATTTCCCTATATTTTGACAGATTAAGTAGGAAACCTGAAAAAAACACCTTTTACTCTTATTATTGTTTGTTTTATGATACGAAAAACATCTTTACTGGTTTAGATGGGGTTTACATTCACAAGTTGACGCCTGGAAAATGTAAAGGTATATCGCAATTAAACTATTTGTGTATGATCCGTTTCAAAGCTTTTTATTTGTTTGTTAATACATCGGGAGTCAACCAATTAGTACCTGGTGGTAATTATAAATTCTGAATGAACCCCCGAATGTTTGCCCCCTCTAAACCGACTTTAGTTTCACTAACATGGCTGCCACAAAACAAACGCTCTGAACGAAATCGCTAGCGTCAACATTGATTTTAAATTACTATAATATCGCTAAGAGTTTCGTTAAGAGCGTACTTTTCTTGGCCGTGGCATGAGTTTAATTCCCAGACCTGCCGATGAAAAGATCTCAAATGCCTCCATCCCTATTTGTTCCATAAAAGTTCGGATATTCTAATAAAGTTTGCTGTATTATTTTAGATCAAGCAGAACATCCAAAAAGAAAAACATGTGCGCAATACCGCGGACCACGCGGTCTCGGCGTATTCAAGTGAGTAAAACGCAATTCAAAGCTTTTGCGACTTTAAGGTTATAGACTAAAATGTACATTTGTTCGCAGACGCAGCCGACACCGACAAATCCCACTCAAGCTACAAGCGAAAGCGGCGCTCTGTGCGTACACCCCAAGTAAGTAACGACCCCGCCGAGTATATACGCAAAAAAATAGGCAAACTCGACCTTAACGACATCACCCAACTAGCGCGTCTCATCGAGGGCCACGATGCCGTCGCGACAGACTCGCAAATCAGCAAACAGCAAGATTTACAGGATCAAATCATCGCCTTACTCGATCCAGACGAGTCGCCCGACCCCAAAATGCTTCGCGATTCCCTCGCCTATCTCCTCCAAGGCAGCAGTAAGTCGACCGTCTCCCAAGACCAGTCGAAACTTACTAACTTCTTCCAGGGGAAGAAGGATACACCTGTGAGACCTCCGCGCAGACTGAAGGGCCTCGACCCAAACACCATCAAAATACCCAACTTCGACTTCGATGACTCGGCAGACACAGACGCCACCGTCATTAAAGTCGAAAGGATAACACATCAAACCGTTGACCCGGCGAAGCAAAGGAACTTGTCGGAAAGTCCGCTGCCTCAAAGAGCGGTAATGCAAAGGAACTTGTCGGAAAGTCCGCTGCCTCAAAGAGCGGTAATGCAAAGGAATTTGTCAGAAAGTCCGCTGCCTCAAAGAGGAAGACGGCAGTCCGACGTCGTGGAACAGCGGGTACGTCACTCGCAGAGTCCAGACGTGACAAAGCGGTCCCACTCCATCGGCGCTTCGGAAGTGCCGAACACAAAACGCATCGCGCAACTGTTTGAAGGGCAGAAGCGGCGACATACGCCAAGCCCGGAGTCCCGTTCCGTGCGATCTGGATCCATGACGACCGAAATGTCGATGCGATTGCAGCGCATGTCGGATATCATAGAAGGTAAACGGCGGGACACGCCCAGTCCGGAGCGGCAGGGAACGAAGCCCGAATCAGGAATCGGCAATCCCGAGATGGAGCTGAGAAAGCAACGCATGGTTGATCATATCAAAGCGCAACACAAGCCCATCCCACCGCCGGAGATGCAGCGGCGTGGCAGCGGAGAAATGTCGTTCCGGATGCAGCGGGTATCAGACATAATGCAGAAAAAGAACGCTGAAGCGAGGCGGCCGAAAACCGGAGGAAGGCGTAAGGCCGCACGCGAAATAATGAAGCAACGCTTCGAGAAGAGTATTCAGATGCTGGCGGCTGAGCCACGCATGGAAGTCCCCTCAGCTGATCTGGAGAACGACTATGGATTGCAGCAGTACCGCGCGAATGCGCCGCAGTTTGATGAGCGTGTGCGCAAGCTCGAGCGACAGATCCAGCACTATGTGAGCGGCGTGACTGTGTGTTGCATGACGCGTGACGCCACTCGAACGGTGAATCGGGCGAATTTATTCATGTTAAGGGATATTAGGCTCACAGTTTATTTTACGACATATCAAATAACGATAAAACACAAATGCTCTAACCGAGTGCCTAATAAATTAGCCATTTGTTTACCGTTCGCCCGATTCGTACGCCGACACTATCGGATTACAATAATATAAGCACGTTTTCAAAAACATCCGCGGAATAACTCGAAGCGTTGAACAGCAGTCCTATTGGGTAAGCTCAATTATAATCGTAATCTGCTTCAACTGTCGAAATCACATTGTCTTTTGACACTATACACAATGTCTAGAAGACTGACAGATGAAGCTGATTATGATTGCCAGTGGGCTTATGCAATAGGGCTGCTGTTTATGTACCCTTTTGATGTGTTTGCATGGACGTAACCGCCACTTGCTGTTATTCACTTACACTGTGTTTTACTAACAAGAATGTCCGTGTTTTAACTTGTAAATTTTGCGTGCTTTGAGTTGAGGATTATCAGTGTTTGTTAATAGGTGTGAAACAATGATGTATGCGGTTTCTCCAATTCTTATAAGTTTTATTAAGTGAATTTAAGGATGTCCATTATATGGGCTGTTAAGTGACAAATAGTCCATAATATTGTAGTGTTTCTCTATAACACTAATATCAGCAGTAGTATAAGCGACAGCTCTTTAAATTTAAAAGTTTTTTTTAAGTCGAACATATTATCGCTTGAAAACAGTGATAAAACACGTTTTTAGGGTTCCGTACCCAAAGGGTAAAAACGGGACCCTATTACTAAGACTTCGCTGTCCGTCTGTTCGTCTGTCCGTCTGTCTGTCACAAGGCAGTATCTCAAAAACCGTGATAGATAGTTGAAATTTTCACAGATGATGTATTTCTGTTGTCGTAGAATAAAGTAAATATTTAAGTGGGGCAAATACAGCAATGGGGCAAATGCAGTCCCATACAGCAAACGTGTTTTTTTGCCGTTTTTTATAGATAATGGTACGGAACCCTTTGTGCGCGATTCCGACTCGCACTTGGCCGGTTTTATTAATTTGTACTGCCCAACTTACACCAATACATAAACCATCAACATCTTATGCAATATTTCGTGCCACTGGTTTCCCAGATCACCCGGCTCTAACTAAGGATGTTTATTGAATCTACGAGTATTTTGTGCGTCGTTTGTTTCTTTATGCTAATCACAACCTTCTCTGCAGGAGGAAGGCCGCATAGTCGGCGGCGGCGGCCGCAACGTTGGAGGTGGCGCCCGCGTCGCCAAACTGGCTGCGGAACTTTCCGGAACTTCTACACCCCCGTCCGCACCTCGGACTTCAGGGAAGCCTAAGGTAGTCATTTTCTACACTAATATGATTAAGAGCAAAAAATGATTTTTTGTGTGTTTTTGTAGTTATTTTCTACACTAATATGATTAAGAGCAAAAAATGATTTTTTGTAATTGATATGCTAAAGAATAGTTATTTCTAGGCCAATTTAAAAAAAAATTTTACTCCTGAAAAGCTAAATTATCATTGAGTAACATTGAGTTTTTTTAAATAGAGTTCCTCACTAAAATTGATTTAATGTAACCTAAGGTATCTAAAATTTTCTTATAATCTTCGTTAGTGGTGTACTAGTTAATAATTACATATCAACTCTTAATATTGTGTACTACATTTTACTACTTTACGTTGCGTGATACCAATTAAATTTTGCAGCATGAATGTATTCAAAATTCTGTTCTAAATAATTTAGGTAGGTAGGTCTGTATACTTACCTTGTTAAACATATTACTCGCTATATTTTAAGCTTTATTTTTCTCAAAACAAAGATAAAGTGTAACTAATTCTAAAATGTGCTAAATTTGAGAATGATCCATGTCCTCTGTCTAATTTTAAATTCTGTCGTTTTAAAAGTAAAATTCTGCTCATTTATTTTAAGGACCTGATGCGCTCCGTTGGTAAGATAGAGCGAGGCGACTGGAACATGAAAGAGATAGAGCGGAAGATCCAGGAAAACAGGCTTGGCAGGCCTGAGCCTAAAACTGCGGAGAAAGTGCCCAAATGGGATCGAGAACAGGTGAGCTCAAATAACTATTGTATTTTTACACGATTCTTTATCACCTTTAATTTATATCTGTGAAAATTTCAACTGTCTAGCTATCACGGTTCATGAGATACAGCCTTGTGACAGACAGACGGACAGCAAAGTCTTAGTAATAGGGTCTCGTTTTTACCCTTTGGGTACGGAACCCTAAAAAGACCAGGTAAAAAGATATGCGCGGTCGGTCGGTAAAGAAATACAACAAAAAAAAATACATGTCGAATTGATAACCTCCTTCTTTTTTGTCGATTAATGAAATAAGAAGCAGTATCATCACCAAAATCAATATTTTATTTCGTTTTGAACTAATATGTACACCCCTTGAAAATTCCTAATACTAATATGTTAAAAAAAGTATGTCTGATAGGTAGGAGGTGATATTTTGTCAATTTAATTTGTTACTAGATTAACCAAACGGGAATTATTGTTATTCATATATTCTTTGGTATAACTTTATAAGTAAGTCCCCCAACAATATGTTCAAATTGATTTACAATGTTATTTACCTTTTGTGAAAACGGATGATAGATAGTCTTTTTTATAGTGTAAAATAGAAGTAAATAAAAAAATAATTCTAAGAAAATTACTGGAATTCTATTGGTCTGACTTACTTAATCTTTAAAAGAAAAGAGTATTCTAATTTTCTGGCTGAGGAACTAAAATAAAAAGCTCAAAAAGTTCTGACAGCGGTGGGATTCGAACCCACGCCCTTGCGGACTGGTGCCTAAAACCAGCGCCTTAGACCACTCGGCCACGCTGCCTACATTTTAAGGGACGAATTTAAGGATCGAACGCTTGGTTTTGTACCATTTTTTAAGCCCATGTTTCCTTAAAGTTTACTACAAAGTACTATACATACGTGTGTTCCAGAATGAACGTGGTGTATGACGAACTACAATTTTTAACTTAATTTTTTTTAATTTGTCAGTTTCTTGGCCGTCAGCGAAGACTTAAAGAGGGGGACACTGATGAGAAGTGGGGAGAGATAGACGAGACTCTACACAAGCTGGATCAAAAGCTACGCGATTCGGGGCGGCCGGATCATGGCACTAAAAAGGTAAATTTTTATGGTTTCTTCAGACTGCAACGTACCATAAAAAAAATAAGATCACGACTGTGATCCCCAAGTACGGTAAACATCCTATCGGATCTCCAGGCACTCAGATCCTTGAAGATGCCTAAATGGGTTAGTTAGAGGCACGTCCAAACATTAAACTTGGCACATGCCCAAATTTTGTAGTCTACACTACTATTATAAAAAGATAACATTTGTATATTTGTTTGTAATAAACTAAAAAACTACTAGATTTAAAAAGATCTCTCACCTATTTAAGGCGAGTAATAAATGTTTTTGATGAATGCAGAATGATTTTTTCTCAATAACCGCAAAACATACAGTTTTATTTTTCATGACAAAGATAACGATTGGTGAAACTTTTCTCGATAGATTTATTTTCCAAAGTTGGCTCTTCAAAAACACGAGTTTCGTTTTTAATCAATACTATGAATAGCTAAACAGTTTATTTTTATATAATTCGTAAGATAATCATACTAGCTAAATAAATTACAGACAGTTTATTTTTAAATTTGATGGTTTTCGAGATAATGCAGTTTTATCACTTTTTCCGTCTTATCCGGGTAGACTCAGCCCATACAAAACGTCAAAAATTTTACTTATCACCTTAAAAGTTATTGTTTAGTCATCATCTACTTTTGATGTTGCCAGTACATTTTGAGTGTAGGCGATAACTCTGAGAGCACCACGCCAAGTGCGACTTGGCACGGACGCCACTTTCCTTTGAGCTTACCTAATTAATCAAAACTGTTCTCTAAATATATTCCGGATTATTTATACAACGTCAGGTGCCAACTTTGACTAATTTACGGCACGCATGATTAAATGGAGTCGACATGCTCAGCTCCTAAAATAGTATAGACTTCACCTAGCTCTACCATACTCATAATAAGCTATTTTACAGTATGTAAAATAAAGTGTTGTTGATAGTAATCTATGTAAATTATGCCTTCAAAAAGCGTTATGGAGTAAACTAACTAAACAATGATTTATTAAAAAACCCATAGTTAAAATTATAAATTTTTCAACGCCAGGCACGTGACACAAAACTGTCAGGATGGTGGTGAACGGTGGTCGAATCGACGATGACGTAGCATGCTTGTTAATTTGTCTTCGCTTGCCTTGAATAACTAGACGTTTATTTACTTGTTGACTAACATGTGACGTCACAGAAACTAGTGCGACGCCATTTGCATAAAGAAGCGTTTTGGCGGGTTATTTAAATTGCTAATATTTCATTTAAATTTTTAGGGCTTACACTTATCAGAATTTCAAATAATATTGTTTTATGGGTTCTATAGTCACTACTGAATAATCTAAAATGGTTTTTAAAATCTTGTCAAATAGCCCATTATCGTAGAGATATGTCGAGCGAGCTTGATGTAAGAGCCTAGTCATGATATCTCATTAATTTTCAGGTTGCAAATCTAGCCACGCGATTTGTTAAGAAAGAGGAACCGGAACACAGTAAAGCTGAACAACCAAAAGAGGAGGTGAGTATAGATTTAAAGAAGTCTGTTTGAAAATTAACTTGACGTGAACGAGAGTTTCTACAATAATAATTAAACCTTCACTTTAAGGCAAAGAAAGGATGGCGCGGTCCAGCCACTGCAGGCGTACAGTGCGCGGCATGTGGAACGCGCGTTTTCGCCGCGGAGGGCGTCACGGCCGACGGACTGCAACTACACCGCGCTTGCTTCCGCTGCGCCATATGCAAGACCGTGTTGAGACCTGGGTGAGTGTAATATCCCTAAATGTGGTAGACATCCTCTCAGATCTCCGGGCGTTTACATGCCTAAAGATTTCTAGAGGCATGGGATTCATGTTGCATGGACGTGCCTCTGACTAACCCCTATTAAATATTTTTATAGATCATTCTGAGCGCCCCAAGATCTAAGAAGATGTCTTAAGTACAGTGTAAAGGTTAATAATGGTACAGTTGTGCTATATTACGAAGGCGGGCGAGCAGTGCTTGGGCTTGTGTGTGTATCACATCATATCACACATATCCGATCCTAATACATTATACTCATTTTAACCATTTTGGCAGTTTAGCATTTCTTCTTTTCCACTGGCGATATAACATCAATCACATAAGTGAACAATAAATATTACTCTCTCAGAAACTACACAATGGAGCGCTACGGCAGCCGTTTGGTCTGCCTCCGTCATTCGGGCACCACAGTCCCAGATGCGGTCGCGGCGCTGGCCGGCACAGTTTCATTGACTCCGCCATTGCCCACCGCCACGCCAGAGCGGATCAGCATAGAGCTAAGCGACGGGGGTGCGAGGGAGATAGACGAAGACGAATGGACCGACCGCAACTTCCTCGCGTCCGAGACTTCGGGCGCCGGCGGCCTCAGGTACTGTCACAAGCATCGACCACATAGCTCAATAGACGCCTAATTGCTCCATTTCTTCAAACAAACCATTTTGTCAAAGCGTTCAGGTATGCGGGTCGGGGGGAGCGGTAAAAATTGCATTCTGTTCGGTTCAAGGTCATAGGTAATAGACAGTATGTATAACATAGTCATATGTCAGTAATCTAAACTGACGAGATGAGAACGGGTCACGGAAGTGTTCAGTACTAAAGTAAATTTTGCGCTCGGTGTCTTATACCAGCGGTATTAGTCTAATGTGTTGTGAGAAAGTGGTCGCCTTGCATGAGGACTCTAGAGTCATAGACCATAGACCTAGGTCTATGGTCACAAGAATCACTGTTTTAGGACGCAAAAAAAAACCGGAAAATCAAAATAAACATTTGGGAAAAAAAATCCCTATGTCCGTCCCAAGACTCTAAGCGGTTTGTTCGTGATAACGTCACAGAAAAACAGACAGAGTTACTTTCTCATTTATAATATTAGTATTGATATATGCAACCGGCTTTTTTAATACATACATAATAACACCCAGACACAGAACAAACATCTATTTTCATCACAAAAATACCTACAAATAAATAATTTGCCTTGTAATATGATTTCCCAGCGATGAGGAGGAGTCCAGCTCAGACGAGTACACGGACGCAGGTGACAGCGACGTTGAGGAGGCGGCGTCACCTCCTCCCGCGACGCCAGCTCGTCCCGCCAGACACGACATGTACTTTAGCGACGACTCTTTTGGATACGACGAGTACTCTGATGATGGTAAGCGACGGTATTCGGTTATATCTATTTATATAAAAATCAATGCCACTTTTCGTTGTAATTTTATAACTCAAGAACGGACTCACCTATCCAAACCAAATGTTTAGGCTTTGTTCGGACTATTTAGTAGATGGTTTATGTGAAGTTTGCACAAAATCGGTAGAGCTGTTCTTCATTTATCACATTTTTTGTAACAAATGAATTCAATAAATGGCGGATCATTTTGTAAATGGGGATTGATTTCACTTTATACGTAGCGAAGTATGTATATTTATTCCTTTGCCTATTTTGTTTTTATTTTCCGAAACCTACCAGGCGATATTTATTTATTAATTATACATTTTTAATAAACAATACGGGAAATATTTTGTTGTGGTTAATCAAGTCTAGAGGTGATAATGCATCACAGTTGTCACTAATCAAAACAGACACCATAGACAAAAAATTGTATTAACTATAGATTTAAAAAATGTTTGTTTGCTATGCTTACTTATTGACTGCAAATATTGTAAATGACCAAAACCGGGGTAGGCACCACAACCGGGTCTTTGACAGAAAATCAGAAAATCTGCGATTAAAGATCGATTTTTACGCAATATATCAGCAGTTTTTAGCTTATTAGTGTTGCCATCTCTCATATCATTATTTTGATGCGAGCAAGTAATCTCCCGTTCCAGGTGCAGAGTCGTCGGGTAACGAGTCGTGTTCGCGCATGCGCGCCGCCCGCGAGGCGCGACGCCGCGAGGTGCCCGCTGACGCTCGCCCTCCCACCTACAGCAGCGAGGTACCGCGCTGCAGCGTCGCGTGACGTCACACAACGCGTGACGTCACACATCACGTGACGCGCCGCCGCGGGGAGGTGCGCCGGACGCCGCCATCCAGCCGCCCCACAAAACATTTTTCTGTTCCTAATCTATTAATTCGTCATTCACATTACTCGTGTCGATCTCCTATATCTATGACGGCACAGACAGACTTTCCGCAAGCTCTTAATGTAATATTATAGGGCTATAAGTATAAAAAAAGTTTTACGACTGTACTCCTCAAGTATAAGACATCCACTCAGACCTCCAGGCACTTAAAACCTTGAAGAAGTCTATAGGGGTTAGTCTGAGGCACGTCCAAACATTACATTTGGCATATGTCTATATTTTTCAGTAGTTAGTAACTATTCAGGTTGCCTGCGCATATTGTACTTAAGGCGTTACCAGTTCCTAAAACCGCGGCAGAAACGACAGTTAACAACGGCAACCTCTAGATGGCGTATGTGTATCGTAAATATTATCGACAGTTTTTATGAGATCGCATTGCTGGTACCTACATATCTTTAACAATAAATCACAAGTTGATCTTAATAGTAGGTATCAAAATATTTCGATCATAAATTCTATAACGTATCATTTTGAAATAACATTTTTATCGTGAAAAGTTTCTGCTATTATGTTTTCAGCTTAATAGAAATCTAGGTAGGAACCTGAAGTAATATATTTATAAAAATAGGAGATGTGGCTTGTTCAGAAGTATTTCTTTTTTCGTTTCGAAAAAGAGCAATCGTCGACATACAGCCCCTTAATTAGGAAATTATTTGGTTTTGCGTTGTTCTTATTAGTTCTGGTGTACAATAAAGCATTATCTATCTATCTATTAAAACAGTAAGTACTACTTATGTAAAAGTGTAAAAGTGACAACGCTATATGAGTTCGTATAGCGTTGTCACTTTCGCATTGAGAGTATTACTGTTTTAACATTACTTTAAGAGCTTGCGATGAGGCCTCTGATTGTACAAATCATTGTGGTCATGAGTACAAAAAAGAATCGCTCTGTTTCTGGAATCGAACTTAAAGTATAATATGTTGTTCTAACACTGTCAGTTGTGTTAATACAATTTTTGTAGCAGCTCGTAATGTTAATACCAATTTCAAAGCACGTAATAATTTGTTAATTATAATTAGTGCAGCAAAAGTTCGATGCTCAAGAAACTACAAAATATAAGTAAAAAAAAACATTTGGAATGTAGCATACTAAGGCTGACCGCACTTGAGCTATAATCGTAAAAGCTTTACCCGGATTAGATTACTTCATTGAAAAGTCGCACACAAACGCGACAACGAATCGCGTACATAAAGTTTACCTCTTCAATTTTATTCCATGTCGTGTATGTGATCGATCTTGATAGCTGATTTGCCGTGGAAAGTCGTCCGAGCGACAATAACTTGGGCAACTAGGAATCAAATAATTTACATTTACTATCGATTTTGTAATTAAAAAATAAATAAGCATAATGTGAGTCTCATAAGCGACTATGTGGTCAGAGGGTCTACTTTTAAAAACGTTCAACGATATATCGGTATATCACATCGTTTTCGTTTCGTTGACAATTGACGTCATACATTGTACTATGACAGACGACGATTTTTAAGTGCGCTTTGGCCGAATGTATCGGAGCACTGGCACTGTCGTTATGTCGAAATCGTACACAGCCCAGGTTACGCAGGTCATAAATCATAAATCATTATACATAAATCCGTTTAAAAATAAGAGCTGATGCATAAGTAGCTAAAGCACGGTCAGCCTAACTTAATCACCCGATATCTAAACTTAGGGGCGGCGGACGGAGGATGGTAAGAGTGTAGTTTGCCCACACTAACTTCCGTCTTACTGGCAACTTACTATTTCATAATGTAAAATACATATACCCAAACAAACCCGAGATAAGTGGCCTAATCGGAGAACGAAACGGTAAATATTTGGACGGTTCGTATCGTTCGGTACGTACCTAGCTTTTCGTTACTTGATATCGGTAATCACTTGTCTATTGGGGCTATACTCGTGAAATAATTGCATTATGAGACGGTAAGTTGCTAAAATAAAATTGATGGCGTTTTTTTGATTGTGTTTTATATTATTTTTTATGACAATTCTAAACGCAATATTTCCAGCTTTCCTCTGTTTCTATTTCTGGGTTATAAATCTGACACATAAGAAAAATACTATATATAAATAATACCGTTTACAAAAGTAAGTAGTAGTTTGCGTTTAGTTTGGTCCAAACCCATGTGTATTAATAATCATAATAGAAAAACCATTTAAATAATAGTATTTATATAAAGTGAATGGGGCACTACACGCTTTTATGAGCAGCCGGAAAGTGTCCGAAAAGGCACGACTGGCCGTGCATAGGAGAGTGTTAGTGCCTACCTTAATGTATGGCAGTGAAAGTTGGGTATGGCAGAAGAAGAATCAGAGTAGAATGAACGCAGTAGACATGAGAGCCTTGAGAAGTATGTGTGGGATAACTTTGAAAGATAGAGTGAAAAATAGCGTGATAAGAGAACGTTGTGGAGTGAAAGAAGACGTAGTGATGAGGATTGAGAAAGGGATGCTTAGATGGTTTGGGCATGTGGAGAGAATGAATGAAGAAAGATTGACAAAACAGGTATATAAGGCGAGTGTGAAAGGGAGCGTTGGAAGAGGAAGACCTCGGCGTATTTTCCTGGACCAAATTGGTAATGTTATGAAAAAAGGCCGGGTCAAGAGTACTCTAAACCGACGAGCATGCTTGAGGAATATCATGAGAGTGAATGAAGCTAAAGAAGTATGTCAGGATCGTAGCAAGTGGAAAGCCGTGATCTCTGTTACCCCTCTGGGAAACATGCGTGATTTTATGTATGTATGTATTATACACAGCTTATAATAATGTTTATATTAACATTAGCTTTATAATATATTAATATATGTATTTACATTATTTTTCATTAGTGTTGTTTGTGAGTTGCATAACATAACATATTTTATTAGTGCCAAAGGTATGTATTACCATGGAGTTAATAATGATCCCCACATATTTATGTATTTATATTTTTTATGTATTTAGTGATTTCATATTGCCATCTATTTTGGGCGGTGAGTTAGTGTGGATCTAAAGGTCTTCAGCGCACTTCCCCATTCTTAGTTTATAATTATAAAAATAAGTTAATTTAAACTATTTAACTGAATTTTAAATATTACTTATTTAGATACCTTCAAGGTGATTTTTTGGTGATGGCTTTTGTTCAAATCTTGCTATGCAGTATGCACTTAAAGTAATCCCCTTTGTAAGAATTTAATTTATTCGAATCACTTCGAAGTCAAGTATTAGGTTTCAAAGAACGCTCACGGGATGGCGCTAGTTTCTTATAAAAAAAAACAAATTTCTGCTTATTATTTATCAGGCTTGGCAGACTCTTATATCTACAGTGCATGCAATACAAGCATGCAAATCGACAAATCTAGCGCCATCAAGCGAGCAAATAGTTACAATAACGTATTCTACAACATGATATTGCACAGGTGGAGTCAGAGGAGGAGAGTTCATCGAGCGAGTCCGAGGTGTCATCCGCCACTGAGGTGTCGACGGACAGCGAGTTTGCGAGAGAGGAATCTGCGCCTGCGCCGACTCC
Source organism: Hydriomena furcata (assembly GCA_912999785.1). Lineage (NCBI taxonomy): Eukaryota > Metazoa > Arthropoda > Insecta > Lepidoptera > Geometridae > Hydriomena > Hydriomena furcata. The sequence goes on from OU538821.1 coordinate 7,290,400, forward strand.
TCCCGCGATACTTGTGACGGAGGCCCCGCCCCCCGCGCCTCCGCCACATCTGACCGAGTACCCCCTAAGTCGCGCGAGGTCCGCAGGTGGACTCGCGACCAAGCGCGCGCTTGAACTCAAGCGTAGGTACCTTCTAGGGGAACCGTCACCGCCCGCGGTGAGAAAGTCAGACTCCACCTCCCAAATCGACACCAAATTCGAAGCCTTCCGATCAAACATCACGGAATTCCAAAAGATGCTCAACCCGGCCCCGTCTCAGCCGATCATCGCATGCCAAGTCGCCGAAGATAAAAAACCACCGATGCCGGATATCATCAAAAATCTCATGACCGCTGCACCTGTCGATTTACTCGCCAAAGCGGACTCGTCGTTGCTCAAAGGATACATTTCAGAAAAATCGGAACCACTCTCGGTCTCCGAAGAAAAGAAAGACCCGGACCTGGATTCCGATTCCTTGTCCGACGATTCTTCGCACACGGAAACTGCTCCTAAATCCGTGCCGAGAGTAGAAGTGCACGATGAAGGCGGAGAGCTGATCCAACTAGATAGTCTTATGGTGGTGAGTGAAGAGAACGACAAAGCTTCTGGCACTGCAACAGCGACAGGTCCTACAGTACTCGCGGCTGATTCGGAGTCGTCAGAGTCCGGCCGAGACGCTACTACTCTGGCACTCACGGAAACAGAGTTGTCAGACTGGGCTGCGGAGGGCGTCCTCGATGATTGCGGTTTTGAAAAGGATGAACGAAAACGCAGTAAAAATCCGCGCACACTAAGCGGACCTAAGTTGATCCACGATGCGAAGAATATAGCCGCGGTTGCGTCGCACGTGTGCGGCCGGACGAGCCCTGAGCCAATCGTCTTCTCAAACGCGCTCGAACACTTTGAGTTTGCTGACGAAGGCGAGCAGGACCCCTCAATAGAGACCCCCTCGACCCCCCGCAACGAAGGATACATGGAGCTCGTCGAAGACGAGTTCGAATATTCCCCTGGAAACGACCGTTCGATGAATTTTATCGAACGAAGCTTTTCCGAAACCGTCATGAGGCCCTGCAGCCAGGAACCCCTCTCCCACACCGAAATAGTACACACTATCCCGAAAGAGATAGAAGAACGGTACACAGATAGAGAAAATAAGGAACAAATGCACCAGAAACTCGAAAACGAAAGCACAAGCAAATCCTCGAGCGATACCAAAAATACCGAAAAAATCAGCGACACCGCTAGCAAACTGAGCGACGACAGAATAACTGATGTGACTTCAGACAGCAAGCTCGACTTGAACGGCCTCGAACCGAGCATCGAGTCGCTAAGCATTACCGAAGTATCGCCTCCGTCGCACGCTTTCACGAACAAAACGACGACGGAGTCGGGATCCTTCGACGATATCTCCCCACCACTCGTGCCCGAAACCCCGACGAGCAAAACGAACAGTATTTTCTCGAACATATCACTTCCCCCTTCGGCGCTAGCGTCCGCTTCTGGTGCGAGTTCGATCCGCCTTTACTCGCCAGCAATCTGCCGATCGGCGAGTGAAACCTTCAACCGCTCCGCGTCTCGCAGCACAGACTCCCCCACGCGCAGCTTCGAGCTGTCAGTCTCCGTCACTCTGAGCTCGGGTTCCGTGTCTCCCATCAGTCCCATCCCCCCCAGGGATACAACAGAAAAAGTGCAGGAGATAAAACGCGAGCGAGACGAACAAACCGAAGTGGTTAGAAGACTAGTACTGGAGAGATTAGGTAGCGGTCCACGCGTGCCTAGGAAAACCACGCGACGGACGCGAATATCCCCCTCGTCTGTTGTTCCTCCGCCCGTGCCCCCTCCTCCCGTGCTACCGGAACCACCCACTCCCCCTCCCCCTCCTAGACCAGCACCTCCTCTGCTACCCGCACCCATGCCGGTCACACCCTCTTTCTCCGACCCGGAACTAGCGAGGGAGAGGCGAAGGAAAAGTATTATGAAAAGTATTTCTAACTACCTCAACCGACATCTTGGACCTCGACATAAGGTTAGTTATACTCTCGTTTGGTATTTTAAGGCACTGATTCACAGAGTTCATGGCTGAGTCAAATGAACGTGCAAATTGTGCATAACAGCACTTTATAGGACACATTAAATTCATTCGCAATACGCGTGTGTCTAACTGAAAGTGATTACTGCACTTCATGAATCATCTATACATTGTACACTGAAACACTCAGTCATTGCAAAACTTGTGAATATTGTATAAATAGTAGCAAAAACTGGGTTGGTATTAATATTAGTTTGGGGTGTCCATGATTCGATCAAAATTATTGGGATATGGATTAAAATTGACAATTAGAATTTTGTGTATGTGAGGACACCCTCAGTAGACTAACACGAGTATAATTTTCAGTGGGCCTCGGAACCGAACCTGTCGTCGCACGTAAGCAAAGCAATAGATAATGTGTCGTGAGTCGCATGTTGTAGCTGTCTCTGTCGCACCCGCTCGTGTTATCGTACGTTGTCACGCTCTATCATGACGCGATTACGCTCGCTTTTGGGTTGTTTCAGCTATGTGTTGATGTTGGATCTTTAATCAAACGACAGTATTCATTGCCTTGTTTAACATACATAAGTAAAAAAAAATTACTAGTGTACATTCAGTCGCGACCGGTACATTGACAAATATTTGTCAATTTTTTTAATGTTTTTGGTTTAATAGCCGTATTTTTTGTTGCAGTACGTAAACCCAGCAAATATCCAACATCATCACCAACTTACTATATAATCGTCACTTGCATCATGGTCTTGAATGCTGGACTCTCCCTCTAGTCTCTCATCGACTTTCATTCGAGATTTACAACTCGATTTTGTTCACGAAATGTTTCTGCATGTTAAAGCTTATTTTACGTCTTCAATTTAATGTTGCATTTGCATTACTCTCAAGCCCATAAAATATACATATATAGTTAATTAAAATTGATAAGTTTTCGTATTTCGAACCTTTAGCTAAATAACTTAAGTCAAACTGCTTCCTGGGAGTTCCTACCGACGCGCGGCAAGGCGCGTTTACGCCCGTTCCACGCGCGAAGACCGCGGAAGTGGTCTAACTTAAAAGGTTTACCTATACTCGTATTGCAATTACAACAGTAAATTTTAAAATTATTTCGGAGAGCTAGAATGTGTCGCTTATGTATGCTCAATGTTAATTTGTAAGCTTCAATGCCTGTTAGCATGGCAACTTAGTAAAAGTTTTATACATATATTAAGTTAAAAAAAAAAACAAAATTGTAAATACTCCTAACAAAATCGTAATGTATGCAGTTCTCAAACTAAATAGTTTAATCATATCACAATGAAGTCAGTGTGTCTTCACACCTTTATTTTTCGACCAACTGCATGATAATTGCTAGTTAATTTTGTCCTTATTCTTTTAGTTTTGTCTATGAACTTGTAAACAAACTTGTCGGCAATACTTTTTTGACAACTCCTTTATGTTCATGCCTATCTCTCTAGGACAATGCAATGTCCATTAAAAAGTAAATGCGCCCTAGTAAGTCCTAGTAGTTGTATGACGTGTTCTAATAGAGTCGCGCTGCAGCGGTATCTCTAGCATGTACGCCGGACTGTTTGATGTTAAAAAGCAGAAAGCATAAGACATTTTGGGTAGGTCTAGGTCCCATTTTTTCTATAGAACGTCATAGAACAAAAAGACACAGTTTTTTCCACTTTTGTACCACAGAACAACTATTTTCTATGACGCCATAAAAAAGTAGACTCAGGTGAATTGCCTGTGTGTAGTTCTATGGTACATATTTTAAAAACTATCTTTTTGTTATATGACGTAAGTTTCTATAGAACAAATGGGACCTTCCCGACATTTTGATTGTCTAGGCATCGCTTTGAGTGTATCTCTAAGTGTTCGTCCACACTGCCGAGCATAACGCGGTTGCGACGACGTGCGTGAAGTATCAAACATATGAAATGCGCATTTCCGTCCATAGTGTTGACGCGTTTCATATGTTTGACACTTCGCGCCCGTCGTCGCAACCGACAGGCTCGCAGTGAGGCCACACGATAAGATTGATTACAAAATTAAAACATCGTGTATTACGTATTCCAGCAAGAGCCCCCTCCGCGTACGGCGAACAGCGCTCACAAGTCGACGGGGGCGCTTCAGCAAGAGGCGCCCCCCGTGCCCCCACCGCCGGCCTGCTACTCGCCCCCAGCGAAGCCTAGACCCCAGTCTTCTAGGTTACCTGGTTAGCGAACTACTATACTTTCTTAAATATGGCAACATTTATTCTAAAAACGGCATAATTAACATGATTTGTTTAGTAAAAAATTGTGCTCAACCATATAGTATAGTTTCAAAATGCACTCAGATCTTTTCATGCTCTGAAAGTTGATATTTGATCCCAGTTGACTAACTGGCTCAGAATCATCTTGATCAGAATCACTCAAATTCAAAAAGGAACTGTGCGTCGTTTCTTTAAAATAGTCCCATGAGTTGCGGCCTCTGCATGATCATAACACATAAATCATGGCAAACTTGACTCAATTGACTTTGCAATAACAAATTCATTTAAAACAGGCCATTTAAATACAACTACAACATTCATTGTATTAATTTATGCCTGTTATTTTTTGTGCTTTGAATACCATATTCATTAAGATTATGGCTGTAGTTTCTGCATGGTATATGCGTATCGATTTGTCGCCTAAGGGTTGGCTGTTTCATGTCGATAATATTTTAAGCGTCTTAGCGTATTTAGCACAAATAAGACGCTTGTCTTGGCGCGGGCCATATGGGTATCAAACTACCCGAAGTATACCTTTATGTATTTAATAAAAAACGCAACGGTTTCGCCGTCGGAACGTTAAAAATATAGAATATCGTTTTAAAAAATAAATGAATCCCCTTCGATCTTGTCATTGTTTGAAACAACCTACCCTAGCCAACATTCATTTCACACCTATCATACTTACGAAATTTGTTACTCCGATTTTTTTATGCTCGTAAACTTTTAATAGAACCTTTAAATTGTAGATAGGTTAATTTAAAATAATGATCATTACATTTTGGCCACATTCTGCTGTAGTTAACATTCTATACGCGACAGATTGTAAACCCGTCGCCGTTCAACAGAATACTAACTGGTTGTTTTCCGTCACCGTTTCGAGGACAAGTTAATTAAACTATAGGCAAATATAATTCGGAGTCGACAGTTTCGATAGTATAACAGGTAACCATTCCACATTCATTAACATACATTGACTAACAAGCGAGTTCGGGCGTCCCGGGCGACACGGAGGAGCGCGACGCAATGCAGCTGTGGTTCGAGGCACGCTGGGCGCGGCTTGTGGCGCAGCGGCGTGCTCGCGACGAGCCGAACGACGAGCCCGCACGCCGCCTGCTACGTCTCGAGCGACGCCTCGCGCGACCTCTCTCCGGTGACTACACACTCATAGACAATATTAAAGAATCTATAATACACCGGCCAAGTGCGAGTCGGACTCGCGTACGACAGGTTCCATACCATTATCTATAAAAAAACGCATAAAAATCGGTCCATTCGATGTCAGAGACAGACACGTGAAACTTAAAAAGCCTCTCTTTTTGTGGGGGCTTAAAAATATAGATAGATAGAAAATACACTTTATTGTCATCATATTTAAACAAATTAGCCAGGTCACAGAGCTTATCAGTTTGCAGTGAAAGACGCTATGCTTTTTATTTCATAAAACAGTAACTATCAGTATCTGCATATACAGCTTATTTAATGAATTCTATTGTTTTCTCAGTCACTCATTAATATAATCGTCAGAAAAAAATAAAAATTACAAACAATTAAGTATTATAAATTCGACTTTTGTAACTAATCTTGCCCATACAATGATTTGATTTTGTATGGAACTTCAAACAGATTTTAATATTTTTCGAAACGCTCTTTATAAAGCCTAGGAGACGGGGCCCTCCGCCTATGTGTGAGCGCGACGGCAATATATTTGTGCGCGCGTGATAGAGATAAGTAATGACGGGTTACTGATAGTTATGTCTGCAGGCGCGGATCCAGCTCTTAAAAAAGGTTGTGGTCACTGTCACGAAATAACCGCCCAATCAGCGCAATAATGATTTTGATGTCTGTGGTCATGGCATGACATGGCATGACACCCATTATAGGCACCCGGACACCCACAGTGTATTAAAGTAATTCCACGTATGCAAAAAGAAAATGGGCGAACATGTGAAATGAAAATATGAAACTTTATATGAATTGCAAAAATAAAATAGTGACGTCACAAGTCTATTAGAGTTGTGGGCGCAGGCCACAACCCTACCATAGTGCCCACAACGGTGGATCCGAGATTGTCTGTCTGTGCATTCAAATAGACATTTTACATTTGTGTCCCTCAGCGGAGCAGCAGGCGGCGACGGTGGCTGAGCTAGTGCAAGTAACTGCGCAGCGGGACGCTCACCTCGCGCTTATGAAAGCTGATAGGTGAATATTTTATAACTTTACAACAGCCATGATAGTCCATGAACAATAAAATATTAAATAGTTGATGTTTCAAGACCTCTGTAATGTGACGAGTTGACTCCACTCGAACTACGAGTATCTTATATTGGCGAGTCATTAAGTGAAGAGGGTTAAAACCATGCAACGGAATAAATGTTAAAAATGTTTGTTCCGGCTTTGAGTGTTGTGGTACTAATAGTACTCGTAGTTTCTGATATATACGAATGGGATTCCTATATGAAATAGAAATAGTTTCAAAACAGACAAAAATTAATAAATAATATCATTAAATTAATTCTAGAAACGAATAATATATTTTAACTATAAATACACGACTAATTACCACGTTTTTTCTTGTATTGCTGACGTTTCGAGACAGTTCCGATCTTTTCATCATGAGCTTTGCCCGCGGTGCGATCAACAGTAGATCGGCGAAAACTCACCGATACAAGATAAAACGTGGTAATTAGCCGTACAATGAGTAACTAGTTATAGTTTAACTAGTAAATAGTTTTAATTCTACGAATAAAATAGTTTGTAAAATCTCATTTCAAAACCACGTTTCAGGCGTCGGAGCGCGGCCGGCGGTGGCAATTAAGCTGTCAACGGAGATAACCATCATATCAAAGCTATGCGTATATCACTGGGTTCCAGTTACCTTGCATAGTAGGATCTCACCTCACATTTCCACTGCTGTTTATGTTAGGGTCCGGTTCGGAACAAAAGACTCTTTTTTTAGTCTTGTTAAATTATCAATGGTGGTTTTTTTTAATAATTCTTAGCACACGTGCGACTAAAGCTAAAAGGCCGATACAAAATGGCGTATTTTCAGATAAACAAGATGGCGGCCAATGTTGTAGCAAAATGGCCTAATAATTGTTTCTTGCATCTTACTGAATATCGCCTGGCCTTGTTTATTTAATGGAGACGGGGATACTATTAATCTTGTATATCTTTGTAGACTTCCGGAATTAGGCCTATGTTAATTCAGTACTTAGATTAAAACCATTAAATATATAGCATAGCGTAGTAAAATATGTCAGTAATGCTTTTTGGACATCAGAGTAAAACTGACTCCTTCCAACTAAAAGTAGAGAGGTAACAATGTAAGCGCCTTTTAACTCTTTATAACCAATTGATCAAAAAGCCAAAATTTTTGAAGCATCAGTTCGAACCCAAGGCCACTGTTCAAGAAAAAAAAAATTATTGCTAAGTGCGCAATATTAAGAAGGAAGGAACTAAAAAGCTACGCTGTTTTTATCCAAGTATTTGATCGCACGGCATTTTATAAATTAATTAATAAAAATCAAAGTAGTTTTTAACTTAAAATGAATTGCGATTTATCAATTTGGTGTGTGATTTAGTTTTATAAGGTGAATTTCAACATCACAAAAGTCTTAGTTGACACACATAAAACTTGTTGAAAGAACTGTTTTTTTCCATATGTATTTTAAAATTAGTTCTACGGAGTATTCTACAATTATTGATTTATATCGAGAGTCTTTCAACTTGCTTCGATCCGTACATACCTCTTTTACCTTATGAATACTATAAATATAAAAAAAATATTGGTTATTGCTGCAATTATTCATTTCTCATGAAACCAAAAATATTAGGCCAGTACTCGTACAGTTTACAATTCGATTTGTTAATTCAAAATAGTTTTTTCATAAAATATTTCTCAAAAGATGTGTTATTAAAAAATTATTCGTTTTTGAAGACCATTCGAATAAACTTTTCTAGCGCAAGTTCTATGCGTGTTGCTTGAGACTGTTTGTGTATTTTTTCTTTAAGCAATAATTTTGGGCGATCTTTTTGCTATTTTAGAGTAAAATTAACTTAATATTTTTGAATTTCAAAGCTTTATTGTACTTTAGTTCCGATATTTTTGTAAGGTCCGGTACCTTAAGTGTTGGGGATTTCCATGACTGTCACAAAACTTAAGGCCCTAAGCTGGGTCTCAACGGTGTGCTAGAAATGCCAAATGTTATTTGAAAGAATATATTTACTGTACCTAATAGTTGTATTACAAAATGTAAAAAATTTAGCTGTAGATTTTGAAATTATTGTAAAAATACCTATGGCTTTTCGAAAAATTAGCTTCAAGTGTTATAATCATAAAGTATTCGCTTCAAATCTACAAAGTTCTTTAGGTGTTCATCGCAGTTTGAACAATATACAAGTCTGTTCATATTTATTATGAATGAATTTAAATATTGTTCAGCTTGCGACGTGTCGGGGTAGACTTCTGATCTTCATCTAGAATATATTTGGCTAATTAATATTAACCTACCTAGATAATACATCATTTCCTTGAGCTATCGTCCATTGTTCGTTTCCAGGGTAAGACTAATAATATGGCGGTAGTACGACATTTTCGCTATAGTACAATTGTTTAGGATAGCAAACTTAGACCTGTGTAGCAACTGCATAAATATTTTGGCACTTTTATTTAAAACTGTTTTAAAACATTTCGCAGTATTAAATAGGATTTAATTCTTTCTTACTTTGTACATAGTTGAAAATGGTTGCACATCATCCTTATTAGTCTTGCTGTAACTTCAGTGATACAATACATTTTCAGTTAAGTTTGCAAGAATTTCAGAATATGTATAGTAAGTCGAACGAGATTATGACACACAATAGACAATAACTTTTGTTCTACAACTTTTGGAATTTGACCTGATCCCAATACAACAATTCATAAATTTGCTGTGTTGGGTTCAGATTAGATTAAAACAGCTAATTTCGAATTTGGAACGGTTGAGCTTTTTTCTTTTCTTTTTTCCTTTATAATTTTATTTTTTGTGTATAGCAACCTAGTTCAGAAGTTGTATGTCCTCGTGGGAGTGCATATAGTATGCAGCCGTTAAATCTAGCGTTCTAGATAGTTCTCAATTTATTAGGCATAGTATACAATGCTTTAATACTAAAATCTGTAGTTAAATATTCAAATCCTTTTTTTAATTTTCTTCATGACATCTGCAATAAGATCGTTATTATACAATGTTTACAATGAGTGTCTTTTTGCATTTGTATTAGGTCAATTTTTTTTTACAAAATAGCATTTTTTATTATACATTTTTAAAGATCACGTTCAGATTAGACTTGAAGATTTTAATGGATATTATGTTCATAGAACCATATGAAGTTTCAATTGATTTTTCAGTTAGCATAGAAAAAATGTTTTTTTTTATTTTATTTTAATAAATCTACCAACAAGCATTAAGAAGTCGCTAGTTTGTGACAACCTGAAACAACAAAGTGACATTTTTAATATAAGCAATTTTTATATTAGCAATAAGCATTTTGGTAGATAGCTACTTTTTTCTATGCTAATTAACCGAGTATACTCGTATTTTATCACAACTCACTAGGCTTGCGTCCCAAACATAACAAAGTATTGTATAGTAGGTACTAGGTACATTAGTCTTAAGATAATAAGTGTACATTTTGAATATATATATTTTTATATGCAATTGTGAATAAGTGTTAATGCTGGGAATGTTGTAATATTTGTTTTTACTAAAAAAATATACATCTAATGGTCTGGCTTTGATCGAGATTGTAAAGTCGAGTTTCGGAAAATCCATTATAATTTTTGTTAGTATTGGTTTATAACAAAGTATATATATATTTTATTTTTATTATTGATACCATAATTAACGGCTATAGTCCTGGATAAAATATTTTAATTTACAATATATTAAAGCTACAACAAAAAAAAAACTGATAAAAAATAATAGTTATAACTCTTTCGCGCTTCCAAACAATAAAAGTATGATTCAAATTAGTTGAACACCTGAAAATGATTAATTAATAACAATGAAGCATCTTTGGCCCCTTGACATGCCTGTAGTTATATCGAATTTAATAAAACATGCTTTTATATCGGTCCGGTATTTAAAATATGAAAATATAAATTTAAAAAAAATTTAACTATCGGGCGATATCAGTTTTTTTATTGTTCAAAAATCATGATTTCGTGATACTAAAATAAAAATAGTGCCAATACATTAAAAAAATATAACTAAAAGAGTCTTATAGAAAATCCATCTAAGTAGGTATACTTATCTATTTTATATATTTTAGGCCTAATATATTATTTAAAGATGGCGGAAAGTATATGTAAAGTAGGCGAGCCAGGCCAATAATGTTGAAGCTCTTACGAAATTGTTCTATATTTCTATTAAAAAATATATGGAACTTGTCTAATCTTTGATAAGCTTACTTGTTTAGCAATAATGCAAAAATGTAACTAAAAAATTAATGCTAAATTCCAAGATAAATTAACAACAACACAATTAATAAACGATAACGCAATCGCAATATTTACTACATCTCTGAAATCTAAACGAAACAGGTTTAACAATATATAGGTAAACCATTTAAGTGAGACCACTCGTTGCAATGTTTAAAGGGGCGCGGACAGGGTAATGTCTTTATTCAATAAACACAATGTAAAATATCTTAATGCAGATCTTAGATACATTTGAACAAATGTTTTAAAAGAAAGAAAAAAAATTTCGCACATTATCAAACAGATTTGCTTCTAGTTTGTGTTCAAAGTTCATTTCCGTGTGCCTTTTTTTTTCCCGCCTCCTGTAAGCTCATAGTAAGTGGCCTCATTTATATGTTTTATAATAGGATGTCACGTCCAACTTGGTCCTAACTATAACCCTCGTATTCAAGAACGACACTATGAGAACACGCACCCACAGTGGACGAAATCTTTTCTCATAAACATCATTTTATGTGTTGAGCGGCACTATGGCGCACGCTACCGTGTGCCTTTAGAGCTAAACTTTGGCTAGAGGCACAATGTGCCTCTAGTCACACTATGCAGTGTCGCACAACACATAAAGTGATTTTTAAGAAAAAAGATTTCGTCCACTGTGGGTGCGTGTTCTCATAGTGTCGTTCTTGAATACGAGGGTTAGTCTAGTCAGAGCATATAGGCTATTACTATTATACTACTATTCTATATATATATATTCAATCTATAGCAATAATAAGATCCGACTGTACCTAAAATTATGATGCTTTTCATTGTTAGATTCTAACTAATGACTACAACCGTGCCTATCACGCCATATTTGCCGGAAATAATATATATTTTATTTGGAAATTACAACTATTTTTGTACGAGATATACAGCGTAAGGCATATCGATACCAAAATGTGGCGAATACATGTACAATATTAAATTTTATGGCTGTTTGTCACATTTCCATTCTCATGATTTATAAAATACGCTAAAATATAAACAACAACCTGAAGTTTTCCAATAATATTAAAGACGAGCATAATATAAAATGATAATCTATTCTATACATTTAATAAAACTGTAGAAGAGTTCAATTCTGTACATTGAATAAAAACTAAAAAAAATACTCCTAGGGGTCTTCATACAAGTAACACAAACCAAAAAAATATATTTGGAAATTTTTGTCTGTCTCTCTGTCTGTCTGTCTGTCTGTTGTCTGGCTTTCACGCAAAAACTACTGGACGGATTTTGATGAAAATTGTTTTGTTATATAGCTATTAGTCCTCGGCAACATATAGGCTATAATTTATTTTGAAGATTGGAATACCAGATGTGAAACTATCTATCGACCAGCGAAGCGGGCACGGGTCAGCTAGTCGTACATAAGTACACAACTTTTGAAACTGTATAAAGGTAACCGTCTAATTTCGGAACATTGGTCTCAAATGCTTATACTACATATTGCCTTTTTGTACATTATACATAATTGCACATACATTATGTAAATATAAATAATAATCGAAATAAAAAAAATCATGCTTCTTAGTATTTCGAACTTATTAAAAAGACCCGGCCAAAAAAAAGAGTATATTATATGGGGAATTGAATGTAAACTGATTATATTAACATAAAAATCAATGCCACTTTTCGTTGTAATTTTATAGCTCAAGAACGGGCTCACCTATCGAAACCAAATGTTTAGGCTTTGTTCGGACTATGTAATAGATGGTTTATGTGAAGTTTGCACAAAATCGGTAGAGCGGTTCTTCATTTATCACATTTTTTGTAACAAATGAATTCAATAAATGGCGGATCATTTTGTAAATGGAGATTTTGCTGTCAAATTGAACCTTTTTAAAACGGAACGGGAACGGGAAATTAACATACTAAAGCGATATGAAGTTCGTCGGGTTAGCTAGCTAACTATAAATCTAAGTTTTATTTTACTGACGAAGTCGTTATAGTTTCCTAATATGTTGTATTGGTTATCACAAACACTTCCCCGTTACAAAAGCGGTTAATAAATAAATTGTATAGCAATTATGTTGTCTCGACAAATTGACTTAAACTTAGTAAAATAAGAACTTTCTTGTTCTGTTCACTTTAAAGTCTAAATTAGACAAGGCTGTCTAAATTTTTTGATATGAGATTGTTTAGTCGTGTATTATTTTTATTTTGCATATTTCACAAATCCAAATGTCAACACCAATTTACATGTTGACTTTTAGTTTTACATTTCCAAATCACACTATGAATTGTAAATTTTATCAAAACTATACCAAGCTTAACACTAATGGTAAGGTTTACGCTAAATTAGACTTTAACGTGAAAACGATAAGATCTATCGTACTTTACTAAATTTTAATTAGGTTTGTGGTGACAACAATTTTGCCATCATAATACCCAACTTCGTGAATGATCGTGTCAATTATAGTAAAAGTACATCACGGGCCAATGTTAGAAAATCATTAATTTATACTTAGGTAGGTAATACTTTAATTTTAAAAATATTAAACAATTATGTAATAACTAATTTGTACTTTTTATGTTTGCTATTTCGTTGAACACGCATGTTTCAGCATTATAATGTATATTAATTAACAATTAATATCTCCACGACGAGTAATAGCCAAATATATAATTTTATACCTTTAAATTACGTAACCGTTATTTTCTAGTTGTGCTTTTAACTGTAAATTTTATTTAGCTTTTTGAATTATTTGAAGTCGATGTTTGAGATTAAACCCAATGCAAGGTTCTACACAAAGCGATGTACCTCCTTTTTATTCGTAGTTAATTTCAAGGACTAATACAAAACATTATGTTCATACCGTGGTTTTATTTACCAAACCCTTTTACAACACTACAGGTCTAATGTATAAAGCTGACTTTATATACGTCTAATATCTAATTTTATATGAGAACATGAAGGTACCAATCTCCTAGGCTCTTCACAAATCACGTAGGAAATCTTAGATAAACACAGATGCGTTTTGATAAATAATAGGGCGTATCAAAAAAGTAGCGGTAAGTAAACTATCTAGGTACTATTAAAATGATAAGAATAGCAAGTTTATAGACTACTTTAAAAACTTAAGGCTTAAGTACTCTTCATTGCAATTAAAAACACATGTATCTACTTCATCCTGAAGGATATTAAGGCGCTCCCAGTCGACGATTGTTTTTGTTCGAAACGAAAAAATAAATACTTGTGAACAAGCCACATCTCCTATTTTATAATGATTAGTATATGTGAATAAAGATGTACCCATCTTTAATCACTTCGATAAATAATCCTACCGACCGCTGCAATGACGACAAACACACGTCGGCGCGTGGTCCGCCTTAGCTTTTCGAATAAATTAATGATATAAATTATGTATAATTACTTATCAAAAATCTATTCTAATAGAAATCTAGATCTACATATTACCTATCTTTAACAATAAATCACAAGTTGATTTTAATAGTAGGTATATAAAATATTTCGATCATAAATTCTAAAACGTATCATTTTGAAATAATATCTTTATCGTGAAAAGTTTCTGCTATTACGTTTTCAGCTTAATAGAAATCTAGGTAGGAACCTGAAGTAATATACTTATAAAAATAGGAGATGTGGCTTGTTCAGAAGTATTCCTTTTTTCGTTTCGAAAAAGAGCAATCAGCGACTGGGAGCCCCTTAAGCTTATGACTGTTTATGTATCGATACGAAAAGATGCATGCTAGTGGCAATAGTAGTAGGTATATATAGGCATTAAGACGAGTAACAAATGTTTTTGATGAATGAAGAATCGTAATAACTGTCTATAATTTACTTAGCTAGTATGATTATCGAAAAAGAATTGTATAAAAATGAACTGTTTAGCTATTCATAGTTTTGATTAAAAACGACACTAGTGTTTTTGAAGTGGAAAATAAATCTATCGAGAAAAGTTTCACCAATCGTGTTTCTGTCTGTAATTTATCTAGAGATATCTGTATGTTTTGCGGTTATTGAAAAAAAACTAATATGCATTCATCAAAAAAATGTATTACTCGTCTTATAAAAACCGGCAAAGTGCGAGTCGGACTCGCGCATGATGGGTTCCGTACCATTATAAATAAAAAACGGAGAAAAACACGTTTGTTGTATAGGAGCCCCACTTAAATATTTATTTTATTCTGTTTTTAGTTAGTAAGTATTTCTTGTTAAAGCGGCAACAGAAATACATCATCTGTGTAAATTTCAACTGTTTAGCTAACACGGTTCGTGAGATACAGCCCTGTGACGGACAGACGGACAGCGAAGTCTTAGTAATAGGGTCCCGTTTTTACCCTTTGGGTACGGAACCCTAAAAACAACTTGTGCCTAAGCACAAAAAATCATTCGCTGATAAATCATTGTCTGCACATTCAGTTTCAGTTTCGGGAATAGTATTAAAGGTACAAAAGAAAAAAACATCAAGTACATTCATCGCTTTATTTACCAATACGATAGGTACCTCTGTCACAGTAACATTCGTAATAGTTTTCATATTTTGTTTACCTATATTACACAATGCCAGAATCTCTAGAAACAACTTAATAATTATGTTATTAAGGTAAGAAACAGTAGGCACTGGTGTTAGACGTCTTTAATTTTTATACAAATGGGGATATTTTTCTAAATAATAGAAGTCACAATAATAATTTTATAGATGCACCGACTAGCTATAAACTTAGTTAAAAATAAGTTTGCTTTTACAGCTTCGAAGCCCGACAATAGAACCCTTTAGGCGCATCGCCCACACGAGCTAGAGTCGAAGCGCGGGCGCGAAAGCGTCACTTTTTCACCTCCAACTCGCGTGTGCCGCGACTCAGTACTGCTATTGATTCCGTAGAAAAAAAACTGGCCAAGTGAGAGTCGGACTAGCTCACGAAGGGTTACGTACCATTATCTATAAAAACGGCAAAAAAAAATCATGTTTGTTGTATGGGAGCCCCCCTTAAATATTTATTTTATCTGTTTTTAGTATTTGTTGTTAGAGCAGCCACAGAAATACATAATCTGTGAAAATTTCAACTGTCTAGCTATCACGGTTCATGAGATACATTCCTGTGACAGACAGACAGACAGACGGACAGCGAAGTCTTAGTAATAGGGTTCCGTTTTTACCCTTTGGGTACGGAACCCTAAAAAGCGCCCTTGCCTCGACTCTCGCTCGAGTGGGCGATACGCCTTGACATTAAACTTAGTCACCAAATACGTAGGTAGTCGGTGCATCTTGTCACAATATCAAAATAATAGAATAAAGTAGTTATCCTGTTTCTTTATAATAATGATGATAGACAAATTAAAGCTATTAATCAAATTCGAAGTCGGTCGCGGGTATCGTAAACCCTCTTGCTTATTGACAGGCAGAGTTACATCTTTACTTTTTACTATCTTTTGCGCACGGCTTCACATGCGTGGTGCCCGGATATAATTTAGCCTATGTCATTATCCAGTCCACGAACTATCTATATGCAAAAAATCATTTCGATCAGTGAAAGAAGGACAGACCAACAATTTCGCATTATTAATAGTGTATGGATTATTATACGAGTATTATCAGTTTGTGTTAAGTTTATCTCTGTCAATTTTCTTTGGTAAATGTTAGATAAACACAGAGGTAGACTTAATACAAGCTGTTAATTAGAATTTAGCCTCCACACTCGTTAAAAACTATAATGATTTTGAATTAATAATTAGTTATTATATTATAATTATTATCTGCGTAATTGTATTTTATAATATAACAAAATTAAACATCTTAATATCTATTTACATTCTTAATATATAATAAATTATAATAAAACAGATTTTCTTATATTAATGTCGGCCCTTTTAATGGCACATGTTCATATTTTCCATTTCGTGTTAAATTTATTATACTTTAAAAATACTTTGTACCATTCATGCTGAGAAACTGGTTGGTATTTTGTAAAAGTACTTACTTATAGTTTATTTTGAATGTTTCTATATATAATTCCGAAATCATACAGTCTGTGTTACAGACTATCGCTAAATGAATTGTACCTATTCTTAGTGCTTATATAGGCACTAGGTAAGACGAAAACAAACGGAGAGTGATATGTCAACTAGTGTAGGTACTACTGAAGGATCTTATTACGTGATGTGTTTAAGTCCAAAACTGGGGTATTTTTTTCAAAACAACCTCTAATAAATATTATAAAGGGAAAAATAAGAGTGGCGTGCGTATCTTCAAATATTGCATAAATTATTATTTAATACAAACGTAGGTACGTATTTTGCAAAACGCGGTGTATTCTGTGTACTACTTCTAGTTGATAATTATATTAGTGAGTCCGATTTTTTTTGATGACATATCTCACCATTTGCAGCATTAATTAACAGCTTTATTGTTTTCTCTGTGTCAGATTCATATTAAAATGTGTTCTATAAGTTTAGTAGGTAAATATTAGATGGTACGTCAACACACTAGTAATTATAGTAGATACTACTTTAGTTACGTAGGTATTACCTATCTACCATCAACAAGAAGATATAAGAATAGAAAAGAATAGAACAATGATTAACTTCAATCTTATCTTATTTTACTATAAACATCTAGGTATATACAACTGTTATAGGTACTATTCATATTATCTAACACGTTTTATTTTTTATATTAAGAAGGGTCAGTAAATAAATACATAAGAAAAGATCAAGGTAATCATAGTTGGTAATTTGAAGATAAGTTTTTTTAGAAGGTAGTATTAGCTAAATATAGAAAACTAACTTATAAATTATAATTAAATAAATTATTGAAAAAATAGAGTAATGTCAATAGTAATTTTTACATAGACGGCACATGACTCTAGCCAGTGCCAGCTATGTGCTTCAGGGTAATGAAAGAAGATGCCTAATGGGCGTGAACAGTAACAATATCCTCTTTAGAATGTGAGCCACGTTTCACTGTCTGCATTATGTAACTACCTAATTAGAAAAATAGCTATCATTTACACATACACCCAGCTTTTAAATCGTCAAGGAATTTAACCATTCGACTAACATAAACTGTCATTTCGAGTCTGTTAGAAGTCTTAGAATGCATTGGGTATCACGATCTCACCTGCGACGGTAAAAACGAATTCATTAGGTTTTGGAAAATTACTTTTTGATAAATTACCTAAATCCTAAAGTGGTCACTGGAATGTTTTACAAATGGCTGTCAAATTATTAAGTAAATGCAAGGCTAATGTGTTGCTATTAATCCTCAAAACATAATGAATTCACCTTGTAGCAAACCGTGTTCATATAGCTCTTATGTCTGAAGAGCGGCGCGAATGGTTCGACTTCCAATCGAGAGGCGGATCGCGACGGTGGTGGTGATGGTGGTGATGCCTGCGGGCGACTGCGAAGTTGGTATCAGCAGGCACCACATCATTCACCACCAACTCAAAGCGGTCCTTCGGTGCTTCTCTGTCCCTCAGTCTGTGGTGTTCTTTCCCCGCGCCGGTGGCTTCGTGCAACTCCTCCCACGCTTGCCGGTAGTAGCGGGTCAGGCCGCTGCGAGATTCAGACGACGAGGACCCTCCCGAGCCCACAGTGTTGCACGATCGCATGTGACCAGGATATGGCTTGCTGCCTTTATGCTTCTTGCTGTGGAGAAATAACCGGGACGTTATTAACATGCACATTACGCAATGCAATGTTTTAGTGTGAATATGGGTAGTCATCATCACAGACTTATATGGGATTAAATCCAAAGTATCTTAGTTACGAATCACTAGGTTTAAAATATACCAGATTTTTTTATTATAAACAGGAAAAGTTCGTCTCTTTTAATATCAGAAACCACTAAGTAACCGATTCTATAAATTATTACACTATCCCTGAGTGCTATGCTATCTTACAAAAAGTAATTTTCGGGTGAAACCGTACCTAAGGCACAGGTAATTGATAATTGTAGAAGAATCTGACGCCGAGTTTTATTTTTTTCTGGAGATAAGGTGGCAAGTCTGAGTTGGTGAACCATAAGCGATATTTTGGATGTTCTAAGGATTTTAGCCTGGTGAATTCTTTGTAATGTGATGATGCATGAACCTTGAACCGTGATAAACCTATTTCGTTCAACAGCAAAAAGCTGCATATGTGAATGTAAGTAGCTAAAGTGGAGTGTTTTAGACCCGAGTGTTGTTCGAGTGGATTGAACAGTGAAACTGGAGAGTAACCAATCTGTATTATGCACCAGTCATGATTTAAACGTGTTCTGTGATTTCAAGTGCACGGTGTCCAATGATTGCGTAGTTTCTACTGGCGCGTGCGTTCCTTTACCGGTGCGTAAGCGCAGGAGGACATGGTGGCCGACAACTAATCTAAAAGCGTTGTGCGATTGTTTTTGCAGAAGCTGTTTTGTGTGATTTACAATGCGTGAAAAATAGCTATAGTGCGTTCCAAGTCAACATTAAAATGTTAGGCACTGTTTTTCTTCTGCAAATATATCAGTTAAGTTGCGTTCATCCGCAACCAAGATATTCGATAGTCAGAAAGGCAGTAGGCATTTCATTAGTCAAAGATTGTCAATTGAAACGTCTACTTTCCCATGCCCTGGCTCGGCTACTGGTTGCGCATGAAATTAGCAACGAGTACCTTTTCAACGAGATCTTTTACAACCATCATATGGAACACACTATAAGTATTCACAAAACAGTATTGGAAACGTTTGAAGTAAGCTATCAGTTGAGTCAGCTCCTAAATCGGTCCGGCATTGTCTGATCAGCCACCATATCTCCGGCGCGGTACCTGACGCACAGGCTATATCCGCTATAACGGGTTGGAGAAGTGTCCGGCGCGGTGTGTGTGGCGATGGGCTCGTATGAACTCGCGCCGCCCCACCTGCTGGTCGGGGAAGGGCAATGCCAGCAGCGTGTACCAGCGCGAAGGCAGCTCCGGCACTGCGCTGCGCTTTCTGCTGCCGCTGATGTGACCCCATCAACATCACATCAGTTAGAAATTCATTGGACAAAGCTTGGGGAACCAAGTCCTTCCTATGCGTCGCGCTAATTAACACGGGTTTATGGAAGCTTACAAGCATTTGATGCTCAGTGCAGTCAAGTTGCTTACCGAATAAAAATCTGCTACAAAACACGTGCTTTAAGGATCAGGTATCAGCGTTTCTTGATATTATGAGTTTTTGAGTAAAACTTAGTTTTGTAGTAAGGTTAGGATGTTCGTTCATAATAATAATGAAATTAATGATTTTTGTCTTTGGCAATAACTACCTAATTGTTGTTGGTTTATGTACTGTCTGTAGCAGTCCTTATCCAGCTTTCTAAGTCAACTCCTAAATCGACTCACCTCCTGACAAGTATAACGATAGTGGTGATGATTGCGATGAGAAACACCAAAGCTCCGAAAGCCGCGAGTGCTACCACGGCTCCTATATTAAGCCGCGCGCCGGTGGGTTCCCGACGCTCCCCGTCCACCGCGGTGGGGATGTTCACTCTCGGAGTCTGTTCCGCCCGAATATTGTTACCGCTGCCGAAGATCTGGAACCACAGAACGCAAATTATACAGTCACGTTCATTACAAAAAACAATGGGCATTGGGTTGCCGAGAGAGCCAGTTTCACTTGTTTTATAGAAACTGCAATCTTCAAGAACGGTAGACATACTCTCAGATCTCCAGGCGCTAAAGACCCTTAAAGATGTCTAAAGGAGGCAGTCAGTGGCTTTTCCAGTCATTACATTTGGCGCATGCCCACATTTTGCAGTAGTTAGCAGTTCATACGTGATGCAAGGGTTTAGAGTTTGAACTTCCAACGTACCTGATTTTCTCCCGGATGACTCGCAACTATGATATGCGGCACGTGACTGGTTGGTGAGTCTTGGCTGTCGTGAACTGTCACTTTCCTTTCCGGTGGCTGTTCGTACGCCCTCGTGGTCGTTCTCTCTGTCGTAGTCTTGGGTCTTGGCCGTCGAGGGAGTTCTGGGATGAACGGAGGTCGAGTTTCAGCGGGTAGGAATGGTGTGGGGGAGGATACGGGTCGAGCTGAGGTGCGCCTTAGGACAATCCGGGGAGTGGTCGGCTCAGGGGGTGTGGGTTTGGGAGGTGTTTTAGTCGTTGTTGTGGTTGTCGTCGTTGTCGTCGTCGTCGTAGTGCTTGATGGCTCGTCAGCTGTGGAGGTAAAGTATGGTTATTTGATTATAATGATACTAATTTATCTAGGTAGGTACCTATATACATTAAGTACCTACCTAAGATAATGATAACATGTATTTTCCTCAGCTCGCTAGTCTTGCTTCGGATTTGTAAAGTAATACTTACGTAAGCAGACTGGCGCAGAATGTTCCCAAAGTCCGGTGGCAAGACACTCCATTCTGCCAACGCCTTGCAACGTGTATCCTCGCGCGCATGCATACTCAACAATCGAACCAAACACGGTTGCGTTAGGCGTAAGCGTCGCGCGTCCATTGGCGATCACCGGGGGCTCCCCGCAGTGGACTTCTGTAGAATTTGTTGATATTTAATACAAATCTGTCTACGTAATGTTTAGAATATTGTGCCCGCGAGCCTAAGAACTACCTGCCCCATTATTCATTACGTATCAAGTATATTTGGTAGCTAGATACCAGGAAACCAGACACCCAAACTCCCAGTCCAAATCGCACACCATAACGGCCTTCATCTTTAAAAGTGTGGGACTACTGCAACTCTAACAAATACGAGTACCTATAACAATACCCCGTCTTGTTACGATACCAAGAAAACAATAATGACCCAAATGACAGTGCTCGCTGTAACGTAGAAAGCCTGACTGCTATTCAATCTGTGGTTATGTGAGAAATTGATGTCATTCGCGGGAGCGTGAGATTAGAGATGCACTCTGTAATTACTGTAATTGTCGAGATCTGTGTGGCGATACCGTCACCGCAAGATGAAAGCAGGAAGACGCCGTTTGGTGCGGGGAACGAGAGTCGAGCTTTTTATACCACTTGAAGGCAGAACAAGCAGGTGGCATGTGGTATGTGGCATGTACCTACTCGTACTCGTACCATACCTCGTATAAAAACTTACAAACATCCTCACAAATTCTCGGGCCTAAAATATTAGTAGGATATGTGAGCACTACGCATAATCTGACCTTCGCATCTTGGGGGTGGTCCGTTCCACCGCTCGTCGATGTCACAAACGAGACGCGCACGGCCTGCCATCTCGTAGCCCGGCTTGCAAGAGTATTGCACGTGCGATAGGTACGCCACTGATCCGTTCAGCAGGCTGTAGCCACCGTGAGCGATCACAGCTGGGAACCCGCATTCAATTCCTGCCGGGAAACAACGGTTAAGGTGTCTTGAGGTATCTCTATTGTAGTATCACCGATTAAGTCATACAATTTCTAGAAACGCGTCGCAACACCACTTTGTGAAATATAGCGTCATATCGGCACTACTGCAGCGTTACCTCAAGAGTGTAATTTAAAGCTCATATGATAGGTTTTAGATATTTCTATGAAAGTCGGCATCGCTAACGTCATAAGAGGAAGTTGGCATTACACCTATGATCAATTCAGGTACTGTTACTGGGCTGGCTAAGGACAATAACACTGTGAAAAATTATCTTAACTGGTTGTTCAGCAACGTTCGTAATGGTGGTGCTAGGAGCTTATACAAACATACATAGTCAACGTATTTATTGCAATGACGCTTTGTTGTTTACAGAGCTCAGAGCTGCTACAAAGAGTCGAAGGCAAAACACTACCAGTAGAAGTTCCGTACTTACTTTTACACACAGGTGGAAATTCATCATAGAACCCGGTGTCCAGGCATGTTCTAACGGTGGGCCCCACCAGCAGGTAGCCGTCGTCACACGCGTACTCTACCGAGGAGCCTACTACAAAGCCGTCTGCAAGCATGGTAGAATTTGGGGGCTGTTCCGGACGACCGCATGTCTTAGGTTCTGTGGGCAAGCAGTGGGTTCAAAGGTAGAACAGGCTAACGAGGATTCCTAATTATTTGATCAAAAAACTATATGGAGTATTATTTATAGCTTATGAAAAACTAATTACATTTGAACCTAACCCATATGATGTTTGGTAAAGGTAATAAAGTAGTACATTCGCTTAGATCACATAAAAATCGCTAAACTTTCGCTCGCAAGCTATCGTACTAACTAAAATCAACTTACGGTGCTGACAGATATAGTTCATTCTGGATTGGCAGTCGGTGTCAGCCCAGAGCCAGCCTTTGCTGCCGTCGAATCTTGCACATCCCTCTGTCCCTCCTGGGGCGTTCCAGAAGGAGACCGTAATGTCATTTCCGTTCACCCATTTCCAGTTCTTGGGATCCTGCGGATCCCTTACAGCGCCCATCCAGTACTGGCTGCTGCTGTCGCTTCTGTGCAAGAATAGCTGCTGTTAGCTAAAACACGTGTTGTACTAGGTACTACTTACTAAACACGGTAAATACGTTTATTCTATCTCACGAAGGCGGGATGGTCCCAATTGTGTATGTGTAGCGCTCAGTATCGTCCGACCCGCAATCACGCACACAAAAGCGCGTGTCTATTATGTACATCTATACACATCACAATTACAAGTACTGCTTACCTACCTTCGTGAGATAGAACAACTGTACCTACTTATAAGTAAGTACACTGGTTTAGCGATATAAATGTAGTAAATCTTCAGTAAATCGCTTTTGAAAATACGTCGCCTTCAACAATCGCATGAAATTAAACGCAAAAACAGCAAATCTGAAGATAATATTATGCTGGGAATAGTACGTTCTTACTCCATTACCACAAAATACAGTGAGTAGGTAATAACATAGTTCAACATTCCGCTTCCATACAAAATGGCTCCACTACTTACGAACGGTTTCACTCAAAAACTATAATCAAAAACGGCATAGCTGCGATGTCACTTTCTAAATCGTCGGTGGAGGCTTTAGAGCAGCGAAATTATGAGGCCCGTCCGTTACACGGCACACGATAACTGCCGGGCCAGGTGTTTCCACCTGTAGGGGTGTAGTCCAGGGCGTATTATGGGTAAACACCGTAAAGTTACCAACTTATGAAACAGATACATAGGTTTGTTTGCAGTTTGGATAATAGTATTCAATGCTAAGTTATGCAGATCAAACAAAAACGAGCGAAGATTACCTAGGTATATCAGTTAAGGTGATAAGTGAATTTTTTGACATTTTGTATGGACTGAGTCTACCCGGATAAGACGGAAAAAGTGATAAAACTGCATTATCTCGAAAACCATCAAATTTAAACAGAAACTGTCTGTAATTTATTTAGCTAGTATGATTATCTAACGAATTATATGAAAATGAACTGTTTAGCTATTCATAGTTTTGATTATAAACGAAACTAGTGTTTTTGAAGAGCCAACTTTGGAAAATAAATCTATCGAGAAAAGTTTCACCAATCGTGTGTCTGTCTGTAATTTATCTAGATTATATCCTTAAGTTATCTTTGTCATAAAAAACAAAACTGTATGTTTTGCGGTTATTGAGAAAAAACGATTCTGCATTTATCAAAAACATTTATTACTCGTCTTAAAAGAGTTTTCTTTCATAAGGTTACCTAAAAAATACTCAGGTACCTACGAGTACCAACTAGGTACAATCTAGGCCCTGCTATTGTTCCTGAGTACGTGCCCTCACGGGACCCCATGCGTTGTCTACAATCAAAGCTCACTAACCGTGGCCGATCACTAATAGAGCGTCCAGTTATTCGAACGTGTGCTACAATTTTTTCTTCACCTCGGTAACTGTTACGTGTGGATGTTTTGTAAGGCAGGTTTTTTTATAACAAAATTATTGATACCACTACCTACTTTTACTGTTGAAGCATTTGATCTAAAGAATGTGATTGGATTGCGAAATGAAATAGCTTTAAACCAGTATGAAGAAGATATCTCTATGGAGCTTTAATTCTATTATCTTTGGCCATAACAATAAATAAATAAACAGTAGAGAAAGGCACTAACGTGCTGTGCTAGTGAGTGCGTTGTGTTTCGTGGTTAAAGACATTGAACGTGCTGGAGGTGGTCTGTTGCGTGGACTAAGGGCTTCTACAAAAAAAGCATAAAATGTTCTGGATAACGAAGATAAAGATAATTAAATCAGCACAAACAAAAAAGAAATAATCAAGTCCACGGATCTATTACCACTGTTTAAATTCATGCCTTAGATTTGGAGAATAAAAACCTGGCAAGAGTAGGAGCTCTAAGTGCATCTAACAAAAAAGGAATGTGCCACAGTTAGAGCCGGTATGTGTCAAACTATTATCGACATAGCAGGTTCCAGTGTGGTAACAGCTTTACAATTCAATTCGCTTCCTTGTTGAGGACATTAAGTTCGCATTAGCCGTGGTGTGATGGATTTCTTTCGCTGGAAGTATGTACAGATCACGCAAATGCGTGCCGACGATGAAAACATTGTAAGGGGCGGAGCAAAAATCTTAGAGTCCATGGGTGCCAAGAAGACTAAACTGTAATAATTTTTGTTTAGTCTTCTTGTGATGCTTGGGATGCTTGATATGACAGTAAATGAGCTGCTACTTTTTAATTAAGAAAGAATATGGATGTGAAATAATCAACCAATCATTTTAAAGAAATAAAAGAGAGAGAGATACGTATGTATGACTATTGAGTTTTATTTAGTTGAATGACTCAGCAGTCCATGTGACATCATGAGCTGACAACAGCAGTAGAATTGGATGCAGCATTTTTTTGTTGGCTGTCATATCAAACGAAATATTAGCCAGCGAAACAAGTCACTTACCGGTGTCTCCTCCACAGCTCCCAGCTGATGAACCCTTGCAACGCCGGATTGCTCTCATCCACTAAAGTCCCGCCCCTCGTTCGGCAAAACCCGAGCGCCTCCTTGAACGAAGCCGGCTGCCGGTCGTAGAATATGTAGCATTTTCCATTGTAGGTCGCCGTGCTGCCAGGCGGCTGATCTCGGAACTGCGGACATCTTTCTATCGGCAGCGCTTGGTCTGTGTACACGAACGCTTCGCAGATAGAGAGTTGGCTGGGGGCGCTGGCTTCTAGGTGCACGCTAACAAAGGCCCCGGGCATTGGTGGGTTGCAGGGGAGGAACAACGGCTGGCCCTCCTCGATGAAGCCGGTGAAACGGTTACAGATCGGATTGGTACCGAGGTCCGGCCGATTGTTGCCGACGCGCACCACTATTACTGCTGGCTTGTTGGCACCTATAAAGAAAATACATAGTTAACAATGCCACAACGAAGTGCATAACCAGCAAGTATTCCCAAAGACGGCCGGCCGTAAAACACCCCATGCCGAATCCTTTTACAACATGTTTTCAAGGTACATGTTAGAAATAGATAAGTTATTGATGAAAGTTGCTTTAAGAATACATCTTTATGAATAGATGCGATTACACGACCAAAAGCATTGTATGATTTACAGCACAGATTTTATCCAACAAAACCATGAAGATACAAAGACCATACAACTTTTGTGTGGTCTGACAGGGCTTTTACTCTGTCTTTTCATGCGCATCAAAAAAAAACACGTGCTTAACAGCTAGTATTCTTGTAAGCAGCGACGGGCTTGCAACCTGTCACGTGTGGATTGGTAAGTACTTCAAAATTTGGGTATGTGCCAAATGTAACGTTTGGATGAGCCTCTGACTACCCCCTTTAGAGATCTGAGAGGATGTCTACCCGTACTTGGGGATTACAGTCGTGATCCCATTATAAATCAGTATCTAAATTGTTGTGAAATGACAAAATCGACTCTAGGGACATTGGTTCACGCCAACCCCGTCACTAGTAATAGAACTTTCGTAATTCTATTATTTTGCGTTTTGTCTTGTCACTTTCACTTTGTAGCAGTGATTCGAGCCTACTGAGGCTTGTCATAACCGTAGATAATTCACTATAATCAAAGCTGCAAGTCGGATTAGAGTAAATAATTGTGGAAAGCCGTTTCACTTGAAAGACTTGCCCTTACCCGGAAATTAAGGGCTTATAATAGCTAGTAAACGTCATGACGCTCCTAGCTTCATGGAATTCAAGTGACAATGACATCGAAATGGAGGTGGTATTTATTTTCAAATGGGCAATGGACATGGCAGACGCAATGGGCATATGCCAAATGTAATATTTGAACGTGCCTCAACCAACCCCTTTAGACTACTTCAAGGACCTGAATGCCTGGAGATCTGAGTGGATGCCTTCCGTATTTGGGGATTACAGTCGTGCTTCTGTTTATTTATTTTTTCTTTATTGGTACGTGAACTGAAAGCAGATCGAGCAAGACCATCACTAAAAAAAAACAATAAAAACAACAACAAAATAAATGTTGTTGTTTGGCTGCAACAAATCATTAGCTCATAGACCCGTTCACGTTGCAATGCCAACTGCCATACGTCCCCATACAGTCCCGTATTGGCCACAGATGAACAGTGAAGTAGAGCGTCAAAATAGTGACGTCGTGAAACGTCTTAAAATATATCCAAAACTGGGTAAAAGGATATGAAAGAGGCTCTGTTGAGTGTACCTACTTGATGATGTTCAACTCTACACTTCATTTGGTGACGGGAAAAACGTGGTCTGAACTATTTTTTAAGAGGCAGGCATCCTTCAAACCGGTGCAACACTTGACAGCAAAAATAGACTGTCTTTAATAATTTATCTTCATGGGATTAAATTAATCAGTAGGTATCTTGTATTTACTTATAGGTATTGGGTATAGGTACCTACGTAGATATAATATGTTATCAAAAAGTGAAGTCAAAATTATTTTATGATGCAAAACAAATGAGTATGTGAATTATTGTATTCAATAACCACTCGAGGTTAACACAAAACAATAAAAACAATGGACTTCCTGTTTCCTCTCTCAGGCGTGAAACAGTCGGAACCGATGACAATCATCACTAAACTTGTTCTTCGAAGCAATTTTCGAGATAAGTTTGGGTAGGTACGTCGTAATAAAAAAAAGCGTGTAAAAATACTCTTTCAGTGCAAAAGGTGTTACATAAATAATAAAAAACCAATGACAGAAGATTATAAACTAGAGTAAAAACAGTTTAACGGTCTTATCGCTAAAAAGCAATCACCAGATAACCTATGTAATTTATTTTCTTTGTAATAAATTGAAAAACAGAGCACATTTCGGCATTAGCAGATGCATTATTTGAGGGCTGGCTTTTAAGTATTTAGTCCAAAGAATGGTCTGAGAATGAATGGAGGCAGTTTATGATGTAACAATCTTATCGTTGGGGACAATTCATACACTTAACGTTGCACTTGCGTGCAACTCGTGCGCAATTGGTCACATCTCCGCCGTTTGTCTGAGACTGTTATTTGCTTCTCACGCATTTCGCAATGATTTTGCAAAGGGGAAAATATTCTTTATTACCAATGTAAATAGGCAGCTAATGCGTTGAAGATGTATATGTAAGCATTCACTTTAGATATTGGTGTTGGCAACAAACTAAACTAAAAATGATTTTAACATCTTTAAAACCATTGCTGATTCTTTTACTCTGTGCGAAACAGAACGAGATGCTATTAAGTATAGTCTGGGACTAACAAAATCGGCATACAGATGTAGGTTATACACAGCTAACTTTATCTACAACTAACTATTCTTATAACTTCAGTGTCGTGGCAAATTTTAAGCTTGAATGGTTGTTAAAGTCTTCTAAAACAGTGTCAAATGATTGGAAGCAGGCAATCGGCCCAGACGAATGCAACAACTTCATTACTCTACTCGTTCGGGGCAGTTCTACGACTATGCCTATTTGCTTATGTCTGCCGCTAAACAGCATTGCTGTGTTCCTGTCCCTTGTCCTGCCTTCAAGTAGTAAAAAGAACAGAAAGAAGTGTTGTGTAAGCATAAAGCTCCAATGTACTGTATGTTAGTAAAACTTACCGCAGCAAGGCTTGCCGAAGTCAAGCCGCACCAGCTGCACCATGTACGGCTCCAGCAGGTTGACGTACCACCATGGCACGCGCTCTGGCTTGGTTAGCGTGCAGGTGTCCGTGCTGAAAGCGGCGGCTGTGCTGCCGTCTAACGCGCGCTGCGGAACCCCACCTTCCTCGGTCGACACTTGCATGGGGGCTTTGCCGGCAGCCACGTTCAACACTGCGGATAAAATTAATATTAATAACATAAAATTGATCTTCAGACAGTTAAACAGATTTGAAACAAAAAAACCGGCCAAGTGCGAGTCAGACTCGAGCGTGAAGGGTTCCGTACCATTATCTATAAAAGAACGGCATAAAAACACGTTTGTTTTATGGGAGCCTAACTTAAATATTTATTTTATTCTGTTTTTAGTATTTGTTGTTATAGCGGCAACAGAAATACATCATGTGTAAAAATACAACTCTCTAGCTATCACGGTTCATGAGATACAGACCTGTGACAGACAGACGGACTTAGTCGGCTTAGTCGCGAGAAACAGGCGTATCTTAGGCTCCTAAGTCTCCTAAGATATAATAACTTTGGATTGGATTTTCAATCATAAAATCTGTCTAGGCAGGACTTCATAGAAATCACAAAATTACAGGTTGAAAGTGCTATTCATGCAAACTCCGACAATTGAATAGGGAATATATGTTGCTACTAGCAGCTGCTGTCGGACCAGTGAAGTGGTCGAGTCGATAACTGTCAATAATTGCATACAAATTTGTATGTCACGGTTGGAGAGTTAACGGCATCGATTGGAATCCAGTAGAGTTTTATATCTGATACTAGCTAAACCAGATATACCCTCGTATTCAGGAACGACACTATGAGAACACGAACCCACAGTGGACGAAAACTTTTTTCATAAAAATCACTTTATGTGTTGTGCGACACTGCATAGTGTGACTAGAGGCACATTGTCGTGTGCCTCTAGCCAAAGTTGAGTTCTGAAGGCACACGGTAGCGTGCGCCATAGTGCCGCTCAACATATAAAGTGATTTTTATGAAAAAAGATTTCGTCCACGTTTCGTCGTCGGTGCGTGTTCTCATAGTGTCGTTCTTGAATACGAGGGTTAGACTTGTTTTGTCTAGGCAAAACTGGTTGCTACTATCGTACTGAGGATGAACCAGTTTGGCCTAAAAAGTAAGCCTACAGTAAACCCAATAATAAAATAAATGCTAATGTTTGTGAGAATGTTTGTATGTTTGTGCCTCAATCAGGCCTAAACGATAGAACGGATTGAGATATTTTTTTCTGTAGAAGAAGATATAATGCCCGAATAAGTAAAGACTACTTTAAAATACATTAAACTTCATAAAATGATAAAAAAACGCATTAGGGATGATTTTGGTATAGATGGCGCTGGTGTGCAAAAAATCTGACATCCGTGTTGACATCAGTCGTTATACCAACGTGCGTTAGATGCGATTACCGAAATTTGGACAGGACATCGTCTGTCGCGGGCTTGCTAGTCCTATCATAAGTAAAATAAGTTTAACCGAGGTAAAGACAGGGACATCCTTGTCTTTGATATGCATTGGGTATTGGTATTGGTATACTCCTACTACTTTCCCAGAATTAGTTACATTGAAACACATTTATGGAAGTTTTTTCTTGATGATGATATTAATAATAAAGAATTACAAACCGGGGTTATAAAAACAAGGTTTCCATTTGAGCTAAGTGAAAATGACGTACCATTGCCTTCCAAAGTGATAATGGCGCCAGTATCTTGGGAAAGCTTACGACTGGTAGTGATCTGGATTAGTTAGGCTACCTATAGACCGTTTGAAATGGTCTTTAGATAGCTCAACAGGTTCTTGTGTATTTTGTAATATATTATGTATAAGATGTTATTTATTTCTGTAAAACTATTCATCTATGTCAACCGTATCCCCACGATACAGGCTCTGCTTAGTGTGGGGATAGATCAAATGTTTTAAACCACCCTTGCATAAACTCTCCACTTGTAAATTAATTATTTCGGTGTAACTAGTATCTAAGATGCTTATGTAGCAATATTTTTTTATATTAGCAATATTAAATGAAATGAAAGTAATTTATTGCCTTACATTACTACTATTACACACAATATACATCACTACATAGTATAAAGCAAAGTCGCTTCCCGCTTCCCGCGTCTGTATATATATATCTTCATCATACCCGTGCGAAATCGGGGCGGGTCGCTAGTACTCAATAAAATACATTTGTCTAGTTAGGCAATAGAAGTATGCTCAGCACAAATGCTGACAGACAAAATTGCCTGTGCAGCGCTGATTTTCTGATATTAGCTACAGTTCTATTTAGATGCTACTGGATGCTACGTGGACAACTTTCTAAGTAGTTATTGTATTCTTACGGTCCTGTGTTTTATTGCGAACCCTATATGTCTGTCATTCTATACAAAGATTTCACTGCATGCCCATAATCCACTCTCACGATTCGTCAATAGGCACGTATAAACTTCTTGGTCAATGTGAAAATTTGACAGTTATTGTGTTATGCGCGTTGCGATGTATGGCACTAGGTCACACAGAAATATAAACATGATGATCGAGCAGTTCGGAATGCCGGAATCCTGGACAAAAATTCAAATACAAACTAGCCTCCCGCTTCGCACGATACTAATGAAGATTATAGGTAATTATCTATAAAAAAACACGTTTGTTGTATGGGAGCCCCATTTAAATATTTATTTTATTCTGTTTTTTGTATTTGTTGTTGTAGCAACAACAGAAATACATCATCTGTGAAAATTTTAACTGTTCAGCTATCACGGTTCATGAGATACAGCCCTGTGACAGACAGACAGACGGATAGCGAAGTCTTAGTAATAGGGTCCCGTTTTTACCCTTTGTGTACGGAACCCTAAAAATCGTCTCGATCCGTAGCTCAGTTGCCCAACAAACAGACTTTCGCACTCATAATAAATGAAACTAATTAGAGCAGTCGCGCGTTGATGTCTTTTGTAAAGAGTTTTCACATATAATCTCACATACGGTATAAAAATGGAATGAATTTTGATCAAAACAATGACAAAAATCCAGATCACAACATTAGGTCCATAGTCACTGGTCTGTGACCGCACGTTTCAGTTTTTGTAGAAGCTGCGCAGGCGCACCGTGCGCTGTGAAAGGGAGAGTTAATTGTCAAAACTTAGCAAAAGTGAATCGCGTTCACACGCTTAGTCGTACTCTGAGCCACCACGCGAGGCTTTATTATAATGTGAAGATAGGTATAAGTGTCTAACTACGGCATAACAATCACTCGTAAATACTTGAGTGTTAAGCCTTATTTGTTGAAGTTTATAGTCTTAATTCAATTTCTCTCTTAATCTATATAAATAAACGAAAGTCGTGTTAGTTACACTATTTACAACTCAAGAACGGCTGAACCGATTATGCTGATAATTGGAGGGAAAGTAGCTTAGAAACAGGAGACGAATATAGGATACTTTTTAACTGGAACGAGAACGGGAACGGGAACGAGAACGGGATCAGGCACTTAACACAACATTTGTTAATTCTAAAGCGATACGAAATTCGCTGGGTTAGCTAGTCTTTAATATAAAAATGAATCGCTGAATATTGCTAAGCGCAAATCTCGAGAGCAGCAGAACCGATTTCGTTAATTCTTTTTGTGTTGTATTCGTTATTATCAGGAGGTTCTTATGGGAAAAAATGAATTTGACAGGACAACGTCTGTCGGGACAGTTAGTATAATTCTTCTGTACGTGTGCATGTCAACTAGCTTCGTATAAACGGCTATACCGATTTAGTTGAAATTTCGTATTTATATTTCAATGGGTTCCTGAATGATTTGAACGAATTGGACCCGGTAGGTGGCGCTGTTGGTCGGTATAACTCAGCTCACAACTAAACACAACATGTAGAGGTATTAATTCTAAGGCGGTACGAAGTTTTCCGGGTCAGCTAGTGTAGGTATATATTAACATAAGAATACAAATATGAAACAGTTTATAATAATTATGCTGAGCTTTGTGGTAGCTTAGTAGGATTTATTTAATTATTCGTTGTCTGAACTTATTTTTTTTTATCTATAGTTTCTGATTAAATGATAAATAGCTCCCCTGGATAAAATTTCATTATTTTTAATTCCTTTATTTTTATTTAAAAGCCGCAGTCGTCGACAACGACGAAGTGCATCAAAAAGTATTCCCAAAGAGGGTTGACGTCAGGCAAGCGGCCGGTTGTAAAACATAAGCCAAATCCTCTTCGCAACATGTTTGTTGATGAGTTGTGTCGACACCACGCTAAAGATAAAGATTTTTTTATACTTTTATACGATGGAGGCCTTTGAGCAGCCTATAGCATTTGTCGCTTCTTTATATTGCAGTCGTGTAACTCTTTGCCATAACGAGAAATAAAAAGGTCTATTGGTTTGGTTCAAAACAAAAGCCTTTGTCTTCTTGCAGTGTCTTGGTACTCGTAACTATATACTAATGCATCTAACAATGGGGATCCTTACAAGTGCCACATACTCGCAATTATTACATAATTATAATTATTATGATTTACAAGCTAACCTGCCGAACATCGTATCGCTTTAGAATTAACAAAATGTTGTGTTACATTCCCATCTCTGTTCCAGTTCCCGTTCCCGTTCCCGTTCCCGTTCCCGTTCCCGTTCCCGTTCCCGTTCCCGTTCCCGTTCCCGTTCCCGTTCCCGTTCTCGTTACCGTATTGAATCAATCTTAAATATAATAATATACTGCACTTTTTAACATTTGTAATAGATCTAAGAAATTGTTTTCAGAAGTATAAACTTTTTAAAATAGTATACACGAAATCAATTTCTACAAGCATGCATAAATATTTGTCAATCAATAAATATGTCAATCATAACATCAAATACTTAACAGGAACCATGAAATTCAATTTTCCATTGTTTTAAATATTTATTCTGTTATTGGGGGCGAAGACAATTCCAACAAATCAAAAAACATGAACTCGGTCCAAAAGTTCTCTAGTTATAAGTGTTTGAAGAAACCAACTTTGTATAAAACATATAATATACCTATATTAACCTACCTAGGTTACATATTATATGTATTAAACAAAGTAGTATAAAAACATACATACATATTTATAAAATACTAGTGTTCATGAAAGGAAACTCTGGTTTCAGTAAAACCAGAGTTAAATCTTGACTTATGTTAAGCTAACCTTTACGTAATAACTTAAGACAGAAGGACCCTTAAAGTAGGGACTGAATAAATTAACCGACTTGGTATTACATGGATCTCACAACTTTTTACGGTAGAAGAACTGAGTTGCGTTGCGAGACTTGGCTTTTTTTACAAGTTATGTTTTTGATGGCATCTTATTTTCCTCTACTTTTCAGACAAGCAATAAGCAATGACACAAACACGTGATAACGTTTTTTTGCAACATGTACAAACTGTCATGTTGTGTCGTTAGGGTTGTCAGGTTCCACGATGATTTGATATTTCGAACGGAACAGAACTGGAACGAAGCGAGAATGTAGATTGCCGTGTAATACAAGACACGAGCCATTGACTTCGCTACTATTAGGCCTACCAGGGGGTCTTCAGGGCTGGCCAATTGAAATTTAAGTTAGCTATTTGAAAGAATAACAAAATCAAAGTGCTTGGTAAGAAGTGTTATATAAATAGCATATCTCTGTACATTTACATGTTAGGAATGAAGGTGAATGGATGTAAACGTAGAGGTAGGCCAAAGAAATGATGGATGGACTGTGTGAAAGATGACATGGGTAAGAAAGGAGTGAGTGATGACGTCTGATAGAAAGAAATAGAAGAAAAATACATGTTGTGCCGACCCCACTTAAGTGGGGTAGTGGTAAGTATCAGTAATATGGACAGGAAGATGATAATGTTTTTTGCACATGTAGGTACTTCTTAAATTACTTAGGATTAATTCTTACAAACAGCTCAACATTGACTTATTTTATGTTTATGGATGACATCTTAAAAATAATATCAAACGACCCGCAATAATATAAAGCGTGAATTAGCATACACTAACGGCAGATTCAGCGTCCAAATTCGCAATTACGTGGGCGACCGTGTCAATAAATGGCATCAATTTAATTCGGAATGTACCTAAATGAGAGAGAGAGAAAGTGCGTGGTAGCCCTGCGGCGGATAACGGCGCGTGGAAGTGTGCCACCACACTTGTCGCTAACGGTGACGCGGTTAGAGGTGGTGCGTATAGCAGGGGCCGTACCACAAGCTCAAAACTAATATCAAAACTATATTCAGAGGCACGTCCAAACATTACATTTGGCATATACCCACATATTGCAGAAGATGGCAACTATTTCGGTTTCCTGGAAGAAATCTCTATTTAGCGGTTAGGCCGCATATTGCAGTCTATCAGAAAATTATTTGGGTTTGTGTTGTTGTTATCGTTTCTGGTGTAGGTACAATAAATCATTATCTATTAAAACAGCTACTGGCGGTGCGAAAGTAACAACGCAATATGAACTCGTATAGATATGTCACTTTTGCGAGTAGTACTGTTTTAATATTACTTTAAGAGCTTGTGGTACGGCTCGAAGGCCTAGACAAAGTCTTTTCTATGCGTATTCATGAATATTTTATAGCGATAACGCTTAATAAACGTGACAACGACAAGATAATAAAAACCGTCCAAGTGCGAGTCGGACTCACGCACGAAGGGTATTATGTACCATTTATCTATAAAAAACAGTAAAAAAAAAAACATTTCTTATATGGGAGCCCCCCTTAAATATATATTTTATTCTGTTTTTAGTATTTGTTGTTATAGCGGCAACAGAAATACATAATCTGTAAAAATTTCAACTGTCTAACTATCACGTTCATGAGAAACAGCCCTGTGACAGACAAACGGACAGACGGACAGCGAAGTCTTAGTAATAGGGTACCGTTTTTACCCTTTGGGTACGGAACCCTAAGAACATATTGTAATAACATAAAAAACTGCTACAAAACTAAACTGCGACTGCTAAAAAAGGGGGAAGGGTGTCGTGGGTTTCACTGATTCACCATACCCCGTTTGTTTGTTTGTATCGAATAGGCTCCGAAACTACTGGACCGATTTGAAAAATTCTTTCACCATTAGAATCCTACATTATCCCTGATGAACATAGGTTATAGAATATTTTCAAAATCGTTAGGGATCCGTATGAAAACTTCGATAATGTAACCCAAAGGGTGAAAAAAAAACCAAAAAAAATCCTTATATTGCGTGCGCTACGGAAATAATTGACAATAGAGCAAAGGAATGTTCTACATTTTTAAAGAGGACATCAATATCTACAAATAAGTCAATAATACCATATGTCTAACTATTAGGGATCCGTATGAAAACTTCGATAATGTAACCCAACGTGTGATAAAAAATCCAAAAAAATATTTAGGTATATCGCGTATGCTGCGGAAATCATTGACATAAGAGCAAAGTGATGTCCTACAGTTTTAAAGAGGACATCAATATCTACAAATAGGTCAATAATACCATATGTCTAACTATTAGGGATCCGTATGAAAACTTCGATAACGTAACCCAACGTGGGAATCAAAAGCAAAAAATCCTTATATCGCGTACGCTGCAAAAATTATTGACAATAGAGCAAAGTGATGTACTACAGTTTTAAAGAGGACATCAATATCTACAAATAAGTCAACAATACTATATGTCTAACTATTAGGGATCCAATTTCCAAATTCCATATTATTCAAAAGTTATTATGAGTGTAATAATCTATTGGTACTAATATTATTATGAGGAAAGATGTTTTGTATATTTGTATGGAATAAATCCAAAAACTACTGGATAGATTTCAAAAAATCGTTTACCATTAGAATGCTACATTATCTCTGAGTAACATAGGCAATATTATTTGTTTGAAAAAAATAGGGATCCCTATTAAAACTTTGATAATGTAACCACTTTGGGTAAAAAAATAGCTTTATAATCGTTATAATACGTTACTCCCGTGCGGAGCCGGGGCGAACTGCTAGTATAAAAATAAACTGTTTAGCTATTCATAGCTTTGATTAAAAACGAAACTCGTGTTTTTGAAGAGCCAACTTTGAAAAATAAATCTATCGAGAAAAGTTTCACCAATCGTGTTTCTGTCTGTAATTTATCTGGATTATATCCTTAATCCTTAATTTATCTAGATTATATCCTTAATCCTTGTATGACTACGATTGCTCTTTTTCGAAACGAAAAAAGAAATACTTCTGAACAAGCCACATCTCCTATTTTTATAAATATATTAATTCAGGTTCCTACCTAGATTTCTATTAAGCTGAAAACATAATAGCAGAAACTTTTCACGATAAAGATATTATTTCAAAATGATACGTTTTAAAATTTATGATCGAAATACTTTGATACCTACTATTAAGATCAACTTGTGATTTATTGTTAAAGATAGGTAATATGTAGATCTAGATTTCTACTAGAATAGGTTTTTGATAAGTAATTATACGTGTACGTGTACGTAAGTACCACGTGCAGCGGTCGGTAGGATTATTTATCGAAGTGATTAAAGTTGGGTACATCATTATTCACATATATTATACATTATAAAATAGGAGATGTGGCTTATTCAGAAGTATTTCTTTTTTCGTTTCGAAAGAGAGCAATCGTCGACATACAGGGCCTTAAGTTCTCTTTGTCATGAAAAACAAAACTGTATGTTTTGCGGTTATTGAGAAAAAACGATTCTGCATTCATCAAAAACCTTTATTACTCGCCTTAACTTCAGTATATGTACTCCCCAAACCCAATAGTTTTGCGTTTAGGGGGGGGGGGGGACGAATAGTGTGATGCCAAGTCCATATTGGTGGGAAGATATGGAACCCTATTACTAAGGATTCGTGTCCGTTCGTCTGTCCGTCTGTCTGTCTCTCACAAGGCTGTATCTCATGAAAAATAGCAAGACAGTTGAAAATTTTACAGATTATGTATTTCTCTTGCTGCTATAACAACAAGAACTAAAAACCGAATAAATGCTTCACATAGGCAAATTTTTGATACCTTATGTAACATTAATGCGATTATCTATTATGCGAGGATCTCTAATGTTTTTAAAAATAAAATATATGTTACTCGTTGTTAATGTAGCTTTTTAGTTTATCCATTACAAAATAACATATAAAAATACGGTTTTTTTTTATTAGTGTAAATAAATTTGAATTTCATCATACTTTTGCCATTACTCAGCTCCCTGAGCGTTAGGGTAGATTTATATAAGACCGGGTTGTGTCCGGGGCGTGCCGTGTCCGGGCCGGAGCCTTTAATTATCCGACGGGACAGGAATCAGGCACTGTATAATATAAACTGCTTCATACAAAATGTATGTAACGTTTCAAATCCGTGCGCCGTCCGGACCAGGCTAAAGGTTTCTGAACTAAAGGGCGTTTACATAACCCAAATGTAACCAATCATTAGTCACCGAGACAAATCAAATGAGCTGGTATGACTAGCAATAGTAATAAAATACAGTTGCAAACCTTAATTACCTGATTATCGTCATTATCAACCGTTCGAGTCTCATCTACGACGTGAAGAAACTCAATGTGAGATGGCATTGCGTGCCTCGCAATACTAACGTACCTTGTGCTCCCATTCCAGGCCTATTGTTGTGAATCCCGCGACAATAGATACTCTAATGCCATTAATGGTACAATACCGTACGACTTGCTACCTTAGTTATCAGGGATCAATGGAAGGACACATTAAATATTCGCAGCACGCAATAAAACAGTGCTCCCTAGATATACCACGTTACATACTTACATATATAAAATCACGCCTGTTTCCCAGAGGGATAGTCAGAGATCGCGGCTTTCCACTTGCTACGATCCTGACATACTTATTTTGCTTCATTCACTCTCATCACATTCCTCGTGTATGCTCTCGGTTTAGTGTACTTTTGATCTGGTCTTTTTTTAAAACGTCACCAATTTGGTCCAGGAAAATACGCCGAAGTTCTCTTCCAACGATCTCATGTACACTTGTCTTATATTCCTGTTTTGTCAATCTTTCTTCATTCATTCTCTTTATATGCCCTAAGCATCTAAGCATCCCTTTCGTAACAGGTCCTAATTATTATTTTTGTACCTAAGTAGTTGCATAGCCTAGTATTGTTGGATGAATGGGATTTAATTGAAAGTCTTTCGGATAGGTGGAGTATACGAACTCAACAGAAGGACGGCGGTCATTGTGAAATACTTTGTATTGAAATCTTCATTATGCATTCAGAACAACTGTCTCACACAAAGTTTCATAAACGGCAAAATTAAGAAATTATTTCTTAATCTTTTTCGTCATTCGTCACAATTATGCAAATTACCCTTGATCTTTTGCAAAAAAATATAGAAAAACTTTAAAGTTAGAAAAACTTTAGGCTTATAAATGTAGTGTTAGGATACTCAAGATAAATGATAATGGTGGTGAAGTCGAATTTTATTTTGAAACAAACTCATCGTCATCTTCCTGCCCTTATCCCACTTAAGTGGGATCGGCACAACATGTGTACTTCTTCCATTTCCCTCTATCAGCCGTCATCTCATCACTCACTCCTTTCTTACCCATATCATCATTCACAGAGTCCATCCATCTTTTCTTTGGCCAGCCCTACGTCTACATTCATCCACATTAATTCCTAACATTCTTCTCGTTACATGACTTTCTTCCCATAATATCAAGTATACGGTCGTATTATTCTGTGACCGTCCGTAAGAAAACCAATGCTTAACAGAGCCCGTCAGACGACCAGTTCATCTCCTATTACGACAAAGGTTAAAGACCTGACACAACAAGGTCTTCAGGTCGCGATAACTGAGTCACCGGTGCACTGAATACACAGTATCAATATTTAGTACCTATCTGCACGATAGCGCGAAATCGTGCCGCAAGCACAGCGATTGTGTTGTAAATAACGGTCAAGTGCGAGACTCGCGTTTGATTTTTTAAATGTGAATTGATTTTAAAATTCCATGAAAGAAATATATCTATTGTGCCAAATGTTTTAAAAATTATAACATAATAGCAGTCCGTCCCGGCATAGCACGGGTGTTATAATGATTTTATGGGTAATT
Organism: Hydriomena furcata; assembly: GCA_912999785.1. Taxonomy (NCBI): domain Eukaryota; kingdom Metazoa; phylum Arthropoda; class Insecta; order Lepidoptera; family Geometridae; genus Hydriomena; species Hydriomena furcata. Next base: position 7,330,184 of record OU538821.1, read on the forward strand.
TTTGTACACCTTGGTTTACATTATCGAAGTTTTCATACGGATCCCTAACATTTTTGAAAGTATTCTATAGCCTATGTTCATCAGGGATAATGTAGGATTCTATTGGTGAAAGAATTATTCAAATCGGTCCAGTAGTTTCAGAGCCTATTCGATGCAAACAAACAAACAAACAAATCTTTCCGCTTTATAATATTAGTATAGAAGTATAGATAGTATAGATATAGATAACACAAAAAGTGCAAAAAAAAAAGTCTTCTAGATTTATAACGTTAAGATTTTTATATTTACCTATTATCAGTTTTCTATAATTATCATCACCATAAAGAGAATGAGTAAAATTCGATTTTAGTCTGATGCAAAACTCTGATATTGCGGGTCTGATTTTATTTTTATCTTGACGATTGACGATTTTTTTTAGTTTTATATTAGAACTACTAAGACTTAGGCTCGTATTCAAGAACGACACTATGAGAACACGCACCCACAGTGGATGAAATCTTTTTTCATAAACATCAGTTTTTGTGTTGAGCGGCACTATTACCGTGTGCTTTTAGAGCTCAACTTTGGCTAGAGGCACACGACAATGTGCCTCTAGTCACAATATGCAGTGTCGCACAACACATAAAGTGATTTTTATGAAAAAAGATTTCGTCCACTGTGGGTGAGTGTTCTCATAGTGTCGTTCTTGAATACGAGGGTAAAAATACTAAGCCATGGGAGGTTTCGAGTGAGCAAGAACCACTATCGTATCGACAACGTATCGTCCATATGCCAAAACTGACATATGTACTATACAAATAGTGTCGGTTTTGACATTGGACGATACGATGTCGATACGATACTGGTTCATGCTAACCCCCCTGATATCTGCGATAGAATAACCAAATGAATGTTACTGTTGGTTGGGTGTGTAAAACAGTACCTGCCTCGTTTATTTTCAAATGACACTATTTTTTTATTTATCATGACTCACGATTCGAAACGAGCAAGTCGTGCGCGTCACCTGTCTTCATTCGTCAATCGTGATCAAATCGTCTCCAATAACGGTACAATAGGTACACTATGATCGTCGCACTTTGGATACAATGCAGCCAATACAGGTGTCTATTGTTAAAAACAGGTTCACATTTATAATAATAACGGAATAAGATTATAATTAAAATAAGGCGCGCGTGTTGATACCATTACAAAGTTGGTTACGATCAGCGACAAGATTTTTGTGTTGCAAGTTCGCAACGCAGTTTTGTGTTTTAATTCTAAGGGTCGAATTAAATTATTGTTATTATAAATTAATAAGTCTATAATTATTATAAAAATGAATCCCTATTTCCCTTGGTCACGGTATCACGAGGTTTTTTGTTATTGTCAAAGTAGGTTCGTATGAAAGAAAAAAATATGAACATTCGGGAACTGAAAGTGTTTTTTTCTTTGGGTTGTTGAAATTTGACAGGGCTACGTCAGTCAGGGCAGCTAGCATTCAATAAAATTAATGACGAACACCGCTGCGGTATGTCCAAAAGTTTAGTCCGCTACAAATATTATTTTGGACATAATGAAATAAAAAGAAATGTTCTTTAATGTAACACAATGTAAGCAAATACAAATATGTTACAATAGGCTACAATAATAATAATGGACGGCCTGCAAAGTATAACTCATATCATAACCATGAGATGTAATGTTAAATAATCAATAGACTATCTAAGCTAACGCCTAGACAGCATTACCAAAGTAATCTCAGAACAAAGGGCGCTTTCATTCGAGAGCGCTGGGAGCAGCCTCAATGCCTTCCGCTTTTTCAAAGCCATTCACATATCATGAGAAGTGATTTCTCAACGAAGAAAGTAAAAGTGGGTCACCGAGCCGCTAGCACGCGCGTGATTGATGCAATGTCAACATATTATGAGGCAGATGTGCCTTTTGGGGCTTCATTGGGTGAATTTGTGGCCCATGCCAGATGGGCAGCAGGCGATATGTGAAGTTTTTCGTTTTTGTATGGGCTGAGTCTACCCGGACAAGACGCAAAAAGTGACAAAACCGCATTATTTTGTAAACCATCAAACTTAAAAAGAAACTCTTTATAATTAAAGCACAATACAGGTACCTAGCACATTGTGCTGTGTGGTGGAAATGTCTCGTCTCAACAACATCAAACCTAGATGACGTACCTAGATGAAGAGCGGTTTGGCGTCGGTTTTCAGTAAGAAAAAAATATAAATAAACATACCACAAAACGGTATGCCATCAGGACTCCAACGGCCGTTTTCGCCGCACACTCTCCTGGACGGGCCGAGCAGCTCAAACCCTCGCTCACACTCATAAGATGCGACTGTGGATTCCGACAGGCTCTCGTCGGAGAAGAAGACCCTGCAGTGAGCTGGGGCGCCTGGGAATCGACATGTCGCTGATGTGTATCCTGGAAAAACGAAAAATAAAATATTAAATAGAATCACGACTATAATCCCCAAGTACGGTATACTTTCTTTCACATCTCTATGCGCTCAGATTCTAATGGAGGTTATAAAATTACATTTGGCACGTGATCACATTTAGCAGTAGCTAGCATTTCTTAGGTGACAGATTGCAAGCCCCGCTCAAAATGGTGAAGGAAAGCATCTTGAGAAATCCAGTTAGAATTCACACCTTATAGTAATTATAAAAAAAAACCGGCCAAATGCGTGTCGGACCACGCGCTATGTTGGGTTTCGTAGTTTACACAGCTTACAACGTTAAATGTTTAAGTAATTTTCAACGATATTTGTACTAAAAAGTTTACTAGTTTACGAGTAATTCGTAAACTTGTAAACGTTATATGTATTACTACCGTGAATTTTTTTCATACTTATAAAACCAATAGATTAATTAGCTGGTAGGGGGGACACTCGACTCTGACAAAAATTTGCACTTTAAAGCTTAATATTTCACAAACAGATCCCTTAATCGAAAAGTTGTCTTTACAAACCCGTAATGTTTTTTAAATTCCTATCCAACGACACCCCACACTATGGATTATGCGAGAAAAAAAAAATAACATCCTCACTTTAGGTGTAGGGGAGATACCCAAAAAAAATGTTTTTCAAGATTTTATTGTACCACTTTGTCGACGTGACCAATACATATATATTCATGCCAAATTACAGTTTTCTAGCACTGATATTCTCTGAGCTAAGCTGCGGACGGACAGACGGACGAACGGACATAGCGAAACCTGTAGAGTGTAGAGGGTTTCTTGTACATAGAATTCGAAACAAAGCAAGCGATCCTTCTAGTCCCCGTCTTGAAGGCCAACTGGGTCTTCGAGTAACATAAAAGTAATCTGCCCTCAGATCAAGGAGGCTGAATATTATTTCATTGAGTTAGTTAGTTCCTTTGGAGACGTCTATTGCGTAAGTAAATCCTTTTTCAATTATGTTTTAGCTACCAAGTATGATTTGCAACTATTCATATTGAAAAAACCAGCCAAGTGCGAGTCGACTCGCGCACGAAGGGTTCCGTACCATTATCTATAGAAAAGTCAAAAAAATCATGTTTGTTGTATGGGTTCTGTAACAAAAATACTAAAAACAGAATAAATAAATAATAAATAAATATTGGTGGACATTTCACACAGCGCCATCTAGCCCCAAACTAAGCAAAGCTTGTACTAAGGGAACCAGATAACTGATAGAATACTTATATACTGTTTTTCTTGTAAATACATATTTATTATACATATTAACACCCAGACACAGAACAAACATCTATGTTTATCACACAAATATTTGCCCTGGGTGGGGATCGAACCCACAACCTACAGCGCAGAAGGCAGAGTTACTACCAACTGAGCTGATATTTAAGGGGGGCTCCCTTAAATATTTATTTTATTCTGTTTTTAGTATTTTTGTTAGAGCAGCAACAGAAATATATAATCTGTAAAAATTTCAACTGTCTAGCTATTATGGTTCATGAGATACAGCCCTGTGACAGACAGACGGACAGCGAAGTCTTAGTAATAGGGTCCCTTTTTACCCTTTCGGTACGGAACCCTAAAAACTGTTGACTACTGGTATAATTTTCAAGAGTTGTACAAAAAAACTGTACAATGTTTCCCATGTAAATAAGTTTATTTTCAACAATTTATCTCAAATTCAAATTCAAATTCAAAAATCATTTATTTCAATAAAATCACAAGGATCACTTTGAAACGTCTTAGGAACTAGGTGAAGCTACGCCGATTCCACGCGACCAAGCCTAGAAGAATCAGGCAACAAACACGGCTTGGGGTCTACCTTTTTTTTTATGATCCTTTCCTTAATGCTATCTACATAACACTCCATCTTTATTATGAGTGGCTATGGTTATTCAGCTAGTAATGTGACACTGCCTGAATAAAAGATGTCTCACCTACAGGTGGCTATGACTATACCACTCGTGCATCAAATATAACACCCACACCTCGTCTAAATGCTTAAGGCGCTCCCAGTCGACGATTGTTTTTGTTCGAAACGAAAAAAGAAATACTTGTGAACAAGCCACATCTCCTATTATATGGCCCCTTAAGTATATGATGAGGATTTACCGTTTACTCCCCCTCTTGACCTTTCTAAGCTTTCAATGATACCTGTTGAAATTGACAATAAATACAGAGTGTTTATTTTTTAATTAATTTAAAAGCCGTGTTTGCCGAGTGGGATGTTCCTCGACTTTCAATCTGAAGATCGTGGGTTCGAATCCCTGCGTGCATCAATGGATTTTTCTGTTCGAAAATTGATCAAAAACACGTGCTTACAACGGTGAAGGAAAACATCGTGAGGAAACCAGTTAGTATTCTTATAAGCGGCGATGGGCTTGCAACCTGTCACGTATGGAATGCTAACTACTGCAAAATGTGGGCATGTGCCAAATATAATGTTTGGACGAGCCTCTGACTACCCACACTAGACATCTTCCAAGGATCTAAGCGTCTGAAGATCTGAGAGGATGTATGTCTACCGTACTTGGGGTTTAAAGTCGTGATCCTATTTATTTTATATTTTTTTTATATTGAGATCTTATCGCGTGATCGTTGCGCGTGGTTGCGAAAGACCGCGCAAAGACAGCCAAAATCAATGCGCGTCTAAATAATACTATTTTAGCAACTATAAATCTCACATGTAAGGTACTGTAAATACAACTTAGCATAGTAGTTATTTTTAGCATCTAAATTTGTAACATATATTCAAGAAGTTAAACTTCTATACATATAATAAAACTGTAGAAGAGTTCAATTCTGTACATTGAATAAAAACTAAAAAAAATACTTCTAGGGGTCTTTATAATAGTAACACAAACAAAAAAAAAACATTTTGAAATTTTTGTCTGTCTGTCTGTCTGTTTGTTATCCAGCTTTCACGCAAAAACTACTGGACGGATTTTGATGAAACTTTTTTTCTTCGGCAACATATAGGCTATAATTTATTTTGAAGATTGGAATACCAGATGTGAAACTATCTGTCCCCCGGCGAAGCGGGCTCGGGTCAGCTAGTCTTAAATCTATACATATAATAAAACTGTAAAAGAGTTAAATTCTGTACATTGAATAAAAACTAAAAAAAATACTCCTACTAACATTTTAAATTTTTTGTCTGTCTGTCTGTCTGTCTGTCTGTCTGTCTGTCTGTCTGTCTGTCTGTCTGTTGTCCGGCTTTCACGCAAAAACTACTGGACGGATTTTGATGAAACTTTTTTGTTGTATAGCTATTAGTCCGCTTCAACATATAGACTATAATTTATTTTGAAGATTATGAAAATATGAATACAAGATGTGAAACTATCTGTCGCCCAGCGAAGCAGACACAGGTCAGCTAGTATTAAAATATGACACCAAAAAAGTATCCACCAGGACAGACATCCATGCTGGCTTCGCTAGTTTGTCTGGCGCGTTGTTGATCACTACTCTAACCCAACCAACTGATTTCGATTTGTGCGAAAAGTTTTTTGGTCACTTAATATTGAGGAACATAATATAATATACATTACATAATGTTGAAGCTGTAAAACGTAAAATGTTGGCTAGTTGTAAAATTAGGTGGTGATGTATAAATTAGTGAGACAAGTAAAAATAATTGCGGCTCGACTTATTATTCCCCTTTTCATAGACATTATAGCTATGAATATAGGTGATGTGATCTCCGCCGAGCGCCATTCTTTATTTAATTGTTGCGGTTACAAGTTATCACTACATAGTATAAAGCAAAGCTTCCCGCTTCCCGCGTCTGTATGTATGCTTATATCTTTAAAACTACACAACGGATTTTGATGCGGTTTTTTTTAATAGATAGAGTGATTCAGGAGGAAGGTTTATATGTATTAAACCCGTGCGAAGCCGGGGCGGGTCGCTAGTGTAGAATAAACGAAAAAAACGTCCCATTTTTTTTCGTTATTTGACTTATAGTCTGAATACTCTATTCCAGGAATGTCTTAATACGCCCTGTATAACGTGCCTCTGCGTAGCAACAAGTAGCAGCAATTCTTTCATTAATTCTGAATTTCTGTATTCCGAACTCGTCAATATACCATGTCCGACCTTGGATAGGCTAATATAATTCCTAGCACTCTATTTAGACGGGTTTCGCCGTAGTGTTTCAATTAGCTCAAGGCGCTTTATCGATTCACTAAAAAATGCATGCAACCCAAGGAAACATTTCAATGTCGTCGTCGTCCAATTTGCGTCTCAGAATATTTTCATTAAATTGACGACGCATTCGATCGACCTACGTCTTTGTCACTTTGACAACGAAAGCCATAACACCCTGACGGTTGCATACGGCAAACTCACGAGCGGTAAAATCCAACCACTGTGCGGCGGGTCCTGTTGGTGAGTGGTAACCGAGGCAGGACCTCTGAAATATTTCAGTTGAATTTATTCAAGGTGAAAGAACATTTATTACTTCAAATATTATTACCATAGCTCACAAGCTTGCCTTTCAAGCTAAACGAACGAATCAAACGAGAGGAACGGATCCTGTACTGAGAAAAAGGAAGATGTTTGAACCAATGAGGGGGAACCAAGAGATGCGCCTTGTTCGCAGCAGACCCAATTTGGGGCATCTGGGGTTGCGTCTGTTCTGCCTTATAACCATGGTGGTTTTGATGACAACGCATGTGCGTTCAGTGAGAGTATTCCGCTGGGAACAGACGGTTTCTGGCGGACTGCTGGTGACGTACGTTGTAGCTATTGTCGGTCTAGCTTTTTGCGCTGGGACAGCAGAGTGTGGAGGAAAAATATTGGAGGTACGATACTATAAAAGCTTTTTACAATAATGAACTTGCCAAGTCTTTAGGCAACGAGAACCACGCTTTTGATTATTTTGGCTCAGCAGACACAAGGGATCATCTGCTCGTATGCGAAAGAGTATGTATTATCAAGTAATCTCAGCCAACCCTTTAATAATTATCGTAAATTCAAGAACTCAGGAAGCAGCCATGTGACTGTATAGTGTTTACATAATTGATGGTGATCCACCTGCGTTCCTTTAAGGTAATAAAGGAAGAGCATCCATGTACTTATTCTCTTATGAAGGTTGATCGTAGCGTTGCATCGTGCGTTTTATCTGGCTGTATGGAGCAATGCTGGTAAGGTAATAAGTTTGTACTAATTAGACCTCTTGTCAAACAGTGCGGCGTACGCAGTATTTACGGCATAAGACTTCTGGGCCTCTCGGGCGTTGTGATTCTGATGACTTTACACTTTCGTTCTCTACGGGTGTTTCGTATGGAGAGGACTTGGTCGGGAATGGTGCTAATCTTGAATGCTGCGGCTATCATCGGCTTAGCTCTCTGTGTTGGTATGGAAAAGTGTGGATTTGATGAAGTACAGGTAAATCCGATTATATTTTGCCGACTAAAGAACCACAATAGTAGATCTCATTCAGATTGATCTACGTGCACGAGTATTAGTTAACTACAACAAACATCATAGAGGCAGATGCAGTGGTGCTCCAGCGACAAAACTCTCGCTAACAAAATTTTATGGGTTAATATTACTATTAATATGATTTATATTGTTTTATGTAGTCTTTTATATTGTTTTATTGTTATTTTGTTGTTTTTTAAGTATTCTTTGTATTCTTTTCCACTTTAGGGCGAAGGCCCTCCCGTTTTTCATTGTCAAGGTCCTGGTTCAAATTCGATCAGTGATGGCAATTCATAGCGCAATCAGATGTTATATTCCCTTTACGCCCAAAATTCTAAACTCCATCACTTTTTGTTAAACCTTGAGGTAGGACTTTTGAGATTCAGTCGGTTACCAAGCCTGGGGGCACCATAGGTTAGGCTATACTATTCATCATTGGGGGCATTTTAATGGGGGAAGCCTTTGTTGTTTTAACAACTTGAGTCTAAAGCTGCTTATTACGAGTATGTGACCATCTTGCGATCGATGAAGGCGTGCGGACGTGACAAATCAATGTTTCTTTTTATAGGCTTATCTTTGTGGGGCTGGTGGAGTGCTGCTAGGAGTAAACGCCATTAGCATCTGGCGCCGCTGGCGTCGCGCCGGTGAATTGACGCGCGTAATGGCCGAGCTACTCGGAGCCATGGGCGTGCAGCTTCGCAGACAGGTTCTCATCAAGGCATCCCTCAGTGCGACCGCAGCAATTCTCATGCTGATTGATCTCACTTTGACCTTGGTGCAGTTCCAAAGGGAAAATTAGCAGCCATTGTATCACACAAATTCGGCTTAGATTGCTGAATCAGTAGTAGCTTAGCGTAAAATCAATGTAGATGAAACTCGTAGTTTGTAGTCAATAAAGGTTTACCAGTAGATCAATATATGTTTTTTTTTAATCCTGCATTATTTCACCATAGTTAGGTTCAGTTCAGTTTATGTAGAGCCATTATGAGTGGTAATGAGTTATAAAGTTATTTGGAATTGGTAATAGCACAAATACTTTCAAGTCCTAAGCTGATTTTGAATGCAGCATTTACATTTATATAATTTTCCGCGTTCTGTTGGTTCGTCCGTCTATGTCCGCTCTAAATGGCATTCAAATCGCAAATGATCCGTGGGAGGCGACCTGAGACGGCGCTCTCTAGGGCTGTCTCATCTGTACTATTATCTTAGAGTCGATGATACAAATCATCACCAAAAGTCTCTAAATAATTGATTATCCTTTCAAAAATCCGTATAATACTTAACAAAGTATTATAAAATATCCATTTTTGAAGTCAGTTTAAATATACTTGCTTGCAGCCGCCGGCTAATTTCATGGTAGTAATATCAAAGTAGGAATAATATGTAATAATATACCCGCCCCGGCTTCGCACGGGTGCAAAGCTGATACCAAAATATATTACAGAATGTCTTTGTATACTGGTTAACAGCATTTTTTTTTTTTCATTTTTACTTATTTAGTATGTTATTATACATATAAACCTTCCTCCTGAATCATTCTATCTATTAAAAAAACCGCATCAAAATCCGTCGTGTAGTTTTAAAGATATAAGCATACTATATATATACATACAGACGCGGGAAGCGGGAAGCGACTTTGCTTTATACTATGTAGTGACTTGGCTTCTGAAGCCTAAAATAATTCAGTTCTTCAGTAGATCCAACCTAATAGGAGAAGCTGCTAACCCTAAGTACTCGTAGATAGTGCTATTATTTAAACTGGGTAAGTAAGTGTCGGAATAGTGAAAGCGCAACCTGATCTGGTCACACGGCCTGAAACGACCGCGAACTTAGGACATGCTGGATTAACCATTACAGATTGGAACTTATGATAATGAAGATTTCCGATTTGACTTCAATGGCCCTTTGGATCCTATAAAAGGAAAATATTCATATTAAACAAACCAAGACACAGAAAACACTTCTATAATCATCACACAGTTGTTTGTCATGAGTGGAAATCGAATTCTCAACCTACAACGCAGAAGGCAAAGCTAAACCAGTAGCTTTATTATAAGATTTACAAACTACAGTCACTATCGAGTTTAGTTAGCTATTTACAGAGACTGCTACTATTTACTTACTACAGAGATATTAACATTTTGAACCTCATCTACCATCTTATTTGAAACGTTTTCATTGCAAATAAATTTCAATAAACAGCTAAGAGATGGTGGATCTCCATGGTGAATTAGATGATAATGACGGTACTTAGACACTGCTAATGCTTGCGAGCTATTACCTAAGCAAGAAAGCGTGATGGGCTGAGTTGACACTACCATGGAACTCCTCATTTCCGGCAATGTTCTGCATTCAATCCATTAAGTGCCAACCAAACGTTATTGTTTTTTATTTACTTATTTTGTTTTTAGCTTTTAGTACATTCCGGAAATCAATTTTTGACGACTTTAGTGTAAAACTTTGAAAAGAAAATATTGAGAAACAGCCTATGTCCGTCCTAAGACTTAAAACTTTCTCTATATGATATTTCATCACAAGCGGTTTAGCCGTGATAACGTCTCAGACAGACAGAGAATAGAATTACGTTTAAAAAACTAAAAACATAACGGACTTTAAGTTGTTATAAATCCAATTCAAAATTTCGTTCCCTATTTCTTCACCCTTAGAGGTGGTATTATTCGGTTATCAAATTGAAATGGGAAAGGGGAGTATGTCCTCCCTAACAAAAAAAAAACTATCAAAATCGGTTAATAAATAACGGAGTTCTGAAGTAACAAACATAAAAACATACAACTGAAACTAGAACCCCCTTTTATGAAATTTGGTTAAAAATATTAGTTCCTAAAACATCGTTTAGAAAAATTAGAACAATGTCACATAACGATTAGAATCGATATCAAGACTTTATCAAGGTCTACACACATATTAGTTCTAGGGAGGTAGGTATAGGTTTCACCCTTCATCATGCAAGCAAACGTCTTAATTATGCAGTACCTTCGACATAAATGTTGGTAAAGGCACAGAATAAATAAAGTAACAAAGGGAAGGTCACAGTAATATTTTATGAGGCCGTTTGCCATAATGACCGACAATTTTCCATTAAACGGATATATTGCAAATAAAACTTAGGTAATCAATATACCATGTTTCTGGGCTCTCTGCTCTGACTCACATTTTAAACAATTTCGGTCTTTTTTTTTTTGAAGTCGGTAGACTCTTCTCTGACTCACCCCTTTAGAAAACTTCAATCTTCCTTTTTTTTGAAGTCGGTAGGGCTCTGCTTTGACTCACCCCTTTAGAAAACTTCAATCTTCCTTTTTTTTGAAGTCGGTAGGGCTCTGCTTTGTCTCACCCCTTTAGAAAACTTCAATCTTCCTTTTTTTTGAAGTCGGTAGGGCTCTGTTCTGCCTCGCCCCTTTAGAAAACTTCAATCTTCCTTTTTTTTGAAGTCGGTAGTGCTCTGTTCTGCCTCGCCCCTTTAGAAAACTTCAATCTTCCTTTTTTGAAGTCGGTAGGGCTCTGCTCTGACTCAATTCTTTAGAAAACTTCAATCTTCCTTTTTTGAAGTCGGTAGGGCTCTGCTCTGACTAACCACTTTAGAAAACTTCAATCTTCTTTTTTTGAAGTCGGTAGGGCTCTGCTTTGACTCACCCCTTTAGAAAACTTCAATCTTCCTTTTTTTTGAAGTCGGTAGGGCTCTGTTCTGACTCGCCCCTTTAGAAAACTTCAATCTTTATTTTTTTTGAAATTAGTGTAGTTTATAAAAAAAAATATTTCCGAAACTTTTCTATAATTTCATGTCATATCAATATGATGACGAGAGTCAGGATTGAGAACGTTATCCACAATTTACGAATGCTTAGTAGGTATAGTCGTACTCGTTTCGTTTAGATGCGAAAGAAACTGTCTGTCTATGTGTCTATTTGTCTGTCTGTGATGTTATCAAGGTCAAACCGCTATAAACTGCAGATAGTTTAAAGTCTTGATATTACAATGGGCTAAGTTTTTTTACAAAAATGTATACCTACTAAATTCATAAATCCAAACTGCACATACTCGTAACAAGGCGTGAAAATAAATTAACATACTCGTAAGGAAATTAACATACTTAACATGAGCATTATCGTAAAACCAGGTTTTTAACAGAAATACTTAAACCTTATAACAAGATAATTTAATGACTAGGTAACCCAATAGGAGCAGCTGAAATGCAGGTCAGATCTCTATCTATAATAATATAAATGCGAAAGTCACTCTGTCTGTCTGTCTGTGACGTTATCACGGCCAAACTGCTAAGCCGGTTTTAATTAAATTTTATACAAAGATAGCTTAAAGTTTTGGGCTGTAATACTTTCTTTCACAAAATGTTCGTTTTGTTTTCCGGAATTTCTGAATCTACGCGAACGAATACGTGGGTAAAAGCTAGTTCTACTATAAAACTAGTTTCGCGTTGTACCACGATTCTATGGGCAATAAAATATTAAGTATCTATGCGAGAAAGTGTCGAGGGCAAAGGCCTAGTTCCTAGCTCTTAGGTACACCTGGCGCGAAGTGGCGTCGCAACCGGTACATGACCGGGTCATTCGCAAGTTCAAGTTTATATTTGCATATTGCGTTGCGTATGCATTACGTTTCAAAGACTTAAAAGATAACCGGCGATAATGTTTCGACCAATCGAAAAGTCAGGGCATATTTGTTTTTACAAGCTTTTATTTAACTTGCAATTTAGGTATGTATGTATGTAACTATGTTTGATAAGGTGGTATCATGCAACTCAATTTTGAAGCAGTTATCTCCGATTGAGCTGGAATTTCGCATACTTATGTATCTTCGGTGACAATGCAATGATATGGTGACAGCGAGTTGATCTTATGATGATGGAATCAGGAGCTGTTCAACAGAGAGTCACAATGGAACTCCTTAGTAAATACTTCGCTTGAGTTAAAACTTTGCATATTTGTAAAGTTCTGATGACAATGTAATAATTATGATGTGACAGGTGATAGCGCGCTGATGCTCGAAACGCCTATACAAAACCTTGTTATTGAAAAATATTTTTCCACATAAAACTAATTAAGTTTTATGAAGAAATAATTAGCTACATTAATATAATTTAAATGGACACTTGGATAACTTTGGATTATTCACTCTATTACCAAGTTAAAAGATATGCGAAACCATAAAAAAACAACAAAAAATACATAAAAAACCGGCCAAGTGCGAGTCGGACTCGCGCACGAAGGGTTCCGTACCATTTATCTATAAAAACGGCAAAAAAATCACGTTTGTTGTATGGGAGCCCCCCTTAAATATTTATTTTATTTTGTTTTTAGTATTTGTTGTTATAGCAGCAACAGAAATACATAATCTGTGAAAATTTCAACTGTCTAGCTATCACGGTTCATGAGATACAGCCCTGTGACAGACAGACGGACAGACAGACGGACATACAGACGGGCAGACAGACAGACGGACAGCGAAGTCTTAGTAATAGGGTCCCGTTTTTACCCTTTGGGTACGGAACCCTAACAAGGAGAGGAAAAATACAGAAAAAAGGAGAGGAAAAATACAGAAAAAAGTCCGTTCGACCTGATCCGTTATAGCCATCGACTACATAGCCGTTATAGCCTTATAGCGGGACTAATTAAAGTAGGATTGTGGCTCTACGTACACGAATTGTTCTAGATGAAAATAAATGTTATCATAAACTACTCTTTGTTGTGAAGGAAGGATATGGAAGTACCTACCTGTTTACTCATTCATGTTTCGTTGCACTCGACAATCGGCCGTTAACCTCTTGCTAGAGGCAAATGGAACCAAATGGAAAAGATCACGTAAGACCATGATTGTAATCCCTACGATAAAGATCCTCTCAAATCTCTAATCCTAAAGATCCTTGAAGATGTCTATATCTGATAGGATAGTCAGAAGGACGTATTTGGTAAATGTCCATAAGCAATGGTTTTTTTAAGTTTTAAAATTATAATAATATTATGAATGCGTAAGTTTGTGAGTTTGTATGTTTGTGCCTCAATCAGGCCTAAACGACAAAACGGATTAAAATGATATTTGCTGTAGATACAGATATAACGCCAGGATAAAACATAGACTACTTTAAAATATGAAAAGCATCCCCAAAATGATTAAAAAACGCATAAGAATTGATTTCGGTATAGATGGCGCTAGAGTGCAGAAAATCTAACATCCGTGTTGACATCAGTCGTCAGTAACGCACGTTGCTATACGTGCGTTACTCTATGCGAGAACCGAAATTTGGACAAGATAACGTCTGTCGCGGGTCTGCTAGTAAAACATATTATCTTGAGGCTGTGTCTCACTAAGTTTATAGGTACTTGTAGAGGGCTGAGTCATCGACATACCGATATCAGACAACCTGTCATAAGTTGACCCACTGCGCGCTTCTCGCCTCGGGGGTAGAAAGTTGAATGAGACAGAGACTTTGACCGACGCCTACCTACATATAACTACACTACTAAATGTAAAGAGGTTAACTTTGTATTTTTGTTTGTCACTACATAGTATAAAGCAAAGTCGCTTCCCGCTTCCCGCGTCTGTATGTATGCTTATATCTTTAAAACTACACAACGGATTTTGATGCGGTTTTTGTAATAGATAGAGTGATCCAGGAGGAAGGTTTATACGTATTAAACCCGTGCGAAGCCGGGGCGGGTCGCTAGTAATGAACAAACTAAAAAAGTAATGGACCAATTTTAAAAATTCTTTCTTTTATCCAAAGCTAGCTAACATAGGCTCTATTTTGAATTTAAAAGAAATAGAGTTCGTTCATAAACTGCAATAATGTGACCTGAGGTATCAATTTTTTTTTTATTAGTAAATTTGATTTTCGAAACAAACTTTTATGTGATAAAACACAGAATTTTATTACTTGTCTGGGTGCTAAGGTTTAAAGAAAGTTTATAATTATGTATTCTATCAGTTATATCGTTCCCATAGTACAACCTTTCCTTACTTTGAGGTTATATGACGTTGAAATGCGAAGCGAAAGACGTATTTATAAATAGGTAAGTATATTATATCCAGCGAACGTATTACAATAGTTATTTTGAACGGAACTAAGTCGGATATAACCTACTTCTACCTAGTATTTCCCAAGATTAGTCAATAAGAAAACACCTGTGATGCTGTCGCTGACGCAACGGCCACACGAGAAATGTGAAAGCTGTGACGTAACACGCAACATTCTCGACCTTATTTTCAAAGGCATAGAGCTGGCAATGTTTATTTCGGAAGTTTGACTCATGGTTATCATCATCCACGAATATCGTTGAGTCAGAGGGAAATAAAATTTAGGATTCCTCATCATCATTTTCCTGCCCAGGTCTCACATTTATCATAAAATATGTATTTTTTTCATATCCCTTAATCAGCAGGCATCTTATCACTTGCTCCTTTCTTGCCCATGTCATCTTTCACACAATCCATTCATCTTTTAATAAGATAAGATTTACGTCATCTTATTCTACTTATTAGCCAATAAGAGAAGTGTTCAAAACTTAGTTATCATGAAACTAATTCAGGTACATTTATTTTTCTGCATTAAAACGTATAGGTTATTACGAGTATTACACCAGTTGAAGATAAAACCAAACCAAGCTGCTAAGCATCAACCATCGCCTATAACAAATAACTATCTTGCAAGTGACTTGCTTTGCATCCGCAAGTGATGTACTGCGTCGCATCCGCTAACTTAAGGTATGTGCCTGTAATTTCACTGGCAACCATACCCCTGAAAGTGGAACACGGCAATGCTGTCTGGCGGTAGAAATAGGAATGGTCGTAATTCTGGCCCGGATGTATTCACTAGAGCTCCTCTTAAAATCTTAATTAACGGTGAAGGAAAACATCCTGAGGAAAGCTTTTAAACTGGCACGTATGGAATGCTACAACCCGGCCAGAATATCTGTGCACCTCGCTGGAATGCGGCGCCTCTCCCGCTCTCTCTCTCTCCCGCCTCGCCCGCGATATGACGTCACGAGGTCAGGTGCACAGATATTGTGACCGGGTTGTAGCTACTGAAAATGTGGGCATATGTAATGTTTGGACGTGCCTCTGATGCCTTTATGACTACTCTTTCTATTCCCTTCAAATATCTGAGCGCACAGAGATCTGAGAAGAAGAAGTAGACACTTGGGGAATAAAGTCGTGATCCTATTGGTTTTCTTTATAAAGAGTCGCCCGGTTCTTCTAGTTATCCCAGAGAAGACCTCCCTAAAAAGCAGTTGTTTCGCGTTTGAATAGATCGGTGTTCTATAACTTCTATTCCAATTTATGTTTCTATTCCATGCTCTTCATACCGCTAAATATACTGTGGTATATCTTAGCGGGTATAGGCATTCTTGCACCGTTACGGGTCCAATGCGCAGTTAGCGCACCGTAACCAGGCCGCCTGCCTGCCAACTCTTCGATGTAAATGATCGCATGCGACAGGAACTTAGAACTCGTCAGTGGCACAGGTCAACCGATACAATCATTATTTTATAAAATTCCTTCTGCGCTTTGAGCTTTCAAAAGGTACTATCTACAATCTTAGTGAAATAATAATGTAATGTATGGATGGAACATTATAAGATAGTAGAGATTGAAACACACAGAATAGTACTTAGGTACTACTTATTTCTGTGTCTAACGAATTCCAATATGACCTCAATAAGTTGTTTTTCTTTTCATTCTATTAAGGGGCTCCCAGTCGACGATTGCTCTTTTTCGAAACGAAAAAAGAAATACTTCTGAACAAGCCACATCTCCTATTTTTATAAGTATATTACTTCAGGTTCCTACCTAGATTTATATTAAGCTGAAAACATAATAGCAGAAACTTTTCACGATAAAGATATTATTTCAAAATGATACGTTTTAGAATTTATGATCGAAATATTTTATATACCTACTATTAAAATCAACTTGATATTTATTGTTAAAGATAGGTAATATGTAGATCTAGATTTCTATTAGAATAGATGTTTGATAAGTTATACATAATTTATATCATTAATTTATTCGAAAAGCTAAGGCGGACCACGCGCCGAAGTGTGTTTGTCGTCATTGCAGCGGTCGGTAGGATTATTTATCGAAGTTATTAAAGATGGGTACATCTTTATTCACATATACTATACATTATAAAATAGGAGATGTGGCTTGTTCAGAAGTATTTCTGTTTTCGTTTCGAACAAAAACAATCGTCGACTGGGAGCGCCTTAATATAAATGCGAAAGTTTGTTTCAATGACGCCGTAACGGGGCGTAACCGAATCAGATTAATCTTAAAACAGATACACAGGCTGTATTAAGACTGCCGATACTACGATTATTAGCGAAAAAAGTGGTTCATCATACTAATATTATAAATACGAAGTAACTCTGTCTTTCTGTCTGTGATGTTATCACGGCCAAACCGCTAGGCCGATTTTGATGTAATTTCATATAGAGATAGTATGTATGTATGTATGTATGTATGTATGTATGTATGGGGACTCCCTTTCCCGCATTTGGACTCCTGTTTGGTCCGTTATATATAGAGATAGTTTAAAGTCTTGGGACGGATATAGGACACATTTTTCCCAAAATTTTCTTTTGATTTTCCAAATTTACGATAGAGTTTGCAAAAAATGAATCTACGCAGACGAAGTCGCGTGTAAAAGCTAATTAAAAATAAGTTTTCTGTTGAAAAATATTTTTAAATGACAAGCTTTTGTAAAATCGTTTTAACCACCGAGCACCACCGCTCTATTATCTGTCAGCCTGTCACATCATATAACATTGTCACCGGAACTTGACAAGTATGCAAAGTTTTTACTCATCAGCATACTGTCATATTATTGCGTTGTCACCGAAGTTACTAAAGTATGCGGAATTTCAGCTCAATCGGTTGGGGATAACTGCTTCAAATATACATACATACATTGAAAGTTAAATAAAAGCCTTGGAAATAAGAAAAAAATAATATTTGGATTCACTTCAGTTACGACCATCATTGCCCACCCTATTGCATATCATATTGCCATTATCAGACGGTTTCTAAAACATTGTTTGTCATTTTGCGATGATAAGTTGTACTTACATCCTTCAGGATGAATCCATTATGTTATCTTTAGGAGCCTTAGGTATGTGTACTAGCGTCTTTAGTTTTCGAGAGTACATCTGATATTTCGTGTCCTAAAATAGAACATAGTATTTTTATCTATACTTCTATACTAATATTATAAAGAGGAAACATTTGTATTTTTGTATGTTTGTAACGAATAATCTTAAAAACTACCGGACCAATTTATTTTTAGAATGCTACATTATACCTGAATTAACATCTATATATATAAAAATCAATGCCACTTTTCGTTGAAATTTTATAACTCAAGAACGGGCTCACCTATCCAAACCAAATGTTTAGGCTTTGTTCAGACTATTTAGTAGATGGTTTATGTGAAGTTTGAACAAAATCGGTAGAGCGGTTGTTTATTTATCATATTTTTTGTAACAAATGAATTTAATAAATGGCGGATCATTTTGTAAATGGGGTTTTTGCTGTCAATCAATTATTGAAATTTGACAGGACAACGTCTGTCAAGGTCACGGGTCGGCTAGTAAGAGGCTATATATTTTTTACTAGAAATAATAGGAATCCGTACTAAAACTTCAATAAAGTAACCAAAGGTGTAAAAGCCATAAAATTGGCGGAATTCTAGTCTATAAAGCGAACTAAAGTGCAAGCTAGGAAGGTTAATACATTCTAAAATTCCATCTTCATCTTGCTTACCTGTACCTTCTTTTATCAATGGCCCCGGCCTTGTTTAAGATCTCACAATTTTATTCTCACAATATCACCTTATTACGTATAATTCACAGATAGCATTATTACAGAATAACATATAACTTTTATTATTATTTGCGTAGGTAAGGCACTTTCACCAGCATGTTTTATGAAAAAGCACTTTTACTTCACACGACTGATCTTGGCCATTCTAAGCTGAACAAAAGCGAGGTCGATGACATAGCTTGATTAGTGCACTGTGATTCAATGCTGGCTTTGGTCAGGTCGGTACAGCTGGAGAATCAGTCACTATAAAGCGGGGAATTCACTAGACGGACATATTCACGGGCCTCACAGCTCAGTTGGTAGTAACTCTGCCTTCTGCGCTTTAGATTGTGGGTTCGATCCCCACCCAGGGCAAATATTTGTGTGATGAACATAGATGTTTGTTCTGAGTCTGGGTGTTAATATGTACAATAAGTGTATAATATTATGTAAAGTGTATAATAAGTATGTATTTACAATAAAAATAAAAAAAGTATATAAGTATTCTATCAGTATTCTATCAGCTTTGCTTAGTTTGGGGCTAGATAGCGCTGTTCGTAAAGTCCGCCAATATTTATTTATTTATTTTTAAGTCTGCAGCCATGCCTGCTCGCAATTATAGGTTTGTGCGATGTTTCCTAGTGTCGTAGTCAGTCTGGCAGAGGTCTAGCGGGCATGTCTGATGTCTGCAGACTTCTAGACAGTCCGTCTAGTGAACTCCTCGCTTAAGGCTAGCTCATTAAGTACCGGAATCCCTACTTGATTTTTTTTTATTGATAAAGGAAGAAAATCAGATGTTGACTTGATGTAGTTAGAAATTCTTTGTTAATTGTAAATTCACGCAGGCCAATCAATAATTGCAAAAGCAATAATCAAACCGGATTACTTATCAATTATCTGCCTACTTTCAGTATGCAATCAGTGGGAGTAATTAAAATAAAACACAATTAGGTGTAAACTATACTCGTACCTACCTACAGTATTCAAAGTTTGGTAAAAGAAGGAAAATACATCGTGTACTACAAGTCGCCTGGCAAATAAACCAATAATAATTTCGATTATGATAAATTGGTATAGGTTAGGTATCTACCTATACCAATTTATCATCACTACATAGTATAAAGCAAAGTCGCTTTCCGCTTACCGCGTATGTATGTATGTATGTATGTTTGCTTATATCTTTAAAACTACACAACGGATTTTGATGCGGTTTTTTTTAATAAATAGAGTGATTCAAGAGGAAGGTTTATATGTATAATACATTCATAATATAGTAGAGAAACACTGATAATTTTAGAGGTTTCTAATGTGATGTCGTAAATAAACACATTTTTTTGCGCTTACATTGCAAATGCTGGCTGAACCCCACGAGATATATCAAAATAATGTACTACAGTATTGTACACCTTAAAAACGTCTACAAAAAAGTCCACGATGGTATTAGAAATGTCTTACGCACAGCGAAGCGGGCACGGGTCAGCTAGTTATTTATATACTAGCAGACTTGGCCACGCGTTGCTGTGTCAACAGATATCGCGACTATAAATTAAGATGTTAGCTATACTATCTTTCAAGTTGGATAAAACTGCACACGGTGCGCAAAGTTTGATTAAAATCAACCGATTTGAACTAGTTTAGGAGTCCATCGCGGAGAGACAACGTGACGCGTAATTTATATTATATTAAGATTATTATTATTATTATTACAGAAAGTATAACTTCAGACATATTTTGTATTACCAGTATTATATATAATATTCTCATCTAAACAAAATTTAATCATTTGTAAAAATACAAAACTTCAGAACGATAAGAACCTAAGAACCTAAGTAAAGGTAGATACACTTGCATACTATTCCATCTCGGGTGTTATTTTGTAAAAACTATGATTATCATGATATTCATACCAATATTATTGATACTGCCATAATACCTACGCTTTTTATGCAGTTCACCTACTGGCATTGGAAGCGTAGGTATAGATGATGATAATCATAGTTTTTGCATAATACCACAGGTCTACTAGCTAGGGTCCACATCGGTTGTTGGCACTGACACTGATAATGTCTATAATTAACCTAATCTCAGTGTAACAATCGACCCCGGCGTTGCTTCATATAGACCTTGCTACAATTGTCCGTTTTCTAAGGGAAGTTGCTTCACGGTATGTGGGTCACACACACTCCTGGTATGTACTTACTTTGTGAACGTCTTGTGTCACTCCTAGAATAAATTATGCACTATGTGAAGCATGAAGAGAGTTGACAGCAAACCAGAAACCGGCCTAGTGCGAGTCGGATTTGCGCACGAAGGATTCTGTACCATTATCTAAAAAAACTGCATAAAAACACGTTTGATGTATGGGAGCCCCACTTAAATATTTATTTTATTCCGTTTTTAGTATTTGTTATTATAGCGTCAACAGAAATACATACATCTTTACAGAGAAAATGTCAACTGACTAGCTATCACGTTTCACGAGATACAATCCTGTGACAGACAGACGGACAGACGGACAGCGAAGTCTTAGTAATAGGGTCCCGTTTTTGCCCTTTGGTTACGGAACCCTAACAATGTTTAACGATACCGCATATAAAAGACTTCAACGCGCTCGACAGGGGTGGCTTAGTGGTAATGTTACTATGTTTATTGTCATTGATTCACACGAGACATGCGAAATACTAAATACAAATACTAAATACTAATGGCAATTCTATTGTATCCAAGCTAAACCTAAAACTTCGTAAAAACAATAGCTCTTATTGCTTTTTCGTTAAAGTCTAAGTGAGCATAACCTCAAAAATACAGTCCTAGGATATTTTAATCATTTCTCTATTTTATTTCGCAAATTTTACACATCCCCGTTTCATATTAGTCAACACCAATTTACACGATGATTAAATTTAGCTTGTCGTTTCTAAATCACATGCGAAAACCGAAAATTTATTCAAAATCTATGTTAATGAACTGTTCCTTTGATGTCACGCTAATTTAAACTTTAACGTAAAGGAATAAGAGCGATCGATTTTAGGAATTTTAAGTTTTACTTGGACATATCAGAATCGCCACAACTGTTAGTAGAAGACTGAAATTCTTAGCAGGCGATTAGGTATTTGAAACATTTGACAGTAGGTGTGGACCGTATAAATATCTATACATATCTTATCTTATACATATAATAAAACTGTAGAAGAGTTCAATTCTGTACATTGAATAAAAACTAAAATAAATACTCCTAGGGGCTTTTATACAAGTAACACAAGCAAAAAAAAAAAAACATTTTGAATATTTTGTCTGTCTGTCTGTCTGTTGTCCGACTTTCACGCAAAAACTACTGGACGGATTTTGATGATTTTTTTATTATGTTGCTATTAGCCCTCGGCAACATAAATAGGTTATAATTTGAGAAGATTGGAATACCAGATTTGAAACTATCCGTCGACCAGCGAAGCGGGCACCGGTCAGCTAGTCTTCTAAATCAAATTCTCGTTTCACTGTGTCTGTGTTTGTAACAAAACTCCTCCGAAACGGTTTGACCGATTTTTATGTTTTTTTTTTGTGTATATTTGGTAGGTATGAGATAGGTCGTAAAATATATTTCATACCACTTTTTGGAAAATCCAGCGTAAAGTTCGGGAAAAAATTAAAGTGCTTTTTTCTGTGGGATTATAGAAATTTGACAGGACAACGTCGGGACAGCTAGCTATTTTATAGATACATTTATGTGGACACATTCTACGTCATTAAATTCCATCAAGATTCGATTCAATACAATCCCCAGAAACGTGAAGTCTCATGACAATGCAGAAAATGGTATACTGAATGGAATCTCAGTAAGAAAGTGAATAAAGTTCAAAGGATATGACTGTATTCGTAAAGAGTATAATGTTGTTTTTGACCCTGGTCTCACCTCGTGACGTGTAATTGAGACTTTCACTCCGACCGCAGCATGGCTTGTTGGCAAACTCCTACTAAAAAAAGGTAAATACTCGTACAAAGAAACAGCGAACAAGACAAGTAGTTTATGTGTAGTGGAACCAAGAATCATGACTTTCTTACATGTAAAAGCACCCAAGCAGAAGGGTAGAATTTCCGAAATGTTTTTTTTTAGAAGCTACGGTTTGAATGAGCGACTTTTACGTTCTCGAGTCAGTAACAGAAGATTTTGAGGGTTCCGTACCCAAAGGGTAAACACGGGACCCTATTACTAAGACTTCGCTGTCCGTCTGTCTGTCACAGGGAATCTCATGAACCGTAATAGTTGAAATTTTCCCAGATGATGTATTTCAGTTGCCGCTATAACAACAAATACTAAAAACAGAATATTTTTTTATAATATTTAGATTTTTTACAAAATGATAAGTACATGGGGAATTCGGTCATCGATAGTTTCGTACGAGTATCACGGAAAACTTTACTGAACTTACTGATAGATGTGTCGAACTGTTTTTATGTTTATCAGCAGTTTGTATGCAGTTTCGACTACTTTACCGTAATCATGCCTATAAGCATGCGTTTTACGATTATTCATGGAAATCGTTTACATACACGTTTTAGTAATAGTTATTTACGATGGGCTTGCAACAGTTGCAACCTGTCACGTATAGAATGCTAACTACTGCAAAATGTGGGCATGTGCCAAATTTAATGTTTGAACGTACCTCTGACCCCCCCTTGACATCTTCAAAAGATCTAAGCGCCTGAAGATCTGAGAGAATGTCTACCGTACCTGGGGATTACAGTCGTAATACTATTTTTTTTTATTTATTTATTCTCAATCAATGCAGATTAGAGGGTGAATTGACAGCATTGAATAAGGAATAAGGGCGAAGAGACTAGGTACTACGCACAGTTATAGAACAAACATGCATACCCAGAAGTGGGTATTCGCATGTCTGGAAAGATTTCTATTAGCTAACTTTCAAAATCGGTTTATTACTATCAAAATAATTTGTTTTACAATGCTTCGTTTATAAATGTTAAAAGTGAAATTTTAATTTTTTTTTATTGACCAATCGATTGCATAAGTGAAACATAATGGTTTTCTCATCATTTTAAAAATAATAACTGTATTATCTAATCCCGATTTCGTTGAAACTTCATAATTACGAGTGTTTCTTTTTATCAAATCACTAAAAGGTAAGAGTTTGGATATTTTCCTGTTTTTTATTATTCACTAGCCGACACGTGTCAGACTTTGTTTTGCCCAAATTTCAATAACCAAAATCATCCTTTCTGTATTTTTATAATTTTTGGGTTGTTTTTCGAATTATAAGTTCCCCCTTCTGTCTATCTGATTGTTTATTTACATACTACAGCAAATTTCATCTTAATCAGTTTGGTCGTTTAGGTTTGATTATGGTACAAACATTTAAATAAACTCAAAAACTTTCGCATTTATAATATTATTAGGATTAGGATTACATATACCTAGAATATAAACATCACTACATAGTATAAAGCAAAGTCGCTTTCCGCTTCCCGCGTCTGTATGTCTGTATGTATGTTTGCTTATATCTTTAAAACTACACAACGGATTTTGATGCGGTTTTTTTTAATAGATAGAGTGATTCAGGAGGAAGGTTTATATGTATAATAACATGCTACCCGTGCGACCCGGGGCGGGTCGCTAGTATAATATACTTTTAAAGCCAGTAGCCATAACCTGTTTTTTTTGAGGTAAGATACCTAAGAATGTACCTACTCTACCGATGTCCAATTTCCCGTCGGTACATCTAAACTAAAAGGTCCATGATCCAATAGTTCGAGCTCAGATACTACCTTTAGTCAAGATAGTTGTGTTAAGGGGCTCCCAGTCGACGATTGCTCTTTTTCGAAACGAAAAAAGAAATACTTCTGAACAAGCCACATCTCCTATTTTTATAAGTATATTACTTCAGGTTCCTACCTAGATTTCTATTAAGCTGAAAACATAATAGCAGAAACTTTTCACGATAAAGATATTATTTCAAAATGATACGTTTTAGAATTTATGATCGAAATATTTTATATACCTACTATTAAAATCAACTTGTGATTTATGGTTAAAAATAGGTAATATGTAGATCTAGATTTCTATTAGAATAGATTTTTGATAAGTAATTATACATAATTTATATCATTAATTTATTCGAAAAGCTAAGGCGGACCACGCGCCGACGTGTGTTTGTCGTCATTGCAGCGGTCGGTAGGATTATTTATCGAAGTGATTAAAGATGGGTACATCTTTATTCACATATACTATACATTATAAAATAGGAGATGTGGCTTGTTCACAAGTATTTCTTTTTTCGTTTCGAACAAAAATAATCGTCGACTGGGAGCGCCTTAATCTAAGATATCAGCAATAGTGTTATTTCTTTTCTGGCTATTAGATCAGAGAAAACATAATTGTTGTTTTATAGTGTATTGGCACCACACTGGAGCTCTACATAGCATTAAGGAAAGGATCATTAAAAAAAAGGTAGACCCCCAAGCCGTGTTTGTTGCCTGATTCTTCTAGGCTTGGTCGCGTGGAATCGGCGTAGCTTCACCTAGTTCCTAAGACGTTTCAAAGTGATCCTTGTGATTTTATTGAAATAAATGACTTTTTAATTTGAATTTGAATTATTACTTTCGAACATTTATATTAGTAGGTAGCACTTTAGCACGTGGTAGTACTTTTATAATTATCTATTGCTGAAAACGTAGCTTTTGATAAGTGAAAGAGTTTAGTTTTTCCATAACAAACAAACATACAAAAATACAAATTCTACCTCTTTAAAATAGTGTAGACAGTACGAGTAAAATATATTTAAATCTATACATATAATAAAACTGTAGAAGAGTTCAATTCTTGACATTCTTTTACAAAGAATAAAAACAAAAAAAAACTACTCCTAGCGGCATTTTACAAGTAACACAAGCAAAAAAAAAACATTTTGAAATGTTTGTCTGTCTGTCTGTCTGTTGTCCGACTTTCACGCAAAAACTACTGGACGGATTTTGATGAAACGTTTTTTGTTATGTTGCTATTAGTCTTTGGCAACATATAGGCTATAATTTGATAAGATTAGAATACCAGATGTGAAACTATCTGTCGACCAGCGAAGCGGGCACGGGTCAGCTAGTAATATATAAGTGTAGATGAACAAAGCAAATGCAGTGATTTTTGTAAATTAACATGCGGACAAAGACGCGGCCACTAGATGACCATCTAGTCATACTCCAAGTAGTAGGTAGATAGTGTTATTGCTTCACAACCATTTCATGTACATTCGTTCGGCTATTATTGAACAATCATCATCAAAACGCGCTCTAAGGCAGGAAGGATATTATCTCATAGTATCCACATTCCTAACTTTTTATGATGCCGGCATCGGTGCCTCTCTGGGCAACGCACAAAAAACGCATTCCTGTGAAACGACCCACCCACAGAGTCATTCGAAGAGCCATAGATCAAGTAAAAAGCTTAAGGTTTTCAATACATTCAAAATAATCAATTTGGGCTTGTACCAAATGTTTGAACGTGCCTCTGACTACACACACACACACATAGGCCATTACACCCCCCCAGATTATTTTTACAATCCAACGATTTAGTTAAAAAAATTAAGTGGTGATTCCTGTAAGACATTTGGCAAAATCAAGTGATTGGCCAAATTTAGTTAGAGATCGAGATGTCTCTGTCTTGCAGTGGGACGATAAAGGCTAAAATAAATAAGATGTTTGAAAAAAAATAACCCAAATTTGCCCTAGGCTCCAGCCTACTGAGCCTGGTGGTAAATCCGCCACTGACCGTAAGTACCCCAAGTACTTCGTGTTACAGTCGTGATCCTATTTAATTTATTTTTTTCACTTTGAAACGTCTTAGCTAGGACAGCTACGCCTGTTCTTCGCGACCAAGCCTAGAAGAATAAGGGATGTCTATAATTTTTTTTTTATGATACTTTTCGTAAATGCTACGTAGAGCTCGAGTGTGGTGCCGAAAGAACAAGGTGAAGGCAGGAGTAGTGACACGAACAAACTATTTCATCGCTGAGGAAATCTACCGAAACGGTTACTAGATAGTTGCTTGACTAAATCTATTCTAATATTATAAAGAGGAAACATTCGTATTTCTGTATGTTTGTAACGAATAAAGTAAAAACTACTGGACCGATCTCAATTTTTTTCCACGATTACAATGCTAGGTATATTATCTCTGAGTAACATAGGCTATATTTATTACTAAAAACTAGGGATCACTACTAAAACTTCAACAATATAACCCAAGGTGTACAATAATAAATTTGTACACCCGTACGACGCCCGCTGGGGCGGACTGCTTGTGATAAATAAAACAAAAGCAACAGTTTTCTTGACATGCAGCTTGCTTTGCAACGAAACCGGATGTAAGGGGGACCTCTACTTCCGGACACTTGTTGGGGAGACAGCCGGGACTTTTAAATATTATTTAATCTATGGCACCAAACAGCCGATCCTAGAAGTGGCATCTATTCTATGACCATGCAGGAGTGTTGTCATCTGTTCGCTACAAAATTATATTTTATTAGCCTATACTGTCCCATATCTAGACAAAGTCCTTTTAAATTCAATTTATTTGAATGAACTTCGTTTTTGCTTTATGTTTTCTATATTACGTCAATAGCTTTTACTTCGTCTGTGTAGATACAAGAAATCGATTGTTTATGACTTTATCGTAAAACATGAAAATACTGAAAAAAAAAAAAAAAACAGGAAAGAAGTAGCCAATGTCCGTCCAAAGACTTTAAACTATCTCTATAAGAAATTTCATCACAATCGACCAGCCATTTGGCCGTGATAACGTCATAGACAGACAGACAGACGTAGCATTTATAATATTAGTATAGATTGGGCAGTCACGTACGAATAGAAGCCGAATCAATGCAATAAACTGACCGACAGTCGTGATTGATTCCGCGTCGTCCGCTCTCGTAATTCTTGTAATCTACGTCGCATGCGCAGGCGTCATGCTAGGATACATATGTACCTGTTTGCTATGTAGCGGATTTGTTTGACTAGATTCTACTTTTTCATAATTGAATCAAGACACACTGGTGCTGGTAGCTTGTTGCACCAACCTGGCGGGCATCACTCTATATTCTAAAGAATAGTAAAGGTTTATAAGTTTCAAATGCATTCTGCCTACTCGATGCGATAAGGTTCCGAAAAGGGGGCAACAATCTACAATTTGTAATTCAGTAATCGTTGATCGCAGTCGCAGATGATGCTCATGATGAAGAGCTTCTGAAATGTCCCGAAACGTCAGCAGTACAAGAAAAAACTTGGTAATTTGCCGTATTTCTATTTAAATATGATTAATAACCACGATAGTTTTAATTCAATAATTTGTATGGGTTTAAAAAAAAGTGTGCCGAGAAAGGGGGCAATTAGCGAACAGACCTAATTATCTGTCTGTCAGTTTGTTCGCTGTTTTTCAACGGGAAAGGTTTAGGTTTAATACATTTATTCATAAAAAGACAATATACATGTCACTTACTTATGAATAGCATAATCTTAGGCTTAAAATAAACAGTTGGTAGGTATAGGTATGTTGTCGATGTAGCTTATTTTATCTAACGCATTTATTTCATAAGTAAAGAGTAGTCATGCATTATAGTACATATGTTTAGTGAGTTTAGATTTAAATGCGTTAAATAAGTGTACCTACATTTTTTATATCCGAGGGTAGATTATTGTAAAGCTTTGCGTTTGCCATAGTTCGTCCGAGGTCTAGGTAAAACAAGATAGCTGGCTCGCCGCGTACTTCGCTTTGTTATTTCAGATTTTTTTACGAATGTAATGTTAGTATGTATAGTTTTATTAATTATTTTTCTGACTAAGATGCAAGTATTATATTTGTACAGCTGTTTTAAGTTCATTAATTTCATCTCTTTATATATTTTAGAAGTTGATGTTAAGTAAGGGTATTTGAAAAGTAATTTAATGATTTTATTTTGTAATACTTGAAGATCAGCTAGTTTTGTTTTATCGGCGCTGCCCCAGATTTCTATCAGGTAAAGTAAATGCGGCTTGACTAGGGAATTATAAATCGTGTAGCGTATTTGCCGTGGGACGCAATGGACGACGTTGCGTAGTGACGTGACCCGGTGAGTGATGACAGTTTGCTTTTAATGTGTTCGATGTGTGTGCTCCAGGACAAACCACTATCCATGTGTAAACCTAAATATTTTTCACTTACCTTCTCCTGTAAGACTACATTATTGATTTTGGGGGGGTTAAAAGGGGGGATTATTTTGTTTTTTGCTTTAAAAATTGTATAACACGTTTTAGAAATATTAATTGTCAGAAGATTGTGTTGGAACCAAGTAAAAAGGATGTTTGATGTAATCTCACAATATATATATGAAAACTTACTGTATACTCATAAGAATATGGCTTTCTTTAATAAAAAAAGTGATGTACATAGTATTAACACAAGAAATAAGAACAAATTGTACATACCCAAATTTAGATTAGAAAAAGTGAAGGGGTCGTTTATGGGGAATTGTATACTATTTTATAATAAACTGCCAGAAAACGCAACAAAACTTCCCGTTAGAAGATTTAAAGCCTATATAAAGAATAATCTTATAAACAAAGCGTATTATACTGTAGATGATTATATAAATGATAAATCCTCGTGGCCTGATGTCGCTCTGCCACTCGACAGCTAAATATTGATTTAGGTACTTAATTTCATTTTGTGTAACATTTGTCTACTTTAATTATTTTTAAGCAAATAGTTATTTTATCTGTAAGTTTTAATTCTAAATCAAGTGTAGCGTGTGTTGCTTTTTGAATTTGTGCTGAAGCTCTTTAGTTATTTTTTTTTATTGCTGTACCTACGTACTTGAGTAGTAGGTACTTTTAACTTTTAATTATTATTCTTGTTTGAGCCTTCACCTTGTTCGATTGGCACCACACTGGAGCTCTACATAGCATTACGGAAAGGATCATAAAAAAAAAGGTAGACCCCAAGCCGTGTTTGTTGCCTGATTCTTCTAGGCTTGGTCGCGTGGAATCGGCGTAGCTTCACCTAGTTCCTAAGACGTTTCAAAGTGATCCTTGTGATTTTATTGAAATAAATGATTTTTGAATTTGAATTTGAATTTAGGTCTTCTTGTGCACGCGGTAGAATATCGTGGATAGAGGAGCCATAATAAAATAGACAGGTGTCATCTGCGTACAGAGTTATTTCTCCATTTAACTCTAGTTGATGCATGTTATTAATATAAATTAAAAAGAGCAACGGACCTAATATTGATCCTTGGGGGACACCATATGCTACAGATGCAGATGTGCTCTGTATCTTGTCAATTTTAACAACCTGGGATCTGTTGGATAAGTATGATTTGAACATCTTAAGAGCAGTTTCTTTTATACCGATACATTCAAGTTTCTTTAAAAGCAAATTGTGGCTGACAGTATCGAATGCTTTTTTTAGGTCGATAAATATTCCAAGTACAATATTTTTCTTATATATGTTAGTTTTTATTTTCGTAACTAGGTCTACTGTTGCAGCAAGAGTGTTACTTTTTGGACGAAATCCATATTGTTGTTTATAAATAATGTTGTTCGAGTTTTAGTAGTAATCTAGTCGTTTGTGTATAATTTTTTCTAGGATTTTAGATAGTATTGGTAGAACTGAAATGGGTCGGTTTTTGGACCTGTTTTGTAAACAGGTGATACTTTTGCAATTTTTAGTGATTTAGGAAAATGGCCGGCGTTTAGTAGCTTATTAAAGCAATTTGTTAGGTTAGCAATTATTAATTTTTTAATGCATTTTATAATTTTAGTGTTTATTCCATCAAGACCTGCACTTGAGTTGGGATCTAAGTTTTCAATTATTTTGTTGACTTCGTCTATTGAACACGTATCGAATGAGGTTAGTTCACTGTCTAGGGTGGTTTTTGGTAAAGCTTGTACGAAGTCGTCATGAAAATATCTAGGTATTTGATTTGCCAGAAGGGGACCAATCGTAGAGAAGTAGTGGTTGAATGTCTCACGTATACCTATTGCATCAGTTATATGTTTACCCTCTACAATAAGCTTTGAAGGCGCACAGCTTTGTTTTATTTTATTGTTTGCCAAGTTATTTATTAGTCTCCACATTTTCTTTGGGTTTTTAGTACAATTTGTAAATTCTTTGTGATGGTAGGCATTTTTTGTATTCTGAATTAATTTCGAAGTGTAGTCCCTCTCTTTTTTGAAATCAGATTCTAGGGTTTCATTCTCTGGATGCTTCTGGAGTTCTACCCACATTTCGTTCCTTTTGTTTATTGCAGAGAGTATATCATTTGTAAAATCTTTGTAAAATCAATAGATTCGTATTGCGTTCGGATCTTTGGTACTGGCTTAAACTTCTTCATCTCAAAATATATTTGTTTGTGGTCGATCATTGATAAGTTAATGATGGCCATATGGAATTCGTTTTAAGTTGGTACAGACGTGGTCGATAATTGATTTTTTTGTGTCAGAGTCACGAGTACTAAATTTTTTGTTTATCTTGTTTAGTAGTCTGTAGCCAGCTTCATTTACTATATCCTTGTATTGTTTGTTTTTTTTACTTTTTATTAGCAGGTTGATGTTGAAATCTCCAAATACAATAGCTCGTTTTCTTTCTTGCAGCTGTAAGTCGTAAGCTTCGAGAAATTTCTTGTAGTTGGTGTCGCCTGGATTGTAGACTACTCCCACTTCTAAGGCGTACCTTTCAAGGCGTATCCAAAGATAATTGTTCCCATCTAAATAAGTGGAGTCTGATAAGCTATGTTGTAGGTTGTTATGCACGAACATTGATACACCGCCTCCTCTTGAATCGGTGCGAAAGTTATAATAGTGTGTATAGTTGGGCAGTTGTGGATTTTGGGCTTGAGTTTCATTGGCGATCCAGGTTTCAGTGAGTAAGATTATATGCACAGTGGTTGGTATAGAATGTAGAATGCCTTTTAATTCATCGAACTTTCCTTTGGCGCGAATGCTACGTGCGTTTAGGTAAAAGAATGTAAGACATGATTTGCTAATTTTCAGGTTTTGATAATTGACACAGGTTTGATGAGTCATGCCGTCAGTAGAATCAGTATCTCATCAGTATATCTTACTATTGTGTGGAGTTTTTTGGAGTAGTTTTAATTATGCTAGGTGTCCCATTTATATATTTAATAGTAATGTCACCCTCACCGGATTCTTGCCGATGCTTTAGTTCAGCTTTTAGACATTGTAGATACTTCTGCTGAGATGGAGTTTGGTCGCTGAAGATCTTAATATTTTCTGGTAATTTGTCCTTGCTCCGCAACAGTTGTTTGGCTGGTCCTGGTGCATCAATGCATACTTTGACTCTCCTATTTTTTCCTGGAACAAACCTGCCAATACGCAATACTTTTATAGGCTTCGGTATGTCCTTATCAACAGAACGGGTTATATTCATCACAGCAAACTCGTCCTTGGATATCCTTTCATCAGTATTAGAAGAAGTATGTTCTGATAACCCGTCAATAATAATGTTTTTCTCGCGTTCGTTCCGCTCCTTCACTTCACGAATCATTTCTTCGTTGAAACATGGTTGGCTGTAGCTGCCATGCTGCTGGATGGTTGACCCTGATATATTTTTCCTAGAAAGCTCCGATTCAAGCTTGGCTAGTTTATTTTCACCCGAAGTGATTTTATTATCCAGTAAGGCTACATGGCTTTTAATGTTATTCTGCTCAGTCATTATGTTTATGGATGACAGCTGAATCTCAGCGACCTGTGATTTAACATCGTTCACTGTAGTAAGAGTTTTCTCGTTGGATGTCTTCAATTCACCAATTTCTGTTTTAACTTCAGTGATACTTTCTCTTAATTGATTTATAATATGATGGTTTGATTCAACATACCTTTCCAACATAGAGGTCATACGAGTAAGTTCCTCCCGGATTTCTTTTGTTTCTCCAGAGCATTCACATTGGCATGGTTGATCCATCAAAGGGCGTTTGCGTTTGCGAAAAGTCACTAAGGAGTCCGCCTCAGCATGGCCAATTTTCGAAAGGTCTGGATGCGACCCACCACCCGTCGGAGTTGTAGGCGAACGCAAAACACTCATTTTGTACCAGCTGTCCTAGTATGTATGCACTAGACGTCGGCCAGCACTATTGTATTATAACAAAGGGTAATAGCACGATGCACACTGGTTGCTCAGGCTAGGAACGGTTGGTGCTCGAGATCTTTAGCGCAGCGATGTATGAGTTACGCTTGAGGTCACAGATTAGTAAAAAGTAATCGTAGCACTGTGCGAGTGGTCTGCTCGGTTTGATGTTCGACACAATACTCAAAGGAATGATATGATATGTATATTAAATGAAAAAGGGAGGAAGTCAAAATATATATTGTTTCCAGGCGTTAGGAAATTATTCAAATATTCAAATATTAATAGTTTTATTCAAATTTAAACTAGATATCAGTGTGTATCTAAAAAGAAGCGCTTGCCTATAAGTAGGTAGGTTACCTAGGTGCCTACGTTGTTTGTATAGGGCAGGGAAACCTTTTATTTCCAAGCCACTTTCATTTAATAGAAGTATAGTGTTATTTCGCGTGTTATATTGACGTAAAACTTTATGGAATGCAACTGGTGATGTTCTCAATTTAATTATACTTATTCAATTTATTTTCCACCAGTGCAGTGGAAACCCTCGTGACTTTGTTCATGTAAAGTTATTTTCAAATAGACTACAGGGCGTGAATTTCTTGAATTTATTTATTAGTTCACCCTTACACAACAAAAGGAATACTCCGAGTTTCTATAACCAGTGATTTAGTGCCTTAGGCTATGCATTGATGAATCAGTCGATCAGTAACGCAAGGGTTTTATATATTTAGATAAAGCAAAAAAGCGGCACGGCCTTACCATCCTTTTCTCGAAGCAGTTCAGGCCATTTTCAACCCCCTATAACTTCGTTGTGGATAAAACT
This sequence comes from Hydriomena furcata, assembly GCA_912999785.1. Taxonomy (NCBI): domain Eukaryota; kingdom Metazoa; phylum Arthropoda; class Insecta; order Lepidoptera; family Geometridae; genus Hydriomena; species Hydriomena furcata. Next base: position 7,363,835 of record OU538821.1, read on the forward strand.
AGAAGCCTGATTACGTAAAGATTAGCTTATTACGTAATAACATAAGACAAAAGGACCCTTGAAGTAGGGACTGAATAAATTAACCGACTTGGTATTACATGGATCTCACAACTTTTTACGGTAGAAGAACTGAGTTGCGTTGCGAGACTTGGCTTTTTTACAAGTTATGTTATTGATGGCATTATTTTAACATGGACTTGTTCCATAAAAATCTAAACGTTTATGTAAAACCGCTTTCAAATGAATAGAGGTTTTATAGCTCAGTTGAAATAGACACAACGACTAACCCAAAATGCATATACAATCCCGTTTTCCAGCAGGTGGCAACACAACCGTACTCGAAACTGTTTTATTAATTGAACCGAAATCACAAGTATTATTTTATTGCAGTGTTTGGATCTACACTTGAAGCTTGGAGCAGATGTTTGTTCTGTCTCTTATATATTCTTCTTCATGGCCAACTGGCTATGCTTCTTGCTCTCAGCAATGGAATATAAGTTTCCCTTTGTGAAAAGCACCTGAGTCGCCTGCATCCAAATATGAAAGGACGAGAGTGCAATAACGTATTCTTGGGGTAGTACGGTCGATGCACTGTTGTCCCTCGTCACACTCGAAAGAAGACCCACATGTGGCAGTGATAATATCAGACACGAAGTTCTAATTCTTTGCGACAACAGCATAGCGGACGCCCTACAAAACGTCGAGACATCTGGTAATACATGTGAATTATACATATATTCCACATAAATTATCAACGGACCAACGGTATTTTGAATACCGATCTATACAGCCACAAGTTGAAATATATTAAAGATTCACTCCGAAATACGTGTTCTACGATCGTAAATTATAATTTCATGAGTAAGGTATGGAGAAAGCATGATATCAATGACCCGCGGAACTGCTAGTTCTGAACCAGCCTCTAGCAAATTAAGTAGTACAAAATAAATACAAAATAGGTACCTACTGTTTTGTTTGTAGTTTCACCCAGATGTAACTAACATGTAGAGTAGACGGAAGTAGATTAATTATGAACTCATTATTACCTACAACATTTCTTCAATTTAAATAATATAAATCACTACATAGTATAAAGCAGTCGCTTTCCGCTTCCCGCGTCTGTATGTATGTATGTATGTATGTATGTTTGCTTATATCTTTAAAACTACACAACGGATTTTGATGCGGTTTTTTTTAATAGATAGAGTGATTCAGGAGGAAGGTTTATATGTATAATAACATGCTACCCGTGCGAAGCCGGGGCGGGTCGCTAGTACCTATATATAGATAGGGACGAACATAGGATGCAAAAATATATTTATTAAAAGACCGCCAAAAAAGACAGATACTTAATAACTGTAATTTTTTGAAACGTGTCAATATAGATAGGTATGTAAGTACATAATAAAAAAAAAACAAAAAAGAAATCTCACAACGTCGCGAGAACAAACCGGAAAGTAGTACATCACAACTCTCGCCTACTTCCTAACTAATCGCTACTAAAATTGTGTCAAAATTTACCTTGCAGGAAGAGGATGGCGATGCAGAAATATAACACATCCATGATAATGATCACACAGTAACTTTATAAAAACACTCGCGGGAGAATTCGAATGTGCTTGGTCATGGCGCGGGTGTCGCGCGCGGCGGTGTGACATGGACTGAGCCAGCCAAGCAGCGACAGGTGCGCTGGCGCCGCTTATCGTTGGATTCGTAGGGGAGGTGAGTTTCTCGCGCTGAATAACCAATTTCTCGTCACCAAGTCTACTCGGCTACTCCAGGGTACTCATTGTAGATGTACGTGTGCTGTTTGACAAACGAAATATACTCGGTTAATGGGTCAGTGGGCTATGATATTACCTACTCTACATTTTTAGGGTTCCGTACCCAAACGGTAAAAAGGAACCCTATTACTAAGACTTCGCAGTCCGTCTGTCCGTCTGTCCGTCACAGGGCTGTATCTAATGAACCGTGATAGCTAGAAATTTTCACAGATGATGTATTTCTTTTGCCGCTATAACAACAAATACTAAAAACAGAATAAAATAAATATTTAAGTGGGGCTCCCATATAACAAACGTGATTTTTTTGCAGTTTTTCATAGATAATGGCACGGGACCCTTCGTGCTCGAGTCCAACTCGCACTTGGCCGGTTATTTTTACCCTAAAAATTTTATAGCAATAAATTCAATCTTTTCAATTTGTGGATGATGTGTAATACTATAAATACCTAAGATTTAATACAAATATTGTAATGTGTGACCGTCTGTCTTCCCAAATAAATAAACTAAAAATAAATAGCCCCTAACACTCAGAGATAGATAATGTAGTTTCCTATTAGTGTAAGAATTTTCCGAATCGGATCAGTAGTATACCATTCTACTGATCCAATTCTGAAAATTCTTCCTCCTTTCTTTATCATAAATAGAGCTCCTACATCCAAACTTTGTGAGTTTTGATGTAGGAGCTCTATTAACCTCTAATTTTGATATAGTTAGGTATAAAAGGTATGAGTATATGTAATTAATTGTTGACATGTACAAACTGTAGACCAGAGAGTATGTGTAGTATAAAATTGAGCTAACTTCTCTTGCTACCATGCCGCGGGTAGTGTAGGTGCTATTTGAAAAATAAATAGGAACAAAGCCGTGGGAGGTGCCTCGACTTTCAATCTGAAGGTCGTGTGTTCGACTCCCGGTGAGCATCAATGGATTTTTCTGTTCATAAAATTTATTTGCGCATCAAAACACGTGCTCAAAACGGTGAAGGAAAACATCGTGAGTAAATCAGTTAGTATTCTTATAAGCGGCGATGGGCTTGCAACCTCACGTATGGAATGCTAACTTAACTACTGCAAAATGTGGGCAGGTGCCAAATATAACGTTTGGACGTGCCTCTGACTACCCAGACTAAAATCTTCAAAGGATTTAAACGCCTGGAGATCTGAAAGGATGTAGGTATACTGTACTTGAGGATTACAGTCGTGATCCTATTCCTATTATATATAGGAGCAAATTTGCGCGTGCGCGTTTAAGTCTTTTGTACCGACTGCGGATTTTGCGGTGCTACGCTCAATCTCTACGTGTAGGTAATCTAAATCGGTGTTATCAAATAATGGGACTCGGATGTTGGATAAACTATGCGAAATAATATAGAAAAATCTTAGTTTTTGTATGACAGTCTTGTCACTAAAATGGTTAAGTACCTTACCTACACTAATTTCTAATTTTACTTAGAACAGGATGAGATAGTTCGTACTCTACTCATTTTCCAGTTCAAAGAAACGGTAGAATTGAACATTTACCACATTTTAGTGCATTTTGTAATCACATGAAACGCCTATTTTTTTCTTTTTTAAAGGTCTTTTTTGCAGGCAGGTCTGTGGCTTGGTTTTACCGTGTAGGCCAATACAAAATTGATAATCTTTAATCGAATTTAGATTTAAACAAATATAAGCAAGCAAAGTCGCGAGCGTTTATATATTTGCAATACTTGTCCAATGAAGCAACGTAAAGTTTCCAGTTAATATTGGAACCAATTTTACAGGCGGAATCGATACAAACTCGCTCACTTTCTCGATTAAATCGATTAGATTCGAGTTCTCAATTGCGCAACGCTCGTTTGGAGAAAATCATATCTATTTTGCTGATATAATCAAGAAAATAATGGATAGTGTGGCTGTCCGTCGCGTCTAGATCAAGGTGGGTAAAAGATGTAAAATCATACAAAAGTTCCACTTGTCAACAATTTCTGTAACATAACTAGTAACCCGTAGTATCCCGAAATTGGGTCATTCACTTCATTGCTGTAAACAACATTTGCGGCTACGAAAATACGGCTACGGCAGTTATAAAAATTATTAAAATTCATATGTTTCTTCGAATAAATTATATAAAATTTGGTGTTCTGAGTTTTTATATAGTTCAAGGTCAATAATACAATTTATCGACTGTTTATGTGGATTGGTTTCGGTTTATAGAGTTTTGTTGACCGTGATAGTAGGTCGGAACTTCAACGTACCTAATGTCAAATACTTAAGACGAGTAATAAATGTTTTTGATGAATGCAGAATAGTTTTTTCTCAATAACCGCAAAACATACAGTTTTGTTTTTTATGACAAAGATAACATATTAAAGACAGAAACACGATTGGTGAAACTTTTCTCGATAGATTTATTTTCCAAAGTTGGCTCTTCAAAAACACTATTTTCGAATTTAATCAAAACTATGAATAGCTAATTAGTTCATTTATATATAATTTGTTATATAATCATACTAGCTACCTAAATTAAAGACAATTTTTTCAAAATTTGATGGTTTTCATGATAATGCAGTTTTATCACTTTTTTCGTCTTATCCGGGTAGACTCAGCCATCAGCTCATACAAAACGTCAAAAATTTCACTTATCACCTTAACTACCTTTTCTTTGGTGTCTATAATCTGTGCATGAGGATCTAAGTGGCTAACCCCTGATGCAAAAGCAGAGATCATAGGATTATTTGTAAAGTGTAATTCTAGTGATTTTCAAACATTTATCACTCGTGATAATCCTAATAATATTATAAATGTGAACGTTTGTGAGTTTGTATGTATGTTTGTACCTCAATCAGGCCTAAACGACAAAACGGATTAAGTTGAAATTTGCTGTAGATGTAGATATAATGCCCGAATAAATAATAGACTACTTTAAAATATGAAAAACATCCCTAAAACGATAAAAAAACGCAAAAAGGATGATTTCTGTATCGATGGCGCTGGTGTGCAACAAATCTGACATCACAGACTAAAAACATTCGATTATTGAAATTTGACAGGACAACGTTTGTCACGGGTCGGTTAGTTATATATATAAATTGTATAAATTTGTTTCAAATAACAATCATGCAAAAGTAAGCTACATAATTCAAATTCAAATGGTTTGTTGCATCTTATGTTGTTACAATGTAGTTTCAAACATACCCTGTAAGGGCACAACAATATTTTAAATTAAAAACTTAGAAAACATCAACAAGTTTCATCTAGAAACTCTATTGCACGACATTTTATTCTTTAAAATAAAGAAAACAACGGTCTATCATGTAATTACAGATTGCACAATATTATATTTAATATTTCTGGTATCTCTGGTATAAAATAAATATTTAAGTAGGACTCCCGTACAACAAACGTGATTTTTTTGCCGTTTTGATAATAGTACGGAACCCTTCGTGCGCGAGTCCGACTCGCACTTGGCCGGTTTTTGTAAATACAGGGGGTATTTACAAAAACCGGCCAAGTGCGAGTCGGACTCGCGCACGAAGGGTTCCGTACTATTATCAAAACGGCAAAAAAATCACGTTTGTTGTACGGGAGTCCTACTTAAATATTTATTTTATGCTCTTTTTAGAGAAATACATCATATGTGAAAATTTCAACTGTCTAGCTATCACGGTTCACGAGATACAGCCTGGTAACAGACAGACGGACAGCGGTGTCTTAGTAGTCCCGTTTTTTACCCTTTAGGTACGGAACCCTAGAAACATAAAAAATAATTCATAACATCTCATAACCTACCTATTTACCTAACTACGTAGTTAGCATTCCACACGTGACAGGTTGCAAAGCCGTCGCCGCTTTCAAGAATACTAACAGGTTTCCTCACGATGTTTTCCTTCACCGTTATAAACACGTGTAACACGCATGTACATTTTTCGAACAGAAATATCCATTGATGCACGGCCAGGATTCAAACTCGAAATTAATTTGAAATTAATAATATCTACCTAGGTACCTATTTACCTAACTACATTTCATGAGATACAGCCCTGTGACAGACAGACAGACGGACAGACAGACGGACAGCGAAGTCTTAGTAATAGGGTTCCGTTTTTACCCTTTGGGTACGGAACCCTAAAAAAGAACTCTGATTATGGAACGTACTATAATCTATAAATAAAAATAAGTCGGGTTTTACTTCCTGACGCTATAACTCCAGAACGCACGAACCGATTTCCACGGTTTTGCATTCGTTGGAAAGGTCTCGGGCTCCGTGAGGTTTATAGCAAAGAAAATGCAGGAAAAATTTCAAGAGAAAAGCAGGAAAACAGGAACGGGAACGGGAACGGGAACGGGAACGGGAACGGGAACGGGAACGGGAACGGGAACGGGAACGGGAACGGGAACGGGAACGGGAACGGGAACGGGAACGGGAACGGGAACGGGAACGGGAACGGGAACGGGAACGGGAACGGGAACGGGAACGGGAACGGGAACGGGAACGGGAACGGGAACGGGAACGGGAACTTAACACAGCATTTGTTAATTCTAAAGCGATACGAAGTTCGCCGGGTCAGCTTGTATGGTATAAGTACCTATATGATTCTCCAAGTGGCCTAGTCTTGCAAATTGTTGGCAATAGAATATTTTAATCTAAAGGTTCCATCTCGTAAGTAGGTAATACCAGTAAACCCATGCCAGTTTTTGCCATAGATAATGGAGATTAGACTCAATTCACTGCGTTCTCTTTTAGCATGCTAATTGCATCCTATATGCAAGTATTTACCATAACTTTGCTGTTTTATCTTTGACGTTTGTTATATTGTGAAAACAGCAGCAAGATAACTACTTGGTTTGGTAGTAGGTAGGTACGTAATAAATAAATAAATAAAATAAATATTGGCGGACTTTGCACACAGCGCCATCTAGCCCCAAGCTTGTAGGTACTATTTAAACCAGATAACTGTTAAAATACTTACATACTTTTTTGTAAATACCTACATACATAATAACACCCAGACACAGAACAACCATGACCAGCGCTTACACACTCAAAGCGCTGCCAATGGGGATATCTCCTCAGAAATCCCCATTGATGGGGATAGTCAATGGGGATTCCTGGACTAACCCCTTCTACCATAATGAATTATACATTGTCATTAAAGATTTTTATTTTTTATTTTATTTATTAATAAGGATACCCAACACAGGTGTACAGTATACATTCACATCCAAGAAAAAGTAATACAAAAAGTTAAAGCAAAGTGCTCCCGCAATTATAGGGTACCATAGCATGCGAAGAGTTTATAACAACTTAAAAATATATATCTATAAATATAATATATAAAAGGTAACTTATTAGTCTAAAGTAACAATAAGAGAAAGATGTTCAATAAAAAAACTTGAGAGGTGTCAAGGGACACCCGGATGGAACGAAGTTCTTTTCGATTAATTAGTGAAGGAATTGTAATAAAATTTTATTTCTTTTAAGTTAAAATAATATGTTTTTTATTATTATCAAATATAATGTAATATAAACTTAATCAGTAGGCTCGATTTTTGTTAATCTAGCTAGTTAGATGAGAAACAAACGCAAAGCAAATAAATAGGTAAGTACCTACCTTCCTAAGTAGATACCACCTAACCAACTAATGATGTTTTGGTAATCTCCTACTTGCACAATAAGTCGTTTATTAGTTTACAGTTATGTTGTACTGTACACAAAATAACGTGGGACAAGGGAAGGGGAATCAACTTTGACTTTGACTTTGACCTCGACCTCGACCTCGACCTCGACCTCGACCTCGACCTCGACCTCGACCTCGACCTCGACCTCGACCTCGACCTCGACCTCGACCTCGACCTCGACCTCGACCTCGACTTCGACCTCGACCTCGACCTCCATCTTGACCTCCACCTCCACCTCGACCTCGACCTCGACCTCCATCTCGACCTCGACCTCGACCTCGACCTCGACCTCCACCTTGACCTCGACCTCCACCTCGACCTCGACCTCGACCTCGACCTCGACCTCGACCTCCACCTCCATCTCGACCTCCACTTCCACCTCGACCTCGACCTCCACCTCGACCTCGACCTCGACCTCGACCTCGACCTCGACCTCCACCTCGACCTCGACCTTGACCTCGACCTCCACCTCCATCTCGACCTCCACTTCCACCTCGACCTCGACACAATTAATAGATATATGTATATATTAATACATATACTATAGCAAAAAAGTGTCGTGACAACTTTTCGTGCCAACTTTTCGTAAGAATTTTTTCCGTCTAGCCTCCTTTCACAACGCGCGATAAGGAACTTCGTTCCAAAAGGATATAAAACTGAATAAAAAACCTATTAAAATTTTGTTGAGAATTATAAAAATATACGTATACTTGATCATTTACATTACCTATCTAATCGAGACATGAAGCAAGACAAACCTTTTTTAATTGTGTTTTAAATTTTGGTAGAGAGTCTGTTAGGTCCAAATTGCTTGTTTTTGAAATATAATTATACTGCCCACAGATTCTTGGCAAAACGGAGTGCTTACCGAGATTTGTTCGTGCATAAGGCAAACTAAACAAATTAAAAGCCCTAATTCAAGGTAATCGAGACGGTGCGGCAATACTTAAACTAAGTACTTGTAATGTTAACGCAATTTATTTTTCCATTAAAGACCCTATGCAAGAAAAAGAGATCAATTTATTTTCTACGGCAAGATAAAGCAGTCATCTTGTAGTGTTTAAGTATTTTTTTATAGCCTAATGCTTTATTTGCTAGATTATCTCTGTAAGATAGATGATACATAAAGCGCCTCTGTATACCTTCAATCCGTTTCGAGTAGACTTCGTACTGAGGGTTCCAGACAACTGAGCAGTATTCAACCACAGGACGGACTAAGGTTTCAAATAGTTTGATTCTGGTCGTAGGATGTTTGAATTCTTTGCTGTTACGTATGATGAAACCAAGCAGCTTAAAGGATTTTGAGACTGTACCTATTTAGAATATGAGCATTGAAATTTAGTTTTTGGTCTATTATAACTCCTAGGTCTTTAACTGTATCTACATTTTGTAGTTTATGCCCCTTAATATAATAACTGTTAGATGTATGAGTGACTGTGCTTCGATTAAAATGGATATGGTGGCATTTTTTAACGTTCAAGGTCATATTATTACGGCCACACCAAACAGATAGTCTATTTAGGTCGTCCTGTAAAAGTTCAGAATCAGATGGCAAAGTTATTGGGCGCATAATTGTTAAATCATCGGCGAAAAGATAAACTTTAGAATGAGTAAAACAATCTGGAATGTCATTAATAAAAACGTTGAAAAGTATTGGGTCTAAATGAGATCCTTGTGGTACCCCTGAAGGGGATAAAAAAGGGTCAGAAAGATGGCTTACCAGCAGATGGATTTCCAGTAGCTTACCAAAAATTCAATTCAACCTCATTTTTATCTCCTGACTTGTGTATAGGAACGACCAGTGCTTCCTTCCATGAGCTGAGGAATGTGCCTTCCTCAAGCGATTTATTGAAAATACGTTGGAGTGGTTCAGTAAGAGAATTCGCACATCTTTTGATAAAAACTGGTGCTATTCCATCTGTTCCTGCACCTTTATTGGCGTCTAGTGACTTTAAGGGACTCTTAATATCTTCCGCGGTGAAAATTATATTACATATAAAGATGTAGAAACATTGGAGGTGTATGCATATTTTTATCTCAATCGGAGGTAAATAGTCGGATAATCGGAGCTCCTGACTCGATGATAAGATCATCTTGCTGTCACCATATTATCTGGGTGCACAGCAGTGCCACCGCCAATCGAGCAAACAAGCGGCACGGCCGTACCATTCTTTTATTTTTGCATTGTCACTGAAGTAACTAAGTAGGTACCTATACAAAACAGCTCAATCGGTTGGGGATAACTGCTTCAAAATTGAGTTGAAAGATTCCACTATAACAAATATAGTTACATTGCAATGAAAGTTAAATAAAAGCTTGTAAAAAGTGATCATATTTCATTTAAAAACAACTCTATGACCTAGATAGAGAACAACGAGATTCCTAATATCAGAGTTCATTAGTCATCCAAAGCGTGCCCCAATCATTCCCAAAAAGGCAGAAGTAAAAGTCAGATCCGGCGTACAAAACATTAGAAAATTACTGACCCACTATCTATCATTAGCAACAGAATAGGTGCGCGCAGTGCACTTAAAAAGGGTTGAGCCAATCTATATAATCATTGCCTTCCATTTGAACTGAGGATAACACTTAACCGGCTATTATTTGCAGGACTTTTGACTCTTATCACGACGCATTAAGGTTTAATTTATGAGGTGTTGAACGACGATGTCGTTGTAAGATGTAATGCACCACTATCACGTAGAAGAGGTTATGGTATGCAATGGGTATGTACCTAGTGTTGGCCAGGAATGCGGGAGACGAATTTCTTTTCCATAGATAGGCACGTATCTACATAAGTAGGTACCTGATTCATGTCTGATCTTTGTAGGACGTGGCATAGATAGACGGCGCCTTTTAAAACCTTTTCGAGAGTAAGTAAAGTACCTACGTATCTAAAGGTACCTACTAGTGAGTTAAGTGTTAATTACGTGGTTCTTAGGGTTTTGCAGTCTACAAGAAACCCTTTTAATTTCCATGGGCCATGTTCGTCCGTCTGACGTAGGTAGGTACCTCCTTTACACCTAAGTGGGGATGTTATTTTTTTTCTCGCATACCCTGTAGTGTGGTGTGTCGTTGCATAGGTCTATAAAAAAAGAATTGGGTTTGTGAAGACAACTTTTCAATTAAGGGATCTGTTCGTGAAATTGTGAAATATTAAGCTTTTAAAGTGCCAAATTTTTTCAGTCTTTCAGCCCCCCCCCCCCCACTACCAGCTAAACGAGTTGGTTTGGAGTTGTGAAAAAATTCACGGTAGTAGTAGGTACATAATATAACGAATGCCATCAAAAACATAACTTGTAAAAAAAGCCAAGTCTCGCAACGCAACTCAGTTCTTCTACCGTAAAAGTTGTGAGATTAATTACAGGTTACTTGGCAGGTTTGTTGTTAATTACGTAATAACATAAGTAAGAAGGACCCTTAAAGTAGGGACTGAATAAATTAACCGACTTGGTGTTACATGGATCTCACAACTTTTTACGGTAGAAGAACTGAGTTGCGTTGCGAGACTTGGCTTTTTTTACAAGTTATGTTTTTGATGGCATCTCATTTATTTTTGTAGATAGCCCTACTTTTTAGGGTTCCGTACCTAAAGAGTAAAAACGGAACCCTGTTACTAATACTCCACTGTCCGTCCGTCCGTCTGTCCATCTGTACGTCTGTCCGTCTGTCCGTCTGTCTGTCTGTCTGTCTGTCTGTCGGTCTGTCTGTCCGTCTGTCTATCACAGGGCTGTATCTCATTCACATGAACCATGATAGCTAGACAGTTGAAATTTTCACAGATGATGTATTTCTGTTAACGCTATAACAACAAATACTAAAAACAGAATAAAATAAATATTTAAGTGGGGCTCCCATACAACAAACGTGATTTACAAATAATGGTACAGAACTCGACGTGCGCGAGTCCGACTCGCACTTGGCAGGTTTTTTTAAGATTTTTACACTAAACACTAATTGTGTTTCAAATTTGAAGCTATGTCTGCTAGAAGTGCCTTAAACTTTTGATGATCGGTCAGTCAGTCAGTCAGTCAGTCAGTGAGTGAGTGACAAAATAGGAAACTTTGACTAGATATAATTCTTAATCTACTGGTTCAAATTGAATGTAATTTGAAATATACCGAGTTTATATAGTGACTGCTTGGTTACTGAAAATTCAGGCTTCTAGTTTTATCCACAACGAAGTTATAGGGGGTCGAAAATGGCCTGAACTGCTTCGAGAAAAGGATGGTACAGCCGTGCCGTTTTATTGCTTGACTTGGCGGGGGCACTGCCGTGCCCCCAGATTTAAAAGGAAAACTATCACGGCTAAGTAGGTTTTACAAGTTTACAAGTAGGTAATCATCGACCAACTAATAAAATGTATTTTTTAGGTTGCTTGACGATTACCTACTCGTAAACTAGAAGTAAACTTTTTTGTACAAATATCATTGAAAATTACATGCCTATACGTTGTTAGCTGTGAAAAGTACGAAACCCTACATTGCGCGTGGCTCGTCACGCACTTGGCAAATTTTAATTTTTTAATGTTGGCACACCGATATTACTTTTTTAGGGGTTAGTCCAGAAATGCCCATTGACTATCCCCATCAATGGTATCGTACGTTTATTTCTGAATCGATTATGGTGTAGAAAAGCAGTGCAAGTGCCATTAATTACCTTCATCTCTATAAAATAAGGTTTTATTAATCTGAGGTGTCGAGCCCAGAGCAAGTCTCGTCGTAAGACTTATCAATCAAACGCATACACAAGTCAACGTCAACGTCAACGTCAACTGTAAAGTCGCAACAAAATATGAAATTATGAATGGCCTCTGATCTAAATGGTACAATTTGGGAACAATTTTATGTTTTTGATTTTATTATTTTATGTTTTAACTCAGGCACAGGCAGAGAAACTTTCACTGTGAAAGGAAAATAAATGAATTAAATGAGTTCGGAGACAGCTAGAATAAGTATTTTTGCCTACTACAATAATTGTTAGGTAAAGCCTGTAGGTAAAGATTTCAGGAAACTTAGAAATTAGAAATTATCAGATAGGTAGGAAGCTTTCATGTAGGATATGGTAAAGCGCTACTTTTTATCCAGTCTACCTACCTACCTACCACGTGAGCGAAGCTGCGGGCGGAAACTAGCAGATGAACTATTACCGAATACATAAAGTTATTACTTTATCTACAATCAAATAATAGAAGAATCATTATTATCAAGATAATAGTACAATAATGAATATTATTAAGAATAAAGTAGGTAGCTACAGCTATAGTTAAGTAGGTAAATAAATGGGTAAATAACGGCTCAATTTCTGAGCATTACCAATAATAATCAAACATGAACATAATGATTAAAAGTAGGCAAAGGGTAACAAATGGTCACTTCACACTAAACAGTGTATGTAGTAAGAGGAGTCTATTGTGTGAAGTGACCTTTGTTGATCTATGCTACTACGCAACTATTATATAGAGGTCAAATTTGTATTTTTATTGTACCTAATGGATAAACTAACAAACTAGGTACTGGACCAATTTGAAAAAATGTTTTACCTATCAAACGCTACATTATAAGCAATTTAAGTATTGTATTAGTTATAGTTCTCATAGTACAACTTAATTTGGGGCTAGATGGTGCTGTGTAAAATGTCCACCAATATTTTAAACTCTTGCTACCCCTACATACTCTGCTCTTTGCATACTCTGCCGTCCGATCACTAAAAGGCCGTTAAATAACATTTGATTTTGACACGGGTCTTTATCAAATGTTACTTAATGGCTACTTATGACCATGGTTATTGTAACATAGCCGAAACGTCGGGAAAGTAAATTAAAGGTAATAATTGCAGTTGTATTATTTGAAATTGTTTTAATTGGACCTGGGAACTCTACTATGGTGCCGTGGTCCAACTGCAAAGATAGTTGGACCACGACCCATAGTAAAGGCCCGTAGTCCAACTAATTGGACAGAGCAGTTGGACCACTGCCCCGAAACGGTGATAAAGACCCGTGTCAAAATCAAATGTTATTTAACGGCCTTTTAGTGATTGGACGGCAGTACTGTATTAATAAATATGTTTATAAGATTCTTTCAGATCCCTGAAGATGTCAGATAAGCAACCAAAAGGTTCAAAACTTCGGCTCAGGCTTAACTACATAATTTTAAGTTATACCTATTTGGTTGTCAATTGTAAATCCCTATTATATTTATTTATTGATAGTAACTGCTACCTAATAAAGTTTTAACATTTTTTGACTCAATCAGACTTAAAAATCTGAACCATTTGGCTGAGACTTGAAGCAGATATTGCATTTATGCTGCTTTTATCTGGGTAGGTATAATTATTAGATTAGATTATTAAATAAAACTCATGATTGTATGTACTACATACCTATGTGTAACATAAGGTAAGTATTGTTTAATGAATATTTGGTAGGTATGTTTATAATAATAGACATTGATTATAGGTATGTACGTACTTAGGTACCTAATACTTTATGTGTAGCTACAATAAACCATACACACATATTATAAGCATGTAGACACACTATAACAGATTCTATTGCATTACTATGATTAAAATGTGATATAATGCAAGGATTAAATATTTAGGTAACATTCATGACAAGATGAATAAGTGCTAAGGTACACCTATTCCTACTAAGTACTATTATTATGAAATTTGTGCTAAAACATTAGGTACACATCTATTCTAGGAATACAATATTTGGATTTTGCTACAAGCATTTTGGTATACAGATTGATAAGTTAAAATGGTTAATAATTTTGCCAACTAATGAAGATTTAACGGCGGGCCTTTCCCTTCATGAAGTTCTTTGTCAGAGTCTTGTAAAGATAAGTCAATGGCATATTATCCAGTGACCGACTACTGTAATCTTTCTCCTCATTGTCGGAATCAACATCTTCATATTCCTCATCAGCTTCTAATTGCTCATCTTCTTCGTCATCATCCTCATTTTGTTCATCATCATCATTTTGTTCATCTTCCCCATTTTGTTCATCTTCCCCATTTTGTTCATCTTCGCCATTTTGGGATGTGTCTGCTTCATCATCTTCCATTGGAGCAATATTCCGCACCAGTCTATGCTTACCATTAATAAAACGTACTTCCTGCACCAGTTGATCCATCCCTTCGATCTCTTCACCATTCTTGTTCACCCAAAAGAACAATGGGCTATATTCAATAGATTCATCTGGGGATTGGCTTCGTTCACGAGCTAACTTGCACCAATGACTTAATGGTCTGTCTTCATCGTCTTCAGACCAATGAAGGAGTTTCTTTCTAGTTTCAGCCACTTTTTTAGCAGCCTCAGCTCGTAGCCAACCCATCAAGGTGTTGAAGCTGCTTTGCTCCAGAATAAGGCTTTCTCTTTGATGCAACTGATTATTGAATGCCAACACACATTCAATGTTGAGAATATCAGCATGGTACATCAAATGAATGATGTATGCAGTGGCCTCTATATTCTTCAGGTGATCAGCATAGAGGCAACTGTCCTGTAATTATAAAATAATGTTAGTGTTTAAAAATAAATATGTAGAAAGGGCAATCAAAGATATCCATTATATTATTGCCTCACCTCTATTGCTCTCAGACAATCCATCCTATGACTATCGGTTTCAATAAGTTTTCTAAAGACAGGTTTATAGAAGTCAACAACCTCCCTCAAAGAGGTGAGCATGCTAGTTGCACCAATAAGTGATGGCATGTTCAACCATGCTTTCACAGCATTATATTCAACTTCGGTCAGCTCAACTTTGTATGCAACTCTTGATAACTCAATGTCACTAGTGTAATTATAACTAGCTTTATCTTTGAATCCTTTTCCCAGCATTTCAATCAGTTTATTGAGAAATCCTGTAAAAAAAATACCTATGTTTAGTAAGGTGTCTACATAGAGCTAACCTATTGCAGCGGATCAGAGAGGAGAAATCAAAATCTGTTTAATTTTAAAACAAGTTTTATAATCCTAGAGTTTGTCAAGACAAATCCAATGAGCCCAAAAACAATGTGGTTATTTTGTGTAGTTGAGGAGTTTCGAGCTTCATCATCAGGCCAGCTTGCTAATACCATTACATTGTCATTTAAGATTGATAGGTGGTAAGTTTTAACTCAATCAGACTATTTACTGAGGAGTTCCGTTGAACAGCTCCTGACTCCATCATCAGATAAATTCGCTGTAACCATATTACATTGCATTGTCACCGAAGTTACATAAGTATGCAAAATTTCAGCTCAATCAGTTGGGGATAACTGCTTCAAAATTGAGTTGCAGGATCCACCCGAACAAACATAGTTATATGTTAACATTGTTGTATATGTTAACATTGTTTATATGTAAACATTGCAAGTTAAATAAAAACTTGTGAAAAGAAGAAAAGGCTTTTTTCCTAATAGAACAATGAATAGCCTGAAAATAACTAAGGTGGGATAGGTCGATAGAAATGAGACACCAGACAAAGGTATGTGAGGCAGTACCTACTGTAACAAAGGATTTATTAGTATCTAGGAACTTATTCCTTGTGTAAAACATTAAAAGGTACTCACCTTCAATGCCGTTCTTTGCCATGATTGCGACGCAAGAAAGCTGCCTATATCCAGAAAATCTATGGGGTTGGTCTCGACTGAACGAAGTTTAAATGGCGTCTACGACATGGGCGGGTGAAAGATCGATACCCAGTACCTGGGGTGTTCTTCCGAATAAGCAATGCGCGGCTGCGCGGCATCGATCGTCTCGTAAGCACGGACGGAGCATGCTTCAAACTTTCATCACACTGGTTCATAGTGACAAGGAGATAAATATGTTGGCCTAGTTTTAGGGGCTTCACACACAGCAGCTATAATGTAAAGATGTACATTATAGCACGATACATCTCATTACATCTTTCCATAGAAATCGTCAGGAGACCACACACGACAGCTATAATGTATATTTTTACATCTTCGTATCTTAAGATACAGAGCGATATGAAAATATACATATTTTCGATACATCTTAATACATCTCAATACATATCCGTATAATGGAATGAAGGGAAAGATACATTACATTACCTGTTGTGTGTGTGATACATTAAGATAATGTAAAGCTATACATCCCGATCCCGGGATGTAATGTACAGTAATATACATTATAGCTGCTGTGTGTGAAGCCCTTTAGGTAGGAAGTTGGAATTCTATTCTAATTAGGTATCTAGCTACTTACCTAATTGTTTAGTAGGTATTAGGAGGTATAAGTTACAACTCAATTTATAAACTTTGTAGGTCCTACAAAGTTTATAAATAAATTATTTGATATCGCCTAAAATATTAGTACCAGGCAGTTTAGTTTAAATATTTAAAATAAACCGCGGCTTGACGTTTTCTTGGGTGTGTTCAAGAACCACGCTCGGACTACACGGACACGATTCAATTTATAATTTAGACAACATTAGCGGAACACACCACTGGTTTCATGTTACCCACGGCTTTAAAATATATGATGCACTGTTGCACTGACTAAATGTCTCGTAATAAATAGTGTTTGTGTATCAAACGTTGTTTTAATGAACCCTGGCCGTAGCCGACCCGTGACAGACTTTGTCCTGTCGAAAAGTCGAAAATTTCAATAATCGCATCAAAAAAACACTTTCGGAAAACTTCAATTTTTCTCTCTAAGTATAAACATTGTACTGGTAAAATAAATTACGAATTTTGTTAGAATGCGTATCATTAAGTAGTCAAAACGAATGTTAGTTTTTAGGGTTCCGTACCCAAAGGGTAAAAAACTGGACTTTAGTACTAAGACTTCGCTGTCCGCCTGTCTGTCACAGGGCTGTATCTCATAAACAGTGATAACTAGACAGTTGAAATTTTCAACGATGCCGCTATACCTACTATAACAACAAATAATATAAATAATTAAATGGGGCTCCTATAGGTACAACCAACGTGTTTTTTTGCAATTTGTTATATTATATATATTTGTTATACATATAGATAATGATACGGAACTCTTCGTACGCGAGTTCCACTCGCACTTGGCCAGTTTTTATTTTTATAAATTACGATAAAATAATAAATTCTGTAAGTTCAACCTTTTTAGGGTTTCGAGTCTACAAGAAATCAAAAAACAAAAAACCCTTATTTTGCCATGTCCGTCCGTTCGCCGTCCGCCCGTCCGTCTCCGCAGCTTAGCTCAGAGACAATCAGTGCTAGAAAGCTGTAATTTGGCATGTATATTAGGGTGGAGCGGTCGTTGTATAGAGTTTTTGGAGTTTACTCCTTAAGAATCGGTTTTTGATATAAGGCGCCCGGTATGAAAAAAATGTGAGTAGTAAAATCTACTGAACGCATGACCTCGTTACGTTTTTGGTGCGCAACTTTCTAATTTGGTGTGAGCAGTGTAGCTAGATCGTGGGTAGTGTGTACCCTTACTTTGCCTATACTTTATAATGCTTTCTCTCACTCTTACTGATGGCAAAACATCTTATAGTGGGGGTACGCTCTACGCACGATCTGGTAAACTCCAGTCGTGCGTCGGAGCCATCGACTACTGTGTAGTCGATGGTCGGAGCTGACACACACAATTTTTTTTATTTTTTCATAATGGGTAGTGCGCAGTAGATGTTCCTATAGCCATGCATTACGCATGCGAAATTTAATTCAATTAGGATATCTAGAAGTACTGCCCCAAAGCGATCAAAGTTCTGAAAAAAAGGTATTTTTTTTTTTTGCCCTTCCTATGAAAGGCTATAACTTTTAAACTTTTACGTGTTTAAACAATGGGTACCGCGTGATAGACGCTTCCTATTGTATTTAGTTGGCACGCAAATCTTTGTATAAGGCCCTGTATGTCGACGATTGCTCTTTTTCGAAACGAAAAAAGAAATACTTCTGAACAAGCCACAAACATCTCTATTTTTATAATGTATAGTATATGTGAATACAGATGTACCCATCTTTAATCACTTCGATAAATAATCATACCGACCGCTGCACGTGGTACTGATCCATGGACGGCGCGTGGTCCGCCTTTGCTTTTCGAATAAATTATGATATAAATTATGTATAATTACATAACAACAATAATAATTAATAGACGTAATAGTCGACCAATACCGGACGTCTATTCCCAGCCTTAATTGTAGAGCCGAATACAATTTGATCGGGTTCTGTTCTGAGACTGTCAAAAGTGTCAAAGTCAAAATAGTTTGATTTGATTTGATTTTGATGCATGAATGAGTGGTCTGTTCTGTTCTGTATAATTAAAATATTATTTAGTTTAGATTTTAGATACATAGTTTATTTTAGTACGAGATAAATTTTCTGGAAATGTTGTTTTTCCATTTCGTTCCTTTGATTGTGTAAGACTAAGAAAAACGCAAACTATGGATACTGTGATGCTGCCTGAGGACTGCTCCAAACAATGGGAGATTCTACTCCTCCTCATTGCTTCAGAAGAAAAGAAAATAGACCGGACCAACGATAATGAGATCGACACAATGAACTACTTCTTGAAGAACGAAGGAGTAAAGTGTGTACTTGCCTATCTACTTGCTTGATTATATTTGATGAAACTCTACTAAAGATCTTTTCTCTTTTGATAGTTGTCTAGGATCATACATAATAAGTACAGAAATAACTAGGTAGCACTTAGCCCCGTACTGATCTTGTAGTAGTATCCTACCATAACTGTATTTTGTTAGAATGTAATATTAATACAATATTCTAGGACTATGTATAATCAAAGCATCATCAAATATGTTTAGCATCCTAATATTCAAGAATTAATTATATATTTTTACTTAAAAAAGCATTGACTTTCAGACATATTCTACTCCAGTGGATACAGCAAATGCAAACCACATATGGCAAAAAAATAAGTACCTGTGACACAGCTCGTAAATCAGATGATATATCTCTTATGTGGAGGCAGCGTGGCAATGACAAGTTCCGAGCAAACCTGGTTGAGGAGAGCTACAAGTGCTACACAAAAAGTGTGGTGTACGCAAACCAAAATGGGCCCATGTACGCATTAGCTTTGGCCAACAGATCAGCTGCCTTATTGAAGCTAAAAAGATTTCAGGTTAGTATTACATGCTACTACTTGATGCCTTAAGCAATCCACACTCTCATGCCTGGTTCTAGCACCCCTTTTTGGTGCACCCACTTTTTGGTCACGACACTCATATGCACCCAGATAGGTTTCATTTTGTAATAATATCCATTCAAAACTTCTGCTATACAGAAGACGACAATATAGCCCCCTGCCACAACCAGCTTCCCGTGTAGCTCAAGACCCTCTCCTGGATAGGTGGGCCAATGTAGGAACTGGTCGGGCCTCTCAAGATATGGCACTGAACCAAAAAAGGTGGAAGATGACGGGTGAGGTCTTTGTCCAGCAGTGGGATAGTATAGGCTAACATTGACGTAAAATACCGTTAAATCACTTAAAACTACACTGAGTTTTAGAACTTTCATTTTGTGGTTATGCTAATTTAGACTTTAACGTAAATGACGTACGAGCGATATTTTTACGAAATCTTGGCTTTAGTTAGGACACAACAGAATCACGACCATTATATAGTTATAAGGAAAAGTTGTTTAATTTTCAGAACTTGGATGTCATTTGAGGAAGCCCCAGGCTTGTAGCTTTTAAAATTTAAAAAGTCGAGATTTCTGTTTTATAGTCTGGACAGATAAATATTACGAATGAAAAAGTTATTTTTTCTTATTCAAAATAAAGCTATTACATCAAAAAACTTTTTTAAGTTATTACCTGCAGAAAAATACACGCGGCATGCACTAGGCGCGTTTTGTTCATTAAATCAGCGTAATTATGTGTAAACTATGTATAAAATACGTGTTTTGTTATTTGTTGGGACAATTTGTATTTGGCTAGGGCTCGGGACGAATACCGACCAGATGGCAGCCCTACTCGTAAGTCTTGTAACCCCGGTTTCCCTAAGTCCCGTCCCGCCTAGATAATAAAGGTATGGACGTTGAATTCCAGGAGTGTCTCGCTGACATAGCACTGGCGCTATCAGCTGGCTACCCCAAGGAGCTACGTCACAAGTTGCTACTTCGCCGTGCCGATTGCTACATGAAGCTCAACCAACGGGAACACGTGCTCGAAGCTCTGTCATCGGCCTCGAAGCACGCCTCCTCTATCAAAATGACGGCTGCTCAAAACGGTAACTTATTTTTACTACCATCTCGCTTAATGCTGGGGGTACAGTTGTTTCATCTTACAAAGGCGTTGGTCTTAATTAGAGATGCGCCGAATAGTGGTTTCACCGAATAACCGAATACTATTTGCTTTAACCTTTACCGAACCGGAAATTCGGCCGAATTATTCGGTTTACCATTTCATTGTTTTGCCGCGTAAACATAAACAGATTCTAGATTTCTGACCAAGAAATATAATAAATATATATGTTGACTTTAGGTTTAAAATTAAATGTTGATTTGAAGTTTAATTGAATTATTTTATTAGCTTTATTAAACACATTCTTCATAGGATTTCTTTGACTTATAATATAACATAAATCTTACATGAGACGTTTTGTTTTTTAGTTCTATACCTATCGTGTTGTGTAAGAAAATAGAAATATTCGAACCGAATATATTCGGCGCCACCAAAACCGAATAATTCGGCCTCATACAAATATTGAAAAAGATGCCGAACACACCGAATACTAAACGAATATTCGGCGCATCTCTAGTCGTAATACTGTCTGTAGCGCTCGGTAACGACCGAGCCGCGATCACGCACGCAAAAGCGCGTATCTATATAAACATCACAATACAACACGCACACTAAAGCGCGTGTCTATACACATCACAACTACAACACGCACAAAAAAGCGCGTCTATACATATCACAACTGCAAGTACTGCTTACGCGCCTTTGTAACGTAGATCAACTGTACCAGTTGCAACTTTTAGCAAGGGATCAAATCACTGTATTTTTAGGGTTCCGTTCCCAAAGTGTAAAAACGGGACCCTATTACTAAGAATGTCCGTCTGTCTCTCTGTCCCTAGGCTGTATCTCATGAACCGTGATAGCTAGACAGTTCAAAATTTTCACAGATGATGTATTTCTGTTGCCGTTATAATAACACATACTAAAAACAGAATTAAATAAATATTTATGTGGTACAACAAACATGATTTTTTGCCGTTTTTATAGATAATGCTACGAAAACCGACGTGCGCGAGTCCGACTCGCATCCATAATATTTTTTACAAATGTAGCAATTTAGTACCAACCAAAATACCAAAATCATCCTTATTGTATTTTTTTATCATTTAGGGGTGGTTTTTCGGATTATAAGTAACTAGCCGACCCGTGACAGACGTTGTCCTGTCAAATTGAATAATCGAATAGAAAAGACTGAAAGTTTTTAGTCTGTGATGTCAGATTTGTTGCACACTAGCGCTATCTATACAGAAATCATCCTTTTTGAGTTATTTTTATCGTTTTGGGGATTTTGTTCATTTTTTAAAGTAGTCTATTATTTATTCGGGCATTATATCTACATTTACAGCAAATTTCAACTTAATCCGTTTTGTCGTTTAGGCCTGATTGAAGAACAAACATACATACAAACTCACAAACTTTCGCATTTATAATATTATTAGGATTTTGTGTCTACATACTACAGCAAATTTCATCTTAATCCGTTCAGAAGTTTAGGCCTGATTGACCATCAAACATACAAACATACAAACTCACAAACTTTCACATTTATAATATTACTAGCCGACCCGTGACAGACGTTGTCCTGTCAAATTTCAATAATCGAATCGAAAGAAAAGACTGAATGTTTTTAGTCGTGTGTTGTCAGATTTGTTGCACACCAGCGCCATCTATACAGAAATCATCCCTTTTGCGTAATTTATCATTTTGGGGATGTTTTTCATATTTTAAAGTAGTCTATTATTTATTCGGGCAGTATATCTACATCTACAGCAAATTTTAACTTAACCCGTTTAGGCCTGATTGAGGAACAAACATACACAAACTCACAAACTTTCGAATTTATAATATTATTAGGATTAGGATTAGGAATTAGGATATTAAGATACATAAATCAGTTTAGAATTTCGACCTTCGGCTCTAGTATTGTATTATGAAGACGCAATAACCTTAATGCAATTCTTTGCCGAACTTTTCAGCGGAGTTCGACCGCAATGTGAAAACACTCGAAAGCAAGATGGATGTTGTCAGCATTGAGGAGGTGCCTCAGGGTGATGTGCTGCCCGACTTCTTTATGGGCCAGGGTGACCAGTTCATTGCCGCTTCTAGTGTACTGGAATTAAGGTTGGTTTTGCTATATTAAACTTTATGCATTTAGGTAGCTTTATTTAGGGCGGCTTGTAGTGCTATGCTGTGAACGCGTGGCAAATGATTAAGCTCAAATCGCGTTTGCAGGATAGCTTAACGCATTTTATATAGTAGACCGGGCGCCAAGAGGATGTTTGTTTGCAAAAATTGCGGACCTCATTCTGACTTCTGATATATATTGTATAGATCTCAGATATCCAAAAAACACATGTTGCCAACCAGTTTTGTAGTCCCCCCTCTCCGTCCCTAAAAATTTTAATAGTAAATATATAATATATAATTTAATTATATAATTAGTATTTATGGGTGCCTTATGTCTCATAAATAAAATACAAGCCAGTTTAGCAATAAAGATCTTTTATTTTGATGAAAATATAAAAAAAATACAAAAAATGCTTACACATGATGCATTACATTTAACACATTTACAAATATATTAAAAATAATTGAAAAAAATAATAAATTAATATTAAAATAATATGACAATAAATTTAGAGCATCAACTCAAGTTTATCTGTGGAAATATTATATTTATGAGACATATATAACCATAAATACTAATTAATTCATGAAATTTCGTAAATAAAACCAAATTTACTAATAACCTTTTTAACGGTGGAGAGGGGGGACAAAAACTGGTTGACAACATGTGATTATTGGATGTCCGGGATCTATACAATCTATACATATTAAAGAAAGTCGTGTTAGTTACACTATTTACAACTCAAGAACGGCTGAACCGATTTGGCTGAAAATTGGTGAGGAGGTCGGAACGGGAACGGGAACGGGAACGGGAACTTAACACAACATTTGTTAATTCTAAAGCGATACGAAGTTAGCCTGGTTAGCTTTTATTTATATAAAAGAAGTCAGAATGAGGTCCGCAATTTTTTGCAAACGAACATCCTCTAGGCGCCTGCATTAAGCGGCCATGAGCATGTTAAAAGGCAGTCAGGCTTTGCATGAAAGCTCCCTTACAATTGTTGTATCTCACGAAGGCGGATGAACAGTTTATGTAGTTGTGATGTGTATAGACACGCGCTTTTGTTTGCGTGACTAATACTGACACACACAGACACAACTTGAATGTGCATCTGCACACACATGATAAAAGAAGTCAGAATGAGGTCCGCAATTTTGCAATTATTAACACCAATCCGTCTTCGTGAGATATAACAATTGTACCTACTATAATCCGTTCCAACAGATATATTTTTTTGTAAACAAAGTAATGTCAAGAAAAGTCAATGTCAAAATGTAATTCCAGTAATTCTCAAACATTTTTCACTTGTGAAAAATAGCCGACCTGTAAGTATGTAATATAATTATGTATTACTAGCTGTGCTTCGCGGTTTCATCCGCGTAAAACTTAAGAAATCACTTATAATTAGCCATTACTCAAAGAAATACATTCGAATTGAAAAATTGAAGCGGTATAAGAATGACGTAAAAAAAAATCCGATTGCACAAAATATTTGGACTGACTTACTTGTTGCCAGTTGAAGAAAAATAATTGCAAGAATAAATCTACTTTTTTTGCACTGGTATCCCCTTTGTTTACAAAAAAGATATTTGATTATGGAACGTAGTATAGTTGTATAATAGAACTTGTGTCGCCCTTACCTTCACATACTCAATCATACTGTTTATAATATCAGAAGAATTGGTTCACACGCGCTCCTCGTGCGTGACCAATACTGAGCGCTCCCGAACTTACGCACACATACACAATTTGAACGTACATCTACACACACAATTAACACCAATCCATTTTCGTCACATACAACAACTGTACTTTAATACTAGTTGTATATAACTTGTGCCCTTGCCACCAACACAATCATAATGATTTTATCATCAGAAAAAATGTGCGTATGTTTGTGATTCAATCGCGCGCAACGCCTTAATCATTTATTATGAAACTTGCAATGAATAGCACATACGCTTTTTACCCGGATACAATTTAAATAAATGATGCCGCGGTTCCAAGCTGATTCAAATATAAAGTTTAATTTTGATTGTCACTGCGATATTCAATATATTTCGCTATACAAGTAAACGTTACATACACATTAGCGTGTGTCCACACACATCTAGCCTTTTGTGGTTGCGACGACGGGCGCGAAGTGTCAAACTTATATGCGACTTGGCTGTGTGGACAAACACTTAAGATAGGCGTTTTTTTTGAATTATAGTAATTCAGCTTTCTTTATAATTATCTTTCTTTTAAGCTTCTGTTGGTATCAGACTAAACCAAAACTTCATTTAACGGAATCCATCTCGTTCTGTTTTGCAAAGAGTAAAAGAGATGTTCATGGTTTAGTTCGTTTGTTGCCAACAGAAGCGATACCAGTAGATTTGCATCTATGTTGCTCTGCTATTGTGTATTAGTTTAGTATTTGTACCTATTTTATATTAGCTATAATAACAAGACCTAACCATAAATAATCTAAATATGTAAAACTCTTGCGTTACTGACTGACTGATCTATGAACACACAACCTAAACCACTGCTCAAAGAAACTTACGATGCAGAAGGGTTGAATTTAGAAAATAACTTCACCTACTTAGTATTCACAAACAAAAAACATAAAAAAAACACTGTGACACGAGAATTTTATATATTAGATATTGTAAATGAAAAAGAAGCTCTGTCTGTCTGTTTGTGTCGTTATCACGGGGTTAAACCGCTGGGCCGATTCTGATTAAATTTCATATAGAGAAAGTTTAAAATCTTGGGACGGACATAAGCTACTTTTTCCTAAACCTTTCTAATTTACAGGATTTTTAATGTTTTAAGATAATGTCGTCAAATTTTTTTTCTGAATCTACTCTAGAAATAATGTGACGTCACATGCTTGTTAACAAGTAAAAAACGTCGTGTTTTATAGGCGATAATAATTTATCATTCTGTGATTTGAGTAAAATTATCAGTGATTTCTGCATTAAATTGAGTTACAAATGTGTGTAAAATACGTCGGTAAAAACCCCCGGAAAAACTATTTAATGTTTTCCAAAAAATATTAAAATGCGTCGAAAGTGGTTGGAAATTTCTAGGAGAAATATTTTTTTCTGTGGAGATCACATCAATGTAGGTAAACTTACCTACTTATTACTAAACTAGCGACCCGCCCCGGCTTCGCACGGGTAGCATGTTATTATACATATAAACCTTCCTCCTGAATCACTCTATCTATTAAAAAAAACCGCATCAAAATCCGTTGTGTAGTTTTAAAGATATAAGCAAACATACATACATACGCGGGAAGCGGAAAGCGACTTTGCTTTATACTATGCAGTGATTAATTAAGTTACACTTGACTGGTGTTTAAACATAGATAAATAATTGTTTATTTTTAGGTTATTTTTTTCCTTATCGCTTTTTGAAGGTGTTATAGTATATATTATTGACTGGCCTTACAGCTCAGTTAGTACTCTCGGAAACTCTGCTCTCTAGGGTTGTGGGTTCGATACAAATATTTGTGTGATGAATGAGATGTTTGTTCTGCGTCTGGGTGTTGTAATTCTACAAGTATTTACAAAAATATCGTAATTTTTTTCTCCTTTTCCCACTTAATGTGGGGTCGGCACAACATATTGCGAAGAGGATTTTTGGCTTATGTTTTACAACCGGCTGCCTGCATGACGTCTTTGGGAATTAATCTATATATATAACTAGCTGACCCGTGCCCGCTTCGCTGTGCGTAAGACATTTCTAATACCATCGCGGACTTTATTGTAGAAAAAAAATGTGTTTATTTACGACATCACATTAGAAACCTCTAAAATTATCAGTGTTTCTCTACTATATTATGCATGTATTATACATATAAACCTTCCTCTTGAATCACTCTATCTATTAAAAAAAACCGCATCAAAATCCGTTGTGTAGTTTTAAAGATATAAGAAAACATACATACATACATATTACATACAGACGCGGGAAGCGGAAAGCGACTTTGCTTTATACTATGTAGTGAAAATGAATCGCCGAAATGTATGTACGCGCATAACTTCCGAACGACTGCACCGAATTGAATGATTAATTTTTTTATGTGTTTCTTATTGTCAGGACAAGGTTTGTATATAGAAAATTTATAAAAAATTAATTCGACGCTGTGCTATCGATTGTTCAGCTAGGAGAGAGATTATTATGCAGCTGCAACAACTCTTACATGAGTTTGATACTACGGTTACGGGAAAAGGAACGGGAATATGGGGATACGAAGTTCGCCGGGTCAGCTTGTTTACATAAAAAAAAACAGGCTAAGTGCGAGTCAGACTCGCGCACGAAGGGTTCCGTACCATAATCTATAAAAAAACGGTAGAAAATCATGTTTGTTGTATGGGAGCCCCCTTAAAAAAATATTTTATTCTGTTTTTAGTATTTGTTGTTATAGCAGCAACAGAAATACATAATCTGTGTAAATTTCAACTGTCTAGCTATCACGGTTTATGAGATATAGCCCTGTGACAGACAGACGCACAGACAGACGGACAGCGAAGTCTTAGTAATAGGGTCCCGTTTTTACCCTTTGGGTACGGAATCCTAAAAAGTATTAAGTATATATCAGTAATCTGGTTTTCATAGTACAAGGGGTACTAACTTTGGGGCTAGATGGCGCTGTGTGATACTGTCCAAAATATTATTTTTTAAAAGCTTTTATTTAACTTGTAATTTATGAAACGAATGTTTGTTAAGGTGGAATCTTGCAACTCAATTTTGAAGCTGTTATCCCCAACCGATTGAGCTGAAATTTTGCATAATTATGTAATTTCGGTGACAATGCAATAATATGGGGACAGCGAGCTGATCTGATGATGGAATAAGGAGTTGTTCAACGAAACTCCTCAGTAAATAGTCTGATTGAGTTCAAACTTCGCATACTTATCAATCTCAAATGACAATGACAATGTAATATTATGATACTAGCAAGCTGTTCTGATGAAGGAGTTCGGTCGTGTTTGAGCTCGTTGGACTTGTCTTAACGAGCTTTAGGATCATTATAGCTTGTTTTTAAAAATATATTTTTAATAGTAAAACTTATTATTTATTTATTTACTAATATTAATTTTATTAGAATTATAAGTGGTCGTTGTAGGCCCTCGGGTCGCAATTATTGCAATAGGGTTTAAGATGCTGCTCTTGATGTACAGATATACAATACAGTATGTTAAAAAGCAATTTACATTGGATTCTGTTTAGCAATATGAATTTACAATCGCTTCGGCTAAAGCGATCAAAGCTAAGAAACCAACTTTTCAACCCGGGGTGTGTAGCACAGCTCACATTGCAGTGCCGAGTGCTGAACGCGCTAGACGTCTCATATGCACCACTCAAAATTAATAATTCGCGTTTCGCTCATCTTTGACCGCTGCCTGTTTTCGCCATGAGTTCTGAAAAACTCGTGGCAAATGAACTCCTTGCTTTCCTCCAAGACTTGGGTGACATGGACGAAGTCTCGGCAATACAGATCTGTTGGTCGAGTTTCTCCGAAAGTGAGATTTCGCGAGGCGAGAACTCTATAGTACTAGTCGTTAAACATCATTGAGCAGATGCGTAGCTACCGAAAGGATGAACGCAGTCTGCAATACATAATCACCGTCTTCAAGGTGACTGATCCAGAAGACGTGCCCGCGTTCGTAGCCCGTTTCTTGCACCGTGTCCCGCCACTGCATTTTGACCTCGTCAATTGTACGTGTCTACTCAAGGACATCAACTCCTTGAAGTCGACCGTGGCCGAGATGCAATTAAAGTTGGATGTGGCTCACAGTACCATTTTTGTCCTGCATACCGAAGTTGCGTCATTGCGCAATCACACTTCGGTGATTGGGTTACCTGAGTCGTTCAACGTAATTGCTCGTCGCGGTGGGCAGTTAAATGATACTGAATGCACTTTAGTCAAGCTAAACCCGAGCGACCACTACCAAGAGAAAGAAGCAGAAACACCGCGAACATAATCGTGGCGTTTTGCCTTCGAAGGGCCGCTGCGACAAGGAGGGTTTTGTAGGAAGAAGAGAAAACCCACTTGCCGTAACCAGTGCGGGACTGTTGCACAGACTATCGGAACCATCTGTTTGCGTGCAGAGGTTCCCTCGCAGCTCTACGTGTCTCAGAAGACCCAGTTTACCAAAGGTTTAAAAGTTGGTTTCTCGCCACAATGTTGGTTTTGTGCGCCTGCGGAACGCTATGACATTGCGTAATACGGCGCCGTCAATCCGTGTAAAATAGTGAATTCAATTGTGTTTTTTAATATGTATGTTAGTCTGTAAGGCATTTATTGATATTGGCCTATGTTCTTGTATTTTTTGGCTCGCCCCGGCTTCGCACGGGTTTTATTCTGATGTATAAGCTATTATAACTGTAAAGTTTAATTTTAGTCCATTCTGTGGTTTTTGCGTCAAAGAGTAACTAACACACACACACACATTCGCATTTATAATATTAGTAGGATTAGTAGGATTATATTATTATTAGCCAAGCGCGCACACACGTATGCGCGTGACTATTTATTATACGAGGATTGTTATATTTCTGCACTTTGCCGCTCTACAGCCATTTAAATACATTAAATGCTGCAGCTCCGGCTTTGCAAGGGTGTACTTATGAAGAGTATAGGCACTTTTTTTTTAATCTTAGGTATCAATATTGCAGTTTTCTTAGGTATCTAAATGTTTTTATTTTAAATTATGGCTCAATATTACTCGCTGCTGATGTAGCTTTTGACAGGAAATATAATTGTAAAATTGAACCATAATTTTTTAAGTTATCCGGTTGTATAACAAAAAAATACGAAAATACAGTTTTTTTTATTTTCCTTATAATATTAGTATAGATATGAATAAAAACATAAAATTTATACTACCTAATCTTATAAGGAAAAAAAAAACATAGAGTATGGTTATAGTTTAGTAAGTAGTAAATAGTGTCATAGCATGGAAAGATGTATATTGCAAAAACATTTTATTTTATGATTGCAAAGCTTTATGTATACCAATTGTGTAATATGCATGCCATAGTGTTTATGTACGTAAAATACTGTAGCTGTAAGCACCTGTGCAACATTTTTATTTATTTTTTCTTTTCACTTATATATTTTTTTGCTAAATGTGTGCATGTGCTATATGTAACGTTTAGACGTACCTCTTACTACCCCCTTTAGGCATATTCACGGACCCGACCGCCTGGAGATCTGAGAGAGAACTACAGACCTTACTTCAGGATTACAGTCACGATCTTATATATATATTTCAAAAAATCTTATTCGTAAAAGCTTGTCATTCTCAAATGGTGCGTTTACCAACAAACAGCATTCATTTCTTATGTAAACATTACATAAGACATAAGATAACAGGACACGAGACATTACATAACATTATTTCTTAGACAAATATTATCTACAGTTCGGCAGCACTGTCTTTTGTTTTGAACAGACTATGTTATTAACGGTAAGTCTTACCTATAAGGTAACCACGTGACAACGTCGCAGTAATAGCACGCGCAAAGTTGAGTAGCGTCTTTTTCATACAAACGTATACTCCCTGGATAATGAAACTAGGCCGACATTTTTTATCTCTCGTCTTAATTATAATAATAAGTTTCTCAGCAAAAAGGCCCTCTTAGTTGTTGGTCGCGACCCCATTAGACCCAAATAAATAATTATAAATGTTTATTATCATAAAAACAGGTGACATACATGCTATGAAGTCTACGTGGAAACACTTTTTGAATATCTGATAAAGATATTCGGCGATTCAAAGAATAAAATTCCGCAAAATTTAAGTCGGTTTTATGTATAGTTATTAAACCGAATTTTATTTAATCATTTAAACTATCAATAATTTCTTAAAAATTATCCACATTCTTGCGTAATCCATGGCCACCATGCTAATGTGATTGAAGTCGCTTTCTACTTGGTTTTACATTAGTTACGTACTTTCCAGACGCAGCGACACTGTCGGTCGGTACGTAGAGACGCGTGCTGCGATACGTCGTGGTGACGTACTATTTTCCGAGGAACCTTACGCTTGGGTGCCGCTGCCATGCGAGCTGCCGCTTTGCGACGGCTGCTGCGCGGCACACATAAACCTCGTGCCGTGAGTATGTTGCATGCTACATTCGACTATCAGACTCACTTACACAGCTTTACCACTAAGGGGGCTCTGAGTGTCCAGTGGCGCCCCCAAGTGATTTTTAAATATATATTTATATTTAAAATAAATATGCATAAAAAAAGAACGTCCCTTTGTAATGTAATTAATCCACGTATTCAGGAACGACACTGTGAGAACACGCACCCGCAGTGGACGAAATTTTTTTTCATAAACATCACTTTATGTGTTCAGGCACTGTGGGTGCGTGTTCTCATAGTGTCGTTCCTGAATACGGGGGTTAGTGACAAGACTATGCGACATAAAACTATTTTTTATGTTAGAGATAATGTCATTAATGTAATACAACATAAGTCTTCTTTTTTTCTTTAAAAAAAAAAAGCTTGAACAGTCTTTAGAGTTTAGTTACAGCACGTAGAATGGAACGTAAATACGTAACATTTTATAAGCGCCATCTTCCGGCAGTACGATGACAACCTTGAGATTACGGTAGATGGCGCCAAAAAGGATTTCCTCCATAACATTAAATTAGTAATTTAAAAAACCCCCGTTCTTCATATAGTTAAACAGATTTTTATTATTTATAGAAAGCTAAAAACATTATCGAACAAGTCACCTTTCATAAAAAAATAAAACTTAATCACAATCGGTTTATCCGCTTAGAAGGCAGTCACAAATACACAGACAGACATTTTAAACTTCTAACATTCCTCTTTATGCGTCGGGGTTTACAAAATAAAGCTTTGAAATAATATTAGCGAGTGAAATTTACTTTAATAATATGAAAAGCGTCATTTTCATTTCTAACGTAATGAGGATTGAGAAAGGAATGCTTAGATGGTATGGGCATGTAGAGAGAATAATTATTGACAAAACAGGTATATAAGGCGAGTGTGAATGGGAACGTTGGAAGATGTGGGCCAAATTGGTGACGACCGACGACCATGCATGAGGAATGTGATGAGCATGAATGAAGCAAAAGAAGTGTCAGCAAGTGAAAAGCCGCGATCTCTGCCTACCCCTCTCTGAAACAGGCGTGATTTGATGTATGCATGTACCTATGTATCTTTATGCGAGTCTAGAGAGTCTAGCCTACCTAACTACCGACCTCAAGACAAAAGCGATTCTATTAAGTAGGTAGGTATATTTTACGACGTTTTGATTTGATACTCGCAAGATAGGTGATGTCATCCTAGTAGTTTTATGTATTTTATGTACTATTTTAAATTAGTAAAGATCTGACAAAGATCTGCTCCTATGATATTCTTCAAATTAAGCCTGTTTTTAGGGTTTTGTAGTCTGTCTGTCCGCCTATCCGCAGTCTCTCCTAAGCTCAGAGACTATTAATGCTAGAAAGCTGCAATTTAACATGAATATACATATGAGTCAATCCAACAAAGTGGTAGAATAAAATCGTATGGTATGGTGTAACGTTGGATAGGTCTTTAATAGTTATTTGTTATACAAGAGTGCAAAGTTGCTTTTTAACCGCGTGTTCAATTTTGATGACCGAGCAAGCGAAGGATTCTAAAATTGAATCACGAGCACAGCGAGTGATTCAAAATTAGAATCCTGAGCATTAGCGAGGGAATCAAAAGAGCACGAGGTGAAAAATCACACGTAACTTTTCATTCCACCTCAGCGAGGAAATGACTAAATGCAAAAAAAAACGTTATAATCACAAGATAGGTACTTTTATTTCAGTTTAGGTATTAACTACTACATTATGACAGGTAAGTATTACAGAATAATCTTAATAATGACGTGAGAAAATGCCGCGTAAAGAACCGCGTACAAAGCAAATTGAAAAAAAAACCGGCCAAGTGCGAGTCGGACTCGCGCACGAAGGGTTCCGTACTATTATCAAAACGGCAAAAAAAATCACGTTTGTTGTACGGGAGTCTCACTTAAATATTTATTTTATGCTGATTTTAGAGAAATACATCATCTGTGAAAATTTCAACTGTCTAGCTATCACGGTTCATGAGATACAGCCTGGTAACAGACAGACGGACAGCGGTGTCTTAGTCGTCCCGTTTTTTACCCTTTAGATACGGAACCCTAGAAACATAAAAAATAATTCATAATATCTCGTAACCTACCTATTTACCTAACTACGTAGTTAGCATTCCACACGTGACAGGTTGCAATCCCGTCGCCGCTTTCAAGAATACTAACAGGTTTCCTCACGATGTTTTCCTTCACTGATAAAAACACGTGTAACGCGCATATAGGTAGGTACATTTTTCGAACAGAAATATCCATTGATGCACGGCCAGGATTCGAACTCGAAATTAATTGGAAATTAATAATATCTACCTAGGTACCTATTTACCTAACTACATGAATTCAATAATTCAATTTCAAACTTTTTATTCGATCATGTGAAGTACCACCTATTTACCGACTTACTTTACCGATAGTGGTAAAATAGCGCCACCTGCCAGCGGATTCGCAAACCTCTTTCATCTTACCTCTCAAACCCCGAGCGGTCGCATGAGACCGCGAAAAGTACCTATAATACGTAGTAACATCAAATGAAACTAGATGGCGCTGGAATGCAAAAATCAAGTTTGTTGTATGGGAGCCCCCCTTAAATATTTATTTTATTCTGTTTTTAGTATTTGTTGTTCGAGCAGCAATAGAAATACATAATGTGTGAAAATTTCAACTGTCTAGCTATCATGGTTCATGAGATACAGCCCTGTGACAGACAGACAGACGGACAGACGGACAGACGGACAGACGGACAGCGAAGTCTTAGTAATAGGGTTCCGATTTTACCCTTTGGGTACGGAACCCTAAAAAGAACACCAAGAAGGTTCCGAGTCTGAGTTTTTAACAAATTAAAAAAAAGTTTATGATATATTCGGCACCATAGAGGTAGCAGTAAATAGGTTTAATGATTTTTTTAATTCACAAACTTAGTGCACACGATGTTCTAAATTCAATTTACTTTATCCTCTAGAGAATAAAAACGGCTTTTGCACTCAGATATTGAAGAGCAAAAATACTCTTTCCGAGATGGTGGGATGAAAAAAGTATTGTGGGTTTTATAAAACAACTTTTGGATTAAGAGATCCGTTTGTGAAATATTAAGCTTTAAAGGGCCATTTTTAGTTAGAAAAGAGTGTATATCCCTATAATCTAAAATATAGGATTTGGAGACGTGAAAAAATTCACGGTAGTAGTAAATATAACGAACTTAAAAGGAAAACTATCACAGCTAAATAGGCATTACAAGATTTCGAGTAATAGACGTAATAGTCGACAAACTTATAAAATGGACGGAGAAGTAATAATAAAAATGTAGTACAAATACCATTGAAATTTACATAAATAAGGTTGTTAGCTGTGTAAACTACGAAAACCTACATTGCGCGTAACGATACGCACTTGGCTCGTTTTTTATCCTAATGTATTTATTTGTATCTCTTTCAGTTGTAACATATGTTCGCGTAGTACATACTGCAATCTGGATTGCCGGCAACGCGCTTATCCTTACCACAAGTATGAGTGCATTGGCGCTCAGGCCGATCTGTTCCCGACCATAGGCATCGCTCACCTGGCGCTGAGGTAAGGGATCTGCCATCTACACGCCAAGCACTAAATATACTTACTGATTATTCAGTATAAAGGGAAATGGGCAAATTGATATGAAAGGGTACCACCAATAGAAATGATGTAATGTCGGACGGACAACGGACGGGCAAAGATTTGAATAAGGCTGTCTTAATAATAGTCTGGTCAAAAAAAGCTGAATTTTAGTAGGGACCTTGGGTACACCAGTAGAAAAAACCGGCCAAGTGCGTTTCGGACTCGCGCACGAAGGGTTCCGTAACATTATCTATCAAAAACGGCAAAAAAACACGTTTGTTGTATGGGAGCCTCCGTAAATATTTATTTTATTCTGTTTTTAGTATTTGTTGTTATAGCGACAAAGAAATACATCATCTGTGAAAATTTCAACTGTCTAGCTATCACGGCTCATGAGATACAGCCCTGTGACAGACAGACGAACAGACGGACAGCGAATTCTTAGTAATAGGGTCCCGTTTTTACCCTTTGGGTACGGAACCCTAATAAAGTGCCAAAAGTCCCCATAAATCCCATGTGCTAAAAATGTTATTCAAGATCAAAGGTATTTTTATTTCTCGATAACGATAAGTTTTATCAAAAGCCCTGACTAAAATGTAGATCATAAAATTATCTACAAAAATAGTCCAAATACGTTTTTTTTATCTAAGAATCACCATTCCTAAGATATTGCCGTTTGAAAAGTCAAAGGACATGTTGATATTTAACCTTGAATAACTTTTTTAGCACACACTCTATAATTCAGCTCTTAGTTCGGTCAAAATAGTGAATAAATAACAAATACTCCGATAGAGCTGAATTTTCGTGGAGACCTTGGGAATACCAGTAGAAATAAAATATCAAAAGTCCTCATATCCCATGTGTGCTAAATAAGTTATTTCAAGGTCAGACATCTAAATTTTTGGTTTTTGTTTATTAAATTAAATTAAAATTAAATTCATTTATTGAATCAGACATACAGTGGTAATTTTTTTGTTAGTATTATTGTCTTAAAAACTATGTTAATATTTAATGTAAGCACAATATAGGTACAATAGGTAGGTAGTGTAATTGAAAGCTTTCACTCGTATCCCGGGATCGACCCCTATTCTGGCGGGAGAATCTACCTGGTCAGGACCCGAATAAAAGCCTTCATTACTGGCAAGTCATACCGATCAGGAATGACCTGCAGGATGCTGTTAGAACTGCCTCGCAATCTGCTGTGCAATGAGGCAGTTTTCTTACGGATGATGGCATGAAACCCATCAACCCGTGCCTCCGCAAACATAGCACTGCAGAAGCGAGGCAGTCCCATCAGCATTCTAAAACCATTATTATATTGGACGCGCAGAGCACTAAGCGATCTCTTAGTATATACTAAGAGATCGCTTAGTGCTCTGCGGTTCAACTATAATAGTTGAGCCACAGGCTGCTCGTATAAAAAGATTGGCAGTAGGCTTTGAATAGAGTTACTTTCACTTGCCTACAGCAACGAGCAAACCTGCGTGCCTTTATTGAAAAGTCTACTTTGACCGGACCATCTGTCGGAGTTTTTGTTATTTTGTCACTATTTTTATGTCTATTTTGACCGAATTATAAGTGACCGAATTCAATTAAAAAAACAGTCCATGTGCGTTTCGGACACGCGCATGAAGGGTTCCGTACCATTATCTATAAAAAACGCCAAAAAACGCCACGTTTGTTGTATGGAAGCTCTACATAAATATTTATTTTATTCTGTTTTTAGTATTTGTTGTTATAGCGACAACCGAAAAACATCATCTGTGAAAATTTCAACTGTCCAGCTATCACAGTTCATGAGGTAGCCTTGTGACAAACAGACGGACAGACGGACAGACAGACGGACAGCGAAGTCTTAGTAATAGGGTTCCGTTTTTACCCTGTGGGTTCGAAAATACTTTTTTACCGACATATTTTTTGTCAATGCTTTTGTAGTGTGGTTTGTTTTTTACGACAAAGATAACTTAAGGATTTAATCTAGATAAATTACAGACAGAAACACGATTGGTGAAACTTTTCTCGATAGATTTATTTTCCAAAGTTGGCTCTTTAAATACACTAGTTTCGTTTTTAATAAAAATTATAAATAAGCTAAACTGTTCATTTGTATATAATTCGTTAGATAATCATACTAGTTTTCAAGATAATGCAATTTTATCACTTTTTCCGTCTTATCAGGGTAGATTCAGCCCATACAAAAAGTCTAAAATTTCAAGTATCGCCTTAACTATGAATAGCTTTTTTAGCACACATGGGATCTTTGGGTCTATGGCACTTTATTTCTACTGCTGTACCCCAAGGTACCACCCTACTTAACTATAAGATTTTGATACAAATTTTTGATACCCTATGTTACACTATTGCAAATTGGTAAGGCACTATAATTTTTTTGAAAATAAAATATTGCCTATCTTACTCGTTGATAATGTAGCTATAGATAGATGAATTCATTTTGAAAATTGATTAATTTGTTTTTTGTTTATCCATTACAAACAAAAATACAAATGTTACCTCCATAAAATATTTGTATAGAGAATGTTTTTTTGTATTCTTTCCAGGGTTCTTTTAATATCGACCATCAACGGCTTCCCTGGGCTACCCGAAGGGATGCCCGCGCCTACAAAAGCCGCCGATCTGTTCTCAGGCTACGAGAATGTGGACAACATTGAAATATACAACAAAGAAACGCATCCCTTTTATAGGATGTTCAATCTCATCACCAACTTCGAGAAGATGAACAATATGGATTACATACAGTATGCTTTGGTAAGACACAGGTGGCGATTCGGCAAACTGACTGAAATTTTGTATAATACGAAAGATCTTATTCTGTTCACGTTAAAGTCTAAATTAGCGTAATATTTTGAGTGTCAGTCTTCAATTTAGGATAGTTTAGACATATCTAACATAATACAACCAAGTGTGATATTAGTCAACGCTAATTAAAAAGTTTAACTCTTCTCATTATGAAAATTGATAGTTTTATCAAAACTATGTCTATAAAAATGTTTCTCTCATAATCTTAACTCTTTTTAAAAAAAAAACTGGCCAAGTGCGAGTCAGACTCGCGCACGAAGGGTCCTTACCATTAACTGTAAAAAACGGTAAATAAATCGCGTTAGTTGTATGGGAGCCCCACTTAAATATTTATTTTACTCTATTTTTAACAAGCTAACCCGGCGAACTTCGTATCGCTTTAGAATTAACTCCCGTTCCCGTTCCCGTTTCCAGCCAAATCGGTTCAGCCGTTCTTGAGTTATAAGTGTTGTAACAAACCCGACTTTCTTTTATATAGTTAAATGTTAATCATTTGTCATTATTTCTGAACGCACGCATGAATATTTGAGGAACTTCTATGTATCTGCTTAATGCACTTTCCAACCTTTTTAATTGATTAAAAAAAACAGATAATAGTTTATTCACCCTTTTTAAATAGTTTACACAAAATACATTTCTGAACGCATGCATAAATGTCAATCATTACTTACAGTATTTGACAGGATGGACAACAAAATGTTTGACATGTACTAAACCATAATTGAAAATGATTCATCTTTCATAATCATGTATTCGTCGAGTTTTCATTGTTTTTAAGATTTATTCTGCTATTTGGGGCGGAGACAAATCCAACGAATCAATAACCATGAAAATTGATCCAGCAGATCTCGAGTTATAAGTGTTGTAACAAACCCGACTTTCTTTTTTATAGTAAAAGATACTTGTTGTTATTACGGCAACAGAAATACATAATCAGTGAAAATTTAAACTGTCTAGCTATCACAGTCTATGAAATACAGCCTTGTGACAGACAGACGGACGGACAGACGGACAGCGGAGTCTTAGTAATAGGGTCTCGTTTTTACCCTTTGGTTACGGAACCTTAAAAATAGTAATTTTATCATGTCTATGTCTAATATTCTTTACAAAAAAAGTAAATTTTATCAAAACTATCCCAGTTTTGAAACTGTCCCTAAAAAATTGACGCTTACTGAAACTTGTAAACATAATAATAATAATCGTATTTTACCCAATTTAGTCAGTTTGTAGTGATAACAATTGCTACCACAGTCTACACAAGTCGAAACTCCAGTGATAGGTACCAACTACCAACTACCATAATGCATTACCTAGACAAAGTCACGCTTTCATAAAATCGCTTAAAAACATGAAAGTTTGGTTAAAAGTATGAGGATTTTTATGATTATGAAGACATTGATATACAGTTGTGGATATATAATCAGAAACATCGACCATGGCTTCTATTTTCAGTATAAACGAATTATAATGCACTCAAACGTAAATATAAAAAACAATAAAAACAGATAATAATGTTTCAACTTTATTATGATAAAGTTGATGCTAATGTTTTCTATTCAACCTTAAATATGGATGATTGTAAGATCATTCGAGAAGCTGTTCAAAACTGCATTCCGTTTTTTTTGGGCATACAGACCTAAATTCTACAAATTTCTAAAAATAAAATTATATAAAACATATCTGGGGGCACGGCAGTGCCCCCGCCAAGTCAAGCAATAAAGCGACACGGCTGTACCATCCTTTTCTCGAAGCAGTTCAGGCCATTTTCGACCCCCCTATAACTTCGTTGTGGATAAAACTAGAAGCCTGAATTTTCAGTAACCAAGCAGTCACTATATAAACACGGTATATTTCAAATTTCATTCAATTTGAACCAGTAGATTATGAATTATAACTAGTCAAAGTTTCCTATTTTGTCACTCACTCACTCACTCACTCACTCACTCACTGACCGATCATCAAAAGTTTAAGCCACTTCTAGCAGACATAGAAGCATCAAATTTTGAATACAATTAGTGGTTAGTGTATAAATCAAGGAAAAACCTAAATATTTTGCAATTTCGATCCAGTTTTCTAGATACACCGACTGCATAAATAACTTTTTAACCCCATATAAATATATAGGATTACAAAGTTACATTTGCAGTTAGGCACCTAGATATGATTATGTTGGAAGGTAACTTGTAAAATGGTCAACGGAATGATAGTAGAAGGTACCGGAAAGGAAAAAAAAACCGGCCAAGTGCGAGTCGGACTCACGCATGATGGGTTCCGTACCATTATCTATAAAAAACGGCAAACAAATCACGTTTGTTGTATGAGAGCCCCACTTAAATATTAATTTTATTCTTATTTTAGTATTTGTTGTTAGAGCAGCAACATAAATACATCATCTGTGAAAATTTCAACTGTCTAGCTATCACGGTTCATCCAGCCCTGTGACAGATAGACGAACAGACCGACGGACAGCGGAGTTTTAGTGATAGGGTCCCGTTTTTACCCTTTGGGTACGGAACTCTAAAAACTAGGACTATCTACAAAAATAAATGAGATGCTATCAAAAACATAACTTGTAAAAAAAGCCAAGTCTCGCCACGCAACTCAGTTCTTCTACCGTAAAAAGTCGTGAGATCCATGTAATACCAAGTCGGTTAATTTATTCAGTCCCTACTTTAAGGGTCCTTCTATCCTAAGTTATTACGTAAAGGTAGCTAATTACGTAATAACATAAGACAGAAGGACCCTAAACTGAGTTGCGTGGCGAGACTTGGCTTTTTTTACAAGTTATGTTTTTGATAGCATATACATGTCCACATACGCGTTACAGATGAATGTCAATATGATGTTTTTGATCAAGTGATTATTATTTTCTAGTAAAAATCCAATTCAATTTTGTCAATCCATTTTTTTCATACTCGTTTTAGTAACAGTAGCAGACAGCTATATTTATTTGGTTAATTTGAATAATATAAGCGTAGCTTTGATTTTAATTTCAGTTATTGATATTCCAATGCATGTTTTGTGACCAGTTGCTAGTCAAAACTACTTTATAATCCTTGAGTATTTTCCATTTGAATGTACCTCCTTGAATCGTTTTATTTGCAAACTAAAATGTTGTAGGATAATTTTATTTTAAAGAATGTTATTTTCTTCCTCGTTTTGATACAATCCTCTAGCTAGATCTAGATCCATAATTATATAACGTTTCTATACTTCTACTGCAGAAATTAAAATTGGCAGGTGCCTAAGTGGCTATAGCATTGTTTATTCTAGTTGAAGAACACTTTTGGCTAGTCAGTTTTTTACTCTAGGCAAATACAAATGCGTAATTAATTGTAGATTTTATAACATTATTTTTCTTATTTCAATTATACAGTCCCTCCCATTCACCCATTATCGGTTAATTTTATATTTTTATCCGCACGATCATTTGTTGCTCTTTCTCAATGTTTTAATATTTAAATAGATAATCTTGATATTTAAAGTGACCGTGGCACGTAATTATAAAAAAATAAAAAATAAAGATCCAGATTCAAAAAGTATTGTCAGGTGTGGGGTTCGACCCACGCTCCCTCTCGGGAACCAGAGCTTAAATCTGGCGCCTTAGACCACTCGGCCAACCTGACGATATACTAAGTGACGAATACTAGCATTACAACAATATCAATGACACAGCCTAACGTGGCCTATGTTAAAATATGAGATTCGTATCTAAATATATATAAATTACGCGTCACGTTGTTTGACTTAACCGATTTTAATCAAACTTTGCACACCATGTGCAGTTTGATCCAACTTGAAAGATAGGATAGCTTACATCTCAATTTATAGTAACAATATTATTTTATTGCAAATTATTTGTTTGTTACCTGTCAGTCACAATTATTTGTTAGCTCCAAAAGATTCTAACAGATGGCAATATCTGTTGACACAGCAACGCGTGGCCGGGTCTGCTAGTAACTTATCTATACATATAATAAAACTGTAGAATAGTTCAATTCTGTACATTGAATAGAAACTAAAAAAAATACTCCTAGGGGCCTTTATACAAGTAACACAAGCAAATAAAAAACATTTTGAAATTTTTGTCTGTCTGTCTGTCTGTCTGTCTGTCTGTTATCCGGCTTTCACGCAAAAACTACTGGACGGATTTTGATGAAACTTTTATTATTATGTAGCTATTAGTCGTCGGCAACATATAGGCTATAATTTTTTTTGAAGATTGGAATACCAAATGTGAATCTATCTGTCCCCCAGCGAAGCGGGCACGGGTCAGCTAGTAAAATCAATATATTGAGAAACATGAAAGCCTGGCGGGATCTCGACTTTAAATTCCAATGTCATGAATACGAATCGCGGTCGTGCGCCAATAGAATTGTCGGTACGAAAAAAATATGTCTGTACCAACACGTGCTCCTTAATATTCTTATAAGCAAACATGCGACATTCAAGCTATATCTTTTCTTGAATTTTACAATCTGTCGAAACATTCATCCATAAATTCTCGGTTTACTTTATTCGATGTTATTTATTATGACAACATTTAATTCGAATTCATAGATATATATCCGATTACGATTATCGGAACAACTTTTTTTTTTTAGTTTTTAAAATGTTTTATTCCAATCTTGTATTAATTTGCGTCCCTATGATTACGTCAATCAGGGGGAGACGAGGTTATACATAACGAGTACTTATTATAGCATGGATTGATATGGTATAAAGGATGCTACCCTATACAGGGGGACATCAAAGAGTATTTATTAAAAAGACTAGACCTTGAAACGATATTAGCGAGGGGTGCGCCCAGAGGGTTCGAGATCAATAGAAACATACGTTGCTATGAGTGACGAAAGAAATTGTCACTCAGTTATCACTCAATTTTGATTTATGTCGCCTCATAACTTAGTTGGTACAATTACTGCCTTCTGCGCTGTAGGTTGTGGGTTCGATCATCACCCACGACAAATATTTGTATGATGAACATAGATGTACGTTCTGTGTCTGGGTGTTATTATGTATCATGTATGTATTTACAAGGAAAAAGTATATATAAGTATTATATCAGTTATCTACAAGTACAAGCTTTGCATAGTTTGGGGCTAGGTGCTGAGTGATATTGTCCACCAAAATAAAAAAAATATAAAGTTATGGTTCAAAGATAAAAAACAGTAAAAATAAATTGGAGCCTTCCTGTATTGAAACGATATAAATAAATGTTTATTTAGAGAAAATGAAATACGATCACGACTATAATACCGAAGTAAAGAAGAGAACTAAATATGAAAGTAATGAATATCGGTTAGTATTCTTAGAAACGGTGATGAGCTTGCAATCCGTCACGTATGGAATGCTAACTACTACATAATTTTGGCACGTGCCACATTATAATGTTTGGATATCTGACTAACCCCATTAGACATCTTCAAGGTTCTAAGCGCCTTTGTCATAAGATTATTTATCTATAATATAAAAATAAGTCGGGTTTTCCTTCCTGACGCTATAACTCCAGAACGCACGAACCGATTTCCACGGTTTTGCATTCGTTGGAAAGGTCTCGGGCTCCGTGAGGTTTATAGCAAAGAAAATTCAGGAAACTTTTCAAGAGAAAAGCAGGAAAACTGGAACGAGAACAGGAACGGGAACGGGAACGGGAAAGGGAACGGGAACGGGAAGAGAAATTTCAAGAGAAAAGCAGGAAAACAGGAACGGGAACTTAACACAGCATTTGTTAATTCTAAAGCGATACGAAGTTCGCCGGGTTAGCTTGTACTATATATTTTCCTTTCGTATCATTAAACTGTTGGTTTAGTTTTGTCTTCAAATGTTAAATTATAAATAAAATAAAATAGGGTCACGACTGTCAGCCCCAAGTACGGCAGACATCCTCTCACATCTTCAGACGCTTAGATCCTTTAAAGATGTCTAGTGGGGATAGTCAGAGGCACGTCCAAACATAATTTGTCACATGCCCACATTTTGCAGTAGTTAGTATTCCATACGTGACAGGTGGCAAGCCCATCGCCGCTTATAAGAATACTAACTGGTTTCCTCACGATGTTTTCCTTCACCGCTGTAAGCATGTGTTTTTGATGCGCATATACATTTTCGAACAGAAAAATCCTTTGATGCACGCCGGGATTCGAACCCACGACCTTCAGATTGAAAGTCGAGGAAAATCCCACTCGGCCAACGCGGCCAATGTTAAATTAATCTTACGAAATAGTAAAACTTTCTTTTGCACGTATATTAACATAAAAATAATGGTTTGCAAAACTAAGCCATTATGAAGGCCTGATCTTTTTTTAGACATATTCAATTCATACCTCACAGGCACCACCTAACCGCCCACCTTATTTTTTTATAGTTTTGGGGTATTATTTTTGCTGTATCGAAACAACTTTTATTTTATTTCGATAGGTAGATATTTTCTTATTGAAACAAGATAATAATTTCATTAGTTTAGCATAAAATTAAAATGTAAACGTAAAAAATCATTAAGATCCGTAATAGGCTATTTGACAGTATGAAAAATAAAGTGTTTTTGATAGTAATAATTAAAAAATGTAAATTATGCCTTCATCAAGTAAAATAAAGTAAAGTAAGAGTAAAATAACTTGAAAATAAACAATGATTTATTAAAAAACCCATAATTAAAATTATCTTTTTTTAAACGCCAGTCACGTGACACAAAACGGTTAGGATTGGTCGAATCGACGATGACGTAACATACTTGTCAATATGTGCACGCTTGCATACCACACAGTTTCCCTTCTTTCCTCTCTGTATTATGAGCACGTAGCCTACGG
This sequence comes from Hydriomena furcata, assembly GCA_912999785.1. Taxonomy (NCBI): domain Eukaryota; kingdom Metazoa; phylum Arthropoda; class Insecta; order Lepidoptera; family Geometridae; genus Hydriomena; species Hydriomena furcata. Next base: position 7,407,957 of record OU538821.1, read on the forward strand.
CAATCATGGACCCCAGTACCGACTAGTAGTAATAATGTATTTGTTTGATCGTAGACGTCAACAATGCTTATCCTCTACCTGGAGCACTTCACGTCGTTTTTCGAGTACCTCCCGGGCAGAATGCCTTACTCGCTTGACGTGGCACAGCTGCGCTTGTTTGCTGGCGCGCTGATGCTGCGCGCGCTCGGCCAGCTCGTGTGCAATGGGCACGCTGCCCTCACGCTCGCCGTCGTCGACGACGGAGAAGGTACCACACGTGATACGCTCCATACCACCTTGTTAGAATTGATCACCTGTTTATGTTTATTAAGTTACCAGCTTTTAGCAGCGACTTTATCGAAATTCAAACATTAAAAAATGGGAAAAAGTAGGCTATCCGTCTTAAAACTTTAAACTATTTCTATATGAAATTTCATTACAATTGGACTAGTGGTGACTGATAAGGTCACTAACAGACAGACCGAGTTACTTTCGCATTTATAATATTAAGTGTAGATTTAACTATAGATTACCAAAACACATTAAACCTAAGTAGGAACACGTCTAGAAGATTATTTTTCTTCTTCACCCATCGATTTTCATTACCACAGCTCTAGAGAATACCATTATCATAGAAAGTATTCTAGCATCATTTACTCTATTCTAAGATTATATAATACTCGTAGTTTTACTATGAAAGTTAATTGTTATAATTAAATTAGCTGATGCATAAACGTTTTTACCATAAATGTAACCATTGACATTTAAATATTTAAATTTGATCATAGATAAAAACTGAAATCTTGAATGTTGAAAAATATTTATTTTTATACTTGGTGTGATTTTGTATTTTGATTGTCTTTTTGTACAAACCAACATTGTGTTATTTCTGTCTTTTTGTACTTTTTGTAAACTTGAAGTATGTATTTTGAATAGATTGAAATAGTGTGACTGATTTTAAAATTAATCGCTTCTTGTCGTAGATCAAACTTTGACAGAACGTGAGGTGCGTCGTGCTACCGCTATTTATCCATCAGCAGCTATGATGAATCACTCGTGTGACCCGACAATTATAAACACGTACGTACCCCTTAAGGCCTGCGCAGAGTGACGGACGGCAGCGGAGAGGATTTAAAATTTATCAATTGCATCTAATAGTTATACAATCGATATAAGGTATATATTTAAATTTCAATGCTCGGTAATCTCACAATACACGATACACCCGGCGGATTTTTAAATTTTAATTCCTCTGCGCTGCCGTCCGCCAATGTGCTCAAGCCATTACTCATCACCACAACTCTTGTACAAACGTTAAAGGGTAGTTCTCATTTGACCGATCATCAGTTTTCTATATTGTGCTTTGTGTTAGTGAAGTAGATATACTGCTGGAAACAGCCTGGTTACAGACATACAGACTGACAGACAGACAGACAGACAGACAGACGGACCGAGTCTTAGTAATAGGGTTCTGTTTTTACCCATTAGGAATGGAACCCTAAAAAATACTGCAATTTAAGAAAATAAACAAAATAATTTAAGTCAGTTCATTTATAATTGATTTAAAAACTAGTCCTTTCCATGAATGATTTTGATGAGGTTTTTAAATAAAAAATGAGGACTAAATCGGAAGACGTGTAGTACAAAAGATTTACGTAACTCCATGTTAATATAGTCATCATGTTGACATCGGTGCTTCGGGTGTCATACCTACCCACTCGTATTTCGCAGCTGCCACGTGTAGCGAGGGGTGGCTTAAAAGGCCTAATTTTACAATAAAGAAATATTTATGTATTTTTATTTGTGTACCTACCCACATCTACACCTACACCGACACGTGGATTCCATCACGACACCCACCTATAGATTATGAGCGGTATCTACCTACTTAAAATCTGATGTATGTTCGTAAAAATATTAGTTTGTTTAAGGAAAATATCGATAATCATTCATGATGTAAATACTAGAAATAAAGATAAACTCCCTGATCCCACAACTAGGCTTACTAAAATTAAGAAATAATTCCAATAACAATGTGTAGGCTTCTATAACAAAATCCTAAGCTATCTATTAGCAAATTTAAAAACTGAATTAAACCTAAAATATGCAAAAAGGCTATAAAATATCTGATTATTTAGACGACAAAAAAGCCTGGGACTGAATATACTCCAACTCGCTCTATCAATAATTATTATGATTAACTTTGTATTAAAAATTAAGTAAAAAGATTTTAGAAAAAACAAACAATTAATGAAATTAAGCTAAATTAAACTAAATTAAATTAAACTTAATATTTGACGATTCTAAATGATATAAGTGATTTCAATGAATAAACTTTTTTTTTGAAAATATGACATCTACACTGCCATAATAAGTGGGTGTCCAAGAACCTGGCGTCCAACTGGATTCCCACGATGCCCCAAGTTCTAACAGTACTCAGAAAAATATTTTAAAAAATCCACCCCATGTACTTACAGAATTATACTGATTTCAAAAAAAAAGGGGAAATGAGCACCCTGTGACATACTTTTGAATGCTGTGACTGCTAATGCTGATAATTTCGATATTTCTTGGAGGTTTTGTAATCTAGGGTATTGCTGTGTCTAAATAGAATGTAAAAATAAAGTACTTATTGTACCATTTTAAAATAAAATATTATTTTAACTAAAGGTGATATGGAAAACTATTGAATTTCGCAACTTTGACCGACTGTAGTGTAAAAAAAATGTACCAAAATAGTATGGCAAGTGACGTCAAATTTTGACGCGTTTATTCCTCTTTTTAAAAAGGTATAATACTTACACATTAATTTGAAAAAAAAAATTTTGATAATATTTTTACTCAACAACCCAATTTTTACGAAGTGCCTACCTACTAACGGTAACTGTCGGACCCTTTCTTATCTTAGAAACTGTTATGTTACTACTATTATTTACTTCGGTTCCAAGAGTGAGCAAGAAGGAAATACACACAGGTAGATGGGTTCCCAGTAGAATAAAAGCAAAGAATGTTAGTTTAAAGATATTTTATTACAATAAATGTTCAAAATGTTGACCACCCGCGGCAATACAAGCTCTCACTCTCCTTAAAAAGGACCGCTTTATGTTTCGCGAGTAACTTTTTTGACGTATCACCTGCACTGCTTGTGTTATCTTCTCACGAAGGTCAGCGATGTCATTAATGGGCTTCGCATAAACGAGCTCCTTCATAGTTCCCCAGAAAAAAAAATCCAGCGGATTTAAGTCAGGTGAGCGGGCTGGCCACGGGATTGTTCCTGATCGCCCAATCCACCTGTTCGGGTATTGCTCGTCCAAAAACTCTCTAACGGATACGCGAAAATGTGCTGGACAGCCGTCGTGTTGGAACCACATATCTGGTGGGGTCTCTTCTAGTAAGTTTGGCAAATCATTTTGAAGAAAATTTAAATATGATTCGCCAGTCAAATTCTCGGGCATCTCAAATGGACCAATAATATTCCCACAGAGAATACCGGTCCACATGTTCACTTTGAACCGGTACTGGGATCTATCTTCTCGCATCAAGTGCGGATTTTCCACATGCCACTCGTGCAAGTTGTGTAGGTTCATGTAGCCATCCTTCTTAAATGTTGATTCATCTGACCACAAAATTTTGTCGATAAAGTTTTCGTCTTCTCGATGTTTTTGCAGGATTGTTTCACAAAACGCGACTCGGCTCGGATAGTCTCGAGGTAAAAGACTTTGCACTCGCTGTACGTGGTACGGATGATATTCTTCTTTTTGGAGAATACTGTGTGCTGTGCTCTTCGGTATCCCCGTATCAGCTTCTATTCCTCGCACAGAGATGCTTGGATTTGCCGACACCGCCTCTAAAACTTCATCGCGTATGAAGTCATTTACGGGTCGTCCTTCACCAGCTACTTGATTGGGGAACCGCCCGTCACATAGTGATCTGTGCACATTAATGAAAACTCGATGGTCGGGATATCGCGTAGCCCTCGGATACCTTTCTCTGTAAAGTCTCGCTGCAGCTCGTCCATTACCTCTACATTCTCCATAAATGTAGTGCATATTTGCGTATTCTTGCGGAGTGTAGGTCGCCATGGTAGCACACACAAAACACAAACTGTCCAAACACAGGCAAAGGTCGTCGTAAAGAGTTCGTTTCAAAGTCCAGAGCACAAAGAGTAATCGAGTCCAATAAACAAAGCTTTAAATCGTAGTACGTGATCAATGGTAACAATAAGAGAGAGGTGCGTAGTAACGGCAGGAGGCAGTGACGCGTACTGACCGTACTGTTATCCTAAACCTTTTTCTCCCTCACTCTTACCTGAATAATGGGGTACCATAAAGAAGAACCAGCAAATCGCAAAGATAGTTTCTGTCTTGCTCCCTCCTGTTGTAATAACGAATCACTATGGTGAGATGCATGCACATACCGTCCCTTACGGTCTAACCTGTTTTTTGAGAGGCCTGTTGTTATTTTTATGAGCATACAATAGTAATTCTTTAGAGGTTAGATTCAATTCGTCGTAAATTTTTCTTTCTAAGAATTCTGTAAGACATCGTAAAAATTGGGTTGTTGAGTAAAAATATTATCAAAATTTTTTTTTTCAAATTAATGTGTAAGTATTATACCTTTTTAAAAAGAGGAATAAACGCGTCAAAATTTGACGTCACTTGCCATACTATTTTGGTACATTTTTTTTACACTACAGTCGGTCAAAGTTGCGAAATTCAATAGTTTTCCATATCACCTTTAGTTAAAATAATATTTTATTTTAAAATGGTACAATAAGTACTTTATTTTTACATTCTATTTAGACACAGCAATACCCTAGATTACAAAACCTCCAAGAAATATCGAAATTATCAGCATTAGCAGTCACAGCATTCAAAAGTATGTCACAGGGTGCTCATTTCCCCTTTTTTTTTGAAATCAGTATAATTCTGTAAGTACATGGGGTGGATTTTTTAAAATATTTTTCTGAGTACTGTTAGAACTTGGGGCATCGTGGGAATCCAGTTGGACGCCAGGTTCTTGGACACCCTGTATAAATCAATTGCTGTTCGTTAGTCTCGCTGAAACTCGAGAACGGCTGAAAGGATTTATCTTATCTTGGTCTTGAAATGTTCGTGAAGGTCTAGGGAAGGTTTAAAAGGTGAGAAAAATTCGAATAATTGCCGGGAAACTCTAAAAACAGCCCTTTTCTTTTTCCCATACAAAAGTTTTCTAACTAAAACGTAGAGTCAATTTGAGCTTTATTAGGTTTGATAATACGGTAACGGGAACATGAACGGGGACGGGAACTTAAGACAACATTTGTTAATTATAATATAATGTTTATTTTTCTAAAGAATAGAACAGTCTTGGTACCTTATCATAACATAAAAAAAAAAAAAAAATGTCCTAAATATTCCAAATTGAAAGCAGTACCATTAGTTGACTCTGTTCCTCACACTAGGACTATAAAGCCTGTATAGTAAGGTCACAGGGATTCGCTGCCTGAGAATTCGCTGAATTCTAAAGCGATACGAAGTTCGCGGGGTCAGCTTGTATTTAATATTAAAAGAAAAATAAAGATCCCATGAAAATTTCAATAATGTAGCCTAAAGTATAATTTGCCTATATATTATTCGTGTAAAGCCGGGCGGACTGTTCGCCATAAATTATACGTCATTTCAATAGTTCGACACTGCTAGCTGCTGTTAGACCTTCAACACAATATTTTATCCTGTAGAAATATGTAGGTATTATTTTAGGTGTCACCGTAATTTAGTTGTATATTATCTGAACTCTATCAAACAAGCGCATACTAACGCATCTATATTCTGTCGTATTATACTACACACTACACGCCAAACTCTAGAGTGAAGTCAAGGGCGCCTAAGTCGGTTGCGTCCTTTGTTTCTGACATTTATATTTCAGTCGGTGAATTTCTTCAGTAAATTTAAGAAAGGTTATGAAAAATTTTCTCCATATAAAACGAAAAAAAATTAAAACCAACTTAAAAAAAAGGTAGTGTAGTCAAACCTACATAAATCGGTCGCGTTCTTTGTTTTCGACTGAAGTTATTAGTAAGTAAATGAAAAAACTAAGTTAAAAATATTTTTTACGATATCCCAAAACAAATGTTTTCTACGATATTTGAAACTTTGGATTCTTGAATTATCCTACTAAAAAGCTAAGGACTTTTCAAAATTCTACCCCAAAGGGAATTTATTTCATTAAAAACGGTGAAGTATCGTTAGAAATCCTGTTAGTTTATTTTATAGGTCAGCGACGTTAGACTTGGATCCTGTCATTTAGGAGAGTTTTAACTCTCTTTTCTCTTCTAACTTAAGAGCTGTGCTCTTGTCGGTGTAATTGATGCAGCTCTCTCCATCTTTACTATCTTTTCTTTGTGCTTGCATCATTACTTTTTGTAGGAATTATTGTGCAGTAGGTTCCCGTTTCTTTCTGCACCGCAGTTCAGAGTCCGGCGTGCCGTCCTCTAATATCCAGTCAGAAACCCTTCCGGAAAACTATTCTTCGGCCTTCTGCCAGTACTGATACGGCTGCTGCCCCGCATCAGGGGAATGCTTATTTACTAGCGGCATTTGATCGCCATGTCACAAGGTCGTCATAGGAACTATACAGTATTTTATAAGTGAGCCGGTCCCTCCAAACTCCCCACTGCTTCCTGTTAACCCTGCCGCTGTTGGTCGGGGACTGCTTATTCAGTATTCGCAGCAAACCACCATATCTGGTGGCCGTTCCACTATCCGCCACCTGCGGACCCCGATGACTGCAGAAGGAGATAGAGAAGTAAGTTATGTAGTCAGATAAGAAATGGAAATAATGTAGGTAGATATGAGGCACGTAAGTATAGGTTGGCGTGCCTGTATAGCTATCTGAGGGTACTTAGCTGTAGTGCGTAGAAGCTGGGTGTAAGTTCTGTAGTAAATGATGTCCAACACAGTTCGATTGTTCACACAGTTTATTTAAGCACAAGCACAGCACATCAATAGCATAGAAAAGAAGGAGTAAAGAGCACAGAAGCAGACAGGATAGAAGTTAGAAAGTCACTAGACAATAAGCGGTAAATGTTCATAAGCGCGTAATTGGTAGGTACCAAGCAAAGCAACCGAGGGCTAGCCTCGAGCGGCGTGCGAACAGCGTCGGAGCGTGATTCAGACTGGCGAACGCGGGCCGGTGGCCGTTCGCCTGTAGGTGCGCCGGAGTAGGCTATTGTGTTATGTGACGTCACGAGTCGAGAATTTATTTCCATTGATTGAAACGACGGACGACTAGCGGATGCACGTTATTTGATACGGTGAATGTGTCTGCTATATTTGTGTAAAATTGTGTGAGGTAATGAATGTGTAAGTATGTATAGTAGTGTATAATGTATATATCTTATGTAAATAGGTGTAAATACGTAGGTATGTATATAAAGTAATATTTAAGTTAGTTTATAAGTATTATATTAAATGTAACCTTAGGTAGCTAGGTAATAATGTGGGAGAAGCCCACATCACTCCCCCCTTGAGACCCGGTTAGGGGCGATAAAAGTCTGGGAAGCGAACCTGTCGACCAGAACGTGTAGTTTTAGGTACGCCAGTGGCTGTTGTTGGAATAGGTACGGCACTATCAATCGTAGAAGGTAAATTCCTATGAACAGTTTTCATGCTATCTTCGATGCCGTCCTCAGTCGTGTCGGTAAGTATAAAAGCTGGTTTTAGGCGATTGACTGTGACAGTTACCGGCTTGCCCTTGACGAGGAGTTTGAAGACCTTATCGCCTCTTTCTAATACCTTGTGAGGGCCTGTGTACGCTGGCTGAAAAGGAGGACGCACCGCGTCTTCGCGAAGAAAAACATGTTCTGAAGTTATGAGCTCCTTAAAAATAAATATTTTGTGTTTGCTATGGTGAGACGCGGGGACGGGTTTTAGTTTCTCGGCAAATGAGTGTAAGCGCGCTGTAAAATCTGTTAAATCAGATGTACAAAGTGTACTCGGGTCAAAAAATTCACCGGGAAGCCTCAGCGGCTCGCCATAGAGTAGTTCAGCTGAGGAGGTTTGTAAGTCCTCCTTGAAAGCACTGCGGATACCAAGAAGTACCAATGGTAGCACTTCTGACCAATTGTGATCGGCGTGGCAGGTAATGGATGCTTTCAACTGTCTGTGGAAGCGTTCTACGAGCCCGTTACATGCCGGATGGTAGGCAGTCGTACGTTTGTGCTGGAACCCTGTTGTTTTTGCCAGGTATTGAAACAGTGCCGACTCGAACTGTCGTCCGCGATCTGTGACAATATCAGTTGGCACGCCGAATCGGGAGATCCAGCCGGAAATGAGAGCTTTTCCCACTGTTTCTGCTGTGATGTCTGGTATAGGCATGACCTCGGGCCATCGAGTAAATCTGTCTATAGCCGTCAAGCAGTATTTGTAGCCCTGTGAAATAGGGAGTGGGCCTATCAAGTCAATGTGGACTTGCTTGAAGCGGGCACGGGGCAAGTCGAAAGTGCCTAAAGGTGCAGACACGTGTCGACTTACTTTAGCGCGTTGGCATGACAAGCAAGTTCGGGCCCAGTCTCTGCAGTCTTTCCTAACCCCGGGCCACACAAATCTTTCAGTAATCAGCTTGGCAGTCGCTGCAGGGCCGGGGTGACTGAGTGAGTGGAGACTATAAAACACCTGTTTTCGGAACTCTTTTGTCACGAATGGCCTGGGAGTCGATGTGCTGATGTCGCAGTACAAAGGAGTTCGACTTCCAGGGTAATCCATCTTTCGGATGCGGAGGGATGAGTTGTCCGTGAGGTAGTGAGCCAGTTCTGGGTCGTTTTCTTGTGTTTTGCTGAGGTCATTTAGACATATTGGAGCGCCCAGTTCTTCAATACGAGATAAGGCGTCGGCTACGATGTTATTTTTACCAGAGATGTGCCTTATGTCGGTCGTAAACTGGGCAATATAGTCTAAATGACGAAACTGTCTCGGCGAACAGTTGTTCTTTCGCTCATGAAATGCATAGCTAATCGGTTTATGGTCTGTGTAAACCGTAAAATGTCTTGCTTCGAGCATATGCCGAAAGTACTTTATTGCCTCGTAAATCGCGAGAAGCTCGCGATCATACGGGGAGTACTTCGTTTGAGAAGACTTCAGCTTCCGGGAGAAGAACGCTAGTGGTTGCCAAGTGTCGTTCTGGAACTGCTGTAAGACCGCGCCCATAGCTGTGTCTGATGCATCTGTAACCAAAGCTAAATTGGCTTGGCAGTGTGGATGAGCCAGGAGAGCAGCTTTGGAAAGGCTTTCTTTGGTTTCCGAGAAAGCCTTCAGAGCATCGCCAGTTAGGTTGATGGGCGTGGAACCTTTGACTGCCCCAGCAAGTAGGGCGTTGAGAGGTGCTTGTGTCTGGGCGGCATTAGACAGGAAGCGCCTGTAGAAATTGGCCATGCCCAGAAACCGTCTAAGTGACCTAATGTCCTTGGGTGGGGGAAAGTCGCGTATGGCCTGTACTTTCATCTCCAGTGGTTTAGTTCCGCTCTCCGAGATACGATAACCTAGAAAAGTTACCTCGGGAGCCCCGAAGACACACTTGGAGACGTTGATCACCATGCCATAATCCCGTAGTCTGGTAAACACTTGGCGAAGGTGGTTTTCGTGTTCGGCTTCATCCCGGCTATAAACTAAAAAATCATCTAAGTAACAATATACGAAATCTAGCCCGCGCATCATCTCGTCTACGAAACGTTGGAACGTTTGGCCAGCGTTGCGCAGGCCGAACGTCATAAATGGAAATTCGAACATGCCGAACGGGGTAGTTATAGATGTTTTAGGTATGTCCTCCGGGTGGACAGGTATCTGGTTATATGCCTTCACAAGATCGATGGTGCTGTATACACGGCAACCAGCGATATTGTGGGTAAAATCATGTATGTGACGAATCGGATACATGTCTGGAATGGTTCGAGCGTTAAGTTTCCTATAGTCGCCGCATGGACGCCACCCATTGTCCTTCTTTGCTGCAAGGTGCAATGGGGACGACCATGGGCTTTCGGAAGGTCTAGCTGTACCGTTTGCTAACATGGATTCGAACTCGTCCCTAGCTATTTTTAACTTATCAGGAGCTAAGCGCCTAGGTGTGCATGAGACCGGAGGACCGGGTGTGGTGCGTATGTGGTGTTGTGTGCTGTGAGGTATCGTGCGATGTGTACCCGCTGGTCGCGTAATTTCTGAAAAATCCCGAGACAACAGAAGATGATATCGCGAATCGCCAGTCAGAACCTTCACAGAATAAATATTTTTACTATTAAAAGCCAGTGAAGCTGGAGAAGTTAAGTTAGTTACGTTATCGATTAATCTTTTGTTTTTGCAATCAACAATTAAATCATAATAACACAAAAAGTCAACTCCTATGATTGGTTTGGTCACATCAGCCACCACAAAACGCCATGGGTAGGTCCGACGAAGTCCAAGGTCCAGGTTGAGGTGCGCGTAGCCGTAGGTGTCGATGTGTGTCCCATTGGCTGCGGTGAGTTTGTAGTTTGTAGGTGCTCGGCGCTCTTGAAGATGAGATCGTGGGAAAACGCAGAGGTCGCTACCGGTGTCGACCAAAAACTGGGTCTTCGTACAGCGATCAGTTACGAAGAGGCGACCTGGGATGTCAGGGCAATCGTCTGTCGCCATTACTGATGATTGCCCGTGGCATTTCCCGACTTTTTGTAGTCGCAAGGCTTCTGGCACTTGCGAGCCTTTGACCTGTAGATGGTATGGTACCAGCAGACTGGGTACTGACGGTAGCACGAGGCTGATCGAGTAGTGCTACGCGATGATGACCGACGACGCTGTTGGTCGGGCGGGTCGTAACGGCGCGAACGTGACTCGCGCGTATGTTCGTCGAGTTTGACTGCAAGGCGTTCCACCATCTTTCGGAGCTCGGCAATCTCACCAGAAGTGCTGCTTACGGGTTCGGGTGCGCTGCTGGGCGCAGAAGCTGCTGCGACGTTAGCCGGTGGAGAAATTTCTTGGATTCGATCGGCCAGGTCCGCCAGCTGTTCCAGGTTTTGGGAAGGTTGGGACGCCAAAACCGTCTGGGTGCTGCGTGGAAGGCGGTTGCTCCATATCGTCCTTAGAAAGTCCTCTGGAACACTTGGTCCGGCCAGATCCTGAAGGTGACGTAGGAACTGGGATGGTTTTCGATCGCCAAGTTCCTCGTGTGTCAATAGTTGCCTGACCTTTTTCTCATGGGAGGCAGTGAGTCGCCTGATCAGCTCGCTTTTTAATTTCTCATACCGGTTTCGGGCTGGAGGATTAATAATGATGTCTTTTACGGCTTTAGCGTGAACAATATCAAGTTTTGTAGTGACATTGGTAAATTTGACAGCATCTTCAGTAATTCCAAAATTGTCAAATTGTGCCTCCAGCACTGCAAACCAAATCTCTGGATCGTCCGGTGAAAACGGTGGCACCTTCAAACTGAACTTCAAAATGTCGGACGATTGTCGTTCGGGTTCAATGGACCTGTGCATTTTCTTCGGACGCCGCGTAGTAACACCGCCACGTGAACCAACAGTTTTTACCGAATCACTACTGTCGCTATTATTGCTCATTTTTGTGTTTGTCGGGGTCACCAATGAGGCACGTAAGTATAGGTTGGCGTGCCTGTATAGCTATCTGAGGGTACTTAGCTGTAGTGCGTAGAAGCTGGGTGTAAGTTCTGTAGTAAATGATGTCCAACACAGTTCGATTGTTCACACAGTTTATTTAAGCACAAGCACAGCACATCAATAGCATAGAAAAGAAGGAGTAAAGAGCACAGAAGCAGACAGGATAGAAGTTAGAAAGTCACTAGACAATAAGCGGTAAATGTTCATAAGCGCGTAATTGGTAGGTACCAAGCAAAGCAACCGAGGGCTAGCCTCGAGCGGCGTGCGAACAGCGTCGGAGCGTGATTCAGACTGGCGAACGCGGGCCGGTGGCCGTTCGCCTGTAGGTGCGCCGGAGTAGGCTATTGTGTTATGTGACGTCACGAGTCGAGAATTTATTTCCATTGATTGAAACGACGGACGACTAGCGGATGCACGTTATTTGATACGGTGAATGTGTCTGCTATATTTGTGTAAAATTGTGTGAGGTAATGAATGTGTAAGTATGTATAGTAGTGTATAATGTATATATCTTATGTAAATAGGTGTAAATACGTAGGTATGTATATAAAGTAATATTTAAGTTAGTTTATAAGTATTATATTAAATGTAACCTTAGGTAGCTAGGTAATAATGTGGGAGAAGCCCACAGATACATCTTCAGGCTTATTCCTTGAAAATTGATCTTCGTTTTTCGATTTTTCATTATCATAGCTCTGAACATCGACCGAATTAAAAAAAAATACTACTCTCATTGTACCTATCCCTATCTATATCTATTATAGAATGATTCCCCTGAATAATTGATCGATTTTTACGGAAAAGGTCTGCTGTTTGTATTCAGTGGTGGATTTACCACCAGGCTGAGGAGGCTGGACCCTAGGGCGGCAAATTTGGGTTATCTTTTTTAAAACATCTTATTTATTATTTTTCAAACTATCGTGATTAGTAGACATATAGATTTTGACACGGGTCTTTATCACGTAATTACCTTTAATTTACTTTCCCGACGTTTCGGCTATGTTACAATAACCATGGTCGCGGGCAATAACATAGCCGAAACGTCGGGAAAGTAAATTAAAGGTAATTACGTGATAAAGACCCGTGTCAAAATCTATAGTTACATCTTATTTATTTTAGCATTTATCGCTCCACTAGAGGACAGATGCCTTCCTTCCTTCATTCCACACATCTCGATCTCTAGCTAAATTTGGCCAATCACTTAATTTTGCCAAATGTCTGACGGGAATTTAAAAATACTAAAAACCGGCCAAGTGCGAGTCGGACTCGCGCATGAAAGGTTCCGTACCATTATCTATAAAAACGGCAAAAAATCACGTTTGTTGTATGGGAGCCCCACTGTGGATCGAAAATCGACTTTCAAAGACATAGGCGAAAAAAAAAATTTTGGTCGGTTTTTTGCTTGAAACGGCTTCCATTAATCATTAATATGCCTAAATATATCATGATATACAATTTGGTGGGAAAATTGTCGAGTTATCATTTTTTTTACGAAAAAAATGTATGAAAAGCATATAAAAAATCCAGATATCTCCGGAAGTGCAAAGATAACCGTTATATCCTTGCATACAGTTATAGTACCAACTATTATTGATTTTTTGGCATACAACATATAACTCGAACTGCTGCACATTTTGAAAAAAAAATTATCAAAAATTTTTATTTATTTTTGATCTCTCTCAAGTGAAGACTTAAGGAAATCGGTTAAAAAAAGGTCCCCATCGGCAAATTGTATGCTATAAATAATAACAGACACGTGTTTTCTTGTTTGGCTGACGTTGAAATACCAAAAAACAAAGCTCAATAGCAAATTTAATTTAGGAACTATTTTTAATGTTATTTAACTACCTAATTAGGCAAGATTAGGTTTTGTCAGGTCTTTTAGTCATCGTTCCAACTGATGATGACGATGAAGGTTCCGCGGTGGTAAAGTCTTCGGTAATCGATCTTTCTTCACTTGGTCCCTGGGTGAGAAGACTAGTTTAACTAAAAAAAATTTTGGTCGGTTTTTTGCTTGAAACGGCTTCCATTAATCATTAATATGCCTAAATATATCATGATATACAATTTGGTGGGAAAATTGTCGAGTTATCATTTTTTTTACGAAAAAAATGTATGAAAAGCATATAAAAAAACCAGATATCTCTGGAAGTGCAAAGATAACCGTTATATCCTTGCATACAGTTATAGTACCAACTATTATTGATTTTTTGGCATACAACATATAACTCGAACTGCTGCACATTTTGAAAAAAAAATTATCAAATTTTTTTATTTATTTTTGATCTCTCTCAAGTGAAGACTTAAGGAAATCGGTTAAAAAAAGGTCCCCATCGGCAAATTGTATGCTATAAATAATAACAGACACGTGTTTTCTTGTTTGGCTGACGTTGAAATACCAAAAAACAAAGCTCAATAGCAAATTTAATTTAGGAACTATTTTTAATGTTATTTAACTACCTAATTAGGCAAGATTAGGTTTTGTCAGGTCTTTTAGTCATCGTTCCAACTGATGATGACGATGAAGGTTCCGCGGTGGTAAAGTCTTCGGTAATCGATCTTTCTTCACTTGGTCCCTGGGTGAGAAGACTAGTTTAACTAAAAAAAATTTTGGTCGGTTTTTTGCTTGAAACGGCTTCCATTAATCATTAATATGCCTAAATATATCATGATATACAATTTGGTGGGAAAATTGTCGAGTTATCATTTTTTTTACGAAAAAAATGTATGAAAAGCATATAAAAAATCCAGATATCTCCGGAAGTGCAAAGATAACCGTTATATCCTTGCATACAGTTATAGTACCAACTATTATTGATTTTTTGGCATACAACATATAACTCGAACTGCTGCACATTTTGAAAAAAAAATTATCAAATTTTTTTATTTATTTTTGATCTCTCTCAAGTGAAGACTTAAGGAAATCGGTTAAAAAAAGGTCCCCATCGGCAAATTGTATGCTATAAATAATAACAGACACGTGTTTTCTTGTTTGGCTGACGTTGAAATACCAAAAAACAAAGCTCAATAGCAAATTTAATTTAGGAACTATTTTTAATGTTATTTAACTACCTAATTAGGCAAGATTAGGTTTTGTCAGGTCTTTTAGTCATCGTTCCAACTGATGATGACGATGAAGGTTCCGCGGTGGTAAAGTCTTCGGTAATCGATCTTTCTTCACTTGGTCCCTGGGTGAGAAGACTAGTTTAACTAAAAAAAATTTTGGTCGGTTTTTTGCTTGAAACGGCTTCCATTAATCATTAATATGCCTAAATATATCATGATATACAATTTGGTGGGAAAATTGTCGAGTTATCATTTTTTTTACGAAAAAAATGTATGAAAAGCATATAAAAAATCCAGATATCTCCGGAAGTGCAAAGATAACCGTTATATCCTTGCATACAGTTATAGTACCAACTATTATTGATTGTTTGGCATACAACATATAACTCGAACTGCTGCACATTTTGAAAAAAAAATTATCAAAATTTTTTATTTATTTTTGATCTCTCTCATGTGAAGACTTTAGGAAATCGGTTAAAAAAAGGTCCCCATCGGCAAATTGTATGCTATAAATAATAACAGACACGTGTTTTCTTGTTTGGCTGACGTTGAAATACCAAAAAACAAAGCTCAATAGCAAATTTAATTTAGGAACTATTTTTAATGTTATTTAACTACCTAATTAGGCAAGATTAGGTTTTGTCAGACCGCTTATTGTTCAAATTTCAAGGAATGTATTAACAATGATCGGTAGTTAGCAAAATACAGGTAGCTTATGTACAAAGTTAAAAACATACCTTACTTAGATTATTTATTACCTACCTAAATGCATAAACCTGCACCGGAAATATTTAACAATGAGCGGTAGTTAACAAAAGACAGGTAGCTTAGGTACAAAAATACCTTACTTAGGTTATTTATTACCTAATTAAGTGCATAAAACTGCACCGGAAATATTTTTTACTTCAGTTTATCTGAACTATTTACTAGTGAACATCTCTCAGTTTTTTAATCATTAAAATGGAAAGTTTAAGCACTAACTTAGATTTGGTTGTTGTTCTTCAAGGTGCAGGTTCGCTACAAAATCATGAAGTTCTGTACGAGGCAGTATTATCTCGTCTAGGTGATCACCTTTCTAATGATGATAAGGTTACTCTGGAAGAGTTTTGTCGAAGATTTTCACGAGCTGCTTCACAGAGATGGAAAAATTGAGACAAGAGCATTCAGAAAAGATTATGAAGATTGGCTTCAAGCAAATGTTGATTGGCCAAGCTGCGTTCAAACTAGTCTTCTCACCCAGGGACCAAGTGAAGAAAGATCGATTACCGAAGACTTTACCACCGCGGAACCTTCATCGTCATCATCAGTTGGAACGATGACTAAAAGACCTGACAAAACCTAATCTTGCCTAATTAGGTAGTTAAATAACATTAAAAATAGTTCCTAAATTAAATTTGCTATTGAGCTTTGTTTTTTGGTATTTCAACGTCAGCCAAACAAGAAAACACGTGTCTGTTATTATTTATAGCATACAATTTGCCGATGGGGACCTTTTTTTAACCGATTTCCTTAAGTCTTCACTTGAGAGAGATCAAAAATAAATAAAAATTTTTGATAATTTTTTTTTTCAAAATGTGCAGCAGTTCGAGTTATATGTTGTATGCCAAAAAATCAATAATAGTTGGTACTATAACTGTATGCAAGGATATAACGGTTATCTTTGCACTTCCGGAGATATCTGGATTTTTTATATGCTTTTCATACATTTTTTTCGTAAAAAAAATGATAACTCGACTATTTTCCCACCAAATTGTAGATCATGATATATTTAGGCATATTAATGATTAATGGAAGCCGTTTCAAGCAAAAAACCGACCAAAATTTTTTTTTTCGCCTATGTCTTTGAAAGTCGATTTTCGATCCACAGTGAGCCCCCTTAAATATTTATTTTATTCTGTTTTTAGTTTTTGTTGTTATAGCAGCAACCGAAATACCTACATAATCTTTGAAAATTTCAACTGTCTAGCTATCACGGTTCATGAGATACAGCCCTGTGACAGACAGACTGAAACGGAAAACGGAACCCTATTACTAAGACTTCGCTGTCCGTCTGTCTGTTCGCCTGTCTGTTACAGGGCCGTATCTCATGAACCGCGATAGACTAGACAGTTAAAATTTTAACTGATGATGTCGTTATTTGAAGAAAGACGTTATTTTTTACCGTTTTGTATAGATCCCGTACGGAAACTTCGTGCGCGAGTCCGACTCGCACTTGGTCAGTTTTTATTATATTATCCCATACTTACATAAATTCTAACCTAAGCACAAATATTTTTTGAATAATATACAACCACAAATTGTTTACTTTAGGTTTTTAAAGCTCCAATTAAATCTTAGTAGGTATTTGATATTAATTTAACCCTGATACTCTGCCTTGACTGACAGACAGACCGACGTACAATGAAGTGATCCATAAAGGTTCCGTCTTTCTTTTGGAGATACGGAACCCTGAAATTAATTTCATATTTGAGGAATTTTGTTATTTAAATCTTGAAAATCTTAAATCAAATCCTCTCTAAACTATACCCTGCACCTATCTTTTTACTTTTTAGGGTTCCGTACGCAAAGGGTAAAAACGGGACCCTATTACCTACTAAGTCTTCGCTGTCCGTCTGTCCGTCTGTCTGTCACAGGGCTGTATTTTATGAACCGTGATAGCTATACATAGTCCGGTCAATTTAAATATTCGAAGCTACATAAATTCCCATCAAGCTGAAAATCAGTAAGGTTGTTAAAAATATGATTATAAATAAAATTTGAAAGTTCCCCATCTTTCCCCTGTATGGAAAAAAAATATTCAAGGTCAAAGTTCAAAAAATGAGTTTTTCACGATTTTCAGCGAAAGGGTAAGTTTTATCATTAAAATATCTCAGACAAAAATTGTAGATCATAAAATAGTCTACAAAAAATGTATCAATACTTTTTTTCCTACGAGCCACCGTTTTTGAGATATAACAATTCAAAAAGTTGTACAAGTTGCAATCCTCATAATATGCACACGTTTCCACGCCACCTATGAGGTAGTGTACTTAGCGTTTGTTTTAACGTTTTTTCCCCCGTAGGCCTACTCCACCGGTCAGTTGTGATCCTGTTTAATTTGAAACTATTGCAAAATTACGGAAATTTGTAAATATTGGAAAGAAATAAAAAGCGATGTAAATTAAAAAAAGTGGTGAATTTTATTCATCTGAATTGTAACCGTCAAACTCTTCTCGTTCTTCTTCTTGTTCTTCTTCATTCTGAGTGCAAGTAAATTGGGTCAATAGCGATGTATCCTCTTAGGAATCAAACGAATCCTCCTCTGTTAGTGATTCAACATTGGAGCACGACCGGCCTTGACAGTTTGTAAATGCCAGAGAACAAAACAGTCCGACTTTTTTGCAACCACATTTAGCACTGCATCCCTTTTTGCAGTTGCAAAAAATTGTGTTCAGCAGTTTTTCCGGTGCAGGTGGGATTAAAGTTTTAACTGGTTCCAATGTATTGTCGACCAACTTCCAACCCCAGTCTGTAGGGTCTAGCTGATAACCAAGCCACACTTGAACTTGGTAATATACCCGAAGAAGATGTTGATGAGCAGCAACTGAGGTTGAAGGAAGAGAAGCTAATTGAACTTGTTTTTTATTTGTTCAGGCTTCAGATTAATTCCTTAATCCTTTCTATCCTAATCCTACCCAATCTCAAGCAAAACCTCACAATTTAAATTTGGCGCCAACTCGGAAATCCGACCGCAGCCGCACGCAGTTTTGGAATGAAGAACCAAGATGTCTGTGTGTGCGCGCCGGTACAAAAATACAAAAACATTGTGAAATACGTTTAAACTAAATCGAAACCTACCAAAAATTATTAACCTCTGTGTATCTAAACCCTACGAAAGATAAAAATAAACATATCACCAAAACTTCAAGTGTAATTCCCTGTGAGGACAGTTAACCGCCGCTCATGTGAGTACCTATACCTAACTACCTTCCTATCCATACATATATCTGAGCCTTTCGAAGAATTAAATCTATCTACATGTTTAAACTCAAAACATTATTCTTAGTGTTTTTATTCTTGTTAGTGTTAGCAGGTAGTTTTTTAGGAGCTCCGTACATAGAAAGAAGAAAGCGGATGCCGTTGGTGATAACTTCTTCTTGAGTTGAATTACTGTTTTTAAAAACTTCAGCACATTGAACAAAATCTAGTTTTTCAAACGTTTTCAACATATATAACAACTCTAGATAAGAGATGTATATACGTGGCGCACTCATGCATATTATGACACCTTGAATAACTTTTTAAATAGGTACGTTATATCTCAAAAACGGTGGCTCGTAGGAAAAAAAGTATAAATACATTTTTTGTAGATTATTTTATGATCTAAAATTTTTGTCCGAGATATTTTTATGATAAAACTTATCGTTTCGCTGAAAATCGCGAAATAGTATATTATGCAACTAGTGAATAAAGGACGGATTTAAAGCGAGGGCCGTAGATGAGTCACGAGCAAGTGAAGGATTCTAATGATTGAATCACGAGCGCAGCGAGTGATTCAACTGTTAGAATCCTGAACGACGCGAGTGATTCATGGCCCTCGATATAAATTCGTACTTTATTCAGGAGTTGCATACTATACTTTATACCATGACTACGAGAATATTTATTTAATCTAATGCCAAACTCCTTGTCGCAAATATCGACCAATCAAATCTCGAGAATTTATTTGCACTAAAGAGTTTTGAATTTCGAATCTCAGCGCAAGGAGTTTGTGTAAGCATTGAAATAGAGACCGGATATATTTTGTGTTCCAAATTCAAACACCAAAATAGTGAATAAAAACAAAACAGTGAATAAAAGGCCTTTTTATTCACTGTTTTGCGTGAATAAAATAAGCTTTTTAAAGTAGGTATGGTATAAAACTATTTTTTTTTACCTTTGACCTTGAATATTTTTTTTCCATACAGGGGAAAGATGGGGAACTTTCAAATTTTATTTTTAATCATATTTTTAACAATCTTACTGATTTTCAGCTTGATGGGAATTTATGTACCTTCGCTCTCATTTTTAGGTCTAGATTGACCGGACTAACAGTTTAAATTTTCACAGATGATGTGTTTCTGTTGCTGCTATAGCAATAAATACTAAAAACAGAATAAAATAAATATTTAGTTAAAAAATGGTAGCCTATATAACAAACGTGTTTTTTTGTCGTTTTTTATAGATAAAGGTACTGAACCCTTCGTGCGCGAGTCCAATTCGCATTTGGCATGTTTTTTACCTACCTATTAGTAAACAGCTTATTATGAAAAATATCGTAAAATGTTCAATTGGGTACTACAATGGAAATGTAGGTTGTAAGTAGATTTTAAATTATTGTCATTCTGAGAAGTATTTAGTTTTTATAAAAGTAGTCATAATGGAAAAAACCGGCCAAGTGCGAATCGGACTCGCGCACGAAGGGTTCCGTGCTATTATCTATACAAAACGCCAAAAAAATAAAGTTTGTTGTACGGGAGCCCCACTTAAATATTTATTTTATGCTGTTTTTAGTATTTGTTGTTATAGCGGCAACAGAAATACATCATCTGTGAAAATTTCAACTGTCTAGCTATCACGGTTCATGAGATAGAGCTTTGTGACAGACAGACGGACAGCGAAGTGTTAGTAATAGGGTCCCGTTTTTACCCTTTGGGTACGGAACCCTAAAAATACCAATACCTACCTAGCTAACCATGAAAAGCTATCATTTTAGGAAGTGGTGGTATTTAGGTACCTATCTACCTAATCTACCTAAAGGGGTTATTAAGCTCTATAGAAAAACTACTAATGGTTCATAAATTAAACACAAAATTATTAGATAATATTTATTAAGTTAAAATTCCACTCGAACATTTAATAATCGGAGTTTCATACATGATTAAGATACATACCTACAGCTTAATTTTAGACACATTCTTGTAAAATGATTAATTTTTTAGACAAAATGTCGAAGATACTATATAGGCCTAACTATGTAGGTATAAAGGGAGTAAGTATAAGTTTTCAAATGTAGTAGCCAGTCTCTGTTCTATACGTCATCACTGGTCAAAGACTTACGTATTTCGTTCCATGAACATCGAAAATCATGAAATGAACATGCACGAGACGACACACACTAACTTGAAAAATGATCGTAGTCCTGATCCCAATAATTATCGTCGTCATCTGTGTCGTCCGGATAGAAACTACTAAAATCGTTGCTGTCGCTATCGCTTTCTGGATAGCCAGCATCTATGTTTACCTGATCCATGCGCTCCTCAAGCGGCTTCACCACGGCACTGTAGCTCTGAACGGCCGCTTTCGGTTGAGCGGAGTCCGGCTCTGGCTCAACTTGAGCTACTTTACTGTAGCTCTTAGGCTCTTGTGGTTCACCAGCGTCCGGTTCTGGTTCGGCTTGGGCTTTTGGTTGACCGGACCCCGGTTTTGGATCGACTGGTTCGGCCAACGCGACGGCCTGCGCGGCTACTTTGGCATGCCTTGTTTTTTGGTTTCTTTTCTTGCGATTTTTGAGTTTCAGCTTTGTAGGATTGGTTCCAGGCTTGGATTCCACTTCCACGGTGTTCTTCACTTCCGCGGTGTTTTTCTCCACTTCCGGGGTTTCCTCGACTTCCGGGGTGACTTCAACTTCCGCGACTTGTTCGAAAACCTCTGTTGGCACTGCTTCAGGCACAGTTTTCTCAGTTTCTTCTGGCGCTGCCAAAACTTCAGCTGGTTTTGTGGTAATTTTACCAATCTTCGCGTTTTTAATCGCTTGCTTATTTTTGGCCGGTTTGCCACGCCTTGGTTTGTTTTTCTGGCCTGAAGATCCCTTTGGTGGTGGTGGTGGACCACCGCTGGTTGACGCGGAAGCGGCATCTTGTTTTCTGTTGACAAAATATTTAATTGGTTAAAAACAAATATGTACGAACATAAACATTTTTTTTAACCACTAGCTTCTACGCGCGGCTGCACTGCGCAATACTCCAATAAAAAGTAGCCCATGTCTATCGGAATAAAATACACAGCACAAACTCCCAAAATCCGCAATCACTCTTTCTATTATTTGTTAGATTTATTACAGAAGTCGATTATTATTCATTCATTTTACCGCGTATCTATAAATCATTTACAATAAATACTACCTAATGTATTCACAAAAAGGAAACACTTCTGAAATTTTGTTCAGTTATCCACTTTTGATGGTGACTATACGTATAAATTGCAACCAAAACTTTGAAAATGAACGTTTACAACGATAATAAAGGTAATATCTTACCCAGACATCGCGAAAGATTCGAAAGATTCGAAAGAATGACAAGCGTGTAGCGAGCAAGAAGCGCGGCGTGTTATTGAGTCTCGCGATCGCTGGCCGGGGGAAGGGAGAAACTGCTCCAGGGATCGTCAACCCGCTGTTTATGAGTACCTATTCAAACACCTGTAGGTAAAATAAAAACAACTAACTTCTGAAGTTTGTCTTTAAGTGTAAAGAAATTCGTTGTCATTTCAAACGCGCGATGAAACATTACAAAATCAGACAAATTTTATCAGCTATGAAAATTTTTACGAAAAGTTTAAACCTTTAAAAGTTCGGTATTTAAATCTTAGTCTTATATTTTATTTGTTCACAAAAACAAAACAAAAAATCAGTAGGTATAAAAGATCTCATGTTTCCCTTTGTCTTAACAATTACACGGCTAGGCTAGTCAAAATCGACGTAGAAGGTCGCAATAATTCTGCTTTTTGGATATGTTGTTGGGATAGGTACCAGTAGTGTGAAACCAAGTTTGCAGTTTCGAAAGACTTGTGCTAACTTCGTGGTATTCGAAAATTCATCATCGATATTTTTGGTAATATTTTAGTTTTTGGCTTATAACTTCTAAACGATGCGTGCTACCGAAAAAAATACTATAATAAGAGAGTATGATAGCCTGTATTGAAAACGAAAAGCATGACCAAAACTAAAATTTGCAATGTAAGTAAAAAACATGGCCAACTTTCAAAGTGCTCATCTCATGATCTATAAGGCCTATAGAGCTGCAGTTGATTTTATATTATAGAAAATTTAGTCCTGTTTCAAATTTAGAGAGTATTTTTTTTCGATAGGATGCATCGTTTAGAAGTTATAAGCTAAAAACTAAAAAAATGCCAAAAATATCGATATTTTTCGAACACCACGAAGTTAGCACAAGTCTTTTGAAACTGCTAACTTGGTTTCACACTACTGGTACCTAGTACCTACCCCAACAACATTATGTCTAAAATGCAGAACGTGTCTAATTGTTGCGACCTCACGCGGTTTTTGTCTTAGGTGACTGGTCTACGAATATACAGGTCGACAACGCTCGGTTCCAAGATTCGAACTCGAACAAATCACTCGCGAAACGTTGAAACAACCACTGATTGATCACAATTGGTACATTTTAAGTCAATAAATATTACCATGTAAACTGTTCACAATCTATCAGTGTTTATTTGGAAGCGGCCGACGAATAGGTGGCTGTCTGCGTTTGGTTACCCTTACCCGTAGGGCGGCAATCAATAATCCACCTCTCGGCGCGCGCTGTCTGGGCTTGAACCAGACGGGAAACAGGGATGCTTACAACGAGAATTTAGTTTGTTTATAATGTTGTTGTTAATAATAAAAAAGATTTTAAAAATAACGGCTAATTACCATGTTTCAACTTGTATTACTGACGTTTAGATGTTCATAAACATTTCAAAGTGATCCTTGTGATTTTTTTGAAATAAATAGATACCTTTTGACTTTGATTTGTCATCGCCCGCGACCTTGCTCAACTTCTTATGACACGGCCCACGTTTTCACGCGCCAGACCGTGCAAGTGCCGTGGGAACGATGTATCCGTGGTGGCCCTTGCTCGCCAGCCCACTACATCTGGCGCGACGCGGCGCGGCGCGTACAGAGCGTTCCCACGGCGCGTCTGCGTCCGTACCAACTCATTCATTTCGTAATTAACCGACGAAAACAGAGGAGGTCTTCAATTAAAAATGTATTATTATTTTCACCAGCAAAATTTTGATACATAAAAATAGATAAATAGGATCATATGATTGTAATCCCCAAGTACGGTAGACATCCTCTCAGATCTCCAGGCGCTTAGATCCTTTGAATATACCTAGTGGGGGTAGTCAGAGGCACGTCCAAACATTATATTTAGCACATGCCCACATTTTGCTATAGTTAGCATTCCATACGTGACAGGTTGCAAGCCCATCGCCGCTTATAAGAATACTAACTAGGTTTCCTCACTGTGTTTTGCTTCACCGTTTTGAGCACGTGTTTTGATACGCATGTAAATTTTTCTAACAAGAAAATCCATTGATGCAAGCCGGCATACGAACCCACGACCTTCGAAATGAAAGTCGAAGTACCTCCCACTCGGCCAACACGGATAATTTACAATATTATAATTATACGTAAGGATTTCTAATTTTTAAAATAAAATATCACCTATGTCTTTTTTAAATGTCGGTCAACGGGCAGCACCACCGACATTTTTTCTATATAAAAAGTATCAGTTTTGACATTTAGACGATACGTTGTCGATACGATAGTGGTTTGTGCTCAGGCCACAGACGGACACGCGCCGTGGGAACGCTTGAAGTCCCACGGCCCGCGTTTTCACGCGCCAGATCGCGCCAAGCCACGCGGACGCGCCGTGGCAACCGACGCCTCCGTGGTGGCCAGTGTTCACCCGTCCGATCTATCGAGAGTCGATAAATTCAAACGGGCGGCGAGGGTCGCAGCGCGAAGTGCGGGGCGCGGGGAATGGCGCGGGGTGACTGTGCCTACCGGCCCGTACGGATGAATTTGCGTCTCATTCACTTTTCATCTGCAGCTGCAAGTGCATTGTACAGTACACGCACGAGATGGAGTGGACGAATGATTTAGATTTTAACTCTGTACGAAAATGAGGTGGTGATTAGGAACAGCTCGTTGTCACAACACAAATATAAAAATGATATCCACGATCGGGGGGCACGGCAGTGCCCCCGCCAAGTCGAGCGCGAAGCAAACACTGCCGTACCATCCTTTACAGGAACCATTTTGCCGCATTTTCAGGACCCTATTTGAGAACCTCTGGATAATACCAGAACGCAGAAATTTTCGTCATCCAGTAAGCTATAATCAGATACATACTTAAAATCCAAAATTTCAAGTCTGTAGGTCATTTAGTTCCGAAGTTAAGCGAAAGCAAAGTTTCGCATTTTAGACACTCTCTCACTCATGATCATCAGAATAGAACTAGAACTTCCCATAAACTCAGAGAGCTGAAATTTGGTACAGAGTTAGGGTTTAATGACCACATAAAGGGAAAACTATAAAAATTAGGATAATCAAAGATACAAAGTACCTGGTGACCTTGATTGGAAAACACAAGAGCTTAACCAAACTATTAGAGATAGACATACCGCCTTTACAAAAAATATTCAACTTGATGGGCCGCTTCATTTGATGTCAAAAATCGAAGGTCTGAAGTATTTGATGAAGAACCCTCAGCTGGTCTCAGCTGTATTAGAGATATGGTAATGCCCCCTTCTACTATTGGTACATAAAAAAATCGACTGTCATTGCAAAAAACTGTGTCAAATAAGAAAATCTAATAAAATAAATCAATAGGCCCACGTTTCTACAAAAAGAAGTGAAATCCCACCAAAAACATTCTGTACAAAACTAGCCAAGTCTCGATGGAGCTGCTTGTTTATCTCTAAAAAGTAATGAAATCTAGACTAAGTCGTGCCAAGTCTGAGGTTCCTTACTGCGATTTCTTTATTATTATAGTTTATGTGTGACTATAATTATAAAGAAATCGCAGCAATCACGTTTGTTGTATGGGAGGCCTCCCTTAAATATTGGTTTTATTCTGTTTTTAGTATTTGTTGTTATAGCAGCAACAGAAATACATAATCTGTGAAAATTTCAACTGTCTAGCTATCACGGTTCATGAGATACAGCCCTGTGACAGACAGACAGACAGACAGACGGACAGCGAAGTCTTAGTAATAGGGTCCCGTTTTAAACCTTTGGGTACGGAACCCTAAAAATTTAAAATTTAGGTATCGTAAAAAACAAATTGACCATTTATAAAAATAAATCATTTATAAAACATTTTTGTTTTACTTCATTGGGTCAACCCAATACACCGGTAAGAAGAAACATTGGTACTAAAACTTTAAAGTGATCTCGAACAATAAATGGCTGCGTTTTATGTACATCTGGTGAGACTTCGTTGTCTGTCTGTCTGTCAGCAGTTTGCTACCTAGGTTTGTTTCACTTTCATGTATCTACACGAAAGTATATTTTCCTAATCACACCTAAATGAATGCGAAAGTTTGGATGTTTCTTGAGAGTTTAGAGAGAGACAGGTGTAGTAGAGATACCTCCTGCCTCTTGCCTCTTTTCTGAAGGATTTTAAATTTATTTAGCTGAGTAATACGTAAGCGAAGCCGCTGACGTAAGTTAGTATTGAGAGTAACTAATGGTTTTATTCATCAGTTTATTTCTTAAATTTAGACGAAATTACACCGGCTGGCGTCATCGCCCGCTGTGCACTTAAAACAATGCGTTGAGTCAAAGTAGTTAAGCTCATATTTCATCGCGTCGCTTGACAGCTAGTATTTGTCGTTTTGCGGGGAAGCGATGGATCTGTTGCGTAGTAACTTATTAGTAATCTGTGACCGGACGGACACGCGCCGTGGGAACGCTCTGTACTGCAAAATGTGGACACGTGCTAAATGTTATGTTTGGATTTGTTATCTCCTTTAGATAACTTCAAAGATTTGAGAGAATGCTTTTACTGTACCTACTTGGGGGTTACAATCGTGATCACATTTCTAGGTAGGTACTACTGTTTTTTTACATAGTAGAATGCGTTGATAGGTACTTACAGGTTTCATCTAGTACTTTATTGAGTTGTTCTGATAATATGAAATCAAGATATTTTTCATTTTTGATATATTTTGCTTTTATGTGATCATGCTAGCCAAAGGATTCGCGTACCTTACCGAGGGCAGTAGAAATGTAATTTCCGGAACCTCCCTGACAGACGTATGTGGGATGGGTACGGGAGATGCAGGGGGTGACACAGCAGCCTAGGGTGTTCATTTGGTACCTGCGCGGGGTGGTGCATTGATTTTCGCAGACCTCCGAGTCGAATGTTCCAGACTGCAAACGCCCTTCGATGAATAGCTGGAGCTTTGCACGATATAGATACCTACCTACCTGAGTATTTTTCAGCGAAGCCCGGGTTCGCTATTTCTAAGTTGAATGTTCTAGACGGCCAACGCTCTTCTATGAATCCCTGGAATTTTGTACCCTAGGTATATTGACCTAGTATTTGAAGATGGCTAGACGGTAAATAATACGGCGTAGAGTCTACGTCTACGTCTTTATTATAATGATATCAACCTGAACGAGTGTACCTATAGAGTTAAAGGCTTAATAATAACACTTATTAATTTTATACCATCTATTTTGGACAACATTTAGAGAGATTTTAATTCTGATGTAAAGTACGTCGCCGCTGGTGACACCAGGCTAAGAATAAAAATTCGTCTGCTTTTGTCATCATTGAAGCTAGCACGAATCACTATATTATCCTCATAAGTTTACGACTAAATTAAGAATTGAAAATATGTTATGTAAAACTTGTTGATTTAGTTTTATGGCAAAAGTACTCATTAAAATATTATACTATACTAGCGACCCGCCCGGCTTCGCACGGGTAGCATGTTATTATACATATAAACCTTCCTCCTGAATCACTCTATCTATTAAAAAAAACCGCATCAAAATCCGTTGTGTAGTTTTAAAGATATAAGCAAACATACATACATACATATTACATACAGACGTGGGAAGCGGAAAGCGACTGCTTTATACTATGTAGTGATAGTGACAATACAACTGACAATAAGTGTCGAATGACTCATGATCATGACACCTATTTATTGTATTGTATAAGTCAGTCACCAAATTTTACACACGACTCCTAATATCAGTTTTGACGATACGATAGTGAATCGTGTTAGTCCTACAGTTCATCGTCGTGAACTTAATTACATACTATCGTATCCACCAAGTTTGATTTAAAGGTTGATAAGGATAAACAATGGTGTGTTCGGTAGGTTCTTCAAAGCACGGCTGATTGTGCGGGGTGCACGTGATCTGGCCGCTGGGTCACAGGTGCTTAACTGTTATGGCCCGCACCGGGCACGTGACACCACCTCGCGCCGCCGCCAGCTGCTGCGAGCCCAGTACCTGTTCACATGCTCCTGCTCCGCCTGCTTGGATATGGAGCGAAGAGATTTTGTCGTAAGTACTTGGCTAACCTACGTTTATGTTCACCAGCTTCATCGCAGTTTGTTCGCGTGGTATAGTTGTGCTATCTCATGAAGGCGGGTTGGTTTTACTGTGTAGATTTGGCATTGATATTGTTTGTGTGTGCGTGTGCGTAATCTCAGAGCGATCAGTAACAGTCACGCATATCACACCCGAATGATGATTAATTTAACGCAATTTCATGTAATTAACTAAGAATTCTCATAAATTTCAAATTTCTTAGTGTTCCGACACTGGTTAATATTTAGTAATAGTGTCTCGAATTAAATACTCGATGTATTTAGTAGCGAATTTATGTAATAACTGAATGTTTCAGCTTTTATTCAGCGCGTACGCGTGTCAGCAGTGTAAGGGGCCAATCATGCGCGGCAGCAAGCGGTCGTGCGCGCAGTGCCACGCGCCTTTTAACCTGCAGCGCATTAATGACGTCATTGACGAGGCTGATGCTTTGCAGTCACAGGGTATGTGGTGTATTATAATCTGTAACTTAAGGTGATACTTGACATTTTTCTTTTTTTTTATTAGCTGAGTCTACCCGAACAAGACGGAAAAAGTGATTCTACATTTAGCTAGCTGGTATGATTATCTAACTTTTTATCAAGAAAAGTTTCACGAATCGTATTCCTGTTCTACATTTATCTAGATTAAGTTATCTTTGTCATAAAAAACAAATCTGTATGTTTTGAGGTTATTGAGAAAAATAATTCTACGTTCTTCAAAAAAATTTATACCTCATCTTAATATGTGTTGCTGTAACATTTTGAACATCTTTTCTCAGCGGATCGTTCGACGAAGCTGTCGGAGCGCATCGACAAGTCTCTGGCAGCTTTGCGACTTCGCCAGCAAGTGTGGTATCGGCACAACGCCACGTTGCGTACCACCGCAGACACGCTGGCCCGCTTGCTGGCCGACCACGGTTAGTGCCGTTTTCTCCACTTACGCACTTAATAGTGGACATTATACACATTGCGGTCAAAGCTTGAACAGTACGGTCGGCGGATAGGCATTTGTGAAGTTACCGTGCGACCGTAAAAATGGTTTTGTGTCACTGCATAAGGTCGAAAATTGTCTGCAGAATTACTTATATACTTTTTTTGTAAACTTAATTGTTATATCACCCACACGCAGAACAAACATCTATGTTCATAACATAAATGTTTATTCTTGGTGAGAATCATACCTACTAAGTATACCAACTGAGTTTTAAGCCCAGTCAGTTACACATTTAGTTTAAAAAAAATCTATTTTTTTATATACAATTTTTTTCAGGTGATTTTGGCAAGAGTGTGGAACTTATCAAGCAAAACATACAAAGTTTGGAGTACCAGTTCGGATCGTTCAGCGTCGAGGTAACTTAAAACTAAAAAAAAAAAAAAATGTATTCCAGAAGTTATTTGGTTCCCATAGTACAAGCTTAGCTTAGTTTGGGGCTAGATGGCGCTGTGTGTAAAGTCCGCCAATATTACAAATATTATTAAAAAAAGATCGTAGAAGAACTGGTTACAAGTAAAAAAAGAAAAAAATGCCAATAGGTTTGTCAGGTGTGGGGTTCGAACCCACGCTCCCTCTCGGGAACCAGAGCTTAAATCGGGCGCCTTAGACCACTCGGCAAACCTGACGATACGAAGAACGGTGAATAATAGCGTAACAATATAAAATTCCGTTACGAATTTTATGAGTCATTGAAGTAAAGATTAACCAGACTTGACTTTTTTTTTTTTGAAAATTAAATATTACTTATGTTACTCGCTGATAATGTTTTGATATGTGAAATAATTTAAAATTGGTCTTGTAATTTTTTAGTTTAGCCATTATAAACAAAAAAACAAATTTAACCTCCTTTTAATAGTAGAGTAGATTTGATACGTAAGTTACTTAGAGGTGGTAACATGATACAAATAAACTTGCGTTACATAAGAATGCATTCATAGTGTTAGAAATAAAGTAATATATTATTTTCAGACTGGTCATTCGGTTAGTGGTCATGGTTCATAAAAAAAAATGTTTTTATTGCATTTCCAACAGTACAATATTTTAACAATGATGAGATCTCCTTTTAAGGCGAGTAATAAATGTTTTTGATGAATGCAGAATCGTTTTTTCTCAATAACCGCAAAACATACAGTTTTGTTTTTCATGACAAAGATAACTTAAGGATATAATCTAGATAAATTACAGACAGAAACACGATTGGTGAAACTTTTCTAGATAGATTTATTTTCCAAAGTTGGCTCTTCAAACACACGAGTTTCGTTTTTAATCAAAGCTATGAATAGCTAAACAGTTTATTTTTATATAATTCGTAAGATAATCATACTAGCTAAATAAATTACAGACAGTTTCTTTTTAAATTTGATGGTTTTCGAGATAATGCAGTTTTATCACTTTTTCCGTCTTATCCGGGTAGACTCAGCCCATACAAAATGTCAAAATTTTCACTTATCACCTTAAGGCGCTGCCAGTTCCTAAAACCGCGGCAGAAACGACTAAGACAGTTAACAACGGCAAGCTCTAGATGGCGTATGCGTATCGTAAATATTATCGACAGTATTTATGAGATCGCGTTGCTGGTACCTACGTAGGCAAGTAATAGGGGTAGCTTTACCCACCCCTCAATAACCATTTTCTCTTTGTCCGCCTTTGCCTTTCGAATAAATTAATGATATAAATTATGTATAATTAATTATCAAAAACCTATTCTAATAGAAATCTAGATATCTACATATTACCTATCTTTAACAATAAATCACAAGTTGATCTTAATAGTAGGTATCAAAGTATTTCGATCATAAATTCTAAAACGTATCATTTTGAAATAACATCTATATCGTGAAAAGTTTCTGCTATTATGTTTTCAGCTTAATAGAAATCTAGGTAGGAACCTGAAGTAATATACTTATAAAAATAGGAGATGTGGCTTGTTCAGAAGTATTTCTTTTTTCGTTTCGAAAAAGAGCAATCGTCGACATACAGCCCCTTAAGTAAAAAATACTTTTCAGAGATTTCGCTCTCGCTTAGGTCTATTTTTAGAGTTATGTTGGGTGGTTGATCTAATAAAACAATGAAAATTCAGTAGAAACAATATTTATATATTTTTGATATTTAGATTACTTCTAACCTCGTATTGTTTGATTTCAGGTAGCCCATGAGCTAAGGAAACTATCTGATGTGATGCTGGAGAGAATCATCAAGACGCCGCAAAACCCCGATTATAGGTGTGTTATAGACGCATGATAAAACGTGATATTGTATTATTGACTAATTATAATAAAAATATAGAAACATATAAAATTAAAATCTTATGTAATATAAATATCTAAAAAATATCTGAGATAATGTCTATTGTCTACCATTCATCGGGATTATATTCGTGATCATATATCATACTAGCTGACCCGTGCCCGCTTCGCTGTGCGTAAGACATTTCTAATACCATCGTGGACATTTTTGTAGACGTTTTTAAGGTATACAATACTGTAGTACATTATTTTGATATATCTCGTGGGGTTCAGCCAGCATTTGCAATGTAAGCGCAAAAAATGTGTTTATTTACGACATCACATTAGAAACCTCTAAAATTATCAGTGTTTCTCTACTATATTATGCATGTATTATACATATAAACCTTCCTCTTGAATCACTCTATTTATTAAAAAAACCCGCATCAAAATCCGTAGTATAGTTTTAAAGATATAAGCAAACATACATACATACATATTACATATTACATACAGACGCGGGAAGCGGAAAGCGACTTTGCTTTATACTATGTAGTGATTTAATGAATTCCAGAGATTGGTGCTTGGAGACGCACAAGGTGCTCAAAAAGGCTGTTCAGCTGATGGATCTTAACTACGGTTCCTGGGAGCCTCTAGTCAAACGTCTGAAGGAACAAGAGTCGCTTGTAGCAACACTTCTAGCCGACAGCAAGTCGCCAGAGTCCAGTGACAATGTTCACCACATGTTGCATTACAACCTTAAGATATAAATTC
Source organism: Hydriomena furcata (assembly GCA_912999785.1). Classification (NCBI taxonomy): domain Eukaryota; kingdom Metazoa; phylum Arthropoda; class Insecta; order Lepidoptera; family Geometridae; genus Hydriomena; species Hydriomena furcata. The sequence goes on from OU538821.1 coordinate 7,439,977, forward strand.
AAAGATCATAGATAAATTGCACCATACATGAATGAATAGTGAGTTAATGTGTTCTTTATTCATAAATATACAAAAACTTGCGTTATTTACTTACCAACGTGGCAAAACTTCTAGCCGACAGCAAGTCGCCAGAGTCCAGTGACAATGTTCACCAAGCGTTACAACCATAAGATATAAATGATATTACACCATACATGAATGAATGTGTTCTTTATTCATAAATATACAAAACTTTTGCGTTATTTACTTACCAAGGTGGCAAAACTTCTAGCCGACAGCAAGTCGCCAGAGTCACGTGACAATGTTCACCACATATTACAACCTTAAGATATAAATTATATTACACCATACATGAATTAATAGTTAGTTAATGTGTTCTTTATTCATAAATATACAAAACTTTTGCGTTATTTACTTACCAACGTGGCAAAACTTCTAGCCGACAGCAAGTCGCCAGAGTCACGTGACAATGTTCACCACATATTACAACCTTAAGATATAAATTATATTACACCATACATGAATTAATAGTGAGTTAATGTGTTCTTTATTCATAAATATACAAAACTTTTGCGTTATTTACTTACCAACGTGGCAAAACTTCTAGCCGACAGCAAGTCGCCAGAGTCACGTGACAATGTTCACCACATATTACAACCTTAAGATATAAATTATATTACACCATACATGAATTAATAGTGAGTTAATGTGTTCTTTATTCATAATATATACAAAACTATTGCATTACTGACACACTGACTGACGGCTGACTGATCTATCAACGCACAGCCTAAACCACTAGTTCTAGAAACTAAAAAAATGGAGGGTGTATTACTTTTGGTGTGTAGGGGTGCACTAAGAAAAGGAATTCCGGAAATTCAACCTATAAAAACTGGCCAAGTGCGAGTCGGACTCGCGCATGAAGGGTTCCGTACCATCTATAAAAAACGGCTAATCACGTTTGTTGTATGAGCCACCCTTAAATATTTGTTTTATTCTGTTTTTAGTATTTGTTGTTATAGCGGCAACATAAATACATCATCTGTGAAAATTTCAACTGTCTAGCTGTCACGGTTCATGAGATACACCCCTGTGACAGTCAGACGGACATACGGACAGCGAAGTCTTAGTAATAGGGTCCCGTTTTACCCTTTGGGTACGGAACCCTAAAAAGGATGCAGCCAAGGTTGAAGTCTGTTTGAAAATAACTTCAAGTGAACGATGTCGCGAGGGTTTGCACTAGTTCTTAATAAAGTATTTTAATTATAATATATTACCAGCTTCCGCCCGCGGCTTTGCTTGCGTGATATCTAAATGAAAAGACTAATATTATGTTATTCTAGGACATGATGTATATTCCAAGTATCATAATTTGGGCGTGATTGCGCCACAAATATCCAAACATCCTCACAAACAAATGTATAATCTTAATAAGATATATGTAAGTGCAACTCTTACTCTGCAACAGAGCACCGGATTGACATGTTTTTTTTTAAACGGGCGTGATATTGGCTACATTTTATTTGGGTAACACGTGAGCGACGCCGTGGGAAAAAGCTATATAATAAATTATAAAAATAAACCCCTAGTTAGATTAGATTGAACCTGAAGATTTTACTTTAAAAGCAATATTTCATGTTGACGCACAAATAATAAATAGATAATTGTAACTAGTACACTTATATATTATAATAATACTTATTCGGTATAATAATCATTCTGAAAAATAATCTTATTAATCTAAAATCAATTTATAATAATAATTGTATTTTGCTAATATTTCTCTATCTACTTATAAATTTAGCTTTTAATACCACCAAAGTGTGTGATATTTTACATACAGCTCAGTTTGAATGTATTCTGATTTAAAAGAGTTTTTGAATCTCTGTGTGTAATTTTACTTAGTTTTTGAATGTTCTGTTCCAGTCTCGCTAGGTAGAAAAGTTTTGATGTCCCAAATATTAAGGGGAATGTGTTTTTGTTGGCAATTCTTTTACCACAAACTGACTAAAATTTCGTAAAATTTGATCGATCTTATTTCTTGAAGTCTAAATTAGCGTACGTAACCTCAGAATGACAGTATTAGTCCGGTTAATTTAAACATTCGAAGCTACATAAATTCCCATCAAGCTGAAAATCAGTAAGGTTGTTAAAAATATGATTATAAATAAAATTTGATAGTTCCCCATCTTTCCCCTGTATGGAAAAAAAATATTCAAGGTCAAAGTTCAAAAAAATGAGTTTTTCACGGTAGTTAGTGTAACTTAGCGTTTGTTTTAACGTTTTTTCCCCCGTAGGCCTACTCCACCGGTCAGTTGTGATCCTGTTTAATTTGAAACTATTGCAAAATTACGGAAATTTTGCAATAGTTTCAAATATTGGAAAAAACTCAAAATTTCTCAACTCAAATATTGGAACTGTAAATATTGGAAAAAAATAAAAAGCGAAGTAAATTAAAAAAAGTGGTGAATTTTATTCATCTGAATTGTAACCGTCAAACTCTTCTCGTTCTTCTTCTTGTTCTTCTTCATTCTGAGTGCAAGTAAATTGGGTCAATAGCGATGTATCCTCTTAGGAATCAAACGAATCCTCCTCTGTTAGTGATTCAACATTGGAGCACGACCGGCCTTGACAGTTTGTAAATGCCAGAGAACAAAACAGTCCTTTTTGCAACCACATTTAGTACTGCATCCCTTTTTGCAGTTGCAAAAAATTGTATTCAGCAGTTTTTCCGGTGCAGGTGGGAGTAAAGTTTGAACTGGTTCCAATGTATTGTCGACCAACTTCCAACCCCAGTCTGTAGGGTCTAGCTGATAACCAAGCCACACTTGAACTTGGTAATATACCCGAAGAAGATGTTGATGAGCAGCAACTGAGGTTGGAGGAAGAGAAGCTAATTTAACTTGTTTTTTATTCTTAGTGTTTTTAACGAAACATACATATCGATGCTTATCTAAGCAGGTAGTTATTTAGGAGGTCCGTACATAGAAAGAAGCAAGCGGATGCCGTTGGTGATAACTTCTTCTTGAGTTGAATTACTCTTTTTAAAAACTTACCATTTCGTTGAAAATCGCGAAAAACTCATTTTTTTGAATTTTGACCTTGAATATTTTTTTTCCATACAGGGGAAAGATGTGGAACTTTAAAATTTTATTTTTAATCATATTTTTAACAACTTTACTGATTTTCAGTTTGATGGGAATTTATGTACCTTCGCTCTCATTTTTAGGTCTAGATTGACCGGACTATATACTTTAATTGTTTTGACTAAATTCATAATTTTCAAAATGTGTTTTTAGAAACGAAAACATTTAAATTGGTTCTGTGACTGATAGATGTGTAAAATATGCGAAAAAAATATAAAAATGACTAAACTATCCTAAGATTTAGAATTATCATTGTAAGGTCACGCTAATTCAGACTTATTTTAGTCCGTTTGTAGTAACAATAGAATTTCCACTATTTCTTAAATAAGTATAATGTAATGCACCATTTTTTATGTTTTAAAAAAGGGCCTTACTCATAATAAGTGTCATAGTCACTTTCATGTCGACGATAAGCGACCTTCGGATTGAAAGTCAATGTACAGTTGATCTATCTCACTGAGGCGGGTTGGTCTTAAATGTGTGTGTAGATGTACGTTGATACTAGATTTACACTCGCGTACGAGTCACGAGACGAGGTGCGAAGCGAACCACGAGATGAGAGTGTGAATAGACGCTCGTGACTCGCCTCGCGCCTCCTTTATTATCGATCACGCGAGGTGCGAGCCGAGACACGAGACGAAGCAAGAGGCGAGGTACGAGGCGATTGTAAATCTAGCATCACATAAGTAAACGCTCAGTATCAGTCACGCACACAAAAGCGCGTGTCTATACACATAACAATCACAACTGCAAGTACCCCTCACCCGCCTTCGTGTGATAAAACAACTGTAACCACTCTGCCTTAATATTTAGCAGTAGGTATTCACAATTACGCGCATAGACATGAGTATGTTTTTAGATTGAAGGTTTGTGCCTTGTAATCAACAAAAGTTGGTATAAAATACATTATTTCCACCCTTAAAAATGTGGTAAATGGTAAAAAGAGAATCGTTGCTGTATTTATAAACAATTAACAAACGGACAATACAAATATTTAAGTAATTTATAAAAATTTAAGAAACCGGTTTTACAAACGGTTTTTGTTATTACAATAACATATTTTATTTACACTCCTTGCCAACATCTTAAATTAAAGACTGCAAATGATATGCTTTAAATTTAAGTTAAGCCTTCCAAAAATTGTGCTCAGTCGTGTTACCAGTGTACCTACAATGTCCATAATATTTTCCAATGTGTCAATACTAATATTTAATTTAAAAAAACCCTTCCCTCATTAGTTAAAATATATAAACTAAATTACCTTTTTATTGTAAAATTTTCTTTATTTAATAATGTTTAAAAACGTAGATACTCTCCGATGGTTTATTAGATAAGTTAAGTTATTCAATTAAATCATTCTTAGTGTACCTAATTTACCTACCTAACCTACCTAGATTAATAAAATTCATTCATTATTATCCCTAGGTACCCATATACAAACGGTAAGTAGTTTTTTAAAAATGTCTCTGTATCAGAAGGAAAATCTATTAAAAAATATCAGAATTTTTAAATGCTACGTCTGAACAACATCGAAATGGCGTAAAAATCGTTCTTCGTTTTTCGATTTTCATTACCATGCTCTGTCTAAACATCGATCAAATTGAGAGAATACAGATATTCATTAATATTAAAATTGTAGGTCTACAATTTTAATATTAATGAATATCGAAACACGAAGATGGATTTTTACAGAATTAGCTTGCACAGACGATCAACAAACCAAATTAACTTACCTACAACGTACCTACTTGCTTACCTTGTACCTACTTGAATGTTAATGTTAAAGTTTGACCAAGTATCTTTATTCGATATGTGTACCTATGTGTATGTGTGGGATAACTTTATAAGATGTGTGAGAGTGCTGTGGAGTGAAAGAAGTCGTAGTGATGAGGATTGAGAAAGGGATACTTAGATGGTTTGGGCATGTAGAAAAAATGAATGAATAAAGGTTGTTAAAACGGGTAGGTATTTAAGACGAGTGTGAATGGAATGATGAGGAAAACCTCTGCGTATTTACCTGGACCAAATTGGTGACGTTTTGAAAAAAGGCCAGGTTAACAGTACCTCTAAACCGACGAGCATGCATGAGGAATGTGATGAGAGTGAATGAAGCAAAAGAAGTAGGTATGTCAGGATTGTTGGCAAGCCATGATCTTTGCCTACGCCTCTGGGAAACAGACGTGATTTGATGTATGCATGTACCTATGTATCTTTATGCGAGTCTAGAGAGCCTAGCCTACCTAACTACCGGCCTCAAGACAAAAGCGATTCTATTATGTAGGTAGGTACCTATATCTTACGACGTTTGATACTCGATTATATTATATATATATTATATTATATTTGATACTTGATTTGAAACTCGCAAGATAGGTGATGTGATCCTAGTGTGGAGTTAAGACTACAAGTGTCTAGGTAGTAGTGCTTAACTAAGTAAGTCACTTAGTGCTAGATAACTCTACAGGGTGTCCTGAAATAACGTGTCCAGAAGCAAAGTACGCACCTATCCTTAGAGGTAGGTTGGTACTAGAATCAGACTATCTAGAGATTCTAGAGATAAAAAGTACCTACTTACATAAGTGCCTTTTATATATAAATCACCATCAATGATTTAGGAAACATATATTATTCACTATTCAGCTTTTTAACGACTAGGTAGAAGAAGTGCACCAACAAGTATTCCCAAAGAGGGTTGACGTCAGACAAGCGGCCGGTTGTAAAACATAAGCAAAATAGTCTTCGCAACATGTTGTCCTCACATTAAATGGGAAAAGGAGAAGAAAATGATGAGAGTTACCTAGTTAGGTACCTGCCTACCTACCTAAAATAAGTAATAAGTACCTAAAATAAATAATACCTAACTCTTTGTATGCTGTGGTACCCTATAATTGCGTTTTAAATCGTAACGCGATAACTACTACTAGGTACTTCGCTGGATACTATTTTTTGTGACACCCTGTATACTTAACTTAGGTAGGTAAACGTCTCAAATCGAAGTATGCTATAGTAGTACCTACCTACCTACCTAAATCTTGTTCTCATAACAATTCAATTATTGAATTTGGGCGCCAAATGAGTTTCTGATCATCTAGGTGCAAAGGTTAACGAAAATACACGAATCGCCCTAATCGATATGACGAACGCAAGGGATGACTGTGTTCAATTGGTTATATTGTTATTGCCAGACGACGCTCCCCAGGAGCGCATGTGCAGGAAAATTCCCCGGCCGGTGGACTGGCTAGCGACAGTGACGACCATTCCACATTCATCACCATGGACGCAACAACAAACCAAGGGTCTTTTCCCTTTAATAAACGTAACGATATTAATTTTAATCGTTTAGGTATCGTCACGATATATCGTGTCGTATTCTGAGTAGACTGAGACTGATAGACTAGACCAGGTCGGTCAACTAGTTCTTTCGGACGGAGCGTCATGCCAAATATTTAATTTTGAATACTGTGATTGTGTGTTTCGTCTTGTGACTATAACTAACATTGAATTGTGACTGTCCGGCGGCACTCACATTTGATTTCCAAGGAAAAAAGGTAAGTTCAAATTTATCAATCGTCGAAAAAAGGAAAATTCTACGTACATAATATTTTTTTCTATGTAGTTTATGACCGTGCTTAAATCTTTCTACCTGTTGATCAGTTGGTTTATTTTGTAAATTCTAGAGAATAACAATTTCATAGAATCTTATTGTTATTTACAAACAGACTTCCACCCCGGCTATATCGCCATGCTTGCTTATCCCCACGCATTTTTAAAGGAATACATCCTCTAAATTTCAAGTGACATTTAAATTTCAATATATCAAGATACCAGTCTATTTAAATTTATAGGGCTACCTAATAGTTATTCATAAAATGTAGAAAACGAAATTTTAGTCTCATAACCTTTCGATTGGTTGAAGCATTTTCGACGGTTTTCCTTTTAGTTTTTAAACGTAATCTATTAAACTTCACTTGTTTATTGATAGACAATGATACAAAAATTTAATTCATTACAAAACCGGTAAAATTATTAGAAGTAGCTAGGTTATAAAGCAAATGGCATCCATCTTAGTTTTGGTTGAGCTTTGACATAGGTAGCGTAGTTATGGATATTTTGGGTGGGGAGTGGGGAGGTGTCTACTGTCTACCCTCCAATACCACCCACCCACCCCACCCCACCCCCCCAAGGAAATGTGTAATATCCGAGAAAATCAAATTTTCAATTTTCAATTCTAACGTCTAAGTTCACTCTGAAAGTTAATTTTTGGTATCTGCCATGCTGCTGTATCTGCTCATACGTCGCACGTCACACGTCGCACGCAACGGCCGCGGCCGGCGTGTCGCCGGTAGTATTGTTGGAAATTTCACAACTACATCTAACCTCAAACTAAGCAAAGCTTGTACTATGGGAACCAGATTACTGATATAATGACTACATATATACCTAAGTACCTAAGGTATTCACTTTTTTTTTGTAAATACTTTTTTACACACAGCGCCATCAAGCCCTAAGTAAACTAAAATTTTATTGATTGATCGGAACATTTTCTACGGTTTTCTTTTTACAAGCTTTTATTTAACTTGCAATTTATGTACCTACCTATGTATGTAACTATGTTTGTTAAGGTGGAATCTTGCAACTCAATTTTGAAGCAGTTATCCCCAACCGATTGTACTAAAATTTCGCATACTTATGAAACTTAGGTGACAATGCAATAATATGGTGGCAGTAAGCTGATCCGATGATAGAGTCAGAAGCTGTTCAACCATCGACTACATAGCCTAATAGACGCCTAATGGCTTCATTTCTTCAAACAAACAACTCTGTCAAGTCAGTGAGGTATGAGGTACGGGGGGAGTGGGATTTGGACGTGCCTCTGACTGCTATCGACAACTCATGTCAACACTTCCCATCCCTAGTGAATCACGTCATTTTGAAATTAGAATGCTTTTTCCGACTCCCCCCGTACCTCATACCTCACTGACTTGACAGAGTTTTTTGTTTGAAGAAATGAAGCCATTAGGCGTCTATTAGGCTATGTAGTCGATGCACTATGCAGTGTCGCACAACACATAGTGTTTTTTATGAAAAAAGATTTCGTCCACTGTGGGTGCGTGTTCTCATAGTGTCGTTCTTGAATACGAGGGTTAGTAATAGTGCCTTTGGGTACGGAACCCAAAAAACTAGTAATACCTATAGGTCACCAGGGCCCCGTTAGGTCGAACTTAGCGTCAATAAGTAAGACTGTAGGTAGGTACTTAAGTTTAGGTATTATAGGTAACTCTACTATAGTTACTATGAAAGAGTATTCTTTAAATTCAATGTAGGTATGTTGTATCTAAGTATATACTTAGGTACATCATAATTATAGGTACCTAAGAATAATAGTAGTACTTTAACAGAATTATGAATGTGAATGAAAAATTGACGGTTGAATATCGATTTTTACGGAATAAGCCTGCGGTTCTATTTATTTTGAGGGCAGTGCGATGCGCTTTGATGATGTGTGAGTAGGTAGGTAAAGTAGGAATCTATAGGTATCTATAATTCTATACTGCTATTATCTATACTAGTCTATACTCTATACTAATATAGAATAACTTTTTTAGCACACATGGAATTTATGGAGACTTTTGGAACTTTATTTCTACTGGTGAACCCAAGGTCTCTACCAAAATTCAGCTCTGTTGGAGTTTTTGATAATACGAGTAATAAATGTTTTTGATGAATGCAGAATAGGATTTTCTCAATAACCGCAAAACATACAGTTTTTTTTTATTATGACAAAAATAACTTAAAGATTTAATCTAGATGAATTATAAACAGATACACGATTGGTGAAAATTCTCTCGATCGATTTATTTTCTAAAAAAAAAAAAACCTTCTAAAACACTAATTTCGTTTTTACTCAAAACTATGGATAGCTAAACAGTTCAGTTTTATATAATTTGTTAAATAATCATACTAGTTATGGTAGGGCATTGCAAAAGATCACATAGCCTATAAAATTATAAAACAAAACAAAATAAAATAAAATTCTAACTATTATTCTAGGTACCTACTTATTAACTACCATCTAATTATTTGAGCTACTTAACTATTTTTTGGTTTTCACATAGAAACTTTTCCAGCGTGTAAAAACTATTTTCAATTAAATCATTTTTGAGAAGGGTTTTGAATTATTTTAAATGCTGGCATGGCTGAGTAGGCTGGAGCCTAGGGCGGCAGATTTTAGGGGCGGCAAATTTAGGTTAGTTTTTTCAAACATCTTATTTATTTTAGCCTTTTTCGTCCTACTGCAGGACAGATGCCTTCTGATAGATATAGATTTGAATAATTATTCTCTTTAACAGAATACAGTTAAGATGAGTGGAGCTGCGACACCATCGATGCCGATTTCGGTGCCTCTTGTGTCGTCAACGACTCCGGATTTGCCACCGACATATCCATGGCCTACATCGCGGGCGTCTTTTTCGCCACCAATGCCACCACCACCGCCGTCATCACGGACGCGGGAATCTCAAGTGACATCCACGACAGCGGCGTATGAGCAGTTGGCTCCACGGCGACGCCCACGCCGAATACTCCGATTCTTACCTGTGGTATGTTATAAATAGTATCTGGATGAAAGAGCGTTGCTCGGTATTTCATTGCCTGAAAACACGGATAAAAAGACGTTTACTAAAAATAAAACCTAGCTAAGTATATCGATTTATCACCCCCGAAACCCCCTGCATACTAAATTTCAATGAAAATCGTTGAAGCCGTTTTCAGATTCATTCAGATTATATATACTGCCCCGACAGACGTTGTCCTGTCAAATTTCAAGAGTCGAATTTTACAATTTTACAATTAATTTTCCGAAATTTTCTTTCATACAATCCTTGTCCTGACAATAAGAAACACCAGCTAAGTGCGAATCGGACTCGTGCACGAAGGGCTCCGTACCATTATCTATAAAAAACGGCAAAAAAACACGTTTTGTATGGGAGCCCCACATAAATATTTATTTTATTCTGTTTTTAGTATTTGTTGATAAAGCGGCAACAGAAATACATCATCTGTGAAAATTTCAATTTTCTAACTATCATGGTTCATGAGATACAACCCTGTGACAGAAAAACGGACAGACGGACAACGAAGTCTTAGTAATAGGGTTCCGTTTATACCATTTGGGTACGGAACCGGGTAGGACAAAAAGTAGCTTATGTCCGTCTCAAAACTTTAAATGTGTATATGAAATTTCATCACTATCGGCCTTGCAGTTTGGCAGTGATAACGTAACAGTTAAATAGTATAGATAGTGTTTTTATGTCATAGTTATTTAAATATTAAGGCATTTAGGTTCATAAATAGAGACTGGTATAGTTTACTGGTCACCTACCTATTGAATCTTCCATAAGTACTTACATATTTAAAAAGTCTTTGACTTTTCAATAGTTTTTTGTCCTATAATCTTAATATATATAAATTACGCCTCACATTGTTTGTGCGCGATGGACTCTAAACTACTTAACCGATTATAATCAAACTTTGCACAACGTGTGCAGTTTGATCCGATCCAACTTGAAAGATAGGATAGCTTACATCTCAATTTATAGTCGCAATATAATTTTATTGCAAATTACTTATTTATTATCTGACAGTCATAACAGATGACAGATATCTTTTGACACAGCAACGCGTGGCTGGGTCCATTTTCAATATTATATAATAACATTCAATTGCAGTTGCCACTAATCATAATCAAATATGATCGAAATGTTGATCAGTGGTGCAGATTCTGTAGTTGCCAGTCTTACCTATAACTAAACCTAACAATATCCTATTTCGTATAGTGAAATATATATGATAGAAATAATTTTAAACATGACAAAATCATTTTTAGTTTATTTTATTGCCAACAGAATCGACACTGTTGTCTTTCTACCCTTTCTCTATATATTATAATAATGATAACTCTTAATATATTTCAGAGTTCCGGCATAATCACTTCAACCACACCTGCACCAGTTGTAGAAGATCAAAATTCCCCTTAAGTGGGGGGACCCTTTACCCTTACTAATCAGGGGGTATCGACGGATAGGGAAGATCATTCGCAAAGATGATGAGATGATGATGATGAGATAGATGATTGGCCAGAAGATTCGTGTAAAATAACAAGTAACATTTTCATTGTTTATTAAAATAATGAAATGGTTGTGTAGAAAGTAGAGTTGTGTGATTATAGATAGCTGCAATGCCGGATTAACCATTAAATTAAGAAATTGCTTAGGGCATCACGTATTCACGTCCTCCAATTTCTTTGTTTGAAAAAGTGCGCACCAGGCACGGAGATTATTACTCCAGATTTACTGCTGGTTTCTAGAAGCTCGCACGGGGCACACGGTCGTGGATTGCTTAGGTCTTAGGGGATGCCCTAAGGCCTAAGCAATCCTTACACCAACCTCTTTGCAATACTGTCCAGTGGCGGACTTGATGAAGAATGATTATGACTACTTGATGAAGTAGTCTTAATTCGCCAATGGACAGCATTGCAAAAACGGTTGGTGTAAGGTTTCTAAACAAATGATTTTATCAAATGACCTAGTTGCTAACTTAATAAGATAATAATTTGTGAACGTTTGTGATTTGAAAATCCTGTAGCTTTAGGAGCTTTTGTATGGAAATATTGACGTAATTTTTGATATCTTGTTGTATTGTAATATAATAATCATCTATTTTATAATATATTATAAAAACTAAACGCACAGTGTACTTAACTGTACTTGTACTGTGTATATTGATCTCGTGAATCTCGTGAAATAAATTATACCTCAATTATTCAGCAATGAAAACCTAATCGGTATTTCTCTTGTACATAAAAGTTCGTAATTCAATAAATTTGTACTTTGGAGGCTTTATATAAAGAACTGTCTTTTTCAGCTATGTTTAATGTTAAAATCATACAGTTGACTATTTGGTTCACGAGATTATTTTTTATCTTAACATTGTATACTGGCTCTAACTATTATGCCAATTTTTATGGAAACTGTTTTACCCGATGTTCCAGATAGGTTACATAGACCTACCGGCCGAGCACGGGGTAAGTATTATTAAGATTAATGTAAATAATACTCGTAAAAAGACCAATTTTGACATGTAACAATTGGACTGAGACGAAGTGTAATGATTCATTACATGGGCCCCAGAGAATTACTGAAATATAAGTTTTTAGAATTAAACATAATGACTGTACCTAGCCAGTAGGTACATTTATGCAAGTCTAATAAAGAAAAATTGCGATAATAATTATTATAATTTAAAATAAATTCGCTGTTTTTACTTTAGTGAGCCTAGCACTAAAGTAAATAAATTGCTCATTTGGGTATTTGATATAGGTACCTAAAAGCGTAGTAGACGCTGACCTAACCTAACCTAACTTACGATGCTCAAGCAATCTATTTGTAAATTTTCAAACTCATAAATACGTAAACTATGTGTGTGTACAATTTTTTTAAATTATTTGGATGACAAAAAAGCCCGACGGGAATAAACATGCTCCAAGACGCTCTATGAAAAAAAAAATTATGCATGAAAAAAATTATGTAGGAAAAAACAATTAAATTATATTACACTTAACCAAATATGATAATGATGCATAAATGCTTTTTGACTTGACTAAGTAATTTTTGATTCATCATTAAATGCTACGAGTTGAGACGAAATCTCTTGGGCCTCCTTTGGGGTCCTTGTAGCCCTTGTATTTGTAGTAATTTTACTACAATAACTTATGAATTAAATGGCCAGGCCATTTTTGGGGGGTTTTCAATTTAAATATACCCCACAATAAGTGGGAAAAAGATAAATGATTATGTGATGATTTAACTTAAATATAAAAAAAACTGTATACGCTTAAGATGTCTGAAATAAACGCTTAAGATGTCTAAAATAATTAATGTCTGAATTTATAGACTGCTAAGCCGAGACATAGCCGACGAAACGTCGCGTCTCGCAAGCTCAATCTATATAAATAAAAATCAATGCCACTTTTCGTTGTAATTTTATAACTCAAGAACGGGCTCACCTAACCAACCTAAATGTTTAGGCTTTGTTCGGACTATTTAGTAGATGGTTTATGTGAAGTTTGCACAAAATCGGTAGACTTTTTATCTAGGTACAACCCGTGCGAAGCCGGGGCGAGCAGCTAGTAAGTTCTATAACACGTATTTGGACGCGTGGATTCAAGAAAAGTATTTTTGACAACTTTAACGTAAAACTTAAAATTATTTAAAATAAAAAAATTGGGGTATAAAGTAACCTCTGTCCGTCCCAAGACTTTAAACTATCTCATTATGAAATTTCATCAGATTCGGCCAGTAGTTAGGCCGTGATAACGTCACAGACAGACAGACAGACAGTGATATCATATAAGTGATACATAAACAAATTATTGGCTAGGCCTATTTTATTTTAAGGTCAAAATGTTTATTTAAAAGGTCTAATAATGAATATTATATCCAATCTGTATAATTATAAGGTTAGCGATCGTATTTTTGAGAGTATGATCATACAAAATATACAAGAGATTGTAGATTTTATACCCCCTTTTTAGATCGACGTAATTAAGAGTTTTTTTTAATTATCAACATTTTTTGTTGATTATAAGTAAAACTTTGTGTAGAATATACAATAAAATTATAAACCCAATGATGGTGTAACCCGATGACTGTATTAAAGAGCACAAATACTAATTTTCAAATAATATTGATAACAAACAACGAATTTGTCAAACAAACGTTTACACCCATTTTTACCCCGTTACGGGATGAAATTGAAAAAACGCTTGAATATATGTTTTTTATTTTTTTATTTAGAGGCTAAATTACACGTTTTACTCGTATAAAAAATTAGAGAGTTTCATAGAAACTTTGCCCCGTACTTCACCCCTTTAGGGGTAAAATTTCGGAAAATCCTTTTTTATAGGATGTCTACGTCATCCAAGGTTCATGTCACTAAAATCCGCGGTTTAGGTTGTGCGTTGATCCGTCAGCCAGTCAGCCAGTCATTCAGGACAAAGCATCATAAATGTACAATGCGTTATACAGAAGAAAGAAAATAGATTTCAAATTTATTTATTTGGAACATTAACATTGTTATTTTGGTATACAAAAAACAAGCGAAAAACGATGACAACTGCAAACATAAAAATCGAGTAGCAGGTGCTTTTTAACCGACGAAATACGAAGCAAGTCCTTAAGGCGCTCCCAGTCGACGATTAATTTTGTTGGAAACGAAAAAATAAATACTTGTGAACAAGCCACATCTCCTATTTTATAATGTATAGTATATGTGAATAAAGATGTACCCATCTTTAATCACTTCAATAAATAAAATCCTACCGACCGCTGCAATGACGACAAATACGTCGGCGCGTGGTCCTCCTTAGCTTTTCGAATAAATTAATGATATAAATTATGTATAATTACTTATCAAAAATCTATTCTAATAGAATTCTAGATCTACATATTACCTATCTTTAACAATAAATCACAAGTTGATTTTAATAGTAGGTATATAAAATATTTCGATCATAAATTCTAAAACGTATCATTTTGAAATAATATCTTTATCGTGAAAAGTTTCTGCTATAATGTTTTCAGCTTAATAGAAATCTAGGTAGGAACCTGAAGTAATATATTTATAAAAATAGGAGATGTGGCTTGTTCAGAAGTATTTCTTTTTTCGTTTCGAAAAAGAGCAATCGTCGACTGGGAGCCCCCTTAAGTCTTCGAGTACTTGTTTTTTTGTAATGTTCCACGCATTTATATTTATATTATAAATATAAATGCGTGGTTATATTTATACCTGGTGATCCGATTTGAATGACTTTTTTTCTATTGTGTAGAGAATAGTCCCAAGTTGGTCACATTTAAATTATATTAATGTAGGACGTCGGACTAATAGTTACTTCATAAAACGTAAAAACTGATATTGTTTCTTGTCTTTTCGATTGGCCGAAGCATTTTCGTCGGTCTTCTTTTTAGTTTTAATTATTCTTTTTGAGCTTTTTTGATTTACATTTTGCTTGATTAGTTATTTGTTTTTGATTAGCCTGCTGTGTCTCACTGTTGGGTATCTAAAGGCCTAGCCTTAGGGTACATTTATATTAGACCGGGCCGTTCCCGGGACGAACCGTGTACGTAGCCCGTAGACGGGGCACGGATTTGAAACGTTACATACATTTTGTATGAAGCTATATTAAACAGTGCTCGTCCGGGCCAGTCTACTAACTAATGGCTCCGGCCCGGCCCGGATACGGCACGCCCCGGACACGGCCCGGTCTAATATAACCTCCTAAACGGCTCGTCTGTAGGTACTTTGATATGAGAATTATTTAGGTATATCATTGTATAACTTTCATAATTAGCTGATAATTTTTTAAAAATATCAAGTAAGTCGACCATTAATAAATAAACAAGTAAATTTCAACGATGTTCAACTAATGACTGTTTTTTGAAAATTTGTACATTGTTGAGAGGCTAAGTCTGAACTTATAGACTGCTGAGGCATAACCGACGAAACGTCAAGTCTAGCAAGTTCATTAAGTTCTTTTCTTAAGTATTAAAAAAAAAATTGGCCAGGCCCATTTTATTTTTAGTTGGTTACACGGTATATAAATATAAGGTCTAATAATTAATATTACACCATTATAAGGTCTAATCTATATGATTGTAAGGTATACTATAAAGTGATAGTATTTTTGTAAGTTTGACCAAACAAAGTAAACAATGGATTATTTTTACAACCCCTCTATACATCGTCGTAAATAAAAATAAAAAATACTTTATTTAGACTCATTTTGTGAACTTATCTGTTTTTTATAAGTTTTTGTCTTTACTCGTGTGGACGATATTGATACACTTCGCAGCTCAATTGGTAGTAGCTCTGCCTTCTACGCTGCAGGTTGTGGGTTTCATTCCCACTCGGGACAAACATTTGTGTGATGAACATGGATGTTTGTTCTGTGTCTGGGTGTTAGTATGTATCGTATGTATGTATTTACAAAAAAAAAGTATATTAGTATTCTATCAGTTATCTAGTTCCCATAGTACAAGCTTTGCTTAGTTTGGGGCTAGATGGCGATGTGTAAAATGTCCATAGATATTTATTTCGATTTATTTATTTTGTTTGGTCGAATTATCTACATTCTTATTATAATCATAAGTAATTATAATCAACTTAATATATAGGTCCTAATAATAAGAATTTAGTAGTAGGCATTTTTTTAAACTTAACGGTATATAAGACGAATCCCAAAAGACACAACGACCATTGAATTAATAAAAAAAAAAAAACTACTTTTTAAATTGTACAAGTAAACTCAATGTTTATGAATCGATGCGAAAAAATTAAAAAAATCTGAATGCTACAGGCAACCTGATTTTGAAAAAGTGCCAATATTATGAAGTTGAAAACTTCATCACTTTTGTTTCCGTTGTTTACATGATTTTATTTAACTTTTAATGTATGTATGTATGTAAATACGAATAAGTTCGTTTGGGTGGAATCATGCAACTCAATTTTGAAGCAACTGATCCCCAACTGATTGAGCAGAAATTTTGCATACCTATAGTTCTGGTGACAATACAATAATATGGTGACAGCGAGCTGATCTGATGATGGAGTCAGGAGCTGTTCAACATCACTCACCACGGAACCCCTTGATAAATATTTCGATTGAGTAAAAATTTTGCATTCTTGTCAAGTTCCAATGACAATGTTAATATGATGTGACAGGCGCGCTGGTGCTCGATGGTTTAAATGATTTGACAAAACCTTGTCATTGAAAAATATTTTTGAACAGAAAAGTTGCATGGTCGGAAAATCTGTTTTTTTAGTGAGTCTTGAATACGCTGTATAATAAATAGTTTTGTCTCTCGTCGTACACTGAAGCTTCTCTGATTCGAAAGCATCATGAAATATACTGTTCGGTCTGTTTCATTGCATTTTGATCATTTGAGTCATCAATTATGTTTTAAGTTTCAGAAGGGAAGTAGGGTGAGAGGTTGTGGGTATTTCAACAACATTTTAATTTTCAAACAAACGGTTTCATTGAAAAAAAACGACGATTTCTAAAAAACATAGAATAAAGAAAAGTAAAAGTTCAAAGTACGTCGCCCGAGGTAAAAATATTAGTTTGCTGTTCGCGCGTTTTTATTTTGATATCTTTTTTTTATTCAGCCTGCGGCACCTCTATGGGCCGTCGTTCCAGCCGTCGATGTTCCAGCCAGTCTTTATTCAAACAATATTTGCGTTCGATTTCTTAGGCGCTGGACACTAAGATGTTCCAAATTCAAAAAGTGCGCAGCAAAGATAATTGCGGCGCACCTATAAAGAGGATTAAAAACTCATTACTGCCCGCTATAAGTTTCTTAAAGAAAACACCACTTTTGGGTGCACTTAAAAGCGAATCAAGTCGTCCTTTTCGAATAGATGGGCTGAAAACAAGTTTGTTTGCAATGCTTAGTTATTGGCTGCCAAAATTGAAAATGTCCACAACCGGGGTAGGCATCACAACCGGGTCTTTGAACAGACTTAGGTACGATCCTTTGTTTAAAAAAATATGTGCGCGACGAGAGGATTAATAAAACATATTATTAGTAACTAAGTAAAACTAGTAATACTTAATAATATATACCTTATACTCTAGCAATCTATACTTAATATCCATATAATTCATTTCAAATAAACTGTAGTTTTCAATCAGTAGTTGTCACTTGTCACCTTTTTATCATACTCACACTGGTTTTTTTTCTGGCCTCTTAGATGCTGGTTGTGTGCAACCCCACTAATGCCTTGTTAAGGCCCAGGCCTAATAAAAATAACAATGTGTGAGGTAACTAATAATAATGTAATAACAGAAGAGGGAAGATGGTTGGCCACCTTATACGGCACGACAGTTATAATGGAAGGGAAGATTGAAGGGAAGAGAGGAAGAGGAAGGCCACGAATAAGCTACATGAGCCAGATAAAGGAGAAAATAGCTGTCGTGTCGTATAAGGAAGTTAAGGAGACGGCACTGGAGAGAAATAGATGGAGAGAGCTGCATCAATTACACCGACAAGAGCACAGCTCTTAAGGCGCTCCCAATCGACGATTGTTTTTGTTCGAAACGAAAAAAGAAATACTTCCGAACAAGCCACATCTCCTATTTTATAATGTACTATAATGTGTAGTTTGTAGCAGTTTTATTTCCTGGCCTATTCATACAAACTCAGCACCAATTGGTAAAGTTGTTCTGCAATCATATCTCGGAACAAGATGGATTAAGTTTTAACTGAATCGTCCCTAGGCGCTCACTCCCAGATAAGTCGGCTCCCTGAGCATCATAGGTCGGTGCCCGTAGGACTTCGGGGTGCAACGCACCCCTTGCAACCCCTTGTAGAGACGGTCCTGGTTAATATGACCGTGTGCTAGCTATTAAGTAGGGGTCACCAATTACTTTCATCTAGGGTCCGTTTTGTATAATATATAACCGTCACAGTCCGTATGGTTTAAAGCCATATATCTCCCCGTTTACGATTCTAGAATAACCCAAACAAATAACACAAGTAAATTAAATTGTACTGTTAACTTAAGGTCCGCACAAAATAGGTCGGCAATTCGGTGACCCCTGCTATAAAAGAAAGTAGGTTCAAACTTGTAAAAGAAAATGTACACGACTAGATTTATCAAAAATAATATCTATGCAGTGATTGGTGTGAAGTCCTTCTATTTCCAAGGCCAGGAATGTTTTGTAACTGTATTATATAAAGATACTTCAAAAAAATTGTGAGTTTTATTTATTTACGTACCATTCAGTGATAGTCTACTTCCACTACTGAAACGGGTTCTTTCTGTTACAATCCCACTAATATTGGACTGCGGACTCGTGTTCACACCTGATTGTCACACTGGTGTGACTAACAGGAATTTATTTTACTCGTGGTCACACTACATTTTAAAGGATCGCACTTGACTGAATTAATTATAGTGATGTCCAAGAACCTGTACTCTGCTCGAAGTTTATACATTTCTCATTATTAAAAAGCATTCTTATTATAATGAGAAATGAATAACGATTGTACAATAATGAAAAGAAAAGGTGGTAATCTGGTGTGTCAATCTGGTGTAACCACGAGTCTTGTCAAGTAGATTTCTTGTCAAGTTCGAGGCATTTTATTTCTGTTTATATACTTAGGTACTTACCAAGTGTACCTACAATTCAACTTACAATACGTTTCACCACTTAGTTTGTTTGCGTTGAATTATAAAAACCGGCCAAGTGCGAGTCAGACTCGCACGCGTAGGGTTCCGTACCATTATCTATAAAAAACGGCAAAATAACACGTTTGTTGTATGGGAGCCCTGTTTTTAGTTTGTTTTGTTAAGCGGCAACAGAAATACGTCATCTGTGAAAATTTCAACTGTCTAGCTATCACAGTTCATGAGATACAGCCCTGTGACAGACAGACGGACAGCGAAGTCTTAGTTGCCCTTTGGGTGCGGAACCCTAAAAATGAACTAAAAATTCGAACTTAATGTTTGAACGTACCCCCGTCTATCCCTTTTAGACATCTTCAAGGATCATAGCGCTTTGAGATCTGAGAGTATGTCTACCTTACTTGGGGATTACAGTCGTGTACCAAATTCATTTCATCTAAAAATTGATGGCGGTGTCCCCCCACATTATTTAAAGGATTGTAAGGTAGCCTACTGGCAGCAAATGTGTAAATCCGGCACTGGCGCGGAAGGAAGGTAAAGTTTGTTCAATAAAGTAGTTCAATTTGGTAAGGTAAACTTTTGGGGTACCTAGCTACCATACCAATACGGTAGGTGTGTTTTGTCCCTGGATTATGGCACCTAACTAAACTACGAGTATTTTATCAACGGGGAAATATATACTGAACCACAGAATAAATACGGTATACCTAACAAATACCTTTTCAGAGAGGCTTTTTAGGGTTCCGTACCCAAAGGGTAAAACGGGACCCTATTACTAAGACTTCGCTGTCCCTCTGTCCGTCTGTCAATCTGACATGCATCTGGCTACCCCCTCTACCTTCAAGAATCTAAGCGCCTAGAGATCTGAGAGGATGTCTACCTTACTTGGGGGTTACAGTCGTGATACTATTTTTTAGGGTTCCGTACCCAGAGGGTAAAAACGGGACCCTATTACTAAGACTTCGCTGTCCGTCTGTCCGTCTGTCTGTCACAGGGCTGTATCTCATGAACCGTGATAGCTAGACAGTTGAAATTTTCACAGATTAGACTTCGCTGTCCGTCTGTCTGTCACAGGGCTGTAACTCTTGAACCGTGATAGCTAGACAGTTGAAATTTTCACAGATTACATATTTCTGTTGCTGCTCTAACAACAAATACAGAATAAAATAAATATTTCAGGTGGGCTCCCATACAACATAAATGATTTGTTTGGCGTTTTTACAGATAATGGTACGGAACCATTCGTGCGCGAGTCCGACTCGCACTTGGCCGGATTTTTTTAATAACCTTTCCAGATACTGTTGGCTTATTTTATAAAAAGATATGATTATCATATTATGGCTTTCGTGGAGCTGTGCGGAGTGGAGCGGAGCGGACCGTGAATTGATCAATCACAGTGCCTGAAATATCTAGTTTGGGAGTACCTAACAGCTAGTTATAAAATACAGAGCTTAAGGCGCTCCCAGTCGACGATTGTTTTCGTTCGAAACGAAAAAATAAATACTTGTGAACAAGCCACATCTCCTATTTTATAATGTATAGTATATGTGAATAAAGATGTACCCATCTTTAATCACTTCGATAAATAATCCTACCGACCGCTGCAATGACGACAAACACACGTCGGCGCGTGGTCCGCCTTAGCTTTTCGAATAAATTAATGATGTAGAAATCTAGATCTACATATTACCTATCTTTAACAATAAATCACAAGTTGATTTTAATAGTAGGTATATAAAATATTTCGATCATAAATTCTAAAACGTATCATTTTCAAATAATATATTTATCGTGAAAAGTTTCTGCTATTATGTTTTCAGCTTAATAGAAATCTAGGTAGGAATAGGAACCTGAAGTAATATACTTATAAAATAGGAGACGTGGCTTGTTCAGAAGTATTTCTTTTTTCGTTTCGAAAAAGAGCAATCAGCGACTGGGAGCCCCTTAAGTATAACGATGAGATGATTCCATGAAAACTAGATGTCTATAGTAGAAGCGGTTTAAGCTGTGCTGTCTAACTCTATCATTTTCAAGTTTTTATTTAACTTGCTTTGTTTGTTCGTTAGTTTGTGTGTTCTTATGTGCGGATCAAATCTTGAAATTGAGATTTTAAAGTCCCCCCCCCCCCAACTAAACTTTAGCATAGGTACTACCTACCTGTGTTACTTTGGTGACAATACAATAATATTGTAACAGCGACGATCTGATGATAGAGTCAGGAGCTGTTCATCAGACACTCACAACGGAACTCCTTAGTAAATAGTTCGATTGATTAAAACCTTTTCGTACCTGCCAAGTTCCAATGACAATTTGATACTCTGTGACAGGTGATAGAGCGCTGCGCTAATTTCTAGCTTGATTTAAAAAAAATCAAAAGCTTGTCTAGAAAAATTATAGAAAAAATATTTTTCAACAATAACTTATTTTTGTATGAACTTTCGTCAATAGGTACTCGTGAAAGTTCGTGTAAGAAGATTTGTCATTTTTCTTAACATAGGTTCTAAGTAATCATAGACAATACCTACCTACACATAGAGCCACGCGAATCTATCGATTAGGTTCCGCCCTACCTTCCTAGAAGTCTAACAGCCGTCGGTCGATGCAATCCCACCCCTTGCGAGGAGTGTTGCAACATCAGTTGCTGTCCTACCTCTGCCAGCAGAAGACGGCAGAGCGCGCGGGAAAATGAACTATAACTAAATAGATATATTCATTGTGAAACTGAAGAGTGCAACAGTTTCGGCGAAATCTTCTAGCCAGCAGAGAATGATTACTAACAAACGTAAGTATCTTATCTTTTACCAACTGCCAAATAAGCTAGATTCATCACGATTTTGGTAAAATTTCGTTACTCCAGCCAAAATGGCCAACAGTAATGCGCATGTGCCAATATGGGTGTAGCCAGCTCTTTGGCCTAGTTGTAAACAATCCAAAATAATAAACTGTATAAATTTTGAATACAAAAATAATTAAGCTGATGCTGTGTGCAATTTATCACAATCACATGTGAAAAAGCTTAATTATCCTAGTTAGGTACTTCTGTCGAAAATTTTCAGCTTACTGATAGCTGCGCAGAATAAGTATTTTGAGTAGGAAAATGTGTCAATCGGTCAGTAGAACCATAACTTTTGCCGAGACGCTTGTTTTGGTGGCTGTCAATTTGCCGGCTGCCTAAGGCGGGCGGAATACTAAGGTATAATTATAGTTTTCATGTTAGAAAAAACATTCCTTCAGAACGGATGGGTTGTTTTTTGTTGTGTTCTTAAAAAATAGCACTAAAAAGTTGTAAAATTCGAAAATTAGTGAAAGTGCTTTCTTTATTATGGGATTATTGATATTTAGTTAGGTCAAAATTTATAAACCAATCGTAAAGGCAGAATCTAGTTATTTGGCATTGTTGGTAAGTACAATTCATTTATGTAATTCTAAATTGAATTGTATATTTGTTTAGTAAAATTCTCAATATTATTACAACTTTTAATTTTAACTAAACATCAGTTATACCTCAGTATGATCTTATTTTCTTTTATTTTGTAATATTTTAGAAATTGGAGCTTTAGGTTCCCATAAATTACGTCAACTTGTGAATTACTGTGTGACTCTACTGTACTGTGAATAATTACTCAACGTACAAATTGTGACATTGTGTGACAAGGGGTGGAAGGGGTCCTAAATTTCGTGACTTCACGTTTCAAAATGTAATAATATAAGTATTAACACGAAATTTTAATTAATAACTTTTTTATGTAATATTTCAAAATATGTCGTAGTCACACTAGGGACGGGGAGTCTCACAAGTATGATCAGCTGTTTGATCAGCGAACGTTGAGTTGCTACAAAGTTTTTCTAAGTTTTGCGGTTCTCATCGTTCCATCGGTAAACGGTTTCTTTTGTACTTTGCTCTGAATAAATGAATTTGAATTTGAGCTGTGACCAAGGGGGGTTAAAATCATTGAATTAATGTGACGTAATTTATGGATGGCCCCTAAAACGAAAAATGTGGTTTTTATATTGCCATTTTCGAATGTTAAATCTATAGTTTAACCAATCGTGGTTTGGCTTTATATTCTAAATCTAAATAAACCACTAAAGCCTTAAAATCAAAGCAAATATTCTGCAAATATTGAGAAAAACTAATAAAATCCCAAAAAAAATATTAAAACCTCACTTTATGGGCAAATTACACCAGTTAGTTACACCATTTATAACACAAGAAGGGCTGGACCAATTTTTATGAATTTTGTGTTTTTGGAATTGTCTATGTCCGAATAGGATAATAAGTTTGATTACCTATTTGTTTGTATTTTATCTATTTAGTCACGTCGCGTCGTCGTAACTGATTTTCGGAATAGGGTCCCGTTTTTACCCTTTGGGTACGAAACCCTAGATAGGATTTGGCACTTTTTCATTAGGTTGCCTGGATATACTATTGTTTTTGAGGATCCAGCTCATTAGCGGCCATTATTCCCTGTTACTAGTACTAGTTTTGCTATTATTCCGTTTTTAAGGTTTCGTACCCAAAGTAAAACAATTTGCCATTTGCAAATTCGATTGTTCATACAATGGTAAAAAATATCTATAATAAAAAATACATCTTTTTTTTTAGTTCAAAATTTTATCACGCTGAGATAAAACTGCTGATTGTAATTTTTTAACTTGCGTAGATATTGAAACATAATACAATAATGATAATAAATAGAATTACATAAATGATACTTTAATCATACCTACTATAATTTTACCCTGTGTAAACGAAGTCGAGAGTAGGAGTGAGGGTGCTAGTAGGTATGTATTATTATTATACTAATTAAAAAAAAATATTTACCTCTGAATAGTTACAAGTAACATAGGCCAAATTTTATTTTCGAAAATACTTGTTTTTTTTTGAATCAGCTGTTTCTAACCGACCGGGACCGAAAAAGTGATAAAACCGCATTATCTTGAAAACCATCAAACTTAGAAAGAAACTGTCTTACATTTAGGTAACTGGTATGATTAATCTAACAAATTATATAAAAAACCGGCCAAATGCATGTCGGGCCACGCGCATTGTTTCGTAGTTTACAGAGCTAACAACCTTAAAATTATAAATTATTTTCAATAGTATTTGTTCTGGTTGAAATCTTCGCGAAGCCTCGTTTCAGATTTTTCGAGGAAAAATACAAAACAATTTTTTTTTGGCTTTTTCTATCTGCCTTTTATTTTCACAAACTGACGTTCTAATTCTAATTAACACATACAATTTCAAAACTAAATAATCAAAAAAGGTTTTCGTAAATAATCAAAAAAGGTTTTAGTCGTGTATTTGAACAAAAAAAAAATATTTCTCCATCAAGTACATTTTATTACTCGTAAATTTGTAATGTAAAGCCTACTAAGCTGTGATAGTTTTGCTTTTAACGTCGGTATATGTACCAGTACGAAAATAAATCTATCGAAAAAAAATTCAAGAATCGTGTTTATGTTCTCTAGAACATTTATCTAGATAAATAAATGAATAAAAAATTATTCTTAAGTTATCTTTGAAAAAAAAAGCGATTCTGTATTCATCAAAAAAAATTATACCTCAGCCAAGGTATCAAAAAATTGCCTATAATCTATACTAGGCCGTGTATCCGTCCGCCCGTAATCGCACCGTGTGTATACCTAACACCGGTACGAAGCCAAGGAGGACAACTAGTTTCATATAAAATCACAGGACATCAAAACTAGTCGTAACATACTTGTTTGTTGAAACTATTCATGGTTTTACATAAACTTTAAGTTTTTCGCTTTTTCTTTCCATAAAATAAAGACATATTCTTGTTTTCGTGATGCGGTAACATGTAAAATTACTCATTAGCCTGCCGTATGGCTAGATTCTAATATTGTTAGGGTTAGTAAATTCTTCGTCGATAGATTAAAAACTATGGACGCTATTGTCCGCCCCGGCTTCGCACTGATGTACAAAATTGTATCAGCAAATTTTTGATATTTTTGATTAGGTTTCATTATTGGAATTATAGTAGCGATCACAATTTTTTTTTTAATAAAATATTGCATATTTATTCGCTGATAATGTAGCTTTTTATAGGTGAAACAGTTTTTTTCAGTTTTTTTTTGTACAAACAATAATACAAAAATACAATTTTTACCTCCTAATACGAGTAGACTAGTGAAAACCCTCGCAACTTCGTTCAAAGTTAAGTTATTTCCAAAACCGACTTACCAACTTAAAGTTTAAATTTCGGGAATTCCTTTCGTAGTCCGCTCTAACACTACACAATATACATCAAAAGAAAAACCTCTTTCAAGTCTCTGGAATCAGTGGTATAGGCTGTACGTACATCCTACTAATGGATAAATGCGAAAGTTTTTGTGTATTTGTGACTATTTCACGCAAAAACTACTGAACGGATGAATATGAAACTTTACAGTAACATAGCTTAAATACATCAGAATAACAAATAAGCTACTTTTTATCCAGGTACCACCCGTGCGAAACCGGGCGAGAATCTAGTTGATAAATAAGTCAATCAGTCAGCAACGCAAGAGTTTTTATTTGTCCATGCTATAATTTTTTTTGCAAAAAATGAGAAAAAATACGAAAACCATTGAATGTGATGTACGAGCTACTGCAATGTTCATTAGTTAATTTTGGCAAATATCTTAAGTCTAAAGTACATCTAAAGTAGGTAAATGAGTGGGTTCGCTGTATTTTGTTAGTTCGTTAGTTTATTTCGTGTAGGTAATATCTGGTGCGTTTTATATAATAGGCTTGATATGTTTTAACAAATCGTGTTGATGCTGATTTTAACAAAGTTAAAACTGACGCATAACACATGCATTTAACGTTTTGACAATATGATTCGTGCTATAATTAGCACCTATACCATTTTCATTTTACTCAAAGTTCAGGCTGTATATTTTTCCACTGATACTCAAAGATATTAATATTATTTGTTGATTATAAAGCGACAAACGTTGTCCTGTCTAAGTTTTAATAATACTTTAGATTCTAAAGTATTATGATTATAGTTGATATATATTTCTAAAGTTTAGAAAAAAGCTTTTTCAGTTTTACCAAAATTTAATAATTGATTTCCCAAAAATATATTTTTTATACAAACCGATGGATGTTCCAAAAAAAATATTTTAAACATAGGTACCTTGTTAAAAAACCTTAACATTACGAACACAACAACAACATGAAATATATACGCGTCGAAATGAGAATCTCTTTTTTCCTCGGTTGAAATTCTGATGAATTACGAATACAACAACATAAAAATTACAAATAACATACACGTCGAATTGAGAACCTCAATTTATTTTAGGATACCTTCCCTACACCTAAAGTGAAAACAACTTTTCGATTAAGGTATTTGAAATATTAGTTTGGTAAATATTGAAATATCATTTACAACTGTCTAGCTATCACGGTTCGTGAGATACAGACAGACAGACAGACAGACAGACGGACAGCAGAGTCTTAGTGATTGGGTCCCATTTTTAACTATCTGGGTACGGGACCCTAAAAATCCCTGATTTTTAGGGTCCCGTACCCAGATAGTAGTACATAATATAATGAAGTTAAAAGCAAAATGATCACAACTAAGTAGCCTTTTTACAAGTTTACGAGTAATAGACGTAATAGTCGATCTACCTATAAAATGTACTTGAAGAAAATTAATAATAATAATGTTGTATAAATACCATTGAAAATTACCTATATAACGCTGTTAGCCGTGTGCATGTGGCCCGACACGCACTCGGCCGGTTTTTTTGATAATTTTATCATTGACTTGGAAATGGAACCTCAGCCTGGTGGTCGTCACTCAAATATTGGCCTAAAAATCAATAAGTGCCACAGAAAAGCTTATTAATGAAAACATCAAGCATTTAATTGTTTAAAACCTGTGCTAAAGAAAAGCAACTGAGCTATAGGTAGGTACTCGCCAAAATAACTTTAAGGAAGAAAACTATTGGAACGTCGTCAGTCACGTCGTGAAGCGTCAGCAACGTGTCCGCAGAATATTCGGAGTGCCACAACCGGTGTAAAAACTTTATACACTACAGAACAAAGTGTCGAATGGGCCGATGTGTTTGTTTTAATTATGTTTGTTAATTTTTATTAAGTGCGCGCTTTATTAATTAAGTTACCGTATGATGTGTAATAGTGATGAAGTTAGATATTATGTACGGGTTATCGAATCGTAGAATAAGAAAACGAGTAACTCGTAATGCGGTAGACAACCTGGAACAGCTGATGACGAATATGAGGTTAGTTGAGGAGTCTTTGACGGAGGTGAGTTCCAACATTTCAAATAATAATACAAACTCCTGCATTAACCCTTCAGACGCTGCGCATCAGTAAAGTTCAAGCACATATCTAAACACTAATCCTGCAACTGCCGCATGTGATATCCCGAATACAACCAAACCTATCGCCGGCCACATAGAGATGGAGGTAGAAACATAAAATTCAAATACAAAAGGCATTTATTTCAATAAAATCAAAAGGATCACTTTGGAATGTCTTAGGAGCTAGGTGAAGCTACGCCTGTTCCTCGCGACTAAGCCTAGAAGAATCATGCAACAAACATGGCTTGGGGCCATCATTTTTTTAATTATTATTTCATTGCTATGTAGAGCTCCAGTGTGGTGCCGATCAAACAAGGTGAAGGCTCAAACAAGAATAATAATTAAAAGTACTAACCATCAGGTCATAAAGCCCAGCTGAACTCAATACTGATAAAGAGGACTGATACCAGTAATTATCTCGAAGCAGTACTGATGAGTACTGCTATTAGAAAAGCTGACAAGTACTGAAACGACCAGTCAGTTACATCGAGAAAGCTATTGTGACATCTGCTACGCTGAAGTCGATTTTCCGCCGAAAAGTCCCAAAGATATTCGCGACAAACAGCTTAATGACTATTTAAAAGCATTCGAGTCAATTTATGATGACTTTTGAAAATAACTGAAATAAATGTATTAGCTATGCATAAAATCTTTTGATCTCCATTATACCTCTTGGCTTAGTGGCGTTATACATTATAATCATTAGTTTATTAGCTAGTCGACTGGCTATGCCCAATAGACTCATTCCATGCTAATATTTTACAACCTCTATTTTGCTTCATCATCTATACCTAATAGGTTCTAAGGTTGATCTTTTGAAGTCTATTGTTAGTTACAACGGGATTTTAAAAATAAGGTGTAATCCGTTTTCAACCCACGTTTTCACACCACACTTAATAAATTCCAGATGCAACCCAGAATGTAGGCCCGAAGAAATAAAATAATATTTAGTTCGTGTTCTACCCAAAATCTATGCTTGTTTCAACCCACAGCCTAAGACAATGGATATTTGTACGGTTAGACAAAAAATGCAAATAAAATTGTACTAAGTACTAACATTTTTTAGCAATAATATTATTTAAAATGTTAGAATCCGCAGTTTTTTGAATGGCAATCATACTACAAAATATTTATGTTTTCTGTAATTTTTTATGCTAATTACTAGGTACATTGTTGATTGTTTTTATTTAATATTTTGTGAAATAAAAACATAAAAAAAAAGAAAATTTGGAACACGACTGTAAATCCCAAATACCATAGATACTCTTAGATCTCAAAGCGCCTAGATCCTTGAATATGTCTAAAAGGGGTAGTCAGAGGCAAGTCCAAACATTACATTTGGCACATGCCTACTTAATGCAGAAGTTAGCATTCCATACGTGATAGGTTGAGGTTGCAAGCCCATCGCCGCTTATAAGAATACTAACTGGTTTCCTCACGATGTTCTCCTTCACCGTTTTGAGGACGTGATTTGATGCGCATATTCATTTTTCGAACAGAAAAATCCATTGATGCACGCCGGGATTCAAACCAGGGATTCAAACGATCTTCAGATTGAAAGTCGAGGTACCTCCCACTTGGCCAATACGGCAAACGATAAATGAAAACATGGTGAAGATTAATTTTGTTTGCTGTCGGTACCTTCTCTCTATTGTCATTTTGCTTGTATGCGGGTTGAAAACGGAATTCAAAAACTAGATGGGTAGAAACTGGAATAATTAAACAATATCTCTGAAACAAAATTTTTCATTAATTTTTATCCCCATATTCTTAGTTGTAACCTCGAAGTTACCTCGAAAATACCTTGACTTAAACTCTATCGAGGCCCCTCGAATTTGCCTCAAAAAATACTACTACCTACTATCTACTAGCTGTCCCGACATACATTGTAATGTCAAATTTCAATAATCCCTCTGAATAAAGCACTTTCTGTTTTTCCCGAACTTTATGCCACTCTTATCACTTAGGGGTATAAAACATACCCTACCTATTCCCATACCTACCACACATCTCGAGGTACCTTGAGTTGACAGTTCTGTTGACTGAGGAATCCTCGACAAGAGGCAAACTCAAGGTAATTTTATCAACTAAAATTACGAAAACACCGTTACGAAGTCAATTCGAGGTGAGGATACTTCGACGTTACAACTAAGAATAT
This sequence comes from Hydriomena furcata, assembly GCA_912999785.1. Taxonomy (NCBI): domain Eukaryota; kingdom Metazoa; phylum Arthropoda; class Insecta; order Lepidoptera; family Geometridae; genus Hydriomena; species Hydriomena furcata. Next base: position 7,469,866 of record OU538821.1, read on the forward strand.
GGGGATATATATTCGTGAAATTCTATAATAAGTATTTGTTATCCTATTTTTGTATCTCCACAGAAAACGTGCTAGAGACCAAGAAGAAGAAAAGAAAGCTACCGTTTTCATAACGGAAACTGCATGAGTATCAAGACTTAATGAAATTACTACAAGCAAATCACCTGACAAAACCGAATTAACGTCAACTCCAAATCGAATAACCCAGATCTACAAGTACATGGTATTCTGACTTCTGAGTCGCAGAAACAAAAATGGAGTCAGCGCGTAATAATCAACGGCGCATACTTCGAATTCGTCGGGCGCGGGAACGACTATCCCGATTGTTGCGCCTCTGTGAACCGCTTGATCTTTCAGCACGTAATCCACGAATAGAACTTGATATGCAAAGATCATATGCAATAGACGCACTGCTGATGGTAGACCTCACAGTGAGCCCAGCACAAAGAAGAGGAATTGCACCAACAATTCACCCAGACGTGATTGAAATCTTGTCTAGCCCAGAACATAACACAGAACAGGAGGCCATCTTAGAACAAATGCCTAGCCAAGAAGAGGAGGCTAGCACAGCACCGATGGATAGCTCAGAAAAGGAGGCCATCTTGGAACAAACGCCTAGCCAAGAAGAGGAGGCTAGCGCAGCACCGATGGATAACTCAGAACAGGAGGCTATTTTAGAACAGATGCTTATCCAAGAACAGGAGGCTAGCGCAGAATCGATGGAAGAAGGGACATCAGATTCCGACACAGATATCACGGAAGTAAGGAAATTACAAAAAGAAATAAGCAACTTACAACGTCTATGTGATAGAATATTGAGAGGTCGTCGGCGCAGAAGGTCAAGACAGTCGCCAGAATGGTGCCAAAATGCATATGTGCCACCAGTTTTACGCGGTGCTGAAAATGCAATGACTTTTGAAGTTATTCCTAGCACTAGTGGTAATATGGACAATAATAGTGTCATTAACAACAATTGTGACCATGAAGATAACGACAGCAATGGCAGCAATAGTAGTTATGACGACGATGAAGATCCCAGCAAAAATTACGGTACTATCGAAGATAAAGATAACGACAACAATGGCGGCCATAGCGGTTATGACGATGATGAAGATCCCAGCAAAAATTATGGTACTGGCGGTGATAAAGATAATGACAACAATGGCGACAATAGCGGTTATGACGACGATGAAGATCCCAGCAACAATGAAGATACTGGTGATGATAAAGATAACAGCATCAATGGCGGAAATAGCGGTTATGAAGACGATGACGACACCAATAGCAATGACGGTAATGACGACGATGAAGATGGTCAGCAACGGCGGTGCCTTATCAGTCTAACTAACTAATCAACTCGATTTAACCTCGACTCTCATTTGTTGTATCATTATGTGCAGTTCTGATTAATAATACATAATATAATGATATGTATTATTAATGTATTTATTTATATCAGAACACATAATAAAGTAATATCAACCAAAATTAACTCATCACAAGAAAACTCTTCAACTGCTTACTTAACGGATACCAAACATTGACAGCTAAACATTATTTCTATTTTGTGCTTTTTAGTGCAGTAGGTACAATAAAGGTTTTTAATTTTATTATAATCGGTTCAGTAGTTTTTTAGTTTATTCGGTACAAAAAAAAAAAATATTTTCACTTTTTAAATTGTAGTGATACACAGGCAAATAAAGTCAATGTAATTCGTAGTTTAAACTACTTTACATTAAATAATAATATACTCGTAGTTGGTAGGTACTACTAGAGCCTCTTTTTTGATCGAAAGACTTTGTCTGTCGTATGAACGCGATTTACTCGAAAACTACTAAACTGATTTTCATGATAACGGTATTATCCGATAGTTCAGGGCCCCAGGAATGTACGGAGTTATCTTTTATTTTTATAGGTTAAGAATTAATACGTTTTATAAATGAAGTTCTGAAAGAAAACGTCGTTGATTGTAGATAAGCTAAGAATACATTTTTCACGTAGGATAATATAGTGGATTCATTGGAATTCGTGTTTTTGTCATTTTTGTATATTGTGTAGTTTAGAGTTTAGTTTTAAGTTGGTCAAATTTCAATTGCATTCATGTTGTTATTTATGTATAGGTATGTAATTAAATGCGGTTTCTTCATAAAAATAAAAAAAACGGCTAAATGCGTGTCGGGCCACGCACAATGTAGGGTTTGGTAGTTTACACAGCTAACAACGTTATTTATGTAATCTTATTAAATTAAATTATTACTTGATAAACAATTTTTATTTTCTATGTTGGTCGACGATTACTCGTAAACTTGTACAACCTGCTTAGCTATAATAGTTTTCTTTTAAATTCGTTATAATGTAAGTACTACTACCGTGAATTTTTTCACATCTTCAAACCAATAGTTTAACTGGTAGGGGGAGGGGGACACTCGACTCTAATAAAAATTAGCAATTTAAAGCTTAATATTTCACATATAGTTCCATAAATTCAAATTCAAATTGAAAAATCATTTATTTCAATAAAATCACAAGGATCAATTTGAAAAGTCTAGGTGAAGCTAAGTCGATTCCTCTCTCCTCTCGATAATTAAAGTAAATTAAGTTTCTACCTCTTAATTTAGGTTACCAAAGATTTTTATGTCCATGACTGGGTGGGTCCTTGTCCATTAGCGTAAGGGGAACTTCGCGGTACTATCCTTTAGTCTATTTCCCGCTTAATTATTTTGTTATCCAATGCTTTTTCTTCACAGAAAGCGCACAAGAGACAACAGTGGACGAAACAGATGCCATCGTTGCTATGCCAAAGGAATCTGTGGGCTTGCAGGTAGAGGAAATTGAAGTTCCGTTTCAGCGTTTCGCTTCAGAACAACGTAATGTAGATTTAGAATTAACACCTAGTCCGGATCTCCGCGAACTTCCTATTCCTGAATCACCAGACGTAATTGAATTAACACCTAGCCCAGATCGACATAGTCCAGATTTAAAATTTCTCCCGACTCCCGAGCCACTACTAATAACCACAACGGCGTCTAGTCCACATCTGCAGACACAATCAAATTCCGAGCAGACGACTCGGGGCATGGAAGGGGAACCCAGTCTTGGACAAAATGATAAGCAAAACGTAGCGGAGACCTCAAAGCCTAAGGGAACTGCTAGTTCCGCGATAAAGGCTTCAACTGACTCGGAAGAACCTGGACCGAGTCAAGGAACATCAGAGCCTGCTAGATTACCAAAAAGGACCCAATATACTAGAATGAGGCTTTTGCCTGCTGACTATATGAACCAAATGCTAGGACCTGGTGCCAGTACCTCACAGCAAGAGGTAAATGTAACTTTAGAGCCATCGACACGGAGTAATTTGTCGTCCAGTCATGCACTCAAGTTGGAGCCGCTCAGCCTTGAACTCAACCTGCAGGCCCGAAGCTCTGCACTCAGCTTGGAGCCGCCACACAGCCCTGAATATAGCATGGGGCCACGCAGCCCTGAACTCAGTTTTGGGTCGCACAGCCCTGAGCTCAGCTTGGGGGAGCACAGCGCTGAACTCAGTTTGGGGGAGCACAGCCTTGAGCTCAGCTTGGGGGAGCACAGCGGTCACACCGAGGGGACTCCAGAGCCTGTAAGGCCACCGAAAAGGAGAAGACTAAGCCAAATGAGGTCGCCCCCCACCTCATCCAAGGACAAAACAGTGAAAAATGCTAAGACTGGTCCCGCCAAGTCAAAAGAATCTGCTGAAGTAAAGCCAACTCACGAGTCGAAAACTGACACGTCCAGTCCTGAACTGACGGAAGGCACTCCTGAGCCTCCAACGCCACCCAAAATGAAAAAACCTCAAAAAAAAATGAAGTTGTATCCTTCATTTAGAGCAGAGAATAGAGGTGTCGCTTCAGATGAAAAATACCGGAGCGGTTCCGGTACCTTTAGACAACTTTCTAGCTCGGATTCTGAAATAGATGAAAATGAACACGAGGAGCCACAACGTCCGATTTCTAAGAAACGATTTGCGACCGAACCTGCACGTAGTCCTGAACTGGGGACACCAGCAGTGAGATCTACTGATATGAATCTGCGCCTTATTGCAGGAAGACCACCGAGAATGCAACTGCTTCCTGCTAATGGCCCAGGGCGTAGAGATTTATACGCAGTATCAGCGTCGAGCACAAGTAGTAGAGCGCGAACATATGGCACGCAGGCCATTGCAGGTCCCTCGACATCCAGAGCACAACCATTTACCAGATCTAGCTCTCCTGGAGTATTATCAAGGACTGTCCCCCGTACCCGAGTCTTGGTAACTCCAGAGCGTTTAATGCCACCGGGGTGTCTAGAAAGACGAAAGCCGCGCACCTCCGAACAGGAGGATAACATTCTAGCGCAAAGGCTCTCGCGAAAGTCTAAACAGCGCAAACGGAAGAGAGTAGCTCGTCGTTCAAACAAACGATCGTATTCATTTTCCCCTTCATCTTCAAGTCAGAACGGTGGGGAAAGTGGCAACATGGGCGACAGAAGCGCGAGTGATGAAAATGAAGACAACTACGTGTCAAGTCACGTCAGCGGTATATTAGACGAAGAAAAAAAGGATGAGAGCAACCAGTGTAAAAGTGAAAGTAAAGATGAGGGTCAAGATGAAAAATAAGAAAAGAGGGAACAACAAGATTTGCTCAATTGCTTATATTCTTGTTATAAAGGTGTGTTCTTAAATTCAAACACCTAAGTCTACTATCAATACTTAGATCACAAGTTTTATCGATGACGAAGTTCATCGTAGGCACGTAATTAAATGTGTGTTTCAATGATGGAAATCGCATGTCACGAGTAGATATTAATAAATACACAAGAACAGTTAAAAGCAAAAAAAAGCCTTTTTACCAATCTTGGTAGCTTGCATTCTTCAAACGAGACATCGGTTTTTTTTTAATCAGATATTCAGCAGTTATTTATTGCTTGTAAAAAAAAGCTGTATTTTTTTATTCAACAAAAAAATTATTAGTAAAGGGATTACAGGATTATTTTTAAGTGTTTAGGTCTATTGTTATGTTTTTGTTTCTTTCTGTACTATTTTAATTTTTACAAGAACGGAAAGTAACTTAAACATAATAACAATCAGTATTTAATACTGTTTTCGAATTCATATTTAAAAAGATGAGCTAATTAATGTTTTAAAACTTATTAGATGTTCTTACCTGTTTGCAGTTTATTGTATATTTCAAAATCTTTAATTTGCTGCTTAATTATTGCATATTAACAAAACAGATGAATAAAGTCAATGTAACTATCATAAGATTAAACTACACTACGTTACATTATTAAACATAGTTGATACGTAGTTTGCAGTTCTAGAGCCTTTGGCAAGTTTCAATCAAAAACGAATACAATCGTTAAATAATAATAAATGTAAATGATTATTAGCAAGTTCATCGTAAATCTTTTAAAATAAAAACGTAAACAAGTGCCAGGGGCTTAGATTTAAATTTTTACTATATCCACATTGTTGTCGTAAATATTTCTTAGAACAGCCTTTGTATTTGGATATAAGATTCTTTATTTTAATATTAGTAGCTAATTTATAAGATGTACGTAGTTAGTCGTAGGGATGTACTGTTTATCACTCTCTGTGTCCAAAGTTAGTCATAACACTAACTTATATAAACTTTAATAAGAAATTAAAAGGATTTTCAGGCCTAAATTAGATTTAGGTTTCATTTGTCCTCAAGGTTTAATGATTTTTAAACATTTGTATTATAAGGTCATAGCAACACGGACAAGTGTAACCTGAAAAAAAATAACATTCCTAGTATAACTTTTTATCATATATAGAGGTCCAGTAACTAGTTGTCGTTTTTAATTTAACCTTCTAACTAGAGTATTTCCTATTAGTATTTCAATTCACGATTAGAAGTTATTAGTAATATTATGACTGAACTATTTATAACACGGTTCTAATATCTTGTTGTAATTGAAAAAGTGAAGTATTTTCTTGTGTGCCATCGGCTAACACTAAAAGTTCTTACGAAGATTTTAAGCCTCTCCGAGGCCTCCGTCCTTCGTAGTTACTCTTATTTTTAAACATTATTATGTGTACCCACAATGTATGTAAACCGTTAAAAAAATATAGCCAAGATTTATAAACTAAAAAATCTTGATATGGCTTAATATTGATCATTGCATAAGCCGTAAATGTTTATTTTTTAATCTGTATACTTGAACTTGGCTGGCTTTCAACAGATCCAAAAATAACCATGACAACACTTACACGTTTTCTACACGGACTTAGAAGCAATGAGATTCTGGTAAAATGGTGTATTTTAAACATATTTTAATGTAGGTCTTCTAATGTATAAGAATCAAAGTTTTGGCTGAATGACTGACCAGACAGAAATCGCACAGCCTAAAGCACTTGTCCTATATACTTGGACAATTTTGAGAATGTGTTCCTTGTAGTAGTACGTAGATCAAAATAATAAAGAGAATTTAAAAAAAAAAAAACCTCTAAGAGGATGGTATGGGGTAAAAACTTAAGTTTCAAAAATCTTATTCACTTACTGAACTTATAAACTTAAAACTTGGAATAAAAATCTCATTAATAATCAAATCTACCCCTGAAAGGAGGGTCCAAAGGGTCTAAGTTTGTATAGATTTTATTTCAAGAGTGTTTCGATCGAATTTAATGGGGGGTTTTATATAAAAACTTGTAATATTTTTCTGAAAAAATAGCGGAATGTCTATTACAGAGTTTTAAACAATACATTTAAAAAGGGGGTTCAATGAGCAGATAAAGTTTGCATGGTAAAAATTACATGAATAATGATTAACTTTTAACTTGAGATTATTATGGAAACTCGTATAGGATTTCCCTAATTAGGTAATATCTTAAAATATCGTTTAGAAACGAAACTCGTAGTATATAGGTATGTAAGAGTACACTGTAATTATATGATTAAATAGCGAACATTCTTGGGTAGCCCTATAGTACCTAAAGCATAATCTGTCTTTATAAGGGGATAATGCAAACTCTGTTATCCAATTTTCTTTACTTATGTATTTACTTAAACCTATATCTGTCTTAATAATTTTGTAAATAAAAACAACAACATAATAAAATTGTTGTTGAGAATATAGGTAGGCGAAACGTCGATGAATATGACTCCGTCTTTAAAAAATCATAGATATCTATCAATATTGTGCCATTTTTGACAACCTGAATATCAATATAAAATAAAAATAATATAAAAACCTAGAAAGTACATTTATTCAAATCTTAAGTATGTTCGTAAAAATATTAGTTTGTCTAAGTAAAATAATGTAATTGTAAAATGTATTGTGTATACTTTAAACCAAAATAATCTTCGAAGACTAGCTTCATTATTTCAAGGGTACAGGTAATATAATACGCCTCAATAACAAAGTCCCAATTAATATGCAAAAGTTTTCTACTAATTAATTTAAAAAACTACGAAATATTTGATCATTTTTAGATGACAAATTAGGCTGGGGCTGAATATATGCTCCTCCTATGCATACAGGGTGTCCCTAGGCTCTGGATAAATACTAATAGTACACGTTCATCACAAAAAAAACTGACTAATATGCAAATTATTAGAACAAATCGATCAAGTATTTACCGAAAAATCGATTATTTTCAGTAAATCACTTTGGAGCAGCATTTATTGACATAGGGTTCATAACTGATATTTGTGTTATGTGGTGGTACTAGACTCATATTGTCATTGCCATTGATCGATACAGTATGTTACTATTTGTAGAGGTGGGAATAAATATATATGTAAAAAAATATCAATTTAATTCTAATTAAATCAAAGGTAATTTTACAGCATTGCTGTGAACTAGCCGATTACAGATTTTCATTATTTTATCCAGAGCATAAGGAAATCCTGTATTGTATAAATTTAATATGGAAATTAATAAACATAAAAACAGATTTTTATGAAGATTATATTGAGCGTAGTTATTTCTATTAGAATTTAAATTTGATTTAATATTAATAAAAATATAATCTAAAAGATAGATTATAGCGGTAATTATACCTGTAATTACCGCTATAAAGAAAAGAAATGAAATGAAAAAAATATAATCTATCTTTTAGATTATATTTTTAATTATTATTAATTGAACGTTAGATTGAGTACACGTAGGGCTCACTATTTTTCACATAATATATTAAATAAAAATAATCATGGCTTTATAATATTTATGAATTATTGAACGTACACTGAGTTCATAAGCAATTTATCATTCTTTTATAAATTTTTTCTGATGGTAGTATTTATGTCTATATTCAAAGGTAGTCAAATAAAGATTGTCGTAAATATAACTCGTTTTATTTTTTTTCAACTTATGTGATTTCGGCACTTCATGTCTTCTTCCATTTTCATCTATCAGCCGTCAACATTCACTTCTTTCCTGCCCATGTCATTTTTTACACAATCCATTCATCTTTTCTTTAGACTACCTCTACCATCCCGGGTAGTAAATATACTGTCAGATCTATCTCAAAGCTGGCTTCACAGCTCAGTTGGTAGTAATTCTGCCTTCTGTACTGTAGGTTGTGGGTTCGATTCCCACCCAGGAACAACATTTGTGTGATGAACATAGATGTTTGTTCTGTGTCTAGGTGTTAATTATGTATAATAAGTAGGTATGTTTTACCAAAAAAAGTATATAAGTATTTTATCCGTTATCTAGTTCCCATAGTACAAGCTTTGTTTAGTTTGGGGCTAGATAACACTGTATGTAAAGTCTGCAAAAAATAAAAAAAGTTTTTAGACCCTTGAAGATGTCTAAAGGGGTGTCAGAGGCACTTCCAAACATTACGAAAGTGTTCCTTTTCCTAAAACTACATACCTACATAGGTTGGAATATATTCACTACCGACTCGTAGGCGAGTAATAAATGTTTTTGATGAATGCAGAATCGTTTTTTCTCAATAACCGCAAAACATACAGTTTTGTTTTTCATGACAAAGATAACTTAAGGATATTATCTAGATAAATTACGGACAGAAATACGATTGGTGAAACTTTTCTCGATATATTTATTTTCCAAAGTTGGCTCTTCAAAAACACGAGTTTCGTTTTTTATCAAAGCTATGAATAGCTAAACAGTTTATTTTTATATAATTAGTAAGATAAAATCATACTAGCTAAATAAATTACAGACAGTTTCTTTTTAAATTTGATGGTTTTCGAGATAATGCAGTTTTATCACTTTTTCCGTCTTATTCGGGTAGACTCAGCCCATACAAAACGTCAAAAATGTCACTTATCACCTTAAGTATTTTGAATCTTTGGTTTAGGCATTGAAAGTTGTGACTTTTTGAATGGAAAGGAAATAAAAACCCAATTAAGGAAATAGTAGGAGTAAAGGAAATAATTTGCCATGTTATTTCCTTAATTGGGACTTGGAGGCATCCAATGACACCAGCGCTGTGACCATGGATAGCGCAACGGTTGGGATCATTTTAACAATTGCGTTATCCATGCTAGAGTGAATCCCCACCAGCTAGGCTAGGGGGGATCGACAAAACGGAAACAGTGATTTAAACGAACTAAGTTTTCTAGTCGTGCTAAAAAGCCGTGTTGGCCGAGTGGGAAGTACCTCGACTTTCAATCTGAAGGTCATGGTTCGAATCACGGCGTGCATCAATGGATTTATCTGTTCGAAAATTTATATGCGCATCAAAAATATGTGCTTAAAACTGTGAAGGAAAACATCGTGAGGAAACCAGTTAGTATAACAAGTTATAAACTTTTATCCTCTATTTCACCCCTTTAGAGGGCGAATTAAAAATTAGATTAAAAAAAAATCTTAAATGACGACGACTGTATAAAAAAAATAGGATTACGACTGTAATCACCAAGTACGGTAGACACATGCCCACATTTTGCAGTAGTCAGCATTCCATATGTGACAGGTGGCAAGCCCATCGCCGCTTATAAGAATACAAACTGGTTGTTTCCTCACGATGTTTTCCTTCACCATTTTGAGAACGTGTTTGCGCATATAATTTTTTCGAGCAATCGGTGAATCATTGTGCTCTGAAAACTTTAAGTTTCTATCATAAGAGGTTTAGGCTGGGCGTTGATAGATCAGTCAGTCAGTCAGGACATTCCTTTTATAAATAGAATAATATAGATGAACTGTTTAGGTATACGTAGTTTTGAGTAAAAACTTAAACAGTGGTAGATGTAAATAGCCAACTTTTGAATATAAATTTATTGAGAATAGTTTTACCAATCGTATTTCTGTTCTTCATAAACTTAAGTTAGGTATCCTTGTCATAAAAAAACTGTATGTTTTGTAGTAATTGAGAAAAAACTATTCAGCATTCATAAAAAAATTCCTCGTCTTATGACAGCTACGACGGTGGCGGCGCCGGCGCGGCGCTACGAAGACTGGAACATCTACGAGATTTTTTTTTTTTGATAAAGGTAACACTATCCTTACAAATCACTATCAATAATAATAATATTAATATCAATCACTATTAATAACCACTATCCTATTATAAATAACTAAAATTTATATTTTTGTATATTTGTTTGTAATGGATAATTTAAAAAGTAATTTGCCAACTTTAAAAATTCTTTCACATATCAAAAGCTACATTATCAGCGAGTACATAGGCCATATTTTACAAGCTTTTATATGTATGTATGTAACTATGTTTGTGACGGTGGAACCTTGCAACTCAATTTTTAAGCAATTATCGCCAACCGATTGAGCTGAAATTTTACATACTCATGTAACTTCGGTAACAATGCAATACTATAGTGACAGTGAGCTGGTCTGATGATGGAGTCACAAGCTGCTCAACGGAACTCCTCAGTAAATATTATGATTAAGTTAAAACTTTTCATACTTATTAATCTCAAATTACAATGTAATATTACGTGCTGATCTGATGATGGAGTCAGGAACTGTTCAACGAACTGAACTCTTCAGAAAATGGTCTAGTTGAGTTAAAATTAAGCATACAATCTCAAATGACAATGTAATATTATGGTACTAGCGAACTGGTCTGATAAAGGAGTTCGAATTTAGCCATAGGAACTCCTTATCTACATAACATAAGCCTGTCGTGTTTGGACTCGTTGGATTTTTAACCGAATTCAAAGAGGAGGAGGTTATCAATGCCTTTATGTTTTTTTTTGTGTGTATGTTACGCGATTACTCCGGCGTTTGTAGACGGATTTACAAAATTACTTTTAAAAAAATATAAGGTAAGTGGTTTCTAAATGAATAAGTTCCATCTTAGTTTTATGCAGTACAGTATGTCGGTAAGTATATTAAAAAGGTAGGTGCTTATATTACCTACCCAGAAAATTATTAAAAAAACTAGTAAAAACCCAGTTGGTCGAGTGGAAGGTACCTCGACTTTCATTTCGAATGTTGAGCATCAATGGATTTTTCTGGTCGTAAAATTTATATGCGCATCAAAACACGTGCTCAAAAGGGTGAAGGAAAACATCGTGAGGAAACCAGTTAGTATTCTTATAAGCGCCGCTTATAAGAATACTAACTATAGACTATACAAATACATAAGATGGGCTTGCAACCTATCACGTATAGAATGCTAACTCTGCAAAATGTGGGCATTGCCAAATATAATGTTTGGACGTGCCTTTGACTACCCTCTCTAGACATCTTCAATGGATCTAAGCGCCTGGAGATCTTAGGAACTGTCTACCGTACTTGGGGATTACAGTCGTGATCCTATTTTTTTTTACTAGTAAGTACCAAGAAAAAGTAGGTCGACTGTTGGTACCTATCATAGCAAGAAGTCATATGATTAAATAAATAGAATAAATATGATTAAAGAAGAAAAATGTTGACTAAGTAGTAGGTAGGTACTACAGAAACCCATAAAGCAAAATCTATTGTTTCATCAATAACTCACATGATGTTTATTCTTCTTCTTGCTTGGTAGGTAAATAAGACATACAATGAAATTAGGTAGCTACTTATAAGTACATACATGTTTGAGTAGAACGTTGCCACAATCAATTCATCCTTGTTCCAAATGTCGTCTTTTGTGCAGTCGGTGGGGCACAAGATATACAATATTCTACTGCGGCGGCTGACTGGACTCCGGAGACGGCTAATAGACTTCCAAAAAAGCCATGGGAGTTTACGTCCTGTAGTCTAAAGTTCTTGCGTGGTAGAAACAGAAGCAGGTTGTTTTCTTCAGAAGGTATTGTGGTGCGTAAAAAACTTCTGTGTCTCTATTTAACAAAATATAATATCTATCTTTTCCAAAAATTATAGTTCCAGTACCTGGATGACCGTTTTGCTCGGTATTTCATCAGCCTTCAATCTATAAATCTAATGTGAAAAAATATCGATATACGATACCTATTATCTACTAATATGGTAGAAAAAAATTTGAATGAAAGCTTGTAAAAATAATCTCGTTTCGAGCGTAATGATACCTAATTGTCACTTATGTCCTTGAGTATTGAAGTAAACAACAAGATGGTGGACTTAACTGCTTTATTTAATATATATAAATATATATATATAAGCCTTTATTGCTGAAACTTAATTTTTAACATTTCCTTAACTCTATTGTATCTACATTTAAACTTTACTTTTTTCATATTAAACTTATTTTAATCGGTAGCCGGTTTATCCTTCTCAGCTTGTCTTTCGACAAAGGCCTCCTCTAATGCTTTCCATTTTGTCCTGTCTTTTGCGGTACGTGTCCATTCTGGACCAGCTATCTTTTTCATGTCATCTTCCCAACATTTTGTTTGTCTACCTTTGCTCCTTTTGCTGTCACGCGGGTACAATTCCGTTACTAATCTCGTCCACTTCTCTATTCCTTCCCTTAGCATGTGTCCTGTCCATTTCCATTTCAGGCTTTTGTATACTGTATGTATATTTTTAAATTTTGTTTTTCTCTTTATATGTTCTAGCCTTACTTTGTCTCTTCTTTTCACTCCAATAACGCTTCTTTCCATTCCATTTTGGCAAACTTGGATTCTTTTGAGTTGTTTCTCGTTCAGTGCCCATGTCTGGCATCCATACGACAAACATGGAAGGATGCATGTGTTGTATATTTTTCTTTTTTCTTTGATGGGCATATCCTTGTCTTTCATGACCTCGCTCAGCGACCAATACCGTTTCCAGCTGTTTATGATCCTTCTATCTATTTCTTTTTGCATTGTGTCTTTTGTAGATATTAGTTGACCCAAATATATGTATTCGTTAACATACTCTATTTTCATCTGTCCGTCATTTATTCTAATGTCTTTTTTAGCTGAGTTAGTCATTACCTTCGTTTTTGATATGTTCATTGATAGGCCTACCTTAGCACTTTCATCTGATAGTTGTTGTAGCATGTCCTCCAAACTATCTGGAGTCTCCGAAAATAGGACTATATCGTCTGCAAAGCGTAGATGATTGAGTTTGTCTCCATTAATGTTCAGTCCATTCCTTTCCCATTGCAAGTTTCTAAAAATCATTTCGAGAACCGCAGAGAATAATTTCGGTGAAATGGGGTCGCCTTGTTTGACACCCCTCTCGATAGCAAATTCTCCACCAAATCGATATCTACAAGGCGTAATAAGACTACTCCCGAAAGCTAAAACTCGATGTTCAGACCATGCATCTTGCTTGCCCCATTTATAACCAAAATAAACAATAAAAAAAATGCCGAATTTTTGACGTTTCCAAGATCAGGATGCTTAAAAGAAAATATTTCACTTTGAATTCAATTTAATAGAGGCTATAATTGCCTTCTCAATTGCCTGTAGCATTGCCATTATCATGGGATTTCTGATAAAATAAATTTATTCATCATTTGGAATCCTCACAAGTTGATGATTGATTCTTTAGAATCAAGCAAATTCAAATTCAAATTCAAAAATCATTTATTTCAATAAAATCACAAGGATCACTTTGAAACGTCTTAGGAACTAGGTGAAGCTACGCCGATTCCACGCGACCAAGCCTAAAAGAATCAGGCAACAAACACGGCTTGGGGTCTACCTTTTTTTTTTAATGATCCTTTTCTTAAAGCTATGTAGAGCTCCAGTGTGATGCCAATCGAACAAGGTGAAGGCTCAAACAAGAATAATTATTAAAAGTACTACTCAAGTACGTAAACAATAAAAAAATAATAATAATAACTAAAGAGCCTCAGCACAAATTCAAAAAGCAGCACACGCTACACTTGATTTAGAAATAAAACTTAAAGATAAAATAACTATTGCAACCTTGTAAAAAGCAATTTGCTTTTTACAAGGGGCAGGTCGGGAGTCGTTTTGATACACCCAATATAAAGTAGGTACAAGTATCGCATTAAGAATTACATTTCAATACCATAAAAGCTGAGTAATTGGACGTAATCGTCAAAGCTTTTGAGCATTTCAGGGTATTCTTGCTCTTAAAACGTGGGCTTCAAAACATTTTAAAATTTGCCATTTTTATTGTAGTGTAGCTTCCACCCGCGACTTCGCTCGCGTGGTATCTGGATAAAAAGTATCCTATATGTTATTCCAGGATATGGGCTATGTATGTAGGGATATCCATACAAACATCTTCACCTTGTCTGAGCCTTCACCTTGTTCGATTGGCACCACACTGGAGCTCTACATAGCATTAAGGAAAGGATCATTAAAAAAAAGGTAGACCCCAAGCCGTGTTTGTTGCTTGATTCTTCTAGGCTTGGTCGCGTGGAATCGGCGTAGCTTCACCTAGTTCCTAAGTTGTTTCAAAGTGATCCTTGTGTTTTTTTTGAAATAAATGATTTTTGAATTATTGAATCCTCACAAACTTTGGAATTTATAATATTAGTAAGATTGCTTAGCTTATGCTGAAACGTCGAGAAAAACGATTGTGGGCTCACTGTGGTCATTATCATATGGTAGGTATAGGTATCGTAAAAACGTCAAAACAAGAGACCTATAAACTAAATACTAGTTCTGACGATACCTTTTAAAATTGAAAATGGAATTGAACGGCAATAATGGTTCAATTCGTATTAAGGCCACAACTTCCTTCCGTTGTACTTCCGTTAGCTTGGCAACGAGCGTGTCGATTAGGTACTAATAATTCAGTACTACTCGGTATTGAGCCGGTATTATTATTTCAGTGCTTTTAGTACTGTGCTTACTAAGTATAGCTTAGATCAGTCGGTCAGTCCGTCACGCAAGACTTTTATATATTTAGATGAACCCTCATTCAAAATGTAATTTGAGCGTGCACGAGACTCTGTTGCCAATTTTGTTGTCTCGACAATCTGATTAAGATTTTGTAAAATTACGATCGCTTTTATTGCTCTTACTTTAAAGTCTAAATTTCAATTTTAAATTAACTGCGATTGATACCCGCCAAACAAGACTAGTCGGGGGATGAAATAGTCCAGTGGTCGTCAAAGTGCGGCCCTCGGCCGAAATTTATGCAGCCCTCGACAGAGTAAATTTTTAATAGTCTAACAACAGATTATGCGTACGAACTTTGCTAAATAGTTAAAAAGCTCATGACCAATAAAAAAGTCGCAATGTTCTACGACTAAAACCGTATCAAATGTTGGTCGTGGGTTCTCGTACTAAAATAGGCAAATATGTGATTTTTCGATTTTCTTAATAATATATTTACATATTGGTGTCGATGCTGTTGGCACCGAGCTAATCTTAAAATTTCCTAAAATATAATTAAAAACAATTTCGCTTTTATTCCTTTATGTTAAAGTTTAAATTAGAGTAACCTATAAATGGAAGAATTCTTCAATATATGGCACCGAGAGTGCCACAGAATCGACACCATTGTATCCTAACCTATTCTCATAAAGGTATGCCTGCATTCCTATTATATGTATACTATCCAACTTAACTTAGTGTGCGGCCGCATTGATACCCATATTTCCCTATATGGCCTATGGCTAGAAAAGTGTGACGACCGCTGGCGCTAGTTCAACCCTTTCGTATCACCCTATGCGATCAATATCGGCATCGGCGGAATCGGCAGTATAAGTTTAATTCCATAAACTAGAAATGAAATTGCGCCGCCTAGGAATTGATCGGTGCTTTGCTGTCGACCTAGATTTATCTAGGATAGGTTATTGCGTTTAACTAACGCCAAATTGAAAGAAAAAGGAATTTTTTATTTGACAAGCATTTATTTAACTTGCAATGTAATGTACCTACGTATTTATGTATGTAACTATGTTTGTTAAGGTGAAATCTTGCAACTCAATTTTGAAGCAGTTAGCCCAACCGATTGAGCTAAAATTTTGGATGCTTATGTTACTTAGGTGACAACGCAATAATAGGCAATGACAATGATAACGAGCTGATCTGGTGATGGAGTCAGGAGCTGTTCAACGGAACTCCTCAGTAAATAGTCTGATTGAGATAAAACTTTGCATACATATCAATCTTCAATGACAATATGTAAAAATATGGTATTAGCGAGCTGGTCTGATGATGAAGCTCGGATGTAGCCATAGGAACTTCCTAACTATACAACATAACCACGTCGTGTTTGGGCTCATTGGATTTGTCTTCACGAGTACTAGAGCCCTAGTATTATTAAAAGCATGATTTTAAAAATATATATTAAAAAAAAGCATATTTTTGGATCTCAAATTTACCCTAATGTTAAAGTCTTTGTTTCTAATTAAACGATTTTGGAGTTATAAAGATGCAAGTATTTGTACCTATCCGTATTGCGAGAACGGGGACGTACCTACCTTGCGTAGTCAAGCAAGTCCCGTGCGCGAAGATAATTAAGATGCCTGAGGGCTTATATTGTAAAAACTATGATTATCATGTTATGACTTTCAATGCCATTATTATGGCTTTGATGCAGTTT
Source organism: Hydriomena furcata (assembly GCA_912999785.1). Lineage (NCBI taxonomy): Eukaryota > Metazoa > Arthropoda > Insecta > Lepidoptera > Geometridae > Hydriomena > Hydriomena furcata. The sequence goes on from OU538821.1 coordinate 7,486,693, forward strand.
AGGTACATAGATATTATAATAGTTACTATGAAATTGGTATACTCTAAAATTTATGTTAGCCATAGCCATAGCATGATGATTTTTACTTATTTAACTTACAATGTATGTATGTATATAAGAAACATAGAGGCCACCTAGTTACCAGCTAGTCGTTCCCGTTCCCGTTCCCGTTCCCGTTCCCGTTCCCGTTCCCGTTCCCGTTCCCGTTCCCGTTCCCGTTCCCGTTCCCGTTCCCGTTCCCGTTCCCGTTCCCGTTCCCGTTCCCGTTCCCGTTCCCGTTCCCGTTCCCGTTCCCGTTCCCGTTCCCGTTCCCGTTCCCGTTCCCGTTCCCGTTCCCGTTCCCGTTCCCGTTCCCGTTCCCGTTCCCGTTCCCGTTCCCTTTCCCGTTCCCGTTCCCGTTCCCGTTCCCGTTCCCGTTCCCATTCTTAGGAACACACCTACATTGCTTAGACAACAGTGAACTTTATACAATAGCAATAAAGCTCAAATTGACTACGTTTTAGTTAGAAAACTTTTGTATGGGAAAAAGAAATGGGCTGTTTTTAGGGTTTTTCCGGCAATTATTCTAATTTTTCTCACCTTTTAAACCTTCCCTAGATCTCCACTAACATTTCAAGACCAAGATAAGATAAATCCGTTCAGCCGTTCTCGAGTTTTAGCGAGACTAACGAACTAACGATTTTTATATAATATATAGATTAAGTTTTCTGTTGAAAAATATTTTTTAATGATAAGTTTTTGTAAAATCATCTAAACTATCGTCATCGAGCACCAGCTATCACCTGTCATATCATCATCATCAAAGTTTTTACTCAATCGAAGTATTTACGAAGGAGTTCCGTTGTGTTCATGTTGTTATGTCCATTTATTGCAAGTTAAATAAAAGCTTGTAAAATTTTACCTACGGGTGTAGGCAATGCGAGGATGGAGCTGTAACTGCTGTATCTGTGCAGTCATGCGACGCCCGTGCGCGATGACTAGGATAACATAAGCTGCCTGGTAGATGACCTAAATTTCTTATATTGTAGCGACAATCAAAAAACAACCTTATATGTCGTACAATATGGTTCATTTCATATGGTAACACGTAAACGTTCTCCAGCTTTATTGAACAAACCTTGGAGTAGGGAGCAGTGATTGGCATTGAAGTACAGTGCACATATTTTGCCAAGATCGTTTTGTACCTACAGTAAATTTAATCAGTTTCCTATTTACTATTTCGACATAAGGGATTTCGTGTAAACTCGTAAACTTAATTATATTTGTTTGAATGAAACCTCATTAAATTTGTATGTGACCAAATGCACTGACTGGACGTGCCTCTGACTACCCTCATTAGACATCTTCAAGGATCTGAGCTCCTGGAGATCTGAGAAGTTCTATCGTAGGTAGGTACTTGCGGATTAAAATCATGATTAAATTTCATTTAATTTTTCAAATTCTTAAATGCTAAGTACTTTTGTCAAATTGCAATGTTTGGACGTGACTCTGACCACCCCTTAGATATTCTAATGAACCTGTTGTATAGATTCTGTTTTGTTTTATTTTATATCATGTTTGACGTGCCTCTGACTACCTCCATTAACATCATCGAGAATCTGAGCGCCTGGGGATTTGAGAAGATACTTACGGCGATTAAAATCACATACATAGCCACCATATTGAAAATCTACCTTTTATATTACAAGCTTTTATTTAACTTGCAATGTATGTATGTATGTATAAAACTAGGTTTGTTCGGGTAACGGTTCGGTTCGGTTGTAACTCAATTTTGAAGTAGTTATTCCCAACCGATTGAGCTGAAATTTTGCATAGTATTTATGTAACTACTGTGACAATGCAAAAATATGATAATAGCGAGCTGATCTGTTGATGGAGTCAGGAACTGTTCAACAGTCACTCACAAAGATCTCCTTATTAAACTTTACATTATTGTCAAGTTCTGATGACATGTTATAATGTGGCTGGTGATAGCTGGGCTCTATGTTTTAAATGATTTTACAAAATCTTGTCATCGAAAAATATTTTTCAACAGAAAACTTATTTGAATTCAGTTAAATAGAATAACCTAGATAGATCTAGGTCGTCCAGGGAGTGAGGGATCGATATCGGCGCGGCGCGCAGCTTTTGATAGAAACGTTGAAATTGAAATACGACAAGCAACCTATGAAAACAACGCTACACAAAATGCAGGGCGCATTTGGATGCGGTATTTTCAGGAAATATCTAAAACTCTTCAATATTGAAGTAAAAAGTTTTCTTACTCAATGCCTTCAGAAAGTTTAAGTCATGTAATAGAAATGAAAATGAACCGACCCCGAACACATAAAGTATTTATCTAAAATTTAATAAAGGTTAGAGGAGAGATGTAAGGTGAATGAGACTTGCATTTTATCATAAATAAATATTTTTTTTAAATAAATAAAATATGATCACGAGCAATCCCCAAGTACAGTAGACATCCTCTTAGGTCGCCAGGCGCTCAGATCGTCGTAGATGTCTGTAAGGAGGGTAGTCAGAGGCGCGTCCATACATTACATCTATACTAATAATATTATAAAGAGGAAAGATTTGATTGTTTGTTTGTATTGAATGGGCTCCGAAACTACTGGACCGATTTGAAAAATTATTTTACCATTAGAATCCTACATTATTTCTGATGAACATAGGCTATAGAATATTTTCAAAAACGTTACGGATCCGTATGAAAACTTCGATAATGTAACCCGACGTGTGAAATAAATCCAATAAATATCCTTATAACGCGTTTGCTGCGGAAATTATTGACAATAGAGCAAAGTAATGTACTACAGTTTTATAGAAAACATCAATATCTTCAAAGAAGTATGTAATAGTATGGTATATGCCCACATTTTGCAGATGAAGATAACTTTTATTGTGCTCAGTACTTTGTTTCGTAGATTCATACAGGACTGAAACTATATCTGGGCCCTAGATGTACCTAGTTTCAGCCTGTCAGCTCTTTCGCACCCGTGGGCCACCCCCTAGAATGTAGGGGTGGTATACGGGTGCGAAAGGGAAGCTTGCACATGCGTTTTACGGAATATGATTTATTGATTGCAAGTTTACAGGTAGAGCGTCGACCTCCCGGGCGTGGTACTGCAGTGCAGATATCTAGTCTCCTTTGTTCCCTGGGCCCTTACTCTGCATAACGATTTTGACATTATCGAAACGATATGACAGTGCACCGATATTTTCGACCAATCCGCACTCTTAGAAATCATCGTCTGTCGCAGATGTATGATGTCAATTGTCAAAAGTAATGTCAGTCGTTCCATCTTTCAAAAATATAGTCGGAAACGATGTGACGTTTGTCCCGATATATCGGTTATCGTTTTTAAAAGTAGACCCCTGATTATCAACGATTAGATGTTATATCGGAGTACCTATACTATTTTTTCTGTCGTAGTGCAATGTATGATGTCAGTTGTCAAAAATAATGACGTTCGTTCCATCTTTCAAAATATAGTCGGAAACGATGTGACGTTTGTCCCGATATATCGGTTATCGTTTTCAAAAGTAGACCCCTGATTATCAACGATTAGGTATTATATCGGACCTATACTATTTTTTCTGTCGTAGTGCAATGTATGATGTCAGTTGTCAATAATAATGACGTTTGTTACATCTTCACTACATAGTATAAAGCAAAGTCGCTTTCCGCTTCCCGCGTCCGTATGTATGTATGTATGTTTGCTTATATCTTTAAAACTACACAACGGATTTTGATGCGGTTTTTTTTAATAGATAGAGTGATTCAGGAGGAAGGTTTATATGTATTAAACCCAGACAAAGCCGGGGCGGGTCGCTAGTTAAAAATATAGTCAGGAACGATGTGACGTTTGTTCCGATATATCGGCTATCTTTTTCGAGAGTAGACCCACTGGTTACCAACGATTAGGTATTATATCGGAGTATCTAATTTGTCTGTTGTAGTGCAATGTATGATGTAATTGTCTTTCAATTTTTTTTCTTTATCTTTCAAAAATAAAGTCAGAAACGATGTGACGTTTGCCCCGAAATATCGGTTATCGTTTTCATAAGTAGACCCCTAGTTACCAACGATTAGGTATAATATCGGGGTACTCGGTCTGTCATAGTAGAATGTATGTTGTTATATGGCAAGAGTAATTCAGTCTTTCCATCTTTCAAAAATATAGTCGAAAACGATGTGACGTTAGTCCCGATATATCGCTTATCGTTTTCAAGAGTAGACAACCATTTGTGTAATGAACATAGATGTTTATTCTGTGAGTGGGCGTTATATAATTATATATAATTATGTGTAGGTACCTATGTATAATACAAAAAAGCATGTAAGTATTCTATCATAGCTATCTAAATTAAAATAAATGGGGTCACAATAACTGTAATCCCCAAATACGGTAGACATTTTCTCAGATCTCCAGGCACTCGGATCCTTGAAGATGTCTATAGGGGTTAGTCAGAGGCGAGCAGTAGTTAGCATTCCACACGTGACAGGTTGCAAGCTCGTCGCCGCTCACAAGATTAACAACTGGTTTCCTCACGAAGTTTTCCTTCACCGTTATAAGCGATAAATCCATTGGTGAACCGCCTGGAACCCACCGTCGGATTGAAAGTCGAGGTACCTCCCACTCGGCTAACACGGCTGTTTCATCGGCTAACTGGTTCCCATAATAGCTTTGCTTAATTTGATGCTGCGTAAAATGACCAGCTACAATATGGTAAATTTCATCGAGAAGATAGATGATGTTAGTATTCTTTCTAAAAGGTTATAAAGGCTAACATTTTAAGTAGGTTACCATGCCTTAATGACTGCGGTTATATTCAGTAAGTAAAACCTACCTTACCTTAGTCTGACTCACTCGAGTATTTCCAACGATCGATTTCATTTAACTATTCTGATCGGATGGCCTAGATGCGCGATCCTATAACACAAAGGTCTTATACATTTTACTTGCTGGAGGTACCTACCTATAACCTCATATGAGATCGCATAGTTATAGGTATGATGACAGTAAATAAAAAAGCATTCAAATATTCAATAAAAAACGCATTTAAAAATCGTTATTTTTTTATTCATAATTATTTTAACAAAATAAAACTATAAAATAATTTAGTCCGCTATGATATGCTGAATGCCAATCACAGCGAATCACTTCTCTTAAAAATAATATATATTTCCGAACTTTAAAAAACATTTTTTTTTTTTAATCTGTCATCATGCCTATTATAACGCTAACCTGCCGTGCTAAGAGAAGTCCCAAAATCCCTTATTGGGCTCCCCTACCAATACGGTTTGGTGTTACGAAATTGACACATTTTCCTTCCGGTAACTAAATTCCAGGTAGATACTAAAGCAGCAAATCTGGAGTAATAATCTCTTGTGCCTGGTGCCCCCATCTTCAAACAGATCTTTTATGTGCCAGTAATTTTTAATTTTCCTGCTGTTTTTGGTGCCCTTTAAGACGTGATGTCCTAAGCAATTGTTTTATTTGGTGATAAGTGAAATTTTTGACTTTTTGTATGGGCTGAGTCTACCCGGATAAGACAGAAAAAGTCATAAAACTGCATTATCTTGAATACCATCAAATTTAAAAATAAACTTTCTGTAATTTACTTAGCTAGTATGATTATTTAACAAATTATATAAAAACAAACTGTTTAGCTATTCATAGTTTTGATCAAAAACGAAACTAGTGTTTTTGAAGCCAACTTTAAAATAAATCTAACAAGAAAAGTTTCACTAATTGTGTTTCTGTCTGTAATTTATCTAGAAAAATAATAAAATAAATAAATAGGACCACGACTGTAATCCCCAAGTACGGTAGACATCCTCTCAGATCTCCAGACGCTTAGATTCTTTTAAAGATGTCTAGTGGGGGTAGTCAGAGGCACGTCAAAACATTATATTTGGCACATGCCCATGTTTTGCAGTAGTTAGCATTCCATACGTGACAGGTTGCAAGCCCATCGCCGTTTATAAGAATACGAACTGGTTTCCTCACGATGTTTTCCTTCACCGTTTTAAGCACGTGTTTATATCCTTAAGTTGTCTAGATTATATCCTTAAGTTATCTTTTTCATAAAAAATCAAAACTGTATGTTTTGTGGTTATTGAGAAAAAACGATTCTGCATTTATAAAAAACATGGCACTGTAATGTAGGTTGGTAGGTGTCCATTAAAATTTTGCATCGGGTTGTTGCCCTTATCCTTCACTGCTGATCCATTATGCTGGTGGATGTCATCATATAATGGACTCATTGCCTCCTTTGTAGGTCGGTACTTTTGCATACGTACTGCGTCTCTGGCGGGACAATTTATCAATTCACGCAATTTGTACGTACACGTAGGTACTGAGCGCTACAATGTTTTGTATCAATCTAGACTTTTATGGACTTATCTAGGCAATAAACTGAACATTTATTATTTTCAAAAAAATTAGAGATATCCATGAAAATTACAATAATTAACAATATAGGGTATCAAAAGTATGCCTAGTTAAATAAATAAATAAATATTGGTGGACTTTTTTACACAGCGCCTTTTAACCCCAAACTAAGCAAAGTTTGTACTGCTTGTACGGAAACCTAAAAATGAGAGGTTACCTATATAGAAAATATTCAGTGAAGTTTAATGGGTTTGTCATAGTTTTCTTTCAATATTTTAACACTTGCCCGGCTGGCTGACTCTATCTCGGGGTTCGGAGAGTTAATGAGAATGCTGATATTTGATAAGAATGTATAAAGCACGTAAAATATAAAATAAACAGTAAAACACAATAATAACGCCACAAAACATAAAAATGTACTCGAGCCGCTCATGCGTCGCGGTTACGCGCGGGCCGCCGAATCTCACTGACCTGGCGCGAGATGGCGCTAGTCGCCTTACAATCACGGCGCGTTCCGGAAAGGGATGTGAAGTCGACGCGGCGTGGTCCAAATAAAAATGATTTGACAGGTGACAGATCACCGCGCGCTACATACTCCCCTTCCAAGTTGGGAACACGTCCCGAGTCCAACTTGGGACATAAAACACGATAGCGTGGTCTTCTTTTGCGCTTTCTAGGCCGAATTGGGACGGTGGAGTTTAACGGAACGGTATCCGTGCTATGATAGCCATGAGACCTCCCTACAGGTTCCCTATCATCGCTCCCCTTGGTCTTCAGCTGGGAGCGGGCCAAAGAAGTCGACTGAGACGAGTAAAGCAAGTCGGCTGCGTCTCGCTGTTGTGACAAAACAGCGAGCTTTTGAGATGGAGTGGGCCTATACCACGGGACTGACGACGTCGACTGGCGACTGTGGCGTTGTTCCTTGAAGGACGTAGGCTCCCCCTGCATTCTAACAATATTGTGCTGCAATAAATCGGACCGTTTCTTTTTATCATCAGACAGGTCGGCAGCAGGAGTAATCGTTGGAAGGCGTTTTTGGATTTTCGTACTCGATTGGGTACGTGATGTGCCTACCAGAAAGGTGCCAAGTGGATGAAGCAAAGTCGATAACAATACCCGCAGCCACCAAGAAATCCATCCCGAACAAAGTCTCATTATATTGAGCATCAGGGAGGATAGTGAACTCAAGGGTCACTGACCTTTCTGGAGTGATCCTCACTTCTAGAGTAGTGAGGAGAACATCGTGAGTGCGCGCGGAACCATCTGCAAGCCTTACCCGTCGAGTAGCTTTTACGCACGGGTGGTTGTGCTTTAACAGCAGTTTATATAATGAAGCGCCAGCAATACTGCTTTTGGCACCGGAATCCAACATACCTCTACCTCTAATACCTAAAATTTGGACGCTTAACATAGGTCTTAAACTAGCCTGGTGCTCAATAGAGTCACACAGGAGACCATGTTTATCGTCTGCGTTAACTGGGGATAAATGTCCTAAACTTTTCGTGGACACCCTACTTTTGGTCGACGTGGTCACCCTACTTTTGCTAGTAGGTATTGGAGCATGTTTACCTAAATCCACACGATTATAATAACGCGTAGGTATTTCGCAAGCGTTAGACCTAACACTACTTCTAGCACTCAAATTAGGCCTAACCTTTGACCTAGAACCGTTCCCATCTTCGGTACCGAGAAAGCGCAAAGGAAGAATCGCTGAAAAATCGGTCGGAGCGTATTCGACACTATGTTTACGAACATGAGATGAATTTACGCTTGGAAGGGAGGTAGGAGGTTTCGAAATATCGCGTTGGGTACGTTTTGGCGTACTTACCTGAGGTTTTACCTCACCATCGGTAAAAGAATCGGATGCGGGAATGGACCATGCGACGTCGACGGCGTAACAACCCGTGTTGCACTTTGTACCTACACTGAGACCGGGTAACACCTTTCGCGTTGCAACCGTAGCAAGAAGGTACGGTTTGCATATCGGTAATGTCTTTCGAACTTAATTTTTGGCACTCGTCACGCAGATGTCCGTATCTTTTACAATAAACACAATATCGGTTCCTATTAAACGAAAACGGCGCCGGCGGGGCACTGCCGTCGGAGACCGAGGATCGGATCGCGGGAACATCGCGCGAAGAGAGGCGAACAGGAGCGTCGCAAGCGGCGCCGACGTTGTTGCTATGCGCGTCTGCGTTCCTGTTGCTATGAGGATGCGGTCCACCGCTGGCGCTCGACGGATGGGGTCCGCGTGGGTCACGCGGCGTCGTCGGCGTCACAAACCGATGAGGTTGCGGTGGCGTTGACACCGTAGCGGGAATTTCATCCGCTGTAGGTGATGATGATGATGACATCGAAGTTCGGCGTTGGGATTGGCATTTGTCTACGGCGCACTCGTCGGTTGCATCTTCGACGTGTCTCGCCTTGCGTAGTAACGTATCGAACGAAGTTACCTCGTCTCGTCGAAGGCGTTCACGAACTCGACGGTGTAAAAGGCCGTAGAGCATGTCCAGCTGGACCTTTTCGGTGATGTCGCCGGGGGGAAGGCGGGCCAGTAGGGCTCGCGCCTTGGCAACGAACAGCTCGGTTTTCTCAGAGGGACCTTGGGACATGCTGAATAATTCCATGTAGATTCGATGTGGCGGCCGACTGTCGCCTAAGGCGCTTCTTATTGACGTCACGGCTTCGCTCCAGGAGGTGATGGTGGACTTGATGCCCTGCCACCACACGGCTGCATCTCCTGTTACCAGCATAGATAATCCTCGTAGGGCGTTGTCGTCTCCTACGCAGGCGCATTCCTTGTATGCTTCCACAGCATCGATAAATCCATCGAGCGAGTCGCCGCCGGGCGCACCGCTGAACCGCGCGGTACAAAGCGCGAAGGTTCCGAGGTGATGAGCGGGCGCGTACGCCATGGCGGGCGAAGGCGCCGCCGCCGGCGTCGGTGGTGGCGATTCGCGACGAGACTCATGTGAGAGAACTCGGTCGAGAAGGCGTTCAAATGCTGCGGTTTGAGTTTGCTGTAGCGTTGCTATGATTGCCGCCAAATCGTTGAAGCTTGGCGTCCCCGTAGGTGGCGCGGGCGACGATGACGCGGGCGCGATGAAATCCGCTTCTACTGCGTCTTCGAAGTCGGATTGACGGCGTGATTGACGGCGAGTACGTGGCATTGTGATTGTCTGTAATTATTGTCCGGGATTCACTGTCACTGTAGGTTCACAACACAGTTCACAGGTCCTCTCTTGGGTAGCCAGTTTAACACTTGCCCGGCTGGCTGACTCTATCTCGGGGTTCGGAGAGTTAATGAGAATGCTGATATTTGATAAGAATGTATAAAGCACGTAAAATATAAAATAAACAGTAAAACACAATAATAACGCCACAAAACATAAAAATGTACTCGAGCCGCTCATGCGTCGCGGTTACGCGCGGGCCGCCGAATCTCACTGACCTGGCGCGAGATGGCGCTAGTCGCCTTACAATCACGGCGCGTTCCGGAAAGGGATGTGAAGTCGACGCGGCGTGGTCCAAATAAAAATGATTTGACAGGTGACAGATCACCGCGCGCTACAATATATTAAAACTACCTAAGTATAAATGGGGATGATGGGGGTAAATAATATTAAAACAATCAACTGACCAAACAATTTTATGTTTATTTCATCACATGTCGTAAACTACATCATACAATAATAATTATATCATCATAAATCAATCGAAAAATATGAATTATGTGTTATTTCGAAAATATATCAATTTTATTATTTCATAGTAGCCTTAAGACGCTAATACTATATGATTTTTAATTTACATTTATATATACTTAGTTACTTATTTTACATTAACTGTTAATTATCACGTGGTTTTGTTTACCTACCAATTGCCTTAACTTCCGAGTGTAATGATACGAACTAGTTCGAGTCGTTTACAGTGGACGCTGCCAAAAATAAAAATATCATGGTTTTACATCGTGAGATTCTTTTAAATTAATTATCGATACTCGTATTATAAGATTGTCGAAGTACAAGACAGATGGGTAGGCAGCCATGTTACGATACACAACTACGTATGACACTATCTATAGTTACGATTAGAAAACTAAAAAGAAAACCGACGAAAATGTTCCGACCAATCAAAAAATGTGACCAACAATCATCCCTTGTTTTTTTTTACTTATATGGGACCAACATCAATATGCCCTTTAAAATAAAAAAAGAATGATCAAAATCGGACTATGTAAAAAGATATGCGTGGTCATACATAAAAAAATATATACGCGTCGACTGGGAACCTCCTCCCTTTTTCGTCGGTTAAAAACTACAGTCGTGACCTACTAAAAACAAACAACAAATGTTCGCTAAATACTGGTGCACAAAAATTATAATCTAACAAAACTTTTAACGTACATTAGGTAACCGCAAACCTAAGTATCACGCAAATTAAGCCGCTAAATATATATTTTGATCTACGTACCCTTACGCTACCACAATATTAATATATTAAGATTCACTGCTGCTCAAATACTAAGCTACAATCATTTGAATTATCATTTTAAAACCGCATAGGAAATATTTTTTTTCTACCATGCCTGAGAATCACAGTCGTAAACCTATTTGTTTTTTTATATTTTTATACGCATAAGCTGTCATTATTTTGAATTAAATTCATGTATTCTGTTTTAATAAAATAATATATAATGAAATAGGATAATCGTGGTCGCGACCACTGTAATCCTATTTATTTATTATTTTATTACGACTGTAAATCATTTGATAAAAATAGTTATTCAATTATAAAATTAAAGTTATAGCTATGATATCTTATAAATAGTGTAGGCTGATAAAAGCAGCCATAAATAATAGCAAAAAGCAGTATTATTCATTACATTTCTCTAATTCAATAATTTATTGTTTTTAATTTTGAAATAAATACTTTTTTAACAACAATGGATAAACTGGAACCTAAACACGATACAGAATGTTTAAATTTTTATAAATAAATTTCAACAATGTAACATATAAATAATCCCTTAAGTTATAAATATTAATCAAAAGAATACTTACTTACCTACTCTTTCAAAAGAACAATGCTAGTCCGCTATTAAGCTTAATAAACTGAAAATTAATAAACAAAGAGACAAAAAATGCAGTTTCAAAAGTTTTTCTAATACATTTCAAAACAGTTTAGTCATAAATATTCGAAAAAATAAATAGTAGGTATCCTTTGCACCGACCTAATGTGCGATCATTTACTCTAACAAACAATGATTAAATAGATAGTTAAAGAATTTAATGAGGTCGGCACTTAACGAACTCTTAAGCTGCGCGTCCACTGGATCGGAATCGGAGCGTACGGTGCGTACGGAGCGTCGTCATTTACGAAATGCCGACGAGGTGCGTCCATTGCATTGGGATTCAGCATCGGCAATTTAGGCATTTTTAAAGAAACCGTCATTGACTGTTAACGTGCATTTGCATTATGGAGGATAGTGACGAGGATATTGTTGTAATTAGCTGTATTATATCAGAAGAGGAAGAGAGAATCAAGAGAAAACGAAAGATATGGGTTCATAATATAAACTCAAAAAGATTAATTTTCGGAGAATTTCATACATTATATTCTGATTTATTAGAAGATGAAAATAGATTTTTTGGGTACATTCATATGACTCGAAAAAAGTTTTTTGAACTGCACTATATTCTACAACCGCATATAACGAAACAGGATACTAATTTCAGAAAGTCGATTGGAACAAAGGAAAGGCTTCTATTGTGTTTAAGGTAAATACTTTAATGTTGATACATACTAAGAAAAGTAGTACAAAATTTAAAAAAAAACACAACAGGGTGGCTTGTAATTTTTTGTTAAGTTATAGCTGTAGGTAATAACATTCAGGGACAAATTTAGGGGAACGCAAGAAAAAAGTCTTTGTAATTTGTATATTTTTTTCAGCTAATTGAAGTTTCTGTATTTAATAAAAAAAAAATTAAGTTTATTTGAATTGAGCCACAAGAAACATGATATACCTAAGCCTAACTTTTTTGTAACCTGTAGTTATTTTTTTGCGTTCCTCTAAATGTTGTCCCTGAGTTTATTTGTGATAAATAACATTATAACAAAAGGTGATAAAGAGTGCAGAAAAATACAAGGCACCTAGAAAACAGGAAAATTATTTTCCCAAATAAATTTGAAAATTTAGCAAAAACTATACTATATCTATATCTAAACAAAACTATTTTACCTATTATTTATTAAACTATAAGGCTCTAGACAGCCGGTCCGCATATCAACTGCAATCCAGCCGATACAGTATTGTCAACTCATTTGAACTGCAATTTGCAGATAGATTGCAGTTGAAATACGGTCCGTCTGTCTAGTCTAACACGGTTTTAATTTAAGAAAAATAATATATTCATTTTAGCCATTTTTAAATATCAATTTTCTCACATTGCCCTTTTCTAACATTAAAACTATGCAGGTGTTTTATAAATAGGCCTATTTTAAAATTGTCACTAACGATGAATACTGATTTTTAAATACAGCGTGTCAAAGAAAACCTTCACACAAGTGATTAGAGGAAGGATTTTCGGTAATTAAATCAACGGAATCAATCATAGATAACAGCAAATACACCCTGTATTACCCAACATTCTAAAATATTTATTGAGGGCGAGGCAAGCTCAAATTAAAAAATCACACTAAGACCGTGTGGTAATGGTATCGACCATAGATAACAGCAAATACAGGATGTATCAAAGATATCTATGATCGATACTAAACAACACTTTCTTCAAGTGTTTTTTTTTTCAATATGAGCTTGTCCCAGCAGCAATAAACATTTTTAATTGTTGGGTTTGTTATTGAATACTACAAAATTGGCCAGATCTGATTGAGTAAGTGTTAAAGTATAGGTATTCTCTGGAAAAGTTTCACTTTGTAGCACCTGTATTTCATTTGAGGGAGTTAATGAGTTCATATTGTTTATTGGCACTGGAGGTTGAGAAAGCATTGCAGTACAATTGTCGTCTTCTTGTATTGTCTGGTGAGTAGATGTAGTCGCCTTTACATTACTCTGAATCACTTGATGTTGATTCGCATTAGTCTTGATTACTTCAGGATGGGATAGCATAAAAGATCTGGGCTCTTTTATTTGAGGCTGGGATAGTATTGCAGAAGTCTGCTCAGTCTCGCGAGCAGTTAATTGCATTGCTATCCTTAATTCAGCGCTATTTACCAAGGAAAAAATTTCATTTTTTAATTTTATTTGTTCATCAATAGGAAAACCTTTTACTGTTCTTGCCATATTCATAAAAAATCCTATGAGAGGATCTTTTTCATCTGAATAAGAAAAAGAACTTTGAGTTACTCGAGTATTGTTAGCTCTTTCTCTGCGTTCCAAGTATTCTTTCAACACAGATGCTGTTGACGTGTCATCAGAATTTCTGGATCTCGCTCGTCTAGTACTTTGGGTTGAAACATCCTGATAATCGAACGATTCACACTGGGAAGAAGGATAAGGAGATAATACAGAAGACGATGGACTATTTAGACTTGTTTGCTCTATTGTATGATCAAGACTTGGATCATAACTATGTATATTTGTACTACGATTTTCGTCATCTTGCAGATATGGTACCAAAAAACTTAATTCTTTATTGTATTTTGGCGGCTTCATTTTAGAAGCAGCTTGACCACTCTTAGTTTTGCGCAACTGCAATGCTTTCCGGTGATTATCCCTTATTTTAGTCCAACGATCTCTGCAGGTTTTACCTGTAAAATATATGAAATATTATTTTTATATTTTCAGATATTTGGCTACTGGAAATGGGTTTCGAACTTTAGCAGACAATTATAGACTGGGAGAACGTACAGTAAGAGAAATCGTTCAATCAACTTGTCGTATGATTTGGAATGTGTTGCAACCTATTGCAATGCCAATGCCAGATGAAAATATCTGGATTGCTTCTGAAAGAGTTTTCAGTGAACGTTGGAACTTTCCGAACGCGATAGGGTCTCTTGACGGTAAACATATACTAATTGAAGCACCTCCGCACAGTGGCACAAATTATTATTGTTATAAAAAACATTTTAGCACTGTACTTTTAGCGTTGGTTAATGGAAATTATAAGTTTATCGCTATAGATGTTGGTGCATATGGGAAAAATTCTGACTCTACAATATTTAGAAACTCAAGTTTAGGCAGAAGTTTGGATTCCAATAGATTGAATATACCTCCTTGCAAAATACCCCCTGGAGGAAATGTGGCGTTGCCACACGTAATTGTAGGAGATGAGGCTTTTCCGTTGAGTACCAATGTAATGAGACCTTATGGGCGTGAACAAGCTCGAGAAGATGAAGAAAAAAAAATCTTTAACTTGCGACTAAGCCGTGCCAGAAATACCGTCGAAGATACATTTGGACAATTAGTGAAAAAATTTAGACTTTTTGAACGTAGATTGTGCATGTCTCATGAACATACTGTTTGTGTGGTAAAGGCGGTGTGTTGTTTGCATAATTTTTTAAAGGAAGACGAGTGTCATTGGCATGCAAGCGATAACGTTTCCTTAGAAGATATGGATGGTATCCGAGACCTAAATAGATTTGGTGGAAATGCACGGACCGCTGCTTTAGATGTTAGAGATTGCTTCAAAGAATATTTTTGTAGTGACGCAGGAAATCTACCATGGCAATTGAGCAGAGTGAGAGCTGGCAGGTTGATGCAGTAAATAACATATTACATAAAGTTACATTACCATGGCAAGACGAAGGATCTTTTTTTACCTGTTCTCGCTAAACCCGAACGAGAATCCGAACCGTATGGCCAATCTGCAAACTTTTGACGACGCACCTGTGCAGGGGTCTATTCAGGCAACAATAGCTCTTTGTGTATTTGACATAGAGATGTAATTATGGTGTCAATTTGTAAACTATCTCAAACACTAATAACCAAGTATAGAAAAGATACAATATGTATGGACTTAGTTTTCGTTGTGTACATGATAAATAAATAAAAATCGAGATAAAATAAAGCGTTATTCTTATACTTACTTACTAAAAATATCTTTAAGTACCTACATGTAAAGATATGAATGTACCTACCTTACCTACTTATATAATATCTTTGGTTTCGTCCATGCAATGACAGTCGGTAAATTAGTTATATTTCATTTAGATAGATGGCGTTATTTGCATACCGTAGATAAAACAGGTGGATTGCTGTTAAGATGGCGATTTAGGTTTTACCAAAGAAAATTCTGAATATAAAACTGTTCATTATAAATGAAACATAAAAAGGAACTGACAATATTATAAAATAACTTTGAATGTCGTTTCTTTGTTTTCAGGTAGGTAACTGGTAAGATTAGAATATTTTAAGTTGTGTTTCGGTACTTACTACAAAATTGTTGAATAAAAATCTTTTGATTGGTTAGGTATTAACATATTTTGACAGTTCCTTATAAATAAAAGAATATTGTCTTATATATCTAAAAAAAATCGGCGATCTTGAGCTGTTTTAGTATTCTCCTAAATAGGCGATTTTTTTCCCTTTAGTATGATAACTAGAACTACCAAATTTGTAAAACTAAGAGACCTAGAAGTCATCATTGATCATATTTTACGATATTAAAGTTTCCACTATACGTCCCCGGACACACTGTATAATGAAAAATAATAAACAAATGAAACTGGATTACATAAACAATATTTAACACATATCTTTTACGGGGATTATTAAGATTAATAATAAATAGGTTTACTCACCACTTTCATTCATTATTTGCCCGATTTCATCCCAAATATTGTCTCGCCTCAGTTGGTTATGATAATGCTGATGTTTTAGATTGTAAAGTTCTTCATATCTTTCCACTAAACTAATTAAAACATCGTCGTTCATCGTGAATAAGTATTTTTGTATAGCTTAACTACGCAAACACGTCAGAACTCGAAACGTTCGGAATCCGAATGACGCGTTCACTGCGGATGACGTCATCAGAATAAATTCCGGTCTCAGGCGCAAAAATGCCGATCCAGTGGACGCAGGTACCTCGAAATCAATACAAAGCAACAAATCCTTTCGTTTCGTACGCTCCGATTCCGATCCAGTGGACGCGCAGCTTGTTTCAAAGTCATACAAGAAACCCTTAAAAAAAGACGGAATTCATTATACCTACCTGAAATTTTGTCTGATAATTAGGCGCAAGTAGGGGAAAGCGGGGCAGAAAGCGCCGATTTTGGGAAACCGCTCAAACCTAATAAGTACCTAATTAATTATGACGATTTTTTTACGATAGCCGCAGGCGGCTATCGCATTATTAAAACGGTTTGTTCTTGACCACGAAACCCTTAATGAAAGGACTATCAAAATGAAAACTAGGGGGAAGACTGCGACTCGTTAGATTTGGCATTAATTTTCATAATTAATTTGTAATCGCTGCTAGAGATCGAAATATAGATCATAAATTTTAGGTTTCTTGTATTAAATTTTTTATGTTAACTTCAATAGAGGTTGTTTTCAATCAGTCAGGATGTATATCAGAAGGATTTTGTTTTTTTATTGTCTGATGTAATTCACACATTAGATAGGTGTCTAGTAGGTAGTAGTGTGAGATAAAACAAAAACTATTTCATTTCTTAGCTATTCACTTCGGAACTAACTTCTCCTAAATTTCACAAGACTGTCCAATGTTAAAATCTTAAGTCATAAATAATGGAAGCGATAACTAAAAAAATCCCAGTGGACCTAAGAGTATGCACGTACGGAATCAAAGAATTCCTTGAGCACACTGTTAAACACACTATCGATCACAAGCTTTTATAGGTCGTCTTCATTCAAACTGATCACTAGACTAAGAACCAGTGACGAAGAAGAAATTTTGCTAATAAATTTTAAATCGCAAGAACATCATAATTTATATGATTTTTGATATACGGAAACATTTTGAAACGGAGCTTTGTAATATTTTTGTACTTGTCAAGTCTTTCATTGTACGCTTCCATTATTAGAAGCAAAATATTATTTAAACTAAACTATTGGATACATAAATATATTTAATTAAGTTTAAATGTGAGAATATAATTAGGTCGTGATTTTGTACGTACCAAATTTTATGGCAAATTTCGTGATGGTTTGTGTATAGACGAAAAATTAGAAAAATTAGCCTCTGGACACCAAAAAATAGATAATTAATAAAATACCTTATAGCTTTGGTACTAAAGAGCAACTTCTTAGGAGTTGCTCTTTAGTGTTAAAGCTATGGTTATATTTTTATAATTTTGGCAAACCAAAAGACTTAAGGCAATTTTATCACCTTATCGTGCAATAGAAACGTCTATATATCCTCGTATACGACGGCTGCAACAAGATGATACTCTATTTAGAAAACCAAGGTGTTATTATTTCTGCCATGAAGAACATGGCAGGTATTCTTCATTGTTTTTGGAGTCCAGTGACTTATCCTGCTAAGATTGTTCAAAATATTTTTGTGAGTTACAGATGCGTGATAATGATTTCGTCGTCGATTTCATCCTTCTCGTCGTCTTCCTCTGGAGGCTGCTTGGCGGCCTCGGCGGCAACCACCGGGTCCTCGGCGATGGCCTTCATACGGCGAGCCTGAGAACAAACAAACACTTGGGTAAACAACGATATCTAAAAAGCTACTAATGAAGCTGCTGAAGAGAGTAAATACAAGGTGGTCCCATTAAAAACATAATGTGAAATGAGAGCCAAGTTCAATATTAAAAATATGCGTCTTTGCCGACTTTACCGAAAAAATAATTAAGATCTAGAATCTAGGTAAATAGAGTTCCAAGTTCTGTGTTAAAAATTCTCACGATGTTTTCCTTCACTGTTATAAGCACCACGAGTCAATGCGCATATAAATTTAAAGCCGGACCAAGAAGGTCGCCCTGCTGACGATATTTTTTTTTTATTTGCCAACTACATGTTTCCACTACCAATTAGGTTGGCTGGTAGAAAATGCCTCGGCATTAAGTCCGCCTTTTTGTATTTATTTTTATAAGTGCAATTAAAGTATAAATAAATAAATAAATAAATATAATCACGACTGTAATATCCAAATACATTATTTCAGACAGTCTAAGGGTGGCTTGCACAGCAATACCTAAATATATTTAGCACGTTAAACAAATTTAGGAAGATGTCAAGTCATACAAATACGTCAAATTTAAATAAAATTAACAACTAAACACTTTTAGCGATTATTGTGCATGCCAGTCACACATGATCAGTTTTTTTAAACATATATGCTAACAAAATTTAAAAAAAAATCGTAAAATAAATATAATTGGCTTTTTTATTATTAACATTAAGTTTGTTTCATAATGCTTTGCTACTCGTACATCGAACGTAAATAATAATTAAAATTCTCGCTCAATGATGATGAGTTCTGTGATACAGAGTCTAGAAATAGGCGGGCCAGGTCGTGGCGTTGTCGCGTACTACATACTAACAAACTACCTATCCCCATTCCCCTTTTATGACATTCACCTTGCTCGGCACAGGTCCAAGTAAATTACCAGGAGAACATGTCGCGTGAAGTGGTCGAGTGCTCCGTATCGTCCATTAGGTATAAACTCTTGTCTAATCTAGTGCTCACTGCTCATGCAACCTTGTAGTGCCACTAGATCGTTTGACCTTTCGGACAAGAATACAATGTTGTCGTGGGGCTCCATGTACCTTTTACTACCAAGACAGCATGATCAATAAAGAGTAATATGAATTGCTTGTAGGTATCAGAGCTGTGCTGAAGGAGCATCGATGCAGTGACTTGTATGTCATCTGTGAACTATGAAATGTATAATCGAACCAAAAGCAACCACTATCAGCATTGTTTATATTATGTTACAGTCACAATAAAAGTAGTTGAAACGAATCGGAACGATAAGAAGCTCACCTAGAGCGACTGCATTGATAAGATAAAAAATAATTCTGGTGTACGTCGTAATTAAAAAAAAAGGAATAGGCTCGCAAATGTAATACAAGCATGGTAAACTCAGATCCTTAAAGATGACCAAGGGAGGTAGTTAGAGGCACGTCTACATTAGACCACATTAGCATTCCATTAGTAATGTGACAAATTGCGAGCTCAAGATTAAGCATGGTGTAATAAGTAATATTATGTAAGTACTTAATGGGTATCTAATACTTTATATTTTATAGCAAAAGTTAGATTAATAAATCAATCGGCTTAAA
Source organism: Hydriomena furcata (assembly GCA_912999785.1). NCBI lineage: Eukaryota > Metazoa > Arthropoda > Insecta > Lepidoptera > Geometridae > Hydriomena > Hydriomena furcata. Next base: position 7,506,301 of record OU538821.1, read on the forward strand.
TAGGATATAAAATGAACTGTTTTGTCATACAACAACCAATCATATCCAATTATAGCCATCGAATAGCATTCAATGTATAGTACAATAGGAAAATCTACCAGGAGAACATATCATGGAAGCGACAGAGCTTCCCGCACCAGATTTTATCCTCAATAACAACAGTGAACGCACCCGTACCTACTAATATTATCCGAAAGTTTGTGAGAATGTAAGGATGTTTTTGCCTCAATCACATCCAAACGACCAAATTAATTTGGAAGGTAGGATACATTCTATCCAGGTACCATGTGAGCGAATTCGCGGGCGGAAGCTAGTGGTCATAATGGGCAATAGCATTCCAGATTTCACAATCTAACTAAAATTTTGTAAAATACGATTAATCTTACTCTGTTCACGTCTTTGTTCCAGTAAGTAGTTGTTATGGTTTTTTTTTTCAAATAAAAAATCTGTGAATTTGAATTAGCGAAAGCCGAGTCTTAAAATTGGTATAGTTTTGGTTTTTACGATTTTTTGTTACAATTTAGAAACATCTACCTAAATTAGTGAGTGAACATTTAAATTGGTATTGATTAATATGACACTTAGATATGTAAATTATACAAAATAAAAATAGAAGTATTACCATACTTTCCTAATTTTAATAAGGATAAGATATAAAGAAAGTTTTTAAATGGCGCCTGTGACGGAAAAGACGAGGAGCAATAATAGGTTGGCATGGAATGGGTATATTATGAAAAGGGAGGGATAAAAAATGTTAGGTATGAATATGAATGGAAGGAGTAAAAGTATGCCAAAGAAAAGATGGATGGACTGTGTAAAAGTTGACATGGATACGAAAGCAGTGAGTGAGAAGATGATAGCTGATAGAGGGAAATGGAAGAAGAACACATGTTGTGCCGAACCCACATAAGTGGGATAAAGGCAGAAAGATGATGACTAAACTTTATTTATTTTAAGACTGACTGTTTACCCTAATTTAGACTTTGACTTAAACAGAATAAGAACTTTCGTATCGTTCTACTTTGTAGTCAGTTTCTCGAGACGATAGTATTGTTTCTACCTACACATTAATGACATTGCTACAATTCAAATATTGAAATTAATGAGATTAGTGCCATTTACAAACAAATCGTTAAAATAAAATCTCTGATGGATCACAAACAACAAATTATAAAAATCTAGGTGAAACATAAAGGTGTTACACATGTACCTATTCTACTTGCCAGGTAATCTTACTAGGGCGCTATAACCACCAAAGAGATGTACAAACTTGTACAGTGCAAGCAATATCAAATTATCCAGTCTAGTATGGAGTACAGTATAGTTTTCATAGGTAAAAAAGTACCAGGCTATCAGAATAGAAGGAGACTCGAAGAGGAATGAAGATGTGTGAGTAAAGCTATACACACAAGGTAATTGCAATAACGCTATCGTTGTATGTTTTGGGCGAAGTGCACATGAATAAGAATATCAAAAAATAAATGCTAGGTACTATTTCCAAATATCAATAACGTGGTCTTAGGAGCGTGTAGGCGTTAAGTTATATTTTTTTTAATTTTTGATGTGGAATTCCTAATGGTTTAGGCTGTGCGTTGATAGATCAGTCATTCAGTCAGTAACACAAGCGATATATTTAATTTATTTTTATTTTTATTTTTTTAATCATATTTGATAAAGATCACTTTAATTTAAACTGATTATAAAAAAACTGGTATCGAATTGTAGACTCTGCTTTATTCGTGCTCCGCCCCCCTTGTTAACCAATGAACCTCAGTATGAGCGACTCATCTACCAACACAAGTTCTGGTGTCTACTTTAGCTCATACGTATTGCACGCGAAGTGGGAAGTGCAAGATGACACAATCTGCTCATTAATGGCAAAAGGCAAATCAAACTTCAATCGGAAAAAAATGTTGCATTCTTTGTACCAGGATATCAGAACAGCCTAGAAAGTCTAAAGCTAGATTAGTGTTTGCGGTTTCGCACAACCCGTTCCCACCTTTATTTTCTCTTTCGCCTCTGCCGGTCTAGCAGACTAAAAGAGACGTCGTATATCTGCCTGTTACAGTAAGTAGTTGTTCTACGCTTAGTACAATTCTTATAAGATTTGGCTGATTAACTGCTGTTTGTATGATGCTGGTGTTCCATAGAGTTAATACTTTGCATACCCGTCATGTTTAGATGAAAATATTATATCAGGGCGTCTGGTCGAAGCAACGTGTTCCAAGAGCTGGTTTCTTATATTGTAAAACTAGATCGAACAGCGGTCGTTGTCCTCTAAGCGTCCCATAGGGAAAATCAACATTTATTGAACCGCAGCTCGTTATAATATTAAGATACTCGAAAGTAGATACTTATTTCCACATACACACACACATTTACACAAACACACACATTAGGTTTTAGATTTTACTTATATCTTATCCTAAAGAACAATTCTGTGTCTAGGAGGCGGGTGTTTTGGCTGGTATACTATTTTTCTAACTTTTGCGGTTTTCATCGTTCCATCACCTGTTTCCACCTGTTTCCTTTGTACCTACTTTGTACTGAATAAATGAATTTGAATTTATTTTTGAATTTGAATTTATTTGTTGGTTTCCCTATTTTCGAGCCGTCTTGTCTATGAATTAAAAAGAAACTTTCCAATGACAAAAATGTAAAAATACTATATCTATTCTAAGATTAATTTAAATACGTTCAGCCGTTATGATGACACAAACCTCCAAACATCCTCACTGACTACACATGTATGCATGACGATTCTTGAAGAGTCTAAATAGGTCAGTCAGAGGCACGTCCGAACATTATATTTGGCACACACACACACGCGTGACAGGTTGCAAGCCCGAAATATATGGAAAGCTATGCAGGTGAAGGTGTATCAATGGAAGGAGCTTAAGGTGAATCGTTATCTGTTTGAAATTTTTATATGAGCATCAAAAACACGTGCTCAAAACGGTGAAGAAAATTGTGATGCAACCAGTTAGTATTCTTATAAGCGGTGATGGGCTTGCAACCTGTCACGTATGGAATGCTAACTACTGAAAAATATGGGCATGTGCCAAATATAATGTTTGGACGTGCCTCTGACTACCCCCACTAGACATCTTCAAAGGATCTAAGAGTCTGGAGATCTTAGAGGATGTCTACCGTACTTGGGGATTACGGTCGTGATCCTATTTATTTTATTTATCTAACTTTGGAAAATAAATCTATCGAGAAAAGTTTCACTAATCGTGTTTCTGTTTATAATTAATCTAGATTATATCCTTATGTTATCATTGTCCAACAAAACTGTTTGTTTTGTGGTTATTGAGAAAAACGATTCTGCATTCACCAAAAATATACACCTCGTCTTAAGATACACATGGTCTTATACATTTAGTTTAATTTTCGGAAGCCTAACCTAACCTACCCTGTATATCTAAAGGTACCTATCGTTTTGTTTCATCGCTAAGGTAAGACTTTGGGTCAACGACCGCGTTCCGTTCTCGCATTGGTACCTTTACAATAATTTATGATAATTTTTTCAGATGGCTCGACTGGTTCATAAGTTTTTTGTAAATAGTATTCAATGTTAACTTGATAAGTAAATTTTTTGACGTTTTGTATGGGCTGAGTCTATCCGGATAAGACTTTTTCCTCCCGGTTTTCCTTCACCGTTTTAAGCATGTGTTAATACACCTATACATTTTTCGAACTGAAAAATCTATTGATGCACGGCCGGGATTTGAACACACGACCTCCGGATTGAAAACCGACGTACCACCCACTCGGCCCAAACGGCTGGATTCAGATAGGTGCATTTTATTTATTTTATTAATTTATCATCAAAAATAAATAAATAAGTTTAAGATTGTATTTCCATGCATTCCATCTTTCAAGATCTCCAGAGCCTGAAAGATGTTTAAAGGGGTAGTCAGAGGCATATCCAAACATTTCATTTCGCACGCGCTACGACTTTTTGCAGTACTTTCAACAGTAAACTTATTTTTTGAACTTTTTGTGACATGCGCAGAACAGTTGGCGCAGCCGGTATTGATCTGAACTGAGTGGATGCTGCCGGCGGGTACTAGGAAACCATGAAACGTATTGCGGATGGTTTTGGAAGGGCACCGACCTTTAAATTTTGCGCTTGTCTGGATGTACCTACTAGCGATCTGTCTTAGACACCTGTGGTACGGAAATTTCAACGCTTATGCGTGTTCTAAATAGTAAGGATTCAAAAAAATTCCAAATTAATTTATTCTGAATAAAGTACAGAGGAAATAGATTATTTATCTGTAAGATGTACCTACTAGTATGGAAATTTATCGCTTATGCGTGTTCTAAATAGTTAGGTATCAAATAATTTCGAAATTCATTTTATTCAGAACAAAGTACAGAGGAAACAGATAACATATGGTAACGCTCGCGTCCTAGACACAGAATTGTTCTCTATGATAAAGAGATAAAATTATAATCTAAAACCTAATCTATATAATATTATAAAGAGGAAAGATTTGATTGTTTGCTTTTTTACATTGAATAGGCTCCGAAACTACGGGATCGATTTGAAAAATCCTGAATGAAATGCTATAGAATATTTTCAAAACGTTAGGGATATGTATAAAAACTTCAATAATGGAACCCAAGGTGTAAAAAATAGCCTTTCAATAATTTGTATGTAAACCCGTGTGACGCCGCCGGGCGGACTTTTAATTTCTTAGTAACTTGGTATTAGCTTAAAGTTTGGAGACGACGACCATTAATTTAATATGTATCTTCAAAAAAAAAAATTGAAAAGAGACAGGTTCATTACTGTAATTTCAAAGAATGATTGAGAATGATGTTTTGTATAGGTTTTGATATTTTAGATACCTATTAAAAACACCATCAAACTTTATAGGTAGATAATTGAGGTAGGTAAGAACAGGTTATTAAAATAATTACCTACCGAAAGCTGGAGATAGGTATGTAATGTACTTAATTTAAACGTTATGTTAATTTAGGGGTACAGTTACTTAGATAAGGCTAATAGGGTTTTTGAAAAAGACAAAAGATTTTTGTAAAAAAAAATAGCACGACTCTAATTCCCAAGTATCGTAGACATCATCTCAGATCTTCAGGCTCTTGTATCCTTGATGATGCCAAAATGGGGTAGTCAGAAGTACGTCCAAACATTATACTTGGCACACGCCCACATTTTTCAATAGTTAGCATTCCATACGAGATAGGTTGCAAGGCCATCTCGCCTTTAAATTTTATTTAGGAATTAGTATAACTGCCGAGTGGGAGGTATCGACTTTCTTTTCGAAGAGCGTGTGTTCAAATACCGGCGTGCATCAATGGATTTGTCTGTTCGAAAAAATTATATGCGCATCAAAACACGTTCTCAAAACGGTGAAGGAAAACATCGTGAGGAAAACAGTCAGTATTCTTATAAGCGGCGATGGGCTTGCAACCTGTGATGTATGGTATGCTAACTATTGCAAAATGTGGGCATGTGCCAAATATAATGTTTGGACGTGCCTCTAACTAACCCCTCTAGACATCTTCAAAGAATCTAAGCGCCTGGAGATCTGAGAGTATGTCTACCGTACTTGGGGATTACAGTCGTGATCTATTTTATTTATTTTATAACTTAGTTAAAAGCTCAAATCCTTGAGGATAAGTATCTAAGGAGGTAGTCAAAGGTAGTTCCATACAATACACATGCCTACATTTTGCTGGTAGTCCTCCGTACCTTTTGCTAATCAGTCTCAATTTCAGTACAAGCATTTTAATTTTTCAAGAAATTTAGTCTTACGAATGGCACCTAAACAGAAATATTCATACGTTCCAGGGTTCAATGTTCAATATAAAAATATCTGCATAAATGTATATGCAGGAAAATGGTGCATTATAGCTTGTCCCTTTTCATCCAACGGGTTTTCCAATTGCACCGATTGAAACGACAAACTATGGGGTGGTGGGTGGCATTGCCTACCTGTCGCAGCCTCCGATTCTCAAAGCACGGTGGGCATAGATATTGCAGATATTGCAATGATGAGAATCATCTTTACAATATCAGCATTTTCAAAGCAAAAAATAAGCTAGTTTGTTGTCAAAACGTTAATAACACCGATTTGTTACCCATGTCCCTAAGCTAGCTCAATTGATTAGCCCCATTATGTGCATTCAGGAGTTGGCAGGCACTAAACTCCCTAGGCTCCCGAGTATTTAGACAATCTTGGCACAATGCCCAGGGTAGCCTACGTAGCGAAAACGTATTGATTGTGTGCAACAGTTACAGTAGGAGCGTGCGAGCTTCTAGGTCATTACGTAAGCCCTATGCCCCGGGGTATTTATGTAATCCTGGTACATATACGAAAATCCACCACGATTTTTAACGCAAAGGCTATATTTTCATGGGTAAACATAGTTTGTATTCAATGTCAGTGTTTATGTCATGCCCAACAGATGAAAGCTGCCCGTGAATCGTGTGTTATCCATTGCCACTGGGCTAGCGTATGTAATTAGCCTCCTGATACACCCAGGGAAGTGGGAAGGAAACAGGGTTGGTATTGATCGGAAGAGGGTCCGTGGTGGAACTTCACCTCGTCTATAGGGTGGTAGGTCGATAAACTGCAATGCGTCATTTTCATTTGCACATTATTTTAACGGCATGAATTTGTTGTTAAAAGGTATCTTACCTTTCTCTTGTGCAGGATTTCGACGATGATGTAGCCTGCAAAACCGATGAGCAGGACCACCATCATCACATAAAGCTTCATTCTAGCGCATAGGTGCGTGGAGTAGGCATAGGCCACCACAAACCCAGCGCTCTCCCAGAGCCGGTAGTTAGAGAAAGCAGCTTCTTTGTTACGTCTGAACAGCACTCCGTATAGACCTGGAATTTAAATTGGAGATCGTGAATTACTACAAATTCAGTATGCCTGCTTCGCCCGTTTTTTACAAATTAGGGAATACATTACCTTCGGTCGTACCATCGTGTCGGAAACGATATGACGTTAGTCACGATCTATCAGAGTAGACAATGAAAATCAGATGATGAAAATCTCCTGATTTTTTGAGGATTTTGTAAATAATTCATCACAATAAATAATTCATAATTTCGTCGTTATTTATACGTTTCATTAGGGATGTTTTCATTTTATTTGTCAAAAATTGTTCCTTATAGTCATAATGCTTAGACTAATCTGTGTTATATGTATCGTACGTCGTATCTAAAGGATATTTTTTTGTTTTTTAGTCGTTAAGTAATAAGTGCTAATTGTCAAGGCCGTACTACGGAATGCAAACTAGACCTGTTAGTGGAAATCCCGAAAATCTCGGGATTACCCATGTATAGTCCCGGGAATTTTGGGGTCAGAAAACGGCCGGGATCCCGGGATGTGATAGCCATCGCCATGGCTAGGGGCTATCACACATTTCAGAGAATACCAATTTCATAGTATATGGAATATATGTACCTAAACTGCTTTCAAAGTCATATATAATTAAAGATTTTTACGAAAAAAGCCAGCTGTAATTTGGGCTTGAGTTAGTAGCATATATTTGAACTGGTATAAAATTAATATTTCAATTCGACATGGGTAAAAACATAACATTGGTCTCTGTTTCTATACCTACCCTTTTTTACAAGACAATGTTGTACATACCTCCAACCAGATCCCAGATCCAACAATTGTCGGATCTGCCGGCTAGATAAAAATGAATTATGTGAACAGATAATCCTATGTTATTGTTTTATAAGTAATATACCAATGTAATATCATAGGTATACAATTACACTGTAGGTATGTATAATGCAATTCAGTGATGAAAGAACGTGACCAGTTAGTATAACACGTGTTGAAAGAGTCTTGAATGAGTAGAGGGTTTACTTACGAGATAATTACGTTTTAAAAACTAAAAAGAACGAAAATGTTTCGACCAATCAAAAATTCAAAGACGATTTAGTTTTTTAAGTGAGCAATTAAGTCCTATATAAATATAATCAAATACCTTTATCCGAGCAATCTGAATCTCGGAAACGGCTTCAAAGACTTTCATGAAACTTAGTATGTTGGGTTTGGGGGCGATGAATCGATCTAGCTAAGTTTCATTTTTATGAAAACATCGTCGTGTTTTTAGGAACTATAATTTAAATAGGACCAATTTTTGCCTACTACAGGGTATATTAAGACTACTCCCGAAAACAGAAACTGGATTTTCAGACCATGCATTTTGAAAAGAAAAACAAAATGGCCTATTATTCAACTTCACAATTGGGCACTTTTCCGAAATCATGTTACCTGAATGAAAATAGTATTTTTTTACTTCAGTTCAAAGGGATGTTATTGCTTCCTCAATTGCCTGTAGCATTGCCACTAATATGATTGATGAAACATATTTTTTTTGTAATTTCGAATCTATAAAAAACAGTCACAAATAGAACATTCTTCAAGGGTTTTTACAAGGGGCATTGGTAGGAGAATGTGTGCTTGTGCCTTCGGTTTTCGGGAGATGTCTTATTACACCCTATACAAGAAAATAAAATCATTCTCGGATCATCGGATTACCAAAAAAACCGGCCAATCGCCAGTCGGACCCGCGCACGAAGGGTTCCGTACAATTATTTATAAAACGGCAAAAAATCACGTTTGTTTATCAATAGTACTGACATAACGGCATAAATATTTCTAGGGGCAACATATATCTATCTATCTAATGAGTTTCGACGCACACAACATTGATCTTGAGATCGTCTTCCGTTTAATTTACATAAAACGATATTAATAAATCCTATAAAATCAAAGACATTGAATTTTATATTAGAGTTGTCACAAAACTTCCGTTATAACAGAATCGGAAATAAGCTTACAAGTATAATTCTCAAGGATATCATTTATAGGCACGGCGTCAATTTTATGCCGTCGTAAATTAAAGATCAAGTGATAGAGATTCATAAGAGGTTTCTATGAGGTAGATAACTTCGCGCAGTATTTATGAAAGACTAGTTGACCCAGCGAACTTCGTAAACACTAAAAATGTTAATTTTCCTTACTAGTTTCCGTTCCGAAATAATTAAAATGATTCATCGATCCTTTGTAAGTTACTGAATTTAAACAAAAATATAAAAATAATTTGAGTAAAGAAAGATGTTGTTTTTATTATTTTCCTCGCATTTCTTCCGTATTTTCGCACCGTTTAAACTTCCCTGAACTTACACAAATATTTTAAAACTAAAATTAACCGAATTCGTAAAGCCCTTTTTCGAGTTTTAGAGAGACTAACGCACAGCAATTCATAGTTCATTAACTAGCTGTCCCGACAGACGTTGTCCTGTCAAATTAGTAGATTTTTTAACATTATTCCGTAACATTATCTATAAAAAACAGCAAAAAAAACACGTTTGTTATATGGGAGCCCTACTTAAATACTTATTTTATTCTGTTTTTAGTATTTGTTATAGCGTCAACAGAAATACATAATCTGTGAAAATTTCAACTGTCTAGCTGTCACGGTTAATGAGATACAGCCCTGTGACAGACAGACGGACAGACAGACAGAAGTCTTAGTAATAGGGTCCCGTTTTTACCCTTTGGGTACGGAAACCTAACAAGAATTAGCAAAATCGGTCCATTCGGTCACGCGTGATGCCGTGACTAAGGGAAATAGGGATTAATTTTTATATAACAGAGATATATAAATAAAGATAATCACGACTGTAATCTATTGGTATGTAGTAGGAGCTATCACTAAATAGTATAAAGCAAAGTCGCTTCCCGCTTCCCGCGTCTGTATCTTATATCTTTAAAACTACACAACGGATTTTGATGCGGTTTTTTTTAATAGATAGAGTGATTCAGGAGGAAGGTTTATATGTATTAAACCCGTGCGAAGCCGAGGCGGGTCGCTAGTACAAAATATAGTATCATTCACGACTGTAGTCCCATAGTTCATTGACACCCCTAAGATATCCAGGCGCTCGATCCTTGAAGATTTCTAAAATACCTATTTCAGTCCAGCACGTCATAACATTAAATTTTGCACAGCGCTGTAGGTTGTGGGTTCGATCCCCACCCAGGGCAAATATTTGTGTGATGAACATAGATGTTTATCTGTGACTGGGATATGTATGTTTTTACAAAAAAAAGTATATTATGTATAAGTATTCTATAAGTTATCTTAGCTAGTTCCCATAGTACAACCTTTGCTTAGTTTGGGGCAAGATGGCAATGTGTAAAAATGTCCACTAATATTTATTATTAATATTGTAATTTGCCTTCGCAGTAGCTCACACGTTGACACGTGACACAAACCCGTCGTCGCTACTTATGATATCAAAAAGACTTCGCTGTCCGTCCGTCTGTCTAACACAAGGCTGTATCTCATGAACCGTGATAGTTATACAGTTTAATTTTCACAGATTATGTATTTTTGTTGCCGCTATAACAACAAATACTAAATACAGAATAAAATAAATATTTAAGTGTAGCCATACAACAAACGTGATTTTTTGCCGTTTTTTTAAGATAATGGTACGGAACCGTTCGTGTGCGTGTCCGACTCGCACTTGGCCGGTTTTTTTGTATATGTCCGTATAAGATAAATAAGGCCAGTAAAGAATAGAATGTCGGTTTGTATAGTGTGCCAAGATTATAGGAAGAAATATGAAGGGAAAGCGTTTTGATTATGCTAATCGAAGACAACAGAATGGTGAAATGCACTTTACGAAGCCTGTGCAGCCACACTGACATTTTATTTCGATAACGCAACGCATTTGTACATATGTGTAATTTTTGTGTATAACATTAATTATGCGTTGCGAGAACTACGGTCAAGGTTTATTCGAAGATTTGTTATTTTAGTCAGCGTAGTAAAAAAATTACAACCCAAAATGTTATAAGTTGTTCCAAAGTGATAAAAAGTTATAAGTTGAATATCATCACTTAAAGATAAAGCAATTGTGTTTTCACAAGGCACTAGTAGGGAAAGCTGTTTTTAGTTTTTGAGAGTAGTCTTTATACAACCTGTGAAATTTTACCCTTAACTCAATCGGCGCGTGGAGATCTGAGTTATGTCTACCGTTCTCAGTGCCTGTGCACACCGCGTTTTTTAGCTATACAGACGCGATACGCACGCAAGTCAGACGCAGCCTGTAAACCTTTCGCATAGAAACAAACGCGCGTTGACCGCGCGTTGAAAAACGTGGTGTGCATAGGCGCGTGATCCTATTTCATTTAAATTGTCAATATTTAGGCATTATGAAGATGCCTACATACTCGATGGTGAGCCTATGTTATAGTAGGTGTAGGTTAGTGATAGTAATTTACCATTAATTTGCGTCTGCCACACCGCATCACCGACGCCCCATAGGCCGGAGATCACGAAGAAGGTGGTAGGAGATTCTGCGCTCGGTCTCCAGATCAGTAGCCAGACGATCAGGCCGAGATGCAGTGCAGCTCCCATCACCAGAATTGGAAATCTGCCGATATACTTCATGGCAGAACCGAAGAGCAGCGAACAGATGGCGTTGACGACCCCGAAACATATCATCACGTAACCGATCGAGCGGATGCCGAGAGCGCAAGATACGTACGCCTGAAAAAAATAATTGGTAATGACTTGAAGCGCAAAAAAGTTCCGTTATGACGGCATGACGGCAAAAAGTTGTAGGTAATCATTTGAAAGAGTAGGCACACGGTTCGGTCGGTTTCTGCAGTTCAATTTATTTCTGGTACTAAAATGCCGATGTAATTGACTAGAACCCACGCAACTTCAACCTCCATTGCTTCCCTTAAGGTAAATGTTAATCCCTTACTTAGAGGTTGAATTTCGGGAACACCTTAATGGACCCAACAAAATATACTCTCCAATTTTCAAGTTTTTCGGACCAGTTGTTTAAGCAGTGAGTCAGTCAGTCCGACTATTGAGATATATGGCAAGATATATATCCGGAAAATGTAATGCGCAAGTTTGTGAGGATGTTCGTAAGTTTAAATATTTGTGCCTCAAACACGCCCAAACGACCAAACCGATTTGGATGAAACTTGATATATACATAGCTTATGTCCTGGAATAACATGTAAGATACTTTTTATTCAAGTACTACGTGAGCAAAGCCTGGATCCGGAAGCTAGTAAACTATCTATATACGTAGTAAATTTATTTACATACAAATCCAGTGATCATCATCATTACTTTATAGTTAGTAGTATTATATTATATTATAGTAGTATTGATAGTTAGTTACAAATAAATAATTATTATTATTATACTAGCAGCTCGCCCCGGCTTCGCATGGGTGGCACCTGGATAAAAAGTAGCCTATGTGTTATTCTGATGTATAAGCTATATTACTGTAAAGTTTCATTTTAATCCGTTCAGTAGTTTTTGCGTGAAAGAGTAACAAACAAAAACACACCCACTCACTCACAAACTTTCGCATTTATAATACTAGCCTCAATTTTTAATAATCTTAGGAAAAAGCAATTTCTGGCGACTTCCAATTTTTTCCCCACAAACCTTGTACTGTTAAAATAAATTACGAATTTTGGTAGAATGCGTATCATTCAATAGTCAAAACTGCGTTGCTATGAAAATCATCCTTTTTGCGTTTTATTTTCATTTAGGGGTTGTTTTTCGGATTATAAATTCCCCCTTTATTTATCCTGATTTCTTATCTACATACCAGCTAATTTCATCTTAATCCGTTTTATCGTTTAGGCCTGATTGAGGAACAAACATACATACAAACTCACAAACTTTCACATTTATAATATTACTGGCTGTCCCGACAGACGTTGTCCTGTCAAATGTCAATAATCCCACAGAATAAAGCACTTTCCGTGTTTCCCGATCTTTACGCCATCCTTATCACTTAGGGGTATGAAAAATAAATAGTAGCCGATTCTCAGACCAAAAAATACTGAATATGCATATAAAATTTGGTAAAAATCGGTAAAGCCGTTTCGGAGGAGTAGGGTAACTATTAACTAACATTGTGACACGAGAATTTTATATATAAGATTAGGATTAGTAGGATTATCGCCAAACTCACCTGTGTATAATCAGCTCCAATGAAAGCCTGTTCCATTCCAATCCAAAGGGTGATGGGAATAAGAAGTTGCTGGTTGGGTTTCTTAAGCTGGTAAGCGGTGGCGGACAGAAGCTGGATGCCCGAGGTCTCCCTCGAAGGGTCAGTACTTCTTTGCTTTTCACCGTACCTGTAATACATTTTATATCAGCAATTGCTTTATAAGCTGCTTTTAAGCTTGATATTTTTGACCTCTCTCTTTCCAAATTAGCCATCAGCGAGGATCTTCGTAATTATTATGATATCTTTAAATAATCTTTGTAATAGCTTTGTAGATTTTGTTTTCATTTTTGTAATTTTGTTGTTTTTTATTGTTTTTGTCTCTATAACACACTTTTTTTTTACTAACGTTCTTAGTTCTTGGTTTTTTGAATATATTATTTTCAAAAACTAAGCTATACTATATAAAACTAAACTATATATTTATTGTAATTGACCACCTTTTCTTCGCGTGTATGTTTCACAAACTTAATTGGTTTAAGTTTAACCTACCAGTTTGAAATATTTTAAGTTTAATTGTACTGTTTGTTTTCCACATAAATAAATAAAAAAAAATCTCTAAGTACCTAATCTAGAATGTCATTATATTTCATAGTTAATGAAACTCAAAATGAATTATATATGTGTAAGCGTGACGCTGTCTACCCCTTTTAGACATGTTTAAAGATCAGAGCGGCTGGAGATCTGGAAGGACGTCTACTGTACCAAGAGACCATGATAATATTTTAATGTCATATTCCTAAATACGGAAAGTAAGTTATACTTTTTGTAGGGGATACAAAATCTAGTATTGTAACCAAATTATTTAAATTTGTGTTGCTTGCTCACTTATTACAAGCTTTTATTTAATTTGCAATATATGTATGTATGTGACTATGTAACTATGTTTGTTAAGGTGAAATCTTGCAACTCAATTTTGAAGTAGTTATCCCCAACCGATTGAGCTGAAATTAGAGCGAGCTGATCTGATGATGAAGTCGGAAGCTGTTCAACAGACACTCACATCGGCACTCCTTAGTAAATACTCAGATTGAAAGTTGAGGTACATCCCAATAAACAACACGGCTTTTAAAAAAAAAACCTATCTACTCTTAATTCGGATTTCATGACTTTCCCCTATCGTGTTGGTAGGATGATCCATATGAATTTCGTCTACAAGTTATTATCCATAAAATGTAAAACTACATCTACTCTTTGTGTATAGGTATTTAGTTATTCAGTGAGTCGCCATAGAATGTACGAAAAAAACACGGAACTCGCTGACTGACCATGAACGACATGAATGAGAATAGGTTGGAATACAAAATACTAATAGACATATAAACAATCACCAAACTAATAAATAATAAAATAATCTGTGTAACGAATTTACATAAACTCTTCAACGGTGAAGGAAAACATCGTAAGAAACCAGTTATGATTATATTAGAATCTATTATTAAAGTATTGGAATGCCTTTTATTTACTATACAAAATTTGGGCATGTAATGTTTGACCAATTGTCATCTTCAAGGTCTTTAATAGTCAGGAGCGGTGATGGGCTTGCAACTTGTCAAGTATGGAATGCTGCAAAATATGGGCATGTGCCAAATATACTATTTGGACGTGCGTCTGACTACCCCCACTAGACAACTTCAAAGGATCTAAGAGCCTGGAGATCTGAGAGGATTTCTATCGTACTTGTGGATTACAGTCGTGATCTAAAAGGGAAAAATCGTGATCTGAAAGGATAAAATAAATAGGTTATTTTATCCTTTTATTGGAATGCCTTCTATTTACTGTAAAAAAATTGGGCATGTGTAAATGTAATGTTTGACCAATAGTCATCTTCAAGGATCTAAGAGCCTGGGGATTTGGGAGAATTGTCGTTATTGGGGATTACGCGATAGGATGTCCAAAAGTTAGACGAAGCGGAAGTCTAAAAGTAGAGCTCTTCTTAGAGGCTCTATCCGAAGCATGCCCTCTTATTAATTCATGAATTACAATTCTTCGTTGTTAAAATATAGTCAGTGAGAAGATAAAATGTTTTTCGTCTCTGAAACTTTTGAACTAAAGTGGACGGAACACAAAAATGGATTATTATTTGCAAGAATCAGTTAACGATGCCATAAAGGTTGTAATTTACAACCATAAAAGCTAGTCAACTAAAAAGATAATTTGATTTAATATTCTTTAGGGATCCGCACTTCAAAAGGTAAAAGTTAAGCCGTATATGGTGATTTTTGCGAGATAATTCTTGTCAGTCTTTCTATATGCCTGCGTGTCTGTATCTCACAATGTCTATTGGAAACTAAGAAGCGCAGAGATTTTGAATTAGGCGTTTATTACAAGGTTATAAGTCAAAGATAAATAAGTTATTTGTTCGAAAATATTTAAAACAAGATTTTATAAAAGCCTAGGATTTATAAGTACTTAGCTACTCGTCATGAGCTTCATCAACAACTCAGCTCATTATTACTAAATTATTGCATTGTCACCGAACATAGGAATGATAAATTTTAGCATAATTAGTCGTGGAGAACTGGTTTAAAATTCAGTTGCAAGATTTGACCTAAAAATACAAAAATACATGACTTTTTGTAATTTTTCGTGCAAATTATCATAAAGGAAGAATTTCCACTGGTTCCTACTGGTTACTGAATAGAATAAGACTGGTACAGAACCTTAGTTTTGCGAGCCCGTTTCGTATTTGACTGATTTTTTTATATTTTACACTAAAATAAAACCAAATCTTCTGATTCACTATGGTTTATTTTTGGCCATAATGGACGCCTAATTGATTCGATTATATTAAGTTAACGTACAAAAATAATTGAATAACGTTTATGGCAAAAGATTTAAAGTATTTAGATCTTGTTTAATTCTTTGATCTCAAATTCTCATCAGCCAACAAATAACACCCGATTATGAAACCTAATAATCGTTTTCTTATTGATGATACCCTCCTTACGCCTACCGTTAATAAATATACCAAGAGTACTATGTTCATAAATAAAGATACTCGTATACGACATTGAACATACCGTGACAACGGATCGACGAGAAGAGCTACCATAAGAACAGCGACCACGACACACGCGAGGTAAATCGCACTGATCTCGTAGATCTCGCTGTCTGGAGGTCGGTGCAGGTTCTGGTTGTCATGGTGACCGCCGCCGATCATGCAGAAGTTGGCGCCGCAGCTGTACTGAGCCTTCATGGTGACATTGGAAATAGTAGCGTTTACGTTGTGCACTCCAGAGGAGAAAACTGGAAGAAAATTATAATTTTTTAATAACAACGCACTTTTCAGTATCCACTATCCAATATCCAGGGGGGATTTGGTGCAGATGCGGCGCTGAGACGGGGACCTGTGTTACCTGATGTGCTTATTTGTTATCTGTGTTGTACGTGTCTTGGAATAAATAAATGTGTCTTTTACTTCTTTTCTCGGCTCATTATACGGCTCACTAACAAGCATTTATATTTTTTAAACTAAAATGTCATCATAAATACTCACCCAAACTCGAGATAAGGTTTCCCCAAAGTTCTGCCGTCTGCCAAGCAAGGAAGAAGAAGCCGAAGAAGCGCACGATGATTCCATCGACGGCTTGGTCAGTCAGCTTCGCGTACACAGAACCAGCTTGCGTGATATAGGTAGCCTTGGAGGTCCACATGGGTGCAGCACCCAATCCTACCACCACTCCAGCGGGTACCAGGGTGTAGAAGGCGGGGTAGAATTGCGCGCCGATGTACGGCGCATAGCACATCATAGACAAACATAGCGTCCACTTGACGGTTAGTCTCTTGATTAGGAACGTGGGCACAAATATACAGGACACCACCAGCGCTGCGTATATGGAGCTAAGCGAGACAGTCCCGAGCCCGTCGGCAGCGTTGATCGAAGACTGCAGGTTCGCTGTGCCTTGAAACGCTGTAAACTGCACCATGAACGCGCAGCTCACGGCGGCCACGTTCTTCAGTATTCTCCATTTCTCGTTTCTCGGTAACTTTACTTTGCCAGTTGGGTAATTGTCTTCCTCAATGGGAAGTGGTGGGGGTTTGACGATGTCATCGCTGGACCCGCGGTCGTGTTGATATCCTTCGTTCTTCAATCCAGTCTTGATTGTATATACGGAATCCTTTTCCGGACGGTCGTCTTCACGTCCGCCTCCGTGCGTAGCCGTCATACCGTGTTATCTCCGATTGTCCTGTAACAATAAAATAAGTTATTTAGTTATCAATTATATTTTTATTTTTAAGGTGGTTGTTTACGTTAACTCATTCTACCCAGCTTGTAATTATATGTAAGAAGATAAGCTGAGGCGCGTTAGGTGTTTGCTGCAAAGTTGACAAAATTGTGATGTACGAGTACGATTTGATCCGCAACTACCTACTGGCACAATCGACCACATCGGCTGTGTACATATCGTTCTATTGTTTGCCAGATTTCACATAATGTTTCGACATGACATAATCATCACGTTAACAACTCATACGCGCGGCTATTAGATACAGATTAGAGGTTGATTGGCTAGGCTCGCGAAATATCTATCTGATTAGTACCCAACTGGCCTAGAGAACCTGTTGTCAAACATGGAGTTTGTTGCTATCACGGATGACAACTCCGCATGAATTTAGATTTGGTTATATCTATTTGCAGGCAAACACAATAATGCTTACACGTTTATCATAAAACAACAAGGACAAACCATGCGCGGCCAGGGCCACCGTGTCGAAATCACGACAGTGGTATTCCGATCACACCGGCTCCAAATCATCAATAGCTGTTGAATGTTCTATTGTGAAACTTAATGACTGCCATGTTGTATTTGTAAGTAACATGAACGTAACAGTGCCTCTGCGAATTTTGTAAACATTATTGCGATTCGCGAAACATGGTTTGTTTTGTTGTCAAGAGCTGAGCTCATCCAATCCAGCAGGAAGTAAGGTATCTACACTTTCTTTCAATTATTTTTGGTATACGAGTACCTTATCACTATTTGAGTTATAACAAAATAATTGCGATGAATAACGTGAACTCACTGTTCACGTTAACTAGATGAAATAGACAAGTGCCTGTGTTCGAGAATTGAGTAACTATTTAAATACACAAAATGTAGACAATAAGGTGATAAGCATAAAAAAAATATAATTATAATTGAGTTAGCTCCGAGTATTACGCATATTTTTTGGATAATCACATAGTTGATAGCAGTACCTGGTAGATAATGACCTGTTTTCAATAGATACGCCTTAATGAACCGCCATTGTTCATCGTCTTCCCATGGAAGAGGCAAAACAAACTTTTGTGCGATAAGCTGAAACCATAGTCATTATAGCCTTGACTAATGTGGCCACTTTGGTGATGAATCGGCAGAAGTATTGACGTACAAAAGCAGTTTTTTTCTGTAATTTAATACAAGTAATCAACTATGGATGTTGTCTTCCAGAAATATACTTGTTTATGAAACATTTTGATCTGTCCAACCACTTGACCTTGCTACTAATTGTAGTGCCATACCATAGGTACTTTTAGATTCAATCAATTTACCCCAGACTTACCTATATCGATATAAGTAAGTTATTAGCGCCTGAGATACAGTTTCATCCTAGTTCAAGCACAGTGTTATTGTTACTTATATTTTATTTTTTTTGGAAAACAATCAGTTTTACAATCTAAATAAAAAAAATATATAATTATTATTAGATACTATTCCGTAATGTTAATCTTAGCACTAAGTTAATGAATAAAGATTTGATTTATTTATTTCTTACCTATTTAGTAACTTTTTTACAACGCTATATTTTTTCTAAGTATAATATTAAAACTAAATCTACAAGTAAGGGGTCTTGATAAGAAGATGTTCGTTTCAAATCACTAGCCTTTAATGTGCTATTACTACTAATATTTTTGATAGAACTGATATAATAAATATATTCGAGTATGAATTTTATTTTATACTAGCTGTCCCGACAGACGTTGTCCTGTCAAATGTCAATAATCCCACAGAAAAAAAGCACTTTCCGTTTTTCCCGATCTCTCATACCCGTAAGTGATAAGGGTGGCGCCCTTATCACTTAGGGGTAAGAAAAATAGATGTTGGTCGATTCTCAGACCTACTCAATATGCTCACAAAATTTCATGAGAATCGGTCAAGCCGTTTCGGAGGAGCACGGTAACTAACATTGTGACATGGAAATTTTATATATTAGATAAAAATTAGAATGGTTGCAAGAATGAAGGGCAGTTTAGTTTAGTTATTTTATAACAAGAGACATCGTAGGAAGCAATAAAGTAGGGTTTTACTGATAAATTATATTATGTAAATAAACTAGGTAGGTCCTATATAAATGATGCTATAAACATTTTCTCATTTTGATTTTATGTAAACAACTATGTAACTGTATATTGTACATTATTACAACGGGACGCAAAAACTATTAACAAATCTGTGTGACAATAAGTCTATAAACAGCTTCTGCTTGCGTCTTCGCAAGTCTTATCATCTTACTATATATATCCGAAAGTTTGTTATATAAGTTTGGATGTTTGTAGCTCAATTATGCCTAAATACTTTACGTATTTGGATGAAAATTGAAATTCAAATTTAAATTTAAAAATCATTTATATCAATAAAATCACAAGGATCACTTTGAAACGTCTTAGGAACTAGGTGAAGCTACGCCGATTCCACGCGACCAAGCCTAGAAGAATCAGGCAACAAACACGGCTTAGGTCTACCTTTTTTTATAATGATCCTTTCCTTAATACTATGTAGAGCGCCAGTGTGGTGCCAATCGAACAAGGCTCAAACAAGAATAAAACAAGAAATATCCATAACTTCTGTTTTGAAATATCATAGAGAATATAAAAAAAAAATAAAAAAAATAGGATCACGACTTTAACCCCCTAGTACGGTAGACATCTTCTCCGATCTCCAGACGCTTAGATCCTTAGAATATTATATCACGCAAGTAAAGTCGCCGGTAGAAGCTAGTAGTAGATAATTGTAATTTGAGCTTAGGAACATCCGATAGGTGCAAAAACTTGTATCTACTCGTAAGTTTGTATTGTACTGTATGCAGAATGCGTGTCGCCTGGTCACGACTCACGACATCGACGGACAGATTCTGAGGAACAAGCCGGCGTCAATGTCACACATGGGTTTTAAATTAAGCTACCAATAACTTAAATAATCGGTCGAGTGTGAACATGACTTGCAAAATCAGGGTTCTGCTACAATACCAAAACCTCGTTTTTAGAGTTCCTTACTCAAACGGCAAAAACGTGACTCTATTACTAAGACTCCGCTCTCTGTTTGTCCTGTCACCAGGCTGTAACTCATGAACTGTGTAGTCAAGTTGAAATTTTCACAGATGATGTATTTCTGTTGCCGCTCTAACAACAAATACTAAAAACTATAAAATAAATATTTAAGTGGCGCTCCCATACAACAAACGTGATTTTTGGTACGAAGCCCTTCGTGCGCGAGTCCGACTCGCACTTGGCCGGTTTTTTAAACCCGCGGCTTAGTCAACTCCGCAATTATTGACTACTAGCGACCCGCCCGGGCTTCGCACGGGTGCAATGCTGATACTAAATATACTACAGAATGTCTTTATATAAAACGTTTTTTTTTCACAGCTTTTTTTGACCCCTTCTAGTACAATTGCTGATTTTTGGAGTACAATTCGTACAATTCCATAGATTTGTAACTGCATTAAAATTAACCCTTATCCACGGTGGGTCCGGCTGCGTAGTATCACACGATTTCTATGATTCTTTTTTTATGGAATAGTTAATTAACTTTTTTAATGAGGGATGACTGAGAGTGTTATAAACGTAAGAGTAGACGACACATATAATCAGAAAGCTTCGAACTGCTAAGCTATCGGGAGTTACACGTGTTATTGTAAGTCAACCATAAAAGATAGACATATGCTGTCGTGGGATATTTTTTATATAATTTTAAGGAAAACATTTCCGTCATACATGATTTTTGTGTAGCTTTAACCATTAAAGTTGCACGCGACGGAAGCTTAAAAAATGGAGTAACTTCTCCTGTTTTCCCAACATTTCCCTTCACTGCTCTACTCCTTTTGATTGTAGCGTGATGAAAAGTATACTATAACCAGCTCAGGAGTATGAAAAATAATTGTACCAAGTTTCGTTAAAATCCGTCGAGTAGTTTTTGTTTCTATAACGGTTATACAGACAGACAGACAGACAGACAGACAGACAGACAAAAATTTTACTGATTGCATTTTTGGCATCAGTATCGATCCCTAATCACCGGTACCCGTTCATTTTACCGACAAACGTTTCAAAACTCTTCATTACAAAACCAACGTTTCGGAACCCTTTCGTTTCACATCTCAACTTTCCGCAACTACATCACTACATAAATAATTCACTTGGCAAACGTATTATTACAAAACTATTAATTTCATAACTCATCACATCATAAATAATTCATACCGCGTAGTATTCATCACGTAAATGTTCAGTTCAAAACTTATTATTTCAAAAACAATTCATATCATAACTATATCAATTCATAAACCAACACTTCGCTAACCAATGTTTCGAAAACATATTTTATTAAAAAAAAACTTAATTTACGTGCTAATTTACTAGTACAAAGATGTGATATGCATGGTTTAATATTGAGGTAAAATAAAATAAATTGCACAATATTTCGAATCAACTAGTTTTTATTAATGTAGTGCCTATGCAAAAAACATCACCACCACTAACGACACTGTCGGTTAGGTTAGGTTAGAACTGTGACCCGCCGCACGAGCCGAGCGAGCGAAGCGAGCGTGCCGCGGTAGCGGCCGGCGAGTGCCAGAATCGAAATGCTGTTATTTTACTAGTTTAATGTAATTAACTTTAGAGGCCATTTAATCATTTACCATTACCTCTTAATATTTAGTAAGATAATAAAATGTATAGAATTAAAACTTACCTGTAAATTATTTGTCCAAGATGGAAATTACAGCCGTGCAGGATTACATTCTCAAAATTTGACTTCAAGCTATTTATGGCAGCTTTTTCAAAATCTAATATGCAAACTTTTGGCTTGATTTCAATGTTATTTTCTGCTCCGTATTCCACCATCATTTCAAATATTGTATCGTACGTCTTTTTATACGTTTGTTTGTTATTAAATGATACATTTGTAAAAAAACGCATTTGTGAAAAAATATGTTTGTAGAATAAACTATATGCGAAGTAAAATGTTGTGATGTTATACATTTGCGTAATAAAATGTTTGCAAAATAAAATCAATCGAAGCGTTGATTTATGAAACGATGCTTTTGCGGAACGATACATATTTGAAATAAATAGTATACGACACGTTGAGTTTCGAAATGATACATTTGCGGAATGATATATTTGTGGAATTAATAGTGTACGAAACGTTGGTTTTGAAATGAAGATTTGCGTAGCGTTTGTCGGTGAAACATTAGTGAACCCTAATCACCCCCTGATAGTTATTTTGGAAATATATTTCATGTACAGAATTGACCTCTCTACAGATTTATTATAAGTATATAAGTATAGATATAGAAGAAGATAATCTTTCCAGTGGATGAGGCCGACGAAGCTTAGCAGAAGACATGTACCCTGAGCAAGCCTATTTCATCTAAAAACATGTCCAAAGTGTTCCGTAAGAGAGAAAAAATAGTTTTTTTTTAGTTTTCTCAATCTTTAAGTTTTCAATCAAAGTTCCTGTGACAAATATGCAGAGACACATGAGTGATCTTAAGTTCTGTTTTTGACTAATTCTTCTATTCTTCGAGGAACATGCGTAGCTTCACCTAGCTACTAAGACGTTTTAAAGTGATCCTTGTGAATTTATTAAAAAAAAACCTTTTGACTTTGAGCTTTGGAGGTACAGAACCCTAAAAATGGTGAGGAGTTATCTTCGTGCTAAAAACATTAGTATGTGTCAAAAATTGTATTGTAAAGCCGTTTTGTAATCTGCAGACCCCTGCATATATCCTGCTCAAGGAAAAACATCTCGTGACCTGCAGATGATGTCATAAAACACTCAAAAATGTTGATATTTATCTTTGTAACCTTCAGTTCGTATATTTATATAAGACGCATCTTCTTGCAAAAAATATTTTAAAGGAACAAATGAACAGCTAGAGGTATAATAACGGAGGTTTTACAGCTTTTTTTCTCAGAGGGACTCATCGTGTCTTTGCCCTTATCCCACTATATGTGGGGTTAGCACAACGTGTTTTTCTTTGCCACAAATATTATGTTTTTGTAGGGACTGTGAAGTTAAAATAAAATGAAAAACCTTCTAAAAACGATCGGTATCATTCAGGGGCTAGAAGGCAAAGCTAATTCGTGTAGATTAGTACAAAAAGGAACTAGTCATTAAGTTCTCTATTGAAAAATATTTTCGTCCAGCTCCGGAGTTCCATATAACAGCTGACTCCATCATCAAACCAGCTTGCTGTTACCATATTGTTGTGTCGTCACCGCAGTTACACAAGTATGCTTAATTTCAGCTTATTTGGTTAGACCTTATTGTATTTTAAACCCGTCCCAGGTTTAAAACACAATTGCAAAATATGTCCCTAATACAAGTTTGTAAAAAGGATGGTACCTAATCATGGCCTGCTTTAATCTAGACTAACTACATTTTGGTGCGGCCTGCTTGTACTGATTACAATTACCGACGAATAGCGTTACAGTTCCTAGATAATTCTATACCTGTTTCCGGCTGACCTGCTCAATGTGCATAAACACTATCATCTTTTCAGACGTGAGATAAAAATGTGTTGACTGCAATTGGTGAATATGTGTTTAGTTTAATCTATTGGGAACGCACCCGGTGGCACGTTCTACTGATTGTGTGGCACATTTCTAGACTATACGAACCCATTTATTGTTTGCGACATTGTAGTTCGTTTCTAGATAGTCCGGCGATGCCGATGGCAATGCTTGCGACCAAGAGTATACGTATACGAGTATACAATACAAACTTACGAGTAGAAATATGTTCGAAAAATAATAAGATTTTTTATTATTTTATTGATGTTTTCTAAGATGTGGTCTTCTAATCTAGGTTTTTTATATTCGATTTTATAGTTTTATATTAGATTTCAATCTAAAAGCCGAGAGTTCAAATCTCGGCCATGCATCAATGGATTTTGTGAAAAATTTATAGGTATAAGCATTTGAAGAAAAACATCCTCCTCCTTGTACCACGCTAACCATTTATAATAACAATTCATGATTAAGTTTTTAATATCAATTCGTAGAACTGTAGTCTCATCCATCCATAGATAGAAGCATTCATTGTTTTTGGGGCTCCGTACCCAAAGTGTAAAAATGGGACCATATTATTAAGATTTCGCTGTCCGTCTGTCTGTCTGTCACAAGGCTGTATCTCATCAACCGCGATAGCTAGACAGTTGAAATTTTCACAGATGATGTATTTCTGTTGCCGCTATAACAATAAATACTTACTAAAATCAGAAAAAAGGGCTTCCATACAACAAACTCGATTATTTTGCCGTTTTTTATAAATAATGGTACGATACTCTTCGTACGCGAGTGTTGGACTCGAAGACTATAAGATGGGCATATGCTATGTATGTTCCAAGTTTCATACAATTTCAAATTCAAATTCAAAAATCATTTATTTCAATAAAATCACAAGGATCACTTTGAAACGTCTTAGGAACTAGGTGAAGCTACGCCGATTCCACGCAATCAAGCCTAGAAGAATCAGGCAACAAACACGGCTTGGGGTCTACCTTTTTTTAATGATCCTTTCCTTAATGCTATGTAGAGAGCTCCAGTATGGTGCCAATCGAACAAGGTGAAGGCTCAAACAAGAATAATAATTAAAAGTACCTACTACTCAAGTACGTAAAACAATAAAAAATATAACTAAAGAGCAATAAAAAAAATAACTATACAATGCCGATCGTTAGGCCGTGATTGAGCCACAAATAAAAAAAATATACGCGTAGAATTAAGAACCAACTTTTTTCGTCGGTTTAAACTTGGCGGACAATTAAAGTTTTACAGCTTTTTCCAAAATAAAATAAATACCTTAAATAAAATACCTTCTCATCAAACAGCCTCGATTTCGATTTCGATAAAAAAATCTAATTATTTTAGGATTAATAAAGACTATAATCATTTTTAATGAGGTATTTGCCCGACTTCAGGTAATATTTTTGTAAGATTGCTATCAGAACAGATTAAAGAAAAAATAAGGAAAATCATATAATATACCTATACCTACTAGCTTAGGTCTGTGACGTCACTCGCGTTGTTGGTAGGTACTCAGGTAAAAGATAAAATAATAAATTATGTACGATTTCCAGTTTAAGTGCTAGTAAGAGTTTATTCCTCTAACTTAAGGCGTTGCAATAACACTTTTAAAACTTCTCATTTTGGTCATCAAAATCTTTATAAAAAACCAGCCAAGTGCGAGTCGGACTCGCGCACGATGGTTTCCGTGCCATTATCTATAAAAAACGGAAAAAATCACGTTTGTTGTATGTATTAGTATTTATTTTATTCTATTTTTAGTATTTGACTAGCGACCCGCCCCGGCTTCGCGCGGGTAGCATGTTATTATACATATAAACCTTCCTCCTGAATCACTCTTTTTTTAAAAAAAACCGCATCAAAATCCGTTGTGTAGTTTTAAAGATATAAGCAAACATACATACATACAGAAGCGGAAAGCGACTTTGCTTTATACTATGTAGTGATGTTATAGCGGCAACAGAAATACATAATCTGTGAAAATTTCAACTGTCTGGCTATCACAGTTCATTAGATACAGTCCCGTTTTTACCCTTTGGGTACGGAACTTGGGTGGAATGCTAGCTACTGCAAAATGTGGGCGACGGTTTGGACGTGCCTCTGACTAACCCTTTTATACTTCTTAAAGTATCTCGAAATCTCTATGTTAGGCCTTGTGCAATAGCAATCCAGTAATCTCATTGCAGTTGAATGCATTCGACACCCACCCAAGATAAAATAAGCGAAGGCTTAGCACGTGCACAGATAAAGTACCTACTTGTTCGCGAGGTGAATAGGTGTATTTTACCTACCTACCTTATCTATCTAATTGATGAATGGCTAGTGTATGTATGTTACGGAGATGTGTGGTTCCTTTGGGTTGTAACGAAATAGCAATTACGTTTGCATCATATTGGACGCACATGACAGCTATATTGCAAGATGTATAATAGTATAGTTTATCTATCTAATAAAAACCGGCCAAGTGCGAGTCGGACTCGAGCACGAAGGGTTCCGTGCCATTATCTATAAAAAACACCAAAATAAACACGTTTGTTGTATGGGAGCCCCACTTAAACATTTATTTTATGCTGTTTTTAGTATTTGTTGTTAAAGCAGCAATAAAAATACATAATCTGAGAAAATTTCAACGGTCTAGCTATCACGGTTCATGAGATACAGCCCTGTGACAGACAGACAGACGGACAGCGAAGTCTTAGTAATAGGGTCCCGTTTTTACCCTTTGGTACGGAACCCTAAAAACTAATCCGGCGAACTTATCGCGGCGAACTTATCGTATCGCTTTAGAATTATAAATGTTGTATTAAGTTCCCGTTCCCGTTATAATTTTTATTAAAACTGTATCATCTAGTAGCTTATGATCCCAAAAATTCTCGCAGGCATATTTTCTTTTTCTATGTTATCTAGAAATCAAATCATGAAAGAAAACTTGATCGTAGTAACTATGTAATATGTCATGCCTTTGACGGCTTCCCTCGCCTATAATATTGAACCTCATTGTTCGCTTACTGTATTGATAGATATTCAATATTACAATATGGAATGCTAACTACTGAAAAAATGTGGGTATATAACGTAATGTTTAGACATGCTTCTGACTACTCCATTTAGACATTTCAAACATCTAAGCGCCTTGAGATCTGAGAGCATGTCTACTGATTTTTCGCACACCAGCGACATCCATACCAAAATCATCCCTTTTGCATTTTTTTATCATTTTGGGAATGTTTTTCGGATTATAAAGCCCTCTATGTTTTATTCGGGCATAATACAACATCTACAACAAATTTCATCTTAATTCGTTATGTCGTTTAGGCCTAATTGATTTAGCCATAATATTACTAGCTGCTCGCCCCGGCTTCGCACGGGTAGTACCTGGATAAAAAGTAGCATATGCTATGCTGATGTATAAGCTATATTACTGTAAAGTTTCAATTTATTCCGTTCAGTTGTTTTTGCGTGAAGGAGTAACAAACACACACAACCACTCACAAACTTTCGCATTAATAATATTAGTAGGAAGTAGGATTAGGATAGGATTCTCATACCAATATTCTCACGGAACACAGTAATGTCACACAGAATGGTCATACATAACGAGCCTATTTTCACATCCTGTGTATCCATCCCTGTCATCGTCACATAATGGTGGAAGGTCATGGCAAATTACCATGGTCATGACCACGGACCAAATTCGTGTAAAATCGCTTTCAACTTGGTGGAAGGTTGCTGTATAATTATCGAATGTTAGATCGCACATGACCATACTACAGCCCAAAACCCCCTGCATACTAAATTTCATGAATATCGTTGGGCCGTTTTCGAGATTCAGATTATATATATACTAGCAGACCGGGCCACGCGTTGCTGTGTCAACAGTTTGCAATAAAATAATATTGCGACTATAAATTGCGATGTAAGCTATCCTATATATTGAATTTGTGCTGAGGCTCTTATTATTATTATTATTATTTTTAATTGTTTACGTACTTGAGTAGTACTTTTAATTATTATTCCTGTTTGAGCCTTCACCTTGTTCGATTGGCATCACACTGGAGCTCTACATAGCTTTAAGAAAAGGATCATTAAAAAAAAGGTAGACCCCAAGCCGTGTTTGTTGCCTGATTCTTCTAGGCTTGGTCGCGTGGAATCGGCGTAGCTTCACCTAGTTCCTAAGACGTTTCAAAGTGATCCTTGTGATTTTATTGAAATAAATGATTTTTGACTTTGACTTTGACTTTGATTTATCTTTCAAGTTGGATCAAACTGCAAACGGTGTGCAAAGTTTGATTAAAATTGGTTAAGTAGTTTAGGAGTACATCACGAACAAACAACGTGACGCGTAATCATTACATAGTATAAAGCAAAGTCGCTTTCCGCTTCCCGCGTCTGTATGTAATATGTATGTATGTATGTTTGCTTATATCTTTAAAACTACACAACGGATTTTGATGCGGTTTTTTTTAATAAATAGAGTGATTCAAGAGGAAGGTTTATATGTATAATACATGCATAATATAGTAGAGAAACACTGATAATTTGAGAGGTTTCTAATGTGATGTCGTAAATAAACACATTTTTTTGCGCTTACATTGCAAATGCTGGCTGAACCCCACGAGATATATCAAAATAAGGTACTACAGTATTGTACACCTTAAAAACGTCTACAAAAAAGTCAACGATGGTATTAGAAATGTCTTACGCACAGCGAAGCGGGCACGGGTCAGCTAGTTTATATATATTAAGATATATGTACAAGAATGGTATTAGATAGAAAAGATGCATCGTTCATATTATAGTCAAGAGTTTATCTTCAATGATTTTGTATCACGTATAAACTAAAGCTTTTCAGTAGAATATTTATAAAGAACTAGTGGAAACTCCCGCGACTTCATTTGAAGCTATTTTCAGACACATTAAACCCCGCTGTACCCCTTTAGGGGTTGGGTTTCGGAAAACCCTTTCTTAGTGCATCCTTAAATGAATACACCCTATAAGTTTCTGAGACCAGTGGTTTAAGCTGTGAGTTGATAGATCAATCAGTCAGTCAGTAAAGAGTTTTATACACGTATTTAAATTTTCCATGAAATTATGACGGCACTCTTCCGCCTGAAGTCACCTGTCTACCCTTGTCTTCTGAAAGGGTATAAATAATCTGCATAACTTGTTTTAATTATCACAAAATTACATAGATATTTTGAGCAAAATATAGACTGTTTATCGTCCTTCCGTTCCGACACTTGCGCACGATAATTATGAAGATTTCCCAGTATATTGTATAATTAGTTTAGATAACAGTAGATTTTTGTATAATTGCAGAATCTGCATCTATTTGTTCACGACAACCTCACCAGGTACGCTAATCTGAATGCTATTTGAAAGGACGCACGCGCACATTCATGCCTTTTTAAGTCACGATTTTGTCATTAGTCTTAAAGCTATAAAATTAGTCTGTATGGGAACGCGGAAAAATGTACCTATTTATTTCTGCCTGCCAAACTTAAACTTATTCAATTAGTACCTGCGATTATTTATAGGTTTATACCGATAATATCATATCAAATTTGAAGCGTCCATATTGAAAGACTTTACAAAACTTTGAGACAGTGAGATATAAGAAAATTATAAATTACACTATACCGACCTATAGACTTGACCGTGCAGAGTAATGAACTTTGTTATGGCCTTCAACCTTTCCTATAGGGACAAACCACACGTTATGTAGAGGTTCATGTGCAAAAATGACCTACAACAGAACTATATTGAACTACTAGACACCAGGATAACATGACTGTACTGGAGATGTGCGATCCTGAGACCTACTTATCATACTCGTAGCACACAAACTGCTACGGTTGTGTAGCAGAGCGCGTAAGATTCTACAATACATTTGTATCGTATGAGTTGGGTATTATTTTCTACTCGTATACGTATACGAGTGGGCATGCCATGATTGTGAATTCATATAGGTACCCATTTCAGACAAATTAACATCATAGGCAAGCTATGTTAGTATGCGTTTTTGTCAATGGTTAATAACTCGTATGGTTTAGTATATCTCGCGAGATTACCGACAAATAACTTGGACACTAGGTACCTATATTATCCGGTATGCAAATATGTTATAAGGTAGCCATTATTCATCAGTATATTATACCATATTATTGCATTGTCATCGAAGTGACATAAGTATGCGAAATTTCAGCTCAATCGGTTGGAGATAAATGCTTCAAAATTGAGTTGCAATCCTATGCACGTTAGTAGCTAAACTATCCACTGCTATTTTATACCAGGTTAGCAGGAGCTCTTAGAAGATGGTAGTATGAGTATTGCACTAAGTACTGTAAGACCAGTGTATCTCAGACTGTTCAAACAAGAAACGCCGTACTTGATAGTATAGGTTTCTTGAATATGAATGATACTCTCTTTTCAATTCTAAATTATGAGTGAAAACATTGAAAGGCATAAAAACTGTTGCTAGCAAAACACAACACTACTAGTTGCTTCGTTCTGCCCCTATTGTCCTTACATTTTTCTTATAATCGATACAAAAGGATCGAAAAGGTCAAGTTCACAAGAAGGTTGGGCACTGCGGTATCGTTGCCATAGAAACGTAGGCGTTGGCTCCTGACCCTCCTCAACAAGAATTGCAGAAGTCAACACCGATTTTGTTAGTCACACTTGTTGGTTGTTTTGACTGGGACTTGAAAAACGTTCTTTGTTATTGTACGACTAACACGTACTCACTCGTACCGTCGCCGCGACCTTATCATATCCTACTTTATCTGTATATACCTACTCGTACCTTCTATTATGAAATACGAAAGTGTGTTTGTAGGTTTGTTGGTTTGTCCTTCTTTCACATGACATGACATGATTTTTTGCAAAGAGATTGTTCTTGGACCGAAAAGATATCCGGGTACCACGCGTGTGCTGTTAGTGTAATCTATTTAAAGATCAACAGCATGACCTCAAAGAGGCTCATGCCATTTGTACTTATTATGAAACTATAAACGACTATCCGATACCAGGAGACTAGGAGTATGTAGGAGTTCTAAGTGCCACTGTGGTCAATGACCCTAAATGCATAAGCAGTGGGGCGAGCTGATCGCCCCACTGCTGACGTGCACCATGAATGAACGTGGGTTTCGTTTGGAGTAAATGTGTATTGAGTCCTCAATCCATATTATTTTTCAACTAAGTAAAGTATACTAAGCTAATCGATTAAAATATGCAATCAAATCCTTTTAAGTCTTATGTAAAATTGGAGAGAACAATGTCGTTCACGGTATGTAGGTCAATGTAGATTCTTTATTAGGATTAGGTATACATACGAGTACTGTCTAGTAATCAACAAGTTACTTAGGATCTCTGCGTTGATAAAATTCTCTTGTGATTATGTACATATCACAAGATTTATAAACGCTCGACAAAAACATGTTCTGGTGTAAGTAAAATAACTAATCAAACAATAATTAAATAGAAATGCAGATATGCATTTCATTATTTGGATTATTATAAGCTCACCGACTTATAAACCGTTGCGTGTTTTTGGTTATCTATCATCTTGTATTCGTAAACAAGTAACACCACTGAAAAGCACGCTGATTTTCATTGTTTCTGTCATGTAAATACTTTTATCTATACTTTTGTTTTTAGTATTTTAGTAACAACATTTATATAGGTACTAACTTAAGAGTAGGACAACGCGTGACGTGCGACCTGCAGATAACAGTAGGACTGTAAAAAGTATTTACGAAAGAAAAGCAATTTAGTATGATTGTCAGACAGATTCAAGCTTCCTAATATTTATTTACAAATTATACTTTTCTGCACGTGCTCGTTTGGCATAAATTATAATTTTACAAGCTTCCGCCCGAGGCTACGCTCGCGTGTAACCTGAATAAAAAGTGTCCTATGCTATTCCAGGGCATGAGCTATGCATGTTCTAAGTTTCAACTAAATCCATAATGTCGTTTGGGCGTGATTGAGGCACAAACATACAAACAAACTCAACAAACTTTCGCAATTATAATATTACTATGTTTATCTACATTAAATACTTAAAGCAAAAGATAATAGACTTTGAGAGATATTCTAAAATGTGCATTGTAAAAATGTATTAATTTTTTTATTGTATTAATAGCTCACTATTTTGGATATAACGGCTTTCACATAAAAGGTATATGCAAGCTGTCATGGTCTTTAATTTACAACTATTTAAGACAAACAATCCTACGATACATTATTTTCGTGTATCTCCAACAGTTTAGGCAGCGCACGCTAAGATAGCTCTCAGAGGTAGTTTTTTTTTCTGACTTATTAATACTTAAGGCGCTCCCAGTCGACGATTGTTTTTGTTCGAAACGAAAAAATAAATACTTGTGAACAAGCCACATCTCCTATTTTACAATAAATAGTATATGTGAATAAAGATGTACCCATCTTTAATCACCATCAATAAATAAAATCCTACCGACCGCTGCAATGACGACAAATACGTCGGCGCGTGGTCCTCCTTAGCTTTTCGAATAAATTAATGATATAAATTATGTATAATTACTTATCAAAAATCTATTCTAATAGAATTCTAGATCTACATATTACCTATCTTTAACAATAAATCACAAGTTGATTTTAATAGTAGGTATATAAAATATTTCGATCATAAATTCTAAAACGTATCATTTTGAAATAATATGTTTATCGTGAAAAGTTTCTGCTATTATGTTTTCAGCTTAATAGAAATCTAGGTAGGAACCTGAAGTAATATACTTATAAAAATAGGAGATGTGGCTTGTTCAGAAGTATTTCTTTTTTCGTTTCGAAAAAGAGCAATCAGCGACTGGGAGCCTCTTAACGCGTAAAAACATACCCTCTTTTTGTCTTAGTCGGTAAAAAAGTAGCCTTTGTGTTATTCTGATGAATAAGCTATATTATTGTAAAGTTTCATTAAAATACATTAAGTAGTTTTTACGTGAAAGAGTAACAAACATCCATACTTATAAACTTTCGAGTTTATAATATTAGTAGGAAAATAAAGCTGTAAAAGGGTCTTAGCGTTGGTCACCGCCCCTCTAAAACCCTCTCAAGCCTAAACCTTAGATTAAGGTGATGAGTGAAATTTTTGACGTTTTGTATGGACTGATTCTACCCGGATAAGACGGAAAAGGTGATAAAACTGCATTATCTCGAAAACCATCAAATTTAAAAAGAAACTGTCTGTAATTAATTTAGCTAGTATGATTATCTTACGAATTATATAAAAATAAACTGTTTAGCTATTCATAGCTTTGATTAAAAACTAAATTCGTGTTTTTGAAGAGCCATCTTTGGAAAATAAATCTATCGAGAGTTTCACCAATCGTGTATCTGTCTGTAATTTATCTAGATTATATCCTTAAGTTATCTTTGTCATGAAAAACAAAACTGTATGTTTTGCGGTTATTGAGAAAAAACGATTCTGCATTCATCAAAAACATTTATTACTCGCCTTAAGAATACATAAGTGAAATAAATTATACCTGTAGTCACGAGTCAGTTCCTTCCCAATAAAGACAAATTATGGTTAACAACAAGCAAAGGTGTGATGTTTTTATAAAAATAATCTAATTAAAATAAAATACCAATTTAGGTGAAAAAATTTATGATTTTTTGTGTTAATTTAGTAACAAACAAATATTCAATGTCATTGTAGTTTTAAAAGGCAACCGGCAATTTATGTAGTACTAGCCGACCCGTGACAGACGTTGTCCTGTCAAATTTCAATAATCGAATAGAAAAGACTGAATGTTATTAGTTTGTGATGTCAGATTTGTTGCACACCAGCGCCATCTATACAGAAATCATCCTTTTTGCGTTTTTTATAGTTTTTGGAATGTTTTTCATATTTTAAAGTTCTATTATTTATTCGGGCATTATATCTACATCTACAAATACATAGCAAATTTTAACTTAATTCGTTTGGTTGTTTAGGCCTGATTGAGGAACAATCATACATACAAACTCACAAACTTTCGCATTTATAATATTATTAGGATTTACTTACACATAAAAAGATAAGTTTAGCTTTTCAGACGTCGAACCCTTTTGGGGTTAAATTGCGGAACCCTACACAAAGGTCACATCTTCCAAATTTCACATTTTCTAGAACTGTTTAGGCTATACTTGACTGACCTAGTCAAACAGTCAGACACGCATGAGTTTGATTCCGAGACAAGCGTACTTGACACTCGGATATACTTGTAAGAACTGAGCACCTGAGGTTTAAAGGTGCGGCTGCTACAACAGCTACAAGCAAGATAATGGAAAAATTTGATCGTTAATTAATGATGATGCGTTTTATCATTGGCGAATCTGACCACGAAGTTTGCAACATTCGCAAGGCCAGTTGGTCTTTAATAGAGTTATTGCGGAAACAATTAGAATACTTCCTCCACTGTCTAATATCATCTAAGTTTGTATAATAAAAACCGGCCAAGTGCGAGTCGGACTCGCGCACTCAGGGTTTCGTACCATTATCTATAAAAAACGGCAAAAAAACACGTTTTTTGTATGGGAGCCCCACTTAAATATTTATTTTATTCTGTTTTTAGTATTTGTTGTTATAGCAGCAACAGAAATACATCATATGTGAGAATTTCAACTGTCTAGCTATCAAGGTTCATGAGATACAGCCCTGTGACAGACAGACGGACGGACAGCGAAGTCTTAATAATTAGGGTCCCGTTTTTACCCTTTGGGTACGGAACCCTAAAAACCCTTCGTGCGCGAGTCCGACTGGAACTTGGCCGGTTTTTTTACTTTATTTATATAAAACTAGCTGACCTAGCGAACTTCATACCGCTTATTAGTTAATCTGCTGTTCGGCCGGAGACAAATCCCACATATCAAAAAAAATAGGCCAGCGTGTGTAACAAACCTTTGTTTTACCGACTTTATTTTATATAGTAAGAGAAGAAGTATTTGTTATTATTTTCGAAATATCTTTTACCTAATATAAGATATTTCGAAAATAATAACAAATAATCACGACTGTAATCCCCGTAATCCCCAATTACGAAATACATCCTCTTAGATCTCAAGGCGCTTAGATTCTTTGAAGATATCTGGAGGGGGTCTTCCAAACAATTTATTTTGCACATGCCCAAGTCCATCACCGCTTGTAAGCCTACTAACTGGTTTCCTTCACCGTTTTAAGCACGTGTTTTGTTGCGCATATACATTTTTCGAACAGAAAAATCCATTGATGCACGCCTGGACTAACCCGCGACCTTCTGATTGAAAGTCGGGGTACCTCCCACTCGGCGAACACGGTTATTTTGTAAATTTGATGTAATTTTCCCCGTAGAATACTAGAACTCTCGTAAAGTGATGTTATTGACGCGAATGCCTGTTTCCGGCGAAAGATCAGCAGGGCTATTTTGTAAAAACATGATTATCATGTTATGATATTCATACCAATATT
Organism: Hydriomena furcata; assembly: GCA_912999785.1. Lineage (NCBI taxonomy): Eukaryota > Metazoa > Arthropoda > Insecta > Lepidoptera > Geometridae > Hydriomena > Hydriomena furcata. Next base: position 7,541,626 of record OU538821.1, read on the forward strand.
ATACTGAATGCCATAACACCTACGCTTTTTATGCTCTTTACGCATTTATACCTACGCTGTGTAAGTATTTTATTGGAAGCATAGGTTGTGCTGAAGCTCTTTAGTTTTTTTATTGTTGTACGTACTTGGTTAGTACTTTTAATTATCTTGTTTGAGCCTTCACCTTGTTGGATCGTCACCACACTGGAGCAATAAAGAAAAGGATCATTGAAAAAAATGATAGACCCCATGCCCTATTTGTTCCTTGATTTTTCTAGGCTTGGTCGTAAGGAACAGGCGTAGTTTCACCTACCTCCTAAGACTTTTCAAAGTGAGCCTTGTGATTTTATTGAAATAAAGGATTTTTGAATTTGGTATACATGATAATTATGTTTTTACAAAATAGCCACACAGTGTTGTGTTACCAAAATACAACATCATGCTGAATCGGATACCAATTTGTGACGTCAGCACGTGGCAATGAGAGTTGTTAGTTTTATTGTAGTGTATAAATTTAAGTGCATAAAAAAATGTAGTGTAGTAACTGAGAACCATCAATGTAGGTGCGTATGACCTCTTCCGCTAAATTATCAGGCTTTGTTTTGTTCTGTCAACTAAAAACATTTTTTATAACAAAAAAAATATATTCACAATAGTAATCCCAGGTTGCTTAGATCCTAGAAGATGTCTGAATGGGTTAGAGGTTCTAAACACTACATTTGGAACGCTCAAATTTTGCAATAGTTTAAGACTTGGGGGTTACAGTCATAATCATATTTATAAACATATAGCGAATGTCATTGCCGCATTGGTGTCTAATAACGTGTTATCTTTGAATCTTCCTGCTAGGTGTAAACTGACTCGTATTCAGTGAAGGATTACTACAAGGCTGAGTAGGCTAGAGCCTAGTGCGGCAGATTTTAGGGGCAAATTTGGGTTAATTTTTCCAAGCATCTTATTTATTTTAGTCTCTATCATAATTTGGCCAATCACTCGATTTTGCCAAATGTCTTACAGGAATTAAAAAACCGGCCAAGTGCGAGTCGAGCCACTCTTATATATTTATTTTATTCTGTTTTTAGTATTTGTTGTTATAGCAGCAACATAAATACATATTCTGTGAAAATGTCAACTGTCTAGCTATTACGGTTCATGAGATACAACCCTGTGACAGACAGACGGACGGGCGGACAGACTGACAGACGAACAAAATCGTTGGATTGAAAAACTAAAAAGAAACCAACGAAAATGCCTCAATCGAATGCGAAAGTAACTCTATCCGTCTGCCTGTCTGTCTGTCTTTGACGTTATCACGGCCAAACCGCTGGGCCGACTGTGATGAAATTCATATAGAGATAGTTTAATGTCTTTGGACGAACATACGTATACGTAGGCTACTCTATTTCCCAAAATTATCTTTAGATTGTTAGGAATTTTAATGTTTACGATAAAGTCTTCAAAACTCGTATTTTTTTAATCTACGCGGATGAAGTCACTTGTAATAGCTAGCTCTCTATACAATTGAAAAAAAAACACCAGCTAAAAAGATATGCGCGGTCATACATAAACAAAGCAACAAAAAAGTATAATTATGTACGTAATTATACTTTTAATACTGTCCTGTCAAAAAAACTACTTTTTTTTTCCTGAGTTTTACCCCACCCTTATCACTTAGAGGCATAAAAAATACCCTACGACCCATTCTTAGTCCTACTAAATACACACAAAAATTTATAAAAATATGTCAAGCCGTTTCGGAGGAGTCTGGTTACAAACACTGTGACACGAGAATTGTATATTTAGAAGAAAGATATAACAATACATGTTGAATTGATCCTCCTCTTATTTCGTCGGCTAAAACTAGTAGCTTGGCAACAACCCGTTGCGATGGTTACCCCCGTGATCTTTGCTCCGAAAGCTCTCTGAGGGGGGTAACCATTGGTAACGCTGTACTAGAATCATCGGCAACACAGCCCAATAGACGCCTAATGGCTTAATTTCTTCAAACAAACAATTCAGTCAAACCGTTGATTTATGCGGGTCCCAAACAATGCATTCCGATTGGCCGGTTCAAAGTGACGGTTCACGAAAGTGGTAGGTACTACTTCAGATTTGACGCGCGGTGTCTTATATCAGCAGTTTTAGCCTAATATCTTGTCAGACTGTATTCGCCTTGCATGAGGTGTCTATTGGGCTGTGATGTCGATGAGTGGGTACAATGGACCAAGTCGTTAAAAACAACGTGCGACTAATTATCCAAAGATCTCTTTTTGAAATCTTTTTTGATCGTTAATTGTACCGATTATGTTTTAATTTTATCATAAGGCAGTATTTACTCGCATGTTCCTCTTATGTCAATTGATCTCACGAACGAAATATTATAAATTAACGATTTGTTTTTTTTTTAATAAAGTCATCTTCTTTTTTTGTTCTTAAACAAATACTAGTTGATCTGATAGACGTTGTATTATCCCATTTTCAATAATCCTATAAAATATAAAAAACACTTATACTTTTTCCCGAATTTTACTATTTCCAGGCAACTTATTCATAACAAAACAATAAACAATACTTTTTTTTTTTAAAACAACAATTTTTATATTTAAATGGTTGAAGCCGTTTTTAGGGTTCTGTACCGACTCTGCTTTCTGTCTGTCTGTCTGTCTGTCTGTCAGTCCGTCTGTCTGTCTGTATGTCACAAGGCTGTATCTCATGTACCGTGATAGCTAGACAGTTGAATTTTTTACAGATAATGTATTTCTGTTGCCGCTTTAACAACAAATACTAAAATAAGAATAAAATAGTGGGGCTCCCATACCACAAACGTTATTTTTTTGCCGTTTTAGATAGATAATGCTACGAAACCCTTCGTGCGCGAGTCCGACTCGCACTTATTTAAAAAGATGTCCTACTAATATTATAAATAGGGAAGTTTGTGAGAAAGCGTGTGTTTTTTTCGCTCTTTCATGCAAAAACTGCTGAACGGGTTTAGATGAAACTATACAATAATATAGCCTATACATCAGAATAACACCTAGGCTACTTTTTATCCAGGTACCACCCGAAGCCGGGGCGAGAAGCTAGTAAGTATATAAGTAGTTGGCCGAGCTGTCATTTTAGAACATAATTATAAACATGGCCGAGCAGTGACGTCACCAGTTGCCATTAAAAAAAACACCAGAAATATGGCAGTATTTTCTTTGACGTAATCTGGTTATATGATATTCGCACAGGTAGGTAATTTATTATGATTATTGATTACACACCAACCGGCAACGTATAAGCATTTGTATTATTAAAATTCCGGCATTTTGTCGTGAATATTGGTAGTTATATTATTTAAATGCTTGGTTTATCCATACAAATGATAGGCCCCAAGCCGTGTTTGTTACCTGATTCTTCTAGGCTTGGTCGCGAGGAACAGGCGTAGCTTCACCTAGCTCCTAAGACGTTTCGAAGTGATTTTATTGATTTAATTCCTTGACTTTGACTTAATTCAGAACTGAATAAGTAGGTAGGTAAAGGACTTATAAAATTTACGTTACTTATACGTTTATCTAACTCAAATTTCCACTCTTCGTAACAAAATAGTCTGTAACAGACAGATATGATAATGATCCTATAATGGGTGGGATCCTATATGGGTTTCGTTTTTACATCGGATCTACGGAGCCCCAAGAAGCAAAAAATTCGAAATGTCATCTACTTAGCTATTCACTTATTAATCCATGTAAGACAATTATAATACTAGCTGCTTGCCCCGGCTTCGCAAGGGTAAAAAGTAGTCATGTGTTATTCTGATGTATAAGCTATACCTATTACTGTAAAGTTTCATATTAATCCGTTCAGATGTTTTTGCTTGAAAAAGTAACAAACGCACACAAACACTCACACACTTTCACAATTATAATATTAAAAGTAGGACTTACCTAATGATCAAATTTGCAAAAACCACAAATTGCGTAACTATAAATAGAAACACCTACATTTAAGATAATGAGACACAAATGAACAGACACAGTAATCCGTACTAATTTCCATTTTGTTCCGGAAATAGAGAGTTATTATTGTGAGTACTTCGGTATTAATTGATGGCCATGGTCAGCACACAATGGTCACGACATGTGCACGCTCATTGAAATACAGCGAAGCTAAAATGCCCCCAAGATCAGGGCTGGATCTAGCTGTCATTATTGTGCCAATGATCGGTTCCCACGCGTGGAGCTCCGTTATTACAACACTAGCTTTTTAGTTTCCATTCGTAAATTAGTCTTCCAAAATGTAGGCAGCGTGGCCGAGTGGTCTAAGGCGCTGGTTTTAGGCACCAGTCCGCAAGGGCGTGGGTTCGAATCCCACCGCTGTCAGAGCTTTTTCAACTTTTTATCTTATTATTATCGTCTGACCGTCCAATTTTAGTTTAAGGGAGTAGTCTTAATACACCCGGTTATCTAAGAATCCGCCCTAAGCAAGCGTGGATAGAGGGAATGTTGATATTAAATTTCTTCACTGAGCACTGTAGTTGTAGCCGACAATTCAACGACATTTATAGGAATAATTCTAAGGACTTTACGGAATTCATTATTATGAGTCTTTATTAATAACACGAAGAACCTAACACCGACTCTGTTCTTATTATTTGTAGTGATTATAGAGGCGATTTCATTAGACTTTATCATCACTGAAGCCAGCTGCATAAAGGATGTATCATCATTATCCTTGATGAATCCAACAACTTTAACCCTAGTTTTGCAACGTTGGTAGCGCAAATCCTCACAAAACTCGTAGCATTTTTTTAAGAATTCGATGGCAATAGTGTGTTTTTAAACTTATCCCGAAAACCATAGACAAAAATACTTCTACCTTACAAATACCTCCAGTAATCACAAAATGTTTACGAATGTTTTACTATCAATCCGAAACGACGCGAAATCTATTTTTGAGATGTCTTATGATAATGATAATGCTAAGTCATAGAGGAAGAAATAACGGTCGCAATAAATTGAATTCAAAGTGTTAAAAAAATACTACAATTCAGTAAACTACATTTTGGAAAGACTTATTTTTTGTGATGGAGTAAGACCGCTGGTTGGTTTTAACAACATTTTATTCAAATAAACAGTTTATATTGAAAACATGATTAAAACGACGATGTTTAGACAACATAGAATATAATATTTATCTATCTCTTAGGTTAAGCAAAGGTTTTGTAACAGGCGATATTTATTTATTAATTATTCATATTTAAATAGACAAATCGGGAATTGTATTAACCATAGATTTTAAACAAGTTTGTATGCTATGCTTAGTTAATTGACTGTCAAAATTTAAAATGACCACAACCGGGTCTGTGACCCTAATCGATTAAGATGCTTGTTGACACCCATTTTCAATTTTTAAACGTAGGTAAGGAATATTGATAGTGGAACAAAGATAAACGGCCTATTGGTTTTATAATCAAAAATAAGTATATATTATTTTGAAATACAGAAAAAGATATAGATAAATAAACATTTACATTAGTACCACCAAAAATCAAAAATAACTTAAAACTAGCAAACACAAATACATTGTGGTATTATAAAAGGCACCACCCAGCGCCACCTATATTCATATTTAAATATTATTATGCCAAGTAGCAAACATGGAGTAGGAATGTTTCTGTCTGAGTCCTGTAGGTGGTGGAAATAGTGAGTGGTAATGGTAACACCTTTTCAACTGACGAAATATAAGGTCTCGGTTTGACGCGCATACATCTTATTACCCGACTACGTCAGAAGGAGGATAATGTTTTTGTAAACGTATGTAGGTACCTATGCCCTTTTCTTTGGTACGCCCAAACGACTTGAAGGATTACAACAATGAGGCGTCGTTGGATTTGTCTCAATTATTGTCGAAATTACATAGGCTATATTTTTTTAAATATGGCAGGAGGGCTCCCAAAAAAGGGGGGGCATAATATTTTTTTTGTTTATTATTTTTTAGCATCGCGTTTTATGTTTTCTTAAGGGTTCCGTACCCAAAGGGTAAAAACAGGACCCTATTACTAAGACTTCGCTGTCCGTCTGTCTGTCACAGGGCTATATCTCATTAACCGTGATAGCTAGACAGTTGAAATATTCACAGATGATGTATTTTTGTTGCTGTTATAACAACAAATACTAAAAACAGAATATAATAAATAGTGGGGCTCCCATACAACAAACGTGTTTTTAAGGCATTTTTTTTTTTGTTAATGGCACGGAACCCTTCGTGCGCGTGTCCGACAGCACTTGACATGTTTGTTTTAATTTATTTTCAAAGCTTTACATTAATCTACCCTCGGATATAAAAAATGTACACTTATTTAACGCATTTAAATCTAAACTCACTAAACATATAATGCATGACTACTCTTTACTTATGAAATAAATGCGTTAGATAAAATAAGCTACATCGACAACATACCTATACCTACCAACTGTTTATTTTAAGCCTAAGATTATGCTATTCATAATTAAGTGACATATATATTGTCTTTTTATGAATAAATGTATTAAACCTATTTTATATTGTTTCTGATTTATATTGCGTAGAAAATAGTCCAAAGTTACCAAATTAATATCACATTGCCGTTTTAAGGCAAAAATGCGGCTTCTAAACTTGCTGTTACGATAATTACTTTGAACAGTATTTAAATTGAATAATGCAACTTGTTACCTAATAGGTGTTCGAACTTTCTACATTCAAAGAATTTTCTGTTATCTAAGTACGAAAAACATCAACATATTTTATAACTAGTGACCCGCCCGGGCTTCGCACGGGTGCAATGCTGATACTAAATATACTACAGAATGTCTTTATATATAACGTTTTTTTTCCACAGCTTTTTTGTTGTTAGACAATTATTGATGATTTCTTTTTTTCTCGAACGTTCGCGACCGGCCGAACAGCGCGTTTGACGCCTAGCTGCTAGGCCGGTCGCGAACGTTCGAGAATGTTCGTTTTACGAAGCTACTCGCTAGGTGACTCGCTAGCCTCTAGGTGCCAAGCAAGCCGCCTGCCTGTGCGTTCGCGTTTTTAATTAGGGATGACTGAGAGTGTTATAAACGTAAAAGTAGACAAATATAATCAGAAAGCTTCGAACTGCTAAGCTATCGGGAGTTACACGTGTTATTGTGAGTCAACCATAAAAGATAGACATATGCTGTCGTGGAATATTTTTTATATAATTTTAAGGAGAACATTTCCGTCATACATGAATTCTGTGTAGCTTTAACCTTTAAGGTTGCACACGCGACGGAAGCTTAAAAAATGGAGTAACTTCTCCCGTTTTCCCAACATTTTCCTTCACTGCTCTGCTCCTATTGATTGCAGCGTGATAAAAAGTATACTATAACCAGCTCAGGAGTATGAAAAATAATTGTACCAAGTTTAATTAAAATCCGTCGAGTAGTTTTTGTTTCTATAACGGTTATACAGACAGACAGACAGACAGACAGACAGACAGACAAAAATTTTACTGATTGCATTTTTGGCATCAGTATCGATGCCTAATCACCCCCTGATAGTTATTTTGGAAATATATTTCATGTACAGAATTGACCTCTCTACAGATTTATTATAAGTACTAGCTGTACCCCGCGGTTTCACCCGCGTATAACTTGAAGAGATAAGACATTTTTAGCGTATTGCCTATAGCAGACCCGCGACAGAAAAAAAATAATCCTGTCAAAATTTTAATAATCGCATAGAGTAACGCACGTTGCTATGAATACTAATGTCAGATTTTGCACACCAGATCCATCTATACCAAAATCATACCTTTTGTGCGTTTTGTTTATCATTTTGGGAATGTTTTTCTTATTTTAAAGTAGTCTATAATTTATTCGAGCATTATACCTACATCTACAGCAAATTTCATTTTAATCCGTTTTGTTGTTTTGGCCTGATTGAGGCATAAACATACGAACAAACTCACAAACTTTCGCATTTATAATATTAGTAGGAAGTAGGACTAACTGGATTTTATTTCTTACAAAAAATCCATTGATGCACGCTGGGATTCGAACCCACGACCTTAAAATTAAAAGTCGAGGTACCTCCTACTCGACCAACACCGCTTACTACACTTTTATTTATTTAGCTATTTGTAAAAAAACGAATTGACCATTTATAAAAAAATTAAACATTTTTATTGGGTCAACCCTAAGGTAATTTAATACTGGCAGACGTCATCGCCCGCTGTGCACTTGAAACGTGCCGTTGAGTCAAAGCAGAGCTCATATTTCCTTGCGTCGTTTGACATCTAGAAAGTTATCTCGGGACCCCTTCTAGTACAATTCCAGATTTTTGGAGTACAATTTGTACATTTCCATAGATTTGTAAATGCATTTTAACCCTTAAACACGGTGGGTCCGGTTGCGCAGTATCACACAAAAATTGTATGAAGCTCGCGCTCGGACGCCCCGCCTTTTTATACCTTCGGCTGCGAGACGCGTCGAGCGCGGCGACCGATTCTCGAACGTTCGCGACCGGCCGCACTGCGCGCTTGACGCCTAGCTGCTAGGCCGGTCGCGAACGTTCGAGAATGTTCGTTTTACGAAGCTACTCGCTAGGTGACTCGCTAGCCTCTAGGCGCTAAGCAAGCCGCCTGCCTGTGCGTTCGCGACCTTATATACAAAAATAATCCTTATAGCATGATTCAGTATTCACGCGCGATGGCTTATTATTAGCGTATTTCATGTATAACTTTGGTGTTTCTATACCGATTTCTATGATTCTTTTTTATGGAATAGTTAATAATGTAAACTTTTTTAATTAGGGATGACTGAGAGTGTTATAAACGTAAGAGTAGTCAAATATAATCAGAAAGCTTCGAACTGCTAAGCTATCGGGAGTTACACGTGTTATTGTGAGTCAACCATAAAAGATAAACATATGCTGTCGTGGGATATTTTTTATATAATTTTAAGGAGAACATTTCCGTCATACATGATTTCTGTGTAGCTTTAACCATTAAGGTTGCACACGCGACGGAAGCTTAAGAAATGCAGTAACTACTCCCGTTTTCCCAACATTTCCCTTCACTGCTCTGCTCCTATTGATTGTAGCGTGATGAAAAGTATACTATAACCAGCTCAGGAGTATGAAAAATAATTGTACCAAGTTTCATTAAAATCCGTCCAGTAGTTTTTGTTTCTATAACGGTTATACAGACAGACAGACAGACAGACAGACAGACAGACAGACAAAAATTTTACTGATTGCATTTTTGGCATCAGTATCGATCCCTAATCATCCCCTGATAGTTATTTTGGAAATATATTTCATGTACAGAATTGACCTCTCTACAGATTTATTATAAGTATAGACATACTAGCCGACCCGTGACGGACGTTGTCATGTCAAATTTCAATAATCGAATAGAAAAGAAAATGAAAATGAATGTTTTTAGTCTGTGATGTCAGATTTGTCGCACACCAGCGCCATCTATACAGAAATCATCCCTTTTGTGTTGTTTTATCGTTTAAGGGATGTTTTTCATAATTTAAAGTAGTCTATTATTTATTCGGGCAGCTAAAATCTAAGAGGACATAAAGACTATTGGAGGAAAATGGACTATTGGATATGATACATCTGCCAATCCTGTTTTATTCAGCAAACTTCAGCGCTGGTTGTGACCCACAAAGCCGTTTTGCCTGATTCTTCTAGGCCTGGTCGCGAGGAACAGGCGTAGCTTCACCTAAGTACTTCGCGGCACTATGGCGCAAACTACCGTGTGCCTTTAGAGCTCAACTTTGGCTAGAGGCACACGACAATGCGCCTCTAGTCACACTATGCAGTATCACACAACACATAAAGTGATTTTTATAAAAAAAGATTTCGTCCACTGTGGGTGCGTGTTCTCATAGTGTCGTTCTTGAATACGAAGGTTAGACTTCAAAGTGATCCTTGTGATGATATTAAAATAAATACCATTTAACTTTGTCTTTAAAAGGTTTCTTCGCGATGTTTTCCTAAAGGTTTCGATAGGTTCAAACCCCCGCCTACTTCCTCTTCTCTATTAATCTTTGTGGAGGATCATACCTAGCTTAGCATTCTTGTATCGAGGGCAGATATTGATGCAAGACAAGGCTGAACCACGGGTCAAATCATGGCTCGTCACGAGATCGACTGTATTAATTAGGAAAATAATAATTAATTTGAAACATAGCAAGGGAACCAGCCAGTCACGCTAATAGGTGTATTCGTTTTTATATTCAATCTTTTTTACGAAGGCTACACGGAGTGAGTTTTTATTAAAGCCGCCATTAAATGAAATATAAACGGCTAGTTATAAAATTATGTTCTTAGACACAGTTTTGATTAAAATAAAAACTGCATAAAAAGTAATATTAGAATTGCTCTTTGATTTCTTATATAGGACTGATCACATATAGGTACATAGGTATGTACTCGTATATGATGCGAAAGTTCGGTTTTTTTATGAGTTTTGTTCACTAAGAAAGATTATGTCCTCGATTAAATTTTATCCCGGAAAACCACCATTATTATGGGACTTAAATAGGACTACTTTTATCAGAGTAAGTCGCACGAGGACGCTAGTAAATAATAAATAATCACACAACTGTCATCACCGTAGTTTTGACCCCACACTAAGATATTGTACCGTGCATAATAGAAACCCACCATTAGTATCCACCATGCTACAAACCAAAATACCGACTAGGATCGGATCAAATTTGCCCATCTGTCTCAGTGCGTCTCAGTCTGGCAAACTTCTGCCACGCCACTAAAGTCAACGTTTTTAAAACGCGTTGCAATTATCTGGAGATATGTAATTAGGAAATTATGAAGGTACCTACCTAAAATAGAAAAGGTAAGACCTCATAATAGGGCATAACAGTTTCAAGAGATGCCTAACGACTAACGGCAGTTAACAACCTCCCAGATCCTTGAAGGTGTCAAGGGGGAGTGGTTAGAAGCACGTCATTACAAATTGACACATACCTACTCATTTATTTCAGCAATTAGCTTGCTATACGTGAGATATTACAAGCCCATAGACGCTTATCAAAATTATAACTGGTTTCATCATGCAAGTTTCAATCTCTATTTTTTTTATGTATGTCTGCATCTTTTTGCCTGGTGATCCGATTTCGATGTTTTTTTTCTATTGTGTAGAGAATAATCCCAAGTTGGTCCCATTATATTAATGTAGGACTAATAGTTACGTCATAAAACTAAAAAACCAATATCGCCTCTTGACTTTTCGATTGGTCTTCGATTATTTTTAGTTATTTAAACATAATAAGGTACTAGTAATAACGCATAATTTATAGATGCAAATCGTTTTACGACGCAACTGCCGAAATGGCTCATAAGCAAGGACGTAAAATAAAAAAAGGCTTTCAACGACTTTTTGGTAACATCCGTCTTATTAAAACCGGTAAAGCCAACACGCACACCTCTGTCAGAATTTATTAAAATAAATGCACGTTATGTACTAATCTGTCTACAACACCTAATGCCAGTGACTTCACTCGCGCGGTCTCAAAGGTACCCACATCTTGCCAAATTTTATCAATATGTTTACTTGTAAAGAGTCAACAGACAAACCGATTTACTTTGGCATTTACATAAAGATAAGTAAGGATTATTTAATGTCTTTACGAGTTCAATCATAAAGTTCAATGCGCAGTCGTCTGGGATGTGTTTCGATGACAAAACTCGTACTAACAGGAAAATTAGCATCGCAATATGCAACAACGAAAGCACTAAAATAAAAATACCGGCCAAGTGCGAGTCTGACTGGCACAAGAAGGATTCTATAAAATTCAAAAAATTATGTTTGTTGTTTGGGATCCCCGCTAAATATTTTTTTTTTCTGTTTTTAGTATTTGTTTTTATAGCGGCAACAGAAATACACGGGCAAATAGACAGACAGACGGACAGCGGAGTCTTAGTAATAGGGTCCTCTTTTTACCCTTTGTTTACGGAACTCAAAAAAACTGGCTGCATGCCAGTGATATCGTGTCGTTTTCCTGTTGCATCTTGAAACTACTCGTATTATACGAAGCTTCGAGCAGTTACTTCGTGCACTTGCGGATCAGACAACATGTAAACCGGTTTTACATCAAAATATCGTGTAACAAAATTGATCTTAATGAATGGCCAACATTCCTGCGCGCAAGTCGTACAAGACACCTTGCAAGCTAGACTGTATTTTACTAAGATTTCTTTGTTCAGTGTCACGTGCTCACGCGGCAACGAAATCACGATTTCCCGGTTAGCTGTTGGCCATTTATTTATTGAAATGCCATCTACGTACTTATGTGTCTTGTAAAGTTGTTAATAGATTACTGTAGTGCTGATTCTTATTAACCGGTTGAAGCTTTTGTGCTGGACCGAAAGAAACGCGGAAACGTGCAATCTCTGCTGACCTTGACATACCTCCCTAGCAAAAGACTTCACGCCCAAACCTCTGAGATGAAGTAATCTTATGTTGTTAGGTACTAGGTACCAGTTAGTAAGTTGGTCAAAACAGGCATTTGTCAGTGTGCAAATCCTAACCACAGTGAAAGACTTTTGACCCCTGGCGAGATGCGCATAAAGCCTCTTTTTAGTACCTATGCAAAGCTATGCTGCAGTAACGGCGCTTGTAACAACCAGCAAACAAAACGAACTACGCCGGGAGCTAACCCAGTCTGAGAATCAGCTAAATCACTGCGTAAATAAAATAAAAAACGCGAGATATTTTATATTTTTTACATAGAACCGACGCTCGTTGTTCTGACCTTTATATTTTTAACGTTTAATTGATTTCCTCGTTTTATCTAAGCGTCATACATAAAATTACATAAGGTATTGGAATGTATATAAATTGTGGTTGCTCGTGAATAAAAACCGTCATCCGAAGTTTTTTTACGGTTTCGTCCCATTCTCGTGTTACTGAAAACAAAATTATCCTACCTTAGGATAATTTTAACGTTACCATCATGTTGTGTACTTAGCCAACCTATGATTATCGAATTTACCGATTGTACTCAATCGAAAAAGGGTTCGCTCATCCTTTTTTACACACGTTCACCCCAGAACAATAAGTGCCAATACTGTACAATTAAAATATGTGAAGTCAAAGTATGTCACATTGTACGTTTCCATCATGTAGCGGTAAGGGCAATTGACACCGTGACGTCAAAGTACAGTGACGTAATTCGCTTATAGAGTGTACTAGCTGACCCTAAGCTTGATGGTGGAGTAGGGCTTATCGCTTAGCACACGCTATACAATAATCGTTAATACTGTGACAATTAACCGGCCGGTTCGGGCCAGTTCTTGCCGATTTGAGCCGATGTGATTCAGAACATCATTCGGGATGTAAGTGGTTTTGTGTTTTTGTTCCCATCAACTTATTTAGAGATCTGTAGAGCGTAGTTTTGAAATCGCTTCCTATCATACTATTACAATTTTATTTTTATTTCAAATGGGTTTTATAGTACAACGATTACATCGAAAAATAATACTTCTTGTATTATATTTAATATGAATCTCGGAAACGACTTTTCATGAAATTTCGTATGCAGGTGGTTTCGGGGGCGATAAATTGATCTAGCTAGGTTTCATTTTTAGAAAACGTCGTTTTATGTGTGTTTTCAGGCGATGAAATAAGGAGCAAGACTCGGTCATCCAGGTATACTGATGATAACATTTGACACAGTCTATAAGAGATTCGGAAAACTCTCGAGTTGCTGACAATCCAAAAAGAAGTAAATATAAATCGTATATCTGTTTCTAATAGATAAACTAAAAAAATATTTGGACCAATTTTGAAAATTATTTCAGAAGCTATATTATCAGTAACATACTCGTAGATTAAATAAATAAATGAGTTCCCCACGAAATACATACATACCTAAAGTATCACTAATTTGCTTAAAACCTTTCCTATAATCTTCAATATAAGGTACACTCGTGTGTAGCAGGGGGTACTTCTAGTATTATTTAATTGCGCATAGTTATTTCACTATCAGACATTGCGTTCGCGCTATCGCCTTCAATCTGCGCCATGTTTAGTTAAACGCGTATTGGCAATTTCTATTTATATCTCAAACACTTTCTTGGGTTCCTTTTTATAGAGTAGTGCCCAGCGAGCCGTATACCTGCTTTTCTAGTTTCCTAATAGAAGACTGGCTGAACTAAGATATTCTCAGACTGCAACTGCGTCGCAGACGTCCTATATATGCATATAAAGATGTACCTACTTATATTACAAGCTTTTATTCAGCCTCACAGCTAGTAACTCTGCTTTTAGCGCTGTAAGTTGTGGGTTGATACCCATCGTTGCTGTCAGTACAAAAAGTCGTATGTCATAATTTTGCCATTTTTTATATTGGCTGTATTTGTAGTAAATCGATTTGCAGGAGTATAATAAACGTATGTAAGCTATAAAATAAAGCTATTTACATTTAAATATTGTAAAAAACTTCATAGATAAGATAATAATCAGTTTTTTAATGTCTCCTGAAAACCTAACGTTTTTACATAGGACTTTTTGTACCGACAGCAACGCCATGGCAGATATTTTTGTGATGATATGTATAATAAGTATTTACAAAAAAAAGTATATTAGTATTCTATCAGTTATCTGGTTCCCATAGTACAAGCTTTTTAGTTTGAAGTTAGATGGCTATGTGTGTAACACACACAGCCATAAACAAATATTTATTTATTTATTTATATTATAAGTTTTTATTTAACTTGACTTGTTAGATAGTTTTAGTATGTGCGGGTTAAAACTTCCAATTGAATTTTAAATAATTTCTCCCTCACCCAATTTAGCATAGCTGAGTAAGTTTGACAACAATGCAATAATATGGTGATTATGGTGACAGCAAGCTGATTTAATGAGTCAAGGGCTGTTTAACGTAACTCCTTAGTAAATAGTTATAGAGCGCCTGTCAAGTTCCGATGACAATGTAATATTATGTGACAGGTCACACAGACAGACAGTGTCCTGATCTGCGGTTGGAGTTTTAAGGGTTAGAAGGAATTTACAAAAGCTTGTTTTGAAAAAATATAGTTCCGATAAAATGTAATGTTATGTGACAGGTCACAGACATACACCGCCCTGGTCTGCGGTTGGAGCTCGAAGGTTTATCAACAGAAAATATATTTTGTATTACGTTACGTATGATGCTTACCGAGTTATTTACAGAGTAAATTATGTGCGTGTATGTAACACCTAGAGATGGTCGCGAAGAGGATTCGCAAAGAAAAGCGACACAGTAAAGACTTAAAACTATCGTGGTTGTTAATCATTTTAAATAGAAATACGGCTAATTACCACGTTTTTCCTTGTATTGCTGACGTTTCGAGACAATTCAGATGCTCTTCATCATGAGCATCGCCCGCGACCGCGATCAACGGCAGATCGGCGATAGCAATACAAGGAAAAACGTGGTAATTAGCCGTATTTCTATTTAAAACAGTAAAGACTGTTTGGTTACGCCAACGGCGATTTAGTGAAAGTGACCGTGTTGTCGCCTTCGTCCACCGGATTTAGTTTACGAACAGCTTGTTGCGGCACAATAAAATAAATAAACTGCAAGAGACAAAAACCGTGTTTGTCGAGTGGGAGTTACCCCGACTATCAATCTGAAGGTCGTGGGCTTGAATCCCGACCGTGCATCAATTGAATTTGTTTTCTAAAAAATTTAATGCGACTTCAAAGACGATGAAGGAAAATATAGTGAGGAAACCAGTTAGTATTCTTGTAAGCGGCGACGGGCTGCAACCTGCATTACATTTGGCACATGTCCACATTTTGCAATGTTTGGACGTGCCTCTGAATAACCCTTTTAGATGTCTTCAAAGATCTGAGAGGCTGAAGATGCGAGAGGATGTCTACCGTACTTGGGGATTACAGTCGTGATTCTATTTTATTATCAAGAGATTTTCGGTGGATTTATCATCGTGTAAGAATTTTAAATGGAAACCAGTTACAACTGTGTTTCACGCGAACCGAAACAGGCGGAGGAAGTCTAGCGCGAACTAGTGTTTGCTGGTCTGCCCTTAATGAACACTCGAGAAATAGCCACAGCTGATCATATTTAACAAGACAACAAAACATTTAAAGAGTCGGCTTCTTTACAACACGGCATGCACAAAACCCGTGCATGTTACTGCAATCTACGTAGATAAATATATCGTCAATCGTCCTATTTATGAGTAACTAGTCAATTGTAACTAATAATTACGCTATCCTAATATCCTAATCTATATCACTACATAGTATAAAGCAAAGTCGCATTCCGCTTCCCGCGTCTGTATGTAATATGTAATATGTATGTATGTATGTTTGCTTATATCTTTAAAACTACACAACGGATTTTGATGCGGTTTTTTTTTTAATAAATAGAGTGTTTCAAGAGGAAGGTTTATATGTATAATACATGCATAATATAGTAGAGAAACACTGATAATTTTAGAGGTTTCTAATGTGATGTCGTAAATAAACACATTTTTTTGCACTTACATTGCAAATGCTGGCTGAACCCCACGAGATATATCAAAATAATGTACTACAGTATTGTATACCTTAAACACGTCTACAAAAAAGTCCACGATGGTATTAGAAATGTCTTACGCACAGCGAAGCGGGCACGGGTCAGCTAGTATGTATATAAAAATCAATTGCTGTTCGTTAGTCTCGCTAAAACTCGAGAACGGCTGAACGGATTTATCTTATCTTAGTCTTGAAATGTTCGTGGAGGTCTAGGGAAGGTTTAAAAGGTGAGAAAAAATCGAATAATTGTCGGGAAAACCCTAAAAACAGCCCTTTTCTTTTTCCCATACAAAAGTTGATAATTCTAAAGCGATACGAAGTTCGCGGGGTCAGCTTGTCTTATATATAAAATTCTCGTGTCACAATGTTAGTTACCTTACTCCTCCAAAACGGCTTTACCGATTTTTACCAAATTTTATATGCATATTCAGTATGTCTGAGAATCGGCTACTATCTATTTTTAATACCCCTAAGTGATAAGGGTGGCGTAAAGATCGGGAAAACCGGAAATTGCTTTAATCTGTGGGATTATTGACATTTGACAGGACAACGTCTGTCGTGACAGCTAGTAATATTATAAATGCGAAAGTTTGTGAGTTTGTTTGTATGTTTGTGCCTCAATCAGGCCTAAACGACAAAACGTTTTAAGATGATTAGCAGTTGATGTAGATATAATGCGCGAATAAAACATAGACTACTTTAAAATATGAAAAACATCCCCAAAATGATATAAAATCACATAAGGGATGATTTTGGTATAGATGGCACTGGTGTGTAAAAAATCTGACATCAGTCGTCATAGCAATGTGCGTTACTCCATGCGATTATCGAGATTTGGACAGGACAACGTCTGTCGCCCGTCTGCTAGTAATAAATATTATGAACGCCAAAGTATTGGATGTGTTTTTTCAGTTTCGTACTGCCTGGGCAAAGATCTCCCTCAAATACTCCCAACCATCTGTAACATTCGAAAATTCCCACCATGCTCTATGTTTTTTTAGGGTTCCGTAGTCAAAGGGTACCAAACGGGACCCTATTACTAAGACTTCGTTGTCCGTCTCTATGTTACAGGGCTGTATCCATCGACTACATAGCCTAATAGACGCCTAATGGCTTCATTTCTTCAAACAAACAACTCTGTCAAGTCAGTGAGGTATGAGGTACGGGGGGAGCCGGAAAAAGCATTCTAATTTCAAAATGACGTGATTCACTAGGGATGGGAAGTGTTGACATGAGTTGTCGATAGCAGTCAGAGGCACGTCCAAATATTATATTTGGCACATACCCACATTTTGCAGTAGTTAGCAGTCCATACGTGACAGGTTGCAAGCCCATCGCCGCTTATAAAAATACTTACTAGGTACTGGTTTCCTCACGATGCGATGTTTTCCTTCACCATTTTAAACACGTGTTTAAAATGGTAAATGTATAAATATCAATTGCTGTTCGTTAGTCTCGCTAAAACTCGAGAACGGCTGAACGGATTTATTTTATCTTGGTCTTTAAATATTCGTGGAGGTCTATGAAGGTTTAAAAGGTGAAAAAAAAATCGAATAATTGCCGGGAAAACCTAAAAACAGCCCTTTTCTTTTTCCCATACAAAAGTTAAAAGAACGTAGAGTCCATTTGAGCTTTATTAGGTTTGATAGTACGGGAACGGGAACGGGATCGGGATCGGGATCGGGATCGGGAACGGGAACGGAAACGGAAACGGAAACGGGAACGGGAACGGGAACGGGAACGGGAACGGGAACGGGAACGGGAACGGGAACGGGAACGGGAACGGGAACGGGAACGGGAACGGGAACGCGAACGCGAACGCGAACTAATTCTAAAGCGATAATATGATAAATGCGAATAGCAAATAGGTTACTTTACTTCATATCCATGTAGGTACAACGCGAGCGAAGCCGCGGACGGAAGCTAGTTGGCAATAAGTAGTTTTACTAGTTAGGTCCAACTGTTGTTGTTACTACTATGTAGGTTTATCGATCATCAATTATTGAGTAGTGATACAACACTATTGACTTTATTGACACTATCGACAAGGAAAGAACCAGTCTAACTTGAGCTTGTGGTAATGGTTTTTTAGCATAAACAGACGAGATGTGCACGGGTCAAGGAAGTGGTCGGTACTACTGCAGGTTTGACGCGCGGTATTTTTTATCGGCCGTATAAGACTGACCTTTTGGATGTCAATGTTCGCCTTGCATGCGGTGTCTTTTTGGGCTGTGTAGTCGATGGCTGTATCTAATGAACCGTGATAGCTAGACAGTTGAAATTTTCACAGATGATATATTTCTGTTGCTGCTAAAACAACAAAAACTAAAAACAGAACAGAGAGTCCGACTCGCACTTTTCCGGTATTTTTATTTACTGTTTTATAAAATTCGTGGTCGCTTAAAAAGTTACTTGGATTAGCCGACGAGAAACGGAGACAGTTGGAAAAAACACCCAATAAATACCCGTTGGAAATGTTAATTAATATGTATTGCGATCGCGAAAGTAGTAGTAAAAAGAGTAGTTTAGATGTTTGTTTTGTTAATTAGGGCGTATAAGGCTAAACCGATTTCTATAATTTACAGTATATTGATAGATTATAAAATAAAAAAATACTGATGGACACTTCACAGAGCGCCACCCATAAAATAAGCAATGCTTGTACTGTGAACCAGATAACTAATAAAATACAAGCTTTTTATACATAAACACTATTACAAAAAAAATGTATTTTATTCGTACCGTAGGTATACTTGTAAAAAAATTTATCAAAAGCTGCATTAATTATATTTTATTAATAATATTAGAGATCCTTACAAAAATTTCATAAATGTAACCTAAGTATCGCAAAGGCACGCTTTAGCCATTGCAGTGACTACATTGACTATGTTCAACCCGGTCACAATATCTGTGCACCTGACCTCGTGACGTCATATCGGCGGTCTCTCTCATATCGGCAACGAAGAAGCGGAAGCGGGAGAGGCGCCGCATTCCAGCGAGGTGCACAGATATTCTGACCGGGTTGTAAATACTTCACGCCCGTCGGCGCCACTGTGGATCGAAAATCGACTTTCAAAGACATAGGCGAAAAAAAATATTTTGGTCGGTTTTTTGCTTGAAACGGCTTCCATTAATCATTAATATGCCTAAATATATCATGATATACAATTTGGTGGGAAAATTGTCGAGTTATAATTTTTTTTACGAAATAAATGTATGAAAAGCATATAAAAAATCCAGATATCTCCGGAAGTGCAAAGATAACCGTTATATCCTTGCATACAGTTATAGTACCAACTATTATTGATTTTTTGGCATACAACATATAACTCGAAATACTGCACATTTTGAAAAAAAAATTATCAAAAAATTTAATTTATTTTTGATCTCTCTCAAGTGAAGACTTAAGGAAATCGGTTAAAAAAAGATCTCCATGGGCAAATTGTATGCTATAAATAATAACAGACACGTGTTTTCTTGTTTGGCTGACGTTGAAATACCAAAAAACAAAGCTCAATAGCAAATTTAATTTAGGAACTATTTTTAATGTTATTTAACTACCTAATTAGGCAAGATTAGGTTTTGTCAGACCGCTTATTGTTCAAATTTCAAGGAATGTATTAACAATGATCGGTAGTTAGCAAAAGACAGGTAGCTTATGTACAAAGTTACAAACATACCTTACTTAGATTATTTATTACCTACCTAAATGCATAAACCTGCACCGGAAATATTTAACAATGAGCGGTAGTTAACAAAAGACAGGTAGCTTAGGTACAAAAATACCTTACTTAGGTTATTTATTACCTAATTAAGTGCATAAAACTGCACCGGAAATATTTTTTACTTCAGTTTATTCTGAACTATTTACTAGTGAACATCTCTGTTTTTTAATCATTAAAATGGAAAGTTTAAGCACTAACTTAGATTTGGTTGTTGTTCTTCAAGGTGCAGGTTCGCTACAAAATCATGAAGTTCTGTACGAGGCAGTATTATCTCGTCTAGGTGATCACCTTTCTAATGAAGATAAGGTTACTCTGGAAGAGTTTTGTCGAAGATTTTCACGAGCTGCTTCACAGAGATGGAAAAATTGCGGCAGAAACACAAGAGCATTCAGAAAAGATTATGAAGATTGGCTTCAAGCAAATGTTGATTGGCCAAGCTGCGTTCAAACTAGTCTTCTCACCCAGGGACCAAGTGAAGAAAGATCGATTACCGAAGACTTTACCACCGCGGAACCTTCATCGTCATCATCAGTTGGAACGATGACTAAAAGACCTCGGAAACCTTTCGAAGATCTAGGCAACAAGCAGAAGAAAAGGAGGTCGGAAGAGTACACAGGTATGGACCCCATTGAGTTGACGAATTCAGCTGCAGTACTCTTAAAAGAAAATGGTCGTGAGGACATTGCATCCGTCATTGAATATATGTTGAAAACCCCAGAAGCTGCTGCGAAAATCAGTGACTTCATAAAAAGACCGAAATGTCATGTTTCATTTACGGCAGAAAAAACTTTGGGGTTGCTCCTGTCTTTAAAGCTTACAAAGTGGCAGTACATAACTTTAAGGGAATCGGCCATTCGAGAAGGTGCTATTGATATTTACCCGTCTTACTACAAGGTGCAACAGGCAAAATTGCAATGTTATCCTCCGAAGCAATTGATAACAGTGACAGATTCCTCAGCAAAGATTACTTTACAAGGATTACTGGATTTAACAGTAAGGAGGATCCTTGAAAGTTTCCCAAACAAAATACAGGACCAACAGTTGACATTGATATCGAAGTGGGGATTTGATGGTGCATCTAACCAAAGCCAGTACAAGCAGAAAATAGACAGTGAGCAAGATGACACAAGCATATTTATGACATCTCTCGTCCTTCTAAAGCTAACAAACGGTGATGAAACCCTATGGAAAAATCCAAAGCCTTGCTCAACATCATATTGTCGTCCAGTGGAGTTTAGTTTTGTGAAAGAAAGTGAAGAATTAGTCATTGAAAAAAAGGCAAACATGGATGACGAAATTAAGGCTTTTCTCCCCACAGAATGTAAAAAAAATATGGTGAATCATAAACTGATGATGACGATGATTGATGGCAAAGTATGTACTTATCTTTCTGAAGCTAAGTCACACGCTGCGTGCTATCTGTGCTTAACTAAGCCCACTGAAATGAATAATTTAGGTACAGTTTCATTGAAGCCTGTATCCTCCTGATGCATTAGAATTAGGGTTATCTACATTGCATGCACGTATTAATTGTATGGAATGCCTTCTTCATATATCATACCGACTCGATTTTAAAAAGTGGGCTGCGAGAGGAAATGAGCACAAAGAAATGTTGGAAGCAAGAAAAAAACATATCCAGGACAAATTTAAAAACGAGGTCAATCTTCTTATCGATATTGTTAAGCAAGGATCTGGAACCACAAATGACGGAAACACGGCAAGAAGATTTTTTGAGTTTCCAGACAAAACTGCAGCCATCTGTGGGCTGGACGAAAAGTTAGTCCGCAGATTTGCTGTAATTCTGTAACATCAGGGGAACTGATTGATGTAATCAAATTTAAAGATTTCGCTTTCGATAACATTAAAAATAGTTATTAAATTGAATTTGCTATTGAGCTTTGTTTTTAGGTATTTCAACGTCAGCCAAACAAGAAAACACGTGTCTGTTATTATTTATAGCATACAATTTGCCGATGGGGACCTTTTTTTAACCGATTTCCTTAAGTCTTCACTTGAGAGAGATCAAAAATAAATTAAATTTTTTGATAATTTTTTTTTCAAAATGTGCAGTAGTTCGAGTTATTTGTTGTATGCCAAAAAATCAATAATAGTTTGTACTATAACTGTATGCAAGGATATAACGGTTATCTTTGCACTTCCGGAGATATCTGGATTATTCATATGCTTTTCATACATTTTTTTCGTAAAAAAAATTATAACTCGACAATTTTCCCACCAAATTGTATATCATGATATATTTAGGCATATAAATGATTAATGGAAGCCGTTTCAAGCAAAAAACCGACCAAAATTTTTTTTTTCGCCTATGTCTTTGAAAGTCGATTTTCGATCCACAGTGGCGGCGTCGTTGCCACCGCGCTACGCACACAATGTGGACGCAGCATAAGGTATAAAAATTTTGCCTACACAACGGTGTACTGTGCGAAGCCGTAGCGGGCTTGTATAAAATATTTTGCCACATAACTGCCTAATCTATTGCAACTGGAGATTGTAAACTCTGCAACACAAGGTCGAGCTATCCGCCAAACAACTTAGCAGTCCTTTGGAATTCTCGTCATGTCATTATTCACAATTCAAATACAATATCGATGTTGTTATGTATCGAGACTGGTTCTCATTCTCCTGGCTTAGCCGGCTTTTATTATATGTTTGTCACGATAGACACAAAAAAAGTGGGTATTTTTTTATATAAATCATAGCGCTAAGCGTAAACTACTTGCTCACCTAGACAGATAAGTCAATTAAGACATGAGGCTTACTTATATGTAACTTATAAAAAAGACTATGATGATTTAGATTATTTGATTTTATCTGTATACATTACTAGCGACCCGCTCCGGCTTCGCACGGGTAGCATGTTATTATACATATAAACCTTCCTCCTGAATCACTCTATCTATTAAAAAAAACCGCATCAAAATCCGTTGTGTAGTTTTAAAGATATAAGCAAACATACATACATACAGACGCGGGAAGCGGAAAGCGACTTTGCTTTATACTATGTAGTACATTAATACAATTTATGTTTAAGAAATTTTGTGTATTAATATCTTTTATTTTCTTTCTCCAACAAATCATCATCATACCATTTCCAATTTACTAAGGAATAGATGAAAGAACATACTAACTAGCATTAAGGCGATACTTGAAATATTTGACTTTTTGTATGGGCTGAATCTACCCGGATAAGACGGAAAAAGTGATAAAACTGCATTATCTTGAAAACCATCAAATTTAAAAAGAAACCGTCTGTAATTTACTTAGCTAGTATTATTATCTAACGAATTATAGAAAAAATAACAGTTTAGCAATTCATAGTTTTGATTAAAAACGATACTAGTTTTTTTGAAGAGCCAACTTTAGTAAATAATTCTATCGAGAAAAGTTTCACCAATCGTGTTTCTGTCTGTAATTTATCTAGATTAAATCATTAAGTTAACTTTGTCGTAAAAAACAAAACTGTATGGTTTGCGGTTATTGAGAAAAAACGATTCTGCATTCTTCAAAAACATTTATTACTCCTCTTAAGTTAGCTTATGCAGTTAGGTACAGTGCCTAGCATCTAAGTACTAGCTGCATAAGACAAAAATATTAAATGTTTTTTTGTAGTGCAATTAAGTGCTTTTTTAACTTATAAATAAATTGATCAAACGCGTAGGTATACAACAGAAAAAAACATCAAAATCAGCAGGGCTATTTTGTAAAAACAAATTATCATGTTATGATGTTAAATGCAATACCTGATGTTAAAGAATGCCTAATCTGTACACTTTTCATAATAACTACTAGCGACCCGCCCAGGCTTCGCACGGGTAGCATGTTATTATACATATAAACCTTCCTCCTGAATCACTCTATCTATTTAAAAAAACCGCATCAAAATCCGTTGTGTAGTTTTAAAGATATAAGCAAACATACATACAGACGCGGGAAGCGGAAAGCGACTTTGCTTTATACTATGTAGTGATTCACTGTTTATGCACCTATACCTACGCTTCTACGTAGGTATTGTATTGGAAGCGTAGGTATAGGTGCCTAAACAGCATAAAAAGCGTAGGAATTACGGCATTCAGTACCAATAATTATTGGTATGGATATCATAACATGATAATCAATTACAAAATAGCCCCACTGATCACATAAAATAATAAAACTATAAATACGCGTTGAATTGAGAACTTACATTTTTGTCGGTTGAAACTTAAATGTTGTTTAATAATACTTCTAATAGTTTTCACGTCACAATGACGTACGAGTCTGTGATAATTAACATAGATACATAATTATAAATTGCTAAGCATGCCTCAATATCGTGATCTATTTAAAAATAGACTTTAACTTAGAAATAGTTATGGTTTGATTTTATAACTAAGCATTATCGGTCTATTTATGAATTGCTATACGAAACACGTATGCCGACTCAATGTCGATCGATTGATATTATGTTAATGCAGTTGTAAATCATAGTCATATTAGTCACTAATAGAAACCCTCGTGACTTCGTTTACGTAAAGCTATTTTAAAACACCCTCGTTGTTTAAATGAAAAAAATTGGGAATTTCTTTATTAATGCATCCCTTCACAACAAAAGGACAGCACCCACCAAATTTTAAATTTCTAGGATCAGTGGTTTATGTTATGCGTTGATAGATGAATCAGTCAGTCAATAAAGCAAAAGTTTTATATACATTTAATAATATATACATTTAAAAAATATATTTTATGCCAGGAACAACTGAAACAATCAGTTAAATCTTAAACTGAAATAATAATAAGCTTCAGTCATCATCATCTTGTCCTTATCTCGTAGGCATATTCACGTGGGCACAACTGGTTGCAAAAGGATATAAAAAAATTACATTATCTATGGTTAAATTCAGGCTATGTGTATTCAGTGCAAAAAAATACTCAAAAAACACGTCTATATCTTCTACGAACAATATTACTGACGCGATCCTATTTTTTTATACTATACTGTCCCGACAGACGTTCTCCTGTCAAATTCATTTTATTTTCTTAAGAACCTTCTGATAATAACGAATACAATTAAAAAATAATTAGCTAAATCGGTCCAGCCGTTTACGCGTGATGCTATGACCAAGGGAAATAGAGATTAATTTTTATATAATAAACTAGCAGTCCGCCCCGGCGTCGCACGTGTGTAATAAAGATTTTATGGCAAAGTTTTTTACACCTTGGGTTACATCATCGAAGTTTTAATAGGGATCCCTAATAGTTAGACATATGATATTACAGACTTTTTTGTAGATATTGATGTATTCTATAAAACTGTAGTAGATCACTTTGCTCTATTGTCAATAATTTTTACAGCGTACGCGATATAAGGATTTTTCTCGCTATTTTTATCACACTTTGGGTTAAATTATCGAAGTTTTCATACGGATCCCTAACATTTTTGAAAATATACTATAACCTATGTTCATCAGGGATAATGTAGGATTCTAATGGTGAAAGAATTTTTCAAATCGGTCCAGTAGTTTCGGAGCCTATTCGATGCAAACAAACAAACAATCAAATCTTTCCTCTTTATAATATTAGTATAGATAAGTATTTTTTTAAAATGAGTTATTGAATTAACTTGTAAATAGATTTATAACATGTTTATTCTTTATATAATTCACAATCCACATCATGTCTATTTCACAACATAATCACGTACCTAGATGTGCCAGAGAGTCGTCCAACACGGAAGTGATATTTTCATAAGTACTATAGACAGAGGAAACGATTTTATTGTAGGTGGATCACACACAATACAGATGTATTATATTAACTTAGATGACACTTCTTTCGATCTCTCTTCATTTATTTCTCTTCCTTATTCCGGGTCTAATATCATGCTGATTATAATCGCGGCTAAAAGCTGAGACAAAAAAAAATTTCAATATGTTTTAGTGCATAAAATATGCTAGTCCTCAGTACGGAAGAAAAGTATTGTCATTCGCTTCGATCCAAAACTGTCGTGAACTCAATAGTTACAAGTACAAAAAACTGCGGATAATTTACGACATCGCCATTTTCTCAGAAGAGAAGCAGTAAAAATGTATTGCTTTTTAACAAAAAAACGTACAAAAACTTAACATGATAATACCTTTTTAAGGTTTCTGGGAAACTGGTCGTTGCATGCATTATTTAAAGCATTTAATGTTTTGTAATCAGGCATTTTGAACCAATACTCGGTACAGATTTTTTAGATAATTATTATGCATTTTTAGAGTTAAACGCTTCAACGCCTACTCAATAGGTTGAAATACTCTATATTTAGGACCTCATGGTACCTAGGTACCTACATACTCGTAGTGTAAGAGGGATTAGTGAGTTTTTGCAGAGTACCGGCTCTCTCAGGAGTAGCACTCATGTACACGCATAGAAGAAATTATAGATAACTAGCTTGAGATCGCGACGTCGCGTCGATCGCATGGTACCCGGATGTAAACCAGTATACAAAGACCTGAACACCGAATGAGGGTAGCGGTACCTCTGTTTCTCGACTATATCAAGTGCATGCTCCAATCTTCCTGCGACAGCAATTGTAGTATTACAATGAAATGTCGGAAGAATTCAAAATATAAATACACGATTAATAATTATGATATTATATTCGAAACCAAGAAAAAATATATAAAGGTATATTACGCGTCCACTTGAGAACCTCCTTCTTTCGTCGGTTGAAAAGCGTTAGAAAAGAAATAAAAATAAAATAGAAATAGAAATAGAAATAATTTATTTGCAACAACTTAACTCAACTTTATAAACAATAAAAAAAAAAAAAAAACAAAATGAAAAATAACAAAAAATAAATACAAATGTTGCAAAAAGGACCCTAACTCAGCATGGTGCAGGTTGCAAAATAGCAACCCACGCTGGTCTTCCGTCAGGACCAATTTTGATTTGCGGACGCATACAAGGTAAAAAATAAAAAATAAAAATAAAAATAAAAATGTGCAAAATTAACCAACATTATCATATGATACACAAAATCAAAACACATTAAAAAATAAAAATAAAAACAGAGAATCTAAGAAGTTAGATTAATAAATCTATATACAACGTATGGCATGTACAAATGCCAAAACATATAAAATGCCCAAGGCATCTACTCATTTTATGTAGCACTCGCACCAAATTTCAAGTCTCTATAACTAGTGGTTTAGTTAAGGCGCTCCCAGTCGACGATTGTTTTTGTTCGAAACGAAAAAAGAAATACTTGTGAACAAGCCACATCTCCTATTTTATAATGTATAGTATATGTGAATAAAGATGTACCCATCTTTAATCACTTCGATAAATAATCCTACCGACCGCTGCAATGACGACAAACACACGTCGGCGGACCACGCCGCCTTAGCTTTTCGAATAAATTAATGATATAAATTATGTATAATTACTTATCAAAAATCTATTCTAATAGAAATCTAGATCTACATATTACCTATCTTTAACAATAAATCACAAGTGGATTTTAATAGTAGGTAATAAAATATTTCGATCATAAATTCTAAAACGTATCATTTTGAAATAATATCTTTATCGTGAAAAGTTTCTGCTATTATGTTTTCAGCTTAATATAAATCTAGGTAGGAACCTGAAGTAATATACTTATAAAAATAGGAGATGTGGCTTGTTCAGAAGTATTTCTTTTTTCATTTCGAAAAAGAGCAATCAGCGACTAGGAGCCCCTTAATGCGAAGTTATTAAGTCATTCGGTTAGGACTTTACAGACAGATATTTATGACGAAATAGCTCGTAACTTGTCGTAATTGTAATATTGTATTTAAAGCATCTGGCATCTGGTACATAGACGAGAACACCTTGAAAAGGGTTCTATGATATAAGTTTTTGTTGTTATAATTCGGAACCGTGTGCCGGTCGTGGATAATCATGTCATGAGAAACTAAGTACTCGTACTAAAGCTACGAGAAAACGTCAAGATATTTATGTACGACTAGCTGACCCGTGCCCGCTTCGCTGGGGAACAGATAGTTTCACATCTGGTATTCCAATCTTCAAAATAAATTATAGCCTATATGTTGCCGAGGACTAATAGCTACATAACAAAAAAAGTTTCATCAAAATCCGTCCAGTAGTTTTGGCGTGGAAGCCTGACAACAGACAGACAAAAAAACAAAAGGTTTTTTTTTTGCTTGTGTTACTTGGTATAAAAGCCCCTAGGAGTATTTTTTTAGTTTTTATTCAATGTACAGAATTGAACTCTTCTACAGTTTTATTATATGTATTTACATAGATGTAGACTGATATAGATTACACTATTTGTAAAATGGTATATTGGCACCTCTATGTGAACGCAGCTTAACCTATGTCAAAACTAAAGCGATCGTAGCTTGCCTGGTCATTCTTAACAATCGATCACATAGCTCATTAGACGCCTAATGGCTTCATTTTGTAAACAAACAATTCTGTCCAACCGTTGAGGTATGCGGGTCGGGGGGAGCGATAAAAATGCATTTTGTTGGCCGGTTCAATGTCACAGCTAACGCCGCGGGGCGCGTCGTGATTCGCGCTCGGTGTCTTATATCAGCAGTATAAGCCTAATGTGCTGTGAGAGAGTTAACAGTGACGAAGGCGCCCTTTGGGTGACCTAAAAGCTCCGTGACCTGAGTTGACCATTAGCTCATGCGAACTTACTAGGTACATTTATGTCGAAACTGTCAATAGTTATAGTCTTAAGAATAATTTATATACACTGAATACCTATAGATAGTAGGTACATACATAAAGTCGAACAAAGAATAAGCGGTGGACTTGACACAACTTTTTTATTGCATTTTTGTCGAGGATAACGAGTCGATCTCTCTTCCTATATCGCCACTATTTCTCTACGTCACAACATTTTTAGTACAAAATTAATATAACAAAATTAATAACCTGATCATACTAAAGGTAACGAGTAATTTTGTAAAAATAAGCTGCAATTTTAAGGGGGAAATGTTAAGGAAATCGGCACGGTTTCCTTATACAGATTCTCTTGCAGCCAGGGTTTGATTAGACATTCACTTTAAAGACAAACGGCCTTACTGACGATGCATTTACCTGCTTCAACTGTCTTTCAATGCATACACTATGTTAGTAGCATCCGATGAAAAAAAAATTATTTATGTATCTAGCAGACCCGCGATAGACTTGTCCTATCCAAATTTCAATAATATATAGTAACGCACGTTGCTATGACGACTGATGTCAACACTGTTGTCAGATTTTTTGCCCACCAGCGCCATCTTAACTAAATCATCCCTTATGCGTTTTTTTATAATTTCGGGGATGTTTTTCGTATTTTAAAGTAGTCTATGTTTTATTCGGGCTCGATCTACAATAAATTTCATTTTATCCGTTTTGTCGTTTAGGCCTGATTGAAGCACAAACATACATACAAACGCACAAACTTTCACATCTTTATACCTGGTTTATGGATTGGTTTAAAGTTTGTCTGAGCTGTAAGCATCAGGTAGTAATTCAGTAAATGGCGTAGTCAAAGACTGTCAGGAACACAACGTCATAGCATTGTGCCCTGTGGTGGCCTGTCATGTCAACAATATACAGATCCACTCTAATACCGGATTGTTATGAGGATTGATGTTCAAGCAAACAATTATTGTTTGATTAACGGATAACTACATGTAGCACGCAAAGTTGTCAGCTGGTCATCATAACCCTTCAATGATTGAAATAAACGATCCTTCAAAATAATTAACAATATAATCCGACAAACACGGAAATTAAATGGTTATTAAAAAAAATATTTTAATTATCTTAGGAAAGTGATGATTCCAAATTTGATAGGTATCGGATCAATAAATTGAAATGTATTTCTAATTACTTTATGAATGGAAAAAAATTGTACTTAGTATAAACTTCCCAACTACAAACAAAATAATAAATAATGCAGGTTGCATTCTTTGCGATATTGTGAAAATAAACATAAATTAGAGCAGCAATAGAAATACATAATCTGTGAAAATTTCAACTGTCTAGCTCATCATGGTTCATGAGATACAGCCCTGTGACAGACAGACAGACGGACAGACAGACGGACAGCAAAGTCTTAGTAATAGGGTTCCGATTTTACCCTTTGGGTACGGAACCCTAAAAAAAGCAGTAATAAGCATCCTACTAATATTATACATGCGAAAGTTTGTGAGTAGTTCTGTGTTTGTTACTATTTCACGCAAAAACTACAGAACGGATTTAGATAAAACTTTACAGTAATATAGCTTATACATCAGAATAACACATAGTCTACTTTTTACAGTATATAATTATATACAGTTTTAGTAGTTCTATCTTTGCCCCAAGATTTGTACGTACTTGAGTAGTACTATTAATTATTATTCTTGTTTGAGCCTTCACCTTGTTCGATCGGCACCACACTGGAGCTCTTTATAGCATTAAGGAAAGGATCATTGAAAAAAAAGGTAGACCCCAAGCCGTGTTTGTTGCCTGATTCTTCTAGGCTTGGTCGCGAGGAATCGGCGTAGCTTAACCTAGTTCCTAAGACGTTTCAAAGTGATCCTTGTGATTTTATTATTGAAATAAATGATTTATGAATTTGAATTTGAGATCTTGTTGTAATTTTTATAAATCCACTCAATCTTTTCGTCATAAACCACACATTTTAAAACCACCTAAGCAAGTAACGAAAACCAGTCGTAAGCAAATGTCAGTACAAATTGGAAAAGCTTGAAATAAGATTGGTACATACTACGTGGTTGTCCGGTATGCTTCGCAGGCGTGAAACTGGTGTCCCCGGGCACGTGGCGGGGTCCGGGAGAGTGGCAGGCCCGGCCTCGGCGGCTGCAGACCAGACCAGACCAGTCAGTACAAGCCAGGCCAACGCACAGCCAATCGCAATGCCAAAATGCCATTAAACTACGTAGATCGCAATAAACCCATGTTAAACAAAATGTTTTATGTCATAAGAAGCAAGTTTAGGAATTTATAAATGAGCCGCCATTAGTAATACGTAATTTCATTCACTAAATTTTGTTGGTGATGTGTCATTTTGCGTGATTTGGATATCATTCTAACTACACTAATAAAATAAATTTGTCGGACTTTGTCTAACATAACTATGGCCCACATAGTTCTAATTCTAAATGGTCTAGACTACCTTTCCTTTACACCTTTGCACACATCTTCCAGTTACTCTGTATTATATAACTATCTGTTCAGTCGTTTTGCATTTGTGTTACAATGAACAAAAACAAACTAGTAGCACTTTTTATAGTTGTATAGGCTTTATATAGTTTTCACGAAGAGGCCTCGGCTTTTTACCGCTTAGCAAAAAGTATCCTCGAATTTGGCGGACAACTCTTAAAACCAATCAAATATTTTTTGTGTGTACAAACTTGACCCTAGCTGAAGACGGTTCTGCAAACACACTCGGTATTATGTTCACTACACGTGAATGAAGCACGTGCAACATTTTGCAAACATCTTGATAATTGGGTCGAAGCATCTCTGAACAAGTGCCTGTCTATTCATTTTCTTGTCTTTTTCCCACTTAATATGTGTCACTTGTGGGGTCGGCACAACATGTTGCGAAAGGATTTGGCTTATGTTTTGCCACCGGCTGCCTGACTGACGTCAACACTTTATTTCTATC
Organism: Hydriomena furcata; assembly: GCA_912999785.1. Taxonomy (NCBI): domain Eukaryota; kingdom Metazoa; phylum Arthropoda; class Insecta; order Lepidoptera; family Geometridae; genus Hydriomena; species Hydriomena furcata. Next base: position 7,573,538 of record OU538821.1, read on the forward strand.
TATATATACATTTATAATAAAAAATACCGGCCAAGTGCGAATCGGACTCGCGCACGAAGAGTTCCGTAGATAATGCTATAAAAACGGCAAAAGATTTGTATGGGAGCCCCACTTAAATATTATTTTAGTATTGATGTTATAGCGGAAACAGAAATTCATTATCTGTGAAAATTTCAATTGTCTGGCTATCACGGTTTATGAGATACAGACTGACAGCGGATTCTTAGTAATAGAGTTTCGTTTTTACCCTTTGGGTACGGAACCTTAAAAAGTAAGCTTGGGGCACATTCGACCAGGATTTATTTGAAAATTACTGAACCGATTTTCATGGAAACTATGTATGTCATCTGGTAGATTATGGTCCCAGGAGTGTCAGCATGCATATTTTATTTTATACGATACTCAGAAATAAAGTTATGCATAATGTGTAATCAGTGATGACTGCCAAGTACGTTAGAATAAAGTCAAATGTGTAAATGAACAAAGATTTCATAGCATTCGTTTTCTGTACGAATCATTTTATTTTATATCTAAGCAAACTGCTGTTTTAACAATGGTTCATGTTTATAATTTATAGGCTCTGTTTAAACCGGTTTTCTCTCGCGATACCTCATTAAACTTCAACTACCTATAATACTTTATAACGTACCTTAGCAGATCGAGCAACAGCCACGCAATATACGATTTAAATTCGAACAAATGCCCGTATTTAGACATACCAGGGCACTAAGCAAAATAGGGCTTATTTAGAAAAAATATTTATTTGTTTTTAAAAGATTTTACGGAATAATCATTTGTAGATTCAAAAAAAAAGATCTAATAGGTTCATCTACCCACATAAATAACATCGAACTGTTACTGTTACTAATAACAATTGATCAGTTTTTCACGAAAGTTATTATGTTAATTAAGTAAGTATAAAATAAGTTCGCGGCGTTATAGAGCGACAAACATTCCCTTACAAACTTGAGGATTTATATTTGTAAGGTTGTAAATTTAATTATCAGTAGTTGAACCATTATTTTAATGTGTTCTTCATACTAAACCTGTAAAATATTTTACAAATATTAGATTTACGTGTGATTTTATGCACAAGTTAATAGTGCATAAACTTTTATGGCTCTATAGTGTATAACTATTACGCAAGTATATTGGAGTATATAGGCACATGTATATTGCATTTAATTGTACACACAGGAAACATCTGCCTTGGCAGTCAATTAAATAACACATCCTGTATTTTAATTTGTAAAGATGAACTTACATAGATCCACAGATTCGCAACTCAAATTAATAATGCTTAGGGCCTGTTTCATAATCTTCAAGTAAAGTGTTGATTAGTTACTTTCCAGTTAGCGCTAAATTAATGTAAGAAAGTGTCAAAACTAGCAAATGTCAAATGGTACGTTCGTTTTTGGTGATCGCCGAGTAGCTTACTTAGGACTTTACTTGAAGATGGTGAAACAGGCTCTTACTCAAACAACGAATTTTCTTTGTGTATACGATTATTTTATGTGGGTATGACCTACGATTCTTTATGTAGTCGACTACATAAAAATAATCGTAGGTATACTAGTAGGTAGTAGGTATATATCGATAGTTTATTATCAAACTTCATTTTACCAACTGCTAATCCATGAATAAGTCTCTCTACTCTCAGATTTTTGAAGATGTATCTAAATGGAATTTACATTTAGGACATGCCCATGCCCGTATTGCATATTTAGTGTACCATACGTTATAATACCACTTAACGCCACTTGGTTATATACATAGGTGTTTTCTGTTGTGAGCACGTTTAAATGCATATATTATACATTTTTTGAAGAAATATCGTTATATATCGTGTATTATCGTTCGTACATTTTTTATAGTATGTACGATTTTATCCTAAAACGTTTGTGGTTTCAAATTATAATTGCTTTTGTACATCTAGTGTAGGTTTGTACAATACGCCAACATTGCGGTTGTTAAACCTATTAAATTAATTTATTTTCCAGCATATCAACATATTTTATGACATTATTTTATTTTCGTCTAAGAGTAAATTTAAGTTATCATAGTTAACCATTTGGATATTTTTCGCAACCTAACCTCGTAAGCATAGATTGCAACCTGTCACGTATGGAATGCTAACTACTGCAAAATGTGGGCATGTGCCAAATATAATGTTTGGACGTGCCTCTGACTACCCCCACTAGACACCCTCAAAGGATCTAAGCGTCTTAAGATCTGAGAGGATGTCTACCGTACTTGGGGATTACAGTCGTGATCCCGATCGTGATCGTGATCCGAAAAAATAAATAAAATAAATAGGTTATTTTATTTATTTTTTATTTACAATTAGGTTTTTTTTAAAATACTGGATCAATTTTAAAACTTTATTTAAAGCGACTTTATCAGCAAGTAACATAGTCATTAATTTATGTTCAAACAAATTAAAGATCCCCAAGAAAATTACACGAATTTGCACCTAAAGTATCAAAAAATTGCCTATTAGTACACCCGTGCGAAGCCAAGGCGGGCTCTGCTAGTGCTAAATAAATCATGCATAACTCATTCATCATTTGTTAAAGTAAATATCATATAGTATATATTTAGTTGATGTAATCTGTCATCACGATACCTCGTTAACGTTTACTCCTATGTCCTTTGTGGGTAATTCTGCAAGCGTCGTTGCATTTATCGCGAGTCAAGATCGCTTCTTGTTTAATGAATTGCACTTCATTTGTTTAAAGGAACTTTATATATATAAATATTATTATTTATATAATATACTTTATACTATTTATCCTTCTAAAATAGATAAGTTTCTGTTTTATATTGACTTAGGTTTTTTCTTGTTTTTGTTCGTAAAAGACGAGTATCTATACGCCAATTAATGAATGTCAAGTACTGCAAATTGTGGACATGTGCCAAATTTAATATTTGAACATGTCTTTGACTAACCTCTTTAGACACCTTCAAGGATCTAAACGCTTAGAGATCCGAGATAATGTCTACCGCACTTAGAAATACAAAAAAAAAGATATTAAATGTTTTGAAGGTAGGCACAGAAAAACCTCAGTCGAAATAAAAAAAAACGATTAGAATAACGGGTGTAGCATTTTTCAAACTTACACTGCAAGGGGTACTTCACCTTTGGACTTCTGCTTGACACTGTTTTGGAGATACCCTATAATAAAAATATAGATCCTTACAACAATGAATTTGAATCTCATATTTTGCGTTTGATAAAACACGTGCTTACAAGTGAAGGAAAACATCGTGAGGAAACCAGTTAGTGTTCTTATTAGCGGCGATGAGCTTGCAACCTGTCACATATGGAATGCTAACTACTGCAAAATGTGGGTATGTGCCAAATATAATGTTTGGACGTGCCTTTGACTACCCCCACTAGTCATCTTCTTAGGATCTAAGCGTCTGGAGATCTGAGAGGATGTCTACCGTACTTGGGGATTACAGTCGTGATCCTATTTATTTATTTTGCACGATTCAATCCCATACGAATTTCCAGGATCCACCTATTTTTTTTTTGGGGTTCCGGTGAGCAATAGTTTCCTAAGTATAGCCCTCGTAAATCCTACTAATATTATAAATGCGAAAGTTTGAGAGTGGTTGTGTGTATGTTTGTTCCTCAATCAGGCCTAAACGACAAAACGGATCAAGTTGAAATTTGCTGTAGATGTAGATGCATCAAATCTGACATCACAGACTAAAAAAATACAGTCTTTTCTATTCGATTATTGAAATTTGGCAGGACAACGTCTGTCACGGGTCGGCTAGTAGTTACATATAAATACAGTATGCTGACGCTACTCGAACCAAAGGTAGACTAGTCTGGTTTTCACTACAAATTCTTGGAAATGGAGTACTGTGTAAACGTACCAGTGTGTGTGGCGATATCAATATTAATTCACAGTTATTAACTACTTAAACGAGCTAAGTAAATGTTGTAGTGGCTTGATGATCTCGCTTTTCTCACAAACATGAATTAAAACGATAAACATCAGTAAGTGCTGAATTGCCGCACCTCATGTATCCGTTTTTTAGGGTTCCGTACCCAAAGGGTAAAAACGGAACCCTATTACTAAGACTTCGCTGTCCGTCTGTCTGTCCGTCTGTCTGTCACAGGGCTGTATCTCATGAACCATGATAGCTAGACAGTTGAAATTTTCACAGATTATGTATTTCTGTTGCTGCTCTAACAACAAATACTAAAAACAGAATAAAATAAATATTTAAGGGGGGCTCCCATACAACAAACTTGTTTTTTTTGCAGTTTTTATAGATAATGGTACGGAACCCTTCGTGCGCGAGTTCGTCTCGCACTTGGCCGGTTTTTTTAATTCAGCTACTTTGTACAGAGGTACCTGTCTTTAATAATACCAATTTTCAAACTTCATAGTGTAATCTGTTCCATCCCGTTGATTTTACACTGTGGTTCTATTCATAGATAAACATTGTGTATACAGTTTTGCAATATACCGACCATTTAACATAACTGTATTTTTTGACACTTCATATAAAATAGGGGTCAAAATATCAACGTGGAGTCATTAGGTCATGTAGGGGGGGCTTTATCATATGAAAGGCTTTGATTTTCACAATTGAACAGAGCATTGCATATGAATCCTATATAATTTCGGTTTAGATTGCTCGGCATTCGACCGTTTCACTGTTATGTGCGATTTTGTCGAATTTATTGAACTATTTTTTAGTAGCTAGTTGTCGTTTATGAAACTGATAACATGAAATCGATACTTTTGCTTGCGAGTTAACGTTACATCGGTAGTAACCAATGAACACCTACACTTGCTTGCTAAAACCCTTGGGGGTTAGCATAAACCTAAATAAACATAAACTAAACAACTATCGTATCGACAACGTATCGTCCAAATGTCAAAACTGTCACTTTTTGAATAGTAAAAGTGTCAGTTTATGATGTTAGTAGGTTTGTAATACTTTTAGTGTAATAGTAAATGTGACAGTTTTGGCATTTGGACGATACGATAGTGGTTCGTGCTCAGGCCAGATCTGATCTTCTACGAGAATGTCCAGTTTTGTTGTAAATAAATCATAATCGAACTATGTGACACGTGACACGTGAACACGTGACCCCCATCATTATTATCACACATTAACCAATCATTAAGTACTGCAATCCCAATTACCTTTAGTAATAATTTGCTTTACTTATACGCACATACCATGACGTGCTGAGCAATCGAATCATTATTGTGATGAGTACTGACATGGCCGACATAAAGCTATTCGTATTATCTTTATACCAGTATCAGTACACTGGATATTGGAAGTACCTACCTGACTTCTGTATTTTGACCCGACGAAAAACGGAGAAGTTTTACAAGTCGACACGTATATATATATTTTTATGTATGTCCACTCACATCTTTTTACCTGGTAATCTGATTTGAATTATATTTTTATATTGCGTAGAGAATAGTCCCAAGCTGGTCCCAATAAAATTATATTAATGTAGGACTAATAGTTACTTCATAAAACTATTTTCCCTTGACTTTTCGATTAGTCGAAACATTTTCGTCGGTTTTCTTTATAGTTTTTGAAACGTAATTATATAAATTATTTTCTTATTGCAACCCTACACACCAATAGGAAGACACTCTTAAATTTCTAGTTTCAGTGATTAGGTTGTGTGTTGATAGATCAGTCAGTCAGTAACGCAATTTTTTTTTATGTATATTTAGATCAAAAATGCAACTATCTGAAGGTGTGAATGAATGTATTGTGAAAATGCTAACAGCGCGAAAGTTTGTACAATTCCTCCATGACGGCAAAAAAAACTTGCTTATAACACACTGTTGAATTCAATAATTACAAATTTACAATAAATAATATATTATTATTGAAACTATTGTTTACAAAAAAGTTTCGTTGTTTCGAATCCCAGCGTGCATCAATTTATATTACGGTTCGAAAAATTTATATGAAAACACGTGCTCAAAACGGTGAAGTAAAACATCGTGAGGAAACCAGTTAGTATTCTTATAAGCGGCGATGAGCATGCGACCTGTTACGTATGGAATACCAACTACCACAAAATGTGGGCGTGTGCCAAATGTAATTTTTGAACGTGCCTCTAGACATCTACAAAGGTAAATCCTTTGTAGATGTCGTGGAGATCTGAGAGGATGTCTACCGTAATTGGGGATTACAGTCGTGATCCTATTTATTTTTATTTACTATTGTTTACTGTGTTTTGGCTGATTGGCACATTTACATTGAAACTGGGCTTCATTAACTGACGGCAACGATCTTTATATAAAATAATTGCAAACTAACTCGTATCAATCTGCGGACTGCGGATGAGAGCCGCCGCTGGCCGTCAACCTCAATCTAACAATGACAAAAAGGATAGTATCATGAGGATAATATCAAGTACAGTAAAGCAATTGAAGATTGAACAAAGTTTTAAAAGTGTTTTATGAAGAAGAACCAGTAAAAAATACAATTCAGTAGTCACATTACAGAGTGGGTACCTAATGACCGCACATTAAGATAAGCACGTTTATTTGATACTAGCTACTCGCCCTGGCTTCGCACGAGTGTAATACGGGCTTACTACTAACGGACTACTAATTAATGAAAAGTATGTTCAAATTTTTCATAAGTACCTTAATCTAAATCGCTGATAATGTAACTATTGAGAGGTAAAATAAGTTAAAATTGGACCTGTTGTATTTTGTTTATCCATTACTAAAATATATATTTTCTCTTTTTATACGAGTAATATTTGCGTAGGTACTCAAGACGAGTAATAATTTTTTTGATGAATCGTATTTTCAATAACCGCAAAACATACGTTTTGATTTATGACAGAATGGTGAAACTTTCCTTGATATTTTTTTTTCCAAAGTTGGCTCTTCCAATTTTGTTTTTATTCAAAACTACGAATAGATAAACAGTTCATTTTTAGGGTTCCGTACCCAAAAGGTAAAAACGGGACCCTATTACTAAGACTTCGCTGTCCGTCTGTCTGTCTGTCTGTCCGTCTGTCTGTCACAGGGCTGTATCTCATGAACCGTGATAGCTAGACAGTTGAAATTTTCACAGATTATGTATTTCTGTTGCTGCTATAACAACAAATACTAAAAACAGAATAAAATAAATATTTTTTATATTATTTTCCCATACAACAAACGTGATTTTTTTGCCATTTTATAGTACGGAACCCTTCGTGCGCGATTCCGACCCGCACTTGGCCGGTTTTTTATAATAATTTGTTAGATAATCAATCATCACTACATAGTATAAAGCAACGTCGCTTCCCGCGTCTGTTTGTATGCTTATATCTTTAAAACTACACAACGGATTATGATGAAAATAAATGCTGTTAACGAGTATACAAAGACATTCTGTAATAAATTTTGGTATCAGCTTTGCACCCGTGCGAAGCCGGGGCGGGTCGCTAATACTACATCAAGCATCACCTACATTAATCTACATTATGTTAGTACGCTTACGGACTAAAAAATAACAATGAAATCCAATTTTATTTTACCATTGTACTATACTGTACTCACTGGCTTTTTTATACTGTGGTATTTAGTTTCGCATCTTACAAATGACCGACTCTGCGTTCGTAATCCGGGGATCCCGAAACAAATTAAAAGAATGACGTCAGTTGACGCCGGTAACATAAAAAAGTTCAGCAATTTATCCACTTGAAGACCTAGTATAACCACAATTAGTGATGTTTTTATTAATGTTTTTGTTCCCACATCAGCTGTATTAACAGAAGCTAACGCCTATACCCAACCAGAGTATTTTATTAATAACTAGTGGAAACCCACGCGACTTCGTTCACGAGAAATTATTTTTTAACAGACTTTAACACTTTTTTAGGGGTTGTATTCTGGTAATTCCTTTCTTAGTACACCCTTACACACCAAAAGGAATACACCCTCCACAATAAACCCCCAATATTTTATATTTAGATTTATTAATTTACTAGTACTTATATTATATGTTTAGTTAGAAAACTGCTGGACATTTCATTGCCTTTGCCGTATCCAAAGATCCTGTGCAAGCCTCATTTATGTACTCCCCTTTACTTATGCTACAGTCATTATCTGCCCATATCGCTACGTAAATATTTGCACATACTAATATTGTTCATACTGATTCCCCGAATGAACTAATTGTTCGTCACACTGCCGAGCCTAGCGCGGTGGCGACGACACGAGCGCGAGATATCAAACATATGAAACTTGACTTTGCGTCCACAGTGCAGTGATGGCGCGATTCATATGTCGCGCCCGTCCTAAGCCAGCGCGCCATACTCGCAGTGTGGACAAACGTTTAAGACGTGAATTTGGTATATTAGAAACTTCTAGCTCCTGTAATTTCGGAAAATTCGGGAAGAGTCTCATCTCATCTCCTATTCGTATACTTGTATATTCAAAGTCAATAGAAACTACGCATAATTGGTACAAAAATATGTCATTAGGTAAGTAATTGAGACGATTTATGTGGTGTGTTGTTAAATGGAAAATTGATAAGTTGGGGTAAGCACGAATAGCATGATTGTAGGTATGTTTCTATAACTCCGCGGACATCACACGTCCGTTCCGTCTATTAGCGTCAAGACAGCCAATCTATCTGTCACGCCAGCATTTGCTCGGTTAGTATATCATCAAAACAACACTATATCTGCCATTTTCTTGACAATCATTCAAATAAATTACAGCAACCACTTCGGTGTATTATATTTATTAAAATAATCTTTTTCATAACCGAAGAATTTGGATCGTTTCAAACGAACACTTTTTTGTTTATGGCCGGATTCAGAAAATGATAGTCATTAAATACAATTGCTTTTGAAAACTATAGTTATTAGTTATAATCAGCATAATAAATAGACGTTTTTAAAGTGAAAAAGGACGCAAAATAAACATCGCAGATGCTTTATTAAACCGTTTATATTTTTCATTATTTCAAACGAATCTGAACTCAATTCAATATCAGTAGGTAAGTAATAAGGAATGTTTATGGGTAGATTTGGATATACTCTTTTTTAGGGTTTCGTACCCAAGAGTAAAAACGGGACCCAATTACTTAGACTTTGCTGTCCACGTTTGTTGTATGGGGGTCCCACTTAAATATTGACTTTATTCTGTTTTTAGTATTTGTTGTTATAGCAGCAACAGAAATACATAATCTGTGAAAATTTCAACAGTCTAGCTATCACGGTTCATGAGACACAGCCCTGTGATAGACTGATGGACGGACAGACAGATAGACAGACAGACAGACAGACAGACGGACAGCGAAGTCTTAGTAATAGGGTCCCGTTTATACCCTTTGGGTACGGAACCATAAACAACAATCGCTCAATACCAAGTCGCAAATATAGTTAGCTTTTTTTTATAAAATAGGGTTACCCCTTTTTTTGCAACTCTTACCAATGTACCTAATCCTTGACTGTAATACGTACTGTACAATCTTAGATTTTATTTCAATAGTAATAAAGGATCCCATGGTATTGTGACGGAGAAGCAGCCGCTGATAACATCTAGATGAGACATTAATTACCTTGATAGTATAACTTGATTACTGGTGGATCGTAGCCTTAAGGTGCGGACTGATTGCACATTCAGTTGTAATGCTCACTGCTAGTTTATCACTTCACAAAAGTATTTATTGCACATAATCTTCGTTCTAATTGTACTGTCACTATTTGTTTTAATTAATTAATGTAAAATAAGGCGACGACCTCTTCATGCCACTGCTTGAAGACGAATGCTTCTGTTCATATAAGCCGTTGCTTATTTACCTTACGATAGTTGTATACCTAGGTATTAACATTGTCCAAACAATTAAATTGTTGTTATATCCTGAGCCGTTTTTAATAAAGTAATTCAGAGTTTGTGAGTCAGAGCCTACAAATGCACGGTGAAGATTTATCTACACTTATATTACAAACAGGAAAAAAAAAATTGTATTTTGCAACGGAAAAATAAAAAACCGGCCAAGTGCGAGTCGGACACGCGCACGAAGGGTTCCGTACCATTATCTATAAAAACGGCAAAAAAATCCTGTTTGTTCGTATGGGAGCCCCACTTAAATATTTATTTTATTCTGTTTTTAGTATTTGTTGTTAAAACAGCAATGGAAATACATAATCTGTGAAAAATTTAACTGTCTAGCTATCATGGTTCATGATAAGGCGAGTGTGAAAGGGAGCGTTGGAAGAGGAAGACCTCGGCGTATTTTCCTGGACCAAATTGGTGACGTTTTGAAAAAAGACCAGGTCAAGAGTACTCTAAATATATTAACGAAGAATATAGCCGGATAATATTCTTTGCCTTGCCTCAAACTGATACTGTTTTTATGGAAATGAAAACCCTAAGCGATGTTATGATCTTGTCAAATCATCATTTTTTCATCACCTTTTTCCACTTACGTAACGTGGGTTCGGCACAAAATAGCCGCCTTCCTAACGTCAACCCTCTTTGGGATGTTAGGATCTTGAAAAATATTGCACAAAATTGCAACACTTCAGAATGTTGGGAGTTGAATAAAAATACAATTATGAGTCACGCTCTTGTTTTTCATTCGCGATAAAATCATGAATGGAGTAAATAGCACAAATCTTCCGTAACACGTCACCATGCAATACCGCAAATCCAATGTATTTTGTACATAAACCAAGAGAATTGGTGTCCTAAGTTGTTCAAACGATGTGATCCACCAACGGGCTAGATCGCGCTGGGTGAAATTGTGTTTTGAATATTTATGTATTTACTAGTAGACGTTGTCCTGTCAAATTTAAAAAAAAACAACAGATTAAAACCCTGTCAGTTTTTCCCGAACTTTACGCTTACCTCGGGTATAAAAAATACCCTACGACCTATTCTCATACATTATAAAAATCATAAAAATCTGTCTAGCCGTTTCGGAGGAGTTTGGTTACAAACAATGTGACGACGTTCTTAGAAACTTTAAATTTGAAGGGAGTATTTTTGGTGTGTAGGTATGTGTGCACTAAGAAATTAATTCCCAAAATTCAACCCCTAAGGGGTGCAGTGAGGGTTGTAGTTGAAAATAGTCGCAAGGGTAGGTACCTAATCAGACAACGGCTAGCGGGATACCTCGCTTAGAAAAAGGATCACCTTGTTGATTTAATGTGTTTATGGTCCTTTGTACTATTAGCATTAGAGCAAGTATTAACACTAAAAATGCGAAAATTGTTGGCATTAAGCGTCTATCCCTAAAAAACGAGGACAAGTAATGCGGCGATGGGCTTGCAACCTGTCACGTATGGAATGCTAACTACTGCAAAATGTGGGCATGTGCCAAATATAATGTTTGAACGTGCCTCTGACTACCCCCACTAGACATCTTCAAAGGATCGAAGCGTCTGGAGATCTAAGAGGATGTCTACCGCATTTGGGGATTACAGTCGTGATCCTATTTATTTTAAGTAATGCCCTAATGTTAATTCTTGATGAATAATATAACCACAACCGCACGTTATCATTGTGGCTTTTGTGTAAAAACAAACAAAATTAAATCTACCTACATACCGCATGTAGCACTAAATGCTACCGTTTCTAAGTTTTTTTAAGTACGAACGTACTTGGTTATATTTACAGATGATTGATGAGTGAGACGTGAGTGAGACTCAACCTTGGTTTCAGTGAATACGGTGGCAGGCATTCAACGACCGTTTTACAGACATCGAATACAGTAAAATATTATTAAAAACCGGCCAAGTGCGAGTCGGACTCGCGCACGAAGGGTTCCGTACTATTATCAAAACGGCAAAAAAATCACGTTTGTTGTACGGGAGTCCCACTTAAATATTTATTTTATGTTCTTTTTAGAGAAATACATCATCTGTGAAAATTTCAACTGTCTAGCTATCATGGTTCATGAGATACAGCCCTGTGACAGACAGACGGACAGACAGACGGACAGCGAAGTCTTAGTAATAGGGTTCCGATTTTACCCTTTGGGTACGGAACCCTAAAAAACCGGCCAAGTGCGAGTCGGACTCGCGCACGAAGGGTTCCGAATCATTATCTATAAAAAACGCCAATAAAACACGTTTGTTGTATAGGAGCCTCCCTTAAATATTTATTTTATTCTGTTTTTAGTATTTGTTGTTATAGCAGCAACAGAAATACATAATCTGTGAAAATTTCAACTATCTAGCTATCACGGTTCATGAGGGCCCTGTGACAGACAGACGGACGGACAGACGGACAGCGAAGTCTTAGTAATAGGGTCCCGTTTTTACCCTTTGGGTACAGAACCCTAAAAACCTCAATGTTGCGCACACTAAACACACTGTCATTCCACATGTCTAAGCGCGGTTAAATATTTTTTCTTTATACAGATAACATTATAAAAACACAAACAAAGCTGCTTTTGCCAAGTCATTAAACTTGGTCCGTAGCACATTATTTATGTTGATAAAGTTATCTTGCGAGGCGATCAAATCCAATAAAAAATGGCTAAAAACTTGCACGCTTAGTATCTGCCAAAATCTGGTATTTTTTTTGTGCAGTCTTACGAGCATAGTTAATTGTTTAAATGCCGGACACAAGGTCAAACAAATCCTGGCCTGGGATTTCTTGCTTATGTGTGTTTTGCTTCTTTCCTCTCGAGTCAACTACGCAGGATGGCCATAGCTAGTGACATGGGCAATGGACATGGCTCGCTCACTACGAAACGCTTTACTATTTCAATAAGTTTACTTACGCAAAAACGTGTATTTACCTAATACTTAAGCGTTAGTCATCATGTCTAATTTATATTTAGAATTATAATATACTAGCAGTCCGCCCTGGCGTCGCACGGGTGTAATAATGATTTTATGGATCATTTTTTTACACCTTGGGTTACATTATCGAAGTTTTCATAAGATCCCTAATAGTTAGACATATAGTATTATGGACTTTTTTGTATATATTGATGTTATCTATAAAATTGTAGTAAATTACTTTGCTCTATTGTCAATAATTTCCGCAGCGTATACGATATAAGGATCTTTTATATTTTTTTCACACGTTGGGTTACTTTATCGAAGTTTTCATACGGATCCCTAACATTTTTGAAAATAGTCTATAGCCTATGTTCATCAGGGATAATGTAGGAATCTAATGGTGAAAGAATTTTTAAAATCAGTCCAGTAGTTTCGGAGCCTATTCGATGCAAACAAACAATCAAATCTTTCCTCTTTATAATATTAGTATAGATTACCGACAATCTTTAAAAAAAAAAGACGTGTGGCACTCGGAGACTGCCGCGGTAAAGCTATTGCATAACATTTTTTATCAACTTATGTATTACTTATGGAAAATGGCCAACGAACGATTCGGTTCGCGTTCGGAAAACTTAGTTTACAAAAATCGATTTATACCTATGTGTAATTTACATTATCGATTTTTTGAAATCCAAAAAGAGAAATCTCTAACACTCACACTCACGCATATTGCGTGAGTGTGAGTGTCTCGTAAAATTTTGCGTAAATTTTCGTTACGAAATTTCTGGATTCGGTCTCCACGCTCAAGGCCCGCGATAGAAGCTATGCAATAGCTTAAAAATTATGTTAGATTTGCCGGATTCTTTTCTTTGTAAATGAATTTAATAATGAAGTAGGTATTTCTGCTTATCATTAACTATAACCTAAACAAAATACTTGAGCGCGTCACCGCGTATAATTGTTAGATCATTGATGAAGTTTAATTGTGTGTGTGCGATTTATTTTAGTGGGTTGATCTAGCTTCCTTTCATCAGCTGCGTCGGCACACCGACTTGCAAATAAAACGATTCATTGGAGAAAGTTAAATGTGAAATCTTTGCTCGTATGTAAAACCAGGGACCGAATAACCGAAAAATTAAGATACCTCTATTTATCGATATGACGTCATACCGATAAATTCCGGTATTCCATATATTTCAATACCTAAAAATATAACGGTACCGAAAAGCTTCTACCGAAATTCATAGTGGTATACTAAAGGTTGAATAACGATACCGCAATTTCTACCCAAATATTATAGGTTTTCTCACTCCCCCGCGCGGCGGGGAGCGGCGGCGGCGGCGGTCGGTGCATCAAACGACTTACTACGTTTGTTTTGTTGTGTTGTGTCAGTTTCAGTTGTGTGTGATGCGACATACGAACTATACCTATAGCGAACTGCAAATTCAAAATCGAACTCAAAATTTCATTACTTAGATGATAGGTCTGTTCCCTACCTACGTAGTAGGTACTGTATCTACCTCTACCTAGTAGGTATTGTCGGCGGATCTTAGTTTAGTTAGGTAAGTATCTACCTACCTACGTAAAGATAGCTGTTTGGTTGCGCGGCAGACAATTTTTGACCTTATCCAGTGACACATAACCATTCTTGCTGTGACACGGCACGTAGGTAGGTAGGTACCTACTGACCTTACCTGCCTCACTATGTTTTGTACCTATTGAATGTAGGTACCTGCCTACCTCGGTACCTACCCACCTAGGTAGGTAGGTACCTACCTACAGTTCTGCCAGCGGGTCTAGGCATTCGTGTAGTTAGCTGTGTGTACGCAGAAATGGTTTTGTGTCAGTGACACAAAACCATGATAAGGTCGAAAATTGTCTGCCGCGCAACCAAACAGCTCACTTCACAGATGCCAAGATCCACCAACCCGGGTCAGCCGGCTTATTTCGTAAAAACTATGTTTATCATGTTATGGCTTTCAATGAAGTTTAGGTGGGACATATAAATTGGAATTCTCATAAATTTTAGAGAATACCTACCTACCTATTTCACCTAAACTGCATTGAAAGCCGTATAGAGTAGGTAGTACCTATGTACTTTACTTACTATTAAAGTATAAATATTATGTGGTATGTGGTAGGTAAGTATAGGTTACCTAATACCTACCTATAATTAAAAATTTATAATAGGTAGATATTTGTTTGACCCACCCACCTATGCACTGTTGCGTAGTGAAGGGTAAGACTAGGAATAGATGCCTCACTGTTGTGCGTGTGTAGTGAAGGGTAAGACTGGGAATAGATGCCTCACTTTTCGAAGTTTATATCGTATTTACTTACCTATCTACATATATAAAAATTTTGCTTTACCTACTGACTGACTGATCTATCAACACACAGCCTAAACCGAAACTTAAAATTTCTTCAGCGCTGTAGGTTGTGCGTTCAATCCCAACCCGGGGCAAATATTTGTGTGATGAACATAGATATTTGTTCTGTGTCTGGGTGTTAGTACCTAACTATATCTATCATAATTATTTATGTACCTACTTAAGTATAAAATTATTTACCTAAGTATTCTATCAGTTAACTAGTTCCCATAGTACAAGCTTTGTTTAGTTTAGGGCTAGATGGCGATGTGTAAAATGTCCAACAATATATATCTATTTATTTATTTATTTATTAGTTTAACATAAATCTATTTGTTATTATAATAACTGCCACAGATGACTAACTCCATCAAAATAAGTATAAATAAATATATGGACGGGCAGAAAACTGTATTAATTTGTGGGAAATGGTATGTGGGTTTTATTTATTTCTTCTCAATGTGTATAACCTTTTTTTAGGTAGAAAAAGACGTCTGTCATCAGATGTTTTTTGCGGCTTGGATGTTGGAATGTCGCAGAGTATTTTGCCGACAGTTAGCAAACGCAAAAAAGCAGATCATAGACGAGTTTCTAATTCATCTGATGAAGGATCGCCATCAGCCCCAGTGTCCCCTGTATATGAATCTGATTTACATTTGAAGAACTGTATGCCGTCGCCGAAAAAAGAAAAAGAGAAACCAGGAACTGAATGTGTTTTCGAATGCGATGATTGTGTCAGAGAAAATAAAATTGATAAGGGAAGTTATCATTTCTGTCACATGCTCTTGGATGAGCTACAATTTGTACGTCCATGTATGCGAAACATGGCGTATAGGCATATCTTAAAGATTGTTGACGCAGTAAAAGGGCAACATAAAATGGGCGAAGAAATCCAAGTAACTTATCCACCTTTTAAACACTAGATGTACAACAAAATTGATTAAAAATAAAAAAACTATGCAAATTTTAAACATGTATTAATGTTATCTTTATTACTTATTTTATATTTCCTACTAATATTATAAATGCGAAAGTTTGTGTAGATGGATGGATGTTTGTTACTGTGCAGTCGGCGGATCTAGGCACTCGTGAAGTTAGCCGTAGAAACGCACAAATGGTTATTATGTCACTGTATAAAGTCGAAAATTGTCTGCCGCGCATCCAAACGGCTAACATCACCAGTGCCTAGATCCGCCGACTGCACAGTAACAAACATCCATCCTACAACTACTTCAACTACTAAACAGACAGATTTGGTTGAAATTTGGTTTATAGATAGACTATGACCGGGTATAGATAAAAATTGTCCTATATTTAAATACAGGTCATAATCTAATACGCTAATCAGTAATTAATTGTTCTGTTGGCAACGTTCTACAATTAGAATTTCCAAAAAAATAAACAATTAAAACAATTTCGCTCTTATTCCTTTACAATAAAGTCTAAATTTGAGTAATCTCAAAATTTTAAATTTGGAATTATTTTTTTTCGTTTATTTCTGATGAACGAAATAAATAAGAAAATCAAAATTTCACTTTACTTTTATTGACTAGATTTACGTAAAAAAATAGTTAAATTACTTAAAACTAGCCTACGTTTTAAAACTGTCATCCTAATAAAGTCTAAATTTGAGTAATCTCAAAATTTTAAATTTGGAATTATTTTTTTTCGTTTATTTCTGATGAACGAAATAAATAAGAAAATCAAAATTTCACTTTACTTTTATTGACTAGATTTACGTAAAAAAATAGTTAAATTACTTAAAACTAGCCTACGTTTTAAAACTGTCATCCTGAGGTTACGCAAATTTAGACTTTAACGTAAAGGAATAAGAGCGATGGTGTTTTAGGATTCCGAAATTTTTTTATGGGCACAATAGAATCGCCACCTACTTTAATTTAAATTTTATCATAAAGAAATAAAAGAGAAGTTATGTGTATTTATTAGGTAAATACCTACCTGCCGGTAATTTATTTTCCCGACATTTCGATTATGTTACTTACCTACAAATAATTACAATAGCCATGGTCGCGAGCAGACGTCATAGTCGGGAAAATAAATTAAAGGTAGGTACTTAATTACGTGATAAAGACCCGTGTCAAAATCTATAGTTAAAGGTAGGTATGTACCTACCTACTGTGCGTGAACGCGTGCGCAACAGAACAGAACAAACAAAGTTTTATTAACCTGTGTGTCGCTCGATTGACAAAGACGTGTGTGTGCGTTCACAACAAACGAACTCGCTCTGAGTTTTGCCCCTCACGCGCCCTCCCCCCCCCTCCTCCCTTCTCTCATAGCCGACGAACGACACTCAAGATTTTTTCGATACCGTTATTCCATACCGGTATAATTTCGGTATGGCCCAACCGCTATCGAATAACGGTACCGTTATATTTTTGCGGTACCAATACCGTTAACCTCTACCGCTTTCAGTCCCTGTGTAAAACATTAAACTCGGCAAAGGACGGCCGACAGCCAAGCACCGCGAGGAATAAAACATTTTAATCTCCATTTTTGGTTAGTAATGTCGAAAAATAATATCAAGGCGATCTTGTTGAATTACAATGACATATAAATTTAATTCAACTATTTAAAACCTCGATTTAATTGTGCTGGCGATGGTATTGGCCAATGGAGTTTGTCTTAGGGCATCTGCGCGTAATAAGTATATCAATGAAGGCTGACCTAATTGAAATTAATCCTTCGAACTTTTCCTGCCATTCATAGGAATATCTGGTAATTTTATTGTTTTGCAACCACTTCGTAGATTCTGATTTATGTTGGCGATTACATCGTAAATGTTTCCTAGGTTTATCTGAGTAGGTCGCAGTAAAATATTGTTTTTTTTTTTACATTCAGCAAACTTTACAATGATGGTCATTTCGTTGTGTCCAAGCTTGAGGTGACGCTAATTTAGACTTTAACGTAAAAGGAATATAAGCGATCGTTGTTTACGAAATTTAAGCTTTAGATTGGAAGCAACAGAATCGTCACCATTGTCTCTTTAAATTTTGATTCAATAATCTGTGATGAGAGTTTTCAAAAATCACATGCTGTTATTGTGCACCTTTTTATTTTGCTATATTTTTTTAAAGATTTTATATTAGACAAGTGAGTCTAATAAAAAACTGCCAAAGTGCGAGTTTTACTCGCGGACGCAGGGTTCAAGGTTCCGTACCACTATTTACAAAAAACGGCAAAAAATCCCCACTTTAATATTAACTAGCGACCCGCCCCGGCTTCGCACGGGTAGCATGTTATTATACATATAAACCTTCCTCCTGAATCACTCTATCTATTAAAAAAAACTGCATCAAAATCCGTTGTGTAGTTTTAAAGATATAAGCAAACATACATACATACAGACGCGGCGGGAAGCGGAAAGCGACTTTGCTTTATACTATGTAGTGATTATACTCTGTTTTTAGTATTAGTTGTTATAGCGAAACCACAGAAATACATCATCTGTGAAAATTTCAACAGACGGACAGCGAAGTCTTAGTAATAGGGTCCCGTTTTTACCCTTTGGGTACGGAACCCAACCAGAACCTAAACCAGATGTCTTATTATCGTGTTATCTTGCTACGCCATTTATGTATGTATACATATCTTTATGTACTATTTTTGTATAAATGTCTATGTACCTACCTTACCTTTACCATGAGTAAACAATCGTCATTTTGCAAGCTGCTCAAATATAATAAATAAGACGAGAACTATGACGTCATTTCGTAAAATTTTGTATTGATGACCCAGTTTTTGTATTTTTTAGGGTACCGCACCAAAAAGGTAAAAACGGGACCCTATTACTAAGACTTGGTCCGTCTGTCCGTCTGTCTGAAATAAATATTTAGGTGGTCTCTTACAACAAACTTTTTTTTTGGCGTTTTTTATAAATAATGGTACGGAACCCTTCGTACGCTAGTCCGACTCACGATTGTCCGGTTTTTTTTAATTTGTATCCTCCTTCTACAAAGTACCATGTTTTGATTAGATTAACTTTAACGAATAATTCCAAGTGTTACTTTCTTAGTCTCATTAAACTAAATAAAACGGTAATTTACATGAATTATGCAAACAAATCACTTAAAATCCGAAATATCTGTTAGAATTAGCGCCCCTATGCGTTTATAATTTTTACTGAGTATTTTAAATATGAGAACACACGTACATAAGTAACCGCAGTAAAACGAAGTGAAATGCCTGGTTTTTATTAGAATTTTCTTATCGATAAGTTCATGTGTATGAGTATAAAACGTTTCGTTATTTACTACACTGTCTTGTGTAATATATCGGTTACTAACCTATTAAAAATATATTTCTTCAAATAACGTGCCATGATTAAATAATACCGTAATCAAAAAGTAAACATTATAGCAAAAAATTAATGCGCTAATGGCTAATTTATCGATAGAATAAGTTTGTGAGTTTGTATATATGCTTGTGCCCTAATCAGGCCTAAACGACAAAACGGATTAAGATGAAATTTGCTGTAGATGTAGATATAATACTTGAATAAAACATAGACAACTTTAAAATACGCAAAACATCCCCAAAATGATTAAAAAAACGCAAAAGGTTTGATTTTAGTATAGATATATATGGTGTGCAAATCTGACATCAGTCGTCACAGCAACGTGTCACTCTATACGATTATTGAAATTTGGACAGGACAACATCTGTCGCGGGTCTGCTAGTTTAATATATTTTTATATTTACACTTAAACTCATTAGAAAACAAACAAACATTACAGCTCATTAGAAAACAATTAATAGAACTGACAGGAAGTCATGGTGATTATCAAATAGTACCTATCTATGGGTTAGTTTCGCTATGCTCGATTCCCGCTATGCTCGCCAATCGACGCATTTACGCCGATTGACTGCATGCTGTCAAAAAAGTATTAAAACAAGCATTTTTAACTGACGTAAAAAGAGGAGGTTCCCAATTCAACAAGTATATTTTTTGTTGCTTTTTAGGGTTCCGTTCCCTTAGGGTAAAAACGGGACCCTATTACTAAGACTTCGCTGTCTGTCTGTCTGTCACAGGGCTGTATCTCACGAACCGTGATAGTTAGACATGTAAAATTTAAAAAAAAATATATTTTCTGTTGCTGCTATAATAACAAATACTAAAAACAGAATAAAATCAATATTTAAGGGGGGCTCCCATACAACAAACGTGATTTTTTTGCCGTTTTTATAGATAATGGTACGGAACCCTTCGTGCGCGAGTCCGACTCGCACTTGGCCAGTTTTTTATGTATGACCGCGCATATCTTTTTACCTGGTGATCCGATTACGATGAAATTTCAATTGCGTAGAGAATAATCTCAAATTGGTCACATTTAAATTATATTCCTGTAGGACTTCATAAAACTTAAATAAACCAGCCAAGTGCGAGTCGGACTCGCGCACGAAGGGTTCCGTACCATTATCTATAAAAACGGCAAAAAAATTACGTTTGTTGTATGGGAGCCTCCATTAAATATTTATTTTATTCTGTTTTTAGTATTTGTTGTTAGAGCAGCAATAGAAATACATAATCTGTGAAAATTTCAACTGTCTAGCTATCATGGTTCATGAGATACAGCCCTGTGACAGACAGACGGACAGACAGACGGACAGGCAGACGGACAGACAGACGGACAGACAGACGGACAGACGGACAGCGAAGTCTTAGTAATAGGGTCCCGTTTTTACCCTTTGGGTACGGAACCCTAAAAACCAATACCTATTGTTTCTTGACTTTTCGATTCAGAAGAATTTCGTCGGTTTTCTCTTTACGTAAATTATTTTTCTATTTTTATGTAACTGTTTTTGTGTTACAAATCCTATTTGGACTGTACGTACCTTCCGATTGGTTGGGTGATGGCTCGTCGGCGGAGGACTGGACGTAAAGGCTCTGCCGGTTTCCCAGTCCTCCTCCACACAGACGATGCAGGACAGCCGCTGGGTCGTTTAGTGGGTATACCGGTCTCAGACCGGGGAGTCCCACATATCCCACCCATCCCCCAATGGGTGGGAATGCGTAATGCATTTCTCCCAGCGTTAAAAAAAAAATAAAAAAAAAAATGGTTTGATGAACCAAAAACGAGACTTGTCTCATATTGGGCCTTAGATGGATGGAGTGCTCAACGAATACATGACCATAGCCTTGTGAACATTGCGAACTTCTACAAGAGCCATTCGTTTAAATGGGGCATTGGATTACTACCCATTGTCTTATCACGAATGTCAATAAGATCGTTTATCGATTAAATATGGGTGGCCCCATGGCTGAACCGGGCTATAGAAGATAGGTAATTAACCTTTAAACAATCGTCGTCTCAACAGAAGTGGAAGTGAATAACTATATGAGAATAATTATGATTGTTTTAATTTTGACTGGTCTCACAGCTCAGTTGGTCTACGTTCTGTTCTGCAGGTTGAGAGTTCGATTCTCACCCAATATTTGTGTGATGATTTGTTATTTGTTCTGTGTCTGGGTGGTATAAAATACCTAGATATAAAAAAATAATAATAATAATCTAAACAGGTGTTGAGTACTTACTACAAATTTTTCGGGTTTTTGTGTGAGCAGTGACTACCCGGATAAAGGTAATGTGATAAAAACATAAAAAGAAACTGTTTTTAATTTAGGTAGGTCTGCTAAATTATGTAAATTAAATATTTTTTGATTCGGATCGAAAACTAAAACAGTTGTTTTTATGAGCCTCTCTTGAATGATAAATGTTGTTATTAACCGATTTGAAAAGAGTGGAGGATATAGGACTCAAACTTCCCGTTTGGTCCCATTTAAATTTGAGGAAAAATGGGTGAAAAAGCATTGAATGAAATTTTGTATTGGACTTATGACAATATGAAGTTGGTTTAGTTTTATTAAACGTAATTATTTTGAGTCGGTTCACCGCTCAAGTCGTCATATCATAATATATAATAGAAGCTATAGAAGCCTCCAGACGACTTTTATTACGCTGACCAATGCGCAATATAAAAATAGATTTAGTAAATAAAACTATTCGCCACATTCTCACGCAAGCCTGGCTTAGTACAAGATTTTGTAAGTTATTTTGCATCAGGATATTTCTGTATAAAAGAAGTCAAGCGAAGTTAGCTCTTGATGCGCGGCCATCCCATCTCACAGTGTTGCAAACTCGTTTGAGATACCTACCGTTCATGGTTTGGATCTGTGGATGTGTGCGTGGTATTTATTCTGTGGCTGGTACAGCCATGCCGTGGCGCCACCAAGTTGCTTGAGCTAGGTACCTACTTACATACATCAAGTGCAGCCGCTCATCTGCACCTAGTACCTATCTACCATCTCTATTCTCATCAATGAATTTACTTTTTGCATGATATTATTCTGTATTATGTGTTATTTATAAAACGCAGAGGTCGATGACTTTCGATTGAATATTTTAATGATACTATTTATCAAATTCCAGCTTAAAACCTTTTAAATCATTTGGCCAAACCAACCGAGGTTGTCTTAACTCATAGAAGCTTGGACTGCAGAAAATTCTCAAAGAAAAAGAATAGAGCTCAGAAATATAAACAAACAATATTGGTGTCAAAAGAGCGAGTTAGTAACCTAATCAAAACTACAAGTAAATACCTAGTTACTTGTTATCCAAACACGAACAATGTATTTATCACAGCACACATTTGCATACAAACCGTCCTAAATATAATATCAGTATTGACGAGGCAAACAGTTCGAGTGAATGGAACACGTTCGCATCACTAGGCTTTGTTTGAACGATTTGTTTAGAAATTAACGTCGACGGTGTAACCAGACAGCGATAACAGATGTGGTAACGTACACTCATTTGTATTTGAAAAGTAATTAGGAATTCCCAAGCAGGTAAATTATTTTGCAGAGAAACCGCTAGGTTGACCTAATTTATTATCTGCATCAAAAAGTAGGTAACGGAGAATAATGAATGGACTGGGGTAAAAAACAACATTTTCCTGGTTTTAATTTTAAATAACCTTTATGTACCTATATGCACTAGTAACTTTACAATTGTTTTGAATAGTATGCAGGTTGTGGTGAAAATTCTGTGGCCTCCACAAACTGACTAAAATTTGGTAGAGGTACCTTCAATACGAACGATTTTTCTGTTATTCCGCAAATTGTATACCTTCATCTAAGTGTAGTTAACGCAAATTTACATAAGTACATGTTGACTAAATTTAGGTTGACATTTTTAAATCACTGTACGAAAATTATAAATATTATTAAAAATGTCATAATTTTATGCTGGTTGTGGTGGCAATTCTGTGGCCACCACAAACTGACTAAAATTTAGTAGGTACCTTCAATACGAACGATTTTTCTGTTATTCCGCAAATTGTATACCTACGTCCAAGTGATACATATTACTAGTAAAGGCCCTGTATGTCGACGATTGCTCTTTTTCGAAACGAAAAAAGAAATACTTCTGAACAAGCCACATCTCCTATTTTTATAAATATATTCATATATTCCTAATATATTATATATATATATAATATATTCCTGGAGATCTGAGCAGTGTGTACCTTAGGGATGGCAGTCTTGAACCTATTTTACATTATATTCCTACTAACATATTTTCCCAAAGAGGGTTGACGTCGTTGCCGGTTGTAAAACACCGCAAGACAAATCCTTGTACCTACATGTCCTACATATTGCGCGACCCCGCATAAAGTTGGATAAGGGCAAGATGATGATGATGATTATATTTTTACAAAATAGTATTGTAACTTATTCGTTGTTGAGTTACGAAACCCTACATTAAAAAACTGGCCAAGTGCGTGTCGAGTCACGCGCAATGTAGGGTTTCGTAGTTTTCACAGTTAACAACATTATTATAAGTAATTTTCAACGATATTTGTACTAAAAAGTTTACTTCTAGTTTACGAGTCGAGCAATTTAGAAAATACATTTTCTTAGTTGGTTAATGATTACTCGTAAACTTGTAAAGCCTACTTAGCCGTGATAGTTTTCCTTTTAAATTCGTTATATGTACTACTACCGTGTTTTATTTCACACCTCCAAAACCAATCGCATAGCTGGTAAGGGGGGGGGACACTTCACTCTGACAAAATTTTGCACCTTAAAGCTTAATATTTCACAAACAGATCTCTTAACCCTAGAGAGCTAACGTTCATACTACCATGATAAGCTAACCATTCGACTTTTTGACGTTCATTTTTTGAATGCATATTTTTTAATATTCTTAAATTATTTGAATTTATTTGACTATAAGGAATTAAGGTTCGGAAAAATTACGTATAAGCTAACCATTCGTCAAAATGACGAGTACATCGTAGGTATCTCAAAAACTAAAACACTTACCGACTAAACTCGATCACCATGTCCTAGATACTAGTGGCCACTAAGTTGGCACGAGAGGGCGAATCTCCCGGTAGAAAAATTAGAAAGATACAGTAAGATTTTTATTAGGTGTTCGTCATTTTGACGAACGTTAGCTTTCTAGGGTTAATCGAAAAGTTGTCTTCACAAACCCATAATGTTATTTAAAGACCTATTTAACGACACCCCACACCATATGCGAGAAAACTTTAGGTGTAGGGAAGGTACCAAAATGATGTAAAACAAAATGATTTTCTAGATTTTATTCTACGACTTTGCTATCATTACTAATATGTATATACATGCCAAATTACAGCTTTCTAGCACCTAAACTCTCTGAGCTTAGCTGCGGACGGACGGACATGGCGAAACTATAATGGTTTCTTGTAGACTACGAAACCCTAAAAAGTTATGTAAGTAGCTATCATCATAAATGTTCACTTAGGTATTTATTATTCGAACATACATTCGGAGTGTCAGTCTTTCCAGTTTAAAGCCAAAAAGGTAGCGGCTCGTATACTTATTCCGAATATTGAAACAGCATAGCAAGGCTACTTGAGATTCAATGCGCGAAGTGCCGTCGAAACAACCTTGCTGCAAGGTTTTGGTATAAGAGACCACACTAAATGGAGTGATCGCTTCCTTGCCTTGCTTAAGCCATCAATCATCTATCGTAGTGTAATGTCGTATGGAATTCTTCTCTGGGGTAAGGCAGCAGACATTCAAGTTATTTTTGTTTTACAAAAACGGGCAGTACGTGCCATTTATAAAATGAAGTCCCGGGACTCTTTGAGACAAAAATTTAAAGAAATTAACATTCTCACAGTAATCTCACAATATATATATGAAAACTTACTGTATACTCATAAGAATATGGCTTTCTTTAAGAAAAAAAGTGATGTACATAGTATTAACACAAGAAATAAGAACAAATTGTACATACCCAAATTTAGATTAGAAAAAGTGAAGGGGTCGTTTATGGGGAATTGTATACTATTTTATAATAAACTGCCAGAAAACGCAACAAAACTTCCCGTTAGAAGATTTAAATCCTACATAAAGAATAATCTTATAAACAAAGCGTATTATACTGTAGATGATTATATAAATGATAAATCCTCGTGGCCTGATGTCGCTCTGCCACTCGACAGCTAAATATTGATTTAGGTACTTAATTTCATTTTGTGTAACATTTGTCTACTTTAATTATTTTTAAGCAAATAGTTATTTTATCTGTAAGTTTTAATTCTAAATCAAGTGTAGCGTGTGTTGCTTTTTGAATTTGTGCTGAAGCTCTTTAGTTATTTTTTTTTTATTGCTGTACCTACGTACTTGAGTAGTAGGTACTTTTAACTTTTAATTATTATTCTTGTTTGAGCCTTCACCTTGTTCGATTGGCACCACACTGGAGCTCTACATAGCATTAAGGAAAGGATCATAAAAAAAAAGGTAGACCCCAAGCCGTGTTTGTTGCCTGATTCTTCTAGGCTTGGTCGCGTGGAATCGGCGTAGCTTCACCTAGTTCCTAAGACGTTTCAAAGTGATCCTTGTGATTTTATTGAAATAAATGATTTTTGAATTTGAATTTGAATTTGAATTATCATCTTCGTGGCATCACGAAACGGCCTTAAGACGAGTAATAAATGTTTTTGATGAATGCAGAATCGTTTTATCTCAATAACCGCAAAACATACAGTTTTGTTTTTTATGACAAAGATAACTTAAGGATTTTAATCTAGATAAATTAAAGACAGAAACACGATTGGTGAAACTTTTCTCGATAGATTTATTTTCCAAAGTTGGCTCTTCAAAAACACTAGTTTCGTTTTTAATCAAAACTATGAATAGCTAAATAGTTCATTTTTATATAATTCGTTAGATATTGCGATTGTAATATTGCGATTATAATATTTTTTTGAATAAAAATATAATAAAAAGCATCACGACTGTAATCCCCAAATACGGTAGACCTAGACATCCTCTCAGATCTCCAGGCGACTAGTTTCTTTGAAGATGTCTAGAGGGAGTAGTCAGAGGCACGTCCAAACATTACATTTGGCACATGCCCACATTTTGCAGTAGTTAGCATTTTGAATAGGATTAAGACTGAAATCTCTAAATACGGTAGACATCCTCTCAGATCTCCAGGCGATTAGATCCTTTGAAGATGTCTAGTGGGAGTAGTCATAGTCAGAGGCAGTTCCAAACATTATATTTGGCACATGCCCACATTTTGCAGTAGTTAGCATTTTTAATAGGATTAAGACTGAAACCCCCAAATACGATAGACATTCTCTCAAATCCTTAAAGGTGACTGAAAGAGGAGAGGCAAGTACCAAACATAACATTTGGCATATTTAGCATTCCATACAATGTCATAACAGCTTGCAAGCCCATAGCCATAAGAATACTAACTGGTTTCCTCACAATATTTTCCTTATTATTTTTGTATACTTATAACAATTTTTCCTTATAAATTTTGCATGAATGTGATTACCTAAGCTTTTAACAATTCTTTGGGTAGATATATATTTTGACAGGCGCGTGTTTTTTTGTTGAATCACCAAAGAATTTTTATTTTATTGTCTGTAGTAAACGGTTTCTACAAACTTATACCAATAAACAAAACATTTAAGGTGATAAGTGAAATTTTTGAGTCTACCTGGATAAGACGGAAAAAGTGATAAAACCGCATTATCTTGAAAACCATCAAATTAAAAAAGACATGTCTTTAATTTAGGTAGTAGCTAGTATGCTATTATGAGATCTGAGAGGATGTATACCGTACTTGGGGATTACAGTCGTAATCCTATTTTATTTTTTTATTTATTACTACGCGTGCGATGCCGCGGCCATAATTAGGTAAGTACTTAATCTTAATTTTATCAGATCTACATTCTAATTATGAAAAATTGAATTTTGCATGTTTTTTTGTAATGGATAATCTAATAACTACAGGAAAGCTACATTATCAGCGAGTAACATACTAGGCTCTATTTGATGTCAAAAAATTTAAGATCCTCTGTGAAATAATGTGACCTAAAGTATCAAATATTTGCCGGGTGGACTGCTAATAATCATAAATTCGAAAGTTTGTGAGGATGGTTTCATGTTTGTCACGCACACGAAACTTGGAATATACACAACCTATGCCCGTCACTTCTTATCCCGGTTGCACGTGAGCAAAACCGCGGACGGTAGGTAATATAAACATCTCTGTCCGGCCCATGAGCTATCTCCAGCTACAAAACATACTACTTTTTCTTCAAAGGTTAACACATAGATCAAGTAAATTTCGAATGGTACATACTCGTCCGAGCACGATGAACTGTAAGATAAGAAAGCAAGTATGTACGCGATTTATTTTTGAAAGTGTTCATTCCGATTTTATTAACGGACAACTATTTAAACATTTGTATTAACTGTTACGTTAGGTTCCTAGTTTATTATCAAAATACAATCTGCATGCCCAAGTCTCGCAACTCAGTTCTTTTACAGAAAAAGTTGTGAGATCAATGTAATACCAAGTCGTTTAATTTATTCATTTTTATTATTTTATTTATTTATTCATGATGACCCAAGAAACGGTTATATTAGAGAAGTTTAGAAAAATATTAATTTTGTATTAAAAGCAGCGATTTTTATACTTTTTAAGTACGGAAAAAATGTTTCTAAACTTGCCTCGACCAAAATTTTACGTCTTTATTTTTGATACTTTTGGTTACTTATGTATTTTTATGAAAAATCTATTTTTTTTTCGAAATAAAATATAGATAATATATTTTTTTAAATATGTCTAGTTGTTTTTTAGTTTAACCATTACAAACAAACATACAAAAATTTATATTTATCCCATTGCAATACTAGTGTAGATATAAGAAAAGGAGCGAAACATTTAGTAAAATGTTAACATCCAATATAATATGTTGAAGACTTGTTATAACGTTTTATCTTTAGGACAACAATATAGCTGTATGGGCAGTAATCGCATAAACCCACAAGAATTGGTTTACTCAAATCACATTAAGTTTTTGCCAACGACCATCAGTTCGCCGCAACAGGATTCACAGCTATTGTTTTACCAGGTAATGTTTATGTAAAAAACTAACAAATTACCTACTTCACAGCATAATGTAAGTAGCTCGTACACAACCGCACAAGAACATATTTTAAGTAAAAGCGTGTTGGTGTAACGCGTCATCACTGCAATGTGTAATAATTCTAATAAAATACTTCTATAATATGTTTAATACTTCTTGCTAGGCTCGGCAGTGTGGACGAACACTAAGCCAAAAGCTTTTTGCAACATGTTGTGCCTACCCCACTTGAAATGGAATAATGATTAGAAGAAAAAGATATCTCTAATGCTATATATTAAAACCTACCTATAGTATTTGCAGCGGTCTTTAGATGGTTCAATTGGTTCCTATGTATTTTGTTAATATTCTTTAATAAAGATATCTCTAATGCTTTATATAAAAAGTTGAGCTACCTATAGTATTTGCAGCGGTCTTTAGATGGTTGGAATTGGTTCTTATGTATTTTGTAAATATTCGATGTATTTTTGATGATTTTGTATTAGATGTTATTTATTAATCATCATAGTTTGTTTAGTAGATATTTTAGAAAAATAAATAATAGAAAAAGATGAACATTCCATCCATTTTAATTCTTTTTTATTTTTTTTCAGTGAAGTATATAAGTGAGTTTATAGTACATTTTCTATAGGTATTCCTATTTCTCATTAAAATGGAATTTTTTTCAGATAGTTTTCTTTTGTCGTAGTGTTGTAGCTACTCCTTTTTTAAACTACGTTCAAACAAAGCAAAGCATATACTGATATACAAAAAGGTAAAACATAGGTAGTAATGGCAGTCTAATCGATATAGATTAAAGTTCCATACCGCCCCTACAGCGTTTAAGCCATGGTGTAAAGAACCTAGTTGGTATCTACCTTACCAGGGGATTACAGTCGTGGTCCTATTTCATCTATACTAATATTGTAAATGTGAAAGTAATATTGTAATACTAATATTGTATTGTAAATGCTATCTGTCTGTCTGTCTGTGACGTTATCACGGCCAAACTGCTGCGCACTGGGCTGATTATAATGAAATTTCTTACAGAGATACTTAAAAGTCGCACGGACATAGGCTTCTTTTTAACAATATTTTTAATTTTTATTTTCATGAATTTCAATGTTGTGCTGAAAGTCGCTAAAAATAGATTTCCAGGATCTAAGAGGCTAGTATTTTTATGAAGAACCAAGTCACTGCCATTCATTGCCGCTTACATACAAAGAACTTACAACTTACATTTTCTTAATCGTAACAAACGACAAACTAGACACGTCTCTATCTAGAAAACTGTACCTACTAGTATCAATATCTTTACACGGAACACATAAAAAGGCTTTATTTTACTAACCGACAAAGAAATCGGAAGAGGTTTTCTTTTAACACGTACATTTTTTTTATTTATAGACCACGCATATTTTTTTACAGAGTAGAATAGAACTTTAATAATTATTTTTTTATTTTATTGGTCGGAATATTTTCGTCGGTTTTCTTTCTAGTTTTCTAAACGTAATTATAAGTGAATTAACATTATCGTACATTATACCTACTTACAACAAAAAAATATAAAATAAAATTACAACTGTATGTAATCTCTGAGATCGAGATCGTTGAAAATGTCTAAAGGGTAAGTACAATCAAATACATGTCCATAATAATAAGTATTACATTTTTATCGCTGTTTATAAAATAACGCAAAATCCCTATGCTATATTGACGCGTGCGTTAGATTCATGATTTTAAGGTGATATGTGTTTTTTTTTATATATTTGTATGGGCCGAGTCTACCCGAATAAGACGGTAAAAGTGATATAACCGCATTAACTTGAAAAACATCAAACTTAAAAATACATTGTTCTTCATTTATTTAGCTAGTATGATTATCTAAGGAATAATATAAAATTAACGGTTTAGCTATTCATAGTTTTGAGTAAAAACTAAAATAGTGATCGTGATAAGGTTGACATTTGCATAGAAAAATTAAGAGTTATACAGTGAATGACTAAAGTTTTAGCAATTTCTAGTGCCTATATTAGTATTATATAAACGGTACATTATACCTATATTAGTACACACGGTACGTTATTTATTTATTAGTAGGTACTCGTAGGTACCTACTTACCGTCCATTCATAACATCTGAATTGATCGCAATGATTAGAACGATATCGCGAAACGCCAGATCAATATTTGCCTGCATTTATTACTCGTAACTGCTATATGTTCAATGATTTATTATTATGACATACTTACTATGACTATTATGACGGAAAATATTTAAACTACACTAATATTACAAATACGAAAGTTTGAAAGATTGTTTGTTTATTACTCAATCGCGTCGTAACTGCTGAACAGATTTCGATGAAGTTTGATTTATTACATTGACCTGGATCGAAATTTAGAATAGTTTGTATTCAGGTGCCACAGAGCGAAATCAAATCCTTTTTTAATAAATGAATACTCCCTTACCTACTATTTATTTAAGTTAGTGAATCACACTCAAGTTTACTTAGTGCCTACCTACCAAAGTGATAATTTAAATAAATTTAGTTTAATGAATAATTAACTTATTTCGAACAAGGGAAGGGATAGAAGCTTGCACGTCAGTTCACCATAGAAGTGACGAAGAAAATACAAAAAAAATATGCAAAATTCAGACATTCGAGTTAAAAATAGCTTTGTTGTGACAAATTGAACACGGTCACCAGAAAAGCTGTCATTGACTAACTTCAGACAAGGTAAGCGAGCGAGCAACTACTGTTATTTTCGGTGTTTTTGCATTTTGTTGATATATTTTACATTCCATTCTGACTGTTTTTATACTGATTCAGTAAGATAAAACAAATTATTATAAAATCATCAAATCCGATTACTAATAAAAAATTGTTATGCCTCCTCTTAATTGATGAGAGGGACGCCATATTTTAAAAATATACTCGTAGTCTGTCATTCAAACAATATGTAGTAATCCGTCAAGTCGTTAGAAAAAAATACACTTATAACTAATACAAAAATAGACTTATATGTACATACATACATAAGCTCTAAAAACATTACCCTCGTTCTGGTGCTGTCGGGTAATAAATTGATAACTAGTCGCTTCCTTGTCAACGGTAGAACAAGTGCCGTAGTGACATAATTATTCTACTTGTTATAAAATAATAAATAAATAGGATCACGATCACGACTGTAATCCCCAAGCACAGTAGTCATCTACTTAGATCTCCTGGCGCTTAGATCCTTGAAGATGTGTAAAGGGAGGTAGTCAGAGGCACGTCCAAACATGGCACATGCCCACATTTTGCAGTAGTTAGCAATCCATACGTGACAGATTCCAAGCCCATCGCCGCTTATAAGAATTCTAACTGGTTTCCTCCCTCAGCGTTTTGAGCACGTGTATCGATAAAACAATCGATTTACGCGCCGGGATTTGAACCCACCTACGAATTGAAAGTCGAGGTACCCACTCGGCCAACACGGCTTTCTGTTACTTGTTAGTTGACACAAATAGTGTTGTTCATCGCCAATAGATCAATTAGCGGAATCTACCTTCCTGGCAAACGATGTCACTCTATCTAGGCCATAACGGACCGATCCTTACCCTCGTATTCAAGAACGACACTATGAGAACACGCACCCGCAGTGGACAAAATCTTTTTTCATAAACATCACTTTATGTGTTGAGCGGCACTATGGCGCACGCTACCGTGTCCCTTTAGAGCTCAACTTTGGCTAGAGACAATGTGCCTCTAGTCACACTATGCAGGGTCGCACAACACATAAAGTGATGTTTATGAAAAAAGATTTTGTCCACTGCGGGTGCGTGTTCATAAAGTCTCGTTCTTGAATACGAGGGTTACACGTTTAAGTTTACTCTCGCGCATCTTTGCACACGTCTATTTGAACTTCGGAAAGGTATGGGTAGCTCTCATTTCTCATTCTCAACACGGTCGACAGCATGGCTAGAGTTTTTTATCTTAGGTTCTTTGAAGAAATCGTTTGATCGATAAGATCGCTTGTAACATACATATTTGTAATTGCTTACATTGTGTAACACTAAAGATCATTTCATTTTATTTTTGACTGTGACCAAGTTTTGATGATAAATCACCAGTTTTATGATCTATAGTAAATATAATACATATCTATATTTTGTTTTGAGTTGTAAAATACTTAAACAAATATATAATGTTAAAGCACTGTTCATTTTTAATTAATTTTAAAAACATCGAAAATGTACTTGCCTGGAAATGACATGTATTTTAATATAAAGTAACTCGTATCTATTATTTTGTTTTGTGTTAGTGAATTATAGAGAAAATACTATAATTTTAAAGAATAAATAAAATAAGTTAATTTTTAATTAATTATAATAAAGTGGTTTTCATGGATGATTATTTCTATGAAAAATGAGAAATACCCGTATACGAAGATCAAATACAAGTTTAAGAAAGAAGGCGCCTTCCTACTTACATAAGTGGACTTGTGTTCAATGATAGGCATAATGAATTTTAATCAGTAGCTACTTCATGTAGAAAATATTTTTAATCGAAGGAAAAAAGTGGAGGTTTCTCTGTTGGACATATGTATTTCTTTTAGTTGCTTTTTTATGTACGACCGCGCATATCTTATTACCTGTCGAACCGATGTCGATGATTTTCCCTATTACCTACTCTATGTATATTTATTTTTATGATTGGAATAAATAAATAAAATAAAATAACCTTTATTTACATTTAATATTTTAACTAATTTGATTTATTACGTAGAATAAGTTTACCTATTTTAATCAATTTAAAATCATTGTTTCTTCTTTGCGTGAAAGCCTCCTCCAGATGCCTTCTGCTAGGTTTTTCATGAAATAAATATGTATAATTAAGAAAATTCGTTAACTGCAAGCCGAACCCCGCGTTTAGAACACAAGACATAATTTACAAGTGTCCCGAAAGTATAGCGACCCACGTGACAGCACTTCGTTGGTTTCTAAGTATTTGCTTAGTTGTGCGTACAGAAACTCAAACCTCAAAAAATCGTGTCTGTCAAGTTAGAAGCCTCACCAATGGACCTAAGTATTGGAGCACTAATTTTGTGCTTAGGGCATTCGTTGGCACTAATTGGGATAAAAAAGAGGAGTTCAACAATAATTCGACATGTATATATAAATTAAAAAAAAAAATAGGATCACGATTGTAATCCCCAAGTTCGGTAGACATCCTCTCAGGTCTCCAGGCATTTCAGGTGCTTATGTCCATTCATTTTCGTCGGTTTACTTTATAGTTTTTTTAAACTTAATTATTGGCATAATTAAAACCATCAAATTCTATGGTGAGACTTCTAACTTAACGGACACAAAAACGCTGGTCAATTAGGTATTCAAACACGTGCAGGTTTTTAAGCAGTGATCGATCAATGTCATGTATAAATTGCAAAATGTCATTGTGTTTAGCAATAAACAACAGCAAATTGTTGAAAAGCTGGTTTAGGGAACGTATTCATAATAATAATAATATTAAGCCTTTTTTATTTCCAACAACCTTACTTAACATGTTTTCTTTAATAAACTACGTAAATCAATTTTATTCTGTTATTGGAACCCCACTCTGGGTATAAGCTTGCTCCACGTTTCCCTATTCTTTGCTTTCCTTATCCATTATTTTCCTGTCGTCGTTATTATTTCGTTGATCCATCTGTTCCTTGGACGGCATCTTCATCTTTTGCCTATTGCCTACAAAATAAATAAATAATTGTCCAATTCATTCCGAAGTTATGCGCATAGAAACATAGAAAAAACAATATTTTCATCACGCAAATGTTCATCCTGAGGGATAGAACCCACAACCTACAGCACTGAAGGCAGAGCTGACCAACTGAGCTGAGAGGTCAGATTCTGATTAGAATATTTATTGAATAAAACTGTAAAGCTGTTGACCTCACGGATTAATAGGAAAAGATTCAGATGGTTTGTTTACACGCACCAGCGCAGCGTCTCGACGTCGTGGCCTTGCTTTGAAACCTAGCTACCTCGAGTACACCTACTTATACACTACCAAAGTGTTACAACCATTGACGTAGATACTAATGAAAGCGAGCGAAAAAAATGGTGAATGCATTTTAATATTTATACCGAAACTTCCAATTATATACAGTATTATATACAATTCGTTATTGGACTACGCAACAGTCATGACTAAAGTAATAGTTATAATAGTTATTAGGGTTCCGTACCCAAAGGGTATGTCTGTCACAGGGCTGTATCTCATGAACCGTGATAGCTAGACAGTTGAAATTCACAGATGATGTATTTCCTAATGTTTTTTTTTATAGTTTTGGGGATGTTTTTCATATTTTAAAGTAGCCTTTTATTTATTCGGGCATTATAACTACATCTATAGCAAATTTCAACTTAATCCGTTTTGTCGTTTAGGCCTGATTGAGAAACAAACATACAAACAAACTCACAAACTTTCACATTTATAATATTATTAAGATTTTCTCGAATCTTTTCATTTTTTCTCTTAATCGATCCAGCTAGGATTAATTTTTAGGTGTTTGTAGGCAATGAAATACTGAGCAAAGCTCGATCATCAGGTACTTAAACATACTAAGAGTACCGCAACTTAAGGTGATAAGTGAAATTTTGAGTCTACCCGGATAAGACGGAAAAAGTGATAAAACTGCATTATCTTGAAAACCATCAAATTTAAAAAAAAATTGTCTTTAATATAAGTAGCTAGTATGATTATCTAACGAATTATATAAAAATGAACTATTTAGCTATTCATAGTTTTGATTAAAAACGAAACTAGTGTTATTGAAGAACCAACTTTGGAAAATAAATCTATGGAGAAAAGTTTTACCAATCGTGTTTCTGTCTTTAATTTATCTAGATTAAATCCTTAAGTTATCTTTGTCATAAAAAACAAAACTGTATGTTTTGCGGTTATTGAGAAAAAACGATTCTGCATTCATTAAAAACATTTATTACTCGTCTTAAGCTAATAAGTTCAAAAAGATACTCAACGAGTATAAACTGCTATAGTCTAGTCCTACTACTAGCCTTAGCATGTTTTAGTATACCACCAACTAGTAGGTATTTCCTTTACAACATACGCAGGCGAGGCAAGTCGTAATCCTACAATCGCGTATCTATGACGTCAGTTGAGTAGGTACCTACTTACTACGAGAAAGTAATAACAGAAAATATTTTTATTAATCTTACGTGGGTATTATTTGTAATGACGTTATCTACGCTAATATTCTAATCCTAATAATATTATAAATGCGAAGGTTTGTGATAAGGCTGCTATGTTTGTTTGTATCAAAAATAAACGACAAAACGGATTAAGATGAAATTTGCTGTAGTATGTAGATAAAAAAACAGAATAAATAAGGGGGAACTTATAATCCGAAAAACAACCCCTAAATGATAAAAAACGCAAAAAGGATGATTTTGGTATAGATGGCGTTGGTGTGCAACAAATCTGACATCACAGACTAAGAACATTTAGTCGTCATAGAAACGCAGTTTTGACTAATGAATGATACGCATTCTACCAAAATTCGTAATTTATTTTATTAGTACAAGGTTAATTTGGAAGCTGTCTGAAATTGCTTTTTCCTAATATGATTATTACAAAAAATTGTAATCGCCGTGTCAGCTAGTATTCAATAAAATTAGAGATCTAGATGAAAATTGCAATAATGTTGCCATTTTGACCTATCAAGTTTATATCCCACTTCAGTAATGACTCAACTGACTTTGAAAGTGTTCAACTAAACAGCTACATAAGTTATACCTCTACATACACCATTTTTTGCAATTATTTAAGTATTTTCCGCTCTTCACTGTTTTTCTCGCAAGTGTAGACAGCAATTATTTTACCTAGTGATTCAGCGAGATGATAATTGTAGTGACATTTATTATACAGAGGTACTTATGTATGATGTAAAAGTATTTTGAATCGACGAAAAAAAGAGGTTCTCAAAACTTCACGTACATTTTCATTGTTGATTTTGTCACCGGTACATCTATACATATAATAAAACTGTAGAGAAGAGTTAAATTCTGTACATTGAATATAAACTAAAAAAAATACTCCTAGGGGCGTTTATACAAGTAACACAAGCCAAAAAAAAAACATTTTGAAATTTTTGTCTGTCTGTCTGTTGTCCGACTTTCACGCAAAAACTACTGGATGTATTTTGATGAAACTTTTTTTGTTATGTAGCTATTAGTCCTCGGCAACATATAGGCTATAATTTATTTTGAAGATTGAATTACCAGTTGTGAAACTCTCTGTCCCCCAGCGAAGCGGGCACGGGTCAGCTAGTCAAAAAATAAAACCGGCCGCGCATGAAGGGTTCTGTACCATTATCTATAAAAAACGGCAAAATAACACGTTTGATGTATGTGTTGTTATAGCGGCAACAGAAATACATCACCTGTAAAAATTTCAACTGGCTAGCTATCACGGTTCATGAGATACAGTCCTGTGACAGACAGACTGACAGCTGGACAGACGGACAGCGAAGTCTTAGTAATAGGATTCCGTTTTTACCCTTTGGATACGGAACCCTAAAAAAGCAACAAAAAAATATACGCATCGAATTGTGAACCTTCTTGACTTGTCGGTTTGAAAGCTTACAAATCAACATTAAAAACTAGTTTAGGAAAAGTTGAATATTATTCGTAGCAACAAAAATATTTTGTTTTTTCCTCAACATAAGAATTATATCTTCATTTAAGGGGCTCCCAGTCGACGATTGCTTTTTCGAAACGAAAAAATAAATACTTCTGAACAAGCCACATCTCCTATTTTTATAAGTAGGTATATTACTTCAGGTTCCTACCTAGATTTCTATTAAGCTGATAACATAATAGCAGAAACTTTTCACGATAAAGATATTATTTCAAAATGATACGTTTTAGAATTTATGATCGAAATATTTTATATACCTATACCTACTATTAAAATCAACTTGTGATTTATTGTTAAAGATAGGTAATATGTAGATCTAGATTTCTATTAGAATAGATTTTTGATAAGTAATTATACATAATTTATATCATTAATTTATTTGAAAAGCAAAGGCGGACCACGCGCCGACGTGTGTTTGTCGTCATTGCAGCGGTCGGTAGGATTATTTATCGAAGTGATTAAAGATGGGTACATCTTTATTCACATATACTATACATTATAAAATAAGAGATGTGGCTTGTTCAGAAGTATTTCTTTTTTCGTTTCGAACAAAAACAATCGTCGACTGGGAGCGCCTTAACTATTCCCTATAACTGTTATTTTATTATAATAAACATTTTTAATTTGCATCTGCAAATATTTTTATTACCTAACATGTCAACTTGATGTAGGTCGGGTACATTATACATTAAACCAACCTATGGTATAATGTACACCTATGTATTGGGTCTGTAGGCATTGAAAAAAATACCTATAGGAACTAATAAATTCTCAGTTATTCGAATCCATGGGAGGTCTTACAAGCAATTATTTATTTAAAATAAACTTATTTTTAGTTATGAATAGTTTTTTTAGGGTTCCGAGACCCTATTACTAAGACTTCGCTGTCCGTCTGTCTGTCACAGGGCTGTAACTCTTGAACCGTGATAGCTAGACAGTTGAAATTTTCACAGATGATGTATTTCTGTTGCTGCTATAACAACAAATACTAAAAACAGAATAAAATAAATATCTAAATGGGACTCCTAAACAACAAACGTGATTTTTTTGCCGTTTTTACAGATAATGGTAACTACATAGTAACTAAGTACACGCGTGCGAAGCTGAAGCGGAATGCCAGTATAGTATAGGCTTCATGTGTGAGAAATTGAGGTAGTTTAGGGTGTGTGTACAAACGAGTGGGGTTAAGGGACAGAAAGCCATCATGAAAACGGGTTCCGGTATTTGGTCTCTGTCACTGAACCCAAATACACACCAAGGCAGTTTTAAATGACTAATGAATTGATAACACATACTTGGTCACGATAAGTACGTCGTCTGAACGGTAAGTTTACGAGCGCTTATCTAACAGTTACCTAATTAAATGCAACTTACTTCAAGACTTTTCATACATACTTCGCATACGCTCGATATCTCTTTTGGCGCAGTCGGGTAACACAGATATGCAAATATTTGTGCGACTGGGATCGATCCCGCACCTCTTACCTCTCAACCGTACACTCGTCCACTGCACCGCGGTTGTATATTATTTAGTACTTCTACACGTATAATATAATCACACGTAGCTCAAAAAGTTGCAAAAAATTACACGTTAATGAAGTAGGTACCAACATCATCATGAGTTTGTACCTATCTTTATTCATAGAAAAACATATTTAGGTATTATAATTACCTATTTAATGAGTTTTATACGGAATGATAATAAAGTCTCAGACAATAAGCATTCCTTGCATTCAAACATCTTTGATTATTCATTGCATACTTAAATATTTTTAAATTACTTAGGTACCTCTAAGTATAAATTGTTCACAAATATCTTATGACACGGTTATCATTATCTTCTATTCATGTTAAAACAAACTAGTAGACTACTAGAGACATATCTATTGAACCTATAGGTATGTATGTATTTGCCAACCGTACAGCTGTACCAATTTATATTTCAATACCATTGCAATAAATACAGTTTCTACGCTTACAAGACACGCGGCATACATACAAAAGAATGACTAGTAGATTGGACTAACTGGTATTTTGTGTATTGGGAACAAATCAGATAGGTTCTGTCAGAGTCTTGCCCGCGATGTAGCCAGAGACGTGTGTCTTTAATATTATTTTTCAGAATTTTTTGAACCGGTTTAGGACACGGCACTGAGATAAGTAAAAGAACGGGTTTGGAGTGCGTCGCCCGTACATTTGGCAATGTAGGCAAATGCACTGAGGTTTCGAGGCAAGGCTTCGGTCACACTGCGGACCTACATTTCAAAAGTGGAGCGTTGATTGTTAGTAACCATCGTTTACTAGATAAATAACATGTTGGTCATGAAAGGTTTTCACGCGTTTCAGTAATGCCATTTTTAGCCAGTTATTACAGGTTTTAGCTGGTTGCGCTGACTATACGAGTATGAATCACGTATCAGAGACCGTTTAATCCATGAGTATGTACAAAGGAAATAGGTTCTGTTTTTTTTAAACAATCAGACTTTTTTAATATGTTATTGTCTTTACTCCCTTAGACAGAGTAAAACAAATTACGTATAAGATCACGACTGTAACCCGTAAGTAGGTACCTACGGCAGACATCCTCTCAGATATCCATACGCTCAGAAACTAGAAGATATCTAAAAAGTTTAGAACGCGGCACGTCCAAACTTTACATTAGGTTCATTCCCATACTTTGCAGTACCTGTTGCGACAGGTGCACGCCTATCGTCGCATATAAGAATAGATATACTAACTGGTTTACTACTGGTTATTGGATCCAATTCAAAGAGCCTAAAACAATTTGTATACTACAAATTAAATAACAAACTTTTAAAGCAAATGTAACCAAGTGTTCAATTCAAAGCAATTTTCAGAAAACCCTGAAACATCAGTTTCAGGGTTTAACAAAACAATCGCTAAATAAAAATTTAAGCTGGTGTTTAAAACTGTGTAACTTAGAACCATTAGTTCGTGACGCGATAGTATAAGGGGGTTACTTGATTTTTCATATTTTTGTATGGTTTGTCCGATATTTATATACATAAGTAATATAAATAATCTTCTTATGGAAAATATATGAGCTTAGGTAGTATAAAACTATATATATAAAAATCAATGCCACTTTTCGTTGTAATTTTATAACTCGAGAACGGGCTCACCTATCCAAACCAAATGTTTAGGTTTTGTTCGGACTATTTAGTTGATGGTTTATGTGAAGTTTGCACAAAATCGGTAGATCCAGGTACCACCCGTGCGAAACCGGGGGCCCAGCTAGTTATAAAATAAACTATTAAAAACTCATAAAAATCAGTAATATGAGAATCAAGGAAAATCATCTAAATACAATTGAAACCTAAAGAAATGGATGTTTTATTTAATTGTTCAGCTGTAAAATTTTAGTGCCTCGTAAATCGTGAGTTGCTATTGAACACTCGTTTATAAAATTGTATTGAGCCTTTTGGTAAAACAGTACTGAACTCAAAACATTGGATGATTTAAGAAAATAGTTCCTTTTGAATTTCTACATAAATAATACGCAGATTTTTTGTACAATTTATTAATTACAGTATATTTTTTATGATATCCACAGGCGCTCAGATCATTGATTATGTCTAAATCGGGTAGTCAGAGTTTCGTCCAAACTAAGAAAAACATAGGAACTTTAGTTCAAAATTTGTGTCGGACCACCTTGGAACGATCCTCTACCCTACAAGATAAAATAAGCATTGATATCGGATCAGCCGTTACGTTACTTGTATGTACATAGTACATACATTAAGGTACACATAGACACCGAATTGAGAAACTCCTCTTTTATTAATACTAATAATAAAAACCGGTTATGATAGGTATGGCCATCGTCTGACCGTGGCATTAACCACCTATATTATTACTGCTTAATAATCGCAACGACTCGTCTGATACGAAATATCTTTAAAATGTCCAAACAAATTAAATTAGAGATACCAATATCAAGTAAAAATTTGGCATCTCTTTGCCGTATTTATTCAAAACGCGAGTCGAATAACAAAAACACTAGTATATTATGCGTAGTTTAAGTCTAAGAGATACCTCCAAAGAGGACAGTTGCAACTCATATGCATCTCAATATCAAAAAGAGCAAAATCTGAGAAAGAGCTTTGTTGTTTATCAAGTTTTGCCAAATAGTAGTTTTAAAACTTTAGATTATTTTAGATTCTAGTTCCAAATTAGCTATTAGGTACTAGATATTGTTATTCAAACGGGCGGCCGTTATTGCAACATTATATTTTTCACTGTGATTTTAACGATAAAATGTTTTATAAATAGAGGTTGTTTGAACAACGCGTCAACACGCGAACCAATCATTACTAGTTACGCTAACAAATCAAACAAAAGATTATGGCGATTTTTCTCACACGCTTTTTTCCTGCGTCGGAAAACTGCGACAATGAACACTCCTGTAAGTATCCGAGCTACCTACTATTAATACAACCAAGGAGTGTTTAACTTGTACCTACCTACTTCGTATGGACCAAGGCCCGAATATGAAAAGACAGGTAACATACATTGCGGTCCTATGTTATGTAGGTAACGCGGTGTATGTTAGGTAGGTATAACATCTTATC
Source organism: Hydriomena furcata (assembly GCA_912999785.1). NCBI lineage: Eukaryota > Metazoa > Arthropoda > Insecta > Lepidoptera > Geometridae > Hydriomena > Hydriomena furcata. Next base: position 7,615,394 of record OU538821.1, read on the forward strand.
TATTCCACTTTCAAATCGTAATAAAAAATACATACCTACGTCTATATTCGTCATCAAACGGAATTCTTATTATTTCCACGACACGTTATGAACTTGGTTATCTCTAAAAATTCTTTTAAAAGTATTCTGAGTTCGTTAATTTATTCAACCAAATAAATAACTACAATGGACTGAATAGAGTGACGAATTGTCGACATGACGGCAGGAACGATCGAATTGTTTGAATAAAATAGCGAAGTTTTGAAACTCGGTATTGGATTTGGTTTCGTAGCTTTTATCCTCTTAGTGTTATTCAAACGCAGTATATAACTCCCCAGCTTAGTTATGCAATCACGGCCACCTTCCATGTTTCTTCATGCTACCACGAACCGCTACGACTAGTTAAATCTAGTTGAATCCAGTTAACACGAAACGACGCATTATTTTAAACGGTTTTCGTTCGGAAAAACCGCAAACTTATGTATGGAGCTGGATTTATTTAATTGAATGCTTGGTTTCTTACGAAAAATTATTGTATATTATGAGTTATAGATTACAGTTGAACCACGACTGTAATCCTCAAGTAGTAAAGAGGTTAATCAGAGGAATGACCCAAGTGTAGTGTAGTAGTAAACGCTAAAGTGCTAAGTACAATTAAGCTTTTAGAGTTGAGAAAATTCCCCTCAAATTGTTGAAATTGTTGGACAGGGTCTACAGACTCTAAACGACCAGTGCTCATAGAAATATTCGTCGCATTAAATCACGTTCCGATGACCTAAATAAAATAGCCAAGCGTGTGTATGATTACGAACAGTGGAGGGTTCCGAAATCAGAAAAGCTAAGTTGGCGAGGTAGTTTTTGTCGTTTATAAACTTTGTTAGCTATAAGGAACCGATCACAAACTCGACAATTATTCGTGGAGATAAAGACTGCTAAGCTGTGATATTATTTTTGTAATTTAATTATGTATGCTACAATTTGAAAACCTCGCGACTTCGTTTGCGTGAAAATATTTTCTAACAGACTTCAACCTCCTAAGGGATGAATTAAGATTTCTTTTCTTAGTGCACACACCTTCCAAATTTCCAGGTTCTAGGACCAGAGGGTGAGGCTGTGCGTTGGTAGATCTGTCAGTCAGTAACGCAAGTCTCATATATTTAGACTGCTTTTGAAAGTTATATTCAACGATAGGGTAGGTAATAAGATCTGCGAGCAAAACGACCGACGGCGAAACTATAAGGATTCTTTGTCGGACTCCGAAACCCTAAAAGCGAATTCTAAACACGTACGGTCAAAAAAAATGACATTAGTGTTAATTTGCCGATAAGATATCGAAGGCTTCGAAAATACAGTTATATCTCTCGTTAGCGTTCCAAAAGTTTCGAAATTTCGAGACTGAATGCAAACTCGTCCTCGCCGTAGCCCCACTTGCGAAACGCGGTATAATAACAACATAGACCTGCATTCCTACTATGTACCACTTAAAGGACATCGTGAATATACACTGTTACGTGATATGCTTTTTCGAACGTCTCGGTTTTCCCCCAGAGCCTTTGCGCTTTACGACACTAATAGGCGGAAATTCGATGGAACCCTAAGATTATCTCGTTCATTATGCGAATGTTCTTCGGATTGTACTGAAACTGTGTTGTAAACTTTATCGCTAATCCATTTCAACTTCCTTACTAGTTTGACCAGGTTATGTTTGTGGTGATAATACAGTATACACTATCTAGATAAATATTGGGGTAGGTACTTTTCACTCAGCGCCAATGATGATGACAAGGAGTGAGTGATGAGATGACGGCTGATAGAAGGAAATGGAAGAAAAATTCATGTTGTGCCAACCCTACATAAATGGTATGAGGGCGGATGATAAACAAAAGCTTGAGTTTTGAATGGGTAATGTCAGCATAAATATATAGATTTTCTCTGGCGGTCACTTCGAGAACCATCATAATCTATACAAAAATTGTGCCTCACTGTTATGACACTTGTACGCCGACGATTAGCTAGAAGTGAGTAGAGCTAGAAACTAGAAACGAGTTGGCGAGCAAGTTTAGTTGAGTGTTGGAGTGAGGACTTCGTAGTCGCCGGGCAAGGTGGAGAAACAGTTCTCATTGGCAATGTGAAGAACGAAATGAAGTAGTGAAACAGTTGTAATCCCCAAGTACGTTAAACATCCTCTCGGATCTCCAGGCGCTAAGATCATTGATGGGCTTGCCTGTCAGGTATGGTATATTAATATTGAAAAATTTGGGCATGTGCCAAATGTAATGTTTGGGCGTTTCGGCGGGCGACTACCCTCTTTAAGCTTATTCAAGTGGAAGTGTAGGAAAAGTGGTGAACGTTAACATGTTTTGAATGCGTGACGCATTAATCTACAATGTCGAGAGCGTGTCAGTTAGTACTTAAAATACAAATTTTATACTCATAGTTCCTCTATTATCAATAGTTGTTGTTGTCCGACTGAAATTGAATGAATATTCGACAGAACACGTGCAATCTCTAGTTGCAATTTACAAGGGATTTTATGAATATCAAAGAATAAAAAGAAATTATCAAAGTTCAACAATTTGTTCAGTTTTAGTTCAAAATTAAGAAATAGTTACACGAGCGAAGCATATAGCTGAGTGGTGACCAATTTTGTTGTCAACGTTGCCATTATTTATGTCATTTGTTTGTTTTGTTTAAAGAGATTATGTTGACACAAAATAAATTTATTTTTTCTTTCTTTAGACATTAAACATCCGTTTCAATTAGATTTAATGTTGAAGGCTAATTAATTAATACTTAGTTCCCTATGCAATTCCTAAGCTTTATAAGCTAAGGATTTTTCCTATCTTTATCCATATCTCCAGGTTAAGAACGATTATAATAATAAAATAAAGTATTTAATAAGTTTACTTCAAGCCTTCCAAATAAATAAAATGTTCGACTGTTTGCGATGGTCTTTTGATAGCTCAACTGATTCTTGTGTATTTTGTAAAATTCTGTATCTTCTTTTTAATATTAAAAAGAAGATTAAGTACAGAATTAATTATTTGTTGTTGTTGTATTTTCATGTTGTTAAACTACTTAATCAATTTTAATCAAACTTTGCACACCGTGTGCAGTTTGATCCAACTTGATAGATAGGATAGCTTACATCTCAATTTATAGTCGCAATATAATTTTATTGCAAACTGTTGACACAGCAACGGCCGGGTCTGCTAGTATATTATTAATGTAAGTTAATAAAAAATGCCTTCTTGGCATAATAATAAGACTAACTGAATGCTTTTAAAAATGTATGAAGAGTTCTTTAAAAATACGTTCTTTACGTACACACAGCTGGCTTGAAAATCTTAGATTATCACGAAATATACCAGCAGTTCGCATATTGACTTCCGACGTCATTTCCCTCTTATTACAATAGAAATATTGAGGATGCCGTCAAAATACCATTTATCAGTATAATATAATACTAGCTGACCCGTGCCCGCTTCGCTGTGCGTAAGACATTTCTAATACCATCGTTTACTTTTTTGTAGATGTTTTTAAGGTGTACAATACTGTAGTACATTATTTTGATATATCTCGTGGAGTTCAGCCAGCATTTGTAATGTAAGCGCAAAAAAATGTGTTTATTTACGACATCACATTAGAAACCTCTAAAATTATCAGTGTTTCTCTACTATATTATGCATGTATTATACATATAAACCTTCCTCTTGAATCACTCTGTTTATTAAAAAAACCGCATCAAAATCCGTTGTGTAGTTTTAAAGATATAAGCAAACATACATACAGACATACAGACGCGGGAAGCGGAAAGCGACTTTGCTTTATACTATGTAGTGATTGGTGGTCATTTCACACAGCGTCATATCTAGCTGTCAGCGACATCCAGCTACAAACTAAGCAAAGCTTTTACTAGAGGTACCAAATAACTGATCGAAAACTTATACTTTTTTGTAAATACATACTTTGATATACCTACATATTAACACCCAGACACGTATCAAACATCTATGTTCATCACACAAATGTTTGCCCTGCAGAGTTACTACTAACTAAGCTGTGAGGTCAGTGAACAAATATGCCAAAAACATAAAACATCATCTTTTATACCCCCCACACAAATAACCCCCTTGTTTTTACTCTGAAAACAACAAAGAACAAAAATATAGAAAAAATAATAGATTTGTTATTCAAAGTTTTTCAAATTACCTGTTTTGTGTTTTGATACCAACCATAAAAGTTTCCCATTGAGATGCTTAAAAAAACAACTGATTAGTTTGACCTGATTTGATCCCTTATGTGCTGATGTGACGTTTTTTCATAGATATAAGATAAAAATCCAATGGTTTCAGAAATAAAGGTAGCCATAGACAATAAAAAACAAAATAAATAGGATCACGACTGTAATCTCCAAGTACGGTAGACATCCTCTCAGATCTCCAGGTGCTTAGATCCGTGAAGATGTCTAGAGGGAGTAGTCAAAAGCACGTCCAAACATGATATTTGGCACATGCCCAGATTTTCAGACAGTTATAAAACAGTTCTGACCTCCAGCTTATCTAACTGTCAAAAGACAATAAGATTTTGGCAGTAGAAGCCGATTACTATTATCAGTAAGTTTAGGCAATATTACTGTATTTTATTTTATTAGTCAGTTTTTTATTTTTATACCTCTAAGTGATAAGAGTGGCATAAAGTGCGGGAAATACTGAAAGTGCTTTTTTTCCGTGGGATTATTGAAATTTGACAGGTAAACCTCTGTCGGGACAGCAAGTATTTATATATTTGGAAATTAATTACCGGAAGTTTTAATATAACCGCAGAATGCAATTACAAATTTTCGTGTTTATCGGTTGTTTTAGAAACATAAATAACTAATAATAAGAATCCGAAGGTTTGTGAGGATGTTAGGATATTTGAACCTTAATCATTCCTAAATGACCAAACAGATTTGATTGAAACTATCATATTTTATTTTCACCTATTTTTGGGGGTAGTTTAAGAAAACTTTGGAACAAAAATGTTAAACCTTAAACCTATCTATTATTTTTTTTTTTTTTTTCGTTTTTACGTGCATTATTGAGAAGATGGAGAATTTTTGTTTGATTCATTTCATCATACCAGATAATGTGTTTCTTTGTGTTTTATTTAAAAATAAAACTATTATAACTAGCTGATTAAATATCTGATATTTATAATACATATAAGGTTGTCTCTTTCATTTTATACAAAATAATTTCATGATCATTTACATATTCATAAAAATTTAACACATAAAGTTGTTGCTATATTATATATTTTTAGTTATAATATAGCTTTACTACATCCTTAGTAGTTTTTCTCCATTATATTGGATTTGTCCGTAAGTATAAAAATTATCGAGTTGTAGAAAATAAAATCGCCTAAAGTTCGATGTTGTTCGAAGTTCGAGGTATAAGATGTGGTACTAAGTACAACGATAGGTACCTAGTTATTGACAGTTTGACATACCCTTCATAGATGGTAATAACCAAATCGAGTAATATTTTATAAATGTACCTAAATATACAATTTCAGTCGCATAAATATTTTATAGTTATAATTTATAAGTTATGTTATGTTAATTATACTTTTTTGTACATACCGATAAAGGTAAACTTTTTGTATGAATTTAAAATCAAAATTAACAATATTGAAGGTAGAATACAATCAAACATGTAATTTCAACTAAACCTTTTCAGATTACCATTTGCCAACTCGTGTTGTTTGGAATTATTAATTACCAATTTTACGGTTCTTTGTAGCAGGTGTATTAGGTAGGTAGATGTTGTTTAAATATGTTTTTGTGTTTCATACGAGCACAAGTGGATATAGCACGCGAACAAAAGAACCAAACATACGCGTCGAATCGAGCGCCACTTTTCACTGTGCCATCGTAGGTAACTCGCGAAACACAAGTCTAGAAGAAGAATTTGTCATGTCGTGACTAAATTTGAATCACAAGGACATTGAACAGACACAAAAAGAAACGAATCACATAGAAAATTAGATGGTAAACTGCCGATTTGAGGGCGGGTGCCAAAACACAATCTGCGAAAAGGCTTTACGGTGCCAGCACCACCACCGCGCAGCCCAAGGAGCCGCTCTGGCCTATTGGAAAGTGTCACTCAAGCCTCCACCCGACGACAACTCGCTAATGCAGTATAAACACTCGCATCGCCTGTTTTAAAAATACAACTTACCTGCGATTAAAAATTGCAGAAGTCCAAGTGTGGATTCCTCGATGTTGTCTCGTGTCAAGAGAGTAGTCCGGTTTTGCATTCAGGTACCGAAGCACGATCACAGTGCGTGAGAGAAAGGGCGCGCACCTTGTTCGGCGGCGAACGCGAGTGCTGTAGGTACGGTTCTTGTCTTCGCGGAAGCGTGTTGGCGTATGCGACTCTCAGCTTGGACTAAAAGCCGCGAGGTGCGGGGGCCGATATATGGCTGGATGGAAGCGCGCGCGCACCCCGCCTCGGCACAACACCCGCACAAATCCTGAAAAATTCATTGTTACAATCAGTTGCCTGATTGACCAAGAGAGCAAACAATTATTTTCAAATACAATTTATATTGCATAGGTACATATAAAAAATCTACCTTTGTAAATTTATTTAGTTGAATATTAGCTGTCGCAATGCAATTTAAATAATTAAAAGGGATCGCCAAACGAGTCGATGCTACGACGTAGTTTTCCCTACAATAGACATAAACGCGTGTTCCCGGATTTTGCATAGCCTGGAATTAAAAATAATAACAAACGCAAATTTAAATAAACATTTTCGGTTAGCTAAATAAACATGATAAAACAATATGTAAAAATACACAAATAAAATATTTTTCAAACAATAAATTCGTTGTGAAAACTACTTTAGTTTGTGTTTTTATGAGTTTGGATGTTGGAAATATTGATCTAAGTAAGCTTATTTTGGCTGTAAGACTTTTTTAACAGATATAAAGTCGTTTTCGCTGGTGAAACCGCAGGACGCAACTAGTTTAACTTAAAATAACCAAATATTATTCAAATTTCCACGACACGCGTGCCGTGGTCTTTCTTTATGATAAGTCGGGTAAATAAATTTAAAGTACTCAATGAAGTGATAATGAACCGTGTAAAATTATTAAATAAATAACCGAAATTGTCCTTACATTCTTTTAAATCTGGCATCTGTTTACTTCTAATGAAAATATCAACTTATTATGAAGGCACTAGCCGACCCGTGACAAACTTTATCCTGTCCATATTTCAGTAATCGCATAGAAAAAACACTTCAGGCAACTTCCAATTTTTTCCCTTGTCCTGATAAAATAAATTACGCATTTTGGAAAAACAAATGTCAGATTTGTTTAATTTAATAAATTACGAATTTTGGTATATTGCGTATCATTCGGTAGTACTGTAAAGTTTCATCTAAATCCGTTCAGTAGTTTTTGCGTGAAAGAGTAACAAACATACACACCCACTCACTTCACATTTATAATAAGTATTAGTAGGATTAAGATTACACTAACGCGGGTCTGAGCGCTTGAGGATCTGAGAGGATATCTACTGTTGGGGATAAAAGTCGTGATCCCATTTTATTCCTACAATGCTATCGTGCCTGATAAGTTTAATGAGCAATAATCGCAAATGCAGCGACGAAAATGTAGTCATTTCTGAAGGCTCTATGTTGAAATTTTATAATTAACCGACAAAAAAGGAGGTTCCTAATTTGACGCGTAATTATAATTATCGTCGGTTTAAAGGTAAAATTCATTAAGTGACATAATTGATCAAATTCATTAAATTCGTGAAACGGTCTCACTCACCAGGGCAATATCTACAAAACAAAGCAGTTACAAAAGCAACCTAATAATCTAAAAACAAAATCAAACTCAATAGGATTGCATTTAAAACTATGAGCAAAATGCAATCTATTGCAAAAAATAATTATTATCGCTTATAACTCCATACTAGTTTTTCGCATTTAATGAATTTTACCTCTAAACCGACGTTATTATGTTTTTGTATGTTTTTTAAGGTTCCGTACTCAAAGGGTAAAGTCGGGATCCTATTACTATGACTTCGCTGTCCGTCGTCTGTCACAGGGCTGTTATCTCAAGAACCGCGATAGCAAGACAATTGATTTTTTTACAGATGATGCATTTCTGTTGCCGCTAAAAACAGAATAAAATAAATATTTAAGTAGGGATCCCATACAACGTGTTTTAATGGCGTTTTTTAAAGATAATGGTACGGAACCCTTGGTGTGCAAGTCCGACTCGCACTTGTCCGGTTTTTTTATGTACGTAGTTTTTGTTACCTGGAGATCCGATTTGCATGTTTTTTATTGTGTAGTGTAGAGATTGTATGGCGAACCCATATACCATGACAGCCACGGGCGGAAGCTAATCTATGTCTATTCTTCTATACTACTTATACTTATAATATAAAATTTACATTAAACTAGACTTAAAAAAATCCTTTATCAAAAGCTCCATTATCAGCGAGTACTTAGGTTTATTATTTTCAAAAAATGACAGATCTACACGTTTATTGCAATTATGTCACCCAAGGTCTCAAAAGTTTGCCTATATTCATCATTGGTAGACATCCAAGTGAAACCGGGGCGAACAACTATATAGAATTCGATAAAAATACCTACACAAGTTGATACGAATGATCTAAATAATAATTAAATAATTAATTGTGGGTTTTCCAGGACTTTTCTACGAAAAACCACCCAACCACCATCTATCAAGTTCGAGTACTTCAGTGTGTCAACTTACCACATAAAAAGAGGTAAATTAAGACGAGTAATACAATTTTTTTAATGAATGCAGAATCGTTTTTTCTCTATAACCGCAAAACATACAGTTTTGTTTTTTATGACAAAGATAACTTAAGGATTTAATCTAGATAAATTATAGACAGAAACACGATTAGCGAAACTTTTCTCGATAGATTTGTCCAAAGTTGGCTCTTCCAAAACACTAATTTAATTTAGTTTTTACTCAAAACTATGAATAGCTAAACAGTTCATTTTTATATAATTTTTATTTAATCATACTAGCTAAGGAAATTAAAGACAGTTTCTCTTTAAGTTTGATGGTTTTCGAGATAATGCGATTTTGTCACGAGCTTCTACCCCATATAGACATCTTCAAATGATCTAAGCGCCTGGAGATCGTAGGTAATTGGGAATTACAGTCGTGATACTATTTATTATTATTTTTTTATTTAGGGCCTGTGGTCTAATCTCGAACCACTACATATAAACCTACATATAAAATATTTTTTGTTTACTAGAATAGACGTTAGAATATACGTTTTTTCAGGACTTATAATATAAATATTATCAAATACCGTGCAGATCCTGTGTCATCTTGGTACATAAAATGTTTGTAACTACGAGAAATTACTGATATCATGCCAATGTAATATATCTTGCTACAACACATAATCACAATACATAACATACCTACTTCGCTTTGATGTAAAGGTTCAAATTGTACACATTCAGTGATTACAGAGATGCCTAATAAACAGATAATAACAAGCCGACCATTTGTTAAAGCAAACGAGACAGCGGAAAGAATGAAATGATAGTGCATTTTTAAATTCATTATCAGCTCAAGGATAAACCATTCAGTTAGTTCCTGCACGTTTTTAAGTACCAACTTAGTACTTATAAGTAAAACCTTGAACTTGACAGTGGTGTAATGTCACGTGGATGCAGTGGCGGATTTACCACCAGGCTGTGTAGGCTGGAGCCTATAGGGCGGCAGATTTTAGGGGCGGAAAATTTGGGTTAATTTTTTCAAAACATCTTATTTATTTTAGCCTTCATCGTTCCACATATCGACTACAAGTCGATGGTTCCACATGACAGATGCCTCCCTGCCTTCCTTTCACACATCTCGATCTCTAACTAAATTTGGACAATCACTTGATTTTGCCAAATGTCTTACAGGAATTACAAAAAAAAACATTTATTTACTGACTAGCGACCCGCCCCGGCTTCGCACGGGTAGCATGTTATTATACATATAAACCTTCCTCCTGAATCACTCTATCTATTAAAAAAAACCGCATCAAAATCCGTTGTGTAGTTTTAAAGATATAAGCAAACATACATACATACGCGGGAAGCGGAAAGCGACTTTGCTTAATACTATGTAGTGATTATCACTACATAGTATTAAGCAAAGTCGCTTTCCGCTTCCCGCGTCTGTATGTAATATGTAATATGTATGTATGTATGTTTGCTTATATCTTTTAAACTACACAACGGATTTTGATGCGGTTTTTTTTTATAAATAGAGTGATTCAAGAGGAAGGTTTATATGTATAATACATGCATAATATAGTAGAGAAACACTGATAATTTTAGAGGTTTCTAATGTGATGTCGTAAATAAACACATTTTTTTGCGCTTACATTGCAAATGCTGGCTGAACCCCACGAGATATATCAAAATAATGTACTACAGTATTGTACACCTTAAAAACGTCTACAAAAAAGTCCACGATGGTATTAGAAATGTCTTACGCACAGCGAAGCGGGCACGGGTCAGCTAGTAGATGAATAAATGTGTAAATCCGTCACTGTGTGCAGGGGTGTTACTCCAAAATAATCATACGTTGTGGTGTGAATGATACAGCCATGTCAATTACTGTTGGACGTGGCAGTAAATTACATGGCCATTATGGGAAATAAGTGATGTACCTACCATCACGTGTGAACGTTGGAGTTACTCTTCATAATTATTTTTATTTGATAATTATATTATGCAAAGCATCTATTTAAAAAACTTTTTTTATAAAGTGAGAATCTATTATTGGCATTAAGGCCCTGTATGTCGACGATTGCTCTTTTTCGAAACGAAAAAATAAATACTTCTGAACAAGCCACATCTCCTATTTTATAATGTATAGTATATGTGAATAAAGATGTACCCATCTTTAATCACTTCGATAAATAATCCTACCGACCGCTGCAATGACGACAAACACACGGGGCACCATGGGCGGCGCGTGGTCCGCCTTTGCTTTTCGAATAAATTAATGATATAAATTATGTATAATTACTTATCAAAAACCTATTCTAGTAGAAATCTAGATCTACGTATTACCTATATTTAACAATAAATCACAAGTTGATCTTAATAGTAGGTATCAAAGTATTTCGATCATAAATTCTAAAACGTATAATTTTGAAATACTATCTTTATCGTGAAAAGTTTCTGCTATTATGTTTTCAGCTTAATAGAAATCTCGGTAGGAACCTGAAGTAATATACTTATAAAAATAGGAGATGTGGCTTGTTCAGAAGTATTTCTTTTTTCGTTTCGAAAAAGAGCAATCGTCGACATACAGGGCCGTTTATTTATGTTACATTCACAAAGTGTTGTTGAAAAAAAGTCTGGCGACTGGGTATTAGGTATCCCCAAACATAAATAGCAAACATAATATATCATTGTCTATACTCAGATCCTTATGTCTAATGCCGGGGTCCCACGGCCCGTGTTTTCACGCGCCAGACCGCGCCAAGGCGGACGGACGCGCCGCACTGTGGATCGAAAATCGACTTTCAAAGACATAGGCGAAAAAAAAAATTTTGGTCGGTTTTTTGCTTGAAACGGCTTCCATTAATCATTAATATGCCTAAATATATCATGATATACAATTTGGTGGGAAAATTGTCGAGTTATATTTTTTTTTACGAAAAAAATGTATGAAAAGCATATAAAAAATCCAGATATCTCCGGAAGTGCAAAGATAACCGTTATATCCTTGCATACAGTTATAGTACCAACTATTATTGATTTTTTGGCATACAACATATAACTCGAACTACTGCACATTTTGAAAAAAAAAATTATCAAAAAATTTAATTTATTTTTGATCTCTCTCAAGTGAAGACTTAAGGAAATCGGTTAAAAAAAGGTCCCCATCGGCAAATTGTATGCTATAAATAATAACAGATACGTGTTTTCTTGTTTGGCTGACGTTGAAATACCAAAAAACAAAGCTCAATAGCAAATTCAATTTAGGAACTATTTTTAATGTTATCGAAAGCGAAATCTTTAAATTTGATTACATCAATCAGTTCCCCTGATGTTATTGCCTGCAGAATTACAGCAAATCTGCGGACTAACTCTTCGTCCAGCCCACAGATGGCTGCAGTTTTGTCTGGAAACTCAAAAAATCTTCTTGCCGTGTTTCCGTCATTTGTGGTTCCAGATCCTTGCTTAACAATATAAGAAGATTGAGCTCGTTTTTAAATTTGTCCTGGATATATTTTTTTCTTGCTTCCAACATTTCTTTGTGGTCATTTCCTCTCGCAGCCCACTTTTTAAAATCGAGTCGGTATGATATATGAAGAAGGCATTCCATACAATTAATACGTGCATGCAATGTAGATAACCCTAATTCTAATGCATCAGAGGATACAGGCTTCAATGAAACTGTACCTAAATTATTCATTTCAGTGGGCTTAGCTAAGCACAGATAGCACGCAGCGTGTGACTTAGCTTCAGAAAGATAAGTACATACTTTGCCATCAATCATCGTCATCATCAGTTTATGATTCACCATATTTTTTTTACATTCTGTGGGGAGTAAAGCCTTAATTTCGTCATCCATGTTTGCCTTTTTTTCAATGACTAATTCTTCACTTTCTTTCACAAAACTAAACTCCACTGTACGAGAATATGATGTTGAGCAGGGCTTTGGATTTTTCCATAGGGTTTCATCACCGTTTGTTAGCTTTAGAGGGACGAGAGATGTCATAAATATGCTTGAGTCATCTTGCTCACTGTCTATTTTCTGCTTGTACCGGCTTTGGTTAGATGCACCATCAAATCCCCACTTCGATATCAATGTCAACTGTTGGTCCTGTATTTTGTTTGGGAAACTTTCAAGGATCCTCCTTACTGTTAAATCCAGTAATCCTTGTAAAGTAATCTTTGCTGAGGAATCTGTCACTGTTATTAATTGCTTCGGAGGATAACATTGCAATTTTGCCTGTTGCACCTTTTAGTAAGACGGGTAAATATCAATAGCACCTTCTCGAATGGCCGATTCCCTTAAAGTTATGTACTGCCACTTTGTAAGCTTTAAAGACAGGAGCAACCCCAAAGTTTTTTCTGCCGTAAATGAAACATGACATTTCGGTCTTTTTATGAAGTCACTGATTTTCGCAGCAGCTTCTGGGGTTTTCAACATATATTCGATGACGGATGCAATGTCCTCACGACCATTTTCTTTTAAGAGTACTGCAGCTGAATTCGTCAACTCAATGGGGTCCATACCTGTGTACTCTTCCGGACCTCCTTTTCTTCTGCTTGTTGCCTAGATCTTCGAAAGGTTTCCGAGGTCTTTTAGTCATCGTTCCAACTGATGATGACGATGAAGGTTCCGCGGTGGTAAAGTCTTCGGTAATCGATCTTTCTTCACTTGGTCCCTGGGTGAGAAGACTAGTTTGAACGCAGCTTGGCCAATCAACATTTGCTTGAAGCCAATCTTCATAATCTTTTCTGAATGCTCTTGTGTTTCTGCCGCAATTTTTCCATCTCTGTGAAGCAGCTCGTGAAAATCTTCGACAAAACTCTTCCAGAGTAACCTTATCTTCATTAGAAAGGTGATCACCTAGACGAGATAATACTGCCTCGTACAGAACTTCATGATTTTGTAGCGAACCTGCACCTTGAAGAACAACAACCAAATCTAAGTTAGTGCTTAAACTTTCCATTTTAATGATTAAAAAACTGAGAGATGTTCACTAGTAAATAGTTCAGAATAAACTGAAGTAAAAAATATTTCCGGTGCAGTTTTATGCACTTAATTAGGTATTAAATAACCTAAGTAAGGTATTTTTGTACCTAAGCTACCTGTCTTTTGTTAACTACCGATCATTGTTAATACATTCCTTGAAATTTGAACAATAAGCGGTCTGACAAAACATAATCTTGCCTAATTAGGTAGTTAAATAACATTAAAAATAGTTCCTAAATTAAATTTGCTATTGAGCTTTGTTTTTTGGTATTTCAACGTCAGCCAAACAAGAAAACACGTGTCTGTTATTATTTATAGCATACAATTTGCCGATGGGGACCTTTTTTTAACCGATTTCCTTAAGTCTTCACTTGAGAGAGATCAAAAATAAATTAAATTTTTTGATATTTTTTTTTTCAAAATGTGCAGTAGTTCGAGTTATATGTTGTATGCCAAAAAATCAATAATAGTTGGTACTATAACTGTATGCAAGGATATAACGGTTATCTTTGCACTTCCGGAGATATCTGGATTTTTTATATGCTTTTCATACATTTTTTTCGTAAAAAAAATTATAACTCGACAATTTTCCCACCAAATTGTATATCAATATATATTTAGGCATATTAATGATTAATGGAAGCCGTTTCAAGCAAAAAACCGACCAAAATTTTTTTTTTCGCCTATGTCTTTGAAAGTCGATTTTCGATCCACAGTGCGCCGTGGGAACGATGCATCCGTGGTGGCCCGTGCCACCGGAACGGAACGCTCGGAACGCTCTCTACGCGACGCGCCGGATGCACACAGGCGGAGCGTCATCCGGCGCGGCCCGTCGTTTTACGCGCCGTGGGACCCCGGCTTAAGAGGGTAGTCGGTACATGGCGTTTTGATTTGGCAGTTTAATAATGCATTGATAAAAAATATTGGTGGAAATTTCACACAGCGCCACCTAGCCTCAAATTAAGCAAAGCTTGTAGATAACTGATTGATAGCATACTTATATACTTTTTTGTAAATACATAGGCACTAATATACATTATAAATTATTATGTGTTATAATTTATAAAACAAAAACACAGAACAAACATTCATGTTTATCACATAAATGTTTGTCCTTAGTGGGAATCGAACCCACAACCTACAGCGAAGAAGGCAATTATTACCAACTAAGCTATGAGGCCATATATATCGTTACCTTGAACCTACCATCACTTTGTCACATTACAGGCGCATTACCTACCACAGAAAACAACTGGTAACTACATATAAATAAGTAAGCACTAAGTACTAAAAGCTGTGTTAGCCGAGTGGGAAGTACTTAACTTTCAGTCCGAAGGTCCTGGTTTCGAGTCCCGGCGTTCATCAATGGATTTTCATGTTCGAAAAAATTATTTGCGCATCAAAACACGTGCTCAAAACGGTGAAGGAAAACATCGTGAGGAAACCAGTTAGTATTCTTATATATATTCTTGGGCTTGCAACCTGTCACGTGTGGAATGATAACTATTGCAAAATTGGAGCATGTGTCTAATGTTTGGACGTACCTCTGACTAATCCCTTTAGACATCTTCAAGGATCTAAGCGCCTTGAGATCTTAGAGTATGTCTACCGTACTTGGGGATTACAGTCGTGATCCTGTTTATTTTTATTACTTATTTTTGAAACTATCGTGATTAGTAGACATAACTAAATAACTATAGATTTTTACACGGGTCTTTATTACGTAATTACCTTTAATTTATTTTACTGACGTTTAAGCTATGTTACAATAGCCATGATCGCGGGCAGACTAATGCCGGGGTTCTACGGCCCGCGTTTTCACGCGCCAGACCTCGCCAAGGCGGACGGACGCGCCGTGGGAACAATGCATCCGTGGTTGCCCGTGCTCGGAACGCTCTGTACGCGCCGCGCCGGACGCACACAGGCGGAGCGTCTTCCAGCGCGGCCCGTCGTTTTAAGCGCCGTGGGACCCCGGCTTTACATAGCCGAAAAGTCGGACCCGTGTAAAAATCTATAATTATGCCTACATATTATTACTTGGTACAAGTTACCATCACTTTGCCACAATTACAGGCGCTTTACCTACCTACAGGAAACATCCGGTAACTATAAATAAGTAAGCGCTAAGTAGGTAGGTACTAATAGCTCTACCTGCAACTGCGCAGATATATTATAGACTGAATGCACTGTTTGAGAAATGACTTCCGGGATGGCACAGAGAAGCAACTTTTCTAACGTGTAACCATTTATTGATTAGTGGTGGGTTGTACGCTCAATTACGAGTTAAACCTACTCGTACCAGGTATTAAAGTACCTAGCACCTCTTGTTTTCAACAGACGAGAAAAGGAGGTTCACAATTCGACGCATAGGTATACCCTGTGCCCTACCACGCACAAGGTACGCCACCGAAGATGGAGTGAAGGTGCAAACATCATTTAAATTGTACCACGCAAGAAAAAGAAGAAGGTATACTTACCAGGTGTATTAAGGCTATCTATCCCCGAAAACTGAAACAGGATCTACATCCTGTTTCAGTTTAAACCTACTCGTACCGGGTCTATAAAGTACCACCTCTTATTTTCAACCGATGAAAAAAGGAGGTGCACCATTCGACGCGTCACGTAGTTATAGGTACTTTCCAGGTGTAATGAAGTTGCTCCAGAACACTCAAACAAGATGTTCAGACCATGCAACTTGATCAATAATATAAGGGATTCTTGTAGACTACGAAACCCTGAAAACAGAAAAAAACTAAAAAAAAAAGTGACGATCTTTTCAACTTCATAATTTGGCACATGTTAAAAATCAGGTTGCCTGAATGAAAATGGTTTTTTTTACAAGTTTTTATTCAACTTGCTATGTATGTAGGTATGTATAAATGTAAGTAACTATGCAACTCAATTTTGAAGCAGTTAGTTAAGAGTTATCTAAACCGATTGAGCTGAAATTTTGCATACCTATGTAACTTCGGTGACAATGCAAAAATATGCTAACAGCGAGCTGATCTGATGATGAAGTGAGCTGTTCAATAGACACTTACAATACCACCACACCACAATGGAACTCCATAGTAAATACTTCGATTGAGTAAAAACTTTGCATTCTTGTAAGTTCTGATGACAATGTTATATGATGTGACAGGTGACAGGTGATAGTGCGTTGGTTCTCGATGGTTTGAGTGATTGTACAAAAGCTTGTCATTAAAAAATATTTTTTAACATAAAACTTATTTTTCTTTGCCTGTAGCATTATATTATATTCTAGTCGTAATTCTGTTTATTTACTAGCTGTCCCGACAGACGTTGTCCTGTCAAATTTCAATAATCCTACAGAAAAAAGCACTTTCAGTTTTTCCCGAACTTTATCTTCTATCACTTAGGGGTATAAAAAATACCCTACAACCTATTCTCTGTACCTACCAAATATACTACAACAAAATAATTCATAAAAATCGGTCAAGGCGTTTCGGAGGACTTTGGTTACAAACACTGTGACACGAGAATTATATAATTATATTTTTAGTATGTAGGTAAAAAGGTACGTATTTTAAGAGGTAACGTATAGAAGAGTACAAAAAATATTAACGAATATAATAATAATACCTATTTCAATAAGTTACCAGGTTTATCTTTTCTCAATTCAATGATACGAGTAACATAATCTATGGTAATATAAAAATAAGTCGGGTTTTCCTTCCTGACGCTATAACTCCAGAACGCACGAACCGATTTCCACGGTTTTGCATTCGTTGGAAAGGTCTCGGGCTCCGTGAGGTTTATAGCAAAGAAAATTCAGGAAACATTTCAAGAGATAAGCAGGAAAACAGGGAAAATCATTTTTCACATACAGCGCCATCAACGGGAACGGGAACGGGAACGGGAACGGGAACGGGAACGGGAACGGGAACGGGAACGGGAACGGGAACGGGAACGGGAACGGGAACGGGAACGGGAACGGGAACGGGAACGGGAACGGGAACGGGAACGGGAACGGGAACGGGAACGGGAACGGGAACGGGAACGGGAACGGGAACGGGAACTTAACACAGCATTTTGTTAATTCTAAAGCGATACGAAGTTCGCCGGGTCAGCTTGTTACTTATATGGATCTCACCAGCCCTAAAAAACTAAACGGACAAAGATATTATAGCAACAAATTCCGCCAATCTGCTCCCAAAGAGTCCAACCCAATGTAAAATACTCCAGTAGAAAACTGTCCTGGAAAGAACCTGGAAAAGTACAGTAAATTGGTACAATAAAATAAGAATACAATAGATAAGAAATGAAAATAAAATTAAATAAAAACTGTAAATTTGTAGGTTCTCGTAGGGTCTCGTAGAATTTTGTAGGTTCTCGTAGGGTCTCGTAGAATTTTGTAGGTTCTCGTAGGTTAATGAAATTAGTATGTATAATGTATAATTAACCGCACCTCCCTACAGAAAACTGAAACTATGAAGTAGATACTCTTAGGAAACTACTCAACTATGGCGCGTCTGTATGGCATATGTATGTATGTATGTATGTATGTTTGCTTATATCTTTAAAACTACACAACGGATTTTGATGCGGTTTTTTTTTAAAAGATAGAGTGATTCAGGAGGAAGGTTTATATGTATAATAACATGCTACCCGTGCGAAGCCGGGGCGGGTCGCTAGTCTAGCATATATGTAACTTTTTTAGGTTGCTTGTGAATTTTTCAACTTTTTCTACAACTTGTTCTACTTTTTCAAAACCAGGTTGTCTGAATGAAAATTGTATTTGTTTTCGTTGGAATTATTTCATTAGCGGCCATCATTATGTAAAATTGCCTGTAGAATTACCATTAGGTAGTACATTTATATCGATGATTCTTTGATTCCCCTAGATACTTTTTATCCAGGTAGGTACCTTGCGAGCGAGCCCGCGGGCGATAGTAGGTAGATAAAACAATTAGAGATCTAGAATATCTAGTTACTTTTATACTGGAACCGAGCGAAGTTAAGGTGATGTGTGAAATATTTGACTTTTTGTATGGGCTGAGTCTACCCCGATTAAGATGGAAAAAGTGATAAAACTGCATTATCTTGAAAACCATCAAACTTAAAAAGAAACTGTCTGTAATTTATTTAGCTAGGTAGTATGATTATCTTACGAAATAAATAAAAATAAACTGTTTAGCTATTCATAGCTTTGATTAAAAATGAAACTCGTGTTTTTGAAGAGCCAACTTTGGAAAATAAATCTATCGAGAAAAGTTTCACCAATCGTGTTTCTGTAAAACTGTATGTTTTGCGGTTATTGAGAAAAAACGATTCTGCATTCATCAAAAACATTTATTACTCGCCTTAAGCCGCGAGCGGAAGTTAGATTGAGATAAAAATAATCTCAATTAGTTTATATTTGAAACCAGTGTATTTTTACCTGGTGATCCGATTAGTGAGATTTTTTTCCTATTGTGTAGGGATTAGTCCAAACTAGTTACAACAGCTGTTGTATAAACTCTCCTCTGTAACAAACCTCCTTGGTCTCCCCTACCTACCTACTTGGTCTAATAGTTCCTTCATAAAATTCTTGATATATCGATTGATTGGTTGAAACATTTCCGTCGGTTTTCTTTAAAACTTAAATAATGACGTGGCAGTTCGATAGTTTTCCAGTTTCAATTAGAAACTGATTAAAAACAATTGCAACATGGTCAGATATTAGAAAATGCAGTCGTGATAAGAAATCATCATCATCTAGCCCTTCTTATTTCACTTCGTGTGGGGTCGGCTCAACATGTAGAAACATGTTCATGTTGCAAAAGCAACCAGCTGCATGCCTGACGTCAACCCTAATGCATTAAGAAATATAAGTAAATAACTACATAAATAGAACCTTAACAGCAAGTATTGAACGCTTATGCCATGCTAATGAGCACTATGTTACCTACTCAAAGCCTGCCCTCTTGTAACCTAACCATTGATTCGACATCGCTTCATTCGGCTGGCATACCTACCTAATGGCGGTAATGTTAAGTTCTAGTTTAGTCTGCCATCTGGCACGTCGCCTGATTAACCTATAAAGACCAGGGGCAGGAGCCTCACCACAAGCTCTTAAAGTACCTAATATTAAAACAGTACTACTCGCGGTATGCAATATGCATGCCCACAACCTTAACAGACTTGTGACGTCACACTTTTACTTTTGTAAGTATTTAAAAAATATATAATTTAACAGGTTTATTAATTTACGGTAGTACAGCACCCATGAAATCAAAAGGGTGATTTTGGGTGACTGTGACCACAACCTTTTTGAGGGCTGGATCCGCGCCTGTTACCTGCTTTACCTATATTCTTGGAATGCGCAGGCGTAGCGACACAACGGACACAAATCCTAGGCACATCACCCCGAAGTAGCTCCTCGAAGCCTGGACATCGAAACGTGATAGTTTTTTAAGACAGAACCCTAGCTGTTGTCTGTCAGTTTGTCACAGCACAGAAATAGATAGATATCTGAAATTTTCACAGTATATGCGTGATAACTGTAGCTATCACAAAAAATAATAACAAGTAAAAAGTTATAAGTTTCCTAAAGGACACCCTTTGGGATCATACGAAAAACCTTTAAAAAATGGGTTTTTCTTCGTCTTTCTTCCAGTGCTGTGAAACGTTCGGTGGTACGGAACTCTACAGGAGCGATTCCAACTCGCACTTGACCGGTTTTTTAATAGTTTATTTTATCGTTTTTAAGTATTTTCACTTCGATTTCTATCCATTTAGTCAATCAGTTGAATCGAAAGATGCCGAATGGGAGAACGGCCAGGGAAGGTCGGCAAATAGTCACAATAACGAAGTAAGTATAAGAAGGTACCTACCTACCTAATGGAAAACATAATTTCAATTAACATATCGGTGGTTTTCAACCGTCGTCCAAAGGAGGTTCTCAATTCAAGTTTTTAAAACGTAATTACGAGTAGGTAGGTACATACAATCAATCCGTTTATTTGAACTTACTTATAGGTATTTTAGTCTATGCAGTGTCCGTACCCATTCTATTTTTACGTCGGAATTTTCGGAATGGCGTAATTGACTAACTACCCCAATAGAAACTAATACAAAGACATCATCGTACCTACTAGGGAATTAGTCGTGTAGTTGGTAACTAATATTATATGTATGTTTATAACGCATAAATTCAAATACTTATTGAACGATTTAAAAAGTTATTTCACCATTAGAATGCTACATATCTCTGAGTAACATAGGCTATATTGATTACTAAAAAAACAGGGATCTCTACTAATTTCAATAATGTAACCCAAGGTGTAAAAAATAGCCATAAATCATTATTACACCCGCGCAGGGGCGGACTGCTGGGCGATGATGGTACCACCACGCTCAATGCAATGATGTATCTAGTCTAATAGTCTAGTACGGGAATATTTTCATTATCGTTTCTTTTATTTTCATCTTGTTTCTTTGCTTTTTAGGGTTCCGTACCCAAAGGGTAATAACGGAACCCTATTACTAAGACTTCGCTGTCCGTCTGTCTGTCACAGGGCTGTATCTCATGAACCGTGATATCTAGACAGTTGAAATTTCACAGATTACGTATTTATGTTGCTGCTCTAACAACAAATACTAAACACATAATAAAATAAATATTTAAGGGGGGCTCCCATACAACCAACATGTTTTTTTTGTTGTTTTTATAGATAATGGTACGGAACCCTTTGTGCGCGAGTCTAACTCGCACTTGGCCGGTTTTTTGTAATCAAGAAATCATCAAAAGTTATGAAAAAAGTTGCTGTCTACATAACATTTTGTCAATCTATTATTTTCTGTGTGCACAAGCCAGATCATATTATTTACTAGCGACCCGCCCCGGCTTCGCACGGGTAGCATGTTATTATACATATAAACCTTCCTCCTGAATTACTCTATCTATTAAAAAAAACCGCATCAAAATCCGTTGTGTAGTTTTAAAGATATAAGCAAACATACATACATACATACAGACGCGGGAAGCGGAAAGCGACTTTGCTTTATACTATGGAGTGATTAATTTTTGTTGTATTTTTTTACTGCTTGATAAAATACATAAATTTTATGTACCTAATAAACATAAATAAATAAATAAAAATAAAGTGAGAGAAGTGAGAGTTTGACTCGCTTACTGAGAGGGTACTACATGACAAAATATATGACACTAAATAATTTATTCTTTCTTTCTTTCAAAATCACTACATAGTATAAAGCAGTCGCTTTCCGCTTCCCGCGTATGTATGTATGTTTGCTTATATCTTTAAAACTACACAATGGATTTTGATGCGGTTTTTTTTAATAGATAGAGTGATTCAGGAGGAAGGTTTATATGTATTAAACCCGTGCGAAGCCGGGGCGGGTCGCTAGTCATCAATAAAAAAACGTAAATATTTAGGTACGTCCTGTTTTATTTGGCAATAATAACAATGTCTACGACATAAAAATACACAAGATGTTTGATACATCGACAGGGAATTTCAATATTCCATATACCTAATTTTAAATATTTCTCTGATCCATTTTATTATTGATAACAATAAAGTACTTATTTTTATACACCATGCAGTTTCACAATAATTTATACAATTGAAATGCAATAGGAACCGAACATTTACAACAATTTCAAAGGAAGTCCAAGTACTGGAAGTACTTACAATAATACCTACTTTATATATAACATACTTTTATAACTGCCTATAATTCAGGCGAACTAATTCTTTTATATACAATTCGAGGATGAAAATTCCAGAAAATAGCTTTGTCGACGTTTTGGACAACTATAATGTATTGGGTTTCTATAAATCCATCTTCTTTATTGCATTTTAAAATGTTCATTGTGGTTTGGTTCCCACTGATCATAACTATATAGGGAATTCAGTAGTAATGAGAAATACTCGAAAAATGGCAAAGCTTTTATTATAGCAAGCAAGCAGTATATGATGTATGTAATACCTACTGTAGTAGTTTTACATTACAAACCCTCGAAATAATGCTGAAATCGGCAGCTTTTGCAAATCATATAGGCATATTTATATAGGCTCTTAATACAGATTAATCTACTGTGGAAACCTTAGATTAATCATCGAAAACTCCATGCACTAATATACCAGTCTGCAACGGAAATGATCCTAGATGAGACAGTAAGCGACAAAGCGGAAAGTCACGTGTTAGTAAAGCCTATAATTTGATAATTTCGTACTGAGTCACGTGACTCGCACAGGACAATGGATAACTATAACAAAGTGGCGTTGCGTCTATTTGCAATCAGAGAACTGTATGTATTATTATTTATAGCTTTTAACATTCCTTCTTAAAAACCAGGAGGGCTTGTCTAGGTTGAAACGTTCACCTAGACTCCTAGACATTGGAAGACGTACGTGTCGTATTTCATCTATTTTCTGGATTTTTCACAAACATACTGCAATATTTAGCTGTTCTTACGAAATAAACATATTATTTTGAGTGAAGTAAACACAATACATATTAAAAGGAAGACAGCTTGAACTCTGTAAATACTTGGTATAAAAGCTTGAACAAGAGAAAAAAACGTTATAAAATACCTACAGAATTTAAATGCTTTGGTTGTTCCTTCGACCAAATAACGTGCGGGCGAGCGATATTGTTCTTACCAACACTATAATAGAACAACTATTAAACTAAACCCGAGTCAGAATTGTAAAACTAGGGAATTAACTGCAGCCTTATTACGTAAATCCACTGCAAATTTTCCATTGCGAGGCGCCATCTAGAATAGAAAGCCTTAGGGACCATCTATAATGTACGTCATACTTTATGGGGAACGTAGTGTGACATTATGTGTCAAGGGTGGGAGGGGTCCTAAATTTCTTGACGTCACATTTAAAATCATTTAAATATTGATAATTTAAATGGAAATAAAACTAATTTCGGAACTGCTGTAATTTAATAATTTCTAGACGTGAAATTGCAAAATAAGTGACGTCACACTAGGGGTAGGAGTCTCACAAATGTGACCAAAACTGTAACGGGGGAGGGGTCAAAAAATCTAAAAATGAGAGTGTGTCGTACTTTATAGATGACTCCTGATTGGACTATTCTGATTTTTTAGGAACATTCCAGTCTCCACATCTAGGCATTATCGCCATTAAACATACGAGAAAATCTGTTAAAGAAAACCGGCTATAAGTATAATGAAAATCGCCAATTTTTTTTACCATTTTACAATATCTATATAGGTTGCAGGTTGACTAAGGAAATCTTGACAAACAATTACATTATTTCACTTTCAAAACTTTCGTGAGTTGTACTACACATTATTGTCCTCATTGACAATTTATCATTTACGTGAGTAATTTCCCGTTGTTGTAATAATGTGTAACAATTACATTCACTCAATGAACATCCTTCAAATAAATCCTGCATACACCACTTAATCTATAGCTGATAAACTATAGATACTGATACCTACTTATAACATCAATCTCCACTAAGCTTTTAAGCCCGTATAATGTTCACAAAAATTCAATAAACTTATATCTATCTACCATAGATATATTGCTTTCTATTACTCCTTGAACATATTCATAACACTAATACTAGTGACCAATGAAAAAGACATGAAGAATTAAACTTGAAAATTAATGTCTGAGTTAGCTTTTGCTTTTTATGATCATAATATATATGATTTCGAGACATGGTGTTTTTATCATTTCATGAAATTGAATTTGAATCTAATGATATGTGGCTGCGCCTGATTTGTCTGTCAATAAGTTTAAGCATTTCTTTATACAGTATGAGTGTGAAGCCTATTTGCGAAGTCATATCGGACGGATTGAATTAAGTATGATTCGTAAAACAGTTCCAATCAGGCTTTATCATATCAAATTTTTAAAATGTTTCTCTTATTAAATTACACCACAATTTAGTAAGTTGAATGATGAGTAGAAAACATAGTGGAGTATTTAGTCAGTAGGTAATAAATTAAATGGTTTCCAGCTGTCCATAAAGGTACGCAATACTCAATACCAAATAAAATAGCCCATTGGCCAAATGATTAATCACATTGGAGACCTCACTGGTCCTGGCACTTGCACTAAGTCCATTGTGCGTATAGTCCGTATGTGTATTTGGTCGAAGGGTGAATGGCTGGCCTAGGCTGTGAAACCTGGAAGCTGGGGCTGTCTAGCCCAGACCCCAGGTGTTGGGCTGACCAGCCTAGGCCGAACCCCGGGAGCTGTTTAGTCCAGGGGTTATTTGAGGGCGGCTCGGCTGCTTGCCTCTATGGCGGCTGCGACACTGATCCGCCGCCGACGATACTCTCAGGATCTCTTTATCCTGTGATCTGTAATAAAACATTTTATTGTATAAGTGGCATTCAAGAGAGCACTAAATATCGGGTTTATAAATGTAGAAATAATTACATAGTCGAGTGGCAAAAACACATACTGATACAAACCATCTAATTCCTAGGTCTATAATAAAGTTGAGTCTTAGATGTCATCTCCGGAACTACTGATGTAATTTGTGTAGAAATTACATAGAATTTATGTTATTGTTTAATATAATTTACAATACTTACATTATAAGCTACTGCTTTCAAAATAATAAATACTGTGAACCCCCCAGTAATCCGACGAACGTTTTGCAAGGCGGTTTCGGACTAACGAATCAATTATCTGTCAATTAACAGTGATAAGCATGTTTTCATTTCAAACAAAGATTTCTATTTTAATTATATATATTTAGTTATATAAATATATATTATTATTATTATTATTATTATTATTATTTTAATTAGTATGTAATTAGAATAATATATTATTGTAGTGCCCTAGCGGGGCCCATGTTGAGAAACTCTGTACAAATATGTTAAGACCATTGTACCAACTGGAGCAATAAATGAATATGAATATGAATATGGGTGCCGGGTGTCCACTGTATTTATTATTTTGATAAAAAGCAGTTTCGTGTGTTATTAATAACATCTATTATATACTGACTGTTGCGGGGTAGCACGAGCGCCTGCGAGTCCTCGGCGGTGCAGATGTGCAGATTGCCGTGGAACATATACTGCACCGTGAGGTGTTTCGACTCGCCCACGCACGGGTCGTAGAATCCAGCCAGCTCAGACTGTAAACACAAACAAGATAAAATTAGGATTCAAATTATTTATCTATCAATTATTTTAGGAAAATAAATGGACTAAAATGAAATAGGATTACAACTGTAAACCCCAGGCACACAGATCCTTGAAGATGTCTAAAGGGGGTAAACAGAGGCAGGTCCATGGCATTTTTTTTATGTTGAATATACCTTGCTGGCATCGAGCAGTTCCAATCTAGAGTCCTTGGTGAGACATTGCAGCGGGATAGTGACGTCGATGACTTCGGCGGCAATGATCGGCGACTCGGCCAAAGGTACGTCACCCGGCGACGGCTCCGTGATAGGGTGGCTTGTGCAGTCTGTGTAACAATTCAATATTGAAAACCCGACGAAAATGTTCCGACATATTGCCAAATTCGAAATATTCAAAAATCAATAGTGTGTTGATTAGACTTTTTTGATGTTTGTAATATACGAGTACCTAACGTTTGGTCCCATTTAAATTTAAGGAAGAAATACTTGTGGTACTTGTGGTAAAATAAGTTGAGGTGAAATTGTGTATTGGACTAATAACAACATGAAGTCGGTTTTGTTTTAAGTTTTTAAAACGTAATTATTTGTTTCGTCTGTTGATAATAAACGATAAACAAAAAATCACTACATAGTATAAAGCAAAGTCGCTTTCCGCTTCCCGCGTCTGTATGTATGTTTGCTTATATCTTTAAAACTACACAACGAATTTTGATGCTGTTTCTTTTAATAGATAGAGTGATTCAGGAGGAAGGTTTATATGTATTAAACCCGTACGAAGCCGGGGCGGCTCGCTAGTAAAGTATATAAGTATTCTATCGAAATGTCCACCAATATTTATTTATTATTATTATACCTGGTGGCAGTTTCCCATACAACGCCTTCAGGATGACCAGACCCTTCTTCTTTTCCTCATCGGACCGGATGCGCGAGAAGGTGGCCTTCATCAGTTCGACGGTTGCGCGCGCTTGACGCTGCATCTCTTGCAATCTGAACATAATCGAAACTTGTAAACAAATATCAGAAGTAATTAAGGCGCTCCCAGTCGACGATTGTTTTTGTTCGAAACGAAAAAATAAATACTTGTGAATAAGCCACATCTCCTATTTTATAATGTATAGTATATGTGAATAAAGATGTACCCATCTTTAATCACCATCAATAAATAAAATCCTACCGACCGCTGCAATGACGACAAATACGTCGGCGCGTGGTCCTCCTTAGCTTTTCGAATAAATTAATGATATAAATTATGTATAATTACTTATCAAAAATCTATTCTAATAGAATTCTAGATCTACATATTACCTATCTTTAATAATAAATCACAAGTTGATTTTAATAGTAGGTATATAAAATATTTCGATCATAAATTCTAAAACGTATCATTTTGAAATAATATCTTTATCGTGAAAAGTTTCTGCTATTATGTTTTCAGCTTAATAGAAATCTAGGTAGGAACCTGAAGTAATATACTTATAAAAATAGGAGATGTGGCTTGTTCAGAAGTATTTCTTTTTTCGTTTCGAAAAAGAGCTATTAGCGACTGGGAGCCTCTTAAGTCTGCTAATCTATACAAAATTACAGTTCTGAAACTTATGATAGTGTTTACTAAATTCACGATTTAAGTAATGTGATTTAGAAACTTCAACCTAAATTTAGTCAACATGTAATTTTTTTTGCCATCCAATTATGTGTCGAATTTCATTATCTCCCTGCCCTTACCACACCTTTAGTGGGGTCGGCACAACATGTATTTTTCCATTTCCCTCTCATCAGCGTGTGTATAATAAATTTAAGGTAATAACGTGATAAAGACGTGTAAAACTCTATAGTTATGTATAAAAGATGCGAAAATAGGACTGGAATTTTGCGGTTACGCCAATTTAGATGAACTTAAGATGAATAAGATCGATCGAATTTTCGAAATCATAGTCAGTTTGTGGTATTTGACTGTTTTTGTTGTAACCTATATGTTCTTGTTCCCAATATAAACACATCAAGTGTCTAGGGATCAAACAGTACATTATTAACTATAAAAAAAATATCCAATTAATTATTACCAAATCTAGGCTGGTAAATATTAGTTGGGATAATGTATGACAGTTAAAAATGTATTTGATACCTAGACATTTTTGATGTGTGTATTTTGATTTTTGAATTACGATTGAAAAACTTGCGTCACCTATCGAAGTTGGCCTCCATAGAGCGCTGCTTATTTCTTTCCTCGCGCTCCTTGGCTATGGGGTCGAGGACGAGTTTCTTGAGTATAAGCCACGAGACAACGGGCAGTACTGTCGCGTAGAACACCGGCGACGGCAGTACTTCCTCGCAAAGCTGGATCGGCACCACGATCGTTTGCGACGAGTTCGTCCATCTAGAAACACATAGACTCATTTAAACCTTTAAGACGAGTAAAAAATGTTTTTGATGAATGCAGAATCGTTTTTTCTCAATAACCGCAAAACATACAGTTTTGTTTTTTATGACATAGATAACTTAGGATATAATCTAGATAAATTACAAACAGAAACACGATTGGTGAAACTTTTCTTGATAGATTTATTTTCCAAAGTTGGCTCTTCAAAAACACTAGTTTCGTTTTTAATCAAAACTATGAATAGCTAAACAGTTAATTTTTAAATAATTCCTTAGATAATCATACTAGCTAAGTAAATTACAGACAGTTTCTTTATAAATTTGATGGTTTTCAAGATAATGCCGTTATATCACTTTTTCCGTCTTATACGGGTAGGGTAGACTCAGCCCATACAAAAAGCAAAAATTTCACTTATCACCTTAAGGTGAGACACATTATGACACAACGGGAATAACTCCCGTACATGATATATTGTAGATAAAATAATAAGGTGATACTTAGATTTTTTGGATTTTTTTATAGCCTGTTACTATCTGGAGACAAGACGGAAAAAGTAATAAAAATGCATTATCTTGAGAACCTTCAAAATAAACTGAACCACATTTAGGTAGATTATCTAACGAATTATACTATAATGAACTGTTCAACTATTTATAGTTTTGAGTAAAAAATAAAATATTGTTTTAAAGAGCCAACTTTGGAAAATAAATCTACCGATCGTGTTTCTGTGTTTAATTTATCTAGATTAAATCCTTAAGTTATCTTTGTCATAAAAAACGAAACTGTATGTTTTGTGGTTATTGAGAAAAAACTAGTCTACATTTTATAAAAAAAATACATAATGGTTTTTTGTAAAAAACTATCAATTTAAAAAAATATTTAATGAGCCAACTGTTTTGTATGGATTTGCCTTTGACTAACCCCATCACACATCAAGGATCTGTGTGCCTGGAGTTCTGAGAGAATTGTCAACCGTACTTGGGGATTACAGTCGTGATCACATTTTTTTTAATGGTTAGACTGGAGTAATAACAAGGTTATATATATCGGTTAAAATATGATTAGACGTTTGTCGGATAGTTACTTGACTTTGAGAATGACTCCGCTGGGCACTCCCACCATGACAGCTGCAGAAACACTGTTGTTCTGCGATATCTTCTTCTCTGCGCCGTATTCTACAATAGCTCCGAAAGTACCGCCCCTGTAATATAATAATCATATTGAACAGTTCTTATCAGGCTCTTAGCATTATTCAATTTAGACTTTAACCTCTTCAGACCAGTACCCCAGGTACACGTGACATACACAAAAAATTTTTTTTTACCACTTTTGACATGTTTTAGTAGTTTTTGGTGTTAATTACGTGTTGTCTTAACGTTATAGTATCAAATAAAAGCGTTTGTTTGCAATTAGCTTACAATTTAGTAAATTAAAAATTAATTTGAATTCAAAGGTGCATCATTTTTTTCGAAACACCGACGCGTAAACTTTGCAAAAGAGGAAAAAATATTTATCATACTAATTTATTTCTTTTTTTTTGTGCGTTTTGGTAGATAAATAGTTGTTTTCTAGTATTCTAGTGAAATACTTTGTGAAAAATGTATTTTTCTATGGAAAATCGCGTATTTTTTTCGAGGTATACTTGCGTGCACCTCAGGATTATAACGCAATTTTATTACTTGTTTGAACAAATTATAACGAGTTGGCAAACATATAGTTGACCAGAAGTAATAGTTTTCTGGTTTGGCAGTAGATTTGAGATCAGTATCAACTTGCTGGAATAGTCAATAGACATGGGCAATTTAAAATATCCTCAAATATGCCTTCACTGGAGCAAGGTAATTAGTGTATCACTGATCAAAGACACTATGTGTGGTAAAATCGAAGGACACCAAAGCCGTTACAATGCTTTCTACTTGCTCAGGCGGTACTCCGATGGGTACCTGTAAACGCTGGTGCAAGACTGGAAGGAGCAACATAGAAGTACCACAACCAGCTGACGTGAAGAACTACACCACCTGCATGGAAGGCATCGACCTATGCGACAGGTTCATAGCCCACCACCGTAGTGCAATGCGAACAAAAAAGTGGACTGAAAG
The DNA here is from genome assembly GCA_912999785.1 of Hydriomena furcata. Taxonomy (NCBI): domain Eukaryota; kingdom Metazoa; phylum Arthropoda; class Insecta; order Lepidoptera; family Geometridae; genus Hydriomena; species Hydriomena furcata. Next base: position 7,645,748 of record OU538821.1, read on the forward strand.
AGCCTTTTAGTCACTTGTAGATCTGAGAATGGTGAACTGCTGGATCTTGTACATACTCTGCTGTAACCAAGAGAGCGTAAAAGCCAAGGACAAGCTTGGACCACTTCAGTACAGGCTGATGTAGCCACTGCGATGCTACGGTTCGGACGTGGTAGGGTTGATCAAGATTTCTCATCAAAACCTAGCCTAAACCTAGTTTTAGCAGACAAGAACTTGACTAGACAGCTATTTCTCCTGCTAGGAACGACAAAGAACCTAAAAATAACTACAGAGCAGTGATGCCCTACCAAATACAGAGGTCCGGCTGGATGGCGTTGAACATCTGCCACAATTGGTGCAGGACAAATATTCATAAAAGTGCAGACATCCCCAATGTTCGTCACGATGCCGCTCAATGTGTATCTAATGCAAAATCCACCTGTATGTTTTGAAAAACAAGTGTTTTGAACAATATTATCATACCTACAAATAGACAGGAATTTGGTTATTTTACTACAATACAAATATTACACTAATAATTTTGTGCACCCATGTTTTTTCGAAAATAAAAAAAGAGCAAACAAATATTACACTAATATGTTTCATTTGAACCCTAAAGAACCCCAAAATAACATTAAAATAGTTTTATTCCACTTGCATAAGGTCCAGGTCCGAAGAGGTTAAAGTAAAAGGAATAAGAGCGATCGTTTTTTAGGCATTGCAGGTTTAGCATGGACACAAAATCGCCACCATTACTCACTTTAGAGCCAGTCGAAGCTTCATGTCGTACTTTGGCAACTTCCAAAGCAGATTCAATGAGGCGAACGAATGCGGCTTCCCAATTTGAATCGCTGCGTTACTGTAAAAATATGTAAATGATAAAAACTAGCTCCGGGTAATCATCGGTAGTAATCTTCACTACATAGTATAAAACAAAGTCGCTTTCTCTGTCCCTATATCCCTATGTATGCTTAAATCTTTAAAACTACGCAACGGATTTTGATGCGCTTTTTTAATAGACAGAGTGATTCAAGAGGAAGGTTTATATGTATAATACATGCATAATATAGTAGAGAAACACTGATAATTTTAGAGGTTTCTAATGTGATGTCGTAAATAAACACATTTTTTGCGCTTACATTGCAAACGCTGGATGAACCCTACGAGATTTATCAAAATAATGTACTAAGTACTGTACACATTGAAAAGGTCTACAGGAAACTCCGCGATGGTATATGTCTATCTCTTATGGATATCCCACAATAACATTTTTTTGTCATTTACTTTTTACGACAAATAATGGTTGCACCCGTGCGAAGCCGGGGCGGGTCGCAAGTAATATATATAACACAAACAATGTTTCAACCTATGTCCGTTATAGACTCTATATTCGTTGAATTCCGGGATAGGTTTTCATGTAGAAAAAAAAATATACGCGGAATAAACGCGGGTGTAGCCGTTTGTGCAAAATTATAGACAATTTTTTGATACATTATTTTACATTATTGCAATTCGAAAATAAATTGTGTTTCTCGCTGATAATCCAGCTTTTGCTACGTGAAAGAATATATTGGTAAAGTAGTTATTTACTTTATTCTTTATTAAACTTTGCATACAAAATAACATACACTTTTTTTTTATATTTAAGTGACTTCTGTCTACATTTTAACGTCGCTTGACGTGGCTAAAGAATAAACAGGGGGGTTTGCATGAATCACTACCGTATCGTCTGAATGTCAAAACTGACACTTTTTGTATTGTAAAAGTGTCAGTTGGTCAATAAGTCGGTTAAAATGGTACGTGGTTCGTGCTCATTATACAAGTGTCTCAAAAAAAAAATTCTAGGTACTTTAACAAAGTTTTTGAGATTTTGTTTGCTAGTTGGTGCCATACATAACCATTCACCTGTGATAGCGTTCAGAGTCGCGCACGTATATCGTGGACATGGATGAGCCTTGCGATCCCACGCGATACGTCAGGTATCCCACCGAATGAGCGTCCAATTGCAGTGCCATTGCTAGAAACAAATTTTTACTTTATAATAAATTTCGTGAGTAAATTTCAAGAATTTTTTTCTACCTTGGGTTACATTATTGAAGTTTCAGTAGGGATCCCTATTTTTTTCTAGAAATAAATATCTCTCTAATAATCTAATGTTACTCAGAGATAATGTAGCATTCTAATGGTGAAATATTTTTTTAAATCGGTCCTGTAGCTTTTGATTTTATTCGTTACAAACATACAAAAATACAAATCTCTACGCTTTATAATATAGTATAGATAAATATTGGTAGACATTTCAGACAGCGCCATCTAGCCCTAAACTAAGCAAAGCTATGCAATTTACCAGGCTCAGAACTCACTTAGTTGTATCTTCTGTTCTAGGTCTCTGCAAATATATCAACGATGAACATGGATATTTGTTGTGTCTAGGTGTTATAATGTTATGTATGTAGTTCCATAGTACCAGCACTGCTTGATTTGGGGCTTTTTCAGTTATAATAGACATATTTTTTTGTTTTTTTATATTAGATGTTTTATGTCCCGTGTAGATACTCACTGGAGAAGAAAGATGGCGAGATTCCTCGCGGTGTAAAGTGCATCACCGTCCCACAGTTGAGGAACATCATGCGAGACAGTGTACGGAACAGCTTGAAGCCGAGCATAGGCCCATTTCCCATTCCACACTCCACCTCCGTCCAACCCTTCTCCGAGCTGAGGTGCCGGTTAGACATATGCACCGTTCCATTACCTGGATACAAAAACATTATCATCGATCATACTTTTTTATTTTAATATGCTTCGCACATGTATACCAATAATTTTAAAGGTTTTAATGGTTATTCTACTACACGGGGTGGAGACAAATCCAACAGAATTAAATCATAAAAATAGTTCCAGCTGTTCTGTAGTTATAAATAATGTAACAACGACTCTCAAAATTTATTTAGTAACTGTTTTACATATTTTACAAAACATGTAATAATTAGAATTTTTAATGTTAAATTATGTGAAATGAATTATTGTAAAAATAAATCTCTAGATCTTCAGGTGTTCAGATACTTGATTATATCTATAGGGGTAGTCAGGGGCACGTTCAGGGTGTAAATTTGTTATTACATATTCATACTTTGCAATAGTTAACACAACAGTGATGAACAGAGAAACTAATTACCTATGCCGTTCTGGGTGGAGATGTTTCCGGACACTGTCATTGTGTTTCGGAGGGTGACTGGTGCATCGACAGATTGCTGAATGCTCATCCCCGATACTTCGATGGATGGTATGAGTTGTGCATCTTCCCTGGAAATAAACCATTTTTATGACATAACAAGCTGACCCGGCGAACTTCGTATGGCTTTAGAATTAACAAATGCTGTGTTAAGTTCCTGTTCCCGTTCCCGTTTTCCAATAAAGTTCAAATTGACTCTAAATTTTATTTAGAAAACGTTTATATGGGAAAAAAAAAAGTGCTGTTTTTAGGGTTTTTCCGGCAATTATTCGAATTTTTCTCACCTTTTAAACCTTCCCTAGACCTCCACGAACATTTCAAGACTAAGATAAGATAAATCCGTTCAGCCGTTCTCGAGTTTTAGCGAGACTAACGAACAGCAATTGATTTTTATATATATAGATATGTTTTGTTCCTCTGGTATCTGGGTATTCGTCCATCTATTGGGATGTAACTGGCTGACTACAGTGGCACAGACTATGACGAGATACACCAAAGCAGTGATAAATGGAAACATTGGGGAGAAAGGGGGATTTTGTTAATTCTAATGCTTTGATGTAGGTACTTATCTATGAGTCTGTCAGAACAAATAATATCTTTTTTTTTTATATTTATACCCTTAGTCGTAGATCCCAATCAAAAGAGGCTCTAATATTCTTAGTTTTTTTATTTGAATCCTAGCCACTCGTGCCAAAACATGGCGACTTTTAATATTACATATTTCGTAAAAAAACAGGGATTGCCAAAAAAAATGTGTCGAGCTAAAATTCAGAGGTAAAGCACTCCAAGTTCTATATACTAGCTAACTTACACTTCATACTCGTCGTAGTATTTTGTGAACATGTCGGTTGCGTTGATGGAGAGTGTGATAGTGCCTCGCGGATTTGCGCTCTGCTGCAGCCGACGCTCTTCACGCTCTCGCTTTAGCCTGAAACCACAAAAGCAAAGTTTAGAAAAGGTATTTTCTTACTGGGATCTCATATTTCTGTTACCCTCTGTGCAGTATTTTCAAAGTCAAAGTCAAAGTTTCTTTATTGCTTGAAATACATGTACAGAAGATGTTCATTTATAAATATATTACCAATGTACTCTGCCTATGAAGGCATGCAATATCAAATTTACAACATATCAAAAAAAAATAACAATAATAATAATAAAAATTGTAATAATTGTAATTTGTCATGATAAATTCTTGATGTCATTAAAAAAAAAATAATAATAATAATAATAATAATAGTAATAATGTCAAAATACAGTCAAACACGGAAATAATTAAGTACATTAAAAATAAATAAAAGAAATAATAAATGAAAATAAATTGTGAATTAATTAATTGAGATTTTTATCATTCATGAAATCGTCTATGGAATAGTAACATTTGCTTACTAATAACTTCCTAAGCTTCCCCCGAAACAACGAACATGGCATATCTCTCATTAACTGCGGGAGTTTATTATAAATGAAAGGAGCCATACAGAATATACTCCTGCGCATAAAAGGAATGTTTTGTAAAGGAACTTGTTCTAGAAAGTTCTACAGTCTTAGTTATTTCTACCGCCCAATAATATTGCTGAATCAACACACGCAATCGTAAAAACGTTGTTTTTAACGAGGTCAATGGTTTTTTATTTGGAACATACCTAATAATTTAAAAAAACACCCGAGTATGACGCCTGTCTATCGATTAACCGATCTAAGTTTGGCCGCACACTTTATTATGTAGGTCTAGGGTTTCCGCTCGAGAATTCTCGAACTCGAGAAAACTCGAGAAAACCGCCATGGTTCGAGACAAGAAAAAAAATCGTCATTATTTTGAGTTTTTCTTAAAATTTTAGTACCTACTAGTGACCCGCCCGGTCTTCGCACGGGTGCAATGCTGATACTAAATATACTACAGAATGTCTTTATATAAAACGTTTTTTTTTCACAGCTTTTTTGTCATTAGACAATTATTGATGATTTCTTTTTTTCTCGAACGTTCGCGACCGGCCTAGCAGCTAGGCGTCAAACGCGCAGTTCGGCCGGTCGCGAACGTTCGAGAAAAAAAGAAATCATCAATAATTGACTAATGACAAAAAAGCTAATTGATAATGACAAAATGTTTGTTTTACGAAGCTACTCGCTAGGTGACTCGCTAGCCTCTAGGTACCAAGCAAGCCGCCTGCCTGTGCGTTCGCGTTTTTAATTAGGGATGACTGAGAGTGTTATAAACGTAAGAGTAGACAAATATAATCAGAAAGCTTCGAACTGCTAAGCTATCGGGAGTTACACGTGTTATTGTGAGTCAACCATAAAAGATAAACATATGCTGTCGTGGGATATTTTTTATATAATTTTAAGGAGAACATTTCCGTCATACATGATTTCTGTGTAGCTTTAACCATTAAGGTTGCACACGCGACGGAAGCTTAAAAAATGGAGTAACTTCTCCCGTTTTCCCAACATTTTCCTTCACTGCTCTGCTCCTATTGATTGCAGCGTGATAAAAAGTATACTATAACCAGCTCAGGAGTATGAAAAATAAATGTACCAAGTTTCGTAAAAATCCGTCGAGTAGTTTTTGTTTCTATAACGGTTATACAGACAGACAGACAGACAGACAGACAGACAGACAGACACAGACAAAAATTTTACTGATTGCATTTTTGGCATCAGTATCGATCCCTAATCACCCCCTGATAGTTATTTTGGAAATATATTTCATGTACAGAATTGACCTCTCTACAGATTTATTATAAGTATAGATTATAAATCTTCTTTGAATGCCTCGAGACTCGAGAAGACGAGAATTTGGCCTTGAGAATTCCCGTGCCTCGAGAACGAAAATAGTTCGAGAAATCAGAAACCCTAGTCAGGTTCTTCTAATGTAAGGTTTTTTAGGTCACCTGATGCTAAAACCACCAAACTAGACCTGAAAAGTGTGTAAATCAACCAATCTACTACGCGCACATGACTAATGCTATTTAAGTAGAAACGACTTTTCACATTTCTCTCCACATATCTTTGGTGGCAACATTACAAACATAATTATCTGATTAACGAATCTTGTAGTCACGAGTACCTCCTACCGAAAACCAAAAGAAAAACATTTCAGGTGGAAATCCGTGCCCCTCCCAATACCTCCGGGAAGCAGGCGAGGTTTTATGTAATGCTATCGACCTACTTCCAGGTAAATTTTATCCTGCGAAATCTTCCACTCGACGATCGTAATTTCAACATTGTATCATGTTACAAATATAAAATCGAAATTACTAACAAAGGCTATCGTTTTATCACCATACATGGCCATTCCCATAATTATTCCCATCATTAATCAATTATTTGATCGAAACACCATAAAAAAAGCAACAGGGTCAAGAACTTTGTTTACATAGTTTCACAATGTAGCTACGAGTACCTTCGTCTTCGTCTCCTTTCAGATTCCATCTTAAAGATTCTTATCCAATTCCAACGCAATTTCAATCAAACGTGATCAATTGAAGGAACTAGTTACGATACACGAACTAGCGACTACAAATTATTTACGTGAGAAACGCAAAGGTGCTAGTGCGATATGTACTAGCCGCTAGTACATAGAGCGCCTGCGCTATGAATTGCAACGGAAGCCGCGTATTTACAAAATAAGAAACTGTATGTTATCAAAGTAAATATCATCTGAAAGAGTTGTATGAAAATGTTGGTAGAAAATCTGATATTCCAACTGGAAATGCCGCATGGAATATAAACATCGACTCTGCTCGTGATGATTATGAATGTAAAGTTCATTTAACCTTAGAACTTATTCATTAGGTGATATTTCTAAACGAACTAACATCGCTAAGTGCGTCCTAAACGAACATGAACATAATGTTAGGTGAAACGGACATGACTTAAGCCGGAAACACACTTAAGTGTCGTGTCGTGGCGCGACACGACACGATACGTAAAAAAGAAGAAAAAGAGAAAGTTATGATACTTAGTAATGGTTGTTCTTCATTCAATCTACGCATGTAGAGAGAGAATGAATGAAGAGATATGGTCAAAATAGGTATATAAGGCGTGAGAAGACGAGGTCGGGCGTTTTCTTGGATCAAATCAGTGACACTTTGGAAAAAGACCAAGGCAAAAGTAAGAACTCTGAACCTCTGAAGGTATAGTAACTCTAAAAATATGCATGAAGAATGTGATAAGAATGAATGAAGCAAAACAGGGTATATCAGGATCGTAGCATGTGCAAAACTGTGCTCTCTGCCTAGCTTTCTAGGAAACAGGCGTGATTTTATCTAGGGCAAGATCGCTGGTTGTAGGCACTTTAACAACATTTTAATTTTTAAATAAAAAGTTTATTCTGACAAAAATATTAAAACGACGATTTTTAAACAACATATAATAGAGTACTTAACTATCTCTTAGGTTTGTTTTGAAACAGGCTATAGTTATTTATTAATAATTCATATTTAAATGAAAAAAGAGGGAAATCATTGGTTGTGGGCAAAATAATGGGTTAGTCCAGGAATCCCCATTGACTATCCCCATCAATGGGGATTTCTGGACTTTTTTTTAGAAAAAGTCCAGATATCCCCATTGGCAGCGCATTGAGTGTGTAATATGGATAACTGGCCTTTTTCTAAAAAAAAGTAGCACACTAGAAATTACACTAAACAAAACGGACCATAGACAAAGAATGGTATTAACTGTTTAAACAAGTTCGTTTGCTATGCTTAGTTTTTGACTGTCAAAATTGAAATTGCTCAAAGACGGGGTAGGCACCACAACCAGGTCTATTTCCGAATCTATACATTCTATACATATAATAAAGCTGTAGAAGAGTTCAATTCTGTACATTGAATAAAAACGAAAAAAAATACTCCTAGGGGTCTTCATACAAGTAACACAAGCCAAAAAAAAAAACATTTTGAAATTTTTGTCTGTCTGTCTGTCTGTTGTTAGGCTTTCACGCAAAAACTACTGAACGGATTTTGATGAAACTTTTTTTGTTATATAGCTATTAGTCCTAGGCAACTTATAAACTATAATTTTGGAAGATCGGAATACCAGATGTGGAACTATAGCGGTCTGGGTTTGGGTAATCTATAAGAGATATTAATATACTGCTTTAGGCAAAGTTAGTCAACATGCTATCGACAATCGAAAGAAAAGGAATAAAATAAAACCGGCCAAGTGCGAGTCGGACTCGCGCACGAAGGGTTCCGTACCATTATCTATAAAAAAAACGGCAAAAAACACGTTTGTTGTATGGGAGCCCCACTTAAATATTTATTTTATTCTGTTTTTAGTATTTGTTGTTATAGCGGCAACAGAAATACATCATTTATGAAAATTTCAGCTGTCTAGCTATCACGGTTCATGAGATACAGCTCTGTGACTACCAGACGGACAGACGGACATCGAAGTCTTAGTATTAGGGTCGCGTTTTACCCTTTGGGTATGGAACCCTAAATAAGAATTACGAATTATACATTAATTCATAAAAAACTCAACAGATAGCAGCACATGTGTACCTACCTAACTACTACTAACCTACCTATATAATAATAGGCGCAAACATTATTTATATTTGTGCATGCTCTGCAGCGGGTTTACTCATTAATGGGTAAGTCATAAGTACTAATATAAAAGTTGCGGGATACTAAAATCGTGGCTACCAATTACTATACTCACGGGGCCGGCAGTGGGACCACTTGAGTATATCCGCGGATACCTATCTTAAATTTAAGCCATACCATAGCCATACCAATACCAAATAATCACATTTAGAAACATTTAGAAATGTCTGTCGCCCAGCAAAGCGGGCACGGGTCAGCTAGTGTACAATAAAATAAAAGACAACGTACCTTTCATATTCATCCCTTATTTCTCTTGGTGTCCGAGTGCGAAAAATAACTTCCCAACCGTCAACCTCCAAGCCACGTTTACCTGAATTAAAACAATCACAATCAAATGTTTTCTTGACTTATGATCAAATCTACACTTGCTTAGCACCAGCTGTCTTGTTTCGTAAAAATCTATGATTTTCATAGCTATGAACATCAGTTGACTTCAGAGAATACCAATTCCATAGTAAGTATTATGGAATCTATTCTCATAGCTATGAAAATCATAGATTTTACGAAATAAGCCAGCAGATTGAAACACACCTAGCGTATCGTAAATGGCTCTTTTGTGAGAATCAGATAAAACTTCGTAGGCTTCCTTGACTTTGTTGAATATTTGTTCTGCCCATTTCTGCTGGTTGGGTCGATCGGTGCTGTGCTTGTCTGGATGGAACATGCGGGACAGTCTGCGGTATGCGCTGTTTATTTCTTCCGGTGTGGCCTACAACAGAAGTGTTTAAGCTTAACAAATGTTTAAATAATACTAGCTGTACCGACAGACGTTGTCCTGTCAAATTTCAATAATCCCATAGAAAAAAGCACTTTCAGTTTTTACCATTTAAATACATACCCAAAGATTTTTTTTTTTTTATGTATGATGCATATCTTTTCATCTGATTTTGATTTTTTCTGTATGAGTTGGTACAAAGTTGTTCAATGATGGTCCATTTAAGTTGTATTCATTTAGGTCAGATAGTTTCTTCATAGCAGATAGTTTCTTAACTTATTAAATGATTATTGTGTCTTGACTTGTCAATTGGTCAAACTATGACCTAGAGAACATTATCATCATTCATCATAATCATCATCATTTGCAGCCACACAACCTCCACTAATGGTGGATGGTGCACTGGTCCACCAGCCGGGGAAGCAAAAATGTATGAAATAATATGGGTTAAGGTGATAAGTGAATTTTTGACGTTTTGTATGGGCTGAGTCTACCCGGATAAGACGGAAAAAGTGATAAAACTGCATTATCTTGAAAACCATAAAATTTTCTGTAATTTATTTAGCTAGCATGATTATCTAACGAATTATATAAAAAATGAACTGTTTTCATAGTTTTGATTAAAAACGAAACTAGTTTTTGAAGAGACAACTTTGAAAAATAAATCTGTTCAGAAAAGTTTCACCAATTGTGTTTCTGTCTGTAATTTATCTAGATTACCTTACCATAAGTTATATTTGAGAAAAAACGATTCTGCATTCATTAAAAACATTTATTACTTGTCTAAACAGCATGCAGTCGCTGTCGCCGGTAAATGGAAAAATGCAGAATTATTTTATTATAAATATTTGCTTCCCCGTTTTGCCAGGCTGGGGCCGTGCCGGCTAGTAGAAAAACATTGAAAAACAATGTCCCACGTTTTTTAGCCACCCTGTTAGGTGTCGTCGAATTCCACCTGTCTTAGCCACGCCTCACAGTGATTCGTATTGGAAGGAGCCTGGTTGATGAGTAGAAGATAATTATAGAGGTGGGTAATACTTGAGTTACTCAGGTCCGTTACCTACACAAACCTCGTAACCTCTAATAAATAAATAGTATCTTTTCCTGAAGTACAAAAGTTAGTAGGACCTAACCCTAGCATTGCAACAATCGTAATGTAGGTAACGATAACTTTCCTGGGTTATATAATGATGATATGATAAGGTAAAAATATCCAATCCAAGCCGACAGTAAGTATTTAGAGATGACATGTGATGCAATAGTTACCTACCGTTTTAGACACATTTAGAAATTGATAATAATTTTCTTCCATCAAAATATTGTCTCCTTCTTCTTCCATTTTTCAGTGTATACTGTTTTCCAAAAATAATTCAAGAGTTCAAGTTTTACGGTTCTTTAATTTTATTTCTCAAAATCTCAAGCTCACACGCTCAGCTCAACAAAATTCAAATGATTGACACTATTGACAGGCAAAATAGAGTAATGTCAAAATTGACGTAACAACCCACAAACTGTAATTTTGTGTCATTTTTGCTAGTTCTGCAGTCCATAGAGAATAAAAAGTGAAAATTAATAAGATTAATTGATGTTTCTGACGTTCAATAAAATAGTGCCCAGAAATTGCCTGCAGATAAAAACAAGACTAATAGGATAGTAATATTGTGCCATAATAGACCAGACCATAGCTAGTCGAATAGGTAACAAAACTAGAGATAGATCTATCTAGGTGAGCCTCAGCTCAGCCCTCAGCCTCAGGGTGTGTCGGGTTCATTGTACTATGTACTTATTGATTTTCTTCCTATCCCTATTCCATCAGCCAGAGGCTGTATGTAGGTACCAACTTATGTAGGGGTTTGCAGTTTTGCACGTTGCATTGCATGATAGATGATTATTTTGTCGACAGATGCACTAAACCCCTTTTTGATCTTGTAATGAAATGATATAGATAGACATCCTACTCTCCGATTTCAAGGCGACTCTTGAAGATGTCTAAAGGGGGTAGTCAGCGGCACGTCCAAACATTAGGTTTGGCCATCGACCACACAGGGTTTAGCACATACTATCACATTTTGAAGTGGGTAGGTGGTACCTACCTACCTACCTACCTACTTAGTAGTTAGCATTTCGAACCATTAAATTTTTTATGATATTGGCTTTTCGGTAGGTAGGTACCTACCTACTTGGGCTACCTTACCTACTTCAGATGTGCTCCAGGTGTGTTGTAAAGAGTTTGAGCAAGAGTTCCTTTACCTCATAGAAATAGAAATGTGAAAGTTTATATTTATGTAGGTAGGATATAGGTACCTACCTACTCAATCAAGTCGTAACAGCTAAACGGATTTCAATGAAATTTGGTAGGTAGGTTAGGTAAAAGTAGGTGGATTATTAACCAAATTAACTCCAAATCTCCAGTAATGAACACTAAAAATCCAGTGGTGAATCTCCAGGAATCGACACTCACCAGTAATGAACACCCAGTAACTGACATCTCACCAAAACCATTCTGTAAAAAACTAGCCAAATCTCGATGGAGCTGCTTGTTTATCTCTAAAAAGTAATGAAATCTAGACAAAGTCGTGCCAAGTCTGAGGTTCCTTACTGCGATTTTTTTATTATTATAGAATGTTGTGTGACTTGGTCATTGAAGGGTACACAAGGGTACAAAACCAGGTGCTCCATGACACCATTGCACCAATCTGCCGCCAGAACCGCTACCCATTGACGATGGAAAATTGCCACTTAGAAAACGTTGATTCAATAACCAGACAAATTACACTAAAATATTAATTGAATATTTTAGTGTAATTTGTTTATTTAATTTGTGTAATGTTCGCTTAGTTAATCGTTCGACTAGTTCTTCTTGTAAACTTGTAAGTAGGTAGGTATATGTATAAAAGCCAGTCTAGTCTTATCCAGAGTTTTCCTTTAATTTTATTGCATATTAAAAGCAGAAGGGGAGGCATTCGCCCAGCAGTGAGATGCTATAGGCTAGATTAAATTAGAATTAAATTAGAAGATGTGTCCCACTTCGCTGGATTTTTGCAGTGACAGTCGATTTTTTTATGTAGGTACCAATAGTATTACCACATCTCTAATACAGCTGAGACCAGCTGAGGGTTCTTCATCAGATACTTCAGACCTTCGTTTTTTGACATCAAATGAAGCGGCCTACCAAGTTGAATATTTTTTGTAAAGGCGGTATGTCAAACTATTAGATAGTTTGGTTAGGCTCTTGTGTTTTCTAATCAGGGTCACCAGGTACTCCAGATTTTCGATTATCGTAGTTTTTATAGTTTTCCCTTTATGTGGCCATTAAACCCTAACTCTGTACCAAATTTTAGCTCTCTGAGTTTATTGGAAGTACTAGTTCTATTTTGATGATCATGAGTGAGTGAGTGAGTGTCTAAAATGCGAAACTTTACTTTCGCTTAACTTTGGAACTAAATGACCTACAGACTTGAAATTTTGGATTTTAAGTATGTGATTATAGCTTACTGGATGACGAAAATTACAGCGTTTTGGTATTATCCAGAGGTTCTCAAACAGGGGCCTGAAAATGCGGCGAAATTGTTCCAGTAAAGGATGGTACGGCAGTGTTTGCTTCGCGCTCGACTTGGCGGGGGCACTGCCATGCCCCCAAATATATTACCTAGTAATTTAAATACAAAAAAAAAACCTGATAAATATTGTGTTTGAAGTCATTTAACTATACTAATTAATCGTTCTCTTAAATTTCTTCAAAACTGTCCTTACTTTCTGTATATTATCATCTTCCTGCCCTCATCCCACTTAAAATGAGGTCGGCTCGGCACAACATGTACCCATTCTTATTCCATTTACCTTTATCAGGCGTCACCTCAGCACTCTTTTCCTGCCCATGTCATATAATTATAAGTAACACAATCCACCCATTTTGTCCAGAATCAGGTTAATCAATGAACTGCTCAGGGCTTAAGGGGCTCCCAGTCGACGATTGCTCTTTTACGAAACGAAAAAAGAAATACTTCTGAACAAGCCACATCTCCTATTTTTATAAGTATATTACTTCAGGTTCCTACCTAGATTTCTATTAAGCTGAAAACATAATAGCAGAAACTTTTCACGATAAAGATATTATTTCAAAATGATACGTTATAGAATTTATGATCGAAATATTTTATATACCTACTATTAAAATCAGCTTGTGATTTATTGTTAAAGATAGGTAATATGTAGATCTAGATTTCTATTAGAATAGATTTTTGATAAGTAATTATACATAATTTATATCATTAATTTATTCGAAAAGCTAAGGCGGACCACGCGCCGATGTGTGTTTGTCGTCATTGCAGCGGTCGGTAGGATTATTTATCGAAGTGATTAAAGATGGGTACATCTTTATTCACATATACTATACATTATAAAATAGGAGATGTGGCTTGTTCACAAGTATTTCTTTTTTCGTTTCGAACAAAAATAATCGTCGACTGGGAGCGCCTTAAAGGCAGGTTTTATCATTTGGTTGAATACCTGTTCCTTTGCTGTAGTTAGCACTGTAACACAGTTACCACCTCATTATTTGATTTGTGTAATCCCTGTGTTTGTAGAGAGTTATTCGAGAATTCGAGATACTCCATTCATTCATCGAGTCAATAATGCTCTTTCATAAAACTCATTAAATAGAGTCCTTCCAGTGAGTTGCCACTTCTATGCCTTTATTTGATGCCAAGGACAAAAAGTGGAGCATATTTTGCGCGGGGGCGCCGCACTTACACTGATCTTGAGACGAATTTAAGATACCCCATTTGGATAGGTTGCTTCTTCGGCGACCAACATGGGTACGTACGGAGTCAGTTAAGCGATTTTCAGATTGGCCAATGCAGTTTATGTCCGGGAGGCAGACTTCCTGCCAGGGTAATAAAGTCCAGTCTAACTGTTTCGTGTTTGCGTTTTTCTACACAGCAAGCTACTTTACGTCTGACATGGGGTGGAGCAATACTTGCGAAAGGATACAGAATTTTGAAGGACGTGAGTTTTAGGCAACATGTGACAATGTGGTAGGTGTCATTCAGCGCTACATCAACCACCTTGGCGTGGGCGGACCGATGCCACACAGAACATGCGAATTCACTGGCCAGAGAGATTTTGCTCTCCAGGCGCAACCTTCATTTATCTTTACGGCATTGCGCAAGTAAGGGCTCGATCAAGCGTTATCTCTAGGTAGCATGGGTGGTCGCAATGCACAATGTTGTCGCCGCGCCAGGAGAGGTCAACACCGTCGACAGTCTTCCGAGATTGATGATTGCGAAGGTGGAAGACACAACTGTGTCTTTGATGGATTAGAACAGAGAGTTTTCGTTCTACTAAGAGTCGAATGTCTCTAGTGCCTTCATCCATCTTTCTTCGGTCTCTTCAAACGCAAGATCGTCTGCGAATAGAAACAGTTACATTCTTGGAGAACTACACTTCCTTGCGGAAGCCTGTTTTTCTGGGACCGCCACCTGCATGCCATGTGGCTGTGTGTAGGTACTCCATATTGAAGAACAGAAAACGCAACCAGTTATTCTCTCCCCACTGCTGCCTTCATTGCCTTTCCCAATTGTTCAGCGTATAGTCTTCTGAGAGGCATCTAGTACAAAATCCGTAAAGTCCAGTTATGAACACTAATTTTACTAATTTTAACTTTACCGGGAAACGTGTGTCTGTGTCTACGTGTGTGATTATTTTGAATAGGTATGGCTATGGTATGGTTTAAATGGCGATAGGTATCCGCGGATATACGCAAGTGGTCCCGCTGCCGGCCCCGTGAGTATAGTCATTGGTAGCCACGATTTTAGTATCCCGCAACTTTTATATCAGTACTTATGACTTACCCATTAAGGAGTAACCCCGCTGCAGAGCATGCTGTGCATGGCACGCAACGCATCTTAGCTGCGTGGGTTAATTTGTTTGACAACGTGAGTCTACATTTCCACAGCTGCACACGCTATACACGAATATGAATCCACAATCACAACTATGTAAAACTGTAGCGCAGCATAGTTTTGAATTTTGATTTTGAGCTACCTGAGCATTATATTCGAGTAAGACATGCGTGCTCCAATGACGACAAATAATGCGTAGCGTGTCCGTGGGTTGCAATGGACACAATTACATACATATTCTTTTAAATCTGCCAACGCCATGCTTGCTGTGTACGCGATATACGCAGACGTGTGAACGTATGATTCAAAACTGTGCTGCGCTATAGTCGTACATAGTTGTGAGTTAATATTCCTGTATAGCGTGTGCAGCAGTGGAAATGTAGACTCACGTTATCAAACAAATGAACCCATGCAGCTAAAATGCGTCGCGTGCCGGTGTACAGCATGCTCCGCGGTGGGTTTACGGTTTAAAGCGAAACTTGTCGCACGTGCGTCGCCTCTCTGTGCGCCGTGGTGGGTTCGCGCCTTTACACTAACCAAACACATGTTGAAAGGGCTCGAGTTTCCTAACAGGACGATAGGAATATCACGACAGCTTTCGTTTTGTTTTACTGATCATAACTTCAAAACGAATCGACCGATTTGTACAACTCAAAAAGTGGTTTACTCGTAAATTTATAGCCATAATAGCTAATTAGTTAAGTTGGATATGAGTATATCATGATATGGATAGAAACAAAAACGGTTATTATATCTACCTAACTATCGTAATATTTAGATAATATACCTCCTCGCAGACTTTCTTATACGCAATAATGAGGACATTCAATAATGTATCATTATTTGTTTACGTACTATCTATAGTTATTGCAGCACACGCGAAAAATGCAAAAAAAAATGAGTTAATCCATTACAAACATAAAACAAACAATACAGACAACAAAAAATCAAATCTTTCCTCTTTTAATATTAGTATACCAACTAAAATAACCCATAATGGTGTAGCAAGCCTACACAAATATAAAGAATGTTTGCGCCTATTATTATATAGGTAAAAACGGGACCCTATTACTAAGACTTCGCTGTCCGTCTGTCCGTCTGTCTATCACAGAGCTGTATCTCATGAACCGTGATAGCTAGACAGCTGAAATTTTCATAAATGATGTATTTCTGTTGCCGCTATAACAACAAATACTAAAAACAGAATAAAATAAATATTTAAGTGGGGCTCCCATACAACAAACGTGTTTTTTGCCGTTTTTTATAGATAACGGTACAATGGTACCCTTCGTGCGCGAGTCCGACTCGCACTTGGACGGTTTTATTTTATTTCTTTTCTTTTGATTGTCGACAGCATGTTGACCAACTTTGCCTAAAGCAGTATATTAATATCTCTTATAGATTACCCAAACCCAGACCGCTATAGTTCCACATCTGGTATTCCGATCTTCCAAAATTATAGTCTATAAGTTGCCTAGGCCTAATAGCTATATAACAAAAAAGTTTCATCAAAATCCGTTCAGTAGTTTTTGCGTGAAAGCCTGACAACAGACAGACAGACAGACAGACAGACAGACAGACAGACAGACAGACAGACAGACAGACAATAATTTCAAAATGTTTTTTTTTTTTGCTTGTGTTACTTGTATGAAGACCCTAGGAGTATTTTTTTTTCGTTTTTATTCAATGTACAGAATTGAACTCTCCTACAGCTTTATTATATGTATATAGATAGATAGATAGACAAGAACAAAATAGGGATCCCTACTAAAACTATAGCTATGTATGTACTTTTGTATCTAAGGTGTAAAAATTTTTGCAAAACATCAGAGATGGTAAAATTCAAAACACAGACATCCCATCCCAGCTCCCAGGTAACTTGATAGACGGCCCGGGTGGGTGGGGGAAGGGTGAGGACTGAGGATTCCATAAATCAATATCACAGTACATACCTACCTAATAGCAACTGCACACAGATGTACCGAAGGGAACGAGAACATTTTCATTGCAGCTCTCGGCCCACGCCCTGAAAGTTTCATAAAGTAGGTAGGAGCTAAAGACAAATTTATTAGAATAACAATTTATTCTCGCATTTAGGTACCTAGTACCTATTAGGTAAATGCGAGTTTGAAAAGACATAGGTACCTACCTTATTTTTTTTTAATCAGGCCTAAAACGACCAAACTGGATGAAATTTGCTGTAATGTAGGTACCTACCTAGGTACTTAGATAAAAAGTCAGAATAAAGTAAGTAGGTAAATACTTAAAATCCGGTAAACAACCCCTCAATGATTGCAAAACAGCATAAAGGATGATTTTGGTATAGCTGGCGCTGATGTGCAAAAAATTAGACTCGGACCGAAAACAATTACCTACCTAGTTGTCCAAAAAAGTTGAACCAGTCGGTAGGTAGGCATAGGCACCTACATGAAAATTTTATTATAACTTATAATTTTATATTACTTATACTTATCTATCTATACTTATAATAAATCTGTAGAGAGGTCAATTCTGTACATGAAATATATTTCCAAAATAACTATTAGGGGATGATTAGGGATCGATACTGATGCCAAAAATGCAATCAGTAAAATTTTTGTCTGTCTGTCTGTCTGTCTGTCTGTCTGTCTGTCTGTATAACCGTTATAGAAACAAAAACTACTGGACGGATTTTAATGAAACTTGGTACAATTATTTTTCATACTCCTGAGCTGGTTATAGTATACTTTTCATCACGCTACAATCAATAGGAGCAGAGCAGTGAAGGGAAATGTTGGGAAAACGGGAGTAGTTACTGCATTTCTTAAGCTTCCATCGCGTGTGCAACCTTCATGATTAAAGCTACACAGAAATCATGTATGACAGAAATGTTCTCCTTAAAATTATATAAAAAATATCCCACGACAGCATATGTTTATCTTTTATGGTTGACTCACAATAACACGTGTAACTCCCGATAGCTTAGCAGTTCGAAGCTTTCTGATTATAGTTGTCTACTCTTACGTTTATAACACTCTTAGTCATCCCTAATTAAAAAAGTTTACATTATTAACTATTCCATAAAAAATAATCATAGAAATCGGTAAAGAAACACCAAAGTTATACATATTAAAATTTTGACAGGATTATTTTTTTTCTGTCGCGGGTCTGCTATAGACAATACGCTAAAAAGTTCTTATTTCTTCAAGTTATACGCGAGGGAAACCGCGGGGTACAGCTAGTATACTTTATATTACTAGCTGACCCGTGCCCGCTTCGCGGAATCGCAATACTAAATGTGAGTAATCTAGCCATTAGTTTTCGGCCGTCAAATTACGTGGTATTCAATTAAAAATGGACCTTTTAGATGACCATTTTCGGGGTGGCCGAAAATCACATCATAGATAAAATGGTACCTTTATTTTTCGGCATGACCTATAATTGTATGGAGAACATGGTGGTCGAAAATTGAATGTCACTGTTAGTTTTCGTCTACAAGTTTCTAATAACATTTTAAACATTTTATTCTGCAGATTAATCTAAAGTTAGTTATTTTGATTAAGCGTTACATTCAACCAACTTTATAAAAAAGGAGGTTCTCTTTTCAACGCGTTTATATTATATGTTTTTATTGCTTTTTCAGGGTTTCATAGTCTACAATGTTGCTTCTGGGGCTTGGCGAAGAAAAGATAGATAAAAGAAAAGATACAATTGAAATGCGCCTTCTGTGAAGTCATTTTAATAAGCGACACAGAAGAAGATACGGAGAAGTATCTTGGCTGTCATTTTTGCACTAATTTAATATAAACTGACTTTGTAGGACTGAAATATGAAGTTGTTCAGGACAAATCATTTAAACGAAATGTTTGTTATACTGATTTCTGATCGCAAAATGTAAATTTCGTTCGTAAAAAAGTGGTTGATTTTGAAATAGGTGTATAGATAATACATTTATTATAGCTTAATAAATCATTACGATTAATATTGGGTAGTCAAACACAAAGACTCATCATCTTCCTGCCCTCATCTTACTTAAGTGGGGTCGGCACAATATGTGTACTTCTTCCATTTCCCTCTATCAGCCGTCATCTTATCACTCCTTTCTTACCTATGTCATCTTTCACACAGTCCATCATCTTTTTTTGGCCAACCCCTACGTCTACAATTAGGTATATCATCTGGTCCAACTACTTTCCTATTCTTCATATCTTGCACTGTTTTTTTACCTTTATCCATACTAATCTCGTTTACAACAGAGAATAACGAAGAATAACTATTTTAATTAGAGAGACAAAATGTTTCTAAAATGTTAATTTTTATTAGATTACTTGAATAATTTTGTTTGTGATTTTTAATAGCATTTGGATTTACAATATAAACAATATTTAACATACAAATAAAGTGTTTTTATGTTATTATATACTTATAAATTCATTTTAAAACCATCACAATGCAGTGGCCGAAAACTGAAAACCCTATGGCCGAAAACATAATTTTGGGGCCGAAAACTGAATTTTTGGCATTTTTCCGGATTAAAATTAATATAAAAATAACTAATAGCTTTATATACCTTATTGTATTTTTTAATCAAATTTGATTATATAGGCTATCATATGACATCATTAGAACAGGCATATTAAAGTTGCAACTATTTTTTATGATGTCCTAAAGTTGGAGGGAGCACTAAAAGGCCGATATCCGGCACATCGACCTAGAAAGCTGTAATTTGGCATGAATATACATAATAATAGTCACGCCGACAATGTGGTAGAAATAAATATATATTTTCAGATGTTTTTTTTTTCTCGCATACTCTCCATGTCTTTGGATAGGTCTTAAAAAGTATTGCGGGTTTGTGATGTCATTTAGTACAAATACAATGGAAAATAAGAATTTTTAAAAAGAGCTGGTCATCTCTTTTTACAAATTCATATTAATTTTTTCTGGAAAGAAAATATTATGGAGGGTTATTTAGTAAAATTTTACAATAACTGTTTAATTCCAGAACTTGTTGACCCTCGCTACGCGCGGTCTATGGATCTTCGAGATCATAGCTCGCACACAATAGGTATTCAAAAGCATACCTACTACATATTTTATCAGTATTTCACTTTCAAAACTTTCTGTGAGTGGTACCTACTCGAAACGTTGACGGTGCCGTCATCGATTTTAGATGACAAAAAGTTTTTTTATTAAAAATATATTTTTTAAAGTGCTCTAGTTCTCGTCAAGATAAAAATAACGAGCTCAATCCGACCTCCATCATCAGACCAGCTCGCTAGTATCATAATTTTACATTGTCATTGAGATTGATAGGTATGCAAAGTTTTGCCTCAATTCGACTATTTAGTGAAGAGTTCCGTTGAACAGCTCCTGACTCCATCATCAGATCAGCTCGCTGTCACCATATAATGTATGCAGAATTTCAGCTCAATCTATTGGGGATAACTGATTAAAATTAAGTTGCAAGATTCCACCTTATCAAACATACAGAGGTACATAAATATGTACATAAACTGCAAGTTAAATAAGAGCTTGTAAAAAAACGATATTTACCGTTTTGTCATAATGTATTTTATTAGTAGGTACCTAACAAATATTTTTTGCACAGTCAAATTATATTAGTAACTGTGTGTGTAGTAGCACTTTACGATTTGTAAACTGTCTTATAATATATATTATTTTTTTATATATTTATTTTCTTTTTGTCAAGTGCAACCTATAAAATTATTAAGTACATACCTACCTACCTATAAAAATATGACATACCTATTGCACCAAATATTTTCAAGTATCAAGACTAGTTATTTAATAATAACTTAATAACAAATCAGTGTACGAAGTGAGAATAATCTTACGGGTAGGTAGGTATTAATAAAATTATGTTTTTATTCTGATGTCCTAATGTTGATGGGAGAACTAAGAGGCCGTTAACCGACACATACCTACCTTGGTATGTGTCGGCTATCGGCTAGTTAAAAATATTTTGAATTGGATTTTCTAATTACACAAAGTACCTAAGTACCTACTTACCTTCCTACGTAAAAAGTAAGTTGGTATGAGCTACCTACTTTTATTTAGGATTCATAGATTATTTCTCTTTGTGTAGTGCAGGTAAAAATACCCACCTACTATGACCAATGCGGACGTCGCGCCCCTACGACGTAGGTACCTACTACACCGCGCCCTAAGATAATTGATCGTTATTCCATCTCGTAGTCACCTAGGTACTTTCTAATGCCTAGGTACAGAGGCAGAGCTGGGTGACCTGGGGATGGGGGAGGGCAATGATCTCTCCTGGGGCCGAGCGCGGCGCGCAACGTATTTCATCCCCAGCCGCCCCGCGAAGTCTTCAGTACGCAGTCGCGTACTTATCTATCTCTCGCTCTTTCCCGATAAAGTTCCTATCCTATCTTTTTCACTCACCTCTCCCCGACGGAGCCCGAATCAGAGACCAACCGAATCAATAAATCATAACAAAGTGCGGGCGGGCGGATAGATTCATGTCTCGACTGAGGAAATAGCGCTTCATCGCCATCAGTGCGTTGTTACTCGTGCCGCAGTAAAGATCGGTAGCATAAAGTGCTTAGAATACCATAGTTTATTAAAGGCAGCAGAGCAAAGCTACTCTCCATATCTTGGAGCCGGGATCCTTCCAGAACCAGCAATCAACATCTGCCAACATGGCTACCAGTTTTTTCATCGCTTTTGATAAAGACTTCACATTGGAAATGTTCGAAGAACTAACTCTTCCTCCGCCATCCGAGCCTATAGATGATGTGCCGCCTCCGGAAATAGATGACGATGGAGAAGCTCAATTGTTTGTCAGGGAGATTGAAATTAAAAGAGCAAAGAGTGAAACACTATTGACTATGAATTTGATGACTGATATGTCATTGGCTCCTGACTTTGGTTTCGAAGAAGACACTTTTGATGATGTGCCGCCTCCGGAAATAGATGACGATGGAGAAGGTCAACTGATTGTCAGGGAGATTGAAATTAAAAGAGCAAAGAGTGAAACACCATTGACTATGAATTTGATGACTGATATGTCATTGGCTCCTGATTTTGGTTTCAAAGAAGACACTTTTGATGATGTGCCGCCTCCGGAAATAGATGACGATGGAAAAGGTCAACTGATTGTCAGGGAGATTGAAATTAAAAGAGCAAAGAGTGAAACACCATTGACTATGAATTTGATGACTGATATGTCATTGGCTCCTGAATTTGGTTTCGAAGAAGACACTTTTGATGATGTGCCGCCTCCGGAAATAGATGACGATGGAGAAGGTCAACTGATTGTCAGGGAGATTGAAATAAAAAGAGCAAAGAGTGAAACACCATTGACTATGAATTTGATGACTGATATGTCATTGGCTCCTGATTTTGGTTTCGAAGAAGACACTTTTGATGATGTGCCGCCTCCGGAAATAGATGACGATGGAGAAGGTCAACTGATTGTCAGGGAGATTGAAATTAAAAGAGCAAAGAGTGAAACACCATTGACTATGAATTTGATGACTGGTATGTCATTGGCTCCTGATTTTGGTTTCGAAGAAGACACTTTTGATGATGTGCCGCCTCCGGAAATAGATGACGATGGAGAAGGAAAACTGATTGTCAGGGAGATTGAAATTAAAAGAGCAAAGAGTGAAACACCATTGACTATGAATTTGATGACTGATATGTCATTGGCTCCTGATTTTGGTTTCGAAGAAGACACTTTTGATGATGTGCCGCCTCCGGAAATAGATGACGATGGAGAAGGTCAACTGATTGTCAGGGAGATTGAAATTAAAAGAGCAAAGAGTGGAACACCATTGACTATGAATTTGATGACTGATATGTCATTGGCTCCTGAATTTGGTTTCGAAGAAGACACTTTTGATGATGTGCCGCCTCCGGAAATAGATGACGATGGAGAAGGTCAACTGATTGTCAGGGAGATTGAAATTAAAAGAGCAAAGAGTGGAACACCATTGACTATGAATTTGATGACTGATATGTCATTGGCTCCTGATTTTGGTTTCGAAGAAGACACTTTTGATGTGCCGCCTCCGGAAATAGATGACAATGGAGAAGCTCCATTGATTGTTAGGGAGATTGAAATTAAAAGAGCAAAGAGTGGAACACCATTGACTATGAATTTGATGACTGATATGTCATTGGCTCCTGATTTTGGTTTCAAAGAAGACACTTTTGATGTACCGTCTCCAAACACCGAGAAAGCGGATGTTGAAAATGCATCACCTCATGAGGCAGAAGATGTTGAAGATGAATTGGAGGAAGCCGTGGTGCCGCAGATTGAAATTGAACCTGAAGAAACTTCTACAAACAATAAAATAAAACTGATGGTCATAGTATCCATGGTTGCACCTTTTGGTGATGACACACTCATTCATGCGGGTGACTTTAAAATAGAGGTAAGCTTTTTTATTATTAATGCTATTGTTGATCTCAAATGGCCTTCAACAGGCTTTAAGTTGCCATTATAATTAAGCAATCTTTGTGATCTTGAGTGAAATAGTCCTGATTTAGGGTCTACACCGGGTCGTTACCTGGTGACCATTTCTATGTACCTTTTTCCAATAAACTAATATCTGTTCCAGGTTAATCCGACAACAACCATCAGGCAAATCAAGTACGAAATAACAAGCAGATTGGATATTTGCTATGAAGACATGGCATTGATATTTATTGGAAAATTTCTGAGTGATGCTCGCACAGTTGAGTATTATTTAATTGATGATAAACAGTCGCTGCACTTGCTGGTGGAATCACCAAACAAGCTATTCAAAGATGTGTTTGATGCTTTCAAGAACCTTGACTTAAGTGAGGAAAAAGCATGGTTTGCAACCCGAAACTTCATTCATGTGATGCATAGCAAGTACAGTTCCGGGGGAGGAAATGATGAAACTCCAGTACTGACTGAGGAACTGCTTCTTCATGAACTTGAACAGCTGCATGTTCCAGACAGTGACGAGAGCGACAACTCATCTGCTGATGAAGATGAGCCCGAGTTGGATGATGGTACTAATGTGGTTTACGTGGGGGGAACCGGAGTGGAATATGTATATGATGTGTATACATCTGAAGAAGGTGAGGAGTCTGAGGAGCATGAGGATGAACAAGATGCCCCAGTTGAGGGAGACGTCGATTCTGAGAATCAAGATGATGAGGGGGATGACTCTGATTTCTATCCATCCCTGGCCATAGTGCAGCCTATTTTTGTGGGTTTCTTCGAATAAATTCGAAAAGGCAGGACATCAATCGTCATACTTGCAGGTTCATAATTATCCCATTAGCTGCAACTATCTAATCTTTTTAAACTTTATAAATTGTATCATTAAATCACCATATAAATGTGATTCATAGCTCGGTGTTTTAAAATATTATACAGAATGTAGTTTCAAGTTCTAATATCTTAATAACTTACCCGTAAATAAATATTATCTGGATACAGTTACATTATACTAAGATGTTTGAAGTACTTTAATCATATTTTAAGGTCAGTAGTGAAAATGTTACAACCACTAGTTTGATTTATATTAGTTAATCTTACCACCCTATTGTAAGTTCATATTATGGTATGGTAGGTAGGTAAGTACCTAGTTTATTTAAGTTTTTTTAAGTAACATGTTTAGAAATTCAATAATTAATCTTGATCAAAAGTTACCAATATCATGTAGTTAAGTAATCAAGTATGTGTATCTAATACTTTACAATTGATTGAATAAAGGTTATCACCCAAAGGGCAGGTTTTTTATATTATAATAAGTAGGTACCTAAAAATGAAGTCTAACTTTCTGATCCTTTGCCTGGCACAACTGAATCTATACTTACATATAATAAAACTGTAGAAGAGTTCAATTCTGTACATTGAATAAAAACTAAAAAAAATACTCCTAGGTGTCTTCATAAAAGTAACACAAGCCAAAAAAAACATTTGAAATTTTTTGTCTGTCTGTCTGTCTGTTGTCTGGCTTTCACGCAAAAACTACGGGACGGATTTTGATGATACTTTTTTTGTTATGTAGCTATTAGTCCTCGGCAACATATAGGCTATAATTTATTTTGGAGATGTGAAACTATCGACCAGCGAAGCGGGCACGGGTCAGCTAGTGAGGAATATATTCTAACACAACTGTTTAGAAAGTGACTTTTTATCTGGTAGATAAATCTAATATCACGGAGATCCGCTGCGCTAAGGACAGACTGTAGGCTTTATAAATCCATGTGCTAAGGTTATAGGATCTTTCATTACACTGGTTCTTTCGCCAGTGGAAACTCAGGGCAACTACAACTCCATAATGCAAGTTACGATGATGTAGAAACATATAAAATTTATGTAAGTACCTATAACCCTGTTCCAGAATATGAGACAGTTTATGTAATGGCTGGCTCTTGTTTATTTTGTAATATACCTACGTCTTATTATTCATACATGTTATTTGTTTCTGTAAATTAAATAATTAACTTTCTTCTTTTTGTTGGACCGTCTGAGTTTTCGCTTTTACGTCCAACTTTGCGTCCAACCAGCCTTTGTTGAACCAGCCCAAAGAGAACCAGCCAACCAACCACCAATCCACTTATTTTTCCCTGGCAACTGGCATGTAAATATGTAATTATAGAAAAGTCAATGTCAAGTGCTTTTGGTCAATTGCAAGACTATCCATTGCAATTGACCTAAAGCACTGACCTCTATTATACAAGTTGTATAATAGAGGTCAGTGACCTAAAGTCATGCATGTTATTCCTCATTTCGAACTAGTGATTTTAATTTCAGTGAGCACTTTGGATACGTCATGATTCATGATAATGTTAATTTTGCTGTATGCTAAGATGAGAGATTTTTACACCCTGAGTGAGATGTAGTCGATGGGCTGCACGCTGCACATAACAACCATCTGTTTCCGTTTCCGTTGTATTCATTCGTTCGTTCTATGGGTTCGATAAAAAAATAATTGGCAGAATGAGTGAATCTTGGCGCTGGAGTGAAGTGAAGATAAGTGAACGAAATAAAAGCTTATCTGTGGTGGTAAATAAAGTAACTTTTTTGAGAAGGAAAATATTACGCTCTCGGTTTTTCTCGGTGTAAAAATGTGTAACAATTTCGACAAACTCTTCGTAAGCGTTTCGTTGTTCAACAAAGTTCTCGATGCAGGTTTTTGATTTTGTCTGAACGCTCCAGCTGTTTTTTCTCGTCGAAATCAAGACTTTTCAGAACGGTAATATTATTAAATTCGTTATTACATCGCTGTTTTCTTGTATGTACTACGAAATAATATATTTATTTTAATCTTTATATGTGTATACACAACAGGTCTGCGCTTACAGCGCATTATTACATGATTTTGTTTTTATGTGGATTGTTTTAAAATAATTATAATTCGTTAGTTGCTACTACCAGACCCACTAGTCGCCCACAACTGTTCACTACTCTAAAAGGCCAGGTAGGAATATGTAGGCGAATTAGTTGACACTTAGCTTTTGCTTTTGGGTGGTGTGACTGGCTGGTGTGTCACCAATAAACACTTCATATGGAAATATTAGGTACCAACATCTGTAATAATCTCTTAGCATCCCAACCAAGTAAAGATGTAATGTAGAATCTCTCAATACTTTCTCCATACAGGAGAATAAATTACTACCTAATACATATATGTGAAAGTCTCATTCCTATGATAATTTGAAATTCCCCTCCTATGATATATTTGAATTTGGAACCTAACTAACTAATTTACTTTCTCTCTAAATTCTAGAAATGGGTAGGAACTTTTCATTGGAATAAAATAGGGTTTAAAGTTTCTTTAACTTAATTAGTTAATATTCTAGCTATGATGTGGCTATTAAAGGCCTTTATATTTCAGGTTAAATAAAAACATAATTTTCTTTTTAATATTGTGATAGATTTGTCAATGATCCACTTAAGTGTTTCATCCCCCACACTACCAGTTTTTGCTAAGAAGAGCAGCACTTTAAATTGATCACATTTTTTCTTATTCCATAACTTTTAAATCAAAGCTCATTCAATCTACAAATATACCTACTATACTGCTTCTACACACACACTAATCAAGTAATAGAAGATGACTAACTGCAAACTATAAATACCTGCTTATCTAAGTTTAGCCCGTGATCTCAGTGGTATCTACTATACTTGGGGATTACTGACATAATCCTATTTTTTTTTTAACTACTAACTTCTAGTACTTATATAAAATTCTCGTGTCACATTGTTTGTAACCAAACTCCTCCGAAACAGCTTACTGTTTTTATAATATTTTTTGTGTATATTCAGTAGGTCTGACTATAGGCGGTTTTTACACTCCTAAGTGATAAGGGTGGCGTAAATTTCAGGAAAAACTGAAATGGCTTTTTTCTGTAAGATTATCGAAATTTGACAGGACAACATCTGTCAGGACAGGTAGTCTAAATATATAAAACTCCTTCGTTACCAACTGATTGACTGGCTGATCAATCAACGCACAGCCTGAACTACTGGTCCTAGAAACTTGAAATTTGGAAGGTGTATTCCTTTTGGTGTGTAGGATTGCGCAAAGAAAGGAATTTTCAAAATTTAACCCCTAAGTGGGTGAAGCAGGGGTTGAAATATTTTTGAAAATAACTTCACATGAACAAAGTCATTTCGGTTTCCACTAGTCTACCTATATTAATGAGGTATTTGTACAATTATTGTTTTGAATATGGCATCAATCTATCTACAGACAAAAAAGAAACTGTTGCCGTGCTTACATTCTTCATTAAGAATATGGCGAAAGAAAGTTCTTGCAATGCATTAAGAATTTTTATTAGCTTTGCTCCAATTACTAGTTTCTTATAATTAATCTAGAATGCTAGCCTTGAATTTAATATTAAAAACTTCATTTACTATTAACAAAGAAAGTCGCTACTTGTCTTTTTAGTTGTTCAACCAAGTCCATATGAGATTTTAATTTTTTAAAGAGCATCTCTTCCGGAAGGTGGTGCAATCACATGAAATTAATTCTATAATCATCGGATACCTACGACCTAAAAAAAAATGACAATACTATACTTAGTCAGTTAATTTGCATTACAAGGCGCTGACTTCATCACCATCAACGGTCATTTCACAACAGTATATAAGTATTCTATCAGTTATCTGCTTTCCAATTACAGGCTGCTTAGTCAGGGTCTAGTTAGCGCTATGTGAAATGTCAACCAATATTTCTATAACCCCTTATTTATTACTAGCTGTCCCGACAGACATAGTCCTGTCAAATTTTCTTTTATATGAAAATTCTGATAATAACAAATACAACAAAAAAAGAAATAACAAAATTGTTCCAGCTGTTAGCCAAATAGGGATTCATTTTTATATATAAGAAGATAATTATGTTTGTTGCAGTAAGCCTCTGGTTGGGTGGTTCAGAATGCCGTCGACGCACCTGAATCTGCGCGAGGATGACGTGGTTCGGCTCGCGTTGGAGTTCCTGCACCATCGCGACCTGCACATAACACAGTTGTCTCTGGAGCGCGAGACTGGCGTCATCAATGGTAACTACGCAGACGATGTACTCTTCCTCAGACAACTCATCCTAGACGGACAATGGGATGACGTATTAGAGTTCATCCAACCGTTAAGCACACTCAAGGCATTCGAAGCCGAGAAATTCAACTACGCCATCCTCCGACACAAATACATCGAGCTATTATGCATCAGATCGGAAATAAAAGCATACAACAACGTCGAGAACATTGTAGACGAAGTGGTCAAAGTACTCAGTGATCTAGAAAAATTAGCGCCGTCGAAAGAAGAATACTCAAATCTATGTTTATTATTGACTCTGCCCAGCATCACCGATCACGCGCAGTTCAAGAAATGGAATCCAAGCAATGCTAGAGTACAATGCTTTCGTGAAGTGTACCCTTTAGTGGAGCAATTCTTGCCCTGTGATAAGAAATCCAGTAACACGATATCCAAATGCGCTAAAAATGATCGGTTGATGCAATTACTCATCAAGGGGATACTCTACGAATCATGTGTGAATTATTGTCAAGCAAAAGCTACGGGATCTAAAGAGGCGCAGTCGAACGAAGTAAGCTTTTCTAGATTGCTCGATGGCTCTGGTTTCGACGAATCTGACCTAAGTTTGCTGTCGTGGCTGCAATCTATACCTTCGGAAACATTCAGCGTGCCGTTCGAACAGAGAATGCTGAATGTCGACGTGGAGAAACTCGAGCGGCCGTCTTTGCACACGTCGTGGACGGAGCACATGCTAGTGACACCTATCAAACCGCGAACATTCCCCCATCTGGCTATGCCCTTCCGAAGGCCGCGATCTGCCGCCGATGCGATGACGCGCTCGCTTCGCCCCCTACCCGACGGAGCCCCGAGGCATCCAGCGGTTATGGCTCTGTCCGCTATCGACTACGGCCCGTCCTCTTCATGCTTTGCCGGCTTCCATCTCACGGGCATAAAAGGAAGCAGGTTGATGAACACGTCCGTCGACCGTTTGTTCGACAATAAAAACGGCGAGAGCATTTTCAACGGTTTAAGCGAGTCGCTGAAGCCTATCGACGAGCAATCGAAGACGGGTGACTCGAAGAACAACAGTCAGACTCCGAGCAGTATTGGTGCGTCGACGGCGACTACTCCGGAACATCGCGCTCAGGATTTCTCTGGTTGCACTTCAATTGGCACTACGGCGGCGTCTTCTATCGCCGAACGCTCGCCGCACCAGCCCGAGGCGGTCGCGGCGATAACACACGCCGCGGATGGAGACTTTAGGAGAGACCTACTCAAGGAATACCAGATACAAAAGCAACGCGAGTGCGACGACTACCTTCGTAATCTGTGCTCGTCGGATTTGCGGCAGCAGAAAACGTGAGCGCCTTTCTAAAAACCATTTTAATTGTATAAATTGCGTACATGTTATGAAATGTAGCTATTTGCAATTACAGGATGGAGATGAGTGATATATCGCCAGCGTTTCCTTCATCGGACACTAACCCATCGCATATGCCGGTCGCAGACAAGCCTCTGGAAGTTCATGAACATATGCAATTCACCAGGTAACCATTTAGTTTTATCACCTCATAATGTTTCGTGTTTTGTGTATAGTTTCTCAATTTTATTAATACTTGGGAGTATAAAACAGTTGTATTTATGCGATTAACGTGTAACGGTCTCTCGATAAGTAGTAAGAGAATAAGTTATATGAAATGCATGCACGCACTAGACCACCTATTATTTTTTTACGGTGTGGTTCTTTCCTCGGTACAGTGAGCAGGCAATTTTTGCTCTTAATGTTTGGTCGCCAACTGCTTCAAAGCTGTTTTCTCCGACAACGAACCGATAAATTGCTATGTAATATGTAAATTAGATGCTATTATCTGTTTGAGATAATATATTACATTTACTTGGGATGGTTAGTAACTGTTGTTTTGTCTGCTTTTCAGAAAGAACGACATCAGCGAGCTACCGGAGACGGATGACTTAAATAACGTAAGTTTTTTTTTACTATCTTGTCTAGCTTTTACCGTCTATATTAGAGAAAATAAATGAAATAGAAACGACTGTTATCCTCAATTACGGTAGGCTTCCACTCAGATCTCAAGGCACTGAGGTCTGTAAAGATGTCTAATGGGGGAAGTCAGAGGCAAGTTCAAACATTATATTTGGCACACGTCACATTTTTGCAGTTGTAAGCATTCTATACGTGACATTTCCATAGGTTGCAAGCCCGTCGTATGCTGGTTTCCTCAATTTATCTTTCACTGTTTTGAGCACAATGTTAATGCGCATATACATTTTTCGAAAAGAAAAATCTATTGATGCACTTCGCGGACTCGAATCCACGATATTGAAAGTCGAGGTACCTCCCACCCGGCCAACACATCTTACATATTAGAGTAATTGAACTAAATTATTGGAAATAGACAAATAGAGCTATAGACTAACATGGAAGTTGACGAAATTGGCAACTAGGCGTAACGGACAGGCTAGACCAAACGGTAACCTAGTCGTAAATGGACATAATGGTCTCAAACGCTGGATTGATACGGATTTTTTTGATTAGTTAAACTTTCAAACTGAAATTAGTATCTCCTAAATTACTTTTTCACACTTCATTTAAAGTTATCTTGATATTTTATTCTTATTTATAAAAATTGCTGTTCGTTAGTCTCGCTAAAAATACTCGAAAAAGGCTTGACCGATTAGAATATTTATTGTTTTGTTTTGTTTTTTTTTTTAATATAAATTTGCCTTAATTTCAAAAAACGACAAATGGGATAAGTGTCCTGGATATTGTAAAGGTAAAAATTTAAAGTACTTTTTTCTATAGGATTATTGAAATTTATTAGCGTCTGTCGGGACAGCTAATTAGAAATATTTTATTCGTAAAAAGCCCCGTTGGCAGACTTGGCTTTCAATCCGAAGGTTGTGGGTTTGAATCCTGACCATGCATCAATAGGTTGATTCATTTATGATCATTGATTTAAAAATTGTATATATATGCGTAATTATACAAAATTAGTCAATTGTTACGTACGGAATGCTTGCTACTGCAAAATGTGGCCATGTGCCAAATGTAATGTGCGGACGTGCCTCAGACTACTTCCATTAGACATCTTCTAGATTCTGAACACCTAGCGATCTAAGAGAATGCGATCTGAGGTATTGGGACTATAGACGTGATCATATTTAATTGAATTTTTCGTGGGTAATTTTTTATCTTTCACTTTCTTAATTCACTTTCTTTTGATATGCTTAATGTTTCTAGGTGAATTTAAAAACTGTATTATTTGTGTAATTCGTCAACTGTTGCACTGTCTTTGAGAATTTATCTTATATACCTATATAAAAGAAAGTCGTGTTAGTTACACTATTTATAACTCAAGAACGGCTGAACCGATTCGGCTGAAAATTCGTGGAGAGGTAGCTTAGAACCAGGAGACGGACATAGGATACTTTTTATAACGAAACGGGAACGGAAACTTAATACAACATTTGTAAATTCTAAAGCGATACGAAGTTCGCCGGGTTAGCTTGTCACTACATAGTATAAAGCAAAGTCGCTTTCCGCTTCCCGCGTATGTATGTATGTTTGCTTATATCTTTAAAACTACACAACGGATTTTGATGCGGTTTTTTTAATAGATAGAGTGATTCAGGAGGAAGGTTTATATGTATAATAACAAGCTACCCGTGCGAAGCCGGGGCGGGTCGCTAGTAAAATATAAATTAGCTTTGGATACCATAAATTAACATTTTACTTTTAGATCGTTCGTTTTGACGTTTTAATGAATGTTCACGATTTACGAATATATTGATTTTTATCTTTAACTAGCTGACCCGTGCCCGCTTCGCTGTGCGTAAGACATTTCTAATACCATCGTTGACTTTTTTGTAGACGTTTTTAAGGTGTACAATACTGTAGTACATTATTTTGATATATCTCGTGGGGTTCAGCCAGCATTTGCAATGTAAGCGCAAAAAAATGTGTTTATTTACGACATCACATTAGAAACCTCTAAAATTATCAATGTTTCTCTACTATATTATGCATGTATTATACATATAAACCTTCCTCTTGAATCACTCTGTTTATTAAAAAAAACCGCATCAACATCCGTTGTGTAGTTTTAAAGATATAAGCAAACATACATACAGACATACATACATATTACATACAGACGCGGGAAGCGGAAAGCGACTTTGCTTTATACTATGTAGTGATTATTATTCTTGTTTGAGCCTTCACCTTGTTCGATCGGCACCACACTGGAGCTCTACATAGCAAGGAAAGGATCATTAAAAAAAAGGTAGACCTCAAGCCATGTTTGTTGCCTTATTCTTCTAGGCTTGGCCGCGAGAAATCGGAGTAGCTTCACCTAGTTCCTAAGACGTTTCAAAGTGATCCTTGTGATTTTATTGAAATAAATGATTTTTGAATCAATCCCAGCTGAGCTGAACGAATCTTTTTGATAATATATCAGCATTGTACTTACACAAAATGAAATACCATAATGCAATTGATGAAGCTGTGTCGTTCTCAAATTAGAGAGACTATGAGAATGTTTTGCTTCAACCAAAAACTCTTAAAATTCAAGAGATTTGTGAAAAGGTTGGTTGTTGCTGAAATGTTAGTGAAACAGTCTTTATTGCACACAAAAAAAACACATGGTAAGAAATAACAAACTTAAATGTACAATAGGCGCTAAAAGCGATCTC
Source organism: Hydriomena furcata (assembly GCA_912999785.1). NCBI lineage: Eukaryota > Metazoa > Arthropoda > Insecta > Lepidoptera > Geometridae > Hydriomena > Hydriomena furcata. The sequence continues at coordinate 7,679,382 of OU538821.1, forward strand.
CAGACAATCTTTAGATATACGGGATAAACAGTCGTGTACAAAAGTTATAAATAGATAATAACTAAGTACAAAAAATACCTACCTACTTCTACTTACTAATCATATTGTTTTGTGATTAAAAGGTTTCCTTTAATCTGTGATAGAAAATCATCGCGGCAAGTCTGTTTTACATCAAGTGCCTATTAAGAGTATAATGGAGCTCTTTGTGAAGGGGTTACTTCGGGGCAGTACCACCATTCCGGCCTATTTCTACCGCTAAACAACATTGCTGTGTTCACCGACCACAGACCACACAGCCTAGACTCCTCATGCAAGGAGAACACTGTCAGACAGCGGCGGCCTTACCCATTTCGAGGCTCCGGGCGGCAGGTCTTTACGAGGCCCTTTGTCCTTGGAAAAGTATGTGATGCGAAAGTAGGTAGGTCTGGTTGTTTGGTTTAGGTACTTATTTTTCATGTTTGACAAAATATGCTAATAAATAAAATATGACTTTTAAAATATTTAATACTTAATGAAAAATAAATAAATATTATTAATTTACAAAATTAACAAACACAGAGATGATTAATTTTAAAATTGATGTTTCCGTCTTTTCCTAAGACTAAAATCTTTAATTAAAGCACAATAATGTCATTTTCGATATTTAAATTAGAAAAGAGAAATTTTAAATATAAATAATCTAATATTTTTATTAATTAGCTTGGTTTGTTGCGCGAGGCTCCTGTAAGAGGCGATTGCCCTGTTCGCCACCCCCTAAGGCCGCCGCTACTGTCAACCAACACTTATGGACTTCAGATAATGTGTTAAAACCACCGAGCACGGTTTACCAAGCGCCCGGCGGGCTGTGACATTGAACCGGAATCAGAATGCATTTTTTACCGTTCCCCCTGACCCGCACACCTCAACGTTTTGACAGAATTGTTTGTTTGAAGAAATGAAGCCATTAGGCGTCTATTGGGCTATGTGGTTAAGGCGCTGCCAATTCCTAAAACCGCGGCAGAAACTACTAAGACAGTTAACAACGGCAAGCTCTAGATGGCGTATGCGTATCGTAAATATTATCGACAGTTTTTATGAGATCGCGTTGCTGGTACCTACGTAGGCAAGTAATAGGGGTAGCTTTACTCACCCCTCATAACCATTTTCCGTGGTCCGCCTTTGCTTTTCGAATAAATTAATGATATAAATTATGTATAATTATCAAAAATCTATTCTAGTAGAAATCTAGATCTACATATTACCTATCTTTAACAATAAATCATAAGTTGATCTTAATAGTAGGTATCAAAATATTTCGGTCAAAAATTCTAAAACGTATCATTTTGAAATAATATCTTTATCGTGAAAAGTTTCTGCTATTATGTTTTCAGCTTAATATAAATCTAGGTAAGAACCTGAAGTAATATATTTATAAAAATAGGAGATGAGGCTTGTTCAGAAGTATTTCTTTTTTCGTTTCGAAAAAGAGCAATCGTCGACATACAGGGCCTTAATGGCTGTGTTTCGATTTGAAGGGTATGGTTGCCAGTGAAATTACTGGCACATACATAATTACACACACAGACACGGTGAGGCTTAACAGACCTACGAGGTAGTGTTTTGTTATAGGCGATGTTTGATGCTCATCTGCTTGTTCTGCCTCCAAGAGGTATAAAAAACCGGCCAAGCGCAATGTAAGGTTCCGTAGTTTAAACAGCTTACAACGTCATACAAGTATTTTTTTATGGTATTTGTACAACATTTTTATTATAACTTCTCCAAGTCCATTTTATGAATTGGTCGACTATTACTCGTAAACTTGTAAAGCCTACTTAGCTGTTATAGTTTTTTCTTTTTAGTTCGTTATTTATGTACTACTACTATGTTTTTTCTAGATTTTATTCTACCACTTTTTCGGCGTGACTAATATGTATATTTCTGCCAATTTACAGCTTTTTTAGCACTAGAGAGTCTCTGACGAACGCGCGGACGGACGGACGGGTTTCTTATAGACTACGAAACCCTATTAAAAAGAATTCCATGTATTGTCCATTTTGTTGAAGAAAATTATTTTCTCTATCGAATTCATAAGCGAATAACGTTTGCTCTGTAGCATATGCATCCTTAAGGTTCGGCCACTAAACGAGGCTTAAAATTGTATTTAGTTTATTGTAATGTAAGCTCGAAGACTCCTCCTTAATTGTTTAATTAAGCGTCTTACAAGAAATTAATAAATTAAAAAGGAATAAAAATACCATCGGCATGACGTATAGTAGCGCCATCTAGTTCGCATCGTCGGAACTAAAACTTCGGTACGGTGTAAATATTTATAATTTCCAAAATCTTTTACTATTTATTTCCCTTTAGTAAATATTTATATTTCAATATTTTTTTGTGAAATATGCAATAAAAACTACTTTACAGTTCAATTTCGGTTTCATAGTTGTTTTTGTATATATTTCATAATTATTTTGTATACTTAATGTATATTTTTGAATGTTTGTAGTTTTCGTTGCAAGGTAAGAAGGCAACATTTAAAATTTTGGGCACTGCAGCGCCTCCCACACTACGAGCGGGCAACGCCAAAGTGTGAGGTGCCATTTCTCAAAGCAACAGGTAAAAAATAAATATATATTTTTAATACGTTTTGCTCACCAGTTTATAAAAGAAAAGCGATGATCGTATGTTCCGGTAACATTTTAAATCACGACAAAGACAACATCAGCGAGTGGAGCGAGCCATAAACTTAAGAGCCGTGAACCTGGAACCAGCGAATTAAACATGCCGCAAAAAAATCAGATCGTCTTGAAGAAATCCGTTTATCGATATAACTATTGTAACATACATATTTGTAATGGCTTACATTGTGTTACAATAAAGAACATTTCATTTATAAAACTCAGGCACTTTTCAGGCCCCAATAACTTCGTTACAGTTTGCAGAAATGTGCTGAAAATTATGCAAGAAATCGACATAACGTAAATAATCAAATTACCAAAGCTTATGTTTGTAGCTGTAATAGTTTTCAGGATATTTGCATTCTAAATTACATTTGTTTACTACTCGTGATCATCAAAAGTCTTATACTTAATATGTATTTTTGGAACTAATATTAAGATATTAGTTCCAAAAATACAACTAAATGGCGCTGCTAAACATGGTGTTTCTGAATTACGCTATCGCAGCGTTTTTATATTCCGTCTTCTCCCTCGTTAACTTATACGCATACAATAAAAATAAATTATATCACAAACAAAAACATTTTGACCGCATAAAAAAAGTTATAAAATCTCTTATTATCTTATCTTATAACTTTTCTCGTCAAATAATATTGAATTATAGAAAACATAGGTAATAGACATATGTTTTTTTTCTTGGCCTTTAGAGCAGCATGTATTATAAATAAAAAAAAATGAACAAGCCTCTACCGGGATGGTCATGCTGCGTGAACTCAACTTTCAGCGGTAGGTAGAGGAGACTTGTCAGAATTTTTACGCTGAAATGTTTTTATTTCTCATGTAATACGAGTAGTTCTGCTGGCACTCGGAACCAGTGTAGGTATAATACCGATATGACTGCTGAGACCAGAGACGTGCGGCGTACGTGCGATTTGGTAACGTCGCGAGAATCGCTATGAAATATCGGTAGGAGCTCGAATATCGATACCTAAAAAAAGATACTCAGGTGCAGTTCTATCTCCGAAGGCGAGTTGGTCTTTCCAATTGTTTTTAGCGATCTGTTTCGTCCGGTCCGGTCCGTGTGTCCGTCACGCACACAAAAGCGCGTGTCTGTCTATACACATCACAACTACAAGTACTGTACTATACTATCAAGTACCCAACCGCCTAAGTGAGATAGAACAACTGTATCGAAAAAGAAAATACCGTTTGGAAGGCTCGTACGCGTTTTAATTAGTGTCCGACTCCGACAGAAACAGGGTTTTCAGCCGAAACCGAAACCGAACTTTCGACCTAGCGCTCAGTTACGGCCTTAACCGAAACCGAAACCAAAACTTACTTTTATACATATTTAAATTTATATTGCCTTCTAAGTCGAGTGTATTTTAAATTTTTTACACATTTATTTGTATATTATATTTTTACCGACAGTTAAATAGAGTTAAATTAAATAAAAAAGACAATCAATAAAGTACCTACGTAACAAATATATTTTTTTTATGTCGAAGTTCGCCGAACTTCACACGATAATTCACGAACACTTGTGTTTCGACCATTTATTGAATTGATATTGAAACCGAAACTATGGCCCAAATTAGATGTATTGGCCGAAACTGACCGAATACCGAAATCGAAGTTTTGGTCGGTCACTAGTTTCAATATGATAACAACGAACATCGCACGTTCCGCCCCGCTAAACGCTCCTCTCGAGCGAGCACTCTGGCCGTACACTACTAATGTCGTCGGTTTGATTGTAGGTACAGCCAATTCTAACATTTCTAGAAATTAATTTTGTCATAAATACCTACTTGTCTATACTAGATACTGTAGGTATGAAAAATAGCAATAATTATCTTTGAATTGCTCACGTTTATTATTCATGTATAATTAGAATTACTTATTCATTCCTTTATCGTATAAAATAATTATCGTCCTTCAAGTAGTCTAGATTTAATTGGATATAAATATATTTGAGGCCAACATTTAAAATGAGTATCAAAATGCTACTAAAATATGAAGTATATTAACTGGCCTCACAGCTCAGTTGGAAGTACTAGTATCTCTGCGTTGTAGGTTGCGGGTTCGATTTATCACTCGGGGAAAACATTAGTAGGTACCTATAATCACGGCTTCGCTCGCGTAGACAGGTCCCTGGATAAAAAGTAACCTATTCCAGGGTATGTTATGTATATTTTAATCCAAATCCAGCAAGATTGTGGCATAAACATCCAAACATCCTCACAAACTTTCGCATCTATAATATAATTAAAGTTGAGATATTAATCTTTATCACGTATTACCTTTATTTTTCCCGAGGACTATGCTAACACCCTGATATATCGGCAAAACTGTACGCGTCAACAAACAAAACCTTAAATCATCTCTAATTTTATTAAATTAGCAAATTGTAAGTGTAAACGCCGAGCGTGGGGCTCCTCATTTCATTAGTGATTCAATTTGTTTACGTTTTAATTGACGTCTACACGTTTAGAGCCGCTTTAAAGGTACTTTTCCGTTCACGCCTGTTGGCCACATAGTCCAAATATTGCGGTTTATTTTGATTAAAAACATGCCTTTTGTGCCCACAGACTACATCCTATTATACTTTCATGCTCCTCTGCACCAAACCCTAAAGGCGTGATTTGCTCTCCAGACTCTAGAAGACACTTAGCAGCTCTATTATGTACCTACTCAGAGTTACATAAATGACCTTGGTGCGAACTTGAAACACCCACATACAATCGGCCTTGTTTATTATTGATGTTCTCTCAATTGTGCCGCTGGTCCATTATTTACCTCCTTGTCACCTATATTTATATACAGTATGTAATTGTAAGGCACGACTATAATCGAAGTCTTGTTGCTCGCGCGCATGCCTCCATGAGTCACCGGTAAGCGTTCTGCGCACAATGCCGTCCGAATAGTCCAGTCGCGTCGTAGCATACTTAGAGGACATACATGTCATTTATCTCATGCTTTTGGAACGTGTTACGATCGGACGAGCTTTCTTTATATTTTCTTGACTGAAGTTGCGGGTAAAATCTTACTTCGGGTGGAAAGTGTTACGTGGAAAATGACAACGGTTAAAAAAGTGCTGGCAATGCGTCAGCTGGACTCTATGTTTGGCAATATGAGCCTCGAAGGAGAGGGACGGCGATCTCCGCTCGTCAGCTGCACCATTGAACACGACCCCCATTGCGATGTTCACGGTCGCTGCAGCACTCCTTATCGGTCATCACTCTACTTGCATAGCAGAGAATCAACGCCAGGATTCGGTAGGGATTCTTCGTCGCCCGTGAATGGGCTTATTATCAGGTCCGTATTTCTTACTGGTTGAATAAGTATATTAATTGTAGTTCACGCTCGCGATTAATAATGATGATTGTGATGAAACAGGAGGAGGGAGTCGAGCCGATTCTCGGCATCGCCCGCCCGAGAGATGGAACATCCGTCTGGGTTTCCAAGCCTCTTGAGACGCGAACGCCCCAGCCCCTCCGTGACTCCCCCGCGAAGGGATACTCCGAGCCCCACGAATAAATTTACCAACAAAAGACACTCGATGGGATCCTTTCCGAATCTCAACCGCACCAACATTGTCAATTACAGACGGGATTCTACCGTCAGTAACGGAGTAAGAGAAATGAAAAGGGATTATGTTGGATCCACAAATTCGCTCTCTAGAAAAAATTACAAAGACTATTTCGGCTCAACGACCGTCCTGTCGAGGAAAAACTCCGGGGACTACGATGATTCCACAAATTCGCTTTCAAGAAAAAGTTCCATCGACACAAAAAAATCTTCAACTGATTCTTTAGACCACTGGCATACTTCTTGGGAATCAGAGAAAAATTATTCCATTTCTCCTCAGGCGCATGACGACAGACTCTCATTTGGGCATCATAAGGTAATTATAACAAACAGTGCAGACTCTGTTTGCGTATTGGACATATTAAATAGATTCGCTCATCGACGCAGCGGGTATTGCATCATCACCTTCTTTCATGGCATGTAAACGGACAGGATAATCTAAGGTTTTTTTTACTTGCTTGTGCACCACCATCTAGCCATGCTATTATGTATTGGCTATTTCCAACATGAGCTTAGTACTCGCCAAGGTTGGAAAAATCGAATAATTAATAACGGCAATAAACACTACAATGATGTAATTTTCAAGCCTTTCTTGTACCATTGAGTCACTTAGTCGATATTGCAAAAGACGTAAAATATTTTTTTGCCACATGGACATGCAAATCCAGCAGGACATGGAAATCCATGTCCTGCAGAATTATCACTTTCAGGTTAATTACGAGTATCACTACATAGTATAAAGCAATGTCGCTTTCCGCTTCCCGCGTATGTATGTATGTTTGCTTATATCTTTAAAACTACACAACGAATTTTGATGCGGTTTTTTTAAATAGATAGAGTGATTCAGGAGGAAGGTTTATATGTATAATACATGCATAATATAGTAGAGAAACACTGATAATTTTAGAGGTTTCTAATGTGATGTCGTAAATAAACACTTTTTTTTTGCGTTTACATTGCAAATGCTGGCTGAACCCCACGAGATATCAAAATAATGTACTACAGTATTGTACACCTTAAAAACGTCTACAAAAAAGTCCACGATGGTATTAGAAATGTCTTACGCACAGCGAAGCGGGCATGGGTCAGCTAGTATTATAATATTTAGGTTTGGGTTTCACATCTTAAACAGTTGATACGAGTACATTCTCGTACCTGTTGCCCATATTAATACAATTTGAGCAGAAGCTAATCATCTCATTCACGAGATGTTGTGATGAATGCGTAACAATTTGTAGCATAATACAAAACATGACATCATCAATATAACCTAAGTGGAAATGCCAAAAAAAAAAGAAAACCGGCCAAGTGCGAGTCGGACTCGCGCAGGATGGGTTCCGAACAACATCTCTAAATAACGTCAAAAAAACACGTTTTTTGGATGGGAGCCCCACTTAAAAAAATATTTTATTCTGTTTTTAGTATTTGTTGTTATAACGTCAATAGAAATACATAATCTGTGAAAATTTCAACTGTCTAGCTATCACGGTTCATGAGATACAGTCCTGTGACAGACAGACGGACAGCAAAGCAAAGTCTTTGTAATAGGGTCCTGTTTTTACTCTTTGGGTACGGAACCCTAAAAAAGGTTGAAAATTTCAAAATATCTTCTGTGTACATTTTATAATTCTTTACCTATCATTCTCAATGAAGCATTTCTTTTACACTTCACTTGCAGTACGCCCCGGCTCCGTGCGGGTGTACTAATAAAGTTTTTTTGATACATTAGGTTGCATTATTGCAAATTTCGTGAGTAGCACTAATTTTTTTTAAATAAGATGTAGTCTATATGGCTCGCTAATAATGTAGCTTTTGGTAGGTAAAATCTTTTTTAAAATTGACTCAGTTGTTTTTTAGTTTACCCGGTACAAACAAAAACACAAATTTTACCTATTTATAATAATAGTGTTGATTTACACACAGGGTTTATCCTACTAATATTATAAATGCAAAAGTTTTTGAGTGAGGATGTGTGTGTGTGTGTGTGTTTGTTACTCTTTCACGCAATAACTACTGAACGGATTAAAATAAAACTTTACAGTATTATAGCTAAAACTTCAGAATAACGGGCCACTTTTTATCCAGTTACCACCCGTGCGAAGACGGGGCGAGCAGCTAGTGTTACATAAATCATTTAAACTAATTTATAAGAATCTAGGTACGTACCGCGTAAAATAAAACTCATACAAATATTGCGATAATTTCTACACAAACATGGCATTGTGCTTATGAATCCTGCTAACTGTAACTGTATACTCTCTTGAATATATACAGTTTGACCTAAGACAGGATGGGTAGTTAATCATCCAATAAAATTCAATTGATTGTAAGCCAAAGACACTATAACTAAGGATGATTCAGGTACATGCTATGTATCGCAAATTGTGTCAATGTTTACTTCCATATGTTGCTTAGGAATTTCGGCGTAAACTGTGACTCACTGTGAAGGGTTAAGCTACATATTTATTCACAGCAGTTTGCTGCCGTTATACCCACATTTAGGAGCGAGTTTTGAATAGCCCATCATATCGTCATCTCAGCTATAAGACGTCAAATGCTGGACATAGGCTTCCCCGATTGACTTCCATAAAGACCGGTTGGAAGCAGCTCTCATCCAGAGCGTCCCGGCGAAAGAATAGCCCGTCTATTCTAAACTCTTTCTTAAGGGGCTGTATGTCGACGATTGCTCTTTTTCGAAACGAAAAAAGAAATACTTCTGAACATGCCACATCTCCTATTTTTATAAGTATATTATTACTTCAGGTTCCTACCTAGATTAAGCTGAAAACATAATAGCAGAAACTTTTCACGATAAAGATATTATTTTTGAAAAGCTAAGGTGGACCACGCGCCGACGTGTGTTTGTCGTCATTGCAGCGGTTGGTAGGATTATTTATCGAAGTGATTAAAGATGGGTACATCTTTATTCACATATACTATACATTATAAAATAGGAGATGTGGCTTGTTCAGAAGTATTTCTTTTTTCGTTTCGAACAAAAACAATCGTCGACAGGGAGCGCCTTCAAGTTTGGTCACAAAACAGAACCTACTTACTATTTTATTTCTATTCTGTAGATGGAATGACGTTTTATACACATACCTAGGTACATACGCACATTCGGTCGTTCAAATAAAGGTGCGACGCAAACAAATGCGTGTTAAAAAATAGGCCAAGTGCGAGTCAGATTCGCGCACGAAGGGTTCCGTAAAATTATCTATAAAAAACGGCAAAAAAAATCACGTTTGTTGTATGAATTAAATGATTATTTATTCTGTTTTTATTAGTATTTGTTGTTATAGCGGCCACAGCAATACATCATCTGTGAATTTAAACTGTCTAGCTATCACGGTTCATGAGATACAGCCTTGCGAGTTGCGACAGACAAGCAGATGGACAGCGAAGTCTTAGTAATAGGGTCCCGTTTTTACCCTTTGGGTACGGAACCCTAAAAAAAGAAGTTTATGTAAACAAGCTTAAATTCGCATCTTCTCTGAAGATAAGTATTTGTTTCTTCTATTGTTAATTTCCTCCCAAGCATTGATTATAACGATAAAAAGCATCACAATCGTTTTAAATTTCTCGGTTCAATTCATTACATTCTTACTTACTGTATGAGAGATGAAGCATTATAGTGGAATTTGATCGAATTACTGTACTTTACCAATGCATGGTGGTTTTTTGGTGGAGTACAGTAATTCTAATATACCTTATGTATGTTGGTTTTAGAGTTGAAACATTTAGGTATGTCTAAGTAATAGGTCACCCTGTGACAGTGACTCAAAAATACCTAACTATTTCAAAAAACCTGTGACTGTATTAGTTTGGTACGAATTAACATACCTACGACATATTTTGTCACACTTCTGGTAGGAAAATATTACTGCTACCGCATACCTATTATACGTAAAACAAACAATCCGAAATGTCTGTAATAACAAAACGGAAAACTTTTATTTATGCTTTATTTATGAGACTTAGGCTCTATATAGTATAAAACAAAGTCGCTTCCCGCTGTCTGTCTGCCCCTATGTATGCTTAGATCTTTAAAATTTGATGCTATTTTTTTCTAACTGATAGAGTGATTGAAGGGGAAGGGGTAGTAGAGAAACACTGATATTTTAGAGGCTTCTAATTTGATGTCGTAAATTAAATATTTTTTTTGCACTTACATTGCAATCGCTGTCTGAACCCTACGAGATATATCAAAATAATGTACTACGGTATTGTACACCTTAAAAACGTCTAAAAAAATGTCAGCGATGGTATTTATGTCTATCTCTTAGGGATAACACACAATAACCATTTTTTATCCTTTACTTTTTACGAGAAATAATGGCGATTTCAAGCAATACAGCATTAAGTACCATTAGTATAGATCAATATGGCCCTTTACAACATTTAAGAGTAACCTCTAAAGAAAACATGTTTGTATTGTCTAATGACAAAAAATCTGTGAACGTTGTATATAAAGACATTCTGTGGTATATTTAGTATCAGCATTGCACCTGTACGAAGCCGGGGCAGGTCGCTAGTACGGTATAAAGAAACAATTTTGGCTGTTATTTTGCTATTATTAATGTTATACGTGGTCCAATGTAGTCACAGCTTTACGGCATAGAATTTGTACGGCATGAGTGTGTTGCTTCGGCCGTGGATACACCCTTACAATGACATATTGTGTCGAATCTGTACAAATATTCTCTGCACTAAAATAAATTAGCAACGAAACATTCCTGGTGCGACAATGTGTCTGTTGTATTGCAATTGTGTTATTTCAAAACAAAAGATTCGATATTATTGCCGTCGAAAATAAAAGTAAACTAACTTTTAGCTAACATCATACTCCTATATTTGCAAAGGAATACAGATGAATGTGTTATTTGACAGTTGCTGAAAGTACTTAAAAAGTAGACAATCATCTTAAGTTGATACTTGAGGGTGAGGGAAGGTGATTTTGAAAGTTGTCTTTCATTTATATAACAAATTATATAATAAAAACCGCCCAAGTGCGAGTCGGACTCGCGCACGAAGGGTTCCGTACCATTATCTATAAAAACAAAAAAATCACGTTTGTTATATTTAAGCCCCTCTTAAATATTAATTTTATTCTCATTTTAGTATTTGTTGTTATAGCGGAAACATAAATACATAATCTGTGAAAATTTAAACTAGTCTAGCTATCACGGTTCATGAGATACAGCCTTGTGACAGACAGACGGACAGACAGACGGACAGACAGATGGACAGACAGACAGACAGACAGACAGACAGACAGACGGACAGACGGACAGCGAAGTCTTAGTAATAGGGTCCCGTTTTTACCCTTTGGGTACCGGAACCCTAAAAACGAAAACTACCAATTTTTGACAGGAAATTAGCTAATAAGTCTGAAACGATGCACCTTGTAAGAAAAAATATTTTAAAGTTATCTTTATCATAAAAAAACAAAATTGTACCTACTCGTATTTTTTGCGCTGATGATAAAAACTATTCTACATTCATTAAAAAAGTATATACCTCGTCTTAATTCGGTTTAGCACGGTGTGCAAATGTTACAACGGTATGCGAGATAAAAGTGAATATTATCATGATTTGGTCGAGGCTGGTGGCAGTCAACGGCGGCGTCATACCCATTTACGGCGGTATAGGTCACAGTGAACTCGACGCGGTACGCTCTATCGGCGAACCATGTAGAGCGAACCAAAATAAGATGTAACGTTTAGATAATGTCAAATTTCTATTTAATTCGAATGTAGCGTATGTGATCTGTACTTCTAGTTATCTCGAAAGAAATAAGTGAATCGGTAAATTTTAATGAATTCGTTTTTGCTCTCTATAACAAAAAGAAATATCTAAAAATAATGTGAAATTAAAAACGATTACTTTCTTCTCCATGGACGTTGAGTTAAAATAGTTTATACATTAACATTGTAATAAATAAGCTACGCGAGGCTCGAACGTGGACACGAAGAAAAAAAACAAAAACTATAAATTTTTTGGCAGGATCTTAGCTAATAACGATGTACCTTAAATAAGAAAAAATATTTTAAATAGTAATACCGCTAATTACCACGTTTTTTCGTGTATTGATGATGTTTTGAGAGAAATCCGATGGTCTTCATCATGAGCATCGCCCGCGACCGCGATCAACGGCAGATCGGCGAATCTGAAGAGCATCTGAGCATCTTCAACGATGGTTTTAATTCTAAGAAAAAATATATTGACGACCATGTCTTAATGCAGTGCTTACGTCCACTTGAGGAAAATCGTAATGATTTTTAGGGTTTCGTACCCAAAGGGTAAAAACGGGACCATATTACTAAGACTTCGCTCTCCGTCTGTCCGTCTCTCTGTCACAAGGCTGTATCTCATGAACCGTGATAGCTAGACAGTTGAAATTTTCACAGATTATGTATTTCTGTCGTTGCTATAACAACCAATAGTAAAAACAGAATAAAATAAATATTTGAGTGGGGCTCCCATACAACAAACGTGATTTTTTCTCGTTTTTTATAGATAATATTATAATATTTATAGTACGGAACCCTTCGTGCGCGAATCCGACTCGCATTTGGCCGGTTTTTTTTAAGAAACACAAAGCTCAAGGGGTTTCGAACTCACGCTTTCCCCTTAATACGGGGACATTTTAACCAGTTTTGCCATTGAGATCAACCTCCACTCGACGAAATAATGAATCGGGTTTTATGAAACGTCCACCATGAGGCAGCATTCAGTTTATAAGGCATAGTGAGTCTACATCACTAAATGTTCCTAAAAGAAGAATATAAAGAAGAATGATCATCATCCTATTGTTGATACAATAGGATGTCTCATCGATTTCTTCCAAACGACCTGCCTAAGGTCTTAGATTTGGTTCATGTTATTATGATTTTAACAAGACTCATTTTTTGTACAATTCTGAAGCATCTTCGTCTTCTCCTACATCCGTCTACTTTCTCGCGTCGCTTCACGCCAGGCGACTAGCGAGGGCGCCAAGCGCGTCTCATATCGCGTATGGTTTTCCCTTCCTATTTGCCGGCACAAGAGACTTATCATGCTGTGTACACTAGATACGGGAAATATTTTGCTCGAATATAATCAGCGAGTTTTTCTTGTGTAGGTTGAACTTAAGATAATTAAGATGAGTCTCTACACAAAGTTGTTTATTATTTATTATACGACTGTATATGGAACAGCCTTGTGTTCCTTCGTTTCGAATAAGGTGACTAATTAAATGTTTGAATTTTCCTACGTTGTTTGTAGACTGGCGTGGGTGGGTGCCCGCTTACTACCTACGTGAGCAATATTTGTATAATTTATATAAATAATAGCTGTTGTTGTATCCTTCGTTAATAACAAATTCTACTAGATTACGAAATCTCGGAATATAACTGTTGAGGTGTAAGAAATAAGCGAAAGTTGCATGAGCGCGTGACGAATTAAACGATTTTCTAAAACATTAGTTTTGGAGCGCACAGAAACATCAGATCACATGTAAAACGATGTCGTAATTCAAAGAATTTATGAATCCATTGTGATAACGATCGGCTGGATTACATAAATTCGACGAATGAGAAAAGATCCATGCACTTTAACGGCATGCCTCCGCGTTTAATGACTGCAATAAAGCAAATGTTTGTTTCAACTGCTTTATATGCTAGACTTGGAGCCTGACTTGAGAAAGTCGTTTAAAGCATGCTAAAGCATAAAAGCGACGACGTCTTAAGCCGCGGTCAGTCAATGAATGTACATTGTTTTTTTCTTTTATTCAGGTAAACTCACTCAAGAATAACTCTCGTATTCCTAAACTACCTACATATTTACCAAAGAGCTTTTATGGTGGCAGGTTAAATTAAAAAAACATGAGTTTTAATGAATTTTTCGGAAAGTTGGTTCCTTACAAAACTGCGTTTCATTGTTCTTGGGATCATGCAGCTATGACAAACACTAGCGTTCGTTGAACCTTTTCGATTTTAATGTAATGAAGTGTGAAATTTGAAAATTCTTCGTCGTCTTAAGGCTGTGAAGCTTACGAGAAGAAATTATGCGCACAATTTGAAGATGCGACAACACCGCACTGTGGGCTTAGCTATAAAATAACAGTTTTACGTCTTTGCTTCTTTTAAAACGACTACTAGAGAGATATTGCCGGCAGAGTGCTCATGAGCTATATCCGAGTGTGCCGAACACGTTGACCGCGTACGAGCTTACCCCTTTCACTTATGTTTGCATCAAACGGATCGAGCGGAACGCGAGTGCGCCTTTCTCTCTGTATTCATCTCTGTCTAACGTGTGCGAATGTGGTACGGCTCCGTGGTGGGTCTGTGGTGCCGACGCAAACCGCCCGTACCATCAGCAGTAGCGCAGTTCCCTCGATTACATCCGCACGGAACCGCCAACGCCGCGCTCGGATGCTCTTTCGCATCTATGCACTATCGATATGAAGTCCAAGCCGACACACTACGTAGACGCGCCGTACAGACCGTGGCCGCCACTCTCCCGACAGACGCAATCAAATTTTTATTTCCGACCTCCGGATCCAATGGACTTGAGGAATTTTAAAACCGCGTCGTCGAAGGGGTCTACGTACTCCGATTTTTCCGCAATGAGCGCTTATAGCAATAAATCTCGAGATTACTATTTCTTGTCGCCGAGCTATCGGTCTGCTGGAGCGCCGACGCCAAACGGCCATGCGGAGCTGTATGCGCGCGAGCGGAACCCTGATCCATCGCCTTCTGCTGCCTGCCCATGCAGTCGCTCTAGATCCCTAGAGGATGTTCGCACTGAAGTCGTCACAGAGTGGGAAGATGATGACGAAAACGGAAATCGTATTGTTGCACCAGCTACCAAGTTCAACCGAACTTCGTACAAAACCAATTCATCTATCCAGAAACAAGGATTCCTCACTCGCCATTCAATGGAGAATTTAGTTGATAGACCGCCTCAGTTGCTGCCAGCTAAACGGATCTCCGCATTTCAGGTAATTGAGTTAACTTTCTATCGTGACGGCCGACTTGTCGAGATGACTGTGATAAAGCAGTTTGATTGTACGATGTTGCACAAGATCCCTGAGCATTCATTAAAAGCAGTGTGCTACGACCACTCGGTTTTAAATGCATTTATGCACACTTTCTAGACTTCAAATCTCTAAGGCTAAGCGAATTGAATGGTTGTGCTCATGCGATGCTTAAGCGAATTACTAAAAACGCATTGAGAACTTAGCTAGTAGGAATCCAATGGTGGTGGCACGAACAGACGAGTGTTTCGGTACTTACTTCACTGGTTTGCCAGCCAGAGCCCGTTCAGCTCCGTTGAACCGCAACACGCCGTCCTATATGTAACGGATGTTTACGATACCGTACCTGCTTTGTTAAATATGTAACAAACAACGAAAGAATACCCATTACCCAGTGACATGAGAAATAACCATGAGTATCATTACTATTTAGGTTAGACATCATATTCTTTGAAAGATATAATAAAGTTACTTGATATTACTTGAGAGTTGTAGAGTAGGTAGTGTTCCTACACATTTCATGACACACATTTTTTTTGTACTAATTTTGTTTTTAAGTAGAGGACTAGCTCATTTTCGCATCACAAATTGACAGAATTTCTAGAAAATCGTAACATTGTATGATTTTCTCTTATTAACTGGTCTATCATATCCATTAGCATTATACCACTCGAAAATTAGTCAAATTAAGTTTAGTACTAGTATAAGGTTTAATTAAAATAAAAAACATTGTAACAAAGCGGTCGTCTCTTCGAGTTATACCAAAGTATATTAGTACAAATCTTATCATAATATAAAATTCGTGTCACAGTGTTTGTAACTAAACTTGCTTAGTTTGGGGCTAGATGGCGATGTGTGAAATGTTCACCAATATTTAAAAAAAACGGCTTGACCGATTTTTATGATTTTCTATTGTGAATGTTTGGGTGGTATAAAAATAGTTCGTAAAGTATATTTTTAATTGCGTTTTTTGGAAAAACTAGCGTAAAGTTCGGGATAAACTGAAATTTAACAAGACAACTTCTGTCGGGACAGCTAGTAATTTGCGACCTCGTTCACGTGTAGGTATTATCAAATAAACATCAACCCCTCTGCTCTACCTTAGGGATTGAATTTAGGGGATTCCTTTCTTGATGCACCCTTGCACAACAAAAGGAGTACACCCTCCAATTTCTGGTTTAGGCTCTGCGTTGATAGATCAGTCAGTAACGCAGTTTATATATATTTAGATATAGTGTCTTGAAAGTATAAACAAATGCTATTGAAAACAATATTATAGATTTCCGGAGATCTATAATTTATTAAAACCGGCTTGTAGAGCAATAGAGAAGTTATTCGTAGACCTTGATACCAGGCTGTTAATGTTAATATGAATGCATTTGATATTTGAATCGGCAATGGCTTTGCAACATCACGTGCAGATGAAAGATAATAATGATTTGTTCAAACTACATAAAGAAAAGTAAAGCAAGTCTTAGTGCCAAATGAATTGTCTACTATGTATCATAAATATTTTCGTGTGTAGATCTGACGGTGTATTCTATAGGAATTCACGGCGTAAGCCTGTGTTTGTTTTAATACCTACATTGTAAAGCGACTGTTTTTATCTTTAATGCAGCCTATTGTTATGTAAAGATGTACAAAGCGCGCACAAGGCGCAGTAATCAGTCTGTGTTATTTAATTAAAGGTTACAAACTGCTCAACAATTGAAACGTAAATTGAAATTACGTAAGTGAAACTCCAATAGGTACTCGTATGTTGACGCTATCTACCTGGAACATTTACCTACAAAATAAATATTAGTTTAAAATATGTAAAAGTGAAGCATACAAACTTTCACGAAAACTATAACTAACTACTTGGAATAAATTTCCTGGCAACGCGTTATGTTAATCTGTTATTGGCGTCGACCGACGCAAAGAAGGTGATCGCCTCCCCACTTATTGGTAAATCAGGTGGGGAAACAAAATACAGATGATGTTACAAATTACAAAGTCCATAACCAAACGCTAATGCGCTTTTCCTATTACGCTGTAAAAAATGTTAGCAATAATGAATCTTATGTAAGAGAAACCAGCTTTACTTAAATGACAGTCTATTACTTTCCTCCATCATTACTATGCAAATTAATCCAAAGAATAAGAAAAGATTTGTACCCACGTAAGTCGCGTGACCCCCTTTTCTCCACAACAAATGAATAAATACGTGTATCAGGATTTTCTGAATCATTCCCCAAGATTTATTATTAACGCGTGGTTAGGGATTGTTTTTAAACTTGAGATAAAACTCTTCGTTATATAACATACCGTTTGTTATGCATACTTAGGTATGTATTTATTTTTGTTAATATCTCATTTGTTGCGATGTATCGTATACAACAAGTGGTTCTTATCGGTCAAATAGGTGTTACTAGTAACATTATTTTGTAAATAAACGAGTTCCGTTCTGGGCCACGAGGCAACCCACCTTAATCGATGCATTCAACGCGCTCCAATTATTGCTTCGGCAAGCACTCGCGATCAAATTTCTATTACTTTTATTTAATGATTGGTTTACGTAATCATCTGTTCTCGCTTTCGAGAATATTCTGATTTCCATTTAGAGAGACTAGTTTTTACGATTGCCAGTCGTGATGTCATTACGCCGTGCTGTGTGCTTATTGATTTTCTTGATATTGCCTTATTAGTCGATGAGATGTGTGCTTTACGGTAGTTATCTGTTGGCAGCTATTTTTATAACTGATAATGTAAATTGTTTCTTTGTATATATTTTAAAGTCGTAAAAACAGCAAAAACAGATGGCGGCTTTTGTACAAACGTATTTCTTTATTTTCTTTCTTTTAAAATAATTACGCTAGCTATACAAACTGTTCCGGAACAAGTATGAAAACCCGTAAAGGCTAATTGTATATTACAAGTAAAAGTTTGGTTATTTCCTTTAGATTTTTTTGACCTTAAAATTTTAATATTACCTCTTTGATCTTGGTACTAAATTTAAAACCCATTAGCTCGCAAATATAAACAGCGTCCAGTACATGCCACCAACTATAACTGTTCCAAGTTTCTTACAAATCAGTTTAGCTGTTACGGCGGGATTAAAACTCAATCATTTATACTCACAAACTTTCTCATTACCTAATAATACTAGTAGCATTTTATTATATATGAAATAATATAATTTATAAGCTTTTGTTAAACTCCGTGTGTCTCGTCGGTGCTATTTCGTAAACGGCTGCAGTCGCTGCATATCGCAGACCGCAGACATGGCACAGTCTACGTATGCCTTAAGAATCCAAATAAACCGCGATAGAGCTCATACGACGAGCGAGTATGTATGATTCATTATGCCTTGGACTGTATGATCTGATAAAATACAATGATATAAAATGCAAATACCAAACTCATCGTGTTTGGTATTTGCTGTTTCAATAAAGTGGTCCAGACATGATAATTCTTCATCAATCAATCAATGAATGAATGATTAACATCTACTTAGACGTCATTTGTTTTTGAATAATTATACAAAATGTTTAAGTATATACTAGTAAAAAACCGGCGAAGTGCGAGTCGGACTCGCGCACGAAGGGTTCCGTACCATTATCTATAAAAAAATGGCAAAAATACACGTTTGTTGTATGGGAGCCCCCCTTAAATATTTATTTTATTCTGTTTTTAGTATTTGTTGTTGGAGCAGCAACAGAAATACATAATCTGTGAAAATTTTAACTGTCTAGCTATCACGGTTCATTAGATACAGCCCTGTGACAGACAGACGGACAGACAGACAGACGGACAGACGGACAGCGAAGTCTTAGTAATAGGGTCCCGTTTTTACCCTTTGGGTACGGAACCCTAAAAAGTGTAACACAGTACACTGCTACTGAATAAACATAAGAATAAATTGACTGGTGATTTGGCTGTTTCTTCACTATTTGTCATGTTCAAAAAAGTTTAGCTCCGCCTATTTATTTTATCTATGTCTTGTTTTGTGGAGTTTTAATGTGTAATCTCGGCATTTTAATCAGTAAACCTTGGTATATAAATAAGTGTAGGGAAATGAAACGGGTGTAATAAATAATTATCTGATTTTAATAAAAACTAGCAGTCCGCCCCGGCTCCGCACGGGAGTAACGAATTATAACGATTTTTTGGGTTTTTTTTTACCCAGGTAACATTATCGAAGTTTTAATAGGGATCCTTATTTTTTTCAAACAATAGACCTATGTTTCTCAGAGATAATGTAGCATTCTAATGGAAAACGATTTTTTGAAATCTATCAAGTAGTTTTTGGATTTATTCCATACAAATATACAAAACATCTTTCCTCATAATAATATTAGTGCCTATAGATTATTACACTCATAATAACTTTTGAATAGTATGGAATTTGGGAATGGTATAATTAAAAAAGTAATTTACAGGTACTGATATGGCCTTGAAAATGAAGTGATTTTTTTTTGATAAGGATTAATACCCAGGTATGAATAATGTGGCCTAGTTTGTGCAGGCGGCGTTACTATTGCATATATTAACATGAAAAAGTAGTTATTATGACATAACTGTAATAGTTGGACATAATTAAGGTATTGCTGACTTATTTGTTAATATTGATGTAATCTTTAAAACTGCAGTACATTACTTTGCTCTATTGTCAATAATTTTTGCAGCGTACGCGATATAAGGATTTTTTTACTTTTGATTCACACGTTGGGTTACGTTATCGAAGTTTTCATACGGATCCCTAATAGTTAGACATATGGTATTGTTGACTTATTTGTAGATATTGATGTCTTCTTTAAAACTGTAGTACATTACTTTGCTCTATTGTCAATAATTTTTGCAGCGTACGCGATATAAGGATTTTTTTGCTTTTGATTCACACGTTGGGTTACGTTATCGAAGTTTTCATACGGATCCCCAATAGTTAGACATATGGTATTGTTAATTTATTTGTAGATATTGATGTCCTCTTTAAAACTGTACTACATCACTTTGCTCTATTGTCAATAATTTCCGCAGCATACGCGATATAACGATTTTTTTGCTTTTGATTCACACGTTGGGTTACGTTATCGAAGTTTTCATACGGATCCCTAATAGTTAGACATATGGTATTGTTGACTTATTTGTAGATATTGATGTCCTCTTTAAAACTGTAATACATCACTTTGCTCTATTGTCAACAATTTCCGCAGCGTACGCGTTATAAGGATTTTTTTTTCATTTTTTTTCACACCTTGGGTTACATTATCGAAGTTTTCATACGGATCCCTAAAGTTTTTAAAATATTCTATAGCCTATGTTCATCAGGGATAATGTAGGATTCTAATGGTAAAAGATTTTTTCAAATCGGTCTAGTAGTTGGAGCCTATTCGTTACAAACAAACAAACAAACAATCAAATCTTTCCTCTTTATAATATTAGTATAGATGTATCTTGAAGTTTTGAAGAAAATCGTCACTATTTTCCAAAACAATATGACTTATGTAGGTAGCTTTGTTGCAAAGCAACAGATTTTTTACTTGACTTTAATAAATCCTCGACATTGGCAATTGTCCTAGACGACAAAAGCCATACAATAAGAGACGGCATAAGTACCTAATCTAAAAGACTGTATTAAGGCGCTGCCAGTTCCTAAAACCGCGGCAGAAACGACTAAGACAGTTAACAACGGCAAGCTCTAGATGGCGTATGCGTATCGTAAATATTATCTACAGTTTTTATGAGATCGCGTTGCTGGTACCTACGTAGGCAAGTAATAGGGGTAGCTTTACCCACCTTTCAATAACCATTTTCTCTTTGTCCGCCTTTGCTTTTCGAATAAATTAATGATATAAATTATATATAATTACTTATCAAAAACCTATTCTAATAGAAATCTAGATCTACATATTACCTATCTTTAACAATAAATCACAAGTTGATCTTAATAGTAGGTATCAAATTATTTCGATCATAAATTCTAAAACGTATCATTTTGAAATAACATCTTTATCGTAAAAAGTTTCTGCTATTATGTTTTCAGCTTAATAGAAATCTAGGTAGGAACCTGAAGTAAGTAATATATTTAAGTAATTATAAAAATAGGAGATGTGGCTTGTTCAGAAGTATTTCATTTATCGTTTCGAAAAATAGCAATCGTCGACATACAGGGCCTTAGGCATTAATTTCGTGCTCATCGTAAAGTTTCACTCGAGTCAATTTAAAAGAACAAGTTGGCTATCCCTATAGTAAAATAACGAGTGAAACTGTAACAAGATTGATTAATGATTACCTTATTAGGTATCACTTATTTATCGGACCTTTATCTTTATTGCACAAAGATAAACAAAGCAAATATCAAAATATACATACTTGTTTAGATAATCAAGTACTCCTACGTTCTTTCTGTAGTAAATGCATGTATGTTTCCATCGCATTGCGTTACGTTATTATGCGTATCGTGTTTATTGTTTGTTAGGTAATTTGCGATTACCTAAATCTGACAAAAAAATAAGAGCTCGTTTGAGTATTTCGCTTTCATAAACTTGGTTACGGGGCATTGATTATCACTACATAGTATAAAGCAAAGTCGCTTTCCGCTTCCCGCGTCTGTATGAAATATGTATGTATGTATGTTTGCTTATATCTTTAAAACTACACAACGGATTTTGATGCGGTTTTTTTAAATAAATAGAGTGATTCAAGAGGAAGGTTTATATGTATAATACATGCATAATATAGTAGAGTAACACTGATAATTTTAGAGGTTTCTAATGTGATGTCGTAAATAAACACATTTTTTTGCGCTTACATTGCAAATGCTGGCTGAATCCCACGAGATATATCAAAATAATGTACTACAGTATTGTACACCTTAAAAACGTCTACAAAAAAGTCCACGATGGTATTAGAAATGTCTTACGCACAGCGAAGCGGGCACGGGTCAGCTAGTTTGATATACATAACTTTACATTTGTATAACATTAGATGTCTTGTAACCGAAACCGGATCGAGTAGCTGATTCATGAAGCATGCCCTTCTGGACACAGCCACATACTACTGCTGCCATATATACTATACAAATATAGCAAATATATTTATTACGTCAGATTCGTTTATATGTTAAAGGTATATTTATAATATCTGTGACTGCTTTCACTTTGGACAATAAATGCCATTATTAAATAAATAACAACAATCGCGTACACCTGAGGGGCTTTTTTGTATAAACTATGTTTATCATGTTATGGCTATTAACCCCATTACTATAGCTTTGAATGCAGTTTAGGCACATAGATTCTATACTAGTTACTATGAAATTGGTATTCTCTTAAATTAATGTTAGCCACAGCCATGGCTATAGCTGTGGCCTCACCCCAGCTAGCTGACCTCACCCTAGGATTCCTGAGTCGTAGGTGTCAGGTCTCCAATTAATCGTATACCACTTGCTCTTTTTCTTGCTCTGACCCTGTCTGTCTGACTCACTCTACTTGGACTACGTCTTATTGAGAGTCACTCTTTTGTATCGAATTTTCTAATTTACATATTCTTTGCAGGCACAGAACCGAAACGGAGGACACCAGGTGTTGCCCTCGGCCGTCGGAGGTATAGGGGCCGGAGCCGAAGTCAATGGCTCGAGGCCTACCTTCAAGCCTGTAACGGTGCTCGAAGACCTGCAGGCGGTGAGATGTGCCGAATTCCATCCCAATGGAAAACTGTACGCCGTCGGATCAAATACGAAGACGCTGAGAATATGCACTTACCCTAAAATCGAAGATGTCAAGTAAGTTTAGATATATCACACAAGACGACACAAGTACACTTACCCCAATGCTCCTAGTGAAAAGAAAATTGCTTCATCCTGAAGTACTCGTGTGTTCAACTTATAGCTGCTTTTGTATCGAAGAGAGGAAAAATATTTTTTTCAGAATTTGTCACAATGCTACTGACCAAAGAGGTTGCAATAATGGCCGCTAATGAACTGAATCTAAAGGGGAAATTATTTTTATTATTTTATTCGGTATCGGATTTTCGGAAAAGTGTCAAATAATGAAGTTGAAAAATTTACCACTTTTGTTTTCGGCGATTAAAGGTACGCGCGTCTACAGGTCGCTATCGTACGCACGGACGTATTTAACGAATCGTAGTATTCTTTGTATATAACAGTATAGCATATAATATAGAATTGTATCGTTAAGAATATACAAAGAATACTACGATCTATTAAATGCGATGAGTACGATACCGACCTGTGGACCCCGTACCTTAAGACTCATGGTCAGAACATCACGTTACAGTTTTCGGGTGAAGTTTTATTACAACCTAAAGTCCTAACATAAACTTGGGATTTGAACGTAAGAAAAACTATATTGGTGGCACTTAAAGCTGTAGGTACGCTAACTTAGACTCAGCTTAAGATCGATCGTATTTTCCAAAAAAATCGTGATGTTCTTCGTATTTTAAAGTAGTCTGTGTTTAATTCGGGCATTCTAGGTACAGAAATTTCATCTTAATCCGTTTTATCATTTAGACCTGATTGAGTCACAAGCATACAAACAAACTCACAAACTTTCGCATTTATAATATTACTAGCAGTCCGCCCCGGCGTCGCACGAGTGTACTAAAGATTATATGGTTATTTTTAATTACACTTTGGTTTAGTACATTATTAAACTTTTAATAGGGATTCCTGTTTTTTTTTCTAGAAATTAATATAAATTTTAATTCAAATTCAAAAATCATTTATTTCAATAAAATCACAAGAATCACTTTGAAACGTCTTAGGAACTAGGTGAAGCT
The DNA here is from genome assembly GCA_912999785.1 of Hydriomena furcata. NCBI lineage: Eukaryota > Metazoa > Arthropoda > Insecta > Lepidoptera > Geometridae > Hydriomena > Hydriomena furcata. Next base: position 7,703,427 of record OU538821.1, read on the forward strand.
ACGCCGATTCCACGCGACCAAACCTAGAAGAATCAGGCAACAAACACGGCTTGGGGTCTACCTTTTCTTTTAATGATCCTTTTCTTAAAGCTATGTAGAGCACTATAGACTATGTTCATCAGGGATAATGTAGGATAGTAATGTTAAAAGAAATTTGCAAATCGGTCCAGTAGTGTTGGAGCCTATTCAATGCAAACAAACATTCAAATCCTTCCTCTTTATAATATTAGTATAGATTAGGCAAAGAAATAAAAAGAGCAAAAATATTATTTTTTATTACAGACATTTTATTTGATTACCAAAAATATTTTATCATTAATCTAGGCGTTTAGATCATATTCGGAGACTTTTTGAACATTATCTTATTATTCTTACCGTTTTATTTTACTCGGTAACTGATGGGTCCCATTATTCGATACTTTTACTGTGCTCCGTGGACTAGGTATATACATATAGCCGTATTTTTTATTTTACACTCATACTTTAGAAGAACTAAAAGGCAATCCTAATTTATTACAATCCTAGACCAAATACCATTCAAACTTGTTGTAATAGTGTTACCTAAGAGCCTATGCACACCGGGTTTTTCGTTTTGCACCTTTTTTTGCTATACAGACGCGATTCGCACGCAAGTCAGACGCAGCCTGTAGACCTTTCGTGCGTATCGCGTTTGTATAGCAATAGACGCGCGTCGACGGCGCGTTTATAAAACGCAGTGTCCTAAGGCATCAAACATTTTCCTACAATCTTCACTAGAACACGCGTGCGAAGCCGGGGTGGACCGTTCAGCTAATATTTTAATAAAATCACAATTACTTACGTCTAAGGGCCTTTGCACACCAAGTTTTAAAAACGCGCCGTCGACGCTCTTTTCTAAAACGCGCGCGTTCGGCGCGCTTTTATCCTACAGAGCAGTTGGTTGTCGTTTATATCGATACACACACGCGTTAGCATCGCGTCTCTATCGCTATAAACGCGCGTGTCCTATCGATCAAAAAGCGCGTCGAGACGGGCGGCGCATTTAAAAAACGTGGTGTGCAAAGGTCTAAAGGCTGTTTTTGACTCGCGTGCGTATCACGTCTGTATCGCTAGAAACGCGCGTAGACGGCGCGTTTAAAAAACCGGCCAAGTGCGAGTCGGACTCGCGCACGAAGGGTTCCGTACTATTATCAAAACGGCAAAAAAATCACGTTTGTTGTACGGGAGTCTCACTTAAATATTTATTTTATGCTGATTTTAGAGAAATACATCATCTGTGAAAATTTCAACTGTCTAGCTATCACGGTTCACGAGATACAGCCTGGTAACAGACAGACGGACAGCGGTGTCTTAGTAGTCCCGTTTTTTACCCTTTAGATACGGAACCCTAGAAACATAAAAAATAATTCATAATATCTCGTAACCTACCTATCCCACCAAAAACATTCTGTAAAAAACTAGCCAAGTCTCGATGGAGCTGCTTGTTTATCTCTAAAAAGTAATGAAATCTAGACAAAGTCGTGTCAAGTCTGAGGTTCTTTACTGCGATTTCTTTATTATTATAGAATGTTGTGTGACTTGGCCGTTGAACATTCTTTAGCCGTTAGTGGGTACAAGTCAATTTTGTTTACACGTAATGTTATATCTGTTGTAACTACCTATGTTTGTTAAGCAAGATAATAGCCAATACAGGTATTGGTAATTGGACGCTAGTGTCTTATTTTAGGCTGTTGTTGATCGTGCAACACATGCATTCAGCATTGACAATGCTGACTTCTGCTGTCTTCTTTTTGGAGCGTCAAATCGACCATCGATCTAAAATAAAATAGACGTATTTTTTATACTGTTTGTTTCAGGCTCGCCTTTACATAAGTATTATTGAAATACGCAGCTTTATCAAGCCTACAATTGACTGGTTATTGAATCAACGTTTTCTAAGTGGCAATTATCCATCGTTAATGGGAGCGGTTCTGGCGACAGATTGGTGCAATGGTGTCATGGAGCACCTGGTTTTGTACCCTTGTGTACTCTTCAACGGCCAAGTCACATAACATTCTATAATAATAAAGAAATCGCAGTAAAGAACCTCAGACTTGACACGACTTTGTCTAGATTTCATTACTTTTTAGAGATAAACAAGCAGCTCCATCGAGACTTGGCTAGTTTTTTACAGAATGTTTTTGGTGGGATTTCACTTCTTTTTGTAGAAACGTGGGCTTATTGATTTATTTTATTAGATTTTCTTATTTGACACAGTTTTTTTCTTTTTATGAGTAGTTTACAGTCAGCGCCATCTAGCGACGTATATCACCGCCACTCTTAGTCCAATGCATTATATTTTGATCAAATTTTGAGCGATTTTATTAATATTTTAGTTTATTTAATTTGTTAATTTGTTTATTCAATTTGTGTAATGTTCGAGTAGAATAAAGTTAATCGTTCGACTATTTCTTCTTGTAAACTTGTAAGAATAAGTAAGTATAAAAGCCAGTCTAGTCTTATCCAGAGTTTTCCTTTAATTTTATTGCGTACTAGCAGTCCGCCCAGGCGTCGCACGGATGTAATAATGATATTATAGGTAATTTTTTTACACCTTGGGTTACATTATCGAATTTTTCATAAGGATCCCTAATAAAACATTTAGTATCGCAGACTTTTTTTGTAGATATTGATGTCCTCTTTAAAACTTTAGTACATCACTTTGCTCTATTATCAACAATTTCAGCAGCGTACGCGATATAAGGTTTTTTTTGTTTTTTTTTACACGTTGGGTTACATTATCGAAGTTTTCATACGGATCCCTAATAGTTAGACATATAGTATCACATACTTTTTTGTAGATATTGATGTCTTCTTTAAAACTGTAGTACATCACTTTGCTCTATTGTCAATAATTTCCGCAGCAAACGCAATGTAAGGATTTTTTTTTAATTTTTTCACACTTTGGATTACTTTATCGATGTTTTCATATGGATCCCTAATATTTTTGAAAATATACTATAGCTTATGTTCATCAGGGATAATGTCGGATTCTAATGGTGAAAGAATTTTTCAAATCGGTCTAGTAGTAAAATATTTTTTGTAAAGGCGGTATGTCGATTTCTAATAGTTTGGTTAGGCTTTTGTGTTTTCTTATCATGGTCACCAGGTACTCCAGATCTTCGATTATTCTAGTTTTTAAGGTTTTCCCTTTATGTGGCCATTAAACCCTAACTCTGTACCAAATTTCAGCTCTCTGAGTTTATGGGAAGTACTAATTCTATTCTGATGATCATGAGTGAGTGAGTGAGTGAGTGAGTGAGTGAGTGTCTGTCTAAAATGCGAAACTTTGCTTTCGCTTAACTTCGTAACTAAATGACCTACAGACTTGAAATTTTGGATTTTAAGTATGTGATTATGGCTTACTGGATGACGAAAATTTCAGCGTTCTGGTCTTATCCAGAGGTTCTCAAATAGGGGCCTGAAAATGCGGCGAAATGGTTCCAGTAAAGGATGGTACGGCAGTGTTTGCTTCGCGCTCGACTTGGCGGGGGCACTGCCGTGCCCCCAAATTTACCTAACTACGTAGTTAGCATTCCACACGTGACAGGTTGCAATCCCGTCGCCGCTTTCAAGAATACTAACAGGTTTCCTCACGATGTTTTCCTTCAGTGTTATAAACACGTGTAACGCGCATATAGGTACATTTTTCGAACAGAAATATCCATTGATGCACGGCCAGGATTCGAACTCGAAATTAATTGGAAATTAATAATATCTACCTAGGTACCTATTTACCTAACTACATGAATTCAATAATTCAATTTCAAACTTTTTATTCGATCATGTGAAGTACCACCTATTTACCGACTTACTTTACCGATAGTGGTAAAATAGCGCCACCTGCCAGCGGAATCGCAAACCTCTTTCATCTTACCTCTCAAACCCCGAGCGGTCGCATGAAAACCGCGAAAAGTACAATACGTAGTAACATCAAATGAAACTAGATGGCGCTGGAATGCAAAAATCAAGTTTGTTGTATGGGAGCCCCCCTTAAATATTTATTTTATTCTGTTTTTAGTATTTGTTGTTCGAGCAGCAATAGAAATACATAATCTGTGAAAATTTCAACTGTCTAGCTATCATGGTTCATGAGATACAGCCCTGTGACAGACAGACGGACAGACGGACAGACGGACAGCGAAGTCTTAGTAATAGGGTTCCGATTTTACCCTTTGGGTACGGAACCCTAAAAACGTGGTGTGCACAGGCACTTATGAGCTAGGTGAAGCTACGCCTGTTCCCCGTTACCAAGACTAGAAGAATCAGGCAACGAACAGCGCTATAATGATTATGTCCCATCGATCGGATCTTAATTTTCTGTGTTGTAATTAGTTTTTCGGCTTGTCGCCTTGTTTTTCAAATTGATTATCGTGTAACCCTGCTTTCCGAACAGTTTATATAAAGCGGTCTGTGGTTGTGGTTTGAAGGCTGAGAAACATCAAACTTCTACACGAAACTGACTTTGTGTAAATTAACTGAACAGGCGTTGTGGATACTATATTGTTCCGTTTATATTTATTATTAGTTGTCCTCCCCAGCTTCGCATAGGTACAAATGAAGATTATTATAGGCAAATTTTGATACCTTATAGGTTACATTTTATTACAATTTTTTCGTGGGGATCTCTAATTGTAAGGAAAACAAAAAAATTGTCTATGTTGTGCTGGTGCTCTGAATTTGCGAATCTAGTTCTTTTAGTTAGAATAACTAGTCGATATATCGGTGCCGTTATCTAGAGAGGAAAAATATCTACGTTTGTAAATAAAAATCGCCACTCTCACCTATGTTTGCAAAATTATGTATTTGAATTATGTTATTGAAAAATCTTTCGTCGTGCACACTAAACAAAGAGAAGTCTGTGTATTTTTGTTGTGATATAATATATGTTGTTTACCGTGTAGTAACATATTTGTTTCTATAAATGGAGGCTGGCTGCGTATCAGATTTCCGCCTGCGACCTTACATTACGCGACGCGATGGCCGTGGACTTTCTTTGACATGCGGCGCGGTAACCTTCTCCAATTCATCAGCTATTACGTGACATTAAGTATAAGTAAATTACAAATAGCTGCCCAGCAGCTTCTTTCCATAAATGATTTGTTGTCCTTGTTGTTGTACTTTTTTCTATGGAATCTCGTGAGTAACAGAAGCAGAGCAAAAATTAATGTTTATTATGAATAAATAGTTCCTGGTCGCGCTGTATAGCATCACTCTTTAACATGCGAGATAAAGTATTCAAGTCAACGAGTAATGTCGCATATAAATCAAAGTTTTTGGTGACTGTCTCATAATATTGCGCACTAAATGGTGTCAGAATTTATAAAAGCAACAATTTAAAATGCCAAGGTTTCACGGTAAACGTGAAGTCATTTTGGGCTTCTGTCCCTCGATTGAGTATTGCGGTTTTACTGTGACGCTACTCACCAGAGTAAATGAATTCATTGTAACCGCGATTTACTGCGATATCTTATGCTGTCTGTAACAAGACAGTTCGTTTATCATCTCAGTAAGACAGTTATAAAAAGAAAACTTTCATAACTTAGATGATTCATTCAAGTTTTTTAAATGGACTTTAGATAGCTCTTCTGATAGTTTTAAAATTGTAAACCTATGTTCGGTGCAATCCAGTCCAGCTGTCAGCGCCACGAGTCACGAGCGATGATTTATGCGTTTACATTCAAGTCGAGTACAAAAAGAACTTTATTATGTAGAGCAGCGGTCGTCACATATTTCTGGTCAAGGGCTACTTAGGACATATATTATATTATAGTTATAAAAAAAATTGTGTATATTCAGTAGGTCTGAGAATAGGTCGTAGGGTTTTCAAAATACCCCTCATTAATAAGGGTGTTGTTAATTTCTGGAAAAACTGATAGTGTTTTTTTCTGTGAGATTATTGAAATTTGACAGAACAATGTCTGTTGAGACAGCTAGTAATTTAAAACCCAACCACAAGGACATTAACTGTAACTTTCCAAATTAAAATAGCTTTCCACTTTATTACTGGTTTTTACAACTTTATTTTGTGAGTGGTTAGTCTATTAATAATATACATTACCTACCTACAGTTAAAATTACTTACTAAACTAGGCACTCAACTCACACCGCCACCACGATGTTACCTTGAAGTCGGTGTATGATAAGTAATCTTAAATTTATTTCAAAATAATCCTTTATTTCCGTTATAAAGTTGTAGACTTATAGTAACAATATAGCTCAACAAAGGATGTTTATTTATTCAGTGGACACAAAGGGTCACTTTAAGGTGATAAGTGATTTTTTTACGTTTTGTATGGGCTGAGTCTACCCGGATAAGACGGAAAAAGTGATAAAACTGCATTAAGTACCTTGAAAACCAACAAATAAAAAAAAAATTGTTTTTAATTTATGTAGCTAGTATGATTATCCAACGTATTATATATAAACTAGCGACCCGCCCCGGCTTCGCACGGGTAGCATGTTATTATACATATAAACCTTCCTCCTGAATCACTCTATCTATTAAAAAAAACCGCATCAAAATCCGTTGTGTAGTTTTAAAGATATAAGCAAACATACATACATACATACATATTACATACAGACGCGGGAAGCGGAAAGCGACTTTGCTTTATACTATGTAGTGATTAACGATTTAGCTATTCATAGTTTGGATTAAAAACGAAACTAGTGTTTTTGAAGAGCCAACTTTGGAAAATAAATCTATCGAGAAAAGTGTCACCAATCGTGTTTCTGTCTTTAATTTATTATTACTAATTTATCTAGATCCTTAAGTTATCTTTGTCATAAACAACAAAACTGTATGTTTTGCGGTTATAGAGAAAAAACGATTCTGCATTCATCAAAAACATTTATTACTCGTCTTAAATATAAATACGGCTAATTATCACATTATTTCTTGTATTGCCGACGTTTCGTGATAATTTAGATGTTCTTCTTCATGAGCATCGTCCGCGATCGCGATCAACGGCTGATCGACAAGACGCGAGCGCAGTACCGGCGGTTAGATTATGCTCATGATGAAAAGCAGCTGAATTATCTCGAAACGACAGCAATACAATACAAAACGTGGTAATTAGCCTTATTTCTATTTAAAACAAAGGGTCACTTTGAAATCAATCTCAAACTCTCACTGTTTTTCTATTACTCAAAAGTTATACTGTTTTTCTATTACTCAAAAGTTATACTGTTTTAATATTACTTTAAGAGCTTGTGGTAAGGCCCCTGGTCATATAGTATGGCATAAAGTTATGCATGTCATACCGAGTATGGCTTAAAGCGGGGAATTCACTAGACGGTCATGCCCGCGGGCAAGTCTGCAGACATGCCCGCCGTACCTCGCAACTATACTCGTAGGTTTGTGCGATGTTTGCTAGTGTAGGAACGTCGCAGTCAGTCCGGCAGACTGTCAAACCTATAGTTGCGGATATGTCTGCAGATTTGCCCGCGGGCATCACCGTCTAGTGATTTCCCCACTTAAGTAAATCCCCTTTAAGGCCCTGTATGTCGACGATTGCTCTTTTTCGAAACGAAAAAAGAAATACTTCTGAACAAGCCACATCTCCTATTTTTATAATGTACTAGCCGACCCGTGACAGACGTTGTCCTGTCAAATTTCAATAATCAAATAAAAAAGACTGAATGTTTTTAGTCTGTGATGTCAGATTTGTTGCACACCAGCGCCATCTATACAGAAATCATCCCTTTTGCGTTTTTTATCGTTTTGGGGATGTTTTTCATATTTTAAAGTAGTCTATTATTTATTCGGGCATTATATCTACATCTAAAGCAAATTTTAACTTAATCCGTTTTGTCGTTGAGGCCTGATTGAGGAACAAACATACATACAAACTCACAAACTTTCACATCTATAATATTAGGATAGTGTATGTGAATAAAGATGTACCCATCTTTAATCACTTCGATAAATAATCCTACCGACCGCTGCAATGATGACAAACACACGTCTGACGTTGACAGTAGTCACGGTGGTACTAATCCATGGGCGGCGCGTGGTCCGCCTTTGCTTTTCGAATAAATTAATGATATAAATTATGTATAATTACTTATCAAAAACTTACTATTCAACTAATTACTTATCAAATTCTAGTAGAAATCTAGATCTACATATTACCTATCTTTAACAATAAATCACAAGTTGATCTTAATAGTAGGTATCAAAGTATTTCGATCATAAATTCTAAAACGTATCATTTTGAAATAATATCTTTATCGTGAAAAATTTCTGCTATTATGTTTTCAGCTTAATAGAAATCTAGGTAGGAACCTGAAGTAATATACTTATTAAAATAGGAGATGTGGCTTGTTCAGAAGTATTTCTTTTTTCGTTTCGAAAAAGAGCAATCAGCGACTGGGCGCCCCTTAATAGAAATCTAGGTAACTAGGAACCTGAAGTAATATATTTATAAAAATAGGAGATGTGGCTTGTTCAGAAGTATTTCTTTTTTCGTTTCGAAAAAGAGCAATCGTCGACATACAGGGCCTTAAGATGATATTATAGTATACTTAAGATAGTAATCAAATAGTACACGGTATCTCTAAAAGATAATATTTATTGCAAATAAAAATACGGAACTTTAATGTAACTTTAATAATCCTTTTATTAACCAATTTCGACTAACCGTAAATAACAGTAAAGCCTACTCATTGTTTACTACTATGATCATCTTACTTGTAAATGTATAATGCTACTATTTGGAACACTTTACAGGTAGGACCCCTACAAAAATTACCACAAAAAATCACATTCCATGATACCTGTTCGAAAAAGTGTTAAGAGACCTCCTTATATTTGATAGAAATAACGATATTCCAAACGATTGGGTACTCAAGTTAAACCCCCCACTTTACATGTAGAGGAGGTAATCTGAAACAGCTCTTTCTCAAAGTTTTTATTCTATAACTTTGCAGGCGTCACCAATATTGTTAGTGCGAAATTTCAGCACAACAATACTAATAGTTTGCAAGTTTAACATGGCCGAATTATAAGGGGTTCTTGGACTTCGGAAACCTACGAGTTATATCATCAAATCTTTGTTATTAAACTTCTAGGCCATTATTACGAAACTTTACTATTCAAGAGGCTAATCATTAATTCAGTCGTTCAAGCGCGTCGATTAGTTATACCTAGCGAAAGCAGGTGCATAATAATTCATATGTTGATGACCTGCTGTTGTAATTTTTTACTTATTATAAATGCGAAAGTTTGTGATAAAGCTGCTATGTTTGTTCCCTAATCAAAAATAAACGACAAAACGGATTAAGATGAAATTTGCTGTAGTATGTAGATAAAAAATCAGAATAAATAAAGGAGGAACTTATAATCCGAAAAACAACCATTAAATGATAAAATAAACGCAAAAAGGATGATTTTGGTATAGATGCCATCTATACTATCTATATCTATCACAAGCTAACCCGCGCGAACTTCGTATCGCTTTAGAATTTACTCCCGTTCCCGTTCCCGTTAAAAAATGAAAAAATACAGACAATAGTTGATTCAACCTTTTTAAATAGTTTACACAAAATACATTTCTGAACGCATGCATAAATGTCAATCATTACTTACAGTATTTGACTGGATGGACAACAAATGTTTGACATGTACTAAACCAATGAACATTTATTGAAAATGATCCATCTTTCATAATTATGTATTCGTCCAGTTTTCATTGTTTTTAAGATGTATTATTCTGCTATTCGGGGCGGAGACAAATCCAACGAATCAAAAACCATGAAAATTGGTCCAGCAGATCTCGAGTTATAAGTGTTGTAACAAACCCGACTTTCTTTTATATATTAAGATTGGTGTGCACAAAATCTGACATCACAGACGTAAAACATTTAGTCGTCACAGCAACGCAGTTTTGACTAATTAATGATACGCATTCTACCAAAATTCGTAATTTATTTTATCTGTACAAGGTTTGTAGGGAAAAAAATTGAATTATTAAAAATTTACAGGACAACGTCTGTCACGGGTCGGCTAGTAATAAATATATCTATAAAAAATATACCACTTTTTGACGAAGCTTCACAGCCTACTTTTATCTATCTCAATGCAGTAGGACCTTTGCACATCTATTCTAGATGACTTAAACAGAGCCAGATGAATTATGCTCGCAGTTACTCTGAAGGATAAAATAAAAAAACGAGGTTATCCGACAGAGAAAATCGCTCAAAGGATTAGCAAACTGAAATGGCAGTGGGCCGGCCATATTTTCGGTGAACTGACAACAATGGGGAAACGTGTACTGTAGTAAAGATCACGTATAGATAAACGAAGTGTAGGACTCCCTCTGGCAAGGTGGAACGACGATCATCGGAATGTTGCTTGCAAAAAATAGATGAGAAGGGCCGAAGACCGCGGGCTCAGTAGCGCGTCCTAGACTTATGTCAAGAGAAACCTCGAAGAGAGAAACCTATGTCCAGCAGTGGACTCCTATAAGTTGATGATGATGATAAGATGAAAATATTAACTAACTTACAAAACGTTTAATGATTGGGACATGGTTGAAGATGGTATAAGTAGGTCGTCTAGCACCTACCTACGAGTACATACACCGTTCTAACGTAGCAATAGTATTTTTTTTATTAATATCCGGATCCTCCAAACTAAGTAGTAGTGGGATATCCCGCGGATATGAGGACGAGAGGATGTGCTATATCCGCGGAATGATGAATAGTAGATTGTGTCATATAAGAGCTAAACAGCCGAGTGAAGACTAGAACGCAGACTCTTTCACTAAGTGCACATCACGTTTTTAAACGCGCCTTTGTAGCGATACAGACACGAGTATATAGCGAATCAGACGCATGTGTGTATCGATACAAACGAGAAAAAACTGCTCTGTTTGGTTACTACGACGCCTCAACGGCATAAATCGCTATTTTGAAACCGTGAAACTGACTGAAATTTTATAAAATTCGTACGTTCTTATTCTGCTCACGTTAAAAGTCGTTTGGTGTGGGTACTTAGTACGTTTAGGAATTAGTCGTTTGTCGAAACAACAGAATTGCCACCATAACGAGACATCTAAAAAAACACGAAAATATATTTTAACATTAATTTTTTTAATCAATAAATTACACAAAAAATACGAATGACTATATTACATTTGTATTCTAATTCCATTGGTACAAGCTTTGTTTGGTTTTGGGCTATATGGCTCTGTGAGAAATGTCCACCAATATTTATTTTATTTATTTAGAGTGATTAAGTCTTGCTTTTTTATGCGCACGTATATTTTCAAATCGTCATTGCTTCGTGTTGCTTATTCGAGACCGAAAGAAACACGATAAGCTATTCGTAATAATTCAGTGGTACGTCGGCAAAAGAAGCATCGACAGGCAACTGTGAGAAAGTTACGAAATTTGAACGTGTTTGTTGGTTGTGATTTTGACCTCTTACGAAACACTGTTACGTAGCTTTTACCGCTTCGCTACGTGACGCGAGATGCTTATGAGTTCTCGAAATTTTAGTAAAATTCTTCTGTGCAGGTGACACATCTTACTTTCTACTAACATGCCATTATTTTATAACCAACTAGCGCCCCGCCCACTCTTCTGCCGGGATAAATAAATGCCATCAAAACATAACTTGTAAAAAAAACTCAGTTCTTCAACCGTAAAAAATTGTGAGATCTATGTAATACCAAGTCGGTTATTTATTTAGTCCCTACTTAAGGGTCCTTTTGTCTTAATCGTTATCACCTAATTAATAAGCTAACCTAACAACATCATAATAGTGATCATATCAATATTAAAAATCTTTTATGTTTTAAATAAATAGATAGATTGACTTGGCCATTGCATGAAAACAATTAATCTCACAAGTAATACATATTAAATTATTTATTGCGATTGCCAAGTCAATCTTTTTATTTAAAACAAAAGATTTTTAATATTGATATGGTCACTATAAGATGTAGTTAGGTTATTTTATAACCAACCAAGCACCCGCCCACGCGTCTGAAGGGATAAATAAAGATCTTTTCTTTAGTGCTTTTACGAAGAAGGACCTCCTCATTCACATAATTGTATCGAAGTAAAAGTAAGAAGTAAAAGGAAATATTGATTTTTAAAACACACCTCCAATAAATAAAAGTTATAAGGTACATATATAAAGTAAACTTTAGCAAAAATGAATAATCCTCTTCCTGATCTATCTATAGGTACCTACTAAAACCTGAATTCAAATTAGTTCAAAATTCGAGGGAGCGGCTTCAAAATTATTCAATTTTCTAACAGCTGATTTCGATTCGATGGCTAAGATACAATATCCGGACGCCATCTTTAAAATAAAATAAAATCGCCCGGATGCGGTTCGGGTTTGCAATATCAGGGTTCCGTACCGGAACTAAAATCAAAATTAATTTTGTAACTATTTACCAAAAAATTGAAAAATAATGATCATTGCGAGTAAAAATATAAAACAAAATATTTAAAACTGCATCGTAATCAGTTTAGTCGTTTTGAAGCTACGATAAGACAAAGACACTAAAGTTTTAAACTTATAACATTTTCGTCCTATTTTTATTTGGGGGATAAAAGTAAGCACCTGTACGTAATAACTGACAGGCTTTCAGACATTTTGATTCATTATTTCCTATTGTTTTTGTCATTTTGATTGTGGTTTTCTCAATGTTTATGAAAGCTACGGCTTTAGTTTTATGCCAAGGATATTTTTTTAAATTAAAGACAGTAAGACAATAAGGACAGTAAAGATATTTTTGCTACTTAAAACCACTTTTCGTTTAACAGTTATGACAATGATGGTTTTGAAGATAATGCTTTTCTATAACATTTATAATTTTATCCGTTTCATACAAAGATATAACAAATTATTATAAAAACCTGTTCAAAAAAATAATGCTTTTTTATTTTGAATTTGTGTCTAATATAGTACTATAATTATCTTTTTGGAATGGAATTTTGGTCTATTAAGTAGCTTTCATTTGATAACCATATTATTATGATAATTAAAAAAAATGTTCCCTCGCTCCTCTTTTTAAAAGGGGAGCGAGGGGCGCCATATTTTAAAAACTATGTTGCCTATATAACGTCCCCACAATTGAAACGAATCCAACAATATCTTATATGTCATAATCCATTATATATCAAGTTCTTTAGGCCGTTGAGCGTGCCAAAGAAACGGACATACAAACATACTTAAGCTTGATAAACACTAGCTTTTTGACACGTCTCTGTCGAATTAAACTTGATCATAAAGCATTGTAACAACTTGTTACAATGTGCATGTATCAGATGGTTCATGGTTTCAGATAATAGTCTTTTGCGACGGTTGTTAAGTATGGTAATGATGCTTGTACGATGCATTGCTTTCATTGCCTTTCTAAATTCTAGATCTAGATAACATCATGCCACTGAAGTTAGTCACACGAAATATGTAATGAAACAGCATATATTATTGCGTTGCATTGCGGCATTTGATCAACAAGCTTCCGCCCGCTGCTTCGCTCGCGTGTTACCTTATAAAAAGTTTCCTTTATGTTTAATCCAAGTTTCATTCAAATCCGTTTGGTCATTTGGACGTGATTGAGGCATAAACACCCTTATAAACGGGTACTTATATGACACTAGCTACTGCCCGAGGTTTTACTCGCGTGGTACCAAGATAAAAAACTGGCCAAGTGCGAGTCGGACTCGCGCACGAAGGGTTCCGTATTATTATCAAAACGGCAAAAAAAAACACGTTTGTTGTACAGGAGCCCCACTTAAATATTTATTTTATTCTGTTTTTAGTATTTGTTGTTATAGCAGCATCAGAAATACATATTCTGTGAAAATTTCAACTGTCTAGCTATCACAGTTCATGAGATACAGCCCTGTGACAGACAGACGGACAAACGGACAGCGAAATCTTAGTAATAGGGTCCCGATTTTATCCTTTGGCTACGGAACTCTAAAAACCGACCAAGTGCGCGTCGGGCCACGCGCATTGTAGGGTTTCTTAATTTACACAGCTAACAACATTACATATAAGTAATTTTCAATGATATTCGTACAATTTTTTTATTATTCTCCAAATACATTTTCTAAGTTGGTCGACGATTACTCGTGTTCTTGTAAAGCCTACTTAGCCGTGATTAGTTTGCCTTTTAAATTCGTTATTATTTTCTACTATCGTGATTTTTTTCATACCTCCTGGAAGACTTAACACAAAATTTGTTAATTCTAAAGCGGATAAAATCTACTGGGTCAGCTAGTCCGTAATATTCTTCAAATACCTATCCAATGACAACCCACACCATGGCGTACGCGTGAAAACATCCCCACTTTAGAAGTAGGGAAGAGAACTAAAAGATAACAATATTTTATTGTACTATTTTGCCGGCGTGACTAATAAGTATGTTCATTGGTTCATGCCAAATTACAGCTTTCTAGCACTAAGAGTCTATGAGCTAAGCTGTGGACGGACGGACGGACGGACATGGCGAAACTATAAGGGTTTCTTGTAGACTAAGAAACCCTAAAAAGTAGTTTATTTGCTATTCCAAGCATAGGCTATGTGTATTTCAAGTTTCATCCAAATCCGTGTGGTCGTTTGGGCGTGATTGAGGCACAAACATCTTCATAAACTTTCGGATTTATGGATATTAGTAGGATGATGTGCGTGAAGAGACACTGCGTTGGTCCATTTTTAGGGTTCCGTACCCAAAGGGTAAAAACGGGACCCTATTACTAAGACTTCGCTGTTCGTCTGTCTGTCCGTCTGTCTGTCACAGGGCTGTATCTCATGAACCGTGATAGCTAGACAGTTGAAATTTTCACAGATGATTTATTTCTATTGCCGATATAACAACTAAAAAATTCTTAAATAAATATTTAAGGGCTCCCATACAACAAACACGAGTGCGCGTGTCCGACCCGCACTTGGCCGGTTTTTCAGGTTGCTCACAAAATATTAGCTCAAGATTTCTTGTAGGTAGTAGTGAGAATTTGAGGGACAATATTTGGCCAAACTCGGCATTTTTTCAACAAAGCAGGCGTTTTAACCAGGCTTTTATAGGGGTGTTGTGTGCAGGTAGCATGGGAGGAGGTGGGAAGTTTGCCCCCTTCGCGCTCAACTGTGAGCCTTGATATCTTTATACATTGAGCAAATAGATTGAGTTTGGTATCGTTTTCGTATAGTTCAAAGACGAGGAATTCGATTCTGTAACAAAATTTATTTTGTGTCTGTCCTCATAGCTTAGTTGGTAGTAGCTCTGCCTTCTGCGCTGTAGGTTTTGGATTCGATTTCCATTCAAACAAACATTTGTGTGATAGACATAGATGTTTGTTCTGGGTGTTATACTGTATTAATAGTAGGTAACTATGTATTTAAAAAAAAAAGTACGCGTAAAATTGTCGAGGGCAGCTGAACGAATTATATAAAAATGAAATGAAAGTAATTTTGAAATGAAAGTAAATTGAAAGTAATTTTATTGCCTTACCTTACTACTATTACACACAATATACATACATAATAAAATACATTTATCTAGTTAGGCAATAGGAGTATGCATGAACTGTTTAGCTATTCATAGTTTTGAAGTTTCAATCGTGTTTCTGTCTATAATTATTTATCTAGATTATATCCTTAGGTTATCTTTGTCATAAAAAGGAAAACTGTGTGTTTTGCGGTTATTAAAAAAAAACGATTCTGTATTCATCAAAAACATTTATTACTCGTCTTAACTAATCACTTTAAACTACAGCAGTAGGTATCTTAATCTACAATCAACTTATGCCAACCGCGTATTCTACCGACTTGATACTTTTAATACTAATTACATATCCATTATCCAGCCTTAACCTAGTTGAGTTTTCCAATGCCCTATACATTTTCCAACTTGTTAAGCTAGTTTTTAGGGTTCCGTACCTCAAAATGTAAAAACTGAACCCTAAAAAGATCATTATTGCGTTTATCTTCAACAAACACTTTTCTCTAAGAAATGAATAGCGGCAATTGAAAATTGGGTCAAAAGTCTATCATAATACACATTTTTTTTTATCTTTTAAACTATTTATAAAAATAAAATATCTAGGTTTTCTTTTTTCATAGCGGTTTATTTGAAAAACAAGATTTTATGGATGGCATTCTCGTATTATCCACAGAAACGCAAAAAGGAATTTACGTTTGCTTCAAACACATTTCTCCGATTATGACTTGAATTCAGTGGCATATGTATTATCAATTGGTTTCTCTCGGGATAATCTCCAAAGTCTCGTCAATCTTGAAAGTTTTGATAGCTACAATCTATTTACACATATTCTTGAATGCGCGTACATTATGTATTTACATGTGTAAGAAAATCAAGCACGAAAATATATCCGATGTGTAACATTTGTCTACGAATGAAAGAATGTGCTTGAACGAAATCTCATCTCTGGAGTTAGCCATAATTAATAATAAAAATAAACAATAACACTCTCCAGTATGTATGCGACATAGTCGTGACCCCACACAGGGATTCCCTACCGTGGGAATCAGAAACTACGAATTCCATGGCACCTTAATATCCAAAACCAAAGCAAATATTTGCAGGTCATGCAAACATTTGTCTCGCTGCTACCGAGGTCGCCATAGTGTCAAATGCTCTTAACTGTTAGTTCGCACGTTCATGCTCGCTTGCAGCTTATTTGCATATACCTTGAAGTTATTATTTTTTCTTAGGGACACCAGCGCACCGACGGCTCCGACAGTGCTTCTTAAAAGAACGAAACATCACAAGGGAAGTATTTACTGCCTCGCGTGGAGCCCAGCCGGGGACCTCCTCGCGACAGGCTCCAACGATAAAACCGTCAAGATGATGAGGTTCGACAGTCATTCCTGCAACCTAGAAGGACAAGAGGTATGTAACATCGTTGATACTTATTACCCCGTTGACTGTACACCAAACGTTTGCTTACTTATATATTTGTTGTTTCTTTTCGTAAGAATCCTCTGAGAATTCAGAATGCACTTATTAGAAGTTAACATACAACTAAATTCTGGTAGAAACTGAAAGGGTGCACGATCCGTTTCTCCAGACAATATACATGGCATAAACCTTTCAGACATACGATTGTTCGTCAGTAACATATAAATAACGTATTACTTACGTTACTGTTCTCTCAGCCAGAGTTATGGCATTCTTGGGAAAAGGTTTCCCACATACTTCGGTCCTTTCGATCCAGCGCGATCCCTATCGTTTGCCGGTCTTGGATTTTAAATTATCTCTCATTTGCGCCACACCGCAACCCATTTTGCTATGTACATAACGTTTATATAACAAGTTGATTTTGTATGGAGTGACAATTGCGTGAGTTGGGCGTGTGCTTGATTTATTTTGCGATTGTCATGACACCCCACTGTAAGATTTAAGAATGGGCAAGATGGTAATGCATTGCGGCGCTAATAGAGTTGAGCTTAACTCCGCGCCGCTTTTAGATGACTGCTGATGTCGGGACGCTGCTGCCGTGCTGAGTCACCGTATCATGACACTCTGCCTGGTTCACTCCAAAGATTTATTTGATAAAATAGCACAAATCACGACTGACTATCGACAGCTAGCTTGTTAGCTATGAAATTGTGACGACTCAATGTGTGTTACATATTAATAAATAAATCCGATATATAGGGTACACAAGGGAGACAAATTAGGATATACATTACTTTTGCAAACATTTTTCTACGCTATCGAGTCAATATTATGTTCGCCTTTGATGATTGATACAAGAGTTATCAGATTAACGTGATAGATACTCGTAGTACAACAAACCTTGTTTTTAGTGTACCGCGGTGTTTTATACATAGTGAATCAATTGGCTTATCAGTTTTCAATAAGGTAATTGCTTATCGTCCGTCGGGTATTTTTCTTGATTAGATGGTTGTTTTTATTTCATCGCAAATTGATATAACCTATTTCCCATGAGTCGTCGGTACGTGGTCATGAAGGATAATTAGAATTACACTTGCTTAATAGAATGATTGAACCCAATTGAAAGCATTCGATTATACGTTGCTCGTAATTGGCTTCTGTGCAGTTTTATAAAGGGAACACTATACACATCTCACTATGCGAATGTTTGGATGTTTGTTACTCCATCAAGCCGTACCGGAAAATCAGATTTCGAAATTTATACTCGTAGATAAATCATGACATGGATTGAAACATAGGTTAGACAAGACAAACCTTCAGGGATTGAATTGGGACGTTAAAATTTACAGCTGAACGCTTTCGTGGATTGATTTGGATGGCACGGTTTAAATGACGGCCATAAAAGTCGTTAGCTTCGACGGAGTCCTTCGGTCAGCCTAACAACTTCTACACCAAATTTGAGCACTAGTTCATACAAACCCGCCTAGAGTAGCTTAGACACTCATAAATTATACTTAAGTTAAACTAACTATACAAACATCCAAACATTGTCACAAACTTTAGAATTTAGTTTAATTGCAGTTGACAATATAACTGAATATGAACATTAAGCGACATAGAATAGACAGCAATAGTGCGTCACTTAACCTTAGGTAGGTTAAGTGTCTTCTGAGTTTTAATTCCGGTAAAAATAGCATAATAACTGGTTCAGCAATGAGATCTGTTCCTCAAAATGTTATTTTAGTATAAATAGAATCACGTCTGTTATCTCCAACGGTATACATTCTCTAAGATCTCGTAGCGTTCAGATTCTTAAAGATGTCTAAAGGTAAAATAAGTACCGAAGCTCTAGTAATAATTTACATACTATACGTATTGTCAATCAATCAGTTTGTGATGCTCATGCTCGCCCTGTCAGTGTCAGCCATAAGCGAGCAAATCCGTTATGTAGATTAGATGTATCAGACCAAGTGTGTGTCGGACACGTTCATTGAGTTTCTGTGTACCTATTTCTATGCACATAATATTCGTACCATATATACCATCGGGGAAAAGGATTCCATTGAATAATATTCGTTGTATGTCAACTCGAACGATGCGCTCAGTATAAAATTATGATTAAACGAATTGTATATCGACCTAAAAAGTGACAATATTATTACATTTTACCCACTTCCAATAGCCTTGATGTCTCGTACAGAAACTTTTATATATATAGTTTGCTGAAACTGATACATTATGATTGCCCTTGTTTTGTAATGTAATACAATTTTCTACTCCACATGCACTGCAGGCAACACAAACTCTCAACCAATGCTAATATGTATGTATATTTTTTTTTTAACGCAGGTAGAGCTAAGTATGCACGACGGCACAGTTCGCGACGTTTGTTTCATCGAAGACACAACAAATAAGACGAGCCTCCTGGTCAGCGGTGGCGCAGGAGACTGCAAGATTTATGTTACCGATTGTGCTACTGGGAAGACATTTCAAGTAAGTCTTTTTTATATGTTTAAGAATAACAAGGTATTGAAATGTCCAACACACATCCGGACCTTTAAGGTATTCGTCAGTTTCCGAGATGAATATATTTATTTATTTTTTAGGTGGGATTTTTAAGCAGATTGCCTCTGTGGGACCTATTTTAAGGTTCCCGGACTATCCAGACTTCAGCATTCATGCATTTAGTTACTCTTGCTATTTGTTCGAGATATTTCGTGAGAAAACCACCATCCTCTCAAATCTTCTACTGTACTTAGGGCTTAAAGTCGTGATCCTATTGATTATATTTTCATATTTAATTAAAATAGCATTTTATGGTACAATTCAATAATCATGGTAAACGGCAGGTATAGACATAATGCCTTGGAGCAGCTGGTATGCGTGTGGTTTAGGACGCATGTGGGGTGCGGTTTCTTAGCCGTGATAGGCTGGGTGGGGTAAGTGGGCCAACGTACTTATTTGCGCTTTCTTATGTGTAACAGCTCCGTGTCCTTTTCTATAGTTTCGTTTTTATTCTTAATATTTAGTGCAATTATGGCGGACTTAAATCTACCTGTGTGTCTTCAATATATAAAGGGGTCTCTACTTCGAAAAAAAAAAATCTTCATAAAATCACTCTTGTTTCAGTCTCTCTGTCTGTTTATCTGTCAATTTGCTCGAAAATTTCGAGAGATTTGTAATTCGGTACAGTTTTAGTTAGATGTTTGTAACGCTCAAATACTTCAATAGACAAATATTACGAAGTCTTTTTTTCGAGTTTTTGTGAGGGTCTGAGGAGCTCCTCAACAATTTGTTATAATTGTATTGGGGGTATCTTTTGAAAGGGCGGAAAGCTTTTGTGGATTCTAAAAATATGCTTTTGTAACGAGACGAGATTCTCTCTTAACATAATAATGGATTCGTTAAGTAGACCTTTATTTTGTCTTTGCGTAAATTTACACAGTGATAATTGGATGTGCGATGCAGCAATCACACGTATTATTCAATCAAAGCGTTTCGCGGTCATATGTTTGTTGCTAGTTTTTCCTAGAGGAAAACAACAGGATCGCCATCTTTGCAAAAAGTAAATTTGATTTGTAAAAAGTCGCCCGTGTAATAGTTTCGTAATTTGTTGCCTGATTCTTCTAGGCTTGGTCGAGAGGAATCGGCGTAGCTTCGTTCGGCTGGTTCCTAAGATGTTTCAAAGTGATCCCTGTGATTTTATTGAAATAAATGATTTTTGAATTTGAATTTCAATAACGGTTTATATCAAACTCATCAAGCGGCCCGGTACGTGTGGTTCGCTACGTATAAAGTGATATATTTTAAAAAATTAAACCGCTCTACCGATTTTGTGCAAACTTCACATAATCCATCTACTAAATAGTCCAAACAAAGCCTAAACATTTGGTTTGGATAGGTGAGCCCGTTCTTGAGTTATAAAATTACAACGAAAAGTGGCATTGATTTTTATATATTTAGATAAACATTATGGTAACGTATTATCAATTCTTATACTTTTTATTATATTAGTCTTCTGATTTTGATATAATTAGGGTTAGTACCTACATAATATGTCGTAGATTACAGGACGTCTGTAGATGTAGCAGTTTTTATACTTAATAACATTCGATTTTCTGGTGCGACACCCTGATTTTGCGAGCCCGACTCGCACTTCGCCTAATAGTAGTGCGTATGTGCTGAATTGTGTTTTACTATTACATTGTAACCGCAACGTGGGAATATGTGTCACATAATGAGCATTTTCTCACGACCGTATTAAATGAGTCGTGTGTGCCAGTTTCAGCTAGAATAAAGCAACTTTGCTTAGCTCATACTGCAGGTTTAAAAATCATAGCTTTCTTAGGTATGGAAGTCGCGGTGCTACATTTATTTAGGATGATGAAAACATCGTAAAGGTTTCCTCACGACGTTTTTCGCGGTTTAGCTCCACGTCTTCTCTGTGGATGACTAAACTAAGAGGATGGCGTAGCTGCTTGGTAAGACTTCGCCATCTAAAACATATCACAGGTACTAACGGGACGCGTTAGTACCTGTGATATGTAAGTGATTAGAAACTTCCATCTGACGCTGTATTATTCATCTAGAGAAGGCTTTACTTTTTCTATGCCTTCTAGCACTATTATTCTACAAATATTTACGTCCTTATCAACAATTAGTCTTCGCAATTATAGATAGTTGATTGTTTGTATTCATCGTTTAGACCGGCCGACATTGGATTGGTAGTTGTAGTTAATACGTAGTCTTGATTGCTCCCATGCGGTTTAGTGCCACCAGAGATTGGACAGTTTTGACACGTAGCTCATTCCCACAAGTCCCAGCTGCGGCCGTGTTTACGTCATCGTCTGCGATGTGAGCATTTTATGGGATAACGGGTTCGGCTAATACAAGGTAGCGTTTATGACGCACTGATATAAAGTTTTGTCATTATATTGAAAACTAACATCATAAGTAACCTCATGTTTAGGATTCCAAACCTCAAAAGGAATAAGCCTGTCTTCGGCCACAAGCACTTTCCTCGAAAACTAAATGACGCTGACTTTTTAAATTCAGCACAGTGTTAGGTATTAAAGACGCGCAAAACTTTAATAATTCAAAAAATACGAAGTATTTATTATATTCGTTTTTTGTTGTGGGCAAAAGGGCAACCTCAAATGGTAATTGTTGTGTAAGGTATCAGTAAAAGATTACCAGAAAACTGCAGTTTTTTGCCAGTTATCATAGTAACGGAATAGTATTCGATTAAGTCCCGTTACGGAACCCTAATCTTGCGAGCCAGACTCGCACTTAAGCGTTTACTTACCCGCCTTTAATCCAATTGCTAGAAACATTTTGTTACGTTATCCTTTGAGCCCACTTATTATCCTTCTCTTATTCTGTCTATTGATATTATCCGATCGGATCGCTTGATCCGCTTAAGAGGCCACAGTATAACATATCTGTGGATACTGCGTTGCTAAATTGATTTAAGACGAGTAATAAATGTTTTTGATGAATGCAGAATCGTTTTTTCTCAATAACCGAAAATCATACAGTTTTGTTTTTTATGACAAAGATAACTTAAGGATTTAATCTAGATAAATTATAGACAGAAGCACGATTGATGAAACTTTTCTCGATATATTTATTTTCCAAAGTTCCTTCAAAAACACTAGTTTCGTTTTTAATCAAAACTATGAATAGCTAAACAGCTAAATACATAATTCGTTAGATAATCATACCAGCTAAGTAATTTATAGACAGTTTCTTTTTAAGTTTGATGGTTTTCAAGATAATACAGTTTTATCACTTTTTCCGTTCAAAACCAAACATTTCACATATCACTTTAATAGGGTTTATTGTTTTTGTATCGCGTAAATGAACTAAAAGATATACATTCGATCTGTATTAGAGGTAGACCAGTACAAGGGTTGTAGATCTCTTTATGAAGGTCCTCTACCGAGACAGTACCAAATAGATAATGATCCATAGTGTAATTAATATCGCTTACGTGCTTTAGAGTCCACAAAAGGTCAAAATACTGCGTTGCCAAAGTTATCCACCAGATTTTACCACCAGCTCAGCAAACTCAAAATACGCAGTTGCAAGTTGCGCTTTATCAATTGACTGGATGGACCTACGCAGCAGTGTATTCATCAATCTTCGTAAAAACAATGATCGCTGTCTGTTCGCTTCGCTTCGTTATTGTTACTTATTAATGGAGCTTGCACGGATTGACTTCACATTTGACAACAACGAATTCGTTAAGATGTGATTAGGATTAATCTCCCTCGGAATGAATCCGCCAAGCCCTCACGAATGAATGAGCTTAGTACATTTACTAGGAGTATGTACACAAAATTAAATATCAATCAGATTGTGATTTTATATAAGACATTTTAATGTATATTTCATAACTAGCTTTTACCAGCGACTTCGTCCGCGTAGATTCAGGAAATCGATTTTTAATGACTTTATCGTAATTATAATTATTGAAAATAGTTAAAATAAAAAAGTAGCTCATGTTTATCCCAAGACTAAACTATCTTCTATATGAAATTTCATAACAAAATCGGCCCAGCGGCTTGGCCGTGATAACGTCACTTGCAGTTAGTATAAATAGATGTACAGCGCTTTCTTACCCCTGTCTGTCTTTACAGTACAACTGTGTTTCATACTCGCCACTATTCCAAAGTTAGTACACCGTTGCATTATATATAGATACAATGTTTGGAATACTACGCGTAGGTAGGTATTCCATATGTTTCTGTTTATGGCGAACACTCACTTTGTGTGATGTCAAACAAGAAAGCTGATTGAATCGTGCCTATTCCACTTCGCCAATAAAGGTCATAAACTGTTCAATCTACCTACGTTTTTCTCGTGCATCGTTATTGGAAAAATGGCAAATGAGCGAGACGCGACGTCATCAAAGGTATTCGCTTGAATTTATTGAACAAGTAGTTTATTCCTGTCGCACCGATCGCTTTGGATCCGGGCTAAATTTATTTACTGAACACTGGAATGGGTGTAGTCCTACTTATAATATTATAAATGCGAAAGTTTTTTAGTGTGTGTGTGTGTGTGTGTGTATGTATGTTTGTTACTCTTTCGCGATAAAACTAAACGATTAAAATGAAACTTCACAGTGGTATAGCTTATGCAGAAGAATAACACATAACTACTTTTTATTCAGGTACCACCCGAGCGAAGTCGGGGCGAGCAGCTAGTAATATAAATGCGAAAGTTTGTGAGTGGGTGTGTGTGTTTGTTACTCTTTCACGCTAAAACTAAACGATTAAAATGAAACTTCACAGCTAGTGATATAGCTTATACATCAGAATAACACATAGGCTACTATTATCAAGGTAAGGTCGAGGCGAGCAGCTAGTATTTTTAAACGTACGTCTTCTGCCTTTGATGAATACTTAAAGGGTGTAGTTTGGGATTTTTTGATTACTGCGTAGGATGGAAAACATGTCGTCACAACAATATTGTCTATATTCAGGTAGCAGGAAGCCGCGTTTTTATGTAAAAAAATTCAGAATGAAGAAAACACGTAGGGCAAAATTGTTCACTTAACAAGGTTCTAAGTCATAATTGCGTAAAAAATATGGAACAAGAACAATCACAAAAGTAATCGCATTTTTCCCATGAAGGCATGTCGACACCTTAAGAATTTGGGACTGGAATTTGTGGAGCTGGTTGACAACAACCCTTAAAATAACTGGTATCTAATCTAACTATAATAATACTAGCCGACCCGTGACAAACGTTGTTCTGTAATTTTTTTTTGTAATAATCACATAGGATAAAGCAATTTCAGGCAGCTTCCATTTTTTTCCCTACAAACCTTGTACTGATAAAATAAATTACGAATTTTGGTAGAATGCGTATCATTCATTAGTCAAAACTGCGTTGCTATGACGACAAATGTTTTTAGTCTGTGATGTCAGATTTGTTGTGCACACCAACGCCATCTGTATCAAAATCGTACTTTTTGCGTTTTTCTATCATTTCGGATTATAAGTTTCCCCTTTATTTATTTTGATTTTTTATCTACATACTACAGCAAATTTCATCTTAATCCGTTTTGTCGTTTATTTTTAATTACGGAACAAACATAGCAGCCTTATCACAAACATTCGCATTTATAATATTAATAGGATTATAAAGAGAGAGTGCGAATTGTGGGTTTGTTTGTATTCGGAGGGTAATCTCAGGAACCAAGGCTCCTATAAAAAAAAAACACCATTTGAAAGTTACGTTATCCGGATCAACATTTTACCCGGGTACAGCGGGAGTAGCCGCGCACAGAAGCTAGTTTGTAATAAAAAGATTTTTTTCTTCTTCGTGGCAACATTTTGACATGGCTTATTTGCCTTTTTTTGGGATGCACACACACGCATTAATTAAAAGCATAGTAATCATATAGCTGGTGTGGTTTCGCTAGGAAATGAAGAGGCTGGTTTATGTAGAGTAATATAATTAATTGAAAATATGAAAGATGATTTATAACAATAAAAACAACTCAATGGAAAAACCACGCAATTGAAAATTCAAGTGAAAAATGAGGGCCTTATTCATAACTGCGAGTACTTTCATTATGCCAAGGCTTTTAAAAATATCTTTGTCGTTGTCACTTTCATGCTGACGAAAAGAGATGACAATAGATTTATTAGCTGCCCTCCGCAGTTTAACCCGAGAAAACTACTTTTTATCAGAATAATATTGCCTATAGCACTCAGGGATAATATAGCTACCTATTAGTGAAACAATTTTCCGGAGATTACCTCCTACAGCCAAACTCATTAAGTCGCAAACTTTACCTCTTAATAATATACTTGATTTCGTCTACGTCTTTGCTCGTACCTACATGAAATTTACTCGAATAAAAGGATGTTTCTTTTGTTAGGAATATCAATGTAGGTAGGTACCTAATAAAACACGTAGTACTTATTTTAGATTTTATCTCTAACAAGTTAACCCGGCCAACTTCGTATCGCTTTTGAATGAACAAATGTAGTGTTAAGTTCCCGTTCCCATTCCCGTCCCCGTTCCCGTTCCCTTTATAAAAAATATCTTATGTCCGTCTCCTGGTTCTAAGCTACCTCCCCACCAATTTTCAGCCAAATCGGTTTAGCCGTTCTTGAGTTGTAAATTGTATAACTAACACGACTTTATTTTATAAATATATAGATTTGTGACGTAAAAGCTGTGCTGTACAGTCAAAATGTGAAAGCTACATGTATGGTAGGTAAATTTATTGTGGTCTAAGAAGGTTCACTATACTTCTAAGCGTTGAGTTCTGCAGGGTTTAAAGTTAGTATTATAATAACTCATTAAACCACGTGAACTAAGTCGGGGTCATATATCAATTTCCATAACGCCTTTACTGTATAATAATGCTATTACAGGTCATGGATGTCATCACCCTAATTCCCTTCAGCTATTGGGGTTCGATTGAGTGTGTTGTGTTGCCATTCCGAACATGATCCACGTAGGAAACTGAATTGAAATTGTAATATAAGCACGATACAGTTAATCTGCCATCTAAAGAAATAACAAAGGCTCACTACTGTACTGATATCTACAAGTATATCTACATCTATGATTTCCAGGCACTTAAATTCAGAACCTTAACGATGTTTAAGAGGGGTGTTTGCGGGTATCTTCCAGCTATAAATCAGTAATTGTTTTCAGGCGTTAAGTGGGCATTCGGGACACGTGTTGTCACTCTACAACTGGGGAGGAGCTATGTTCGTATCTGGTAGCCAGGACAAGACTGTGCGCTTTTGGGACCTTCGCACAGGTGGCTGCGTCAACGTCATATCGCCACCCACCGGCTTGCCCAGTAAGGTAAGGCGTCTAATGGGTTTACTGACTTTGCTAGTAAATAATCTTTTGTGTATCGTTGATTCCTTTTTATCTATCTTTTTTACGTGTTGTTTAAGTATTTGTTTTTTTAGCTGCTTCGAATGGTGCGTGTGATTAACCGCGATAATGTTTTACAATAATAATGTTTGTATAATAGTTACAGGCGATATACGGAGTTAAACCTGCATACATAATGTAGGGAGATAAATAAATATTGGTGGAAATTTTTACACCGCGCCATCTATATACTTTTTCGTAAATACATACTTATTATACATATTAACACCACACGCACTTAATGTTTTACTCATACCTATAATGGTCTGTTAATGTACTACCGACACATTATCCAACCTTTTAACAACCGTTCAGCCTGACTGATTCTCGGGACTCGACGATGCGGCTCTGTGACGACAGTTCTTTATTACCGACTCTATTCATTAACTTGACTCACATTAAGTTGATCTCCATCGCACGCAGGCAGACCTTCAGTTTGATTGACAACAACTTGAGACAAAGCGCAAACTTGTTCATTGAAGTTGTATCAATGACCAGATACCGGTAAGTTTGCTCCAAGTTTTAGTACAGATAATTTTGTGAGATCTAAAGGGGAGGTGTGCCCGTGTGGAGATTTGAGTTTAATTATGAAAACTTAATCGGACGACGATAAAGCGTGTCGTGCCTCGTTAAATATTGACGAATCTTAATTTGTATAGAGCGAGTGTTAATGGGTCCATTGGAAGAGGAATACCTCCGTGTATTTTTTTTGGAACAAGTCGGTGATATTTTGTAAAAAGTCTAAGTACTCTAAACCGACGAGTATGCGTGAAGAATGTGTCAGGATCATAGCCCGCGGAAAGCCATACTCTGCCTACTCCTTTGGGAATAAGGCGTGATTTGACGTATATGTTCATTTTTTTTAAATAGGGCGCTGCAGTTACCTCATTGGCGGTAGACCCCAGCGGGCGTTTGCTCGTCTGTGGCTACGACGACGGGACGAGCGCGCTTCACGACGTCCGCGGCTCTCGCGCTCTTCAGCGCTTCACGCCCCACTCGGGTGACGTGCGCAGCGTGCGCTTCTCGCCCGGCGCCTACTACTTGCTGACGGCAGGCTACGACGGACGCGTGGTTCTCACCGATTTGCAAGGTCATTGAAATGCTATTTACATCATCTTTCTGTCCTTATCAATCTGATTTAGTATGCAACACCTGTCACGTATATAATACTAACTACTGCAAAATGTGGGCGTGTGCCAAATGTAATTTTATGTGCGTCTGACTACCTCCTTTAGGTATATTCAGGAACTCAGCACCTGGAGAACTTCTACTGTGCGAGGACTTCTACCGTACTTGGGGATTACAGTCGTGATCCTATATTTAAAGTTGTACTATTACCACGCTTCATGGCGCGCTCTGGCTGATTGACTTTAGATGGATATCTAAATAACACTTTATTGATTACCACACATCCACACAAATAAATTAGATAAAGAACAATTTTAATTGGTTATTTTAAAAGCGATCTCGGATGAAATTGGATTGTTATAAGACGCGTTTTATCTGCAGGTGACCTGACGTGCCCGCTGCCCAGTGTGCCTGTCGCGCGGCACCCTGACAAAGTTATCTCTGCGCGGTGGCACCCCGACGACTTCTCATTCCTCTCTACGTCAGCCGACAAGACAGCAGTGCTATGGACGATACCACCCGTCTAACCGCCCAAGCTCGAATAGACCTTATTTTTGATACGTACGCTGGTAGGTATTTTTTTGTTACTATCTGGTTTTTAGAAAGACATTGGCAATGTATTCGTATGGATTTGAAAACCGAACTCGATGAGATTGTTAACGCGCTGAAGTTTCTGTCAAACCTAGCTAGTCAAAGACGGCCCTAACAAACCAGATAGATTGAGATGTGAAAGATTTTTGAAATCATAAATGCATTCAATGTAATCAACTCGCAAATTCTACCGTCGACTAACGATCGGTTTAACTTTTACATTTGATAAAATATCAAACAATCAACGCTTTCCAAAATATAAAAATTATATGCTTTGTTCGTAATAACTGTCATTTTATGCAGGCTTTGTCATTGTTACAATATTCCTGTCATGACAGGAGATTTATCGGTCGTTTCAGCTATCAGACGTTTACGAGAGCGGAACCATTGCAAATGCAACTTTAATGCCTTTATCGGCGTTTTCACGTAATCCGTTTACATAATATTGAGCGCTAATCGATTTAGCGGTTTAGATTCATTTTTATTGTACTCATCGACAACACAGCCCAATAGAGACCTCAGGCAAGGCGAACTTTCTGACAAGACATTAGCTAATACTGTCAGATACCGAGCTTCCAATCTAAAGTAGTACCGACCACTTCCGTGAACCCTCAATTTGAACCGGCCAATTAGAATGCGTTATTCGGGACCCGCATACATCAACGGTGTGTCTGAAGAAATTAAGCTATTAGACGTCTATTGGGCTGTGTTATCAATGATTGTACTGATTAATCAGTCCAGAACATTCGAGAGCAGTCTTTTTTTGTTTACATATCCGCAGAATGAAATGCAAGCGACACGACATCTCTGACGTTAATCATCTACATATTAACTTGTTTCTGAATTAGGGCCTGGTTCACAATTTTCAAGTAAAGTCCTAAGTAAGCTACTCGATGATCTCCAAAAACGAACGTACCATTTGACATTTGATAGTTTTGACACTTTCATACATTAATTTAGCGCTAACTGGAGAGTATCTAATCAACACTTTACTTGAAGATGATGAAACAGGTCCTTAGGCGAACTTCACGTGATACGTACGCTGATCAAAATTTCGCCATCTGAGTAACGACTTGTTTCTTTCATATCATTCTGTAGATTGAATGAGTTGAAAATTCTCGATATTTTTCGAGTTTTTATACCCGCGCTATTTTAGCATTGATATGTCTATTGACATTTCGTTTACAAGAATATTCTGTTTACACACAGTAAAATAGCTATAGACGTTTTTATAGTATTGTTACAAGTTACAAAATGTTTATCCATTATTAAAAATGCAATACATACACATAGTGCCTATTCGTAAACAAGTACACACCAATAAAATAATTATATTAATTCATAAGATTATGTATACAAAAATGTATTAGGTATACCTATACTAACAGAATATTATTGTAATTATTTACTTAACTCAAATTTATTTGAAAGCCCGGCGGAACCTCGCTTGAGATTTTAATATTTTTTTCATGACATAGATACCATTTTTACGACGGTGAATTGGGTTTTTGAATAACTGTGTCAAATATTATATTATCTCTAATACGACAAACACTTTTAGCTACTATTAAAACAAAGATTTGTACTTAAACCACAGATTACTTTGTCTGACAGTCTAGACTTTGAAATATGAAGAAGGAAAATATAAAAGTACAGACAGCATAATTCTATTCAATCGTCTATAGTAACTATTAATGTTACTTTCTTAGTTATCTTAATTCTAGATAAATTAAATCATATAACGACGTTGACTGTTTAAAATCATGCTAGCAGAGGAGAATAGGCAAAAATATATGAAAAATATAATGGTTATTTATTTTCCAAACGCTGAGATAATTATAATAGCAGATAACATTTCAATAAAGCTCATATTTGTTGTTCCAATTGAAAATATCTTTCCAACGATATATAATGTCATTGCCCCTTGCTATTCTCATCATTGCTATTGGAGGGTGGTACCAATTCGCCCATTCTCCTTTCAAATTGTAATTTCACAAAATCTATTTTGTTTTCCCAAAAACGTAAATAATATTAGATAGATTAATACAGTTAGTAAATAAGCAGTTTTATACCTCCCTTAACTTCACGTTGGTCGGCTAATACCTACGTTATCTGCTTTTAGTTGTTAGTTAAAAAGCATTATGAGCTTCTATTAAAAATGGCCGTCTCCACTAAACTTTAAGTTCAAGACTAATTCCTAGGACGCACCTAGCGATGACGCTTTCGTGCGTCCTTTTTTAGGAGGCTAGCATAGACTTAGACATATTCAATGTTTAGTACAGACGGGCATTACTAATCTTATTTAATATAGGATCATCTTAACTATACAGTTGATACGCTTTAATCAATGTCACAGAACTGACGATCTAAATGCAAGCTTTAAATGAACAAAACATTACAGTATTCGCAACGTAATGTTGCGCGTGTCGAACTTATACTGTAAACTCCATAAAGCCTATTCCTATCACCCATCTTACACATGACAAGACAAAGTATGTATGGCAAGATTCTTTTTCAAGGGCCGTACTACAAGCTCAAAAGTAATATTGCGTACGTCGTATTGCGTTGTCACTTTCGCACCGTGAGTAATATATTTCTTTCTTTTCTTTTTTTAGACATAGGTACAACAAAAATAATTATTAAGTAAAGAGGTTTACTAGCCCCACCACTAGGATCAAAAGTGTAAGTAAAAGTGTGACCAAACATTGCGCGGCAATCGAGCGCGGCTGCCGCGCTATGTTTGGACGACAGCCGCGAGCTACCTGCCGCTCAAACGGTGTTATTGTTCGTACATCGTTCCACGTCATACTTGCCGCGCTCGATTGCCGCGCAATGACTGGTCACACCAAACACAAAAAGTTCCAATCAAAAAATAATTATTATCATAATAAAGAGTTAGATATTGTTTTGATATTACTCTAGGACATTGTGGTATGGCTCCTGATTTTGGGGTTCGCTGTTCACACGACAAAATTGCGTAGTGCGTACTGAACTTATTTTAAGTGTTTGTGGTCACAATATTATTAATTGTATTATATTATATAAGGTTTACGGTTTTAATGTAACGTTTACGCTTACGATTCTCTTGCACAACATTCATTTCGAGATGAAGGGTCAAAAGTGTTTAATAGTTAATTTTTTTTTAATAAAATTGGTAGCGGTTCTGTTGTGTCCACGCTAAAAACTAAAATTCCTAAAAAACTATCGCTCTTATTCCTTTACGTTAAAATCATAATTCGAACTTAGAACTTATTAGAACTATCAATTTGATGTTACGCTAATTTAGACTTTAATGTAAAGGAGTAAAGAGGTGATCGTATTTTAGGATATTTAGCTTTAGCATGGATACAACAGAATCTCCATATTACCTGATCAGGGAGGTTTTCATTTCAAATTATGTTATTTTAACCATGGTCGGAAAAAAATCGAAAGCTGATTATGAATAAATTTAATCGACTAGTGCTTTAAGTAAATTATTTTCTGAAATTTGCGTAGTTATATAATTATTTAAATTAAAAAGTGATGTCAGCACAAAAATATTTAGAAGATTCGAGGTGTTAATTTGAATACGCATCTCATTTGTTTATCGTCTGTAATGGTTTGCGCACACTGGCGGACGGCGCGGTAGAGGTTTCAATCCGGAGGATTTAGGAGGGGTTAATCTCACAAAACTGCGCTGCGATGCTCCGAGATCATAGAAATATATACCTTATTTTGATAGGACCATTAAATTAAATTGAAAATTTTAAATCATTACCTCTACCGCGCCGTCCGCCAGTGTGCGCCAAGCATATAACTTTAACCTATACATGGTACCTATATGGTACCTATACATGGTGTTTCATAATATGAACGAGTATATTCCGTGGGGTCATCGACCACATCGGTTGAAAAGTCTTTTTTTTTAGTTTAGTTTAGAGTTTAAACTCAATTAATCAGCTGCTTTAGGTAACTAACCTGATGTCAGATTATATTGCGTTCATTGATTAGATTAATTAGAGGGATGACACCGAACCAAAGCTGAAAAGCTGAAAACGAGATCGAAGAAAGTTTTTATAATTTTTCTTTAGTATTATTTTTTTGTGTAAAGAATAACCACAATTGGGATACCACACATAATACGGAACACGTTGTTTTTTTTTATAACGCTTGTATAAAGTAATATTAGTTGATAAAGATATTTTAAAGTATCGAAAATGTTAAATTATTAATAAATATAATTATTAAATAATATGTTATATTTTTAAGTGTGACTGTGAGCGGACTTGGCTTTCAAATACTACTTGTATTATTGTAATAAATACATTAAAATTTTATTTATAGTACCTAACAAAGACTATGTACTCGATTCAAAAATATAACAGATACCAATACCAAACCAAACTTAAAATATAATATGTATATATAGCTATTATAGTTATCTATTAAAAACGGCAAAAAAAAACACATTTGTTGTATAGGAACTTAAATATTTATTTTATTCTGTTTTTAGTGTTTGTTATAATATCGGCAACAGAAATACGCAATCAGAAAAACGTGAAAATTTATTATAGCTGTATATACATATATACAGCTATATAACTATTACAGCTTTCTGACAGACAGACGGACAGCGGAGAACCCCTGAAAATGAGTACTAAGTGTAAAATACGTTGAATTGTGTGTGAATTATTGTAAATTAAATGGGTTCTGTTATGTTTGAATCATCGACTACATAGCCTAATAGACGCCTAATGGCTTCATTTCTTCAAACAAACAAGTCTGTCAAGTCAGTGAGGTATGAGGTACGGGGGGAGTGGGAAAAAATGCATTCTGATTGGCCGGTTCAAGATGACGTGATTCACTAGGGATGGGAAGTGTTGTCATGAGTTGTCGATAGCAGTCAGAGGCACGTCCAAATATTATATTCGGCACATACCCACATTTTGCAGTAGTTAGCAGTCCATACGTGACAGGTTGCAAGCCTATCGCCGCTTATAACAATACTAACTACTGGTTTCCTCGCGATGCGATGCGATGCGACTGGTTTCCACCGTTTTAAACACGGGATCGGGGTCGGGATCGGGATCGGGATCGGGATCGGGATCGGGATCGGGATCGGGATCGGGATCGGGATCGGGATCGGGATCGGGATCGGGATCGGGATCGGGATCGGGATCGGGATCGGGATCGGGATCGGGATCGGGATCGGGATCGGGATCGGGATCGGGATCGGGATCGGGATCGGGATCGGGATCGGGATCGGGATCGGGATCGGGATCGGGATCGGGATCGGGATCGGGATCGGGATCGGGATCGGGATCGGGATCGGGATCGGGATCGGGATCGGGATCGGGATCGGGATCGGGATCGGGATCGGGATCGGGATCGGGATCGGGAACGGGAACGGGAACGGGAACGCGAACGCGAACGCGAACGCGAACGCGAACGCGAACGCGAACGCGAACGCGAACGCGAACGCGAACGAGAACGGGAACTTAAGACAACATTTGTTAATTCTAAAGCGATAATATTATAAATGCGAATAGCAAAATAGGTTACTTCCATGTAGGAACAACGCGAGCGAAGCCGCGGACGGAAGCTAGTTGGCAATAAGTAGTTTTACTAGTTAGGTCCAACTGTTGTTGTTACTACTATGTAGGTTTATCGATCATCAATTATTGAGTAGTGAGTAGTACAACACTATTGACTATCGACAAGGAAAATAACCAGTGTAACTTGAGCTTGTGGTAATGGTTTTTTAGCATAAACAGACGAGATGTGCACGGGTCAAGGAAGTGGTCGGTACTACTGCAGGTTTGACGCGCGGTATTTTTTATCGGCCGTATAAGCCTGATGTTTTGGATGACAGTGTTCGCCTTGCATGCGGTGTCTTCTGGGCTATGTAGTCGATGGTTTGAATTGAGTACGTATATTAACCTCATATTTAGGTTAACATTTTCTTTTTGACTAAAAGTAATGACACATTTCTTAAGTAGGAAACATGATCAAAATGCTAAATTCAATTTGATAGTAATTTTGTTATAAGAAACAAAGCTAACGCAACCATCGAAATGAAAAAAAAATACATGCTCTAAACCGAATTTCTTTAACAACATTACTGTATTATTATTATTTTAAGAATATAATCCACTATTATTTACAAATTGGTGTTTTATTTCAACAATGTTAAAACCATGATTCGGTTTGACGGAAAAAATCGAACAATACGATGATTTTCTAGAGATAGGTAACTAAATATTGGTGGACATTATCACGCAGCACCATCTAGCCCGGAACTAAGCAAAGCTTGTACTATGGGAACTAGGTAACTGATAGAATACTTATATACTTTTTTTGTAAAAATACATACATAATAACACCCAGACGCAGAACAATGTTCATCACATATATTTGTCCTGGGTGGGGATCGAACCCACAACTTACAGCGCAATGCAGAGTTACTACCAACTGAACTGTGAGGCCAGGCAAGGTACCAACCAACCGATCGACGTCATACATTTATTTCTGTTCTACACCGGCATCGGGAAAGCAAAAACGCGTTTTCTCCAATTTGGAATGTATGAAAAACCCTTATTATTTCGGTTCCGGTTAAACAGAAAGATTCGGTAATAGATAATTTCTGTTAACCCTTCTTCAAAAGGTTCATCAAACCTTTTATTACGGTTATTAACCTTAATTGGAACATCCCTGTGAAATTACACTACTTTGATAATAAAATTGATTGTGTAGGCAAATGGGTAAAAAATATTATGACTAAAAGATCCGACTTTATAATTTTTTAATCCGCGTCTTTAGCACCTCAAATCGCGGACCTAGATAACAGATTTTAGGTAGGTAGGTAGGTAAGTACCTATCCTACTAATACTAATATTATAAATGTGAAAGATTATTAGTGAGTGAGTGAGTGGGTGTGTGTGTTTGTGTGTGTGTTTTGTGTTTGTTACTCTTTCACGCAAAAACTACTGAACGGATTTAAATTAAACTTTACAGTATAGCTACATTACATAAAGTTTCATTTCACATTACACATCAGAATAACTAGGCTAGGAATAGGCTACTTTTCATCCAAGTACCATCCGTGCCACCAGCTAGTTCTTTATAAAATTATGCTGTTACAGGACACTAGCAATGTGTATTCCAAGTTTTATGTTAATCTATTTGGCCGTTTGGGCGTGATAGAGCCACAAACATACTACGAAATCCTCACAAACTTTCGGATTTAAGGGGCTCCCAGTCGCTGATTGCTCTTTTTCGAAACGAAAAAAGAAATACTTCTGAACAAGCCACATCTCCTATTTAGATAAGTATATTACTTCAGGTTCCTACCTAGATTTCTATTAAGCTGAAAACATAATAGCAGAAACTTTTCATGATAAAGATATTATTTCAAAATGATACGTTTTAGAATTTATGATCGAAATATTTTATATACCTACTATTAAAATCAACTTGTGATTTATTGTTAAAGATAGGTAATACCTATGTAGATCTAGATTTCTATTAGAATAGATTTTTGATAAGTAATTATACATAATTTATA
The DNA here is from genome assembly GCA_912999785.1 of Hydriomena furcata. Lineage (NCBI taxonomy): Eukaryota > Metazoa > Arthropoda > Insecta > Lepidoptera > Geometridae > Hydriomena > Hydriomena furcata. The sequence continues at coordinate 7,739,511 of OU538821.1, forward strand.
TCATTAATATTCGAAAATATAGGCGGACCACGCGCCGACGTGTGTTTGTCGTCATTGCAGCGGTCGGTAGGATTATTTATCGAAGTGATTAAAGATGGGTACATCTTTATTCACATATACTATACATAATAAAATAGGAGATGTGGCTTGTTCACAAGTATTTATTTTTACGTTTCGAGCAAAAACAATCGTCGACTGGGAGCGCCATAAAGTAGGTATCGAAAATAATACGACGAATACTTATTTATGAAAAATGAATCATTTTCAATAAATGTTCATTGGTTTAGTACATGTCAAACATTATTTGTTGTCCATCCAGTCAAATATTGTAAGTAATGATTGACATTTATGCATGCGTTCAGAAATGTATTTATACCATACCTACTTTAAAAAGCTTATTTTATTCACGCAAAACAGTGAATAAAAAGGCCTTTTATTCACTGTTTTGTTTTTATTCACTATTTTGGTGTTTGAATTTGGAACACAAAATATATCCGATCTCTATTTCAATGCTTACACAAACTCCTTGGTGCAAATAAATTCTCGAGATTTGATTGGTCGATATTTGCGACAAGGAGTTTGGCATTAGATTAAATAAATATTCTCGTAGTCATGGTATAAAGTATAGTATGCAACTCCTGAATAAAGTACGAATTTATATCGAGGGCCATGAATCACTCGCGTCGTTCAGGATTCTAACAGTTGAATCACTCGCTGCGCTCGTGATTCAATCATTAGAATCCTTCACTTGCTCGTGACTCATCTACGGCCCTCGCTTTAAATCCGTCCTTTATTCACTAGTTGCATAATATACTATTTGTGTAAACTATTTAAAAAGGTTGAATCAACTATTGTCTGTATTTTTTCATTTTTTAACGGGAATGGGAACGGGATTTAATTCTAAAGCGATACGAAGTTCGCCGGGTTAGCTTGTATAATATACATTATAGCTGCCGTGTGTGAAGCCCTTTAGCCGGCGAATCATCCGCCACGCAATGGCGGCCATCCATCCAATGCCGATCTAATGATTTTGACTAGGTGGCTTGGATGCTTACTGTATGTATGTGTATTGTCTAAGTATACATTTATCTGACGCTGACTGTATACATTGTTGTTTTTCACAAAGCTTCAACAAGGCGTCAACTACAGGCATTTTATGACATTAGACATTCAATTTTGACAACAGACGACCCAAAATTGAAGTATAAAATGTGGAGTTAAAATGTGTTGTTTTGGGTTGACAGTTTGACAAAACTTCATAAGCTTTTCTAATTTACGAGCTGGGTAGGCTTTCGGACTGTGCAAGCTTCAGCTAGACCCTTTAAACAAGGGGTTGTGTGTCAAGGTTTTTGTCTTGGCCTTCTGAACTGCATTTGGTATTAAACTCTGTATTGCTAACTTACGAGTATAGGATGTCCTACGGAGTTGTGTGCGGCTCACCTGATAAGTAGGTACCTATGGGTCAGCTAGTGGTCGTACCTATATACTCGTATATTACTAGCAGTCCGAAATCGCATGGGTGTACTAATGACTTTGTCAAAAAAATGTAGGTATACCTTGGGTTACATTATTAAAGTTTTAATAGGAATCCCTGTTTTTTTCTAGTATCGAATATAGCCTATGTTCTTCGGGGATAATATAGGATTATAATGGTGAAAGATTTTTTCCAATCGGTCCAGTTATTTCGGAGCCTTTTCAGTGCAAATAAACAATCAAATCCTTCCTCTTTATAAAATTAGTATACTTAGATTAGTTTATTTTCAGCGTTTTTACTCACGTGGATAAAAATAAGAATTTATGCTATTCTAGGAGATAAGGCTTACCTATGTATTTTATTCCAAGTTTCATCTAAATCCGTTCGGTCGTTTGACCGTAATTAGGCCACAAACATAGGTACAAACATCCAATTATCCTTATAATTAGGTATACCTACCTATCACTACGTACCTATTGTTTTCGTTTTTTCGGCTAAAGTTAATCGAGAGGATTAAAATAAAACAAACTAATGATCTTATTATTTTTTATTGATCAAATTAAGCTATGGGTTTTCAGATAATAAGTACATCAATATTACAGTAATCTACTATTTTTTGAATATAATTAAACGATCATCTATTTTGTCCAACAATGTAATGCGAGAAATTAGGTTAGTGATAGAATATAACATTTGATTATTGTACCTACTTATAAATTACTTACGCTAATGTCGATATGAACGTAAAACACTTATAAGTTTTTAATTTTGAATCATCTATAAGAAAGCTCTTATGGTAAGTATACACAATGACACTGACACTCAACAGAAATGTCAAGTCCAGTGTCGCTTGCGTCTACACGGTAAGCAATTTTTTGTGTCGACATTAGTATATACATTTAGTGTACCGGTTGAAGTGTATTAGCCGTCTACACGATTCAGTTTGGGACATTTCATCGCCATGAATAGACGTGCTGCTGCCGCGATTGTCGCGATATGTGTTTCTATTAAAATGCGTCGGCGTAAAAAGAGATCTGTATGGGTTAAAGATTGGATTAAAAGAAGAGCGCAGCTAGGGGCATATAACCAATTGTTGTCTGAATTGAAAAACGAAGATCCAGAATGTTACAAAAACTTTCTTCGGATGAAACACGATGATTTTCAATATTTATGTAAATATTTATATTTATTTTCAATATTTAAGTATTAAATTGTTCGGCCAAACTTTCTACCGCTGCTGCTTTCTTTACTCGATTTTTATAATCGGGATTTGATATTTGCTATAGCTCTGGCAGCGATTCAAAATATAAAATCAATGATTTTATTTCCTCGGTTGACCACGCTCGTGACGTCATTGGTCTAGCTAAAAATTTCGCGCAGGTTCGAAATTACCGACACTCGTTGCGGACAGCGCGCGCGTCCTGTCTCCACGGCAGCGACACTGACACTGAGCGACACCGTCACTACATGTGCAACTAAGTGTCGCGGCGATGTACACACACAGACATTCGATGTATACATTTAGTGTCTGGTGTCTGGTGTCGTCGTGTATCCTTACCATTAGTTTTTTTCATATAATTTGCAAAAAAAAGGTCTTGATATATTTTTTTATGCCTTAAGTACGTAAATAGGTAAATACAATTGGTTGGTCATATTACACATAGTGGGATAGTTCGTATATAAATGTAGGTATCTAATATGTATATAATGATGTGAATTCTTACTTTAGTATTTGTTCTAAAATACAGTTTGTGTACATAGGTTCTATAACATTAAATTACCCGTTAACTCTCTCGCTTATAAGCAAGAACACAAATAGGATAGGAAGTCGTTTCGAATCCCACTCGGAATATAAAATAACAATAATATATTCTGACCTTAACTACTTAGTGAGAAAGAATAAATACAAAACTGAGGCTCAAATAATCGGAATAAGGTCGAAGCGCGCTTAAAAAATATATCCTGCATAAAATTGATCTCTACCCACCATATTCTTTTTTTCTAGGTAAATATTGGATTTGTTCATTTTACTTGTTGATAGGTACTAGATACAATACAAAGTTCTAAAGTTATAGGTACAAATTAACAATATAATATATTGTCACTTTGACTAAGTTGCTCGAATAAGACGGAAAGACACAAAGACATAACAGGAGGTTTTAACATTTTAAGCTGTAAGATGTCACAGCACACCTCACAGCTTAAAATGTCACTAAGATTTACGCTAATTTAGCCTTTAACTATGACAAAATACGGTTTTTAGTTTACTAAATTTTAGTCAGTTTATACAGAGATAACAGAATTTTTACGATTATCTATTTAAATCGGTGTATCCGCTACGGTATCTATATCTACAAACTTAATATAAACATCCTCAGAAACACGCGCACTCGTATTAGTAGAATCAACAAAGGTTTCACGCAAGTTTCTAATCTAGGATCTCGACATCCATGGTCTCTTCGCTTAGCGAGTTATTGAAATACAATGCTACTAGTATAAGTAGGTATTATAGTACCTAGATACCTACTGCCAGTCAACAAGTTGACACAATTTGTAGATGACCGACTTTACCCTGTTCCATGTGAAACGCCTCTTTTCCTATAACGTAGCCTCTTTTGATATAACGCGATAACTAGCTCATAGACTTCACTATACTCACCTAGTTATATATCATCATTTTCATGCTTTGCACTGTACTCCAACTGGTAGCTAGGTATAGGTATACCTTTACATACCTACATAGACAGGCTACATTAAATGTGAATCAATGATAATTTTCTTCAATGTTGTATTGGTCTTCACAGACCGGGATGCTAACCCACGATCTTACCTTTACTAAAAGAAGCAGTGCTCACTTGCAGTAATCATATACCACCTGAATAAACATCGATTTCTAAAACTGAATTTATCAGGTCATTGTACCAATAACTGCAAAAATAAACAAAATATCTAAGTAAGTATGTACAAAGAAAGTTATTGCAGCGTTTTCCGTCATAATTTTATGCATTAACATTGAGAAAGGGCAATGCACTAGGGTTATTCAGTTCTATTCGTATCTACGGAGTGCATCGTTTACTGTAGATGTTACAATAATTGGATTTCATTGGACTTTGTAGCAATACAAGCTTGTTACAAAACGGACAAACAAATTAAAAAAGAACTTTCGACTCGCTTGCAGCTTTAGGCTTTACTGGCAAACGGGCTTGTAGGTACTTAAACTTTTATAGGTACTTTTAGTTTGAAGTTAATCGCACCACGCGTTAAAGCACTCCATTAAAAAAAGTTTAATGTTTTATTACCCGTTTTTAGAGATATTTTTATATAATCTAGAATTAGGTTTTAAAAAGGTAAAATTTCTATTTTTGTGTTTTTATTTGTACTGGATAAACTAAAAAACTACTGGACCAATTAAAAATATTTTACCTAGCTATTGCTACATTATAAGAGAGCAACATATGCTATATTTAATATTCGCTAAAAGAGAACCTCACGAAAATTGCAATAACTAAAACAAAATAAAAAAATTGCCTTTCATTTTCAATTAAACCAGTGCGAAGCCGAGCGGACTGGTAGTGAAAAATAAAATAAAAATGTTGCCTGGTGGCGTTTTTTTGACGACCGACGTCAGAAGCATGATACTTTTTTATTATTATTACTTTTCTGCTTAGTTTGTTAGAGCATTGACTTCGTAGTGGACTAGTAGAAGTGAAAATTACTCGTAATATTTCCCATCGTGCCTCGGGCGGCAGAGTGGTTTATTTTTTAGTAATTTTCTATTAATTATCTATACAATTATCCCTATGAGTGCATTCAGATTATTGACTTCGTCCTGAATACACGATATTTTATTTAACCCTCACCGACACAATCAACTAAAACTTATCGGAGCAGACCAGACGGTGGAGTGACCGCAAAGTCGAAGAATATATAAATAAAGCACATGTTACCCTTTAAGGTTCGAGCACATTATGTCGGGCCGCAGCGGGGCGGAGCGGGCCGCAGCAACGCGCAAAATGCTTACCTAGCACATTAGTGACGGGCCGGGTCGCAGTGCATTGACGGATTTTGAGTACAGTGTACTGCCAGAATTGGCGTGCAACTGTACGTTATGGATGGGGCGGTGCGGGCCGGATCGCACGGACGCAAATCCGCCTCGCAATAATGCGAGCCGCTGCGGCCCGACAAAGTGTGCGCTATTCATACAAATTGTATTAAAGCGATTTGAGCGGATTTTTGCGCTCCGCCCCGACACGCTGCGACCCGGCATAATGTGCTCGAACCTTTAAATGGCGTATTTAAACGGGTCTACCCTCGTCGTGCGGCTAGTCACTAAGTAAATCGGATCACAAGTCAGCAATATTAATTAAATTATTAGGTATCTGAATGTTTTTATCGAGATATTAAAAGCTCAAATAGATACGTTATAATTTATTAATCAAATCAAAACGGTAATGTCGCTTTGTGACATTGTGTTTATTGTAGGAGCCTATGTCGACTCCATTATCCGGATCCGAAGTCCGGACGTACCGTTGACGTATTGTATTGGCATTGCTTTGTTTAATACAAAGCAATGCCAATACAATATATGTATAGGTATTATTCGAAGGAATAATAAGTTAAGTACCTAATTAATTTGGTTTAAGCCAAAAGCTATATAAACATGTCTGAAAACTTTGAGTCGATCCACCTCATCACAAATTAGAGTGGGTCGCTATTCAAACTATATACTGGGAATTTGAAATATACCTACTATTGTAACGAGACTGTCTGTAACATCTAAAACGGTGTTATACAAACACAATACATTGTCATAGTGGGAAAAAATAAAGTTCAAAAGTGACCCGCTCAGTTTACAAAACTTGTACCTACCTACAGTTCACCGCAACAACATTGTGACGATGTCCATTGTCTACTTCTGTGTCGAGCTCACTGTCCCGCAAAAGTCTCAACAAACAAAGCATTCCTACGGACTTTTAAATTGAAATAACGTGATATAAATATGTCGGTACTGACTGCATTAATGATCTTTTTTTTTTGGAACCGCTCCATTATTATTTGGAAATGCTTTCCTGGCTCTCTCGCTTTGAGCAACCAAATAACATCAGGCCGAATTGGGTAGTAGTCTTTAAGGAATGCACAGCACAGTGATTTATAGAGACGAGTCCTTGGTCTCGTTGTCTTCAATGGTAGCGGGCGGTATACCGGCGGCGGACATTTTGCGACGCTCGTAGCGCGCGCGCGATATCGGTCGGTAATACTGCTCGCTGCGCCGCCGTCAGCGATCCGGCGGAGGCGCCTCCGACTCCAGCTCCATCCATAACGAGCTGATGAGGCGTCCCTCTGAAACAAGCTTAGGTTAGCCAGAAATAACAGCATTGTTAGCCTTAAGACGCTGCCAGTCGACGATTATTTTTGTTCGAAACGAAAAAATAAATACTTGTGAACAAGCCAGCCACATCTCCTATTTTATAATGTATAGTATATGTGAATAAAGATGTACCCATCTTTAATCACTTCGATAAATAATCCTACCGACCGGACCGCTGCAATGATGACAAACACACGTCCGCGCGTGGTCCGCCTTAGCTTTTCGAATAAATTAATGATATAAATTATGTATAATTACTTATCAAAAATCTATCCTAATAGAAATCTAGATCTACATATTACCTATCTTTAACAATAAATCACAAGTTGATTTTAATAGTAGGTATATAAAATATTTCGATCATAAATTCTAAAACGTATCATTTTGAAATAATATTTTTATCATGAAAAGTTTCTGCTATTATGTTTTCAGCTTAATAGAAATCTAGGTAGGAACCTGAAGTAATATACTTATGAAAATAGGAGATGTGGCTTGTTCAGAAGTATTTCTTTTTTCGTTTCGAAAAAGAGCAATCAGCGACTGGCAGCCTCTTAACACATGAGGGTTTAAGGGATTCCTCGCGGACAAAGCCACGTAGAAGCTAGTAATAAATAAATAGCCTCTCGACTGTATTTCTTTGTAGGACGATGTATGGTATACATTCTACCAAATCTCCAGGTGCTCAGATCCTTGAAGATGTCGAAGGAGGGCAGTCAATTACACAATTTTTTTCCAGTAAGCTGTCTAAACGTATACAGTTGCAAGCTTCATAATCCAAGTAATAAGAATTTATTAAAAACTTTATATGAGCGTGAAAACTTTAACAAACACCCCTGATCTCACTAAGGTTACTTGGAATAACTGAGCCCAGACTCTTAGTTTCTAATCACAAGTTTAGTTTTAACCCTGTTTGAGAAAGATATACTCGCTGTTGATTAAACCCGCATTTTATTATTTTATTGAATATCACCTATGGCTACGATCTCGTAGAACCTGGTCTAGGCTGTCTGTCTTCAACATATCAAATACTAGCGACCCGCCCCGGCTTCGCACGGGTAGCATGTTATTATACATATAAACCTTCCTCCTGAATCACTCTATCTATTAAAAAAAACCGCATCAAAATCCGTTGTGTAGTTTTAAAGATATAAGCAAACATACATACATAGATACATACGCGGGAAGCGGAAAGCGACTTTGCTTTATACTATGTAGTGATTTCGCATCAGTGAGGTATAATCTTCAAGGTAGAAATACCTACACTAGATGATGTGGTGTGATTTGCAAGCAGCGTTAGCATGAATGAATTGAATATCCTAGAGAACGATTTCATTGACGTTAATATTATATCTAGTCACTAGCCGACCTGTGATAAACGTTGTTCTGAAAATATTTTTTTGTAATATAGGTAAACATAGGAAAAAGATATTTCAGCCATTTTCCAATATTTTCCCTACAAACCTTGGTACTGATAAAATAAATTACGAATTTTGGTGGAATGCGTATCACTCATTAGTCAAAACTGCGTTGCTATGACGACTAAATGTTTTTAGTCTGTGATGTCAGATTTGTTGCACACCAACGCATCTATACCAAAATCATCCTTTTTGCGTTTTTTTATAATTTAGGGGTTGTTTTTCGGATTATAAGTTCCCCCTTTATTTATTACTAGCGACCCGCCCGGGCTTCGCACGGGTGCAATGCTGATACTAAATATACTACAGAATGTCTTTATATAAAACGTTTTTTTTTCACAGCTTTTTTGTAATTAGACAATTATTGATGATTTCTTTTTTTCTCGAACGCGACCGGCCAAAATGCGCGTTTGACGCCTAGCTGCTAGGCCAGTCGCGAACGTTCGAGAATGTTCGTTTTACGTAGCTACTCGCTAGGTGACTCGCTAGCCTCTAGGTGCCAAGCAAGCAGCCTGCCTGTGCGTTCGCGTTTTTAATTAGGGATGACTGAGAGTGTTATAAACATAAGAGTAGACAAATATAATCAGAAAGTAATAATTCGAACTGCTAAGCTATCGGGAGTTACACGTGTTATTGTGAGTCAACCATAAAAGATAGACATATGCTGTCGTGGAATATTTTTTATATAATTTTAAGGAAAACATTTCCGTCATACATGAATTCTGTGTAGCTTTAACCATTAAGGTTGCACACGCGACGGAAGCTTAAAAAATGGAGTAACTTCTCCCGTTTTCCCAACATTTTCCTTCACTGCTCTGCTCTTATTGATTGCAGCGTGATAAAAAGTATACTATAACCAGCTCAGGAGTATGAAAAATAATTGTACCAAGTTTCGTTAAAATCCGTCGAGTAGTTTTTGTTTCTATAACGGTTATACAGACAGACAGACAGACAGACAGACAGACAGACAGACAGACAGACAAAAATTTTACTGATTGCATTTTTGGCATCAGTATCGATCCCTAATCACCCCCTGATAGTTATTTTGGAAATATATTTCATGTACAGAATTTACCTCTCTACAGATTTATTATAAGTATAGATGATTTTTTTATCTACTTATTACAGCAAATTTCATCGTAATCCGTTTTACGTTTATTTTTGATTAGACAACAAACATAGCAGCAGCCTTATCACAAACTTTCGAATTTATAATATTATTAGGATAAGTACAAAAATTACTTTAGAGGTTATATTGTTAGAAATTGACAACATTTCTAATGTTTGAATGAGGGCGGGTTCAACGAGGTCGTCTGACATTTTTAATAATACCCAGCTAATTATCAGTTCAATCACACGCTTGTTTCATAGAAACAAACTCGTGCGGTGTTTTGTGCTGCGTCAGAATCCCCACTACCTACCATTTACCGCCCTGGCGTTAACATGGGCAAGCAGTTCGCGACACAAAGGCTAATCGTCGCATTACATACAACATTCCACTCTAATTGTGCTCTCTACTTTATACTAGCTTTGAGAACTAAAATAGAAACTGACGAAAATGTTTCGAGAATATTTTTAAGTTTTTTAAGTAGGTAGATAATAGTATACAAGCCAGGCAGTATATTTTGTCAGTAATTTTCAATCATATTCAATTAGGCGTTTAGCGCTCACGCCTGGCTCCCGCGTCGCACCATCAACTGACGACCTTTCCACCAACATAGAGCCAGCAGACGTTTTTATTCAATCAAACTAGCATAATAACTATCTATCATCTGACAAATTTTTAGCTGAAAGGAAATCACTGAAATTGTTTTTTTTTTCATGTTTGTGTGACTAGCTGACGCATAGTCCGCCACGGTAAGGCCAGCTGACTTTTTTGAAACGTAAAATAATTGTCTAAACTCGTCGTTTGACAAATTTTCAAACGAGAGGAAATGATTGATAACAATTTTTTTTACATGAGTGAGCGGCTACCATGGCCCCACCGTCAAAGCGGCAGCTGACGTTCACGAGGCTTCACGGCACTACTTTTTCGAAGCATTTCATAAGTTATTGCTTGAGAGGAAATTGGTAATGAAAATCTGTTGCTGGCTTGTAGACTATAACTATTAGCCCTACATCAATAAAATAAAATGATATCTACTTAGATGAGATCAACATAGGTCTATTCTGAAACATCGAAATCGGACCACCAAGTAAAATGTATGTATAAATGAGAGCCACCTTTTTCGTCGGTTGAATTTATAAATCTGGCACGTCACGTCACATTAACTCTCACGTTAAATACATTTATACCTAACGTAGGTAATAACGTGACCACTGTCAACTGTTTGAATTGGGCCAACACGGTACACAAACAGACGTGAAACTGCTGTGTTTTGAGTTTGCAAAATGGTTATATTTTACCTCGCGGTATTGCTGTATTTAGTTAAACCATTCATAAAGGCAGTATGAATGCAGTTACAAATATTCAAAAGGCTCACGCAGTTGGCTTAGTGCATTTTGGCAATAGAGTGCACTCGGCGATATGTTGGTAGGTACCTAGGTATAAATTACATATTACTAGAATGAAACAGACTGAGGTATTAGGCTGAGTTTTCACCTCCGCTTCGCACAGCTTAGCGCAGCTCCGCACCTGCGCTAAGCTGTGCGAAGCGGACCAATGACAGCGAGCATTTTGAAACTCGAATATTTGATTACTATGATTATCTAACGAATTATACAAAAATGAACTGTTTAGCTATTCATAATTTTGTGTTTTTGAAGAGCCAACTTTGGAAAATAAATCTATCGAGAAAAGATTCACCAATCGTGTTTCTGTCTATAATTTATCTAGATTATAACCTTATGTTATCTTTGTCATAAAAATCAAAACTGTATGTTTTGCGGTTATTGTGAAAAAACAATTCTGCATTCATCAAAAACATTTATTTCTCGTCTCACTTCAAAAATGTATTGAAAATCCTATTCCTATTTCTGTTATTTTTCTATACTTATCCTAAATTCAAGTAGCCTATCCTTGTTCGGATTATTAGAACAAGAATCCTTCATTATGGCTACGAAAAAATATATATTATTGTTACTACGAGGCAGGGGACTAAAAACCACATGGAGAGAAAAGATGTCGCTAGAGATTCGAAATTAGGATATCTATTGTCTACCGAAGGTTATGTAGGTAGATCACTCACCTGGTTTTTCCTCTTCAGCTCTAGTTTCTGAGGGCTCGTGCCCCTCCTCGATGCAGCTCTGTTCGTCAGGGAACTGGACGTGTTTCTTTATATTAGACCGGCTCGGTTTTGAGAGAACTGATGCTGTTAACATAAAAGTAGTATAGTATAAAGTAGTATAAGTAGTTTAAGTAGTGTAAGTAGTGTAAGTAGTGTATGTAGTGTAAGTAGTATAAGTAGTATGAATCATCGACATCATAAGTGAGATCGGCTGAACTGTAGGTATATTTTTTTCTAAGTATAGTTAATGGATTTAAAATAAAAACCTCTCTTTTATTTTAAATCATTTGAGCGGTGCCTAGTAAAGTATAAAGTAGTATAAGTAGTTTAAGTAGTGTAAGTAGTGTAAGTAGTATAAGTAGTATGAATCATCGACATCATAAGTGAGATCGGCTGAACTGTAGGTATATTTTTTTCTAAGTATAGTTAATGGATTTAAAATAAAAACCTCTCTTTTATTTTAAATCATTTGAGCGGTGCCTAGTAAAGTATAAAGTAGTATAAGTAGTTTAAGTAGTGTAAGTAGTGTAAGTAGTATAAGTAGTATGAATCATCGACATCATAAGTGAGATCGGCTGAACTGTAGGTATATTTTTTTCTAAGTATAGTTAATGGATTTAAAATAAAAACCTCTCTTTTATTTTAAATCATTTGAGCGGTGCCTAGTAAAGTATAAAGTAGTATAAGTAGTTTAAGTAGTGTAAGTAGTGTAAGTAGTATAAGTAGTATGAATCATCGACATCATAAGTGAGATCGGCTGAACTGTAGGTATATTTTTTTCTAAGTATAGTTAATGGATTTAAAATAAAAACCTCTCTTTTATTTTAAATCATTTGAGCGGTGCCTAGTAAAGTATAAAGTAGTATAAGTAGTTTAAGTAGTGTAAGTAGTGTAAGTAGTATAAGTAGTATGAATCATCGACATCTTAAGTGAGATCGGCTGAACTGTAGGTATATTTTTTTCTAAGTATAGTTAATGGATTTAAAATAAAAACCTCTCTTTTATTTTAAATCATTTGAGCGGTGCCTAGTAAAGTATAAAGTAGTATAAGTAGTTTAAGTAGTGTAAGTAGTGTAAGTAGTATAAGTAGTATGAATCATCGACATCTTAAGTGAGATCGGCTGAACTGTAGGTATATTTTTTTCTAAGTATAGTTAATGGATTTAAAATAAAAACCTCTCTTTTATTTTAAATCATTTGAGCGGTGCCTAGTAAAGTATAAAGTAGTATAAGTAGTTTAAGTAGTGTAAGTAGTGTAAGTAGTATAAGTAGTATGAAATCTCACCACTTACTCTTCTCTCATCCATGTCATCTTTCACACAGTCCCCCCATCTTTTTTTTAGCCTACCCCTACTTCTACATAAATCCACATTCACACACATACTAGTCTGGCGTCCGCTGTTTGTAAACAATCAAAATATAATCAAGTGCCTTAAGTAACCAATCCCTTACGTGCAAAGCTTTGGAATGCGAGTTTAAGATTTAATAAAATCCAAGAACGTAGGGTAGCGTAGTGTGGTGTGTAGTTACTACAGGCAACGTCATTTTTATGCCAGCCGCACGTTATCCCCATTTATTTAAAATAAAAATACTAATAAAAATAACTTATTAACCCAGCCGAGGAATAAAATCTGGCTTTTACCATTATTATTATTATCACCGTAAAAGACGCCCAAAGTAATAATAATCTATTTGATCAATTAACACTTAATTTTATACTAAAAATCATTATCGTCTCAATAAGTCAATAATTATTATATAAATGAAATACTAATATAATTTCATATTTCTTTTATTTTTAGGTAATATGTATATTATCAGATATTTTCTAATAATATACGGTCTTAATGCCATGGTAACTTCACTTTACGCTACACTACATTTCGATTACGGAATTCTCAGACTTAGCCCTCGGTAAATAAATCTTGAACGCCCGCCTGAGCTCACGAGTTCGTAAGTGATCATTAACTTTGATTGCTGCTTTTGTCCAGCTAATACTTAATACCATCAAAGTAAGTAAATACTCAAAGTACCTATTCAATATTTTGACTCTGCTAAAGACGTAACGATGATGATAATTAATCATTTAAAACGTTTTTATTTAATTTCAAAAACACCACAAAAAGTTGGGATTAAACTATACCACTGACTTAGCCATAAAGCCACGGATACACAGGGGACAAAATGGAACGACATATTCCTCAGCATGTCGCTCAAAAACTACGTGAATGTCTCGGGGACAAGGTGTCCCGCGTGTTGCAATGTTGCGGGTCATGTTGCGGGACACTGCAACGTTGCAGCGTCTCGTAGACTGAGCGTAACTGAGATTACAACTCTAAGCGTATCTTTGCTTTGAAGGTCACGCTTAAGTTCGTTCGTTCGTTCTTATGCATCCTAAGAACTCTGACAAACGGTTTTCATTAGCTTTAACGCAATTCGAATCCAAAAGCCTGGTTACACAAAAAATATCTTTAGATTACGTTATATCCTTTGTAAAGGAATGTGAATTCTCCTCACATTTACAAAACTTATGTTTGTGATTCTCTGTAATCATGTTGAGGACACCTTTTAAACCTTTTTTGATTTGTTTAGTCAGATCTCCAGAGATCTCTCTCGATTCTGATTGTATCTACCGTACCACTCTGATAGTTATTCTGATTGTATCTCCAAGTAAGGGGCTAATTGAATAGCTTCTGAAGCAAGGCAGATTAAACAGAGCTTTTGTTGAATTTGTGTAATATTATTAATATTTGTGTACTCAAACATTGAATTTGGCTTCTGTCAGGAGCATGTTTGTTCGATTAATGGGGGTGTAGATAATTAGATTGTCATTATTTTAAGCATGCTATTGAAATATTTCTGTTAGGCATTTTCAATTTAGCGGAATAAAAAAGCAAAATTCAAGAAAACAGAGGAAAAGCCCTCATCCCTGTGAATTGAAAGCCGACTTAAAAATATAAGCATAACATACCTATTTCCTCCTCAAATCAAGATTACCTACAGCATTGCTATCAAAGGGATTGCGCTAAGGACACGATGAGGAAAACGGTACGAGTGCTTTTCACAAAATAAAGTAAGTGATATATTTATTTTGCTCAGTCATTGTCTTAATTTTTCTAGAGTAGTCTAAATATTCTATATAATATCAAATAAATAAATGAAGGTTTATGAGGTAAAAAAAATTATGCACTTTAGAGCATAATATGATCCCAATTCTGGTTTGTTCAGTGTTCAGTTAACTCGTTATTCATTTCCTCAAGTTACTCGAACCGATGAATCCTAGTTTGCTTTGTATTGACAGAGTATGATCGAGTATTTCAAACAATTGAATATGGAGTAACCACTTTTTGTGGAATGGTACATGCCATGGTGCGACTTACTGATCATCTTTGAAGGAGCTTCGGAGAACTCATCGGGATCGCAGCGGCTGGGCATGGGTCTGCCAGCTGATTTGCGTCGGCCGCTCTGAGCGGAACTAGTTGTCGTGGTCTGCTGTGCCGTTGCCGTATATTGCACTGCTGCCAACTATATAAAACGATAATATCATTAGTTATGTTTAAAAAAAATTATATAATAATATGTGTATGTTTGTAACGAATAAACTCAAAAAACACTAACCCGATTTCAAAAATTATTTTACCAATAGAATGCTACGTTATCTCGTTATTTAAAATAGGCTAGGTAGATTTATAACAAAAAAAAAACTAAATCATCAATAATAAAAAAAATGCTATAAATTTTTAGTACCTACACCAGTGCGAAGCCGAGGCGTACTGCTGGTAGGTACATAATAAACAGAACATTTACAAAATACACAAGCACTAGTTGAGCTATCCGAAGACTGTTGCTAACAGTCTACATGTAGCTAAACTGTGCCCTGAGCACGAACCACTATCGTATCGACAACGTATCGTCCAAATATCAAAACTGACACTTTTACTATACAAAAAGAGACGGTTTTGGCATTTGGACGATTCGTTGTCGATACGATAGTGGTTTATGCTAACTGTGATCCAGATCACAGCCAGTCGGAAGATAATGCTGGTAATAAAATTCGAGGTATTCGAAGAAGGTACCTCGGAAAACACAGATATTAATATCATCAGATTAGCGGTAATGTGAAAAAGAGAAATACATTTTTCATACCGTGTCAATCTTATTCTATAGTTGGCTCTTATTTATAACTAGCTGTCCCGACAGACGTTGTCCTGTCAAATGTCAATATTCCCACAGAAAAAAACACCTAGGGGTATGAAAAATAGATGTTGGCCGATTCTCAGACCTACTCAATATGCTCACAAAATTCCATGAGAATCGGTCAAGCCGTTTCGGAGGAGTACGGTAACTAACATTGTGACATGGAAATTTTATATATTAAAAGATTTAAAAACCTGCCCTAAATCAGTCAGTCAACTAAATCGACCTAACATTTGAGGCCGGAATATATATTCGTAAATTGATTTAACTGTTGGCCTATTAGGGGTTCCGAAACCCACCCATAGGTACTCCCGATCCAGTAAAATCGAATAATATATAGGGAGTACACCGAGTGCTCCTGAATACTGAGAGACAAAAGTATATCTACTCCTAAGAATACGCCTATTTAAAACCAGTTTACCTACCTTATATTGAAAGATGTTTAACTTATGCCTGTTTTTGAATCTGTGCGATGAAACTAAAAAAATATTTTTTGGAAAACGTATGTAAACAAACAATGTAGCATACAAGCAAAGAATGACCGCTATTGAACTGAGAAAAAGTTAAAAATATTCTCTTTATTGGGATACTAGCCGACCCGTGACAGACGTTGTCCTGTCAAATTTTAATAATCGCATAGGAAAAGCAATTTCAGGCAACTTCCAATTTTTTTCTTACAAACCTTGTACTGATAAAAGAAATTACGAATTTTGGTAGAATGAGTATCATTCATTAGTCAAAACTGCGTTGCTATGACGAATATCATTCATTAGTCAAAACTGCGTTGCTATGACGACTAAATGTTTTTAGTTTGTGATGTCAGATTTGTTGCACAACTGCGCCATCTATACCAAAATCATCCCTTTTACATTTTTTTATCATTTAGGGGTTGTTTTTCGGATTATAAGTTCCCCCTTTCTTTATTCTGATTTTTGAGCTACATACTACAGCAAATTTCATCTTAATCCGTTTTGTCGTTTATTTTTGATTAGGGAAAAAACATAGCAGCCTTATCACAAACTTTCGCATTATTATTAGGATTAAAAAAGAGCAAAAATAAGACATAAATAAAATTTCCCATTTTTGATTTTTTTCGGTGATAATGGTCTGAACATTAAATATCAGTTTTCGGGAGTGTTTTTCAAACACCCTATATAATCTAACCTCAGGAATTTTCGCTGACGATGATGACGAGAGGGTGGTAAATTAATTGTAGACTACCAAACTACATACAATGATTATAAAATATTGTAACCTGTTTTATAAATACCTCTTTCATAATCAATAAAAAGTGTTTTTTTTTTTAAAAAAACGGTCTACGGGTCTAACGGGCTACGGTCCGGGTTACAATTTGAACTTCAATTCAATAGCTATTGGTACCTATTCGGTGCTATTAATAAAAATTTACTTATCCAAAGATCATCTAAGGTTACACCAAGACTTGTTAATACCAGCTTATTGTAAGCAACTCCATTTCTAATCCTTGTTTATTAATATTGAATTCAACTAGTCCAAACGTAAGCATTGGACTAAATTTAATCCTGCGCTAGTCTACGTTTATTAATGAGACGGATTATGTTTATGACATGGATGTTTGTTCTGTGGCTGGGTATCTATGCGTTAAAAAAAACGGTTAAAAGTATTATATCAGTATTTTATTCCCACCGTACAAACTTTGTTTAGTTTGGGGATAAATGACGATGTGTGAAATGTCCAATATTTATTTTATTTATTTTTTATAGAGTGAGTAAGACATTTTCAAATTGCACGCACTAAAATGCTAACTTTGCGGGATTTTCTATTGGTCTGCGCACAAAGGCGCAGGTGCGGTAGAGAATTAAAATTTTATCATTAAGACGCTGCCAGTCGACGATTATTTAGTTCGAAACGAAAAAAGAAATACTTGTGAACAAGCCACATCTCCTATTTTATAATGTACTAGCGACCCGCCCCGACTTCGCACGGGTAGCATGTTATTATACATATAAACCTTCCTCCTGAATCACTCTATCTATTAAATAAAACCGCATCAAAATCCGTTGTGTAGTTTTAAAGATATAAGCAAACATACATACATACGCGGGAAGCGGAAAGCGACTGCTTTATACTATGTAGTGATAGTATATGTGAATAAAGATGTACCCATCTTTAACCACTTCGATAAATAATCCTACCGACCGCTGCAATGATGACAAACACACGTCCGCGCGTGGTACGCCTTAGCTTTTCGAATAAATTAATGATATAAATTATGTATAAATTACTTATCAAAAATCTATCCTAATAGAAATCTAGATCTACATACTACCTATCTTTAACAATAAATCACAAGTTGATTTTAATAGTAGGTATATAAAATATTTCGATCATAAATTCTAAAACGTATCATTTTGAAATAATATTTTTATCGTGAAAAGTTTCTGCTATTATGTTTTCAGCTTAATAGAAATCTAGGTAGGAACCTGAAGTAATATACTTATAAAAATAGGAGATGTGGCTTGTTCAGAAGTATTACTTTTTTCGTTCCGAAAAAGAGCAATCGTCGACTGGCAGCCCCTTAAGTTAAATAGTTATCCAATCGAAATCCTAATAATATTATAAATGCGAAAGTTTGTAAGTTTGTATGTATGTTTGTTCCTCAATCAGGCCTAATCGACAAAACGGATTAAGTTGAAATTTGCTGTAGATGTAGATATAATACCCGAATAAATAATAGACTACTTTAAAATATGAAAAACATCCCCAAAATTATGAAGTACGCAAAAGAGATGATTTCTGTATAGATGGCGCTGGTGTGCAACAAATCTGACAACATAGACTAAAAACATTTAGTCTTTTCTATTCGATTATTGAAATTTGACAGGACAACGTCTGTCACGGGTCGGCTAGTAAGGTATATATTTCAATGCTCGGTAATTTCGCAAAACTACACTGCGATGCTTCCGAGGCCGATCACCAAACATTGAGATATATAGGTACCTTATTACGATTGGATAACTATTAAATTCAATTGATAAATAAGTCCTTTCCGCTTTCGTCCGCCACTGTGCGCCAACTATATTTTAACTTAATTCAATACTTCTTGAAGCTTGAGCTCTTTTGTGGTAGAAGGTACTTACATTATAGTGCTTACCTGTTTTTGATTTTATTTATTGGTATAACAAAAGCGCGGTTGTATTCATTGTGTTAAGCTTAAATGTCCGCTCCGCTTGGCTTAGGTATATCCTATGCTCACAAACTTTCACATTTATAATATTAGTAGGAACTAATATTATAAATGTGAAAGTTTGTGAGTGTGTGTGTGTGTGTGTATTTGTTACTCTTTCACGCAAAAACTACTGAACGGATTGAAATCAAACTTAAGGCCCTGTATGTCGACGATTGCTCTTTTTCGAAACGAAAAAAGAAATACTTCAGAACAAGCCACATCTCCTATTTTTATAAATATATTACTTCAGATTCCTACCTAGATTTCTATTAAGCTGAAAACATAATAGCAGAAACTTTTCACGATAAAGATATTATTTCAAAATGATACGTTTTAGAATTTATGATCGAAATACTTTGATACCTACTATTAATATCAACTTGTGATTTATTGTTAAAGATAGGTAATATGTAGATCTAGATTTCTACTAGAATAGGTTTTTGATAAGTAATTATACATAATTTATATCATTAATTTATTCGAAAAGCAAAGACGGACCACGCGCCGCCCATGGATCAGTACCACGTGCAGCGGTCGGTAGGATTATTTATCGAAGTGATTAAAGATGGGTACATCTTTATTCACATATACTATACATTACAAAAATAGAGATGTGGCTTGTTCAGAAGTATTTCTTTTTTCGTTTCGAAAAAGAGCAATCGTCGACATACAGGGCCTTAACAGTAATGTAGCTTATACTTTAGAATAACACATAGGCTATTTTTTATCCAAGTACAGCTACAGTAAGTGAGCAGCTTGTAATATTATAAATGCGAAAGTTTGTGAGTTCGTTTGTATGTTTGTGCCTCAATCAGGCCTAAACGACAAAACGGATTAAGATAAAACTTGCTATATATGTAGATTTAATGCCAGAATAAAACATAGAGGTATTTATTATCCGTAAAACATCCCCAAAATGTAAATAAACGCAAAAGGGCTGATTTGGGTATAGATGGCGCTGGTGTGCAAAAATCTGACATTAGTGTTAACATCAGTCGTCATAGCATATTTTAATATTAAAAATATTAAAATTTAGACAGGACAACGTCTGTCGCGGGTCTGCTAGTAAATAATAGCTTGTTGATTGATTAACATACCGGGTTCCGTACGGCTTGTGACTAATGGCCCAATGCCCAACATACAATAACCGATGACCGACGAGTAGTCATTGTTGTAATTTATGTGTCGTCCCATGCAACTTTATGTCTTCGCATTACTAGATCGATTTGATCTTTGTTTATTGATTAAATATTTAACTAAAGATAAACTTTTTCTTGTCAGTTATTGTTACATGTACTTACATAACTATCCGTTTATAAGTCATGTGTAGTAAAAAAAAACCGGCCAAGCGCGAGTCAGACTCGCGCACGAAGGGTTCCGTACCTTTATCTATAAAAACGGCAAAAAAACTTAAATATTTATTATATTCTGTTTTTAGTATTTGTTGTTATAGCGGCAACAGAAATACATAATCTGTGAAAATTTCTAGCTACCACGGTTAGGGTCACGTTTTTACCCTTTGGATAAGGAACCCTAAAAATATACCAAAGGACATCCGCAAAAGTGCCTAGGCTCAGTGGCTTATTTTAACTAGAGCAAAGTGGACATTCTCTTGTAAAGTGTACCTACTCTTGGAATATGCAAAATGGTGAGTAAGCCAAAACGTAGGCTGGACCAATGTTCAAAAAGAGACCGACCTAATTAGTTAAAGTTCGTATAAATGAGTTACCTAGTAGCCAACTCGAATCAGGTTTCACTTCTTTACGTGTCGATTGAATTTAATAATAATTTACGATTTAGTTTAGTAAATAAAAAAAAAATATTGGGTTACGTCTGTAATCCCCAAGTACAGTAGACATCCTCTCAGATCTCCAGACGCTTAGATCCTTTAAAGATGTCAAGTGGGGGTAGTCAGAGGCACGTCCAAACATTATATTTGGCACATGCCCACATTTTGCAGTAGTTAGCATTCCATACGTGACAGGTTGCAAGCCCATCGCCGCTTATAATACTAACTGGTTTCCTCACGATGTTTTCCTTCACCGTTTTAAGCACGTGTTTTTGATGCGCATATACATTTTTCGAACTGAAAAATCCATTGATGCACGCCGGGATTCGAACCCACGACCTTCAGATTGAAAGTCGAGGTACCTCCCACTCGGCCAACACGGCTTTAGTAAAATGAAAATTTTATTATTTCTGACCTATAATGGCCTGATTGACCTGATTGAGCATGAATTGCACGGACACACCTTTATTGATTCACTTGACATCCAGCAATCACTTTCTATTAACTAACCGCCGTGTTTTCCAGTTTATGTGGTGAATGCCATTTGATGATTTTAACAAGGTTGACATGACTCGCATTGTAATATACTTACCTAATAGTTTATTATGATACAAGTGAGCTAAGTTGCTCATTACACACGAGGCTGTGAAATGCTGCCCGAGCCGTTAGCGAGGGCGTAAAACAGCTGAATGTCAAATAAGCAAGATATTCACGAGTTTCAGACGCACTTTTTCAACACACTTGCGAGGAAAAAACAAACATGTATTGCATTAATCGTTTTACCAACAAATGCATACAAACAAAATGGCGCGCAAGTTTTTCTTTCTTTGCACGCGCCATATAAATAATAATAATAAATAAAAATGTTTATTCATAAAAGTCTTAATTTACAGACAGTGTTCATAAAATTATAACAACAGAAGACTTAAAATTACCTGTAAGAATATTGTTTACCTCGTTCTAACTAAGCTATTGCTTGTATGTAGAAACGGGGATCACAGATTCAGCTAGAAATTTCAAAGTTTTACCAATTATTACCATGATGGTTAGTTAGAATGAAAACATGAGTAATTTATTTAAACTAATATTAGTAGCTATATAAAATAAGATGAAAATAATGTTGTTAACTATAACCTATTTGGGTTCCAACATATTTTTAATTTTAGTGTTATATTGTGTGAAGGGTGCGTTTTAGTTTAGTTGATTTAAAAAGTGTTATGTAGTGTGTAGTATTATATGTGTGTGTGAGGTGAGAAGTGTGCGTAGTAGTTGATACTTGCAAAGGGATGATGTGGGTAGTGGTATGAAATAGCGAGTTTTAAGAATTAATGAAGAACAGCTCCTCTGTCTGGTATATGTAAGGTTATTGATTATATATTATAACTAGCGACCCGCCCCGGCTTCGCACGGGTAGCATGTTATTATACATATAAATCTTCCTCCTGAATCACTCTATCTATTAAAAATAACCGCAACAAAATCGGTTGAGTAGTTTTAAAGATATAAGCAAACATACATACATACATACATACGCGGGAAGCGGAAAGCGACTTTGCTTTATACTATGTATAGTGATACCCATATACAGCCTACTTGAATTATAATTTTAGTGATTTAATGCAAATATTTTATAACAAATTATTAAGAATTAAAAATAACATGATAATAATAAATGTTTTTTTTAGGCTTAATTTATTACATTTATTTCTTTATTCCAAAAATGTAAATGGATTTTCAGCGGCATAAAACCTCTTTGTTGTTACAAAAAAAACTGTATAACTCGGTTAAATTGAAAATGCTCGCATATAATTTGCAGTTAGGTACTAACTTAACTTTGTAGGGATAATTCTATTATGCACTAGTGTGTAATATTAGTATGCATGAGTGTGTTATAGCTCGGTTTATGGCCCTAAGAACGATAAAATAAGGCTCACTTTACGAGCAAGTGTGTTGAAAAATAACGTAATGACATACTGAGTGCATAGCTTCGCTCAGGTGTACGTATCAAGATTAAGAGGCTGCCAGTCGCTGATTGCTCTTTTTCGAAACGAAAAAAGAAATACTTCTGAACAAGCCACATCTTCTATTTTTATAAGTATATTACTTCAGGTTCCTACCTAGATTTCTATTAAGCTGAAAACATAATAGCAGAAACTTTTCACGATAAAAATATTATTTCAAAAAGATAAGTTTTAGAATTTATGATCGAAATATTTTATATACCTACTATTAAAATCAACTTGTGATTTATTGTTAAAGATAGGTAATATGTAGATCTAGATTTCTATTAGGATAGATTTTTGATAAGTAATTATACATAATTTATATCATTAATTTATTCGAAAAGCTAAGGCGGACCACGCGCGGACGTGTGTTTGTCATCATTGATTGCAGCGGTCGGTAGGATTATTTATTGAAGTGATTAAAGATGGGTACATCTTTATTCACATATACTATACATTATAAAATAGGAGATGTGGCTTGTTCACAAGTATTTATTTTTTCGTTTCGAACAAAAACAATCGTCGACTGGGAGCGCCTTAAGAAGGAGGTAAAATTTGTATTTTACTAATAATAAAAAAACTAAAATTCTACTGGACCAATTTAAAAAGCTCTTTCACCTATCTGCTCACTTAAGCTACATTATTAACTAGTAACCAGGACCAATTTTGTAAAAAATCACGACGATCACGACTCTAATCCCCAAGTACGGTAGACATCCTCTCAGATCTCCAGGCGCTTAGATCCTTTGAAGATGTCTAGTGGGGGTAGTCAGAGGCACGACCAAACATTATATTTGGAACACGCCCACATTTTGCAGTAGTTAGCATTCCATACGTAACAGGTTGCAAGCCCATCGCCGTTTTATATTAAAAAAATATATAGAACCTAATGAAAATTGCAGTAATGCAATCGAAGGTATCAAAAATTTGCCTTTAATCTTTGTTAGTACACTCGTGTGAAGCCGACGCGAGCAGTTAGTAATCACTACATAGTATAAAGCAAAGTCGCTTTCCGCTTCCCGCGTCTGTATGTCTGTTTGCTTATATCTTTAAAACTACACAACGGATTTTGATGCGGTTTTTTTTAATAGATAGAGTGATTCAGGAGGAAGGTTTATATGTATAATAACATGCTACCCGTGCGAAGCCGGGGCGGGTCGCTAGTTGATAACAAAGTAAGTTTGTTCCAAGGAACTGCAGCGATTAAAGTCTTGATTAAAATTCTTATATTAATGTCACAAGTTAACTCGGAATAAGATATACTAATCGAGAGTTACTGTCGGATGAAGCGTAAATTTTATTTATGTTATTCAACGAGTGCCTTTTACTAAACCTATAAACAAAATCGATTTCAATCTAGATTTCTTCTCCGGATTTTCTTTATAAAATTTATACCATAATAAATGGAACTATCCTGTAAATATTAATAACTAGCTGACCCGTGCCCGCTTCGCTGTGCGTAAGACATTTCTAATACCATCGTTGACTTTTTTGTAGACGTTTTTAAGGTGTACAATACTGTAGTACATTATTTTGATATATCTCGTGGGGTTCAGCCAGCATTTGCAATGTAAGCGCAAAAAAATGAGTTTATTTACGACATCACATTAGAAACCTCTAAAATTATCAGTGTATCTCTATAATATTATGCATGTATTATACATATAAACCTTCCTCTTGAATCACTCTATTTATTAAAAAAAACCGCATCAAAATCCGTTGTGTAGTTTTAAAGATATAAGCAAACATACATACATACACACATACATATTACATACAGACGCGGGAAACGGAAAGCGACTTTGCTTTATACTATGTAGTGATAATAAACAACTTTTCAAATAAAATGAGAAGGTAGGTAATGAAACGTTTTCGGATGAATTGATTGTGTGATGATTTAATTAATTAATAAAATTTGATTATTTATTAGACAGTTGCCAACAGTAACACAATCTTTACTGAAATGAAACCAGACAAAGTTACTCACCCTGTCGTTGTAATCGAACGCAGCAGTACCGCGGCCATCGACGTACTCTTGGAGTTGCGAAATCACGCATACAAGCGCGTACACCTGGATAATAATAAAAAAATAATCAACTGTCTAGCTATCACGGTTCATGAGATACAGCCCTGTGACAGACAGACGGACAGCGAAGTCTTAGTAATAGGGTGCCGTTTTTACCTTTTGGGTACGGAACCCTAAAAATACCTCAATAAGTAAGAATTTTTAGTTAATTTCACCGAAAACTGCCAAAAACAATTGAAAAACCTGCGGTGCATAGATTTATTTGACACAAACATCAAAACAATAGCTAGGGGGCTAGCACCAATCACTATCCTATCGTCAAAACTTCAAAACTGACACATTGTATTACATACGATAACAATACGATAGTTTTTCGTGCTCAGGCCATTGGTTCATTGAGAAGGTTTCTTTATTGTACTTTATTATTAGAAAGAAATAATACATAGGTACATAAAAACAGGAAAAAAATAAATATTTATGAACAAATCAGAGTGACAATGAGCAACCTAGGAGTGATATAATGTAGTTTAAAATGTTATAAGTGACTGTACAAAACAGCTTCAATATTTTGGTGGTGTCCGAATCGTCAGTGAAGAAAACATGAAAATTAAAAAGTGTCAATTCGGACACAGTGTCCGAATTTATTGTGTCCGAATCGTCAGCAACCCAACCTTTTAATGGACACCTGTCCAATGTCCATTCAAAGGTTGCTCTTTTGAAAATGGTGGCATTTATTTTATTAAATTTAAAAAAGAATAGATATTCATTTTTGAATGTATTTTTTTGTATTATAAAATTTTAAGTGTGAAAATCGTAATATTATTTTAAGTTTGAGGTTAATAGTTTGATAATACGGGCATTGGCTTAATAATCGTATATCGCGTGTGTGTAATTTTTTATTTTGTAAAATAATATATTTAAGTATATCTACATTATAAGTTCTTATCATAACATCACGTACAATGTAGTCGGCGGATCTTGGCTTACATGTAGCTAGCCGTGAGACTGCAAAAATGGTTTTGTGTCACTGCATAAGGTCGAAAATTGCGCGTCGGTTTCACTTAAGCCAAGATCCGCCGATCGTACTGTACATATGAAATTGAAAAGAGCCAGCTTTAAGTGATACTTGAAATTTTTGGTGTTTTGTATGGGCCGAGTCTAAACAGATAAGACGGAAAAAGTGATAAAACTGCATTATCTTGAAAACCATCAAACTTAAAAAGAAACTGTCTTTAATTTAGGTAGCTAGTATGATTATCTAACGAATTATAAAAATATGAACTGTTTACCTATTCCTAGTTTTGAGTAAATACGAAATTAGGGTTTTGAAAGAGCCAACTTT
Source organism: Hydriomena furcata (assembly GCA_912999785.1). NCBI lineage: Eukaryota > Metazoa > Arthropoda > Insecta > Lepidoptera > Geometridae > Hydriomena > Hydriomena furcata. The sequence continues at coordinate 7,765,560 of OU538821.1, forward strand.
GAAAAATAAATCTATCGAGAAAAGTTTCACCAATCGTGTTTCTGTCTATAATTTATCTAGATTAAATCTTTAAGGTGATAAGTGAAATTTTGGACTTTTTGTATGGGCTGAGTCTACACGGATAAGACGGTACGTCTAAAACGGAAAGTAATAAAACTGCATTATCTTGAAAATCATCAAACTTAAAAAGAAACTGTCTGTAATTTACTTAGCTAGTATGGTTATCTAACGAATTATATAAAAATGAACTGTTTAGCTATTTATTGTTTTGATTAAAAACGAAACTAGTTTTTTAGAAGAGTCAAATTTGGAAAATATATCGAGAAAAGTTTCACCAATCGTGTTTCTGTCTGTAATTTATTTAGATTATATCTTTAAGTTATCTATGTCATAAAAAACAAAACTGTATGTTTTGCGGTTATTGAGAAAAAACGATTCTGCATTCATCAAAAACATTTATTAGTCGTATTAAATGCTACAATAATTTCAGAGAGCTTCTTCAAAGTCAAGACCTCAAAAGGCAGAGCTAGTTGGTGCGGTTCAGCTCTCTCTTTATACTCAAAATGGAGAGACCCTTGAGAATGCTCGCTACGTGAACCGGGAAACTCACTGCACTTGTGGAACACAGTGTGATAAATACGGTGCGCTCGTCACTTCTATTACACTTGTTGTTCTGCAAATCATTTTGCTACACTCAGATTATAAAGATAAATAAATAGTATTTTTGTTTAACTGTAATATAAAAATTAATCAATGAATGTGTTGCGCAAATCTTGAGAGCAGCTGAACCGATTTCGTTAATTATTTTTTGTCGTATTCGTTATTATCGGGAGAAGATTTTTATGGAAAAAAATGAATTTGACAGGACAGTAAATCAGTAGTAATGAATAAAATAATGAATCGGCCAAGTGAAAGTTGGACTCGCGCACGTAGGGTTCCGTACCAATATCTATAAAAAAACGGGGAAAAAATCACGTTTGTTGTATGGGAACTTAAATATTAATTTAATTCTGTTTTTAGTATTTGTTGTTATTGCGGCAATAGAAATACATAATCTGTGAAAATTTCAACTGTCTGGCTATCACGGTATATGAGATAAAAAGCCTTGTGACTATTGATGTGTATTATTTAAAAAAAAACTAGAGAATCTTACGTTAATTTCAATAATTAAACCTAAGGTATCAAAAAATTGCTTAAACTCTTCATTATCAAACCCGTGTGAAGCCGGGACAGATAGTTAGTGTTCAATACTCTAGTATTTAATAGTTCAAGCTATTTATAATAACAAGTAGATTATATATTATCATCACGACATAGTACGAGTATAAAGCAAAGTCGCTTCCCGCTTCCCGCGTCTGTATGTATGTCTGTATGTATGCTTATATCTTTAAAACTACACAACGGATTTTGATGCGGTTTTTTTTAATAGATAGAGTGATTCAGGAGGAAGTTTCATATGTATAATTACATGTTTAATATATTAGAGAACCACTGATAATTTTAAGATTTCTAATATGAAGTCGTAAATAAACACATTTTTTTGCTCTTACATATAGGGATAACCCACAATAATCAATTTCTATCCTTTACTTTTTGCCGCGACTTTTTTTTTAATTTTAAATGCTGTTAACGAGTATACAAAGACATTCTGTAATATATTTTGGTATCAGCTTTGCACCCGTGCGAAGCCGGGGCGGGTCGCTAGTTTATAATAAGAGCGCTGGTTGTGAGCATTATAACAACATTTTAATTTTCAAATAAACGGTTTATATTGAAAAAATAATTAACGTCGATTTTTAAACAACACAGAATAGAGTATTTATCTATCTTTTAGGTTAAGCAAAGGTTCTGTAACAGGCGATATTTAAATAATGACTGCAAAAATTTAAAGTGACCAAAACCGGGGTAGGCACCACAAGTGGGTCTTTGACCCTAATATCTGCTAGAAAAAGTCAGTGCCGAGTTTTGACTAATTACTGTAAAGAACTGAAAATGTAGGTCTACGACAAATTTTAGGACTTGCCTCTGACTTACCTAACATTTAAATATTTAGAGCCTTAAATCTTCAAGGAAATAAGCGCCTAGAGATTTGAGAGGAAATCTGCAAATCTGGATTACAGTCGTGATCCAATTTAATTTTACAATATTTAATCGTCAATTGAATTGGGTCAAAAAATAATCTCCCTTTTATAAAACTTTTTGTAGCGCCCATTTAAAAATCTGCCCGTTACAGGTAGCAGCACGGCTTCGCACAAGAATAGATACCAATTAATAAAAATATTTTGTATTTTGCGATTAAAATGCTACGCTAAATAAAAAAAAATTATCACGACTGTAATCCCCAAGTAATACGGTAGACATCGTCCCAGATCTCCAGACGCTTGGATCCTTCGAAGATGTCTAGTAGGAGTAGTCAGAGGCACGTCCAAACATCATATTTGGCACATGCCCACATTTTGAAATAGTTAGCATTCCATGCGTGACAGGTTGCAAGCCCATCGCCGCTTATAAGAATACTAACTGGTTTCCTCACGATGTTTTCCTTCACCGTTTTGAGCACGTGTTTTTTGATAGCATATATTTTTTTCGAACAGAAAAATCCATTGATGCACGCCTGGATTTGAACCCACGACCTTCAGATTGAAAGTCGAGGTACCTCCTACTTGGCAAGAAAAAATATCTATAGGTCTAAAAGAGTTAATAAAATACTTATCTTAAAGTATTTTATAAACACGTGCTCAAAACGGTGAAGGAAAACATCGTGAGGAAACCAGTTAGTATTCTTATATGCGGCCGTCCCGTATGGAATGCTAACTACTGCAAAATGTGGGCATGTGCCAAATATGATGTTTGGACGTGCCTCTGACAACCCCTACTAGACGGATCTAAGATCTTCGAAGGATCTCAGCGTCTGGAGATCTGGGACGATGTTTACCGTACTTGGGGATTACAGTCGTGATCCTATTTATTTATTTTATTTTATATATTTTCTCTCAAAAAGTACTGTTATTTGGTCCGAAATCAAATGCCAAGATAAACAGCGGATTAAATGAAATAAAATGTTTAAACATGAAATTATTATGTAGAACCATCTCTTTTCGGTTGATTACACACACATTAATTTTGCTTTTGCGGACTCCACAATAATGGAAATCCATAATAATTGTTTACGAACCAGTTTTCGGTAGGCACGAGTCATTAACCACAGTAAAGTAATATTAAAACAGGCTCCTGGGGGGTTAGCACGAACCACTATCGTATGTCAGTGTAAATTTTGGCATTCGGACGATACGTTGTCGATACGATAGTGGTTCATGCTAACCCCCCAGGAGCCTGTTTTAATATAACTTTACTGTGGTAAGGGGGCAGAACCTTTCTATATTGCATCCCCTAGGGTACCTACTTGAAGACGTATTTTGATAACAATCAAAAGGCAAATACAAAAAGGACTGATGATTTACATAATTTGCACACTTTTTTGTTATGTTAACAAAATCAAAGGACGAAGTCGGAAATTTTATGGTTGAAAAGGCTAATTTATACGGGAGTTTGTTCTGACCGTAATTTTTCCGCAATTGCCTCTCTCACCAATTCCATTAGTTACGTGTAGGAACAACAGGGCTTACAAACTAGACAGATATTCTCGGACATCTTACTTAGATATACATATATATTGCCCACCTTCATTATCAGATCAATTCGCTGTCACATTGTATGTTAAATGAAAATAAAACCGGCCAAGTGCGAGTCGGACTCGCACACGAAGATTCCGTACCATTATCTATAAAAAACCGGTCAAGTGCGAGTCGGACTCGCGCATTAAGGGTTCCGTACCATTATTTTTAGAAGCAAAAAAATAACGTTTGTTACATGGGAGCCCACTTACATATTTATTTTGTACTGTTTTTAGTATTTGTTGTTATAGCGACAACAGAAATAAAAAAAAAAAAAATGTTTTTCTGTTGTCGCTATTGTTGTTGAAAATTTCAACTGTCTAGCTATCACGGTTCATGAGATATATCCTTGTGACAGACAAACGGACAGCGAAGTCTTAGTAATAGGGTTCCGTTTTTACCCTTTGGGTATGGTATCCTAAAAATAGCATCACGGCTATAATCTCCAAGTAGTTACGGCAGACCAGAGATCTCCAGGCGCTAAGATCATTGAAGATTTCTAAGGGGGCGAAAATCTAATTAAATATTGATACTCGTAGACATCACTAAAACAACTGAAAAATAGGTAGCTATACCCATATTTTTTTGCATGAAGGTGCTTAGAATCACAAATTAAAATAATCTCATATTTTTTTGGAACTAGATCGGTACCGCGTCTGGTCGTAACAAAACAAAGATACCGCTAGGCAACTAGTACATATTTACTTATTCATATAGACCCAATAATGTTAGTCATAAACGATATCGTCCATTGTTAACTTTTATAACTTACTCGTAAAATCTTATCTATCGGGTACGGTATAGCTATAGGTACCTACTCGTAGGTACGCCCACCTTTATATTTTTATATCGCATTAAGCGTTTATTATTGTACGTATTCTAATGTATTGACCAGATCCAAAAATAATTGATAATACTTTTTTTTTAATTAGAAATACGGCTAATTACCACGTTTTTTTTTGTATTGCTTACGTTTTGAGACTATTCAGATGTTCTTCATAAATTTTTTGGCGAATACGTTGAACGCTAAACCGTTTTGAGAGAAAAGCATTTAAATTATTATGTTTCATACTACAAAACACATGTAAAAAAAAACTATAATAAGTATTCTATCAGTTATCTAGTTCCTATAGTACAAGCTTTGCTTAGTTTGGGGCTAGATAGCTCTGTGTCATAATATTCACCAATATTTATTATTATAATATCGGTACCTATTCTCCATAGTTTGTAGAATACTCGGGATGTCATAAGGATGCTCGAACACCAAGGTGTTCGAGTTAATTTACAAGTAAATTAACGTTACAGTTAGTCAAAGCACTAACTTAATCGTCGGTTCTATGAAAGCTATTGAGTTGTTTAGAACTAGGTCGTTGAGCTGCGTGCCTAGCATAAACAAACACCTAAGAAAAGTTTATTTTACTGAAGTATGTATACACAAAAACCTTTCTTTTTTCTTAAGTTGATACTTGAATTTTTTGGTGTTTTGTACGGGCCGAGTCTACCCGGATAAGACGGAAAAAGTGATAAACCCGCATTATCTTGAAAACTCAAACTCAAAAAGAAACTTTTTAATTTAGATAGCTAGTATGATTATTTAACGAATTGTATAAAAATGAACGGTTTAGCTGTTCATAGTTTTGAGTATAACTAAATTAGTGTTTCGGAAGAGCCAACTTTGGAAAATAAATCTATCGAGAAAAGTTTCACCAATCGTGTTTCTTTCTATAATTTATCTAGATTAAATCTATAAGCTATCTTTGTCATAAAAACAAAAATGTATGTTTTGCGGTTATTGAGAAAAAAACGATTCTGCATTCATCAAAAACATCGTGATTAGTAGACTTAACTATAAATTTTGACACGGGTATTTATCACGTAATTACCTAGTGTCTGCCCTCGACCATGGCTATTATAACATCGAAACGTCGGGAAAATAAAATGCCATCAAAAACATAACTTGTATGTACTTGTTGTGCGTTGCGAGACTTTGCTTTTTTACAAGTTATGTTTTTGATGGCATCTCATTTATATTTGTAGATTACTTTTTAGGGTTCCGTACCTAAAGATTAAAAACGGAACCCTGTTACTAATACTCCACTGTCCGTTCGTCCGTCTGTCCATCTGTGCGTCTGTCCGTCTGTCTGTCTGTCGGTCTGTCGGTCTGTCGGTCTGTCGGTCTGTCTGTCCGTCTGTCTATCACAGGGCTGTATCTCATGAACCATGATAGCTAGACAGTTGAAATTTTCACAGATTATGTATTTCTGTTGCCGCTATAACAACAAATACTAAAAACAGAATAAAAAAAATATTTAAGTGGGGCTCCCATACAATAAACGTGATTTATAGATAATGGTACGGAACTCGACGTGCGCGAGTCCGACTCGCATTTGGCAGGTTTTTTTAGGATTTTTACACTAAACACTAATTGTGTTTCAAATTTGAAGCTTCTATGTCTGCTAGAAGTGCCTTAAACTTTTGATGATCGGTCAGTCAGTGAGTGAGTGAGTGAGTGAGTGACAAAATAGGAAACTTTGACCAGTTATAATTCTTATCTACTGGTTCAAATTGAATGAAATTTGAAATATACCGTGTTTATATAGTGACTGCTTGGTTACTGAAAATTCAGGCTTCTAGTTTTATCCAGAACGAAGTTATAGGGGGTCGTAAATGGCCTGAACTGCTTCGAGAAAAGGATGGTACAGCCGTGCCGCTTTATTGCTTGACTTGGCGGGGGCACTGCCGTGCCCCCAATATAAGTAATTACGTGATAAAGACCCGAGTCAAAATCTATAGTTATGTCTACTAATCACGGTAGTTTGAAAAATATTTTTGTTTAGCAGCGATTTATTTGTTTGAGCATGGCAATCGAAAGAATAATCAATAAAATATATTTCTAAACTAAAGCTATACTCTACGTCCAAATGTAATTCTTGTCTATTCTTTGGTAGAAAAATAAATATCTTGGATAAATGTGCTTCTAGCTGGATTCATATCAACGGATAAAAAATGGTCAGAAAAAAGCAGTTAAGGGAATTCAATTTCCGCTGCGGCTTTTCATAAAGATACTTCGACAGACGACACAAAAATAAAATTAGCCAAGTGCGAGTCGGACTCGCGCACGAAAGGTTCCGTCCCATTATCTATAAAAAACGCCAAAAAACACGTTTCTTGTATGGGAGCCCCACTTAATTTTTTATTTTATACTGCTTTTAGTATTTGTTGTCATAGCGGCAACAGAAATACATCATCTGTAAATATTTCAACTGTCTAGCTATAGTGACAGACAGACGGACAGACGGACAGCGAAGTCTTAGTAATAGGGTAAAAACGGGTTTTTACCCTTTGGGTACGAAACCCTAAAAACATTTTGTTGTGTTGTGTACCATATTTTATATATATCCTACCAAGCCATCTGCAGCAGCTATAATTTAAGTTTAGTCTTATTTATATTTATAAGGGTTTCGTACGTCGGGACTAAAACATAGAACGCTTATAGGATCTCTCGTGTCTGTACGTCTGTCACAGTCAATTTGCTCCGAATCTACTAGAGCGATTAAGTTGAATGACCCAAACACGGATGTGTAATGTGTAACGTAAATAAATAAATTTAGATGAGGAGGAATTGGATCACAACTGTAATCCTCAAGCACGGTTAACATCCTCTCAGATCTCCAGTCGCTTAGATCCTTTGAAGATGTCTAGTGGGGGTAGTCAGAAGCACGTCAAAACATTGAGCAAGTGTTTTTTGATGCGCATTTAAATTTTTCGAACAGAAAAATCCATTGATGCACGCCGAGATCTAAACCCACGACCTTCAGATTGAAAGTCGAGGTACCTTCCCACTCGGCCAACACGTATAACAAAAACGTTTTTCAAACTGTACCGTTTGATACATTAAATAAAAGAGATTGCGGATCTCAAATATATTTATAATTTAAAATAAGTTTTACAGTAAAATTTAAGTTGAAAATGTAACGTTTATTTCCGAAACTAATGGATTTATTTCACCTAGCAGATGTCTTATCTAGGTATTCGAGTTTAGATAATCGAGTTTCCAACGTCACGTTAGACGTCAAATTTGTAATCTGTAAGTAACCTGATGCAGAAATGGCAGAATTCAAAGGCAGAGAATTAGTTTACCTATGATGCATTTACCTTGTCTTGCCAGTTCTAGCTTTTGGAGATTAATTAAGTTACCAACGTCGTGCACGTTAGGCATTGGATATTAAACTTGTAGCCTGGGGTTAGCATGAAACACTATCGTATCGACAACGTATAGACCAAATGTCAAAACTGAAACTTTTTCTATAGTAAAAGTGTCACTTTTGACATTTGGACGATACGTTGTCGATACGATAGTGGTTCGTGCTCAGGCCACTGATGACATGGCACGCTTCAAAGCCTTCTGTGAAAGTTCTTTCGTGTATGAGTAACTTTCTGTGTAAGCGGCCATGACTCGACTTATTAAGTCATGGTGTTGGATATTGAATGATTGCTACTCAAATTATACGAGTGGAAACCCTAGCGACTTTGTTCACATGAAGTTATTTTTAAATCGACTGCAACACCCGATACACCCCCTTATGCCAGGCGCACAGTGGAGTTCAGCGAATTTAAAATTTATTAATTAAATTTTATAGTTATCCAATCGAAATAAGGTATATATTTCAATGCACTGTAATCTCGCAAAACTGCGCTGCGAGCATCGAAATTGATAAAAAATATAAAATATGTTTAAAGAAATAAATATAATGACTGTACCTAGCCAATACATTTATGAAAATCTAATGTATGTTCGTAAAAATATTAGTTTGTTTAAGAAAAATAGCGATAATCATGATGTAAATACTAGAAATAAAGATAAACTCGCTGTTCCCACGACTAGGCTCACTAAGAAGAAACTAAGAAATCATTTCAAGGGCAATGTGTACGCTTCTATAACAAAATCCCAAGTGACATGCAAAAGCTATCTATTAGCAAATTTAAAAACTTAATTAAACGTAAACTATGCAAAAAGGCTTACTATAAAATATCTGATTATTTAGACGACAAAAAGCCTGGGACTGCTCCAACTCGCTCTATCATTAATAATTAAGATTCATTATGTAATAAAAATAAGTACAAAGACTTAAAAAAAACAAAAACAATGAACAAATTAAACTAATTAAATTAAATTTAACTAAATTTGACGATTCTAACTAAATGATCCAAGTGATTTCAATGAATAAACGATATTTTGATTTTGATTTTGATTTTAAACTTTATTTTTATTAGATAACTATTATATTCCATTGATAAATTTTAAATAATCTACCTCACCGTGCGCCAGTGTGCGTCAATTATTAGGGGTTGAATTTCGAAAATTCCTTTCTTAGTCCATCAAAAGGAACGCACCTTTCAAATTTCAAGTTCCTATGACCAGTGGTTTAGGCTGTACGTTGATAGATCAGTCAATCAGTAACGCAAAAGTTTTATTTGGTATGCGTGTATTTCAATTACACAGAATTCAACCGTTTAGATGAAAATTGGAATATCAAAGGTGGTGCGTGACCTGGAATTGAATAATATATTTTTCATCCCACCATCTCGGAAAGAGTATTTTTGCTCTTCAATATCTGAGTGCAAAAGCCGTTTTTATTCTCTAGAGGATAAAGTAAATTGAATTTAGAACATCACTAGGTAGGTAGTAGTGCACTAAGTTTGTGAATAAAAAAAATCATTACACCTCACCTCACCTCATATTTGCTACCTCTATGGTGCCGAATATATCATACAACTTTTTTTTTAATTTGTTAATAACTCAGACTCGGAACCTTCTTGGTGTTCTTTTTTCAATTTGCTTTGTACGCGGTTCTTTACGCGGCATTTTTTAATTATTAAGATTATTCTGTAATACTTACCTGTCATAATGTAGTAGTTAATACCTAAACTGAAATAAAAGTACCTATCTTGTGATTGTAAACGTTTTTTTTTGCATTTAGTCATTTCCTCGCTGAGGTGGAATGAAAAGTTACGTGTTGCACTCGAGTGCAAAGATTTTTCACCTCGTGCTCTTTTGATTCCCTCGCTAACGCTCAGGATTCTAATTTTGAATCACTCGCTGCGCTCGTGATTCAATTTTAGAATTCTTCGCTTGCTCGGTCATCAAAATTGAACACGCGGTTAAAAAGCAACTTTGCACTCTTGTATAACAAATAACTATTATCCGGGTTCCTCGCAAATAGTCGCGGACTAAATTGGTATAGTCGGGATCTAATCAATATAATCTATCAATTCAGCGACCATGTATTTTCATGAGTCCGCTGATAAATTCGGTAATGATAGGATTTCAATGGTTTTTCTCATCTGGCTCATTGCCATACAGCGTGACAATGCTGCCAGCATCTTGGGGACATTTCCGCCCGACTGGTCCGGTAGTGATCTAGACACAACTTGTCTACAACTTGTTACTTTTGACCATTTACGTATTTACGACTGTCTCTAGTGTGTTTTGTGTAAATATTATGTGAATTTAATAATACTATGACTGGCCTTACAGCTCAGTTGGTAGTAGCTCTGCCTTCTACGCTGTAGGTTGTGGGTTCGATCCCCACAGAGGACAAATATTTGTGTGATGAACATAGATGTTTGTTCTGTGTCTGGGTGTTATTATGTATCATATGTATGAATTTACAAAAAAAATGGTATATAAGTATTCTATCTCGTTCTCATAGTACAAGCTTTGTTTAGTTTGGGGCTAGATGGCGCTGTGCGATAATGTCCACCAATATTTATTTATTTATTATTTCTGTAAATAAAGACCTGTAATATAAATTAAAATCTAAAACCAAATTAATGACAAATAGCGAACACGTGACCATAATGGCTGACAAAACACCACTAGACTACGTAGAAGAATACGTGTATCTTGGGAAATTAATATCTTTCAAAAAAAACAAGACACACTGACAATATCCAAAGACGAATAGCAGCCAGCTGGGGAAAGTTTTGGAGCTACAAGGAAATTCTAAAATCAACGCTACCAATTCAGTTCAAGAAAACAATTTTAGACTCTTGTATACTAACTACCATGCATTTTACCTATGGTTGCCAAACGTGGATATTCAACAAAATCAATAGAGACAAAATTTATAAGTGCCAAAGAGCAATGGAACGAAACATTTTAAACATAAAACTGAAAGAGCTCGGAAATCACTACATAGTATAAAGCAAAGTCGCTTTTCGCTTCCCGCGTATGTATGTTTGCTTATATCTTTAAAACTACACAACGGATTTTGATGAGGTTTTTTTAATAGATAGAGTGATTCAAGAGGAAGGTTTATATGTATAATACATGCATAATATAGTAGAGAAACACTGATAATTTTAGAGGTTTCTAATGTGATGTCGTAAATAAACATATTTTTTTTTCTACAATAAAGTCCGCGATGGTATTAGAAATGTCTTACGCACAGCGAAGCGGGCACGGGTCAGCTAGTACGCAATAAAACAAAGGCCATAGACGTTCTTAAACACGCATAGAAATTAAAATGGAAGTGGGCTGGTCACCTAGCGCGCACCATAGATCAGAGATGGACCAAAACTGTAACAGAATGGCAAGGACCGCGGGGAACCCGAGCCAGAGGCAGACCACAAGAAAGATGGATGGACGAACTAATGGCAGTAGCTGGGATAAAATGGACAGACGAAGCACAAGATCGAGAAATTTGGCAAGCTCTGGAGGAGGCCTTCACCCAAAGAGCGGACCTCAACAACGACATTCCATAAACTAAAAGAAAAATAAAATATTAAGGTTTTATAAATAATTAATTTACACATAATAAATTAATTAAAATACCAATTCAAACTAATGAAATTTATATTGCATGTAATGTTTATGTATGAGGAAATAAAGGCTATTTTATTTTATTATTATTATAATAGAAATTAGCATTTACTTAAAACTTATACGTACAAGCAGAGAGTTAGAACATTTTTAACTTGTACTAACTAATAGTACAAGTTAAAAATGTTCGTTGTATCTATACGGTTAATTTAGCTTGTTCGATGAGCATCACACTGGAAATCTATTGGCTAAATCACTGGCCTGATTCTTCTAGGCTTGGTCGCAAAGACATAGCTTCATCTAGCTTATATGTAGTAATAATTGTTTGTTTGTTTGCATCGAATAAGCTCCGAAACTACTGGACCGATTTGAAAAAAATCTTTTACCATTAGAATCTTACATTATCCCTGATGAACATAGGCTATAGAATATTTTCAAAAACGTTAGGGATCTGTTTGAAAACTTCGATAATGTAACCCAACGTGTGACAAAAAATAAAAAAAAACATCCTTATATTGCGTTTGCTGCAGAAATTATTGACAATAGAGCAAAGTGATGTACTTACAGTTTTATAGTTGATAGAATACTTATATACTTTTTTTTTTAAATGCATTATAACACCCAGACACAGAACAAATATTTGTATTCGTTGGGGATCGAACCTACAACCTACAGCGCAGAAGGCAGAGCTGCTACATAATACCTAGCACTCTCGTAAAATCAATTTTAGAGATTGGCTTGATACCATTCTCGCCTTTACTCCACTTCCAGCGTATATAAAATGTCTTTGCATTATTTAATAACATCACTGGTCCTTTCACAGCGCTAACAAAAGATGCCATAGGACTGATCATTATCATTCTACAGGGTGTAAGACAGCTCTCAATAACTGAAGGCATACCAAAATTGCTTCAATTTGATGAATGTTCAACTTTTTTTGTATTATATGTATAAGCGAGAAATATTATTTTCATTCAGGCATTCGAGATTTTGGATAAGGAAAGAAATTCACCACTTTTGTTATCGTTTTTCTCGGCGATAATCTGAATTATCTACCGCGTTAAGGTTTCATATTTATAAAATAGATCTCAGGGGGTTAGCATGAACCAGTATCGTATATCGACAACGTATCGTCCAAATGTCAAAACTGACACTAAAAGTAAAAGTGTGTAAAGATTATATTCGATTTTCGATTATGGTTCGTGCTCAGGCCACTGTTTAAAAAAGTGTTGATGAAACCTCATATTATTGAAAATTCTATATACTTAACGATATCCCAATCGATGGGAAAAATAACCTTTCCCAGGTAGGTACCTCGGAAAAACGTTTATTATCGTTTGATCTTCATAACTGTGTTGTGTACGGGTCACAAATATGTGCACAATTTTAGCATAAATACACTCGTAGACTCAAATACCTCTGACTCGGGATAAAATAGAAGTTTTCAAGTTTAGGGTTTTACCCATAATTTAATACCCAGAAATTTATATTGTCAAGGGATATAGATAATTAATCGTTGGTTACAGGAAAACTTCAGCTTTGACGTCAGTAAATAATATAAAGTAATAATTTTACGAGCACTTTACCAATTTATTTTACTTACTCAAAAAAGAAACCGGCCAAGCGCAAATCGGACTCTCGCACGAATTAAGGGTTCACACGAATCTATAAAAACCGGCAAAAAAATCAGGTTTTTGTATGTGAGCCCCACTTAAATATTAACTGTATTCTGTTTTTAGTATTTGTTGATTTAGCGGCAACAGAAATACATAATTTGTGATTCTTCAACTGTCTAGCTATCACGGTTCATAAGATACAGCCTTGTGGCAAACAGAAAGACGGATAGACAGACGGACGGACAGCGGAGTCTTAGTAATAGGGTCCCGTTTTACCCTTTGGGTACGGAACCCTAAAAACCATTCGCGCGAGAACTGTTATGCTCTGTATAGTCACCAGACTTAGACGTTTTAATGAAAAGCGTATAAAACGGTATAGCATCTGCTCTAAAGGTGAAAGGCTAAAAATATATGAAGCCCAGGTCTCGAGCTCTGTTTTAAATTGGCATTCATAAAACTTTTTAAAATTGCTTTTATCTCTTGTAGATTTATGAAGCAAATTCAATTTTTTTTTTAATTTTCACACAGCACCATCTAGCCCCAAACTAAGCAAAGCTTGCACTATGGGAACTAGATAACTGATAAAATACTTATATATCTCATATAAATACATACTTACACGTGATTAATGATAACATCCAGAAACAGAACAAACATCTATGTTCATCACACAAATATTTATTTGTCCTGAATGGGGATCGAACCCACAACCTACAGCGCAGAAGGCGGAGTTACTACCAACTGAGCTGTGAGGCAGTCTTCTCAGTCATTCCTCCGTTACCAGTAAGTAGGTGTCCTGTCCATCTCTAGGGAATATGTCTTATATCGGTATTATGAGAAGGAAGAGAAAAGTTACCTTTACCTGCCTTTATAGGTACATCCAGTGGCGGATTTACTACCAGGCAGAGTAGGCTGGAGCCTAGGGCGGCAGAATTTAAGGGTGCGGCAAATTTGGGTTAACTTTTTCAAACATCTTAGTTATTTTAGCCTTTATCGTCCCACTGCAGTGGGGCTATTTTGTAAAAACATGATTATCATGTTATGATGTTGAATTCAATAACCTAATGTTAGAGAATACCTAATCTGTACACTTTTCATAGTAACTATGCACAGTTTATGCCCTGTAGGTATTGTATTGGAAGCGTAGATAAAGGTGCTTAAACTGCATAAAAAGCGTAGGTATTATGGCATTCAGTACCATAACATGATAATCATGTTTTTACAAAATAGCCCCAGATGCCTCCCTCCATACATCTCGATATCTAGCTAAATATGGCCAATCACTTGATTTTGCCAAATGTCTTACGGGAATTAAAACAATATATACAGATATATATAGATATATAAATACTAATACTAATATTTTTACTATTAGAATAATTTTAATTTTAGATTTTATTTAGCTATGTCCTAACAGGACCCATGTACTAATTACCAATACTACTTACCCTATCATAAGACCTATACCTACTATGTATTGTACATGATGCAAATAAATAAATAAATAAATAAATAACGTGTCTATATATAATACGTCATTGGTTCTAACAAAGAAAAATACATTTGAGAATTTATTTCTCTTCTCCTTGAGATTTTAAGGACTTTGGTACTTATACTACCTATAAGAACGAATAACCCAAGCGCAATTATTGAAATTAGAATATCTTTCGTATAAGTGAGTTTTATTATCAGGGAACTGTTTTTTAAGAACGTATCTTATGTACTAGGTACTAGGTACTATCTTATGTACTGTACTTAAGCCTTCCATTATTTTTGTTACAAGTTTTTATTTATTCATTTTACTTGCGTACCTTATTCATACCATCGTACTACGTTTATTTGTATTAGGAATTGTCAATGATTAACAATACTAAGAGATCTGTAAGGCCTGTTATTAAATACTATCTGATTAAAAACTATGTCTTAGATTACAAGCTTTTGGTATTTTTATTAAATAAACTATTAGATTAGAAACATTAGTCTCTATAAGGTACGTTTCTAAGTCATAAATCAAGCAATAGCTTTCGTCATCCAGAAGTGAACCAACGAGTTCCAAATGAAAAAGAAATAAAACTATTTATTGCAGTGGATAATATGGTTCTAGCTCTAGACATAAACCGCAGACGTTATCCAATTTTATCTCCGCAGACATTCCACATTTCAGTTTCATCTTACTCATTCTGTATTAACGCATTATTAAATAAGATAGGGAGTTAGAATATAAATAATTCATCAAAAAGACGATTTTATTGTTTTAACCCTCGTATTCAAGAACGACACTATGAGAACACGCACCCACAGTGGACGAAATCTTTTTTCATAAACATCACTTTATGTGTTGAGCGGCACTATGGCGCACACTACCATGTATGTGCCTCTAGAGCTCAACGTTGGATAGAGGCACACGACAATGTGCCTCTAGTCACACTATGCAGTGTCGCACCACACATAAAGTGATGTTTATGAAAAAATATTTCGTTCACTGTGGGTGCGTGTTCTCATAGTGTCGTTCATGAATACGAAATAATTAAATTAAATTAATTTATAATTAATTAATTTTACTTCATAATTTCATTCATTTTTTAATTTTTCATTTATTTTTTTTATTTGTTTTCATAAATGTTGTTCCACATACTTACAGTGGCCTGAGCACGAACCACTATCGTATCGACAACGTATCGTCCAAATGCCAAAACTGACACTTTTTTATACAAAAAGTGCTAACATGCTAACCCCCCAGAATGGGCACAGATGAACAGTTTATTGTGACGAGATGTGCCAAAATGTAATGTTTGGACGTGCCTCGACTATCTCCTTAGACATTTTCTAGAATCTAAGTGCTGGAAAAACTAAAAAGATGTCTATCGTACTTGGAGATTACAGTCGTGATAATTTTTTTATTGTTTAACATCTCACGTGTTGCGATTACTAGTAATTGATTTTCTTTTTGAAATCAACCGTACTATACGGTGGACTGTAAACATCGACTACACACTGTGTAGTAGATGACTGTAATGAAAAACTCTTCTCATCTTAGCGAATATCGCTTTCTCATTTCAAAAAAGATTTTCTTTTTAAATAAATTTGAAATTTGAAATAAATTCTATTTCTTCATGACCTCAAATAAGTTTCAAAGAAATAAGGTTGCGATTTTCGGTAAATATAAAATATGAATTCGTGAAAAGCGATAATTGCTTCTCAAGAAGTAGGTAAGGCACTCGTATATCAAATTTAATCTAAGTATACCTATCGTAAGCAAGTTTCTGTACATATTTTTTGTTCATTGCTTGAGTGTACAAATATAAATGCAAGAGTCGCCTGGAGATTATCACCTTCGATAATTCCCATAACATGCTCGCCCCAAAATGTGCGAAAGACTTTCCCCATAGCCCTAGAACCACAAACAACATTTAAGAAAACTAGCCGACCCGTGACAGACGTTGTCCTGTCAAAATTCAATAATCGAATAGAAAAGACTGAATGTTTTTAGTCTTTGATGTCAGATTTGTTGCACATCAGCGCTATCTAAACCAAAATCATCCCTTTTGCGTTTTTATCATTTTGGGGATGATTTTCATATTTTTAAGTAGTCTATGTTTTATTCTGGCATTATATCTACATCTACAGCTAATTTCAACTTAATCCGTTTTGTCGTTTAGGCCTGATTGAGGCACAAACATACATACAAACTCACAAACTTTCACTTTTATGAAAATATTGTCATTTTAGAAGGAAGGTACTTACATTCAAAGCGATGATAAAGAAATCCAAGGTGAACAAGAACGCCGTTATCGGATTGAAATTCATCTGAAACAAAAATTAGGTGTACGGTAAATATATCGGAAATCTATTTATTGGTAGCGATCTAATGAAATATTTTGTTCATTCTTCGAATGACGTCGGAATAAATTTGTATAAGAGTTCATAAGGATAAAAAAAATATTACAAACGGTGTTTGTTTGCCAGGTATTTTTTTTCCAAATAACTAGCTTCCGCTTGCGATTTCGCTGTAATATTCGGATGAAAAAGGCTTATGATATTTCAGGTCAGGAATAACATACTCCAGTTTTTTTAAAATATTTTCAGCTGGCGTTCATAATGGACTATACATACATAAATAGGCAACCTACCTATTGTAGGTAAGCAAGCATATTAAAAGCTAAAATGCACAACTAAAATATATACATTTTTAATGCGAAAGTTTGTGAATTTGTATGTTTGTGAAAGTTTGTGTTTCAATCACGCCATGAATGCTGAACTGATATGAATGTGGATCAGAACAAATGCAATCCCGGTTCCCATATTAGGTACGCTACGCTATTATGTACGCTTGTTGATTTTGCTACCATTTGTGGTAGAAGTAGCAGCAGAATCAAAAACCGGTCAAGTGCGAGTCGGACTCGCGCACGAAGGCTTCCGTTCCATTATCTATAAAAACGGCGAAAAAACACGTTCGTTGTATGGGAGCCCAACTTAGATATTTATTTTATTCTGTTTTGTTATAGCGGCAACCGAAATACATGATCTGTGAAAATTTCAACTGTCTAGCTATCACGGTTCATGAGATACAGTCCTGTGACAGACAGACGGGCAAACGGGCAGACGGGCAGACGGGCAGACGGGCAGACGGGCAGACGGGCAGACGGGCAGACGGGCAGACGGGCAGACGGGCAGACGAGCAGACGGGCAGACGGACAGACTGACAGACGGACAGACGGACAGACGGACAGACAGACGTCTGTCTGAAGAAGTCTTAGTAATATTGACCCGTTTTTAACCATAGTGTACGGAACCCTAAAAACGGGGAAGTAGTCCGTGACCTGGAACAGCATGGGCTACTTTAAATCCAGTTATGCGACCAAAGCCGGCAGCGGATGATGTCCAACATAATAGCTAAAAGAGTGGGGTTCTTTTTAGGTCAACACATTCACACAGTTTCTGGAGGGCGGAAAAATGAATGTATGTCACCTTATTTGCCATGAAAATCATATTTAAAAGAGGCCTCACAGTTAATGACTTAGAAAGCTTGTTCGAGTAGCTTTTGGGGTGCGGTCTGTTTATGTTTATTTTATGAGACGCGTTTTATTGTACCTTTTGTGTCTATAGTCGAAGATTGAGCACGTAACGTTACATTACGCTGAGTACGTTCTTTGGTATAGGTTTCATCATTTATACGGTCGTTCGTATGCAATTGAATGATTTATTGTTTTCAAAGTGATGCCAGTTAGTTCCACATAAGTGTCTTGTTAGAATATACCTAATAGAATAGAATAGTTTACTTTGTGTCACAGCAAAATTACATTACATAAATAATATCAGAGATTTTATTGTTACTCGTGCCATGTGTCTGATATCGCTGAGATTTCTGAATTCCATTACATCTAAAGTTATTCATATTCATTTATTGTTTCAGTTGGTATACGCAATGACGTTATTATAAGAATTTTACCTACAATTTTTATATTTATTGTGCACGATACGAGTAAGTATAAATTTTATGAATATTCTATCTATTTCCGTAGTTTAGTAGAGTATAACAAATATAGTGTGTATTTAGATTAGTCCTGAAGTTCTGAAAATGGAAAGCTCATTTTAAATGCGAAAGTACCTATGATCTGTTTCATTGTTTATTTCTGAATCACGTCGTAACTGGTAAATAGATTATGTTTGGGTTGAAATATAGGAAGCTTTATACGTGGACCAGAGAAGCTAAGTTATTAAATATATCAGGACCGCAAAATATAATTCTAACTTATTTATGATATAGGACTTATTTGTTATTATGTCACATTGCTGTAACATGAGCTATTCGAACAAACTTAATACCTAGCAATTCCTAATTTGGTGACAAACATAATAGAAATAACCGGTTATTACTTTTATGTTTGTTACCTCAGGTGTGATACGAGTACCGGTATTCGTCCTTCTGTCAACTGTTACCGGTCAGTTGTCTTCGTCCTCCGGACCGCCAATTACATTGATTAAACGGTCCATTATTACCCTTTAACGTTTTACTGGCTTATAAAAGTAATCTTTTCATCCCCATTAACAAAGCCGTGGTATAATAAAATAAGGAAACCTTAGCCAGCCCGTCAATTTGGCTCACTCGTAAAATGTTCTAAGATTTATTCATGTTATATGAGCCGAATCTGAAAACAATGGGATCGCGTAATGAATTAATGCCTTCGGTAATACGATGTTTGTGACAGCTCTGATGAAGAATTATTTAAGACTGATAGAATATGGATTTTTATTTATATTTAACAAATTTATCATGCCTTATATCTACTCGTACATATAAATGAAGCTCTATTTCTTTTGGTCGCGCCATAACTTGAAAACGACTAAAAAATATTGGATAATATTTTTTTGTTGTGTTTGTTATTGTCAGGAAAAACCAGCGTAAAATTGTAAAATCACTATCACTACATGGTATAAAGCAAAGTCGCTTTCCGCTTCCCGCGTATGTATGTATGTATGTTTGCTTATATCTTTAAAACTACACAACGGATTTTGATGCGGTTTTTTTAATAGATAGAGTGATTCAGGAGGAAGGTTTATATGTATAATACATGCATAATATAGTAGAGAAACACTGATAATTTTAGAGGTTTCTAATGTGATGTCGTAAATAAACACATTTGTTTGCGCTTACATTGCAAATGCTGGCTGAACCCCACGAGATATATCAAAATAATGTACTACAGTATTGTACACCTTAAAAACGTCTACAAAAAAGTCCACGATGGTATTAGAAATGTCTTACGCACAGCGAAGCGGGCACGGGTCAGCTAGTTGCGGATAAACTGAAAGTGCTTTTTGCTAAGGGATTATTGGAATTTGATAGGATAACGTCTGTCGAGACAGCGAGTATTTAAACAAATTAAAAATAGTAGCCTCTGAACAGAAATTAAGCATACAATTTTTATCTGCCTATCTGTCTGTCCGTTCACGTAAAAACTACAGAAACATGTCTTTTTCACAGTGTAGTATAAAGCTTAACCTCCAACGTAGCAACTTGCGTAGGTTTCATGACATCTCTACCCCTGGAAAGGATTTTAAAGTGTAGCAATTAACTCCAAAGCTTGAAAAAATACTGAAATTATTTACTTTGTAGAATATTTTCTTTGGGTCTGAGAGTTTTTTATAATAACCACGTTTGAAAGGAGATTTTAAGTATGGCTCAATCATCATCAAAGTTGGCATCAAATATCTTCATATGTAGGTAAGTATTTAAAGATTTCAAATATGTATGGAAAAGACGCCTAAAGTTCAAAGGATTTTATTACGTTATGGTGTTAAAAGATACTTTGGTGTAAAAATCTTTATGTTGAAAATAAGTAAATTGAGAGTACTTGTAGTGTAGAGAAAGCATGTCTACCGATTGCATGGTTGCGGGTTCTGTATGTGATCTGGTCGGAAACATAGTTTTAAATTAGATATCCGTGGGTCTAAAAATAAACTAAAAACCCGTTTAAAACTACAACATTTCCGCTTAATGCTTTCAGACGGTCCACTCGGGAAAAAGGTTAGTATATTTCTTGTTAATTTGTGTAGGTACAGTTGTTCCATCTCACGAAGGTGGGCAGTACTTGTAGTTATGATGTATATCAACACACAGTTATGTGTGCGTGTTGTAGACTTGATGTGTTTATACACGCGCTATTGTGTGCGTGTTTGCGCTACTCACGCCTGCGTGAGATAGAACAACTGTACCATTTAACATTAAAACAGGAACAAGGTGATACTAAATGAACGCCTAATACCACTTACGTGCACACGAAGTACGCTAAGCATAGTTTTAGAGGCAAAAAGATAGCGTACCCCACTCACAGTTTGCAAGTAGAACAAATACAGGAGGTTTGCGAACTCGACGATCGTCTCGAGGCCCATGGTGAAAATCCACGGGCACAAGAGGTACTTGAAGTCCTGAAACAAGATTTTCGATTAAATTTATAGAAAAAACTGGTTTACATTACCATAAATTTTCATATAGGCATTTTGTAGTAGGGTCAAATACCCGATTGTGGTGCCTACCTCGGCTTTAGTCATTTTAAATTTTGGCAGTCAATAACTAAGATGTCTCTATTAGTTATTGACTGCCTGAACTTGTTTAAAATCTATAGTTAATGCAATTATTTGTCTATGGTCCGTTTTGATTAGTGACAGTTGTTATACGTTATACCTACCTCTAGTTTTGTTTGACCACAACTAATGATTTCCCGTTTTGTCTATTTATATATGAATATGAATGAATAATTAATAAATAAATATCGTCTGTTACAAAACCTTTACTTAACCTAAGATATAGATAAATTAAATACTCTATTCTATGTTCTAGAATTTACTTCTAAACCAAATGGTTTATGATTATGGTTAATTAAACAATTGAAAATTTAAATGTTGTTAAAATGCCCATAACCAGCGCTCTCCTAGGTAGGCTTAGGCATTCTAGGGCGTTAGCATGAACCACTATCGTATCGACAATACTTATCGTGCAAATGCCAAAACTGACACTTTTAATATACAAAAAGTGTCAGTTTTGACATTTGGACGATACGTTTTCGATACGATAGTGGTTCGTGCTCAGGCCACTGTAGTAGGTACCTTAGTCGTCAATGGTAAAAGATCAGTCGTATCTGAATTTTTCTGCCTGTTTTTTATATTGCTTACGTAACCATATTTCGGAATGTGCCTGATAATAAATATATATTTTACGACTCTTTATATTATACTTTATACTCGTAGGTATCTTTTCGATCATTTCGATATTTACTAAATTTGTCGCTTTATGCAATGCTAAATTCTGCAACATGTGGACATGTGACAAATGGAATATTTACCGTGCCTCTGGCTACCCCCTTCAGGCATAATTAACGATCTGAGAGGATGTCTACCGTATTTAGGGATTACAGTCGTGATCCTATTATATTTCACTCAGATATTTAGATAAACACAAGTGAACTCGATCCAATCAAAAGTGTGCCAATCGAAAAAGATTACAACCCGGTCAGAATATCTGTGCAAAAACAAAACTGTATGTTTTGCGGTTATTGAGAAAAAACGATTCTGCATTCATCAAAAACATTTATTACTCGTCTTAATTCAGTCAGTCAATCAGTCGGAACTTTATGTGTAGATAAACCTCCGCAATATTTGTTCGTGTGAAGTTATTATCAAACAAACACCAAATCCCTGCACCGTTAATTGCTTTATTTATCAAGTTTGAAATTGTTCCTGCCATTTTTTTTCTACATTGAAACAAACCAACCTGTCACGTATGGAATTGTAACTACTGCAAAATGTGGGCATGCAAATAAAAAAATAATAGGATCACGACTGTAGAATGAAATCAGCACAAGTACGGTAGACAGCCTCTCAGATATCCAGACGCTAAGATTCTTTGAAAATGTCTAGTCGGGGTAGTCAGAGGCGCGTCCAAACATTATATTTGGCACATGTCCGCATTTTGCAGTAGTTAGTATTCCACACATGACAGATTGCAAGCCCTTCGCCGCAACTTTCCACTGATAGATTTATAAATCACTTTTCAGGTATTTCCGAATAGCGGTTTCGTCACTAGGGACCCTCCACTATATTATTAACTAGCTGACCCGTGCCCGCTTCGCTGTGCGTAAGACATTTCTAATACCATCGCGGACTTTATTGTAGAAAAAAAAAATGTGTTTATTTACGACATCACATTAGAAACCTCTAAAATTATCAGTGTTTCTCTACTATATTATGCATGTATTATACATATAAACCTTCCTCTTGAATCACTCTATCTATTAAAAAAAACCGCATCAAAATCCGTTGTGTAATTTTAAAGATATAAGCAAACATACATACATACATACGCGGGAAGCGGAAAGCGACTTTGCTAATCTAATTAATAACGGAATCATTTGGAGTGGCGAGTAACTCTCACTTGGTGAATTTGTTTTAATTGAGATCATACACCAGGGATTCCTTTTATCCTAACAAATTAGTTTATCACTAACAAGTGGAAGCTCTCGCGACTTTGTACACATGAAGTTATTATCAAACAGACTTTAAATCCCGCTGCACGCCGTAAGGGTTGAATTTAGGGAATTAATTCTTAGTTCTAAGATTGACAAAACAGAGAACGATTGAAGAAAACAGGAATTGAGAACAGAATCAGACAGAATCGAAAACAGATTGAAGAAACAGAAACGTTGAAGAGAAAGACTTCTGCTTATTCACGTTGACTCGCGGGCGCGGTGGCGGGCGCGGTCACGAAATATCAAACATATGACGTGATTTCCAAGTGTTCACGTTCAAAACGCACGTGCGGTCTAAGTAGCGAGCTATAGCGTTTTTTATTTTTTATTTTTGGCGTATTTTCCTGGATCAAATTAGTGACGTTTTGAAAAAAGGCCAGTTCAAGAGTACTCTAAACCGACGAGCGTGCATGAGGAATGTGATGAGAGTAAATGAAGCTAAAGAAGTATGTCAGGATCGTAGCAAGTAGAAAGCGGTGATCTCTGCCTACCCCTCTGGGAAACAGGCGTGAGTTTATGTATGTATGTATGTAAGTTCTTAGCCCTACACACCAAAAGGTACCTACACCTTTCGAATTTCAAGTTTTGTTGATAGATCAGTCAGTATTTCAGTCAGTCACTCAGTAACGCTTAAGTTTCATATATTTAGATTGTCTTAGTCAGATTTAGGGAAGATTTATATTAGACCTAGCCGGAGCCTTTTGTTAGTTTGACGGGCCTGCGGAGCTATTTTGTAAAAACATGATTATCATGTTATGGTACTGAATGCCATAATACCTACGCTTTTTATGCTGTTTAGGCACCCATACCTACGCTTCCAATACAATACCTACGCAGAAGCGTAGGTATAGGTGCATAAACTGTGCATAGTTACTATGAAAAGTGTACAGATTAGGTATTCTCTAACATTAGGTAAAATCATAACATGATAATCATGTTTTTAAAAATAGCCCTGCTGGACGGGACATGGATCAGGCACTATTTAACCTCGTCCCAGGCATTTTATCGTCTACTTGTCATTACGGCCCAGTTAAAGCCATTAGTCCTTTAAGGAGGACCACTGGGTGGCTGGAGTGATCATGTTCAGTGCCTTAAGAAGGACATTGGGCCGTACGATACAGCTTTATACAAAATGTATGTAACGTTTCAAATCCGTGCCCCGTCCGGACCTTATTCTCGTTTGAGCCTCCACCTTGTTCGATCGGCACCACACTGGAGCTCTACATAGCATTAAGGAAAGGATCATTGAAAAAAAAGGTAGACCCCAAGCCGTGTTTGTTGCCTGATTCTTCTAGGCTTGGTCGCGAGGAATCGGCGTAGCTTCACCTAGTTCCTAAGACGTTTCAAAGTGATCCTTGTTATTTTATTGAAATATGATTTTTGAATTTGATCACGGACTCGGCACGTCCCGTTCTAATATAAATTTACCCTTACATATGCGTATTTTCATAACTTAAAACTATTAAAACATCAATACTCAACTTTGTGATTACCACGAAACTCTGATGTTCATTTTAATTGAATACCTTATTGAGCCCACAGCTTTGAATTGTTTGTTTGCTGGATTACTTGAGAACTTACCGAACTTACTTGGGAAGTAAAGTAGAATTTGTCTTTTGTATGGGTAAGTAAGTAGGAATAGAATATTAAATACCTAACGAAAATACAATACGTACTCCCGATAGAAGATAGAAGAATATCGCTCCACCAAAGACATTGCGAGTTTTTGACTTCTTTATAGTAAACTTAACAAAAAAAACCTGCCAGGTGCGAGTAGGACTCGCGCACAAAGAGTTCCGTAACATAATCTATAATAATCGGCAAAAAAAAAAACGTTGTATGGGAGCCCCTTCTGTTTTTTTGTTGTTATGCGGCAACACATATGTGATTATTAAAATAAAATTAAAACTTATTCGCTCCTATTCCTTTACGTTAAAGTCTAAATTAGAGTAGGTGGCGATTATGTTGTGTCCATTATACAATTTGGGAATAAGAGGATCGTGTTATTATTCCTATTACGTTAAAGTCTCAATTCGCGTAACCTCAGGATGACAGTTTTAAAACTTAAACTTAAGTTAAAACTTAAGTTTTAAGTAATTTAACGGTTTTTTACGTAAATTTAGTCAGCATATAACAAGGTGCCGACTAAAGTGAAATTGTGACTTTCTTATTTTTTTAGCACATCCGAAATATACGAAATAAAATGTAATTTTAAAAATATTCTAAATTTAGAAATTCGTTCATTTATAGGTTACTGTAATTAAGACTTTAATTAATTAAGTTTTAATTTTATTTTTGGGAAATTTTAGGATTATCTCGGTGCCAACAGAATCGACATTAATGTAAACATCCTTTGCTCAACAGGCGCTTAGAGGCAGCAAGAGGCACGTCCAAACATAAAATTTGGCTCTTGCCCACATTTTGTAGTATTTACATAGAATACGTGACTGGTTGAAAGCCCATCGCCGATTATATAAATGCTAACTGGTTTCCTCATGATATTTTCCTTCACTTTTTGAAGTTTGATAAAAGACAATGCGTGTGTACACCATTTTTACAAGACTTGCAATTATGTAGTTGCAATGTATGTATGTTACTATGTTTGTTAAGGTGGAATCTTGCGACTCAATTTTGAAGCAGTTATCCCCAACCGATTGAGCTGAAATTTCGCATACTTATGTAACTTCGGTGACAATGCAATAATATGGTAACAACGAACTGATCTGATGATGGAGCCAGGAGCTGTTCAACAGACGATCACAACGGAACTCCTTAGTATATACTCTGAGTAATAACTTTGCATTCTTGTCAAGTTCCGATTAGAATGTTATATTATGTGAAAGGTGCTTGATGGTTTTAATGATTTTATAAAAGCTTGTTAATTAAATTTTTTGAAGCCAAAAAAAAGTCGAGGTACCGTCGACTAACTTTCGAGTATATAATGAAGCTTAATTGGTGGGTTCGAAAAATTTCGTTAACTTTGCTTTATAATCTGAACGAGTTTCTGCGTCGAAAAATGATTAACGAGCCAACAACGGAATTGCGTTGTCGAAAAAATACTTTGATGAAATAAATGGTAAACTACAAAATCATGATATTAATGCGGAATATGAAATTGCTAAGATATTTTAAACCGTGTTACAATCTATACATATAATAAAACTGTAGAAGAGTTCAATTCTGTACATTGAATAAAAACTAAAAAAAATACTCCTAGGGGCATTTATACAAGTAACACAAGCCAAAAAAATTGATTGAAATTGACATTTTGAATTTTTTGTCTGTCTGTCTGTCTGTTGTCCCGCTTTCACGCAAAAACTACTGGACGGATTTTGATGTTTGTTTTGTTATGTAGCTATTAGTCCTCGGCAAATTAGGCTACAATTTATTTTGATGATTGGAATACCAGATGTGAAACTATCTGTCCCCCAGCGAGCACGGGTCAGCTAGTTTTTTATTATAGTGTTAGATATTAAAATCTGGATGACCGAGCTTTGCTTGGTTTTTCATTGCCTGAAAACACGGATGTGAACGGAACGTTTTCTAAAAATGAAACCTTGCTCGATCGATTAATCGCCCCTGAAACTCCCTGCATACTAAATTTCATGAAAATCGTTGTAGGCGTCTCCAAGATTCACATTATTTATATACAAGAATAACTTGTTTAATGCTATCTATCCACCTTGGCTTCGCAAGAGTATACTAATTAAGATTATAGTCAGATTTATAATACCTTAAGTTAAATTATTGCTTGGCCTCACAGCTCAGTTGGGTAGTAGCTCTGCCTTCTGCGCTGTAGGTTGTGGGTTCGATCCCCACCCAGAACAAATATTTGTGTGATGAACAAAGATGTTTGTTCTGTGTTTGGGTGTGTATATAAGTATTCTATCAGTTATCTAGTTCTCATAGTACAAGCTATGCTTAGCTTGGGGCTAGATGGCGCTGTATGATAATGTCCATCATTCATATTTATTTATTTATTATTTATATATTTATTATTTATTTATTTATCGTGGGAATCCCTAATTTTTTTGTGAACAAAATATGGCCTCAGTTTCTTGTTGATAATGCAGCTTTTAATATGTGAAAGAACGTTCTTTCTTTTTTTTTGTTAACCTAGTTAAGTTGTACCGATTGGGCGGTATGGTCGCAAAGACAAAGCCCTTTTTTTTCTTACGTTTAATAAATAAAAATTAAAAAAAGTTAAAGAATTTTTTAAATTAGTCTTGTAGTTCTTTGTTTATCCATTACAAAAATAAACATTGAAAAAGCAAATAAACAATTTATTTCTCTTTATAATAATAATGTAGATCAACCCTGCGATTGTTAAGTACAACCGGCATGAAATGACGTTTAGCCTACCTACCACAGAAGGGTACCTAAATAAGATTTTATTCGGTAAATGGATTTAGTAAATGGACAGTTGGCGGTATGCGGAAGCTTATTTGTTAGACAAGTGCCCCCGACCCTTACAGGTCAAAGCGCTGTTTACCTGTTAACTTTTACAAATATTTATACAGGATATTTAATTATTGTCAAAATTATATTAAACTAGCGACCCGCCCCGGCTTCGCACGGGTAGCATGTTATTATACATATAAACCTTCCTCCTGAATTACTCTATCAATTAAAAAAAACCGCATCAACATCCGTTGTGTAGTTTTAAAGATATAAGTAAACATACATACATACATACAGACGCGGGAAGCGGAAAGCGACTTTGCTTTATACTATGTAGTGAAGTACAGATTCTACGCACAATATGACTTTTTCACTTTTTATTATGAAAAATGTCATTTCATCATCATTCATTCATTCAATAAAATGAAATTTTATGCATTATTGGATTTTAAGAATAGACAAAAATTTCGTGCCGTGATTGTTTTGTCAATAATTTGAAAGAAAACACAATAAAAACTATTTCGTGATGTCTAAATAATATTTAAAAACTAAAAAGGAAACTGACAAAAATGTTTCGTCAAAAAGTAAAGATATGTATATATGTATGTTATAGTAAAACAGATGTGGACTGTTGTACGTTATTTACTACAAAATGTATCGACTCCTATTTTTAACCGACTTCAAAAAGGAGAAGGTTATCAATTCGCCTGTATGTTTTTTTTTTGGTGGTCCCATTACCACCAAGTCAGCATCTGTTGATGGGATCCCAGGGAAATCGAGAGAAACCTTCAAAATTGATGGGCATTGGTAGTGGTTTTCAACTATAGACCTTGCCCTTCTTTCATTGGCATACACCGAGTGGTTGGCTAGCCGGGGTAGGGCTCCTAGATCTCGCGGAGGGGAGAGCCCCCCACCCCACTACAATTTTTATTTATAAACTTGAAGTCGGTTTTGTTTTTAGGTACGTTTAAAAAAAACCTAATTATTTTACAAAAATTATTAATATAACAAGCTGACCCGGCGAACTTCGTATCGCTTTAGAATTAACAAATGCTGTGTTAAGTTCCCGTTCCCGTTCTCTAATAAAGTTCAAATTGACTCTAAATTTTATTTAGAAAAAGAAAAGGGTTTGTTATTAGTGTTTTTCCGGCAATTATTCGAATTTTTCTCACCTTTTAAACCTTCCCTAGACCTCCGCGAACATTTCAAGACCAAGATAAGGTAAATCCGTTCAGCCGTTCTCGAGTTTTAGCGAGACTAACGAACAGCAATTGATTTTGATATATGTATATAGATGTGACTTTTCCCAATTTTACATCATAACAAACCATAATAAATTACAAAGTGGGCCGCGAACAAGATAGGGCCATAATAAAGCTCCGACCCAAGAGTGGTTTTTAATTCCATTCCAATATTCACGACACCCATCATTAAATTCAATGTCACCGACTTTCACTGGTTTTTTTTTTCTTAACAAATTGAATCGAGCGCGTCTGTTCAAAATTTGATTTTACCCACTATTGTGCTAGCCCCCATCTAAGGGGTGAAGTTGTTAGCTTGTAAATGGCAAGCCTCTGCCAGTGGAGCAAATTCAATTTACTTCTCGAATTATCACTTCCCGGTGATTTTAATTAGCGAGAATGTTCAAGGTGTTACTGTTCTGTCGTAAACACCTACAATGTGTCGTATTCCTATAAGTTACTAGTGGAAACTTTCGCGACTTTGTTCACTTGAAGTTATTTTTAAATGGATTTCAATCCATTTCATGAGCCGTGTTGGCTAGTTGGACGTAGGTACCTCGACTTTCAATCTGAAGGTCGTGGGTTCGAATCCCGGCGTGCTTGGGTTTTACTGTTCGAAAAATGTATATGCGCATCAAAAACACGTGCTCAAAACGGTGAAGGAAAACATCGTGAGGAAATCAATTAGTATTCTTATAAGCGGCGATGGGCTTGCAACCTGTCACGTATGGAATGCTAACTACTGCATAATGTGGGCATGTGCCAAATATAATGTTTGGACGTGCCTTTGACTACCCCCACTAGACATCTTCAAATTATCTAAGCGTCTGGAGATCTGAGATGAGGTCTACCGTACTTTGGGGATAACAGTCGTGATCCTATTTTTTTTTCTTTCCTTGTTGCATCTCTTTAGGGGTTGAATTTCGGGTATTCCTTTCTTAGTGCACTCCCACTTCAAAAGAAAAACACTCCCAAAATTTCAAGTTTTTAGCTATGCATTGATAGATCAGTTAGTCAGTCAGAATCGCAAGAGTTTTATATACAACTATATATAAAAAATCGGCCAAGTGCGAGTCGGACTCGCGCACGAAGGGTTCCGTACCATTATCTATAAAAACGGCAAAAAAATCATGTTTGTTGTATGGGAGCCCCTTAAATATTTATTTTATTCTGTTTTTAGTATTTGTTGTTAGAGCAGCAACAGAAATACATAATCTGTAAAAATTTCAACTGTCTAGCTATCACGGTTCATGAGATACAGCCCTGTGACAGACAGACAGACGGACGGACGGACAGACAGACAGACGGACAGCGAAGTCTTAGTAATAGGGTTCCGATTTTACCCGTTGGGTACTCCAAAAAGTCTTGTTAGTACATTATTTATAACTCAACTCGATTTGGCTAGTGGGGAGGTAGCTTAGAACCAGGAGACGGACAAAGGATACTTTTAATTAGGAAAATAACAATCTAAAGCGATACGAAGCCGGGTTAGCTAGTCTTATAATGTATGTACCATTCTCATGTCACATTGTTTGTAACCAAACTCGGCGTCGGCAGATTTTTATGTTTTTTTGTATATATTTGGTAAGTCAGAGAATATGTCGTAGGGTATTTTTTATACCCCTTAGTGATAAGGGTGGATTAAAATTCGGGAAAAACTGAAAGTGCTTTTTTCTGTGGGATTATTGAAATTTCGTTCTAACGTCTGTCTGGATAGTTAGTAATATATGTAGCTACATCTATATATATAATAAATATATAAGATAAAAAGAAAGTCTAACTCTATAAAAGAAAGTCGTGTTAGTTACACTATTTACAACTCAAGAACGGCTGAACCGATTTGGCTGAACATTGGTGAGGAAGTAGCTTAGAACCAGGAGACGGACATATGATACTTTTTAACGGGAACGGGAACGGGAACACAACATGTGTTAATTCTAAAGCGATACGAAGTTCACCGGGCTTAGATTAGATTTACTAGTTATTTCGAAAGACTACACTAAGTGAGTAGCGATGCATTCCCGTCATCCACTCCGTGCACTATAGGCCAGCCTTTGCCATTAAATTATCACATGTCAAAGGTGAGCTGAAAATATCGTGTAAAATATATTGGAGCGGAAAATATCGTGTAATATTCCGTGAGTGGAAAAAACTGATCACCGAAAATTAGGTGCATTGGGTGTCTATCTTTATGGATGACTAGCTTTTGCCCGCGGCTTCATTCACGTGGAACCTGGATATTCATGTACATTTATTAATTTGATAATTATTTAATCGTGCCTGGAATAGAGTGAGAGCGCTGGTTGTGGCTTGGTGTGTGGTTAATTTTCAAATAAACGGTTTATATCGAAAAAAATATTAAAATTATATTTTAAAACAATATAGAATAGGGGATTTATCTATCAGGTATTTAAACAGGCTATTAATTAATTAATTATTAATATTTAAATAGACAAAACGGGAAATATTTATAGTTGTGGTCAATCAAATCAAATCAACTGTCACAAATCAAAACGGATCATAGACAAAGAATTGTATTATCTATATATTTTAAACAAGTTTGTTTGCTATGCTCAGTTATTGACTGCCAAATATGAAAATGACGAAAATCGGGATAGGCACCAAAACAGGGTCTTTGACTCTACTTTAGAAAAAAATAAAAACCGGCCAAGTGCGAGTCGGACTCGCGCACGAAGGGTTCCGTACCATTATCTATAAAAATGGCAAAAAAAACATGTTTGTTGTATGGGAGCCCCCCTTAAATATTTATTTTATTCTGTTTTTAGTATTTGTTGTTAGAGCAGCAATAGAAATACATAAACTGTGAAAATTTCAACTGTCTAGCTATCACGGTTCATGAGATACGGCCCTGTGACAGACAGACGGACAGACGGACAGCGAAGTCTTAGTAATAGGGTCCCGTTTTTACCCTTTGGGTACGGAACCCTAAAAACGATAAAATAGGATAACGACTGTAATCCCCAAGTACGTTAGACATCCTCTCAGATCTTCAGACTCTTAGATCCTTTGAAGATGACTAGTAGGGATAGTCAGAGGCACGTCGAAACATTATATTTGGCACATGCCCACATTTTGCAGTAGTTAGCATTCCATACGTGACAAGTTGCAAGCAAATCGCCTACGACTGAATTAAATCTAAAAATACATTATAAACTTAAAATATTATACATAGATCAATAGGTATTAAAGGAAGGACAGGGAAAATAGTCTACAAATACATCCACTGAATAAAAAAAGACGTGTGGCACTCGGAGACTGCCGCGGTAAAGCTATTGCATAACATTTTTTATCAACTTATGTATTTATAATTATTTATTTATTTATTTTATTTATCCTTTTTTCGAAGAGGGGGATTAGGCATGCGCAGTAACGCCGATACAACCAATGCCACCTATTGGCGAGTTGCTAAACTAAAGAGACAAGCGTGATATTTCAAAAAGTCATTAAAAGTTCTGCTATTCATCGATAGATGTCAAAATCTTTTACCTAACTACGTAGTTAGCATTCCACACGTAACAGGTTGCAAGCCCGTCGTCGCTTTCAAGAATACTAACAGGTTTCCTCACGATGTTTTCCTTCACCGTTATAAGCACGTGTAACGCGCATAGGTATACATTTTTCGAACAGAAATATCCATTGATGCACGGCCAGGATTCGATATTTACCTAACTACATGAATTCAATAATTCAATTTCAAACTTTTTAGTCGATCATGTCTGTGAAGTACCACCTATTTACCGATAGTGGTAAAATAGCGCCACCTGCCAGCGGAATTGCGAACCTCTCAAACCCCGAGCTTTCGCATGAGACCGCGAAAAGCACCTATAATAACGTAGTATCATCAAATGAAACTAGATGGCGCTGGAATGCGAAAATCACTCTAGAGTCCGCGCCACCACTCAAGTCCGCTAGACGCGGCGTCGCAATCGCCTATTATAATGATGCCAGTAAGATAGCCATAATTTACCCCTTACACTAAAAGGGAGGGCGAACTAATGTTTACATGACTTATATGCTCTTTGGTTTACATTTTAAAACTATTTACTACTAGCAGTTCACTTCGACTTCGCACAGTTGTAGTAATGAAGAATATAGGCAATTTTTTTTTATTTCTTTGGTTATATTATTGCTATTTTCGTGGGATCTCTATTTATTTTTATTTATTCTACTTACGATTATAATTTTAGACAGACAACGGAAGAGACTTTGTGTTATACTATGTAGTGATGTTATTCGCTCCTAATGAAGATTTTGATAGATTAAATATTTTTTTAAATTGGTCCTATATTTTTTCAGTTTATCCGGTACAAACAAAAATATAAAACTAGAAATTTTATCTTTTTGTAATAGTAGTGTAGTTATGTAGGAAAACAATGAAATCAACCTAGTTTCACGATATAGGTAAATTTTATTAAATTATTTTTATACAATAATTATGGTCTTCATCATTTATTACTTGCATTCCAGACATATCGCTGTCACTTGTCTCTTGAAATTCACTGCCATGATCAGAATCAGTGTCGCTATCACTGGCTGTTGATATTATGAATTATGAATCTTTCTATTTCTTCATCTACCAGTCCATCATTTTTGAAATATTACAATTATTTTTGAAGTGCTTGCTGCCACTCTTCCTTCTTTCGTAATTCGAGATACCGTTTTCTCTGAAACACCTAAAATACAAAATAATTTAATTAGTGTTTTAATTTAGTCATATTTTACCTATTGTTATGCCCGCTCTACACTTAGCCCGCGAATCACGGCGCGACTTCGCGGCGCGAACTTGCCGCGAATTTAACAATGACTCTACACTCGCAATGGTTCGCGGACTTTTCACAGTTACGTTCGCAACGTTGAATGAGATGGACGTTGAAGTAGCTGTTGCTGCGTCGCTAACAATGTGCGCGTTAGCGTACTATAATTTTGTACACATTAAAAATGAAACACAAATTAAGAATCGTTTATTTTATTTTATTTTATTTTTTTATAATCGTCGTGATTTTTTAATTTGTTTTTATGATCCTTTTGCTTAGGATCCCACAAAATAGGTTCCGCTTGGTACAACTCTAAAAATTGTAACTCCATCTCGTTCGTCCACGTTACGTTCATTTTTTTGATAAATACAGTAGTAGTGCAGGTCTAACTCAGACAACGGCTCGAACAATACTAACCGTCGCGGACTGCGAGTGTGGAGCCATGCACGTTCGCGTCGCGTTCGCGCTTCGCGCTCCCTTTGACGCGGAACAAAAAACCGACAAAAAATGGGGAACAAAGCGCGAAACCGCGAAGAATATGTGAAACGGCTCCACACTTAGCGTTCGCGCCCTTTCGCGGCCTTCTAAATAATAATATATAATTCTAAATAATAAACTAATACTCTGGTATCCCTAAAATTTACCTGTCATGGCAGCGACTCTTTTTTGTATATTATTTAAAGGGATCAAAACGTCTTTATTCCTCTGCTCTAACTCACAAAACTCTTTTACTTTAGGAATCATTTCACGAGCTGCACTTTTCACCACTTTACGCGACATATTCACGCAGATTTCAAGAAAATATTGGGAAAAACCATGGACGCTAATTTCATCGAGCACTCTGACATGAGATAAAATGGCGTTGCTGTCAAATTTAGTTCTGGTTTTCGTCGCAGGACATGAGTGGTGGCGAGGACTCTAAGCAGGCATGACATGAGTCATAGGGATGTAATATTGATTGAAAAAAATCGATTAATTAATAATCGATTTTTTGTCCCTACAAATAAATCGATTTTCCAAAAAATCGAATTATATGGAAATAATAATCAAGGGTTCGGTTTGCGTTCGGAGACAAGACCGATGAGTCGGTTTCCGTTTGGGAGGCGACTATATGTAGGTTCACGTCCGGGAAAATGGCCAACGAACGATTCGGTTCGCGTTCGGAAAACTTAGTTTACAAAAATCGATTTATATGTGTAATTTACATAATCGATTTTTTAAAAATCGATTTTTTGAAATCCAAAAAGAGAAATCTCTAACACTCACACTCACGCATATTGCGTGAGTGTGAGTGTCTCGTAAATTTTCGTTACGAAATTTCTGGATTCGGTCTCCACGCTCAAGGCCCGCGATAGAAGCTATGCAATAGCTTAAAACATATTTCCAACGAATGTATTCTCATCATAATAGTTTCAAGTATGATAACCTATTTGGTCTGTCTATATCGATAGCTTTCATGTTCACAGGAAGAGAGTTGTATAGCGACAGGCGCGACAGTCTGATACCAAGAGCTATTCTTAAGGCGAGTAATAAATGTTTTTGATGAATGCCGAATCGTTTTTTCTCAATAACCGCAAAACATACAGTTTTGTTTTTTATGACAAAGATAACTTAAGGATATAATCTAGATAAATTACAAACAGAATCACGATTAATGAAACTTTTCTCGATAGATTTATATTCCAAAGTTGGCTGTTCAAAAACACTAGTTTCGTTTTTAATCAAAACTATGAATAGCTAAACAGTTAATTTTTATATATTTCGTTAGATAATCATACTAGCTAAGTAAATTACAGATAGTTTCTCTTTAAATTTGATGGTTTTCGAGATAATGCAGTTTTATCACTTTTTCCGTCTTATCCGGGTAGACTCAGCCCATACAAAACGTCAAAAATTTCACTTATCACCACTTAACAACGTTTAACGTCTGACACAGCGGGTCTTCGATGTCTTATTGATATCTTGTTTTGAGTCATAGAAAAAATAAGTTTTCTGTTGAATATATTTTTCAATAACAAGCTTTTGTTAAATCATTTAAACCATCGAGCACCTGTCACTTCATATAACGTATTAGTAAGTATGCAAAGTTTTTACTTAATCGGAGTATTTACTAAGGAGTTCCGTTGTGAGTGTCTGTTGAACAGCTCCTGACACCATCATCAGATCAGCTCACTGTCACCATATTATCGCATTGTCACCGAAGTTACATAAGTATGCGAAATTTCAGCTCAATCGGTTGGGGATAACTACTTCTAAATTGAGTTACAAGATCCCACCTTAACAAACATTGTTTATTGTAGTTGTGAACCAATTAATAAATCAGTGATCAAACATTTTAGTTCTGATCATTTCGGGCATAGTGTCTTATTTTCTTGTAATTTATTAAATAAACCTGAGGAGTTCACTTACCGTCCCATCACTGATTGTCGTATTAGAAAGTTTCAGGGTAATATTGAACTCAAAATGCCTCTTATACCATGCATAGATGACCCAAATGACCAGTTTACCAATTTGTCTAATTTAATAACTAGAGAGCACAGTGAAATTTTTAAGTTACAAACGATCAAAACTAGATGTAAGGTCGGGTTTACTGACTGGGCTACACCTGGTATTTATAGAAGTAGAAATAAATTATACGAACTTTATGCAACTAGGGAGTCACGGCTGCACGACCCTACCTTTATACTTCATGTTAAGAATTATTCCAAAATTTTCAAAGAAGTGTGTCGTGCGGCTAAATCATTGTATTTAAGATATAAAATTGAAAAGTCCTCTAATAAAATTAAAGCAACTTGGAAGCTAATTAATAATGAAACGGGAAAATCTAAACCCCGTAATAAACAGATAAATTTAAATATTAATGATAAGCTATTAACTAAAAGAAAAGAAGTGGCGGATGCATTTGATAGTTTTTTCTCTAGTATACCTAGAATTGTTACCCAGTCACTAAACTCCTCAGCTTCTGCGGCGTCCGTTCTCTTAGAATCTAGTGTTGCCAAATGTGAAAATGAGTTCAGCTTTAGATACATTAATGCTGATAATATTGTGAAAACTTTTAGATCTCTGAATATCAAAAATACTGAAGATCTATGGGGTATATCTACGAAGGTATTAGGTACTATTATCATTGATATTGCTCCATGTTTAGCCCACGTTTTTAATAGGTGTGTTGACGAGGGAATTTTTCCTGATCTCATGAAGCATAGTAAACTCATTCCCTTGTACAAGTCGGAAAACGAGAAAGATCCCTCTAATTATAGACCAATATCAGTATTGCCTGCTCTAAGTAAAATTTTTGAAAAAGTTATTCTTACTCAGTTATTATCTCACTTCAATCTTAATGGGCTACTTCATTGTCATCAATTTGGATTTACAAAGGGTCGATCAACAACCGATGCCGGTACTTTGCTCTTAAAGCACATATATGAGGCCTTTGAGAAATCGCAAGATGCGATCGGTGTGTTTTGCGATTTGTCGAAAGCGTTTGACTGCGTGAGTCACGCAACTCTAATCGCAAAGTTACAACACTATGGCATCCATAACCAGGCAATTCACCTCTTACAATCTTACTTGTCCAATAGAGTCCAGAAAGTTGATATCGGTGGCGAACGATCTTCTGGGTCATTTATTGAAATGGGAGTTCCACAGGGCTCGACTTTAGGTCCATTTTTATTCTTAGTTTACATTAATGACCTCCCATTCTATGTAAAAGACATTTGTGACATAGTCCTATTTGCTGATGATACGTCGCTTATTTTTAAAGTCGATAGATCTAAAGTTAACTTCGATGACATAAATGCGTCACTGTCGCTAGTCTTTAATTGGTTCACTGTAAACAATCTATTGCTTAATTCTAAGAAAACAAAATGCATTAAATTCTCTTTGCCTAGTGTACGGCATACTCCGACTAACATTGAAATAAATGAAGAGGCTCTTACGCTTGTTAATTCGACTACTTTTTTAGGTCTCAATATTGATGCAAACTTACAATGGGGACCTCATATTGTAACACTTGCTGGTAAACTTAGTTCCGCTGCCTATGCAGTCCGCACGATTAGGCGGCTGGCCGATGAAGCCACAGCTAGGCTAGTTTATTTT
Organism: Hydriomena furcata; assembly: GCA_912999785.1. Classification (NCBI taxonomy): domain Eukaryota; kingdom Metazoa; phylum Arthropoda; class Insecta; order Lepidoptera; family Geometridae; genus Hydriomena; species Hydriomena furcata. The sequence goes on from OU538821.1 coordinate 7,803,215, forward strand.
AGTTACTTCCATAGTGTAATGTCGTATGGAATTCTTCTCTGGGGTAAGGCAGCAGACATTCAAGTTATTTTTGTTTTACAAAAACGGGCAGTACGTGCCATTTATAAAATGAAGTCCCGGGACTCTTTGAGACAAAAATTTAAAGAAATTAACATTCTCACAGTAATCTCACAATATATATATGAAAACTTACTGTATACTCATAAGAATATGGCTTTCTTTAAGAAAAAAAGTGATGTACATAGTATTAACACAAGAAATAAGAACAAATTGTACATACCCAAATTTAGATTAGAAAAAGTGAAGGGGTCGTTTATGGGGAATTGTATACTATTTTATAATAAACTGCCAGAAAACGCAACAAAACTTCCCGTTAGAAGATTTAAAGCCTATATAAAGAATAATCTTATAAACAAAGCGTATTATACTGTAGATGATTATATAAATGATAAATCCTCGTGGCCTGATGTCGCTCTGCCACTCGACAGCTAAATATTGATTTAGGTACTTAATTTCATTTTGTGTAACATTTGTCTACTTTAATTATTTTTAAGCAAATAGTTATTTTATCTGTAAGTTTTAATTCTAAATCAAGTGTAGCGTGTGTTGCTTTTTGAATTTGTGCTGAAGCTCTTTAGTTATTTTTTTTTATTGCTGTACCTACGTACTTGAGTAGTAGGTACTTTTAACTTTTAATTATTATTCTTGTTTGAGCCTTCACCTTGTTCGATTGGCACCACACTGGAGCTCTACATAGCATTAAGGAAAGGATCATAAAAAAAAAGGTAGACCCCAAGCCGTGTTTGTTGCCTGATTCTTCTAGGCTTGGTCGCGTGGAATCGGCGTAGCTTCACCTAGTTCCTAAGACGTTTCAAAGTGATCCTAGTGATTTTATTGAAATAAATGATTTTTGAATTTGAATTTGAATTTGTTACATAGCCTATTTACTATTTCAGGGCAGGGCAAGTTTCCTTACAAACTTTCTGTTTTATATTTAGTACTAGCTGACCCGTGCCCGCTTCGCTGTGCGTAAGACATTTCTAATACCATCGTTGACTTTTTTGTAGACGTTTTTAAGGTGTACAATACTACATTATTTTGATATATCTCGTGGGGTTCAGCCAGCATTTGCAATGTAAGCGCAAAAAAATGTGTTTATTTACGACACCACATTAGAAACCTCTAAAATTATCAGTGTTTCTCTACTATATTATGCATGTATTATACATATAAACCTTCCTCCTGAATCACTCTATCTATTAAAAAAAACCGCATCAAAATCCGTTGTGTAGTTTTAAAGATATAAGCAAACATACATACATACATACATACGCGGGAAGCGGAAAGCGACTTTGCTTTATACTATGTAGTGATGATAAACAAAGTTCAAAGCTCAGAATCTCAGATTCAAGTTTAGAAATGCCAAAAAATAGAGTCAAGGCATATGACGCTTACGTTCTTGAAAAGGGAGGATATTGCTCGCAAAGTTCTAACAACTTTTATGTTTGAAAGGTTATTATTTCGTAAACGTTTCCGTTTGATGTTGGATTGTAAGCTATTAGTAGTAATATTGAAGATGTTAATATCAAAAACGAAATAAATTTTCTTCATAATAAAATAAAAGCCGTGTTGGCCGAGTGGGATGTACCTCGACTTTCAATCTGAAGGGTTCGAATCCCGGCGTGCATCAATGGATTTTTCTGTTCGAAAATGTATGTGCGCATCAAAAACACGTGCTTACAACGGTGAAGGAAAACATCGAGAGGAAACCAGTTAGTGTTCTTAAAAGCGGCGATGGGCTTGCAACTTGTCACGTATGGAATGCTAACTACTGCAAAATGCGGGCATGTGCCAAATATAATGTTTGGGCGTGCCTCTGACTACCCCCACTAGACATCTTCAAAGGATCTAAGCGTCTGAAGATCTGAGAGGATGTCTACCGTACTTGGGGATTACAGTCGTGATCCTATTTAATTTTTTTATTTTTCATAATAAAATCTGTCGCGCTAAACCTACTGCATGTATATTTAGTTTATGTAAGACTGATATTCGTTTATATTGTTTAGAGCTTAGTCCAAAGTTGGTCTCACTTAATTGTATTTATTATTTATGTAGTAGGTATTTCATAAACCTTGAAAAACTAATATTACGTATTTTCGATTGATCGAAATATTTTTGACAGTTTTCTTTTTAGTTTCTAAATCATATTAATTTTATATAATTTGACACAATAATTAATTTAGTTAAAACATCATTTTATAAAGATTGCTTCTATGAATAACGAATGGCGATATTCACATTTGCCAAATGTGATCCCTGAATTTTATTTACCCCTACTTTTTATGGCCGACTGACCGTAGACCATATGGCCGAACTTTTCTTAGCACAGTAAATACCTTAGATCGACCTTTATCTCACACTAGCAGTCCGCCCCGGCGTCGCACGGGTGAAATAATGATTTTATGGGTAATTTTTTTACACCTTGGGTTACATTATCGAAGTTTTCATACGGATCCCTAATAGTTAAAGAAAGAAAGAAAGAAAGAAAGAATAAATTTATTTTGTGTCAACATAATCTCTTAAAACTAAACAAAAAACACATATTGGTAACATTGACAACAAAATTGGTCACCACTCAGCTATATGCTGCAACAGCGAGAGTTGATGCAGCGCTGATTTTCAGTGGAGCCATAGTGCGTGTGGGGCAGCATACTGTATATCACACAGTGCATATATTTACATTACTTAAATTCTAAAGAAACCTACTATTTAACATTCTATAAAAATATATAAACTAAATAGCAAAAACAAAATAATATACCTACTTATGAATAATATAATAAAATATGAGGCCTAGAACGACTACCTATGGATGGACTTGTGAGTTTAAAAGGTAATTCTTAAGGGTTTTTTTAAAAGAGAAAATATTGTTGCAATTTATTATAGGAGGGGGTAAATTATTCCAGCATTTCGTAGCAGCATACCGGAAGCTGCCACGAAAGGCAGTCGTTCTATGGCTGGGACAAATCATTCGTACAGCAAAGCGCTGGAAGCGGTTGGAAAAATTTAGTTTTTCATATAAATACGAAGGTTGTTGACTATTTATGATGCCAAAGAGTAGAGCAGCAAAATGGAGGCTACGACGCGAGGACATATTTAAGAGGCCATGGCGATTAATGTAGGGAGAGATGTGGGCTCGAGGCGGGATAGGGAAACAGAATCTAACACATGCATTCTGTATGCGCTGTATCAATTTTTTGGAGCGAGCCAGCAAGCACTCCCCAAAAACATTATCAACATATGTGAGCTTCGAGAGGACAAGCGAATCACATAGCTGAATGCGAAGATCAGACAGATTAGATCAGACATATGGTATTATGGACTTCTATCAGATTATCATATTAGAATATCAGATTAGACATATGGTATTATGGACTTTTTTGTAGTTAATGTAATATCTATAAAACTGTAGTACATTACTTTGCTCTATTGTCAATAGTTTCCGCAGCGTAAGCGATATGTGGATATTTTTTCACACGTCGGGTTACATTATCAAAGTTTTCATACGGATCCCTAACATTTTTGAAAATATTCTATAGCCTATGTTCATCAGGGATAAAGTAGTATTCTAATGGTGAAAGAATTTTTCAAATCGGTTCAGTGGTTTCAGAGCCTACACAAACAATAAAAACAAACAATCAAATCTTTCCTCTTTATAATATTAGTATAGATCACCGAATAATCTAAAGTTGAATGAGTTTGGCAGATCAACATGACATTTTTATCTAAGGCCGAACTTTATTTGCCGAATAACCTTTAGGTACTAATTCAGAGTAGAATGGCCCCAAAATGGCTTCAAAGTAAAATTCTGGAAGCGCCATAGTATGATACGTCAATTATATTATGTTACAGATAAGGTTCTGTTACCAAAATGCAACACCTAGGTATTGCTCGTCTAGTGAAACTATTTAAAACTAGCCGACCCGTGATAGACGTTGTCCTGTCAAAACTTCAATAATCGAATAGAAAAGACTGCATGTTTTTAGTCTGTGGTGTCAGATTTGTTGCACACCAGTGCAATCTATACCAAAATCATCCCTTTTACATTTTTTTATTATTTTAGGGATGTCTTTTATATTTAAAAGTAGTCTATGTTTTATTCGGGCATTATATCTACATGTACAGCAAATTTTAATACCAAGAGCTCAGATCTTTGTAGATGACTATATGGCGTAGCAGACACGTCTTAACATTATTCGTGCCTACATTTTGTAGAAGTTAGATATGCATAGGTACGTGGCAGGTTGCGAACTCATCGCTGCTTAAAAGAATAATTTATTTGTTACCAAATAAAAATAAAAAAAACCGGTCAAGTGCGAGTCGGACTCGCGCACGAAGGGTTCCGTACCATTATCTATAAAAACGGCAAAAAAATCACGTTTGTTGTATGCGAGTCCCCCCTTAAATATTTATTTTATTCTGTTTTTAGTATTTGTTGTTATAGCAGCAACAGAAATACATAATCTGTGAAAATTTCAACTGTCTAGTTATCACGGTTCATGAGATACAGCCCTGTGACAGACAGACGGACAACGAAGTCTTAGTAATAGGGTCCCGTTTTTACCCTTTGAGTACGGAACCCTAAAAAGTATATTCGACTCACCTTTAAAACGCCGATCACCATAAGTGCACAAGAAACGACTCCCAGAACACTGCAAGCCAGTAGTGTGATGTTAAATGTGACTGTGGCTGAAACAAGGAAAATGATATAATTTTACAATTGGGTTCGCATAATCCAAATGTGGTGGTCAAACACCCCAAACCACGGTAATCATAATAATATTATAAATGTGAAAGCTTGTGAGTTTGTATGTATGTTTGTACCTCAATCAGGCCTAAACGACAAAACGGATTAAGTTAAAATTTTATGTAGATAGATGTAGATATAATGCCCGAATAAAACATAGACTACTTTAAAACACGAAAAACATCCCCAAAGTGATTTGAAAAAATTCCCCAAAGATTTGTGTTTAGATGGCGCTGGTGTGCAATAAATCTGACATCAGTCGTCATAGTTACGTGCGTTACTCTATGCGGTTATTGAAATTAATAATAAATATATAAAAATACTAGCTGACCCGTGCCCGCTTCGCTGTGCGTAAGACATTTCTAATACCATCGTTGTCTAATCTTCATTATGCCGAAAATGTTTAATTTACTTTCAAAAGGTTCCTCATCCGCAAACCATGACTTGGTTCTCTTGGAAATCTATTTTACTATGTTAGTTATATTCTCAAGTATTCGGGCGGTAATAAGGGAAGCAATGATGTTAGTTCAACAAAACGTTTTTGACCTTTAAGTAGGTACTCTTCTCACGAATGGTTGGACGTGCCTTTGATGACGTCTAAACGAGTACCTTTTAGACATCTTCAAGGATCTGAGCGGCTGGAGATCTGAGAGGATGTCTACCTTTGGGATTACAGTTGAGTTTATTTTTCATTGCCAAGTAATCTAGCTTTTTGGTGAATACTTGGGTAAACTGTTGATATAACATTATGTGGCGCTTGTTCACAGTGAAATATGCGAGTTAATCTGGCAACTGTGATTTTGTTAATAATTTATCTGATGTTATGTTAGGTAACAAAGCAAAGTTTAGTGAAATCACGTTTGTGGTTTCCATAGTGAAATTTCTTTACCAAGAATGCTTCACAATTCAACAATTTCTGGATGGTAACTAACTCATCTAATACCTTAAAATGAGCAATTCTTGTATATATTTGACTGGCCTCACAGCTCAGTTGGTAATAACTCTGCCTTCTGCGCTGTAGGTTGTGGGTTCGATCCCTACCCAGGATAAACATTTGTATGATAAATATAGATGTTTGTTCTGTATCTGGGTGTTAATATGAATAATAAGTATGTATTAAAAAAAAAGTATTTAAGTATTCTATCAGTTCTCAGGTACCGATAGTACAAGCTTTGCTTAGTTTGGAGCTAGATAGCGCTGTGTGTAAAGTCCGCCAATATTTATGTTTATTTTATATTTATATATGTATATAATTTGAATATCGGAAACGATTTTAATAAAATGTAGATATAGCGATAAATCGATCTTGCTTGGTTTTATTTTTAGAAAACGTCGTTTTAGCCGTGTTTTCAGGCAATGAAATACCGATACATAATTTATGTAATATAATGTAAATTTTGAGAAAATTGAAAAGCCAAGTTAATAAAGGAACATATACAGGGTGAAATCGTAAACACACGTCAAATTGATATGGGTGGTTCAGTATACGTAATAGTTTGGTTTCATGAAAAAATAATACACATTTAAAAAAAAAAACAACAACTGATGTAATCAATTTAAACGATGCAGACAAAGTCAATGTTCAGATAAGTTCATAATATCAGTGTTTTTTTTTGTTAAAATATTTAAAAAATAATATTCGGATAAAAAACATTTAAAGTATCAAGTTAATTTAGTTGAACTAAGTACACAAAACTTTGCGAGTGTAATAAGATGCCTTTGCAGTTGTTGTTTTTTTTTTTTATGTGTATTATTTTTTCATGAAACCAAACTATTACGTATACTGAACCACCCATATCAATTTGACGTGTGTTTACGATTTCACCCTGTAGAACTAGGGACTATTCATTACATAATATAAAAAATATAGGATCGGCCGGTAAAAAGATCGCGCCAAAAAACATAAATTTTACCCTTTGGGTACGGAACCCTAAAAACCGGCCAAGTGCGAGTCGGACTCGCGCACGAAGGGTTCCGTACCATTATCTATAAAAACGGCAAAGAAATCATGTTTGTTGTATGGGAGCCCCCCTTAAATATTTGTTTTATTCTGTTTTTAGTATTTGTTGTTAGAGCAGCCACAGAAATACATAATCTGTGAAAATTTCAACTGTCTAGCTATCACGGTTCATGAGATACAGCCCTGTGATAGACAGACAGACGGACAGACAGACAGACGGACTGCGAAGTCTTAGTAATAGGGTTCCGTTTTTACCCTTTGGGTAAGGAACCCTAAAAACAAAAAAAAACTTGAGAGGTGTCAAGGGACACCCGGATGGAACGAAGTTCTCACAAAATAACGTGGGACAAGGGAAGGGGAATCAACTTTGACTTCGACCTCGACCTCCACCTCCACCTCCACCTCCACCTCCACCTCCACCTAGACCTCCACCTCAACCTCCACCTCGACCTCCACCTCGACCTTCACCTCGACCTCCACCTCGACCTCCACCTCGACCTCCACCTCGACCTCCACCTCGACCTCCACCTCCACCTCCACCTCCACCTCCACCTCCACCTCCACCTCCACCTCCACCTCCACCTCCACCTCCACCTCCACCTCCACCTCCACCTCCACCTCCACCTCCACCTCCACCTCCACCTCCACCTCCACCTCCACCTCCACCTCCACCTCCACCTCCACCTCCACCTCCACCTCCACCTCCACCTCCACCTCCACCTCCACCTCCACCTCCACCTCCACCTCCACCTCCACCTCCACCTCCACCTCCACCTCCACCTCCACCTCCACCTCCACCTCCACCTCCACCTCCACCTCCACCTCCACCTCCACCTCCACCTCCACCTCCACCTCCACCTCCACCTCCACCTCCACCTCCACCTCCACCTCCACCTCCACCTCCACCTCCACCTCCACCTCCACCTCCACCTCCACCTCCACCTCCACCTCCACCTCCACCTCCACCTCCACCTCCACCTCCACCTCCACCTCCACCTCCACCTCCACCTCCACCTCCACCTCCACCTCCACCTCCACCTCCACCTCCACCTCCACCTCCACCTCCACCTATAAATAAACCTAATTTTTCGACGGTTGAAAAAACTACCACAGGAGACGGAGCTCTACTTACATTTTGTACCTTCTACCTACTTCTTGATATAAATAATTTGTATTTGTGAAATTACAAATGTAAAATGCTTCAGCACATTCCAAATACGAGGGGCAGAGAGAGAAAACAGACCGCGGCGAATACAATCTTTCCTTGACTTTTTGTATGGGCTGAGTCTACACGGATAAGACGGAAAAAGTAATAAAACTGCATTATCTTGAAAACCATCAAACTTAAAAAGAAACTGTCTGTAATTTACTTAGCCTAGTATGATTATCTAACGAATTATATAAAAATGAACTGTTTAGCTATTTATTGTTTTGATTAAAAACGAAACTAGTGTTTTAGAAGAGCCAACTTTGGAAAATAAATCTATTGAGAAAAGTTTCACCAATCGTGTTTCTGTCTGTAATTTATTTAGATTATATCTTTAAGTTATCTATGTCATAAAAAAAACAAAACTGTATATATTGCGGTTGTTGAGAAAAAACGATTCTGCATTCATCAAAAACATTTATTACTCGTCTTATGAACTATCAACGCAGAAGTTTCATAATGCATTTTAAAAAGTCAAGAGAACATTCATTGCGTTACATTATAATTTGATTAAAAATGATATTAAGGGGCTGCCAGTCGACGATTGCTCTTTTTCGGAACGAAAAAAGTAATACTTCTGAACAAGCCACATCTCCTATTTTTATAAGTATATTACTTCAGGTTCCTACCTAGATTTCTATTAAGCTGAAAACATAATAGCAGAAACTTTTCACGATAAAAATATTATTTCAAAATGATACGTTTTAGAATTTATGATCGAAATATTTTATATACCTACTATTAAAATCAACTTGTGATTTATTGTTAAAGATAGGTAATATGTAGATCTAGATTTCTATTAGAATAGATTTTTGATAAGTTATTATACATAATTTATATCATTAATAAGGCGGACCACGCTCCGACGTGTGTTTGTCGTCATTGCAGCGGTCGGTAGGATTATTTATCGAAGTGATTAAAGATGGGTACATCTTTATTCACATACACTATACATTATAAAATAGGAGATACGGCTTTTTCAGAAGTATTTCTTTTTTCGTTTCGAACAAAAATAATCGTCGACTGGCAGCGTCTTAATAAATATACAAACATGCGACAGAGCACTTTTAATGAAAAGCGTCTTGCAGTATGTTTATTTATAGATCTGTTGCTATCTAGCCCCAAACTAAGCAAAGCTTGTACTATGGGAACCAGATAACTGATAGAATACTTATATACTTTTTGTTTTTTGTAAATACATAATGAACACCCAGACACAGAACTAAACACAAATATTTGCCCTGGGTAGGGATCGAACCCACAACCAATATTAAAAAAAGCTGAAAATAAACATAAAGCTGCTATGTTTGTTCTCTAATCAAAAATATACGACAAAACGGATAAAGATGAAATTTGCTGTAGTATGTAGCTAAAAAATTTGAATAAATAAAGGGGGAACTTATAATCCGAAAAATAACCCCTAAATAGTAAAAAAAATGCAATAAGGATGATTTTGGTATAGATGGCGGTGGTGTGCAAAAAATCTGACATCAAAGATTCTATTCCATCATTCTACCAATATTTGTAATTTATTTTATCAGTAAGTACAAGGTTTGTAAGTAAAAAATTTGCCAGATATTGCTTTTTCTTATGCGATTATTATAATTTGTCAGGACTTCGTCTGTCACGGGTCGGCTAGTATTTCATATCCTAAGATAAAATTTACGATGTATTTTAATATTGCTAGACATTTTCAGATAAATTTTGATATGGCTCGGTAGCGTAAGATACTATAATCTTCTTTGTGTGTCTTCTTCATGGTTCAAAGGAAAGTGTGATGAGATTTTGTACTCTAAGATAAGATATCTTTATCTATATTTTATCTGCATCGTCTATTATGAGCCATCGAGCCTCATGTGTGAGTAATTTCATCGGAAACCATATTCTTCAAACATGCAGCTAGATAAGATCGTGAAAGAGACCCGAAATCCTAATCCTATCCTAATAATATTATAAATGTGAAAGTTTGTGAGTTTATATGTATGTTTGTTCCTCAATCAGGCCTAAACGACAAAACGGATTAAGTTGAAATTTGCTGTAGATGTAGATATAATGCCTGAATAAAAATAGACTACTTTGAAATATGAAAAACATACCCAAAACGATAAAAAACGCAAAAGGGATGATTTCTGTATAGATGGCGCTGGTGTGCAACAAATCTGACATCATAGACTAAAAACATTCAGTCTTTTCTATTCGATTATTGACGTGTGTTACTCTATACGATTATCTAAATTTAGACAGGACAACATCTGTCACGGGTCGGCTAGTATTTAATAAAATGTGTTTAGTTTACAAATAAGTTTGTTCCATTATACTCCTAATACCCAAACACAGAAAAAACATCAAACTAATGTTTGTTCTAGGTTGGAAACAAACTCAAAACCTACATCGTAGAAGGCAGAGCTACTACCAACTGATCTGTGAGGCCATTCAACATAATAAATTCGTTTGTTTTTGTCACATGCTTATTTCAAACAAATTCATAATGTTATTCATAGACATATATATAAGAAAGCAAACAAAATTGTAGTAAAGTGAGCTAGACATGGAGCAAAGCAAACAGAACTTAATATTATACTAGTGTAGACTATCGTTGTCTTCGTAAATAATACTCGCATTTTCTAAGTTGTCCGAAATATTGTGCACAAACACGATGTTTGTTAATATAGTAGGTTAGCTCAGACTGGAGTTACCTACTAAGTTTCGTTTCACAACATACACTAAACTTCATGCTTAAATGTTTAGAACACACCTAGCGATGACATTTCCATAAAATGTCATTCGACCACTCGATTAGGTAGATATCAAATACCGGTATCTAAGTCCTACTAATCCTAATAATATTATAAATGTGAAAGTTTGTGAGTTTGTATGTATGTTTGTGCCTTAATCAGCCCTAAACGACAAAACGGATTAAGTTGAAATTAGCTGTAGATGTAGATATAATGCTAGAATAAAACATAGACTACTTTAAAATATGAAAATCATCCCCAAAATGATAAAAACGCAAAAGGGATGATTTTGGTTTAGATAGTGCAACAAATCTATCATCAAAGACTAAAAACATTCAGTCTTTTCTATTTGATTATTGAAATTTGACAGGACAACGTCTGTCACGAAACGGCTAGTATTATAAATGCGAAAGTTTGTGAGTGAGTGTGTTTGTTTCTCTTTCACGCAAAAACTACTGAACGGATTAAAATGAAACTTTACAGTAATATAGCTTAAATATCATAATAACACATAGGCTACTATTTATCCAGGTACCAAGCCGGAGCGAGCAGCTAGTAGGTACATATACAAAAAATAATCCCTATTTTCCTTGAACACGCCGCGCCGTAGCTTGAGAATGAACGAACTTGCGCCGAACGGGATAATTGTTGTTTTGTTTTGTTTGTTATTGTCAGGGATTTTACAATTTTACGCTAAATTTTCCGGAAAGCAAAATTCAAGGAAAACTGAAAGTGGCTTTTTCTATGGGATTATTGAAATTTCATGGTACGTTTGTCGGGACAAACGTGAAATTCTATTGTAAATAAATAAATAAATAGCCGAGTGCTCGGCCTGTTTGCTCGGTACGTGTGATCAAGGCATAAGGATATAAGTATTAATTTTTAGGGTTCCGTACCCAAAGGGTAAAAACGGGACCCTATTACTAAGACTTCGCTGTCCGTCTGTCTGTCTGTCACAAGCCAGTATCTAATGAACCGTGATAGCTAGACAGTTTCAATTTTCACAGATTAAGTATTTCTGTTGCCGCTAAGACAACAAATACTAAAAACAGAATAAAATAAACATTTAAGTTGTGCTCCCAAGAAATTTTTTACGTAACATAAAAAAATTACATGCATAATTTTTTTGACCTTTTTATAGAAGGGTAAGAAACCCTTCGTGCGCGAGTCCAACTCGCACTTGGCAGGTTTTTTAGAACAGTTTTGCATACCGGTATTCAAGCCGCCCGAAGCCTGGCTTTGGCCATCAATTGAAGATAATCTCATTCTGATGTCGCTTTTAGGCGAATGAAATATTCCCTCTATTAATAAAACGGGGCAGCTTGCCGCATTATGCATGTATAGCCATCCGATCCATGGGTTTCCGAAGCAGAGTTTTCCGGGTCACTTGTTTTGCTGCCATAATATCTAACAACTGCCGTGTTTTCATACTTATGTGTATTTATGTTAAAATTCATGGTCGTCCTTCTATTTCTGACACTATTAGTAAAAAGTTATTTAGCAAAAAATAATCCTTATTATGAAGCCTTTCGATCGGTATGATAAAGCTACAGGATAATTATTCTTCTCGTGTAACGGGTTCGATTCCCGGTTCAATTATAAATTCAAATAATGTCTTCTTTCAGTAAAATGTTCCATCTACAGTATTAAGAGTACTTTCCCTCCATGTGGCATATCCATGGGACGCCCTGTATAGAAAAAAATTAAAGTTGATTGAAAGTGGTTTATTCCATGCGATTATTGAAATTTGGACAGTACAAAGTCTGTCGCGGGTCGGCTAGTTAGTACTACCTAAATGTAAAGTCCTAGAGTATTGTCATTTGGAGGTTATATTCCTTTCAGTGTGTCCCCTAAGCGCGCGACCCTAAGTGGTTGAAGGTTTACATTTGTAAATATAAGTTACTAGCTGACCCGTGCCCGCTTCGCTGTGCGTAAGACATTTCTAATACCATCGTTGACTTTTTTGTAGACGTTTTTAAGGTATACAATACTGTAGTTCATTATTTTTAATATATCACATGGGGTTCAGCCAGCATTTGCAATGTAAGCGCAAAAAAAAGTGTTTATTTACGACACCACATTAGAAACCTCTAAAATTATCAGTGTTTATCTACTATATTATGCATGTAAGTATTATACATATAAACCTTCCTCCTGAATCACTCTATCTATTCAAAAAACCGCATCAAAATCCGTTGTGTAGTTTTAAAGATATAAGCAAACATACATACATACATACGCGGGAAGCGGAAAGCGACTTTGCTTTATAATAAGTAGTGATAGTGATAGTGATGATTGTCACTTACTGTGAGTAATTTTTTCGGGCTCCAAGAAACTTTCTGATTCAGGCTCCACCAGTTCCCCGTTCAGATAACGCTGCTCCATTTCGATGAAGTGGCCCATTGTCACAATAGTGATTATGTAGTATACCTGCAACAAACGACCTTATAAAATAGTTGAATTGAGTTGATTGCTAAGTGCTAAGTGTTAGGAATGTGATAGGCCGAAGAAAAGATGGATGGACTGTGTGAAAGATGATATGGGTAAGGAAGGAATGAGTGATGAGATGACGGCTGATAGAGGAAATGGAGGAGGTACACATGTTGTGCCGATCCCACTTAAGTGGGAAACTAGTTAATGTTCTTATAAGCGGCGATGGGCTTGCAACCTGTTACGTATGGAATGCTAACTATTGCAAATCATCAGCAGCATCTGCCAAAATGTTGGGACGTGCCTCCGACTAACCCATTTAGACATATTCAAGGACCTGAGCGCCTGGAGATCCGAGAGGATGTTTACCGTACTTGGGGATTACAGTTATTTTCATTTTATTATCTACTAGCAGTCCGCCCGGCATCGCACGGGTGTAATAATGATTTTATAGGTAATTTTTTTACACCTTGGGTTACATCATCGAAGTTTTCATACGGATTCCTAATAGTTAGACATATAGTATACTGAACTTTTTTTTAGATATTGATGATATCTATAAAACTGTAGTACATACTTTGCTCTATTGTCAACAATTTCAGCAGCGTACGCGATATAAGGATTTTTTTCACACGTTGGGATAATTTCCGCAGCAAACGCAATATAAGGATTTTTTTTTAAATTTCACACTTTGGATTACATTTTCGAAGTTTTCATACGGATCCCTAATATTTTTGAAAATATTCTATAGCCTATGTTCATCAGGGATAATGTAGGATTCTAATGGTGAAAGAATTTTACAAATCGGTCCAGTAGTTTCGGAGCCTATTCGATACAAACAAACCAACAAACAATCAAACAAACAAACAATCAAATCTTTCCTCTTTATAATATTATATATATATATATATATATTATATATATTATATTATATATATTATATATTATATTATAGTATAGATTGCAATCGATACACTGCAATATTGGTAATCTGTCATTCAATTCTAAAGTCCGAAATGGGATAGCAGTAGGTATTTGTAGTTCTGATGTGATAGACACGCTTGTGATGTGAATGGACACGCGCTTTTGTTTGTTTGACTGATACTGAGCGCACCCGAGCATATACACAGAAACAATGTGAAAGTTCATATACGACAATTTTTGACATTTTGTATGGGCTGAGTCTACCCGGATAAGACGGAAAAAGTGATAAAACTGCATTATCTTGAAAACCATTAAATTTAAAAAGAAACTGTCTGTAATTTACTTAGCTAGTATGATTATCTAACGAATTATTTAAAAATAAACTGTTTAGCTATTCATAGTTTTGATTAAAAACGAAACTAGTGTTTTTGAATAGCCAACTTAGGAAAATAATTCTAACGCGAAAAGTTTCACCAATCGTGTTTCTGTCTGTAATTTATTTAGATTATATCCATAAGTTATCTTTGTCATAAATTACAAAACTGTATGTTTTGCGGTTATTTAGAAAAAACGATTCTGCATTCATCAAAAACATTTATTACTCGTCTTAATGATATAGAACAACTGTACAGTGTAAATACCTGTCTAATTAAACAAAACTGAAAGAAACATGCGGCGTGTAATGCTAGAAGCTAAAAATGCAAGATATCTTTAGATATAACTAGCCGACCCGTGACCAAAATTTCGATAATCGCATAGAGTGACGCATGTTGCTATGAAGACTAATGTCAATACGGATGTCGGATATTTTGCACACCAGCGCCATCTATAAAGAAATCATCCCTTTTGCGTTTTTTATCGTTTTTGGGATGTTTTTCATATTTTAAAGCAGTCTATTATTTATTGGGGTATTATATCTACATCTACAGCAAATTTCAACTTAATCCGTTTTGTCGTTTAGGCCTGATTGAGGAACAAACATACATACAAACTCACAAACATTCGCATTTATAATATTATTAGGATGATAGATATAGGATCAAGCACGACTGTATTCCTCAAGTACGGTAGACAAGCTCTTAGATCTCAAGGCGCTTGGATCCTTTGTAGATGTCTAGAAGGGACAGCAAGCGGCACGTCTAAACATTATTTTTGAACATGCCCACATTTTGTAGTAGTTAGCATTCCATACGTGACAGGTTGCAAGCCCATCGCCGTATACCATGCTACTGAATTTGCATAGAACCCAACCCATATAAAAAAGATGTCTATCTACCTTGTCTATCGTGAGTGTGATCTTATCTCCTCTTTTATTTCAGTAAGTGGAACATAGGGACTAATAGACTTTTCTAACAAGCCTATAAAATAATCCTAATTAAAATGCGAGCGGCTTAGTAAACAGAAATGGTAGGTATTGATTCCCCGAATCGCTTTGAAAGCAACTTTTGGGATGAAGTAGGTACCAACTCAGCCGTAAGTTATCCCGTCGGAAAACAGATTCGAACTCCGCTCGTGCTAAATAAAAAAAATCGGCCAAGTACGAGTCGGTCTCGCGCACGAAGGGTTCCGTACCATTATCGATAAAAAAGGCAAAAAAACACGTTTGTTGTATGGGAGCCCCACTAAAATTTGAATTTTATTCTGTTTTTAGTATTTGTTGTTACAGCGGCAACAGAAATACATCATCTGTGAAAATTTCAATTGTCTAGCTATCACGGTTCATGAGATACAACCCTGTGACCATCGACTACATAGCCCTGTAGTCGATGCCTGTGACAGACAGACGGACAGAAGTCTCAGTAATTGGGTCCCGTTTCTACCTTTTGGGTACGGAACCCTAAAAACAACGGACAAGCTCGTGTCTGACTCGTGCCCCGAGGCTTCCGTACAAACTAATACTAATATTATAAATGCGAAAGTAGCTCTGTCTGTCTGACTGTGACGTTATCACGGCCAAACTACTGAAAGTCTTGAACGAAAATTTGGAAACGTTTTTCAAAAAAAATCTTCTGATTTACCGGAATATCAATGTTTTACGAAAGGATCGTAAAAATTCAATTATATACGCGGACGAAGCAGCAGTTAAAAGCTAGTAAAATATTGTTTTTATGTGCTATATCTACAAATTAACAATTTTCGTTTTTTTCTTTACTTTTGCTGTAAAACCTTGCTTTTTGCCAAATTTCATGATTCCAAGTCACGGGAAATATATACTTGAGAGCAAAGTTATTCAACTTAAATGGACGTTAATGATTCGCACGATGAATGATTTTACAGCTTCAAAGGACCTTAGACCTGGAAGAGATCGCTATTAGCGATAAGGCCGAACATTGTTTACACTGTTTTCCTGTCCTGTTTTTTGTTGAGTATTTTTGTTATAGGGAACAATAAAGTTATAATCTATCTAATCTATCTAGACCTACGAATACGTGTTTGATAATTAGTTTGTTTGATAATTACACGCGTTTCTTAGAAAAGGGTCTTGAAAGACAAGTAGATAGACAGACGGAAAACGAAGTGATACTGATAAGGTTTCCGTTTTTTTTTTTTGAGGTACGTAACCCTAAAAATGTTTTTAAGCTCGCATTCCAAGGCGACTTACTCATTGAGTTGATCACCCCGTTAATTAGCGGATCGGGCGGGTAGTGGCAAGTCTGTGTATGTGTCTCAAATAGTCAAAATATAAAAAACTCTTGCGTTATTGACTGACTGAATGACTGACTGACTGATCTATGAAATGAGTTTTTTGGTAAATCTACCCATACTGTCTATGACTTGACTTGCGTGAAAATTTCGTTTCTATACTTCTCATTGGACAAGATCACGACTGTAATCCCAATGTATGCTACACATACTCTCAGATCTCAAGGCGCTTAGATCCTTGAAGATGTCTAAATGGGGTAGTCAAAGGCACGTCTAAACACTACGTTTAGCACAATACCCACATTTTGGGGTAGTTCTAATACGTTACGGGTTGCAAGCCCATCGCCGCTCTAAGTGGATCTCAAGGGGGCGCTGTAAGGGCTTAAAACCACGGCAGAAATGACTAAGAGAGCTAACAACGGCAAGATTTAGATGGCGTATGCGTATCGTAAATATAATCGACAGTTTTATGACGTCGCGTTACTGGTACCTACATAGGCAGGTGATAGGCTTTACTATAGGTAACATTACCCACCCCTCATAACCATTTTCTCTTTTTCAATATTTTTTTAGAGTTAAGTATTATTATTACCCATCTTTAGGCACTTCGATAAATAGCTCTTGCTACCGACCGCTGCAATGACGTCAAACACACGTCTGACGTTGACAGTGGTCACAGCGGTACTGATTCAAGGGCGGCGCGCGGTCCGCCTTTGCTTTTCGAATAAATTAATGATTTAAATTAAATATAATTACTTATCAAAAAACTATCTTAGTGAGAAACTAGATCAACATATTACCTATCCTTAACAATAAATCACAAGTTGATCTTAATAGTAGGTATCAAAGTATTTCGATAATAAATTCTAAAATGTATTCTGAAAAGTTTCTGCTATTATGCTTTCAGCTTAGTGAAAGTCTAGATAGGAACCTGAAGTAATATATTTATAAAAATAGGGAGACGTGGCTTGTTCAGAAGTATTTCTTTTTTCGTTTAGAAAAAGAGCAATCGTCGACATGGAGCGCCTTAATACATGCTAACTTACCAAGGTATAAATAGCTGCTGCATAGCATCCTTTACGTAAACTTCGCCAGCAGCAGCAGGATTGTATGATTGCCATTGTATCTGTAACAAAAAACACATACATTTATATTATACATAATTTATCATATTTTGTCCCGGACTAGTGAAAGTTTAACTCGTGTAGAGAGGGTTTCTTCAATGAATATATTCTCTATCATGTTTTTTTTTAATCTGAGTCAAATATAAAGAATAAATAAGATTGCTTTTATAAGTCCTGCTGCCTAACGTACCTACTGAGCCGTAATCTCGCTATCAAACACAATTTAAGTAATAAGGATAACAGAAAAATATTATAGAGACACATTTCTTTTATTATTTTTCAATTTATTTCTAGTAACGTCAGATTTCAAGAGATTTAAGGCTATTTTGTATAAACATGATTAGCATGTTATGATATTCATACTGGTACGGTACATACATATTGAATACCTACGCAAAAGCGTAGGTATAGGTGCATAAACAGTGAATAGTTACTATGAAAAGTGTACAGATTAGGTATTCTCTAACATTAGGTTATTGCATTCAACATCATAACATGATAATCATGTTTTTACAAAATAGCCCTGCTGATTGCATTGCAACTTCATCACTACTACTCAACAGACTAACCTGATCACCATTTGTCTATTATCTATTTTAATTAAACTGCGCACATCATGTTGAATAGAGTTAAAATTAGGTTAGGTTATTAATTTATTACTATCAGCCCGCCCCGGTTTCGCCCATGTGTACTGAAGATTATAGGCATTTTTTTTATACCAATAATGTATTATTGCAGTTTTTCGTGAGGATCCCTATTTTTTTTTTAATTAATAGCAGACCCGAAAACATACGCCTAATCCTCTTCGCAACAATGTCAACTTGTTGTGCCGGCGGCCCCTCAATAGAAAATGATTTATTTACATAACAATTTCTAAATTTTCAACGTTCATCGACTGCGATGGTGATGTGGTAGACGCCATTGTGAACGTAGCCTTACATAACAGTATCTTAGCAACGAAATTATAAAGCCTTTTATGTAATAAATAAAACCGGCCAAGAGCGAGTCGAACTCGCGCACGAAGGGTTCCGTACCATTATCTATAAAAAACGGCCAAAAAATCACGTTAAGGGAGCCACCCTTATTTATTTATTTTATTCTGTTTTTAGTATGTGTTGATATAGCAGCAACAAAAATACATATTCTGTGAAAATTTCAACTGTCTAGCTGTTACGGTTCATGAGATACAGCCCTGTGACAGACAGACGGACGGACGGACAGACAGACATATAGACAGACAGACGGACAGTGAAGTCTTAGTAATAGGGTGCCGTTTTTACCCTTTGGTTTGGGTACGGAACCCTAAAAAGCAATGCCTACTTGTGGCTGCAGGAACAGAAATTAATCTGGGGGCACGGTAGTGCCCCCGCCAAGTCAAGCAATAAAGCGGCACGGCTGTACCATCCTTTTCTCGAAGCAGTTCAGGCCATTTTCGACCCCCTATAACTTCGTTGTGGATACAACTAGAAGCCTGAATTTTCAGTAACCAAGCAGTCACTATATAAACACAGTATATTTCAAATTTCATTCAATTTGAACCAGTAGATTATGAATTATAGCTTGTCAAAGTTTCCTATTTTGTCACTCACTCACTCACTCACTCACTGACTGACTGACTGACCGATCATCAAAAGTTTAAGGCACTTCTAGCAGACATAGAAGCTTCAAATTTAAAACACAATTAGTGTTTAGTGTAAAAATCCTAAAATAACCTACCAAGTGCGAGTCGGACTCGCGCACGTTGAGTTCCGTACCATTATGTATAAATCACGTTAGTTGTTTGGCAGCCCCACTTAAATATTTATTTTATTCTGTTTTGAGTATTTGTTGTTATAGCAGCAACAGAAATACATCATCTGTGAAAATTTCAACTGTCTAGCTATCATGGTTTAAGAGATACAGCCCTGTGATAGACAGACGGACAGACAGACCGACAGACCGACAGACCGATAGACAGACAGACGGACAGACGGACAGACGGACAGACGGACAGACGGACAGACGGACAGACGGACAGACGGACAGACGGACAGACGGACAGACGGACAGACGGACAGACGGACAGACGGACAGACGGACAGACGGACAGACGGACAGACGGACAGACGGACAGACGGACAGACGGACAGACGGACAGACGGACAGACGGACAGACGGACAGACGGACAGACGGACAGACGGACAGACGGACAGACGGACAGACGGACAGACGGACAGACGGACAGACGGACAGACGGACAGACGGACAGACGGACAGACGGACAGACGGACAGACGGACAGACGGACAGACGGACAGACGGACAGACGGACAGACGGACAGACGGACAGACGGACAGACGGACAGACGGACAGACGGACAGACGGACAGACGGACAGACGGACAGACGGACAGACGGACAGACGGACAGACGGACAGACGGACAGACGGACAGACGTACAGATGGACAGACGGACGAACGGACAGTGGAGTATTAGTAACAGGGTTCCGTTTTTACTCTTTAGGTACGGAACCCTAAAAAGTAGTAAAAGTAGTAATTAGCTAACTTTTACGTAATAACTTAAGACAGAAGGACCCTTAAAGTAGGGACTGAATAAATTAACCGACTTGGCATTACATGGATCCCACAACTTTTTACGGTAGAAGAACTGAGTTGCGTTGCGAGACTTGGCTTTTTTTACAAGTTATGTTTTAGATGGCATCAAGTTTACTAGATTTCTTCCCATAAATATTCGTCCCCGCTTTTTGATTGGTACCTACCTACCTACCCAGATAAAAAGTTAGCATAAGCTATTTCAAGTCACGATCTGTACCTATTCCAGTTTTCATCCGTATTTGTTTAGACATTAATGCATAATTAAACCATCGAATGCTACTGTGTATGTGGGCATGTGTCAAATATAACGTTTGGACGTGCCTCTGAATACCCCTACAAACATCTTCAAAGGCTCAAGCTTCTGGAGATCTGAGAGGATGTCTACCGTACTTGGGGATTACAGTCGTGATCCTATTTATTTTTGTTTGTTTTTTGTACCATCGATCGATCTCTATTTAACCTGAAACTTTAACATTTAATATATGAAAAAGCATCCACCAGTATGTACTCAATACAATACCCATAAAAGTGTTTAAAAGGGACAGTTAACGTTACGTAAAACATTAAGATTGTATCCCAGTTTATGCGACTACACAGATTTTCTTCTTGACCTTATCGACTACAAAAAAAACGTATATAGGTATTCTATCAGTTATCTGGTTCCCATAGTACAAGTTTTGCTTAGTTTGGGGCTAGATGGCGCTGTGTGAAATGTCTACCAATATTTATTTATTTACACCAATATATTTTTAGATCATGCAATCACTTTGCCAGAAGCGTAGAACGCTCCTTGCATATCAGTCGAGGAAATGCCCAACACGTAACGGAAAACCAGTTAAATTGCAAATTAGATACCTACTTTATTTATTTATTTATTTATTTAAGTAACCTAGGATTCACAGTTTTCTTATTGTTAAATATAAATATGTTAAAAATATAATGTTGCACTTAAACCAATTTGAATCCACATTATGTATTCCACTCGTTTTAAATTTTTACAAAGAGCGAGATAGGTAGTAGAACAGCAGAATAGCCGATAAAGATATAAGATGTAGAAAAAAGCAGTGTGTATGTGTGTGTGTGTGTGTGTGTGTGTGTGTGTGTGTGTGTGTGTGTGTGTGTGTGTGTGTGTGTGTGTGTATGTGTAAGCGTATAGTATAGATGTGTGTCTGTGCAGTGTTTAAAGAACTAGTGTGGTGTGTAAAATGTGTAGTGTGGGTAAATTGATAAAATGGAGCGAAAAGGGATAATTAAAAATTTCCAACTGTGCAACGAAAAATTATATATACTTATTTAGTGGGTTTGTGTTTGAGTAGCGTCTGAACGCGTCGAGCCGTATTAGACCGCTATTTCGTAATAACCAAATTTGCGATCATTCGGTTTACACTTCGTTTAAGGCTGGGAATAGACGTCCGATTTTGCTTCCGATTGTCTGATCAGACTATCGGATCGGATTCACTCAATACACGTCCGATTTTTGCGTCAGACATTTTTTAAGCTCAGTCGTTCTCGAGGTGCGCTGTATGCACACACGTCCTCCCAAGCCAAATCTTTCATTTGCCGATCGTGATAAGCTTCAATGCCCGTATCCCATAGGCATGTCCGTTTTTCTAAAGCCATAATAAGCCGTTCGTGGGTTCGAATCCCGGCATGCATCAATGGATTTTTCTGAATAAAAAACATGAAAAATTATACATTGCCGTTTTACTTGGCAGATTGAAATTAGCTTTCTTTCTATAACGAGCAATGTATGACGCGTCTGATCAGACTATCGGATCGGACTGTTCGGATGAAAAAATCGGACGTCTATTCCCAGCGTAAACCCCCAAATCCATATTACATGTACGAGTGTGCTTGACTGTACCAGAGTGCTGAGTCAATAATTAAATCTCAAGTCCGCGATCGAAGTGTTAAACGAAATAACTATGGCAAGGGCACGTGTTACGGCCCGGCGGTCGCGCATGGGCTTGCAACCTGTATGTAATGCTAATGCTGACAACATGTGCCAAATATAATGTTTGGACGTGCCTTTGGCTACCCCCAATAGACATCTGCAACCTGTATGTAATGCTAATGCTGACAACATGTGCCAAATATAATGTTTGGACGTGCCTTTGGCTACCCCCAATAGACATCTTCAAGGGATCGAAGCGTCTGGAGATGTCTACCGTATTTGGGGATTACAGTCGTGATCCTATTTTTTATAGTTTTGTAGGCATCAAGGCTCGAATAGCACAATTAAAATATCTAAGTAATAATAATCTAATAATTCCCTTATATTCAAATTTATTTAATTATTTTCGTAAACATAAAGAAAAAGTTTTACTAACAAAACAAAAGCAATTAAAATGAGGAGGTTTCATTATGAACCTATTTAATAGCAAACTAATATTACGGTTGGGTTAATGTTACTATATACTAGTCATCAACTAAAGCATTTAACATAATATTGTTATAACAACAAGAAATTTCTCATTTTAAATCTACTTTCATAATATTTTTTCCTCGCAAGCAATCTTAAATCGAATAGTAACAGATAACTCTGTTACTGTGTTGTTAAAGCTTAAAGTAAAAATAGGTCAAAATTGAAACTGTTTTATGTAGGTACTTTATTATTACCCGTACACGTAAACTTTGAGGTACTTTATTTTATACGTTTAAGTACTTTCAATCCAAAAAAAATGTACCATCTAAAGTGGTTGCTAGAAGTCTAACCCTCGTATTCAAGAACGACACTATGAGAACACGCACCCACAGTGGACGAAATCTTTTTTCATAAACATCACTTTATGTGTTGAGCGGCACTATGGCGCATGCTACCGTGTGCCTTTAGAGCTTAACTTTGGCTAGAGGCACACGACAATGTGCCTCTAGTCACACTATGCAGTGTCGCACAACACATAAAGTGATTTTTTTTTTAAATATTTCGTTCACTGTGGGTGCGTGTTCTCATAGTGTCGTTCTTGAATACGAGGGTTAGTAATTGCTTTCACGCATGCAAACTATCAATGTCATTAATAAAAACTACTTTGAGGAGTCCTAATAATAGTTACTTTTTAGGGTTTCGTAGTCTACAAGAAACAATTAAGTTTCGCCATGTCCGTCCGTCCGCCGTCCGCAGCTTAGCTCAAAGAGTACAAGTGCTAGAAAGCTGTAATTTGGCATAAATAAATATGTATATATAATGGTCACGTCAACATAATGATACAATAAAATCTTGAAAAAAAAATTTTTTTAGAGTACCTCCTCTACACATAAAGTGGGGATGTTATTTTTGGAGTTTACTCCTTAAGAATCGATTTTTGATATAAGGCGCCCGGTATGAGAAAAATTTGAGGTGCAAAATCTACTGAACGAATGACCTCGTTACGTTTTTAGTGCGCAACTTTCTAATTTGGTGTGAGCAGTGCAGCTAGATCGTGGGTAGTGTGTACCCTTACTTTGCCTATACTTTATAATGCTTTCTCTCACTCTTACTGATGGCAAAACCTCTTATAGTGGGGGTACGCTCTACGTCTACGCACGATCTGGTAAACTCCAGTAGTGCGTCGGAGCTGACACACACAATTTTTTTTCTCGCATACTCTATGGTGTGTAATGTTGTTGGATAGGTCTTTAAAAACATTATGGGAAAACAACTTTTCGATTAAGGGATCCTTTTGTAAAATATTAAGCTTTAAAGTGCTAAATTTTGTCAGAGTCAAGTGTCCCTACCAGCAAAACGATTGGTTTTAAATTCACGGTAGTAGCACATATAACGAATTTATAAGGAAAACTATCACGGCCAAGTAGGCTTTACAAGTTTACGAGTAATTATCGACCAACTAAGAAAATGTATTTTCTAAGTTGCTCGGCGATTACTCGTAGTAAAGTTATTAATACAGATATCGTTGAAAATTACTTATATAACGTTGTTGGCTGTGTAAATTACGAAACCCTACATTGCCCGTGGCTCGACTCGCACTTGGCCAGTTTTTTTTACATACTTGGTTAGGACTTTTATTTTTTTATTATTATTCTTGTTTGAGCCTTCACATTGTTCGACCGGCACTACATTGGAGCTCTACTATAACTATGGAAAGGATCATTAAAATAAAAACCGGCCAAGTGCGAGTCGGACTCGCGCACGAAGGGTTCCGTACTATTATCTATAAAAACGGCAAAAAAATCATGTTTGTTCTTTGGGAGCCCCACTTAAATATTTATTTTATTGTGTTTTTAGTATTTGTTGTTATAGCGGCAACAGAAATACATAATCTGTGATAATTTCAACTGTATGTAGCTATCACGGTTCATAAGATACAGCCCTGTAACAGACAGACGGACAGACGGACAGACGGACAGACGGACAGACGGACAGACGGACAGACGGACAGACGGACAGACGGACAGACGGACAGACGGACAGACGGACAGACGGACAGCGAAATCTTAGTAATAGGGTCCCGTTTTTACCCTTTGAGTGCGGAACTCTAAAAAAATGATAGGCCTTAAGCCGTGTTTGTTGCCTGATTCTTCTAGGCTTGTTCGCGAGGAACAGGCGTAGCTTCACCTAGCTCCTAAGACGTTTCAAAGTGATCCTTGTGATTTTATTGAAATAAATGCCATTTGAATTTGAATTTGTCGAGCAGCGTGGAACGCACGGCCCACCTCAACACTTCGTCACGCACTTCATTTGAAGTCGACCGACTTGGAGACTACTCGCAGAATTAATGTTCTCATTAGCAGCAACGTTTGTTATACCTTCCTAACTATCAAAAATAAAGAAATTAAATAATTATAATATTTAAGTAGGTATTGTCTTTCAACTACTGGCCGGTCGGCAAGTTTAAAATACTTCGATTGAGTATTTGAATTGGAATAAAATGTCTGCCGAGTTTGTTCGATTATATTTAAATCAAATTATAATTATCAAGCACCGACTCCGGCCAATCATCAAAATTGTCATCTCTTTGATAAAGTGAAAAATATAGTTAAAACTTAGTTGTACAGTAGCAAGATGAATCTTTGAGTTGAACTGTTTGCCTCCCTTCATAATTAGTAGGTACAGAAAGTATAAGGGTAGGTATAGAAAGTTCTCTAATAATTCGTGTTCCTAAGGCGATCTCATAGCTACATAAACTTATCTCATTAACAACATCAAGTTATATGTATACCTAGTCGGATAGTATAACGAGTCTGACCGACGACGTCCATTTTGATAGATAACTTGATATAAAAGATATTAGGGTCAAAGACCCGGTTGTGGTGCCTACCCCGGTAGTATTAATTTTCCATTTTTGTAGTCAACTAAGCATAGCAAACAAACTTGTTTAAAATCTAAAGTTAATACAATTCTTTGTCTATTGTCCGTTTTGATTAGTGATAGTTGTGATGCGCTATACCTCTAGACTTTATTGACCACAACAAATATTTACCGTTTTGTCTATTTAAATATGAATATTATAATAAAAAAATATCGCCTGTTAAAAAACCTTTGATTAGCTTAAGAGATAGATAAATACTCTATTCTATGTTTAAAAACCGGCCAAGTGCGAGTCGGACTCTCGCACGAAGGGTTCCGTACCATTATCTATAAAAACGGCAAAAAAATCATGTTTGTTGTAATCATGTTTGTTGTCTGTGACAGACAGACGGACGGACGAACAGACAGACAGACAGATGGACAGCGAAGTCTTAGTAATAGAGTTCCGATTTTACCCATTGTGTACGAAACCCTAAAAATCGACATTTTAATCGTCTTTTCATTATAAACCGTTTATTTGCAAATAAAAATGTTGTTAAAATGGCCACAACCAGTGCTCTCACCCTATATAAGGTTGAAAGAAAATCTAGGTTACGGATATATTTTCTAAATAGGCTTACGTCTCTATCCCCTAAGCATGGTATACAATATACATCCTCTCAAGTCCCCAGGCGCTCATATCCTTGAAGATATCACATAAAAGCCTAGGGAAATCCTATCCTAATAATATTATAAATGCGAAAGTTTGTGAGTTTGTATGTATGTTTGTTCCTCAATCAGGCCTAAGATTAAGAAAAAACGGATTAAGTTGAAATTTGCTTTAGATGTATATATAATGCCCGAATAAATAATATACTACTTTAAAATATGAAAAATATCCCAAAACGATAAAAAAACGCAAAAAGGAAGATTTCTGTGTAGATGGTCCTGGTGTGCAACTAATCTGACATCACAGACTAAAAACATTTAAACGTCTTTTCTATTTGATTATTGAAATTTAACAGGATAACGTCTGTCACGGGTCGGCTAGTAGATTATAATGTATATTCTTGTCTCACTGCAAACTACTGCTACGGGCATTTGCCACACATAATGTTTGTACCTCTAAATATAAATAAATAAATATTTGTGCATATTTCACACAGCGCCATCTAGCCCCAAACTGAGCAATGCTTGTACTATGGGAACCAGATAACTGATAGAATACTTATATATGTACGTTTTTTTATGTTGTAAATACATACCTACTTAATATATTTACACCAAGACACAGAACAAACATCTATCACTCAAATGTTTATCCGGAATCGAACCCACAACCTACAGCGCAGAAGGCAGAGCTACTACCAACTGAGCTGTGAGGCGAGTCAACCCTGACTAACCTCTTTAGACATCTTTAAGAATCTGAGCGCCTTGAGATCTGAGAGTATGTCTATCGTACTTGGAGATTAAGGGGCTCCCAGTCGACGATTGCTCTTTTTCGAAACGAAAAAAGAAATACTTCTGAACAAGCCACATCTCCTATTTTTATAAGTATTCTTTTTACCTAGATTTCTATTAAGCTGAAAACATAATAGCAGAAACTTTTCACGATAAAGATATTATTTCAAAATGATACATTTTAGAATTAATGATCGAAATATTTTATATACCTACTATTAAAATCAACTAACACTTCGATGTTCGTCTGTCCGTCTGTCTGTCACAGGGCTGTATCTCATGAACCGTGATAGCTAGACAGTTGACATTTTCACAGATGATGTATTTCTGTTGTCGCAATAACAACAAATATAAAAACAGAATAAAATAAATATTTAAGACGCTGCCAGTCGACGATTATTTTTGTTCGAAACGAAAAAAGAAATACTTGTGAACAAGCCACATCTCCTATTTTATAATGTATAGTATATGTGAATAAAGATGTACCCATCTTTAATCACTTCGATAAATAATCCTACCGACCGCTGCAATGATGACAAACACACGTCCGCGCGTGGTCCGCCTTAGCTTTTCGAATAAATTTATGATATAAATTATGTATAATTACTTATCAAAAATCTATCCTAATAGAAATCTAGATCTAAATATTACCTATCTTTAACAATAAATCACAAGTTGATTTTAATAGTAGGTATATAAAATATTTCGATCATAAATTCTAAAACGTATCATTTTGAAATAATATTTTTATCGTGAAAAGTTTCTGCTATTATGTTTTCAGCTTAATAGAAATCTAGGTAGGAACCTGAGGTAATATACTTATAAAAATAGGAGATGTGGCTTGTTCAGAAGTATTACTTTTTTCGTTCCGAAAAAGAGCAATCGTCGACTGGCAGCCCCTTAAGAGAGGCTCCCATACAACAAACGTGTTTTTTTGCCGCGCGAGTTCGATTCGCACTTGGTCGGTTTTTTTATAAAAAACTAACGGTCTTTCATAATAATATTCCTACCTAATACCTAGATACTTTACTTCATAACAATATTTCCGGAATGGTCGTTTATAATTCAATGTCGATATTTCAATGTCAAGTTCTAAGTAAGTATTACTCGATGCATTATCTACCAATTTAGCATTTAAGTTGCGATTTTATCGATTGTGACATAGTATCTAAGCGATGCGGCGATTCTTGGCTTATGCAATAACAATCATATAATCCTATCCTAATTCTTATATCCTAATATATTATAAATGCGAAAGTTTGTGAGAAGGCTGCTATGTTTGTTCCCTAATCAAAAAAAACGACAAAACGGATTAAGATGAAATTTGCTGTAGTATGTAGATAAAAAATCAGTATATTCAGTATGTAGATAAAGTGGAACTTATAATCCGAAAAACAATTCCTAAATGATAAAAAAACGCAAACAGGATGATTTTGGTATAGATGACGTTGGTGTGCAACAAATCTGACATGACAGACTAAAAATATTTAGTCGTCATAGCAACGCAGTTTTGACTAATGAATGATACGCATTTTACCAAAATTTGTAATTTATTTTACCAGTATAATAATTATACGGAAAAAATTGGAAGTTTTCTGAAATTGCTTTTTTCTAAGCGATTATTGAAATTTGGACAGCACAAAGTCTGTCACGGGTCGGCTAGTAATTCTATAAACCTATAAAATCTATATTAGTATAGCCGTGGCGGACTGCTAGTATGTAATATTTTCCTAACATATTGAAGATTTCCACGTTTGACTCGGCGGCTGTGAAAACAAATAAATTACTCAGTTATAACAAGCTATTTACTTTGTTTACTGAATCCGAACGAGTAGCTGATTGCGAGATACCGACCTTCTTTTGATCGTTAAGGTTAAGAAGCATTTTAAGGCAGGTATTTGTTTATCTGACAGATATTCAAATAATCGTTCTTTTTTTGACATCCTCAGCGACGTGACGATATTCCTGTTATGGAATATCGTTATTAATCGCTTACTAAACTGTTTTGATAAACCTTACCTATAGCGTCACACACGCTGCTACATGTCACGTTCCTACCTACAATAAGATACCTGCTCAAGGTAGGTACAAACTATTTGGTACTACTACTAACTATAAAGGTAAAAAAATAGGATCACGACTGTAATCCATAAGTAATAAAGACTAAAGGCACGTAAAGGAAGTAGTCAGGCATTCGTCCAAACATTAAATTTAGCATATATTATTTATATTTTAAGGCCAATCTCGAAATTATGTTTATTCGCAAAAGTGCTTGAAAAAATTGTATACAACCAATTGTACTCCGCTCTTAGGCATGATCTTGCAACACAGCAGCATGGGTTCTTAAGAGGAAGGTCTATTACTTCTAATCTTATATTATGCACTGAGTTCCTGTCCCGTTTTATGTCTGAACCCTCACAAATTGACGTAATATACAATAATAGTTTTAATATACCGAAAATAAAAAAATTTACCGTTGCAGCAGAAGCTTCTTATGATCTGAGCACTGTCAGCATGATTTATTATTGCACTATCACAAAGTTATCGAGGTTTCTTTTTAACCGAAAATTGGCACTAATTTATGGTCTCAGTGCTAGAAAATACCACACAAATTACAACGGAGACGGCGAGCTATTTATGAATGGATAGAATCGTGAAAATATGAGTAGCTATGTGGTAGATGCGTATGAATAAACGGTTAACTAAATATTGTGTTTTTTTAAGGATATTATTTTTAATTTTTTAATTTAAGTTTTAACTACTTAAATTTAATTAGTAACAGACACTGACAATACGTTATTATTTTTTTTGGTAATTAAAAACTAGTGTTGTATACTGACTACAGTAAGTGTTTCGATCGTATCGATCATTTCATACTGTTAAAGAAGTTACAACAGTTAGGCATAAGAGGTAATATCTATTTAGGTGGTTTACGTCTTATGTTCATAACAGGTGTCAGACGGTGGTTCTCGGTGGATACTCCTCTCTTTCCATGTACGTGCCTTCAGGGGTCCCGCAGGGATCTTTATTGGGTCCACTTCTTTTTTCCATTTTTGTAAATAATATCTCTTTGTGCTTCCATCATTCTAAAATTCTTTTATACGCAGACGATATGAAAATTTTCAGTCAAATTAAGTCTATTGATGATGCATGTCGTCTGGAAGACGACCTAATAAGGTCTCAAAACTATTGCATTCTGAACAAATTAGACTTGAACGTTTCCTAGTGTTACGTTTGCTCTTTCACTCGTAAGCCAATGACTATTAAATATGATTATACTCTATGCAGTTCACCTCTTACAAGGGTAGATAAGATACAATCCGTGACTTAGGGTTTACTTTTGATAGTAAACTTTTATTTGATAATCATATTAATAACATCGTAAACAAAGCGTCTCGTGCACTTGGATTCGTTTTAAGAATGTCTAAGGATTTTTCTAGTGTAAAAACCTTTAAAATTCTTTACTGTGCGTACGTACGCAGTCACCTTGAATACGCTTCTCAAGTCTGGAATCCGTGCTATGATGTTCCTCAAGATTGGAGCGTATTCAAAAAAGGTTTCTCCGGTGTCTGCAATTTCGGGCAGGGATTTTTCTACCAGATTATGTGTCCAGATGTAAGAAATTTCATTTTCTCCCCCATTATGAACGAAGGAACATAGCAGATTTGACATAGATATTTAGTGAACATTGCAAATGGTAAGGTGGACTGCCCTGAGCTGCTGGAGTTGCTGGGGCTGCGAGCTAACACAGTTGCGTTAAGGAGACCAAATACGTTATATGTACCTCTAGTTAAAACCAATTACAGGCAAAATGCATTTATCATCCGAGTAAGTGCTATGTTCAACTCTATGGCATATATAGATATAGATTTATTTAATACCCCAGTTAAATGCTTACTCGCTGAAAAATTCTTTTTATAGCAATTGGCAATTTTATGTTAATCTAATTTTTTTGTTTTATTTTAAGTTAACTTCTTACTAGTTATTTTATTTTTGTTATAAAATTTAAGTTTTGATGTCCTTTATATTTTTGTTTTGTGTACTTTATATTTTTTGTTTCTTACCGTCCACGTAAGCTGTAAATTTCTTTTTATAATCTTTAATATCTATCTGTGGAAACTTTTAATTGGCCTTAAGCGTACATGCACTCTGCATGTATCTATTGTAATTTGATTTATTCTTGTGTATAGCTGTAAGTTTTCCTAAATTTCTAAAATAAAATATGTCCACATTTTGCAGTAGTTAGTATTCCATGATGTTTTAGATGTTTTCCTTCGCCGTTTTGAGTGTTATTGATGATACACATTTTTAAACAGAAAAATTCATTGATTCGCGTTCGAGATTCGAACGTACGACCTTCGGAAAAGTCGAAGTACCTCCACTCGGCCAACGATCAATAGCTATTCAAGATAATTCTCATAGGCAAATAAAGCAAAATGCCAAAAAAATAATATCACAAATGTAATCCCAAGTATGGTAGACATACTCTCAGATATCAAGGAGCTTAGGTCCTAGAAGATGTTAGAGGGGTAGTCAAAGGCACGTCCAAACATTATGTTTAGCGCAATATCAAAGAGAAAAACACATCACGCATAAGTTTTAAACATCTTGTTTAGTTTCTTCACAATCGTATCAGTAGAAAAATATTTGAAAGTAACATCTCTATTTACGCGAGGGTGAAGAACTAATTGAAAGTGAAGAAATATGGCAATAGAAAAGTTGTTTAAGTTTGGCCTGACTCGAGCCCACATTTACCAGTATGATATGTGAAATGTTTGGTTTTTTGTATAGGCTGACCCGGATAAAACGGAAAAAGTGATAAAACTACATTATCTTGAAAACAATCAAACTTATAAAGAAACTGTTTATAATTTACTTAGCTTAGCACCAAGTATGATTTTCTAACGAATTATATAAAAATTAACTGTTCACAGTTTTGATTAAAAACGAAACTAGTGTTTTTGAAGAGCCAACTTTGGAAAATAAATCTATTGAGAATAGTTTCTCCAATCGTCTTTTTAATCAAATTATATTTCACTACATAGTATAAAGCAAAGTCGCTTTCCGCTTCCCGCGTCTGTATGTATGTATGTATGTATGTTTGCTTATATCTTTAAAACTACACAACGGATTTTGATGCGGTTTTTTTTAATAGATAGAGTGATTCAAGAGGAAGGTTTATATGTATAATACATGCATAATATAGTAGAGAAACACTGATTATTTTAGAGGTTTCTAATGTGATGTCGTAAATAAACACATTTTTTTGCGCTTACATTGCAAATGCTGGCTGAACCCCACGAGATATATCAAAATAATGTACTACAGTATTGTACACCTTAAAAACGTCTACAAAAAAGTCAACGATGGTATTAGAAATGTCTTACGCACAGCGAAGCGGGCACGGGTCAGCTAGTTAATTTATATAGATTAAATCCTTAAGTTATCATTGTCATAAAAAACAAAACTGTAAGTTTTGCGGTTATTGACAAAAAACGATTTTGCATTCATCAAAAACATTTATTACTCGTCTTAACCAACTTCCGCCCTCGGCTTTGTTAATTGGATAAATACCCTATTTGCTACTCCAGGGCATATGTATATTCCATGTTTCATTCAAATTATTTTATCGTTTAGGCGACATTGACCCGCAAACATTCGTATACATACAAATATTATAAATGCGAAAGTAACTATGTCTGTCTGTCTGTCTTTGACGTTATCACGGCCAAATCGCTGGGCCGATTATAATTAAATTTCATATAGAAATAGTTTAAAGTCGTGGAACGAACAAAGGCTACTTTTTTCCTAAAATTTCTTTACATTTATAGGAGTTTTAATGTTTTACGATAAAGTAGTGAAAAATCGATTCCTTGAATATACGCGGACGAAGTCGCGGGTAAAAGCTAGTTACTTGGATAAAACTAAAAAACCGGCCAAGTGCGACTCGGACTCGCGCACGAAGGGTTCCGTACCACTATCTATAAAAACGGCAAAAAAATCATGTTTGTTGAGCCCCCCTTTAAATATTTATTTTATTCTGTTTTTAGTATTTGTTGTTAGAGCAGCAACAGAAATACATAATCTGTGAAAATTTCAACTGTCTAGCTATCACGGTTCATGAGATACAGCCCTGTGACAGACAGACGGACGGACGGACGGACAGACAGACAGACGGACAGCGAAGTCTTAGTAATAGGGTTCCGATTTTACCCTTTGGGTACGGAACCCGTTGCAAGGTTCGTTGTAGAGCCTTAATAGGTAGTAAGCTATCAGCGGTACCTACTCGTAGACGTCTACGGCGTAGCATCTGTAGCACTTCGTAGCAAAGGATTCAAAAACGACACCAACGGAATAAATTAAAATTAGTTTGCGCATATACGAAATTTATACAGTGAGTTTTTAAAAAATGTTTAGCAAATCTTTTTTAAAAAACATGTCGAAATGTTTGTACGCGTATAACTCGGAACGACTGCACCAAATTGAATAGTTCTTTTTTTTTCTGTGTTCGTTAATGTCAGGACAAGATTTGTATTGGAAAATTTAGGAAAACAACCGTAAAATTGTAAAATTCTGGAAAACGAATAGTGCTTTTTTGTATGGGATTATTGAAAGGACGTGACAGGTCACTAAAAAATAATTTTTTAAACATATATTTTTTCAAATTATGATTCCTTTATCATAAATAACGATATGTCTGGAAAGTATCACTTGAATTTACGAGAAAGTTGACCTGAAGTAACCTCAAAGCGTACCAATGACAAACAAAATATATTGAAAACGGAACAAAGGATAAAAACAATAAAGGTAAGTATGCAATAAACATTGTGGAATAATTAAACGCTGCTGGAACGTTACTGAGTCATCTTCTCGCCTTCGCCCCACTTTATGCGGGGTCGGCACAACATTGTAATTAATGATTCTTCTGCCATTTCCCTCTATCAGCCGTCTCATCGCATAACACAATTCCTTTCAGGTCAATATGATTGTCATGTTTCTAACAGTCCATCCATGTTGTGATGTCTACATAATAATGTTTTAAAAACTAAAAAGAAGACCGACGATACATTAATATACATAAATCAAAAAGACGTAAAAAAAGCATATTTTTATAATAAACTAGCTGCTCGCTCCGGCTTCGCACGGGTACCTGGTAGAAAGCTAATACATAAAAAAAAATATATAGGTACGTGTTTAATTGAAAACATTCATTTTTCGTCGGTTAATAATTTAAATAGCGAATGTTTCGATTTGAAAGCTTTAGCTGATTTCTATACATTCTTATTTTGTGAGGATGTTTGTGTTTCATTATGGCTTATCTGATTTATATGAAACTTATATCAGATATAGTTCGTGATCTGGAATAGCAGAGTTTCATAAATCTGAGTGCCCATCTTTGAAAAATCTTCGGCAAGGGATGGATGAGAGAAGCCGAAGATCGGAATCAGTGCTCTTGGAATAAGACCTATGTCCAGCAGTGGACTACTGGTTGATGATGATGAGTGCTAATCAATAGTTTACATTCAGTTGATTGGCCTCACAGCTCAGTTGGCACTAGCCTTCTGCACTGTAGGTTGTGGGTTCGATTCCCACCCATGGAGACATTTTTGTGATAAACATAGACGTTTGCTCTTTGTCTGGGATTTAATATGTATTTACATAAAAAAAGGATATAAGTAATTCTATCAGTTATCTGGTTCCCATAGTTTGCTTAGTTTGGAGAAAGATGGCGCTATGTGTGGAGTCAACCAATATTTATGTTACGAGTTATTTACGTGAAAGCATTTGCTTCAGAAAATACTGCTGCTGCAAAAATAATAACCAAGAAACAAAGTGGCTATCTAATGCTAACTGAAACATAATTCAAAATAGTTTCGCAACAACACTTTCAGCAGTTATTTTGGAGGGCTCGTTTGTTATATTGGATGTTTGTTTTGCTTACAGACTAAATTATGCCACGCTACGTGATGACTACATACTTGCCTCGTACCAACCTCGACAAACTGATTAAAAAGTAAAAACGTTACCAATACTAATATTATAAATATTATTCTGTCTGTCTGTTTGTCTGTGACGTTACAAAACCGCTACGTCAATTTTGACGAAAGAAAGATGATGTAGAAATAGATAGTATAAAGTCTTGGGCTATTTTTTCGCAAAAAATTTGAATTTACAAATAAAAAACGAATTTGTGACAACTTTATGCAGAACTAAAATTTACTTGATAAATATTAAATGTAATTTGAATTTCCCGCCTGGAACGTTAACTCGTGCTTGGCTATTATTAGATACTTCACTACATAGTATAAAGCAAAGTCGCTTTCCGCTTCCCGCGTCTGTATGTCTGTATGTATGTTTGCTTATATCTTTAAAACTACACAACGGATTTTGATGCGGTTTTTTTTAATAGATAGAGTGATTCAGGAGGAAGGTTTATATGTATAATAACATGCTACCCGTGCGAAGCCGGGGCGGTCGCTAGTTTATAATAAATGTTTTTCTTATCTCAAACACTCTGTGACATCGTTGGTTCGTGTGTTTTTATTTCTCTTATATAAATAAACTAGCGACCCGCCCCGGCTTCGCACGGGTAGCATGTTATTATACATATAAACCTTCCTCCTGAATCACTTTATCTATTAAAAAAACCGCATCAAAATCCGTTGTGTAGTTTTAAAGATATAAGCAAACATACATACAGACATACAGACGCGGGAAGCGGAGAGCGACTTTGCTTTATACTATGTAGTGAAGATTAATCATTGCTGTAAACTAGTTTATTTTCATTTAATTCATCATTATAGCTATCCTAATTCACGTTCTACAATTTCTTGGATGACGACATCCTATTTCTACAATGTTCTACTAAATACGGGTTTTTTTATACTATTTATAAGACTAATATAAGGCGAATATAAGACCTAAGCTCCATCCATACAGCTCGTCCATACACACACGATATTAAGTAGGTTTAAAGACCCGATTGTGGTCAATTTTAATTTTTGCAGTCTATGACGAAGCATAGCTCTCTACTCCTCTTTAGGTTCTTAATAGAACCTAAAGAGGAGTAGAGAGTAGCTCTTTCCCTTCTCGCACACTGCATTTGACTTATCTAGACGCTTTTATAAATATTTATTTCAATTTAATGGGTATTAAAACTTTTAATATCGATTAAGATCATCTTATCAATCAATATTTATTTTCTGCCACCAACATCAACAGCGTGTTTTTCGTGCTGCCGGTGTACGGGTGACAGTGTCATTGACAGTGACAGTGACACCCGCTGTGCTGTGCTGGCAGTGCGTACCATTATGAAATTTTTTATTTATTTTTCTATTATATAATCTATGTATGTATAGTGTAGCATATTCTTTAATTTAGATAATTTTTGTATTAGGGTTTTTTTATTTCTTCGTTTTTAGTATGTTTTTTAGTTTGTTATAATAAATATTTGTTTTTGTGTTTGTGAGGTCACCAGTGAGGTCACCACCAGTGGTCAGTCTGAAAATCAGCGCTGCTGCATAGACATGACACGATAGTGTTCATGTTTATGTGGCGGCTTATATGCTGAGACTGCACCCTTTTGGCCCACGCAGCACAGTAGACTCCTTCCTATTTTTTTTGTTTTACTTTATATTATTTTTTGTTTTGGATGTTTTTTGTATTCTTTTTATATATTGTATCCCTCTGTCTTCTGTGTGTGTTTGTGTCAAATAAATAATTTCATCTCATTTCATTTCATTTCATTTCATTTCATTTCATTTCATTTCATTTCATAGCAAACAAACTTGCTTAAGGGGCTCCCAGTCGCTGATTGCTCTTTTTCGAAACGAAAAAATAAATACTTCTGAACAAGCCACATCTCCTATTTTTATAAGTATATTACTTCAGGTTCCTACCTAGATTTATATTAAGCTGAAAACATAATAGCAGAAACTTTTCACGATAAAGATATTATTTCAAAAAGATACGTTTTAGAATTTATGATCGAAATATTTTATATACCTACTATTAAAATCAACTTGTGATTTATTGTTAAAGATAGGTAATATGTAGATCTAGATTTCTATTAGAATAGATTTTTGATAAGTAATTATACATAATTTATATCATTAATTTATTCGAAAAGCTAAGGCGGTCCACGCTCCGACGTGTGTTTGTCGTCATTGCAGCGGTCGGTAGGATTATTTATCGAAGTGATTAAAGATGGGTACATCTTTATTCACAAATACTATACATTATAAAATAGGAGATGTGGCTTGTTCACATGTATTTCTTTTTTCGTTTCGAACAAAAACAATCGTCGACTGGGAGCGCCTTAACGCAATATTATAAAGAAAAAACATTTGTATCACTACATAGTATAAAGCAAAGTCGCTTTCCGCTTCCCGCGTATGTATGTAATATGTATGTATGTATGTTTGCTTATATCTTTAAAACTACACAACGGATTTTGATGCGGTTTTTTTTAATAGATAGAGTGATTCAGGAGGAAGGTTTATATGTATAATACATGCATAATATAGTAGAGAAACACTGATAATTTTAGAGGTTTCTAATGTGATGTCGTAAATAAACACATTTTTTTGCGCTTACATTGCAAATGCTGGCTGAAAATCTATAGTAGGCTAAAATCTATAGTTCACACAATTCTTTGTCTATGGTTCATTTTGATCAGTGACAGTTGTGATACGTCATACCTCTAGATTTGATTGACCACAATAAAATATTTCCCGTTTTGTCTATTTAAGAATAATTTATAAATAAATATCGCCTGTTACAATACCTTTGCTTAACCTAAGAGAATTCTATGTTGTTTCAATCATTTTTAGGGTTCCGTACCCAAAGGGTAAAATCGGAACCCTATTACTAAGACTTCGCTGTCCGTCTGTCCGTCTGTCCGTCTGTCTGTCTGTCACAGGGCTGTATCTCATGAACCATGATAGCTAGACAGTTGAAATTTTTACAGATTATGTATTTCAATTGCTGCTCGAACAACAAATACTAAAAACAGACTAAAATAAATATTTAAGGGGGGCTCCCATACAACAAACTTGATTTTTGCATTCCAGCGCCATCTAGTTTCATTTGATGTTACTACGTATTATAGGTACTTTTCGCGGTCTCATGCGACCGCTCGGGGTTTGAGAAGTAAGATGAAAGAGGTTTGCGATTCCGCTGGCAGGTGGCGCTATTTTACCACTATCGGTAAAGTTAGTCGGTAAATAGATGGTACTTCACATGATCGACTAAACAGTTTGAAATTGAATTATTGAATTCATGTAGTTAGGTAAATAGGTACCTAGGTAGATATTATTAATTTCAAATTAATTTCGAGTTTGAATCCTGGCCGTGCATCAATGGATATTTCTGTTCGAAAAATGTACATGCGTGTTACACGTGTTTATAACGGTGAAGGAAAACATCGTGAGGAAACCTGTTAGTATTCTTGAAAGCGGCGACGGCTTTGCAACCTGTCACGTGTGGAATGCTAACTACGTAGTTAGGTAAATAGGTAGGTTATGAGATATTATGAATTATTTTTTATGTTTCTAGGGTTCCGTACCTAAAGGGTAAAAAACGGGACTACTAAGACACCGCTGTCCGTCTGTCTGTTACCAGGCTGTATCTCGTGAACCGTGATAGCTAGACAGTTGAAATTTTCACATATGATGTATTTCTCTAAAAAGAGCATAAAATAAATATTTAAGTGGGACTCCCGTACAACAAACGTGATTTTTTGCAGTTTTGATAATAGTACGGAGCCCTTCGTGCGCGAGTCCGACTCGCACTTGGCCGGTTTTTTATTCAATAAAATAAATAAACCGTTTATTTGAAAATTAAAAAGTTTGTTTAAATGCCCACAACCAGCGCTCTCACCCTAGTTTTATCAAGAACCCAAGTAACACAAATTGCTGGTTAGTTATTCACATTTGGTAACATTGTGAACTTAAAGCATTATAGTGCACTTATTAAGGTTCACTCGTGATCTTACAGCTGAATAAACAGCTATAGTCTGTACAGTGGCAGATTAATAGTAGAAAGGTGTCCTATTGGAACACTGCTATGCAGCTATTATTTTCTGGCACCATTTAAGCATTTAAGTAGAGTAAAGTAACGTTTATTGCTGTATTAAGGAATTCATTTACACCACTATACGGTTACATTTCAAGAGAGTCGCTGTGAACATCTATAACGGCTAAAGCGTTACATTGGTGTATGTTTAGAGTGTTGTAATGCGTATAGATGCGTATAGGTACACACTAATCTGCCTATAAAACTTTCCTACTCATTGCTGTCTAACGGATCACGTATGGCACTCTGTACAGCTAATAGAGTTAAATTAGAATGAAAGTGGTTCACAATAAGTAATAAAACTTCCACCATTTTGTATTTTTTTCAATTTTATCTACTATATAATTTGCTTATTTAGAATCATTTTCACACCTAATGAAACCTAGACATGTTGATTTAAAGTCCTTATAGAAGTTAAAACTATAATAAAACTATATTATACATTTTATCAAATAAACTACTTTTAATTTTTTTCTCACTGCATAAATTTCTATTTGTTTCAAACCTAAAAATGCATTTATTTCGAGGCGCATGAAAATTTTGTACTTCAAATGGATATAGTATTATCGGCAAAATTGCATTACCATCAATATTTTACATATACACACCAATAACAACAAAAATAAGTATTTATACAATAGTGTGTCATGGCGAATTACACAATAACCAACAACATTCCATTTACACGCGAATCTGCAAAGATAAAAACAAACTAACAAAATGGCGTGTGTAAATTTTAACAGCTGTTGGCAAAATGGCATCATTGTGTACTATATTAGCACTATTTGTGAACTAATATAGTTATAACAGTGTAAATGGGTCTCCTTTTACAGCTTTTGTCTGTTTAACAGGTAACAACTACCTTCTTAAACCGCTTGCATGGTCTCTTGTAACGCTTAATTACCCTTATAACTCTATTTTAACGTTATAATAATACCATTCAACAGGTTATGTGAACTAAAGGTTCACAAATTTGTGCCCATTTAAGCAGCGTAGCAGCTGAATAGCCAGCTATAACTCTATTAAAGAGCAGGCTTGTACAGACTATAGTATCGATGTGAACCGCAAGTCAGCTGTTAAACAGCAAT
The DNA here is from genome assembly GCA_912999785.1 of Hydriomena furcata. Lineage (NCBI taxonomy): Eukaryota > Metazoa > Arthropoda > Insecta > Lepidoptera > Geometridae > Hydriomena > Hydriomena furcata. Next base: position 7,843,488 of record OU538821.1, read on the forward strand.
TTTGTGTTACTTGGGAATGTTATGTCTTTAAGGCACTTGTCTCACCGGCAACGATTAACGAGTAACGAGTAGAGCTAGAACTAGAAACGAGTTAGCGAGACGCGGGGAGCGAGTGCGTAGTTCCGATATTTGTGTAGCTCGGCTATAAGCGAGTGTGCGAGTGAGGCGGGCGATTACTCGCATCACTCGCTCGCGGCAGTCAAGCGTACAGTCAGTCTTCAGATACGCACTGTAGAGAAATGACCACTGGTTGCTCTCTCGGCGTGAGTTCTAATCGCTTGGCGAGTATCGCCGAGCGAGTGTTATCTTTCATAGCTCTTGTCGCTCAGCGACAAACTAGTGAAGCAAGTGCTCGCCGGCAGTGTGAACAGTCAGCGATCAACTGTTTGTATATGCTTCTCTTTTGTTCACACGGAAAGTATATCTATTGTACGTTTCTTGACCGAGAAAATAGCCGATAGTTAGTCGTTTTCTCGTCGTTGGTGGGACAACTGCCATAAACATGCTTTCGAAAACGTCATTAAATCCTAGTAGGTAGGTAATTGTTCCAACGACATTTCTAAATCACATTACGAAAATCGTAAATTTTATTTAACTATCCCAATTTTAAGACTGTTCTTTATGGCTTACGCTTATTTAGACATTACTTATCACAGAATAACATCAATCGTACTTTAATCCACTTTATTTGGTTATGGCAACATCAGAATTGCCTCAATTTATTTTTCGCATAGACTCAAAACTGTCATGTTGTAAATTTTTAAATAAAAAGGATTTTTTTTTTAATTTTGGGCTTTGGTTAGTTTTTTTGTGTAAATGTGCCTTCAGTTTTTAATATATACAACCAAAAAAAAAACAAATTATAACCAGAAACTACAAAAATCGGAACATACTCTAGATCGCTTGACATATTTTTTTAGGGCAACCTGTATCTGTATCTATATATGTAAGATATTGAAACACAAACAACAAGACATCATCATAACTTGTAAGACGAGTAATAAACAAATTTGATGAATGCAGAATTGATTTTTCTCAATAACCGCAAAACATACAGTTTTGTTTTTTATGACAAAGATAACTTAAGGATATAATCTATATAAATTATACACAGAAACACGATTGTTGAAACTTTTCTCGATAGATTTATTTCCCAAAGTTGGCTCTTCCAAAACACTTATTTCGTTTTGACTTGAAACTATGAATAGCTAAGCAGTTAATTTTATATAATTCGTTATATAATCATACTAGCTAAGTAAATTATAAACGGTTTTTTTATAAGTTTGATTGTTTTCAAGATAATGCTGTTTTTTCACTTTTTCCGTCTTATACGGGTAGACCCAGCCCATACAAAAAAAAAATCAAGCATCACCCCGGGTAAAAGTGGACCTGTGAGCTAATACAGGTCACGAACTACTCGTGTATCCAAATCAGTTCTCCAATTACGGAGAGATTGAAACACAGATTTGCAATCAGGGGTTTGTACTAAAACAACTTACAGCAAGCAGTAAATGTTATTTTATTGAGAAACTAAGGAGGGTGAGAGCGCTGGTTGTGGGCACTTCAACAACATTGTAATTTTCAAATAACCGGTTTATATAGAAAAAAAAATTACACGACTATTTTTAAACAACATCGAATAGAGTATATCTCTTAGGTTAAGCAAAGGTTTTGTAACAGGTGATATTTGTATAATAGTTATTTATAGTTAAATAGACAAAACGGGAAATCATTAATTGCGGTCAATCCAATCTAGAGGTATAAATAACACATCACAACTGTCACTAATCAAAACGGACTATAGACGAAGAATAGTATTAACTATAGATTTTATATGCTTAGTTATTGACTGCCAAAATTGAAAATGAACAAAACCGGGGTAGGCACCACAACCGGGTCTACGTCTACTATCATATAGGTAGTTTTCATGTACCTAATCTCACTCATGACTAGCTGTCTCTGATAATATAAACACCTCATACCTTTGACCACGAAGATATTATGTAGGTGAGGATAGTATTTTGTTATTTTATAGGGTTCCGTACCCAAAGGGTTAAAACAGGACGCTATTTTTTTTTTCATGCATAACCCATGGTGAGGCCTGTCGTTGAATAGGTCTTTTAAAAATATCATGAGTTCGTAAAGACAACTCTTCGATTAAGGGATCCGTTTCTGAAATATAAAGCTTTAAAGTTCAAAATTTTGTCAGAGTCAAGTGTCGAATAAAACGAAATTTCTTGACAATATTCGTTGAAAAATTACTTTGAATTGATTTGTAAGTAGAATTACGAACATCGACGATGTTTAAATGTTATAACGGTCGTTCTATCGTTCAAACTATATAGTCGAAAGGGTGTAATTTTGCAACGAATATAGTCACTAAATTTCGTCTTCAGTTCGAGTTGACCGAGTAGTTTGCATACCTACCTAAGGTATGGTTTGCTGAATATACCTAGTGCTAACAGTGCCACAACATGTAGGTACTGTCGATGGTCGACTAATCGAACACTATTATACAATTAATCATACGCTTGCACTGGCTAGAATTAATGAATATGTTGTCTAGTATATCTACAAGATAGTATATACGAGAATATAGTATGCTACAACGAATGGCCAAATATGTTATTAATGATTTTGTTTAAAAAAAAAACGGTGACTATGTTATTCTCATTATTAAATAAATATCATCTCTTACAAAACTTTTGCTTTACCTAAGAAATAGTTAACTCTATTTTTTAATGTTTAAAAATCGTCGTTTTAATCGCTTTTTCAATATAAGTAAACCGTTTAGTTGAAAATTAATATGTTTTTAAGATGCCCACAACAAGCGCTCTCTCACCCTAAACAGGGTTGGCACAACATTCTTGTTTGAGCCTTCACCTTGTTCGATTGGCACCACACTGAAGCTCTACATAGCATTAAGGAAAGGATCATTTAAAAATAAAAACCGGCCAAGTGCGAGTCGGACTCGCGCACAAAGGGTTCCGTACCATTATCTATAAAAACGGCAAAAAAATCATGTTTGTTGTATGGGAGCTCCCCTTAAATATTTATTTTATTCTGTTTTTAGTATGTGTTGTTAGAGCAGCCACAGAAATACATAATCTGTGAAAATTTCAACTGTCTAGCTATCACGGTTCATGACATACAGCCCTGTGACAGACAGACAGACAGACGGACAGCGAAGTCTTAGTAATAGGGTTCCGTTTTTACCCTTTGTGTACGGAACCCTAAAAAGGTAGACCCCAAGCCGTGTTTGTTGGTTGATTCTTCTAGGCTTGCGTGGAATCGGCGTAGCTTCACCTAGTTCCTAAAGACGTTTCAAAGTGATCCTTGTGATTTTATTGAAATAAATGTTTTTTTTTGTGTTCTTTTATTTCCCTCTATCAGCAGTCATCTGATGAGATGACTCACTCCTTTCTTACCCATATCACCTTTCTTTTACACAGTCCATCCATCTTTTCTTTCGCCTACCTCTACCTCTACTCCATCCACATTAATTCCTAATATGAGTTTATTATCTGATTTCTTTATTTCTTTATATTATACCATAGCTACGAGGAACTACTTATAAACATAGTTTTTTGAAAATACCAAAAAAAATCCGTGACGTCTCAAATTCTCAATGCTTGGCATACGTATTATTTTTCCTTGAACAACTTGCGTTTAACAACTCACGTTTGTCAATGACATTCACGTGAGCTTGGCCTAGAACTAGCTGAAATCGATTTATCGCGACTTATTTCACAATCACAATTTATTATTAACTAGCGACCAGCCCCGGCTTCGCACGGGTAGCATGTTATTATACATATAAACCTTCCTCCTGAATCACTCTATCTATTCAAAAAAACCGCATCAAAATCCGTTGTGTAGTTTTAAAGATATAAGCAAACATACATACAGACATACAGACGCGGGAAGCGGAAAGCGACTTTGCTTTATACAACCTCCTCCGGAAAACTAAAACTGGATGTCTGAATGCAGATAAAAGTTTTGGATATTGTCTCTTTTATTGCAATTTCAATATTATAGGAATTCTGAAAAAAATATTCTTTTATTTTTTCGCATCGATGGAAATACAGTTATTAAAGATGAACATATTTCAGGGTAAAGCAATTTGGTTTTCACTATTGTTGGTACTGTTGGGTGTAAAATCTGCCTTCAATTTTTGGTAGCCTAGTCTAGTCTAAATATAAGACATATGAGTCACACAAAACCTACGTTAATCCTATCCTGTCCTATCCTATCCTAATAATATTATAAATGCGAAAGTTTGTGATAAGGCTGCTATGTTTGTTCCCTAATCAAAACTAAACGACAATTTGCTGTAGTATGTAAATACTGAAATTTGAGCAGGACAAAGTCTGTTACGGGTCGGCTAGTAGATATATATTTTTTATTAATGTATTCCCGTTCCCGTTCCCGTTCCCGTTCCCGTTCCCGTTCCCAAACTCATGTAAGAGTTGTTGCAGCTGCATCTCTCTCCTAGTTCAACTATTGATAGCACAGCGTCGATTTAATTTTATTTTTATTTTTTATAAATTTTCTTATATACAAACCTTGTACATTAATCATCCAATTTGGTGCAGTCGTTCGGAAGTTATGCGCGTACATTTCGGCGATTAATTTTTATATATATAAAGATCCAATTGGATTTTTATCAAATTAACATGAATTTTCGTTCTGGTTCAGCATTCGGACAGTTAATTTATTTTGCAGTTCATAATTAATTTGGGAAATAAGGGTTCGAATTAAAATGAGAGCTGCTTCGCGTGTGCGACAAGAAATAATAATACAATTCCACTAATAATACACTAATAATAAACTCCATGTGTCAGCAGACATGATGCGGACATTGTACTTTCGTTCAAATGTTGTGCGAAATCGTTTAGCTGTCGAATATCCATTAACAGAAAGTCGAATTTGCAATATGAACAACTGTCAGTTTATATTTTTAGGGCTCCGTACCCAAAGGGTAAAAACGGGACCCTATTACTAAGACTTCGCTGTCTGTCTGTCTGTCCGTCTGTCCGTCTGTCTGTCACAGGCTGTATCTCATGAACCGTGATAGCAAGACAGTTGACATTTTCACAGATGATGTATTTCTGTAGCCGCTACAACAACAAATACTAAAAACAGAATAAAATAAATATTTAAGTCCCATACAAAAAATGTGTTTTGTTGCCGTTTTTTATAGATAATGGTACGGAACCCTTCGTGCGCGAGTCCAACTCGGTTTTATTTTTACCTCAGAACCTTTATTTCCACTGAATACTTTAAATTGAAATTTGAAAGTTTATTATAGACCAACGGTAACCCTCACCCTTCTTAAAAAAAACCGGCCAAGTGCGAGTCGGACTCACGCACGAAAGGTTCCGACCATTATCTATAAAAAAGCCAAAAAATAAGATGTTTGTTGTATGGGAGCCCCCTTAAATATTTATTTTATTCTGTTTTTAGTATTTGTTGATATAGCAGCAAAAGAATCTGTGAAAATTTCAACTGTCTAGCTATTACGATTCATGAGATACAGCCCTGTGACAGACAGACGGACGACGGACAGACGGACAGACGGACAGCGAAGTCTTAGTAATAGGGTCCCGTTTTTACCCTTTGGGTATGAAACCCTAAAAACATTGTGTATACTAGAATGGGGTGAGGTGTCATTATGAAAGGGCTTTGACTCGTGAGCACATAATGGAGAACACAACTGGGTCAAAATATTACTTTCAAATACACCTAAATAATACAATATATATACGCTTTAATACATGCAGTATTTCCGAAGTTATAACGAAAGAAGTTGAAGCCTTTTTTTGAATTTCTAAGATTACGAGCGCTCACACTATGACGTCACACCCCGGGACGACCGCGACCGCGACGCGGGTTGCGGCGCTTAGTTTTGTTTCGATCGTAATATCTTCTGAATGGAATGTCCGATTTGAGTAATTCCAAAAGTTTTCTATTGGTATTGAAACAGTTTTGAATATGAAATGATTTATTTGGATAAGGATTAATACGAAGGTATAGTTATCATGGTCTGATATTGGTCAGCTTTTTTATTAACTTTTAAAATGTAAAAAGTGGTTATATATAACTACAATAGTTGGATAAATAGTATTGCAATGTTTTTTTGTAGATATTGATATGTTCTCTAATATTGTAGAACATTTATTGTTCTATCTTTAATAGTTTCGTATTAATCGTAAATATCTCAGGCATTTTTTAAGATATGAAATAACTAAAAACACAGTTTTTCTCGTAGTTTTTTGTAGATTAATTTGGCATGTTAAAAAAAATGTTGGTGTTCTCCAATACTTCTATATTAATATTATAAAAGCGAAAGTAACTCTGTCTGTCTGTGACGTTATCACGGGCAAACCGCTAAGCCGATTGTGATGAAAATTCATATAGAGATAGTTTAAAGTCTTGGGACGACATAGGTCACATTTTTTCCCTAAATTTTCTTTTGGTTTTCAGGAATTTTAATGTTTCACTATAAAGTCTTTAAAAATCGATTTCGTGAAACTACACGGACGAAGTCGCGGATAAAAGCTAGTTATAAATATATTATACATTTTAAGTTTTAGAATTAAATGAAATAGGACCACGACTGTAATCCCCAAGTACCTACGGTAGACATCCTCTTAGACGCTCAGATCCTTGAAGATGTCTAAAGGGGTTAGTCAGAGGCACGTCCAAATATTACATTGGGCAAATGCGCGAGAGGTTGCAAGAATTTTTTTTTTCTGAAAAAATATCCATGCATCGGCTAATACATCCAAAACAATTACATTTATTTGCCATTTTGATAATAAGATTCACTTTTATTGTATCTTTCAAAATTGTAGCGCTACTGGGTCCATGTTAAGGTGATAAGGAAAATTTTTAACGTTTTGTATGGGCTGAGTCTACCCGGATAAGACGGACGAAACTGATAAAACTACATTATCTAGAAAACCATCAAATTTAAAAAAAAAAATTGATTGAATTATGATTATCTAACGAATTATATAAAAATAAACTATTTAGCTGTTCATAGTTTTGATTAAAAATAAAACTAGTGTTTTTGAAGAGCCAACTTTGAAAAATAAATCTATCGAGAAAAGTTTCATCAATCGTATTTCTGTCTTTAATTTATATAGATTAAATCCTTAAGTTATGTTTGACATAAAAAAAAACTGTATGTTTTGCGATTAATGAGAAAAAACGATTCTGCATTCATCAAAAACCTTTATTACTCGTCTTAAGAAAAATAATTTTATAACACCATTAGGCATACCAACTAGTACAATACTTACATATTATCTATACATATACATATGTATAATAAAACTGTAGAAGAGTTCAATTCTGTACATTGAATAAAAACTAAAAAAAATACTCCTAGGGGCCTTTACAAGTAACAAAAGGCAAAAAAAAAACATTTTGAAATTTTTGTCTGTCTGTCTGTTGTCCGGCTTTCACGCAAAAATTACTAAACGGATTTTGATGAAACTTTTTTTGTTATGTAGCTATTAGTCTTCGGCAACATATAGGCTATAATTTATTGTGAAGATTGGAATACCAGATGTGAAACTATCTGTCCCCCAGCGAAGCGGGCACGGGTCAGCTAGTGGCAAATAAGATTCCAATATGTTAGAACATCTAATCCTAATAATATTATAAATGCGAAAGTTTGTGAGTTTGTTTGTATGTTTGCGCCTCAATCAGACCTAAACGTCATAACGGATTAAGTTGAAATTTGCTGTAGGTGTAGATATAATGCCCGAAAAATTTAAAATCTTCCAAGAACGATAAAAAAAACGCAAAAGGGATGATTTCTGTATAAATGGCGTTGGTGTGCAACAAATCTGACATCACAGACTAAAAGCATTAAAAATTTTATATTCGATAATTGAAATTTGACAGGACAACGTCTGTCACGAGTCAGCTAGTTATAAATAAACCGAACGTTGTAATAAACTAAATGTCAATAGTTGTCTCGTGTATTAGATAATGGTATCAGATTGGAAACATTTTACTGATGAAATTAAAAGGATCAGGCTCTACTGTTCCATATTAATCCCTTGATTAGATAGGCAGGCATATCGTTAAGCTTTGATTTCAATTTCATCCAACTTTAGCACATTAATAATGGATACAATCATGTTTGATTGAATAAATTACACAGATCTTGAGAGTCCCTCAAACGGAACATCGGTTGATCGCCACGCAAGGCTATTTGATTTCATAATATCACCACACCTCGATAATTTCAATCCTAGTAAGTAATACCTACATACGTAAAATCAAGCCTGCTACCCAGAGGGGTAGGCAGAGATGGCCTACAACTTGCTACGGTCCTAACATACTTCCTTTGCTTTATCACTTTTATCACATTCCTCATGCATACTCGTCGGTTTAGAGTATTCTTGACCTGGCCTTTTTAGGGTTCCGTACCCAAAGGTTAAAAACGGGACCTAGTATGATTATCTAACGAATTATATACAAACCGGCCAAGTGCGAGTCGGACTTGCGCACGAAGGGTTCCGAACCATTATGTAAGAAAACGGCAAAAAAAAACACGTTTGTTGTATGGACCCCCCTTAAATATTGATTTTATTCTGTTTTTAGTGTTTGTTGTTATAGCAGCAACAGAAATACATAATCTGTGAAAATTTCAACTGTCTAGCTATCACGGTTCATGAGATACAGCCCTGTGACAGACAGACGGACAGACGAACATCGAAGTCTTAGTAATAGGGTCCTGTTTTTACCCTTTGGGTACGGAACCCTAAAAATGAACTGTTCAGCTATACATAGTTTTGAGTAAAACCGTAAATAGTGTTTTGGAAAAGCTTTAGAAAGTAATATATCAAGCAAAGTTTTACCAATTGTGTTTCTGTTCTTATTTATCTAGATTACAACACTGTATGTTTTGTGGTTATTGAGAAAAAACTATTTCACATATTTATCAAAAAAATGTATACCTAGCTCGTCTTCAGTATTACAATAAGGCCTTTCACGCTTTTATTTCACCAGCATTCCGCATCAACGTTCTAGTATACCTAAAAAATTCGACTGACGAGTTTTGCTTCATAAGCCCTAAGCCTAGTAAGTAATAAATTTTAATTAATTAATCTAATTTCAATTGTTTTTCAACCAACGAACAAAAGACGTTCTCAAATCAACGGGTACATACCTATTTTTTTGTTGCATTTTAGGGTTCCGTACCCAAAGGGTAAAAACGGGACCCTATTACTAAGACTTCGCTGTCCATCTGTCTGTCCGTCTGTCTGTCACAGGGCTGTATCTCATGAACCGTGATAGCTAGACAGTTGAAATTTTCACAGATTATGTATTTCTGTTGCTGCTATAACAACAAATACTAAAAACAGAATAAAATAAATATTTAAGGGGGGCTCCCTTACAACAAACGTGTTTTTTCCCCCGTTTTTATAGATAATGGTACGGAACCCTTCGTGCGTAGACCGACTCGCACTTGGCCGGTTTTTATATGTATGACAGTGCATATCTTTTTACTTGGTTATTTGATTTGGATGTTTTTTTTACTCTATATTGTGTAAACCCACACAATAGAGAATAGCCCAGAATTACTCCTATATATTGTACTAGCGACCCGCCCCGGCTTCGCACGGGTTTAATATATATAAACCTTCCTCCTGAATCACTCTATCTATTAAAAAAAACCTCATCAAAATCCGTTGTGTAGTTTTAAAGATATAAGCAAACATACATACATACATACAGACGCGGGAAGCGGAAAGCGACTTTGCTTTATACTATGTAGTGATAGTATATGTGAATAAAGATGTACCCATCTTTAATCACTTCGATAAATAATCCTACCGTCCGCTGCAATGACGACAAACACACGTCGGAGCGTGGTCCGCCTTAGCTTTTCGAATAAATTAATGATATAAATTATGTATAATTACTTATCAAAAATCTATTCTAATAGAAATCTAGATCTACATATTACCTATCTTCAACAATAAATCACATGTTGATTATTTTTAATAGTAGGTATATAAAATATTTCGATCATAAATTCTAAAACGTATCATTTTGAAATAATATCTTTATCGTGAAAAGTTTCTGCTATTATGTTTTCAGCTTAATAGAAATCTAGGTAGGAACCTGAAGTAATATACTTATAAAAATAGGAGATGTGGCTTGTTCAGAAGTATTTCTTTTTTCGTTTCGAAAAAGAGCAATCGTCGACTGGGAGCCCCTTAAGGACTGACAATCTAAGTTTTCTCTAATTTAGACTTTAACATAGAGGAATAAAAGCGATCGTTTTTAGGAATTTTAGGGTTAGCGTGGACACAACAGAATCGCCAATAATTTTACAACTCAAGTTCTCTCAGCCTCTCTCAGTGATTACACGCTTCCAATAACTATAAATTACATAGTTATTGGACGCGTCGGTAATCTGACTGCTTTATATGTTTTCGGTTCAACAGAGTCCTTATCATTCCATAAAAAAGTGATTAGGGGAGAATGGGGAAAGTTGTCAGAGACGAGTTGAAACAAAGTCGACTTTTCCTAAGTTGACCGTTATATACATACAAGATGTCATGCATGAAAATTATGATGCACGACTATTGCGTTTACGAGTACTACGCCTTATTTATTTTGATGCTGCAGTATGCACAGAGTAGGTACTTTGTATATTAAGAGCGGTATGTACCTACTCGTACACCGGTAGCCCTGGTTTAGTATCAATGGGGTCGCTGACGATTCGGACACAATAAATTCGGACACTTTGTCCAAATTGACACTTTTCAATTTTAATATTTTTTTTCACTGACAATTCGGACACCAATGTTTTGTACAGTCAGATATAAAAACGTAAACTGCTAAGAGGAATATAAATCAGCATAGACGTTTGGATGATACGAGATATTAAAGTATATTACAAACCCACATACATACATAAATATGCATCTTGGCAGTATGGTAATAAAAATAATATGAAATATTTGTCCAGGTACAGCAACTAGCGAGAGAGAGCTAATGCATAAACTAGATCTCAATAGTATCATCACTGTATTCCCAAGTACGGTAGACTTCCTCTCAGATCCCAGGCACTTCGATCCTTGACGATGTCTAAATGGGTTAGTCAGAGGCACGTCCAAACATTACTTTTGGCACATGCCCACATTTGCAGCATTCTACACGTGACGTTGCAAGCCCCCTCGCCGCTTACAAGAATTCTATCTGTTAATAAAAAGTATCAATTCGGACACAGTGTCCGAATCGTCACCAACCCTATCAATGTACTATAACAATTACGTTAAAAAACTGAAAAAAAAGTTTTGACCAATCGAACAGTCAAGAGACGACTTCGTTTTTATGGTTCCGTACCTAAAGGGTAAAAACGAGACCCTATTACTAAGACTTCGCAGTCCGTCTGTCTATCATAGGGCTGTATCTCATGAACAGCGATAGCTAGACAGTTGAATTTTCACAGATAATGTATTTATATTGTCGCTATAACAACAAATACTAAAAACAGAATAAAATATATATTTTAGTGGGGCATATATATTTTATTCTGTTTTTAGTATTTGTTGCTATACAACAATCTTGGGTTTTTTTTTGTTTTTATAGATAATGGTACGGAACCCTTCGTGCGCGTGTCCGACTCGCACTTGGCCGGTTATTTAAGTTTTATAAAGGAACTAGGTATTAGTGCTACATAGGTTCAATTTAAATGCAACCAACTTCGGATTGTTCTCTATACTTACAATAGAAAAAAAACCTTCCAAATTGGACTAAAGGGGATAGTCAGAAAAGCACATCTAAACATTAAATTTTTTACCTATTTTACATTTTAATTTTAATATTTTGTGACGATGCTACAAAAACATCTTCAGAAACATTCATAATAATAAGCAGGATTGACTAAGGGTGCATAATAAATATGCTCAAAAGGCGAAGGTAGATGGGAATCTTTGAACTAGCCACTTTTAAGTCCGTTGAAATGCCTCTTGTTCAAATTTTCATAAAATAATAAAGAATAAGAAGAATACTTCGCAAGACTTTGTTTATTTAAATGGAAAATTTGAGAGTTATTTCAGTTTTTGTTGATTTTCTCGCAGAAACTGACGTATTTTATAATATATCTTAAATTTCTGACGTAATAGAGGTATAGAGACTAGCTTCCGACCGCGGCTTTGTTTTCATGGTTTTTACGAGTAGGTACCTGGATAAAAAGGCTTAGATATTTATCATTCTAAGCCATGAGCTTTGACTACTGATTTTTTTACAAATCGGTTTCGTTACAGTCTAATGAAATCACATTTACCATTACAAAGATCCCATTTCTATACTAATATTATAAAGAGGAAAGATTTGATTGTTTGTTTGTTTGCATCGAATAGGCTCCGAAACTACAGGACCGATTTGAAAAATTATTTTACCAATAGAATCCAACATTATCCCTGATGAACATAACTAGAAAAAAATAAGGATCCCTAATAAAACTTTGATAATGTAACCCAAGGTGTAAAAAAATACCCATAATATCATTATTATACCCGTACGACGCCGGGGCGGACTGATAGTATACTATAAGTACCTACCTAGGATTATGAAAAGGTATTTCATTATTAAAAAGTTTAGTAAAAATTCCATCTTTGTGAATTAAAATACAAGTAACATGGTGCGGTTAAAAACCGCATGGTTAAAGAGCCAATTATCTGTAAATTGTGGGCATGTGCCAAATATAATGTTTGGACGTGCCTCTGACTACCACTAGACCGTGTGTTTGTGTGCGTTTGGAGATCTGAGAGAATGTCTACCGTACTTGGGGATTACAGTCATGATCCATTTATTTATTTATCCACATTCCGCGTTACTAAATGAATTTAAATTAAATAGGGACATTTATATACATCGACTACATAGCCCAGAAGACACCGCATGCAAGGCGAACACTGTCATCCAAAACATCAGGCTTATACGGCCGATAAAAAATACCGCGCGTCAAACCTGCAGTAGTACCGACCACTTCCTTGACCCGTGCACATCTCGTATGTTTATGCTAAAAAACCATTACCACAAGCTCAAGTTACACTGGTTATTTTCCTTGTCGATAGTCAATAGTGTTGTACCACTACTCAATAATTGATGATCGATAAACCTACATAGTAGTAACAACAACAGTTGGACCTAACTAGTAAAACTACTTTTTGCCCGATCCCGATCCCGATCCCGATCCCGATCCCGATCCCGATCCCGATCCCGATCCCGATCCCGATCCCGATCCCGAGCCCGATCCCGATCCCGATCCCGATCCCGACCCCGACCCCGATCCCGATCCCGATCCCGATCCCGATCCCGATCCCGATCCCGATCCCGATCCCGATCCCGATCCCGATCCCGATCCCGATCCCGATCCCGATCCCGATCCCGATCCCGATCCCGATCCCGATCCCGATCCCGATCCCGATCCCGATCCCGATCCCGATCCCGATCCCGATCCCGATCCCGATCCCGATCCCGATCCCGATCCCGATCCCGAGCCCGATCCCGATCCCGATCCCGACCCCGATTGTTATAAGCGGCGATGGGCTTGCAACCTGTCACGTATGGACTGCTAACTACTGCAAAATGTGGGTATGTGCCGAATATAATATTTGGACGTGCCTCTGACTGCTATCGACAACTCATGACAACACTTCCCATCCCTAGTGAATCACGTCATCTTAAACCGGCCAATCAGAATGCATTTTTTCCCACTCCCCCCGTACCTCATACCTCACTGACTTGACAGAGTTGTTTGTTTGAAGAAATGAAGCCATTAGGCGTCTATTAGGCTATGTAGTCGATGTTTATATATGTGCTGGTTGCAAGCCCATCGACGCAGAATACTAACTGGTTTCCTCACGATGTTTTCCTTTGCCGATTTAGCCGTATAATGCATTTTTCTAAAAAATCCATTGACGTTCGACCGGGATTTTAACCCACCTTAAATTCATTGATAGTCGAGGTACCTTCCACTCGGCCAACAGCCACAGCCTGCTTTTACCGCATTACTTTTGCTTAAAACGGGGCTTGCATCAATTTACATGCGTTTTCGAGGATAGCTCATTAATTAACTAATAGTCTTGTACTAAGATTAAATAATAACTCGGCAAGTAGGGCTTCAAGGCCGACCCTTTCGGTTTTTGCGAGTCGGGGTTAGGACGCTAAATCTACCTGGGGAGTACCTCCACAGTACCCTCAACACTACTTTACGAGTGTTTACCCGAACGATATTCGCGCTTAAATAAGTTAATTTCTGAAAGTTTCCAGAGCCGTTTACATATTTTGCATAAGTGCATTTCTTGTAAGTTGGGATGTTAAAAACACTTTGACAAATTACGAGCGGTTCCTGTCTATAATTATTGACCTCATAACTGTTGATAACTCTGCCTACTGCACTGTTGTGGGTTTTATTCTCACCCAGAACAGACGTTGTATGTTCTTATCTGCCCTACATAATATATTGTATACCTACGCATTCCGTTGCTAAAGAATAATAAAACATTCTTATTAATTATTTAACGAGTTATAATAAACGGCCGCGTCGCACAGAAACCCTTTTAGCACCCTTGCAGGAAAGACGGTCCCAGTGGCTAAACTAACAACTTTTCCATACAAACGTAATTCCCTATTTCCTTCGCCCTTCGAGAAGGTACGCATGAAATCACTACATAGTACATATAAAGCATAGTCGCTTTCCGCTTCCCGCGTCTGTATGTCTGTATGTATGTTTGCTTATATCTTTAAAACTACACAACGGATTTTGTTTTTTTTTAATAGATAGAGTGATTCAGGAGGAAGGTTTATATGTATAATAACATGCTACCCGTGCGAAGCCGGGGCGGGTCGCTAGTGTCTTATATTTGCAATAAATCGATGGTTTTATGTAAAAGTTCGAAAAAAGTAATAAACAATATATAAAAAACATTTTGACTCGGCCATAAATCATCAGATACGGATATATTTCATTTTAACTGGTAAAGTAGGTACTGATATCCAACGAAACAGTAGGAAACATTTGTGCGCAATATGCATATAGGTATATAATATACACTCAGATATTTGAATTAAGTTAGGCGAATAAAGATATGCGAAAACCAATTAACAAATAACTTGTAATATGAAATCGCGCGGTCGCGAAGGCGAATTCGCATCAGTATTTCACTGATAATCAGAATGAATTGAAAGTAGGTATGCCAGTCATTTCACCAACGCTTAAGATGCAAAAGGTTTGCAACGAAACTGCAAAGATTAGAATAAGTAGCAAGTAAGAAGAAAAATAAATAAAACAATATTCCCTAGAGCCTAGCAAACAAGTTTAAGAAACCCAAATTTGGTTAGCTGTATTCTTTCTTACCTTGAATAAATGAAAGCCGGGTCTGACCACTCGCAAACTGACTCAGCTTTATGCTCGTCCCGCTCGCTGAATTCTTCGGTAACCCCGCAAGTTTATTAGCAATTTTACTTTCATAATGCGTTAAACTTAAAAGCTTCGATAAAAGAAAATTTCCTAAATTAAATGCGTGTCGCGGAGTGTTTTGGGTTAGGATCGGTCGGTATCATTCAGCCGGGAGTATGCGTGAATCGTGTTTTATTGATATACGCAAGTGTTTTCGGGGTTGTTGGGTCCCAGGGTGGGACACGACCGTTCAACCCAAGGCGCGAAACTCGACTGTTCGCTTCGAATACAGGCGCGTGTCGGCTCTAGTCCACGGTGGTTTAGGGACGTGCGCATTTTCCGCACAATATTTCCTTCAGTTCACCTTGCCGATGCCGTAATGTTCGGCTTTTAAGCTCTTAACAACTTCTAGGGCGGGCGGTGATATCGTTGTAAGATAAGATATCGTTCAGAATTTATAGAAGCCCCAAATAGTATGAAAACTGTTATCAATTCTTAGTTTACTTTATAAATTCGTATTTAATAAAAAAAAGTTTTCATATCTGCTCCTTACGTTTTTATCTCGAATATTAAATATCTCTTTTCTTTTTACGTTCTTGACATTGATTCCTGTAGATACTTATTTAAAATTGACAGTAGGTTTTATTAATGCAAAAAATAGAAAAGCTTTACTTCCAAGATAATGGTACGGAACGGAATCTTGCCCCTCACTAGCTAAGTCGGCCCTCCCGCCCCTCGCGCTTTAGTCCCGAACGCTGCTGTTAGCACTGTTAGACATAAACATACAAAAGTACCTATAGGTATATTCTCAAGGTATGGTATACCTACTGGGATGATCAAACGAAGGAACCCTATGCCATGACCCCAAAATAACGATCTATCATGGAAACCATACTAGCAACACAAGTGGGTACGGGTACTCTTAATATTCCGCTTTGAAACTCAAAACGCTTTCAAATTATTTATTCGTTTCCAAATGTTTTGTCTCCCGGTTATACCTGCCCACAGGGTGTTTCGGAAGAGTTACGGCCGCATTAGATGTACGGCGTTCGATGCTTGTAATAGGCAATAACTTTTTCTATATGTTGATGTCAAACATCTTCGTTTAATTGTTAGTTAAAGGTAAGACAATAATAAGATAACATAACGGATAAGATCAGAAAAAAAATCTATAGATAAATTAAAAAATTATAATTTTGTATAATTTTTAATTATTAAATATTGGTGGACGTGTCACACGGAGCTAACTAGCCCTACAGATAACTGGTAAAATACTTAAGAGGCTGCCAGTCGCTGATTGCTCTTTTTCGAAACGAAAAAAGAAATACTTCTGAACAAGCCACATCTCCTATTTTTATAAGTATATTACTTCAGGTTCCTACCTAGATTTATATTAAGCTGAAAACATAATAGCAGAAACTTTTCACGATAAAAATATTATTTCAAAATGATACGTTTTAGAATTTATGATCGAAATATTTTATATACCTACTATTAAAATCAACTTGTGATTTATTGTTAAAGATAGGTAATATGTAGATCTAGATTTCTATTAGGATAGATTTTTGATAAGTAATTATACATAATTTATATCATTAATTTATTCGAAAAGCTAAGGCGGACCACGCGCGGACGTGTGTTTGTCAAATTCAAATTCAAATTCAAAAATCATTTATTTCAATAAAATCACAAGGATCACTTTGAAACGTCTTAGGAATTAGGTGAAGCTACGCCGATTCCACGCGACCAAGCCTAGAAGAATCAGGCAACGAACACGCCTTGGGGTCTACCTTTTTTTTATGATCCTTTCCTTAATGCTATGTAGAGCTCCAGTGTGGTGCCAATCGAACAAGGTGAAGGCTCAAACAAGAATAATAATTAAAAGTACCTACTACTCAAGTACGTACAACAATAAAAAATCATTGTCATCATTGCAGCGGTCGGTAGGATTATTTATCGAAGTGATTAAAGATGGGTACATCTTTATTCACATATACTATACATTATAAAATAGGAGATATGGCTTGTTCACAAGTATTTCTTTTTTCGTTTCGAACAAAAATAATCGTCGACTGGCAGCGTCTTAAGTAACTTATTCTTTTGTTTTTAAAACTTACGTACCAACTTACTTAAAATACATTAAAACACCCAATATAGAACAAACAATATTATTCACACAAATGTTTGTTCCAATTGAGTAGAGAGGCCGATCAAGTTTGATGTAATTTTTCTCAAAAAAACCAACACTGTTAACTTTTGAACTTCAATTTTCCATACCAAAATAACCATTTATGAAACCAATAACAAGAACCAGTTAACCATTAAACCGCGTCCGCGCGGGTCGAACTCCGAATACCGAATCCCGGTTTCCCGGTATGACCACTGCCTAGTACTAAGACTAAAATTTACCATCTTTTTATCAAAATTAATTCAACATTCAACACTCGAACCTTACCAGAATCCAGATAAATTCTTATTATGTGTATACCATGATGTATAGTCAGTATCATGATTAAACCTTTGAATTGAACCGTGCAAATTTTGTGCGAAATTCATTTATTAAAATGAATATACCTATTAAGTATTACATGGTTTAAATGTTCGCTATAAATGGAGTGACGAGTACCACTCTCTCGAGGCTCTTATGGCAGAGAATACATCAATAACATCATCAATTTTTAAAAAGGCTAGTAAGTAGTAACCCATTGAATAACAGAGAATTTATAAGAACCAACCGAAAGGAAATTATAATAGAAAATAACCCTTCTGGAGTTTTTTGTCTATCAAACGTCAATACTTCCGTTTCTGACAGAAGCCACTCAGATGCCGCGTCCTTATTTCTATACATATTTACTCTTGTTTTTTCCCGTTTGTCAACTTAACAGATTCAAGTAAAGTATTTCTTTGATCATGTAGTCAACATACTAATGAAATGATAAAAGGGGGTTAAACATAACCCTCTGTCTAAACGTCTTCTCGTTGGAAAACTCATATACCCCAATCACGGCGGCTAACTTTACGCCAAATTTGTCCCTACCAATTTTCTTAACACCTCCGTCTTTGATTAAGGCGCTCCCAGTCGACGATTGTTTTTGTTCGATACGAAAAAAGAAATACTTCTGAACAAGCCACATCTCCTATTTTATAATGTATAGTATATGTGAATAAAGATGTACCCATCTTTAATCACTTCGATAAATAATCATACCGACCGCTGCAATGACGACAAACACACGTCGGCGCGTGTTCCGCCTTAGCTTTTCGAATAAATTAATGATATAAATTATGTATAATTACTTATCAAAAATCTATTCTAATATAAATCTAGATCTACATATTACCTATCTTTAACAATAAATCACAAGTTGATTTTAATAGTAGGTATATAAAATATTTCTATCATAAATTCTATAACGTATCGTTTTAAATTAATATCTTTATCGTGAAAAGTTTCTGCTATTATGTTTTCAGCTTAATAGAAATCTAGGTAGGAACCTGAAGTAATATACTTATAAAAATAGGAGATGTGGCTTGTTCAGAAGTATTTCTTTTTTCGTTTCGAAAAAGAGCAATCTTCGACTGGGAGCCCCTTAAGGAAGTTTTAAGACTGTGAAGTATCTTTCCTACTCGTACCTTGATAGGGTGGATATAATGAATCCTTAGCCAACTCCAATAAATGTATAAGAAATCTCGCCGAATCAGAGATAAGATAAAAGAAAAAATAAAAAGAGTTATGAAAGAAAGAGAAAAAATACTACTAGTACCTACTACTTTTAAAAGAGTATGAAAACTAGGAGTCATTAAGAATTTTTGAAACGAACCGGTCGGCAATTTTTATGATAGACTCCGATAATTATACGTTTTAACTTTTTTATTGTAGAAGGTACAAGGTTCGTTGAGCTTCGTTTACGCCTTATAATAAGCCAGAAGCTCACGGGAATGAACTCCGCTGGGAGGGGTGGCTCTGGGCGAGGAGAGAATATAATCAAATTTTACATCGGGGGTTAATATGCAACCGTCTTTTCACCCGACGGGTATAAGAGGCTCTTCATTCCATATTACCCAGGTACCACACTACTGAAGAAATCGCGATAAGGCCGCTCATTGTACGTAATTCGAAAATTATTTGTTTAATATTATCTATCTTATTCTTATTCTATCTACTTTACATGCTACTACGGACTTATATTTTAGAACGTAGGTAATGTTAAATAATTACTAGCTTCCGCTAGCATGGTTCCTGGAAAGTAATATTCTACTTATGTTATTCTGATGTATCACTACATAGTATAAAGCAAAGTCGCTTTCCGCTTCCCGCGTCTGTATGTAATATGTATGTATGTATGTTTGCTTATATCTTTAAAACTACACAACGGATTTTGATGCGGTTTTTTTTAATAAATAGAGTGATTCAAGAGGAAGGTTTATATGTATAATACATGCATAATATAGTAGAGAAACACTGATAATTTTAGAGGTTTCTAATGTGATGTCGTAAATAAACACATTTTTTTGCGCTTACATTGCAAATGCTGGCTGAACCCCACGAGATATATCAAAATAATGTACTACAGTATTGTACACCTTAAAAACGTCTACAAAAAAGTCAACGATGGTTTTAGAAATGTCTTACGCACAGCGAAGCGGGCACGGGTCAGCTAGTAAGCTATATTACTGTAAAGTTATATCTAATAATCTAAATCTTTTCAGTAGTTTTTGCGTAAAGGAGTAACAAACATACACCCATGTGAGTGCACTCACAAACATTCGCATTTATAATATTAGTTGGATTGTCTTTAGAGATAAAGGTAAAAAAACAAAATAATTATCTTACCTTTTCCTATCACAGTAGTAGACAGTATGCCTACCTTACTTGGGTATTGCATTACTTATTTTATTTTTACAAGCTTTATTTAACTTGCAATGTATGTATGTATGTATGTAACTGTTTGTTAAGGTGGAATCTTGCAACTCAATATTGAAGCAGTTATCTCCAACCGATTGAGCTGAAATTTGGCATACTTACGTATTACGTAACTGCTAATGACAATGCAATAATATGGTGACGGCGAGCTAATCTGATGATGAACTCAGGAGCTGTTCAACAGTCACTCACAACGTAACTCCTTAGTAAATACTCTGATTGAGTAAAAACTTTGCATTCTTGTCAACTTCCGATGACAACAAACAATGGAAAATGATGTGACAGATGATAGCGCGCTGGTGCTCGAAAGGCGGCTGTTTCAAATATGACAGCTCGCATTTTTTGTACTTTTCCGTATTCTGTGGCCGCACACTACGAATAGTGCAAACGCACACATTGAAGCTACTTCACACTTCATTTGCCAAGACTAAATAACTAGTCTTGATACTTGAAAATATTTGGTGCAATAGGTATGTCATATTTGTATAGGTAGGTATGTACTTAATAATTTTATAGGTTGCACTTGACAAAAAGAAAATAAATATAGAAAAAATTAATATATATTATAACAAATCGTAAAGTGCTACTACACAGTTACTAATATTTGACTGTGCAAAAAATATTTGTTAGGTACCTATTAGGGCGTGTAAAAACCGGGTTGTTTAGAAAAACCGGGTTTTTCGGTTTTTAATTTTCAATAACCGGTTAAACCGGTTAATCGGTTATTTTTCAAGTTTTTTATATAGGTGTCTTAGGACATAATAAAACCATACATTTTAATGAAAATTAACTTATTATTCAAATAAGCAAACACCAATTAAATTAACTTGTTAAATTTCAAAATATTTTGATGTAATCAAAACTCACCCTTACTCGAATAAAGTGATAAAGGCAAAAATATGATAATCAGTCATAATAGTTAACAATAATACCTCATTATTCTTAGTTGTTGTTGTCAAAACTAACTTGATCAAACTCTTCTGAGGCCCCTCCAATACCCCTTGAAAAGTACTTCATGTTTTAACACGGGTGTTTATCACGTAATTACCCTTAATTTATTTTCCAGACGTTTCGGCTATGTTCCAATAGCCATGGTCGCTGGCTGACTGGAGAACACGGTGCCACCGTCGAGAAGCGGAGGCAGTTGACGAAACTACCCTCACTTGGTCTTCAGAAATAGAAATGTCCATGTTCGTATTACGACACACCACACTAACTGTATCTACGCACTGAGATGGTCTGTCACGACGCCCACATATAGTAACCACAGGATTCCAAGAATTAGAGTCTATAGCCGTCTTCACGATTTAAATTTGAGTACTTCTTGATTTCAATAGCTTCAGGGTGACAGACAAAATTGGAAATGTGTTGAGGAGATTTTCAATTAAGTCAGTTTTCACTCCGTTGTCTAAGGTGGCTAAGCAGTTACGGACTCCAAAGGATGTTGTACCTTTGCAGATGCCTAGTGTATATAAGATAGACTGTAGTTGTGGCCGTTCATACATTGGGCAAACAAAAAGAACTATAGCCGAACGTGTCAAAGAACATATTGCAGCTGTCAAAAATCGCCAGGTAAACAAGTCAGAGATCGCAGAGCACTTAGTAGATTCGGGACCGTCTCACTGGATAGAACTACATGACCCAAAAATTCTGTCTAGTGAACGCCATTATTATAAGATAATAGTTCAGGAAGCTATTGCAATCAAGAAGTACTCAAATTTCAATCGTGAAGACGGCTATAGGTATATACTCTCTAATTCTTGGAATCCTGTGTTTACAATGTGTGGGCGTCGTGACAGACCATCACAGTGCGTAGATACAGTTAGTGTGGTGTGTCGTAATACGAACATGGACATTTCTATTTCTGAAGACCAAGTGAGGGTAGTTTCGTCAACTGCCTCCGCTTCTCGACGGTAGCACCGTGTTCTCCAGTCTGCCTGGTGTGATAAAAACCCGTGTTAAATCTATAGTTATGTCTACTAATCACGATAGTTTGAAAAATAATACTTCATGTTTGCATCTTAAATCGATTTTTTGGAGTTTTCTCAATTCCTCATTTACCTGTGGTGGTTTCTAAATGTCACGAAAGTCAAAGAAACGTTACATAGTCGTTAAGAAGCTGTTGAGGAATGCTCAAGGTAGATCGCGAGATACCTTGAGTTGACAGTTTCTTCACTGAGGAAATATGTTGAGGAATCCTCGACATGAGGCAAACTCGAAGTCATTTTATTAACTACAACTACTAAAACACGGTTACGAGGTCGAGTCTAAGTGAGGATATTTCTAGGTAACAACTAAGAATATAGGAATAAGAATAATTAACTTTTTTAATTGGTAGGTAGTATTAAAACTCTTTCTCGTACTCAAATCCTAATAATATTATAAATACGAAAGTTTGTGAAGATGTTTGTATGTTTAAATATCAATCAGGCCTTAACGAAAAAACGTATTAAGAAGAAATTAGCTGTAGATGTAGATTATAATGCCCGATTAAAACATAGGGTGGTTTATAATCCGAAAAATATTGCCAAAATGATAAAAAAAAATGCAAAAATAATGAATTTGGAAAAAATCGAATAACCGGTTATTTTTCCAAAAAAACCGGTGAAAAAACCGACCTAAAATCAGTCGGTTAATCGGTTTTTCGGTTAATCGATTAATCGGTTTACATGCCCTAGTACCTATACCTACTAATAAAATACATTATGACAAAACGGTAAGTATCGTTTTTTATAAGCTCTTATTTAACTTGCAGTTTATGTACATATTTATGTATCTATGTTTGATAAGGTGTAATCTTGCAACTTAATTTTAAGCAGTTATCCCCAATCGATTGAGCTGAAATTTTGCATACATAATATGGTGACAGCGAGCTGATCTGATGATGGAGTCATGAGCTGTTCAACGGAACTCTTCACTAAATAGTCGAATTGAGGCAAAACTTTGCATATCTATATACCTGGTCTGATGATGGAGGTCGGATGTAGCCATCGGAACTCCTCAACTACACAACATAACCACGTCGCGTTTGGGCTCGTTATTTTTATCTTGACGAGAACTAGAGCACAAGAATTTACAAAAGCTTGATTTAAAAAATATATTTTTAATAAAAAAACTTATTGTCATCTAAAATCGATGACGGCACCGTCAACGTTTCGAGTACCACTCACAGAAAGTTTTGAAAGTGAAATACTGATAAAATATGTAGGTATGCTTTTGAATATTGTGTGCGAGCTATGATCTCGAAGATCCATAGACAGCGCGTAGCGAGGGTCAACAAGTTCTGGAATTAAACAGTTATTGTAAAATTTTACTAAATAATCTTCCATAATATTTTCTTTCCAGAAAAAGAGATGACCAGCTGCTCTTTTTACAAATTCATATTATTTTCCATTGTATTTATACTAAATGACATCACAAACCCGCAATACTTTTTAAGACCTATCCAAAGACATGGAGAGTATGCGAGAAAAAAAAACATCTGAAAATATATATTTATTTCTACCACATTGTCGGCGTGACTAGTATATTCATGCCAAATTACAGCTTTCTAGTATTAAGAGTATCTGAGCTAAGCTGCGGACGAATGGACGGAAATGGCAAAACTATAAGGGTTTTTTGTAAACTACGAAACACTAAAGAGCACTTTCAGTATTTCGAATTAAACAATTTTTCAGGACACTTTATTATTTTTTTAATATTTAATTATTTGCATCATGTACAACTTAAGTATATGCCATCAAAAACAACTTGTAAAAATTAAAATAAAAAGCCAATTCTCGCAACGCAACTCAGTTCTTCTATCGTAAAAAGTTGTGAGATTTCAATGTCTGTCTGTCTGTCCAAAAAATGACCTGAACTGTTTCGAGAAAAGGATGGTACGACTGTGCCGCTTTTTTGCTTAACTTGGCGAGGGCACTACCGTGCCCCCAGATAAACCTTGCCTTGTTAATAACAAATACCGACCTTTTTAGAAGGTTCAACATTTTTGGTTCAATGCGTATCGTATCATTCGTCAGTCATTCATCAGTCGTCAAAATTGATTAATGCTAGATTTGTTGCACACCAGCACTCGGAGTCTTTTTATAGTTTTGGGGATGTTTTTAAATTAAAAATAGCATATTTATAAGCTAGGGGTATATTTACATCGACAGCAAATTTCAATTTCATCCGTTTAGTCGTTTAAGTCTGATTGAGGTACAAACATCCAAACATACCTAACATCCGCACAAACAAATCAGATTTATAATATTAAATGTAGATAGATAATAAATATAAATTATATTCGTAATCGAAAATTCAGGTAATTTTTCGCATTTTGTTCAGATAAAGTATCAATTTTTTCCATCCATGTATAAAAAAACACGCTTGGTAATATAGGGGAGGCCGAGTTAAAACCGTACTAAGGGTCCATGGTACCTTTTTAGAACTTTCATTTCAAAACAGAAATGTATCAAATCATTATTTATATTTATTTAGTAGGACTAATTAGGGACACAAACAGGTTCACATTTTTCTGAAATTTAATATTTTTATTAAAATAACAATCAAATACGAAACATCTGCTTATTTCGATTTTGCTCCAACGCGACGTATGCAAAAAGGTAAAACCGTAAACTATTATCATACTGTTTCGAAACGTAACTCGATGTAACGCATCTTCTACAAAAAAATCATCCAACTCTTTCATAGTCTGTACAGTGTACATGAGCCCAGCCCTTACAACTCATGCATTGTACCTAACCTTCATCTGTGTGGCTTGCACCAAATTCGTCAAGGCAATATATTATACAAATGTTATCATTAGTTTTGCATGTCCACTATTTTACCCCAGTATCCGGTTATGTCAGACTTCCCCTAAATTCGAAGAAAAATGTGACGTGGACGTGCTTCCCCGAGCGCGTCTGAGCGCTGACTGACGTGCCGACTTGAGTTGAATGTGAGTTTTGTATGGAAAAAATGTATGGATAAGTTTTATTGCATTTTATATTGTTCATAAATGAAAAAGTAAATTATTTGAAAACAAGATAATGCCACGCGGTATAGAGAAATATAAAATCTACAATTTCGTATTATTTTCAAATAAAAATATGCTGTGGGTCTAAAGATATTGGTACCTAACCAGACCCCATTTTTCGACATTTTCAGCGGTTCTTGCGACGGTAAAAACGTATTTTTTTGAAAATGTTGTATAGAACTGGCCAGTTTTTATTATCTACTATTAAAGATGAATATATTATCAGTAATTTTGTATCATTATATCCTCACAATTGTGATTCCTGGTTTTTAAATCGGTACCTGAAAATCATTGAAATACGTGTGTGGGTGTGAGCCGGGCCTTATTTTACAAAAGCTTGCTATTGAAAAATATTTTTCAACCGAAATCTAGATACAGCAAGCAAGCGCTGGCGCTTAACCTCATTTTAATTTTTAAATAAACGGTTTATATTAAAAAATGATTAAAACGACTATTTTTAAACAACATACTATAGAGTATTTATCTATCTCTTAGGTTTAGCAAAGGTTTTGTAACAGGCGATATTTATTTATTAATTATTCGTATTTAAATAGACAAAACGGGAAAACATTACTTGTGGTCAATAAAATCTAGGGGTAAAACGCACACAACTGTCATCAATCAAAACAGACCAGACAAAGAATTGTATCTATTTATTGTTTTATTGTTTTTTATACATAGTTATTGACAGCCAAAATTGAAAATGCCCAACACCACAACTGCGTCTATGACCCAACGTTTATGTAAGAATTTATAATATCGCATAGTGTTTATATGAATTCTAGGTAAAGGTAGGTGTGGTCAGCAAATTTTATCATCAAATCATTTACATACTCTTGTCGCGGGACTTTTCCAGAAAGCCTTGCTGAACTAGGTTGCCTACACCATTTTCTAAAGAACATTTTTCATTGAACAGAAATAGAAATTTATTCCACGCAGCTGTAAAATAACTCTGTCGCAACTCGCAACATGCGTTAGCAAAGTACTTTTTCAATAGTATTGTATTATTTTCTAAAGAAAATTTTAATATTTTAGTATTTCTAGTAGGTATGTACCTACTTACTAAAACTAAATTATAATTAAGGTGAATATTATATCAGTTATTTAGGTACCTATAGGTAGGTAATATAGGTATGCGTTTTTTGTGACTCATCTTGGACAACCCGATTATTTTATTTACGGTAGGTACCCAAGTTTTTAGGGTAGGAGTAAAAAATTAAATTAAAAAAAATTGGTATGTTCTAAGTCGCATACGTTTTATATTAATTTTACTGAAATTCGGTATTATTATCAATCGCTTAAGTTTATTTCAATTTAAGTAAAAAACATTGAAATTTTCGGTACTTGACTCAGTAAGTCGAGATTTATTATATTTTAAGGCAACATTGTTACAAATAGCATTTCGTTTTCTAAGTAAAATCATTTTCGAGACAACGGACAAAATCTTTTTCCTTTTAAAATGGCCAACTTTTATAGAAGCAATATTTTGCTGGATAGATTCAATTTAAAAAGCTATTTCCCGCGAAAAAGTACAAGCCAAGGTTAAAATACATAAAAAGGGGCTTATCGCCTTTGACGTAGAGGTACCGGAGCCTGCTTTATTGATCAAGCGAGCGAAGCGAGCAAAGATCTGTGAACTTGGACGAATCGCCCTTTGTATGCATGTAGGTATGTGTACCTACGAGTATGTTTGTCCGAGCATAACTGTCGCATCGTTGGTCCGATCTATCAAGGTTTGCTGGTAAGTATAGTATATTTATATGAGCTAAATCGGTCAAGGGGTTGCTAAGATATCCGAGTTCAAAAGAGGTAAAAACAAAAGTGAGATAAATTGGTCTAGTTAGCTGTCACGTGAAAAGGTCTTGTACCTACGTACACAGGTTACACTACACTACAGGTTTTAAGACTGCTCTAGGCTTTACAGTTTTTGAGATATATGATAAAAATACTTATTTGGTACTTATTTTACAAGCGTATATTTAAGTTCTAAGGATCTAAGGTATGTAGGTAGGTAGGTACTTAGGTATGTTTTCTGAAAGCCGAAATTATTACTTTAATGATAATACAACAAATAGTTACAGCGAGCAGAACTGATGATGATGTAGTCATACACGTTTGGGTAGGTAGGTATATATTAGTTTTACAGTACTTAATAAATAATACATACTTACTAGATTCTTATATCTAGAGCTAGAGCACTGGCTGCATTCCCTATTGCATGTAATTACAGTTTGTCTTGAGAGCGAAACGGTACGAATAGAAAGCAGAAACAAATTAAAACACTCAAAGAAGCAAGAAACTTTGAAATTGGCACAATGCTCAATTTACATTTTGTTTACCATTACAAAAACTTGCTATAATGTCGGTATTCAGTAGACGTATTAATTCAGTCTTCTTAACACGTAGGTAGGTACTTGTTTGTAGTACGTCATTCGGTTTTTATTTATTTTTTGATTGTTAATGTATTGTCATAAATTAACAATCTTAAGCCGGGGTCCCACAGCGCGTAAAACGACTGGCCGCGCCGGATGACGCTCCGCCTGTGTGCGTCCGGCGCGTCGCGTACAGACTACAGAGCGTTCCGAGCACGGGCCACCACGGATGCATCGTTCCCACGGCGCGTCCGTCCGCCTTGGCGCGGTCTGGCGCGTGAAAACGCGGGCCGTGGGACCCCGGTTTTAGCCGTATGGCAGATGGCAGGCTATCGTCAACACTGCCGAGCCTAGCGTAGTAGGGCGAGGCGACTGGTGCGAAGTACCTATCAAACATAATAAAACGTAGGTACCTATCACACATCATCGCACCCGTCTCGCAGCCATCACGCTAGGCTCGCAGTGTGGACACACGCAATAAGGAGTAATTTCAACTAAACCGTTTAGGAACTAAACTAAAAATGTGTTCACTTACACATTTCTTACCGTCTCTATGTAAACACTATGTTCTTGCGTTCTTTAAATGTACCTAGTACCTACTAAGATTTTGTTTAATTATAAGACTAAGGTATATGGACTATATGGTACCTTACCTACATGTAGTGGCATATTTATTTTTGAAGCGACAACTGAAGCTATGTTTAAGGCCCTGTATGTCGACGATTGCTCTTTTTCGAAACGAAAAAAGAAATACTTCTGAATCGTTCTATAGTTTTTATACCTACCTACCTACCTTACCTATAAAGTTCATGATTGTAAACAAAAGAAGCTCCTAGGTAGGTAGGTACTTGTGGAGACGAAGAGTAATAGTGACGTCATAATATTCGTAACATGGGTGGGTAATACGAGGTTACGAACAGCCGCGCTCCATCCATAACTCATTGACATACCAATAGGTAGGTACCTACCTACCTGCCTTACACCATTTTAGCCGTAATGCTAAGCCGTTTATCGACACAAAACTTTCATTCCTATTCATGTCTTTGAGGCATAATATTGCCAAAGGTATGTTTCAGGTGTCGGGGTTAGTTTTACGACAGAATTTATAGGTAGGAACATAATTTTTACCTCTTTGTACCTATATTGTTATAGGTAAGTGTAGGTAGGTACCTACCTACCTAGATGTAGACATAAAGGATTTTATTATTTTTCAAACTATCGTGATTAGTAGACATAGCTATAGATTTTGACACGGGTCTTTAACACGTAATTACCTTTTATTTACTTTCCCGACGTTTCGGCTATGTTACAATAACCATGGTCGCGGGCAGACTGGAGTACTCGGAGCTACCGTCTTCATGGAATCCTGTGGTCACTATGTGTGGGTGTCGCGATAGACCATCTCAGTGCGTGGATACAGTCAGTGTGGTGTGTCGTAATGTGAACATGGACATTTATATTTCTGAAGACCAAGTGAGGGTCGTTTCTTCAACTGCCTCCGCTTCTCGACGGTAGCTCCGAGTAGGTAGGTACTCCAGTCTGCCCGCGACCATGGTGGACTTTGCGTGGAGTCGGACTCGCACACGAAGGGTTCCTTCGTGTGCGAGTCCGACTCTCACTTGACCGGTTTTTTAAATCCAACCTTCTCTTTTTGCTCAAATGTCGACTCAGTTAGTTGTTGTGAGCCCAAGTAGGGACCTACTTGAATCCTCACAGGATACATACCTACCTACGCACTCATAGATAAGTCCACGCAAATAAGCCGTGCAAGAAGAAAACTTCAAAGTTTATGTCCAAGTTTTTACCTACCTACGAGTAACTACAACTTTGTGGGGAAGGTGGGGTAAATGCGAACGAGGGGTAATTTCAGACAACACGATATGAATACTTACCTTAGACTAAAAGTTTTTTTATTACATTTAGTCTGGCTCATTCACTTTTTTTAACAAAAAATTACGCAAAAAGGTTGATTTTGGTATAGATGGCGCTGGTGTACAACAAATCTGACATCACAGACTAAAAACACTTAGTCGTCATAGCAAGGCAGTTTTTACTAATGAATGATACGCATTCTACCAAAATTCGCAATTTATTTTTATCAGTAGGTACCTACATGGTTTTTTTGGGCAATAATTGGAAGTTGTCTGAAATTGCTTATTTCTATGCAATTATTGAAATTTAGGCAGGACAAAGTCTGTCACGGGTCGGCTAGTCTTTAATAATTAATGAATTCATTTAATTAATTAAGTGGGGGATCCCCACTCTCCCCTATCTTGTTTAAGGTAAACCTTGGTTACCATGCTGTGTTGACGATAGGGCTTACACAAACTATTGTTTGGGCAAACGTGTGCTTAGCATAAACTTACTTGATAGTTGAGAGTAGATAGGCTTAATTTCGATTATTTCCTGTCGTATCCTCGCAACAAAACTTACCTACGTAATCGAGGGTTCGAACATATTGATAAGTTACTTATGTAAACCTACCGATCCCTAATTCTAACTTTTGCCTTACTAGCTAGGTATAACTAGTAAATACGTGTACCTACCTACCTGCCTGTTGGAATAAAAACTGCACTATCTGGGTATTGCACAAGCACTAAGGTAAACATGCTTCATGCACACAATCCAGTGTGTATTTACCAAACTTTCCTTTATAGTTGATTAAACATGTTGCGTAATACAAAATGTTTTGTGCAAGTCTCGTGTAAGCTACGCTAAGCTCTATATAAGCCGCGCATAGTTGTAATTCTCTCTTTCACTATGGCCCGACCCGATGTTTTGTTGCTCCTGTGTATCGTCTTATACTCGACAGTGAATATTGTAAGTAGATAAGATTGTACGAATTAATAATTTAGATATCATTGTACAAATTCAAATTCAAAAATCATTTATTTCAATAAAATCACAAGGATCACTTGAAACGTCTTAGGAACTAGGTGAACGCCGATTCCTCGCGACCAAGCCTAGAAGAATCAGGCAACAAACACGGCTTGGGGTCTACCTTTTTTTTCAATGATCCTTTCCTTAATGCTATGTAGAACTCCAGTGTGGTGTCAATCGGACAAGGTGAAGGCTCAAACAAGAATAATAATTAAAAGTACTACTCAAGTACGTACAACAATAAAAAATTAACTAAAGAGCTTCAGCACAAATTATTAATTGTAACAAACTGCCCGGAAACGGAATTTGCAGAATGGGTTTTTTGGGAGTCAACGAAGCTAAATAAAATGGCACTTACGGGATACCTACGTAGCACAATTATACATTAATTAAGTATTAAATTGCGAATTTTGTTAAATTAATTACTGTTTAAAAACATAATAAATAATGGTATTGTTTATATTCCTTCAACCCAACGAGGGACGTTTCAACTGTGTTACAATAATCGTGCCTACTGTAAGGGTTCGTTTCCATTGACGCGTAGCTGTACGAAGTTGAGCGGAGCGGACTGTGAGTCGACCAATCACAGTGCCCGAAATAGTTGATCCAAAAATGTCGAGCATGTTATTGGTCAATTCATAACCGCTCCGCTCCACTCCACCCAGCTCCGCGCACCCCGTATCGAGCTAGTAGTTTATTAGTTAGTAGGGTAGTTACATTACGATACGTGGGACTTACGATACATGACGTGGGACTTACCTTTACGTAAGAAGTACCTATTTAAGTATTCTATTTGTGTGGTGTATCAGAATGGTTAGACCCGGATGTTTCCATTAATTTAACTTACTCAATTTTCTCCCTGTCTATTAACTCTGGTGACTGTGTTCTGTGCTCTCCGAAGCACTTAGGGGCTAAGTGACTTTCGACTTTAATTCAATTTTAGGTGACAATTCTGTTGTCTTGACAAACTGACTGAAATATTGTAAAATATGAACGTTCTTATTCTGCACACGTTTAAGTCTAAATTACCTTACCTAAGCGTTGGGACTGTTTAAATTAGGATAGTTTAGCCATTTTTAGGGTTTTACCCAAAGGGTAAAAACGGGACCCTATTACTAAGACTTCGCTGTCCATCTGTCTGTCCGTCTGTCTGTCACAGGGCTGTATCTCATAAATCAGGATAGCTAGACAGTTGAAATTTTCAGAGATTATGTATTTCTGTTGCTGCTCTAACAACAAATACTAAAAACAGAATAAAATAAATATTTTTTTGCAGTTTTTATAGATAATGGTACGGAACCCTTCGTGCGCGAGTCCGACTCGCACTTGGGCGGTTTTTATGATTTATTTCACACCCAAGTGTCTAGTCTTTGTCTTACTAAGTCATACTCAACACAAATTTACACGTTGACTATATTTAGTTTGACGTTTCTAAGGAAGATTTTTCAATCATCAGAGGTACCTGTACCTACCTAACCTAAGTGCGTGGAATAAAATGTAAGTATTTAACATAAGTAAGTGCTTAGGTAGGTACTCAATTTTATTCGCTACTGTAACTGCTACTGTAACTTTATAGTCTGGCTTCGAACTCAAATAAAATAGGTCAAGGTCAAATTAAAATAACCACAATGAAAAAAAACATACAATTAGGGTTAAAGACCTGGCCTACCCCGGTTTTGGTCATTTTCAATTGTAGCAGTCAATAACTAAGCATAGCAAACAAACTTGTTTAAAATATATAGTTATTACAATTCTTTGTCTATGGTACGTTTTGATTAGTGACAGTTGTGACGCGTTAAACCTCTAGACTTCATTGACCAGAACCGAATATTTCCCGTTTTGTCTATTTAAATATGAATAAATAATAAATAAATACCGCCTGTTACAAAATCTTCGCTAACCGAAGAGATAGATAAATTAAGTACTCTATTCTATGTTGTTTAAACATCGATTTTTAATATTTTTTCAAATATAAACCATTTATTTAAAAACCGGCCAAGTGCGAGTCGGACTCGCGCACGAAGGGTTCCGTACCATTATCTATAAAAAACGCCAAAAACCATTTTTGTTGCATGGGAGTCCCACTTAAATATTTATTTTATTCTGTTTTTAGTATTTGTTTTTATAGCGACAAAAGAAATACATAATCTGTAAAAATTTCTGTGACAGACAGTGACAGACAGACGGACAGACGGACAGCGAAGTCTTAGTAATAGGGCCCTGTCTTTGCCCTTTGAGTACGGAACCCTAAAAATTAAAATGTTAAAATGCCCACAACCAGCGCTCTCACCTTATACATACCTATTATGTCAAAAAATACGTAGTATGGTGCAGTTTTCTTTAAAATCTCTTTAGCCCTAAGACTGAGAACATCTCAATTGGATCACGATTGTAGACCTAATCACCAAGTAGGTACCGTAGGCTACGGTAGACATCCTCTCGGCTCAGCTAGCTTACTTCATACAAATCATCCATAGCCATGGCTATACGTAACGTAAATTTTAGAGAACACATATTTCATAGTTTCTAACTAATATAGAATCTATGTAGGTATAGGGGTACCTATACCTACCTCAACTGCATTGAAAGCGTAGGTATAGGAGTAACATACATTTTTGAGAATATCAATTTCATAGTACTCAAACTACATTCATAGCCATAACATGATAAACATAGTTTTTACGAAATAGCCATTGTGTCACTTTCTATACAAAGAATACTGCGATCCGTCCGACGATACGATACCGACCTGTAGACGCGTACCTTTAGGTAAAAGGCTAGCATAGAGGCCGTCATACAAAATCAACCATTTTTTAGGGTTCCGTACCCAAAGGGTATAAACGGAACCCTATTGCTAAGACTTCGCTGTCCGTCTGTCTGTCACAGGGCTGTATCTCATGAACCGTGATAGCTAGACAGTTGAAATTTTCACAGATTATGTATTTCTGTTTCCATTATAACAACAAATACTAAAAACAGAATAAAATAATAATGGTACGGAACCCTTAGTCAGGGACTGAAAGCGGTAGAGGTTAACGGTATTGGTACCGCAAAAATATAACGGTACCGTTATTCGATAGCGGTTGGGCCATACCGAAATTATACCGGTATGGAATAACGGTATCGAAAAAATCTTGAGTGTCGTTCGTCGGCTATGAGAGAAGGGAGGAGGGGGGGGGGGGGGAGGGCGCGTGAGGGGCAAAACTCAGAGCGAGTTCGTTTGTTGTGAACGCACACACACGTCTTTGTCAATCGAGCGACACACAGGTTAATAAAACTTTGTTTGTTCTGTTCTGTTGCGCACGCGTTCACGCACAGTAGGTAGGTACCTACCTACCTTTAACTATAGATTTTGACACGGGTCTTTATCACGTAATTAAGTACCTACCTTTAATTTATTTTCCCGACTATGACGTCTGCTCGCGACCATGGCTATTGTAATTATTTGTAGGTAAGTAACATAATCGAAATGTCGGGAAAATAAATTACCGGCAGGTAGGTATTTACATAATAAATACACATAACTTCTCTTTTATTTCTTTATGATAAAATCTAAATTAAAGTAGGTGGCGATTCTATTGTGCCCATTAAAACATTTCGGAATCCTAAAACACCATCGCTCTTATTCCTTTACGTTAAAGTCTAAATTTGCGTAACCTCAGGATGACAGTTTTAAAACGTAGGCTAGTTTTAAGTAATTTAACTATTTTTTTACGTAAATCTAGTCAATAAAAGTAAAGTGAAATTTTGATTTTCTTATTTATTTCGTTCATCAGAAATAAACGAAAAAAAATAATTCCAAATTTAAAATTTTGAGATTACTCAAATTTAGACTTTATTGTAAAGGAATAAGAGCGAAATTGTTTTAATTGTTTATTTTTTTGGAAATTCTAATTGTAGAACGTTGCCAACAGAATCGCCACCTACTCTAATTTAGACTTAAACGTAAAGAAATAAGACCAAATATGATTTAATCGCCCCCTCCCCCCCTCTCCTCACCTCTCCAAACCACCAATGCCGTAAATAGGGGTGTGCTAGGGCCGCCCAATTACAGCGCGCAAATATTGGAGGGGCGCAAAATTGACTAGAAATTATCATTACCATAAAAGGAAAGGCTACGTACGGCACTGCATGCGCATGCGCATGCCACCAATTCGCTCCCAAAAATACTAAATAATCCAAAATCCATCGAATCCACTGTACCTAGGTAGGTACCTAACTATAAGTAGGTTGCACCTACTTATCTGAAAATGGGAAGAAAACGGAAAAACGCGGTATACGCATATTTTTCTTATGATATATCAACAAACTCATCAACCTGCCTAGTGACTGGATGTTCATCAAACGTTGTAAAAGTGAGTACCTACCTAGTACCTACCTACCTTACCTATCTACATAATGCTAGAAGCTGCGTGCCCACGGCGCATAAAACGACGGGCCGCGCCGGATGGCGCTCCTGTCTGGTGCGGCCGTTGACCGACTTGACAAAATGACATAAGTAGGTGATATTTTATTTAAGTACATAAAAAACCGGCCAAGTGCGAGTCGGACTCGCGCACGAAGAGTTCCGTACTATTATCAATACGGCAAAAAAATCACGTTTGTTGTACAGGAGTCCCACTTAAATATTTATTTTATGCTGTTTTTAGAGAAATACATCATTTGTGAAAATTTCAACAGTCTAGATATCACGGTTCACGAGATACAGCCTGGTGACAGATAGATGGACAGCGGTGTCTTAGTAGTCCCGTTTTTTACCCTTTAGGTACGGAACCCTAAAA
This sequence comes from Hydriomena furcata, assembly GCA_912999785.1. NCBI lineage: Eukaryota > Metazoa > Arthropoda > Insecta > Lepidoptera > Geometridae > Hydriomena > Hydriomena furcata. The sequence goes on from OU538821.1 coordinate 7,878,904, forward strand.
ACATAAAAAATAATTCATAATATCTCGTAACCTACCTATTTACCTAACTACGTAGTAAGCATTCCACACGTGACAGGTTGCAAGCCCGTCGCCGCTTTCAAGAATACTAACAGGTTTCCCCATCACGTTTGTTGTATGGGAGCCCCCCTTAAATATTTATTTTATTCTGTTTTTAGTATTTGTTGTTAGAGCAGCAATAGAAATACATAATCTGTGAAAATTTCATCTGTCTAGCTATCATGGTTCATGAGATACAGCCCTGTGACAGACAGACAGACGGACAGCGAAGTCTTAGTAATAGGGTCCCGTTTTTACCCTTTGGATACGGAACCCTAAAAACAGTCCGAGTGCGAGTCGGACTCGCGCACGAAGGGTTCCGTACCATTATCTATAAAAACGGCAAAAAAAATCATGTTTGTTGTATGGGAGCCCCTCTTAAATATTTATTTTATTCTATTTTTAGTATTTGTTGTTAGAGCAGCAACAGAAATACATAATCTGTGAAAATTTCAACTGTCTAGCTATCACGGTTCATGAGATACAGCCCTGTGACAGACAGACGGACGGACGGAAAGACAGAATAAAATAAATATTTAAGGGGGGCTCTCCCATACAATAAACAATATTTTTTGCCGTTTTTAGGGTTCCGTACCCAAAGGATAAAATCGAACCCTATTACTAAGACTTCGCTGTTCGTCCGTCTGTCTGTCCGTCTGTCCGTCCGTCTGTCCGTCCGTCCGTCTGTCTGTCACAGGGCTGTATCTCATGAACCGATACGGAACCCTTCGTGCGCGAGTTCGACTCGCACTTGGGCGGTTTTTTATAGATAATGGTACGGAACCCTTTGTGCGCGAGCCCAACTCGCACTTAGCCGGTTTTTTTTATTAGTATTTGTTGTTATAGCGGAAACAGAAATACATAATGATGAATGAATGACAGAAATACAAATAAGATGTTTTGGATGACAGTGTTCGCCTTGCATGCGGTGTCTTCTGGGCTATGTAGTCGATCCTTCCAATACAATACCTACGCAGAAGCGTAGGTATAGGTGCATAAACAATGAATAGTTACTATGAAAAGTGTACAGATTAGGTATTCTCTAACATTAGGTATTGTATTCAACATCATAACATGATATTCATGTTTTTACAAAATAGCCCTGCTGTTATTCTACCGTAAATAGTTAGTTAGTTATAAAAGTTAGTTATATCTTAGACTTACCTGCATAACATTCATTTCATTTTTGTTCAGGGTCAACATGGAACCAACCTCCTATTTCATTTATCGACAAAACATCTAAGCGAGTACCAAATTGTATGTGACCGCAACAAAATAATACAACATGAAGTTGATGAAAATGATGCAAGTGCTGCTAATACCAGTACAGATGACATAACAAGACAGTTTGGCAAAGCTGTAAAAAAAATTGAGTACCTAAAAAAGCAGTGCGTTGATTTAGTAACGGTTCATGGAAGACCCTTCGCAATGATCGACGATTTGGCTTTTCGGAATATTATTTCCATGACGTCCATAAATCCAAGGGATTTGCAGGCAGTTAATTCACACTCAATAAAAACATTAATAGCAGAGGCTGCTGAAAGAAAAAGAGCTGATATAACTGCAGATCTCAAAGGTCGACTCATTTCTTTGAAAGTCGACAGCGCCACGCGTCTAGATCGGTCATTTTTTGCAGTGAATGCACAATATATTGAAAACGGATTAATCCGAGTAAAGCATCTTGGTCTCACAGAGCTGCATGCGAGAAGTACAGCAGAATTTCTCAAAGAAAAACTTCTATACATATTAAGAAAATACAGAATAGAAGTCGACCAGATCTACACTATTACGACAGATAACGGAGCAAACATGCTGAAAATTGCCCATTTACTTAATCAAACCGAAGAAAATGATGATGATTTTGAGGAAATCGATACAGAACCACTACAAATAAGATTAGATGACGGCGATTCAAATAACTCAGAAGAACTAACACCTAGTGTCAACTCCATTCGATGCGCTGCGCACACTTTACAGCTCGCAGTTCATGATGCGTTGCAAGAAGATGAGTCATTGTATGCAATTGATGAAGCACGCCAAATAGCACGAAGACTTCGAACTCCTACAATGAGAAATATTTTAAAAGTGGCGAATAAAAAAATACCTACGCTGGACGTGACTACACGGTGGCATTCAACGTTAGACATGTTGGAAAGAATCGAAGATTTAAAAGATTATTGTTCGATGACACCTGGTGACCTCTTATATGTATCGAATACCACCTGGGATGATATAACCAACCAAATAAAATCCCTAATACCAGCAAAAATCTTGACGAAATTATTGCAGGGTGAGCAATTGACAGTTGGTGACTTTTACTACCACTGGTCCAAATGTTATTTAACAACATCGCACGTGCTGGTACCCCTGGCTCAAAACATTTGTTGCGCCATGAAAATTAGAGAAAAACAGCTGATGACAAACACAACCTTTGTGAGCGCTATATATTTGGATCCCAGATTCCAGATTGTTTTGTCAGCAGAAGAAGAAGTAATAGCTGTTAGACATTTATGTAATACCTGGATACAAATCTTAAAAGTAGATGCCAAACATATTTGTGACCTTCCAGACCTTCATCAAACTGAACCCAGTGCGGTACCAGATTTTGAAATTGAAGATGAAATGGAGGTGCTTCTATCCCAAACCGAACGAATTAAAAGACGTAATCAGCGTGATTCCTACGTACAGACTCGAGGAAATATCACAGACACTTTAGAAAACTTTTCGCGCTATCCACGCTTACCAACTTCACAAGATATATTATCATTTTGGAAGAATGCAGCTTCAACTGAACCTAAACTATATCGCTTGGCTAATGTGGTTCTAGCCACTCCCGTCACGCAAGTTAGCGTAGAGCGCTTTTTCTCCTCTTTGAGATATATATTACATGATTTGCGGTTTAACTTAAATGACATAGTTGTAGAAGATATTTTAATTTTAAGAAATAACAATTAATTACTGATTAGCGTATTAGATTATGACCTGTATTTAAATATAGGACAATTTTTATCTATACCCGGTCATAGTCTATCTATAAACCAAATTTCAACCAAATCTGTTTAGTAGTTGAAGTAGTTGTAGGATGGATGTTTGTTACAGTGCAGTCGGCGGATCTAGGCACTGGTGATGTTAGCCGTTTGGATGCGCGGCAGACAATTTTCGACTTTATACAGTGACATAATAACCATTTGTGCGTTTCTACGGCTAACATCACGAGTGCCTAGATCCGCCGACTGCACAGTAACAAACATCCATCCATCTACACAAACTTTCGCATTTATAATATTAGTAGGAAATATAAAATAAGTACTTAATAAAGATAACATTAATACATGTTTAAAATTTGCATAGTTTTTTTATTTTTAATCAATTTTGTTGTACATCTAGTGTTTAAAAGGTGGATAAGTTACTTGGATTTCTTCGCCCATTTTATGTTGCCCTTTTACTGCGTCAACAATCTTTAAGATATGCCTATACGCCATGTTTCGCATACATGGACGTACAAATTGTAGCTCATCCAAGAGCATGTGACAGAAATGATAACTTCCCTTATCAATTTTATTTTCTCTGACACAATAATCGCATTCGAAAACACATTCAGTTCCTGGTTTCTCTTTTTCTTTTTTCGGCGACGGCATACAGTTCTTCAAATGTAAATCAGATTCATATACAGGGGACACTGGGGCTGATGGCGATCCTTCATCAGACAGACAGACGGACAGACAGACAGACGGACAGACAGACGGATAGACAGTGGGACAGACAGTCGGACAGACAGACGGACGGACAGATGGGCGATGGGCTTGCAACCTGTCACGTTTGGAATGCTAACTACTGCAAAATGTGGGCATGTACCAAATATAATGTTTGGACGTACCTCTGACTACCTCCACTAGACATCTTCGAAAGATCTAAACTAATGAAAATATGAAAATCGTGATCCATAATTAGATAAGTGTCAAAAAAGTAAAAAAAAAAAGATGTAATCATTTTTACCCGGTATAAATGGGTATAAATAGGAATGAATGGGTAAAAATTATTTTTACCGGGTAAGTGCCCATCTCTGGACTAGGTAATTATAGGTAGGTATTAGGTAACCTATACTTACCTACCACATACCACATAAAATATTATGTGGTATGTGGTAGTATACTTTAATAGTAAGTAAAGTACATAGGTACTACCTACTCTATACGGCTTTCAATGCAGTTTAGGTGAAATAGGTAGGTAGGTATTCTCTAAAATTTATGAGAATTCCAATTTATATGTCCCACCTAAACTTCATTGAAAGCCATAACATGATAAACATAGTTTTTACGAAATAAGCCGGCTGACCCGGGTTGGTGGATCTTGGCATCTGTGAAGTGAGCTGTTTGGTTGCGCGGCAGACAATTTTCGACCTTATCATGGTTTTGTGTCACTGACACAAAACCATTTCTGCGTACACACAGCTAACTACACGAATGCCTAGCTAGACCCGCTGGCAGAACTGTAGGTAGGTACCTACCTACCTAGGTGGGTAGGTACCGAGGTAGGCAGGTACCTACATTCAATAGGTACAAAACATAGTGAGGCAGGTAAGGTCAGTAGGTACCTACCTACCTACGTGCCGTGTCACAGCAAGAATGGTTATGTGTCACTGGATAAGGTCAAAAATTGTCTGCCGCGCAACCAAACAGCTATCTTTACGTAGGTAGGTAGATACTTACCTAACTAAACTAAGATCCGCCGACAATACCTACTAGGTAGAGGTAGATACAGTACCTACTACGTAGGTACGTAGGTAGGGAACAGACCTATCATCTAAGTAATGAAATTTTGAGTCAAATAGGTAGGTACTTACTTACCTGAATCACTCTCACTCACACTTTTTTGAGGAAAAGGAAACATTTTACTTCCGCAGTTCGCTATAGGTAGTAATAGGTAGAAATTGCGGTATCGTTATTCAACCTTTAGTATACCACTATGAATTTCGGTAGAAGCTTTTCGGTACCGTTATATTTTTAGGTATTGAAATATTTGGAATACCGGAATTTATCGGTATGACGTCATATCGATAAATAGAGGTATCTTAATTTTTCGGTTATTCGGTCCCTGCCCTTAGTGCGCGAGTCTGACTCGCACTTGGCCGGTTTTTTTTTTATTTTCGCTTACCTAATTCTTTTATTATTCAAATACATATATCCCCATCCAGGGCAAATATTTGTGTGATGAACATAGATGTTTGTTCTGTGTCTGGGTGTTAATATGTATAAAATATGTATTTACAAGAAAAAAAGTATATAAGTATTCTATCAGTTATCTGGTTCAGATAGTACAAGCTTTGCTTAGTTTGGGGCTAGATGGCGCTGTGTGTAAAGTGCACTAATATTTATTATTATTTATTTTTATCAATTCCAGATGTGCAAAATAGTCCTGCCCCACAACCTCCGGTATCTTGAGAATATGCTGAATGCGGACGTTGTCGCCAAAGCAGCCAAAATTCGCCAAAGGATGGAAGCCAACCCCAACAACCAGGACAGCGACAAAGGCTGGCCCATGCTCCTCGCCAAGTACCAAGCGGATGACAAAAACAATAACTTTTACCCCCCAAATATGTATGGGGGGATTTACAATAAGAGATATCAAAACTATTAACTATTAGGTAAATACAGAACGAGGTAACTCGTACGGAGCTGTTTAGAATAATTACACCGCTACAATAAATACCTACATATTTTTGAATATATATTTTTTTGTAATGTAGAAGACATTCTCGGAAAAACTATTAGGCTTGATGACTGAAACTATTCTCATTATGGCTTATTAAAAACCCCAAACAATAGTATCTTAAAAAGCCATTTTTAGACGCATTTCTTAATTTGTACAAGTGTTCCTTCTTTGATAGGTATACCTACCTACCTATCAGCTAAGTTACTAACGTAAAGTGAAAATCCCATCAAAAGTACTTAGGGGAGACCTGCCCAAGCCCTAAATTATATGAAAATAATATCACTAAACTAGTAAGAACAGATCACTAATAAGAATCGGCTAATCAGCAGTCATAAAATACCATTTTTTTATGAAAACCAAAAATCTGTATTTACTAGTTACCGTGCAGCCATGTTATCCACCGATGCATACTTAGCTTAGTCGATTTGGGTGGGGTACTCGTTTTAAGCTTATCTCCCCTACCTAGGTAGTTATGGCGTGAAAATTAATGAAACAGCTGCTACAGTCATGAGGTACTTTACTTTTTACAGCAGGTACCTAGCTTACCATACCTACTTAGTACCTACGTAGTAACTAAATAAGTAGACACCCGGGTTAAAATTTGTAAACGTAAGTATTTATTACTTCATGCAATTCACACGACTCACGCGAGTCTAACTTATAGAATAATAACTTATAGACCAATACTAAAGAAAAAAATATGAATAAAATAGAGTTTAGCATTTTTAGGTAAAGATGACGCAAAACTCAATCTTCTCCTGATGTGTAGATATTAGATACCTAATCCAATTCCAAATTGCTCGGAAATTAACCACGCGGAAAACCAATAGGTGCCAATGAATAATTCATCACGCAGTTTATCAAAGCGTGTACCGTGTACACACACATATAGATCAACTAGCATAAAGACTCGTAGGTAGGTACTCGTAGGTAGGTAATTACTAATTACGATGGGTAGGTACTTAGGTACTCAAAAGGCTTTTTATTTTAACACCGTTGAAAAGTCCAGGAAACCCGGATTGGCGGAAAACACTTAGTAAGATCTTGTCAGTTTGAACTTTATGACTTTCTTCTCATCGAAAAATATCACGTATGATTTAAATGTAAAATTCGGACTTGGTTTTGACCAATAATCGACTCGTACCTATCTATTATGACTTATAAGACTACACAACATACACACATATACCTACACACTGCTACACTGACTGCTACACGCTACACCCTGTATAGGTACAGTAAATAATGTACACAAGTAAATTCTTTTTTCCCAACCATTTATTTGTCGGAAGGGGTCAACGCAAGGTATCTTCACGTGCCAATATGTGTCAGTCGTATTTCACGGCAATCGTGTTTCATGCCATTCGGCGTTCCTGTTTGATGACAAAATGGACGTCGTCGGAGGGAAAACAGGCACTAGTGCATGACTCCGTGCAAGTAACCTAAGTAATACATTTGTCTGCTGAGCTGTCTAATAAAAATAAAATGCATTTTGTAGGAAGGAGTCACGCGACGCCCCACCCTTCAATAGGTATCCATGAAAAACCTGAACCATACCTACTCACTCAATACTTAGTAGGTACTAGGTACAATAATGTACCATTTTCATTTTCTTTTTTCTAATATTTATTTTTATGGTCAGAATATTTTTTATTTATTATTCTTATGTTGTAGCCTTGTAGGTTCATTTCTACCTTGAATTATATTATTTTTTTCAATTTTATCCTGTGTCTGTTGTCTGTCTTTTTATTAGTAATGCTGTGCAGTGCATGCCTGTAATTGGCTCACATACTATAATACTTTTTCATGAATGTTTACGTTTTTAATGTACTTGTATATTAAGTGTGTTGGCGCTGCTTAATAAATAAATAAATAAAATAAAATACTTACCTGCAGCATCGTAATCGTGAGTCATCGTGTGATTATGATTAACAAGGTAAAGTTTTAGTTTAAGTAGGTACTCGTACTTGTAGAACTACGGAACAAGTAGAATTAATAACACAAAATTAATATCGGAACCACTGCAAACTCACACAGTAGGTAGGTATTCAGATAATAATAAGTACTAGGTAGGTACCTGAATGACCGAGCTTTGCTCGGTATTTCATTGCCTGAAATTTCTAAAAATTAAACCTAGCTAAATCGCTTTTTCGCCTCCGAACCCCGTCATACTAAATTTCATGAAAATCGTTGGAGCCGTTTCCGAGATTCAGATATATTATATTAAATAAACAAGAATTATAGGTAAGATATATTATTCGGATTAAATAGATATATAAATATTAGATATATAGATTAGATAGTCAAAGTCAAAGTCAAAGTTTTTATTGCTTTCATGTGTACATTATGGTCTTATATAAATATGGTATCAACATGAGCCCGGGTAGGGCATTGCAAAAGATCACTTAGCCTATAAAATTATAAAATGTAATAAAATAAAATAAAATTCTAAAACTAAAAAATATTACTTATCGAGGTACATAAACTACCTAAACTAATTATTTAAACAAACTATTTTTGGGTTTTCACAAAAAAACTCTTGCAGAGTGTAAAAACTATTTTCAATTAAATTTTTTTTGAGAAGGGTTTTGAATCTGGGTAGGTTATTTTCATTTTGTATTAGGGTAGGTATGCTATTATAAATTTTGACGGACATTGCGTGTGGACCTGAATGAAACATTTGTAATTTAGTAAAAGGTAAAGCTAATCTATTTTTTTTTTTTTTTTTTTTTTTTTTTTTTTTTTTTTTATAGATAGATGATACTTACTAGCTTACTACATTGCATCTCTTCTATGTTCTGAGAGTAGAACTAAGGTAGGTAGATAGTAGACCGACTGTTGGCTTCGCGATTCGCGACATAGTTGAGTAGATGAGTTGCTGCCGAAGAAGTGCCGACTCTTTTACCTACCTACTTACCAAGTAAATTTTCATTTTTTCCGTATTTGCTGTCGTAAACTATCATTTTATGCATATTTACCTGTATAAAATAATTTCTATGTTTCACATCTGCCTTCGCTTAATACTTTTTAGCCGACTTTAAAAAATAAGAAGGAATCGGTCACAAATTCATTTTTGTCAAAGAACCGTTTTGGCGCCATCTACCTTGATGATATCAAAGTTCATTAAATTATGTCATCGTATGAAAGAAAGGTGGCACTTTCACTAGCTCTGTATTTACATTATTCGCTGTTCAAGAGCGAATGAATGAATATAATAGGAGAGGGGGAGGGAGAATCATTAGCAATTTGATTCGTAAAGTTGCCAACTCTACGTCGTTTTACGTAGATCTATGTATTTTAAGCCTATCCCGCAAACCTACTGATGTAATAGTCCCACCCAGAACCTACGTATTTTCAATCAAAATTGTACAAATTAGCAGTATAACATAATTATTATCATAATAGGATGAATGGTCTTCCGTTACTTTCGCGAAAAATAAAAAGCTTCATATTTCACAAATAACATAATCGAAAAGTAGTTTTCACAAACCCGCAATACTTTGTAAAGACCTATATCCAACCAACGACACTACCAACAAATTATACAAATACCAGTACCTATCACATTATAAAACATAATTTCCCCACTTTAAGTGTAGGGGAGGTAACCTAAAAATAATTATTTTTCAAGATTTTATTTCACCACTTTGTTAGCGTGACTAAGTAATATATATATTCTATATTTATGACAAATTATAGTTTTCTAGTACTACGAATCTTTGAGCTAAGCCGCGGACAGACGGACGGACGGACATGGCGAAACAATAATTATTTTTAAAACTAAATTATTTCACTCAGAAAAAACCACGTAAATCACCATATTTTGCATATGCAAAATTTACAATATTTAAGTAATTTTCTAAACTTGCCTACGCCTTTTTCAAAATCCCAGTTGGTAACCCTGGGAGTGAACTTGTCCATTCGAAGGATTCATTCGCGAAATGGTGGGGGAACACGGAGCCGTGTCAACGCTCTCACTCGACTCGTTTCAACCAGACCTCATTCCTGCTACAGTTGTGATAGGAATAAGACCAAATCACAACTGTTGCAGGAATTGGAATACCTATGGAATTTCTCCCTCCAGTGTGAGTCAGCATGAGGGTAGCTGAAATACTTTTGCATTAAGGCCCTTTCACATTATAATTATTACAGGAATGTGATTTTCCCTTTGTATGTAATTTTAAATGTCTGATTTTCTGGATAACAAAATTGTTGGATGTTTTCTATTGTGAAACATAAACGTCGTATCTATAGCGGTGCGCGAGTCCGACTCGCACTTGGCAGGTTTTTTTAAGATTTTTACACTAAACACTAATTGTGTTTCAAATTTGAAGCTATGTCTGCTAGAAGTGCCTTAAACTTTTGATGATCGGTCAGTCAGTCAGTCAGTGAGTGAGTGACAAAATAGGAAACTTTGACTAGTTATAATTCTTAATCTACTGGTTCAAATTGAATGAAATTTGAAATATACCGTGTTTATATAGTGACTGCTTGGTTACTGAAAATTCAGGCTTCTAGTTTTATCCACAACGAAGTTATAGGGGGTCGAAAATGGCCTGAACTGCTTCGAGAAAAGGATGGTACAGCCGTGCCGCTTTTTTGCTTGACTTGGCGGGGGCACTGCCGTCCCCCCAGATCTCGGAAACGGCTTTAACGATTTTCATGAAATTTAGTATGCAGGGAGTTTCGGGGGCAATAAATCGATCTAACAAGAATTCATTTTTAGAAAACGTTATATCCGTGTTTTCAGGCAACTAAGTCATCCAGGTACTTACCTTAATTTTAAGTGTGCGTGCCCTAAAATGTTGTCACGTTGGTATTATGAAATTAAAATCCAGTTAAGCACCTAGTAAATTAAAATTTATTAAAACTACTCCCAACGCTAGGTAATACACATTGTAAATATAAACAAAATAATTGTATCATCTTATAATTCTGCTAATTGTACTTTTCAATAACAGGCATTCAGGACAACAGAACACAAATTATAAAAGCTATTATATATCATATAGGTACCTATTTATAATAATAAAGTAGTACATATATATATATATATATATTTACTATTATTACAAAGTCTTGGCATCAGATTATTATATCAGTCTAAATAACTCATATCTACATAATTATGTGCATATAGGTACATCCGTTATTTACTGAATTGAAATAATATGTTAACACAGTTCGAATAAAACATAACAAAAGATAAAACTGTAAAATCCATCATTACATGATTGTAATTGGCATTATAACAATAGTTTACCAACAAAATTAATAAAAACCAACGATAAATTTAATCTATATTTTATTACGAGTATGTATACAAATCTGGTTAACTTAAAACTTATATACAAAATATATTTAGAAACTGATATACAAATCACTGATATGTAACAACTATGTACAGTTTATTTAAATAACGTATAAATAGCGTAACTACATAATGTCTTGGTAAATAAATACTATGTGACTATACTATGCAAATACAAAAAGCAAGCTCTATAAATAAAACGTACAGTACCCGTCGTTAACTGTCACGTGAAAAGCAAGCTGCCGCCATCACCTCTGACTTGTAATGTCCACGTCCAACGAAGACAAGCGGAGAGGAGACGCGCTACAATATTGAATCGTGTTAAGGCGCTCCCAGTCGACGATTGTTTTTGTTCGAAACGAAAAAATAAATACTTGTGAACAATCCATATCTCCTTTTTTATAATGTATAGTATATGTGAATAAAGATGTACCCATCTTTAATCACTTCGATAAATAATCCTACCGACCGCTGCAATGACGACAAACACACGTCGGCGCGTGGTCCGCCTTAGCTTTTCGAATAAATTAATGATATAAATTATGTTAATCTTATCAAAAATCTATTCTAATAGAAATCTAGATCTACATATTACCTATCTTTAACAATAAATCACAAGTTGATTTTAATAGTAGGTATATAAAATATTTCGATCATAAATTCTAAAACGTATCATTTTGAAATAATATCTTTATCGTGAAAAGTTTCTGCTATTATGTTTTCAGCTTAATAGAAATCTAGGTAGGAACCTGAAGTAATATACTTATAAAAATAGGAGATGTGGCTTGTTCAGAAGTATTTCTTTTTTCGTTTCGAAAAAGAGCAATCAGCGACTGGGAGCCCCTTAAAATGATATTAAATTAAATTTCACACAATTCCGCTCCGTTCTGCTTTTGTGGATACCGGGCCTAAAGAATCAAAGCATAATCGAGAGACTCGAAGCCCGCGTGCCACTGTATGCGGCGGATACTGTAGATCGGCAGCCCAATCACGATACATTATAATTTGTTTCCGATTCGATTGCGACTTAGGCCAAGTTTCGTTTCAGCTGTGCGTTATTACAGAGTCGCGACAAAGTTCAAACGTCCACCGGGATACGATAAAGTTTTTTTTTTAACTTATCCGATCAAATTACAGATATAATCATAAGTAACGACTTGACTTTCTGTCAAACATTTGTTTAAAAGTTGTAAAGCCGCATTTGCACTAGGGGATATGACGCGGGACATGTAGATTAGATAGCATGCCGCGAGCCGTAGGAAGCCAGACACGTAGAACACGTGTCTGCAACAATGCTGCGGGACAAAATGTCCCCTAGTGCAATTACGGTTTTATACATTCGCGTTTCAATTGGGTTTCACCGGAACAGTAGCGCGATCAGGCTGCTGGGAATGCGGTAAAGGTGCTAGTTGAATGTGGTCCAGTTTTTGTGCACGTTAGTGTTATCTGGCTGCTCGCTGCAGCTAGGCGGCATATCGAGCAGCCCGAACCGACTAAAGTCGAGTCCGTACTCGTGCAAGAGAGCACTGTCAGCCGAAGTCTTGATCGGTTCCGCCTTGTGGCCTCTATCGCGGCACATGAGTGGATCGAACTCTTCTAACTCATTCGGCGTATCGTCCAGCTTAATGAGATCCAAATCAGAGCCACTCGACTGAAAAAGAAACACGTTAGTTAAACACAAAGCGTGACAAGCCCCGCTAGTGGTTCCCGCAGGCGTATAGTTACAACGGACCGCTTTTATATGGGCCATACATATATTTCCCGATATAAATTTGGCGTTTCAGCTAGAAAATAAATGAAGGAACGCTAAATCTACGCTATTTCATATTTAAGCATAAAGTGTCTGGGATCAACCGCGTAATTGATTGTATTCATTGACTAAATCATTTCATTTAAATTCATCATGGTATCTAAACTAACCTAAATTGGCTGCACAGAAATGAAGTCGCCTTTTACTATAGATCGGGGACGGCTGTAGTTTTAACTTTGATTTTAGTTCAGCAAATTGAACAAAAGAATCAGGACCAATATCTATAAGAGTTTATTTTTATAGATAGCATGTAAAAAATGTATCTTAAGATTTGTTCTTGTTTCACGGAAAAACTAATCGCAATTTGCGTATAGATATTTTACGTTCCGGACAGTGACGGGGTAGAAGCTAATATCCTATATTATAAAATAGTACCTAGCGGACTCACAGACATACTACGCGCCGCTTATTCTAGAAACTTGAAATTTCAAGGGTATATTATGTCCTTTTTAGCGTAAAATAAGCAAGGAATTTTGATCATTAATTTACATTAAGAGTGAAAAAGGAACGAGAAAGTTCGTAAGATTTTTTATTCTCTAGAAAGACCTAGAAAAAATATACATTATGATAAAATGAGCATTTATTTTGTACAAAACGAAAGACGAATGACAAATTGAAAAATAAAAACTAATTATTTTATATTTTTGTATTACTTCATAATACATTTTTTGGCGAGGGGATAATAAACATGTATATAACAAAATATATTGAGATATTTAATAGATATACAATGAGAATACTCAGTACGCGACAACAATTAAAATAGATTTTTTAAGTACATAAATCATGCAAGAAAACACACGAGCAAGATTTTTTACATGCAGTTTAGTTTATAATAATACAGCTTTGATAAAAGTAAAATGAGCTAATGAATGTCAAAACACAAAATTAGACTGTCATTGCAATAAAAACAATAAGTGATGAGTCGGACAGTCCGCATCTTCGAGGACATATTCATCATATCATTGCATCATCCCATCATAATTTTAGTATGAAAATAGAATGATCAAATTACTGTTTCCCACGCAATAATAAGAATGTACAATGTATGACGTGAAGTCTGTATTTATTAAAACATTACCAATAAACAATACATTTAGGGTAACTTTTCTTGAACATTATACGAGTAAGTTGCGAAGAGCATATGTGAACTTTTTGAAAATACGACTACATTATTATATCATTATACTAGCGACCCGCCCCGGCTTCGCACGGGTAGCATGTTATTATACATATAAACCTTCCTCCTGAATCACTCTATCTATTAAAAAAACCGCATCAAAATCCGTTGTGTAGTTTTAAAGATATAAGCAAACATACATACAGACATACAGACGCGGGAAGCGGAAAGCTACTTTGCTTTATACTATGTAGTGATGCTTATCGAGACTTATCTTCACTACGTCATCGGCTAATTATAAGAACTCGTAAATCCTGTACCTATATTCTTACAGGAACAACTAAAAACTGATTTTCTTTTTAAGTTTATCGACGAATTATTCCATCGGATGAGATCTCAAATCTGCCGTAAAATAGCATCAAAAATGAACTTATTTTGTGTATTACGAGTTCTCATAATATGGCCGACGATATGGTTTAATAGGCGCATATAAGCATTCTATGTAAGCATTACGCATGCATGTATTAGGCGTGTGTGAGTGCATGTAAAAATAAGAATAGAAAAAAAAATACAGAATTAATTTTATATCTGTATAGAAAACCTAAATTGATTCGAAGGACTATAAAAATATACTTACTTACTCATTATGGTTACAAGACGTATAGTCCTTCGATTCACTGATTAACAATTTTTCCATAGAAGCTCTTGGTAAATAATATTAAAAAACAATATCTTTTATATATCACAGAATTTATCACATCACAGAGTTACACATAGGCACTTTCAGATACACTGTTCAACATCGTAATTAAAATTTCATAAATTTTAAGATATTTATTACTTACTCCCAGAAAACTCAGAAGAAAAAGGTTGAAAGGTTGACAGTTTCGGTAAGATATTTATTACTTACTCCCAGAAAACTCAGAAGAAAAAGGTTGAAAGGTTGACAGTTTCGGGTGCATTAAAGATTATACAGAATGTTCCAAAAAATTGTGTCAAGCTGAAGTTCAGAGGATTTTTCATAGCGATTCATAGAATATTGAGCCTAACAGATGCAAACATTTGGTATTATAGATCATTTATATAATTGAAGAAAAAAAGTGGTGTCTTGTTCAAAAAGTTGAAATCCTTAATGTTTCTTAAATATTTGAGAAAATAAAAGTCACTTATCTTAGAGGAGGTGGAGGTGATTGGTATTCCTCCTCAAGGATGGCGTAAGGTAAGGATACTCTACCTCTAGGCTTATGCCTGGCGCTATATTTTTGTGACACCCTGCATTATTGAGCTTTTAACACCTCAAAGACACAAATAACCTGACAAAAATACCTTATTTAATGATGCACTGGTGAAACTTGAAGCAACAAAGCTTGTTTGACTAAAGGTGCCTTAACTGGACATTCATTTATGTCCTTTTTCGACAAGTACTTAACAAAAACAAATTTGTACAACAAATGAACAATCACAGTTTTCTTAAGATTTAAAAATCTTTTTTACTTTTTAAACTATGAATGTTATTATTTTCTCAGCAAAATATAAATAATCACTGTGATAGTTTTTTATTATGATTTAAGTAACGATACATTGATCTACTGTGAGCAATGTACTTGAGGTATAAACAAACCAGCTTCAGCTCAGTCAGCTATCTCATAATAAGTGTAGAGTGAAATATTTATGGGAACTATAGTGAAAAAGTATGATTTCATTGTAAACAATGTCACCTACTTAATTATGAAAACTGTTTGTATGTATAATCGCTAATACTGTTTCTCTAGTGACGTTTGTTACAAATGTTCATTACCCCATGAGCTATGAGACTCTGCTAGACCCATATGATAATTTGTTTTAGAATCACAGATGCAAAAATAAAATTAGTCTTTATGAGCATACCTAGAGCCAACTAGTGAAACTCATGATTGTTTCATCAGGGATTTTACATTATAATATGCTTTCTGTTGTTGCTTTACAACCCCCCACACCAATCAGTGTCGTGTCTTAGAGATCTTACAGACAGAGGAACCATTCATTGCGTTTATGCGCTAATGCAGTGAAGGAGCGCGCAATGTTAGACTGAAAAGGACCATTTGTAGGTACCCAAGGGACGAAACGATGAGAGGAATAAAGGGACAACTCCATAACATGTTAGAAAAATATAATAATAAAATCCATAAAAACTGACAGTTAAATTCATATTTTTTTGAATAAATACATAGTCAAGTTAAGTTTCATGTGTTAGTGCAAACATTTCCACTCGACCGAATTATCAAGGCACTTAATATATAAATTTTTCTCTTATAAAAAGGTACAGTATCGATATGAGTACGAATGCGCACATCGCAATTACCTCGTGCGGGCGCGTTCTGTGCGGCGTCGGCGGGGCGATGGCGGGGACGACCGTGAGGGCAGGGATTTTGACGGGGCGAGCGCCGTTGCACGCGGCGGGGAAGGGAGCGGGGAAGGGAGCGGGCGGGACACGACGCGACGACGACGACACGCTGAGCGTGAGCGTCGGCTTGTCGCTGCCTTCGCCGAAGCTCAGCGTGCTGGTGTGGAAGCGGGATGGCGGCGGCGGCTGAGTGTCGCGCGTCACGCTCGCCACGTTGCCTGCGCGGCGCGGCACCATTGTTGCGAGCCGCGGCGGCGGCGCCGGCGCTTCAGACACGTCCACCAACCGCCGCGTCGACACGATCGGGTAACGTCCCGGCAGTTGCGGCCTTTCCGCTATCCGCGGCGGCGCGCATGCCACTGACTTCTGCAATGTCAAAGTCAACTATGTGCCACGGTGCTCCTAAGAGCCATGCTCCGCGCAAGCACGTGACGGACACGGCGGATGAATGCACGATACGTTTACAGCACGTGAGCGGAAGCGCAACAAACAGATGCAGACACTAATGATTACTTGTGTTTGTGTGATAAACGAAAGAGTGTAGGATCAAATTAATTGTAACACATAAATCGTTCTAAACATAACATAGAATTATGGCTTTCGATATCACAAAACGTTAAAATTAACATATTAATTTGGACCGCAAACAGGTTGCCGCTGCCAATTCAAATCTAATAACATCAAAATGCAAAATGGCGCAACGACGACGGCGCGAACCAAATTAAAATTATGCAAATGGCGGCGTATCGAAAGTCACGATTCTAGAACAAGCATGGTTTTAACGACAGAAGCGACTAACGACTCGGAAACACAGTTCATTAATTTACAATTTACATGTGTACAGAGTACCAACAGACACGTGGCGATCGAAGCGTTAGCGGTAGGGAATAAAATGAATGATAGTGTGGCTGCATTTAATCATAAGTGCTTTCAAAGTATATTGGTCACCGTGCTGGTTTGGCGACTTTGGCGTCGCAATATATATTTTATATCTACATAGAAACTAAATACGTGTAGCATTTAGCACTTCGAAAGTCCACCAAAACTAACGGCCGGTTAAACAGTGGTTAGGCCAAACCGATTTTATTTTGACATAAAGCTGAGTGCAAACGGTGAGCGATAGGAAATCAAAATTATCCTGGTCGTCCAAAATCGGCGTAAATTTCATACAGCGCCATCTAGCCCCAAATTAAGCAAAATTGTAGGTACTATGGGAACCGGGAACCAAATAACTGCTTTTTCGGAAATACATATTTACAATAATATAAAACCCAGACACAAAACAAACCACAAATGTTTACTACCACCTGAGCTGCGAAATATATACTTGTATATAGCCAACAAGCTAACTTCGTATCGTATCGCTTTAGAATTAACAAATATTGTGTTAAGTTCCCGTTCCCGTTATAAAAAGTCCTAATATACTATGTCCGTCTCCTAGTTCTAAGCTAGCTCTCCCCACCAATTTTCCGCCAAATCGGTTCAGCCGTTCTTGAGTTATAAATAGTGTAACTAACACGACTTTCTTTTAGATAGATACAAGATAACCCGGCGAACTTCGTATCGCTTTAGAATTAACTCCCGTTCCCGTTCCCGTTAACAAATTAAATAATACAGACAATAGTTGATTCAACCTTTTTAAATAGTTTACACAAAATACATTTCTGAACGCATGCATAAATGTCAATCATTACTTACATTATTTGACTGGATGGACAACAAATGTTTGACATGTACTAAACCATTGAACATTTATTGAAAATGATTCATCTTTCATAATTATAATGTATTCGTCCAGTTTTCATTGTTTTTAAGATGTATTCTGCTATTCGGGGCGGAGACAAATCCAACGAATCAAAAACCATGAAAATTGGTCCAGCAGATCTCGAGTTATAAGTGTTGTAACAAACCCGACTTTCTTTTATATATATAGATATATATATAAACCAATTTTTTTACATACTATCGCACACCATTCGAACTCGGCTGTTTATGTCAAATAGTGAAATATTTATGACTGTAAAAAATTTATGAAACTAAGAGCGTTTTTACACTACAATATCCCTCTCTTCGGACGACAGACAGCATGAGGTAAGTCAAATTGTCTTACAAATTTCTAAAAACTTTTATCACCGGAGTTTGCACTAAGATGTGTGCATACCCATAACTTTGAAGCGACACAAAGCTCTGCACGACATCGTTTGTCGCGTCCGACACGCGACACGTCGCGGAGCAGCTGTTGTAGCATAGTACGCTATTGGTCTATACTGTTGTCTCGACAAACTGACTAAAATGTCATAAAATACGATCGATCCTATTTCTTTTACGTTAAAGTCTAAAGTAGCGTAACGTCAAAATTACAGTTTTGCTGAATTGCCACCATTAAGACGGTAATTTACTTAGTGTGCTGCTAGAGCGTTCTTCCAGGAGCCTCGCTAATTCCAAAATAAATACAAAAGCGAAAACTCTACATGTAACTAAAGATAAGTCTTACTGCTTTATCGTTGTTTTGTTCGGCGTTCTCGCCTGCGAATAGGAACTGCATCTCATTGAGTAGATCGAGCGCAAGTGGGTCGCTAGGTGCTGCGCATGCGCCGTGCGACGGCGACGATGACGACGAGTCTGACGACACCGGAGTCGCTGACCCGCACGAGTACCTGAAAATAACATAATGAAATATAATCAAAGTACCTACCAAGGGTTCCGTGAAAACAACAACAATTGTAAGCCTATACGATATTAAATTAATCCTACTATACTACGGCCGTTCAGAGAATGCGTTCCTGACACGTCGCGATTGAACTGACGACGTAACTTTGTAATGGCGTTGCAGTTACGATATGGATACGATGCTGGTTGTTTACCGTTTTGACAATTGATGAGCATTAAAACAACATTATTACAACATTATAGTCACTAGTCGTGACTAACTGATAGGTGTCAGGAACGCATTCTCTGAACGGCCGAACTATAATATTATAAATTCGATAGTTTGTGAGTGTGTGAGTGTGTGTGTGTGTGTATGCGAGTGTATGTGAGTGTGTGTGTGTGTATGTGAGTGTGTGTGTTTATGTGAGTGTATGTGGGTATGTGTGTGTGTGTGTGTGTATGTGTGTGTGTGTGTGTGTGTGTGTGTGTGTATGTTTGTGTGTGTGTGTGTGTGTTACTCTTTCACGCAAAAACTACTGAAAGGATTAAAATAAAACTTTACAGTAATATAGCTATACATCAGAATAACACAGGCTACTTTTTATCCAAGTACCACCCGTGCGAAGCCGGGGCGAGCAGCTATTATTACATAAAATCAAACCCTTTCAAATGACACTCATATCTAGACACGCGGCAGCGTGTCCAGCCAAGTTCTGAGAAAAAGGAACTGGCGAAGTAGCATTATTTAATATTACACTAACTATTTGGAACTATTTTAGACCCCTACGTTTACTACTACTTCTTCCCTCAGACGTCTTCAAGAAGGAACTGTGCGCGTGAAGATCTTAGAGGATAATATGCTTGGGGAATACATTTAAATATATAAAACTCTTGCGTTACTGACCGACTGACTGATCTATTAACGCACAGACTAATCCAGTGATGCTGTGAAGACGCAAGAGCTAACACCAGTTGTTTATATATTTAAACACATGGACAAGAATATTTAAACGACAATCTATATCTATACTAATATTATAAAGAGGAAAGATTTGATTGATTGTTTGCTTGTTTGTTTGTTTGTTTGTTTGTTTGTTTGCATCTACTAGGCTCCGAAACTACTGGGCCGATTTGAAAAATTCTTTCACCATTTTAATCCTACATTATCCCTGATGAACATAGGCTATAGAATATTTTCAAAAACATTAGGGATCCGTATGAAAACTTTGATAATGTAACCCAAAGTGTGAAAAAAAGTAAAAAAAAAACGATATATCGCGTAGGCTGCGGAAATTATTGACATTAGAGCAAAGTGATGTACTACAGTTTTAAAGAAGACATTAATATCTACAAAAAAGTTTGTAATATCATATGTCTAACTATTAGGGATCCGTATGAAAACTTCGATAATGTAACCCAACGCGTGAAAAAATTACCCATAATATCATTATTATACCCGTGCGACGCCGGGGCGGATTGCTAGTGGGATATAAAGTTAATCGTACCAAATTAAAATTCAAATTCAAAAATCATTTATTTCAATAAAATACAAGGATCACTTTGAAACGTCTTAGGAACTAGGTGAAGCTACGCCGATTCCACGCGACCAAGCCTAGAAGAATCAGGCAACAAACCTGCTATCATCAGTCGTGTTTATAGACGACGGCCGCGATCCAGTCCTCGGCATCTTGTTCTTCAGACCTCGCACAGCAGACTTCATATTTTTGCCACCTTGACGGACCTAAGATAGAAAACGATACAAATTAATCAAAACGTAATCTAATGTTTATTGGTACAGTAGTATTTAAGGCGCCAGTACACGATTGGCCAACGTGCTAGGCGTTTATTGGTACATTTGTTCCATCTCACTAAGGCGGGTATGTCTTAATTGTGTGTAGATGTACGTTTACATTGTTTACGTGTGCGTATAATACACAAAATAACGTGTCTATACACATAACAATACAAGCTCACTCGCCTTTGTGGGATAGAACAACTATAACTTGAGTGTCCTTGGGGGCTTTTTTGTAAAAAGTATGATTATCGGATATTCATACCAATATTATTGGTACTGAATGCCATAATAACTACGCTTTTTATACCGTTTAGGCACCTATACCTACGCTCTCAATGCCAGTAGGTGCCAAACTGTATAAAAAGCGTAGTTTTTTTTTTACAAATAGCCCCACTGACCCTAAAGCTAACTAACGGTAAACTCAGGGAAGGGTAAATCATGACTAAACATCTGTAAGACAGAACCGACCTAATGGCCTCCGAAGCAAAGAAGCCAAGAAGCCAAGTTAAACCATCACCTATTATGGTCAGCATCATGAACACTTACCACGTAGACTCTAAGTAGTTTGGAACATCGGAAGAGAATTGTAGTCGTCACGTAATTAGAAATATTGTCTGTGATAGGTATTTTAGTGAAGACACCTTTCACATAGTATAATAGATAAACAGGGCGATGTTATAAATATAAATAATTATGAGACAATACATAATCGGACGGCAAAACGGGCGAGAAAACGACCCATAAGAGTTCAGACAGGACACAATAATTGTAGGATGGAGAATAAAAGGTGGACAAAAAGAGAAATAAAATAGATACCACGTGACAAGAAAAGACGGCACTTGAAAAAAAACGCTGGGAGGACATGTTCTGCTAAAAATGGAGACAACATTGATAAATGTTTACTAAAAATACAGTAAAAGCCCTATTAAGAACCTTTATCTCTATAATGAGGTATCAAAATTCGTTAGCTATTTGAATGGAAGATTTTAGTTCAGTGTAGTGCTAGATTCCATACATAATTGTAACGACAGTAGTTTGAATATCTCATTATAGGGCTACTGACTCCTGTGCTCCCATAATTGATCACAATCATTGAAATAACAACGAGACAATTACATAGTACACGAGTACTATGTAGTACGAAGTATAGTGATACAGTTATGGAGAATATAAAACAATTAGGTAGGTTGAGTGAGACAATAGATTTGTGGAGAGATATAGAGAGGTCTACGCAGGAGGTGACACTACCTAATAGTGCATAGGTAATCATTAAAGATAATCCTTACTATTATTTATGCAAAAGTGTGTCTGTACGTTTGTTGGTTTAATTAGAGGATTATCTAGTAAATAAAACATAAACCTACCTAACATAAGTATATAGGTAAGTGTTTCTGAAATAACAATCAATAGAAATATTGAATTCGAGCTAAGTTATAATAGTTTGTGAAATAGAAACGTAAGAAAGAGAATACTAAGTTCATACTAGATCTACATATCATATTTTGCCTCCGATATGATTTAGGTACCTTGACTATTTTTATTTTTTTATTAACATAAAAGATAATTTATAGATTTACATAATCAATCGTAAGTTTTTTTATGCAAAATGTGGGCGTGTGCCACACGTAGTATTTAGACGTGTCTCTGGCTATCCCCTTCTTCGAGGATCTAAGCGCCTGGAGATCTGATGTCTACCGCACTTGCCGTCTCATTAATAAACGTAGACTAGCGCAGGATTAAATTTAGTCCAACGCTTACGTTTGGACTAGTCGAATTCAATATTAATAAACAAGGATTAGAAATGGAGTTGCTTACATTAAGCTGGTATTAACAAGTCTTGGTGTAACCTCAGATGATCTTTGGATAAGTAAATTTTTATTAATAGCACCTGTCCACAGATTACTGTCGTGATCTTTTTCATTTGAATTCTCATAATATTACATTTGAAATTACGTCGCACACTGCTATACGTAAGTGTTAAATTTTTTCATAATAGGAGAATCTACACTTGTACAAACGGCAGTTTTAGTCTTATATAAATAACAAAATCCCCAAGAAGCGAAGAATAGCAGAGTTCAAAGAGATAGATCGAGTATTCAGTAGAGATTAGAGCTCGCTAGGACTCACCGATTTCACAGCCGATTGTACTGCTGGGTTCGCCTGCAAATATTCATATTTTAAAGCAAAAAAGGAAATAACTCGATTATTTACAGCATGCATTCTCAGGGGGTGCCATTCAGTACTGAATAAATACAATGTTTGCAACGTTGGCTTCATAAAGCTCCAAGATATCGCCTATCTAAAACAATAGAAGCGTTTTTCGTATGATATGTCATTCAATCACACCATCCACGCATGTATGAACTAAAACACCTGAATGCAGGTCCTAATCTAGCCATTGAGTGCTTTTTCACTAGCCGGCACGACACCGGAACTACTCCGGCCTAACAGTCGGTAAGTGGAAAATCGTGCACATATTATTACATACATTTTCGCTTCCGTGCCGGTGCCGTACCAGCTAGTGAAAAAACGCTTATTGGCTTTCAAATGACGCGTTGAAAAATACATTTTTAGATACATATTACCTACTGTTCCGGCAAATTACGATGAAGGGAGATATTATAGTCATAGTATCATTTTGCAGGCGGTAGAATCAAAATATGACAACTGTGATAGATTATCTCAACTGTATGGCACCCCTCCGCGATTTTTAGTAGTCGTTTTAGCTGCAATTTATCGGATAAATTTTGAGCACTCATTATCGGCGTTATGGTGTTATTGTGTTAGAGCTGATCAGCAGACTAAATATCAAAACAGGCTTATTAACTTTTTAGTAATTGGCATATTAAGTTTAGTAAAAAGCAGAAACACGTGTTAGAGTTAGGTTATACACGTAAAACACCAGCCGCCTTATTCATAATAGTATTCTAAAGTAGCTAAAATAACTGATATTATATTACCTAACGTTCCTTTGCCGTGTTGGCCGAGTGGGAGGTACCTCGCCTTTCTATCCGAAGGTTGTGGGTTCAAAACCCGCCGTGAATTAATGGTACGTAATTTTTGTTTTAGTTTTTTATTATAAGCGCATTAAGACGGTGAAGGAAAACATCCAAAAACAGTTAGTATTCTTAAAAGAGGCGATATGTCACGTATGGATCGCAAAGTTTGCGCATGTGCGACCCAAACATATTGGGTTAGGAATGGACGCACCACTGATTACCAATGCCTGTAGATCTGAGAGGATGTCTACTGTACTTGAGGATTACAGTCGTGTTTTTTTCATATTATTATATTTTCGTTTACATGAATGGACAGCAGTTATTATGCATAAGACTCCAAGCCTAATAATGTTATTGGCAGAAAAACGGTATACTTATGCTGTAAACAGCCCAAACCAATACGCTTTTAATGCCAGTATGTAAACGAATTTAAACTATACTGATATGGCCTTCATCTTGCGATCACTTATAGTTTCTGTATTAAAGATATCAATTGAATCATATTCTGTATGAAGGGTAGGGTAATAAAAACTAGCGATTACATAGAGAAAGTCTATTGACTAGACAATCGCTTATGAAAAAAGATAAAAATAGAGCGGTGTGTAGTTTAAGATTTGAAAGTTTGAATGTAACAATTCCATCAAAAAACAACGTTTATAAAATTCGGTCAGCGCATTCATTTATTTTATATAATTATATTGTTCTTTCAAGCATTCAAATTCAAATATAATTTATTTCAATAAAATCACAAGGATCACTTTGAAACGTCTTAAGAACTAGGTGAAGCTACGCCGATTCCACGCGACCAAGCCTAGATGAATCAGGCAACAAACACGGCTTGGGGTCTACCTTTTATTTTAATGATCCTTTCCTTAATGTTGTTCGATAAGCATTAACGATTATCAAACTGTATATATCTCATGAGCGAGTTGGGTAAGAATAGTGCTTGATTGTAATTTGTCTAACACATGCAGGCATTATATTATGTGTATGAAAAACTTGATAAGTTAATATGAGTTGATGGGCAAATGTAGTGACATTTTTAGAAACATTTTCAAGTGCCTTAGTGTTTTCAACATACCTATATATCCACCAATTTACCTACACAGCTTTTAAGGGGACTTCGTGCTTCCAGTGACGCCCCTAATTGATTTTTAAATATATATTTTATCATCAAAACGGTGCTCGGTGGACATCAAGAACCACTTTAATGATTTTGAAAAGACTAGGCGACATAAAACTATTTTTTTGTCAAAAAAATGTCTTATGTCAGTTACTCTTCTTTTCTGCATATTAATTTTAAACTAGTTCAGTCGCGACAGACGTTGTCCTGTCCAAATTTAAATAATGGCATAGAGAGTTTCACTTTCAATTTTTCCGAATTTAAATTTTTTTGAAGCATATTTAATATTTTAACATATAAACCTTTTTCTGATAAAATAAATTACGAATACCGACCTCTTTAGTAGATTCAACGATATATTTAGAAATCAATTGGGGGCGCCACTGGATTCACTAGATTCCCTTAAAATTCTAGGCGAAAATGCGGGTTCGAATTCCGCTAGAATAAAAACGTTGGGTAGCATTTAAAGAGAGTACCTTATCTTTAACGTTTTTGAAGAAGGCTCCACCCTCCTTCTTGACAGTTTTGGCCCAGTCTCGGTATTGCTGCCTGAGTTTCTGTCCGCTGCCTGTGTTCATTTTGTCGGCGTAATTGTTGCACTCCACTTCGAACTCATCGTTGAAGCCGCGGCCAGAGTTGAGGAGATCCAGCCTCTCGTCTATGAACTGAAATTGTGACAGCAAAATTTGTACAGCGACTTTTGGTGATAGAATCTAAATGATAGATAAATAAATATAACAGTTCTTTCATAAAACTTAAGAAACGATTATCGTCCCTTGACTTTTCGATTGGTCGATACATTATCGCCGGTTTTCTTTTTAGTTTTTTAAACGTAATTATTTAGTTCCTTATCACCTATCAATGACTTCTTGTAGCAAGAGTAATTGAGCACGTTTGAAACATTTTTGAAACAGATCTCTTATTGAAATCATTGTCACTGTAGTGTTGACACTTCAACGGCTTCTAAATGACTGGAATAATGTAGACGATACAATCCAGTCCAGCACAGCAGGGCTTTTTTGTAAAAACATTATTATCATGTTATGATGTTGAATGCAAAACCTAATGTTAGAGGAAAGCTAATCTGTACACTTTTCATAGTAACTATTAATTGTTTATGCACCTATTACTACGCTTCTGCGTAGGTATTGCATGGAGGTATAGATGCCTAAACAGCATAAAAAGCGTAGGTATTATGGCATTCAGTACCAATAAATATTGGTATGAATATCATAACATAATAATTATGTTTTTTACAAAATAGTCACTGCCCCACTGGACTGATTGACTCGCTGGATTACTGGTCTCAAATAATGTAAATCGGGCATAAAATTTGTCTCATGCCCACACATTGAGTGAGTGAGTGATTGAGTGAGAGAGTAAGTAAGTAACTAAGTAAGTAAGTAAGTAGTAAGTAAGTAAATCGGTAATTAAGTAAGAAAACAGAAGAGAAGAACATAAGAATAGGAAAAACCCGGGTGCGCGTAAACTTTCCAATATAATTTACCTGCTGAAATATTTGTGACTGCAGTATTTTTGTTAGGAACGGCTGCATGTTTTTTCTCGTCTTCACAAAAGCATCTGGGTTAAACGTTATTCGTTGTCCGTTTTCAATCCTGTAATTTTATTAATGTATAACTTTAGTATATATAAGGTAACTAGCTAACCCGGCGAACTTCGTATCGCTTTAGTATGTTAGTTTCCCGTTCCCGCTCCCAATTTACAAAATGATCCGCCGTTTATTGAATTCATTTGTAACAAAAAATGTGATAAATGAAGAACCGCTCTACAAACTTGTGCAAACTTCACATAAACCATCAACTAAATAGTCCTAACCAGGCTTTGCCTAAACATTTGGTTTGGATAGGTGGCATTGATTTTTATATATATATAGATGGTGGCAATTATGATGGTACCACAAACCGATGAACATTGACTAAAATATGATCGATCTATTCCGTTTACGTTATAGTGTAAACTAGCAGTCCAGTGTAATAATGATTTTATGGGTAAATTTTTTACACCTTGGGTTACATTATCGAAGTTTTCATACGGATCCCTTGGACTTTTTTGTAGATATTGATGTTATCTATAAAACTGTAGCACATCACTTTGCTCTATTGTCAATAATTTCCGCAGCGTAAGCGATATAAGGATTTTTATTTGGTTTTTTCTTTCACACGTTGGGTTACATTATCGAAGTTTTCATACGGATCCCTGATATTTTTGAAAATATTCTATAGCCTATGTGCAAAAAAAAATCAAATCGGACCAGTAGTTTCGGAGCTTATTCGATGCAAACAAACAAACAAACAATCAAATCTTTCCTCTTTATAATATTAGTATAGATTAGCGTAACCTCAAGGTGACAGTTCTAAAATTCAATACGAAAATAGTATATTCAACCGTCAACCTAAATATAGTAGACATGTAAATTGGACTTGGATTTGTAAAATATGCGAAATAAAATAAAGAAACGATGTTCTAAGTTTTAAAACTATCATTTTGAGGATACGCAAATTTAGACTTTAGCAAAAGAAATATACATGTTTATAAAACAAATGGTTGTCGTGGGTAAGGATCGCACCCACAACTTGCAGCCAGTATGTTTAAATTAATAAAACAAGGGTGTTTATAATCCGAAAAACATCCCCATAAGATAAGGACGCAAAAGAAATGATTTCTGTATAGATGGCGCTGGTGTGCAACAAATCTGACATCACAGACTATAAACATTTAGTCGTCATAGCAACGCTGTTTTGACTAATAAGTTAGTTAATGTGTTAGATATGCAAAATAAAATAGAGAAATGACTAAAATATCCAAACTTTTAGAACTGTCATTTTGAGGTTACGCTAATTTAGACTTTTGCTCAGACACAGATGAAACATGCATGCATGTTCATCACACATTATTATTGTCCTCCAATCCACAACTTACAGACAGTATTCTGATCTGTGTAAAATATGAGAGATAAAATAGAAAAACCGGCCAAGTGCGTGTCGGACTCGCGCACGAAGGGTTCCGTACTATTATCTATAAAAACAGCAAAAAAATCACGTTTGTTGTATGGCAGCTCCCCTTAAATATTTATTTCATTTTGTTTTTATTATTTGTTGTTATAGCAGCAACAGAAATACGTAATCTGTGAAAATTTCAACTGTCTAGCTATCACGGTTCATGAGATACAGCCCTGTGACAGACAGACGGACAGCGAAGTCTTAGTAATAGGGTCCCGTTTTCACCCTTTGGGTACGGAACCCTAAAAATGACTAAAATGTCCAAAGTTTAAAAACTGTTTAAAACATCTTGAGGCTACACTAATTTAGAGTTAAGACTTGTTCAGACAAAAAAAAACTAATTTGTTGTCTTATTTTTGTCTGCCAGTATTCGTTGGATAAAAGGATTACTTACTTAATAGCATCACGGTATCCACCGATCAAACATACTAATGCCCGCAGGAACGCCCTCGACACAGCATCTCCCAGCGCGTTTTTATCACTTAAAGCTTTTTTTAAACTCGCTACCTGTAAAACAAATTATATTATCACTAGTGGAAACCCCCGAGACTTCGTTGAACCCCTTAGGGGTTGAATTTTGGGAATTCCTTTCTTAGTGCACCCCTACACACTAAAAGGAAGACACCCTGCAAATTTCAAGTTCTTAGGACCAGGGCTTTGGGCTGTGCGTTGATAGATCAGTCAATCAGTAACGCAAGAGATTAATTAATATATTTAGATTATTGCTGATAAGTGAAATTTTTGACTTTTTGTATGGGCTGAGTCTACCCGGTTAAGACGGAAGAAGTGATAAAACTGCATTATCTTGAAGACCATCAAATTTAAAAAGAGTAGTCTGTAATTTACTTAGCTACTATGATTATCTAACGAATTATATAAAAATGAACTGTTTAGCTATTCATAGTTTTGATTAAAAACGAAACTAGGGTTTTCGAAAGAGCCAACTTTGGAAAACAAATCTATCGAGAAAAGTTTCACCAATCGTGTTTCTGTCTGTAATTTATCTAGATTATATCATAAAGTTATCTTTGTCATAAAAAACAAAACTGTATGTTTGCGGTTATTGGGAAAAAACGATTCTGCATTCTTCAAAAACATTTATTACTTCTCTTAAAGGTAACTTACCAAATCCGGTGGAAGGCTTTCTAAATCACGAAAAGGTGTTTTCAGCTCATTTTCATCTACATCTAAAATAACCACATCTCCTATTTCTGACAGTCTAACATTCTGAAACAAAAAACAATTATTATACTGTGCACATCCACACTCTACTAATATTATTGGTAATTAATTATAATCTAATTATATTGACTGGCCTCACAGCTCAGTTGGTAGTAACTCTGCCTTCTGCGCTGTAGGTTGTGGGTTCGATCCCCACCTAGGGCAAATATTTGTGTGATGAACATAGATGTTTGCTCTGTGTCTGGGTGTTACTATGTATAATAAGTATGTATTTACAAAAAAAAAAGTATATAAGTATTCTATCAGTTATCTGGTTCCCATAGTACAAGCTTTGCTTAGTTTGGGGCTAGATGGCGCTGTGTGTAAAGTCCGCCAATATTTATTTATTTATTTATTTATTATAAAACCAAAAGTCTGAGGATGTTTGAATGTTTGTGTAATAGTAACGACCAAACGGATTTGGTAAAACTTAGAATATACAAAGCTTATATCCTGAAATAATCCTTTTTACAGTAGCTTTGTGTCTGTGATCATAAAACTTGCACACATCTTAATTAATCCAATGAAAATAAAGCAGTACTTGACCACGGCCATTTTCTGCCACGACATGGAATGGTATAGGTCGGACAGTCAAGATAGCTTAGCAGTAATTTTGATAATAAACTTCAAAACACTTTATTACCCCGCAAAAGGATGAAATTCAAACTTAAATACGTGTTTCTTTGATTGAAAACATTTTCAAGTAATTTTGATAATAAACAATTTTTTATACAAAAGGGATGAAATTCTAAAAACTTGACCACGGTCTTGTTCTTCCATGATATGGAACATTCGAGATAGCTCGGTGGCCATAGTTACTAACCTCCATAACAGTCCTAGGTACTCCGATGAGGAAAGGCATTGGCGCCAGCAGGTAGTCCACGAGGTGCTTCGGCAGAATGGGGATGAATATATGTTGCCACGACATGGGAAATAGGGTCGCGTTGGCGGCTTGCACGCAGGCGGAGAGGCGAGACAATTTGGAAGCCACTATCGCTACCCGTCGCTCGTGAAGCAAAGCCGCCCACAGCCCTGCCATGCAGCCGCTGTCCATCGCACTGAAGTATTCCGTTAGGTTATACTAAAATGAAAAAAGTATATATTGGTTAAAAGCCGTGTTGGCCGAGTGGGATGTACCTCGACTTTCAATCGGTCGTGGGTTCGAATCCCGGCATCAATGGATTTTTCTGTTGGAAATTTTATATGCGCATCAAAAACACGTGCTTACAACGGTGAAGGAAAACATCGTGAGGAAACCAGTTAGTGTTCTTATAAGCGGCGATGGGCTTGCAACCTGTCACGTATGGAATGCTAACTACTGCAAAATGTGGGCATGTGCCAAATATAGTGTTTGGACGTGCCTCTGACTACCCCCACTAGACATCTCCAAAGGATCTAAGCGTCTGAAGATCTGAGAGGATGTCTACCATACTTGGGGATTACTTATTTTATACGAATACTATTTTTTTTTCATCTTTTAATAATTATCGGTGAACATTTTTCACAGCGCCGTCTAGCCCAAATCTAAGCAAAGCTTCTGAACTAGATAACTGATAGAATACATAATATAACTACAAAGAATAAACGTCTATGTTCATCACACAAATATTTGTCATCGCACCCACTACCTTCAGCGCAAAAGATAGACCAAATACCAAATAAGTTGTGAGGCTAGACAATATACTAAGTATAATCAAATATACATACAATTAGCTGGAGTTATGTAGAAATAGTAGTAATTGGAAAGTAGGTAACATCATATAAAATAGGATCACGACTGTAATTCCCAAGTACGGTAGACATACTCTCAGGTCTCCAGGCGCTAAAGAACCCATAATACGTGACTCATTTTTTTAGGGTTCCGTACCCAAAAGGTAAAAACGGGACCCTATTACTAAGACTTCGCTGACCGTCTGTCTGTCCGTGTGTTTGTCCGTCTGTCTGTCCGTCTGTCTGTCCGTCTGTCTGTCACAGGACTGTATCCCAAGAACCGTGATAGCTAACAGTTGAAATTTTCACAGATTATGTATTTATATTGCTGCTATAACAACAAATACTAAAAACAGGATAAAATCAATATTTAAGGGGGGCTCCCATACAACAAACGTAATTTTTTTTGCTACTTTTTTTTGTACGGAACCCTTCGTTCGCGAGTCCGACTCGCACTTGGCCGGTTTTTTTTTTTACCTCGCTCCCCCCCACCCCTCGGTGACTACCCGTAGTATTTGCTAAGACCAGCCCCGATCTTCAGATTCAGAAAGTCGAGATACCTTCCAACACGGCATATTCGAATTATCACCTATTTCCTCCGTAGCACTTGAATGTAGACATCAATTGAACACAATGCAACACTTGTTAAATCACTACATAGTATAAAGCAAAGTCGCTTTCCCCTTTCCGCTTCCCGGGTCTGTATGTAATATGTATGTATGTATGTTTGCTTATATCTTTAAATCTACACAACGGATTTTGATGCGGTTTTTTTTAATAGATAGAGTGATTCAGGAGGAAGGTTTATATGTATAATAACATGCTACCCGTGCGAAGCCGGGGCGGGTCGCTAGTCTAGTATATACACATATACAGTAGATACAGTCAGCTGCATAAGTTGATATTTGAAACTATTTATATACAGCTCATGATATTTCAATTTAATATCTAATTCTCGTGTCAGTTTATAACCTCCGAAACGGCTTGACCGATTTTTATGTATATTCGGAAGGTTTGCGAATTAGTCGTAAGGTATATTTCGTACAGTTTTTTGGAAAATCCAGCGTAAAGTTCGGAAAAAACTGAAAGTACTTTTAATTGGGAATGGAATTATTGAAATTTGACAGGACAACGTCTGTCACACCTCGATGGTTAATTATAAAAAAAAATGTATGATTTTTTATTCTTAAAACCTTATTGAAACTTTGTCTAGCTATCATTTACTTTTGATATTGAAGTTTAGGCTAAGTTGTTATTGATTTGGTTGAACACTTACAGTAGAAACATTTTTAATATGCTGCTGTGTATCGCTCGTTATTAGTTACATTCACTTTATATGATCACCAGTTTCCGCCTGCGACATTTCAAGCTATTCCAGAAACAAGCACAACATACAAACTCAAAAGCAAATGATTCCCACACACGACACACTATAGTAGTATGTTTCTACCTTAATCATTTTAGTAAGTTTACTCACTGGCAAAAACTTCGGCGCGACGTATGCACGATAAACAACCGTTTTGCCCTCAGAATTCGTAACAGAAAACATTATTTTTTAAGCACGATTTAAAATAAGCGATGTCTTGTAACGACCGCGAAACAACAGATCAGTACCTACATGTATAACAAAACGATTAATCAAATCTAATAATAAACGCTGAAGCAATTTTATTACGAAGCCAACACTTCGGGAACAGTGTACGAACGAGACTGCGGATAAAAGCAGGGAATCTTACATAGTGTACACTAGCATAATGTACTCGTATGTTGTACAGATGTAGTGCAACGTGGTCCTATGAATTGCTTGCGAAACAATTTGCGCGGGCGCAATCATCCAATAAAGCAATAGAATCCTGTGGGGAGCGACTGCGGATGATGTATACAATACCTATGTCGATTTACTCGAAAAATAACTGTTTTGTAAGATGACTAGTTTATTGTCTGCTTGGAAATAAACCTTGCATTTGATGACACTTCTCTCACAGAATGAAGGTGACACGGCATTTATCCTATGCTCCTTGCCAAAGCATCAGGCATAGTCCGTAAAAATCGATGGTAATTTTAGCAGTTTTACGACAATTTAAATTGATCTTTTCTCAATGCGCGAGTGTCGGTATCGTTCCGTGTGAATTTGGTTATAACAAATCAATAACTCCCAATAAACGTCACAGTATTTTATCATATCGTGTCTTGTGAAAAACTTTGTAAATATACACCGTGTTCTATTGCATCTTGATCAATGACCTAATAGTAGTAGGCGTCGTGTCACGACGGATTATAGAACGATTGAAAATGCTGTGCGATTCACCTGTAAGCTTATTTCGTAAAAATCGATCTTCGTTTTTCGATTTTTATTACCATAGCTTCGAATTTACTATTTGTTGTTATAGCAACAGAAATATATCTATGAAAATTTCAACTGTCTAGCTATGTACAGCTATCGGTCAGACAAACGGACAACGGAGTCTTAGTGGGTCCCGTTTTTACCGTTTGGGTACGGAACGCTAAAAAGCGCTTGTAAAAAGCGATGGACTAACGTTTTCGGGTATGCTGGGCAGTTTTGTGTCGGGGCACTGGCAGGGAAAGACGCTGGCGCCGGCGTTGTATGTGACCTTCAGCGTGTGACCGGCCATGGGCGGCCGGATACGGCATGCCTCCAGGAACGAGTAGAGCTCGCCCGCCTCCGGACTGTGTATTAGATTCGCTATGCAGTTCAATAACCTGGAATGCGAAACGTTGGATCAGCACCATCCATCGCTGTTTTGATAGATAGTTAATGTACATTGTTACACCAGCGTCATCTAGCCCCAAAATAAGCAAAGATTGTACTACGGGAACTAGATAACTGATAGAATACTTACTTTTTTTTACTTACAAGCTGACCCCGCGAACTTCGTATCGCTTTAAAATTAACAAATGTCGTCTTAAGTTCCCGTTGCCGTATTATCAAACCTAATAAAGCTCAAATTGACTCTACGTTTTAGTTAGAAAACTTTTGTATGGGAAAAATAAAAGGGCTGTTTTTAAGGTTTTCCCGGCAATTATTCGATTTTTTCTCATCTTTTAAACCTTCCCTATACCTCCACGAACATTTCAAGACCAAGATAAGATAAATCCGTTCAGCCGTTCTCGAGTTTTAGCGAGACTAACGAGCAGCAATTGATTTTTATATATAGACTAGCGACCCGCCCCGGCTTCGCACGGGTTTAATACATATAAATCTTCCTCCTGAATCACTCTATCTATTAAAAAAAACCGCATCAAAATCCGTTGTGTAGTTTTAAAGATATAAGCATACATACAGACGCGGGAAGCGACTTTGCTTTATACTATGTAGTGATTAAACATTAACACCCGGACACAGAACAAACATCTATGTTCATCACACTAATGTTTATCCAGGGTGGGAATCTAACCCACAACCTACAGCGCAGGAGGCAGAGTTACTACCGAGCTGCGAAGCCAGTCATCCACGATTTAGGTTAAAAATACTAAACGGACCAGACTATGGTATCTAGTAATTCCGTTAAGGGGCTGTATGTCGACGATTGCTCTTTTTCGAAACGAAAAAAGAAATACTTCTGAACAAGCCACATCTCCTATTTTTATAAGTATACTAGCCGACCCGTGACAGACGTTGTCCTGTCAAATTTTAATTCCCGTTCCCGTTCCCGTTCCCGTTCCCGTTCCGGGATAAAAAGTATCCTATGTCCATCTCCTGGCTCTAAGCTACCTCCCTGCCAATTTTCAGCTAAATCGGTTCAGCCGTTCTTGAGTTATAAGTGGAGTAACTAACACGACTTTCTTTTATATATATAGATTACTTCAGGTTCCTGCCTAGATTTCTATTAAGCTGAAAACATAATAGCGCTGTAGGTTGTGGGTTCGATCCCCACCCAGGGCAAATATATGTGTGATGAACATAGATGTTTGTTCTGTGTCTGGGTGTTAATATGTATAATAAGTATGTATTTACAAAAAAAAAGTATATAAGTATTCTATTAGTTACCTGGTTCCCATAGTACAAGCTTTGCTGAGTTTGGGGCTAGATGGTGCTGTGTGTAAAGTCCGCCAATATTTATTTGTTTATTTATTTATATAATTTCAAAATGATACGTTTTAGAATTTATGATCGAAATATTTTGATACCTACTATTAAAATCAACTTGTGATTTTTTGTTTAAGATAGGTAATATGTAGATCTAGATTTCTATTAGAATAGATTTTTGATAAGTAATTGTACATAATTTATATCATTAATTTATTCGAAAAGCAAAGGCGGACTACGCGCCTACGTGTGTTTGTCGTCATTGCAGCGGTCGGTAGGATTATTTATCGAAGTGATTAAAGATGGGTACATCTTTATTCACATATTACTATACATTATAAAATAGGAGATGTGGTTTGTTCAGAAGTATTTATTTTTTCGTTTCGAAAGAAAATAATCGTCGACATGGAGCGCCTTAAATTGTTACTTCCTATTCCTAACAGAAGTTTTCTGTTGGAAGATTGAAATGAAATATATTAATGAAATATATATTTATTGGGAACAAGAACATAGGTTTAACAAACAGTCAAAAAACGATGATGCCTGCAGAAGTGCTAGACTGTGTCGCAGACACCAACGCCCTCCTCTCGATACATGTACGATACATCTCGATTCGTGTACTTTACCTTGGGTTGGACTCATTGGGAAGCGCTTTGTTAATATTATCTTTGTCTATATTGTTGTATATCCTTACTTAAAAAAATATGCAAGTATCGTCAGAAAATAAATACTATCGTTATTATTATTGGACTGGCCTCACAGCTTAGTTGGCTCTGCCTTCTACGCTGTAGGTTGTGGGTTCGATCCCCACCCAGGGCAAACATTTGTGTGATGAACATAGATGTTAGTTCTGTGTCTGGGTGTTACTATTAAGTAATTTTTTACAAAAAAACAAGTATATAAGTATTCTATCAGTTATCTGGTTCCCATAGTACAAGCTTTGCTTAGTTTGGGGCTAGATGATGTTAAAGTCCGCCAATATTTATTTATTTATTTATATTTATTATGAAAACGAATTCTACTAATGATGACTAACGATGATTTTTGTTGCCGCTATAGCAATAAATACTAAAAACAGAATAAAATAAATATTTAAGTGGAGCTCCCATACAACAAACGTGTTTTTTGCCGTTTTTTATAGATAATGGTAAGGAACCCTTCGTGCTCGAGTCTGACTCGCTCTTGGCCGTTTTTTTTATTTATTTTCGTATTTATTCATCCCAAGCGTAGTCAGCTTAGCTGAAGTTGGTTACAAACGAACAAGCAAGCTGCGCAACTTGCTGAAAAGATCAAGTAGTGATGCTACATCACATCATTATTTTCAATAGCG
This sequence comes from Hydriomena furcata, assembly GCA_912999785.1. Classification (NCBI taxonomy): domain Eukaryota; kingdom Metazoa; phylum Arthropoda; class Insecta; order Lepidoptera; family Geometridae; genus Hydriomena; species Hydriomena furcata. The sequence goes on from OU538821.1 coordinate 7,915,192, forward strand.
TGCTTTGTAAGCAAAGAGTTCTAAGCTAATTCTCTAAATTCGCCTGATGTTCATAGCTCTGGTAATGAAAATCAGTGGGTGAATATAGAATTTTACGAAATAAGCCTGCAGACCCTGCAGTATATAGTATATGTACTACAATGCGTTTTTATCTAAATATCTGTCAAGGGCGGATCCAGCTTTGGCGCCAGGGGGGGTCACGTGAGCATTACTATGGCAAAATGTTGGCTTTAATCAGGATTTGAAGTATGCAGTAATGTAGACCATGGTTTCAATTTCAATTTTAATTAATCCAGCCCAGGGGGGGGTCTTGACCCCCATGACCGACCCCCCCCCCCCTGGAACCGCCCTTGATATCTCTACACCAAAATGTTATATTCAAGCTTATCTCCCTCGGACGGACTTACGAGATATCCGTTTGTATAGTACCTAAAATGTCATTGCTATCTATAGCATGCTGCTATATCATGTTTTTAAGGTTAGGCTGATTAGATAAGTTTGGTGATGCATAGCATATTTAAGTTTTATTTATTTGTGCTATATGGCAGGAAATAAAAAGCTTTCGATTTTATTTATTTACGAATATGACGTAATTAATTAGCCCGTGGTAGTATGACACGAATGTTTTTTACAGTTCTGACTCAACATAACATGATAAGCATGGCGGAAATCTAACATTTTCACGTTAGGGTAAGTTTCCACCTACGCGGAGACGTACGGAGCGGACCAATTGCAGCGCTCGAAATTTTAGGCTCATCCTGCGTAGTTCTATGACCGGGTCATAGATATTTAAAACATGTAAAGGAATAAAACCGGCCAAGTGCGATTCGGACTCGCGCACGAATGGTTCGGTACCATTATCTATAAAAAAAAACGGCAAAAAATCACGTTTGTTGTATGGGAGCCCAACTTAAATATTTATTTTATTCTGTTTTTAGCATCTGTTGTTATAGCGGCAACAGAAATACATAATCTGTGAATATTTCAACTGACTAGCTATCACGGTTCATGAAATACAGCCTTGTGACAGACAGAGATAGGGTCCCGGTTTTAACATTTGGGTACGGAACCCTAAAAAGTGATACCAATCGTTGTTGCATGGTCTTTAGCGTGACTTGGTACTCAAATGATGAAGAAAAACATTATAATGAGAGCCCTAGAACTTACATAGAAGACATGTAATACAAAGTAAGAAGTCTACACGGTCCACATTAATCCTTTCACGACTAGATAGAAGTTAGAATAGTAAAAGTACTATTCCACCTCGCTTATAGATTTAATCAATAAGAACCCACCTTCAGAGAATTAATATTAAATGACCTTGGTTGCACTAGTGCTTTGATAATCAATTGCCAATAAAATATTAATTTGTACTCGTTGTCTGTTTAATCATTGTGTCAAATTATTTATTCATCTCAGGGCTAGTCCCTGTAAATCCTGTAATAACTAGTATAACTAGGTTTCTACCTCAGCTTTGTATATTCCAAGTTTCTGTATTATTTTAGCCATCACCGCCAGGCATGATGAAAAACAGCCAATCATTTGCATTTGTAATGTTAGTAGGATTTGATACCTCTGATTCTTATTCAGAAATAACATTATGTGTTAGTTGCATGGCAAATTCGCTATAGTACAATCAATCAATATTATTTTTCCATGTTTTAAATTAAGTTACTTTTTGTTTTTTTTTGTTGTTAACCACTATTTCCACCACCAATTAGTTTGGCTGGGGAAAATGCCTCGGCATTAAGTCCGCCTTGTTGTATTTACTTTTAAAGTAATTTTATTTAAATAAATAAATATTTACCAAAAAATCAATCATTTTCAATCAATTGCCTTGAAGCAGCATGTATTTACATGATTATTGATAACTGACATTTGTGTTGTGTTGCAATGTAACTTACGGGTGATTCATGTTGTCATCATCAATTATGGATACAGTGTGTTACTATTTTTAGGAGTTAGTTGAGATTAAATTTGTTAAATTTGTTTTTATATATTATAAACATTTTTCTTTTTTTACTATAATTAAAACAAAAGTAATTTTACAGCATTCATGTTATGTCAAAGTCAAAGTTTCTTTATTGCTTGAAATACAAGTACAGAAGATGCTAATCACTACATAGTATAAAGCAAAGTCGCTTTCCGCTTCCCGCGTCTGTATGTCTGTATGTATGTTTGCTTATATCTTTAAAACTACACAACGGATTTTGATGCGGTTTTTTTTAATAGATAGAGTGATTCAGGAGGAAGGTTTATATGTATAATAACATGCTACCCGTGCGAAGCCGGGGCGGGTCGCTAGTACATAATATAGTAGAGAAACACTGATAATTTTAGAGGTTTCTAATGTGATGTCGTAAATAAACACATTTTTTTGCGCTTACATTGCAAATGCTGGCTGAACCCAACGAGATATATCAAAATAATGTACTACAGTATTGTACACCTTAAAAACGTCTACAAAAAAGTCCACGATGGTATTAGAAATGTCTTACGCACAGCGAAGCGGGCACGGGTCAGCTAGTATATTAATAATGCAACCATACTCTGCTTATGAATGTATGCAATATTCAATTTACAACATAATAAGAAAAAGAAGAAGTGAGCTGTGAAGTAGCGTAAGTAGTAGATAACGTCACAGATAGACAGTCAAGAGTTACATTCGCGCATTTATAATATTGGTAACATATCCTTCTTTCCAGATTCCTATGAGGGTAGGTTTAAATGGCAATGAATACTTGTGATTATTTTTGAAACATAGGGACAAAATATTAAAATCAAACATACTTACTTGTAAAATATATCGTGCCATGGTAAATGTGACAATAAAACCAGTGTGGAATTACTTTTTGGATCAAAACGGCAAAAGCAGAATGTGTATTTCGAGTCCTCAGATGTCAGCACAAAGGAATAATGTTGAGCAAATGAACTGTAATATAAAAAAAACAAGATAATAAACAGCCTTTGTGATTCTTACTGCTAGATGACACCATAGAAATGCCAAGTGCTTATAAAACATGTATGTATTCTGAGGGCATTGATATGTGTATTAGGTCAAACTTTCATGCTTATAGAGTAGTTTTAAGCCTTAAAGTCACCCCATACTGGAAACACGTCAGATGTTATTTTTAACCTACACTAATTAGGGTAAATCACTAAAATGCAGAATGTCATTTTCTTGAAATAATAATATTAGTAGGATCTTTTTTTCCTCAGAAGTAGTGAATTGCATGAACACAAATCAGAAAGTTGCAGAGGAGACAAAACAGCTCTCAACTGCCTACAAACAGAGACTTGAGAGGCATCCAAATTCTCTTGCAACTGAATTAAGCACCACCAAATACCCCAAGAGGCTAAAGCGGAACCACATACTCAAACTCGGGTCATAATGAGAGGATGAAGTGGTCAATGGACCACTCACTCGAAAATATTAAGCACTCACAACACACCTACTCATAGTTCTGGGGTACTGATCGCAGATAAAAATGGGGAAAAAAAGATCTTTTGTTGATAGGAACTTACTTTTCTAGTTGACATGGGAATGCAAATTTGGGTATATTTCTCAACTCCTCTTCATTTTTATATGATTCAGGGTATTTCTTAACAATAAAAGGTTCCTTTATACCATCACTTGGTGATACTTCACAATACAGTTCAAACAAGAAGCGTACAGTGTCTCTGTAAAAAAGCACAAGTTAATCAACATTATATAAAATTCTCATGTGTTTGTAAACAAACTATTCTGAAACGGTTTGACCGATTGAGTGTATATTAGGTTGTAGAAAAGTGATTTTATACCCCTTAGTGTTATGGGTGGCATAAAGTTCGGGAAAAACTAAGTGTTTTTTTCTGTGGGACTATTAAAATTTGACTGGACAACGTCATTCGGGACAGCTAGGATACATTAAAATTAATCAAATTGTCAGATAGTTAGATAGGAGACGAGACAAGCGAGTGGGAAAAAAGAAACATGTTGTGTCAACCCCACTTGAGTGGGATAAGAGTAATGATTGTCAGTTAGTTCTTATACTATATAGACAGTACTATGTCCGAATTTGTTACAAGATACAGTGTAAATGGGTCTTTAAAATGGTCTATGTAACTATAACTACTTCTACTACTATTCCCAAAGAGGGTTGACGGCAGGCAGCCGGTTGTACATCATAAGCCAAATCCTCTTTGCAACATGTTGTGCCGACTCCACATTAAGGAGTGTTGAAACTGCTACAGTTTTTAACTTTTGTGGTTTATTCATATCCTTTTTAAAATACACCCATCTATTATTACTGTTCTGTTCTGAATAAATGATTTGATTTTAATGTGTAGCAGTGACAGTGATACTAATAAGAAATAAAAATTACTACATCAAAATAAATACATGGTCTATTTCAACACTAAATTTGAAAGCAATCGAGAAAATAAACTACTAACATTATAGAATGAGGTTATGCGAGAGATAATAGCTATCACTCAAGATTAGATGCAAACAAATTATATTTCTAAACACTGAAAACTCGAGCAGCATTTATTTACCTTATTCTGGAACCCATGTCTCGACCTGGACTCTCCAATTTTAAATCACATCATAGGATAACATTCATACAACTGTTATAGCTAAATGTTGAAAGCTTATAAAACATCGTGAGCCATATAATCTAAGTATGTTTTCTGGGAATAGTATACATTTTTCAATTAATTACTGTACCATAATATCACATCAGTACATTGTGCTGATTTCTGAAAATCCTGATATTGACATTCTTTAAACTATAGCCTGTGGCAGTATTCACTTATATGCTCTTTGGCAGTATTAAGAATCTTCTTGGGTGGGGTGGGTGGGTTGGTCGGTGGTCGGTGGGTGTCGCCGTGTCGGTGACGGCCGTGACAAATACGTCACTCACTCATACTGACAACAACTGACATGACAGTTGACACTGACTCGGTTCTTTCTAAAATACCGGGTACTCTATAAAAAAAAGACATATTAAAATAAGTTTTACAAACTAGAATGATTTTACTGGGGTGACATAGTCGTTGTCGACCAAAGCCCCAGCCCCATTAGATAAATAAATAAACTTTATTATTATAAATAAAAAAAATAATAAAAAAAATAAAAAAATGAATGACACTGACAATGGTAGAATTGTGACAGCAGTCAGGGAAAAATTGAGGAAGTTATTTTTTTTATTATTTTCGATGAATGTCACTGTCATGTCAATCAAAATTTGTAAAACTTTCTTTTTCTTTACTTTGTCGCAATATTCCTTGCCTAAAATTATCATTTATGCATTCCTGAATTTCCTGATTTCCTGCCTAATCTGCCTATGAGAATTCCTCCGAATATGAGAAATGATTTTTTGTAAGTTTCGTATGTAATGGGAGCTGTTTAGACCATAAACAGGTGGTGGCATTCTCATGTACTTACCTATGACTATAAATAAATAAAAAGTTTCTTGTGAAGGGTGGGAGTTACATAAATAACTTTATTTAGCTTTAATTAAAGTAAAAGCGCCAGCCTGAGGTACGGCCAATTACTACTCTTACCAATTACTAAGTCACCCAAATCGTAGTAGGTACGCACCCTGCGTTTTCATTGCTGCGGGACGGACCGATAGTTCTCGAAATTTCCGGGTCAACTATTTAGATCACTGTGATTGGTCAATCCACAGTTCGCTCAGCACAGTACCTTAAGGTGTCGCGAAATAAAATAAAACAATCGATTTTACTGCTACAGATGATTTAAAATTTTATTTTATTTAATTAAAACGATTACACCTAAGACCCTAATAGTACAGGTCAAAAATTGTCTACCAAAAAACTTAACCAATTTTTACTAAAGTTCGGATCAATAAACCGTTAAACTGACACTACACCACATGCAGTGTATTCATTGCTTACAACAAAATAAATTAAAAGTAAAATACATATTAAGTACTTAATACCTATCCATTATAACAAGACAAACTAAAATTATTATAATATTACAACACTGTGAGCATTCGATACTCAACTCTGGTGGATATTCTTCGACTATACTATCCGTATTGTGTCAGTCTCTCTCCAGGTTACTCCAGTCTTAAACCTCTTCCTGTTAGATCCTTCTTCACTTCACTCGCCAGATCATCTTGTGCCAGTCATTACTATCTCCGTTTAGGTATCTTGATTCATATATGTGTATGTTATATCTTTCTAACTCATATTCAGTACCCATGCTGCTCTCCAGTTTTGTAATATGCAAGACCAAGTGTTTTAATAATTATGTGTGATCCTAGATTATTTAATACCATTAATATTGATTCACAATTGTGATAAAAAGTGTTATCCCCGGTATTTAAGAACAAACTTTATATTCTACAACAACAACAGTTAATATGATTAATATTTTGAAGTAAAAGTAGTAGTAGCTCTAGACTGCAGATTAGAATATAATAGTCTAGAGAAAGGATGGGGGACATTGAATAGATTGCTCTCTACGCTACACACACACATACTACTGTACGGTAAAGTAGGTTGGTTCTTGACGATTCACCAACTCTGATGATAAACATCAAAAACCCTTTACTCACATACGGTCGGGGGTGGGTTTAAGGAAGGGATCCTTATTCCGTGCTTCTCGAGCTTTTGCCTGCAGGCCTCCATTCTCATGGCGAAATCATATTCATAGTCGGTGTCTTTATTTTGAACTGTGTCCATGAAGCTCTTGGTTTGCTCCAGAGCCTTCTCCTCATTAAATCCGAGATCCCTGAACGTCTTGTACATCGCTTTGAACATGTCATCCGGGCAGATGATGTGCAGGTGCAGGCAATTCACCATCCTGAAGAAACTATATTCATCATCCAAATCTTTGATAGTGATTGCGTCCTTCAGGGTTTTATTCCAAAATTCAAACTCCATTTGGTAGTAGTTGAGAGATGGGAGTCTTGCCAGAGTAAAATCTTTTATCTGCCTTATGGTTGTCGCTCCTTTCACCTTAAATCAAAGAGACATTGGCATTACATACTTACTTACATATAAGTAATTATTTATAAACTAGTAGGTACAATCTATAATATTAAGTGCCACACCCATCGACTTTGTAGTCGATGGCCACACCAGTGGTGTGACACCACACCACACCCCTTCAGGTTTTATTATCAATAACACAACTACCCAGAGGGCGCTACTGTGCTTGACCTAGATTCAAACTAGATCGCGCGCTATCGATTTTGATTCGAGTGCTTTCCTTTGTAGGTACTTTGTACTTTTTGGCGAAAGCGTTCTGTTTGTTTTGATAAAGGATTATGAATATGTAGATTTAGGAGGAGTAAAGTAAAGTAGGAAATATAAATTATCATCATTGATAACTCTGATTTCGCTTACACAAGTAGGTATTACCCCAGGTTAGGCTGTAGTAAAAAACTAAGGACTGAGCAGCTAATTGGTTGACCTATTTAGGTACATTTGTACTCATTTCGGCTACAAAACATCGCGATTATAGTTTCGGCCCTATTCTAGGTCTTTCTAAAACCGTTCTGTTTATATACAGTAAATTCGGACTCATTTCGGGTTAAACCTATAAAAAAAATTGTAAGGCAAAATGGATGCCCATTTAGAAAATCATTCTATTTTACTAATTCAACAATCAACAAATTCTGGTTAGGTGATTGAGACTAATACTTACAGTCATCTCGAAGTCGCAAACGCGACAGAAATTCATCTCCTTTGTTGGTACTTTGGACTCCACTGGAGAGTTCACGAATCCCAGGATACGAATTTCCGTGGTCCATTCACCATCAGGTTTGGTCTTTTCAAACACCTTGCGATCGGTCTGCTTTTCAAACACCTTGCGTCCGGACGACATTTCTTCGATTTGTAGGTAGGTAGATCCTCTTTATTTCAATTTAACACGGAGAGACGAAGGAGATGTCGACGACTGGCGAGCAGTGGCGGCGTTAAGGCGTTGTCTTTAGCGTTTATCGATTTTGGTTTAGTTGGGTGCTGGATGGTTGTGATTGGTTGAGTTTTTCCGCATTGGGGTTGGGGGAGTTGCGCGCCAAGCGTGTGCAGGAAGTACGGGGTCATAGGTCAGTTTCATATATTTTTACCATAGATTACCTCCTTTACCAACTTGGGCCGTACCGTCGTAGGTACCTAACTTAACACGTTCCCTGTCCATAACTAAAATACAAAATTGAGCCGCAAGTCCAACAGTCTTTATGCGAAATATTTAAAAAAAAAAAAAGATATTATTTCGTACGTTTTTGGGTATTTTTAGGGTTTCGTAGTCTACAGTTTCGCCATGTACCTACCGTCCGTCCGTCTGTCTGTCTGTCCGCAGCTTAGCTCGGAGACGCTTAGTGCTAGTTGCTAGAAAATAAAGATGTAATTTGGCATGATTATAGTAGGGTGGTACCTATATTGGTCGCGCTGACAAAGTGGTAAAATAATATCTTAAATTTTTTTAAGGGTACCACATTAAAGTGGGGATATTATTTTTTATTTCTCGTGTACCCACCCCATGATGTAGGGTGTCGTTGGTTAGGTAGGTTGGATAGGTGGGTTTGTGAAAACAACTTTTTGATTATGGGAGCCGTTTGTGAAATATTTTAGTCAGAAACTCTGAGATCGTGATGTTAAACCAGACATTAGCACGCGTATAACATCTCAGATTTTGACATAAGGTGTAACACTGCTTTGTACGCAGAAAAGATCTACCTACCTAATTTATTTGAAGTGCTGGATGATTTTGATATACCTAAGATAAGCGCGATCATGCAGAAAAAACCGGTCAAGTGCTAGTCGGAATCGCACACGATGGGTTCCGTGCCATTATCTATAAAAACGGCAAAAAAATCACGTTCGTTGTATAGGAGCTCCACTTAAATATTTTTTTTAATCTTTATTTATTTAATGGGGCTTTGGTCGACAACGACTATGTCACCCCAGTAAAAAAAAAGCTAAACACCACAACTCTATTAGTAACTACGTAGGTAATTGTCATCGACTACAAGTCCCAAAATTTAAAGAAATTAACATTCTCACAGTAATCTCACAATATATATATGAAAACTTACTGTATACTCATAAGAATATGGCTTTCTTTTAAGAAAAAAAGTGATGTACATAGTATTAACACAAGAAATAAGAACAAATTGTACATGTACATACCCAAATTTAGATTAGAAAAAGTGAAGGGGTCGTTTATGGGGAATTGTATACTATTTTATAATAAACTGCCAGAAAACGCAACAAAACTTCCCGTTAGAAGATTTAAAGCCTACATAAAGAATAATCTTATAAACAAAGCGTATTATACTGTAGATGTCGCTCTGCCACTCGACAGCTAAATATTAATTTAGGTACTTAATTTTTATTTTGTGTAACATTTGTCTACTTTAATTATTTTTAAGCAAATAGTTATTTTATCTGTAAGTTTTAATTCTAAATCAAGTGTAGCGTGTGTTGCTTTTTGAATTTGTGCTGAAGCTCTTTAGTTATTTTTTTTATTGTTGTACGTACTTGAGTAGTAGGTACTTTTAATTATTATTCTTGTTTGAGCCTTCACCTTGTTCGATTGGCACCACACTGGAGCTCTACATAGCATTAAGGAAAGGATCATTAAAAAAAAGGTAGACCCCAAGCCGTGTTTGTTGCCTGATTCTTCTAGGCTTGGTCGCGTGGAATCGGCGTAGCTTCACCTAGTTCCTAAGACGTTTCAAAGTGATACTTGTGATTTTATTGAAATAAATGATTTTTGAATTTGAATTTGAATTTGAATTTGAATTTGAATTACATTAGGCTATGTAGTCGATGGTAATTGTACATTAATTAAAATTTTATTTTGATTTTAGTATTTATTGTTAAAGTGGCAACAGAAATACATCATCTGTGAAAATGTCAACTGTCTAGCTATCACGGTTCATGAGGGTTAGTTCCGCTATGCTCGATTCCCGCTATGCTCGGATTTTAAAATACCTAAATAAAAGTCCCGCTATGCTCGGAATTATATTTCCGTGACAGACAGACGGACAGCGAAGTAAGACTTCGCTAAGACTTCGTAATAGGGTCCCGTTTTTACCCTTTGGGTATGGAACCCTAAAAATCATCATTTCAGTTAGAAAAGGAGTTCCCACATTGTCAAAATTGATAGCTCTTTTCAAAGAAGATACTATCTATGACGGAGCTAAATAACATTTATGACAATTGTTGAAAAAAATAAACTAATTAATATATACCAAGTATCAAGATGTTCTGCCGTAGTATTTAGAGTGATACGTGGTGATACATAGGTACCATGTTAGGATAGGATAGTGGCGCCTTCATTTATTTTCTACTCTTTCTGGTACTAACTCATTTTAATATAACAAATCATTTTACCAAAAATATTACCCGATTTCGGGTAATTCGACTCCTCAATTTGGGAATATGTCACACCACAAAAATGACAATGTCAGATGTGGGACAACTGACAGGTCTGACATTGACATTTTGTTACCGTTTTTGGAACTAGATAACAGATGGCGATAAAACATGTTTATACGTACGACAATTGATTGTTCTTATATGCTCTTTGGAGAACAACACAAACTGAGTTTGCGCATGCTTGCTCGTTGGTGTTTAAAAATTTGCGGCACACCTCGCGATCGATCTCACGCTTGTGCAAAGGCAGAAGCCAGGAAGCTCAAAAGCTGAAGCAGAGGTCTTCAGAAACTTGTTTGAAGAAAATCAGTAAGAATTATCTGTACGAGATAAACGAATAATTATCTGGGTGAGTACATAGTTCGCTCCGTTTACATACATCTTGATAGGCAGGCCTAGCGTGGGTAGGTTTGTTTGTCGTGCCGGCATTTGCCGTGCATAAATCATCTATCCATCCATTAGCTATCATAAGTTCATAGTTTGCTTTTCTCTCAGACGCCTCACCTCGGTACCGAGTGATATTTATTTATTGTCTCCTCTGGATCGAAATTTACCCGGTAACGCGCGTTTTGTTCTCCGCAATTTAATTAAGTAGTTAGTAAATACATAAGTACCTTCAGTGTAATTTATACCTAGGTACCACTTGTAGATTTTCCAAACTTAATAACTGACCTAACAAAAAAAATGCCTTGTGTGTTTATGTTTATATAGGTGGTAGTCATTAGCCGTATTATAATTCCTAGCAACTTAGTCCTTAAGTTTTCACTACTGAATAACCCGAGATTGCCATTTTGCGCCTTCCGATTCATCGATTTGTAAACAAATGCGAGTCTAACTCGCGTAACGAAGCGCGGAAATTATGTGTGGAAATTAAATAGGATCAAGACTAATCCCCAAGTACGGTAGACATCCTCTTTGATCTCCAGACGCTCAGATCCTTGAACATTTCTAAAGGGGTTGTCAGAAGCACGTCCAAACTTATATTTGGTAAATGCCCACATTTTGCAGAAGCGTTCCATCAGTTAGTATTATTTTAAGCGGCGAGGGGATTAAAATAATTTTGTATGATAAAACTACAAATGAACAATTTTCAGATGTTTTTCTTTACTTGTGCTGTATGTTGTTGGTTCTTGCTAAATTTCACAATTCTAGGTCAACGAGAAGTAACCTGGTTTGGATTAACTTGTGAAGAAAATTGAGCGTATAAGCAACATAAATAGGCTTATTTTTGATTGCGTTGATAAAAAGCTTGAATTTTCGAGTTCCTAACTTGATCCACACATTCCTAAGATAAAAGGTCTTGACAGGGACATCAAAGTGTTTTTAAAAGGGTTCTGTTTTTCCTTGTTAGGTTTGAATCTCTAAACTAGGACATATTTTGGGTGGGAACGATAGACATTAAATTTTAATTTTACATACTGCCTTAATTAATTTATTAAGATTATTCTAGTAGGTACTAGGATCATTGCATTTGTCTAAAGAGGTAGACAGGGGTATGTTATAATGTGATAGGTTCCATGACTTGACATGATTGAGATCTGAATTTGTGCTGAGGCTCTATAGTTATTATTATTATTTTTTATTGTTTACGTACTTGAGTAGTACTTTTAATAATTATTCTTGTTTGAGCCTTCACCTTGTTTGATTGGCGTCACACTGGAGCTCTACATAGCTTTAAGAAAAGGATCATTAAAGAAAAGGTAGACCCCAAGCCGTGTTTGTTGCTTGATTCTTCTAGGCTTGGTCGCGTGGAATCGGCGTAGCTTCGCCTAGTTCCTAAGACGTTTCAAAGTGACTTGTAATTTTATTGAAATATATGATTTTTGAATTTGAATTTGAATTGGAAAGTAAGAAATGGGAGCTCATGCTATATTGGTGTAAGCATAAGCATATAATATGAAACTGATTGTATGTAACAAGCATAATATGTTTTGTATTACACTTGTTTACTTTATATTTTCTTTTGAACCCTGATATCCTAACAACTTGTTGACTGATTTCACTCATATACTTAGTAGCAAATCTTGATAAACCATTCACCTTCTAAATGCACCTGCTCGAAAGGTCAACAGTTCAACAGTTATGCTTGAACAAACATACCTATATACATCATCCTCATGTTTGTATGAAAATACAACCGCTGATTAGACTCATAACATTCTCTTCGACTCATAAAAATGAAGCAGCGCCCTATAACCTGTCACATAATAATACAATGTCATTGGAACATGACAGGTATGAAAAGTTTTTACTCAATTAAACTGTTTCCTAAAGTGTTCTGTTGTGAGGATATGTTGAACAGCTCCTGACTCCATCATGAGATCAGTTAGCTGTCACCATATTAACCATACTGTATTGTCATCAGAACTAAGAGTTTATGCAAAATTTCAGCTCAATCGGATGCCAATAAATGATCAGAAAATGGTTTGCAAATTTTGATGGACAAACAATCAAACATAAGAATGGTGCAAGTTAAATAAAAAGCTTGTAAAAACTAAACTTTATTTCCCTTGTTTTAGATATTCACAACTGAATCAGTTTCTACATCATGGCAGGCAGCCATGAGGAGGGTTTGGCCAAGATCAAAAATCTGTTAAGCTCTGAGATGCCTGATATAGGCCTCCAGTATTACGCCGTAGCTACGCAAATAAATGACATTCAAAATTTTTTCCTCGTCCCATTTTCCATCTATAACATGATGTCGGTGTTGGAAAAACCAGGTCTACCAATGGAAACGATAACCGAGGCTGATAGGGTGATATACTACTCTTGTGCCCAAGGGCACTATGTACGGGGCGCGGTGAGGAAGATCAATGCTAATGGTACATACGTCTGTTTTGCCGTCGATTACGGCTCAGTAGATATGGAGGTGGAAGCAGGCTACATTTTCAACTTCCAATACAGAGAAGAGGCTTATATACCGGGTCTTGCGCAGTACTGCGAGCTTGTTTTGTGTTTCCCACGGGGTGGAGGCCAGTTCAACCAACAAGCCGTTGATACATTCAAGTTCTTTATGGGACAGAAGAGAGAGAAACTCCTGGTCACCATCAAAGAGATGACGAGCTACAAGATGGGAGTCGAGATTATAAGCAGTAATAGCAATCCGGATACTGTTTCCACGGTACTTGCTTATACAAATCACTCTTCGTGGTTCCCAGGACCACTTCGACCCAGAGCCCCACAGTTCTAAGTTTGATTAATGGCTTATTTAATAATTTGTGCCAATTTAATATTATGTAATGTACTAGCTTATTTATATAAAACTGAAAGTTTGTGAGTAGCAATAAATCGATGTGGCATTTCTTGTCAAGTCTTTAACCAACTTCGGATGACATGATTTTCGGAGTACGGTCGGTGGATTTAGGGCAATCTAGGCAAACGAGAAGTTGCGGCAGACAATTTTCGACTTTACGCAGTGTCAAAACCATTTTGCGATCGCACAGCTAACTTCACGTTTGCCTAGAGCCGCCGATCGTATTGTAAGTTAGTACGAAGTACATTATAGTGTACTTGCATTTAAGTGATTACATTCCTATTTATAAAACGTCTGAAATATACTTAAATCAAGGTTGATTACCCTTACCTAATGTAATAAAGGGGATGACCAAACAAAAAATTTTTTTTAAGTTATTTTTTTGTGATATGTTTTTTTGCCTGCATTTATAATAATGCTATTTTTGTGGCAATTTATGTGACCTAACCATAGGTTAATAATAAGTACTTTTAGGCACAGTAGGTGCCCTATAGAAATGTGTGTCATTCCATATCCGTATCTAAAAATAAGTTTCTGATTAGAATGTAGGTACTTGCAAATTACTATTTGCCTATTATTAAAATGTGTGCTATGTAAACCAAATCAAGGTGATTTCCCTACATTTGTATCTAATGTAATTGAGTACAATAAGGGTGTGACTGACCTAAATTATTTTGTTATCCCTGTGTTCTAAGTTGTAACTTCGACTCTACCTTGACTCAAACTTTCGAGGCCCCTCGAACTTTCCGACAAAAAGTACCTCACGTTTGTGTGTATCCTAAATCTATATTTTGGAGGTTCCTCAATTACGTAAAATTTTTATCAAACAAACAGTCACAAGAACAGAACACATTCTGTCGTTGACCTTGAGTTGACACTTTTGTTGACCGAGGAATCCTTGGGTAGAGGCAAACTCGACGTAATTTTATCAACTAAAACTACTTAAATACGGTTTTGAGGTCGAGTCGAGGTGGAGATATTTCGAGGTTACAACTAAGAATATGGGGATTTTAGTTTCTAATCTTGTGATATTTTTTTTGCCTGCATTTAAAATAATGCTATTTTTGTGGCTATTTCTGTGACTTAGCCATAGGTTAATAATAAGTACTTAGACACAGTAGGTGTCCCATAGAAATGTGTCATTCCATATCCATATAACCGTATCTAAAAATAAGTTTCTGATTAGTACCTATGTACTTGCATATAAATATAACGTGTGCTATGAAACCAAATCAAGGTCTGTTCCCTACATGCAGTACCTAATGTAATTGAGTACAATAAATGAGGGAATGACCAAACAATTTTTTTTTAAATATTTATTTTAATTTTTATTATATATTTTGCCTGCATTTATTAAAATGCATTTTTTTTGCTGTTTCTGTGACATAACCATAGGTTATTAGCAAGTGCTAGAGCACAGTAGGTACCCCATAGAAATGTGTGTCATTCCATGAGTGTTTCTAAATATAAGTTTCTGATTATTATTAATTACATAATTTATGTACTTGCATATTACTATTTGCCTACTAATAAAACGTGCTTTGACACCAAATTAAGGTCATTTCCCTACATACAGTACCTGATGTAATTGAGTACAATAAGGGAATGACCAACCAAATTTTTGTTTCATGATTATATTTTTTGCCTGCATTTATTAAAATGCATTTATTGACAATTTTTGGGACCTAACCATTAGGTTAATAATAAGTACTTTTAGGCACAATAGGTGCCCCATAGAAATGTGTGTAATTCCATATCTGTATCTAAAAATAAGTTTCTGATCAGCAGTATCTATGTACTTGCATAATAATTAAACATGTGCTATGACATCAAATCAAGGTCATTTCCCTACATACAGTACCTAATGTAATTGAGTACATTAAGGGAAGGACTGACCTATTTTTTTTTATTTTATTTTTTTATTTTTTGGCTGCATTTCTTAAAATGCATTTTTTTGCTGTTTCTGTGACTTAACCATAGGATTTTAACAAGTGCTAGAGCACAGTAAGTACCCCATAGAAATGTGTGTCATTCCATGAGTTTCTAAAAATAAGTTTCTGATTATTATTAATTACATAATTTATGTATTTGCCTATAATAAAACGTGTGCTATATGAACCAAATCAACAAGGTCATTTCTCTACATACAGTACCTAATGTAATTGAGTACAACAAGGGGATGACCGACCTAAATTATTTATTTTAGTTTGTTGTTTATTTTGTTTAAGTTTTTTTTATTTATAATATAATATTTTATGCTTGCATTTGTTAAAATGCATTTTTTGGCTATTTTGTGACTTAGACCATAAGTTAATATTACGGTACAATGGATGCCACATAAAAATGTGTTCCATTCTATATGTATGTACCATGATGTGTTTTTTTGATAATAAAGAATTGAAAGAACTTTATTTTGTTTGTATTTTCGTCCATGACGCTTTAGTGTTTCAGATGTCCAAAAGCATTATTCCTTTTCTTAGTTTCGAGTTAAAATATTGGTGAACATTTCACACGCCATCTTGCCCCAAACTAAGCAAAGCTTTTACTATGGGAACCAGAATACTATTTTTTTTTGTAAATTCATATAACAAATAACACCCAGACACAACAAACAATGTTTATCACACAAATGTATGTCCTTGGTGGGTATCGAACTCACAACCTACAGTGCAGAAGGCACAGTTACTACCAACTAAGCTGTGAGGCCAGCTTTGTAGCTTGGTCCCTACAATTATATCAAAAAAAGACAAAAATAATATCAATTTTTTTTTATTTTGAGTAAACTTACTCACTGCTAATAAGTACAGTATCACAATTATTATTAAAATTTGCAGGAGTAAGTAGTTATAATACCTACACCCTGTCTATATTACATTCATACAATATACTTACATACTAAGATTTCAATCTGAGATATATAACCACTATGTGGAAAGGTCTAAATCTACTTAGTAAAAAGATACTATTATTTTAACGCTTCAGAAAGAATCAGTTCTTGTTTTTAGGAAACTAATTAGAGCTTGCATCAAACTACTTAGATTATACCTGATGAAACCACCACTAAGGGTACCTTTTTAATGAAACAGACATACTTTAATATATATATTTAATAATTTCCACTGGAGGAAGGCAATAAATATTGTCTATAAATTACTGTCTTTTGAGTTACGCAATGATAACATTACCATGAGCTTACGTTGTAAGGTTGGCGATTGTTTACAATCTGAGGACGGAATGTTTAGATTGCTTTACATAGGTTTTATTAAATTTTGCCTTCAATTCCATTTTCGCCTTTTCGATTTTGATAACTAGATGTAAAATGTGGGCATGTGCCAAATGTTTGGACGTGTTATTTACTACCCTGTTAAACTTACTGTTAAATTACATTTAAGACGCTGCCAGTCGACGATTATTTTTGTTCGAAACGAAAAAAGAAATACTTGTGACCAAGCCACATCTCCTATTTTATAATGTATAGTATATGTGAATAAAGATGTACCCATCTTTAATCACTTCGATAAATAATCCTACCGACCGCTGCAATGATGACAAACACACGTCCGCGCGTGGTCCGCCTTAGCTTTTCGAATAAATTAATGATATAAATTATGTATAATTACTTATCAAAAATCTATCCTAATAGAAATCTAGGTCTATATATTACGTATCTTTAACAATAAATCACAAGTTGATTTTAATAGTAGGTATCTAGGTATATAAAATATTTCGATCATAAATTCTAAAACGTATCATTTTGAAATAATATTTTTATCGTGAAAAGTTTCTGCTATTATGTTTTCAGCTTAATAGAAATCTAGGTAGGAACCTGAAGTAATATACTTATAAAAATAGGAGATGTGGCTTGTTCAGAAGTATTTCTTTTTTCGTTTCGAAAAAGAGCAATCAGCGACTGGCAGCCTCTTAACTAGATGGCGCTAAATTAGAATTTGTTATAAATTCAAAACAGTGTTTACATTTTTAAACATAAGTATTACCCTACAAAACCCAGGATTTGATTCATAACTGCTATTGGGTAATTAAATAGGTACGATAACTAAAATGTATTAAAGAATATTCTTTAATTAGCTGCACTGCACGTTTTTTTGGCTATGTCCCATTTGTTCTGTGGAACATGACGTCGTAGTACAAAAAGATACAGTTTTTTCCCAATAACAAAACTGTTCTAAGGTACAAGTTAGAACAGTTTTGTTTAAAGACGCCACATAAAAGTGGTCTAGGGTGCAAAATTAGCATAATAATTTTATTAAACAAATTGGGAAAAAACTATGTCATGTTGGTTCTATAGAACAAATGGGACCTACCCTTTCTTTTATTGATAGGATTTACCATTTCCATTTATGAGAATTATATTATTTGCTAGGGATATTTTGATGAAATATATTTTTCCGTACCCTAAGGGTAAAAACGGGACACTATTACTAAAACTCCGTTTTCCGTCTGTCTGGCCGTCTGTCTTTCACAAGACATGAGATACAATGAACCGTGATAGCTGTATCTCATGAACAGTTGAATTTCACAGATTATGTATTTTTGTAGCCGTTATAACAACAATAACTATAAATACTAATATAAAATAAATCAGAATAAAATAAAAATTTAAGTGGGGCTCTCATACAACAAACGTGATTTTTTTGTTGTTTTTATAGAAAATGATACGGAACTCTTAGTACGTGAGTCCAACTCGCACTTGGCCGGTTTATTTTATTACAGTATCAGTACAAAAATACATTTCATGTCTTTGTATCATGATTCATCATAAATAATTATACCTACCTATATATAAATAGTCATTAAACACTAGAAATGACATAAATTTACGTCATCGACGAATGAAAATTTCTTTTTAACAAAAAAAGGAGGTTCTCAATTCGACATAAATTTATATTTCCTTTGCTGCTTTATTATGCATGACCGCGCATAACTTTTTCTGATACAATTTCGATGATTTTATTTCTATAGTGTAGAAATAGAGAAAAAGACATAGCGCTGCTAGCCGCGCTATAATTGGACGACGGCCGCGCGTACATTTACCTTTGTTTATACTAGTCACGCAGCAAACTTGCGTCCTACGAATGCCGCGCTACCTTTGGTCATACCTTAGAACTAATAGTTTGTCAATGCAATGTCTGGTCACACATCAAGACTATTCTCTACACAATTAAAATGTTCGGTCATACTTTTAATATACAGGCGTGGAATTGAGAACCTCCCTTTTTAGTCCATCCCCACACTGTCAGTTTTAGTTATAGACACTACGATGCACCAGTGAGAGAAAAGATGCCAACACATACCCTCGTATTCAAGAATGACACTATGAGAACACGCACCCACAGGTGGACGAAATCTTTTTTCATAAACATCACTTTATTTGTTGAGCGGCACTATGGCGCACGCTACCGTGTGCCTTTAGAGCTCAACTTTGGCTAGAGGCACACGACAATGTGCCTCTAGTCACACTATGCAGTGTCGCACAACACATGAAGTGATTTTTATGAAAAAAGATTTTTCCACTGTGGGTGCGTGTTCTCATAGTGTCGTTCTTGAATACGAGGGATAGTCTACCGATGGTAGACGCGGATGTGACGTTCATTTGAGCAATTAAACTTTATGCATACCCTTAAGAACACAAGGTACAGTTCTTTTATCTTCATCTCACGAGTGCGGCAGGATTATTGCGTAAAAATCGATCTTCATCTGTTGATTTTAATAGGCTATTTGACAGTATGAAAAATAAAGTGTTGTTGATAGTAATCTATGTAAATTATGCCTTCGAAAAGCGTTATGGAGTAAAATAACTTGAAAATAAACAATAATTGATTAAAAAACCCATAATTAAAATTATCAATTTTTCAACGCCAGTCACATGACACAAAACGGTCAGGATGGTGGTAAACGGTGGTCGAATCGACGATGACGTAGCATGCTTGTCAATATGTCTTCGCCTGCCTTGAAAAACTAGACAGAAACTAGTGCGACGCCATTTGCATTAAGAAGCGTTTTTGCGGGTTATTTAAATTGACGATATTTAATTTAAATTTTTAGGGCCAATACTTATCAGAATTTCAAATAATATTGTTTTATGGGTTCCATAGTCACTACTGAATAATCTTAAATGGTTTTTAAAATCTTGTCAAATAGCACATTGCCAGAGCTCTGATCATCGATCGAATTACATCATAGTAACATAATATATGAAAAATATGTTGATCGATTCTTACACAATAAACCTGCGTGTTTGTTTAAATTGTGTGTGTAGATGTACGTGCATATTGTTTCTGTATGCGTAAGGCAAACACACGCAAAAACGTGCGTCTATTCAAATTACAACTTTAACTTAGTTAAACTATAGATTTTGACACGGGTCTTCATCACGTAATTACCTTTAATTTACTTGAGTCTGCCCGCGGCCATGGCTATTGTAACATAGTCGAAACGTCGGGAAAGTATATTAAATTTAATTACGTGATAAAGACCCGTGTCAAAATCTATAGTTATGTCTACTAATCACGATAGTTTGAAAAATAATTTTAACTTAGTACTTAGTTATAGTTTTCCTTCATAGTCATCTTCTAACATGGAGATCATGTCGTTTGGCTGCTCGTAGCGTATCACCGCTGAATACCCTGAAACAATATAATAAGCACATTTTAATTGTCATTAAGACGAGTAACATATTTTTATTGATGAATGTCGAACCTTTTTTTCTCAATAACCGCAAAACATACAGTTTTGTTTTTACGACAAAGATAACTTATGGATTAAATCTAGATATATTATAGACAGAACGTGTTTCTGTGTTTTGGTAAAACTTTTCTAGATAGATTTATTTTCCAAAGATGGCTCTACTAAAACACTAATTTTGTTTTTACTTAAAACTATGAATAGCTAAGCAGTTAATTTTATATAATTCGTTATATAATCATACTAGCTAAGTAAATTATGAACAGTTTTTTTTAAGTAAGTACTATGAATGGCTAAACTTCGTTAGATAATTATACTAGTTATGTACATAGAAGACAGTTTCTTTTTAAGTTTGATGGTTTTCAAGATAATGCGGTTTTATCACTTTTTTCGTCTTATCCGGGTAGACTCTGCCCATACAAAAAAAAACAAAAAATTCTAGCATCACCTTAACTTAAAACTTTTACCTTCGTATTCAAGAACTGTGTGATTCTAATTAATTGTAACATACCTTCTTTCTGAATCGATTTCGCTTAGATATGTTACTATGAGAACACGCACCCACAGTGGACGAATTTTTTTTTCATAAACATCACTTTATGTGTTGTGCGACACTATGTCGCACACTACCGTGTGCTTTTAGAGCTCAACTTTGGCTAGAGGCACACGACAATGTGCCTCTAGTCACACTATGCAGTGTCGCACAACACATAGTGATTTTTATGAAAAAAGATTTCGTCCACTGTGGGTGCGTGTTCTCATAGTGTCGTTCTTGAATACGAGGGTAAAGTACCTAAGTGCGATTTCATTCTCGCAAAGGTAATATAGAGATATATATAAACTAGCTAACACCCGCGGCTTCGTTCGCGTAGTAACTAGTAACTAATAAGAATAATATAATATTGGTGGACATTTCAAACATCGCCATCTAGCTCTAAACTGAGCAAAGCTTGTACGGATGGGAATCAGATTATCCTACAGATCAGATATGTGTATTTTTTTTGTAAATATATCAAAATGAAAATCAAAGAAGCGTTTATTTAGAATCGTCAAATTTAGTTAAGGCTAATTTAATTTAGTTTAATTTTGTTCATTGTTTGAGTTTTTTTTAAGTCTTTGTACTTATTGTTAATACATATACTTATGATACTTTATAACACCCAGACACATAACAACAGAACTAGTTGAAAAGTAGTATATGCAATTCCAGGACATTAAGCTATGATTGTTCTAAGTTTCATCCAAATCGGATCAGTCGTTTGGGTGTTATTGAGATCATCCTCACAAACTTTCGGATTTATAATATTAAGGTGTGACCAGACATCGCGCGGCATTCGCAGGACTTGAGTTTGCCGTGCGAACGAACAATAACACCGTTTGCGCGCGGCAGGTAGCTCGCGGCTGCCAATAGCGCGGCTGCCGCGCTCGATTGCCGCGCAATATCTGGTCACACCTTTAAAAGGATTATTTATCTAAATGTGTTATAAAGTTTTAGTTTTATTGCGTTAATAATCCTGCCCGTAAAGCCATATCAGAAACACAATAAAATCGTTTATCTTAATCGTTATAAATAACAGTGAGATTACAGTTAAGGCATTTTAATATAGAACGCTAACTATTCTGCCGTCCGATCACTAAAAGGCCGTTAAGTAACATTTGATTTTGACACGGGTCTTTATCACGTAATTACATTTAATTCACTTTCCCGACGTTTCGGCTATGTTACAATAACCATGGTCGCGGGGCAGACCATGATGACCGCGACCATGGTTATTGTAACATACGTGATAAAGACCCGTGTCAAAATGAAATGTTACCTAATGGCCTTTTAGTGATCGGACGGCAGTACTGCAAAATGTTTGGACGTGCCTCAGACTAACTCCTTTAGACACCATCAAAGCTCAGATCCTTGAAGGTCCGTGGAGATCTAAGAGGATTTCTACCATACTGGGGGATTACAGTCGTGATCCTATTTTTTTAATTTATCATTTTAATGTCTTCTGTCTACATTATTTATAGTCTCATCTAAACTTTCTAATCACTTAAAATACGTTCTATTGCCGGGGTCATGATTAAGTAGCAGCTATTATGCATTTTCTATCATATCATTAAAATAATCATATTCCATGTTTTAAGCTACCTAGTTATTCAGTTTATGTATTTCTTGTCGCACGCCTGCCACCATATTACTAACATATAGGTTGGCTTGAAGAAAAAGCCTTGGCACTAGTCCGCCTTTTAAAAATTCAATAAATGCTTTTGTTCTACAATATTCTTGATATTCTTCATGGAACTTCGTTCTCATTGATTTTACAGTAAGTACCTACGGGTACGGTAGTAAGTAACCAATATTTCACACCAGCTTCTGCAAGCGGCATCGCTCACGTGGTACCTGAATAAAAAGTAGCCTTTATTTCTATTCCAGGGTATGTATATTTCAAGTTTCATCCAAAACATCCAAACATCCTTTAAAATGTCGGTTTATAATATTAGTGGGATTTAAGAAAAAGTGAAAGAAGTGAATAAAAAAAACCGACCAAGTGGGAGTCGGACTCGCGCACAAAAAGTTTCGAACCATTATCTATAAAAAACCTAAAAACGTTACACGTGTTTTGTATGCGAGCCCCACTTAAATATTTATTTTATTCTGTTTTTAGTATTCGTTGTAATAGGCAACAGAAATACATAATCTGTGAAAATTTCAACTGTCCCTGTGACAGACAGACGGACAGCGAAGTCTTAGTAATAGGATCCCGTTTTTACCCTTTGGGTACGGAACCCTAAAAACTAACGCAAGTTGGCCGAATACTATTAGCTTTCTGAAAATGCCTAAATGGATTTTTCTATTCTAAAAATGTATAATGCGCAATCAACACGTTCTCAAAATGGTGAAGGAAACCATCGTGTCATCTTGTCACGTATGGAAAGCTGACTAACCCCCTTTAGAAATCTGCAAGGATCCGAGCACTTGGAGATCTGGGAGGATATCTACCTTACTTGGGGATTACAGTCGTGGTCCTGATTAATTTCTTTTATTTGACTCTGAAATTTGAGACTTATTTTAGAAGGATTTTAGATTTTCGAGTAAAAAAATATAAATAATGGTCGATACGGCTAATTACCACGTTTTTTCTTGTATTGCTGATGTTTCGAGACAATTCAGATGCTCTTCATCATGAGCATAGTTAAAATGAGAAACAACAACGATAGTTTTAATTTAATAATGGTCGTACTTTCTAGATAATTGGATATGTGCGAAGTCGGGGCTGACTAGTATTTCCATAAAGGCATAGATAAAAACAAACCACAATATGCATATATACATAAACACTATATTCATTTGAATGAGTATCTAATTAAAATACTGACTGTAGAAGGCACATTCGAACACAACTTCAAATAAGAAACGACATACATTTGCGAAATTATTTTCAAATCAAAATAGATTTTAAAGATGTCGTTGTTTTTGTTAAAAATATATACAAAAGTACTGTCACAACGACATCTTCGTAAATGTAAAATCGGCTCAAGCTACAATTAGAAATCAGTAAAATTAAACAAATTATCTACATAGATGTTTCTGGGTATAGGTGTCATAATGTATAAGCATTATATATTTATAAAACAAAACTATAAGTGTTCATAAATTATCTATAACTATGAGCTTTACTCAGTTAGATGACGCTATGTCAAACATCTACCAATAATTTATTATTATTATTAAATTCATTATTAATATCACACAGGTCACAGCTATATAAAGGAACAATAATAAAATAATCACTGTTTACTGTCTATTAAATTACAACATTAATTTCAATTCTGTTGTCACGGCAAACTGACATAAAATTTGCATAATACGACCGCTCCTATTCCGTTCACGTCAAAGTCTAAATTAGCTTAAACCTTAGAGTGACAGTTTTACAACTAAGATAGTATTTTACACAACTTTAGTCTACTTGTCAAACACAACAGAAACTTATTTATAAAAGTAAATATATAAAAAAAATAGAATTTTAGACAATATCAGGGAAATTAACTCTGTACTCTTTTCTGTATAATATCAATAATGTGACAGAATCGGATTTCTTATCTTACTCTGATAAAAAAAAAAACACTACATAGGTACATATTGGAATGGGAAATATTATAATATTAAATACATTTGAATGCTTAGCATAGAGCAATAAATCAGTATTAAACATATGAACAATACGTTGTACTATCTAGATATTTATTATATAAAAAAAATCAAACGATTAACTACATTTGTAAAATGAAACACATAAAAAAATTGTTTACAGTATTTAAAACCACAAAGGGCCTAAGCATACAGCATTTTTTAAACGCGCCGTCTACGCGCATTTTTTTTCTACACAGGGGCCGTACTACAATCTCTAAAGACTAAAGCAGTATACTTTAAGAGCGAAAGTGACAACGCTATACAAACATAATATGGCGTTGTCACTTTCGCACTGCGATTAATACTGCTTTAGTCTTCCTTTAGAGATTGTAGTACGGCCCCAGACGCGATACGCACGCAAGTCAGACACAGCCGGTAGGCCTTCGCACCGAACGCGCGTCGACGGCGCGAAAAAACGCGGTGTCCATAGTCTCTAACTAATATTATTTCGTATTGCAAGTTTCATAAACATAAGGTTATAGGATAACCAAAATTAAATGCACTAAAAATGTAGCACTAAACCGTTTAGTCTTCGTAATTTAATGTTATTTTAAGACTTTTATTTGTATTATCACATAGGCGACTATTTCGGATTATAAATTAGCCTATTTGCTATCCTAGAGTATTATCTACATCGACAGTGTAGCTTCAAATTTCATTTTAATCAATAAATTTGTCCGTTCATTCATTTTGGCAATATTGAATCACAAACATACAAACATCTTCACAAATTTCAGAGACCGCTCATTGTACAGTATATTTTTTGTTTTTACTTTTTATCTTAATATATTTCTTTGTTCTGTTTGTGGTGGGCAATGAAGTATTTTCTATTTATCTATCTAGGTGTGCTTGTGTCTTCGATTTTAGGGAGTCGACCTAATAATATCTTTTATCTTATCAAACACCTAAATATTAGTTGAAAATCGGGCCAGGGGGAGACTAATCACGAACTGAAAACGAAATATCGTAACAATGGTGGCGATTCTGTTGTGTCCACGCTTAAGTTAAAATTCCTAAAAACTATCGATCATATTTCTCTTAAGTTAAAGTTTAAAATAGCGTAACCATAAAGTGACCTTCTAAAACTTAGAATAGTTTTGAATAAATTTACGATTTTCGTAATCGATTTTGAAACGTCAAGCTAAATTTAATCGACATGTAAATTGGTGTTGACTAAGATGACACTTGAATGTGTCAAATATGCGAAATAAAATAGAGAAACGGCTAAAATATCCCAAGTTTTAGGACTGTCATTTTGATTGTGACTCTAATTTAGACTTTAAGGCGCTCCCAGTCGACGATTGTTTTTGTTCGAAACGAAAAAAGAAATACTTCTGAACAAGCCACATCTCCTATTTTATAATGTATAGTATATGTGAATAAAGATGCACCCATCTATAATCACTTCGATAAATAATCCTACCGATCGCTGCAATGACGACAAACACACGTCGGCGCGTAGTCCGCCTTTGCTTTTCGAATAAATTAATGATATAAATTATGTATAATTACTTATCAAAAATCTATTCTAATAGAAATCTAGATCTACATATTACCTATCTTAAACAAAAAATCACAAGTTGATTTTAATAGTAGGTATCAAAATATTTCGATCATAAATTCTAAAACGTATCATTTTGAAATGATATCTTTATCGTGAAAAGTTTCTGCTATTATGTTTTCAGCTTAATATAAATCTAGGTAGGAACCTGAAGTAATATACTTATAAAAATAGGAGATGTGGCTTGTTCAGAAGTATTTCTTTTTTCGTTTCGAAAAAGAGCAATCGTCGACTGGGAGCCCCTTAATGTAAAAGGAATTAGATCGATCGTTTTTTTACGAAATTTTAGGTTTAGCTTGGAAACAACAGAATCGCCACCAATATTTGTATCAAAGTTACATCGTTTCGACTATAGTTTGAACTGATTCGTAAGTAGAATTACGAACATCGATGATTGTCAAAGTAATTACGGTCGTTTCATCGTCTAAACTGTAGTCGAAACGTTGCAATTTTGATACGAATATTGTTACAATATTTCGTTTTAGGTTCGCGTATAGACCCCAGCACGATATTACTCATCGACCACACAGCCTATAGACTCCTCATGCAAACAGAACACTTTCTCACAACAGATTATGCTTATACTGATGATATAAGACACCGAACGCGGTTCACGGCGCGCCCCGCGTAGGGCTGTGACATTGAACCGACTAATCAGGGGGGTTAGCAAGAACCACTATTGTATCGACAACGTATCGTCCAAATGCCAAAACTGACACTTTTACTATACAAAAAGTCAGTTTTGACATTTGGACGATACGTTGTCGATACGATAGTGGTTCGTGCTCAGGCCACAGAATGCATTTTTTACCGCTCTCCCTGACAACACCTCAATGAATTGACAGAATTGTTTGTTTGAAGAAATGAAGCCATTAGGCGTCTATTGGGCTATGTGGTCAATGATCTTATTAGATTAATCTTGTCACCTAGCACGAGTTTATTGATCGGGCTTGTTACCTGTCGCGCGGGAAGCGAGCAATCGTTGCGCGATCGCGTGCAGTGCGCACGCGACGAGTGCGCCGTAGCCGAACACGCCGAAAGTGCGCTGACCGCCGTACGCGCCGTACAAACGGCCGCCGATAAAACTGCCGAGAGACGTGCCCACGCCCTCGAACACTGCGCCCACCAGACCCTGAAGTGAGACACAACAAATAAATATATATATTGGTGGGCATTTCACACAGCCCCAAACTCAGTAAGGCTTGTGCAATGGGAACCAGATAACTGATATCAATATATATAAAAGAAAGTCGTGTTAGTTACACTACTTATAACTCAAGAACGGCGGAACCAATTTTGCTTAAAATTGGTGGGGAGGTAGCTTAGAACCAGGAGACGTACATAGGATACTTTTTATAACGGGAAGAACGGGAACGGAAACTTCAAACAACATTTGTTAATTCTAAAGCGTTACGAAGTTCGCCGGGTTAGCCTGTTTATATATACTAGCTGCTCGCCCCGGCTTTGCACGGGTGGTACCTGAATAAAAAGTAGCTTATGTGTTATTCTGATGTATAAGCTATATTACTGTAAAGTTTCATATTTATCCGTTCAGTAGTTTTTGCGTGAAAGAGAAACACACACACACTTTCGCATTTATAATATTAGTACGATTTTGTAAATACATACTTATGATACATTATAACACGTTTTACATTATCACAGTTTTGTGGTAACATAGTAAAGTGGTGCCATAGTTTTGTGGTACCATAGTTTTGTGGTACCATAGTTTTGTGGTACCATAGTATGGTACCATGGTGTTGTATACCTGTACGGTGGTTTCCGTGCCGGGGGGCGCTACAACACTAGCGTGTGTCGTCATTGTGGGATAGAACATCCCGAAGGTGATACCCTGAAGAGTCTCAATCGGCAGTATCCACCACGGATTGCGAACAACAGAGTAAAGTATGAAGCGAACGCCAAACGCAAACAGCACTAGGCTCATACTGTTCACGTGACCAACTTTGCGAAGGATGTAACCTGGAAAATACATAATTAAAGATTATTTTTCAAAATATCGTGATTAGGAAGTCATTACTATAGAAGCTAAATACTGCAAAATGTGGGAATGTACCAAATGAAATTTTTGGACGTGCCTCTGACTAACCCTTTTAGATATCTTCAAAGATCTGAACGCCTGGAGATCTTAGAGGATGTCTACCGTACTAGGGGGATTACATTCGTGATCCTATTCATTTATACTAGCTGCTCGGCCCGGCTTCGGCTCCGGCTATTCTGATGTATAAGCTATATAACTGTAAAATTTCATTATAATCCATTCAGTAGTTTTTGCGTGAAAGAGTAACAAACACACACACCATAAAAATCTCCCTCTATCTCAAAAACGATTGAGCGCATGCAAAAAAGGTTCAAATAAAATTTATCCTAAATTTTATGCTCTACAATTTTTATAATATATGTTAACATCATTGGAGCAATAAAAACTGAGATAACCGCCAAAAACTGGTTTTTTTTTAACCTTTGACCTCGTATTAACCGATCGACCTATATTAACGCCATAATAAAGGTATATACAAATATTTAGCTTATTACCTCGCATTCCGAGGTTAACCCCTTTTTTATGCTAAAGTGACTGGACTAATATTAGTAGGATTAGGATAAACAAGTTCCTTCTAAAATCACTAAAATCCGACGCTATACCAATGATATAAAAATAATACGCGTCTAATTGAGCACCTCAATTTTTCGTCAGTTAAAAAGTAAATTCGGAATGTCCGAATAAGCTAGGCCTCTAAAAGTAGCTACTACCGGCACCGAAATAACTTACCGGAAACAAATAAGAAGGGTATCTCTCCGCAAAACGTCTGTATCGCGCTGACCAGCCCTTGCAATGTCTTTGCATAGCTTGAACCATCGCTCTGCACTGGAGTTATGTCTTCTAACATCCAAAACAGGAACTGCCACAACAGTCCAGTGCATAACCCAACTGCGATTGTCCACATTAGGAACACGAATGTGGGTAGTGATGATAGGAGGGTGCCGACATCGGCCAATATGTTCATTGACATCTTAGTCGATTCTGCCTGAAAACGGAAAATTACATGTTTTGTATTTAAATAAGCTTGTATCAACACTAATAATTATATGGGAAAATGTATTTTTGTGTCATTATCTATAAAAAAACCGGCCGAAGGGAAGGTTCCGAAGGGATCTATAAAAAAACGGCAAAAAACACGTTTGTTGTATGCGAGCCCCACTTAAATATTTATTTTATTCTATTTCTAGTATTTGTTGTTATAGCGGCAACAGATATACATAATCTGTGAAAATTTCAAATGACTAGCTATCACGGTTCATGAGATACAGCCCTGTTACAGACGGACAGGTCTTAGTAATAGAGTCCCGTTTTTACCCTTTGGGTACGGAACCCTACATATTTTTTCTTATAAATAGTAGATTGTGTACCTTAAGCAGAGCTGAGACTATAACGTCGCCGGTCATAAAGACGAACATGAGCACAAACGCGACTGTGTAGTCTTTCACGGCGCCATCGCTGAACAGGTCAATTAGAACTCCCGTCAGCAACGAGAACACGCCAAAGCCGACGGAGCCCCATAGGCGCTGTCTACCGTAATACGTCACTTTTGTACCTGAAAAAGAAGATTATTACAATAAAAAAAAAAAAAAAAAAAAATAGGATCACGACTGTAATCCCCAAGTACGGTAGACATCCTATCAGATCTCCAGACACTTAGATCCTTTGAAGATGTCTAAGTGGGGGTAGTCAGAGGCACGTCCAAACTGTATGTTTGGCACATGCCCACATTTTGCTGTAGTTAGCATTCCATACGTGACAGGTTGCAAGCCCATCGCCGCTTATAAGAGTACTAACTGGTTTCCTCACGATGTTTTCCTTCACCGTTTTGAGCACGTGTTTTTGATGCGCATATAAATTCGAACAGAAAAATCCATTGATGCACGCCGGGATTCGAACCCACGACCTTTAGATTGAAAGTCGAGGTACCTCCCACTCGGCCAACACGGCTGATTATACATTCAGATTGGTTTAAATTATGTTTGCGTAGAATTTCGCCACCTTCACTCCATCCTCGTTCGCGTTAATGAGGTCGTCCCCTGTACAGGTGGTAGGGCACAGGGGACAATTGAGAAGGTGGGCTTTTAGATGAATCCCGGTAGCCCCATCAGCACATGCTCTCTCTAATTACGTTTAAAAAACTAAAAATACTTCATATGTTTCACTTTCAAAACTTATACTACACAATAATGGTAAAACGGGAAAATTTATATTACACCGGGCCGTTTCCGGGCCGGGACGGAGCCTTTAGTTAGTAGACGGGTCCGGACAGGACACGGCTCGGTTAATAAATGAAGGATTTCTGGGGTAATCACTACATAGTATAAAGCAAAGTCGCTTTCCGCTTCCCGCGTCTGTATGTCTGTATGTATGTTTGCTTATATCTTTAAAACTACACAACGGATTTTGATGCGGTTTTTTTTAATAGATAGAGTGATTCAGGAGGAAGGTTTATATGTATAATAACATGCTACCCGTGCGAAGCCGGGGCGGGTCGCTAGTAAACATTTAAAAAAAAAATTGACATCCCTATTTTAAGTTGATTAATAAAAAAAAAACAGAACCTAATAATGTGAAGCATATGGCATCAGCAAAGGTGACCACGACAGCCTGTCCGATCCAATTGATACTCATCAGCATGAAGAAAAGCCAGAACTGCTTCGTGTACTGAGAGCTCTCCGCACACTGACTCTCTGCAGCCGTTGAGAATATCTCGTTCAACTGTTGAATAAGCATCACTACATAGTATAAAGCAAAGTCGCTTTCCGCTTCCCGAGTATGTATGTATGTATGTTTGCTTATATCTTTAAAACTACACAACGGATTTTGATGCGGTTTTTTTTAATAGATAGAGTGATTCAAGAGGAAGGTTTATATCACTACATAGTATAAAGCAAAGTCGCTTTCCGCTTCCCGCGTCTGTATGTAATATGTATGTATGTATGTATGTATGTATGTTTGCTTATATCTTTAAAACTACACAACGGATTTTAATGCGGTTTTTTTTATAAATAGAGTGATTCAAGAGGAAGGTTTATATGTATAATACATGCATAATATAGTAGAGAAACACTGACAATTTTAGAGGTTTCTAATGTGATGTCGTAAATAAACACATTTTTTTGCGCTTACATTGCAAATGCTGGCTGAACCCCACGAGATATATCAAAATAATGTACTACAGTATTGTATACCTTAAAAACGTCTACAAAAAAGTCCACGATGGTATTAGAAATGTCTTACGCACAGCGAAGCGGGCACGGGTCAGCTAGTGTATAATAATTGTTTATTGTCATTGTCCTGTCAAATTTCAATAATCGAATAGAAAAGACTGAATGTTTTTAGTCTGTGAAGTCAGATTTGTTGCACACCAGCGCCATCTATACATCTATAAATCATCCATTTTGAGTTTTTTGATAGTTTTTGGGATGTTTTTAATTTTTTAAAGTAGTCTATTATTTATTCGGGCATTATATCTACATTTACAGCAAATTTCAACTTATCCGTTTTGTCGATTAGGCAGGCCTGATTGAGGAACAAACATAAGTACATACAAACTCACAAATTTTCGCATTTATAATAATGTTATTAGGATTTATTTTTTATATTTTCAGACGAATTATACGCAAATTATACGCGGGTGAATCCGCGGGGCATAGCTAGTATTATAATACATACCATTGCATTATCACAGTTAATTTCACACGATGCTTCGAATAGTTCAGTCGCATTTTGATATGGTGCCTTAGTTTCACACATTGGATAGTGCATTGTGCCTGAAATATAATATAAAAATTAATCGCTGAATGTGTTGGTAAGCGCAAATCTCAAGAACAGCTGAACCGATTTCGCTAATTCTTTTTTTGTTGTAAATGTTATTATCAGGAGAAGGTTCTTAGGGGAAAAAATGATTTTGACAAGACAACGTCTGTCGGGACAGCTAGTAAAATAATAAAAATATTTATTTTCCAAAAAGGCTTACACAGTAGATTTACAATTATGTATGGCTTAAATACTAGGTAGGTTAGGTTCTAGATAATATCATTTTGTGAGGAAAGTTTTAAACAATACAATGTGCAATAATTATTAGGGTAATAATAGTAACACCTTAATTACCTACCCCTATTTAAAACCCTTGTTTTCACCCTCAGTTTTGAATGGCGTAGGTACTCTTATTTGCAACAAGCCTTGCTTTTAATGTACCAAATAATCTATACATATAATAAAACTGTAGAAGAGTTCAATTCTGTACATTGAATGAAAACTAAAAAAAATACTCCTAGGAGTCTTCATACAACTAACACAAGCCAAAAAAAAACATTTTGAAATTTTTGTCTGTCTGTATGTCTGTTGTCTGGCTTTCACGCAAAAACTACTGGACGGATTTGGATGAAACTTTTTTTGTTATGTAGCTATTAGTCCTCGGTAACATATTGGTTATCATTTATTTTGAGAATTGGAATACCAGATGTAAAAACAAGGGACACCCGGATGGAACGAAGTTCTCACAAAATAACGTGGGACAAGGGAAGGGGAATCAACTTTGACTTCGACTTCGACTTCGACTTCGACCTCGACCTCGACCTCGACCTCCACCTCGACCTCGACCTCGACCTCCACCTCCATCTCGACCTCCACTTCCACCTCGACCTCGACCTCGACACAATTAATAGATATATGTATATATTAATAGATATACTATAGCAAAAAAGTGTCGTGACAACTTTTCGTAAGATTTTTTTCCGTCTAGCCCCCTTTCACAACGCGCGATAAGGAACTTCGTTCCAATATTTGTCGCTCAGCGAAGCGGGCACGGTCCAACTAGTGTGATAATATAAAGTAGTTAATAACATCTAACCATCTAAAGAGCTTCACACACGGCAGCTATAATGTATATTAATGTACTTAACATCCCGGGATGTATAGCTTAAAATTATCTTAATGTTTAAGTGATTTTCTGTTTTAAGTGACTGTTGAACAGCTCCTGACTCCATCATCAGATCGCAGTCACCATTATTATTGTATTGTAACCTGAATTACCTGAACTGAAGGTGTATGCCAAATTTCAGCTCAATCGGTTGGGGATAACTGCTTCAAAATTGAGTTACAAGATAACAAACTTTAGTTACATACATAGAGACAAAAAGCTGTGACGATAAAAGCTTGTAAAATAAAAGCCGTGTTGGCCGAGTGGGAGGTACCTCTAATTTCAATCTGAAGGTCGTGGGTTCGAATCCTGGCGTGCATCAATGATTTTTCTGTTCGAAAACACGTGCTTAAAACGGTGAAGGAAAACATCGTGAGGAAACCAGTTAGTATTCTTGTAAGCTGCGATGGGCTTGCAACCTGTCACGTATGGAATGCTAACTACTGCAAAATGTGGGCATGTGCCAAATATAAAGTTTGGACGTGCCTCTGACTACCGACGACCTCACTAGACATATTTAAAGAATCTAAGCGGGTCGATCTGAGAGAATGTCTATCGTACTTGGGGATTACAGTCGTAATCCTATTAATTTCATTAATATCAATTGTAATTAAAAATATAATAAGTACGTGACAGGTTGCAAGTTTATTTACAACAAGCTTACCCGGCGAACTTCGTATCGCTTTAGAATAAGTTCCTTGTCCCGTTCCTGTTCCCCTTCACTGATGCAATTTAAATGACGTTAGGGACACACCTACATTGGTTAGAATGAACTTGAACAACAGTGAACTTTATACAATAGCAATAAAGCTCAAATTGACTCTACGTTTTAGTTAGAAAACTTTTGTACGGAAAAAAGAAAAGGGCTGTTTTTAGGGGTTTTCTTTTTAATTTTTCTCACCTTTTAAACCTTCCCTAGACCTCCACGAACATTTCAAGACCAAGATAAGATAAATCCGTTCAGCCGTTCTCGAGTTTTAGCGAGACTAACGAACAGCAATTGATTTTTATATATATAGAATATATAGATAAAGCAAGTTTTGTGCACTCACCGTCGGGCAGTGAGATATGATTGAGTTGAACAAACACGCAGTTGTGTTCTGATAATGTGGTGGACAGTGGGACCACTCCGGTGAACTCGAGGTTTGAGGGAAACGTTGTGTTCGATTCGAACCGCGGCCGGCATGTGGACGCCACGTCCGCTTGCCAACCCTCACAGATCTCCATCAGACGCCATGGTGTGCTCGTGTCGAGGTCGCATGTCACCTGAAAAATAACGTGATACCAGTTCTGAATTAGACTGTACTGTACTGGTTGATCGGGTTCAGTTAACAACAACATTGAATTTAAAAAAAAAAGAAAAAAAAAAAACACCACTTTCATAGACGGTTGTGAAAAAACTACGGCTTTCCACTTGCTACAAGGTTTAATATATTAATGCTAAAATTTAACAATAGTCATTAAGTTAAGATCATAGGGTCATAGACCCGGTTGTGGTGACTACCCCGGTTTTAGGCATTTTAAATTTTAGCAGTCAATAACTAAGCATAGCAAACGATCTTGTTTAAAGTCTATAGTTAATACAATTCTATGTCTATAGTCCGTTTTGATTAGTGATAAATAAATACTCTATTTTAAGTTGTTTAAAAATCATCGTTACAAAATTTTTAACAATATAAATCGTTTATTTGAAAATTAAAATATTGTATATGCGCTCTCACCCTATATCTCAAAATATGAGACATAGCTAAATTATATGGGATTAATGAAAACTGCATAAATAGTGAAGTCCTTTCAAAAATACGTAAATATTTGTACAAAACATGTACTTATTTACTTACACAAATTCAAATTCAATAGCTTTCGCTTATTGCCTAATAGTATACTTTCACACTCCAACCTAACTGAGACTCGATCATTTGCCAAAACACAACAAAAGCGCGTTCTAGAAGCGGAACCCTTTTACTAGCGACATCTAGTTTGAACCATACTAAACGAAGGCAAGTTCTGAAGTAAGGGTTTTAATTTAACGACTGGATAGTTCTTAAATTCAATTATTAATTATAAATTCTCTGCTGTCCCGTCGGCCATTGTGCGCAGGCCATAAAGACACTGAATTTATAGATATATATCTACAATTCTATTTGTTATTTTTAAAGAACGAAACTATTTTTCCTATTCAATAAAATTACCTTTAAGGCGCTCCCAGTCGACGATTGGTTTTGTTCGAAACGAAAAAATAAATACTTGTGAACAAGCCACATCTCCTATTTTATAATGTATAGTATATGTGAATAAAGATGTACCCATCTTTAATCACTTCGATAAATAATCCTACCGACCGCTGCAATGACGACAAACACACGTCGGCGCGTATTCCGCCTTAGCTTTTTGAATAAATTAATGATATAAATTATTTATAATTACTTATCAAAAATCTATTCTAATAGAAATCTAGATCTACATATTAGATAGGTACTATCTTTAACAATAAATCACAAGTTGATTTGAATAGTAGGTATATAAAATATTTCAATCATAAATTCTAAAACGTATCATTTTGAAATAATATCTTTATCGTGAAAAGTTTCTGCTATTATGTTTTCAGCTTAATAGAAATCTAGGTAGGAACCTGAAGTAATCACTACATAGTATAAAGCAAAGTCGCTTTCCGCTTCCCGCGTATGTATGTATGTTTGCTTATATCTTTAAAACTACACAACGGATTTAGATGCGGTTTTTTTTAATAGATAGAGTGATTCAGGAGGATGGTTTATATGTATTAAATCCGTGCGAAGCCGGGGCGGGTCGCTAGTATACTTATAAAAATAGGAGATGTGGCTTGTTCAGAAGTATTTCTTTTTTCGTTTCGAAAAAGAGCAATCAGCGACTGGGATCCCCTTAAGCTTAAACATTTTTCAGATGTTGAAATTATCTTATTTTATAAAGTAAATGCGATAGTTTGTGATAAAGCTGCTATGTTTGTTCCCTAATCAAAAATAAACGACAAAACGGATTATGATGAAATTTGCTGTAGATAAACAATCAGAATAAATAAAGGGGTAAATGATAAAAAAAACGCAAAATGGATGATTTTGGTATAGATGGCGTTGGTGTGTAACAAATCAGACACAGACTAAAAACATTCAGTCGTCATAGCAACGCAGTTTTGACTAATGAATGATACGCATTCTACCAAAATTCGTAATTTATTATATCAGTACAAGGTTTTTAGGGAAAAAATTGGAAGCTGCCTGAAATAGCTTTTTCCTATGTTATTATTACAAAAAATATTGACAGAAGAACGTTTGTCACGGGTCGGCTAGTAATAAATATGGCCTATGTTACTCAGTGATTATATAGCGTTCTAAAAGTGAAATAATTTTTTGAGTTTATTCTTTACAAACATAATACATTTTTCTCTTTATAATAATTAGGATTAAGGCTTAATATTTAAAAACTTATTATATCCAATATGGTGGCTAAACGTGCGTGCGGTATGGATCATGCACTAAATTCTAAATGTTTTTAACAAAAGCAGATTTTTTCTTATGCTGACATGCCGATCTATAGACGATCATGCGTGCATGTCAGTCATAGCTATCATGATGAAAAATAAAAAGAATTGACAATGTTCTGCCGGGATGTAGTTTGCATGTCATTCGGGCATTCCATGCCGCATGATCGTCTAGGCCTCGCGTAAGGCCAGTATGTTCTAGAACAGCGGTCGGCAACACGCGGCCCGCGGGCCAGTTGCGGTCCGCGAACATCTTACTTGCGGCCCGTGAATGTTTTGTTTGTACGAATTGCAACTACAAATATGACAGCTAACATACAAGAAATTGCCTCTCAAATGCAACCTCAGACATCACACTGAAACTTGTATAAAATCAGTTACTTGTTAGTAGTTACTTTGTAGTTTTCATTTCTATTTTTCTAGCTATAAAACATTATATTACGCCTACAGAACAGAACAGTGGACGAAATAAATTCCGAATTTTTTATCGATTTTATGCGCATTTTCATTGTTTTCTATGAGATATGACCAATTATACGTAGGTACATTGGGCTTCTAGTGTTAATATCACAAGTGCCCGCCTTTAGTTTATTTCGCCACCTTGTGGCCCTTGCCTGCCAAAAGGTTGCCGACCGCTGTTCTAGAAAAAAATATACTATTAACCTTGCAATCATCTCCTGGCCAGGCTTCCTTCACCAGCGCGTCGAATGCAGCTAAATCGTTGGGGCAAACTCGGTAATTCAGCCGTTTGTCCACACAAGTCATGTTGGCTTGCTCGGAGCGCAAGGCAGCGGTTAGCTTCTCATTTGTACATTCGAGCTGACAAGGCTCATTAACATCTACGTAGCTTTGCCCTATCCGACAGCCAGGTGTGTATGTATAACCTGAAAGTATGTTTGACGGTTATTTACTAGCTTGGTATATAAAAACCGGCCAAGTGCGAGTCGGACTGCGAAACGAAAGGTTCCGTACCATTACCTATAAAAAACGGCAAAATAATCACGTTTGTTGTCTGGGAGCCCCACTTAAACATTTATTTTATTTTGTTTTTAGTATTTGTTGTTATAGCGGCAACAGAAATACATTATCTGTGAAAATTTAAACTAACTAGCAATCACGGTTCATGAGATGTGCGTCTGTGACAGACAGACGGACGGACAGAGAGCGAAGTCTTAGTAATAGGGTCCCGTTTTTACCTTTTGGGTACGGAACCCTAACTGTAGTACAAATACCATTGTAAATTAATTATAAATCCCATGCAACAAACGTGTTTTTTATACTTAATGGTACGGAAATCTTCGTGCGCGAGTCCAACTCGCACTTTGCCGGTTTTTATTTTAATTAATTCCCTATCTACAATATTTTTATGGGTACTGACTCCAAAATACTACATTTATTACAGTAGACATACCGTCGAGGGTTACGTTATTGGCAGATAGATACGCGCATTGTTGCAATAGATGTAAACTGTCGATGTGTGCGGAATAGTCCAACCTGTCTGTGTGTGTGTAGCAATACTGCGGTATGTGCCAATGTGAGCATACTGTTTGCCACATCCTCGTCGACGTCATATCGCAGTTCATCTGGAAAACCATTTACAATCAGTCAGTAAAAAAACAAGCAAGCGGCTTCGGAGTAATAATAAAGATTTTAAACTAATTAACTAGGGACAAAGACCCGGTTGTGGTGCCTACCCCGGTTTTGGTCATTTTCAATTTTGGCAGTCAATAACTAAGCATATAAAATCTATATTTAATACAATTCTTCGTCTATGGTCCGTTTTGATTAGTGACAATTTACAATCAGTCAGTAAAAAAACAAGCAAAAGGCTTCGGAGTAATAATAAAGATTTTAAACTAATTAACTAGGGACAAAGACCCGGTTGTGGTGCCTACCCCGGTTTTGGTCATTTTCAATTTTGGCAGTCAATAACTAAGCATATAAAATCTATAGTTAATACAATTCTTCGTCTATGGTCCGTTTTGATTAGTGACAATTGTGATGCGTTACACCTCTAGACTTGATTGACCACAACTAAATATTTTCCGTTTTGTCTATTTAAATATGAATGATTAATAAATAAATATCGCCTCTTACAAAACCTTTGCTTAACCTAAGAGATAGATAAATAAATACTCTCTTACATGTTGTTTTTCCATTTCCATTTTTCAATTTAAACCGTTTATTTGAAAATAAAAATTTGGTTAAAATGCCCACAACCAGCGCTCTCACCCTACTAATGAATAAAGAAAAAAATAGGATCACGACTGTAATCCCCAAGTACGGTAGACATCCTCTCAGATCTCCAGACGCTTAGATGCTTTGAATGATGTTCAGAGGGGGTAGTCAGAGGTACGTCCAAATATGACATTTAGCTCATGCCCACATTTTGCAATAGTTCGCCTCATCGTACTAATAAACTACTTACTACTAATGCCGATTATAGCATATATTTGATACCGGCGACGGGCTTGCAACCTGTCACGTGTGGAATGCTAACTTCTGCAGAATGCGGGCATGTGCTAAATATAATGTTTGGACGTGCCCCTGACTAACCCCTTTAGACATCTTAAGGGATCTGAGTGCCTGAAAATCTGAGAGGTTGTCTACCGGACTTGGGGATTACAGTCGTGATCCTATAATAAATATATATTTAATTTTCGTGGAAAATTAATTATGGTCCATGCTACTCGCTGATAATGTAGCTTTTGTAAATATGAGTACATACTTACAATACATTATAACATCCTAACCCAAAACAAATATATATGTTCATCATCACACAAATGTTTATCCCGGGTGGGAATCGAACCCACAACCTACAGCACGAAAGGCAGCGTTACTACTAACCTGTGAGGCTAGTCTAGTGATTGTGAATAGCCTAGTAGAGTTGAGAACCTCCTTTTTTTCCTCGGCTGATAACATACCTTACATGAAGCTGAAGTGTTCATATCTCCGAGCAAAGAGACCTTCAGTTCATCGACCTGCTTCGAGTTATTGTAGCAGCTACGTAGCACCGTGACGCCATTGCCGCAGTCTAGCTCCACGGACACAGCATTCGACGGAATGAAGTATATGGCGGAGAAACTCACTATTATCACTAATTGGAATATTATGAATATTGATTTCTGGATTTTGAATCTGAAAATAAAGAAATGGCTGTCCAATTATAAATAAATAAATATTGGTGGACCTTACACACAACGCCATCTAGCCCCATACTAAGCAAAGCTTGTACTATGGGAACCAGATAACTGATAGAATATTAAACTGAGGTCAGTCATATTCGAGGTCAACTTTATGATGGTTTGCCTAGATTTGATAACTTAAGACGAGTAATCAATTTTTGTTGATGAATGCAGAATTGTTTTTCTCAATCGCAAAACACACAGTTTTGCTATAAATAACAAAAATAACTATAAGGATCTAATCTAGATAAATTATAGACAGAAACACGATTGGTGAAACTTTTCGTGATAGATTTATTTTCCAAAGTTGGCTCTTCCCAAACACTAATTTTGTTTTTACTCAAAACTATGAATATCTAAACAGTTTATTTGTATATAATTCGTTAGATAATAATACTAGCTACATAAATGATAGACAGTTTCTTTTAAAGTTTGATAGTTTTCAAGATAATGCGGTTTTATCACTTTTTCCGTCTTATCCAGGTAGACTCAGCCCATACAAAAGCATCAAGCAATTCAAGCATTACCATAAGGCTTTGATATCGGCACCACACTGGAATTACAGCACTAGCAGTCCACCCTGGCTTCACACGGGTGTATTAAGGGTGTGGTTTTTTTACTCCTTGGGTTACAATATTGAAGTTTTAGTAAGGATCTATTTTTTTCTAGTAATTAATATAGCCTATGTTACTCAGAGATAATGTAGTATTCTAATTATGAAAGTTTTGTTCAGTTTTTTTGTAGTTTTTGAGTTTATTCGTTACATAATTCTTTTCTCTATTTATTATTAATATTTATGTTGTCCTCAGTTAGTTCCCCAATGAAAAGGTGCGTTAGTTGTTACAGTAATAGGAAAACTGCTTGTAGCATCTCAGTATAAATTCAATCTTTGCCATATACCTTTCCGCGCTTAATTTGTGATAAGGCATTACCTTCATATCTCTAGCAAATATAATTCCGTCAATACGGTCATAAATGGCTATTCAACTAAAGATTAAGATAAAATTGAATTACGTCTGCCTGCCTGCCTACCTACAAGTTTATTAGGTTTGAGTTATTACACGATTGAGTAAAATTATGAGGTATAAGGTGAAACTTGAAATTTTTGCATTTTTTCATGGGCGTATGACGGAAAAGGTGATAAAACCGCATTATCATGAAAACTGTAAAACTTAAAAAGAAACTGTCTATAATTTAAGGGGCTCCCAGTCACTGATTGCTCTTTTTCGAAACGAAAAAAGAAATACTTCTGAACAAGCCACATCTCCTATTTTTACTTCAGGTTCCTACCTAGATTTCTATTGAGCTGAAAACATAATAGCAGACTTTTCACGATAAAAATATTATTTCAAAATAATACGTTTTAGAATTTATGATCGAAATATTTTATATACCTACTATTAAAATCAACTTGTGATTTATTGTTAAAGATAGGTAATATGTAGATCTAGATTTCTATTAGAATAGATTTTTGATAAGTAATTAAAATTATACATAATTTATATCATTAATTTATTCTAAAAGCTAAGGCGGACCACGCGCCGACGTGTGTTTGTCGTCATTGCAGCGGTCGGTAGGATTATTTATCGAAGTGATAAAGATGGGTACATCTTTATTCACATATACTATACATTATAAAATAGGAGACGTGGCTTGTTCACAAGTATTTATTTTTTCGTTTCGAACAAAAACAATCGTCGACTGGGAGCGCCTTAAGTAGCTAGTATGATTATCTAACGAAATATATAAAAAAAACCTGTCAAGAGCGAGTCGGACTCGCGCACGGAGGGTTCCGTAGCATTATATATAAAACGGGCAAAAAAATCCCCTTAATATTGATTTTATTCTGTTTTTAGTATTTGTTGTTATAGCAGCAACAAAAATACATATTCTGTGAAAATTTCAACTGTCTAGCTATTACGGTTCATGAGATACAGCCCTGTGACAGACAGACGGACAGACGGACAGCGAAGTCTTAGTAATAGGGTACCGTTTTTACCCTTTGGGTACGGAACCCTAAAAATGAACTGTTCAGCTATCCATATTTTTGAATAAAAACGTAAATAGTGTTTTGGTAGAAGAGATTTTTGAAAATAAATCTATCGAGAAAAGTTTCACCAATCGTGTTTCTGTTCGTCACTGATCTAGATTAAATCCTTAAGTTATCATTGTCATAAAAACAAAACTGTATGTTTTGCGGTTATTGAGAAAAAACTATTCTACATTCATAAAAAAATTGTAAACTCACCTTAATGCTATCAAGGAAATTTACTAAGTGATATTTAATAGACCACAAATTTACAAGTTTGACTTGCAATTACTAACGCCAGGTACCTAATCACTAGCAAGCCGTAGCTGTATCCAAACAGATACAGGGGCTATACCAAAAGATCCTAAAGTGACAACACTATTAAGTCACTTTCGCACCGTAAGCTTTATTGTTTTAATATAACTTTTGAGCGAGTGGTACGGTCCCAGTTCACTCTTAGCCTCTTCCACATACACACATGGTTTTTGGTAACAGTAACGTGCAACCATTACAGGTACGGCTCGCTAGTGAGTACCCGACTTTAGAAAGTTATATAAAATTTGGAGCAACATATTTTTGTGTGCCAATGAGGAACAATTCTGGTTTCGAACAATCATCGGTAGGTGAATTGCCAATT
This sequence comes from Hydriomena furcata, assembly GCA_912999785.1. Taxonomy (NCBI): domain Eukaryota; kingdom Metazoa; phylum Arthropoda; class Insecta; order Lepidoptera; family Geometridae; genus Hydriomena; species Hydriomena furcata. The sequence goes on from OU538821.1 coordinate 7,957,646, forward strand.
AGATTACCTTACCTGTCAGCTATTACTCCGAACAATGGCTTAGCTATGAGTCCGAATATAGGTAGTACTGTGTATATCAATCCCACCGTCGCCGCAGAGAATCCCAGCTGACGCGCGTACGTGGATAGGTAAGGGACCAGTGGAGCCGTACCTGGAATGATAGTTATCACTACATAGTATAAAGCAAAGTCGCTGTCCGCTTCCCGCGTATGTATGTATGTATGTTTGCTTATATCTTTAAAACTACACAACGGATTTTGATGCGGTTTTTTTTAATAGATAGAGTGATTCAGGAGGAAGGTTTATATGTATAATACATGCATAATATAGTAGAGAAACACTGATAATTTTAGAGGTTTCTAATGTGATGTCATAAATAAACACATTTTTTTGCGCTTACATTGCAAATGCTGGCTGAACCCCACGAGATATATCAAAATAATGTACTACAGTATTGTACACCTTAAAAACGTCTACAAAAAAGTCCACGATGGTATTAGAAATGTCTCACGCACAGCGAAGCGGGCACGGGTCAGCTAGTAAGAATTAAACCCAATAGCTTATGTGATGCTTGAAATTTTCGTTTTATTGTATGGGCTGAGTCTACCCAGATAAAACGGAAATAGTGATAAAACCGCATTATTTTGAAAACCATCCAACTTAATTAGAAACTAACTATCTTTCATTTATGTAGTTAGTATGATTATCTAACGAATTATATAAAAATGATATGTTTAACTATTCATAGTTTTGAGTAAAAACGAAATTAGTGTTTTGGTAGAGCCTACTTTGGAAAATAAATCTATCGAGAAAAGTTTCACCAATCTTGTTTCTTACTATAATTTATCTAGATTAAATCCGTAAGTTATCTTGGCATAAAAAAATAAAACTTAAATGTTTTGCGGTTATTAAGAAATAACGATTCTGCATTCATCAAAAAAATATATTACTCGTCTTAAGTTTAAAAGCTTGTCTTCAACTTATGAGAAATACGAATATTTTTTTAAAACTGCATTACATATACATAGCCTTAATATTAAATAAATTATACGATTATTCAGCATTCCCCACTTATCACTGAAACAACTAAACCTCTAATACGGAATATAGATAAATATTATAAAATACTCAACTTTTTAAATATTTGAATTCATATAAAAGTGTATTAATATTGTAAACAGTAAAACTATTCCGAACCCTCACTTGACAGGTTTTTAAAGTTGCTTGCCTGGGTAGATCTAGAATCAGAAGCCACCAAATGAGAAAATAAACATTTTCATCATTTGGTCCGGTTTGGTAAATTGGATCAAGCAAGCGATTTTTTTTTAATATTTTTCACAAGTCTCCAAAAAAACTTCATATCTTCTATATCCTACTAATATTATAAATCCGAATGTTTGTGAGGATGTTTGAGTCTCAATCACGCCCAAACGTCTTGGAATATACATAGCCCTGGAATAGCGAGAAGATAATGGCTGATAACGGCTTATATTCAAAACCACGCGAGTGAAGCCTCGGCGGAATTAGCCTTCCATACGCTATAGCGTGGGACACTCTGTATAAATAAGTAAGTAAGTAATACAAATTCATTTTTTCTTATCTTGAGAGTGAATTACAACACTGACCTTATTAAATTCAGGTACTCATTGTAACAAAGTCCGTCAGTATTTCCATGAAAATTATACGTTTAATTAACGTTATATAATTATAACTAGCTGACCCGTGCCCGCTTCGCTGTGCGTAAGACATTTCTAATACCATCGTTGACTTTTTTGTAGACGTTTTTAAGGTGTACAATACTGTAGTACATTATTTTGATATATCTCGTGGGGTTCAGCCAGCATTTGCAATGTAAGCGCAAAAAAATGTGTTTATTTACGACATCACATTAGAAACCTCTAAAATGATCAGTGTTTCTCTACTATATTATGCATGTATTATACATATAAACCTTCCTCTTGAATCACTCTATTTATTAAAAAAACCGCATCAAAATCCGTTGTGTAGTTTTAAAGATATAAGCAAACATACATACATACATACATATTACATACAGACGCGGGAAGCGGAAAGCGACTTTGCTTTATACTATGTAGTGATACTGTGTTATAGTTCCTACGTACTGTTATGGGACATTTGCCAGAAGGACTTTTTAAATAATAAAACCGGCTAAGTGCGTGTCGGGCCACGCGCAATGTAGGGTTTCGTAGTTAATAAGTAATTTTCAATGGACTGCTAAAACCCCATTATTTCTTCTTCGAGTACAATTTATAAGTTGGTCGACTATTACTCGTAAACTTGTATAGCCTACTTAGCTGTTATAGTTTTGCTTTTAACTTCAGTATTTATGTGTACTACTACCGTGAATTTTTTCACGTCCCTAAACCCAATAGTTTTGCTATTAGGGGGGGAAGACACTCTACTCTAACAAAATTGGCAATTTGAAAAGTTGTTTCGGCAAACCTCCCTATTGAAAATACCTATTTAACGATAACCCACACCATGGGGTGCACGAGAAAAAAAATAACATCTCCACTTTAGTTTTTTAAAGATTTTATTCTACGACTTTGTTGACATTACTAATATGTACTCGTATATACATGCCATATTACAGCTTTCTAGCACTGATAGTCTCTGAGCTAAGCTGCGGACAGACGGACGGACGCACGGACGGACACGGCGGAACTATAAGGGTTTCTTGTTTTGTAAACTACGAAACCCTAAAAAGGATATTTAATTGAATACTATTTATTGAACTAAAAGTACAAGGCAAATGTACCCAGAGACAATTTTTTTTTCTGTCTATAGATCCAACCAATCCAGACTTATTTAAATGAGTGTACTGGTTGTTAGGTTGGAGTAGAGACTGATCCAAAGTAGGGCTGCCATCCGTCCGGGTTTCCTCCCCCCCACCCCCTGTTACCATGTCCGGGTTCTGGGCTCTAAAATCCAGGGTTTTTACGTGTCTTGTCCTGGTTGCCAAATTTAAGAGATGGCAGCCCTAATCCAAAGGAGCAGTCGTCAGCATTCTATCAGAATTATTAGGTAAAGGATATAACGGTACTGTGTATGTACTTATTTTTTAATGGTAAGTACATTATTTACTAATCTGTGCATACATTATGTAATTTATACCCAATAATTAAAACGACAATGGTTCTAACTCTGTTGTCTCGGCAAATAGTAAAATAAACGTTTTTATTCTATTCTCATTAATATAGGGGGCATAAGCGTATACCATATACACATGCTAAGGTTTACGCCAATTTAGACTTTAACATGAACAGAATAAGATCGAATTTCAATCAGTTTGTTATAACAACAGAATTGCCATTATACCCTGATGTATGATTTTTAAAATCCAGAGATTTATAAGTATAAGATATTCGAGCACAGTTGCGCATTATATTGATAACTGTAACCTACTAATAAAATTGGGTTGACTTTATCAACAGATTTGAACACAGTTTAGTTATCTACACACTGTTATTATGACTAAAATAATTGCTGTGTTGTATGTATGTTTGTAATTAATATAAATTGTATTTTTGTGTTTGTTTGTAACGAATAAACTCAAAAGTACTAAAGCGATTTCAAAAATTCATTCACCATTACAATGCTACATTATATCTGAGTAAAATAGGCTACATTTATTGCTTAAAAAGGTTGGGAGTTTTACTAAAACTTCAATAATGTGACCCAATGCGTAAAAGAATTTAAAAACTTTTACATTCGTGCGACACCGCGGCGGACTGCTAGTATAAGATATGAATGTTGTATCAGGTATCAGGTACCAAGCAAAAGCCAGCTGCATTTATCAAAGCATTTTATGTATTATCATTGTTCGTGTTCATAGATAATAAATTAATTTGATATGTTATTACTATAAACAATATCTGTTTCTAGGTGGAGAATGGAAGAGCATGCAACATCATATTATGCAAATTATGACCAGAAAAATAATTAATATAATGCCTATTTTATAACAGTAAATCAAAGACTTTTTAAGAAAACCCAAAATCATTACAACATTAAATATGATTTGGATCCTCGCCTTAGTACAGGAACGCTTAAGAGGCTCCCAGTCGCTGATTGCTCTTTTTCGAAACGAAAAAAGAAATACTTCTGAACAAGCCACATCTCCTATTTTTATAAGTATATTACTTCAGGTTCCTACCTAGATTTCTATTAAGCTGAAAACTTAATAGCAGAAACTTTTCAGGATAAAGATATTATTTCAAAATGATACGTTTTAGAATTTATGATCGAAATATTTTATATACCTACTATTAAAATCAACTTGTGATTTATTGTTAAAGATAGGTAATATGTAGATCTAGATTTCTATTAGAATAGATTTTTGATAAGTTATTATACATAATTTATATCATTAATAAGGCGGACCACGCTCCGACGTGTGTTTGTCGTCATTGCAGCGGTCGGTAGGATTATTTATCGAAGTGATTAAAGATGGGTACATCTTTATTCACATATACTATACATTATAAAATAGGAGATGTGGCTTGTTCACAAGTATTTATTTTTTCGTTTCGAACAAAAACAATCGTCGACTGGGAGCGCCTTAACCAAACTGGATTTCTTATAAAAATCTTTGTGGTTTGTTCTTAAGAATAGGATACTAACACAAAAATGATGATCAAGCAATGCAAATTATTGAAGAAAAAACACAAACATAAACCTATTCTGTTCAAGATCTAAATTTTTTTATAATTTCAGTATACAAAACTTATAATAGTATATCATTGAAAAAAAAGGTAGACCCCAAGCCGTGTTTGCCTGATTCTTCTAGGCTTGGTCGCGTGGAATCGGCGTAGCTTCACCTAGTTCCTAAGACGTTTCAAAGTGATCCTTGTGATTTTATTAAAATAAATCATTTTTGAATTTTGAATTTTGAAATTTGAATTTTGAATTTGAATTTGAATTGTACTGTTAGTTTTAGAATGTAAATAATTGTATATATTTTTTCAATAAGACAATAAAATATTTGTGATGATTTATGTTGTTTGTATTTCATTTTTAAAAGTATCCTAATTTGAAATAAATATAGTCGCTAGTATTTAATTTTTAAAAGGATGATCATAATTTGAAATAAATATAGTTAGGGGTTCAATGGGGATTTCTGTACATTTTTTTAGAAAAAGTCCAGTTATCCCCATTACACGTTCAATGCGCTGCCAATGGGGATAGTCAATGGGGATTCCTGGACTAACCCTATAACTTATAATTTCAGTATACATAACTTATATAGTATGTTATATAGCTTTACCAAATAAATATTTAGAAATAGTGTCAAAAAAAATTACATGTAATAGATTAGTGTGGTTTTGTTACGCGGAGAGATGAAAGCCATTTACAAGATGTGTTTCATCGCACATGACTGTGGATGTATGTAGGTACCTCTCCTGTACCTGTGTACAGGAGTTGAAGCGGCCTAAGAAACGATAATTGGACTGTATGAAAGAGGACATGGGTAAAAAGGTGTGAATATAAGGCGATAGGGGAGGGTAGAAGAATGAAAAATGGATATGCCTAGGCGTAGGAAGAGATGGTCGGACTGTGTGAAAGAGGACATGGGTAAAAAAAGGTGTGAGGGTCATAGACTCATATGAAAGAATGTACATGTTGTGCCGACCCCACAAGGATATGGGATAATGCGAAGAAGTATAGAAGAAAGAAATATGCTGTGCCGACTCCACTTAAATAAGATAAGGGCAGGTAAATGATGATGAAATACTCTTAAATGTTACTTTACTGTGGTTTTATGAATAAAAACTTACCAGCATTGAAGAAGAAGTAATGTCCTTTTATTGGAAGAAGCTTTTTATTAACATTCATTTTTGAAGTCACCATCTTTGATGGTATTTATCCTGAAAACAATGACAACTTTATTAAACAACAATCTAGCTATATTTTTCTTATTTATGAACTGGAAAACTAGTTCTTTTGGATTTATTATCAAAATTTCCAAGGGCGGGTTTTGGGGTAACATCATTGTTTTGTATAACCAACAATAACAAGGAACTTTATAGTGTGGACAAAACTATGAGTGTATAATTAAAATAGTGATTTGCTTCCAAAAGTTGTGAGATCCTTGTAACACCAAGCCGGTTAATTTATTCAGTTCCTACTTAAGGGTCCTATCATAAGTTATTACATAATTAGCTAACCTAACAATATCTTAAAGTGACCATATCAATATTAAAAATCTTATATGTCAATCAAGAAACAATCTAATTTAATATAATATGTATTACTTGTGAGATAGGTACATTGTGTTATAATGCGATGGCCAATTCAATCTAGATAGGTACATTTAGTATTATATACCTTTAATGGTTTGGTCAATAATGCCATCACATTAATAAAATGTATTCCAAAACTCACTTGAGATAATGTTTTAGGTTTCTTATAAAAATCTTTGTTCTTTTTCCCAAAAATAAGTGCTTACAGCACTGTTTAATATTAGCAAATATGTATTCAACTCGAATACCTCAAAGAATATAGGTTATAACATAACATACATTTATTCTGAGTTTCTTATGATTCTCTTTCTTTTCAAACAATTAAGCTATGTTTTTCTGCATTGTATAAATACAAGCGTGCAACGTTTTAATTACTTAAGTGTGAATGTAATCATCTCTAAAACTCTTCGACCATAGCTACCTCTTTTATGACATACAATTCCTTGTAATTTCTGGTTTGTTGTGGTCACTTGTGGTGAATAAACTTACATATTAACTTGTAATAAGTACATTGTTTATGTATTATCACATACTCATAAATAGCTTCATTATTCATTAGGACCACCCTAAGGATTGATGGTTATAGTATAGTTTCAGGTGACAGCAGAGCTCATATATATACAGACAGGCTCCTATATATACCTTCTATATATACAAGGTAGTAGTTATAGTTACATCATCATTTTCTTCACCTTTTCCCACTTAATGTGGGGTCGGTACAACATGTTGTGAAGAGGATTAGTAGGGATAGTAGGGATACTAGTAGAAGTAGTTATAGTTACATAGTATATTATAAAGCCCCACTTACAATGTATCTTGTAACAAAAATAGCAATCACTAAATGCTACTAGCATAACTAATTTATAGTTTAAGCAAAAAAAAAAGATCTTTACCTAACAAAGTATGCATCAGGATTTTTCGAGGATTCTTTTCTTAGATCAAGGGTACTAGTACCTATCATGTTCAACTTTGGAAACCTATATAAATTATGTTTACTTCTATTTCTCTGAATAGTAAACAATACAAAAATGTGTCATCTTTCCCCTAGATATTGATAGGTACGAATAGGGAGGCAATTGATGTAATAAAATTTATAAACTTTTCAACTGTTGCTTTTTTTCTTGTTTGTGCTGTTTCGCAAACAAATAAAATAAATATAAAATAAAAAACTTACTTGATTCTTAGCAGAACTAGCATTTATAACTTTAGCACTAGAACTTAGAACTTACCCAGAAGTTTTTTTAGCAGTTGTTTTTTCTAGGAATCGTTTTATTCTGTAGCTGAAGGAGGTGTTGCAGTGTTATAAAGATGCTCTCTAAGTAGTGATTAGGTGATTACATACTCTTTACTTTAGCAATTTAGAAAGTGCGTGATCTCTACGAAATTCACGCACAAGTCCGTCCACAACCTTTCTCAACAAAAACCACAACCAAACCACATGCACATACAACCACAACAGTCACAACAAGACAGACTAGAGGTGGTGCGTATTTATTTACTCGACCAGGTTTGTAAACCTGGTTTAGGCATAAAAAAATACGTACCAGGTATGACGTCACAGTTTGAACGCGTATTTTGTACCTTAAAGTATTTTTGTACTTGAAAGTGTTTTTATACTTCAACGTATATTTTTACTTTAGAGTATTTTTTTACTAGGCATCGCTTTCGTACTTTTATATTTGTGTTGTAGATACTTTTTAAAAGAGGTTATCAGAGGCACGTGCTAACATTAAATTTGGCAGCTACCTATATTTTGCAAATATTAACATTCCATACGTGATAGATGGCAACTGTGGGCAAGCTCATCGCTCTGCCGGATATGATGCGTATGCTCGCTTTAATTATTTCGATAGAATTACATTTAATTTATTTATTGAAAAAAGTGGTTTGTGAAAAGTTTATGTTGTAAACAAATAGATTAAAATGTTATTCTTATTTATAAGTGTATAAAGATAGGTAGGTAGTAGGAATATTGTTTTCAATTCAATAAGATGTGGTTTTGATAAAGTGTGCGATGTTGAATGAATGGTTATCAATTATCATATCACCTGAGTTCAGTCTACAAAGTGTTGCCAGAATAGCTGCTAAAATATGCTCAACTTTCCCGACTCGTTCTGTAGTTAGTATAGCCCTAAGGTTTCATTTCATTTAATGCATTGTTTGGGAAATAAATTTTTATTACGAATAATATTTTATTTGTGTAACGGAGACTTACAACACCTTCGGCGTTAACGGTTGTGCTCCAACGAACGCGTCCTTATATGCGCGAACTCCGGGCATAGACAAACCTCCCTCCGCCAAAGAGTGTTCGGCTGTTCACAGACAGTCAGAGAGAAGCGTCAGTGGATTGACACAAAGGTGTTTTTGTTGATTCATTATAATTTTACTATTTCAAATGTAAAATGTGTTTTGAATTATACCACAAACCCTAGAACCAAAAAAACAATAATTCCTTACATCTGTATTTTTTAGAAAAAAAACCTGACCCTATGTTTGCTACACTGCAGTAGTTTTGCTGGGTAGACGCGCGCGTAAAAGGCAACAATGTGCCGCCACTTCCGTTCATGCAATAAAAATAGAACTAATACCTACCTATTATAAATTATTTTCTTAAAATATAATTTAGGGTACAGAAAAATAATTTGCTAAAATAATGATTTTAAAATCTAGAATTTAACTAAAACAAACTAAAAATAAGAATTCCTGTTTCTAAATAAAAGTTCTGAAAATGACCTCGCCAGTTTTCATGCTCGGCTTGACTTTGACAATGTCAAATTGTCAATGCTATGCCAGTAATTGTCATTGTCAACTGACTGTCAAATCAACGACATGTTGGATTGGTTTTTTTATTTTTTTATTTAAAGGTGCTTTAATCGACAACGACTATGCCTATAGAAAAGCTAAAATACCACAACTCTATTAGTAACTACGTAGGTAAGTACATTAAAAAAACCCTACTTAGTAACTTAAAAAAAAATATTTAAAAAACCAAATCTATCTATCCCGCTCCGGCGATGAGATATATTATAATATAATCTACTAGCTGTCCCGACAGACGTTGTCCTGTCAAATGTCATTAATCCCACTGAAAAAAGCACTTTCCGCTTTTCCCGATCACTTAGGGGTATGAAAAATAGATAGTAGCCCATTCTCAGACCTACTGAATATGCATATAAAATACTAGCAGTCCGCCCCGGCTCCGCACGGGAGTAACGTAGTATAACGATTTTATGGGTTTTTTTTTACCCAGGTTACATTATCGAAGTTTTAATAGGGATCCCTATTTTTTTTCAAACTATAAATATGGCCTATGTTACTCAGAGCTAATGTAGCATATTAATGGTAAACGATTTTTTGAAATCTATCCAGTAGATTTTGGATTTATTCCATACAAATATACAAAACATCTTTCCTCATAAGTAATAGGGTAAGGAGGGGGAATGGCGTTCACCTAAGGAAAACATGGTGTATTTTTTAAATTACGTAATATAAATCAAAATTAAGACGAGTAATAAAGTCTTTAACTATCTAGTAATCAACAATTTAACAACAAAATCATATATTATCTTTGATCTACTAGGAGTAGGAAAACATTTAAAAAAAAACACGTTTGAGCGGCATTACCCCTGACCTTGGGTAATGCCGCTTAGGGTACGGGGTAGGTAATGACGCTCAAATATTTTTATTGGAATATAACAAGAAAGATACATTTTAATTATATAAATATTAATCAGATCGACATTATACAATAAAAGTAAGGTCTACAATCACAAATCAGCATCAATTATCCCAATTTGCATATATAGCATGAGCCCACAGTCCACAGAGGGTGTAGAGATACCACAACTCGTTACTTTCTCCAAATTCTTTGCAAATAATTGATTTGTTATAATTTTCATCATCCACATTCATTTCATCATTATTCACATCGTCGCAAAGGTTTAATTCACTAATACTTCATATGAAGAACTTTCTTGTGAAAAAATATTTTGTTGGCTTATTTTTGGCAAAAAATCGCAGTATTACCAGATAGAAGGTCTTCTTCGGTCCAAACCGTTTTAGCGGTGGTTCTTTGACGATAACTTGGCAAATCTACAACAATACATAAATAAGTCACTAAGGGGTAATGGCGCTCAGGTGAGCGGTATAACCCCAAAACAGTCGTTTGGTAATTAATTAAAAAAAAAAAAACATACACAATTGTTGAAAATTGATAGTATTATCATAAAATAGAATAATTTTATTGTCAGAAAACTAAAATTAATAATTAAATATGCATAAAGTTTTGGACTTACCGACAAAAACATCTAACCAAAAATTAGATCAGCGCAGCCGCAAACGAAAAAACGCACTTCACGTTCGCATGACGCGAGCTGACGGTCCTTTTGCATCACTGTCTGTTAAAGGCCCCCTATCCTCGTTTTTCATGCCAAGTGGCGTTTTGCTACGTTACATTTTGACAGAGTTACAGAGGTGAGCGCCATTACCCAGTGGGCGCCATTCCCCCTGCTTCCCCTAATATTAGTACCTATAGATTATTACACTTTTAATAACTTTAGAATGGTATGGAATTTGGAAATGGTATAATTAAAAAAGTAATTGACAGGTAATCTAAGGCCTTAAAAATTAAGTGATTTTTTTGGATAAGGATTAATACCCAGGTACGAATAATGTGGCCTAGTTTGTACAGGCGGCGTTACTATTGCATATTTTAACATGAAAAAGTAGTTATTGTGACATAACTGTAATAGTTGGACATAATTATGGTATTGATGACTTATTTGTTAATATTGATGTAATCTTTAAAACTACACAACTATAAAGCACAACTAACACAAATATAAAGAATGTTTGCGCCTTATATTATATAGGTAGGTACACATGTTGAGTTTTTTATGAACTAATGTATAATTCGTAATTCTTTTTTAAGGTTCCGTACCCAAAGGGTAAAAACGGTATCCTATTACAAAGACTTCGCTGTCCGTCTGTCTGACATAGGGCTGTAATTCATGAACGGTGATAGCTAGACAGTTGAAATTTTCACAAATTATGTACTCGTATTTCTGTTGCTACTATAACAACAAATACTAAAAATAGTACAAAATTACAACAAACTTGTTTGCCGTTTTTTATAGATAATGGTACGGAACCCTTCGTGCGCGAGTCCGACTCGCACTTGGCCGGTTTTATTTTACTCCTTTTCTTTAGATTGTGGACAGCATGTTGACCAACTTTGCCTAAAGCAGTATATTAATATCTCTTATAGATTACCCAAACCCAGACCGCTATAGTTCCACATCTGGTATTCCGATCTTCCAAAATTATAAGCCTGTAAGTTGTCTAGGACAAAAATATAACAAAAAAAGTTTCATCAAAATCCGTCCAGTAGTTTTTGCGTGAAAGCCAGACAACAGACAGACAGACAGACAGACAGACAGACAGACAAAAATTTCAAAATGTTTATTTTTGGTTTGTGTTACTTGTATGAAGACCCCTAGGAGTATTTTTTTTAGTTTTTATTCAATGTACAGTACTGAACTCTTCTACAGCTTTATTATATGTATAGATCGATATAGACTAGGTACCTAATTAGTTGCTTCATAAAACTTTAATACCTACTACTTTTTTCGTTTATTGAATTTTAGATTGGTCGAAACATTTTCGTCGGGGTATTTTTAGTTTTTGAAAGGTTATGTTACCTGAATGATGATCTGTGTAAGTACCTACTTTATTCTTAAAATTTCCATTAGATTCCTAAAAATTCCTCTTAGATGTATCTATCTACTGAAGCCCTTCACATTCACAGAGTAGTCAAGAACCAAATTGGATAATAGTTTTTTTGCTTTCTAATGCAGTGCTTTAAAAGCATTTCAGCCTAGTTTATTGACCCGAGAAATTGATTTGTCTACGAGAATAAAACGCCATAGAAGTGAAATTTTGATAAGGGCAAGTGTAGAAACATCTTTTTACAAGCTTTTATTTAACTTGCAATGTATTATATTATATGTAGGTACTTATGTATGTAGGTAACTATGTACCTAACTACGAGTATGATTGATAGGGTGGAATATTGAAACTAAATTTTAAAGCAGTTGTTTCCAACCGATTGGGCTGAAATTTCGCATACTTATGTAACTTCATTGACAATGCAATAATATGGTAACAGTGAGCTGATCTGATGATGGAGTCAGGAGCAGTTCAACAGACACTCACAATGGAACTTCTTATTAAAGAGGTAGGACTTCGATTGAGCAAAAACTTTCATAGGTAGGTACTTGTCAAGTTCCGTTATACAATGTTTTTAGTTTAGACTTCTGTAATATAAACTTTTCTGGGGTCATCTTGCCAGGTGTGCTGTTTGAGGATGAATAATTAATGGTGGTATATTATTGCCCTGTTCAAGTGCCTTCACAAGGAGCTCTACCCCCTACCTAATATCTATTTTTAGGTTACAAACATGAGTATTTTTCTCTTTTTAGGGTTCCGTACCCAAAGGGTAAAATCGGAACCCTCTTACTAAGACTTCGCTGTCCGTCTGTCTGTCTGTCTGTCCGTCTGTCTGTCACAGGGCTGTATCTCATGAACCGTGATAGCTAGACAGTTGAAATTTTCACAGATTATGTATTTCTGTTGCTGCTCTAACAACAAATACTAAAAACAGAATAAAATCAATATTTAAGGGGGGCTCCCATACAACAAACATGATTTTTTTGTCGTTTTTATAGATAATGGTACGGAACCCTTCGTGCGCGAGTCCGACTCGCACTTGGCCGGTTTTTTTGTTTTTTTTATTATCGGTAGAATATTCGTTTACTTACTATATGTATACTAGGTTTTCCTACTAATATTATAAATGCGAAAGTTTGTGAGTGGTTGTGTGTGTTTGTAACTCTTTTACGCAAAAACTACTGAACGGATTCTAATGAAACTTTACAGTAATATAGCTTATACATAAGAATAACACATAGGCTACTTTTTATCCAGATACAAGGTGTCCACATAAAAGGTAGATGTATGCTGTCACAGACTTTTATTTACAACTATTTAAGACAAACAATCCTACTGTACATTATCTTCGTGTATCTCCAACAGTTTAGGCGCACGCTAATTTTTTCCGACTTATAATACTTATCGCGTAAAAACATACACACTTTTTATTGTAGTCGGTTAAAAGGTAGCCTATGTGTTATTCTGATGTATAAGCTATATTACTGTAAAATTTCGTGAGAATCCGTTCAGTAGTTTTTGCGTGAAAGAGTAACAAACACATCCGTGTGGGGGTGTGTTTGTGCATAGACTGCATAGACAAAGACATCACTATCACTATCACTACATAGTATAAAGGAAAGTCGCTTTTCGCTTCCCGCGTATGTATGTTTGCTTATATCTTTAAAACTACACAACGGATTTTGATGCGGTTTTTTTTAATAGATAGAGTGATTCAGGAGGAAGGTTTATATGTATAATAACATGCTACCCGTGCGAAGCCGGGGCGGGTCGCTAGTACATTACATAATGTAAATAAGTACTCGTCCACACTACTATTATAAAGAAGTACAATTTATATTTTTGTTTGTAATGGATAAATGAAAAAACTACTGAACCATTAAAAAAAAAAGAAACTTTATCGGCTAGTAACATGGCTAAATTTTATTTAAAAATTGAGGTACGAAAATTGCAATAATGTAACCTAAGGTATGTAACAATTTCCATATAATTTTTATTAGTAGGTACACCCGTACGAAGCCGGGGCGCACTGCTAGTATGGCTAGACTACTGTAGTGTACTAGTTTAGAGCTATGTAAGAAGTATGTAAGTATCTACCTTTACATTATAGCTCATTTATGGTAAAGTGCCTTGCATGTTACATACCATAATTCAGAGAATATACGAAGTTCGAGTAAACAGATTGCGTTTATATTATTTACCAAATCCCTACACTTCACTACATTGTCTGGAGTCTAATTTATAAATAAATCGGGATTTTGTAACTGTAGGTAGGTACCTACTATTTGTAAATAGGTAATTAAAGTTATTCAGGCTATGTTTATCGCCCTGGTGGCTAACATGAATAAAGTAAGTAAAAAAGTAGGCACATATGTGGTAATGTGAAGATTAGTATAGTGTGGCCGCAGTGGCGGATTTGCAGTCCTAGCCGCTCTAGGCCCCGGGTCATGTGCCGCCCCTTTCTTAGCACTCATCATATAGACTAGATACATAATTAATGAATTTACTTTTAACTGCCGAAAAAAAATAAAAACTGGCCAAGTGCGTGCCACGCGCAATGTAGGGTTTCGTAGTTTACACAGCTAACAACGTTACATCGGTAACTTTCTACAATACTTGGACTAATAAGTTTACTTCTAGTTTACGAGTAATCGTCGAGCAACTTAGAAAATACATTTTCTTAGTTTGTCGATGATTACTCGTAAATTTGTAAATCCTACATAGCCGTGATAATTTTCCTTTTAAATTCGTTATGTGAAAAACTTCTAGCACTGATTAGTCTCTGAGCTAAGCTGCGGATGGACGGACGGACGAACGGACATGGCGAAACTATAAGGGTTTCTTGTAGTCTCGAAACCTTAAAAAGTAGTTATTGCAGATTTTTTTGTAGATATTTATGTCCGATATAAGGTTTTCTTTTGGTATTTTTTTCCCACATTGGGTTACATTATCGAAATTTTCATACGGATCCCTAACGTTTTTGAAAATTATGCCGGAAACACACTTACTTGTCGTGTCGTGGCGCGACACGCCACTAGCTAATCGCTTTCATACATTTAGTATGGTTAGAGACATATTTGGGTGTCGTGTCGTGTCGCAAACGCTGTCTTGCGATTGGCTAGTGGCGCGACACGCCGCGCCACGACACGTAAGTGTGTTTCCGGCATAACGTATACCTATGTTCATCAGAGTTATGTAGGATTCTAATGGTAAAATATTTTTTCAAATCAGTCCAAAACAATTTTTATTTAGGGTACCTACACCTCTCCTTCACCTAAAGTGGGGATGTTATTTTTTTTCTCGCGTACCCCCTGCTGTGGGGTATCGTTGGATATATTTTTAAAAAGAATGGAGGACAACTTTTCGATTAAGAGATCCGTTTGCGAAATATTAAACTTTAGTGTAAATTTTTGTTAGAGTCCCCTTCCCCCCTAGAAGCTAAACTATTGGGTTTGGGGGCGTGAAAAAAATTACGGTAGTAGTATAAAAATGCTCAAGTTAAAAGCAAAACTATCACGGCTAAGTGGGCTTTACAAATTTACAAGTAATCATCAACCAACTTAGAAAATTAAAATTTATGCAAATATCAAGTAATGTTAGAAATTTTGCAGAAATATCATCGACAATTACATATATAACGTCGTTAGGTGTGTAAATTACGAAACCCTACATTGCGCGTGGTCCGACACGCACTTGGCCGGTTTTTCATGTTAAAATATGCAATAGTAACGCCGCGCCGCGTACTAACTAGGCCACAATATTAAGAGAGTGTTTTAGAAGAATTATAATCATAAAGTACGCGAGGGTCCAATATAAAGATACTTTGTATTTGAATTATTTCTTGTTAATCTTGTTATCATCAGTGATTTTTTTTGGCACGATTTGCCGCCCCTAATATTTGGCCGCCCTAGGCCCGGGCCTACTGGGCCTTAGGGCAAATCCGCCACTGTGGATACGTCAACATATTATGCCCGCACCGCCTTGTCTTTTAATCGGACGATCAAAGATACATAATAAGACTTCTCGCCTCGTCGCTTACAAATACTCGTATCTAAGTAGATGTTAGTATGCATAACATCTGAGTTGGGAGGCGGGCTCGGCTGGTTTCGAGTCCTATTTTCGTAAGGTGCTCCAAGGAAAAAGGAAATTAGGGAGGCGAAGGCAAGTGACTTGTCTCGCCAAACTTTGAAGCGGTCACGATGCGGCTCCTCCTTCCTTTGCTATTGGCTTTGAGCGTCGTTGCTCCGCCAATGAGGCCGCGTCTTTCCCCACTCGCAACTCTTCACTTACACAAAGATTACGGTTTTCGAGATTAAGAAAAATGGTATAATCATGCATATTAATGTGACAATGAACGGTAACACCCGCGAGTAGCCAATGCCAGCTGATCGTTTGCTAAACCAACCTAAGGTTACGAATCGCATCTACCAACGCTCCATAATCGTAATAGGACGATATAAAGTCATTCAATATAAATTAAAATTTTGTTTACCCACATAAAAATGTTGAGGCAAGCGTAAAGGTATTGCGTTGGCGTGAGCTTTAGCAATTCTGTGAAGTATTCGTCGCGAGATTGAGTCGTCGCGTTCGAGTCAGTCCGATCAGTCCTGAGCGCAACCGTCGCACGCGTCGCGCGTCATTTACACCGCGGAAAGCTTGCGTGAAACGTCCGGACCTAACTCGAAAATTCCGCCCGCCCTCGCTGAAAACAATAAATAAATAATTTTATAATTAAAAATAAAATTTCTCTAAACATTTTTAAACATCTCTTAATGGTGAACTTACTGCAAGAAAACTAAACTTTGGTGGTGACGAATTTTGTGAACATAAATTTGGTTACGACGACGAGAGAGGGACCGGCATCAAAACGGCAGTGGAGGAGTATCTTGTTTTTAAAAAAGCCGGTAAGTGAGTACCTAATATTATACCTATATGTACCTACCTATTAACAAATAAAAAATGTGTTTAAATATTTTTACGATCAAAAACTTGAAGTTCCTAAAGCAAATGATTTTCAGACCTCGCGGTATTCTGTTGTTTTTCTTCTAAGTATTGAATTTTGAACATAGGTCTTTTTTTTAAATAAATAAATTGTATAGGATCACGATTGTAATCCCCAAGTACGGTAGACATACCTACTCTCAGATCTCAAAGATTATGGGACTTGGGTAGATATGTACCTACTTATGTTTAATGCTGATAAAGAAAGATCGAGCTCGGCGTGGCAGTGTCTCAAAATATTGCTTAGTACGAATTGTACTACATAACTAAATTGTGGTTAGCATTTTACGATTAGTCAAGTTGTCTCTAGAATTTTATAAGTCATCATTTATTACCGCATGTGTTTGGATAATTTATTATTTAATAGTACCTAATTTATAAAATAAGCCGTGTTGGCCGGGTTCGAATCCCAGACGTGCATGATTGGATTTTTCTATTCAATAAATTATAAGCGCACTAATACGTGCAGGAAAGTGTAGGAAAACATCATAAGAATAGATTATTATAATTATTCTTAGAAGC
This sequence comes from Hydriomena furcata, assembly GCA_912999785.1. Taxonomy (NCBI): domain Eukaryota; kingdom Metazoa; phylum Arthropoda; class Insecta; order Lepidoptera; family Geometridae; genus Hydriomena; species Hydriomena furcata. The sequence goes on from OU538821.1 coordinate 7,975,159, forward strand.
GACGATGTGCTTGCCACCTGTCACGTATGGAATGCTAGCTTACTTCTGCAAAATGCGGGCATGTGCCAAAGAGAATGATTATACGTGGCCCTGACTACCCTTTGGACATGGGTATTCAAGGATCAAAGAGCCTGAAGATCTTAGAATATGTCTACCGTAGGTGCTTGGAAATTGCAGTCGAACCTAATCCTGTTTCATGCTTTATTAAATTTCGTTTGGAAATAAAAATATTACTTAATTAAATAAACACATTCTGGAGAAATATTTTGAATTATTTTTACTTACAAATGCTTTAATATGATCTCAATGAACTTTATGGAAGTCAAATTCTCGCCCTGTCTGTGAATAGTTCCATTAAGCAAATTTAAGCAGACCATTATGCAAAATGTTACCATACATTGAAACCCATAAATAAAAAAAAACAATAGCTCTCGACCTAACGACCTATTTCTTTGAGAATGTCACCGATCTAGCAATATTACATTTTCTCGTAAAAGTGTGAATAGGATGTTCGCTCCCATAGTGATAGTCTCCCACACACCTATTCCTTAGGTCTTTTTACTCCTACTAATTTATTGAAGCATGGATTCCTTTAGATAAAAATATGTTTTCTGTTGAAAAGTATTATGATAAATATTTTTTCAAGACAAGCTTTTGCAAAATAATCCTTCGATTTTGAAATCAGAGTAGCGCGCTATCACTTGTCACATAATATTGTCGTTGGAACTTCACAGGTTTTTACTCAATCGAACTATTTACTAAGGAGTTCCGTTATTAGTGTCCGTTGAACAGCTCCTGACACCATCATCAGATCAGCTCGCTGTCACCATATTTTTGTATTGTCACCAGAGTCCAGAACTAAAGGTCAATCGAATACCAACAAATGGTCGAAAAATGGTTTGAATTTTAAGACAGACATAAAAAACATAGGTACGAACATTCGAAACCAAACATTTCTGCGTAGGTATCTAGTATATAAGTTGGGATCGTATGACATTTAATTTCAAGAAATGTAATTACTGTTTCTATTGATAGCGCCATCCCACTGTAGGGTAAATAAATCTATTTAATTACTTAGCAACAACATTGAAATTGAAAATGAATAAAACATTTTATTATTACGAAATGAGATAAGTAGCTTAAGAGGCTGCCAGTCGACGATTGCTCTTTTTCGGAACGAAAAAAGTAATACTTCTGAACAAGCCACATCTCATATTTTTATAAGTATATTACTTCAGGTTCCTACCTAGATTTCTATTAAGCTGAAAACATAATAGCAGAAACTTTTCACGATAAAAATATTATTTCAAAATGATACGTTTTAGAATTTATGATCGAAATATTTTATATACCTACTATTAAAATGAACTTGTGATTTATTGTTAAAGATAGGTAATATGTAGATCTAGATTTCTATTAGGATAGATTTTTGATAAGTAATTATACATCATTTATATCATTAATTTATTCGAAAAGCTAAGGCGGACCACGCGCTGACGTGTGTTTGTTGTCATTTCAGCGGTCGGTAGGATTATTTATCGAAGTGATTAAAGATGGGTACATCTTTATTCACATATACTATACATTATAAAATAGGAGATGTGGCTTGTTCACAAGTATTTCTTTTTTCGTTTCGAACAAAAATAATCGTCGACTGGCAGCGTCTTAATCTAGAAACACTAATTGAAGAGAGCACTGGATTTTGTAGAAAGAAATCAAGTTCAAACGAACATAACCTAAATGGGGACATTAAACCAAAAGGTATTATATGTACTTAGGTTTACTTATTTCATATTTATGACACCTTGACCAATTTTTATCACTTTTATTATTTCTCCTTTCGGACCCCGAAAACAAAACTTGATAGTAAAACCGATTTGCCTTCTAAATTTCATATGAGTAGGTATATATTATTCATGAGTGTAACAGTAATGGGTATATTCACCGTGATCCGATCTGACTGGTTTCCTCACGATGTTTTGCTTCACCGTTTAGAGCACTAATTCTATCGTTATAAAGGAAGTAGGTACCTACAGTCAAAATCTCGTCTTTTGACTTAAGGCGCTCCCAGTCGACGATTGCTTTTGTTCGAAACGTAAAAAGAAATACTTGTGAACAAGCCACATCTCCTATTTTATAATGTATAGTATATGTGAATAAAGATGTACCCATCTTTAATCACTTCGATAAATAATCCTACCGACCGCTGAAATGACGACAAACACACGTCAGCGCGTGGTCCGCCTTAGCTTTTCGAATAAATTAATGATATAAATGATGTATAATTACTTATCAAAAATCTATCCTAATAGAAATCTAGATCTACATATTACCTATCTTTAACAATAAATCACAAGTTCATTTTAATAGTAGGTATATAAAATATTTCGATCATAAATTCTAAAACGTATCATTTTGAAATAATATTTTTATCGTGAAAAGTTTCTGCTATTATGTTTTCAGCTTAATAGAAATCTAGGTAGGAACCTGAAGTAATATACTTATAAAAATAGTAGATGTGGCTTGTTCAGAAGTATTTCTTTTTTCGTTTCGAAAAAGAGCAATCAGCGACTGGGAGCCCCTTAAGCCGGAAACACACTTACGTGTCGTGTCGTGGCGCGACACGACACTAGCTAATCGCTTTCATACATTTAGTATGGTTAGAGACATATTTGGGTGTAGTGTCGTGTCGCAAACGCTATCTTGCGATTGGCTAGTGGCGCGACACGCCACGCCACGACACGTAAGTGTGTTTCCGGCATTAGACAGCAGAATATCACCTACAGAGTTTCATTACGACATTGAAATGTATTCCAAACAAATAAAATGGCGCCAGTTTATCTCACTCGGCCAACAACCAATAATTATGAAATTGTCATCTCGTTTTTCAAGCTTTTATTTAGCTTCACCTGTCCGATGTCTGTCTGTAATTAAATCATGCAACTGAATTATAAACTAGTTTCAAACAAACAGTTAAGTTGAAATTTTGAATACCTATGTAACTTTAGTGATACTACAATAATCTGATGGCAGTGAGCTGATCTGATGATGGAGTCAGGAGCTGTTCAACGGAACTCAGTATTTGCCTGATTTGATTACGTAAAAAAATCGCAAACCTGCCAAGTTGGGATGGTAAGCAGTTACCACGGCTTTGCAGGTGCTATCCTGACATGCATTCTTATTTTGCCTCATTCATTCTAATCCGTTTAAAATAGGTCCTCTTGAACTGGCCATTTTTCATTTTTAGGGTTCCGTACCCAAAGAGTAAAAACGGGACCCTATTACTAAGACTTCGCTGTCCGTCTGTCTGTCCGTCTGTCTGTCCGTCTGTCTGTCTGTCACAGGGCTGTATCTCATGAACCATGATAGCTAGACAGTTGAAATTTTCACAGATTATGTATTTCTATTGCTGCTCTAACAACAAATACTATACACAGAATAAAATAAATATTTAAGGGGGGCTCCCATACAACAAACATTATTTTTTTGCCGTTTTTATAGAACCCTTCGTGCGCGAGTCCGACTCGCACTTGGCCGGTTTTATTATTTAAATACTAGCAGTTCGCCCTGGCTTTGCCCCGTGCAATGAAGATAGACAAATGTTTGATACCTTGGGTTAGACGAGATCTATTTTTTTTATTAAATATGTCCTTTTTTACTCGCTGATAATGTAGCTTTTGATAGGTGAAATATTCTAAAATTGGTCCAATAGTATTTTAGTATCATACAAACTAAAATAAAAATATTAGGTACTTCTTTATAATACTTATTACCTAGTGAAGACAAATTAAGACGAGTAAGTAATAAATGTTTTTGATGAATGCAGAATCGTTTTAAGTTCTAAGTAAATTATAGACAGTTTCTTTTAAGTTTGATGGTTTTCAAGATAATGCAGTTTTAACACTTTTCCGTCTTATTCGGGTAGACTCAGCCCATAGAAAAACCAAACATTTCACATAATTCACCTCAATAATATGAGGTGAATTATGTGCTATCTGCCCCCTTTTTGATTTGTTTACAATTTCTTAAATCAATACAAATTGTCAATAACATAATCCTTTAAGTTATTGTCTGTTTTTTGTGGTCGAAATAAAAATGTTTCTATTCAATTCTATTTTAAATTGTAGATTTTCTGTATTTAATATATATTTTTTAACAGTGGCCCGGGGCTCCGATGGGGCAAGCCTCGATGGGGGTATTGAGGAAATCGCGCGCCTAGATCCAGGCCACCTCTCCAGGCCGGCATTCGACATGAACGAGCTGCCGCCCCATGCGTACGCTCTGGACACGCGTAGGATGCAACTCTACTCGCATCCACACATACACCCAGCTGTGAGTCACTTTCCTTTTAAGGGGCTCCCAGTCGCTGATTGCTCTTTTTCGAAACGAAAAAAGAAATACTTCTGAACAAGCCACATCTCCTATTTTTATAAGTATATTACTTCAGGTTCCTACCTAGATTTCTATTAAGCTGAAAACATAATAGCAGAAACTTTTCACGATAAAGATATTATTTCAAAATGATACGTTTTAGAATTTATGATCGAAATATTTTATATACCTACTATTAAAATCAACTTGTGATTTATTGTTAAAGATAGGTAATATGTAGATCTAGATTTCTATTAGAATAGATTTTTGATAAGTAATTATAAATAATCTATATCATTAATTTATTCAAAATGCTAAGGCGGACCACGCTCCGACGTGTGTTTGTCGTCATTGCAGTGGTCGGTAGGATTATTTATCGAAGTGATTTAAGATGGGTACTTCTTTATTCACATATACTATCACTACATAGTATAAAGCAAAGTCGCTTTCCGCTTCCCGCGTCTGTATGTATGTATGTATGTATGTTTGCTTATATCTTTAAAACTACACAACGGATTTTGATGCGGTTTTTTTTTATAGATAGAGTGATTCAGGAGGAAGGTTTATATGTATAATAACATGCTACCCGTGCGAAGCCGGGGCGGGTCGCTAGTACATTATAAAATAGGAGATGTGGCTTGTTCACAAGTGTTTCTTTTTTCGTTTCGAACAAAAACAATCGTCGACTGGGAGCGCCTTAATTACAAGCTTTTATTTAACTTGCAATGTATGTTTGTTCGGGTGGAATCTTGCAACTCAACTATGAAGCTGATAACTGCTACACAACTGATTGAGCTGAAAATTTGCATACTTATGCAACTTCGGTGATAATGCAATAATACGGTGACAGCGAGCTGTTCTGATGATGGAGTCAGGAGCTGTTCAACAGTCACTCAAAACGGAACTCCCTAGTACATAAATACTTCGATTGAGAAAAAACTTTGCATTCTTGTCCAATGACAATGACAATGTCATGTGATGTAACAGGTAATAGCGCGCTGGTGCTTCGATGGTTTGAATTATTTTACAAAAGCTTGTCATTGAAAAATATTTTTCAACAGTCAACTTATTCAGCTTCAATTTAAAAAGTTAAGTTAGTTATGGAAACATTTTTTTGTCATCTACCTACCCATAGTTGGCTACCTAGGTACGAAAAAATAGGATCACGACTGTAAATCCCAAGTACGGTAGACATCCTCTCAGATCACCAGGCACTTAGATCCTTTGAAGATATCTAGTGGGGGTAGTCAGGGGCACGGCCAAACATTATTTTGGCACATGCCCGCATTTTGCAGTAGTTAATTAATTCGACATTTTATCCATTTCCAAACCTATTTCTAAACAACTACCATGTTAATTATGAATCGAATACGAGTATAATGGTAAATTAGGCTACTTATTATCCAGGTACCATATAATTTTAATAGGTACCTAATGCTAGTTTCCTTTTCTTTTGTTCATGGCTGTTGTTTTTCCAGCGAGCCATCTATTTCTCGATATCGAACTTTTAGTGATGTCTATAATATGCGTGGGACTTCACATGGAGCCGTAGGTAATGTTGTCTAATAGTAACATCAACACTCTTATAATAACACTACTGAAACTCTCGCTACTTAGTTCGCGTGAAGTTATTTTCAAACAGGCTTCAACCCCCACAGCATCTTCTTAGGGGTTGTATTTGTTGAATTTGTGTGTGGAATTCCTTTTTAAGTGCACACCTGTCTACACCGACACACCAAAAGATACTAACACCAAATCAAGTTTCTAAGACCATTGGTTTAGGCTGTACGTTAACAGATTAGTCAGTCAGTCAGTAGGTAACACAAGAGTTTTGTACCTTGTTGACGGTTGTCACGTAATATTATTATCTTTTATTTGTTTATTATTTAACTATTTATATTTTCCCTATGTAGGTATATATATTACATTCCTACTAAATATTTTTGCTTGTAGAACAATACACTCACACACACATACACACACACAAACTCACTCTCACACACACATACACCTACACACACATACACACACACACGCACACACACACACACACACACACATACACACACACATAAACACACATACACTCATACTCTTACCCCTGAAACATTTTTACCATTTTGGTTAAGTTTTATTTGGAACCTTTATTCTCTGTATCGAGAGGAGGGCGTTGGTGTCTGCGACACAGTCTAGCACTTCTGCAGGCATCATTGTTTTTTGACTATTTGTTAAACCTATGTTCTTGTTCCCAATAAATATATACTTATTTCATTTCATTTCACCTATTATATTTAAAACGAGTAATAAATGTTTTTGATGAATGCAGAATCGGTTTTTTCTCAATCTCCGCAAAACATAGTTTTGTTTTATAGCGTATGGATATAATGTAGATACATTATAGACAGAAACACGATTGGTAAAACTTTCTCGATAGATTTATCTTCCAAAGTTGACTCTTCAAAATCACTAGTTTCGTTTTTAATCAAAACTATGAATAGTTAATATTTCATTTTTGTATAACTCGTTAGATTACAATTCTAGCTAAGTAAATTATAAATAGATATTCTAAAAAGAATCATGATGGAGTGCGGAGCAAGGCGCGAAAATAAAAATGATTTGAAGTAACAGTAAGTTACCTTTAGGTGTAAGGTTTCTGTTCCTTGAGTGGCCATTCGCCTCGCCTTGCCTCGACACGAGCGAGGTATTGTTTGGATTCGTACTCATTATCGGGAATATGTGAATAAAGATTTCTAAAACCCTGAGAAATTCAAAATCAAGGTTTTACTACTCAGTCTCACAAAAAAAACAATTTACCGTAACAATGTTGTCATATTTTTAACCGATTAAGAAAAGAAGGCCAAGTTTATTTATTTACTCGCTGTCCCGACAGACGTTGTCCTAGCAAACTTCAATAATCCCACATAAAAAAGCACTTGCATTTTTTTCCGGACTTTACGCTGGATTTTCCAAAAAACGGTATATCAGCTAGTATCAGTATACAATTTCAACACAACGTCACAGACCGACCAGACAGAGTCACTTTCGCATTCATAATATTTAGTACCTACTAGCAGACTCGCGACAGATTTTGCCTAGTCAAACTTTTATTATCGCATAGAAAAAAGCAATTTTAGGCAACAGGAAAGAAATGGTTCCTATAGACTTGTACTTACTGATAAAATAAATAATAATATTAATATATTATATCTTTTGATAGAATGCGTATCATTCGGAAGTCAAAACTAATGTCAGATTTTTTTTTGATAAAATAAATTACGGATATATAGCGACCTTAATAAGTTCAACCTTTTTGGTAGAATGCGTTGCTATGACAACTACATGTTTTCAGTTTGAGATATCAGACTTTTTGCATACCAGCGCCATCTATACCAAAATCATCATTTTTGCATTTTTTTTATCATTTAGGGGTTGTTTTTCGGTTTATGAGTTTCCCCTTGAGACCCCTCTGTTTATCTGATTTTTTATCTATGTACTACAGCAAATTTTATCTTAATCAGTTTGGTCGTTTAGGACTGATTAGAACACAAACATAATTATGCCCTAATCAAAATGTATCTTTTCACAAACTTTCGCATTAATAATATGTATTATTAGGATAGACTAGACTAGAAAGGTGGGAAGACGAAATAAAAAGAACTGCAGGAATGGACTGGATAAATACGGCTACAGACAGTTAAGCATGGCACAATCTGGAGGAGGCCTTTACTCGGACAGAGATCCTTGAATAACAATAAATGAATAAATATACTATATAATATACCTAGCTAATATCTACATATATATAATCAAAAAAAAATAAAATACAATCAAAGATAACATAAATTTACTGTACAAAATAAATAATAACATAGTAAACAAAATAAAATATTAGTTAATAAATAAGTAATGGCTAAATTACAATGTTAAGAAAAAATAAAAACTAATATGCATGAATATTGTACTAAATTATTATATTATATTATTTAAACAAGCATATGGCTCATAATAAAGAAAATTTATCAATTAATACTAGTTAAACAAAAAAAATAAAAACATATTGCCATATTATAGCTAAAGCATGTTTAGTAATAAGTTTAGTTTATAGATTATTAAATGGATTAATAAAAGGTTTTATTATTATTATTATTATTATTAGGATAGATACGAGAATGTAATACGAAAAATAGTTCCCAATTTCAATCAATCACATCACTGAACTCAGTTATCTACAGTAATCTTCGTTTTAACGAGTACGGTTACATCACCAACCTTGTTTGTTTGACTTTTATTATGAACGAGTTTTATCAATTTTACTTAGTAGATACTAGCCGACACGTGACAAACGTTGTTCTATAACTATAGATTTTGACACGGGTCTTTATCACGTAATTACCTTTAATTTACTTTCCCGACGTTTCGGCTATAATAATAATAATAATAATAAAATTATTTATTGAAAAAACCAATGTGTCAATAAACAGATGGAGCCCTGACTCCTAAACTAGGGCTACCTGTATGTCAGGAGTCAGTTCTTCCCAGTATAAGTACTAAAATAATGGTTTAAATGGTAAAAAATGTAGGTATATAAATCGAAAAGTTTTTAGAAAAATTTAAATTTAAAATCACAACAAAAGTACTAATTTAGATAGATAGATTAATGTGTGTATGTGTGTGTGAGTTTTTGAGAGTAGGTATACATATACATGTTATTTTAATACAGCAAACAAGTCTTCAACTTCACCATAGTTAAGTTTTAAAAGCCAACCGGCTATGTTACAATAACCATGGTCGCGGGCAATAACATAGCCGAAACGTCGGGAAAGTAAATTAAAGGTAATTACGTGATAAAGACCCGTGTCAAAATCTATAGTTATGTCTACTAATCACGATAGTTTGAAAAATAAACGTTGTTCTGTCATTTTTTTTGGAATAATCACATAAGAAAAAGTAATTTCAGGCAGCTTCCAATGTTTTCCCTACAAAACTTGTATTGATAAAATAAATTGTGTATTTTGGTAGAATGCGTATCATTCATTAGTCGAAAGTGCTTTGCGACTAAATTGATGTCGTATTTGTTGGACACCAACGCCATCTATACCAAAATCATCCTTACTGCGTTTTTTATCATTTAGGGGCTGTTTTTCGGATTATAAGTTAACCCCTTAATTTATTCTGTTTTTTTTATCTACATACTACAATTAATAGGAATATTAATACTACAAAAAATAGGATCACGACCGTAATCCTAATGTACGGTAGACATCCTCTCAGATCTCCAGGCGATTAGATACTTTAAAGATGTCTAGAGGGGGTAGTACGTTTAAACATTATATTTGGCACATGTCCACATTTGGCAGTAGTTAGCATACCATACGTGATAGATAAAATTAAATTAAATTAGTAATCGGCTAAAATAGGGTATATATTTTTTGTGTTCTCTATATATTTTTGTTAATCCTAATAATATTATAAATGCGAGAGTTTGTGAGTTTGTATGTATGTTTGGTTCTCAATCAGGCCTAAACAACAAAACGGATTAAGTTGAAATTTGCTGTAGATGTAGATATAATAAATAATAGACTACTTTAAAGTATGAAAAACATCCCAAAAACGATAAAAAAGCATAAGGGATGATTTGTGTATAGATGGCGCTGGTGTGCTACAAATCTGGCAACAGCAACAGTCTGATCACATACTAAAAACATTTAGTCTTTTCTATTCGATTATTGAAATTTGACAGGACAACGTCTGTCACGGGTTGGCTAGTAATATTATAAATGCGAAAGTTTGTGCCTCAATCAGGCCTAAACGACAATACGGATTAAGATGAAATTAGCTGTAGATATAATGCTAGATATAATGTCAGAATAAAAAATAGACTACTTTAAAATACGAAAAACATCCCCAAAATGTAAAAAAATGCATACCTAATGGATGATTTTGGTATAGATGGCGCTGGTGGGAAAAAAATCTGACATGTTGACATCAGTCGCCATAACGCGCGTTACTCTATGCGATTATTTAAATTTTGACAGGACAACGTCTGTCGCGGGTCTGCTAGTAGGTTCATAAAAATTACTAGCCCACTAACCTAGTAGGTATTTAATGACTTTTTTATTGTGTAGAATAAATCTGACGGCACGGCTCTTTATCTTATGCCCCTGACTTAAGTTCATCGCAAGCAAGAGATTGTCAATAAGATTGAATGTTGTTTATCACTTCCAAGCTAAAAGTACATTATAGGCACGAATATATCAATCGTACCACAATTTTTAGTGTTCCGTACCAAAAGGGTAAAAACGGTACCCTATTACTAAGACTCCGATGACCGTCTGTCTGTCTGTCACCAGACTGTATCTCATGAACCGTGATAGATAAACAGTTGATTTTTTTACAGATGATGTATTTCTGTTGCCGCTATAGCAACAAATACTAAAAACAGAATATAACAACAAACGTGATTTTTTTGCAGGTTTTTTGTATAGATAGTAGTATATAGAATCCTTCGTGTGCGAGTCCGTCTCGCACTTGGCTTGTTTTTTTTATTATAAATGCGAAAGTTGGAAGTTCAGAAGAATAAATCCACCCTTTAAAGTCAGATATTTAAATCTACACTAATAATTATGAAGAGAAAAAAAATACCTTTTTGTATGTTTGTTTGTAATGGATAAATTAAAAAACTACTGAACTTATTTTAAAAATACTTTTAGCTGTTAAAAGCTGTATTATCAGCGAATAACATAGCCATATTTTATTTTCCAAAAAATTAGAGATACCTAAAATAGTTGCAATAATGTAACTTAATATATCAAAAATTTGCCTATAATCTTTATTAGTACACCCGTGCGTAGCTGGGACGGGGAGTTAGTATCATCTTTATATAATATATGTTCATCAGGGATAATGTAGGATCCTAATGGTAAAATATTTTTTTAAATCGGTCCAGTAGTTTTGGAGCCTATTTGTTACAAACAAACAAACAATCAAATCTTTCCTCTTTATAATATTAGTATAGACTAGCAGTCCGCTCCGGCGTCGCACGTGTGTAATAATGATTTGATGGGTAATTTTTTTACACCTTGGGTTACATTATCGTAGTTTTCATACGGATCCCTAATAGTTAGACATATGGTATTATGGACTTTTTTGTTTTTTGTAGATATTGATGTTATCTATAAAACTGTAGTACATTAGTTTGCTCTATTGTCAATATTTTCTGCAGCAAACGCAATATAAGGATATTTTTTGTATTTTTTTTCACACGTTGGGTTACATTATCGAAGTTTACATACGGATTCCTAACGTTTTTGAAAACAATCTATAGCCTATGTTCATCAGGGATGATGTAGAATTTAAATGGTAAAAGAATTTTTCAAATCGGTCCAGTAGTTTCGGAGCCTATTCGATACAAACAAACAAACAAACAAACAATCAAATCTTTCCTCTTTATAATATTAGTATAGATAAATTACGCGTTGTTTGTCAGCGATTGACTCCTAAACTACTTAACCGATTTTAATCAAACTTTGCACACCGTGTGCAGTTTGATCAAACTTAAAAGATAGGATAGCTTACATCTCATTTAATAATCGTAACTGTTGACACAGCAACGCGTGGCCTGGTCTGCTAGTATATATACAATAATAGTTTTAATATACCGAAAAAAAAAATTGACCGTTGCAGCAGAAGCTTCTTATGATCTGAGCACTGTCAGCATGATTTATTATTGCACTATCACAAAGTTATCGAGGTTTCCTTTTAACCGAAAATTGGCACTAATTTATGGTCTCAGTACTAGAAAATACTACACAAATTACAACAGAGACGGCGAGCTATTTATGAATGGATAGAATCGTGAAAATATGAGTTAACTAAATATTGTGTTTTTTTAAGGATATTATTTTTAATGTTTTAATTTAAGTTTTAACTACTTAAATTTAATTAGTAACAGACACTGACAATACGTTATTATTTTTTTTGGTGATTAAAAACTAGTGTTGTATATAAAAATACATAGACGTAAAATTTTCAACGCGTGACTAGCAACAGTTAACTCCATAAATAGAGGAACCCGTATTTAAGAGTTACTCTAACTCCAAACTTGTAATAAATCACGTTTAGGATTTTCCAAATATAAAATAAATATAGGCGAACTTTACATTTAGCGCCATCTAGCCCCAAACTAAGCAAAGCTTGTACTGTGAAAACCAGATAACTGATAGAAAATTTACATACTTTTTTTTTTGTAAATGCATACATAGTAACACCCAGACACAGAACAAACATCTATGTTCATCACACAAATGTTTGTCTTGGGTGGGGATCGATCCCACAAGCTACAGCAATGAAGGCAGAATTATTACCAACTGAGTTCTTGAAATAAATTTCTACATCACAGAATTACGGTGTATGAAAGTTTGCAAATCGTATTGTAAATAGACGTAAACAAATTTGACTCGAGGGTAGCGATCTTTAATAAACATTATTATTATAGTTAAATATGACGAAATACCCATTAATTGATACTCTTTTAAAATTACTTTCTTAGTACAAGTGCGTAGATACAACAAATTACGACTTGACTGGGTTCTTCTGGGTAAACAACCTTGACGAAAGATAAAATAGCTGGATTTTATTAAATAATGAGCAAATACCTAATTCTATTAATTTCAAGTTACTTGAAGTCTTCATGCGTCAAATGCAATAACTTGTTAGGGTTCCGTGCCCAAAGGGTAAAAATGGGACCCTATTACTAAGACTACGCTGTCCGTCTGTCTGTCACAAGGCTGTATTTAATGGACCGTGATAGCTAGACAGTTGAAATGTTCACAGATGATGTATTTCTGTTGCAAATATAACAAAAAAACACTACTAAAAACAGAATAAAATTAATATTTAAGTGGGGCACCCATACAACAAACGTGATTTTTTTTGGTGTGTTTTATATATGTATAATGGTACGGGACCCTTCGTGCGCGAGTCCGACTCGCACTTGGCCGGTTTTTTTAATACCCCTAAGTGATAAGAGTGGCGTAACTTTCAGAAAAAACTGAATATTGTTTTTCTGTGAGATTATTGAAATTTGTCGGAACAGCTAGTACATAAATAAATAAATATTAGTGACATGTCACTATGTGTGATTGACTCAGATGATTGTTTAAATAAAAAGAAAGTGTTTAGGTTTCTTAAATACACGTACAAAAAAACGTGCCTAAGGGTTTATTTTTAATCTTCAACCGCCGTAAAAAGAAGATTTGAATCCTAATTCCTAATAATATTATAAATGCGAAAGTTTGTGAGTTTGTATGTATGTTTGTTCCTCAATCAGGCCTAAACGTCAAAACGGATTAAGTTGAAATTTGCTGTAGATGTAGATATAATGCCCGAATAAATAATAGACTACTTTAAAATATGCAAAACATCCCAAAAACTATAAAAAAACGCAAAAGCGGTGATTTCTGTATAGATGGCGCTGGTGTGCAAATCTGATATCACAGACTAAAAACATTCAGTCTTTTCTATTCGATTATTGAAATTTGACAGGACAATGTCTGTCACGGGTCGGCTAGTTTGAAATATTTCTATAATTTATGCATGACTGCTCATTTATTTGATTTGTATAATTTTCAATTGTGTAAAGAACAGTCTAAAGTTGGACCCATTTGAATTATATTTAGTTCCTCCATAAAATGTATTAAACAAAAATCTCTTAACTTTTCAAACATATTCGTTGGTTTTCTTTTTACAAGCTTTTATTTAACTTGCAATGTATGTATCTATGTATGTATGTTACTATGTTTGTTCGGGTGAAATCATGCAACTCAATTTTGAAGCAGTTATTCCCAACCGATTGAGCTGAAATTTTGCATACACCTTTAGTTCTGGTGACAATATAATAATATGACAGCGAGCTGATCTGATGATGGGAGTCAGGAGCTGTTCAACAGTCACTCACAACGGAACTTCTTAGTAAATACTTCGATTGAGCGAAAACTTTGCATTCTTGTCAAACAACAATGACAATGTTATATGATGTGACAGGTGATAGCGCGCTGGTTGGAATGATTTTACAAAAGCTTGTCATTGAAAAATATATTTTCTAAAGAAAACTTAGTTTTTAAAACGTAGGTAGTTTGTTGTTCTTTAAAAGTGGGTCAAGGACTGACCAGGACTACGAGGAGATGTTTTATAAAAGAAAGAAATGAAAGAAAAGTAAAAAAATCATAGTTCAAAATAGAGACATTGTTGATGAATTTAAACTACTTTAGTTTAAAGTAGTTTTTACAAGCTATTATTTATAACCTCAAAAATTAGCAAACCGTTTTTAGGGTTTCGTAGTCAAGAAAACCTTATTTTCGCCAATTCCATCCGTCCGTCCGCAGCCTTACTCAGATACCCTTAGTGCTAGAACGCTGTAATTTGGCATAAATATGCATATTGGTCACGATGACGAAGTGGTAAAATAAAACTTTCAGATTTATAATATTAGTAGGACTAGTTCCCCACTGTTTCACTCACGTGAAGGCACGGGGTAACCGGATGAAGCAGCCTAATTAAAAATACATTTATCAGAGGAAGTATGAAAGTGACGGAAAAGATGAGGAGCAATAATATTAGCATGGTATGGGCATGTTATGAGGAGGGAAGAATGTCACGTGAAGAATATTCGGTGTGAATGTGGTATATTCATAATTTTGTACGTCTACGCCTAATCAGATATTTTAAGTTAGAGATTAAAAATGACAATAATATTTAATGATTTGAGATCCATTTACCTAATTTATTATCAATTTTCTGAAATACTATCATTAATAATATTTTTAGACATAATCAATTCTGTGACATTTTCGTAGCTCTAGCCGTTTAGATTTTAGCATTAGTTGCACTTAGAAAAGCCTCAGTGAACAGTCACTCGTTGTACAATGTACATAATAGCGTTCGTTGAATCGGTCAGCGTATGCCATTTTGCTAGGGTGGCACATTTTTTAAATGTGTGCAGTCTGCGTATGACGTAGAGTCAGCTGGTAGAACACGCGGCGATTCGAATGTCTCGCCATTGTAACCTGATCGGGCTCGTGACAAATGCAAAAAGTACGCTTAGTGCCGCCGACGACGCTCGATGCGAAGCGAGTTTACAATAATGTTCACTCAGATTATTAATTCTTCACTTTTAATTAACCATCTGCAATATTATGTTGAGCTCCACTGCGCACATCGAAAAGTCACATCCTTTGATTTTAAATGAAATAGGATCACGACTAGGTAGGCATCTACTCAGATCTCCAAGCGATCAGGACCATGAAAATGTCTAAGGGATGTCAGAGACATGCCCACATTTTGAATTAGATCATTCTATTCGTGACAGATTGTAAATATTTCCAAGGTTTGACGTCAGGCAGCGAAAACACCCCAAGTCAAATCCTTCTACAACATCTACAAAATTTCGGCATATTCGGTTGGAGAGAACTGGTTTAAAATTTATTTGCAAGATTTGACCTAAACATACACACCTACATACCTACATACTACAAGAAACAGCCCAACAGGTGAAATAAAATAATAAGGGTTTGTAATAAGCATTAGGGCTTCAATACACTAAACTCTATTTCAAGAGTGAAATAGAGTTTAGTGTATTGACTCATACACATACCTACATCAAAACATGCACACACACACACACACAAAAACTCACACCGACCTAAAGAGCTTTAGTTTAGGATCTATATTTTTTTTAGGGTTCCGTACCCAATGGTAAAAACGGGACCCTATTACTAAGACTTCGCTGTCCGTCTGTCCGTCTGTCCGTCTGTCCGTCTGTCCGTCTGTCCGTCTGTCCGTCTGTCCGTCTGTCCGTCTGTCCGTCTGTCCGTCTGTCCGTCTGTCCGTCTGTCCGTCTGTCCGTCTGTCCGTCTGTCCGTCTGTCCGTCTGTCCGTCTGTCCGTCTGTCCGTCTGTCCGTCTGTCCGTCTGTCCGTCTGTCCGTCTGTCCGTCTGTCCGTCTGTCCGTCTGTCCGTCTGTCCGTCTGTCCGTCTGTCTGTCTGTCGGTCTGTCCGTCTGTCTGCCACAGGGCTGTATCTCATGAAGCGTAATAGCTTGACAGTTTAAATTTTCACAGATGATGTATTTCTTTTGCCGCTATAACAACAAATACTAAAAACAGAATAAAATAAGTATATAAGTGGGGCTTCCATACAACAAACGTGTTTTTTTGCCGTGTTTTAAAGACGGTATATGGTATATGGTATATGGTATATGGTACGGAAACCTTCGTGAGCGAGTCCGACTCGCACTTGGCCGGTTTTATTTAAAATTATTTTCATGTAGTATATTTGGGGGCACGGCAGTGCCCCCGCCAAGTCGAGCGCGAAGCATTTTGTATACAGTTAGGAACAAATTGCACTTGTCCAGGATTTTTTCATACGTTGGGTTACATTATCGAAGTTTTCATACGGATCCCTAATATTTTTAAAAATATTCTATAGCCTATGTTCATCAGGGATAATGTAGAATTTTAATGGTGTAAGAATTTTTCAAATCGGTCCAGTAGTTTCGGAGCCTATTCGATGCAAACAAACAAACAATCAAATCTTTCCTCTTTATAATATTAGTATAGATTCTCACACATCGTAAGAGACCCGCTTGCTTTACTCAAGTAAAATATAATTTATCTGTGTCGCAACATTTGACCTCAATCAAAATAAGCGTAATAGTAATATGTTAGAATTATGCCAGTGTTAATGTGTCGAAACTGAATATTGTCAGGGCAACTGTAACAGCTTACTGTTGCATTTTTGCCGTTTTGCATAAAACACAATACGGTTTCCTTGTAGTCAATATTATTAACTACTTTTTAGGGTTCCGTATCCAAAGGCTAAAAAAACTGGTCAAGTGCGTGACGAGCCACGACAATGTAGAGTTTTGTAGTTTACATAGCTATCAATGTTATCTAGGTAATTTTCAACGATATTTGTACTAAAAAGTTTACTTCTAGTTTACGATTAATCGTCGAGCAATCTAAAAATGTTTTACAGATGAGTATCTACTTAAATTAAAGACAGTTTATCACTACATAGTATAAAGCAAAGTCGCTTTCCGCTTTCCCGCGTCTGTATGTATGTTTGCTTATATCTTTAAAACTACACAACGGATTTTGGTGCGGTTTTAATTAATAGATAAAGTGATTCAGGAGGAAGGTTTATATGTATAATAACATGCTTAATATATTAGAGAACCACTGATAATTTTAAGATTTCAAATCAGCGCGACTTTTTTTTTTTAATTTTAAATGCTGTTAACGAGTATACAAAGACATTCTATAATATATTTTGGTATCAGTTTTTTTTAAGTTTGATAGTTTTTATTTTTATCGTATTTTCGTCTTGTCTTCCATTCAGGCACAGCCAACATCATCATCATTTTCTTCTTCTTTTCCCACTTAATAAATCACTACATAGTATAAAGCAAATTCGCTTCCCGCTTCCATCGTCTGTATGTATGCTTATATCTTTTAAACTACACAACGGATTTTGATGCGGTTTTTTTTAATAGATAGAGTGATTCAGGAGGAAGGTTTATATGTATTAAAACCGTGCGCAGCCGGGGCGGGTCGCTAGTAACAAATAAACAAATATTGATGGACATTATCACACAGAGCCATCTAGACCCAAACTAAGCAAAGCTTGTACTATGGGAACTAGATAACTGATAGAATACCATAAGTAATATTATCATAAGTATCATATACAACACCCAGAGACAGAAAACAAATACACTAATATTCATTCATCACACTAATATTTGTCCTGGGTGGGGACCGAACCCATAACCTACAGCGAAGAAGGTAGAGCTACCACCAGCAGAGCTGTGGGGCTATTTGTCGACAAACATGTTGCGAAAAGGTTTTGGCGTATATTTTACAACCGGCCGCCTGCCTGACATCAACCCTCTTTGGGAAAAAGGACCAGCCGAGTAGAAGTATCATAATTAACGTGATTATATTATATGGGTCCACCAAGATAACTAATTTTGGGTGGCAGCACACCAACAAACATAGCTACAATTTTATTTTTAACACTTAATAAAGTAAGAAAAAATGTTCACTGTACCCTCGCGTCACAACCATTTGACTATGTAGAATATGTACCTCAGCTAAAATAAAAATATGCATGTACAGTACGAAAACTTGCAAAGCGTAGGGCATTTTAAAAGCTCCTGGGTGGCCCACCACTACTTTTTACATGTGTATATTTTACTCGAGCGTCAACTTTCATTCTCGTCCTTCGACAAACAATATTCAATCTTATGTACAGCACAACAAGGACCATTTAAGCTAATGAAGATTTAAGAATAGCTTATCGGAAATATTGTTAAAGCACATTGCTATATCGGTCGAGTACTAAGTACAATGGGGCTATTTCACGAGCTAATTCACATTGTTGCATTTTTTTATCTTGATTAAATTCTTCTGATTGAAGTTTAATGCAATAGGTGGGTAGGTGCGTGTAAGAGTAAAACTTGCAAATTAATTGTACTTGCATTACGGGAGTAGGTATCTACCTATAGGTACTTTAGAACCCACATTTCAATAAAAACGTCCAGTTTTCAATTCTACATCAAAAAAAAGAATTCAAAAATCATTTATTTCAATAAAATCACAAGGATCAATTTGCAACGACTTAGGAACTAGGTGAAGCTACGCCGATTCCACGCGACCAAGCCTAGAAGAATCAGGCAACAAACACGGCTTGGGGTCTACCTTTTTTTTAATGATCCTTTCCTTAATGCTATGTAGAGCTCCAGTGTGATGCTAATCGAACAAGGTGAAGGCTCAAACAAGCATACTAAAATTATAAATCCGAAAGCTTGTGTGGATATTTGAATGTTTGGGGCTCAATCATCCCCAAACGGATTTGGTTGAAACTTGGAATACACATAGCTTAACCATGTCCATACATATGTCCTGGAATAGCATATATTTAGACAATTCTTAAAATTATATTCGCATTAACACTGTTTGCGCCCTTCTCTATATCTCCAGACTTTTCTAAATCCCCTTCTTAGAGAAACTCCAAAACAAAACAGTTCACCTTGTTCACTCTTCTGCAGAGGGCACCGGGGTGAAATAATTATTTATCACCGAACCGAACCGAATTTCTAGATTTTTTCTCTCAACTTTTATTTCTTCTCAAAACCACCTTCTTTTCTTTTAACGCCACAGCAACTGACGTTGCTTTGCTTTTTTGTTCACAAGGCTCGCTGCTAGTAAAGAGGCTGCATTAAAAGGAGGAAATATAAAAGTCTGGCTCCAACACACACTAAGGAAAACTAGTGAGGAAACCAGTTAGTATTCTTACAAGCGGCGTTGGGCTTGCAACCTGCGTGGTTAAAGAATGCTAACCTCTTTAGTCATCTTCAAGGATCTAAGCGCCTTGAGATCTAAGTAGATGTCTACCCTGCTTTTATTACAATCGCGATCTTATTTCATCACTACATAGTATAAAGCAAAGTCGCTTTCCGCTTCCCGCGTATGTATGTATGTATGTTTGCTTATATCTTTAAAACTACACAACGGATTTTGATGCGGTTTTTTTTATTAGATAGAGTGATTCAAGAGGAAGGTTTATATGTATAATACATGCATAATATAGTAGAAAAACATTGATAATTTTAGAGGTTTCTAATGTGATGTCGTAAATAAACACATTTTTTTGCGCTTACATTGCGAACGCTGGCTGAACTCTACGAGATAGATCAAAATAATGTACTAAAGTATTGTACACCTTAAAAACGTCTACAAAAAAGTCCACGATGGTATTAGAAATGTCTTACGCACAGCGAAGCGGGCACGGGTCAGCTAGTCTTATATATAAAAATGAATCGCAAAATGTGTTGGTAAGCGCATAACTCAACAACGCCTGGACCAATTTGGCCAATTTTATTTTTTAAATGTTCGTTCAAGTTCAAGGATGGTTTCTACGGCGAGAAAAAATCGAATAATTGCCGGAAAACCATAAAAAACAGCCCTTTTCGGGAACGGGAACGGGAACTTAAGACAACATTTGTTAATTCTAAAGCGATACGAAGTTCGCGGGGTAGCTTGTATCTTATATAGACGGCCTCACAGCTCAGTTGGTAGTAGCTCTGCCTTCAGCGCTGTAGGTTGTAGGTTCGATCACCACCCAGAGCAAACATTTGTGTGATGTACATAGATGTTTGCTCTGTGTCTGGGTGTTAGTATATTATCATGTATGTATTTACAAAAAAAAAGTATTTAGGTATTCAATTATCTAATTCCCATAGTACAAGCTTTGCTTAGTTTGGGTCAAGATGGCGATGTGTGACAAATGTCCACCAATATTTATTATTTATTTCACTACATAGTATAAAGCAAAGTCGCTTTCCGCTTCCCGCGTCTGTATGTCTGTATGTATGTTTGCTTATATCTTTAAAACTACGCAACGGATTTTGATGCGGTTTTTTTTAATAGATAGAGTGATTCAGGAGGAAGGTTTATATGTATAATAACATGCTACCCGTGCGAAGCCGGGGCGGGTCGCTAGTATTTTCATAAAGCAAATTGGCCTATACAAACTTTATGGATAACATTAATTAAATCAAACTTTGTTGTAAACTGTGGCACGGATTTACTTGTGTTGTTTTAATTTAAAGGTGATAAGTGAAATTTTTGACATTTTATATGGGCTGAGTCTACACGGATAAGATGGAAAAAGTGATAAAACTGCATTATCTTGAAAACCATCAAACTTAAAAAGAAACTGTCTGTAATTTATTTAGCTAGTAGGATTATCTAACAAATTATATAAAAATAAACTGTTTAGCTATTCATAGTTTTGATTAAAAACGAAACTAGTGTTTTTGAAGAGCCAACTTTGGAAAATAAATCTATCGAGTAAAGTTTCACCAATCGCGTTTCTGTCTGTAATTTATCTAGATTATATCCTTAACTTATCTCTGTCATAAAAATCAAAACTGCATGTTTTGCGGTTATTGAGAAAAAACTATTCTGCATTCATCAAAAACATTTATTACTCGCCTTAACTGTGGCACGGATATACTCACATATCGGCACATTTTTTTTGGTAATCTTTTTTATTTGGATTACCCTGATTTTTTTTCTATGGGAGGATTGACATTTGGAAAAGAGAACGTATACCGTACAGTCAGCTAGTTTCTATATACACTTTATTTTCATAGTATTCAAATAGAAAGATTTTATGAGAAAAATATGGATTTAATACCTACGTATCAGATGAAATACAAGAATGCGAGGTGCGATACGAGTCTTTGACATTTCTAGGGTTTCGAAATTTAAAAGGCAAATTTTTGTTAGTTAGGTCCTCTCAATAAGCGAAACTATTGGTTTCAGAGGCCTGAAAAAACTCATGGTAGTAGTACAATAAAATTAAGCTGAAAGGAAAACTATCACAGCTAAGTAGGCTTTAGTAAAATTATAAAATAGACTTAGCAAAAATGTAGTACAAATGCCATTGAAAATTACTTAGATATAAAGTTCTGTGTAAACTACGAAACCCTACCATTGCGCATGGCTTGGCACGCACTTGGCCGGTTTTTTACACATGCTTGTACAAAATTAGCCGTAGTCAATTTGTATATTAAATATTCGAATATTTTATTAAATACGATGTTGGAATTCTCGTAATGCGTCGCGTTTTGAGATTGTGGGCTTGAAAACGTCCATTAATTACCATGCTATTTTCGTTTAATCCCACCCTGCGGGCTACTGTCGTCTCGTCACTATCTCAATGTTACTAGACATTTTTTATTCAAATTTGAAATGTAATTTAATGGAACACGTATTTGTCAAACAGTGTTGAACGAAAATTTAAGATTTCAAATTGTTTATCAATACCCTGTCAAAACAAATAAACATGGACAGAAGTTCATTTAACTATCTATAAAAATAAATCCATATTGTCCTTGGTTACGGAATCACGCGTGAACGGCTGGACCGATTTTGCTTATAATTTTTTTGTTGTATTCGTTAGGGTCAGGATAAGGTTCGTGTGAAAGAAAATTTTGGAAAATTTACCGTTAAGTTAGAAAATTCTTGACAAACGGAAAGTGAAAATTTGACAGAACGTCTGTCGGGACAGCCAGTTTAAAATTATTAGCTTATTATGAGGTTACAATCAATCAGGTATATTTATCGCGATACTACCTTGTTTTCTTTGAGTCGTCGAGCAATAAGAGTTTTAGCACAGTCTAGACGTCGTCGGGATAAAAAACTAAACATAAAAACAATACGATGTAAAAATCAAGCCTTTTCGAATAAAACGCCACTTCTTCCTTTAAACTTCTTCACCCGCTCCACAATAAATTGAGTTGAGACACCTTGCTTGTTAGAGATTGAGTTTTATTTTTCTGCTAGGTATACATTCATGTCTATAGACTACAATTATCTCAAATATTTCGCTTTACAATTTGGAAAATGGTATTTTTGTAATTTTTTAACAAATAATTATACCTATTTGTAGGTAAGTAAGTCATAAACTATACACATACCAAAAAAATATATATATTAGATTGTGCCAATTAAGTGCAAGTACCTATGATGTATCTATTTATTCTAAACTAGTGGAAACCCTCGCGACTTCGTTAACGTAAAGTTATTTTAAAACCTTCACTCCCGCTTCACCCCTTTAGGGGTTAGTAGTGGGATACATACATACACACCAAAAGAAATACAAATTTCAAATTTCCAAATTTCAAGTTTCTAGGACCAGTGATTTAGGTTGTGGGTTGATAGATCAGTCAGTCAATCAGTCAGTCAATCAGTAACGCAATATATTTAGATATCAAAAATTTTTCAAAAGAACATAGAGACAAATGCAAAAAATAAAAGATTTCACAATCATCATAATGGAGCGACATAAGGAGTCTATGTCTTCTACTGTGGAAAACCGCTGAATTAATTTATGCCCGTGAAATAAGAAAATAATATGTTTTACAACAATTATGTACGTAAATATGTAGATAAAGAGTGGTTGCTCATAAATTTAATTACATATGAATTGTAGAAAATCAAAGGTCATGGCCCACAGGTTCAACTCGTATGATGGCATAAAAATCCTCCTCCGGCCCTCTGAGAAAAAAAATGTATACCTATTCAACATCTAAAAAAATTACAATTTTAACGAAGCGCTAACATAATAATTAATGTACGTATACGAAATACGTTACGGGTGAATCATGTATAGTTTTATCAACTGTCGTCAGAGAGAAAGTGATAAAATTCCTGTGATAATATTTTCTTTATATAGCAAGAAAAATGACCTGCCAGTAAAGAGAACGCATTTTTGTGTTCGAATTCGAGTTTCTTAGTAGAAGAATTTTTCTCGGGTGTCACGGTGCAGCAAATAAATATTGGTCGTGAATTTGAGAAATGAATCGAACTCGCTTTTTTTTAGATGATTCGAAATTTTATCTCTTTCACCCTAATAGCCGGCTGACAAACATGTATCAGCGGTTAATAGGTGCGCTCGCGCAGCTGTTGCGAACAAATCAGCTCGGATATAGCTGACACTGTCAAAAAGCTAACACTGCGGCGCGAGGGATAACCTACCGGCGTCTATAGCCCTATTTATTTATCAATTATTTTCCAATATTAATGACGTCAATACAATATGTTTGTTACCTTTGTTGAAATGACGTCATAGCCCATGAAGTTGGATAAGGGTAAGGATATGATGATGAATTACGTCAATAACAAATGTTATGTTATTTTTTCAAATCAATGTCAGATTAGTCAGTTATAAATATTTGTGATGACTTATGTTGTTTGCATTTCATTTTTAAAAAATCAATTCAAAATTCATTTTAATTTTATAAAAAGATTTTAATTTGAAATAAATATAGTCGCTAGTAGGGGTTCAATGGGGATTTCTGGACAAAAAGTCCAGAAATGCCCATTACACACTCAATGCACTGCCAATGGGGATAACTGGACTTTTTGTCCAGAAATGCCCATTGATGGGGATAGTCAATGGGGATTTCTGGACTAATCCGTTATTTCATGTTTCTTTTGCCTTCGAATTCCAACGCCAGACGTCACCATCGTTACCAGTGGCTTGAGCACGAACCACTATCGTATCGTCTAAATGCCAAAACTGACACTTTTACTATACAAAAAGTGTCAGTTTTCTCGTTTATTTGTACGATACGAAAGTGGTTCATGCTTTGCCAGAACTTGCAGAACAGAAGTTTCAACTCTAACAGGTTATTTACTGAGTTCCATTGAACAACTCCTGAATCCATATCAGATAAGCTCATTAGCGTATTTAGCCGTTCGCTCTTAGCGTACACCGCACCCTAACAAGCGAAGACATTACAAGGAGGGTCGCGTCTTCGTTCATTCAAGATCGGAGAAAGCATCCTACGTATTTAAAAATAGATATTGTACAATATTTATTGGCCATCTCTTTGGGATTCGATTTAATATTTAACATTGTGAAAATATAGTACGCACGTGTTTATGAGATTGAGCTGCGATTTTCTCGAATCCACTTTGGTTCTATTTTAACCGAGTAGAAATAAAATGATCGTTCCCTAACATTCCTGTATTTTTTCTGCCTTCAGCGCTGTAGGTTGTGAGTTCGATTCCTATACAGGGCAAATATTTGTGTGCTAAACATAGATGTTTGTTCTGTGCCTGGGTGTTAATATGTATAATAAGTATGTTAATATAGATTTTGACACGGGTCTTTATCACGTAATTACCTTTAATTTACTTGCCCGACGTTTCGACTATGTTACAATAGCCATGATCGCGATCAAAGCCAATCAAAATCTATAGTTATGTCTACTATTATATAGTTCGGCCGTTCAGAGAATGCGTTCCTGACACCTATCAGTTAGTCACGACTAGTGATGGGCACAACATAACACTGAGTTCGTTACCGTTCCACCAAAATGAACCGCCGCGTTATTTTTAAGATTATTTTCGTTTTAAATTGGCGGAATCATTTAAAATTTATATTTTAGTTATTTAAGTGGAAACTACCGATGCTACTTTCTTTCGCGCGTTCGGTTTGGTCGTAGTTTTATTTTTATATTTAATAAAAGTTATCTTATAGTCCATTATTTTCAAATTCTTAAAAAGAAAAACAAACGTATTATTTTATAAAGTATAACTGTATAAGAACAGATTACGATACTATTATTGCCTGTTATTGTTAGCACAGCACTACAAATATAAAGCGCTGACATAAACTTGTAATAGCGCAGTTTAGATTTAGAAAAATATTGTTTACCAAGTTATTTGACACTCAGTTTGGCACAAAATTATAACATTAATTGATTATTGATATAATAATGTTGTTTTAATGCTCATCAATTGTTAAAACGGTAAACAACCAGCAATAATATTTTTATCGTAACTGCAACGCCATTACAAAGTTACGTCGTCAGTTCAATCGCGACGTGTCAGGAACGCATTCTCTCAACGGCCGAACTATAATCACGATAATTTTAAAAATAAGTATGTATATACAAAAAAAAGTATAAAGTATTCTATTAGTTGTCTAGTTCTCATAGTACAAGTTTTGCTTAGTTTGGGGCTAGATGGCACTGAGTGTAAAGTCCGTCAATACTTAAACATTTGAGTGACTTATATTTTTATTCAAAATGAAGGAAATATTATTAAGGATTTTCTGAATATAGCTTTGAAAAATAAATGAACAACCTACGCCCTACTTACGATTGTATTCGAAAATTATCTATTTTTACCAATATATTTGTAGCAGATTGCAAAAATGTGAGCCATCTTAGAGCCCTTTTACCATCTATATATATAAAAATGAATGTTTGTCTGCATGTCCTTTATAGAACCGTAAACTATGCATTTGATCATGTGATGATCTTTAGGAAAGTTGTTGTGCATGAGCCTACGAAGGTTTCTGAGTTGGTTATAAATATTTAATATAGAATTTGCATGAATAATCAACTATTATGACAGACGGGCGACGGCTAAAGTCCCCAAAAACCATAATTAGTTTTCCGTCGTTATGTGAAATTTAAGTTGAAAATACGAATAAACTTAAAAAAAAACCAGCCAAGTGCGAGTCAGACTCGCGCACGAAGTGTTCCGTACCATTATTTATAAAAAAGAACAAAAAATCACGTTTGTATAAGAGCCCGACTTAAATAAATATTTATTTTATTCCGTTTTTAGTATTTGTTGTTACAAAGACAACAGAAATACATAATCTGTGAATATTTCAACTGTCTTGCTATCACGGTTTATGAGATACAGCCTGACAGACAGACGGACAATGAAGTCTTAGTAATAGGGTCCCGTTTTTACCCTCTGGGTACGGAACCCTAAAAATAGGCTGAGCTACCTACGATCTTACTTCCCCCTCAGATCTCCAGATGTACAAATACTTGAAGATATCTAAGAGGGCTAGTCATGGGCAGCTAATGCTCCAATCTATTAGGCCGACAAGGCTTATGTCAAAACAATTTAAACAGCAGTTTGCCAATCACTATTTACCAGTTCCGATGCGGTGTTGATAGGCTTGTAACCTGTCACAATATGAAAGCTAACTACAGCATAATGAAAGCATGTACTAAATCTAATATTCGGAAATTCGACTAACCCCTTTCAGACTTCAAGGATCTAAGGCTTGCTAATCTTAGACCCTTAAAAACACACAATCGTGTGGAAGTCGAAACCGCCACGTTTCTGAGTCGCTCCGCACGAAAAAAGTCGCGAAAATTGGTTAAAATTATTAGGTATAATTTGAAGATATCCAAGCGCTTACATTCTAAGCGGTTGGATATCTTGAAATTTTGGTGTGTAGAGGTGCACTTCGAAAAGAAACCCCGAAATTCAACCCAAAAGGGGTTGCAACGGGGTCGAAGTCTAAAAATTCACGTGAATCTAGTCTAGGGTTTCTACTAGTTAAAGATAAAAAAATAAAATAAAATAAACAGGATCACGACTGTAATCCCCAAGTATGTAGACATCCTCTCAGATCTTAGTCAGAGACACGTCCAAACATTATATTTTTTTGGCACATGCCCACATTTTGCAGTAGTTAGCATTCCATACGCGACAGGTTGCAAGCCCATCGCCGCTTATAATAACACTAACTGGTTTCCTCACGATGTTTTCCTTCACCGTTGTAAGCACGTGTATTTGATGCGCATATAAATTTTCGAATAGAAAAATCCATTGATGCACGCCGAGATTCGAACCCACGACCTTCAGATTGAAAGTCGAGGTATATCCCACTGGGCCAACACGGCTTTTTACTTTTTTTTTTAGTTAAAGATACCTATTAATACAAATATTAATCATATTTTTGTAATATCATGACCTTGTTTCTGTTTAGGAGCAGTTATCGATACATGCGGTGTCCACACACGAGCTGTTAAAACCAAAAGACGAGCCTTCGTACTCCTTGGCAGCATCATCGAACTTGTGCTCCGTGAACCTTTCAGGTAAGTGGACTTTGGTATGATTCGACCCACAAATTAAACATATTATTATAGTCTATGTCACTCTCACAATTTAGACGAATCAAATGACGTCAATAAATTTGGGCTGTAGATTCAATAAAGAATGGACATAGCGCCCGCCGCCAACAACGTAGGAGTGCACCTACAAGTATTCCCAAAGAGGGTTGAAAGTAGGCAGGCGGCCGGATGTAAAACATAAGCTAAATCCTCTTCGCAACATGTTGTGCCGATCCCACATTAAGTGGGAAAAGGGGAAGAAAATGATGATGATTATATACATACCTACCTACATACGCTCAAAAAACATTACCCTACTTGTGCAGTTGGGTTTTAGTTCTTTATCACCGTATCCTTGGTTCACCCACTATACCACCCACTTGGTTCATAACACTATCGAGATGTCGATCATTCGAATGTTATTTTCCCAGTTTTCTGAACCGTGATCTTAGCGGAGGTTTGTAGACGTTTTTAGAACTATTATTTTCTGTAGAAAAATATTTTTTTAAAACAAGCATTTTTATAACCATCTTCTTGCTAGAGATCGGTAATCTGCAACATTGTATCGTCCAAATGTCAAAACTTACTCTTCACTATCACTACATAGTATAAAGCAAAGTCGCTTTCCGCTTCCCGCGTATGTATGTATGTTTGCTTATATCTTTAAAACTACCCAACGGGTTATGATGCGGTTTTTTTTAATAGATAGAGTGATTCAGGAGGAAGGTTTATATGTATAATAACATGCTACCCGTGCGAAGCCGGGGCGGGTCGCTAGTATACAATAAAATAAGTGCCAGTTTTCACATTTGAACGATGCGATGTCGATACGATAGTGGTTAGTGCTAACCTCCCAAACCAGCGCGCTGTCACCTGTCACATACCTAAATATGACATTGTCATTAAAACTTCACAGGTATGCAAAGTTTAAACTCGATCGATTTACAAGGAGTTCATCAGATTAGTTGGCTGTCATCATTATTACTGTTTGGTCACCACAGGTAAACTTACCCACGCTAAAATTCAGCTTAACTTGTTAGGGCAACTGGTAAAAAAGTACTAAAAAACTGGCCAAGTACGAGTAGAACTCGCGTTCGAAGGGTTCCGTACCATTATCTATCTGAAACGCCAAAAAAGCACGTTTATTGTGTGGGACCACTTAAATATTTATTTTATTCTGTTTTTAGTATTATAGCGTTGTTATAGCGGCAACAGAAATACATCATCTGCGAAAATTTAAATTGTCTAGCTAATCACGGTTCATGAGATACAGCCCTGTGACAGACCGGGGAATAGGGTCCAGTTTTTACCCTAACTAAGGCAACATTATTAAAAGCTTGTAATAATATTATATTCTAATTTCGAGATTCTATAGCAAAAGCAAAACCTCTTACATGGACCTTTTGATTGATCTTTCTCAGGTCGACGATAGAGAAATCCTTAAGCTTAGTTCCACTATGGGATTTAATAGTGCCTCTGTGTATGCATAACTAATCGTAAAGCAATAATATTAGTTCCATTTTAGAGGAAAGTAGCTGCTCTTATATTACAAAATGAGATCATTAAAGCCGAGCTTGATGTTTCATGCCAAAAAGCCGATGTTTTTCCTTATTTTGCTTCGGGCCACGTAGTTGATCCTTTGCTTCGAGGTTATTCCGATTATTCCGAACGTATAATATCCCATTACTTTGTCTTGATGGAGTTTAATTAGAAACAATGCGCGTAGGTACCGAATGCTTACATCAATGGTTAAATCAGGCATCAAAAACTTTGTAATATGGGATGTTTACTTTTGAATTTATTTATCAAGTGCGTATTTATCTTGGTGTCACGTTGTGCCAGCTCGCCTTAATAGTGCGCCTAATATTCGTTTCCTGTTTCAAGTCAGCGACCGGAGCTGACGCGCGACTCAGGTCTTTGAGGGTTCAGCTGTGTTGGCACGAACTTAAGTATATAATTTACGAGCGAACGAGCATTGTTCATTCAGAACGGCTCCGGCTGATTGGCGATATTAAAAGTGTCAAGCCGCCGTTGCCGGAAATTCATTGATAGATTTAATCGCCTCAGTCTAAAATAGCAATGCGGTACAGTAGAATTCGATTTGAGAAGTAAATTGCTAAGTCATTAATGCCGTCCGGTCGATTCGACCGAAGCACTAAAACTGACGCTATTTTCACGGAGATTTCCGAGATCCTTGAAGTGGGTAGTAACGTTCTACGTTAATATAGAGGTTATGGTATGTTTGATAAACTGAACAATTGGGTCATACTCTTAGTATGTGTGACCCGACGTTATTTAGAAAATCAAATAGCTGCTAACTTTGTTTTTACCTTGTTAACTGCTAAAGCAGCTTTGCATTCGCGCACCCCTTTTATTTACAACTAGCGACCCGCCCCGGCTTCGCACGGGTTTAATACATATAAACCTTCCTCCTGAATCACTCTATCTATTAAAAAAACTGCATCTAAATCCGTTGTGTAGTTTTAAAGATATAAGCAAACATACATACATACATACCTACATACAGACGCGGGAAGTATGTAGTGATATACTATGTAGTGATAACATTGCTATCTACGTCAAAAGTTTTTCGAGGGTATTTAATTCCCATACAAACTGGCTAAATGGAAATTTAAAAGGGAATGATGAGCTTTTAAGTTCATGATATGTATAAAAAGACAGAGTTTTACAAATGGAGTTTTTGGCAGGTATTTTTTCCCTTTTCTGTCGTATCTGAATGAAAAAGTGATATTGTTGGTAGTTTTAATCTCTTGTCTAATAATTCTCAAGATAACTCTTGATTCAACTCTCTCTCTCTCTCTCTTAATCTGTAACTACTTAAGGTACGTTATGTATTATTTTTATTGTGAAATAAATATTTTTCTATTTTTAGGGTTCCGTATTTTATTTTACCTTTCGAAATAACAAACACAAAAATAAATTTTGATAACTTTATATTAATAAAAAAAAAGGGATTTGTTCCTTGCTAAATACGTATTATTATCTAGCTAGTATAGTTATTAAAGCCCTGTATATCGACGATTGCTCTTTTTCGAAACGAAAAAAGAAATACTTCTGAACAAGTCACATCTCCTATTTTTATAAATATATTACTTCAGATTCCTACCTAGATTTCTATTAAGCTGAAAAAATAATAGCTTTTGATAAGTAATTATACATAATTTATATCATTAATTTATTCGAAAAGCAAAGGCGGACCACGCGCCGCCCATGGTGCCCCGTGTGTCATTGCAGCGGTCGGTAGGATTATTTATCGAAGTGATTAAAGATGGGTACATCTTTATTCACATATACTATACATTATATAAATAGGAGATGTGGCTTGTTCAGAAGTATTTCTTTTTTCGTTTCGAAAAAGAGCAATCGTCGACATACAGGGCCTTAAGCTTCACCGGACATCGGTGAAGTTTCTTGAAGTCCAATGACATGGCGAATTCTGCTACCATTTCCATAGACAATACCACAGTCTAAGGGTTAGTTTTCATCTCCAAACACAGAACTCTCAAATATTCGAGTTGGAAAATGCCGAGAGCTGTATTTGTTCCTCTCCGCGCAGGTGGAAACTCACCCTACGATAAGACGATTTGCTTACGATTCAATCAGTCAAAAATGTCAAATGACAAAGATTCTTTTTACAGTCATCCTCTACATCTACAATACCGAAATAATCATTGAAATCGGACCATCGATGTAGGTATACGAGTATAAAAAGAAAAATAAGTGTTAGCATTTCCTAAATGAAAGTTGGTGCTTTATTAGTTATTTTTTTTTACACTTTGCGTTACATTATTAAAGTTTAACAGGGATGCCTTATTTTTTCTTGTAATTAATATAGCCTATGTTCATCAGGGATAATGTAGAATTCTAATGGTAAAAGAATTTTTCAAATCGGTCCTGTAGTTTCAAAGCCTATTCAACGCAAACAAACTAACAAATAATCAGATCTTTCCTCTTTATAATATTAGTATAGACTAATAGGACTGTAATTTGCGGCAAGAGCCTATATTAGTTATGTACTTACCTACTAAGTTAGATTAGTAGTTACCCTATATATAATCTTTCTTCTATTTTACTATACAAAATATAATACTATGCAAAGTCGGGTTGCTACAACACTTATAACTCGAGAACTGCTCGATCGATTTTCATGGTTATGTTTCAAACTATCGTGATTAGTAGACATAACTATAGATTTAGACACTGGTCTTTATTACGTAATTAGTAATTACCTTTAATTTATTTTCCCGACGTTTCGACTATGTTACAAAATAACCATGTTCGCGGGCAGACTGGAGTACTCGGAGCTACCGTCGAGAAGCGGAAGCTGTTGAAAAAAACCGGCCAAGTGCGAGTCGGACTCGCGCACGAAGGGTTCCGTACGTTATCTATAAAAACGGCAAAAAAATCATGTTTGTTATATGGGGGCCCCCCTTAAATATTTAGTTTATTCTGTTTTTAGTATTTGTTGTTAGAGCAGCCACATAAATACATAATCTGTGAAAATTTCAACTGTCTAGCTATCACGGTTCATGAGATACAGCCCTGTGACAGACAGACAGACGGACAGCGAAGTCTTAGTAATAGGGTTCCGATTTTACCCTACGGGTACGGAACCCTAAAAACTACCCTCACTTGGTCTTCAGAAATATCATGATTATTAATTTGTTAAATTTGTCTTCGCCCTAAATAGCAGAATAACTATTAAAACATCGAGAACGGGGACGGGAACTTAACACAACATTTGTTAATAAAGCGGTACGTAGTTCGCTGGGTCAGCTTGTAGGTATTTAAAACAAAGTCAGGTTTGTTACAACATTTATAACTCCAGAAATGCTGGACCGATTTTTACGATTTCTATTTGTTGGATTCGTCTCAGTCCCGAATAACAGAATAAATAATATAAATAAATAACTCATAAGATGAGTAATAAATGTTTTTGATGAAGCGTTTTTTCTCAATAACCGCAAAACATACAGTTTTGTTTTTTATGACAAAGATAACTTAAGGATTTAATCTAGATAAATTAAAGACAGAAACACGATTAATGAAACTTTTCTCAATAGATTTATTTTCCAAAGTTGGCTCTTCAAAAACACTAGTTTCGTTTTTAATCAAAACTATGAAAAGTTAAATAGTTCATTTTATATAATTCGTCAAATAATCATATTTTTAAATATGATGGTTTTCAAGATAATGCAGTTTTATCACTTTTTCCGTCTTATCCGGGTAGACTCAGCCCATACAAAACGTCAAATTTCACTTATCACCTTAAAACATGCGGTACTGATTCAAAAGCGGTAAAAAATTCGCTAGCTCAGCTAAATAAGAATAATTATAAGACAAGTGATGAATAAGTTGAGTTCCAAACAGCCACGTAACCATAGGTATTCAGGGATTAGTTGTTTACATTATCATCGCACCCATCTTGTCTGAACCCTTACCTACTCCATGACATCATTCATAGTATGAACTATGAAGACAATAATTAATATGTCGTTTTTAGGGTTCCGTACCCAAAGGGTAAATCGGGACCCTATTACTAAGACTTCGCCGTCCGTCTGTCTGTCCGTCTGTCTGTCACAGGGATTATACATATTAACACCCAGAAACAGAACAAACATCTATGTTCATCACACAAATATTTATCCTTGTTGGTGATCGAACCAACAACCTACAGCGCAGAAGGCAGAGCTACCACCAACTGAGCTGTGAGGCCAGTCTATAAAACTACGGACAGCGAAGTCTTAGTAATAGGGTCCCGTTTTTACCCTCTGGGTACGGAACCCTAAAAAATAGGATCACAACTGTAATCTCCAAGTAAGGTAGACATCTTCTCAGATCTTCAGACGCTTAGATCCTTTGAAGATGTCTAGTGGGGGTAGTCAGAGGCACGTTCAAACAATATATTTGGCAATTCCATACGTGACAGGTTGAAAGCCTATCGCCGCTTACAAGTAAAATTCAAAATAAGGTGCAAATCAAGATTGCATTTCCTCGATCCATCGCCAGGTACGGGTCGCTGGGGTATCGAATAGTGAACTACGATTATAGTCATAAAGCAGTCCATAACTAATCCAGTACAAATATGAAAACACATTTTGCGATTTTAATGCATCACACCGAGGCACCTTTAACACAGTTTACACCTTAATCGATTTGACATCGAGAGAAATCGATTAGATTTGTGCTGATAATTGTTTTACGATGGTTTTATCATCGCAGTTCTAAGTTTTATTAAGAAATAACAGGTGTATCGAAGAAATAGTCAAAACAATACTTCCAATAAGAACCTTTTAGGGTTCCGTACCCAAAGGGTAAAAACGGGACCCTATTACAAAGACTCCACTGTCCGTCTGTCTGTCTGTCAGGCACAAGGCTGTAACTCATGGACCGTGATAGCTAGAAAGTTGAAATTTTCACAGATGATGTATTTCTGTTGCCGAATGTAACAACAAATACTACCATACAACAACCGTGATTTTTTTGTTACGGAACCTTTTGTGCGTGAGTAACCCGCACTTGGCCGGTTTTTATTGGTTTATTTATATGCATTTATTTATTTCAATGTCAAAATGTTACTCCATTACGTTGTAACCGCTGAAAGGATTTCGATTAAATTTGGAATACGCAGATAGATTAAGACCGGTATTTGAAGATGGCATTTTTAAAACGAAATACAAGTTTTATTAAAATAATTACTCTAATAGAAACGATGACAATACTGATTGACGGACAACGTAGAGCCAAATCCGCTGGTTCTAGAAATGAATCCCCTTATTTCACTTGATATCTATCATCAGGGTAGATTTCCCGGGCCGTGTTCGGGACGTGCCGTGTTAGGGCCGGGCCGGAGCCTTTAATTAGTAGACGGGCCCGGACGGGACACGGATCAGACACTGTTTAACATATCTATACATATAATAAAACTGTAGAAGAGTTCAATTCTGTACATTGAATAAAAACTAAAAAAAATACTCCTAGGTCTTCATACAAGTAACACAAGCCAAAAAAAAAACATTTTTAAATTTTTGTCTGTCTGTTGTCCGACTTTCACGCAAAAACTACTGGACGGATTTTGATAAAACTTTTTTTGTTTTATAGTTATTAGTCCTTGGCAACATATAGGCTATAATTTATTTTGAAGATTGGAATACCAGATATGAAACTATCTGTCGACCAGCGAAGCGGGCACGGGTCAGCTAGTTTTGTATGAAGCAGTCTTCATACAAAATGTATGTAACGTTTCAAATCCCTGGACGCGTCCTGGTGTAATATAAATCTGAAATTTGACTGGCCTCCCAGCTCAGTTGGCAGTAACTCTGTCTTCTGCGCTGTATGTTGTGGGTCTCTGAGTCTCTGGGTCGATTGTTATGAAATGTCATAAAATGATAATATAAAGTCTTGGGACGGACATAGGCTGTTTTTTTTCCAAATATTATTTTTATTTTCAGGAACTTCAATGTTTTACGATAAAGTTGTTAAAAAACGATTTATATAATCTACGAGGACGAAGTCGCAAATAACACTTAGTAGAATATAAAATCAATTTGCGAATTAAAAAAAAAGTTTGTGCCTAAGTATACTTATTTTTGAAAACAGACTCTTTATTAGGGTTCCGTACCCAACGGGTAAAAACGGGACCCTATTACTCAGACTTCGCTGTCCGTCTGTCCGTCTGTCCGTCTGTCTGTCACAGGGCTGTATCTTATGAACCATGATAGCTAAATTCACAGATGATGTATTTCTGTTGCTGCTATAACAACAAATACTAAAAGCAGGATAAAATAAATATTTAAGTCGGGCTCCCATATAACAAACGTGATTTTTTTTGCCGTTTTTCATAGATACAGAACGGTGGTACGGAACCCTTCGTACTTGAGTCCGAGTCGCACTTAGCCGGTTTTTTTAAATATAACCTATATAAGTTATTGCGCAATAAACTAATAAGTATTAACTATTATGTAATTATGACGACCGATCCGCTGGGTCGATTGTAATGAAATTTCATGTGGAGATGGTTTAAAGTCTTTGGGTGGACATAGGCTATTTTTTATCCTTTTGATTTTCAGGAATTTGTATATTTTACGATAAAGTCGCCTAAAATAGATTTCCTAAATCAACGCGGGCAAATTCTTGGGTGATGTATATATATGGGGATCGAACCCACAACCTACAGCGCAGAAGGCAGAGCTACTACCAACTAAGCTGTGAGGCCAGTGATTCCTTTAATTTTAAGTTGTTTATAAATCAGCATTGGCAGCGATTAACTCACACATACTTATCTAAAACAACGACTTGTATCTAGCGGGCAGGGCGTCTTATACCGATGACGTCATCAGAGGTCACGTCCCCTTAACCTGCGTGCTCTTGTTGCAAGCTGCTCATAATTCAATCCGATTACAATACATCAGTACCTACAAAACGACCTATACAAAACTACAAACTCATAACTATAGGTATATTTGGACAAATCATATAGGTACTGTTCAAAATGCTTGAACTATAAAAAATAATAAATAAATAGGATCACGACTGTAATCCCCAAGTACGGTAGACATCCTCTCAGATCTCCAGGCACTTAGATCCTTTGAATATGTCTAATGGGGGTAGGGAGGTACGTCCAAACATTATATTTGGCACATACCCACATTTCGCAGTAGTTTCCGTACATGACAGGTTGCAAGCCCATCGCCGCTTATAAGAACACTAACTGGTTTCCTCACGATGTTTTCCTTCACCGTTTTAAGCACGTGTTTTTGATGTGCATATAAATTTTCGAACAGAAAAATCCATTGATGCACGCCGGGATTCGAACCCACGACCTTCAGATTGAAAATCGAAGTTGAACTAACTTGCTGAATTCGTACTCCGTTGCCTGAAATTGATGATACGATACTTTATCTCGTTGACTGGCCTCACAGCTCAGTTGGTAGTAACTCTGCCTTCTGCGCTGTAGGTTGTGGGTTCGATCCCCACCCAGTGCTGCAAACATAGATGTTTGTTCTGTGTCTGGGTGTTAGTATGTATTTACAAAAAAAGGATATAAGTATTCTAGTAGTTATCTGGTTCCCATAGCACCAGCTTTACTTAGTTTGGGGCTAGATGACGCTGTGTGTAAAGTCGGCCAATATTTATTATTATTATTATCTGTCTGCAGACGTTGTGACTTGTGACGGTCAAAGTGGTCAAACCGCTGAGCCGATTATGATGAAATATCATATTATCTAGTTAGTTAGATAGATAGTTTTAAGTCTTGGGACGAACAAGTCTACTTTTATTCGCAAAATATTTTATTGTGGTTCCTGGAAGGATGTCTATAATGTTTTACGACAAAGTCATCAAAATTCTAAATATTTCCTGAATCTACGCAGATACAATAAACTCAGTTTTGATTCAAAAGGGCTCTATCTATATTTAATAAAACCGGCCTAGTGCGAGTCGGCCTCGCGCACAAAGGGTTCCGTACCATTATCTATAAAAACGGCAAAAAATCATGTTTGTTGTATGGGAGCCCCCCTTAAATATTTATTTTATTCTGTTTTTAGTATTTGTTGTTAGAGCAGCAACAAAAATACAAAATCTGTGTAAATTTCAACTGTCTAGCTATCATAGTTCATGAGATATAGCCCTGTGACAGACAGACGGACAGCGAAGTCTTAGTAATAGGGTCCCGATTTACCCTTTGGGTACGGAACCCTAAAAATTTAAGATGTATGTATAGGTTTTTTTAAATAAGTTTTCTGTTGAATAATATTTTTTTTAAAACAAGCATCTGTAAAATCATTTAAACCATCCAGCACCAGCGCGCTATCACTTGTGAGCTATCGCTATTGTCACATATAGTAT
The DNA here is from genome assembly GCA_912999785.1 of Hydriomena furcata. Lineage (NCBI taxonomy): Eukaryota > Metazoa > Arthropoda > Insecta > Lepidoptera > Geometridae > Hydriomena > Hydriomena furcata. Next base: position 8,012,896 of record OU538821.1, read on the forward strand.
CATATTTATGCCAAATTACAGCGTTCTAGCACTAACCGTCTCATTAATAAACGTAGACTAGCGCAGGATTAAATTTAGTCCAACGCTTACGTTTGGACTAGTCGAATTCAATATTAATAAACAAGGATTAGAAATGGAGTTGCTTACATTAAGCTGGTATTAACAAGTCTTGGTGTAACCTCAGATGATCTTTGGATAAGTAAATTTTTATTAATAGCACCGTAAGGGTCTCTGAGTAAAGCTGCGGACGGACGGACGGAATTGGCGAAAATAAGGTTTTCTTGTTGACTACGAAACCCTAAAAACGGTTTGCTAATTTTTGAAGTTATAAATAATAGCTTGTAAAAACTACTTTAAACTAAAACCGTCTCATTAATAAACGTAGACTAGCGCAGGATTAAATTTAGTCCAACGCTTACGTTTGGACTAGTCGAATTCAATATTAATAAACGAGGATTAGAAATGGAGTTGCTTACATTAAGCTGGTATTAACAAGTCTTGGTGTAACCTCAGATGATCTTTGGATAAGTAAATTTTTATTAATAGCACCGAAGTAGTTTAAATTCATCAACAATGTCTCTATTTTGAACTATGATTTTTTTACTTTTCTTTCATTTCTTTCTTTTATAAAACATCTCCTCGTAGTCCTGGTCAGTCCTTGACCCACTTTTAAAGAACAACAAACTACCTACGTTTTAAAAACTAAGTTTTCTTTTGAAAATATATTTTTCAATGACAAGCTTTTGTAAAATCATTCCAACCAGCGCGCTATCACCTGTCACCTGTCACACCATATAATATTGTCATCGGAACTTGACAAGTATGCAAAGTTTTTTCTCGAGTTCCATTGTGAGTGTCTGTTGAACAGCTCCTGACTCCCATCATCAGATCAGTTCACTGTCACCGTATTATTGCATAAAGTTGCAAAAGTATGCGAAATTTCAGCTCAATCGGTTTAAGATAACCGCTTCAAAATTGAGTTGCAATATTCCACCTTGACAAACATAGTTACATACATACAATGCAAGTTAAATAAAAGCTTGTAAAAACTCAAACAAAACGCTTAAACTTGGAGGTTTCTAAACGACGCCATACAATATTAAATTAATTTTGTAGGTTTAATCCCTACTTATTATATTGAAAGCAATATTTTCTTTTCTTTTTCTAAATAAGTATAATCGAAACCTTCGTAATATTCAAGGGCCGGTATTTCATTTAAACGAACTTGGTTGTTAGCTTCTCAAAGTCAAAATTAAGTAAACAAGTAAATATGCATGATTATTGTATCGATAACTACAATTTAATAAACTTTCAATTGATGCAACACTTATTTGTATTGCATGGTGGGCTCTAGTTTAAATAAGACGTAAGAAGCTAAAAAAATTAACCGGCCAAGTGCGAGTCGGAATCGCGCACAAAGGGTTCCGTACCATTATCTATAAAAACGTCAAAAAAATCACGTTTGTTGTATGGGAGCCACCCTTAAATAATTATTTTATTCTGTTTTTAGTAGTTGTTGTTATAGCAGCAACCGAAATACATAATCTGTGAAAATTTCAACTGTCTAGCTATCACGGTTCATGAGATACAGCCCTGTGACAGACAGACGGACGGACGGACGGACGGACAGCGATGTCTTAGTAATAGGGTCCCGATTTTACCCTTTGGGTACGGAACCCTAAAAACGGCAAAAAACACTTTTGTTGTATGAGAACCCCACTTAAATATTTATTTAATTCTGTTTTTAGTATTTGTTGTTATAGCGGCAACAGAAATACATCATCTGTGTAAATTTCAACTGTCAAGCTATCACGGTTCATGAGATGCAGCCCTGTGACAGACAGACAGACAGACGGACAGCTAAGTCGAGACCCTATTAAAATAATAAGGTCTCGTTTTTACCCTTTGGATACGGAACACTAAAAACAAAGCCAACCCTCAAGGAAATATTTCTAGCTAGGACCCTTTTGTTAAAATTATTTAGAAAAATAAGGAAATTCAGGGTGGATTTAGACAATTTCTGACAACTGAAGACACATCGTGTAAAAACTAAATTGCTCTTACTAAGACTTCGCTGTCCGTCTGTCCGTCTGTCCGTCTGTCTGTCACAGGGCTGTATCTCATGAACAGATATCATATCTCATGATATGATATCTAGACAGTTGAAATTTTCACAAAATTAAATTATGTATTTCTTTTGCCGCTATAACAACAAAAACTAAAAACAGAATAAAATAAATATTTAAATTTAAGGGCAAAAAATAAAAAAAAAAACAAATAACGTGTTTTTTATTGATAATGGTAAGGAACTCTTCGTGCGCGAGTCCGACTCGCACTTGGCCGGTTTTTTTTAGAATAATATGATAATGGCAATGCTTCAGACAATATAATCAACAGCGGCTGCTAATGATGGTATCCAAAAAGAAAAATTACTATTACAGATGATCATTTTGGAAAAGTGCCAATTATCACTACATAGTATAAAGCAAAGTAGCTTTCCGCTTCCCGCGTCTGTATGTAATATGTATGTATGTATGTATGTATGTTTGCTTATATCTTTAAAACTACACAACGGATTTTGATGCGGTTTTTTTTTATAAATAGAGTGATTCAAGAGGAAGGTTTATATGTATAATACATGCATAATATAGTAGAGACACTGATAATTTTAGAGGTTTCTAATGTGATGTCGTAAATAAACACATTTTTTTGCGCTTACATTGCAAATGCTGGCTGAACCCCAAGAGATATATCAAAATAATGTACTACAGTATTGTATACCTTAAAAACGTCTACAAAAAAGTCAACGATGGTATTAGAAATGTCTTACGCACAGCGAAGCGGGCACGGGTCAGCTAGTTATTTATAAAGTAAAATTACTAGTCGTAGCATGTATAGAGTGCACTGAGAAAGGAGTTTACGAAATTCGATTCCTAATGGGATGCATTATCTGTGGTTAATCAGTGCAACGGGTTCCCGAAATTCGATGCCTAAAGGGGTTCAGCGGGGGTTGAAGTTAAGGGCGGATCCAGCTTCACGTGACCATTACTAGGGCAACATTTTGGCTTTAAACGGGATTTGAAGTATGCAGTAATGTAGACTATGGTTTCGTGTGATTGTGACCGAATTTTAAAATTCGAGTGTTCAAAGACAAAAATGATAATTACGAGTAAAATACACTTTTTGCTGCAGTAACGTTATTCTGGCAAAATATTATCGAAATAATGAAAGTAGCCAAAAATTAACTAGTAGGTTGGGTAGCTAATATTTGTGTGTGATTATGAGTCAAAAATTTAAATCTGTGTGTCCAAAGACGCCAGAGATTTTCAGGATTTTGTTAACTATGGCAAAACTTCAAAGTCATCTTACAAGATTTTACATGGACCTGGACCCAGGAAAGGGAGGAGGGGGGGTCATGACCCCCTTAAGCCCCCCCTGGATCCGCCCATGGTCTGTTTGGTAATAATGGAACAAAGTCTAGGTCTATTTCTTTAGTGAGAAATGTCGTACGATATGTTCACAAGTCCCCCACGCTTTTACGTAACAAAAGTAGCATGCTGTGCTCGTCATCGGGTACAATGCGTGCACACACTTTACCTAGAACCTTACGTTACTAAGCTTTATTGTTTAAGAGAACAATTACCTTTTGTACCAGTGTGATATCGACTCCATTATCAGTAGACGCGTTAAGTAACGCTTATGTATCGAATTCAGACTATTTACCGTATAACTCCTTGCGTTGGCACCTTGTAATTTGTCATTGTTCTGATCATTCAGGTTTTGTGAAACAAATGAACAACACAAATATAAAAATTAATCCCTATTTTCCCTGGCATTTTCTTTATCTTCTCACGGCATCACGCGTGAACAGCTGGACCGATTTTGTTAATTATTTTTTGTTGTATTCGTTATTATTAGGAGAAGGTTCTTAAAAAAGAATTTGTAATTTGACAGGACTACGTCTGTCTGGTCAGCTAGTACCTAGTGTAAAAAAATAAATTTTGGTGAAAATTTTACACTGCGCCAGAAGGCTAGAGCCCTAAACTAAGCAAAGCTTGTTCTAAGGGAGATAGGTAACTGGTAAAATACGTAGATATTTTTTTAATACATAATTTTTATAAACTTTTAAAACTTTGTTACAATATTAACATACCATTATTCTGTAGCAATTGACTAGGTATCTATTAATAATCGTTTAGTTTTTGGTGACTACCCCCTAACCTAACTAATACATTTATCGATCTTAAGGTTTTCTCTCGAAGTTTTTCTTCACGTTTTAAATACGTGTAAATGCATATGTAGCTATATATTTTCGAATAAAAAAAACTATTTATTCGAAATTCGAACCCACGAAGTCGAAGTACCCCCGAAGTACGAAATATTGTACATAAGATACCTATCCTACTAATATTATAGTAGATGTAAAAGTTAATGTATTAGTTTGTTTTTTAATTCGTAACGGCTGAACCGATTTGGATGAAAATAAATAGATATAGCCCGTGGTCTTGATCGAGCTACCCCACGTGCGAACGCTTGTTATAAAACATCTTATATTGAGAGTTTCGGAAGTAATTAACACCTGTAGTTAAAAAAACCCCTACAAAAAACATCTTCAAAACTGTTTTCAACATCATTCGAACATTATTTCTTCATGAAACCAGAATGTATCCATTTTAATTTGACATTTTACGATCTTGTTTACAATCCGTTGTATTATTATTTACAAACACTGTTAAAACTTTTCTCTTTTCACTAATTCGAAATACCTTCGCGACAGATTAACGACTCTATTTCACAAACATTTATTTTTCTTCGTAACCAGGTGTTGGGATAATAATGGCCTAAAGGTATTTCAACCCTCTTGTGAGAGAATGGCTGCTAATTGAGCAGAAATGTATTAGATTTCTTTTGCTGGAGGGTATGAGGGTAATTCATCTGGCGATATATTGACTTACCCCTGTGCCTAATGCCGATTGGTAAGGTTTTAATTTCTAAGTGTGTAGACCAGACCATTCTTCCTATAATATTATAAGACCTTTGTTTTTGTAATTTATAATTCTTAATTATTGTTACTTTTATTTTGGCATAATTTAGAAATAACAGAATGTACTGGGATGGGAGAAGCCTGACTAGTTCGGGAAGATTCAAAATAAATTGTGTAATATTTCTTTATGTCAAATAAATAAATCCTAAGCTAAAGGCGATACTTTAAATTTTTGACTTTTTGTATGGGCTGAATCTACCCGGATAAAATTGCATTATCTTGAAAACCATCAAATTTAAAAAGAAACCGTCTGTAATTTACTTAGCTAGTATGATTATATAACGAATTATATAAAAATGAACTATTTAGCTATTCATAGATTTGATTAAAAACTAAACTAGTGTTTTTGAAGAGCCAACTTTGGAAAATAAATCTATCGAGAAAAGTTTCACCAATCGTGATCCTGTTTGTAATTTATCTAGATTAAATCCATAAGTTATCTTTATCGTAAAAAACAAAACTGTATGTTTTGCGGTTCTTGAGAAAAATCGATTCAGCATTCATCAAAAACATTTATTACTCCTCTTAATGATATTCATTATTTTCTTCTCCTTGTCCCACTTAATGTGGGGTCAGAACAACATGTTACTAAGAGGATTTGGCTTATATTGACGTCAACCCTCTTTGGGAATAATCTTACTAAAATTATCAACTTGAAAGTTTGTGAGGTTGTATGTATGTTTGGATTGTTGTGGCTCAATGACGCCCAAAAGAACAAACGGATTTGGATGAAAGTTAAAATTGACATAGTTGATAAACTCTAATAAGCATTTAAGATACTTTGTATGCACCACGCAAGCGAAGCCTCGGGCGGAAGCTAGTAATATTATCTAGCTAGTATATGATATAGTATAAATCCTAAGGTTTTTAAGGATCCTAATTATATTTTGAATGCGAAAGTTTGTGAGTTTGTATGTATGTTTGTGCCTCAATCAGGCCTAAACTACAAAACGGATTAAGTTGAAATTTGCTGTCGATGTAGATATAATGCCAGAATAAAACATAGACTACTTCGAAATATGAAAAACAAATACAAATAGATAAAAAAACGCAAAGGGGATGATCTTTGTATAGATGGCGCTGGTGTGCATTAAATCTGACATCACAGACTAAACACATTCAGTCTTTTCTATTCGATTATTGAAATTTGACAGGATAACGTCTGTCACGGGTCGGATAGTATTAAAAATGCGAAAGTTTGTATGTATGTTTGTTCCTCAATCAGGCTTAAACGACAAAATGGATTAAGTTAAAACTTGATGTATGCTTGGTGTGCAACAAATCTGACATCACCGACTAAAAACATTCAGTCTTTTCTATCCGATTATTGAAGGACAACGTCTGTCACGGGTCGGCTAGTAATATAAAGATGAGAAAATAAAATACACGCAAGTATCTCCCGGTGCATCTCCGGCCAGTGCATTCACAAGGCAGTTGTTCTTCGTCATGGGTAATTCGCACTGCTCCCGAACTAACGTTTCACAATTGTTATTTGTTATTAATTTCACGAACGATACGCCGGCTTTAATGTTTTATAAATACGAGGCATTGTTCTATAAGCGACACAATACCAGGCGGTGTTCGTAGCTTGGCTCGAATCCGATATGCAACTGCATTGCAGTCGGCTCAGCCCGACATTCTTGTTCGCTAACTTCATCATACGAAATAACTGAAAATCTGACACGATTTAATTCGATTTTACTAGCAGACCGGTGACAGACTTTGTCCTGTCCTGTGTAGTCAAAACTGATGTCAGATTTTTTGCACACCAGCGCCACCTATAGTAAAATCATCCCTTTCGCATTTTTTTATCATTTTGGGAATGTTTTTCGGAATTTAAACCACCCTATGTTTTATTAGAGCATTAAATCTACATCTACAGCAAATTTCATCTTAATCCGTTTTGACGTTTAGGCAAGATTGAGACACAAACATACAAACAAACTCACAAACTTTCGCATTTATAAAATATTATTATGTGCCATACATGTGTGCCAAATGTAATGCCTCTTTCCAAGTACGTTAGACATCCTTTCATATCTCTAGGCGCTCAGATCCTTGAAGGTGTCTAATGTAGTCAGAGGCTCGTCCAAATAGGTAAGGACAGGTTGCAAGTCCCGTCGTCGCTTATAACTGGTTCCATCACGAACTTCTTTAATCTATCAAAAGCTACATTATCAGCGAGTAACCTGACCCATTTTTAGGGTTCCGTGCCCAAAGGGTAAAAACGGGACCCTATTACTATTACTAAGACATCGCTGTCCGTCTGTCTGTCACAAGGCAGTATCTCATGAACCGTGATAGCTAGACAGTTGAAATTTTCAGATGATGTATTTCTGTTTCGCTATAACAACAAATACTAAAAACAGAATAAAGATAATATTTAAGTGGGGCCCATACAACAAACGTGATTTAAAAAAATATTTTTATAGATAATGTTACGGAACCCTTCGTGCGCGAGTCTGACTCGCAAATAGCCGGTTTTTTATTTTTAATTAATTAAATTTGAGATCTCCACGAATATTGCAATAATGAAACCTAAGGTGGACGTAGTCCTTAGTAATCTTATACATTACTTATTACATTGTATAAACAACATTGTGTCATAGTCATGGTATAACCTAGGTAGAGTACGTTGCGGTCGGTAGAGAGCTTTATTGTTATTATATTTTGGACACGCTTAGGTACATTTATAGCAAATCTTCTCTAATATATAAAATTATCGTGTCACGGTGTTTGTAACCATACTCCTCCGAAACGGCTTGACCGATTTTCATGAATTTTGTGTGTATTTGGTAGGTATGAGAATAGGTAGTAGGTATTTTTAATACCCCTAAGTGGCATAAATTTCGGTGCTTTTTTCTGTACGATTCTTGAATATTGACAGGACAGCGTCTGTCGGGACAGCTCTCTATGAATCCATTATCGATGACAAACATTCACGAAGTGTATATTCGCGAAAGAATATATCCCAAAACTGTCCCAAAAATTATGTCAATAAAGTCCATACACATGTAATCAAAATATGTGCCTCTGATTACCCCATTTAGACATCTTCAAGGATCTGAGCGCTTTGGTGTCTGAAAGTATGTCTAACGACGTCATAGGTAGTAAATAATTGATAACAGTCATGGCGTGGCTCTGTTTATAATATTATTGTCTTTTGTAATTATGGTCAAAGATCCGGTTGTGGTGCCTACCCCGACTTGGGCATTTTTAATGTTGGCAGTCAATAACTAAGCATAGCAAACTTACTTGTTTAAAATCTATAGTTAACAAATTTCCTTGTCTATGGTCCGTTTTGATTAGGGACAGAGTTGTGGTGCGTTAAAACTCTAGATTTGATTGACCACAACTAATTTCCCGTTCTGTATATAAATATGAATAATTAATAAATAAATACCGCCTGTTACAAAACCTTTACTTAACCTAAGAGATAGATGAATACTCTATTCTATGTTGTTTAAAATTGTTTTAATATTGTTTTCAATATTAACCGTTTATTTGTAAATTAAAATGTTGTTAAAGTGCCCGCAAACAGCGCTCTCACCCTAGGTATAGGTATACCTTAAAAATAAGTGAGATACGATTTAAGAAACATTAAGATTGCAACTTTAAAATTAAATATTTATTTGAATGGTTGCATCTTTAACGAAATGTTATAGATATTATCTAAATAAACATTGATATCTCCGCCAGGTTTACTATTCTGCTAATGCAAAGAAATATCATAACAGGAAAACTAGGAAAAAATCGCGGAATATTGGGGTGGTACCTCTAAGGTTCTTAACGCTAAGTTCCGCTTAACGCTATTTTTAGTTTTTACATTTTACACATCGCCATCCAGCTCCAAACTAAACAAAGCTTGTACTATGGGAAATAGATAACTGATAGAATACTTATATACGTTTTTTTTTTTTTTTTGTAAATACATACTTATGATACATACTACACAGACACCCAGACACAGAACAAAGATCTATGTTCATCACAAAAATATTTGCTCTGGGTGGGGATCGAACCCACAACCTACAGCGCTGAAGACAGAGTTACTACCAACTGAGCTGTGAGGCCGTCAAAGAAGAGATTATTAATTAACTTGTGTATACGGATAGGGGTAAATATTATAAGTTTGAAGTTAAATTTTCTAAATGATTCTAATTATGACAAAATAAATGATTTAAAAAATAGTGTTCTTCTAAGTACGAGTAATTACGAGTATATTTGCAATTTTTCCTACGAAGTGATCGTTGGCAATTGTAGTTTTTCCGAATTTTCATTAAAAAAAAACTACTCAATTTTGTTTAGATATGTTGTATAGAACAAGTCTGTTTAGAAATCGCGGGTATAATCGGCATTGACTGACTATTAGCGGATCATGGTTATCTGTTTAACCTCACGTAAGTCTCATCTAATCACTCTGATCACTGAGGTTAGCCTCAGTGATGCAAAATTGGTTATTGTCACTGCATAACGTCGAAAATTGTCTGCCGCGCAGTCAAACGGCCATCTTCATGTAAGCCAAGATCCACCACCGTAGATTTACGAATGGAACTCCAAAGGCGAGGCGGTAGGTACATCTCATAATATGTTCCCTAAATCCGGCACTGGGTAGGTATGTTATGAATATGTTTCGCTACCTACCTACAACGTTAAGAGACGAATTCCAAGAAACCCGTATCGGGAGGCACGTTCGCGTAAGATTGGCTAAATCTCAAGTGTTGACTGCAACAATATATAGCAATAATGTAGGTAGCTACGTATGATGTCGGTAGTTATTTAGAACACTACTTTTGTTTGATATTTGAATACGTCTTAAACAACAGGGCTTAGCTTTATCTAGCTCACTTTACAACAATTTTAGGGATGTTATTGCAAATATTTGACTTTGACTGAGAATTTAAAAGAAATACCTACCTACCTACTGTAAAGTTGCTCCAAGCCACGCGTGTGTGTATGGTCGGAGAGCTCTAGACTTGGATTCAAGTCTAACAAAGCCGTATATTTGCAAATTGAAGCAAATAAATGTCGTCATCCAAAAAATTGTAGAACGTGAATTAAGATAGCAGGAAAAACAGGAGCTCTCCGATAAGACAATTTATTGCAGACGATGCTATTGGAGAATGATAGGTGTAAAAATAAAATCTAAACAAATAGAACTATTTCAAAAAATATAGATGTAAGATAATATAATATAATGTGTTTTTTTTTTATAAATTACCATATCATCACTACAAAGTATAAAGCAAAGTCGCTTTCCGCTTCCCGCGTCTGTATGTATGTATGTTTGCTTAGATCTTTAAAACTACACAACGGATTTTGATGCGGTTTTTTTAATAGATAGAGTGATTCAGGAGGAAGGTTTATATGTCTTAAACCCGTGCGAAGCCGGGGCGGGTCGCTAGTTTTTAATATTTTTCTTATTCTATTCATTTGGGTTGTCGAATCGTGTCTAATGTCACTCGTAGCACAGGATGTGTTAGTTTATCTTTTATGTGATAGTGTTTATAACATTTTAAACTTACTATGTAGTAAAGAATTCATACCTGAATAATTTTAAAAAACATTCCACCCTGCCCTGTGAATATTTTTAAATAAGTTATGTTTTTTCGCACAGGAGCATCATCCTACGACAGTGGCATTTGCCTGCAAGAGAACAATTCTGCAGACCAGCCGAACCCACAACACATCAAGAATGAAGAGGATCTCTCACGAGTGTATCAAACTCTTTCGTTGCCACCCCTTCCAAGGGACAATGCTAGTCCTAATACCAGGTATGTTCATATGTTATCCAATCTATTGACCTAGGGCTGCCATCCGTCGGGGTTTCCCCGGATTTGTCCAAGTTTAAAGGGCGTCCGGGGAGCGTACGGGCGGGGTTTCCTTTGTAGTCCGGGTTTAAAATTTGGCCGCCCGCGACAACCGACGAACCGACTCGCTAAATTCACCGTTAAATTTTTTAACATGTTTAAGGTTTTGTTTTCAGAACAGAGTATTTAAATAATTTGAAAATTACATAATATTTCAGGTTGTTAGCTGTGTAAACTACGAAACCCTACATTTCGCGTGACCCGACACGCAATTGGCCCGTTTTTTATTACACTGACTATGTTTAAAAAACCTGTTAACATGTCCGGGTTCGGGGCTCTAAAATCTGGGGTTTTCACGCGTCGTGTCCTGGTTGCCAAATTTTAGAGATGGCAACCCTATATTGACCTAATGTGAAGAATGAAAGATGATGCATTTTAGCATTTTTGTGTGTTAAATAACGTTTTTGTCTCGTAGCAATGAAATTAACCGGTCCAAGCCAGCAACACCCACTAGTCCTGGCAGCACTGAGATGAAGCCGCAGTCCACCACTCCGACAGCACAGGCTCTCACCAAGCCTCCTTACTCATACGTCGCTCTGATCACTATGGCAATACAGAACAGCCAAACGAAGCGAGCCACCCTCAGCGAGATTTACTCATACATCACCAAGGAGTTTCCGTTCTTCGAGAAAAACAAGAAAGGTTGGCAGAACTCGATCCGACACAATTTAAGCTTAAACGAATGCTTTATCAAAGTACCCAGAGAGGGTGGCGGGGAGCGGAAAGGAAACTATTGGACACTAGGTATGAATAAATGCATTTATATTTAAAAGCGCGCTTGTTTTTTTTTGTTGTATTTTTGTTGCAAAATTGCGATTGTCTTTGAGCTTAGTTTTATTTACTGCGAATGGCTTGGCGTTATGTAAAATATAGATGTCTATTGAGATTTTTCGGTGGTCAGTGTAGTAATGTTGTAGATCCACAATGCGGAGAGATGTTCGAGAATGGTAACTTCAGGCGGAGACGTCGCATGAAAAGGCCTTTCCGGGCTCCTTACTCCAAGTCTCTGTTTGGAGAGGGGTACCACGTGGCGCACGTGGGCCAGCACGTGCCACACATGCAGCCCTTGCCACTCGGAGCTAGGAACTACTTTGGCTCGGGGTCTCCATACCACCCCCCATCTTATCCCAGATATGATTCGTAAGTATTGTCTTCTGAAATATACACTAGGTATAGGTACTATTATGAATATGAAGAGGTAATGTGTAGGATTTTTATTTTTGTTTACAATGGATAAACTCAAAAACTAATGAACCAATTTTAAAAATTCTTTCACCTATCAAAAGCTACATTATCAGCGAGTAGCATAGGCTATATTTTAATTTCAAATAAATTAGAACTCCGTACACACATTTTAATAATGTCTTAAACTAATCCCTAGATATCAAAAAATGCCTATAATCTTAGTACACTCGTGCAACGCGCCGCCGGCGCCGCCGGGGCAAACAACTAGTATGTATTAGGTATGTACCGTCCGTTTTCGATATGACAACTAAAAATACGCAAATTGTGCAGAAGAATACGATTTTATCCTTTCTTTGAAGTGATAACTTTATTTGTTGGATAAGATGGCAAAAAGTAATTATTAATATTAATAAAGGGATTTAATAAGCGAAAGAATCGCCTGCCCAGAAATTTTCCTAGAAATAAATTCCAGAGAGCACATAAACGGAAAGGAAATTTCGCATAGGTGGACTACGCAACATTACCTTTCATTGCTTTGCCAAATTAGATAATCTTGATGTTAATAAGAAAAATGCTAATAGATTTTCTCAGTACTACGTCAATATTTGGGTAAAATAATATACAAATACAATTATATGAAAGATACTACGTAAGAACTATTTATACCAGACTATACTATAACGTAGATATACTACGTATTTATAAACACCCGTTTTAAAATAGTATAGTTATGTCTACTAATCACGATAGTTTGAAAAATAATACTACGTAAGACACGTGAACCGTATAAAACACCTTGTAGCGTAGGTATTACTCGTAGTAGTAGTTAAATAAATAAATTAATAAATATTGGCTTTACACACAGCGCCATCTAGCCCCAAACTAAGGAAAGCTTTTACTATGGGAACCAACGTATAGAATACTTGTTTATACATTTTTTTTAGGTAAATACATACTTATTATACATATTAACACCCAGACACAGAACAAACATCTATGTTTATCACATAAAAAATACCCTGGGACACTGCCTTCTGCGTTGTAGGTTGTGGGTTCGACTCACAAACTACAGCGCAGAAGACAGATTTACTACCAACTGAGCTGTGAGGCCAGTCAGTTTCGACCAAATTTACGTTGTCTTGATGTAGGTAAAATAAGCGTTTTCACCACAATACGGGATATGGTGTCACGGAACTGCTGTGATGTAAGAGTGAGAGGTAGGACGTTACCGAGCTACTGTGATGATAGAGAGGGCAGATGGATCACGGAGCGGGGTGAATATTCTGGAGGAATATTCCTCAACAGATAACATAGAGCTCGTCATTCTGGATCATCTATAACGGCAATGTCACTTATATAACAACATCATATCAATTTGTTTGCCCACATATTTAATTGATACACGCATTTTTGAAATGTTTATGAAGCCCGAGACATTATTATACATAATTATTAATTAGAATAAATATTTACGTTCCTTGCATGCATGTTTACATAACATACTCTAATGATGTACTGATTGATGATTTTTACTTCCGATTTCCGTAACAGTTAAACTTTTGAACGTTGTATTAATAAATTATCTGTCGAATGTCATTATATATAACATTGAAAGATATAATACATAAACAACAAGAGACGACCTTGTTTCGAGTGGAGGTGTCATTTCTGATTAATACGATGAGGCCCGGCTCACACTCACACACGTATTTCAATGATTTTCAGGTACCGATTTAAAAACCAGGAATCACAATTGTGAGGATATAATGATACATAATTACTGATAATATATTCATCTTTAATAGTAGATAATAAAAACTGGCCAGTTCTTTACAATATTTTCAAAAAAATACGTTTTTACCGTCGCAAGAACCGCTGAAAATGTCGAAAAATGGGGTCTGGTTAGGTACCAATATCTTTAGACCCACAGCATATTTTTATTTGAAAATAATACGAAATTGTAGATTTTATATTTCTCTATACCGCGTGGCATTATCTTGTTTTCAAATAATTTACTTTTTCATTTATGAACAATATAAAATGCAATAAAACTTCTCCATACATTTTTTCCATACAAAACTCACATTCACCTCAAGTCGGCACGTCAGTTAGCGCTCAGACGCGCTCGGGGAAGCACGTTCACGTCACATTTTTCTTCGAATTTAGGGGAGGTCTTACATAATGGTATACCAGGGTAAAATACTGGACATGCAAAATTAATGATAACATTTGTATAATATATTGCCTTGAAGAATTTAGTGCAAGCCACACAGATGAAGGTTAGGTACAATGCATGATTTGTTGAAAGAGTTGGATGGTTTTTTTTTGTAGAAGATGCGTTTCATCGAGTTTGGTTTCGAAACAATATGATAATAGTATACGGTTTTACCTTTTTGCATACGTCGCGTCGGAGCTAAATCGAAATAAGCCGATGTTTCGTATTTGATTGTTATTTTAATAAAAATATTAAATTTCAGGAAAATGTGAACCTGGTTGTGTCCCTAATTAATAATAAATAATAAAAGCTTTTATTTCCTTGCACAATATAAAATTAACTTAAATATGTATCTATGCATAGGTATATAAAATTATGTGTAAGGACCGCTTTCTGCGGTAAAAGCCTCCTCCAGCTCTATCCATTTTTCCCGATCTCTAGCGGCTCTGCTCCATGTTTTGCCTGCTACTTTCACGATGTCATCATCCCATCGCATAGCAGGCCTTCCTCTTCTTCGTTTTTTATGTATTGGGTCCCAATTCATAATTGTTTTAGATCACCTCTCATTTTGTAATCTTTGGATGTGCCCGGCCCATTTCCATTTTAGTGATAATACTTTCTGGACAACGTCTTTTGCTGTGGTTTTTGAAGTGTCCCTAATTAGTCCTATTAAATAAATATAAATGTTGATTTGATACATTTCTGTTTTGAAATGAAAGTTCTAAGGTACCATGATCCTTACCTGTATCGTTTTGACCCGATCTACCCTATATTACCAAGCGTGTTTTTTTATACATGGATGGAAAAAAATGATACTTTATCTATAATTGGATTTAGAAAAATTACATAAATTTCAGATTATGAATATAATTTATAATTATTATTTATCTACCTTTAATATTATAAATTTAAAAGTTTGTGCGGATGTTAAGTATGTTTGGATGTTTGTACCTCAATCAGACCTAAACGACTAAACGGATGAAATTGAAATTTGCTGTCGATGTAAATATACCTCTAGCTTATAAATAGGCTATTTTTAATTAAAAAACATCCTCAAAACTATAAAAAGACTCCGAGTGCTGGTGTGCAACAAATCTAGCATTAATCAATTTTGACGACTGATGAATGACTGACGAATGATACGATACGCATTGAACCAAAAATGTTGAACCTTCTAAAAAGGTCGGTATTTGTTATTATCAAAGCAAGGTTTATCTGTTGGCACGGTAGTGCCAACGCCAAGTCAAGCAAAAAAGTGGCACAGTCGTACCATCCTTTTCTCGAAGCAGTTCAGGCCATTTTTTGGACAGACAGACAGAAATTGAAATCTCACAACTTTTTACGATAGAAGAACTGATGGGTTTTTGGTTAAATTATACACGATCTGCGTGATATATATGGATTCTTTATTGTAGAGATATAGAACACGACCAGCCGTAGCAAGCGAACAGGGAAGAGAGACTGACATCGACAGATTATCTCTGGTCATCTTAGGCTACTTATACAATATCTCACAAGTTAAGTTTACACACACGAGCATAGTTCCAACAAAAAAAAGACAAAAAAAGAAACTGAGTTGCGTTGCGAGAATTGGCTTTTTATTTTTATTTTTACAAGTTGTTTTTGATGGCATATACTTAAGTTTAAGTACATGATGCAAATAATTAAATATTTAAAAAAATAATAAAGTGTCCTGAAAAATTGTTTAATTCGAAATACTGAAAGTGCTCTTTAGTGTTTCGTAGTTTACAAAAAACCCTTATAGTTTTGCCATTTTCGTCCATTCGTCCGCAGCTTAGCTCAGATACTCTTAGTACTAGAAAGCTGTAATTTGGCATGAATATACATTAGTCACGCCGACAATGTGGTAGAAATAAATACATATTTTCAGATGTTTTTTTTTCTCGCATACTCTCCATGTCTTTGGATAGGTCTTAAAAAGTATTGCAGGTTTGTGATGTCATTTAGTACAAATACAATGGAAAATATGATTTTTTAAAAAGAGCTGGTCATTTCTTTTTACAAATTCATATTTAATTTTTCTGGAAAGAAAATATTATGGAGGGTTATTTAGTAAAGTTTTACAATAACTGTTTAATTCCAGAACTTGTTGACCCTCGCTACGCGCGGTCTATGGATCTTCGAGGTCATAGCTCGCACACAATATTCAAAAGCATACCTACATATTTTATCAGTATTTCACTTTCAAAACTTTCTGTGAGTGGTACTCGAAACGTTGACGGTGCCGTCATCGATTTTAGATGACAATAAGTTTTTTTATTAAAATATATTTTTTAAATCAAGCTTTTGTAATGTCTAGTGCTCTAGTTCTCGTCAAGATAAAAATAACGAGCCCAAACGCGACGTGGTTATGTTGTGTAGTTGAGGAGTTCCGATGGCTACATGCTACATCCGACCTCCATCATCAGACCAGCTCTCTAGTACCATAATTTTACATTGTCATTGAGATTGATAGGTATGCAAAGTTTTGCCTCAATTCGACTATTTAGTGAAGAGTTCCGTGGAACAGCTCCTGACTCCATCATCAGATCAGCTCGCTGTCACCATATTATGTATGCAAAATTTCAGCTCAATCGATTGGGGATAACTGCTTAAAATTAAGTTGCAAGATTCCACCTTATCAAACATACATACATAAATATGTACATAAACTGCAAGTTAAATAAGAGCTTGTAAAAAAACTATACTTACCGTGTTGTCATAATGTATTTTATTAGTAGGTACCTAACAAATATTTTTTGCACAGTCAAATATTAGTAACTGTGTAGTAGCACTTTACGATTTGTAACCTGTCTTATAATATATATTATTTTTTTCTATATTTATTTTCTTTTTGTCAAGTGCAACCTATAAAATTATTAAGTACATACCTACCTATACAAATATGACATACCTATTGCACCAAATATTTTCAAGTATCAAGACTAGTTATTTAGTCTTGGTAAATGAAGTGTGAAGTAGCTTCAATGTGTGCGTTTGCACTATTCTTAGTGTGCGGCCACAGAATACGACCGAGTACAAAAAATGCGAGCTGTCATAAATTTAACAGCCACCTTAACCTAACTTTTAGGTATTATATGACTAGATTTTATTTATTGACCATTTGACCTAGCATTGTGATAAGGTGACGCAATTAAAGAAGATGATAAGAGAAGTTGCACGAACTGCCTTCAGTATGTTTATTTGAAGGTCCTATAATCTACATTAATTTTTAAATAAACTCTTAGCACTTGGTAATTGAATTAATAAATTACAGCTAGCTGAACCACTATTAAAAACGAGCGAGTTTGTGGAGCAAGCCCAACAACTAATCCTATTTGGATGAAACTTTAAATAGGTATATACTTATAGTTCGGGATCAGGAATATTCCTTAGATATCTTATACCTAGGCTATTTTAAACCTGTTGCCTCAGCACATCCACGAAATAAAACTGGGAAGTTATATTTTCTACTTTTGTTACCTATAAATTCGTAAGTGAGCGATTTAGGCAATTCGCTGGGTAAGTTTACAGATGCTCAAGAAATCGCGCGTAAAAAAATGTAAAGGTACAGGCAGCAACAAAGCTATAAAATAAAATAAAATCTTCGACCTGCGACTTGTTAATCCCGCTTTATTCGAAAGGTTAAAGTGTGGCTTTAAATTAACCAATACGTTCTTGGTGGTTTTCCAGAACCTGGCTGGCGCAACCACCGAGCAGCTTGGGTTACGCTACCGGAATGGGCCGCAGTCCACCAGGCTGCACTCCGCACGGCGGGTTACCGCACCAGTCATCGGTTAACCCATTTGCCACGCATCAATTGCAAGGCCAGGTATGTAAATTGTGTACCAGGTTTATTAAGACTGTTTCTGAAACTGAAGACACAAGAGTACCTACCCTACCAAAAGATAACCTGCCTGCTCGTAACTTGACGAGCATCCCTGGGTAATACAATCGTATTCCCCTGTATCCTCCCTGAATGATGACACTAGAGCAAATATTTTTCTACCACACAATCTACGAGGACACCACTGTATATTTATTTTCCTCCATAAACTAATTAATATAAGAATTAGAAGCCGTCTAAAATCACAATTATTGTTCAGTTTTATCGCCCTCGTCAGACGTCCATCAAACAAATTTGACGAATATAAAAGAAAAACATGGCATGGCCAAATAAAGAACCCTTATTTTACTTATTCTTAAAAAAAATGAAAACCTGTTTGTCTTATCATAAACAATGGTAATGCTATAGACTATATAGATGGCAATGATTGCCGCAAATGAACTGCATCCAAGATGCAAAATTATTATCATTATCAGGCATTTTTCATTTCGGAAAAAGGCCAATTTTATCATTGTCATTATGAGTGCAATTTAAAAACTGAATTGTTGCATCTATTAATTTATTCGTTAATAGAATCTACCTGCAAGCTATATACCTATCTATATCAACCTAATAAAACATTTGGTTCACAAAACTGATGATTAAAATACAGTAAATATTGGTGTTTATAGCGTATCACGGTTTAATTTCTTCTCTTACATAATTAAAACTAGATTAAAACTGGAGTAGCGTATCATAAAACAGTAAAATTTGTTTAGCAGATTCATGCTAGTTATGACCATAATTTTCATATAACGCGTATTTGTTTTTAGTGTTCCGTACCCAAAGGGTAAAAACGGGACCCTATTACTAAGACTTCGCTGTCCGTCTGTCCGTCTGTCCCAGAATCCCTGTCATGAACCCTGATAGCTAGACAGTTGAAATTTTCACAGATGATGTATTTCTGTTGTCACTATAACAACAAATACTAAAAACAGAATAAAATAAATATTTAAGTAGGGCTGCCATACAACAAACGTATTTTTTTGCCGTTTTCTATAGATGGAACGGAACCCTTCGTGCGCGAGTCCGACTCGCACTTGGCCGGTTTTTTTTCATAGATCCTTTAAAGGTGTCTAGTGGGGGTAGTCTTAGGCACTTCCAAACATTATATTTGGCACATGCCCACATTTTGCAGTAGTTAGCATTTCATACGTAACAGGTTGCAAGCCCATCGCCGCTTATAAGAATACTAACTGGTTTCCTCACGATGTTTTTCTTCACCGTTTTAAGCACGTGTTTTTAATGCGCATATAAATTTTTCGAACAGAAAAATCCACTGATGCACGCCGGCATTCGAACCCACGACCTTCAGATTGTATGATTGAATACGATGTATGATTCAGTACCTTCCACTCGGCCAACAGGGCACGGTTTTTAATTAAACAGCCTGATAAAGTTTTTGTTCTCAATTTCAGCTCCAAGGCACGCTGCAGCCGATGCAGTCGGTGTCAATGAATACTTACAATCCTATTGGAGTAAATGCTCTCGGTAAGTTGCTGATTTTGTAACTTATTGCCCACTACTCAGTGGCGGACTTACACATTTGCCGCCAGTAGGCTTCCCCTGAGATCCTGAGACCCAGAGATTATTTTTACAATCCAACGATTTAGTTAAAAGTGGTGATTCCTGTAAGACATTTGGCAAAATCAAGTGATTGGCCTAGAAGGAAGGGAGGGAGGCATCTGTCCTGCAGTGGGACGATAAAGGCTAATAAATAAAATAAATAAATAAATATTGGCGGACTTTACACACAACACTATCTAGCCCCAAACCAAGCAAAGCTTGTACTATGGGAACCAGATAACTGATAGAATACTTATATACTTTTTTTTTTTTGTAAATACTTACTTATTATACATAGTAACACCCAGACACAGGACAAACATCTATGTTCATCACACAAATGTTTGCCCTGGGTGGGGATCGAACCCACAACCTACAGCGTAGAAGGCAGAGTTACTACCAACTAAGATGTTTTAAAAAATTTACCTATATTTTTGATTAGGGAACAAACATAGCAGCCTTATCACAGACTTTCGCATCACTACATAGTATAAAGCAAAGTCGCTTTCCGCTTCCCGCGTCTGTATGTATGTTTGCTTATATATTTAAAACTACACAACGGATTTTGATGCGGTTTTTTTTAATAGATAGAGTGATTCAGGAGGAAGCTTTATGTGTATAATAACATGCTACCCGTGCGAAACCGGGGCGGGTCGCTAGTTTATAATATTATTAGGATAAAACAAAATAGAATAAAATTCCCAAGACAAAGAAGACAAGAGAAGACAAGAGAAAGGACAAAATGTCAAAACCAAATTTCATGGGTGTAAGGTACTTATGTAAAGTGAGTACCTACTTCACACGTCACATCCTATTTCCGTCCATTAGACGGAAAGCTACTAATAAAAATCAAAAGCAACTATCTACCTAATTTGTAACGAAATGAAATGTTCTCAGACGGATCCCCCAGTCCCGGCTCAGCCTACGCCACCTCAGCCGGGGGATTATCACCAAGTCGGCACCACGACATCGTAACCTCATCCGACGCTGTAACACGCTTTCCATTCTGGACTGATGGTAAGTCCTACGCTTTTTGTTGCGGTCTATGTCAACTCCAGGACGACCACGATACAATGGGCTATTTGACAAGATTTTGAAAACCATTCTAGATCATTCAGTAGTGACTGTGGAACCCATAAAATACTAAAAATGTAAATTAAATATCGACAATTTAAATAACCCTCAAAAACGCTTCTTTATGCAAATGGCGTCGCACTAGTTTCTGTGACGTTACATGCTTGTCAACAAATAAACTAACGTCAAGTTTTTCAAGGCAGGCGATGATATTATTGACAAGCATGTTACGTCATCATCGATTCGACTAATCCTGACCGTTTTGTGTCACGTGACTGGCGTTTAAAAATAGACAAGTTTAATTAAGTATGGATTTTTCAATAAATCATTGTTTATTTTCAAGTTATTTTACTCCATAACGCTGAATGAAGGCATAATTTACATAGATTACTATCTAAAACACTTTATTTTTCATACTGTCAAATAGCGTATTCAGTCAGAATAAACCTTAGGTAGGTCCTTACTGGACGGGATACTATTCTCTAAGATTCTTGAACTATGAAGAGAAATGAAGTCGACAGTAGATATCCTAATCCTAATAATATTATAAATGTGAAAATTTGTGAGTTTGTACGTATGTTTGTTCCTCAATCAGGACTAAACGACAAAACGGATTAAGTTGAAATTTGCTGTAGATGTAGATATAATGCCCGAATAAATAATAAAAATATGAAAAACATCCCCAAAACGATAAAAAACGCAAAAGGGATGATTTCTGTATAGATGGCGCTGTTGTGCAACAAATCTGACATCACAGACTGAAAACATTCAGTCTTTTCTATTCTATTATTGAAATTTGATAGGACAACGTCTGTCACGGGTCGGCTAGTCACTATCACTACATAGTATAAAGCAAAGTCGCTTCCCGCTTCCCTTGTATGTATGTATGCTTATATCTTTAAAACTACACAACGGATTTTGATGCGGTTTTTTTAATAGATAGAGGGATTCAGGAGGAAGGTATTAAACCCGTGCGAAGCCGGGGCGGGTCGCTAGTACTAAATAATAAACTTTCCTTTTTTTGGAATACTTCGTGTTTGCAACAGTGACATCTATGATTTGTATGCCTAGACCTATCTACAGCATACAATCAACTCTTCGAAGCCTTGAACGAGTGCGAGTATGTTCGAGAGACGATCCAAAAGCTAGTAAAAGTTCTGAAATAATACGTTAGATGGCACTTGACTTATGAGTACAAAACTTTTTTATCCGGTTAAATTTATATTTGTTTGCTATGCTTAGTTATTGACTGCATTGAAAATAACCACAACCGGGTCTTTGACCTACTTTTGTAAATAGTAGGGTCATTTGAAAAAGTAGGTATACCTATCCTATAAGTATTCTATCTGTTATCTGGCTTTGCATAGTGTGGGGCTAGATGGCGCTGTGTTAAAATGTCCACTAATATTTATATTTATTATTAGGTACAGGAGGTTCGCCGAGCCCGAACACTGGATATGTGCCAGCGAGCTATTCGCCGCCGCGCCGTCACGACGCCGTCACGTCATCGGACGCCGCGCGATTCCCCTACTGGCCCGATGGTGAATAGCATGCCTGCGCATTTGCTTACTACTTAGGTACTTCTATGTACAAATAGCTTAGCTAGAAGTCTAATACCCGCCTGCAACTCAGCCGATACTAACCGGTAATTGTAGCTAACTCAGCCGTAACCTCCTATCCCACTTCTCGTGGGGTCGACACAACACCAAGATGTTGCAAATATATTTGGCTTGAAGTGTTTTAGAATCGGCTGCCTTCCTGATATCAACTTTCTTTGGTAACAGTAACTGTTGCACGATACTGTTACCAAAAACCATAGTGCTTACCAAAGAGCATATAAGTCGTGCTTACCTTCGTGGTGTGCGAGTCTGTTGCGAACCGCTCGAGTGAGCTCGTTGTGAGCGAAAACCATGTTATGCATGACACACTATAAATCGTTACTATATCAGTTTAGTTACAGTTACAGTATGCTAGTGAGTAACCGGCTTAAAGGTCTTTAAACCGAGGATACTTCGGATGCTTTCATCGCTACGCTAATCTTACGCATTGAACTTAAATTAAGTCTATGACTTAGTTGCTAAAAACGCTTGTCTTGAAGGGTCATCGTAAATAAATAGTTAATAGAGATATTATTGGTCCTGCCTCATCCGATGTTAAGATTCATCTGAAAAACTCTTATATTTACAAAAAAAACCTGGCAAGTGCGAGTCGGAGTCGGGCACGAAAGGTTTCCTACCATTATCTATAAAAAACGGCAAAAAATCACGTTATTGTATTGGATCCCTACTTGAATATTTATTTTATTCTGTTTTTATGTTATAGTGGCAACAGAAAAACATCATCTGCGAAAATTTTAAACTGTCTAGCTATCACGGTTCCTGAGATACATGCATACAGACAGACGGACAGCGAAGTATTAGTAATAGGGTCAAGTTTTTACCCTTTGCGTACGGAACCCTAAAAAAACAAACAGTACAAACTTAGAGACATGATTTGATTGATACAAAAGTGTGCGTGAGAATATGAATTTTGTCAAGTGCCAGTCGGGTTCGGGCAAACAGTCTCCAAAACCACTTAAAACGGAAAATGTTATTTTATTCGGTTAGGATATTACCGTCGACCCAAATTAAATCAAAAGTGGAGATAGGAAAAAATAAAGAATCTAGTACTGTCACATCCAAGCTTGGTAAGTTAGAAAAATATATTTTTCAGTGAAAATACTTTAGTGGGAGAGTGCGGGACGTAGAGATTTGCTATGTTTAGACCCTGCAAGAATTGAAAGATCGTATCAGGTACCCTATCTTGGAAGCGCATACCTACCTAGATAATAAAAACCGGCCAAGTGCGAGTCGGCCTCGCGCATGAAGAGTTCCGTACCATTTTCTATAAAAAATGCAAAAAACACGTATTTTGTATGGGAGCCCCACCTAAATATTTATTTTATTCTGTTTTTGTTGTTATAGCGGCAACAGAAATACATCATCTGTGAAAATTTGTGAAAATAAGTCCATCCAAACAAAAGTAACAACATAACTTTTCTTTATACTTTTGTTAATGATAAAGCATTATTATACAGGGCGTCCCACGGATATGCCACATGGAGGGAAAGTACTCTTATTACTGTAGATGGGACATTTTACTGAAAGAAGACATTATTTGAATTTATAAAACAATTTAAACTGCATTCGGGTTCGATTCCCGGTTCAACCATGTAATTATTTAAAGATCTATTTAAATAATTACATGGTTGAACCGGGAATCGAACCCGTTACACGAGAAAAATAATTATCCTGTAGCTTTATCATACCGATCGAAAGGCTTCATCATAAGGATTATTTTTTGCTAAATAACATAGTGTCAGAAATAAAAGGAAAACCATGAATTTTAACATTTTTCTTTTTAAATTTGATGGTTTTCAAGATAATACAATTTGACTTTGACTTTGGCCGCTAAGTATAGAAATGCGTATCGCTTTCTCCTAATATACGAGTACTAGCGTCCCGCCCCGGCTTCGCACGGGTAGCATGTTATTATACATATAAACCTTCCTCCTGAATCACTCTATCTATTAAAAAAAACCGCATCAAAATTCGTTGTGTAGTTTTAAAGATATAAGCAAACATACATACAGACATACAGACGCGGGAAGCGGAAAGCGACTTTGCTTTATACTATGTAGTGATATACAGCTTATTAACGAGAGTTTTATATTTTGTGCCAAATTTTCCCAAATGTGAGTGTAAAGACCATGTTTGTGGATGTCGAGACGACAGCTTGTCCAAACAAAAATGGATTCTCTTGCATGATTATTTGTATGCTTTTTAGCATGAAAAGTGCATGATTGCCAGTTGCCTCGAAATCTGAAGCATGCACTTCCAATTGGAGAGCTAATGAAACTGGAGAATAGATATGATAAGTAGTAGTTGATAAATTGTGACAAAAGGAGCTGTTTCAGTTTTTTATGATTTTCTTATAGCCCAAGCTACTTTTACTTATTATTACCTTATAACTTGTTCCGAAATAAACGATTATTATTATTATTATTACATAGTAATAGCAGCTTTGGGTTATAAAATCATAAAGCTAGGACTACTTCTGGCCGAGATATGCAGTGATAAATAAAATCGGTAACAACTCTGCTCCCAAACTATTTGGTTCGTTCTATAATTGTTAGGTACTCTATAGAGAAAGAAGTTTCAAAACGTAGCAATATTAAATTCTTGACGTAATTTATGGAGACGTAAGAGAAAAACTACCTGAAGTAGCTACATTTGAT
The DNA here is from genome assembly GCA_912999785.1 of Hydriomena furcata. Lineage (NCBI taxonomy): Eukaryota > Metazoa > Arthropoda > Insecta > Lepidoptera > Geometridae > Hydriomena > Hydriomena furcata. Next base: position 8,038,012 of record OU538821.1, read on the forward strand.
TATGTTTATTGAAAACATTTATGGAAAACAAAATTATCACATAAAATAATAATAAAAAAATAGAAACAGGTATGTTATGCTTTGTAATTCTAAATATATAATAATATAATAATATGTAATAATAATAATACATGTAGATACAGTCAGATTTAATGATTAACTTTAACTTTTTTTAATAAACTGCCTCGATAGAATAAATAAATGACGAATTGGAAAATTGTGTAACTTGGTGAAATCCCACTACCTTATCTATACTAATATTAAAAAAAAATATATATAAAGAAAAAAGTTTTGATTTTTTTGTATGTTTGTAATGGATAAAATCAAAAACTACTGAACCGATTTCAAAAATTCTTTCACCATTACCAAGCTACATTATCCCTGAGTAACATAGTAACATAGTATTTTTTATATTGAAAAAGTAATAAATTCTTTATAAGAATGACGATAGTTTGAGGAAGGTGTAAAAAATTGCCAAAAATTTTGCTTTCTTCATGTGCGCTACAAAAACTATTGAACGGGAATTGTAACGGGAACGGGAATGGGAACGGGAACGGGAACGGAAGACAACATTTGTTAATTCTAAAGCGATACGAAGTTCGCGGGGTCAGCTTGTAATTTATAAAATGTATGGAGAACCAATACTGCTGAAGAATGGCACAGCAAAACGTTACAATTAGAACAAAAAAACCAATTACAAACGTACGAAGAATAAAACCTATTAAGTGCGAATCGGACGAGAGGGTTTCGTAACCAAATGTTATTAAGTTACAAATGCGAGTGTTATGGCCTTTTCTTGATTTTTTTCTGTTATTAGTCCGGTCAATTTAGACATAAAAAAGTGGTCAAATAACAAAAATTCCCGGAAAGCCAAATATTGGTGGAGAGCTGTAGTTTACCATTACAAACAAAGTTTTAAAAATCCCCATCGATCCTATGTGTGCTTTAAAAGTTATTCGAGGTCAAAGGTCAAAATTTGAGGTTTTTTAGATTTTGCATGAAAACGGTAAGTTTTATCAAAAAAAAAATCAAACCAAAGTTGTAGATCTTAAAATTCTCTACAAAAATGGTCTCAATGATTTCTTTCCTAACAGTTACCATTCCTGAGATATCGCGATTCTAAGAGTCATATTATACATGATATGCACATATAAGCCACGTATTTACATATTAGGCACTTAATACAAGTATAAATACCTTTTTGTGTCTCTTTTATAGATATTATACTAGCCTAAAAACATTTATTCAAAAGGTAGCCAGTCCCTAACTGAATTTCCTCTATGCACGTGGGCTTGAAAAACATCGGGCTATTCTATTGTCCGTAGGTCTCGTTCATATACCTGTTTCTTCTGTGCTAAAGGTTCAGTTCAAGTGAATATACGTACTTATTACAAGCGTCTACCGATTTGACTAACTGCGCTAAAGTATTTACAAAAAATGATTCCACACCTCAAACAATAATTACGGAAGGAATTCGCTTTCTTCTTGCGGTTTATGGAGCTCCAAAAAAAATCACTTGCAAACTACAGCTCTCCACCAATATTTGGCTTTCCGGGAATTTTTGTTATTTCAAATGTCTATATTGACCGGACTATATGCAGAAAACGCTCGGATAACTCATTATTTAAGGAGATAACGGTACACATTATGAATGTGGGAACCCAGCTGGCAACGTAGTCAAAAATATCTATTAATCATATATTCCCAGTAGTGCCGTGAAAGAAGTTCCGTGGTGGAACTACTTAGTAAGAGATTTTTTTTCCTAATAGTTCCGTCAGCGGTACATAGGAAATTTAATTGAATAAATTTGACAGATTTTTTTTTATTGACAGGTGCCGTCAAGGATGAGGCTGGGCTGAGTCACTTTGTCTATAATGCAAGTGCATATTCTAAAGGTTGTTTATGAGCCAGATATTTGGAGGGATTACAAGACATGTTAGGGTAACCTTTGAGCTACGTGACCGATATGAAGTTAGAACAAAAAACGTAGTAGGTACCTATTCTTGGAAACCTCCGCTAAATGTCGTAGATGACGAGAATCTATGGAGATTCCTTCGGTGTCTACAACCACCCATTTCAATTTTTCGCTGTCATTCCACCATCATCGTGTATTTTTTATTGTTACTTACTTAAAACTGTACATAGATTATTCTTAAAACACAGACCGTTCATCATTCCATTTTTTTTCAGACAGATCTCAGTTAATTCCTGTCTCTGTCGGTGCGGAACAGGTGAGAGGTATAAAGATGTTAAGATATCTTACCTACTTGAATGGATGATACTGGTGGCGATTCTGTTGTGTCCACGCTTAAGTTATTATTCCTAAAAACTATCGATCTTATTTCTTTTCAATTAAAGTTTAAAATAGCGTAACCTTAAAGTGACAGTTCTAAAACTTAAGTAATAGTTTTGAATAAATTTACGATTTTCGTAATCGATTTAGAAACGTCAAGCTAAATTTAATCGACATGTAAATTGGTGTTGACTAAGATGACACTTGATTGTGTCAAATATGCGAAATAAAATAGAGAAACGGCTAAAATATCCCAAGTTTTAGGACTGTCATTTTGATGTGACTCTAATTTAGACTTTAATGTAAAAGGAATAAGATCGATCGTTTTTTTACAAAATTTTAGGTTTAGCTTGGACATAAAGAATCGCCACCACTGTTATGAGATGACGTTTTTGTCAAATGTTTCCGAGCATAAATCGCTCGCCATGACATTTTTCTAGATAAATAATGTATGGTTGAATTATATGATTATTAAACACCAAATCGATCTGGTATTCTAAAAAGGATTTTATCTTGAATCGTGATTCGCGGTCACCTGTCTCGGTCGCGTAGTTCAAAGACTACCTAGATAACAGGGATTTTTTTTGTTTAATGATTTATTATATCCTAAAGTAAGTGAATTGGGCTGTAAGGTACACCGACTTCAAAAAGTTTAAAATCTCTCGTACTTGTTTGATGAGACAGGTTTTTATGGCAAGATTCCCTACTAGATCTTTCTGGAGTTGTCTGTATCTATTGGTACTGTAAAGAATGCCTGTTTACAATAGATATACATTGTGTTTTGTTTTGTATACATGGTAGGTACATTGTGTAGGGTGGACTGTAAGAGAGTGTATCAAATAAAATACATTATTATGAAAATAATTATAAATTTGAAACATAATTGTTTAAATTAGCTTAACCTTGTGAAAAGAAAAGGTATTGATGTTAAAAATAGTGCAGCTTAAAGACCCAAAAGAAAAATGATTGTAAAAAAAATTTGAAAATTTGATAACTTGATGTTGTATTTATGGATTAAAATTGTAAGTATATAATAAAATAGGCATTAATTATAGTGTTTACTGGTAAATTAAATGTAGCAGAATATAGTGCTTTCGCAGAAATTATTGTCATGTGATCTCATTTATAAAATATGATGTAAAATCCGTTTTGTTATACCAAATTAAGGCAACGGATGGACACACACGCCATTCAAAATACAACAAATATACTCTCGTTCATTATCAAAATAATGAACGAAGAAACAAAGTTAAGTGAGAATTTGCCTAGATTCATAATATCTAACTTTGTCCATACTTTTTTCCGACGTTCACAAAAGGTGTGTGTATTTATCCCTAGGCCTTAATATTTACTTACAAACTTGTGAAATTAATGTTATGTAATCGTACTACAAAATAAAATTATTTCAAAAATGAAAAGCGGTTTTCTAAACCTCACTGAAGTGAAGTCGAAGACGATTAATATAAGCTAAAAAGAAGACTCCGCGTTCTCTCTTCTTATATGAAAAGCTTCTTCTTAGTGTTCCTAAGTAGATAGTAATTTATTATATGTACGGGGTTTAATATTCTGTAGTTTGTACGCAAGCAGGCTGTATCGAGGATGTATCTAAAGTTCTTAAAAAAATATAATCGTACAAAAAAATGCTGCTTTTCCTTCAGATTGTTTTTTCATTCTTTTTCAATCCAATACCTTTGTATTTATTTAAATGCTGTAAATACGAGTATCTACGTTTTAGATTGATGTACAATTATACCAACTTGAAGTTTTTGATACCCACACAAGGAATCACAAAAAGTAGGTATGTGTTTATCATTTGGTTTGATTGATACCTAAAAAGCTTGCTGATTAATTGATTTAAGTATTCCCCCCTTATCTTTGATACGACAAAAAAAATGCAAATATTGAATTTCAAGTTTGCATTGAAAAATCGCGTGATTGAAAGCTTACAAAATAATATAGGTATATTGTATACCTATTATTCTAAGTAAATTACGGGTAAGGTTCATATGGTTTGGATTGTAAAACGTCTGTGTGAGCATAATGACAGGATTTCAAAAAAGTCTATGTATAGTGTATTATGTATTCTAGGTGGCATTATGGTCCATAGATAAATACGATTTTCAGTAAAACTGCCCCTAAAAAAAAGTGATGAGCGTTTCAAGAATGGCATAAGTTATATTACTTATACCTAAATAAATACGGATTTTTCAATACAACTCCTGCAGTAGTTTCGTTTACTCTCCTGACAAATACAATAAAATCAATGAAATATCCTCAAATCTAGGCTAATATCGTGATATCATTCGAGAGCCACTCGATTCGGTTAATAAAAGTTGCGATAACAACTACACTGCGCCGATTGTCTGTTCTGGAATCGTACCACAAGCTCAAAAGTAATATCAAAACAATATTACTCACGGTGCGAAAGTGACAACGTAATACAAACTCGTATAGCGATAAGTATTCTATCAGTTATTTATTATAGTTCCCATGGTAATACAAGCTTTGCTTAGTTCGGCGCCGTGCTGTGTGATAAAGTCCACCAATATTTATTTATTTAATATTGTTTTGGTATAACTTTAGGACTTTGTGGTATGGTCTCTGACAATAGTTTCTCAAATACCTACTGATACATACATAGATGTACAAATATTTAAAATTTTTATATTTTATGTGTTGGTACACCACATCATTTAATCCGAAGGTCATTCAAGGATTGTTTACTCCATTTCTTTATTTCAAAAGTGCTTAAGAGGCTCCCAGTCGCTGATTGCTCTTTTTCGAAACGAAAAAAGATATACTTCTGAACAAGCCACATCTCCTATTTTTATAAGTATATTACTTCAGGTTCCTACCTAGATTTCTATTAAGCTGAAAACATAATAGTAGAAACTTTTCATGATAAAGATATTATTTCAAAATGATACGTTTTAGAATTTATGATCGAAATATTTTATAAATCTACTATTAAAATCAACTTGTGATTTATTGTTAAAGATAGGTAATATGTAAATCTAGAATTCTATTAGAATAGATTTTTGATAAGTAATTATACATAATTTATATCATTAATTTATTCGAAAAGCTAAGGCGGACCACGCGCCGACGTGTGTTTGTCGTCATTGCAGCGGTCGGCAGGATTATTTAACGAAGTGATTAAAGATGGGTACATCTTTATTCACATATACTATACATTATAAAATAGGAGATGTGGCTTGTTCACAAGTATTTATTTTTTCGTTTCGAACAAAAACAATCGTCTACTGGGAGCGCCTTAATAAGGGACGAAAAAACATCTCGAGGAAATGATTATTCTTATAAGCGGTGATAGAATTCTAACCTGTCTCGTATGAAACGCTAACTACGGAAAAATGTTGTCATGTGGACGTACCTTACCTACCTCTATTTTGACAGCTTTAGCAAAAGGGAGTTAACATTACGTGGCGAATTGCAGCCGTGATCCTATTTTGTATTTCGAACTGTTTTATATTTTAAAGTTAAAATTGTGTTGTTTTTCTAAGTATAAAATAATATAGCATTGTTTTCGTTTTTGTTGCTTAAGTTTATAAAAAAAACAAATTTATTGATATGTACCTAATATTTGATAGTGCAGATAATAATGGAGTTACATAATTTATAATTACTATAAGTACTTTGTTATTGTAGGCTATCTAGTGCTTATATAATAGTTTATACAAAATCATTAAGTTTTTCATTAAAAAAGGTTTTATACTTAAGTAAGTAGACCGCTAGGCTTTCAATATTATACACACATAACGTAATACAGTAACTATGTACATCGAGTATTGTAAGGGTTGATAAAAATGCATTACAAATATTATATATATATAAATATTATATATTTATATACCTACTACAGCATAGTAAGTACGCCTAACACGCGTGCTATCAGCATCCATACTATGTTATGGATAAAAAATAGCTACCTAATATGTATGTAAATTAGTTTTAGGTCATACCTTAATTAATCATATTTTCCCTAATCTAAACATTTTTTTTATAATTAAGTTCAAACATTACGTTCGTAAATCGTAATTCAAAATTACAATGGTAACTTAAAAGTAAGTAAGTATTTACTTACCTTGTAAAATTTACAATCTCAATAAAAATTTAAAGCCAAATTTCATTGACACGAGTGTTCCGAATAATGCTGAGTTCCATAACAATAAAACTGATGGTCTTAAGGTTTAATGTGATCAGTAAATTAAATTTTGTTTACTAATCTCAAGTACTGACATATAAATTTATTGGGCACATAATTCGTAGACGTTAATCTTCCAAATGTGTTAGTTTCTCAATGTTAGGTGTATGATGATACATTTATGATTTTTTCTATCAGAGGTCTCGATTTTCTTCGCCTCTAATTGAACACGAGATTGAAACACTTATACAATCTGTACATTTTGTAAAGTTCGGATATCAAAAATACAATAGAATATTTTATACAAATTTGGTTCTTTGAGTTTCCTTGTAGGTGCACTCTTAAAATTACCGAACGAATTTTCATATCATGAAACTCATTGAACATTTTATTTTATCCATCGATTGATAATTTTGTTCCTACTCAAACTATAATTTATACATGAAACATTGGTAGGCTTCTTTCCTACGGTTACATTCAGATTGGAGCAAATTTATAAATCATCGAATGTTATGCAATCACTGTTCATTGTCTTCGAGAAGTGTTCATTTAGCGTCGTTTTTGTGAAATCTCTTGAGTCGGAGGGACTTGCTTCGCGGCTCGGCGCTGACCTGCAGCAGAGCCGGAGATCGCTCCACGCTGAGCGAGCGGCCGCGCGACCGCTGCACCCCTTCACTGTACACCGAAACGTCACAAATCTTCCCCGCCTCACTCTTCTGCTCGCCGACACTCTCTGAGCTGTCGTCCGATTCGTACTCGTCACCCGAGTCCAATACTCTGTGAATCGGCCAACAGTTATAACGTTTTAATAACTAAAATACGACGTACGAATAACGACTAACGGTTAGCTTTGTTTCTTCTAAAACTCATCATACCAAAGTTATTGGAACTACCCTCCAATAAATAAGTTCAAATCTCAAGCGAATAACAATTGGCAGTCACAAACATAAAAATAAAGCCAATTGAGAACCTCCTCTATTTTTAAATCGATAAAAAATTACACCAAATTATGTAAAATTGCAAATCGCATCAGCAGGGACACTTTAATTAATTCGCCATAATAGATAGCATTGCTTTGCAAGATAAGGTCGAGTGGGATGCACACGACCACCAAAAGAGTCAACACATAGTATAAGTATTAGAAACAACTTAGAGCAAAAAATAATCGTGCAAGCAAACCCGACGCTGAAAAAGGACGCAACCAACCTGTTCTCAACCTTGTCTATTCTTTGCTTTGTCTTTGCTTGTTCTTCCCCAAAATCGGCGATGAGGCTTTGCAAGCGGTTATTTAGAAGATCTACAGTATCTTCTAGTTTGCGGACAGTTTCTTCTAAACTCTGTTGGGTAGTTTGAGCACTTGCAAATACGGCTTCATCAAGTAGTCCATCCTATTGGCAAAACATATCTTAGAATTACCGGGACAATTATATTTTATTTATTTATTTGCATCATGTACAATAAATAGTAGGTATAGGTCTTATAAATAGGGTAAGTAGTATTAGTATTACAACATGGGTCCTGTATTTATGAAGTCAGTTACGTCAAGTTTAGCTTTATACCACGAACTAAGAAGCGTGGGTTTAAGTTTACGATTCAAGTCGAGCGTCAAGCGGGGCAGGGCGTGTGGCGTTCATTTTAAACACATGGAAACGCGAACAAGTGTCCCAAGGGGTACCCGCCTCGCTCACCGCACTGAGAAAACTGGTAATCAAAAGTAACGTGAATTCAGTTTAAAGTATGGTGAATTCACTTAAAGTAGGGAGCATAGTGAAATCACCAAAAATCACGATGATAATACGGATTCTGATGATAACGGCATTTAAAATGACGTATCACTGGCTTTAGTAAGACGATTCATACATTATATGATTATGTTCCTACTAATTATGTTTCCTTTCATCATATTTCCTATGATGTCTTATTATATTTCCTACTATTTTTAGGTGACTTTCTCTTAACTCCAGTGACGGCCTATTATTAGTCCTACTATTAATAGATGACTTCCTCATATCTCCTATGATATCCTAATATTTTTCCTACTATTTTTAGATGACTTTCTCTTAACTCCAGTGATGGTCTATTATTCTTCCTACTATTTATAGATGACTTCCTCATATCTCCTGTGATGTCCTATTATTTTTCCTACTATTTATAGATGACTTCCTCATATCTCTTGTGATGTCCTATGTATTTTGGGTTAGGTCCTATAGTTTTTTCTACTATATCTGGTCATTTCCTGTTACTTTACGTGCTATTTATCATAACATCCTCTTACCTCGGGCAGGGATTAGGTATATAAGGATAACCAATGACCACACAATGGAGCGTAGATCTGAAGTTGCAACTTTCGATCTACTCTTTATTATATGGTTATTGTTTATCCTTATATACCTAATTCCTGCCCGAGGTAAGAGGATGTAATGATAAATAAAACTTTTTCAACTATTTACTTACGTACTCGTCTCATTTATAAGGATTTATGGTTCTTTCTATTTGAAATAATAATTTAAAAACCTATTTGTCTAAGTTTAATATTTAAAATCTAAAGAACCATACTGTCACCTTAAAAAAATGAGGAGCGCATGATAAAAATAGGAAGAAGTAAAAGTTACCGTGGCATGGCGATTATCTATGAATAAAAAACAAACAAAACAGGAAATAACCATATTAGTGCATTTAAAATGGGAACAAATATGGATGTAAGTAAAAAAACAGAAATGCGGATTAATTGTACTTCTATTTTCAAAGAATGAATCAAGCTTAATATAAATTGGTAAAAGAAAATTTCTTATACAATAACAAAGTAATAGACAAGCGCATTTATTTAAATAATATTGTAATATTAAAACTATTAAAAATTATAATATACATTTTTACAATAATACACAAAATATATATTGATAACATACATTTTTAGTGGTTATTTGATGTCACATAGGTACATTTTTTAAATTCTTAAATATATTTAAATTTTCGTTTGGTACTTGATTTGTGTTCACCCCAGTTTAGGTTTCTATATACCCTATGACTTAATAACCTATCGGTGATTTGCCGGTGATTTGCCGACAACTTTATAAATTGTAACAAGAACTTGAGCTATTTATCACATTTTTTTTCTTATTTCATCCTAGATAATACAACTTAATTTGAAAACAAAGAAAAAACAAGCCTTGAAAGGTTACCTTCGTTAAGTTTAGTCAGGTCGATGCCAGGATATTTAAGACTGTCTAGCCTAGGGCTGGACTTAGAGCGTGACTCCCGGAAATAATCTGCCAATGTCATAGGACAGAGAAAGTAGTTGAGAGTCTGTCTGCAGCACTGGTTTCTCAGCTGTAATTAGTTTTTCCATAAGCAGTTTGCATAGACGTGTGCGCACATCAGAGGGTAAGGCACCTGTTTTCTGGCCAATATTTATTATCTGCCGCCCCTCAGTAGATGAATTCAATATGTTGTCTACCTGAAAAACAAATAGTTATTCTAGTTTTAATAATTAAATTGTAAAGGGTAAATTAAAAAAACGTTTTTAATTGAATATATTTGATACACAATAAATTAATTATTTATTAGGTAATCCGCCATAATAACTTATAATTAGTAAAAGATCCAGCCAGCTGCCTAATATGGTTCAAGATATACATCCGTTTATAGGTTGCTATGATGCTACAGACAGACACACAGATACACATATGTAAATCTAATCCCACCAAAAACATTCTGTAAAAAACTAGCCAAGTCTCGATGGAGCTGCTTGTTTATCTCTAAAAAGTAATGAAATCTAGACAAAGTCGTGTCAAGTCTGAGGTTCTTTACTGCGATTTCTTTATTATTATAGAATGTTGTGTGACTTGGCCGTTGAACATTCTTTATACGTTAGTGGGTACAAGTCAATTTTGTTTACACGTAATGTTATATCTGTTGTAACTACCTATGTTTGTTATGCAAGATAATAGCCAATACAGGTATTGGTAATTGGACGCTAGTGTCTTAGTTTAGGCTGTTGTTGATCGTGCAACACATACATTCAGCATTGACAATGCTGACTTCTGCTGTCTTCTTTTTGGAGCGTCAAATCGACCACCGATCTAACATAAAATAGACGTATTTTGACGGCCAAGTCACATAACATTCTATAATAATAAAGAAATCGCAGTAAAGAACCTCAGACTTGACACGACTTTGTCTAGATTTCATTACTTTTTAGAGATAAACAAGCAGCTCCATCGAGACTTGGCTAGTTTTTTACAGAATGTTTTTGGTGGGATTTCACTTCTTTTTGTAGAAACGTGGGCTTATTGATTTATTTTATTAGATTTTCTTATTTGACACAGTTTTTTTTTCTTTTTATGAGTTGTTTTTTTATTATAAAAACAAATCGTAAGCGCGTTTAAAATACAGTCAGCGCCATCTAGCGACGTGTGCGCTGGTATCACCGCCACTCTTAGTCCAATGCATTATATTTTTATCAAATTTTGAGCGAAATTAATATTTTAGTTTATTTAATTTGTTAATTTGTTTATTCAATTTGTGTAATGTTCGATTAGAATAAAGTTCATCGTTCAACTATTTCTTCTTGTAAACTTGTAAGTATAAAAGCCAGTCTAGTCTTATCCAGAGTTTTCCTTTAATTTTATTGCGTACTAGCAGTCCGCCCCGGCGTCGCACGGATGTAATAATGATAAAGGTAATTTTTTTACACCTTGGGTAACATTATCGAATTTTTCATAAGGATCCCTAATAGTGAGATGTATGGTATTACATACTTTTTTGTAGATATTGATGTTCTCTTTAAAACTGTAGTACATCACTTTGCTCTATTGTCAACAATTACAGCAGCGTACGCGATATAAGGATTTTTTTGGTTTTTTTTTACACGTTGGGTTACATTATCGAAGTTTTCATACGGATCCCTAATAGTTAGACATATAGTATTGCAAACTTTTTTGTAGATATTGATGTTCTCTTTAAAACTGTAGTACATTACTTTGCTCTATTGTCAATAATTTCCGCAGCAAACGCAATATAAGGATTTTTTTTTAATTTTTTCACACTTTGGATTACATTATCGATGTTTTCATACGGATCCCTAATATTTTTGAAAATATACTATAGCCTATGTTCATCAGGGATAATGTAGGATTCTAATGGTGAAAGAATTTTTCAAATCGGTCCAGTAGTTGAATATTTTTTGTAAAGGCGCTATGTCGATCTCTAATAGTTTGGTTAGGCTCTTGTGTTTTCTTATCAGGGTCACCAGGTACTCCAGATCTTCGATTATCCTAGTTTTTATGGTTTTCCCTTTATGTGGCCATTAAACCCTAACTCTGTACCAAATTTCAGCTCTCTGAGTTTATGGGAAGTACTAGTTCTATTCTGATGATCATGAGTGAGTGAGTGAGTGAGTGAGTGAGTAAGTGAGTGAGTGTCTGTCTAAAATGCGAAACTTTGCTTTCGCTTAACTTCGTAACTAAATGACCTACAGACTTGAAATTTTGGATTTTAAGTACGTGATTATGGCTTACTGGATGACGAAAATTTCAGCGTTCTGGTCTTATCCAGAGGTTCTCAAATAGGGGCCTGAAAATGCGGCGAAATGGTTCCAGTAAAGGATGGTACGGCAGTGTTTGCTTCGCGCTCGACTTGGCGGGGGCACTGCCGTGCCCCCAAATAACACCCATCTGTTTATGTTAGGGATTAAAAATAATGAAAAACAAATTAAACTTCCACAACAAATAAGTGGTATTGATAGGTAATAACTTACTATATTATGTCTGGTGGACTCTTATATGATAAATATGTTTTCATCCTAAAACACACATATGTGGAATGTGAAAGAAGCAAAGGAAGTGTGTCAGGACCGTAGCAAATGGATATCTTTGGTATCTGTCTACCCCTCTATGCTAGGATATAGGCGTGATTATATGTATGTATACATGTAAGTGCTCTTTTTTTAATAAATACATGAAATGAGACGAGCAAGTTGCTCTCCTGATGGTAAGAGATAACGCTTGCCCATGACCACTGCGGTGATACCCAGAACTTTTAGGAACAAAGTCCAGCGCTCACTACTCAGAGACATTAGATGTTGTGTCTCATTAGCCCAGTAATTTCGCTAGCTTCAGTACCCTTCAAACCGGATCACAGTAATGCCTAAACACTACTGCTTGGCGGCAGAATAAATGATACTGTGGTGGTACCTACCTAGACGACCTCCTGCAAAGGATATCTACCACCAAGTAAAGCCAGTGTAACAAGAAAGTGTGCTTATACTAAAAGGGTATGTGTGGTCTCATCTTTAAGAACTTACCAAACTTCCTTGGTTGTTATTGGGCTCATCGCATATTGGCAGGGGGTCTATGTTGCTTGTTGAAGGACTTCCCGAGAATTCACGCCCCAGAACCTCGTCAAAGAGTGAGGAGCCGATGAAAGATGTATTATCCTAAAATTTTAGAATACAATTAGGTACTTATTAAAATAGGTAATAACTTAGTAATAATAGTTGAAAAACTAACAAGTCTGATGAAAAGCTAACATTTCTGTGCAACATTATGAAATCTATACTGCAGATGGTTTACTAGTTATAAAAGGTACCTACTTAGTGCATGTCTCAAACTTGATATTTGAGTGCTACTGTTGTTTGAAATGTTTATTTTATGTTTAGGTAGATATTTATTTAGAGGTTAAGGAAAAGTAAATAGAACTACCACCTATTTTTGGTTAGGTTTGCTTCTTAGTATAGAAAAATAAACTCCAATAAAATTTAGCATGAAAACAAACCATTATAATATTATCTTTGGGTTGGTCCCTTCGAAGCATGTTTAGACATGTTTCAAACCTAATTCGGTCCCCTATTTGAGGAAACAAGGATATTGTATCTTTTTTTGAGAGGAGCTGCATAGTCGCAATATCTATTCGCTCAGCTGGAACAAAAAAGGTAAATTTAACAGTGTCAGCTAATAAAGACTAAGTCACTAATAGCCACTGAGCCAGCTGAATGCCAGATTGAAGTTATTAAAACAAATACCACATGGATATGAAAAGATAATGTAAACATAGTACCTAGGTAGGTAGGTGGTAGATACCGTGCGACAAGAATTACTTAAAACGCGAGAATGTGGACTGGTAATTTGCTTTTTAACTGCCTCTAGGTGGTCACAATACACCAACAACATCTTAAATACAAACGAGAGCACAATTAAGCCATTTCAGAAAACAAAATAGCGCAATGGTTGGCGTGGATCTAACAAGTAGTTTGACTTGGATGTAAAAAGTTTCGGCTGTCAACAGTGCCATTGTGTATTTGCAATATCTACCATTTGTGAGTATTTTAAATAAAAACAAACACAACAAGTAAATAGGAAGGTGGCTGCCTACATATGAAATTTAATAAAACTGGTGCACGCATGTTTTCATAACCTATATACATGATAAGCTTACCTTCAAAACGTTGGATATAATGACCCAAATTCCATTTTTTTAATAAATCATTAGTAGGTTCATCCATATCACAAGCACTGCACTGCAATTTGAAGATAATTGTCCTGAATAATTGAATTATTGAATGGCACTGAAAGATGTTTCGCGGTCTCCGGTCGAGGGATCACTGAGATGGAAAAACACGTCGACCGACTCATTCAACGATAAGCGAATGATTTTGTGTGCTGTCATCATATTTTTGTAGGAAGAATACAAAACTGTATGCTTCCTCATAAATAATGTTCTGTAATTATATTATAGTAGAATTCACATAAAATAGTATGACTTAACATTAAACTTTGATGCTTACTCTAAAAATAAGAAGATATTGTAATCGTATTTTTGTACGTTTCACATAAAATAATAGTACTGTAATGTAAATGAATGATCCATACCCTAAAAAATTAAGAAACTAGCACATACTTATATCACACTATAATAAGGGAGCTTCATCATATTTTCAGAGATACTTCCTCATATTAATCTATGAAATCTTGAAAAATACGGTGACACTGTCACTGTTTTTTAAGATTATAATCTTATTTAAGAGTATCATATACATTTGTAGGACAGTGGATCATTTCCTATTACATAGTGTTATTATTTGAGGAAGATTACCATTATTTTATGTGACCAATTTTTAAGATGATGAGCATTATAATATTTCATTATTACCCAAATAACTCGATTCCATCATACACATTTCAATGATAGCGTAATATTAACATATTATTTCCTTATTTTAAGTGACCGCACGTATTTTAGACTTACGTCACGATATTTTAGGATTACGCCAAAATGACATTTTTCTCAGTGCGCTCCACCCGATACACTGGAGCCGTACACTAAGTAGTAAGTTGATAGTTTATAAACTGTTAAAATAAAGTACCTACCTTTCTTAACAATTGACATCCGCGCTCTGTAAGTGTCGCCCTGGCATCAGGGTAATCTGCAAGGGCTTCCCATAGATCTCGTTTTGCCAAGCAGAACAGATCTGAATATCCCAAGGCTCGAACATTGGCCGTTCTTCTGTTGCCGGTACGATTTCCAGCAATTTCCAACACGCTCACTTCTCCGAACACTGATCCTGCACTTAGAGTTGCTAAAACGGTGGTGCCATCATCGGCGACTACTTGGAGTCTACCTCTTTTGACGATGTACATTTCTTTCCCAACATCCCCTTTGCGGCAAATGTAATCACCAGGACTGAATACTTGAAGTCTTAACTTCAACACCAACGCTTCAAGTAGTCCGGGCTCGCAGTCTTGGAAGATCCTCACTTTTCTTAGCGTGTCTAAATGAACTCTTATCGCAATTTCAGCTTTCAACTTATCAGGTAGCGACGAGAGCACCTGTTCCTCATCGAGGGCACCACTCTGAGCCCACGTGTAAGCGAACCATCTAATCACTCTCGCTTCTAATTCTCCGCTAACTTTTCTGAAGGCCATGTATTGTTTGACGCCATCCATTTTATTCTGAAACTCTACCCTGGCCACGTTCATGTTTGATATCATCGATCCAATATTTCCAACGATCGTAGCGAATATCAGCACCCCAGCTAAGAAGTCGGCGACAACGAACAAATACTCGGCATCGATTTCTGGCTGTGGTGTTTCTCCTATGGTTGTAAGGGTCAGTGTCGACCAGTAGAAGCTGTAAATGTATTGATGTGCGAGTGTGTTGTTACGTGGGCCGCTCAGATTGTACACCCAGTTATCTGTGCCAAAGCCGATGGCATAGCTTATGACGAAGTAGAGACACGCGTTCCAGTGAATTAGTACCAGTATCGCCATTACAACCTAAAAACAATTCGTATTAGTAGACCGAAGCATACCAAGTCATAAACAATCGTTATAAATATTGTTTAATCGTAATGTTCTGACCTTGCAAATTCTGAAGGCATTTGGGTAGCTAGTGGCGGTCTCTGTGCGATCGAACCACACCCACATTCGAGGTAAGCGAAAAAGTCTATTCAGTCGTACAATAACAGGGCACGGCAAACCTTTCTGGAACACAACCAATATTGATACTTTAGCAATAACGCAGTTAAAGAATGTCTTCTGGGTAAAACACTTCTTGTTTATGACTGCTGTTTGATTAAACAGTGATGCGTGTGTATAGCGTTTAGTTTCATTAAATTACGAGTAAAACCATTGTTGATACCTGGGTAGGTACCTACCTACTAGTAAGTAAAATATAGGTCGCGTGCCGTTAATATGTTTCCCTGACGCCCACTGTCTATCAGATGCTAAAATGAACGACGCTGTGTTCCTTCATTATTTGACATCAAAAAGAACCTGTTTGGAAAGAATGTTATACTAACCTGATCACAAGTTCCTGGTTTCCACCAGTAGTAAGCTATGTCCGTTGGCAATAGGGATGCTATATCGTATCTCCAAGCTTTGGTTGTTAGGTAGTGTTTTCTCAACATTCTCGAGTCCCTTGCCATTAGGCCTTGGTCCAAGTACCCTATAAATATGGTTTAGATTAAAAATATGCGCTGATCTTGTCATTTTTAGGGTTCCGTACCCAAAGGGTAAAAACGGGACCCTATTACTAGGACTTCGCTGTCCGTCTGTCCGTCTGTCTGTCCGTCTGTCTGTCACAGGGCTGTATTTCATGAACCGCGATGGCTAAACAGTTGAAATTTTCACAGATGATGTATTTCTGTCGCTGCTATAACAACAAATAAAAAAAAACAAAATAGAATAAATATTTAAGTGTGGCTTCCATACAACAAACGTGATTCTTTTGCCGTTATTTAACGATAAGTACGGAACCCTTCGTGAGCGAGTCCGACTCGCACTTGGCCGGTTTTTTTATTACTTCAGATACGAGTGGGTACTATGATTTGAGTTTCTTTTGAATTAGTTAGACAGTTCGATAGAAAAACGCACAAGTGGTGGTCGGATCGGCCCATTGCAATGTTCGAACAGAAAAAGCGACTAGGCTGGGTCGAATGTGTGTACACACGTTAGCTAAATTTGATGACGCAAGGCGCGGCATTGTGTGAGTGGGTGTCAAATTGTTGATTTGCGAGACACTCTCGAAGGCAATACAAACAACTTACTTTGTCGTAAAAAGTGGGAATGTATCGATTTGGGTGCTTGACAATTCATGTATTTCCTTACCACACCCATTGCACTGATAGCGATAATTACACATGAAAACGCAATATTAATTTTATTCTCAATACAAAATTACTTATTCAATTGATACTATTTTAAGGGTTGTTGTTACAGCCGCCTTAAAAACTTCTTAATTTTTTAACGTGGTTTATAATAAGGCAACTACGATTTTTACAAAATGACCTAATGGAAAACAATTAGTAGGTAATGGATTATTAGTCTGACTTTAACTTAAATGCTTATTCATTGGTTTGATTAGGATAAAGTGACCGAATTCACTATCAACATATAGGATCCTACATTTTATATATATTTTCGTGATACAGCAATTAATGTCATGCCGGGCAGACTAATTCTATAGTAAAGACGTGTATATTTTGTAATTGTTGTCGTATTAACTAAAAATAAAACCGGCCAAGTGTGAGTCGGACTCGCGCACGAAGAGTTCCTTACCATTATATATAAAAAACGGCAAAAAAACAGGTTTGTTGTATGAGAGACCCACTTGAACATTTATTTTATACTGTTTTTAGTATTTGTTGTTACAGTGGCAACAGAATTACATAATCTGTCAAAATTTCAACTGTCTAGCTATCACGGTTCATGAGATACAGCCCTGTGACAGACAGACGGACAGCGAAGTCTTAGTAATAGGATCCCGTTTTTACCCTTTGGGTACGGAACCCAAATTAAGTGAAAAACTTACCTTCATGCATGTGTATGATGGTGTCTGCAACGTATATGATATCACAGAGATAGTCCATAACAAACCAAAACGGGGTTAAATTATCGAGTTCCCAAAATACAGCACGGCCAATTACAAATATCATATTGTAGAGAATTGCCAATGACACTACTGCCAGCCACTGTAAATAAACACGCCCTTAAGTCAAAACCTAGGTAAGTACCTAGGTACTCACATATTTATGGCACAGTCGTAAAAGTCTTCGGAGTTTTTGTTTGATAACAATTATTACGTCACCCCGCTAATCTTGAACAACATAATACATATCTACGGCTGAACAATAATGAATAACTAAATGGTATCTAGCTAAAAAGGATGTAAACTGTAGAAATTTTGCTTAGTTTTGGGGCTGCTTTTAGGAGCTAACCCAGATAATGGATTTTTTGTAAATATATAAGTACACAACTCTCATAATATCCAACAGAACAGATAATATATGTTGTAGTTTAGTCTTAGTTAGGAGGGAATTCAACCCACAACCAACAGCGCAACAGGCTGAGCTACTAGGAGCCTACCAGTTAAGGCGCTCCCAGTCGACGATTGTTTTTGTTCGAAACGAAAAAATAAATACTTGTGAACAAGCCACATCTCCTATTTTATAATGTTTAGTACATGTGAATAAAGATGTACCCATCTTTAATCACTTCGATAAATAATCCTACCGACCGCTGCAATGACGACAAACACACGTCGGCGCGTGGTCCGCCTTAGCTTTTCGAATAAATTAATGATATAAATTATGTATAATTACTTATCAAAAATCTATTCTAATAGAAATCTAGATCTACATATTACATATCTTTAACAATAAATCACAAGTTGATTTTAATAGTAGGTATATAAAATATTTCGATCATAAATTCTAAAACGTATCATTTTGAAATAATATCTTTATTGTGAAAAGTTTCTGCTATTATGTTTTCAGCTTAATAGAAATCTGGGTAGGAACCTGAAGTAATATACTTATAAAAATAGGAGATGTGGCTTGTTCAGAAGTATTTCTTTTTTCGTTTCGAAAAAGAGCAATCAGCGACTGGGAGCCCCTTAAGCTTTGAGGCCAGTCAATAACAATACAGTAAAATTAGGCATATCAAAAATATCTTACTTGGTAATGCGAAGGAAGCGTAGGATCGAACGCAAGTTTGAGCCCACAAAACAGTTTTGACCGTTTGGTTTGATAGAGCGGCTCTTCGGGGTCCGTAAATGTTTTAGCCGCAAACTTATCTAAAAACCAGTCTGGTGGTTTTGCTCGTCCCTCCCCGCTGATGCGGTAGCGCAGATTTGTCGTCACCTTACTCCATTGCTTGTGAAGCCAATTTTTTTCATTGCGCCCTTCACTTACTACCTGCTACAACATAAAGGTACAATATAATCAACAAGAATACAATACAACGTGCACAAGAAATGTCCACTGTACAGCCCCTGGAAAAATACTAAAATACTTAGTTCCCATTAGTTGGGAATTTTCTGACTAACAATAATAGAAATATCGATCAAGTATTTAGCGGAATAACAATGATTTTTCAATAAATCACTTAGGAGCAGCCTATTTACTCATTTTTGTGGCGATCAATGATGTGGTCAATGATTGTTACGCAGTATGTTACTATTTTTAGAGTCATTGGGACTAAATTTATTAGAGAACTACTTAGCAGTCCGCCCCGGCGTCATGATAACGGCGGGTGTAATGATTGACGTATTTGGTAAGGTACTGTTAAAGCATTGAATAAAAAGTAATTTATTTGGATACAAATTAATACCCAGGTACGAATATTGCATATTTTAACATGAAAAAGTAGTTATTGTTTGATAACCGTAATAGTTAGACATATGGTATTCTAGACTTTTTGTCCTCTATAAAACTGTAGTACTTACATCACTTTGCTCTATCCCATCCTAATAATATTATAAATGCGAAAGTTTGTGAGTTTGTATGTATGTTTGTTCCTAAATCAGGACTAAATGACATAACGGATTAAGTTGAAATTTGCTGTAGATGTAGGTGTAGACTACTTTAAAAAATTAAAACTTCCCCAAAACGATAATAAAATGCAAAAGGGATGATTTCTGTATAGAAGACGCTGGTGTGCAACAAATCTGATATCGCAGACTAAAAACATTCAGTCTTTTCTATTTGATTATTGAAATTTGACAGGATTTATAGAGGACAAAAAGTCTAGAATACCATAATTATGTCTAACTATTACGGTTATCACAGAATAACTACTTTTTCATGTTAAAATATGCAATAGTAACGGTACAAACTGTACAAATGTGGCATAGATTACAATGTCTATCACCGACCCGTGACAACTAGTTGTCAATAATTTCCGCAGTATTTTTTCACACGTTGGAGTACATTATCGAAGTTTTCATATGGATCCCTATCATTTTTGAAACTATTATATGAAAAAAAAAACAAATATTTCCTCTTTTTATGAAAATATTAATATATTTGTTTTAACAATAGTAAAAACAAAAGTAACTTTACAGCATTTCTATGAAGCAGATTACGATGTTTATTATTTATCCAGTGCGTAAAATCACGTTGTATAACATAATTATGAAGTTATTGAGCTTCTTTATTAAAAACAAGCTGACCCGGCGAACTTCGTATCGCTTTAGAATAAGTTCCTGTCCCGTTCCCGTTCCCGTTCCCGTTCCCGTTCCCGTTCCCGTTCCCGTTCCCGTTCCCGTTCCCGTTCCCGTTCCCGTTCTACGACTCTACGTTTTAGTTAGAAAACTTTTGTATGGGAAAATGATAAGGGCTGTTTTAGGGTTTTTCCGGCAATTATTCGATTTTTTCTCACCTTTTAAACCTTTCCTAGACCTCCACGAACATTTCAAGACCAAGATAAGATAAATCCGTTCAGCCGTTCTCGAGTCTTAGCGAGACTAACGAACAGCAATTGATTTTTATATATATATAGATGTACAATAACCAGTATGTCCGACATCTGTACATTTTGAATAGCAGCTAGCCTGAATTCCGCTTTAGAATGTTTATGGCGGTCATAACGGGACATTAAACTTCTCAAGAATCATGAAATTCTAATATCGCATGTGTTGTCTTTTATTAAATTTTCAAAGGCATTCGAAAATTGAAACTAGATCACAATACTGTAAACATGTTTTAACGATGTCTTAGCTCATTGACACAGATCGAAAAAGTAAAATAAAAATAAAACCCTCGCGACATTGTTCACGTGAAGTTATTTTCAAATAGATTTCAACCGTGGGGTTGAATTTCAGGAATTCCTTTCTTAGGTATAAGTACACCCTTATACACCAAACGGAAAAGGTACACCCTTCATATTTCAAGTTCCTAGAACCAATGTTTCATTCAGTGCTTTTTATAGATTTAAGAGTAACGTGCGGTTTTTTTTATTTAGATACCACTTGCCGACCCGTGACAGACGTTGACCTGTCAAATTTAATAATCGTATAGGAAAAAGCAATATCGGGAAACTTCCAATGTATTCCCTACAAAACCTTGTACTGTTAAAATAAATTACGAATTTTGTTAGAATGCGCATCATTCATTAGTCAAAACTGCGTTGCTATGACGACTAAATGCTTTTAGTCTGTGATGTCAGATTTGTTGCACACCAACGCCATCTATACCAAAATCATCCTTTTTGCGTTTTTTATCATTTAGGGGTTGTTTTCGGGATTATAAGTTCCCCCTTTATTTATTCTGATTTTTAGGGTTCCGTACCCAAAGGGTAAAATCGGAACCCTATTACTAAGACTTCGCTGTCCGTCTGTCTGTCCGTCTGTCCGTCTGTCCGTCTGTCCGTCTGTCCGTCTGTCCGTCTGTCCGTCTGTCCGTCTGTCCGTCTGTCCGTCTGTCCGTCTGTCCGTCTGTCCGTCTGTCCGTCTGTCCGTCTGTCTGTCTGTCACAGGGCTGTATCTCATGAACCATGATAGCTAGACAGTTGAAATTTTCACAGATTATGTATTTCTATTGCTGCTCGAACAACAAATACTAAAAACAGAATAAAATAAATATTTAAGGGGGGCTCCCATACAACAAACGTGATTTTTTTGCCGTTTTGATAATAGTACGGAACCCTTCGTGCGCGAGTCCGACTCGCACTTGGCCGGTTTTTATTTATCTACATACTATAGCAACTTTTTTGATGGTTTTCAAGATAATGCAGTTTTATCACTTTTTCCGTCCTATCCGGGTGGTAGACTCAGCCCATACAAAAAGTCAACAATTTCACTTATCACCTTAAGGGGCTCCCAGTCGACGATTGCTCTTTTTCGAAACGAAAAAAGAAATACTTCGGAACAAGCCACATCTCCTATTTTTATAAGTACATTACTTCAGGTTCCTACCTAGATTTAAATTAAGCTGAAAACATAATAGCAGAAACTTTTCACGATAAAGATATTATTTCAAAATGATACGTTTTAGAATTTATGATCGAAATATTTTGATACCTGCTATTAAAATCAACTTGTGATTTATTGTTAAAGATAGGTAATATGTAGATCTAGATTTCTATTAGAATAGATTTTTGATAAGTAATTATACATAATTTATATCATTAATTTATTCGAAAAGCAAAGGCGGACCACGCTCCGACGTGTGTTTGTCGTCATTGCAGCGATCGGTAGGATTATTTATCGAAGTGATTAAAGATGGGTACATCTTTATTCACATATACTATACATTATAAAATAGGGGATGTGGCTTGTTCAGAAGTATTTCTTGTTTCGTTTCGAACAAAAACAATCGTCGACTGGGAGCGCCTTAACTCCTTGATACTACCTATAGAACTGACAGATATTTCTAGATTGTTATGCCGTCAGATCGGATGTTAAGCAACCACCTTACATCGTGATAAATGTCGTTAAAGCATGGATAAGTGTCAACTTTGGGATGTGCGATGAATTTAAATCAGTTAGCCATTGTACGGGTACCTACTGCCTGTCATTGAAACCAATAAGAGCCAAAAAAGCCATTTAATGATCATGATCACATCTGATGATGATCATACTGATTGTGATCGGAAAGCAGTTCGTGCTCGTTGACAAACTGATGAACTATTGTGTATTGATTTTGACACGGATCTTTATCACGTATTACTTCTAATTTATTTTCCCGACGTGTCGACTATGTTACAATAGCCATGGTCGCGGGCAGACTTGACCAAATCAATAGTTATGTTGACTAATCAAGATAGTTTTAAAAATCACAATATCTGCGAACTACTATATATTTATTTTGACACGGGTCTTTATCACGTAGGTTTTTACCTTTAATTTATTTTCCCGACGTGTCGACTATGTTACAATAGCCATGTAACGTTTCGTCGGGATTGTCCCGCAATTTCATATGAGTCCCGGCGAAAAAAAGATGTCCAGACAAATTTTGATAATAATAATAACTTTTTAATTCGTAATATTTATTTTTTCCGACAATTATCTAAAATCGCGACTTTTTGAAAATTTTCCCCAGATATTCTGGTCGTCTTATCTGGTAGCTCTATATAAAGTTTCCTACGTATTTTCCTACGTAGTTCCTTTTTGGTGACGTTTTGAAAAAAGGCCGGGTCAAGAGTACTCTAAACCAAGGAGCATTCATGAGAAATGTGATGAGAGTGAATGAAGCAAAATAAGTATGTCATGTTATTTTTCAAACTATCGTGATTAGTAGACATAACTATAGATTTTGACACGGGTCTTTATCACTTAATTACCTTTAATTTACTTTCCCGACGTTTCGGCTATGTTACAATAACCATGTAAATTAAAGGTAATTACGTGATAAAGACCCGTGTCAAAATCTATAGTTAAGTGTGTCATGATCTTAGCAAGTGGAAAGCCGTGGTCTAACCCCTCTGGGAAACAGGCGTCATTTTATATATGTATGTATGTTTCCTACGTATATCATAAGAGTGTTCATCGGAGCCAAAGTGGCACTAGCTTCTTCGCGAATGCTAGACACGAACATTCATTTGCGTACAGTAAACCATTAAATGTCACAATGCCAATGGTAGCAATTAGTGAGCGCTCTTTACTTATCCACTCGAGGTTAGAGGGGTGATGGTTCGATGTTGGGTCATTGTATTATACCAGCCCACTTGATACATTTGTTTATTCTTAACCATCGAATTATGCGATTATTAATGCATGAGGAAATTAGTATCTGAGCTTGCAACCTGTCACGTATGGAATGCTACTAAAAATGAAAGCATGTGCCAAATTTAATGTTTCGATGTGTTTTCGTCTACCCCCCTTTAGACATCTTTGATGGTCTGAGCCACTGAAGATCTGAGAAGATGTCTACATGGAAACTACAGTCGTGATCCTTTTTCATTTTCGAATGCGTGAAAACAATATTTATTAATTATATCCGTACCGTAAGGGAATTACTTGCAATCGTGACGTGAGCTTTTTTAAGATCAAAATGAAAATGATGAAACGTCCATCCTTTATTTAGCATGTCGCGGTTCATTATTTTAGAAACTTTTTAAAATAATCTCTGAAGGTGTTAGATGCACGTCCAAATATTACATTTGGCATATGCTCCTTCTATCCTATTTATTATTTTATACGAGTATATTTAATCAAGCCTTTTTTAATCTAAAACCGAGTTAGGTTAGTTTAGGTTTGGGTATGGCATTATGAGGGAGAATAGTGTTATGTGACGAGAAGAATGTTGGGTATGAACGATGGATGGATCGTGTAAAATAATGATGGCATGAGTAGGAAAGGAGTGAGTGTTGAGATGACAGCTATGGTAGAGGACAATTTAAGAAAAATACATTATGTCATATTGTTCCGACCCTACTTAAGTGGATTATGGTAGAACGATGATTAGGATGGTCTTCAGCAGGGGGTAGTCAAAATTATAAAGTGTGGTCATTAGGTCAAGTGCGATATCATAATAAGTTTTCTGTTAAAAAATATTTTTTCATTAACAAGCTTTTGTAAAATTGTTAAAACCATCGAGCACCATTCAAATCATATAACATTGTCATCGGAACTTAAAGATTCCCTTAAAGATGCGTAGTACGTATCTCCAAAGTAAAACAGAAAATAAGTACACCAAGAAAAAAAATACGAAATCCCTAACTAGCACGGTTTGTTTAAAAAGAAATATAAGGAGGGATACCCATCCCAGTGATTTTTTATGGGGCTACTATGTCAAGTGGACGTGCCTCTGACTATCCCCTTTAGGTGTCTTCAAAGATCTAAGAGGCTATAGATCTGAGAGGATGTCTACTGTACTAAGGGATTACAGTCGTGATTCTATTTCATTAAACTTTTTTCATAGTGTTTAGAGATATATAATACTGAGCTTTTTCAAAGTCAATCCAATATAAATACCTCCTACGAGAGGTGAAACGATTGTTTACTCACCGGGATCATGCTGTTGAGCCGAATTTGGCGAATGGTGTAAACCGGACTCATAGCTGCAATTAGACGCACATCCACTCGTCAGTAGAACCACAACGGCTCTAAGTATTTTATTGTTTCGTTCATTCGACCACACAAACGTCTTCAAAATAAATTGAGTATAACTTGTCGGCAAATAGCAAAGATCAGTATCAAAGTAATTGGTCGGTGGCTAGGTCACGACTACAACACGAACTTCAATTATAGAAAGAAACGTTTAAAAGATACCAGCAGGTCTTCATAACGTTTCGCAGTACATGCGCATGAAAATAGAATAGTGCTAGTAGAAATCACGTTGTTTTACAGCGTCCGTTAGTGCCACTGTCGAATTAAAAATGAGCATCAAGTCCAAATTGAATGTATAAGTCTGTGCGTGTCCAAGGCAGCACCATCGAAACAATGGGCTATGAGGATTGTCGATCACACTACTTCGCGATGTCACCTTTATGACGCGTCCGCAGTAGACTATGCCGTAAATACTGATTGCGCGACTCGACCACCATCACTGAACGTAATACGCCTAATAGCCCCTTTAAAATTAATGCATTAACTTGATCATGTTCTGAAGCCTCAATGAAATTAAAACCGGGTTCGCGACGAACGTTTCAACTAAATTAGTGGCTTTTGAATCATTTTCGTTTTGAACTGTGAAGTATCTAGTAGTCGTATAGTCGTAGTCGAATACAGGAACAAGTCTTTTTGTATCCTAGGGCTCCTAGAGTTAAATGCCTGCATTATAACAAAACGCAGTTTGTTTTATTAATTCCACCTCAAATTATGAAGCCGTGAAAACATATAAAACTTCTTTGAACAAAGACCTACAGGTATATTATAATTGTATGCAATACAATAACGTAAAAAATGGTTGGAAATACAAAAAAAGGGATGAATTTATTTTACCTCAATGGGGACGAAACAGTTTTTTAAGTTTTCATGGTAAAACTATAAGGTTTAATTGTCGGACTTCAGAACATAAAAAAGGACTTTAAATAAACGTTAGTTAATTGTCTTGAAGTCTTGAATATAAACAGTAGATATAAACAGTAGAATAAAGGTTTATTCACTGTCCCTTTCAATTTACACTCGCGGTTTTGCTGTTTTTATTATACAAATATAGGATCACGACTGTAATAAAATAAAATCCTCAAATACGGTAGACATCCTCTCAGATCCTTAAAGATCCTTTAAAAAGGAACAAACAAAAGAGTGCACTTAGTTTTTAAACGCAGTTGTTGCGAACCTAGGTACCTTTGATTATAATAATGAACTAGCTGACCCGTGCCCGCTTCGCTGTGCGTAAGACATTTCTAATACCATCGTTGACTTTTTTGTAGACGTTTTTAAGGTGTACAATACTGTAGTACATTATTTTGATATATCTCGTGGGGTTCAGCCAGCATTTGCAATGTAAGCGCAAAAAAATGTGGTTATTTACGACATCACATTATAAACCTCTAAAATTATCAGTGTTTCTCTACTATATTATGCATGTATTATACATATAAACCTTCCTCCTGAATCACTCTATCTATTAAAAAAACCGCATCAAAATCCGTTGTGTAGTTTTAAAAATATAAGCAAACATACATACATACATACATACATATTACATACAGACGCGGGAAGCGGAAAGCGACTTTGCTTTATACTATGTAGTGATATAGGATCACGACTGTACAAAATCCTCAAATACGGTAGACATCCTCTCAGATCCTTAAAGATCCTTGAAAACGTACAAACAAAAGAGTGCACTTAGTTTTTAAACGCAGTTGTTGCGAACCTAGGTACCTTTGATTATAATAATGAACTAGCTGACCCGTGCCCGCTTCGCTGTGCGTAAGACATTTCTAATACCATCGTTGACTTTTTTGTAGACGTTTTTAAGGTGTACAATACTGTAGTACAATATTTTGATATATCTCGTGGGGTTCAGCCAGCATTTGCAATGTAAGCGCAAACAAATGTGTTTATTTACGACATTACATTAGAAACCTCTAAAATTATCAGTGTTTCTCTACTATATTATGCATGTATTATACATATAAACCTTCCTCCTGAATCACTCTATCTATTAAAAAAACCGCATCAAAATCCGTTGTGTAGTTTTAAAAATATAAGCAAACATACATACATACATACATACATATTACATACAGACGCGGGAAGCGGAAAGCGACTTTGCTTTATACTATGTAGTGATATAGGATCACGACTGTACAAAATCCTCAAATACGGTAGACATCCTCTCAGATCCTTAAAGATCCTTGAAAACGTACAAACAAAAGAGTGCACTTAGTTTTTAAACGCAGTTGTTGCGAACCTAGGTACCTTTGATTATAATAATGAATATTGAATTTCATCATAATAATGGTGGCGATTATGTTGTGTCTTCGCTAAAAGCTAAAATTCCCAAAAAACTATCGCTCTTATTCCTTTTACATTACAGTCTAAATTATCGTAACACATCCAAGTGTCACATTAGTCAACACTAATTAAGATTAAATTTAGCTTGACGTTTCTAAATTTCTTACAAAAATTCAAAATCTATTCAAAAATATCCTTAAAACTGTCACTATGAGGTTACGCTAATTTAGACTTTAACGACATAGGAATGAATAGAAGAGATTGTTTTTACGAAGTTTTAGCTTTAAATGGACACAACTGAATTGCCACCAATAAAAGAGTTCTAGTTTTTAAATACCTGTCACGGAATGCTAACTACTGCAAAATGTGGGCATGTGCCAAATATAATGTTTGGACGTGACTCT
The DNA here is from genome assembly GCA_912999785.1 of Hydriomena furcata. Lineage (NCBI taxonomy): Eukaryota > Metazoa > Arthropoda > Insecta > Lepidoptera > Geometridae > Hydriomena > Hydriomena furcata. Next base: position 8,065,994 of record OU538821.1, read on the forward strand.
GACTACCCCCACTAGACATCTTCAAAGGATCTAAGATCTAGAAGATAGGATCTAATCTAATCTATTTATTTTATTTTAAGTTTTTAAATAAGACCCGGTCGATTGCGCAGTCACTCTTTTATCTATACTAATATACTTTATACTAATATTATAAAGAGGAAAGATTTGATTGTTTGTTTGTTTGTATCGAATGGGCTCCGAAACTACTAGACCGATTTGAAAAATTCTTTTATCATTAACATCCTACATTATCTTTGATGAACATAGGCTATAGAATATATTCAAAAATTTTAGGGATCCGTATGAAAACTTCGATAATGTAACCAGAAGTGTGAAAAAAAATCCTTTATTGCGTTTGCTGCAGAAAGTATTGACAATAGAGCAATGTGATGTAATACAGTTTTATAGAGGATATCAATATCTACAAAAAAGTGTGTAATATTATACGTCTAACTATTAGGGATCCGTATGAAAACTTCGATAATGTAACCCAAGGTATAAAAAAATTACCTATAAAATCGACGCCGGGGCGGACTGCTAGGTATAGATAAAATATTAATCGGGCACACAATGAATAAAGCACAAAGCAATAAAGCACCTTCACAATATTATGTAGGTATACTAAACTCAAACATCAGACTCCAATATCGAAAGCTTAAAAGTGTTGTCAGCTTAGCGTCGGTCGCTTCAAAATATTTGAAACATTTTCATTTTCATTCTGCACCGCTTCGGAGCTTTGCTTGTTCATTCGACAGAATTGAGTGTTTTTGAGTCAACCATTGGTATGTTGTTATGTACCTACAGATTACTTCTACATAGTTTTTCAATTCGACGCTATGTGGAATGATAACTACTGCAAAATGCGGTGCCAAATGTAATGTAGACATCATCAATAATCTAAATGAATACAGTCGTGATAATATAATAGATTAGAAGGTAATTGGTGGCGATTCTGTTGTGTCCACGCTTAAGTTAAAATATCTAAAAACTATCGATCTTATTTCTTTTAAGTTAAAGTTTAAAATAGCGTAACCTTAAAGTGACAGTTCTAAAACTTAGAATAGTTTTGAATAAATTTACGATTTTCGTAATCGATTTAGAAACATCAAGCTAAATTTAATCGACATGTTAATTGGTGTTGACTAAGATGACACTTGATTGTGTCAAATATGCGAAATAAAATAGAGAAACGGCTAAAATATCTCAAGTTTTAGGACTGTCATTTTGATGTGACTCTAATTTAGACTTTAATGTAAAAGGAATAAGATCGATAGTTTTTTTACGAAATTTTAGGTTTAGCTTGGACACAACAGAATCGCCACCATTATTAGATTTAGATTATCTTTAGTAAAATAATTATTAGATTAATATATTATTGTAGTGCCCTAGCGGGGTCCACGTTGAGAAACTCTGTAATACCTTAAGACCATTGTAACCAACTGGAGCAATACATAAATGAATATCACTACATAGTATAAAGCAAAGTCGCTTTCCGCTTCCCGCGTCTGTATGTATGTATGTATGTATGTATGTTTGCTTATATCTTTAAAACTACACAACGGATTTTGATGCGGTTTTTTTTAATAGATAGAGTAATTCAGGAGGAAGGTTTATATGTATTAAACCCGTGCGAAGCCGGGGCGGGTCGCTAGTGAATATATAAATTTAATTAATTTTAGTTATTTAAATTTTCATTAATTAATAGATTCGACGCGTAGTTACATATTTTTTTTATTGCTTTTATTTCTTGACCGTTCATCATCTTTATCCTGGTAATCCGATTTGGATGTTTTTTCTTTTGTGTAGAGATAGCACAAAGTTGGTCTCATTTCAGTTGTATGTATGTAGGACTAATAATTCCTTTTCAGTTAGTATATATATTTCGGTCGGTGGGTGTCAGTTTTCTTTTTAGATTTTAAAACGTAATTAGGTACAGTGGTCTGTGGCAGGAGCCTGACTATATCGGAGCACTGTCACCATCGACCACATAGCTCAATTATTGGTCGATGATTATCACTGTCATCGATAATGTAAATTTTTGTTTGCTGAGTACCTAAGGCCCTGGGGGGTTAGCACAAATCACTAAATACAAATTGTTGACGTTGCTTCGTGCTAACTTAACATATTGTACCGGTACAAACCACTATCGTATCGACAACCTGTCACTTTTTTATAGTAAAAGTGGTTCATGCCCTCTGAATAGCTATTGTATCGTCATCATAATCACTTTCACATAGTTTTTAAATTAAACCTATTTCGTAAGGATAAGGAAAGTAATAAACATACTGACAGCCTTGATTGCAACCCCGAATGTGTCAATGTCATGTGGGTATTGTTCAGTTTGATTATTCATATCACGATCAAAAGTATTATAAGGAGCTAATAATATGAACTAATAGTTTGCGTGATTATTTTTATAATATTATATAAATTATAACAAATAATTACAACAACGGGAATTACTCACGTAAATGATAAATTGCTCGCATTGCACGCTCGCTGTGCGAGACGGCAATGCGAGCAGAGTAGCGCGCGCGTTTAAGGGGCTGTATGTCGACGATTGCTCTTTTTCGAAACGAAAAAAGATATACTTCTGAACAAGCCACATCTCCTATTTTTATAAATATATTATTTCAGGTTCCTACCTAGATTTCTATTAAGCTGAAAACATAATAGCAGAAACTTTTCACGATAAAGATGTTATTTCAAAATGATACGTTTTAGAATTTATGATCGAAATATTTTGATACCTACTATTAAGATCAACTTGTGATTTATTGTTAAAGATAAGTAATATGTAGATCTAGATTTCTATTAGAATAGGTTTTTGATAAGTAATTATACATAATTTATATCATTAATTTATTAGAAAAGCAAAGGCGGACAAAGAGAAAATGGTTATTGAGGGGTGGGTAAAGCTACCCCTATTACTTGCCTACGTAGGTACCAGCAACGCGATCTCATAAAAACTGTCGATAATATTTACGATACGCATACGCCATCTAGAGCTTGCGTTGTTAACTGTCTTAGTCGTTTCTGCCGCGGTTTTATGAACTGGTAGCGCCTTAATGGTCCACTCACCCTGAAGAAGATTCTCTAGATGAATCGAAACATTGTCGGTGTTTATTGACAATTTATCATTTACGTGAGTAATTCCCGTTGTTGTAATAATGTATAACAAATATTCTTCAGAACGTGATATTTTTGGAAATAAATATTTACTGACGTTAGCGAAATTTAATGTTTTTTTATTATTATAATAATTGCAGGTTCGTATCCAGTGGTGGGGCTAGAAAAGTACCTATACAAGTACCCTAAAATTATCTTGAGGGTGATCATTACCTTAGCTCTGAACATGATCGAATTTAGAGAACACTAGTACCATAACCACGAGTAGTAAAGAATCATGAAAGTACATTTCCGATTCTCTAAATGCGTAATGGTATAAAAATGGTGGTATCGATAGAAAATGGTGATGAAAATCGAAAACCAAAGAGTAGGCTGCCAAGTAATTCAAACCACTTGCTGGTTATTGAAAACACGTCTTAGGTTTCCATATATGGAAGCACACCTGGTTGTAAATAACTCAAATATTATAATATTCATACTAATATCACTATAGACTTACTTGATCAGACGATTCGATGCCAATTTCTATTCTCTCTGCATGAACGCGTAATTGACTTAGACTGTTTTGAGATAAATGCAAACTTTCTGTAGACTGTATCTCCACTTCTCTTGGCAAAGCTTTTGAATTCTCCCCAGAGGTCCCAGGCATTGGCACTGTGGAGCCAGACATGGTAAACGGTTTTCCATAGCGAAATCTAAAACAAAACAGTTATTTTGGTTAAGTACCAAGGACCTCTGTCTCTCTTATTTATTACTAGGTATCCATCTGTTAAAAAGAACCATAAGAACCATTTAACGATCATTAGAGCAGCATTTGTGAACCCAAGAAGTGGTATAGGTATGTCCTTGTATCATAAAGAGCTATACGCTATTCCAAGCTTTTAGCAAGGATCTAAGTTTTAAAGTTAGGTGCTGTATTTGGGTATAAAAAGAATCTTACGAATACAAGTGATCATGTGGTGGGTTTGCAGATGACCGTTTACGTATGGTTTGGCGGGAGTCGCCACGCGCCGCCGCTATTATGTACGCCCACATTACAGTGGCGTCTTGAGAACTCCACCAACATCAGGCTGAAACTGTGAACAATAATCGTACATTATTCAACAAATTTTAATTAGTTACTAGCTGTCCCGACAAACGTTTTCTTGCCAAATTTCAATAATCCCACAGATAAAAGCACTTAAATTTTCCAGAAGAACTTTATGCCACCCTCATCACATAAGGGTATAAAAATACCATACGACCTATTCTAAGACCTGCTGAATATACACAAAAAAAATCTCCCAGTCGACGATTGTTTTTGTTCGAAACGAAAAAATAAATACTTGTGAACAAGCCACATCTCCTATTTTATAATGTATAGTATATGTGAATAAAGATGTACCCATCTTTAATCACTTCGATAAATAATCCTACCGACCGCTGCAATGACGACAAACACACGTCGGCGCGTGGTCCGCCTTAGCTTATCGAATAAATTAATGATATAAATTATGTATAATTACTTATCAAAAATCTATTCTAATAGAAATCTAGATCTACATATATTACCTATCTTTAACAATAAATCACAAGTTGATTTTAATAGTAGGTATATAAAATATTTCGATCATAAATTCTAAAACGTATCATTTTGAAATAATATCTTTATCGTGAAAAGTTTCTGCTATTATGTTTTCAGCTTAATAGAAATCTAGGTAGGAACCTGAAGTAATATACATATAAAAATAGGAGATGTGGCTTGTTCAGAAGTATTTCTTTTTTCGTTTCGAAAAAGAGCAATCAGCGACTGGGAGCCTCTTAACTATAGATTTTAAACAAGTTTGTTTGCTATGATTAGTTATCGACTGCAGAAAATGAAAATGACCAAAACCGGGGTAGGCACCACAACCTGGTCTATGACCTTATAACTTTACAATGTTTTATTTGAATGACATTACAACCTCACTAAGGTTCAATAATAAGGTTGAAACTCATAAAGTTAAGTTAAGACCAAAGTAAAATGACATCAAAAAACGCTTTTTTGCAAAATATGCTTTACCTGTACATACATCGGTGTGAGTAATTATTAATAGAAATAATACTTCATGGAATAATATAAATAAATTACTAGGTATATCTATAGTAAATATGGTACAATAAACTCTTTCTCTCTCTCTAGCATTTTACACTTTGACGCAAAATGAACTCTATCAGACTGGAATAAGATCAATTTTCAGCTGAAATGCTGATTTAATTAAATGTTACGTTTGAATCTCGAGTAGAAACAGTATGAGAGTTACGTCAAATCAAATTATACTGTAATTCCTCTGGTTATGTTATATTGGAACAAGTAAGTACAAGTACTGTAAATAATCACATTATTTTTTAAGACGAATAATAAATGTTTTTGATAAATGCTGAAACGTTTTTTCTCAATAACTGCAAAACATACAGTTTTGTTTTTTATGACAAAGATAACTTAAGGCGCTCCCAGTCGACGATTGTTTTTGTTCGAAACGAAAAAATAAATACTTGTGAACAAGCCACATCTCCTATTTTATATTGTATAGTATATGTGAATAAAGATGTACCCATCTTTAATCACTTCGATAAATAATCCTACCGACCGCTGCAATGACGACAAATACACGTCGGCGCGTGGTCCGCCTTAGCTTTTCGAATAAATTAATGATATAAATTATGTATAATTACTTATCAAAAATCTATTCTAATAGAAATCTAGATCTACATATTACCTATCTTTAACAATAAATCACAAGATGATTTTAATAGTAGGTATATAAAATATTTCGATCATAAATTCTAAAACGTATCATTTTGCAATAATATCTTTATCGTGAAAAGTTTCTGCTATAATGTTTTCAGCTTAATATAAATCTAGGTAGGAACCTGAAGTAATATACTTATAAAAATAGGAGATGTGTCTTGTTCAGAAGTATTTCTTTTTTCGTTTTGAAAAAGAGCAATCAGCGACTGGGAGCCTCTTAAGGAAATAATCTAGATAATTATCGACAGAAACACGATTGGTGAAACTTTTCTCGATAGATTTATTTTCCAAAGCTGGCTCTTCAAAAACACTAGTTTCGTTTTTAATCAAAACTATGAATAGATAAAAAGTTCATTTTTATATAAGTAATTCGTTAGATAAATAAATTATAGACAGTTTATTTTTAAGTTTGATGGTTTCTAAGATAATGCAGTTTTATCACTTTTCGTCATTTTCGTTTGATCCGGGTAGACTCAGCCCATAAAAAACCAAACATTTCACATATTAACTTAATCGTACGTAGGTACATACAATTTATGTCATACATATCACACGTTACGGACGGTAGGTATAATTACTAATTGGTTATGTGGCATGACGATAAAAACCTTCATACAAGAATATAGCAGACCCGCGACAGACGTTGTCCTGTCCAAATTTCAGAATAGCATAGAGTCGTCATAACAAATTGCTATGACGATACTGATGCCAGATTTTTTGCACACCTATACCGAAATCATCCCTTATGCATTTTTTTATAATTTTGGGGATGTTATTCGTTTCGTTTTTGTTACATTAAAAACGTCGGGAAAATAAATTAAAAGTAATTACGTGATAAACACCCGTGTTAAAATCTTTAGCCGTTAGTCCATGTTTTATTCGGGCATTATATCTACATTTGTAGCAAATTTAATCTTAATACGTTTTATCGTTTAGACATGATTGAGGCACAAACTCACAAACTTCACACTGATAATATTATTCTAGGCTTAATCGCGAGAAATCGGCGTAGCTTCACCTAGTTCCTAAGACGTTTCAAAGTGATCCTTGTGATTTTAGTGAAATAAATGATTTTTAAATTTGAATTTGAATTTATTAGGATATTAGGATAGGATAGGATATAGGACTGTCAGTGTTCGTCCACAGTGCGATGATGGCACTTTTCATCTATTTCACATATCGCGACGCCACCACCGCGCTATACTCGCAGTGTGGACACACGCTCTCGGTATCAGATACTGGTCCTCAGTGCCACTTGCATATGAAGAGCTTTCAGAGACTCTCTGAAGTCTATGATAAAACTGCATCGGTCAGTCACTTTCTGAACTAAGCCCATCTAACATGGGTTCATAATCTACATCTAATCTAGAGTTTAGATCGTGACACTATATAGTCAGAACCTACCCAAGTTACCATAAAAACCGTTGACAACACGGTACACTTTGACATACTAAAAAAAAACAGTTTTATGTGTCAGTAAACTTGAACTCTATGGCAGTTACATTGAAAATATATTGCGTTCAGAGTAGTAAACACAGAGGTGACTCAAAAATTAACGGGAAATCAAATGTAAAGTGTAGGACCATCGAACACTTTCTCCCAACATTAGGCTTTTATGTACTACTGATATAAGACGCCGGGCGCGATTCACGACGCGTCTCGCGACGGGCCGTGACATTGAACCGGCCAATCAGAATGCATTTTTTACTGCTCCCCCTGACCCACACACCTCAACGATTTAACTCAATTGTTTGTTTGAAGAAATGAAGCCATTAGGCGTCCATTGAGCTATGTGGTCGATGGGTAGGACCGTACTGCCTGTCAACGTGTTAAAGACTCTATATGTATTAATTAGATCAGTTACTTGAACACGTTCAAACATTATAATAATTAATAGTAAAAAAACAGCATCACGACTGTAATCCCAAGTACGGTGGACGGTAGACATCCTCTCAGATCTCCAGGCGCTCAGATCTTTGAAGATGTCTAGAGCGGGGTTAGTCAGAGGCACGTCCAAACATTATATTTGGCACATGCCCACATTTTGCAGTAGTTAGCATTCTACACGTGACAGGTTGCAAACCCGTTATCGCTAAAAATAACTGAAATTTTGACGAGTATACTCATGAATGTTTAACTCTGGTTCAGAGTTAAACATTATGATCGGTAAGTATGTTCTCTTTCAAAAATAATTTGAAAATATTAAAAAGTCATTTATTCAGGCACAAAAAATCAAAAAGTACCCTGTACCTACCTATATTCATATCACATAGAATATTATTAAATGGAAATAGAAAATAAAAAGAAAATATTTTATAATACGACTATAAAATGTATAGTAAGAGTACAGTAAGCACGGATTAGATTATTAGTTACTACTATATGAGTATTGACAATTTAACAGCCGTAGAAATAGTAACTATCCTAAGCGTATCGATAATTTAATAAATGTTTCGAAACGTTGGGTCCCATAACCGTGTCACCACATCCAATAGGTACTACCTACCTAAAAGCACTCACGTTTGGTTAGTAAACTTAAAATAATTTAGAACTTTTCACAACTCAACAACAAGGCTTGATACGATCTTATTAGTATTCTTCACCTCCACTCATCGAGTTATAATGGTAGGCGATTCGAAGCTGGGGGTATTGATTATTGCATAAACCGCTAATAGAATGTGTTGCATTTTATGGGAGTGTCAGTTGAATGTTCATGGCATCACGAGGCGACATTTTGTAAACAGTCAATTGCTGGAAAAACACAAAGGAATAGAATTTCAAGGGTATGGGTCATGGTCACGCCTCAAGTTGGGCAGTAGTTTTCGAAAAAAAAAAAATCCTGCTTAAGCTGGATTTTTTGGAGACTTTTGAGACTCACTTGTGCTTTGTACCAAAAACAGCTGATTTAAGGCGAGTAATTAATGTGTTTGATGAATGCAGAATCGTTTTTCTCAATAACCGCAAAACATACAGTTTTGTTTTTTATGACAAAGATAACTTAAGGATTTAATCTAGATTAATAAAAGAACAGAATCACGATTGGTGAAACTTTTCTTAATGGATTTATTTTCCAAAGTTGGCTCTTCAAAAACATTAGTTTCGTTTTTAATCAAAACTATGAATAAATTAAAGACAATCTTTTTAAGTTTGATGGTTTTCAAGATAATGCAGTTTTATCACTTTTTCCGTCTTATCCGGGTAGACTCAGCCCATACAAAAAGTCAAAAATTTCACTTATCACCTTGAAAAAGGCATCATGTCCAATTTTTCTCCAGTGGGATGCTAACAGTTGCTGGGCATAGGCCGCTCTTCACTTTTGTTTTGCGCCAAAATGACCCATGCACGACCTGCTGTTTTTACGATGTCATCGACCTATCTTGCTGACGGACGACCTACTCCTTGTTCCGGTTCTTGACCACCATTCGGTCAGTATACTGTTCCACCTGTCACCACCGCGGCCACGTGTCTTATTACCCAACTCTTTTTAAGCCCTGGTATCCTCTTGCGTCTTGTACAAACTTCAGCTTACAAATCGTCGATGTTGGGATTAGGTTAAAATTTAGTAGAGTGATGCAAGCATGGTGCGCTTCATGGCCTGTGCTAATTTAATTTGAAGCAGTCTCTTTTGTAAGCGTCCTTGTTTCAAGTCTCAGCATCGTAGGTAATAGTTGGGAGGACACATTGGTTGTCCTGCTATTAGATGGTTGTACCTATATAATGTACTGTAGAACGGTTAAGGTAAATATAATGTTATGAAAAAAATACCTACCTCCTCAATTAATATAGGCTGACGAAATAGGCATACAAGGTGTACTTTTTTGAATGAAATCTACTCTGAGTGAAAGAAAATGGTATAGTAACTGTAGGTATGATTTTATAGCAATGTATGTACGTTAGAGACCTACCTTGATCGCATAATACAAAGGTACCTACTCACTGTAGGTACATAGTTTAAAAACATTTGGTCGCAGCATTGAAAAACATGACAACCGCTTTCCGTGTCGGGAAATCCATTAAACGATTCTAGAGGTTATCGTTAACCGTAGTTGGTTGAGAATATTAAATGCCTTTTAAGAAATCCACGACCACAAAGCAATATTTATAAGGCTCTTATTGCCGATCGATATCATCTCTGTACCTGGGTATTTTCCACGATTGCTTAGTGATTTTGTATTGTAACTCAAAAACCGGACACGTGCTCTCACTCACGTGGCAAGGGTGGAACCCTCTCCACGTGATGAATGAACAAATCTTATACCTATTGCACTTAGTTGAAAAACAGGTTCTTCCAACAATTCATGTTTTGTCATCACAATGTTGAGAGATTTATCATGCTATTTTAAAACCATAGACTCCAAATAGGTATTTTTTTTGTAAATATTAGGTACACTACCATCACACTACCTACAAAAGTTCCGAATAGGTATAGGACTTAGGGAAAATGTTTATTTTTCATCTATTTTTATAAATAACTTTAAAATTATATAATACTTAAGTAGACAAAATACAAAATGTTTTTATTGCATGCAAATATAGAATTAAATAATATGATGCACTGGTTCCTGCTTTAGTTTTCACTGTGTTGCAGGAAGGCAGTAACCTCCCTAAAATATAACATACATTTTGGAGCATTTGACATTCTAATGTAGGTAAACATAAAAATAGAAAAATAACTGTATAAACTTATAAAAACATATATGATGAGAAATAAATGTTTTTGATGAATGTAGTTTTTTCTCAATAACCGCAAAACATAGTTTTTTTTTTATGACAAAGATAACTTAGGGATATAATCTAGATAAATTATAGACATAAACACGATTGGTGAAACTTTTCTCGATATATTTATTTTCCTAAGTTGGCTCTTCTACTTCTAATACATTAGTTTCGTTTTTAATCAAAACTATGAATAGCTAAACAGTTCATTTTTATATAATTCGTTAGATAATCATACTAGCTAAGTAAATTACAGACAGTTTCTTTTAAAGTTTGATGGTTTTCAAGATGATGCAGTTTTATCGCTTTTTCCGTCTTATCCGAGTACTTAGACTCAGCCCATACAAAAAATCAAACATTTCACATATCTATAGATTTTAACACGGGTGTTTATCACGTAATAAGGTAATGTAACGTGGATAAACACCCGTGTTAAAATCTATAGTTATGTCTACTAATCACGATAGTTTGAAAAATAATATTTCACATATCACCTTAAGACAACATTTAATGTAGGAAAATATCATAAGATGAAGAATAATTCGAAATGTAATTTAAATGAGCCCTTCCTGATTGCCTGTTCTGAAGTGACCCTGACTAGGGGGCCCCGAGACCGATGACGTCATTGATGTTTATTGACGGGACCAACTGTTTACTTGGTTCTCATGGCATTAATTGCCTCTGCTAACGTTTAATTGGTCCCGTCAATATGCATCAATGATGTAAACAATGACACGTAAATATGACAGTTGTGATGGATCGCCTCGGGGTTGTACAATACTGTTCTAAGTTTAGCCCACAAAAGGGTTACCTTCCTACTTCCTTATTTCCCTCTCCTTTTCCCACTTAAGGTGATACTTCAAATTTTAGGTTTTTTGTATAGGGTGAGTCTAACCGGACACGGAAAAAGTGAGCCTGAACTGCTTCGAGAAAAGGATGGTACGGCCGTGCGCTCTTTTTTGCTCGACTTGGCGGGGACACTGCCGTGCCCCCAGATAAAACCCCATTAACTTGAAAATAATTAAACTTAAAAAAAACATACTAGCTACCTTACTTAATGACAGTTTCATAAATTTAGGTAGCTAGTATGATTAGCTAACGAATTGTAGAAAAATGAACTGTTCAGCTATTCATAGTTTTAAGCTTTTAAGTAAATCGTAAATAGTTGTTTGGAGGAGCCAACTTTATCTATCGAGCAAAGTTTCACCAATCGTGTTTCTGTGCATAAATATCTAGATTAAATCTTAAGGATTTGTCTTTGTCATCAGAGAATTTGGCTTATGTTTTTCAACCGGCCGCTTGCCTGATGTCACCCCTCTTTGGGAATAACTAGGTAAAACTACAAAATATTATTGTGTTGGTTTTTATATAAATATTTATCATCATGGTGGCTTCGTCGTTGCAACATTCTTGGTAAATTAAGCTACGGACAGGTAAGTAGGTACCAACACTTAGGGACAAATGAAGGGACATGATTCGTAACATGTGAAACTACAATTACGTGAATGTCTCAGGGGCAATATTGTAGAATTGTTTACAGGCCACACTACAGTGTTTATAGAAATATCGCCAGTGGTGTCTTGCGTCAAGTAAAATGTTGCGGGCATGTTGTGATTGAGTGTTGCGCGATATAATTGCAGGAAAATATGTCCCCTAGTGTATGTACTACTATCCTAATATCCGTAGTTTTCTCGCAGCTATCTTTTAGTGGAATATGTCCTCTAGTGTATTTAGGTACCTTTCCGTAGTTTTCTGCTGCGACTTGCGAGGGATCGACGCTATCTTTTAGTGGGTGGTTTGTTTTAATTAGGGTATTGTCGTCGGTTTATTAGGTAGGAGGTACCTATACCCGACTCTTCACTTTTCTCTACGAGAGAAAATCGGTTTCTCAAAGACCATGGAATATAACCTTTGCGGAAAATCAATTAGGTACTCGTATTTTCCACAAAGAATAGAATAGTAATTAAACAATTTCTCTGTTACGAAAGTTATCGAGAACCTGTTTTTCAATTAAGTTTTCCATTGTTGTTTGTGTGTAAGTTTTACAAGTACCTAAGAAGCAGAAGGTGCCTATGACCTACCTACGACTTATCAGGGTAGGTAGTTACCACGCAAGTAAAGCCGCAGGCGGAAGCAATGGTAATAATTAAGGTCAAAATGGATAATAAACAAACATAAGCGAAACTCATTCGTACCTATGGTTGGTTTTAAGTCTAGAGGCAAAGTAAATTGGAAAATCAATTCAATTCCGCTGAAACCCCCAGGTGAGGTAATTTCCATTAATTGTACTACGCTCCAGTCTTTGCTCGGAGCGAGATGAAAGCGCTCTCGATGTAAATCACAGTGTAACTAATAGTACCTACCTAATCTAATAACATAGGCAGGTAGAAAAGCTTGACTCAATAAAGACTAAACATCCTACAATACTGCGGTGATGAACTTGAGGATGAAACTTGTTGGTGATGTAGATTAACCTAGATTTTGAGGCCTAGATTAAGAAATACTACTACCTATTTTATAACCAGAAAAATATCCCCATTCTCGTAACATTCAACCAAAAGTGTTCGATAAAAATTGGAAAACTTGCCTGAAAAGTGGTAAAATTCGGAAAAATATAAAGTACTTTTTATTAGTTATGCGATTATTGAAATTTATACAGTACCTCTGTCGCGGGTCAGCTTTATTCTGAAAGTTTGTGGGTATGTTTGGATGTTTGTGCCTCAATGAAGGTCAAACGGCTGAACGGATTTGGACGATACTTAGAATATAGGTAGCTTATATCCAGGAATGGCATATTATAGACTACTTTTTATCCAGGTACCCACGTGACCAAAGCCGTGGGCAAAAGCTCGACCACCTACAAGCTAGAACTCATTACTGTACCTACTATATCTACCTAAGTATTTATCTGTTTAATTACAATTACGGCTCTCGTTTATTTCATTAATACCTACATGTTAAATCTAAAATTAATTATAATTGCAAAATGTGGGCATTTCCCAAATGTGATGTTTGGATGCGTCTCTGACTAACCCCTTTGGACATCTTCATAGATCTTAGCGCCTGGAGATCCGAAAGGATGTCTACCGTACTTGGGGATAACAGTAGTAACTTTTTTATAAATGATTGTTCGTTTTTAGGGTTCCGTACCCAAAAGGGTAAAAACGGGGCCCTTTTACTAAGACTCCGCTGTGCGTCTGTCTCTCTGTCCGTCTGTCTACTGTCACAAGGCTGTATCTCATGAACCGTGATAGCTAGACAGTTGAAATTTTCACAGATGATGTATTTCTGTTGCCGCTATAACAACAAATACTAAAAACAAATAAATATGGGAACCCCCATACAACAAAGTTGTTTTTTTTAGATAACGGTACGGAACCCTGCGTGCGCGAGTCCAACTCGCACTTAGCCTGATTTTTATGTATTAGCAACGAACTAGAAATATCTGCAGATAATGCAAACAATTTTGTCCGTGGGAAACGTACCCGCACCCCTCGAGTTTCAGTCGGGCATTGTTGACATAGTAGGTAAACGTACTAAGTTGGTAAATTAGTCCAGTAGCTTTATTGCGTAAGCTCATTGGTAATCGTAATCGGTTTCAAATGTCAAATTACCATTGTGTAACTGATTAAAAAAATACAGTATAACATTTGTGTAAAGAACATGTAAAATAAAATCAAATAAATAAATATTGGTGGACATTTCACACGGCGCCATCTAGCCCCAAACTAAGCAAAGCTTGTACTATGGGAACCAGATAACTGATAGAATACTTAATACGTTATTTTTAGTGTAAATAAATACCTACATACTTATTATACATATTAACACCCAGACCCAGAACAAACATCTATGTTCGTCACACAAATGTTTATCCTGGGTGGGAATCGAACCCACAACCAACAGCGCAGAAGGCAGAGTTACTACCAACTGAGCGGTGAGGTTTGTTCTGTACAAACGTACCTGCTTACCTATTTACAAAAAAAATGTTTATACCTATCTGGTTCCCATAGTAGGTACAAGCTTTGCTTATTTTGGGGCTAGATGGCACTGTATAAAATATCCACTAACATATATTATTTATTTATTATTGCCCGCAAGAATCTATTTAATTTTTTTGTTATGTCTCACAAGGTACATCTATAAACCGAAGCTACTCGCACTATTTAGTATGATATTGATACTCACTACAGTATGGGTCGTAAAAGCTCAAGGTCACTTAGAAAACAGCGTCACTGGGTTATTTACACTATGAGAATGTAACTACAGGAAAATACGAGTTAGTTAGTTAGAGTTAGTTCACGAGTTGGCGAGCTGGCGGCCGGGCCGTCCGTCACGGGGTGCTTGCTTGCCTGAGGGCGGGAGCACTCTGCGCCCTAGCGCGACAACTTGCTTGGGCGGTGGGAGGCTTGATGTGCAGATACATTCAAATCCGTGGCGGGCAATACGTATCTTCATTTTGTTTGATTTGACCATTTTCGATTCAGTGATAATAAATGTTTTTGATGAGTGTAGTTTTATAAAACATACAGTTTTATTTTTTATGACAAAGATAACTTATGGATTTAATCTAGATAAATTAAAGACAGAAACACGATTGGTGAAACTTTTCTCGATAGATTTATTTTCTAAAGTGGGCAAGAGCCAACTTACACTTTAAAAAATAATAAATCTATCGATGGACGGATACATAGCCTGGTGACAGATGGACGGACAGACAGACAGACGGACAGGACAGCGAATTCTTAGTAATAGGGTCCCGTTTTTACTCTTTGGGTACGGAACCCTAAAAATGTAAATAAGTATAATTACATACCTAGTAGTTTTTAGGGTTCCGTACCCAAAGGGTAAAATCGGAACCCTATTACTAAGACTTCGATGTCCGTCTGTCTGTCCGTCTGTCCGTCTGTCTGTCTGTCACAGGGCTGTATCTCATGAACCATGATAGCTAGACAGTTGAAATTTTCACAGATTATGTATTTCTATTGCTGCTCGAACAACAAATACTAAAAACAGAATAAAATAAATATTTAAGGGGGGCTCCCATACAACAAACTTGATTTTTGCATTCCAGCGCCATCTAGTTTCATTTGATGTTACTACGTATTATAGGTACTTTTCGCGGTCTCATGCGACCGCTCGGGGTTTGAGAGGTAAGATGAAAGAGGTTTGCGATTCCGCTGGCAGGTGGCGCTATTTTACCACTATCGGTAAAGTAAGTCGGTAAATAGGTGGTACTTCACATGATCGAATAAAACGTTTGAAATTGAATTATTGAATTCATGTAGTTAGGTAAATAGGTACCTAGGTAGATATTATTAATTTCCAATTAATTTCGAGTTCGAATCCTGGCCGTGCATCAATGGATATTTCTGTTCGAAAAATGTACCTATATGCGCGTTACACGTGTTTATAACAGTGAAGGAAAACATCGTGAGGAAACCTGTTAGTATTCTTGAAAGCAGCGACGGGATTGCAACCTGTCACGTGTGGAATGCTAACTACGTAGTTAGGTAAATAGGTAGGTTACGAGATATTATGAATTATTTTTTATGTTTCTAGGGTTCCGTATCTAAAGGGTAAAAAACGGGACTACTAAGACACCGCTGTCCGTCTGTCTGTTACCAGGCTGTATCTCGTGAACCGTGATAGCTAGACAGTTGAAATTTTCACAGATGATGTATTTCTCTAAAATCAGCATAAAATAAATATTTAAGTGAGACTCCCGTACAACAAACGTGATTTTTTTGCCGTTTTGATAATAGTACGGAACCCTTCGTGCGCGAGTCCGACTCGCACTTGGCCGGTTTTTTATTACGATGTACCTAGTACCTACCTACTTACATAAGTTTTATTTTATAAATCCCGCTCAGCACCGCCGAGCGAGTGTAAACCCAGAAAAGTGGGACAGGGCCTATCCCGCGCGGGACATTAAATTTTCATCACACAAATGTTTGTCACAGGTGGCAATCGAACCCACAACCTACAGTGCAGAAGGTAGTTGTTTGAGAGTCACGACTGTTATCTCCATGTACGGTTGACATAGATACCTACTCTTAGATCTGAAGGCGCTTAGATCCTTCTAGATGTCTGAAGGGGGTAGTCAGAGGCACGTACAAACGTTACGTTTGGCACAATACCCATATTTTGCAGTAGTAAGCCTAACTCTTGTGCCTAGCATTATGTATTATATACACGGAAATTAAACGTCAGAAAATTAATTCATATACCCTAATGTCCTCCTTATTTATGTCACTCCGTATTACTATTATTATTATTTTTCAATGTCTTTTATACTAATATTATATACAATTAATATTCAATAATCATGAATTAAAATAAATGTAATTTTTCTTGTGAATTCAAATAGGGGGAGCGCTGGTGCCTATCGTACAGGCTATCTCAGTCTAGTTTAGGCACCTGAGGCACCTGTAATACATTAATTTTAATAATTATTTACATTTTAAAATCAGTGCATGATTATTAGTGTTAATAATGTATCAATTCAGTGTTTTTAATTATTTGTGCTCAAATAAATAAATTATTATTATTATTATTTGTGGACATCAACCCGGTCATTTAGGAATAATGTAGGAAATGGTAGGCTCTTCCCTCTTCCGACCGGCGGCAGCCCAATTACGAAAGCTCACTGGTAATCGTAATTGGCTTCAAATGAAACCACATTGGCTTTAGACATTACAATATGGAAGTTTAACAGTTACATCTGATTATGATTACCAATGTGCTTACACAACAAGACTGCTGAATCCTTATAACTCATATTAATTTACAGCGCCATCTACATTGCAAACAGTGGAACGTTAAAATTACGTATACCTACTATCATTTTCTAAACTCCTCGTTTCAGGTTTTTTCCTAACATTTATTTTTATCTAATCTTTACACAAACGTAAATTATTCGAAACTTTACAATAACGCCATCTATTGAGACATAATAGAACTTTTTTTTCGTAAATGAGACCACATGTCAAAACTAACCCAATTTTGAAGACGGTTACTTTAAAGTTTACGCTAATTTATATTTTAACGCGAACAGAATAAGATCGATCGTATTTTACTAAATTTTTGTCAATTTAAACAATATAATTAAAATGAACCAAACATTTTCCTACTACACATTAATTTGTTTGAAGACTGATTTTGATTAAAAAGACACTACCTAAATCATACTCTATTTAACTTATTTTGGGATTCATTAGGAATAGAATAATAATCACGATAGTAAACTAATACCATTGGTATTCGTTTTTGGTATTAGAATGGAATACATCATATTATCCGTAGACTGTCTGTACTTACTTTAGTAAGGATCCAATAACTTTTATTGCAATAAGGGCTGAATGGGGTTAAATGAAACTTAAAGTTTTGTAATATTCTTTATTTTTGTTCGATTAATATAAACTAAATTACAGTTAAGGTACTTCTATGAAAATACTCAATAATAAGGCGAGGTTGAAAAACATTGACTTTTTTTACTTTTAGGCCGAGATACAGATCTCTGCTACATACCCAGATACTGTTAGCAATGCTTTTACGTTAGGTTTTTTTTGCGTAATTAGTAAAACCATAGTGTTTTAAATAAATAAATAAAAATATATAAACAGAATCACGTCTGTAATCCCCAAGTAAGGTAGACATCCTCTCAGATCTGCAAGCGCTTAGATCCTTTGAAGATGCCTAGAGGGGGGTAGCCAGGGGCACGTCCAAACATTAGATGTTGCAGTAGGTAGCATTCCATACGTGACAATTTGCAAGCCCATCGCCGCCTATAAGAAAGAAACTGGTTTCCTCACGATGTTTTCCTTCGTTTTGAGCACGTATTTTGATGCGCATATACATTTTTTGAACAGAAAAATCCATTCATGCACGCCGGGATTCGAACCCACGACCTTCGAAATAAAAGTCGAGGTACCTCCCACTCGGCTAACACGGCATATATATAAAATGACGCTAAAGAAAATGTTTCTGTATATCTTATGTTTGTAGAGGTTATATACATTATACTATGAAAAGTATTTAGGATTCCATTTATTATACTTATTACTTGTCAAATATATCAACACTCGCCCTAATTTTAATACTGCCACTTAAAAGTTTACGCTAATTTAGGCTTTAACGCGAACAGAATAAGAACGATCGTATTTAGTTCAAGTTTAGTTAGTTTGTGATGACAACAGCTTGTATATATTTTACAAATATTTTTAAAATAACATTCTAAGATCGGTTTAGGTCATAGGCGATTACCATGACAGAAGCTTGACAGTATGTTACGTTAAAGTCACGGAGACACTTGGATAGACAATAGACATGTCACTCAACAACTGCGTGAATGAATGTTTCGGGGATTAAATTTAATGCAAATTAATTCAACGAACAGCAGGGCTATTTTGTAAAAAAACTTAATAATGAGGTGTGATTGCATTCGTCTCAATTGCGAGTGACATATTATATTTAAAAAAAAGACGCCCCCCTCCCCAAAAAAGGGGGAAATAATATTTTTTTTGTCAGGTGTTATGTTTTTTATCCTCGTAAGGCCCATGGCTGCTAATCATTGTCATTACGACCCAGTGGTCCTTCTTAAAGGACTACACAAAAGTAGTGACTCGGGCCCAGCGAACAGTTAGTTTGTCAAGCCCTTTGTAAAGGATTGTTGGGTGTTATTGAGTAGAAATCTGAAACATGGGCTGGGCCGGAATGGCCATGTTTGGTGAGTACCTTAAAAAGAACTGTGGGCCTTACGAGGTTATAATAATTATTTTTATCTTGTGAATTGACTATCGCGCTACGTTACGGCCGTCATATGACCGTTACCGTTTGTGAACTTAAACTAGCAGTGCGAGGCGCGTTGTTGCCTCCATGCCGAATGAAAGCCGGCGGCGGAGTCCGAGTCTGAATCGCCCTCCTCGCTAACGCCCATTTGTGCACGAGGCTGAAACAATTTAAAAAAAAAATCATACACGGTTTGTCCACAATTGTATTATAGTCTCTCCCTTGCCACAAAGGTATGCTGGTAGAAAACTGTTTTAGGGGTTAAGCTCGCCTTTGTACATGTTTTTTGTAATGTCATAATTGTTGATGTTTTCTGTGTCTGTCGCGGGTCTGCTAGTCACTACATAGTATAAAGCAAAGTCGCTTCCCGCTTCCCGCGTCTGTATGTATGCTTATATCTTTAAAACTACACAACGGATTTTGATGCGGTTTTTTTTATAGATAGAGTGATTCAGGAGGAAGGTTTATATGTATAATAACATGCTTAATATATTAGAGAACCACTGATAATTTTAAGATTTCTAATATGAAGTCGTTAAACTATCTGTCCCCCAGCGAAGCGGGCACGGGTCAGCTAGTATTAAATAAATAAATAAATAAATATTGGTGGATATTTCAAACATCGCCATCTAGCCCCAAACAAGGCAAACCTTGCATTATGGTAAATATAAACAAATAACTGATAGAATACTTATATACTTTTTTTTTGTAAATACATACTTATTATACATATTAGCATCAAGACACAGAACAAACATCTATGTTTATCCTGGGTGGGAATCGAACCCACAACCTACAACGCAGAAGGCAGAGCTCCTACCAACTGAGCTGCGAGGCCAGTTATACTTACCTACTTATTAACTTGTACTACTTATGGGAATTAGACTACTGATATTTTTTTGTAAATACATACTTATTATACATATTAACACCACAGTTCATCACACAAATATTTGCCCTGGGTGGGGATCGAACCCACAACCTACAGCGCAGAAGGCAGAGTTACTACCAACAGAGCTGTGAGGCCGGTTTTACTTTAAGAGCGAAAGTGACAACGCTATATGAACATAATATGGCGTTGTCACTTTCGCACCGCGTGTAATACTGCTTTAGTATTACTTTAGAGATTATAGCACGGCCCCTGGTGTTTGTTCTGGTTGGGAATCGAACTCACAACTTCAACAGTTGATGTGTACTTTTATTACCTGGTCGGGGGTAGAAGGGGTGCTTCTGCTATGTGCCGCCCCTAAACCGCGACGACCTGAAGCCCCTCTTCGTCTCACCTTACTGCTCATAGGTGGAGGCATAAGTTTATCCTCTTTCTGTAAAAAAAAAAAAAAAAAACGCGATTAGAAAACCAAACTAAAAATGTTAAATTAACTTTAATATTATGTAAATTATTGTTGAAGAGCGTGGAGTGCTTTTCAAGATATGTTTTAACTATTACCTACTCGTATATTATGTTAATAAAAAAAACGTGGGTTCAAAATCACGTAAGTACAAAGTTTCCGTTACAAATAAACATACATACCAAGCTAATAAAAGCGTGTTAAAATTTTTATGTTTTCCGAGTCGGCATCGAAACACGCGACAGCGTGTTCAGCCACGTTCATCATTCTCTTCACGACTGACCAAACAGTTCAGTTGTTACTAACTCTACCTTCAGCGCTGTAGGTTATGGCCCAAACTATACAGAGCTTGTACTATGGAAACCAGTTAGTATTCTTATAAGCGGCAATGGGCTTGCAACCTGTCACGTATGGAATGCTAACTACTGCAAAATGTGGCATGTGCCAAATATATTGTTTGGGCGTGCATCTGACTACCCCCACTAAGATGATAAAATATAAGCGTCTAGAGATCTGAGAGATCCCAGTTGTGTTCGATTTCGATTTGTTGGCGTCACCAGACCCAGTTTGACATCTTCTTTGACAGATTGACGTTTCTTTTGGTCGTAGTATAATTTCATCCAAAGCTCAATAGATGGCGCCACCCGTCCTGATCAGTACTCTACTACCATTACCTGTATGTTATCAGCTGATCCCCAAGTCTTATGCAGTTGGTCGTAGTCATCAGAGCGTCTATCCTCTCTGTCTCGAGCCGATTTGGGCATATACGCCGAGGATCTAGTGGCACCAACTCCAAGGAAGTTACTAAACGCCTCCGTGGTCTTCTTAACGCGCACGTTCAGCGATCCGATCCGAAGGAAGCCTTCCTTCTCTGAAAAGTATAATAATGAAGATTAGGATATGTTTAGTAACATTTGTTTGATAATGGAACGAATAAAAGCCGGTGAAAGTGCTTGCTGTACCACCGTGGCTATTATAAGATTAAATAATGCTTTTAGGTGTTGAAAAGTGATGGCATAATTCCAGGACAAACCACTTTAGAAGAACACCGGGACAATACATTTTCCACTAAATTCCACAAACAAAAATATAGGTTACTAAAGTTATGTAAGGTAAGTAAGTACCCACATAATATTATAATGATAATTTGCAATTTATACGTTTAAATATAGATTCTATGTCTCTGGACATAAGGCCGACATTACCTGGGATC
The DNA here is from genome assembly GCA_912999785.1 of Hydriomena furcata. Lineage (NCBI taxonomy): Eukaryota > Metazoa > Arthropoda > Insecta > Lepidoptera > Geometridae > Hydriomena > Hydriomena furcata. The sequence goes on from OU538821.1 coordinate 8,087,961, forward strand.
ATAACTGACTTAAGAAACAAGCTGAAACAAGACAAGAGAACGAAAAAGTTGAAAGCGTTGAGGCGTTGATAGCGTTGAAAGTATTTTCACGAATTACTGTCGGTATGGTAAACACCGTCTTTATCTTTCTTATTAGAGATGCGCCGAATATTCGTTTGGTATTCGGTATTCGGCGTATTCGGCATCTTTTTCACTATTCGTATTCGGCCGAATATTTGGTTCGAATATTTCTATTTTCTTGGCTACACGCTACGGTGGGTGGCTACATGATAAAACTAATAGACAAAACATCTCATGTAAGATTTATGTTATATTATAAGTCAAAGATATCTCAGTCAAATCGGTCAATCGATTCGGTCAGTCAATTCGGTCAGTCAAATCGGTCAGCCAAATCGGTCAGTCAAGTCTGTCAGTCAGTCAAATCGGTCAATCTATTCGGTCAGTTAAGTCGGTCAGTCAAGTCAGTTAGTCAATTCGGTCAATCAGTTCGGTCAATCAGTTCGGTCAGTCAATTCGGTCAATTCGGTCAGTTAAATCGGTCAGTCAAATCGGTCAGACAAATCGTTCATTCAAGTCAGTTAGTCAAGTCAGTCGGTCAGTCAAGTCCGTCAGTCAAGTCCGTCAGTCAAGTCTGTCAGTCAAGTGTGTCAGTCAATCAATTCCGTCAGTCAATTCAGTCAATCACTTCGGTCAATCAAGTCGGTCAGTCAAATCGGTCAATCAATTCGGTCAGTTAAATCGTTCAGTCAAGTCTGTCAGTCTAATCGGTCAGTCAATTCGGTCAGTCAAATCGGTCAGTCAAATAGGTCAGTCAAATCGGTCAGTCAAGTCCGTCAGTCAAGTCGGTCAATCAATTCGGTCAGTCAAGTCCGTCAGTCAATTCAGTCAATCACTTCGGTCAATCAACACTGTCAGTCAAATCGGTCAATCAATTCGGTCAGTCAATTCGGTCAATCAGATCTGTCAATTCAGTCAATCAATTCGGTCAATCAATTCGGTCAGTCAATTACGGTCAGTCAAGTCGGTCAATCAAATCGGTCAGTCAATTCGGTCAAACAATTCGGTCAGTCAATTCAGTCAATCACTTCGGTCAATCAACTCGGTCAGTCAAAACCGTCAGTCAAGTCTGTCAGTCAATCAATTTGGTCAATCAATTCTGTCAGTCAATTCAGTCAATCACTTCGGTCAGACAATTCGGTCAATCAAATCGGTCAGTCAATTCCAATTCGGTCAGTCAAGTCCGTCAGTCAAGTCGGTCAGCCAAATCAGTCAGTCAAGTGTGTCAGTCAATTCAGTCAATCAATTCGGTCAATCAATTCCGCCAGTCAATTCAGTCAATCACTTCGGTCAATCAAGTCTGTCAGTCTAATCGGTCAGTCAATTCGGTCAACCAATTCGGTCAGTCAAGTCGCTCAGTCAAATCGGTCAGTCAAGTTGGTCAGTCAAGTCAGTCAGTCAATTTAGTCAATCTATTCGGTCAATCAATTCTGTCAGTCAATCAATTCGGTCAGTCAATTCGGTCAGTCAAGTCGGTCAATCAAATCAGTCAATCAATTCGGTCAGTCAAGTTCTCCCAGTCTGCTCCGATTTTCGGTACCTTGGTTCACTTATACAGAACGACGGCGATATTGACCGAGACGTACTGAATAGAATAAATGCGGGATGGATGAAATGGCGACAGATCACAGGAACCACATGCGATCCGCGGATGCCCCTTAAACTTAAGGGGAAAATCTATAAAACGATCGTGAGACCTGTCGTATTGTATGGATCTGAATGTTGGGCTGCTAAAGGGACGGATGAAAAAATAGTGCACGCGGCAGAGATGCGAATGTTGAGATGGATGTGTGGAGTGACGAGGATGGATAAGATATTAAGGAATGAGTATATAAGAGGAAGTGTGAAAGTGGCGCCTGTGACGGAAAAGATGAGGAGCAATAGGTTAGCGTGGTATGGGCATGTTATGAGGAGGGAAGAAAGTCATGTAACAAGAAGAATGATAGGAATGAATGTGGATGGATGTAGACGTAGAGGTAGGCCAAAGAAAAGATGGATGGACTGTGTGAAAGATGACATGGGTAAGAAAGGAGTGAGTGATGAGATGACGGCTGATAGAGGGAAATGGAAGAAGTACACATGTTGTGCCGACCCCACTTAGGTGGGATAAGGGCAGGAAGATGATGAATTCGGTCAATTAATTCAATTTAGAGAATAGGTACCAAATTCATAGTAATGAAAAAATCTTGTATGGCTTGACTGATTTTTTTATGGTTTGTTTATGGATATTTTTTATATTCTTTAGGTCTGAGAATAGGTCGTAGGGTATTTTTTACACCCCTAAGTGATAAGAGTGGCGTAAAGTTGAACTGAAAGTGCATTTTTCTGTGGGATATTGAAATTTAACAGAACAACGTCTGTTGGGACAGCTAGTTTCCCTATAAAAGTTACTATGAAAATGTTATTCACTAAATTCAAAAGCTATGGTAATCAAAATCAGCGAGTAAAGATCGATTTCTAATAAGCCATCTGATACATAAAATCAGCTAGCAACAAACCAAATGAGTTTTAATATCACAAAAAATTATAGGATAACGTAGGTACAGTAGTTTCGGTCGATGTGAATGCCCCAAAGTTATACGTTCGTTATCACTACATAGTATAAAGCAAAGTCGCTTTCCGCTTCCCGCGTCTGTATGTAATATGTATGTATGTATGTATGTATGTATGTTTGCTTATATCTTTAAAACTACACAACGGATTTTGATGCAGTTTTTTTTAATAGATAGAGTAATTCAGGAGGAAGGTTTATATGTAGTAAACACTGTAGAGAAACACTGATAATTTTAGAGGTTTCTAATGTGATGTCGTAAATAAACACATTTTTTTGCGCTTACATTGCAAATGCTGGCTGAACCCCACGAGATATATCAAAATAATGTACTACAGTATTGTACACCTTAAAAACGTCTACAAAAAAGGATGGTGTTAGAAATGTCTTACGCACAGCGAAGCGGGCACGGGTCAGCTAGTTCGCCATAAAAGCAAGTTAACGATTTAACGTTCTATAAAACTCTTCACGACGCATAGCAACTAACTCTGAGCGGTCAAGGCACATCATATCTTACTCGTTTTAGTTATTTATTTTGCTGTGATACCTATCTATACTAATATTATAAAGAGGAAAGATTTGATTGTTTGTTTGTATCGAATAGGCTCCGAAACTACTGGACCGATTTCAAAATCAAATTCTTTTACCATTAGAATCCTACCCCTGATGAATATAGGCAATAGATTATTTTCAAAAACGTTAGGAATCCGTATAAAAACTTCGATAATGTAACCCAAGATGTAAAAAAAATTAGCCATAAAATCATTATTACACCCGTGCGGCGCCGGGGCGGACTGCTAGTTCGAATATAAAGTAGCCCATATATACCAGGAGCTATTAACCCCGTGACTGTCGCGACCATATTTTCATAATTTTTGCTCTGTTTGTGTAATCTTTGCTCTCAATAATCTGTCATCGTGACGTAATCCAACACCGAAAAAAAAAACAAAAAAATATAATTTGTTTTATTAAAAAAAGGTTATTATAGCTATATATGAATAATATGTCGTTGTAACCGTTGTAATAGTAATATTGAAACAGTTATTCGCGGTGCGAAAATAGCGCTGTCAATTTCGCACCGTGATTAACTGTTTTAATATTACTTTAGAGCTTGTGGTAATGGGGCAGGTCACGAAGTATACTTGCTGAAAAATAGCCAGTTCAGCCGTAAAGGCGTCATCGAATCATTATTATATCAGTAATCTGGTGCGAGTACAAGCTTTGCTTAGTTTAGAGGTAATTGACGCTATACTAAATATCCACAAATATTTATTTATTTATATTAGTGTGCAAGTTTTTCTTCATATTCAGGTGCAACCGATACCAATCTACTTAGAGACATAGCCACATAGGCTAACATATGGAATGCTAACTACTGCAAAAAGTGAGCATGTGCCGAATGTAATGTTTGGACGCCTTTGACTACCCCCTTTAGTCATCTTCTAGGATCTGAGCGCTTGGAGGTTATTTGTGATCCTATTAGTTCTGAGGATACTTAGCAACAAAACTAGGAAACTGTTTGATACAAAGCTTTAGCACACACCATAGAACACAAATTAGTGATAGACTGACATCACTGATAGTTCTTACTTGATTGAAGGCTACCGGGACTTGATGTAATTCGTATAGCCGGGGTAGAGGTGGCGTTCCTTCGCAAGTAAGTGTCGGCCTCTGTAACACCATGCGCGAACTACTTTGTACTTTACATCACGTTGGGGCGAGCGTCGTTGGCGGCAGTATTTTAGTAATAGGAAATTTCGCTAGATGGCGCTAGTCTCACTATTTTACCACTATCAAATCGAGTTACCTAGATGATACAGAGTAGAAAGTAGGATATATTGTTATTTTTATAAACAGATCTCAAGTTAGTAGATGCAGCGTAGGGCTTAATACTTTTATCAACAGATCGACCGCATATGGTGTGATTTAGACTTTGATACCGCACCGTGCAAAATGTTTTAATTTTTAAGATATTCTTGTTTCATTGAACTTGTACTGACCAAAAATGCAGTTTTAAACTACGATTTCCTAATAATATTATAAATGTGAAAGTTTGTGAGTTTGTTTGTATGTTTGTGCCTCAATCAGGACTAAACGACAAAACGGATTAAGATGAAATTTTCTGTAGATCTTTAAAACACGAAAAACATTCTCAAAATGATAAAAAAAAAATGCAAAAAGATGATTTTGGTATAGTTGGCGCTAGTGTGCATAAAATCTGACATCAGTCGTCATAGTAACGTGCGTTACTCTATGCGATTATTGAAATTTGTACAGGACAACGTCTGTCGCAGTTCTGCCAGTAATATATAATCGATGAAGAGTGACATATCAATATTTTAGATTTTAGACCTTTTAGCAGTACCAAATATAAGTAAGTGTCTAACTAAAATGAAATCAGGCCGTGATTGTTCGATTGCATCTATTCGTTATCGTTCAAAACGCCTAAGAGCCGCATAGATAGATCTTATAAGGGATCTGATTCTTTCCTTTTGAGGTAAGGAACCCTAAAAATAACGGCACTGCAAAATATGGACATGTGCCAAATGTATCGTTTGGACGCGCCTATTACTACCCCCTTTAGACATCTTTAAGGATCTAAGAGCCTGAAGATTTGAGATGATTTCTACCGTACTTGGGGATCCTTATCGTAAGTAATCTTATTTCATTTTTATTCGTTTTCGATTTAAACGCATAGATGGGATCTGATTTTTACTTTTGAGCTACGGAACCCTAAAAATAACGAGATTATAGGAAATTCAGACATATCTACCCACTTCTGTATGAGCCTGGTGACAATGACGTATCCATATGAACTAAGTACTGGCGAGGTTTTTTGCCTGACCAGTCTCTGACGTTGGGATCAGCATCTGAAAGAGAAATAAGTTTTAAAAAAATATATTTTTAAAACCAAGCTTTTATAAATTCTAGGGCTATAATAATCGTCAAGACAAATTCAACGAGCCTAAACACGACGTGGTTATGTTGTGTAGTTGGGCAGTTCCTATATATAAAAATATATGAATAATATACATTATACAAAAAAATACCAATTTTACCTCATTTTAATTGGTAGTGTAGATAAACAAAACGTTATTTTCAAATTTGTAGATACGTTACTTAACAATAACAATGGCCGAGTGGGAGGTACGTCGACTTTCATATCGAAGGTCATGGGTTCGAATCCGGGCGTGCATCAATGGATTTTTCTGTTCGAAAAATTTATAAGCGCAACCAAACACGTGCTTTATAACGGTGTAGGAAAACATCGCGAGGAAACCAGTTAGTATTCTTATTTGCGGCGATGAGCTTGCAACCTGTCACGTATGTAATGCTAACTACTGCAAAATTTGGGCATGTGCCAAATATAATGTTTGGACGTGCCTCTGCTTACCCCCTCTAGACATCTTCGAGGATCTAAGCGCCGGGAGATCTGAGAGATGTCTACCGTACTTGGGGATTACAGTCATGACACATATTTTTTAATGTTATTTAACATAAATAAAGTATAAAAAATTAAAATTAAGACGAGTAATAAATGTTTTTGATGTATGCAAAATCGTTTTTCCTCAATAACCGCAAAACATACAGTTTTGTTTATTATGAGAAAGATAACTTAAGGATATAATCTAGACAAATTACAGACAAAAACACGATTGGTGAAACTTTTCTCGATATATTTATTTTCCAAAGTTGGCTCTTCAAAAACACTAGTTTCTTTTTTAATCAAAACTATGAATAGCTAAACAGTTTATTTTTATATAATTCGTTAGATAATCATACTGGCTAAGTAAATTACAGACAGTTTCTTTTTAAATTTGATGGTTTTCAAGAAGATTATCACTTTTTCCGTCTTATCCGGGTAGACTCAGCCCATACAAAAAGTCAAAAATTTCACTTATCACCTTAAGTAAACAAATAGGAATACCAACCATAAACTTCTACAAGTAATCTGTACACGTTCTCGTGACGAAACTGCATAGCTATATGCAACGGAGTGTAACCCTAGAAACAAAAAGTTTGTTTGTTAACCGCTACAAAATAAAGGGATTAAACTCAAACCACATATTGTTTAATACTAGCAGGTTGGAAACTTCCTGAAACTACGTCGTCGGTACGAAATGTCTGAGGTAAATTAAACGACACATTTGTGCAGCTTGATATATGTATGTATAACAGGGCACAATTATTATAATTACGTTTAAAAAAACAAAACCCATGAAAATTAGTTTTTTTTTAAAGTTTTATGAAGGAACTATTTGTCCTACATGAATATAATTTAGATAGGACCAATTTGGGGTTATTCTCAACATACGCAATAAATAATCTTTAAAATCGGACCACCAAGTAAAAAGATATTCGCGGTCATACATAAAATAGCAAATAAAAATATAATGTACGTGTCGAATTAGAAACCCTTTAAAAATAACATTTCCGGTCAAAGGAATGTAATAGTCTACCTATCACCTTTATGGGAACAGAGTAATTTGGTAGATTTGGCGATTCGTAACATTAAAATATTTATAAAAAATCAACAAGTGTGAAAGATAGCACCATTCCAATTGCATCAGTTATAAATTATTTCACTTTAACGTTCTAGAAGCGGGTTACATGCGAAGGGTTCACATCTGCTTGCGTCTCGCTTCATATTATATTATTCCGTATCGCCCCTCGCAATTCTAATACTTACACTGAATATACAAGATAGATATTAAACTCAGCTGGATATTACAGAATATAAAAGCGACAGCTGTAACGTAAACTAAGGTGAAATATTTTTTGAGAAACATTTTATGGAAGTAACTGTATGCTAGTCGCTTGAACTAAAATATACTGTGAGCGTGCCGAAAATAAAATTATAATGCCTCCGAAGTACATTAAGAAAACGTTTCAAAATTTTACAAGTTCCACGGATGACACTTCATAATGAAATGGTTATAAAACATCTTAAGCTTTATTAGTAAAAGAGCATTAAAACGTTAAGTGCTACTCAGATATATGTGTGCTATAGCTTCCCTCGGATCCACAAGTAGTTCAACAATAAAAGAAAGGACTTACCCCATTCTGTTTCCGCAGCAGACGAAGCACACCACATGAAAAAGAGTGTAACTACATTTTAACGATACAGTAAAACAGGCAAAATAGCCAGTTGTAGGTAGATTTGATTGGGCCTTAAAGTTTCTAGGTAACACGTTAACTTTACGATTAGTACTAAACTACTAACACAATTTAAGTTCTTCATTTTAGAGACAACTGGTGTCACTTAACCAACGAGTATGTGATATATCTCGCTGTATTTTTAGCGAGTCGTGTGTTATAAAAGTTTATAATGGAAACTATTAGCATTGTTGTGTAATTTCTAACTAAATGTTCAGCCGTTTCATTCAATGATGTCACAAGGTTTTGTCTTTAATAGGACTTGGATTTACTGCTTTACTGCATGCATACCTTAAGCTTAAGGAATGCAATTTTTTTTAATGAAACCTAATACGTTGAATCTCAGAGAGATTTGAACACCTATCTCTCAGTACGGGGTTATATTATAACGTAACCCTGTACGCTCAATTTTATCCCAATCTTCACTTGATGAAATGACGATTTGAAACTCATAAAAACGGTAGGTACTATAGCGACCGTAGGTATACAGTTGTTATCCCTCATGTGCTTTTAATTTCACCGTCAACCATCTCTATAAACCGTAACACAGTAATTCTTGGCGGCAGACAAAAGTAGTAAGGTGATAGTGCTGCCCCAAAGAAGCCCCTTCACTAGGAGCTCTACTATTCTTTGTAAGTCAACTAACGAAATAATAGAACTATTGTTACTCCGGAGTCTGTTAGGACGGCGCCTAGTTAGTGGGAACTGCCATTCGAGTGACTAGAGCAGTTTAGATGGAGATAGAGAGGTGAGGATCATTGAAAATAAAATAAAAACCGGCCAAGTACGAGTCGGACTCGCGCACGAATGGGTTTCGTACCATTATCTATACGTCTATACGTACCAATATATATTATCTATAAAAAAAGGCAAAAAAAAAAGGTTCGTTGTATGGGAGCCCCATTTAAATATTTATTTTATTAAGTTTTTAGTTTATTTGTTGTTATTGTTTTACCCTTTGGGTACGGAATCCTAGAAACTATAGGCTCCAAGCCGGAACAGCGTAGCTTCACCTAGCTCCTAAGACGTTTCAAAATGATCCTTGTGATTTTATTGAAATAAAGGGAGGTAGTTATTTTGCCTTGCAGTGGGACGATACAGGCTAAAATAAGTATTGTAAAAAAAGTAGGCTGAAGGACTTACCGAGCGTTCGTTGACAACTTGGCGAGCGACACCGCCCAGTAGTTTTACTAGGTTTTCATCACCGCGCTTACAAGCCCAATGCATCGCAGTCTGAAATACACCAAACGGTAAATTGAACCGGACATTACAAATCGCCTTAAAAATTAACAAGAAGCTGCACAGACTTCTAAATTGCCTTAATTTTATAATGATACCGCTATCCCCCAATCGATACAAAATTATAAAGCCTAAGTATTAAGCTAAGATCAAAACACGATTCCATCACGAAAGAGTTTAGTAGGTCGAGAAACAAATTGCTTGATTGCCAGTCTTTTTATTTTTATATATGTAAAACACTTTGATGGACAATATAATGCCGAAATTATAGCTCTTTATAATCGGAACGTATTAGGATGATTTGCATCCAGATTAAAGATTATATTTTGAAGAAGGTAGGTGTTATTAGCATAGTTATAGGAATTAGCTTGCTATCATCGTTGGTCATTTTAATATTTAAAACGTTATGGTAAGTAAATCATAATTTTAACGAAGCTCATTTTAGATAAAGGTTCAGGTTTAAACTTCAGGTAATACTCCGCAATTATAGCTTGTTCGACTAGCTGTTCTGATTAAGATAACCAGTTATAAATTAAAGTGAGTAAGATCTTGCATGTTTGTGTTTTACTTAATTGAAAAGGATTTCGAGATTATTTAAAAAAAATGTTATAATTTAAAGTGATCGAAATAATACTTTAAAAATATGAATACTTATTCGCAGTCATTGTGTCTTGAATGAAGCTAATTTATGTATTTTTGCTTTATTCAAAAAAACAAGGACTCCGTTGTTAGATCCCCTGGAAAATCATAATATAAATTTTCAATCATTGATAATTAATTACATTATTATAATCCATAGAAAGTTAAACCTTTCTATGCGGGTGCGCAACTAAACAACTGATTAAGTTTAGTCGTAATCGAATGAATGTTATATGAACGTGTTGAAGATGAACAAACAAAGGAACCGCGTTTTATTCTATTAGATAGTGACCGCTATGAATTTAGTCAAGACTCAGAAAAAAAAAATTACCGTTTAGCTAGAACGGTTTACATTAATAGATTATATTATAAGAAAAAACAGGCCGGAAATGAGGATACCTCAAGAGAATATAATACCTCATAAAACACGGTCTTCAGGTGTACAGTCAGCAGTTAAGATTCTTCGGAATATATATTACTTTATTCGAGTGGAGTGGAGGGTACGAGTTACGTTCCAATCGTCGTATATACAAGGTGTAGGCGTGATCGTCGCTGATTCAGTGGGGTAGTTAGTGGCGGGCGGTCCTAGGTTCGACGTCGCTCGGAGAAATATTGGCCCCGAGGGAAGCGCTGTTAATTTGCAGGGCACATTGGCTACAGGCACGATTTTCCACGTATCTATCTATGTACCTACGCGCAACGCCCGAACACGTCAATATTGGCGGAGGCATTTTGGTGCCTTGGTGAAATAATGTGCTCGTAGATTGGCTTTTGCGTAACATGAAGACATCGATTTTGAACAAGTTTGCCTAAAAAGAAATCGATCGGCCAACCAGTTGTCCAATAAAAAGGGACAGCTGCTATTACAATGGTATAATTATCGTGTAGGTACTATAACAGAAATAACGCGTAAACGATGGAGCTAATTGCTCGGGCCATAGTACGGATACGGGTTGACCGAATGTTTTTATCCTAATAATATTATAAATGCGAAAGTTTGTGATAAGGCTGCTATGTTTGTTCCCTAATCAAAAAGAAACGACAAAACGGATTAAGATGAAAGTTGCTGTAGTATGTAGATAAAAAATCAGAATAAATAAAGGGGGAACTTATAATCCGAAAAACAACCCCTAAATGATAAAAAAACGCAAAAAGGATGATTTTGGTAAAGATGGCGCTGGTGTGCAACAAATCTGACATCACAGACTAATAACATTTAGTCATCATAGCAACGCAGTTTTGACTAATGAATGATACGCATTCTACCAAAATCCCTAATTTATTTTATCAGTACAAGGTCAAAAAATTGGAAGTTGCCTGAAATTGCTTTTCCTTTATTATATTAGATTATTTAAATTTGTCAGGACAACGTCTGTCACGGTTCGGCTAGTAGGTACTGCATAAAAAGTATTTAAAACATTACATTAGTAAGGATTGCTAAGCAACATCGCAACAGTCTCGAGGCTAACCCTTAAAAATAATACTCAGGTTCTCACAGAAGGTTAGGAGTAGGTCAGGGCTAACGTCTATAAGAGCTAAGAACAAAAATACATTTAGGCAACATACAAATATAAAAAAAATTACATAGTATTATAATGAACAAGTAGTTGAAGTACTCACATACTGCATGTCGAGTGTCCATATGGTGAGGGTAAGCAGCCAGCGGGTATATCATGTGGAAAAAATATAAAGAAAAAAACATCTGAGAAAACAGAAAAATAAAATCAAAATGGACAACGTCCTTTTTATAAGATAAGGGTCCTTTGATAGTCCTTAAAAAACTCATTAAGACGACGTTTCCGGGTCAGTGGTCTACAGAATAAACAAATTTATAGTCGGCTAACCTAATAAATTTAAAACGGGATTACTTGGATCGCGCACAAAGCAAAGCTTTATAATTTGCCCGTTATAAATCTCTTGCCTGTGTCAAACGTTACTTTATTTTATTGTATATAAAAAAATCTTATAATTTACACATTCTAATACTTATAATGATCTGGATATTGTTCTTTTTTAAAACAAAAAAAATACTTATAACAATCATATAAAAATTCAGTTTTTTATCAGAAGTAGTATATACAGGTTTCGCCTGCTTCTAAAAAAAACCAGCCAAGTGCGAGTTGGACTCACGCACGAAGGGTTCCGTACTATTATATATAAAAAATACAGCAAAAAATCACGTTTGTTGTATGGGAGCCTCACTTAAATAATTATTTTATTCTGTTTTTAGTATTTGATGTTATAGCGTCAATAGAAATACATAATCTGTGAAAATTTCAACTGTCTAGCTATCACGGTTCATGAGATACAGCCCAGTGACAGACAGACGGACAGACGGACAGCGAAGTCTTAGTAATAAGGTCCCGTTTTTACCCTTTGGGTACGGAACCCTAAAAATAAACGTATAAGCTACACTACTTATACAGCACATTCTCATACTTTTTTGTCATCTAAATAATCAGATATTTTGCCGTAGATAAGTATTTTTGTATACTTTTCGTATTTTTGTAGTTTTTAGGGTTCCGTACCCAAAGGGTAAAAACGGAACCCTATTACTAAGACTTCGCTGTCCGTCTGTCTGTCTGTCTGTCCGTCTGTCTGTCACAGGGCTGTATCTCATGAACCGTGATAGCTAGACAGTTGAAATTTTCACAGATTATGTATTTCTGTGGCTGCTCTAACAACAAATACTAAAAACAGAATAAAATAAATATTTAAGGGGGGCTCCCATACAACAAACATGTTTTTTTTGCCGTTTTTATAGATAATGGTACGGAACCCTTCGTGCGCGAGTCCGACTCGCACTTGGCCGGTTTTTAAATTTGATAATAGATAGCATTAGTATGTCATTTGGGACTTTATTATAGACTATCCGTGCGTAGTTCGTTCGCAAGGTCGTAGTTCTATAAAGCCTATTAGGAATATTACTTTCATATCGATTTAAAACACTGAAAACTTTTAATACTTTTTATTAGTATACCTACAAACGAAGGTAAGGACTAATGAAGTTCAATAGGCGAGCCATGATAGACATGACATTGAACATAGTTGATATCAACAAATATGTTTTCTTACATAATTTGATTTCTAGATAAAACACGGTCGAAAACGTCCGGCTACTCTTATATTAACAAACGAACCCGGCGAACTTCGTATCGCTTTAGAATTAATAAATGTGGTATTATTTTCCCGTCCTTGTTTCCGTTCCCGTTCCCGTTACCGCGATATCAAACTGAACTCATTTCATGGTATTTTTATTTTTTTATTTAATGTTTTGAATGTTTTAATACTTATTATTATTATCCTATTCCTGACGAAAACAATTACAAAAAACAAAAAAATCAAAAAAAATTGGTCCAACCGTTCTTGAGTTTTATATTGTGTAAATAACACGACAATGTTCTTTATATATAGATGTAAAAATAAATAAATATATATTAGTGGACATTTTTACACAGCGCCATCTAGACCCAAACTAAGCAAAGCTTGTACTATGGGAACCAGATAACAAAAAGTTTTTTTTGTAAATACATACTTAATATACATATTAACACCCAGACACAAAACGAACATTTATGATCATCACACAAATATTTGCACTGGGTGGGGATCGAACCCAGAACATACAGCGCAGAAGGCAGAGTTACTACCAACTGAGCTGTGAGGCCAGAGGCCAGTCATAAAAGAAGTATTAAAGAAGCTCGTAGATTTACATTACAATTCGTAATGTTCAGCGGTAAATGGTGAGGTCACACTACTAACATGTCAGTGTGTCCTCCCCACATCCGGTATCACATCATATTGATTGCGTTTGCATGTACATCAATTAAGATCCGCCGAACGATGCGTCTTCCGAGCCACTAATTATCGTCTTGTCAAATAGCTTACGTGCGTAATTATGCATACAGTTTGACAGTGACGTTGACTTGACATGTTGAGTGTGTAAATTGTAATGACTAATTTACTCAATGTAAAAAGTACAAAAGTTAACTATTTTTTAAGGTTCCGTATATCATTAAGGTGTAAAAACGGGACCCTATTACTAAGACTTCGCTGTCCGTCTGTCTGTCACAAGGCTGCATCTCTTGAAACGCTATAGCTCGACAGTTGATATATTTCTGTTGCCGCTATAACTACAAATACTAAAAACGGAATAAAATAAATATTTTCGTGGGGCTTCTATACAACAAACGTTTTTTGCTGTTTTTTATACCCTTCGTGCGCGAGTCCGACTCGCACTTGGCCGGTTGTTTATATTTATTTAAACTAATTACATACATCTAATCAATAAAATATATGATTTATACTTACACCCTGTTTCAGAGAAGACCAGCCGCAAACCAAAAACAAACAAAAAAAGACATCTATTATTTGCCTAATACAAAGGTTGCTGGGATATAATGGAAGTCAGTTCTTATGTTACAGTCTTGGTGATAAGTGAATTCTGCCCACTTCTTGGAGACTACTCAACAGACCTCCACCACAGCTTTAGCTCCTATTCACTTACTGAGCGATCGCTATATTTTCAGATCAACGGATTCCTTCGCTCGCTTCACGGCAAATACTAATATCTAAAGTGGTCTTCTGAATACTCACATTCATATAAGTATTAAATTCTTGAAATTACTATAGAAAACAATATTATAGCGATTGTGAGATAACATGAAGGCAGGTGGAAACTAGAGAAGTAAGTTAACATGAATGTTAATCAAGGTAATCATTTTTATTTCTAAGATTACTTTAACAATTTTTTATATTTTTTTAAGAGGCGTTGTTATAGGCTTACCGTGAAAGGATCCTGAAACAAAAGAAAACAAAATTGTATAAAAAACGTATTTACTTTTCTAAACAAAAGTCGTTTTTGTGTAACGAAGCCAATAGGTATTAATTAGACACAATTTATAAAGATTAGTCATCCTTATACATTATTCATAAAAAAATCACTCAAGGCAGAACTCGATTATTTGAGCGAATGTTTAATCCCGAATCCTGTCTCACGGTTTTTACGGTTACAAAAAGGACGTACCATAATGTACTCTAAAGCTCTTTCGTGATCTCCGAATTACCTACTAAACTGTAAAAAACGTAGATGAATGTAAGGCTTGTGCATATTCCCATGATCAGGAGACGGTTGGACGGCGTTTTAATACACCCATAATCATCGATCGACAGCGGATCATATAAAATATGTAATACCACTAATAGGTCTCGGTGGGCAGCTTCCTCAGCGGTCGCGAGGCCAATTTTGCCGTTGGTAATAACCTTAATATCCCATCAGTGCTTTACTCCATGCGTGTACCCATGAGGTCCGGTAATGACTGTGCGACCGAAGGTTTCAACGCGGATAATACACCATTATTCAATGTCTTGATTTCAGTAACAAAATCAGATTTTTTAAACACAAACGTAGTCAAAGTTACTTTAAAATAGAACTTAATTTCTCCTGGTTTAAGTTTATTTCAACTTTAATTTTAAAAAGCATGGATTGATGTGTTTGTTATTTAGTTGTTTTGACAGGTTATGATACAAAGTGTCGTAGGTATTCAATATTTTTTCCTACTCGACTCTCAACCGCAGCATTCGGTTAAATTTATTTAGATACAAGTATCATAAAGAAGTAGTTTGCAAATTATTCATAAAAAAACTGATTCAATTGCCAATAATTTCCATTTAGAAAGAAATGAATTAGTTGTCATAATATGTCATTCTCGAGAAATGTGTGTCGCAGTAATAAATGATATTCCCGCATGGACATAAAGCATGGTGAATGAGGATTTCTAAAATAAGAAGCAATATATTATCATAGGGATTGCAGACGCAGTGACGCAAACATTTGTCAACAGTTATTAAGCGCTAGAACATTGCATTTCAGACAAGAAGAACCGAGCTGACAAGTGAGGATATTGTCATTTATTTTGCATTATATCACACGAGAACACGAAACAGGTTGAGTTTTGTCCAAAGGACAATTGTCGCAAAACTCGACCGACTTATGAAAATACCATCCGGATATCTAACCGAAACCAATATGGGCCTTGGGAGTATAGTATACGGTATATCAAGTTAAAACAAACTAAATGTTATTTCTGACGAGAAAAGTAATGTAGCACTGGTAAGTACATATTAAACAAAGCGGAGACAAATTCGAACACATGAAGTCGCTTTCAGATGAAGCGCTTTATTATATTTACTATCTGCCCCCACACGCGACTTCGGTCGCATGTAGATAGCTTAGAAAAATAATTTACCCAAAGTTGTCTGGAAGAGATCGCTTTTTAACGATAAGACCGCCCATTGTACAGTTTGTTCTAGTTTAAGTTTATTTCGTTGTTATTTATTTGTTGTATGGTGTACAATAAAGCATTTTCATTCATTCATTCATTCATTCATACACCTTCGATAACTTTATGGACTTTCTATCGCAATTAAATAAATATTGACGGTCTTCAGTTTGACCATCCAGTTCCAAACTAAGCAAAGCTTGTAATACTTTTTTTTGTAAATACGAGTACATACTTATTACGAGTATTATGTACATTTAACTGACACAATTAACTGACGGTTCAAGAGATACAATCCTGTAACAGCCAGACGGACAGACGGACAGCGAAGTCTTAGTAATAGGGTTCCGTTTTTACCCTTTGGGTACAGAACCCTAAAAATTACCTATAATATTTTTGGTTTTTCCTGGCAAGTCACTTTGAAGACCTAGCTAGTAGTTAGGCTTCTACGCCCGAGCGTCTACGTCCGCAACATTATTATTGTAATATTACAAGTTTCAAAGTGTTCCTTGTGATTTTATTGAAACAAATATCTTTTGACATTGACTTTACGCCAGCTAAGTTATCGCTTGCGGCTTCGCTAGTGCGGCATGACAGTAGGCTGAATGATCTTCAATGTTGCGGACCATATTCATTACAGAGTAATAGAACCACAAACGTATCTACTCAAAAACTTTTGTAGGTATTCATAATTAAGAAAGCTTCCGTGTTTCGGAGAACACGTTCAGACGCCGGTCCTGACTTTAAAAGTCGTAAAACCACGAAAGCTTCCATCACCTAAGGCGTCATCAACTTTAGCTCACATAACTAGCTTATTAGCATTGACAAAAGATACCTACTCAAACACAACTGGCTTTCCAGTTCAGTTGGTTACAGCTCTGCCTTCTGCGCTGTAGGTTGTGCGTTCGATTCCCACTCAGGATAAACATTAGTGTGCTGAACATTGATATTTGTTCTGTGTCTGGGTGTATGTGCATATAATAAGTATGTATTTACAAAAAAAAATTGTATATAAGTGTTATATCAGTTATTTGGTACCCATAATACAAGCTTTGG
Source organism: Hydriomena furcata (assembly GCA_912999785.1). Taxonomy (NCBI): domain Eukaryota; kingdom Metazoa; phylum Arthropoda; class Insecta; order Lepidoptera; family Geometridae; genus Hydriomena; species Hydriomena furcata. Next base: position 8,104,941 of record OU538821.1, read on the forward strand.
GGCTAGATGGCGCTGTGTGTAAAGTCCGCCAATATTTATTTATATCTATAGTTACAAAAAAAAACATCAATAATTCTATCAGAAATCTGGTTCTCATAGATTTGTAGGTGCTAGATAACGCTTTGTAAACAAATCTTTTAAGGTGATAAGTGATAATTTTGACTTTTTGTATGGGCTGAGTCTATCCGAATGATAAAACTGCATTATCTTGAAAACCATCAAATTTAAAAAGAAACTGTCTGTAATTTACTTAGCTAGTATGATTATCTAACGAATTATATAAAAGTTAACTGTTTAGCTATTCATAGTTTTGATTAGAAGCGAAACTAGTGTTTTTGAAGAGCCTACTTTGGAAAATAAATCTATCGAGAAAAGTTTCACAAATCGTGTTTCAGTCTATAATTTATCTAGATTATATCCTTAAGTTATCTTTGTCAGAATAAACAAAACTGTATGTTTTGCGGTTATTGAGAAAAAACGATTCTGCATACATCAAGATTAAGAAAAATTTGAAATATGCGCATACCTACTCTTATTATACGTGTGAACAATGCGCTATAATAGTAGGCATTATAGAGGGTGCTTTGTGTGAATGTGTCGTTAATAGAGCGTTGTATCTCTTCATTTTGTTTGAACGTTCAGTGACACTGTTATTTCGGAGCGACTAATAAATTGCGTGATGACAGGTGTCAGCTGCTCCACCGCCTCTGCACTCTTGCGTCGATGTCTCATTCCTCACGTTTTACTCCTAAATTCTCTTATTTTATCAACGTTCCGTTCAATTTTCGTTTCGCTCTCTTGCAATTTTATTTGTTCGTAATGAATTATAGCTTCGGTTTTACTAATCCGCTTCTATGCTTTGGTATGCAGAGTTCTGTCATGTAACGTAATGTATTGCATTATATCTAAACTAATATTACAATGAGATTTGTTTTTTTTGTATGTTTGTTTATAATGGATATACTAAAAAAACAAACAGATTAATTTAAAAAAAATCAAATATTTTACCTATTAAAACTGCATTATTAGCGAGTAACATAGGTAGGCCATTTATTATTTAAAAAAAATATCGAATATTACAATATTGTAACAAAAATTTGCCTATAATATGTATTATTACATCCGTCCAAAGCCGGGGCGGATGGCTAGTTTATTATAATTATTGTATGAATGATTACGCAGGCAGTTTAATAAGTCAGTGACCTCTTAATATTTAAAAGCCCAATTACATTTTTTATTCATGATTGTCAGCGGTGTTTAGATCATGTTCCGCCTATTTTTAACTCTTGATGTAAGATTTTGAGGGAATATCATTGTCACTGTTTTCTGGGATTCACCACTTCACTTAATTACTGTACAAATTGACTATCTTGAAAACAAATTATTATTCAAATTGTCTTTATAGTGAACTGGTGCCAAAAACGATAATTTTTATGGTTCCGTATCCAGAGGGTAAAAACAGGACCTTATTACTAAGACTTCACTGTCCGTCTGTCTATCACAGAGCTGTATCTCATGAACCGTGATAGCTAAACAGTTAAAATTTCACAGATGATGTATTTCTGTTGCCGCTATAACAACAAATCCTAAAAACAGAATAAAATAAATAGGTATTTAAGTAGCCTACTTCATCCCATACAACAAACGTGTTTTTTTTTTTTGCCGTTTTTATAGATAATGGTACGGAACCCTACGTGCGGAGTCCAACAAGCACTTGGCCGGTTTTTAAAGAAATATTTGCTCATTCACCATGAAAATGCATGGGGGAACTAGTCGGCAGCCGCGACTGCCAAATTGGTAGAATTAGGTACGGTATTAAATGCTCTCTCACTCACCCTATTCGCCAGATTTAGCACTCCTTTTTTACACAAACCTGAAATGCTATTTAGTAGAAAACTACTTATTATTTTCATCCAATCATGAGAGGATACTAGTAGAAAATAATAATTATGTTGACTTCCCCTCGTATTTATTATGTAGATGCCAACACACATAACTTCAACCTCATGAAGTCATAACCATTCCACCTACAATATTATAGCCAATAAAAACCATGTTGTATATTGATTAAAATTTAAAATAAAGAGAGTTGACGTCAGGCAGGCCGGTTGTAAAACATTAGCCAAATCCTCTTCAAGTATTTGTCAACGTGTTGTGCCGACCGACATGGTTGAAGTTGAAGTGGGAAATGGAGAAGAAAATGATGATGATTCAAATTTAAAGCAATATCATCACTATAGTGGTGTTGTGCGACACTCTAAAACCAAAAAACCGAAGGCTTGTATTCTTATAGGCAATAATAACCTCCATGGAACATATGGAACATTCAAATGGGCAGAAAGTGAGATACCAAATGTAGTCAGCAATTAAAAAACAAATACCGCAATAGCTTCTATATTTATAACTCATTTGGACAATAAAAATCTAAATAAATCTTTTGAGAGTGATATGATATAAATCAAATGATATATTTCTTTTAACTATAGTTAATTACGAAAGGGCGTATATAAATGAAGAACGCGCGCGCGACCATTGGGGCGGACAGCGAGGAGATCGCCGCGCCGCGCCTTGTCGCTACAAGCAAATGCACTTATCTTACCGGGATGTGAAAAACTGTTCCCAACTCGCTGTCGTCGGTTAGTTGCGCCAACACAATACATTCGACTAATACTCACAAGTCAATGTTTCAAAGGTTTCTTATGAACAGGATTTGGAGACGCAACAAATAAAAAGCAAAAAAAAACTGAATGGTCTAAACGGGAAAACAATGACATCTACTCGTATGTAAATTTATTTGTTTTGTTTTCCCTCACACGAGATACTTTAACAATCTCAATGACGTCAGACAGATTTACTGAGACGTGAAATTGTAATTTGTTGTGGAATTATATTTACCGATTGTAATGCATAACCAAAAAATGAAACAAGAGGCAGAGGTCGACCAGAAAAAAGATGGGAAGACATAGAAATATGTGGAAGAATTTGGAGGAGGCCTACGCCATGGAGGCAACTACTGAGACAAGTGATACACAATAAATAAGTAATTATATATTATTATATATTATATTATTATTATTATACCTAAGTTAAACTAGTAAGATAGTAGTTTTTTTTTTTTAGAAATAAAAACCCAACGCATAATATTTAAAACTTCGTTTAGAGCTAGTGACAAAACTCGAGCATTATCCCGATTAGAATTGGAACGTAAACGCGTAAACGTAAATGATGTACAGTAGAACCGAAAAAAAGCTTGACCGTTATCGCAACCGAATCAAAAACGAATTACAAACGTTTAATTTATCACGATTGGGCGGTAGGGTTTAAAAGTGAAGGAAATAATGAGGACCGTAGACCCCGATGATGTCACTGAAGAGTTGCCCGATGCCAAGATACTCAGGATACAATTGTGTGTCAAAGTGTGTCGATAATTTTGAATTCACACACCTTTATCAGACCTTACTAAAAATAATAGTTTGTTATTAAACAATATTTAAATCTCCAATGCTAAGAAAATAAGAATTAAATAGAATTATTGCGAGCATAATCCATTGATGATTTAACTGTTAAATCGCATCTTAAAGTTGCGACGGAATTTAAGGTAATGTTAAAAAGGGGAAGGAGAATCTCACAAAAAAAAGAAGAAGCAGAAAAACTTTGGTTGGACGCAGGAAAAAAAGAAGGCCTATAACCTTAAAGACTTTAAAGTAAAATCGGAAGAAGGCTCAATGAACTAAGGGTCGGTCATGGGCACTTCCCAAAAAGAAATAACCGTTTGAGGATGTGCGCGTAGGCTTGCTTACCTCAACCCTCTTTTTGTTGTAGTTGCAGACGGATAACTAGAATCTAGCTTAGTAGTACGAGTACATTCATCTGTAATTTTGACTGAATAACTTCCCTCTTATAATATTAATAGAAATGTATTAATTTCGAGCATACCTTTAAAACTTATTAATTTACACAAATTTTAAGTTCAACAATGGCCTTATTAAAATCTTGTAGCCGACTTTAATTTGTGATGACAGCAGCATCATTAATCTTACGCCGGCGCAAGTTCTCAAACTTTTACAATGAGGGCATCAAGAAAAACTCTTAAGTGCCTATTTTATATTAGAACTAAATATGTACAACGATAAAAGATTAAGCGTATTTTAAAATAATCATAAGATCTTAAAAAAAAAGAAACTATATTGAAGAGTTCATGTTACTTTACTCTATCTGAATATACTATTCGTAGCTCGCTTGATTGTGGCACTTAACCCTTTTATTGGCAGCTGAGCATAAATCTTTAAACGGTTGATTCGCGAATAAAACCACAAGTCGAGTCCGTTGTAGTGGTCATGGTTTCTTTCTTATCTTGTCCGATTTTCTTTAGTAAAACAAATAGAGGCTGTGTTGGGTCGGCGGACAGGTCCTAATTAAAACTATACTCAAAAGGCTGCAGTATATTTCGCATATGAACCCCTCGGGCAGTAAGTCATCGCGTCTGGCCCAGCCGCTTAGTTTCATTCATTTATCGCGACACAATAACACTGCTCACAGAAATAAAATGCCTTATCAGGCATGTTTATTCATCTCTATATTATGATATCAATTAGTTTAAAGGCTTCTAACTCAGTAAACTAATTATTAATTAACTTGCAGCTTAATCTTTCTTATCGTAGCAGGAGAAGATCTCCAAAGAACAGTAAATATAAAATAACGTTCGTAAAAGTAATACAAACAATTTTATTAAAACAAAAAAAGTAATAATTACAAAGTAAACTGAATTGAATGTTTGATCAACTCGTAATTAGAAACAATTGTAAACATAATAAAAACTAAAAGCAAGAGATCGAAAAATAGCCGGAATCCGATTCGTTTATAAGAGGACCGGCCCACATCGTACGCATTAAAAAATTGATCTTATCTCTAATATTTTAATAGGTTCTCCCGCAGCGGCAACTTCGCGCTGGCCAGCACATATAATTCTATAAAGTACATACCACCGAGGAATACATTCAATATTCCGTGGTGCCGCCTGATCCCTTCTCTTGAACTTAATAAAGCTTAAATCAACACACGAAGTAATTACAATCCAGCCACACTTCATCACAGATGCGCATTGTGATTAAATATAGCAGCCCGCCTCTGGTTCCGCACTGCTCAGCATCAGTGTTTGGTATCTCTCCGTTTAAATCACAAGTCGGATTGGGAGGAGGGTAAACGTTTTAATAGAATTGACAAACCCGTCCCTCAAGAGACGCATTTGATCTACATTTACCAAAATAGTCACTTTCCATGTTCGACCATGAGATAGATTTCTTTAATTTCCTACATAATGTATAACGAACCTAACGAGTAACAAACTGAAAAAGTTTTAAACATCAGATTTAATGTATAAAATAAAAATGTTTAATATAAAATACAAAGGCGTTTATCTACTCGTAAGAGAAGACACGGCCTGTAGTCCATTAACCCACCAAACCCATTAAAATTTCATTAATTAAAAGTTTTGCGTAGAAAAGAGCAACGCAAGGGTTCAACTAAGTGAACTTCTCTTCTTTTGTATTTTATCCTTTACAGATAAGTTTTTCTGTAAAACAATGCTCAATCTGCAGCAAAATATAAAAGTTTTACAATAACGTACACGCCTCGGGCAAGGAGATCGTCAAAGAGAGAATAAACCTCTTTCTAAACGTGATTTTGCCTTCCGATTATTTGAAAAGAAACTTATTATACATAATAAGGGATTTAAAGGATTGAATACTTTGTTCATTTCTGAATTATATTCCGATTCCAGTTATCCAGTGATGATACATTTAGTAGATATAATCTACATAGGGATTACATATAAATACATAATACACAATAGTAGGTACTATCTTACAAAGCGACATGTAGCACTTCAGGTTAATGCAGAAACAGTGTATATACGTACATTCGCATTTATGCCGTAATGGGAGCTTTACACGGTGCTCGAATTTGGTACTGCCGTGGGCGGGCGGTGGCAGACTCGCACCTACTTCGCTGCAAGCGACCTTTGCCAATTAGCCTTAAAATAATGAACATGTTTTATATTTCTACCCGAGTGCGGCGTGTACTTATCCCCGTTTGCCCCGGGAGGTCATGCGGCTGTGTAGCCCTCGCGTTGTTCTACACAAAAGTATCTTCAAGTAGCTAATATAATTATAAAAGGCCATGTCGACAGGGTTTTTGAAGATGCAACCTCGTCGAGTGTGCTAACGTTTATACGAAAAATTCTATCACAATATTGTACTTAAAATAATGCCGCAACTTAGCAGTTTATGAAATATCATAAGGTAAGTGTCGAAGGGCTTTTAAAACTTTCCATCAAAATCCATTTGGTTTTGTTTAATTGGAAATCGATTTTACATACTTATTTTTTTATAGATACTTATATGAATCTTGGTGAGTCTCGTTATCATTATAAATACGAATCCAATAAACCGCATTGATCAAAATCTACCTCGGCTACAGGATGAGGATAACATAACAGTAGATACTCGATACTCTAGGGCAAGCTAAATAGATTACTGAAATTTAACCGTCAAAAATTACCCGAATAGACAAATTAGTTATCTCCACTTCGTAAAGTATTTAACCACTTCCTGCTGTTACATCAACAAATAACGCGACCGCTTAAAGATTTAACTAAGCCAGAATAAATAATCAATTTAGCCAAGGCAGCGCGGTTTCTGATCGATTGCCACAATGCTGGCTGGATGATATACTCTCCTAGCCGGGGCGATAAATATCCCGAGACAAATGTTTCGAGCGTCTCCGGAGAGTTGCGGTGACACTAAATTTAAAAGCTTCAATTGTACAGAAATAACCAAAACACGGTTAAGATCTTTCGAAAACAAATCGTATATCGGTCGGCCGACGACAATCGTGATTGACTGCGCAAGTGAACGACTCTAATATAAACAAATTAATAGGGAGCCCATCGTCGGTCCCGAAGCGGTGGTGGCGGGTATAATTCAAACGAAACTCACGTTCGTATTAGGGGCTTCATTCAATGAAGAACTCCTCTCGGCTGTCATCCATGCATTTAGAAAATATATTACAAGCTCAAGTTGTAAATCACACTCGGTAAATCATACCTAAGTTTTTTCTGCTTATATGAAATGCATGTTTCCTGCCTGTCTAGCTGTGACATTTTCATTATGCCCAAGAATATTAAGGATACATAATTCATAAGTAATCATTTTTATGACGCTTGTGTATCAAAACATAGCTCTCTGCAATGTGAACATTAATTGGCTGGTGTGATATTTTAGGCTGGTACGATACTGTGCTGTATGTTTTCAAAATATATATATATATATGCGAAATTACTATACAAAGTACCTAAAAACAAGCAGTTAATAGACACAGAAAAAGTTGAAACTCCATTTAATGCTATTATCTACATCCATTAACATGCAACATGTGTTAATCACATCCTCTAAGAGCCGCCTTATCAAAACGGGAGCAATTTTAAGAATGACTGCGCCTATAAATAAAGGAGTCTTTACATTAATTATGAGCTTAATTATGTAGAATCCCTTTGATTTACAAGCCGCTCATTGCCGCCGCAAACGAATTGTAGTGGCTTAGCGGAGCACCTCGAGCTCTGCCTACTGCCTCTGTTATAATTATTTTTGTCGTGTGATAGCTAGTTAGATACATAAACCTATAGATTGAGATGAAAGTGAATTGAGACAAGTTGACGCCTGCGCCATTTTCATGGATTAGCCGATTAGATTCACTTTGGTATAAAACAAGGGATTATTGTGGCAATACATTGCTGTGGGAGTATCAGCATAGAGAACTGATTATATATTGTTTGTTTATTTGTTTTGTTAATTTTGTTAAGAAAACGTGTTTTTGTGTTTGAGTGTTTGTCACGCATATTTTAAATAAAAAAAAGTATTTAATTTTATATTTAGATAACGGGCTGCTTTTTAGGGTTCAGTACCCGAAGGGTAAAAACGGGACCCGATTACTAAGACTCCTTTGTCTGTCTGTCTGTCGCAAGGCTGTGTATCTCATGAACCGTGATAGTTAGACAGTTGAAATTTTCACAGATGATGCATTTCTGTCGCTGCTATAACAACAAATACTAAAAACAGAATAAAATAAATATTGAAGTGTGACTTCCACACAACAACAAACATACATAAACAAACATGCATTTGCCGTTTTTTATAGATAAGTACGGAACCCTTCGTGCGCGAGTCCGACTCGCACTTGGCCGGTTTATGTCATAGAATTAAAGAAGTTTTAATTACAGTGCGGTTAGCTATTGATTTGTTTCAGATTTTAAGCACTATACAATACAATATTCTAAGCTATTGATCTATTAAGTTACCTATATTCATACTAGCTGACGATTCAAATGTAAAATCACATCATCTATTTGCTCGTTTTAAGTCCAATATAGACTAAAATGGATTTGAATAGATCGAGTACCCTATCAGAGTGGTTGTTCGCGAATAGCCGAAAGCGTACGGTACGCGGCTTGTACGCCGCCGGCATAGCTGCGACATGCGATGACGCTATCCCCCTTCATACGTAACACAGCTATGGTTTATCCTTTATGCATTGTTCCACAAAAGCTCCAATTTAGTAACGTTTTGTTACCGGAATTATTAATTTAAAAACCTCACCGAAAACTATTTCGTTGATGTGTTTTTTGTATATAGTTTGTATCACAAAGTTTCAGGTTAAAAAACGAAATCTTATTTTTATAGTAGGTATGCGTGCCACGACAAATATCGGTCGCATTATGCACACATGCAGCCTAGTTGCAAGCTCGTCGCCGCTTATAAAAATACTAACTGGTTTCCTCATGATGTTTTCCTTCGCCGTTTTGAGCACGTATTAATGTGCATATGAAATTTTCGAATAGAAGAATCCAATGATGCACGACCGGGTTTCAAACCTTGGGATGGTAACGAGGCGCTTCCCACTCGGCCAACACGGCGATATTGTTTGCATTATAACGCTGACTGCATAATCTCCATATCCCCATCACAATAGGAACTAAAACTAGTTTATTACCGCAGCCAAACGTCACAGGGTATTCAAAGCAGACAATCGAATAATTGTCCTCGATGGTCCCGGCTTACAATCGGTCCTAACTCGCCATTCGTACTGCAGGCTCTATTTCTGCTTAGTGTTTGGAAACAATAGCTCTGCACTGCAATTAGTTTATCCGATAGATGGTGGTCGAACGAGTCGTAAATCTAAGCTCTTGCCACCAGTGGGCTGTGTACGCTGTTGTGGCGCCGTATGTAGATTCAGCTCGGTTAATTAATGTGCCATGGTAAAGTGCGAGGTCTCTCCCTCGCATCCCAGTCGGGTTTCGTAAATTGCGCACCCATTTCCCTTGCGTACAATAGCTCCAATTTTGCCAAATTAAAATACGATGCTTTATTAAACTATTAACTGTTCTCAAATCCGTGAGATCCATATCCGGTTTAAGTTTTCAAACATTTTAGGTAACTTGTTCTCGTTGCCGCGTAGCCAAGTTCTAAGGCTCGTATTCAAGAACATCACTAAGCTAAGTGTAGGTGATCTCACTGCAAAGTTTCCGATTTCTCACAGTGTCGAATATGTCCATACATTCGTTTCATGAACAACACTTAAGTATTCCTTAGCTCAGTGAACGCATGGGGGTGGATTCGGCGTTGTGATTGGTGGTTGGTTTTGGACCTAACTTCAAGCAATGGTAAACGTCATTAATATCAATCAATCAAAGAAACAAACCACAGAGTATTTTGTATAAACAAACAAATGTCATGTCGGCTCATCAGGCCGTACCACAGTTAAAAAGGAATATCAAAACAATATTAATTACGGTGCAAAAGTGACAACGCAATTTTTCTGATATTACTTTAGGACCTTGTGGTATGGACCCCTGATATCTGTTGTATTAATAAATTACAATAAAATTTCTTGTATGTAGTAAATATAAATAGTATCGTTTTTTCATCGACCGAATAAAATAATCATCAAAATCATCCTCATTTGTACTAATTTTTAAGTTAAATTTACTTGAGGTTATACGTATGACAATACAACCAACACTATGCGTTCGGTAAAGTAGCTATTGAGGTACTTTGGCTAGAGGCACACTGAAGTGTACGCATAGTGTCGCACAACACTCAAGTGATGTTTATGAAACAAAATATTGTCCACTGTGGGTCGGAGCCTACTATGCGTTCTCTTAGTGTCGTTCTTGAATACGAGCCTAAGTAAACTCAATCCGAATTTTATGGTGCAACAATTTATCGTCCCGTTAGAATCTTGTTCGTTCTGATCTAATCAACATAAGATCACTTCCGAATCATCTCGAATGATCTAGTTTAGATACGCCTCTTTCGAAGGTTATAACATAGCCTATTCTTGCACTTTCCATACAAAAAAATTATCTTGAGATAATAGTAGGCACCTAACTTACTAGAGCAATATTATCCAGATACTGTTGATCGCACCTATCCTAGGCGTATTATACAAAATGAGTTTATCTTATAGTTTAAACTGAACATTCCAATTAATAAAAGTAATGTTGTGGTATTCTCAATCATTGTACCTTATTCGAGGAAATGTTTATTTTTGTTTGAGCCAATAAAATAACAGGTACCTACATTGAAACAGTAATTTATAATTTGACGTTGCAAATTCATTTTGTAGGCATAATGTGGTACGTTGGTAATGTTGATATAGCAAGTTATAGTCATGCACGCACATTCATGAGAAGATATTTCGGTACGCGCCGAGAAAATGTCGAGAAGAAGTTTTGAACGTGTATAAAGTGAGATCATTTGTCACAAGAACCACAGAGTGCTGAAGTACAAGAGTACATGAACTCTCTGCGAATGTTAACACATTTTAACTCGGCGCGACGCTAAAATAAATGTGACCACACTATTATATGGAAGTTGAGGTTGTGTAAGTATACATTTGGGTATAAGTTTAGTACATTATGGACACAGCGAGTATATTCTCCTTTATGCTTATTAATTAACTATCCTTTGTAAAAAGGAACCGAAGATGTTTCTACACGGCACGGTACCGGCACCGCTAAATGATGCGGCGCTTCATTACAGCACGGGTGCAATATATGCGGCGCGGGCAATAAATACTATTTGTGAGAAGAAATATAAAAATATGAAAACAGAAGGAAAAATATTACGGCAGTCGTCCTTCCTTTTTTCCAAAACAAAACTAAAAATGGATTGTGGGAATGAGAATGGAATCTGTATTTCCTTTTTCTGAATAGCTGGAAAATAATACTGGTCTGCGCACAGACGCACGGCGCGGTATGGGATTTAAAATTTGTCAATTTTAATAGTTATCCAATCGAAATAAGGTATATATTTCACGTGCACCAACCATATGTCGCTTCGAAAGAATATGCTGCCAATGCAACCAATACTGCCACTACACTGGTTCAAGAGTGAACATTGCACCGGAAACAGACAAGGCACGACGGCCGTAAAAAGATGCGGCACCGCGCCGTTCGGCCGGGGCGCCCGCGCTGGGGCGATATTGCCAGGCCGTGTATTAACAATAGAGTTACTTAGTACGTACACAGATTATTTTAACAGAAACAAATCTGTACCCACTAATCCCAATCAGGAAGTATAGTTACTTCATTTTGTAGGATTCTGCACGACGGTTTTTCCACTTTCAACCCGACATACTTTTAGTTCGAGTTCACCAAGAGACATTAGCAAAGTAATAATTACTTCTCTGTTTGCTTCATTCTAAGGGTTTAATACACTGAATTTTTATACACGTATACAAGTAAATGTTATGTCCCTGACTAGTATAGGAATCTCTTATCATAAGCAGCATAATATCGCTTAGGTCTCTCTCAAGACTCTCCACTGAGTTTGGTATTTTGCTCTTCTGATTCAACTCACAAATTCATTTCTCTCTGAACATAGCAATTTGTAATTTATGAACCGGCCTTACCGTTATTGTCTACATACTTTTTATATTAGTACGAGTTGATGTATATAGCTCGTCAAGTCATAACTGCTAGAATAGACTTTTGTAATCTGATCATCGCCCATCCCTCGTTATTTAAGATAAAAGCCTTCAATCATCGGGCGTTTAGAATACTTAGCCAAGTTTTCCAAACGCAGCTGTATCCATTGGTTTAACTCTCTTTTGCAGTTGTGTCTGACCCAACAGCAGAGTATACCCAAGGCAGATATACTTTTGCTAAACTTGGGAGTCGTTCCGGCGACAGTTATCGGCTCTCAGATTATCCCATTAGCCAAGATCATTAATCATGATCTTAGTTTCATCCAAGTTCTTTCTCAAATCGATCTGTCGAAAGGCAATACTACGAATACGTTACCTAAAGATTCCCTGTGCCTTTGATTTGTGTTAGACAACGTATATCATCGACAAATCAAGGATATTATTTAAGTTATTAATTCTACTCTAGTTGTGTGGTTGTTTCTCGTGCGAACATAGCCACTTTACGATCTCGCAACGGATTGACGAATTGCAGACTATGGGCGCGAGAAGTCCCTTCATTATCCCTTTCATGCTGAATTTCAATTAGCATGTTTTCGTGTTTTGCAATAACAGACTGACAGCCCCGTTTTGCAAATACGCTGTTATATATGTCTTTACATTCTATCTAAACAGTAATACCAAACCCAAAATCATGGCGAAATATAAAATTGAACGAGAAAAAGGGCTTGTCTTTCTTCAATTTCTATAGTAAATTAACAAAATAATTAAATGCAACAACGAATGGCTCCAATTAGGTATTGAATGGTATTTTTTCTGAATAGGTATCTCAAATATACACGCATAAAAAAAGTTACGCAGGTATCGATATGAAATCACGGTACCGAACTCGCGTTCTCAAATAAAGTTATAAGTCTATAAACGAATACAAAGCAAGAATTTAATATCAATAAAACAAAACCTCAACTACAGCATAAACGATGAAACATTCAATCAGGCAGGCCTTGCCAACACCTATTGGCGCCAGAAAGAAATTACTAAGCGGCACGAAAGCTAACCTGTCTCCTTTCAAATTTGATTGCGCCCTACAACACATGCCCATGAACTCTATAATGAAACGTTGATATAAAAACAAAACTATGGGCATATATGATTAGGTCGATACACGAGTAAGGTAGAACCACTAAACAAACAACCATTAAAATATCGTTAAGTCATCGTGTTAGAAATCACTTCTTGACGATGTGACTTGCATTTACGGGGTGGAAGTTTGTACAGCGGGACGGCCGAGTTGGTACAAGTAGATACGCAGTTTCTATCTTATAATCGCAAAGCCGATTTCTTTTAAACCGGAACAAGACATTTAACCCCGAATGATCGCAGAACTGTAATGAGTCTGCGAGCAGTTGTTCGAGTTTTCTTTTTTTTTTACACGAGTGACGAATGGAACTGATTTCTATTGTTCCTTTTAATATATCTACAGTCGGGTGTGAAATTATGATTTTTATTATACAGACGCGTCGGCAGATTTAGGCAAACGTGTAGTAAGTGGTTTGACCGCAAAAATGGTTGTGTCCACTGCATAAGGAAGAATATTGTTTGCCGCGCAGTTAAACAGCTAACTTCGAGTTTGCCTAGATCCGCCGACCGTATTGTACTTGTACTTGGTAAGTAATGTAACGATTATTTGACACCAACTCTACCCAAAGATTTTAGTACCTCAACACATCTTTTACTGTTTGTTTCCGACATCATTCCGTGTGTGGTGATTTCTTTACTATGAAAAATGTTCTACTAATAACCGGAGATAACATCAATGTTTGGGTCGGGTGACAATCCAAAATATAGAATAGGAAACATTATTGTCCGCCCTACGTGTGTTCGACATGCATACTAAACAATGGCGCGCGCCTCGGCGGATGGGTCAAATGAGGCGCGGCGTCAAATCTCGGGTTACACCAACTTGGCGCCGGTCTACAAATCTGAGAAGTTAGCACACCCATTGAAACAAAAAAAAAAAAACAATAAACCAAAAGCTCTTGTCGTCGTGCTTCACTTCACAAAATAACAAGCGACCGTAACAAATGAGACTGTTGAAGCATCAATATCCTCTATATCAAATCCAAGGTAATGATTTTCATACAGTTGTTCTATCTCACAAAAACGGGTGAGAGTACTTGTAGTTGTGATTTGTATAGACACGCGCTTTTGTGTGCGTGACTGATACTGAGCGCTCCCAGAGCTTGCACAATCAAGATCAACCCGAATTTGTGAGATAAAACAACTATAACCAAAAAGTTGCCTCACAGCTCAGTTGTTAATAACTCTGCCTTCAGCGCTGTAGGTTGTGGGTTCGATCCCCACCTAGAGCAAAGATTTGTTTGATGAACATAGATGTTTGCTCTGTGTCTGGGTGTTAGTATAAATTTACAAAAAAAAAAAGTATATAGGTATTCTATCAGTTATCTAGTTCCCATAGTACAAGCTTTGCTTAGTTTGAGGCTAGATGGCGATGTGTAAAATGTCCACCAATATTTATTATTTATTTATTATTATTAGATAATATAACAAATTAAAACAAACTGATTCAGCTATAATAAGTGATAATATAATTAAATAGTGTAGAATGAAATAACAACTGCCACCAATAGGAATAGATGATAAATTATTAAAGAATCACTGTCTTAATTAGACTGAGAGATGCCAACGAAACCTATGACTCGCACTGATATAAATCATATCATAAATTGCTTTCGCAACGGGCGACACTCCTATCGTCGAGTTGGCGTTAATAGCGCGTGCAACCGAAATATTAGACGATAGTTTTTAGGGTTCCGTACCCAAAGGGTAAAAATGGGACCCTATTACTAAGACTTGGCTGTCCGTCTGTCTGTCCGTCTGTCTGTCCGTCTGTCTGTCCGTCTGCCTGTCCGTCTGCCTGTCCGTCTGGTCTGTCCGTCTGTCTGTCCGTCTGTCTGTCACAGGGCTGTATCTCATGAACCGTGATAGCTAGATAATTGAAATTTTCACAGATGATGCATTTCTGTCGCTGCTATAACAACAAATACTAAAAACAGAATAAAATAAATATTGAAGTGTGACTTCCATACAACAAACGTGATTTTTTTGCCGTTTTTTATAGAGAAGTACGGAACCCTTCGTGCGCGAGTCCGACTCGCACTTGGCCGGTTTTTGTTTTTGCTGTAATCGTATACCCGTCCCAAAGCTCTCGGAGCAGGCGCCACAAAAAATATTATAGAAACGGTTGTAATTGCACCCGACTTAATCTTACCAATTAGAGCATGCATATCTATGGTATTTATAATATTAATGTATATGTATTTATGGTAACTCAAATTATATTAAAGATATAAGAGTTAAGTATTCAATGATTAATAAATATTTAACTAGCGACCCGCCCCGGCTTCGCACGGGTTTAATACATATAAACCTTCCTCCTGAATCACTCTATCTATTAAAAAAACCGCATCAAAATCCGTTGTGTAGTTTTAAAGATATAAGCATACATACAGACGCAGAAGCGGGAAGCGACTTTGCTTTATTTATACTACTAGCTGACCCGTGCCCGCTTCGCTGTGCGTAAGACATTTCTAATACCATCGTGGACTTTTTTGTAGACGTTTTTAAGGTGTACAATACTGTAGTACATTATTTTGATATATCTCGTGGGGTTCAGCCAGCATTTGCAATGTAAGCGCAAAAAAATGTGTTTATTTACGACATCACATTAGAAACCTCTAAAAATTATCAGTGTTTCTCTGCTATATTATGCATGTATTATACATTATAAACCTTCCTCTTGAATCACTCTATTTATTAAAAAAAACCGCATCAAAATCCGTTGTGTAGTTTTAAAGATATAAGCAAACATACATACATACATACATACGTACGCGGGAAGCGGAAAGCGACTTTGCTTTATACTATGTAGTGATAGTGATGTAGTGATTACGAGTGATTGTCGAAAAACCAAATGAAACACATTGGAAAAGGTAAATCTCGGCTTCGATCTGCGTTAAATTATAACATACTAGTGGAAACCCTGCGACTTTGTTTTCGTTTTTTTAGGGTTCCGTACCCAAAGGAAAAAAACGGAGCCCTATTACTAAGACTTCGCCTTCCGTCTGTCTGTCACAAGGCTGTATCTCATGAATCGTTATAGGTAGCTAGACGGTTGATTTTTTTACAGATTATGTATTTCTGTTGCCGCTATAACAAAAAATACTAAAAACAGAATGAAATAAATATTTAAGCGAGGCTCCCATACAACAAACGTGATTTATTTGCCGTTTTTTATAGAAAATGGTGCACCCTTAGTGCGAGTCCGGCTCGCACTTGGCCGGTTTTTTTTGCATACATACTTTCTATCACAGGAAATACTTATTATAAAATTAAAGCTTTTTTAACTTAGCCTATTACTGCGGTTTGTTAAGACTCATATGAGTATCGATTCACAAAACATCACTCGACTGCTCTTTTTCATATTACCCACAGTGTATGAATAAACACATTTTACCTTTTTAACCTTCTTTTATTAATATACTAAAAATAGTTCATTCATTGTTTATGATTGGGCCACACTCCGTGCCGCTGAGTGTGATAAGAGTAGATACTACCATAAAATTAATCATTTATTTACTACATACAAAACTAGCCGTCTCGAAAAACGTTTTCGACAAATTTCAATAATCCTACAGAAAATGTTGCTATTAAAAAATTTGTGTTGGTGGTAGAGGTTATAAAATTAAGGGCTATATTTATGTTTTAGTGCTAAATCATAAAAAAATAAAAATATGTTGATAAAAACTATCGTGCTTGTTACTCTTTTTAACTACAAATACGGCTAATTACGTATTTTTTTCTTGTATTCTGTTTTTTTTATTAATCTGAATTTTCTCTAAACGTCAGCAATACAAGAAAAAAACCGGACAAGTGAGAGTCGGAATTGCGCACAAAGGGTTCTGTACCATTATTTATAAAAAAAACGCCATATAAATTTCGTTTGTTGTATGGCCCATTTAAATATTTATTTATTATTCTATTTTATTTGTTGTTACAGCGTTCTGTTTTTAACATTTGGGGGTACGGAACCCTAAAAACGTGGCAATAATACGGCTAGTATTTTATTTATGGATTAAATAAAATTTTGACCCAAAAAATTAAATGTATATTTAGGGTATTCCTTTATAAAAAAATAGCTTACGACCTAGGTATTCTTTATTCTTAGACCTACCGAAATATACACAAAAAAATCACAAAAATCAGCCGAGCCGTTTCGGAGGGATTTGGATACAAACACTGTGACACGAGATTTTTTTATATTAGAACTAGCTGTCCCGACCTTGTCCTGTCAAATTTCAATAATCCTACAGAAAAAAAAGCACTTTCAGTTTTTCCCGAACTTAATCACTTAGGGGTATAAAAAATACCCTACGACCTATTCTTTGACCTACTAAATATACACAAAACAAACAAAAACATCAGTCAAGCCGTTACGGAGGAGTTTGGTTACAGACACTGTGACACGAGAACTTTATTTAAACGGTAAGATACTCCTATTTGTAGGTAAATCTATATTGACCTTAAAAAAAGCTATCTGTATTATATGTAATTAACATAACAATACCATAATGGGCCTCCTATCAATATAACTGTTGGTATGGCCAACATCAAATGATTTGAATTTAATTACTTGAATGAACAACTCCGCCCCGTCCGGAGTTCCAAGGCAGTAAATCAACAATAATAATGCCTGATCTTTCGTCTTTTTATGAACCAAACAAATCTATATCAATACTATTACACGATCGTTAGAATTCAATTAAACGCTAACGAATTGGTTTTGTAAGGATCACTAACTACGAAACAATATGTGATGATGCTTCCTTTGTCAAATATAGAGATACTCGTAACGGAGGCAACAAAAAAGATATTGAAATTTTATATTTGGTACATTTCGTACGATGTATCTTATTTTCGTTTTTTTTTGACTCGTGTAAAGAAAAAAACCGGCCAGTGCGAGTCGGACACGCGCACGAAGGGTTCCGTGCCATAATCTATAAAAAAACGGCAAACAAATCACGTTTGTTGTATGGGAGCCCCTTAAACTTAAATATTTATTTTATTCTGTTTTTATTATTTGTTGTTATAGCATCATAAATACATAATCTGTGAAATTTTAAACGGTTTAGCTATCAGGTTCATGAGATACATAAGTCATAAGTCCTTGTGACAGAAGGACGGGCAGACGGGCAGACGGGCAGACGGGCAGACGGGCAGACGGACAGACGGACAGACGGACAGACGGACAGACGGACAGACGGACAGACAGACAGACGGACAGACGCACAGAATGACAGACAGTCGGAATCTTAGTAATAGGGTCCTGTTTTTACATTTTGGTTACGCAACCTTAAAAAGTATAAAAGTTAGTTAGTTGTTGCTTTGTACTATTTTGAGAGGCTGATAATCGCTGATAATGTTTATTTGTCTCCATGAGTACTATAACCGTAAAATAAGTAGTTATTTATTTAACAAACTGTTTATAATACGAGTAGTAAAGCTTGTAACTTCTTAATTCTACCTTGCCAAAGACTACATCCAAGTAGGTGCAAGATGGCTTATGGAATTAATAAAATATGACCGCCGACATTCAGACTTCCTTTAGTTTTCCTACTTAGTTTGTTACTTTGATATAACATTTATAAAAACATTAAATCTACCCTTTATACCGCTAAGCTAATATCACCAAATGTTTAAGTAAAAAGATGATGCTCACGATAGGAAGTAGTGTTGACATATTTAAATATCTAATTTCAAATTTCAAAGAGATCTCAAGAGCAACGTACAATAAAAAAATCCTAACAACCCCACACAGAGACATTTCCACAAATCTATAATTCCATCAGCAAGTCAGGCAAATACGAAAATAAGCATCAAAGTGTTTTTTTAAAGGAAGACGACAAATGTCTACCCGCATGGCACAGTAGCAAACATGTGTTACATATTGTCAGACAATATTTACTGTTGTTTATTAGCTCGAGAAGCGGTGAGGAGAAAATGAAATCAAGCGACACTCTACAATGAAGAAGCAATATTAATAAACGAAAACATTCTTTTGGTGGGATGTTTTGGTGCAAGAACAAATTTATAAGTTAATCAGTTTTGCTTAGCACAAATCATGACGAGTTATTAGGTACCTACTCGACAACTGACAATAAAATAAATCATTATGTCCGAAGTTTACGTAACAATACAGGCTATTACAATTCCCGGCAAACTATAATTAGGTTCAGTTAACAACTATTCACGTACCTACCTACCTACGACAGGCCGCCAATAAAATTCAAATCCAATTGCGTCGACCCTTGATTTACAACGAATCAATAAAAGAGAAGGCTATCATTACTTTTTTTATTGCGTATTCAATAAAAGTAATGTACATGGTAATCAGTGCAGTGGCGACGTTGGGACTACATAAATAATAAAATTGTCACATCAGGATTTAACTGAAGACTCGTTATATTCTTATTACTGTAAACATTTAAAATTGGCAAAAATCAGGTAAATCAAATCTGTTAAATTAGTATTAAATTTAATAACATTCTAGAAAGCGGCGACGGTCTTGAAACCTTTCACGCATGGAATGATAACTACTGCAAAATATGGCCATGTGCCAAATGTAATATTTGTACATCCCTCTGACTATCCCTTTTCGACATCTTCAAGGAACTGAATGCCGGGAGATCTGAGACTACCGTACTTGGGGATTACAGTCGTGATCCTACTGTTATTTTTTATTTATATCAGTGAACCATTATTAATATTATGTTTCTTGTGAACGGCCAAGCTAACTAGTCACAACTACCTGTGCAAACTACTGGGTGGGCATGTACCAAAATGAATAACGATTGAATTACATCTTCACAGGTCTAGATATAAGGAATTCCAGATAAGTGAATGGCGGTTAGGCATCAGCATCAAGAATCATTCAATCTTTTGGCGAATCAATCGCCATCTATACTCAAATGACTCAAATTAGCTAAAAAGTTTTATTGCTCATGTTGTATAGAGTATAGACACGGTTCTTAAACAATAGTTAAAAAAAAGTCGAAGCTTGTTCAATCTTTTGGCGAATCAATCGCCATCAAGACTAAAATGACTCAAATTAGCTAAAAAGTGTTATTGGTCATGTTTTAAACACGAGTCTTTCCTGAATCTGAATAAAAATTAGCAATTCTACGGTTTATAACGTCAATATATCAAGTCCACTAGTGGAAACAGTTTAAACAATAGTTGAAAAAAAAAGTCGAAGCTTGAGAGATGGCTCGTAAAATGAAACAAGGGACGTCCGGAGATATGTCAAGATAGCTTGCGGCGGGGGGCGCGGGTTGGCGCCGGCCGCGCTCCCCGAGACCCAATTACAAGCACACCTTTTGGACATGTGCTGCTCTTGGTGCTAACTAACGCCTAAAAACCCACGGATGTGATGTGGTAACATCCGTTGAGATTAGTCACTATTGACTAGAATTTTTAAATTTTACTATAGTAAAAAAATGCTATATCTTTCTTCATGAGATCTATTATCGATCTATTATTTCTAGTAACAAATATTTCGTCGTATGCATAATGTAGTTACATAATATTTGTTTTAATGTATCGGTGTACGCGTACTATCAATTCTTTAGTTAGTAAAAATCTAAAATCATCAACAAAGAACATCAGAACAATAATATTGTCATGTCAGACACTTGCTATCATCCAAAAGAATAAATATACTCGTAGATGCTTACCTTTGTCTTCACAAGTTTCTCATTTTCTTTGCACATCTTCGCCAAAGCATGATATTCTCCCTTCGCTGCACACAGTATCCATTGTTTCTGCTTCGTATCCAAAGGACCTTCGCTTTTCTGGTAAAGCTGTAAAAAAATATTATTAGCAAAACTATAAAAAGTACGGCGGACGTAAGGTAGTGCGAGTTTGGGTTGTTCGTGACGTTAGAAATGTGTTTTACTATAGGTTATGGTTGGCGGTTATAGAGAAAAAACGATTCTGCAGACGGACAGACGGACAGCGAAGTCTCAGTAATAGGGTCGCGTTTTTACCCTTTGGGTACAGAACCCTAGAAACATACAACTTCCACTAGTACAAAAGATCGTAACCTAGCAGCTGGACTCAAGCTAGGGAGATCGCCCGTCGAGTACCGTAAGTGTGTAAAATTCCTGCTATGAAACAAAGAGTTCGTTCTATAAATATTTATTGCGGGTGAGTCTGAACCTAGAGGTGGGAATGGGAAGGAACTTGCGATTTCTAGTTACACCTGGTACTAAAAATTAACGCCTCATTCAAGAACCACTTTAATGTATTGAATGCTTTAAAGTACTTAGAAACTAAGGAGTCAATATAACCAAGATTGTTTTTGTTACGTAGGAATTTAATTCGTACACCCTTCAAATATTATAAATCCGAAAGTTAGTGATGATAATGTATGATTGTGGCTCAATCACGCCCAAACGGATACGGATGAAACTTGGATTATACAAAGCCTATGATCTGAACTACTTTTTAGGGCTCCGTACCCAAAGGGTAAAAACGGAACCCTATTACTAAGACTTCGCTGTCCGTCTGTCAGTCACAGGGCTGTATATCATGAACCGTGATAGCTAGACAGTTGAAATTTTCACAGATGATGTATTTCTGTTGTTGTTATAACAACAAATACTAAAAACAAAATAAAATAAATATTTAAGTGGTGCTCCCATACAACAAACGTGTTTGCCGTTTTTTATAGATAAAGGTACGGAACCCTTCGTGCGCGAGTCCGATTCGCACTTGGCTGGTTTTTAATTACTTTTTATCCAGGTATCACGACGGTAAGCCGCGGTCGGATGCTAGTTATGTTTAAAAGATACAAATACTCGCTCGACAACCCCATACTTGCGCTTGCGCGCTTCCGACGAATATGGCCGTACCTCGAAAAGTTCGACGCTACAACTTATGAGAAAAGCCGATTTTTTACCCCAAGTTCAGCAGGGCTATTTTGTAAAAACATGATTATCATGTTATGATGTTGAATGCAATAACCTAATGTTAGAGAATACCTAATCTGTACACTTTTCATAGTAACTATGCACAGTTTATGCACCTATACCTACGCTTCTGCGTAGGTATTGTATTGGAAGCGTAGGTATAGGTGCCTAAACAGCATAAAAAGCGTAGGTATTATGGCATTCAGTACCATAACATGATAATCATGTTTTTTTACAAAATAGCCCTGCTGATGTTATCGCACCATGCGTTAAATATATACTAATACAAATAATTATCTACGAGTAGTATAAATATGATACTTACTGATACCCTGTCTTCTTCGTCGGCACCCTGGAAAAAAGTATAGTTTTATACCCAGTAATTTCTCCTGTTGAGCTATTGTAAGGTGTAGTTAGCTAGGAAAGTAAGTTATTTGATAAAATAGCTGGCTAAATCAGGTTCACCGAACTAAAAGTCAAGCTTATTTTAAGCAATAAAATAGAAAAATAACTGATATTTTCCTCACAGTGATGATATTCAAATATTTTTTAGCCTAACTGTTGTACATTTACCAAAATACTCGTATTATAAATGTGCATTACGAATACTTAATCATACCGTGCAAATTTTATGCATTTTTGAAAAAAAAAAAACCGTTTGTGATTGAAAGTTTAACGTAAACCATTCTTATACGGGTTCTGTTTTATTCTTTCTGAGGAACGGAACCCTAAAAATAAACAAGTGAAGTACAGAGTACTATAACTTGAGTAACCATGGAAATGGAGGCAACAATGGCGTCGTGGGAGTTACTCCACATTTCCATCCATAGGTCGTGGGTTCGAATTCCAATCGTGGACATGGACAATGAATTTTTCAGTGAGAAAGTGATTAGCACGCGCTGTACCAGTAGTTTTAAATGGTAAAGGAAAACATAGGAGAATAGCTACGTGACCTAAACCCTAGTCTGTACATGGCGCAATTTAATCCTTTCACCACATTGTTTTTTTTACTGCGATCATTAGACCTTTTTAAAGACCATCACAATGTGGTCACTGACCTAAAGCAAGATGTCTGAGAAAGTATCAATGAGGCGACCAGCAAGCAACAATTGAACATCTCGTATGAAAACAAAAGCTTAGGAATATAAACAAAGACGATATTTACATACATAATAAATATCTTAACGACACATATAAATTAATCGGAACCTAATATTTCAAAATTAATAAATGAGTACTTATATTGTGAAAATAATATTTTGAATTAATGGTCAATAAATTCGAATTCTCCCGTCTTCGGGCTTGCGCTGCGATTAATGTTGTACGGGATGGGTCGTAAGCAGTAAGCATTGTTGGATGTAATTAAAAGCCGTCGGATGCATTATAATACAGTTCAATTTCGAGTAATATATTAATAGATATCGAATGTTTATTGTTAGTGGACTGGGCGTGCGCTTCGCAGCATGACCACTTTACCACCTGTCGTTACATATTTATGTCTACACTATAGGCCTCACTGTTAGGGACTTCGATATTGACAAGATAACATCCTTAATGTGATGTGTTTGATTTAATAATAAGATTAACTTTGTAGGTTGTTAGTTTTTCATTCCACGGAAATAGCAGTTAAATTTGTATCAATTTGTTTTTGTTTTTAGACGGACCCGACGTTCGCTTGTCCGGTTTAATTTGCTGCACAAATAGACAAGAGCTGCACTTTCATTGGAAAAACGTTTAGCCATTAAAGTGGGTTTGTCGTTAATACAAGTTCGGATCTCATTTATTCGTCGTCCCACGTTACAATTACCTACTGTTCAATAGGCTATTTGACAAGATTTTAAAAAGCATTTTAGTTTATTCAGTAGTGACTGTGAAACCCATAAAAAATATTATTTTCAATTCTGTTTAGACCCCAAAAATTGTAATTAAATATTGACAATTTAATAATCCGCAAAAGCGCTTCTTTTATGCAAATGGCGTCGCACTGAAACTGCGTCGAAGTGAACAAACGTTAAGTTTTTCAAGGCAGGCGAAGACATATTAAATAAATAAATATTGATGGACATTTCCCACAGCGCCAAAGCTCAAAGCCCCAAACTAAGCAAAGCTTGTACTATGAGAACCAGATTTTCGTCTTTTTCAGAACTCTTTTTTTGTAAGAACATACTCGTACTATTATAATACCCAGACATAGAACAAACTCCTATGTTCATCACACAAACGATTGTCCTTGGTGGGAATCGAACCCACAACTTACAGCGTAGAAGGCAGAGTTATTACTAACTGAGCTGTGAAGTCATATTATAAATGCGAAAGTTTGTGAGTTTGTATGTATGTTTGTACCTCAATCACGTCCAAACGACAGAACGGATTTGGTTGAAACTTAGAAACATGCATAGCTTATACCCTGGAATAGCATATAGGATACTTTTTGGCCAGGTAACACGCGGGCGGAAGCTAGTATTAGATATCCTAATCCTAATTATATTATAAATGCGAAAGTTTGTGATAAGGCTGCTATGTTTGTTCCCTAATCAAAAATAAACGACAAAACGGATTAAGATGAAATTTGCGTATAGAGATAAAAAATCAGAATAAATAAAGGGGGAACTTATAATCCGAAAAACAACCCCTAAATGATTAAAAACGCAAAAAGGATGTTTTTGGTATAGATGGCGTTGGTGTGCAATACATCTGACATCAAAGACTAAAAACATTTAGTCGTCATAGCAACGCAGTTTTGACTAATGAATGATACGCATTCTACCAAAATTCGTAATTTATTTTATCAGTACAAGGTTTGAAGGGAAAAAATTGGAAGCTGCCTGAAATTGCATTGATTATTACAAAAAAAATATTGACAGAACAACGTTTGTCACGGGTCGGCTAATATGTAATATATAATATATTAATATATTATATTAGATCATCTTATGTCGGAATTCGGCAAACAAGCTACCCATACCCTTAGAAATCTAATCTGATCACTAGTCATGTGAGCTTGTGGTCAGATGTTGTATTACGAATTTGTTTAAGGCGCTCCCAGTCGACGATTGTTTTTGTTCGAAACGAAAAAAGAAATACTTGTTAACAAGCCACATCTCCTATTTTATAATGTATAGTATTATGTGAATAAAGATGTACCCATCTTTAATCACTTCGATAAATAATCCTACCGACCGCTGCAATGACGACAAACACACGTCGGCGCGTGGTCCGCCTTAGCTTTTCGAATAAATTAATGATATAAATTATGTATAATTACTTATCAAAAATCTATTCTAATAGAAATCTAGATCTACATATTACCTATCTTTAACAATAAATCACAAGTTGATTTTAATAGTAGGTATATATAATATTTCGATCATAAATTCTAAAACGTATCATTTTGAAATAATATCTTTATCGTGAAAAGTTTCTGCTATTATGTTTTCAGCTTAATAGAAATCTAGGTAGGAACCTGAAGTAATATACTTATAAAAATAGGAGATGTTGCTTGTTCAGAAGTATTTCTTTTTTCGTTTCGAAAAAGAGCAATCGTCGACTGGGAGCCCCTTAACCGCCTTATTCATAAGTCGTATTAGATATCCAATAGCTAAAATGACCGACAAAATATATTCGCGGAAATAATGTTCTGCGACCCACGTTCGACTTCTCCACGTTTGATGATTCACATAGTCTCTAATTCAACTGTTGTGATTGTGAATTACTTGATGACACGATTCATCAGTTACGTTAATCCTATCCTAATAATATTATAAATGTGAAAGTTTGTGAGTTTGTATGTTTGTTGGTTCCTTAATCAGGCTTAAACGACAAAACGGATTAAGCTAAAACTTGCTGTAAATGTAGATATAATGTCTGAATAAATAATAGAATACTTAAAAAAATTAAAAACATCCGCAAAACGATAAAAAAACGCAAAAGGGATGATTTCTGTTTGCAACAAATCTGACATCACAAACTAAAAACATCCAGTCTTTTCTATTCGATTATTGAAATTTGACAGGACAACGTCTGTCACGGGTCGACTAGTCTTATATATATAAAATAAAGTCGTGTTAGTTACACTATTTATATCATAAATATCATGTATTACGTATGTAATGCTAACTACTGAAAAATATGGTCATGTGTCAAATGTCTGGACCGTGCCTCTGACTACCCACCACTAGACATCTTCAAAGGATCTAAGCGTATGGAGATCTGAGAGGATGTCTACCGTACTTGGGTATTACAGTGGTTATCCTATTTATTATTTATTTGAATTTTGCTTTTACATTCCCCATACTTTAGCCAAAACTTCTTTGGTAAATGATGGTTTAAATGAAGAGACGTTTTTATTCATAACTATTATTATTATGACCTGTAGCTTTCAGAGGCTGATTTGCTCTAGATCCTTTTTAGTGAAAAATAACTGATTTGAAGTGCAAAAGTAGGTAAGTATCGTGAAAAATAATTAATCTTATGTACATTATCTCCAAGAATGGCAGATCTTCGAGAAGTCTAAAGTGAGAGCCACGTCCATTATATTCACCGACACATGCCCACATATTTTATTACGCTGTATATTTTTTTAAAAGCTTTTATTTATCTTGCAATTTATGTAACTATGTTTTTTAAGGTGGAATCTTGCAACTCAATTTTGAAGCAGTTATCTTCAACCGAATGAGTTGAAATTTGGCAATTTCTTCTAACTTGAATCTTTTTCAATTGATTAATATATGCAAGTAAGTGCATACCTACTTACTAACACATTAAACAAAGTCGATAACAATAAAATGTTTATCTCTTAAACAATAAACCAAGTGATAAACTAAAACAGACTCAAAATTAATTAATAAAGGCAATAAGTTTTAGAGTTGGCAGACATAAAGAATTAGCAGTCTCGAAGACCATTGTACAGATAAGCGATAAGATTACATCAAGACACTGGCGCCTACGATCAACAAGCTAATTGTTTGTTTTTTATTAGGCTTTCGTACCCAAAGGGTAAAAACGGAACCCTATTACTAAGACATCACAAATCGTCGGCATAGAGTGAATACACTGAATACCTCGTATGTCAGTTAAAGTAAACTTTTCAGGACAACGAAAAAACGTCTTGAAAAAATGTACAAGTTTTGAAAACCAAATTCGTTAGGAGTCAAATCATCAAATAAATGACGTTAGGAGCAGTCAATTATTGTGGGAGTGACAACGGATGGTGAGTGTCGAGGTTTTTATACGATTGGTGTAAAAAAAAACGAAATTAATCAAAAATTGACCCACGAGGTTTATACTCTACGCCGACGAAATGATGTATTTCTGTTGTCGCTAAGTCGCTATTATAGAATACTAAAAACAGAATAAAATAAATTGGGGCTCCCATGCAACGTGATTTTTTTGCCGTTTTTTATAAATATTGGTACGGAACGCTTCGTACGCGAGTACGACTCGCCGGTTTTTTTAAATTAAATAAATTATATTTAAGCAGTCGTTTATGATTACCTTTAAAGGTTAGTTAAGTAAGTGTGCCTCCAATTATCTATACTGCTGCCTGCTTGATTAATGCAAGTAAATCTTTACTGGTAGTGTAATGGTACAATCTCTACTAAATGTTTATTATCTTAGGGCTTGTATTGGCACTTGGGCTTGCAACCTGTTACGTATGGAATGCTAACTGCAGCAAAATGTGGGCTAGTGCAATCTAATGTTTAAACGTGCCTCTGACTAGATATCTTTAAGGATCCAAGAGTATGTCTATCATACTCGGGGATTGCAGAAGTAATTCTATTACGTTTCATTTCCATAGCTGTCGGATTGCGTTGCACTTTTATCTTTGAATAGCTTACAGCTAATTCATCCGTTTCTATTTTTATCACTTCGACAAGGCTCGTTAAGTGTGGCATCCGTGTTGTTGATGTCTGCAAGTGATTCTCAGGCCGAATAGCAGCGAAGGAACAATGAAATCGGTCATATTTTCCTGCCATCTAGCAACGGACCGTGTCATCTTATCTCCTTCATCATGCATAACGACCACGCGTTTATTCAAAACGGTGATGATGTATACTTAAACTGAAGCTTATTTGCGCTAACTTTTTGAAAGATTTATAGCGTCGAACGCTCTTCTTCGGCGATTGACACAACGCTACACGATTACGGACTGTCATAAAAGATAACGACTTTCGTAAAGGGCAGTTAATTGGTGAAATAAAATGAGATTAAATAAGATAGGTACTAATGCTCAGAATTTAGAAGTTTATATATTGATCCAATAAAATAAATAAATTGAAAGTCACAGTCATTTTGTGAAAAACCGGTTTTACACTTGTAAAAATCAATAGTTAATTTCTATAAATATTTAACAAAACGCCCTTAAAAAGAAGTTTAGCGTCTGTAAAGGGGAACATTTAAATTTAGTGCATTTTATCAAAATACATACAGAGAATAAAAAAAAAAAACAAAATAAGAAAGAATATCTAGTAATCGAAATTCAGTTTTGATACATTCTAAAAATGTTTTACCAACCTTATGCAAGTATTGAAAACCCCCGAGCAAGACCTTAGATTCAAAGTGCCACAAGACAAATTAAAATTACTTAGATCGAAATGTAGAAAAATACAAAGCATACAAAATGAAAACAACTCGTAACATCGAGGTAACATGAATAGCTAGCAGCACGAATGACCCTCTTCGGGTTTTAGCGGCGCACGTGCGCACTGGAATCACACGACAATAATTATCGAGGGACAATCGACCACGAGTCACGCCGGGCGTATTCAATAAGCGTATGCCGTGAATAATAAAATGATAATATTGACTCAATTCAATTCGCACCTCCGCCACTGACGGCACGTCAACCGCCTTTCACCCAAATTAAATCACGAGTGACCCACGTTTTAGAATCTCGTACAATAGTAATTATTCTCAGGGTATCCTGATTCGTATAATGGAGATAGCAGTTATTATTAGACACTGCGCAACAAAATGTGCCTAATAATGTGCCAAAATTGTAAAAAAATCTACTACAAAATTAAACGTAAATGTTTAATTTTGTAAATGTACATTTTTTCACACTAAAAGAATACAAAAGCAAATAAATATATCAATAAAGTTTAGATTGAATATATTTAGGAAAACTCAAAAGCTTTTATGGTATTATGCACCGGATATACACGTACTGTACTACCCTAACTGAGATCTCGTAATGTTCCGTTTTGTAGTAACCTAACTGATTGTTTATCCCAGGTAGTAAGCAACTTCAAGATAAGAGAGTTCCCAACTGATGCGAGATAATTATGAACATATTTAGTTTTTTTTATAGTTTCTAGAAAAAATCTACACAACGCCCAATTATGCTCTACATAACATGACGTCATAGAACAAAAAGGGACAGTTTTTTTTTTTTTTTACAATAGTTGTAAGTATTATTTGCACCATGGTGCATGTATTTTTTAAATTATTTTGTTCTTAGAACAAATTACCTGCTTATTGTAAACCCTTTTGTTCTATGGCGTTATGTTCTTTAGAATAAATAGGACCTACCCGTAAGAAGTTTTATTGTACAAATCAAACTACAATCTAAAATACCGTTCCGGGAGTACAAAAATCAAGGGCCTTAAATGAACCACATTCATGCTATCTCCAGGTTTTTAATAGGTTACAATATACGGTGTGGATACGCGTTATAAAGCAATTGTAAAGTCCATTAGGTGTGGAGGCGTACTTGGGCCAGGCTAATATTTGTCATTAGAAGCTTTTGTTGTCGTGTTGTGTAGGTACAATTTCCCTGTGTAGGGGGATGGATCCCGTTTGAATGAGCTAAAAATTATTATATGAATTTTGTACTCGCAATAAACCAACATCCCTCTTTGTTGTTTGTGGAATGTGCCCTTTGGGGTTGGTGTGTTGCATATTGAGTATGCTGGATAATTGTGTTTTACCTACTTTACATTAACAGAACAATAACGAAATCGGATCAGTATGTTTCAATATGACTCATACTTATATACCTACCTACTAGCCGACCCGTGACAGACTTTGTCCTGCCCAAACTTCAGTAATCGCAATTTTTTCCCTATAAACCTTGTCCTGATAAAATAAATTACGAATTTTGGTAGAATGCGTATCATTCATTCAAATTGTCACTTTAGTAGGATTCAACCTTTTTGGTAGAATGCGTTGCTATGACAACTCAATGTTATCGGTCTAAGATGTCTAATTTTTTGCACATTAGCGTCGTCTATACCAATATCATCCTTTTTGCGTTTTTTAATCATTTAGGGGTTAATTTTCGTATTATAAGTTCCCCTTTTTTTATTCTGATTTTTTATCTAAATACTACAGCAAATTTCATCTTAATCCGTTTTGTCGTATATTTTTAATTAAGGAACAAACCTAGCAGCCTTATCACAAACTTTTATTTATAATATTATTAGGATATAACTATAATAACTAACCATTCGGGCAATTCAGTAACCGATGTTTACGAACTAAACGCACTTACATTGTGTGTAGCAATTGATTGCATTTCCTTGATCGACAAAACTTTGCAAGGTTTTAATTAAACTTTGCAAGGTATAAAGAATCAACTTCCAGCGAACCAAACCCGTAATATGACGAAGAGTTGGCTAATAAAAAAACATTAGCGATTTCCCGTTCCCTTCCGATATCCTGGCGCGATCTCCAAATTATTACAGATAATAATCATATTCGACAACATTTTAACCGCCAAAGGGTCATGACGAAGGTTTTACAATTCAATTAGCTGCACCAGGTGTCGACTAGCAGGAAACTTTTACCCGCACAGAAACAATTTAATATTCAAGGGTTTTATTTAGTAGAGCAGATACGAATTCATAGTGCTTTATAGTTATTTAAGGTCAGCTACTTTACACAGGTCAATAATATAATAATAAGTTTAAAAGGTTAAAAGGTAAAGGTCTATTTATTTTAATTATTTATTAAGACGCACACAACACATTGAATCCACTTAGAAATAGGGACAACAAAACTATTGTTTTGAGCTGGGTTGCAACATATTTACGTACCTACAACTCATTCTAGCTTTAAACTTTTTAAGGTCAATAATATAATAAGTTACTTTGTAAAGTAGCTACTTTAAGTTGCTTATCGTAAGATACATAAAGAGTTGAGATTTTAGCTAGATATCGTTAGCTTATTAAATTAATGTCAAAGATTTCTTACACAAGCTAGGGTCGTAAACTCACGAGCAGTGCGATTCGCATCGACATTTACGAGTAATTGAATATTACAGCCATAGAGAGCAAACAAGGCACTAGTTCAAAGGAAGGTAATATGCACTGCAATGAAGTACCTATTAAATAGTTAGCAAAAGTTATCAAAGACTTTGGTAAGTGCGTTTTGATATGTCTAAGCTAAGTCTGTGTTTACTTCTAACATAAAAGTGACTTTGATGTTGGTGAGCTATAATCAAATGTGAAACCCTTAGGTATTCATTCGTTCGTCGTGTTCAGGTTTTATAGGTAATTCTGTAATAGGTAAGTATGTAATCTAAGGTATCTAAAAGAAGTGTAGTGAAGCAACTACTTCCGCGATCGGAACACAGTCATATTAAATGATATTTCATCTCAAAAATTATCATGTTTAGCATTATCTATATACACTTTTAATGTATCATTAAATGATAGTAGATCTAAAATTAGTTGACATGGACTCACCCATACATCATTTAGAATCTCAGGGTCGATGGAAATTGATCCATAAGACTCGGTCCATTGAAAACAACCACAGACAAATCGAAAACATCCATTTTATACCGTCTATAGCTGAACTTGTAACGTGGCACCAGCTGGGAGTAGTTTTTGGGATGAAATACAAAATTGTACATTATATCATGCCTAAAGTTTGAGATCTGTTTGGTGTTCATCTATATACTATATTGCCAGCGATCCAGATACTATCTGGATCAGTTGCACTAACTGTTCGTATTTTGTAAATATTCTGTAATATTACTAGTACTATCCTACTAATATTATAAATGCGAAAGTTTGTGAGTAAGTGAGTTGATGTGTGTGTTTGTGTGTTTTTGTTACTCTTTCACGTAAAAACTACTGAACGAATTAAAATTAAACTGTAAAGTAATATAGCTTATTATTATTAGTTATTATACATCAGAATAACACATAGGCTACTTTTTATCCCGGTACCACCCGTGCGAAGCCGGGGCGAGCAGCTAGTCTATATATACGAGTATGCATATAAATAAGAAGCAAAGTATTGACTAACTGACTTTAAAGACAAAGCGCTGGACGTCGATTCGTTTCTAACCTGGAACAAATATTTGTCAGTCCTAAAAATTATTGTTTCATCATAATAATAATAGTCATAATAGTTATTTATTGATAATCATAATTATAGGTCAAACATTATTGTTATACATAAGATAGGATACATAAGTAACATTTTTCATATCACAGATAAATTAAATTACAATC
This sequence comes from Hydriomena furcata, assembly GCA_912999785.1. Classification (NCBI taxonomy): domain Eukaryota; kingdom Metazoa; phylum Arthropoda; class Insecta; order Lepidoptera; family Geometridae; genus Hydriomena; species Hydriomena furcata. The sequence goes on from OU538821.1 coordinate 8,137,432, forward strand.
ATTATACATTTGCATTAATATTTATTGTCAATGAATTCCTCATAACTGTAGAAGGTTCGCTCGATAAGCCAGCGTTTCAGTTTTCTTTTAAACTCAACCAAGTTGGCTGCCTCTGTGACGCTATCAAGATTGTTTAATAAAGATGGACCCATAATATGTGGTAGCTTTGATGATTTCGTAAGTGTTCGCGACAACGACTTGAGTTTATTCCTATTCCGAGTGTGGTGTGCGTGCAAGTCGCCGTGCCTCACATAAAACCCTAGGTTGGTTTTCATCTGATTGTGTGTTGATTTGTGTTCGTCTAGCTTGGGCATCCCCAATAGGTAAATCCTAGTGAGGGTCTATAAATATATATACGTTTCGGGAACAGATTTTGAGGAAAACATAACGAGTAAATGTATCTTCGACTTGATTTCCGTGATGGATGAACTCTCAACATACAAGTACGAAATCTTCGGTGCGCGACTCCAACTCGCACTTATCCGGTTTTTTTTACAATGGCGCACGCAAAGGGACGTGTTGAAGCGTGACTCTACCACACGTATTAACCGATTGCTACGCTCGCACGTAGGTATATTGACAAACTTAAGCGCGTGTTAAGGTGACGCTTGAAAATTTGTTTTTTTTATACGGGCTGAGTCTACCCGTATAAGACGGAAAAGTGATAAAGCCGCATTATCTTGAAAACCATTTAACTTAGAAATTAACTGTCTTTAATTTAGGTACCTAGTATGATTATCTAACGAATTACATAAAAATGAACTGTTTAGCTATTCATAGTTTTGAGTAAAAACTAAATTGGTGTTTAGGAAGTGCCTTGGAAAATAAATATATCGAAAAGTTTCACCAATCGTATTTCTGTCTATAATTTAATTTTAATAAATCCTTATGTTATCTTTGTCGTAAAAAACAACACTGTATATTTTGCGGTTATTGAAAAAAAAAACGATTCTGCATTCATCAAAAAAAAATATTACTCGTCTTAATATTCACACATTGATAAGACCAATCGATAGTTAACAGAGTCTATGGATACAATTGACAATTGCATCAATAGTACATAAACGATTAATGGTCATTATATAAAGCGTCAATAGCGTATTAATTGGCATTTGTGATGGATCGTCTACGTTACATTAAATCGAAATATTTGTTAATGATTGCCAGTCGAACAACAGGTGCCAAGCCACAGACAACAGGCCGCAGTAGGCAGTATAATTTTAATCATTATTTTCCACTTAATATTATCTAAATAATAAACACATACAATAAAATAAATAATGTTTTGAACTCTTATCTTCCGACAAACATTCATCAAAATGCAATTAAAACTTTACATTTCGGTTACAATGTTATAAAAGTCAGCCTCGTGGTAATGTTAATTATTTTGTAAATTGGGGTATGTGTGTTTATAAGCTTCCTTTCCTAAGAGACTGTGCACTAATAAATAGACGAATATTGAGAAGATATAGGTAAATAAAGCTCTACATCAAACGAATCTTCTGGCTTACTCGTATTTCGTGAAAATCATGATTATCATTATGGCTTTCAATGCAGTTTAGTTACCTATTCAAATACAAATTCAAAAATCATTTATTTCAATAAAATCACAAGGATCACTTTGAAACGTCTTAGGAACTAGGTGAAGCTACGCCGATTCCATGCGACCAAGCCTAGAAGAATCAGGCAACAAACACGGCTTAGGGTCTACCTTTTCCTTAATGCTATGTAGAGCTCCAGTGTGGTGCCAATCGAACAAGGTGAAGGCTCAAACAAGAATATTAGGTAATTAAAAGTAGGTACCTACTACTCATTGACAATATTTTTTTGTTTTTTGAGAATACCAATTTCATAATACATTCAGAATACTATAATGATTTCTACGAAATATGCCAGCTGAGCTATGCACAACCAATGTACCTAGGTTGTTCAATTAGCTAAACAAGCCCTAACTTTGATGTGTAATATACACTATGACTTACAAGTAAAACATGGTATCCGTTTCGGTAAAACAACTGATTCATCACGTAAAACGAACCAGACGAGTGAGATAACATATCAGAGGTTTATCTATATAGCTAGAAATTAACGATAGTGTTGAAAACTTCGGATATCATAATTCGTGTTCATCTATTAGTATAGTAGGCACTAACGTCCTACTAAGGAGTTCTTGTTCCGGAAAGATTCCTTCTCTGTTCTGAAGAGAGATGACGAATTTCATAGAAAACCATTTTTTTCGAGTCGTTCTCTTACCGTAAGGTGATAATATGAGAAATGTTTGGCTTTTTGTATGGGCTGAGTCTACCCGAATAAGACGGAAAAAAACTTAAAAAGAAACTGTGTATAATTTACTTAGCTTGTATGATTATTGATTATCTAACGAATTATATAAAAACCGGCCAAGTGCGAGTCGGACTCGCGCACGAAGGGTTCCGTACTATTATCAAAACGGCAAAAAAATCACGTTTGTTGTACGGGAGTCCCACTTAAATATTTATTTTATGCTCTTTTTAGAGAAATACATCATATGTGAAAATTTCAACTGTCTAGCTATCACGGTTCACGAGATACAGCCTGGTAACAGACAGACGCACTGTGGATCGAAAATCGACTTTCAAAGACATAGGCGAAAAAAAAAATTTTGGTCGGTTTTTTGCTTGAAACAGCTTCCATTAATCATTAATATGCCTAAATATTATCATGATATACAATTTGGTGGGAAAATTGTCGAGTTATAATTTTTTTTACGAAAAAAATGTATGAAAAGCATATAAAAAATCCAGATATCTCCGGAAGTGCAAAGATAACCGTTATATCCTTGCATACAGTTATAGTACCAACTATTATTGATTTTTTGGCATACAACATATAACTCGAACTACTGCACATTTTGAAAAAAAAAATAACAAAAAATTTAATTTATTTTTGATCTCTCTCAAGTGAAGACTTAAGGAAATCGGTTAAAAAAAGATCCCCATCGGCAAATTGTATGCTATAAATAATAACAGACACGTGTTTTCTTGTTTGGCTGACGTTGAAATACCAAAAAACAAAGCTCAATAGCAAATTTAATTTAGGAACAATTTTTAATGTTATTTAACTACCTAATTAGGCAAGATTAGGTTTTGTCAGACCGCTTATTGTTCAAATTTCAAGGAATGTATTAACAATGATCGGTAGTTAGCAAAAGACAGGTAGCTTATGTACAAAGTTACAAACATACCTTACTTAGATTATTTATTACCTACCTAAATGCATAAACCTGCACCGGAAATATTTAACAATGAGCGGTAGTTAACAAAAGACAGGTAGCTTAGGTACAAAAATACCTTACTTAGGTTATTAATTACCTAATTAAGTGCATAAAACTGCACCGGAAATATTTTTTACTTCAGTTTATTCTGAACTATTTACTAGTGAACATCTCTCAGTTTTTTAATCATTAAAATGGAAAGTTTAAGCACTAACTTAGATTTGGTTGTTGTTCTTCAAGGTGCAGGTTCGCTACAAAATCATGAAGTTCTGTACGAGGCAGTATTATCTCGTCTAGGTGATCACCTTTCTAATGAAGATAAGGTTACTCTGGAAGAGTTTTGTCGAAGATTTTCACGAGCTGCTTCACAGAGATGGAAAAATTGCGGCAGAAACACAAGAGCATTCAGAAAAGATTATGAAGATTGGCTTCAAGCAAATGTTGATTGGCCAAGCTGCGTTCAAACTAGTTTTCTCACCCAGGGACCAAGTGAAGAAAGATCGATTACCGAAGACTTTACCACCGCGGGACCTTCATCGTCATCATCAGTTGGAACGATGACTAAAAGACCTCGGAAACCTTTCGAAGATCTAGGCAGAAGAAAAGGAGGTCGGAAGAGTACACAGGTATGGACCCCATTGAGTTGACGAATTCAGCTGCAGTACTCTTAAAAGAAAATGGTCGTGAGGACATTGCATCCGTCATTGAATATATGTTGAAAACCCCAGAAGCTGCTGCGAAAATCAGTGACTTCATAAAAAGACCGAAATGTCATGTTTCTTTTACGGCAGAAAATACTTTGGCGTTGCTCCTGTCTTTAAAGCTTACAAAGTGGCAGTACATAACTTTAAGGGAATCGGCCATTCGAGAAGGTGCTATTGATATTTACCCGTCTTACTTTGTAGTAACACAAGGTGCAACAGGCAAAATTGCAATGTTATCCTCCGAAGCAATTGATAACAGTGACAGATTCCTCAGCAAAGATTACTTTACAAGGATTACTGGATTTAACAGTAAGGAGGATCCTTGAAAGTTTCCCAAACAAAATACAGGACCAACAGTTGACATTGATATTGAAGTGGGGATTTGATGGTGCATCTAACCAAAGCCGGTACAAACAGAAAATAGACAGTGAGCAAGATGACTCAAGCATATTTATGACATCTCTCGTCCCTCTAAAGCTAACAAACGGTGATGAAACCCTATGGAAAAATCCAAAGCCCTGCTCAACATCATATTGTCGTCCAGTGGAGTTTAGTTTTGTGAAAGAAAGTGAAGAATTAGTCATTGAAAAAAAGGCAAACATGGATGACGAAATTAAGGCTTTACTCCCCACAGAATGTAAAAAAAATATGGTGAATCATAAACTGATGATGACGATGATTGATGGCAAAGTATGTACTTATCTTTCTGAAGCTAAGTCACACGCTGCGTGCTATCTGTGCTTAGCTAAGCCCACTGAAATGAATAATTTAGGTACAGTTTCATTGAAGCCTGTATCCTCTGACGCATTAGAATTAGGGTTATCTACATTGCATGCACGTATTAATTGTATGGAATGCCTTCTACATATATCATACCGACTCGATTTTAAAAAGTGGGCTGCGAGAGGAAATGAGCACAAAGAAATGTTGGAAGCAAGAAAAAAACATATCCAGGACAAATTTAAAAACGAGCTCAATCTTCTTATCGATATTGTTAAGCAAGGATCTGGAACCACAAATGACGGAAACACGGCAAGAAGAATTTTTGAGTTTCCAGACAAAACTGCAGCCATCTGTGGGCTGGACGAAGAGTTAGTCCGCAGATTTGCTGTAATTCTGCAGGCAATAACATCAGGGGAACTGATTGATGTAATCAAATTTAAAGATTTCGCTTTCGATAACATTAAAAATAGTTCCTAAATTGAATTTGCTATTGAGCTTTGTTTTTTGGTATTTCAACGTCAGCCAAACAAGAAAACACGTGTCTGTTATTATTTATAGCATACAATTTGCCGATGGGGACCTTTTTTTAATCGATTTCCTTAAGTCTTCACTTGAGAGAGATCAAAAATAAATTAAATTTTTTGATAATTTTTTTTTCAAAATGTGCAGTAGTTCGAGTTATATGTTGTATGCCAAAAAATCAATAATAGTTTGTACTATAACTGTATGCAAGGATATAACGGTTATCTTTGCACTTCCGGAGATATCTGGATTTTTTATATGCTTTTCATACATTTTTTTCGTAAAAAAAATTATAACTCAACAATTTTCCCACCAAATTGTATATCATGATATATTTAGGCATATTAATGATTAATGGAAGCCGTTTCAAGCAAAAAACCGACCAAAATTTTTTTTTTCGCCTATGTCTTTGAAAGTCGATTTTCGATCCACAGTGAGACGGACAGCGGTGTCTTAGTAGTCCCGTTTTTTACCCTTTAGGTACGGAACCCTAGAAACATAAAAAATAATTCATAATATCTCATAACCTACCTATTTACCTAACTACGTAGTTAGCATTCCACACGTGACAGGTTGCAAAGCCGTCGCCGCTTTCAAGAATACTAACAGGTTTCCTCACGATGTTTTCCTTCACCGTTATAAACACGTGTAACACGCATGTACATTTTTCGAACAGAAATATCCATTGATGCACGGCCAGGATTCAAACTCGAAATTAATTTGAAATTAATAATATCTACCTAGGTACCTATTTACCTAACTACATGAATTCAATAATTCAATTTCAAACTTTTTAGTCGATCATGTGAAGTACCATCTATTTACCGACTAACTTTACCGATAGTTGTAAAATAGCGCCACCTGCCAGCGGAATTGCAAACCTCTTTCATCTTACCTCTCAAACCCCGAGCGGTCGCATGAGATCGCGAAAAGTACTTATATTAACGTAGTAACATCACATGAAACTAGATGGCGCTGGAATGCAAAAATCAAGTTTGTTCTATGGGAGCCCCCCTTAAATATTTATTTTATTCTGTTTTTAGTATTTGTTGTTCGAGCAGCAATAGAAATACATAATCTGTGAAAATTTCAACTGTCCAGCTATCATGGTTCATGAGATACAGCCCTGTGACAGACAGACAGACGGACAGACGGACAGACGGACAGACGGACAGACGGACAGACGGACAGACGGACAGACGGACAGACGGACAGACGGACAGACGGACAGACGGACAGACAGACGGACAGACAGACGGACAGCGAAGTCTTAGTAATAGGGTTCCGTTTTTACCCTTTGGGTACGGAACCCTAAAAATGAACTGTTTAGCTATTCATAGTTTTGATTAATAAAGAAACTAGTGTTTTTGAAGAGCCGACTTTGGAAATAAATCTATCGAGAAAAGTTTTACCAATCGTGTTTCTGTCTATAATGTATCTAGATTATATCCCTAAGTTATCTTTGTCATAAAAAAATAAAACTGTAAGTTTCGCGATTATTGAGAAAAAACGATTCTGCATTCATCAAAAACAGCAGGGCTATTTTGTAAAAACATGATTATCATGTTATGATGTTGAATGCAATAACCTAATGTTACAGAATACCTAATCTGTACACTTTTCATAGTAACTATGCAGAGTTTATGCACCTATACCTACGCTTCTGCGTAGTTATCTAGTTATTGTATTGGAAGCGTAGGTATAGGTGCCTAAACAGCATAAAAAGCGTAGGTATTATGGTATTCAGTACCATAACATGATAATCATGTTTTTACAAAATAGCCCCACAGGTATGGGTGCCTAAACATTATGCTGTTTAGGCACCCATACCTACGCTTCCAATACAATACCTACGCTGAAGCGTAGGTATAGGTGCATAAACTGTGAATAGTTACTATGAAAAGTGTACAGATTAGGTATTCTGTAACATTAGGTTATTGCATTCAACAGGAGGTACAGGAGGTACTTTCTCACTGAATAATAACTAGCGGCGACGGGCTTGCAACCTGTCACGCGTGGAATGCTAACTACTGTTTAATTTAATTTAATTACAGTAAAATGTGGGCACGTACCATGTTTGGACGGATCCAACATCCAAACATTATAGTTGGCACATGCCCACATTTTGCAGTAGTTAGCATTCCATACGTGACAGGTTGAAAGCCGATCGCCGCTTATAAGAATTCTAATAAATGGTCTCCTCACGATGTTTTCCTTTACCGTTTTGAGCACGTGTTTTGATGCGCATATACATTTTTCTAACAGAAAAATCCATTGATGCACTGCGGGATTTGAACTCACGACCTTCGAAATGAAAGTCGAGTTGTTAAACCCCTAATGAAACATATATTATGAAGGCAGTTCAATTGATGTATCTATAACGCGGACGCATACTGCTAAACACTACATTATGCCTGGGGCCGTACCACAGCCTCAAAAGTAATATCAAAACAATATTACTAGCGAAAGTGATAACGCTATACGAGTTCGTATTGCGTTGCCACTTTCGCACGCGAGTAATATTGTTTTGATATTATTTTAGGATCTTGTGGTATGGCCCCTGAGTGCAGTAGGCTGGCTTTTTTAATCTGATAAAAAGTTGTTTTCACGAATAAAACCGCGGGACGTGGCTAGTGTATAAGCAATACCCTTAGTACCGATTAAGCTGGATGCCCACATTTAATTTGTGACAAATAATATTATTTACTCGTAAACAATACCTACTAAGAAAATTATTTTAGGTCAACTTTAACCACAAAAAATTAAGTACCTACCAATAAAACAAAATGACGTCTGAATATGACTAACACTATCTCACTCAGTTTGTTTCCATTAGTTTCCCGTACAGATAGTCTTGTTTGCATGATAAATAAGTCCATGCTAAGAACTCACACGACATGTAAACCACTATAAACGTAGCCGCCTCAAATCTACCAATGGAATACCTAGGTACTTAACACTATCTTAATGAGGATAAATCAACCCATATTATTATATCCCATCATAGAGTCTAATTTACATTATTTAATAATAATATTATTATTTATTATTTATAATGTGGATATTAGTGTCAGTTTAGAAAGAAGTTGCATTATCCATGTATCCAGCCAGTATTAATACAAAAAGGAGAACCTATTACAATGAATAATATCCCCAACTTTCAACCAATTTTGTGAATATTGTTAATTCTTCAAAAACCAGTCTGTAAACTTTGCACATAAAATATTTGCATGAAGAAAAAGCAAGTTTATAGGAGGATGCTACATAAACTAAGAACTTACCTGTGAACCAAAACTCGTGTTTGGTTTAGACTTCAAAACATCACTTTCTGATGCCATTCTATTAAACATTTGTTTTCGCTCTTTTACCGAGATAGTTTGTTCGCTATCTACCAACATAGACTCGCTTTGTGATGTTGTTAGGGGGGGGTATAGAGACTCATGCAGTTCTGATATATCTTGACTAGGGATGGAGGACCTTGGTGTGCCAGGAGTGCTTGACCTTTTGTCTGAAGATCTTCTTCTCGGGTGAACTTTCGGGGGAACGTCATCACTTTGAACAGATAACAAGCTCTCTTTCGACACGCTCAGAGACAAATCATAATTGGCAGGAGTCTGAGGAGTTTGCGGGCTGTTTTCTTGAATAAGATTGTTCAAGATGCTAAAATCTTGGTTTAGCTGTAGTGGCAAAGGTGGCCGGGGTGGCGGCACTGATTGGGATGAGTCAGAGTCATGAGCAGTATCTGCAACGTCGGCACTAGGCGGCTCCACCTTACTCTCTAGTACCGGTTCTTGTTCTTTACCGCTAGAAGTCATATATTTCTTTTTTAAGATCAACCATTTCTCATTGTTTTGGTTTTTTATAATGGCCAGTGTATTGACGTGCTTCTTGAATGTACTTCTTGCTTCATCTAAAGAAGGTGTACGTGATCAAAGATTGCCGATAACAAAATAAACTTGGTGAAAGATAAACAAGACAAGAGAGTACTTACCCCTCATAGCAGGATTCATAAGAAATACTTTGAAATGTTTCACTAACTCGTGGTTCGTCACTTTTCCGTTGTGTTCGAGCATAAATTTAAGTATTTCATCGTAACTTAATTCAGTTGGAGGAGGCATTTTTTAATTAAAACTTCCAACACAACAAGTTTTGAAAAGTTTACAAACTTCACCGACCGACAAAACACGATTTCTGCGAAAAGAAGGAAATGTCAAACACACTCAAACGTTCCATTTCATTCCGAAACAGCCACTAAACAGAATGCACAGATAAAATAACAGTTGTAGCACACCAGTTGAATTCACTAGGCGATTTACGTTTCGTTTCACGTTAGTTTCTATGAAATGTAAAAAGATTACGAACGTGTTATATAATAATTAATTGAGGTATGTTTTTTTTCTCGCGTAGGAACCCCATTGTGTGGGTGTCGGTAGATAGGTCTTAAAAAATATTGCAGGTTTGTGAAAACAACTTTTCGATTATTGGATTCGTTTGTGAAATATTAAACTTTAAAGTGCCAATTTTTGTTAGAGTCGAGTGTCCCTCCCCCCACTCTCCTCCTGCTAGCCAAACTATTGGTTTTGCTGGCATAATAAGTAAATATACTGTGCCTATAGTAGCCACATAAAGCGTCCTAGGTACCTACCTAAGTAAAAGCATATCCTGTTAACTCACTACACTTGTTACTATCTTCTAAAGTAGGTACCTAGGTAGGTAATGCACGTTACATGGTTTTACGATTTGGTTGTTTTAAAACTCGCTACTTACCTATATGTACCTACATACATACAGGGTGTCTTAACACTATACTTGGCAGGAATTTTTATTTTTGAAATGTTGTTTTTTTTTGTATAATTTGTGATCTAGGGTCATAAATAGAGGGGATAGTATGAAAAAAAAAATTATATTATTAATACTTTTAGATTTATTGAATGTACCATATTTGGCACATCGCCAGATGTGTCATAATCAACTTTACTAAATCAACGTACCATATGTGTCACACTGCCAGGCTTATATACATTTGTGTTTAACACTTTATATAACAAAAATATTACATTCTTACATTAAAAAGTAACAAAAACATGCTAAAAATAATTTACTATTACGTTATATTAATTTTCAATTTATAATCTGAAGATAATATTTATTTAAGTATATAAAACTCTTTAGTATTCCCCTAATCCTTTCTTAGTTTGCACTTTTTTGCAATGTATGCACCTCCCTCTGCTAAATTTGAAAGTTGGGTGATGAGAAATTTAATCAAGCGTTTTAGAGAAGATCGTTTTAGGCGAGTATTATCAACAGCCCCGAAATGATGTCCAAAACGATCTGCTAGATCAGAAAATGATTTACAAAAATATTTTTCATCGCCTTCTGAAACATCGGAAGGAGTGCTAGTTATTTATGTGCTGTAAAGATTTGTTTTTGCACATATAGAGAGATGATGTCATCTAAGTAGAACAGCTTGAAGTATTGAATGACACTCTTTCCTGCAAGTCAAACCCCAAAGAAGACATGATCTTTGACTTCAGCAGAACTAGTGAACTTTTTACAACGCCAATAAGTTGTTAGTCTTTAAGACCTTCCTTCGTGCCTAATACACTAGGTCTTATTGATTAAGTAGCTGCTTAGGGTCAAGGCTGCATACCTACAATAGGGAAGGTACTTGTTCAGAATCAACGGGCAGTGAACAGTGATCGACAGCGATGACAGTTGATATTGTAGCAGAAATGTTGATGTAACAACTTGATTCATCTCATTATCAACATTTCATAAAAAGTTTAGGTTTTCCAGTGAAAATGGCAATGGGAAGGTGTGAAGGCAGTGAACTGCTATCACAGCATTGCTATTGTTCATCATCTGATGATTAAATTTCGTCTAAATCTGACTTGCCCCCGACTCGAAAATAAGACTCACAAGTTGACGAGGTCGATGTTGCTGCTGCTGATATAGTTGCGGCACCTGTGGCGCTAAAATGTCATTTTACCAAGTACTTCGCATCAAACTGACACCTTACGTACATTCTCATCTCTATAATTTCTTGACAATTAAAGCTCAAGCTTGAAAATTTTATGACAATTGGTGAATTTCGATTTATTGGAGCAACAATTAGAATGCTATCGTCGAAAAAACATTCATACTCGCATAAAAGGGCCGACGACACCTCCGAGTTGTCAAAAAGATCTCGCTTCGCTCGATCAAAAATCATAAATGTATGTAATTTTGTAAAAATATAATTTATACGAGTATGGCAATGTCACATATCAGGTACATAGTAAAGATAAACTTGAATGGCGCTCATCTGGCAATGTGACTTATTTGATACATCATGAAAAACCAGTTGATTGCATGCCATTGTAATTCATTTAGGAACATGAAAATATTAATTTCGGGTGTAAAAAAATGTTAACTATTACATATCAACCGTTTTTGACAGAAATACTAAAAAAATACTAGTAATATTTTTTTTTTTTACCCTGTGGTGCGAAGACTCCTTTCACTGGTCAGCTATCATTCGCTCTACTTCAAATTGAGAGTAGCAAATCATCAAAAAGTATTTTTTTAGTAGAATTGGGACAATATTTTCTAAATTATGTAATAATTAAAATAGATTAAAAATATTTTTTCACGCGTTGGGAATTTTTGAAAGTTGAACGTACCAAATTAGGCACTCTGCCAAGTATAGGGTTAAAATGATTAACGAAATCTGAAGGCACAAGCACACCTACCCATGGGTAGTAGGTACCAATTAATCCAATGCCCTTACTGAAAATCAAAATGCTTAACACTGAAATATTTTAAATTTGTGACTGATTTTATATTGATTCGAAAAGTTTAACCTAATTGATTTTTCAGGACGCGCAAAGTTACCACAATGCGATGGTTCCTATGTAGTTCATAAAGATTATTTTTTCTACCATCGAGAGACTATCACGGGCCACAGATAATGGTACGAGTAACTATCTTTTCCAATGATGAGTTTTACAGAAACTTTAATTATTTTCCGGGTAAAACAAAAGAACTCTATCGCAAGGCCTTGCTACTTTGACATTATACCTAGGTAGGTACCTACTCGGAAAAAATCGCAGACCTTTTTTTCTCCCACAGCTTTACCATCGATGTAGGTATTGTTACTGTAATAAACCTTTGATTTTTGAGTTATCGGTCCAGTGAATGAAGTAGCCAGTGTAAGGCTATGTACCTGCATGCTGAATTTGTCAGGGATTACAGTCGTGATCCTTTTTAGGGTTCCGTACCCAAAGGGTAAAAACGGAACCCTATTACTAAGACTTCGCTGTCCGTCTGTCTGTCTGTCTGTCACAGGGCTGTATCTCATGAACCGTGATAGCTAGACAGTTGAAATTTTCACAGATTATGTATTTCTGTGGCTTCTCTAACAACAAATACTAAAAACAGAATAAAATAAATATTTAAGGGGGGGGCTCCCATACAACAAACATGATTTTTTTGCCGTTTTTATAGATAATGGTACGGAACCCTTTGTGCGCGAGTCCGACTCGCACTTGTTTTATTATTTTCTATGCTGAATTGCTGACAACACTGTAGGTACCTTCTCATATAAACCACTGAAAACCAGCGCTCCAGTAACCTTGCGTTTCTGTAGCAAATGCTGAAGGGTAGCTTTATTTCTGTCACATGTAAGTCTTATCGTAATGTGTGTATTTTGTGGTGAAATAAAACTTTTTTCTATTCAATTTTATAAATTGCTTCTTCATCACGTTATCAATCTAGCCGTGTGTGTAAGTATATAGGTAAGTAGATATACTTTAGTATTATCTATGTAGATAATGAAAACTAAAACTTTGTCATTAGTATTGCACGGTATCGGACGCCACAAGGTGGATCCTTGTCCTACCTATACGAAACAATGAGAAACTTTCAATTTAGTAGTGGGTACCTATACCCCACTAGTTGCGGACTTCCCGCGTCTAACAAGAATTAGACATTTAACTTTTAATTGGCCGCTTGTACGGTCTTCAGCAACTTTGCTCGCAGTAAGTGTTTTACTATGTAATACGTACCTACCCACTTTGTGCTTATAGTAGTGTCCGGAATAATCAAATAACTAAAATTCGGAACTAGCTATGAGCTTAGGACCTAACTCTAGGTAAATTTAAAATGAACTTTGTCATAACCTTACGCTGGCGGGCCGACCATGCACTTTTCGTCGAAGTTAGCCTATCTATTATTAGGTAGATAGGTCACCTTACATATCGATACCGCCGTTTTAGCTGGCTTATTTCGTTCTCATAAATTATTATTCCTATTTCATAGTAACTATTATAGAATCTATGTAGGTATAAGTACCTAATCTGCACTAAATGCCCTAACATGCTAAACATAGTTTTTACGAAATAACATACCGTTAATAGGTGGACATATTACACAGCGCCATTTAGCCCATAGTATATAAAATAAATAAAAGGATCACGACTGTAATCCCCAACTACCTACGGTAGACATCCTTTCAGATCTCTAGGCACTCAGATCCTTGATGTTTAAAGGGGTTAGTCAGAAGCACAATATAACATTACATTTAGAGCATGCCCACATTTTGCAATAGTTAGTATTCCACACATGACAGGTTGCAAGCCCGTCGCCGCTTACAATAATGCTTTATGTAAATTAATATAATTTATACACCCCATCTGTAAAATGACTCTATACGGTCACTTATACAGGGTACCTATATTCAGACGCTGTAGGTTGTGAGTTCGATCCTTACCCAGGACAAATATTTGTGTGATGAACATAGATGTATAAACTGCGTCTGGGTGTTATAATATATCTTGTGTGTGTATTTACAAAAAATAAAAATATATATTAGTATTATATCAGTTACCTAGTTCCCATAGTACAAACTTTGCTTAGTTTGGGGCTAGACGGCGCTGTGTGAAAAGTTCACCAATATTTATTTATTTATACTCCCAAAAACTGAAAGCAATACATCTACCCCTACCTACCATCATAACCAATAAAGGTTCATCTTGTGTCTGTTTTTGTAACAATGCGAAAATAGGAAAAATAATTTTCAGAAGTCCACAAAAAAAGCAATGCTGCATGCAAAGGAGGCCGCTTAAATTAAGACGAGTAATACATTTTTTTGATGATGCAGAATAGTTTTTTCTCAATAACCGGAAAACATACAGTTTTGGTTTTATGACAAAGATAAAAAAGGATATAATCTAGATAAATTATAGACAGAAACACGATTGGTGAAACTTTTCTCTACAGATTTTTTTTCCAAAGTTGGCTCCTCAAAAAAACTAGTAAAGTAAAGTAAACTAGAGACAGTTTCTTTTTAAGTTTTATGGTTTTCAAGGTAATGCAGTTTTATCACTTTTTCCGTCTTATCCGAGTAGACTCAGCCCATACAAAAAACCAAACAATTTAATTACCTATCACCTATTAACTGGCATGTCGTCAAGCAAAAGTTTTAAAACGACACAATATTAGAAATATGGGTCCGATACTGCAAGCTGATATTGATTAGTGACCTAGTCTCCAAAATACTTTTACCGAATGGAGATTCAGCCTGCTAGAAACCTATTTAAAACGTTTGTTTTAGTAAAATGTAGGTGACCTAGATTCTGTTGACAGCGAGAATATCGGACGATAGAATCAGATATAGATACAATTGACCTGAACGGAGAATATAAATCCTACTAAAATATAATAATATTATAAATGCGAAAGTTTGTGAGTGAGTGAGTGGGTTTGTTACTCTTTCACGCAAAAACCACTGAACGGATTAAAATGAAACTTTACAGTAATTAAGCTCATACATAACACATAGGCTACTTTTTATCCTGGTACCGTGCGAAGCCGGGGCAGGCAGCTAGTAATATCATAATAATTAAAACGATGCTGAGTTTAGATATTACACTGGATGGTGTGGTGAGTAGTTTGATTGATTATTTTCGTAGTTTTTCGGTAATTTGCAGAATTACTTTACCGGAAGTGCATAAGAAGTAGAACCTAACAGACTCGTGCAGAGCGGACTAAAATACAAATATTTGGATAAAAAAATATTCTATCTGAATTATAAAGACCTCATAAACTGTAGTTAATGCAATATTTAACTAGGAGTAAGTATAGTCAGAGTATGTCCGTTAGCTTAATTTTAGAATATGGAAGTTGCTGAGGATGATTGTCGTTCAATCACGACATCGCGTCGTCATAACTTCTTGCCCGATTTGGATGAAGTTTAGAATGCAAGTTCTTAGGTCTGGTAGGTATATAGGTAGGTACCGGGGTACATGAATTTCATGACCTGAAAAAGCGTATCAGATAAAAATACCTAAGTACCTACCTAGATTTATATTATTATCCTGATTAACCTACTCCTACTACCTAGGTCATTAAATATGTTTAATAAAGGTCGCATACAGTTTTCCAAAGTTTCCCTTGACTTTTCCTAAAGTGAACTTTTCCTATAGTAGATAGGTAGGTACCTAATTGACTTTAAGTGGGTGCAGTGGTCGAACATGACTTTTTACAATTGTTAGACAGCTGCATGGATGGTGATGATGAGGAACCGAGCTGGTAAGTGGAGGTCTGAAGAGATACGGCCATGTTGCGGCCACGGACGGCCGACGGCGGGAAATCGCGGCCGCCCATGGGAGGCGTTCGTCGCTGCTGCGAGGAAGGGGGACAGGTCGATGGAGACGAGTGCGGTGAGAACGAGAGGGCTGCGAGGCGGCGCGACGAGAGGGCGTACGACCTCGCGGACCACCACGCACTCCTGTTCCGGTCGCGTCGACGGGCGGCCGGGAACCCGCGCCTTGCCACACTGACTTCGCACTCGTTGCTGTCACCGACTTTACTCCTAGTGCGTTTTTTGAATGCGCGCCGGTAACAGCGGGCACGTGTTACGCCCGCGGCCAAATCAGCTGTTTTTTCTCTTTCGCTCGGGCATGGCTTGTGTGTGACAGCCGAGTGTCGTGTGCGATCTCGTCTATTTCCCGCCACTTAGAGTAGCAATCGGAAAAGTAAGAAGTTTTTGGCGCGAAATGAAGAGTTTGGTGTCGCGATCTATCAGAGTGGATATCTGTGAAAGATTTTGAAATGACTGGTTGGTTCAGTTGGTGAGCTGTGATAATACCTAGGGTTATAAATTATTATAAAGAAACAGTAACAGGATAATTTACGAATATGGATGACTGGGAGCGACACGTTACACCTCTGCTGCAAGATATGGGGTGTGTAAGCGAGGACGCCCAAGATGATTTTTTTAGCCAGCAAGATGTAAGTTAATATCTCTATTTAATGTAGATACCTAGGCACCCACCACCCGCACTGTTAATTCGATTAGCTGTCGGTACGTTTCTGATTCTACTGAACCTTCCAGGTACTTCTTTTAAATACTATGTCTGATGAAGAGGGTTCCTATATCCCTTAGGTTAGATGGTATCACGGTAAGCGACATTCTTCTAATTGAACACGATTACGCGATTATCGCTGGTTCTAGCGTAGGTAGGTCTACGTGCTACAAAGTCTACAAACACGCGCTTAAGGCGCTCCCAGTCGACGATTGTTTTTGTTCGAAACGAAAAAAGTAATACTTCTGAACAAGCCACATCTCCTATTTTATAATGTATAGTATATGTGAATAAAGATGTACCCATCTTTAATCACTTCGATAAATAATCCTACCGACCGCTGCAATGACGACAAACACACGTCAGCGCGTGGTCCGCTTTGCTTTTCGAATAAATTAATGATATAAATTATGTATAATTACTTATCAAAAATCTATTCTAATAGAAATCTAGATCTACATATTACCTATCTTTAACAATAAATCACAAGTTTATTTTAATAGTAGGTATATAAAATATTTCGATCATAAATTCTAAAACGTATCATTTTGAAATAATATCTTTATCGTGAAAAGTTTCTGCTAAGTATTATGTTTTCAGCTTAATAGAAATCTAGGTAGGAACCTGAAGTAATATACATATAAAAATAGGAGATGTGGCTTGTTCGGAAGTATTTCTTTTTTCGTTTCGAAAAAGAGCAATCGTCGACTGGGAGCCCCTTAAGCATTATTTTGCTTAGGGCGGCTTCTACAACAGTCGCTAAAAGCTTAGCGCGCTAAACGCATTTAACTACCCAGTGAGTTTGTCAACTTGTCAATTCAATTATTTGCGGCCAACTATAATTAATATTTTGTTGTAGGGCAATAGACCTGGTTGTGGTGCCTACCCCGGCTTTGGGCATTGTCAGTATTGTCAGTCAATAACTAAGCAAACAAACTTGTTTAAAGGATATAGTTAATACAAATCTTTGTCTATGGTCCGTTTTGATTAGCGACAGTTGTGGTACGTTATACCTTTAGATTGTGTTGCCCACAACCAATGATTTCAGCTTTTTCTATTTAAATAAGAATAATTAACAAATAAATTATTTACTTAATTACAAAACCTTTGCTTAACCTAAGTGATAGATACATACTCTATTTCTATGTTGTTTAAAAATCGTTCAATATGAACCTTTTATTTGAAAATTAAAATGTTGTTTAAGTGCCCACAACCAGCGCTCTTGCCCTACATATTTGGCGTCAAATTTTAATAAAGCCGCTAAACGCTTTAGCTTTGTCGTATCAAAGCTTGCACAATTTAGTTCGTGCTGTCATCATAATATTGACTTAATTATAGATACCTGAATCGCCCAATTAATTTCTGGTCACTTTGTATTAGTTCAACGTTCAATAATTACCTACCCCTTGGTGCATTTACGAACTAAGTTCTGTAACATGTACGAAACATTGTACAGTCAACATCAAAAGTGGATGATTACTGACAAACTAAAAGTTTTGAAAATTAACATTTTCAACTATATTAAAAAAAACGGTACTTATATTAAAAAAAAAACTGGCCAAGTGCGAATGGTTTCGTACCATTATCTATAAAAAACGGCAAAAAAACACGTTTGTTGTATGGGAGCCCCACTTAAATATGTATTTTATTGTGTTTTTAGTATGTGTTGTTATAGCGGCAACAGAAATACATCATCTGTAAAATTCAATTGTCTAGCTTTCACGATTCACGAGATACAGCCTTGTGACAGACAGACAGACAGACAGACAGACAGACAGACAGACAGACAGACTGACAGAAGGACAAACAGACGGAAAACGGAGTCTTAGTAATAGGGTCCTGTTTTTACCCTTTGGGTACGGAACCCTAAAAAACTGTCAATTATACATAATAATACTTATATAGTAAATAGTATGACTTCCCACGTAGTACTTTTTGTGCTTGATTTGCAATATCAACAATGACCTACTTTAAAACTATCACCGGTATCGGCACCTGTATTACGTACCTAGATGATTTCTTAGTTCCGAAAAAGTCATTAACTTTTACAGTTGACTGTACCTGTACCTATGAAAAACAATGAATAACTTGGTAAAAGTACTTAGATATCAATTAACAACAAAAACTAATATGGAACCTAGTTATGCCTACTTAATTCAATAGGTTATACATTGGTAGGTTTAATGATAAGCTTTTAGTCGAAAAATATGTTTTTCAAAACAAGCTTTTATATACCTAATAACTAATATAACTTAATATTACTCATTGCTCTAATATTTCTACTCGTCAAGACAAACCCAACGAGTCCAAACACGATAGAATTATGTTGTGTAGTTGAGGAGTTCTTCTACCTTCGAGCTACATCATCGGACCAGCTCTTGACCAGAACATACCAGGTAGGTATGCGATGTTTTTGTTTAATCAGAATATTTACTGATAAGTTCCGTTGAACAGCTCCTGACTCCATCATCAGATCACCATATTGTAGTATCGCCGAAGCTACACAGGCATGCAAAATTTCAGCTTAATTGGTTGGGAGGAATGGGTTTTAATTCAATTGCAAGATTTGACCCGCAAATTCAAACTTACTAACAAGGTAAGTTAAATAAAAGCTTGTAATAGAAGCTTGTAAAAGTAGATTAGAACTAAAGTGGTGATTTTAGGTCCACTACACCGCACGCGTTTATAATTACTTAGTTTTTTTTAGTTAGGTACTTAGTTATTTTAGTAAAATCAAGAGCATCATTTTCAAACGTCGCTGTCAAGTTTCGAAATATCTCGACTTTTATTTTGTACAGCAATAACGTTCTTCACTATCACTACATAGTATAAAGCAAAGTCGCTTTCCGCTTCCCGCGTCTGTATGTAATATGTATGTATGTTTGCTTATATCTTTAAAACTACACAACGGATTTTGATGCGGTTTTTTTTAATAGATAGAGTGATTCAGGAGGAAGGTTTATATGTATAATAACATGCTACCCGTGCGAAGCCGGGGCGGGTCGCTAGTTCTATATAAATATAAATATGCCAAATTTTACCACAACCAGGCAATAGGCAGTTTCTAATTTTTTTTACCTTCTGTTGTTGTTATATTTGGACGAACTTACCCCTGACTATCCCCTTAGACATAATAAAGTCAAAAGTCATAAGGTATTTAATTCAATAAAATCACATGGATATGGATCACTTTGGAACGTCTTAGGAGCTAGGTGAAGCTACGCCTGTTTCTCGCGACCAAGTCTAGAAGAATCAGGTGGCAAACACGGCTTGGGGCCTAACATTTACAAGCTATTATTGTTTTAATGATCCTAAATGATAAATTAATGCCTGGAGATCTGCGAGGATGTTTACTACGCTTGAGGGTACAGTCTTGAGCCTATTTCGTTTTTAAGGTTTCGTATCTCAAAAGAATAAATCGGATCAATTATAGGATCACTCGTGCATCTGTCCGTTCTTTCCTTTATCCCCCCCCCGCCCATCCCTTAACTACAACGAATAAAAAAAATACATTATTTGTTTATTATATTATCATTAGTTATTTACCTGTAGATTACAGGAAAGCCTATAAGAAGTTTGTACGGAACCCTCGGTGGGCGAGTCCGACTCGCACTTGTTCGAGGGTCATTATAGAGGGGTCGGTTTAAAAAACCGTCTAGTTTTTTATCTTTAAAAAGTAAATTAACCAATTTACTCCTACACCTAGAAACGACATTCGCTAAATATTTTGTTTTAAGGCGCTCCCTGTCGACGATTGTTTTTGTTCGAAACGAAAAAAGAAATACTTCTGAACAAGCCACATCTCCTATTTTATAAAGTATAGTATATGTGAATAAAGATGTACCCATCTTTAATCACTTCGATAAATAATCCTACCGACCGCTGCAATGACGACAAACACACGTCGGCGCGTGGTCCGCCTTTGCTTTTCGAATAAATTAATGATATAAATTATGTATAATTACTTATCAAAAATCTATTCTAATAGAAATCTAGATCTACATAAATTACCTATCTTTAACAATAAATCACAAGTTGATTTTAATAGTAGGTATCAAAATATTTCGATCATAAATTCTTAAAACGTATCATTTTGAAATAATATCTTTATCGTGAAAAGTTTCTGCTATTATGTTTTCAGCTTAATAGAAATCTAGGTAGGAACCTGAAGTAATATAAAAATAGGAGATGTGGCTTGTTCAGAAGTATTTCTTTTTTCGTTTCGAAAAAGAGCAATCGTCGACATACAGCCCCTTAATAAATAAATAAAATCTTACAAGCTGTTGTGCCCCCACATAAAAGTGGGATAAGGATGAATGATAATGATAATGGTAATGGAATCTTCATATAGCTTTTCTGTGATAAAGAGGTAAAGCACTATTTTCTTGTATTCTTTTAGGCACAGTAGTGGGGGTATGGATGGACGAAGAAAATGACACTGATCCTTTAAGAAATCAGTTTTTTTTCCTTCTGAGGTACGAAACCCCAAAAATTACCTATGAAAAATTACCTGGGATAACTTGAAGGTTCATAGGTAATTTTTAGGGTACACATCAGTTTTTTACTTAAAAAGCTACTTATAATACTTAGGTGTGGCTTAGGCTTGCTTGTGCTTAGGCCTCCCTAAAGCTCGTGGCCTAAGCTCAAGCAAGCCTAAGTATTCATACACACTGCCGAACCTAGCGCGGATAGGACAGCGGGCGCGAATTATCAAACATAATGAAACGCGCCTTTGCGTCCACAGTGCAGTGATGGTGCGTTTCATAGTTTGACACAATTTTGCTAGGCTCGCAGTATGGACACACGCTAATTGCGGCCTAGGTATTCCAACTAGCTTTAATTCAATTAAAAAATGGTTTTGGAAATTGAGACTTTATTTCTCTTCGAATAGAGGCTAAATTGATATTAATTTTGGCAGTTGCACAAGAAGCTTGTGTGAGGATCGATATCCAGTCCGCTAAGCTAGCTCAAAAGTAGGATGGCTATAATTATCTTCTATCACGTTGAATATAAAATAAGTTCTCGCCGGTTGCCATGTGGCAAGGTGCCCGGGCGGGCACTACCCGGGTAACGGACTGTCCGGTAAAGCTTAATTGCCCGAGTAAGACCAGCCTCGCCGCAACAATACTGTCTCGCCACTACGAACCTAGATCGTTTAGACCAGGATTTTATATAGGGTGTATGAATTACTGTGCTCAAAACGGTGAAGGAAAATAACGTGAGGTCTACAATCTATAGCAAATTAGGCCTGATTGATTTTCAAATGTACAAACATCCTCAAAAACTTTCGCATTTATAATATTACTAGCCGACCTGTGACTGACTTTGTCCTGCCCAAATTTCAATAGTAGCACAGAAAAAACACTTTTAGAAAACTAAAAATGTTCTCCCTATAAACCTTGTCCTGATAAAATAAATTACGAATTTTCACGAATTGCGTATCATTCGTAGACATTTTGAAAAAAAAAAATTTATTACGAATATTGGTAGATTTTTTTAATTTAGGTCTAATTTTTTTTCAAACTTTCGCATTTATAATATTATTAGGATTAGGATATTTGGATATGATAGAATAGGATGTATGTCAGGCAGTGCGTATTGTTCTTGAATGCGCTTGGGGTGTACGTGACTAGATAGTGGTGATGATTCTGTGTCCACGTCCAGTTAAAATACTTAAAATACTTAAATACTTAATACTTATTCCTTTTACGTTAAAGTTTAAATTAGCGTAACCTCAAAATAAAAGTTCTAAACATAGGGTAAGTAATTTTACGAATTTTAGGACAGACGGACAACGAAGTCTTAGTAATAGGATCCCGTTTGTACAAACGGGATCCTATTACTAAGACTTCGTGGGTACGGAACCCTAAAAAGACAAAATTGTTCTATTTTACAAAACAAGTAGACTTACAATAATTGACACCCATGGTAACATAAATAAATAACACACACCACATTCACATATATATTAGTCCGTACCCCACCACCCCCCGGCTAGGGTTCCATGACGTGGTATCAGAGTAGGTACAGTTAATATCAAAAGTGTGATTACTGGAAAAAAGTTTCTAAAGTGTATTATCATATTTTGTTTTGCATAAAAACGAACATCAGCTGTATAGTTAAGTTATACGAGTACATATATTTGAATTCCGCAAAAATCATCAACTTCTGCTTCTAAATGTACCTATCTACCGCAACCAGACCCGCAACAAGTATTAGTTGAATACTTAGTTAAATACTTATCCCCATATTCTTAGTTGTAATCTCGAAATATCTTCAGTTCGACTCGACCATGTTTTGGTAGTTTTAGTTGATAAAATTACTTCGAGTTAGCCTCTAGTCGAGGATTCCTCAGTCGAGAGGTTGCCTTGACATACGCCGACAGCTTCTTTCGACGCATGCGTGTGACGGTTTGTTTGATAAAAATCTCCTCGGACTGATGACGTAATGAAGTAATTGAGGAACCTCCAAAATATCAATTTAAGATACTAAACTTAAGGTATTATCCGAGGGAAATTCGAGGTTCCTCGAAAAAGCTTGAGTAAAAGTAGTTTCGAGGTGATTCTTGGTTCAAATTCTAACCTATTGAGTTTGCGTCATGACAGGGTGTCGAAGAAATTACTGTTAAAAAAATATAGTCATCATCATTATCATCATTTTCTTCTTCTTTTCTCACTTGCATAAGTGAACACGTTGCCAAACATCTTGCAAAGAGTATTTGGCTTATGTTTTACAGCCAGCTGCCTGCATAACGTCAACCTTCTTTGGAAATCTTTTTATAGTCACGATTAAAAATAATTCACCAGAATGTGTGTCAACTAAGCGTACATTGGTAGATTCAACCGAAGATAAGCTCACCCCAACTGTACGTACCTAGCTAATTATCAGACGTAACTTTTCATTTCAAGCTTTTAAAATAACAGGTTTTACCAACATGCCTTATGCCTTGGTTTACGGAAACCATTTTGTTTTGAAAAATATAGTTTCATTTCCATTTAGAACTTAATTTTCCAATAGGAAAATTAAAGGTAGCATATTTAAACGTCTTGATAAAGACAAATCGTCGCAACATCAAAAAATCTTTGTCGTGAGTCACTGAATGACACGCAGTACCTATTGCACATGCATGCACTACATTTCAATAAGTTTAAATGCACTGAATAAAATTTGATTAAACCGTAACATTATTCAAATTAAAATTCACAAATCATTTATTTCAATAAAATTCCAAGGATCACTTTGTAACGTCTTAGTAACTAGGTGAAGCTACGCTGATTATCCTCGCGACCAAGCCTAGAAGAATCAGGCAACAAACACGGCTTGGGGTCTACCTTTTTTTTTAATGATCCTTTCCTTAATGCTATGTAGAGCTCCAGTGTGGTGCCAATCGAACAAGGTGAAGGCTCAAACAAGAAAATAATTAAAAGTTAAAATTATTAGTAGTAATAGTAGTAATAATTATTAAATAGTAGTCCTTTATACAGTGAAATAGGTATCATTTAATTTGCGGAATTCTCATTATAAAATGGGTTCGAATATACTATTTTTGTTTACACAAAACCCTCCATTTAGATCTCCGAGGAGGTGAATTTCATAAATCTTTAATTAATGGTTTTCGTATTAATTAGTAATAGTATTCTTTTTCAAACTACTTTCACAGTCAAAACACTTATTAATTGATATTTCAAATCGCGTTATAAACTTTTTTTATACCAACGTTTGTATTGCACTACAACAATCGTGGTCGTGGGAAGACTGAAGTAGATAGATATTATATTATAACTAGCGACCCGCCCCGGCTTCGCACGGGTAGCATGTTATTATACATATAAACCTTCCTCCTGAATCACTCTATCTATTAAAAAAAACCGCATCAAAATCTGTTGTGCAGTTATAAAGATATAAGCAAACATACATACATACATACAGACGCGGGGAGCGGAAAGCGACTTTGCTTTATACTATGTAGTGAAGTGACTATCTGTCCCGAGTCCCAACAGACGTTGACCTGTCAAATTCCTATAATCCCTGGATTTATCTTACGACAATGAGCCTTGCAGCTCAGTTGGTAGTACTAGTAGTACTGCCTACTGTGCTGATAGTTGTGGATTTGATCCCCACACAGTGCAAATATTTGTGTGATAAACATAGATGTTTGTTCTGTGTCTGGGTGTTAATATGTAAAATAAGTAATTATATCTATACTATCAATTACCTGGTTCCCATAAAACAAGCTTTGCTTAGTTAGGGGCTAGATTGCACTATGCGTAAAGTCCGCCAATATTTATTTTATTTTATTCAATTGCCATCTCATAACCCTATTGCACATTCTGTAGATGAAAGTAAAGATACTAATATCGCTATTATAAAATGGGCGTTGGTGGTAGTAGGGTGGAAATTCAGGGTTTCTTAGTGTATGTTTAAGGGCCATATCATAAAAAAAAATGGTTTTGGCCTCCCTTATCACTAAGGGGGGTGTAAAAGTAGTTTACGACCTATTCTCGGACCTTAAGCAGATACACAAAAAAAAAAAGATGTCATGCCGGAAGAGTTTGGTTACAAACACTGACACGAGAATTTTCTAGATAATTGAATATACTTACAACCCCCTCAAATTTTGAAAGTATCCAAATTTCGAACCTCTAGTAAATATATTACACTTAAATATTAAAAAATAAATAAACTTAACTATGTATTTGTATGGATTTGAGAAATTATTGACAAAATTAGAAAAGGGGCAAATAGCGAACAGACTATTTTTTAAAAGCTCTAGGTATCTCTAGGTATCTCTCTGTTTAATTAGTATAATGTGGTTATAGTGTGCACGCTTTTACTACATGGTTGAGAAAAAATTTAGCGCTCGCTTCGCTCACTCAAATAAAAGATTAATACTTGCTTCTGCCCGGCTACACTTACAAGGAACCTAGGGTCGGCTAGTAATGTCATTTACAGAACTTTAATAAAATCACTTTTTACACAATTAGAATATTGAAAACTATTAGAAATTGAAGGATTTTTATTATGTGCTGTTTTCTACCTTGTATTAAAACTGAGTTGCCAACTACAGGCAATGTGCCCAAAAGTTGACGTATCTTAATTATCTGAAGATCGTAGGTTCGAAAACCGGCGTGCATCAATGGATTTTTCTGTTCGAAAATTTATATGCGCATCAAAAACACGTGCTTACAACGGTGAAGGAAAACATCGCGAGGAAACCAGTTAGTGTTTCTTATAAGCGCCGATGGACTTGCAACCTGTCTTGCAACGTATGGAACGCTAACTGCTGCAAAATGTGGGCATGTGCCAAATATAATGTTTGGACGTGCCTCTTACTAGACATCTTCAAAGGATCTAAGCGTCGGGAGATCTGAGAGGATATCTACCGTACTTGGGGATTACAGTCGTGGTCCTATTTTTTTATTATTATCTTAGGAGGATATGATCTCTTTTTTGTTTGTTACTAATGGATAACCTTAAAACTAACAATTTAAAAGTTCTTTCACCTATCAAAAGCTAAAATAAATCAGAAATCCTTACGAGAATTGTAATTGAAAAATGCTCCAGTTGTTTACAATGATCTTATGGTTTCACAGAGTTTCTCAACGTGGACCCCGCTGGGGCACTTCACCGTAATGGTATCATATTCTAGGAACAATAACTTTGCTAACCCTTTCGTAAATAACAAAGCTACTCGTAGTAATTGCATTAGGGTACACTGTGTCACATGTGCACGTGCAGAAACATTTCTAGAGGTTGCAACACAGTACCTACTACTTATACTTACCCAGATTTAAATCAGGCAAGTAGGTAGGAAAGTACTTATACGATAAACGTATCTATCAGAATGTATGCATTAAAACAAACGCCAAAAAAGGATACTCTGTGTGTGTGTGTGTGTAGTATTAGACTAAATGCGCATAAACCTTAGCAGCACTTAAAAGTTTCGTCTGTTCTTATGATCGTCTAAGTTATGAGATTTTCAGTGTGGTCATCAAATGGATGGGTGACCACCAGTGGAATTATCAGAATGCTTCGGAATGCACGATATGATTTAAGTCTTTAGGTAGTTCAGACAGAGGCCTTAAGGCGCCCTAAAAATTCTGAAAGTTGACCACTAGCTCATACGAATTTACATACATATTATTTGTATTATATGTAAGTAATCAACAGAACGCCTTATTTTAATGAAAATTGAATAAAAATTGTTGTCGTATCTATATTTCACAAGAGTTAAAAAAATATGCACAAAAATAATTCAGAAAATGCAATCGCGCTGCGAAACGTTGTGGCTGTAAGCTCACCGTGACGGGTAGTCGAACGTAGGGCTGCCATCTCCAAAATTTGGCAACCAGGACAAGACACGTGAAAACCCCGGATTTTAGAGCCCAGAACCCGGACATGTTAACAGGGGGGGGTGCAATTAAAAGCTTAATATTTAGTTGTATTTCACTATTCCAGCACAGTGCTTGTGTCGCGGGAGGCCAAATTTTAAACCCGGACGCTCCCCGGACGCTAAACTAGGACAAATCCGGGGAAACCCGGACGGATGGCAGCCCTAGTCAAAACGGCTCTCTATCTGTATCCAGCAAAAATATCCACGAGTAACCTAAATATTGTCACGTGGATTGTTAATTTCACAATTGCCGACAGAGCATCCTTTTGTTCAGAGCTTTCAACAGTCGAAACTTACACGCACCACTTTATCGCGGACAGCTAAGTGCTGTTACTGGTTTTTCCCATTATGTTTAATGCATTAGACTATTTTACAGCCTGACCGTGAGAAGGTGCATCGGCGTGGCACTCAGGTGGCCTAAGGAAGTACTTCCTTGGACACGTGTGCCCGTCCGCTCGTCATTTGCTAACCGTTCTTCTACCCGCATTATTTTAAGAACCGGTAATATTAATGAAATTCTATACTAAAGGGCAGCTGCTGCGTGCGGTTGGGCTACGAGGAGCCCGAATTAATTTCATAACGCGTTTTTACTCATATACGAATAATCGCGAACGTCTTACTTATCATATTGATCAGCTACGCTATCTACACCAACATCCACTCGAAGCGCGAGCACAGAAAGGTCAGTCTATAAATAGTTGTCCTGCGCATAATGTACCTATTATTGCCTACAACTTGATAGGTTTAATATAATAATGCTGATATAATGACTAGTATAATGCCACAAATTCATCACAAAGGTCTACCGACTCTTTTCTTTAGTAAGTTCTTAGGTACCGTAAAGTTGCAACATAACGAGCAAAACTAAGCGAAAGCTAGATTAGTTTGTATGTGAAAAATAAAACTAAATAGAGCATAACTTAGTTTGGAATTACTTATTTATGCAAGAGTATAACATAACAATGCAGTTATTGATATTATTATTGCTATTAACAGGTCATTTATAACATTCGGTATCGAAACAAGATCGTCATGAGGGACAAACGAGTACAAATTGTTAAATAATTTATTGGTGTCCTGTAATAATACAAGGAACAAGTTGCCGAGTACGGAATTAGCATTCGAGTGCGCGGCGCTGCACCGATCGCTTTAAAATGAAAACCCTCATTAAGCGCTGACAGTGGACGTTATCTCCTTATCAACATATAACCTTTCCGTGGTAAACGTTATTATAACATTTAATATAATAACATACATAATAATAAGGCAGCGAACGCTGGTGTATAATAATTACAATATTAAAAGTATAAATAATTCAATGGGCTATCGCCGATGGAAGCACGCGACGGACTTCCGGAGAGTCTTAATTATTGCTTGCCTCCTTCTCGGTGACTGACGAACTACAAAATTTTTATAAGTAATGATCGCTTCTTTTAGTACCCTATGTATGGACAGATAACGAAACCTAGTAGGTACTATTGAAACGCTTAAAAACCTTATTGGTATAAAGTATTCCGTATTAATTCACCTTGGTCATTATAGAGTTCCCTTTTGGCCATCCCAAACCCAGTGATACCTACACAAATGAACACAGTTTTTTATACGCCCCATAACTTTTTTGTATAAAATTGTTTGCGTTTATATGCAAATACTTTGACCGCAAACCATCTGAAATGAAACACTGAACTTGTTCACACTCGAAAGGATAAAATAAAACAGTTGTTTTCTAAACTTGACAAGAGCATTTTGCGGGTGCATGGAGTTACACCGCAGCTGCCATTGTTATCGACCATCTCATTTTGCGGTTGATTGATAAAATTTGCGGATACAGAGGTATCGAATTTCACGTTTAATGTGCCGTGCCGTATAGTATTTATTTGGTAAGGCACCGAGTACGCGAAAATTACAGGGTTAAGTGAGCATCAACTTACCTTAGAGTTTGTCTTTACCAAAAAATCGAGTTTATGGTATCGAGAGTAGGTATTCTAGAGATCGATTTATTAGTGTAAAAAGTTACTAAACTATTGTAGATTAAATTTCTAAAATGAGCCGTTATAGGTATGTGACCTTAGGTAGGATGTAGATAATATATCTTTTTTATAATACACACCCCTGGGACAATAATTTATATCCCATGCAGTTACAACTCTCATTTTTAGGGTTCCGTACCCAAAAGGTAAAAACGGGACTCTATTACTAAGACTTCGCTGTCCGTCTGTCCGTCTGTCCGTCTGTCCGTCTGTCCGTCTGTCCGTCTGTCCGTCTGTCCGTCTGTCCGTCTGTCCGTCTGTCCGTCTGTCCGTCTGTCCGTCTGTCCGTCTGTCCGTCTGTCCGTCTGTCTGTCACAGGGCTGTATCTCATGAACCGTGATAGCTAGACAGTTGAAATTTTCACAGATTATGTAACTCTGTTACCGCTATAACAACAAATACTAAAAACAGAATAAAATAAATATTTAAGTGCGGCTCCCATACAACAAACGTGTTTTTTGCCGTTATTTTATAGATAACGGTACGGAACCCTTCGAGCGCGAGGGCGACTCGCACTTGGTCGGTTTTTATGTGTTGTCTCTAAATTCTTGAGAAAATTGTTATAATTATAATCTAAAGCTTTAATAATCAGCCCTTAGAATACATTTTACCATCTTAGGATCTCGTTCGTTGATTCTAATATGATAAAATACAGGTAAACGATCGATAAAAGTAATCAGAAATAAAAAAACCGGCCAAGTGCGAGTCGGACTCACGCACGAAGGGTTCCATACCATTATCTATAAAAACGGCAAAAAAAACATGTTTGTTGTATGGGAGCCCCCCTTAAATATTTATTTTATTCTGTTTTTAGTATTTGTTGTTAGAGCAGCCACAGAAATACATAATCTGTAAAAATTTCAACTGTCTAGCTATCACGGTTCATGAGATACAGCCCTGTGACAGACAGACAGACAGACAGACGGACAGCGAAGTCTTAGTAATAGGGTTCCGTTTTTACCCTTTGGGTACGGAACCCTAAAAACCAGCAGTTCTGCCGCTGACAGCTTAGTCACTGGACTTTGAAACTAATGATGTAGCCTTTGGTCGTAGCGGTCGATACATTAACCACGTGTATCTATGATCAACAACATCAAAGTTCCCTTTCATGGCTCATGCTAAGGTTATTAGCTCTTTAGTGTTCATAGTGACACTTGTAAGTATAGTTTTTGCTGGAGCAAGCGGACGTGTCGGCTAAGTAATGGTCCGCATGTTTATGTCCACGTGGACCTATTTACACATCGCAACGAATCTTATAGTTTCTTAGAGACATTCGAATAATTATAAAATTACTGATTTACAAAGAATAATTATTAGGGTTTCTTATCCAAAAGGTAAAAACGGGAACCTTTTACTAAGATTTTGCGGTCCGTCTGTCTGTCTGGGCTGTATCTCATGAATCTAGCGATAGCTAGACCTGTGATAGCTAGACAGTACAACAACAAATACAAAAAACAAATCTAAGCAAAAGTAGATAGTCGTATTTTTCAGTTCGCCTCTGTTCCGCTTTTGGTCTACGTTAGTTAACAAAACAGCGTAAAACAGTTTCAATATAGCACAGAGCTAATTTTGCGATGGCCTTAATTTAACTTTACTCCCGAAATTGTAAATAATTTGCACGAAAATTAGCTGGTTCAATAGAGTTTTATCGAGTTAACATAGTAAAACAAAGTCGCTTTCCGCTTCCCGCGTCTGTATGTAATATGTATGTATGTATGTATGTATGTTTGCTTATATCTTTAAAACTACACAACGGATTTTGATGCGGTTTTTTTTAATAAATAGAGTGATTCAAGAGGAAGGTTTATATGTATAATACATGCATAATATAGTAGAGAAACACTGATAATTTTAGAGGTTTCTAATGTGATGTCGTAAATAAACACATTTTTTTGCGCTTACATTGCAAATGCTGGCTGAACCCCACGAGATATATCAAAATAATGTACTACAGTATTGTACACCTTAAAAACGTCTACAAAAAAGTCAACGATGGTATTAGAAATGTCTTACGCACAGCGAAGCGGGCACGGGTCAGCTAGTCGAGTTATAAAGTTTATTAAAAAGTTAGAAGCTAATCGAAAATGTGTAAAGTTTGATCTGTCGCATTATGTCTGCATAACGCTTGTCAAAACATTGTGAATAAAAATATTTGTATTGTGACCATGCTAAACCCCTACCATGATCATAATACCATAGTTTTTAGATGCTTGTGCGGTCATGGTATTACACAAAATACTGTGTACTTAGACATCATAAAACTATGCTAATAAATTAATAAGAACAATAACCTCGGACGGTCAACAAATTCATATTTTCAAACTTATTATTGGTGTGATAGTTGAAGCCAGATAACGTCCAATTAAAACAATTCCATCAAAACATTTTGTGTCAGGTCATTCCACCTGCCGCCATTATAATTTATTCATAAAGAGCCGTCAGTCGGACGGCATGGACAGTTTATATTTTACCATCCTTGATGTACGACGAAATGTCCTTACATTCAACTCAATATTTATTTATTTATTCGCTACTAGCGACCCGCCCCGGCTTCGCACGGGTAGCATGTTATTATACATATAAACCTTCCTCCTGAATCACTCTATCTATTAAAAAAACCGCATCAAAATCCGTTGTGTAGTTTTAAAGATATAAGCAAACATACATACATACAGACGCGGGAAGCGGAAAGCGACTTTGCTTTATACTATGTAGTGATGTCACTGTTTTTCTTGGTCAACAATTGTTCCACCAATGATAGGTTAGATCAGGTAGAGTTATGGTGTTGAAGGAGATAAATATTTTTTGAGATGACTTTCTACAAGTTATCCCAGCAAAAAAGCCAGGCGTTTATATTTATTTAAAATAAAAGTTTTTACGAGTATAACTTACAAGTACAAACAATGAAGAGGCAGTCCTCAAGATATTAAATTAGGAGGGTGTGTTCCTTATACATATCTACTGCTGATGCGTAGGCGCACAAAGGAAGGTATTTTAGGAATACGCCCATTAAGGGGTCAACCAAAAGTTTGAACATCGTAGGTAAACATAATTGTCATTTTCAAAACGACTACTTTTTGAATAATTAGTTATCATTATTATGAGAACGACATGCAAATAGAGTCTCTTGGATTCTCAATTATTACCCCAGAAAATCTTGAAAGGAGTTTGTTTATACTTTATTATCACTACATAGTATAAAGCAAAGTCGCTTTCCGCTTCCCGCGTCTGTATGTAATATGTAATATGTATGTATGTATGTTTGCTTATATCCTTAAAACTACACAACGGATTTTGATGCGGTTTTTTTTAATAGATAGAGTGATTCAGGAGGAAGGTTTATATGTATAATACATGCATAATATAGTAGAGAAACACTGATAATTTTAGAGATTTCTAATGTGATGTCGTAAATAAACACATTTTTTTGCGCTTACATTGCAAATGTTGGCTGAACCCCACGAGATATATCAAAATAATGTACTACAGTATTGTACACCTTAAAAACGTCTACAAAAAAGTCCACGATGGTATTAGAAATGTCTTACGCACAGCGAAGCGGGCACGGGTCAGCTAGTTTTATATAAAATTATTGTAAAGTATAGTATGGTTTTTAGGGTTCCGTACCCAATGGGTAAAAACGGGACCCTATTACTAAGACTTCGCTATCTCATGAACCGTGAGAGCTAGAAAGTTAAAAATTTCATAGATTATGTATTTCCGTTGCCGCTATAACAACAAATACTAAAAACAGAATAAAATAAATATTTAAGTGGGGCATACAACACACTTATTTTTTTGCAGTTTTTTATATATGGTACGGAACCCTTCGTACGCGAGACCGAATCGCACTTGGCCGGTTTTTTTTTTAATTTAATGATTAGTGAGCATCTAGGTTCGCTGATGAAAATAATAGTTTTTATACGAATGTGCCGCTGTAATGCTCTTGCTGTAATGCTAGTGCATAAGTTAGACGTCTCCCAATTTGGTTCTTGAAAACTACGGTTTCTCTCAATGTTTTCTTTCACCATATCCATCGTTGTATCCCTCTTTGCCAGACCTTTCAATGGACGCATACCCGGAATAAACTGCATAATGAGAACATACAATTTATTTATGCTTAATTAAATTATGTCAGTATTCCACTATCATGCTCATTTTATGACGAAAGAGACTTCCATCGTATGACTATGCACTCGTGTTGCACGGTGAGTTGAAACTGTATTTTTTTTTGTTCAGAACTTTATCCGTGATGTATCTACAAGTTATTTTCGACGTAAAACAACTTTACTGTTGGCGGTCGCAGGTATGCATGCATTTGCCTCATTACGAATGTTTCGAGCGTTGCTACGAAACACGCAATAACACTTACAACAAATTACTCGCGAAAAACAACAAATTATGCATTTACTCTGCGACAGATGAAATGTGCAAAAAACTATTTAAAAGGTTCTTTCGAAGCCGCATTATTACTCAAACAGCGACATTCTGTAAGTTCACTGGTAATTATAATCACCGGTTCAGGAAGGCTTACCTCCCCTGACCGCTAGTTTAACGTTAGCTGAGAAATACATTCTGGATGATACTATAATAATGAATGCTGCTCTTTGAATTTGTGCTGAGGCTCTTTAGTTATTTTTTTTATTGTTTACGTACTTTAGTAGTACTTTTAATTATTATTCTTGTTTGAGCCTTCACCTTGTTCGATTGGCACCACACTGGAGCTCTACATAGCATTAAGGAAAGGATATATAAAAAAAAGGTAGATCCCAAGCCGTGTTTGTTGCCTGATTCTTCTAGGCTTGGTCGCATGGAATCGGCGTAGCTTCACCTAGTTCCTAAGACGTTTCAAAGTGATCCTTGTGATTTTATTGAAATAAATGATTTTAGAATTTGAATTTGGCTAAAGTTTTCAAAAGTACTTAGGCGAGTTAGGACAATATAATACACCTATGTTTAGCATTACGTATCAATCGCGCTTTTGCAGAATATGCAAAGTCATTTCAGTAAAGCCATTTAAGGCGCTCCCAGTTGACGATTGTTTTTGTTCGAAACGAAAAAAGAAATACTTGTGAACAAGCCACATCTCCTATTTTATAATGTCTAGTATATGTGAATAAAGATGTACCCATCTTTAATCACTTCGATAAATAATCCTACCGACCGCTGCAATGACGACAAACACACGTCGGCGCGTGGTCCGCCTTAGCTTTTCGAATAAATTTATGATATAAATTATGTATAATTACTTATCAAAAATCTATTCTAATAGAAATCTAGATCTACATATTACCTATCTTTAACAATAAATCACAAGTTGATTTTAATAGTAGGTATATAAAATATTTCGATCATAAATTCTAAAACGTATCATTTTGAAATAATATCTTTATCGTGAAAAGTTTCTGCTATTATGTTTTCAGCTTAATAGAAATCTAGGTAGGAACCTGAAGTAATATACTTATAAAAATAGGAGATGTGGCTTGTTCAGAAGTATTTCTTTTTTCGTTTCGAAAAAGAGCAATCAGCGACTGGGAGCCCCTTAAGACGAATAGGTAATCAATGTATTTGATGAATGCAGAATCGTTTTTCTCAATAACCGCAAAACATACAGTTTTGATATAATAGAGTAATAGACTTATCAGGGGGTATACTCTAGAAAACGATCAACGATATATCGGGACGCGTCTCATCGTTTCTGACTATATTTTAAAAGATGGAACGACGGACATTACTTTTGACTATTGACATCATATATATTCTACAACGACAGACGACGAGTTTGTTTGGCCAAATATATCGGAGCACTGGCACTGTCGTCGTTAGTGACGAAATAGTTTTGCAGAGTTAGGGTGAGTTTCCATCTGTGCGGAGCTGCGCTAAGCTCTGCGGAGTGGACCAAACTCAGCGCAAGACATTTTCAAACGCCAATTTTTGAGCGCTGTCATTGGCAATGCCGTCTTTACCATAAGGGCCCCCTATCCTGACGGGGGCCCCAAAGAACCGACAATTTCTCAGAAGATTTATTCCTAAAACATTTTTGTCGGGCACATTACACTTTTTTCACAAATAAAGTTACAGCTTACTAAGTAATTTGTCAATAAAGTGCATAGAAAGTGATATTCTAAAAAAAATTACTTTGAGGATATAATATACCTAATAGAAGATTTCGTTCACAGAAATCCCGAAAGATACCATTGTCGTTATCGTATCCGTGACATATTATCTTATATGTTTGATTACCCATAATAAATAATAGTAGATCATAGTAGAAAATAAAAACTGGCCAAGTGTGAGTCGGACTCGCGCACGAAGGGTTCCGTACCATTATCTGTAAAAAAACGGCAAAAAAACACGTTTGTTGTATGGGAGCCCCACTTCAATATTTATTTTATTCTATTTTTAGTATTTGTTATTATAGCGGCAACAGAAATACATAATCAGTGAAAATTTTAACTGTCTAGCTATCACGGTTCATGAGATACAGCCTAATATAATTCACTTTCTGTAAGGGCCCCGCATAGTTTAAGACGGCGTTGGTCATTGGTCCACTCCATACAGCTCCGCTTAGGTGAAAACTCAACCTAAGGGCCCAGAAAGTCCTATGAGAGCATGTGAACACAGTAACCCCGTCATCATGCACGGTAACCCGAATAAACTCGATAACTTGTTCTATTACCGGGAGGACGACCAACAATAATAATAATAAATAAATAATAGTGGACATTTCACACTGCGCCATCTAGCCCCAAACTAAGCAAAGGATGTACTATGGGAACCAGATAACTGATAGAATACTTATTCACATATATACCTACTTGTTTTTGTTAATAAAGACTTATATTATAATAACACCAAAACACAGAACAAACATCTATGTTCATCACAAAAATGTTTGTCCTTGGTGGTAATCGAACCCGCAACCTGCGAAGAAGGGTTAGGTTACAACCAAATGAGCTGTGAGGCTAGTCTAAGTGGTGTCAGGTTTACCTGCCAAAATAAATACTTTTGGCATCTATATCTGTGCTTCTATACTAATAGGTACAAATAAAATCATTTTGATAGACAGACGGACGTACGGACAGACGGATATACAGACGAACAGCGAAGGCATGGTAATTTTTACCCTTTGGTTACGGAACCCTAAAAAACACGAACCTCTAGAAGTTCAGTAGAAAAGTTTCGGTATCGCACGCAAACATACCTACTGTACAATACAATACAATGTATTATACGAGTAGGTACCTAGCTCATAATATCTTCTTCTATCTATAACTTCTCGGTTTCCAAAGCTAGAGCTTCCATAGGTTTATCAGAGTCACTAAATAGATCACCTTACGAATTAATTATTATATGAAATTGATTTTTTTGATCTACCTATAGCATGTTATTGAATGAAGTGATTTTAGTTGCGGAACCCTGAATTCGCGAGCCGTGCTCGCCCTTATTTATTTTATCAACTTTTTCGACATCGTCATAAAATAATAAACACGCTAACGTCTACTTATAAACTGTGCGTCGAATCGCTTTTCACGTGATCATTGCACCTGTATCCGATGACTCTACATTTGCCACAAAAAAATCTAAATACTCGCACAAAGGGGGTTAACAAGGTCAATTTATTGTTTGGAGGTGTCGATGACGAAGGCCCCAAGAGCCTGAGAGGTGGTCACATACGTGCCTGTCAAGATAAACATCGCGGCCGGCTGATAACGTGGTAACGAGCCCAACGTCCGCAGTACACTTGTGCTCACAAGTGGATTATTAAAAATTTAAACTTTTATGAAGCTATTTTAAAATAGGTTTGATGAACTGGCTGTAGACGATTTGTCGTTGATCGCGGACGAGTACTAACTACTTACTTATTATGTGTGAGTACCCGATGAACTTAAGGTGAACTTTTTCAGCCAGACTCGATTATTGATTTTAGTGGGTTTCAAATAGATACTCGTAGTCGTTATGGTAACATGGATCATCTGGGGGTTTAGCGTGAACCAACCGTCTAAATGTCGAAACTGACACTTTTTGTATAGTAAAAGTGTCAGTTTTGGTATTTTGACGATACGTTGTCGATATGATAGTGGTTCGTGCTCAGTTCACAGTAGATATTGTGAGCACTCGTTTAATGACAAAATAGAAAAAAACTTACGCATGTTTTGTTAGCAAAAGACACATTACACATAATAACCCACTTGATGTTTTAGCAACGTGATTACAAACTTAATCATTAATGTAAAACTTGTGTCAGCGTTTGTATTTCCACTTACAGTTGATTGTAAACAGCTTTTAAAACTCTGTTGTCTCTCCTTTATCTTTATAACAGGTAGATACTAATTATATGTTATTATTTAATACAATGTTATTACGAAAGTAAATATATGCCAGTGCTTCTTTATAAAATGGAAAACATTCGATAGACAGTGTTAAAACAATGATGTTTTTTAAATTATACATAACATGAATATCATTTGTTTAGGAAATTTTCGACACAAACGGATATTTAAGTTTTCATTGTGGTATGATTGTGGAACTCTTGAGAATAACTTGGTTCATTATTCATGAATTCTAATTACGAAACGTATACAACGGGCTCTTGGCTGTAATTACCATTAACTTACCTATTATTATCTGCATTGAAAAACTTGTTTCATTGTTATTAAGATGTGGCCTGATATGGTTTCATTTATTGATCGTTATTTGATGAAAACGTTTGTTTGTATTGTATAATTAAGTTTATTTGTTTTAACAAAACATTATTTGAGTAATTTATTTTTATGTCAGTATATTTACCTTCTTTAATAACATGATTGTATGTGTTTTAATTAGATGTGTTGAGAATTACACCCTATTGATGCGGTAGACAGGTTTGTGACTTTTTTGCATTACAATATTTATTAATATATATCTGTTAAACATATGAATAAACCTGACTATATAACTATACACTCTAATGACTAGGTAGGTACATCAAACTAGCCAACAAGCAAGCTAATCAATTTCGCTAGAAATACAATTACCAATGGTAACGATCAATGCAATCGTGTAATAGAGATCTACCCTCAACAAGATGCCTATAATGGACAACTAGCAATTTGCTAAATATTCGTATTAATAAATAGGTACTTATACTTACCATTAACACATACCTACGCTCATATGATTACTATAAAGTAAAAATAGTTACCTAGTTAAATCGCTAGAGCCACCAAATTAAAAGCTTCCAAGATGCGCCGATGGCAATAGCGGCTTGCCAATAATCGCTAGTAAACGTCTGAAGTTGACTGCTACAGGCACCGAACAGATAACTAACATTTAATGTAGGTATTTCTTTTTATGGGCTACCATTCGTAATGAGCTATAAGAAAATAATTAAAATAATACACTCAAAGCAATTACTTACCGTTATTAATGTTATCGACAATACAGAAGCCAATCGAAATAACGGAGGTATTCTTTTACATTATAGTGCGCCCGGGGCCCGAAGCGGTCAAAGACAATCCTTAAATTGAGAACTGGTGGTCGCTCGGGGCAGTTTTTATTTGAGAATATTTTCCTAACTAATTAAAAGCGTTGAAATAAGAAGATAAAAACTCGCTTCGTTATCGAAGGCATCGACCCGCTTTTGTGTTGTGGCCACCAGGGAGGCGCGGGTGCGGGCTCGGAGCTCGGAGCCGCGGTGGTAGCGTCCGCGAGGCGCTTAGCCGCACTCTGTAATTAACTAAAACCGAGCGAATCGCCCGCGCCACCGACCAATGTATCAGACATGCCACAACAAAGGATACAAACATTGCAAATATGCGCCTCCATGAATAATTCCACTCAATCGACCGACTACTGTCCGCGGACTCGAGCCGCACACACCCGCGGCACGCACGCTCGTTTACCTTTATTACATTCGGCTTTAATGAAATTCTTCTTTTCTGATTGATTTTAATAATCCATTCGCCATTCAATAAGACTCTTAACGATTGGAGAAAAATGAACAAATTTTTAATTGATAACGAACGACTAATACTAAATTGGATTTGCAAACTTTTTTCGAATGTCTTGTTACCCACGGATAAAATACCTATTATACCTACCTACCTATATATATCCGTTTCTTTTACGAGCTGGTAAGTAGATAACAATCTTTAAAATTTCTATACTTTTTTTATTTTGTTAATGACATTTTACAAGTTTTAATTTAACTTAACAATGTTAAAGTTAGTAATTGCCTAGCAATATCAAACTTGTACCCCTACGGCTATTTAATTTGATCATTAGTGTACCTATTTTGTGCACGCTACAACTTTTATTATATTGTACCAAACAGTTAGTTATATATTTTTTGTTTAAAGCTCAAGTCGAAAAGCTTTCTATTATTATAATTTTGTAACAACATGTGGTCCACAACATTACCGACTTTACGTATGACCTCATGATATATGATCAAATCTCTCTCATTGTTCTGTCAGTGTTGAGGACAATCACATCAATAAAATAAAACATAAAAAATATGTACCTACGTATCAGCAAATTGTAAATTACGAGCTCGGTGGCATGGCAGGCAAGTGCCCAACTAAGACGCAATAGGCGCGGGTTTGATCCCAGCGGCGAGGCAAATTAGTGCACTGATTTCGATGTATGATCGCCAAATATCTATTCTGTTAACACAATAGATTTGATATCCATGTAAAAATGAATCTAATTCAATAAAATCACAAAGATCAGAACTTTTAAAGTCAGTGGTATAAGGCTTGAAAGATCCAAGTTCCTTATTACAATCTCTAGTAAGACTACAGCAGTAATACTCGAAGTGCGAAAGTGTGATAAAATATAATTTAAAAAAATAAATACCTTTTATCGCCCTAGCGTCAATGGTTGATTTTATCGAGATATTATATTTAATTATATTTATATTATATTATATTTATTATAACGCTATACGTGTTCGTATAGCGTTGTCACTTTCGCTCTCTTACTATACATTAGAGGTTGTAGTACGGCCCTAGATCCTAACTGAATGACTGACTGCTATGACAGACAAAGGTATATTTGTTTTAGCAAAATTTCTGTGTATTTCGATGCAGTAGTTACCAACAAGTGAAAGTTCTTGAGGAGTTTTAAGACTGTTAAAGTCAAAAGAGTAAAATAAAAATATGAGTGTGTTTGAAGGTTTTGAAGGTCGTAAAAATGCCTTTCTAATGTTTATTTTAATTTAGTGTATTTACAGGTCTGATAATTAAATTCGGAAAAGATAACTTCACAGTTCGAATAGTCGTATATAATATAATTCTTCGAACGTGTGTTTGTCACATGACTTCTTCGGCTAGACTACTTCTAGACTATTCTCAATTATTAGGTACCATTAAATGTTGCACTGGGGATGAGAACCATGAGCCTATGATGATGTCAAAAAGTGTTCAGTTTGATTATAATATCTTAATACTTTGATAAACCTTATAGTTTACAGCAAATAGATACGAGTCGTAAGTTACAAGTGAGTTCTTCGCTAACGTCCCGTATCTACTTATTGAATTCATTTAATATTACTGATTTCATAAAAAAGCCTTTTATCGCCCTAGCGTCAATGGTTGATTTTATCGTGATATAAATCCAGATAATTAAGTGGTGTGACAAAAAGTGGAGGCGAGATATGTTTTCGGGCCGTCGACTCTTTTAAACTAGATGGTAATGAATGAACGCAGATAAGCCAAGATGAAGAGGATGGGTTCAGAGGACATGGGACAGGTTAGCCCTTTTGTGAACAACCATTTTCTGAATGAATGAATATTGTTGCGTGTGTGCGTTTGTGTGGACTTACACATACGTGCGTTTACTTTGTTTTATTTTTTATGTAGCAGAACCATTGTGACGAAGGCCGTCGACAGTAAAATGTTTGTTTTAAGTGATGATACTCGTAGTAGGTACTCGTATAATTATTTCTTTTACTTTACAAAAATACTTATGAAAGAACCTTTAACTTGTAGTTTTTGTTATGCACGATTGATTTTATCATACGCAGATTACTAGGTTCTAGATAAAGACTACTTTTAGAGTAGGTTACCATGGTTTCAAAACACCTAGACCCCGTAAAAATATATCCAGATCGTGCAAAAATTTGTCCGAGTGCGGAAATCACACACGTCTTAATCATATTTTATTTTATTTATTTTTAATACTAATACATCACATTTTACAAAGATACTAGCTGTTAACAGACGTTGTCTTGTCAAATTTCAATAATCCCATAGAAAAAAGCACTTTCCGTTTTTCCCGAACTTTACGCCACTCTTATCATTTAGGGGTATAAAAAATAACCTAGACGCTATGCACAGCCTACTAAATAAAAAAAATAATAATAATCGGTCGAGCCGTTACGGAGGAGTTTGGTTACAAAAACTGTGATACGAGAATTTTATATATTACAACTAGCCCACCCGTGACAGAGGTTGTCCTGTCAAATTTCAATAATCTAATAGAAAAGACAAAATGGTTTTAGTCTGTGATGTCAGATTTGTTGCATACCAGAGCCATCTATACAGAAATCATCCCTTTTGCGTTTTATTATTGTCTATTATATTTTTTATAGTCTATTATTTATTCGGATCGTTGTACAAAAATGTTTTTGTACAACGATGCGGACCGGAATGGATGAGGAAGGCAAGAGAAAGGGATGAATGGAGGGACTTAGGGGAGGCCTACGCCGCCGAGGCGACTATTGTGGAGGAATAGTGACTAGTTTTAAGTTACTTAAATTATGTTTAAAAAGATTGTGATGGCAATAGAATAAAGGCTTTTTTATTTTTATTTATTTATTTATTTATTATTTATTCGGGCATTATATCTACATCTACAGCAATTTTCAACTTAATCCTTTTTGTCGTTTAGGCCTGATTGAGGAACAAACATACATACAAACTCACAAACTTTCGCATTTATAATATTATTAGGATTAGGATTAGAAGAAGAAGAAAGATTGTACCTTAAAATTGTATTAGGTTTATTTAGGTACTCACATTAGTTGTAAATAGGTAAGTAACTGAGATTAGTTAACATCGCATTTACAATCAAATACAGTACTTGCTCAATAAGAAGCCACCCCAGGTCGTTCTTCGTTAGATCTGTGGTATTTTTATCTTAGTTACTTACGATAGTATTAATCCCACCAAAAACATTCTGTAAAAAACTAGCCGAGTCTCGATGGAGCTGCTTGTTTATCTCTAAAAAGTACTGAAATCTAGACAAAGTCGTGTCAAGTCTGAGGTTCTTTACTGCGATTTCTTTATTATTATAGAATGTTGTGTGACTTGGCCGTTGAACATTCTTTATACGTTAGTGGGTACAAGTCAATTTTGTTTACACGTAATGTTATATCTGTTGTAACTACAGATAATAGCCAATACAGGTATTGGTAATTGCACGCTAGTGTCTTATTTTAGGCTGTTGTTGATCTTGCAACACATGCATTCAGCATTGACAATGCTGACTTCTGCTGTCTTCTTGGAGCGTCAAATCGACCACCGATCTAACATAAAATAGACGTATTTTTTATACTGTTTGTTTCAGGCTCGCCTTTACATAAGTATTATTGAAATACGCAGCTTTATCAAGCCTACAATTTACTGGTTATTGAATCAACGTTTTCTAAGTGGCAATTTTCCATCGTTAATGGGTAGCGGTTCTGGCGACAGATTGGTGCAATGGTATCATGGAGTACCTGGTCTTGTACCCTTGTGTACTCTTCAACGGCCAAGTCACATAACATTCTATAATAATTAAAGAAATCGCAGTAAAGAACCTCAGACTTGACACGACTTTGTCTAGATTTCATTACTTTTTAGAAATAAACAAGCAGCTCCATCGAGACTTGGCTAGTTTTTTACAGAATGTTTTTGGTGGGATTTCACTTCTTTTTGTAGAAACGTGGGCTTATTGATTTATTTTATTAGATTTTCTTATTTGACACAGTTTTTTTTCTTTTTATGAGTAGTTTTTTATTATAAAAACAAATCGTAAGCGCGTTTAAAATACAGTCAGCGCCATCTAGCGACGTGTGCGGGTATCACCGCCACTCTTAATCCAATGCATTATATTTTGATCAAATTTTGAGCGAAATTAATATTTTAGTTTATTTAATTTGTTAATTTGTTTATTCAATTTGTGTAATGTTCGAGTAGAATAAAGTTAATCGTTCGACTATTTCTTCTTGTAAACTTGTAAGTATAAGTAAGTATAAAAGCCAGTCTAGTCTTATCCAGAGTTTTCCTTTAATTTTATTGCGTACTAGCAGTCCGCCCCGGCGTCGGCGTCGCACGGATGTAATAATGATATTATAGGTAATTTTTTACACCTTGGGTTACATTATCGAATTTTTCATAAGGATCCCTAATAAAACTTTTAGTTTCGCAGACTTTTTTTGTAGATATTGATGTCCTCTTTAAAACTGTAGTACATCACTTTGCTCTATTGTCAACAATTTCCGCAGAGTACGCGATATAAGGATTTTTTTGGATTTTTTTCACACGTTGGGTTACATTATCGAAGTTTTCATACGGATCCCTAATAGTGAGACATATATGGTATTGCATACTTTTTTGTAGATATTGATGTCCTCTTTAAAACTGTAGTACATCACTTTGCCCTATTGTCAACAATTTCAGCAGCGTACGCGATCTATGGATTATTTTGTTTTTTTTTACACGTTGGGTTACATTATCAAAGTTTTCATACGGATCCCTAATAGTTAGACATATAGTATTGCATACTTTTTTGTAGATATTGATGTCCTATTTAAAACTGTAGTACATTACTTTGCTCTATTGTCAATAATTACCGCAGCAAACGCAATATAAGGATTTATTTTTTATTTTTTCACACTTTGGATTACATTATCGATGTTTTCATACGGATCCCTAATATTTTTGAAAATATACTATAGCCTATGTTCATCAGGGATAATGTAGGATTCTAATGGTGAAAGAATTTTTCAATTCGGTCCAGTAGTTGAATATTTTTTGTAAAGGCGGTATGTCGATC
This sequence comes from Hydriomena furcata, assembly GCA_912999785.1. NCBI lineage: Eukaryota > Metazoa > Arthropoda > Insecta > Lepidoptera > Geometridae > Hydriomena > Hydriomena furcata. Next base: position 8,181,423 of record OU538821.1, read on the forward strand.
TCTAATAGTTTGGTTAGGCTTTTGTGTTTTCTTATCAGGGTCACCAGGTACTCCAGATCTTCGATTATCCTAGTTTTTATGGTTTTCCCTTTATGTGGCCATTAAACCCTAACTCTGTACCAAATTTCAGCTCTCTGAGTTTATGGGAAGTACTAGTTCTATTCTGATGATCATGAGTGAGTGAGTGAGTGAGTGAGTGAGTGAGTGAGTGAGTGTCTGTCTAAAATTCGAAACTTTGCTTTCGCTTAACTTCGTAACTAAATGACCTACAGACTTGAAATTTTGGATTTTAAGTATGTGATTATGGCTTACTAGATGACGAAAATTTCAGCGTTCTGGTCTTATCCAGAGGTTCTCAAATAGGGGCCTGAAAATGCGGCGAAATGGTTCCAGTAAAGGATGGTACGGCAGTGTTTGCTTCGCGCTCGACTTGGCGGGGGCACTGCCGTGCCCCCAAATATTGAAAGAATGGGTTAGATATCTAAACATAATGGCTTTGTTATATAATAATCCAGTAGTTGAGCTTTCCGTACAGAACTCCAGTTAGGGTTGGATTACACTTGCTCAAAATATGTTATATATTTCACAGTTTTTGGTACTACTAAGTATGTATTAATACAATACAGTAAAATATTGAGCGTTATTATTATATTACTTAGCGTTTTAGAGATTACGCTCGGACAAAATAATACTAAATTTGGTAACATTACTATTGATTTTTTATTTTTTTTACCAAAAAATATATAGCTTCTTCTTAAATAATTAAGTTATTATTTTTAAGGCACCCTAAAGCCAAGATAAAATAAAAATAAAACATTTTATGTCTTACCGATTCTATTCGGGATAGAAGCCCAAAAATATCAAAAAACTATAACCATTCTAAGTATATCACACAGCCTCACAGCTCAGTTGGTAGTAACTCTGCCTTCTGCGGTGTAGGTTGTGGGTTCGATGAGTTTGTTCGATCGAGATGTTTGTTCTGTGTCTGGGTGTTAATACGTATAATAAGTATATATAAATTTACAAAATAAAAGTATAAAAGTATTATATCAGTTATCTGGTTCTCCTATAGTACAAGCTTTGCTTAGTTTGGGGCTAGATGGCGCTGTGTGTAAAGTCCGCCAATATTTATTTATTTATATTACGGATAAATATGAAGTTGCATAAATGGTGCTTACACAAATTGTATAAACTTGGTTGTAAAAACACGATAAACAGGTTGTTGAAGACTCAAATTAAACACAAAACCGCGTGGAGTGCTAATTAGTTTACTTTTACTGCATTGTTGAGTGAGTTAGCGTTCATAGATTTTCGCGGTTCAATGTAGTTGAATCTAAAATGTTACATCTGTTAAACTATTTACTACCACTTCCTAATACATGAACTTTACGACCTATTCTCAAGGAATTTTAATTATAGTAAGTGGCATGAAATTATTTCTGACAAATAGCCCACATCTTTGATACTGTAAATTGTTATATTATTCTAAAATATTTGTCGGCGAGATATTTGTATTAACTGATCTAAAATTATAATTTACCAGTGTTGTACCTGGCGCTTTCTCTAAGTTTGTAATCCATACGGCGCTGCGGCCCTTCTTAGTATTATAATCTAATTCTAAACACGGAATATATTAAGCAGTCAGCGCAAGTTGTTACCCTCTCAGAGGTGGGTACAGCTAGGTATGTGATACTACAAATCTTCAACTGTCCTGAAGTTTAAGAGCCTGACGCGCCTAAGTTTTGTTGTTATGCATGATTCATAAGCGCGGAAAAAACTCGTATATTTTAGTTATTATTATGTTTTAAAGCAATTCATTTCATAAAGTTTGTAATTGTGACTCCGCGATTAAACCTAATCCAAACACGTCAAGTATTCTACTATATCAAGAAATTTATTCATCATCAGATCAGCTAATACTGCATTTTTATCATTGTTTTTAACTCGTGCAGGTATCATCGTTTCCATTTTTGTACTGTACACCTTTGTTTAATGTTCCAAATAAAGATTATTATTATTATTATCTATTATTATTTTTTAAACAATATAAATTAGTATACTTATCTATCTCTTAGGTTAAGCAAAGGTTTTGAAACAGGCGATTTTATTTATTATTTATTCATATTTAAATAGACAAAACGGGAAATATTTAGTTGTGGTCAATCAATCCCAAAGGTAGAACGCATCACAACTGTCACTAATCAAAACGGACCATAGACAAAGATTGTATTAACTATAGGTTTTAAACAAGTTTGTTTGCTATGCTTAGTTATTGACTGCCAAAATTTAAAAATTCTTTTGATCATAAGTATCCTAAGAGTTTGGCAGAGATCACATCGACCTCTAAAACATTTCAATCAATATCCCAAAAGGTAGTGGATAATGCAGTGTATGCACTGTGTATTGCCAATAGAGATGTAAAAGATACGGCCTTATGCTCTAGAATATTATAAATAAGCTACTTTTTATCTTGGCCACAAGAGCAATGCCGCGGGCGGACGCTAGTAATTTTTAGGGTTCCGTACCCAAAGGGTATAAACGGGACCCTATTACTAAGACTTCGCTGTCCGTCTGTCTGTCACAGGGCTATATCTCATGAACCGTGATAGCTAGGCAGTTGAAATTTTCACAGATGATGTATTTCTGTTGCCGCTATAACAACAAATACTAAAAACAGAAAAAAATAATTATTTAAGTTGGGCTCACATACAACAAACGTGATTTTTTAGCCCTTTTTACAGATAATGGTACGGAATCCTTTGTGCGCGAGTCCGTCTCGCACTTGGCCGGTTTTTATTAATTAGTGTGATTTTCAACCTATTTCGTACCTTTTTTGTGATAATTTTTGTAAAGCAGTTTTTGCATTGTTCCGTTACAAAAAATCATTTCAACTTTCATCTCAATACGACCATCAGATACAATTTTCCATAAAATGTGTTACAACCCCCGGGGGCCAATTTTTATAAACCGTTTCTTACATTTTGTAAAGAATGCCTTACACGTTCAAAGTCACTTACGTGGTCCTTGGGTGACCAACAATGTATTAACAATAAATATAATAATAGATGGATCACCAACAAAAAAAATATACATGTACTGATAACCTCCTCTTTTTTTCATTGGTTAAAAATGGTTTCCTTCACCGTTTTGAGCACGTGTTTTTAATGCGCATATAAATTTTTCGAACAGAAAAATCTATTGATGTACGCCGGGATTCGAACCCACGACCTTCAGATTGAAAGTCGAGGTACCTCTCACTCGGCCAACACGGCTCATCGGTTTGTAATTAGAACGGATTGCAACAAAACTTAAATAAACAAGGGGCGTGACTTATTGCAACTATGAGTAGGTTTTACTTATTAACACTAAGTAAAAGATCTTAGCTACAATAACAAAAAAACGATTTTCTAGTTGTTTTTACAAAAGCCAGTCAACCATTGGAAGCACAATTGATAGTCTTAATAAAACAGCTGTAAATATTTTATAGTTCGTTAGTTTTATAGTTTTATATATTGGAACTAAAGTAAAACTCGATTTGCAGAATGCAATCGTTTGAATTTTCAATTAAATTAATTTATGCTCTTGATTGTAATCAAATTTGCATATTAACATATTAAATTGGGTATTGGAAATGAAGAATTGGTTAGTTTTCAAGAAAGGTTTGTAGGTACATGTAGGACTTGTCGTTAACTAACTCGTAAATAAAAAACGAACCTTGATGGTTTGAGCTATTAATGGTTTAAATTTTTCTTTTAAAAGTGGGTATCCTACGATTCCTACTAATATTAAAAATGCGAAAGTTTGTGAGTGGTTGTGTGTGTTTGCTACTTTTTCACGCAAAAACTACTAAACGGATTAAAATGAAACTTTACAGTAATATAGCTTACATATCAGAATAACGCATAGGCTACTTTTATCTAGGTACCTACCACCCGTGCGAAGCCGGGGCGAGCAGCTAGTAATATTATAAATGCGAAAGTTTGTGAGTGAGTGTGTGTTTTTAGGTTTAATCTAGATAATAAATGAAATAAAAACGATTGGCGAAGCTTTTCTCGATAGATTTATTTTCCAAATTTGGGTCTTCCAAAACTCTAGGTATTTATGTTGTATTATGTATTTATTCATGTTTATGATTCGTTACTAGCTATATACTAGCTAATTAAGCTTATCCGGCTAGACTCAGCCATACAAAAAAACAAAGATTGCACTAATGCACAATTGCAATTAATTAAAAAGTGCAGACGAAATTAATATTTTTAAAATCAACATCCAACATTACATTTGTGATATAAATAATAATTTAATTATGTTTAAAAACGAATAAAACTGGTCAAGTTTCGAGCCACGCGCAATGTAAGGTTTCGTAGTTTACACAGCTAACAACGTTATATAAGTAATTTTCAACTATATTTGCACTAAAAAGTTTACTTCTAGTTTACGAGTAGGTAATCGTCGAGCAACTTAGAAAATACATTTTCTTAGTTGGTCGATGATTACTCGTAAACATGTAAAGCCTACATAACCGTGTTAGTTCTTTAAATTCGTTATATGTACTTCAACCGTACCGTGATTTTTTTCACACCTCCAAAACCAATCGTTTAGGTAGGTTTTAGGAGGCTGGTAGGATTTAGTGGGGGATACTTTGACTCTGACAAAATTTTGCACTTTAATATTTCACAAACCCTTAATCGAAAAGTTGTCTTCGCAAACCCAAAAAGAGTCATCAAAATCGGTTCACCCAGTCGAAAGATCCGAGGTATCAAACATAAAAAAAGTCTTTTGTCAAAAATTTTTAAATTAAGCTTTTCAAACAAATGCTTTGAACTTTTTGTAAACATTATGCCATCAAAAACATAACTTGTAAAGAAAAAAAAACATAAAGCCAAGTCTCGCAACGCAACTCAGTTCTTCTACCGTAAAAAGTAGTGAGATCCATGTAATACCAAGTCGGTTAATTTATTCAGTCCCTACTTTAAGGGTCCTTCTGTCTTAAGTTATTACGTAAATGTTAGCTAATTACGTAATAACATAAGTCAGAAGGACCCTTAAAGTAGGGACTGAATAAATTAACCGACTTGGTATTACATGGATCTCACTACTTTTTACGGTAGAAGAACTGAGTTGCGTTGCGAGACTTGGCATTTTTTACAAGTTATGTTTTTGATGGCATCTCATTTATTTTTGTAGATAGCCCTACTTTTTAGGGTTCCGTACCTAAAGAGTAAAAACGGAACCCTGTTACTAATACTCCACTGTCCGTTCGTCCGTCTGTCCATCTGTACGTCTGTCCGTCTGTCTGTCTGTCGGTCTGTCGGTCTGTCAGTCCATCTGTCTATCACAGGGCTGTATCTCATGAACCATGATAGCTAGACAGTTGAAATTTTCACAGATGATGTATTTCTGTTGCCGCTATAACAACAAATACTAAAAACAGAATAAAATAAATATTTAAGTGGGGCTCCCATACAACAAACGTGATTTATAGATAATGGTACGGAACTCGACGTGCGCGAGTCCGACTCGCACTTGGCAGGTTTTTTTAGGATTTTTACACTAAACACTAATTGTGTTTCAAATTTGAAGCTTCTATGTCTGCTAGAAGTGCCTTAAACTTTTGATGATCGGTCAGTCAGTCAGTCAGTCAGTCAGTGAGTGAGTGAGTGACAAAATAGGAAACTTTGACTAGTTATAATTCTTAAACTACTGGTTCAAATTGAATGAAATTTGAAATATACCGTGTTTATATAGTGACTGCTACTGACGGTTACTGAAAATTCAGGCTTCTAGTTTTATCCACAACGAAGTTATAGGGGGTCGAAAATGGCCTGAACTGCTTCGAGAAAAGGATGGCACAGCCGTGCCGCTTTATTGCTTGACTTGGCGGGGGCACTGCCGTGCCCCCAGATTACTATTTACGATAGTAATGGTAAATGATACGTTGCAGAACTTATACGGTTTCGCGGGGAATGGATAAGGTTATTGACTGATGTTGTTAAATTAAGTGTGACGTGCAATTTTATTTAGCACGTACTAAGTACTCTAAGAACAAGTATTTAAAAGACGAATTGTGAAAATTTTATTCTATTGTAACTATAAATACGGCAGATTACCACGTTTCTTGTTGTATTGCTGACGTTTGATAGTTTTAATTCTATAATTTTAAACTACTTTTTTTTTATAAATTTATTAATATGGTGGACATTTCACACATCGTCATCCAGCCCCAAACTAAGCAAAGCTTGTACTATAGGAACCAGATAACTGATAAATAACTTATATACTTTTTTTTTGTAAATACATGCTTATTATACTTAACACCCAGACACAGAACAAACATCTATGTTTCATAAAACGGAAAAAGTGATAAAACTGCATTATTTTGAAAACCATCAAATTTAAAAAATAATTGTTTCTAATTTAGGTAGCTAGTATGATTATCTAACGAATTATATAAAAATGAACGTTTTAGCTACTTATTCATAGTTTTGATTAAAAACGAAACTAGTGTTTTTAAAGAGCCAACTTTGAAAAATAAATCTATCGAGAAAAGTTTCACCAATCGTGTTTCTGTCTTTAATTTATCTAGATTAAATCCTTAAGTTATCTTTGTCATAAAAAACAAAACTGTATGTTTTGCGGTTATTGACAAAAAGCGATTCTGCATTCATCAAAAACATTTATTACTCGTCGTAATACATTTCTTTGTCTATACTTAGTACGTTTTGATTAGTGACATTTGTGGTGCGTTTTACCTCTAGATTGTTTTGACGACAACCAAATATTTCCCGTTTTGTTCATTTAAATACGAATAATTAATAAATAAATATCACCTGTTACAAAACCTTTGCTTAACCTAAGAGATAGATAAATATTTTATTTTATGTTGTATAAAAATCGTTGTTTTAATAATTTTTTTTCAATTTAAACCGTTATTTAAAAATTAAAATGTTGTTAAAATGCCCACAACAACCCACACTAATTAAAACATTAAAAAAAAAAACGGATCACGTCTGCAATCCCCAAGTACGGTAGACATCCTCTCAGATCTCCAGACTCTCAGATCCTTTGAAGATGTCTAGGGTGGGTAGACAGAGGCATGTCCGAACATTAGATTTGACACATGCCCACATTCTGCAGTAGTTAGCATTCCATACGTGACAGGTTGCTAGCCCATCGCCGCTTAATAATACTAACTGATTTCCTCACGAAGTTTTCCTTTACCGTTTTACCGCATATACATTTTTCGAACAGAAAAATGGGATATTCGAACTCACTATCTTCAGATTGATGTCCATAATATTACCTAAAAACCGGTGTGCCAAGACAAACATCATCCAGATAACTTCCCTAATCCTGCTCATCCACACCAGGCAACCTTCGAACTAAGCAAATACAACACTAATAAACCGCCCTACAATAGGTGTCGTATCAGACCCGTCGTCTATGTTACTGGTTGGTGGATAACAATAGAATGCCAGATTATTGACTATACGCACATTTGCATGTATTACTCGTATGTATTGGATAAATCGATGGAATTGAAGCACTCACGCACGATGTAGACATGCCTCAGTTTAGAACAACCTTTGTCTTGCGAAGTTTCGCGTCTTGATGTATTCCGATGTATGTTTAAGTTATTTCGCAGAAAGAAGTTCAGGGTTTCTTGTTTCTTGGTTTTGGATTTGAAACACGTGTGACTTAAACACGCTTGAACTTGATGCAATATCATTTTTAGGGTTCCGTACCCAGAGGGTAAAATCGGAACCCTATTACTAAGACTTCGCTGTCCGTCTGTCTGTCTGTCTGTCTGTCTGTCTGTCCGTCCGTCCGTCTGTCTGTCACAGGGCTGTATCTCATGAACCGTGATAGCTAGACAGTTGAAATTTTCACAGATTATGTATTTCTATTGCTGCTCTAACAACAAATACTAATAACAGAATAAAATAAACATTTAAGGGGGCTCCCATACAACAAACATGATTTTTTTCGCCGTTTTTATAGATAATGGTACGGAACCCTTCGTGTGCGGGTTTGACTCGCACTTGGCCGGTTTTTATGTTTCTAACTTGTCACCCTCGCGACATCGTTCAATTTACGTGTGTCTGGTCGGAGAGATCTCTTGGATTCAAGTCTAACAAAGGCGTAAATTTAGTTGCTAATTGTAGTAATTAGATGCCATCATCCAAAAAATTGTAGCGCGTGAACTAAGATAGCTATGTAGGAAAAACAGAAGCTCTCCGACCAGACGTCTGAAAAAAAAATATCTTAAAGATAAGATCTGGTCGGAGAGGACCAGACACATACGTTCACGTTTAGTTATTTTCAAACAGGCTTCAACAGAACGCTGCAATCGTTTAGATGTTAAATTTTGGAAATTTTATTCTTAAAGTATGACAATATCTAAATTTAAAAATTTTTAGGTGTAGATAGATCTGTCAGTCAGTCAGTAATGCAAGATAACGCATTACATTTAGACTATTAGGAAGAATCATCTACTATATAAAAGAAAGTCGGGTTTGTTACAACACTTATTTAATTCAAGAACAGCTGAACCGATTTGGCTGAAAATTCGTGGGGAGGTAGATTAGAGCCAGGAAAAAGACAAAGGAAACTTTTTATAACGGGAACGGGAACTGAACTTAACCATTTGTTAATTCTAAAGCGATACGAAGTTCGCCGGGTCAGCTTGTTATATAAATAAATAGGACCACGACTGTAATCCTCAAGTATGGTAGACATCTTCTCAGATCTCCAGACGCTTAGATCCTTTGAAGATGTCTAGTGGGGGTAGTCAGAGGCTCGTCCAAACATTATATTTGGCACATGCCCACATTTTTCAGTAGTTAGCATTTCATACGTGACATGTTACAAGCTCATCGCCGCTAATAATAATAATAACTGGTTTCCTCACGATGTTTTCCTTCACCGTTTTGAGCACGTGTTTTTGATGCGCATATACATTTTTAGAACAGAAAAACCCATTGATGCACGCCGGGATTCGAACCCACCGTGTCGAGGTACCTCCCACTCGGCCAACACGGCCGAAATGCATAATACTTAATAGTGGCTAACTCGATTGGCAGTCGCAAAAGTTTTATCAACAGTTCCGAAATGGCTACTATTATATTCCGTTTCTATTTTCATGAGAGGTAGAAGTTAGATTTAAACACGACACCATTTCTCCATTTGTTAAATCGAGCACAAAGTTATTAAAATACACAACAAATATATATAATAATTCGCTCGAAACGCTTTAGAAATTGAATTTGCATAGTTTGAACTATATTATAACAATAGCAGGATTTTCACGGTACTAATGAAGAATAAAATATTTTTTTATACCCTAAGATAAATTATTGCAATATCCGTAAGAATCTTATTCTTTTAAATAAATGATGATATGACCTTGATGATAATGTAACTTTTGATAAGTGAAAGAATTTCTTGAATTGATCCAATAGTTTATTAGTAAGAAATAAAAAATAACAACAAGATAGGATCACGACTGTAATCCCCAAGTATGGTAGACAGACTCTCAGATCTCCAGGTAGAAATCCTCTCAGATTTAGGCGCTTAGATCCTTTGAAGATGTCTACTGGGGGTAATCAGAGGCCCGTCAATACATAATATTTGGCACATTTTGCAGTATTTAGCATTCCATACGTGACAGGTTGCAAGCCCATCGCCGCTTATATATTAATACTTATATATGTTAACGGGTTTCCTCACGATGTTTTCCTTCACCATTTAAGATGCGCATATAATTTTTTCGAACAGAAGATCCATTGATGCACGCCAGGATCGAACCCTCGACCTTCAAATTGAAAGTCGTGGTACATCCCAATCGGCCAACACGGCTATACATTCAATAGTTTTTTAGTAAGTTCATTACATAAAAACACAAATTTTACCTCTTTATATTAATAGTGTAGATTAGAACGTAGCTACGAGTACAATCAAATAACCGCACAGCCGTATAGCAATACTTTCAGGTAAAAGGAAAATAAAGAAAGTAATTGAGCACAATATTCTCTTCAATCGTCATCATTATGTAAACGTAATCGTTTCCCTTACTTCGAAGGCTTCGGTATATTCCGTTTGCATGTCGAATTGCTTGATACGAACTGTATTTACGGAAATATTACTTTTTCAATTACCTATTGAACGACAAACTGCGATCGTGTAGTAGTTTCCGTCTTTGAAGTGATATGTGAAATGTTTGGTTTATTGTATAAATAAAATAAGTAAATACATATTGGCGGACTTTACACACAACACCATCTAGCCCCAAACTAAGCAAAGCTTGTACTATGGGAACCAGATAACTGATAGAATACTTATTTACTTTTTTTTTGTAAATACATTTTTATTATACATAGTAACACCCAGACACAGAACAAACATCTATGTTCATCACACAAATGTTTGTCCTGGGTGGGGATCGAACCCACAACCTACATCATAGAAGGCAGAGTTACTACCAACTAAGCTGTGCCAGTCTACCCGGATAAGACGAAAAACGTGATAAAACTGCATTATCTTAAAAACCATCAAACTTAAAAAGAAACTGTCTATAATTTACTTAGCTAGTATGATAATCTAACGAATTATATAAAAATCAACTGTTTAGCTATTCATAGTTTTGATTAAAAACGAAACTAGTGTTTTTGAAAAGCAAACTTTGGAAAATAAATCTATCGAGAACAGTTTTACCTATCGTGTTTCTGTCTATAATTTATGTAGATTATATCCTTAGCTTATCTTTGTCATAAAAACAAAACTGTATGTTTTGCGGTTATTGAGAAAAAACAATTCTGCATTTATCATAAACATTTATTACTCGTCTTAACATCGGATTTAAATTATCCAATGGCATGAAATATTCATTGTTTCAATCAGATGATAATACTCGTATTTACATAGTGTAAGTAGTACAGATAGGTAAGTAAAGGTACACGCATATAATCAGCGCCACGTGCACATTTTCCCACAAGATCTTGTGACATGTAAATGCATTCCAGGGGAGTTCGTCTTGGAAAGCTCTTAGCGTTGGAGCAAGTTACCTACGATCCCTATGTCTGAACTGGGAAAATTCAACATGAACGAAGTTGCACTTCAAACTTCTTCAGATTTATTGTTGAATGGAACTGAACAGCATACATTTTCAATTCGTTTCCATAAGTTTGACGACAACTTAAGAACTAAATCCTTGTCCTATTTTTAGACTCTCTTTTAAATCTCATATCCACAATGACCTTTACTATTTTTTAGGTAATTGTTTATACTGATTTATAATAATCTAGCTATCTATGTAGGTAATGTGAAACTGGCAAATCGGAGACGCCATTTCTCGATCAACAATTAGGTAGACAACTTATTGACCTAACATGACCAAATTTTGACATAAACCTAAATTAACACTTACTGCACTGCTAAATGTGGGTATGTGCCAAAAGTAATGTTGGCTCTTCTTAGTACCCTCTTCAGACATCTTTAAAGGTTTGAGCGCCGTTTGATCTGAGAGGATGCCAACAATTAGGGATCTCAGTAAAAATCCTATTTGTATATTGTTTTTCTACATGCCCAATTCAACCAATTCACGTTAAACAAGAAAAGTATCGATAAAAGTGTTAACGAGTTAAACTACTAACTACTAAAATAAATAAGAGTTAACTGCTAATTATTTGTTAGTCACTCTTAATCGCTATTGCCTAAGCTTTATTGCTGTATGTTTATAATTCTATATCTAAACGATCAATATGCTAATGGTAATGATAGTAGGTATTGTGCGCTCACATAATGTGCATAAGAACTAGCTTAAGTTGAAGTTAACCTGTAGCCTGAGCACGAACCATCATCGTATCGACAACGTATCATCTAAATTTCAAAACTGACACTTTTTAAAAGCTTTTATTCAACTTGCAATGTAGTGACTATGTTTGTTAAGGTGAAATCTTGTTCTCCGATTTAGCTGAAATTTTGCATACTTATGTAACTTCGGTGACAATGCAATATAGTGACAGCGAGCTGATCTGATGATGGAGTGAGGAGCTGTTTAACGGAACTCCTCAGTAAATAGTCGGATTGAGATAAAACTTTGCATACCTATAAATCTCCAATAACAATGTAAAATATGGTACTATCGAGGTAGTCTGACGAGGGATCTCGGATGTAGCCATAGGAACTCCTCAACCACACAACATAACCACATCGTGTTTGGGCTCGTTGAATTTGTCTTGATGAGTACTAGAGCCATGGAATTTATAAAAGCTTGATATCACTACATAGTATAAAGCAAAGTCACAAGCAAAGTAGCTTTCCGCTTCCCGCGTCTGTATGTAATATGTATGTATGTATGTTTGCTTATATCTTTAAAACTACATAACGGATTTTGATGCGGTTTTTTTTAATAGATAGAGTGATTCAAGAGGAAGGTTTATATGTATAATACATGCATAATATAGTAGAGAAACACTGATAATTTTAGAGGTTTCTAATGTGATGTCGTAAATAAACACATTTTTTTTCTACAATAAAGTCCGCGATGGTATTAGAAATGTCTTACGCACAGCGAAGCGGGCACGGGTCAGCTAGTTAAAAATATATTCAAGAAAAACTTATTGTATAGTAAAAGTGTCAGTTTTGGCATTTGGACGATACGTTGTCGATACGATAGTGGTTCATGCTAATTCCTCTGTATCGCATTCCACATTAGCACAGGAAACAAGACAGTCATAACCATTTTTAACGTTTTACTAGTAACGGATGGCTGAGTGGGAAGCTAGGAGTAACTTTCAAAGCACCGATACCTTGCGTGCGTGTCAAACCCGCATGCAAGGACTGGAATAGTTTGTGTTCATTAAAAAAAAATGATATTTCAAAGGCGATAAAGAAACGAAAACGTCTGTAAACATATTTGACACGTGTACAACAGATATAAGCAACACAAGTGGCGTGGATAAGTTGTTTCCGCTACATAGCTGAGTGGCTCGGCAAGCGATTTTTTTTTGGTCGGTCGATTAGGTAATAGCCCTGCAGGCTTATTTTGTAAAAATCGATCTTCATTGCCACAGATTTTTAATAAAAATACCTATTTCATAGTTACTATTATAAAATCATTCACTCTATTCTAAGATTTTTTAATAGTTAGGGTCAAAAACCGGGTTGTGGTGCCTACCCCGGTTTTGAGCATTTTCAATTTTGGCAGTCAATAACTAAGCATAGGAAACAAACTTGCTTAAAATCTGTAGTTAATACAATTCTTTGTCAATGGTCCGTTTTAATTAGTGACAGTTTTGATGCGTTAATAAAGATCTCTAGACCTTTAGACTTGATTAACTACAACTAACCTAAGACATATATAAATACTCTATTCTATGTTGTTTATAAATCGAAGTTTTAATCATGTTTTCAATATAAACCGTTTATTTGAAAATTAAAATGTTGTTAATGCCACAACCAGCGCTTTCATCCTACTATGGACAAAAATTCGATCGATGTTCAGATCTTTGCCAATGAAAATCAGCAGGTGAAGCTCGATTTTTACGCAATAAACCTGCAGGTAAATATATTCATAGTCGTTATTTTTTTCTTACCCGCCACTGTTCGAACTAACATTATTTTTACTGATATTAATGTTTTTTTTTATTTACTTATAATCGTTTGTTCAACGACTAAGAATACCAGGGTAAGTTTATTAGACTATGCTCGAGTTTAGAGGCAGATGTATGGGTATAATATTATGCTTGTATGATTAACCTCTGGCTATAATGACGTCCATTTGCAAAACGCTTTCACTAGTATATAGTTTGAGGAAAAAAAACTGGATAGTTGCGAGTCAGTGCGAAACTATACTTAGTGTATAGAGTTATCTAATAGAAAGAAAGAATAAATTTATATTGTGTCAACATAATCTCTTAAAACTAAACAAAACACATACATATTGGCAACATTGACAACAAAATTGGTCACCACTCAGCTAGTACTACTAAGTCTTCCTTGGAAATAAAGACTTTTGTTTAGGTTATTCTGTAAACTAGTGAAGTTCCTCAATCAGTAGGTATATTATTATTAACTTTGAAACCAATATGTATTTTAACAAGAGGTATAAAAATATATTTGTCTTATTTTTCCTTTCATATTAAATATGTAAAGCCGTGTTGGACGAGTGGGAGGTACCTCGATTTTCAATCTGAAGGTCGTGGGTTCGAATCCCGGCGTGCATCAATGGATTTTTCTATTTGAAATATTTATATGCCCATCAAAAACACCTCACAAAACGGTGAAGGAAAACATCGTGAGGAAACTAGTTAGTATTCTTATAAGCGGAGATAAGCTACACTTTTTGTATAGAAAAAGGGTCAGTTTTTGCATTTCAACGATACGTTGTCGACACGATAGTGGTTCGTGCTTAGGCCACTGAAAGAGAGACAGGCACAAGAGTGATCTTAAAAAAGCTTTGTGATTTCAGATGTTACGGAACCCTAAACCGACAAGACAGAAACTACACAAAACTAAAAGCTTTACTTAGGAGGCACTGAATTCTTATTATAATCAAGTTACGAAAAATCGTGACGAAAACTTATTAATCAAAAGTGTAATACAACGAGTAGTTAAAACTGATTTCATTAAACGCTGTTAAACTGTACAAGACTTCAAAATTTTAACATTGTTAAAACCCTTAGCCTAACGAGACAAAGCTTAAAATAATACAGTGGTTATGTTAGTAGCTGTCTTCTTACCTAGTGATTAATTACCACATACTTTTAACGAAGAAAACATCGTTTTGTTTCTGGTTAACGAGCGTTAACTTGATAAATAATTAAAAGTTAACAAACATAGTTTATGACTTAGGCCATGGTAGGTGGGTATCCACATTTGATAAATCTATATTTATAAAACAAAGTCATGTTAGTTACACAATTTATTACTAAAGAACTTTTCTGTTGATTTTCTTGTCATGTATGGAATGCTAACTTCTGCAAAATGTGGGCATGTGCCAAATATAATGTTTGGACGTGCCTCTATACCTCCCCCCCCTAGGCATCTTTAAAGGATCTAAGCGTCTGGAGATCTTAGAGGATGTCTACCGTACTTAATAAACAAAACTTTATTATGCCAAAAATGTAAATTAGTTTTATTACTCAGGTACATACGAACTTGTTCAATTTGAAGCATTGAAATATAACTTGAGGGTAGTTTGAGTTACCACTAGATAAATAAAAAAAGCTACCAATAAACTGTCACAGAATACAAAAAATATTACTATAAAATAAAAAGCCGTAAGTAATAAAATTCAATTGAATTTACTTATATCCGATAAAATCTTCTGTAAACATTGTGAAATTTACTGGCATCACGGCTCAGTATAAGTATTCTGCGCCGTAGGTCGTGGATTTGATGCCTAACCATGATCAACAGTTGCGTGAATAGCATAGGATCCAATAGTTTATTAGTAAGAAATAAAAAATAACAACAAGATAGGATCACGACTGTAATCCCCAAGTATGGTAGACAGACTCTCAGATCTCCAGGTAGAAATCCTCTCAGATTTAGGCGCTTAGATCCTTTGAAGATGTCTACTGGGGGTAATCAGAGGCCCGTCAATACATAATATTTGGCACATTTTGCAGTATTTAGCATTCCATACGTGACAGGTTGCAAGCCCATCGCCGCTTATATATTAATACTTATATATGTTAACGGGTTTCCTCACGATGTTTTCCTTCACCATTTAAGATGCGCATATAATTTTTTCGAACAGAAGATCCATTGATGCACGCCAGGATCGAACCCTCGACCTTCAAATTGAAAGTCGTGGTACATCCCAATCGGCCAACACGGCTATACATTCAATAGTTTTTTAGTAAGTTCATTACATAAAAACACAAATTTTACCTCTTTATATTAATAGTGTAGATTAGAACGTAGCTACGAGTACAATCAAATAACCGCACAGCCGTATAGCAATACTTTCAGGTAAAAGGAAAATAAAGAAAGTAATTGAGCACAATATTCTCTTCAATCGTCATCATTATGTAAACGTAATCGTTTCCCTTACTTCGAAGGCTTCGGTATATTCCGTTTGCATGTCGAATTGCTTGATACGAACTGTATTTACGGAAATATTACTTTTTCAATTACCTATTGAACGACAAACTGCGATCGTGTAGTAGTTTCCGTCTTTGAAGTGATATGTGAAATGTTTGGTTTATTGTATAAATAAAATAAGTAAATACATATTGGCGGACTTTACACACAACACCATCTAGCCCCAAACTAAGCAAAGCTTGTACTATGGGAACCAGATAACTGATAGAATACTTATTTACTTTTTTTTTGTAAATACATTTTTATTATACATAGTAACACCCAGACACAGAACAAACATCTATGTTCATCACACAAATGTTTGTCCTGGGTGGGGATCGAACCCACAACCTACATCATAGAAGGCAGAGTTACTACCAACTAAGCTGTGCCAGTCTACCCGGATAAGACGAAAAACGTGATAAAACTGCATTATCTTAAAAACCATCAAACTTAAAAAGAAACTGTCTATAATTTACTTAGCTAGTATGATAATCTAACGAATTATATAAAAATCAACTGTTTAGCTATTCATAGTTTTGATTAAAAACGAAACTAGTGTTTTTGAAAAGCAAACTTTGGAAAATAAATCTATCGAGAACAGTTTTACCTATCGTGTTTCTGTCTATAATTTATGTAGATTATATCCTTAGCTTATCTTTGTCATAAAAACAAAACTGTATGTTTTGCGGTTATTGAGAAAAAACAATTCTGCATTTATCATAAACATTTATTACTCGTCTTAACATCGGATTTAAATTATCCAATGGCATGAAATATTCATTGTTTCAATCAGATGATAATACTCGTATTTACATAGTGTAAGTAGTACAGATAGGTAAGTAAAGGTACACGCATATAATCAGCGCCACGTGCACATTTTCCCACAAGATCTTGTGACATGTAAATGCATTCCAGGGGAGTTCGTCTTGGAAAGCTCTTAGCGTTGGAGCAAGTTACCTACGATCCCTATGTCTGAACTGGGAAAATTCAACATGAACGAAGTTGCACTTCAAACTTCTTCAGATTTATTGTTGAATGGAACTGAACAGCATACATTTTCAATTCGTTTCCATAAGTTTGACGACAACTTAAGAACTAAATCCTTGTCCTATTTTTAGACTCTCTTTTAAATCTCATATCCACAATGACCTTTACTATTTTTTAGGTAATTGTTTATACTGATTTATAATAATCTAGCTATCTATGTAGGTAATGTGAAACTGGCAAATCGGAGACGCCATTTCTCGATCAACAATTAGGTAGACAACTTATTGACCTAACATGACCAAATTTTGACATAAACCTAAATTAACACTTACTGCACTGCTAAATGTGGGTATGTGCCAAAAGTAATGTTGGCTCTTCTTAGTACCCTCTTCAGACATCTTTAAAGGTTTGAGCGCCGTTTGATCTGAGAGGATGCCAACAATTAGGGATCTCAGTAAAAATCCTATTTGTATATTGTTTTTCTACATGCCCAATTCAACCAATTCACGTTAAACAAGAAAAGTATCGATAAAAGTGTTAACGAGTTAAACTACTAACTACTAAAATAAATAAGAGTTAACTGCTAATTATTTGTTAGTCACTCTTAATCGCTATTGCCTAAGCTTTATTGCTGTATGTTTATAATTCTATATCTAAACGATCAATATGCTAATGGTAATGATAGTAGGTATTGTGCGCTCACATAATGTGCATAAGAACTAGCTTAAGTTGAAGTTAACCTGTAGCCTGAGCACGAACCATCATCGTATCGACAACGTATCATCTAAATTTCAAAACTGACACTTTTTAAAAGCTTTTATTCAACTTGCAATGTAGTGACTATGTTTGTTAAGGTGAAATCTTGTTCTCCGATTTAGCTGAAATTTTGCATACTTATGTAACTTCGGTGACAATGCAATATAGTGACAGCGAGCTGATCTGATGATGGAGTGAGGAGCTGTTTAACGGAACTCCTCAGTAAATAGTCGGATTGAGATAAAACTTTGCATACCTATAAATCTCCAATAACAATGTAAAATATGGTACTATCGAGGTAGTCTGACGAGGGATCTCGGATGTAGCCATAGGAACTCCTCAACCACACAACATAACCACATCGTGTTTGGGCTCGTTGAATTTGTCTTGATGAGTACTAGAGCCATGGAATTTATAAAAGCTTGATATCACTACATAGTATAAAGCAAAGTCACAAGCAAAGTAGCTTTCCGCTTCCCGCGTCTGTATGTAATATGTATGTATGTATGTTTGCTTATATCTTTAAAACTACATAACGGATTTTGATGCGGTTTTTTTTAATAGATAGAGTGATTCAAGAGGAAGGTTTATATGTATAATACATGCATAATATAGTAGAGAAACACTGATAATTTTAGAGGTTTCTAATGTGATGTCGTAAATAAACACATTTTTTTTCTACAATAAAGTCCGCGATGGTATTAGAAATGTCTTACGCACAGCGAAGCGGGCACGGGTCAGCTAGTTAAAAATATATTCAAGAAAAACTTATTGTATAGTAAAAGTGTCAGTTTTGGCATTTGGACGATACGTTGTCGATACGATAGTGGTTCATGCTAATTCCTCTGTATCGCATTCCACATTAGCACAGGAAACAAGACAGTCATAACCATTTTTAACGTTTTACTAGTAACGGATGGCTGAGTGGGAAGCTAGGAGTAACTTTCAAAGCACCGATACCTTGCGTGCGTGTCAAACCCGCATGCAAGGACTGGAATAGTTTGTGTTCATTAAAAAAAAATGATATTTCAAAGGCGATAAAGAAACGAAAACGTCTGTAAACATATTTGACACGTGTACAACAGATATAAGCAACACAAGTGGCGTGGATAAGTTGTTTCCGCTACATAGCTGAGTGGCTCGGCAAGCGATTTTTTTTTGGTCGGTCGATTAGGTAATAGCCCTGCAGGCTTATTTTGTAAAAATCGATCTTCATTGCCACAGATTTTTAATAAAAATACCTATTTCATAGTTACTATTATAAAATCATTCACTCTATTCTAAGATTTTTTAATAGTTAGGGTCAAAAACCGGGTTGTGGTGCCTACCCCGGTTTTGAGCATTTTCAATTTTGGCAGTCAATAACTAAGCATAGGAAACAAACTTGCTTAAAATCTGTAGTTAATACAATTCTTTGTCAATGGTCCGTTTTAATTAGTGACAGTTTTGATGCGTTAATAAAGATCTCTAGACCTTTAGACTTGATTAACTACAACTAACCTAAGACATATATAAATACTCTATTCTATGTTGTTTATAAATCGAAGTTTTAATCATGTTTTCAATATAAACCGTTTATTTGAAAATTAAAATGTTGTTAATGCCACAACCAGCGCTTTCATCCTACTATGGACAAAAATTCGATCGATGTTCAGATCTTTGCCAATGAAAATCAGCAGGTGAAGCTCGATTTTTACGCAATAAACCTGCAGGTAAATATATTCATAGTCGTTATTTTTTTCTTACCCGCCACTGTTCGAACTAACATTATTTTTACTGATATTAATGTTTTTTTTTATTTACTTATAATCGTTTGTTCAACGACTAAGAATACCAGGGTAAGTTTATTAGACTATGCTCGAGTTTAGAGGCAGATGTATGGGTATAATATTATGCTTGTATGATTAACCTCTGGCTATAATGACGTCCATTTGCAAAACGCTTTCACTAGTATATAGTTTGAGGAAAAAAAACTGGATAGTTGCGAGTCAGTGCGAAACTATACTTAGTGTATAGAGTTATCTAATAGAAAGAAAGAATAAATTTATATTGTGTCAACATAATCTCTTAAAACTAAACAAAACACATACATATTGGCAACATTGACAACAAAATTGGTCACCACTCAGCTAGTACTACTAAGTCTTCCTTGGAAATAAAGACTTTTGTTTAGGTTATTCTGTAAACTAGTGAAGTTCCTCAATCAGTAGGTATATTATTATTAACTTTGAAACCAATATGTATTTTAACAAGAGGTATAAAAATATATTTGTCTTATTTTTCCTTTCATATTAAATATGTAAAGCCGTGTTGGACGAGTGGGAGGTACCTCGATTTTCAATCTGAAGGTCGTGGGTTCGAATCCCGGCGTGCATCAATGGATTTTTCTATTTGAAATATTTATATGCCCATCAAAAACACCTCACAAAACGGTGAAGGAAAACATCGTGAGGAAACTAGTTAGTATTCTTATAAGCGGAGATAAGCTACACTTTTTGTATAGAAAAAGGGTCAGTTTTTGCATTTCAACGATACGTTGTCGACACGATAGTGGTTCGTGCTTAGGCCACTGAAAGAGAGACAGGCACAAGAGTGATCTTAAAAAAGCTTTGTGATTTCAGATGTTACGGAACCCTAAACCGACAAGACAGAAACTACACAAAACTAAAAGCTTTACTTAGGAGGCACTGAATTCTTATTATAATCAAGTTACGAAAAATCGTGACGAAAACTTATTAATCAAAAGTGTAATACAACGAGTAGTTAAAACTGATTTCATTAAACGCTGTTAAACTGTACAAGACTTCAAAATTTTAACATTGTTAAAACCCTTAGCCTAACGAGACAAAGCTTAAAATAATACAGTGGTTATGTTAGTAGCTGTCTTCTTACCTAGTGATTAATTACCACATACTTTTAACGAAGAAAACATCGTTTTGTTTCTGGTTAACGAGCGTTAACTTGATAAATAATTAAAAGTTAACAAACATAGTTTATGACTTAGGCCATGGTAGGTGGGTATCCACATTTGATAAATCTATATTTATAAAACAAAGTCATGTTAGTTACACAATTTATTACTAAAGAACTTTTCTGTTGATTTTCTTGTCATGTATGGAATGCTAACTTCTGCAAAATGTGGGCATGTGCCAAATATAATGTTTGGACGTGCCTCTATACCTTCCCCCCCTAGGCATCTTTAAAGGATCTAAGCGTCTGGAGATCTTAGAGGATGTCTACCGTACTTAATAAACAAAACTTTATTATGCCAAAAATGTAAATTAGTTTTATTACTCAGGTACATACGAACTTGTTCAATTTGAAGCATTGAAATATAACTTGAGGGTAGTTTGAGTTACCACTAGATAAATAAAAAAAGCTACCAATAAACTGTCACAGAATACAAAAAATATTACTATAAAATAAAAAGCCGTAAGTAATAAAATTCAATTGAATTTACTTATATCCGATAAAATCTTCTGTAAACATTGTGAAATTTACTGGCATCACGGCTCAGTATAAGTATTCTGCGCCGTAGGTCGTGGATTTGATGCCTAACCATGATCAACAGTTGCGTGAATAGCATAGGTTTTTGTAGTGTTTTAATGTATTAGGTATTAAAAATAAGTACCTATATAGTATTATTAAGTTATTCTTATGTTTACTTAGTTTAGGGCTGAAAGCCAAAGTTTTAAAGTTAGGTATCTGGACTTCTATCTGGTATCTTTGATTGACTCCACAGCTCAGTTGGTAGTAACTCTGCCTTCTGCACTGTAGGTTGTGTGTGCGATCCTCACCCAGAGCAAATATTTGTGTGATGAACATAGATGTTTGTTCTGTGTCTAGGTGTTAATAGTATGTATTTACAAAAAAAAAGTAAAAATATAAGTATTCTATTAGTTATCTGGTTCCCATAGTACAAGCTTTGCTTAGTTTGGGGCTAGATGGTGTTGTGTAAAACTGTCCAATATTTATTTATTTATTTATTTATCTAATTAAAATTTGGAAGAGGTCAAGCAAGTTTAAATTAATTTATATTTATACTTATTTTGATTTATTTTAACTAATTGATTTTTTATTTTAGTAAAAATGTTCCCTATGTTATTTATCTCCATAGTGATAATAATTCTAATCAGTATTGATTATAGATTAGATTTCTATTGAGCTTTTGGAGTTAAATCGAGTGCTACAAAATTCATGGCGATTCGAACGACGACGTGACGGTTCGAAAGTTTTCGACGTTTAAAATGTACGAGTATCTAGGTAATTTAGGTACCTACCACCTAAATTTTATTTGACGATAACTCTCAGTGACTTTGTTATGTGTACCTAACATTACAAATAATTAAAATCACCAAAAGTTGTCACATAATGATTGTAAGAATTAAATTAATATAGTTTCGGTACGCATCTTTCAAGAAGAATGTTGCGCACATACAGTTTTCGATCACGCATGCATTTTATTGAATGGTGGAAAATTGTATTGTATCTATAAAATATTAATAGTATACTATTATACCTTACTTAATATATTTCAGATTGTATTTACAAATATTCACATTCCAAGTTTAAATATTGCGCTACCCATGCCGATTGATTTAAATTAATAGTTACAAGTACCTACCACAAGTTATTATCAAAATCTAACCCTCACAAATGTGTATTACGTTTCGAACAAAAACGGCGCCTGTGAGCGTCGGACCACGCACTGGGAAGACACGATAAACGTTGCCGGCCAATTCAGTCCGTGCCTATTCTACAGGCGAATTCAATTAACTGTACAAGGCACGAGAGTAATAAATTCTCTAAACAATCAGAATTCGAGGCCTGGTAATATGTCCGTCCGCTCTTGCATACGCATTGCGGCCGTGGCTCTGTTTAATCAACGGATAAACACGATGTAGGTACGGAACGTCCCTCGTGGACATATGTATCCATGTGAGCGAGCCTTTTTTTCACAGACCGTAAAAGGTTTATGCGTCCATTGTTACTCAAAAAGATTACTTTTTGGCATTTATTCGGGGAGCTAATTAATGCGAATCACAAATGGCTAGGAATAACCATCCATTGTATTTTTAGGGTTTCGTTATCTAAAAGTACACGTACAACCCTTGTCGCTAGTTCAAGTTAAATTCAAAAATATTAATGAATAAGTAAAGTCCGTTTTGTGAAAGTATAAAATACATTAGGGAAAAATAAAGGACACGACATTAGAAAGTAGGAAGGCGCCCTCTGCGCCAAGGGGTGTCGTGTTCATTGCGGGGGGCTAAACAAAGTTGAGACACATCTCGCTGGAGCAATAGCTCGTGTAACACCTTTTACGAACACCACACACGCACGTACTTAGATACCCCTTATCATCATAGCCAACATTACGTAGGTAGCTGGTAATATTAGGCACAAAGGTCATCAACCCGCAATTTTACAGTGGAAGTAAAAATTCTATCATGTTGTTTCATAGCGAACAAGATGATAGTTTAAAAAACTCTTCTAGTTACTCGGACAATACTCTTATTGAAAAAAAAAATCGTACCTTTATTAAAGCAAATACCTACCTACATATTGACATTCACATTTGACAGCCATGGCAAAGAAAAGTGATTTGATAAAGAGTACAGTCTTGCAATAAAAAGGAACCTAAACCTACTAATAACTACATTTTAATTTAATACTACAATACGCAATTTTGAAAGAATGTGCACTGAAAAGTGTACTTAATTACTTATTTTTACCTAATTACTTTATCTGGTGAGGTATACCTAATATTGAAATGTAGGATAGTTATTATTTCAGAACTGCGAATACCATGGTTAGGTATACGTTCTCTAAAAGCCCTTAAACAAGAGTAAATCCTAGCATGCTACTGGGGTTCCGAGTGCTGTTCGAATAATCAGGATTAGTTCATTCACTCGTTCAATACTGATCGATCTAATTGTACCTAACCTATACCGGACGTTCTAATCCATTTTAAACGTTTTCTATGGAAATGTGTTTTGTAAGCGTTGTTTACACTTCGGCTCGTCGCGCCGCAGCCGCCTGTCTAAACTGTCGGTAATTGTATGCGGTCTAACCATTGTGTTGAGGCCGCGACCCGCCGCCTCTCCTTTACTTCATTATTCAACAGCATCCGAGCCGTCGCGGAAAAACCTCCTTGGCCGCTAATTCTACCTTAATTAACCTTTACTTGAGTCGAGTCCGAGAAGCAGCGGTCGCGCCAAGCGTATCGCTCCACTGATTCCGTTATCTGATCCATCGTAAAAATTAATTACGTACACATGTTCATAAAATATCTAAACTGTTAGCATTTACGGCTAACGTTCGAGTCGACGCGACGGTTCACGAACAAGCTCACGCACCTACCTACCTACGTTTCGGCCGCGTAATTAGTAAGCCGAGCAAAAACTAAACATGTCAACCACTACTTTATTTAGTGTGAGTTTTTGTGTTACTTCCTGTCGTGAGAGTGAGACGCTCGGGCGCTCTCTTCAATTCCAAAAATGCAAAATTGGCTCAAATTGCTTGTTATTAACGATGACAGATGTCTTGGCGCCAGCCCCTATTCTGTGCTAGTTTTAAATGTGGCTTTAAATCGGCGCAATAGAGACTATATTATGAAGACACTGTTATGGTGTCTCTTCGTACGACTGATCGGATGTGTTGATACTGAAGCTATGGATATGCAATTAGTGACATGATTTTTTTGTGATGAAGATTGAGACTTTTAAAAAGATAATAAAGTTATGGATTATGCAGTTAAATTGATAACAAAATCTATGTTTATTCCATCACCACACTAATAACATCCATTACATTAATAACTTTGTTTTGTAACTATTTACGAGTTAGTTTTCTACAACTTTTACAGTCAGGTGTTATATATATAAATAAAATTCAGTCTGTCACGCACGTTTCAGATTTACATGTTTTAAATGATTTTCCAGTTTTTACTTGTTCCACTCGTTGGTTTTAAAAGGTACCTACATAAAGTAAACCAATATCAAGAACTAGCTGTCCGTCCAGCTTTGCATGTGTGTACTCATGGAGATTATGGGATTTGATATATTAGATTACATTATTGCCATTTTCGTAAGGTTTTCTAAACATTTTATAATAGAACTAGCTGTTCGCCCCGGCTTCGCACGGGTGGTAGGTAACTGGATAAAAAGTCTACCGATTTTGTGCAAACTTCACATAAACCATCTACTAAATAGTCCGAACAAAGCCTAAACATTTGGTTTGGATTGGTGAGCCCGTTCTTGAGTTATAAAAAATCAACGAAAAGTGGCATTAATTTTTATATAGGTACCTATATAGATAATAGAATATAGTCTATGTTGATTGTTGATAATCTAGCTTTTGTAAAGTAAAATAATTTTTGAAATTGGTCCCATTGAGCTTAATGTACTACGTACTAGAGATGACACCACAAAGTAATAATTTGCGGTGCGCCTTGCGGTCCCTGGACCACAGTGGACTCAGTCCGAGTCTAACGTCTGTGACGCGCGAACGTGTTTTTCGTGGCGCTTACGACCTTTTTGATTGAAAGTAACTTAAGCCATTCAGCGGTCAGCGCTTTACGTTTCAATGTTTCGTTTAGCCATATAAATATTTATTTTACGCTGCAAGCGGACTTTGGCTTTAATAATTGAAAATTGAGCAATTTATTTGGCTTGGATAGCTTCTCTAGTACGTAGTACATTAAGCTCAATGATTGGTCCAGTAGTTTTTTAACCTACGAATAACGGAGGAGGTTCTCAAGTCGACTCGTATTTTTTTTATGGCACTCATATCTATTCACCTGGTGATCCGATTGGAATGATTTTTTCTACTGTGTAGAGAGTAGTTCTAAGTTAGTCCCATTTAAATTATATTAATGTAGGACTAATAGTTACATTATCTTCGGTTTTTTTTAATTAAAAAAAATATAATTATAGTTTATCCATTACAAACAAAAACGCAAAAATACAAACTTCACTTCATTATAATAAAATGTAGTATAGGTAGATAACTTACCTACGTATTTAATGTAAGTTTTTGAAAAAAACAGAGGTTAACTTGCTTTTTTTATACAAAATAGAGGTCATCTCTTTTACTTTCAAAACTGTTGTGTTATTTTTTGTATGAGAAGAACTGTTGACTATAGGCATTGTTAAAACATAAGAAGGTTTATTACATTGAACAAAACACGAAAAAAATGTTTGAATTGTTATAAAAGTTTTGTTAAGAACGCTACAGGCGTTTTCCATACAGCCTTTTTATAAGTTAAATACCTATTTATGAGTTAAAATGGTTTTTCCGCCATGATCATTATATATTTCAAACCTTTTATTCCACTAACATGCTATTATGAGAAAAAGATGCAATCAATTACAAATATAGGTACGAGTAAAATGACACAAATAATAATATTTATCATCACCGTGAAATCATTAAGCAAAAATATCCCAAATTGAGTTAAAAATGTAATCAAGATCACCAAATTCCTATTCGAATTTAAATCTTGCTTTACCTACCTAGTGACTTTATACAGGGTGTATCAAGATCACTCTTGAAAACTGAAACTGGACGTTCAGTCCATCGTTCTTGATCGATTTTCGTAAATATTTCATCATCACAATTTGGCACTTTTCCAAAATCAAGTTACCTGAACGAAAATATTAGTATTTCAGTTTAGATTTAGTTCATTAGCGACTATTAGGTACTTACTAAGTATTAGTTTCTCTATTTTAGAAAAATATTTTATTTAGATTTTTTTAATGAGTAAAGTTTAAGAAATTTGGTTTTGTATATTGGTAAATGTACCCGGATGTGCTTGTACCTTCAGTAATCGGATGTCGTCTTAATACACCATCAATTCTCGTAATAGCTATTATGAAAATAAGAAATATGATTTTTAAAAACTTTAAAACGTATTTTTCTGACGATTCCAAAAAGCATCCTCGAAAAACAAACCTTTTGTGCCGTGAAATAACAACATTAATGCAACGTATTATCATAAACAACATTTCTACCATTCAGCATTGTTGCAAGTCTAGCATCACACTAAAATGCAAATTGACTACCTAACGACTAAAACCTTTTTTTCAAAGTGCTCAAACATTTTTCGAATAGAAAAATCCATTAGGTAGTGCACTGGACGATCGGGATTTGGACACACTTCGTATCGTAGGTACCTAGATCCCATTAAGTCTCCTAACACTCCGGTAGGTATTTATACCCATCAGATTATCTAGTAGTTTTTTCATAAATATGTTATTTTCTTCTTTTTCTCTAATACAATCTTTAATGAAAAGAAATTTTAATACTGTAAGGAAATTAATAATTTGTTATAATCTAGTTTAACTAAATACCTATTGTAGATATTTAACAAAGTTACTAAGCACAAATCATACAAAGGTTTGTTTTATTTTTGAGCATTTGGACAAAAATCTCTTATTTTTGTCAAAATGCTAAGTGTCACAAAGGAAGAGAATAAATATTAAATAAAAAATAAAGTAGGTAATTTTGATAATCGTATTTAGTTAGGTAAAGCAAGCGCCACCTATCTATCGGCACCTGAACTATTAGTTCAATCTGAAACCAAGAAATTGCGGAACTCAAAGCGCCGTCTGAACTGAAAGAAATGTTTCAATACCTACGGTGTCCTAAATTTCAGGAGTCTACAATTAATTTTTAACCTTTCGTTAGCTTTACCGAACTTAGTTACCAATCGATGCATTAATTAATCATCTTCAGGGAAGTGTCTTATTTTGAATAAATAATGTTTTTAAAATCTAAGATGCTACAGGTAGGTTACCTGTGGCCCAACTAGTAATTTTTTTTATTGCCTAAAAACAATATTACGATATAATGTTTACATTATTTCCTTTTATTGTCACCGGAGAGTTCGGTATAAACAGGTGATAGGTGGATTTATATAATAAAGTCAGTTTTTAACTCTATATTGCGTTGTTTGTTCGTAAATCTGACGAGGTGAAACAACTTGTCCTCGGCCGAGCCATTTTTTGCCACTAAAGATTTGTTTGCCTGCGGTACAGAGCTGGCGGACTGTCTCGACAGAAAGCCATAAACATGATCAAGTCAGGCCGACTGCCGCTTTTTTAAAACCCCCCACTTCGATGTGGGCGGTCGTTATCTCGTAGGTGGAGCTACACCAGTGGTGGGGATTGCTCGTAGCCAATTAAACCTCTGAAACACGTTCGTCGTTTTGAAAGGGATAGAAAACTACTGTTGCCATTGGGCGAGAAAGCCAGGCCACGCCTCTGGGGAGGAGCTAAATTGGCCGTCTCCTTCGGCAGAGGGGCGTCGAGCGTTGTATGCGCGCCAGTCGGTGTTGAACCTCGAACGTGTAAAGAAGGTACAGGCCGGTCGTTGAGCGAGGGTCCGGCATGCGAAACGCGCGCGCACCGGCCCTCTGACGCGCGGGAATGGCAGCGCGCCGAAGAACCGCCGCGCACATAACAAACTGTGATATATTAGAATAGGAGATTATATTAGGCAATCAACACGTCCGTGCTTCTATAGACTTGTAAAGACAGTGATTTGAGTGAAGCCGCCCTTATGATCGTCCCGATGGCAGCGTACGCACAATTCGGCTACTCGTACCCGCCCGCCTCGCAGGTTAGTACAAATCTTCTATTATAAGTATTTGTTTAGTTAGGAAGCCTACTTATATGACCTAACTTAGGTTATTACAGCGACTACTGTCGACGCTCACACTAAAACAACAAAATTCCTGTTCAATTCAATTTTTTACATGTTTATAAATTAGTTTTTATATGAGCTTGCCACCTTGTAGATATTGGTACGAATAATAATAACGTAAGTGAACTCGTACCTATGTAAGAATACGTACTTATATCATGCACATCCGATTATTTAGTCACGGCTTTAGTTAAGAACGTCATTTAATATTTAGTAGAAATATTTATTGGAGATATTTTAATAAGATATATATTTTTTTAATTTGAAACAATCTAATGAAGGCAGTTTAGGTACTGTCAAGGAATAAAAGTTAACCAATTAAGTTAGGCCTATAATGTTAACGCTGTTTGCTATGAGTGCATGGCTTTATTTATTCATAGAAATTCTATGGCAGTTACGCAGATTAAGATAATCGAATTAGAAAATATCATGCCTATAGGTAATATTTTGTGGGCTAGGTGTGATTCTAGTGGGTAATAATGCTGGAAGGTTATTTTAAACTTTAATTTAATTATGATTATTTATATTACAAGACACTAAGTATTAATTAATCTATGAGAGCCATCAAATCATCAAAAATGTATCGCATTTCTAATATATGTTATCCAAGAAGCTCTCTTTCCTTTAAAAAAATAACAATTTTAGGTTCTACTTAAAGTAGCATTTAGTTAGGGGGTAGGTAGTAGCTTAGGCCTACTAAGATTGTTATTAGATATTCTATGTGAGCCAGATTAAAATTTCTGATATATTTTTTAGAATTTTACAATAAACAGTGTCTATTGTATGTTTTTATTTAAACATCAATAAAGCTTTGACACAAATGAACTAAATCACAATTCAATCAAACCAGTCGCATCAAACTACTAAATAAAATCAAATGACCCTTGAAGATGTCTAAAGGGGTTAGTCAGAGCCACGTCCAAACATTACATTTGTCACATGACCACATTTTACAGTAGTTAGCATTCCACACGTGACAGGTTGCAAGCCTATCGCCGCTTACAAGAATATGAGAACTGGTTTCCTCACGAAAATATACATACATAAAATCACGCTTGTTTCTCAGAGGGGTAGGCAGAGATCAAGGATTTCCACTTGCTACGATCCTGACATACTCTACTTCTTTTGCTTCATTCACTCTCATCACATTCCTCATGCATGCTCGTCGGTATAGAGTACTCTTGACCTGGCCTTTTTTCAAAACTTCACCAATTTGGTCCAGGAGAATACCTTGAGGTCTTCCTCTTCCAATATAACTTAGCTTTTGTAAATTAATATATAATTAACTAGCGACCCGCCCCGGCTTCGCACGGGTAGCATGTTATTATACATATAAACCTTCCTCCCGAATCACTCTATCTATTAAAAAAAACCGCATCAAAATCCGTTGTGTAGTTTTAAAGATATAAGCAAACATACATACAGACATACAGACGCGGGAAGCGGAAAGCGACTTTGCTTTATACTATGTAGTGATTAGACATTCATGACAACCACACTCACCCGTAATGATTTATACGTATAACAACATAACGTCGGTTATTAGTTTCTGACCTTTTGATCACCTGTGGATGATATTAATGTTGTTGCGACAACTTATACGCGGGTTTTTATCCGCGCAAAAATTGGTAGATTTAAAAAATACATTTTTGACGACTTTATCATAACACATTGAAATTGCTGAATATCAAAAGAAGATTTTGGGGAAAAAAGTAGCCTGTGTCCGTGCCCAGATTTTATACTATCTCTATATAATATTCCATCAAAATCGGCCCAGCGGTTTAGCCGTGATAACGTCAAAGACAGACAGAGTAACTTTCGAATTTATAATATTAGTAAAGCTATAACTGGATGCCTAAGTAAATGATTGACAGACGAACTTACCCTACATACTTATCTGAGGGTATAATTGTAAAATGTTATAGAATTTCTGGTATTTATTGGTTTAATTATAAATAGCTAGAAATGAAGAGAACATCCCATGGCTCTACTACCTACCTAATACGTTATGTTAAATGAAATAAAATGTCTCAATAAAAAAAGTGTTTTATTTAGTAAAATCCTGCTAACCACGACTGGCTGGCACACAAGACTGGCTTCACAGCTCAGTTGGTACCTAGTAGCTTTCTGCGCTTTAGGTTGTGGGTTCTATACCCACCCAGGATAAACCCATGTGTGATAAACATAGATGTTTGTTCTGTGTCTGGGTGTTAATATGAATAATAAGTATGTATTTTTACAAAAACAAGTATATAAGTATTCTATCAGATATCTGGTTCCCTTAGTACAAGCTTTACTTAGTTTGGGGCTAGATGGCGTTGTGTGACATGTCCACCAATATTATTATTATTATTTTTTTCCATCAATTATTTCTATTATTTTTTTTCTAACATTAGTAATGCTTTTCGAACGCTCAAAACTAATATTATAAAAGCGAAAGTTTGTGTGTGATATTAGTAGGATTAGGATATAACTCTTAGTTATTATATTTTTTTAAGTATAACTTCGGAATAATTAAAAATAATTGGGCCTTATGCGTAACAACATACGAGTACCTACAGGGTGTCCCAGGAATGACGGTCAAGCGGAACTACGGAGGTCGATGACTTGGTAACCAAGGCCTATCCGAATTTACATTTATAATGCGTGAACCTACAGTCAACGTCACAAGTAGACGCTTTCAAAAGGGTTTGATGAATGAAATAATAAAGGTGATAAGTGATTTTTTTTACGTTTTGTATGGGCTGAGTCTACCCGGATAAGACGGAAAAAGTGATAAAACTGCATTATCATCAAAATCATCAAATAAAAAAAAATTGTCTTTAATTTACAAGTTAAATAAAAGCTTGTAATAACTTTTGTTGTTTGTTACTTCGCATCATTTATCATTTACCCGAGTAAATAGTTTCCTAATTCCGAAAAGTCATCAAAATTTGCAGCTGACTTATTAAATCCCATTTATGATTTCCGATTTTCTTTGTTAGACACGATGACACGGCATTTGCCACAAGCTTAAATAAGTGTAAAAGGGTAATTGACGATAGCAATATTTTTTTTAATCAATACCTATTAAATTATAGTAAAAGCTTTTCTCAGTTTGGTTCTAGATGGCTCTGTGTGTAATTTCCGCCAATATTTATATCTATATGTATTTTTTGTTTATTTAATTTTGTTTGATATCTTCCAAATGACACTAATGACACTAATCGAAACTAATCTTTAATCAGCTTCCACCAACTAAGTATGAAATAGTATTACGACTGTTATCTTCAAGTAGACATACTCTCAGATTTCAAGGCACTTAGATCCTTGAAGATGTTTAAAGGATTAGTCAGAGGCATGTCCAAACGTTACATTTGGCACATGTCCACATGTAATAAAGTGCGGTAGACATACTCTCAGGTTTCAAGGCGCTTAGATCCTTGAAAATGCCTAAAAGGGCTAGTTAGGCATGTCCCACCGCTACATTTAGCACATGCCCATTCTTAATAAACAATATTTTACCTAATTTAGTTTTAAAAGAGGATTATTTGTTTTGGGGCAAGTTTGCAGCTGTTCGCTAGCCTTGTCGAGCCGGAAGGCCAGCGCTGGCAATAAACGATTACCGATCACATTGCACACCTTTGCCTACGAATGTCAATTTCCAATTGATAAGGATCTTGATATGTCGTCGATCTGAAAGTTAAAATATTTGTTTTAATTATTTTCATTCTTAAAAATTTAAAGGTTAAGGCTGTCATTTATTACTATTACTAGCTTTTACCCGTAACTTTGTCCGCGTTGATTCACGAAATCGATTTAAGACGACTTATCGTAAAACATTTAAATTCCTGTTTTTTTTTTGGGAAAGTAGCCTATGTCCGATTTAAGACTTTAAACTATCTCTAATTATAATTACATCACAATCGGCCCAGCGGTTTGGCCGTGATAACGTTACAGACAGACATACAGACAGATACTTTTGCATTCATAGTATTAGTATAGATTTACGATAACCTAACTTATAAATTTTAAGGTTCTTTCTCCTAAACAAAATTAATTACTTAATTCGGTTTATTTAAACTTATTCGTAATGTTAACTGCTTGTTAGAGATAGAGAACTTTACTTGAGGCATTAAATTGCATTAAAGAGTTGTTAAAAATTATCTTGTACAAGTAAATTAAAACATTTGAATGTTTATCCATCTTTAACCGACAAAAAAATAGGAGGTTATCAGTTTGACATGTAGGATATTTTTTGTTGCTTTTATTTATGTACCGCGCATATCTCCAGAACGCACGAACCGATTTCCACGGTTTTGCATTCGTTGGAAAGGTCTCGGGCCCCGTGAGGTTTGTAGCAAAGAAAATTCAGGAAAAAATTCAAGAGAAAAGCAGGAAAACAGGAACGGGAACGGACCACAGCATTTGTTAATTCTAAAGCGATACGAAGTTCGCCGGGTCAGCTTGTTTCTTATAATTATTGATTAACTTGACCTTATTTAGTCGATTTTCGAATTTACCTTTATAGTTTTTTTTTTTTTTTTTTTTCTCCGTGCTACCTGCCTACTCGAGAAGGCGCTTACTGACTACATCCCTCTGCGTGGTGACAAAGCTCTCTATTGTTTCTGTTTTGTTTGATCTACTTTGTTTTCTTTAATCTTGGTTCGAGTCTTATATATGTTTCCTATTCTGCTTTTACATACATTTTCCCTCTCATTATTCTTGTTCCTTCTAACTACATTATTTCTTTCAAACCTTTATAGGATTACGAAGTCTACAAGAAACCCTTATAGTTTCGCCATGTCCGTCCGTCCGTCCGCCGCAGCTTTGCTAAGAGAGGCTTAAAGCGAAAAAGCTGTAATTTGGCATGAATGTACTTAAATGAGTCACGCCAAAAAAGTAGTAGAATACAATTTAAAAAAAATCTAAATGTTTTCAGTAAATGTAGCGATCTTATTTACGTTGAACTTCAACGAAGTTGCAAGAAACATTCAATGTTTATCTGTCAAATGAATTATTGTTTAAAACTGCCTCTAGCTATCCCGTTTAAATATATTTGAGGATTCGAGTGTTAAGAAATCAGCCTACCGTTTTTGGGGAATACAGCCGTGAGCCGTTTTATTTATCTACACCAATATCAAAAAAAGTTAAACAGTAGTGTTTGTTTGTAACTAAAAAAACAAATGGAATTTAAAAAAAATAATATCAGCAGGTAACAAAAGTCATATTTTATATAAAAAATTGCTAATAATCTTCATTAGTACCTACAGCTAAACTACTGGTCTTCTATTAAACAATATTTCACCTATCATAAGTCACTTTGTCAGCGAGTAACATAAAGTCATATTTTATTTATAAAAAAATTAGAGATCCCACAAAAATTGCAACTTCTAATATATAAAATTCTTGTATCACTGTGTTTGTTACCAAACTCCTCCGAAACGGTTTACCAATTTTTATGTTTTTTTTTGTGAATAAAGTAAAGTTCTGGAATAACTGAAAGTGTTTTTTTCTGTGGGATTATTGAAATTTGTCAGGATGTCTGTAGGGACAGCTAGTTTTTCTATATTCGTCAAAGCATCTGCTTCACATGGCACGGACCCCTACCAAGTTTAGCACTGGTAGGTTGCAGCCAGCAATGGCAAAAAAGAGATGGCGCCACAGTCATCGAAAAATCAGATAATACTGAAGGGCAGGTAAAACGGACCCACTCGTTAAGTAGCGTTTTTTATTTACACATTTACCGAGGAGTGAAGGTTGTGCTGCCATAAAATTGAGATTTAAGTATGTTGATCAGTAAATGATAACACTTTGGTAAACATTTCATTATGGCACACCTGGAAAACAGGAATTAGGCCAACGTATCATTTGAATCTGTGGTTCGTTTATACTACTAGCTTCCGCCAGCGGCTTCGCGTGTGGTACCTAGAAAAAGTAGCCTTTTTGCTGTTATAGGCTACTAACTGTCCCGACAAACGTTCAGTCCGAATTTCGATAATCGCATGGAGTAACGCACGTTGCTATGACGACAGATGTCAACACGGATGTCAGATTTTTTACACACCAGCGCCATCTATACCAAAATCATCCCTTTTGCCTTTATTTAGAGTAGTCTATGTTTTATTCGGGTTTATATATACATCTATAACAAATGTCATCATAATCCGTTTTGTCACTTAGGCTTGATTAAGGCACAAACATACAAACAAACTCACAAACTTTCGGATTTATAATATTAGGATTAGATTCAGATAACTATTTTTGATGACTTTATCGTAAAACAAAGAAATTCCCGAAAAACAAAAGAAATTTTTGGGAAAAATAGCCTATGTTCTTCCCAAGACTTAAAACTATCTCTTTATGTATTTTCATAACAATCGTCTAAGCGGTTTGGCCGTGATAACATCACACGCAGACATATAAGATAGACAGAGTTACTTTAACATTAATAATATTAGTATATATTAGCTTTTGCCTGCGGCTTCTATATGGTAACTGGATATATTGTATTCCATCACTCTCCAACTAACAAAGTAGGGCTATGCAAGTCATCAAAAATACATGTCATCTTCTCCGTTTTTGCGTGAAAGAAGGACAAACCAACAAACAAACAAACATACTTTGGCATTAGTGGTACTGCAAAGACATGGATAAGATGCGCAGATGTTTTTGAGCATAAGTTGGGATTCATTTATGCTAAAGAATGTTGGCCAATGTATAACATGCACCAGGTGAAAAGCACATTTTGACTTCTAAATAAGATTTTTATTGAAAAATATATTTTTCTGATCAAGTTTTTATAATAATATTATATTTACTAGTTACCGCAATTTTCTATAAAAAAAAAAAAAAAAAAATAGGATGTGTCTGAAAGGATGTCTAATCCTTTCAGATCTCCAGACGCTTAGATCCTTTGAAGATGTATAGTGGGGGTAGTCAGAGTCACGTCCAAAAATTATATTTGGCACATGCCTTAGCATTCCATATGTGACAGGTTGCAAGTCCATCGCCGCTTATAAGAACACTAACTGGTTTCCTCACGATGTTTTCCTTCACCGTGTTAATGAATAAATAAATAAATATTGGTGGACATTATCACACAGCGCCATCTAGCCCCAAACTAAGCAAAGCTGTACTATGAGAACTAGATAACTGATAGAATACTTATGTACCTTTTTTGTAAATACATACATATGATACGTAATATCACCCAGAACATACATCTATGTTCATCACACAAATGTTTATCCTGGGTGGGGATCGAACCCACAACCTACAGCGCAGAAGGCAGAGCTATTACCAATTGAGCTGTGAGACCAGCTAACTATAATGGTATTCTTGCATTCAGCATAATAATACTTATAGGGTTCCGGTTGATTTTCCAATCCGGGCCGTATCAGGAGGCCATTAACAATTTACTGCCATCGAGTATTCGAGTCACATGAATGGTCGATTGCATTCACTCAATTAGACGGAAAATTGTTTGTTGGATTGCACGAGTTATGCTACGATAAAGATTTCACTGGCTCTTGATATAATAGGCTATTTGACAGTATGAAAAATAAAGTGTTGTTGATAGTTATCTGTGTAAATGATGCCTTCGAAGTAGCTCTGCTTTCTGCGCTGTAAGTTGTGGGTTCGATCCCCACCCAGGATAAACATTTGTGTGATGAACATAGATGATTGTTCTGTGTCTGGGTGTTAATATGTATAATAAGTATGTATTTACAACAAAAAAAAAGAATATAAGTATCAGTATATATAACTATCAGTTATCTGGTTCCCATAGTATAAGCTTTGCTTAGTTTGGGGCTAGATGGCGATGTGTGAAATGTCCGCCAATATTTATTTATTTAGTTGGAAGCTTTATGAGTTACTAGCTTATGAAGAGTTGTTATGATAAATCTCTGAAAGACGATACTATACGATATTTACTGATAATTAATAACTAACCGACCCGTGACAAACGTTGTTCTATCAATTTTTTTGTAATAATCACATAGGAAAAAGCAATTACAGGCAGCTTCCATTTTTTTCATTAAAAAATTACGATTTTTGGTAGAATCCGTATCATTCATTAGTCAAAATTGCGTTGCTATGACGACTAAATGTTTTTAGTCTGTGATGTCAGATTTGTTGCATTGCACACTAACGCCTTCTATACCAAAATCATCCTTTTTTATCTATTAGGGGTTGTTTTTCGAATTATAAGTTCCCCCTTTATTTATTCTGTTTTTTTATCTACATACTACAGCAAATTTCATCTTAATCCTATATGTCTTTTATTTTTGATTAGGGCCTTTTATTATTGACATAGCAGCCTTATCACAAACTTTCACATTTATAATATTATTAGGATAGGATTGTACTTGCCGACCCGAAACAGACGTTGTTCTGTCAAATTTCAATAATTGCATAGAAAAAATCAATTTTAGGCATGTTCCAATTTTTCCCTAAACATTTGTTTTTATCCAAACATTACATTTAGGACATGCCCACATTTTGCAGTAGTTAGCATTCCATACGTGACAGGTTGCAAGCCCATCGCCGCTTATAAGAATCTAACTGGTTTCCTCCCGATGTTTTCCTTCACCGTTTTGGGCGCGTGTCATTGATGCGCACATAAATTTTTCGAGCCGAAAAATCCATTGGTGCACGCCTGGATTTGAACCCACGACCTTGGTATTGAAAGTCAGGGTACCTCCCACAAGGCCAACTCGGCCGCCTCTTATAAAACCTTTGTTTAACATAAGAATAATATTAAATACTCTATTTTATGTTGTCTATAAGTAGTCGTTTTAATAACTTTTTTAATATAAACCGTTTATTTAAAAATTAAAATGTTAAAATGTCCACAACCAGCGCTCTCACCCTACGTTTGATACAGAATCAATTTCGAATCCTTCATTAATTGTATGTCATAAATATATTGATTTATTCGGAATTAGAAGAAATTATAAGAATTCAACAAATAGAACATTAATTTACGATAACGCTAATCTACCTATCAATTATTCGCAAAATATTAAAGTTAATGTATTTATTAATCAGATGTTATCGAGTTTGTTACAGATTGATTAGAGTTTGGTTTACAAAATTATCTTTTTAGAACCCTTTTACTTTATTGTCTACTCTGGGGCCGTACCACAAGCTAAAATGTAATATTAAAACAATACTACTCAAAGTGCGAAAGTGACAAAGCAATACGAACTCGTGTAGCGTTGTCACTTTCGCAGCGCGAATAATATTGTTTAGATATTACTTGAGAAGCTTGTGGTAGGGCCCCAGTTCTTAAACACACTCGCTTATGGGGTTAGTCCAGGAATCCCCATTGACTATCCCCATCAATGGGGATTTCTGGACTTTTTTTTAGAAAAAGTCCAGATATCCCCGTTGGCAGCGCATTGAGTGTGTAATTAATGCACATTTTAGAAGAAAATAAGAATTCACTTAGAAACAATATAGATAATATTGTTTCGTACCCATTAATTCCTAAAGAGGGTTGACGTCAGGCAGGCGGCCGGTTGTAAAGGCGAGTCGGACTCGTGAACAAAGGGTTCCGTAAATTTATCTATTAAAAACGGCAAAAAAACACGTTTGTTGTATGGGAGCCTCACTTAAATATTTATTTTATTCTGATTTTAGTATAGCGGCCATAGAAATACATCATTTTGTGAAAATTTCAAGTCTATCACGGTTAATTAGATACAGCCCTGTGACACACAGACGGACAGCGAAGTCTTAGTAATAGGGTTCGTTTTTATCCTTTGGAACCCTAAAAATAGACATAGCAGAATCTCCTATGTTAAGTATTGTTTACTTAAAAGAAATAAAATTCATTAGGAAAGTAAGTACCTACGTGATAAGGCCCCACAAAAAAAACATATTTGTGTCTACTAACCCCTTCTGGATCAATATTTTTTGTCCTTTTGATCGGGTTTTCTTAATATTTGCAAAAGGTACAGTTTTGATTTTATGGCATGGATATTTTAAGGATTTTATTTTTTCTAATTAAAGACAGAAACACTGGTGTTTAAATTGTTATCGATGTATTTATCTGACAAAGTTAGCTCCTAAAAACCTTTTATCCCTGAAGCTCTACATTTAAAAATGTTTAATTCGTATTTTAACATCATTATGAGGACAATTTAAATCTACCTTATTATAAATAAATAAATAAATATTGGCGGACTTTACACACAGCAGATGGTGCTGTCCCAAACTAAGCAAAGCTTGACCTGTTGGAATCAGATAACTGATAGAATACTTAAATATTTTTTTTTGTAAATAGATACTTGCTATACATATATTAACACCCAGACACAGAACAAACATCTAAGTTCACCACACAAATATTTGCCCTGGGTGGGGATCGAACCCACAACTTACAGCGCAGAAGGCATAGGATTACTACCAACTGAGCTGTGAGACCTGTATAAGTGACCTTTTTTTTCAAAAAACATATTTCAGGCACCAGTCTCTTGCTAAACATGTGAACCTAACATCAACCTTTAGATAAGCACCAAGTTTGTATTACCTACCATGTGAGAGCAAAATAAATTATTTTATTATTAAACTAGCTGACCCGTGCCCGCTTCGCTGGTCGATAGATAGTTTCACATCTGGTATTCCAATCTTCAAAATAAATTATAGCCTATATGTTGCCGAGGACTAAAAGCTATATAACAAAAGAATTTTCATCAAAATCTATCCAGTAGTTTTTGCGTGAAAGCCAGACAACAGACAGATACAGACAGACAAAAATTTCAAAATATATTTTTTGGTTTGTGTTACTTGTATGAAGACCCCTAGGAGTATTTTTTTTAGTTTTTATTCAATGTACAGAATTGAACTCTTCTACAGTTTTATTATATGTATAGAAAATTAAAAAAGTACTGAAAATGAAAAAAAAATTAAATAGAATCACCCCTGTAATCCCCGAGTACGGTAGACATGCTCTCAGATCTCTAGGCGGCCAGATCCGTGAACAAGATTTAGTCAGAGGCACGTCCAAACATTACATTGGCGCATGCCCACTTTTTGCAGTAGTAAGCATTCCGTTTAAGGGGCTCCCAGTCGACGATTGCTCTTTTTCGAAACAAAAAAAGAAATACTTCTGAACAAGCCACATCTCCTATTTTTATAAGTATAGGTTCCTACCTAGATTTCTATTAAGCTGAAAACATAATAACATAAACTTTTCACGATAAAGATATTATTTCAAAATGATACGTTTTAGAATTTATGATCGAAATATTTTATATACCTACTATTAAAATCAACTTGTGATTTATTGTTAAAGATAGGTAATATGTAGATCTAGATTTCTATTAGAGTAGATTTTTGATAAGTAATTATACATAATGTATATCATTAATTTATTCGAAAAGCTAAGGCGGACCACGCGCCGACGTGTGTTTGTCGTCATTGCAGCGGTCGGTAGGATTATTTATCGAAGTGATTAAAGATGGGTACATCTTTATTCACATATAATATACATTATAAAATAGGAGATGTGGCTTGTTCTGAAGTATTTCTTTTTTCGTTTCGAACAAAAACAATCGTCGACTGGGAGCGCCTTAAGTACCTAGTTTATTTTTATGTTTTATCGTTTTTAAGATGCCTAATGCATTTCTATCATACTTTATATTGTATCGGGCTAGACGTAGAGTCTACAAAAAAAGCATACAAAAAAAATAAATGGCTAAGTATAACAGAAATAAAGATAATTAAGTCAAAAAAATAACTACTGTAAAATATGTGGGCGTGTGCCAAATGTAATGTTTGGACATGCCCTTGTCTAACCCCCCGAGTTCTGAGAGGATGTCTACCGTACTTGGGGATTATAGTTGTGATCCAATTGTTTTATGTAAAAATAAGCGATTTGTACTGTAAATTGTGGCATAGAGCTCGTTGATGTCTTTTGTATGAAACTGTTGCAGACTCCTATGAACATAATATAAACGGAATTTCAACAGGTTTGCTTTTAAAATAACTTATAATTAATCATCATCTTCCTGCTCTTATCCCACTTAAGTGGGGTCGGCACAACATGTGTACTTCTTCCATTTAAGGCGATAAGTGAAATTTTTGACGTTTTGTATGTCTGAGTCTACCCGGATAAGACGGAAAAAGTGATAAAACAGCAATATATTGAAAACCATCATATTTAAAAAAAAATGTCTTATATTTATTTTCCAAAGTTAGCCCACTAGAACTACCTAAATTATAGATAATTTAGGTAGCTCTGGTGTGATTATCTAACGAATTATATAAAAATGAACTGTTTAGCTATTCTTAGTTTTGATTAAAAACAAAACTAGTGTTTTTGAAGAGCCAACTTTGGAAAATAAATCTATCGAGAAAAGTTTCACCAATCGTGTTTCTGTCCGTAATTTATTTAGATTATATCTTTAAGTTATATGTCGCTCGTTGCTATGACGACTGTTGTTAACACTGATGTCAGATTTATTGCACACCAGCCATCTATACCCATTTTTTATCATTTTGGGGTCGTTTTTCGTAATTTAAAGTAGTCTATGTTTTATTCGAGCATTATAGCTACACCTACAGCAAATTTTATCTTAATCCGTCTTTTAGGCCTGATTGGTGCACAAACAAATATGCAAACTCACAAACTTTCGCATTTATAATATTACTAGCGACCCGCCCCGGCTTCGCACGGGTAGCATGTTATTATACATATAAACCTTCCTCCTGAATCACTCTATCTATTAAAAAAAACCGCATCAAAATCCGTTGTGTAGTTTTAAAGATATAAGCAAACATACATACAGACATACAGACGCGGGAAGCGGAAAGCGACTTTGCTTTATACTATGTAGTGATTAGGATGGTACGGAACCTTTCGTCCGGTTTTTGTTAGATAGGTACAAATACGAATTTATGTATATCTTTTTATACCCGTGAGTACCTCACTTATACCTAACAGCTTGTCAGTAAACACAGTGTTGAGAAATATCTTCACGGAATCTTAACTACATCACAATAGGCGAAGGACTTACACTACAATCACAATTTCTGTATAATCACATAAATGCCATGTAAAACTGCTGATTCACCAAGCTTAAACCCACCGCAGAGGTTACACTCAGCGGTACAAAAATATTACGATTAACTTCAATTAATCTTTTGTATAATCGGGTATAAATTTTATTTACATATAATTTTTTATTTGTATCTAACTATACATATTTAAAGATACCTGTTATTGGCTATATTAAAAGTATTTGATTAAGTTACTCTGTTTTAATATTATAAGATGTGTTTTCTATAAACAAAATAAATCTATATAAATATAAATTAATCGCTAAATGTGTTGCTAAGCGCGAAACTCGAAAACGGCTAAACCAATTTGGTTGATTTCTTTTTTAATATGTTAGATGAAGTCTGAGGAAGGTTCTTATGTAGAGAAAAAACGTAAAAAATAAACAAATTTCTGCGATTATTGAAATTTGGGCAGGACAAAGTCTGTCACGGGTCGGTTAGTAAATAAATAAATAGAATTTTATTTTATTTTATTTTATTCAGAAAACAAACAGTTTTACAATCTAAATAAAAAAACATTAATGAAACTAATAACCAATACAGTATGTTTTACG
The DNA here is from genome assembly GCA_912999785.1 of Hydriomena furcata. Taxonomy (NCBI): domain Eukaryota; kingdom Metazoa; phylum Arthropoda; class Insecta; order Lepidoptera; family Geometridae; genus Hydriomena; species Hydriomena furcata. The sequence goes on from OU538821.1 coordinate 8,223,566, forward strand.
ACTGTAATCCCCAAATACGGGATTAATAAATACACATTTATATCAAAACTACTCTTACTATATTTAGTGGCGTGCACAATCTGGCTCCGCGTAGAAATCATACGAGCGGTCCGTTGTGGTGAAATCCTAACCATTAATTTGACCGACTTTCGTGCCAGCTCCAATGTTGTGCGTAAAGTGGAGCCATTTATCTGGAAATCCGGCGGGAGGTCACGGCAAAAGTCCACAATAAAAGCCGGGTCCGGTAGCACAGTTTAATTGAGTCCTCCGACCTCATAATCCGAGCCTCCCACTCCACCCGCTAAATGTTATTTATAAGCCAAACTCCGAACGGTCGCCGCCGGCGGCACACCTACAGTACTACATTTTAGCCTAGAGAGTTCACACTCGACCATTTTAACATTGGACTGTCAATTGAATGTCAATTTTTCAAGTAAAATACACTACCTTCTTACCTTTATAGACATATTTAAGATCTGTTTACCTGTACTATGGGGATTACAGTGATCTTATTTCTATTGAGTAAAATAAATATATTAATAAAAATTATTAAGTCCACCAATTATAGTAATATATTATGTAAGTTATATAGAAATAATTAATAAAGTAAAAAAAACAATAGTATATTAGTACCAAGCCAAGAGAAGCATCGTTGCCTTTGTTTTGGTGACGTCCCTGCGTCGAATGCGGTCGTGTCTTGCGTCCAGTGATTACAAACTCCAAGAGCGCCCTCTATTCTTTGCGATGCCGCATACCATGTCAACAACTCGTCATTAATTTTGTTTGTTATTTAGCAGAATAAAGGTACTTTTTAACGACAATGGTTGTAACGAACATTGAGGTATAATGTACACTTGGGTCTAGCCAGGAATGAACTATAACAGGGTTTACATCATTTTGGGAAAATGTAGCAGTAGTAAGTTGACGGCTTAATTTTTTTCTTTTTTTAATGGCATATCATTTGGACATTTCTGCCAGCGTCACGTCATTGGTTTACTTTTTGATAGAGATTTTTAAAAGGTTTTACTATTGCTTGACATGCAGAAATGTCAAGGCGGGTTAAGAGATAGACATAATGTCGTTTCAATTTGAACGCATCCGCTTGTCTGAAACCGGTACTGAGGGCGTATCTGATACAATCATGTTTATAATATGAAAATAGTTTCACTGGTATTTTGAAAAAGGTCCATTGCGAAATATTTACAAAAAGCCTTAAACACTACACATTATTAATGTAGAACAATAAATATTTAACTTACTGAGCACATAAATAATTGTTGTTATAAATAAAGGAAGAAAAGTTTCGATTGTATCTGCAATGAGGTAAATCAGCATTGTTTAAAAATAAACCTTGTTTTTTTTTGAATTTTACAAGGGATTTAAAAAACAAAAGAAAAACAACAAACTGTGAGCAGATTATTTGTTAAATTATGTCAAAAATCAGTTCTAATACAATATGTGGTACCTAATACCACGTCCATAATCAGAGATCTTTTTTGTAAACAAAGTAATGTCATGAAAAGTCAATGTCAAAGTGTAATTCCAGTGATTCTCAGACTGGCCTGTAGGTATGTAATATAATTAAGTATTACTAGCTGTATCTTGCGGTTTCATTTGCGTGAAAAGAATTTACTAATAATTAGTAAATTCATTACCCAGATAAATGCATTACAATTCAAAAATTGAAGAGGAACACGAATGACATTAAAACAATCCCGATTGCACAAAATATTTGGAGTCACTGACTTTTTGCCAGTTGTAGAAAAATAATTGCACGAAAAAATCTATCGCTTAGTATAAATTTGTTTAAAATAAGAATCATGCAAAAGTAAATTCTTTAAAATCATTTAATAATTATTGCACTATTTTATATTAATTTTTTTACACTGGTATCCCCTTTGTTGACAAAGAAGATCTCTGATTTTGGAACGAACTATAAATAAAATCAAAATTATTCTAGGCATAATTCAAATTCAAAAATCATTTATTTCAATAGAATCACAATGATCACTTTAAACGTCTTAGGAACTAGGCGACCAAACCTAGAAGAATCAGGCAACAAACACGGCTTGGGGTCTACTTTTTTTCAATGATCCTTTCCATAATGCTATGTAGAGCTCCACAGTGTGGTGCCGATCAAGGTGATACTTGTTAGGTCAATACTGATCATAAGTTACGGTTTTCCGCGGTCGATCGACAAAATCTGACGGGTCGGATGACGTAGCGGGCACACTGTTCTGTCGCGACCGACATTAAGCATATCACATGCTCGCGTCCTATGGTTAATAGTCCTAGGTACGAGAACGTACCCTATTCCGGCATTGGCGTGTTTCAGCAACGCGTCATTACTTTAACTGTTTTTCTTCGCGCTCGCTCTGCGTCGGTAATTAATTTGCAGCGATTATTGCTATTGCCTCAACGCTTGTTATTAAACTTGTCGATAATTTAAGTTGGAACATGGAATGTTAAATTGCCGCGTCGCGCCTGATTGAGATTTTAAATACATACTTAGGTTTAGATTGATTTTTATCGGAAACTATTATTTCAATGTGTTTTCATTTCATTTGTGAACGATGTATAGTACACACCAGGAACGTCCACGTTTTCATATACGAGTAAGTTCATAAACACGCAATTCAAAATATTATTACAGGTTAGTTACTTTAGTTTTATTAGTATTAAATTTCTTGTTATTTATTAGCTGTCCCGACAGACGTTATCCTGTCAATTTTTTTTCATAAGAACCTTTTGATAATAAAGAAAACAACAAAAAAAGGATTAGCGAAATCGGTTCACCTGCTCTCGAGATTTGCACTTAGCAACACATTCAGCGATTCATTTTTATATTATAAAATTGTTAAAAAAATATTCTAGCACATAAAACAAGTAAAGCAATATCGGTTATTACACGCTATAAATTCTTGATAATTATAAATTGAAATTCTCTGCTCAATGTAAATAAAAGCGTCTAATTTTAGTTCGATTTCCGTAAGTTTCTATCTATATAATGCTTTCTTTAAATAGTTACGTTTAAAAAAACCGACGAAAATGTATCGACCAATCGCAAAGTCAAGGGACGATATTCATTTTTTAAGTTTTTGAAGAAACTTTCAGTCCTTCATAAATATAATTTAAATGGGACCAATTTGGGACTATTATCTACAAAATAGAAAAAAAAACATCGAAATCGGATCACCAGGTAAAACATATAAAAATAATAATATATAGTATATACGCGTTGACTTGAAAACCCTCTCCGATTTTCGTCGGTAAGAAATTACGGTATGGTATAATTTACGAAGATGTTTCTTATATAAGTACCTACTTAGTCAACTTCGATAATCAATAATAAAACTGCTATTGTAGGCGCGTATAGCGACACATACCTGCCTCTATAAATAAAACTTTCCAATCATTACATAAGGTTAAGTCTACAGAAAAAATAATATCAAAGACATAGCCAACACTTATCTTAAAACAAAACAATAAAATTCAAATTAAATTCGGTAGTCAAAGAATTTATATTGCTATAAAAAAAAAACATTTCGCAAAAGCCAAGTTAGTATTACTCGTAAATCTGAAAAATTACATGTTTTTCTTCATCTCAATTGTCATTATTATAACTATTATTTGATGATAATATTAGTCTAGTCAGTGATCTACATAATTTATTTAGTTGTTAATTTTTTTTTAAATGTTACCTACTCACTGAAAGATCTATGTTGGTATAATTATATACAAGTAAACACACTAACGTCGAGTAGTTATGTAAATGGTCTAGTGATAATGGATACCTACTAACTAAATGAAGTGCATAATTATGTAAATATCACTTATTTCAAATTCTCAGGTCAATGTAATCCTGAATAACGAACTAGTAAGAAAGAAGCTCACGACTGTAAACCCCCAGACATGACAACCTCTCAGTATCCAGAATACTAAACGTGATAGGTAGCAAGCCTATTGCCGTTTTTAAAAATAATAAAAAACCGAAGGGTTTCATACTATTATCTATAAAAAACGGCAAAAATTACGTGTTTTATGGGGATTATTTGTTGTTATAGCAGCAACATAAATACATCTTAAATGGAAATGTAACTGTCTTGCTATCACGGTTATAAGATACCTTGTGACAGACAGACAGACAGACGGACCGCGAAGTTTTGTAATGGGTCCTGTTTTTACCATTTGGGTACGGAACACCAAAAATGGCTAGCCTGAGCGAGCACTTAAAATCGTAAACGAAGCTTTGACTAATAAAGTGAAATATGTAGTTTGTGTAAACCCGTTACTTCAAAGTTGAACATTAACATATTTTTACGCTCTGTCGGTTGCGAACGTTGCTGAATTAATGTCCAATGGTCGCAAATCGAACATGTGGCGAGTCCATTGCTCGCATGGCAAGAGCCATAAATGAAGTGCCCACTAAGTATTAACTACTGGGAATTTGGCCATTGGAATTATCGACACACACAATCCGCTTGACGATAATTGAATGAAGCCGCGTTAAATATCCATTAATCGATGTGCGGTTGGTATTTGTATTCATGAATAGTGCTACTAGGTGCCCCGAGGTGCCAGCGTCGCATCAATGCGATACATTACACGGTGTAGTTAGTCGATAGCACCTGAGTACGCTGACAGAGCAGCCGATACACCGTCGTGTATGTCGCGTCGCGATATACACGCACACTACGCTTCGCGAATTCGTATTTCGTGACATCGTGTGTCACGCACGCACCTTATTTAAATTTTAATACAAGAATATTGGTGTTTTGTTGCGTATTACTCACAGCTTTGTTTTAGCTAAAACTTTATTAAATACTTAGTAAACACGGCCCGACATCCAGACGCCTTGTCTGACACCGCGCTTAAGTAGGTACCCACACGACATTCATCTACTTATAATACTCGTACATTGTAGGAACATTATTATACGACATCCATTCCTTCCTTCGTAGAGCGAGTTGAGCTCGAGTAGGTACATAGGTAATGTTGGTGCAGTGTAATGCATAGGTACTTGGCGACTCAATATCTTAATGTAGAATGGCGTTTGTATCTAAAATGACCTTATGTGCCAAGTCCAAACATACTCGTACTTCTCAATAATGAATTCGAGTATTCAGTGCGATTAAGTGGATTGAATTATGGAGCTGAAAAACCGTTTACGGGTTTTGGCGACTTCTTTAGTTGAATGGACTTTAAATAGCTTAATAATTTTCCAGCTTAGTAATTACTATGCTAACATACAAATAAAGTACACGCGACATAAGCACACGTAGAAGTGAAATAATGTATGGGCTTCAGTGCAAGACATTTTCTGTCGCATAACGTCGCAGAGCGCCACATGATGTTTCCTAGGAATGGAGCACTAAGATTTATGTTTATGATACGCATAATAGTGGCGTCAATTGAAAGCGGTGGCGGTTAAGGCGACGACCCCTTTGTGTTCAGCACGGTGAGGATTTTTGTGATCTCTCCTTCCATTACTTTGATATTTCAAACGGCACTTAAAAACTATTATGAGTGATAAATGAATAGAAAAAATATGAGATGGTATTTCGAAAAAGCTTCTGGTTGTCCACAGGTCGGTGGTTGCTTTGATATTATAGACCTTATTTCATCCTTACAAAAGTATTACTTGGACCTACAACAAACAGGAAAGGGCGATGGTGACACATTGGAGCCGGGCTATTCAGTTTATGATGATGATAATAATGAACACTGCTGGACAGACGATAATAAACTTATAACACTGCTGCATCTTTGATGTCTCATGGAAGACTGGCTATTATTTGAATTATTTATTAACTAATTAATGAAGTGTTAAAACTGTGTTGAAATATTTGGTGGTCGTACTAAGACTATGGTATCCTTTTTAATGGAAAAGTACGCGCTTTTGTTTGCGATGACCATAAAAATGATTTTAAATAGAAAATTAGTTAATTCTTTTTCCATAGAACTTCTCCAAAAATCAAAAAGGTCAAAACAACACCACACCACATTAAAAAATATATTCCTTCTACGATAATGTATAAAATATCATTTTCGAATTATTATCCTCATTTAGTTTTTAGATAGGCATCTACCATAATAATTACTTAGTGTAATTTTAGACAGTAGCAACGCTACGATATCTCATGATAGATCAAAATAGATACTTAAAGATACAAACGCGTACCCACGGTATAACTCTTTAGACAATTTTATTAAGCTACAGTTATTTAATAATACGTGACCGCGTTTCGGACGAGTGACTGGACCAAAAGTTTCGGGAGAATAACAGCGCTTACCTATCTATTTGAAAGCATAATGCTGAGCCGGGACCTTCTTGCTGCTGTAGCACATAGCATTACCTATATTTATTTTTTTCTTTTCTTCCTTGTTTTTCAAAGTGTAGTATAGATTTTAAGTTAGATCTTAGTTTAAACTCTTTTTATTTTAATTTGTATGTTATTTGTGCATTTTCGTACCCATCTTATGAATTAAATCACGACTCCTGTTCGTCAAGCCTCTAAAAACAAGAGTGGCGTTTACAGGCCAATCATTATAATGATCGGTTATCGATTTGGTGTATAGCGTGCTCTTCTAAAGGACCAGAATTGAGTGCGGCCGATTACGCCTCCGGCCCGAGGGCTATTCCCTAATCTATTCCTTCCTACCGTCGCTCGTCATCACGATATCGTCGACTTATCTTAGTCGTTCGCTCTTATAATTTTTCAAAATTCATAATAACATCTGATAACAATCTAATTATTATAATGTCCTCTTTAACATATCCCGTTGGCCGAGGCCAAATTGGAGCGAGAACCGGGCCTTCGGGACAAGATAATGCCTTTGCTAATATAATGGAAATTATGAGATCATCATTATGCACCTTAACTGTGCTTTGAAAATAAACACATCGACTTTAATGTCATTTCAGTGGAGTTTATTACAGACGATTTTAATGTAGAGCATATTTTAAAAAGGCATTAAGAGGCACAGGTAGCTCCTGCTTTAATTTTACTACCTACTTAATTGAAATATTTAAAAATCAAATATTACGGGATTTAAAAATACAAGACCGAATTAATTATAATAAAGATTGATGTAAACTTTTTTTTTTTAAATAAATATACTTTATTTCTGTTGCTGGCTGTAATGTCACTGTTTTTTTCTTGGTTTCTTAGTTGATCATCCTGCAACAGGTTAGAGAATGGGTTGGTTTATGGTGGCCTTAACAAACCAATGATCGTTTGTGAAATTATTATTAACTAGCTTCAATCGCGTGAAATCTAACAAATACTTTATGCTATTTTAGGACATAGGTATGCCAGTATACTTCAAGTTTTATCAAAATGCGTTTGGTCGTTTTTTCAGCTATAAACATCTTCACCAACTTTCGTATGTATATTAGTAGTATATTAGAATTTAATAAAAAGTACGATTAATTATCAATATCAGTATCATCGTTACCGAATTCGCTCATACGTTATATAATAACGTCATAAAAGTTTTGAGCACGTGTCAAGGATGGCTGCGCTGTAGGTTGTGGGTTCGATTCCCACCCATGATAAACATTTGTGTGATGAACATAGATGTTTGTGTGTTAATATGTAGATATAATAAGTATGTATTTACAAAAAAAATATACTATATTTATCAGTTATCTGGTATCCATAGTACAAGCTTTTAGTTTTAGGGCTTAAAATGTTCACCAATATTTATTATTTATTTAATCATTAAGGCATTCAGCTTAATAGAAATCTAGGTAGGAACCTGAAGTAATATATTTATAAAAATAGGAGATGTGGCTTGTTCAGAAGTATTTCTTTTTTCGTTTCGAAAAAGAGCAATCGTCGACATACAGGGCCTTAATGCGCAAATAAGTTGTACGCCTGGATTCTAGCTCCCGACCTTCGGAATGAAAATCAAGGTACCTCCTACAGTCAGCCCACACTCTATACTCTAACACGAACAATAAAGATCGCAGTAAGAATCGAAATTGTTTTTACGCAAAGCTGAGTGTCAATCGTGAAATTTACTTCTTGTCGTACTTTTATACCACCTAAACTAGGCATTATCGGTGTAGACTGGCGTCTGCGTATTCATTTGACGTGGACAACATTATGAACATTATTCTCTTTTTAAACTTCATAAAGGAGGACGTTCTCAAAACGCCTGTATGTTTTTTTCTTTTTATATAAATAAATAAATAATAAATAAATATTGACGGACTTTACACACAGCGCCATCTAGCCCCAAACTAAGCAAAGCTTGTACTATGTTTTTTTTTTTTTTTGTAATTACTTATTATACACTAGCGACCCGCCCCGGCTTCGCACGGGTTTAATACATATAAACCTTCCTCCTGAATCACTCTATCTATTAAAAAAAACCGCATCAAAATCCGTTGTGTAGTTTTAAAGATATAAGCAAACATACATACATACATACAGACGCGGGAAGCGGAAAGCGACTTTGCTTTATACTATGTAGTGATATTAACACCCAGACACAGAACAAACATCTATGTTCATCACACAAATATTTGCCCTGGGTGGGGATCGAACCCATAACCTACAGCGCAGAAGGCAGAGTTACTACCAACTGAGCTGTGAGGCCAGTCAATAATATTGTAAGGTTTCATAAAAAAAACATAAATGATTTACTGAAAGAAGCCCGAACAACAAAACATAAAGACGAAGTTATCTGATCCAAAAATATACCTACTTATTTTTTACGATCTCCTAAACACATTTTCAAAGAAAAATCTATCCTAATGGTAATAGAGATTTTTTTAAATTAATATATTTTTAATTTAAGGTAACTATACTAAAATAAAAGATATTATGTGTATTGATATAAAAGCTCTCAAAGTCTTGTCTACACTTTTAAAAGTAATATTTGCCAAAAAATATTATATTTAAGGTAAAAATGACGCAATAAATAAAGTTTTTAATTTACAAGACCTAATGGGTCCATTAAGTCTTGTAAATTCAAAACTCATAGTAGGTACAACCAAAAAATCTCATGTCTAGCTCAATAGCAAAACTCCTTAAAAATGCTAATGGGTCTATGTACTTACGTAGGTCGTTGAATTCGTCGAGCGCCCAGCTTCGTATTTCAGCAATTTAGAACTTGGTTTTCGACATGAAAGTGTTCGGACATGTTCGTAACGGAGCCGTTGTCCGAATCGCATCAAATATTAACGGTTGCCTAAAAGCTTCCCCACGGCCCACACGTATAGAGTGTATTTATCCGGCGCATACTAAATGAGTCCACGCCCAATTTCTATTATACATTAGACATGTACATAGACAATGAATAGGGTATTGATTGTCTCGTTTCTAAAATTTGTTATACATTTATGGTATTCATCTGTTGATGCCATCGACCACACAGCCTATAGCCTCTTTATACAAGGCGAACACTTTCTCAGAACACATTAGGTTTATACTGCTGATATCGAGCGCGATTCACGACGCGCCCCGCGGCGGGCAGAACTGGCCAATCAGAATGCATTTTTACAGTCCCGCGCACCTAAACGTTTTGACAGAATTGTTTGTTTGAAGAAATGAAGCCAGCGTCTATTGGGCTATGTGGTCGATGGTTGATGCTAATGTAACAGACTCACGACTGGAGTACTCAACGACCCATCCAGTTATGCTCTTAGAACTAAAGTTTAATGTTTGTTCTTCCCAGACTTTATTTTATCAACTCGCTAGTACCTACTACGGCTTTTTTATTTTTCTTTTAGAACTTTTGTGAATTCTACCTACACATTTTAGAAATATGGGAATTATTTGCGTAAAAATGTATTGTCCAATGTGCATGTAGGGTTTTTGCCTTGTGGCCACTAATTATTTTGAATTGTCTTTGTGTCTGTGGCCATAAATGGAGTGGGCCTTCATTTACGACCAAGAAACTTTATTTTATTTTATTGTGCCTTCCCTATTACTACCTATAAGCAATTAGGTATCTACTTTTTGTCTAGTGTAAGCACATAATGGATAATAACTATTAATGTAGGTTCCGTAAAATGGGTTACACCCAATATCTTCTAAAAAAAATCACTTTATAATTAACATTTTTTAAAGTTGCAGCAGGCTATTTGTAGTTAATATCTTCTTTTTTTCATATTAATGAAATATAATGTAATCATAAATGTAAGTCCCTTGTCTTTGAGTTGGTGGATTTCAGTAAACATTTGCTCACCCTTTGTTGTTAATACAAAAACTTTCAACACAATTTTTAATAGATTTTCAAATTGTTTATGTCCCTATAAAATGAACTGTTGCGAAGTGTTATTTATTCGGGCTCCAACTTGCAACGCCCTCTTACCACATTAATAGTATGCAATTCCAAGGCAAATTACCTATTTCTATAAGCGTAAAATATTTTCTGGCGAGCACACTGAATAATAACTCGCGCTACCTACTCGGCACCCCTCTACTTGAAAACATCTGATATCACCCACATAAAACATTAATCCGGGGCCCTTTCTTTGCTTAACACTCTTCATTTGACAGATTGGACTAAATTACTAAAGGTTTTTTTTATTTAATTTGAGGGTAATGCGAAACGCAGGCGTATTTTTCCTTTGAGCTGTGTTTGCCTGTCGTACGCTCAAGATCAGTTTCCGTCCAAGTAGTTTTTATTGGAAGTTTTGTTGACTGAGGCAGTCAAGCGTTCTAAAGCATCACCCCCTTTGTACACAGAGACATAATATTGCTCATATTTGATTTGATCAACCCCAGTGAGGCATAAGAGGTTGTTATTGTAGCGTGTCGCTCCCTCATCCTATTATTAACTCATAAACAGCAGTCATTTTCTTCGGAAACGATACAAAAACATTTTGATTTTCCACCTTAAGATGACCAGATTACAGCAAACGCACGACCTCAATTTAAATCGTTCATAACATCTGTAAACGGTAATTAATAAAGTAAATAAACCTACCTTCAAAGAATCTAGAAAATCTACATAAACATATCAAATTAACAGGTGCATGACTAATAGCTGTACAATTTATAGAGCCGACAAAGCGGCTATGAACCGTGGTTTTCCTACCTATCAGCACATTAATGTCCTATACATGTAAGTAAGTACCTACAGGATATCATTCGAAGACAATCACAGTGCCTATTATGTGCCATGTCGTTATCTGGCCGTTAGTGATTGATATCAAAACCACAATTTCATACCAGGTAAATGTCGGTGTCGCGATCTATGATGACGTGGACAGAGTTTATACGTATTATCGGCTGGCATTACTAATTATGGAGCCTCACGCAAGTGATTCCGATAGTAATGTTTGTAAAGCATGGCGGACCAATCGGGCGGCTCTTTGTAATTGGTGCCTCGAATTTATCGTGGCGAGTGGTTCAGATCGGTGAGTGTATACTCCGATTTCAACTGGCTTCATTTACACAGATAGCTGTCTATATTTTAGATGTTGTGTTCATACTTCATAGTCATCCATTGATTTGATCATTATAAATTATGATACATTATAGTGACTTTTTACCCAACTTTTAAAACAGGAAGATGTTGTCAATTTGTTAACTACACCGGTTACTCCTTAATGCCTAGTCCGATAACAATGTTTTTTTTTCACGATTGTGTTGGTAATAAAATTTTATAATGCTGCAGAAGTTGATGTCTTTTTCTGAATTTAAAAACAATTCAGTTTTTTCTGTAAATAACTATTAACAACTGTATGATGGTTGGGTTGTATTTTTCATTCATTCTAGAACTTTGTCTAGTTCTCATCTGCTGATATATATAAATTTTCATAATTCCAGCTATAGATTTTGACCGCTTTTGGGCACCAGCAACCGACGACAAGGGTTTAAATTGGCGTCAAAATATCCATGACCGCAAGCTAGAATTTAATAAAGCAGCCAACATAAGATTCCGTATTAAAATGTAAATGGAAAAAATTAAACTCTGGGAGGTGCACTAGTAGGAGTGCGTTGTTAAATTTATGCACAAGTGACATGTACGATTGGAGACAAAGACCAACAAATGTACCTATGAGTACAATGGGGATCCCTCGAACCTCGTTCTGTTTAAAGAAAACAAGTTGACGCACTCAAACGGAGCGTCTAAGGTGAAGTGGGGTTCGTTGTGTGCACAGTATCTTATGCTTTATTTCTAAGTCAACCTAGCTCCAATGTTTGATCAAATCTGTTGGAGTCCCTTTAATCTTCACCGACGAAACTGCTCTCCTATTTATTTAATAAAGAATTAATATTTGTTATATTAAGTAGGTCTCACGAGAGCTCTGAGCTAACTCTTCACTGAAGGGCCATATGAGAGTCACAGCTAATGTACCAAACATTAGCTGATTACACCAGGATGTCCTATGACTGTTATTTTTATGAATTCAGCTGATTTGCTTAAAATATTAATTATTAATTCGAGTAACTAACTAACTACTGCAAAATGTGGGCATGTGTTGAACGTGCCTCTGACTACCCCCACTAGACATCTTCAAAGGATCTAAGCGTCTGGAGATCTGAGAGAATATCTACCGTACTTGGGGATAACAGTCTTGATCTTATTTATTTTTATTTTTTTATTCGAGTATTTTTTTCTTCTTTTTTTACATACGTACACAGTATTATATAATTTTAACCTTTAATACAGAGACAAAATTATATTATAACTAGCTACCGCCCGCAGATTCGCTTGCGTAGTATCTACATGGTAATTAATTCCATGACAAAAACTATGTAGGTATATTCCAAGTATCATTCAAATCCGTTTAGGCGTGATTGAGACACAAATTTTCGCATTCATATGAACATTACAAAATCATTACAGTGTTAATTACACAATGTTTTCTCTTAAAGATTAAAAACTTGATATAACAAGATATAAGTTCTCTTCAATTTTTAAATAATAGAGATACAAAAATTTCGCACACAAATAAAACCAAAACAAAAAATCGCTTACTTAGTAACGAAGTTCTTTTACTTATTTTCTTATTATGAGAACACTGAGAGAGCGGCTAGCTCTAAAATATTTTACTAATTAATTCTAAGAAGTAATTTGAGAGTTAGCCACACGGGCGATGCCAACCGCTACGTTGGGCTCGTCACAAGATGCTTAGATTAACCGGATGCCTCTGATATTATCTTACTGGTGCCCTAGAAATTGAATTAATTTGCATACCTTACAAATAAGCCTACAAAAAGCGTTCCCCTTGTTAAGTGTGTTTTGTGTACATGTGTGCACCGATTAGTGCACTAACTTTTATGATCAAGATAGAAATAGCTTTAATAGAAAAATTAATAGTATTCTTAAGAATAGAACTAAACAATTTTGAAGAAATTATCACTTTATGCTTTTATATAAGACCGTTTTTGATACAAAAGACCAATCAATGGTTATTCCAATTGTAAAGAGCTAAGAGCTTCGACTCGTTTAGGCTTGTTGGATTTGTTTTGAGTAGGTACTAAATATCCCTAGGTCTTTAAAATATTTTTTAGTAAAAAAAAGGTTTATAAGAACATACTAAAGCTCAAGTGTAAAATTTTCAAGGTAAAAATTATATCAACGCACATTTGTAAAAAATAATTATGTTGTCATAATTACAGAAAATAATATAGTCTTTTTTGCGTTACCTAAGATATAAACCAGCTTCTTAAACTTTTCTTGATAGAAAAATCGGAGAACTCTATACTAATGATTGTTTTTCTAAGCAATTAAGATCACCTACATCACTATGTGTTACACATTTTTGTGCAGAACACCGTACAACTCGTCAAAATTAATCTCTCTTACTTGCTAACTTTTTGTTTGTTTGTTTGTATACCCAACTTTTGTTAATTTAATTGCAGTTGCTCGTGGGCAGCAGCGGGGCGGGCACCGGTGGTGCGGCCACTTCGCCGGATGGCGGGTCGAGCTCGGCGCCCCCGTTGTCCCCCGGCGGGTCGGCCGTGGCTGGCGGTGCACTGTCCCCCGGTGCCGGTAGCCACGCTAGCACCCCGGCAGCTTCATGCTGCGACACACCTCGCCTCATCATCACCGACCCCGTGTCCGGACAGACCGTTTGCTCCTGCCAGTACGACAATGCCCGGCTCGCCCTCTCCTCCTACCCACGGTTGTCCAGCGCTGCGGTCGGCGTCTACGGCACACCGTACTCCTCCACGGATCAGAACCCCTACCCTAGTATCGGCGTCGACAGTTCTGCGTTCTACTCACCATTGGTATGTATATCTCCCCTGTCAGATTAAGTTGTCAAATCATCTCGGTTCACGCTCACTACCATACTGTGCCTAACACCTTCGTCTTCTATCAACTACCCATCAATCAGTGCTCAAATTAGCGGCAAACTTGCAAATTTTTTATGAAGATTAATTTGGTTCATTGCTTCGTGTTTCCTTGGTATTTTGAGTCGGTCGTATTTTTTCCTCGACGCACGTTGATTGATATCTTAAATAAATGTAGGTTAATTGCCACATTATAAATATACAACCAGATTTGTTGAAAAATATAACTTCAACATCTTCATGTTGACAATTTGTATAGAATTAGTAACGTAGTTTTCTATCGCTGAATGAACATAAGGTTGCAAATTGGTAGCAATAGGCCGTTTACCCGTATACAAAGGAAGGTTTATCGCTCTCGCTGCGATACAACGTGTTTGGATACCCTGGCTGGCGGCTGGGACTGGCGTGCGGCGCGCGGCGTGCGAGCCTTCGTCGAACCGGTCCGGGAGCGCTGAGCCAGAAAACCACCGACACCTCGCAGACCCCACCGCCGTCCTGTCACGAAACATTAACATTTAAACTCAAAAAAAGAAATTCAAAAAGCGACCGCCACTATTACAGTAATTACGCTTTAACTTACTCCAGCATTGAATAATACTTTGGCTCGTTTCAAAAATTGTATAATGTTTTGCTAAATACTACAATTTGTTTTTCGACAACTTTAAAAATAATAACATTGCATACTCATATAAATTAAAATCCCTTGCAATCTCGAAGAATGGCTAGAGCTACTGTTCATTTTAACACCTTTTCTGCGCTACAGGGACAAATGAGCGGTCGGTGTAAGCGGCACCAGTAATCCCTTTAAGGGCCTTTACTTGGCAAAGAATCGAATATTCGTTATAAATATTCTACTGTGTTCCTTGAACCAGGCTCAATATCAGAAAACTCAATGAAATGAAAATTTATACTTACATAGGTATACTGTATTGATTTTTTTATGAGGTCAGTGTTCTTCTTTTGGTTTAGATAATTTCAAAATATCCCACCACAATTAAAATATGCGCGTACTTTTTAGGGTTCCGTACCCAAAGGGTAAAAACGGGACCCTATTACTAAGACTTCGCTGTCCGTCTGTCTGTCACAAGGCTGTATCTCATGAACCGTGATAGCTAGACAGTTGAAATTTTCACAGATTGTGTATTTCTGTTGCCGCTATAACAACAAATAAAAAAGAATAAAATAAATATCTAAGTGAGGCCCCATACAACAAACGTGTTTTTTTGCCGTTTTTTATAGATAATGGTACGGAATCCTTCGTGTGCGAGTCCGACTCTCACTTGGCTGGCTGGCTTATTTTATTGTATTAATTTTTTTAACCATAACCAAATTAAAATTAAAGAACCAAGAGTTCACGAAGAATCTAATAAAAAAAATATTTCCCGTAGTACGAGTTTTTACTCACATAAAGATTGAATCTACTGTAAAGATAGAAATTTATTTCAATAATAAATATAATTACTCGTATTATTAAAAAAAAAAACATAACGGTTGTAATAACCTCAGTACAGTATGGTAGATATCCCCTCAGAACTTCAGGCACTAAGAACTTTAAAGATGTCTAAAAGGGTAGGCAGAGGCACGTCCAAACATTTGGCACATGCACACACTTTGCAGTAGTTAGCGTTCCGTACGTGACAAGTACTATTTATAGATTTAATAAATATGAGTAGGTACATTCAACTCACAATTACAATATCACGCCAGTAATGGCAGTTCGTGTTGGTAATTGTTGATGCATCCTAAATCGCCGGCAGTGAGATCTCTATCAGTCATTGTATTAAACGAAGTTTTCTGTACCTATTCTGTGACCTGGTGCATGTTTAATAACAGGTGTTTAAATGTATGTATACTTACTGTCATTGTGCACCCTGTGCACATACCTAACTCACGACAAGCCTGGCCGGTTCCGTGCAAGCGACAATTTAGCGAACAATGACGACGCTCTACCACAAATACACTCGTGCCTGTTTCTGGCCATGTAAGTCTTCGTGGTGCAGCATTACAATTTGTACCTTATCCTGTTGTTACAGGGTTTATTTTCCTACGTTTCAGTCAACAGTCATTGTGGGGAAAATATTCAACTGCCATTTTTGAACACTGGCAACTCCGGTGGCGCCGTCTGTTCAAGTTGCGACTTACTAACAATACACCCAGCGCCATCTTTTATCTATTGTACGCTTTTGATAATCAATAAAGGGGTTTGTTTGGTGTATCCGCAGCCTAATGTCGACACGTTTAATAGTTTATAGCTTAAATTAAATAGATGTTTTATTTAAGAGATAAATATTGGTAGTTAAACTGCCATAAGGTTTATGGAGAAAAGTAGAAGAAGTTAGATAGAAATTTAATGAAACAATTACCTACCTACATAGGCTGACTAACTAGAAAGCTAAAAACCTTAAATATTGATGAATAATATTATTTATTTATTATAAACGATCATACAATGTTCAAGTGGAATCATTCTTAGATTAGGTACCCTAAATTAGAAACTTAGGGTCAAAAGTAATTGCTGAGTATAATCATATAAATAACTAGATATCTAGTTATAGAATAAAGAATGTATTTTATTAATGTAATCGATAATTGTTTACAAAGGGAATGAACAATTTAAAGGTAGGTGAAGAATAATTCAAGTGTAGTCTTTATTATTTTTTATTACAGCACCTTCAGTTGACAACAAATTACGTTCACGCTTGACTCTCTTACTTAGCACCGTCAAATTGTATAGAAATGTCAACGCTAAATGTGTCCTAAGAACTAAAGGATAAACTTATAGTTTGGTGACTAAAGATAGCTGTAAAATTATTTTTAAGAATTTATTTTTTGTTTTTTTGTAGCACGAGAAAGAAGTTATAAATTTGAAGGAGTCAGCTTCAAAGGCTGTCATATAAAATAATGTAACATTTTATTTATAAGAAAGTTGAGACTAATCTCAGCGTAAAGCGATAAAATGTTGCGTCATTGAAGTGCATGCTGCGTACACGTGTTCCGGCAATTTCATATCTCATCCGTTTATTACAAACGGAAACCTCTGGATCCTACCAAACTGCATTATTGATAGACATGACGACGCCGCGCCGCCGCGCACCAAATAAACGAAACACAAATTCAAGAGAAACAGAAGTGACCTGTCTCAAAAGCTGTTTCCCTAATCTTATTAAAATGGGCTAAACCTTTAAAACGAAACTTTTATTTCCGCCCGGTTCATTATCACGACTAAATTAAAAGTTCGATAAGGAAACGAGATAAAAAAAACGAAAGACACTCTCGGCCGACTATAAAAACGTAACAAAATGCCAATTTAAATACATCACTAATCTTAAGTCAAAGAGAATAAGTTTAGAAAAAGGAGACCAGAAATTCAATTAAAGGAGGGCGCTGGAGCGAGAGGCGCAATGCGCAGGAGACTCGTGTTCGAATGAGAGAACAAAAATAAATAAAAGTGAAGAGAAATCAAGCGAATTGAGAATAGCCATTAAGGTGTTAATGAGGGTCTTATTAAGCCGTCTTCTCCCTGTGGGTGGTCTGTCTTTAGTGCTTACTTTGTTCATTAATCACTGCAGATTAAACCTCGGCCTAATTATCAAATCCGTATCGCAACTACAATGTAGTCTCAAGATTATTATCAGCATTTTGATAACAAACAGATCGGTTTGCTTTTTGTTGTAATGTTGGCATCATAAAGATAAATGAAAGTAACTTTAACGGCGATTTTCATCACTTCTAAAAGATACGACTAATAATAATTTATGAATAACTATCCAGTGTAGGTATATCTATTTTTACTGGTGATGAATAGAACCGAATTAATTAAAATACCTGTTTATTCACATATTCATTCAATATTTGCTGAATATATATTATGATTGAAAATTAGTAAGTAATATTATTAATAATTGATAATCAGATCTACATATCTAATTAAAGTTATTTTTGTACGGCATTAATTGTAATAATCCTTATATTCATTATTAGAGATATGTATTGGTTTCCTGTTGTAATGTTCACTTCCGGTACACCCTTATTGGCTGGGGGATTCCGAGGCATACACCCAAACATAAGAAAAATAGAAAACCGGCCAAGTACGAGTCGGATTCGCGCACGAATAGTTCCGTACCCTTAAATAAATAAAACGGCAAAAAACACGTTTGTTGTATGGGAGCCCCACTTAAAGATTGATTTTTTTTATTCTGTTTTTAGTATTTGTTGTTATAGCGTCAACATAAATACATAATCTGTGAAAATTTAAACTGTCTAGCTATCACGGTTCAAGAGATACAGCCCTCAGACGGACTGACGGACAGCGAAGTCTTAGTAATAGGGTCCCGTTTTTACCTTTTGGGTACGGAACCCTAAAAAGCTTTTTTTATTATTATTGCCGTATGTAGTAAATAATGTATAGTATAGTTAATAGTTACTTGTAATAGTATAAAGGCTTCTTTTTATTAAGTACCGTGGGAGCGAAATGTGGGCGGAACCTATTATAGTATTGAATAAACATACATCTAATAATTTGTATTATTATGATGTATCAATACCATGAGTTAAACCATTATAATAGGTACATACATACATACATAAAGATACGCTTGTTCCTTAGAGGTGTTGACTTTCCACTTGCTACAACTTTGACCTCTCAGCTTAAACTCTACCATAATCTATTGAATCATTTTCCATTGTTTACCTTTTTAATATTGGTGGACATTATCACTTAGCGACATCTAGCCCCAAACTAAACAAAGCTTGCACTATTGAACTATACTATGCTATACTACTTTTTTTGTAATACATAACAACATACATCAACATATCACTCAGACAGAACGAACATCTATGTTTATCACACAAATATTTGTCCTGGGCGAGGATCGAACCCACAACCTACAGCGCAGAAGGTAGAGCCTCTACCTTGAGGTCAGTCATAAAATCATACATACACTTAGCTTGATGACTCTATGAATGAGTAAAAAACTATTGGTCTGACAAATAGTTTTAATGCACATCATTTTCTTATGAAAAACTTAAGTACATCTCAATAATGTATGCAGTGGATAATTAGTAAGCTAATCGTACCAACTGTATTGAATTAACATCAGGGGTGACCATTACCGACGTACATAATATTCTTTAGAGCAAATACGTTATTTTATATATTTCTTTGGCTTTGAAAAGTAAACGAATGATTTCACTTGCGGATTCCTCGCGTGATAAAACATGAATATGAGGTATCCTATAATACGTTTGTGCGTGATTGAGCCTAAAACAGAAATATCTTCACGAACTTTCAAATTGTACCTAATTTTCGTAAAATTAATATGAATATCTGAAGATCTGGGAGGATGTCTACCGTTGGGGATTAAAGACGTGGTTCTATTTCATTAATTTTATTAATATTTGTTTCGGTTCTAGGTATTGTTACCATACCATAGTTTCAGATATCTACCCACGCCAAAGAAAATCCTAGTGTAGGGTCTATGTAAAATTGTCTATGTGAAATTTATCTGTTTATGTTATGTGATTTTACTGTTGAATGTAAGTCATCCGTACTGCTGCCAGAAATCTGTTTTCTCTAATAACAGAATATGAATGTGCATGCAATGTGTGTCGTTTATTTTATGAGCCGCCATCGCGGTAATGATGCAACAGAGCCAGTTAAACTGTGTGGGTGGGCTTATCAATAGGTACATCTACGATTTGACATAACGCGTTATACTTAGATTACCTATGTGACAACCGATAAAATATGTTTTGAAGCGCCGCCTCGCTGTGATTGACACCGCGCATGTTTACACTGCGATATCCCGACGTAGGTACACCTTCTGTATCAGCCGCCTTATCTAACGGACACAACTTTTTCAACAATATCGTCCTCACGAAAGCGGTCGGTTCCTCAGCTAAACACATAATCCGAGAACGCGACAGCCTGTCGAGTTTATTATAATTTGTAAACAATGACCGCTAACCACACTGCAACCCTCGTCTCACCTCTAAAGCGTTAATTGCTTGCAAATATACTCATCTTCACGCTAAGCGTTTACTTGGCGACTTTAATGAGTGGGCAAACAGAGAGAGCGGGTGTGGTGGCGGCGGCGGTCGGTGGTCAGCCGAGCCGCGGTCCGCCGCTCATAAATCTTTGGATTTCCCCGATTTCCCGACGTCCCGTGGAGGCTGGCACCCTTCGCTGCTCCGGCACCACTCTTATAAATTACCAACACGCTTTTACTATAAATCAAACAATGGTCGTGCTAAATGCGTTTGCTATTGTTTGAATACTTCTAACACTCTATCGTGACCGATGTTTTTGCGTTACGGCATATTTCATTCGTCGATCGGTTATAGCGTGCGTCGCAAATCTAGCAGACGTTGGTCAGCGATCTCGGAATGCGAGGAGACGTTATGTCCCTTTGTTTGCTCCGGAACGGGAGGATATTAGAAGGTTCCGTCTCAAAGATTCCGATATTAATCTCGAGCGAAATGATTGACCCCAGGAAACGGTCCTAATGCGTGATAATTGAAACTTTTGACAAAGAAGTGAAGGGTAGGATTTGACTTTTAATATAAACAATTTGAAAATACGGGTATTTATAAAGCGATCTGTGACCACTTAAAAGCATAAAGGTGCTTATTCTGACCGTTATCTCGACCGGAAGTGAAAAAACGTGATCCACGCGTAATTTTTGTGCGCGCCGCGCTCACCCGACACCGACACTCGGCGCGCTAAGCATTAGTCGAATAATAATAACAAGGTGTCGATTCAACTCGAGATAGCTTTGTAACCACCTTATTATTAAATTTTACTTTGTTTTTTTTATGCTGCTGTTTTATATTTTCTTGTATTTGCATAAAGCTCGTACCTTAATTATTCATGACAAACTAGTTAATTATAATAAGCTAGATAGTAAACCGTTAAAAACCATATAATTAAAATAGCGACTGCATAAATTTAAAGAATAAATTAATTGGTATCTAGGCTGTTGATTGATATTAAGATGAATTGTATTATTACCTACTATTACGCATTTATTTAAGATGTATTCAATAAATAATAACGATTAATAAAAATAACATAGAAATAACGATAGCAAAAAATATTATCAAATTTATTTCAGAATCGAAAGCCATTTAAAATATTATGACACTATTATGTTTCGCTGAGTTCTGTTATGAATGGAGACCACCAGCGGTAGACAGACGCTAATTCAAAATAGAATAAATGATATGTCACGTGCAACAATAGCCCAATGAAGACATCCCTGCGAAGTTCCACTATACTATAGGTATTGTTATATTCAGTGGAAAATAATCGCTAGGAACGCTTTACAGTTGGTGAATTTGGAGTGACTTTTTTGCGAGTTATTGTAGCGATTCGGACAGATGTCACAGGCAGGGAATCCCGGCACAAAAGCGCCCCGGGGGCGCATTGTCCTCTCTGCCCGACCTCCCCGCGACCACCATTAATGCTGACACCTCGACACATTTATTTTTGTATCAAAATAATGCTAATGCTATAAATTTATTTATTTATATTATTTGGCGTATTATAGTTATTGCTCTAAATGGTTTTTAATGTCCTTATTTTCTAAGTAATTTATAAGCCGGCTTTTACAGCTGCGTTTCACCCTCCGATGATGCCTATTAGCAAGACATCAGATAATACAATAAATGCGGGCCCGGAAACTGTTAATAAGACACTGTTAGTGACTTGTTTATGCATCTAACGCTTCGTGCCATTTAATTATGTCTTCATTTTGATATTTCCTTGCTTTTACAAAGGAAGTTGCTCACCTAAATTGACATTTTATGTCTTCTTTATATAATGAGATGTAATTATTATTTAAATACAATAGTCAGTAAAAAAATCTTACTTTCTTCAGTGTTGAATACTTATGATAGTAATAACTACACGTACGAGTAATTGTGTTACAAGTTAAATACACAGTTAAATCTCTACAAAAGCATACAACTTGCTTAAGTAAGTGACATAGATTACGTAACTCGAAGTGAATCGCGGCTAATGTGTGGTAGCGACACCGAAAACTTATTGAAAGGCAGATTAAGTAAACGTTCAAAGTTAGTGTGTCGGGATTAAGAGTGAGGTCAGAGTGCGGTCGGCTGGAGCGTGTCGCGAGACCGCGGCGTAGAGAGCGCGGGCGTGGAGGCGGCGCTGGCGCGGAGTCGGCTGCGACTCGGTGAGACGCGGTGAGACGCGAGTAGTGCCGCGGCGCGACCGAATCAATCACGAAGGCTCAATAATTGATCACCCTCGGTGGCACCGCGCCACAGTCTCCCCCGACCTAATTACCTCTCTCGCCCTCCACACGCTCACGGCTCATTAAGAACCGTCTGTTGTTTGTTCTCCTAATTAAAGCGGAGCTTTATCGGCTCGAGGCCCGTCTAATTGATATCATTGCGAGCGTTTACGATCATTGAATTACGTCGGCCGCGATCGGTTACCGTCGGGTTCGGCAGTTAACGTGACCGCACATTGTCTGCGTCTGAGCTCCAATTGACTTGTTTAATCCCGGTTTATTGTTTATTTATTTAAGGAGATCCATAAACTTTTCCTTTCTACCAAAAATTTGAGGTTTACCTACTCTCGAATAAAACCAACCAATATTTTAATTGTTTTGAGAACTACTCATAAAAACGTCTATATTTTGTACCTACATAAATGATAAAAGTAAATAACTCAATATATTTTTACGAGCGCCAATTCAATAACCCGTTGTAAAAAATCTAATTATGAAACAAAAACAAATATCACGCTTAATAAAACAATATTAACTCGATACCGGCGCCCATACGAAATATGGTCCTCGATGTGGAAAACAACCAATTCCGTATAACTCACAATCTAGCAATTCTTTGATACCCGTGAAATTGCCGTAACGAAATAAATGTTAAATAAAAACGTAAAATAAAATTATTGTGCCTCCACAAACAAATAATTGGAACGGGAACGGTACCTACCTAAAAAGCCCGCGCCCGTAGCCGCTCGTTTTATAGCTTATTTGGGGGAAAGCTTTATTGAACTTAGCCACGTTGTCTTCGTGTTCTGCAAATACAACTCTTAATGCGAATTAGGTAAGATTGGAAATCGCGAGCTCGCTATGGATTGCGTCACCACCGTGCGGCATGAAATGACTTTTTCGTTTGTATTTGCTCTTTATCCACTTAGAGCCATTCTTTTCCACGCCACAATTCACTTTAGCTGCTGGAAGTGAAATAGCCACAGTTATTTTGTTTCAAACAAGGCTAGCATTTAACTACGTATCCGTTCGCGTAGAACAATGGTTAACCACCAAACTAAAAATAACAAATATCCCAGTTTATTGCAATTTATCCATAAGATCTCGAGTTAGGTATAAGTTTAGAGTCAAACAATAAAAAAACAAAAAAAAAACGGAAGAATAATACAATTCGTGTAATAAAGCTGTTAATAAAGCGGTATGCGGGGACACATAACATAGATATATATTTGGCAAAAGTTGGCTCGCGACTAATAGACATGCGCTTGGCGTAGTAGACGCTCCAAATGGAGCAGTTAGTGCGACACCGCGTTATTCGTAGATGCCTCTACGAGCTACGAGGGTAATACACTTTATGATGCAGAAAATAGTGTTGGCCTACGCAACGACAAATAATTTGATGCCTTTAACTGGCGTACGGTAGCCAGAAATTTGAGTCGTGAAATGATGAAGAGCCGTCGATTTGGCAAAGCGGCGGGCCGCCGTGGCGCCCAAGGCCGCCGGGACGCCAGCCCTGGGTCAATACAATAAGCGGCCCGCCACTCCGCCACCGCCAATGGGGTACGAATTTATGAACCGTCAAATAACTTATCACCGGTTTAATGCAATGAAATAAACGAGCCTTATTTATGAACCGCACAGATCACTCGAACGTGAACTTTGTCTTTTTTGTTTCTAGGGTCGCGGCATAGTTGCCTTTTATTTATGGATCTAGTAGCGCGTGTGAATAACGTTAATAGTGGGGCCAGCCCCTTTTTGCTACTGTTTATATTTATTTGGGGTCGCTGTAATGAGTCTATCTGACGCGCTGACTCGCAAACTCTGTGGAGAATTGATTAAAATGTTGTTAGATTCAGTCTTACGGAAAGAGGGATGAATTGCTTTGGTTACGATTTATTTTGTTTTATTTAACGTGTTGCTTACAAATACTTACATTTTTTGTAGTAAATACATACTATCTGTAACATCAAGTCGCTCACTTCTCAATCACGTATATCTGTACATATTTTCTTATGAACTATGTCCAAAATAACAATATTCTTCACACTATATTTTGTACAATGAAATATTGATCGTCATCGAACTAGTCTTACAATTACCTGATTTTATGTTCATAAACTTACAGAAACAAAATGTTGTTGTTCCAAGCAATAAGCTGAACTTCAAACACTAAACTTGCAGGAATAAAATGTTGTTGTTAAATGTTAAGCCGAACTTGTACTACATTAACAAAGCTGAGTGACTTAAGCTCAATATTTTCTTGTTCCCATTGAATACGATGATATCATTAATGTTGGTAGTCGCACGTGCTTGCTCCTCTAATGTAGGGGGCGAGGCAATCATCACTCATAGTTAGCGAACCTCCGACCTATAAGGGAACTTCGCCACCCTGTCAGAGGCAGGAAAAGGAACAATTTTTATCTCAGTTCCACAAAAGAGTTGCGACCGCGAATTTGTCACTGGCTTATTTGCGGGGGATGAACTGTAATGTTCACTTACAACAATGATAGATATTAATGACGGACTGAGTTGTTGTGCTTGTTCTTTTGCCGATTCACAACTCATGTTCTATAACTATAATATAGTAACACGATTTTGCAAAAAGTAGGATTACAAAATAAAATTTAATAATTTTGGCAAAGGTTTTATCAAAATCGGCGAGAGAGATAGAAAACAAAAACAGTCTTGAAACAAAAGTAGTTGACGTTAAAACAGAGATAAGTCAAATATTTTTCAGAGAAACGTTAACATTCCGCGTAGTAAAATTAAAAAAATTGCAACTGACGGTTACCTACTCTTTCTGACAGCGATAATTGTTATTCTTCCTACACGTTTCGGAATGCAAGGTGTTTATTTGAACAAACGTATCTATGTATGTGTCGCTGTAAACATTTACTTTCTCAACAAATAAAGTGAAATTAATGATACACTCAAAAATTACACCTCACAAAGTTTAAATTACAAACTAAGCCATTACCACCATTTGGGTCTGTATTTATGTCCATAAAAATAAACATAAAATTAATGAGCATTGCAGAAAATAATAATGCAAGAGAAACACACTCTTCTCACTCAAAGGGGGACAAATAAGCTTGCTCTTTTCATTCAGTTATCGCGGGTCGCAAGCAGTGCCGCACGCATCATATTACTTTTCATTTTATTATCAGAGGCGTCAACTCAGAACCGGGGGCGAGAGGGATGCTCTGCAACTCCCGAGGCGCACTGAATCGTTCACACTTTTAATTTAGTCGTTCGTAATGTATGCCAATGTCTCAGAAAAGAGGGTACATCGGCTCACTCGCTGGCTGTTAAACAACTATCACGCAAAGGGTGCGCACTCGCGTTAGGCCTTAATAGTTTTCCCCTCGGCATCCATACATTATGCAAATACGCTAGTGATATGTCAGCCTGTACACTTGGGACTTTTATTGTTGTTCGTGCGTTTATTCCCTTTTATTAAGTTAACTTTAATTAAATTCTAGCTAGCGTATTTGTAAGGCCTATTGAGTGAGAGGTATTACGCGTTGAGATTTATCAGCTTACATGTAAGCTTAGTGATGTAGAGTGCTTTTACCGTTTGATGCTTATTGATATTGAATCATTTTGTGTACGTATAAAAACTACTTAAATATAAAAAGTTAATAACTGCTTATTTACGGAAAAACGGCCACAGTTAAGAAAAATAAATGTAGCCAATTAAGTGACTCACGCACTTGTGTTGGAAATAATAAAAACAATAAAAAGTTGTGTTATTTAGGGTTGTTGCAGCTATGCACATAGCACAATGTTAAATTAAGGTTCCTAATTGACTATAAACAGTTCATTCAGAGTTAGGACAAGTATTTACCAGCATCAATAAAACGAACTGTTATTTAGTTTTAGTACCTTATTCCTTGATGGTTAAAAATTTGATAACATCATAAAAAAAATCGGCCAAGTGCGAGTCGTACTCGCGCATGAAGGGTACCGTACCATTATCTATAAGAAAACTGCATAAAAAAACATGTTTGTTGTATGGGAGCCCCCACTTACTTAAATGTTTTATTCTGTTTTTAGTATTTGTTGTTATAGCGGCAACAGAAATACATAATTTGTGTAAATTTCAACTGTCTAGCTATCACGGTTCATGAGATACAGACAGACGGACAGCGTAGTCTTAGTAATAGGGTCCCGTTTTTACCCTTTGGGTACGGAACCCTAAAAAAGACTTCAAAATAAAATTTTAATCGGTAGTGGCAAGTGTTCTTATTGTGTGATGCGGTGTTTCAGAGTAACCCATACGCGCTGAAGGAGGGCGGCGGAGAGATGTCTGCGTGGACCTCAGCCGGGCTGCAACCCTCCGGCGGCTACTACCCTTACGATCCAACGCTCGCTGCCTATGGGTAAGTCCCCAGGGTCCGGGAGACCCCAAAGGTCCACGAAGCCCGAGCCACTTTAGATAAAGCCCGCCGCTCGCAGGATTAACATAATACCTCCCTATCGAGACTTATCTCTCTAATAGATTGCAATGCGAAAGGCTCATGTTTGTATTTGGCGACTCGCTTTGACTCCAATAAATTTTATTTTGTT
The DNA here is from genome assembly GCA_912999785.1 of Hydriomena furcata. Taxonomy (NCBI): domain Eukaryota; kingdom Metazoa; phylum Arthropoda; class Insecta; order Lepidoptera; family Geometridae; genus Hydriomena; species Hydriomena furcata. The sequence continues at coordinate 8,250,654 of OU538821.1, forward strand.
GTGCATATATGTTACCCCTTTCTTGTTTAAGTCCGTTTAGGTAACATATTGAATCCGACCATGTTTACCCATAGATAGTCTCGTTAGAAACTTTACGAATAGGTCTAAATTAAAAGTTGTGAGTAATAGTATGGTAGGTGGAATCGTTACACAAATAAATTTAAACGACGTTATTTGAATCGTTCGATTTCAAAAGTCACAAGTTTCTATAGATTAGGATTGTATTTTTTGGGGTTCCGTGCCCGAAATAGTAAAAAAATTTAGGATTTGTTAGAAAACCATACTTGGTGTACTTTTTAAAGATTGGGTAACTGAAAAATCTGCACAATATTTTTCAGTAGGTAAGTATACTTGTTAGTCTAGTTTTCAGCACATAATTACAAGAAGGAGCCCAGAAGAATTATTATAGAAGTCTAACTTTAGTCACCGTTCGCTTATTTACTGATTTCTGATGGTACATTATACCGTTTACTTTCCTCTTTTTAAGATAAGAAAAGGTGGTTTAATTCAGAAAAATAAATCTCCTCAACAAACTTGAAAAAATTATCCTCGCCCTGTGTTTGCGTCAACGACTATTAAAATGTTAATAAGTTTTGTGGAAATATTTACAAACAAAAAGTGGACTGCATCAGTAAGTATAAGGGCATGCACACACAGCCGTGTGCTAGGCAGTGCGTGTCGGCCGCAAGGGACAAATGACCGAGTAACCACTCCCGATTGTTAGCCGTCTCATTTCGACACATATCCACCAGGGAGACTGACAGAGACGAATGACGCCACATCCATTCGCGCTAGCTCCTGATTAATTCACAGTTTTTCTGTGAAACGCGATCATACGACGCATTGGCGTTGACGTTTTTAGCAAACTTATCAACCCGTCAAACGTGTCGCCGAGGAAGGGCGGCCTCTCTTCGTTTTGTTTATTCCAGAACATCTTTTAATACTAATCTGATCTATAAAACGGCTACGATTGTCTAATGAATGTCATAACAATGTATTATGCAGGGGCATCAATTAAATATACGTTTCACGGCGCACTTGAAATTTATCCTCCCATGAATCACGTTGGAACTGCCTGAAAATAAAAACAAATCATGGCACACATCAAAGCAAAGTTATGCTGACAATTCGGCTGCGCTCGACTTAATATATAGCAGGCGGTGCGTTATAATCTAAAAATAATTAGAGGCGACATTAGTTTTTATGCGTAAAAAAAACGTAGCGGTATAAATTTGGGCCGGGCACGGAAATACACCGTGATATATAGCGTCTCCGCTCCGATGCGCACACACAATTGTTCGCTATTTCGACCGAATCATAGGGTGATCCATAATATTTTTGCTGACTTCAAATGAATCCACGACATATTTCAAACACCATTTACATAAACACGAAAATGTTGCTAATAAATTTAGCTTATAACAAGTTGTCCTGTTGGCGCGATGAACTGAACAACATTCATTTATTTGCAAGTGTAATTACCGACCATACGACTTGCCAACAAAATTGTTGTATATTCATTTGAAAGAAAAACTTCATAAGGCCCATAAAAACGTCCTACGTTCCGCCATAAGTTGAGTATGCCAAATAAATAACCCGGCAAAAGAACAAGTACGGTGAAAAGTGTATATGAACAACAAAAGTTGGCCACAAGAGTAGACGCATTCGAGTTAAGTACCGTTGGCGTATTATTTGGAACAGCCTGTAATCTGCCACGCCCGCCGCGCGCCGAAATGAAAAATTACTCGGCTATTTTTAACACAAGTCTCGAGCACAGAAAACGTACAAAAATTAGAGAAAAGAGACGAGGACGAGGGAGCACTTGTACCGCACCATTGAGATCAAAATACGCAGGAAATTACCGAGCCTCGAGCGTGCGACGTTCCGAAGGGAATCATTTGTGTTCCAACCATTTGGGTTGTTACTTTTTAAATAAACCAAGTAAGCATCGCTTGTTAACGAGACGTGCCAGCAAACGATGCTTAGATTTCAAGAGTCATTTGCTAACGAGTAACGGTCCTTTTGCTTAAGGGTTCGGAAAAATAACTATTGTTTAGCTACTCAAACTATTAGAATGTTTTGGGGAAAGAAATGCGCAGTAAGATTATACCAAAAAGGATTCCTCATAAAAAAACAAAACAAAAACTTACATTATATTTTGTGTTTCACTATAGAGAAACTGGTCAAAACTACTTGTTATTATGGTAATGTAATAATCTACTTTCAATAAAAACACATTCATGCTCCACTATAATAATTATTAATATGTCATTACACACCGTATCCATAACTCAATGGAGTGTAGTAATAAATTTTTCATCTTGTCTTAATTAATTGTTTGGACGAAGTGATGCCCGCCGGGCCTTGAGTAGCTTACAGTAATTAGTGTTACTAATTACCACAACGTTGGAATTACTGTTTGATTGAATGACTGACAACGTAATCCGCCATACGTCAATATGAACCTAATGAGCAGACTGAAACCATGTTACGTACAGCCAACCCATGCTTCTGAGCTAAAAACAAAATCATAACAAAATCAATTCAAATAAGTAGAAAAAAATAAATTTTATGAATTATTTTAAAATAACCAAGCTCTAGATTTTTTCATTTATTTTTCTGTTATAAATATATTTTTTGTTTGTTGTTAAAGAATGTTTATCTACAATAATGTCCTCACAGTTACTCCACATTTATTTGTAAGGGTCATGATAGTAAAGTCCATCAGAAAACATTTTATATCCATTGCTCTATAAATAGGCCGCACTCAGTGTCACCTATTGTGAAAATATACAGCTACAAGAGAGACGCTTCGAACGCGTTCGTCTCGCACTCGAGATGCGAATCCTAATTCTAATACGACCCGTGTCTCCCTTCAGGGGGAAGGGGGTATTACTTATGTACGTGTATTCGTACATAGCGGTTTGGTTTACGGGGGAGGGCACGTGAAGGCCGCAATTCCCCCAAGCGGGCAGATCGTAAACCTCCGATACCGCGAATTGAATACTCTGCAAGCTCAAATATGTAGGAACGGTTGTAACAATAACAACCCGCCCAACTCTCCACTTTTACTGAACACGAGGTCAAACATACCAAAACGCTGTTTATGTTGATTTGAAAATAATAACAATGCACTTTATGTATAAAACCTTATTTATATACAAGTAGTAACTTGTGAAGGATGGATGTTTGGAAATCACAGACATTGATCGAGTGATTGGAATAAGCAGTAACATTTAGTGTCTTAACTCCTTGTTGACAAAATAATCAAGAAAGGAAGCGCATCTTTAACACTTAATACGGCTCTTTTTCACCTACAATTATAGAACGAAATTAATTAAAGCGAGACAGCCAGTTTTATATTTCTGTCTTCAAATCAACAAGGATACAAAGTATTTCCGCTTGTGAGAGTATTAACCGTCTAACCAAACGCATGTGCTTGCACGGGGCGGACGAGTAAGTGGACTGTCTAAATTAATTAACAAAGCCCACGGCGCGGCGCAGCCTATGCTGTAAAGCTGAAAACAGACCGGGCGTTGACAAATCTATGAATTATTAAAACAATGTAGCGCTTTGCGCTTTTAGCAGTTTGTCATCAGTTGATATGTTAGATTTGTGAAAGATTTTTATGCAACTAACTCTTTTCAAACTCAAAGGATATGGTATACGCGTTTTAAGCACGATTAGTAGCTTATATCCGAAAACTTTACTATATAAGTTTATTTTCGTTTTTTAATTTTCAAATGACCACGGCCGGCTTCTTAGCTTAGGGCAGCTCGATCGCACGGCAACTAGCAATTCCGTGGTGTCCGGTGGGGCAAGATGGCGTCGCGATCGATGTGCAGTGAGTACGCCCACGCTGCCCACGCCTGCATTACAACGCCCTGCACTTGCAACCAAGTGCATTCAACGGACCGCCTTCGACAATTTTAAATTAACTACAAAAATACTGTCACTAAACGACATAAAAAACTACTTTCATTAGTCAAGACTTTACAAATAAAACAGTGTAGTTTTTTTACAGTCGACATGCTTAACACGTCTACAGTTTATTTTAAAGTAAAAGAACGGTATAACAGTAACAGTCAATACTGCAAATCACGTTTGCGTAAAATATTCACTTCAGCAAAAATGTAGCGGTTTTCAAAATACAACTCTAAGAAGAGGATACAGCATCGCTGTTCGCATGAACATGTAAAGATACACTCTCATTTTTTAACTATTTTCACGCGCGGAACCTATTTATTGGACCCCTCAGACCGCGCCTTTGTCATGTCGCAAGAAAATCGAAGTCAGGTACGATGCCATGCCGGGGGGATACGAAACGTTTCGCCACAATTACGCTCAGAATGCGGATGCAAATGGGACCGTAGGCCCTAAAATGTATACTGAATGTCGCTCGGTGCCGCGATAGCTTTATTTTTTCTGCCGTTACGAGAAATCTATTGCTTCTAATAAAACGCCTATCTGTTACGAATTTAAATGCCAATTTATTGCTTTAAACGACTCGGCACATGGGCGAACAGAGCAGAACGGTTACAGTAAATACATATTATTGAATCGCTGTACGTTTTGTAATAAATAAATAATCAGATTATTATATTAACAAATACAAAATTAGCAGATAATACGGTTTATTTAATTGTTTGGGTTATGTCTGCAGTCTTTTCTAATGACAGTTCATCAAATTAATAAAACAATCATGGTTGGAGTCAAATAGTACCTGTTTTGCGAAGCTCGCGCTAAACTAAGCGGAAGCGTGTTCTTACCTACTGGATATGATATATCCAGAAGGTAAGAATACGTTTCCACTTATTTTGATCTTAGAATGAACTTGTTTGTTGGCAGATATGGAGCTGGGTATGATTTAGCTGCACGGAGAAAAAACGCGACAAGGGAATCCACAGCGACACTAAAAGCATGGCTCAACGAGCACAAGAAGAACCCTTACCCAACGAAAGGAGAGAAGATAATGCTGGCAATCATAACCAAAATGACGCTGACGCAGGTATCCACCTGGTTCGCGAACGCACGCCGGCGCCTCAAGAAGGAGAACAAGATGACGTGGGAGCCCAAAAACAAGACCGATGACGACGACGACGCGATGCTCTCCGACGATGAAAAAGACAAAGATGAGCAGGACGAGAAAATGAAAAGCCATAAAGGTTCGTTGAGATTTATATCTAATTATTATTAAATATACTACAGTCGGAGTAATATAAGTAAGTACGTAAGTAAATGAACTGGACCGTCATGTGTGATTTTATACAAGCTTTTTGTCTTCGTTGTGCTAGTAATTAGTACTGTCCCTTTTGCCATGCGAATGTTAAGTGCTTTCATAATGATGTTATGTTTGTTTTTTTTATGCGAATGTTAATTTAATGTGACTTTATGAATTTTGTAAACTCCGAATAGTGCGTGTCGTTCATGTACGCATTGTTGTAAACCATTTAAAATTGCTTTAATTTTCTCGGTGTATAAATCGTCTAGTGAATTGGCATAACGTGGCTGGAGGCCTGAGGGTGTAAGTGATCGAGAGGAGGCAAGGGGTGGGAAAACGCGGGGAGGGGGGAGGTCTCAAGCGTGTAACTGTGCGTAACCGCTTCTCGCTCCCGGATTTCCTATTCGTAGTAAAGTGGGCGGCGCCCAGACCAGATTTCATATAGCGTCTTCCGTTCGTCGGCACGACGCGGACGGGGCGACGCCGACGCGGCGCGCGGAGGTCGCGCTCGGCGTGTCTGACGATCTGCCCTACTTCATGTTCTTGCCAAAGGATTTGTCGAGTTCGTGGATCGTTTCTTTTATGGGGATATTCCGTCAGAACGTAAGTAACTACGGTTTCGGGGATTTATAATGTGTTCCAATTGAGTGTAGAACCTTTTTCCGCTGGGGTCCATGTCGTCATTATTTGTTTATGTTTAACTTTTTCAATCGAACACACAGAGGTATTTTTCATTAATATGAATAAGCTCCACTTATAGATCGGTGTCGGGTTTCGATGCATTTTATATGTAAATCGAAACGGTCGGGCTCTCTAAGTGCACTAATAAAATCCAGATGCGTATTAGGCACGGGAGAGTCGCGAGAGGGACTAGCGGAGTGCGACTGTTAGTTTCGCTTGTCAACAACATGAATTATAAGTGGGAACTGTTATTGTAAAGATGGTTGAGAACACGAGTGTTTTTATAGGGAAGTTCACGGTGCTAATGGAAGTGGTCGGGCTCAAGTCGAGGGCGTCACGGCCGACGCGCGGCATACGCTCGTCTAATGAACCTCCCTATTGTTGGGACAGGAGTGTGCTTAATTCGTGGTTTCTATGACGTCGCTCGCTGAGAACAGCCACTCGGGGGCATGAAATGCCGCTAATTAATACACGGACTTGAGGTCTCTAAGAGAGCCTGATTCGACTAGTTCTGCATGGGAAATTCGTTAATGGAACTGAGTTAATGTTAGTTATTGCTTTTTCTTAGAACACTATTAAGCTTCGAATAAACAAAATCATAATATCTGTAATTATTAAGTACCAAACATCAGACTTCTCAAAAACAATAAAATTTGAACGTTTGTTTTGTTTGTTTGTTCCTCAATAACGTCGTAACCGCCTTTCGTAAGACATCGCCCCATTACGGCTAGGGAAAAACCAAACCACGATTGCATTTACTTACTTTCCACCCAAGAACAGGTAGGTACCTATTTAGGGTGAAAAACACACGCGCTTTAAAACCGCAGTACTATTTTAACCACATCATTTGCCAATGCAGGTACTCAACAACTCCATGTTGGGATTAAGGCCTACGTCGAGTCTACGTTGGGTCTAAGTTAGGTCAATTTTGGTCTATATCGGGTATACGGTGACTCTACGTTGGGTCTATATAAGTTCTACGGTGGGTCTACGTTGAATCTGCATCGGGTCTACGGTAGGTCTACGTTGGATCTACGTGGGGTCTACGTCGGGTCTACGCCACTTTTATGTCAGTTTTGGTTTGGGTCTACGTAGGGTCATGTAGTCTAGTCAAGTGTGCATTAGCAGCTAACCTACGTATTGTTACCAATGTACTCTTGATGGAGTTCGGAACTGGTTGTGGTCAAAAATAGGATGTAGTAATGTCGAGTCACAAAGATTTACACAACCGCACAATATTAAAGTGGTAATTCTGTTGTCACAACAAACTAACTAAAATTTTGTTAAATCAATCTTGTTATTATCACGTTAATATCTAAATAAGAGTAAATTTTATATTGACAGTTTAAAAATTAGGACAATCACTACATAGTATAAAGCAAAGTCGCTTTCCGCTTCCCGCGTATGTATGTATGTTTGCTTATATCTATACAACTACACAACGGATTTTGATGCGGTTTTTTTTAATAGATATTGTGATTCAGGAGGAAGATTTATATGTTAATACATATGTTAATACATATGGCTTGAAGCCGGGGCGGGTCGCTAGTCTAATATAATTTGCGATTGAAATGGGTACGTATTGTAATGTAGAAACGTCAACTTAAATTAAATGTATAATAATAATTCATATTTACTACCTATATTATAGTATGGCACATGGAGGTGTAAATAAAAAAAATATCTATCCTAATTTTAAGATTAAGGCTTTTTATTATGACTTAATGGTTAACATAAAAAGTATATAAGTATTTTATTACATTTGAATCAGTTTCACACTATTGTTTCACATTACTATATTTCAAAATTTATTTTCTCGCTAAATACTCGAATCTTTTATTTAATCTAAAGTCTTAATAAACTATAACATTTCTCACCCACCATATACAATAAAACACAATTATTTTAGGAGAACGTCAATGTTAGAGACATGTAATATATCATTTGAAGTTACGCCAAACAAAGCCGATATAAAAGCTTTCACACGCGATCCCTAGACCAAAGTCGACAAACAAACACCCAGAACTATCCCGCGTTAAGCCACTCATGAATAAAAGCTTCATTTCAAACCCCACCAATAAATGTTAATTTTTGTCGTGGACGCACGCATCGCAAACAAAATATTAATCCGACGCGCGTTAATGGAAAACGAGTAGAAGAAATACAAACAAGTAACCATCGCTGGGGAGGATGTCGCGGGGCAATAAATTGCAGTGACCTCGGCAGTAAAGCGCAGGTTTAAGGTGCAGTGCGCCGAAACTCCGCTCGCACTCGGCCCTTGAATTCGGGCCGAGTTTGTTCGGGTCGATTCGAGTTCTTGCAAAGGGATGCTAGGCTTAATGTGACGTCTGTGGAAACTAAGTATACTTACTACACTATAAAAACGTTTTTTCCAGATATTAAAACAAATTGAAAACCCTATTTAAATATATTTGTTGGTTTTTTTTTCAGGTAACTAAGTAATAAAATTAAATAAAAAAAGTATTTTTCTGTCAAAAATTACTTTAGTTGTATTTGAAAAATAATAACCAGAATAATAATCCGCTTAATCAAATAATCAATTTATTGGTAAAAAATATATCACGTTAGAAATATAATTATCAATAACATCAAATACCTAATAATTAAAAAATTTACAAATTATTGCATTTGTCATAGAAATTCATTGACATTAATAGAACGCCATCTCAACCATCATTTCGATTTAGTTTTAAATGATGTGAGACTGGGTTCAGTATAGCTTCGACAGGTGATTAATTGTAGTAGTATAAACAAACCCTGCCTAAATAACAATCATCACAAAAACTTTGTTCGTAAGACTGGAATCGCGTTGCCGTAATATCGTTCCGTGATAAAACCAGCTCACTCAAATAATGTCACTCAAACGTATTGTGATATGTTGTGCCACATGGAAAACACTCTCGGGAGAGTGCGCCAGTGTGACCATTTCCACGCTACCCCTCCTGGTCGTTTGCACTCAGATGAATCTATAGTTTGCATATCCGCAGGATATAGCCAACAAGTGCTGCATCCGATAAATATTTATGGACGGATTTCCCTAACCAACTACAGAGATTCGATTGGGGACTAACGACCGTAATGAAATGAGTAGACGCGAACGATACCTCACCAATTTGGAGTTTGCTGTTGAATTTTTTACCTTACTTACTTCTCTCTGTTATAAATAATGGCACAATTTAGTATTCTAATATAATATAATAAAGGCAATCCTAATAAATGATTTGCATACATAATAAATACTACACCCTAACTTTACAAGAAACAAAATAAACTTACATCGGGCATATTGTTAATTTAATAAAAACAACGAAATCGTCCCATTTTCACTTATCTCCCGCCGCCGTTGTGGGTCTTTATTAGATTAATACAATGAAAATTAAAACAATTTGCCGGATAAATATCTTTGCACGAGTATCAGTGGCGTCCCCATTTATCCTTAGTGAAGGGCAACGTGGATAACCCCTCTTAAAAGCTAGGAGCAGTCAGCATTAAATGGAATAAAGAGAATGAAGTCGAGCGGTCGCGCCCTCCCCCGCCCCACCGCACTCGCGGGCCTCTGAATTTCATTACTGGCCCACACCCGCCCGCGCCCTCCAAAAGCCACTTTACAACGAAAAATGGCATTATGATAATACTTAAAACGTTATAAAATTCGCTGAATAAACATTTTTGTAATTGTACAATAATACCTTTTGTGATATAAAAAATAATAATAATGTCTCTGATTTTATAAACTTCTCTTAGACGTTTGGAAAGTTATAATTTTATTGTACAAACTTTTACATTTAAATTCTCGAATTTATAGTTCTCAATCGATCAGTTAACATCATGGGTAACAGATGACCAAAAATATGTCGCATATATTTTGTAGAGTGCGGTGGCGTGATGCCGCGGGGCGCTTCGGGAAATGCCAAATAAATGCTTGGCTCAAATGTGAAAGGGATCGACGGGCATCATGCCCGCGGCAGGGGAGTCGCGCCCCAAAGTGGTATTTTCACTTCGCTAATCGGATAACCACTTAACGAATGGGTCACTGCACACCAAACGTATTTTCACACGACTTTTCTGGAGGGGATCAGAGATTTTGGATCTTACGAGTCTAAACTTACGTCCCGCTCGTAACGGTCACGTTGGCCGCCCAATCGGCGAGCTATCGATTTAGTTTTTAAGCCCCTTTTATCGTTTAGTTATTGCGACTGCAAATGATCAAATGTGCTTTTATCGCCTGATCGGACGTAAAATATGATCGATGAATACGATTATCTTTACAGATGACGAGCGGAAAAGCGACGACATGCTGCAGGGGATGCACCACCAGATGCTGGGCTATGGGATAAAGGAGGAAGCGAAGCGAGGGGCGACCGACTGCGGCGTGCCGATCCCGGCTTCCAAGCCGAAAATATGGTCGCTGGCTGACACAGCGGCGTGCAAGACGCCTCCTCCGGCGGCGCAGCCATGGCCGCAGCACGCGTACGGCGGCGGTGGCGTGGAGCGAAACACCGCGCCAGAGTCTGCCCCTAATGGGTTCGCACTACCAGCCACGGCGGCCGCCAGCCCCGCCAGCGGCGCGTACGCGCGATATGGTGGCTTCCCAGGTGCGCAGTATGGCGCACAACACCCGTGCCTGCATCCCGCCGCCTTCCCCGACGTGCAGACGGACACACCACCGCAGACACCGCCTAACATGAAGCTGCCAAGCGTGCCCAACCCGCTAGGTAGTGGAGGCGGCGGCGCGCCTTACTGTTTCCCAAGGCACCAGCAGTCCCCGCATCGGGACCCCTACCACAATCCGCACCACGCTGCCAACAATCACCAGCCAAATCAGCCGCATCATAACGAAGGATCTGCTGCCTTCAAACCCTTCTATAAAAGGTATTTTTCTTATTTATGAGTTCGTGCCACTTAACTAGTTAGTGTAAGTAGTTGATGCTGATTTACCAATGAAAGCTCCATAGAAAGCTAGAATCGGAGAGACGGCCTCGTTGAATCAGCGATTGATTCAAATTGTCGGTCACGAGCATCGCGACACGTAGGTAACATGCGCATGTAAATGAGAGGCGGTCGTAAATGGAGGATCGTAGTAGAGATACGGAGAGAGCCATAAACCGAGTTGCGGTTTAGTAGCGCAGACTCGCGCCAGGGTGTCATGTCGGTAATTGAAAACAATGGAGTTGTGTATAGGAAGGGCGATGGCGACTCGAGGGCGGCGAGATTGCAATCTTGCGTCATTTGTCATTGTCAAGCGACGCGTTCCGTACGCCTACACTACACGTACTCCGCTGACCTTACCAAATTAGCTCTTACCCATTACCTACATTATCTTCAAGACAGTTTCATATTGAACGCAAAAAAACAACCGGTTTGCGGAAAAAAAATAGACATTTACATTAATTTACATTTAGATGTACGTACCAAATAAAGTGCCACTCAAAGAGCTCATCAATTAAGTTAAGCCAACCATTTTTTCCTTACCATGTACCTTTTCATTTTGAGTACTTATAAAAAATTATTCACGTCACGATTGTTGCTTATACTCTACAATGAAGTACAAAATGTATAATAATATAATCTGTTTTTTGGAACTGAAGTTTATTACCTATAGATAATACTGTATTAATATACTAGCGACCCGCCCGGGCTTCGCACGGGTGCAATGCTGATACTAAATATACTACAGAATGCCTTTATATAAAACGTTTTTTTTCACAGCTTTTTGTGACCCCTTCTAGTACAATTGCTGATTTTTGGAGTACAATTCGTACAATTCCATAGATTTGTAACTGCATTAAAATTAACCCTTATCCACGGTGGGTCCGGCTGCGTAGTATCACACGATTTCTATGATTCTTTTTTTATGGAATAGTTAATAAACTTTTTTAATGAGGGATTACTGAGAGTGTTATAAACGTAAGGAAAACATTTCCGTCATACATGATTTTTGTGTAGCTTTAACCATTAAAGTTGCACACGCGACGGAAGCTTAAAAAATGGAGTAACTTCTCCCGTTTTCCCAACATTTCCCTTCACTGCTCTGCTCCTTTTGATTGTAGCGTGATGAAAAGTATACTATAACCAGCTCAGGAGTATGAAAAATAATTGTAACAAGTTTCGTTAAAATCCGTCGAGTAGTTTTTGTTTCTATAACGGTTATACAGACAGACAGACAGACAGACAGACAGACAAAAATTTTACTGATTGCATTTTTGGCATCAGTATCGATCCCTAATCACCCCTGATAGTTATTTTGGAAATATATTTCATGTACAGAATTGACCTCAGATTTATTATAAGTATAGATATATTTTCCTGTAATGTATTTTTTTGTAATAATATAAACTATTCCATTTTAATCTTTATACATAGAATGTTATAAATCATATTTACTTAGTTAGTTACTTTTGTTACGTAGTTACTTAGTTACGTTTACTAGTTTAAAATGCTATATATAGCATTTTAAACTAGTAAACGTAAATCATTTATCTCTCATCATTTCTCTGTACTTACTCGTAATTCCAAGGTAAAAAAAAAAAAAACTGATAGTATAACGTCCAAATAGTCACACATACATACAGCTCTGACCCCGCCCTAGGATTTCTTGTATCATGGGTATTAAAAACTACGAGTATCCTTTTATCACAAAACCCACAGACGCAAATATTTCGATCGATATTATCAACACACGTCGATTACTCCACCGAGTTCAAAACCTAAAATTAGTATAAACTCGTAGTAGGTATTTGACTATGGTAGTCCTAAATTATAAATGTAAGATGACCACTATCTTGATATATGTGAATGATAGCATTATGAATGTAATATTGACATTATTATGGACCGCCGTCAAACAGCGTGTGAAGACGAATTCTATTTGGTTTCCAACGGGTGTCCTATCACATATTTCTAAGAGTCTTCAAAGGTTTTCTTAGAAGAAGCAGTGGCATCCGCTTCTCATTACAATAAATCGCGACCCTGACGTCGCCGCACAGGACGGAATCGCTAAGAATTTTGTTTTAGTCAAACGTTCACAAATTCACTTCTATAAGCCTTTTGTATTATTTTGGTTTTCACGCCTTTTTGTCCCTCGAATTCTTTGATGCGAAAATAACTCCTTATCTCGGCATTCCTTTTAAAGTAGCCCAAAAAGAGCGGATTTCAATCGACAGTTTTTTGTATTTGTCTTAAATAACAAGACCGCGCCGTTTTAGCTTATTATTTTGCTAAATTATATTGATGCTCTCTGTTTATATTAGCTGTTCAAAATATTGGCTACTTGCAATGAGAACGGTTGAATTAATTTGAATAGTTACAAACCATGTGTACGTCTGTACGTCTCAAACGGCGTAGGGCCGAATGGTTTCTCGCTAGGCGGACCGGACGTGTACGGTTGTAAGGCCGCCACAGCCACCATCGCGGGTTGCGTGGGCGCGGTATCTCAATGGATCCTCTTCATTCACAACACTACCACCACATTAAAAGCTGCTTTCCTTTTTTTCGGCGACCCTAATCTTACCTCTTATCTCCCGATCCTGACTCGGGTCCTCCGTTTCATTCAGTCCCAGGTCGCCTCGCCAACCTGTTTGACTTCTTTTTTCATTGACGCCGCTACAAACTTTAGATGACCGCGGCCGAGGTCGAATTTTTATTTCTTTCACATTTCGGTTTTCCGGTCCGAGCGATTCGTTAATAAATTCTCAGATAATGAGACTGAGCGTTTCGTCACCTCATCTCGATTGGTTTATATTTTTTCCTTTTTGGTTTGTATGTGTGAACGCGGCGGCCGGCTCGTAGCCGCGTCCGCCGAGATACAATCGGAACACCTATCGTGGTGACACTTATTTTTGTTAATTTATAAAATACTGCTATTATTAGTTTTAAATAATATATTATTTATAATAATGTTACGTTATAAGATGTTATATGTTGTTGCTCCAGGTAAAGGCAGAGCTGGGTCGCCGCTGCTCCTGCCCCCGCTGCTAGCTGTCCGATCCCGTGACACATGTTTACATCACATTGGCTGACTTGGCTGAATATAAGTACATAATTTAAGGTCAAACTTTGTAAACTATTTAATTTGGTATATCAATTTATTTGTAAATTGCATAGAGTAATTTTAAATTTCCTAAAATTAATGCACAGATAATTACATTGTATAAAGAAAGAATTAAGTACTTAAATTTCGTTTAATGTTGTTAATTCTAAGATTACCCTTTAGATTACCATTCAAACGAAATAATAATAATGTATGAAATCGACGTTGCTCAGTATTTTTATAGCTATAAGAATAATGGAACTAAATCCAAATTATTTATAGTCGATACAAGGAGAGCGCAATTAGGTGTTATTATTGTGGAAACCTTTATTGGTTCTAGTACCTAGTTATTGTAATTGTAATATCTACAGCTCCTTGCAATCATAACATACATTTACGTATGTATAATTAAGGAATCATGATTTTGATTTGTTGATGTATTAAGTTCTTCCAATTTTACTTTAGTTTGAACTCCTTGAAGCAATAAGTTATTTGTTAGTTCAGTGCCACACACTAGGCTTAAGCAAATTTGATCGTGTATTTCAGTGATGATACGAACATTGGACTAGACAAAAATGATTATGTTAAAACATATTTTATAAAAATAGTCAATGGAAAGTTGATTTAGTTAGTTGTTGTTGTCCTTGTATATAAAATGTTTTGTATATTTTCTATTTTTAGTTTCACATGATGTGTACAAAGTATTTAGAACGGTTTTGCCACATTCGTTGTTGTTGATGGACACTTCGACACGAACTATAAATATTGATTAAAAGTATTATTAGTATACCTGTACATAAATATTATTCTGAATATTATTTTATTGAAGAGGTCACAGTTATAATATGAATGCATTTAAATAAATGGTTTCAGGGAGTTTAAATGTTTACAAAAAAACAATGGAACTGAAGCTTTTTCAATTTTTTCTTGTACTCTGGTCATAAAAGGTTATAAAAAAATGTCAGATAAGTTTTCGGATAGATTTAGCTGTAGCGATAAGTTACCCATGGAGCAAAATGTCTACTAGACTATCGAAAACAATTAAACGAAAACAGATTACCACTTTAGGTACAATTATTTAATTACTGTAGCTTCTTACTAGTTTAATTGAAATTGGGACTGTTTTTCACTACTTCGAATAAGAGTACTTTTTGTACAAAGAAAAAGGTCGAAAATTGTCTGAGAAATCAAGGGGGAAAGTAGCGGCTGAGCGTTACCGTGTCAGCCTTAGGGTGAGTACCTACGCTGAGCTGTGCTAAGACGTGCAAAGCGGACCAATGGCAGCGCTCAAATATTCGAGATTGAGAAGGTCGAGCGCTGTCTTTGGTCCGCTCCGCACAGCTTAGCGCAGTTTCACACAGTCCCGCGTAGGTGGATACTCGACTTATGTGTGTTGCGGAGCTTACTTCTGACATGTTTTATTGTCAAGGTGTAGATCTCAGTTTGAATTATACCCGTAACATCTCAGAGTTCATTAAATAATTCATTTGCCTTATTGATTAAATAATATAGTGAGGTATTGGGAAACACAAGTATCTACAAAACTAATAAGTACCTACCGATTAGATTACAGCAACATTTATAAAATACATATGATAACTCATTTATTAAGCAGATTAAGATTGAAACACTACTCCAAATGTAACGTAATTATAGTTTTACTGATCACACTACATTGGAGGCAAATAGAAACAGAAATACTTATTCAACGTGACCAAATCGAATACATTCGCTTAATATTAAAATGTTCTATATAGATATTTATAGAATATTATAACTATTAATTATTATTATGAGTAAAATTATGTAACGAATGCAATTAAATCTTTATTTCAAATGAGTACACTTTTATTAACCTTTTACCCTGAAATTACGTCCTGAAAATACCTAATACCTAATAATTACTAAATAATACAACTTAATGGTAAGCTATACATAAAATAATTTAGATATTTTGCATCCCTTAGACATTAAAAATGAAATGCGCAGTAAGTGCCAACTCCTAAAAGAAAAACAAATCTACGATAAGCACAGGTAAATAAAGCTATGAACTCAACGTAATGGAAAAAAAGAAATAAATCGAGTTAACTAAATGATTCAGTCTCGAGAAATGTACAAACAAAATGGGGGAAAGTCGATAATGAGCCGGTAAAAGTCGACGGTTACCCGAATAGGGTTCCTCCCTTTACTCTCAACTCTTAAACAATGCTTAAGGGCTAATAAAAGAACCACTTTTTTCAAGTTTTTAAGAGGCATTCAATCCGAGTAAGCTTTGGGGTTTAATGGTGGAGTTTTACAAAATTAAGATAGCGCAATAAGCTTAGCTATAGACTGCTAAATTCAACCTGACTGTAGTTGCTCGTAGTCGGGGAAAAAATATTATATCAATCATTTGATTTTTTTGCTTGAAGATATCTAAAGGAGGTAGTAAATAAAACGGAACGCCTGGAAGATTTGAGTAGATGTCTATTGCTCCTATTTTATAATTTTATTTGTCTATCAGGATTTTTTTGTTTGCTATAGGTTTAACTATCAATAAATTTTAAATCCAAAGTAGATGTTTATGACCAGGCAACGCAGGCATATAATATGGCAATTTGATTATAGGTAAGTAGGTAACCAATTTAAAAGTAGACACGTCGTTTCTATTATAAAATGACTTTCGGTATGTAGTCTACGGTACCTTTTTCTACTTAGGTAAAAGAATAGTCTGACATCTAATAGTTTTTACCAATAAATACATTATTCTGATTATTCAGTGTTTGTAAGATTTTCACAAGATACACTTATGACAATCTGGAAAAATAATAAGATGACGTAGGTAGATTCAGATTACTATAAATAGTTAAATACTCCTTACGACGGTCGCACTTATGTAGGATAAGGGCAGGGTGATGATGAAATAGTTAAAAACTCAAGTAAGTACACTACAACAAGTAAGTCAGTTTAGAAACGGATTGATAAATTAAAATCTCATTTGAACCCCCGTTGCAAGAGGGGTGTCTAGTGTCTATGTTTGACGTGTCTATGACATCGTATCTCCTAGACCAATGATCTATTTTTTTTGAACGGTGACTTGATCAAGAATATTTATAATTAAAGAAAATCTGCTCAACAGCTTCTTTTCTAGTAGTTGAAGGGATGTGAGTAACTTCTACTGGTCTGATTAAATCAAAATGTATTATCCTGTGATTCAATTTTCAATATTCAATTTAGTCGGGGGTTATTACATAATTAATTTAATGTTAAGAAACAGTTTGGTTATAAATGTTCCTCTATTTGATCCTATTTAGACTCGATCAGTTTCATTCGTCTCTAATATCCATCTTTGTCGTGATATAGACCATAAAATCACCTCTCATTTCACGACAAACAAAACCAACGATTGCTTTACTTAATCAAATCCGTTACTAAAGCAATTGAATCCGCAATAAAACCGCCAGTGCTCATAAAATGGTCATAAACATTGACAACACAAATAGCATCTAATAATCTTTAGAACCAATCAGAGCACGCCTGCGCGACACCAATAATATTTTATACGTACCTTTATACGAAGATCGGAGAGCATTGTGGGTGATTGCCGCTATAAAAATGTATGCTGAAGGCACTGATTTTAATTAATTGGCTTTCAGCTCGAATTAAAAACACATACTTTAAATAACAGGATGCGGTGTTACGTGAGAATCTATTTTTGGATATGTAAAAGAAAAAAATAAATTAAATAGGATCACGACTAATCCCCAAGTACCTACGTTAGACATCCTCACAAATCTTCAGGCGCTCCGGTCCTTTTATATACTAAAAAGGGGTAGTCAGAGGCACATCCACATGACCATCATTGCCGCATCCAAAATTACTAACTGGTTTCCTCACGATATTTTCTTTTACGGTTTTGAGTGTGAGTTTTGCGCATACAATTTAATTATTGATGCACAGCTGGAATTCGAACCCAAGACTCGGATTGCACGTCACGGTACCTTTCATTCGGCTAACATGGCTTGATATTTCGCTCTTCCAGTACCTATTAGAAGCAGAAACATATTTATGATCTTGATTGATTGATTGACTGAATTAAAATTAAAACGAACTGAATAAATGTTTACATACCTCGAAGCAATATGATCATAAAGTAGATTCAGTCTTTAAATATTTTTTTTTACTATAAAAAAACTTTTATCATAATTCCAATTGGTAGGTCAGTACCTACAATACTGCGGTCGGTTTGAAACTTCTGCCTGAATAATGTCTAACAAAGACAGTCATGATACCTATCTAAGGTTAGTGCAAACTGCTAAATTCTAGTTTTAGTACTTAAAGTTTCGCGTACCTATTTTACAAAATAGTCTAATAAGAAGTTCATGGCTCATGCCACCAGATGGCGTTCCCAGTAGTGACTTCAACTAAACTGACTGTATTTTCGACGAACTTACGGAAAAGAAAAAATCAAATCTTTACAAGTTATTTGTTAATATTATCTGTTATAATAATAGGTCATCATTAATATTACTTGATTATGCTATTATATTATTTATTATTAAATAAAATGTTTTATTATTCGTATATTTCACATTCGGCGATGTAAAAGCAATAATGAATTCATTACGTAAACTGATTTAAAGAATAGGCTCAGATTAAAAAAATACTTGTAATTATATTTCAAGGTGATTTATTCAAAAAATATTTAAATTTCAATAAGATTTATAAGAAACTTACTGCATGCTCAGTAGGTATGTTTGGTTCATTCCCTATTTTTAGGATTATCTATATTTTTGGCTTAAAATGTAAAAAGGTTAATCGCGCACAAGAACTAAATAATGTTTTTGATAACATAAACTTAAATTTATCGTAACGACATGATAAACAGATTGTTTAGTTTGCTGTGACTCTACATAACGAGCATGTTATGAGTTCGATGAAATTGTTCAAAGATAACATTGTAGCAAGACAAATGTATTACATAGGTACTAAAATTACATTGTAGTCTGTATCAGATTAACACGTTGACAGCTTTGTCTTAGGTCCAATGCTCCGTTTATCGCGGCATACGATACCTACCTCAACGTTCTAGTCTATGTCGTCTAATCTATGCCAAGAGACACGTTAGACGTCAGAGTAGATAATATGTCGCAGTCCGATCGTGTTATAATTGGGCAGACACATGTTTCCACAACAGCGCTACTTAGCAATTCTACTCTAAACTATGTGTCAGTGATCAAGATCATCGTTGGATTACAAAATAATATCCAAATGGTTTCACCGTCACACCGAACCGTTTGCAGTGCAAATTGAGAGATGCTCTCCAATAGGTATTGATTTGATAGCGCTTATTGGGGGCAGTAGTTATTTAAAGTGGCTATTTAAGTCGCAGTGATGTTCGGTAAGAGTTAAGAGCTAGGTAGTCGTAGATATTAATGGTTATTATTTATTGCAATTTATGTAAGAATCAAATTTTTTTTATATAAAATTAATTTTATTTTACTATTAATGAATACTTACTTTTGATAGGTGAAATCATTTCTTAAATTATTGGTCTTGTAGTTTTTTATTTTATCCGGTATAACAAAAATACATGTTTTACCTCTTTTTAATAGCGTAGAATAGTGTAGAAGTGAAGATGTAGGTAGACTAACATAATAGTAGTATTTTTTGAATATGTCTGTTAAATAAGATTGAATATTCCTCAAATTTGCTTGAGTAATGACTAAGATAACTGGCGGCTTAGTATACCTGGATCATTCTCAGATTTTTGTCCGGGAACC
Source organism: Hydriomena furcata (assembly GCA_912999785.1). Classification (NCBI taxonomy): domain Eukaryota; kingdom Metazoa; phylum Arthropoda; class Insecta; order Lepidoptera; family Geometridae; genus Hydriomena; species Hydriomena furcata. Next base: position 8,270,368 of record OU538821.1, read on the forward strand.
CGCATCAAAGCTTCGGCCCCACGCGCTACCTAATTCAAATAAATATTTAGATTCTCGTCGTCGTTTACTACCTCGTGAACGTTTCCACCATTGTTCGCCGGGAATGGCTCTTATTGCGAATATAATACAACTACAATACAATACAGTGTTAGCTTTTTAGGCTTGTAAAATGTATTTATGTGCGCGAGGCAAATGGAACCGCATAACAAGTTCTCTCCATTCAAAGATTTAATTTGTGCTGATCATACTTAATTGTGCGAATATCATAAGCGTACAGGTGCAAATTCACCTGCGCACCGTGGCTCTGTGTCCGAACCTAATCACTTCAGATATCGATGCAAAGAGGCAAAATTTATTCATAACTCCACATTTATCACCGCGGGCTTGGTGAATAGTTTTTCACATGTATGAGGAAATTGCCGAGCCTCGCATTCTATCACGCTGCTTCCTGAGGAGGGCGCGTCCCGTTAGAATTTGTGCACCTTGCCGAAACCAATAAATCAAACTATTGCGTAATATTGCCTCTATATGCATAGCGAGACTATCGGACCTTCATTTTTATTTATTACGCCACTAAACAGATTTTTATGAAAGATTTATGTGATCCGATGCCGTTTAGCTTGTTTAGAAATGTTATCTTGTTTTAATCATTTTTGGTACTTTAACGTTTGCTAAGCTGCTATAAGTAACACATACAAGTGTGTAGGGAATCTTTTTAACCTCCATTTTTATCACGAAACTGCAAAACAGACACATCCTTTATGAATCTATCTGTTATCCATCTATGTTGTTATCCACTCGTAAATCAAATGTGTATTCAATATAATTTAGTAGGTAGATAAGTTGATTATCGAAGCTGGGTTCTCTTAGCAATATTGCATTCCTCATCTCACACCGATCAGACTTCAACTATTTAATTTCTTTGCATTTGCTGAAGTTTGCTTCATTTTTATAATTAGGGTTCCGTACCCTTAGGGTAAAAACGGGACCCTATTACTCAGGCTTCGCTCTCCGTCTGTCCGTCACAAAGCTGTATCTCATGAACCGTGATAGCTAGGCAGTTGACATTTTCACAGATTATGTATTTCTGTTGCCGCTAAAACAACAAATACTTAAAACAGAATAAAATAAATACAACAAACGTGTTTTTTATAGATAATGGTACAGAACCGCGAGTCCGACTCGCACTTGGCCGGTTTTTATTTCTTTAGATTTGTAACTCGGCCACTAAATTACATAAACTAGCTATTTATAATATATTACGATTGTTTACCATCACTGTGACATAAGATGTGTTATAAGTCATGTTATTTAGTAAAATAGGCATCAATAAATCTCAATGACTTCGATAAATAGGTTTGGCCGGTGGTTCACGCCGATAACAAACTAGTGCCTACCAGATGTGTGCCGGGCTCATATCGGCGGATCGATCGCTCCCTCCGAGATGTGATCGTCCACATTCTTTGGCCCCGACATTGGAGATAACTGAAAACATTACGTTTAATAATTTATCTACGGTTATTCGTCTGCGCTCGGCTCCTTGCATCTTGTCTTTTATTCCGTCTTAGATGAATCTTCGCGTTTCAAAGATGGTCTTTTTCCCTGCAGTCAGTGGGACAATCAAAGTTGAATATCATTAAGTACCTACCTGCCTATTAATTCACATAAGTGTTTTTTTGTCGGGCTTGAAATACTTTATAATTTTATTTCGCTCTTACACGGTTGCTCTACTCTTTGATGATAGAAGATTCAAATTTCTGCTGCAGTAGGTACCTATCAAATTTTGTAAAAATGTACACAGCAGTATTAAAATAGGTATATATTTACACTTAGGTATTCATTGACTGTATTTATGCAGGCGCAAATCATGACGAAGAAAATAATCTGTTAATAATTCTGTGCAATGGGCAGGACAGGTTAAAGTCTGTCGCTGTTCTGCTAGTAATATTATAAATACGAAAGTTTGCTAAAAGACATGTATGTTTGTGCCTCAATCTATAACGAAAAAATGGATTAAGATGAAATTTACCTCTTTAAGATGGAAGTTGGATGGAAGATGGCTCTTTTCTATGCGATTATTAAAATTTGGGCTGGACAAAGTTTGTCACGGGTCGGCTAGATAAAGATAAAACTGAAGCTATTCCTTCTATAGGTATATAAATGACAGTTCTAATAGGTACACCTTTACCACAACCCTAAACCATAACTTTGCGATAACGATTACTGACTACCGACTTCCATTATTAAAATTTGCAGCAAACTTGAAGATTTGATTCAAATATTCGCGCCGAATTCAAAAGCCCGAGTTTGAAATACTTCCACGACGCATAATCTGGAGAAAATCAATGAGAGATTCCTACACGGCAGTTGAGGGTTCACAATTGAGGAACTTCGGAGTTCCGATAAATGAGTTCACCGCATGACGTGATTGGGTCATGTAGGTATTTTGAAATCACAGTCTTTAGTGTTTTTATTTTATAATAATACTAGCTAGCACTCTCAGTATCATTTCAAGGGTGATTTTGGAAAGCATATTATTAAAGACTAGCAGTCCGCCCCAGCGTCGCACGGATGTAATAATGATATTATGGGTAATTTTTTTACACCTTGGGTTACATTATCAAAGTTTTCATACGGATCCCTAATAGTTACACATATGGTATTACAGACTTTTTTGTAGTTATTGATGTTCTCTTTAAAACTGTAGTACATTACTTTGCTCTGTTGTCAACTATTTCCGCAGCGTAAGCGATATATGGATTTTTATCACACGTTGGGTTATATTATCGAAGTTTTCATACGGATCCCTAACGTTTTTGAAAATATTCTATAGCCTATGTTCATCAGGGATAATGTAGGATTGTTATGGTAAAAGAATTTTTCAAATCGGTCCAGTAGTTTCGGAGCCTCGATGCAAACAAACAAACAAACAAACAATCAAATCTTTCCTCTTTATAATAGTAGTATAGAAAAGGGATCACGACTGTAATCCCCAAGTACAGTAATACATCCTCTCGAATCTCCAGGCACTCAGAACTTTAAAGATGTCTAAAGGGGTCGTCCAACAAACATTACATTCGGTACATGCCCACACGTGACAGGTTGCAAGCCCGCCGCCGCTTGGAAAACCTATTGTTGCTATTGTTATTAAACTGCATTACAAAGGACCTAACTATTGATTTGACATGGGTCTATTTATTTGTTATGTGTCCCTGCTAACCATGATAATTAAAAAATAAAAAATAATTTTGCATTCGCAAATTACTTATTTATTAACTGGCCTCGCAGCTCACTTGGTAGTAGATTCGACTAATGACTTCGAGATTTGTTGTGGGTTCGATTTCAGAATATACATTTTATGTGGTGGAAAAGTGGTATAGTTTAGTTGTCATAAAAAAAAACTTAGGTAAAAAGTTTACCGGCAAAACATACATTTTATATTTGTTATTTGGTCCACCTAGTAAAGTTTTGCAAAGTTTGGCTATATAGCGCTGTGTGGAAAGTCCAATAACTGTCAAATTTATTTTAATGACATAATCTCGTTAAATATTACTATAACTAATATATTTACTATCAAACTTTCAAGGAAATACCTAAGATGTTACATACCACACTTTGAGAATCTCTCTCTCTCTCTCTTTCATCTCAAAGTCTTTACGTCCTGTGGTTTTTGAAATTTCGTTATGATTGAATGAGTCTCTTCTTCTTAACATGTTTAAATTATTATTGATTTTATTATGATTGAAGCTAACATACTTGCTAGCACTTTTTTAGTATAATTTAATACCTACTAATAAATATAATAATCGAATAAGTAATGATTTATTACACCAATAAACAGATTTTATTAAAATGTTGTCAAAAGATCACTGTTCATTGACACTAGGTTTATTAATATGACGATTTATAATGTCAATATTACCTCTCATACAAAACATCACCTGACTAACGGACATAAAACGTACCTAGAGCCCAAATACTGGTCTTATAAACACGAAATTTAAAAAATTATGGAAAGAAAATCTACCCCTGATGGGTTGCATGGAAGTGCATAAATTTGTATGGAAGAAAATTTTACATGAGATGTTTAGAAGCTTAGATGTTTGGTAATTTGTGTTTCGGACACGAACGCCGTAATGGCTGAAGCAATTTGAATAAAACTTGGAGCACAGGTAAGTAGGTATATAGTTTTTGACATAAAAATAGCATATAGGCTACTGTTTACCCGAGTACCGTGCGAACAAAACCGCCAATTCCCATATCCACAAGTATAAAATAAGCTAATTTGAATAAGTCGACCTTTCTCAGGACGAAGAGGTTCATCTCGAGAGTAATAAATAAATGTTTATAATAAAAATACACACTGATTTAGTTTTCACATTAACAAAAGCGGACAAGACAATATAAAACAACATAAATCGGATCCCGCCGCGTGAACTGCGGACTTAGCTCACTCATGCGCCGAGAGCGCCGCGAACACGGTCAAGTACTTTATTGCGCTCATCGGAACATCTCTGAGAACACGTCGCCGTTCCTCAGATGAGTTATGACGCCACCGAGCTGTCAATTTCGCGGTATAAAATTCCTCTCCGGACATGACAAAGGCAGCTGTCATCGTGTTACTTGAAGGGTCGCCGCATCCCTCGAGGCTAAGCCCTCCTCGTCCGGCGGAGGCACGCACGTCGTCGTCCGAAACTCGCCTAATCCACACCTACTCCACACATAAACCCATCTAATTGTTAATAAAAGGACGAATTCGGAAGCGTGCGGTTACATCACGATCCACTCTTTAATTGATTTTTACGGCCCTTCTAATTTAATGCGACTTTATGGAGTTAATCGGCGCTAAATATTGTTTAGCGCTAATTATGTGGAGCCTGCTTTGGTTATCATTAAGGGGAGACCTCGACACCTCTTTGTGTCTCGACCCTCTCTGCCATTCGGTATCTATTTTATCACGGAATGCTGCACTTACCAATTAGGTAGCCATTGTTACATAATACTAATTCTAGGTGATTCCCACGTACTTCTTATACCTTCAATATGTTATTCTCGAGTAATATTGTATCTTAAGGACCTTTGTATTATTTATAAGTATTTAACTTTCAAAACCCTTAAAAATGCTTTTAGTTCACATGACCATTTTTTGTTTAAATAAGTTGCACTACGATAAGTGGTTTGTAGTTCTGTGAACAATTTATAATCTTATGGACCTTTTTGGTACTTGACTTAACCTGCAAACCATTACGTTATACAATTTATTAATCTTAAGGACCTTTTTGGTACTTGACTTAACCTGCAAACCATTACGTGATTCTCAAGTAGTATTGTATCTTAAGGACCTTTGTATTCTTTATAGGTACTTAACTTTCAAAACTGTTTAAGTTCTTACAATACTTTTGTTTAAATAAATTATTAGGATAAGTGGCTCAGTTGTCTACAACTGATAGTTTATGGATACTTTACATTCCCGACCATGTAAATCCCCAACATATGTCTAAATATTCCCACACCTTTCTTAGTATAAATAAGTGGCATTAGAATAAGCAAGTCACTTCACTTCCAACATCCAAATTCGACACATCTCATTGTACTAAGTTCGTAATACTAAGTTCTAAATCTAGTAAAAGTGTAAATACTAAGTTCTAAATCTAATAAAGTATTTTAAAAGTAAATTGTGCTAATTACTACATAACATTTTGGCGCAGCCGGTAGGATTGCAAAAATCGCGAATAAAAGTCGGAGATAACGTTTCTACGGTTTAATTAAACAAAAGACTAACAGTGAAACGGTGCCTACAGGGTTTTAATCTTCTCCGCCGAACCAACGATGTGCATCCGCAAAACATTTATTGTGTTACTGTGGTAAGTGGCTCATTCTTATATGCTCCTTTGTTCTATTTCCTAATCCTACAACATTCATCTCGATTCCTTTAATTATTCGATCATCGATTCATTATGTCCATCGACTCTAAAACAACTGAAGCGGAATCCGCTACAATGGATATAGACTTCAGAATGCTTTTGCAACTTATTCCTGAATTCGACACCCACAAACCTACTCAAGAAGTTTATCGATTCATTAGATCGTGTGACTCAGCTTTTGAATTAGCATCAAAATCTCAAATTAAGATACTTTTAACATACGCATTAAACAAAATCACGGGACCAGGGTCGTCAGACGTCCACACGAAGCGGTTTCAGACATGGGCCGATTTAAAATGTTTTTTAATTCAAAAGTACTCGCATACAAAGACGCTGGGACACTTACAACTAGAGTTACAATCTCTTTTTCAAAAACCCAGTGAATCCATCACCGATTATTTTCATAGGGTCGATATGTGTAGGAGCAAACTCGTTGAAAAATTATCCACTGAAACGAAAGACAATACATTGGAAGGCCGCGTGGCCACCACCGAAGAAATGGCACTAAACGTCTTTATTAACGGGTTAAACTCAGATATAGGTATAATGCTTAGGGTTCACACTATATCTAACCTCACCGACGCAGGAAACTTGGCTATTCAAGAAGAAAAAATTAGAAACATGAACAACGCTAGACAAATTCTATATAAGAAAAGCGTCCCAAACCCAACAAACAACTTCCGCACAGATAATAGCATGCGTACGAACGAAATTAGACAGACACAAAACAGGAATAGCATCCCACAGCAATCACAGAGCCATACTAAAGTTTGCAACTATTGCAAATATCCGGGACACTTAATCTCGGAGTGCCGTAAACGCGCTTATAACAACAACCTAAGACAAAATCTTAACTCTGTTCAACAAACGTCTCAACAACGGCCTGCGGCCCCTGCTAGAGTAAATAATTTAAACTCTCAAGCGGCCGGAGAGATGGGCACTACTCCGGAAACCGCTTCGACTTGCTACTCCAATGCCCGGACACTGATGTCAAGCCCCAATTCGAACCAGAACATGGATATCGAGGCGGAGGCACTCCAACTAGGATGGTAAAACCTAAACCAACCCTAGATAGTAATCTTAGGAATCATGGGTTGCCTCATTCAGTCCATCGGGGACAGGCACCCGTGCTTCAGCTCAACAAGAATCGCATAATGGCACCACAAAATAGACCAGTCTATCGGAGACAATTTTGTGATGCCAGCACTCAAACTGAAATCCTAAATCTGACTCAATCAAATACTAACTCCCAAATCAATACTAGTCCAAATTCTATTTCTACCAAATCTGATGCAAAATCCAAATCAAACTCTGAATCAAAATCGACTCAATCAAATACTAACTCCCAAATCAATACTAATTCAAATTCTATTTCTACCAAATCTGATGCGAAATCCAAATCAAACTCTGAATCAAAATCGACTCAATCAAATACTAACTCCCAAATCAATACTAGTCCAAATTCTATTTCTACCAAATCTGATGCAAAATCCAAATCAAACTCTGAATCAAAATCGACTCAATCAAATACTAACTCCCAAATCAATACTAATTCAAATTCTATTTCTACCAAATCTGATGCAAAATCCAAATCAAACTCTGAATCAAAATCGACTCAATCAAATACTAACTCCCAAATCAATACTAATTCAAATTCCATTTCTACCAAATCTAAATCAAACTCTAAATCAAAACCTAAATCAAAATCGAAATCAAACCCTCAATCAAAATATACCAAACCCGCTGTACCTATTACTATTTCCTCACTTAACGTACCTCCAGAAAATCTTCTACATTGCCAATTCCATATCGAAGGAAACCCAGTCACGCTACTCGTTGATACAGGAGCCTCTATTTCGGTCATAAATAAAGCGAAAATAGGAATGGCACCTCTAGATGTATCGAACATCGTATCAATCGTAGGTATCTCGGGTAACCAATCCTCAATTCAAAGTTTTGGAACGGCTCAAATATCACTAGACAATTTTCCTAAATTCAAATTCCATGTAGCTAACCTCAACATTCAAGTCGACGGTATCCTAGGTAACGATTTCATGTCAAAATTCAACGTTAACATCTATGTCCAATCAAAATCCATGAGAATCCATGATCGCTCTTACAAACTCTTCTATGTCGGCGAAAAAGGATTAGCCAATAATAAAAACGAACAGTTCGTGGGTCAACGCTCAGAAACCGTTATCACATGTTTTACTAATGATATTCAAGACGGATACGCTGTAATCAACAAACAACAAATTCAAAGCGATATCTCCATTCCTAACGCGTTAGTCGCAGTCAAAAACCACAAATTCTTAATCACTTGCGTAAATTCTAGTAACGAAGACAAAATTATTTCTATTCCCATAGTTCAAGCGACTCCATTATTATCAAACGACGATAAGTCATTAAACAATCTCAAATTCCCAGTAAATCTATCAAAAACGGTTAACAGTAACAACACTAATGCAGACGCTCTTTCCCGCCCTCCGGTTATGAACTCTAACATCATTGACTTAACAAACTCGACTCCAAATTCTCCATCAGAGGAGTATCTCCAACTCAATTATGAACATTATGCAGCCTTAGATATAAGAGAACGCAATTGTTTTGAATCCTCTAAAGTCAAGTTCTCACCTGACCGATTATTAGATCCCAGACATAAAAATGTCTTTATTCCCACATCTTGCAAACTCTCAGATCAAAACGAAATATTCAACGAAGCTTTAAGCTTGTGCTCCGGTGTAGAGCACTATGTAGCAAAAATCAAAAACCTTTATGGCACGGATATCCTAATTTCAAATGAAAAACAAAATCTTATATTTTGCTGTACTAGGCCAAATCACTTCGACCCATGGGATGCTGAAAGCTATTTCAAAGCCCTGCTTTCCTGTCTTCAACAACATACTATCTCCCAACTTTTTGTCCCAGATCTTAAAAATGACCACACCTGTAAACTAGTCAATAATGAACAAATTCATATCTCAACATACTTGGCTGAAAACTATGATTGCGAAATCACAATTTGCGAAAATAAAGTTAAGTATCCAAAGTCAGAAGATATCCCTGATATCCTGAAAACCTATCACGATGAACCTCTATCAGGACATCGTGGTGTAGTCGAAACTACCAGGAAAATTAGAAACGAATTCTTTTGGAAAGGGATGACCAATGACATAAAAACTTACGTCGAATCTTGCGTTATCTGCCAACGTAATAAAATACAAAGAAAATCTTTTCAAGCTCCCATGGTCATAACCTCCCAATCAACCGAATCTTTCGAACGCGTTTCAATGGACTTAGTCTCTTACTCGGACATCAGTGAAGGCAATAACAAATATGTTTTAACTCTCCAAGACGATCTTACGAGATATGTACAAGCATACCCGATCCCAGACAAAGAAGCGGTAACTGTAGCACGGCAATTGCTTAACTTTTGCCAACACTACGGAGTACCAAAGAGATTCCATTCAGATCAAGGCACCGAATTTACGAATAATGTAATAAAACAACTGATGAAATTCTTCGGCTCTAATCACACTTTCAATACAACTTACCATCCTCAAACTAACGGTGCCCTCGAACGATTTCACGCAACTCTACGAGATCACATTCGCATGTACCATAATCGACGGTTAAAGAATTGGGATCAAATCATTCCATTCGCAATCATGTGTCATAACACCTCGATTAATAGCTCCACGGGTTATACGCCGCATGAACTTCTTTTCGGATACAAACCGCGTCCATTCTATTCCATTAAGCCAATTTCTGATTACACTGCATGCGATTATTTAAAAGACCTTAATGAACGTCTAAACGCATCTCGTGAAACTGCACTCAAAAACATCGAAAACATGAAAGAAAAAGCAAAAGAGCGCTACGATAGCAAAATTAGAAATACTATCGAATATAAAATAGGTGATAAGGTAATGTTAAGGGTCCCTAACCCAAATAATTTAGATTCTAAGTGGGAAGGTCCGTGCGAAATAATACGTGTAGGCTTCAACGAAAACTATTTAATTAAGAAAGCAGGCAAAAATCAATTAGTGCATGCCAATCGCCTACGGCCTTATGTCCACTAAGTTAAGTATAGGTATATAATAAAATTAGGTTTAAATTTATATTAGAACTCTTCTATTTTCCTAACTCGTCAATTACTTTTATTCCAGCGTAACCACGAAAATCGTTGCTCAAATGATAATATCCGATTCCCTTACCTCACATGCTGGTATTTTTTATGACAAAGAAGGACAAATTTCAATATCTGATGGATCATGGAAGCTTATCGTCTATAAAGACATAAAACCACTATTCATATCTTTCGAATCCCTAACTCGCCTTTCCAACAACTTCCAAGCGACATCAGCTCAATATCAATTTCTTCCTAACGTTCAATCGACCAAATCTTACCTTAACGTAAATCTAAATAAAATCGAATCAAAACTAGCTGAACTCAACATGTACTTAGGAAAGAACTTTCGTGTTAAAAGAGAACTCTTAGACGACTTTGGTTCTGTTCTTAAGTGGCTTATAGGTACACCTGATGCAAAAGATGCAAAACGCTACGACGAATGCATCGATAAACTTGAACGAAATGAGTTGGATCTAAGCAATCTCATGCAAAAACAGTTGCAAATTACATCTTCTACTGTAAGAAATTTTAATGAAACAATCTTTAAAATTACCTTTGACGAACAAGTAATTAATGAAAACATTAATCGTCTCAACTCCTACCTCAACAAGACAGATACTCTTATCTTCGACATCAAAGTAAACGAAGATATCTCTACTATTTCTTTGCAAATCCTAGAGCTTGTTACAAGCCTAGAAAACGAAATTGACGATTGTCTAGCTAGTATTCTTTTTGCTAAATGTAATATAGTTCATCCTTCAATCATAAGCTCTAAAAAGTTGTTCAATGAGCTTCTTAAATCGAATAAAATTAGAACAAACAGAAGGCTAGTCACTTCGGTCACTACTAATAACTTACATACTTTACTAGATTCTTCCTTCTTGACAGCCTATGTTTATTCGAATCGATTAGTCTATATTCTAGAATTTCCTCTCGTCATGAATGATCCTTTAACCTTGTATCATACCTATTCTATTCCAATACAACATCCTAACTCCTCATACTATTCCACAATCATTCCTGAGCATATATACCTGGCTACTAATCCAAGTGGGCAATATTATGTTTCGACGAGTTCACTAGACAACTGCATCACCTTCGCTATGAGAAACAGAGTCTGCAAAGATCTTGTGGTCTACGACTCAGCGGAGCGTCCCATCTGCGAGCTACAACTACTTCTTAGCAAGAAAACTACTATTCCTGAAACCTGCACGGCGACAACATTTCCTGCGGAAATCCAGACGTTTCAACCATTGCATCACAACAGATGGCTCTACATCTTGACCACCGAAACCAGCTGCGTTCTACACTGCGACAATGAAGTTTCAAATCATAAGCTTCAAGGATCAGGCATTGTAACACTATCACAAGGGTGTACGCTTCACACAGGCTACAGCACACTTTCGGCATATCAATCAATGGAAGAAAACGCGACGAGTCCCATTATAATTCCCGACATAAGGACGGATGATTGCTTTGAGATAACAAAGAACATTGAAGCACCACCACATCTTCTTCCCATCAAGATCAACGACATGCCCTTGGATTCGCTTAACAAAATCAAGACTCACCTCGATAAATACTCAGACGAATTGAAGAAGATCCAAGCTAATTCTAAGTCACAATCGTTCCTAGATAGAAACAACTCTACCTTCATGTGGTTCTATTTTACGATAGGCATCATACTCCCTTCTTATTTTCTTATCAAACTCTGCAAACGATGTCCAATCGGTTTCAATCAAACAAGACGATCATCGGACGGAAGAGGATACGTTCAAATATTCAACAACTGCTTCGACAACTCCCGAAGAGAGCGCAGCACACATATCGCCATCCCGCTTAGAAATATACATCAGACGTCTTCCCGCGTAACAGACGACGAAGAAATCAACACTGAAAACCCTCTAACATCACCTCATTCCCAAAGATTAGGCACTAACGCCCAATCTTTATTCTAAGAGGGGAGATGTTACATAATACTAATTCTAGGTGATTCCCACGTACTTCTTATACCTTCAATATGTTATTCTCGAGTAATATTGTATCTTAAGGACCTTTGTATTATTTATAAGTATTTAACTTTCAAAACCCTTAAAAATGCTTTTAGTTCACATGACCATTTTTTGTTTAAATAAGTTGCACTACGATAAGTGGTTTGTAGTTCTGTGAACAATTTATAATCTTATGGACCTTTTTGGTACTTGACTTAACCTGCAAACCATTACGTTATACAATTTATTAATCTTAAGGACCTTTTTGGTACTTGACTTAACCTGCAAACCATTACGTGATTCTCAAGTAGTATTGTATCTTAAGGACCTTTGTATTCTTTATAGGTACTTAACTTTCAAAACTGTTTAAGTTCTTACAATACTTTTGTTTAAATAAATTATTAGGATAAGTGGCTCAGTTGTCTACAACTGATAGTTTATGGATACTTTACATTCCCGACCATGTAAATCCCCAACATATGTCTAAATATTCCCACACCTTTCTTAGTATAAATAAGTGGCATTAGAATAAGCAAGTCACTTCACTTCCAACATCCAAATTCGACACATCTCATTGTACTAAGTTCGTAATACTAAGTTCTAAATCTAGTAAAAGTGTAAATACTAAGTTCTAAATCTAATAAAGTATTTTAAAAGTAAATTGTGCTAATTACTACATAACACCATAAACTGGAATCACAAATGCTAGATCGAATCATGGTAAATTGTCACATTCAATTACGAGTATAAATAAATTTTGCATCGAACAAATTGCTTTTGTAAAAATAGATTTACCTTATTCGTACTAAAATCATTATGATGAACAATATACTGTAGGAACAGTGTTACAATGCGTGAATGTATTTTTATAGAAATCATAATCCTAAAGTAAGATTACTATTTCTCACAAAATAACGATTCTGTCATACCATACAAAACATGCAAACATCTAACAAAAGGACAATAATACGCTGTTTAACAGCAGGATGACATTAGAAATGTTCAAACATTTATCTATTTCAAGCTCATCTTAATAATTCGAACGGTATTTTTTGTAAAACGTCTTATTTTCTATGAGAGTAAGAATTTGTTGGGACTCCTTGAAGGTGTACAACATAATGTTATTATAATTTATGTCATACTAAGCAGGTGAAGATATACGAGCGAGTCATTTATTTTATTAAACATGTTTGCTAAGTCGATTTTGTTATTTTTTTGTCGCTCGGTTTGTGGGCATCTATCACGCAGCGTGCGGGCGCTTTCTCGCACAGCTCTTTATTATGGCACCAACGATTTCCGGACAGTGGACCTCGCTCACACTTGTCCTTTTAATCTCCAATACTTTACTAATTATGGGGTGGGGTGGGAAACAAAATTACTTGGACAGACAAACCGTGGGTGAAATAAAATGAGAGAACTCATTATTCATCTAGAAATTAGCTAACTGTCACTTTTTGGAACACTTTAAAAAGTTGAGGTCCTCAATTCAGCAGAATATCTTTATTAAATGTATTTATATTATGCGATTTCGTCGCCAATTGTTATTAGATTATACCTATTGATTATTTTATTATTCGATAAGGTTTACTCCAAGGATGTTCTCATATAAATTCCAACTACCTATAATAAATTACTAGTTTTTCCATAATTTTTGCAATCTATCGAAAGTAGAAACCAATAAAAATCTTTATTCATTTTATTTATATCGAATAATATTAAGTGTTTATTTTATTTTAAAAGATACTTTTTATTATGACATAGCTGTACCGACAGCCGTTCTTCTGTCAAATTCATTTTTTTCATAAGAATCTTCTTCTGACAATAACGATTACAATAAAAAGAGAATTAGCAAAATCAGTCCAGCCGTTCACGCGTGATGCCGTGACCAAGGGAAATAAGGATTCATTTTTATATCGATAAACATACCTACATATACATACCCTGCATCATAGATCTTGTTTTTAGTGATTTTATAGATCTGAGTAGAGTATTCTGAGAAATTTAACTTAATTCCACCTAATTGCATTAACGTTATTATGGTGATAAGTGAAATTTTTGACGTTTTGTATGGGCTGAGTCTACCCGGATAAGACGGAAAAAGTGATAAACCTGCATTATCTTGAAAACATCAAATAAAAAAAAATGATTTTAATTTAGGTATGATATCTAACGAATTATATAAAATGAACTATTTTGTATTCATAGTTTTGATTAAAAACGAAACTAGTGTTTTTGAAGAGCCAACTTTGGAAAATAAATCTATCGCGAAAAGTTTCACAATCGTGTTTCTGTCTTTAATTTATCTAGATTAAATCCTTAAGTTATCTTTGTCATAAAAACAAAACTGTATGTTTTGCGGTTATTGAAAAAAAAACGATTCTGCATTCATCAAAAACATTTATTACTCGTCTTAAACTCAATAACTTTGTTTAATTGCTTACCTTAAACATTGTACTCGTAAGTATACAACTTGATAACATTAGGCTAATTAAAACCTCGAATACTGTCTCTGAGAGGAAGCCAAAACTTCAAATAAAGCATAAACCACCGTATAACTTTGAATAGAATTGCACAAAGCTCCGTTCAAGCGAATCCGTGCAGAGAGAAACGAATTTTGTGATATAATAAGAGAAACGTAACATCAGGCTATTCATAATGCTATGTCGCCAACAGACCGACCTCTCGTAAAGCACTTTGTATTAAGTCAACAAATCCAAAAACCATTCAAAGGACATTTGTTTCCATGAATAATAACATGTAAATACATTATTATATACACGGAGAGAGCACTCGTGTCTACTTTCGGTCTGAGAATTTTGTTTTCGTTGTACAATTTAATTGATATGAATAGCGAATTGTTGTGTCAGGGTTTTTATCGGGTTTGTTTTGGTGAAATTCGGTAAAAACGGAGTAAGGCGTTCCGTATCAGATTTTTAAATTTATCTAAGCGAAGGTACTTACGTGGTTTTGTAATTAATGTGAACGTTTGTAAGTCGCCAACTCGTCCCACATACATAAGATATAATAATAAAATACCTAGGTATGTGTATTACAATAATTTTTTTGTTGTATTTTACGCGAAATAAAATACTAACTGCAAATATTATGTGTAATGACAGCATTTTATATACATATATTTTAGTTAATTTTCAGTGGAAAAAGTTGTGTAATACTTCTGCGAAAGGTCTCCCGAAATCCTCCACACATTTCGATCTTATTGGAAAAAATAAGATTTACTTTCGGAATCATTTTAGCAATTTTGGTATTCGCCTGAAATCAAGATTGGTTCATTAAAATAAAGTCATTATTATTATTTAAATATTATTATCGTTTTATTATGAACTCTATTAAAAAGTAACGAAACATTTCCAAAATATTTAGCTACAGAACCACCAAGTACGAACGCGCAGTGTAAGTACACGTACCTACTTTAGAGCTTAGTCCCAAGAGTTTTACAGATTTTAATTTTCCTTTTGTCTTTATGGATCACGAAATGTTTTGTGTACTCATGCCCCGGGAGGGCCGCGGCCGGACCCCCCGCTGTGGCTTCCTTCCTACATCGTCTCACTACAAAAACGCTTGTTATAAAAATGCACGACGAACAAAAACGCTTACGTCGGGTGACAAGTGCCCTTTGTTTATAATATTTGTTGATTTGTTCAACATGTTTATGAATGTCTATAACACCAACCGATGACTATACTCTTCCGCAGCTTATGAATAAGCTGAGTTGACTACATGCAAACAACATACGATATCTTCGACGTAGGTGGTGGGTATTAGAGCCTACTGAGAATGACGATATTGACTACTTATGCTAAATGTTAAGTGCTTACTACGCTTACCTACTAGGCTGTTTTTTCCGTGTCTTTGTTGGCAAACTATCGATTATTCTTGGCGAAAGTTTCATGACCAATCAGATCTGTATAAAAAAGTTCTTAAACGTTCTTAAAAGTTCTTTTTATTTTTTCATTCCATTTGCAGCTCTCTTGAATTCGTTCGGAACACATGATATTCAACTTTAACCAACACGTCTTGATCGTCACTATAACAACCATGGTTTATTGATCAATGACCAAGGTGAAGATATGGAGACGAAGAATTACAAAATGATCTAAGTAGTAATTTCTGGTCACTTGCATGCGTTAGTGCCGTGCCTACTTACAGTGCTATACATAGTCATACATATATTATATACATAATACATTTCATATAGTCTCTACTTAGATATAGTTTGAAGTGCATTTATAAGGTTTATTGTAAGACGTTAATGAGCTTTATTTGTTTAGCTTATCATGACAACTACAGAAGCAAAGATATCACTTTAAAAGTTTATTTCTGTCCTAGTTTACTTCCAAAAACAAATATTTCAACAAACCAATATAGTTTCTCACAATCTGGATTTTAATTTGTATAATATTTTTTATATTTAACTAGCAGTCCGCCCGGGTTTGCACGAGTGTACTAATAATCTTCTTCTTCTTGCGTGTCAGTGATACAATCATTTAAGTCGGGATTGTATCATTGTGTCGGAAGATATAATATAATAATGATTATAATTATTATGCATTATTTTGATGCCTTAGGTACCTACATTCAGACAATTTTCGTAAGGATCTCTGATCAAGATGTTTTAATTGTATCTGTGTAAAATAAAAAAAAATAAGTATATTTTTGAAAATAAAATTTAACCAATTGTTAATTTTTTTTATTTTTATTTTTATTTTTATATTTTTACTCGCTAATAGTTTAGCTTTTGATAAGTGAAAGCATATTTTAAATGATTCTGTAGTTTTTTATTTATAAGGTACAAATAAAATACAAATTCTACCTCTTAGTAGTGTAGCTACTCGAATAAATATGTAAACGCGTAATAAAATGATCGCTCTTAATTTGCTGTGAATGTGTTCACTCTACACGGAAGCGTTCATTGATATGTACGACACAACGGCGTACAATGTATCTCGAAATGTGCGGTTAATGCCTGGACAAAGCGTGTTCTGATGAATTTGACTACGCTTGTTTGACTAAAAACGTTTGTGTGTAAGGTTCAATCAGAGCTGATAGGCATAACACCGATGTTGAAACACTAACGAGCTTGGCGCCAAATCTATACATATAATAAAACTGAAGAAGAGTTCAATTCTGTACATTGAATAAAAACTAAAAAAATACTCCTAGGGCCCTTTATACATGTAACACAAGCCAAAATAAAACATTTTGAAATTTTTGTCTGTCTGTTCGGCTTTCACGCAAAAATTACTGGACGGATTTCGATGAAACTTTTTTTGTTATGTAGCTATTATTAGTCTTCGGCAACATTTAGCTTATAATAAACTGTCTGTCCTCCAGCGAAGCGGTCAAAGCTAGTTAAAAATAAAGTTACCAGTCAAACGGTACCTATAGATTTCAGTGACCTCAGTCGTTGAAGTCTGAAAGGAGAGGGTTTAATTTTGGTTGTCATTTTGATCATGTCATATTTACAATTGCAGTACATTTCTCTACAATTGTGTAAATACAGCTTTGAAATTATAATAGATTATTATTTTATTGCAATTAGAGTAACGTAATTGGTATAACTTTTCTAGATACCTAGATTTATCACCCGAAAATGGCTCACTTTAGTCTTTTGTATGGGCTGAGTCTACCCGGATAAGACGGAAAAAGTGATAAAACTGTATTATCTTGAAAACCATCAAACTTCAAAATAAACTGTCTGTCGTATATTCTATAACATACTAGCTAAGAAACATAGCTAGTATGATTATCTAACGAATTATATAAAAATGAACTGTTTAACTATTCACAGTTTTGATTAAAAACGAAACTAGTATTTTTGAAAAGCCAACTTTGGAAAATAAATTTATAGAGAAAAGATTCACCAATCGTATTTCTGTCTTTAATTCATTTAGATTATATCCTTACGTTATCTTTGTAATAAAAAACAAAACTGTATGTTAACATTTCTTACTCGTCTTAATAAGAAAAACTTTTTTGTGTTTTTAGCTCCATCCCCGTAGGTGATCGTAGTAGAGGACCTTTAAATAGTTACAGTTTATTTTATGTTTGATCGTTTATAAGATAACTAGCTGTTCCGACAGACGTGGAAAGTGTTTTTTTCTGTCTTGTCAAATTATTGAAATTTGACAGGACAGAAAGTTTTATTTTTTCCCGAACTTTTCGCTGGGTTTTACAAAAAATTGCTTCGCAATATAACTTAAAAAGTTTTGCAATATACCTTACGGCCTATTCTCAGATCTACCGAAAATACACAATTTTTTAAATAAAAATTGTTTAAGCCGTTTCGGAGGAGACAAACACTGTGATTACATGTATTTTACTACTTTTTCCTTCACAACCGAGTAAATTCTGCTCATAAAAAACCGTTTTTTGAGAATTTCTTTTATTAAGGTGCCTGTTCAATTTATGACAGCTCGCATTTTTTGTACTCGGTCGTATTCTGTGGCCGCACACTAAGAATAGTGCAAACGCACACATTGAAGCTACTTCACACTTCATTTACCAAGACTAAATAACTAGTCTTGATACTTGAAAATATTTGGTGCAATAGGTATGTCATATTTGTATAGGTAGGTATGTACTTAATAATTTTATAGGTTGCACTTGACAAAAAGAAAATAAATATAGAAAAAATTAATATATATTATAAGACAGGTTACAAATCGTAAAGTGCTACTACACAGTTACTAATATTTGACTGTGCAAAAAATATTTGTTAGGTACCTATACCTACTAATAAAATACATTATGACAAAACGGTAAGTATCGTTTTTTTATAAGCTCTTATTTAACTTGCAGTTTATGTACATATTTATGTATGTATGTTTGATAAGGTGGAATCTTGCAACTTAATTTTAAGCAGTTATCCCCAATCGATTGAGTTGAAATTTTGCATACATAATATGGTGACAGCGAGCTGATCTGATGATGGAGTCAGGAGCTGTTCAACGGAACTCTTCACTAAATAGTCGAATTGAGGCAAAACTTTGCATACCTATCAATCTCAATGACAATGTAAAATTATGGTACTAGAGAGCTGGTCTGATGATGGAGGTCAGATGTAGCCATCGGAACTCCTCAACTACACAACATAACCACGTCGCGTTTGGGCTCGTTATTTTTATCTTGACGAGAACTAGAGCACTAGAATTTACAAAAGCTTGATTTAAAAAATATATTTTTAATAAAAAAACTTATTGTCATCTAAAATCGATGACGGCACCGTCAACGTTTCGAGTACCACTCACAGAAAGTTTTGAAAGTGAAATACTGATAAAATATGTATTTTGCTTTTGAATTGTGTGCGAGCTATGATCTCGAAGATCCATAGACCGCGCGTAGCGAGGGTCAACAAGTTCTGGAATTAAACAGTTATTGTAAAACTTTACTAAATAACCCTCCATAATATTTTCTTTCCAGAAAAATCAAATATGAATTTGTAAAAAGAGATGACCAGCTCTTTTTAAAAATTCATATTTTCCATTGTATTTGTACTAAATGACATCACAAACCTGCAATACTTTTTAAGACCTATCCAAAGACATGGAGAGTATGCGAGAAAAAAAAAACATCTGAAAATATGTATTTATTTCTACCACATTGTCGGCGTGACTAATGTATATTCATGCCAAATTACAGCTTTCTAGTACTAAGAGTATCTGAGCTAAGCTGCGGACGAATGGACGAAAATGGCAAAACTATAAGGGTTTTTTGTAAACTACGAAACACTAAAGAGCACTTTCAGTATTTAGAATTAAACAATTTTTCAGGACACTTTATTTTTTTTAAATATTTAATTATTTGCATCATGTACTTAAACTTAAGTATATGCCATCAAAAACAACTTGTAAAAATAAAAATAAAAAGCCAATTCTCGCAACGCAACTCAGTTTCTTTTTTTGTCTTTTTTTTGTTGGAACTATGCTCGTGTGTAGTAAACCTAACTTGTGAGATATTGTATAAGTAGCCTAAGATGACCAGAGATAATCTGTCGATGTCAGTCTCTCTTCCCTGTTCACTTGTTACGGCTGGTCGTGTTCTATATCTCTACAATAAAGAATCCATATATCACCCAGATCGTGTATAATTTAACCAAAAACCCATCAGTTCTTCTATCGTAAAAAGTTGTGAGATTTCAATGTATGTCTGTCTGTCTAAAAAATGGCCTGAACTGCTTCGAGAAAAGGATGGTATGGTACGACTGTGCCGCTTTTTTGCTTGACTTGGCGGGGGCACTACCGTGCCCCCAGATAAACCTTGCTTTGATAATAACAAATACCGACCTTTTTAGAAGGTTCAACATTTTTGGTTCAATGCGTATCGTATCATTCGTCAGTCATTCATCAGTCGTCAATTGATTAATGCTAGATTTGTTGCACACCAGCACTCGGAGTCTTTTTATAGTTTTGAGGATGTTTTTTAATTAAAAATAGCCTATTTATAAGCTAGAGGTATATTTACATCGACAGCAAATTTCAATTTCATCCGTTTAGTCGTTTAGGTCTGATTGAGGTACAAACATCCAAACATACTTAACATCCGCACAAACTTTTAGATTTATAATATTAAAGGTAGATAAATAATAATTATAAATTATATTCATAATCTGAAATTTATGTAATTTTTCTAAATCCAATTATAGATAAAGTATCATTTTTTTCCATCCATGTATAAAAAAACACGCTTGGTAATATAGGGTAGATCGGGTCAAAATGAATACAGGTAATGATCATGGTACCTTAGAACTTTCATTTCAAAACAGAAATGTATCAAATCAACATTTATATTTATTTAATAGGACTAATTAGGGACACTTCAAAAACCACAGCAAAAGACGTTGTCCAGAAAGTATTATCACTAAAATGGAAATAGGCCGGGCACATCCAAAGATTACAAAATGAGAGGTGATCTAAAACAATTATGAATTGGGACCCAATACATAAAAAACGAAGAAGAGGAAGGCCTGCTATGCGATGGGATGATGACATCGTGAAAGTAGCAGGCAAAACATGGAGCAGAGCCGCTAGAGATCGGGAAAAATGGATAGAGCTGGAGGAGGCTTTTACCGCTGAAAGCGGTCCTTACACATAATTTTATATACCTATGCATAGATACATATTTAAGTTAATTTTATATTGTGCAAGGAAATAAAAGCTTTTATTATTTATTATTAATTAGGGACACAACCAGGTTCACATTTTCCTGAAATTTAATATTTTTATTAAAATAACAATCAAATACGAAACATCGGCTTATTTCGATTTTGCTCCGACGCGACGTATGCAAAAAGGTAAAACCGTATACTATTATCATATTGTTTCGAAACCAAACTCGATGAAACGCATCTTCTACAAAAAAAAACCATCCAACTCTTTCAACAAATCATGCATTGTACCTAACCTTCATCTGTGTGGCTTGCACTAAATTCTTCAAGGCAATATATTATACAAATGTTATCATTAGTTTTGCATGTCCAGTATTTTACCCCGGTGTACCATTATGTAAGACCTCCTCTAAATTCGAAGAAAAATGTGACGTGGACGTGCTTCCCCGAGCGCGTCTGAGCGCTAACTGACGTGCCGACTTGAGGTGAATGTGAGTTTTGTATGGAAAAAATGTATGGAGAAGTTTTATTGCATTTTATATTGTTCATAAATGAAAAAGTAAATTATTTGAAAACAAGATAATGCCACGCGGTATAGAGAAATATAAAATCTACAATTTCGTATTATTTTCAAATAAAAATATGCTGTGGGTCTAAAGATATTGGTACCTAACCAGACCCCATTTTTCGATATTTTCAGCGGTTCTTGCGACGGTAAAAACGTATTTTTTTGAAAATATTGTATAGAACTGGCCAGTTTTTATTATCTACTATTAAAGATGAATATATTATCAGTAATTTTGTATCATTATATCCTCACAATTGTGATTCCTGGTTTTTAAATCGGTACCTGAAAATCATTGAAATACGTGTGTGGGTGTGAGCCGGGCCTTAATAACAAAATTCATTGGCTTCATCAATATCAGAAATTGTTGCTTTGACACACATGTTAATAATTCGCATTCCATTTAGAAAAAACTAACAAATGCGTTATGTTCTCTGATCTGTCGTAGTTGATATGCCCCGCAAATCACATTCCTCAAAACTAACGAGTCAAGATCAATAAACCACCTACAGAACCATTAACTACTTAACTTTTCTGTCGAGCTTGGCAAATTGCCCCGGCTCGCCAGACAAATCAAAATCAAACGCTAAACATATTCCGTAACCGTGTCAACATTGCACAGAAATAAAATAATATTTCATGTTAGCTAGCAAATTTAATATTATGTAGTAAAATGTTGACACTGTTTCAGAACACGGCACAAACATGTTGTTCATGTTGTAGCACGGGCACGGGGCAGGCGCGGGCGCTCTCAGCATCCGAAAACTTTATTAGCTGACACCTCAGAATAAAACGGTGTCATTATCGAGATATCATACTAATGTAGAATGTCAAATTTATCAAATACACGGTATTCGGATGAAAACATACAAGTTGACAACATGTGTAGTTGCTATCTAAGCGGACGGATCGGACGCCCCGGAGCGCAGGCGCGGCTCGCACGCATTACTCACCGTGACCTAATGGCCGTAGATAAATCATGTGTGGGTACCTATATATAAAAAATATACAAAACAAATCCCGAAACGGGCCAATGTTGAATAAACAAAATTCATGGAAATGGGGACAAATCTTACAATGCCCGGTGCCGGTGGTCCGCGGATATGCCCCGAGATCCGATTTGCGAACCCGGAATAATGACGTCATTTCATGGCGAATTTGTGTGAAACGAATCTAGAAATACTTCAATTATATTTATTGCGTGTTTTTATGTATTGCAAAACTGTGAAATAGTACTACTTGAAGGATAGTAACTAGTAACTAACTTATGCAACTACCAATAATATAATTAGAACGTTTCTATTAAATAGGTAGGTACGTAAACAAAAAAATACCTATACGTGGGCAATTATTATTCTGAGTAAAATTAATCAGACAGATAGAGGGTGAAACCTTTTATCATGCATTCGTAAACAGTCTATGCAAAAGTTTGAGTGAAAAATACAATGCACTTAACTTCTTCCACGGTTATTTGCGCAATATTATCTGCTGTTTTGTTGATTAAATGTAGTATAATAAAGTTTTACAAAATAGAATTTAAGCAATACTACGGTGTGGCTAGGTTTGAAACCAACCGCTTGTATAATTTATTATCCACAAATGGCTAAAATTTCAAGAATGAGGAAGCTGTGACACTAGTTATTTGCCCACCAGCAAACTTTATCTATGCTACCAGTAAATCCGTTGTCGATTTAATAGAAACAAATCAGATCAAAATGTTAATTTGTTTGCTTTAATCTGATGAGACAAACCCCCAAAATTATGTATAAACGAATCGGTATTCAAATAAAAGATAACAGCGCTGTCGGCGCTTTAACGTCTATGCAAAATAAAGATAAAGCCCCCGACAGCAGACTAAATAAAGATATGAATTCTCTAATGCGATTAAATGAAAAGTGCAACAAATTAAATTCTCCCACGCAAAACGTCCCTCGAATAAAGAAAGACATTACGCCGGGCCAAATAGAAGTAATTCATAAAACTGAGCGAGCCCTTTGATATGAAAATACTGTAATCCACGGCACGCGCGCCGAGCTGCGGGAGGTGACCTATGTTTGTTTGTTTGCCTTCCTCGATATCAAGTTGTTATTTATTTATCTTAACTTGGGACTTTTCAATACTCCCGTTCATATTTATTAAGCCTCCGCTCGTGAGGCATTATAAATTATAATTTATTCCGAGATTAATGAATATAAGTGTGTTATAATCGTTGTGAGGCATTTTTAAAAGATATTCCCTGAATATCTGGAATGCTTGTACGATCGCTCTCGGCTGGAGATATTATTAGTGATGTTGTCCCTCATAATATTTAAGATTTGAAATCGTGCATCTAATAAACATATTTACAAAAAAAGAATCTGTGAGCATATTTCGTTTAATTATCTTTAGTTTACGACTTTGAGGTAGCAGGCACTGCATTTTTTGAGCACTTTGTTTTGAACTCATTATTTTGTGACCCACGTCAAGTCAAGTCAAAAATTATTATTAAAGAGGAGATGAGAGAGATGTCGATGGATCGAAAAAGGAGAAAAGTGACAGGGGAGGCCTTTGCAGGGGGACAGTATACTTAATAAAAAAAAAGAAGTTGACGCACTGACTAAGCAAAAAAGCAAAAAAAAATTGAGGGTGATCCTTGGACAACATTTTTGTCCGAGTGTGTTATGTAGGTACATAATAAGGATATTGTGTAGGGAGCACCTAGAATGGAAACTCCAAAACACAAACTTCTAAGAGGGTGTAGCTAAGTTGGAATGTTGAATTAACATTCTAGACTATGTGTAGTACGTACGTAGTTTTGGAAAAAAATAACATAATAAATTTTATTTTTCAAACTATCGTGATTAGTAGACATAACTATAGATTTTGACACGGGTCTTTATCACGTAATTACCTTTAATTTACTTATTTTTACCTAAACACCATACATTTTTGTCTATTCTCAAATGCTTGGTAAAAAAACCACCAAGTGCGAGTTGGACTCGCTCACGAAGAGTTCCGTACTATTATTTATACAAAACGGGGAAAAATTACGTTTGTTGTACGGGAGCCCCAATTAAATATTTATTTTGTGCTGTTTTTAGTATTTGTTGTTTAGCAGCAACAGAAATACATGATCTGTAAAATTTTTAACTGTCTAGCTATCACGGTTCATGAGATACAGCCCTGTGACAGAGAGACGGACAGACGGACAGCGAAGTCTTAGTAATAGGGTCCCGTTTTTACCCTTTGGGTACGGAACCCTAAAAACAGACTCATGACATCTCAAATAACTAGTTGTTGTTAGACTATCCCTTAGGGGTAGACAAGCCGCAACTATATGACATCATGAAATAATACGGAGCGATCTACTAGTTGCTAGTAGAACTAATATTCAAGTTGATTGCATTCGTCATGGAAACAATAATCACGATAATATATTATTATAAATAACAGTGAAGGGGATGGGTTGTACTTTTAAGAGGGTATTATTAAAAGTCATTTGGGACACGGTATTAAAGGGAATAATAAACACCATTGTCGATGTTTGTTTTAAAAGCTTTGAATTAAAGTAAGTACCGATGATTAAGCGTTGCGGTCAAAATGCAGGCTTCAAATGATTTTAAATTGATTCTGACAGTTAAAACTTTTTGTGCAACGATGAACTCAATTGAATGAAGTTATTAAGTATAGCAACCATTCTGGGATTTTTTATTTGCATATTTATAAGCAATTAGTTTTAAGTTGCAGTTAAAGTCTGAAAAAGCCGTGTTGGCCGAGTGGGAGGTACCTCGACTTTCAATCTGAAGGTCGTGGGTTCGAATCCCGGCGTTCATCAATGGATTTTGCTGTTCGAAAATTTTATTTGCGCATCAAAAACACGTGCTCAAAACGGTGAAGGAAAACGTCGTGAGGAAACCAGTTAGTATTCTTATAAGCGGCGATGGGCTTGCAACCTGTCACGTATGGAATGCTAACTACTGCAAAATATGGGCAGGTGCCAAATATAATGTTTGGTCGTGTTTTGACTACCCCCACTAGACATCTTCAAAGGATCTAAGCGTCTGAAGATCTGATAGGATGTCTACCGTACTTGGGGATTACAGTCGTGATCCTATTTATTTTTATTTTATTTTTAAAGTCTGAAATTAATATTGCTGATAGCGAAGACGGTGTCGATAGAATAAACTTGATCTACTTATGATTTTCACTGTCAACGAAATAATACGTATTATAACAAAGTTGGTATCGCGGCGGTGGGCTTGCAGCCTGTCGCTGCAAAATGTGGGCATGACAATAGTGTAATGTTTTAGACGTGCCTGTGACCCCTTTGGCATATTCAAGGATCAGAGCGTCTGGAAATCTGAGAGGATGTCTACTATTAATAGATATACATATATATTAATAGATATACTATAGCAAAAAAGTGTCGTGACAACTTTTCGTGACAACTTTTCGTAAGAATTTTTTCCGTCTAGCCCCCTTTCACAACGCGCGATAAGGAACTTCGTTCCAAAAGTAGCCTATGTGCTATTCTGATGTATAATCTACATCTAAATCTGATCAGTAGTGTTTGCGTGAAAGAGTAACAAATATACACACACCAATTTTCAACTTAACCCGTTTTGTTGTTTAGGCCTGATTATGGCACAAACACAAATTTTCGCATCCCGGCCGTGAATCAATGTTTTAAAATTCCGAAAACGGAAAATAAAATAAAAAACTTTGTTTATTTATTTTCAATTTTTCGATTGGTTTAAACATTTTGGTCGGTTTTCTTTTTAGTTTTAAAAACGTAATTCTGTATAAAAGAACAACGTGTGTATTTGATGGATTACGTCCTAATGAGTGCACATGGTAAATGAAATATGCATATCCACCATACCATGTCTAATCCAACGAATAGGCAACATGATACCTCCTCATCGACGAAAGTTTGATGGTTTTTATTGATAGCATTATTGTTATCGACATTTTATCTTTATCTATCAGTCCGCTTTGGCTTCGCACGTGTTTACTAATGAAGATTCATAATTTTACATAATTTTCCTGTCCTTGTCAACTCACCTCCCACTCAAGTGAAGTCGGCACATTTTATAAATGAAAAAACACATTTGGCAATTTTTTTATATAAAATAAAGTTTCGTTACTCGCTGTTAAATGTAGATTTTGATAAGTGACTTAATTTTAAAAATTGGTACAGGTGTTTTTAGTTTATCCGGTACAAACAAAAATACAAATTTTACTCTTTATAATAGTACCCACAGATGTAGTTTTTATGGTTCCGTACCCAAAGGGTAAAAACGGGACCCTAAGACTCCGCCTTGACTTTGCCGTTGTACGGAACCCTTAATAAACTTAATATTATTATTATCATTTTTCTAAGTTATTACTTCTAGAAATATTAAATTTCGGTATAAATGAAGCTCACGGGCCTAAACCAAGTGAGTATCACTTCAGTTTTGTATGATGTTGGAATATTATAATATAAATCATACTTATATAAATATAAAATCTCAAAGTCAACTCGAAGCGGCCATGCATGTTAAAGTCCATGTAGTAAAAATGACAAGTCTCACTATCACGCCACGATCGATGATGCATCGAATCTTGTATTTTATAAGGCACATTATGGAAGATTGTGCACTGGGTGTCGGTACTTATCTATGTACCTACATAATAAGAAAATAATATTTAACATCACTCCACATAATTTATCTTGTCATAGTAACTTGTGTCCAATATAATCTAGATAGGCAAAGCCACTAATGGATGTCGATGCGACCTCATTGTTTGCTCAATTGCGCGACCTAAGATCGGCATTTTATTAAGGTGATGCTTGTAATTTTAGTTTTTTTGTATCGGCTGAGTCTACCCGGACAAGACGGAAAAACTGATAAAACCGCATAATCTTGAAAACTAGCAAACTTAAAAAGAAACTGTCTTTTAGCTAGGTAGCTGGTATGATTATCTAACGAATTTTATACAAATTAACTGTTTAGCTATTCATAGTTTGAGTAAAAACTAAATTAGTGTTTTGGAAGAGCCAACTTTGGAAAATAAATCTATTGAGTAAAGTTTCACAATTTGTGTTTCTATCTATAATTTATCTAATACTTATGTTAGCTTTGTCATAAAAAACAAAACTATAAATAACAAATACATGTTTTGCGGTTATTGAGAAAAAAATATTCTGCATTCATTAAAAAAATATTATTGCTCGGCTGCTACTTATGCTTCGTACAATAAAAAGTAGCTTAGTTACTTTTTAATATACGAAGCAAATTATTGTTAAGGATAATTTTCGCTTCGCTACATTAGGTAGGTATAGGTACCTATGCTATTCCAGAGCATAGGCTTAATAGAGCCACAACATCCTTACGAACTTTTGGATTCCTGTCTATTAGTGTGAGGTTCGATTGGCACGATTCTATAAAAGCTTTTTTTTTCGATTTTTACGCGGCGCAACTTTCAGAGCTAAGATAACTTTTAAACCTCTTTCTAATTAAAATTTTGATAAGCTTATTTGAAAAAGTGCTCGTCGGGACTAGATTGGGGTTGGAAAATAGCTCGTTCAATAACATTTTTTTAGCTCTTTTTATCAGATGGAAGCATCCATTATCTGCTTTTGACTTCAACTTTTTGGCAGAAACCTAAACATTAAACAGATATTTTTTTTATATTGGTGGACATTTTGCACAGCGCCATCTCGCTCCAAACTAAGCAAATCTTGTTCTATGAGAACTAGATAACTCATAGAATACATAAATACGTTTTTTTGTTGTTGTAAATTCATACTTATTATACATAACACCCAGACACAGAACAAACATCTATGTTCATCATTCAAATGTTTATCCCGGGTGGGGATCGAACCCACAACCTACAGCGCAGAAGTCAGAGCTACTACCAACTGAGCTGTGAGGCCAGATGAAATAAATGATAAATTGGTATCCCTACAGACACATTTAATGTGTGTACGACTTGTCCCTACGTATCAATGCAAAATTACAATCTTAAATTGCAATGATGTCTTCAATCTTCAATTTACCTGAATAATTGTAGAAGTAGTTAATATTTTTAAATAAACATTATGTAGGTACTTAAATGCATAGCAATGTACTGAATTGCTTTAAAGTGCAGAGTATTTCGTGTGAAATCGAACAGATTGAAGTATTTCTTTGTAGCGCTTCGCTCCCGTGAAACGCCTACGAATGTGCGAGCAGCAAGATAGTCGCTTTACCAAAGCCTTTTATTTTTGTTTAAGGCGCTTACGGTTTTTCTCTGAAAAACGTTCGAGATTGGTTGGTTGGCTACTCGTAATTCTTCAATTCAATATAGTTACTGCGTCCTATCTTTAGTACCACTCGATAATTCTAGTGACGTCAGCGTGTGAATTGCTAAATAAAATAAGACGATAGAACATATTTTGCAACTGCAACATAAATGAACAATGAAGTTGATGACATGAATTACAAGGGTTACTACTTTTACTACTGTTACTACTACCTATAAGATTTTATTAGATATTTGAACGCGTAATCATAAAACTTAAAAAAATCAAAGACTCCAAGCATAGGTACATATGTGATAGGTTACAAGCCTCATTGTTTATTTAGCGATCTAATGACGATAATTCATGTTAACCGGTTAGCGTGTGATGTAGTTTGAAATTAACGAAAATTCAAATTATTAAGTGAAACTAGGTGATTGAACTCTATAGTAACGAAACACAGTTCAATGAACTTTAATGTCAAGAGAGTGACAGCTGACATAATCGCACGCTTTTACACTAAGGCTAATGTCGAAACAATTTACATTGGGTAGCAATTATATCTTACTAGCTGACCCGTGCCCGCTTCGCTGTGCGTAAGACATTTCTAATACCATCGTGGACTTTTTTGTAGACGTTTTTAAGGTGTACAATACTGTAGTACATTATTTTGATATATCTCGTGGGGTTCCGCCAGCATTTGCAATGTAAGCGCAAAAAAATGTGTTTATTTACGACATCACATTAGAAACCTCTAAAATTATCAGTGTTTCTCTACTATATTATGCATGTATTATACATATAAACCTTCCTCTTGAATCACTCTATTTATTTAAAAAAACCGCATCAAAATCCGTTGTGTAGTTTTAAAGATATAAGCAAACATACATACATACATACCTACATATTAATACAGACGCGGGAAGCGGAAAGCGACTTTGCTTTATACTATGTAGTGATAAAACCTATAGATGAAAGAACTATTTGTCTACACAATAGAAAAAAAAACCTTTTAAATATTAACGGATAACCAGGTAAAAAGATCAGGTCATACATAAAAATAAGGAATTAAATTAGGTATTTTAATTATCTGTAGTAAATGCATTTTACAAACTTTACTCTATTTGGAAGTCTTACCTACTTACTAAGTACTAAGAAACCATTAGTCACCTGTGTAGGTAAAATTACTGTTCAAAATTGTAAAAAAAAGCTATCGTTAGATGCAATCAATAAAGGGTGTTTATTCTAAACACAAAAAGTCAGCGTTTTTTTTCTGTTACGTGGTGGTCGTGCGTAAAATTCTTGCATGATGTCTCACTTTTGCTTCAAATTTTTTTCTAATGTTTTCTATGAGTATAATGGTCAGAAGAGATTTGGGTAGCGAGCAACAATAATAAGACTACTCTCGTTTTGATATCTTGATACATTTGCTCAGCAGTGGTCCAGACACCTACCGCGTGGATACCTCGGCTCGCAACGCAAATGTATACCTTGCGATTATTTCGCCCCACACCTTTGTCCATACATACACCTTCACTGACAATAATATTTTATACGACCCTCATTTCACGGAATCTGGCCATATTACGGCAGACAACATTCGGACATGTAAGCAAACATCTTAATGTTTACTAATGAAACATTTCTAAATACATTGATTGATGATGTTCTTCTCGCACGGGTTTTGTGTAGCATCGCATTATTCTATTCATAAGTCGCGCTGCGGGAAGCGGACGTCAGCGTTGGTGGCTTTGCTATTGTTCCGTGTGGACACAATTCGGCAAACATTCGGTGCAATTTTTTTGTCGTTTTCGAGTGGATCATTTAAATTTCATGCCTATTTTAGAGGTTGCAGATGGATTTCCATTAGGAGTGAATGATTAAGAGGTAGCTAAGTGTAGGTCCCCCCCCCTGCATCTCAGAGCACTGCTGACGGGTCTCGGCGGAGTCTCAGGGGAACGCCGCGGCCCTTGACGCTGAAGTGTGGTGCACTGCTTGCAATTAACTCCTCTGTCGACATTATCTCGGCATTAGATAGTCTTCGAGCCCCTCCGCCTAAAGACATCTGTATCAACGCCACATCACATGGATGCCTTCCCTAATAATGGCTAATGTTCACGTGAATACCCTATTCCAGAGGTATTAGCAGAGGTAATGTTCCGTAACCTTTTTATCGATAACGCAGGAAAACGATGAAATAAAGAAAACTTACAATGTTAGGTGCGCTGCGGTAAGGAATGAGTATTGGTGTTATTCTCCGAGGTCTGCACTTTCAGACTATATTTACTTATAATTCAATATTTTAAACAGGTGCATTTTTGAATAATGGACAATATTGAGTACTGTGACCACTATCGTATCGACAACGTATCGTCCAGATGCCAAAATAGTATATAGTATAGTAAAAGTGTCAGTTTTGGCATCTGGACGATACGATGTCGATACGATAGTACTTCATGCTAACCCCCCTGTTCAAGAAAGTAAAGGTGTGTTGTAATACTCCAACAAATGCTGACTTGAATATGAGCGATCAAACTGATAAAAATGAGTTCCAATATAAATCAACAATAATACAATTTAGAGCAAAAAAGTTGAGATGCCAACGGCTATGATTAGCAATATAAAAGTTAATCATGTTAGTGCGACGGGGTGGGCCGGGTGTCGCTGTATCATTGTCCCAGGTTCAACTCCGGCCACCCCCCGCATGGATTCGTTGCTTATTTAATGCAACGATACACACGTAAACATCTAAATAACTTTTGTGTGACACTTCTCCCCAACCCTCTAATTTAACTAAGTAGCCGTATCTTAACAAATGTATTGGGGAAGAAACATTCGATCCAAACGTGTTTTAGGAAAAGATTTGTCTAAATTCATTTAGTGTGTGGAAAATAGGTACGTAAATGTAAAAAAATATCAGTAACTTTTTATGTTTCAAGTATATTTCAATAGGTTACTTGTGTGATCATCTCTTGTTTTTTAATTACCAGTTTCAAAAAACTGGCCAAGTGCGAATCGGACTCGCACACGAAAGATTCCGTATCTATAAAAAACTAAAAAAAACACGTTTGTTGTATAGGAGCCCCAATTAAATATTTATTATATTTTGTTTTTAGTATTTGTTGTTATAGCAGCAACAACTGTCTAGCTATGACGGTTCATGAGATACAGCCCTGTGACAGACAGACGGATAGACGGACAGCGAAGTCTTAGTAATAGGGTCCCGATTTTACCCTTTGGGTATGGAACCCTAAAACAGTATTTGAAAACAGTGGTAGGTGAGGGCAACGTTAGCCTTTTATCTTCTCCTCCGTTAGGGATTTTGTTCCAAAAACTAAAAAGTGCAACAAAGCGAGCATTGTTTGACAGACTCGGCAGGCGGCGCTACGTTACGATAGAGTAGAGCCACCGACAGCATTGCGCTCGGACACGGGTTGATAGACGCATCGGTCCGTAAGGCTGCCTACTCTAAGCTCGCACCCCATGACTCCTGCCACTCTCCTGTCACAGCTTACGCAAACCGACTGACAGCCTCCCAATAATTCGCAACGAAAATGTGTTAATCGCACACTTTCACGGTATACGACTCCAAATTAGATTAGCTCGATGACAATAGCGACATCTGTAGCTGAATGAGAGTCGTCATATTTTGACAGGTATCGTCACATGTCCGTACCCTCGTCTGCCCACATACATGTGTTCGTCCGTCCCACGCGAACTCTTCGACCTAACGTTCGATGTCAGTATTTTTTCTTCTCAAAAGACCTGATTTCACGCGGCGCGAACATTCATCCGATTGTCGTGAATTTCGTTATCTTGTAAAAGAGAGCGTGCGAGTTGATATTGAAAAAATAATACGTTTGGGATTTGACAGCACCCCATGTGCGCAAGGCAGCTTCCTTTCACTGCAACGCTCCTATAAATGAAACGGGATGATAAATTTATTTAATGGATACAAATGTTTGGACATTTTTATTTTGCTGTCGTTTAGACGTAGGTAACATAATTTAGTTCACCATATGTTAAGTCGTTACACCGTTTTGAGTAGGAAGTTGAAAAACATACTTTACGACTTGCGAGAGAATGTATGACAAACTGTTCGCTTTCCGTGTATCATCCTGTCTGGTTCGATGAATAAACAAGCTTATACGCGCAAAAAAAACTAATAAATAGCTGGGTTCATTAATTTGACAACAGAGTTTACTTTCGTTTGGTATTAAGTGTTTTATGATGAAGTTAACCAGGTTTTATGTTACAGTTTTAACTAAAGCTTTCAAAGTCATAAGAATATTTAAAAAAAACAATGTGATAAGAAAAGTTTATTTTTAAATTATATTGTATCTTAGTAGTACACTGTTCTATCTTAGCACACTGCCGTCTAACCTAGATTTTCAAACAAAGCGTAATTCACAGGCTTAGTTAGCTATCGCGTTGCCAATTCTAGCTAAAGTTTTGGGTTCGAATTCAATTCGTTTGATATTTTGGGTTGCTAACTGTATTAAGCATCTACTATTTATTCTACAAAAGAAAGGCAACTTATATATTTTTATTATTTTAAACTGCGTAGAGCTTTTGCGTAGACCTGCTACGAAGATTTGTTACATTTTTAACCCCTCGGAGAGAAAATTAGCAGACGCTGCCTATCAGACATAGCCTATAGCAAAATAATATCTTGTAATCACGAACACCAAGAACGCGCTCTACGATGTATTGCATACAACTTGAGGCATAGATGCAGGTGTAAAGTTTCATACCATTATATGGCACCCATACCCTTTAAACTGGAATACAGCAATGCTGCTTGGCGGCATAAATAGGTATGGTAATAGTACTGCCCTAGACGAACCCCTACAGAAGGAGCACTACTATAATATTATTCTACTTTATTTTCCGTTACATCAACTACATTACTTAAATAGTAGATACCTGAGATTGAGACAGACGTAAATGCAATATTAAAGCCATGTGTTGAAAAGACAGGACCTACAACTTCAAAAGTGTACATTGAAGCACTATAATAAGTTTTATTTACAAAAAGATATTGAATTGGAAAACATTATATGTTATAAATTTGTCCATTATATCAGATGTCAATAAATAAAATTTGCCGGTTCATTAACGCCGGCCTTAATTCGAGGTCTCGTTCTAATTGATCTCTGGCGCGGGTAATTATTCACAGGGGGTATATAAAGTAATTATTGCTGGGTAGCCCTTTTTCCTTGTCGCCAGGGTACCTCCCCCCCTCCCTTAAGGGGTCCTGCCTTCACTTTGCAGCTAATCACCGGTCGCCTGGTGCCAATGACGGCTCGCAACTGTGTCTTGAATCGCGATGACAGAATTTTAATATATTTTGTTGTTGTATGTAAATTGATGCAGATGCTATATCGAGTGGATGTCAGAAGATACAGATGGTTCTTGGCATCGTTTGTTATGTTTAAGAGGTGTTGGCATAATGTACCTACTTGTGCGTAGCTTTATATTTGGAAATATTGCTTTCATAATATTCATCACTTTCATCATCAGGCGTGTTTGTAATTAAACCTTTTTACACATAACCACTTTGGCAGTACTGATTTATACAATTTTAATAATAGGTAAATATTATGCTATAACTATCTAGAGGTAAAGATTTTTGTGAGCGATTTATCTTATACTAGCTCATCAAATATGCCATTTAATAAATGCGAAAATTAGTGAAAATGTTTGTTCCTCAATCACGCATACGGATTTTTAGAATATACATAACTTTATGTTCAGGAATAACATATTGGATACTTTTTATCAAGGTACTACGCGAGCAAAACCGCGGTTAAAGAAAGGTATAAATAATTGGACTGGCCTCACAGCTCAGTTGGTAGTAGCTCTGCCTTCTGCGCTGTTGGTTGTGGGTTCGATCCCCACCCAGGACAAATATTTATGTAATGAACATAGATGTTTGTTCTGTATCTGGGTGTTATTATGTATCATATGTATGCATTTACAAAAAAATGTATATAAGTATTCTATCAGTTATCTAGTTCTCATAGTACAAGCTTTGCTTAGTTTGGGGCTGGATGGCGCTGTGTGTGATAATGTCTACCAATATTTATTGATTATTTTAATTACTCTGTCGAAATTTGTGGCATTGTGTTTTCCTTCTGGCAAATAAAGTGCCAGAAGGAAAACAAAATACAATACCACAAAGTAGAAATGAAAAAAAGAAATAAAAAACTGTTTTTATTTCGATTTTCAAAAGAATATTTGACGACTAGTTATTTCAGTATCCCTGCTAGCTCTAGCCATAAAAAGTTATAAAATCACGACGGAAGTCCTCGGGCGGCCTGAAAACTCGATCATCAGAGTTTGCCACTAGCGTAGTTGTACGTACTTATTTAATTTTAAAAACTACTAGATTCTTTGATTGTACGGTTTTATAACACTGGTAATGTTATTATTTTAAAGTGTTTGGCACATTATTTTTGTTACGGATACCTACTGTTAAAATTATTTAGAGACAAAAAATAAATAGCTTTACAAAAAACACGCTACGACTACCGTGGTTATGTAATAGTAACGGGTATGATCTAGTATGTTCCGGATAGACACAGGGGCAACTTGACTTTTTAGGGTTCCGTACCCAAAGGGTAAAAACGGGACCCTATTATTAAGACTTCGCTGTCCGTCTGTCTGTCTGTCTGTCTGTCTGTCTGTCTGGCTGTATCTCATGAACCGTGATAGCTAGACAGTTGAAATTCTCACAGATTACGTATTTCTGTTGCTGCTCTAACAACAAATACTAAAAACAGAATAAAATAAGTATTTAAGGGGGGCTTCCATACAACAACATGTTTTTTTGGCGTTTTTATAGATAATTGTACGGAACTCTTCGTGCGCGAGTCCAACTCGCACTTGGCCGGTTTTTATTTATAATCACTCAAAAAAACTTGCCGTTGACTAAGCGCCGGTTGCTGGCTGAAAACATTTTATAAGAGTATACTGATTTAGTTTTATTTGAACGACAATCATTGTTCTTAAATAAAAGCGAAACTACAACAACATAGGCTCGCTGAAACGATAAATTAACATTATCCTTCTGTTAAAAAACCTACGCAAAATGTAAAGGAGATTTATATTTGTTAAGGAGAAGTTGTTCGTCTTCATAAGGCCTGACGTTTCATTTCTGTCTAGCTAGGCAGCCGACAAGTGCTAACCCTCCATCGCACCCCCGCACCTCGCCACCTCTCCAACAAACTGTGTGCTTTATTAAACAGAGATCCATCTTCATTCAAAATACGTCCGTCTCTTATTGCCATAAAAAAAATAAAAATTTTCTTCGGGCATTACGAGATCGGTGTTGCTTGCAGTGTTCATTAATTATCATTCGATTATTTCAATCATTGTTACAATAATTAAAGCTTTGAGAAAAAATAAAATGAAACTCGATAACTGGATACTGTGTATAATAATGTGAAAAATGGAAAATTGATTTCCTTATCGTATTGGCGTTTGTTGTGATACTGTTTGATTTTTACATTGCGCCAAAGGGCTCCCCTTGTTATGCATAAAATTTTGTCTTATTACTTCCAACTTCGCTATTATATTTGACGAGACGAAGTTGCCAAGTTATTTTGTTATTAAAATTTTTGGCCGAAGACGGCGAGATAAATCTAGTTCGAATGTAAATGGGAATGCTTAAATTATAAAGCGAGGACTTATTTTGATTTAACAAACCTTACGATGTGCGGATTATTGTCGGAAATTGAAACGGGCGCCTGTTTTGTGATTCGCTCTTTGTCGTTGTAAAGCGGCGAAACAGAGACGGAAGGAAAATAGGATTGCATTATCGCTCCACCAGGTTATACCACTGAAGCTCTTTGCATTATGTACGTACCTACTACTCGTCGAGAGTGGAACTTTACTCGCATTGCCTTGTAAAGACAACCGGTGGATACGAGATTACATACTGTTTCAAATAAATATTTTATCACATCACTAAGATTTTATTAGATAGGGCTGTCTTATTTATATTAATATTAAAAGTAGGATTGGTTATTCGTTTAGGCATTGTTCTTTTTTTATTACGTACCTTTGTAAAACAAACAGTGCTAAGTAAACGCTTCTTGTTTGATTGTAAGCCAATCTAGTATGTACTTTTATATTTATTTATAAACTACTAGCGACCCGCCCCGGCTTCGCACGGGTAGCATGTTATTATACATATAAACCTTCCTCCTGAATCACTCTATCTATTAAAAAAAACCGCATCAAAATCCGTTGTGTAGTTTTAAAGATATAAGCAAACATACATACAGACATACAGACGCGGGAAGCGGAAAGCGACTTTGCTTTATACTATGTAGTGATTAATAATTGTAGATTTTGACACGGGTCTTTATCACGTAATTACCTTTAATTTATTTTCCCGACGTTTCGACTATGTCACAATAGCCAAAATCTATAGTTATGTCTACTAATCACGATAGTTTGAAAATAATCTTTACATAGTATAAAGCAAAGTCGCTTTCCGCTTCCCGCGTCTGTATGTAATATGTAATATGTATGTATATCTTTAAAACTTTGCTTTTTTTGCTTATATCTTTAAAACTACACAACGGATTTTGATGCGGTTTTTTTTTATAAATAGAGTGATTCAAGAGAAAGGTTTATATGTATAATACATGCATAATATAGTAGAGAAACACTGATAATTTTAGAGGTTTCTAATGTGATGTCGTAAATAAACACATTTTTTTGCGCTTACATTGCAAATGCTGGCTGAACCCCACGAGATATATCAAAATAATGTACAACAGTATTGTACACCTTAAAAACGTCTACAAAAAAGTCAACGATGGTATTAGAAATGTCTTACGCACAGCGAAGCGGGCACGGGTCAGCTAGTTTATTAATAATTGGTTTTGGTATGACAGATACAAAAATATAAATCTATGTTCTCCTGGTTAAATATTTTGTCGCGTCAGTGTAACCAGAGCTTAAATAAATTAGTCAGAACGTCGCCCGCTTTATAAAAGCGCGTCTAGGAATAATCAAACTTGTAGAAATCCTTACAAGGAGTTCTGGAGTAACATTTAGTTGTAGCTAGAGGCGGCGGCGGCGGCGGAGGACGGTTCGGCGTGGCGGCGGCGCACGTAACATCTGTTCCTTTTGTCGCGACAAATTAACACGGAGTCGAGCAAACTGAGCCAATGCAACGACCCATTCCCAGCTCTGAACGAGCCCTAAAGCTTCCCTTAAGCGAGACGCCAGCTGCGAGCACCACTAAATTCCACGTTACAATGCTTTGTTTTAAAATTTGTAATCATTCTCACATTTTACGACGTCGAACGGTCCGTTTCGGAAAATTTGATACGACTATAAACCCTGTAATTGTGTTAGCATTCCAGTTAATTAAAAGTTATGAATTTAAAGGCGCACAGCTTTAGTACTCTTTGACGCACGCCGTCTGAATTAAACACTGATATAAAACCTGATGAATTTATTTTAACAGTCCATATTCATTTTAAAGATGATTTAACTGTTAAGCGTTTCAATCCTGGCAAAATTAGTGATTGTCTATTTTTTTTGAATGGTATCATAAATTAAATATAACGAATTACATATATGATTGGTTGTGCTGAGGTAAGTTGTCAGATTAATGCTTTGATTTGTTGTATCCGCATAATGGTGTATACTGTAGCTATAAAACTATATTACGCTAATAAATTTAAAAAAATCTGCCGAGTCAAAACATTAGTTTCCCACAGCGATTAAACGGCGTCGAGTATAAAGGGCGAGCTGAAACACTATAGAGCAGTGAGTTATGAAAACAAATACACATTACGCGTATACGAAATCTCGTACAACTAATGACGTTAAAAGCGAGGGGTAGAGTAACATTGTTAACAGTCATAGTTCGGGTGTGTGCGCGCCAAAAGTTGGGTCTAACGTCATAAATACCGCAGTAGGGGGCTGCGTCATCCCGCGCAGCGTCGTGCTAGTCACAGAGCCAGCTCACTCATTCCCCATGTCTATTCTCTCAGCAAATATTGCCTCAAGTTGTTCTCAGATACACCGAGCAAGATGAAATCAAAAGTAAAGTGCTCTTGGATAACCGATCACCCGGATAGCCACTTCAGGGGGGCTGGTCATACAATACTCGTGTAATAACGTAAAAACGCAATAACAAAATTGTGGAGGCCGTAATAACGAGGAGGTAGGTAAACTATCCAGAAGTGCTTTAATCTTTTAGTCGCTGTCTATAATAGTTTATACGTTAAAAACACAGACAGAAGCAATAAGCTTTTGGAGATATTTACTTCAGAAACTTAGGTACTACTTACATTAGGTACTCATGATGCAGAGAAATCATATTCGCTATAAATGTTTTAAACAATGTATAAACTTAGAATCTAGACTAAGGTAAGACATTGCATAATGAACAGAAAAATAAAGAAATAAATATTAGTGGTCATTTTATACAGCGCCATCTAGTCCCAAACTAAGCAAAGCTTGTACTATGGAAACCAGATTAGTGATAGAATACTTATATACGTTTTTTATGTAAATATATACTTATTATGTATATTAACATCCAGTCACAGAACAAACATAATATATTCATCACACAAATGTTTATCCCGGGTGGAGATCGAACCCACAACCTACAGCGCAGAAGGTCTACCAACTGAGCTGTGAGGCCAGCCAAAAAATTGAAATAATATCTCTTAAAACCATTTAACGTTGATTGCTTTAAGAGGAACTATGGGTCTACATATTAAATTTAGATTCTGGACGCGGTCTCCCGCACTACGGTAATAATAACCGCCACGTATGCGCGTGTTAACATTAGCCCCTTACTTAATTCCTTGTAGCCCTAAACTCGCTTAAGAGGGTAAGACTCCGTGACACCGTGTTGATTAAATAATTACTTTAAATAATAACTTCTCAGCCTTGACCTGTTTGTACTTTGAGAGGCTTACATGCTCTTAACTAGCTTGTTTAACGAAGATAATTCAGGCGCTACCTAATTGTGTATCGAATTATATTTAATTAGTTGGTTTTTAATTTTGTTTCTGTTTATTTGCCTTGTAACGCCTTCAACAGGTTATATTATCGCTAATTAATTAGACATTTACATAAAGGTATCTAGAAAAAATAAGTTCTTTTGCTGTGAGAACCGAGCGTTTTAATTTGAAACAAGCGAAACGCGTAACTTTGTCTGTGTTTGAATTGAATTAGGATTACTGACATTCCCAAGTACGGTAGGTATTTATTCAGATCTCCAGGAGCTCAGATCTTTAAAGAAGACTAATGGGGATAGTTTCAGGCACGTCCAAACATTACATTTAGCACATGTCCGTGTTTAACACTTCCTAATTCAGACGTGCATCAGTCAATTCCTGCTATGATTTAGTTTATTTTTGTAAAGTTATTGATAATGTACAAGTATTTTGATAATGTATGTTATTGTTATGTCTTTACACAGATATAAATTAAAAATAAATAGGATCACGACTGTAATCACCAAGTACGGTAGACATCCTCTCAGATCTCCAAGGGCTTAGATCCTATCACGATGTCTAGAGGGGATCACCAGAGGCAATAGTTAGCATTCCATTATAAAACAATATATCGTTTTTTGTTTCTATAATGATTTAAACCCTTTTCAACCAAAAGCTGCAGGCAAATTGCTTAAAAATCGATCTTCAGCTCATGATTTTCATTGCCAGAGCTTTGAACATCGAACGATTTTAGAAAACATCAATGTCCATAGTAACTATTATATAATCTTAGATGAATGAGAATCCTAATAACACAGCTGGTGTGCATAACATCTGACATCAGTGTTGACATCAGTCGTCAGAGCAACGTTAATCTATGCGATTATTGAAATTTGGACAGGACAACGTCTAACGTCTAACGTTTGAAAAATAATAGGACAACGTCTGTTGCGGGTCTGCTAGTGATTCTATAATAGTAACTATGAAAACGGCGATGGGCTTGCAACCTGTCACGTATGGAATGCTAACTAGGTACTGCAAAATGTGGGCATGTGCCAAATATAATGTTTGGACGTGCCTCTGACTACCCCCACTAGACATCTTCAAAGGATCTAAGCGGCTGGAGATCTGAGAGGATGTCTACCGTACTTGAGGATTACAGTCGTGATCCTTATTTTTTTTCTAAATTCATAAGCTGTGGCAATCATAAGGTGAAAATCGGTTTTACGCAATAAGCTTGCTGGTCTTGTTCGCCACTTATGTTTGGGCATACGTCTACTCGTATTTTCTTACTCTTTGGATTTTATCTCAATTGTTTTTAAATAGAATTAAAGTCTTAATTCATTTATTTAAGCTAAGAGGCTTATTATCTATTTTTAATGTTTGATAGATGCTAGCATAAAAATAATGACAGATTCGGTTTTTGTCATGCTTTATGACAAAAAGTTATTGTTATATGTCTTTACACAGATATAAATTAAAAATAAATAGGATCACGACTGTAATCACCAAGTACGGTAGACATCCTCTCAGATCTATCCACTAGCTGACCCGTGACAGACGTTGTCCTGTCAAACTTTAATAATCGCATAGGATAAAGCAATTTCAGGCAACTTCCATTTTTTTCTCCGTCAAACCTTGTGTACTGATAAAACAAATTAGGAATTTTGGTAGAATGCGTATCATTCATTAATTAAAACTGCGTTGCTATGACGACTAAATGTTTTTAGTCTGTGATGTCAGACACATCAATACCAAAATCATCCATTTTGCATGTTTTTTATCATTTAGGGTTTTTTTTCGGATTATAAGTTCCTCCTTTATTTATTCTGATTTGTTATCTACATACTACAGCAAATTTCATCTTAATCCGTTTTGTCGCTTATTTTTGAATAAGGGACAATCAAAAAGTACTAGTTTACTACTTTACTAGTGTACTAGTACGTAGTACTAGTTTTATGAAAATAAAGTAAGAATTTTGACATAATACCGTTTTTACTAAAACTGTTACTACATTATTCTCCCTACGGAATCCTAAAAACGAGCTATTTAATTGTTTCTTTGAATTAAAATAATATTTAGCAAAATTGTAATATACTTATAGTACGATTTTATTACATTTGGTATTTTTGAACATTTCAGGGGTGTGTAAAGTATTTTAAGCATAAAATGATGCTTGATTTTTTTTATTTTTGTATGGGATGAGGCTTCTCGGGTAAGACGGAAAAAGTGATAAAACTGCATTATCTTGAAAACCATCAAACTTAAAAATAAACTGTCTTTCATTTAAGTAGCTAGTATGATTATCTAACGAATTATATACAAAATAATTGTTTAGTTAGTCATAGTTTTGACTAAAAACTAAACTAGTGTTTTTGAAGAGCCAACTTTGGAAAATAAATCTATCGTGAAAAGTTTCACCTATCGTGCTTCTGTCTGTAATTTATCTAGATTATATCCTTAAGTTATCTTTGTCATAAAAAACAAAACTGTATGTTTTGCGGTTATTGAGAAAAAACTATTCTGCATTCATCAAAAACATTTATCACTCGTCTAATGATTATAGAAAAGAGAATATTTTGTAAAACACAAGACCGTTTTAGGGTAGTCCAGTAGGGTGGGGTAGGCAGCATTGGCATTAATATTTTTATACTAATACGCCTGAGGGACCATGCTAAATATCCTTTGATATGCCTATGATACACCTTCGTTTCGTGTTTAACACAAAACCTTTCAAACCTTTGTTGTA
Source organism: Hydriomena furcata (assembly GCA_912999785.1). Taxonomy (NCBI): domain Eukaryota; kingdom Metazoa; phylum Arthropoda; class Insecta; order Lepidoptera; family Geometridae; genus Hydriomena; species Hydriomena furcata. The sequence continues at coordinate 8,313,081 of OU538821.1, forward strand.
ACATCCTAACTCTCAACTGGCATGAAACTTGGCAAGCTTAGACTCGACCGCTTCTCATTATTCTTCACTTATGATGGGTTGGTTGTATTTTTATGATTATCAATTAAAAGTAGTTGTCAACCCTAAGTAAAGTTAAAAAAATGTATCAAAAGTAGCTATTTACCATAAGCCATTACCATAGCTATTACATAATAAGCTACTAAAGATAATCAAAAAATAAGAACGCACAGTACAATCTAACAATCTAATTAGTATTTTAAAGAGATAGTGCGAATTTTGTTAGCTTGTATGATGTATGTGGCTGAACCAAGGCGCCTATTTGAAAGGTACCTCGTGAGCGAAGCCGCGGACAGAAGCTAGTTAAATATATAAATATTAAAAAGCAATTTATTTGCCGTTATAATAAAATTGTAAAAATATTTAAACCTTGGTTTGCATAAATTGAATGGACAGAGTTGTATACAGGCGGGTGTTAGTGTTATTTGTTCGCGGCGGCGACGGGCGGGGCTCGACGGCTACGTTAAGCCTACCCTCCAGCACCTACTCTATTGACTTTCTTCTATCACTTTCTTATCAAGTTATGATAAATTGACCGAGAAACAAAACAAACACGACTCTTTTACCAGCAGGCGAACGCTCAGTTTCCAACAACACAAACCGTTGAGCATAATTCGTTTTACCGCATCGACGCCACTTCTTAAATAATAAAGGCTCTTTGTAAAACTTTCCCTTCTTGAGCGTTCTAAAGCTTTTCGGTATTCAGTAATTAATATTCATGGAGGCTCGTGCCGGAGGGGCCGTGTAATTAATAAACTTATATGATACTTTTGTTTACAGTGTCATTCCTGAAGCGGTAAGGGGAGGTCGGAGGCTTGCTCGTGTTTGTCTCGCTGTTGAACGGCGCAGCGCTCTTCTCACCCCTCCGCCGCCGCAACCCGGTGTAGGTACTCGAGGCAGTGCCTGTGGAGGATGAATCGCCATTTCAAACATACAGCTTCCGTGTCGTCCTCCACATTGACACAGGAAACTCCTCAAATAAATTATTACTTCATATCGACAAAGACAAGTATCGTTTAATTTAATTTGAAGGCCTAAGTAATTCGACAAGACTTCTGTAATAAAATTATCGAGCATTGACCGTGGTCACTGATAAAAGTCGAGTGGGCGTGGGTTCGAACGCGCGACCGGACACAGCTCCGCATGTTAATACACGTAAACCAAGATAATCCATAAAACTCACAAAAGGTGCCGAGTTGTCTTCACGATCGGGCTCGACCGGTTGCGCCGTACCTTTAATCAGTGTTTGAAAGTAAATTAGTTTGGTGCACTAACTGAAAATGTTTAGAGAGACATAGTGTTCAAAAAATAGACCGTATGACATATTATTACTTTTACCGTAACATTATACAGATTTGAATTGTGCATTTGAAATGTGGCGTGCAACACATTTGAAATGCCGAATTTTGAGTGATCGTTGATCAGTGAAACGCTATCCCCTCAAAGCACTTAAGCACTTAGTGCAAACATATCGATTCTCGATACTCGTCGGCAGCACCCCGGGGACGATGGAACAATGTAAAAACGCGACCCCGCGCCAACACTGCATCATTCACTTATTTGTCCTCTTGTGTGACGGGAGAGTAACGAACATTACCAGACGAGAGTTAAACTAGGGTTAAACTCGTCGAGGGTCACTCGGCCCGTGATATTATAACGTGTAAGGAGTAAAAGAGCCCGCCTTATCTTCCTCACGGGCCGATTCCTGACCACTTTAATGGGAAAAGCATGTTAGAATTAAACTAAACAAAGACGACGCATCAATTAGGGGCTCTTCTCGTTTTTTTCCTTTTTCAAAAAAGGGCTTAACTTTTTAAAGCTTGTACGTCGACCGAGTTGAGCTCGAGTCACTTCGTTATTTTTTACTGCCTTATTTGATTAGATCAATGTCATTGATTCTTGTATGGATTTCAATTAAGCAGATTAAAGATAAGTGGGTGCAAACATTAAGCAAAACGAACATTTTGAATGGAATGGTATAACTTTGTCTCGAAACCTTAAAATTATAATATATCTGGGTCTGTTTTAGATAATCGATTTTTTTACATAATTATATGTACCTATGATTTTAAACTTGGTAATATTAGGGTTTTTTTTAGAAAAGCTTTTTAGTTTAAGCGTCACCATTTTAGCAGCGTCACCAAAATGGAAGGTGTATCCAGAGTGTACGATGAGGTGTATGATACTCGTATGATGATGTTTCGTATATTAAATCTGTCGGTCAGTCGGCTTAACTTGTATAAAAGTGCGGACTAAAACTCCTAATCAAGACATTTACCACCGTTTATGTTGTTTAAGACCAATGCCTTGTAACGCAAATTTTATCATCGAGCAACCAGTAAACTGGAATTTGATCATACTAAAAAATGAAGCGCAATAAATCTGAGCCGATAACACCACTGTAATTAAGACGAGGTAAATATATGGAACGCATTGACGGATCGTAAAGCCACAGTAAAGCTAAAGGATTCAAAACAACAAACTGCAAGGTACTGTTTACGACGGCGACCGAACCGCTTTTATTATTGTTGTAAAATTCACGATCCATTATTAATTATTACAGACATCATTAATCTACTAATCTATTTAAGGGCGTGCGATAAGAATCTCATTTAAAGTATTGAATGAAGAGTGTCTGTAGAGGACTCGAGATAGGCTTAAATTAACGCGACTAGTGAGGGCGTAAGCCAACTCTCTATTTGGAGGAAACTGATCCCTAATCCTATTGTAATAAGGTCGCAGTGTGATGAAGGCATGGATTAACATATCACTTTTGGTGACTTAATGTGTGGTGCCTGATTTATTACAGGTCGGTGTTTAAACGACAAATGCATCGAAACAGATAGGAGCGACATGTCCGACATTCGAGGACCTATGTTGACCACTATACTTGCATATACAGCATGTTGTAATCCCGCGATTCAACCCGAGATATTTTTGTACCATACCATTTATAAGCAATAATCATTTTCTTACCATGCTTACTGTTCTTTTGTTTTAAAGTCATACTCGTAATTAATTGATTGTCACTTATATTAATAAAATGATTGCTCATTTAGCACAGTTCATTGATCACAATATTATCAATTACATCATGACAAACCGCATAGTCGAGTAAGCGAATATGTTACAATTTATAAGCGTAAAACTCGAAAATTTTTGAATGTATTATGTTTCAATGCTGGGTATCTCGGTCAACATAGCCCAAGATATATCTGGAGGTTCGAGATCGTGTGCAGCGAACACACCCACGGACCGGATGGAGTTTCTTTCAAACATAATCTTTACAACAAAACTGTGGCCGCATGCACTAACGAACCAACAGGAACACATCGATAGATTTAAGTAGCGCTGATTACAATAAGGATGAGATGAATTTGACGTCGACTTATCATTCGACTAACTGGTGACTTTGTTACTGAATTAGTTTTGTGACAATACAAGTTATTAATAGAAAAAGGATCACGACTGTAATCCCCACTTACACACGTTACGTTAGACATCTCATATCTGTAGCTAGTGCTATGGATTTGCAACCAGTCACGAATGGATTGCTAACTATTGCAAAAAATGGGAGTGCCTCTGACTACCCCCTTGAGACGTCTTCAAGGATCTAAACAATATAATGAGGTTCATAAATAGCTTAGTACTAACTCTTTTTCGATGGAATTACTTTCCTGTCTAATGAATTATGCTACCTACCTATTATTAAATAGCTAAGTTAAAAATATGTAAATAAGTAGGTATTAAGTTATGAATGTTATTGAAATAAATTACATAAGTGTCTTGTGATATGGTAATATTACGGAATTAATAGCAGATAGAGCTATTAAATAACTTGTTTCTTAGGTCTTATCATGCTATCATGTCGAAAAACGTTTTCATGTATGGATCAACCCTGTTAGACTCAACATAAAAAAAAACAAAATAAAACAATCATCAAACGAAAACATTCAAAGAAAAGCGCTCATCACAAAGGTGAATTTTGTGTAGCCAACTGAATAGAGCTAGCAAGACTCACAGAAACTATTGTTGTGAACTGCTACAAAGTATTGCACGGGCGAGATTGGTGTTCACCTCACCTCAGTCTGTAGTACCTGGGGGCAGAGGGCAGGGGGGAGGGGGCCGTGCATTGCTTGCTTCGCGATTCCGCACCACCACATAGTTTTGTTCGCAAGCTCTCGCTCGCTCGCGGCCCCCGAGGCCGCTTAAGGCCTATACTTCACTAATTGGACAATCTCCAATGAACGGACAGCCACTCGAATTAACAATAACAGTGCTTGGTATGAAACATGGTAATGGAAATTCAGAAACAAATTATGCATCGACAGAAATGCCAATTTCGTATATACAAAGGAGGATAATTACGTTTTAAAAACTAAAAGGAAAGCGATGAAAATTTCAACCAATCGTAAAGTTAAGAGAAAATATTCGTTTTTAGGGTTCCGTACCCAAAGGGTAAAAACTCCCGTTTGCGTCGTCGCTGTCAGTCTGTCTGTCTGTCTGTCTGTCCGTCTGTCTGTCACAGGGCTGTATCTCATGAACCGTGATAGCTATAGCCGTGATACCGTGACAGTTAAAATTTTCACAGAATATGTATTTCTGTTGACGCTATAACAACAAATACTAAAAACATAATAAAATAAATATTTAAGTGGGGCCCCTATACAACAAACGTGTTTTTTGGCGTTTTTTATTGATAATGGTACGGAACCCTTCGTGCGTGAGGCTGACTCGCACTTGGCCGGTTTTTTTTTATTTAAGTTATATGAAGAAACTGGTTTAGTTCTACATAAATACAATTTAAATCAGATAGAAAAAAAATCATACAAATCGGATTAAAAGATTAAAAAAATATATACAGTCATACATAAAAAAAGCATTAAAAGAATATGCGTCGAATTGAGAACCTCCTTTTTAAGGCAGTTGAAAAATTAAAATAGCTCGAGCATTAGGTTCTTGTTTTAAATTAAATACAGAGATGCGCCGACTATCTCTCCGAAGCTCTGTGAAACTTTAGTCATCAATTTAACTAGATGGCGTTTGGCTAATTGTCATGTTTATTTTTGTACCTAAAATTAACGAATTAAAATAAATATAATTATGAAAACACCAATCCAGGATCCAAATTCTCGTAAATATTTATGAATAATGCCTCATTTGATGTTTGTTTACACATACACATGTAGGATACACAAACGCAAATCTTACTTAGATCTCCTAGCGCAAATAACTATAAAGATAACTAAAGAGGGTACTAAAAGGCACTTCCAAACATGACATTGGACAAATGTCTACATTTTGCGGTTATTAGCATTATGCTTGACAGTTTGCAAGCCTACGACACTTATAAGAATACTAACCGATTTCCTCACGATGTTATTCTTCACCGTTTTTTTGTAGTTGAATTATAAAAGCGGCTTGATGCTAAAAATATTTTGAGGTGACTGGTAGCTCTAAGAAAAAAGTAAATAAATACAGAAAGAAATAAAGAAAGAAAGGAAGAAAGGAAGAAAGAAAGAAATAAAGAGAGAATAAATTTATTTTGTGTCAATCTTTTAAAACTAAATAAAAAGTGAAATAGCAACAATGTCAAAATGTAAAAATGTCTACCAATATTTATTTATAATAAAAACTCAGAGGTTGTCAAAAACCAACAATAGGAAGGTATAAAAGTATTGCTTAAAATAGCTGAGCCTTAACCTAGGAGCGGCGAAACTTCACCCGCGCCAGGTTCTTGTAAAACGCCGCGCGCCGCCGCCGCCACGCCGCCCTGCAGCTTAGAGCAATTTGCAGGAGTTCATACCATACCGGAGCTGTTTGTTCTCTAGTTTTATTAAAAGCTCTCGGTGTTCGCGTAAATGCAAATTATTGTGCATGATATTAAAATAGCGACAAACACGCAGATAATGCAACCGGCCGAGGGAAACGTTTCTGAGTTCTGCTTTGGTTTCTGAATATAAAGGTGGATTAAAATAATTAGGGCTGGAGAGTTATGAAACTAATATGAATAAGGCGCTAAGTATTTAAGACGAGTAATAAATGTTTTTGATGAATGCAGAATCGTTTTTTCTCAATAACCGCAAAACATACAGTTTTGTTTTTAATGACAAAGATAACTTAAGGATTTAATCTAGATAAAAGAGACAGAAACACGATTGATTAAACTTTTCTGGATAGATTTATTTTCCAAAGTTGGCTCTTCAAAAACACTAGTTTTGTTTTTAATTAAAACTATGAATAGCTAAATAGTTCATTTTTATATAATTCGTTAGATAATCATACATACTACCTAAATTAAAGACAATTTTTTTTTTTAATTTGATGGTTTTCAAGATAATGCAGTTTTATCACTTTTTCCATCTTATCCGGGTAGACTCAGCCCATACAAAACGTTAAAATTTCACTTATCACCATAAGTTTAAATTTGAGTACCTACAAACCATTTTTGTTTAGATTAGAGATTAGAGAGATTAGATTAGATTAGAGTTCTCCATGAAAATTGCAATAAAGTTTTAAATTTATTTGATACCTAGGATGGTATCAAAAAATTGCCTATAATCTTCATTAGTACACCTGTAACAGCTAGTATAAGATACATATTTATAATCCAGTCATTTCACTCGGCAAAAACGGACTAGAAATGATAAATCTGTAAAAAAAATCGCAAATAGAGACAGACAACTTCAACCAGGACTGACATGCTACTAATGAAGAAACAAACGCAGAACTCGTATGACAAGCAAGCGATATTAGACCCTAACACCTGAAAGGTTTGTATTGTTCAGTTTATAATCGTTTGCGCTCCATGTGGGGGGGTGTACACTGTACAAGATACGAGAACTTTTCAAATTCGCAATCACGTTGCGTGAAAGTTTGAAGAGAATGGTGGTAGTTTCATCTTACATACAACAGTGAAACGCAAAGAGAATACCAACATCATAGCTGGTAAAAATATCCTCTGTTTAGTCTATTGTTAAATATAAAACGTCATCATTTAAATACAAATCACGTAAATGACAGTATTAATCCTTCAATAAAATAGATATTGACAAAAACAAATAACATCTTAAATTAATATATTACAAATTACATAAGAATCAGTAGATCAGCCATCTAAAGACCGCTGCAAACAGTCTATAGTTAGCTTAACTAATCCAGATCACTACCAGTAGGAAGCGTTCCAAAGATAAAAAAAAATGTGTGTGTCAGCTCCGACGCACGACTGGAGTTTACCAGATCGTGCGTAGAGCTTACCCCCACTATAAGATGTTTTGCCATCATTAAGAGTGAGAGAAAGCATTATAAAGTATAGGCAAAGTAAGGGTACACACTACCCACGATCTAGCTGCACTGCTCACACCAAATAAGAAAGTTGCGCACCAAAAACGTAACGAGGTCATGCGTTCAGTAGATTTTACAACTCACATTTTTTTCATACCGGGCGCCAAGTGCGTGTCGGACCACGGGAAATGATGCAAAAAGGATAATTTTGGTATAGATGACGCTGGTGTGCAACAAATCTGACATCACAGACTAAAAACATTTAGTCGTCATAGCAACGCAGTTTTGACAAATGAATAATACGGATTCTACCAAAATTCGTAATTTATTTTATAAGTACAAGGTTTGTAGGGAAAAAATTGGAAGTTGAAATTGCTTTTCCAAAATTTGTCAGGACAACGTCTGTCACTGGTCGGCTAGTATTATATCCTACTAATTACTAATATTACGAATGCGAAAGTTTGTGAGTGGGCATGTGTGTGTGTGTGTTTGATACAAACTCACGCAAAAACTATAACTTTAGAAGTTTAAAAGAAGAAGAAAATTTACAGTAATTTATACTTAAGAATAACGCATAGGCTACTTTTTATCCAGATACCACGCGGGCGAAGCCAATGGCGGAAGCTAGTATTATATAAAAAACATTAGAAAACAGCTGTTCACTGAATTTTTTGAATGGACGAACGTTAATTCCGTAACGGGTTTTAAACCAGCTTAATCCGTGCATCGCAATTCACAGCAAGCGGGATAAATGAACGTGGAAATGGGAAATATTGGCGAAACGTGGACAACCACAATCAAATTAAGTTCCAGTTCTGCGCAGTAACTGGTGTTAAGGCGGTTCGGATTCGCTTCGTTCATAACTAGCTTTTGCCAGGTTAAATGTTCCCACTTGTAGGTATACCAAGTTTCACCTGAATCCGTTTAGCCGTGTGAGTGTGATTGAGCTAAACATTCAAACGCAAATATCCTCACAAACTTTCCGATTTATAATGTTATTAGGATGTTTTTTTAATAACCGACGAAATAAGGAGGTTCTCAGTTCGACGCGTTCATATATAATTATATTTTTGGTGTCTTTTTTGTGTATGCACATATTTTATACCTTTGGATGCGATTTTGATGAGTTTTCATCGTGAGGAAACCAGTTAGTATTCTTATAAGCGGCGATGGGTTTGCAATCTGTCACGTATGGAATGCTGACTACTGCAAAATGTGGGCATGTGCCAAATATAATGTTTGAACGTACCTCTGACTACCCCCACTAGACATCTTCAAAGGATCTATGCGTCCGGAGATCTGGAGAAATTGTCTACCATACTTGGAAATTACAGTCGTGATCCCATTTATATATTTTTTTTTTATAAAACAGTCCGTAGTTGGTCCCAATTTAATGTGTATTTTATATAAATACACATTAAATTGGGACCAACTACGGACTGTTTTATAAGTTTTATGAGAGAACTATTATTTGCCCTATATGGGCAAATAATAGTTCTCTCATAAAACTTAAAAAAAACTATATCGATTCTTGACTTTTAGATTTGACGAAACATTATTGTTTTAGTTTTAAAACGTAATTATTACCTATCTCAATCAACTTCAATATTAAAACTGAAAACTTTTTGATGGAATTTAACGTAAATTTTACACTGTGTGCACTGGCTTTGTCTCTATTAACTTGGGGTTTGTGCCCGCCGCGTCTGTCTGTGAAACTTTCCGATTGTTCGGCAACACTGCAATATGAACCCCGTACCTACTTATTACACTCCACCCCACTTCCTTGTTTAAACTGCGGAGAAAATGAAAGAAGTAAGAGTAGGCGGAGGTAATATCGGAGGATGTTGGGATCCGGAGTGAATTGTCGCGTGAGGTTCTGCTAAAGTTATTTATAAAAAGCAATTATCACTTTATGGTTTACCCGCTTGCTTTGAGAAGTCAACGCATAACTTAATTAGTTTTTTTTAATTAAACAATTCTACTATGTAGTTTTACGCTTCGTTATACGTTATTAAGATTCCGATCCAGAAGGTAACCGAAATTTTATTGTCGAGCCAACGATGTCTATCCGTCTTCTCAAACTTTTGGATTTCTAGCATAATAATAATTAGATAAATTTGAATATTACACACCAAAAATAATAAATAATAATACCAATTTTAAAATAAATATAGGATGTGGAACCATCCTTCACAAGATAGTGGGAAAATTTCACTTATCTTATTTTCAATTCAGATATAACAATATATTTTATTATTAAATATAAACTCAGTGGTATACCATCGGTTAGTATAATTTAATATAATTACAACGACACATTGTTCATATATAGCTATTGTAACCTTTTTTAGAAATAACGGTATTTTAATAAAACTTATTTAATTTTTTTAGATTTTTTTCGATGTCGGATTACGTCACGATGACAGATGCAAAAACTTTGCAAATATGGCCGCGACAACCAAGGAGGTAATCACTACATAGTATAAAGCAAAGTCGCTTTCCGCTTCCCGCGTCTGTATGTCTGTATGTATGTTTGCTTATATCTTTAAAACTACACAACGGATTTTGATGCGGTTTTTTTTAATAGATAGAGTGATTCAGGAGGAAGGTTTATATGTATAATAACATGCTACCCGTGCGAAGCCGGGGCGGGTCGGATATAAAATATTTCTAAACTACATAATATTCTTGAAGTGTCTGTGAAAAGAGTCTGTCTTAAAATCTAAATGATTATTTAATGATTATAATAACGATACAATGATATTAAACCGCATCACTCTTTGTGGCGAGCGATCGGTGCGAGGCAACACCGCTGAGATAATTACTCCCTGGGGTTGGCAGAGGCCCCTGGCCCTCGGGTTACCTTAGCTGGCCGGCTTGTGGTGGAGTCGCAAGAGCGGAACCTATGCTCGCAAGGGTGGAAGTGTTCAAGTGCATAAGTACCACACCAGCATTTCTCATTACACTCTGCCGTTGATTGACTTTACCTTTGAGGGCCCGTTCAGTAGAAGGCGAGTCACTGGTGGCGATTCTGTGGACACAACAGAATCGCCACCTACTCGTGTACACACGTACTCGTGACTCGCCTTCTACTGAACTTATGTTAAAATTCCTAAAAACTATCGATCTTATTTCTTTTGAGCTAAAGTTTAAAATAGCGTAACCTCATAGTGACAGTTCTAAAACATAGAATAGTTTTGATAAATTTACGATTTTTGTAATAGATTTAGAAACGTCAAGCTAAATTTAATCAACATGTAAATTGGTGTTGAATAAGATGACACTTGGTTGTGTCAAATATGCGAAAAAAATAGAGAAACGGCTAAAATATCCCAAGTTTTAGGACTGTCATTTTGATGTGACTCTAATTTAGACTTTAATATAAAAAGAATAAGATTGAACGTTTTTTTACGAAATTTTAAGTTTAGCTTGGACACAACAGTATCGCCACCACTGCCTGCCTAAAGTATGCTAAATAAGACTGGAATGGCAGGTGCCGCATCATATTGTTATGCAAAAGTACCTGCCTAGGGTAAGGACTCTTTTAAGAAATACAGCCACTGAAAGTTTAAGCTCGAAATTTTAAGAAAGCGTAGTCCTATTTTGGTTTTTTTTTTGCCAAGCTATCTCAGTACTGTAAATACATATTCTGAGGCTTAAGAATATCAATTTAAAGTTTGACTTGTTTCCAAACGGAAACGTCACGTCGAAAAATTATGTTGCCACCGGGAGAGTGGACTTATTTCGCATTCGGACCAACCAGATTTCTCCCCAGTTAGGGTGAGAGGGGTACATTTTTTATATTTTCATTCTACGTCCGACTCGCGATTGTTTAATAAATAAAAAATAATATATTACTTTATGAATGCAGTTTTGTTAACTGAGCGACAACATTTACTAATAAGTCCGATTTTCACACCAGCTGCTTAAAAGTTATAAGGCCACATTCAAGTCTTATTATATTTGGAGAATATTTTGAAAATACATATTTATGAGACATTATAACACCTAGACACATAATAAACATCCATGTTCATCTCACAAATGTTTGTCCCGAGTGGGAATCGAACCTACAACAGAAGCACATAGGCAGCACACAGTCAGTGTTACTATCAACTGAGCTGTGAGGCTAGTAAACCTATCAATGCCTATCTATCTACCTAAAAATCTATTTAAAAAAATGCATCTCGACTTTAATCCCCACTCAAGTACGGTACGCATCTTCTCAGATCTCCAGGCGCTCTGATCTTCGAAGATTTCTAAAGGGGTAGTCTGAAGCACGTCCAAATATTACATTAAATCCGTTCGTCTGTCTGTCACAAGGATGTATCTCATGAACCGTGATAGCAAGACAGTTGAAATTTTCACAGATAATGTGTTTCTGTTGCTGCTCTAACAACAAATACTAAAAACAGAATAAAAAAATATTTAAGTGGGGAACTGCTTTTTTCAGGTTTTTATAGATAATGGTACGGAACCCTACATGCGCGAGTCCGACTCGCACTTAGCCGGTATTGTATTTTTATTATATTCACTTACAAATTAGCGTAAGCCGTAAAGGGACACTTCTAAATTTGTGCAATTTTTTTGAAATTTTAATATTATATTTCGCGCTTTTAACATATTCAATTGTCAATTAGATAAAGCCTTTTCACATGTATACTGAACTGAAGTTGACGTATTAAAAGTATCTACATTAAACGAATAACGTAAATTTTATTAAAACTTTTCCAACTTTAGGACTGTCACTCTAGGTTGACACTGATTTAGACTTTAACTAGATGTAAACAAGAAAATACTTTTAAAAATTTGGAATAGAATATAGAATTGCTAACTATTCTTTATTAGAAATAAAATGAAATGAAATAGGATAACGACGATTTTTTGACCCATCTGCAAAATGAAGTGCTCTATAAGTTTTCCTGCAAAGAAACACGTAAATACCTACTTAAGAGGCTGCCATTCGCTGATTGCTCTTTTTCGAAACGAAAAAAGAATTACTTCTGAACAAGCCACATCTCCTATTTTTATAAGTATATTACTTCAGGTTCCTACCTAGATTTCTATTAAGCTGAAAACATAATAGCAGAAACTTTTCACGATAAAGATGTTATTTCAAAATGATACGTTTTAGAATTTATGATCGAAATATTTTATATACCTACTATTAAAATCAATTTGTGATTTATTGTTAAAGATAGGTAATATGTAGATCTAGATTTCTATTAGAATAGATTTTTAATAAGTAATTATACATAATTTAAATCATTAATTTATTCGAAAAGCTAAGGCGGACCACGCGCCGACGTGTGTTTGTCGTCATTGCAGCGGTCGGTAGGATTATTTATCGAAGTGATTAAAGATGGGTACATCTTTATTCACATATACTATAATATTATATAGATAGATAGTATATTATGTATCTATATAGATAGTATCGTATCTATACTAATATTATAAAGAGGAAAGATTTGATTGTTTGTTTGTTTGTTTGTCTCGAATAGGCTCCGAAACTACTGAACTGATTCAAAAAATTATTTTACCATTAGAATCCTACATTATCCCTGATGGACATAGGCTATATAGTATTTTCAAAAACGTTAGGGATCCATATGAAAACTTCGAAAATGTAACCCAAAGTGTGAAAAAAAATCCTAAAAAAATCTTTATATCGCGTTTGCTGCGAAAGTTATTGACAATAGAGCAAAGTAATGTACTATAGTTTTATAGAAAACATCAATATCTACAAAAAAAATATAATACCATATGTCTAACTATTAGGGATCCGTATGAAAACTTCGATAATGTAACCCAACGTGTGATAAAAAATCCAAAAAAATCTTTTTATCGCGTATGCTGCGGAAATTATTGACAATAGAGCAAAATAATATGCTACAGTTTTAAAGAAGACATCAATATCTACAAATAAGTCAACAATACCATATGTCTAACTATTAGGGATCCGTATGAAAACTTCGATAATGTAACCCAACGTGTGATAAAAAAATCCAAGAAAATCTTTATATCGCGTATGCTGCGGAAATTATTGACAATAGAGCAAAGTAATGTACTACAGTTTTAAAGAGAACATCAATATCTACAAATAAGTCAACAATACCATTTGTCTAACTATTAGGGATCCGTATGAAAACTTCAATAATGTAACCCAAATGTGATAAAAAATCCAAAAAAATCTTTATATCGCGTATGCTGCGGAAATTATTGACAATAGAGCAAAGTAATGTACTACAGTTTTAAAGAGGACATCAATATCTACAAATAAGTCAACAATACCATATGTCTAACTATTAGGGATCCGTATGAAAACTTCGATAATGTAACCCAAATGTGATAAAAAAACCAAAAAAATCTTTATATCGCGTATGCTGCGGAAATTATTGACAATAGAGCAAAGTGATGAACTGCAGTTTTAAAGATTACATCAATAATAACAAATAAGTCAGCAATACCATAATTATGTCCAACTATTACAGTTATGTCACAATAACTACTTTTTCATGTTAAAATATGCAATGGTGACGCCGCCTGTACAAACTAGGCCACATTATTCGTACCTGGGTATTAATCCTTATCCAAAAAATCACTTCATTTTCAAGGCCATATCAGTACCTGTAAATTACTTTTTTAATTATACCATTCCCAAATTCCATACCATTCAAAAGTTATTATGAGTGTAATAATCTATAGGTACTAATATTATTATGAGGAAAGATGTTTTGTATATTTGTATGGAATAAATACAAAAACTACTGGATATATTTCAAAAAATCGTTTACTTTTAGAATGCTACATTATCTCTGAGTAACATAGGCCATATTTATTGTTTGAAAAAAATAGGAATTCCTATTAAAACTTCGATAATGTAACCTGGGTAAAAAAATACCCATAAAATCGTTATAATACGTTACTCCCGTGCGGAGCCGGGGCGGACTGCTAGTACATTATAAAATAGGAGATGTGGCTTGTTCAGAAGTATTTCTTTTTTCGTTTCGAACAAAAACAATCGTCGACTGGGAGCGCCTTAAAGCAAGATAAATAAATGCTTATTTTATCGTTAACTTTAAACAAACAATAGAAATAAGTTAATCTTATCTAATCGATCATACTATTACAACATTGCTCGGTATCTAAACCAGGTTTTTCATCTCTTTCGTCATTGTTATCATCAATTTTGTCATTTAAAGACTCCTTATTTTTAATAGTGTAGCATCATTTCGAAAATAATGGGATTTATATAATGAAAACAATGTGTAATGTACTCCTTATTGACTGGGCTCACAGCTCAGTTGGTAGTAACTCTGCCTTCTGCACTGTAGGTCGTGGGTTCGATTCCCACCCGGAACAAACATTTGTGTAATGCACATGGATGTTTTTTTCGGGTGTCGGGTGATAATATGTATAAGTATATATTTACAAAAAAAAAGTATATAAGTATTCTATCAGTTATCTGGTTCCCATAGTTCAAGCTTTGCTTAGTTTGGGGCTAGGCGGCGCTGTGTGTAAAGTCTATAGTCTATAGTAAAGTCTAAATATTTATTTATCGCAGGCTACTGTACAAAATTATCAAAATCGGTACCAACTGTACGAAATGACTAAATTAAACGAAATTAGGACTTCTTCATAAATTTCATGTCAGCAAATTATACTTTCTGAATGTAAATACTTGCTATAATTATGCCTACAATATTTTGCAATGCTTCCTCTATTCCTTAAGGATTCCATCATCAGAACTAGATGTTGATATCAATCTGGAAATATATAAACTAGGTTTATAAATGGAGTTCTGGGGTAACAGACATACATTACATAAAAAAAACTGGCAAGTGCGTTTTTAGTATTTGTTATTATAGCGACAACAGAAATACATAATCTGTGAAATTTTCAACTGTCTAGCTATCATGGTTCATGAGATACGAGCAGCCCTGTGACAGACAGACTGACAGACGGACAGCGAAGTCTTAATAATAGGGTTGCGTTTTTACCTTTTGGGTACGGAACCCAAAAAAACTAAGTAAGTCGGATAAGAAGAGCTAGGTATGTATATCGAGTTCGTTCATAAAAGCAATAATGTTTTGTTTAAACATGTTCGGTGTATGTTCAAACGCTCCGTTTGGTTTTGTTAAACTGAATTTTATGGGTAGGTACCGAGAACTATTATGTTCTGGGCTTTAAGCAAACAACTGTAGATTGTTTTTCTAATTTTGCAAAACACTTGCTATTTTATCTCTTGGCATCTCTTGGCCTCATGCAGACGTTGGGTTAACTTGCGGCATTCCTTCTAATCCTTTTTAGGGTTCCGTACCCAAAGGGTAAAAACGGGACTAAGACTTCGCTGTCCGTCTGTCTGTCTGTCTGTCTGTCCGACTGTCTGTCACAGGGCTGTATCTCATGAACCGTGATAGCTAGACTGTTGAAATTTTCACAGATTATGTATTTCTGTTGCTGCTATAACAACAAATATTACAAATAGAATAAAATAAATATTTAAGAGGGCTCCCATACAACAAACGTGATATTTTTGCCGTTTTTATAGATAATGGCCCTTCGTGCGCGAGTCCGACTCGCACTTGGCCGGTTTTTATTTCAATATATCTCATTATTAACCGACTACAGATCAGATTGATAAATAAAACCGATAAACAATCCCACTTTGAATGATTTGAATAACACGCGAACGACCTGAATATTTTATCGATGAAACACTTATGAAATTATGAAAAGTTAGTAATTATACCATCGCAAGCACTATTCATCGTGCTACCAATTATGTAATTTTGCAAACAAATTTTAAGTCAGCTTGAGTCCGCAGCCGACAATTATTTTGCCGTAGATTAAGGGTTGGATTGCACCCTACTATTAACAGCTGTTAAAGGTTCAGTTACCTTGGAGCTATATTTTATACAACCTGTAAGATTTGTGTTTCCTACTCGCGCTGCGTGTTAAGTAATACAATGAAGAGGTATACTTTATGGCATGAAAATAGAATATGGGTGTCTGCCCGCAACCATGGCTATTGTAACATAGCCGAAACGGGAAAATAAATTAAGGGTAATTACGTGATAAAGACCCGCGTAAAAATCTATAGCTATGGATGTGTGATAACCTTCATCGTGTTCGATTGACATAACACTTAGAGCTCTACATTTAAATAAGATTTCGTTTAAACAATATTTTTCAATGGCAAGCTTTTGAAAAAACTAAAAACCATAGACCATAGAGCACCAGCGCGCTATCACCTGTCACATTATAAATAACAATTGTCATCGGAACTTGACAAGTATGCAAAGTATTTAAGTAAGAAGTTCCATTGTGAGTGTCTGTAAACAGCTCCTGGCTCCATCATCCGATCAGCTCATTTTCACCATATTATTGCATTGTCACCAAAGTTGAAACCAAAGCTGAAATTTCGCATACTTATGTTAAGTATGCGAAATTTCAGCTCAATCGGTTGGGGATAACTGCTTCAAAATTGAGTGGCAATATTCCACTTTAACAAACATATTTAAAGTTGTTACATACATACATTGCAATTTTAAATAAAAGCTTGTAAAAAAGGTTAATTGGAAAAAATATAGGCAATAATCTATATTTGTTGCCTGATTCTTCGGCTTTGTCACGAGGAACAGGATAAGTTCCTACTAGCTTCACTGACATATAAAGTGATTTTTGTGATTTTACTGATATAAATAGCTTCAGACTTTTAACTTTGAAAAGCCTCCTTAAGAGGTCTTAGCTTCTATCAACACACAATCTTTCACCACCGGTCACACGGCTCTTCACCATGCCTCAAATTGAGTCTTAGAACAGTATTATGATAAATAGTCGTGAGAGTTCGATAGTAAACAAGTGTAAGTGTACATAAAAATACAATTTGTGAGTGTGTGTGAATGATTTGAAAACAAATCTTTCACCAAAAACAGCCTAATGAGCACTCGAGATACTCAAAATCATATCACTAGCACCAATTTATAAATGTGTTCAGTAAACAAAGTGCTAACGAGTGTTGACGAATGTCAATCAATAAAGTCCAATAAGCTCAATCATACAGAGTAATCGGGCCTCTCTCTTAAATACATTCTTATATTACAACACTCAGACACAGGAAAAAAACCGGCCAAGTACGAGTCGGACTCGCGCACGAAGGCTTCCGTACCATTATCTATAAATACGGCCATAAAATCACGTTTGTTGTATGGGAGCCCCACTAAATATTTATATTATTCTGTTTTTAGTATTTGTTTTTATAGCGGCAACAGATATACACAAACTGTGAAAATTTCAACTGTTAATTTATCAAATTTCAACCTAGTTATCACGGTTCATGAGGTACCGCCTTGTGACAGACAGACGGATAGACTGACAGCAAAGTCTTAGTAATAGGTTCCCGTTTTTACCCTTTGGGTACGGAGCCCTAAAAAACATCTATGTTCATCATACAAATGTTTGTCCCGGGTGGTAATAGAACCAACAACCAACAGCGCAGAAGGTAGAGCTGCTACTTACTGAGCTTTGACTGTAAGGCCAGTCAAGTCAATTATCAAGTTAAAAAAAATGTTTACAATAAGAATCAGAGTTTTGTTTTGTTGTTAAGAAAATAGGATCACAATTGTAATCCCCAAATACGGTAGACATACTCTCTGATGCTTAAAGGGGGTAATCAGAGGCACGTCTAAACATTAAGTTTGGCACAATACCCACATTTTGCAGTAGTTAGCATTTCATACGAGACAGGTTGCAAGCCAATCGCCGCGCGCCGCTTATAAGAATACTAATTGGTTTTCTCACGATGTTTTCCTGCATCGCGCATGTTTTAATACGCATATACATTTTTCGAATAGAAAAAACCTTTGCTGCACGGCCGGGATTCGAACCCTTCGGAATGAAATTCGAGGTGAAGGAAAACATCGTGAGGAAACTAGTTAGTGTTCTTATAAGCGGCGATGGGCTTGCAACCTGTCACGTATGGAATGCTAGCTACTGCAAAATGTGGGCATGTGCCAAATATAATCCACTAGACATCTTCAAAGGATCTAAGCATCTGGAGATCTGAGAGGATGTCTACCGTACTAGGGGATTACAGTCGTGATCCTATTTATATATTGTTATTTTAAAAATAAATTATAATCAAAGAATTATTAAAGTTTTGGGAGTAGTCATTTTACACTCTGTTAAGTTATTATTGTTGCCACTTTTCATTCCGATTCAAAGCGCAATAAAAACACAATTTAAAAAATTAAACTTCCATTTGACGGCGTGTGTGTGACGAATGGAAATCTAGCGAAGGGGGTCGTATACCCCTTCCTTTAAAATAAACGCGTTAGTGCAACAATCTGTGTTCAAAATTATGGTGACAGTCACTTTTTATAGCGGCTTTGAATATTATGAGAAAGTAAATTAATTTATTGTAGTGTTAATAAATGAAAGCGTAATTTTAAATTGGTTGGTTTGGTCGCTTGTCAAGGTACAGCGACGCATTCATTGATTTTATTTTCATGATTTATTGAATACCTACGGAGCGGTGGCGTTGTCTCGTGTGACGATTGCTTACTTAAAATGCCTAAAAAACCGGCCAAGTGCGTTTCGAACTCGCGCACGAAGGGTTCTGTACCATTATCTATAAAAACGCAAAAAAAAGGTTTGTTGTATGAGTGCCCCACTTAAAAAAATATTTTATTCTTTTATTATTTGTTGTTATTCCGGCAACAGAAATACCATCATCTGTGAATCGTGAACCAGTTAGTGTTCTTATAAGCGGCGATGGGCTTGCAACCTGTCTGGTATGTACCAAATATAATGTTTGGACGTGCCTCTGACTATCCCCACTAGACATCTTCAAAGGTGCTAAGCGTCTGAAGATCTGAGAGGATGTCTACCGTATTTGGGAATTACAGTCGTGATCCTATTCATTTTTATTTATTTATATTTGTGAACACATCTTGGTCAGTTTTATACGAGTTTGTGACCGCGCCGTTTGATTATCGTTTAGCTTCATGCCTTCGGATAGCACCCCTTCCATCTCTACTCGACAGTAACAG
Source organism: Hydriomena furcata (assembly GCA_912999785.1). Lineage (NCBI taxonomy): Eukaryota > Metazoa > Arthropoda > Insecta > Lepidoptera > Geometridae > Hydriomena > Hydriomena furcata. The sequence goes on from OU538821.1 coordinate 8,332,478, forward strand.
GGTACAGTACTTAGAAAATCGCCTAAGTGCCAGTCAGAATCGCACACCGAGGGTGTCGTCACACATATCGTGATTATTTGTTTGCAAAAATATTACAGACACATTCAGGGGGACAATTTTCATACATAAACATAGAACCTATTGTTTTTAGGGTTCCGTGGGTTCCTATTACTAAGACATCGCTGTCTGTCTGTTCGTCTGTATGTCCGTCTGTCCATCTGTCTGTCACAGGGCTATAATTATCTCATAAACCGTGATAGCTAGAGACACAGTTGAAATTTTCACAGATAATGTATTTCTGTTGCCGCTATAAACAGAATAAAATTAATATTTTAGTAGTTTTTTTAGAATAAAATAAATATTTTATAACGCCAAAAAAAAGTTTGCTGTATAGGATGTTCTTTTGGCGTTTTTTATAGATAATGGTACGGAACCCTTCGTGCGCGAGTCCGACTCGCACTTGGCCAAACAACAACAAATACGAATTTTAGTATTGGGTTAGCATGATCAGCATCGTATCGTCAACGTATGGTCCAAATGCCAAAACTGACACTTTTACTATACACAAAGTGTCAATTTTGACATTTGTTTCGACAACGATACGTTGTCCGATACGATACTGATTCATACTCAGGCCACAGTTTAAATCAGACAATCCTTCAAGTTGCATTATTTATAAAGATTCCATAGTTAATTCACATAATATTAACTTGAAATGGTAATGATAGAACGACTTCCCCCTGCTGACATTCCAAAGCGATAAACAACCGCATTGGCAAATAAAACTTCACTTCTAATTCTCACACGAGCGTAAACCAATTGGATCGAAGTAATTTACGAGTTAAATCTAAAAATATGTCTTTTCTATGGCGTCGCAGGCCCCGTCACAGATGGCTACACAATAATATCAGCCGTGTGACCCCTTCCAAGGGGAGAACCACTTATTTTATAAAGTTTGAATAAGATTTTAAAAAGCCGAGAGCGACTTAAGGAAGATTTGAGAGGGAAACGTGCGGGGATATTGTTTTGGAAAGTTTAAAGAAAATTCTGTTACCTTCGCCCCTTGCTATCTTATTGTAACGATTAATCTATGGAAAAGGTATTTATTTTAAAAATACATATCCTAGGTATAAAATGCTGTTCGTTGGTAAGCACGTCAATTGAGAAAAGCTGAACTAGTTTGGTTATTATAAAAATAAAATTAGAAAAAAAATGCTGTATTTAAAATAAGTATATATAATAGAATCACGACTGTAATCCCCAAGTATACGGTAGACATCCTCTCAGATCTCCTGACGCTTAGATTCTTTAAAGATGTATTATAGTGGGGGTCGTCAGAGGCACGTCCAAACATTATATTTTGCACATGCCCACATTTTGCAGTAGTTATCATTCCATACGTGGTTTACAGGTTGCAAGCCCATCGCCGCTTACAAGAATACTAACTGGTTTCCTCACGATGTTTTTCATTAATGCATATATAAAAAATTTCGTACAGAAAAATCCATTGATACATTGGTATTCGAACCCACGATCTTCAAATTGAAAGTCGAGGTACCTCCTACTCGGCCAATACGGCTTTTTTATGATAATTTGTTCAGTGATCGGATTTCTAATTGTTTTAATACAGACCTATCAATTTTGAATATCTAATGAGTAGTAGATAGTAGATACCATGCATAAATATCAGCTCATGATAATGTTTTCTCTCGAATCTATCTTCGATACAAATACTATCAGATTAAACTATCAATACAAATTCACCTATAAATCTTTATATTATCAGGCGAATACTTTTATTTCAGCATATTCCCTGGGTACAATAAGGATCACTTTGCACAAGCGGGTAATTCGGTATCGTTACGTTACGTGACCCCCAAAACGATGTTCGCGACGTGTTTCTACTATTGCCTTAGGTCTCCCCTTTTCACCATGCCACTGAGAAGTATCACTACGATTTTATATTAGGAAAACGTCAGCGGTGATGGAAGGTTCAGACAGGACACTCTCCAACCAAGCATTATTTTCTCAATGTGATATCGCGAAAATATTGAACTATTCTGCTGATGAAGTTTTAAGCCGCCTCCATAACCTACGCATAAGATATCCTACTAATATTATAAATGCGAAAGTTTGTGAGTTAGTGTGTGTTTGTTACTCTTTCACGCAAAAACTACTGAACGGATTAAAATTAAACTTTACAGTAATATAGCTTATACATCAGAATAATCCTACTAATATTATAAATGCGAAAGTTTGTGAGTTAGTGTGTGTTTGTTACTCTTTCACGCAAAAACTACTGAACAGATTAAAATTAAACTTTACAGTAATATATACATCAGAATAATCCTACTAATATTATAAATGCGAAAGTTTGTGAGTTAGTGTGTGTTTGTTACTCTTTCATGCAAAAACTATTGAACGGATTTAAATTAAACTTAACAGTAATATAGCTTATACATCAGAATAATCCTACTAATATTATAAATGCGAAAGTTTGTGAGTTAGTGTGTGTTTGTTACTCTTTTACGCAAAAACTATTGAACGGATTAAAATTAAACTTTTCAGTAATATAACTTATACATTAGAATAATCCTACTAATCCTACATTATAAATGCGAAAGTTTGTGAGTGATTGTGTGGGTATGTTACTCTTTCACGCAAAAACTACTGAACGGATCAAATTAAACTTTACAGTAATATAGCTTATATATCAGAATAATCCTTCTAATATTATGAATGCGAAAGTTTGTGAGTTAGTGTGTGTTTGTTACTCTTTCTCGCAAAACTACTGAACAGATTAAAATTAAACTTTACAGTAATATAGCTTTACATCAGAATAACACATAGGCTACTTTTTATCCAGGTACCACCCGTGCGAAGCCAGGGCGAGCAGCTAGTTACGTTAAGCCTTTAAGGAGATAATATAAAGAGATTCTGGCTTTATAAAAGGCTTTCGAGCACAATGCAGTGAACCAATGCAGAGTTTACCAGGTCACTAGCTTTCACAAATTATGCTTATCTAAGTAGGACAGCTATTCATTGGATACCTGGAAATAGTTCTTTTTAAATCAATCAAGTGTTAGGTTTCTCTCATAATTAGTCAGAATGCTAACTAACTATGCATTATGTAATGTTCGGATTTGCTTCTGATTCATTTACACCTTCAATGATCCCTGGATATCTTTTATTTGCGGGGTACAGTTGTTGTATCTCACGAAGGCGGGTCGGTCTTATTTATGTGTGTATCACTCAGTATTGTTCGAGCCACAGTCACGCACACAAAAGCACGTGTCTATAACACAACTACAAGCCTTACAAGATAGAACAACTGTATCGCTTTAAGGTAGCGAGTAATAAAATAAGTCTTTATTGCCCTAATATTAGTATAAGTAAGATTGTACATTTTAATAACTGAATTTACTTTAAAGGTTTATCTATTTTTGGATGGAGGAGCCATCTCTTGTTTAACCCTACATGTTTTGTTCTTATTAATTTGTTGCCCGTTGCCGAGACTATGTCGTCTTTCCAACGGCGGATAGGACAGTAGCGAGTAGTATAATTTTCTTCATGCATGTTTGTCTGGTCTAGATATTTGTGAGGTCTGCAACGGAGACACATCGTTATTCGACACGCGTACGTTGGCGGATCCTCATCCTGCGCCCTTTGCGCCGTTGCTCTTTGTTATTATCATCGCTTTTTGCCGCGTATAGCCGCAAGTCCGCAAGTCCACCTCGAGATGCTGGCGACACAGAAGAAATAACACTACGTATACTTACGAGTATCTATCCACAGTTTTACAACCCACTAAGATGTATACTTGATGCGGAAACGTGATACGATACTGCAGCGCTGTATTGTCCGTTTGTGTGATTTTCCTTTATAAAAGTAAACTCTGCTTTAGATTTCAGATTGCGCTTTGTAGTAAATGATTGCTTTGACTGTGGAGTGCCTACGCGTTGCTTACTTCAGTTTTATATTTTTACTTTTACTGTGCAATGAGTTTATCCAGGTATACTTATATTATAAATGCGAAAGTAACTCTGTCTGTTGTTAAACTGCTGGGCTGTAAGGTGACATTTCTTAAAACGAACTAGTCTTGAAACGAACACAAGCTACTTTTTTTCCCAAAATTTTCATTTGTTTTTAGGAATTTCAATGTTTTCTTTAAAAATAGTTTCCTGAATCTACGTGGACGTTGTCGCGGGTAACAGCTAGTAATATATAAATTATCTAAAACTGTTTTAAAGTTCCGATGATCACAATTTTATTGTGAATGACAAAATTTTATGTTAAGTTTATGAGATGATGAGTTGTGTATTTTCTATACAGAAAATAGTACCAGCAGTTATGAAATGTAGTGAGTAAGTCAGTGCAGCTGTCAGTCAGTCAAATAAACGTTACAAAAAGGGCAAAAATCTTGAAAACTTTACAGCAACAACAATGAAATTTGATAAGGAAGGATAATGTAAATACTTTGTGACATAATTTTCAGCACCTAGCTTTTAACCGTAACGAAATTATAGGAGCCTGAAAAGTACCTGAGATTCTTCGATAAAAAGGTACCCGCTTGGTCCGCTTGACTTGGCGGGGGCGCGATTCTATATTTTTGTCAATAGTAATAAACCAGATGCAAATTTTCAGAAATGATTCATAAACCGCTGGATTTTTCATTAATAAATAACTTTTTTGGCTTAGATTTACAATGTTGTGTTCTGTTGTATAACTCCGTAAAAGGAATACGATAGCTCGTATTCCTTTTACGTTAAAGTATAAATTAGCGTAACTTCAAAATAAGTTCTTAAATTTAGACATTTTAAGTTAGTCTCGTTTTTACGGATATTGAGATGAGCAAAAAAAATACTTTTTATTCTGACTAAATTTATATAAAGTTACGAAAAAAAATCGTGAAAGGAACTACTTGAAACTTGCCTACGTTTTAGAACTGTCATCCTGAAGTTACGCAAACTTAGACTTTAACGTAATGGAATAAAAGCGATCGTTTTTTAGAAATTTTAGTTTTTAGTGTCGGCACAACATAATCGCCACCAATTATTTGTAACCTGTCTATATTATGAAAATTTCCTGTTAACCTGAAAACTCGGCTTTAAACAATACTTTTCCATCGCATCGCAACTGCCATCATCATGGGAGATAAAATATTTAATAGCTTTTTAATTGTTTGCTTTTTATAGGCTAAAATAATTCATGGTGTTCGCTAGACGGTCTCGCATTGCGCGTACTTAACGACGGATCACGCGTACACGTGAAAAGATCATATAATTTTTATGTTTCCTCAATTTTAGTTTGTCTATGACACTATTTTATAACTCACGGTTATAATAAATTACATTTTTGATTTATGAATCGAGCCAGTATCTAAACAGCGAATTTTAGAGACTCTATTTCAACTTATAATTTGTTGGCTGTCATTATAATTCTGCCTACTTTTTAGGGTTCCGTACACAAAGGGTAAAAACGGGAGCGGGAAGACTTCGCTGTCCGTCTGTCAGTCTCAGGGCTGTATCTCATGATAGCTAGACAGTTGAAATTTTCACAGATTATGTATTTTTGTTACCGCTATAACAAAAAAAACTGAATAAAATAAATATTTAAGTATTAAGCATAAAAATATATAGTATTATATATTAAGAGTATATACATATGTATGGGAGAGGCTCCCATACAACAAACGTGTTTTTATGCCGTTTTTTAGAGATAATGGTACGGAAACCTTCGTGCGCGAGTCCGACTCGCACTTGGCCGGTTTTTTTTGTATTATCATCCATCTTATGAAATCCAAATTTATATATGGAACCTATGCTGATTGGATTTATTCAAAGACGTAGCAGTATTACATAAAACGAGTAAAGCTCTTGCTCTAATATACAAAAGCTAAAGAAAATGTATGGATTACGGCCACGTTTAGGAGTGCGACCTAGTTTGTTCATCTTAATGGGCAAGACGATTCAAATATCTTTATATCATAATGTCCGATATGTTATTTTGAAATGCCATAGATATTGAAATTGAAAATATATAAAATAATCACGACTGTTATCCCCAAGTACGGTAGACGTCCTCTCAGATCTCCAGGCGCTTTGATCCTTTGAAGATGTCTAGGGGAGGTTGTCAGAGACACGTCCAAACATTATATTTGAAATTGATACTTACTACTACTTACTAACACAATTAAAATAACAGTATCGTAACAAAATACGATATCTTCACGGAAAAGTCCAACCGTTTCCCATTCATTATTTTATAAGTGATATTGATGATCTGCACAAAGTCCCGTACATCAGTGTCAGAGATGGAACTGAAAGCGATAGAGTTTACAGCCACAATACCACCATTCGTGTTAAGCTTATTCCCAATGGTGTGACATGTTTATTCGCCAACTGAAAGCCTTACCGGGGAAAGGAGTAAAATGAAAAGTAGACATGGGTCCGATAAATAATTGAAGGCTTTGATAGAGCATCGGGAATATCAGGTCGAACCTCGCCCGGCGAGATCTGGAGGGAGCCATCCTTCAAAACACCCTCCGCTACTGAATTATTCCGCAATAACACACTTGTTATAGACGTTTCTCGTCGAGTGATACTTTTATGATTTACTCCAACTTTTATTGGCACTTAAAGGAAGTATACGATTTATTTCCCGTTCAATATAAGGTGCGGACTATATCATTTTTTGGAGTTCGTACTAAATCTTGTAGAGAGTTTGAAACGTTTGGGCGTCACACACCATTTATATTCGGGGCGTAATGATATTTCATCGATCTAATAGATTTGTAAAACTAGTTTATTTTTTACAGTAATTTCATAACGTCCCATGAATCTACTTTGAGTCTCGCACACACGCACATTGTTATAAATCACTCGAATAAAAATCTTCAATTAGTCCAACTTGATTCTGAAAACGAATTATATTTTTTTTATCTGTTTATAGTATTACTAGCTTTTCCCCGCGACTTTGTACTCAGGAAATTGATTTTTAACGACTTTATTGTAAAACATTGAAATTCCTGAAAATCAAAAGAACATTTTGGAAAAAAGTAGTCGATGTCCGTCCCAAGACCTTAAAGTTAAACTTATATGAAGTTCTGTATGAAGTTTCATCATAATCGGTCCAGGGGTCTGGCCGTGATAACGTCACAGACAGACAGATTTACTCTCGCATTTATAATATTAGTATAGATGCGAGTATTGTGATATATTGATGAATAGTTTATGCTTTCTACATAAAATTTTCGTATTAAAAGTTTAACTATAAATATAGTAGTACTATACATATACACACACATTATAGTAGTCCTATAAATATTCGGTCGGATGTAGACTGTCCACGTATTAAGTCCTCAAAACTTCTAGGTAAACATCACATTTAACTCTCGACTCGGTCATTGCTTGGATGTTTAATATGTTCATACCGGGATAACAAGAAATTATAAATATATAAAAAAAAAAAAATTTTTTTTAAGAAGTTGCTTACTGCATTGTGGCACTATAAATTATAAAGTCGTACCCATCTGGTTTATTGTTTTTGCAAGCGATATTTGACATAATGGGCAACAAATTAACAAATTCGAACCGTTACTTATAGAAGTCACGTGTTCTACCTTCCGTGCCGTAACGCGTATCGTGATCGAATCGAAATTATACGAGAACATTAAACTGCTGTACACTGTGCTTTATTGACGTCACTTCCGCGGCAATAAAATCGACTTGTCTCGAAAATACATAATTTGTACGACTGTCACGCGCATTACGCTACTAAACGGTGTCTTTGAGAACACATTTCACACTAAACTCTCCGGGGGCTGCCTTCGATCATAGATAACGCCCTGTTTTATGCGTTCGAATTATAATCTTCAACTGCATGTTTATGATTGCGGTATATTAATATTTCTTTATATCAAACTCGCACGCACCGATTCCGTCACACCGATACATTAGATAAATATTTCGTTCAAACAAAGCTCAATTTCATGTTCTTATATTGTTGCAGGTTGAAACATAAACAACAAATACCTAGTCGAGAACGGGTTGCTGCTGAGTCCCCGAATACAAAAACATCCCGGTACGTTTTTTTTGTATAGCGGCGTCTTTTGTGACAAAAACGTTTCTAGCGAATCCATTAATTAGTGAGATATACGACACACCCGCTGTCTTTGGCGCTCAATTATAGCCAGTCCTTTGACGCTTGATTAATTCCGACACAAAACTGACCTATTACAGTTTATCGATTGAGATCTAATTGATTCAAAGGACTACGTTTCCCATATGCCGGTAGAATAAAAGCTTAAAATTCCAAAAATTCCGACAGAGAAAAACAATAACCGAGGAGTGGAAAGACGGAACGGGGGCAGTATCACGTAGGTAATAGGTTCAGCTTCCGGTGCGTTTATCAAAAAATATTCGGACATTCCGGGCGCGCCTCGGCTGCGCTTGCTCGCTCGGGATGTGTTGGTATTTAATTTATCTATAGCGCTGAAAATGCCAGAGACGGCCGCCTAACCGTTATTGTCGGGGTGCTCTTAGCGCTCGCCGGCGTCGGGTCCCGCAGCCCTAGCCCGGCATCGCGTCGCATCCACCACGCACTTCCGCTATGCCGATGATTTATGGACGCTTACGGCATTTGTGGCGTTAACTGTGTGTTGTCCGATCCATTGTCCGAGGATCGCCGAATGGACGAGGTGGATCATTCTTGAAATATGTGCAGGGGTCGTAAGGCTATAATTTTTGATTTCGCGTCTTAATATGAAGGGTCAACGCTTTATCGTTTAATCTCTCGTCGTTACCTAAGATGACATTGATTTGTTTTGTCATTGTATTGCTATTGTCCGAGGCATTCTCTGGGTTTAAAGGAGATTTATAGCTTCGCTATTGATTTTTTGCTGCAGGAAACCAGTGTCTATTTAGTCTTTAATTTATTAGGCACTAATGTTTGAGTATAAAAGTATTATTTTGACTCGTAATATTTTATAATGCATATTAAATAAGCAATTTTTAGTATTTAATGATATAATATTTAACCAATTTTTAACTCTTTTGTTAATAGTTTAATGTGAAAGTTCTAGATAAATATATTTAACTGTCCATATAACAAAAGTATATTCGAATGATATGTGTGTGGTAAATTTATGTTTGCTTCTCTCATTGAAAACTAAAGAATACCCTGTAAAATACATTGATGTATTTTCTCAAGCACGAAGTGTTAATATAGGATTTTGTTGAATTGGGTCAGTCGAGCTAAGGTGTATTTTTCACAATGCGCTTGTTTATTTTTACTTTGATCCAGAATTTTGAAAAAGATGCCATTTTTTTTTAGCCGCACCTCGAATTCTGGTGTCGTAAATTAAACTTTACATTCCCTCAAACATTCCAAGAACAAAAGTATGTGAACTTCAAATATTCTCACGCTAGCCTTACTGCTGTCATCAATGTCGTCGCTCCATCAACACATATTATTATTTATTGCGTGCCTCCACTTTACTACAATATTTGAACACAGAATAACAAATTCGGTGCAAACTTATTGTACGATAAGAATATGAAAGTGAAGTTCTGTTTTCACAGCTAATTATTGATATGTGGTGGTCTCTACAAGCTCTATTCACAACCTTATTATACTTTTATTCACGGTTCACGTGGTTAGATGAGTAGGTGCTGATAGTTATGATTACTGCTTAGGTTTTTTTCGTCTTTATCAACGATTAAGATTTTAAATCCAAAGAAGAAGAGTAATAGCGAATATGTAGTAGATAGGTCCCTATTACTTTTATTTGTTATATCGACCAAAACATATTTCATCGACAATAACATGTCTTACCATCGCGTTTGAATGAATACAGTGGATCAATTTACATGACTGCACACTTTAAGCATCAAAGAATAAGATTATTTTTTGTTCTCTGGTTGAAGGTTGAACACGTTAACAAAAACATCAAGTTTGTATTTTTACGATTTGCAAGTGGCTTGGTACTTACGTACTTATAGGTACCATTACATATTATTATAAGGAATAACGATAGCTCATCAAAAATCGAGACATGTAAACAGCGTATTGCACGTAACTATGTTCATTTCTCGTTAGCCAGCAATAAAAGCCTGGCGCAAAAACGTCCAAGTATTTCGAGTGCCAATTAAATCGCCACAAACATCCTGTAAGCCAGATTATCGTATCGTAACAACCATCAGAAACCTGCCCACTTCTCTCACACTGAATAAATTAAATAAAAACCCAATATAAAATAAATTAGAAATTGTTACTGTGTTGAGGTTGCGCACTGTCCTGGCTCATTAAGTTGGCGCATAAAAGCGGAACTATGTTACGAGATACCTCGCAAGAATGTGTTTACATTTTTATTCATATTTCATGTTATCAGCGCCTCTACAAGATAATGCAACTTTATAATTATGAGCCAACAAAAGATAAAACTTTAATTGAGCATCATTTGCATTTTAAAAATAATTTCCGTGAACGAGTTTGCTATGATATTTGAAACTTCTTAGGGTTTCCTATAGAGCCTACATAGTCATGCGTGGTTTAAAAATAGAATAAATTTAGTATGTACGTCGTGTGAAACATTTTTGAAGAATCTTTGCGATATTCGATGCTTACCGTAATAAAATATGAATGGTATTCAAGTAGCAGTCAGCGACCAAGTAGCATGAGCTACATGAGCTGTTTGTAATCAAAGGTTTTAAAAAAGTGTTAGATAGATTATGATAAATCTTTGCAAAAAACAATTAAAAATAAGTTTTCTGTTGAAAAATATTTTTCATGACCTGTCACATCATTAACATTTATTTGTCATCGGAACTTGACAAGAATGTAAAGTTTTTTACTCAATCTTTACTAAGAAGTTTCGTTGTGAGTGACTGTTGAACAGATCCTGACTCTATCATCAGATCAGCTCGCTGTCACCATATTCATTGTCACCGAAGTCATAAATATGCCAAATTCCAGCTCAATCGGTTGAAGATAACTGCTTCAAAATTGAGATGCAAGATTCAACCCTAACAAACATATGTAGTTACATACATATATAATGCAAGATATTTTTATAAAAGCTTGTAAAAACTGGTCAAAAAAAAAAACGTCCAGTCACGCTGATGGGACGTCTATGCCTTCATTTAGGATATCATATCAAAACAAATTGTCCGGCTTTTATTTGGCAAAGCCATCCACCAAAATGGCAATGCCAGCGACTCTAGATCAAGTTGTGGTGAGTTGTGAGACAGACACTTTTTGTATAGTAAAAGTGTTAGTTTTGGCATTTGGACCATACGTTGTCGATACGATAGTGGTTCGTGCTTAGGCCACTGATACGATGACTGGGTCTACAATATACTTTAACGAGTACATAGTAAAATCTCTATGAGAAACTGCTAGAATTTCCCTTATAGTTGTTTAGGGTTCCGTACCCAAAGGGTAAAAACGGAACCCTATTACTAAGACACAGATTATTGTACAGTAGTATAGTAGTATTATTGTACATAGCCAATAAAAATAGCAAGCCGTTTTGGCCTAGTCAAAAGGTGCCTCTACTGCTGGTTGTGCTTGGATCCCAGTCATGCTTTGATGAAGAATATACACATTAACACGTACTCAAAACGGTATAGAAAAAATGCAAGAAAAACTGTTAATATAGGAACGACGGTGAGCTTGCAAGTCATGTTTGAAATGCTAAATGTGGGCATGTGCCAAATCTAACGAGCTTCTGATTAAACAAAAATATTTTGAAGTTTACGTCGTAGGTACCTAAGCAAATATGTCGTCGTGCCGTGGATTGTGTGTGTTCCAGTTTATTTGATGGCGCGAGGATGCAGGGTAAGACAATGATCGAACAAATAGGGTTTTGTCACGCAATGCCAGCTAATCAGTGATCAGGGATGTACCGGAGCGCTACCCGACATCGGTTATTTATGCCTCACCGATATCTAGAGGCAATTTTTATTAGTGAACGAAGCACTTATAATTTATGCAACATTTTCTTTCACAAATACTTATTAAGACAAGTATTTTTTTTTATGAATGCAGAATCGTTTTTTCTCATTAACCGTAAAACATACAGTTTTTTTTTATGACAAAGATAACTTAGGGATTTACTCTAGATTGGCACCACACTAGAGCTCTACATAGCATTAAGGAAAGGATCATTAAAAAAAAAGTAAACCCCAAGCCGTGTTTATTGCCTGATTCTTCTAGGCTTGGTCGCGTGGAATCGGCGTAGCTTCACCTTGGCCCTAAGACGTTTCAAAGTGATCCTTGTGATTTTATTGAAATAAATGATTATTAAATTTGAATTTGAATTTGAATTTGAATTGAGATAAATTATAGACAGAAACACGATTGGTGTAACTTTTCTCGATAGATTTATTTTTAAAAGTTAGCTCTTTCAAAGCACTAATTTAGTTTTTACTCAAAACTATGAACAGCTATAAAAATATAATTGAACTGAGTTCATTTTTATATAATTTATTAGATATTCATTGTTTTGATTAAAAACGAAACTAGTGTTTTTGAAGAGCCAGCTTTGAAAAATAAATCTATCGAGAAAAGTTTCACCAATCGTGTTTCTGTCTATATTTTATCTAGATTATATCCTTAAGTTATCTTTGTCATAAGAAACAAAACTGTATGTTTTGCGGTTATTGTGAAAAAACGATTCAGCATTCATCAAAAACATTTATTACTCGTCTTAACAGAGTCGAACTAAATGCAAGCAGTCCCAAGGTTTTCCGCAAATAACTCTTCCCATTTGAATAAGAGCTAACAAAGTAGGATACGTAACCGGATAATTACAATGGCATAAAAGACCGCTGTAATACGCTCTTTGTAAAAGCAAGTCAGCATGCTTTTAATCCGCTTCGAGCTCATTTCTTCAATTGGAAGTCCGGTTTGTAAATTGTAATAGTCCTATTACGATTCCTCCTTCAATAATAGACTTATACCACAAGCTTAGCTTAGGCTTAGAGTTTTTATGCCGTAAAATATCCAGTTTCATATATCGGTTCGTTATATGGCGAGTATTGTCTTTGTTCGAGTTTGCGGCTATTGTAAGTATTCCAGCATTTGGTAACAATATTATGTTATTGGGCTTCTATATTTATCGTATATTATCTGTTTTTCTTCCTCGTTTCTTGTCCCTGCTTGTTCCTTAGAATCAGAGGTCCAGTCATTGGTAAAAGAACAAATAAAATACCATTACGTTCTTTCCACTGGTATCCACTGTTCCCACTAATCAAGTAAGAGCTTGATTCAGACCAACACAGACTCTATATGAAATGAAAATTCATAAAATAGACAACACCAGACAACCTCTGAATAATAAAGGCTCCATCGCCTTCATTGATAGAATTAAGGATACTTGAGCTATATAAACAGAGTGATTCAATATATTTATAATGAATCGTAAAGCTGTATCCGCTGTGTGAATCTCCCCGACATCGCTCGTAGTGCTTAATGCATGATTACCTACTCGTTCCTCCCACTGAGTCAACCGGCTATCATTGGTTCTCTGCGGGCGGACGCCGCCTCCACTCTTGCGCACACTCTACTTCAAAACAACTCCATCCACTCAATAAACAAGTCTTGAAGTCCATTGTCTCCGCACCATTATGCCGTCACATCTAAATGTTACGCGCACCCGTCATAGAACTCTTAGAAATAAATTACAAACTGTCAGCATCTACGTTCAAGCGACTCATTAGAATCTCTCGTAAAATAAATACTAACGACTCCAAAAACGTGAGTGGAGCTGATACAACCTACAAGGTACCAGTGAATTCCATAGGAAGGTTTACTTTGTGAGGTTTACGTGCGTAGGTACTTGTACGCCGGTAAACACACTCTGTATGGAAAAGCATCATTAACAGAAATTAAAAATTGTTACAGCAGCGTTTAAGAGTCCTATCGGACAGATCTCGGCTTAAACATGCAATGCTTTCGCATTTAGCGAGCTCGTTAACCGATTGTCGACGCATTGAGGAGCATCAAGGGCAATCGGCGTGTGAGAGAGGAGCGGGCGGCGCGGCGCACGTCACGAGTGTGAAATGTGGCGCCGGCCAGTGGACGTTAGAGGGTGTAGCTAACTCCCGGGAGGGGGGAAGCGCCTCCGCGGGAACAAAACCACCGTTTGCCGCCGACGCCCGCGCTTTTCCCATTGCAAAAAGTCGAAGACGGAACGAGGCGACAACCACGGCGGCTCGCCTCCACGTTGCCGCGGATAAAATCGACATAGAATTAAATAAAAATACAAAAATCACTCATTGTTCTCATAAAATGAATGTGCTGCGAGTTGAATGTGAGGCTTTTTGTGAAAATATTCTCATACTTTTAAATGGGATCTCGTGTGGCGCCTCCTAATGATTCGTCCTTTTTGCGCCGGCATGCGGCGCGGCCGAACGCTCCAGACGATTCTAGGCTTTTGGTGTGTCGGCGCATGTCACCACTTAAACCTTTTTGTGTGCTGTTTTCGATGTAAATTAAGCATTTTTGGCGGCATTGTTTTCAAGAACTAAAAACAATCGAACTAAAAAGAGAATTTTCATTATTGAATATTTTCAATTCATCCTGCTTTGAAAAATCGCCAATGGGAAATTCTGTTCAGTAACGAGCTGCTTTAGTAACGTTTTACGAGTAGAATAAAATCAACTTTAATTGCAGATGCAATGGAAGTTGATAATACCCCAAATAGATTATTATTATTATTATTATTGAATTATTTAGTTCCTACCCTAATGGGTAGGAACTAAATAATTAAGAAGGGGTTTTCTTGTTCGTAATTATAGCGAGCCTATAATTACTGGCAGCTTTTCAATAGCCGAGTTAATAGTTTGCTTTGCTCGTGTTTAGAACCGATGTGCTTATGCATGCCGTTTCGAAAGTGGGAATAAATAATAAAAGCCGTGCGAGAGAATCGTGACACCTACTCTTTCGCTAATGGAGAGTCGACGGCAAGGTATTGTGTATTCTAATCAAGATCGTTCGTTAAGTTCGCTTCTGTCTTTTTACTGATCATACGAGTATGAAGTAGGTACATCCGGCACTCATTTATCTGGACATCTAGTCCAAATTGACGATACAAATAAGTTCGAGGCAGTTTAACTTCACACTCTTGTCAAAGCTCCAAATATAAATACTTGGAATGCTGATTACAGCAAAAACTGGGCATATGCCAAATGCAGCCTAAAGATCTGAGGGGGTATCTACCATACTTGAAAATTATAGCTTTGTGCCTATTTATATATTTAATACTCGAGTTTGGTTGAAATTCTATGAAAATGTGAGAAAACATGGTTCACGAGGTTCTGTCTTTTCTGATTCAAAAAACGCAGACAAAGTCACATGTTCAAGGTAGTGTTATAAAACTAGTTTTCACTCGCTTTAAAAGGCCACACAAGAGAACGGTAGGAGCGAGTTATCTTAAATTGATGAGGTTAATCTTAAACCGGTACTTTGTCGTTTGTTGTTAGATGCATCAACTTTTGTTGAAGATAAAAGATAGGAAATACAGAAAGCTATTACGTGTTCTGGGTCTATTCATGGGTCATTCATTGTTTATTCATGCTCATTACCATTATTAGATGATACCCACATTCTTTGCAAGAATATCACGTTGCAGAAGTATCGATGTATAAAGGAACTTTTATAAAAACTTAGTATTTTTTATTTACTTTATTTTTCCATAACAAAAGTTTGTGGAGCTAGATGACGCTGTGTGCAAGGCCAACAATATTTTATAATTTATTTACTTTTAAAAAAAAATATTATGTTGTCCGAGCGTGAATAAATGGATTTTTAAGTTCGAAAAATGTATATTAACATGTACTTAAAACGGTGAAGGAAAACATCGCGCGGAAACCAATAAATAAATAAATAAATAAATAAATATTGGTGGACATTTTACACATCGCCATCTAGCCCCAAACTAAGCAAAGGTTGTACTATGGGAACCAGATAACTGATAGAATACTTATATACTTTTTTTTTTGTAAATACATACATATGATACATACTAGCACCCAGACACAGAGCAAACATCTATGTTCATCACACAAATATTTGCTCTGGGTGGGAATCGAACCCACAACCTACAGCGCTGAAGGCAGAGTTACTACCAACTGATCTGTGAGGCTGTCAAGATAAGTGGCGATGGGTTTGCAACCTGTCACGTATGAAATGCTAGTACGAAATGTGAACATGTGATAAATATAATGTTTGGAAATGCCTCTGACTACCTTTTTAGTCAGTCATCTACAAAGATCTGAGCGCCTGGAGATCTGGAGTTGATGTCTACCGTACTTGAGAATTAACGTCGGTTCCTTATGTTCAGTTTATTTGATTTAAACTAATTTTTACAGAGATTCCTCTGGGTTAATAAACCCTGAAAATGATGTAGGTACCTACACTTATTTCAATAACTTGCTTTCACAGAAGACAGAGAATACACGCTCCTTGCCCGCTTCCTGTTGTGATATGTTGCAACCTGTCACGTATGAAATGCTAGTACTAAATGTGAACATGTGACAAATATAATGTTTGGACATGCCTCTGACTACCTTTTTAGTCAGTCATCTACAAAGATCTGAGCGCCTGGAGATCTGGAGTTGATGTCTACCGTACTTGGGAATTAAAGTCGGTTCCTTATGTTCATTTTATTTGATTTAAACTAATTTTTACAGAGATTCCTCTGGGTTAATAAACCCTGAAAATGATGTAGGTACCTACACTTATTTCAATAACTTGCTTTCACAGAAGACAGAGAATACACGCTCCTTGCCCGCTTCCTGTTGTGATATGCCTACAAATACTTAGGTATTTATAGGGAATACCACGGTTGCGTTTGTGACAATAACTCTATTTCAATTTAAACTGCCTTCATTTCGCCGAGATATTATGTTCCGTTGTCATTTCGTGTTGCGTGATACGGTAAAGTAATTCAAACTGAAAGTTTGACTTGTTGCCCTAATTTCATTTCATTGTATTTTTTTGTTTGTTGTTTTATGTGAATGACTTCTGATTTATTTCGGTCTTTCCCTCTTCCTATAATAGAAGCCTACCCCCTAATTAAATAATATTTATTGAATTCCTTAAGAAATATAATGGTAACGAGCGTAATTAATAATCGTTCTCAAAAAATATTTGCGAAGTAAATAATATTTTTCTATTTAAACAAGAAAGACTATTAATAACAAGTAATATGTTTAACAGAACTTCGGTACATTTTGGTATTTTTGACCAATTTCAATAATTCAATAGAAAAAAACATTTTCTGTTTTTCCCAAACATTACGCTGGATTCTCCAAAAAACGGTTTGAAATATACCTTGAGACCTATTCTCAAACCTACCGAATATACACAAAAAGTTTCATAAAAATCGGTCAAGCCGTTTCGGAGGAGTTTGGTTACTAACACTACTACTTTTATATATTAAAATTACTTTTTTAGCCCCTTGCGGAATGACCCTGCCAGGGAATTTTAAAAAAGTTATTATATTTCCTCTTAAAGATGATGAGACCTGCAATCATAGGTTGAAATTTCTGACTAGATCTAGATATCATTATCATCAGTTTATTTAGTTAGGATTGAATGTCGAAGAATGTACCTCCCGCTCGGCCAACACGGCTTCTAGATACTATTAGATTAAGTCCTTAATAGTATTTAATGATACTCATATAAAGCAGATAAAAGAAAACGTTGTACAGAAGAAGGATATACTGGTTTATAGCATTTCCTAACAGTCGTTCCAAGATATATAAATAATAGTGGTGGTATAAAACCATCAAAAAACAATAGCAATGAGTAACGTTGAAGAATTTAGGCACTATTATATAATTCAATTTCTTAGGTTTTTTTAAGTTAGTAGTCTTTTGACACGAACTTTATACCGGCCGAAAAAGGAATGATTTCTTAAATAATACTTTCTTAGTAATAAAAAAATGAACTAATGAAATTACTGAAGCAAATTAAAATGAACTTGAGCATTTTATTTGTCTAACCCTGACAGTAAGTTATAAAATCAAACGTCTACCGAAAGTGGCTGTAAAAATTACTGTTGCCATTTTATGGCTCTGCCAACTCCCAGTTTAATATACCAAAAAATGTTTACAAAAAATAGGCGCCACGGCACCGAGAAGAATCTCAGATCGCACGCCGGTCGTATCCCTATTATAACGTGTAGAATATTTTTTATATGTACCTTTTGAAGGCTTGGGTCTGTGTTAAAATACACACCTAAGCATCATTAGCTATAAACAGTTCTGTGTCGCCCTTGAAAGAATAAAGGTAATAAAATGGATACGTTGAGCCGTGGAACGGATATGGACAAATAAACTATGGAATACATTACACGTAACTGCTTTGTTTTAGGGGTCAATTTGTCATTATTGTTCGAGCGAGTAGCTCTATGAGCTAAATCGATAAAAAAGGGTCTTTTAGACCGGGGTCCAAGAAGGGTAAAAAAAAATAAAAGAATTGTGCGAAGCCTTTGCACAGTGTTAGGATTTTTTAAGGTCGAAAATACAAAAAAATATACCGATGTTTTGATAAACATAATAAATCTATATATATAAAAATCAATTGCTGTTCGTTAGTCTCGCTACAACTAGAGAACGGCTGAACGGATTTATCTTATCTAAGTCTTGAAATGTTCGTGGAGGTCTAGGAAAGGTTTAAAAGGTGAGAAAAAATCGAATAATTGCCGGGAAAACCCTAAAAACAGCCCTTTTCTTTTTCCTATACAAAAGTTTTCTAACTAAAACGTAGAGTCGTAGAACGGGAACGGGAACGGGAACGGGACAGGACTTATTCTAAAGTGACACAAAGTTCGCCGGGTCAGCTTGTAAAATAAATAAATATTGGCGAACTTTACACATCTAGCCCCAAACTAAGCAAAGCTTGTACTATGGGAAAATATAAAATATATATATATTATACTACTGTTAAAATACATAAAATACTTTTTTTTGTAAATACATACATAATATACATATTAACACCTAGACACAGAACAAACATCTATGTCCATCACACAAATGTTTGCTCTGGATGGGGATCGAACCCGCAACCTACAGCGCAGAAGGCAGAGTTACTACCAACTGAGCTGTGAGTTGATATTAATATTAACTCAACTATTATTACGCATTCTTGTTTTTAAACAAGTTAAAGATATCATATAAAAAGAGTTCAGAGGATTAGCAAATAGAAGTGGCATAGCAGTGGGCAGAACACATAGCTCGAAAAAAAATGAAAGCCCTTGGTACCTATGCGGAGACCACGTACCAGAAAGCGCAGCGTAGGACTTTTCACCGATAGATGAAAAGACGACTTGATAGGTTGCTGGGAGCCGCAAACAGGGCGATTACCACCTGATGTACGTGAAGGATATCACTAGTAAACAGCTTCAGTCGTTAGAGACTATAGCCCTGATGGATCGGGGGCTTAAGAACGTACCTTCTATGCGATATCAAAAGCATTGTTTTGGAGAATGAACCCATCGGCGGGCTTACCTTGTAGTGCAAAGCTCTATCCCCTTTAGCGCCGCATCGAATCGCATCTTGCCCATACCAAAAAGCTGACTTTGTATAGGAAGCCGCTTCAATGCGCTCCGGTGGTACAATGGGCTTTCCGTAACCAAACAAACACACACTTAACAGTTACATACATAGTCTTGACCCCGCACTAGAATCTTGTGTCGTGCAGATAAGAAAGCGAAACAATTATTTGGAAACTATGCAACTTTTGTCCCGCCATGGATACCTGACCTGCACCATTTGCGTCTTAGTCTGGCACACCAACCATGCTACAGAGGTCAACGCCCGCAACACTTTGAAAGGAATACGGCCACACATAGCCTTTATGCGAGAGCCGTGCTTGGCGGAGTTGACAGTCGCTAAAAGGTGTACACTAAGCTGCTTCAGGAGAGACCGTCGACCGACCGAGAGACAAACTAATGTACCACAAACGAGTGCTGACAGTTGTCAATTTATTAAGTAACTAACTGTTTGGAAGTTACTTTCAAACAGACTTAAACACCCTGCACCCTCTTAGAGGTTGAATTTCATGAGTTATTTTTAGGGTTCCGTACCCAAAGGATAAAAACGGGATCCGTCTGTCCGTCCGTATGTCTGTCCGTCTGTCTGTCCGTCTATCTGTCCGTGTGTCTGACCGTCTGTCTGTCCGTCTGTCTGTCACAGGGCTGTATCTCATGAACCGTGATAGCTAGACACTTGAAATGTTCACAGATTATGTATTTCTGTTGCTAACAGCAAATACTAAAAACAGAATAAAATAAATATTTAAGGGGGGCTCCCATACAACAAACGTGATTTTTTTGACGTTTTTTGTACGGAACTCTTCATGCGCGACTCCGACTCGCACTTAGCCGGTTTTTTATTTTAATGGACTTCTATACACCTTCTAAATTTCCAGTTTCTAAGACCAGTGGTTTAGGCAGTGATAAATCAGTCAGACACATACGCAAGAGTTTTGTTTTAAATTTGTGTATCGCCAGAGCTCTGGCCAGGCCCTGCTGAAACTAATCATACAACCCATAGCATGCAGCGTCTTTTTGAACTATCTGCTTCTCTGTAGTTTATTATACTCGTATCCTGGTATTCGTTATACTGTGGCGCGCAAGCGGTGCGCCGCCGCCGTCCCACTCTTCGCACCTACTTGCTCCAAGATCACGGCATTATTATGTTACCTTTGTTTTCAAATTTAATTGGCTATTCAAAGATAATTTATCTTGATAATGAACGACGACCAATAAACTGAAGGTCGGAATCAACTGACTATTCTCCAAGATAAGATTGTGCTTGGAAGCTATATCTTTTTTTAATGGTTGTCGTTTTAAGGAAGTATGCATCATTTTGATGATGTTTTTTATTAACTTTTTTTGAAATATGAGGAGAGATTTGTAGCAAAACTTGGTAAGACCTTATCGAAATATATTTAAAAGCACAAGAAAAAACGAAAACATTTTACAATATATAGGACAAACAATCGACAACGTCCTTGTACTCGTATCAAATCAAATCGTCAATGAGGAAATAATAATAATAGTGATCCACAAATTTAATTGAACTCCAAGAATTACAATTGTCAAGTAGGTTCGTAGCATAATTTATTATACTTTGTAGTAAATTTAAAAGTCAATAGTCAAGAGTGCAATATCCTGCATAATTACATGCTTTGTAACGTATTTGTTTTTCAAATTATACTGACAGTTTCTGTATATTCCATATTAATCCATGTCGTTCAATACTAAATTAGTTCAAACTTAAATGTAGCAGTTATATCTACCTACTCAACAGTCGGCCGCGGTGACCTCTTGTGGACTGATAATTATCGTTACTATACAAATTAATTCATTTACGTGATACGCATTTATCGTTTGTTAAGTAGGTATTTCTGATTGAGCTTGCTAACCATTGTTTGGACACAATTGTTGTGACAAAATCACAGTCACGTTTAACCTACATGCACTTTTGTCTTTGTAAAACTATTCGAAAATGTGTGTTTATTTGTGTTTTTATAAACCGAAGAAATACGAGCAAACTACCTGACCATTATTTATTGAGCAAAGCGAGGTTTTCTTGGTACTTGAGTGATATGAATTAGAAAATTTTCGAATAGCTGGATTGACAGCCGTAAGCCGAATGTTTCGCGAGTAGAAACCTCGCACTGAGAAGCGCAGTGTAGGACCTCACCAGAAGGAAAGACGACCCGATAAAGGTTATTGGGAGCCGTTGGGTGCAGGTCGCTCTAGAAATCTCGTCCTACGGCTGAATGATGATGATGTGTAAGCGACAAACACATCTAGCAATGTGTGGTGATAAAACTAGAAGACGAAGCTCATATGTAAGAAATATGAGATGATTACATAAATAAATTGATATACAACTAACAATATAACAGAAATATCACAACTGCAAACTTTCAAAGTAATTTTTAGAAACAGAATTTTGGTAATATCGCGAACATACTCCAAACGCATACACCAGCCACCTCTGTTCCGTAGTGGTTAAAAACAGACTAATGTTAACAACCTTTGCGAAGATATCCTACATCGTAATGATAAAAATCTGTTAAAGTAATAAAAATCAACGTCAATAGTGAGGCCAGAGCAAAAGTGATAAAATACAAACAAAAAATGTTGGCCCTACAATTTATTGCCGCTTTTAGCAAAAGGTTTGTTGTTTACAAGACATCTTTTATTTAGATCTTAATTTATGATTCCCCATGCAGAAACATAAAGATAAGCCGAATTTAGAAGGCTAATAGTTGGGACAAAATAATAAACCAGTTACAATCGGTTTTATTATTTGTGCCTTCAAAATTGCAGCGATCATTTTCATTACCTTCTTATCATACGAGTAGCTACTTATCTGGTCTATTATCTTTACAAATCAGATTTGTATCCGGAATATTTATTTTTGGATTGATTGTAAACGTTATCTGTTCATTTCAGCAGCGGTTTATGAAAAGTTTATGATTGCAGCACCTTCCTAAGGGGTTGAATTTCGGAAATTCCTTTCTTAGTGCAAACACATTAAAAAATATAACTCTCTAATGGGCTATTTAACAAGATTTTATAAACTATTCTAGATTATATAGTAGTGACTGTGGGACCCATAAAAATATTATTTTCAATTCTGTTAAGTATTGACCCTAAAAATGTAAATGAAATATTGACAATTTATTTAACCCGCAAAAACGTTTCTTTATGCAAATGGCGTTGCACTAGGTTCTGTAACGTTACATGCTTGTCAACAAGTAAACAAACGTCAAGTTTTCAAGGCAGACGAAGACGTATTGACAAGCATGTTACGTCATCGTCGATTCGACCAATCCTGACCGTTTTGTGTCACGTGTCTGATGTTTAAAAATAGATAATTTTAATTATGGGTTTTTTGATAAATCATTGTTTATTTTCAAGTTATTTTACTCCATAACGCTTTATGAAGGCATAATTTACATATACCTATTACATATCAACAACACTTTATTTTTCATACTGTCAAATAGCCTATTCCAAGTTTTTAGGACCAAAGTCAATGAGAGATCAAGATCAAGAGTCAATGTCAAAATGTAATTTCAGTCTTTCATAACATTTTTCACTTGTGAATAAACGCTGACCTGTACTTAAAGAAACTACATAAATTAGCCATTAACCAGAGAAATACATCTCTCTTTTCAAGGGCAATAAATAAATAATAATAAATATTGGCGGACTTTACACACAGCGCCATCTAGCCCCAAACTAAGCAAAGCTTGTACTATGGGAACCAGATAACTGATAGAATACTTATATACTTTTTTTTTTTTTTTTTTTTGTAAATACATACTATTATACATATTAACACCCAGACACAGAACAAACATCTATGTTCATCACACAAATATTTGGCCTGGGTGGGGATCGAACCCACAACCTACAGCGCAGAAGGCAGAGTTACTACCAACTGAGCTGTGCGGGCAATGTGTACGCTTCTATAACAAAATCCCAAATGACATGCAAAATCTATCTATTAGCAAATTTAAAAACTTAATTAAACGTAAACTATGCAAAAAGGCTTACTATAAAATATCTGGTTATTTAGATGACAAAAAAGCCTGGGACTGCTCCAACTCGCTCTATCAATAATAATTAAGATTCATTATGTAATAAAAATAAGTAGACTTAAAAAAAAAACACAAACAATGAACAAATTAAACTAATTAAATTAAACTTAACTAAATTTGACGATTCTAAATGATCCAAGTGATTTCAATAAATAAACGATATTTTGATTTTGACATACCAATTCAAAAATTTTAGCGGAACACGAATGACTTAAAAACAAATCCCTTGTTGTAGAAAAATAATTGCACGAAAAAATCTCTCGCATAGTAAATTTATATTTAATAAATTTATTAAAAAAAATAATCATGCAAAATTAAGCTGTTTAAAATCATTGAATATGATTGCACGATATTTTATTCTATAAAATAAGAAAAACAACGATCTATCATCAAGTTACGGATTGCACGATTTTTTCATTTTTTTTAGGGTTCCGTACCCAAAGTGTAAAAACGGGACCCTATTACTAAGACTTTGCTGTCCGTCTGTCCGTCTGTCTCGGTAAGGCTGTATCTCATAAACCGTGGTAGCTAGACAGTTGAAATTTTCACAGATTATGTATTTCTATTGCTGCTATAACTACAAATACTAAAAACAGAATGAAATAAATATCTCATACAACAAACATGTTTTTTTGTAGTTTTTTATAGATTTTTTTATATGGTATGGAACCCTTCGTGCGCGAGTCCGACTTGAATTTAGCAGGTTTTTTGCACTGGTATCCCTTTTGTTCAAAAAATAAAATAATGAAATGTCAAAAAGCTATACTTAGAGAGAAATATATTAAAAATAAAATTAATAGACAAAATAAAACACACAAATATGAGGAACCAAACCAAATTCATAGACGCCCTAGAACATGCGCTAAAAATGAAATGGCAGTGGGCGGGACATGCATCCAGAATGAATGAGGAAAGGTGGGCCAACAGAGTGACTACCTGGAAAGGCCCAACAGGGACAAGAAGAACAGGCAGACCTCTGGCCCGATGGTCAGACGAAATAAGAAAAACCGCCAACACACGAAATTGGACAGAGATGGCAGCGGATCGCGAACACTGGAAAGAACTGGAGGAGGCCTTTACTCGAGAGGGGTCCTAACAAATAATATAAAAATATCTATGTACATACATACTTAGGAATAAACAGGCTTTTTTATTTTATTATCCCTTTTGTTTACAAAAAAGATCTCTGATTATGGGACGCACTATAGTCAGTCAAGCAGTAACGCAAGAATGTTCTATAATTAGATGAAAGGACTACGAGATGAAAAAATATTACGTTGTTTAAAAGTAGAAGGTAGACGTTATAATGACCAACAGACCTGGTAACCTAAGTACATTCTTTTTAGCAATATTTGTTTAATTTACTTTTAACGCAGTAAATGAGGTCGAAAGGTTCAAGTTAGTTTCCCACTTTCAAAACAATGGGAGGCATTGTTGGTTCAGCGATTTGCGGAACACATTTGGTTAATGTTGATTACAAAATGGAATGGCTGGCCGAGGTCGCGCCACTGCCCCAAATACATTGCAGTCGGCACTAATATTAACAGCTGTTTTTAATATATAGATAGCGACTGTAATCCCCCAAGTACGGTACGGTTAGAACTCAACTGAGATGAATAATATACATTTTAATAGAAACTTAATTGGTATTTGCAACAGTATACTGGCAGATCCTTTATCGGAGGACGCAAAAAAATTGTATAAGTTAGTTTATAGATAGATCTAGTTTTAAGCAATTATATAAATAACTGTAAGTAGGTATACATATCTGACTGTTACCAGGGCGTCATAATCGCATCAGCGACAAAGCCCTTTTCGTTAAATAAAAATTGATTAAAAAAAAAAAAGTACGGTACGGTAGATTTCCTCTCAGATTTCTAGACGCTTAGATCCTATGAAGATGTCTAGAGGGGGTAGTCAGAGGCACGTCCAAAAATTATATTTGCACATTATATGGCACATGTTCAAATTTTGCAGTAGTTAGCATTCCATACGTGACAGGTTGCAAGCCCATCGCCCCACTAACTCTAATATTTTCTTCTCACAGTTCAATTGGTAGTAACTATGTCTTCTGCGCTGTAGGTTGTGGGTTCGATCCTACCCAGGGCAAACATTTTTGTGATGAACATACGAGTATTAGATGTTTTGTTTGTTCTGTGTCTGGGTGTTAATATATAATAATAATAAGTATATATTTACAAAAATCAAGTATATTATGTATTCTATATGTATGTTATGTATGTTATCTGGTTCCCATAGAAAAAGCTTTGCTTAGTTTGGGGCTAAATGACTGAAAGTCCGCCATTAATTATTTATTTATTAAGTATACTCTAAATTTACTCAACTACAGAAGGTAATACGTGATAAAGACCCATGTCAAAATCAATAGGTATCCAAAATACTTCAATTTTAATCACACTGTTTCTCACTCAATAATATAAATGACTCCGAGCATACTTTGCAAATCTCTCATTTCCACATTAATTCTAATTCTTCTTCTGTTTGAACGTGCTTCTGTTTACCCCTTTAGATATCTCAAATTATCGGAGCACCTGTGGATCTGTGAGGATGTCAGCCATACTTAGGGATTACAGTCACAAACCTATTATTTTTTTCTTCGTCTGCAATACCCAACTTTTACTGCCATACAATAAGGTAAGAATAAAACTTTCGTTAGATAGACATCCTAGACATAGGTAGACATCCTCTCAGATCTCCAGACGCTTAGATCCTTTGAAAATGTCTAGTGGGGGTAGTCTGAAGCACGTCTAAACATTATATTTGGCACATGCTCACATTTTGCAGTAGTTAGCATTCCATACGTGACAGGTTGCAAGTGTGACGTGACACGTGACGTGTTTTTGATGCGCATATAAATTTACGAACAGAAAAATCCATTGATGCACGCCGGGGTTCGAACACACGACCTTCAGATTGAAAGTCGAGGTACCTCCCACTCGGCCAACACGGTCAAGCTCTATCTATCACCATAAAGAACACATCCACATTTCAAATTTCTAGTACCAGTGGTATAGGTTGACGCAAGAAATTTATATATTTTGATATCGTCCAAAAACCATTATTTATAATTGTCTATCTGACCACGCATCGTGCAAATTGCTGGACTAATTTCAATGCGACTTACAATGTTCTAGATTTACCTTCAACTAAGAATCAAGGTTAGTTGTTCTGACGCTCCCACCCCTACGAAAGGGTAATAAGAAGGGTGTGAAAGTTAGTATCGCTGACTTACCGCTAGATGCTATTATTTACATAATCACGATGAATATACATCATCGTCATCGATGAATATCATTATCACGAAGACTTACCTATTGGTACTTTTTAGAGTGATTAAGTAGGTACCTGACATAAGAGTTTTATTTAGGATTGTTCAGAACTACACCCAAACGGAGGCAATACACTCGAAGTTGTTGACTATTTACGTCTACCTGGGACAAACTGTCGAACTAGGGATGTCCAACTTCGAGAATGAGGTCAATCGCCGAATCCAGCTCGGACATGGTTTATTCTCGTCCCGTTTGCCGCAGCGTCGAAAAACGAAAGTCTTTGATCAGTGTGTGTTGCCAGTGATGACATAGGTACGGTACTGAAACGTGGTGCCTTACTGTGAGCCTCAGAAAGCGCAAAGTCGATCAGAGAGCAATGGAGAGGGCTATGCTCCGGGTCTCTCTGCAAGACCGGATCAAAAATGAGGAGATCTGCAGAACTAAGGTAACAAACATAGCTCTCAGAATTGCGAAACTCAAGTGGCAGTGAGCAGGGCACCTAGCTCGTTGAACAGACGGCCATTGGGGTCGTAAAGCTCTCGAGTAACGACCACGTACTCGAAAGCGCAGTGTGAGAAGACCCTCCACGAAGGGGACTGACGATTTGGTGAAGGTCTTGGGAAACCACTGGATGCGGGCAGCGCAGTGCCGGTCATTGTGGCGATCTTTGGGGAAGGCCTATGTCCAACAGTGGACGTCGATCGGCTGAAATGATGATGATGATGAAAACTACATCCATTCTATTCTACCTTACCTAAGCTCGCTAGTGTAAGGCAAACAAGTTGAACTTTGACAAGCAACTGACTAGGTTACGCATTATAAAATATTCATGCATTCTACCCAGTTTGGTTAGTGTTAGTCAGGGCTCAACTTGATTGCCGCTTACTAAACTAGCTAAATAAAAAAATAAATGTTGGCGGACTTTACACACAGAGCTTGTACTGTGAGAACCAGATAACTGATAGAATACTTATATACTTTTTTTTGTAAATACATTTAACACCCAGATTCAGAACAAACATCTATGTTTATTACTGGGCGGGGATCGAATCCACAACCTACAGCGCAGAAGGCAGAGTTACTAAGTGAGCTGTATTATAATTTGTACTGGTTTATAGTTTGATGTCAAGTTAACAAAATGTAACGTTTAGGTACGTGAGGTTGTATAAAGATAAAAGTAGTTACTAACAGTCAGACATAGTCCAGACACTAGGATTCCCTAACGAAGGTATCAGAATCTACGAGTCCCAGGGTCCTAGAGAATAAATATTTGCAGATCATGCAAAATATTTTGTACCACCACGAGGATCAAATCACTTCTAGCGTCGCAGTCGAGCAATAACCCACCATGCCAGCGAAGTTTTCAGTTATTTGAATGACAGTCAATTAGTATTGACGATCATGGTTGAACGACTTTTAGCATTTAAATAATGTTAGTGGGGTTCTATTTGGGCATAAATTATTTTAATTGAATTATCTACAATGGAAGTTTTGTGTTGTCTGTTCGATGCTGACAGGACGACCCTCCACTAGAAATAAATGCTGAATACGCTAAAATACTGAATAAATTATAAAATGATTTGAATGCACGTAAATTTTAAAAACTACATGTGATTCATATTATTATATTATTCATTCATACAACTACATGGCAAATATTCGTGTGATGAACATAGATGTGTGTTCTGTGTCTGGGTGTTACTATGTAAATAAGTATGTATTTACAAAAAAAAAGTATATAAGTATTCTATCAGTTATCTGGTTCCCATAGTACAAGCTTGCTTAGTTTGGGGCTAGATGGCGCTGTGTGTAAAGTCCGCCAATATTTAT
The DNA here is from genome assembly GCA_912999785.1 of Hydriomena furcata. NCBI lineage: Eukaryota > Metazoa > Arthropoda > Insecta > Lepidoptera > Geometridae > Hydriomena > Hydriomena furcata. The sequence continues at coordinate 8,361,235 of OU538821.1, forward strand.
TTATTTTTATTTTTATTCTCTTGATACCACTAACTAAAATTTAATTAAACACAATCGTTCGTTCCGTTACGTTAAAGTCTGAATTTGCGTAACCTTAAAGTGACAGTTATGAAAGGAAATATCAATAGGGCTTGGCAAATGGCCAGTGCACATTTAGGATCCGAAGTATTCGAACCTAAAACCTTCGGATCGAGAGTCGTGAATTGAAATTTCAAGGGTTCATTTGCGATATTCCTTTAAAGTACAAACAATACATACCTAATGGGAATTTGCCGTCCAAACGTCTAATTTCCAGGATTTACCTACAACTTGTCGGTCAACGAATGTCAATTAATTTATACCAACGAACCGGCAACTGTAGTAGTAAACGGATACTAGAGCGGGGCGTAACATCACCTAGCTCCTAAGCAATTACAGTGATCCTTGAAATACTAGCCGACCCGTGACAGACGTTGTCCTGCCAAATTTCAATAATCGAATAGAAAAAAGCAATTTTAAAACTTCCATTTTTTTTTTCATATAAACCTTGTACCTACCAACAAATAAAATAAATTACTAATTTTGGTTGAAGGCGTATCATTCATTAGTCAAACTGCGTTGCTATGACGATTAAATATTTTTAGCCTGTTATGTCAGTATTGTTGCACTCCAGCGCCATCATCCTTTTCGCGTTTTTTTTTTAACATTTAACGGTTGTGTTTTTGGATTATAAGTACCCCTATTTTGTAGTTGATTTATTATCTACATCTACAGCAAATTCCATCATAATCCGTTCTGTCATTTAAGCCTAATGGATTTTCAAACATAGAAACATCCTCACAAACTTTAGCATTTATAATATTATTAGGAAATGCCTTATGACGTTTAGGTAAGCGAACGCCACGCGAACGCCCTCCGGTACGGTGGAGCGTCGATTTACCAAATGTAGCTGTCAAAAAATGGGTTAGAAGAGTCTTGGAAGAGACCTATATAAATCCAGCAGTGTACTGCTATAGGCTACAACAGTCAGTCAGTTATTTTATGCATTTAGTTAGTTAAAGTAAAGACAATAAAATATGCTGATACAAGTTTGTATAAGATCCTTAGTTAGAATAATTATTATGAAATGAAATGACAAATGATAACCTAATGTTTGGAGAACACATTGAATATATTTTTTTGAATGTGGGGTTTTTAGAGTTCCGTTCCCAAAGGGTAAAAACGGGACCCTATTACTAAGACTTCGCTGTCTATCTGTCTGTCCGTCTGTCCCTCTGTCTGTCACAGGGCTGTATCTCATGAACCGTGATAGCTAGACGGTTGAAACGCTATAACAACAAATATAAACTAAAACAACAAATATAACTAAAAACAGAATAAAATAAATATTTAATTAGGGCTCCCATACAACAAACGTGTTTTTTTGCCGATTTTTATAGATAATGGTATGGAACCCTTCGTGCGCGAGTCTCAGTACTGACTTAATTTTTTCCGTAAATCTATTTTCTTTCTATTGTTATGTAAGTTCTCTTTTTGTTGCTTCCGCCGCAGTCTTTCGAGTGCGAGAGACTGCGGAAAGAATAAAAAAACAAATCGCATCGCGCGCCAAGCTTTTTAAGCGTAGCAGTATCGATGAGAGTTGCAAAGCAAACACGCTTAGGTACAGAGGATCGTTTAATCAGTCTACGCTGCAGACACGGGTGTGGGGTGGCTACCTTCTACTAAATGACCATCCCTCTATTCTGTTAACCCATGCCACCGTATCCACAAACAGTATACTCGGTGAGTGCGGCAAATAGTAGCGATACCATTTCTATTAGAACGGACAAATGTAGCGCTAGGAATTTTTAGAGACTTTTTCGGAGTGAATCTGCGTATGATTTTGTATTCTTACAGTAGCGAAGCTATGGACAATTAACGTTTCATGTATAGTGGAGTAATCTGGTACAATCGAACCAAGAACGTGGTTAATAATTTTCCATTCAGATTTTTTAATATCAGATTATATATTATATTGGTATTGTACAAACCGTCGCTAGTTCTCTTTATTTGCAACGTGATTTTAGTTCATTTGATATCAGTAATTGGCCATTGGTGATTTTCACCAAAGCGGAGCTGTGCGGGGCTGTGCGAAGCTGTGCTTAGCGTACCAATGACAACGCTAAAATATTTGAGTTTGAATATGTCTAAAAATGCCGAGGTCCCACGGCCCGCGTTTTCACGCGCCAGACCGCGCCAAGGCGGACGGATGCGCCGTGGGAACGATGCATCCGTGGTGGCCCGTGCTCGGAACGCTCTGTACGCGACGCACACAGGCGGAGCGTCATCCGGCGCGGCCCGTCGTTTTACGCGCCGTGGGACCCCGGCTTTATGCTGTTTGGTCCTCTCCGCACAGCTTAGCGTAGCTCCGCACTGCTCCGCGTAAGTGGTAACTCACCCTTATTCGGGCCACCAAATCTTAACATTCAGTCAATAAAGAACCAGTAGGTACCTACCACGACGACTGAATGAATAAATTTAAGCGGTTAAGCGGTTGAATTATTATGGTTAGTAGTTCGATCTAACACAGCGTAAGTCTATGGTATCGGCCCCGTGTTGATCTGGGCGGGCGGAAACAGGCCGCCCGCCCGGATTCATTTCTGGTTTTCGTTTCTCTTTTGTCTCAAACTGTTTTGGAACTTGTCATTGAATCGTATCTTATAAGAGTCACGTTTGCTTCCTGATTCTATTGATAATGAACACAAATACTTTTTATATAAATAAAATATTGAGGAAATTCATCAAGATAAAACACGTAACTATTAAATTTTTTTGTATGGATCTGTCTTTTCTTTAAGTTACGCATAACACTTTTGTGGTAGGTAATGGTGAACGTCGTGGCCAAACATTCAAGTACATAAAATGAAAACAAAACTACATTATAAATAGTATTGTTTCAGCAAACAACGTGAAGGGGACACGGCATGTAGAGTTCTTTCGATGAAGATGAGTAATACTTTCCTGCTTGCGCGAATGAGATATGGTTTACTCGCCCATCTATAGCTACGAGTACTTACCGGCAATAAGCCAGCTCCCCCCGCGCCCACTCAAACAATCCTACCAACACCCACGGTCTCTCGGTCTACTCATTACAAATGCAATTTTATTCATTATTTGTAATCTACTTCAATCGAATAGGGTCTCGGTATAAATCACTTTTAGGATTTGCTCAATAGGACGTATGTAGATTGAAGCTTTTAGTGTGATATTTAAATGCGATGTGTCTCAGAGATGGTGGATGCGGTGCTAATAAAGCCGATGCCACAAGCGAACGTCTTCGAATCAATACCTACGACTGAAACTCATTTGACTTAGACAAATAACTGCTCTCTTATTTTCCTGCGCTCGTGACTTAGGATTTATTTAAATCTTGTAGAGGTACGTACGATTTGGCTGTGTCTAAAAGCTACACATATATTATACAGGGTGTATTAAGACGACTCCCGAAAATTAAAGGTACAAGCACACCTACCGTTAGTAATAACCCTAGTGAAAACCAAATTTATTTATCTTGAAGGATGTTCAACTTATAACTGTTTTTGTGAATGTGCAAAATGTTTATTCCAGAGAATCCTAGGAAAATGGAAATGCAAAAAGGAGGCAACAACCGCTGCTAATGAACTGAATCCCAAGTTGTAATTACTATTTTCATCCTAGCCTGATTTTTGAAAGTGCTAAGTTATGAAGTTGAAAATATTGCTTTAATTTTTTTATAACGAAAATCGATCAAGATAGGACTGAACGAGCATTTTGTTTAATTTTTCAAAAGTGGTTTTAATACACTCTGTATAACATAGATTAATAATACATCAATAACAACCAGACACAAAACAAACAAATATGTTCATTCATCTCACAAATATTTGTACCTAGTTTTAGGGAACCGAATAAGCCAAAAAGCTGAAAGCTGAGCTGAGCTTGTCCAGCCATAATTTATATAGAACTATCTTTTACCCGCGATGTTGTTCGCGCAGATCAGATACACGAAATCGGTTTTACCGACTTTATCGTAAAAAATTGAAATTCCTAAAAATCAAATGCAAATCTGGGGAAAAAAGTAGCCTATGTCCATCCCAAGACTTTAAACTATCTCCGTTTGAAATTTCATCGCAATCGTTTTTTTTTTCATCAATCAAAAATTTCAATCAATAAATTAAAAATTGTATCTATTCCCAGATAATTTTATTATCATAAGTGCTGCTCGAGCGCTCCCGTGCTTTGGATGGCACGTTAAGGTGTAGCTCTTGGCTTTAAAAAGTCGTTAAGCCATGACAGAGGCCTTAAAAACTCCATCACCAAAGTGGGCCACTAACTTATATTCAACTTACTTGCATGTAGGTAATATGGAAAACCATTTAGAATTATAAGCGGCGATTGACTAGCAACCTGTCACGTGCTACTAATGTCTGTCTATATTACTGTTGTCACTACTGCAAAATTTGGGCTTATGCCAAACGTATGTTTTGAGCGTGCCCCTAACTACCCCCTTAGCTATTTCTCGAGGATCTGAGCTCCATCCAAGAGACCTAATAGAATCTCCTATATTTTTGAATTACTTTTGGTGTCATTTATGGAAGATACTGTAAATATCTCGCCCGTGTAATATTTCCTTCCATTACTTTAATTCCATGTTCAAAGTTTATCATATAAATTCAAAGCATTTTTAACTTAAGTAGCAAATTTAGTAAAAATATTAATTATTACCTAATGCAATAAAAACATCTCAAGGTCTACATACTGAATCTAATTTTATTAAAGGTTATTCTTACGGTGATAACAATTATAATTAATTGGTGAAGACTAAGATTGAACTATGAAATTGTATTTTTCTTGTGTACGAGTATTGTGTTAATATGTATACTTATAATGATCTACTATTTGAATGTACTATTGTCTAACATGCTCCAACATCAGAAGTAATGTGAGTGCTATTGTTTGTGTAAGTGTGTAACAATAATACTCAGGTGTCAGAGAGTTGTAAAGAGTAAGGTGATGTTTGTGTTAGTGATAGGCGCTAGCGGGAGCGGGTAGCGGCTGGCAACGCACAGAGCGTGCGCTAGCAGCAACAACGCCACAAAGAGTGACTTCGTCTTCGGCTCAGCGTCGCGCGCCGAATCGCCGCAATTGGTCGCTCGCCACCGTCCCGCCCAGGGGAGGGGGCCACGCACACAATCTCACGCTCACCTAAGATAATTTATTTTATGTTATACCGTTTGAATATTTTATATCTGTGTGAGTTTTTTCGGTCGGTATGCGTTCAGTGTGAAATATTCGCGCGATAAGAAAGAAGAGGGGAACAGATCGATCGGGGACGTTGCGCTTTTTATTTCGATACCGCGTTGTGTTATTGCCGTTTCTTAATTGTAGTCGCCGAATATCGTTTCATATTATTTAAAGCTGGAACTGAGAGCTTCTTTCTCAGTTGAACTGTTTCAATTATTTTTTTTAAGTTATTATACTAATAAGTTAAAAATAAAATCAAAAGGGCATAATTTTTTTTTTAATATGCGAGTTGTGATTATAAAATTAGCGTTTTATATGCACTCGAACTAAAACTTATTTTGTAACTAGGTAGGAAAGGAATGTATGATAAAACGACGAAAATATTGGTAACTTAATTTTTTTTTGTTATCTATGACTACTTAATACAAAATCTGATTTAAAAATTGTTGTATGCTTAACCAATAAGATATCAATATCTATAGTAGGTACGTATAAAGTTTTTTTTTCACTTTATAGGTATGATCATATCACAAAAAGTTATGAAATCTTATCTCATAGGTACAATTCTAAAAAGAAAATAATAATATTTCATAATCTTTCAGAGCCTCGATCAAAAGTAGCTTACCTATCTAATAATGGTATTTCAGGTCACAAATAATATCTGTTACTAGTTTCGTTAAAACCGATTGAAATAAACAGCCAAACATCCTCGTAAACTTTTGTACTAAATTTGAAATATTAGTTTATTTTAGTTTCAACGTGTCTTAGTTTTCGATAAAGACGCCTGTCACAGATTAGGTACCTACATACCTACCCATTTATTAATGATGACTTGACAAAGAAGTCGAGCGAGTCGCTTAGCTTGGTTTGTCGTTCGCTATAAAGACACAGCTGGCAGTTACACATTCAAAAGATCATTTAATACTGCTGCCAGTGCTAAATGTTTCCACCACTAAAACGACCCCAGTAGCAATAAGTATACGCTACCTAAGCTATCAAGTATACAACCGGCCATAATCGCCAACTTTACAGACTGACACTATAACTAGGATTGGTAGGTAGATCTACCTACCGGACAACATTAATGTACCTACTTAGCTTGTGTAAATAATAATTACAACGTTGTGGTTACCTTTATTCAAAATATGTAAAGCTACGAGTATCATTAAGTCAACGCTTCGGCAAACTAGCTCGTTTTGCGCATCGTCACTGTTAATTATCACAATATATAAGTATACAATTAAATAAAAGAGACCGCTTCGTACCAATACTGACATAAAAAAATACGAGAAAAGAAAGAGAAAGAGCTTTAAAAAAGAAAGGAGTGCATCTACCCCCACCTCCGATCGCCCCCACCGCGGCGGGCCGCCCCTGTGGCGGGCGCCACCCACCGCACCGCAAAAATCGAGAGCGACGACGGCGGCGCGGGGTCAAACGGCGACGCGAGCGTGAAAAGAAGGAGCGGTGTGCGAGCAACACGCACACAAGAACGAGTGTGCGTGTGCGCGCCGAGCGGGACGGCCGAGGCAAGAGCGGGACGGCGGCGCCAATTACTATCACCTGGCGGGCAGCTACCGCATTACCCACTGCCGCCGCGCGCGCGACCACGCGCCCGCTGCACCACGCGGCTCGCTCCGCTCCTGTGACGCTCCGTAGTCCGCTGCCACTCTGACTCTGCACCGCAATCGATATTCGCATCGCCGCCACTTCCACCGCGAGTGCATCCGTCTCCCGCGAACTTCTTAACTTCCGTTCCTCCGGGGATGCACCGTCAGCCGCTTCAACTCGCATCCTGGAAGTAGAGCCGGCGCGACCTAACATGCTACTGTGAACTGTGTGTGCCCCAGTGACTCGGACTCCTTCAACTGTGATTTATAACAAGTTAAATTCCAAGTGAAAAATGACGTCTCAATTTGCCTTCAGAGGATCTCCACCAAATCAGGTAAGTTTCAAAACGAAACTTTTAAAAAACTTTCCTTTATCGAAAATCAATTTGGGAAATTTTCTAAGAGCCTATAGCGATCTGAATTTTAGTCTGATATTAAAATCATTTCAATCTAATTTTAATAATTCAAGTACCACTAACAGAATTTTATATTATTGTGGAATCCTTGGTATGTTTACATGTTATGTTGACAGATGAGATATTTTTAATTTAATAAAGCATTCCTTTAGTTAACTAAAAGTCTCAACATAATATCCAGTAAGAAAATGATAATAGGTAGGTTGTACTTACAATAATATTTCTACCAGTATTAAAACACAATGTTATCATAATTAACATTTTCCATATCAAACTTCATAAATTTTCTCAATAAAATTAAAATACAAATATTTATGTGTATAGATTATTATGTACGTACATGTACCTAAGTTCATTCTTATTATTGTTGGAATAAAGCATAAAAAATTGGAAACCGATTCGATTAGCCTTCGCAAAATAAACGAACTCTTAGTAAGTTAAATTAAATTAAAGATAGCAATATTATGTAAAAAAATCAAAATCAAACGACAACCACTGATAACGATATTTTCGTAACAGTTGTCTTATCTAATATAATAAAAGATTATTAAATATAATTAATAAAAGATAACAAGTAACACCTTATTCAGTGAGTTCTTAGTTAGTGTCAATTTTAATTATCAAATAATTAAAATGGACACTTGGATTGATTAGATCATATTTTTTTAAAAATGGAAAATTTAAACTATTTATTTTTATAATAAATTATTTTTAAAAATCCATTTAATCTATATCATACTCGTACATACATTACCTATACCAATACTAGTTTAAATGTATTTTATAAGTACTAATTTGAAATATGTAGGTATCTTCTCTTCTCAAAAAGTCAAGCATTACTCCATCGATTTTATATTTTATTTTTGTCAACTATTAAGGTTTTATATTTTCCCACTTGCCGTCTTCTTCATCACCAGTAATTCTTTCTAAAACCATAATAACACAGTTTTTAAAAAATTATAAGCAAATCCTAGTTTAAAAAACAAAAAAGATTCAAAGAAAAATCGAAACCCAAGTCGAAAATCCATAGAAACTTTATGGAAACAATTAACAACTATATTTTTTTCAACATCTGTAGGTAGGTACAACCAATTTATCCGCTTTATAGGTTTTTAATCACTACATAGTATAAAGCAAAGTCGCTTTCCGCTTCCCGCGTCTGTATGTATGTATGTTTGCTTATATCTTTAAAACTACACAAAGGTTTGATGCGGTTTTTTTTAATAGATAGAGTGATTCAGGAGGAAGGTTTATATGTATAATAACATGCTACCCGTGCGAAGCCGGGGCGGGTCGCTAGTGAAAATATAAAATAAATATTGGTAGACATTTCACACAGCGCCATCTAGCCCCAAACTAAGCAAAGCTTGTACTATGGGAACCAGAATACTAATAAACGTTTTTTTTGTTGTAAATAAATACTTATTATACATAACACCCAGACACAGAACAAACATCTATGTTCATCACACAAATGTTTATCCCGGGTGGGAATTGAACCCGTAACCTACAGCGCAGAAGTCAGAGCTACTACCAACTGAGCTGTGAGGAATTTTATACTCAACATAGGTTTGTGGATCGCTGCGTTTCCCGAAAGAAATGGCGACGAAATAGTTAGGTAGTACCTACCTACCTACCTAAATCTAGCAATTGATAACTACACCTACAGCTACAGCAAGACAATATTTTCAGCACGAGTGATCAACCAACAATTACTTATTCAAATCTGTAATTACGGTGGTTCCATCATTCAAAGGCAAACTATAGTCGAAAATTAAATGATGTAACTTTGAAACAAGTATTGTTACGAAATTTTGTTTTCAGTTCGTGAGTAGACCCCAATGTTTGATTGGACCCAATTTAAAAAATGACAGTAAGGCTAGGCAATGCAAGTAAAACTCGAGTTTGGGAGTAACTTTTAAAATGGTATTCAATCGTATCTGGTGTTATCAATGAATACTGCCAGCACCTTGACCAAATCTGCGACTTTTTATCAGAGACTGCTTATTTTGTTTTTTTTTTATAGGCCATGTTAGAACTGACTTATTCAGGCGGTCTCACTCAGTATATTTTTACAATAAATAAATTCGCCTAAGTGCGTGTATACAGCTAACAGAGGGTTCCGAATTTTCCGCTTCATGAATTTAATATTGGTAGTAAGAAAGTCCGTTACAGGTTAAAAAAAAATACTAGGTTAGTACCTACCGTCTAGTCGTCAATTTCGGAACTAACCTGATATTTTTAATTTTCCATCAATTCTTTTTAACAGATCCTTTCTGCTTTTTTAGTATTACCTAAAAGATTCAAGTAATAAGTATTGTTTAGTTAATAAATATTAGCGTTTTTGGTAAATTAAATTAGAAAAGTAATAGCTAAAATTAACGCAATTTTTAGGTATGCAGTTACATGTGTTAAAAGATTTTTCATCATTCAATAAACCAATTAAGATAAAACAGTTTTATTATAATTTAAATTCAAATTGCGCACACGCTATTAGGATACATTAAAGTTTCTCACGTCTTAATAGTGGTTTCTAGATTAGCTCAAACAAAATATATCTAATATTATCATAGATGTTACTTTATGTCAAAATCCTACATAGAAAAACATACTTAGATTTTACCTAAAAGATTATTTTAGACGACACCAATAATAATTTTGTAACATGGTTTTATTCATAAAATGTTTATTTTTGGAACAATGCACATTATCTGTACCTAAATACTTTTCTTCAATATAATTCTTCTATAAATTCGTATTTTAGGACTTTGTCTTATTATCTTTTAGAAGTTAGATCTTTTCATCAGTTTAGATGAGTGAGTGATCTACGGACATAAGCGTCGGCGTCGGTAAGCGTTGTCACAACTATAGATTCCCTTCGGGAGCGGAATTAGGGTTGCCAGATGGTCGGGATTCCGACGAAATACAAATTGTCCTGACAAATTTTATTTCATATTAATTATTTTTCTCGAAATCCAGACTTTTAAAAATTTTGCCCAGAAATTCTGATCATCCCATCCATTCTACGCGGAACCCTGAAAATTAGTACGCATAACTATTCATTTATTAATCCACAAAGTTACATAAAAACAATGCAATCATGTTACATAGGTACTTGCATTATTTTCAATTGCAATTTTAGACCGAACACTGTGTTTTACATCTGTGACACACAGACATCATTTTTTATTAACTTACTCGTAAATGTTTCACAAAATGTAGCATTTTTTACATATTTTAACATCCTACAGATTTCAGTATAACAGCTTTTATTTTTTTGTAGTAATTTTTTTTATACTTAACTTTATTTGAATACATTAAGGCGCTCCCAGTCGACGATTGTTTTTGTTCGAAACGAAAAAATAAATACTTGTGAACAAGCCACATCTCCTATTTTATAATGTACTAGCTGACCCGTGCCCGCTTCGCTGTGCGTAAGACATTTGTAATACTATCGCGGACTTTATTGTAGAAAAAAAAATGTGTTTATTTACGACATTACATTAGAAACCTCTAAAATTATCAGTGTTTCTCTACTATATTATGCATGTATTATACATATAAACCTTCCTCTTGAATCACTCTATCTATTAAAAAAAACCGCATCAACATCCGTTGTGTAGTTTTAAAGATATAAGCAAACATACATACATATTACATACAGACGCGGGAAGCGGAAAGCGACTTTGCTTTAAACTATGTAGTGATAGTATATGTGAATAAAGATGTACCCATCTTAAACCACTTCGATAAATAATCCTACCGACCGCTGCAATGACGACAAACACACGTCGGAGCGTGGTCCGCCTTAGCTTTTCGAATAAATTAATGATATAAATTATGTATAATTACTTATCAAAAATCTATTCTAATAGAAATCTAGATTTACATATTACCTATCTTTAACAATAAATCACAAGTTGATTTTAATAGTAGGTATATAAAATATTTCGATCATAAATTCTAAAACGTATCATTTTGTAATAATATCTTTATCGTGAAAAGTTTCTGCTATTATGTTTTCAGCTTAATAGAAATCTAGGTAGGAACCTGAAGTAAAAATAGGAGATGTGGCTTGTTCAGAAGTATTTCTTTTTTCGTTTCGAAAAAGAGCAATCAGCGACTGGGAGCCTCTTAATATAAAATTTACTGCAAAACCACGTGACTTAGGAGTATAAAAAGGTACATAATAATGAGTGACAGGTACCCAGAATAGGAAAAAATATTTGAACACTGGCTTTTATCCGCGACTACGTCCGCGTAGATTTGGAAATTAGATTTTTGACGAATTTATCGTAAACATTGTAATTAAAAAAGTTTAAACTATCTCTATATTAAATTTCATCACAATCGGCCCAGCGGTTTAACCATGGTAACGTCAAAGACAGACAGACAGAGATACATTCGCATTTTTAATATTAAGTATAGATAAAGCAAAAATTTCTCCCAACAGCGACGGGGACCAAACCCTCACTCACATAACTCGCGTTCCAGCCTGACACTCTACCACTGAGGCAGTGAGTTAAGGTGGTTAAGAACTCTCAAATTAAAGTAGAGACGCCACTTACAAACACAGCGTTTATAAAGTTAGATTTAGTTTCAAAAGCTCTAAAGCTGTGGTAATCCGTTGAGGAAAGAATTAAAAATTCCTCTACGCTTCCGTGCTAAGCTCAAATTGAACATTGAAATTTATGCTTCTACCCCAACTCTAATTGCAGTTTGATCGAGTTCTAAGTTTTACCGTTGATAAGTTATTGAGTAAGAAAATAGGTATTGAAGATGCCACTTAATTGGTAGCTGCATATCTGATTCGCTTTATGTAAACTACAACTGCAATAAAGAACATAGTAGGTACTCGTATAAAGAACAATAATAAACAATAAAAAACAATCTAATGTTTAAAATGACCAAACAATTACCTACCTGCAATCATTGTTTAACTGTAAAAACATTGCATGTATTCAATTTCAAACAGTTTAAAGACTCCAAGGTTAAATCTTGCACACAGTCTTTAAATACGAAGTCATCATAAACCAAAACAAAAAATACAAATCAATGGGGATTTTATTTTGTACAAAATGGCGGTATACCCATGTTGTTTTGAATAAATAATTAAATTGAATTGAATTGAGTTCGAAATAGCTTGATTCTTTTCGGTTCTGTAAAACTTGGCAGAAGATAATTCAAACTAAATTGACTACCAGGCAGTATCTAGTTATTTCGAAAAATACTTTATCTCAAGTGGGTAGTATTAGATTCACTGTCACCCTTATTAGCTATCTGATAAGAGTTTATTAAATTTCATAGCCTGTTGTATTAATATTGAAGCCATTGAATTTATCTAACTATTCTGTTCAATATGCTACAATCAAAGTAAATTGTGAGTAGGCAGTCCAATGTTAATAAAGATAGTGTTATAAAATTATTCGATCAGTGAACGAGTGCGTGCTCGATCTACTTTCGCTATCTCTTTTGATAAGAGTCCCGCAGACCCACTCCCTCCGCGAAGGGGATTATCCTCATTATTTCTCAGTTTCGGAGCTCTTGCCTCGCCGCGGCGACAGGCCCCACGATATGTCATTAACAGGTTCTGAAAGTTCGATCGCATTCTAGCAATTATGACTGCCTATTTGACTTCATAACATAACACCGCAGCATAAGCATACCTCGACTTTAAATACACTCGCTCACTTACTTGTTTTGATGTTCTTTTTTCATAGCAGAAAGGTCCCATTGCCTTCATGGTACGTTTTTATTTAAATAGCAATTAAGAACAAGAATGGGCTGTAAACGTTTATATTGCGTTGTATCGTACGTTTTAAGAGCCGAGGCTTACTAAACCCCGAGTGGCATCATTTTACGTACACAAATAAACAACTAGTTTGAATTGTTTCGGTTTATACTGACCGATATCGTATAATTAACGCTGTTTAAACCTATTTTGCGTATTGATTAAACACCATTTAATATTCCTTTATGGTTTACATGTCTGTGACTGAAAAGATGAGGAGCAATAGGTTTGCGTCGTGAGCAATGAGAAGGGAAGAAAATTATGTAACGAGAAGAAGAATGTTAGGAATGAAAGATAGATGTAGAAGTAGAGGTACACCAAAGAAAAGATGGATGGATGTGAATGATGATATGGGTAAGAAAGAAGTGAGTGATAATAAATTCTAATTTAAATTAAAAAATCATTTAGTTCAATAAAATCACAAGGATCACTTTGAAACGTCTTAGGAACTAGGTAAAGCTACGCCGATTCCACGCGACCAAACCTAGAAGAATCAGGCAACAAACACGGCTTGGGATCTACCTTTTTTTTTAATGATCCTTTCCTTAATGCTATGAGCTTATAGAGCTCCAGTGTGGTGCCAATCGAACAAGGTGAAGGCTCAAATAAGAATAATAATTAAAAGTACCTACTACTCAAGTACGTACAACAATAAGAAAATAACTAAAGAGCTTCAGCACAAATTCAAAAAGCAGCACACGCTACACTTGATTTAGAAATAAAACCTAAAGATAAAAGAACTATTTGCTTAAAAATAAATGATAGAGGGAAATGGAAGAAAAATACATGTGCCGACCCCTCTTACTGGGAAAAGGGAAGATGATGATAGTTTACACAAAGTCTAGTTGAAATAATGAAGAGGTGTTCAAAAAATTATTCCCATTATCATCATAAGTACACGAGTATGATTCCACTGACTCAAGCAAGATCATTGACCGTGAATTTATAAAACAGAACGAGTCTCTGAATTTCAAACAAAGTGCGTTCGAACTGTAAGAAGCCTGTAAATATGTAGTAGAATAGATAATAATCTTTAATGTTGAACAGAACTTTTGATAATTGAAATAAGACAAATCGATCCTAATCGAGATAACTGATTCTAATCCTTCGTTTAACGTAGAATAAAGCAACAGCAGTGAAAGCTTGAATAGGCTGGTGGATCAATGTTTTAATGACAATACAGTCTACAGTTCATCTAAGTTTCACTGTCATCTAAGTCATCAAGTCATCTAAAAAAGACAACAAAAGTTTTTTTTTAATTATTTTAAAGGCTCATTCAAAACAAGCTTTACAAATGATAGGGAATATTTTATGAATTAAAACTATCGTGGCTGTTGCTCGTTTCAACTTTAAATACGGTTAATTACCACGTTTTCAGGGTTCTGTATCCATAGATAAAAACGGGTCTCCATTAGTAAGACTCCGCTGTCTGTTTGTCTGTCACAAGGCTGTATCACATGAACCGTGATAGCTAGACAGTTGAAATTTTCACAGATGATGTATTTCTGTTGCAACAACAAATTATACTAAAAACAGAATAAAATAAATATTTAAGTGGGGCTTCCATACAACAAACGGGTTTTTTTTTGCCGTTTTTATAGATAATGCGAGTCGGACTCGCGCACGAAGGGTTCCGTACACCCTTCGTGCGCGAGTCCGACTCGCACCGGTTTTTTTGTTGTATGTTTTCGCCGATCTGCCGTTGATCGCAAATGCGAGCCATCCTCATGATGAAGAGCATCATAATTGACTCGAAACGTCAGCAATACAAGAAAAAACGTGGTAATTGGCCATATTTATAGTTAAAATATTTTAAGAGTCATAAATATTAATTTAATAAATAAATCTTTTAACTTTTTTTGTTGGTAAATATTATTTACTTTGTTTGTTTTGATTTACGAGTTTGGCTTTAAATTTTCGAGGTTAAAGAACGTTCTTGCATCAGATGTTTTTATTAATCTGAGAAAGATGCCTGGAGTTCATATTATTGCAATTTTTTCTTAAACGAAGTTAGCTAAATTAAATGAAAATGTGATTCTTCTAGCCTTCATTTATTACTTACTTAACACTACTCGATGTTTCATTTTTTAGGGTTCCGTACCCAAAGGGTAAAAACGGAACCCTATTACTAAGACTTTGCTGTCCGTCTGTCTGTCCGTCTGTCACAGGGCTGTATCTCATGAACCATGATAGCTAGACAGTTGAAATTTTCACAGATTATGTATTTCTATTGCTGCTCTAACAACAAATACTAAAAACAGAATAAAATTAATATTTAAGGGGGGCTCCCATACAACAAACGTGATTTTCGCGTTCTAGCGCCATCTAGTTTCATTTGATGTTACTACGTTACGTAACACGTACGTACGGAACCCTTCGTGCGCGAGTCCGACTCGCACTTGGCCAGTTTTTTATATTGATCTTGGTTGTCGCCCCATTTTTTCTAAATGTACTCTCTAGTCATTGTTAACTCTAGGAACTAATCACAAATAGATACACAACTTTTTTTTTTAATTGCTGATGAACAATTAATTTTAATTGCTATTATTTGCCAAACAAAAATTAAGGCTATTAAAATTAATTGATCAAAAAAATATTCTTAGACATTTCAAAAGCATCCTTTTATGACAATATTATTTTGATATCAAAGAAAATAGTAAAAAAAGATAGAGCTTAAAGAAATTATTTTTGTTAGCGTCCAGTGCTCTACCATCAAAACCGCTAGGTACTTATGAATAAATACGTGAAAAGTATTCAAAATAGTAGAATATTCGAGTATGATGAAATTACAAGAACATTAATTAATTATCACAGCTAAGAAGGCTTAACTAATTTACGAGTAATAGTTGAGTTTATAATCGGTTATTTTCGTAGTGAACGAAGTTTTTAAATAACTTAAAAGTATGCTTCTGTTACCTCCTGACCAATTTAAGTTTAAATAGACACCGACTTACCGTCATGTTAAATAAGTTAACTAATCCGTACCTACTGACTTCGGAACCCTTTACGGTGTGTGGTCCGACATGCACTTGGCCATTTATTGATTTTAATATTGACTGGCCTCACAGCTCAGTTGGTAGCTCTGCCCTCTGCGCTGTAGGTTGTGGGTTCGATCCCCACCCAGGACATATATTTGTGTGATAAACATTGATGTTTGTTCTATGTCTGGGTGTTATTATGTATCATATGTATGTATTTACAAAAAACAAGTATATAAGTATTCTATCAGTTATCTAGTTCTCATAGTACACGCTTTGCTTAGTTTGGGGCTAGATGGCGCTGTGTGATAATGTCTACCAATATTTATTTATTTTATTGTAATACACAAAAGTCTAAATCGATTTGATAAAAAGTGATGTGGAAGCGCTCCACACAAAACATTAGTCATATGCACATAAATTAGTAGGTAGGTAGGTACCAATTAAGGTGCTATTGTAGTAGTATTTCACCAAAATTACGCAAATAAATTGTCGCTTGCCTATGATAAACAATAATATTTATCACATGTTTAACAAAACCAACCGCTTGTTTTCGGCTTTAAACAAGAACAAAACACTTTTGTTACAATAACAATATGGATCGCGCTTGAATATGCACATAATTGACTCAAATACATAATTTAACATATTGACATGACATTGTACCCAAACATATAGTTAACGTAAATTTTGATATCAAACTGGATGAAACAAAAGACGATAATTATGTACTTTTAGACGTCTACCTAAGTTACTTTATATAGGTCAAGTTCTCGACTCGCCTCGAGAGTTCCGTTCCGAGTATTGGGTTGCACGCATATTGTTAAGATTACATTTTTTGGGCTCAAACATTTCAATTTACACTGATATTATAAGGAGGTAAAATTTGTATTTTTCTTTGTACCGAATAAGCTAATAAACGACTGCACGATTTTTTTCAAGTAACATTATCGGCGAGTAACATTAGTTATTATTTTATTAAAAAGAAATTGAAGTTCCCAGCGAAAATTGCAATAATGTACGAGTAAAATGCTATCTTTTTTTTTCTTAGTAAAAATCTTCATTAGTATCCCCGTGCAAAGCCGGGGCGGACTGCTAGTAGTGTAAAATTTAATGTGGACTAATTATTGCAATCATCGTATCATATTGTCATAATTAAACACTATAATGCGGTTGAAATTTAATAACTTGCGAGAGAACAGGTCAGTGGAAGTCATATGAGTAGAATCATGTCTATAAGACAAACTCCAATATTGCTACAACGGCCACTGAACTGATCAAGATAGCAACATGATGTTTAAACAGTTACAATATTTATTTGCATCTCTCATCAATCAAACGCAGAATTTATAAAACAATGAAACTAGATAAAATAAATCAACAAATAGTTTTGCTTCAAGAACAAACACAGCTATCACCACTTGTTATAAGAAACAAGATGCATTACAACAGAAAAAAAAACTTCGTGTTGTTATATTACAGATACATTTTTTTTTTGTTTTTCATGAAGCATAGGATACGATGACGATACGATCGACATAAATTAATACATTTACCCGTACCTTAGGTACCTGTTGACCCAAATTCTTAGATACAAAGTCTTTGTCGTAACTTTATCTTGCGGTCTATTTTATAGTCTGGAGAAGTAAATAAAGTTGAAACTCCGGCGCTACTATGTAGTATCCACATCGAATGTGGTCCAGCGAACTTTTGCGCCATGGTTCGGGCACGCGAAGTGTAACCTCGGGAACATAAACAGAGAAACAAAGCTGTGGACCATTTAACTTAATAATGAGCCATGAACGAACAATATTCATTATTTTTGCAGTTGCGCTCAACCGTCGCGTCGCCTACTGACTCCTTTTTGTTCCAATTCTTAATTCTGGTGCCCTTTTGACTTTAATTAAGCGTACCTACATAATAAAAAGCAAATGTTTAAGTAAATTTCGCTCAGGTACGCTATTGTTCTTAGTAATGAGCCGCTGTTTAATATTATTTGGAGTAAAAAGTTTTTGAAGTAAGGCATCCACCACTTGCGTCAATCAAAGTTAGCCTCGTTTACTCGAGTTAATCCATATACTTACTTGCAGGCAAGGAGGCTATGGAAATACAACTATGGTATACATTTTAAAACAGCAAATCGAGCAGTAATTTCATCAGATTATAACTACTTAGCACATTTTATGAAATCTAAATATTATAATCTAAAAGAGAGTGCGAGTTGTGAGTTTGTACCTATGTATGCGGAGGCTAATCTCCGTAACTACGGCATCTATTTGAATAATTATTTCACTGTTTAAAAGGTACATTATTCTAGATAGATATAGGGCGCTTTGTATTCGAGTACCTACCACGCGGTTTATAATCCACCGACCGAGAGGAGTTCTGGTTTCCAATCCCACTGGGTCTGTAACTTTTGATTGTTATATTTTTTTGTGTTTTTTATTAAAACTAGTGTAAATTAATCCTAATAATATTATAAATGCGAAAGTTTGTGAGTTTGTTTGTATGTTTGTGCCTCAGTCAGGCCTACACGACAAAACTGATTAAAATGAAATTTGCTGTAGATGTAGATATTAGAAAAACATCCCCAAAATGACAAAAAACGCATAAGTTATGATTTTAGTATAGTTGGCGTTGGTGTGAAAAAAATCTGACATCAATGCGATTAGTGAAATTTCGACAGGACAACGTCTTTCGCGGGTCAGCTAGTCTTGTATATTTAAAGATATATAAACTATGTGTATTTTTTCCATAAGCCAGAAACTCTGTGACTAGAAGTCACTGAGGCAGCATGAGCAATAACACGCGCGTTCCTGATCAGGTAGTTGAATGAAACCTGGCTTCTCGGAAACTTTAATTATTTTCTTCGAAATCGTGTCCACTGTTCTTCGTGTTACTCAATTTCGAAGCTACCTACTTGTTTCAGTGCTGGTAATAAAGTTCAGCATTTTACGTTTTAAATAGATTTTAAATTTCTTTTCACGCAGTAAAATTTAGTTGCATGCGTAGTTCTTGAGAAAGTATTTAATATTTTGAGAATCTAAAATTTAAATAAGACCCATAGATTTAAAAACTTGAGTGTGGTGTCGTTTACTCGTTTGAAAGTTCGGAAAATTATATGTCAAAAGCAAACACTCGACTGCAAATCACCTATTAAAAAACATCTAGACAGACTTATTATCATTACAGATTTCTAGGTGATAGAAGTATCCAGTTTTTTTTTCGTTTCTATACACGAGTTTTTGACTACAATGTCTTCAAGGGTTTGAAGACATTGTAGCCAATGTTTTTATGCACATACTTTTTGCAGTAAGTAGTACCTAAGCATTCCAGGCGTGTCGGATTGCATGCCCATCGCCTGTGTAAAAATAAATATAAAAGTTCAATATCAAAACAGTTTAAAAAAATCAAAGACAAAATTTGAGATTGATTGATATATGCAATTCAAAATATGGCTAATAAATTACTTAAGAAGACAATAACAACATAATGACAACGCTAAATAACGGACCCTATCAGAGGTTGAGTTATAGTTGGAAGCAAAAAAACGTTTTTTTATTAAATTCGGTGTTTTTAGGGTTCCGTACTCAAAGGGTAAAATCGGAACCCTATTACTAAGACTTCGCTGTCCGTCTGTCTGTCTGTCCGTCCGTCCGTCTGTCTATCACAGGGCTGTATCTCATGAACCGTGATAGCTAGACAGTTGAAATTTTTACAGACTATGTATTTGGTTGCTGCTATAACAATAAATACTAAAAACAGAATAAAATAAATATTTAAGGGGGGCTCCCATACAACAAACGTGATTTTTTGCCGTCTTTATAGATAATGGTACGGAACCCTTCGTGCGCGAGTCCGACTCGCACTGGGCCGGTTTTTTAGACTATGTTTAAATGAGGTAGAGAAGTACAAAAAGTAAAAATCGGAGGCTTTAGTATTTTTATCAAAGCTATCTTTTTGTTCAATACATCGTCCGTCATCAAATAGAGGTCCGACCATAGATTTTTCAATTTGAAAAATGTGTGTTTTCTTATAGGAAACCAGTTAGTATTCTTATATGCAACAACTGAAAAAATTGGCGTGTGCTAATTAATTTGGTTGTGCCTCTGCATACTTTTCTTAGAAATCTTTTAAGTACATTTAGGGGTTTTTACTAGTGAGTACATTTCTTCACTACATAGTATAAAGCAAAGTCGCTTTCCGCTTCCCGCGTCTGTATGTCTGTATGTATGTTTGCTTATATCTTTAAAACTACACAACGGATTTTGATGCGGTTTTTTTTAATAGATAGAGTGATTCAGGAGGAAGGTTTATATGTATAATAACATGCTACCCGTGCAAAGCCGGGGCGGGTCGCTAGTAAAGCATAAGAAAATTCCTCCAAGACCAAAGTAAACAACAGATTTTCCTTGAATAACCGTCAATTAGGTTGCGTCAAGACTTCAGATCTTTCATTGGCGCCCCTAATCAGACAGACGCGTCATAGAGTCGTGAAACTTTATTACCAACATTGTGAACTTAAAATACACATGTATGACAATTACTGGTGGTGTAGCACCGGCTTCAGACAGTTGAAACGCTCATATATCATTAGTTCACACCTCGTCGAGTCGTCGCGTTGCGTCGCGCGTCGCCCCGAATCATTCGCGCCCACGAACCGCTTTCGTTACTCGTAAGTTGTGCCACACACCCGCGGAATGTTGAGAACCGTTGAGTGAACTGTTTCACATAGCTCCTTTCAACAATACACTTTAAACTTCACTCTTGAAACCAGAGTATATAGTTGTAGTGTTATTGAAACTGACCACTTGATTAAAACTGAAGCGATCCGTTTTAATATATATATTGACACTAAACATTTCGGTACGTTTTTCGAACAGAAAAATCCATTGATGCATGCCGGGATTCGACGAACCCACATTTAATTTATTTTTAATAAGTGCTCCGAACAATAAATTATTATAGTTTCGCACTTCAAAAAGTAAATAAAAAAAGTTCTTATAAAAGGGTTTATACCCTTTTTATAAGAACACTCTAGCGTATATCTGTCACAGCCACTTTGCTGCAAAACGAGAGACGCAGACATTTGAAATTTGGCACAGGTGTCAGTAACTCGCTATATTTTGAATAGTCAAAGATAAAAGGTATTTATTTATTGTATTGTTTGTATCATTTGAACGAACAACCTGTGGGTTCACACACTTAAAAACAATACCGTTTCAATAACTTTACATTTTTAATTTCCAAAGCTAGAATATTATTCGGGTTAATTGATTCTGTAGAGTACTATAGGAAACATGCAGATTTTTATGCACTAGGTTACTGAATAAAATTAGATTTTTATTTGTAACTAGCAGTCCACCCCGGCGTCGCACGGGTGTAATAATTTTATGGGTAATTTTTTTACACCTTGGGTTACATTATCGAAGTTTTCATACGGATCCCTAATAGTTAGACAAATAGTATTATGGATTTTTTTTGTAGATATTGATGTTATCTATAAAACTGTAATACATTACTTTGCTCTATTGTCAATAATTTCTGCAGCGTATGCGATATAAGGATTTTTTTTTTCACACTTTGGGTTACATTATCC
Organism: Hydriomena furcata; assembly: GCA_912999785.1. Lineage (NCBI taxonomy): Eukaryota > Metazoa > Arthropoda > Insecta > Lepidoptera > Geometridae > Hydriomena > Hydriomena furcata. The sequence goes on from OU538821.1 coordinate 8,382,867, forward strand.
TTAATATTTTTGAAAATATTATATAGCCTATGTTCATCAAGGATAATGTAGGATTCTAATGGTAAAAGAATTTTTGATATAGGTCCAGTAGTTTCGGAGCCTATTTGATGCAAACAAACAAACAAACAATCAAATCTTTCCTCTTTATAATATTAGTACAGAAGTATAGATGGAACCTTATTTTTTTTTTTCACACTTTGGGTTACATTATCCTTAATATTTTTGAAAATATTATATAGCCTATGTTCATCAAGGATAATGTAGGATTCTATAGTATAGTATATACCTAATCAAAGAAGACGACTGGTTCGAGCGAGCCTACCATTTCAGCATCTTTAGGTCTTAAGTGGCAATAAGACGTCAGCACTATTTAAAAGATTTAGAAACTCTGGCTGTTATTTCACCTTCTAAGTGTTACTGATCGAATTTGATGAATCTCTGGTGATATAAGTATAGTAGTTTTTTATACCGTATTGTACAAAAAAAACATTTAACATAATAATTAAAGCAGTAAGTAAGGTAAGGCCTACAATTTGTATTAGGGAATACACAGAACGAGATCAAAACTGTAATGAAATATATCGACATCAATTCTCTCCATTCTTATAAGAACTTGAACAAGAATGTGATATGAAAAATGTATAAAGCACTCAAGCACAAACTGTCATCTTTTCCGACCATTCGAATAGTGCAATCTTTGATGTATTACTTCCACGTTTAAATCAAATAATTTATATCCGTTTGAAATCAATGAAACCGAACTTGATAACAGCGCATTAATATTGCACGGTAACTTTGTGCGGGGTTATTTTGGTAACACAGTTGTCGATTAGTGGGCGACAGGGAGGGTCGTAAAGGCCAAGCGTGGAAAACGTTACGGGATGTTATGAATCGCCACCACTTTATTGGTAACTGTATTAACCGATAATTCAAACTTCAACGATGCGCCCTCCCGTACATCTAAACAACCTGACTCAACAATTGATACTCTAATGGGAACATGTTAAGCTACCCGTGGTTGCAATATTGTCTACTAAGCTTTATTCTATGGTAAGTAACTAATAGATCATAAAATCCCAAGTAATATAAATGACGGCCGTGTTGGCCGAGTGGGATATACCTCGACTTTCAATCTGAAGGTCGTGGGTTCGAAACCCGGCGTGCATCAATGGATATTTCTGTGCGAAAATTTATATGCGCATCATAAACACGTGCTTACAACGGTGATGGAAAACATCGTGAGGAAACCAGTTACTGTTCTTATAAGCGGCGATGGGCTTGTAACCTGTCACGTATGGAATGCTAACTACTGCAAAATGAGGGCATGTGCCAATATAACGTTTGGACGTGCCTCTGACTACCCCCACTAGACATCTTCAAAGGATCTAAGCGTCTGAAGATATGAGAGGATGTCTACCATACTTGGGGATTACAGTCGTGATCCTATGTTTTCTTTTTAATATTAATGAAATTCCTGGCCGACTGTCGTATACACAGTTTACATTTGGAGGATATACAGGGTGCCCCGAAAGATTGTGTGAAGCGGAAGTCCAGAGGTAGAGCACCTTAAGGGAAGCCCGAAATTAATTTGTAACGAGTATTTTTAAATGTTTCGATGTATTGTGGGCATATTTGTATTTCAATCACGCTGAAACGGTTAAACCGATTTGAATTAAAGTTGGAACAGATACAGTTCGAGATTTATCTATGTAGGTATATTTATTCAGGTACAACGAAGCAGCGGGTACATGTAAGTATACTTTTGAGAATCAAAATCCTGGCTGACTGACAGACAAACCACAGCCAAAACCGCTGATTTCTTATAACAAGAAGACGTAGGTACCTAACACTAAACAAAAGAAAATTGAAAAGTTACCACACCAACAACGCCGCGGGCCTAAGTTATTATTTAATTAAAGTTATTTTGACAGCAATTATGAGCCTATTCAAGAATATTCTCCAACTGGAGTTGGTACCTTCTTCGTTATCTACCACAAATCAGAAAAAAAATTCAAGAAGTTATGAAGCTCGTAAAACTAAATGACTCGTATCATAAATGATAAGGTATTTTAAAATGGCTTTTTTTACGAACACGATTAGTACTCTTGATTCTAATTTAGTCTTTAATAGGTGGAGAAATGTTTGCAACCACGTCACGGGGATATTAAGCGGAATAATGGTTCAGTTATTAATAGACAAGCGCCCGCGGCTAGCACATGTTTATTCCATAACACGGCATTATAAATCTTTATGAACAATCTGAAACAACTTCATTAGTGAAATCAACGCTGCGTCCGTCTGCGCTGCGCCGTCTTGGAAAATTTAAAACAAATAACAGCTATCGATCCACATAAACTCATTTTTGGATTCGAACGCGAAACAAAATGTAAGCAGGTAGGTGGTAGGAGTGCTGACCGTCCGTCGCCCACATTTGCGAGTTCGATGGAGTGTGACAACGGCTCTGGTTGCTTTTGAAAGAGTTGCAATTTTATGAATGAGTTGTTTGAATGAGCTACAATAAAAATACTTACCTTGCAAACCGACGCGGAGAACGCGCTGTGGAGGTGCGCCCGGTCGACTTTTATATGTGCATTATATTTTGATGACGATAAATATTTAATCTCCCCATAAAACACTTACCTACCTAAATATTAATGCAGATCGATTTTCGACGATCTGCGACCGCGGTCTGAATTATGATGTTTCTGTTACTTAAACATTCACAAGCGTCAAATGAAGAACAGTAAACAATAAAGACATATTTATGATAATTTTGAACTCGACAAAATGTTAAAAATAATTGCCTGTGAAATAGTCACAACTACACGCTGTACTACCGCTACATTAAGTAAGTAATAAAACTTAATCTTCCCTAAAAACATACCTCGGTAAGCTCGATATACAGTAATAGCTTATTTGAAATTATTAATTATCACTTATTTAACATAACTTACGCCCGAAAACTTAAGTACACGCCTAACTCTATTGGGCGCACTAAGTGTGTCCTAGAGAGAGGAGCATAAAACTGACGTTTGTAGCATACGGACATTAAACATGGAGCGTAGCACAAAAATAAAAGCCGCGGACCCTTTAATAGTTATTCATTCATCCTTAATTCTATCCTAATTAGAAAAGGTGTGAATTTCTTTAGAGGCATTATGCGTTTTCGAGGGTGGGCCTTATCGAGTCGGATATCTTGACACAGGATGCGGTCGGAATAGACACTCGCTCGATTTTTGATCCACCATGTTATTGTCCAATTAAAGTCACAATTTTATGTAAATAATCTATCGAAATAACAAAAACTTTAAAGCTACGGAAATGGGTCATTAAATAATGTATACTTACATTCATTAGTTTTATTATGCAAAGTTTCCTTGTTCAAAGGTTTAATCAGTTGTTTAGTCAATTGTTTCTAAACAAAGCTTTTTCTATGGAATAAGTATAGGTAGCTCTTTGTAGGTACTCTTAGGTACGTAACTGTAATTAGCAACTTTGTAGTATTTCCGCGCTTGCATTGCCTCAGATTAATGATAGAAAAAAAGTGACTGAGCCTGTTAAATTAACTGAGTTTTCAACGTATCGTGAATGAGTTTTATATTAAATGTACAAATATTAACAGCCAATAATTATAACGTCATAACTCTATCGCACAACACCTTACTAATTGTACATAATAATTTTCATCAACATTTGAGAATTCTAATTCTATTTTCTTCTAATATAATTAATCCGAAAATTTGCGAGGATGTTTTGATGTTTGTGCCTGTTAGACGACCTAATGGATTTGGGTGAAACTTGAAATATACATATTACTCTATGACTTGGAATAGCATACAAGCTTTTTATCCAGATACTAAGCGAGCGAAACATCGGGCGGAGGCTAGTCTTAATAATATTAAAAATGCGAAAGTTTATGATTTTGTTTATGTGTTTGTACCCTAATCAAACTTAAACGCCCGAACTGATTAAGATGAAATTTGCTGTATTATGTAGATAAAAAATCAGATAAACAGAAGGGGGAACTTATAATCCGAAAAACAACCCCTAAGTGAATAAAATATGCAAAAAGGATGATTTTGGTATAGATGGCGCTGGTGTGCAAAAAATTACACATCTCAGACAAAAAACATCAAGTTGTCATAGCAACGCATTCTACCAAAAAGGTTAAATCTTACTAATGTCGGTCCAAATTTATTTTGTCAAACAAATCTGACATTAGTTTGACTACCGAATGATACGCATTCTAACAACATTTGTAATTTATTTTATACTAGCGACCCGCCCCGGCTTCGCACAGGTAGCATGTTATTATACATATAAACCTTCCTCCTGAATCACTCTATCTATTAAAAAAAACCGCATCAAAATCCGTTGTGTAGTTTTAAAGATATAAGCAAACATACACACATACATATTACATACAGACGCGGGAAGCGGAAAGCGACTTTGCTTTATACTATGTAGTGAAGGTCAAGGTTTAATACAGGGAAAAAATTGAAAGTTGCCTGAAAGTGCGATTATTGAAATTTGGACAAGACAAAGTCTGTCACTGGCTAGTATACTCTAAAGCTGTCGGCTAGTATACTCTAAATTACACGGCTAGATACCTTGCGTCTAGCGCTCCAACCACCTCCTATTAGGTACTGCTATTACAAAAAATGCGAGGCATGAGTAAATCGCAAGTCCATATTATCACATACTTAGCTCTAAAAGCAGTTCAGCTCTAATGATTATGAATGATACGTTGAAAAAATCTGTCTAGTTAGGGATTTCTCGAAGAGGCAAAATGACGTTATCGCGCTATCGCGCCGTGCCCACTCGACTACGAGTTATGTAAATGATCAAATACGAAGCATACACTGCAAGCTTAATAACTATTTTTAATGTTAGTTGTATAACAAATTATATCGTTATGGATCTTTATCTGAGACAATGAACGCGTTAATTAAAGGAAATAACGTGCACGATCAAGAAACATTCGCATGAACTTTTCTCGAGTCAAATGCGTGACGTCGCGAGCCGCTTATCTCACTTATCTATGGCTTTCCCATTATAAATAAGTATTTTACGTGAGAAATTTTAGGAGTGAAGAAGTATCTACGTAATTACTTAAATAAACTACCGGCCAAGTGCGAGTCGGACTCGCGCATGAAGGGTTCTGTACTATCTATAAAAATGGCAAAAAAATCACGTTTGTTGTATGGGAGCCTCACTTAAATATTTATTTTAATCTGTTTATAGAATTGTATGTTATAGCGGCAACAGAAATACATAATCTGGAAATTTCAACTGTCTAGCTATCGCGGTTCATGAGATACAGCCCTGTGATAGACGAACAGCGAAGTCTTAGTAATAGGGTCCCGTTTTGACCCTTTGGGTACGGAACCCTAAAAACAGCTCAGACATTTTTGCATCCAGACACACACTACAGCATAATTTGATTCAGCGAACAGTTATAATTTTGACATTCCGTATGATTTCGGTTAAAAATTAAGGTTTAGCGAAAACAAAATGTTCTTTATTTTAAAAACCGTTGATAGTAGACACTTGAAATTTTATTTGTATACTCCTCAAGCAAAATTGATAGATAGATAGATGACGTCTGATAGAGGGAAATGGAAGAAGTACACACATGTTGTGCCGACCCCACTTAAGTGGGATAAGATGATGACTTCTCAAGCAAAATAATGAAATAAGGCTTTCTTCTGGGGGCACTTTGACTATACAAAAAATTACAATTTTGACATTTGAACGATACGTTGTCGATACGATAGTGGTTCGTGCTCATGCCACTGGTCTACTACCCAATAGCAAATAGGACAACTGACGTCGGATCGAGACAGCAAACAACAACGTTTGCTATACACGTGAGACCTTTGTGAAGCAAAGTGGCAGCTATTAGTTACACACGGCACTACTAACTTGCGAAAGGTGAAAATGTAGGCACAAAAGAAGTGAAATGAAAAAACCGGCCAAGTGCGAGTCTTACTCGCGCACGAAGAGTTCCTTACCATTATCTATAATAAACGGCAAAAAAATATCGTTTGTTGTATGGGAGCCCCACTTAAGGCGCTCCCAGTCGACGATTATTTTTATTCAAAACAAAAAAAGAAATACTTCTGAACAAGCCACATCTCCTATTTTATAATGTATAGTATATGTGAATAAAGATGTACCCATCTTTAATCACTTCGATAAATAATCCTACCGACCGCTGCAACGACGACAAACACACGTCGGCGCATGGTCCGCCTTAGCTTTTCGAATAAATTAATGATATAAATTAGGTATGTATAATTACATCAAAAATCTATTCTAATAGAAATCTAGATCTACATATTACCTATCTTTAACAATAAATCACAAGTTGATTTTAATAGTAGGTATATAAAATATATCGATCATAAATTCTAAAACGTATCATTTTGAAATAATATCTTTATCGTGAAAAGTTTCTGCTATTATGTTTTCAGCTTAATAGAAATCTAGGTAGGAACCTGAAGTAATATACTTATAAAAATAGGAGATATGGCTTGTTCAGAAGTATTTCTTTTTTCGTTTCGAAAAAGAGCAATCGTCGACTGGGAGCCCCTTAAATATTTATTTTTATTCTGTTTTTAGTATTTGTTGTTATAGCGGCATCAGAAATACATAATCTGTGAAAATTTCAACTGTCTAGCTATCACGGTTAATGAGATACAGCCTTGTGACAGGCAGACGGATAGACGGACAGCGAAGTCGTAGTAATAGGGTCCTGTTTTTACCCTTTGGGTACGAAACCCTAAAAATCATATCACGATTGTAATTCCCGAGTACGATAGGGTGCCTCTAGGGAGTAGTCAGAGATTCGTCCGAACATGACATTTGATACATGATGCTGCAAAATAAATATAATGCAGTCTTATTTAATACCATTTTATTTTATCAAAAATAAGTTTTCTGTTGAAAAATCTTGTTCAATGACAAGCTTTTGTAAAATCATTAAACCATCGAGCACCAGCGCACTATCACTGACATTGTCACGGTGTCACTGGAACTGACAGGTTTAAAAATAAGTTTTCTTTCATCATTAGATTGCTTGATAACGTAGAAAAGTAAAATATATACCTCCGGACAGCCCTAGGAACTTAAGCTACCAGATGAAATAGCTTTATTATCAAACATACACAGTCAAATCAAAACAATTTATTTTTGGACCTTTTATAATTTGATGCCTGAACACGTTTTTGCAAAAAATGGTGTACAGGTTTTTTTGAGTCTCTTATATGTATAGAAGTTTTTTCCTATGGCGAAAGCTGGCTTATAAGACGTCAGTCACACAAGCTCGCTTATAAGACGTCAAACAAAGTCACACAAAGGCTTGCAAAAATACAAATTTGAATGGGACCAACTATTGACTATCTACATACACAATAGTAAAAAAACAGCCTTATGAAACACAGATAGAGACGGAGAGCGGCGTCTTAGTAATAGGGTCCCATTTTTACCACCTACGGGTACGGAACCCTAAAAAGCAACAAATAATAAAGTTGAATTCAGATCCTCTTTTCTTCGTCGGTGGAAAATGGATGTTATGCGGTATGGGTCGAGTGGGAGGTACTTCGACTTTCAAGATCGTAGGTTCAAATGCACATATGCCCAAAACAGTGAAGGAAAACACCATGTGGAAACCAGTTAGAATTTCACTTTCAAAACTTTCGTGAGTTGTACTACACATTATTACAACAACGGGAAATTACTCACGTAAATGATAAATTGTCAATGAGGACACCGACAATGTTTCGATTCATCTAGAGAATCTTCTTCAGGGTGAGTGGACCATAACGCGCGCGCTACCCTGCTCGCATTGCCGTCTCGCACGTCGTCTCCTCATTGACAATTTATCATTTACGTGAGTAATTTCCCGTTGTTGTAATAATGACCAGTTAGAATTGTTGTGAGCGACAATGGTGATGATAATTTTTGGACGTGCCTCTGACTGCTATTTTGCCATATTATGTGCCGGATATCTGAGAGTATGACCGTACTTGGGGATTACAGTCGTGATCCTGTTTTGCAAGTTAAATTGTGCAGCAGCCGATAAACGGCGGCTTACGTTGTGGTGAACTGTAGCACCGTGCAGCTTTTAGCGCGAATATAACGCCAAATGACAATGTTGCAATGTTCACTGAGGCAAATTTGATACCGTTGGAAGGTGTCTAGGTTCTATGAACGCAATTTAATTTTATTTAATTTGTAGAGTTCCGTACCCAAATGATAAAAACGGGAACCTATTACTAAGACTCCGTCTGTCCGTCTGTCCGTCTGTCCGTCTGTCCGTCTGTCCGTCTGTCCGTCTGTCCGTCTGTCCGTCTGTCCGTCTGTCCGTCTGTCCGTCTGTCCTTCTGTCCGTCTGTCCGTCTGTCCGTCTGTCCGTCTGTCCGTCTGTCCGTCTGTTCGTCTGTCCGTCTGTTTTTTTTCGGGTTGTCGGGTCTACCGACAATAATGATTGTTACAACGATACATGAATTAAAAATAACTTACATTTAAGGTACAATAGTACTGTATTTTGCTAATTATACAAATATAGGTAAACACTGCATGCTTATTTGCTTATGGTAGTAGAAGTAACAAATTACAAACAATCAGGATAAAAAAAAGAAAACATTAATATGTATTTTGTGTTTACTCATTCAAATATATTATAAACTAAAAAGAAAATAAAACTAGAGATGCAATAGTAATATCTAATTAACTGATCGATACCAAAAATAGGAGGAAGATATACTCAGCGGCTTGTTTCATGTAGGTATAATGAATTAAAATGTACACAAAGAAAACAATGACAGAAACATAAACCATTTTACAATGGGCTGTTTTATTGAAAAAGCGATCTCTTACAGGTAACCTTAGGACGGATGGACACGACTGGTCCGATTTCAATTTGTTTTTCGCTATATCGTAGAGGTTGACACTGGGGTGGTCCAATATATTCATGTTCTCACAATATTACAAAATTTCACCTTTACTCCAATAAAAAAATCTTAACTTTTATCGAATAAACTTTTTGTTTAAATCTTTTTGGTGGGGATTTTCCGAGATTCAAAGAACATAATTCAGCTGGTTTTTGAGTTTTTAATTTAAAATGTAAAACAAATTGTAGAGGTACTTAGATATTATAATATTTAATTATCATAGACCTTATCTTTCCAACAAGATTATAATACGAGTTTAATATCAACTCAATGCTTACATTTTTATTCGTGCAGTAAAATAATCTACGTTTTTTACGAGTATGTCTAATGATATATAAAAAAAATGTCTTCATGGTACCTGGATGAAAGCCTCGACCGCCGCACCGTCACTATTACCTACATACAGCGAACAACATGTCATCTATGTTTTTTGCCCGGCTGATGTCTTTAACGAAATTCATGTCATTGGGTCCGATTTCTCTAAGATTAATTTTTTTACAACAAATAGATTGGACCCCTTGTACGCTCGAATATTCAGTTACATGGTTTAACACTTAAAAGGGCTTAACGACTCTAACACATCCTGCGGGTTACGATAAAAAAACATGACAAAAAGAGAATACTTCACATGTTTTAAAAGATGTCTGATGGAGATAAGGTGCAGCGCGGCACTTTAATCCTCCGTCCGATATTTGAAAAGGATATGATGACAACTTTTTTATACCTTTTATCAAATAAGCACACATTACCGATACCTAAGTGCGTGCTCGTTTTCATTAATTATATACTAAACTAGCTGACCCGACAGACTACCTGTTCAAATTTCAATAATCATTATAGAAATACTCTAAAAAGTTCAGTTTTATAAATTTTCCGATGGTTTTTGTTTGTCCTGACAATAACAACAGAAAACTATCTCAAATGATCTTTCATACATGCAACAATTGATTATCACTATCACTACATAGTATAAAGCAAAGTCGCTTTCCGCTTCCCGCGTATGTATGTTTGCTTATATCTTTAAAACTACACAACGGATTTTGATGCGGTTTTTTTAATAGATAGAGTGATTCAGGAGGAAGGTTTATATGTATAATAACATGCTACCCGTGCGAAGCCGGGCAATTATTGCAATAGCTATCATTCCATAATAAAATGGCAGCAAGCCCGATATCATCAAATTCCAAAAAATGTTCAGATGTTGTGACTTGTAATATGAACCAACAGGTTGTGTTACACGCTTAGAAGAAGAATCCAAAAGATAAATTGTGGGCACTACAGACAGAGACTAATTTCTGGTAGAGATATCTAAGAACCTATCTGTTAAAATCGTTTAGTAATATTTTATTTACCCAACTTGCTTAAGTTTTGTTAGAAAGTTTAATTTAAATATATTTACAATACTTATTAGCTTATTACTAATTACTTACTACTAAAGATATCTTTCGTATTCTTTTTTTACATTCATAAAATGGATGGTTCTATCAAGCCCCCATTAATATCTGAAGACTCGTGACAAAAACCAATTCTCCTTTATTTAAAATATTTATCAGCAACACGCACTCCTCATAAAAACTTCTGAAAAAAACGGCTGAATATCACTTTGTACTTCCTACATATTGTAAATTATACGAAAACAGCGCTCACAAATAGTTTCCAACGAACTGCGAAATGAATTCAATTTTGACAAATTAAAACGTCATTGTTTGGTTAAACGAAACGATGATGAAAACCAGCGTAGGTACATACACAGACGCCTGTTGGTATAAACTCGCAAACATAATCAAAATTTCATGTACGAGTATATACACGACCACGGCTGAGTGAATGAATAAACACTGCGTGCAGTAGGTAATAATGTCGTTTCATCCAACAGATACTCGTATCGTTTGAACGGATTGAATCCCTTTTAAGCACCGGCGTCAATTTCAGCTGTTCCCCTCATATAGATCGATATAATCTCTATTGCCATATCCATTAGGTCGAATGAGCGACAATTCGAAAGCCGTACACTACCAACCCGGCATGCCAGTTGCGACATACAAGTATTATACAATGTTTGCGAGCAAGGATTAAATAACTATGCTGGGTATGTAATGTAGGTAATGCAGGGATTCGACGTTTAACGGCTTCGGGATTACCTCAATAATTCCCTTAACACAACAAATGTTTTTAGCCTGTCGTACCGCGGCGCGTGGGTGTGCGAGCGCCCAAAGCTCTGCTATAGGTGGAAGAAATACTGTCAGGTTGGTGGAGGTGGCTTTTGAATATGCCTCACCGAATGAAGCCATACCTCTAGTCGACGGGTCATAGCACCAGCTTAGTACTCTGTCCAACGCAACGTCACTTTACTAGGTTTATGGCTTGACAACAACACTGTTTCTTTACATAATTAAAGGTTAGTTAAAACGATTGTATAGGTACTTACTATTTACTATGTGCTCTTATATAAGGTAAAAGAAAAAAATGCTGCCCGAGTAACCCAAGTAACTTCGAACTAACTACATATTTATATTAAAGTATGGTGGTACGCACCGATGGATAACTAAATTGTCAATACGATTTTACTCCGGAAATATCAAATAAAAATAACCAATGAATTCAAAAGGAGAATTAATTATGATTTCTATTCAAAACTGACAGTTGTATCAAAAACGTTCGGGTGGCATTTCTCGGTTTCTAATCCCATTGAAAACACAATACAGTTTAGACGGTTGTGGACCATTTTTCATTTCGATGACAAATATTTAGAAAGTTATTTATCCAGGTTACAATTCCGCACAAAGCTCAATTAAAAAAGGTCGATCTCCACTTGCTTTATACTCGGGCAGCGAGCGGATTTTTATTCTACAACCACGGTATCGGCTCAGGTAGTCCGATTTAATCTGTTATAGCAACAATCAGATGCTCTTACAATCATTAATCCGTGTCGTGTAATACATTATGTTAAGAAATCTAGTAAACTATTCCTACTATTTTTTATGATACGGTTAAACTTTCATTCTATATTTTTACGTCGCTTATTACAAATCGTCGCGGAACTGACTGACGACGTAGCGGGCACGCCCTAGATCAGTCTTACGGTGAACTCACCCCTTTTTATATTATCATTAAATACTCATTTGCTATCCATCTTCTCATACATTATGTTAATTTCCAATATTAAAATTCGTTTTAACTTTGGCATAAAAGCTGTCATGCCATCATCACCCCTTAACTTCGATCAACTGAACCACGATAGCACAATATTCCCAAATCTAACGTCAACCGACCATGTAAGCATACCACGACGTTCTCAAAAATTGTGATTATATTTGCAAAGCGAATTGATTACGGGGGCCTCCAAATTAATTTTTGTGTTGTTTTACTTTTATCTAACTAACGCGCACTTGCGAATGTGGAAACGCGTCATAAAGGCATTTTAAAAATTTACAACTTACAGAGCACCATATCGACAGCCTCTAACAGCCCGCCGCCGGCGCAGCCAAGTATGAGCGCTGGGGCTGAGGGCGCGGCCGGTGCGGCCCGGCCCAGCTCGCCCGCCGCCGCCGCGCCGCGCTGCTGCGATACCGGACGTCGGATATTCCAAGATCCTATCACAGGACAGACTGTCTGCTCATGTCAATATGAGTTTCTCAACTACCAGAGGCTAGCGTCCGGACCGCTCTCAATGTATAGCGCGCCGTACTCGGACGCTGCTACAGCGGCTGGCATGGCTGCATACTTCCCCGCGCTTGCCGCTGATCAACCACCCTTTTATACTAATGCGGTAAGTAAAGGAGAGAGTCGACGTCATAACAATAATTATTTTTATCTTCGCGTGACTGAGCGTGCAAGAGCTTTGCCTACATCTTAGATCTAGCTTGGTTAGTAATTTGTATAATGGTATATAATTTTATCACTAAACTGAAATTTCAACATTAATTTACATTTACATTTTAAGGTAAGTCCTAACGTACCTACACATAAAATCTATGTCAGTTTATTAACTAGCCAAGGCTCGACTTTCCTAACTTGGAAACTAATGGTTAATTAGGTTTGTTGGCTTGTTTCTTACTACAATTCTGGTAATACCAAGGATTAACTCATTAAACTTTGCTATACTACGAATAATTCATTTAGCATAATAAATGCCACAGGTTAAGTTTTTTAACACTTTATGTAATATCACATCTCAGTATCTCAAATTAAATAATGGCGAGTTAAGCGTGAACGGGAGTCGATCGTGTTTTTCATAATCTAATTTGAATGAAATCCAATGATTAAAAAACTTGTATAACATTCTTAACTTTTATAAATAAACTAGCGACCCGCCCCGGCTTCGCACGGGTAGCATGTTATTATACATATAAACCTTCCTCCTGAATCACTCTATCTATTAAAAAAAACCGCATCAAAATCCGTTGTGTAGTTTTAAAGATATAAGCAAACATACATACATACGCGGGAAGCGGAAAGCGACTTTGCTTTATACTATGTAGTGATAAAGACAAAGAAACTTCAGTAATAATATTATTAAATAAAAAATAAAAAATAAGCTACATCACGGCTCAGAGACTTTATTATCGTTTAAATCAGAAGGATCATGTGCGTCGACACAAGGGCAGCTCAGAATTTATTTATCGTCACTCCGACCCATACAAAAGGAATTACGTTAAAATAATTAGGATCCTATGTCAAAATACAACATTAGAAAAGAAGCCTTAAAAAGTTTGACGTGTTAAGCTATCAACAATAAAATTGTGGTTGAAGTTATGTGTTTATTGGAAGCGTAATAATCCTGTGACATTAGGAGAAACACATTTTGTGTTAAGGTGATAAGTGAAATTTTTGACATTTTGTATGGACTGAGTCTACCCGGATAAGACGGAAAAAGTGATAAAACTGCATTATCTCGAAAACCATCAAATTTAAAAAGAAACTGTCTGTAATTTATTTAGCTAGTATGATTATCTAACGAATTATATAAAAATGAACTATTTAGCTATTCATAGTTTTGATTAAAAACGAAACTAGTGTTTTTGAAGAGCCAACTTTGGAAAATAAATCTATCGAGAAAAGTTTCACCAATCGTGATCCTGTCTGTAATTTTATCTAGATTGTATCCTAAAGTTATCTTTGTCATAAAAAAACAAAACTGTATGTTTTACGGTTATTGAGAAAAAACGATTCTGCATTCATCAAACACATTAATTACTCGCCTTGAAACCTTTATTTACAAAATTACATTATATCTAATACAAGTATGTAAAACAATCATTTCAAAAAACAAGAGAAACCGGTTGCATTGTAACGTTGATGGATGTCTAAATATAGGTTAGTTATGATGATGTGTGTTTCACACATTAATTAATTGTAAAGTTATTTCTTTTTAATGGTCTTGTGTTTGAATTCATTAGATTTTTTTTATAATTTTGAAACTGAACAAACTTACAGCTTTATTTCTTTTCATAAGAGATACCCACAAAAAGAGCACGAAAGTAATTGCCAAATTGAAAAAAAATACCTATCATAATTTGTGTTGAAAATAATAAAATAGGTCCGAATAAACAAAATGACTATTTCATATAAGAATGAGCCTCGAAAGCCGCGAGTGGGTTGACTTTGAATGATAATGATCATAACAACATAAAAGTTGCCACAGTGCGTAATATATGACCTGTTGTAAAACTTTTGGAGGAAGGTGTTAAAAGGTGGAACCGTGAACGTGTCCTGTCAGATGATTCAATCATTCATAAAGGCATGATCCATACATCATCTCTAGTGAAAGTGTTAACTTTAAGCCCACCGCCGTCACTGGCAATAGGTTCGTCAGTTTTTTATTTATGATCGTTTCATCCCTAATTTATTTCAACGAGAAAACGTACCAAAGTTTTTCAAAAATAGTGTAGATAAAAATGTTTGTGTACTGTTACTGTTCAGTAATCCGTCTAACTATAAACTTACATAAATAACGGTTTAATATCACAAATAGCTATCAATTTAATTGTTATTTTCCATGTGGCGTCATAAGTGCAGGAAACGACGACGTTTGTTAAAAAAGAATACGTTTAATTTATAACTCTGTCGAAGAGTTGAAAATAACTCCATACAGATTTGTGATTTAATTCTCATCGTTATTTATGGTTTCAATAACTCCGGCCAGGTGACGAACAAAGTTTGAAAATCAATTAATTATTCATAGTACTCGTTGTGACAAATTGTTCGATAACGGAAATAACTTCAGCTCACTTGTTTATTTTTATTATTTGAATGAATTCTTTTCTTGACTCACAGTTAAAACTGAAGAGTATGCAGTAAAAGGTTATGGAACAAAGAAAATATTTACATAGAAGCAAAACATAAAAAAACCTCCTGTCATGCGAGATAAACCTTTCTAATATAAATCCGATCAGGTTTGGACTGTATGCGATTGGGATGTCAGTAAAGGCTTAAGACAGTGTACAATAAAAAGTGATGTAATATTATTTTTTACGTATTTATAATTTGAGCCTTGAACCGGCTGCTCACGGCGATACCGTTCATGCTACCTGCCTTTGCGTGTTCTCGAACTCTCTCAGGGGATTAAACTTATTCGTTTCAAAAAATACATAATAATAATCCTGTCCAAAATTAATGTTAATGGCATTATTGATAGATTCCATTAAAGTCATAATCTTCATGTCAATAAAGTTCACGAGCAAGTTTTGTAACACGAAGCTATTTTTTGGTCGATCCGCTTTCGTTAAGGCTATATAATTATAATTATTATTAAAGACGACATTTCGTTGTTTCCGTCCATGAATTGAATAAAGATGTATATTTACATTTAACCATGTGATGGTCAATTATTGTTAAAATGTCAACCTTGTACCTAAGTAGGTACTAGGTTAGTTACTATGCACCAGTGAAGCGCAGTATTAGGTCGGCCTTCTTTCTAGATGAAAAGATGACCTATTAAAGATTGCTGAGTTCCGATGGATATAGATTGCTCAAAATCGATCGCTTTGGAAATGGAATAGAATGTAGGTGATGCCTTCGCTCAACGGATAATAATAAAGAATAGGTTACTAGGTTACTCTTATACCTTCGCAATCAGAGAGCTTTCTATATTTTCTTTACGAAATAAGCCAGTTATAACACATACGTGATACGAGTACATTATTTAAGCGAAACCCCAACTAAACAGGCGACGGCTTAGTTATTGTTAATAAAAATAATAAATTCAAGAGCGAGATTCGCGTTTCGGCTTAGGCCGATTATTTGAAGTAACAGAAAAGTGGAATAATATCAGTAAGGTAGTGGCAACAAAGAGCTACAGCGCGACTGGATTACACTGTCGTACTTGAGTAAAATTTATTATCGGATTTTCGATTCGGCCACCAATGAAGTTGTTGGACAACAAAATCTTTTGATAGATTTATCCTGGCTGACCGCATTAAGACTCGCCCCTAACTTATTTTTAATGTATTGTAATAAATTTTGGTCCCTGTCCGGCTTCTTACGATTTTTTTTCTGGCATTCAGGGATTTAGTACCAAGAAATCAATATTATGTTTGCACATGCACAAGCAGTGTACGTATTTAAATTGATTTGTGGCACTTTTTTTAACGTGATCGAATAAACTCTCTCATAATGTATATTTAATTCATAATTTATCTTGACGACATGAAAGAAAGCAAAGTTCAACAATCCCCGTAAGATTATAAAAACAAAGATACATTTGTCGACCGAAAGATGATTGATGTTCTTGCGCCAGTATCTTGCCCATTAAATAATAGTAGTTAAGAACGAAACGTTAAAGCGATCGATCAAGAAATCAATCCGTCGAGGATCGTTTTCGTAATGGATTATGTTAAAGCTACCGGAAACTGTAAAGGACTATGTTTTTTATAAATCATTTGAATAATAGATTTTGTTATATTTATTTTATCATTATACATCATAACACTTTTATTATTTATATATAATATATATTTTTTTAACAGGCTGCCGGAATAGAACTGAAGGAAAATTTAGCGGCAAGCGCAGCGAGTTGGCCCTATCCCACTGTCTACCATCCCTATGAAGCAGCTTTTGCTGGGTACCCCTTTAATGGGTAAGTTGGACTTTAAAGTTTATGCTTAGTATTTTTTATTTTTGACCTATTTTTTAAAGATACCAAAACTTAATATTTTGTACTTACTTACCTCGAAGGTATATGAACTTCACAATCGCAAAATATTACTAACGGCATTTGAATATTATTACAAATTTATTGCTTATAGCAAATGAATAAGCTCGGAATCTGAGCTGATATTCCCAAAGCTCATTTAAAATGTATGATCTCCAAAACTGGTAACTAGTCCCCAATCCCATTTTGCTCTCGGTAAGTTTAGACTATTTATGGCGTTTTAATTTTTGAGTAAGTTGTACGGTGAGAAGATAGACATCGGATAGGCATTGGCAGTTTATTTTTGATCCTCTTCAAATTGAAAGCTACGGATGGCTTTTTCTTTTTGCGCTATTTCCATGAATGCTTTATTTGCAAAGTTCAATCAATCACGTTTAAATGCAGTTTTTGTTCCATATTTCGCTCGCGTTTTTGTCAATTCTTTCTCAATAATTGTATTTAGCGATCTATATAAAATACTTATAATAATACTTAGACTGTTTGATGATCTCTAGCTCACATTTTTTGTTGAGTAGGTATGTTTTATGTAAGTTTTCTGTAATTACATTATTATATGTTATTTATTTCCGGAAATTCTGGTTGAAATTATGTTATATATTGCGTTCATATAACCTAAATAACACCTAAGACATTAAAAATAGTTCCGTGCATTTTTTACGGAAAAGTTACAGAATAAACTTTTTTGCTTAAATTTTAATTGAGTCCACATAATAGGAAATACTTATTCAAGAGGTGCGTTGTGCTCATCAGTGGCTTCCGAAGTTCAGAACATTTTTATTTTGCTCCAAACTATGAGAGTTTGAACCTCAAAAAGGACAAACTAACCGAATTATTTTCTTAATGAGCGCCTACGATAAGAGTCGTACCATTCAAATGTATCTAGAGGCAGCGGTTTAAGTCAGTCAGAATTTTGATTCTTATATATTCGATCAACATAATCAAGGCACAACGTTATTCATTTTCGATGGTACGAGTAATTAATGCAAAAAGTAAGTGTCGTCAAACATGTAACCGGACACTTTGAGTCAGGGTAGATATATGGTACCGGTTGATATTACCGCCCAGTACAGGCAATCATGCGATACGGCCTGCCTGCCGCACACATAGCCATGTGTAGTTACCACACGATTTTTCAACCTTATTTATACTATGTATTAGAATCTAATTTACATTTCACGTAGAAATACTTCAATGCACATGTAAGGCTTTGTTTAATTAAACCGTGACTATACATGTCAGCGGTACAGAGATATTCGATAATGCACATATGATTTGTAAAACACTAAGTTGGTACATTTTAGTAGAGATTGATGCACCTTATCATAGGCGGCGTATACGCATTATGTCGATAGGAGTCGATACTGTACTAACTCATTCGTGTAAACTGATAGCGGCGGACTGTAAAGGTAACAAAACATGGGTTTATTAGATTATTATGAATATTGTATCAGATAATGTATCCTTGTACTTTAAGTCGGCGACAACACTAAGTGCCGCTCAAAGTAAATAGGTACGCAAGTATTTATCGACCTAGTTCTGTCCAAATGAAGCCAAAACTTCAAGTAAAGTTAAAAGTGTGAATACTTGCAATTATTTATACTTTTAATAATATAATAACGCTAGAAAAACATGTTAGTATATTACGTTTTAAAATCTAAAAAGATAACCGATTAAAATGTTTCGACCAATCAAAAAGTCAAGAGACGATTTTAGTTTTTTAAGCTTTGTAAAGAAACTATAAGTCCTACAGAAAAACAATTAATATGAGCTCAACTTTGGACAACTCATCCAAATTCGGATCAACAAAGACATGCTCGCAAAACTCAATAAAAGAGTAATTGAATATATATTATACTTTACAAGTCTATACTAATATTATAAAGAGGAAAGATTTGATTGTTTGTTTGTTTGTTTGCATCGAATAGGCTCCGAAACTACTGGTCCGATATGAAAAATTATTTCACCATTAGAATCATACATTATCCCTGATGAACATAGGCTATAGAATATTTTCAAAAATATTAGGGATCCGTATGAAAACTTCGATAATGTAACCAAACGTGTGAAAAAAAGACCAAAAAAAATCCTTATATCGCTTACGCTGCGGAAATTATTGACAATATAGCAAAGTAATGTACTACAGTTTTATAGATAACATCAATATCTACAAAAAAGTCCAGAATATTATATGTCTAACTATTAGGGATCTTATGAAAACTTCGATAATGTAACCCAAGGTGTAAAAAAATTACCCATAAAATCATTATTACACCCGTGCGACGCCGGGGCGGAATGCTAGTCTATACATATAATAAAACTGTAGAAGAGTTCAATTCTGTACATTGAATGAAAACTAAAAAAAATACTCCTAGAGGCCTTTATACAAGTAACACAAGCCAAAAAAAAACATTTTGAAATTTTTGTCTGTCTGTCGGTCTGTTGTCTGGCTTTCACGCAAAAACTACTGGACGGATTTTAATGAAACTTTTTTTGTTATATACTTATTAGTCCTCGGCAACATATAGGCTACAATTTATTTTGAAGAGTGGAATACCAGATGTGAAACTATCTGTCGACCAGCGAAGCGGGCACGGGTCAGCTAGTACTAAATAAAACTACTATGTGTGTTGTGACTTGTTTTATACATATTTATTACGTTTTTGCATTAGAAACATCTCATTGGGTTTGCACCTAGTTAGTTTAGCCGTTTTTTTGCTCTGCGAGTAAATGACGCCTGACTATTTGATAGCCATTGTATAGGAAAGTAATCACAACTGCGGTAGTTCTCAGAATGTTTTTTACACGTGTTCGAAGCGCTTCGGTCTTGTAATTGCAATTAGTATCGGTTTCATAATAATCTAAATAGGAAATTTAGTTTTTTACTCGCAAGAATTTATAAGAAATTACTGTCATTGTAATGATGACACTCAATTTACATTTATACAAATATATAATAATAAACTATATAAATTTGAGTGTTCAAGCATTTAAGCGTAGCGTTTCGTGCTACGCATGACATACTCCTACCGTGTGCCAAACTTTGTCTTAGATACTGTATAATACAAATTTTATCAGGTAGAAACATGTCTAAAAATTCTCGCTAAAGTCTTGTTCTATATTTTATTTTGGCTCCACTGTTTTCGTACAGAGAGCTGGAACGACCGACGCGTATTTTGATCCCATCAATAAGTATCAACTTCCGACATGATACATATCACATTTTCGTGATCAGACTTTACGAAATTCACTTTGGCTGTTGAGCCTGATATTGAGACATTACAAGTATGTTGTAGTAGGTAATTATCATGGTAATAATGATGGATCTTCTTATAAGTAATATGTTTCAATAGATTACGAATGCCGTGGCAAGTTAAGTATCCAATCAAGATTATTTGAAACGAATAAAAAGACACATAAATAGCTTTTCTGACTCCGGTTTCTATCAGTAACAGTAGTAAAAGGATAGTTGGTAAAACACACAAAAACTTCCAACGTCATAGTCACACATGTACACTTACAGGTTATTTTAATTGGGCCTCTACCTCGACTGTAATACGGAAGTTAGAAATTTCCCGATTACCGAATTTCAATGCACGTTATTTCTTCCGCTTAGTTTTGGCCGTGTTGGCCGATTGGGAGGTACCTCGACTTTCAATCTGAAGGTCGTGGGTTCGAATGCACGCCTGGCGTTCATCAATGGATTTTTCTGTTCGAAAAATGTATATGCGCATCAATAACACGTGCTCAAAACGGTGAAGGAAAACATCGTGAGGAAACCAGTTAGTATTCTTATAAGCGGCGATGGGCTTGCAACCTGTCACGTATGGAATGCTAAGTACTGCAAAATTTGGACATGTGCCAAATATAATGTTTGAACGTGCCTCTGACTACCCCCACTAGACATCTTTAAAGGATCTAAGCGTCTGAAGATCTGAGAGAATGTCTACCGTATTTGGGGATTACAGTCGTGATACTATTTTTTTTTAGTTTTGGAACTCGAGATTTAAAGATATTTTGTAGTAAGGTTGTTTGTAGTTAAATAGTTAATTTGGAATGTCTTAACTAAAATATAGTGGGTGGCGTCCATACGCAGTAATAGCTACATATACCTAGCGAAAATATATAGCAGTATGTAAGTAAGGTGAAATAATTTAAACGTAGAGAAATGAGAATATCAATTATAAGTATATGTTTTTTTTCCCCATCAATCATGATTTCAGAAGTAAAATCTCTAATTGTGAAAAATTGCACTTTGCCTAGAGATCTCCCAATGGTACGTCCATCAAATAAAGAACGTTTCACCGCTAGCCTAGGAGATTTTGACATGGCGGAGAATGCCTTGATTGATAGCCTTTTAATTGCAGCACTGCACCAACTTCGCGTTAAGTTCCTCCGTTGAATGAATATAGATAATACAATTGAAACTAACTTTAAATATCAGTAGGTGACAAATGATATGCTAATTTGAATTTTATTTTAGCAACGTAGTCGTTACGTAGTTAGGTATGATTGTTTGGCAGTCATTGCAACATCTGTTCTTATAACCATTATTATTATGACACTAGATTAAGGTGATAAGTGAAATTTTTGACGTTTTGTATGGGCTGAGTCTACCCGGATAAGACGGAAAAAGTGATAAAACTGCATTACCTTAAAAACTATCGAATTTAAAAAAAAAATGTCTTTAATTTAGGTAGATATGATTATCTAACGAATTATATCAAAATTAACTATTTAGCTATTCATAGTTTTGATTAAAAACGAAACTAGTGTTTTTAAAGAGCCAACTTTGGAAAATAAATCTATCGAGAAAAGTTTCACCAATCGTGTTTCTGTCTTTAATTTATCTAGATTAAATCCATAAGTTATCTTTGTCATAAAAACAAAACTGTATGTATTGCGGTTATTGAGAAAAAACAATTCTGCATTCATCAAAAACATTTATTTTACTCGTCTTAAAGGTCAATCCTAGTTTTTAGAAAATATGTACGTACCTATATATTTTGTGTTGCGTGTAGTTTATGGTGTGCTATTGTAATTACGTGGTAGGTAAATATTGAATTAATACTCGTTCGATGTCACCTCGATCGCCGTGTGGTCAGACAATACACGTAAAAAAACCGGCCAAGTGCGAGTCGGACTCGCGCACGAAGTGTTCCGTACAATTATCTGTAAAAAACCGCAAAAAACACGTTTGTTGTAAAGGAGCCCCACATAAATATTTATTTTATTCTGTTATTTTATCTGTGAAAATTTCAACTGTCTAGCTATCACGGTTCATGAGATACAGCCCTGTTACAGACAGATAGACAGACAGACGACAGCGAAGTCTTAGTAATAGGGTCCCGTTTTAACCTTTTGGGGACGGAACCCTAAAAAATCTGGTAGGTAAAATAATATCTTGTGAATAAATCAACATGTCAGTTGAGAAATAACAAGCGTGAAATAAATTACGAAATTAAACTGTTGTAAAACGATAAAAGGGGCGTCTGTGTACTAATAACAAAGTAACTACGTAATAGAAGGTTTTCAAGACTGACAAGCGAGGGCAGGTGTGAGAGACAACGGCTGCTATCCGATGGGTATCTCACTTTAATCACTTTACGTCGGCCACTTTGTGAAGCACACTAAATAATAGACATCAAAATGGACCATAGGCTCCCGACTGTCTGTCCCCAACTCTAAATATAAAACTCTTGCGTTACTGACTGCCTAAACCACTAGTCCTAGAAACTGGAAATTTGAAGGGTATATTTCTTTCGGTGTGTAAGAATGCACTAAAAATTTTGATAGTGAAATAGGTTAAAGTCTGTTTGAAAAAAACTTAACGTGAAGGAAGTTGTGAGGGCTATTTGGTACATAAATTATATAATGCTCTAAATTTTTCAGTCTTTTTACTTTTTGGCCTTATTTTCAGCACGTGTAAATTTATTTTTAAAGTTTAATGATATTTGCCGCTTTTGATAGAAGCGCGGAATAACTCCCAAAATGTAAAAAACTGGTTTACGGCTTAAGATTATATATTTATCAAAAGATTTATTATATTAATCAATTTCGCTTACATAATAATAAACCTTATTTAAATATAAAACACAAAGTATTTGCATATTACAATTTATAATAGTTTCGATTACTAAAATTTCTTATCACATGACTTACAAATTACAACCTATAAATTATTTATTAATCAAAAACACAATATAAGATTAGTAGGTACATGTGTAATTATAATAGTAGTGATCATGTCTAATGCCTAAGGCTTACACAATCCCTAATACCTGAAACAGGCCGTGCCTGTAATACAGGTACCTACATAGGTAGTTCATTCTGATATGTGTATATACGAAAACATAAATTAATAAATAAATCCCTACACTTAGGTGTATCTTAAACAAGTAAAATACTAACTTAAGAAGAGTTATTTTTTTTTTGATGAATACAGAATCGTTTTTTCTCAATTACCGCAAAACATACAGTTTTGTTTTTTATGACAAAGATAACTTGATATAATCTACATAGATAAATTACAGACAGAAACACGATTGGTGTAACTTTTCTCGGTATATTTATTTACCAAAGTTTACTCGTCCAAAACACTAATTACGTTTTTATTTATAACAATGAATAGCTAAACAATTAATTTTTATATAATTCGTTAGATAATCATAAATTAAATTTTTAAGTTTGATGGTTTTCAAGATAATAGTTTAATCACTTTTTCCGTCTTATCCGGGTAGACTTAGGCCATACATATAACAAGAATTTCAAACATCACCTTAATAAGAAAACACGTAAATCTTCAGCTCAAACTGCATTTCATCCAAATAATTAATATTCATCAAAATACCTATTTTTTTAATATTATGAATACTAACGTTATGGAATGTATTGTTTGCTAGCCAATCAACTGGGCTTCGTACCTACGGCTAGTAGAATGCCCACGAATTTGTGTTTAATCTCCGTTTATTAAAAAAACTCAAAGAAATTTAATTCCATGCCGTGACATCGAGCGTGCTTCTTGTACCAATAAATCATTAAAGACGAAGTACTTGATAGCCTCGTTTACTGCTACAGCAAATTGATTGATGCTTGCAGGTATATATCCGAGCTGTTTCAAATGAATAATACCCTATTTAACAGTCAGATACTATGTCACCCGAGCTGTAGGCTAAGCAAAATTAATGTGGCCCCTTATGTGAGCGAGATGGTCGCGCCACCGACCATAGGTGGCGTACGCCCGTTAGCCAGCGCAGCGCGGACGACGACGCTCGGTCGTCAACCGATGGCATCGTGACTAGTGTTACAACCAACACCGACACTTCCGCTCTTCACCGACATAATTACAAACGGAAAATTCAACTACACCATACAAAACAAAGTAGACGAAATTCTTGGAAACGAGTGTTATGATAGCTGGCGAGTGGCAGAGGGAGAGTCTTGCTTTCTTATGCTTCTCACGTACCAACCTATTTGGTCTCACCCGACCCGATATTGTGCACACAAAGTAATGATTACTCATACCTATCCACCGAAGTTTATTTACGACAGGAAGAAATTGCGATTGTATTCTCTTAATGGTTATAACTTCCCAATATGCCACGACCGGCGGTACCACGTTTGTGAATTGATCGGATGTCATAACTTAATTTACCGCCTTATTTGTTCATGTTATTTTTATATCGTTAAAATACCTGATTTGTTTAACTTTAACTGCAGTGCTGTAATTTTAGTTTGAAAAAACTTCAAGAGTGCCAACCAAAACACTATAGGTACACTGAAATAATTATCAACAGTTACCTACTGCGAAATTACGAATAGGTACCTACTACAAATTACTACAATATTATACCTATGAAGGTTTTAAGGCTGTCATTTATACTCTTGACTAAAAAGTTTGTTTTAGATTATGTAGGTAATTGCTTTCTTAAAACGGTCCTGGTTCTGAAAATTAGCACTTCTAGGCGTGCGTTACTCAATATCTGATAATTCTTGAATAATAAGTAAAAAAATACTTTACTTATAAAAAAATAATAAGTAAAGTTCTTAAAATTTAAAATTGAAATCTAAACACGCTACGACTCGACGCTTGCGCTTGCGTTTAATATTATTTATTTAATAAATTCCTATAAAAACTCGTAGGACAGTAGTTAAAAAAATAGTATTAAATAAATACAACATTAAAAAGAATTTGTCAAGCGTGATTGTGATTTTCTTGTTTACCTTTACATAATAGAATCAAAAAATTTGGTATTTGAAGGTTTGAAGACTAGAAGCGGCTTAACTACACGCCACGGTTTAGGGTTCCGCGAATAATCAATTCGTAGGTAACGCAACGCAAACATTAATTGTTTCGGTCACTGGGGTACCCTGCGAATATTGAGTCCGCCGGCGCCGGTGCTTCCCAAGGGAGGCTAACAAGACGCATAAATTGTTCAAATCCTTGGAGTAATAGCATTATTTTTCTCTGCATTAGTTAGAATGAAGTGTTCATTTACATACGATGAATGTAGCGCTCGGACTCATGAATGAACTGGCGCAATATTAATAAAAATAATTGAAATAGACGTTACTTGATATTATCTAGCCATTTGTTTTGAATCAGATAGAGATCACACGGAGCGCTAGGTCAAGTCAATGAGCCGAGTCGGGCAAGTCCGAAGGGCTATGCGTCATTGCCCGCGCTGGCCGGTACGTTATAGAATGCGCAGCGATGAATAAGAGTCAATCAAACACGTACCCTCACGTTTTCTGTGTGGCCAGTCCATTCCGGACATGATGTCATCGATCCACACTCGCGCAGCAGCGGCTTGTACTGACACGGTGCCCGCTCCGAGTACGGACACAGCGCACAGTTAATCGTGGATACGTGTACAGACAACGATTTACAGCATAAAGTGGCAGTCCAGCCGTGTATTACCGATCTATGGAACAATAAAGAGTACGCGCGAAGGCATATAAATGAGCGGTGCCGTATTCAGGGGACGGCGCGCGTGCCATTAGTAAGCCGCACTGGGTTCGGAGTAATTGACCGGCAGGCTAATTTCATTCTAGGCGCATTGGACGCTTCCTCTTTCCTTTTTCCTATCGGTCAGCAGCGACAATGTTCTTCGTTAAAGCCATTCAATATTACAATTCTTGCGACTGAATGCGTCATATTTAGGTTTCTCAATGAAAACATTGTGATGGATTTAGATATACATATAACAGAGTTCTCAAGCATTTCTAACTAACATTAACAGTGTCTCACCAGACGCAGTTTGCGGTTCCAAGATCGATTTTAGTACAACATGTATAGCTGATGTCGAACCAGCTGTAGATGGCATGTTATTAGTGCAACACAACAAGGTGATACATAATGCCTACACTACATACGGTTTCACAAGTGATAGTAGTATCATTTCAGTTTCAGTTTCAAAACAATGTATAAGTTTTGTCAATTACTATTTCAAACTGGTATTTATCGCGTTGCTACCATTTTTAGGGTTCCGTACCCAAAGGGTAAAAACGGGACCCTATTATTAAGACTTCGCTGTCCGTCTGTCCGTATGTCTGTCACAAGGCTGTATCTCATGAGCCGTGATAGCTAGACAGTAAAATTTCACAGATTATGTATTTCTGTTGCCGCTATAACAATAAATACTAAAAACAGAATAAAATAAATATTTATGTGGGGCTCCCATACAACAAACGTGATTTTTTGGCCGTTTTTATAGATAATGCTACGGAACCCTTCGCATCGAGTCCAACTCGCACTTGGCTAGTTATTTATCCCAACGTTTCAACTGCGTTTAATTTTCCAGCGGCCACAATTGTTGTAACCCAGTCGAAACGTCGGGATAAATAAAAAAGGAAATAACGCGGTAAATACCGGTTTTAAATATTGATGAATATGTATTGTGTTTTGATTCCGTAAGTAGTTTGAAAAAGACTAATGGGTAACTTTGTTGGACGAATGCAAATTTATATTTAAATCCGAGTCTTGACAAAACGAAACACATTTTAGATCACATTTAGATAGAAAATTTGGTGGCGATTCTGTTGTGTCCACGCTTAAGTTAAAATTCATAAAAACTACCGATCTTATTTCTTTTAAGCTAAAGTTTAAAATAGCGTAACCTCAAAGTGAAATTTCTAAAACATAGAATAGTTTTGAAATATGCGAATTAAAATAGAGAAACGGCTAAAATATCCCAAGTTTTAGGACTGTCATTTTGATGTGACTCTAATTTAGACTTTAATATAAAAGGAATAAGATCGATCGTTTTTAGGGTGATTTTTTTTGCCATTTTTTATAGATACTTATACGAAACCTTTAGTGCGCGAGTCCGACTCGCACTTGGCCCTTTTTTTACGAAATTTTAAATCCGTTCAGTAGTTTTTGCGTGAAAGAGTAACAAACACACAACCATTCACAAACTTTCGCATTTATAATATTAGTAGGATAGGATATATCATTTACATAAAATCCTGCCTGTACCATTCAGTATCATCCAGTACCTGCTATGGAAGAGTAATTCTGGTGGATCAGTCTGGTGGATCGAAACTGAAAAGGTTTGATATTTTAATTAAATAACTCATTCAAACATAACAACTTTTTAACATAAAATTGTTTCTCGTGTGTAGCCTTTGTTAAGGAATATTGGTTAATATTTTGTTTCAATAAAAATGTATGTGTTTTGAAATGATATTACATTTTAAGGATTTTTAATTTTTAATATTGCAATCTAAAACTGCTCCATCCATCACCAGAGTTAGCCACTAGCACTAGCAATTAAATTTGAAAGAGCTTAAGAGCAGCAAAAAAAATTATACACAAAAATCTTTATCATAATACTGATACCTACGAACAATACGGAGAATACTATCTGAGCTACTAATAAAACAAAATATAATGTGTTTTAATAAGAAACGTCGTGTGTGATGAAACAGTTGCACAATTGATTACTTGACAGCATTGCGAAACAATGCTGGCCTACCACATGAAATTCAATGTTCCTCGATACAAATAATATGTCAGTAATAAAATGAGACGTGACCTCAGATAGCAATTGAACCATGATCGCGACACTTAATTTTCACTACTTTATACGTTCTACATATAACGTCTTGTGAGGTCTAGTGGGGCTATCGGGACGTCAGTGGCGCCAGGGCACGCATATCGACAAACTAGGAACATATTGCGCTTCGAGCCAACTACTCAACTGATGATTGACGTCTGATAAATAAATGGCATCGGTCGACATCTTCCTAGTGAGAGTAAATGTTGATAAGTCTTTGGGAGGTCGGGTGCGCAGCCACTATCTGCTCAGAGGATGTCAACATTTATCTGACTCGTAATAGTACTACGAGGTGAAGCCCATCATTTTAGTAGTTTCTATTTTATTCACATTACTAATTATAGGTACAGATGGAATGATAACCTACTGCAAAATGTGAGCATGCATAGAATGTAATATTTGAGCATGTCTCTATTCCCTTTCTGATCATCTTCAAGATCTGAGATAAATATTAGCGCAGGGACATACAGTCGCCACAAAATAAGTATTTTCATATAGGCCTAGTATCAGGTTCTATATAATCTTCTAATTTATATAATTCTCGGATCTCAGTGTTTGTAACCAAACTCCTCCAAAACTGCTTGACTGTTTTATATAAAAATTTTGGTGTATATTTATATTCAATAGGTCTGAGAATAGGTCGTAAACTATTTTTAAGATTTGGCACTACGAAATACATTTTTTTCACCTTTAATTTTCACCATTCTACAACCAACCCTAATTTTTTAAAAACGAATTAGCACTTTACTTTCGTCCACAAATGTGCGATAAATCCAGCGTAAAATTCGGGAAAAACTGAAAGTGCTTTTTTCTGTGTAATTATTGAACATTGGGAAATTGACGTCTGGGATAGATAGTTTTTAGGGTTCCGTACCAAAGGGTAATAACGGGACCCTATTACTAAGACTTCGCTGTCCGTCTCTCCGTCTGTTTGTCCAGGGCTGTATCTCATGAAGCGTGACGCTATAACAACAAATACTAAAAACAGAATGAAATAAATATTTAAGTGGGGCTCCCATACAACAAACGTGTTTTTTTGTCGTTTTTTATAGATAATGGTATGGAACGTTTCGTGCGCGTGTCCAACTCAAACTTGGCCGTTTTATTTTTAAGATTTACACAAATCGTTTATACCCACCCAGTAGGTAATACCTTGGAGGTTCTGTAGCGGAACTGGTAAGACTTTTTTTATGAATGAGAATTCATGTTTTATAATCAACTAGCCGATCCGTAACAGATGTTGTCCTGCCTAAATTTCAATAATTGCATAGAAAAAAGCAATTTCAGACAACATCCAATTTTTTCCCAACAAACCTTGTACTGATAAAATAAATTACGAATTTTGGTAGAATGCGTATCATTCATTAGTCAAAACTGCGTTGCTATGACGACTAAATGTTTTTAGTCTGTGATGTCAGATTTGTTGCACACCAGCGCCATCTATACCAAAATCATCCTTTTCGCGTTTTTCATTTTCATTTCATTCATCATTTAGGGATTGTTTTTCGGATTATAAGTTCCCCCATTATTTATTCTGATTTTTTATCTACATACTACAGCAAATTTCATCTTAATCCGTTTTGTCGTTTATTTTTGACTAGCGACCCGCCCCGGCTTCGCACGGGTAGCATGTAATTATACATATAAACCTTCCTCCTGAATCACTCTATCTATTAAAACAAACCGCATCAAAATCCGTTGTGTAGTTTTAAAGATATAAGCAAACATACATACGCGGGAAGCGGAAAGCGACTTTGCTTTATACTATGTAGTGATTAGGGAACAAACATAGTAGCAGCCTTGTCACAAACATTCGCATTTATAATATTATTAGGATTTACCATTCATTTCTGGTTAAATTACCAATTTTGATTAGTACGATCGATGGTCGTTGTCAATTACATATGTCGAATCACTGATTTATTCTCAGACACTTCTGATGAATAGTCAAGGTGAGGCATTGTAACTATATTCATGACCGATGAAAAAACTAAATGGTCTCAGCTAAATGAAAACGACTTTAGAGGTGTGGTGGGCAAAAGAGTTGGGTTTCATTTTCGCGAAGGACAAATTAATGTTTGCAGGGCTTAAGAATAAGACCTAAATCAACTTCTTAAAAAAAAACACGACTGTAATCCCCAAGTACGGTAGACATCCTCTCAGATCTCCAGACGCTTAGATCCTTTGAAGATGTCTAGTGAGGTTAGTCAGAGGCACGTCCAAACATTATATTTGGCACATGCCCACATTTTGCAGTAGCTTGCAACCTGTCACGTATGGAATGCTAGCTACTGCAAAATGTGGGCATTCCATACGTGACAGGTTGCAAGCCCACTGAAAACGGAAAAAAAATGAGACACTCAAATATTTTTTAAATGCTGTTCTTAGTATTTATTGTTAGAGCGGCAACAGAAATACATCATCGGTGAAAATTTCAGCTAGCTAGCTATCACGGTTCATGAGATACAGCCTTGTGATAAACAGACAGAAAGACAAAAAAGTCTTAGTAATAGGGTCTCGTTTTTACCCTTTGTGTACGGAACCCTATAAAACTATGTTACCTTCAGACTTACTTAATATAACAGTTTTTTTCGCAAACTTACTTCGCAATTGAACATGTTTCCATGTAGTTTTCTAATAAAATAATAAAAAATCATAATCGCGTTTATCTTTGTAGCGTAGACAGTTTTTCCCGCAATGCAATAATAAATTAATAAACTTGATCGATCACTGTTATCTTCAATCTAGATAATAATGCAGTGGGAAAATGTTTTATTATCCCCGTACTTGTAACATTCACTTGTATTATAATTGAATATAATCGAGTTTTTTGCGCTTTGTTAACCAAAGAGACCAAAGATAATGTCGGAACAATGTACTCGTAAGCTTGTTATATTTTAATGACGTTCATTGATTAATTTAATTAGAGAAGACGAAAAGTACGTTTCCCGGTTTGAAGATCGAAGAGGACGTCTTTTAACACGGGTTTTTGGTGAACCCCTTTTTTCTTTGGCAGGGGATTTAGTTTATAATGTAAATTAAAAGATGCAAATGTGTTGGATCCTTTGTATTCTTAACAAGGTCCCTAGCCTAACGTTTTTCAAAAAACCCAATAGATATCATCATTTTCATCATTTTCTTGCCTCTATCCCACTCAAGATTAAGTAGGTTTAATATAATATTACTCTAAGAGTGTTTCGAGACGTGTTTCGAGTTTTAAACTTAGACAAAAAAATAGGATCAAGACTGAATTCTTTAAGTACAGTGATAGACATTCTCTCAGATCTTTAGATACAAAAACCAAACATTTCACATATTAGCTTAGATATAGGTATTTTATAGTAGTTTTTGTGTGATATCTATAATATAAAAATAAGTCGGGTTTTCCTTCCTGACGCTATAACTCCAGAACGCACGAACCGATTTCCACGGTTTTGCATTTGTTGGAAAGGTCTTGGGCTCCGTGAGGTTTATAGCAAAGAAAATTCAGGAAAAAATTCAAGAGAAAAGCAGGAAAACAGGAACGGGAACGGGAACTTAACACATCATTTGTTAATTCTAAAGCGATACGAAGTTCGCCGGGTCAGCTTGTAATATATATTATTTTTCTATATATAAATAGTTAGCCAGGGGAATTAAAACGTTCACAATTTTTTTAACCGACGAACATCTGTCGCGATTAAAAAGGGGTATACTGAAAATCAGCGCTGCACGGGCAATTTTGTCTGTCAGCATTTTTGCTGAGCATACTCGCATACTGCACTGAGCATACTACTATTGCCTAACTAGATAATAGTTATTTGTTATGTAGTAGTATTGTAGTAGTAGTAGATGCTTTGTACTTGAAGATGTCTAGAGGCAGAGGCACTTCTTATCATTACATTCGGCACATGGTATATCTTCCTCAAAATTTCATACTTTGATGTGCGTTCTTTGTGTCAGTCAGCTTGATGTAGGTACCTATACATATAGATCATTATTTATTTCAATAAACGACAACTGGTTTATTATAATAAATTTTATATAATTAATCAAATAAGCAATGTGATTTAGATAAATTTCAATAACAATAACATTATCAACTGCGTCGCCGGGGTCAAGACAAGTTTAACAGAAAAATAATTTGCCGTTGATAAAGAAGCACAATAATGTCCTTATTTAATTTTATTGCAACGACAAACAGATATTATTGATGTCAGTTGCCATTTTGTTAAATACGGCTTCTTACAATGTTTACTTGACACTCATAAAGAATCAAGTTGCAAAGTGCATCAGTTATAAATATCAGGTCTATGAATAATAATTTAATAAATAACACCCAACAACCGAATACATATATTCTTGACCCCTTACTAGACCTATAGTACCTATCAGAAACTAAAAGTATCTTTGTCGAACTCATTGGCGTAGTGAGCGCCCGGCTGAAAGGCAAGATACACGAGACACGCAACTAATATTTGAAAAGTGTGCAAATGGTTGTCAGCGAGGATCAAGCCTCCATGCTTTCTATCTATACCGGCGAGCTTGCATGCCCATGCACACTCGTGATGCCAACGTTTCAAAGCCTAAATAGCCAAGCCAAAGCCAACATTTTCATGAGAGCTTATTAATCTGTGTTATCGTGGCAGCGCATTAGCAGGGTATGCGTTCTTTCAAATGTTCTATACTCGCGCGTTTCTTTCACATACCTACTAGTTGCTATCAAAAACTGAAACAACAAATTCATGTTTGTTAAAGTAAATGCAGCCTTTTCCTCCCTCCGTAATTTAACTAGAAGTGAGGTAATTTAAAATCATAAACCAATGAATAAATTGTTACCCCCGAAACAAAAACAAAAATGGCGCAGCTAACGAAGCACCGGTGGTGACTTTCCGCTTCGTTTGTCACGTGGCATGCGCCGCCCAAGCCTCCAGATAACACGCCCTTCATACCAACTCAACCTAATGATTGGCCCTTGTTATACAAAATTTTCAACGTGAAAACGTCCAGGACCGCGCGATGCTACAACGTAGCGCGCGCCGCGTTCATATCTCCAGATTATTAACGTTTCAAATTGGTGTAGCGGGTTCCCTCGCAATCGTTTCTATTATGGGTTTTAGTGCATGAAACTGACCAATTAGTCGTCGGATAGCATGTTCGGGTGGCAGCTATCGGCCAGCAGGCCGCGTGCGGTTGGCCGTAATAGCGCGTTGCCGGCTGGTAATGTGTTTTTGGCGTGCCGCGCCCCCGCTTGCCCTGCTCCCTTTCCACCTACCAATATTATTTTGAAACTGTACCTATTAAAAACTTCGTCCCTAGCCAGAGATTGGTCGTTGCGTGCACCCATTTTTACATTACCAACCCGAATAATTAGCTGATCTCGTGTTGTTGATTGTTGACTTAAACTTATGGCATGAAAATGATGCTGTTGAAATTTTTAATCGAAGACGTGAGCTTTCGTCTGATAGTATTTTTTATAAAAATGGGACCTAAGAAGGTCATAATTAAATCATACTCTGTAGGTTCATCTAATTATTAAATTTATGGGGCTGTTGCTTCTTAGGGTTTCGTACCTCATCAGGTCATAACGGAACCCTCCTAAGATAAACTTGGACTCTGCTCAAAAACTAAAATATTTTGAAGATTTTGTAGAGATTAAGCAAAACTCGATTCGCACTCGACCGATCATTTTTTTATTTTTATTTTAAACAACTTGAGAGTCGTCTACTAAAAACCTAACGCACCGGATGAAGGATTAACAACTAGCTATGAAACAAAACACTATTTAATTGACACGTGAAATATAACACCGCACTGCTCGGTACAAAGTTAAAAGCGTTTTTACACAAAAACTGTCACCAAGTATCACATGCACCTTTTAATTTCATAGCTGGGTAACAATGTTGACTAAACCGTTGGAGTGTAAGTAAGAAAAAGTGTACCTATTACTCCACTAAATATCGCACCGTGTAATTTTATATGGGTACCGGCGATGTCATTGGTAAACTATAAAAGAAACATTATATCTTTGGGT
The DNA here is from genome assembly GCA_912999785.1 of Hydriomena furcata. Classification (NCBI taxonomy): domain Eukaryota; kingdom Metazoa; phylum Arthropoda; class Insecta; order Lepidoptera; family Geometridae; genus Hydriomena; species Hydriomena furcata. Next base: position 8,417,046 of record OU538821.1, read on the forward strand.
CTGTTGTCTTTTACCTACGTCAAGATGGTCGGCGGCATGATCACTCACACAAAATGAGGATATAGTTACGCCACGGACAAGTACATATCCGTTTCGTTTGTCGTCAGTGGTTGTGACCTGAATAAAAAATAGTTACATCAAGAGACACTGTTTTCCAAGTACAAGCTTAGAAAAATATTGTAATTTTATTTTATTATCTTCGCAGCATTTAAGCTTCTATCAACTGAAAGTGTTATTTTTCAACACCAAAATCAAAAGCCCTAGGCTAACAAAGTCGTAGTAACAAGTAGAAATTAAATTTAACTGGGATCAACCGCATCGCTTTATTTCCGGGATTGCTATGGCGGCGGTACCTTTACCTTTATTTCATTATTATGAGACTCAATTCGCGCACGCCCCGACCCGCCTGTTTTTATTTGACTACCTTTTTAAATTATTATAACAACGTGAAACAGTTGAAAAGTCATTTAGGGTAAATTGTGAGGTGGACTAAATGTATAAACGCCGGAATAATTTATAATATAAGAAGCAGACCTCATTCTTAGTATACGAATACGTAGGTAGAGAGGGTGCTGGGCAATCAAAGAATGGTTAGCTATTAAAAAGATGTAATATGATATTCGTATTGTATCAATAACAAAAATGAGACAAAAGCTATTTTTAGCTCATTCCATATTTTGAAAAGGCAAGCACGATGCGGTACAAAAGATAGAGATTTAATTGAACGCAAGGCGGTAGAGGAGGGGTGGGTAGCCACAACCCTCCACCGGCCCCGGCCACGCTGCGGGGTAGCAAAATAATAAAAAAAACGAAACCGCCCAGAGCTATCCCCGCGAGCACGGATGCTGTGAAAGTGGCACGCCGTGGATAAATGAAGCTTTTTTGTTTGTGAAATACGCCTAAGCTTGGCGTCACTCCACTTTCGTATTGTCACTTGAATTCTATGGTTGTTAGTTAATTCATGGGGCTCGCGTCGAGAACGTCATTAAATCGTCGCGGCTTTGCGTTGTTCTCGCAAATGACATTATGCTACAAAATGTTTTCTATTTGAGGAGGAATATTGTTAATGCACCGCACCCTTTGCATTGTTTCTTTAACATGTGTTCACTTCGTGTTTTAAGTTGGATATTTACCAACATTATATTGCTTACTTTAAATCTACGGAGTATACTTGAGAGTAACACAACATACTCTAATAATATATTATAATGTATCTACAGGAAATCTTTAAGAAAACTAATACAAAGCTGTATAAATAATTGTCAACGAAAAAAAATAACTAAGCCAACGAGTCTTAAATAAACTCTTCATCGCTTATATTTATTTATAAGTTTCCCGATCGGATTAGGGTCCAAGAAATTAAGTCAACAACTAACTTAACAATGAAACAGACGCGATAATATTGCGAGGGTGTTTATAGGAAATTATGCTGTAATCTTTTGTATTTAAGACTGAGTATCGTTCCTGATTGAGAGACAAGGGGAGCTTCCCATCACTTTCTGCGATTCAAGTGACAGTTTTATTAATTTCCCATACCGCTCATCCGTGTTTTCCACCCTCCTCAACTCCCTATAGTAGGCATTGGCAGCATATGGTGCCGAAAATATGTTTGCCATACTCCAAGTAAAAAGTTGTACCTCTATCTGGTCGAAACGTATCCAAAAGTAATAATCGTCGTTTAATCATCGAGTGTCCCACACATATGCAGATCTCGTATGTTTGGCCTTCAAACAAGTGATTATACGAGAATAATATTAAAACATTGTCAATCTAATGGTCAGGGTAGTTTACAATGAATAATAGTCATTGTCTGCTTGAGGCTCGCAGCTATGCTCTTATTATAGTTATGATATTTCAGTTTACGAACTTTTAATTATGTTCATCACTAAAACTCGGTGCTCACAGATCGTAAAAAGTTGTAAAAATGTTCAGCCAAAGCCAAGAGCCCCAACAAGATCGTATCGTTGTAACTTACTATGATAAGATAATCTATGAGAAATATAAAATACTTGTCCAAAAATATCAAAGAAAACAATAATTACTAAGCTTCCATTCAATTACTAGAAGTGCATGTTAATATAGATAGGAGAACTCAAATAATCAACAACTGCGTACGTTCTTATGTCCAGGATAAGCCGTGGCTTAACGCTGGCGCAGCAGCCGATGGCTTATCTCGATTTCAATTATTATGCTGGCGCTTTTATTCGCTCGGTGGCGATCGCGGGAGGGCGAGCGTAGGGATTGGGGACTCGATCCAGTTATCTTAAATCGCGTCCGAATCGGAAGTACTCACTTCACGCTTCATCGGCATCGTTAACATTTTGCACTTTTGTTACAGTAAAATCAATCTGTAATTGATTTTGGGGCAGTCATTCTAGTTACAGAACGATTATTGAATTTTGTTATTTGCTTTAGATACGGGATGGACCTAAATGGAGCTAGAAGAAAAAACGCTACTCGTGAAACCACAAGCACTCTCAAAGCGTGGCTCAACGAGCACAAGAAAAACCCTTATCCTACAAAAGGAGAGAAGATAATGCTGGCCATCATTACTAAAATGACGCTGACGCAGGTCTCCACCTGGTTTGCAAACGCGCGCCGACGCCTCAAGAAGGAGAACAAGATGACGTGGGAGCCGAGGAACCGGGTCGATGACGATGACAATAATAACGACGACGACGACCACAAGAGCACCGATGGAAAAGAGTTAGGTACGTATCAATCAAAACTATTCAGGCTGTGCACTTGGTAAGTAGGGCCTATGCTAGTCGTATTAGATGTAGGTACGCAAAGCTCAACAATTCACTTTGTGACTTCGAGAACTAAAGTGAGTTTTGGCATTTTAGATGGAAAAGACTCTGGGACGGGCTCGAGCGAGGATGGCGATAGACCTCAGCAGAGACTAGATCTTCTGGGCCAGAGGACAGAATCGGAGTGGTCCGAATCGCGCGCCGACAGCGGGCCCGAGTCACCAGAGCCGTACGAGCGCCCGCTGCATCCCGCGTACCAGCACCTGCCAGCACGTGCTCCTCCCGGCAGCACGCCCGCCTCCGTCAAGCCGAGGATATGGTCGCTGGCAGACATGGCCAGTAAGGAGGGGGACGCTCCTACGCCCCCTTCCGCCTCTGCGTTTTACCAGTCAGCGGCGGCAGCTGCGGCGGCGGCACGGCTGGCGCACCCGTATGCGCGGCCCGACTTATACCGCGGTCTGTACCCGCCGGCGCACCCCGCTGACGTGGCGCTGCTGGAGTACTCGCGCTCGCTGGCACTGGCGGGCGCAGGCGGCGGGCCAGCTTCTGCTCCGCCAGCTCCTTCGCCCTCCTCCTCCTCCACGTCATCGCTGGCGGAGCCGCCACCGCCACGCGCCTGACCGCTCTCGCACCAGCCGCACCCGCTGGCCCATCGACAATAATTGCGATCGCGCCGACAAACCTTGTAAATACCGATAGACTTATACTTACCTGCGTATAAATACGTGATAATAATGAGTATGCACCGGTAGAGAAGCTTAGATATTGTGATAGTGGAGTGGAGTCGCCGCAGCCGCGAGCGCGGCGCGAGTTCCGCCGCCGACCGACCGACAATACTAGGTGCTAACTGTTGGATCTTGCGGAATGTTCGTAGATACTTGATACCGGGTCCGGATATACAAGTGATTTCATTCAAATTAGGTTTTAATATTATGAGTTACGTTTCTTATAGATAAACGACATTCTTTTGTATGTAATGTAAATTATTTTCAAAATATTATTTTATAGTTTAGTGCCTGTTTACGTCCAGTGTTTTCTATCATTTGATAGATTCTAAAATAAAAATCTATGTTAATATTCGAATTTTAATATTTATTTATACGAGGTCAGTAGCTGTAACACTTTTTAAAGTAGGTTTATGTTTTTAAAGTGTCTATATCAGATTTGAAGATACTGGAAAATAATTTGTAATTGTATAAGTACCTAGTTGATTCTAGTCAGAAGACTATGAGTGTCTGTGAATTTTCCTATACTTGCAAACTAATTTTCATTGTATTTTAATATAATCAACCCATCTGCTGTTAGTACTTGTCGTAAAATGTAGGGCTGGCGCAGACGCGTCGTAGTTGTAACAATAGCCGAGTGAGTATTTATTTATACATACAGATAGGTATTTGTATTTCAGGGTATGTATATGACTACCACATAGATTGTATCAGACACAAGATCTCAATATTATAATCTCACTCAAATCAACTTAGAGTAATGTAAGAGAAAAAAAATATTGTGTTACTTACACTGCTATTATTACGGTTTCATCGAGGAAATTAGTAATGTTAGTTTTATGTATCGATAATCAAAGTTTTGGGGTTATAGAAAACATAATTGCACGTTCAGACTAAAATAAACGTTTGGACAAAAGCTCGTTTCTTTATTAAAAACGTGCTCTTATACGGGGTGATCGGAAACTACTAGAATTATGATAATTGATACCTAGATAGAATATTGTATAAGAATTACTATTATTTCTTTAAAAAGCATCAGTTCGATAATAAATTGGTCGCTAATTTTGTATTCCATGCGTAGTGCTAGTGGGACCAATACACTATTTCAAAACACACCAAACTCAGATATTGTATGTATTGTCCTACAATAATGAAGCAAATTTTGAGTTTTAATTACCTAATAGATACAGTGAAAATATGTAAGTACCTACTTCATAAAAACTAACTATTTTCCAGTTTGGCTTATAACCCTTTCGCATTAGCCAGCCCTACAATTAAAATTATGATTCATATTCACAAAATATGACTTACAGTTGACTTGCAGTAAGTCATAGAGCCCATAGCACATAGTATCGTCATTAGGTGTCCTATGTCTGATATGGCCTTGTGTAAAATGTGTAATCTCTAAATTACATGTAAAATAATACTTATATCGTCGTCGGTTTGTTTCTAAACACTAAAATATTGTAGAGACTGAAAGTCCAAAATTGAGTCTATAGTTTTGTACATAGGTCACTGTTTTAAGTGTATAATATTGTAATAATTACAAGTATTTAAGATTAAATGCAATAAATATTCTGTATTAGAAATCCTTTTACCTATGTAAATAATCGCGGAAAAAAGTCGTCAACCTTCGCAGTGTAGTTTGTTAATACAACGATGAAATTTACTATTATTAAAGTAATTTAAATGCAATATATTATTCTACTATACTTACTTTATAGACCGATTACTTCGAGATTGTTTATAAAGAAAGTTAGGTAGGTACTTAAATTTGTTCATGAACTAAATCGCAATGTTGTTACTGTATTCTAAATTAGTAACATTTATAACTATACTCGTAGATGATACCGAAAGGGCACATATTTAATTTTTATTGTTTTGATTAGCTTCGAACGTCTTTTAACCGTTATTGAAAAGGTGTGTGAATAGATGCAATAAACTAAATACAGAAGTATTCTCAAGTTGTTTTTATTGTTGTCTCTAAGTACGAAATAATAGAAATTATAAAAGTTTACAGTTAATTCAGGCATCCTTGTATTTTTATGTAGGTTGAAATGATGATAGAACTAAAAAAAATATATAGAATAAACATCGATATATAAACAACTAGCGACCCGCCCTGGCTTCGCACGGGTAGCATGTTATTATACATATAAACCTTCCTCCTGAATCACTCTATCTATTAAAAAAAACCGCATCAAAATCCGTTGTGTAGTTTGAAAGATATAAGCAAACATACATACATACATATTACATACAGACGCGGGAAGCGGAAAGCGACTTTGCTTTTATACTATGTAGTGATAGTGATGGACCTCGGGTCTAAAACAAACTTCAAGAAAAAAGTCACTACACAATACGGCATTGTAGACGTGTAAGTGACAGCGAACGTACTGGGGCCGTACTACCTACAATCTCTAAAGTAAGACTTAAGCAGTATTACTTCATGAGTGAAAGTGACAAGGCTATACGAACACGTATGGCGTTGTCACTTCACTTTCGCACCGCGAGTAATACTGCTGTAGTCTTACTTTAATGATTGTAGTACGGCCCCTGAGGCGGGATTGTCATGCATTTTTAACGACGAAAAACGGAGGAGTTTCTCAAGTCGACGCGTATATTTCATTTTTTTATGTATGACCAGTGACCGCGCATATCATTTTACAGGGTAGTCAGTCTGATTTTGATAATTTTATTATTTTATTTTAAAGGGCACACTTCGATGTTGGTCCCACACTACGACTGGCCTCACAGCTCAGTTGGTAGTAACTCTGCCTTCTGTGCTGTAGGTTGTGGGTTCGATCCCCACCCAGGACAAATATTTGTGTGATGAACATAGATGTTTGTTCTGTGTCTGGGTGTTAATATGTATAATAAGTATGTATTTACAAAAAAAATAAGTATATAAGTATTCTATCAGTTTTCTGGTTCCCATAATACAAGCTTTGCTTAGTTTGGGACTAGATGGCGCTGTGTGTAAAGTCCGCCAATATTTATTTATTTATTATACTAAATTTGAAAACAAAAATCTAACCCTAAGCGTAGGAAAACAAGGAATGATTGTTGGTCACATTTTTATGATTGGTCTGAACATTTACGTCGGTTTTCTTTTTAGTTTTCTTTAAACGTAATTATTTGATTTGTCACGCTTAGGGTTTGTTTTTTTTTCACATTTTTATGATTGGTCTGAACATTTACGTCGGTTTTCTTTTTAGTTTTCTTTAAACGTAATTATTTGATTTGTCACGCTTAGGGTTTGTTTTTTTTCACATTTTTATGATTGGTCTGAACATTTACGTTGGTTTTATTTTTAGTTTTCTTTAAACGTAATTATTTGATTTGTTACGCTTAGAGTTTGTTTTTTTTTCACATTTTTATGATTGGTCAGAACATTTACGTCGGTTTTCTTTTTAGTTTTCTTTAAACGTAAATATTTGATTTGTCATGCTATTTTGGAGGACACTTTTGAGCGCGGACTGAAAATCCATGTTTCAGTAGATCGATGAGAACAAAACACAAAATATACCTATGGTCTAAAAAGGCAAATTACAAACGCTCTGTGAACTGATCACGAACCACTATCGTTCAAATCTCAAAACGGACTCTTTTTGTATAGGTAGTAAAAGTGTCAGTTTTGGCATTTGGACGATACGTTGTCGATACGATACTAATTCATGCTCAGTGGCCTGAGCACGAACCACTATCGTATCGACAACCTATCGCCCAAATGTCAAAAATGGCACTTTTTGTATAGAAAAAGCATCAGTTTTGGCATTTGGACGATATTTTGTCGATATGATAGTGGTTCATGCTAACCTCCCAGGCCATGGTTAGATAGCTCAACCAATAAATCCTAATCATCGCATTCTTCATGCATACTCTACGGTTTTGGGTACTTTGAACTTGGACTTTTCAAAACAATTTCAAATTTTGAAATAAGTTGGTCAGAATACGTTTGACGAAGTCTTCCTCTGCGAGCTATCCCGTTCGTACTCGTCTTATAACACCTGAAACGTCAATTTTTTTATCTATTCTTATGGGATGATACTTTTAAAATAATGGTGAAACCCTTAATCAAAACAGAAAACCTTATCATCAAACTAGCTGACCCGTGCCCGCTTCGCTGTACGTAAGACGTTTCTAATACCATCGTGGACTTTTTTGTAGACGTTTTTAAGGTGTACAATACTGTAGTACATTATTTTGATATATCTCGTGGGGTTCAGCCAGCATTTGCAATGTAAGCGCAAAAAAATGTGTTTATTTACGACATCACATCAGAAACCTCTAAAATTATCAGTGTTTCTCTACTATATTATGCATGTATTATACATATAAACCTTCCTCTTGAATCATTCTATCTATTTAAAAAAAACCGCATCAAAATCCGTTGTGTAGTTTTAAAGATACATCAAGAATCAGAGAGGAAAGAGCTAAATACAAACCCTCCAGATTTTTTTACGCAAATGTAAGAATAATTACGTTTTATTGAAAAAGTGTATTTATCGTCACCACAGTTATTTATGTCATACTAGCCGACCAATGACAAACGTTGTTCTGTCAATTTTTTTTGTAATAATCACATAGGAAAAAGCTGAAGCTACAAGTTACCATCTACCTAACTTAAACATAAGAGATCAGAACAGATTTAACAGGTGGTGGTGTCTGGTTACATGTTCACATAATTAAAAGCTTATCCAACATGAGGAAGCCTAGATTAGTGGTGTCAAAGTAAAGCTACGGCATCAAAAATTTCTACAAAGAGTTCATCATCTACCTGCCCTTATCCCACTCAAGTGGTTTCGGTACAACATGTTTTTCTCTTCCTTTCTAACTCAAGTCCTTTTTCACGCAGTCCATCCGTATCTTCTTAGGGCTGCCTCCATTCACACTCATACCTATCACTCTTATTGTAACATGACTTTATTCCCTCCGCATAACATGCCCAATTGCCCATTGCCCATTACTCCTTAACCTATTACTCCTTATTTTTTCTGTCACTTGTGCAAGTTTCACACTTCCTCTGATGTTCTACTCATTCAATTTCTAGTACAATTCATTTTCTACAAATAGTTCAACTGACATCAATGTGACCTCAAGTTGGCGATCAAGATAGTGCATTAGTATTAGGGCGCGATTTTAAAATTCACGATCAAAATTAGTGCTTTGTTAAGAGGGCCATAGAAGTTCAAATCAAATGAAGCTTTGCAATGCAGGTATGCAACAGCAAAATTATTCAACTTCGGTATAAGTCAAATAAGAAGGTACTTTGTTGAAACAGCATATACCTAGGTATAATTACGTTTAAAAAACTAAAAAGAAAACCGACCAAAATATACCATATATACAATACTAGCGACCCGCCCCGGCTTCGCACGGGTAGCATGTTATTATACATATAAACCTTCCTCCTGAATCACTCTATCTATTAAAAAAAACCGCATCAAAATCCGTTGTGTAGTTTTAAAGATATAAGCAAACATACATACATACATACGCGGGAAGCGAAAAGCGACTTTGCTTTATACTATGTAGTGATAAATGAAAAGTCAAGTAACGATATTGGTTTTTTAAATTTTATGAAAGAATAGATTAGGTATTCGTCCTACATAATTAATGGGACCAACTTAAGACTATTCTATACATGATAAAAATCATCACTACATAGTATAAAGCAAAGTCGCTTTCCGCTTCCCGCGTCTGTATGTAATATGTAATATGTATGTATGTATGTTTGCTTATATCTTTAAAACTACACAACGGATTTTGATGCGGTTTTTTTTTATAAATAGAGTGATTCAAGAGGAAGGTACATAATAATAATGTATGCAATAATACATGCTTATGTTTCTCTACTATATTAGTAGAGAAACACTGATAATTTTAGAGGTTTCTAATGTGATGTCGTAAATAAACACATTTTTTTGCGCTTACGTTGCAAATGCTGGCTGAACCCCACGAGATATATCAAAATAATGTACTACAGTATTGTATACCTTAAAAACGTCTACAAAAAAGTCCACGATGGTATTAGAAATGTCTTACGCACAGCGAAGCGGGCACGGGTCAGCTAGTAATAAATATAACAATATAATATAGGTACTTACATGTCGAATTGAGAACCTCCTCTTTTTGTCATCGGTTTAAAAATACGAAATAAATTATTTAATGATACCAGAAATAGCGGTGCCTTCAAAGTAGTTTATAAAAAAAATCCAGATTAGCATACCTAAATAAATACCTATTATCCTGTTATAATCTGACCAAAATCAACAACACGAAAAACACACCCCAACTGCACACTCTGATCAATAATTAAACGACAAAATATTAGGTACCTGTCTTGCTTGACGACAGTTGTCAAGAATAAAAACTTTAAAATGATAATTATTTAAATAATTCGTATTTTTAGGGTTCTGTCTGTAACCTCAAAAGAAAAAACGGAACCCAGGATCACTGCGTTGTCAGTTTGTTGGTCAAGACTTTCCTTTTTCTTAGCAACTCGTGAAGGTATGACGTTGTAACTAAATAAGTTATATCCAAACCAAAAATCGAGTATATTTGCGCGATAATCTTCGAGCAGATGGATGAACCATCAACATACAAGTTTGTACGACGACCCTCAGTGCGCGAGTCCAACTCGCACTTCTCAGTTTTTAGGGTTCCGTACCCAAAGAGTAAAAACGGGACCCTATTACTAAGACTTCGCTGTCCTGTCTGTCACAGGGCTGTATCTCATGAACCGTGATAGCTAAACAGTTGAAATTTTCACAGATAATGTTTTCTGTTACCGATAAATATAAATAAAATATAAATATATATAAATATAAATATTGATGAAATTTTGTTTTTTTCACTCGCACATGACGGGTTTTTTTTTTTTTTTTTTAAGGTGCTTTAAATCGGTAAACTGAAAAGCGTGTTTGATTACTTATATTACCTACTTATGGTGGGTATTAGATATTTCTCGGGCAGAGAAAACTCCTTCTAAATGAGCCCTTCTAATTGTCTAAGTACCTACCTAAATATCCTTAAAAGTCATATAATTGGGTAAAAGAAGTTCATAAATTAACTCGATGGTGGTTTTCCAATCAACTATTTTAGGTAAAACTGACAATTGCCACTAGTTAGTTACTATCCCTACTAGTAAAATATAACATTTTTAGGGTTCCGTACCCAAAGAGTAAAAACGGGACTCTATTACTATGATTCCGCTGTCCATCTGTCTGTCACAAGGCTGTATCTATGAACCGTGATAGCTAGACAATTGAAATTTTCACAGATGATGTATTTCTGTTGCCGCTATAACAACAAATACTAAAAACAGAATAAAATAAATATTAAAGGGGCTACTATACAACAAACGTGATTTTTTGCATTTTTTATAGTAGAATGGTACGAAACCCTTAATTCGTGAGTCTGACTCGCATTTTCAAGTAACCTGTGACCAACATAGATTGTATGCTACTCGTATTAAGAGTAGTTTTGTATCTTAAAATATTGGAAACACGCTAGTGTCTTGTAACAGTTGCAATGCTCTTTACGAGTAGGTAAGGGACCGAAATACTTCAGTGATCAGTCTAATTACAACAACCCTTAGCAACAGTTTCACTTTGCGTCGAACATTCTAGTACATTAATCAAAGATCGCCAAGGCTCTTTATCCAGCTCATCGCGTGCGCCTAATTAGACATCAAAGCTCTTCTACTGTAAACACTTTATTATGAAAGTGCACAAATTTTCAAGAACGTAATTGGGGCGAAGTCTAACAAAATACACATAAATCATCGATGTTGTCGCTTTGATGTGAGCGTGTCCGGGCTGACGTCACAGCGCCGTCGTGTGATATGTCGTACATTCATTATTTGCTCACGTATATTAGATGAAAGGCGACCACAATATAAATAAATAGAACGCATGAGCTACAGCCTATGGTGACGACGTTGAAAGGACTTTTGACAAAATTATGTCGTAATTCATAAGAAATTCTCATGCTATTTTTCGTACGTACCTAATTGAAACAGGTTGTGAGCGGGTGAGCGATTTTCAAGAAACTGTTGTTTAATATAATACAATTTGACTCATCCAACAATTCGACCAAGTTTCTTAAGCCAAACGGTCAATTAAGTTGTCAATTTTGACCAATATAATATTTTTATCTGTTGAAAAATATTTTTCAATGACAACCTTCTGTTAAATCAACCATCGAGCACAGTGCGCTATCACCTGTCACATCATAACATTTTACATCGGAACTTGACAAGAATGCAAAGTTTTTACTCAATCGAAGTATTTATACTAAGGAGTTCCGTTGTGAGTGACTGTTGAACAGCTATTGAATCCATCATCAGATTTTTTTTTTTTTTTTTTTTTTTTTTTTATCTGCTGATAAGCTCGCTGTCTCATTATTGAATTGTCACCGAAGTTACATAAGTATGCCAAGTTTAAGCTCAATCGGTTGAAGATACCTGCTTCAAAATTGAGTTGCAAGATTCCACCTTAACAAACATAGTTACATACATAAATTGCAAGTAAAATAAAAGCTTGTAAAAATACTACTGCCCGGGGTTTCACGTGTAATACCTGGATAAAATGTTGCCTGCGTCACTTTCCGGTTGATTTCTTATAATTTCGGTATCATCTAATATTTTTTTTTATTACCTATTCTCTAATTTTTTGCTCCAGTTAGTTACAATGGTCTTATGGTATCACAGAGTTTCTCAACGTGGACCCTATTTTATATCCATATTCAAACATGTAAACATATCGGAGCAAATGAAAATACGTAGTTCGATAACCCAAAAGCTCATGTTATGAAGCCCTAAAGCAAAAGTTCATCCGGAACTTGAGGCCTGATGAGTGAAGACTCACTTAAAGGCGATAAGTGAGTCTAGTAGAGCCCATTAGTAAGATCAAGTATCACTTAGAATTAAACCTTTTACCAAACAAAAGTCACAAGCAACTTAAAATTCATTTCAAAACAGAATAAGTAATTTTAATAAAAAAAAATTGTTTAAAAGTTGGCAATTGCATTCTTCAAACATACATAGTAGACATCCTCTCAATTATACAGTTACTCAGACCCTTGATGATGTCTAAAGAGATAGTCATAGGCACGTCCATAGCAAGCAAGCCCATTGTCGCTCATTGTATCAGAATGCAAGTTGACACTGTCAAAATTCAATATCATTTTGTAAATTATTGTAGTTTAAAAACTGATAACCATACCAATTTGTTAAACTTTTACGTCAACTACATTAACCTATTAAGCAACCAACAATCTGTGTATGATTAATAAAGCTTGCTTCATATTAAGTAGCTTTATACGAGTTCACTCTAACGAAATTATAAATAGAGGCCAAACAATAACATTTATCAACCAGCAAAAACTAATGCTATCAAAAACATAACTTGTAAAAAAAGCCAAGTCTCACCACGCAACTCAGTTCTTCTACCGTAAAAAGTCGTGAGATCCATGTAATACCAAGTCGGTTAATTTATTCAGTCCCTACTTTAAGGGTCCTTCTGTCCTAAGTTATTACGAAAAGGTAGCTAATTACGTAATAACATAAGACTATCTACTGGTTCAAATTGAATAAAATTTGAAATATACCGTGTTTATATAGTGATTGCTTGGTTACTGAAAATTCAGGCTTCTAGTTTTATCCACAACGAAGTTATAGGGGGTCGAAAATGGCCTGAACTGCTTCGAGAAAAGGATGGTACAGCCGTGCCGCTTTATTGCTTGACTTGGCGGGGGCACTGCCGTGCCCCCAGATTGTTATTTGGTGTGTAACTCGAACTTTCTCAAGGCCAATCAACATTTTTTTACGGTGAGTCAGAACTCAAATCTAGCTAGGTATGTAAAGTTCATAATTGAATTACAAAGTCTCACGTAGCAATCACGCGTTATTGTCACCGTTTCGAGCTCGCTTTGTGTGTGTATCCAACAGTCTATATCACCGTCACTCGCTTTTAATAAAGCCATCGAAACGACTCATAATATAAAAGCAAATTCTAACGTTTCTTAGCACTAAGTGACTTGAGGATTTCATTCAAAATCGTGAGAGCGATACTCGTATGTGCTGGCTGACCCACAACAACGCGTTGAAAAAAGATCAAGTTATTTTTACAAAGGCCCTCAGAGGAACTTTTTGTGTAAATAGTCCAACATGTTACCGTAACAAAGAAATCTTAATAGTCGATGACGGGCGAGAGTCAACACACAACAATCTATACGTTGATTGCTCATAATTCCAAGCGCACACCGACGTGAGGTGTTGGTAATAAAACCACTTCCTGATGCTTCGAATTGAATGTACACGAAGGCTCTCGAAAATTTGTAAGTTATGTTTTTGTTTATGGGATTTGCATAAAACACGGTTATCTATTGCATACCTGGTTACTAAAACGATGTTCGAACGTTCCGATACGGTCTCATTGTCCGGGAGAGCGTTCAATGTAATAGAGACTTTAACGATATTCATTTACAGATGATTTTTGTCATGGTGAATAGGGAGAATTTTGAGTCAGGAATTTCGGTTTCGTAGCGGCGAATGCTATGCCATCTAAAATATTGGACATCTCCATCTTGGTTGGTGTTTTGCTCTTTCTGTGGTCACAAACAATGAGTCGGGATCGTCAAGGGAATGCATGCATACCTTAAAATACGTTCCCCCACGTGGGTACGTAGGTACTTACCATTTCATATCTGTAGTGTAGGTTGAATTGTATTTTAAAGGTACCAGTGTTGGAAATTAGCACTTCAGAAATACTTACGATTGAAATAATTATCTTGAATTTAAGATGAATTTGGCTGATGATCTGCCAAGTGCGAATCGGGCTCCTTAGTTGGGGTCAGCAGAACTTAAATCTCATTTTTAGGATTCCGTACCCAAAGACTAAAAATGGAACCTTAAAACTAAGACTTCGCTGTCCGTCTGTCTGTCTGTCTAACACAGGGCTGTATCTCATGAACCGTGATAGCTAGACTGTTGAAATTTTCACAGATGGTGTCTTTCTGTTGCCGCTATAACAACAAATACTAAAAACAGATAACTATTATAGTGGGGCTCCCATACAACAAACGTGTTTTTTAGACATTTTTTATTGATAAAGATACGGAATCCTTCGTGTTCGAGTCCAACTCGCACTCGGCCTGTTTGCCGCGCTGTTTCAATCTCTACTTTCATTACCAGACTAATTTAAAGGGTTTCCAAGACCTCCACCGAAGACGGCATTCACAGACTAAATTGTGACGTTATTATTGAAAATGAATAACTGATTTTCATAAAACAAGAACAATAGATAAATAAATTAGGGACAAATGTTAACATGAAATAAAATTATTAAAATATGCTCATGGCTGTCCAGTTCCGTTATGGTTGGCAAAAACTGTTTCAACTCTATCAACTGTCTGATTAAATTATACCATACAGTTTTGTTATTAATGTTTTGTGATATTACCTATACACTTATACAGTACGTAATACCTACCTAATTAGCTTCATAATTAAATTAATTGACATTATCATCATTAAAATAAACCGGCCAAGTGCCAGTCGGACTCGCGCACGAAGGGTTCTCTACCATCTATATATAAAAGTTGTTACACTATTTATAACTTTAAAACGGCTAAACCGATTTGGCTGAAAATTGGTGGGGAGGTAGCTTAGAACCAGGAGAAGAACATAGAATACTTTTAATAACTTCTGGGAATGGAAACGGGAACTTAAAACAACATTTGTTAATTCTAAAGCGATACGAAGTTCGCCGGGTTAGCTTGTTATCTACAAAAAAACGCCAAAAAACACGTTTGTTGGATAGTAGCCCCACTTAAATATTTATTTTATTCTTTTTTTAGTATTTGTTATCATAGCGTCAGCAAAAAACATCTACGAAAATTTCAACTATCTACGGTTACTTACGGTTCATGAGATACAGCCTTGTGACAGTAAGACGGACAGACGGACAGCGAAGTCTTAGTAATAGGGTCCCGTTTTTACCCTTTGAGTACGGATCTCTAAAAACATGGACATTGTATATTTTATATAAAGAAGGTTATAGTTAATAGAAAAGATAACGCCGAAGACCTAATTTTTTTTTAAATTTCCTTCATTGTAATTCAATTTCAATAAAACTTATTATAGACCCTTATTGTCTTCTTTACATTCAACGCTTGTAAAGTTTTTATTCGTATCAACTTTTGTCATGATGAGTATAATAATTATGTTTAGTATCGACGACTGGTATTTCTATTTTTTATTATATTTATAAGGAAAGTGAGTTGAGCAATTCTCATTATTCGATAATGGTCCAATAATAGTAATATGACATATAATATTATGAAAGGGAAACATATTACGAGTATATAATTATATAGTTATATGTATAAGGAAACGTTCAGTTTTCAACCCTATATGTGAATTTTACTCCCACCCAATTCTACTGAGCATCTGAATGATGGTTTGTATTATTTTTTGTAAGCATACCATGTCATCGGAACGATTGTGGTCGGTTCGCTATGATTTATCGATGTCCATATTACAAATACGACACAACTGTATGCGATCCTTTATTTCTTCTTTAAGCCATATTAGTATTCCGCCAACAATCCTGTCCAGCGTTGGTTTTGTCATACCAACTAAATGTTATTTTGTTGGAATTTCAAATAAACAATTGTTGACGTTTTTTCATAGAATTTAATATAAATGAATGCAGGGCCTCAATCAGCGCTGACAGAGTCAAGGCACATGTTCAAAAAACGGCTCATGAATTAAACCACAAAATTATGTTTCTTTGATTTCCAACACAACTTAATTTGTACACAATAATTAAAATATAAGTAATTAAAAGAACTCTTGATACGGCTGCTCATTGTATGAAAATTTATTGAACTGACAACAGACGAGTATGTTCATCGAAAGCAAAGTTTTTGTCGATCGGATTGCGGTCAGAGACCCGTCATTTATAATCGAAAATATTCACGGCGGTCAAATCAGTAACAAGTTTTTATGTTTTGTTAAAACACCTTCTGTTTAAACTTTAACCAAACCTACGCGAACAAAGCGACGGTGAAGCGAGAGCGGCATTACCACACTCTGCTCTATACCCTTGCAATGTATTTAGATGTAGCAACGCAAGCTTACGTGACCAATACGCAATTAGTCACAAAGTTTTTCTGGTTGCCGTTCTAGCTTCACTGGCCTAAACATAAAGAAACAAAGCAATTTATGTACCTAGACAAATTGTAACATGCTGGATGTAATGTTGATATGTGACAGTTCAACAGGTTTATAAAACCAGCTTTATTAAGACCACTTCCGAAAACTGAAATTGGATGAACAGACCGAACTTGAACAATTATTACCGAAGAAAACATTGGTTTCTTTGGAAAGGTGGGCAAAACCAAATAATAGGAAGGTAAGTAAGTAGGCACTATTCGAACATGCTAAATTCCGACAGTGCTGTAAAAGAGACGCTGCGTAGGTAATGTAAATATCTTTCAAAGTTATGAACAATCGTAAGATAATAAAAACATAATGCACAAAAATATGATTCAAATAGTCACATTCGATGAGTCACAATTATTAGTACAGTTCTTGGGGATACAGTTTTTGTCAATAAGGGGAAAACGAATAGTGGTGAGAGGGAGTCAATGTAATCTTTTCCCCAAGGGTATCGAAACATGCGCTTGGATAATATCGAGATTTAAAACTCGAGTAGAAAGGATTTTCACAAACCTACAATAATACAAACAAGATCGCTCGCCGCTGCAGCCGAGGTTTAAGTCTAAAACTATTGGTACCAAAGTTTTCGTGTTGACAACGAACAAGCGTGAAGCTGAAGTTTAGATTTCAACAGGCGTCAATCAGGAGAGAATACATTTTTATTATCAAATAAAATACTTCGTAATTACGTCTGACTATATACCTCCGAACTACGTCTTATGACGTTTTATCAGAATAAAAATAGCATATAGAACTCAAGGATAATGTAGCTTCCTAAATGAAATAATTTTCAGAATTAATTAATTTTTTATTTTTATATATGTAATCTTTTCAATTTATTTTTATATTCTGCAACGTATTTGTATTGACAGCTAAGTAACGTCTAGTGCCAAATAGATAGGCAAATTCGAATAGTCAAAAAGGGTTTGCAATGAACATAATAAAACATAGACAATTGATCAATATGTTGGCGAATCCGTATAAGTAAGTGGCTCTCGATTAATCTCTTCTAGCACGCATGGGAATTAATTGGTTAGTGACACATTGGAATAAAGCTTATGAACTGGACAAGAAGGAAACGGTAGAAAAGGTATGTCTTGTGGTCAAGGAAAGAACACTTAAGAGCGCAGTTAATAAATATGTGTTGTGTGTATCAAAATCAACAACCCATGAAACGATATGCACATAAAAATACTAACTTATCTATTTATATTAGGTTATGATCTGGCAAGTCGAGCGAGCGAAGCCGAAGGGCACCTTTTCTTGGAGCAATGTGGGCACTTTTCAGGCCATATAACTTCTTTACGGTTTGGAGCAATGTGCCGAAAATTATGTCAAGAAGTCTTCATAATGCTTATAACGAAATAACCAAATTCCAGCGAAGGTGGATAATGTAGCACGTCTATGAAATGGCACGAATGCGAGTTTACTACTTTTTTGAATTGCTAGTTGGTTGATATAAATGCTCACATGATAAAGTGCCACACTGCCATTAGCACTACCCACATCCTGTTGTGGTAATCAAATGGTAGTGTAGAACTAATTATCTGTCAAATCATACAGTTTTTTTTTCAATAACTGGTTGGTGCCATTCTTTTTGATCCTCTGTATATGTATTTTAAATCACAACGTTGACAGGTGTACTGCGCAAGATGGTCGCAGGTGGATTTGTCAAAGGAGCTGCCCAATGGTAAGTATTTTTGACAGTAACTAGGGTCAAAGACCCGGTTGTGGTGCCTACCCTGGTTTTGGTCATTTAAATTTTTTGCAGTTGTGAGCAAACTTGTTTAAAATCTAAGTATAGTCAATACAATCTATGGTCCGTTTTGATTAGTGACAGTTGTGATGCGTTATACCTCTAGACTTGATTGACCACAACTAGATATTTCCCGTTTTGTCTATTTAAATATGAATAATTAATAAATAAATATCGCCTGTTACAAAACCTTCGCATAAACCAAGAGATTGATAAATACTCTATTTTATGTTGTTTAAAAATTCGTCACTAAAATGTTTTTTTTTTTCAATATAAACCGTTTATTTGAAATTAAAAATGTTGTTAAAATGGCCACAACCATTTCTTTCACCCTACTTATTTATTTCGATATGCAGTATTTAACGTTGATTGTTGGGACTAACTACACCGGTTATCATTGTTTTAATAATCCTATTATAGGCCCTCTGGTGCAAAAAAGACCAGACCAAAGACAAAAAGAGGGCTTGCACTCGTAGATAATTAATTTTAACTATCTGTTTCCAATATAATTGTTCTTCAGAAAACAAAAGCTGTAAAGCTACCTACGAGACTGTTTGACTTAGTGATTACTCTACTAATGACTGTATTCTACTAATGAAAGCGCGCATAGAAGCTCGTTAAAAAAGCATAACGTCCCAACTAGTCCGTCCTAGAATTTTAAATGTCTCTACTTCTTTTTGTAAAACATTTCAAAATGATTATTGAAGAATACTTTCACTAAACTATTTTTGACTCCGTGCTCGCCTTAAGATGTGAGTCCGGTAAGGTAAATACTTCTAGGCGGCACTTCATCGCAGTCTTTATGTGGCCGAAGGCAATTTGTCGCAGCTCCGCTCCCGCACAATTGCCGGGAAAGTGCAGGACACCGGCATTGTATAGAAAGAAACCCTCTTTACTTAATATAGAAGTACCATAGAAAAACCAACACACGAGACAGTGCTTTACAGTTTGCTTTGTTTGCAGAGCTGCTTTTTATGTAGCTGTACATACCTACGAAGCTGCATATTGTTTTATTTCAGTATTTTTAGGAGAGTTTATTTTACAATTGATTTTCATCGCAAGTAGCGTTATGTTTATGGTATGTTTGTGTTGGTATGGTTATGTTTTTTTATCTGTAATGAATCTTTGACAGAAAGCAAAAAATATAGTAGTTATAGTTCTGTAAAAAAACTGTTATTTTAGCAATCATTAAAATCATTAAATAAGTCGATTTAAGAAAGATATTTAATTTATTATAGTGTTAATTCTAGATTTGAATTTGTTATTAAATAAAGCCTTTTTTAATATTTATTAATTATTTTTTATTACAAAAATAATGAGTAGATACGCGTACCTTTAACTAGTTCGACACATAACTTGGAACTGCCCATTGTAAAACTCAGCTTTAACTCCAGCTAGACTATGATACCATCGAAATATCCATCTAAAATTAACATAAAATTTAAATAAACAAAAAATATCTAGGTAACAGCCTTTTGTTTTAGAGACATTCACTACAGTTCCGGGACGCTTATATATCTCTTCTGACATATTGACGATAATTTTAAGTTTCAAACGTTGTAATGAATGTAATATTGTAATACAACATGATGAAGTGGCTCCTATCACTAGCGGAACTTGACATAAGTACCTACATGCACACTGCTAATGAGACTTCTTATGATGACGGTACTATAGGTAAGGTTAATAACTAAAGAAAGAAATACTTGTTTTTTTAATAAGTAATGTAAGCAGTAAACAGTTTTATGCCTTTTTTTATAGTCTACTTGAATTAACTAAGCACTGTAACACGTTATTAAAATTTTGTAGTCAGTTAGATACATTATTGCGCCTCGAGCTTCACGCATTATGTAAATATATGTACACACACTGCGATAAGCACACAACAAAAATATAATCAAGACATTATGCTAAATCTTTAAACGGGTACGTGTAGAATCAGGGCGTGAAGTTCCAATTTTCATTTAGCAGCGCACTCGTTATTCGAAAGTTACCCTAAATCCCGAGTCCTCCTCGCAGATAACTCTTAATTTGCATATTAACGAGAAACTTTGCATCGGTGAAACGGAAAAATTGCGGTCGAGTGTGAACGGACAGGTGGCCTCTCTCGGCTAATACCGGAGGATTCTTCAAATCCCACCGCTCCACGCTGAGCTAGCTGGCTTTTTCACCCTTCATATTCCAATATTTTCAATTCACATATCTTTATTTTACTGTAACTTACTGTTCTTTCAGAGCAGAGACTTATTTTATGCTAGTGTCTTTTACGGCGGCTGAGCGTCATTGTGCCACGGTTCGGTAACACGAACCTCCACTTGATCCTCCTATTTCAATGTTCGTGAATTCTAATAAGTAAACTTTTCATCTTTCTAGTGACAAAGTAACTTGGTTCGCCTCAAATCATTATCAAATTAAAAACAATTCTGTGTCTATTACTTAGACAGTTGATTATTTAAATGAAACGACACGTTACGGCGACTGCGCCCATAAACGATCCACAGACGCCTTGTTGGTACTCGTAATTATGTGGATAGGGAAGCCAAATGATGAATACCATACGATATTAGAAACGGCTCATTAGGTATTTAAGTGGAGATGACAGCTCTATAAATAATGTTGGTATGGGAGTCTTTTGTGGATACACACATACCTTAGTTTATTTTTAGGTTCAACTGAAAGAGCGCATATTTGTAGCATAAAGGTGGTGCCATGACAAAACATCTGTTGGGAACGTAACGGTCGCTATTCCGACTAAATCGTTTACCGCGTCCGCGACACCCCGTAAACGTGCTTGATGAGATCGACGATGACAAATATAATCTTTGCTCTAAGACGAGTTGACTTGACACTGTTGTTATTCCAAGAAACGGAAAAGATTTATTTTTACTCAAAGAACTAAATATTCAGGTGAAAGATATCTGTGAGGGCGTTGTTTGGCCGGCTCGTTGAGTCTGTCATCGGAGTGCCGTCTTCTGTGTAATCACGCCAATGATACCGAAAATCTGCCCGGATTTTATTGCTTTGATATACGTCCTCAAAGAAGGAATAACACATTTATATTATTGCTGCTTTGGCATATCTTCGTCACTTTTAAATATCTAATTAAGAACGGATATCAAAGAGATGTATTAAAATGAATTGTATACCTACACCACGCAGTAGTTTTAATTGAGTGCCAAAAATGAACACAGCACACTCTCACCAAACGGTATTACTGCACTGAATCTGCCATGCAAGTTGCAACTGTTAACCAGTTTAGTTGAATTTCAAGCAACTTCGGCTACTTTAAAACTAAAACCATTAAAATGACGTTCGCACACATGTATGCAGGCATAATGAAAACTCTATTATAACGATCTTGCTTACATTACTTCCTTATTATCTTGCTTTAAGATAATATTATATTTATATATACAGCGCTAATTATGAACGAGTTCTTTATTACGCTGAGTGAAGACCCGTTCACAAATATCTATGTAGAGGTTAATCGCCATTGTTGCTTCTTTAACTTTTAGGGTCCCGTAATTAGGATTCAAATTAAATAATGTTATTCTACTCAATTGGATATTAAGTTTCTTAACTAAACATAAGTATATTCAAAATCTTTTTTTGTTGATATTTTATAAATCGATACTATAATAAATTACCTAGACTCTTACTCTCTCTTGCCTTGCAGTGAGAAACATATTGGTAGGTATGAATAAAAACGATTTAAAAAAATCCTAAGATGTTTCAATATTTTGGAAACATGTTTATTATATGTTAACTAATTTGTTATTATTGACATAATTTGCCTAGCACATAATGATTTAACGCCGCCACGACGACACCGAACAGTGTTTTGGTAATTATCAAGTTGTTCAACATTATTGTGTCGTTTGTGGGAAAATTTCATTATTTTAGCTCATAAATGACAGTTTTGTTGATTTGTGCCGCAAATTGTATTGTTACGTGGTGTTCACTCGTAATTTCATGTCAGCTAACTGTGCAAGGTAAAATAGCCCTCGTAACTCGTAAAATTAGCCCCATGGGCAAAATATTTTCATTGATACATTACCTACGCGTAAACCAGAGTAAACTAAAAAGAAATAAATTGGATCATGATTGAAATCTCTAAGTACCTTTAATGAACATCCTATCAGATCTCCAGGCGTTCAGTTTCTTAAAGATGTCCGAAAAGGGGTTGTCGGAGACACGTCCAAACAACACAAGCCGACACTTAGCATTAGGTTGATTAGCATTCTAGTTTTGAACAAATAAAAAAATAATTTACCAATAAAAAAACTAAATGGTAATAAAAAAAACTTGAGAGGTGTCAAGGGACACCCGGATGGAACGAAGTTCTCACAAAATAACGTGGGACAAGGGAAGGGGAATCAACTTTGACTTCGACTTCGACTTCGACTTCGACTTCGACTTCGACCTCGACCTCGACCTCGACCTCGACCTCGACCTCGACCTCGACCTCGACCTCGACCTCGACCTCGACCTCGACCTCGACCTCGACCTCGACCTCGACCTCGACCTCGACCTCGACCTCGACCTCGACACAATTAATAGATATATATATTAATAGATATACTATAGCAAAAAAGTGTCGTGACAACTTTTCGTGACAACTTTTCGTAAGATTTTTTTCCGTCTAGCCCCCTTTCACAACGCGCGATAAGGAACTTCGTTCCAAAAATGAAATAAATGAATATTGGTGGACATTACACACAGCACCATCTAGCCCCAAACTTAGCAAAGCCATGGGAACCAGATAACTGATAGAATACTTAAATACGTTTTTTGTAAATACATAACTACTTATTTTACATTATTAACACCCAGATATAGAACAAACATCTATGTTCATCACACAAATGTTTATCCCGGGTGGGGATTGAACCGACAACCTACAGCGCAGAAGGCAAAGCTAATACCAACTGAGCAGTGAGTGAAACCCCTAGGAACCAGTTTGTTTTAAGATGCTCCTAAGTAGCTAATGATCAAAATTTAAATAGTTTATTGAATGCCACTCCGTGTCTCGAGTATTGTAAAATCAAAACTAAAAATACATAAAATGTAAAACCAAATTCTCACTAAAGAATATTTTGGTTCGTTAAAATATCAAGAATCACTCCATGTTTCAATTACTCACTCTTAGCCAGTCGGCTAATTTAATTAACATAAATTGTTATGCTGAATAATCGTATTTATACTTGTTATTTTTTAGTGTAGGTTAAATGACGTGTGTACTGTGTACTAAGTCTTGTTAATTTTTATGTGCTATACAAATATTTGCTTAAAGGTATGTGAAGCAAATATTTTGTACTGCGGATTTGTTGGTTATGATGTCAAATATCACTGCCACTTGATGAGTAATCCTAATAATATTATAAATGTGAAAATTAGTGAGGTATGTATGTTTGTGCCTCAATCAGGCTTAAACGCCAAGGCAGATTAAGTTCAAATTTGCTGTAGATGTAGATAATGCCCGAATAAAACATAGACTACTTTAAAATATGAAAATCATCCCCATAATTAAAAAACGCAAAAGGGATGATTTTGGTAAAGATGGGCGCTAGTGTGCAACAAATCTAACATCACTGACTAAAAACATTCAGTCATTTCTATTCGATTATTGAAATTTGACAGGACAACGTCTGTCACGGGTCCGGCTAGTGTGAGATAAAGAGAAAAACATTTTATTATTTAAATAAAAATGGAATAGCATCACGACTGTTTGCCCGGTAGGTATCCTCCTAGGTCCCCAGGCGCTGTTATACTTAAATATGTTTAATAAAAGTAGTCGGAGACACGTCCAAACATTACATTTAGCACAGGCATATATTTCGTAGTAATTAGCAATTTATTTTATTGTTTACTTAATTAAATTTACTTCGTCCTCCAACTCACAATAAACTTCCGAATCACGATTAGTTGACCGTATGGAACGCGATTTAGAGTAGGTATTCGGAGAGAGATAACTTTACTATGTTTGAAGATGATGCTAATTAAAACTCACCAAAGTACTCGTAATATTCAAAAAAACCGGTCAGGTGCGAATCGGACTTGTGCACGAAGTGTTCCGCACCATTATCTATAAAAACGGCAAAAATCACGTTTGACAGTTGTATGGTAGCCCCACTTAAATTATTTATTTTATTCTGTTTTTAGTATTTGTTGTTATAGCGGCAACAGAATACATCATCTGTAAAATTAAACTGTCTAGCTATCATAGTTAATGAAAGAAAGACGGACAGCGGGGTCTTAGTAATAGGGTCCCCTTTTTACTCTTTGGTTATGGAACCCTAAAAATACTTTACTAAATTCAGTAAAAATCATGATATGACTGTCACGTAATACGCTTTCACGTATAGAAATAGTATTTGCCACGGCAGAAGCAGGAAGAATAGAGAAAGATATAAGTGCGCCGCTATGCTTTATTGCAAAATGTAAGCCGAACACCAGATGGCAGGGTGCACAAAGGAACCGATCCCGCTAAGTCTGACCTATTTCCTGCTATTCTCCAGTAGCAAAAGACTTCTGCGGCCATTTTCTCATTTAGTTAGCACACAATCAGATAACAGCTACTATGTTTAATTATGAGTTTTTTTGTTTCCGAAATGTAAAGACTTTTCTGACGACAAGCGTAATATATTCGTTCATAACTTAAACAATACAAGCTTTAATAAAATGCGTTTTCAAACCTTATATCTTGGTATGAAACAAAGGTCGTTCACACTCGCTATGACGGCGTGGTGTGCGACCGTGACCTTACCCGCCTTTTTAACTTTATTTTCATTCTGTTATGGTGAATTTAGCCATAATTATAATATCATTGTAGGTATCTAATGTATTATTTTGAAAGAAGTGCATTTTAGTACCAGAGTCACTGTACCGTAAGTAATCCGTTGAGTTATACACAAGGCATCCTCGAGTGGCCTCAAACGTTCGTACGTTATAGGTTTTTTTGGTTATTATGAAGAAAACAAGTGGGAGTAAAATGAAATCGATTAAACCTATAAGTCAAGAGTGTGGAGCGTAATAAGCGCTACGCTATGCGCCAGCCCAACGACTCTACTGCCTCTACAAATTGAATGCCTAATTTGGGCCGGCTCCGACTTGGTGCTTACCCAACCCGTAGCCACATTACCCGCCTAACGGCTTGTCTTGATAAAAAATGTCTCCGTAAGTAGGTAGTTAAAGATCCAGTATACAATTTATTTACAAAAGTGAATCCGTCTTAGAAAAACTAGCGTTCAAAATTATTAATGGTTTGTTTGAATGGTGCGTCGCGCGGTTCATTGTTGGCGCGCACTCCGTCCGGATGCGTCCGTTGACACTAATTATTCCCATAGTGCTTGAATGATAGATTACCCTGGACAAATCACTCCTAGTCTCACTCTTAGAGAGCAATAAAAAACGTGCGTCAATATTTTTTTCTTTTTAAAAGATAAAAAAGTACGACAACTGTTTTGGAACGTGGGCCGTATAAAAAGATATGTTGCTGTTCTCACTCGCTTTTCTTGGCTTAATTGTTTCGTAATTGAATAAAATACATTAGAAACGTTGTTCAGAGTAAAAAATAAATTGCATCTTTTAAATGTAGAAATCAGATAATAAAATGTTTAAAATGGCAAGGCAGAGGCAACGAAATTCTTGTTTATTAATTAGTTACTAAAAAGATAAACGAAATTCTTCTATCATAGCTGATTATAAAACTCAGTTACCAAAACGGCAACAAAATTCTTGTATAAACAAAGTTGCCCAAACTTAATTCCTACTTTTGAATACTTAATTACCTAAGTAAATAATTGAGGTGAAGATTGTATAATAACCTCCTTTAGAAATATGGCGCAACAAAGTTCCTTAGATAGTTATTTTTAGGGTTTCGTACCCAAAGGATAAAAACGGGACCCTATTACTAAGACTCCTTTGTCCGTCCGTCTGTCTGACGCCAGGCTGTATCTCATGAACCGTGATAGCTAGACAGTTGAAATTTTCACAGATTATGTATTTCTGTTGCCGCTATAACAACAAATACTAAAAACAGAATAAAATTAATATTTAAGTGGGGCTACAACACGTACGAGATGTTTTTATAGATATTGGTATGGAACCCTTCGTGCGCGAGTCCGACTCGCACTTGGCCGGTTTTTTGTTTTATTTTTGGGACGTAATTATAATTGATTAATTAGGTTGTTAGTCTACTATTGGTAGTAACTATCTATTGCATTTGGCCGTACCGCAAGAGAAAAAAACGAAATCCTTATGATTCTTGCTTAATAGTATCTTCGTAGCATCAATTTATTGAACGTTAAGTTAAACTTTTTGTTAGGTTTTGGTTTACTTTCATAATATTATTTGAAAAATTACCTAAAGATTATGAACAATTGTTTTAGTGTTGTATTTTATATTATTTAGTTCAAAATGTATCGGAAAAAATATAGTTGCCGCCCTCTGTCTTCTCGGTTTAGTAAGTTAATATTTTTTTATATTAGTTGGTAGAGAAGATATTGAGTACTTAATGGCAAACTTACCTTACTAGAAACATGAAGCGTTCGCGGCAGAGCTAGCTTAATCTTAAGAGATTGCCTATGTAGAGGGCGATCATCAAACGGATAGGTGACCAAAATAAAAGTTTTTGATGAATGCAGAATCGTTTTTTCTCAATCACCGCAAAACATACAGTTTTGTTTTTTATGACAAAGATAACTTATGGTTATAATCTAGATAAATTAAAGACAGAAACACGATTGGTGAAATTTTTCTCGATAGATTTATTTTCCAAAGTTGGCTCTTCAAAAACACTAGTTTCGTTTTTAATCAAAACTATGAATAGCTAAATAGTTCATTTTTATATAATTCGTTAGATAATCATACTAGCTACCTAAATTAATGTAATTTTTTTTTTAAGTTAATGCAGTTTTATCACTTTTTCCGTCTTATCCGGGTAGACTCAGCCCATACAAAACGTCAAAAATTACACTTATCACCTTAACAGCTAAGCGCTTCTGTTCTTCGGAAAACTGCAACTTTTTTCGACAACATAATAACTGAATATGCTACTATATGTTACTAAATCCCCAGCTGATCTGTTCATTGATAAAGTTTTGGTAGAGAACCGTGATTGCTCGAGCCCGACTCACACCTGACCTATTTGTATAATACTCGTAGGTATATTAATATTTTCTTTACCCAATATTTCATGCGACATCGACGTTTACCACTTATTGACTTTGTTAGGGCTAGTTGTATGTACTAAATAACATAAAGTGAATGTGACTATTGTAGCTAACTTTCTCAACAATACCCGATACACCTGGTGAGATTTCCTTCAACGATACAATAAAGTTGACCTATCGACCTCGTACTCGTACAAAGTAACAGAGATAACATAACAAATCGGTACTGTTACTGTGATACCGATAGCGTACCGTCGACTGCGGTCTCCACGGCGGTAGCGGCACTGGCATCGCCGCGCCCACTGAAATATTATCTCTTGCGTGACTTACGACTACTGCCCTCCCAACCGAGCATAATGACATTTTAGTATTACAACATTTTATCTATACGAGACGAAAACTACTAAGATAAGTTAAACGCCAACTGGTATATTGTTTCAGAAAGCTGACAGGCGATGTAATTTGTTAACGTCAAGCGGAGTTTGGTCGAGCCTCGCCGCGACACAGCACATATCTGCCGGCCGCCGCCCGCGATCTGACGTAACCTAAAAATAATCCATTAGCCTCATCTCCTTACCTATCTGTCGTACTGATTTAAACAATCTTATTCATCATCTTTACGAGCTCAAACTTATAAAATCATTATCTACCATCGTTTTATTAGTTACGTTATTTAAACTGGCTACTGAATAATGCTGCGATAATAACTCACTTGTTCATTTAAAATCCATTTTGTGTTAAGCATTAAAGTCCATTAAGGTTTACTAAAATTTGGAATGTAACATTTATAATAAGTGTCTGTGATAACCGTCAGCCTAATAGATTTACCTCCCACACGTTTACCTATTACGCACTTAGGTACCACCTACCCATTATATTCTCGTATAACGAACAACAGTGCTTTCAATATTTTTCAACGTCATCTATATTTGAGGTAGGCTCTTTCTCGAATCAGTTTTCGACGATATCGGTTGAACGAAAATCAATTATCTAAGATTTAAATAACTTAAGAAATCTGGACAAATAATAATATCAAAATAAAAGTGAAGTTTATTTATTACATACTAAAAACTCTAACACCTCTACTTTACTACTCTAAGTTAAAAGTTACTCTAAGTTACTTTGATATCAAACACTTGAATATAATAATAAAAAAAAGTTATCAATATTTCTCAAGCTTAAAAAAGTTATAAAAAGAATACCTTGTATCAAATATGATCTATTTTATAGAAAACTAGCAGTCCGCCCCGGCGTCGCACGGGTGTAATAATGATTTTATGGCAATTTTTTTACACCTTGGGTTACATTATCAAAGTTTTAATAGGGATCCCTAATAGTTTGACATATCATATTACAAACTTTTTTGTAGATATTGATGTCCTCCATAAAACTGTAGTACATCACTTTGCTCTATTGTCAATAATTACTGCAGAAAACGCAATATAAGGATTATTTTTTTTTATTATCGAACATTTTTTATTATTGTTACATTATCGAAGTTTTCATATGGATCTCTAACGTTTTTGAAAATAATCTATAGCCTATGTTCATCAGGGATAATGTAGGATTCTAATGGTTAAATAATTTTTGAAATCGGTTTAGTAGTTTTGGAGCCTATTCGATGCAAACAAACAAACAAACAAACAAACAATCAAATCTTTCCTCTATATAATATTATATTATAGTATAGAAGTAAAGATAAAATATCTTTACTAAGCTGTTCAACAATAGTTTTGGTACACATCATACAGCGTAAATATCTAAAGAAAACTATATTCCTGACCACATCGAAATTAAATGAGAATGAGTAATTCTCTCACATATTTTATTATAAAATATTTTCTACGGCGGCAATTCAGCAGAGGTATTCATTCTTTGGAATGTAACCTTCACTGGGGATTTATCGCCGATAAGCTACGTGTCTGAATGGGAAGCTTCCGAAACTCAGAGTGGGGATACTGCACGCGCCTTCACGTATGAACAACACAAAAATCAAAGTAATCTTAAAATAGGCAATCGAATTAAGTCGACGAACGAGTCTCAAATACAAGTCATTTTAAAAAACCGGCCAAGTGCGAGTAATACTCGCGCACGAAGGGTTCCGTACTATAATCTAACAAAAACAGCAAAAAAACACGTTTGATGTCTGGGAGCCCCACTTAAATATTTATTTTATTCTGTTTTTAGTATTTGTTGTTATAGCAGCAACAGAAATACATCATCTGTGAAAATTTCAACTGTCTAGCTATCACGGTTCATGAGATACAGCCATGTGACAGACAGACGGACAGACGGACAGACGGACAGACGGACAGACGGACAGACGGACAGACGGACAGACGGACAGCGAAGTCTTAGTAATAGGGTCCCGTTTTTACCCTTTGGGTACGGAACCCTAAAAACTAGCTGACCCGCGACAGACTTTGTCCTGTTCAAATTTAAATAATTGCATATAAAAAGCACTTTCAGTTTTCCAAATTTTAAAATGATTTAGGAAACTTCTATTTTTTACACACTTGAGTACAGCAAACATATAATACTTGTACTTACACTTTAAACTTATGTACTAATTTTACTAGCGCCAAGTGTACAAAACATGCATCAATTTTTATTTGACAGGGTTGGTCTCCAGCTTTACTTGGTCCGCGGCAAGAGACCTCACTTTCATCAAACAATTGCAACGAACAGTTCGTTTGTTGTTTTGACCGATGATTCGCAAAATGCTTTTACACGATCGATCACAGTCCAGCTGTCTGGTCTAGTTGGCTACTAAATTCAATTTTCGCCACTCAACTTCATCATTCTATTAATCACAACATGACACGATAGGTTTGCTATCAGTCATAAGTTAAATCACCGTTGAGCATCCTGATCGAGTGTCGAAGCCTTTCGCATCGCAAACTACATTGTTTAGGCGCGCTATTCAGTATTTTCACTTCTGTGTCCCAAAATGACGTCGTCTCATCCAGGCAAACTTCGGTCGTGCCTTTAATTTTAATGCTGTTTTAATTGGTTAAGAGGTTTATAGATGTCTTTGGTTGCAAACTATGAAAGGTCTCGATTTCACAACCTGGATTGATTGTTTGTTGGAAGTAGGGCTGCCATCCGTCCGGGTTTTCCAGGATTTGTCCTAGTTTAGAGGGCGTCCGGGGAGCGTCCGGGCGGGGTTTCATTCGTAGTCCGGGTTTTATTAACCGGTATTTTTCAACAGTGAATTTTTTCACATATCCAAAACCAATAGTTTAGTTGGTAGAGGGGAGGGGGGGAAACTCGACGACGAACTACGAAACCCTACATTGTGCGTGACCCGACACGCACTTGACCCGTTTTTTATAACACTGACTATGTTTAAAATCTTGTCCGGGAGTCCGGGTTCTGGGCTCTAAAATCCGGGGTTTTAACGCGTCTTGTCCTGGTTGCCAAATTTTAGAGATGTCAACCCTAGTTGGAAGGTATTTTGAATGACCTTCATTAAACCTTTTATAACCCTTTTAGGGCCACCATTAGGTACCTCATTCAAACAAATGATACATATTATAATGACCAACAAAGAATCAGTTCTTTAAAAAGCAAGCAAGCTTTTTTGTGAGTGACTCGTGAATTCTCACTAAATAGATTTTTCTAAGCTTCTTAAAAGCTTATGATTTTATAATATTTATAATACCGTAAAATGAAGAAATTACCTAACCTAGTACAAAAAAACTAAATTAATAAAATAGGGATGTATCTAACTCTGTAGTAGGTACAAAGGACATCTTCTCAAACTCCAGGCACTTGGGATCCTTGAAGAAGTCTGAGGTATATCATTACCTACTGAAGAAAAATCGTATCATACTAATACTTGACTTACCTCACAGCTCAGTTGGTAGTAGCTCTGCCTTCTGAGCTGTAGGTTGTGGGTTCGATCCCCACCCAGATCAAATATTTGTGTGATGAACATAGATGTTTTTTCTGTGTCTATTATATGAGTATTCTATCAGTTATCTAGTTCCCATAGTACAAGCTTTGCTAAATTTGGGCTTGACGGCGCTGTGAGAAATGTCCACCAATATTTTTTATTTTTTTATTATAAATGTTTCGTATACAAACTCGTTATAAACACGGCGGTTTTATGCCAGCACTATGTATAATTAAACAATGGGCTGACCCTACACCCAGCTACGTTTAACACATTCAGATAATCTCACTAAATCGCTATAATCTCGGCCGGGTCTACTTGATTCAATTTCACGTTAATTTACTTATTTGAAAATGAGAGTGCCGCGGTATACAGTTATATCAGCACACCCTCTTTCGGATGATCGGGATAATCTTCTAAGTACCTATTAATCATGAAAGTTGATGACTCCGTGATTCTCTCACCTTATTTTACTTCCACCGAGGTATTATTTTTAGGGTTGCGTACCCAAAGGGTAAAAACTCGAACCTATTACTAAGACTTCGCTGTCCGTCTGTCCGTGTATCCTTCAGTCACAGGATTGTATCTCATGAACCGTGATAGCTATTATAGACGCTAGACAGTTGAAATTTTCACAGATGATGTATTTCTGTAGCCGCTATAACAACAAATACTAAAAACAAAATAAAGTAAACATTTAAGTGGGGCTCCTATACAACAAACGTGATTTTTTTGCCGTTTTTTATAGATAATGGTACATAACCCATTGTGCGCGAGTGCGACTCGCACTTGTTCGGTTTTTTATTAATTTTAATGTTTCTATCTGTTCTGAAACCTAACATATAAACTACTAACTGCTCGCCCCGGCTTTGCACGGGTGGTACCTGGATTATAAAGTCTACCGATTTTGTGCAAACTTCCGTAACCATCTACTAAATAGTCCGAACAAAGCCTAAACATTTGGTTTGGATAGGTGAGCCCGTTCTTGAGTTATAAAATTACAACGAAAAGTGGCATTGATTTTTATATATTTAGATAAACCAGTTTTCCAACCAACGATGAAATAAAATATTAACGAATATCTCTTGACTTTTTGATTATCGTTTTCTTTGGTTTTCTTTTTAGTTTTTGAAACAAATTTCGAGTATATAATTTGTTAATTAAATGTTAATTTCTTACGGCTTGTTTACTTGAACGAACTGAGGGCCAGAAAGGGAGACTAGCTAATCTCTTTTAAAGGTTGATAAAGAATACGAGAGTTAAACGAGATGTCTTTTAAATGAGGTCATGGATTCTTTTGGCAAACAGAAATAAATGAAAATCAGTCCACAGCACTTCAAGTTTTAAAGTGGCCATTGATTTGCTGATCGAACTGAAGAGACAAGTTCTAGTTTGCAATTTAGCTTGGCAAACTAAAATAAAACCGGCCAAGTGCGAGTTGGACTCGCGCACGAAGGGTTCCGTACCATTATCTATAAATAACGATAAAAACACGTTTGTTATATGGGAGCCCCACTTAAATATTTATTTTATTCTGTTTTTACTATTTGTTGTTATAGCGGCAACAGATATACATCATCTGTGAAAATTTAAACTGTCTAACTATCACTAGCTATTATGAGATACAGCCTTGTGACAGACGGACGGACAGACGGACAGACGTACTGACGGACAGACGGAAGTCTTAGTAATAGGGTCCCGTTTTTACCCTTTGGGGACGGAACCTTAAAAACAACTTTTTATTAGTTGAAGATGACCTTTGCCTAGACCATAGGCTAGCCTTCTCGGCCCAGTGCCATATCTTGTTATTCATGATAAAATAAAAATAAAAACATTCAAACAATAAAAGTTAAATCAAATTAATATTGCAGTTGCATATCTTTTTTTTTTTAATCTTTATTTTTAAAAAGGGATTTGTATCGCTTAGCGGTTATGTCAGCCAGTTGATGTAATTTTATTTTATCCATCAAGATTCCATTGTCTTTTGTCTCGCAATGTCATACTCGTATGTAATGTATCAACTACATAAGTAACCAATATTATTAATTTATTATTGTGCGGTTTGAATGGATATCGATCTTAATTGATACCTTTACCTAAGTAGGTACTTAAAAACCCTAAAGTATACTAGCCCCTGACCGCGTTTTCACTATGAACACACTATGTTTCATCTTATAATTGGTTCGTCCGTTACAGCGTGATTGAACCGCAATCCTGTAAGTACATCCTTTCACAATTAGGTACATACCCAAACAATTGGTTATTATAATGTAGTATCATTCATAAGAGATTCGTGAGAAATACCCACGTTTCCGATTAATTAATGCAACCTAATACATTAATTAATGTATTTGTTCGTAATTGTAAAGTCCAAGAGTCGCTTTTCGCGACTCTTTTTAATTAAAAATACACTTAAAGTTGTTGTCACGGCAGAGCCTCCTACACTAAGTACACGAGGTACAATCGGAACATAAAGTTCGCTCAGAACAAGCTTATCGGCTCCATCGCGAATCAGAGAGCAAAAGAATCGGACGAAGGATAGAATTCTTTTAATTTATCCATCGTACTTTTAAATCGATGTTGCGATTCAACCGGCGTAACGTTTTTTCAATTATCAGTGGCGATCTCTCGCGGATTGCGATAGCTACTCGTACACGCCAACACTCGGCCGAACTGGGAAAATAAACGCCTTCAACTTTGACTTGGCTTCCTTCTTCGAGACTAAGTTTGTGCTCATTCGCGCTGTCTCTTTAGGAAGACTTCGGACTTGTGTAGAGTTGTAAAAACATATATTTTTTAGAATGCATGCGGTATTAGGTGACATAAGGGGGCAATGGTTTTTACCTTGTCAATAAGCCTACACTAACGCAAGGTGTCCAAGACTTTTTACTACAAACAAATAAACGACTTGACAAGATTTTTGAACTCTGAAAAGCCGTTTCAGTATTCACTTACCCTTGTTATTCGTATACGAGTTTAAAAGCCTGATAAAGAAATAAAGCGAATAAAATTCCTCTGTACGACTTAACAACTTGAGCTGAGCAGTCATTCGGTAAGGGTGTTAAAAAGGCGAGGGTGTATAGCCGGAACAATAATTCACAAAAATTGTGAGCAGTTAATGTTCTCTGGAGCCTGAGCGCGACATAATCATCCGCAAAACTAAATTTAATGCTAATAGCACTTTTTAAAATAAAACCTCTGGGTTGGGCGCTTAGTGGCATTATTTAAAG
This sequence comes from Hydriomena furcata, assembly GCA_912999785.1. Classification (NCBI taxonomy): domain Eukaryota; kingdom Metazoa; phylum Arthropoda; class Insecta; order Lepidoptera; family Geometridae; genus Hydriomena; species Hydriomena furcata. The sequence goes on from OU538821.1 coordinate 8,451,809, forward strand.
TGGTTTTAATTATGTTGAAAGCAGATGACTGGGACCCTCCTCTTCATTGTCGGCGGCCGCGGCTTATTGGAGTCACCTTCAATGGAAACGTGTTCACATTCAGCATCATGTGAAACCGGCTCAACAAACCGTAAGCTTTTCACTGAAAATCTTTTCAGGGGTAACCGCGGCTCATTTCAATAGCCTTTTATATTTGGCTTTTGATGAGCAACAGGAATAATTAGTCCTATTAAATTATTAATAATAACAGTTGTAAATTCAATAATGCAATAACGGCTGGACCGATTTGGTTAGAAATAACAATAGACAACATGAGCTAGATATTTTTTATTCGTGTATCAAACTAGCGTAGTTGAATCAAGATTTTCTTACATAAAAAAAGGTTTTTACAAGGTTAAATCACGGTTTGAGTGCAAAATTTTGTATAGTCGACTTTAATGCCAGATGGTTGCCCACAAAAACGTGATATTACTTGCTTTCTCATAATAGAAAAAAAAACTCGTGTTATGATAGCTTGTTTAATGCAAGTCATTTGACGTTGAGGAGCGATGTATGTTGATTGAGCTATGATATAAGGGTGGGGGTGTAGTAACGCAACACCGCAGTCCTGCGTGTCTCTAAATCCAACGAAGCCTATAAATCACACGAAGGCAAACATTACGAGGGATTTCTATGTATACTGTTACTTACTGGCCGGAGTTTGTATTGCTTGTCGTGGAACTAATTGCGAATGGACGGGCGTAGATGGCCAGAAAAAAAAGAATGTTCTAGACATCTCGCTCAGAGAAAATAACTTGGAGCTCATCAGTGGAATTCAGAGTAGGTATCTAGACAATAATATGCGTGGAATGTTTTTGAAGAGAGAAATAGAAGAAATAAGTTTTCTGTTGAAAAATATTTAAAATAAACTTTTGTAAAATCCATCGAACCTTCGGCTACTCGTAGAAATCAGAGCAGCGAGTGTGATGTCGTTTGTCAAATAATGATTATATTTTTATCGTAAATTGACAGCAAAGTTTTAACTCAATCGAACTATTTATCTACTAAAGAGTTCTGTTCTGAGTGTCCGATGATCAGGTACTGACTCTATCATCAGATCAGGTCGATGTCACCGTATTATGATATTGTCACCAAAGTTACTAATTAAGCTAAAATCAGCTTTTTTTTGGCGAAGGGGGGGAAATGGTTAAAATGTAATTGCAAGATTTGATTTTAATATAAAGCTAAAGTAACTAAAAATATTGTAGCGTACCGTGCCATTCATCATAGCCTGACAGACGATCGAAGTGTTTGTTTTCGTATAGTAACAAAAGTGAAGTGATGTACCTACTAGAAACAAGCAGCCGCACCGTAAATGCACATCCATGTCACAGGTTCACGACGACATTGTTAAAACACTGTTTATTCCTGAGTAGCATTATTACTCGTAAAAACTTATAGCAATAGATTATAGTGTCAGAGGAAACTTTGAAACATATATACGGGACTCTGTATATGAGTGCTGCAGTGCCAGATACAAGATTTTAGACGAAGTAGGCTTGCCAAGTAGGTTGAGTAGAATTAGCAAGTTGTAGTGGCGGTGGGCGGGGCAAATAGCTCGGATAAAATGACGGCCGTTGGGGCATTAGTAGAGACCTGGAAGGCGAGTAGATGGAGATACATAATAAAGCATGCTATAGAAGCCGTTGGATTAGGTGCAGGCGCACAGGATCAGTCGCTCTGGAAAACGGTGAGGGCCTATGTTCTATACTGCACGTCCTACATCTAAAATTATGATTATAGGAGATACCTACTATAAGTACTAAGTTTATAATTTAAGGTAGATGTTAGCTTAGTTTCTCACAAAAGAAAATGTATTTGAAGAGTAGATTAAATTTATAAGTTTACTAGCAGACTCTGCGACGCGTTGCTGTGTCAACAGATATCGCGACTATAAATAAAGATGTAAGCTATCCTATCTTTCAAGTTGAATCAAACTGCACACGGTGTGCAAAGTTTGATTAAAATCGGTTAAGTAGTTTAGGAGTCAATCGCGGACAAACAACGTGACGTGTAATTTATATTTAATATGAGATAAGATTCAGTTTCAATTTAACGTTATCTATATCTTATGCGTCGGTATTTCAGAAATGTTCTTGGTGCTCTCGTAAAAAATAAAATCTACTTACAAAATTTCAAAATGTTTGCCTTTAGGCTGTCTAACTATCTATATATATATAGTTTTATAAAAATACTGGCTTTTACAAGCGATTTCGTCTGCGAAGATTTAGGAAATCCATTTTTGATGAAATTATCGTAAAACATTGAAATTCCTGAAAAACGAGAGATTATTTTTGGAAAAGAAGTAGCATAATATCCGTCCCAAGACTTTGAACTATCTTTAGGTAGTTATAGTAAGTATCTGACGCGACCAATTTACGAGGCATCTTCACTCAAATTTGTATACCTACATTAGCGAGTTTATTCTCTACTAAATATCTAGGGTAATTATTAGGTAGCTTTTTTCGATAAGTCTGAACCACACTCGAATAAAACTAATTAGAAACAGAGTAGAGTTTGATCCTTCCAAACGTTCCATAAAATAATATCGGTCGGAGCCTCATTGTAATTGCGATAGGTATCTAGTTAGTTACTTAGTTAGGTATGTAGGTACAAACCCAACCCATATTCGGTTTATTTTTGGGTGCGGGCAGGATCAAACCCTCTACCGACGTTTATATCGGTCCTGGGGTTAATTTTAACCAATTTATTTAGCGCTTGATTTAAACTCGCTCACACCATTACCGAACGACATGCAGATCATAAAATACTTTGATATAAATAATAAAATGTTTGCATTCAGTTTATTTTCTTACAAAAGTCATTGCATCCTAATGGGTAGGCAAGTATTTTTCTATACATCCAACCGAAAGTGCCAACCAACAGAATCAAGTACGTGCCATACAGCTTCACGTAAGAGTACCTACACTTTTAAAAACATAAAATGTCCTAAAATATTGACACAACATGTTTAATCATGGGATGACTGTGAGAGTTTGCGGCGGGACTGATCCGCGGGCGAAGATAAATCACACGAAGCCAAACAAAGAATGAAGTATCCCCTGTATTCCCAAGAGTTTCCTTCCTCTCAGTTCTGTTAAAACTGTATGTATACAATATAACGGCAAAATTGTTACAATATTTCTAATAATGTTTCTTCTAGTTGAAAGTTGTCTATGAAAGGTTTTATCTCTAAAATTGTGCAAAGTACTAATCGTAATAACCTACTCGTACTTATAATATTATTTGAAATAGGAACGTGTTTCAAATATTTTCTACATTTTAACTAAATAGTAGAGCAGGTTTTTAAAATCGGAATAATGACATGAAAAAATAGTTCTAAAAAAACATAACAATTTAAATATATTCTGTTTTAACCCTAAATGCAGAAACACACAATCTCAAACGCCATTGGATTTATTTATAGCTGCCTCAATGAATAATGAAGAGGAATAATATAGCGAAACAAAGGGATAGTAAAAATGAAAAAGCTCCTAAAATTTGCTTTGGAAGGTGAGCAGGGGCTTAAATCGTTAGTTGCTCATTATAACCGCAACAATAGGAGGCGGCGCGCAGTTAGGCATTAGAAAGGCAGAGCTTTCGCTAATGACATCCCGGCCCGCCTAATGTACCTACCTACTTGGGTACCTACTATGCAACGAACCGCATTTTACCAAATAACTCATTGTTCGTGAAAAACGTTTCAGCTTTTGTCTGTTGTCGATAGCCTTTTGAAACTGGATCCAAATGCGCTTTCTATTAAAGAGAGGAAATGAGGACGGGTGGATAAAACCTAGTAGGTAGGTTTAAAAATGATTGCGAAAATGAAAGAATCAGCAATGAAATCTTAACAATAAAAGCGTCGGAAAAAAAACTTGCTTTTTTTGCCTTCAAGCTTTTTCCGTCGTCTTAAGGAATGAGAGCGCGTAGCCGTCTCGTAGCGCCATCTATTATAAAAGAGACGCATCACGACTTGGTACTTTTTATGTCCCACCGGTGGGACGTGTTAAATGCAACGACTGACAAACCCGCCGAAAGTCAATATTGACACAAAATCCCATAATTTCGACCGCCATGCACACAATAGATTTATAAGATAAACACAGAGTAAAATGTCTGTAAATAGGATTGACAACATTTTAATATATGGTCTTGTGTTTGCTTTGGGTTGGTTCACCTCTCTGTTATGCCTACATGCGTTAATGCTGTACCGTGAAATCATTGTTTTTTGTAGACGCTCCGGAGATTAAATATGAATAAAGGACAAAGCGCTTTGAACATATTGTATTTTTTTCCGACGGAGTTGACTTAGTAAGCCTGTGGGATTTTAGCATTACTCGACGTTGCATGCTTCGTTAAGTAGGTACCTACCGAAACTTGTGGATGTGAGAATTTAAATCGAGGCTTATTTTTCTACCTTTTGCTGCTTTTGCTGAAATGTACTTCGTATTTACATCTGGTAACGTTTTCTGTAAAGATCTTTATCAAGTAAGACCGCATAATCTTTTGAGTGCATAATTACGCGAGTAAAATAATGTTCTCTGATCTAGAAATGATTAATTTTAACAGGTGAATCAGCAAGCAAAAGCAGCTGTACTTTACAATGCGAGATATTCATTTTTTTTTTGCTATAATTTTAAAAGCTGTCACCGATATAACTAACGGATGCGATCATAAGAAGTGACTGACACTGAAGAGGCTTATAACCGATCTGGGTATTGTAAAAGGGTACACCTGAGTAAACTCGGCCCTTCTCCGTCAAAGAGCGGATTTTAACAGTTTGTGTTTACAGATTACCTATTGACAAACAGAGTTCAAAGCAGGTAATCTTTTATGGGATATTATTGCAAAAGCTAATGCGAGCGGATGTACTACGTACGTACCACGCTCGGTTGGAAACGCGTCACTTTAATAGTTTAACTGGATAATCTATTAACGTGCTGGGCAATAATTAAGTTGATCTAGCTTAATTTTAGAATATCATCACCCAGCCATAAGCTATAATGGAAAACCGCCCTTGCAGGTAATTATAACAGGTACCTACCTATGGCTATACATATATCTTCTCCGAAACCAATTAAGTTGATAGGTAATACTACTATAACAGATAGGTTGATAGACTTTGTAGAAAATCGATAGATACTTAGGCGCAATATAATAAAGGTGAAATTTTTAAGTATTTTGCTAAAAAAACAACTAGACATATTAGATCAATAAAAATTAGAGATCCCCACAAAAATTGCAATAATAGATTTAAAACTATCGTAGTTGGTAATCATTTAAATAGAAATACGCCTAATTACCACGTTTTTTCTTGTATTGCTGACGTTTCGAGTATTCGTCGATCTGCCGTTGACATGGTCTCATGAAGAAGAGCATCTGAATTGTTTCGAAACGTAAGCAATACCAAAAAAAAAGTGGTAATTAACCGTATTTCTATTTAAAAATTGCAATAATGTATTGTATTGCAAAATTGTATAATTAGAAAAATGCCTATAATATTCATTAGTTCATACGTGCGAAACCGGGGCGGAATAGTATTAGATAAATTATTTCAAACTAGTTTCCGCCAGCGGTTTCTCCCGGTACCTGGATAAAAAGTAGCTTATGTGTTATCCTGATGAATAAGCTATATTACTGTAAAGTTTTATCTAAATCCGTTCAGTAGTTTTTGCGTGAAAGAGTAACAAACACACACACAACCCACTCACAAAATTACGCTATTATAATATTAGTGCATGAATGATTATTGTAACCAGTTCTCTCGCAAATACCAAAAGTAAACTTTTAAGGCGTGTTTTTGTGTTCAATTCATCGTTGTATCTTTTATACCTTTGTTAATATATTTAACCGACAAATGCTGACATACAAACAGGAATCCAAGTACAATTACTGGTCGATATAGCAAGCGAGGCGTTACCAAGCCCTTTCAAATAGAAGCGTTAAAAGATAATTTGAACAGCCTCAGAAGCAGATTAATAACTGGCGAGAGAAAAGAACTGGTATAGTAATTCATGTCGCTATGTTGTACAAGTCTGCAGCGACAATACACGGCAAAGCGAAAGGGTTAATATTTAACTCAAAATCAATGCCAACGCCATTGTATGCACTCCACGTCTGCCTTTGGAGGGGGGCTATGTCTTTTGCTTATACTAATAACACCACCCTATGGGGTGGCACCTTGCGAGCGGGGACCATCTAAACTTTGTATGTTAATATAAACACTCGTGTAGGCTTCTTTGAAAATATCTCATAATTCAATGTACTTGTAGGTACTGGCGTAGGTACCTATTGCAAAACCGGTTCATTTATTTTTGTTCGCAGCTTTAGAAAAACGAGCTTTGCTGCCTTGTTATTCATTAATAGTGCTAGACGTCATTACATTACCGACTACAAAAATGGTTGTCGATTCAGCGGTTATGGTATCTATGTTTATTTTTTACAAATATGTGAGTGTACCTACATTCCTGCAACGATTATTTTAAAACTCTTGGTCTAATTTCATTGTTTTCCGCTGCCTTTTATAGCTTGTGCTTGTCATAGCTGGGAGTGAGGTGGTCCTATAGGTAAATTAAATAAATTATGGGTTAGAGCTTTTACCATAAAACTTAAAAACTACTGCTAATAATTTTTTTCAAGACATTTGGTTCCCATAATAGATACTTAGGGACAAGCTTTGCTTATTGTGGACACAGAAAAAATAATAAAAGGGGCTAGATGGCAATGTGCGATGATCAGAAAAAAAATTACATACGTGTGTAGAAGCGTTGTTTGTTAGAATCAATATTACCTACTAACCTACCTAGGTAGGTAAAGATCCGATAAAAACTTACGATAAGATCAGAAAAAATAAATCTTCATCGGAAGCGAGTTTTTTTCCTGCGAATGTTGTTTCACAAATAATACCTACCTATAAGTACAAGACTAGAACTAAGTATAAGTTGGTATTACCTACGAGTTACCTACCAAGTCGTATTACCAAGTTCTACTCATAGCTACCCGAACAAAGCGTTCATTTAGGCATTCTCAAAAGAACATAGCGAATTCTCTCCGGAAGTGGAGGTTCGTTTTACACATATCGAGTGCAAAATTCTCTCTCGTTTCATGTAAATATGGAGCGGAACAAACTGGGAACGACGCCGAATTCGTAGAGAGCGTAGCGAGCAAGCTCTAAGCGAGTAACACGTGTCGGGAGCGGGGCAAGGAACATCGGAACAACTCGCGTCGCGACGCCCAGCATAACATGTTGCCTCCCTCTCAGGCTTAAAAGACTACAAGCAGCTGAATTTTGTGCGGACCTGAAAATTATCCATGCTTTTTGTCACTGCATTCGCAAGCACTCAACTACTTGTCCTACTCCAGACGTAGTAGACGAGTGAGTACCTAGGTATAAAATAAAAAATAATAAACTGAACTATATCAACGTTATAACTAGTAAAGTAGCCTACCTAGGATCACGACTGTAATCCTCAAGTACGGTAGACATCCTCTCCGATATCCAGACGTTTAGATCCTTTGAAGATGTCTGGTGGGAGTAGTCAGAGGCACGTCCAAACATTATATTTGGCACATGCCCGCATTTGCAGAAGTTATTGACAGGTTGCAATAGATAACCTACAGATTAGCACGATTCGATTTGACTCAACTTGCATCCTAATCCTAATAATATTATAAATGTGAAAGTTTGTGAGTTTGTATGTATGTTTGTTCCTCAATCAGGCCTAAACGACAAAACGGATTAAGTTGAAATTTGCAGTAGATGTAGATATGATGCCCGAATAAATAATAGACTACTTTAAAATATGAAAAACATCCCCAAAACGATAAAAAAACGCAAAAGGGATGATTTATGTATAGATGGCGCTGCTGTGCACCAAATCAGACATCACAGACTAAAAACATTCAGTCTTTTCTATTCGATTATTGAAATTTGACAGGACAACGTCTGTCACGGGTCGGCTAGTATTATAAAACACGTTGGTACGTTCTTCGTACAGTTTCGCGATAACATCCAGCAGCTTGTGGTCCGTACCTTATTATAAGTGTGTTCTGTGGAGTGAGTGTCGCGACTTCCTCCCCCTTCTGCTTAGAAATGCACATTAAACATGAGATAAACACGTCTAGCGATAATTTTTATAAAGGTGATATTACCAGTTGGTAGAACTTTGATCTCTGAACCTTTGTGAGAGATCTTCTTCTCTTTGTTTAGTCTAGGTACATAGCAAGGTTCTCTAATAAAGAGCTTTTTTGTTTGTTACCATATAATGTCAACCGAAAAGTGCTAAGGTCCGTAAGATAATTGAGAGCATTTATATCGATTCAAAGACTTTATTCTCATAAAAACATATAGTTCTCTTATTATGAGACTTTAGTTTTTATATAAATAAAACCACACTAGTGGCGAAGCATGCAAAATATCCCCACGAATATTATAAACACGAAAGTTTGTGAGTGTTTGTGTGTGTTTGTTACTCTTTCACGCAAAAACTACTGAACGGATTAAAATGAAACATTACAGTAATATAGCTTATACATCAGAATAGAGGATCAAAATACCCCTAGTAGGGGTACCTACTATAGGTAATAGGGTACTTTTTATTCAGATACCACCCGTGCGAAGCCGGGGCGAGCAGCTAGTATTTTGTGAGTTTATAACTAAGATAAATTAATAGGTATGTAGGTAGAGACTTGATTAAAACGACATACGACAATGTACAAAACCAATAAAAAGCTCAAAAGTATTAGATCAGAACTACAGGCGCTCAGATCATTTAATATGCCTAAAGGGGTAGTCAGAGTCGTGATCAAACATTAAATTTGGCATATGCCAACATTTAAGAGTATTTAGAACGAGTGAATAAAATAATAGTGAACAAAAGCGCGTAGTACAAGCAGGTAATGCAAATAGTTTGATCTACCATAATAACAATAGAAGCACTTCTAAAAAGTCTTTGTGTATCCTCTAGATCAGTGTTCCGCAAAGTGTGTACCGCGGCACACTGGTGTACCGTGGTTATTAGTTGGTGTGCCTTGGAAAAATAAGGATATCTTATAAACGTATTTTTAGCAGCCCTGGTCAACGATTACTCCAAATTTAGACCGTCTGTGCTCAAATCAGGCTCATGTTTTGCATTAGATAACTTTTCTGCAATTTAAAGTTTAGTTTTGTTGATTATTAAAAAATATTATTTCGTTGATTAATAATAAATTACTGAAAAACTAATTTTTAATTTGTGGTGTACCTCAAAAAAATTCAATTTCCTAAATGTACCTTGAACACAAAATGTTTGCGGAACACTGCTCTAGATTATTGATGCTATTTCACGGCGTTAAGCATTACCAAATCTTGGCTCATTGAATCCAAATTGGACTCGGCTTTGTGGAATCCCTTCCGTTCTTTTTCATTTTTACGAATGTTGCATTGGATTTAGGCTACAAATGAACTTAGTTTGTTCCTCTTTTCATTAATAAGTAGGTTTGGGAAATTCTTACCTATAATAATTATAATAATACTAGCTTGCTAGTCTACTAATAGCTAGTCTTGTCAAATTTTAATAATCCCACAGAAAAAGCACTTTCAGTTTTTCCCGAACTTTATGCCACCCTTAACATTAAGGGGTATAAAAAATAAATAGGTCGTACAATAGTACGACCTATTTTTATTTATTAATTTTTTTGAGAATACTCATACCTACCAAATATACACAAAATAAATCATAAAAATCGGTTAAGCCGTTTTGAAGAAGTTGGTTACAAAAAAACAAACACTGTGATACGAGAATTTCATATGTTAGAAGATTATTATCTTTATTTTAGGCAACACACTATGTTAAGTAAAAAATACAACACATAGGCCCATATAAATAAATACCTTACAGACTAACATAATTAATTATACTCGTACATATTATAAACACAAAAAGTCAGGGCACTTTCTTCTTCAGCGGCGCTTACCTATACCGTCGTTAGAATATTCCTTCTTTCCAAAAGTCCGGACCTACTAGCTAGCTAACCCGTGACAGAAATGCTTGCCCAAATTTTAATGATCGCTTAGAAAAAAGCAATTACCAATTTGTTTACTATATATTAAATCTTGATCTGTTATAATAAATTACGAATTTTGGTAGAATAAGTATCATTCGGTGGTCAAATTGATATCACATTTTTAAGTCAAGTCAAATTTTTACAGCAAATTTAATCTTAATCAGTTTGGTCGTTTAGGTTTGATCAGGGAACAAACATAGCAGCCTTTTCACAAACTTTCGCATTTATAATATTATTAGGATTAGGATACTAGGATGCTAAGATTCTTACTAGCTACCCACGTTTTTTTGTTCAAACCAACCGGGTACAATGATAATCTAGTAAGCCAATTTAATCGTTCAGAACAAGGAGACGGTAAAATTATGAATTTATGAATGCAGAGTAAATAGGCCCTATTCAGAAGTATTTCTTTTTCGTTTCGAAAAAGAGCAATCGTCGACATACAGGGCCCTAAGTCATATCTTCTACTATATAAAAGAAAGTCGGGTTTGTTACAACACTTATAACTCAAGAACGGCTGAACCGATTTGGCTGAAAATTGGTGGGGAGGTAGCTTAAAACCAGAAGACGAACATAGGACTTTTTAACGGGAACGGGAGTTAATTCTAAAGCGATACGATGTTCGCCGGGTTAGCTTGTTTTATTATTAAAAAAAACCAGTTTCTCACAAAATTTGCAATAATGTAACCTAAGTTATCAAAAAAATGCCTGTATTCCTTGTAGCCGTGCGAAGCCAGAGCGGGCAGCCAGTTTCATATGGGTAGTTATAACTTTTGTCTTTTATTGAACAATTCAATAAATTAACTGACACAACAACGCAAATTAAAATCCGCTGAACAATACGAGTAGTGTGCGTATGATTGTCAGGACGCGTGACGAATGGGCGAGTGTCAGCGGCACTGCAAGGGGGGACTTTTAATATTTTGTAGTCTGTTTCTAATTGCCGCCAACACAATCCTTGCCAGCATTAAAAAGCACGTTACACCGATTAAATTTTTAATGAATAGTCGTGATATGAGACTAATAGGGTTGCAGCTTGCATGTTGCGATAGGGCGAAATAAAGTGTTGTTCTGTTTTCGTGATGTAACTAGAACTATGAAATAATAATATGTAGGTACTAGTAAGCCAGAACTTTAGTCTGTAGCCTGATGAAGTCCATAGATTACTAAAGGGCCCTAAGGTACCTACGTATTAAGAGTACGGAAGTAACGGAGTCAATATAAGTACTTAGTATCATGGGTCAAATAAATCAAATTGAATAATTCAGAAATGACATTTTCGCATAGAGCTTCATAATTTAATCTCCGTTACACAACAGACAATAGTTTAAAATTAAATTGCATGAACCTATTTTGTCAAAAACGTTCCAATTGACCGCAATCCCACACTAATTAATAGAGCTTTGAGTGATGAGTGATCGGATATTCCGATGCATAAAATTTTATGGATTGGCTAGTATGGAGAGCACTTCTTCCATCGATCAACAGTACGGAACAATCCCGCGTTTCCGGGGTCGATCGATAGTAGGTACTGGTTTAAAATAAGAGTGAAAACTTTAATAATTGTATTTACCTCAAGTAAATTTATTGGCTAAATATAGGTGGCGCTTTTTTGTCGAAAAATCCAGCGTTTCGTTTGTTTGTAGAAGTAGTACCATTTTATAAAAAGGGGTAGTTAGCCATCGGGCAAACAGCTTATGTTCATTCTAAACGATAACGCTGAGTTACTGTGTTTATGTGAGACAGATAACTATACATAAATTATAAATTCCATACTTTCCTAGCTTTATGCCGGAAAAAATGAACTTTAGGTGAATATGCACCCGAATATCCGATCACTAGTGATGAGTTAGTATTTACGTAGGTACTTCGAATGTTAGGATAATTACTGTAGGTACTTTTTACCCCCCTTAGTTGTGTAGGGTCATTAAAGAAACTACTTAGGAGAACATACAAAAAAAACAATAATATTTTCTAAAATGGTATTGAAGCGGGTTATTTTTTATTAATTAGTGGGTATTTGTATTGGTACCTACTTCACTATCATGATCTGCAACCCTATTGTTCAAAATCTTTTAAAAGTATCAGAACACATTAAGCAAGGAACACACCGTTGTGAATGCGAAGCAATTGGACGGGTCACTGCGCACTGAGCTAATGAACTTGCCATTTAGGGGCAAACAAACATTTGATCAGGCAATCGCTACCCCCGCCTACGATGAGGTAATGGAAAATGTTAATGCAGTGATAGCGCGCATCCGATCCGACACAGGCTGTGTACATTTGCCTTTAATGTCCCAATGATTAAACATGAACCCGGGACTTTATCAAATTTTGGCACGCGTTTGTTCGTCAGGGGAGATAGATGTTTGCAGACCGCGCATGTATCGTCTGCTCACAGATAGAGCTGTCAATACGTCGGGGAGACAGCCTTGCCTTGAGTGATTGCATGATCAACATACGTATTTATTGACGTTAAAAACGTCTATCCACTTCAGTGATAATGATAGTCGGTTGAATTTTCATAAGTGACGAGATACGGTCAGATTTGAATCACTAACTACGAGACAAAATTATGCAGATGTAAACAATGATTGAGCCCACAACGGATAGATTATCATGTGTTTGTCGCGCAGCATTTTGGTTTTGCATGTGACGTCATCGTATCTGTATAATCGCATCTGCCTGATGGTTACAGATTAACTTTGCGTAAAGTTAGTATAAATTAGTGTTGTGTGGAATCGCATTTAGTAGACTAGTAGGAAATTGATTCGGATGTCATTGTGAAGAACCTACGAAGCACTACTCGTACGAGGCAAAGTGAGACAATGATTGGTTAAGTGTGGTGCCTAATATTTTTTAAACTGAATTTTATAAATTAATTAAATTTGTCGTCTCATAATAACTTGTCAACTAGGATCACGACTGTAATCCCCAAGTATGGTAGACATCCTCTCAGATCTCCAGGCGCTTGAAGATCTCCAGATGGGGTAGTCAGAGGCACGTCCAAATATTATATTTATCACATGCACACATTTTGCAATTGGTTTAGTTGGAATACGTAATATAGGTATAAGAACGTAGATAAAACAATTAGACGTTGTAGAATTCAAACTATCGATGTTACTTAGGCACAGAATTAAATAAAATGAGGAAATCTCACGTCAAAAGACGAAATGTGTCGTAAAACCTACCTACGTTAACACTTGTCATGATTTTATCTCGTTTTAGTGCTGAAAACGACGGGCTGTGGACCCGAAATGCGCTTTTATTTATTTATTATTATCTCTAGCATTGGTAAATTGATTGATACAATCATGTGCTACGTAGTTCGTAGCCTATGCTACGAATAAACTGACTGTGGGTAAATATCCGACTTTTAAATAGGGAGTTTATTAATAATTCGGCTATCGGCTATGTTGTTTTAGGTAGGAATCCTCCTGTAGATAATACTAGACAGGTACTGAGGTTACATTCTGATTGTGGATTTTTTAGTTGTTATTTATGAAATATCACTGGATACTAAGAGGAAATTAAAAAAAAAAATACTAAACTTGTCTTTTGTAATATAATGAAAGAATACTAACTTATCTACTACTAACTTCTCCGTATTTTGGTGTCAATTTAAAAAGTTCATTGTATTCGTGATAAAGGTAGGAAGGTGATGATGAGTATTCGCCGATCTGCCGTTAAACGTGGTCGCGGGCGATGTTCATGATGAAGAGCATCTATTGTAGTTAATAATTATTTATTGATAGGTTACCCCTAGATAATAAATATCTTTTTTTATCATTATTTACATATCTAGCTAACCTAAGATAAGATCTAGGTACCAATTTAACATTTTATAATATTAAAACGAATTGGTTGATCGATCAATGTGTTTCAGGTACAAACGACAATGAAAAACCATGTCCACTTCCCTTAGCACAGTCCCAGGGTATAGGTACTCGTAAGATGCGGCCTCCCCCTCGCAATCCGTCAGGCTGTCGGTCGACCGCCACTACACGGCATTGCACTTAACTTCACGCCAGTACATGTGTCTGGCGATGGGGGCTAACTTGCTACTTGATAATAGTTATGACGGTCATCCCGCAATGAGCCGCGTGACAGACAGCCGAGGGGCGTCAATGTCGGGACAGGGACCATTTCGAAAGGTATTTTTGAAATTATTCAAGTAAAAATCACATCCCAATTTTCAAACATTTAGATGCTTTTACAATTATAGAATTAAAACTATCGTGGTTGTTATTCATTTTAACTACAAATACGGCTAAAGACAAGAAACGTGGTAATTAGCCGTTATTTGTAGTTAAAATGTTTTTACAAGTTTTATTTAACTTGCAATGTATCTATCTCTATCTAATATCTTTAAACGAGCAGTTCTTGTATATTGTGTAGGTATACATATAAACATAATATAATCTGTAACTCGAAAATGGCTTCAACGATTTCATGAAATTTAATATGGAGTGGGTACTAGATTTCTATTAGAATAGATTTTTGATAAGTAATTATACATAATTTATATCATTAATTTATTCGAAAAGCTAAGACGGACCACGCGCCGACGTGTGTTTGTCGTCATTGCAGCGGTCGGTAGGATTATTTATTGAAGTGATTAAAGATGGGTACATCTTTATTCACATATACTATACATTATAAAATAGGAGATGTGGCTTGTTCACAAGTATTTATTTTTTCGTTTCGAACAAAAACAATCGTCGACTGGGAGCGCCTTAATCAGTTTTGTTAACCGAACTACAGAGTAAAGTGCCTACCTACTATTTTCGATGTCTACCATTATCACGTGTCATGTAGGGTACCTACCTAGGTCCTATTTTTTCGATAGAGCTTGACGTCATTATAACAAAAAGGGAATATTTTTTTTTCAATTTGTACCATAGAACTACTGAATACAAACTTTTTCAACCGAGTTCTCTTTTTTATAGAATAAAGGTACTGAATCATGTAGCTACTGCAAGCAAAACTTACGCATTAAGTATTAGTTAATACTTCCCAAGTAACACAAATTGCTGGTTAGTTATTCACATTTGGTAACATTGTGAACTTAAAGCATTATTGTGCACTTATTAAGGTTCCCTCGTGATCTTACAGCTGAATAAACAGCTATAGTCTGTACAGTGGCAGTTTAATAGTAGAAAGGTGTCCTATTGGAACACTGCTATGCAGCTATTATTTTCTGGCACCATATAAGCATTTAAGTAGAGTAAAGTAACGTTTATTGCTGTATTATGGAATTCGTTTACACCACTATACGGTTACATTTCAAGAGAGTCGCTGTGAACATCTATAACGGCTAAAGCGTTACATTGGTGTATGTTTAGAGTGTTGTAATGCGTATAGATGCGTATAGGTACACACTAATCTGCCTATATAACTTTCCTACTCATTGCTGTCTAACGGATCACGTGTGGCACTCTGTACAGCTAATAGAGTTAAATTAGAATGAAAGTGGTTCACAATAAGTAATAAAACTTCCACCATTTTGTATTTTTTTCACATTTTTATCTACTATCTAATTTGATTATTTAGAATCATTTTCACACCAAACGAAACCTAGACACGTTGATTTAAAGTCCTTATAGAAGTTAAAACTGTAATAAAACTATATTATATATTGTATCAAAAAACTACTTTTAATTTTTTTCTCACTGCATAAATTTCTTATTTGTTTCAACCCTAAAAATGCATTTATTTCGGGGCGCATAAAAATTTTGTACTTCAAATAGATAGAATATTATCGGCAAAATTGCATTGCCATCAATATTTTACATATACACACTCAATAACAACAAAAATAAGTATTTACAATAGTGTGTCATGGCGAATTACACAATAACCACAACATTCCATTAAAACACGCGAATCTGCAAAGATAAAAACAAACTAACAAAATGGCGTGTGTAAATTTTAACAGCTGTTGCCAAAATGGCATCATTGTGTACTATATTAGCACTATTTGTGAACTAATATAGTTATAACAGTGTAAATGGGTCTCCTTTTACAGCTTTTGTCTGTTTAACAGGTAACAACTACCTTCTTAAACTGCTTGCATGGTCTCTTGTAACACTTAATTACCCTTATAACTCTATTTTAAAGTTATACTTATACCATTCAACAGGTTATGTGAACTAAAGGTTCACAAATTTGTGCCCATTTAAGCAGCTTAACAGCTGAATAGCCAGCTATAACTCTATTAAAGAGCAGGCTTGTACAGACTATAGTAGCGATGTGAACCGCGAGACAGCTGTTAAACAGCAATTTTGTGTTACTTGGGTTGTAACTTAGAATAAGAAGGTACCTAGTATGCGAGATCGGGCAAGACTTGAAAACAGAATTTTATATTATTACTAGCTGTCCTGACAGACGTTGTCCTGTCAAATTTCATTAATCTCACAAAAAAATCACTTCCAGTTTTTCCCGAACTTTACGCCACCTTTATCACTTAATTGACTGAAAAATACCCTGCGACCTATTCTCAGACCTACCTAATACACAAAAAGTTTCATAACAATCAGTCAAGCCGTTTCGAAGGAGTTTAGTTACAAACACTGTGACACGAGAATTTTATATAGATAAGTGTTGATGCCTATAAAACATTGTAGAGCCTAAGATTACTCTATTTATTAGCGTAGAAAAAATAATACCATTTTAATTGTAAAATATTTATTGAATAAAACAATAAGAAAAATAACAATAACATTTTTGCGTAATATTACACTATTATATTTCCCTATTAATAAAAATTAATAGGGAAATATAATAGTGTAGTTTTCCATTACAAAATAGATTAAAATATTGAAAGTATCATTTAACGTAGTAAATAGGAAATTTCTATTATAATACATTGTTACATTCGATGTTTATTAAATTCACAATATAAAATAATGGTGGCAATTCTGTTGCCACCATAAACTGCTAAAACTTAGTCAACTCAAAGGTTAGAGTTAATTAAATTAACCCAACTATTTATAAGTCTTGGAAGTTTTATACATTGATCTAGGCATTATATATATTTATAAAGCATACAATTTTAGACATCACTTCCAAAACTGGCACCACAACTGACCACGCGCCGACGTGTGTTTGTCGTCATTGCAGCGGTCGGTAGGATTATTTATTGAAGTGATTAAAGATAGGTACATCTTTATTCACATATACTATACATTTTAAAATAGGAGATAAGGCTTGTTCACAAGTATTTATTTTTCCGTTTCGAACAAAAACAATCGTCGACTGGGAGCGCCTTAATATCATTTCATAAAATTATTATTATTGTGAATAGATTTTTTAATACAAGACTTAAAAAAAGATTAGTGACATATTTGTTCAATTGACTTGCTTTGAAGCGCCTGTTGAACGCAACTTATTATTTGCATCTAAATAATGCGTTTTATTAAAAAACTCGAAAAATTATTTTTTTGAGTTACTCCGCTTTACATTACGCGAGCGATTTTTTTATTCAAATCAATGAAAAACAACGAAAAACCGGCCAAGTGCGTGTCGGGCCACGTGCAATGTAGGGTTTCGTGGTCTACAAGAAACCCTTATAGTTTCACCATGTCCGTATTGTCCGTCTGTCCGCAGCTTAGCCCAGAGGCTATCAGTGCCAATAGTAGCCATATAGTTTAACTTTTCGAGGGGTGGGGGGGGGAGGACACTCGACTCCAACAAAAATGTGCATTTTAAAGCTTGACATTTAACAAACGGCTCCCTTGATCGAAAAGTTGTTTTCACAAACTCACAATATTTTTTAAAGACCTATCAAACGACACCCATGGAGAACACGAGAAATAAAAAAAACATTTACCCACTTTACATGTGGGTAAATTGTAAATATGGGTACTTTAAAAAATGATTTTTAAGATTTTATTCTATCACTTTGTCGGCGTGACTAATACGAGTATGTATATTCATATTCATTCATTCATTATGTATATTATATTCATATAAGTTGCGGATAGACGGACGGATGGACGGACATGGCAAAACCATAAGGGTTTTTTGCAGACTACGAAACCCTAAAAAAATTTGCAGCGGTACGCCGCGCCAGTGATTTTCCGCGGCGCAGTATCGCGTTTTCTAATGGTCGCCGTGACTTGAAATGGCGCCTTTTACGCCATCAAAAGGTGACTTACGCCTTGCATGGCATCTTTCCGTGGCATGCCGCCGTGTCTTTTCATGTTGCGGCGTCACAACTTTTCATGGTGAAAGGCGCCGCACCACATACATGGGGACACGGCCTGGGTACGAAATATAAATGTTGGCCGATTCTCAGAACTACTCAATATGCTCACAAAATTTCACTAATGGTAAACGATTTTTTGAAATCTATCCAGTAGTTTTTGGATTTATTCCATACAAATATACAAAACATCTTTCCTCATAATAATATTAGTACCTATAGATTATTGTAATTTACAGGTACTGATATGAAAATGAAGTGATTTTTTTGGATAAGGATTAATACTCAGGTACGAATAATGTGGCCTAGTTTATACAGGCGGCGTTACTATTGCATATTTGTTAAGTAAGTAACATAAATAACTGTAATAGTTGGACATAATTATGGTATTGCTGACTTATTTGTTAATATTGATGTAATCTTTAAAACTGCAGTAAATCACTTTGATCTATTGTCAATAATTTTTGCAGCGTACGTGATATAAGGATTTTTTGCTTTTTATTCACATATTGGGTTACATTATCGAAGTTTTCATACGGATCCCTAATAGTTAGACATGTGGTATTGTTGACTTATTTGTAGATATTGATGTCTTCTTTAAAACTGTAGTACATCACTTTGCTTTATTGTCAACTAGCAGTCCGCCCCGGCTCCGCACGGGAGTAACGTATTATAACGATTTTATGAGTATTTTTTTACCCAAGGTGGTTATATTATCGAAGTTTTAATAGGGATCCCTATTTTTTTTAAACAATAAACATAGCCTATGTTACTCAGAGATAATGTAGCATTCTAATGGTAAATGATTTTTTGAAATCGATCCAGTTGTTTTTGGATTTATTCCATACAAATATACAAAACATCTTTCCTCATAATAACATTAGTACCTATAGATTATTACACTCATATTATTTTGCTTTTTATTCACATGTTGGGTTACATTATGGAAGTTTTCATATGGATCCCTAATAGTTAGACATATGGTATTGCTGACTTATTTGTAGATATTGATGTCCTCTTCAAAACTGTAGTACATTACTTTGCTCTATTGTCAATAATTTTTGCAGCGTACGCGATATAATGATTTTTTTGCTTTTGATTCACACGTTGGGTTACGTTATCGAAGTTTTCATACGGATCCCTAACGTTATATATTCTATAGCCTATGTTCATCAGGGATAATGTAGGATTCTAATGGTAAAATAATTTTTCAAATCGGTCTAGTAGTTTCGGAGCCTATTCGTTACAAACAAACAAACAATCAAATCTTTCCTCTTTATATTATTAGTATAGATATATTTTTTGTATGACCACGCATATCTTTATACTTGGTGATCCGATTTCGATGATTTGTATTCTATTGTGTAGAGAATAGTCCCAAGTTGGTCCCATTTAAATTATATTTATGTAGGAATGACAGTTCCTTCAAAAACTTAAAAAACGAATATCGTCCCTGACTTTGCGATTGGTCGATACATTTTCGTCGGTTTTCTTTTAGTTATTAAAAAGAAGTATTCAGTACTATAGCTAAATATTTATGGATAACTGTGTTTACTTTGTATACAGTACCTTTTGATTTTATTAATTAGAATAAATAGTCATAGCCTTTCTATATATAGGCATAATAAGCGACAAACAAGTTGAGCTCAAGTAACAAGTGACGTAGTGACAACCATCGACAACCGATATATTAGAAGATGCATAGCACGCACCTCTTTTGACAGTTTTTTGGTGTTGCCTGATAAATATC
Organism: Hydriomena furcata; assembly: GCA_912999785.1. Lineage (NCBI taxonomy): Eukaryota > Metazoa > Arthropoda > Insecta > Lepidoptera > Geometridae > Hydriomena > Hydriomena furcata. The sequence goes on from OU538821.1 coordinate 8,471,851, forward strand.
TTGTCAGGGTTCAACTTGTTAGCCGCTTACGTAATTAACTGAATTAAATATCATAATTCACTTAATATATAACTTATTAGTTATCTCATAACTTTAATCGAATTGAAATAGTTCCGAAGAACAATGTAAGTATAACAGATAATATAATTATTAAACCTCATTGTCAGTATGTTTTGTATATTTTACATAAATATATTTTTTTTAAATACCGAAAATCTGCGGTAATTTATATAATACTACAATGTATCCCATAATACATCACTACATACTATAAAGCAAAGTCGCTTTACGCTTCCCGCGTCTATATGTATGTATGTATGTTTGCTTATATCTTTAAAACTACACAACGGATTTTGATGCGGTTTTTTTTAATAGATAGAGTGATTCAGGAGGAAGTTTTATATGTATAATAACATGCTACCCGTGCGAAGCCGGGGCGGGTCGCTAGTATAATATAATATAATATATAAATACTAATAATATAATATATAACTAACAAAAACAGAAGTCCTGTTCAAATTGCATTAATCCCAAAAAAAACGGTCCAGCCTTTCTCAACCAAAGCGCTTACCAACGAACAGCATTTAATTAAATGTATATATATATTAATACTAATTTATATATAATTTATAATATTAGTGCTCTCGCAAACCTTTTAAGACTATAAATAGGGCTCCGTTCCTACGAATAAAATCTATAGGTACCTAATATAAAATCTTAAGTTCTATCCTAAATCTATATTCTATTCTGTCTTTTTAATTAACAATTCAACCCTTTGCCGAGCAAAGGAATTATATAAAAAAATCAAAAAATAATTACATAAATTATAGACTCATCGAATGCACTCTACCGATATTTTATGGAAGGTACTTGGAAGCCCGTACTTATAGAAAAACACATATTGGCGGCAATTCTGTAGTCCCCAATCTAACTACAAATAAATAAAATACAACCGATCTTATTCTGTTCACGTTAAAGCTTAAATAAGCGTAAACATAAAGTGGTAAAAATAAACTTAAACATTGTCAACATTATAAATCCCTGTCGCCTTATTCGCTATGCTGTGTAAAATATGCTATATATTTATAAATATAAAAGTTACTAAACTATCCTAAATTTAAGACTTACGCCGCAATTTAATTGTTATGTCGGGGCGTGTCCCCATACATTTACATACATACATAATAAAAACACGCCTGTTTCCATACATTTAAGTATTTAAGTTAAAATTATATTACGCGACGCGTACCGTCGAATCGACATCTATACTAATATCATAAAGAGGAAAGATTTGATTGTTAGTTTGTTTGTTTGTTTGCATCGAATAAGATCCGAAACTACTGGACCGATTTCAAAAAATATTTTACCATTAGAATCCTACATTCCCTGATGAACATAGGCTATAAATTATTTTCAAAAACGTTAGGGATCCGTATGAAAACTTCGATAATGTAACTCAACGTGTGAAAAAAAATCCTTATATTGATTTTGCTGCAGAAATTATTGACAATAGACCGTGATATACTACAGTTTTATAGTGGACATCAATATCTACAAAAAAGTTGTGATATCATTATGTCTAACTATTAGGGATCCCTATTAAAACTTCGATAATGTAACCAAAGGTGTAAAAAAAATTGCCATAAAATCATTATTACACCCGTGCGACGCCGCGCCGGGGCGGACTGCTAGTAACAATATAATTGCGGCGTTACTTTATGATTTATGCTAATTTACAATAAAATATTGAAATAGATTTAAAATAAACAAAATATGAGCGTTCGTATTTTACTAATTTTTTATCAGTTTTTCAAAACAACGGTATTGCCAACATTACGTTATTCATTAAATAAAGTTCAAATTACTATCATTTGGTATAGTGCATTACAGAATGCATCCAATCAGTTTCATAAACATACTCTTGTTCTGGCGATGTACATAACCAATCCACAACCACAAACCAATAATGAGCTACACAAGCTCTTTTATTCCGAACGAATCATCGAATTTGAAAATTTTTATACCCTGTTCCATAAACTAAGAACTTTTTTTGTAAACAAAAGGTTAAACCAGTAAAAATTATCACTACATAGTATAAAGCAAAGTCGCTTCCCGCGTCTGTATGTATGTATGTATGTTTGCTTATATCTTTAAAACTACACAACGGATTTTGATGCGGTTTTTTTTAATAGATAGTGATTCAGGAGGAAGGTTTATGTGTATAATAACATGCTTAATATATTAGGGAACCACTGATAATTTTAAGATTTCAAATCAGCGCGACTTTTTTTTTAATTTTAAATGCTGTTAACGAGTATACAAAGACATTTTGTAATATATTTTGGTATTAGCTTTGCACCCGTGCGAAGCCGGGGCGGGTCGCTAGTTGGATATAAAATTGTGCGATCCGTAAAATTAAACAATAAAATGTTGTGCTTGAATTATTTTAAAGCTTTTACTTTTGCATGTTTATTATTTTAGGCAAATTAAGACTAAGCGAAAGATTAGTGCAATTATTTTTTACAACTAGCAACAAGTCAGTGGCTCAAAACATGTTGTGCAAACGGTGTACTTTTTTTTGTCATTCGTGCTTTAATCCTTGAACTCGTATGTGTTTCTCGCTGCGTATGTGCAATTGTTGTTATACGTTCGTTAAAGAGGAGTTCTTGATTACCCTTAAATATGGACATTTGTAAAGTCGGAAGAAAAAGTGCTATCGAACTGCTTTATCCTGCGCTGGGGTAATGTTATTATTAGTGATTTTTTAAGTATTCCGCTGGTGAAACCGCGAGGCACAGCAGTAATACTTTATAATATATACCTACAGGTCGGCTATTTTTACAAATGAAAAATGTTTGAGAACCACTGGAATGTCACTTTGACATTGACTTTTCTTGACATTACTTTGTTTACAAAAAAGATCTTAGTTTATGGAACAGGGTATAGATAATTTCGATCGGTATAGATGCGGTAAATTAATCGTTTACATGGAAGGAAAGAAGTGACGTCATTATTTTCGCATCTTCATCTTTCCGACCGCGGCAGCAAAATAACGATGGTAAACACAAATTATTACTTATTTACTAATATAACACGATGTAGGACGGTCTCTTTCATACAAACGTAGGTAACTCTCTGAATAATGTCACTAGAATAGTTCACTGTTTTCACTATTCTTTTTGATAGCTCATTTCGTACGTCTTATCCGAACTTCCACCCGGGAACTTCGAACTTTTTTCCCTAAAATCCTTGTCCTACGAATACAACAAAAAACAATTCAAATCGGACAAGCCGCTTTTGAGTTTTAGTAAGACTAACTAACGAACAACAATTTGATTTTTAAAGATTCTGAATATATTTTTTTAAACAAAACAAAATTAAATAGGATTTAATGGATCTTCAGGCGCTCTGAACCTTAAAGAGTTAGTTAGAGACACGTCCAAACATGACATTTGGCACATGCCATAATTTTGCAGTAGTTAGTGCGTTTTCCATCGCCGCTGCAATCACTTTGGTTGACGCTCAGTTCTGATCCCAACCCAATGACCGTTCAACGGCCATCTTCCATTGCTTATACCTCATATCGCGTTCATCTTCGCTTATCTTCGGCGTGTATTCGATGCCGTCCGACATTGGTATAGCGGTGACCTGTTTTTCAGGGAGGCCCCAGTACGCGGCGAGTGCGGCGCCCAGTGCCGTACTCTCTGTGAATCCGGCGCGTATCACGTTTATACCGATTAGATCCGCTTGCATCTGCATCACGAGGGCGTTCGACGTCATCCCGCCGTCAACCTGGAAATGATAGTTCGAGAATGTGTTATTCAACTGTATATTATATATTTTAATAGCGACCCGCCCCGGCTTCGCACGGGTAGCATGTTATTATACATATAAACCTTCCTCCTGAATCACTCTATCTATTAAAAAAACCGCATCAAAATCCGTTGTGTAGTTTTAAAGATATAAGCAAACATACATACATACATACGCGGGAAGCGAAAAGCAACTTTGCTTTATACTATGTAGTGATGTACAGTAAATTATAATTTAAAAGTAGTAGTAGTATGTAAAAAGTAAAGTAGGATCACGACTGTAATCCCCAAGTATGATAGACATCCTCTCAGATCTCCAGACGCTTAGATCCTTTGAAGATGTCTAGTTGGGGATAGTCAGAGGCATTTCCAAACATTATATTTGGCACATGCCCACATTTTGCAGTAGTTAGCATTCCATACATGACAGGTTGCAAGCCCATCGCCGCTTATAAGAACACTAACTGATGAAAGAATACACCCTCCAAATTCCAAGTTTAGGCTGTGCGATGATAGATCAGTCAGTCAGTCAATCGGTACCGCAAGAGTTAGTTTATAAACTTTGTATTATAATATTACTAGCTGACCCGTGCCCGCTTCGCTGTGCGTAAGACATTTCTAATACCATCGTGGACTTTTTTGTAGACGTTTTTAAGGTATACAATACTGTAGTTCATTATTTTGATATATCTCGTGGGGTTCAGCCAGCATTTGCAATGTAAGCGCAAACAAATGTATTTATTTACGACATTACATTAGAAACCTCTAAAATTATCAGTGTTTCTCTACTATATTATGCATGTATTATACATATAAACCTTCCTCCTGAATCACTCTATCTATTAAAAAAACCGCATCAAAATCCGTTGTGTAGTTTTAAAGATATAAGCAAACATACATACATACGCGGGAAGCGGAAAGCGACTTTGCTTTATACTATGTAGTGAAGATTCACAAATCTAACCTTTAGAAGCTGTAGAGGAAAACCGCAATCTTCGTTCATGGCGTCCAGTATGTCCCGTACTTGGTAGCAGACAGCCTCAAGAGACGCCTTAATGATGTGATTGGAGTTAGTGTCTTCAGTAATCCCACATATGACTCTGAAAAGTAAAAACCTTTTAATTTTCAAATAAACAATTTATATTGAAAAAATGATTAAAATGACGATTTTTAATGAACATAGAATATAGTATTTATTTAAATTAATAGGTTTAGCAAAGGTTTTGTTACAGGCGATATTTCTTAATTAATTATTCATATTTAAATAGACAAAACGAGAAATATTTAATTGAGGTCATTCAAATCTAGAGGTATAACGCATCACAACTGTCACTAATCAGAACGGAGCATAGACAAAGTATTGTAACTATAGATTTTAAACAAACTTGTTTACTATGCTTAGTTATTGACTACCAAAATTGAAAATGACCAAAGCCGGGGGTAGGCACCACAACCGGGTCTACGAAATGTTTTCTTAGGATTTTTCGAACTCAAATAGGAGCTCGTAAATTGATCATAGACCTTTGTTGTCTTAGTAAAATATGTTCTAAACATTATTTCCCACATGATAATATAATATCCTTTATCAAACCTTATTAGGTTACATTAAGTATAGCATTTTCTTTTTAAATAAAATTTAGCCTATTTTATTCGCTGGTAACGTAGCTTTATATAGGTGATATATGTTTTTTTTTAATTATTGGTCCAATAGCTTTTTAATTTATCCGATACAAACAAAAATACAATTTTTACCACTTCATAAAGGATGATTCACGCTACACCGTGTCGCAACCGGGCCGTGCCCCGATCGATACACGATCAAACATCAATGGTATACTTTTTGTATAAAGTAATTCATGCCTGACCGTGGCTCGGCCGTGCGCCGCCGGGGCACGGCGATGATATGTCGGTGGGTTTTGTTTCCCGGCTCCGGCACGGTCCGGCGAACAAACAGATATAGTCGTGCAAATAATACACCCAAACAGCCCGGTGTAACATGAATGACTGGTCCGGCCGGGCGCACGGCGGACATGTCCCTGCCGGGGCACGGCCCGGTTGCGACACGGTGTAGCGTGAATCATCCTTTACAGTAGTGTAGATGAATGAAAATAAATATAGTTGGCTCACCCCCTGGCATCCTGCCTCCAATAAGGCGCATAAAGGCCACTGAAGGCCGGCACGAACACCACACTTCCGTTATCCGTGGCCTTTTCCGCTAGCTCCTGGGAATCTTTGGCGTTTTCCAGTAAACCGATGTTGTCTTTCAACCAACCAAGCGCTGCGCCAGCAACTGCTACCTAAAAGGAAATTGGTTAGTTTATCATCGCAGCTAATAAATAAATAATAAATAAATATTGATGGACATTTCACACAGCGCCATCTAGCCCCAAACTAAGCAAAGCTTGTAATATGTTTTTGTCTGTACTGGGGCCTGTTCAGAGAAATTTGATTCTTTCATCAGTAAGGTTTTGTATTATATCCATTCTAATTAAAATTTTAATAAGTTTACTGTTGAAAAGTATTTTTGGCTCACAGCTCAGTTGGTATTAGCTTTGCCTTCTGCGCTGTAGGTTGTCGGTTCAATCCCCACCCGGGATAAACATTTGTGTGATGAACATAGATGTTTGTTCTGTGTCTGAGTGTTAATATGTATTTATAATAATTTATTATAATAATAATAATCTAGAGAGCAACGTGCAACTCACTCTGATATAGTAGATCCAAACGAACTAAGAGATTTCTGGGCTAGTCTATGGGAAAACGCTGTGGATCATAATAAAGAAGCAGATTGGATCGCTGAAGAACAGACCAAAAGCGCAACTTTTTCAGGAATGGAATATGAAAACATTCCTGTAGAAGTATTTCAGAAGGTCTTGAAAGCCACTCACAATTGGAAATCTCCGGGATCCGATAACATCCACAACTACTGGTATAAAAAATTTACACACATTCACCCCTTTTTGTATAACCATATAAATAACTTCATCCTAAACCCCGACACTATGCCAACATATATCACAACTGGAGTTACATACATGATACCCAAAGACCTAGACAACATTACTAACCCAGCCAAATACAGACCAATAACTTGCCTACAAACTATATACAAGATAACAACAGCATGTCTATCGCAACTGATCTACCAACATATAGACTTAAATAACATATTGGATGAACAGCAGAAAGGTTGCAGGAAATTTAGTCAGGGGTGTAAAGAGCAATTGGTAATAGATTCTGTAATTCTAAAACAGGTACAACAAAAAAAAAAAGATCTATATACAACATATATTGACTACCAAAAAGCGTATGATTCCGTGCCACATTCATGGCTTATCAATATTTTAGAAATTTATAAAGTTCATCCAAAGCTAACTATATTTTTGCGCAACTCAATGAATCGATGGACAACACGTCTACGAGCTCAATCCTCAAATAGCCTTATCGAAACTGACCCCATTCGAATACAACGTGGAATATTCCAGGGTGATGCTCTCAGCCCGTTATGGTTTTGCCTTGCTCTGAATCCTCTGTCAAATATCTTAAATCTATCTGACATTGGCTACTCTCTTCACGGCATTGAAACTGACTTACAGACCGACATTCTAGAATATAAACTAAGCCACCTACTTTATATGGATGATATTAAACTTTATGCTTCATCACAAATTGACTTAGAACATCTTATACAGTTAACTGAACAGTTCTCCCATGATATTGGTATGAAGTTTGGAATAGATAAATGTAAAATAAATTCAATCAGAGCAGGACAAAACTACGAACGCAGTTACGATATGCAATCTGGGGAGGTAATTACACCTCTAAATGAAAGCGAAGCATACAAATACCTAGGCTATTATCAATCGAAACAGATTTTATATAAAGAAGCTAAAACCAAACTCACTCTAAATTTCAAGCATAGATTAAATTCCGTTTTAAAAACACAACTATGTTCTAAAAATACTATAAAAGCTATAAATTCCTATGCAATACCTATTCTGACCTACTCCTTTGGAGTTATAAACTGGTCCAAAAAAGAATTGAAAGACATGCAACGTATTATTAACGTATCGATGACCAAAAATCGTAAACATCATCCAAGAGCATGTGTCCAAAGACAAATTCTGCCGAGATCAGAAGGAGGAAGAGGATTAATAGACATTCAAAACTTGCATAACAAACAAATAGCCACGCTTAGGGCATATTTCCATACGAAGACTGAATCATCCATTTTACACACTGTTATAGTTCAAAATGACAAAACACTCAAAAAAACGAAAAACTTACAGACAGACAAACATTAATAAACGAATGGACTCTCAAATCTCTACATGGTAGACATCGCCACGACCTAAGCCAACCTAACGTCACCAGAACTAAACGTGTATGCAAAATTTCAGCTGAATTGGTTGGGGATAACTGCTTCAAAATTGATTTGCAAGACCGAACAAACATAGTTACACACATACACACATTGCAAGTTAAAAGTAATCATTAATCACTAATTGAATTGTTGAAAGAAATTGAAAGAATTGTAAATTCGTACAAACTTATTGTTATTCCTAATTTGTTTAATTTCTAATTCATACAATGTAACAGTAAAATTCTTAAATTGTACTATTAGAAATGAATCTGGGCCAAGTGATAATCTACTTACGGAACCTTCCAATGCATAGACAGGAGGTGCCTCGCTACCAAGCTGATATGCCACTGTTGTCAGCAGTCCTCTGCTAGAGCTGACGTGCAGATCTCCCGTGTTGTATAGCACAAAGCAACCCGTGCCATATGTGGCCTTGGCCTGGCCTTTTTGCAGACACATCTGGCCGACCAACGCTGCCTGCTGGTCCCCAAGACAACCGGATATGGGAACACCTTTGAGAGGTCCATCGGCTACTTCACCGTACACCTGAAACGGGGAAAGATAATATTTAGAAGACCAGAATAGACCAGAATAGACCAGAATATTATTTTTTTGTTTAGGCAGTCAACCCGGACAAGGTGTAAAAAGTGTTACACCGTGAAACTAAACTCCATTATTTTGAAAACTACCAAACTCAAAAACTGTCTTTAATTTAGGTACCTAGGTATTATAATTTCCTATCAAATCATGTAAAAAATACCTGTTAAATTTTTTTGGCAAAACTATAATAAATAAATAGCCGATTATGATTACCAGTGTGCTTACTGCAGTCTGCAGACCCTACAGTTGTTCTATCTCACGAAAACGGTGAGCAGTACTTGTCTTGTAGTAAACATGTTTGTGTATAGACACGCGCTTTCGGGTGCGTGACTAATACTAAGCGCTACCGAGCTCACGCAACAGAACCAATGTGCCATGTGCATCTACACACACATTTAAGATCAACCCACATGGTGACAAACAACAACTGTAATACAAAAGTAGATTTATGTTTCTTTTCTTGCCTGTGTGGCTAAATTACACCATTAACATAGATTTACAAACATTTACCTCAGAACTAGACTTGATGTCTGGCAAGACAAACTTTGGCACTTCAAAGAATTTTAATAAGAGCGGATCCCAAGTTAAAGTTTCAATATTCATGAGCATTGTTCTCGAAGCGTTGGTGACGTCCGTTACATGCTTGCCGCCATTCGCTCCACCTGCAATAATTTATCAAATTTTATTGTTTTCGCTATAACAAATATCTTGATGGATAATAAGCAAAATTAAATATTTGTTTATGTATACAGGTTTATGAATTGTATCCAGGAAATTCTAGTGCGGCAATACAACAGACACATTCATATTAAGGCCCTGTATGTCGACGATTGCTCTATTTCGAAACGAAAAAAGAAATACTTCTGAACAAGCAACACATCTCCTATTTTTATAAATATATTACTTCAGGTTCCTACCTAGATTTCTATTAAGCTGAAAACATAATAGCAGAAACTTTTCACGATAAAGATATTATTTCAAAAATATACGTTTTAGAATAAAATTTATGATCGAAATATTTTGATACCTACTATTAAGATCAACTTGTGATTTATTGTTAAAGATAGGTAATATGTAGATCTAAATTTCTATTAGAATAGGTTTTTGATAAGTAATTATACATAATTTATATCATTAATTTATTCGAAAAGCAAAGGCGGACCACGCGCCGACGTGTGTTTGTCGTTGGGTACATCTTTATTCACATATACTATCACTACATAGTATAAAGCAAAGTCGCTTTCCGCTTCCCGCGTATGTATGTATGTTTGCTTATATCTTTAAAACTACACAACGGATTTTGATGCGGTTTTTTTTAATAGATAGAGTGATTCAGGAGGAAGGTTTATATGTATAATAACATGCTACCCGTGCGAAGCCGTAGCGGGTCGCTAGTACATTATAAAATAAGAGATGTGGCTTGTTCAGAAGTATTTTTTTATTCGTTTCGAAAAAGAGCAATCGTCGACATACAGGACCTTAATCAGTTTGTGTTTACCATACAGATATGAAAACTGGTTTTATTGTTTAAGGTGGCTGTTAAATTTATGACAGCTCGCATTTTTTGTACTCGGTCGTATTCTGTAGCCGCACACTAAGAATAGTGCAAACGCACACATTGAAGCTACTTCACACTTCATTTACCAAGACTAAATAACTAGTCTTGATACTTGAAAATATTTGGTGCAATAGGTATGTCATATTTGTATAGGTAGGTATGTACTTAATAATTTTATAGGTTGCACTTGACAAAAAGAAAATAAATATAGAAAAAATAATATCACTACATAGTATAAAGCAAAGTCGCTTTCCGCTTCCCGCGTCTGTATGTAATATGTAATATGTATGTATGTATGTTTGCTTATATCTTTAAAACTACACAACGGATTTTGATGCGGTTTTTTTTAATAAATAGAGTGATTCAAGAGGAAGGTTTATATGTATAATACATGCATAATATAGTAGAGAAACACTGATAATTTTAGAGGTTTCTAATGTGATGTCGTAAATAAACACATTTTTTTGCGCTTACATTGCAAATGCTGGACCCCACGAGATATATCAAAATAATGTACTACAGTATTGTACACCTTAAAAACGTCTACAATAAAGTCCACGATGGTATTAGAAATGTCTTACGCACAGCGAAGCGGGCACGGGTCAGCTAGTATATTATAAGACAGGTTTCAAATCGTAAAGTGCTACACAGTTACTAATATTTGACTGTGCAAAAAATATTTGTTAGGTACCTACTAATAAAATACATTATGACAAAACGGTAAGTATAGTTTTTTTACAAGCTCTTATTTAACTTGCAGTTTATGTACATATTTATGTATGTATGTTTGATAAGGTGGAATCTTGCAACTTAATTTTAAGCAGTTATCCCCAATCGATTGAGCTGAAATTTTGCATACATAATATGGTGACAGCGAGCTGATCTGATGATGGAGTCAGGAGCTGTTCAACGGAACTCTTCACTAAATAGTCGAATTGAGGCAAAACTTTGCATACCTATCAATCTCAATGACAATGTAAAATTATGGTACTAGAGAGCTGGTCTGATGATGGAGGTCGGATGTAGCCATCGGAACTCCTCAACTACACAACATAACCACGTCGCGTTTGGGCTCGTTATTTTTATCTTGACGAGAACTAGAGCACTAGACATTACAAAAGCTTGATTTAAAAAATATATTTTTAATAAAAAAACTTATTGTCATCTAAAATCGATGACGGCACCGTCAACGTTTCGAGTACCACTCACAGAAAGTTTTGAAAGTGAAATACTGATAAAATATGTAGGTATGCTTTTGAATATTGTGTGCGAGCTATGATCTAGAAGATCCATAGACCGCGCGTAGCGAGGGTCAACAAGTTCTGGAATTAGAGAGTTCGAGAAAAAAAAACGTTTGAAAATATGTATTTATTTCTACCACATTGTCGGCGTGACTAATGTATATTCATGCCAAATTACAGCTTTCTAGTACTAAGAGTATCTGAGCTAAGCTGCGGACGAATGGACGAAAATGGCAAAACTATAAGGGTTTTTTGTAAACTACGAAACACTAAAGAGCACTTTCAGTATTTCGAATTAAACAATTTTTCAGGACACTTTATAATTTTTTTAAATATTTAATTATTTGCATCATGTACTTAAACTTAAGTATATGCCATCAAAAACAACTTGTAAAAATAAAAATAAAAAGCCAATTCTCGCAACGCAACTCAGTTTTTTTTTTTGTCTTTTTTTTGTTGGAACTATGCTCGTGTGTGTAAACTTAACTTGTGAGATATTGTATAAGTAGCCTAAGATGACCAGAGATAATCTGTCGATGTCAGTCTCTCTTCCCTGTTCGCTTGTTACGGCTGGTCGTGTTCTATATCTCTACAATAAAGAATCCATATATATCACCCAGATCGTGTATAATTTAACCAAAAACCCATCAGTTCTTCTATCGTAAAAAGTTGTGAGATTTCAATGTCTGTCTGTCTGTCCAAAAAATGGCCTGAACTGCTTCGAGAAAAGGATGGTACGACTGTGCCGCTTTTTTGCTTGACTTGGCGGGGGCACTACCGTGCCCCCAGATAAACCTTGCTTTGATAATAACAAATACCGACCTTTTTAGAAGGTTCAACATTTTTGGTTCAATGCGTATCGTATCATTCGTCAGTCATTCATCAGTCGTCAAAATTGATTAATGCTAGATTTGTTGCACACCAGCACTCGGAGTCTTTTTATAGTTTTGAGGATGTTTTTTAATTAAAAATAGCCTATTTATAAGCTAGAGGTATATTTACATCGACAGCAAATTTCAATTTCATCCGTTTAGTCGTTTAGGTCTGATTGAGGTACAAACATCCAAACATACTTAACATCCGCACAAACTTTTAGATTTATAATATTAAAGGTAGATAAATAATAATTATAAATTATATTCATAATCTGAAACTTATGTAATTTTTCTAAATCCAATTATAGATAAAGTATCATTTTTTTCCATCCATGTATAAAAAAACACGCTTGGTAATATAGGGTAGAAAACGATACACGTAAGGATCATGGTACCTTAGAACTTTCATTTCAAAACAGAAATGTATCAAATCAACATTTATATTTATTTAATAGGACTAATTAGGGACACTTCAAAAACCACAGCAAAAGACGTTGTCCAGAAAGTATTATCACTAAAATGGAAATGGGCCGGGCACATCCAAAGATTACAAAATGAGAGGTGATCTAAAACAATTATGAATTGGGACCCAATACATAAAAAACGAAGAAGAGGAAGGCCTGCTATGCGATGGGATGATGACATCGTGAAAGTAGCAGGCAAAACATGGAGCAGAGCCGCTAGAGATCGGGAAAAATGGATAGAGCTGGAGGAGGCTTTTACCGCTGAAAGCGGTCCTTACACATAATTTTATATACCTATGCATAGATACATATTTAAGTTAATTTTATATTGTGCAAGGAAATAAAAGCTTTTATTATTTATTATTAATTAGGGACACAACCAGGTTCACATTTTCGTGAAATTTAATATTTTTATTAAAATAACAATCAAATACGAAACATCGGCTTATTTCGATTTTGCTCCGACGTATGCAAAAAGGTAAAACCGTATACTATTATCATATTGTTTCGAAACCAAACTCGATGAAACGAATCTTCTACAAAAAAAAATCATCCAACTCTTTCAACAAATCATGCATTGTACCTAACCTTCATCTGTGTGGCTTGCACCAAATTCTTCAAGGCAATATATTATACAAATGTTATCATTAGTTTTGCATGTCCAGTATTTTACCCCGGTATACCATTATGTAAGACCTCCTCTAAATTCGAAGAAAAATGTGACGTGGACGTGCTTCCCCGAGCGCGTCTGAGCGCTAACTGACGTGCCGACTTGAGGTGAATGTGAGTTTTGTATGGAAAAAATGTATGGAGAAGTTTTATTGCATTTTATATTGTTCATAAATGAAAAAGTAAATTATTTGAAAACAAGATAATGCCACGCGGTATAGAGAAATATAAAATCTACAATTTCGTATTATTTTCAAATAAAAATATGCTGTGGGTCTAAAGATATTGGTACCTAACCAGACCCCATTTTTCGACATTTTCAGCGGTTCTTGCGACGGTAAAAACGTATTTTTTTGAAAATATTGTATAGAACTGGCCAGTTTTTATTATCTACTATTAAAGATGAATATATTATCAGTAATTTTGTATCATTATATCCTCACAATTGTGATTCCTGGTTTTTAAATCGGTACCTGAAAATCATTGAAATACGTGTGTGAGTGTGAGCCGGGCCTTAACAAAAATTTTAACATAAAGTGCTAGAAGAAAGACACTGATGTGATGACCCTATCTTTTTAAGGTTTTTGTTTGGGAACCTCCTTTGGGAGATTTACCCCCTTTTACTTTTTATTATTTGTTGTGATAGCAGCCACAGTGACACACATTCTATGAAAACTTTTGGTATCTACCTAATTCCGTTTAAAAAATAGAACCCAGACTAGTAGTGACAGACAGACAGTCAGCCAAGCAGCGAAGACATATTAATAGGAACCCTAATAAAAAAAAAAACCACATTCACTCCCATAACCTGTTAAGTTCCAGATAATCCATGTATCCACAGTTCCAAAACAGCAGCTATTATCCTTCATAGCAATTTTCACAACATCAACATTATCGCACAGCCACTTCAGTTTCACCGCACTGAAGTAAGGAGACAGTGGAAGACCACAGAGTGGCTGAAATAATAATAATCTTGTATTAAAAATGAGTTGCTGTTCATTAGTCTGGCTAAAACTTGAAAACAGCTGGATGTGTTCGGTTAATTTTGGTTTTATTGTGGAATATCTGGGATAATTTAAACAGTGACAAAATATGAACAACGTAGTGAAAACAAAATTTTTCTTTTTCAATACTAACTGTAAATAATTGACTCAGGATCAATAACGATATATTTAGTTAGATGTCAAATATTTTTGAATATGTTCAGAAACATACAAAGGATCGATGAATAATTTTAATGATTCAATAATTTTGAAACGAGACCAGGGACAAAGATTTTAAAAATTATATTACAGTCATGATCCAATTTCATTTTAGTGTAATATTCCTATTAAAGGTAATCGTTACATTCCACATAAGATTACTTAGTGTTATCTTTATCACTAGGTCAATTTAGGTTAACGCTGATACTATGGTGCAGTCCTTAACTTATGTACACCAAAATTATAAATGCAAAAGTAACTCTGTCTGTCTGTGATGTTGATCAATCGGCCCAGTGGTTTGGACGTCCAAACCACTGGGCCAATTGTAATTAAATTTTATATACAGATAGTTTTTAGAACATAATGTAGGCAACTTTTTTCCAAAGAAAATTCTTTTGATTTTCAGGAATTTCAATGAGTTACAGTAAAGTCGTTATAAATCATTTTCCTGAATCTACGCAGTGGAAGTCGCAGGTAAAAGATAGTCTAGAAATTTATGTACCTTTAAATAATTCTTATTCCGTGTCTTGTTTGGAACTGTATCAAGCAGTTTGTCGATTGTGGATGAAGTTCTCATGTCCAGCCATACTATAGCATTGTGCAATGGCTTTCCCGAGCTACGATCCCATACTATTGTGGTTTCTCTCTGATTTGTAACACCAACTGCTATAATATCCTGAAATTAATGTATTTCAAATATGTAATAATATTTCATTTTGTTACCTAATTCTTCAAGGCTTTAGGTCCCTGTGATAATAAAAATTTTGGAACTAAGTGAGGAGCAGAACTAAACGAGGGTGTATCCAGGATTCTCTATAGGGAGGGGGGCAAAGATAAAGAAAATCCTAGACTGTATTGTTTTAATCATAGTTTTTAACATGATACGAGTATCTCACATTAGTAGTGGAGTCTTATCATTATTAGTGACATCGTTATTGTGTAAGAAAAGATGGAAAAACATTTTTATCAGTGACCTATAACTCTTCTAGCTCTTCTAGAGGGGGGGCAGATTCTCTGTATGTACCTCGCTACATGGACCTAAAGAAAATTTTGAAGATAAAAAAAGCTGAACCAGAATAAAATTAAGATGTCAATTTCTCCAGCAGAATAAAAGTTGGAAGTCATGGCCTTTCAGTAGAATAGGATGTTTCAGTAAAGCTGGTATCTAGATATAGTTCAGCACAACATACCTTTGGCGAACCCCCTATTTCTACCAACTTTTCAACTGCCTTCTCAATGCATGTCGTCACCACCTCCAATATCGCGTAGGGATCTTGCTCTACCCATCCCTCTTGAGGAAACTGTTGTTCCAACTCTTTCTGATGAAAAGCAACTACTTCCGAGGAGTTTGCTTTAAAAATAATGAACCTTGCACTTGAAGTGCCCTCATCAATAGCTCCCACCAGAGGACCAAATATTCCGGATGTAGACATCTGTTTTTCTGGGATTTTTTATCGGCGAACTTTTTTAAAGAACTTATTTGATTTGACTCCACTTTCAAACTATAAAGTGATATTTCTTCTAAAATAAAATCGAAGATCTCTTCACTTTAGATCTCCTTTCTATGTGTACTGCTGTATGGTGTAACTGAGGTGAGATGACTGACTATTGACTGACGACTTGACTTGATTTTGATTTGTCAGTCCGTCACAATAATTATGCCAATGTCCGTGTCATGCTATCTGTCAATAAAATGTAACAAACAATTTGTTTGATTCGAGGAGGTTGAATAATGTCAGTTAGTCTACTAACAGTCACTGCCAATGTTAGTTTCATGACAAGCAATGTATGCAAATGTCAATGTCAAAATGTAAAACAGCAAGAAACCGAAAGTTTTGATTTGTGATATTGTGATATAAATTCAAAAAGGTTGAACATGGAATGTTAAAAAATGTCGCTATTTAACAATTATTGTGCTAAAGTGGACGTAGTTATGCAAACTAGAACCAACCCACACTTTGAGTGAAATTGAGTTACATAGCTAGCTGGGATCCCAATAACGTCTTCTACATCCAAAAAAAATATCCTGGCAATACACCTAACCAAAACAAAAAAAAACAAAGTCGCCTTGGGTACCAAACCTCATTCAGTCATTTTTAAAAAGCTAAACAGAACCATGCCGCATGGTACCTATAAATCTACAGCATTTTCATTGCGCAAACTAGAACCAAACCACATGGTTCTTGTTAGCAAAAGTAAAATATAAATTATGTAGGTACTCTTTTTGATTGATTATTGGAACCATGTTGTTTGGTACTAGTTTGCATTTCCAAAATAAAGTGGAAAATATGATTTCAAGGGAACAAAAGTTAGATGAATATGATGCCCAGAACATGTTCCTTGCAGCTTGTATAAAAGAATACCCAATGACACGGATTTTGGAAGAATCTAATGTGCTTTTAAATTGCAACAAAGATTATACACGCCCAGAAGACTATTTGACTACTATAGAAACCTAGATGAAGACTTTGCGCAAGTTAATTTGAAAAAAAAAAAAAATGCGTTCCTACTACCCAAGAAATGATGGAACCACTTTGGCCTAATGGAAAACCTATTTCTGAGGCCAAAGCGAATGACCTAAAAAGTTTACTGCCCCTTATACCAGAAGATGCACAAGACTTTTATAAAAAAACTAACAGGAATTGAAAGTGTTCAAGATGACATCGATGGGTTTTCTGGTGAAGTTGATTTTGAGATGGAAGTGGACGATGTTGGCATGATTTCGCAATAAAATTTTCACATAAAATAAAGAGATTTTATATTTATTTACATTAATTTGTTAAACCCTAAAACCTTAACGTTTTGCAATAGGGAACCATCCCACAAAACTGTTTTTTGCTATAAAGAACCAACCGATATTTTATTAAAAAAAACTACTTAAGCTGAATAAAATCAAATTAATCTAGTTTCCCATATATCATTACTAATGTGACATAATATATTGTAAAGTTGTTTTTCTAAAATAAGTTACCAATTTTTTTCTTCACAGCATTTTTCTAAAAATCTAATTATCTCAAAAGTGCCATGGTGTGGGTTGGTTCTAGTTTGCATAACTATGTCCAAGTGCCTGAAAGCATTTCTATGGTAAAATTAGACAACATTTTGCTCTTAGCGCATTGTGCTTATTTTAATTATTGTAAGTGACATTCAATAGATGGCGCTTTTTGCACAAATAAAGAGAATTGGTTAAAGTACTTAAAAAATTCAGGCTTCTATTTTTATCCTCAACGAAGTTATAGGGGGTCGAAAATGGCCTGAACTGCTTCGAGAAAAGGATGGTACAGCCGTGCTTTATTGCTTGACTTGGGGGGGGCACTGCCGTGCCCCCAGATAGTTTGCAGTTTTAGGTTCATGGCGGTACAAAAAGGTAAGCTATTCTGAATTTGTTGATGGTACACAATAATAGATGTCGCTTCTAAAAGTAAAAAAAGTGGTCCTAGGTCCTAGGTCCTACCTACTTCATTATAATTGTAAGGTTGCAAGGTAGGTTTATGCATCGATATAATTATGTACTAAGTATATTATATATTTATATATTTATATTATATATTATATATAATATATAATTATATTATATAATTATAATATATAATTATATATTATATTTATATTATATATTATATATACCTATATATTTCTCAATGGGTTTATGTCATGCAAATTTCACTTTTTTCAGGAGAGCCAAAGAAAGCTTAAAAAAAATATTTGCTAAATTTTTGAGGAAGTCTTATTTTTAGTTATGAGTTTTGGATCACTAAATAGTTTCTTCGCGAGGAGCTGATCTTGGCTGCATCATCAGGTTGTTGATATCACAATAATTTATTGTTATCAGAACAACAGACAACTGCCAAAGGAGTATGAGTATTTACCCTTATAATATTACCACCATATTACTAAGTAGATTAGGTACCGAGGGATACCCTGTATAACTCGAAACGGATTAACATTTTAATACCTAAAGCTATCTTAAGTACCTATTGCTCCAATTGAAAAAATACTTAAAAAAACATAACATTTGCTTACGATAAACTTTAACAAACTTACTTAGCTAGGTAAATCCTTATCCTAATTTTTTTAAACTAAACTGAAATTATCATATAAAACCCGGCTCAAAAAAACGAATAAAAAACTTACAAAAAAATAATGTTCACACGCAAATCTATTAGGTACCTACCACTTAGGTACTGGTCTGAAGTAGTCTGCGTAAAATTGACAATTTTACTGTAAGTTCCATACTGTCAGAGCTAAAATGTTGTGTAGGTACCTACTTGGAATTTTAAAAACAACCTTTACAAATCTATAGATTTCGAAATATAGGTAAGCAAGTACGTGGGAAACCAAGTCTTCCGAGTGACCAACCCTCGTATTCAAGAACGACACTATGAGAACACGCACCCATAGTGGACGAAATCTTTTTTCATAAATATTGTGTTGAGCGGCACTATGGCGCGCTACAGTGTGTCTTTAGAGCTCAACTTTGGCTAGAGGCACACGACAATGTGCCTCTAGTCACACTATGCAGTGTCGCTCAACACATAAAGTGATTTTTATAAAAAAAGATTTCGTCCACTGTGGGTGCGTGTTCTCATAGTGTCGTTCTTGAATACGAGGGTAAGTCTCCTCAGTCTCCCCTACCTACCTACCTTAGGTAGGTAAGAAGTGGTAGGTATGCCCATATTTGCGAGTGATAGATTGCAAGCCCACAATCCATTAAATTTTCCGCACAAATGGTTTTACCTCACTCCATGCTTTTCTTCACCGTTTTGAGCAGAGGTGTTAGTGTTAATATGTTAGTAGGTAGGTAGGTATAAATATGTAAAACCAGCAAGCATTTCCAAGCAGGGTTGACGTCAGGCAGGCGGCCCGTTGTAAAACACCCCAAGTCAAATCTATTGGGAACATCGACACGTTGTGCCGACCCCACGAGGACGTGGGTCGTGGGATAAGGCAAAGAAGAAGAAGATATGAGGTAGGTATGTAGTTACAATACCTACTTAAATACATCATGAAAATTTCAACTGTCTAGCTGTCACGGTTCATGAGATACTGCCCTGTGACAGACAGACGGACAGACGGACAGCGAAGTCTTAGTAATAGGGTCCCGTTTTTACCCTTTGGGTACGGAACCCTGAAAAGAAAAATAACAAAAATAAACAATCGGGGTTTTGCACCTAAACAAAAATCTAAAGACAGACAGACGGACAGCAGGGTCTTAGTAAATAGGTTCTCGTTTTTACCCTTTGGGTACGGAACCCTAAAAAACATCGAAATCGGATCACCAGGATATAAGTAAGTACTTACAGGAAGTATTACCAGTTTATAAAGGACGATAATGCGCGGTTATACATAAAAAGAGCAAAAAATATAATATTGTCGAATTGATAACCTCCTCTTTTTTCTTCGGTAAAAAATTTCATCTTAGTTCTTGTACGGAACTTTATTTCGCGCTTGTTAATACTTTACACGTAACAAATATAAACTTCAATTAAAATTTCAAGTTTCTATGTACTTTCAGCATTCTCTCCTCTACGCTCTACCTTTTATGTTCATTTATAAAATTACTCTGCGGCTTTGTCGAGCGGTACCTAGACCTACGTGGATAAAAAGTTACTTTTTAGGGTTCCGTACCCAAAGGGTAAAAACGGGACTCTATTACTAAGACTTCGCTGTCCGTCTGTCTGTCACAGGGCTGTATCTCATGAACCGTGAAAGCTAGACAGTTGAAATTTTCACAGATTGTGTATTTCTGTTGCCGCTATAACAACAAATACTAAAAACAGTATAAAATAAATATTTAAGTGGGGCTTCCCTTACAACAAACGAGTTTTTTTTGCCGTTTTTTATAGATAATGGTACGGAACCCTTCGTGCGCGAGTCCGACTCGCACTTGGCCGGTTTTTTTCAAGTTTCATCTATATTCGTTTGGTCGCTTAATTGAATAACCCTCCTTAATGAGTGCATTATGATAAAATAATTGATAATAAATTATACATACCTACATAAATAATTGTAATCGCAATCCATGTCTCAGCACTACGGTGGTATCGTAGGAAAAAAAAATTACCCATCGTACCACTGTATTAAGGTGGGTCAGAAGGGATTGAGGTGGGTGGGTAGGCAAACATTCTCACAAACTTTCAGATTTATAATATTTTACACCTATATTGATAGGTATGAAAGATTAGTACTGAATCCTTTTAGTATCCCAAGACACCATCATTATGATACAAAACTTTCTATGCAAAACACATAAATCATACAAAAAGATCATATTGCAGGAAGGAGCGCACATGAGCTATTTGAGTACGTTATTATGTCATATTGACTCTTCATTAACAACAATGGGATGCCAAGATTTATGCTCTCCTAAAATAGACCGTAGGATTTGTGCCATATGCTACACAGTTCTATCTCGCTAGCTAATGATTGTTGGGCATTGAACGTTCGATTCATTTATTTGTACCGAGTGCCAGTAGAGTTAGTCGTGTCGACTCATTCTGAACACGACTGATAAAACTCGTAAGAATCTGGTTACCACGTGGTTCTAACATAACAGTGATAAAGTTGCAGTTTAAAATTTGCTGCCGAAGCTCTTTGAATATCTTGTTACCTATAGTGATCCAACACACCATGATCAATTTGGTTTTACATTTTAATATTTAACTAGTAAAGTTTTTTTACGGTGTAACTAATTCATTGTAATCAGTCCTAATAAATATGGAAGCTAATTAGCGCTTGCCTAAAAACCGCGGAATTGTTGTGCTCGTATTTATAAAACTGTGAGAGTGTTGATAGGTTCATCAAAGTGGAGACAGAAATTTTATAAATTTGCAGTAACCGGAAGTAAATATTTAATATATTTTTAAAATGCTTACATTTCTTATAGCATTTTTGACCCTTATTGTAATCGTATATGTTATCAACACTATAATCAAACCGAGGAAATTTCCACCTGGTAAGTCTTGCTTTTAACTATATTTATCTACTAACTACCCGGCTTCGCATAGATCTACCTACTAATAAAGAATATAGGCAATTTTTTTATACCTTAGGTTATTTATTAGATTTTTGCAAGTTTCATGACGATCTCACGACGATTTATTTAAATTCAAATGTTATTTTACTCGCTGATAATATAGTTTTTAATAGATTTTTTTTTAATATTCCTGAGTATGTTAGTTTATCCATTACAAAAAACATACCTACTAAAAACAAAAATTCAATTTTTTACTCTTCATCGTAATATTAGTTTACTTACTACGTTATGTATAAGTACGAGTAGTACCTAGTAGCAAAGTAGTGTAAAAACGTAGAAGCTTGACCTAAATTTATTCGCTTAGGTGCCCTTATAACTCTCGCCAAGTAGGTACATACCTAACTATTATGAGTTTCCCGTCAGTTTACCTCAACCCACCCAGTTTTTTTTAATCAAATCAAATCAAATCATTTATTTGCAAGAATACATTATTATTTTACATGTCAGATCTTAAAACTATTATGGTAGATTGTATTCAGCCTGCACGCAGGCGTGCAAATGTTATATATAATGTTATATAATGTTATATATAATGTTATATAATTTAGCATTGACGCCGACTCTTTCATAGTTAGACTTGCTCTTGTAAATACTGTAATCCCCAAGTAGGTACGGTAGACATCTTCTCAGATCTCAAGGCGCTCAGATCAGTTTTCTAAAGGGATTAGTCAGAAGCATGTCCAAAAATTACATTTGGCACATACCCACATTTTGCAGTAGTTAGCATTCTACACGGTGGTTACAAGCCCATTGCCGCTTACAACAATTCTAACTGGTTTCCTCACGAAGTTTTCCTTTACCGTTATAAGCACGTGTTAATGCGCATATAATTTTTACGAACATTTTCCATTGATGCCCGGTTGGAATTCGAACCCACGAATAGGACCGCAACTGTAATCCGAAAATATGGTAGACATTCTTTCAGATTCAGATTTTCTGAAGATGTCTAATGGGTAGTCGGCGGCACGTCCAAACTTTTACATTTAAAAATGTAAATCCCGTCCACATGATTAGTTAAAGAATATAATTTTAGAAAGTGTTTAAAATGCAAGTCGTGAAAAGATACCTACATTTGTTTTACAAGTAGGAAACTTTGCTACTGAAACTTTCACTGCTATAAATCCCTAAGCTATAAAAGCACTAAAAAGTCGCAAGAATTGCTCTGAACGTCTGAACCAACACTTAAGCGTTCAAGGTATTTACAGCTGGCTACAAATTAAGATCGAAATAACTGAAGAGACGAGACATTAGAATTATGTATAAGCTTGTTTGTAAAGCCAGTGGGAGGTACCTCGACTTTCAATTTGAAGGTCGTGGGTTCGAATCTCGGCGTGCATCAATGGATTTTTCTGATCGAAAAATTTATTTGCACATTTAAGAAAACATCGTGAGGAAACCAGTTAGAATTCTTATAAGCGGCGATGGGCTTGCAACCTGTCACGTATGGAATGCTAACTACTGCAAAATGTGAGCATGTGCTAATTATAAATGCGAAAGTAACTCTGTCTGTCTGTATGTCTGTTTGTCTGTGACGTTATCACGGCTAAATCGCTGAGGCGATTGTCATGAAATTTCAATATAGAGATATCAAAGTATTCGGACGGACAAAGGTTACTAATTTTTCCATTTTTTATTTTTCGATTTTTAGGAATTTCAATATTTTAGGCTAAAATCGTCTAATCGATTTCCTGAATTTACGCGGACGAAGTCTCGGATAAAAACTAGTTTATCATACGGTATTAAAAGTTTGCCTATAATCTAAACCGGAGCGGAATACTAGTCTATAGATAAGATTACACAAAAAAACCGGCCAAGTGCGAGTGCGAAGGGTTCAGCCATGTGACAGACAAACAGACGGATAGCGGAGTCTCAGTAATAAGGTTCCGTTTTTACCCTTTGGGTACGGAACCCTTTAAATTACCTTCCCATTTTGTTCGCAGGACCGAAATGGTATCCATTTGTTGGAAGCAGCAACGCAGTGCACAATGCCACTCTAAAACATGGATCGCAATTTAAAGGATTGTTAGAATTATCAAAAGAATACTCAACAGAAGTGTTAGGTCTTAAGTTAGGAGGTGAACTGATCATAGTGGTATATGGAGAAAAAAATGTAAGGCAAGTTTTCACAGAGAAAACTTTTGAAGGCCGACCTAATAGCTTTTTCCTTAGATTGAGATGTCTCGGCAAGAAAATGGGTTAGTATCTCAATGAATTATAGGGATAACTATAGATTTTGACACGGGTCTTTATCACGTAATTACCTTTAATTTAGTGTATATATATTTAGTGTATAATTTAGTAACTAAGACCCGTTTCAAAATCTATAGTTATGTCTACTAATCACGATAGTTTGAAGAATTATAGGGAGTCATTCCTGCAGGGCTATTTTGTAAAAATATGATTATCATGTTATGATGTTGAATGCAATAACCTAATGTTAGAGAATACCTAATCTGTACACTTTTCATAGTAACTATGCACAGTTTATGCACCTATACCTACGCTTCTGCGTAGGTAGGTATTGTATTGGAAGCGTAGGTATAGGTGCCTAAACAGCATAAAAAGCGTAGGTATTATGGCATTCAGTACCATGACATGATAATCATGTTTTTACAAAATAGCCCCACTGGTCGGTAACACCCTGTCCTCAACACTGTTAACGATCATGTAGCTATCTAGTACAATAGTTATGATGCAAAGTTTTTTTCTAATTTACTAAACGCTAAACGGTTTTATTTCAATGTTTACTTACGACTTTCAAACGAAAAATCGAACTAAGAATCTCCCTACAATATGTAATAGCTACCTATGAATGCCATTTATTCCGAACTAGGTAGCATAATTTCCTTCGATATTTCACGGCACACAAAATTTCAGGTATCACATTTACTGACGGGCCGCTATGGAAGATACACAGACAATTCACACTGACCCAGTTGAGAAATGTCGGTTTTGGAAAAACGCCGATGGAAAAGGAAATACAAAATGAACTGCACGGAATTATTAACTATCTAAAAAAGAATTGCCATAAACCGATCGGTCCTAACAATATTGTTTCACAAGCAGTTATGAACGTCTTGTGGAAGTATGTTGCTGGTGAGTATAACAACAAAAACCAATATATTAGTATCTACTTTATAAAAAACTGCGACAACAATAAAAGAGCTAAATATGATCTTCAAAAAGTTGAACAATTTTTCTATAATTATATTTCTGAACACTTTTAAAACAAAAAAAAATAATTTAAAATCGGTTCATCCGTTTAGGAACTACGATACTACAGACCGACACACAGAAACACAGAAAAGTTAAACTTATAACACTCTTATTTCGTGTCCGGTGTCTAAAATCATATTAGGTACTTATCCTATTATATGGCTACAGTAAGACAGAGTTGCCATTAATGTGATAAGTGAAAATTTTGACGTTTTGTATGGGCTGAGTCTACCGACGGAAAAAGTGATTAAACTGCATTATCTTGAAACCCATCCAATTAAAAAAAACATTGTCTTTATTTAGGTAGCTAAGTATGATTATCTAAAGAATTATATAAAAAATAACTATTTAGCTATTCATAGTTTTGATTAAAAACGAAACTAGTGTTTTTGAAGAGCCAACAATCTATCGAGAAAAGTTTCACCAATCGTGTTTCTGTCTTTAATTTATCTAGTTAAGTTATCCTTGTCATAAAATACAAAACTGTATGTTTTTCGGTTATTGAGAAAAAACGATTCTGCGTTCATCAAAAACATTTATTACTCGTCTTAATCTGCTATTTGTATGTGTTTTAGGTGAAAAGATTAAAGAAGACAGATGGAAACATATGCAGGAGTTATTCCGAATGCGTTCGAGGGCTTTTTCAATGGCTGGTGGGCTTCTTAACCAGATTCCTTGGTGTAGATTCTTCATCCCTAATCTTAGTGGTTACACTTTGATAACGAAACTTAACAGACAAATCTCGGATATTATTGAGGTCAGTCCATTTGTCTCCTCAAATTTTGTAAGGATGTTTGTGCCTCAATCACGCCCAATCAACATATGAATGAATGAAAGAAATGAATTTGGATGAAACTTGGAAATTACAATAGTTTGGTTATAAGTATTTTGTCAATTTACAAATTACAATAAAATACTCCTAATTTTTTTATAAAAGGTTCTTTAAATTACTACTAGTAGACTCTGCCACGCGTTGCTGTGTCAACAGATATCGCCATCAAATAAAATCTTTTGGAGCTAACAGATAATTAATTGTGACTGTCAGATAATAAACAAATAATTTGCAATAAAATAATATTGCGACTATAAATTGAGAAGTTAGCTACCCTATCTTTCAAATTGGATCAAACAGCACACGGTGTGCAAAGTTTGATTAAAATCGGATACCTAAGTAGTTTAGAAGTCCATCGCGGACAAACAACGTGTCGCGTAATTTGGGGGCACGGCAGGGGGCACTGTCTACTATTGAAATACGCAGCTTTATCAAGCCTACAATTAACTGGTTATTGAATCAACGTTTTCCAAGTGGCAATTTTCCATCGTCAATGGGTAGCGGTTCTGGCGACAGATTGGTGCAATGGTGTCATGGAGCACCTGGTTTTGTACCCTTGTGTACCCTTCAACGGCCAAGTCACATAACATTAAATATAATAATAAAGAAATCGCAGTAAGGAACCTCAGACTTGGCACGACTTTGTCTAGATTTCATTACTTTTTAGAGATAAACAAGCAGCTCTATCGAGACTTGGCTAGTTTTTTACAGAAGGTTTTTGGTGGGATTTATATATACTAAGAAGATAACAATTTAACTGTGCCTGTGCAACTATAGGTACCTGGAATAAAAATAACCGTAGGTTTTATTATTACAGGAAGCCATTAACAAACATAATAATAATGAAATAGATGGCAAGGATTTCATTTACTCGTTTCTACAAGAGATGGCTGATGACAAGGAAAGCTTTACAGGTAAGAAGTGATAAATTTTCATTATTAATCAGTGGCACGTTCAAAAATTACATCGTAAGTAAAACATTGTAAGAAAACCAGTTGGTATTCTTATATGCAGCGACGGGCTTGCAACTTGTCACGTAAAAAATGCTAGCTACTGCAAAATATGGGCACGTGCCAAATAATTTTTGGACGTGCCTTTGACTACCACCACTAGACATCTTCGAAGGATCTGCTTTTCTAATTTTTAATTCTTATAACTACTCTATTGTATTAGGTTACCTGTAATAATAGATGTATTGTGTAATAAATAAATAAATAAATAAATAAATAAATAAATAAAATCTAAGCGTCTGGAGATCTAAAATCATTTTGTCGCACTCACTTACGTTCAATATGGGTTAACCGTGAGACTAGGTTGGTATTGTAACATCGTGTTTCAAAGAATTCACAGAAGTTATAACTACTGCAAAATGTGGGCATGTGCTAAATATAATGTTCTATAGGGTCTAAGCGCCTGGAGATCTAAGAGAATGTCTACTGTACTTGGGTATTACAGTTGGTCACGACTGTATACATGAAATGTATTTATACAACACTAGTTTTTAATTACCAAAAAAAATAATAACGTATTGTCAGTGTCTGTTACTAATTCAATTTAAGTAGTTAAAACTTAAATTAAAAAATTAAAAAGAATATCCTTAAAAAAAAAAATTTTGTTAACCGTTTATTCATACGCACCTACCACATATTTACTCATATTTTCACGATTCTATCCATTCATAAATAGCTCGCCGTCTCCGTTGTAATTTGTGTAGTATTTTCTAGTACTGAGACCATAAATTAGTGCCAATTTTCGGTTAAAAAGAAACCTCGATAACTTTGTGATAGTGCAATAATAAATCATGCTGACAGTGTTTAGATCATAAGAAGCTTCTGCTGCAACGGTCAATTTTTTCGGTATTTTAAAACTATTATTGTATATATATATTTATTATAAACCTTGGCGGTGTAGTAGGCGAGTGCCAACTGAGGCTCATGATGTGCGGGTTTGATCCCCGAATTTCTTGTAACTACTGAAATTATAATGCTAGCTTTGACATGCATCAGCTCTGGTAATAAAACCAATCTCTCTCTCGAGAGAGTACCTAGATTGTTCTGTGGAGACAATCGACCTCTTAGATTTCTATTTAGTATAAAGTAGTTATTTAAACTCTGATTTTTGAATCTAGTTCTTGTAAAGAGGTGATACTTTATATACTTGATGTGCAAGTTCCTATTAAACAATAGTAGTTGCCTGAAAAAGTAGAGTAGTGTGTACTTGGAATAGTGGGATTTATAATATTGCAAATCCAGAATCATCGCCTCAGGCCTCCACTCTCGGATGATCGAATACAGGATGTACATGTACAAGACTACTCCCGAATACTCAAATGAAAACAATTATATTTGTCTTCATACACCCAGTAGAGTAGATAATATACTTACATGTATGTAGTGAAAGCAATAACTGAATGCTGTAGCTAGTACGAGAACCAAAGCCTAAGTGAAAACCAAATTGCTTCCACCTGAGGGGTGTTCGGCTTATATCTGCTCTAAAAATGCCTTTTTCGGAAATTCTCTGTAAACACGTTCGCGCGCGGACATGCATGACATTTCCATGGAAGCAATTTAATCGATTTATCAACGAAAAAATTCTCGACGAATATTCAAGAATGGGGTCCTTTAGACATTTTGAAGGATCTAAGTATCTCGAGATCTGTGAGTATGTCTACCGTACTTTACCGATGTTTTTTTTGAGATCACGAGAAAACATCTATGAATAACTTACATAGAGGAGGCGTCCATTAATTAGGTACATGTGGCGTTTAGGATGGGGGGTCGAGAGGAATCTTATCATTGTTTTTTTTATCATTTAGGTTTTTTTTTGGAGATTATACAGTAAATTTAACCTTAATCCGTTCAGTTGTTTCGGCCTGATTGACTATCAAACATACAAACGTCATCACAAACCTGCATTTATTTTATTAGGTTATCCAGATAAACAAGCAGCTCCATCGAGACTTGGCTAGTTTTTACAGAATGTTTTTGGTGGGATTTCACTTCTTTTTATAGAAACGTGGGGTTATTGATTTATTTTATTAGATTTTTTTATTTGACACAGTTTTTTTTCTTTTATAAAAACAAGTAGTTTCTTTATTATAAAAACAAATCGTAAGCGCGTTTAAAAATACAGTCAGCGCCATCTAGCGACGTGATCACCGCCACTCTTAGTCCACTCCACTACGCTGGATTTTTGCAATGACAGTCAATTTTTTTATGTACCAATATTAGAAGGGGGCATTACCATATCTCTAATACAGCTGAGAACAGCTGAGGGTTCTTCATCAGATACTTCAGACCTTCGATTTTTGTCATCAAATGAAGCGGCCCACCAAGTTGAATATTTTTTGTAAAGGCGGTATGTCGATCTCTAATAGTTTGGTTAGGCTCTTGTGTTTTCTAATCAGGGTCACCAGGTACTCCAGATAGTTTTTATATCCTAGTTTTTATGGTTTTCCCTTTATGTGGCCATTAAACCCTAACTCTGTACCAAATTTCAGCTCTCTGAGTTTATGGGAAGTACTAGTTCTATTCTGATGATCATGAGTGAGTGAGTGTCTAAAATGCGAAACTTTGCTTTCGCTTAACTTCGAAACTAAATGACCTACAGACTTGAAATTTTGGATTTTAAGTATGTGATTATAGCTTACTGGATGACGAAAATTTCTGCGTTCTGGTCTTATCCAGAGGTTCTCAAATAGGGGCCTGAAAATGCGGCGAAATGGTTCCAGTAAAGGATAATAATATATAGTACGGCAGTGTTTGCTTCGCGCTCGACTTAGCGGGGGCACTGGCGTGCCCCCAAATGTGAAATTATAAATAACAATGTTTTGTATTACAACCAGTAGATATTGAGATATCTAGCGTACTCGTATTGGTTGTTTCCAGAGTTTAAACCATGTAGTTTCATGGACTGGATCAGAATTTGAGTCATTTTCACATTTGCAATGGTATCAGAGGCTCGTGTACCTGGAATCGGAACATTCGAACAATGTGGTTGTAGCCGAGCTTCTGTTTTGACTGGCTGATACACAGCCGACGTATCAAACGTATTTGCAGCGGCTTTGTGTTTCGTGTTACAAACGATTAGGTACAGGTGTACAGTTTGGAATGGGCAGAATTCACTGCTTTTCATTAATCATTTCGTTTGGTCCTTCTAACTGGTATTTACCTATACATGTTCCTTCAGCGAGATTATTACGGATGGCCACTGATGCTTATACTTACAGTTTTTAATAGCTAAACTTTGGACATATTTTATTTTAAAATGAACGGAACATTTTCCACGCTGATAAAAAATAAAAACTAGCCAAGAGCGTGTCGAGCCACGCGCAATGTAGGGTTTCGTAGTTTACAATGCTGTCAGCATATAAGCACGTTATATAAGTAATTTTCAACAATATTAGTACTTACTATAATGTTTACTTCTAGTTTACGAGTAATCGTCGAGCAACTTAGATAAAAATACATTTTCTTAGTTGGTCGAAGAGAGACACTTGACTCTGACAAAATTTTGCACTTTAAAGCTTAATATTTCACAAACGAATCCCTTGTCTTAACAAACCCATAATGTTTTTTAAAGACTTATCTAATGACACCCCACACCATAGGGTATGCGAGTAAAAAAATTACATCCCGACTTTAGGTGTAGAGGAGGTACCTTAAAAAAATGTTTTTCAAGATATTATTGTACAACTTTGTTGACGTGACCATTGTATATTCATGTCATACAGCTTTCTAGCACTTAAACTCTCTGAGCTAAGCTGCGGACGGACATAGCGAAACTTTATGTGTTTCTTGTAGACTACGAAACCCTAAAAACGACTATCTAGCTAGACTACAGAGTTGTAATTTATTTCTAACAAGATTTATTCACGTAAGTCTTTGAAAAGGAAGATAATATATGTATTTAAAAACAATGTTATTTTAATAAGGATAAAATATCCAGGAAAACACAAAGGCATTTCAGAAAACTCGGAACCTTAAACTAGTTGTAGCAAGGCGTATACGAAATAAACAGATTTATTACGTATTTATGTTGTCTTTGAACAATAATTCACGTGAAAGACGCTTTTATAATAATTTAGTTACATAGTTTTACAGTAAAACCTTTTAGCTAAATCTGATATTAGTAAAAAGACTCGTAGAGTTCATATGGGATTGGCACAATAGGTTTTTCTTTTCCACTTACTTCTTTCGTAAACCCATGTTGTAGAAGGATTTGGCTTGACGTGCTATTTATTTTTTTGCTTTTTAGGGTTCCGTATCCAAAGGGTAAAAACGAGACCCTATTACTAAGACTTCGCTGTCCGTCTGTCTCAGGGCTGTATCTCATGAACCGTGATAGCTAGACAGTTGAAATTTTCACAGATGATGTATTTTTGTTGCTGCTATAACAACAAATACTAAAAAAGAATAAAATAAATATTTAAGTTAGGCTCCCATACAACAAACGTGATTTTATGCCGTTTTTTATAGATGGTACGGAACCCTTCGTGCGCAAGTCCGACTCGGACTTGACCGGTTTTATTTACTTCCGGCCTGCCTAACTGTAAAAAAAATCGACTTCGATAACAAGTGTTTGATTTTTATGTGGTTCACTCTAAGTATACTGTTACCGGTCGATCGCTCAGGGTCTCACGTCATTAATCATGTCGCGTGGTTCTATCTTAAAAACATACACACCGCTTTATAGTTAGGTGATAAGTGAAATTTTTGACGTTTTGTATGGGCTGAGTCTACCCAGATAAGACGGAAAAAGTGATAAAACTGCATTATCTCGAAAACCATCAAATTTAAAAAGAAACTGTCTGTAATTTACTTAGCTAGTAAGATTATCTAAAGAATTATATAAAAATGAACTGTTTAGCTATTCATAGCTTTGATTAAAAACGAAACTAGTGTTTTTGAAGAGCCAACTTTGGAAAATAAATCTATCGAAAAAAGTTTCACCAATCGTGTTTCTGTCTGTAATTTATCTAGATTATACCCTTAAGTTATCTTTGTCATGAAAAACAAAACTGTATGTTTTGCGGTTATTAAGAAAAAATGATTCTGCATTCATCAAAAACATTTATTACTCGCCTCCGCTTTTGCGTAGCGGACCAATAACAACGCTTAAATATTCGAGTTTGACAATGTCGAGCGCTGGGCTTGGTCCGCTCCGCACAGATCCGCACATCTTCGCGTAGATAGAAACTCACCCCAGTTTATAAGGTCAAGCCTAAGCTTTTAACTGGCTAGCTTACTATCACTATTTAGCTATCCTCGCATCAAAAACTAGCCTCGTATATCTCGGACATCACTACATAGTATAAAGCAAAGTCGCTTTCCGCTTCCCGCGTCTGTATGTAATATGTATGTATGTATGTTTGCTTATATCTTTAAAACTACACAACGGATTTTGATGCAATTTTTTTTAATAAATAGAGTAATTCAAGAGGAAGCTTTATATGTATAATACATGCATAATATAGTAGAGAAACACTGATAATTTTAGAGGTTTCTAATGTGATGTCGTGAATAAACACATTTTTTTGCTTTAGCCAACACAAATGCTGGCTGAACCCCACGAGATATATCAAAACAATGTACTACAGTATTGTACACCTTAAAAACGTCTACAAAAAAGTCAACGATGGTATTAGAAATGTCTTACGCACAGCGAAGCGGGCACGGGTCAGCTAGTTATTAATATGGCAAAGCATGCCACAGATGCTTTGAAACCAAAAATATATGAACGGGTAAAAGCATCTACTAAAAGCAGAGGAGTAAAACAAACGTTTTACCAACTTGGCTAAGTAAACCATTATGTTTTAAACCTTATCGATATTTCTATGAAATTTCCGCAAAGTAGGAAGCTAGATTGAACACTTTACCGAGTAGCAACCTACTTTACAAACCACTTGAAACTTTGCATTCGGATTATGAATAAATGAGATATCGTTCGTATGAACAACATCTATACTAATATTATAAAGAGAAAAGATTTGATTGTTTGTTTGTTTGTTTGTTTGTTTACATCGAATAGGCTCCGAAACTACTGGACCGATTTCAAAAAATATTTTATTATTAGAATCCTACATTATCCCTGTTGAACATAGGCTATAGAATATTTTCAAAAATATTAGGGATCCGTAAGAAAATTTCGATAATGTAACCCAACGTGTGAAAAAAAAAACCTTATATCGCTTACGCTGCGGAAATTATTGACAATATAGCAAAGTAATGTACTACAGTTTTATAGATAACATCAATATCCACAAAAAAGTTCATAATACCATATGTCTAAATATTAGGAATCCGTATGAAAACTTCGATATTGTAACCCAAGGTGTAAAAAAATTACCCATAAAATAATTATTACACCCGTGCGACGCCGGGGCGGACTGCTAGTAATATATAAAGATGAAACAACTACAGCGAGGAATTGAACGAGCCTAATAAAGTTTCATCTTTATAGACGTAGTTGTGAAGAAAAGTTTAGGAAAAAATATGAAAATTTAAAAATTGACGTTAATACCTAACCTATATTTGTTTCGGTTTGATGTTCCTAAACATCTTAGTAGTAACCATTGGATTCTATGATTATGTATGTCATCGCAACTGAACACTGTTACTTAGGTACTTTAGGTAATAATCGGTATCACACGACAAGACATGCACAAACTAGAGTAACACCTGATATCATCCCACTGATAGGTATTAAAAATCCGAAAGTTTATCAAGATGTGTGTTTTGGCCTTAATGCTCAAACTCTTAAAGATTTGGATTTAACTTGGAATAATATAGTCTATAAACTAGTACTATGGCAAATTAACTTTTTATCTAGGTAACATGCGAGCGGAACCTCGTGCAGAATGTAGTAATTCATAACAAAACCTCTCTCGTGACTCTACCGCCATCTTGCTTGTCTAAACTGTCAGTCGTGTTACCACTACTTGACATTGTTTGCCTTTTAATATTGCCATGTTATTTCAACTCGTCAAAAATATAAGGTTTCAACATTTGCAGTTATAAATATTAATGCTAGTTTGATGGCAGTTGTGAGAGAGGAGAAATAAATAATACTCTACAAATAGTTAAGCTGCATTTGCACTAGGGGACATGTTGCCCGACATATCCCGCGCGACATATCCTCGCCCGACATGTAGAATTCGTGTCGGGCGACTGTCAAGGGACATGTAGATAGATTTTTAAATGTCACGTGACAAGAAGAATTTTATGTATGACAAGCTGACCCGTGCCGGGCGACAGACATTTCTAAATATCCGATCTTCCGAAATTATAACCTATAAATTGAGGACTAATAACTATATAAAAAAAAAGTTTCATTAGCATCCGTATGAAGACCCCTAGGAGTACTTTTTTTCAGTTTTTATTCAATATACAGAATTGAACTCTTCTACAGTTTTATTAACTATAGATACATTTTTTTTAGTTTATATTCAATGTACAGAATTGAACTCACAGTTTTATTTTAAGTATTGATTGTGGATAGATGTAGAAGTAGAGGTAGGCCAATGAATAGATGGATGGACTGTGTTAAAGATGACATGAGTAGGAAAGGAGTGAATGATGAGATGACGGCTAATAGAGGAAAACAATGGAAAATTAACACATGTTGTGCCAACCCCGCTTAAGTGGGATGGGGACAATAAAATGATGATGATATAATTTATAATCATTTTTTTTTTACAGAGGAGCAACTAAAAATGGTGTGTCTTGACTTACTGATAGCAGGCGCCCAAACCACTGGCAATCTCCTTGAGTTTGCTTTTATACAAGTACTTAGGAACGAGGGGATCCAGGAAAAGATTTACGACGAAATAGAACATGTTTTAGGTGACAATATACCTTCTTGGACGGATCTCTCTAGGTAAGAGTACTTTTATTTCACCACTTTTATTATCTCATACATTTAGTTTTGACAACAGACAGGTCACTTTTATGTTGGCTTCAAGTAGATAGGCACCTACCTAAACAGGGCAAGATTTGAAATTGAAATACTTTATATTAAGGTGATATGTGAAACTATTGACATTTTGTATGGGCTGAGTCTACTCGGCTAAGACGGAAAAAGTGATAAAACTGCATTATATCGAAAACCATCAAATTTAAAAAGAAACTGTAATTTATTTAGCTAGTATGATTATCTGGCGTTTTATATAAAAATTAACTGTTTAGCTATTCATAGTTTTGATTAAAAACGAAACTAGTGTTTTTGAAGAGCCTTCTTTGGAAAATAAATCTATCGAGAAAAGTTTCACCAATCGTGATTCTGTCTGTAATTTATCTAGATTATATCCTTATGTTATTTTTGTTATAAAAAACAAAACTGTATGTTTTACGGCTATTGAGAAAAAACTATTCTGCAATCATCATTAATGAATTACTCGCCTTAAAAATAAAAATATTTGATGGTATTCCATAAAGATACTGGTCCTACTAATATTTACACATCGAATAGTTATGACAGATAATTGGATGTTTATCTTATAAACGGTATAAACGACTTGGATGTCACTTGAAACATTGGAACATAGTTTGTGACCTGGAATAGTATATTTTATTATTTACGCGGAAACCAAGGGCGGAAGCCAGATTCAAATAATGATGGAACAAAACGTAAATAAAAAAAAATTTGGCTCGCCGTATACCCTGCTGTAGAGGAAGTAGTGGGTACCTATCCAGCTAGTGTTTATATATTTATGTCAGATTTGAAGGGTTGCCGGAGAAATAACAGGCACTTGAGGTTTGCGAGTATACTTATGTATATGTCTCTTGTTGACGAATGCAGGGGAGTACGTAATTAGGCGTATTTTTGCTGAGTATTCGTGACCTACGTAGTGTTTTGTTTTGCAAGCATTAAGCTTAAGACGCTGCCAGTCGACGATTATTTTTGTTCGAAACGAAAAAAGAAATACTTGTGAACAAGCCACATCTCCTATTTTATAATGTATAGTATATGTGAATAAAGATTTACCCATCTTTAATCACTTCGATAAATAATCCTACCGACCGCTGCAATGATGACAAACACACGTCCGCGCGTGGTCCGCCTTAGCTTTTCGAATAAATTAATGATATAAATTATGTATAATTACTTATCAAAAATCTATCCTAATACATAGAAATCTAGATCTACATATTACCTATCTTTAACAATAAATCACAAGTTGATTTTAATAGTAGGTATATAAAATATTTCGATCATAAATTCTAAAACGTATAATTTTGAAATGATATCTTTATCGTGAAAAGTTTCTGCTATTATGTTTTCAGCTTAATAGAAATCTAGGTAGGAACCTGAAGTAATATACTTATAAAAATAGGAGATGTGGCTTGTTCAGAAGTATTTCTTTTTTCGTTTCGAAAAAGAGCAAACAGCGACTGGCAGCCTCTTAACAGAATAGCAATGTGAGTTTTCTGCCTTTATTTATTATACAAACAAGTGCTCGCAACCTCGCAGCTTTACTCGCGTTTTTTATGTCCTTCCGCAAGATGCAAACTCTCTATCAAATTTTACCGAAATCTGTTAACTGTTTAGGCGTGAAGAGGCTACAGGCAAACTGAGTTACTTTTGCATTGAACATCTTTGTAAAGCCGGGGTGCCACGGCGCGTAAAACGACGGGCCGCGCGCGTTGACCCTCCACCTGTGTGCGTCCGGCGCGTCGCGGACAGAGCGTTCCGAGCACGGGCCACCACGGATGCATCGTTCCCACGGCGCGTCCGTCCACCTTGGCGCGGTCTGGCGCGTGAAAACGCGGGCCGTGGGACCCCGGCATAAGGATTATACACGGGATCGTTGAAACCACTTAAGATAACGAAGCGGTTAGCGCAACTCTATTTATGTCAATGCCAGACCTTGCCTATTACGTGTGTATTGCTGAAGTTGCCCAAGGTCCGTATCACGTCTTGTCTATGTCTATTCTATGGCATGTCACATCTGTGTGCATTACACTAGACCATCCACCCTTGAGAACACTCGAAAAGCGGATATGGCTGGCCTTTTTCGCCTTGCCAGAAGTCTCGCTGAGACTTCTCGCTTCGCTTCTCGTGATGGGCTTATTTTCAATCACTACATACGAGTAGTATAAAGCAAAGTCGCTTCCCGCTTCCCGCGTCTGTATGTATGCTTATATCTTTAAAACTACACAACGTACCCCGGCATAAGGATTATACACGGGATCGTTGAAACCACTTAAGATAACAAAGCGGTTAGCGCAACTCTATTTATGTCAATGCCAGACCTTGCCTATTACGTGTGTATTGCTGAAGTTGCCCAAGGTCCGTATCACGTCTTGTCTATGTCTATTCTATGGCATGTCACATCTGTGTGCATTACACTAGACCATCCACCCTTGAGAACACTCGAAAAGCGGATATGGCTGGCCTTTTTCGCCTTGCCAGAAGTCTCGCTGAGACTTCTCGCTTCGCTTCTCGTGATGGGCTTATTTTCAATCACTACATACGAGTAGTATAAAGCAAAGTCGCTTCCCGCTTCCCGCGTCTGTATGTATGCTTATATCTTTAAAACTACACAACGTATTTTGATGCGGTTTTTTTTTATAGATAGAGCGATTCAGGAGAAAGGTTTATATGTATTAAACCCGTGTGAAGCCGGGGCGGGTCGCTAGTAGATTATATACCTACTTAGCAGTACTTTCTGCGCTTGCCACGTGTGAGGTGCAGTATGTTGTAACGTAACCAAATAAAAATGTAAACCATGCATATGAGTTCTTAGTCTTATTTAATAATACAAGGTAGTTTCTTTCTTGGAAGTTATAGGACTTGCAACCAGGGATCAAAACCCATTCATAGAAGTTTATTCCATTCTATTGGTTATCAATTAAAAAGGTTGTTTCTTTCATCATCGTCGTATCAAACAACATAATAAGATCCGAAGTGATTCGCTATGCAAAAAAACGGACGAAATCGATCGAAGCGATGTTTTATTTGTGAAGGTGATGTTTTATACCTCCCGACCGACGTCGTACATTTCTTTCTTTCACACTTTCATCACCTACTACGGCAGTCCAATAGCCATCGGTAGCTACTGAGTTTAAGCTAATTTGGATCTAGATTCTTATAATTAAGTCCACCGGTGTTTTTATAAATCCCTCATTATTTCGATTCTTGATAAACGAGTCGGTATCCGATGAGAAAATGCGCTTTCAATTTATACTCAGCATAGGAATATTTTGCGATGTACGAGAAGGTACGTCAGCGTATTTAGATCAATCTCGTCGACGAATGGTCCGAATTGAAGCCTTCATTCCGACGTGCTTGCTGCTCGTTAACTTCAACTATGTGGGCGATTTAAAAGACTGAGATAAAAGTAGGTATGCCTTATATGAACCAAAACGGTCCCTGTGGAGAAGATCCAGAACAAACCAGTAGGTGTGAGTTCAGTTTGCAGAAGTAAAAGCTTTTTAATGGTTTGTAAACACGTTAAAATTGGTACCGACAGTATTATAATCAAGGTTTTTCTAGGTTTATAAGTGCCGTAAAAGCCGTGTTGGCCAAGTGGGAGGTACCTCAACTTTCAATCTGAAGGTCGTGGGTTCGAAACTCGGCGCGGATCAATGGATTTTTCTGTTCGAAAAATTTATATGCGCATCAAAAACACGTGCTCAAAACGGTGAAGGAAAACATCGTGAGGGAAACCAGTTAGTATTCTTATAAGCGGCGATGGGCTTGCAACCTGTCACGTATGCTAACTACTGCAAAATGTGGGCATGTGCCAAATATAATGTGTTGGACGTGCCTCTGTCTACCCACACTAGACATCTTCTAAGGATCTAAGCGTCTGGAGATCTAAGAGGATGTCTACCGATCTTGGGGATTACAGTCGTGATCCTATTTTTTTTTTTTTAAGTATGAGAGTAGAACATTTCAAACTTTTTTTTGCAGAAAGCTAGCTTTTCAATAAACTCAAAATCATATTTATTTTATTATATAAATGTACCTAAGTATTTTATGTGCAGTAACATAACTCACTATTATATTTGGGTTAAAACAGAAACCAATATTTTAATTACTTTGTTTGTAGTGTGGTATTACGAACCGTATATTATTTAATTAAATTCGATTCAGTAAGCTCTGCTGAATTGTTAAAATTAATAAATTTAATGATTGACGTTACCTGATATTTTGTTTGTGAGAGGATTGGCACGGCATGGAAATGCGCATGCTTGAAATGTGAATAAATACATATTTCAATATTATTTTTGCAGTATCTCTACAGGAAATAAAAACATTTTCAGAAATTCTATGGTAATGGCAATGCTATAGGCAGAGGACGCAATAATAACCGTTAATGAACTGAATCCAAAAACAATTTTCATTAAACATGGTTTTGAAAAAGTGCCTAATTTCATAGTAGTTGTAAAATATACCACTTTTATGTTCGTTTTTCGATGATTATAGAGATGCATGATCTTAACATCTAGTTTTAGTTATCGGAAGTAGTACTATTACACCCTGTTTACATTTGAATGTTTACTCGTTTGTGTTTTACCTACAGGTAAGTATTATGATAAATAGGTTTAAAAAAACCGGCCAAGTGCGAGTCGGACTTGCGCAGAAAGGGTTCTGTGCCGTTTTCTATAAAAAACGGCAAATAAACACGCTTGTTGTTTGGGAGCCTTACTTACATATTTATTTTATTCTGTTTTTAGTATTTGTTGTTATACATCATCTGTGAAAATTTCAACTGTCTAGCTATCACGATTTATGAGATACAGCCCTGTGCTGTGTGACAGACAGCCGGATAGACGGACAGCAAAGTCTTAATAATAGGGTCTTGTTTTTACCCTTTGGGTACGGAACCTTAAAATGGGTTCTAAAAGGGGTTTATAAAAATTAAACGAATTGGTCATGGTGCCATAAAAATGGGCTTTGTTTATATATTTCAATATGATTTTTCATAAATTTTTATTACAGTTTTTGAGATACGAGTACCTTTAAGAAAAAATGTATAAAAAAATAATAATAACATGAGCTCTCATTTGTTAGAGTTTTGATAAACTTAGAAATTCTGCGCCAAATTGTTGAATGAGTTCTCTTTGACGCATTTTGCTGTGACATTTTAATACAAATTACCACCTCTATGTCTAAAGATCAGTATGAGTACATAATCATAATCTTGCTACATAGCAATAGCTTCACATTATTTCAATTATACTAACACATAGGTATCTACAGGAAATCGTTGCAAATCAGAATGCAGTCGAGCTTAATAGTTCAAAGCCGTGTGTGTTTTTGATGAATGCTACCTCTAATCCATTAGCTATCTCTTCATACAACTGCTAAGTTATTAACTACAGATATCCTACTCCAAAACACTATGGGGGAGATTGGTGAGATTTGGTTACACCTTACCTAGATACAAAAAATAACGCCAGTTTCTCAGAGGGGTAATCAAAGAAGGCTCGACCTGACCTAGCATTAAGGGGCTGCCAGTCGACGATTGCTCTTTTTCGGAACGAAAAAAGTAATACTTCTGAACAAGCCACATCTCCTATTTTTATAAGTATATTACTTCAGGTCCCTACCTAGATTTCTATTAAGCTGAAAACATAATAGCAGAAACTTTTCACGATAAAAATATTATTTCAAAATGATACGTTTTAGAATTTATGATCGAAATATTTTATATACCTACTATTAAAATCAACTTGTGATTTATTGTTAAAGATAGGTAATATGTAGATCTAGATTTCTATTAGGATAGATTTTTGATAAGTAATTATACATAATTTATATCATTAATTTATTCGAAAAGCTAAGGCGGACCACGCGCGGACGTTTGTTTGTCATCATTGCAGCGGTCGGTAGGATTATTTAACGAAGTGATTAAAGATGGGTACATCTTTATTCACATCACTACATAGTATAAAGCAAAGTCGCTTCCCGCTTCCCGCGTCTGTATGTATGCTTATATCTTTAAAACTACATAACGGATTTTGATGCGGTTTTTTTTAATAGATAGAGTGATTCAGGAGGAAGGTTTATATGTATTAAACCCGTGCGAAGCCGGGGCGGGTCGCTAGTATACTATACATTATAAAATCACACGTATTTCTTTTTTCGTTTCGAACAAAAATAATCGTCGACTGGCAGCGTCTTAAGGAAATAGGATCATTAAAACAAATGATAGACCCCAAGCCGTGTTTGTTGCCTGATTCTTCTAGGCTTGGTCGCGAGGAACAGGCGTAGCTTCACCTAGCTACGCTACCTAAGACGTTTCAAAGTGATCCTTGTGATATATTGAAATAAATAATTTTTGAATTTGAATTTGACATACTTCATTTTTCATGCATTCTCGTCGCTTTAAAATGTATCTACTCTTCATCTAGCCTTTTACTAAAATGTCATTGATTTGGTCCAAGAAAATACCGCAAAGGTAAAATACTTCTCATTTACACTCGTCTCAATAATGTTCTGTCGTTCATTCAGCCTATAAGTTTAAACTGGTCTACATGTTAAAATCGTCAAGTGCGAGTCGGACTCGCGCACGAAGGGTTCCGTACTATTATCTATAAAACTGCAAATCAATTATATGTTTGTTGTATGGGAGCCCCACTTATATATTTATTTTATTCTGTTTTTAGTATTTGTTCTTATAGCGGCAACAGAAATACATAATTTGTGAAAATTTCAACTATCTGGTTATCACGGTTCATGAGATACAGCCTGGTGTCTCACAGACAGAAGGAAAGACGGACAGACAGACAGACAGCGGAGTCTAGGTAATAGGGTCCCGTTTGTACCTTTTGGGTACGGCACCATAAAAAAGTAGAGCCTGTTTTGCATATAAAATAACAATGAAAGAATCTACCTACACGATGTGAGTGTAGACTCGTAAAGTTTTGGTTCTGCATAGGTGTCCAGTGCCAATACAACTCACAAAGGGTGACCATTACTTTGCCATGACGAATAAACACTTCCATGTCTTTTCAGATTGACTTACACCTCAGCGTTTCTATTGGAACTGCAAAGGTATCATCCGATTGCGCCATTGGCTGGACCGAGGCGGGTCTTGGAGGATACTGTTATAGATGGGTTTTTAATACCCAAAGATACAACCGTGCTCATATCTGTTGGTGATATACACTTTAACCCGGAGTTGTGGAACGATCCGCACGTATTTAAGCCCGAAAGATTTATAGATGAGCGCGGAATGTTGAAAAATGCAGAGCACATGTACCCATTCGGATTAGGTGGGTTCCAAGTTTTTCTTAACTAGTCACTTTCTTGCATGTGCTCGTGTTTATAATTTTTAGGGCCTGTTTCATCATCTTCAAGTAAAGTGTTGATTAGTTACTTTCCAGTTAGCACTAAATTTATGTATGAAAGTATCAAATGCCAATGGTACGTTCGTTTTTGGTAATCGAGTAGCTTACTTAGGACTTTACTTGAAGATGGTGAAACGGGCCCTCTAAATTGAACGCAATTGCGAATTAAAGTTCGAATATCTATTACAATACAATAAAAGTAACCCTTATTTACAGAGATAAGTAACATCTAATGCTAATATATAACAGAATATTTACAAAATATATAAGAACCAGTAAAGCTATATAGATACCGTTGCAAACGTCTTTTAATCTATAGGTTGCAAACAGTTGCTTTTGCTCTATATTACTAGCTATAATCCAACTTGCAATGCGATTATTTTTTAACCCCAGACGTAAAAAAGGGGGTATTTTAAGTTTGACTGTGCATCTGTTTGTGGCATCGTAGTTCTTAAACCGACCGATTTTCATGCGGTTCTTTGATGGCTGACGTGATCGAAATTGCTTTTAATTTTGTTAAAGATTGAACGTATTTTAGCGACATTAGCCATTTCCTATTTTTGTCCTTAGTTTTGACTTTGGCTTTAGGTTTTAATTTGTAATTTTTTTGTCTTAGTGGAAAGACCATAGTACCTAGATGTATAGATGTCACAAAGTTAATAATCGTATCATATCATTAACAATTATTATTACCATGTTAATGGTTAAAATAATCATGATCATGTTTGTAAATTTTAATCCCACCAAAAATATTCTGTAAAAAACTAGCCAAGTCTCGATGGAGCTACTTGTTTATCTCTAAAAAGTAATAAAATCTAGACAAAGTCGTGCCAAATCTGAGGTTCTTTACTGCGATTTCTTTATTATTATAGTTGTGTGACTATAATTATAAAGAAATCGCAGTAAAGAACCTCAGATTTGGAACGACTTTGTCTAGATTTCATTACTTTTTAGAGATAAACAAGCAGCTCCATCGAGACTTGGCTAGTTTTTTACAGAATGTTTTTGGTGGGATTTCACTTCTTTTTGTAGAAACGTGGGCTTATTGATTTGTTTTATAGGTTTTATTATTTGACACAGTTTTTTGCAATGACAGTCGATTTTTTTATGTACCAATAGTAGAAGGGGGCATTACCATATCTCTAATACAGCTGAGACCAGCTGAGGGTTCTTCATCAGATACTTCAGACCTTCGATTTTTGACATCAAATGAAGCGGCCCATCAAGTTGAATATTTTTTGTAAAGGCGGTATATCGATCTCTAATAGTTTGGTTAAGCTCTTGTGTTTTCTAATCAGGGTCACCAGGTACTCCAGATCTTCGATTATCCTAGTTTTTAGTGTTCCGTGCCCAAAGGGTAAAATCGGAACCCTATTACTAAGACTTCGCTGTCCGTCTGTTTGTCTGTTGTCTGTCCGTCCGTCCCTCCGTCTGTCTGTCACAGGGCTGTATCTCATAAACCATGATAGCTAGACAGTTGAAATTTTCACAGATTATGTATTTCGGTTGCTGCTATAACAACAAATGCTAAAAACAGAATAAAATAAATATGTAAGGGGGGCTCCCATACAACAAACCTGTTTTTTGCCGTTTTTATAGATAATGGTCCGACTCGCACTTGGCCGGTTTTTATAGTTTTCCCTTAATGTGGCAATTAAACCCTAACTCTGTACCAAATTTCAGCTCTCTGAGTTTATGGGAAGTACTAGTTCTATTCTGATGATCATGAGTGAGTGAGTGAGTGAGTGAGTGAGTGTCTAAAATGCGAAACTTTGCTTTCGCTTAACTTCGAAACTAAATGACCTACAGACTTGAAATTTTGGATTTTAAGTATGTGATTATAGCTTACTGGATGACGAAAATTTCTGCGTTCTGGTATTATCCAGAGGTTCTCAAATAGGGACCTGAAAATGCGGCGAAATGGTTCCTGTAAAGGATGGTACGGCAGTGTTTGTTTGCTTCGCGCTCGACTTGGCGGGGGCACTGCCGTGCCCCCAAATGGCGGGGGCACTGCCGTGCCCCCAAATTTAATATGAGGATGAGGGAATGCGAAAGTACCTTTGATTATAAGAATTTTATAGTCGTAAACGGACATGAAAACGTAATTTCTTTTAAAAATGTGGAGTTTGTTTGTCGGCAGGTCGAAGGCGCTGTCCCGGTGATTCTCTAGCAAAATCCTTCATATTTATCACATTCGTTGGCATCCTTCAGCACTTCAGACTCGAGTGCTACAACAACGTCGTTCCATCGAATGAACCAGTCATAGGCCTCATCGCATCTCCGAAAGAATACAAAGCGGAATTTGTTCCTAGAAAATAACATAGTTCTAATATAACCGTGATATAAGGCATTTCTTGTAGTACTTTGATGCCATTATCCTTTATATTGTGAAACTTTTCATCAATTTGATCGTAAAAATTCTGTAAGTAAGTTAAATTTCAAAGTTTTTGACTGTAGGTACTAAACGTTAATGTGTGAGGTTCTGCCATTTACACACTCAGACCGCGTGGGCACTGAGAGCTATCGATAGAAACGAGATAAAAATAATAATGTTAAAAAAATGTTATATCCGATTCGCTTTTGTTGATATCAATTGGCATATGATACTCCTTTCGCACTGCGTAAAAACTGCGGCATTAAACTCCCCATCTACCTACGGGGGGCGCTAGTGGGATTAAAAGCTGATCTGTCCGGTGCTTCGGAGAGCATTTTTTTGTCGGCTT
Organism: Hydriomena furcata; assembly: GCA_912999785.1. NCBI lineage: Eukaryota > Metazoa > Arthropoda > Insecta > Lepidoptera > Geometridae > Hydriomena > Hydriomena furcata. The sequence continues at coordinate 8,516,740 of OU538821.1, forward strand.
TCAAAAAAAGTCTCTAACTTTAAAACTCTGTCATCAAAGTTGGTTACTAGCTCACGATCTTGCTTACTTTATGCCTGGGTGTGCAAAAGGCTATAAGCAGCCCCTCAGAGTGACGTGAATCATGTTACGAGGTAACTTGGTTATCGTAATTGCAATCAATATCGCTAATGGGTACACGACGAGCTTGTAATTTCAGACACTAACTATTACCCGTAAATTCAGCGAAAATGAAATAGGTTACGATATCCCCAAGTATGGAAGACTTCTCTCGGATCTCCAGACGTTCAGATCCTAGAGGGGCTAGTCATTAGAACATCTCAAGCGTGCCCGTTGTTTAGACCACTTGATTAGTGCTTTGACAGTTTGACTGGAAAGTGGACTTTAAGAAACTTATTTTTACTAATATAAATGCGGAAGTAACTCTGTCTATCTGTCTGTGACGTTATCACGCCCAAACAGCTGGGCCGATTTTGATAAAATTTCTAAAGTCTTGGGATGATTTTTTTGTTAAAAAAAAAATTGTAATTTCATATTTTACGATAACATCGTCAAAAATCGATTTCCTTGATCTACGCGAACAAAGTCGCGAGTAAAAGCTAGTAATTTCATTAAACTGTTGCATACACTAGCAGTGCTAGTATTATAAAAGTTTGTTAAACATAATTATAAGTTAAAAGTATTAAATAAAGGTTATAGTTTGAAATTTATTTATTTATTTTAGTTTATATTGTCCCACAGCTTTGCAGAGGCCACCCTCCATTCTTTCCACACATATCGATCTTCAGAAGACATGAAGTATAGTATGAAATACTTTGTATTAACTAGGTTCACGACTTTAATCCTCAAGTACGGAACACATCCTCGAATCTCCATGCGTTTATATTCTTGAAGATACCTTAAGTGTAGTAAGAGGCACGTCCCACTACATTGGGTACAAATTGCCCTTGGTAGTATTATTTTCTTGGCTTTTCATGCGAACTCTACTTACGGAAGTTTGCCAAAATCAGTTCAACTGTTACGATGCGATCGAGTAACAAACTAACAAACAAACATCTAAATTTCAAACTTTCGTATATAATTTTGTAAGAATGTTACATGATGCCTAAAACCAAGGAGGTTCTATGAGCATATAGGTACGGACTCCGTGCTATAAACTTATTTGATTTACACTTTATGACATCTTATTTATAAGTAGTTTGACATTATCTAGACTTACGAAGTACGAAATACAACGTAGTTTTAGCAACAAGACAGAATCTTACAAAATAAAATCAATAATAAATGGATAACGTTGACGCCACTATGTTGCATTCTTAAGAATAGGACTTAGAAACATAAGTTTGGCAAAGCATTTAGAAATAGGACTCCAACAGACAGTGTTTACAAAGTAAGTAATCTTATGAACTTTATTTATAGTAAATGCAATTTCATCTTTATTTAGTGGAGCTTTTAACAAAATGGATAGATAAAATCCTTTAAAATCTTTAAAATATAGGTTTTCTACGATTTTTTAGATAACTTTAAGGACTGGAATTTAAGCTCAGTTGGTAGTAACTCTGCCTTCTGCGATTCTCATCAAGAAATAACATTTGTATGATGAACATAATGTTCTGTGGATGTGTGTAATAATGTATGTTTACAAAAATAGTATAAAAGTAATTCCACGATTATTGATTTTATTACCCAAATAATTAAAAGCACAAAAAAACTGCAAACTCCATCTATCAAACAATTTTATTCATTTTATTGAATGTAACCGAACGATCGTGTTTCTTTGAAGTCTCTTTAGTAGGTACTCGTAATAGGTTTTCTTACTTAATTATTCAGTAGTTCCAACGAAGCAGTAGATATTTATAAAAACGTTGCTCGTGAAAGCGTGCAAATTAAATGACTAGTTCCTATTGCTTCATCGATTTATTTCTTGGTACCTAAAGCTATGGTGGTACTGGAAATGAATTCTGGAATTTAGATATTCATTTATCGCCGTAGCTTTATTTACAGAAACGAAAATTAAGCTGTATTTTAAATAACAGACGTAAATTACGACTATATTCATTAAAATTTAATTTAAAATTAGTAAGAGCACGACTGCATCGACAAGCACAGTATACAACCAATCAGATTTCTAGGCGCTCTGATCCTTGATAATATCGATCGGGGATAGTCAGAGGCACGTCCAAGCGTGAAGTTTGCCACGTGCACACGTATGCTCATGTGGCTGGTTGCAAGCTCATCGCCGCTTATACTAACTGTTTTTACTCACGGTGTTTTCAATCACTTTTTATGTGTGCACAGCAGAGATTCGAACCCGCAATCTTCGAATTGAAAGTCGAGGCACCTATATTCAGCAAACACGACTAGTAAAAAGATATTACGATTAAATAATATATTTCTTTTACAGGTATACCTACTAGATATTATCGTGAAATCAGTTTAATAGTGCATTAAGAATATTTAAAGAATGCCATCCACCATGGTGGATATGTCTTCCAGTTTATCCTTATTTATGGATAAAAGGGTGAGAATTTTCTTTATAAAACAAAGTTATTTTTGGCTTTTGTGAACTGCGATACCTGAAATTGCGACATGGCTTAAAGACAAAAGGTATCACCTAAACTTGGCTCAAAGTAAATTTGATCTCAGAAAAACCCTTGAGGTTCAATTTGGTGTATAAATAGACCAAAATAGTTGTCGGTTGCGATACGTTTCTGGAGATATAAATACAAATGCAGATATATATCCATTACAGTCTAGTTCTATTTAGATGTCTAACCCTCGTATTCAAGAACGACACTATGAGAACACGCACCCACAGTGGACGAAATCTTTTTTCATATAAATCACTTTATGTGTTGTGCGACACTGCATAGTGTGACTAGAGGCACATTGTCGTGTGCCTCTAGCCAAAGTTGAGTTCTAAAGGCACACAGTAGCGTGCGCCATAGTGCCGCTCAAAACATAAAGTGATGTTTAAGAAAAAATATTTCGTCCACTGTGGGTGCGTGTTCTCATAGTGTCGTTCTTGAATACGAGGGTAAAGCTTTTGTTAGAGCAGGACGAGCATATTCAACCGAGAAAACTATTTGTCTTCGAAAGAGTACACAAAAACTACTTTTGAACGTAAAAAATAGCGTTGGAGACTTGAAATTTTGGTTGAAGGTCTAGAAGTACTGATGTTTCATTCATTTTAGCGATTTCCATACGCGAACAGTAGAAAATATGCTGTTTTTGATACAAAAAATAATGCTTTTGTCTATTCCTCGGTAACTTTTCTCGGGTGTTACTTATGCTGTGGTGCACAGTACTGCTGTGGTTTGCCCCAGTTCATTCTCACATAGAAAGGCCGACTTTGCTACAAATTAGCACCAATTGAAGCGTAGATAGAATCAGCAAAGTTATTTTGGTCGCTTCTAATTTGTAAAGTTCTAAGTCAAAGCAGAAGGCAACATTGCTATTACAATACGAGTGATTACAAAATACCTAAATCATTAAAAGATCTTGACGACAATTAATATATTTAGGACTAAATTGAAACAATTTTTTATCAACAAATGCTATTACTCGTATAATATTAACGATTTTATGACAGATAAATTTTAACATCACCATAATTTACTATTAAGCCTGTTTCTATTATTACTTTTAACATTTTAGGAGTTAAAACCTGACAACCACTTTAGATGGAATAGTATGAAGAAATTTATTTTCACAGCGTGCACATTTTCCACTCCCGTTTACAATTTTGATCTATTTTCGAGGATAGTGCATAAAGGTATGTATTATGCATAGTTTTAGACGACATGCTAAGTGGTTCAGTTCACACTAAACCAAGCAGGTATTTAAACTGACCAAGAAGCAATCCGTCAGTGGAATGCGCTACCGCTATCCGTTAAGCAGTCTCCCTCACTAGCCACTTTTAAAATTAGATTGAAGAATTTATATTTAACTGAAGAGAATCTGGTTCATTAGTTTGTTGCATTTATTATAATTATATATATTTATAAATATATGTATATATATATTTTTATATATTTATGTATATTATACATTTCTGATCATATTATATGTTTGTATGTTTTTTTAGTATTTATTTAAAGTATTTATTCTTCGATTATTATTAAATACTGTTTTTAGTGCACCCCGACCAATCTTCCGTTCATCTTTATATTCACTCCATCCCAAGGTTGTCTGGAAGAGATCGCTTTTTAGCGATAAGACCGCCCATAGTACAGTTTGTTCTAGTTTAAGTTTCTTTCGTTGTTATTTATTTGTTTTATGGTGTACAATAAAGCATTTTCATTCATTCATTCATTCATAAATTGACAGCGTAAAGTTTATAGCTGTCCTCGTATTTGAATCTATACTGTACATTCTGAGCTGCGGCTGCATGTAAAGTGCAGTTATTTTGCGTTAGTTTAGGAACTTTAGGATGGAACAACAGAATCGACACCACTGATAGCTCGAATCGGGTCGCATCGGGGAAAACAAGTCGTGACGAACTATTCAGCCGAGCATTCACTGTACGTATGGTTAAGTGATCATCAATCTCTAGTTAGTCTTGCCTAGAGTTAGATAATTGATAGGTATTGATAGGATTGAATTTGAATTGGACTTCTTTCGACTTAAATGATGATGATGTTTATGAATTAGACTAGTACCTAGTGACTTTTTTGTTCCAATAAGTTGGCTGCAAGAGAATATTAACAATGCAATCATTTTATGGTTTCGATATTCAATGAAAACATTAAATAGGATCACGACTGTAATCCCCAAGTACGAGGTAGACATCCTCTCAGATCTCCAGGCGCTCAGATCCTTAGACGTCAAAAGCTGTCGTATTAAAGCTCTTTGAAGATGAGCTGTTTGATATTACGACTGGAATAGTTGTAGCCAGTGGCGGATTAATACATTTGCCATCAGTACAACCCCCCCCCCCCCCACCTAAAATCTGCCGCCCTAGGCTCCAGCCAACCCAGCCTGGTGGTAAATCCGCCACTCAAATTCAAATTCAAAAATTATTTATTTCAATAAAATCACAAGGATCACTTTGAAACGTCTTAGGAACTAGGTGAAGCTACGCCGATTCCACGCGACCAAGCCTAGAAGAATCAGGCAACAAACACAGCTTTGGGTCTACCTTTTTTTTAATGATCCTTTCCTTAATGCTATGTAGAGCTCCAGTGTGGTGCCAATCGAACAAGGTAAAGGCTCAAACAAGAATAATAATTAAAAGTACCTACTTCTCAAGTACGTACAACAATAAAAAAAATAACTAAAGAGCTTCAGCATAAATTCAAAAAGCAGCACACGCTACAATACACTCTACACTAGTTGTAGCAATAATAGTAAGGGTAGGTATGCATAATCATAAAATAATTATTGTGCAATAAACAGACGTCTCTACACGCAGCCACACGATTATTAACATTTTATAGTTTTATAAATTACCAGCAGTCCACCCAATTTTGCATGGATTTAGTAATGATTATAATATAAGGGATTTTTTGATACAGGTTACATTATTGCAATATTTGTAAGGACCTTGAATTAAAAAAATAAAATATAGCTAATATTAATCGCTGGTAATGTAGAAGATTTTGATATGTGATTGGTTTTTAGGGTTTCGTACCCAAAGGGTAAAAACAGGACCCTAGTACCAAGACTTCGCTGTCGGTCTGTAACTCTGCCACAGTAGGTACTGTATCTCATGAACCGTGATAGCTAGAAAGTTGAAATTTTCACAGATTATGTATTTTTGTTGCTGCTATAACAACACATACTAAAAACTGAATAAAAAAAATATTTAAGTGGAGCTCCCAAACAACAAACGTGTTTTTTTTTGCCGTATTTTATAGATAATGGTACGGAACCCTTCAAACGCGAGTCCGACTCGCACTTGGCCGGTTTTTTAGTAAAAAATATAAATATAAAATTTTATCTTTTTATGATAGTAGTGTATCGTGAATTAATAAGTTTATTTGTCATTTAGAACCCTTTCATGCGGTAAAATTTTGGTGGTAAGAACGATACTAACCTTTTTGTCATCAATCGATTCTCAGCTTTATTTATATTACGATAAGGTGCACCTATCGACCCTGAATTGAATCAGTAGCACGAGTACGTGTACGAGTATACCTTTAGCGCGTTATGCTCTTTGTCTCACAGTCGCATGTGATGATTGCATTATGAATATGTATTGAATTGTTCGAACACAAGGTTCTATTGATGTGATTATTGTACTATTCTAAGCATTTACGCATAACCTGAACATACTCGTATTGTTAGTCAAATTGCAATTAGTAGTCAATGGATCAGGTATTTAACTGTACATATTGTCAATGTACACTTCCGTGCAACGAATTTGACGATGATTTTGAATATTTTACAATTTGTCAATAATCGTACAGGTTTATTTTTATACCGATCTATAAAATATAAAATCCTGAATTACCGTGCGCTAGTCTCGCAAATACTCTAAAAACTGGCCAAGTGTGAGTCGGACTCGCGCACGAAGAAAAACAGGTTTGTTGTATGGGAGCCCCACTTAAATGTTTATTTTATTCTGTTTTGAGTATTTGTTGTTATAGCGGCAACAGAAATGCATCATTTGTGAAAATTTCAACTGACTAGCTATCACGGTTCATGAGATACAGCCCTGTGACAGACAGACGGACAGACGGGCAGCGAAGTCTTAGTAATAGGGTCCCGTTTTTACCCTTTGGGTACGAATCCCTAAAAATAACCTTTTTGTTGTGTTCGTAATTACTAAAGCAAACCTAAGTAGGATTTTATATTTTGAAAATATGCCCAAAAAAATTCTTGAATTCTTGAAATTTTTAATCATATCTAGATCACTATTTTTAGGAATTTATACGAGTCTGATACGAACTGTGAGGTTTAAGTACCTAGACAACAACAAGCATTAATAAATCGTGAGGAAACAGGCTTGCAACCTGTCACGTGTGGAATGCTAACTACTGCAAAATATCTCAAATGTAATGTGTGAAAGTACCTTTGACTAACCTCTTTAGACATCTTCAAAAGATCTGGAGATCCGAAAGGATGTCTACCATACTTAGGAAATATAGTCGTGATTCTATCTTAATAATATTATAAATGCGAAAGTTTGTGATAAGGCTGCTATGTTTGTTCCTTAATCAGATGAAATTTGCTGTAGTATGTAAATAAAAATCAGAATAAATAAAGAGGGAACTTATAATCCGAAAAACAACCCCTAAATGATAGAATAACGCAAAAAGGATGATTTTGGTATAGATGGCGTTTAAAACGTATAGCGTAAAAAACAATTAGGGTGGTCATAGCAACGCAGTTTTGACTAATGATTATACGCATTGTACCAAAATTCGTAATTTTTTTTATCAGTACAAGGTTTGTAGGGAAAAAATTGGAAGCTGCCTGAAATTGCTTGTTTGTGATTATTAGAAAAAAAAATTAACAGAACAACGTTTGTCACGGGTCGGCTAGTATTTATATATTTGTATTATGCAAAAATACTCTTAACATGGTTTGCTAATACGTTATGACACTGGTAATTTGATTTTAGAATAATAATTAACATTTTGATTCCAGTAAGAATATTCGAATTTGTGTTTTGTGAAATCACGGTCGGCATGGCTTACATGTTCATGGATTGTTTCATAAAACAGTACACGAAGAAACATGACGGGCATAGATACTTGAATCCACTTTTGAAGGGGATCACATACGGCCTGTTCCTTCAGACCGCGCTTTGGGCTATGTTAGTAAGTATACATTCATTTATAAAATGAATCCTAATCCTAATAATATTATAAATGCGAAAGTTTGTGAGTTTGTATGTATGTTTGTTCCTCAATCAGGCTTAAACGACAAAACGGATTAAGTTGAAATTTGCTCTAGATGTACATATAATACCCGAAATATGAAAAACATCCCAAAAACGATAAAAAAACACAAAAGGGATGATTTCTGTATAGATGGCGCTGGTGTGCATAATATCTGACATCCGTGTTGACATCAGTCGTCATAGCAACATGTATTCCATGCGATTATCGAAATGTGGACAGGACAATGTCTGTCACGGATCGGCTAGTACCTAATATAGTAATGAAACTCGAAAAACAAAGTAATACTGCCTCAGTTATCAGCATCATAATTGCAAGCAATCTGTGGTTTATTCAAGTGATCCCCGGTTAGACGGAGGTTTAAAGTACCTTAGTTATAAAAACATCGCATTAAATAGAGCATAACAAAACGCATTTGTTTGAACTCTATCAGGGTGACATTTAGGCAGCTATCAAACTTTTATTATAGAAATTAAAATAGAAGTATAGAAATATAGAGTCCATAAATTGGTTTTCAACACACTTGCTCGTAAAGTGAGTCTTATTGAATCGTTCTTAGGGCCATAAACAGAGCTTTAGCAAACTTGTGCTTAATAATATTACACACTAGTGCATAATAGAATTATCCTTGCAAAGTTAAGTTAGTACCAAACTGCAAATTATGTAGCATTTTCAATTTAACCGGGTAATACAGTTTTTTTTGTCACAACAATGGTATTTTATGCCGCTGAAAATCCATTTACATTTTTGGAATAAATAAATGTGTGTGTAAATAAATGAATTAAGACGAAAAAAACATTTATACAAATTATTTTTAATTCACAATAATTTTTTATAAAATATTTGCATTTTATCACTAAAATTATAATTTTCAAGTAGGCTGTATGTGTGTATATGGCTACTAGGTAATCAATCACCTTACATTTGGCGCGTGCAAAAAAACTTGCACGCCATTTTGTTTGTATTGCATTTGTTGCTGTGTGGTAAACGATTTATGCAATATATGTTTGTTTTTTACTCGCAAGTGTGTTGAAAAAGTGCGTATGAAACTCGTGAGCAACTTGTTCATTAGAAACTCGACTGTTATACGCCCTCGCCTGCGGCTCGGGCTACATACAACAGCCTCGTGTGTAATGAGCAACTTTACTCACTTGTATCATAATATATCATAATATTATCCCAAATAGTTATGCCTTTAGGACAGTTTGCGCAGAGCGAAGAACTCTAGTGTGAACTTTTAGTTATATCGGTCGTGTAATACTAATTGTGCTTTCCAAAGCATAGAGAAGCACTTAGGCATTAAAAAAACGAATAGCGCTCATCCATTCATTTGTTGACCACATGAAGGGTTCACTATACCTGCACAAATAGATATGCCACCGCGCGGATCACTTTTAATAATGATAAGATTCAACCTTTCAGTCTGGATTAATTTCTCATTGGCAGTCTTTTGACAAAGGCAGGCTTTAAAACTGAAGCTTCCAATTTGAATGCCGTTTCATTCGAATCGAACTGTGCGCTTATTTTCTATGCATGCCCGTAGCATTAGCATATTCAGTAAGCTTGAGCGTATTAAAATCTGGTTAGGTATCTCTCTGCAACCATCCTACTAATATTTATGAATGTGAAAGTTTGTGAGTTTAAGCATCCTTCTAACATGAGATTATAGTGTATTTTCATTTTCTTTTCTATTTTTTATTTTTATTGTCAGAATAGTTTTATTTTTATTTTTTATTCTTAGGTAAGTACCTTGAATTATATTCTTTTTGTTCAATTTTATCCTGTGTCTGTTGTCTGTCTTTTTATTAGTAATGCTGTGCATGCCTGTAATTGGCTCACATTCTATAATACTTTTTCATAAATGTTTACGTATTTAATGTGTATTATGTGTGCTGTTGGCGCTGCCTTAATAAATAAATAAATAAATAAAAGATGAAATTTGCTGTAGTAAAAAAGTAGTAGCTAAAAAAGTAGATAAAAAATCAGATAAACAGAAAGGAGTAATTATAAACCGAGAAACAAAAAAGTAAATAAAAATACAAAAAGGATGTATTTGGTATAGATGGCGCTGATGTGCAAAAAATTAGACACCCTATTGTTCGAAAAATTTGAATCTCTTAGTGTGTTTCTATTCGATTACTGAAATTCGGGCAGGACAAAGTTTATCACGGGTAGGTTAGTGTATAATATAGTCACGTTTAAAAGATTATATTATAAAGAAGTATGGATATCTCGTCTTTTAGAGTCGTCTTCAAGAAAGTAAAATGTACAATGTCCAATACAGCATGCGAGCTATGTAGCTGACTCACTGCGTTTTCTCGTCTCAAGCCTCCAAGATGTGCCGCCTTGGTCTATGTGTCACATAAGTGTAAATGTCAGTTGTGTACCATCGAAGGACATCATACGTGGTTGCCAAAATCAGCCTCCTACAAATATCACCTCTACGGCCGCTCATTTCAACTACGAGTAAGTAATTTGGTCTCTAATAAATAAATACTGCTTTGGTAAAGCAAGATTTATTTTACTGCTTTAGAATAATAGATTCACGACTGTATTCTTCCAAGTTCGGTAGACATAATCTCAGATATCCAAGAGATCAGATCCTTGAAGGTGGTGAGAGGGTAGTCAGATAACGTCCAAACATAGCATTCGAAACATGCCAACATCTTTCAGTATTTCAAGCGTGACCGTTTGAAACCCCATCGCCGCTTTTAAGAATACGAACTAGATACTCACGATGTTTTTCTTTACCCTTTTAAATAATTTAAATAATATTTTTTTTTAACAAATATTATCCATTTTTATATCACAATCAATCTTCCACGTCCTTAAGATTGAAAGTCAAGTCCTTCGTTTCAGAAGTTCAAAATTAAATGATTTCATTTGAAATTTGAATGTTATTATTATACGGCGATGACCTGTTTATTTCGTACTGACTATGGAAATTTTGCAGATATTTTGAATAAAATACATAACTTTTATTTTACATTGATGCAGTGCAGTAGGCACTTTCCCAACACGTTAATAAAATATCCAGTCATATGTCATATCGCTCGCTTCGCTGTAATGGCCACCCAATACCACCGGTCGTGTAATGGGAGATCGGCTTCGGAAAATTTTATAATTTTGCTCCCTCTCCAGACCGATAAAAAATATAGACTGACAATTTTCTAGAATTTAGATCCAAACATGATTCAGAATATCTGCTTTCATAGAAAGCTCTCTGGTTAATCCTTTGAGCAATTTGCATGAATCATAGTCACTAATTGGGTGAATGGTCTTGAATTTAACTCATATCCTTTGCCGTATAAAGCGTATGTACATACGGCGTTTGAATGCTAGGTTGTTTGTGTGTGATTCTCATGAAGACTCACTGGAGCGGGTAACGACTGCACGTTTACTTACTTCAGATAAAGGAGAATGGGTAAAAATGTATGAAACCTGGTACCCTCCCCCCAATAGCAATGACATTATAAATATCGTTAGAAAAGTATTTTCCTTTATATGACAGCTTTACTGAAATGCTGAATGATATAAAAGTAAGCATGAATATCTATAATTTCAATTATTTTTAGTGCTCAGGGAGAAAATCTGCATATAACTCGGAACAGACTAACATTTTATTAAAGCCGACCTAATAAGTAAAGAGCTTTCCAACGATATATTATGTTATTGCTGTTGCATTGGGGTACCAATCTGCCCATTCTCCTTCATGCATGGCGTAGTGTAGAGAGCTAGATTTAAGTACCGGTAGGCGTGGTGTGATAAACAAACAGTGCACAAACTCGTAAACTCATGCCATTTCTCAATGAAACAATGAGACCTGAAATTGTACCGACATGTTTTTATTTCAGCAAATCGTTCAAGCACCTCGACCGAAATGTATTGACAACGAGGTTTTTCGTTATGGGCCTGGTGTGGATGTTCAATTTCTTTTTTTCTACGGTTACCGATGATACTCTTCTAAAGGTATGATTTTTAAACGCAGTGGCACTAGACAATAACTACGAAAAATAGTCGAGTTGAAAATTCGATGCCCGATAATAAAAAAAAAAACGTTTCATCATTTTTTTAAATCTAAATTAATGGCATCACATATTATGTTTATGTATCCACTAGGTTCACTATTCAGGAAATTCGGAAAAGAAATCACGCATAATATATATTTATGTATTATTATCATTGTTATTATTATAAAAAATCAAAAACTAACATAGGTAGGTAGGAACATAGGTATTTATAGGCTATAATTCAGTACATACTCTATGGGATTTTAGGGACCTCTAGACTTTTTTGCTTAGCACGATTTTTTGGGACAACTTCTGTATGTTTTCAAATTGGTATTTCACTTTTTGCCATGCTGAAGTTATTTTTCGCAACAATTTTCATTACTCTAGTCCTGACGGAACTTTTAACTCGATTCAGACCGCGACAAACAAATATGTGCGCTTGTGTTTATTTTGTTTTTTATTGTGCATATAGGGGACATTTTGTCCCGCAACATAACACACACGTAACGCTGCAGTGTTACACACTTGCACAGTGTCCCGCAACATTTTACTTGACGCGGGATACCTCGGGCGACATTTCTATGTATACTGTACACAGTGTACATAAAAGTTTTTTTTTTCATATAAAGTTTACAGTGGCCTGAAAAAGTTCCACAACATTGCCTCCTACCCGAGACATTCACGTAGGTAGTTGTTGAGCTATATATGTCGCTACTTTTGTCCTTTAGTGTATCAGTAGCTTTAAATCATCGACCACACAGCCTAGACTCCTCATGCAAGGCGAACACTATCAGACAACACATATGGGCTATATATCCTGTGTAAACCGGCCAATCAGAATGCATTTATTACCGCTTCCCCTGATCCGCACACCTTAACGTTGTGACAGAATTGTTTAAAAAAAGTAGAATCACGACTCATCGATCATCAAGTACGGTAGACATCCTCTCATATCTCCAGGCGCTTAGATCCTTGAAAATGTCTAGAGGTTGTAGTCAGAGGCACGTCCAAACTATAAATTTCGCACATGCCTACATTTTGCAGTAGTTAGAATTCCATACGTGACAGGTTGCAGGCCCATCGCCGCTTATAAGAAAACTAACTGGTTTTCTCACGATGATTTCCGTTCACCGTTTTTAGCACGTGTTTCGATGCACATATAAATTTTTCGAAACGAAAAATCCATTGATGCACGCCTGGATTCCAACCCACGATTTTCAGATTGAAAGTCGAGGTATCTCCCACTCGACCAAAACGGGTTGTTTGAAAGAATTGTTTGTTTGAAGAAATGAAGCCATTAGGCGTCTATTGGTCTATGTGGCCGATGCTTTAATTTTTTGTGTATTTTTCAGACTTTCAAACTAGCGTACATGTGCAGTTGCTGCTCCACTGTAATAATAACCATACTTATACTGATAACTACAAAATATCGTGCTCTAACGGCATTCATACAAATACTCGATGCAACCGCTCAACATCATTATGTAAGCTGTTTTCATTTTTAATAAATCTTTTTTTAATATTTATAAGTTGTACTTACCTACCTATGTATGTAGAAAAAGTAAGTATTTTATCATTTCTTCAGTTTCCACAACAAGCTTTGCTTAGTTTGGGGCCAGATGACGACATGTGAAATATCCACTTATGGTGATATTTTTTATATCACTTTAAAAAAAACGGACACGCGACTCTAACAAAAATTGGTACTTACTTTAAAGCTTTATATTTCATAAACAAATCGAAAAGTGGATTTCACAAACCCTTCATACTTTCTACCTATTTAACGATAACCTACATCATGGGGTACGCGAGAAAAAAAAACATCCCTACTAGTCTCTGATCCAAGCTGCGGACAGACGGACGGACGAACGGACATGGCGAAACTATAAGGGATATAGACTGCGAAACTCTAAAAATGGATTGAGATTGATCTTGACTTTATTATAATGTGTTTCTCATACCATTTGGTTTTAAGGTGATAAGTGAAATTTTTGACTTTTTGTATGGGCTGAGTCTACCAGAATAAGACGGATAAAATGATAAAACTGCATTATCTTGAAAACCATCAAACTGAAACTGAAAAGAAACTGTCTATAATTTACTTAGCTAGTATGATTGATTATCTAGCGAATTATATAAAAATGAACTGTTTAGCTATTCATAGTTTTGATTTTTAACGAAACTAGTGTTTTTGAAATACCAACTTTGGAAAATAAATCTATCGAGAAAAGCTTCACCAATCGTGTTACTGTCTGTAATTTATCTAGATTATATCCTTAAGTTATATTTGTCATAAAAAACAAAACTGTATGTTTTGCGGTTATTGAGAAAAAACGATTCTGCATTCATCAAAAACATTTATTACTCGTCTTAAAGAAAAGTACTAAAAAACAGCTAAAGTACAAATATAACAGAAATTTGAAACGGGTATATTGCAAACATAGACTGATTGCAAAAAAATTTCGCAATCAAGTGTCTGAGCATTCAAAACAGCACAAAAATACTGGAGTTTTAAAATGAAAACTACACAAATTGACCATAGGTGATTCGATCAAAGTACATAGTATGCTTTTCCAATGAAATATTTTGTTTCCGTGAGCTCTGCACGTTTTATTTTACAAACCATGTTTTTCAATTCGTTAGAAACTTTATACCGTTCGAACGTAATCGGATTATTCTCTTTAGAAATATTTTTGTCTATATCCCGTCAATTGAAATGGGAATAACCATTTTTTTAACCTTAATAAAAGCCTGGCCAGTTTTGATTCGATGGTTGTTGGTAAAAACAAATGCGAAAATGTTTTTTTTTATTACCATACTAGCTGCTCGCTCTGGCTTCGCATGGGTGGTGGCCATTATCTATAAAAAAACGTCAAAAAAAAACCATGTTTGTTGTATAGGAGCCCCCCCCTTAAATATTTATTTTATTCTGTATTTGTTGTTAGAGCAGCAACAGAAATATATAATTTGTGAAAATTTCAACTTTCTAGCTATCACGGTTCATGAGATACGGTCATGTGACAGAGAAAAAGACGGACAGCGAAGTCTTAGTAATAGGGTCCAAAAGACTGAGTTATCTACTTATTACTGAAACAAAAACGCTTTGAAATAATAAGTTATTTAAAACAACATTAACGTAATTTTTTCTAAGCCTGTAATTTTTTAACGCTATTTCGCTGAAAATTTAGTTAATGTAAAGAAATACATAACAATCCAATTGGTGTAGTGATTTATTTATGAAACCAGCCAAGTACGGGTCGGACTCGCGCACGAAGGGTTCCATACCATTATCTATAAAAAAACGGGAAAAAATCACGTTTGTTGTATGGGAGCCCCACTTTAATATTTATTTTATTTTGTTTTTAGTATTTGTTGTTATAGCAGCAACAGAAATACATCATCTGTGAAATTTCTAACTGTCTAGCTACAACGGTTCATAAGATACAGCCCTGTGACAGATAGACGGACAGACAGACGGACAGTGAAGTCTTAGTTATAGGGTCCCGTTTTTACCCTTTGAGTACGGAACCCTAAAAAGCTAATGTATATCACTGTCTTGTCTCAAACAGTGTTGTGTTCACCTTTAATTGTTTAATGTATGTCAGCATATTTCGGAACTGTCAACTTGATGACAGTTTCGAAATACTGTCGTCGCAAAGTGACGAAGACTGGCATTAGACTATTATCTACATTCTATCATTTTATGAATACCTATACTCAGGATAAAAAATGATGTAGGTAACCTTCTTAATAAAAGAAGAAGATTCTCAATTCTCCTTAGAAACTGGCAATATCGTTAAATCATTTCTTGATATATTGCTAAAGCTGTTCGCCTCGGCTTTGCCGCGCCCGACTCACCTTCACACTGCTCTATCACACTGGTGTTACGGTTAGGAAATAATTTTACTAACTACAACACTAGTGTGAAGGGTAAAAATAAGATTTCCTCACCCTTACACTGTTTGGATATAAGTGTATTTTTACTAACGTTCCTACCACTGATATGTACTAACCTTCACATTGCTTTTATTTGTAAAAAAAACAAAAAAATAAACAAAAAAGAAAACGATTCCATAAATCATTCATTTGGTCTTATATTTTAACATAGCTTAACAAATAGGTAATTTGTTCTCTTAAAAAATAGTTTAAAGTTCAATTTATTTAATTTATAAGTGCTCTGCGATCAATTTATTTTTACAATTTACATGTAACAATTTATTTAAATTTTTAAAATCAAAAAATATATTTAAATTTGAGGCTGATCAATTAGCTTGAGTTGCATCAGCGGAGGATTTCCAAAAAATGGCCAATAGTAATAGTTTCTTGTATCAGCTGCATTTGCGTGTTTCTAATAAAATTGTCCCTATCTATTTCTGTTTGTTTCCTATTATTTGCACAACAGTGTAACTTTGTAGCATCTTCTTTTAAGGCCGAAAGCAATTTAGCTATTGTTACATAATTTTTGTGCACTTTTTTGTTAATTTGTGAGTTCCAATTTTCACATACATTATTTGTTCGATGACGCTCCTGGTAAGTACACCATTCATTTATAAAATTAAAATTTTTAAGCCATGTTACATTCATATATTTTACAAATTTGCTTATCTTTGGATTGCTGGGTTCACAAGCTGACAAAATGTAATTCCAACCATCTTGAATTTGATTTGCCGGCAACAGTGATAGTGCGGTACACAATCCTACAATACGGCGTTGCAATTTCGATTTCAAGCCGATTTCTTTTGCTTTACGCCATAAACTTTTGCAGAAATGGTAAAAACATTTTTTTATTTCTATGTTTGCAAAGACTTGTTTCAAAGCATTACTCATTCCAATTTCAAAGTCAGCGTGAAATTTAATCGGTTTAAAATGCGGACATGTCGCTTTTATAAGATGAAATAAAGCCAAATACGAAGACTCTTTTTTGTCAGTCATGAGTGCGTAAAATATAGGAAGCGTGTTTATTGTTTCTGATGAACTGTCGATATCTCCTATAATAACATATAATTGTATAAAAGGCAGTGGTGCAACACTGAAAGTGCCGTCACCAAAACATTCTTTTATCTCGCATAGAATTTGTCTTATTTCTTCCAAGCAAAATAATAATATCACTGACCCATCGTATCTGTATTCAGCTAATAACATGTCTCTGAAACATGCAGGCACTTCAATATCATTTTTATCTTTAAAAATTGTTCGTTTTACTTGTTGTGATTCTTTTCTTGCCGAATATAAACTGCATTTTAGACTATTAAATGAAGGAACGCTTGCAACCAT
This sequence comes from Hydriomena furcata, assembly GCA_912999785.1. Lineage (NCBI taxonomy): Eukaryota > Metazoa > Arthropoda > Insecta > Lepidoptera > Geometridae > Hydriomena > Hydriomena furcata. The sequence goes on from OU538821.1 coordinate 8,533,868, forward strand.
TGGCAATCCTGTGTCTATGATAGGTTTCATACAATCTTTGTATATGCTGGGCATTGATTCAAATGATGTACTCGCCTGTTTTTTCATGCTATCAATACAAACAGCGATCTCGTTTTGTGCTAAGTTTGGCTTACATTCATTTACGTGTTGCACTTCTTTCACTGGTCGCTCATCCTATAATAATTAAAAATTGTATGCGTTACGTTCATCAGGCTTCCTACACAAAGATCGTTATGTTATAATAGGACAACATAGCACGGGTTATTATCATCTGAGGTACAGTTACCTACATCTAAATATGTGTTGTAAACGCGAAAGTTTGAAAAAAATAAACTATGTGGTTATACTTCGGTTTGGCTACTTACTAATGTGGTCACAGATCCAGTACATTTTAATGCCTTCCGTCTTTCGCTGCAGTACCAAATAATGCTCCCATTACGGTAAAGTTTTTGTTTATGATATTGACGCCCTTCATACAATAACACATGGCCACCATTTCTATTAATTATTTGTAAATCCATTGTACTTTTTGTAAATATTAATAGAGCAGAAAACTTTTCATATGGACTTTGACAAACATAAATAATATTTTGTTTATCAAGGAAATACGAAAGTGAAGTGGCCAGGTAATACATGTAGAAAATAGGTTTTAATTATAATTTGTGTTAGTAGTGTTAAGATAAGGAAACTGGTTTCCTATAGTTCACACTAATATGAAGATTAGGAAACAGTTTTCTTACCTGTCACACTGCTTGAATAACAATGTGGTGGTTAGTAAAATTATTTCCTAACCGTAACACCAGTGTGATAGAGCAGTGTGAAGGTGAGTCGGGCGCGGGCTTTGCACGGGTGGTATCTGGATAAAAAGTATTCTATGTGTTAGTATAATGTCTAAGCTATATTAATGTAAAGTTTCATAGTAATCTGTTCAGTAGTTTTTGCGTGAAAGAGTAACAAACACACACAAACACAAACTTTCGCATCACTACATAGTATAAAGCAAAGTCGCTTTCCGCTTCTTCCCGCGTCTGTATGTATGTCTGTATGTATGTTTGCTTATAACTTTAAAACTACACAACGGATTTTGATGCGGTTTTTTTTAATAGATAGAATGATTCAGGAGGAAGGTTTATATGTATAATAACATGCTTAATATATTAGAGAACCACTGATAATTTTAAGATTTCAAATCAGCGCGACTTTTTTTTTAAATTTTAAATGCTGTTAACGAGTATACAAGACATTCTGTAATATATTTTGGTATCAGCTTTGCACCCGTGCGAAGCCGGGGCGGGTCGCTAGTTAATAATATTACAAGCTGCTCGGCCCGTCTTCGCACGGGTGGTACCTGTATAAAAAGTAGCCTTTGTGTTATTTTAATGTGCTGTAAAGTTTCATTTTACGTGAAAGAGTAACAAACACACACTCACTCACAAACTTTCGCATTAATTTGAAAATGGCAGAAACAAAAATAGTTTCTTTTTCCTTCATAACCGGGTAGAATATTCCCACACAAAACAGAATAATTTGAAGTATCACCCTAATAAGGCTTGGAATATTTTCTTACAATTTCTTACAAAAATAAGCTTCTACCTATTCGATAACGATGTGAATCCGTGAAAGATGCAAAGAATTACATAAAGCCAAAAAATTCTTCGCTTTTCATACGCGCTTGATAAGACCGCTTTTAGAATTTTCGAGTCGACGGGTTATGTTTGTCCGGCGAAATTTTTGGAACCTTCTCGTCTGATGGCATTCAGTACTGTAACATGATAATCATGTTTTTACAAAATAGCCCCACTGTGCTGTGTGACAGACAGACGGACAGACGGACAGACAGACGGACAGCAAAGTCTTAGTTATAGGGTCCCGTTTTTACCCTTTGGGTACGGAACCCTAAAAACTAGCAAATAACCGTATTCATTTCTAGATAGAAGATAATATCGGCATTCATCATCGTCTTCCTGCCCTTGTCCCACTTAAGTGAGGTCGGCACAACAATTGTATTCTTCCATTCCCCTACCAGCCGTCATCTCAGCTCTCACAATAGAATCGGCATTATAAAACAAATATCGTGATATATAATATAATACTAGCTGTCCCGACAGACGTTGTCCTGTCAATTGTCAATAATCCCACAGAAAAAAAAGCACTTTCCGTTTTTCCCGATCTTTACGCCACCTTTATCACTTAGGGGTATGAAAAATAGATGTTGGTCGATTCTCAGACCTACTCAATATGCTCACAAAATTTCATGAGAATTGGTCAAGCCGTTTCGGAGGAGTACGGTAACTAACATTGTGACATGGAAATCACTACATAGTAGTATGTATAAAGCAAAGTCGCTTTCCGCTTCCCGCGTATATATGTATGTATGTTTGCTTATATCTTTAAAACTACACAACGGATTTTGATGCGGTTTTTTTAAATAAATAGATTGATTCAAGAGGAAGGTTTATATGTATAATACATGCATAATATAGTAGAGAAACACTGATAATTTTAGAGGTTTCTAATGTGATGTCGTAAATAAACACATTTTATTGCGCTTACATTGCAAATGCTGGCTGAACCCCACGAGATATATCAAAATAATGTACTACAGTATTGTATACCTTAAAATGTACTACAGTACTACAGTCCATTCCTTCAATCAGTCTGTTTGGAAACCGGTAAACTTTCGATTGAAAACAATCGTCAAAAATGGTTTTAGTTGCAATCAGGCTTTGTTAGCAACTACAGCTGATAGGCAGTCGCTGAGCCGTAATATTTACTGGTTTTATATGGCAAATGATTTATGATAAGAAAATAGAAAAACTTATTATAACTCATTTTATCAAATTATTTTTGATAAAATATTTGTAGCTATTTAAGTTACCGTTTTACATGGAGTAACCAAATTTATTAAAATACTAGCCAACCCGTGACTGACTTTGTCCGGCTCAAATTTTAATAATCGCATAGTAAAAAACACATTCAGTCAACTTATTTTTTCTACCTAGACCTGATAAAATAAATTACGAATTTTGGTGTGAATGAATGCGTATCATTCAGATATCATTTTTTTCGAAAACCAACCTAGTAGGATTCAACCTTTTTGGTAGAATGTGATGCTATGACAACTCAATGTTTTCGGTCTGAAATGTCTAATTTTTTGCACACCAGCGCAATCTATATCAATAACATCCCTTTTGTATATTTTTATATTTTATTGGTTGTTTTTCGGATTATAAGTCCCCCATTTGTGTATCTGATTTTTTATCTGCATACTACAGCAAATTTCATCATAATCAGTTTGGTCGTTTAGATTTGATTTGGGTACCTACCAACATATACATATGTTGGTAGGTACCTATATATCTTATACCGATATATATCGGTATATATATATATATATATATCTTTTCACAAACTTTCGCATTTATAATATAACTAGCTGTCGCGAGAGACGTTGTCCTATCAAATTCATTTTTTTTTTCATAAGAACCTTCTCCTGATAATAACGAATACAACAAAAAAAGAATTAGCGAAATCGGTTCAGCTGCTCTCGAGATTTGCGCTTAGCAACACATTCAGCGATTCATTTTTAGGGTTCCGTAACCAAAGGGTAAAAACGGGACCCTATTACTTAGACTTCGCTGTCCGTCTGTCCGTCTGTCCGTCCGTCCGTCTGTCTGTCATAGGGCTGTGTCTCATGAACCGTGATAGCTAGACAATTGAAATTTTCACAGATTATGTATTTCTGTTGCTGCTCTAACAACAAATACTAAAAACAGAATAAAATAAATATTTAAGTGGGGCTCTCATACAACAAACGTGATTTTTTTGCCGTTTTTATAGTTAATGGTACGGAACCCTTCGTGCGCGAGTCCGACTCGCACTTGTCAGGTTTTTATATTATAGATTAGGATATTGTTTGTATTGCTAATTCCTTAGTGTTGGTTTTTGTCTAAAATTGCAACAAAGCTTGCGTTATTGAGGGGCCAACGCCGGCGTGATATATTTCATTCAATTGAATGTGCCTACTCGTATCTAACAAAGAGGCCGTATCGTTGACTCGCAGCCGGCCCGCCCGCACCCGTCTGGTTTTCAGTTCCCAGAGGCTTATCGGATAATCATGCTGATTATTACTTAGCCAGCCATTTTAGGATAACTCAAGCTAATTGACAAACTAGTGCAATATTGGCAGCAATTCTGTTTTCTCGACAAAATAATATAATAATAATAAACTTTATTTATTTCACTCAAGCTAGTAGTTAATAAATCCCTTGATCTCTGAGCTATAATATAACCTGTGATTTAGAAATCAAGTTCCTCTTCCATCCTTATGCACTAACACTAATTTCAAGTTGAGATATTTATTAACAAACTTAAAAAGAAAGATAAAAAAAACCGGCCAAGTGCGAGTCGGACTCGCGCACGAAGGGTTCCGTACTATTATCAAAACGGCAAAAAAATCACGTTTGTTGTACGGGAGTCTCACTTAAATATTTATTTTATGCTGATTTTAGAGAAATACATCATCTATGAAAATTTCAACTGTCTAGCTATCACGGTTCACGAGATACAGCCTGGTAACAGACAGACGGACAGCGGTGTCTTAGTAGTCCCGTTTTTTACCCTTTAGATACGGAACCCTAGAAACATAAAAAATAATTCATAATATCTCGTAACCTACCTATTTACCTAACTACGTAGTTAGCATTCCACACGTGACAGGTTGCAATCCCGTCGCCGCTTTCAAGAATACTAACAGGTTTCCTCACGATGTTTTCCTTCACTGTTATAAACACGTGTAACGCGCATATAGGTACATTTTTCGAACAGAAATATCCATTGATGCACGGCCAGGATTCGAACTCGAAATTAATTGGAAATTAATAATATCTACCTAGGTACCTATTTACCTAAATACATGAATTCAATAATTCAATTTCAAACTTTTTATTCGGTCATGTGAAGTAGGTACCACCTATTTACCGACTTACTTTACCGATAGTGGTAAAATAGCGCCACCTGCCAGCGGAATCGCAAACCTCTTTCATCTTACCTCTCAAACCCCGAGCGGTCGCATGAGACCGCGAAAAGTACCTATAATACGTAGTAACATCAAATGAAACTAGATGGCGCTGGAATGCAAAAATCAAGTTTGTTGTATGGGAGCCCCCCTTAAATATTTATTTTATTCTGTTTTTAGTATTTGTTGTTCGAGCAGCAATAGAAATACATAATCTGTGAAAATTTCAACTGTCTAGCTATCATGGTTCATGAGATACAGCCCTGTGACAGACAGACGGACAGACGGACAGCGAAGTCTTAGTAATAGGGTTCCGATTTTACCCTTTGGGTACGGAACCCTAAAAAATGAATAGGATAATCAAATGATGAAAACAAGACAAAAAGAAAAAAAAAAAAATTATGTATATAAAATGTTAAAACGTGTGTGCGTGTGGGTGTGTGTGTAAGTGTGTGTGTGTGTGTTTGTGTGTGTGTGGATGTGTGTGCTTTGTTTAAAGCCACTAAATCAAGTACATAAAAAATAGTTTATGGTAATAGTAGTGATGAAACTCACTAAGATAATAAATCTTGAACACAAACGTAGGTATTCCAGTTTGTTAAATTATCTAAATAACATAGAGTGGCAGTCTTGGCTAAGCCGTGTTGGCGGAGTGGGAGGGTGAATGTCGTGCTTTTGAGTCCCGGCGTGCATCAATGGATTTATCTGTTCGAAAAATTTATATGCGCATCAAAAACACGTGCTCAAAACGGAGAATGAAAAAATCGTGAGGAAACCAGCTAGTGTTCTTATAAGCGGCGATGGGCTTGCAACCTGTCACGTATGGAATGCTAACTACTGCAAAATGTGGGCATGTGCCAAATATAATATTTGGACGAGCCTCTGGCTACCCCCACTAGACATCTTCAAAGGATCTAAGCGTCTGGAGATCTGAGAGTATGTCTACCGTAGGTACTTGGTTTTTATTGGCAATCTTCGAGGAGTAATAAATGTTTTTGAAGAATGCAGAATCGTTTTTTCTCAATAACCGCAAAACATACAGTTTTGTTTTTTACGACAAAGATAACTTAAGGATTTAATCTAGATAAATTACAGACAGAAACACGATTGATGAAACTTTTCTCGATAGATTTATTTTCCAAAGTTGGCTCTTCAAAAACACTAGTTACGTTTTTAATCAAAACTATGAATAGCTAAACGGTTCATTTTTATATAATTCGTTAGATAATCATAATAGCTAAGTAAATTACAGACGGATTCTTTTTAAATTTTCAAGTATCGCCTTAATAACATACACGAAATCCGTAATGTGATTTGGAAACCGTTTATATATGACCACTTGAACGTTTAAAATATGCGAAATAAAATGAAATTATGACATAAATAAATATCCTTACTTTTAGAGCTGTCATTCTGAGTTGAACGCTAATTTAGACTTTAACGTGAACAAAATGAAAATGTTCTTATTTTACTAAATTTTATTTATTTTGTCGAGACAACAGAATTGCCACCAATAGCTTTAATTTGATGTGTGCACTCGACCGGGCGTGTTGATCCGTTAAACTAGGTGATGTGGGTCTGTTTGCACCGTGTATATATTCCAACGAGTACCTAATACGATTAAAACAAGAATCTGTTTATCAAAATACTGTGGGTACTACATATTATTATTATCTATACATATAATAAAACTGTAGAAGAGTTCAATTCTGTACATTGAATAAAAACTAAAAAAAATACCCCTAGGGGCCTTTATACAAGTAACAAAAGCAAAAAAAAAAACATTTTGAAATTTTTGTCTGTCTGTCTGTCTGTTGTCCGGTTTTCACGCAAAAACTACTGGACGGATTTTGATGAAACTTTTTTTGTTATGTAGCTATTAGTCCTCGGCAACATATAGGCTATAATTTATTTTTAAGATTAGAAGATTACAAGATGTGAAACTATCTGTCCCCTAATTCACTAATTGACTGCAAATTTATTTAGGCTTGACGGTTTGTTTGATGCAAATAATCTTCGGACGGATGACGTAATGACGTAATTGGGGAACCTCCCAAAGATCGATTTGAGATACCAAATATGAGGTTAGTTACAATGGTCAATGGCTTTTGGAGATTTTGAAACTAATAGGCACCTGTATCTCTTGTGGGTAGTCAGGGGCACTTCCAAACATTATATTTGCAGTAGTTAGCATTCCATACGTGACAGCCCATTGCCGCTTCTACGGGGGGTCTACTCTTAAAAGCGATCAACGATTAAAGCGGGACAAACGTTACATCGTTCCGACTAGGTATATTTTGAAAGATGAAACGACCGTCATACATTCTACTACTTATGACAGACGACAATTTCTTATGCGTGCAGTTTGGCCGAATGTATCGGAACACCTGTCACTGTCGTCGATAATGTCAAAATCTTTTTGCAGAGCAAAGGCCTTATTTTCTTCTTGATGTTTTCGTTCAGAGTTTTCGTTAGTTTTCTTTTTAATAAATTTCAATATAGTATCCGTTCGAAAAACGTCCCACGAACTACATGATTTTTAATTGATATAAGAAAAACGGTCAAGTTCGATTCGGACCTTCGCACGAAGGTTTCAGTGCCATTTTCTATTAAAAAAACCGGCCAAGTGCGAGTCGGACTCGCGCACGAAGGGTTCCGTACTATTATCAAAACGGCAAAAAAATCACGTTTGTTGTACGGGAGTCTCACTTAAATATTTATTTTATGCTGATTTTAGAGAAATACATCATCTGTGAAAATTTCAACTGTCTAGCTATCACGGTTCACGAGATACAGCCTGGTAACAGACAGACGGACAGCGGTGTCTTAGTAGTCCCATTTTTTACCCTTTAGATACGGAACCCTAGAAACATAAAAAATAATTCATAATATCTCGTAACCTACCTATTTACCTAACTACGTAGTTAGCATTCCACACGTGACAGGTTGCAATCCCGTCGCCGCTTTCAAGAATACTAACAGGTTTCCTCACGATGTTTTCCTTCACTGTTATAAACACGTGTAACGCGCATATAGGTACATTTTTCGAACAGAAATATCCATACGGCCAGGATTCGAACTCGAAATTAATTGGAAATTAATAATATCTACCTAGGTACATATTTACCTAACTACATGAATTCAATAATTCAATTTCAAACTTTTTATTCGATCATGTGAAGTACCACCTATTTACCGACTTACTTTACCGATAGTGGTAAAATAGCGCCACCTGCCAGCGGAATTGCAAACATCTTTCATATTACCTCTCAAACTCCGAGCGGTCGCATGAGACCGCGAAAAGTACCTCTAGTAACGTAGTAACATCAAGTGAAACTAGATGGCGCTGGAATGCGAAAATCACGTTTGTTGTATGGGAGCCCCCCTTAAATATTTATTTTATTCTGTTTTTAGTATTTGTTGTTCGAGCAGCAATAGAAATACATAATCTGTAAAAATTTCAACTGTCTAGCTATCATGGTTCATGAGATACAGCCCTGTGACAGACAGACGGACAGACGGACAGACGGACAGACGGACAGCGAAGTCTTAGTAATAGGGTTCCGATTTTACCCTTTGGGTACGGAACCCTAAAAAACGGCAAAAAAACTACGTTGGTTGCATGGGAGCCCCACTTAAATATTTATTTTATTCTGTTTTTAGTATTTGTTGTTATAACGGCAATAGAAATTCATAATCTGTGAAAATTTCAATAGTCTAGCTATCACGGTTCATGAGATACAGCTGTGACAGACAGACGGATAGAGGGTAAGACAGACGGACAGCGAAGTCTTAGTAATATCGTCCCGTTTTTACCCTTTGGGTACGGAACCCTAAAAACGCTCAACATTCGTGCATAGTCTTGACCTAACGCTTATAGGATTCCCTACGTTATGAATGTCAGTACCACAACACGGTATGCTAAATTGGAACTAAATCAGACAAAGAAAACTGTGTCAAACACAGCTCGCTTTTTATTATTCTCGTACCACAGAAAGAAACACGTACACGGTTTTTTACTAAAACAATATAAATACAAACGTTTCTGTAGTTCAATACGCAGTAACTACTGAACTGTTTGAAATGAAACTTCGAATAGATATTCTATACAATTAAAATTGTATATAAACATTTTATCCAGGCACTCACGCCGTGACGGAAGCTAGAGATAAATACAACTTTAAGGTGATATATGTGAAATGTTTGGTTTTTTGTATGGGCTGAGTACCCGGATAAGGAAAAAGAGATAAAACTGCATTATCTTGAAAACCATCAAACTTAAAAAGAAACTGTCTTTAATTGACTTAGCTAGTATGATTATTTAACGAATTATATAAAAATGGACTGTTTAGCTATTAATATTTTGAAGAGCCAACTTTGGAAAATAAATCTATCTAGAAAAGTTTCACCGACCGTGTTTCTGTCCTTAGTTATCTTTGTCATAAAAATAAAACTGTTTGTTTTGCGTTTATGGAGAAAAAACGATTCTGCATTCATCAAAAACATTTATTACTCGTGTGTGTAAATTTATTTGTGTAAAACCTAGTGTTAATTAAAATTATCGATTATGTTTAATAGCAGCACGAAAGTATGCTTTTAATGAGCACTCGCTAGTAGCATGTGTGTGTTGTACTTGCTAAAAGCAAATATGCTTATTTTAAAGTAGCTATCTGCCAGGTTCGCACGTGTGTAGGTACCTATGTTGTTTAACCCTTTGTCTTTGACGGAAGCCTAAAAAGCTACATAAAAGTTTAAAAGCAAGGTATTTCAATAAAGTACACGTATGACGTTCCATCGGAGGAATGTCATAACAATTTTTAATGTGTGCTCATATTTCACGTGCGTGCATTATTGGTAACTGCAATCGCGAGATTAAACTCCTTTATGCTGACGGATCACTAAAGCGGAGCAGACGAGTGGAGCTAGGCAGTAAGCCGTCCACTTCAAAGTACGGTTTCATTCCGATCAGTCACACTCTGATTCTAAACATTGATAGTCAACATTTTTCGCTTGTAGGTTATAGGCTATTTGACAGTATGAAAAATAAAGTGTTGTTCATAGTAATCTATGTCAATTATGAAAAATAAAGTGTTGTTGATAGTAATCTATGTCAATTATGCCTTCGTAAAGCGTTATGGAGTAAAATAACTTGAAAATAAACAATTATTTATTAAAAAACCCATAATTAAAATTATCTATTTTTAAATGCCAGTCACGTGACACAAAACGGTCAGGATTGGTCGAATCGACGATGACGTAACATGCTTGTCAATATGGCGTCGCACGTTAAAGATTTTATAGCATTTTTTCTACCTTTGGTTTATATTATTGAAGTTTTAGTAGAGATAATTATTTTTTTCTAGTAATAAATAACTTGAGTTACTCGGAGATGTAGGATTCGAATGGTGAAAGAATTTTTGAAATCGGTGCAGTAGTTTTTGAGTTTATTTATTACAAACATCTTTACTCATTATAATATTACAGTATAGATTAATTAATTTACTTACGCACAGAATAATTGAATACAAAAATCAGAGGCCGTACTACAATCTTTAAAGTAAGACTAAAGCAGTATTACTTTAAGAGCGAAAGTGACAACGCTATACGAACACACAGGCGTTGTCACTTTCGCACCGCGAGTAATACTCCTTTAGTCTTACTTTAGAGATTGTAATACGGCCCCAGTAACAGTTTAAAGTTATGATAGTAAACCAAATATAATGTTTAAACGTGCCTCTGAATACCCCCACAAGACAAACATCTTCAAAGGATCTAACCTTCTGGAGATCTGAGAGGATGTCTATCGTACTTGGAGATACAGTTGCGATTCTATTTATTTATTTATTATTTTAGTAAACCAAAAGATCATAGTTAAATATGAAATGCGATGTAAAATGTATTGATATACTCGTATATTGGTAAGTAATGGCGAGCGCAGAAGGCGCTGCGGCTGAAATAAAGTACGTATGGTGGAGGCAACTAACTCAAGGGTTCCACTCGGGTACGAACCTCGGCTTGGCTATTGCCTGGAAGAGCTTTTTGATGAGGGAACACTCTGAAGAGACGACGTAGAAACCGCTAGCGTATAAATAGGTAAAATTTGTATGTTTATTTATCTATACAAATATTATATGGAGGATTTATTTTTATTTTTGTAAGTTTGTAACGAATAAACTCTAAAACTACTGATTTCAAAAATTCTGTCACTATTAGAATTCTACATTATTTCTAAAAAACTAAAGCTATATGTTTTACTAGAAAAAACTAGGGATCCCTACTAACATCAATAATGTAACCCAAGGTGTAAAAAAAATTGCTATAAAAGCATTATTACAGCGACGCCGGAACGGACTGCTAGTAATAAATAAACTAAAGAACAACGCAATCAATTTTATTGTAAAAATTGTTTCACTGATCAAAATTACATTATCATTATCAAGGCTACATTTTGTTTATTAAAAATAGTGGTTTAAGTAAATTGCTCTTCATCTCTTCTAAAGCCTATTAGTACAATGCCGGAGCGAACAGCTGATTAGGTATATAATTAAGATTTCAAGTAACAGACAATATTTCAATAAACTCAAAACAAAACTAAGAGTTTCTGAATATTCTCGTGTTTTAAACGGACAATGCGGCATTGCCAATATTCTGTCTACTTTTGCCGATGCAAAAGCAGTGAATTTGAAAAGGCTTTACTACGAAAATTGCTGTATGTTTCCTTCAGAATGTTACATTTAGGCCCCTTCTTCGTGCTTGAATGAGTGTGCACATTGTGTAAGCCTGTCAATACAGAACAAGTCTATGCAACGAGTAACACCGATCCATTGAATTGGTATCTACCTATTCGTACCTACATACTGTATAGGTTACCTACATAGATTAACAAATTATGTTGAACCAGCTTTAGCAAGCAGCATTTCTGTGTATTCATGGCCTTAAAAGCGGAAGGATACCAAAAGCTCGATCGAACTTCGAGCTTTTGTCTATCTATCCAAGTAGTTGCGTAGTTTACTTGTTTAAGCTAACATTGCATCGAGTAAATATGTAAACGGAAAATACTTGCTTTTTCACAGATTATATTTGAAATGGCCGGGAATATTGCATCCATTCACTTCCGACAGGTTCAATATAGCAAAATAATTGAATAAATATTGATGGAAATTTTACACAGCGCCATCAAGCCACAAACAAAGTAAAGCTTGTACTATAGAAGCTGATAACTGATAAAAAACTTACATAAATACGTTTTCATACAAAGAACTTTGCACACTTTTAGACAAAGAACAAACATCTATGTTCATCACACAAATATCTGTGTGGGTGGGAATCGAACCCTCAACTTACAGCATAAAAGCTACTAGCAACCGAGCTGTACGTCCAGTCAAAGGGATATTCCTTCCGTTACTCCTGACATATCAAATAATGTAACTGTTTCCTTCTCACCGGCCAGCGCGGCGGCCGTGCGCTCTATTGACTATATATCAGCTCAGCGCAAAACTAATCAAGCTGCAATTTAAACCGAGCCGCATATCCTCATTTTGCTACCTCACGTGCACTGCGACACATAGTACCCTATTCATCAAGCTACATTGTTTGTTCCAGACTGCGTCGGTAGAACACGTCACCTATACATACGGCATCGGTTTTCTAGGCTTCTACAATTTCAGCACTATGTCACCTTACACAATGATCGACAACGCGGTCATAATATTCATGCTGTTATTCACCACCGTAGCGTTCGTCAGATCATGGATTTTGAGAGTGCTTTATGTGATGCTCACGGAATGTGTGGCGGTGGAAATATCCATCACACCGCATTATTTTCTATTTGCCGTATTACCTTTGAGCACACAGTTTTTGCATGCCCACAAACTGTACACATTTTATTTTTACATGAATTTGATCGTCTCTACCACTGCATACTTGGTTAGTATCTTTTTTTTATTTTATAACATCATGTTTGTAGATCTAAACTGTTGATACGTAATCTAGTACCTAGTCCAGCAGAACCAGATCTGGCCGGATGTAAACAGATGTAGGTAAATTTTTACCTTCCGGTCAACGCATCTTATAAATCCCTTTTCACATTTACTTCATTTATCGCGGGACTTTAAGGAAACAATTATATTTTACTTTGTTTGATAAATTAGGTCCATAAAACTCAATTACTTGCGTCACTTTGAAAAGCCCTAGTTCATTAAAAAATATCAAAATGTAAATACCTCTAAGACCGGCTTGCACAACAATCGCTAAAACTGTTTGCAGGATAATGTTGTTTAAATTGTGACGTATTGTATGGCTTGACAACTTTCTAAAAGTGGAAGTTAAGTATTCTATAAGTTATCTAGTTCCCATAGTACAAGCTTTGCTTAGTTTGGGGCTAGATGGCGCTGTGTGAAATGTCCACCAATATTTATTTATTTATTCGTTTTCGATAAATACGATTAGTTTTTAGTTTTTTTTCCTTGTATTGCTGACGTTTCAAGAGAATTCAAATACTGTTCATCATGAGCACGTGATAATTATCCGTATTTATAGTTAAATTCCTAGCATACTAAACACATTTAGGAATTTGTGCAAGCCGCCCTTTAAATAAAAAAAACAATGAAAAACTTTACATAAAAGTGCTTTACCCCAAAACTTCTTCTTGATACTATTTATTGTGACGTCGCCAGTAGTGTTTAAATCGGGTGTATTATGACGAACTTTCGGAAACTGAACACAAAAGTACCTTTTTTACTTACCATCACCAATGCCCCTAGTGCAAACAAACTTGCTCTATCCAGAAGGATGTTTGACTGACGAATACTGATTTCGTGTTGATGGAGAAGACGAGAAATCTATTTTCAGAAATTCTATAATGATGATTGACATTGCTATATAGGGTGGTGAAAGAAGTGCAGAACTACAAAGAATCGCGGTACATACATGGAATGATTCAGATACCTCTCCTTACGAGCCAATTTTTCCCTTTTGACATCAATTCTTTGGCCACCCTATATAGCATCCTGTGGAGTCAATGGAGGACATGTTGTCGTTCGTGTATAGGAAATCAAATACCTACCTTCATTTTATTAACGCTTTATTTTATAAACACTGTAAGAGCAAGTATTTTCACAAAATTCCTATCCTTGGCTATTTAAACGAGATTTTAACGAAGAACGTCGTTAAAAAGAATTTATACTTTTAACTTTTAATTATTATTCTTGTTTGAGCCTTCACCTTGTTCGATTGGCACCACACTGGAGCTCTACATAGCATTAAGGAAAGGATCATAAAAAAAAAGGTAGACCCCAAGCCGTGTTTGTTGCCTGATTCTTCTAGGCTTGGTCGCGTGGAATCGGCGTAGCTTCACCTAGTTCCTAAGACGTTTCAAAGTGATCCTTGTGATTTTATTGAAATAAATGATTTTTGAATTTGAATTTGAATAAAGTACCCTGTAGCAGAAAGTTAAAAAAAAAACCTGTATAATTGCGAGTTTGTCTCGCGTTCCGAGGGTTCCGACAAACTTGTATATTGATGGTTTGTTTTTCACGGAAATTAGGGATTGATGAATTTGTGCACGTCTTTTGGGAATTTAAAAAAATATTTTTTTATTTTATGAACTACAAATTAATCTTTTTCGTATTTTTCCTGTCATATTTTTGAGAAGAAACTTATTCTGACAGACAGGCGGACAACGAAGTGATCCTTTAAAGGTTCCGCTTTTTCTAATATAGCACGGAACTCTAAAAAATAACGTTGTTTTTTTAACGCACACTGAAATACTGTTTTACGAACCTTTAAATGGAATTACGTGTGTCAATGCAATATAGTATAACTACCATTTGAGGAATAGTTGCAATTTGTATCATTAAAGCGGCGATGGGCTTGCAACCTGTCACGTATGGAATGCTAACTACTGCAAAATGTAGGCATGTGCCAATTGGACGTGCCTCTGACTACCCCCTCTAGAAATCTAAGCGATTTGAGAGGATACTAATATGTATAATAAGTATGTATTTACAAAAAAAAAAGTATATATAAGTATTCTATCAGTTATCTGGTTCCCATAATACAAGCTTTGCTTAGTTTGGGACTAGATGGCGGTGTGTGTAAAGTCCGCCAATATTTATTTATTTATTTATTTATTTACTTCGTACTTGCGGATTACAGTCGTGATCCTATTTTTTTTTTTAGATTATGCTGACGTTGGCTATGTCAAAATTATTACACGCAGAATTCCGTTCAGTGAAGAATATTTATATTATTGGACTGCTATGCTGCCTGGGATTTGGATTTTCATTACCCATCACAGTGGTAAGTGAATTGAAAACCACATCACTACATAGTATAAAGCAAAGTCACTTTCCGCTTCCCGCGTATAAATCTTGTTTGTTTATTCTCTGTTTGCTTATATCTTTAAAACTACACAACGGATTTTGATGCGGTGTTTTTTAATAGATAGAGTGATTCAGGAGGAAGGTTTTTAAGTATAATAACATGCTACCCGTGCGAAGCCGGGGCGGGTCGCTAGTTAATATTATATTTGAATTTATGAAGTCAATTAGTGTTACATTCGCAAACATATTCAATTTAATCATTATTATTTTATGAGCCGCGTTGGCCGAGTGATACCCCGACCAATCTGAAGGTCGTGGGTTCCAATACAGGAAGTGCATCATTGGATTTTTTGTTTGAAAAATGTATATGCGCATCAAAACACGTGCTTAAGATGGTGAAGGAAACATCGTGAGGAAACCAACAGATACAACAAATACTTGCAGGACTGTTCGAAAGTTTTTAGGATGACTTCAACACCAAAATGCAAAACTAAAGTGATACTCACTTGGCTTACCCACGTATTCAGGAACGACACTGTGATAACCATCACTTTATGTGTTGTGCGACACTGCATAGTGTGACTAGAGTGTGCCTCTAACCAAAGTTGAGCTCTAGAGGCACACGGTAGTGTGCGCCATAGCGTCGCTCAACACATAAAGTGATGTTTATGAATAAAGATATCGTCCACTGTGGGTGCGTGTTCTCATAGTATCGTTCCTGAATACGGGGTTTATTAAGGCCCGTGAGCTTCACTTATATCGAAATATTATATTTCGAGAAGTAATAACATATTAAAAATAATAATAATAGTCGAACACATGTTTTGTCACGAGTGTAGCACGGCAGTACGGCGGCAACGCGCTAAGTTATTCAGGAATTGGATCTAGGTTAGTTAGCGCTGATTTGAATGGAAACATTTAGCACCCCAACATATCACGTGTATCTCAATTATAATTGAATATTGCACAAACCCGCACTGAAATTGTGTGCAGGAGGCACAGAATTATTTCAGAAATAACAAATCTATGGGTACATATAAATAAAATTGAAGAGTCTGTCTGTGATTTCAAAATTACTGTGTTTCCTCAAGTGCTTATAAATACGCAATTTTTATACAATACAATATTATTAAGTTATACTATTTTTTTTTTATTGTATCTTTCCGTCTTTCTGTGACTTTCTGTTTATCTGGGCTAATCTCCCGAGCGGCTAAACCGATTTTAATAGGATTTTCACATAATGAAGGAGGCTATAGGGCAATTTATAGGCTTCCTACTTCCCTATTTTTAGCCCGCAATTTCCACGGGATCAGGATTATACACATAAATAAAATTGAAGTGTCTGTCTGTGATTACAAATTTACTGTGTTTCTTCAAGAGCTTATAAATACACAAATTGTATACACAATACTGAAACAAAAACTTTTTTTTTATTGTATCTCTCCGTCCTTGTCTTTCTGAATATCCCGAACGGCTAAACCGATTTTAATAGGACTTTCACTGAAAGATAAAGGAGGTTATCGGGCGATTTATAGGCTTTCCTATTTTTAGCCCGGAATTTCCCCGGGATCGGGATTTACGCAGGAATTGAACTGGAGTGTAATATCGACTCCCACGCGAACGAAGTTGGGGGCATAGCTAGTAACGAATAACGCTGAGCTCTGAAGTCAAAATCAAGCTTAGCATTGCGGTTGCACGGAACAGAATTCTACCGTAAAATGAATATAAACCTGGTATCCAATGTTTACACAGTTGGTAATGTAGTCGAGATTAAAATTTACAGCGAGAGATTAATATTTTCAACTTATGTTTTTATCTGCATTCTGGTATGATTGAAAAAACCGGCCAAGTGCGAGTCGGACACGCGCATGAAGGGTTCCGCACCGATATCTATAAAAAAACCGGCCAAGTGCGAGTCGGACTCGCGCACGAAGGGTTCCGTACCATTATCTATAAAAACGGCAAGAAAATCACGTTTGTTGTATGGGAGACCCCTTAAATATTTATTTTATTCTGTTTTTAGCATTTTTTGTTATAGCAGCAATAGAAATAGATAATCTGTGAAAATTTCAACTGTCTAGCTATCACGGTTCATGAGATACAGCCCTGTGACAGACAGACGGACAGACAGACAGACAGACAAACAGCGAAGTCTTAGTAATAGGGTCCCGTTCTTACCCTTTGGGTACGGAACCCTAAAAAACGGCAAAAAATACGTTTGTTGTATGTGAGGGCTCCCATACAACTATATTTATTTTAATCTGTTTTTAGTATTTGTTGTTATAGCAGCAACAGAAATACATAATCTGTGAACATTTCAACTTTCTAGCTATCACGGTTCATGAGATACAGCCCTGTGTCAGACAGACGGACAGCAAAGTCTTAGTAATAGGGTCCCGTTTTTACACTTTGGGTACGGAACCCTAAAAAGTTAAAGTTTACAATCTAGCTTGAGCATAGCAAAAGAAAAATGTATTTTACGAATCTAATGAGCAACAATATTCATCTATCTCTTTCTAATACTACTTCCATCCTACTAAATATTATAAAAGCAAAATTTTGTGAGGTTGTGTGTGTGTTTGTTACTCTTTCACGCATAAACTACTAAACGGATTACAATGAAACTTAACAATTATATAGCTTATACATCAGAATAACACATGGGCTACTTTTTATCCAAGTACCACCTGTGCGAACCCGGAACGACCAGCTAGTAGGTATAGAAAACAAAATCGGTTTTGTTAGGGTATAACTCGAGAACGGCAAGAATGATTTTCATGATATTATATTTGTTGCGGACTACTATGAACTTGTGTTATTCTGCTATTCGGGATATTTGTTAATGCTAAGTTCGCTTTATTAGCTTGTTTTTATTTGTTTTATCGTGAGTACATCTTTACTTGCTGCGTGTGAAGCCCATAAGACTCAGTAAGCAAGTACGCAGTGCGAAAGTGACAAAGTTCGCTCATAAAGTAATACTTTTAGTCTTACCTTAGAGATTCTTACCTTGTAGTACCGCTCCTTGTGATCTGTTTGTGATGTACCTAGCTAATTAATAATTCTACTTGTGCTACCTATTTGCATTAGTAAAGCCGGAACCAATAACTACGTGCCTTAAGCGTAGAATAGAACATCTTAGCCTAGGGTAAGCTGTAGAGTAGGCTATAGGTGGTATCTGTATTAATCCCGACTTAATATGTTTAGGGTTCCGTACCCAGAGGGTAAAAACGGGATATTATTACTAAGACTCCGCTGTCCGTCTGTATGTTTGTCACAAAGCTGTATCTCATGAACTGTGTTAGCCAGATAGTTGAAAATTTTCACAGATGATGTATTTCTGTAGCCGCTATTACAACAATTACTAAAAACAGAATAAAATAAATATTTGAATGGGGCATACAACAAAAGTGATTTTTTTACCGTTTTTTATAGATAATGTTACGGAACCCATAGTGTGCGAGTCCGACTCGCACTTGGCCGGTTTCTTTATTCAATCGGATGAAGTCGAGGAACTAAGCTTAGTATGAAAAAGAGGTATGGAAATTGAAATTAAATGAGATCACGACTGTAATCCCCCGTCCTCTCAGATCCTTGAAGATGTCGAATGGGGTTAGTCAGAGGTACGTCCAAACATTACATTTGGCACTTGTCCACATTTAGCAGTTGTTAGAGTTACACACGTGACGGATGAAAATAGATCAAACACAATAACATGTATGTAGAGAATGGCAATATTGAGCACCGGGAATATATAAAATGACAGTTTACGGTTAAGACGAGTAATAAATGTTTTTGATGAATGCAGAATCGTTTTTTCTCAATAACCGCAAAACATACAGTTTTGTTTTTCATGACAAAGATAACTTAAGGATATAATCTAGATAAATTACAGACAGAAACACGATTGGTGAAACTTTTCTCGATAGATTTATTTTCCAAAGTTGGCTCTTCAAAACACTAGTTTCGTTTTTAATCAAAGCTATGAATATAATTCTTTAGATAATCTTACTAGCTAAGTAAATTACAGACAGTTTCTTTTTAAATTTGATGGTTTTCGAGATAATGCAGTTTTATCACTTTTTCCGTCTTATCCGGGTAGACTCAGCCCATACAAAACGTCAAAAATTTCACTTATCACCTTAAACAAGTTATTTTGCAACGGCTTGTCCCTACTAAAAGTTTCAGTGAGAATAACACAAAAACTTCCAACAAAACAAACAATTGAAAGCGACATACAATCAAGTTGTTGTAGATGGTGAAGACGACGATGTCACTGGTTTTAATAAGCAATGCCCGACGATGTATTTTTGAGTGGAGTTTGCAGTTGAAATGTCGAGCATAAGAATTTGATGAGAATCGTGTCTCTTTCCATTGAAAAATAAATGAGGAAGGATGACAGGCTCCACTCTTTGCTTTCGTTTATCACAGGGGCTGGTAGCGGAAAATCTTTTCTTTTGAAGTTGTTTGTCGAGGCGTTGTTTACCATTGAATCATTATTAAAACCAAATTGTGTTGAGGTGACATAATTAACCGGTAATTGGTATAATAACTTCAAGGTAAATTAATGGATGAACTCATGCATTATTATTTCTTCCAAATAAGAAGAGAAATACCATGAATGATTGTAAAATAAGTGTGAGGAAGTGACTTAAGTGAGGCGGTTCATTTCCGGTGATCGATGAGATTTCGATTGTCTCTTGAGAGAACAATCTATTTTAGGTTACAGGAAAAAAAAAAAAACCGGTTAATTGCGAGTCGAACTCGCGCACGCAGGGTTCCGTACCAGTGTCTTTAAAAAACGGGAATCACGTTTGTTGTATGGGCCCACTTAAATATTTTTTGTTGTTGAAAATATCAACTGTCTAGCTATCACGGTTCATGAGATACAGCCGTGTGACAGACAGACAGACGGACAAACACACAGGCATGCAGACGGACAGCGTGGAGTCTTAGTAAAAGGGTCCCGTTTTTACCCTTTGCGTACGGAACCCTAACAACATTATTCGGTGGTGTGTCCTTTTACTTTGAGATAGCTACCGCCGGTTAAGGGCCCTTGATGTTTCGAACAGTCTTGGGTACTACATATTTATGTAGCATCAATTTACTGCTTGTTCGCTCACAATCAACAAGCGCCGCTCAGATATTGTTTGTCGATAAACACATACAATAGCCTGCAGTTTGGAGCATTTACTACATCACGATTGGAAAACTTATGTAAGAAATGTATAAAATAAAAAAATGCTGTTCGTTTCATCCCGCTTTAAAATTTGTGAATGAATACGCTACTTTCGGGTAACAGAAAATAATAAAGTTTAAAACATTCACACAGTGGATAAATTGAGTAAAGCCGTAGCGTTTGAAAAGAACCGGCCAAGTGCGTGGCCCGCACGCGCAATGTAGGGTTCCGTAGCTTACACAGCTAACAACATTTTATAAGTCTAAAATAAGACAAAAATAAGTTGAATGGTGATTTTCCTACATTTTTATTATTATATCTCCAAATCCATTTTATAAGTTGTTCGACTATTACTCGTAAACTTGTAAAGTCCACGTATAATGTGATATTTTTTCTATTAAATTCATTAGAATAACAAGTATTACTTATAATAAAATATAATAGTTCAGCTGTTATAGAGGGACAGCGACTCTAACAAAAAAATATATATTTATTTTGACGCTGCCTACTAGTTAGTGATCTGGATCAGTTAAGCTATCTATAAACTGTTTGCAACGATCATTAGATGTCTCAACTAGATTTTGTAATATATTTGTATTAGATGTTATTTGTTTCTGTAACAAAAATTAGCACTTTAAAGTTTAATATTCCACAAACGGATTCCTTAACCGAAATGTGGTTTTCACAAACCAAAATATGGTGGTATGTGTATGCGCAATGTGGTATGCGAGAAAAAAAAACAACCCTCCTTTAAAAGTGTAGAGGAGAGGAAAAAAAACTTTTTTTTCAATATTTAATTCTTTCACTTTGTTGGCGTGACTAATATTTATATTCATGTCATTGTAGCTTTCTAGTACTAATATAAGAGTATCTGAGCTAATAGACTACGAAACCCTAAAAATAAATTCAATGGTGGCGATTCTGTTGTGTCCAAGCTAAACATAAAATTTCGTAAAAAAAATGATCGATCTTATTCCTTTTATAATAAAGTCTAAATTAGAGTCACATCAAAATGACAGTCCTAAAACTTGGGATATTTTAGGCGTTTCTCTATTTTATTTCGCATATTTGACACAACCAAGTGTCATCTTAGTCAACACCAATTTACATGTTGATTAAATTTAGCTTGACGCTTCTAAATCTATTACAAAAATCGTAAATTTATTCAAAACTATTCTATGTTTTAGAACTGTCACTTTGAAGTTACGTTATCATAATCTTTAACTTAAAAGAAATAAGATCGATAGTTTTTAGGAATTTCAACTTAAGCGTGGACACAACAGAATCGCCACCACTGTGCTCATACTAGCCAGATGTCAACAATTTTATTGTAGTCTTTTGCATACCATTAAAATAGCATAATGATTCGGGGGTAATGCTGCAGAGAAACCGGCCGATATCAGAGGATAGAGACTAGAGTCGTTACATATGACGCGCAGTAGACTTTTTCATCAATACTAATTAGCTGATAATCGACAGCAGTGTATGGCTAAGAAAGTATGTACTTTTTTACCTGTTAGCGCAATAGAAAACCTTCACCTAAAACAAAAAATCTGGTAGGTAACAATGTCTTCATGACTCAATACAATCTACATCATTTATAATCTTTATTTTCTACCGGTTTAATATACCTAGGCCAACATGGGTCCCGCCAACCGCCGTAAAAAATTGTGCAAAATATTTTTTACCCCAACACGGAATAGTATGCGACTTCCTTTAAGCAGGTCGACCGGTGTTAAAAATTCAGTGTTCCTACGAAAAATTCACCTTCGTCTGTGGAAAGCGCAGATCGAATACCTATCTTTCCAACTTACTTATGTGGAAGAGGCGAAGCCTATTTCGCGTTGTGTTATAAAATCTCGCTTGGAAATGTAATCTATCTCTAGTAATCTGTAATCTGATGTCTCTGGGATTTTCTAATATTCATGCATATTATTTTATTATCAGAGGTGTAATGTAAAGACAACGGATTCTGATGCAATCATTTATAGATATATAAAGTCAGCAGGTACCTTACTCGTATAATTACGTATTATAACTATGTAAATTGACAAACAAGTGGACACAACAAGTTCCGTATCGAGTCGTGATGACGTTAATAATTGATGAATACCAATTATTGGTTCTATCATGAATTAATGATACATTACTTGTGGAATAATATCTACATAAGATTTTTAAAGAGGCATACATACACTGACGTCCTCTTTGAATTTTTCAATATATTGATATAAAATAAATTTGTAGATAAGGAACATTGTAGTACCTACATAAGATGACATTGATAAAGTCGCGTTAGTAACACTATTTATAACTCAAGAACGGCTGAACCGATTTGGCTAAAAAATGGTGTGGAGTCAGCTTAAAACCAGGAAATGGACATAGAAAACTTTTAATAACGGGAACGGGAACGTCAAATTAACATTTTAAAGCGATACGAAATTCACCGGGTTAGCTAGTATATATTTAAATATCAATTGGGCACCACTGGACGCACTCACTCACTCGCTTTACCGTCAATCAATCACTACATTGCACGATAGGCTCGCCGCCAATTAGTAGCGTAACCTACGTCTGATTGAGTGTATTTATTTCAGTGTCAGGGGTGCGTCAGGGTTCCATCAAAGACGCAAAAATATTAATTTCTTGTGTAGATTTTGTATGAAGTTGTTCACACAGTTATGCCGGTGTCAAAGTCATCCGGGCCGTCAGTGTCCCGGAGCATGCTCTGCATGCTCCGGGACTCTACACTGACTCACGCACTTTCCGTCAATGTTTCCTGGTTTTTGACGCCACTGGAACCACGAAGTACTTACATTTTATACATATTTACTAAACTGATTTTCCTACGGAACACTGAGCCCGACGACCTGGAGTTTGGAAGGTCCTGAACTTGGAAATTTGTGTACAGCGCTTAAGATGATATGTGAAATTAAATTATTAGAGAGAGATATATTGTGAGTCTACCAGATAAGACGGAAACAGTGATAAACGCGCATTGTCTTGATAACTATCCAACTAAATAAGAAATTGTCCTTCATTTATTAAGCTAGTATGATTATCTAACGAATTATATAAAAATTAACTGTTTAGCTATTAATAGTTTTGAGTAAAAACTTAAATAAAGTTTGAGAAGAACCAACTTTGTAAAATAAATTTATCGAGAAGCTTCATTTATCTAAATTATAAATCCGTAAGTTATCTTTGTCTTAGAACAAAACTGTATGTTTTGCGGTAATTGAGAAAAAACTATTTATTCTGCATTCATAAAAAAAAATATTTCTCGTCTTAACTTATAAACTATATGGGTACAGTGCTTTTCTTCAACAATAAAAATATGCTCTCAATTTTGTTTCCCAAGCATGGTAGACATCCTCATTGCCGAAATAGGATCCTAATTAGCATACTAACATTTCCAATATTAGTGTTGTCGAATCTGAAATAGAGTTTATGTTTGCATCTCGAATTTACGCGTTATTTCCTAAATAAAGGGCTAAGAATAAAACATTAAATGAAATAAGATCAAGAGTCGAATTTCCCAGCACAGTAGACATCCTCAGATCTCCAAGCGCTCAGATCCTTGAACATGCTAAAAGGGGGGTAATGCTAAAAATTAAATTGATGTTATATTAATGTTACAGGTACTAGTCCTCTTAATACGTAGGTTAGTTGTATATTCAACCTTCTCGATACCAATTTCAATAAACTGTGGTTAGATTATTTGATAAAATGTAGCAGTTTTTATTCAATTTACATCTAATGAATATCTAAAAGGCATGTTGTCAGTTGCATGTGTAGCCCCTTAAGTTTAACGTCAATTTGCTGCTAGTTTACTTGAACGCCAGCGCTTAGAGGCCACTCAAACAGAACTGCACTAATTTGGTTCTATTTACCCACTTATTTTTGTTTGCTCAGTACTAACATGTTTGCTGTGCAAATGGACAGAGTTGAACGAGATTATACAATTTAGTTGACAACATTTACGTTTCTGTTTCACGCAAGAAATATAGGTACTGAAATACGAGTAGGTACGACAAGCGGAGATTAGACACAGTCGGGCAAAATAGAGCTTAATCAGCAGCTACAAAAAATCTTGTGGAAGGGAAGGAACACAGGAAGGGAATCCCCAAAACAGAGTACTTAGGTAGGGATTAGTTGGTTCAAAAAAACTTCAAGTGAAAACAATCGCAGGGATTTCCACTTCAATACTCTTTTTTAGGGTTCCGTACCCAAAGGGTAAAAACGGAACCCTATTACTAAGACTTCGCTGTCCGTCTGTCTGTCTGTCTGTCACAGGGCTGTATCTCATGAACCGTGATAGCTAGACAGTTGAAATTTTCACAGATTATGTATTTCTGTGGCTGCTCTAACAACAAATACTAAAAACAGAATAAAATAAATATTTAAGGGGGGCTCCCATACAACAAACATGATTTTTTTGCCGTTTTTATAGATAATGGTACGGAACCCTTCGTGCGCGAGTCCGACTAGCACTTGGCCGGTTTTTGTATTATCAATATCATCAAAGTGAAGTAGCTTACTTAGTCGTTATTCAAATATAATCTTAGTTAAGCAACTTTCAGCGCGTTTACAAAATGGATAGGTGACAGGTGGTGCGGTATCAACAGCTGAGCGCTTGCGTGCTTTAACTATGATGCCGATCTCGACGGACGCCTTTTAACGGCCTAAAAACTCCGTCACCAGAGATGGCCACCAGCCATCGACCACACAGCTAATAGACTCCTCATGTAAGGCGAACACTTTCAAACAACACGTTAGGCTTATACTGCTGATATGAGTCATTTTCAAAAAAAATGTACATTTTCAAAATCGTGAGCAAACTGTTTTGTGACATACCTGTATTTTTATACACATGTGAGTCACATTTATTGTAAAGGAGAGTTTACATGAAACTATGTCCGGCAGGGAGCAAAAATGTAGGTTTAATGACACATGTTGGAATAAACAAATTAAACATTTATTCGAGATATATTTTGTTTGTTTGTGTCCAAAACTATATTTATTTTTACTCTTTTTTTAAATTTGTAATCCTTTCTAGCATGAAAACCATTCTTCTGCTGCTCCTCCTTAAAGTACTTCTTCACATTTATCTCCATTTAAACTCTTTATTATCTTCTTCCATCGAAGCGTAGATTATTTCGGTATTTGTCATTTAAGTATAATCTCATTAGCTTTCTTCACTTCTTCTTCCACTTCGTTTTGTATATCGAGTACATTTGCTCTTTTCTTAATATTAAAAAAAATCTTCCTCTCTTCTTGCAACCCTGGATAATTTATATGTATTATCTTTGCAAAATCAAAAAATCTAAATCAAAATAGCGTTTATTCATTGAAATCACTTGGATCATTTAGAATCGTCAAATTTAGTTAAGTTTAATTTAATTAGTTTAATTTTGTTCATTGTTTGTGTTTTTTTTAAGTCTTTGTACTTATTTTTAATACAAAATGAATCTTAATTATTATTGATAGAGCGAGTTGGAGCAGTCCTTTGGGATTTTGTTATAAAAGCGTACACATTGCCCTTGAAATGATTTCTTAGTTTTAGTGAGCCTAGTCGTGGGAACAGCGAGTTTATCTTTATTTCTGCATCATGATTATCGCTATTTTTCTTAAACAAACTAATATTTTTACGAACATTCATTAGATTTTCATAAATGTACTGGCTAGTACCTAGCCATTATATTTATTTCTTTAAACTTATTTTGCAGTGATTCTCTGGGGCCCATGTTATAAATTGCGCGAACAGCTCTCTTCTGCAACACAAATATGGTGTTTACGTCTGCAGCACTCCCCCACAACAATATGCCATAAGACATAATGCTATGAAAGTAGCTGAAGTAGACTAGTCTAGCTGTATCTACGTCTGTAAAAAGACGTATCTTTTTGACTGCGTATGCTGCAGAGCTAAGTCTCTTCGACAATTTATGTATGTGTGGGCCCCATTGAAGTTTTTTATCTAAAGTAATTCCCAAAAACATAGTGGTGTCCACGAGATCTACATGTTCGTTTTTGATTTTTATATCAACATTTACTTGTCAACAAAACTAAGTGCATTCGGTGTATACTACCGAATGTTAAATTCGGTAGTATAAACCGAATGCATAATAGGTTATTGACATTAATCCAATTTACAACTTTAGAGATTGCATTATTTACATCGTCAAAGTAATTCTGTCGTCGCTTCAGTTTAAATAAAAGTGAAGTGTCATCAGCAAACAGTACAATCTCGTGATCATCCCTGATAAGAGAGGGTAGATCATTTATATAAATGAAGAACATGAATGGTCCTAGTATTGATCCTTGTGGCACACCCATTGTTGCTACTGACCCCGGTGAACGCTTTCCATTTACGTCAACTCTTTGTATTCTGCCACTTAAGTAAGAAGTAAGAAGGTCTAGAGCGACACCCTTTATGCCATAGTGGTGTAGTTTCCTGATTAATGTATCATCATGTTTTTGTGATTAATCACAAAAAATACCTAAAGCATGGGATGCTTTAGGCATGGGATATCACTACCGCTAGTTCACTTATTTCTTCGGATAGGATTCTCCTTCACAACTTCTTGGAATTTCAAAGTTAATGACTTTATTAGGGTTCCTATTCTCTTTTTGGATTACATCATTCATACTTGTATTCTTGTTTATGTTTTTCCTATTACTTTTCCCTATTTATTTATTTATTTACTCTTAACTTTCTTTGTTTTTTTAATTATTTTTTCATCATTATTTTCATAATTGTCTATTTTCACATCACTTATATCGCTATGTGTCTTTAATCTTTAAATTGACGTAGCCTATACTCTTTAAAAATTGTTTAGTTTTATTATCAGTGGTTGTTTTGTAAACATGTGCTAAGATTTCCGTAAGGTTTCTTCTAAGTAATAAATAAAAAGGATCACGACTGTAATCCCATTCTGTAATCGCATTTATAATATTATTAGGATAGTAAGGAACCCTTCGGGCGCGAGTCTAACTCACACTTGGCCATTTTTTTGTTTTTCTAAAAATAAGACAATAATAATTAGTACTTAAGAGGCTGCCAGTCGCTGATTGCTCTTTTTCGAAACGAAAAAAGAAATACTTCTGAACAAGTCACATCTCCTATTTTTATAAGTATATTACTTCAGGTTCCTACCTAGATTTCTATTAAGCTGAAAACATAATAGCAGAAACTTTTCACGATAAAGATATTATTTCAAAATGATACGTTTTAGAATTTATGATCGAAATATTTTATATACCTACTATTAAAATCAACTTGTGATTAATTGTTAAAGATAGGTAATATGTAGATCTAGATTTCTATTAGAATAGATTTTTGATAAGTAATTATACATAATTTATATCATTAATTTATTCGAAAAGCTAAGGCGGACCACGCTCCGACGTGTGTTTGTCGTCATTGCAGCGGTCAGTAGGATTATTTATCGAAGTGATTAAAGATGGGTACATCTTTATTCACATATACTATACATTATAAAATAGGAGATGTGGCTTGTTCACAAGTATACATTTTTTCGTTTCGAACAAAAACAATCGTCGACTGGGAGCGCCTTAATACTCTACCGGGACAACACGCTCGGATCATGATTTATGGTGGTTTCATTTAATAAGTAAAACAAAACAACAGTTGGGAGAATCAAAAAGAAAATACTAAGAAATATGACATCGACAATATTATTATTTATTATTATTTCGTTATTCTATGACAACGCGGCGTGGCGACGCTGAAGTGTCGCACGTCTGTAAGAACCCTTACTAATTTAACTGAAATAGTTAAAACACAGGTACTTAGTTATCTTGCTCTATTTAGGAATTCTTACCGGCAATGTGATTGACGTTATAATAAAGGGTCGGTGTCATTTTTATACGAAACTTTCAACTAATACACGTTTACATTTAAAGGCAATAAGGTATCAAACTGTTTTTAAATAAATATCAGAATGATCTATTTACCGTAAATGTCTGACTTATTTATTAGTGAAATGTCATTTATGAACATAACACCGGACTAAAATATATTTGTTATTAAATTTTCAGACAGTGTAAACGTATCTTAATATTCACATAGATCATTTAAGTCATGAAATGTGACTCACATGTTTAGCATTTTTGTGAAAAACATAACCTCGATAAGCAAAAATATCAAAATAACTTGTAGTAGAGATAAATACGATACATACTTAGAACTTGTATTAATAGGACAACGCTATGAAAATAATTGAAAATGAAGTATAATTTTATTTTCTTTGGAAATGCACTGTGATTCACATGTTTTTATTTTATACAAATTGCAGTGGCGTTTCGTCACATCTAATAAACTGACATTAAATCCAAATTGCGGAGATTTTGGCGGGAACAGCATTGAGCAAAGTGTTGCCAGATATCAAAAATGATCTTCGAGTAGTAGAAATGGTACAAATAGCTACGAAATTGACCGTGACATACTCTGAGTGACTCACATGTTAAGAATCTCGGACAAATTTAAAATATAGTTTTTTATTGCTAAAGCACCGCGTAGAATAATATTATTATGAATAAATAATAAGAAATATATTTATTATATTAGTTAGATAGTTAAAAAGTTTAACAGAGAACACATTAGAACTTTATGATGATTCAAAACTATTAGAGTGTATAAAAGACATTTCTGTTGTAATGGAACGTGAAAGGTGGCAAAACAAAAAAATGTTTATAAAATACTATTCACATGTAATTATGCTCTAATTTCTATAAAATCTTGAAGAGGGAAGTTCATATTTATAGAAAAGATAGCCCGAATTGAAAAATATTCAACACTGATTCCGTAAAAAATATTGATATTAGTCGGACATTTATTTGTTTGAAATGTACAGTTTTTTTGAAAATGTCTGATATAAGAAACCGAGCGATTTACGACGCGCCCCGCCGTTGGTTGTGACATTGAACCGGCCAATCAGAATGCATTTTTAACGCTCCCTCAGACCCGCACACCTCAACGATTTGACTAAACTATTTTTTTTTTAAATGAATTCGTTATGCGACTTTTGGGCTATGTGGTCGATTCCACCAGCTCATACGAACGTGTTTGTAGCGCACTGAATCATTATTGGGTGCCAATCAATATACATTATTTAGTTTGAACACGTTCGGTCCGAGGCTCTTTGGTTACGTTGATACCAAATGCACTGAGATTGACGGTTTAGTTCGATTTACTAACTAGAGGTAAGTAATACGCAATCATTTCATACATTTTGTATTCTATTGTACCTATATGCCTAAGATTGAACGAAACTGCTCTAACTATAAATGTTTCAGTCTAACGTAAAGTAAAATATTACTGTTAATAATCCTAATAATATTATAAATGCGAAAGTTTGTGAGTTTGTATGTATGTTTGTTCCTCAATCAGGCCTAAACGACAAAACGGATTAAGTTGAAATTTGCTGTAGATGTAGATATAATGGCCGAAGAATAATAGACTACTTTAAAAAATTAAAAACATCCCCAAAACGATAAAAAAAATCAAAAGGGATGATTACTGTATAGATTGCGCTGGTGTGCAACAAATCTGACATCACAGACTAAAATCATTCACATTTTTCTATTCGATTATTGAAATTTGACAGAACAACGTCTGTCACGGGTCGGCTAGTATTTAATATATTATTATTATATTCATCTAAAGACCGTTGCAAACAGTCTATAGGTAGCTCAACTGATCCAGATCACTAACACTAACAGTCGGAAGCGTCCTGAAAATACTGGCGATAAGATTAAAAATAAATTACTCGGAACGTATACTATAATCTATATAAGTACAAAAATCATTGACTGGCCTCACAGCTCAGTCGGTAGTAACTCTGCCTTCTGCGCTGTAGGTTGTGGGCTCGAACCCCACACAGGGCAAATATTTTTGGGTGATAAATTAGTTCTGTGTCTGAGTGTTATGTATAACAAGTATGTATTTACACAAAAAAAAGAATATAAGCATTTTATCAGTAATCTGGTTTCCGTAGTACAAGCTTTGCTTAGTTTGGGGCTAGTTGGTAGTAAATTCGGCCAATATTTATTTATTTATATATTGATAATATCATAAAGATACCCACAATGTTTTCGAATTAAAATCGGTAAGTAAAAGGATAAGGTACCTATCAGCTTAGCCCATATTCTAACCATATTATGTTAACCTGCTCAAGTGTAAGCTGTTTGACCATGTATACGATCGTAACTAGAACAACTTATGCCTAAATCTAGATACTAAGTTTTGCTCTAAAGTAAGTACTCTGGAATATGGAACAAAGTGCATCTCGGCTGTAAAATTACCAAATTAAACAGAATGTTACAAAACTACCCGTAACGCCGAAAGGAGGTTAAGTGGGGCCTTAAAACGAGTCCATTCACAATATTTAAGAACCGTAGTAACGCAAAAAAAAAAAAACATTTATGAATGAAAAATTGAAAAACTATTTGTAGACACTGGTGGCGATTTTGTTGTGTCCAAGCTAAACTTAAAATTTCGTAAAAATACGATCGATCTTATTCCTTTTATATTAAAGTCTAAATTAGAGTCACATCAAAATGACAGTCCTAAAACTTGGGATATTTTAGCCGTTTCTCTATTTTATTTCGCATATTTGACACAACCAAATGTCATCTTAGTCAACACCAATTTACATGTTGATTAAATTTAGCTTGACGTTTCTAAATCTATTACAAAAATCGTAAATTTATTTAAAACTATTCTGTTTTAGAACTGTCACTTTAAGGTTACGCTATTTTAAACTTTATCTTAAAAGAAATAAGATCAATAGTTTTTAGGAATTTTAAATTAAGCGTAGACACAACAGAATCGCCACCAGTTAATAGGTAAAGTAGGTACGAAGGCCTTTCTGTTAAATAATCTGGTTGCCTGACATGACAGCTTACTAGGGTTGACAAAATTATAAATAATTATATTTTTTACGGGGTATTTTGTAACACGTTGTATAGTTTTGCTGCAGTCGGTCGGTGTGTGCAAAGATAACTGCCAGCTATTATATATTTCATGTATATAGGGATATACCCTATAAAGGGCCAATAACCTTAGTATAATTACATTTTGTAGGTTGTGGGTTCGATATTTGCCATTGGTGGGGACCAATGGCAAATATTTGTGTTATGAACATAGATGTTTGTTCTGTGTTTGGGTGTTAATATGTATAATAAGTATGTATTTACAAAAAAAAGTACATAAGCATTCTATCAGTTATCTGATTCCCATAGTATACAAGCTTAGCTTAGTTTGGGGCTAGATGGCGCTGTGTGTAAAGTCCGCCAATATTTATTTTATTTAAAAAAGAAAAGTAACGAAAATTTATAAACCATAGAATTAAAACTATCGTGGTTGTTAATCATTTTAAATAGAAATACGGCAAATTCCCTATGCCGCGATCTGCCGTTGATCGCGGTCGCGGGCGATGCTCATGATTAAGAGCATCTGAATTGTCTCGAAACGTCAGCAATACAAGGGAAAACGTGGTAATTAGCCGTATTTCTATTTAAAATGTATAAACCAATCAAAACGTCAGCAGACGACATAAATATTTGATTTTATACACGCTTTTTGGAACGAAGTTCCTTATCGCGCGTTGTGAAAGGGGGCTAGACGGAAAAAATTCTTACGAAAAGTTGTCACGAAAAGTTGTCACGAAAAGTTGTCACGACACTTTTTTGCTATAGTATATCTATTAATATATATATCTTTTAATTGTGTCGAGGTCGAGGTCTAGGTGGAAGTGGAGGTCGAGGTGGAAGTGGAGGTCGAGATGGAGGTCGAGGTCGAGGTCGAGGTCGAGGTCGAGGTCGAGGTCGAGGTCGAGGTCGAGGTCGAGGTCGAGGTCGAGGTCGAGGTCGAGGTCGAGGTCGAGGTCGAGGTCGAGGTCGAGGTCGAGGTCGAGGTCGAGGTCGAGGTCGAGGTCGAGGTCGAGGTCGAGGTCGAGGTCGAGGTCGAGGTCGAGGTCGAGGTCGAGGTCGAGGTCGAGGTCGAAGTCGAAGTCAAAGTTGATTCCCCTTCCCTTGTCCCACGTTATTTTGTGAGAACTTCGTTCCATCCGGGTGTCCCTTGACACCTCTCAAGTTTTTTTTTAAGCTTAGTTTTAGTAAGTAACTATTAGTTCTACACAAATTTCAGAAAAATGAGTAAAAGTATAAATAAATTTGCTTCTTTAATGACAGCTTCTATCTCAAGTCTGTGATCGACAGAACTAGTGAGCTTATGTGATCTATTTGAAGCCTGTGATCGACAAAACTAGTGATTGTAATCAGTTTCAACTGTCAAATATCCATTATGTAACTGTCAGTACAATACAGTTGTTGGTTTGACTTATTGTACAATGTCGAAGAAAAAAACAATGAGAGAAGCAAGCATGAAGAAAGATAAGAGACGGCTTCGGTACTGATTAAGTGCCTTCACTGAATAAGATAAACCTGACCACAGATTTTTTTTTTGAACGTTTGTTTTATGTATTTTTAAATAGTTTTGTACATACTGTACTCATTATAAAATTAAACTCATTTATAAAAAAATTATATAGAACTCGTTAGAACTCCACACGCTCAGCGCTGTGCGTTCACTCAATTTAAAAAGACTAAACGAACCAAGATATTTAGCAACAAATTCCTCTAATATGCTCCTAAAGAGTCCAACTAACAAATACATACACACTCCAGCAGAAAACTACCCAGCAGAGAACCTGGTCGAAGTACCTACAGTAAATTTTTAACTAGAATTTGCAAAGTACTCTATCACTACATAGTATAAAGCAAAGTCGCCTCCCGCTTCCCGCGTCTGTATGTATGTATGTATGCTTATATCTTTAAAACTACACAACGGATTTTGATGCGGTTTTTTTAATAGATAGAGTGATTCAGGAGGAAGGTTTATATGTATAATAACATGCTTAATATATTAGAGAACCACTGATAATTTTAAGATTTCTAATATGAAGTCGTAAATAAACAATTTTTTTTGCGCTTACATTGCAAACGCTGGCTGAACTCTACGAGATAGATCAAAAAAATTTACTAAATATTGTATACCTTAAAAAGGTCTACAAAAAAGTCCGTGATGGTACCGTTTATCTCTTAGAGATAACCCACAATAATCAATTTCTATCCTTTACTTTTTACCGCGACTTTTTATTTTTATTTTAAATGCTGTTAACGAGTATACAAAGACATTCTGTAATATTTATCTATATATAATATTCTGTATATTTTGGTATCAGCTTTGCACCCGTGCGAAGCCGGGGCGGGTCGCTAGTCAGTTATAAAATTAAAACTATCGTGGTTGTTATTCATTTTAACTACGAGACGTTTCGAGACAATTCAGATGCTCTTCATCATGAGCATTCAATATAAGTATTCGCCGATCTGCCGTTGATCGCGGTCGCGGGCGATGCTCATAATGAAGAGCATCTAAATTGTCTCGATACGTCAGCAGTACAACAAGAAACGTGGTAATTAGCCGTATTTATAGTTAAAATTCTATCAGTTGTCTAGTTCTCATAGTAGCTTCGCTTAGTTTGGGGCTAGATGGCGCTGTGTGATAATATCCAGCAATAGTTTATTATTATGATTATAATTAACTATCAACAAAATAAAGTAAATGGTGTGACTTGTGTAACTGTGTAACTTGTTGTGGCAATATTTGTAAGGAAAATGTTCGATAAATGACGGTTCCCGGATTAAAATTTAACATTTATGATTCACTTTACACCTCCTAATTGAGTGCACTGGATGCTCAATAGCTTTGCGCATGCGCATTCAATATCAATTTTAAACAATTGCCGGTTTCGAATATGCACGGCAAATGTCCAATGATTTATTTTACAAGCTTTTATTTTACTTGCAATGTATGTATGTATGTTTGTTAAGGGGCTCCCAGTCGACGATTGCTCTTTTTCGAAACGAAAAAAGAAATACTTCTGAACAAGCCACATCTCCTATTTTTATAAGTATATTACTTCAGGTTCCTGCCTAGATTTCTATTAAGCTGAAAACATAATAGCAGAAACTTTTCACGATAAAGATATTATTTCAAAATGATACGTTTTAGAAGTTATGATCGAAATATTTTATATACCTACTATTAAAATCAACTTGTGATTTATTGTTAAAGATAGGTAATATGTAGATCTAGATTTCTATTAGAATAGATTTTTGATAAGTAATTATACA
Source organism: Hydriomena furcata (assembly GCA_912999785.1). Classification (NCBI taxonomy): domain Eukaryota; kingdom Metazoa; phylum Arthropoda; class Insecta; order Lepidoptera; family Geometridae; genus Hydriomena; species Hydriomena furcata. Next base: position 8,568,603 of record OU538821.1, read on the forward strand.
TAATTTATATCATTAATTTATTCGAAAAGCTAAGGCGGAACGCGCCGACGTGTGTTTGTCGTCATTGCAGCGGTCGGTAGGATTATTTATCGAAGTGATTAAAGATGGGTACATCTTTATTCACATATACTATACATTATAAAATAGGAGATGTGGCTTGTTCAGAAGTATTTCTTTTTTCGTTTCGAACAAAAACAATCGTCGACTGGGAGCGCCTTAAGGTGGAATCTTGCAACTCAATTTTGAAGCAGTTATCCCCGACTGATTGAGCTGAAATTATGCATACATCTTTAGTTCTGGTGACAATACAATAATATGGTGGCAGCGAGCTGATCTGATGATGAAGTCAGGAGCTGTTCAACAGTCACTCACAACGGAGCTCTTTAGTAAGTACTTCGATTGAGTAAAAACTTTGCATTCTTGTCAAGTTTCAATGACAATGTTATAATTATGATGTGACAGGTTAACGCGCTGGTGCTAGATGGTTATACCCTCGTATTCAAGAACGACACTATGAGAATACGCACCCACAGTGGACGAAATCTTTTTTCATAAACATCACTTTATGTGTTGAGCGGCACTATGGCGCACGCTACCGTGTGCCTTTAGAGCTCAACTTTGGCTAGAGGCACACGACAATGTGCCTCTAGTCACACTACGCAGTGTCGCACAACACATAAAGTGATTTTTATGAAAAAAGATTTCGTCCACTGTCGGTGCGTGTTCTCATAGTGTCGTTCTTGAATACGAGGGTAAATGATTTTACAAAAGCTAGTCATTGAAAAATATTTTTCATCAGAAATTTTAATAATTTGCTGATTTTACACTAAACTGTAATAGTTTATTTATATTAAAGACTACCCCGTCAGACGTATTTATATTCAAATTTAAATAAATTAAAAGAAAAAAACACTTCCAGTTTTACCCGAGTTTAACAGTATTCCTGTGGGTTTTCCAAAAATGTTCTTTCATACTAACCTTGTTCAGACACAAGACACAACAACCAAAAGCCAACTCGATCGAGCCGTTCTCGAGTGATGTCTCTTTCCTATATGCGGAAATTGGTTTTTATATTATATTATCTTACCGCAAAACTGCTATGCAAGCCGCTTAAGTACTACCTTAAGTTTTGCATCTTGAAGTTGAAATGTACCATTTTATCCAGTATCCAGTGCATATTATACTACATTATTAAGGATGTACGTTGGGAATGACAGCTTTATTTCCTCTCAAAGTGCTATACTGAAATTTTTGACTTTTTGTATGGGCTGAGTCTACCCGGATAAGACGGATAAAGTGATAAAACTGCATAATCTTGAAAACCATCAAATTTAAAAATAAACTGTCTGTAATTTACCTAGTATCATTATCCAACGAATTATATAAAAATGAACTGTCTAGCTATTCACAGTTTTGATTAAAAACTAAACTAGCGTTTTTGAAGAGCCAACTTTAGAAAATAAATCTAGCTAGAAAAGTTTCACCATTAGTGTTTCTGTCTATAATTTATCTAGATTAAATCCTTAAGTTATCTTTGTCATAAAAAACATAACTGTATGTTTTGCGGTTATTGAGAAAAAAACCGGCCAAGTGCAAATCGGACTCGCGCACGAAGGGTTCCGTACTATTATCAAAACGGCAAAAAAATCAGGTTTGTTGTACGGGAGTCCCACTTAAATATTTATTTTATGCTGTTTTTAGAGCAAAACATCATCTGTGAAAATTTCAACTGTCCAGCTATCACGGTTCACGAGATACAGCCTGGTGACAGACAGACGGACAGCGGTGTCTTAGTAGTCCCGTTTTTTACCCCTTAGGTACGGAACCCTAAAAACATAAAAAGTAATTCATAATATCTCGTAACCTAACTATTTACCTAACTACGTAGTTAGCATTCCACATGTGACAGTTTGCAAGCTCGTCGCCGCTTTCAAGAATACTAACAGGTTTCCTCACGATGTTTTCCTTCACCTTTATAAACACGTGTAACGCGCATATACATTTTTCGAACAGAAATATCCATTGATGCACGGCCAGGATTCGAACTCGAAATTAATTTGAAATTAATAATGTCTACCTATTCACCTAACTACATGAATTCAATAATTCAATTTCAAACTTTTTAGTCGATCATGTATTACACCACCTATTTACCGACTTACTTTACCGATAGTGGTAAAATAGCGCCACCTGCCAGCGGAATTGCGAATCAAACTCTCAAACCCCGAGCGGTCGCATGAGACCGCGAAAAGTACCTATAATAATGTAGTAACATCAAATGAAACTAGATGGCGCTAGGATGCGAAAACCACGTTTGTTGTATGGGAGCCCCCCCTTAAATATTTATTTTATTCTGTTTTTATTATTTGTTGTTAGAGCAGCAATAGAAATACATAACATAATCTGTGAAAATTTCAACTGTCTAGCTAACATGGTTCATGAGATACAGCCCTGTGACAGACAGACGGACAGACAGACGGACAGACAGACAGACGGACAGACGGACAGCGAAGTCTTAGTAATAGGGTCCCGTTTTACCCTTTGGGTACGGAACCCTAAAAACGATTCTGCATTCATCAAAATAATTTATTACTCGTCTAAATTCGATAGAATATAAATTATATGACAAATTCAATGTTTGGTGTGGTCGCCTTTATCTACCTGGCTATAGCATCTAGCGTTGCGAAATTAAAACGTGTAGGAGCGTGGCCACAACATAAAAGATTTATGAGGTCGATCTCGGTCTGAATTAGCGATAATAGGCGATCTGTGTAAATGTGGTGAGGGGACATGTCCGTCGCCTCATTTGCGAATAGGAAGGTGGGAGTTAATCCCACCTTCCTATTCGCAAATGGTAATAGGTAGGTACTTGCATTTTGCAAGCCGCTTAACAAGTTTCTCTTTGACTCTGTGTTACTCGTACCTTGCAGACCGATACAGGCGCTGAGTAGGTACCTATCGTATAAATCTCATTGCCCAAAAAAGTTAACAAATGCCTGCGAGTATTATGCAGTTGCGTGACAAATTTAAATAAATATAATGTGATTTCCATAAACTTATTTCATTTGATATGTTTTAGTGAGTGACAGACCCTAACTGAAACTGGATGATTGAACGGATGATATTGGTTTTCAGTGTTTTCACTGAATATTTAGATTCTAATTCATAACTGATTCCTGTTTACTAACCAGTGGAATCCGAATATTTTGAAAATGATCAAATATGTCGAAAACAGCAGCATATGTCGATAACATGATAATCATGTTTTTACAAAATAGCCCTGCTGTTTTCGACATATTTGCTCAAAATATCCGGATTATTGAAATATGAATAGAAAAAAGTCTGCCGCGGGTCGGCTAGTCCGTTATATAATAAACTAAACCAAATTACCAAAATTTTAACATTGATCGCATATTGAATGTGACGTGTAACTCATGGACCGAGAAGCAAAGTTGAATATGTACATTGTACAGGAGGCTTATTAGGTACGTAAAGTTAGCCGTGTGACAGCAAAAATGGCATCCTTTCACTGCATAAGGACGATAATTGTCTGCCGCACAGTCAAACAGTTAACTTCAGGTAAGCCCAGATCTGCCGTTCGTATTGTAAGGAGAAAACCCTCAACGACGTTAAATGAGGTCCGTATCTTTTAGTCTAGGTACCTACTTAACATACCAAGGTAGCCAGTACCTAAGCCTAGATCGTGATATGACTAGATCTCTATTTGACTAGTTATTTGGAACCTACATCTCAAAACGACTAGGAAAACTAAATCGCAATACATCTGGATCTAGATTAGAGGCTAAATCAATATTTGTTTTAATAACTAATACATTTTATGACGTAAATGTGTCAAAAATGTGTCGTGACAAAATGTGTCTATTGATATAACAAGTAGGTAAGGGTGAATTTCAACTGCGCTAAGCTTTGCAGAGCGGACCAAACAGTGCTCGCTATTTTTAAACTCCAATATTTGAGCGCTGTCATTGGTCCGCTACGCGAATCATCGCACAGATCCGCGTAGAAAACTCACCCTAACACTAGCCTCTTCAATAATGCCTTTTTATTAGGATGTCATTAAGGCCCTGTATGTCGACGATTGCTCTTTTTCGAAACGAAACAAGAAATACTTCTGAACAAGCCACATCTCCTATTTTATAATGTATAGTATATGTGAATAAAGATGTACCCATCTTTAATCACTTCGATAAATAATCCTACCGACCGCTGCAATGACGACAAACACACGGGCACCATGGGCGGCGCGTGGTCCGCCTTTGCTTTTTGAATAAATTAATGATATAAATTATGTATAATTACTTATCAAAAACCTATTCTAGTAGAAATCTAGATCTACATATTACCTATCTTTAACAATAAATCACAAGTTGATCTTAATAGTAGGTATCAAAGTATTTCGATCATAAATTCTAAAACGTATCATTTTGAAATCATATATTTATCGTGAAAAGTTTCTGCTATTATGTTTTCAGCTTATTAGAAATCTAGGTAGGAACCTGAAGTAATATATTTATAAAAATAGGAGATGTGGCTTGTTCAGAAGTATTTCTTTTTTCGTTTCGAAAAAGAGCAATCGTCGACATACAGGGCCTTAAGACGAGTAACAAATTTGTTTAATGAATGCAGAATCGTTTTTTCGCAATAACAACAAAGCAAACGGTTTTGTTTTTTATGACAAAGATAACTTAGGGATTAAATCTATAGATAAATTATAGACAGAAACACGATTGGTGAAACTTTTCTCGATAGATTTATTTTCCATAGTTGGTTTTTCCAAAACACTAATTTCGTTTTAGCTAAACAGTTCATTTTTATATAATTTGTTAGATTATATCTACTTGCTACCTATATGAAACATAGTTCCTTTTTAAGTTTGATGGTTTCCAAGAAAATGCGGTTTTATCACTTTTTCCGTCTTATCCGGGTAGACTCAGCCAATACAATAAACCTTAACTGTAAAACCCACTCCAACTCCACCTATCTACTTTGTAAACACGTGATTAATAATATACGTGAAAGGGCACGGGCGCTAGTCAGTGCATCAGCAGGATAGCAGTAATAAGCTAATTTTGCTAACTTCCGGAAAACTGGGTCGTACGTTTTAAGTGATACTGCCGAACTAATTACTCCCAAAGCGCACTTTAAAAGTGGTTTTTGCTAAACTTAACGTGATTTAAAAAAAAATAGGATCACGACTGTATTCCCCAAGTACGGTAGACGTTCTCTCAGATCTCCAGACGTTTTGATCCTTTGAAGATGTCTAGTGGGGGTAGTCAGAGGCACGTCCAAACATTATATTGAGCACATGTCCTCATTTTGCAGTAGTTAGCATTCTATACGTGACAGGTTGCAAGCCCATCGCCGCTTATGACAATACTAACTGGTTTCCTCACGATGTTTTCCTCCACCGTTTCGAGCACGTGTTTTTGATGCGCATATAAATTTTTCGAACAGGAAAATCCATTGATGCACGCCGGGATTCGACATGACCTTCAGATTGAAAAGCGAGGTACTTCCCACTCGGCCAACACGGCCAACGCGGCAACACGTGATTTTAAACCTTTTTTATTTCAGTCGATGACAACTGGTTCCAAAATGACAGGGTTGTTAGCTGGCCTGAATGTGACTGTTTTGTACCTAGGAGGTTTCAAAGTGGCTATTGTCATGTGGGTGTATGGGGTTGAAAAGTTCTCCACCGATATACACTTTTGGCTCGGTTTCAAACCAACGAAATTCTGGAAGCTATCCTGGATTTTGCTTCCCATCATACTTTCGGTAAGTTTTCAATGGCTCTACGGACAAACAAATATTTATCGCTGCAGGTAACATTTTAAAAGAGTAGTAGCTATTTTCAACCGATGAAAAGAGGAGGTTATTGACTCGATAAGTGTGTTATTTTTTTGTTGCTTATATTTATCGCGTATCTTTTTACTTGGTGATCCGATTGTAATGTTTTTTTTCCTATTGTGTGTTCTGTGTAGAGAACAGTCTGAAGTTAGTCCTATTGTTTATTAAGGACAAATAGTAATTTTAAAAAAGCTTATTAATCTAATATCGTCTCTAGAATTTTCGATTGAACGAAATATTTTAGGTTTTCTTTTAAGGTTTTACTACTAATATAGCTTTTATGTGTGATAACCTGTTTTCTTATAATTTCAGTCGTTTCTTTTAAAAAGAATTTACATGTTAACCCGAAGTACGGACATAACTTTCATCATTTCAGCAATTGCATGGATTGTGTTTTCTATTTTAATCGTTGGCATTTTACATATAAAAACCATTGCAAAATACTTAGTCCGGAATGTAAGTTTATTTATCAACCTTTCTAACTATACATACATAGGTACCTGTCATTGTCATCCAATAGTTGCAATTTTTTTGTACCTATACTGTACGTTATTTAGGCATACAATGATAATTTCATCTATCTTGTGTCAATGTGTGTGTATTTTACCTTAGGTTGAACTCTTTTGGAAACAGATTGGCGGAATTGGTTGCTTTAATACCTTCGTCCGTTTAGTATTTTAAAATGGATTTCCGCAAGGTCACGCCTGAATCAATTAACTATCTATCTTACTATACATTTATATCTAAACTATAAATATATTACATTATAAATCCAAAAGTTAGTAAGTATGTTTGGATGTTTGTATATTTGTGGCTTAATCACACCCAAACGACTAAATGGATTTAAATAAAACTTGAATGTGCATAATCTGGTATAGAATTGGCTACTTTCTATACAGGTATCACTCGAGTAATGCCCCGGACAGAAGCTAGTAATAAATAAACAAAAGAAACAGTTGAATAAAATACCGAAGCAACCAGCCTCTATTTAGCTCAAATGACTACAAGTTAGAATTGTGAAAAATATAATAAATCGGTTCAGCAGTTTTTCGCATTTCAAACTAACATTTATTTTTCAGAATTTAGCGGCGGCATTTAGTTCAAGTATGAAATACGGCCCACCGGATCCCGAGGATCGAAAAAGACGCAGACGTTTCAATGAGACCATACATTTAAGACAGTGCCAACACAATTGTCATGTTTTAGATGTGAGTTACATGTTTATTTTTAGTACCATCGTTATTTATGTAAAGGTGTGACCAGACATTGCGCGGGAATCGAGCGCGGCAGCCGCGGTGTTATTGTTCATTCGCACGGCATACGTGTCGCGCGCAGCTGCCGCGCTCGATTGCCGCGCAATGTCTGGTCACACCTTAAGGTAAAAGCTGACCCGGCAGACGTTGTCCTGTTAAATTTTAATAATTCCATAGTAAAAAGCTCTTACTCGTATTGTTGTATCCTATCCTAATCAAGAGTAAGCCTCTAACTAAACCATTAAACCAACGAGTATGCATGAAGAATGTGATGAGAGTGAATTAAGGAATTAAGCTAAAGAGGTACTGTACTGTACTGTAACGTAAAATTAGCTCTTTGAATAACGACATATGTATATAAAAAAAAACCGGCCAAGTGCTCGCGCACGAAGTGTTTCGTACCATTATCTATAAAAAAACGGTTTTTGCCATGACGTTTATTGCATGGGAGCCCCACTTAAGGCGCTCCCAGTCGACGATTGTTTTTGTTCGAAACGAAAAAAGAAATACTTGTGAACAAGCCACATCTCCTAATTTATAATGTAGAGTATATGTGATTAAAGATGTACCCATCTTTAATCACTTCAATAAATAATCCTACCGACCGCTGCAATGACGACAAAAACACGTCGGCGCGTGGTCCGCCTTAGATTTTCGAATAAAATAATCTATTCTAATAGAATTCTAGATCTACATATTACCTATCTTTAACAATAAATCACAAGTTGATTTTAATAGTAGGTATATAAAATATTTCGACCATAAATTCTAAAACGTATCATTTTGAAATAATATCTTTATCGTGAAAAGTTTCTGCTATTATGTTTTCAGCTTAATAGAAATCTAGGTAGGAACCTGAAGTAATATACTTATAAAAATAGGAGATGTGGCTTGTTCAGAAGTATTTCTTTTTTCGTTTCGAAAAAGAGCAATCAGCGACTGGGAGCCTCTTAAATGATTATTTAATTCTGTTTTTAGTATTTGCTAATAAAGCGGAAAAATACATCATCTGAGAATTTCTACCGTCTAGCTATCATGGTTCATGAGATACAGCCTTGTGACAGACGGACAGCGGAGTCTTAGTAATAGGGTCCCGTTTTTACCCTATAAGTACGGAACCCTAAAAACGTTTTTTAAAGCCGTGACTCGTCAACCAAGATTAAGCCTACGCATTCTGTTAACATATTTCGAACCTCGAAAGTCAAATCCGCAGTGAGTTTGTATGCTATAGCATAGAATTCATTCTGATTCAGAACTGAAACTCATTTAACCGATTTTCTTTCATAATGTTCGCTATAAACTATTATCGATCTTTGAATATTACGTATCAAAATGAAAAAAAAAGTAATAAAATATTTTATTTATTATTTGGTTTAGAAAATAACAGAACTTCTCAATACATGAACGCCAATAAATTTGCTGTCAAAGTTTTGCAGAAATAGATTACGTTTTATGTTTCACGCCCGTCTCGTTGGTTAATAAAATGAACTCTAATCAATTTTTTTGATAAAATTTAGAATCGTTTTTAATACATACAGTTTTGTTTTTTATGACAAAGATAACTTATGGATTTAATCTAGATAAATTATAGACAGAAACACGATTGGTTAAACTTTTCTCGATTAATTTATTTTCCAAAGTTGGGTCTTCCAAAACACTAATTACGTTTTTACTCAAAACTATGAATAGCTACTAGACCTACCTAGTACCTTTACCCGCAACATCCGCATAAATTCAGGAAATCGATTGTTGATGACTTTATCGTAAAACATTGAAATTCCTAAAAATCAAAAGATAATTTTGGCAAAAAACTAGCCTATATCCGTTTCAAGACTTAAAACTATCTCTATAATGAGGTTTCATCACAATCGGCCTAGCGGCCATGATAACGTCAAGGACTGACAGACAGACAGACAGAGTTACTTTCGCATATATAAAATTAGTATAGATTGAAATAGTATGTTGTGTAATACTAATAAGCAATAATTATAAATGCGAAAGTTTGATTGTTTGTTTGTTTGTTTGTCTAATCACGTCGGTTACTGCAAACGGAAGCTAGTTATTACCAAATAACAATGCTCAAGCCAGAGAAAAATACTCAGAAGTTACTAACGATGCCCAATTATCTGTCTTTCTAGGATTCGTTCGATTGCAATCATTTGCCGTTGATACAAAAAAATATCTCAAGAAACTCGTTAGCAAGTGTACCGTCAGTGAGAGATATCTTCGAAGAGGGACCCTCGCCCAGACTCCGGACATCCGTTGCACTGGAGATAAACTCGCATCATTGACCCAAAACTACGTTGTGTCGTTATAAGCATTTGATTTAGGTAAAACTTTTTATTAATATACAGATTTGATTTAAACAAAGATTTTATTGCTCTCAAGGTGTGACCGAACATAGCGCGGCATTTGGGTGCAGCAGCTGTTTTTTTTGGACGACACAGTCGTGCACACATCACTTCTATGTCTAAACTAATCGCGCGGCACACTTGCGTCCTGTGAATGCCGCACGTAGCTGCCGCGCGTTGTGTTTTGCACACCTTTAAGGCGAGTAATTAATGTGATTGATGAATGCAGAATCGTTTTTTCTCAATAACCGTAAAACATACAGTTTTGTTTTTTATGACAAAGATAACTTAAGGATAAGATCAGATCTAGATAAGTTACAGACAGAATCACGATTGGTGAAACTTTTCTCGATAGATTGGAAAATAACCAAAGTTGACTCTTCAAAAACACTAGTTTCGTTTTTAATCAAAACTATGAATTAAACAGTTCATTTTTATATAATTCGTTAGATAATCATACTAGCTAAATAAATTACAGACAGTTTCTTTTTAAATTTGATGGTTTTCGAGATAATGCAGTTTTATCACTTTTTCCGTCTTATCCGGGTAGACTCAAACCATACAAAATGTCAAAAATTTTACTTATCACCTTAAGGTGTGGACGGTCCCCTTTAGATATCTTCAAGAATCTAAGCGTCTTGGGATCTGAGAGTATGTCTACCGTACTTGGGATTACAATCGTAATCCTATTTATATGTATATATTTTTATTTATACCGTACATATATATATTTTTATATATACCATTAGTACCGTAATTTGTTTAGTTTTCCTATGGGCAAAGGTTTTCTCCTATCTTTGCTAACCATCACTGCCCTTTTAAATCGCATATCGTCTTTTCAAGTCGAAATATAATATTAAGATGTGCATCTGACTATTTTCTTTAGATTCAAGGATCTGCGCCTGGGAGTCAGAGTGAGAGTCTACCGTACATGAGATTTACTGTAGTCATTGTTCTAAATCAAAAATTAAATAGGTTCACCATTATTTTTTTCCGGATCGTCTCTTTAATTTTTGATGGGTTCCACTCAAACTGGCAACTGTTACCTTAAAATCGTTAATCTATTATTAAATTTAATGATTTATCTATATTTCTATATCTCCTAATACTATAAATGCAAAAGTAAGTCTGTCTGTCTGTCTGTGTCGTTATCACGGCTAGCCGATTGTCATAAAATTTTATAGAGAGATAGTTTAAAGTCTTGCGATGAACATTAAGCTACTTTTTTCCCCACAATTTTTATTACGATTTTGTTACGATAAGTCTTCAATAATCGATTTTCTGAATCTACGCGGACGATGTTGCGGTAAAAGCTAGTCGATGATAAAACAAAACGTTTACCAATTTTTGTGCAAATTTGCTTCCCTCGGGTACAATCTATTTTTCAACCCACGTCTACGAAGTCGTTTCCAATTGTATTTCGTTTTCGTTTTTAAGGGTAGTTTCGTTTTTAAAGAGAACAGACGGCACGAGTACATCTGCGTGTCTTATTTTTTACTCAAGAAGAAAATGGAAGGATTTTAGAAATTTTAGTTAGTTGAAAGTACTTAGTTTAGTAACTTTCTCAACTCTCATCACTACGTCTTCTTTCATGCGACATTGCTCTTATCACACGGTTCCTCACTTTATCTCCCAAAGGTACTCCCAAAGTTCTTACACGCCCACTCAATTCGCAAAGTTATTTCTCATTTTCACTGTATTCAATCTTCGGTGTTTCTTTTGTCATACCCGAATGTTCGCACTAATATCTACTCTTTACCAGCTAGGCGTTCCTTTTTTGACACTTGCCGACTGATCAACTAATAAAACTGTAATTTGGTGCTGAAAATAAATGGACTGTTTCAATGGGGCAAAACGAAAACAACCCCTCATAAAGGCATGTAGTGCCCCATTCACTCGGTTTTCAGCAAACGTTTTTCAATGCCATCCTCGCAATAAAAAAACCGGCCAAGTGCGTGTCGGGTCACGCGCGTAGTAGGGTTTCGTCGTTGACACAGCTAACAACGTTATAATTAGTAATTTTCAATGGTATTTGTACCAAAAAAACTGGCCAAGACGTCTCAAGACGTCATATCTGGTTAGACTCAAACCATACAAAAAATCTAAAATTGCAAGCATCACCATAGGTAAAATATGTTTATTAATCGTGAAATATGTCTACAATATAATAAAACTTATTTCTGGCTTTTGAATAGTCGCGATTCAGTATTAAATGTTCCAAATGTCTAATAATGATTCAGAATAATAGATTTGGTTGCCGTCAATGGGTTGTAATTATGTACAAATTGAAATACTTTAGCAAATTAACAATTATTATAATGCTATTGTGCAGTCATTGCTACCACTATAATGCGAGTTGCTGGAAACGGATTCAATAAAATTGAATAATTCGTTACCTATTCACTCATAGTCAATTCAGTTTATGAATATACTAATATTTTAAAGAAGAAAGATTTGATTGTTTGTTTATTTGTTTGTTTGTTTGTATAGAATAGGCTCCGAAACTACTAGACCGATTTGAAAAATTCTTTTACCATTAGAATCCTATTATCCCTGATGAGCATAGGCTATAGAATATTTTTAAAAACGTTAGTTATCCGTATGAAAACTTCGATAATGTAACCCAACGTGTGAAAAAAATACCAAAATAAATCTTAAATCGCGTACGCTGAAAAAACTATGCACAATAGATCAAAGTTACAGTTACTACAGTTTTAAAGAGAACATCAATACCTACAAAAAAAATTGGAATACCATATGTCTAACTATTAGAGAGCCGTATGAAAACTTCGATAATGTAATCCAAGGTGTAAAAAAATACCCATAAAATCATTATTACCTACACCCGTGCGACGCCGGGGCGGACTGCTAGTGAATATATAAATCTAATGTGTAATAAGTACAAACTACGCTCATTTTGCAAACACTGAATAAAAACTGAATAGGTTGCAGAGAGGAAAATTTAAATATGGTTAGAAGCGTTATTGAAATTTTCCATGGCATATTGAAAGGCACCTACGTCATTGAGTTTTATGATACAAAAAATTGTTTAAGCTACTTTATTAAGAGTATTTTTTACTGAATGAACCTGCCAATTTCACAACAAAGTTCTTTCAGAAGTCCTGTTAAAATGGCAATAAGAGGAAGTAATAATGGTCGCTAATGAAGCCGAAATGAAAAGTTATAATCTTCATTCATGAAATGGCCAAATTAAGAGTTTTACCGTTTTTTTGATTTTTTTTGTCGGTGATAATAGATGTTCAAACGAACTTCAGTGAAGTTCGATCACTGTTGTATGAATCGCTTCATTCGAATATTATAACAGTGTAGTATCCTTTAGTTTATATGCAACTTTGCACAATTTTAGAGATAATTTACTCGATACAACAAAATTTGTTGATACTCATCTGTCATCTGTCATCTCATTGTCTATACTTCATTCCTTTTTAGGGTTCCGTACCCAAAGCGTAAAAACAGGACCCTATTTCCGTCTGTCCATCTGTCTGTCACAGGGCTGTATCTCATGACTCGTGATAGCTAGACAGTTGAAATTTTAACAGATGATGTATTTCTGTTGCCGCTATAACAACAAATACTAAAAACAGAATAAAATAAATATTTAAGTGGGGCTCCCATACAAAAAACTACTTTTTTTGTCGTTTTTTATAGATAATGGTACAGAACCGTTCGTGAGCGAGTCCGACTCTCATTTGGCCGGTTTTTTGTGCACGGCAACGAGCGCACACGTTTTACGCAAAATGCTGAAACCCTGTGCAATATCAACGGAATGATAATTCGGTGATAATCGGGCTAGATGCATGGTTTGAACATTCAGTTTCAGTTTACGGAAGCATAATCCACCCTGTTTAGTAAAGAGGTCATGGTACGTTACCTAAGTACTTCCGTAGTTGTACCAGTTTGTGAAGACTGAGATGAAAGATACGGGCCACTTTCAACCTTTGTTTTTACGATTACAATTTTAACATTATGTTTTCCACTGCTGGGTCTTACTTAGGTCTTATTTTGCCGACTGGTCTTTTTTTCAGGACTCTTTTTAGTAACTTTGCCCCACACCTTATCCGGCAACTACAACTATGTCATCGTCATTCAATTTTGACATTTGTACGCTATTAGCATTACAGTGGCCACACAAAAGTACCTATTAGTATTTTAGTCACGCGAATGTAGAAAAAATACTAACTTTGTTGCGTTGATTACTTACTCGAACCTTTATTATTGTAGTGTAGTGATGTGTGGTTTGTAACCCATTTGGTTCGCATTATTTATGACAAAAGAAGAACTACTAAATTTAAACATAATATGTACCTTCTGCCATTTTTGAGTCGTGGAGAGTTAATTGCAGAATTGCGCTCCAGATATATCTTACACAAGAACCTCCGCGACTTCGAGAAGTTATTTTCAGGCAGACTTCAATCTAAGTTGCACCCAGTTCTCTTAGTGCCCCCAAAAAGTTTATAAGTGGTACACACCAAAAGGGAAACCCTCCAAATTTCAAGTAATAGACTGACTAGTGGTTAACATAGATACTAGACTGTACAAGACTAGGCTGTGTGTACATTGATAGATCAGTAAGTCAGTCAGTCGTACGCAAGAGTTTTATAATATTAAGATGAGTAATAAATGTTTTTGATGAATGCAGATTCGTTTTTTCTCAATAACCGCAAACCATACAGTTTTGTTTTTTATGACAAAGATAACTAAAGGATATATTCTAGATAAATTATAGACGGAAACACGATTGGTGAAAATATTCTCAATAGATTAATTTTCCAAGGTTGGCTCTTCAAAAACACTAGTTTCGTTTTTAATCAAAACTATGAATAGCTAAACAGTTCATTTTTATATAATTCGTTAGACAATCATACTAGCTAAGTAAATTATAGTTTCTTTAGGTTTTATGGTTTTCAAAATAATGCAGTTTTATCACTTTTTCCGTCTTATACACCCAGTATAAGACGGAAAAAGATCGCGTCTCAGCCCATACAAAAAGCCAAAAATTACACATATCACCTTAAGTTAAACCGTGCATATTTTCGGGATAAAAAGTAGCCTTTATGTCACTATCCGGTCCATAAACTATCTGTATGCAAAAAAATATGTAGATCCGTTGCCGCATGAAAGAAGGTCAAACTAACAGGAGTAAAATAGGGGATATTAAGTAGGGTTTATTTTTGAATAGAAGTGCCCAAAATGCTGCTCACTATCTGCAGGTTCAGGGCTTAAAAGTCGTAAAGCTTGCACGTCATTGTTGATCCACGCCGTCCGACCAGGAACAGTTAGGAACAGTTAGGAACAGTTAGAACAGTTAGGCTTCGTATGTCACGTCGGGAATTTAAATGTCCGCGTTTACTTAGAAAACAGATTTTCAACGAGTTACACATTTTATATTAATTTACTTCTATTTTCTTACACCTTGGGTTATATTATTGAAGTTTTAGTAGGGATCCCTATTTTTTTCTTTTAATACATATAGCTTATGTTACTCAGATTTAATGTAGCATTCAAATGGTGAAATATTTTTTCAAATCTGTCCAGTAGTTTCGGTGCCTATTCCAAACAATCAAATCTTTCCATTTTATAATATTAGTTTATAATTTGTTTAGTTCGTTTTAATACAGGGTTGGTTTAAAAATAAAGAAAATTTAGATAAGTTGCCTGGAAATTGTAAAATTCGAAAAACTAATGGGACTATTAACATTAAACAGGACGTCTGTCGGGATAGCTAGTAAATATTAAAATATTCGTGGACATTTTACACATCTTGACCCTTACTAGCAAAGCTTATACTGTGGGGGTAGCCAGAGGCACGTCCAAACATTATATTTGGGACATGCCCACATTTTGCAGTAGTTAGCACTCCATACGTGACAGGTTGCAAGCCCATCGCCGCTTATAAGAACACTAACTGGTTTCCTCACGATGTTGTCCTTCACCGTTGTAAGCACGTGTTTTTGATGCGCATATAAATTTTCGAACAGAAAAATCCATTGATGCACGCCGGGATTCGAACCCACGACCTTCAGATTGAAAGTCGAGGTACATCACACTCAGCCAATACGGCTAACAATTATAGTACTCTTTGTAAATACACTTAATATACATAGCACCCAGACACCGAACAAATATTTGTCTTGGGTGGATATTGTGTACACAATAGCACAGTAGACAGATCTATTTAATACACATCAACTGAGCTGTGAGGCCAGTCATGTATGAAACATACCACCGGATATAACTAGGATTGTTAGAGAACTTGTTTTAAAACCACTGTAAATGTAAAACGAAACTCAACGAAACGCAACGAAACGCGGCAAAACTGCAACATAGTTAAAACATACACAGTTAGGTGGATTTCGTCAGCATTGCCGGCAGGTATTTTTATTTTTCAACACCGGTTCGGTTGTATAAAAACTACTCCCATAAACTAAATCTAGATGTTATTTTTCAAACTATCTTGATTATTAGACATAACTATAGATGTTTAGTTAATACTTAATTGCAATAAATATAAAAATTAGTTGAACAAAAAGGTGGGCTTTTTATGTTAATGGTGAAAGCATTTTCTGCCTGCCAACCTCAAAGGTAACAAAAAATAAAGTTGGCGTGCTAGTAGTTAAAAAACAAATTAAACAATATACGTAACATTACCTAAAGTATAAAACTAATAATTTCTATAAAAATAACAATATTATAATATCAATAGATGTTCAGACAATGCATGTTTCTTCAGATTCAGTTCATTAGCGGTCATTATTGCATCCTTCCTATAAAAGGATTTATAAAAAAAAGCGAAATGTGTGCTGGGACACATAGTAGAAGTGAAACCCCCTTACCACGCGATATATCGTCTACCCCTACCAAGCGACCGCAACGCTTTTTCTAACAGAAAAAACTTTAAAGTCTATAAAGAAGTTTCAATACAAAAAAAACCAGTCACACACATCCGTCAGTAATAAGCGATTTAATTTTCACTTTAGGCATTGACAGGGGTTAGTGTGTCTTGATCTTTCAGTATTCGGGAGATCTAGATCACTAACCTTAGTCGAATCGACGACGCCTTTTCAAAAAAACCTCGAAATCTTTTGGGCGCGCGGCCGTATAAATTTATTTTACTAATAAAACCCATAAAACCCCTCCATTAAATGTGTAGTCGAATCGACGAAGGTTAGTATTAAGCGTTTAAAAATAAGGTTAGTGATTTGGGTTAATATACCCTGTATTTTGTTTGTCGCAATTGGTGTGTAATTAAGGTGATAAGTGAAATTTATGACGTTTTGTATGGGCTGAGTCTACCCGGATAAGACGGAAAAAGTGATAAAACTGCATTATCTCAAACACCATCAAATTTAAAAAGAAACTCTGTAATTCACTTAGCTAGTAAGATAATCTAACAAATTATATAAAAATGAACTGTTTAGCTATTCATAGCTTTAATTAAAAACCGGCCAAGTGCGAGTCGGACTCGCGCACGAAGGGTTCCGTACTATTATCAAAACGGCAAAAAAAACACGTTTGTTGTACGGGAGTCTCACTTAAATATTTATTTTATGCTGATTTTAGAGAAATACATCATCTGTGAAAATTTCAACTGTCTAGCTATCACGGTTCACGAGATACAGCCTGGTAACAGACAGACGGACAGCGGTGTCTTAGTAGTCCCGTTTTTTACCCTTTAGATACGGAACCCTAGAAACATAAAAAATAATTCATAATATCTCGTAACCTACCTATTTACCTAACTACGTAGTTAGCATTCCACACGTGACAGGTTGCAATCCCGTCGCCGCTTTCAAGAATACTAACAGGTTTCCTCGCGATGTTTTCCTTCACTGTTATAAACACGTGTAACGCGCATATAGGTACATTTTTCGAACAGAAATATCCATTGATGCACGGCCAGGATTCGAACTCGAAATTAATTGGAAATTAATAATATCTACCTAGGTACCTATTTACCTAACTACATGAATTCAATAATTCAATTTCAAACTTTTTATTCGATCATGTGAAGTACCACCTATTTACCGACATACTTTACCGATAGTGGTAAAATAGCGCCACCTGCCAGCGGAATCGCAAACCTCTTTCATCTTACCTCTCAAACCCCGAGCGGTCGCATGAGACCACGAAAAGTACCTATAATACGTAGTAACATCAAATGAAACTAGATGGCGCTGGAATGCAAAAATCAAGTTTGTTGTATGGGAGCCCCCCTTAAATATTTATTTTATTCTGTTTTTAGTATTTGTTGTTCGAGCAGCAATAGAAATACATAATCTGTGAAAATTTCAACTGTCTAGCTATCATGGTTCATGAGATACAGCCCTGTGACAGACAGACGGACAGACGGACAGACGGACAGCGAAGTCTTAGTAATAGGGTTCCGATTTTACCCTTTGGGTACGGAACCCTAAAAACGGTATATAAGGCGAGTGTGAATGGGAGCGTTGGAAGAGGAAGACCTCGGCGTATTTTCCTGGACCAAATTGGTGACGTTTTGTTATTAAAAACTGGCCAAGTGCGAGTCGGACTCGCGCACGAAGGACTCCGTACGTACGTGTTACGTAACGTAGTAACATCAAATGAAACTAGATGGCGCTGGAATGCAAAAATCAAGTTTGTTGTATGGGAGCCCCCCTTAAATATTTATTTTATTCTGTTTTTAGTATTTGTTGTTCGAGCAGCAATAGAAATACATAATCTGTGAAAATTTCAACTGTCTAGCTATCATGGTTCATGAGATACAGCCCTGTGACAGACAGACAGACGGACAGACAGACGGACAGCGAAGTCTTAGTAATAGGGTTCCGTTTTTACCCGTTGGGTACGGAACCCTAAAAAGGCCAGGTCAAGAGTTCTCTAAAACGACGAGCGTGCATGAGGAATGTGATGAGAGTAAATGAAGCTAAAGGAGTATGTCAGGATCGTAGCAAGTGGAAAGCCGTGATCTCTGCCTACCCCTCTGGGAAACAGGCGTGATTTTATGAATGTATGTATGTAAAAAACCCGCGTTACTAAATTAGATTACGAAAATGACGAAATCAGAGTGTTGATTTATGCAGATTTCCATGGATAACTAAGCTCTTTGATGAGTCATGACATATTTGTACCTATGCCCGCGAAAGGTACGGGCTTGATCAGCAGCATGGAATTTAGTGCACGTTCTGCTAATATTTGTTTTGTTGCGGTGCAGTCAACGACAAACAACGTTAAACACGACCAATGGCGAAATTCGCTGTTTTACTCCTATCAAGTAATCAGGTGAATTTCGTATTGTTGATAAGTTTATTATGTAGGGAAGTGTCCACTCGTAAATTTTAGTGTAGGTATATTGGTATATTACCCTCCTTACAACAGCCGAATATTGAAATCAGTTCAGAGATTTTTTCGTTGACCACTGATGAAAAAAATAATCCTTACTGTTAGATCTGACTGTTGACTGGCTTAGTTGGTAGTAACTCTGCCTTCTCGCTGTAGGTTGTGGGTTCGATCCCCACCCAGGGTAAACATTTGTGTGATGAACATAGATGTTTGTTCTGTGTCTGGGTGTTACTATGTATATACAAAAAAAAAGTAAATAAGTATTCTATCAGTTATCTGGTTCCCATAGTACAAGCTTTGCTTAGTTTGGGGCTAGATGGTGTTGTGTGTAAAGTCCGCCAATATTTATTTATTTTAGATCAGAACTACGTATGTTTAAAGTATACATATTATTGTTCGTAAGTCACTGTTGTGTGTCTATTTTATAAAATACTAGCTAACACGGCCACGCGTTGCTGTGTCAACAGATATCGCGACTATAAATTGAGATGTTAGCTACCCTATCTTTCAAGTTGTATCAAACTGCACACGGTGTGCAAAGTTTGATTGAAATCGTTTAAGTAGTTAAACACGTGTTGCTTTAATTTTATTAAAAACCATCAAATTTTATATTTCAGTATCCTCTCAAAATTTCAAACTTGTATCATTAGTGGTTTAGGCTTGGCGTTGATAGATCAGTCTGTGTAAGGCCTTTGCCTTTTGTATACATAGATTTTTCTACACACAATGTTCAGATGCATTTCATTTTCCACTGTAAGCCTCTTCTAACTTCTTAGCCGGAATAGTTGGATCATCCGGCAATAAAATATTCAGAACGGATAAAATCGGATGGCTTCGATAGCTGCGTTGGCTTTCCGGGACCGTTTTTCATCGGATGTTCGGAAATTTAATCTCGGCGGATGCTTCCGCGCTTACAAAATGCTAACTAAAACATCACGTTCGATATACCTATACTATAATTATTAATAACCTTTTTTAGCATACATAGTAGTAAATTTATTAGGCCTTTCATAATTAACTGCACGGGTTCATTTAAGGGTCGTAATCATTGGATTAATAAAGTTAAATCTAATATAATAAAATGTTACGTTGTATTATTCTACGTAGGAAGGTATTAATAGGTCATACTCATACATTATTATACAGGGCGTCCCACGGATAAACGGATATGCCACATGGAGGGAAAGTACTCTTAATACTGTAAATGGAACATTTTACTGAAAGAAGACATTATTTGAATTTATAAAACCATTTAAAATGTTAAAATTCGTGGTCTTCCTTTTATTTCTGACACTATGTTATTTATAAAAAAATAATCCGATGAAGCCTTTCGATCGGTATGATAAAACTACAGGATTATTTTTCTCGTGTAACGGAATCGATTCCCGGTTCAACCATGTAATTATTTAAAGATCTATGAATGCAGTTTAAATTGTTTTATAAATTCAAATAATGTCTTCTTTCAGTAAAATTTTCCATCTACAGTATTAAGAGTACTTTCCCTCCATGTGGCATATCCATGGGACGCCCTGTATATGTAAAAAAAAAAAAAAAACATAAATTGAAAAAGTTTATTTTTTAATAAAATGCAAAAAATTATACAAAAAATACTGTTAGTTTTTGTTTGTAGAATCTGTATTTTCAGTTGGTAAAATGTATTAAATGATAATAAATAACCAAGTACCTATATGTATTACATATACAGCTAGTGATTATTATTATAATAATTAAAAATATCAGTCTAGGTATTATTTTTAAGTTTAATTATAATGTATAATTTTTTGTAAAATTTTTCACTCACTGCAAAACTTTTAAAAAGTTTTCAAAACTTTTTGTATACTAACAAATTTCTTTGGCAGTTCATCGTACTGTATATTTAGAAGAAATAAATTGAAATAGACCCGAATCATTCATAAAAGCATATCATGGACCAAACTCCATATCATGTCTCGGCTTAAGATATAGCGTAAAGCGTTTGTCGCTCAATAAGGGGTCCCGGTAAGGATCTACCGCCCGCTATAAGCGGATGGAGTCGGCCAGACCACGGTCGATAGACTACTAGGCGCATGCCCGGGCTCTTGCCGCCGTACTAGCCGAGCCCGAGCGCGCTCGTATCAGTAGTCCAGCCAGCACGTCGCTGGAACCGCGCTCCCCGTGGGGAGATCGCGATACACGCGTGTGTAAACATGCACGCGTCTCGTGCCGGTGGCCGTGGGGCCGACACCTCTGCGATGCTCATAGCCCTAGCGTTCGTTTGTTTACCCCCAGTAAACCAAGTTACGTAAGTATCTTACACTTTTAATTCATAAGTTGAAGCTGCGACACGATGATCGCATCGCCGACGACGTACCATACACGTACCCGAGAAGCCATAGCGGGCGTGTAAATCTCTCAAAGCTGAGAGTTCGCATCGTTCGACGCGACTCGGATTTTCTCACAACATTGTTTCTGTAATAATTCTCACCGACATACTAATAATAAAGATTTTCAGGCTTTTATGGCGTGTTTTCGTTTATTTTTATTACACTATAGATAATCGTCTTATCCTTTTAATTTTAATAAAGCATAAATTAAAGATTTACCTAAATAAATAACTGCGTTTCGTTGCATTGTGATGCGATTTAAATCGTTTTAGTTATTGTATTAATATACCTACTGTAATATACCTACCATCGTCATAATCCATACGCTGCATAATACAGTAGGTATGTATTACGACATCGCTGTAAGATAAATCATAAAAATAAATTGGGAGCGCCATTGGTTCCCTTGAGAACGATTTTTCGCTGTTACCCTGATTCATCTTAGCGTTGTACGTAACCTGAATAATAGAAATATTGACATTAGATAGTTACGGATACTGTTTCTTATACTTCTTACTGGGTACTAATAAACATATTGGTGATTAGGTTTAGCCGCACATAAAATGTAGGTATACCTAATACAGATACTCGTACATAAAGAATCTAATTGAGCGCAATACGAGGAGTAACGAGAAGGAAGATAAGAGAGGTTATACTTACGCATGAGGGGGGGGAAAGAGACAACTGACTTTTTATTTCGTGAAAATATTTTGACACTATGGTTTACTTCACTAAAACATAATTTTAAACATTTTATTGAAGTATTTGGGCTGTTTTGTTTTATAGGATATATAATTTAATCAGTAAGTTAATAGTATAAGGTAGGTATCTACTAGGCAACTGGATGATGGCGTTTTAGACAGTATTAAGGCTTTTGTCGTGGTTTTCTGAGTATTATAGCAGGAATCTACATAGCAAAGTCACGGCAAAACTCAGCACCACACACAGGTAATTCTTTAGGGTTCCGTACCTAAAGGTTAAAAATGGCACCCAATTACTAAGACTTCGCTGTCTGTCTGTACGTATGTTCATCTGTCAGTCACAAGGCTGCTCATAAACCATGATAGCTAGACAGTTGGAATTTTCACAGATGATGTAGGTATTTCTGTCGCCGCTATAACAACAAATACTAGAAACAGAAAAAAATAGTATTTAAGTGGAGCTTCGAGACAAAAATTGTGATTATTTAGCCGTTTTTTATAGATAATGGTTTTATAGATAGTGGCACTTGGCCGGTTTTTATACATTTGTTTATTTATTTTTAGACTACCAAGTCAAAATATATTTATTGCTCGAAATATAGGAAAATAAGGTGTTCTTCTAGTAATTTAAGAGCCGTGCTCTTGTCGGTGTTGATGCAGCTTTCTCCACCTGTTCCTTTTCAGCGCCGCCTCCTTGACTTCCTTATACGACGCGACAGCTTCCTTTTCTTTTATCTGGTTCATATAGTTCCTATTTTACCACTTTTTCGTCGTGACTTATAATGTATGTATATTTATGCCAAATTACGGCTTTGTAGTACTGAGCTGCGGATAGACGGACGGACGGACGGACATGGCGAAACTATAAGGGTTCCTTGTAGACTACGAAACCCTAAAACAGTCATAATACACTTCTTCAACAAAGAACAAATAGGCATTACACTATTATAATAATTATTATGAATGCGTTTGTTACTCAATCACGTCGTAACCGTTGTATTTTCTGTTATTTTTATTATAATTGTTTAATTAGGACTTAGGTGGAAACATAGAACAATTTGCATACCTACGGGTACTACTTAAGCAAGGCCGCAGGCGGAAACTAGTCAACTTTAACTTACACATTAGTAAAAATACGTCTAATATTTTTATAGCGCTAAATATTTTTGTAGGATAGTATTTTTATTTTGATAGACACCCAACTAGATATCAAGAATATTTTATTTTAAAAACTATTGTTTTTGATTTCTTACAACATAGTCGTAATTCGACTATATTAAATTGAGTTCTTTGACTAGTAACATACAGACGGACAGACAAATAACGTTATGAGACCATAGGTAATACCGCTTTTATTCAAACTTAGTTTGAAACAGAAACAACCCAAAAACATTAACAAAAGTATGTTAGTTTTATAGTTTGCTAGCACGGAACCCACAAAACACACGCGATGTCTGGCTCGTGGTTTAAACTAATATTTGGTTAAAATTAGATTTTGAACTATAGTTTTTTTGTACCTCAACTTTTAATCTAATCATCTCAATCAGTTTTTCGATTACATAAAGTAATTTGCGCATTAACACGTGACAAAAAACAACGGTGAAGGAAAACAGTATACAAATAAGCGACGATGAGCTTGAAACAAATGATGGACTTACCTCTAACTACGTCCTTTAGAAGTTTTCTAGGATCTGAGCGCTTACCGAGCGAGCGTTACCTACCGTACTGGATTACACTTGTAATCCCATTTTTAGAGTTCCGTACCCAAAGGGTAAAAACGGGACCCTATTAGAAAGAAAGAATTAATAAATTTATTTTGTGTCAACATAATCTCTAAAAAATAAACAAAAAATGACATACATAATGGCAACATTGACAACAAAATTATTACTAAGACTTTGCTATCCGTCTGTCTGCCCGTCTGTCTGTCACAGGGCTGATGCTAGACAATCATCTCATGAACCATGATAGCTAGACAGAATTTTCACAGATGATCTTTAACAACAAATACTAAAAACAGAATAAAATCAATATTTAAGTGGGACTTCCTTACAACAAACGTGTTTTTTTCCCGTTTTTTATAGATAATGGTACGAAACCCGTCGTGCACGAGTCCGACTCGCACTGGGCCGGTTTTTTATATGCAATTTCGTAATTTAATGGTCGGTTTTATTGGTCAGTTTCATAATATTTTTATGACTGTCAGAGATTAGAAAAATTATCT
Source organism: Hydriomena furcata (assembly GCA_912999785.1). Classification (NCBI taxonomy): domain Eukaryota; kingdom Metazoa; phylum Arthropoda; class Insecta; order Lepidoptera; family Geometridae; genus Hydriomena; species Hydriomena furcata. The sequence goes on from OU538821.1 coordinate 8,592,705, forward strand.
TGTTAAAGCTACTATAAAGAATGGTAATAAATATTATTAATACTAGTAGTTTACGTCGTGTTGCCCGAGTGGGAGATACCTTGACTTTCAATCCAAAGGTCGTTATTTTGAATCCAGACCGTGTATCGTCGGAGCTATAAAAAGGAACATTTGTGTAGGAATATATAAAATTAATATCAAAAAACTACGGTCTGTTGGAACTGTAATATAGTAAAAACAATATGTTAACAAACAAGAAAACGCAATCAAGAAATATGTTCAATAATGTCGCATGTTTTGCTCACTCACTCATTGGTTTTGGGTGAAACTTAAAAAACTGATTTCGGTGAAGGAGGAACCATCAATATACAAGTTTGTATGGAGCCCTCAGTGCGCGAGTCAGACTCGCACTTGCCCGGTATTTTTTTCGTAAATTTGATAGTGTTTTTCAATATTTACAAAATTTACAATTATGATTTTATGGCTTAAGGTGATAAGTGAAACTTTTGACGTTTTGTATGAGCTGAGTCTACCCGGATAAGACGGAAAAAGTGATAAAATGCATTATCATGAACCATCAAATACAAAAAAAATTGTCTATAATTTAGGTATGATTATCTAACGAATTATATAAAAATGAGCTATTTAGCTATTCATAGTAATGATTAAAAACGAAACTAGTGTTTTTGAAGAGCCAACTTTGGAAAATAAATCTATCGAGAAAAGTTTCATCAATCGTGTTTCTGTCTTTAATTTATCTAGATTAAATCCTAAGTTATCTTTGTCATAAAAAAACAAAACTGTACGTTTTGCGGTTAATAAGAAAAAACGATTCTGCATTCATCAAAAACATTTATTACTCGTCTTAAATAACTTCAACGTTTTATTTACTGTAAATGAATATAAAAACCGATTGGTCATACTTTTATTGTTAGATGTATAATAATTTTATCATTGGAATATGGCTCTTTAAAACATTTTAATCGTTTTAGGCCACAAATCATAAAATGTTTAATTGATAACTCTAACATAATTTAGTAGGTATACAATAATAAATGTTTAAATGTAGTACCTACCAAATTTAAAGATACTATTTTAAGTGTGTGAAGCCGTGTTGGCCAAGTAGGTACCTCGACTTTCATTTCGAAGGTCGTGGGTTCCAATCCTAGCGTGCATCAATCAAAACACGTGCTCAAAGCGGTGAAGGTAAAAATCGTGAGGAAACCAGTTAGTATTCTTATAGCGGCGATGGGCTTGCAACCTGTCACGTATAAAATGCTTACTACTGCAAAATGTGGGCATGTGGCAAATATAATGTTTGGACGTACCTCTGACTACCCCCACTAGACATGCTCAACGGATCTAAGCGCCTTGAGTTCTGAGAGGATTTCTACCGTACTTGGGGATTATAGTCGTGATCCTATTTATTTTTTATTTTATATTAATAGTATTTAGGATAATGCATTCCTATAACTTTTCGTCTTACCTGAGTAGGTGAGTAGACTCCATAAAAAAACCGAACAATTTAAAGTCTATCGAATAACAATCTCCCACGATAAAAAAGTTGTGCTGCATTACAGCATTGTTTGGCCAGCGGTTGGAAACGAGCCCATCGTGATAGTAATGAATCAATGCAGGTTTCAATTCTATCACATTTAGCAGAACAAGCCGGAAAAAAGCTTTGCAGATGACACAGTAAAATAAGCCAAATTAATATGACGAAACATCATAATATATTTATAGTGTGATAAGAATGTTGAGGTGTGAAAGTAGACGTAGTGATGTGGATTCAGAAAGTTATACATAGATTTTTTGGGCTCGTAAACAAAAAATCACGTTTGTTCTATGGTCCCTTAAATGTTTATTTTATTCTGTTTTTAGTATTTGTTGTTGTAGCGGCAGCAGGAATACATATTCTGTGAAATGTTCAACTGCCTAGCTACCGCGGTTCATGAGATGAAGCCCTGTGACAGACAGACGGACAGCGTAGTCTCAATAATAGGGTCCCGTTTTTACCCTTTGGGTACGGTACCCTAAAAACAGGTATATATGACGAGTGCAAATATAATCGTTGGAAGAGGAAGATATCGGCGTATTATCTTGAACGAAATCGGTGACGTTTTGGAAAAAGGCCAGATTAAGAGTTCTCTAACCCGGTGAGAATGCATAAAGAATATGATGAGAGTGAATGAAGCATAAAAGGTTAGTCGGGATTGTATTCATTGGTAAGCCGTCGTCTCTGCCTACCCGGGAAACAGGCGCCTTTGAGTTAAGTTTTAATCCCGTTTTATAACTTTTGTTGAAAACTACGCGTCTATAGACTGATTTAAATTTCATTAAAATCCAACCAGACATTGTGGAGTAATCGGTGTTCATTTTATATTTATAAATAGCGTAACCCTCCTTCTTTTTCCAGTAGGTTTAACATATTAGCAGTATTCGGGAAAGGCAGCATCCAGCCTCCCAAGTGAAACGAGACGACAATTATTTAGAACTTTGTTATAATCCAACATTCGGCGAATCAGAGTAAAATTATTTCTTTTACTGAGGTACGAACACGAAATGTTGATTTCGTGCTACACATTTGAATCTCCAACGATCCATATTCTTGGCGTTAACTAGATTTCAGCCATACAGTAGATGCAAGTTGTTGACAGCAAAGCTGCCATGCCAGCCTTATATTAGGTTACAAATTACTATTCATGATATTCATAAAAGCTCTGCCGCGCAATTTACACCATGTCAGACCACATAGAAACAATTGAATCTGAGCTATTATCAAGTTAGTCTTCATTCTTTTACGCAAATTTTAACATCATACGCGTCATCCTAATAAAATATTATAAATGCGAAAGTTTGTGATAAGGCTGCTATGTTTGTTCCATAATCACTACATAGTATAAAGCAAAGTCGCTTTCCGCTTCCCGCGTCGTATGTCTGTATGTATGTTTGCTTATATCTTTAAAACTACACAACGGATTTTGATGCGGTTTTTTTTAATAGTTAGAGTGATTCAGGAGGAAGGTTTATATGTATAATAACATGCTACCCATGCGAAGCCGGGGCGGGTCGCTAGTTAAAAATAAACGACAAAACGGATTATTATTTTTTTTCCTATGCGATTATTAAAAATTGACAGGAAAACGTCTGTCACGGGTCGCCTAGTTAACAATAAAACGGAAAATGCTAACGTGGTAGGCTAGTTTGTTTCATTTTAAGGATTAAAATATTCTATCAAGCGTTTATCCTACTAAAATATTAGGATTATTACAAAAATAATAAACAAATCTGGTTTTTAAAGATACCAAGGCGAACCTTTCGTGATCTGTGAGTGCTATTGACCTTTTCCAATTGCAATACTTACTTGAACCATCTAGTGACGTAAATAAGAACATAAGTTCAATTGAATTTGTAATTCAGGTTGATACATAATATTAGTAAACTTATAGAACGATACAAATAATAGAGACACAAAAATATAAACACGATAGGCATTAGAACGTGTTTTAAAATTTATTTGTATTTAAAAACTACAAAGTTCATTAGTAAAATGAGTGCCGCGTAAGATTAATTGACTAAACTAAGAGTGCGACTTAAAAAACAAAAACTTAAAACTTAAGCCATTTTGCGTGCGATACGCATCAGAGATCAAAATCTAAAAAACCGAAATAAAAAAACTGTTGGTTCTATTTCAGGTACTAAAACACGCGCGGTAGTAGTTCATTATGTAATGTAATGTGTCAAGTGAATAATCCAAAAATCTTAGAGTTACGTTCCGAAAACTCCGCAGTTTGACTCTGCCTATTTTTTTTCACTCGTTGCTTTATAAATCGGCTGTTTCATTAATTGTTCTCCTTGTAAAACCGTGTAAATATTTGATTTTGAATTAAATACGATTATTAAAGAGATTTGTGTTGTGACCGCTAACAATGAGAGATAACAGCAGAGGTCAGCCTTGCGCTGTTTTGTTGTCGAAAAGGCAGCGTTGAGATTAAATAGACAATGAAGTTGATTTATCTGAAGAACAAAACAAAGATAAAATAGTCAAAGTACGAAGTTATTTTAAAGAATAAACAACCTTGGTTGTATCAGCAAAACGTCAAAACTAGGTGGACTGCTCATGATAACTGTGCCCACATCCCTGCTGGTAAATTAAACAATAGAAATACGATACGATTTTCTCCAACAATCGCACTTTTAACCGATAATAATATTTTATTACTTTCACACTAAAAACAACATTATTTTTAACACAATTGCTGACATATACGATTATATTCATAAAACTCCTTCTCAAATAACATTGCTTATTTTATGATGATAAAAATAACGAATGTAGCTCGTAAATAAAAATAACCAACACAGAATACGGCTTGCAAAGAACAAATTGAACAGCGGTGCATTATCTTTTTTCATTTGTTCATTGCTCTCGATTTGCATTTCAAAGTCAACTGGGGTTTCTCGGCTACTGAGATTACAAAATGCACGATTTCATATCTGATTGTCTAGTCTTTCACTGATGCCAGCAAACAGTCAGTCATGTTTTGTAGTGTTTAACACACCAATAAAAGCTACACCGAGCTTCATATCTGACGGGTACAACACATACTTTGCATTAGAGGCAGCATTTAGAACTGTAAACTGTTAATGTTGAACTATAATAATAATAATATTGGTGGACATTTGACACAGCGCCATCTAGCCCCAAACTAAGCAAAGCTTGTACTATGGGAACCAGATAACTGATAGAATACTTATATACGTTTTTTTGTTGTAAATACATACTTATTATACATATTAATACCCAGACACAGAACAAACAACTGTGTTCATCATACAAATGTTTATCCCGGGTGGGGATCGAACCCACAACCTACAGCGCAGAAGGCAGAGCTACTACCAACTGAGCTGTGAGGCCAGTCAACTTAGCAACTTAGCCACTATGACTTGTATGCAAACGGATCTCTATCTCCTATGGCATGAAAGCATACCATTGTGGATGCTTGCATGCTGCAAAAGCAAGAGGCATCTAGTATCATTTTCAAGTAACTTGTATGAATAACAAACATAGTATGTATATATTGAACTAGCGACCCGCCCCGGCTTCGCACGGGTAGCATGTTATTATACATATAAACCTTCCTCCTGAATCACTCTATCTATTAAAAAAAACCGCATCAAAATCCGTTGTGTAGTTTTAAAGATATAAGCAAACATACATACATACATATTACATACAGACGCGGGAAGCGGAAAGCGACTTTGCTTTATACTATGTAGTGATGTGGATATCTGTCACAGAGATGAAAAAAATAAATTCAGCTAGAATGCACGTTGAGCTGCAAAAGCAAGAGGCATCTAGTATCATTTTCAAGTAACTTGTATGAATAAAAAACATAGTATGTATATATTGAATGTGGATATCTGTCACAGAGATGAAAAAAATAAATTCAGCTAGAATGCACGTTGAGCTGCAAAAGCAAGAGGCATCTAGTATCATTTTCAAGTAACTTGTATGAATAAAAAACATAGTATGTATTATATTGAATGTGGATATCTGTCACAGAGATGAAAAAAATAAATTCAGCTAGAATGCACGTTGAGCTGCAAAAGCAAGAGGCATCTAGTATCATTTTCAAGTAACTTGTATGAATAACAAACATAGTATGTATATATTGAATGTGGATATCTGTCACAGAGATGAAAAAAATAAATTCAGCTAGAATGCACGTTGAGCTGCAAAAGCAAGAGGCATCTAGTATCCTTTTCAAGTAACTTGTATGAATAACAAACATAGTATGTATATATTGAATGTGGATATCTGTCAGAGATGAAAAAATGAAATACAGCTAGAATGCACGTTGAGCTTAATTGGATCGTTATACTATCATCCTGGATTCAATTCCACTGGCGATTTCTTTATTTTTTGTTACGAGTTAATTGAAAAGTGGACGTACGAATGCCCACAAAGCAATGTTGACAAACTGAAAATAAAATAGAACCGGACAAGTGCGAGTCGAACTTACGTGGAGAGGTTTCCGTATGATGATTTCTTATAGGTTTTCCCGTAATCTTTAAGAACAGAACTATTACTTTTTCAAAATTGTTGTCTCAGTAGTTTCGTTAGTTTACAATTTTCTTAATAATCAAAATATATTTAAGTGCCTAACAAGCCCTTTCAATAGATTTCACAAGGTACCGTTTAATAAACTTATTTGAAAATTTTCTTCGTTACTGGTCTTGGTCTTGGTCTTGACCGATTTTGTAACCCTAAGGTTACAAAATCGGTCTGGTAGATTTAGAGCAAATTGGCTATGACAGACGGACTGACAGATACAAAAGTGATCCTTTAAGGGTATCGTTTTTTATTCGGACGTACGGAACCCTATAAAGAATGTAACTATAATTGACAAACAAAAATATTCATGGAATAAAATCCCAGTTCAAAAGCCGATGTCAGAAGAGATTTTATTTGCTGTGTATTTTTTTACTGTTAGTGCTGTTAGATTTATAAAACAATTAAAAGTAATGGATACCATAACAAAATTTATCTAACTAAACAAAACATGTAACATGAATAAATCCTTTCAAATACACAATACATTTGTGCTTTGACTTCATTCGATATTTTCATAACCAATGCAACCAATGCACTTTTTGAGAATGGTCTGGTACTAGTACCAAATACCTACCAACATTACTTTATTAGATACTAGCGACCCGCCCCGGCTTCGCACGGGTAGCATGTTATTATACATATAAACCTTCCTCCTGAATCACTCTATCTATTAAAAAAAACCGCATCAAAATCCGTTGTGTAGTTTTAAAGATATAAGCAAACATACATACAGACATACAGATTACTAGCCGACCCGTGACAGACTTTGTCCTGCCCAAACTTTAATAATCGCATAGAAAAAAACACTTACAGACAACTTCCATTTTCTCTATATAAAACCTTGACCTGATTAAATAAATTACTTACGAATTTTGGTAGAATGCGTATCATTCGGAAGTCTAATTGATATCAGATTTTTTTGACAAAATAAATTTTTAATACCGACCTTCGTAGAATTCAACCTTTTTGGTAGAATGCGTTGCTATAACAACTCAATGTTTTCAGTCTGAGATGACAATTTTTTTGCACACCAACGCCATCTATACCAATATCATCCTTTTTGGGTTTTTTTATCATTTAGGTATCATTGGGGTTGTTTTTCGTATTATAAGTTCCCGCTTTTGTTTATCTGATGGTACAAACATATTATATACTCACTAACTTTCGCATTTATAATATTACTAGCGACCCGCCCCGGCTTCGCACGGGTAGCATGTTATTATACATATAAACCTTCCTCCTGAATCACTCTATCTATTAAAAAAAACCGCATCAAAATCCGTTGTGTAGTTTTAAAGATATAAGCAAACATACATACATACATACATACAGACGCGGGAAGCGGAAAGCGACTTTGCTTTATACTATGTAGTGATTAGGATACTGCATTAAGATTCCCCACTAGTTATTGTTGGATTGGATGGAACGCCGTGAATGTTCTGTCCGATAGTTCCAAATGCTTTGTCTCGTAACAAATGGGTCTATATAGAGTAGGTATTCGTATTTGACATATTATATCTCAGTAGGTATCTAAATTAATATTATAAAGAGGAAAGATATGATTGTTTGTTTGCATTTAATAAGCTCCGAAACTACTGGACCGATTTGAAAAATTATTTTACCATTAGAATTCTATCCCCGATGAACATAGGCTATAATTATTACTAGCTGCTCGCCCCGGCTTCGCATGGGTTGTACCTGGATAAAAAGTAGCCTATTTGTTATTCTGATGTGTAAGCTATATTACTGTAAAGTTTAATTTTAATCCGTTTAGTTGGTTTTGCGCGAAGGAGTAACAAACACACACACACACCCACTCACTCACTCACAAACGTTAGCATTTATAACATTAGTAGGACTCGAATAAATCAGGGATCTCTTTTCAAACTTTAAATGTAACCCAAGGTAAAAAAAATATAATCATTATAATAATAATAATAATCAAAGCCAAAAAAACATTAATACACCCGTGCGGCGGACTGCTAGTAGATAAAACCAAGTAGGTACTTAAAAAATAACAACTAAAATAGGTATGTATGTAATTTATTATAATACCTAGATGATCAGTTTTATAACATCATTAGTAAAAAATACATTAGCATATAGCGCTTCGTATCCGTATTTAAACAAAATAACTGCTTAAATAACATTTTGATTAAAGCATTAGGTAACAAAAGATCCCCTGAAGATGTTGAGGGAAACCACACAGCGAGACTTCTCTTGTAAGAAGAACAAAGATAACCATAAAATAGTAACGTTTTATATAAATTTTGATCAATTGAGACTAATAGAAATATTAAATCAACTAAGTTTTCAAAGTGCAACAATTATTTATTTCAGTTATTTGTTCTGTTTTTGGGTATTATAATGTATTATTATTAAACTATTAGATGTATTAAATACAATAAATATTTTCGATGATGGTCAAAAATACTATTTGAGCCTTTGTACTATTATGCTAATGATAGTGGTTTATTCTTCTATCTATATGTAAAACTCAAAAAATGTTTCTACCTGTACAGACTTTTATAAAGCTGGACTGATTTGATATATATTTTAAATATTCATTGAAGTTCGGGGAAGTTTTTTTTGAGAAAAAATAAAATTATCGTCGGGAACGGGAAAAAAACGAGTAAATAATAATAATAATAATAAATATTGGCGGACATTATCACACAGCGCCATCTAGCCCCAAACTAAGCAAAGCTTGTACAATGAGAACCAGATAGAATACTTATATACTTTTTTTGTAAATACATACTTATTATACATATTAACACCCAGACACAGAACAAACATCTATGTTCATAACACACATACATATATAGTAAAAATATAATAAATAGTATAATGTATAGTAAAAAATATATAGTATGACCAAAATACTTGTAATAATGTTGATGTCAAAAATACCAACATACCTACCAAATTCAATTAACGTATCTACTTACTGCCGATGTCCAAAATGTACATACACATAGGTATATTAGCAAACTCAAAGAAATAGTAAGAAATAGCAAACCAAGAAATTATTATTCCCTTATTTGACTAACTTAGTCTATTTGTTGAACCAAAGCTGGAATTTCGATGCAATCTCTACCTATTGTTATAACTAGAGTCTAGCCTACAAGAAGGGCCAGGATTAAAAAAAAACCAGACATTTGCGAGTCGGACTTGCACACGAAGGGTTCCGTACCATTATCTATAAAAACGGCAAAAAAACATGTTTGTTGTATGGGGGGGCTCCCTTGAATATATATTTAATTCTGTTTTTTTGTATTTGTTGTTGTAGCAACAACAGAAGTACATCAACTGTGAAAATTTCAACTGTCTAGCTCTCATGGTTCATGAGATATAGCCCTGTGACAGACAGACGGACAGCGAAGTCTTAGTAATAGGGTCCCGTTTTTATCCTTTGGGTACGGAACCCTAACAACGGTAGATCGTCAAACTTGGTAAATAATTATCTTCAAAATGCTGAATTAGACCAAGCAAGTTTTCTTACTCTGAAAGTTTATTCGCCTTGTATTTGTGCAAGGCGAAGTTTTGAATTTGAAGTCCAAGGAATCGACTTTCTGCTTTCCACTGTTAGTCAGTTCCTTTTCGGTTAATTTTACTAAGTTTGAAAGTTGTTGTCTTCGCGGTTTGCGGCGTTTTTGGAACCGTCTCGGTCCTTTCAACGGAAACCGGATGCTTGTGATCCAGGCCTAGGTTACGTCGACGCTGCCAATCTAGACATTAAATTGGAACGCCAAATTCTGTAGTGAATTACGGAATAATTAAGGCTAGGTGCTGTCTATGCCATTGAGGTCTAAATCCTTGAGAATTTATCAGGATTTTATATTTATCCAATTTTCATTTATTTCGTTGAGCTCGGTTTTAGTTAAAAGTGGATATTATTTCGTGCTTTTTGGGACTTATTTCTCAACTGTATAATCTGTTAGCTCTAATTTAGAAACTTGCATTTCCAAAAAATAACCAGTTTCAAATTAGCAGCAGGGCGCGATAAAATTTAGCTTTTTAATAATTACAAAATAAAACAATATTTTAAGAAAAAAATCGTGACTCATATCCTTGATTATTTTATAAAACACTAGCTTTCGCTCTTGGTTTTGCTCGCTTGGTAACCGGATGAAAAGTATCTTATTTGTTGTTCCAGAACTTAAGCTATGTAATAAATTATAAGTTGCATCGAAATCCGTTTAGTCTTTTATTCGTGATTGAGGCACAACCATCCAAACATCCGCACTAACTCTCGCAATCAGCAAAAAGACAGTACTTGGGCCAACCCAAGAGCGGTTCTCACGGTAAGGTTGTGCCACCCCTACTAATGTATCGTTTACGCTTTTGAAACTACAACTTTAAACACGAACAAGTGCGGCGCTTATACGCTCAGCTGCACTTTCTTGATTAGTTGCTCAGAGCTCCTCCATTTTAATCTTCCAAATGTCAAGGTGGAGTCTCTTAATCTCAGCCGTGTCACATATCCATTATACTAATAATTGTGATATGAAGTAGTGAGACTGACGAGTTTCGAGACAAAGGATTTAATATTTCTGGTAGTTTTCGGTACTTACCTGCTAGCTTAGTAGAGCAGAGACTTTGACTCAGGCAGTAAGTAATTTATATAAGTGTTTCAGAAACCTGTGTGCATAGTTTAAGATTCAATTTTTGTCAAAGGAACTATGTAGCTTAAAATCTAGTTCAATCTTAGTCAAAGGAGAAAATGAAAACTTTGCTGAGACTTTTGCTACGAATTGTCCACAGATGCAATTAATAGTTAATAGGTACTTGCTGTGTGCTGCAACCAGAGTTGTTCTTTGATAATTTGGAGCAAAATCCTCAAAGGGAAACCTTCTTTATTACAAGTATGTTGTAACTCACATCTTAGAAAAGCAAAATCATAATATGAGCTCACATTATAATGAATTTTCTTAACGATATACGGTTTAGTAATATGCGATTATTTTAGTTGCACTCTGATTTTATTAAGAACTCCATTCTTAAGAATTTTTGATTTTATTCATCCTGTCCATATAAACATTGTCTGACAGTAATTGCTTTTTGCGATAAGGTCGCCCATTTTACTTTATATTTAAGGCGCTCCCAGTCGACGATTATTTTTTTTCGAAACGAAAAAAGAAATACTTGTGAACAAGCCACATCTCCTATTTTATAATGTATAGTAGATGTGAATAAAGATGTACCCATCTTTAATCACTTCGATAAATAATCCTACCAACCGCTGCAATGACGACAAACACACGTCGACGCGTGGTCCGCCTTAGCTTTTCGAATAAATTATGTATAATTACTTTCAAAAATCTATTCTAATAGAAATCTAGATCTACATATTACCTAACTTTAACAATAAATCACAAGTTGATTTTAATAGTAGGTATATAAAGTATTTCGATCATAAATTCTAAAACGTATCATATTGAAATAATATCTTTATCGTGAAAAGTTTCTGCTATTATGTTTTCAGCTTAATAGAATTCTAGGTAGGAACCTGAAGTAATATACTTATAAAAATAGGAGATGTGGCTTGTTCAGAAGTATTTCTTTTTTCGTTTCTAAAAAGAGCAATCGTCGACTGGGAGCCTCTTAATTTTCTTGATTTTCTTTGTGTACAATAAGAGAAATTTCAATTTATGTAACTCGTTCTCGTTATCGTTCTTTAGGTATAAGTTGGCTTTACATTTATGTCATGTCTACATCGGGTCTACGTTAGTTCCACGCTGTGCTAGGAACTAGGACTAAACTTGGCACCTGTTCGGGACTGCATTTAGGTTACTATACTTTAGGTTTATACCGATAACGTCAAGACTACATTCGGTCTACAGGGAATTCTAGTAATACCAACTGCTTCCATCGCAGATCCGAAATAAAGCAAAAAAAAAAAAAACAAGGCTGACTTGATATTTTAATTATGTCAATTCTTTACAAAACAAGGGCCCCTAAAAACTAATAACAACTCTTAATAAGAACACTCATGCTTCTGTCTATCTGTCACATCCTTTATAAAATAAGAAACATAAATAAATTGTTAAAGTGCTCTAGACATTTGAATAGTTAATTTGTTGATATCTGAGGAATTTCTGAATTAACTTCAAGAAAATCGTGATTGTATGTGTCTTTGATGTATAAACGTTGAACCGATTTGCTTGAAATTTGGAAGTTGAATAGGTTAATAGTAGGTACCTACTATCAAAGTTTTATGTATTTATATGAGCGAAATTGGTCAAGAGGTTATTAGAAGGTCCAAATGAGGGTAAAATATATAAAAGCTACACAGAGCAAAGTCGGGTGTCGTATGAAACTGCTTTCTATAAATTTCAAAATGATTTTAAAATTATGTTCTAGACTATAAGAGAAAACAGATTTAAAAGTAATTAATATAAAGAGTTTGTTTGACTTAACTTTTTTGTAGTTTAGTACCTACTTAAACGATGAAGAAAAACTTTGTAAGGACAAGCGCTCGAACAAAAATAAAAAAAAATAGGTTCACGACTGTAATCCCCAAGAACGGCAGCCATCCTCTCAAATCTCCAGAAGCTCAGATCCTTTGAAGATATCTGGTGGGGGTGGTCTGAGGTTCGTCCAAACATTATATTTGGTACATGCCCACATTTTTCAGTAGTTAGCATTCCACACGTGACAGGTTGCAAGCCCATCGCCGCAACTATAATATTAAAAAGCAACATTTTTGACTTTCCACCTGTAAATATTTTGTATTATATTGTAGAGCACGCTTTAGTACTGGGGAAAGCTATAGACTAAATTAAAAACCTTAGAAATACTTAGTGCGTTGGGAAACTAATTAGCCTACTCTATTTACTCAATAGCCGTGTTGGCTGAGTGGGAGTGGGACACGTGCTCAAAACGGTGAAAGAAACGCGAGGAAACCAGTTAGTATTCTTATAAGCTGTGATTAGCTTGCAACCTGTCACGTATGGAATGCTAACTACTGCAAAATATGAGCATGTGCCAAATATAATGTTTGGACGTGCCTCTGACTACCCCCACTAGACATCTTCAAAGGATCTAAGTGCCTGGAGATCTGAGAGGAGGTCTTCCGTAATTGGGGATTACAGTCGTGACCCTATTTATTTTATTTATACTCCATAACCACTACAATACGGAACATCGTGATTAGTTCAGGGCGAATAACTAATTATGATTGTGTGGGTGATTATTCTAAAGGTCGGCTGTAAAAATATACTTTATAGTGTTTTAGGTCAAATGGTTGAAAAGTTATCACTCACGAAGTGCGAATAATTACTGGCCTCGCAGCTCAGTTGGTAGTTACTCTGCCTTCTATTAAATTTCAATAATCGAATAGAAAAGACTGAATATTTTTAGTCTGTGATGTCAGATTTGTTGCTCAATTATACCGAAATCATCCTTTTTGCGTTTTTTTTATCATTTTGGAGAGGTTTTTCATATTTGAAAATAGTCTATGTATAATTCGGGCATTTTGTCGACATCTACAGCAAAGGAGACGGAAACGATTACATACAATCTTGGGCCTGGATGTAAACAGATGAAAATGGTGTCAATTAATAGCTTATATATTCTCAACCTTTCACTGAAAAATCTACGGATTTTGTCAATCCGAGAACAGAGTTATGAGATATTAAATAGAGAAAAGTGAGGTTATGTTACAATCTTTAACTAACAGCCGAGTCCTGAAATAAATGTAAACAATCTCCATGTGCCTTCTAATTATATGTATTTTAAACCTGCCAGGATGGTAGCTGATTATATGAGGATATATATTCTTACAGACTGAGGTGCAAGCCATTGCCGAATCACTGACAGAATTGTTTCATCGTGTAAGGGTCGTCAGTCCAGTGTATTGCAGTGACTAGTTGTTATCCCACAATTCACACAGCGAGCCATAGTTTTAACAATATCCAATCCACAAGCCGGCGGTAACATCCAAAATTCTCAATTCTAAGTCGAACGTATGAGCGATTTTCGGTGTCTAGTATGAAAACAAGGGTCGTACAAGGTAGACAGGGTCAGAATCCATAAAATACAAAGCAGTGGTCGTGGGAAATGAAAAATAATCGGGAAAGCACTAAACGCATCGGAAAACATAAAACGAGTGAGCTAACAAGAGCTGTCGGCAACTGTCTAGTGCAAATGTTTTATTTTTGTAATTGTGTAATCGATTACTCAATCGATAATCTCACGAAAACTAAGCAGTGGTCGTGGAAAATGAAAAATAATCGGGAAAGCACTCAAAACGCATCGGAAAACATGAAACGAGTGACCAAACAAGAGCTGTCAAGTGCAAATATATTATTTTTGTTATTGTGTAATCGATTACTCAATCGATAATCTCAAGAAAACTATCTTTCTCATATTTATCCGCTCACAGATTGAGAATTTAAGTGATTTTTCATATTCTAAGGTAAAAAAATATGTCAATTTTTTTAGATCATGTCTCAACTTATTACATTTGGGCCCACCGTTTTCCATCTCCTTTCAACCTAATCCGTTTTGTCGTTAAGGCCTGATTGAGGCACAAACAAACATACAAACTCACAAACTTTCACATCACTACATAGTATAAAGCAAAGTCGCTTTCCGCTTCCCGCGTCTGTATGTATGTATGTATGTATGTTTGCTTATATCTTTAAAACTACACAACGGATTTTGATGCGGTTTTTTTTAATAGATAGAGTGATTCAGAAGGAAGGTTTATATGTATAATAACATGCTACCCGTGCGAAGCCGGGGCGGGTCGCTAGTTTATAATATTATAATGATTATGATTATTGTTTTCTAATATAGCTCTAGCTGCTAAACAGACTGACTCCCTATTTTCCAATTCCTCTTGTGGGAGCCTCGTGGAATATTCCGTGAATATTAATCAGCATAGAGTACTCTTGAAAGCAAATTACTGGTCAATAATTATTCCAATCGAAAGCCAATATTGTGCTAGTCCATTTAATTTTAATTTCGCAGCAAAACAACATTTATAATTTATTGGCTGATTAAAATCGTTTTCTCTTTGTATAATAAGTGCTTGATTCTATTGAGGCATGCATGAGCATTGGTCAATTGGGCATGTATCAAATGTAATGTTTGGACGTGTCTTTAGCTACCCCTGTTTGACATCTTCAAGAATCTGAGCGCCTGTCTGGCGTACCTGGGTTTTACAATATTTACACTATTTAATTTCATCGAGGTGTTTTTATTAAATTTTATCCTATATCGGATAAGTCGTTGTCCCTACCTAACTGTATTATTATTTGAGAGTCCATGACGTAGTTTGCCTAGTCTTAACAGGTTATCAAAGTTGGACAACCACAAGACAGCTAGTGGAAATAGTAGCTGAGCACGTCCGTGCTTTGGATAACACGTTAAGATGACGTGTCATCTTAAAACGTTTCTCCTTTGTACTGATAGTAACTGTACTGTTAATCAACGCATAGCCTTAAAACGGACATCACAAAAACATGACATTTAGATGGTACCTCTTTGTAACCCTTAAGACGCTGCCAGTCGACGATTATTTTTGTTCGAAACGAAAAAAGAAATACTTGTGAACAAGCCACATCTCCTATTTTATAATGTATAGTATATGTGAATAAAGATGTACCCATCTTTAATCACTTCGATAAATAATCCTACCGACCGCTGCAATGATGACAAACACACGTCCGCGCGTGGTCCGCCTTAGCTTTTCGAATAAATTAATGATATAAATTATGTATAATTACTTATCAAAAATCTATCCTAATAGAAATCTAGATCTACATAATACCTATCTTTAACAATAAATCACAAGTTGATTTTAATAGTAGGTATATAAAATATTTCGATCATAAATTCTAAAACGTATCATTTTGAAATAATATTTTTATCGTGAAAAGTTTCTGCTGTTATGTTTACAGCTTAATAGAAATCTAGGTAGGAACCTGAAGTAATATACCTATAAAAATAGGAGATGTGGCTTGTTCAGAAGTATTTCTTTTTTCGTTTCGAAAAAGAGCAATCAGCGACTGGCAGCCTCTTAAGGGGCTGCAACAGAGTTAGAAGTATGTATAAAAATAGCTTCACGTAAATAAAGTTGCAGGGGTTTCCACTAGCCTATGATAAAAACGTTTAGGTTCGATGGATGGAACTGGATGGATGAACTTCCATCTCACCAAGTAGACTAATAAAAAGCCTTGCAAAAGAAAACTACAAAATAATTCGATGATAAAGATTAATACAATGATGTTATCATGCAGTGATACTCTATGTGACAATTATCTTTACGAAGCTATTATTTTAATTTGTTTAATGTAAAAAACCTACTAATTCATGATAAATCAAAGAAATCTCTAAAATTACGCATAGTTACGAGTCAAGCCATAGGTACTTGCAAAATAGAAAATAGAACGGTGTATCCAGCTTAAATAGGTAGCTTTTAAAAAGCTGTCTGACGTTTTCACAGGAAACATCCGCTTGCCCTAAAACGTCGCAAATTTTAATAATTTGACGTCCGCGTCATGGTATATATAGAGCTGGGAACTGGGCGCTCACCAAGTAGATGATGGTCAAACTACAAGTCACTCAAAAAGCTATGGCCTTTAAAAACGGGCTATGTTAGGTATTTCTAAGAAAGACAGATAAGGAAGAAAACTAAACAAACCAACATATCTTTTATGGTGCCAACAGATAAGAAAGTGGATATGGGTGGGCTATTTGTGCCGGTCTTCTGGTGAAAGATGGGGAAGAAAAGTTCTGACCACAGAAATGTAGGCAGACAGAGGTTGAGCTTGACGATCTGGTCAAAGTATAATGGAGGAAATGGATGCAGAAATTACACACCTCAGAGAAAGCTACAGTGAAATTGACGGAGATTGTAAAAAAAACACAATTGCAGTTTAGAGTACAAACCTCTATCCACAGTTACTTTATAAATTACTAGCGACCCGCCCCGGCTTCGCACGGCTGGCATGTTATTATACATATAAACCTTCCTCCTGAATCACTCTATCTATTAAAAAAACCGCATCAAAATCCGTTGTGTAGTTTTAAAGATATAAGCAAACATACATACGCGGGAAGCGGAAAGCGACTTTGCTTTATACTATGTAGTGATTATTGGTTGGTACACTGAACTCAAATATATAGTTCCTGAGTAAATAAATAATAATAAATAAATATTGACGGACTTTACACACAGCGCCATCTAGCCCCAAACTAAGCAAAGCTTGTACTATGGGAACCAGATAACTGATAGAATACTTATATACTTTTTTTTGTAAATACATACTTATTATACATATTAACAACCAGACACAGAACAAACATCTATGTTCAACACAAATATTTGTCATGGGTGGGGATTTAACCCAGAGTAGAATTGCAGATTGACCTAAGGGCACTTTATTGATACTAAAAGAACCTAAAGGATCTTAGAATGTTTAGTAAATGCGGTTTTCTATGACTGGAAAGCCTATTTTTATTGGTATTCATGTCACCTGGGCTTTATCTATAATATAGTAGGTAATAATGATCAACTATTAGATTGAAATTCCAAACATTCTGCATATAACCTAGCCTAGCTACCACAAACCACACCACCACAACCGCATAGATAGCGCGTTAGGTAGGAATGTGTGGTCTGAAGAAATGTGTGGTCTGAACCACGATTACATTTGCGGTTACAGCAAAGTAGAATAATTAATCATTGTTTCTCATGATTTCCTCAAGTCATAGACCGCGATCAACGGCAGATCGGCGAATACTGATCGATCTGATACTGATACTATTTATAGTTAAAATGAGTAACCACCACGATAGTTTTAATTCTATAATCGGCAATCATAATTGTTGTTATGTAACACGAAATTTCCTTATGTGAGCTTGAGATCTCCAAAGAACGACAATAATTGAAGTTAATTAAAAGGTACTCGTAAAACTTCATTCTTAAATACTTCTGGAATTGGGGAAACTTAATAAGAGAAAAGGAAAAACAAACTTTGAAAAATAAGCTTAACGAGAAAATTTCAATCAATCTTGTTTCTGCCATGTTCAAGTAATAATTAGCATAAAAAAGAAATATCTGATAAAAATGAGATTTACAGTTATTTACTTACGAAATGGGTGCGTTTTTACAGCGTGGTTTTTTTAAAATTATATTGAAAGACGAGTATTATATGTTTTTAATGATTGCAGAATCGTTTTTTCTTAATAACCGCAAAACATACAGTTTTGTTTTTTATGACAAATATAAATTTTGGATAAAATCTAGATAAATTATAGACAGAAACACGATCGGTGAAACTTTTCTCGATAGATCTATTTTCCAAAGTTGGCTCTTCAAAAACACTAGTTTAGTTTTTAATCAAAACTATGAATAGCTAAAAGCTTATTTTTATATAATTCGCTAGATAATCAAACTAGTTAAGTAAATTATAGACAGATTCTTTTTAAGTTTGATTGTTTTCGAGATAATATAATGTTTTATCACTTTTTCCGTCCTATCCGGGTAGATTTAGCCCACGTAAAAGTAGCCTTAGACGGGAACGCGAGAGAGAGTAAGTATTTTGAGGGTCCACTCACCTTAAAGAAGATTCTCTAGATGAAATAAAACATTGTCGGTGCTTTCATCGACAATATATCAGACAATATAATATTATAGTGAGTAATTCCCGTATTTTCTCATTTTAGATTACCACTCACGGAGGTTTTTAAAGTGAAAAAAGTAGCCTTATTCTCAAAAAGCTAAAATAAATAAACGTAGGCTTCTACTATTTTTTGTATTCATAGGCGAGCGCGCGTCCCTCACTCATTTTAAAAGCTTCAACAGACGATGTCATTGGGGAAGTGCATTTCTCATTACGAACCAGATTAAGCTTTTGTTAGTTTGATCTTTGATAGAGGAGGTTATTTGAGATTAAAGCCTTTGGCTTGATTTTCAGCTTGCAGATGAATTTGCCGTTCGTAGACGCTACTTGTTTTGGCTTGGAGCATCAGATTGAATCTTTGGATTCGAGTCCGTGGATTCTGAAAAGTTAAAAAGTTCAACATTTAATTAACTCGTAGTTTGGTTTGTTGAAATAAAAAAACTATTTTTATACACATAAGGAACGCCGACTGTGACTGATTCATGTGGTACATACCTACTTGTACTATCATTTATCAAAATTTAAATTAACCTATATAGAAATAATGTTCCGTTAGTAAAATAAATTTTAGAATCTAATCAATAGTTGAAGATTATCTCATACACAATCTCACAAAAACACAAAAAAAAAATACTTTTTCACATTGTCAATTAATATTTCTTTAAATGCTTTTTCAGGTGTCCCTTACACCTTGACTCCATTCAAACACAATACGTAAATAATTATATGTATATATACGTACGTTATGTACGTAATAATGGTCAGCCATATAAGTAACTCTACCTCGATCCAAATCGTACCTACCATTGTAAAAATATTTGTAAATAAAATATATCTATTAGCAAACTGGTGTAAACACCGGATTGGCACTTAGGAGGCTCTTAGTGCTAATCGTTGGAAAGGAAGAGGCACTCGGCGCTCGATACGAGTGACCCTCATTTCTCAGCTTCACAGACCTTAGAGTCTTGAGTCTCTCCACTTATGCCTTTTTATGATTGAACAAGTTTAAAAATAATAATAAACGCGTACTATTGGCACATTGCTTACAAGTTTTTCGTACCTTCTTTTTGTCTCACATGTTTTGATTCAATAAGAATCAAAAAGGATAACGTCTTCATGAAAATGTAACGCAAAATATCACAGTCAGTCCATCTGATTGTATTTTTAGTAAGATCTAGTTAAGACACTGCACTATACAACACTAGTTTTTAATTACCAAAAATAATAATAACGTATTGTCAGTGTCTGTTACTAATTAAATTTAAGTAGTTAAAACTTAATTAAAAAATTAAAAATAATATCCTTAAAAAAACACAATATTTAGTTAACCGTTTATTCATACGCACCTACCACATAGCTACTCATATTTTCACGATTCTATCCATTCATAAATAGCTCGCCGTCTCCGTTGTAATTTGTGTAGTATTTTCTAGTACTGAGACCATAAATTAGTGCCAATTTTCGGTTAAAAAGAAACCTCGATAACTTTGTGATAGTGCAATAATAAATCATGCTGACAGTGCTCAGATCATAAGAAGCTTCTGCTGCAAGGGTCAATTTTTTTTTTCGGTATATTAAAACTATTATTGTATAATACTAGCTACTAGTTTCGCACCCCTACACCTCCAAAAGTATTAATATCCTCCAAGTTTCATGTTTCTAGGACTAGGCTATGCGATGATTCTAAGTCAGTCAGTCAATTTTATTTTCAACTTTTTTTCATTATTTAACTTACAATCGGGATTTTGTTAGAAATTTAGTTTATCGTTACTTTTACTTGTCAATTATTAACGTTATTTAGGAAATTAAATATTTAAGAAAAAAACAGTGCCTAAAGTTGTCAAAAACAAAACAATACTAAAGTTTCATGATGTCATTACATTAGATTATATAAGTAACTAGCGACCCGCCCCGGCTTCGCACGGGTAGCATGTTATTATACATATAAACCTTCCTCCTGAATCACTCTATCTATTAAAAAAAACCGCATCAAAATCCGTTGTGTAGTTTTAAAGATATAAGCAAACATACATACATATTACATACAGACGCGGGAAGCGGAAAGCGACTTTGCTTTATACTATGTAGTGATGTAATAACAAACCCACAAAAAATTACCTAATTATAATTTATATCACATTGAAAAATATAACTGATTTTAGGTTACAAAAAATCTATTCATCATAGTAGTTATATTATTCACTTTTTTGTCCTAGTGAAAGCTTTTTTAGTGGATTCTTGTCTTTGAGACGGAAAAAACAAAGTAAATATTGCCAATGTGGCTTTATATAAATAGTAGGTATTAATTAAAAATAAACAGTGCCAGCGAGACCGAGTAAGCGCGTAATTGCTTTTGCACCTTAAGTTAGCCTATCTGAGCGTATTGCAAACCTGGAAATAAAAATTATTGCATACCTTTTATTAAATGTACGTACATCGTTCTAATAGTAGGTATACATGCAAAAGTTTGTATGTTTGCAGTAAGCGGTTAAACCGATTAGAATCAAAATTGGAATAGTAATTGGTGACTGAATTTTCTTATAAGAGTAGCATTCGAGCGATGTATAAATATAAGATAATATAGTTTTAATATAAATATGTCAGAATAAGCATGTAATTGTTTACTTGTACGTATATATTTAAGTTTTAGCATCGTAAGGCCTACAGTTCTTTTTAAGGTACTCAACAAACATAGCCATTCCGGCCTAGCCCATTTTCCAGTTTTGTACTCATTACCGCCCAACGGTCCTTTAAAAAGGACCTGAAAAACTAACTGTTTGTTAAATTTTTACATTTCACGGAAAGTTAAAACCATATGAATGCATTTCTGAACGAAATATTAAGGATTGTCATTGGATAAATCAATTTGAATGAAATTGGTGAAATGATGGGATGACACTGGCATACGCTGGGCCGAGTTCCTACTTTTGTATGGTCCTCAAGGAAGGAGCACAGGGTCGTAATGACAAGTGGACGATTAGCAACCCTGAGCGTTACGAGGAATTACGTATTTTGAAGATTACTTACTTGTATAGAATATTGAATTTAAAATGACTATGTCTTAGACTATCATTATTTTCATCTTGCCCTTATCCCACTTCAGCCGGGGTCGGCACAACTTGGAGAAATAACAAGTTGTACAATGATTTGTCTAAGATGATATAAATTTGAAATATTCCTAACGCCCACTTAACTCCAACTGAATTAAAAGTAACTAAAAAGTGAAAAATGAATTCAGTCCTTGCAGCTCCTCATATGCGGCCCCTTGTCACTGCGCCGCGCCGTCAGCCTAATGATCCCTGTGTGGAGCCGGCTAATGATCTCAGTGCTACGTCTACGTTCATTACAGCTGATGTTTATCTTGCCAAAATCTAGGCCAAATTATTTAATTCATAGCCGTAGCGGAAGCAGAGCACGAATAGTACAAGTCACATCAATTTCCACGTTTATTAAATATAGATTAGACTTTAATCTAAGATGAAAATAAGATGGCCTGCATATTAATAAAATTGTATTAATTTTTTTTTCAGTGCACAAAGAGACGGTATTTGTCCATACATCTTCCCATTTTGGAAACAGAATTGCACACAGTAAGATTTATTTCGTATGGCTTCCCTACTGTTAAAACTATTTATGTTTCCTGTTTATCTTCTTGATATTTTATTCACAGACACTGATTATGACATCAGCTGATGATAGGTTATCTAAAAGCACGAATCAGTGAGGACAGTGTTTTCGATGCTACATTTGCTAAATACTTTGTAAAAATTCTTGCACGTAGTTATTTCGTTTGGTGTTTGCCGCAAGTGTGCAATTATATAGCTAAATGTGGATGAAAAAGAACAGTGCTCAACATCGGAACAAATCTGATATCGCTGATTGGAAACATGTATTTTAAAAAAGCAGCTACAAAACATTCGTACGTTGAGCATTGATTTGGGCAGGCAACGTATCAACATTACTTTTCTAGTATTGCAAATGCAGGCGATGCTTGTAAATTAACTGGTATTTTAACTGATATCACATTTAAAAAAGTTGTATGAATACTTTCCTTCATAACTTTCCAAAGACACTTTCATACTTTCCGGTGTGTCCAACCAGATACAATTTTGCGAAAATATGAATTCTTCCGTCTGGTATTATTGTATGATCCATTCCCATTCGTTTCATCTTCAGAAGTAAAATTAAATATTGCATTATTATAAATCAATGGTTATCCACTGAGTATATCTGGCCGGTAAAGCGTGGCATTTTGATAATAAAATAATTTATACTCCATGGTTTCATTGTTTGTATTTTTTTATTCCGCAATAAAAGTTGTAGAGTGGTCGAACCAGATCTGTTTTATCAGTAATCAAATGTTGTTACTATGTTAATATTTCGCAGTGCCTTGCAATACAGTGTTATTTTGATATGGTGGTTGCCCATGTGGTGGTTTACCTGCCATTTTAAATAAATACCTTTTTCGAATGGCAGATAAACGTAAGAAAAGTCTATGAAAAACTTTGGTAAGGCTAGTAGCCACTAAACTGATGCTTTTAACTGTCTTTACTTTACTTTTCTATGTACTTGCTCGTAACTTTATTTGTATATTTTTACTAAACATAAGAATAAGAAGTTACTTTGACTTTCGATCCGAAGGGCTTGCAACCTGTCAAGTGTGATGTAAACGGAAATATACGTGTATGGACGTGTCTTTGTCTACCTGACATTCAAAGATTTGAGCGTCTGGTGTTTGGGTCTGGCTGCACATGTCTACCATAATGCTTGGGAATTACAGTAGCTATTTTTGTTTATAAATATGTACCTTACCTACGTACAATATTTTAAAAAGGTTTGTCTCAAAAGGTCGACATAATGATGACTGTTCTCAATTTACACCTACTTCTTCTTTTTCTTCACCTTATCCACGTCCTCGTGGGGTCGGCACAACATCTAGATGTTGCCAGTGGATTAACATAATATCGGCTAATTATCAAGAAATTAGTATAAATTCACTTACATTGCTGAGGTGGACTACTTATAAAGATTTCTATTCAGAATTAAAATTTACTTAAAGATGAAACTTGTATTCAAAATGTTATGTTCATGTGCATGCTCAACAAACACTGTGGAAATGTTCAGATTTTATTTACCCTACAGTTAGAATTTCTGATGAGTATAAAGCACAAGTAAGATACGTTTGCTTCAATTAAATTAAATCAAGATAGTCTAATAAAACCTGCACTACATTGCAGTTTATTGCTCACAAGACTCTCTTTTAAACAGCATCTAAAACATTGGGAATAATAGTGTGTACGCGTGTGTGTGTGTTGGCCTTACGAGCCAGGATATTCTTACTTCGTATTATTCCTATTCATGTAGTACTTGTACGTCTTATGAAAACTTAATACATTGGATAAAATGTTGGTATTTTTTATTTATCATAATATCTCAGGTGATTGTCATACAGAGTGTATTTAGACTACTTCCAAAATATGTAGAAATAAGTACACAGCTACTCGTACCACTAACCCTCATTATGAAAGATTTTACATCGTTTTTTCAGAAATTATTTTTAATATTATGATAGGAGGAGGAAATAATGGTGAAAATTACTTGACTTTAGGCATACATTATAAAGACTTGATAAATTTTTACAACTTGTTTTAGTTTTTGAGTGATAAACGATCAAGATTCGTGGCATGAAATTACAGTTACAGTTTTCGGAAGTGTCTGGTCTATATACACACTGTATGTATGTCAGGTACAAGTATATATACTTCAAGTACAAAGATAGTAATTATTTGCATGCAAGATGGCGTTACGTTTGCATGAAAAGCCTTTAACATTAAAGTGCGTAAATGGGCCTCTTAAACCATACGTGTAATTAGCTCAATCAGCTGATTGACCAAGTGATTGATGGTGTAAGATGGTCTATAAATTACTGATGTCCCGACAAGCAATCATTACAGTACTACCAATCGATGTGTGATGTGTCGCAGGTTAAAGAATCATGCTATCTAGTAAATAGAACATGAAATGCATTCACATCTCTTGTATTCAAAATCTTCGTAATCGTAAGCTCCAAGTCGGTTTTTGATGTTATGCTTTGAAAAAAGCTCAGGTAATAAAAGTAGTACAAAAGTACTAAACTAATTTTAGGAAAAAAGTAAGCGATTAAATTCTGGATCCTTTAAAAACTGACTAAAATTCTGAAAAATACGATTGACTTTATTCTATTTACGTTAAAGTTAAAATTGACCTTATTGAGTTCTAAAATTGGGGTAATTTTCATAAAATTTTCGATTTAGACACTCAAAATTTGACATCATGGTAACGGTTAGCTAAATATACTACGTGAATGTGAAAAATATGAAAAATAATATAGAAAAGGGTTTTAATTAATGTAGTTTATTTAGGAATAGCTTTTAGTTTAACAAAAGAGGTTAATGGTGGTTTTGATTAAAAAAACTACACAAACAAACTACATTTCAAAAACATAAAAGTTACTAATAAAAAAAACGGTTTTAAACATTATCAAATAAAAACGTATGGACTTTGCAAAACAATCCATGGGAATATAACAGGGTGTAAAAGTTTAAGGGTAAAGAATCGTAGTGCCTTTTCTGTTTAGTACAAGTGTGTAAATGTGCATTTAAAGGAAGCGGTGGTTGATGTTTGTTTAAAAATAACCAACAGTGGATTTAATAAAATATTTTAATTTTAAAAATTGTTTTTCATACAAATTTTTTGTTTCAGGGGTGTACGCGGCGGTATGTTTGGCGACGTAAATATTTCTGCTATTTTGGATTCGTTGAGCGTTAGCTATGATAAGCGGGTACGCCCCAACTATGGAGGTTTGTTGTGACTGTTTTAAATTATTATGCAAGACTGTATTTATCAAATCATTTATGTACACCGTCATACGCAGTGCCTGTGCATGTGCACACCGCGTTTTTTAATCGCACCATTGACGCAATTAAGACGCAATACGCACGCGAGTCAGACGCTGCCTGTACAACATGCGTCTGAAGGGCTTCACACACGGCAGCTATAATGTATATTAATGTACATTACATCCCGGGATGTCTATGTATAGCTTTAAATTATCTTAATGTATCACACACACAACAGGTAATGTAATGTATCTTTTTGAACAACCTTTTCGAAGAAAGATATACGGAAATGTATTGAGATGTATTTAAGATGTATCGAAATAAATGTACTTATATTTTCATATCGCTCTGTATCTTAAGATACGATGATGTACAAATGTATATTATAGCTGTAGTGTGTGGTCACCTGACGGTTTCTATGGAAAGATGTAATAAGATGTATCGTTCTATAATGTACATCATTACATTATAGCTACTATGTGTGAAGCCCTCAACTCGCAAGTCTGCGCGTATCCTCTTTATCACGCAATAAGACTAGTACACAACAATAGTTACTTTTGTTTATTTTTATTATTCAAAATAGTTCCGGTTTAGGTCATAACAATGAGTTCTACATTCATATGAATAGAAGCAAACTTCATTAGTGAAATGAAATCGTACCTGCAAGTTTCAGATTATTATTCTCTCCACCGCAGCGTATAATATTAATTACTTTAAAACGTATTACGATTGCTCTGATTTCATCATTAAAATAATGTGTATTTTGGTTTAGTTTTGTAAGTGGATCACTTGTTAATACCATTTTATTTTGACGTTGTGTTCTTTGGCGATGGGCTTACAACCTGTCTCGTATGGCTTGCTAACTACTGCAAAATGTAGGCATGTGCCAAATGCAATGTTTGGACGTGCGTCTGACTATACCCTCTAGACATCGTCAAAGGATCCAAAACGCCTGGAGATCTGAGAGGATGTCTACCGTTCTTGGGGATTACAGGGGATTTTCTTTTATATAAAACTAGCTGACCCGTGCCCGCTTCGCTGTGCGTAAGACATTTCTAATACCATCGTTGACTTTTTTGTAGACGTTTTTAAAGCGTACAATACTGTAGTAAGTACATTATTTTGATATATCTCGTGGGGTTCAGCCAGCATTTGCAATGTAAGCGCAAAAAAATGTGTTTATTTACGACATCACATTAGAAACCTCTAAAATTATCAGTGTTTCTCTACTATATTATGCATGTATTATACATATAAACCTTCCTCTTGAATCACTCTATTTATTAAAAATAACCGCATCAAAATCCGTTGTGTAGTTTTAAAGATATAAGCAAACATACATACATACATACATACGCGGGAAGCGGAAAGCGACTTTGCTTTATACTATGTAGTGATAAAACGTAGGTAGGTGTTTCTTACAATTAAAAGTATCCTATTATTACAATTGCATTAAGGATGAATTGTTCTATTATTTTATTCTGATTAAAAGTGATTCTTTTAGTAAACAAAATAATATTAACTTAGAATTAGGTCATTATATACTATATACTATATCTTTATATATACAAATCAATGCCTTACCTATCCAAACAATATATAGGCTTTGTTCGGACTATTTAGTAGATTGTTTATGTGAAGTTTGCACAAAATCGGTAGAGCGGTTTTTTTTTATATATTTCACTTTATACGTAGCGAACCACAAAGTACAGAACAGTAAAGTATTGGGCATATGAATTTTCTCTTAATGTCAGTATTAGATAAGACGTGGTAATTAGTCGATTTTTTATTAGAAATTCACTTACATAAGTAAACTTTAGATAAAAATATATATATACTAAAAGTGTAACTACCATGAGCATAGGTTTACTTTATTTTTAGGGTTCTGTACCCAAAGGGTAAAAACGAGACCCTATTACTAAGACTTCGCTGTCCGTCTGTCCGTCTGTCTGTCACAGGGCTGTATCTCATGAACCGTGATAGCTAGACAGTTGAAATTTTCACAGATTATGTTTATCTGTTGCTGCTATAACAACAAATACTAAAAACAGAATAAAATTAATAATTAAGTGGGCTCCCATACAACAAACGTGATTTTTTTCCTGTTTTTATAGATAATGGTACGGAACCCTTTGTGCGCGAGTCCGACTCGCACTGTCTAGTTTGTTTTTTATACGATTCATAGTAAGAAGTGACATTTTGTACTACTTGTGAAGTAAGCAAGTAACCGATGCTGAAGCTCTTTGTGTGCTGAAGCTCTTTAGTTATTTTCTTATTGTTGTACGTACTTGAGTAGTAGATACATTTAATTATTATTCTTGTTTGAGCCTTCACCTTGTTCGATTGGCACCACACTAGAGCTCTACATAGCATTAAGGAAAGGATCATTTAAAAAAAAGGTAGACCCCAAGCCGTGTTTGTTGCCTGATTCGAAGTAGGTGAAGCTACGCCGATTCCACGCGACCAAGCCTAGGTCTAGCCTAGGTCTTCCTAAGACGTTTCAAAGTGATCCTTGTGATTTTATTGAAATAAATGATTTTTGAATTGGTATTGAATTTGATATTAAATTTTAGGACCACCGGTGGACGTAGGAGTCACCATGTACGTGCTCTCAATCAGCTCTCTGTCTGAAGTCAAAATGGTAAATAAACACAAACAGAATGCCAACTTTAGCCAATACATTAATCAAACATAATTTCTTAATTAGCAACCATTTAATTTATAGTTAACATAATGGCGGAAGGTAATGAATGCACACGGCCCACGCCTTGTTCGCTTAACATAAACTATTATGTTTTGCATTTTAAACAGCAACCCGAAACACTGCAGGCGTAACCGTTTGCCGAGTAGCATCCATTGTCTGCCGTTATTAAGGCATTCAAGTGCCATTACCGTTCTCCACAACAATAGGATATGTTTCAGGACTTCACGCTGGATTTCTACTTCAGACAGTTTTGGACAGATCCGCGACTTGCATTCAAAAAACGGCCAGGCGTTGAAACTCTCTCGGTTGGATCTGAATTTATCAAAAATATTTGGGTGCCTGATACTTTCTTTGTTAACGAGAAACAGTCTTATTTCCACATTGCAACGACAAGTAACGAGTTCATTCGTATTCACCATACAGGGTCTATAACTCGCAGTATTAGGTAAGTGAACTTTTATGACTCAATGATGTGTTTAAAACTCAGTGATTTGTTATTTTACCTATTTATTTTAGACTGACTATTACTGCATCCTGCCCCATGGATCTTCAGTACTTCCCGATGGATCGTCAATTATGCTATATAGAAATTGAAAGCTGTAAGTAAAATTTTGCAAACATCACCTTTGTTATTTTTCAATCTCATCAAGCTTCACTGTTCAATCATTATAATTTATATCTTATACGATTATACTTAGTTCTCGTTTTGAGCTTCGTGTAAATAAAAATAGAATGGCAAGTTACTTTACGATTTGTAATCTACCAGCAGCGCCATAAAGCTTTCATGTTCGATAAAACACCGACTCGATTTTTATAACGCTTTGTATTCTGCATTTGGCATACAAGTCAAGTCGTTAACAATAAACCATTTGATTTACATTTTACTACCACTAGATTGATTCGATCAATGAACTCATTATCGCCTTAACATTACTATGTTATTAAAAAAACCCAGTGTAATGGGTGCTTAATTTGATCGTTCCGTATCTCTGCATGGTATCTACAGTCGGCTACACGATGCGGGACATCCGATACAAGTGGAACGAAGGGCCAAACTCTGTGGGCGTTTCGAGCGAAGTATCGCTGCCGCAATTCAAAGTGCTGGGTCATCGACAGCGGGCCATGGAAATCTCTCTTACTACAGGTACCGACTGCTGCTTTAGCGCTTATACAAAACATAATAGATGTACCGACTATCAATTCATAACCTCATTTTAAGTACGCATGTATAAAAGCTTATTAATATTTAATTTTAACACAAAACCTGTTTATATGTTAGGAAATTTAATTATTTATCATAATTTGTGTAAAACAATTTATAAACTATTTACAAAATATTTCAGGAAACTATTCGAGATTGGCTTGTGAAATCCAGTTTGTCCGCTCAATGGGCTACTACCTGATCCAGATTTATATTCCCTCCGGACTGATTGTCATTATTTCCTGGGTTTCGTTTTGGTTAAATCGAAACGCGACACCCGCTCGCGTTTCTCTCGGCGTGACCACTGTACTTACAATGACTACTTTGATGTCTTCGACGAACGCTGCTCTGCCAAAAATTTCCTATGTCAAGTCTATCGATGTTTACTTGGGAACATGTTTCGTAATGGTATTTGCGAGTCTTTTGGGTAAGCTATTACAAACTATTGGTGCAGTTGTTCTAACTCACTTCACATGTTTCATAGGCTTACATCAGTACTTGTACTAGTGATGTGTAGAGCGCTTTTGTATGCGTGATTGCGGCTCGGTACTGAGCGCTACACACACAATAAAGACCATTCCACCTTCGTGAGATAGAATAACTGTACCTTATTCACTATTAAAAAGTTTATAACCGCATGGAAGCTGTTTATCCTTTTTATGTTTAACAATTTGTATTTATTATAGAATATGCTACCGTCGGTTATATGGCAAAACGGATTCAACTGAGAAAACTGAGATATGCTGTTGCATCGAAGAATGATAAGAATAAACCAGCTCCAGCCCCAATTTCGATTGAACCTGGACCATCTGAACCGATACCCCCTCCACGTACCAGCACCCTGAATCGCTCTATGGTAAAACGAATAAAAATACTATTCCCTTCAGGTCATCGCCAACAGCGTGAACTAACTTGCATTATTAGGTACTTGTCATTACATAGAGGTAGTAATTGTAGGTATAACTTATATTATGATGATTTATTATGAATAGTAAACTGTATTACATTTTTTTCAAAGGCATCGTAATATCATCATCTTACTTTTTGAACTTCAGTTCAGATTACTACTTATAACATTACTATGACTACGTAAAATACACACATTATATTTAAAGAAATAAAAAATAAATCCTACGTGGTTTTAATAATTCCACACAGATAACAATTAATTTGTTATAGAACTACAGTGTTAGAAACAATTTCACAATAAAAATACTTGTGTATTCTATTCATAGATTTGCAATATTTACCATCGACAGATAGTGAGCGAACAGTACGTATCTGAAGAATTTTTAATAATCATTTTATTACAGTGCATTCTTTCAACATTACAGGCTTGAAATAGCTCTGCTATCGGTTTTATATAAAAGTTTAACTGTTATGCTCTATCAAATAGCTAACAGGTAAAATTGGCCAGATTCAGCATCTTCATAGCTGTGTTTTAAGAGGCTGCCAGTCGCTGATTGCTCTTTTTCGAAAAGAAAAAAGAAATACTTCTGAACAAGCCACATCTCCTATTTTTATAAGTATATTACTTCAGGTTCCTACCTAGATTTCTATTAAGCTGAAAACATAATAGCAGAAACTTTTCACGATAAAGATATTATTTCAAAATGATACGTTTTAGAATTTATGATCGAAATATTTTATATACCTACTATTAGAATCAACTTGTGATTTATTGTTAAAGATAGGTAATATGTAGATCTAGATTTCTATTAGAATAGATTTTTGATAAGTAATTATACATAATTTATATCATTAATTTATTCGAAAAGCTAAGGCGGTGTTTGTCGTCATTGCAGCGGTCGGTAGGATTATTTATCGAAGTGATTAAAGATGGGTACATCTTTATTCACATATACTATACATTATAAAATAGGAGATGTGGCTTGTTCACAAGTATTTCTTTTTTCGTTTCGAACAAAAATAATCGTCGACTGGCAGCGTCTTAAGCCGAGTAGATACAGTAATAACTTCTACGCGCCTACGCAAGACACGGTTTTCGCTCTCGACGTCTCAGCGGGCGCTCTTATCAGCTCGCTGTGAGCCGCTCGCAACAGTCTCGCACACCACGTACTCATGGTTTTTGATATAAGTAACGTGCAACGGTCTTTTTAATACAAAATTTCATTTAATTTTGTACTAAAATATTGTTGTTTTCTCTAGGACCACCACCGCGGCAAAGGATCACGACAGGGAACTCTCGAGAGCGGTTTCAGTGGATCCCGGAACACCATCGCTGCACCGCTGCCTCCACCACCGCCGCCACCGCATCAGGATGAAGAGTCTGCACAGGTCATAATTCCCAAGGTATGTTCAATGAAAACACTTTACACTATGAAAAATATTCTCCAAGTTTCAAAATACAAAGTGCATTTTGACCTTGAAATGACAAATATGTGCTCTTGTTTTATTTATGGTAATGGTGACTATAAATAACTATGTAATTCTTTTATAGGTATAATGTTTCCGAATACTCGCACTCGCATACTCGGATACGCGCATATTTTTCAGATGCCGTAAAACGCGCGATACGTTTGGAACGCAAAGCCTCACAAGTATTTCAGCACTGCAAGACAGTAGGCATCTATTGAAAATCCATACCAGAAAGCGTACACTAACTATATAGTCGCTAAAGACCTCATCTAAATTCATGACTAGTTTTTGTGTTTCTGACAACGATTTCAAAATACGGAATAACTTATTTGATACAAAACCAACTTCAACCGTTCAACCGACCATAACGTTCTAAAATAATGAGATGTCACTGTTATGTGGTCGACGAATGCGGTCTTTATCAAAATTCATATATTTGAAATTACGCATTAATATGATGCTTAGCGATCCAATTGCGTACCCTCGTGTGATCCGATGGTCACATGAGGCTAGTAAATCAGGATAGATAATAAGTTAGCGAAGAACATCTGTGCTCAGGCGACACGAGGCTAGTTTTCAAGTTACAGTAGCAAACTAAGTAATCCTAGCTCCGTGTAACTTCACCGGAGACTAAAATATGAAATTATTAAAGTTTTATAACTCAATAAGCATTGGTGATACTATGTTTGATGCTGAAGTTATGAGGAACCTGTTTTGTCATTCTTCTTCTTTCTTACTGACATTTAAATATTTTTTTCAAGATAAAGCCATTAGGCTCAAAATAGAATACAAAATACTATTTTGCTATGGTAGCTCCAAAATATTAGCCTTATTTATCGCGATCATTAACATGGTCTTCATTGGTTAGATATGTTTGTCAGTCGGGCATTATTTCACGTATGGATATATATGAAAATACAACAGCACAAGCAGCATTGCCGTGAAGCAAAGTAAGTGAAACCTTCCCCCGAGAATTAACGATCTGGGTACAGTGGAACAAAGTGAAATTGTTTATTAGCTATTTACAAATTTACGATTCATTGATGGCAATTCTGTTGTTACAGTTGTTTTATCTCACGAAGGCGGGTTGATCATAAATGCTACTAATATTATAAATGCGAAAGTTTGTGAGTGGTTGTGGGTGTTTGTTACTCTTTCGCTCAAACATACTGAACAGATAAAAAAATACAAATTACATTTTTGGGGACACTCTTATCAGTTAGGCGTATAAAAAATACTCTACGACCTATTCCTATACCTGCTAAATATACACAAAAAACATCATCAAAATCGGCAAGCAGTTTCGGAGGAGTTTGGTTACAAACATTTTGGTACGACAATTCTAATAAAGTAGATAAAAACTAATAATTATGCACTGATTTTAAATGTGTAAATAAGTAATAATAAAATTTATGTATTAAATTATGGTACCTAAAGTTATCTCTCCCCTTATCATGGGCACGAAAGTGCCAAGTCGAGGAAAAATTTGAATTTATATTATTTGAATTTACGAAAAACTACATTTTATTTAATTGATGGAACATGGAAAGTTTAATACGAGTAGTTGACATCTGAGCTGCAATCTTTCTCACAAAACTGCGTGTTTATATACATTAAATCTACAAAATGCACACAAAAGCGTATCACAACTACAAATGCTGCACATTCGCCTTCGTGAGATAGAATAACTGACTAAAATTTCGTAAAATACAATCGATCTTATTTTTATTACTTTAATTTATAAATTAGCGTAACCTCAGAATAACAGAATTCAAAATTTAGGATATTTTTGATTTCGTAGTTCTATCCTAAGTTTTAGATCTGTCATCTGTCAATTTTCCTGTCTGTCTGTCAATTTTTATCCTAAGTTTTAGATCTGTCAGCTTTGCCTTCTGCGCTATAGGTTGTGGGTTCGATCCCCACCCAGGGCAAATTATTTGCGTGATATACATAGATGTTTGTTCTGTGTCTAAGTGTTATAATTTACAATAAATAAATAAAAAAAGGTTACGCTAATTTAGACTTGGATCAAAATTTACAAAATTTAGATCATTCATTATTATGTACAACAAAATTGCCCATTGAATACTAAATAAATAGTTTTTAACTTTGTTTTAAAATCAGCGTGTACTTTTAAATTTGACTCTGTAACTCGTAAATTTTTAGTTTTACACAAATATTTGTCCTGGATGGAATCGAACAGATGGGAACACAACCTTCAGCGTTACTACCAGAAAGCAGAGTTACTACAGAACTGAGA
Source organism: Hydriomena furcata (assembly GCA_912999785.1). NCBI lineage: Eukaryota > Metazoa > Arthropoda > Insecta > Lepidoptera > Geometridae > Hydriomena > Hydriomena furcata. The sequence continues at coordinate 8,626,862 of OU538821.1, forward strand.
GGCCATGGGAATAACTTATGAAAAACGAGTTCAGGCGAAATCTAACTTACGATACTGTGTATCGGTTGCAATTGTCAATATGCTTTATTATTGATCGAAATGGTAATCATGCTAGGAATTAAGTGCTCAACTTCGCAGATTCCACCAATTTCATGCTTTAGTAAAGCATGTATTTGGCCAGTTAGTATTCTTATAAGCGGCGATGGGCTTGCAACCTGTCACGTATGGAATGCTAACTACTGCAAAATGTGGGCATGTGACAAATGTAATGTTTGGACGTGCCTCTGACTACCCCCACTAGACATCTTCAAATGATCTAAGCGTCTGGAGATCTGAGAGGATGTCTACCGTACTTGGGGATTACAGTCGTGATCCATTATTTTTATTTTTTTTTATTTGGCCAACGATCTACATACTTACAATAGTTTTGTTTTAAACTGGCAGACTAGTACTTGTTTTACAAACTGATAGATGGACTTGAATAACAATTATCCAATCATCATGCGAGCTGTGGCCTGAGCATGAACTAATCGTATCGCCAACGTATCGTCCAAAAGTCACACTCTGACACTTTTTGTACAGTAAAAGTGTCAGTTTTGACATTTGGACGAAACGTTGTCGATACGATAGTGGTTCATGCTAACTGCCCTGATGAAAGCCGAGCGTTGCAAAAACTTTTGCGATGGGATACTTTTATTCCTTACGTATTAATTTTATAAATAGCACAAAATTTTCTTTCTTTTTTTGTGTAGGTACAATACGTAATAACTACAGTTAATTAAAATGAATAAGCGACAGACTCGTTAATATTTATAATAAATTGTTAAAAAGATACCTATAATATTTAGATATATAGTAGGTAGCTGACCGACAATATATCTTATTGAGTTTTTTTGTAGGCCACCTTTTTTTGAATAAAATAATCTAAACGTTTGGAATAGAAAACATTTCAGAAGTGAAAAGTCATCTTTAGGTTTACATTGAGCTTAAGGGTGAGTTTCCATCTACCTACGCGGAGCTCCGCGGGGCGGACCAATAACAGCTCGTTTGAAAACGAGCTGTTTGATGAAAACTCACCCTTAGACGATTTACGGCCTAGTACTGTAAAATACTGCGTATATGAACTTACGTAGCCATGGTATTAATTAAGTATTATTTCGCAGGGTCTCAACAAACTGCTTGGCACCTCGCCCGCCGACATCGACAAGTACTCAAGGATTGTATTCCCGGTATGTTTCGTTTGCTTTAATCTAACATATTGGGTCATCTACTTACACGTATCCGACGTGGTTGCTGACGACTTGGTGCTACTTGGAGGAGAAGGTTAAATGGATACAAACGATTCTACGCTAACATGTACTTCGTCTTCTCAACATGACAACAACGGTTACTCATTATTCGACTTTGTCTGATCATCACGTTACGGTATTGAAATGTAATTAATTTTTAGAGCTTTCCCATTTAGATTAATTAAGTCCAGAGTTCTCCAATACATAACGGCTGTTAAGCCTAACTTTCTGGACGAGAGATAAACTTTTTCTGCTATCAGAATTATTTTGATGATTTCCCACAGTTGGCCGTCTGGTTATGTACTGGTGAACTATATTATGAGAAGATCGCTATGATCGATTTTAATATAACCAAATATAGATAAATTAGGATGGTATTGTATCCTCACTGTTAAGATAATAGTCACATTAAAATCAAAATATCACAAAAACAGCAACAACAAAAAAGACACAAAAAAAGTACCATTATTATGTAGAGTTTTTACATACGGCTAGTTTCGTAGATACTCGTAACACACATCCTAGCACACATTCATCGCTCCACGCGATTGCTTCTAATTGTGTCAAAAGTTCAGAAAAAAGCAATGCAGTTAGCCGTTTTGGTTAATCGATACATACACGAAAACAACACGCATACATATACAGTATTAAAATCTGCCTTTAGAAGTTTCTGAAAACCAAGAAAGCTCCTGGGCAAGTGACACCTATCGCTGCGATTTCTGAAGCTGTATGTAAACAACTCTTACACCAGTATCTATAAGAGTTTAACTAATTAGCATTAATTGTTGGATATACAGTTGGTACATAATACCTTTAGTAAACATCGCAATTCAAATGATAGTGCTGCTGTGAATTATTTCGATTTCGATCCAACTATGTAATCACAGATTCTCACAGATGTTAGGGGCCAAACTTCAAGGCAGTTCTTAAAAACAGCGACAAATATCGCGTCGCACCTTTAGTAAGAAAATATTTTCATGTGCTAAGACTGAGATGTTTGCATTATCTTGCGTCTCAGTTGGTCATCTCTCTCGCTCCTATTACTAGGGTTTGACCCTATGAGCTGTATGTGTGAAAATGAGGAAGGCTAGATTGCCTATAAGTATCATAATAATCAAATCTAAAGCCTTGATCATAAAACTTGACCTAACTTATTTGAGCATTACTTTTGAACTGCGAAGTCACACTTATTAATACTCGTAATAGATTCCTAGGGCCGATGTTATAAATTTATAGATGATTGAAATAGAGTTTATTCTGTTATTTCATATTAACACATTAAGTGATAGTTTTCCTAGGAATTTAATCCAATTGTTTAGAAAGTCTTCGTTGATAATTAATTTAAGATACATATTAGTTATTTTAAGTGGTTTTAATTATATATCGGTTATAGAACAACTTGACACACTTTTAATCTCATAGTATACTAGAAAAAATACTCGTAAATGTAATGATAAGTCTTAATTATTAAGGTGTCTTATTGAAACAATATTTTACAACTAAATATGAATCCGCAACTACTCCATATAAATAATCATAATTTAATTCAAATGTTTATGATAAACACGATTTTATGATCAGGTAGACTGATTGAACCGGTTTTAAAATATTGTTATAAATAAGACACCATTCGATATTTGTAACCTCAATAACCCCGTAAATAACTGTAAACTCCCTAAGCTTCTAGGAAATATTCATTCAATAAAGAAATGTAGAGATATTTGCTTTATTTCATCCCACAGATATTAAGTTTATATTATTAAGACTAAAGTTGAACATCGTCATTTTGTAAGTACCTACATAACTAGTTAGCCCCTAAAAATATGTAAGTTTTCGGTCTGTTTGGTTTTTAACAAAAACATAACATTCTACACAAACACAAAAAATTACAAGTTCGGTTAGTACAGATTTTATTATAAAATAAGGCTCAGTATACACAAAAAACTCGGGAGATTTCCAAATTTATTCTCTCCTTAAAAACAAAAGTACAATACAAGTTTCAATATTATATCTAAAACATAATTATAATAATATATTATTTTATAGAGTGATATTTTGATCCTGATTGAGTATCATATGGGGTGTATTAAAGCTACTCCCAAAAACTGAAATAGGGTATTCAATTCAGACCATAATTCTAATATCGAAAATAAAACATAAAAGCCAAAAAAAAAAAATTTTCAGGCGACTTTATCATGTATTCTAGGTAAATACCCTTTTTACATCATAAAAATAAAAAAAACTCAAAGTTAAATGGTTAAAAAGATCGAAATATCGACAAAAAATAAAAATGCATCGAATCAAACAACGAATGGCGCTCGGCGGAGTTCACCTGATCAGTGCGTTGCCCTCAACGGCCCAGCCGCAGTCGGCGACAAGATTGCAATATTCGACGTACATTGCTGCCTGTGAAATACGTTAAAAAACTAAAAAAAAAAATCTGGAGCGAATCAATTATCACACAAAAGCTAGTAGATTGTTATGTTATAGATGTATTCATACACCCTGTATAAATAATATTTTAACACTAAAATAACTTAAGGGGCTCCCAGTCGACGATTGCTCTTTTTCGAAACGAAAAAAGAAATACTTCTGAACAAGCCACATCTCCTATTTTTATAAGTATATTACTTCAGGTTCCTACCTAGATTTCTATTAAGCTGAAAACATAATAGCAGAAACTTTTCACGATAAAGATATTATTTCAAAATGATACGTTTTAGAATTTATGATCGAAATATTTTATATACCTACTATTAAAATCAACTTGTGATTTATTGTTAAAGATAGGTAATATGTAGATCTAGATTTCTATTAGAATAGATTTTCGATAAGTAATTATACATAATTTATATCATTAATTTATTCGAAAAGCTAAGGCGGACCACGCGCCGACGTGTGTTTGTCGTCATTGCAGCGGTCGGTAGGATTATTTATCGAAGTGATTAAAGATGGGTACATCTTTATTCACATATACTATACATTATAATATAGGAGATGTGGCTTGTTCAGAAGTATTTCTTTTTTCGTTTCGAACAAAAACAATCGTCGACTGGGAGCGCCTTAATTAAAATGATCGCCAGAAAGACTTACTTGGCTAATTAGTAAAAAAATTGCTAAATAATTCTGCAGTGAATTATTAGCGGTGGCAATTCAGTTGATTCTAAAAGCTAACTCAATTTGAATAAAGTAGGATCCTATTCCGTTCAAATCTAAAGTAGTGTAACCTCAAAGTGGCAGTTCTCAAAATTAGGATAGTTTAGTAATTTTATTTCACATATTTTATACAACCAATGTTCAAAATAGTAAACACTAAAGTAAATTTAGGTTGACGTTTCTAAATCACGTTATGGAAATCGTAAATTTAGACAAAACTGATCTTATGTCATAATGAATCTTACCTAAATAGATTGTTATTTTTGTATATATAAATTATTTAAATAATATCAACTATGAAATTCTTAATCATAATATAAAATCAGTCCAAAAAAACCACACAGGCAATATTATTTCATCGGTTAAAAAGGGTTGAATTATTTTTTGCTTTACACTTTTAATCTTTCCATCTTAATAAACTATATTTTAATCAGCTGCGGTCTCGAGGGCTTTGTTTTTCCGCAATACTGAACAGAGCCTCTAGGGCACGGTAATTAAAATACCATTGTCACCGATAGTCATTCAATATAATGAGGTCAGCTACCTACGCTGACTCTACTTCAATTAAGCAGTTTTCCGCAATTCGGCTCTCATGTTACAGAATTACAGAGATAGGAGTGTGTGCAGGTGTAACGAATGTGGCTCTATCTACATCAACTTTTTACATTTTGCTGATAAAACGTGTATAAAATCGATAAAATCGTGTGATTTTAGTTTATCTTACTAAAATCTGTTTTATTAACAATCTACTTTACACAGTCTCACAGGCATCCCAAGGATTCTCGACTAGATTTTATCATACCTACACACGTTCTCAATATAACTACACAATATGTTGCTCAACAACAGTTACTACGTGAATGTCTCGAGGACAATGTTGTGGAACTTTTTACAGGCCACACTAAGTACCTTTATAAGTATAAAAATGTTGCCTGATAAGGTTACCCGAACATAAAATGTTGTGAGGTATGTAACGGGGCATGTTGCGGGAGACTGCAATGTTGCAGCGCCACGTAGATTGAGCGTTGCAGGACAAAATGTATTCGTGGCTTTATCTGAAAATTTTGCTACGGGTCTGGGTGTCCTGGTATTTCGTAGTTTCAGGGAATACAGGGAAATCTAGGGTTTGGTTAGAACTGTGTATCACTGTTGGGTGTTTATTATTAATTTATATTATCTAGAGATTGTTAGCGCCATTACTTACGTGAAGTTATAAGCTCCACCTCCTGCTTAACGCCCACAGCAATCTAAAATATTATGTGAAATCTGGGGGCACGGCAGTGCCCCCGCCAAGTCAAGCAATAAAGCGGCACGGCTGTACCATCCTTTTCTCGAAGCAGTTCAGGCCATTTTCGACCCCCTATAACTTCGTTGTGGATAAAACTGGAAGCCTGAATTTTCAGTAACCAAGCAGTCACTATATAAACACGGTATATTTCAAATTTCATTCAATTTGAACCAGAAGTTTAAGAATTAGAACTAGTCAAAGTTTCCTATTTTGTCACTCACTCACTCACTCACTGACTGACTGACTGACCGATCATCAAAAGTTTAAGGCACTTCTAGCAGACATAGAAGCTTCAAATTTGAAACACAATTAGTGTTTAGTGTAATACTCCTAAAAAAACCTGCCAAGTGCGAGTCGGACTCGTGCACGTCGAGTTCCGTACCATTATCTATAAATCACGTTTGTTGTATGGGAGCCCCACTTAAATATTTATTTTATTCTGTTTTTAGTAATTGTTGTTATAGCGGCAACAGAAATACATCATCTGTGAAAATTTCAACCGTCTAGCTATCATGGTTCATGAGATACAGCCCTGTGATAGACAGACGGACAGACAGACCGACAGACCGACAGACAGACAGACGGACAGACGTACAGACGGACAGACGGACGAACGGACAGTGGAGTATTAGTAACAGGGTTCCGTTTTTACTCTTTAGGTACGGAACCCTAAAACGTAGGCAAATTTATTCAGTCCCTACTTTAAGGGTCCTTCTGTCTTAAGTTATTACGTAAAGGTTAGCTAATTACGTAATAACATAAGTCAGAAGGACCCTTAAAGTAGGGACTGAATAAATTAACCGACTTGGTATTACATGGATCTCACAACTTTTTACGGTAGAAGAACTGAGTTGCGTTGCGAGACTTGGCTTTTTTTACAAGTTGTGTTTTTGATGGCATTAATTATTTATGGATCAATCAATAAAAACCCTTGTATTTTAAGTAATTTTTTGACTTTTTCTGAACTTTATTTGTATCGCGAGCTAATTTTGATTAAATTAATCTGACAATTTCAAAAGACATGGCTTCTAAAACAATGGTGTGAAGTGAGATTTTGATCATAATACAACAAATTGGATCAATCTCAATAATAACACAATTTCTCAGATTTCAAAATATGTTCTCTCATAAAAGTGTCAAAAGTTATACAAGGTATCCCTTAAAATAAAAGTCACGTAATTTTTTTTACATGAATTTGGTATCTGGCACCTCTAAAAGCTCTTACGCACAAACGAAACGATATTAACGAAAGAGGCAACTGCAGCCATCGACACAGTTCAACACAATACGGACGCGTTCCGCTATAACTGCAAGCATTCCTATAGGTCGACGGCCGCCGACTTAAGTTGCCGCCGCTGCGTGTCGACGGCTGCAGATGCCTCCGTCGTTAGCAACGTGCCGTTCGTGTGAAAGAGCCCTAAAATGCTTTAACTCTGGACTTTTGCTTGACACTATATTTTTAAACAACCTGTATGATATACGTTGTTAATTTACGTTAAATATCATGTTTTTTGTGTATGTATATTATACAAATCATATATTTTAAATTCACCCCAGTAAATTAATTAAATTTTATTTTTATACAAGAGTAAAATAACTTGACAAACTTTATAGATAAATCATAATTGAAAAAACTGAGTGGGGTACTTGTAAATAAAACTCCAACAATATATAATTTTATTAAAAAGACAAATAATACCTATACCTACAATGGGCGCTTGTGAATAAAACAAGAAAACACTATAATTTTATTAAAAAAGTCAAAAAATACTTACAATGTTCAATGTTAAGTATAGTTTTTGTTAATAGTTTAAACATATTTTTACAATAATTTTAGAAAAAATATTCACAAAAGTTAATTAAGATTACACACAATCCTCATTATTTTATTTGAATACCTTTTAGTACCAGTAACATTTAATCACGTGGTCTTCTTTTTTTTTTTTTACTAAACAGTTCCGAAAATTTATATTACGGAGATTTACAGAATGACGACAAATTATCCGTTAAAATATAATTTACATCGGATGAATATGACTTTTAAAATCGTGTTCTATTATATCAAACTCATAACACTCAAATTTAATTCATTGGTTTTCATTCTGAACACCGCCGTCAAATCATATCATTTATTTAGCAGTTTTTGCAAGAGACGTAAATGTGTGGCTATGTTGTTAGATAAGTATTATACATAAATACAATCATTTGTAAAAAAAACACTTACGTGCCGTGTTGATGGCGAATAAAAAGTATATAATTTAATGTAATTTAGTCAGTACAAAACAAAATGTTCTAAATTAGGATTAGATTCGGTACCTACCTACCAAAATACAATTAAGACAAATTATACTACATACAAATAAATCATTATTGTTATAAAGTTTAGTTATTTTACTGTAATATATAAGAAACGTACCTGTAAAAATACTATGTACAATGTTAAACATTAAAATAAGCTTTAAGATGTAAACCAAAATGCCAAAATAGAAAAAATAAAAGCAATTTTTAGAAATAGGTTAATATTAAACAGATTATAATTAAAATGTAATGGTTAATTCATTATTGGAATTTAGACCTTTATGGTATGCCTCCTTATACATATATTTAAAGATGTAATTAGATGATGCTAGCCGTAAAATAATAAAATACATTAAACTTTCTTGTGCCTCTTTTCTAAGCGATACTTGGGTTCGTGTATGTTATTGTCCGTGGTTCCTTTTTCAATTTATTAATTTTTATTTATTTATAATTATTATCATACGTTACTCATAAATATCAAGCTTTATGTTCGTTGACTTAATTATTTGGAATTTAATACACTTTTATAATTATATTCGACCAAGATGCAAGTACTTGCGTAAGTACATGAGTAAGTATCACTGAAACAGCCAATGTCGTGTAAATGTATTATAAAAAGCTCCAATATAACAATACATCTTACAATACAATTGGGCTTTTTAGGAATTTCAATGACGATATGATACGTTTGGCTGATCTTGGCTTAAGTGAAGTTAGGCTTTTGGCTACGCGGCAGACAATTTTCGACCTTATGCAGTGACACAATAGCATTTTTACGGTCATACGGCTAACTTCACAAAAGCCACGATCATTCAACCGTACTGTAAGTACTCCGTAAATTGATATTTAATATTTTCTAATTCATGTTTTTTTTTTAATTTCTATAAGTGCATTCATAATTTCATGAATTCAACACCCTTTACAAACTTCCCTATAATTAATCATTAAAATGGCCGTCATTATATACTGAAAAATAAATGCATTACTGTTAGCTTAAAATTTAAAACCTTAATAATAATATAGGTTCATAACTGCTCGGGTAAGTACAAGTAGGTACATGATAAATAATAAATAGTTGAAGTCAAGTTTTCCCCAAAGTTCTATTAGTATCTTCAAAAAAATCTGCGTCTTCCAAGAGCAAGCGTTTTTCTTCCGGAATTTTTTCTTATTTACAGCCTCTGCCTGAAAAAAAAACATTAAATGTAAAAATTGGTTGTTTTACGTCAATTTCAAAAATAAATAAATGAATATTGGTGGACTTTATACGCAATAGTATTTAAACCAATAATCATTTTGTATTTGCTGTCAGTTTTTTGCATCCTTGTTATTTCCTGTGTTACAATTTTTTTTTATTTGTGTCTATTGATAATTATTTCTACGCATAGTTTGTTATTTTGGAGAGTAAGAAGGGGGTTCATTGCAACTCATAATATGTACTTGATAAATTATTATAGAATTTAGGCATGGTATAAAAAAACTGCCCTGATATCGACTTATGGGACTATGCGATGTTTGCGTAGGTATAGTTTTAATTTCTTGGACTTGACTACAAATCCAAAAACTCTTAATGATCATAGACAAATTTGCTCAAAGATTCAAAAAAATTTATATGAACACTAAGGAATTGTTAAAATAAATCATATCTCTAAGATAAAAAATGTTCAAATTTGGATAATAAAACAAAGTGTTCCGAAATAATTATTTATGTTTAATAAACCGAAAGGGGAGGGGAGTTTATTTCAAATTAATATTTCATAGCGATCTAAAAACATGCAAAAATAAGCTGTTGACCATTCGTTAAAAAGTTGGACTAAGACCAAAAACAACTTAACAAAAGTCGGAAAAAACTGTTTTTAATTAAGTTCCGTGCGTAGATACTTTAAGCTCCTCTCAGGGTTATTTTACAATTAGGTACGGAACACGTTGTATTATGTTAAAAGCAATAAGGTCTTCTTTCATTTTATTTATAGCAAAGATAGCGTTATAATAACTTTTAATGGTTTTTACTATCAGTTTTTCTCGGGACGAACAATTTTATAAAGACTGAGTTAATTATTTCGTTACTTTTAAAAAATAAATAAATAAAATACTTTAAACTGGAGTACCTGAATAATATAAACAATAATTTGTATAATTAGCGACGTATATGTATTCAAGATAATTTTGGTAAAATAATAAATAGTCTAGCTAGCGCGTTCTCGATATAAGATGTTTAGTTATTAGTACTCGCGTTTGCATCATTCATCTTTTTGAATTGTTACGGACAGTTTTGTTTGACAATTCTGTTTTGGTTAATGAACATAAATCGTTCAAAATAATACGGACTTTTTACAATACGGAAATAATAATAAATTAGGTATGAATGTGAAATTTGCATTATATTGCACCTAGTTTTTAAGAAGTAGCGTAGTTATAGTGCGAGGTGGTGTGGGTGACGCGCGGTAGAGCGGTACGGTTACGGTATTAAAACACTATAATAATTCAGCTCAAAAGCTAGATGCGTACCACTGAATTGACGTTTAAATATTAAAGATGGTGATTGAATTTGGTCATTTACAGATAAATTTATCGCGCATCGCCCACAAACCTTTTGCGCAAACCCAAATTCTAAATCACATTAATAACACGTAGGATTACGAGAATAAACAAAATATTTAATAACAAACCAATTTAGAAGTAATATAAGGTAATCTATTATGGTAGTACTACAGATAATAGAAATACCAACGAGATTTATTATCACATTGCCTATTTATACCTGCATAATAAACCACACAAAAATATATATTTTGTTTTTTGCTATAACTAATAATTACATTAAGAAGTTACTTAACAAACACACCAACAAGTGCTTCCATAAAAATTAAACATTAAAATTGTTTCCAATTCTCCAATTTTAATGTTTAATTTTTATGGAAGCACTAGTTGGTGTGTTTGTTAAGTAACTTCTTAATGTAATTATTAGAAAAGCAAAAAACAAAATTAATATTTAATTCTCTTCCATACGGTTGTAAAGTCACGATATTCGATCAATAACCAAAAAATAACAGCCGCTCGTTGCTGTATCAATTATGTTGCCAATTTTCTTATATGGAAACTAGCGACCCGCCCCGGCTTCGCACGGGTAGCATGTTATTATACATATAAACCTTCCTCCTGAATCACTCTATCTATTAAAAAAACCGCATCAAAATCCGTTGTGTAGTTTTAAAGATATAAGCAAACATACATACAGACGCGGAAAGCGGGAAGCGGAAAGCGACTTTGCTTTATACTATGTAGTGAAGCCCATTGCTGCGTTAGTCGCAGTACAAACAGTAGGCATTCATCGCAGCATAATGCGCTCTCAATATTAAAGGTTTTTTAATCTTGTCCTTCAGTTTTAATTAACCGCATAAACACCGTAATATTTATCAGGTGGTTTAAAAATTATATTGTTTTGTACGGTTTTAGACAATGTTATTTGAATATCTAACATCTTATTGCGCGATATACGCAAACATAGATTGTTTAATGGCTCCGTTTAATGCGCTTGTGGAAGAGCCATTAAGTGAGCATCAATCGATTTTGATATTTTTTTACCGAATGACTACCGAGTCTGAAGCATTAGGCTTGCAAAAAGCACATTTTATGGGTACGATATAAAAAAAAAACTAGAATGAAATATATAAATACTTTAAATATTTGATATTGTATAAAGTATCAAATATTTCGTTTTGTTACTTTCATATCATTTAAATTATAGCTTGAGTCACGATGATTTTTTGAGTATCTTCGTCAAAAGAACCAGAGAACTCAAATAAAAAATACTGCCCTAATAAATTATAAAAGATAATAAAATAGGTACCTACGACTATAATAATTAAATAAAATATTACAGTACCTATCTTAAAATGAAAATAAATTACTTATAACAATTATCGTAATTGCTGGCTCAACATGATCACCCGAAAAAACGATCTGTCTATGAAAGAGTAGACATAAATTACAATTGAATGTGACGTAAATGTATTGTTAGCTCGTGGGAAGTTATGAAACTTTTAATATACTTTGATTCTTACGATAAGCTTGCTCAAATAGTAGAAATATTTATCTTTGATAGCAATACATAATACTTGTCAACTGATATTGTTCTGTCTTTGACTGTATTTTGTAGACAAAACGTTTTTTCGGGTACACATACTAGGATTTTTGTAAGCATTGTTTTTTTTTGGAAATCATAATTATAGTTAACATTAAGAATAAGATAGAAAAGACACAATAAACGTTGTTTAAATTTTACCACAATATAATATAACACTACAAATAATTAAAATTACAAATATTTTAGATAATGACTGTAGTGATTGCTAGATGAATAATAATTAATAATTATTGGTAGGTATATTAATCGGCTGTGCATTTTGACCTAACACCGTCCGTGTATTTAAAAAAAACAAAAGCTCAATTACAAAACATAAGTCTACTTTTTGCAAAAAAAAGTTTCAATGAAGGAATCATATTTAAAGTAAATAAAGAAATAAATAGGCGGTTCAAAAAAACAGTCATTAAAATGTGATCAAACCGGCTTAAACTTAAGACCGAACTTTAGTTCAATTCATCGATGAAAAAGGTAAAATATAAGTGATGTTTAGAATTTTTCACTGAGGAAAATGACCTTTTTTGTAACTTTTTGTACTTTTTTCACTGATGAATTGAAATAAGTTTGTTTCTGTGCCTGACATGTATAGATTAACTAGAAAATGACAAATAGTTTAATATTCGAAACTTTTGTTTCAACGCATTGAATCAAGATGTTAGTTTAGTGGTGTTTTGGTCAAAATATCAATTATTAATATTCTATGAAATGTAAAAAAAAATGTACCTACTGTGCTGTTTGCAGAGCTTTGCTTCATTTTTTAGAATGTTTCATGCCTTGGTAGTAAATGTTACCAATGGTTGCTATACCTTATTTGTTTAATTGTGACTGGTTTATTTGGAAATTAATTAAATTCTTCTTGGTTTTGTGTAAAATTCAATCATTGTTTTATTATTTAGTCGAAATGTATGATCATCGATTTGTTATAAGTACTTCTTTTTATAATCTTGTGGTATTGATGTAGTTAATGATGTTGCTCAAACTGAATATTAACTCTAACAAGTAGATACGCTATATGAAATTTTGTTCTGTGATCCAATAAAATTACAAAATAATGTATTATTTGTTTTATTGAAAACAATATAATTTGGATACAATTCTGTTGTATCGACAAACTGATTTTAATTCAGTAAAATTCAATCGTTCTTTTTTTGTAACAAAATGCTTGTTACTTAGCTAAGCATTAATATAATATAGATTTATTTTCCTCCGACACGATTATTTTCTCTGGCACAAGTACTCTGTGCTTAAAAGAAGGTTCCAACCTTGTTTATGTATCTGTAATATTTGGCTACTGAAATAAACTATATTTATTTATAAAAAAAAGAATACAGGCTCTGCATCGAATAAGAAAATAGTTATTTATATTTTTTTATTTTACTATACTGGTTTGTTTGGCCTCTCGCCCAGTACCACGTTATCGTTGAGTTTTAGGACACCAGTATATGTAGTTAATGCAGATAAATTAAACACAGAACCACGATTGCTGAAACTTTTCTCGGTAGATTTATTTTCCTAAGTTAGCCCTTTAAAAACACTATTTTCGTTTACACTCAAAAACTATAACTATCTGAACAGTTAAAGCCCTTTAAAAACACTATTTTCGTTTACACTCAAAAACTATAACCATCTGAACAGTTAATTTTATATAATTCGTTAGATAATCATACTAGCTACCTAAAATAAAGACTGTTTCTTTAAAGTTTGATGATTTTTAAGATAATGCGGTTTTATCACTTATCTTATCCGAGTAGACTCAGCCCATACAAAAAAACCTACCTATTTAAACCTAATAAACAATATTTTGTTAAAAGCAATATTTGATTACAAACATAAAATATTTAAATTTCTAAGAACAATAAAGACTACTCGTTTATTAGGGTTCCGTACCCAAAGGGTAAAATCGGAACCCTATTAGACTTCTCTGTTCGTCTGTCTGTCTGTCTGTCTGTCTGTTTGTCTGTCTGTCTGTCTGTATGTCTGTCTGACTCTCGTCTCGTCTGACTCGCACTTGGCCGGTTTTTTTATTCTACATAAATCGAATCTATAATTTCATCAGGAAGCTAGAATTCCAAAAAAAATGACGGACTAATGTTTTGTATAATAATAGGGTTTCCGGTAACCTTTGGGATCGGAACCCTAAAATAATTTTGATTGATAAAGGTAAGTTCATGGAGATTACAGTCATGCATGATCCTCCCTGTATTAAGACTATTCCCGAAAACTGAAATAGGGTATTTAGAATAGTCTAAATACCCTATTTCAGTTTTCGGGATAGTTTAGATAGTTAGTTAAGTTAGATAGTTTTTGGCGATAGCGCCAGCAACAATATCACAATTATTGCAGACATTGCTACTATTAAAATACTTAAAAAAATATTTTTTTCTCTGGATTGAATCAATTATCCTACAAAAGCTATTTTATAAAGTTACTAGCTGATCCGTGCCCGCTTAGCTGGGCGATGAAATTATAATCAGTTTGGATTGGTTTGGCCATATGGCAATGGTATGGCTTGGATGTAGGGATGCCATCTCTAAAATTTGGCAACCAGGACAAGACGCGTGAAAACCCCGGATTTTAGAGCCCAGAACCCGGACAAGTTAACAGTTTTTTTTTAATTTTAAGTCGTGAATTTTTTCATGCTTCTTAACGCTTTCAAAATAGTTTAGCGCTGGGGGAGGGGTAGGGGGGCTGACACACACACTCGACTCTAATGGCAATTTAAAGTTTAATATTTCACAAACGGCTTTTCATTTTGTTATGTGTCATAACTTCAAAACGAATCGACCGATTTGAACAATTCAAAAAGTGATTTGCTTCACAATTATAGCTTAAATTACTAATGAGTTTATTTGGAAAAGGGTTATTATCATGACACGGATAAAATCACTTTTTGTTTCGATCCATGTTTTTATTGACTAATTTCAACAAAAAAACAGTGATTATAACTAAACTTTAATGTTTAGATAAACCTACACCTCCTCTCAGATTTTCTTGTGCGCATTGATGAGGATATTCAATATGTATCATTTGTTAATATGATTTATGACAATTCATACCTTGCTTCAAATAATATAAATAAATTACTTTTTCAAATTAAAAAATAGCTTTTGTTGCTTAGGGTCAATGTAGCTTAGTAAAAGGTAAAATATTTTTTTATATCGGTTCAGTCGTTTTCGGTATTTTGTACCCAAAGAGTAAAAACGGGATTCTATTACTAGGACTCCGCTGTCCGTGTTTTACCCAAAGGGTAAAAACGGGACCCTATTACTAAGACTTCGCTGTCCGTCTGTCCGTCTGTCTGTCACAGGGCTGTATCTTATGAACCGTGATAGCTAGACAGCGCACTAGATAGCGCGTGGCCCGACACGCATTTGGTTGGTTTTTAATTTATCCAATAAAAATGTCCACAATTTTTTTTTATATTTTTACAATAAAAGGGAGAAAAAGCCTAGACCCTGATTTTAATCCACATTATTTTATTTGATTACAAGTATATTCATGTCCTCATCTGTATTTTGAATTTTTGATTGTACCTAATAAACTAAAAAACTACTGGACTAATTTCAATTTTTTTTACTTATCAAAAGCTACAATTTCAACGAGTTAATAAACTATAATTTTATTAAAAAAAATATATAATAATACTTCGAAAAGTGCAATAATGTAACCTAAGATATCAAAAATTTGCCAAGAATCTTCATATCTTAGTATACCCGTCCGAAGTCGGGGATGACAGCTAGTAAAAGGTATATAAAATAAAAGGGTTACTTACGTTTTTCTCTGGACCAGAGACCGTTTCTTCCAGTACTTTTTAACTTTGTAAAAGTTCAGCTTGTTTTTATTTACACCCAAACTTAAATGTCACTTACTCTTAACAAAAACGAATTTAAATAAATTTCGATATTTAATTTTAATTATTGACTCTAATACTTTTCCGATTCGCGCGTAATTCGCCGAGTTTCCGGTGCACGGACGTGCAGTTCCCATGCAAGTCAGGTACTTAATGGCAGTGCACTAATTCCCGCCTATAAACTTTAAACTCATACATAATAGTGCTGCCATCTGTATACCAATTCATCCCGGCCAATCCAGTCATCTCAGTTCATACCTACAGCTTTCAAACTGAAATCTTACCTAAGCTAGAACCCGAAGAATACCTAAGTTTTTCAGATAAATATCGAAAGGTGGCGCTCTGTAATAGGTAACGAGTAAGAGATTTTGCATTTTGTAGTAATAATTATGTAAGGTGACAAGCTAAGAGAAAAGGATGGTAAGGCCATTTTTTTTTGCTCGACTTGGCGGGGGCACTACTGTGCCCCCAAATTAGCTTTAATAAGTAAGAATACAGTGCTGGCGATTCTGTTGTGTCCATGCTAAACCTAAGATTTACAAAAAAAAACTTCCTTTACGGTAAAGTTTAAATTAGAGAGTATAACCTCAAAATGGAAATTCTTAAATTTAAAATATTATTTTTTTTGTATATTTCGAAGGTAGGTCCAAAAAAAATATCATATACATAGGATCACGACTGTAATCCCCAAGTACGATAGACATTCTCTCAGATCTCCAGAAGCTCAGATCCTTTGAAGATATCTAGTGGGGTAGTCAGAGGCACGTCCAAACATTACATTTGGCACATGCCCGTTTTGAGCACGTGTTTTTGTTGCGCATATAATTTTTTCGAACAGAAAAATCCATTGAGGCACGCCGGGATTCGAACCCACGACCCTCAGATTGAAAGTTGTGGTAACTCCCACGCGGCCACCTATATATCCTTTTTAAAAAATTGTGCTAACTTTCTTCCACTAGCTATAAATAGGTACCTAAGTATCGTAATAGGGGTAAGTAGGTACAAAATGAAACACAGCAATCAGTCCAATTAATACAGATTTTAATGCTTTACTCAAAATATGCTATGACATTTTAATGGAAAAATAAATAATATTTATTCCTCATTTTGAGTCACAGCTTTATCAGCTTTGTTGAACTATTCCGTTCAATATAATTTGTTTGCTGATAAAATATTTACAATCTTAGAACATCACTGAACTTTGTAGGCACCTATTAAAACATTTTGTTTAATTTTATTAGATTCTATTCACATTATATCGATATAAAAGGTGTATTACTCGTATTATGGAAGCTATTTACTACATTGATTTTAATGCTATTCATTTATTTATTAACGTAACGACTACGTTATTTAATAGCCGTAGAAATGTCCCGAGTAGGTAGTAATTTTTAAGTAATGTTTAATATTTACATATCAAAAAATAAAGCAGATTTTCACTTGAAACTGGAATTATAAATTCACAACATTGCATCACCAAGCTATGACTACATCTAATCTTATTAGGTATAAACACACGTGTCGAAACAATGCCTATTTTCACCAACGAAGCTTAAAGGCATGTCAAAGTAAAGTCCGACGTTTCGAGACAATTCAGATGCTCTTCATCATAAGCATCGCCTGCGACCGTGATCATATTAAAATCGAATATTTAAAATGATTAACAGCCACTATAGTTTTATTTCTATATTAAGTAGACAGTTTCCGGGAAAGCATAAAAAACTAAAAAGGCTAGGAATCGGCTGGTGAAAAAAGACATTAGATAGTTTCAAAACACACTGTACCTCTATCTATTGGATTTAATAGCTACATTATTTAAATGATAATTACAATATACTTAACCCGTTAGATAATACGTTAAGATGAATATGTTGCCAGCATTTCAACCAGATATTTTTCAAGTCGAAACATTCTCATATTAGAAGTTGTAAATAATCTATCATGATAATTTTGTTTTTTTTTATTACGTAAATGATAATTTATCTCAGCGTTAAACATTCATTCATAAGTCTACTTTCTTACATATCACATGCAGTACAGAGGGAAATGCCTGCTTATTCTAGCGAGTTATTTTCTACACGAAAATATTTTTATTAACATGATAATAAGCCATCATTGTAATAAAAACTGGAGAAGTAATTATATTAATTTATAATAATTATAGTCACTGAGATTTGGAGGAAGCAGAATATTTTTTACAAGTTACTAGCCCAACTGTACCAAACTTTAAGTAAAACCTTCACAAAAGTACGTCAATAGATCTCTTATCATATCTATGCGTAAAATTGAAGTTTGGTGCAGACGGACACAAAGCTCCTATTCAAGTTTTATATCTCACAAATTTAAAATAAATCTTTACGGAGAAATATCAAATGTTCGCTGGAGAACAATACAATACTTCGATTAAAGTTATGAGCTTCGGCCATTTTCGTGTTTCCGAAATAAATGTTATCCGAAATAACGTATGTCCATCCAGCCGCCCTGTGCATCATTAATAGATAATGTTGTAACAGCTGTATTAAATATTGATAGTGTTTCTTTGATAGACAGAAATTGGCGATGCGCATATCTTTTATCGTAGTACTGTACTTACATAAAACAGTCGAAAATAATGTAATTTTATTCGAAGCACATAGCTCCATATCATTCGGTGCTAAGAATAATACTTGATAATTCATTAATGTTAATACTTTCGTACTTCTAAATCTAGTTGATTACATACCAGAATAATACCAAAATATTTTTTTACGACGATGCTGTCAATTCTGTTGTTGCATTATTAAAATAATCTTTGACTAAAGATATACCCGTCCCTTTTTATAGATCAAAAAAACAAGGACAGCTATATTTTTAGCGGTAACTAAGTTAGTTTAGAAATAAAATGCAACAACCAAATCGTCACCAATACTGTACAATTTTACTTATCGAACCATGAAAGCTTTCTTTTAATATCTACATTAGAGTTTTAAACAGTAGACCCACAATAGGCCAATTTAGTGTTAGTAAGCTCTAGAGCGCTTTTTCATCTGCAAGGTAAAAGTGCAACATGTGTTTTTCCAGGTGTAAGAAATTTTCCTGAATCATTTTGGCCTGAGTGCGAGTGTACTCGGTAGATAAGTACCTACGTTAAATTTTTTGACGTAAACTTTATTTCAGACCACCAATTACTTTTATATTATATATGTTAGAGATCCAAGTCAATATTAATTCAGATCCAAGGCAATGCAATTCTCATCGAGTATAGGTATTATTTCTTTAAGTATAATATATATGCAACAGCATTATATATTTGTTCCGGATATGCGCGGTTCCAGATATTTTCGTGTGCGAACCCCGATAAAAATATATATTGGTGTATATAAAATGAATCAGGTACTATTGATTATGAAGACACGACATGTAATTATTGATTTTTATAGGCGTTTTGCGATAGAACTATCAAAATATCTTTGAATTAATATTTCATTACTGGTATATAAGTAACTTATAATTATAATAATATATCAAAAATGATTAATATCAATAGAAAAAGTTAATTTAAAGCTCCCATCGCTATGTAGGATAAACTGGATAAAAATGGTGCAATTTATTGTTTTGAGTATATAATGGAAAGTTTCATTTTCAGAAACAGCCTCCATTGCCTGTGATAATTAAAGCTTATTTATCATCAAGATGTTCTCCATAAAGAATAAGAATGTAATGATTCTACAAGTAGATCTACTTGATTTTAATTTTAGTTCAACTCATGCATAACTGCTTTACTCTATGTAAATATCTTCGATAGGGTATGCCGTTTCTATAAACTTTTGGTAGAACCTCTGGAACGCCCTCCTGAAATGGTAAAACAAAAATTAATTGAAATATAACAGCAATATTTTGTAGAACCTATAGAGGTTGTGTGTGAATGGCATCAAATGATCATTATAGGGTCTGAAATAAGTTCATCTTAACATGATCTTACCCAACGGCTTCAGCCACAGGTCTAGTGGATTCCTGCCCTCTGAAGACATGACAGGCAAATCGCTGTAGAGTCGGATGTTTTGTGATAAAACCCAGATATCTATGATCACGCGGATGAAACGCGCAAAAAGATACATTCTTGAGTGAATAGAAGTAATCGATACAAGGTCCACTTCGATTTCCCTGAAAAAAAAACGTAAAGTTAATATGTGTTCTATACTATCTCAAACGATTTGAGTAAGCATTCAAATATATCAATGATGTTTAATAATAAATTGATCTAGAAAAGTTTTATGTATTTTATCGTGTTTCTGCTTCTAGTTTGAAACATTTCAACGCGGGCGATCAAAATTATACATTATAAAATTTTAAGCTAGGTGTGATGTAAAATGCTTTGAAAGACGGGAATTTTATAAAATAACTAGCAGACCCGGCCACGCGTTGCTGTTTCAAAAGTTTGCAACAATTAATATACGACTATAAATTGAGATGTGAGCTATCCTATCTTTTAAGTTAAATCAAACTGCACACGGTGTGAAAAGTTTGATTAAAATTAGTTAAGTAGTTTAGGAGTCCATCGCGGACAAACAACGTGACGCGTAATTTATATATATAAAGATTTTAAACATTTCCAGGGAACGGAAAATATTGTGTGTGGATAAAGTTAAAACCGTACGTTTGGTTTCGATCGATCAACCATTCGAAGGCCCTGGTCAGAAACTTCTAAAATACACGGCTGCAGCGTTGGATCTTCGGTACAATCACCGATAATCTTCTTTACCGCTTGGCACACAACTCCGGTGCCCTTGTGTGCCAGTGTTTCAACCGAACCCATATACCTGGGGAATCAAAGAACCATTTTGATTACGTGCGGACGGATTAAAATAACTGTATGACCCTGAATGAATACGTAATAGTGAAACGCGCATTTACAGGGTGTAAACAAATCTATCTCTACTAAATGCCATTTAAAGAAAACCAAATTGCTCCATCTTGAAGGATGTATATATTTTGTAACTTGTTAACGATTTGAAAAGATCTAAAAATGAACAGTTTTTTTAATCATTATGATTATGGCAATGCTATAGGAAATAGAGAGGGCAATAATGAGTAAATGAACTGGAACCAAAGGGAATTTTTTTTCATTCAGGCTGATTGTGGAAATGTGGCAGATTATAAAATTGAACAATTTGATACTTTTGTTTTTGTTTCGAAAAATCTAAAAAATTGATCTAGGTTGTGGTCTGAACATTCTGTTTCAGTTTTACCGTGATCTTAATACACCACCCTGTATATATTTTTTTCTGTTTGGTTAACATCTCGGCAGTAATTAATGTGTAGCCGATAATAATCGCGGTTAGTCGAGAAAGCATGCCAGTTTAATTTTTGACTTACCCCAATAAATATCGTTCTCTTTTCACCTTGGCGTTGGCTGGGTCAAAGTCATTGTAATCCATGTCCACTGCGTAGGCTGATGGAAATATTCCTTGTTGACCAGTCCTAAGATTTACTCCTGCAACATGTTTTTTTAATAAACATTTCATTCTACACTACTATTATAGAGTTAAAATTTGTATTTTTTTATTTATGTTTAAACTAAAAAATACAGGATTAATTTAAAAAATTATTTCATTTATCTAAAGCTAAGTAAATTGCAATAAATTTTATCCTAAGGTATTACAAATTTGCCTAAAACCTTAATTACTACACCCGTGCGAAGCCGCAACTGCTACCTAGTTCATAATATTTAAAATTGCCAATCCTTTTATGCGTAAGCTTTTATGTCACATTTCCCATAATAGGTATAAAATTCAAAATAACATAGCACCTTCACACCACAGATCATCAGCCTCCTTTTGTACGTATATGGGGTCACCTATTTCGACTTCAATTTCATCATGATGTCTCGGATTGAACTTGTGTAGGCCTCTGTGAGTCGCTTCAAGCATCTCTAGTTGACTGTGGGGTACTGTGGTCATATTTCCACCGAAATTGAGGCCGTTGATGCTACAACTCGATGATGGAGACACTGAAAAATAATCAGATATGTAAGTGTGTCACAAAATACGACACAAGACAAATTTTTTTTTTTTATTACCTACATCTGATATTAAAGTTAAAAAATAAAAAAAATAGGATCACGACTGTAATCCCCAAGTACGGTAGACATCCTATCAGATCTCCAGACGCTTAGATCCTTTGAAGATGTCTAGTGGCGGTAGTCAGAGGCACGTCCAAACATTATATTTGGCACATGCCCACATTTTGCAGTAGTTAGCATTCCATACGCGACAGGTTGCAAGCCCATCGCCGCTTATAAGAACACTAGCTGGTTTCCTCACGATGTTTTCCTTCACCGTTGTAAGCACGTGTTTTTGATGCGCATATACATTTTCGAACAGAAAAATCCATTGATGCACGCCGGTATTCGAACCCACGACCTTCAGATTGAAAGTCAAGTTACCTCCCACTCGGCCAACACGGCTTAATATAATAATATAGTAAAATAATGTGTTTTATAAAACATACCGTTCTGTTGTAAAGGTATAGGGGATATGCTTTTTGGACCGGTGTCAATAGGCGAGTGTGCAGTGCTATGTCCACTGTCAACATCACCCAGGCTTTGCATTCTTTCAGAGTCAGGGCTCGAGTCCTCATCCAGGAGGTATCCGCATTTGAGCACAAGCAGCGGTCGCCCGTGGCCACCAGGTCGAACGAGCATGCCCGTCATTGAGCCCAGTTCGTCAGCTAAAGAAGCTGGTTGATTGCAAGCTAGAACTGTAGCTGAAATAGTAAATACTTATTTGACGTGTAATTTTCATTTTAAATTCATTTTAAACAGAAATACGGCTAATTGACGCGTTTTATCTTTTAATGCTGACATTTTAAGAAAAGTACCTGGATGACCAAACTTTGCTAATTCATTGCCTGAATACACGGATAAAACGACGTTTTAGGTTTAAAGAATTTTATTTCTCATAAAAACAGAGTTCACTTAAAATGAGATACAAAAATAACACATAAATATTGCGTTTTAAATTATTACACCTAGAGGCCTAGTACAGTAGGTATATTTTTAAATAGATCGATAAGTTAAACAACGGCGTTTTCTAAAAATGAAACCTAGCTAGAAAGATTTATCGCCCCCAAAACCCCTGCATACTAAATTTCATGAAAATTGTTTGAGCCGTTTCCGAATCATCTGTCCCGAAAGATGTTATTCTGTCAAATTTCAGTAATCCCATACAAAAAAGCACTTTCAGCTTTTCCTGAATTTTATGCCACCCTTATCACTTAGGGGTATAAAAAATACGCCTATTCTCTTACCTACCAAATATCCCCAAAAAAATATAAAATTCGGTCAAGCAGTTACGGAGGAGTTTGGTTACAAACACTGAGACACGAGAATTTTATATATTAGAAGATAATAATATACAACAATTGCTCGTTTGAAGGTATTAGATTCAGATGCTCTCTATTATATCGCGATCAACAGTAGATCAGCAATACAAGATAAAACGTGGTAATTAGCTGTATTTGTATTGAAAATGATTAACAACCAGTATAGTTTATTTTATACGATTTCCCGGGTCGTGGGTATCAAAACCTATGAGTACCATGGTGCCACAACACCCAAACTCGAAGCAAATGCAAATGGCGGACAGTGAAAACTTTTATCCGCAAGTATTGAACCTGCACATCTTGCGTCTCATTTGGCCACTCACCAACCACGCCATCAAAGTTGTGATAGCTCAACTGTTTCCTGTGTTTTGATAATATTAGTATGTATTAGGTGCAATATTATTTGTGTACACCACTGCGTAAGATCCTCCTTAAATACAGTACTAGCGACCCGCCCCGGCTTCGCACGGGTAGCATGTTATTATACATATAAACCTTCCTCCTGAATCACTCTATCTATTAAAAAAAACCGCATGAAAATCCGTTGTGTAGTTTTAAAGATATAAGCAAACATACATACATACGCGGGAAGCGGAAAGCGACTTTGCTTTATACTATGTAGTGATGGGCTGAGTCTATCCGGATAAGACGGAAAATGTGGTAAAACCGCATTATCTTGAAAACCATCAAACTTAAAAAGAAACTGTCTTTAATTTATGTAGCTATTATGATTATCTAACGAATTATATAAAAAATAACTGTTTAGCTATTCATAGTTTTGAGTAAAAACGAAATTAGTGTTTTGGAGAAACCAACTTTGAAAATTAAATCTATCGAGAAAAGTTTCACCAATCTTGTTTCTGTCTATAATTTATCTAGATTAAATCCATAATGTTATCTTTGTCATAAAAAACAAAACTGTATGTTTTGCGGTTATTGAGAAAAAACTATTCTGCATTCATGTCCTAAATATGCAATTTTGCAAATCGACGTACCAACGTCGCTTTGCAAAATTGCAAATAAAGAACTAAGAAATAAAATACTTGAGTAACTAATATAAAGTACCTACGCGTGATCCGAGAGCTGACTCTTATTTGGCACAGCGGATCAGCATTACCATTCAGCGTGGCAATGGTGCTAGTATCTTGGGAAAGCTTTCGATTGGTAGTGATCTGGATCAATTAAGCTACCTATAGACTGTTTGCAACGGTCTTTATGTGCCTACCCTTAGTTGAAAACTTTTGTAAACAAAAAAAAATGCTTCCGATTTAGCTTTTTTTTTCATTTGTGTTATATAATATTGTGCTCGCTGTGATTCATAGATAGTAAACAATTCGCAGCAGTTTTTTTTTACCCATTCAGCATATATCATGAAAAATTCATAAGAAATCGCCATGACGTAGGTTGTTGCAATAACATTGTGATGTCAACGTACAAGTATGTATGTAGACAATACAATAATATCAAACCATAATCTAATAAAAACTATAGAAAATTCCATAGAATTCAGAAAAAATAGAGGATACTCACATTTTTTGTTCTTAGGGATTTCTGGAAGTTTTCGCCTTCTTCTCTCGCCGTTTGTGAACGTTTGATGTCTTGGGCTTCTCTGGGTGTTCGCGAGTTCCCCTTGCGTGGAAGGAGACACCGTGCCCTCATGAACCGATGAGGTGTCGCCATCTCCCATGCATCCTATATCCTCCTCCGGCGAGCCCTCGCTTTTGGATGAAGAGGAGTCATCGTCCAGTCCCACATTTGGCACTAACCTGTAAATACACCTTTCGATGCATTAGGCATCTGATGGAACCTAATGCTACTACGCCCATATATTACGTGACAATATGAAGTGGCATGTCTGTACGGGTATTTTAAAACATATTTTTGAGACGGAGGTGCAGGTTTTTTCTTCGGATTATGAAAGATAACAGTGTACTTACGAGTAAAAAGGCGTGGGGGCCTTTATATGTTGTGGTAATCTGTCGAAAACACGGCGAAATTCTTCAAACTCGCTATCGGCCATGTCGGTTTACACCTGATCAAAGGAAAGGGTGCATGCCGCATGCGCGATCGTCCCCCTGCCAGTATATCGACCGCGAGTGTTGGCATGGCGGAAATGATGTATTGCGCATCTGCGCACACTTAGAACGCATGCGTGAATATGTCACATCAGAACTAGTGGGGTGCTGGTGACGCGTCACAGGAATCCCATTCATTACTATGTTCATATAATAATGGAATGAAACACGATGAATGAATTTCAATATGCACCTATACCAGTATGGGCATATTGGGTACCTACAAACATCTAGACACGCGGCAGCGTGTCAGCCAAGTTCAAAGAAAAGCGCTTATGTATTATTTAGACAATCCATTTCAGGATACTTTTGACTACTTCATAACTCATAAACTGTTTATCCTACATACATGAAATTTGACACATTGATTAAAACGCCTTAGCTTGCTTTAATTACAAAATTTCATATATGTAATTGAAATAGTTTTTGATATATTAACATTCAAAAACTTAATCAACTTCGAGATGACCTAGAAACTGGATATTTGGCATCAAGGAAGTATCGTAAAAAAATCCAATATGGGAAAATTATGACTTAAAATTAACTAAATGAATAACCCTAGTCACGTACGAGTGGTGTAATAAACGGTGGTTTATGTTTTAACAGTTAATGTTAGACCTGCACTTATGAATAACTAATGAATTAAATTAACCGAAATCATTTAAACATTTTAAACGTTGCCAAAAGTGTAAGTACGAGTGTCTAGGTCCAGGTTAGAATATCACAATAAAAAAAATTAAAAAAAAATAACATCACGACTGCAATCCCCAAGTACGGTAGACATCCTCTCAGATCTTCAGGCGCTTAAATCCTTTGAAGATGTCTAGTGGGGGTAGTCAGAGGCACATCCAAACATTATATTTGGCACATGACCACATTTTGTAGTAGTTAACATTCCATATGTGACAGGTTGCAAGCCCATCGCCGCTTACAAGTATACTAACTGCTTTCTTTACGATGTTCTCCTTTACTGTTTTGAGCACGTGTTTATTAGAGTAGTTTTCTTTTTTTTACTTTAATACGGGTTTTATAACCATTTACGTCAAATCAAATAAGTTTATGTACATATTGCGAGCATAAATGTTTTAATTAAGGTCAAAAGCTATGTATATTTTATGTACTTGAAAAAAAAACGAATATTCTACATATTAAAAACGTAAATGCGATATGAAAGCCAAGTTCAATAGTCTTCGGTGTCAAGTTAAGTGTAGAAAATCTTAAAATTTTAGTTACAAGAACATTATAACATTATATAGGCTCAAGATTGAATTTGTTGGTAAAAACCTAAAAACTGTTGTTGGTGAAGAATATTGAACTTGGCATTTAATTTATGTTTTTGATGGCTTTTTTACACCAGAAGTCGTGACTCGTTTTAACAAGAAAATATTTTACATATAAACAAATATTATTATACATATAAACCTTCCTCCTGAATCACTCTATCTATTAAAAAAACCGCATCGAAATCCGTTGTGTAGTTTTAAAGATATAAGCAAACATACATACATACATACAGACGAGGGAAGCGGAAAGCGACTTTGGTTTATACTATGTAGTGATTATTATAAACAATCTGACCCCGCGAACTTCGTATCGCAATTGACAAATAATGTTTGAAGTTCCCGATCCCGCTCCCGTTCTTAGGAACACACCTACATTGCTTAGACAACAGTGAACTTTATACAATAGCAATAAAGCTCAAATTGACTCTACATTTTTTTTTTGTATGGGAAAAATAAAAATTTAGGGTTTTCCCGGCAATTATTCGATTTTTTCTCACGTTTTAAACCTTTCCTAGACCTCCACAAACATTTCACATTTCAAGACCAAGATAAGATAAATCCGTTCAGCCGTTCTCGAGTTTTAGCGAGACTTACAAACAGCAGTTGATTTTTATATACATATGTATATAAAAATCAACTGCTATAATAATGTATTAAAGCCTCAGTGCTTAAACTAGACTAAGATAGCCTGTACGATAGGATATTAAGCGCAGATGGATTTCCCCTGTATAACTGTTTTTTATATATGTACAGTAAAATAAAAAACTGGCAAATACTCATGTATTCTTTAGTCTACCGGTAAAACCGGCAATATTTGCGTTCATAAAGGTTGAGCACTCAAGAAAACGGATGTTTTATTAAATCTGATCACCAATGCTCTAAGAGGCTCAGAGGCGTTGGCGAGATGTATTGGTTACAACCAATGCTCACCTCTGATAAAAGATAAGTGTACATCTGGTTACTGTGAATTTTTTCACACCTCGAAACCCAATCAATAAATATATTATTATTATTAATATGGTTTTAGGGGGGGGGGGGGCAACAACCCATCAACACTCGTTTCTAACAAAAATTGGCCCTTTAAAGCTTAATATTTCACAAACGCATCCCGTAATCGAAAAGTTTTAACAAACCCGCAATACTTTTTAAAGACTTATCCAACACTAGCGACCCGCCCCGGCTTCGCACGGGTAGCATGTTATTATACATATAAACCTTCCTCCTGAATCACTCTATCTATTAAATAAAACCGCATCAAAATCCGTTGTGTAGTTTTAAAGATATAAGCAAACATACATACATACGCGGGAAGCGGAAAGCGACTTTGCTTTATACTATGTAGTGAATAGGCGCGCACCACCACATCATAAGGTACGTGAGAAAAAAAAATAACATCCCGACATTACATGTATCCCCTACATGTGCCCATAAAAAAAATGGTTTTTAAGATTTTATTCTATCACTTTATTGGCTTAACTCATACTAGCGACCCGCCCCGGCTTCGCACGGGTAGCATGTTATTATACATATAAACCTTCCTCCTGAAACACTCTATCTGTTAAAAAAAACCGCATCAAAATCCGTTGTGTAGTTTTAAAGATATAAGCAAACACACATACATACATACAGACGCGGGAAGCGGAAAGCGACTTTGCTTTATACTATGTAGTGATGATGTATATTCATGCCAAATTACAGCTTGATAGAACTAATAGTCTCTGAGATAGGCTGCGGACGGACGGACATGGTGAAACTCGGTTCGGGTTTCTTGTAGACTACGAAACCCTAAAAAGTAACGTCGCCAGCCTTTGGAGTAGTTAGCCTGCGATTGTTGACACTTGCAGGTCATAGAGACAATCTTTTGTCTACAGAATTGTATGTAACATTTTTTTATTTAAAATAATAGCATTTTTTATTTAAAAAAATTAAATTCGCATCAAAAACACGTGCTCAAAACGGGGAAGGAAAACATCGTGAGGAAACCAGTTAGTATTCTTATGAGCGGCGATGGGCTTGCAACCTATCACGTATGGAATGCTAACTAAGTAACTAATGCAAAATGTGGGCATGTGCCACATATAATGTTTGGACGTGCCTCTGAATACCCCCACTAGACATCCTCAAAGGATCTAAGCGCCTGGAGATCTGAGAGAATGTCTACCGTACTTGGGGATTACAGTCGTGATCCTATTTGTTTTTATTAAGGGGCTCCCAGTCGCTGATTGCTCTTTTTCGAAACGAAAAAAGAAATACTTCTGAACAAGCCACATCTCCTATTTTTATAAGTATATTACTTCAGGTTCCTACCTAGATTTCTATTAAGCTGAAAACATAATAGCAGAGACTTTTCACGATAAAGATATTATTTCAAAATTATACGTTTTAGAATTTATGATCGAAATATTTTATATAGGTACCTACTATTAAAATCAACTTGTGATTTATTGTTAAAGATAGGTAATATGTAGATCTAGATTTCTATTAGAATAGATTTTTGATAAGTAATTATACACAACTTATATCATTAATTTATTCGAAAAGCTAAGGCGGACCACGCGCCGACGTGTGTTTGTCGTCATTGCAGCGGTCGGTAGGATTATTTATCGAAGTGATTAAAGATGGGTACATCTTTATTCACATATACTATACATTATAAAATAGGAGATGTGGCTTGTTAAGAAGTATTTCTTTTTTCGTTTCGAACAAAATCAATCGTCGACTGGGAGCGCCTTTAGTTTTATAACCAAAATGACAATAATTGACTTCGTAATATCGCAAATAAGACCATAATTTAGGTGAAGAAGTTCAGAGTGCCTAGTGTATGAGGTCGCTATGTCTATTGACCTATGGCAGAGGGGCTTACTGTGTTGACTTTACTCTTGGAACGTGCTCCAGCTAGCCTCGCTGGGATGAGGCCTTGCTGACTTTACAAACAGAGAAAGACCAATTTTACATATTTTAGTCCGCGCATTTTTCTCTGTGAAAATCTTAAGTTAAATTTATATATTTAAAGAAGTTGTGAACTCGACTCATATTTTAAAATATAATTATATTATAGTACCTACCTAAAGTTTTGTGGATGTTTTGATACTAAATATTTGTCAGTAAATTTATCGGAACGAAGAGACTACTTTGGTATAAGTATGTGACCTAAATATGATCGGATAGTAATTATTGCCACTGTAACGTACTTAGGACGACCATAATATATCATGATCGTATGGTACCAGCACAAAAATGATAATAAATTCACTTTAGACCAAACAGACAAGTTTATGACAAGAACATCTTTCAGGTGCCGTACGAGTAAGTACACTCCATGCATTGTATAATACAATTTGTATAAGACTATACGTGTAAATACACGCATCCTAATCCTAATAATATTATCAATGCGAAAGTTTGTGAGTTTGTTTGTATGTTTGTGCCTCAAACAGGCCTAAACTACAAAACAGATTAAGATGAAATTTTCTGTAGATGTAGATATAATGCCCAAATAAAAAAAAGATTACTTTACAATACGAAAAGCATTTGCAAAATTTAAAAAAACGCATAATGTATAATTTTGGTATAGATGGCACTGGGGTGTGCAAAAAATCTGACATCAGTCATCATGGCAACGTGCATTACTCTATGCGATATAAGAGTAATTTAAAGGAGTATGTTTTATTGTATTGTGCTTATGGGAAAAATAAATTATGGGGATAATTCTTTACAACTACAAGCCCAAGTATTATCCACCTTGCGTCGAGAACAAACAGACTTAATTTCTACCGCAACTTGTAAACTATAAAAAAACTAGCCGACCCGTGACAAACGTTGTTCTGTCATTTTTTTTAGTAATAATCACTTATGAAAAAGATTTCAGGCAGCTTTAAATTGTTTCCATACAAACCATGTACTGATAAAATGAATTACGAATTTCGGTAGAATGAGTATCATTTATTAGTCAAAACTGCGTTGCTATGACGACTAAGTGTTTTTAGTCTGTGATGTCAAATTTGTTGCACACCATCTCCATCTATACCAAAATCATCGTTTTTGAGTTTTTGTATCATTTAGGGGTTGTTTTTCGGATTATAAGTTCCACCTTAATTTATTCTGTTTTTTTATCTAAATAACAGCAAATTTCATCTTAATCCGTTTTGTCGTTTAGCAGCCTTATCAGAAACTTTCGCATTTATAATATTACTAGCTGTCCCGACAGACGTTGTCCTGTTAAATGTCAATAATCCCACAGAAAAAAACACACCTAGGGGTATGAAAAATAGATGTTGGCCGATTCTCAGACCTACTCAATATGCTCACAAAGTTTCATGAGAATCGGTCAAGCCGTTTCGGAGGAGTACGGTAACTAACATTGTGACATGGAAATTTTATTTAGATTAGGATTATTCTAGATCGAAACAATGTTGCGGCAATGTGGTCGTATAGCTAACTAATAATAGAGCGGAACATAATACATTTATAGCTAAGCCTTGAATTGAACTGTTCTCGTGGTCATGGTATATTTAGGAAGTTTCGCATAATGTGACGCTTTACAATTAATATGTGATCGAACTAAATTTTTGATTTGGTTTGATCACATATAAATTGTATATGGACAAACAAAAAGTGGATTTAAAGTGTCAAATTTCGATAATCCCACAAGAAAAAGCACTTTCAGTTTTTTCCGAACTTTATACTGGGTTTATCGTTTGACCATGATATGCAAGGTGTAATAACCTTTGTGGATGAAAGTAAAGATACTAATTTCGCCATTAAAAATGGGGTTGGTGGAAGAAGAGTGAAATTAAGGGTTTTATGTAATTTATGTGTTTTATGTATTTTTAAGGGTTTTAGTTACAAACACTGTCACACGAGAATTTTATTTATTACAACTTGTAAACTACAAATTATTATAAACTAGCGACCCGCCCGGGCTTCGCACGGGTGCATTCTGTTAAATATACTACTGAATATAATCATCTACTGTAAATATATCTACTGTCTAAATATACTACAGAATGTCTTTACGAACGTTCGCGACCGGCCGAACTGCGCGTTTGACGCCTAGCTGTTAGGCCGGTTGCGAACGTTCGAGAATGTTCGTTTTACGAAGCTACTCGCTAGGTGACTCGGTAGCTCGCTTTAATTAGGGATGACTGAGAGTGTTATAAACGTAAGAGTAAACAAATACATATAATCAGAAAGCTTCGAACTGCTAAACTATCTGGAGTTACACGTGTTATTGTGAGTCAACCATAAAAGATAGACATATGCTGTCGTGAAATATTTTTTATATAATTTTAAGGAGAACATTTCCGTCATACATGAATTCTGTGTAGCTTTAACCATTAAGGTTGCACACGCGACGGAAGCTTAAAAAATGGAGTAACTTCTCCCGTTTTTCCAACATTATCCATCACTGCTCTGCTCCTATTGATTTCAGCGTGATAAAAAGTATACTATAACCAGCTCAGGAGTATGAAAAATAATTGTACCAAGTTTCGTTAAAATCCGTCGAGTAGTTTTTGTTTCTATAACGGTCATACAGACAGACAGACAGACAGACAGACAGACAGACAGACAGACAGACAAAAATTTTACTGATTGCATTTTTGGCATCAGTATCGATCCCTAATCATCCCCTGATAGTTATTTTGGAAATATATTTCATGTACAGAATTGACCTCTCTACAGATTTATTATAAGTATAGATAATATTACTTAGGGGTATAAAGATAGTTTACTAGGTACCTATTCTCAGACCTACCGAATACACACAAAAAATCAAAAAAATCGGTCAAGCCGTTTTGTAGGTGTTTGTAGTTACAAACACTGTCACACGAGAATTTTATTTATTACAACTTGTAAACCACAAATTATTATTCAGAATCGAAACAATGTAGCGGCAATGTGATCGAACCATCCTACTAATATTATAAATGCGAAAGTTTGTGAGTAAGTGTGTGTGTGTTTTATTCTTTCATGCAAAAAGTACTGAACGGATTAAAATTAAACTTTACAATAATATATCATAGACATCAGAATAACACATAGGCTACTTTTTATCCAGGTACCACCCGTGCGAAGTCGGGGCTAGCGTCTAATGAGATCATAATAATAATATCTGAGCTACAATTTCATCCAAAACAATAATGAAGCATGCAAGTTCGAGGCCAACTGTAAGATAAGCTTTTGGGCAGCCCGAAGGCAGAAGGCCTTGTCAAATTCAAATTCAAAATAAAATCACAAGGATCACTTTGAAACGTCTTAGGAACTAGGTGAAGCTACGCCGATTCCACGCAACCAAGCCTAAAAGAATCAGGCAACAAACACAGCTTGGGGTCTACCTTTTTTTTATGATCCTTTCCTTAATGCTATGTAGAGCTCCAGTGTGGTGCCAATCGAACAAGGTCAAAGCTCAAACAAGAATAATAATTAAAAGTACCTACTACTCAAGTACGTACAGTAATAAAAAAATAACTAAAGAGCTTCAGCACAAATTTAAATAGCAGCATCTGTGTCTTTGCTTCTGTGAACAGTGTGAACTGCCTTCCAATGCACGAAAGCGCTCAGTTATAAATTTCCCTAGCCACCTATTCATTTGGTTAGAGTGCTGAACGTTGTTTCACTCAGTTGATATTTTAAGAACGACTCGGCTACCGCAGTTACTAAATGTAAATAATTGAGCTTTATTTTGTACATAACTTAATTTATTACAATATTCGGTGATTATTTCTAATTAAGTACTTTTAAAATACTAAAATGAAAACCGACGCAAATGTATCGACCAATCGCAAAGTCAAGGGATAATATAATTAAAATGGGAACATCTTGGGACTATTCTCTACACAAAAGAATCATGGAAATCGGATCACCAGGTAAAAAGATATGCGGCGTCATACATAAATATATATATAAAACTCCTTCGTTTTTCGTTGGTTAAAAAGACATGACACATTCACTTTTTTTTTCATTTACGTATTACTAAAACTTATTTTCGAAAATTCAAAACCTTAGGGGCTATTGAAGCTGCGTGCCATAAAATGTATGAAACATGTGATAAGATCAAATTGTTTTAAATAAAGGACCTTGTAAATACAATCGGCTAGTATCAGAATAAGATACGAGTACTCATTGCCTTTTAAAACAGTGCTTTTCTTGAGTGCGGAAATCTAAATTTCATAGTGTACTCACCGTAAGTGGTGTGTTCTCGTTTTCTACAGTATTTATAGTTATGTCCTTGCTTTATAGCATCTTGCTTGTGAGACAAATAAATGATTTCTTTATTTCTTTAGAAATATAAACCTAAGTACCTAATACACACTTTGCGTGATCAAAAACACTGGCTTGATTTTTACCGCAGCTTGTAAACCTAAAATTAAAGATTCTAAATCGAAACAGTGATTGGATCTTAACGATTTGTTGCCCGACCGGCATTATAACGGGTACCTAATTAAACAGAATAGGATAGCTACGATAGCTTTGTAGTACAAAAATATTCATAGATACCAGACGGGCGAAATTAATTGGCAAAATGTTTGCCAAACTATAATAACTGTAAAATATTAAGGTAAATATTTAAAACTTAAAACCTAGATAGCATAATTAGTCTCAGGTAATGTGCACACCAAAAATAGGAAAAACAGAGTATGGTAAGCTTGGCTGTATTCCAAATTGCTCCCAGACAGCTGTTAGCCGTAATTTACAAGATTTAAGGGCAGTGGGTATTTTGCTAAGTCTGTTTGAGGTCACTTCAGTAATGACTGAGAAACACTGACATAAATATTTTAGGGACAAGTTCTTGAGGCGAGCTGTCTAAAATCCCGAATAAATATAAACTCGTAATTATATAAAAAAATAGCTGTTCTGAAAGACGTAGTCCTGTCAAATTTCAATAATTCCATAGAAAAAAGCACTTTCAGTTTTTCCCGATTTTCCAAAAAACGGTACGAAATATTTACAACTTATTCTCATACCTACCGAATATACACAAAAAAAAACATTAAAATCGTTCAAGCCGTTTCGGAAGAGTTTGGTTACAAACACTGTGACACGAGAATTTTGGGTTAGTCCAGGAATCCCCATTGACTATCCCCATTGGCAGCGCATTGAGTGTGTAATGGGGATAACTGGACTTTTTCTGAGAATTTTATATCGAAGGTGCAGTGATAAATCCCGATAAGTGTGAAAAAGCAATTTCGGAGATAATCAATGTTGAAGTTTACTGACAATAAAAAATAGGTTTATATATAAAGTTAATCCAAATTGCTTAGTAACTTAGTAAGATTATATTAGACGAAGAACTGTTAAAAGATGAGTTTTAATGTCGAATTACCTATTAACGCTAAATAAAGACGAAAGTTTGCTGCACGCAAAAAAACAGTTAAAATGATTTCTGTTTCTACCAGCTTTTCAATACTAAACCCCAAGCAAAAGCATTTGATCACTGACAAACAATAACAGTTGTAAATCAAAGGAGCTTCAGACGAGCCCTGGGGAAATTGAATTAAAAGCGGCCGTCGAGAATAAATATTTTTCTTTTGTAAGATGTTTATATCTAGCAGCAAGTATTTTTATATTTCTACAATGCAGAAAATGCTTGGTACTGTTTCTAATTAAGCAATCTATTGTTTGAGTGCTCCAGTTTTCGCTACATATTTTGCGACCGCTATAATTAAATAAAACCGACCAAGTGCGAGTTGGACTCGCGCACGAAGGGTTCCGTACCATTATCTATAAAAACGGCAAAAAAATCATGTTTGTTGTATGGAAGTATGGAAGAAATATTTATTTTATTCTTTTTTAGTATTTGTTGTTAGAGCAGCAACAGAAATACATAATCTGTGAAAATTTCAATTGTCTAGCTATCATGGTTCATGAGATACAGCCCTGTGACAGACAGACGGACAGACAGACAGACAGACGGACAGCGAAGTCTTAGTAATAGGGTTCCGTTTTTACCCTTTGGGTACGGAACCCTAAAAAGAAAAGAATCACGACTGTAATTGCCATATACGGTAGACATCCTCTCAGATTTCCACGCGCTTAGATCCTTGAAGGTGTGTAGATGGGATGGTCAGAGGCAAGTCCAAACAATATATTTGACACATGCCCACATTTTGAAGTACTTAGCATTTAATACGTGACAGGTTGCAAGCTCATTGCCGCTTATAATAATACCACCGTCGGTAATTTATAAGATATCAAAGTCAGTGATTAGCAACATGCAACTATAAAAACTATATAAGTTTCAGTATGCAGCCTCTAAACATTAAAAACCGGCCAAGTGCGAGTCGGACTCGCGCACGAAGGGTTCCGTACCATTATCTATAAAAACGGCAAAAAAAATCATGTTTGTTGTATGGGAGCCCCCCTTAAATATTGATTTTATTCTGTTTTTAGTATTTGTTGTTAGAGCAGCAACAGAAATACATAATCTGTGAAAATTTCAACTGTCTAGCTATCACGGTTCATGAGATACAGCCCTGTGACAGACAGACGGACAGACAGACAGACAGACGGACAGCGAAGTCTTAGTAATAGGGTTCCGATTTTACCCTTTGGGTACGGAACCCTAAAAACTAGCTGCTCGCCCCGGCTTCGCACGGGTGGTACCTGGATAAAAGGAAGCCTATGTCTTTTTCTGATGTTTATGCTATATTAATGTAAAGTTTCATATTAATCCGTGCAGTAGTTTTTGCGTGAAAGAGTAACAAGCGCACACACACACACTCACTCACTCACAAACTTTCGCATTTATAATATTAGTAGAATGTATACAAAATCATAGATTCATGGGTTTTGACTGACACATTCAATTTACACAAACAAAGCAGAGAAATTGTAGAAATGGAACATAAACTGGGGTGTTAATTCAAGCTCAGATTGTAAGGTTTTAGTCAAATTAACTTAACTAACTAGGCTTCTGTGAATTCTGCTATTATAAATGCGAAAGTTTGTGATAAGGCTGCTATGTTTGTTCCCTTATCAAAAATAAACGACAAATTGGATTAAGATGAAATTTGCTGTAATATGTAGATAAAAAATCATAATAAATAGAAGGGGAACTTTTAATCCGAAAAGAAATCCCTAAATGATACAAAAACGTAAAATAGATGATTTTGGTATAGATGGCGTTGGTGTCCAACAAATCTGACATCACAGACTAAAAACATTTAGTCGTTATAGCAACGCAGTTTTGACTAATGAATGATGCGCATTCTACCAAAATACGGAATTTATTTTATCAGTACAAGGTTTGTTGGGAAAAAAATTGGAAGTTGTCTGAAATTGCTTTTTTTATGCAATTATTGAAATTTAAGCAGGACAAAGTCTGTTAAGGCGCTTAACAGACTTTGTCCTGCCTGTCCTGTCCTGTCTTCCAAATTACACAAAGGTTAGCTGGAAGAAAATGCTAACTAGCATTAAGTTCGCCTATGTACATGTTCTTGTATTGTGCAATAAAGAATTTTCTATCTATCTATCTATAATATACTATACATTATAAAATAGGAG
This sequence comes from Hydriomena furcata, assembly GCA_912999785.1. Classification (NCBI taxonomy): domain Eukaryota; kingdom Metazoa; phylum Arthropoda; class Insecta; order Lepidoptera; family Geometridae; genus Hydriomena; species Hydriomena furcata. The sequence goes on from OU538821.1 coordinate 8,664,107, forward strand.
ATGTGGCTTGTTCAGAAGTATTTCTTTTTTCGTTTCGAACAAAAACAATCGTCGACATACAGCCCCTTAAGGGTTGTATAGTAAATAATAATCACTAAAACTGGTGATTATTATTTGTTTTTACATTATCGTTTTCTATAAAAGTTATCGGACTTGTATCAATAATTATTGTGGTACCTACTTACTTCCTGTGACAAAAGGTTTCTACAACCCCTAACATCATAAATGAAGTAGTATGTTACATTACATACTCCTAGGTTAGAATAATGATACCTAACGAGCCGTGAACAAGACAGATAACTCGACCACGATGAGCTTTGTCAGCGTGATATGCGGGCCTTATCATAGTGCACGTATTACGAGTTTATACCAAAACGTACTAGTACATAATGCTATACAATGTTTTAACATAAGCAAAAATATGTTTATTTTATTTTTAAAATATAATATGTACAATGTACATACAGGTATATTTATTTTATGTATGTTAAATAGTACTATAAATATCAAAAACATGTAGTATTAAGATTTATTAGATTTGTAAATTAGACAAAGTTTAAAAAAACTGATAAGAATGGAAAATGTACAACATTTGCTTTTAGGGTTTCGTAGTCTACAAGAAACCCAAAAAATAAATATTTCACAAACGGATCCCTTATTTAAATATTTGTTGTCAAAAACCAGCAATATTTTTTAAAGACCTTTCTAACGACATCCCACACCATGGAATACGCGAGAAAAATTAAAACATCCCCACTTCAGGTGTAGAGGAGGTACCCACCCTGAAAACATCTTTTAAATTTAATTATACCACTTCGCCGGTAAGACTAATATTCACTAAATAACAGCTTTCTAGCACTAAGAGTCTCTGAATTAAGCTGCGGACTGAAAGACGGGCGGACGACTTTAGCCTTAAGTTTCGCCAAGTCCGTCCATTCATCCACCCTTACCAGCTAAACTATTGGCTTTGGAGTTAGTTTACAAGTTTACGAGTAATATTCGACCAACATAGAAAATATACATATTTGGAGAAGTAATAATACACATTTAGTACATATACAATTGAAAATTACTTATATAACGTTGTTAGCTGTTTAAACTACAAAACCGTACATTGCGCGTGGCCCGACACGGACTTGGCCGGTTTTATTATTACTAATCATAGTTTTTAATACTTTATGGATTAGCAATTAATCACAAACTGCTCAGCTCCTAAAATAAATAGTTCCTAAAGCAGTTTCTATACAACTACTATACGAGCGTTCGAGCGTAGTCTAATATCTGTTCGAGCATCGGGTATTCATCAAAAATCAATTTCCAATATACTCTCCGAACGGCACAAAATTAAGTTTGCATAGGAAAAATAAATCAGTCTTGTATTTATATTTCGAGTGAGAGAGAAGTTTCTGAATAAGAAGCAAGGATCCATCCCTGATAATGAAAGATAGCGAATGCTCTTTTCGCTAAACAATGGTAATAAATACGGGGACTGAATCGCTTAACACCCTTCAGCGAGCGGCCAGGAAGGTGCCTCCACGTTCTCGTTTCTCGCTTACATTGGATACCTACTGAGTCTGTGTGAGTGATTGATATTTTAGTTTACACCAAGAACAGTATAATTTTTAAGTTCCTGATTTTTGATCTTGATAGCAATTTTTCCCCAAAAATACACGTATATAAACTGATTTAATATATATATATTAAACAAAGATTTACCTACAGATTTCCCACAATTAAATAAATATGTTTTAGGTTAATAAACAATTAATTAGGCTTCTAAAACAGTAGTGAAATATCTAATATAATAAACTTAAGTTTTATTATAGATCCTTAAATGGTAATAGGTACATAAATACAAATCTCAGTGTGCCAGCAGCTTTTCAGTATGAAAAGAGAACATTTTCCAAGTTACTCTGAACACTTGATTCGGCCAATCAAATACACCCACCCTCCGACGTCGCCCAGCGCCTCGTTACTTTATAAGGCGGGTTGGAGCCGAACGAGGTCGCAGTATAGTCCTAGCTAGCTCTTGCAGCGACGCATTTCGCAAACTAACATCATTTATCACCTAACATACTAAAATTGAATTACTCGACGTGGTAACTTCATCACGATTCATTCACAGCTCTACGTCGGCTGTCAATTTAGTTATACCTGAAATTTGTTTAAGCATCGCTGTCAACAGCAAACAAGTTAGAGGAAACGGTAAAGAGTAAGTACTCGAGCTCGCAAATCATGAGTGGGTCGGGTAAGGGTTTGCTAGGACTATGGCTGTACAGAAATGGCTCAGAATGGCAGGTGAAGAACGAAGCTGCCCATCACCCCAAGCTCGGAGAGCTACAAATGGCAGCACGCCAGCAGACAGTTTCAAAGAATACAGAAAGCGAGAGAATCTCGGTGATTCTGACCTTGAAAAATCAAGTCGGTGGATTGGTTCGAGTGCTTTCAGTTTTTCAGGACCTTGGAATTAACGTCCTTCACATTGAATCAAGAAAATCAATCACTGAGGTTTCATCCGTAAGTTTGATTGATGATTTAATTTGTTCCTATTGTTTCTAGTCTTCACTCCATAGCGCGATAATTGCATTATAGAGGATGGCAAAGAAAGTACCAGTTATACTAATCACAAACGAAAGGTTCAGTTAACATCATTGTAGATTTTTTTATGTACAAAATTTGATTTTCCTAAGGTTGTTTTTTATTTAAATCCTTTCTTAGCAAAAGCCTACATCATAAATGAAGTGCATGTATTCGATTTCAAAGTTCTATACCTATCGGTACCTACCGGAAATTTCGTAACGATTGAACAAGTAATTTCCCCTGTAATAATAAAGATAGTTAAAGTAATTAAACTATCATGTGATATTCAATTTGATAGCTTTATACTAAATGGAAAAATATGAATATAATAAAAAAATATTTTTCAATATCTTTTACATTTTACATAAACTTTAATAAAAATACGTATTATGTCTAGGCGGATATTCTGGTTGATGTGGAATGCGATCCACGTAGAATGGAGCAGCTGAAAAGAATGTTGAAACGCGAAGTCACAGACTTCGAGGTAGTTTCTTCGCAAGCTGGCGAAGAGTTTCCACCGCCGACACCTTTGTCTGCCACTGCAAGCTTTGGTAAGTCAATTTTAAACTTAAAAGTGAACTATCGAACTTCCTTTGATCAACTGAAAGTGATTTAATTGTTACATAATTGAAATTTCACGGTTGAAGTAACTATTCAGTTACACAATGAGACCTCTAGTTCGACATCAATTAGGGTTGACTGTAAGCCGATCCATTTTAATTGAATATTCGCCATTGGCATCGGCTTCCTTATGAACTGAGTTTAAGGTGAAAAGTGAATTTTTTTACGTTTTGCATAGGCTGAGTCTACCCGGATAAGACGGAAAAGTGATAAAACTGCATTATCTCGAAAACCATCAAATTTAAAAAAAATAATGTCTTTAATTTAGGTAGGTAGCTAGTATGATTATCTAACGAATTATATAAAAATTAACTATTTAGCTATTCATAGTTTTGATTAAAAACGAAACTAGTGTTTTTGAAGCGCCAACTTTGGAAAATAAATCTATTGAGAAAAGTTTCACCAATCGTGTTTCTGTCATTAATTTATCTAGATTAAATCCTAAGTTATCTTTGTCATAAAAAACAAAACTGTATGTTTTGCGGTTATTGAGAAAAAACAATCTGCATTCATCAAAAACATTTATTACTCGTCTTAATATTATGATCAACCAGTTTCTTTCTCTACAGAAAACTATTTCTACCAAATCACAAGTTCTATTAGGTTATTTTGTGCATGGTGGAGGTAGTTGTAGAAAGCATTTGATTTTCTAGATTTTGGTGAGATGCACTGGTTTCCTAGGAAGATATCCGATTTGGACCGAGCCCAGAACGTGCTCATGTACGGCTCAGAGCTTGAAGCCGACCACCCTGGCTTCAAGGATCCACTTTACCGTAAACGACGTGAACAGTTTGCAGCAATTGCCAATAATTACAAGTAGTATGTAACACTAATATTATTCTACTATGTTCTATTTCTATAATTCCATAAGTACAGCTACATCCGATGAAAAACCGAAACCGGAGTTATACCTACTTAGAATGTATATTACTCTGTTCTGTTCTATGTATATGTTCTGAAATATATCTGTTTGTCTGTCTGTCTGTCCGTTTATCACAACCAATGCCTAGTGTCATTACAAGAGTTAGGTGACCCAAATAAACGCATGGCGTAAATAGAGTTTTGAAACTGCATCATGACTATTATTGACTGAAAGTGCTTATTAAGAGATATTAAAATTCATCTGCCTGATTAAGAGTAGATTTATATTAGACCGGGCCGTGTTCGGGGCGTGCCGTGTCCAGGCCGGCCCGGAGCCTTTAGATAGTAGACGGGCCCGGACAGGACATGGATCAGGCACTGTTTAATATAAATTGCTTTATTCAAAATCTACCCTATCTTGATCTACCGAGTCATGGAGATTGCCGAAAAAAACTGAGATGATTGTTGAATCAAAACTACAAGTCTAGTAGAAAACAAAATTTAAAGTTGTAGGCATCGATTTGGATCCTTTGTATTTTAGTTTAGTTATAATATAATGCATACTTTTATTTTTTGTAGAAATTAGACCAGTTTTTTTTTCTGTTTTAGCGGCCAACCTATCCCGAAAGTGCAGTACACCGAAGTCGAGATTAAGACATGGTAAGTGTTACCTTTATAACCTAATGTTTTTTTAAACAAAATGATGCGTAAGGGCTCCCACACAAAACGTGACGCCCGCACACAGGAATATAGCTCTTCTCTCTTAAAATAATTGGAAGACAGCTCGCTAATATTTGCGATGCGATTCGAATTCGCATTTATGTGTAGGAGCCCTAAGGTAAAATCTAAGGTAAATTATATCTGTTAAAGTCAAAAAAAAGTTAGTAGGTAAAGGTACGTGATAAAGACCCGACTCAAAATCAATAGTTTAAATTCTATTAGGTATACGAGTTCGAAAGCACTTAAGCAGTAACTAAACGAGATATATTTAAATAAGTTAAATGTGACGAGCACAGATAATTTTACTTACAATCGTGCTATTACTTAGACTTCGCTGTCCGTCTGTCTGTCTGTCTGTCTGTCCGTCTGTCTGTCACAGGGCTGTATCTCATGAACCGTAATAGCTAGACAGTTGACATTTTAAAATTAACATTTAAGTAGGGCTCTTGTTGGAACAAACGTGTTTTTTTACCGTTTTTATCTCCAACTCCACAAATTACTATTTAATACTAATAAATGGTATATTTATTTAAAAAAAAATATCATAATCCATCTAAAGACCGTTGCAAACAGTCTATAGGTAGCTAAACTGATCCAGATCACTACCAGTCGGAAGCGTACCCAATATACTAGCGGCATTGCCACGCTGGATGGCAATTCTGATCCGTTGTGCCAATATGAACCAGATATATAACAATGGAACTATCTATAGACAATGGAAAGCGGCCTGTAGGAAGCACATCTTCTGAACTGCAATGCCGATAATAAAACAAACCTACTTCAACTAATTGAGGAATTTTGTACACCATGGAAGCCCGATCAAATCATATCAATTATTTACGAATGATGCATGAACGTGCAAACAGATAAACACAACAAGAATTTAATACACAAAAGTTATTGCAGAACTGAACTCATCTGAACTAAGAATAAATCTCTCGGCGCAATATATCTATAACCATATATAACCTATAATATAAAACAAAGTCGGGTTTATTACAACACTTATAACAAGAATCTGCTGATATTCATGGATTTTGATTTGTGGATTTTTAGATTTTGTCTTCATCCCGAATAACAGAAACAATTAAAACATTCTAAAATTTGGAGTAAAAAATTTAAAGATTTTGTGGTGTGTTCCGTTTTATACAACGGCGAAAGAGAACAGGATTAATTATTCTAAAGCGGTACGAAGTTTGCTGGGTCAGCTAGAATGTAAACGATTAGTTGGACGGAAACAGTTATAAATATAGAAAAGATTAGGAGAGTTCTAGAAATAAAGACCACAAGAAAAATAAAAAAACTGGCCAAGTGCGAGTCGGCCTCGCGCACTCGGTTCCTTACTATCTATAAAAAATGGCAAAAAAAAAACAAGTTTTTTGGCCCTACGTAATTAATTATTTTATTCTGTTTTTAGTATTTGTTGTTAAAGAGGCAATAGAAATACATAATTTGTAAAAATTTCAACTGTCTAGCTATCATGGTTCGTGAGGGACAGCCTGGTGACAGACAAATGGACAGCGGAGTCTTAGTAATAGGGTCCCGTTTTTACCCTTTGGGTACGGAACCTTAAAATTGAAGCATTATAGTTTCAAAACCCTTCAGTCACGGAACTTTGAAAGAGCTTAGTCAGCAACAACGGATATCTTATCACCCACGGAATCAGCGTTATCTTCAGTTATTGTTCCACAATTTGCATTCCGAATCAAATCATAAATGGTCATTGTTTCCATGCATTTTTATGATCATTAAATCATTATCCAAGGGCAATTTCAAAGTGGTTGTCTTGGTTAAAACAATCTAAGCGGCACTGATAACCTAGACAAGAAAAGGAAAAACTTAGATGCCCTTTTTTCAAAGTTTTAGACGTCATCGTTATGATTGTTAATATGTTTTCTGTTGAAAAATATTTTTCAAAGACAAGCTTTTGTAAAATCATATAAATCATCGAGCACCAGGACGTTATCACCTGTCACATCATAAAACATTGTCATCTGAACTTGACAAGTATGCAAAGTTTTTACTCAATCGAAGTATTTACTAAGGAGTTCTGTTGTGAGGAGTGTTGTTGAACATATCCTGACTCCATCATCAGATCAGCTGTCACCTTATTATTGCATTGTCACCGAAGTAACATAAGTATGCAAAATTTCAGCTCAATCGGTTGGGGATAACTGCTTCAAAATTGAGTTGCAAGATTCCACCTTAACAAACATAGTTACATAGTAACATACATACATATAAAAGCTTGTAATAAAATGGTTTTTACCGTTGCGTTACATTGGGAGGCAGGACAAGTCTTTTTTTTTACCGATTATGAATTCGACATGTTGACATTTCTTATTTTGATGCCTTTTTTTTTTGTTATTAGAAAGATTAGTGAATTTTCACACAACCAAAACTAAGCTTGGACTGAGGAAAACAGATAATTAATATAATACTTATACTTACATACTTTTTACATATTACTATTCTGCGTATCAATGAAGCGCACATGCATAAATTTTACTATCTGATGTCTATTAATAGAGTCGTGTATTGCGAAAACGGATATAGAGTACACGTAGTTATATGGATAAAACGATAGTTTGTCCGAGTTGCGACCGTAGCTCGAACACACCACTAAAAGGGTGGGAGGGGGATGGGGTGAAAACCTCCCTGACACCCAAGGGATGGGGATGCGATGGCAGATAGAACGACACAGTTAACCAAACACCTACTACGGCGGTTGTTCAGTAACATAAAGTTGCAAGTCGCAGTGTTTTTAGAAGCTATTTGAAACTCTATCTTCTCTATAATACAGTCTATTATGCAGCTAAGCCAATTTGTTACAGACGCTGAGTTTGAGTCTAGTGAATCTATATTTAGTTTGTTGTTTTATTATTAAGTTATCACTTAGTTAAATTTAAATCTACGCTATATCTACACTACGAGTTCTGTTATAAAGAGGTAAAATTTGTATTTTTGTTTGTACCGGATAAACTGAATATCTATTGGACCAATTTAAAAAATTCATTCTTTTATCAAAAGCTACATTATCAGCGAGTCACAAAAGCTATATTCTATTTTCACAAAAAAATAATGATCCCACGATTATTGCAATAATGTAAGATAAGCTTTTAAAAATTTGCCTATAATCTTTATAAGTAGGTACATCGTTGCGATGTCGGGACGAACAGATACTGTTAAACTTCAGTAACAAGAAATAAAATCAAAGATATTTTTCTCGGTTCCATGATTCAATGTACCAGAAACATTACGAAATATTTTTCATTGTTGTGACGACACATTTGCATTTGACTTATAATTCATAGAAAAAACGTTTGTGTATGGTCAGAGAGATCTTGACATGGATTCAAGTCTAACAAAGTCGTAAATTTAGTTGCTAATTGTAGCAAATAGATGTCGTCATAAAAAAATGATAGCACGTGAATTAAGATAGCTATGTAGGAATAAACTGGAAGCTGTTTCCAAAGTTTCGAAACAGCTTCTACAATTCAGCTTAAACATTTAATAAGAAAAATATAACATTTCTGAAGATAATAATTTATTTAAGAGAGTCGGTCGGAGAGCTCCTGTTTTTCCTATCGGTTTTTTATGTTAGCTTTTTATTAATTAACAGAATTTTCATTACTGTTTGCAATGGTCATTAGATAGCTCACTGGTTCAGTATTTTGTAAAGATGCTATATTATATTGTCAGTAATACATTTATTTTAAAAATAAATAACATCTTATCCTAATAATATTATAAATGCGAAAGTTTGTGAGTTTGTATGTATGTTGGTTCCTAAATCAGGCCTCAAGGACAAAACGGATTAAGTTGAAGTTGTTAAGAAGAAGTTGCTGTTGGTGTAATTTATTGGGGCATTATATCTTAATGCCCCAATAAATTTAAAATATGAAAAACATCCTACAAACGATTAAAAACGCCTGATTTCTGTATAGATGGCGCTGGTATGCAACAAATCTGACATCACAGACTAAAAACATTCAGTCTTTTCTATTCGATTATTGAAATTTGACAGGACAACGTCTTTCACGGGTCGAGTCACCAGTTGAGTCATCTAGACACCGTTGCAAACAGTCTATAGGTAGCTTAACTGATCCAGATCAATATTGTCAGTTTGTATGTTTTATCGGTACTTTGAAATACAAAGTTGCAACTTGTAAGCAACTCGTTTGAATTGCTTGTTTTATCTTATTTACAGGGGTGTTGTATTTTTGGAACTACATAAGCTGTACCAGATGCACGCTTGCGAGGAGTATTTGGAAAACTGGCCGCAACTTGTTAAGTACTGCGGTTACAAGGAGGACAATCTGCCTCAGGTAATTTTGGTTGGGTATTTTGGGCTCACTGTCCAACAAATTAAATCCTATTGGATTATGTTATTCTTGTAAGCGGCGACGGGCTTGCTTGTCACGGAAGGAATCCTAACTACTGCAAAACGTGGACGTGTACCAAATGTACCTGATGTTTGAACGTGCCTCTGACTAACCTCTTCAGACATCTTCAAGGAGCTGATTCTGGATATAGGATATCTTATTAAATACACGATTAAGTAGTCGCACTTATTAAAATAATAGTTCCAAATTACATTGAAGTGAGTAATAGGATGTTTACGTGCACATTTTTTAAAGTAAAATTTAGGCGTTTTATTATAATTTTATTTTTATATTGTCCATGATCATAAACTTATGTAGTGCCTATCTGAAAAACAACTTGTTATTTATTTCAGCTGGAGGATGTAAGCGCCTTTCTGAAGCGAAAGACGGGATTTCAACTGCGCCCTGTGGCTGGCTACCTTTCGCCGAGGGACTTCTTATCTGGCCTTGCTTTTAGAGTGTTCCACTGCACTCAATACATTCGCCACTCATCAGATCCATTTTACACTCCGGAACCGTGAGTTTATAACGCAAGAGTGTATTTAAATTTCAAGTGTAGTCGAAATCGAATAGAAAACACATGCACATGAAAAGCTTCTGAGTCATAATTACGATCTAGTTTAAAGAAGGATTTTATATAGATTTTTGAACTTTAGTGGTTCTCGAACCGATTGATGAAAATTGAGATGAATTTATCAGAAATAAGTTATCGATACCGAAATCGTGTGGTATAATTTATTTAAATTACCTTTTTTTTTGTAAATTTATAACATTTATGTTCATCACACTGTTTCACACACATTCTTACTGAAGTTAGACTACCAACTAAGCTGTGAGGCTAGTCTTTATGTGGACTATAACATTTGCTATTCCAGTGATTGCTGCCACGAGCTTCTAGGACACATGCCGCTTCTTGCCAACTCAAGTTTCGCCCAATTCTCTCAAGAACTGGGCTTGGCATCGCTTGGCGCTTCCGATCAAGATATTGATAAATTGGCAACGGTAAGAAAAACACTACTGTGGTTTTATAATACGTCGGTTTCTGTTGAAATAGTATACTCGTAGTACAGTTACAGACAACAAATCTTTAAAACATAGTTTCACAAATGTAGCTCTTTTATCTCGGTGAAAGTTTTTGCATTATATCATCACTAGCTTTTACCTGCGACTCCGTCCGATTTTTGAAGACTTTGTCGTAAAACATTGGAATTTCTTAAATTAAAAGATTTTTTTTGGAAAAAAGTAGCCTATGTACTTCCCGAGACTTTAAAATACGAGTTTCTCTATATTAAATTTAATCACAATCGGCCCAGTGACGGACAGACAGAGACAGAGTTACTTTCACATTTATAATATTAGTATGGTAGTAGTGGGATCCCATGTGCAGATGAGCAAGTGCTGCTGGGATTATGCCTGTATGCCGAATATGCCTATATTGATAATACTAACAATGATTTTATTACAATTGCTATATAAATTGTAATGAACACATTGTCAATCTAATGAAAGAGTGAGAAGTATATACAAGAATATTTTGCAAAGTTGTTAAAATAAACTTTGGAAAAAATTCTTGTAATCTAAATAACTCTTGTTCTTGTATGTAAAAGCAGTTATGACAAACATACGATGATGTAAACTAATCACACTTAATTTTCATTTCCATAGCTCTACTTTTTCACGGTAGAGTTCGGATTGTGCCGTCAAGTTGATGGCTCGTTCCGCGTGTACGGAGCTGGTCTGCTGTCCTCAGTGGCCGAACTGCAACACGCCCTCGACACACCTGCCAAAATAAAACGTTTCGACCCTGATGTGACTGTCAACGAAGAATGCATCATCACGTCGTATCAGAATGCTTATTATTATACGGATTCCTTTGAAGAAGCTAAAGAGAAAATGAGGTCAGTATCAAAGGAGTTATCTTCAAATAAGATCATAAACGCTTGGTAAGTTTCTCGAATGAATTCTGTAACAGGTAGGGTGAGAGCGTTGGTTGTGGGCATTTCAACAACATATTAATTTTCAAATAAACGATTTATATTGAAAAAAAAACGACGATTTTTAAACAACATACAATAGAGTATTTATCTATCTCTTAGGTTAAGCAAAGGTTTTGTAAAATGCGATACTTATTTATTAATTAATTATTCAATCAAGTCTAGAGGTATTACAACTGTCACTATCTAATCTAATCAAAACGGACTATAAACGGAAATAATTGTATTTAACTATAGAGTTTAAACAAGTTTGTTTGCTATGCTTAGTTTTTGACTGAAAACATTTAAAATGATTAAAACCGATGTATGCACCACAACCGGGTCCTTGACCCTAAATATCTAAGTGTATCTTCTTGCCACTGACGTTCATAAAATTACATTCCCCGAACTAAAACAGTTACGAATTCAATTTCGAAACATGATTTCTGCGTGTTAAAAATCGTAGTCCACGCATAACTAGGTCATCAACCTTAGCTGGAAATACCAAACACTCAGCCGGGCAAGCTATGAATATAGCGCTTTCATTATAAATGGATACGCTCATAAAATTAAAGTTTAGTGGCAAACTGACTTTGCTTCCTAAAATAGATCCGGTGAGGTGTAATTATTTATTAAACACTAGCCGACCCTAGTGACAAACGTTGTCCTGTCAAATTTCAATAATGTAATAGATAAAACTAAATGTTTTTAGTCTGTGATGTCAGATTTCCTTGTACATCAGTGCCATCTATCTATACCAAAATCAACCCTTATGCGTTTTTTATCATTTTGGGGATGTTTTTCTTATTTTAAAGTAGTCTATGTTTTTTTCGGGCGTTATATCTACATCTACTGCAATTTCAACTTAATCCGTTTTGTCGTTTAGGCCTGATTGAGGAACAAACATACATACAAACTCACAAACTTTCGAATTTATAATATTATTAGGATATATTGACTGGCCTCACAGCTCAGTTGGTGGTAACTCTGCCTTCTACGCTGTAGGTTGTGAGTTCGATCCTCACCCAGGGCAAACATTTGTGTGATGAACATAGATGTTTAGTCTGCGTCTGTGTCTATCAGTTATCTGGTTCCCACAGTACAAGCTTTGCTGAGTTTGGGGCTAGATGACGTTTTATGGAAAGTCAATATTTGTATTTATTTTATCTTGAATTATTTCAGTGGTGAAAATAATTAAAAATATGTGATGATCATGTACATCTGGTGGAGGGATAAAGTCGTAAATTTTTGTATCTCAAGGCTGTGTATTTAGTAAAAAATTGTATAAACTACATGTCCAAATATTTGTAAAACGTGAGTTAAGAAAGTTATAGATCTGTTGTTAGAGCAGCAACAGAAATATACATAATCTGTGAAGATTTCAACTGTCTAGTTATCATGGTTCATGAGATACAGCCCTTTGACAGACAGACGGATAGACAGACGGACAGCGAAGACTTAGTAATAGGGTCCCGTTTTTATCCTTTGGGTACGGAACCCTAATAAATGAAATATTACATAGATTCAATGATGGTAGACCTCTGCTTAGAATTCCAGGCGCTTAGATCTTTGAACATGCCTAAAGGGGGTTGTCAGAGGAACATCCAAGCATTATGGAATAGCAATAAAAGAAAATTCATTAAATTTCTAAAATTTAAAAACAGCTTCACTTCTAAACTGTTACGAGTATAAACATGATTGTGATTATTGATTCCAGAGCGTTTGCAGAGAGCATTCAGCGTCCGTTCGGAGTACGGTACAACCCGTACACCCAAAGCGTGGAAGTCCTTAGCAACGCCCAAAAGATAACCGCTTTAGTCCGCGAGCTGAGAGGAGACATCTGTCTTGTATCATCTGCCATTAAAAAGATATCGGCTCAAGATTCCACGTTGGACGTCGAGTCGATTGCCAACATGCTACACAACGGCTTACAGGTATCTAAAATACGTATTACTGATAAAATAGAATGAAATGAACTAGCTAACGGTAAAAGGTGATGTGAAAAGGAGAGCACGGCTATAATCCCCAAGTACGGTAGATATACTCACAGATCTCCAAGCGCTTAGATCCTTGAAGATATCTGAAGGGAATAGTCAGAGGCACGTCCAGACATTTGGTATATTTAAGACATTCCCATATTTTGTGTTAGTTAGCATTCCATATATGACAGGTTGAAAGAAAGAATACTAACTGGTTTCCTCACGATGTTTTCATTCACCGTTTAGAGCACTTTTATTGGATTTGACTATTGTATGTACACTATACCTATTAGTACCTAGGTAACATATTGTATGGTGTATAATACCTATTAGTATGCGCATTGTAAATTACATTTTACAACTATCTAACCTCAAACTTAGTAAAGCGTGTACTATGGAAAACAGTTTATTTATAAAAAAAATACCTACTTATTTTGTTTTTTTTTTTGTAAATTAGATTTAATTATTTCGTATCTCTTGACGTGAATCAATCGACGTCCGTATCTAAATATAAATTAAAAATACTTCAGGCCTTCATCGGAAATACATTAAAACGCCTAGTAATAGAACATATCTATATCCATCACATAAAATATGATTGTTCTAGGTAGGAATCGAACCCATAACCTACAGCGCAGAAAGTAAAGTTACTACCAATTGAGCCGTGAGACCAGACACAGGATTTGCGTTGCAAACTAAATAAAAAAAACCGGCCAAGTGCGAGTCGGACTCGCGCACGAAGGGTTCCGTACCATTATCTATAAAAACAGCAATAAAATCATGTTTGTTGTATGGGAGCCCCCCTTAAATATTTATTTTATTCTGTTTTTAGTATATTTTGTTAGAGCAGCAACAGAAATACATAATCTGTGAAAATTTCAACTGTCTAGCTATCAAGGTTCATGAGATACAGCCCTGTGACAGACAGACGGACAGACAGACAGACGGACAGACAGACAGACGGACAGACGGACAGCGATGTGTTAGTAATAGGGTCCCGTTTTTACCCTTTGGGTACGGAACCCTAAAAAGTGAATACAAGTGACGCAAACTAATAAAAAAGTAACTATTTAAAATGTTCAATGTTACGTGTTGGCCGGATGAGTAATGTCATATAGGATGTCCCAGAAAATGTTTCGAGCGGATATCTCCGAGTGATTTAAAAATATTTAACTGTTTTTATTCACGGACTAGCGACCCGCCCCGGCTTCGCACGGGTAGCATGTTATTATACATATAAACCTTCCTCCTGAATCACTCTATCTATTAAAAAAAACCGCATCAAAATCCGTTGTGTAGTTTTAAAGATATAAGCAAACATACATACAGACATACAGACGCGGGAAGCGGAAAGCGACTTTGCTTTATACTATGTAGTGATAATTCTGGTACTTTTAGGCTAAATTTACATGGAACGCGCGTTATCGCACGCCAACCCGCGATCAAATTTACAAAGAGTTCAGATGACAAGCGCTAACGAGCGTTGCAAAAGTACTCGTCAGACTGTTTGGTAGAGTTGAAAATAAACAAAATTACAAGAAAATCTCGATAGTAGCGCGCGCTCAACTGAATAATCAACGGACATTACAAACATATCAAAGCGCGCGATCACCTGGTCTATAGACTTTTTCTCTGAGCGCCGCGATAACGCTCACTGACGCGCGTTAACGTGCGCTCATGTGATCGGTTGTATTTAAACCAGGATGTCTAGTCGCGCGATTTGTAAACGCGCGTCAATATTTTGCCATCTGAACATGGCCTTAAGAGGTTCTACCTCTGGACACTATTTTTTGGAACAATCTATATAAGTGATAAAGAAGTGCACAATTATTTCACCTTCTCTTTATATCTCTATTTTTAAAGACGCCCATCCAAAGGAAAAAAAATACCTTTGCTAGCCAAGTTAATTGTTCTACCTACTTTTCACTAAGGATATTTTTTTCGTAAATATTTTTTATTATGTTTTGGCTTTCTTTTAACTTAATAAACATAATAAACTAACTTTGGTTCACACCTTTGCACGCGTAGAAACCTGATAAAGAGCCTATTTACAATTATATTAGTTATAAGTTTAATCTAAATCGGCTCACCCGTTCCGTTGTTACTGGAACTAAAACATACGGACAAAACTCATAACTGTGTATGCGAACACTTGAGAAATCGATGTTTTCAAAATACTTACTGCTAATAATGTACAAACTCTAATATTTAAAAGTCTCACTCTCCAAACACAAAATTGTTAGGGAAATGTTTACCAAACCACGTCAGTAGTAGTTATTTTAGGACATTCTGTAACGTTCTTGATATTTTATTAGGTGGAAAGGAGCCCGCAGAGCACGTCCGGTGGCAGTTCTCCTAATTCTGATAGAGCAGTCTCTCCAAAACCCGATGTCTGTAAATAAACGGCGATAATTTTCAGAGGCGGATTTTTAGGTAATGTAAACCATTCAGTAACTCGCCACTTAACACCTTGGCTTATTATAATTGCTGTAGTTTCAAACGCGCCATTCAAATGTTAAGATGTTGAAGAAGTTTCAAGATTTAAATAGAGATATGAATCACCGTTCTTTCAAAATTTGTGTTCTAAGTTTCAAGTTATTATAATGTATTTTGATTCAAAACTGGTTACCCAAATTATTACCCGTCACTCAATTTCCAGCTAAATTTAATAATTGTAAAAATATATGACCTTACATAGCACCCGTTTCTGATTTAAAAACGGTCAGGTCTATAGACAGTTACTAGATGGTTTGCCCTATTTACTGACTTTCTTATGAACTGGACAAAAATGCATTAATTTTGACTGTCTGAGCCGTGCTTGGGCTTAAAATTAAATTATTATTCTTAATTTATTAAACTCTACAATTTTGTAAAATGTGTGCAGTTTTTAAAATTGCTATTTTAAAGGTGCTTAAAATCGAGCAAGGATCTCTGAGTCAAGTTAAAGAAGTTAGCATATTATATCTATTGTTATCATAATATAAAAGAAAATGCTTGTCTGAAGAAACATTTCGAATACTTAATCCTATATTCAATGTACGAGTAAAGATTCTCGTAACACAAACATAATTTGATTGGTTTTTGAATAATTTTGAAGCTTAGGATTTCATCGCACATTTCGTAATGTTTTTATTATGTTATTGATTCTGTTTCACGTGAGGATTTAGAGATACATATAGGATATAGATAGAATAGAATAAGCGTGTCGGTTTTGCGCATAGAATACATATATAACTCCGATTATAAGTCTCCTAAATCATATAACTAGAACTTTGTGAAATTTCAAACAAGTAGTTTACTGATTTATTATATTAATATTAAATATTAACATATATCTTAGAAAATGTCTATCAAGTAGATCGTACTTAATTTAATTTTAATATTAGTAATAAAAGTATTAAACCTTATCAAAATTGTCTAGTATTGTTAATGTTGCATTCTATGATATAATGTTCTATTGTATACGATAACTACTATAAAGATACCTATATCCATGTTGAAAATTCAATAGCAAAATGTGTAAAAAAATACGATGTATGTGTATTGTGTAATGTTTAATCTTTCCAAATATATGACAGTAGCATGACTGTTGTTTTATTCAATGACACAAAAACTTAAGGTTACTGTAGGTTGTGGGTTCGATTCCCACCCAAGGCAAATATTTGTGTGATGAACATAGACGTTTGTTCTGTGTCTGGGTGTTAGTATGTATTTACAAAAAAAAAAGTATTATATGTATTCTATCAGTTACCTAGTGTTTGGGGCTAGATGGCGATATGTAAAATGTCCACCAATATTTATTTATTTATTACTGAAATTATGATAGCTGTGTTGGCCGATGAAGTGGGAGAGACCTCGACTTCAATCAAAAGCTCATGGTTTTTAGGGTTCCGTACCCAAAGGGTAAAATCGGAACCCTATTACTAAGACTTCGCTGTCCGTCTGTCCGTCTGTCTGTCCGTCTGTCTGTCACAGGGCTGTATCTCATGAACCGTGATAGCTAGATAGTTGAAATTTTCACAGATTATGTATTTCTGTTGCTGCTCTAACAACAAATACTAAAAACAGAATAAAATCAATATTTAAGGGGGGCTCCCATACAACAAACATGTTTTTTTTGCCGTTTTTATAAATAATGGTACGGAACCCTTCGTGCGCGAGTCCGACTCGCACTTGGCCGGTTTTTTTTTATAATATGCGCTTTAGCACATTCTTACAACGGTGATGGAAAACAACGTGAGGAAACCAGTTGGTATTCCTATCAAGGGCGACCGGGTTGCAACCTGTTGTTAAATACTAACAGTATTACCCCCGTATTCAGGAACGACACTATGAGAACACGCACCCACAGTGGACGAAATCTTTTTTTATAAACATATTCCTGAATACGGGGGTTAGTCTGTCGCAGTATTGAATGAAGTAACAAAACAAAAGAAAACGTTATCAGAAACTACCTTTTATTTACAGTCGCAAAACGGAAATCCATTGTTCTCGATAGTCTTAGCCGTCAATAACCGTGCGGTAGATTGAAGGACACCTGGCTAGACGTGGTTATGGTCGCTAGGGAAAAGCCTTGACCGAGTGGTGACCGAGAAACCGGCCGTGGAAAAGCCAAGGGAAACCAGGGCGTCATATTAGTGCGCGTTGGGTCGATGACATATCGAATGAAACGAGGAAAAAAACGATACAACAACGCAAGAGTTTTATATATTTAGACTAGCTACCCCGACAGACAGTGACCTGTCAAATTTCAATAATCCCACAGAAAAAAGCACTTTCACTTTCTTAGGGGTATAAAAATTCCCATACCTCCCAAATACACACAAAAAAATCATAAAAATAGGTCAAGCTGTTTCGGAGGAGTTTGGTTAGAAACACTGTGACACGAAAATTTTATTAAAAAATTCTTGCGTTATTGACTGACTGGCAAACTGACTATCAACGCACAGCCTAAACCACTAGTGATGTTTATGAAAAAAGATTTCGTCCACTGTGGATGCGTGTTCTCACAGTATCGTTCCTGAATACGGGGGTAAGTCTTCTAAGAACTAAGGGTTTCCACTGGTCGTGACAATAATCATAAAAAGTTATGAATACATCGATTTTACTGTAAATAGTTTCACTTTAAACGATATAAAGACCGTTATTATTTTTGACAATCATAGATGCTCGAAACCCCTACTACAAGGTGTCTCAAAAGTAAGTTCACATTTGCTTTATCTTATTACGCGAAAGCAACTATTCTGAGGGGCGCGGGGGGTATGTCAGTCGGTAGTCTGGCTCTTGGGAATTTAGTCGCTATGGAGCGTTTCTCTGGTGCGGACCGTGCGTTGTGCGTACGTGAGTTTTACAAAAACGGTAATTCGGCGACTGTAGCGCGTAGAAAATTCTGCAGTATTCGACATATTCGTCACTTAAATGATGCGCCTAGCACTCGACTCATTGCAAAATGGGTTGAGAAGTTTGAAGAGACTGGGTCAACTCTGGAGAAACCAAAATCTGGGCGGCCAAGAACATCAAGAACACCGAAAACGTGGACAGTGTTACTCAGTCTATTCGAGATGATCCAAACCTCTCGATTCGGAAGCGTGCTGTTGCTTTAAATGTGCACAGATCTTCATTATGCCGCATTTTACACAAAGATTTAAAGCTGCACCCGTACAAAATTCAGTTGGTGCAAGAACTGAAGCCTCAAGATGCTGGTCAGAGGCTTGACTTTGTAAATCAGATGATTGAGCGCTTTTCAACGTTCACCAACATCTTGTTTTCCGATGAAGCCCATTTTCACCTGAATGGGCATGTAAACAAGCAAAATTGTCGTTACTGGAGTGCAACCAATCCAAAACAAAAACATCAGAAACCGCTACATTCACCCAAAGTCACCGTATGGGCAGCGATGTCGGTGCGAGGAATTATCGGCCCTTACTTTTTTGAAGATGGAAGGGGACGCACGCTCACAGTGAATTCAGAGCGTTATGTGGAGATGTTAGACGAGTTTTTCGTGCCCCAACTGCAAAACTTTCCTGGTTACAACCAAAGAACATGGTTCCAGCAGGATGGAGCAACTTCACACACGTCCAACAGATCTCTGCCTCGAGTTCGAGAAATTTTTCCGAACAAATTAATCTCCAGGCGAGGTGACATAAATTGGCCTCCACGGAGTCCCGATTTAACACCTATGGATTTTTTCCTGTGGGGTTATGTCAAATCAAAAGTTTACGCTAATAAACCGACTTCCCTGGCACAATTAAAAGAAAATATCCGTCATGAAATGGCAGCCATCACGGAGACTACCTGCCGAGCTGTCATAGGCAATTTTAGTGCCCGACTAAATGAATGCCGAGAGCGCAACGGTTTACATTTGGACGATGTTATTTTTAAAAAATAAATTCCCAAACAGTGTACTTCAATATATTTTATAATAAACATTTTTTCAATAAAGCTAAGACTTTTCTTTTAAAAAAGATTTAAATGTGAACTTTCTTTTGAGACACCTTCAATAAAAGAAATACGAGAATTTGTATTTGACAACGACAACGACAACGACAAATGTATCTACACGGTACGTTTATCGATTTGCAGAGTAGATCCCCTGGATCAGACCAAAAAGACTGGCAAACGCAAAAAAAAAACCTATACCTAACAGAGGGTACCAAGCACACACAACACACACAAAACACACACCACACAACCACACAAAATACTATCTTTCTTTTATATGTATCATAGTTTACATTTTTTACATTTTATTCTTCTTAGTACAGTACGTCTTACCCTCGTATTCAAGAACGACACTATGAGAACACGCACCCACAGTGGACGAAATCTTTTTTCATAAACATCATTTTATGTGTTGAGCGGCACTATGGCGCACGCTACCGTGTGCCTTTAGAGCTCAACTTTGGCTAGAGGCACACGACAATGTGTTTCTAGTCACACTATGCAGTGTCGTAAAACACATAAAGTGATTTTTATGAAAAAAGATTTCGTCCACTGTGGGTGCGTGTTCTCATAGTGTCGTTCTTGAATACGAGGTTTAGTCTCATAGTTTTACATCCTTTAGTCTTTATAGTCATTTTTAGTATTTTATTTTAAGCTAAACCCTTATTATCTTGGAACACTGTTTTCGTTATGCTCTGGAGGAAGGCGTTGACTCTTTGTCTGTTTCTCTTCATCTTTTTCGTTGCTACTCAGTTTTTACTTTTGCAGTTGTCATCGTTTTTCATTTGTTTTTGTATACCAATGTTATTTTGTTTCAAATAAATAAAGTTCAATTAGAAATTAAATTAGAAGCTAAAATTATAAAGATAACCTTTTGTTTTAAACAATCCTTTAAGAGGCTGCCAGTCGCTGATTGCTCTTTTTCGAAACGAAAAAAGAAATACTTCTGAACAAGCCACATCTCCTATTTTTATAAGTATATTACTTCAGGTTCCTACCTAGATTTCTATTAAGCTGAAAACATAATAGCAGAAACTTTTCACGATAAAAATATTATTTCAAAATGATACGTTTTAGAATTTATGATCGAAATATTTTATATACCTACTATTAAAATCAACTTGTGATTTATTGTTAAAGATAGGTAATATGTAGATCTAGATTTCTATTAGGATAGATTTTTGATAAGTAATTATACATAATTTATATCATTAATTTATTCGAAAATCTAAGGCGGACCACGCGCGGACGTGTGTTTGTCATCATTTCAGCGGTCGGTAGGATTATTTATCGAAGTGATTAAAGATGGGTACATCTTTATTCACATATACTATACATTATAAAATAGGAGATGTGGCTTGTTCACAAGTATTTCTTTTTTCGTTTCGAACAAAAATAATCGTCGACTGGCAGCGTCTTAAGCACGCTACATTATATATCATTATGAAATACAAATAAAATCTTCTCTCAAAAGGCTAAAAGGATTTCTCTTCCTAGGCTTAAAGGATGATACATAATGACCTTTTAGAAAAAAGTATGGTCATTAAAATGTATCGGCTACGTTTTGATAAATATAAAGTAGCTATTGGCAGATAGCCAAAATAAGAATATGTAAATCTGAATGGCACTCGTACTGAAGCTACGGCGCCCTGAGGTACAATAAAAAATCGTCACCGTTGGATTATGCCACCGGCTGCTCTGGCGATTTCAATGATTTTGGTACAGTGCCAGAAGAAAAATCTCATTATTTTTAAAACCATGTGATGCAACCTAAATATCTGGTCTGGACACAATGATTTTGAATGTACCTAGAACTAAACATAACCATTTAACAAAAAATAAATATTTATACAACATGTTTTGATAGATTTTTTTAAAACCAATTTAATAACTATTCTCTTTTACACGAGTCTAACCCTCGTATTCAAGAACGACACTATGAGAACACACACCCACAGTGGACGAAATCTTTTTTCATAAAAATCACTTTATGTGTTGTGCGACACTGCATAGTGTGACTAGAGGCATATTGTCGTGTGCCTCTAATAAATAGTTAACTATGTGGACCGACTTCATAAAAAAATATAGCGTAGAGCTAAATGTACTCTTTAATTCTTTTAAATTTCTTTATGTGAGCCAGACATGAAAAAGTAATCAAGGTGAAGGCAAATCAAAATTCAAGAGGTAGAAATAGTAATCCTTGGCAATGATTCTTAAATTTAATTTTAAACCACACTCGTATCTGTCAAAATCTCTTGAAACTTGGCAAGTAGGTTACGAGTATGTCAACATTAGCATCATTCTCGTACGAGGAATTCAAACTGTAAATTATTTGCAAAACTTCAAGTACAAATTTTATTTATCGGAAATACATTCTTGCAAAATTTTTAAACAACGTTCTTTGCTTAGTGAATTTAAATAGATTTTAATGCACATTTTTAGCAGAAAGCTTACTAGGTAATCTAGGTATGCGTTCTTAATCAAATTAATTGAGTTTTGCGATCATATTTTTCGAAACTTAATAAACGGTGATGGGCTTGCAACCTGTCACGTATGTTTTTCTTACAACTGCAAAATGTTGGCATGTACCAAATGTGATAGATGTGCCTTTGACAACCCCCTTTAGCCCTTTAGCCCATACCATGATGATACATTATATTACCCAGACACAAAAGAAACATCTATGTTTATCACATAAATGTTAGTAGTAAAATTGGGTGGGGATGGAACCCACAATTTACAGCGCAGAAGGCAAAGCTACTACCAATTGAGCTGGTCTGTTAGTTATTAGTATAAGATGTAGGGGTAATAGGTGACGCGTCAGCTGGGAAAGCCCAGAGACCGCAGTCGCGTCGAGATGCCGGCGGATCTCCACGCCGCCTAGCGTCTCACATTCGAAAATCAATATCACCGTATTTACCATCTGTGTCGGCCATTTACACACTAAATCACAGAAAATTTACAAACAATATTTTTTTCTATGTTTTATAAAGTTTCTTCTACCTTCATGCATAAAATCCTTTCCTGTTTATCACCACCGTGACAGTTCAGCGCTGCAATGTAAACAATCAACACGAAAATAGACTAGCCAGCTGATAGTTATTCATACGGACAGCTAATAAGATGTGTGGTTTGTATATAGTTTACGGGCGTGAATTTATTCGCTACCATGGCCCATGCAAACTAGCTAAAAATTATAAACATAGCTTGAAATACCTGTTGGATTAACAAGTGTCAGGACATTGTGGAACAGCAGGGTCTTTGGTAACAACAGGTGGTGCTGGTTCTAGTGTATTTTACGTATAATATAATGGTGTGTGAAGGTCAGCAGTTGCGTCGATCGACGTAGCGTCCGCGTGGGCAACGTCGCACGTCGTGGGGAAGTTGGCAAGGTGCGCGGACGCACTTTTTGGTCGGGAACAAGCGTGACGCGGCCTGGCCGTGTCTCCCGCGTCTCGCTCAGTACAACCTTGCTCGTGCTGAGGACATGTCCGTGTTATGGATTACCAATGCATCGTCGTGTACACCGTCATCAATATCGCCCCACCAGCGATGGTGGCTCAGGTGAATGAATTGTCAGATGGCTGTATTACGTGGTTCAAGAATAAAATTAAAAGGTAAGCTTTGCAAAGATCGGATTTTATTGCTTTTATAGATTAAATTTAACGGTTATTACCTACAAACTATTTAAGTACTATTTTGTTAAATTAATTTGTTTCCATGGCTCCTACGGGTTTGTTGTGTATTTTTTAATATTTGTTTTTAAATGTAGGTATATAAAAATAACATAGGTACTTACATTAAGTTACGTTACGCCGTTTTTTGTCCGTAACACTTTCTGCCTTTCTGCTCGGATTCTGCGTTTAACCTGTTATTAGTTAATAGTAAATAAGACAAAATATCAAATTTAGATTTTGACTTGTTTAGGCCGGTCTGCGTAAAGCTTTTGCTGTACTTATACTTATAAGCAATACATTTTTATAAAAAAACGCTTCTGCTTGGATTTCGATTACTGCAGTAAACTTGATTTGTACTTTTGCCTCGCAGCCTAACATAACCTAACCAACTGATTACAATTTAAGGAGAAAGCTAATACATACCTATAGTTTGTTCTAGGTTTGTTGCTCAATCAGTAAGTTAATTTGAAAACCATTTTTGGTTTCGGTAACCGACACCGAAAAGTTTATAAATCCCATATTATTCATATTATTCGTTATATTAATAATAATAAAGTTTCGAATACTTTATGATAATGTGAGACGCAATTTTTTTATTAATATATTCGTTAAGTTTTTTAGTCTGGTCTATAATATATTTATGGTAGGTATTGTATTTGTGAGACAAATAAATGTGTTTTCTTTTTTGTGTAGTCACAACTTTTTGAAGTGCTTCGATCATAAGTTTGAATCCCTTAGAACTAATTATTTTTCTATTCGAAAAGAAACTGTGCGTGTTTCATTGTTTAAAAACGGTAAAGATAAATATAGTGAGGAGATTAGTTGGTATTTCTGTTGTGACGACAGGGGTTGGAAACATATGGAATGCATGAGCTTTAAATATTGAACAGTGAACGATACCAGCTACACGAAAACTACGCTTAGGTAGCAGCTGTTATTTTTTTCTAGTTGTAGGATGTTTTTCTGTATGGAGGTGGTTATGTTTTGATTTATTAACCACGCAGTTTGATCCGGCTTCGCGCGGGTGAGGGTAGTGAGGTATACCTTTAAGTTATATCAATTTTCGAGAGGATCTCTATTTTTTTAATAAAATATAGCTTATGTTACTCGCTGATCATGTATTTTGATAGGTGAAAGAATTTTCAAAATTGGTTTTGTCGTTTTTTATAGTTTAACCGGTACAAACAAAAATACAAATTGTGCCTTATTATAATAGTTGTGTAGACAAGCTGCTTTCCACAGTTTTAAACGCAGAAACTACTTTTTATCAGAACAAAAACAGCCTATACTATATTTTATTTTGTTACACTCAAGGATAATGTAGTTTCTTATAAGAGAAAGAACTTTCAGAATCGGATCGGTATTTCCGGAGATTACCCTACATCCAAACTAACAAAAACACACAGTAATAAATAAACTTTCCCTTCATATAATATTCGTGTGGATCTATATAGTATAGAGAGAGCGTTGATGTTCTTGTTTATTTGACGTCTATTTCAGAGCAGTAGCAGTATACCTTCAGTCGTCAAAGCTAATACCAAACAGTGGCATCCTTCATGGAAACCTAGCTTGCGAATATTACAGACAAGGCTTCATAGATCTGGCAATAGAGTCATATCAACGAGCCATAGAGTTACAGCCTGATTTCCCAGACGCATACTGCAATCTCGCTAATGCACTCAAGGAAAAGGGCTTTGTATCCAAAGCGGAAGAAAACTACTATGCCGCTTTGCAGCTATGCCCTTCGCATGTTGATACACTGAACAACCTCGGCAACGTCAAAAGGGAACAGGGTAAAATTATAGAGGCTGAACAATTATATTTGAAGGCTTTGGAATATTTTCCTGACTTCGCAGCTACTCACAGCAATTTGGCATCACTTTTACAGCAACAAGGTATGTATTTATCATTCTGAGAAGGTATTACTTAGAGTGTTCAAAAATATTTTAAAGGCAGCAAACGTTTGTTTAAACACTAAGCATGTATTGTATTTATGGAAGTTTTATTATTGATTTTGCTGCAGTTTCACATTCACATTCACATTTTGTCGTTATACCTAGGACATTATTTTTCAAACTATCGTGATTAGTAGACATAACTGTAGATTTTGACACGGGTCTTTATCACGTAATTACTTTTAATTTACTTTCCCGACGTTTCGACCATGTTACAATAGCCATGGTCGCGGGCAGACAAGAAGAAATCTGCCCACAATTAAGGCGCTCCCAGTCGACGATTGTTTTTGTTCGAAACGAAAAAATTAATACTTGTGAACAAGTCACATCTCCTATTTTATAATGTATAGTATATGTGAATAAAGATGTACCCATCTTTAATCACTTCGATAAATAATCCTACCGACCGCTGCAATGACGACAAACACACGTCGGCGCGTGGTCCGCCTTAGCTTTTCGAATAAATTAATGATGTAAATTATGTATAATTACTTATCAAAAATCTATTCTAATAGAAATCTAGATCTACATATTACCTATCTTTAACAATAAATCACAAGTTGATTTTAATAGTAGGTATATAAAATATTTCGATCATAAATTCTAAAACGTATCATTTTGAAATAATATCTTTATCGTGAAAAGTTTCTGCTATTATATTTTCAGCTTAATAGAAATCTAGGTAGGAACCTGAAGTAATATACTTATAAAAATAGGAGATGTGGCTTGTTTAGAAGTATTTCTTTTTTCATTTCGAAAAAGAGCAATCAGCGACTGGGAGCCCCTTAAAGGTGTTACGTGATTTATCACTAATTACCATATTACGTTTTATCCGATTTATCCGTGATTACGTGATAAATCACGTAATTACGGGTCTTTAGACCCGTGTCAAAATCTATAGTTATACCTAGGACAGTTTATGAAGTTGTAAAATTGTTTAAACGGTGATTTTTGTGGATCGGACCTACTTTTATTGTTTTTGTATATATAATAATAATTCAATGTAGGTACTTTCGGGTAAATGTTTTCTCTGGAAGCTTGTTCCTAGAATTTTGGTGACATAAAAAATGAGCCCATTTCATTAATTATTATTCATATTAAAGTCATTACTTACAAAAAATGTAGGTGTCCGACGAGCTTTGTAACATAAAATTGATCATCAATAATAACAATTTCAGGCAAAATGCATCTTGCGTTGATGCATTACAAACAAGCTATAAATATTCAACCAAACTTTGCTGATGCGCATAGTAATATGGGAAATACTCTAAGAGAGTTACAAGATGTAACAGGCGCCATGATTTGCTTTAAGAATGCTATCGAAATCAATCCAACTTTTGCTGATGCACATTGTAATTTAGCAAGTATATACAAAGATATGGGAAAAATACCAGAAGCTATTGAATCGTATGTAAATGCACTACATTTGAAACCGGATTTCCCAGATGCATATTGTAATTTAGCACACTGTTTCCTAATTGTTTGTAACTGGGATGACTATTATGACCGCATGAAAAATATTGTAACAATAGTTGAGCAACAATTAAAACACGAAAAAATTACTTCAGTGCACCCACATCATTCCATATTGTACCCGCTATCGAACGATGTCAGAAAAGAAATTGCTACACGCCATTCTGATTTATACACGGAAAAGGTAAATTTATTGAACGCAACCCCTTTTAAACATACCAAAAAACATCAAGGTAGATTAAGAATTGGTTACGTTAGCAGCGATTTTGGTAACCATCCTACGTCTCATCTGATGCAGTCGATTCCTGTATTTCACGATCGTTCTAAAGTTGAAATATTTTGCTACGCTTTGAATTCCAATGATGGCACTACATTCCGAAGTAAAATAATTAAAGATTCAGAACATTTTATAGATTTATCTGAAGTAACTTGTAACATAGAAGCAGCAAATATAATAAACCAAGATGGTATTCACATTTTAGTCAACATGAATGGTTATACAAAAGGTGCAAAAAATGAAATTTTTGCTTTAAAACCAGCACCATTACAAGTGATGTGGTTAGGTTATCCTGGTACCAGTGGTGCAAAGTATATGGATTACATAATAACCGACGAAATATCATGCCCAAGCAATGATTCTCCATATTTCAGCGAAAAATTTGCATACATGCCATACACATATTTTATCGGTGACCACAAGCAAATGTTTCCACACATGAAACACAAATATTTGGTGCAAGTTTGTACATCTGATATGTCTAGAACTTACAGTGAAACAGCAGCAGTGATAAATGCACCGAGTGATATTAATATAGAAAATATACTTGAAGTATCTCAACGTAGTGAAATTGTAAAATATAATGATTATAAGCCAATTGAATTAGAAATAAGGGAAATACACATTCCGAATTATGTGGCGGATTTGACAATAAATCCTGAACAAATACAGGTACAGTTAATAATAATTGTTTCAATGTCATTTTCCACGTCACTTCGCAATCTATAATTATCTATATCTATCTATACATATAATAAAACTGTAGAAGAGTTCAATTCTGTACATTGAATAAAAACTAAAAAAAATACTCTTAGGCGCCTTTATACAAGTAACACAAGCCAAAAAAAAGACATTTTGAAATTTTTGTCTGTCTGTCTGTCTGTCTGTTGTCCAGCTTTCACGCAAAAACTACTGGACGGATTTTGATGAAACCTTTTTTGTCATGTAGCTATTAGTCCTCGGCAACATATAAGCTTTAATTTATTTTGAAGATACCAGATGTGAAACTATCTGTCGCCCAGCGAAGCGGGCACGAGTCAGCTAGTTATTAAGTATTATATATTTAATTTACAGGTACTGGTTAAGGGAACTAAAATTTACAACGGTTTATCGATAGCAAATTATGATATGAAAATTGCGTCCGGCGAAAAAGCATTTGATAAAATTATATTTACATCAAGAATGCAGTATGGACTTTCTGATGATGCTATAGTGTACTGTAATTTCAACCAATTGTATAAAACTGAACCAGGTGTGGTCGAAATGTGGGTGCGTATATTAGAAAAAGTACCAAACAGTGTCCTATGGTTATTGGGTTTTCCTGCTGCTGGGGAACCGAATTTGAAGAAATATGTAAGAAATTTAGGTGGGTACTAAGCTATTTCAGAAAATGAATTATTCAAATAAACTGTTGTAGTTTACCATAAGATAATAATGATAAATGCAGGTTTTCAGACAGACCGTATAGTTTTTTCAAAGATAACATGTAAAGAGGAACATGTTCGTCGAGGGCAACTAGCAGACATTTGCTTGGATACTCCAATATGCAACGGTCATACAACCGCAATGGATGTTCTTTGGGCTGGCACCCCACTGGTTACGCTTCCTGGTGAAACCCTAGCATCTAAGTATGATAATTGGGTACAAGTATTTATTAGTGTACAAAATAAAGTATTTTTTTCACTGCATCTTCTCAGCATAAATAAATAAATATTGACGGACTTTACACAAAGCGCCATCTATCCCCAAACTTAGCAAAGTTTTTACTATGTGATTTAGATAACTGATAGAATACTTTTATATTTAAATATAAAACTTAACTTTTTTTTTGTAAATAGATACTACTACAGAACAAACATCTTCTATGTTCATCACACAAATGTTTATCCTGGGTGGGAATCGAACCCACAGCACAAAAAAAAACAATGCGCATGTCAAACGGCGCACATTATTTACATCTTCATTGAACATTATATTTGAGCTTTTTGACCTTAATACCTAGTAACCTGTTATTTCTGCCGTCTATAAAATGAAATGAAATAGTATCACGACTGTAATCCCCAAGTAGGCATCCTTTCACATCTCGTCTACTAGTATTATCTCAGATATTTTTTCCTTATTATATCTGTGAAAATTCTATCAGTAATACATTGTATCTATCTTGTAGGTTTATTTATGTTTTCCTGTGTTAGCTGTAAGTTTTCCTATGATTCTAAAAATAGAAATCAATAGAAAACTAAGTCCAAGGAGATGAGGGAACACAAAATCTACAAGGTCCTGGCGGTAAGACCGTGACCAGAATGCTTTTTGTTGATCAACTAATAAGTAATGCCATTGCCACACGACATGGAAATGCCGCCAGTGTTCTGGGCACAATGCCAAGAGTTGACTGGATTATTTATGACAGGCTTGCTCTTCATAATTAATTCAGTCGATTTTCAGTACTTCTCGAGGTTACGTCAAAATGTTTGTTGAAAGGACATTAATAATTACAGAGTTGCTGCATCACAACTGAATGCTTTGGGCTGTCCAGAACTTATAGCTAAAAGCAAGCAAGACTACGAGGAAATCGCAGTCAAACTTGGAACAGATATTAACTAGTAGGTCTCGTCTCATCTATATTTTATAATAATAGACGAGCAAAAATACGGTATTTTAGGAACCAATATCCAAGACGTGCATCAATGGATTTTTATATTCGAAAAATGTACAAGTGCACATGCTCAGAAGTTCAGAAACTCAGAAGTGAAGGAAAACATCGTGAAAAAACCAGTTAGTACTTTTATAAGCGGCGATGGGCTCGCGACCTGTCATGTATGTAATGTTTGATATATTCGATGACTAATACATTTTTCACCAACTATCTTATGTTGTAGAAAAATATGTTACCCTTTGTATTAGTTAAAGAGTCATACTTGCCTCACAGCGCAGTTAGTAGTACATGTAGCTCCGCCTTCTCCACTATAGGTTGATAAACGTATTTGTATAAGCTAGTGGCCAGTAAAGGTGAAATCGTTTGAAAACTCTCACTGCATTTGCTATTTTACAGCCGCAAATACATTCGAGCTAAAGTTTGGAATGCTCGGCTAATTACTACACTATTCGACTGCGATCACTACGCACGTGGACTGGAAAATTTATACGAGCAAATGTGGAATTTACACAAAAGCGAACAACAACCAGAACATATAAAAGTCAAGAAATCCTGAGGTAATTCTATTGTATATTTTTATTTAATTTATTATTCTCATTCAATTCATGAGTTTTCAAGTTCATCAGTTCTCGTCTCAAGTTTTGTTTTCATGTTAATATTATAAAATTCCATATTTTGTGTATTTGATACTAGGTGAAAGCTACGCGTAAAGTAAATATTGTTGTCCGCAGATATTTACCAAATAGTGTGGTATTACTCGATCGTGTAATTTACTGACGGATATCAATATTTATCACGTATTCACCAGCTTTAGTTCTTGTCTCTGTATCTATTTCACGTCTAAACTGTACCTATGAAATGCGTCACAATACTTTGACGTGACTTTCCTGTTTATTCCGTCAACGGAATTTGATTTATCAGTATTTCTCATCCTGATCACTATGTTTACTTTACGTGTATCCTTCGCCTTAGTGCATGTACACACTGCGTTTTTTTGTATGCGCTGTCGACGCGTTGCCTAACACCTTGCGTCTGACTTGCATGCGTATCGCTATAAACGCGCGTCGACGGCGCGTTTGAAAAACGCAGTATGCACAGGTACTTAGGTATATAATTATGCATCGCTGAGATGTAATTTTATAGCATGTTTTTTCTTTTTTAGCGGTGACAAACAAAACTGGTTATGTCAGCTTGATTGACCTTTCTAGATGCAATCAAGGCAATAGTCGCATGTACGAGCTATTGGGAAATGACTTCAAGATTACCTACCTCCAAAGATCTATACCAAGTCTTTAAAAAAATTGAATCGTTACCTATGGTAAATATTATTAGATATAATTAAGGATATTTTGTTTTTTATATAAAATATAAGGAAGGCCGAAATAAAACCACCGTAAATTGAGATATGATTTTTATTTTTGTATTTAACGCATACAACTTAAAGGTAACATACTAACTAAATAGGGAAAGACATTGATAGGACCGTAATACAGTATGCTTAAAAGTAATATAAAGTATCACAATATTCAGCTTATAATTTCTTAAAAGTTCAGTGAATAAATAAATGCGTAATTAATTAAACGTTTTTTTTATTATTAACTAGATTAGAAGACATTTTATTCGAGCTGGTGAAAACGATTTTTCCAGACATATTTTGACGATACGTTATTTGCCGCGGTAAATATTTCTAAAACAAAATAAATTAAGTACGTACTTAATTTATAATTCATAGTTAAATTTAGTCTCACTGCGAGTACCTAGTTTCCGCCTCCTGATTGCAACCACTAAGATTTTATAAATAAGGCCCAATATAATGTGTCATCTAAGGTACTTTTGGTATGCCGCTAGCGTTAGCGTCTTAGCGAGTGTCCACACTGCGAGCCTAGCGCGATGACGGCGATGGGCGCGATGTGTCATACATATGAAAAGCGCCATTACTGCACTGTGGCCGCAAAGGCACAGTGTGAACGAACACTTAGGATGCTTCTGACTGGTAGTAATTCGGATCAGATAAACTAAATGATTATGTGCTAAAGGCACTTTTACAGTTTGTCGTGTTCATAATTAAATCTGGATTCTTCAAAGAAGTATACCTACGAGTGTAAATATAAGGGCCCTTTCACACGAACGGCACCTTGCTCGAACGACATCGGCAACTGCAGCTGTCATCACGCGTCGAATGCAGCTGAAATGTCTCGACAACTGTCGCCGACGCGTGTCAACGGCTGCTGTTGCCGTTCTCGTTGTTATCGTGCTGATCGTGTGTAAGAGCTCTAATAGGAGGAGATTAGATCGCTCGTTTCATATAAACGTATTTCGTTATTTCTCCCTGAGGCATACCAAGACCGATTATTTTTCAGATTCCATTGACATAGTAACTTATTACGTGTAGATAGTTTTCGCTTTTGTCGATATTTTGTTTGATTATTCTAAGGTACCTATGAATTCATGGTACTCATGAGAGTATTTTGATCATTTTGGTACCTACACTACACATAAAAAACCGACGACTTTCTAACTTTAATGTACTATTTTTTCTTTAAATTCTATCAATATGGATAGAAATAAATATATACAAATCTTTAGAATGTTTCCCGTTGCTACAACAATCAAATAAAGTAGATTTCTTTTATGCTCCGTCTCACACTACCAACCTGTAGGTAAAATATTGTCCCTTCATTTATGTTGTGCTATTCTAGCTGAACTAAACTTATAGTTAGGTACTTAGTATATAATTATGGTCGTAAATAAAAAAAACGAGATGTGGAGTGTGCGATAAATTGTTTCGTCACACGTTCATGATGTAACAAATAAAATAAGTTTGCCTTGTTAGGGCTCCTTCTTCCAAATTTATTTTGGAACTATTTAGTATTTTCACAGTATTTAAGTCTTTTGAATCAGTATTTTAGTATAAATAAATATATAATAAATATTTTAGTTGCTATTATATTATATGAAATTAAAAAGAAACAGACATTAATAGACATTTATCTTAAATGTCTTTTTCGAAAAATGATTTCCAATTTGCCAATATCAATCCAATCCGAGCCAATTTGTCATGATGTCACACCACGCTCCCTAAACCTTGAAGTTATTCTAACCGTCAATAATAAGTTGTTCATCAAACTCTTTTAATAGTATCATGTGGTGATATTGGCATGGTATCCTTTCATTTTTGACCAGAAATTTGGCGATGTTTTTTAAGTTTAATTTGAGCATGATTACAAAGTTCTTATGATGTACAAATTTTTGACTCGAATGAAAGCTTTGAGGTGTCGCAGCTTTATGAGTTTTGGTGGCCTATGGAGCCAGTGCTTTTAGGACATTTCCACAAGAACCAGTTTTTGCACAAGTAAGTATTTGTTTTTCTTTTATTTATTTTATAATAAACTAAGACAAATAAAACTATAACAAAAGCTTATATCACGGCATATAAATAAAGACCTTAAGACCACGTTACAATACTATTATTTTTTTATTGTATAATATCTTCGTAAAAGAAGTCGTACCTAGTGATGGGAGTTTAGGCAGAGAGAATGGATGAAAGATCATTGACGATACAGGTGCATAGGTGAGGCGTGTGAACGGGAGAGCTGGAAGGGGAAGACCTCGGTGGACGTGTTCTGACCAAATCTAAGACGTTCAGGGAAAGGCCGGGTCTTATGTTCTCTAAATCGGCAATTTTCTAAATATGCATCTTGTAATGATCACGAAGTTGGCCCGCTTTTAACTTGCTGAAGACTGGGTTTAAGTAAAAAAGTGGAGTGTCTTGAGTTTCTTAGTTAAACAACATAATAAAAAAGGTATTCTTTATCTCCTAAAGATGAAAAAAAAAATTGTTATAAAGTGAGGTAAAGCTCCGACAAAGAGGTCAGGGGCGGTGTTCAGGAAATTACGCCATATTTTCTCGTTACAGATTCCGCAAAGGCTCAATACGAAGGTCTATTATCAGTGTGTGTTACATATTATGGAACTGAGATGTAGACGTTTACTAATAGCCCTCATACGCTCATAAGCTCATGGTCACTCTGCGGGCTACGAAGAGCACTCGGAAGTTTCACTACGTGATACAATTTATAACGAGAAAATCTGTATCATCGATATAGCTCACAGAATTAGCAAGTTGGGTGGCAGTTGAAGGAGTTAATGTTCTCAAAAGACGACTACAGACCCTGATCTAGAAGGACGCCCGTTGGAGTAATTATTTTACATTTTATAAAAGTCACGAGAATTCAGAACATTGGCATGGCGAATGGCGACTCATTTTTTGTTCTGAAATTTATTAAACAGGCTTTTATCCCGGCAGCAGTGATTACTATGGCTGATGATTAGGGCAAGTTTTTATGTAGGGACAAGGTTGTTATAAAGTAACGCAGAACAAACGAACATCACATTCGATATCTCTACTAAAAAATATTATGTAATTGGGTATGTAATTTAATTTTATAAACTTAATTAATTATTTATTTAGTTCCTAACAAGATATTTATAAAATATTATATAAGGCTGTGAAGTTTATTAAGTATACGTCTTAGTAGTATTTAGTGTGTAAAAGTGTGAAGAAGAATCTAATTAGTGCAAATATAAAATTGTGACACAAACGAATCTCTATGGCTAGTTAACAACGCGACGAAGTTATTTTAGTACCTATGTATGCAGATTTTCGGTTATAAAACTACAATAAAGTTGTATGTATTCTAACTACCTGTTACTTATGAAATATTTTTTTACTTCTAGCGGAATATTATCAATAGGGGAATATTACTTTTTAAATCACGAAGTGCAACCGCTACTACCGATTTCAAAATATTTGCAAACGAAACAGCTGTTTCAAATGTATCTCAAAAATAGCGTATTTTCATAAATACTGTGAACTAGATGTCAGTGTTCACTGATAAGAAAATACACAGCAAAATTATTTATATTGAATCGAGGACAGATGGTCTTAAGACCAGAATGTTTTTTTTTTTTTTTTTTTTTTTTTTAAATTTTTTTGAGTAGTTGCAAATCCACCCTCCTAATAAAATAGTAACAAATTTTTGTAACGTCACTACTGCAGTATAATTTAATTTGTATTTTTCTAGCGTCTTATAATAAGTACATTTTTTGGCTTAAGTGATCCTTTTATATGCGACCCGTTTGTTTATTAATGCTTGAAGCATATTATGATTAAGTACTACATTAGTTTGATTGCTTTTATTTCTAAAACACTATGTTTTCATTTTAATTTAATAAACATATTTAGGACGTATGCTAATTGCTAGCGTTACTATTCGAATGAGTTTCCAATGATGTATTTAGTAGCGGAGTTTCAAAATCAAAACTTTTAGACAATTTACATGTGTTACATGTTTTGTTAATGAAAACAAATAACAGATTTTGTCGATCAGGGACCTTATCACAATCTTTAAAGTAATATTAAAACGAAACCACCGCGAGTAAGCGCTTGTGGTAAGCCCAGATAACAAATAAAACACTGTAGGTAATTGTTCATGTGACTTGACTATAAACCGACTTCAAAAAGGGGAGGAGCTTATCAATTCAGTGGCTATTTACTCGTAAGTAGATATATTTTTTATTTATCCGTTACATTTGATAGTTTTGTACTTCATTATCATCAGATATTTAAAATGTAAGTCGATTTTACCGTAATTAATATTATCACATGTTATGTTAAAACACAATCACGTTAAAAATAAGTAATATTTAAAAAAGTTTCGAGGGCTCTATGGAACACTGTTTTATTATTTCTATTATTCGAGATCTGATTATTCGTTATATCTATTATGGTGTAAAAAGGTATAATATTTAATAAAGCCCATATTAAATCGACATTACAGACTTCCTTTGCTTGTATTATCTACTATTTATTATTTAATGGTGTCACTATTTACATTAATGTATCTCACATTATGTCTTATAAGTTTATTTCTAACTCAGCTATAATATATTTCTAAACCTTAAGTGAATTACAGGACTATTTTTAATATCCAGAAAAAAATGTGTAGTCTGCCATTACACGTGCTATGAAAAACAAAACGATTCGGAAATTGACCTTCAAAACAGCTTAAGTAACTAATCATTATTATTGCTTATAATAATATCATATTATTTGTTCCAAAACCTTAGTAGGCAGCGATGGGGCAAGTCCGATATGTTGTACTAAACGGTAAGAGATAAACAAACTCATTACTTTTATCTATAATTTTAGACAAGATTTAAGTTCATTCATAATTTTTGGCAAGTTTTCAGAAATCTTGCCTAATATTATGAACAAAAACAAAATCATTGTAAAAAATATAATGGCACATTGAAAATCTCTCATCCCTGATAGCGTACTTTTTTTCTGGTAATATAAAAATAGTATTGTACGAGTATAAAATGTTAGCTTGTCTGTTAACTGAACCTATTTGAACTGAACCCCATTAGACTAATTGTCTGTAAGCAGTGTGCATTCAGACCATTATTCTACGAATAGGTTAAATTTCTTTGATTGCCTTTAAACGTTGTGCCCTACGTTACCGGTAAATTAAAATGGTAGATGATAATGAATTGAAATGATAAATGAATTAAATACCTTTTTTAGAAACAAAAGCTCTGTAGTTTCTAAAAAAATAGCGCTTTCAAAAGGATTTAATAAATATTGCCTATAACCGCAGTACCTTCGAGTACTAGTACTATAATACAAGATGCTGCAATTATAAAATGTTCCACTTGCATAATAATACAACCGCAATTTTAGGCTATTTATAATAAAAAAAAAAAATATACAAAAACACGCTGAAAATTAGAAACAGGCGTGAGCCCATAATTATTTATCTCTGTATGCTGATTTCAAAATATTTTTACACTATATGCCTTACCTTATCGATACGTTTCGTTTTTATCGATATTTGTAGTAGGTACTTTTAATTCAGTTGATCTAGTAGTTTTTATTTTTTAACGAAATAAAATCGATTGACTTCTTAATTTGAAATTGTTTATGAAGTTAGCTTATCGAATACGGAAACGATGATGGAACAACGTGTTTGTTTGTATTGACACTCTTTTTTATAGCTTTGAATAAAGTAGGGTCACGTTTTTTTAGTTCATACCTAAAATAACCAAATAATGAAAAATCCTTAGACTAGATTTCACAAACTTAAGACCTAGTCACTAGACGATTATTTTAGAATTTCGTTTCAGATTGACGTCGCTGCGTCATTAATATACTCTTTAATAACATTCTACTGCTAAACCTTAATATTAATTTCTTCTATATTGGATCTCAAATTCTAAAACTATAAATTTTTAATCTTACTCACAACGAAATCAAATCGAATACATATTACAATAAGTGGTAAACAACATAATTATATAAATGTATATTGTATATGATAATTAATTGGTAATATATTTTGTTATAACAAAAGTGCAATTATACAAAAAAGTAATGGAAGGTAGTGATTCTGTTAGCACTATAAACTAACTTAAATTTCGTGACAGACGATTGATCTTATTTTATTCACGTTAAAATATAAATTAGTATGAACCATAAAGTGGCAGTTTTAAAATTTTGATTTTGAAAAGTCAACCTGAAATTTGTAAACAATTAAATTTATGTTATGATACATATATGATACTTGGATGTGTCCAATGTTGAGAAGTAATATAAAAAATACTTAACCATCGTAATTATAAAAAAAAATAACTTGTACGTACCTAAATTTAAACTTTAGCATGAACATAATAACTTTCAGGTTTTATTAAATTTTAGTAAGTTTATGGTGGCAATAGAATTGCTAACAATGTTTAATTATATTGGTATGTACAAAAGTATTTAAGTAAATCATTAAATAAATCATATTATAAAAAATACTATTATATAGGGACATAACTACAATTAACTTGTACATTATTACTTATTAGTAAAAATTGGTGTGCATTTTAAAAGTAAAGAATAATAACATGTTAGTTTATTAATTATATTTCAAATTTAATATATTAACATGTTTGGTTACAATACTATTTTTTTAATAATTTATTATTTTTTCTTTCTCATAAAGAAGGTTTGCAACATCTATACCTTCCGTTATTGCGAGTTGTCTTATTTCATTTGACATAAAAATGTCACAAATATCAAACCCACCCTTACCTAATAAAATATCTCTGAAGAGCTGTCCAAATTCAGCAAATCAAAAACAAACATGTATAATTATTTTAATTCGAAGACAATCTATTAATATTATATTACTTTATCATGTCACTTTACCTTTTCCAATAGTAAAAGGGTTTCTAGAAATACGAGTAGTATCTAAAATCCTACTTTTGAGCTTCGTTACTTTCCGATACCGCTATTCGTTATCTTATTTTCATAACTTTAGGTATAATTGTACAGGTGACCTTTAAACACACGGCAGTGTAATTTTTCTGTAATAATCTAACTGCGAGTATGTATGTTAGTTACTAACAGTACTATATCCAAACTATCGCGATCTATACGTAATTTCTATAAAAAATCACGCTGATAAAAAAAATTACTATGTCGTAGCTGAAGACAGGAACCCTGCTTGTCAGATAACGGAGGGTTAAGAAAAATGCTGTCAAAACGGGAACATAATAACGGCTAGGTAACCAGATTTTACCAAAATAATTGTTTTTTGAATATGCCCATTCAAAAACGAATCGTGTTCCGAAATAACTTCCCGATATGACAGCACAGCTCCAATGCTCAATAAACCTAAATACAAGAGCACCGAGCTAACTAACTTAGAACTACCGAGCAAACTACACTAATATATTTATCTAGAATCTAGATTACTAAATATGAAAAAGCATTGCATGACAGACTAAAAGGCGGTCGGTGCGTATATAATGATAAAAAGGATAGCCGTTATTTACTATACATTGATATGTAAAAAAATGAATATAAATCGAAATTACCATCTCATAAATATTGTATGACAACAAGCAATAAAACAAAACAAATGAGTATTTTTAAATCTAGATTCAATATTAGGTAATGAAAGTAGGTAACTAAATTATTTATGAAGTATTTGCTTATTAAAGTGATTCTGCTTTTTCCTGATCAAAATTCATGAAAAACTTAGGTACCTACTTTCATTAAGTTTTGTAAGAAATCAATACAATTCCACAATGTTTTTGTAACACAATACTAATGAATACTTAATAAATAAAATGCTTGATGTGACTAATGATGATTCTAGCATCTTTCGTAGTGTATTACATCCAACCTACAAGCGACTCATTTAACATACTTGTTCAAATTTAAGTACAATCATAATTTTGATACCTACATAATAATCAAAATTTTATTAGCAACTTTAGTTAACTTAAAAGTATTCGAAAAACTTTATTTTTTATCATCAACAGTTAAAAAAATAATTTCTGTAAGTCCAACTTAAATATACTGAAGTCGTCTAAGGATGTATTGTATCAAACTTGCATTTTTTCTCGTTTTCGTATCATTTTTTGTGACATCTCGCGGAATTGTTTTTGATATTCAAAACCTATAGCCATGAACTGTACTCGAATTAATAATTTATGCCATAATAGTACTTATTATTTGGTACGAGTACATATAAAAAATATATATTTTAATTTTTTTATTCTAACTTTCGGAAGACTTTTTGTTTATGCCGCTTATCATTTGGAATAATTCATAAAATATCGTCAAACAAATTAAAATTTCTGCTTTTCTTTTAAATAATACTTCATATATCGTTGGTATTTCGTAAGTTAAATACTAATCATGAAATATTAAACCTTTTAATTTGAGTAAGTGCAGACATTGTATGCGTGACGAATTGATACCATTTTTATGATTGGATATAAAATGCTAAGTTAACTTGGCAGATGAGAAAACTTTATGATCGAGTTATTATAACATATATTTGGAAGACGTCGACTATTTTACAGATTTCTTTACAATTTTGGTACAGACTGGCTTACTGTATTGTTTGCATATCCTGCATTTATTGCAAATACAATTAAAACAATATACTATGGCCATCGTCTTCGTCATCCAAAAAGGTAAGTGACCATAAAATAATTTAATAGTTAAGTAGATTATAATAATCACCATATAATTATTGACTGCCATCAAGATCAGGCTTAGATAAGCCATTTTGCATGCTAACTTACTTAATAATGGACATGGATTTTGTTTTTTTTTTTGTTTTTTTTTTTACATTTTCAGTACGGCATTATATCCAGATTGAGTCCGAGT
Organism: Hydriomena furcata; assembly: GCA_912999785.1. Taxonomy (NCBI): domain Eukaryota; kingdom Metazoa; phylum Arthropoda; class Insecta; order Lepidoptera; family Geometridae; genus Hydriomena; species Hydriomena furcata. The sequence continues at coordinate 8,703,930 of OU538821.1, forward strand.
TGTATTATCCATAATTAATTAAATAAATCGAAATGGTTTACCTATGTCCGTCTAGTGCTTACGTAGGTAATTTTTCTCATCTAGCTAAATTACTGAACATTATTTACAACATGGATCAAGGCATCATATAAATATAAAAATGGTTCATGCTCAGCTCATAAAGCATAGGTAGATAATATTATATATCAAAGACAAGTAAGTCGTTTGACACCATGTTTTAAATTACACATATAAAATAAGGATGTGTTAAAAACTATATAAATGCATTAACATTTTACAGGTGTAGATTTATATTATCTTTAAAAAATAATAACAGTTAGGTTTTGGTAGGTAGAGGTACACTAAAGAAATTAGATTGTGTACCCTTTTAGGTATCACCGCAATTTAGTTGTCTGATAATTTCAACTTGAACAAGCGCGTAGTAACAATTTCTTAACCTTTCATATTACTGCAGAAGTTTGTCATGTAATCAAAAAGGTACACAATCAGTTTCACCGATGTTACATGCTGAACGAAGAGCTTTGCCATAATTTTTACTTAAATCTTATTTTGTCATATTTTTATGACGTCAGATTTATGTAGTTTTTCAAGCAGCTCTTAGTTGGTGGATTTAGATTTAGGGCAATTTCTATCATGCATGCCACTAGTGAGAACCGGCTAATGTCAAATGAAACATGAATGAAAAAATAACTACTATTTAGTAGGAAGTTCAGTGATTTTAAGACCTGGGTTTATCTTATACAATGATTTAAAGTCCAATGTTTATTACAACAGCAAGTAACAGGTTGCGTTAATCAATGTATGTTATTATTTTTGCCTTTACATGTATTTTTAAACTTTTTAAGCGAACGTTTTGCGTATGATGCATAACTTTTACTATGAGACTGTGGCCCCTTGATACTACATATTTTCCAATCAACATTATAATACCGACCCCAGTAAGTAAATAACGGTTATCAAATCGATGAATATGATATTACTGTTTGATTAATTGACCTACGAAGTTTTAAAAAAAAAATGTTTATTCTGATGTCTCAGATACTACCCGATTCTGTTATGGTTTAGGAGTTTACATTTTTATAATTTACTGTTTTTACTGTACTTGATGTTGCAAAAAATAATTGGGCATTTTAACATTATTTGTTTGAAACATTTTAAAAATAAATCTAGCTGTATTATGTATAAAATAACGTATTATTACTACTTATAATGTATGCAAAATAATTGAAATTTATAGTTGAAATGTTGGGGCTACTACAACATCAAAAATGCCTTAATGAGAACGATATATTTTGTTCACAGGCAAGGGAACAAGCAACTAGGTATTGATAATGATAATAAAAAAAACAAAAACATTACAAATTCTACTACGTATTTCTAATTAATCCGCTATATTCAAGCAATATCATTTGAGCATCAGAATAATCCTTATATCAGATTATTATGTAGGCACTTTCCACTCATTAAACCTCCTTATAACGATTTGAAACTGTTTAAATATGCCAACTAAGTGGGAAAATACAATGTATCACTAGGCGAAAATACAATGTATCACCAGTGATACTTGGTAATATCCTTGGCACACGGCTTAAATCATGTTTCAAATTATTATTTCCGTACATAAGGTGGTTAAATAAGTGAAATATATGTACAACTCCCTCTATTTCTCCTCTTCCAGAAGAACCAGATCGTCAGCCACGACGTCAGAAACATGAAGGTAAATAATCCAGTACATAAGATTAAAGCAAACGAAGCACACGGGGAACACGATTCGAGAATACTTGTCAATATCCGATGGGGTCATTCCTAATAATTTGCTAATGTCCTGAAATAAATAAATTATCGTTCGGTAAATGATACTTGTGAGCTTCGCTGGCAGGGATGATTTGAATTTTGTTTGTATAGTTTATCTACTTATATCCAAAAGAAAATGACAACTGCATTGTAGCCTCGAATATTAAATCAAAAATAAATATTAAATTGTGTAGAAAAATATGAAGTTAAAAAAAGAGTATTTGTTATTAAAATTTGGTTACATGATTTTTTGAACCATGATTGTCCCGCTTCTGGTTGCAAAGGCCTCCCTATAAACCCCCCACCACCTCGTTGAATTAGTACCAGAGCTTTTTATGTTATTTGGCAGTGTACCGCATGCTGGAATTGTTGGCTAGTCTCTGGTTATATAATTCAAAAAGTAATTTAGTAGCAATAAAGTACACACTGTCTGAGGGTAGGTTGTTTCTTCGCAAGTGATAAGTATGAACTTAATAAATAATAGCCAAACTTTTCAGTTTCGCATAATGTTATAAATTAATATGCAAAATCCGTTTCAAAAACACTTAAGGCGCTCCCAGTCGACTATTGTTTTTGTTCGAAACGAGTAAATAAATACTTGTGAACAAGCCACATCTCCTATTTTATAATGTATAGTATATGTGAATAAAGATGTACCCATCTTTAATCACTTCGATAAATAATCCTACCGACCGCTGCAATGACGACAAACACACGTCGGCGCGTGGTCCGCCTTAGCTTTTTGAATAAATTTATGATATAAATTATTTATAATTACTTATCAAAAATCTATTCTAATAGAAATCTAGATCTACATATTACCTATCTTTAACAATAAATCACAAGTTGATTTGAATAGTAGGTATATAAAATATTTCGATCATAAATTCTAAAACGTATCATTTTGAAATAATATCTTTATCGTGAAAAGTTTCTGCTATTATGTTTTCAGCTTAATATAAATCTAGGTAGGAACCTGAAGTAATATACTTATAAAAATAGGAGATGTGGCTTGTTCAGAAGTATTTCTTTTTTCGTTTCGAAAAAGAGCAATCAGCGACTGGGAGCCTCTTAATACGTTTATCGCATAAACATAGTGTTACAATTCATCTATGAGTAGAATTACGGCATTATGCCAAAGTTATTTATGTCATTCACATACCTACGCCAGCAAAATATTCGCTAATGCATTCTTCAGGGTTATTAAAATTCACATTACCTTTGTGGGGTGCAATATGTGTCCGGCCCCCGGATTTTCCTCCTCAGCACCACCTCTTCCGCCATTTATAGTGTTCTCTAGAGTTCCTCCTTTTGAGTGCGCTTTCGGATCATGAACTTTGAATCGAACTTCCTAAAAGTTTACAACCACTGTTGAAAATGGTACATAACTTCAGATATAAGGCGCTAAGATCTGTAAAGATTTCTAAAAAAGGTGGTCAGAGTCTTAAGAACATTAACTTGTTTCCTCTCAATGTTTTTATTCACCGTTTGAAACAATTGTTATGGCGTATAATTTATACATTTATCGAATTGAAAACAGTATTTATGCACGGCAGTTGATTGTAACCGTGATCTAAATATTTTAATTGGGCGGTGTGGTCGCAAAGCGACAAAGCCCTTTTTTTTCTTACGTTTAATAAATAAAAAAAATATATATTTTAAACTCTTGCGTCACTGACTGACTGATTGATTGAATACATCACTGACTGATTTTAACGTATAGCCCAAACCATTTTCCCTAGAAACTTAAAATAGGTTGTATTCCTTTTAGTGTAAAGGGGTGACACTAAGAAAGGAATTCCCTACGGGGTTTCAGCTGGGGTTGAAGTCTGTTTGAAAATAGCTTCACGTGAACGAAGTCGCAAGAGTTTTCACTAGTCACATACAATTAATTTCGATTTACCAGTTTATGTCAGGGATTTACAGTTTGAAAGTATAGATATTTTTGGTTCATCGTCAAATTATTCTTACCGATGGTCGTCCCGGCGGACATCTGCCTAAAGTACTCATTTTGGATAGGGTATGTGGATCCACAGGCGGACAGTCTACGGGCAGTTTCTTTTCCGATGCTATTTTCTGTATAGCTACAAATCTTTGTTTCCTCATTTGTATCCTCTTCGCCATATAACCTACCGTGGCATATTCTAAGGGAAAAATAAGAGATCTAAATATAGTTCGTGCGTTACTGACTGATAGAATGACCGATTGATCTATCAAAGCACAGCCTGAACCACATTATCCTAATATTTTTATAATTCCGCTAGTTTGTGAGGATGTTTGAATGTTTGCGCCTCAATCACGACCAATCGACCAAACGAATTTGGATGAAACTTGGAATATACATAGCCTATGTCCTAGCATGCAACTTTTTATCCATGAAACACTGAAGTGGAAGAAGTATTAAATAAACAAATTACCTAGTAAACTTGCAAACACCATGACGAAACAGGTTCCCAAATAAACGTCGATAGACTTGACATAAGAAATTTTAGGCAAAGCGGCATTCGTTGATGACATAAGTGTTGTCATAGTCAATACAGTGGTTACGCCTAGTGCTACTCGGGCTGGGGTCGCATTACGATTCAACCAAAATGATACCCAAGATATTATAACAATGAGGCCAGATGGAATGTAAATCTGAATCAAGTAATAGCCCATCGAACGAACAAATTGAATTTCACATGCCAATCTTGAGTAGTTTCCTGTAAAAAATGTGGAATATTATTATTTGTATTCGTGAACAATTTTTGACATTATTGTTACAAAATGTCGTACTAAATCTGTTTCTAAAATATCACACCTGTTAATTATTGAAAAACTAAATAGAAAATACACTTGATAAAATAACATAATTCTAATAAATAGGTATATTCTGACGTTACAATCACACCACTCAGTGTATTTAGTGCAGTAATACAAAAGCAGGACGTGAAAAGATTCGTGGCTGGTCAAGTCATGTCCAGTGTACCACGCCGTGGTGTTTGTTTTACGATTCGTATTTTGACAATATTTTTTCACAAACCCATGTACCTGTAGTAAGGGAGATCTCCATGGCTCGCTGCCGATGGCCCAGCACCTTGAATTGTGGCAGCGACACCTCGCTGGAAACACCCACAGAGTTGGGCCCCTCGTTCCATTTGTATCGGATGTCCCGCATCGTGTAGCCGACTGTGCGCAGCGGATATAATAAATGAAACACCCCAGGCCCATCACAGTGGGTTTTTAAAGTCGAGTCATTATTCGATCGGGGTAAGAGCGGGGAAGTCACGAGCCCGGGAACGCGCGTCTCGTCGTGCGATTGTCATTGTCATGTTAGCGTGTGTGCTAGTGTCGCGGTATCGAGACTGCGGACGGGCAGAGGGAGACGGGGTCGGTGGCGGAGTGATGAACGAGTGCTGAGAGAGCGGCTCTGGCGGTAGGTTACCTGTCGTCAGTGTAACAACAGTAGCGCGCTGCCGATGTCCGAGCACCCGGAACTGCGGCAGCTGTACTTCATTGCTCATGCCGACGCTTGTCGGTCCATCTTTCCAAAGATACCGAATGTCTCTCATCGTGTACCCGACTCCGGAGACATGCCAAACACACAAAATGCTATCACTTACGCTGCGAAGCATTGCGATTCCCTCACCGCGTGAACCAGAACTCTAGGAAGGGACTTACTTGGAACTTAAATAGTGATATTGAAGAGAACAGGTCCATTAGCTAATCGAATGATTCAATTATAATGAAACTAAATACATCCCGATTTCTACCTATGAAGTGTTAAAGTCATTAAAACTAACCATATTAAAATAGGGTTTTATATAATTATGGTTCAAATATTTCACACATAAGTAATAAAATTCGTATTTCAGAACAATGAATACTACAGTGTATAATGAAGGAAACGTCAGGTGCCATTCTCATGCAAGTGCACAATAATAGTAAATTGAAGTAAAAGAAAGGAAGCGGCAGTGAAGCCAAGGTAATCATCATGATGCATGCGAGGGAGAATAGTGAATGCAGCGGGCGGGCGCGGGTGCCTCCCTCTGCGGCACGGCCCTCGCTAGATGAGCAGAGCCCGCGGGCGCCACCGTCCCCGCCTTCATTACCCGCGTAGCATCGATGTCACAATATCATGTCTTTTGCTTGATGCTCGTGAGAACAAAGGCTTATTTTACTATAGGTACGAGTCTGCCTTCTGCGGATGCTGTATGCGAGAAGGAGACGTTCAACTGATTAAACACGCGAGAAAACACAGCGCGTGTCGACGATTTAGTTGTACGCTTTGTGATCACAGGATTTTCCTGAGTAGCATCTGTGATACAAGAAAGTTGTCATAACCCAATATCAGTAAGCCTAAAATTGCATTACAGCACATAATTAAATCGATTCTCGTTTTCGGTGTGCCCGATTGTCCTGTTTCATATTAATAACGGTGTTGAAAGCTTTGCACATAATATATAAAGGTAGTTCAAAAATTAGAACTATATCCCGTTAGATCGTTTTTAGATACTTATTACTTCGGCCAAACGTATGCGAAGGAACGACATTAAAGTGGGAGCGACTGCAACATGAAACTTCGCTATTTCTTGCCTTCGTGTTGTGATAGCGTAGATTTTCTTCGATCAGGTATAAATAAAGCGATTTCCGCAGCGCTTCCGCTTTACACTACCGCGCTATGTTCGCGTATGTTTGGCCGACTAATTGTTAACTCAAGCAATCAACAATGTACGAGGATGAAATCTCGATGTATTTTATTATTAACAATTAACCATACACACGAAATGTTATTTTGACGAAACAGCACTCGAACATGCTAAAAGGTAATTACGAAGTATAAGAAAAAGTTAATTACACTGAAACGAAAACTGGTTTTATTCAGTGTATTGTGTTTCTGCAAGGCATGTTTTGGTTTCCATAAATAACATTCATTAAAGAGCAACGTTGGCAAAATTATGATTTCAGGAAAAACTGGTTTATTTACTAACTAGCCTTAATTTTGGACTAACTTATTCGTCAAATTCATAAGATCGTAGATGGTCTGGCCTATTTTTACAAAGCAGCGCCGGCGCCGTATCTAGAAAGAAATTTCCACTTCACTGGTTCGAAAGTTAAAATCGCTCTTGAACTTGACACGATACGATGATGCCACAGAGCTTTTGTTCTCAAATTCATGCAAACTGTTTTAAAACTCTCTATAGTGAAATGATGCCAGTAGTGACAACTGGGAAAATTCATTCAACTCGTTTATTTGAGGGTCACAAAACAAAAGGAATAAATGAGAGCTGTCTTTTGTCGCGCCTGTTTGTACACATTTTTCATTCATTATAATAGTTCACCGAACTTTATCTCGTTGGTACATCTAAACTTTCTCCTACGGACCTACGGTTAATGTTGCCTAGATTATTCATAAAACACAAACTCTGACGTACCAAGATTATTTATTAGTACTTATTAAAAATTGAATGAAATGAAATGAGATCACCACTGTAATTCTCAAATACAATTTTTCTCAGATCTTTAAGCACTCGGATCCTTGAAGATATCTAACGGGGATAATCAGAGCCAAGTCCAAATATATCATTAAGCACATGCCCATATTGCAGAATTTATATTTACTGGGAAACTAATACTGGAACTAACTTTGAAATATGCCCATGATTACTTTGAAATCTTTAAAAAAATACATAATTGACTTCGTAATAAAGAAATGAATTTCATTTTTTTTAATCTATTTTTTAAGGAACCTTTGTCGTCATCCGACTATGTCGGTTCCATAATATTCTCCCGACTAACGGACTCTCTACACCATCTCTTGACTAACCAGCCCTAATATGGAATTTCATTAATATTCTCTCAGATCGAAATAACTCGTATTTTTACTGAATTCAATTTTTACCAATTATTATTCAATAATAACTATTTTATTCGTATGCATATCAACTAAATCAATATATCATATAAGTTATATACCAAATTACATGTATTTTCAGCAAAACTATTTTGAATATTGGTTGAAATAAATAGAATTCATAACAAGTTTAGTTACTTACAACTTTCAATTTCAATGTGACATAATTGACGGTCCATCGGAAAATATTGGAGGTTCATTGGGCATGAAGCGGTAATTGTTAATCTGAAATACAAACGTAGTATTTTACAATGCTTTTGTTGAACAAAATTTAAGTGTACGTTTAGTTGTTCTATCTCAAGAAGGCGGGTTGGTCTTAATTGTGTGTAGATTCACGTGGAACATTTTGTTTCTGTATGGGTAATATGGCCGTGGGCCCATGTCTGCGGTGCTGTGCCTTCCACCGTGAAAAGGTGTGACGCCGCGCCTTGAAAAGACGCGGCGCCGTGCCGCGGAAAGATGCCATGCACGGCGCTGAGTATCAGTCACGCACACAAAAGCGCGCGTATATAGGTACACATCACAACAACGTATAAGAACTGCCTAACCGAATTCGTGAGATAGAATAACCTGAGGCATTCAAAAGTACGATCACAATTATGTACCTACGAATTTGTACATAATTTGAATGCATTTACTAACCTGATACTTCTAGTAATTGAACCAGAGTAGTGAATGCGTATGAATTCGTTGCTAGTAGTTGCTATGTGGAAGTAAGATTGCTTTTCGTTTACGAAGAATGTGTCTGGCACCCAAATGTTTTTTATGAATTCTGATCCAACAGATAAAGTTTCCACGCCGGTTCGCTTTTTGTAAGCTAATCGTGGATCCGTCCAAAATTGTCTGAAGTAAAAATCCAACGTAAAGTCCTGGGGAAATTATTAAATATGTTAACTTTTGTAACCATTAACTTTCATAATAAGAGCAATATTTTTAAGCCTCAACTCTACCTAATACAAAATTCTCTAGAAAGGGCGACCACAATAAGGCAGAAGCGAGGTCCATAGTCCAAAGGATGAAACCGCATTTACATTAAGGCCGCCATCCGGTTAACCATACCATAACTGATACAGCCCGTAGATACAAATTGTCAATTGATATTATGATTATTAAAATAAAAAGAAATAAATAGGATCACGACTGTAATCCCCAAGTACGGTAGACATTAGATTACGATTATTAGCTTTACATAATCGAATATATCTACACATTATATAAATTATTCAAATGAAAACTTTTTTGTAGTTATTATAAAACTATTGTTTAAACCTAGGTATATTTTTATTTGTGGCAGCTAGTTGAAATCTAACTTTTCAAAATTTGGTTAAACTTAACAAATTAAATTCTAATAAGAACCTCCAATGGCATGCATTTCTCAGAGGGTCATAAAACTGTGCATTATGTAGATAAAACGCTTGAACTCCTCACAGATTACGGTCCGAAGCAAGGTTCTTGAAACTTCGGATAAAAACTGTAACACTATTTCAGAATATAGACACAGCTCTACAATACAACCAATATACAAACTGAGCGCTAAGCATAGATCGAAGAGAAATCAAAAGTGCGTGATGATTTTGTGATATGTCACTAAGACAAGTAAGACCTAATAATGGAATAAATAATAATGAATAAGGGCTACGACTATGAGAGGCGAGACAAGCGAGGAGTGGGCGGCGGCGCAGAGACGACCCACGGCTCGATTGAGGCAGAGAAGCTTACACGAACATTATTATATTTTGAAATGTATACAATCGCGTTTATATATCATTTTGCGATTCGTTTTACACTCAACTTTATGACAGTGAAAACCCCCTATTTGGTGTGTAAAATTACGTATACATTTTAAAGGATATTCCCGACTGGTGGTTATAACGAGCGATCGTTTTTACGGTCCTAAACTGAATCTTTAATAAAGTTCGGATGTAACGGTTGGAGAATCCTACTAGAATTAAATATCCCAAAGTTTGTGGGGATACATGAATGTTTGATGTCTGTGGCTCAATCACACCTAAACACCCAAAGAATTAAAAAAGCCTCGGGATTTAGGGTGTGCATAGCCTATGTTTTGGAATATAATGCTTTTTAACAGAGTACTACTACGCCACATCGATTGAATTATGCGGTAGTAATATCAATTGAAAGGGCTTCTTGAATGAAATTACAAATATATTTTATTAAAGATAATATATTCTGTCTGAAAAGTCAGAAACTAACCTCCCGTTATCTCCGAAAGTTCTGAAACTAAAATTTAGAAAAAACAAGTAAAGATTTCGTACTTCACTCATAGTTTAGAGACAAACCTAAACAAAAATTGTAAGTATTTGCATTTTTATACGAAATCAAAATATTCGTTGTTAGAAAAACTGCGAAGCTCTCCACGCAAATCTGACTCACAAATTACGGTTTTTTGTAATAAATCTTATCTACGAGTTAATCTTAGTCTCTTTCATTAACTTCGTAGTTATTTTGACTACCTAGTTATACAAAAACATTATTTACGTTATTATTTTTTTATGTTTCATTGTCTATCGAAAAAAGTCATCATAATAAATAAACACGACTGCTGTAGTCTACTCCATAATATTAAAAGCAACTTTACCACCCTCTCCCCCGGGGCCATGAGTCACGTCTTATTGTGACCTTTCCCCTCCTTGATTTGGTTTCCACCGTGGGATTCACAAACGAGGTTACGCATAACCTCATTCGATTTTGTAGCGGCAAGCTTAATTGCTGATTGGTTTGGAATTGGAAAACGTATTTTTACTTTGTGCGCGATGGCGCACTCAATTGAAACAATGAAATGCAGGGTAACTGTTAGGAAAATATTGATTTGAGGAGAAACTATATCAACACTCCAAATCACTCAAAGTTTTGGAAATGGGTATTTTTATCGACATTCGGCAAAATTTCAGTAAATACACATAATACGTACATAAACAACAAACTACGAATGAGTCACGATTTATACAGTCGTCGCAATTCCAGAGAGCTTTATTTATATAATTACAAAAATAAATGTTTACTTTGGCATTGAATCCAGGACTTTTTTATATGTATAGATTTAGAAGACTGTATTTTTTCAGCTATAGAGGAAAACAAAAGTGACGATTATCTGTTGCCTTTTACGTTTTTCTGCAAATAGTTACAGTTTTTAATCTATTGACTTGTTTTCAACTGCTCCTATATATTAAAGATTTAATCTTTAGAGATCGTTTATTTTTTTTTCTAAAACCATTTTACTGACTTTGGTACATTACGGGTAAGATATTAGTTTTGGCCCTCCTAACCCATACCGCGTTTATTTCAGTCATATTTTTAATGATTTACGATTTTTCATTAAGTTTGTCTAAACAGACTTCATCACTTTTATCAACATTTTACAGATAAGGCAGCAACTGTGGAGTTACGAGTACTGCAGAACACACAATTGGATAATTTCAAGGTTTGAGGAAACGGTTTGCGTTTCTTAACATGAAATCCATCTTACAAACACAATTTGGAGTATATAATTACATATACTATAATCAAGACACATAATTAGAAAGCAATCGGGCGGACAAAGGACGTATTGATCCACCAAACGCGGACATGCTCGCAGCCTCGTGTCTGGGGCTGCTCGGTCGCGGCGGCGGCGGAGCGACCGAGACAAGCGGGAGCTGAGTGGCGAGTACCATGAGCACTTCGGAGACGGAGCTGATAGACAGCACATACATGGTGACGCCCACCTCCACTGGCGGACCTGCAATCAAGCCCAATCGTGAGTCGCGCGCGCGCCTCGCGCCGTGAAAACCAAACCAAAGGAAGGTGACGTGCCACATCACCGCGGGGTGGACTGGACGCGAGAGGCGCGGATGCGGATAGGGGCTGGTGGCTGGTGGTAGACGCCGTCTCTCTCGATGCCGCCTTCTGCGAGCAAAACGCGAAGACGCGACGCACGTGACCGAGCGTGGGCGCACCTTGCTACGCGATTACGATGCGCGCAAACTGAAGTGTTCGGGTGCCTGTGTGCCGCGAGTCGCGCCTGCTTTCGATGGATGCGATCGAACCGTGGACACGTGTGCTACTATGAACGATTAAATGCTGGTGATAAACTAAACGACCAAATTCTGCTATAATGCGCTGTGTTTTTAAAATTTGCTACTAAAAGGTACCATTTTCACTTCAGACAGAGAGCTGATGGAGAGCACGTACATGGTGACCCCCACTTCCACGGGTGGTCCTGAAAACGACATAATATTCAACAAAATTTTATAAAATAAGAACGAAAATTATGTTTGTTCAATAAGTTGATTGTTATCGTGTTAATCATTACTCTATCTGGTGCTACTAAATGATGTCCAAAATAATGCTAGCTCAATGCTCAAATGCATAAACAAGTAACATTATATTTCGTACGTCTTGTAAAAATGGCAAATTAAAACCTCAAAATTAATTGAACATAACCTCTTTGGCATAAATGGTTGCTATTTGATAAAAAAAAATATAAATGTCAAAAATGACATTTCTAAAACTTAAATGATTTTGAGTTTTTAGAAGGCAAGGAAATTTTTCAGAAAAAAATATCTGTTTTCATAAGTAATTGTAAAAAATACAACAAAAGAGGAAAGTTTGATCAGTGATTTAGGTATTTGTTCGGTTAGTAGTTTAGTTGTTCCGAAAACTGATATGTATTTTGCATCAGTGATTCTTGTATGTCATAAGGTTGAAAATAATACCTATTTAAAAATCTTCTAAAAATAGCCTTTTACTTTGACTTCCAGCGAATTACGTTTTAATTATGTACCTCGTGGTTATTTTATTATCATAATCGCACTCTTCAGTACTTTGCGGCTTATACCTACAAGTGAGTTGAGCAAGGTCATTCAAATATAGGGCAACTGCTGTAAGCCCAACTGACGTGGCAGTTGGCCATATAACCAATGTTCTCACGGTTAGCGCCAACGTAACTTGAACGAGAAAAAGTCGCATGTGACAAGATGCGTCACCTAAAAAAAACTTGTCGAGTAGGTTCTTGTTCCATTATATATACCTATTATATATAAGTGCACAAATTATGTTTTCTCTGTTAAAAAGGGTTTGAAATGGCATATTAATTAATGTATAGTATTTCTTGATACGACGAACACAACTTAATGCGATGAGATGCATAAATACGACATGGAAAAGCGGTTGGCAATTGTTTAAAATATATAATGGCATTTAGTCGGCACATACACTATACAGCCATGGCCTACTAGTTATGCACATAAAATTAATAGCTCTATTGATTACCTACCAAGATAGAACCAATTAGTGGCCATTACCTCTACATGCTTTTGCAAAACTGATTCTGATTATAGTTTTTGAGCTTCCTCTGCTTCCTACTTTTGAGTAGAATTTGTACCGTTTATTTCAAACTTTTCATGATGTATGTTTTCTTTCCTTTGTATGAAGAACATTTCGAATGGGCTGAATTTTGACACTAGCTCTTTTCCGACTGGATTTAAACTTTACAGCAACTATATCGGTAATTATTGAATATTTACTGGTGGAAAACGAGCTCTGAAAAGATGAATCGGTACTCGGACTACAAATTTGCTCCTATGATCTATTTTATTGTTTCAATAGCTTAATAGAGTTGATTCTGTTGATGGAATTCGTTTTTCTTGTGCAAAATGCTTTTATAGCATATTTATGAGTATGAATACGTACTGGACAATATTTATTTAGTGGAAAATATATTATGTTTTTGGACAACGAACTCTGAAAAGAGAATTAATAATAGGAGAAATAAAAATCTCCTAGACCTTTTTTATTGATATTTCATAGAATTGATTAGATCGATGGCTTTTGTCAATTTTGTCTTGAACAATATGCTTTTTACTTACGAGTTGTTGTTGTAGTAGTTGTTGATTGGAATACTGTGTAAAGCTCTTTTTTTTGTTTAACATGCATTTTAAACTTGTAGTAAAGCTCGAATCTTGAAATAATTTGGGATAAAAATTTATGTTTGTCGTAATTTAATGATGAACATAAATTTTACACAACTTTCGTGTTAAATTAAGACAAAATATGGATCTATTAATTGTTCAATGATTTTATATTTTGTTCTTGTAACGTTTCATCGCCTAGAATCAAATTAGTTGTAGTAAGTTTATAATCGTCGCATGGATCGGTTAGTATTCGAAAGAGATTCAAGGTTCTTGTTATAAACTTGAAATCCCGTAGCAAATGGGGACGCTTCTTTGTTAATGTGATTTATGTTTTCCAAATAAAAATATTAACTTAAAAATGCAGTTTGTTAGGTTGTTGCTATTACCCGCGACTTCGTCCGCATAAATTCGAGAAATTGATTTCTGACGATATTATCGTATAACATTGAAATTTCTGAAAATTAAAAAATATTTTTTTGTAAAAAGTAGATATTATGTCTCCTCATGACATTAAAACTATCTCTGTATGAAATTTCATCAAGTCGGCCTAGCGGTTTGGCCGTGATAACTTCACAGCAGACAGAGTTACTTTCGCATTTATAATATTAGTAATATAAGGTACGAATGTTATAAAAACGCAACAAACCACATATTAATAAAGGCAGCTGCTCGATCCTGGTTCTGCCAAAAAGTCCTGGAGACAACTATAAATGTAATAATTAATACCTACAAAAGAAACACTCACCTCCATAGTTCGGCCTTACTCTTTTATCGTAACTTATACTAAAAGAATCTAAGATTGCAGATATATTGACATCGCCGAACATGCCACCCCCGCCGGCACCCCTGAAAGAAAAAAATGATAGTAGGTACCTAATTGAAAAAGTCTTAAAAATGTATCTCTTCTAGTGCTGTAAAAAACATTGAATATTAAGATGAGGTATATTTTTTTATGAATGTGGGTTTTTCATTGAATCCGCAAAACATAGTTTTAACTACTATGACTACGATGACTTAAGGATTTCATCTAGATAAATTATTGACAGAAACACGGTTGGTGAAACTTTTCTCGATAGATTTATTAGTTAGTAGAACTTTTTAGTTACCTGCATTCAAAATATCAAAAAATAAAGCGTGAGGGTGCTTTTTTGAGCCGGTAGGTATTTCGGCTAAGTATACTTTAATTACATTTGCTTCTAACAAGGTAGCTATACATATAATAAAACTGTAGAACAGTTCAATTCTGTACATTTTTGTCTGTCTGTCTGTGTTGTCTGGCTTTCACGCAAAAACTACTGGACTGATTTTAATGAAACTTTTTTTGTTATATTATACTTATTAGTCCTCGGCAACATAGAGGCTATAATTTATTTTGAAGATTGGAATAGATGTGAAACTATCTGTCGACCAGCGAAGCGGGCACGGGTCAGCTAGTTTGAAATATTATGCTAGCCGTCTGCCTCAACTTCGCACAATCGTACTTATGAAGATTATATGCAACTTTTTGATACCAAGTTACATTATTGCAATTTTCGTGAAGATCTCTATACATTTTTAAAGTCTTTTTGATAGGTGAAAGAACTTTTAGTATTTATTGTTATTTGTAGAGTACGTGCTTGCAGTGCATTACCCGTTCAGAAGTTTATTTAAACACCCTAGATCTGATAATAAAGTTGAAAGTTTGCTTTTGGTCTTTGAGACGTCAGCGTAGCCCGGCAAAGAGCTTCTACTTAAAAGATTGGGCTTCAATCTCCCGTCAGTGGTGTGTCAGCGACCTCAGGTCAGTGACACACGGGACTGACGGGAGACGATATGAATCGACTACGAGCACGATGCTTTTGTGAGCTGTCACTAAAAGCGCTTTCAGGCTGTCTGTCTAGTCTACCCTGAAATATGTGTTACAATAAAGAGCACTTTTATTTCAAATAAAGATACTTTCGTAACTCTAGTCGTTCAGCTTTTGGTAGGTATTTTAGAAATAGTGATGATGATTTTGAAAGACTGAATTTCAACAAAAAATCAAAGAAAAATTATTCTTGTTGGTATTTTATCGTTTTGACCATTGAGATTTGGTAAGACCTGTCCATAAAAAAAATGTCTAATAAACACAATTTTTTTTAGTAGAGGCTCTACATATGAGTTTGAAACTGTAGAGCTCAAACTCATTTGATTAAATTTAATAGCTATATTTACGGAATCGGAGTTCTGACAAATTTGTGTACTATTAACGGTGGACAGGCGGCTACCTACGAATTATCATTCCATCGCGAGGCCACCAGTTAGTTTAATATTTTCTCGTTTCATCTTTGTCCGTTTGTTTTACCGTATTGACGTTTAGCCATCTTTATTACGTCTATAATTTTTGTCTATTCTTCTGATATTTTTGGTAAATTTTGTAGTTTTCGATTTTCTTTTTGATGTTTAAGATGAAATAACCGGTTAAAGTCTTTAAGATCGACCAGTGCTGTTGCCATGTACGATATAAGTGATTCTTCATTCTTTATTAGTTCTAGCTTAGAAATTTATGTTCTGTCCTAGATAAACAACGTCCGTAGTCCTTATAAATTACTATACGATACAATACGTGAGAGAGATAGGTAATAGCTCGTAGCAAGCAAGTCCACACTACCTAAGTGCTAATTTCTTTAGAAATATTTACTTATTTACATAATGGTTTATGCACGGCAAAGGAAATGTAGATTAGTTGAATTAATACCAGCACGCCAACTTCTACTTAGGTTTTAAAGATAGTAATGGCGCCATACTTTGTTACTGAAGTCTGTACCAGACAGAAAAGCATTTGATTACCAACTCGTAGCAAGTATGTTGCAATAATAAAACTACTTACGACTCATTGCAATGTAGGTATTTTTTTAAGATAAAAACTCTACCTAATTTTATTGTTGCGTATTGAAGTATTGAAAATTTTGATAAGCGTCAAATTTGTATTTGTATTTTTATTTGTCGCAATACGTCGTAATGTCCATCTAGAATCAAGCTATCTCTTTATGAGGTAGGTGCCTACTAAGCGATGTAAGTTTATACCTATGCAAATGTCATCGCAAAGTAAGACAGGCACTTTACTTGTCGTGCTGGCGTAAGACTGTTGTAAGTTATTAATTTCCTTTGCTGCGGTGTGCGATTATCATCATTTGATGCGGCACAGTTAGATTAATAGTTTAAAAACCATTTGGTTAGACTTTTGTACCAACAAATTGCACTGTGTTGGTAAATTTTGTAAATTTTCCCTAAACGACATTTCTTTGATTACTCGGAATGTCGCCAGATAATTCGCTCTCTATACTTCTAATACTGTTCCTTGTTGACCTACGATGACCTACAATGTGCTCTTCTAGGCTTGGTCGCAAGAATCAGGCGTACCTAGCTTCACCTAGCTCCTTAGCTTTTGACTTTTGTGATTTTATTGAAATAAATACCATTTCACCTTGACTTGTTTCTGACAGAACCTTTGAGTGCCTTATCGCGCTTAAAAAGGTTAGAACCATAGGTAGGATATGGAAATGAAAACGTTTATTGTACCAGGTTTTATAGTACGTGGCACTAAAGTATTCTTTCATCACATGGCGTAAAGTTAAGCGAGGTTGCTTTACGCCTAGTAATTACCAATATAATTAGTAGACTGGTTAATTCCTGAGTATCATATACTATTTTATAGCTAAAGTGTCATAAACCCGCCACCTTTTTTAATTATATATAAGTAGGTAGATACTACGAGTATAATACACCGGCCCGCACATGCGATATCAAATTCGCGAACTGTCTTTGCAAGATAAACCTGTCATTTTAATTTGTAAAAAATGATTTATTTTAATAGTAGGTATATTACGCAATGATAGAAGATCATTTCAAAACACGCGGTCAACTATGTATACTGTTTACAGTAGTTAGGGGGAACAGGGAATGGAGCCCCTTTCGGGGGCGAAAGTATTCAGACTGATCATGTTTGTTGTATGCATAGTAATTTTCACTTTTAGACATTATACGGAATACCACAGCGCTTGTGAAAAAGTATTTAGTGCGCCTACCGCAAACTCATATACGCCTAAGTGCTCAGAATGCGCGTATTTCTGATTCCAATTTGTAGGTACAGCTAGTACGTCCGCAAAGCGTTTGCTGGTGAAGCTTTGCAATTATTTCGAACCTAAAGTCAGTAAGCAAGTAGCTACGATCATAGGACTTGGGAAATAGTTAAGTATTTCTAAAAAATTTACAACTGGACCGAGGTTTGGCGTTCCCGATTCGGTTTTCAGTTCAAATTAGGTCTCACCTAACAATTTCTAGTCGTGTTTTTCATAATTTTCGCCGTAACGGTTTACAAGTAGGTAGGTGCCTAATAATATCGTCCGTTCAACTTTGAACACTTTTAAATGCAAATAAGTACCTGAGTAACATAATTATTGTAAGCGCCATCTTTCGGGTATTTCGATTACGTCCCTTTTGAAGATGCGAAAGCCACGGAAGATGGCGCCTTGAAAATAAGAAAGTACCTACTTACTCTGATTGTGACTTAAATAGATTTGAAAAAAAAATTGTGTGTGTCAGCTCCGACGCACGACTGGAGTTTACCAGATCGTGCGTAGAGCGTACCCCACTATAAGATGTTTTGCCATCAGTAAGAGTGAGAGAAAGCATTATAAAGTATAGGCAAAGTAAGGGTACACACTACCCACGATCTAGCTGCACTGCTCACACCAAATTAGAAAGTTGCGCACCAAAAACGTAACGAGGTCATGCGTTCAGTAGATTTTACTACTCACATTTTTTTCATACCGGGCGCCTTATATCAAAAACCGATTCTTAAGGAGTAAACTCCAAAAAGTGCTATTTGTCTGGTTTTTATGTCTTTCTTATCCTTGCATTTATGACCTCGTAAATAATTTTATTAGTTTTATTTCAATTAATAAAAACACAAAGACAAAACCGACATTAATTGGTTTTCATCAAGTCGACCAACTGTTATATTTTGATATCGCCAAGATAAATATCAAAGAAATGGTAGATCTTGGTCACCCACCATAGTCACTCTTTCGTTGATAGATACGATATCATGCCTGGATCAGATATTTGCTTAAATGCTAACGCATTGCATTATACATATTCCTTAAGAAAAGTTTCGACAGTTTAAAAGAATCCCAACCGTCTTCCATAAATATTATAATTACTAAACTACACGTTGTCGGTAACATCTTTAATGAATTAAACTATTATACTGTACCTATCTACTGTAGAATTTCATCTGTATATTACTGTAGTACCCACATAAAATAGAAGCATTGATTTATTACCCCGCCAAGATTTACGATCGTCTCAGCATATCGACAGTAGGTAAAAGTAAGTAAAAGTAGTAGCCGTAAAAGTTTTTTGTCATTAATGAAAATCATATTTCTGTATTAAAAATACTCACGCAACATGGTTGGCTTGCGGGAAGAAGGCAGCAGCAAGCGCCAGCAGTATGGGCGCGCTTCGGGGGCGGACGCCGTTCATGACGTGCGCGATCTCATGTGCGGGGGGCGCGTATACGGATCCACGTCGCTCGCCGGCGGTGTAGCGCGGCCGACTGGCCTAGGAGCTGGCAGTGAGGCCTTACTGCTACAGTACTTTACTCCTGTAGACGCGCCGCGCCACTATCGATCGGGGCAGGCGTGACCCGGTCCGGGTACTGACTGTCGCTCCAGCTATCGACCGCCGCGCTGGCCCGGCCGCAGTCGGTGCGACGCACTGGTAAACTCGTATCGCTAATACTATATCGCCGAATACAGGGTTGATTTCTTTACACTTAAATATGTAAGAAGCGATGCAAAAAATATGAAACAGTTTAGGAGATTTACACGAATTTATTTATTAAATTTATTTACTTTAATTAAATGCGGCTTACATTTTTATTAAAGTTAGTTAAATTAGGAAAAATATTAATAAACATCAAAAATATGTGAGTGGTGACGCATAAATAAAAAAAAAGTTTAGAAGAAACCATCATAATTATTATTTTTTTTAATTTTTTTTAATAAACACGGATTAATTTATAAAATAATATAAAATTGAAGAAAATTCTGTTTAATAAACTACCGTCAATAAAATTATAAAAAAAATGTTACATTTTTATTTTTTTATTTTAACTTGCTGAACATGTAACTCAAACCTGTACTTAAAACAATATCTATAAATGCATTGCATGAGTACAAATTAAAGCAAATACCTAGGTACCTAGTTTAGAACACTGAATATATTTTTATGGCTCCTGAAACACAGTTTTCACTTGTTCGGGAGCCTATGGATTCATTAAATTATGTTCACTGTATATTATTTTATTTGTCAATAAAATAAATTTGAAATTGAACGACGTTTGTGAATTATTTACCCTAATTTTATGTTTACTGTTTTATTTTGAAAATAAATTTCTTTAAACCCGGATAATTATAAATAAACATAATAAAATAATAAGATACCAACATAGCCCAGGGACAAAAGGAATATCTCTGTAAAATTAATTCATTTTAATATAAATAGTTTGAAAGAATCAATCAATTTTGAGCTCCATTTCATTTATCCTGCATTTATTCTGTTTGTTAGCTACTTATGTACTTAGGTGGAAAAATATTAGTAAATGTAAAATAATACCACTAAGTTCTTATCAAACCCATATTATGTCTCTCTTTTGTTTTTATTTTCTGTCAAAACTAACATAGTTTTCTACTAAACAAAAAGGTCACTGAGAGTTTTATGTACAAAGTTCCCTCTTCTACATTCTCCCTCCTATTGGTGGGAAGAGTCACAGCACTCACCTCCCAACTCGTCGGCAACAGTAGTTACCTCCAAACGAGCAACTGGTTGGATCAGCAGCACTTCGTTCTTCATAACAACTTTTTCAGTGCGTGTTCAGCGCCTATCCGCCACAGAGAAACCTCGTTTTACAATTTCTTTAATTTGTCCAAGCATTTTGTGGGGCGTCAGATTTTCTCAATTCGATATCTGCTCAAGTAGGTTATTACCATTATTGGAATACATCTGTTGCGGCCATCCACGTCTGGATGCCATCCTCCTCAATGCCATTAAGAAAGAGTCAGTACTCTTCAATGTGCACGGCTCTTACTGTTATACAAGTAAACAATACTTCATATCGTCGTTCGCGTCGGCGACCAATCGTGATCTCCATAGGACCAAATAGATCAACTTCACAGTGAGTAAATGCACGTTGGTGATGCGCGAGTCTTGCTTCAGGCAAGTCTGCCATGGGGTACTGAGAGTTTAGCACTTTTGATACGGCATACCAAACACTTCGAGGAAAGAGTACGTACTGAGGTCTCGGATTTATTAACCAGTACTTTTGTCTTAGCTGGGTTACAACCATTTAGTTACATCCATGAGCGGCTTCGATGTGAAAATGTTGAATAATCAACCGAGTGATGTAATCCCGTCCATCCAAAAAGATAGGATTATTTAGTTCTATGTCAATATTCTTAACAGTTCCACTCCAATGAGCCCGTCAACACGAAGCAATCCCTTTTTTTTTACCTAAATAAAGTAAAAGCTTACGCAGGCGACTATTACGCTCAATTTGCTTTACTTGTGCTAGTCAAGCAATTTCGAAGCTATAAGTTTGTGTCTGTGAATGCTTCAAGAGTAACTCTTCATTCATTAAGTCGCAGTCTATAGCCGTGTGATTCAGGGACTTGTTGCATCTTTCTTTAAACAGGAATACGGCAGTTGTACTTCGTAGTAATCGTATCCACGATGAAAAGCGTGGTTCAGGGACAGCTGCGGCATTGCCACGCTGGACAGCAAAGCTGATCCGTTGTGTCAAATAGGAAACAGCTCTTGGATAAGGCGTCGCTGGACTAACCTGGACGTTAGCATTTGACGTAACCTAATGATACGTTTTAGAATTTATGATCGAAATACTTTGATGCCTACTATTAAGATCAACTTGTGATTTATTGTTAAAGATAGGTAATAATATATGTAGATCTAGATTTCTACTAAAATAGATTTTTGATAAGTAATTATACATAATTTATATCATTAATTTATTCGAAAAGCAAAGGCGGACCATGGATCAGTACCACGTGCAGCGGTCGGTAGGATTATTTATCGAAGTGATTAAAGATGGGTACATCTTTATTCACATATACTATACATTATAAAATAGTAGATGTGGCTTGTTCAGAAGTATTTCTTTTTTCGTTTCGAAAAAGAGCAATCGTCGACATACAGGGCCTTAAGGAAAGGATAATTGAAAAAAAAAGTAGACCCCAAGCTGTGTTTGTGGCCTGATTCTTCTAGGCTTGGTCGCAAGGAACAGGCGTAGCTTCACTTGGCTCCTTTCAAAGTGATCCTTGTGATTTTATTAAAATAAATGCCTTTTGAATTTGAATTATTATCACCGAAGTTATATTATGCTAAAATTTAGTTGTTAGATTTGACCCACAAATAATAACCGACTTACAAAGCAAGTTAAATGAAAGCTTGTAGGTAATAATACAATTAGTTGGAAGTTTCTAGATTTTTTTTCTATCAAATATGATTAACAAAGTATCTAAAACGAAAATCTAGATTGTTTGAAAGGAAATTTAATAAGGGACAAGCTCTGGAAAGTTAAATAAAACCAAGAAGCTACTCTCGGCGATCGAAGATTAATTAGCGAAGTTTTTCAGTTAAAAGTTAGCTAAAAAGCTAATAAATACGAAGTCGCTATAATGCAATTCCGTCTACTAATTCTCTGATTGTTATGACTGACAAAACTACTATTATTGTGTTTAAGATGTTTTCATTAGTCGATTTAAGATTTGCAGGAATGCCGAAATTCGGCTTAATTTAACTTTAAGTTTGTTAAGGCCGAATTTAAAGAATGTTAACGGATTCTTAGTTACTAAGACGTTTCAACGTGATCCTTGTCATACTTGATAGAATTAAATTCTAGTTAGTTTACTGTACACTCCTTTTTATCTGTTGTCTCTCCGTTTTGTATTTCTAAAGTGACTCTTTTTTTTTCGCTCTGTCCTTGCGACGGTCGCCGCTCAAAATTTAAAATCCGTATTAGAACTTTTCTCAGAGTGTCTCAATGTTTTATCATCTTCTTGTCCTTATCCCAATTCATGTGGGGTCGGCACAACATGTAGAAAAACTATCGCAAAAGAGTTTGGGCGTCCAAACGGGCTATATTTTACGACAATTTGTGGCTGCAATACTGTGGCCGGCAACATTGCCAGCAATACCAGCCACACTATGCAATATTTTAAGGATGGCCCGGCATTATAGCCACATATTTTTTGGTATGTCAAAATGTTTTTATGTGTAGCCGGCGTCTGGGCCATCTATATTGTTGTTCTGTTTTACTGAATATGCGCGTCCCTTTCTCCCTGCGACGTGAAGTACTTTGCGTTTCACTTTCTGCGCGACGTGAAGTGTGCTGCGAGTGCTGCGACGTCCATCGTGTATAAATCTGTGGTGTGGCGATATTCTGTGCTGTCAGCAGCTGTCATTCTTGTGTTGTTTAGAAAATAAATTAAAATGACTAATACTTGGTCAAGTCAGCTCATACACTGTCTGTATACCAAATTTCATCAAAATCCGTTCAGTAGTTTCAGCGTGATTGACGGACAAACAAACAAACTTTCACATTTATAATATTAAGTGTGATTGACTAGCTGCTTCGCGTGGTTATACCCATAGGAATATCGGGATATAATAAAACTCAGGAATTATGCTTTCTACTGGTTTTTTTGGTGAATGCAAAAAAAAGTAAAAATTCAAATAAGTATTTCCATATATACCTACTTTTATGCTAATTACTTACATGCTTTTATACATACTTATAAACTTATGTATTTATATACTTGTATAGGTACTTATAAACTCGTATTATTCTTGTATTAGTACCTGTACACTTACATGCTTTTATAATTATACACATGACACATTGCTACTTCTTTTTTGCACCAATAAAAACTTATTACAGAAAAGTTGCCGACGACACTTGGGCGGTAGCCCCACTGGTTCTATTAGTTTTAACCTAAATAGATGTCTTGCCATGCAACTCTTCCACGATCTGACATGAAATAGTGCATGAATTCGTCTCTTGTCTCCTTTGCTAGTGCGGTTGAATTTCTCGCATGATAGTGGCTTAAGTCAGTTAGACGTTGATCATCATTTCGCCATGATCCTGGTATGATGGCTCCATTATCAGTATCTTCAACATCAAAAGTCCCTATGGGGTTGTATAAATTTTGCGCATGTTTATTTCTACGCAAAAAAATTGTGTAAATACGCACAAGTCATAACAATACTTTGTACATTTTCCAAGTTTACATTCATAGTTGAATGAAAAATTCGAAAAACAGACGACATTATACCGAAAACATTTTCTACAATCCTACGTGCTCTAGATATTCTATAATTACAAATACGCTTAGGAGATCCAATGTTTAAATCCACTGTATATGGCTTACAAATATTTTGTGTTAATGGGAAAGCATCATCGGCAACAAAAACATATGGCTGGAGCTTGTTTCGTCCAGGAAGTGGTTCTGATTCAGGAATATTTAGACTATGATCGAGTATACTCTTCCCGATAGCTGTATGTCTAAATACACCTCCATCTGATATTCGTCCTTGATATCCCGCGTGAACGTACAGAAATTTATATTGTGCATCTACTACTACAGCGAATAATCACTACATAGTATAAAGCAAAGTCGCTTTCCGCTTCCCGCGTATGTATGTATGTTTGCTTATATCTTTAAAACTACACAACGGATTTTGATGCGGTTTTTTTTAATAGATAGAGTGATTTAAGAGGAAGGTTTATATGTATAATACATGCATAGTGTACGGTCCGGACACCTTGGCTTGATGATAGTTATATCAGTAAAACTCTGAGATAAATTTTAACTGATTTATTGATATAAAACTTATAAATGATGAAATGATAATGAGACGCGAGGTTTGATGGATTACCGAACGCGAACTGAATTCGCTGCTTTTGATGACTGGCGTAAAGTGCTTAGATGGCACGAATTAAGTAGGACAGTGTACGTGCTCGTACATTCTCCCGGGCCAGAAATTGAGGATGATGGGATGCTGCTAACATCAAAGAGTGAATGACGTGAATTACATGGTGATAAAACAATGTTTGCTAAAAATAGGTGATTGTCCTTGATAGTTTATTATAAGGTGCGATCGAACTTGTTACGGAAAAATATGGGTGAGCTAGCTTTGTCTGAGAAACGCGCACTACACGATTTGGCCTCTACCTCACCACGAACACAGCACTGATTCACTGCACTCTCACTGACACATCTAACCGCAGGAGGCTTGTAGCTCGTTTCTCGAAGTTCAATGTCTAGTCCCGCAGCATACACTGGCGAAGTCGGCGACTGCGCCGTGGCGGACGCGCCCGGCGACGCTGCTCGCGCCCGCCGGCGGCGCCACACCAGGACCCCTATCCCGACGACGGCAGCGTAGACGTTTGTTAGCGAATCTATGATTGTTTCTTGAATATTTTGTAAGTTCACTAGTACACCTTGTGCGATAACCGATGATAACGTGAAGTCACAAGGGTTCAATACTACTTGTAGATCGTCTTGCTGCTTGTTCAGCGATCTCTCTACCTTATTTAGATGTTGGTTGAAAAGCTTTCGTTGCTTATCGATAGAAGCTTCCACTCTCTTAATAAGATTGAATTCTCCCTCGACGACTGAAGTCTGGTTTTTCCAAAGTAAGGATAGATGTTTCTCATTTTGTCGGATATTCTCAATGTCAAGTTCGTACTGTTCTGCGAACTCTTGATCGAGTACACCGAACAGTTTGTTTGCTAGAAACCCGACACCGTTGATAAGGCCGCACGGTAGTCGCGTGTGGGTGCTCCGTGTGAACTGCTTACCGAGCAAAATACTGTTGTAATGCTCGAGTTCGTTGAGTCCATGATGTAATTGGAGAAGGATTATGTCACATTGAGCTATCTTTTTGTTAGTTTGATCGTTGCAAATGCCGTCTAAATGATTAATATATTTCCCAAGCAGTTCTGCGCTTTGCCAATATGGGGTCAAGTCGTAGTAAATGACTAAGTTCCATTGATCTCTTACCAGGTGAATATTAGTGATTTGATCGAAGTAAAATCCTTGACTGATATTAAAGCTTAATATTTGATATTTGCTGTACACTGGCGTTGCTAACGTAGAAAGAAACATGAACAACAGTAAGGCGAAATTGTACAGACTTAGGCTTGTTTTCTTCGAGCGATTTATATTAACTGCGACTGTTTTTTCTGGTTTCTGTTGAAATTTACACTCTTGTTCGACTGTCTTACTATCGTTTATAGGTAACATGGAAATTTTCGTGATTGGTCTTTTAATCTCACCATTCTTGGTTTTTAGGCTAACTACGCGTACGTAACTATCCTTGCCAGGATGCAAGGCTGTAATTCTGCCTAGTGCCCATTTTCCAGATGGCAGGTTCGCGTCGTTAATGAGGACGACGTCATTGATATTTAGATTTTCTTTAGTTTGACGCCACTTGCTGCGCGCTGATAACTGGCATAAATACTCTGATTGCCACTTCTTCCATACATCTTGAAATATTTTTTGAGAGAGTTGCCATCTTGTTCGCTGGTCTCTCTCGGTTTCTATGATAGTTAACGTAGGACCACATGCTAAGAAGTGTGCTGGAGTTAGATAATCTAAGTCTTCTGGATCTTCAGTTAGAGGGCATAGCGGTCTTGCATTCAAACACGCTTCTAACTAAGCTAGCAAAGTGGTGTATTCCTCGAAAGTCAACTTCTGTTCGCCGATGACTCTCTTTAGGTGATATTTTAGACTCTTCACTGCTGCCTCCCAGAGACCGCCTGCGCTAGGCCACCCTGGAGCGTTGAAGTGCCATTGAATTTTCATGTCAGTGATTGATGTGTAAAACTTTTCGTCCAATGTTGCTTGGAGATCTAGATATTCTCTGTTGAGAATTTTATTTGCGCCTACGAAGTTGGTACCATTGTCACTGTAGATGTAATTCGGAGTTCCTCTCCGAGCTACCATTCTACGTAAAGCAGCTAAAAAGGCTGATGATGTTAGGTCGGACACTAGTTCGAGATGTACAGCTTTGGTCACCATGCACACGAACACTGATATATATCCTTTCGTTGATTTTATACCTCGACCTTTACTTGATTTGACGTCTACAAATCCAGTGAAGTCAACACCGGTATAATAGAATGGTCTGGTAGGAGTAATTCGTGCAGCAGGCAAATCACCCATTATTTGTTCATGCTTGACAGGATCATGGCGCCTGCACTTGACGCATCGACGCAGTTGTTTCTTTACTATCTTATTCCCTCCTATGAGCCAATACTTTCTTCTTAGAAATGCTAATGTAAGTCTTGCTCCGCCGTGATATGAGGCTTTATGAGCCTCCTCGACCAGAAGCTCTGCTAGGCGACTAGACCCTGATATTATGATTGGATGTTTCATGTCGTAAGATAAATTTGCATTTCTTAGCCGTCCCCCAACTCTTAGGATTCCTTTTTCATCGAGAAATGGATTCAGCTGTGATATACTGCTCTTGGGGTAGACCCGACTGTTTTCTTTGATACCTTTTGTTTCTTTTGAAAATTCAATCTGTTGAGTTTGTTTGATGATAACACTCTCTGATTTATTTAGTTCTGATATTGATAGATAAGTTTGTTTGTTTTCGCATGTTTTAGTTAATCTAAACATCCATGATACAATTCGAATAACTTTGCTGATGGTGCTGTGATTCGAAAGCAGTTGATAGATTATGTTTTGGTCTAAATTTTGAGTGACAAGGTTGACTTGACGAGCTTTCTTCACTTCCTGATCGGTGATAAATTCTGGCTGTTTGCTTTGTCCATCGAAGTCTGAAAGCCAAGACGGCCCCTGCCACCACAAACTATGCATACTCAATTGTGAAGCTGTTAATCCACGGCTGGCACAGTCCGCCGGGTTTTCTTCAGATTTGACATAACGCCAACATGTTGATGGCATTATACTTCTGATATCTCGCACTCTGTTAGCGACGAAGGTCTTCCAACGTGTTGGATCACTGTTAAGCCATCCTAGAACAATCATGGAATCGGACCATCCAAACATTCTTATTTCGTAGGTACTCAAGCACTGTTGCACTTTGAGTACTAATTTTGATAGAAGATGAGCTGCGCATAACTCCAACCGTGGGAGAGTAATGCTTTTTCCACATGGTACGATCCTTGCTTTTGCGACCAATAGTGTGATAATAGTTTGTTCATATCTTTTAATTTTACAATAAATAACGCAAGCGTAGGCTTTTGTTGACGCGTCACAAAAACCGTGTAACTCGATGACGTCTCGCTCTTTTGTTGATAGCCATCTCAGTAATTGCAGTTTATTTATGTTTTCGATGTCGTTTTTGATAATGAACCATTCTGATAAAATGTCTTTCGGTAGTGGGTCATCCCATTGGATTGCGGACAGCCATACCTTTTGAAAAATGATTTTTATAACTATAGATTTTGACACGGGTCTTTATCACGTAATTACCTTTAACCTTTAATCTTGAGTCTGCCCGCGACCATGGTTATTGTAACATAGCCGAAACGTCGGGAAAGTAAATTAAAGGTAATTACGTGATAAAGACCCGTGTCAAAATCTATAGTTATGTCTACTAATCACGATAGTTTGAAAAATGATTTTTAATTTAGTTGATATAGGTGCCAACCAGCCGAGTGGATCGAATAATTTTGATATGTCTGATAAAAGTGTTCGTTTTGTTTCTTGCTCGGTGGTAGGTGTAATCTTAGATTTGAACATAAATATGTCCTATTCCCTGATCTAGAAGTGCGCGCATGTCTATGTAAGAACCAGCGGATGTTTCAACTCTAATCACCGCTGTTGCTAGGAGTATTTCAGGTATTTCAGTTTGCAGTGACACGTGCGAGCTTCGCATCGCGGCCTGTTGCCCTTGTTTAGGTATGCTGACGTTCGTATTGTTTGAAGTTGACGTCCCGGCCTCGTTATCATGTTGCGTAAACGCTTCGTGTAAAATTGTGTTGTGTGCTCGGTAACATTCACGGCAGCGCTTTTCTGAAATACAATCATTGCCATAGTGGCAATAAAGACAGTTTTCGCATAATTTTAACTTGTCTGTTGTCTTACGTTTCATAATTGGTGTCATTTCTTTAAACTGATTGCAATTAAAAATTCCGTGGCGATTTGTTTTACAAATTGCACATTTATAATATTTTGTCGCATAGACGTTTTTGTCGTTGACCGCTTGCGCAATGCTACGTCCGGTCGATGACGGCTTTATGTTAAAATTATTGTTAAATGTTTTCTGATTTTTATGGTTTTGATTTGATTTTGGTTCGGTTTTTCTTCGAAAAGTTTCCAGTGTCGTAAAAGTCTTCTCTAAAAATAATAAAAACTCTTCTAGGTTCGGTACCTCCTTGGGCTCCTTTACTGATAAGAGATATTCACTGAGGGTCTCCATGTCTAACTTTTGGCACATGAGATGAATGATAAGAGGGTCCCATGAATCTACGTTAACTCCTAAATTCTTGATAGCATTGAGACTTTCGCGAGTAACATCGTGCATTTTCTTGATATGATTCAGTGATAATTGCTGGATAGCTGGAATGTTAAGCATTAAATCGAAATGCGAACTCAATATTAGGCGCTTGTTGTTATACCTATGATTTAGTAAATCCCAACTGATAGAATAGTTATCTGATGATATAGACAAGTGCTGGATCAGTCTTTCGGCTTCACCCTTGACCTTTGTTTTCAAAAATTGCATTTTCTGAGTGTTAGACAGGGTCGGGTTTGCATGAATAGTTTCTGTAAAAAGATCTTTGAAACTGGACCACTGATGATAATTGCCAAAAAACGTAGGAATTTCCATTTTAGGTGTAGACTTCTCCCTGTGCGAGACAGACCACATTTTCTTATTGATCGCTTTAATTATACCATTGTACTTTTTCTCTACTTCGAAAAAATGTGATTCATATTCTAAGCTTTTTTGACCTGATTCGCTATCCAACTCCCAATGAAGAGTGTCGATTGTAGTCCAACGAGATTGAATGGTACGCAATAAATGATCAAATTCCCATTGTTCTTGTATGAAGTCTAGATCGATGTTCGAAATAGTATGCTCAAATGCCTTGAAGTTACTGCTCTGTTTACGCAGCATCTCATCGGTTTTGCTGTTGCTACCCCGAGCTTGAGACGAAAAATCCAGCCCGGCAGTCCCCGGAATCGACATCGGGGTTGCTGGTTTTAGAAGAGGAGTGGAAGGTCTTATATCATCCTTCGGTTTCACGTAGTTCTGTATAGCTGACTTGATATTAGTATATCTTTCTCCAGTATGCTCAAATTGATTGGTTGTAAAATACGAATTAGACTTAGTACCAAATCCACACAGCTTGATATGGTTTGATTGATACTCTTTCCAGTAGTTATCTAGAGTGTCTAACCTTCGCTTGATATAATCAGGAGATTTCCTATCCGAACCGTCTTTCTTAAAATTCGAATAAAGTTGCTCAATCGCATCTGATATTTGAACTTGATTAGACAGTAAGTCTTCCATGCTCATCTTGATAGATTATGATGTTAAGAGAAGCAAATTTGGAAAGATCTTACTTGATATCTTGATACTTGATGAACGGCGGCGCGATCTGATCTGCACTCGTCCGTGCACAGGAACAGTTGATATACTGCTGCTGCTATGATTGTCGCAAGCCGTCCTGGCTTACGTCCCTTTGTCGGTAGCTGTTGCTACCCGTTGATAGTTCCACTTGCTAGCGGATGATCTCACTTGCGTCACAGAGTCACGTTTAGCTAAGCCTACCATTCACTGAGACACACGCGAGGTGATAATATCAGTTATTAGAATTTAAAAAAAAAGATGTACGGTCCGCACACCTTGGCTTGATGATAGTTATATCAGTAAAACTCTGAGATAAATTTTAACTGATTTATTGATATAAAACTTATAAATGATGAAATGATAATGAGACGCGAGGTTTGATGGATTACCGAACGCGAACTGAATTCGCTGCTTTTGATGACTGGCGTAAAGTGCTTAGATGGCACGAATTAAGTAGGACAGTGTACGTGCTCGTACACATAGTATAGTAGAGAAACACTGATAATTTTTAGGTTTCTAATGTGATGTCGTAAATAAACACATTTTTTTTCTACAATAAAGTCCGCGATGGTATTAGAAATGTCTTACGCACAGCGAAGCGGGCACGGGTCAGCTAGTACAATACTACAAAATTGTTTGTAGTTATAATATTTGCTTCCGCTGTTAGGTGGGCATGTAATTTTAATGTGCTTGCCATCCATAGCTCCAAGGCAATGTGGAAAATTCCAGCGGCTTTAGAAGTCACTTGCAATCGCTCTCCATTCCCGCGCAGATGACGGCATTTGCAAATAAAATAAAACATCGTATATTTTTTGTTTCACTTAACTGAGGAGACCGATAATGATGAAATGTTCAATTCTGAAGAAACATCTGATTCATTGATAACTCCACCGCCGCCAAAAATGTTTCGCAAGAAGTCCAATTCTAACAGATTTCAGGCAATAGATACAACGTATGAAAAAGCGGCTCAAATAATAAATAGCAGTGGAAAAGAAAGAAACCCATATTCTGGGTTTGGAGAGCATGTGGCCAATAAATTAAGCACATATGATAGCAATACGCGAGCGCAAGTTGAATTTAAAATAAGTGAAATTTTATATAATGCAGACATGGGAATGTTTCTTAATTCCAATCTTGCACCGGACGTGGCAGGTCCTAGGATTCAGACTACTCAGGACTCACTACAAAGTACACATTGCGGCGTCATGCAAAACTTTGGGACTTCTGATTCTAGTGTTCAAGGACTTACTTACGAAGAACTAGTAGCATCTACTGTAACATGTTATGTTTTTTAAGAAATAAAAATAAATAAAGATACTTTAGAAAAACTTACTCTGATGTATTCTTTTAATCCACTTGTCAGAGCTGCACAAACTTCTGGAACTATGTGAGCGTTCAATCGCTGTCAGGGACTCTAAATAAATACATTAAGCTCTTGTAAGAGTCACCGGTTGCCAAAAATCGAAGTGTTATTGCTAGTCTTGTATTGATTGGTATTGCCTTTCTCATATTTGTATCTTCTTTTTTGATCCTTGGTCCAATTGTATTCAACAAATACTCGAAGTCACTTTTGGACATCCTAGTGAAGTTTTGAAACAGATATTTATCGAGAATCAGCTCCTTGTCAAGGTTAGTTATGGTTTCTCGTCTGTTTAAATATGGCCGGATCCACACTCTTCTTCTAGATTTATGTTTCTTTAAACGATGATACAAAACAATAAAAGCTGCAGCAACGGCAACAGCTTCGGTATCCACCATTTTGTCCTGCGAGATCTAGCCGCAATATGCCGCGCGTGTTCGAATAAAATCTCTCAGCAATCCAGTTGCCGAATGTTGCTGGGCTACTCTCGGCAATGTATTGCAAAATGAAATTGCAGCAAGGGTACCATTGTAAATATACTGAGATATATTGGTCAATAAAAATTGCCAGCAAGATGCATTTTTTGTAGCCCGTTTACAGTGATTCGCAAATTCATTGATTCTACGTCGAACAAAAATAAATGTGCACTTAATAAATACTTAAATATTTACTTGCCTTTATGTATTCCTTTAAGCCTTCTATTAAGGCTTCACAAACCTCTGGGACAATAGTTGAAATTGAATAAGTGGACACTCTGAAAAGGTACATTAAACTCTTGAAAGAATCTCCAGTCGCTAAATACCGTAGAGTTATTGCTAATCTTGTAGTCACAGGTATTGCATTCCTCATGTTTGTATCTTGCCTTTATGTTTGGTCCAATTCTGTTCACAAGAAATTCGATGTCGCTCTTAGACATTCGTGTAAAAAAATTAAATAAGTATTTATCCAGCATTAATTCCTTGTCTACGGAATCCAAAGTGTCACTCCTACTTAGGTAGGGTCGAATCCACATTCGTGTCCTTTTTTTTCGTTTTTCTGCCAAAACAATGTAAGCGGCTGCGATGAGCGTCATTTCGTCGGCCATTGTTGCTGGATTGTGTGGCTCAGTGTGGTTCTGAATCAAAGGCCATACTATTGCAGCCATATTGCAACATGTTGCTGGTTAAGGTTAGGCTGATGGTCTTGTGCAACCGGCTGCCTGCCTGCCTGCCTCCTTGGGAATACTTGCTTTTTATGCAATTAGTTGTTGTTTGCGGCAGGCTGACCATTAAAGCTGAAATGCCCGGCCACGAACGTTAAATTCCGACGGTCGGTTTTCTATTTAAAAATATTTTTCAATGACAAGCTTTTGTAAAATCATTTAAACCATTGAGCGAGCACCAGCGCGCTATCACCTGTCACATCATATACGAGTAACATTGTCGTCGGAACTTGACAATATATGTTACCTTTTAGGTAATATGTTACACTGCAAGTTAATTTAGAAATTTCTAGACAGATCTTAACGTTACCTGATGAAAAAGACAGGAATATAATTATATATAGTAAGATTTAATTTAAAAATAAATATTAATACAAAAACACGATTAACTTTCACTTTCACTATTTAGGAAGGTAGTCCAGGAATTAGTCCGGGATGTAAATATTATCCAGGGTGTAGGGTTAGTCCGTGATGTAAAGATGGTCCAGGGTACCAAGATTTAAAGCAGGCCTGCTGCACTGACGTACCTACCTGCTTCGGAAAATCTTATTAGGTTCGCTGATCCGTTACCCCCTGACTTCATTCTGGTGAGAGATTCAGATGATTTTAAGTCCAAAGGCGAAGATAAGAACAGCGTGGAAATAAAATACAGATGGAAAGTTTTCTAAGGACCCGGCGTAGACCCTGCGGACTGCGGATACGGTACCCAGGCACGCGTAGTCAGTATACGCGTATATTGGATACGCGTGGACAGCCTGTACGGACCGCGGCGGTCCTGTACGCGAGGTCAATCGATCCAGAGCGCTCCGCGAGCCCCAGTCATTCGCCATGGCTCCGACAAACTTAGCGGTTGCGTGCACCACCACTGCTGCAGCATTACTCATTATTCAACACATTTTAAATAAAAAAAAGAGAAACAAACGGAAACCTAGATGGTGGATGAAAAAATTGTATCGTGAAAGATTACAGTGTGGAAATAGGCTTATGGAAGATATAATTTATGAAGAAAGTGGGGACAAAAATTTTGTGAGAATGAGTTTGCAAGATTTTGAAATAATTCTTAAAAAGGTTGAGCCTGAAATAAAAAAAAAAATACTCATTTTCGAGAAGCTATCACAGCCAGAGAAAGGCTATCCATGACGTTAAGGTTCTTGGCCACTGGGGACTCATATACAAGTTTACAATATCTGTTTCGCATATCTAAACAGTCCATTTCTACTATTATTATTGAAGTATGTGATGCAATTATCAAGGCTCTCAAGGATCATGTGAAGGTGAGTTAATGAATAAAAACGTTTATGTTTATCTGCTTATTTATTAAGTTAATTAAAATTTTAGAAAATTAGAATTTACTTATAGAAGTTTTATTAATTTATAACTAAGAATTTTCTGAATTATTATTCTTCTTCTTCTTCTTTAACGTAACGTAATAATTCAGAAATTTCGTTTTGATTATCCTCCGCTTCCCTTTGTGGTTCCGGTGCTGATGTAGTTGCAGTTTGTGCTGGACATGGCGTGTCGCTGTAATTGCTTTGGCGTGAGGTAGAGTTGGTTAAACTCGTTGAACAGGCACCGGTATAATACCCGTATTGACCTGGTAATTGGCCCATATCAGCTTGAAATATAATATTATTGATAGCATGTTTTACTAGTACAAATGTTCGCGAGTCGTATTTTTTCAATTCATGCGCAATGTGGGTCCCAAAAGCAGTGTAACAGTCTTCTACCTTGGATAGATACTGTACACTATGCTTGAGTAATCCCACTGCTTCTGTTAATGTGGCAGTGTCATCGTTAATACGGCGCCTTTTATTTCTGAATGATGTGTTGTGCTGTTGTTGTGTGGATGAGGCAGAATTACTGGGTATTTGTTGTATGGACGATGAAGAATTACTGGGCGCTTGTTGTGTGGATGATGATGCATTACTGGGTGCTTGTTGTGTGGATGAAGTCAAATTACTGGGTACTTTGTGGTTGAGGCAGAATCTGATATAGATTCATTCACATTTTGTGTGTTGTTGCTGGTAGCTATCTGAAAAATAAAATAAGAAAAACGTTAACTTAGATGAAATAATTTGTTACAGCTACCCGAGACTGAAAATGAATGGATAGCCGTTGCAAAAGAATTTAAAGAAAAGTGGAACTTTCCTCATGCAATAGGTGCAATGGACGGCAAACATGTTTGCCTTCAAGCACCATTAAATAGTGGAACAGAATTTTACAATTATAAACAATATTCTAGCATTGTATTGTAGATACGTAGGCGATCGAGCGGATGGACGTAGATTAAAATATGTATAATAAAATTGAAAAAGCCCCATAAAGCAGCTGGTCCATTTTATCAGACACCCGTATAAATATAATAGCGTTAATAACTAATCGTAATTACTTACAGCAGTCTCCGTTGTTGGCAGAGGTTTGTTCTTATCATTTAGAAAATTAAAATATTCAAATGCAAACCACTTCGATATATATACATCATTAGCTCCTGTAAAAAAGATATAAAAGTATATAGGCTAGCTAGCTAACTAGCTTTATAATATTAGTATAGATAGTATAGATTACAAATATGTCAATTTCTTTGATGATTCATTGTATACAATAAACAATTTAAAAAATTACCTGATCCTGTTACCAAACTTTTTTTGATTTTGCTCCTTTCTTTTCTATTAGTCGCTAATAAAGTTGCCATCTTTTTTTTTAATTCATCTATTGGAATTTTTAGTTCGTTTGAAATTGCCTTCCATGCATCTTGGCGTAAATCGTTATTTCGATAATTAGCTAGTGTGCTATCCCACAAGACCCGATGAAATTCATAAAGTTGAATCAATCTGATAATATTTTCACTATTTAAAAAATAACAGATCTTCGCAATCTTGTTCTTGTCTTTCGCTGCTTTGTGACAGTTTAATTTGTAATAATTCCAACTTTTTCTTCTCCAATTCCATAAATTCCTGTCTTATATCTTGTGCACATTTACGTTTGGTACTCGTATATTGTGTACTTGAAGATGCACCAGCTATGGATAGGGGAGTTGAGGACCGCTCATCATCATCATTATCATTGCAGTTTTCATCAGTAGTTTCATCTAAATTGCCTTCATTTATTTCTGGGGTAACGTCATCTTTTATGAACAGCATAATTTGAAAATATGGCCACATTGAAGTGTTTTGATCTGTTCCAGCATCACTAGAACGAGAAACCGGAATTTTCTTAAATTCTTTCATAAATTGGTCCCGAATGTTCTTCCATTTTTTTCCTTAAAGCCTTTTCTGTAAAATCAGAAATATTGTTTAAGTGTTGATGATTAGTGTAAATATATTTAAGTTTTACATTATAATTATATTTTTTATTATGTTTCAGATATCTCTCCACTGGGTTGGCTTTTCGATCTTTGGCATATAGCTTTCGTATGGGTGTTAGTACTGTGTCTGAGATTGTTTATAGTACCTGTGAAGCTATTTGGAAAAATAATTTGAATGTCCACATGCCACAGCCATCTGAAGACCAGCTTATGAATATTGCTTCAGATTTTAAGGAGATGTGGCACTTTCCTAACTGCATTGGCAGTTTGGACGGTAAACATTGTAGGGTAAAACGACCTAAAAAATCAGGGTCGGCATTTTTTAACTACAAGCATTATTTCTCTATTGTTTTGCAAGCTGTGGCTGATGCGAGGAAAAGATTTTTAACTATTGAAGTGGGAGGTAGAGGAAAGCAAAGCGACGGCGGTACATTTAATGCCTCGTCCCTGAACCGGTTACTCGAAAGAGGTGCATTTAATATTCCGGAACCAAGAACATTACCCAATTCTAACATTACAGCTCCATATGTTATATTAGCCGATGAAGCTTATCCTCTTAAATAATATATAATGCGTCCATACCCACAAAGAACATTGAATCAAGAGAGAGAAAATTTTAATAATAGATTGTCAAGAGCGAGAAAAACCGTGGAGTGTGCATTTGGAATTTTATGCAATAAATGGCGAGTTTTGTTAAAACCTATTGAAACTGATGTTAAACATGCACGCCTGATTATAAAAACCGCTTGCTTATTGCATAATATTGTAATTGATACAGATGGTTACGATTGTGATAATGAGTTCACAACTCGAACTCGACACCAAAGGCGACAAACTAGAACTGGAAGAAACAACAATCCATCAAATCGGGCTAAACAAGTTCGGAATTTATTCACGAAATATTTTTGGGAAAACAATCGTTTAATATACACGTAGTCGCCTTTGTATTATTATCTTATTATTATTATCTTATCTTTATTATTATTATCTTTTGTAGCCTTCAGGAAATAAAAAGTTTAAAATACCTGCAAATTTAACATATTTCCAGCATAATAATATGTATTTCATTTACTCACCCTCCATATCAGGAAACAATCCAGCAATTTCCTTCCATAGCTTATTAAGAACATTTCTATTCATATGATGACTGTGTTTACTTTGCCAAATAGGAGTTCTAGCCTGAACAGCACTAATAAACTCTTCTGTATTGAACGACATGATAAAAACGTGCTATCGTTTCTAGCGACAAGTTCAAACTGGTTGAACTTACCTGACGTCGCGAGTGAATCGCGCGCGCCGCCGCTAGTTTGACATGAACACACACAAACGTCTCACGCGTTTGAAATTGCCGCGAGCGCGCCGCACGCGCTAGTCGCTAGTTAGCTCGCTACAGACCGCACGTGCGTTTTGAACGTGAACACTTGGAAATCACGTCATATGTTTGATATTTCGTGACCGCGCCCGCCACCGCGCCCGCGAGTCAACGTGAATAAGCACCTAGAGTAGTCTGTAGAGCATCAGGTTTACCCGGTGGACCATAAATGCGTCCAGTAAGCATCAAACGTGAAAACAATTGCGCGTCAATCAACATCTCTACTTCACCCGGACGATCAAACGTATCATCGACCAGAGGAATACCTTTAAGGTAACCTAGCATTGATTTGTCTATTACTGAAGTCGGGAGGTTTTCGGTGATATTGCCTACCACTAATGGACGGATTTTGTATGGTCGACTTCTGTTAAAACGGGAGCAGAACTCAAGCTCGGTTTCACCAGTTACGCGATTTGAGCTACCTCCAAATCCGTTAACGGACATGGGAGAAACAAGCATGCGAGTAGTCAAAGACAACCGTTTACAGCATCTTGCAGTAATAAAATGGTTTTGCGATCCATTATCAATGAGACATCTAACCAAATGGGCATTACCCGATGAATCTACAACTCTCACCCGTGCTGTAGCCAAAAGAACAGTCGAAGGTGTCGAATCTGCGCCCTGGAAGGAGCATAAAGAAACTCCTGCATTGTTTACGTCTTCTTCCTCACGATTTTCCAAACATTGTGCTTCGGCATACATTTCACTATCCTGACTGACACTAGTTACCGGCAATGCAGTGCTAGGTTGAGTGTTATCAAAATGAAGGAGGGTGTGGTGTGTTCGTGAATGGCAAGTGCTGCAGCTGCCCTTAACGTTGCACGCATTTGGTTTATGACTAAAACTCAAGCATAAAACGCAACCATTACTCTGCTTCACTACATTATAACGCTCCTTCGTGGACAATCCCAAAAACTCAGAGCATCGAGAAAAGTGGTCGTGACCAAATTTTTTACACAGAGGACAGTCGGCATTCGAAGTGACTAACGCTCGAGTAGCTTTCACCATGGATGTTTTGACGCCGACAGGTACTGGCACTCTTCCAAATGACAAGATGCATTTCTTACGCCTACACTAGAAGTGGGAACACCAGTCCTCTCTATGATCTTAGCTTGTTCCCTCACAAACTTCGCAAAACTTCCGTAAGATGGAATTTTCTCTTCTCGAACCGAGTTCTCGAATAAGCGAGCAGTCTCGTTATCAACCCTTTTAAGTGCCAGGTATAAAAACACAAAATCTAGTTTATTCGGAATTTCCAATTTATCAAATGCCGAAACGGACACCGAAAACTTTGCCATAAACGAGTTGAGACCTTCTACTGATGGACATAGCATTTTTTTTAAATTAACAATTTCCTCCAAATATGCCGTACCTAACGAACGCACATCTTGATATTTGCTCACGAGAGTGGCGTATATAAGTTCGTAATTTTCGCTAGTAGGTGCGATACCAGCTATTGTCTCTAGACCGCACGTGCGTTTTGAACGTGAACACTTGGAAATCACGTCATATGTTTGATATTTCGTGACCGCGCCCGCCACCGCGCCCGCGAGTCAACGTGAATAAGCACTAAGTAGCGAGCTAACTAGCGACTAGCGCGTGCGGCGCGCTCGCGGCAATTTCAAACGCGTGAGACGTTTGTGTGTGTTCATGTCAAACTAGCGGCGGCGCGCGCGATTCACTCGCGACGTCAGGTAAGTTCAACCAGTTTGAACTTGTCGCTAGAAACGATAGCACGTTTTTATCATGTCGTTCAATACAGAAGAGTTTATTAGTGCTGTTCAGGCTAGAACTCCTATTTGGCAAAGTAAACACAGTCATCATATGAATAGAAATGTTCTTAATAAGCTATGGAAGGAAATTGCTGGATTGTTTCCTGATATGGAGGGTGAGTAAATGAAATACATATTATTATGCTGGAAATATGTTAAATTTGCAGGTATTTTAAACTTTTTATTTCCTGAAGGCTACAAAAGATAATAATAATAAAGATAAGATAATAATAATAAGATAATAATACAAAGGCGACTACGTGTATATTAAACGATTGTTTTCCCAAAAATATTTCGTGAATAAATTCCGAACTTGTTTAGCCCGATTTGATGGATTGTTGTTTCTTCCAGTTCTAGTTTGTCGCCTTTGGTGTCGAGTTCGAGTTGTGAACTCATTATCACAATCGTAACCATCTGTATCAATTACAATATTATGCAATAAGCAAGCGGTTTTTATAATCAGGCGTGCATGTTTAACATCAGTTTCAATAGGTTTTAACAAAACTCGCCATTTATTGCATAAAATTCCAAATGCACACTCCACGGTTTTTCTCGCTCTTGACAATCTATTATTAAAATTTTCTCTCTCTTGATTCAATGTTCTTTGTGGGTATGGACGCATTATATATTATTTAAGATGATAAGCTTCATCGGCTAATATAACATATGGAGCTGTAATGTTAGAATTGGGTAATGTTCTTGGTTCCGGAATATTAAATGCACCTCTTTCGAGTAACCGGTTCAGGGACGAGGCATTAAATGTACCGCCGTCGCTTTGCTTTCCTCTACCTCCCACTTCAATAGTTAAAAATCTTTTCCTCGCATCAGCCACAGCTTGCAAAACAATAGAGAAATAATGCTTGTAGTTAAAAAATGCCGACCCTGATTTTTTAGGTCGTTTTACCCTACAATGTTTACCGTCCAAACTGCCAGTGCAGTTAGGAAAGTGCCACATCTCCTTAAAATCTGAAGCAATATTCATAAGCTGGTCTTCAGATGGCTGTGGCATGTGGACATTCAAATTATTTTTCCAAATAGCTTCACAGGTACTATAAACAATCTCAGACACAGTACTAACACCCATACGAAAGCTATATGCCAAAGATCGAAAAGCCAACCCAGTGGAGAGATATCTGAAACATAATAAAAAATATAATTATAATGTAAAACTTAAATATATTTACACTAATCATCAACACTTAAACAATATTTCTGATTTTACAGAAAAGGCTTTAAGGAAAAAAATGGAAGAACATTCGGGACCAATTTATGAAAGAATTTAAGAAAATTCCGGTTTCTCGTTCTAGTGATGCTGGAACAGATCAAAACACTTCAATGTGGCCATATTTTCAAATTATGCTGTTCATAAAAGATGACGTTACCCCAGAAATAAATGAAGGCAATTTAGATGTACATATAATATAATACAAATGATTATGAAATGAAATGAAATGATGAAATGGACTGTATGTATGTAGGTAGGTACCTAGGTACCTAATAGAAACTAGAAACAGATAATCCTGCTCGAAGTAACCAAATTGTTCGCGCCCTTCTCTATAACTCCAGACTTTTCTAAATCCCCTTCCTAGTGCAACCCCAAAACAAAACAGCTCACCTTGTTCACTCTTCTGCAGAGGGCACCGGCACCGGGAGAAATAGTTATTTATCACCCAACTGAACTTCTAGATATTATTTTTACAACTTTTCTTCAAAAAACACCCTCTTTTTTTCCAACGTCAAGACAACTGACGTAGCCTTGCTTTTTTCGTTTACAAGGCTCGCTGCTAGTAAAGAGGCTGCATTAAAAGGAGGAAATAAAAAAGTCTGGCTCCAACATGAACATAGGATCTCCTAAGCGAGTATGTAACTACAGAATATCTAGAGCACGCCGAATTGTGGAAAACTCATTTGGAATTTTGGAATTTTGAATTTTTGACAGAGATGTCAGATTATCTACAATCCGTCCTATACGCTCATTGCGAACATCTACAATTAAGTTGTAGTGACTTAAAACATCTACACCAATGATGGCTTTAGTGACATCTGCTACAATAAAGTTCTACGGAAAATTACGCCTAAGACCTAAATTCAAATTCAGTTGTAGAAAACCGTAAGTCTCGATGGTCGTTCCATTTGCAGCAGTCAATTGATAGGTCTTGGTCCGTCGTTCACGTAGCGCTGATCGAGGGTAGACACAGACGTCGCTTCCAGTGTCGATCAGGAACTGAATTTTCGATGTGGTATCGGTGATGAAGAAGCGACCAGGTGAAGCGGGACAGTCGTCTGTCGCCTTTA
Organism: Hydriomena furcata; assembly: GCA_912999785.1. Classification (NCBI taxonomy): domain Eukaryota; kingdom Metazoa; phylum Arthropoda; class Insecta; order Lepidoptera; family Geometridae; genus Hydriomena; species Hydriomena furcata. The sequence continues at coordinate 8,745,480 of OU538821.1, forward strand.
TAGACCGCCCTGGGCTTTTCCCGACTCGTAGATGGAGCCAATGCCAGTACATGGCATGGAGCCAATGCCAGTACGCAACGACTGGCATTGGCTCCATGACTACTATGGTACCAGCATACAGGATATTTTCTATAGTTTGACTGAGATCGCGTTGACGAGCGTCTGCGTTGCTGAGATCCTTAATTATCACGGCCTCCAGAATGATCGCGTGCTCGTGATTGTCTGCTGAGTTGTGTGGTTAGATTCTTAACAGCGGCCTTTAGCTCTCTCGTTCTCCATTGCTTGTAGTGAACCAGGAACAGGAGCTGAAGATAGGGATACCTGGAGACTGGGTGTCACGATATCATGTACTCTATCCGCTAGGTCCGCAGAGGCTTCCAGGGTACTAGTTGGTTGAGAGGCAATCAGCGTTTGCAGGTTACTAGGTAGACGACTACACCAAATGCTTCGGATGAAATCATCAGGGACCGCAGCTACAGCTAGGCTTTGTAGGTGACGTAGGAATTGTGAAGGTTTTCTATTTCCCAGTTCATCATGCATAAGTAGCTGCTGAATTTTTCGTTCTCGTGAAGCCGATAGTCGTTTTATTAGTTCCTCTTTAAGCTTTTCATACTTGTCAGTAGTTGGAGAAGTTATGATATCCTTCACTTCCTTTGCGTATTGGGGGTCTAAATGGCTTGTCACATAATAAAATTTCGTTGTGTCTGTGGTAATTTTTGATATCGCAAATTGGCCTTCAACTTGGGCGAACCATATCTCAGGCTCTTCCGGCCAAAACGGTGGAACTCGTATTCCCACTTTACATATATCGCGTGCCTTGGACTTTCTTGTAGTACACGGCTGGTCTTTAATTGACCTGGCCGTCTCCACGGAGTCGTCACTATCACTCATCACGTCGGGGTCACCAGTTGTGGGTACGGGGAGCTCGCAACAATCAAAATATCACAGAAAACGATTGTATAAATGTATATTTTTCTCTGTATCAAAACCAATTCTCCAATTTTCTTCAATTGTTTTTCTACACTGACGTAATATTCTTTTCTGCTTTCCTAAGCCTAAAGAGTTTTTGTTACTGAGTTTTTATTTTGTTTAAAAAAGTTTTTAATAAATGTGGATCCCACAGTCTTATTGATATTATTTCAAACTGATAATAGGACGTAGGCATGTATGGTCGGAAAGGTTTCGTCATAAAGTGATCTAGTCATATCTGCTTTCTAGTCAAAGTGATCTAGTCATACCTGCTTTTAAGTCAAATTGTGATATCGTCATAAGGCTTCTATACCATCTGATTGCTACTTTATAAAATTCAGTGTTTATTTTCCTTTACCTTTTTTGACAGCGTCATTGTATTATGCAACACCTTCTTATTTATTCTTATAAAAGTATATTATCGATGTTATAATATAGCGTAGTAAGGAAACACTATCTAATAAAGGTCAAAATATGGGCCTCGAAGTATTAAAACTTTTAGTAATTATTTTAACCGTCAATGAAGGGTAAAGCTAGCTAACAAAGGTTTCTGAATAAATAAATAATGTGAAACAAAATAAAACACCAAATTAATTATTTAAATGAATTAGTTTATTTGGTTGGAGATTTCATAAAATTTAATCGAATAAGTGCGTTACAAATTTTTACTTTCTACATGTACGAGCATATTACCACTTTGGCAATAAAAGCATTGTGATAGTCGAACAAAACTACTTTAAAAGTTAAACAAATATTGTTTTAAAACTTTTGAACAATTAGAACCAGTACCTCTTTATGTAGGTCTATCTATCCGACATATTTGAAACGAATATAGGTGGTGGTATTAAAATGGTGACTAGATTGATTTAAAATTACTCCGTTGTCAACTACTAGAAATTGTCATCGTGGTCATAATAGTAAAGTCATTATGTTGAAAAAAACGGGTTAGAAATGCAAGTGAACCGAGAAGGTTTAATTTATGATATTTCGTGAAGAGGGCCTCAAAAAACTTTAACTTCAAATTGTCGACCTTTAAAGTTAAGCTTTTCTATGCCCCCACATTATATCCAAAATTTAGTCTTCTCTGTTCACTTGCATTAACTAAGTATTATAATGACCGGACTTTAATGTGTAGATAAAGTTACAGATGGCGCGAATGTCAAAATGTACAAAATGCCATGGATAAAATGAATTGTCTGATTGTTTAAATGACAAAATGCTCTGGGTACGAAAAAGTTCAACATTATAATTGCATTTAACACCTGTCCCGACAGACGTTGTCCCGTCAAATTATTAGATTTTTCAAAATTTTATTTTATATGTACCTTCTGACAATAACGAATACAACAAAAAAAGAATTAGCAGAATTGTTCCATACTTTCACGCGTTATGCTATGACCAAGGAAAATAAGGATTCATTTTTATATAAATATAAGATTTTGACATTCGTACCAACTCACAATTTATGTTAATAAAATACGTGGACAATGAACCCAGAGTGTTTAAAACTACTTGTACTTTTGATTATAGTTTTTTTTTAATAAAATATTAATGCTATTTATCATAACTATGACAATATACGTAATAAAGCAACAATTTATACTTCCTAAATTGAGTAATTTTGTTAAGAGGCAGAAATTGTTGCTTCTTTTAATGTTGGGTACATAATAAATAGATTATATTTCATAAACTGTTTAAGAGAATATAAAATTCATAACTACACTGATAAAAGTCGACTGACTTTAAAGATAGAGATAGCTGGTGCAAATAGGTCGTATAATCCTATTGATATCGTCTAAAGAGATTGTAGTGAATGAGAGTGGAATAATGTCTAAATACCTATACAATTCTAAATATTTAAAAACAGTAACTTTTTATGACGACAACGTTTACAATACAATATAGTAAGTAATATAAACAGATCTACTAATAATGGTGACTTTACTATGAGTGGTGTACCTTAAATATTTAAATACTCATGAGCTTTAGGATAGTAACGTGTACAATAAAATAAGTATACCTAGTAAATCTTAACCTAACTCGGGTTAGGATTCTGTAATTTATTAAATATCGTTAAACTAACAATTTTTATCCAAACTCTAAAAAAAATGAACACATTTAAAAAAGTATTTAGTTATACGTAGAGTAACAATATTTATTTCATGTGCCATCTTTTATGGTAACAATTTAAACAATCTACCAATGAAACTGTTACAGTTAATGAAGTGACATAATGGTAAATCTTAACAAGTATAACAATATTCATATACCTACAACTGTCAACTTCACACCATTACTACAGAAACAACACTTATTTTTAACTAACTTTCTTCTATTTGTTTGCCTGATATACGTACATAGATAAAAAGTAGTCTAGAATAACATGCGAATGCAGGTCACAAATATTATTCTAAATTTTATCTAAAACTGCGCAGCCGTGACGGCATGATTGAATAACAAAAAACATCACAAACTTTCGCTTGTTACTAATATTTCTATCATATTAATATAATTACCTATTGATAACAAAGTTAGGTTTTCTATACTCTAAAAAAACATTGATTTTGATAAGATAAACTATTATTACTAGATATTCCGAACTTCTAACAATATTTTCTCTAAAACTTGTATTTCTACTTGCTTATTCTACATCGATTTCATTAAAACGTTTTATTTAAAGATGGTTTATACACCATAAAAAGCCATAATATTAAATTGTAAATCAGAAATCTGTTGATTCAAAGTCTTTTAGTCTGGGTGTTGGCAAAAGTTGAGCTTAGTTCTCAAAAGTTGAGCATTGTTCTCAAAAGTTGAGCCATGTTCTTTAAGAAGTCATTGTGGGTTAACTTTGCCGATGCCAAACCGGAATATAGGGTCTTGTTTACATTTAGGTACTTAGTAAGTAAATACATTTAATTTTATTAAAAAATTTAAGTAAGTACATCGAATACAAGTATAATATAATTGAGAAATAGCTTACAAAGCAGATTACATTTTACTTATTTTAATGAAAAGCCATTTTCTTCACGTACCTATTTTATCCTATTTTATCAGGTGCCGCCGAGAGGCGTATTCTCTTTATAACCTTCTATTAAACCAACTTAATAACCGATACTAACGTCGGCACACTGAATATTTTGATTGTTTTTGAAGTTCTTATTCTTAAAAACAATTTAAAAGTTCGCGTTAACGGGATTATTCGAAAATCAATCATATTTTCTGAGAATGGGGCGTTATGAGAACTTGTCTTCCGAAAGTATATTATTGAGAAATAAACTTTTGGTAAACTTTTTGGTGAAATTTAATCACAAAAACAACCTCAGCTCTATTTATTTAATCGATAAAAGAATAGGTACACTTTAGTTTATTTTACCAAATCTTGTAGGTCAGGTGACAAATTGCTTTTTGTATCAATTTTCTTGACCACAACTGTTTGCTTTAAAAATGAATATTACCTCGGTTTGCAAGCTATTTGTATTTTTCATGGCACCAAGTGTTCTTTCACTTAAAGTTGGTAAAGGTCGTTACTCGGGTGCTTAATTATAGAAGACCGTCGTACGTTAACGACGGTCTTCTCCGCGGATCAGACATGCGTAAAACTGGCATGGACTGCGTCTTCTTGGGAGATCTGGTTTCCTGGGGCAGTGAAGTACTGGAAATTAAAAAATAAATTAGCAGATGATACGTTTTAAAAGTATAGGTATTAAATGCACGATACGAGGGTCTATTGCGAAGTAAATTTGCCGTAAAATACTTGGGAATCAGGTCATCTCCTTACAGGTTTCCATTCATAATACGCGGATGTTGAAGTAGTTCAAGGAGTAGGTTGTACAGGTTGAGCTTATAAAAATATGAAAAAAAAACAGACTTTTTAAGGAAATATAGTCTTGACATGCAAGAAAACGAAAGCATTCTCAGGTTCAAGTAAATTCTGTGTAACGAAGGAGCACCAAGTAATAAAATTATTTATAAGTAGTTAGGTATATAAGGGTTGTAAAAGTTCAAAGTTATAGTTTCTCATTTGCAAAGTAGAATCATCAGAATAACCAACTTACATTGTAAAAATATGACTAATATATCTTGCGACGATTGTTTCCCAACGATTCTCTTCCTAATAGGAACTCATTTTGCTTAAACATAAACATAAAAAATAAATATTGTTATGTTAATCAATTCCTATGAAATAAGCAATCAAATTATAATTAATTTTACACTTCTTGCACAACATTTGGTTATGAAACAAGACACACTTTAAAATCTGTCGCTTCCCTTTAGTTTTGAATATCGAATACTTGATTAAAACCACGTTTAATATCATTGAACAATTCGATATATGATTATGTGCAATAACTATTAGTTTATGACTCCACGAGGGTTTTGTAGGTATCTATTAGTAGTGTGTGTGTAGATTTTTTTAAAGCTTTCCCATTCTTCCCTGTTGTTAGGTCATTAGTGGTGATGGCAGGGAATGGTAAAAAACCAGCGCTGCTGCGTAACTTATTGTAACTTATTAACTTATTTTGTATTTTGCCACACCAAGCATAGGAGATTATTAATACTAAGATTATTTGAAGATCCATGAACTCGATGGTCCAAGATTTGCTCATAGATCTTTCCCAATATAGTTAGGCGTCCGGATGCAGATTTCCAACACGTCACTTAAAAAAAAGGTTTGTGTGCGCTTCATCGCCATTGCCTTCTATGTATTATGCAATTTTATGGTTATATCGTGTACTGTGAATTAAAAAAATTAAATTTAGATTATTTAGCAAACATACTCCTGAACAGAACCTAACTTTGATTAATTATATTAGGTATAGAGTATTTCTATCTTTCCACTTATTTCTACTCGAAATTGCTCGGAATCTATTGTATCTTGGCTTCTTTATAAGCACTGGATAGAGCGTAGGTTTAAAAATAGTTAACATTTGTTACAAAAAATAATTGTACTAATGTGGCTTAACAAAAAAATTATGTATTTCAAAACATTAAATAAATACCAGGTTGTGCCATGCAACCTGCCACGTATGACATGTTAAATACTGTAATTGTAATGTTTGTACGTCCCCTGACGGATAGATATCCACGCCTTGAGATATTCTGTGAGGTTGTTTATGTTTACTATACAAAGGAATTATATTGTGTCGTGATTGTTTCTTATTTCTTTGTTTACGCCATGATACGCCCCACCTTGCATCCCTGGATCTTAGAACTAACAGGTGTCGTATGAATGATGACAATGCAAAATCTAACGCAAGCTTTGTTATATCCTAACCTAAATTATTTCACCAAACGATTTTGGCAGTTATTAACGCATACCCCGAATGCAGCTCCGTTCCATCCCAATCTGTCGTGTTCCCGCTGAGGCGTGCGTTGTTGAGGAGTCTTGCGGTCTCGCGATGCCATACGTGCTTTAGCGCGCAATGCAGCCCGCAGTGGCACGTTGGCCCGTGCCGCTTCTGCACGTCCGTGTTGGCAGAACTCTATGAAGGCAACTGCCAAAGCGATAGTCAATCCTCCGACAAGCACGTAGAAAATTCCAGCCACTTGGCCTAGCGTCATTTCTGTCAGCGATTCCTGGAATCACAAATTGGATCTAATTACTAAACTTATTGGAGCACACAAAGTAAAAAGGTTATTATTGAGGTAGTTTATGAAATATAAAATAATCTTATTTAAATAAAACAAAGTCGATTGGTTCAAACACTTTGAAGAGAACTGCTGGACCGATTTTCATGGTTTTTTATTTGTGTCATCAAAAACAAAATAAAAAAAATCCTTTTCCCATTTTTTATTATGCTCGTTGCGTTTTTACCATAACTACTGTAATTGAGTCATGTGTGTCAAAACCCATAATAGAGGTACTAAGTTTTGGTGTATAAAGGTACTGGTACTCTTATTTAGGTGGCTTCTTCAACAATTAAATAATTTAGGAAAATGTACCTCATCCTTAGGCGCTTCGCAATCTGGCATCTTAGTTGTTAATATCCACTTCCGCCACAGTTTAATTATCATTCCGTCTTTTTTCAGCGACGATATGGCGAAGTTTATGCTCTCCCTGAAAATATATTAATTTATTTTTGGTAATCAAGAATAGTATTTTTTAACATTCTCTAATAATTTTAGACATTTAAGTTAGTTTTGTGATTTAGTGAGCCAACAGGTTTGTTATATTAACGTAAAAAAGAATAATGTAGTACCTAATACCTATTGTAGACAATTCGTAACAGTAGAAACATTACATATTATTATTTCAATTCTCATCGTGCATCTCATTTTATAATTATTATTTACCAATAATTTTATGAGCTACGAGTATGTTGTAAAATAACATAATTGTAAAAGTAATGTTTCTAAATAAAATTTATATAAATCTTTATTATTCCTAATGTATTTTACATAATGTTAATGATCTCTTTACTCTTAAACTATACGTAAGTTTTGAGTGCCAAGAAAATATATGGCCAATAACTATTTGACTCAAATGCAACTGTCTGGTTGATTCTTTATTAGGTAAATACCTTCGACTAACCATAGTATTTCAGCTCGAAATTATGTCCTCTGAATAAACTTTCCTATCTAGATCCACGGCGTATCGTAAAGCTCCATCCGTATCATATAAAATGCAAATTTTAACTTGTCAAAAATCACGTCCGCAAATCGTGTACTATAAAAATGGGTACTATAAATTCGAAACGTAGAGCACGCCTTCCCCACTGACGGGGCCCATGTAAATTTACGACTTTTCGGTATTCAACCGGGAATTGCCGTACGAGGCGTGATTTGCGCTTGATAGCAAGAGCTCGTCGCTGTATTGCTTCTGGTTACTGGAATAATGTTTTTATTTGTATTTTCTAACACGTGCTCCCATATTGTCGAATAAAAAATTATAACTTGCTTCTATTCATGAGGATCGCATTAGATGTTAGTTATGTTATTATTTTTCAAACTATCGTGATTAGTAGACATTCGAAATGTCGGGTAAAGTGATAAAGACACGTGTCAAATACTATAGTTATGTTATTATTATTACTTGTACAAACTTATTTTATTTTAGGAGGTTAAGATTGCGTGTATGCACATTCACGTAATCTATCTAGATTCGTATTTAAGAATATTCTTAGAAACTTTCTTGAAAAATCTTTCTTTCCTAATAGTAAAATAACATGGCAGGTAATCTTCTAAAATCTGTTTATTATTACTTTACCTCAACGGTGAGCCTTTTGCGGTGGCTACAGCAAAATTCACGTGCTTATATCGGCACGCCCGAGGCAGCGCACCGCAATTTATCTGGTTATCCGAGTTTTCTACGAAGTGGATTGGAGTTTCATCGTCGTTAAGTCCCGTGTCTTTCAATGGATCGCTATGTGTGATGATGTGAAAATTCTGAAATGTGATTGGCAACTTCAGTTTCATCAATGCATAATGCGTAAAACTTTTAATTAACTTGTTATGATTCTAGAAAAAAACATCGCAAAAATCCAATTATAAAAATTATAATTTTTACGATTTTAGTGCCCAACTGAGACGCAATTTTGTGAATTTCAATTTTGTGAAAGTGTGAGGTGTACCTCGACTTTTGTAAGCTTGTGTTTTAGACACGTGATATTACGTGCGCCTTAAAACGTCGTGAAGGTAAACATTGTAAATTAACAAAAAGACATTTGCAACTATTGGCCATTTTATTCCTACGGGTAAATCAGATTATACTGAGAATGGGAAAGTCAAATAGGCACAAATAAAAGTTTTCCAGCTTGCTAGCAATTTTTCTGATTATTGTTGCATGCAAAAATAAATAGAAACTGTTAGCATTTTTGTAGTGCGTAATCTTTGCCCCGAGATTTTCCAAAGACTCTGTGAAAAACTCGCACCTACCATGTGTTTACATAATAGTCGAAGAACTATTAGTAATTTATAAAGTTAAGAAAAGCATCGTCGACTACATCTTAAGGTACTAAAATTCCAATGCCATGCATAGAGCTACCTATTATATATCTACGCTGTTACTCTAATTTAAGGATTGAGCTAAGCATATTATTAATCACTACATAGTATAAAGCAAAGTCGCTTTCCGCTTCCCGCGTATGTATGTTTGCTTATATCTTTAAAACTACACAACGGATTTTGATGCGGTTTTTTTTAATAGATAGAGTGATTCAGGAGGAAGGTTTAAATGTATAATAACATGCTACCCGTGCGAAGCCGGGGCGGGTCGCTAGTTTTATATAAATGCAATACCGGCTAAATCTGTTTTTTTTTTAAATATCAAGCAAAATGGAATTTACTTAAGACAGTTCAACACTGATGAACTGTCATGCTGGTTTTGCATTTATATGATTACTAGCTGACCCGTGCCCGCTTCGCTGTGCATAAGATATTTCTAATACCATCGTGGACTTTTTTGTAGACGTTTTTAAGGTGTACAATACTGTAGTACATTATTTTGATATATCTCGTGGGGTTCAGCCAGCATTTGCAATGTAAGCGCAAAAAAATGTGTTTATTTACGTCATCACATTAGAAACCTCTAAAATTATCAGTGTTTCTCTACTATATTATGCATGTTTTATACATAAACAATACGTACGCCCGGATAATCCGTCCTTCAGACGTAGGGAGCTCAGAGAGCCAGTAAATATAAACCTTCCTCTTGAATATCCGCTGTGTAGTTTTAAAGATATAAGTATACACACATACAGACATACATACAGACGCGGGAAGCGGGAAGCGACTTTGCTTTATACTATGTAGTGATTATGTATGCTTTGGGTAGAGCCAAGAGAACCTACTTAATAGAAAAATCTTGGGTTGAACGAGAAAGCACCCCAACTGCTATTTTTTCAGCAAACTCAATTTAAATTCAGATTAATAGTATGATGTCATTCCATCCAAATATGGTCAAGAAACTGCAACCACTCATAAGTGAAGAAAACTGCAGCTGTCGCTTTTATGTACAATACGAGTGGATGTAATTATTTATTTTGAAATTAAAATACCATCAAAAAAGTCATCCAATTCGCTTTGGCAGGTTCAACCAAAGATTGCGTGTTACCTGCATATTGTAATTATCATGTCGATTCTTACTTCAGTATATGCCATATTTGGTGCGTAGTGGCCAGCTTGTTTTGGCTCCGCCATTTTCTCCAGGATCAGGTAAGCAGCAAGGTTAGCCGTGTACGAGCACACAAGAATAAGTGCAAAGAACCACCACACTGTTCCCACAATCCTTCCAGATAATGATCTAAAATAAGAAGGAATTTCTAAATAGGTATCAATTTCATCTACATTGGGTTCCTAATTAAAAATCTTAAACATAGCGTCGCCCATTGTATTTTATAAATTAGGTTCCTACGCGTAGTTCTAAAAATCTAGCTATCTTAATTAAAATGCCTCGTTTTACGATTGTAAGCTTGAATAATTATATTGTTTGGGTAACAGCTATAGCAAGTTTGTTTAGGTATTAAAGATGTAATGCAAATGCCATGTAGCGAAACTAATGACCGTGGAGGCGCGTTCTAATTCCAGCTTTAATTTTACGACGCTAAGGTATACATTGAAAAATTAAGCGTTGAGATTGGAGGGCTGGAAAAGATTCGCCGAAAGAGATGAAACGGAGGATATAAAAATGTTCTGTTGCAGAATGTCTAACTGCCGATAAATAATTTTATTGTGGAACGTATCTTCTATCGGCGTGTATAACAAGGTGATTATCACCCTTATCCTCTCCCCACGGTTGCTGGTACGTTTTTGATAGGCACAATGTAAGAGGCACGCACGATTTAACACACAAAGAGAATTCAGGAATTCATCCTGAATCCATAGCCGTAATTCCGCAAATATATTGGGCAAAATTACTTATCCTAATAATATTATAAATGCGAAAGTTTGTGATAAGGATAAAATGTTATGTTTGTTTTCTAATCAAAAATATACGACAAAACGGATTAAGATGATTTTTGCTGTAGTATGTAGATAAAAAATCAGAATAAATATGGGGGAACTTATAATACGAAAAACAACCCCTCTAATATAAAAAAAACGCAAAAAAGTTGATTTTGGTATAGATGGCGCTGATGTGCAAAAAATTAGACATTTTAGACCGATAACATTGAGTTGTCATTGCAACGCATTCTACCAAAAAGGTTGAATCCAACCAAGGTCGGCATTGGAAATTCATTTTGTCAAAAAAGTCTGACATTAATTTGATTACCGCATTCTACCAAAATTCGTAATAAAATTAATTTTATCAAAAAAATCTGACATTACTTTTGACTACTGAATGATACGCATTCTACCAAAATTCGCAATTTGTTTTATCAGAACAAGGTTTAGGGATAACAATATAGGAAAAACATTTCTTTAAATTGCGACTATTGAAATTTGGGCAGGACAAAGTCTGTCACGGGTCGGCTAGTTTATCATACTTAAAATAATAAACTTATTTTGACATGCAAAAAAAAATGAAGCATATGTTATTGTACTGACCTTGGTACGACATCACTTCCTTGCTGCATAAATGATCCGAGTGAAAACCAAAATGAGTTCCAAATGCTGAAATCGTTGTGTAAAATTATCTGAAATATAATAATAATGAATCAACATATCATACTATATATTTACATTTTTAAACTTATTTACAGAAATTATCTTATACTAATAATATGTTACAGAATATTTACGAAACACCCAAGGTACATTTTATTTTACCGTACATATTATCTTGACGTTCAATTTTAATCCTGTATACAACCTAATGAAAAATCTATTATTTTACATAAACGGATAACGAGGCTTGCTATAAATAGCTGTTTTTTAGGGTTCCGTACCCAAAGGGTAAAAACGGTACCCTATTACTAAGACTCCGCTCTCCGTCTGTCTGTCACCAGGCTTTATTTCGTGAACCGTGATAGATTGACAGTTGAAATTTTAACAGATGTTGTATTTCTGTTGCCGCTATAACAAAAAATACTAAAAACAGAATAAAATAAATATTTAAATGGGGCTCCTATACAACGTGATTTTTTTTGTCGTTTTTTATAGATATTGGTACGGAACCCTTCGTGCGCGAGTCCTACTCGCACTTGGCCGGATGTTATCAATACCGATGTCATTTTTCTTGTAATACCTAAAAAACCACCTACCTACTCGATAATGACTTTATAAAATTTTATCAAACATTCTTTTTTCAATCTCAATGATTGAAATTAAAAAACTGAGTTTTTCTCGTATTTTCGACCGTTCCATTCGCCATGATCGCGTTACAATTTTAACTTGAAAGTTATTTGTTTGAGGTTGACATTTGTTTGTTTATACTCGTAATGTATAATGAAGGTTTCCTATAGCTAATTTTTTTATACCTTGTAGTGTAGAAATATATGTGCCAAATACAAAATCAATAGCACTTAATAAAGAAGTTGTAGTTTTATGTATATTAAATTAAATAAATTGGAAAATCTTACCTCGTTTGTACTGGTTATCGAGTGATCTAATTGTGTATCTGATATAGAAACTGACCGCCATTCGTTTGGTGAAAACCTCGATACAAGGAAAAGCACTATGCTCACGGCGAAAAAGCTGAATATTATACATAACTGAAACATAAATTAGTTCTAGTTATAGAATTAAAACTAATAAATACAAGAAAAAAGGTGGTAATTAGCCGTATTTCTATTTAAAATTGTTCTAGTTAGTTCATAAATTAGTTAGCCAGATTTTCTGCAACACGCATACAATTTAACTCAATAAGTCACCAATGGAAGTGTTGAAAATAATTCAGAACAAATTCTAATAAATCCATGAATTTTCTTACCCAAATCTCTTTTGAGAGGGGCTTGAGGAAGCCGAAAGTATCCGTAATCTTTTTAGCGTTTTGAACTTGCTTGATTGGGCTGACTAAGGACATAAATGGGTCTGTGAAGTCCACTAGACGTTCTCTTTCCGGCGTCACGGCTAAAGGTGCCACTGCTATATCTGCTTCCTGAAAAATATATATATATATAATATGTAATGTATACTTCTCGCGTTACGTGTAATCCTGTATAATCATCCCGTGATTTAATGGCAGGTACAATGTAACCTTTCCGCACCCTCAACTCCTTTTGCAATATTGATGTTGAGTAAAATAAAGTGCAGAAGCGAAACATTCTTATATGAGCAAGCAGAACGGATAAAGGGAGAATCCCCCGCTTAATATTAGATTTGCCGTCGAATTTGTGCGCAAAGTTAGATTCAAGTCAAAGGTTGGTCACGAGAAAATTCGCACGCCGTTCATTAAAACTAGAGTCGAACAAAGGAAACTTAATATAAACGCGAATGCTATCAAAGGCCCCTGGGGTGATCCCCAAATTTCAGTAAGTATATTATTTGCGAAACTAACCTTTTTAGCGAGCTCGTTCACTATACTGGACCAACTTTCAGGCGTACTTTCTCCGACAAAACTTCCGTCTTTAGCTAGCCTTATTTCATCTAAGACAACAATATATTATTTAGATTGCAATATACACTTTTTAAAAAAATTACAACTGCTTAATAATATCGTTCGTAAATTATACGTAATAATAAATTAAATACGTTCATACATTTTATTCCCAGCTTATTTGCAATTAAATCGGCGAGGTCCTTGCAGAATCCGTAATATCGCTCTTCTTTCTCTTTCTGTCCATACTCTATCGATTTTTGCATCATATACGGTTCATGTAACACTGTTGTTACTATATAAGTTTTATTGGTATCAAAAGCGGCTGCGGATGATGGACCGCTTTTAGGCGAGACAAGCTGCAGACCGTCTTTATCGTTCCATGTTCCGATCTAAGGAAAAATATTGTTTTACTATAAAATCTTACTACATTCATAAATTTACAATATTATTCAAGCATACTCATTGATATAGCGTAGAGCTTATATAAATGATATACCTTTGCCATAGCGCTTTGAATTGTCATTTCCACAACATGTAAGGTAAAATTACGACGATGCCCTTCTTCGTTGAATGAAATATTGCCAGTGAGACCTTCAATATCCGTCTAAAACATTTGAAATATTATTTCAGTATAAAAAGGTATGAACCGTGATAGCCGTGGGATAGACGTAGTGGCTGAACGGGAGGCAGGTACCTTGACTTTCAATCCCAAGGTCACGGATCTTCGTAAGATTGTTATCCACAAAATACGTGTCAGTCGAAACCAGCTGGTATTCTTATAAGCACCGAGGGGCTTGTAACCTGCACGCGTGAAATACTAACCACTGCAAAATGTGATGTGTGGATGTGCCTAGAGATCTGAGAGGATGTCCACCAGTTTTTTACATAGCCTAAAGTCGGAAAGCCTCAAGCATAAACTTGATATTAGGTAAGTACTTGAAAATTTTAGCGCTTTATTGAACAAAATTTATCATAAAATTATTATTAAATAGTCAAGCCAAATGGACTTTAAGATGTTTTTCGAAAATTTTCGAAGTCCAACATTTCCATATTTCTATATGTTATTTTATGGGTGTATTAGTGTCATTTTACTGTACCTTTTTAATAAGACGCGATATTTTATCACCGTGTTCAAAGGGTACCACCCAGCTTTTTCCAGGGTTGCAGTCAATCACTTTTGTAGAATTCGCTAATCCAGCGGCTCTTCGCAAGGCGTTTCTAAAAGCATCGGGTTTCTTCCTCCAAAGTCTTCCGAGAGCGTCTACCAGTACTTGAACTCCATCGTACATGAGAGCAGTTTTTGCCTGTTATATTTTTAGATAATGATAATGTTTGAAATATTTTTAGGTAATGTCATATTCATATTCATATTCATTTATTGCTCCAGTTGGTACAATTTAGTTTTTTTTTTTTTTTAATTTAATTTAATTTTGGTCTAGAAATTTTATTTCACCATCATTATGCTTACTTACTAATTCACATGACGAAGTCATGAACCGTTACCCTCGATATTCAAGAGCAAACATCAAGAAACTTGATTAAAAACTGTTTTAGGTCGAATTTATATCAAAAGAGATTTATATCATCAATGTGGTTCTAATGACGCATAATTATTCGTAGGTACGAGTACATTAATTAGTGGTTCATTTTAAAATTCAGGCAAGTAACTGGAAACTGGTGAAACGATACTTCTGTCGAAACTCCATTTATCTCTTCTACGTGGTTGCGCTCGCATAGTACCCTAATTAAACTTTATTATAACTTATCTACTATTATTGCAAAATGTAGTTAAAATAATAAGCTATGTAGCAAATAGCTTCATAATAAGGTGTCCGCGTTGCTCCCCAGCAGTAATCGGTTCCATTGCCACTTCAACTTGCTAATGTTGAAACTACGATTGTGTCCGTTATACGGGTTCTTCTACGGATTTATCACGTAGTGAAACTCACAACATTATCTTTCCATAGCCCGTAGAGCATCTTTGAGCTTATAAATAAACGAGTAAAACAAAAAAGATGCTTGGGTCGTAATACGATTTTATCTAGGTAGCTTTATTCACGTAACCTAATAAAAAATATTTTCCAGTAGGTAAGTGAGATAATAATACTCGTAATAAATTATTACCCTGCTTGAAATAAAGTTTCATGAAGTAATAATTTATGCAAGGTACTCACTCTGGGTTTCATTAGAGTGTACGTGAGTTAGTGAAATCTACATAATCGAGTGAATTCTGTCAAGACTTTCCCCTGGAGATGTCAACATAAAATAAAATAAAACCCAATCGCTCAGGTTTGTGTGTTACTTAATCGACAAAGATAGGTAAGTTAGATATTCATTGATATTTTACAATGGCACTACCCTGCTATTATAAGATTAGCACTTCACTAGATAGGTAGCAAGATAGGTAGGTTTGAGTAAAGCTAATAAAGCAAAAGAAAAGAAAAGCAGCAGATAGAAAATATAATAAAGCACTGAATACAGTAAGTAAGTAATATCCGAGAGTGCAGCCGCGCTGCTTTGTCGGGCTGAGCTACAAGCTGGCTGGCTTATTTCGTAAAAACTATGTTCATCATGTTATGGCTTTCAATGCAGTTTAGGTACCTATAGCTACATAGATTCTATAATAATTACTATGAAATAGGAATTCTCTAAAATGTATGAGGATACCTTATAAAAGAAAACAACCAAACAATAAGAGAGAAGAAAGACGCATTCTTATATATATTTATTTAGTGGTTCCATCCACACAACACACACAATGAATAAAAAAAAGCGGCCAAGTGCGTGTCGTTCCACGTGCGATGTAGGGTTTTGTAATTCACACAGCTAACATCGTTTTAATAAGTAATTTTCAATAGTATGTATACTAAAAAAAAATATTATTTTTCAAGTACATTTTGTAAGTTGGTCGACTATTACGTCTTACTCGTAAACTTATAGATCCTACTTAGCCGTGATAGTTTTGCTTTTAACTTCATTACAATATGATGTACTACTATCGTGAATTTTTTCACGCCTTCAAAACTAATAGTTTAGCTTAAAAGGGTGGAGGGAGGATAGGGGGACACTCGACTATAACAGAAATTAGCACTTTAAAGCTTTATATTTCAAAAATGTTTTCACAAATCAATATTTCTGTCAAAATATTTTTTAAATATCTATCCAACGACACCCCCACATTGGGGTACGCGAGAAAAAAAAATAACATCCCCAAATTAGGTGAGTAGGGGAGGTACCCTAAAAAAATTGTTTTTGAAGATTTTTATGTATTTATCAGCATGAAAATCAAATTACAGTTTTCTAGCACTAAGCGTCTTTGAGCTATGCTGCGGACAGACGGTTATGGCGAAACTATAAGGGTTTCTTGTAGGCTAGAAAATGTTCCATATAACACGAGTTGGCAAATACAAAGAGCATACATTCAAGTGACGAAATGTATCAGCTAAATAACGACTGACTGACCAATCCTACAATATAGCATACAAACAAAAAAAAAATAGACAATGCATTGAAAGCCATAACAATGATAAACATAGTTTTTACAAAATAAGCCAGCGGAATTGTAAGGAGTTGGCCTAAGTTAAAATTCTTCCATAAGCAGAAACAGAGAGCATAAGCGAGTTGTGCTGAAGTCTCGCCACAAGTTATTAGTGACTAAAAAATCTACGTGTTTCATTTCTATGTAAAAATAAAAAACCGGCCAAGTGCGAGTTGGACTCGCGCACGAAGAGTTCCGTACCACTATCTATTAAAACGGCAAAAAAATCACGTTTGTTGTATGGGACCGACCCCCCTTAAATATTGATTTTATTCTGTTTTTTAGTACAACAGAAATACATAATCTGTGAAAATTTCAACTGTCTAGCTATCAGATACAGGTTTATGAGATACAGCCCTGTGACAGACAGACGGACAGACAAACGGACAGACGGACAACGAAGTTTTAGTAATAGGGTCCCATTTTTACCCTTTGGGTACGGAACCCTAAAAACATCTAAGTGAACGTATATTTTAACTAAACGCTATTAACGTTGGCCATGCGGTGTTTCATTTACCAAAATATAGCGAAAACATTATGCAAGTTTAATTTCTGTAAGTTATAGTTTTTGACGAAGCAATTACGAAATAAACTGAGTTGTTCTCGTATTTCGGAACCTGCTATTGCATTCATAAAAGCGCCACGTTATATTTAAAAATGCACTCGTTTGTTGTATTTAACTAGGCTTTATTTGTGCTTAAACATTCTAATGTTTTTTGTGGAGATAAATGGTTGTATACCAGATTTTTCCCTTTATATTATGTCTGCGACTGACTTAGGTTCGAAATATGAGTAAACATTTCTAGATTTGCAAATACGTTTACTCATATTTCTGCAAACATTTACAAAAGATTTGTTTGCTCTTTATATTTGCTTCTATGCTCTTGCTACACTTTACCTTTCGAGGTATTTGCGTATTTAAAGCTAAGTCTATTGCACTAAAAAGATAACAGGTTATAGGAAAATACAGTTGCAATTTTAGGTTGCATAATATTTTTATTGCTTGGTTGAACATCCATTTAGAATTAGAAACAAAGTAGAATTTACAATGCAATAACCTACATTATTTTTAACATTGATAAAGTTACCTAATAGCTTGAGCAATCATTTTGAATAGGAAGTATTTGAATAAGGAACGCTTCAATGAATTATATTAATTGAGGCTGTAGGTGCGGTCGTACGAATGTAAATAATCGTTGCACTTACCGATATGCTCCCTTTGAATCGGGGGTCCATTCGCCTCAAACCGTCCATGAAATCGCGTACAATCTTACGAGAGAGATCAACGATGCGGAACCCCGTAATATTGACTGCTCCGAACTCCATTACCTCATTCTCCCAATGGTCATCCATAACCTGTTATGGTGAAACGCATAGGTCTTCATTGTGTTAATGGCCAGTAAAGTTTGATAAACCTACGATACTAACACATATATTTAACGAACTGTTTATTATGGTGCTTGTGTCCTCAAAAGTTCAACACATAAAAATATTAATTGCCCGTAAAAAGTTTCATGAAGACGTCGCAGAGTACATTGAGTAAAAACACAATTTTATTTACGCGTCGAACAGGACAGAGCTTCGAGTCTTATTGAAACCGAACAAAATAAAAGTTCCGTCGATCGACGGCTCATATTGGCAACAGCTTTGAATACTCACGAGTCCGCTTAGCATATAGTGATATGTCCTTCGTCCCAATTGCACTTTTCGAACATGCTCGACCAATATGCTTTTGGCGTTTTTTGCGTTGCAATCAAGCACTATATGTTTGTTTCCCCAGCGGTCGAACTTTTCTAATGCCATCAAAAAATCTATGGCATCAGAGGCGTTCATGATTCTTTTCACAAGTGAAACTTTGAATAATGTTCGTCCGGGTTGAATGGACTGGTAGAGCTGCTGGAGCCTCAATAAACCTGTCGATAATACATAAAACTTATTACGAACAATATAAATCGAATCAGCCGAAATCTCATATTGTCGATAATGGATAAATTACGAGTGTAACTGTTAGGGACATTGTGTATTATTGGGCTGGCTTTTCGCTATAGTAGGAATATCTGTTTGCGCTGCAGAAATAAAAATGAAATCAATTGACCTTAACTCCGTAAAATATCATAATTGTATTTCTGTTCTTGTCCCACATTATTAGGGGTCAGCATAATCTCACCACGCTTCATGTATACAGCTTTCTTTTATATTAGCATCACCTTCACGCATTCTTCTTTTCTTTTTAAATCATCTTTTGTAATTTCCTCATTTTACCACCATCTATTTTTATTTATCTTTCCATTCCCTTTCGTTTTTCCTCTCTTTTAATACAGGCAGATATTTTATTCAAACATTCATTCACACTTTTTGTGTATCATGTCAATATAAATTCAAAAGTTGTAGAAAATGATGCGTATGTAAAATTCATAGCAAATGAACACAAAAAAACTAACATAGAGGTATTTTTTCATAAAACATTTTGACAATAATTATGTGAGCGCCATTTTTTCAAGTACCGAGATCGAGCAAGCAAAAAATGATTACACTTTTATAACTTCGCTTTGTTAAAATCACCACTATGCCAGTGAACAAAAAATAAAAAGCATAAAATAATATTATGTTGGCGCTAGAAGCACATCAACGTGTGTATTATGTGTATGTATATAGGCAAGCCCGTATCCCCGGCTCTCCTAAACCAATTCGAGTTCGCACGAATTTTATCGAATTAAACGCTCCATATAAAACAAGTGAAACGAAAAAGGGACAGAGCGTGCTTTGACGAAAAATAAAAAAATATTTTACGTTGAGTAAATGGAAGGGCGATGTTTTAGAACTATAGGTATATATTCATTATTAATAATGACACCACGGAGCCTGTTACTTTGGCAGCTGGAGAAAGACGTAAGAGAAGTTTCCGAGGATAAAAAGACGATAAAGACGGGCGTAACGTTGAGCAAAACTAACACACTACTTGACACCCTTAGCCGTCTACACCAGTGTTACCCCTATGCGCTACCTCTAATTGGCGGAATTCTCAGAGGGCACGTTTGGTGGATAGCCTAAGTACGAGTTATTAATACTACTTGTATTTAATCATCATACAGTATTGAAAGTCGTATGTCATCAGGATCATGTCAGCTCAAAAGTATTTTATGATTAAAAATATTTCTTCATAGTCTGGTGATGAGTCTAAGACTAGCTCTACTTCGAGTAAAGATGAATTACCTTCGTAAAGAGAATAAAATTAACAAATGTATCAATGAACTCCAAAAATGTAATCGAGTTACGTCAATGAACTCCAAAAATGTAATTACGTCAGTTTGCGATTGCACATTGTTTGTATTGTATTGATCATTATACAGATTGGTAATTTCATGAACGCGCGTTTATTCTTTGTCCCAAATGCCGATGTATACAGACACGTTCGTATATTTATACATACCTAGGAATACCTAGGTATGTATCATGCGCATTCATAATAATGAATGCGCATTATGCAGCAATATTCGTAGGTATGAGGTGTATGAATGACGGACAATAGAGGAAAATGGGATCAAGCATTTGTAGCGTCGAATGTTTGGCATTTGAATTTGATTGTTCCATGATAAATGTAGCGATTTTAACGATAAATTATTGGTACCTGAATTAATGTGGTAATGACACCGAGGTGGTACCTTATAAATTTCACAGATGAATTTACAAAATGTCAAAACAGTTTCTGCAACAAATAACTGACCTGCAAAAATGTATTTTTTTTAGTGTAAAAAAGAACAGGTAGGTAAAAAAAGTAATTAAATATCTCTGATTCCATTTTTTCAGTTTTATTGAAAACCTTCTTATTGTGTTTTACTAGCTATTCGAATTTTATATTTTTTGCGCACTCGATGACAATGTTTTTTTTTTCTTTTCGAATTTCTATCAATGGATTTTTTTATCAGGGCGACTTTCATGTTTTCGGGAAACATTTCCGATTTTATTTTGAATATAAATACTATTCAAAATGTTTTGTACACAATATGCTAACATGCAGTTGTTTATGGTGAATCAGGTAGCAACATCAGTGCCGCTGCAGAACTTATCGAGAGTAATATCACAACGAGAGATAACTCAACTAGTTACACCGAAGCCATAGTAAGCGATTAAATAGCGGTCGACATGACGTCGGTGGTGATAGACGAAACTAACTAAATTATATCGCAGACGTGCTTGAGGTAAAACAGGAGGACACAGCCATATCGTTGCAAACTATCGAACTATACTGAATTTAAGAAGTAGACATTATTGTAAAAATAACGAAAAAGTCAGAAGTATGAGCATTATGATGTAGGTGAGATGTACAAAGTTCGATAATAAACTTTAACTCCCCTTTTTACCCTTTTAAGAGATGAAATTCAAAAACCTCTTAAATACGTGCTTTTTTAATTGTATAGAAGAGCATAAATACTAAATTTCAAGTAATTTTGATAATAAACAACGAATTTGTCATACAAACTTTAACACCCCTTTTACCCCGTTAAGGGATGAAATTCAATTCAATTCAAAACAAAGCATCACGACACGTGTTAAATTATTTAGGAATCTATGCATGTCTTAACATATTTTTAGGTGAAAAAATGGAAGTATTTTTTTGGAAAAAAACGTTTTAATTTAAACGAGAAAAAATTACCAATAACACTTTTATACTCAAACTCAACCTCAAAAGGTTATTTCAATAAAATCAAAAGAATCACTTTGTAACGTCTTAGGAGCTAGGTGAAGCTACGCATATTCTTCGCGACCAAGCCTAGAAGATTCAGGCCTAGAATGATTCTTTCCCTAATGCTATGTAGAGCTCCAGTGTGGTGCCGATCGAACAATGTGAAGGCTCAAACAAGACAAATACATATAATATAATGGATTCCCTCTAGACAGCGAGCAGGCGCATAATCCATTGTCAACTTAAAGGGAAGCTATAACAGTTTTGTTGTTAAGAGATAAATGTGCGGCTGGTGTGGTAGTGAAAGTTTAGTCGCACCCGGACTGTTCACACCATATGCTGCTGAAACCTTAGCCCTTAAGGTTCTGCACCCGTCAGCCGACTAATGGGCTTGGACGCAGATGTTTTTACCGCAGACAAAGTGCGTTCAAATTTTCTGAACTATCTGTTGCTATCTATCATCATGTTTATATTAAACATAAGTGTTAGTACCTATAGTGTGTGTTCAATCAATACAGAAATAGCACGCAGCAACATTTTTAATCGCATGTAGGTAGAATTGGAAATACGAGTATAACATTACTTACCTGATACTTTTTCTTTTTACCCTCGTACGAACAGAAACAAATCAAATCCATGGCTTGGTTTTCATGAAAGAATAAATTGCATAAACATGCTATGATTTTATATTTTCATGCATGGTACAGTTTTATTGTTCACACAATCCGACGATACATAAACTGTACTGTACTTTGTTGCATGCTCTGCTTATGGCTTTTCACTGTAGTGGATTTACGAATAATTTTACGTCTTTGAATTGACCACTTGTCTTGTTTATTCGTATTATGGATATTCATTTATTTATTGCTCCAGTCGGTAACAATGGTCTTAATCTAATAATTACCTACTAATCTATAAAATATATATAAATATAATAGAAATCTTAGTTTATTAAGTATTTACCATAAATTATTTCATATTATAAAAACATTTTTTTATAGAAAGTATTATGTTTACTCGTACTTGTAGATATAGAAACAATTAACCGATAAGACAGATTCTATATAAACTATTTTTCAAAAAAAAACATTGCTAGATTTTAACAGAACGAAAGTATGTCAAATACTCGTATGCGGTATTATTGCTTAAAAACGATATACGTTCCTGCTCATTTTCTGACAGCACATGTGAAACCAAAGCCCCGATTACCATTTCGAGATTGCGGCGAGGTGACGAGCGCGCTCCGTTGACTAACTGTTCATTTCGTTCTAGCTCGCATCGCAGAGCTGCTCGTCTCAAAGTCTCAGTGAGAAAAAGGACTTTGAGCACCTTGCCGCTGTGAAGGCAGGCTTCTTTCAAAGACTTTGACTTCTTCTGACACAGAAATTAAATGTACAAGAATTTTTTAATTGCCAGCCTTTTACGAATTCAATAAAAGTATCATTCAGACATCGAAGCACTTGCAAATATTATAGTTTTATATAAAATGGAAGCTACGAGCCCCAGCGACGCACTGGAATTCAATTTATTCAATATCGCCGTCCTAAGACGTGACTATAGCTTTCTCGCCGGGTAACGCATACCGCAGCGTCAATTTACTTTTCAAATCAAATCACCCTGCTAAGATATTGAACTAAAGTGTCAATGCAACACGATAATAATTTTTTTTTTTTGATGGCTTTTAAAAGCCACTAGAAAGAGAAAAAGAGGCTAATTAGGTCTAATTAGGCTTACTTTCTAACTTTGATCGTTAGCCTAAAAACGCCAAACTAAATTCTAGGTTAGCAATGTTCAGCTAGAATCTTGAGCATAAACAAAATCGTATTTTTTCCCAGTTCCATTATAATAATATCTAATAACGTATGTATGTATAAAGATTAACATTATTGTTATAGATGCTGGATCTAAAATCAAAACCACAAACATTAATTTGCGGTTTAGGAATCTGTATCCATGAATAGACATAATAAGGGTCATTAATAAGATAATTATTATACGTGTTAATCAATTCTACATTAAAGGTACTTTGCAGTTAGTGCTGACCAGTGGTCAGCACCACTGGTCTCTTTTTTGGAATGTTTTACCTCTATGATTTACAATTTCTGATTTAGAAATAGAGTCATGCGGAAATCTTTCCTTCGTCTTCGAAGAAGGAGTTGAGCTCATTCAGATCTAGATTCATGAGGGATCTCCATACGCTGATCCCAGTCTCTCCTCCAAAGTCTTCAGAGGCTTATATTTTCCCGACGAAATATACCTAATGTACACCAAAGTCAAACTATGCCCATATATCTACTACGTGTAGTGAGATCAAACAGCGTTCTTATAGGGTCAATAATAGGCACTTAAGTTTATGGTTTGTGGGCTAATGGAAGCGACGGCTACGACCGCAATTTGATAAGTAAAGTGCGCCTGGTGCTGTCTTTCGAAGCGCATGTACTTCTGCGACATTTCGTAGTGCTTTGTTTTTTCTAGCAGATTTTTATATTGTTATATCAACTGCTTCGAAATTAAAAATACAATTCACGCGTTTCGCTTTATTTGTATTAGTGCAAGTTATTGGAACGTTACAGATTTGTTCAAACATGTAGAATGCAACTTCGGTAAGATGGTTATTGGGTTTTTTAATAATGAAGAAATAAATTTACCTTCTTTTATTAGATTTGCAATGCCGTTAAGTTCGATACCATTTTGGGAAGTTCTTTCTCGTTATCTACAACGATTGGATCGGTTTTTTTTAAACAATTGTGATTCTGGGTGTGACAGTAAATATAATTATATTTTGTTGGATAACAATATTTCATTCATTTGAGTGATGCATATGATGACATACAAAGTTACGGTTTAAGATATTTATTTCTCAAAAGAATACAATTCACTTAATAAAGAAATACAAGATAATTTACTTACCTAACGTAAGTATAAAACAGAGATAGGTACGAGTCGGAAAGATACTCGTATTACTTATTTCAAAAAATGTTCAAACTAGATAGGTACTTACAACTAATTTACAATTAAAGTAACAGTAACAAAGTTCTACAATTAAAACAATTTCTTCAGAGTATTTAATAGTACATACTCATGTATAACAATAGGATGATATAACCTAAGTATTCAAAGTGACCTAAAACGAGCAATAAGATAAGTTTATGACCTATCTAATGTCTATTCTACACCCTATGGGAAAATGATTAATTGAAAACCGCAGTAATCGATTGGAATTCCAGAGAAGCGGACAGATACGTTATCGGCATAGCTACCTACCGTCCTTCCTACCGCCTTAATTCATTTACGGTGGTGCTGCAAGCAAGAACATGACACGTATTACGCCCTGTACGTAAACTGTACTGAAACTTACCTACTCATAGTAAAACTTGTTTAAATCATTATTTAGCTATTCGTTATTTTGATTTATTTTATTTTATTTAAACGTTTTATCTCAATGCAAAACGCAAAATAATATTTCTCGCTAAATTTAGTGAGCTCTATGATAAAAGAAGTTTTTGAAAAAAAATTGGCACCCTTCCATCAGCTTTAGGCACCCCATTAAAGCGACTGCAACGACTATTAGCCGCAGCCACCGTTTCACCGCAATCGTTTTCGTGTCGACATTTTACTATCGGAGGAGTCAGCTCTGTTGTAATCCCCGCCGACCTACTCGTACAATTTACGATTTATAAAACCGCCATTTTATGTTTTTAAGTAAAAAGATAAAGGATTTAGTAAACATTAACCCCCAGAAACTTACTTTTTACATAAAATAAACTTCATTGCCGTTCTATGAACCTTGTGATCATAGATTTTGGCATGTTTGGGAATGTACAATTATACACAGAAAAAGTTTTTCACGCTTTTAACGCATTCGTTTTCTATAAAAATAATTTACACACATACAGCATCACCCAAAAAATGATGTAGTCCTTCCATTCCATTCATACCAGGATTCCATTGTATAGTGCGTATCAAAAGCTACAAGTGCCTAGTACCAGGATACCATAACACAGAAATCCAAAACAAATATGATATCATGCAAACATTTATCCCACGTGAGATCGTAGGATCGCGAGGAGATCGTACACACACTTCTTACCCCACCGCCGGGCACGTTCGTTTTAAATATCCCATCGAACGATCTTTAGAAACGTAATATAAATATTAAAATTTACGTAATTATGACTAAAACTTACCATCGTGCGAATCATACATGTAAATTATTTCTTTCCAACCATAGTGGATGATTGTGTCGGCAACTGCCTTGTGGTAATCCGGTCTCATGCTCACAGCGTAGTCAATTAATCCTGACGATGGCGGTATCACCTTCAAATACAAATCGGTTAGGATACAATTCTAGGTTCTTAGGTTTATTAATTGGTGCCTTTACTCAGACCACAAACATGAGCTCGGTTAAATCGGATGCGGTAAAGAGATCTTTACATAATCCCCGCATTGATTGCCTCAACTCAACAACCCTATAGATTTAGCATACGAGCTATTTTGATTGGTGTCATCCAAGTACTCATAACAAATCAATTTCTATATAAATATGATCGTATTTCTTTTGTTGTTTTCCGTAAAATATTATCTAAATTGCACTCTTCTTGATATCAGTATTTATAATCAAATTGTATGATTTTGTTCGAGATAATATACAACTTTGTCTACTAGTAGTTCGTTAGGATTATCAATTTACCACAACAATCTAAGTTCATAAAGTGCTTGTAGAAACACTATATTCTTGGACAAGAAATTAACCTTAGTAGATGTGCAGGTGGTTAGCCAAAACTTTCACTGAGTTAACGAACAGAGCAAGTTTGCTTTAACTTGAAACTAATGCTTTGTTAGCTCCATATTCTACGATAAATTCATACAGAAACAAATTATCAGCAGTATTCTCAAACTTAATAATTCATTGATACATCAAAATTTACTGTTATCGAACATTCGAGGAATATTTTGTAGCAATTCATTTTATTTTACGATATTACAAGTATTATCAATGTTTTTTTGATGACTTGTATAGCAAGACAAGGTCTGGTCACCTATCAATTTAATTAATATCGAATATGTAGTAGGTATTTATTTATTTTCTTGTTTATTAGAAGAATTATATTGGCAGGGTTAGCAACATTCGTTAAAAATATTTATAGCTTCACTCATCTCATTGAAGCTTAATCATGTACCTTTACTTCGTACAGACAAGCTGTCACTCACGTGATAATATGCGAATAAAAAATATTTTTAATGTACATATTTGAACGCTTTCAAAAGGGGTTCTCAATTCAGCAGATATGTTATTTCTTTTTCGTGGATGTATACACCGTTTACTCCGTAGCGTTTGTTCCGATTCTGATAGTTTTTTTCCCTATCTTGTCGAGGATAACAGAATGTCTCATATAAATTGTATTTATAAGGAAATAGGGTTCCCACAAAACATAAAAAAACTACATTACAATTTAAAAAAATGTTTTTTTTAAGTTTTTATGAATAAAAATAAAAGGATCTTTCATTAAGCGCTTCCTAGCTTTCAATTTAAATAAAACATCCCACCAAAAACATTCTGTAAAAAACTAGCCAAGTCTCGATGGAGCTGCTTGTTTATCTCTAAAAAGTAATGAAATCTAGACAAAGTCGTGTCAAGTCTGAGGTTCTTTACTGCGATTTCTTTATTATTATAGAATGTTGTGTGACTTGACCGTTGAACATTCTTTATACGATAGTGGGTACAAGTCAATTTTGTTTACACGTAATGTTATATATGTTGTAACTACCTATGTTTGTTAAGCGAGATAATAGTCCATACTGGTATTGGTAATTGGACGCTAGTGTCTCATTTTAGGCTGTTGTTGATCGTGCAACACATGCATTCAGCATTGACAATGCTGACTTCTGCTCTCTTCTTTTTGGAGCGTCAAATCGACCACCGATCTAACATAAAGCAACGTATTTTTTATACTGTTTGTTTCAGGCTCGCCTTTACATAAGTATTATTGAAATACGCAGCTTTATCAAGCCTACAATTGACTGGTTATTGAATCAACGTTTTCTAAGTGGCAATTTTCCATCGTCAATGGGTAGCGGTTCTGGCAACAGATTGGTGCAATGGTTTCATGGAGCACCTGGTTTTGTATCCTTGTGTACTCTTCAACGGCCAAGTCACATAACATTCTATAATAATAAAGAAATCGCAGTAACGAACCTCAGACTTGACACGACTTTGTCTAGATTTCATTACTTTTTAGAGATAAACAAGCAGCTCCATCGAGACTTGGCTAGTTTTTTACAGAATGTTTTTGGTGGGATTTCACTTCTTTTTGTAGAAACGTGGGCTTATTGATTTATTTTATTAGATTTTCTTATTTGACACAGTTTTTTTGGAACGAAGTTCCTTATGGCGCGTTGCGAAGGAGGCTAGATGGAAAAAATTCAGATGAAAAGTTGTCACGACACGTTTTGCTAGTATTTGGAGTAGTATTGCAGAACTGGCAATTTAACTCTGACAAGACAAGATTTGTCCGCAAGCTTTTTGAAACCACTTCCCAGTTCCTCTCGAGTCTTCCAATATGCAATGTTGGTGATTTGAGCGAGTACTCCCAGATCCTTCAGGTCCTGGGTCAGTTTAATTTTGCACGGATGCAGGCTCAAGTCAAAATAAAGTCAAAGTAAAATGGGCGAAAAGCGCCCGAACAAAACACCCATTTTGATAAAACAATTTTATCATTTGCACGTGTTGTTGAACGCTATATCCGTCCGTGGTGATTTGGCAAAACAGACTGAATATATAAATAACAGCCAATTTGACAGATGTAGCTTAAACAAGATGGCCGCTATCAACTTTTAAAGTTCGGAAGTCTATTAGAAAACCCTTTATCTGTTAGTTTCATATAATTTTGGTGACGGAACCGAATATCATTTACGTAGTTTAGAAATAATCCTCAGTTAGAAGTTTGTTTCTCTTTCAATTTTGAAATGAAATGTCGTAAGATAGTTTCTTATATCACTTCAACGACTTACCTTTTCGGGAAACCATGGAGTTACAAACGGCATTTGAAAAGTGTTGGTGTAGGAATGAAGAGTGTCGAATGATTCTGGTGTCACAGCTCCAAGCATGGCGAACACTCCACGTGCAAACTGGTTGCAAACTGTATAACAAAAATACGATTTACTCCTAAATTTTTTTTTGGCATCGCTTATGCACATCTTGTTGTTTTTAAACCTTCGATTTAAAAACCTCTGTAGATTTGAAAAGTGGTCACTATTCCGTAATTATGGTACTTTTATTATATAAAAAAATAAATAAAATAAATAGGATCACGACTGTAATCCCCAAGTACGGTAGACATCCTCTCAGATCTCCAGACGCTTACATCCTTTGAAGATGTCTAGTAGGGGTAGTCAGAGGCACGTCCAAACATTATATTTGGCACATGCCCACATTTTGCAGTAGTTAGCTTTTATTATATATATTAGCTTTTCCAACCAAAAACTTCTGGATACTTTAATAGTACCTAAAAATACTTAGATATTATGTAAATAGGAATAGTAATATTTTTATTATTATTGTCATTGCAACCTCGGTTCCAAAAATAACGGGTCAGTCACATAAACCCGAATATCTCCCGAACTACGTATGCCATCCTAATGAAACGAAGACTGTTCAATTGAGAATTTAATTATACAGAGAAAAAATAAAAATAAAACTTAGTTGCACCCACAATATTAATCTCTAAATTAAAAAAAACTAAAGTAGTCATATTTTTCTTAAGATTAAATTTTTTTTATGATTGTTTTTTTGCTGTTTTTCATCACTTTCTTCATTTAATACTTTGTATTGCCTCCACGAGCTCTTCTGACAGCTTCCAGGCGATAAGGCATGCTGTACACCAAATTTCGGAGCCGGTGCTGAGGAATACCTTCCCATTCCTCCACCAGTGCTTGTTTGAGCTCGGGAAGCGTGATTGGTGGGGGGGTTTCGACCTTTCACGCATCTCTGAAGCTCGTCCCAGGCGTGCTCGATGAGGTTCAAGTCCGGGCTTCGCGCTGGCCACTGCATGAGTTCGATACCGACCTCTTCAAGGTAGTCTTGTATGTACAATTCTGGCGGTATGGGTACGCGCATTATCATGCATTAATATGCCATGCCGGTCCATCCTGGCCATGAAAGGACCTACATGTTCATTGAGGATCTCTTCCACGTACCTCTCTGCATTTAGAGTTCCATTTTGAATGAGTACCAGCTTTGCAGAAATCCCAGCCCAAACTTGTACGGAGCCTCCACCGTACGCCACTTTTTCCTCCACACACGCTTGATGGAAGCGCTCCCCTGGTCTTCTGTACACCGACTGCCTACCATCATGCTTGTAAAGCATGAATTTAGACTCGTCCGTGAACATTACCCTAGACCAATCGTCTAGTGTCCAGTTTAGGTGCTCGCGCACGTATCTCTGTCTTGCAATTCGATGTCCCCGTTCCAGTTTGGGGCCATTTGCGGGCCTCAATGGTTTCAAATTTGCTTCAGCAAGACGTCTTCTTACTGTTTGAGCGCTTAAATTGCCCCTCCAAAGCGAATAAAGTGAGTTTTTAGACCAACAGCAGTTTGAAAACGATTTAAGAGCATTGTAGCCACCAGTGGTCTGTCTTCCCTGACCGTTGTGCATCTTGGTCTGCCAATTCCTGGTCTTCTAAGGTGTGATCCGGCCTCTTAGTAACGCTGGACTACCCGCTGAACAGTCGACAAAGATACACCAATGTTTCTGGCTGTTTCATGCTGGCTCCGCCCAAGTTCCAAAAAAGTTAGACAGAATAGAAATGGAGAGCATCCAATAATGACATTAAACAAAAATATTGTTTTTAAAAATAGTCATTATTTTTAATTTTGTTTTTCTGAAGTTTATAAGTTAATGAAGTTTTTTTCATCAACCAGTTTAAATAATATGCTATTAGAAGCGCAACTAAAAAGTCTTTATTCTGTTTTTTATTTCATTGATCTAACTTTTACAGTTCTGGAGGTATTTCAATTTTTGTGACTGACCCGTAATTTTTGAAACCGACTGTATTTTAAAAGTTTATTGTCTATTAAAAAAAAGACTTGTACATTTCACTCAGCCAACGAAGATTTCTTTTCATTAAATAAACGTTTGAAAACTGTGAGCTGTTGAATCATACATTACCTAACTCTCTAAGGTTTTAGTACTTAAGCGCTGTATACACATTTCCGGGTCAAAGCCTTTCGAACTCTGGGTTGTCGGGCTCAAAGTCCCGTCATGGAAGTGCCACCCATGTTCACACATTTCCGAGAAATCAGTATACATACCTATATAGTGTATACAAGTCACACTATGTATAAAATATGTGTATGTGTATATATTAGTGGATGTAGTATATGAAATATAGTTTTATGGTCTCAGTGACATTAAAATTTGGATAGCACTGACGGAGCGTACATGATCCGGGCAATGACGGTCCAAATGTCTCAGGACTTATTTATTTATTTATTAAAAATGAACTGCCAATAATCTTTATATCTATACATGTTTAATGCTATGTAGTAAGTGAATAATTCCGATACAAAAGCCAATTACAGGCGATCACAACGTTGACAAAATGAACTACCGAGATCAACAAATTCTTAATTAAGTTTTACTTATTAATATAAAATATTAACTTTTTAAAAGTAAGGACTCAGACACTTCATACAAAAGCTAGCCAAGCATTTTTTTCTCGTCTCTGAGATTACGCTAAAAGGCTCCTGACTCGGATAGTGTAGCCATTCAGAAGAAAAAATAAACCTAATTATTCAAAAAATATTTTATCAGTGGCAAGAAAAACTCAAGTTGTCAGTCAAGGTATGATTAAATAAGACAATTTCACTTTATTTTAAAGTTCATTAAGTTTGGCTCCTCTGACAGGCTTTTAAGGTAATTGTGTTAAGGTGCAATTACACTGTAACAGAGTTGGTAGGTATGTCATTCAAAGCTAGCCTCCCAGTTCCCAAAAGCTTGATTAAATCGTAGATCAATTTAGTACAATATGAATGCTCAATTGCCTATATTTCATATAATCGTACAATACATGTTAATTGTACAAATTATTAATTATTATTGTGAATCAGGAAACAATACATTAATATTACAAAACAGAGTTAAATCTTGCGATTTAAAAATAACATTATTTTATATCACATAAATAAAACCGGCCAAGTGCGAGTCGGACTCGCGCATGAAGGGTTCCGTATTATCTATACAAAACGGCAAAGAAAAACACGTTTGTTGTATGGGAGTCCACTAAAATATTTATTTTATTCTATTTATAGTACCTATTTGTTGTTATAGTATCAATATACATAATCTGTGAAAATTTCAACTGTCTAGCTATCACGGTTCATTAGATACAGCCTTGTTACAGACAGACGAACAGAGGGACAGCGAAGTCTTAGTAATAGGGTCCCGTTTTT
The DNA here is from genome assembly GCA_912999785.1 of Hydriomena furcata. Taxonomy (NCBI): domain Eukaryota; kingdom Metazoa; phylum Arthropoda; class Insecta; order Lepidoptera; family Geometridae; genus Hydriomena; species Hydriomena furcata. The sequence continues at coordinate 8,777,539 of OU538821.1, forward strand.
ACCCTTACGGTAAGGATCCCTAAAAAATGAGATAAAAAAATAAAAGCGTTGTTAAAATGTACACTAAGGAGAATAAATTGTAGTACGTGCTATGTTTTATTTACTGTCCATTCGTTTTATGCTAGATAGTGCTCTTAAGATTATAAATTGTTGATTTGTTACCATAACAAGATTCAACGATAAAATCAAGCGCCTTAAAGACCTTACCTCCGTTGGAGGAATAAATAAAAGCAATACTTTGAGTTGAGCTTTCTTAACGAAATTTAAAATGCCCCCGGCTCTCTGCGATGGGATTACGAAGTTCAGTTTATGTTGGAGGCACTTAACCCGAAAAGAAAGCAAAGAGGTGGGTGGGGTAGAGCGAGATGCTCTCTTTATCTCAAAAACGACTACAAACTCCCAGACAGAAGTTAAGTTACAGTCCAATAAAATAAAACAATATTATAAATTTGAGTCGTGTTGGCCGATTGGAAGGTAACGTGGCTTTCCATGGTTCGTTCCTGGCCTTGCAACAATAGATTATTTTATTACAAAAAAATATATGCATTAAAACACGAGCTCAGAACGGGGCAGAAAAACATCGTTAGGAAACCAGTCTTCAAAAATGAATTGCTGTTCGAAGGTCTGGCTATAACTTAAAAACGGCAGGACAGATTCTTGGTCAGAACCTATAGAATGCTATTTACTGTCAAATATAAGTTTGGACGTGTCTCTGACAACCTCTTACATCTTTAAGGGTCTAAGCTCTTCAAGCACTCAGATTATTAAGCATACCTAAATCTATACTTTGATGCACCATAGTACCATGTCTTTAAGGCGCTCCCTGTCGACGATTGTTTTTGTTCGAAACGAAAAAAGAAATACTTCTTTTTTCGTTTCGAAAAAGAGCAATCGTCGACATACAGCCCCTTAAGATGTGGTTCAATAAACTTTGAACTTTTATACCACAACAAATAACGGAACTCAAAAATACTTCCGGGTTTTATAACATGATTAAGTTTATATTATACTAGCTGTCCCGTGCCCGCTTCGCTGGGCGACAGACATTTTTAATTGTGATCAATTTGTATGGGTATGGCTCGAATAAGGACATTCCATATGTATCATATTTGTTTATGTACTATCAATAGTTTTTGTAGCGCACACGAAGAAAGCAAAATTTTTGGCAATATTTTACACCTTGCTTCAAACTATCGTCATTTTTATAAGGAATTTATTACTTTTTCAAGATAAAAAATAGTTATGTTACTCAGGGATAATGTAGCTTGCTAACGGTGAAAGATTTTTTGAAATCGGTTCTGTAGTTTTTGAGTTTATCCATTACAAACATACAAAAAAACATAAAAAAAACAAAAAATCAAAACTTCTCTCTTTATAATATTAGTATAGATGATGAATTATCGCACGATTCTAAGTTTGCGGTTGAGCGCAAAGGTTGCGAACTTAGAATCCACAACAAATAATAAGGAATCTCATTTTCCAGAATTTTCCATATTAATCTCTTCAAAATGCTGCAGCAGGATATCAAAGTTTACAATTTAATATTGAAAATACGTACACACAAAGTTACGTTGTGGCCAGCTGCTTTTATTATAAAACATTACTGGTGTATTGTTCCCCGTGTTCGAGATCGCTCGATACTCCTGGTAATACTAGTGATTAAAGTGAATAGGCGCGGCTGTGTGCGGTTTGTTCATCCTCTTTCACGAGCAATTTGCTTTTGTTTTTATTTTTTTAATTTTACTCCGCTTTCGTATTGTTCTCATTTACAAAGAGACAAGAGAGAGTGCATTTACAAAAAGAAATATGGGTATACTCTTATCTTATTTTTTTTCTCCTTGAGAAAATAAATACAACCTGATAAGAGTTGTTACGTAGACTCTACTACCGGTACTTAGATGAATAGAAAGACTTCAATAACCGTTGGATCATGAACTTGTTTTCATCGTAGTCTTGACTAATGACATCAGCATCATCAAATCACCTAGTTTGTCCAATTTCGCGTCCATTCGTTAACAGTAATTATGGTATACCAGCTTTTGAAAGCGGGCTTCGCTTCTGGATAAAGAGAAGTCTGTATGCTTTTCCAGAACATTTTTGCTTTTCATTATTTATTCCGAGTTTCAACCACATCCGTTTTGTCGTTTGGACGTGATTGAGTCACAAACATCCTTAAAACTTTCAGATTTATAAATATAACTAGCCGACCCGTGACAAATGTTGTTCTGTCATTTTTTTGTACTAATCACATAGCTATTTCAGGCAGCTTCCAATTTTTTCCCTACAAACCTTGTACTGATAAAATAAATTACGAATTTTGGTAGAATGCGTATAAATCATTAGTCAAAACTGCGTTGCTATGACGACTAAATGTGTTTAGTCTGTGATGTCAGATTTGTTGCACACTAACGTCATCTATACCAAAATCATCCTTTTTTGCGTTTTTTTTTATCATTTAAGGGTTGTTTTTCTGATTATAAGTTCCCTCTTTATTTATTCAGATTTTTTGTCTACATACCAACAGCAAATTACATCTTTATCCGTTTTGTCATTTATTTTTGATTAGGGAACAAACATAGCACAATCACATCACGCACATCGTGCACATCACAAACTTTCGCATTTATAATATTACTAGCTGACCCGTGCCCGCTTCGCTGTGCGTAAGACATTTCTAATACCATCGTTGACTTTTTTTTAGACGTTTTTAAGGTGTACAATACTGTAGTACATTATTTTGATATATTTCGTGGGGTTCAGCCAGCATTTGGAATGTAAGCGCCAAAAAATGTGTTTATTTACGACATCACATTAGAAACCTCTAAAATTATCAGTGTTTCTCTACTATATTATGCATGTGTTATACATATAAACCTTCCTCTTGAATCACTCTATTTATTAAAAAAAACCGCATCAAAATCCGTTGTGTAGTTTTAAAGATATAAGCAAACATACATACATACATACATACGCGGGAAGCGGAAAGCGACTTTGCTTTATACCATGTAGTGATTAGGATTAGAATGTTATTACAGATTAAAATTATTAATTATTATAAAATAGGTACTCACTGAGGCGAGAGAGCTTAAAAGCATCAGCAGTGTTGATGACGTCGACGTAGGCTTGCAGATCGAACCTACGCCCTGTGAGGTTTTGATTGTGCACAGTCATTGCATACTTGAACACTGTTTGAATTTCCTCGGTGTTTTGATCAAATATTGCACCTGTAAATAAAATCGAGTATTAAAAATAAAAATAAGTAGGATCACGAATGTAATTCCCAAGTACAGTAGACATCCTCTCAGATCTCCAGACGATTAGATCCTTTGAAGATGTCTGGTGGGGCACGTCCAAACAGTATATTTGGCACATGCCCACATTTTGCTGTAGTTAGCATTTCATACGTGGTTGCAAGCCCATCGCCACTATTATTTATGAATAAATTTTACATGTAAAGAACTACATGTAAATTGATGTTGTCAAGTGGTTTATACGGGAAGTCAGTTATTACCATTAGTGAGTGATTTGGGTACATGGAATCATTCCGCACCCTTATTCGTATTCGAATGTAATGACGAACCGAATGGAAGTGTCCATGTGGTTCAAGGACTATTTTTAGTTATGATGCGATGAATATTTTTTTTTGGACATATTTTTAGTAAGTACAGAAGATCAGAATGTTTCTTAAATCTATGAGAGTTATTTTAAATGAGTCGCTTAACTTATTTTATTTATTATTAGCCCATTTTTATCACAATTAGCTTTTACTTATTTTTGATCGAAAATCTATTTTTGACGACTTTATCGTAAAATATTGAAACTCCTCAAAATATTTTGGGAAAAAGAAGTAGCCTATGTCCGTCCCAAGACTAAACCTGGGATGTAGGTACTCCTAAACTACTTAACCGATTTTAATCAAACTTTGCACACCGTGTGCAGTTTGATTCAACTTGAAAGATTACATCTCAATTTAGAGCCGCAAATTATTTTATTAAAAATTATTTGTTTATTAACTGACAGTTGATGACAGCCGTGCTGGCCGAGTGGGATGTACCTCGACTTTCAATCTTAAGGTCGTGGGTTCGAATCCCGGCGTGCATCAATCGATTTTTCTGTTCGAAAATTTATATGCGCATCAAAAACACGTGCTTACAACGGTGAAGGAAAACATCGTGAGGAAACCAGTTAGTGTTCTTAAGCGGCGATGGGCTTGCAACCTGTCACGTATGGAATGCTAACTACTGCAAAATGTGGGAATGTGCCAAATATAATGTTTGGACTACCCCCACTAGACATCTTCAAAGGATCTAAGAGTCTGGAGATCTGAGAGGATGTCTACCGTACTAGGGGATTACAGTCGTGATCCTATTTATTATTATTTTTATTTTAGTTAATAAACAAATATCACAATTATCTGTTAGCTTCAAAACATTCTAACAGATGACGATATCTGTTGACACAGAAACGCGTGGCCGGGTCTGCTAGTACAATATGTATTTGTTCCTGCTATACATATATAACATTACTGAATCTGAAATCCTGAATCGCGCTGACGCAAATTCACGGCAGTAATTGACATCCACTCCATTGTTCTGAGTAATTAACCAATCCCGGTTCAGCTGAGCGGCAGACAGGTAGTTGTATTGTATAAGCCATCCACACTCACAGCGAGAACTCACGGTGAGTATGGATGAGCTAATACATACACCCAGACCACTTATGAAGCATACTACGCTACAACAATTTAGTAAAGGGTTCGTTGCGAGTTTGCGAGTTTTAAATAGAAATTAACATTACTGATTGATGCATTACCATGTCACGTAGAATATTAATGTAAATAATGTAAGATTAAAGTACGAAGTGATCTTACGCGTAAATATTTTTAAGCTAGCTAAGCTTAGAATAAGTAATCGAATGAATAAATAAAGTCAATGGAATAAGTTAAAGTCTAAAAGATCGAACAATGAGGTATTTCTTTTGAAGTTTTAGAATTTAGATTCAATTTAATTTGGGCGCCAAACGTTAGTATTACTTTTCAAGAAATAGGTAACTACGACAAGTTTATTTAAAATTTCGAGCAGATCCTAACGGTACTGAGGAAAATAAAAGAACAAAAAAAATATATTAATATGATAATATACACACTAATATAACAACACTAAAATATAACTTCATGCGTGAAGATAGTCCAGATTGTGTAGATAATCAGGGTATGAAGACAATCGAAGGTGTGAAGATCCAGTGACACGAGTGGAGAGGCATTACAGGTAGGACCATTTTATTAGCACCAGGCGGTAAATAAAGTAGTACTCAACGCGTCCTGTTCAGAGAGGATATCCACTTGTTTTAACTTCTAGAGGTTTCTGGCTTCAATATTTAGGATCCATTTTCTAGGTACTGTTTACCTCCAAAGCCTCAACTCCGTATTGTATAACTCCAATGACCGTTAGGAACACTAGAGGTGATAGTTTTTCCGTAATTAATGATTTACTAGCGTCAATTTGAATCTTCCGCCATACCGTATCTCCAACGTAAAATTCAACTTGTCAACTTGTACTTTGTAAAAGATCGTGGACAATAATTCTAAATTAACGGCATATATATCTTGAGGTAGAAAAGCGACTTCATCAAGGTTAGTACAAGGAGTATAAAGTGAACTAATGAGTATGGTTTCTCGACCAAACCGAGATAGAAAGGAGAGCTGTAAGTAAGTAATCCAGCTGTAGCGTTAAGACGAGTAATACATTTTTGATGATTGCAGAAACGTTTTCCTCAATAACCGCAAAACATACAATTTTGTTTTTAATGACATAGATAACTCCATAAGAATTCAATCTAGATAAATTATAGACAGAAACACGATTGTACACACACAGAAAAAAAAATATTTAACGGCATAAAAAGTGTTTTTTTTTTCGTTTTTTATTAGTCGATCGATTCGCATTTAGCCGTTTTTATTATTAACTAGCAGTCCGCCCCGACGTCACACGGGTGTTATAATGATATTATAGGTAATTTTTTTACACCTTGGATTACATTATCGAATTTTTCATAAGGATCCCTAATAAAACATTTAGTATCGCAGACTTTTTTTGTAGATATTGATGTCCTCTTAAAAACTGTAGTACTGTATTGCTCTAAAACTGTAGTGCTCTATTGTCAACAATTTCCGCAGAGTACGCAATATAAGGATTTTTTTGGATTTTTTTTACACTTTGGGTTGCATTATCGAAGTTTTCATACTTTAATAGTTAGACATATGGTATTGCACATTTTTTTGTAGATATGTCCTCTTTAAAACTCTAGTACATCACTTTGCTCTATTGTCAACAATTTCCGCAGCGTACGCGATATAAGGATTTTATTGGATTTTTTCACACGTTGGGTTACATTATCGTAGTTTTCATAGGGATCCCTAATAGTTAGACAAATGATATTATAAACTTTTTTGTAGATATTGATGTTATCTATAAAACTGTAGTACATTACTTTGCTCTATTGTCAATAATTTCCGCAGCGTAAGCGATTTAAGGATCTTTTTTCGATTTTTTTTCACACGTTGGGTTACACTATCGAAGTTTTCATACGGATCCCTAACATTTTTGAAAATATTGTATAGCCTATGTTCATCAGAGATAATGTATGATTCTAATGATCAAACAATTTTTTAAATCGGTTCAGTAGTTTCGGAGCCTATTCGATGCAAACAAACTCACAAACAATCAAATCTTTCCTCTTTATAATATTAGTAATTAGTATAAATAGTATAGATTCGTTAGATAATCATACAAGCTACATAAATGAAAGACAGTTTCTTTTTAAGTTTGATGGTTTTCAAGATAATGCGGTTTTATCAATGTTTCCGTCTTATCCGAGTAAACTCAGCCAATACAAATAAAACAAAAACTCAAGCGTCACCTTAACTGAACTATTAGAATGATTTAAGGAATTCCTTGTAAGCGAAATACAGAATTCTCTGTGTTTAATAATATTACTGGGTGTAGCACGTTTGCTAGGAAAATCTAAATTAACTTGCAATATAGTAACCTATTACTTAATAGGTATAACACTACTATAATTAAAATGCTACTGTAACTATTGAGTTCAACATTTTAATTTATGTCGAATCGACACATTTTTGACGTGTTGCTCTTCTAGATCAAGATTTAAGGTGATTATGTGAAATGTTTGGTTTTTTGTATAGGCTGTCTACCCGGATAAGACGAAAAAAGTGTTAAAACTGCATTATCTTAAAAACCATCAAACTTAAAAAGAAACTGTCTATAATTTACTTAGCTAGTATGATTTCCTAACGAATTATATAAAAATAAACTGTTTAGCTATTCATAGTTTGATTAAAAACAAAACTATTCTAAGAAAAAACTATTCTTCGTTCATCAAACACATTTATTACTCGTCTTAAATATGAATATTGAACTAAACGAAATTATGAGCTAGCTATAGAAAATAGCATGAAAAAACTTAAAGCGAGTGAAATCAAAGTTGAGTTACAAAGTAATCAGAACTTCTTTAAGTAGGCACAAAGCTGTACTCTGTAACATCATACTAATATTAAATGTGAAAGTTTGCAGAAAAAAGCAAGTTTGTATTAGCTAGTAGTAAGCAGTTATGGTGACAGAGTTTGTGGCCTCCAGGCCAAAGGTCTTCATCATGACTTAACGACTTTAAAAAAAAACCGGCCAAGTGCGAGTCGTACTCGCGCACAAAGGGTTCCGCGCAAAAAAAACTGGAATAAAAACACTCGTTGAATGGGAGTCCCAATTAAATATTTATTTTATTCTGATTTTAGTATTTGTTGTTATAGCGGCAACAGAAATACATAATTTGTGAAAATTTCTACTGTCTAGCTATAACGGTTCATGAGATACAGCCCTGTGACAGTGGAGTTTTAGTAATAGAACCCCGTTTTTGCCCTGACGGAACTCTAAAAAACCTTGTTGGTATATTTCAGGTAAGTTGACTTGCGTCTAATATAATCTCTGTTTACTTCTGAGTAACAGAACGCTTGCAGATATGAGAAGATGAAGTCTTGATAGGAATAGTAGTCTTTCATAATACATACGAGTATTATATAGGATCACGACTGTAATCCCCCAGTACGGTAGACATCCTCTCAGAATTCAGGCGCTTAGATCCTTTGGAGATGTCTAGTGGGGGTAGTCAGAGGCACGTTCAAAAATTATATTTGGCTCATGCCCACATTTTGCAGTAGTTAGCATTTATTAAGCATTCAATACGTGACAGGTTGCAAGCATAGTAGTCTTATCTATCTATATAGTAATTAGCCTATTTAAATAGTATTTTTCTGCACATAATGATAAAAATCAATGCCACTTTTCGTTGTAATTTTATAACTCAAGAACGGGCTCACCTATCCAAACCAAATGTTTAGGCTTTGTTCGGACTATTTAGTAGATGGTTTATGTGAAGTTAGCACAAAATCGGTAGACTTTTTATCCAGGTACCACCCGTGCCGGGGCGAGCAGCTAGTTTAATATAAAAGAACATACAACCTTCTTGTACGCGCTCACTACGAGTGTATTCGATATTTTGTCAAAAACCTTTTCCTCTCTCAGTTTAAATTGAAAGAGACACACTTCAGTGGGTATCTTTATCGCTCCTTTACAGAAAAAAGAGAGCGCGCACATTGTGAAAGCGTCATCGACTTGATATACGAGTGCTGACCAAAACGTTTATCTAAATCACTGAAGCTACAGCTCGCTGCCTCTTTCCTTCGCTTTACGTGGAACACTAACACTATGGCATTATTCAATCTATTAAATCCGAGCGACAATTATGTCTTTAAACCTATTTGAATGTTACAATGGTAGCTATTCTTTCATTTGTAATACCTTCATAATAAAAATAAATAAACAAGATCACGACTGTAATCCCCAAGTACGGTAGACATCCTCTCAGATCTCCAGACGAGGGTAAGCCTCGTATTCAAGAAAGACACTATGAGAACACACACCCACAGTGGACGAAATCTTTTTTCATAAACATCACTTTATGTGTTGTGTTGTTTGTATGTTTGTTCCTCAATCAGAGGAACAAACATACAAACAAACTCACAAACTTTCGCATTTATAATATTATTAGGATAGTAACAGGTTTTAGCAGGAAGTAATATTGCGTTTATTACTTGCTCGGTTCTTTAATAATATTATGAAGGATTTGTTTGAACTGCAAAGTGTCTTACCTGGCAGCGAAACTGTAATTTCATTAAACGAAGGTTAAATAGAATTTTCAGCGATACAAGCAGATGGAAATGGAGACCGCATTATATTTCTAGTGTTCTTTTTTTGAAAACGACTATGACAAAGTACGATACTTCAGCCGAGATAATGATATTTCTATATTCTTCATAATAAACTGCAAAAACTGATAGGGATTGATTTATATTATACTCATAATTATGGCTTTCAATTTAAAATAAAAAAGTAAACGTGGTAAAAAAATATTTTGATTTTTAATTTACGTTATTTTTAAGCGTTATAATTTTGTATTGTTTAATAAATATGTTGAAAATGGTGTTAAAACACAAACACACAAGATTTTTTTAATAAGTTGCGAGTTCATATTAACCGCCGAAAATATTCTATTAGATAATGCTGAAGATTATAATTATTATTTAAAACAGAAAAACCGCACTTTCGATTTTATATTCGCCTTTATTTTCTTTCTTATTTTTCGACTCAAATTTAATGAGATCATTTGCCATAGACTCTAAAACTGTTTTCACAGTAAAAAAGATATTACTAATTCCGAGCGTCACTAACACGTCCTTGATCTTATAAGTTTTCTGTTAAAAAATATTTTTTCAAGACGAGCTTTTGTAAATCCTTCTAACCTTTAAACTTTATCATCAAACTAGCGCTCACTAGCTAGGTGACACCTAAAATTACCTATTGTCATCTAATATTAGGTTTATATTAATAAGTTTTCTATTGAAAAATATTTAAGACGAGCTTTTGTAAAATCTTTCGAATCTTTGAACTCCATCATCAAACCAGCGCACACTAGCTAGGTGACACCTAAAATTACCTATTGTCATCTAATATTAGGTTTATATGAATAAGTTTTCTATTGAAAAATATTTTTTCAAGACAAGCTTTTGTAAAATCTTTCGAATCTTTGAACTACATCATCTAACCAGCGCACACTAGCTAGGTGACACCTAAAATTACCTATTGTCATCTAATATTAGGTTTATATGAATATGTTTTCTATTGAAAAATATTTTTTCAAGACGAGCTTTTGTAAAATCTTTCGAATCTTTGAACTACCCATCATCAAACCAGCGCACACCAGAAAGGTGACACCTATAGTCACCTATTGCCATCTAATTATTATAGGTTTAAAAATAAGATTTCTGTTGAAAAATATTTTTTCAAGACGAGCTTTTGTAAAATCTTTCGAATCTTTGAACTACATCATCAAACCAGCGCACACCAGGAAGGTGACACCTATAATCACATATTGTCATCTAATATTAGGTATAGATGAATAAGTTTTCTGTTGAAAAATATTATTTGAAGACAAGCTTTTGTAAAATTCTTCGAACCTTAAACTCCATTGTCAGACCAGCGCACACCAGCTAGGTGACACCTATTTACAATCACCTATTGTCATCTAATATTAGGTTTATATGAATAAGTTTTCTGTTGAAAAATATATTTTTAAAGACAAGCTTTTGTAAGATTCTCCTTCGAGCTAGAAATCAGATCAGCGCGCTATCACCTGTCACATAATATAACATTGTCATTGTAACTTGCTAGCTGGTATGAATAGTTTTTACTCAATCGAACTATGTGTTTACTCAGGAGTTTCATTGTGAGTGTCCGTTGAACAGCTTCTGACTCCATCTATGCAAAATTTCAGCTTTATCGAATACCAGAAAATGGTCGAATAATGGTTTGCAAATTTTGACTTACAAACACGAAAAGTGCAAGTTAAATAAAAGCTTGTAAAAAACTCTTTAGTTAAATAATTCGAAAATTAAGTATAACGAGTATCGACTGATAAATAGTAATTGTGTATAGAACAGTGGCTAGAGCACGAACCACTATCGTATCGACAACGTATCGTCAAAATTTCAAAACTGACACTTTTTATGTAGTAAATGGGTCGGTTTGGCATAGTCATTGGCTAGATGGCGCTGTGTGTAAACCCCGCCAATATTTATTTTTTTATTATACGATAGTAGGATTAAAACAAATAAACAAACATACGAACATCGCAAGTTAATATAAAGCTTGCAAAAACGACTACAAGTTTGAGATACCTATTTTATTTTGATCCTAATTTGCAAGATTCATGAGCTAGCCTTGTACTTAGCAATAGCTAAATCATAATGTAGATTTGCTTTTATAGGTTTACCTGTTTATTTTGCTAAATCACATTAGTTTTGTCATAAATACAAAACAAACAGCAATAGAGAAAAACTCGAGGTAATTTTATCAACAAAAACTACCAAAACACGGTTACAAAGTCGAGTCGAGGTAAGGATATTTTACAAGGTGAGGATAGGTTACAACTAAGAATATGGAGATAATTATCATGATGACAGTAAATAAAATTTATTAAAATGTTCTATCTGTTTAATGAAATCTAAATAATGTATTGCAAACAAACGATTACGACATCCAACTCTTATAAAATAACGATTACGTTTTGTATAAACTTTAAACTTAAACCACTCATAAACTTTCGAATTCATATTAGTAACACACAAAATAACCAAAATTAACCAAAGGAATATTTGAAAGTGTAGTGTTTACACAAAAGTGACGTCACAGGCAACGCCATAACACTTGAAGCGTTTTGGCGGGAATTATAAACCTATAAATGTATTTTTTTAACAATAAATCTTTATTTTCAGTGAAAATGTGATATCCGTTGTAGTTAATATATTTCCGATCATTATAAAACAGTTTTTTTTAAGGGACTGTATGTCGACGATTGCTCTTTTTCGAAACGAAAAAAGAAATACTTCTGAACAAGCCACATCTCCTATTTTTATAAGTATTTTACTTCAGGTTCCTACCTAGATTTCCATTAAGCTGAAAACATAATAGCAGAAACTTTTCACGATAAAGATATTATTTCAAAATGATACATTTTAGAATTTATGATCGAAATATTTTGATACCTACTATTAAAATCAACTTGTGATTTATTGTTAAAAATAGGTAATATGTAGACTAGATTTCTATTAGAATAGATTTTTGATAAGTAATTATACATAATTTATATCATTAATTTATTCGGAAAGCAAAGGCGGACCACGCGCCGACGTGTGTTCGTCGTCATTGCAGCGGTCGGTAGGATTATTTATCGAAGTGATTAAAGATGGGTACATCTTTATTCACATATACTATACATTATAAAATAGGAGATGTGGCTTGTTCAGAAGTATTTATTTTTTCGTTTCGAACAAAAACAATCGTTGACAGGGAGCGCCTTAACCTGTCATCATGCCTATTATACGAGGAGGTATTTGACAAGATTAGAATCTAAACTGAACTGAAAGCCGCACCCAACTGTCGCAACAATGTAACTCGTCAGGGTTTTTCCCATTTAGCTACATCGTTACACGTAGCTACTCTATTTCCAGGAGCAATCTCCACCAGTCGCACCTGTATCACAGTGTAGCACGTTGGAAAACAAGTAATGAAGCTAAATAACCGAAATATTCGTTTGCAATATGGCCAAACTCAATCTATTGTGGGTTCGATCCCCACCCAGGGCAAATATTTGTGTGATGAACATAGATGTTTGTTCTGTGTCTGGGTGTTACTATGTATAATAAGTATGTATTTACAAAAAAAAAAAGTATATAAGTATTCTACTAGTTTTCTGGTTCCCATAGTACAAGCTTTGCTTAGTTTGGGGCTAGATGGCGTTGTGTGTAAAGTTCGCCAATATTTATTTATTTTATTTCACGAAAATTTGATACTTTGAACCCTTACCTTAAATAGTAAAACGGAATCCTGATAAGATATCATTCTTGCAACTGTCCGTCTGTAATAAGTACTCTGCTTGAAAACTAGGTAACTCGTGTTATAGATTAGAAGATTGACACAATGTTAGTTGTTTTTTTAGGGTTCCATACCCAGAGGGTAAAAACGGGCCCCTATCAATAAGACACCGCTGTCCATCTGTCTGTCTATCACAAGGCTGTATCTCATGAACCATTATAGCTAGACAGTTGACATTTTCAGATGATGTATATCTGTTGCAGCTATAACAAAAAATAATAAAAACAGAAAAAAAACTATTTCAATGGAGCTACCATACAAAAAACATGTTTTTTTTTCGTTTTATATAGATAACGGTAAGGAACCCTTCGTGCGCGGGTCCGACTCGAATTTGGCCGGTTTTTTTAAATATAAATGGTCCGTCTGATGGTAAGGGGTTAACGTCACCTTATGAAATCCGCAGAATCAGAGTCATTGATGATGTGTGCGTTGCCTGCTTTGAATAACTCATAATTAGCTTTATATTATGTTTAAACTGATTCATAATATAGTACAGCGGTAAACCACGGAAGGAAGTTTTTTCCACAACTTGCCTCAACTTGCCGTGTGCACAATACAATATCAATAAGAAAATAAAAATAAAATATAAGCGCACGACTGTATCCCCTAAGTACCTACGGCACCAGTATTATTAAGCACTCAGATTATGTCAGAGACTGCCCAAACATTTCATTTGGCACATGTCCACATTTTGGCATTCCACACGTGACAAGTTGCAAGCCTTTTACAAAAATCCTAACTGGTTGGCTCGCCATGACACATTTTAAAATCCACTAAGGATTTTAAAATGTGTAAAATGTCATGGCGAGCAGAACGGGACCAAAAATTGATGGCAATTTTTTTTTTAACTACTTCAAAATGAGGGCATTTTGCCGAAGATAATGTTTGGACGTGCTTTTGACTACTCCATTTAAACATCTTCAAGGATCTAAGCGCCTCGAGATCTGAGAGTATTTCTACCGTCCTTGGGGATCACCGCCTTGATTCTATTTCATTTTCAACCCATATCATATTTATTTCGATTTTGAGTAAATACTCGAAATATTTTTGATTTATCTGAAGCAGTCATTGTACTGATAGCTACCCTGCGAATAACATAGTGTTTTCCTGTATAATTCTACTTAATAATTTTTTGGGTTTGCAACCTGTCACTTATGGAATGCTAACTTATGCAAAATGCGGGCATGTGCCAAATATAATGTTTGGACGTGCCTCCGACTACCCCCACTTGACATATTCAAAGGATCTAAGCGTCTGGAGATCTGAGAGAATGTCTACCGTACTTGGGGATTACAGTTGAGATGCTATTTAATTTTTTTTTTATTCATTTTATTTTCTTCCGGATCTTGAGACAGTCAAATATAATTTTGATGTACAATATACAAAAACAAAACTCCAAAAAAGGATTGAATGTTATTTAAATGGTTAAAACACTTTATAAAACATTTGAAATAATAATTATGTGCAAAAAACAATTATTATCGTAAAATTTCTAACGTATTTCTAGCAATTTGAATGAAAGCTTTAGAAAGATGAAACGCTGAGTTTTTAATTAGTGAAGCGTGAATAGCAAATGTGACAGTTGGATGGCGGGCTAACGTGTGGGAGTCCCACATAGGAGGTTTTTGCGAGAAAGTGGGTCGCGCTTGCTTCGCTCTGTGGCGTGTTCCTATCTTGCCTATGCAGTTGGTTAAGAGATGCTACTTCGCAACAATGCACTCACTGACACAATACGGCATCGAAATTTAAAGTCGCCTCATTGGCTAAAGAAGGCCTAGAGACAACACGCAAATAATCATCATTTTATTTTCCATTTCAAGTCGAAAAATATTAATTTTTGATGAATGCAGAATAGTTTTTTCTAAATTACCGCAAAATATACAGTTTTTTTACGACAAAAATAGGATTTAATCAAGATAAATCATACACAGAAAGAATCTGTGATACTTTTCTCGATAGATTTGTTGTCCAAAGTTGGCTCTTCCAAAACCTTATTTGCAGCTGGCCGCCTGGCTGACGGCAACCCTCTTTCTGAATACTTGTTGGTGCTTGATTATGTTCATATTGTACGCATATAATCTGAAGGCAATACATCACCGGCGGATCAAAATATCGAAGCTAGTTCTTATGGTATTGGCCTTTTGCGTCATGTGATTCAATTCCCAACCAGGACAAAAAATAAAAAATTGTGTGTGTCAGCTCCGACGCACGACTGGAGTTTACCAGATCGTGCGTAGAGCGTACCCCCACTATAAGATGTTTTGCCATCAGTAAGAGTGAGAGAAAGCATTATAAAGTATAGGCAAAGTAAGGGTACACACTACCCACGATCTAGCTGCACTGCTCACACCAAATTAGAAAGTTGCGCACCAAAAACCTAACGAGCTCATTCGTTCAGTAGATTTTACACCTTACATTTTTCTCATACCGGGCGCCTTATATCAAAAAAACCGATTCTTAAGGAGTAAACTCCAAAAATGTGTGATGAATGTAGGTGTATTTATCTGTGGCGTTATAAAGTTTGATTTAATTAAATAAGATGCCGAATACGATTTTAATTATTATATTTTTTTAATCCTAACTGCCCTAACTTTCCTACCTAGTAGTGGTTAACAACTAAACTTAAGTAGGTGCCTAGTGCCTACCTACCTTTAATCTTAATGACGCTAAGTTCAACCCGCGGTGCGGGGCCCTGGTGACCTGTATTACAGGTTTTTTTCAAAAACCTATTTCAGGCACCAGTCTCTCGCTAAACAGGTGAACCTAACATCATCCTTTAGATAAGCACCTAGTTTGTATTACCTACCATGTGAGAGAAATAAATTATTTTATTATTATTATTATAATATTATTTAATCAGCATATAATTTATTATATTACTAGCACAAACATTGTCCTGTCCAAATTTCAATAATCGCATTGAAATGCATCTTCAGTTTCTTCCAATTTTACAAGTCTTGAGGCAATACTTTTATTTTTTCTAGTCCTATTAAAATAAATTTTAAATACCGACTTTAGTACGTTCAACCTTTTTGGTAGAACGCGTTGCTATAACGATTGAATGTTTTCAGTCTGAGATGTCAGTTTTTTTCACATCAGCGCCATCTATACTCAAATTCATCTCTTTTGGGTTTTTTTTTTGTTTTTTCGGATTATAAGTTCCCATAATCGTTATTTTGATTTTTTATTTACATCTCAGCAAATTCATCTTAATCCGTTCTGTCGTTTAGGCCTGATTGAGGCAGAAACATACAAACATTCACATTTAAAATATTAGGATTGAATGTTTATGTTGATAAATTGTAAATTTTTAAATTATGTTTAAATGTATCAATACATATTGAAGCTATTTTACCAATTATTTATTATTATTATGTCATACTTATGATTTTTAATCTTTATATCCATGAAATAATTGACTATGACTATAAGACCTTATTAGGAAGAGAATAATTTATTTGAACTTATTTCAGAACATAATAATAATAATCAAAAATAAAAAGGATATATTAGATAAAAAGGATATAATATACATCCTCTCAATCGTAAGGTGATTAAATCTTTGAAGATGTCTGAAGAAGGTACTCAGAGGGGCACATCCAAATATTACATCAGGCATTATGCCCACATTTTGTAGTAGCTAGCTTTCCATGCGCGACAGGTTTCAAGCCCCTCCGTATGATAATAATACATACACTAGTTTCTATGTTTTTCTCTAACGTTTTTAGCACGTGTTAATGCATATGCATTAACGATTGAAAAAACATTTTTTTTTTCACGGTTGGATTTGAACCCGCGCCCTTCGGATTGATACCTATACGTATCTCATACCCGGCCAACGCGAACCCATGAATAACTACTAGCTTTTAAAACTTTTTACTTGAATTTGCTTGCAGTTTGCTATGCATGATACTTGTGAAATTGGTTGTCAGAAAATGTTCTAAGTTATTTTTACCCTGAAACCTTCAGCATACTCGACCGTACCCTAATACGCTGCGGCGAAAGAAGGAAAGAGATAGTTCATTGGGCATGAAAGAGAAAGACGCAACTAAGTGTGAAGTGAACACAACATATAAAGTCTCTTGAGTCAAAGCGGGATGAAAGAAAAACAGGGCTTAATTATTTAGAAACAATAAAATAATATATATTTTTTTATACTCGAAATATACTAAATAATTTAAATTACTACTCATACATTAAATAAATAATACTCGCAAAATTAAAAACTTTATGTGAAACCAGCAGCTAACATACTCGCAGTTTCAGTAAACATTGAAGCGTAAGTTATTACTACTAATATTAAAAAAGCAAAAATATATATGAACAATTTAATAAACATTTAACTTACCAACGGCAATTTTTTCGACCGGAAATGCTTGCGCTTTTAACACTTCTACCCGTAACAAAAATACGAACGAAATCGGTAAATAAAAACATTTAAATAACACCATTTTTAAAAATTATTTATGTTATCAGAAAATAAATAAATACATTCTGTTAGAATTAAATTGTGTAATACAATGCGTTATAACGTCGGAATGTTGCGTGCAATCCTGAGACTTGGGGGCGACTGATGGCGAACGAGCGAGGCATGGTATGCGGGGGGAGCTACCCCGCCTCGACCGCTGAACAGTGAGCACCAATCTCACTTACTCGCTTATCGTTGTTTAGGTAAAATTGTCTAATTGACAATATAATACTATACACAAAAAGATGTCAATATATAATATGAGGATACCAAAAAATAAATCAATATGAAAAATTTACTTACGCTAAATAAAATGTAAAACTCTACAAATTCATTGTTCATCCGTTTATAATTTTAGGCCGGTTCAGAAACAAGGGCTTACAGGATAAGCACGAGAAGCTGTTTTTCAGAACGCTGTTTTTTAGATGATAAAACAGTTTCTGCGATTGAATTTATCGTTGACATCGTCCGTGAATTATTTCAGGAATTTTCTTTGTTATATCAAACTTGAAGTACACTTGGTGTGGAGGGTGCGCGCGTCGTTTTTCTCCGAAGTAAGGGTTAGTTGCCAAGCTCCCCCATCCCTTAAGCCAAATCTCCCTTTCGCATTAACCACAATTCTTGCAATACTTGTACATTGGACTTTAGCCATTAGACTTTTGTTTCATTAAATACATCTATGATTAACTAATGAATTGCTAAGTTTTAAATAAATTAAAAGATTAAATAAATGTCAATCAGGTATTAATCTCGTATGTTGGTAGCATTTTTACAAGGACAAGTGCACCAACAAGTATTCCCAAAGAGGGTTGACCTCAGGCAGGCGGTCGGTTGCAAAAAGAGGAAAAGAAAATGATGTTGGTAGCATTTTTACTATACCTACCAGTTAACTACATACATGTATAAAATCACGCCTGTTTCCCAGAGGGGTAGGCAGAGATCACTTGCTACGATCCTGACATACTTCTTTAGCTTAATTCACTCTCATCACATTTTTCATGCATGCTCGTCGGTTTAAAGTACTCTTGACCCGGCCTTTTTTCAAAACATCACCAATTTGATCCAGGAAAATACGCCAGGAAAACACTCTTCCAACGTTCCCATTCACATTCGCCTTATATACCTGTTTTGTCAATCTTTCTTCATTCATTCTCTCTACATACCCAAACCATCTAAGCATCCCTTTCTCAATCCTCATCACTACGTCTTCTTTCACTCCACAACGTTCTCTTATCACGCTATTTTTCTTGTGAAAAACTAACCAATTATTTTTATGAGTTATTTCTACACTATTAAAATTATTGGTAAAATAAAATAAATTAAACATGGTTGGGTTTCTACAACATTCTTCTATTGAAAATCATGAAATTGAACCAAAAGTTACAAATAGAAAAAAAAACAATGAATTTAGATTATAATTTCCTCTTAAAAAATAAGGTTTCGCAATTCGACGTGTAACTTTTTTAATAATTACTAATGCGAAAGTTTGTCAGGATATTTGTATGTTTGAAAATCAATCAGACCTAAACGGTCAAACTGTCAACGTACTTTTCTGTAGATGTATATATAATGCCCGAATAAAAAATAGACTACTATAAAACAAACCCAAAATGATAAAAAAACGCAAAACGGATGATTTTGGTATAGATGGCGCTGGTTATCATTCCATACGTGACAGGTTGCTAGCCCATCGCCGCTTATAAGTACTAACTGGTTTTCTCACTATGTTTTCCTTCGCCGTTTTGAGCACGTGTTTTGATGGGCATAAAACATTTTCGAACAGAAAAATCCGTTGATGTACGCCGGCATACAAACCCACGACCTTCGAAATGAAAGTCGAGGTACCGCCCACTCGGCCAACATAGCTATTTTTAGTGAAGATTTGTTTAGCAATTAAAACACTCGCCGGTTACAATGTAAAGTATTACGCGAGTCATATTTCGTTCAAACTCATAAAATATAAAAGCAATAAATGTCAAGAACAAACAGCTAAGTTTCACAACGTAAAAGTTTGTTTGCACTTGTGAAGATGGCCAGCGAGACCAAGTGACTATTCAGCGTTTCGTTTTAATATTGTTTCTAGCTTCAGTATTAAATGCTTCCAGTATTATTTATGTTAAAATGATGAATGATGCTAAATGATGTTTTCATTCGTCTCAAATCATTTTCTGCTCATCTCAGTTTCTCATTTTAATTTTTATGCAAAATTGTAATGGTTTTTTGGGTACCGTACCCAAAGGGTAAAAACGGGACCCTATTACTAAGATTTCGCTGTCCGTCTGTCTGTCACAGGGCTGTATCTCATGAACCGTGATAGCTAGACAGTTGAAGTTTTAACAGATTATGTATTTCTGTTGCCGCTATAGCAGCAAATACTAAAAACAGAGTAAAATAAATATTTAAGTGGGGCTCCCATACAACAAACGTGTTTTTTTGATAAACTCTCTCGACTCGCACTTGGCCGGTTTTTTTGATTACAGCTCAGTTGGTAGTAGCTCTGCTTTTTGCGCTGTTGGATGTGGGTTAGATCCCCACCCAGGACAAATATTTCGTGTGATGAATCTGTCTGGGATCCGGTATCTGGGATTTTAATTATCATTTATGTATTTACAAAAAATATATAAATTCATACTATCAGTTATCTAGTTCCTATGGTACAAGCTTTGCTTAGTTTGGAGCTAGAGGCACTGTGTGAAAAAAATGTCCACCAATATTTTGAAAAAACAAAGCTACAAGGTTGATTAATGATTCTGTTGTCCACGCTTAAAGTTCAAATTCCTAAAAGACGATCGACGGTCTTATTCATTTTACATTAAAGTCTAAATTCGCGTAACCTTACAATATAGTTCTTTTTTTTTCGTACAATTGCGGATTTATAAAGAAAACATAGGAAAGTCCAAATTTCACAACTAAATTTACCGAAATTTAAGTGAATCCGTTAAATTACTTAGAATCGACTAGTTCTTAGTTCGTCGTTTTACAACTGTCATCCAAAGGTTACGCGAATTGAGACTTTAAGGTTAAAGGAATAAGAGCGATATTATTTAGGAATTTGAACTTTTAGTGTGGATACAACAGAAACGCCACACCATCAGCCAAACACCTAGTACAGATTGTGAAATGTATTTTTTGATAGGTAACTCTTATTCAATCTTTGTTTTTTGTATTGGCTACTTCAAAAATACGAGGTATAGCAATTTTCGACGGGAGGAGTGTTTGTTGTCTATTCGTTTAGGTACTTTTTTAGGGTTCCGTACCCAAAGGGTAAAAACGGGATCCTATTACTAAGACTTCGCTGTCCGTCTGTCTGTCTGTCACCAGGCCGTATCTCATGAACCGTGACAGCTAGACAGTTGACATTTTCACGATGATGTTTTTTGTTATTGACATTACTAAGTTCACACATCACGATGTAGCCTTGGCAGTTAGATGTCTCAAACCGGGTAGCTCAATTGGACCGGATAATATCCCCCCCTGGTTCTTAAAACAGGGTCTAGAGTTTCTTATACACCCACTCTGCCACATTTTAAACTTAGCCTTAAGAACGGGTGTATATCCAGCACAATGGAAACTGACCAGAGTGACACCTATCCCTAAAAGCTCTAACAAATTGGCCGTAGAGGAATACAGACCAATTGCAATTTTGTCTTCACCAGCCAAGGTTTTCGAGAGGATGGTTCATACAGAGATATATAGACAAGTAGCGCATTAACTGTGTGATGAGCTGCATGGTTTCAGGAAAAACCGGTCAGTTAATACAAACTTACTAGCAATCACCGACTATATTGCGGCAAAAATGAACGATGGCAGACAGGTTGACGTGCAGTATTTTGATTTCAGGAAGGCGTTTGACAGGGTCAACAACGACGTCCTTCTGGATAAGTTAAGTGCTCTTGGATTTGCACATGGGCTGCTTAGGCTTATCGCTGATTACCTCAGGGATCGCCAGCAGTTTGTTAGGTTAAGCGTATACGAGTCGGCTCCATATCATACACGCTCAGGTGTAAGTCAGGGATCTATCCTTGGGCCTCTTTTGTTTATCTTGATGGTCAACGACCTCCCGTCAATAATGCAGCATACTGTCTCCTGTATGCCGATGACCTTAAGTTGTACGCAGAAATCGGGTCTGTAGATGACTGTATGAACCTCCAAAGTGACGTAAACGCGGTTTACGAATGGGGTGTAGCGAATAGAATGGAGTTTAACCCATCTAAATGCTATGCCATGACCTTCGGTCGCATGCGGCACCCAATTATTTATCAATACAACATCAATAACGCTCTTATTGCCAGACCTGACGCTATTAAAGACTTGGGTGTCACATTCGACCGAAGATAAACTTTCCACGAGCACATTACCACTGTTGCTAGGGATTCCTTTCGAAGGCTGGGGTTCGTGCTCAGAAATTCACGTGACTTCCAAGGTAACTACGTGGTTAAACTTATCTTTGGCGCCTTGGTCCGCAGTAAGCTCGAGGCTAGTTCATGTGTGTGGCATCCTCATGAAAGTACGTACGCTCTTTTGCTGGAAAAGGTACAGAAGGCATTTCTTCGTTTTTTGCATATATGTACCCGACAAAGTTTATCTTAGGCTGCTTAGGTTATAATAGTTTGGAGGTGAGAAGAGCAAATGACCAATTGATGACTATGATAAAAATTCTTCATGGAAAAATTGATGCTCCAATTCTCCATAACGAGCTGATGCGCCTCTATGTCCCTAACAATTACTGTCGCAGCAGGACGCATAGGTTATTCGCCGAGCTAAAGTTCCGAACGGTTTCGAGCACTCATTCTCCCATTCCGCGTTCCCTCTCTGCACTCAATGCCCTCCTGGATGCAAACCCTAGGTGTGATATGTTTGTGGATGGATGGAAGGTGATCATGTCTGAGTGTCTGAGGTTTTGCGAGACAAATGCGTGAAGATTGTCCGTTCTGTTGTCTTTGTTATTTGCATTGTGTTTGACTTTTTGATGTTTTATTATTTTATTATTTTTTGACATTTTCGAATTTCTTCTTATTTCATTTTATCTATGACATTCCTATTGACATGTAAAAATTTATAATTATTTATGTAGGTATCTAATACGAGTAATGTTATTTTTAATTTAGTATTAAATGATTGGATGTGATATAATGTGTAAATAGTTAGTGTAATTGGTCTTGTACCGTGCTAATTATGTATAAATAAATAAATAAATAAGTTGTTGCCGATATAACAACAAATACTAAAAACAGCATAAAAAATATTTAATAGGCTCCCATGCCACAAAAGTGTTTTTTGCCGTTTTTTATTACCCCTACCGAACCCATAGTGCGCGAGTCCGACTCGCACTTGGCCTGTTTTTTACACTTTTGTTTATTTTCATGGACGAGTATTGGCTGAACCGGTTTGAATGTTTTCTTCTTACTTTTGCCTTGGAAGTAGTGCATGGTAAATGGATATCAGATCACAGGGTTTTCTTAAATAAATGGATATCGGAATAATGTTGTTTGTATTTGGTATGATTTTTTTTTATTTCATAGCTTAAGACGAGTAATAAATGTTTTTGATGAATGCAGAATCGTTTTTTCTCAATAACCGCGAAATATACAATTTTGTTTTTTATAACAAAGATAACTTAAGGATATAATCAATAAATGAATATGAATATGAATATGAACTTTTCTTGACAGATTTATTTTCCGAAGTTGGCTCTTCAAAAACACTAGTTCCGTTTTTAATCAAAACTATGAATATCTAAATAGTTCATTTTTACATAATTCGTAAGATAATCATACTAGCTAAGTAAATTATAGACAGTTTCTTTTTAAATTTGATGGTTTTCAAGATAATGCAGTTTTATCAATTTTTCCGTCTTATCCGGGCAGACTCAGCCCGCTTAATTCTTAATTCTTCACACAGTTATTTTTGCTTTGTATTTGAATTTATCACAACAAACCCATAAAAGAGTAGGTTTCCTTGAGACTCACACCGAGTAGGTTTACATATAAGAAGCTCATGAATAAAACCAATATTCAACCTCTCGAAACTAACTTTCATGTTGCGATATTTATTGACAGGCAAAATATTTGTCATCAATAATATTATTAATGCGAAAGTTTGTGAGTTTAATTGTATGTTTGTGCCTCAATCAGAAACGACAAAACGGATTAAAATGAAATTTGTTGTAGATGCAGATATGATGCGCGAATAAAACATAGAGGTATTTATAATTTGAATAAATACATTCACCCGGAGTTTCCTGGAGGGATAGGCAGGCACCACGGCTTTCTACTTACTACGATTTTGACGTACCTGTTTTGCTTCATCCAATCATCATCATATTCATCGTGAATACTTGACGGTTTTTTAATAAATAATAAATAAATAAATATTGGTGGTCATTTAAAGCAAAAAAAATAAAAAAATGTTTATTCCTTTTTAATCCATTGTTTTAATTACGTACATGTGTTTTACTTATACATACGGTATAACACGATACGGTATACGGTACGTGTATACGTATATACGAGTATAATATCTATATATATATAAATCAATTGCTGTTCTTTAGTCTCGCTAAAACTCGAGAACGGCTGAACGGATTTATCTTATCTTGGTCTTGAAATGTTCGTGGAGGTCTAGGGAAGGTTTAAAGGTGAGAAAAATTCAAATAATTGCCGGGAAAACCCTAAAAATAGCCCTTTTCTTTTTCCCATACAAAAGTTTTCTAACTAAAACGTAGAGTAAATTTGAGCTTTATTAGGTTTGATAACTTACTAGCGACCCGCCCCGGCTTCGCACGGGTTTAATACATATAAACCTTCCTCCTGAATCACTCTATCTATTAAAAAAAACCGCATCAAAATCCGTTGTGTAGTTTTAAAGATATAAGCAAACATACATACATACATACATACAGACGCGGGAAGCGGAAAGCTACTTTGCTTTATACTATGTAGTGATAGGGTGGCGGGGATTTTTTTATCCAAAAACCGTGATTGGCACGAGATCATATGGATCCACGCCCCGCCACGCCGCCGTCACGCGCCGTCACGCCCTACATGCATTATTTCACCTATATCTCGTTATTTTGCATGAAAAGGTAAAGACATCTATATATTTTTGGATTCCCCGTGAAATTTCCTACAAACTTATCTATAAACGCATTTTATAGTGTAAATAACATATTAAGGAAAAAAAAATAGAGTAATAAAAATTTTTTTTTGAAAAAAAACCTAAAAAATTCATAAAAAAAAAATTCAAAGCAATTTAAATAAAGTTTCTTTTTTATATCATATCTATAGCTATTATTTACCATATAAATAAGAAACTTTATAATAAAGTAAATAAATGGATTTTTAGTGAAATTTTTTAAGTAAAAAAAAAAAATAGCGCAAAAAAATAATAATTTTAAATTTGCGCGGAAACATATTTCGGATCCGGAAGTGAATGGTTTTGTTACACAGAACGATACTGTCATCTATCAGCTTCGTGACAGTCAAAACCCGAAAGCGATAGCTCTTCGGGTTATAAAATAATAAATTTTTCAAAAAATCCAAAATTTTCGAAAATAAAATTGGATTGAAATGGCACAGTGCGGGAACGGGAACGGGAACGGGAACTAAAGACAACATTTGTTAATTCTAAAGCGATACGAAGTTCGCGGGGTCAGCTTGTATATAATATATACGATAATATATTGTTAGCAGTTTTTTTATCGGACACAGAATGAAGAATCAGAATGGGGGTCACCCCTACAAAAGCCAGGCGCACACTTGGTTCGGGGGCAGTTGTTCGTTGGCGTTCGAGGCGTTTACATCACTTAGGTTATCGTTGTCACAAGTCGTGACGCATTAGCTTTATTTCTTGTCGAGAGTTATCAATGTTTTGCAGTGTAAATTCATGTAAAGTTATGATTGTGTCGTTTTGTTCCATTTTGGTTGTTTTTAGTTGAATTACATAAATTCTGTTCAGTAAATTGAGTTTAGTTACAGTTGTGTTTTCTTTTATTCCTGATGTTTCTTATAATATCGTACAATATAGCTTTAACTAACTTTTCTGGAATTGGTATTTTATTTATTTGTGCAGTTAATAGATGAGTAATGATGTAATGAGTACGTGTTGGCCGAGTGCAAGGTACCACGACTATCAATCTGAAGGTCATAGGTTCGAATCCCGGTGGTGCTCCAATGGCTTTTTCTGTTCGATAAATTTATATGCGCATCAAAACACTTCCTTAGGACGGTTAAAGGGAACCAGTTAGTATTCTTGTAAGCGGCGACGGGCATGCAACCTGTCACGTGTGGAATGCTAACTACTGCAAAATGTGGTCATGTGCCCCTTTAGACTTTAATGTCTACCGTACTTTGGAATTATAGTTGTGATTCTATTTATTTTATTTTTTACATAATCAATAACTGTGCGTATGTGTGTGTGTAATCATAACATCATGTGCTCTGTTATGATAAGACTTTACACGAATAAGTACATAAATGTAATGCAGCTTTGTTAATGTAGTTTCGCCGATATATAATATAGCGAGAAATTTCGTTTGTCATGCCATATGAAAATAAACATAGTATTTTAGTCTCAGAACCAAGTGGCAACCTGTAGGTGCCAGTGCCATACACTCATTGAATTTATGTTCACACAAATTGCCTAATTGAGGAAAAGGCTTTTGTTTGCTCACCTTTCTGCTGTTGAGGGTCCGTGGGCAGCCAATAAAAACAAGTTATCATTTAGATTTGTTTATTCAATAGCATATACAACTTGATTGTATTATCTTTTTGACTACTAATAAAATAACAGTTATAATTTAAATTATTACAATAACTTATTCCTGGGTATATTTTGGGGGCGTTGAATAACGTTCGGATAGAGATAATACTCATTTTGTGTTTTCAATAATTATAGTTGTACTTGGGTGTTATGTATAATAAGTATGTATTTACAACAAAGAAACGTTATACTATTATACCAGTTATCTGGTTCCCAAGCTTTGCTTAGTTTGGGGCTAGATGGCGCTGTGTGAAATGTCCACCAAAATTTATTATTTACAAGCCGTCCCGTGACAGACGTTGTCCTGTCAAATTTCAATAATCGAATAGAAATGACTGAATATTTTAGTCTGTGATGTCAGATTTGTTGCACACCAGCGCCATCTATACAGAAATAATCTCTTTTGTGTTTTTTTATCGTTTTGGGGATGTTTTTAATTTTTTAAAGTAGTCTATTGTTTATTCGGGCATTATATCTACATCTACAGCAAATTTCAACTTAATCCGTTTTGTCGTTTAGGCCTGATTGAGGAACAAACATTCATACAAACTCACAAACTTTCGCATTTATAATATACTAGCAGTCCGCCCCGGCGTCGCACGGGTGTAATAATGATTTTATGGGTATTTTTTTTACACCTTGGGTTACATTATCGAAGTTTTCATACAGATCCCTAATAGTTAGACATATTATATTATTAATGTTTTCTATAAAACTGTAGTACATCACTTTGCTCTATTGTCAATAATTACCGCAGCGTAAGCAATATAAGGTTTTTTTTGTTTTTTTTTCACACGTTGGGTTCAGAGATGGGCACTTACCCGGTAAAAATCATTTTTACCCATTCATTCCTATTTATACCCATTTATACCGGGTAAAAATGATTACATCTTTTTTTTTTACTTTTTTGACACTTAACTAATTATGGATCACGATTTTCATATTTTCATTAGTTTAGATCTTTCGAAGATGTCTAGTGGGGGTAGTCAGAGGCACGTCCAAACATTATATTTGGTACATGCCCACATTTTGCAGTAGTTAGCATTCCAAACGTGACAGGTTGCAAGCCCATCGCCGCTTATAAGAATACTAACTGGTTAATACTAATTAATTATGGTGTTTTCATGTAATTTTTTAATTTGGATTAAAATTATTCAGACTTTAGTAAAGAAATAAGAGCGGTCGTTTTTAGGAATTTCAAGTTTAGCGTGGAGACAACAGAATCTCCACCAATGTAACAAAATTAAACCTAATACAAATTCCATAAAAAAATATCGAAATTCTATCTATTTTGATTATTCATATTATGCATGGTTGTATAGATTGTTTGTCCTGCCACTTTGACGTGTAATCTATAAAAAACCGGCCAAGTGCGAGTCGGACTCACGCACGAAGGGTTCCGTACTATTATCAAAACGGCAAAAAATCACGTTTTTTGTACGGAAGTCCCACTTAAATATTTATTTTATGCTGTTTTTAGAGAAATACATCATCTGTGAAAATTTCAACAGTCTAGCTATCACGGTTCATGAGATACAGCCCTGTGACAGACAGACGGACAGACAGACGGAGAGAGAGACGGACAGACAGACGGACAGACAGACAGACGGACAGACAGACAGACGGACAGACAGACGGACAGATAGACGGATAGACAGTCGGACAGACATACGGACAGACAGACGGACAGGCAGACGGACAGACAGACCTGCAGACAGACAGACGGACAGACAGACGGACAGACAGACAGACAGACAGACGGACGGACAGATGGGCGATGGGCTTGCAACCTGTCACGTTTGGAATGCTAACTACGGCAAAATGTGGGCATGTACCAAATATAATGTTTGGACGTGCCTCTGACTACCCCTACTAGACATTTTCGAAAGATCTAAACTAATGAAAATATGAAAATCGTGATCCATAATTAGTTAAGTGTCAAAAAAGTAAAAAAAAAGATGCAATCATTTTTACCCGATATAAATTGGGTATAAATAGGAATGAATGGGTAAGAATGACGTCATTTTTACCCGATATAAATTGGGTATAAACAGGAATGAATGGGTAAGAATGACGTCATTCTTACCCATTCATTCCTATTTATACCCAATTTATATCGGGAAAAAATGATTGCATTTTTTTTTACTTTTTTGACACTTTCAAGAATACTAACAGGTTTCCTCACGATGTTTTCCTTCACAGTTATAAACACGTGTAACGCGCATATACATTTTTCAAACAGAAATATCCATTGATGCATGGCCAGGATTCGAACTCGAAATTAGTTTGAAATTAAATAGCGCCACCTGCCAGCGGAATTGCGAATCATTGGTTTACCTTACCTCTCAAACCCCGAGCGGTCGCATGAGATCGCGAAAACTACCTATAATAACGTAGTAACATCAAATGAAACTAGATGGCGCTAGAATGCGAAAATCACGTTTGTTGTCTTAAATATTTATTTTATTCTGATTTTATTCTGATATTATTTACTGATAAATTATTTTTCACTGAAGATCATCGAAGTACACGTAAAGGGTACGCGGGAACGCGCAATTTACTCGACCAGGTTTGCAAACCTGGTATAGGCATAAAAAAATACGTACCAAGTATGACGACACAGTTTGAACGCGTATATTGTACTTAAAAGTATTTTACAAAAAAAAAGAAAAATACTTTAAGGGTACTTCAGTGTTTTTCAACAAATTACCAATCCTAGGGGGGGGGGGGGGGTGGTGGAGAGTTGGTTCGCCTGAAACTAAATACTTTAAAGTATTTTAAACCTGGTATTTGATGGAGGTGGTATTAATTAGACCTGGCCTTAGAATTTCACAGATTATGTATTTCTATTGCTGCTCTAACAACAAATACTAAAATCAGAATAAAATAAATATTTAAGACAACAAACGTGATTTTCGCATTCTAGCGCCATCTAGTTTCATTTGATGTTACTACGTTATTATAGGTAGTTTTCGCGATCTCATGCGACCGCTCGGGGTTTGAGAGGTAAGGTAAACCAATGATTCGCAATTCCGCTGGCAGGTGGCGCTATTTTACCACTATCGGTAAAGTAAGTCGGTAAATTGGTGGTACTTCACATGATCGACTAAAAAGTTTGAAATTGAATTATTGAATTCATGTAGTTAGAAATAGGTACCTAGGTAGATATTATTAATTTCAAATTAATTTCGAGTTCGAATCCTGGCCATGCATCAATGGATATTTCTGTTTGAAAAATGTATATGCGCGTTACACGTGTTTATAACTGTGAAGGAAAACATCGCGAGGAAACCTGTTAGTATTCTTGAAAGTGTCAAAAAAGTAAAAAAAAGATGCAATCATTTTTTCCCGATATAAATTGGGTATAAATAGGAATGAATGGGTAAGAATGACGTCATTCTTACCCATTCATTCCTATTTATACCCAATCATTCTTACCCATTCATTCCTGTTTATACCTAATTTATATCTGGTAAAAATGACGTCATTCTTACCCATTCATTCCTATTTATACCCAATTTATATCGGGTAAAAATGATTGCATCTTTTTTTTTACTTTTTTGACACTTAACTAATTATGGATCACGATTTTCATTAGTTTAGATATTTCGAAAATGTCTAGTGGGGGTAGTCAGAGGCACGTCCAAACATTATATTTGGTACATGCCCACATTTTGCAGTAGTTAGCATTCCAAACGTGACAGGTTGCAAGCCCATCGCCCATCTGTCCGTCCGTCTGTCTGTCTGTCTGTCTGTCCGTCTGTCTGTCCGTCTGTCTGTCTGTCCGTCTGTCTGTCCGTCTGTCTGTCCGACTGTCTATCCGTCTGTCTGTCCGTCTGTCTGTCTGTCCGTCTGTCTGTCTGTCCGTCTGTCTGTCCGTCTCTCTCTCCGTCTGTCTGTCCGTCTGTCTGTCACAGGGCTGTATCTCATGAACCGTGATAGCTAGACTGTTGAAATTTTCACAGATGATGTATTTCTCTAAAAACAGCATAAAATAAATATTTAAGTGGGACTTCCGTACAAAAAACGTGATTTTTTGCCGTTTTGATAATAGTACGGAACCCTTCGTGCGTGAGTCCGACTCGCACTTGGCCGGTTTTTTATAGATTACACGTCAAAGTGGCAGGACAAACAATCTATACAACCATGCATAATATGAATAATCAAAATAGATAGAATTTCGATATTTTTTTATGGAATTTGTATTAGGTTTAATTTTGTTACATTGGTGGAGATTCTGTTGTCTCCACGCTAAACTTGAAATTCCTAAAAACGACCGCTCTTATTTCTTTACTAAAGTCTGAATAATTATAATCCAAATTAAAAAATTACATGAAAACACCATAATTAATTAGTATTAACCAGTTAGTATTCTTATAAGCGGCGATGGGCTTGCAACCTGTCACGTTTGGAATGCTAACTACTGCAAAATGTGGGCATGTACCAAATATAATGTTTGGACGTGCCTCTGACTACCCCCACTAGACATCTTCGAAAGATCTAAACTAATGAAAATATGAAAATCGTGATCCATAATTAGTTAAGTGTCAAAAAAGTAAAAAAAAAAGATGTAATAATTTTTACCCGGTATAAATGGGTATAAATAGGAATGAATGGGTAAAAATTATTTTTACCGGGTAAGTGCCCATCTCTGGTTGGGTTACATTGTTGTCGAAGTTTTCATACGGATCCTTAACATTTTTGAAAATATTCTATAGCCTATGTTCATGAAGGATTCTAATGGTGAAAGAATTTTTCAAATCGGTCTCGTAGTTTCGGAGCCTATTCGATGCAAACAAACAAACAATCAAATCTTTCCTTTTTATAATATTAGTATAGAAGTATAAATATATAAAATATGTTTTCAATGTATCAGATAAAAGGCTTTACGTTCAGAGAAATAAACTACACCAAAGCAAATTCTAGCTTTCCGGATAAACTAAACCGAAAAGCGACGTCATCCTAAAACTACGAGTAAAATGGAGATTTTGAAGGTCCAAATTGCATTCAGCGAGTTTGACATGACAAAGAAGAATGTGGAGTGGTTCCCTCCCTTCCATTTTTTTGCGCCGTTTTACAGCTGCCGAATATTCAAGTCAAACCGAATATTTCTGAATAGTGCGCCGAAATAATGGCAGATGTACATTTTTCGGCTCAATTTCAACTGTCTAGCTATCACATACAACCTGTGACGGACAGCGAAGTCTTAGTAATGGAGTCCCGTTTACCCTTTGGTTACGAAAACTTAAAAACAGGATCAATTTAAAAAACTCTTTTACTTATCAAAACTTATTGATCAATGACTTGTAATTGGTCTTTGAGGTGATAAGTGAAATTTTTGACGTTTTGTATGGGCTGAGTCTGCCCGGATAAGACGGAAAAAGTGATAAAACTGCATTATCTCGAAAACCATCAAATTTAAAAAGAAACTGTCTGTAATTTACTTAGCTAGTAAGATTATCTAAAGAATTATATAAAAATGAACTGTTTAGCTATTCATAGCTTTGATTAAAAACGAAACTAGTGTTTTTGAAGAGCCAACTTTGGAAAATAAATCTATCGAGAAAAGTTTTACTAATCGTGTTACTGTCTGTAATTTATCTAGATTATATCCTTAAGTTATCTTTGTCATGAAAAACAAAACTGTATGTTTTGCAGTTAAACAAAACTGTATGTTTTGCAGTTATAGAGAAAAAAACGATTCTGCATTCATCAAAATTGTTAACCTATGCTAGCTAAAATTTTTACCAATATTGAAAAAATATAAAAAAAAACTTTATTACCTAGTAATTATATTATATAAAAAGTGAGTTTCCATAAAAATTGAAACAATGTAAGATTAGGTATTTAACATTTCCTTCACCTTTGCGAAACTGGGGTGGACTGCCTAGTACGATATAAAGTGTTAAAGTCTGGTTGGCTAATGATAAGCACTTCGGGTTAACACGCATTGGTTTTTTAGGGTTCTTTAATTGTAATAAATTCCTTTTGATTTTAACTTTGACATAATGGAGAACGGAACCCTTATAAGATCAGCTTATACAAAATGACAGACGTATCTAAGAGTAATATTACAAACATTAATTTTATTTATCTAGGACTGAAAAGACGAGAATAGATGGTTTAATGTAAGTACGAGTAGTATGGGTGTCTCAAGCCTCCTCCTTACCTTTTTATATTTTTTTCATATCTAAGCCTTATAATAAGAACAAGAATTGTAGATAAAAAATCAGAATATATTTAGGGGAAACAAAAAATCCGAAAAACAACCCTTAAATGATAAAAAATCGCAAAAAGGATGATTTTTGTATAGATGGCGTTGGTGTGCACAAAATCTGACATCACAGACTCATAACATTTAGTCGTCATAGCAACGCAGTTTTGACTCATGAATGATACGCATTCTACCAAAATTCGTAATTTATTTTATCAGTACAAGGTTTGTAGGAAGTTGCCTGAAATTGCTTTTTCCTATGCGATTATTTAAATTTGACAGGACAACGTCTATCACGGGTCGGCTAGTATTCCAGATAAATAATCCCAGATCTTAGGTTGAGTTTTGTTAATTTATGTCTTGGTGCTGTGCTTGCTTAAGTCGAAAATGGAAGAAAATGTAAATGCTGTAAACTAAGTTTTATTTACACCATAAGATCTAGAGAAAATGCTTTTGTTCTAGCTCTAGGTCTGTGTTCTTTTAGTTGGTGGCCCACTTTAAGTATCGTATAAATCCGTTTGGCCACTACGCCATGGTCGAAAACCTTCAAAAACTAAAATATTAGTAGGATAAATAATAATTCTTAGGTACTTTGCTTTCGCATTTGCAATCAAAATTCAAATGTACGAAATGGTTTCCTTTGTACTATGATTATTCATATCACGGAAAATTCTTTTCAACTTTAAGGGAGAAAATTCAGAGCACAATCATTCTGTTACGACGAGAGGTGTCGTAAAGAGAATTGTTCAGAACTTTATTGCTCTGCTGAACTCCCAGCAGTTAGAATCGTCCACGTTGAAAAAAAGTTAATACCAACTTTATACAACTAAGCTTAAAGGTACGCAACAGGAATAAACGGTATGGCAATGATTGAGACTATTTCTTCTGTAACATTTTCACGGATATCATTCTGAAACGAATCTTTGTAATGGGCTTTAATCGTGTGTTAAACACAGGATGAACTCACTCACTTATGCTATTGCTTGCGATGTTCTGCTTAGGCACACACAAATCACTACATAGTATAAAGCAAAGTCGCTTTCCGCTTCCCGCGTCTGTATGTATGTATGTTTGCTTATATCTTTAAAACTACACAACGGATTTTGATGCGGTTTTTTTTAATAGATAGAGTGATTCAGGAGGAAGGTTTATATGTATAATAACATGCTACCCGTGCGAAGCTGGGCCGGGTCGCTAGTTAAATAATATATGGTAAAAAAAAGGAAAATTCATGCCGGCCGGCTATCTTAGGGAATAAAGCAATCGAAGACAATCCAACTTTTCGGCGAGCGCTTTTCTAAAGACCTGCACAATTCACAGCAGCAAGCACCTACGCTATATCACAGACATGATTTTCCACTTTCTATAAATTTATTAATTAAATTTTGGTATTGAACCTATTTACAACTGACGTGAAAATAAGATGCTCAATTTGACACGTAATTTTTTTGTTACAATTTTAAGTTTTAACACAATTATTTTGTCTATTATTTTTTGAATAGTCTAAAGTTTGTCCTATTTAATATGTATTTATGTATGTAAGTTCCCTCATAAAACTTAAAAAAATAAGATATTTGTTCTCTTAGATAGTAGTTGCTCTTGATTTTTCAATTGGTTATATCATTTTTGTCAATTTTCTTTTTAGTTTTTAAAACGTAATTATAAGGTTTAATTAATAGAAAATTCCAACAAATTAATCAATCAATGTTTTAAGGCCAAAGGTACCCTGAACCAGCAAGTATGTATGAATAATGTGATAAGTATGAATGAAAAAGGTGTGTCAGGATCGCAGTAAGTGGTGATCCGTGAGTCTCTGTCTAACCCTATGGTAAACATGAGTGATACTATGTATGTATGTAAACAAACATGGCGGCAGCTACCCGTAAATCATCTCTCAATATATTTGAGTGGTTTCCGAACCTATCTACTGTTTAGGTGTTAGATATGGGTGCATGTTCATAAAGGTAGTGGCACTCTTTGTAAACGCTTTTTTATTAAGAAATGGTTTTTTAAATATTTAAACCCCGAGGGGTTGACACGCGGCAAGAACATGATGCAGTTAAGTGTCAAAATTTGTACGAGAGGTTTTTAAGGTGTGGTGCGATTAACTTTAAACTTTGAAGTACCCTACCTATAACCTTGCCTTAGTCTCTAACTAAGGCAAATCAATACTATAGTGCGGTTATAACAAATCTCAATTTCGCCATAGACGATGATAGATCGACGATTGATACTGTCGGAAAAAGATGAAATATAAAATAAATTTCAGTATGACAGTGTGTTTTATTGTTGTTAGAACGTTGAAATGCAATCACACGACTATCTCGCTAGCTGTCTGACGGGGAGCAAAAATCTGGAGGGACGATCTCGCGCAAACACTAAACTAAACTAGAAGGAACTCAAACCAAATAAAGACGAAACTTACTGAATCCGGTCTTTATCCTACTTTTATAATTGACAAGTCTCTAGTTTGAGCAGAAATAAGAAGCACGCTTTATGTATGACCCAGTTGGTAGTAATTTCTTCTGCGCTGTAAGTTTTGGTTTCGATTTCCGCCCAGGACAAACATTTCTGTGAATAACATAGATGTTTGTTTCGAGTCTGGGTGTGTTTTGCAAGTATTTGGCCTCTCAGCTCAGTTGGTAGTAACTCTGCCTTCTGCTCTGTAGGTTGTCGGTTCGATCCTCACCCAGGGCAAAAATTTGTGTGATGAACATAGATGTTTATTCTGTAACTGGGTGTTATTTTGTATAATAAGTATGTATTTACAAAAAAAAGTATCTACTTATGTATTTTAAGTAGTTCCCATAGTCCAAGTTTTGCTTAGTTTTGGGTTAGATGGCGCTGTGTGTAAAGTCCGATTTAGCCTATGTTACTCGCTGTTATTATTATAGCTCTTGATAAGTCATTTCTTTTTTTTTAATTTCTTTTTGTTTTTTGTTTATCCATTACATACAAACAAAATAATAAAAATAAAATGTTTATAGGTGTAGATGATTTTGTATAAACAAAACATTTGAAAATAAAATAGTATTACAAATTTAATTCAGCCCGGACGTTTTTAAAAGCGATCGTTATTGCTTTGGAGCGTGCACGAGTAGATTGGGGGCGGTACGGCGCGATATGTATTCTCGGGGGCCGAAAACGCTAACTTCTCCAGAATAGCGGAAAAATATACCGTGAAGTGAGGCTCCGTAAAGTTTTACGAATTACGTTAGGATACGGTATTGATAGGTCTATTATTTATAAGAGAAGGTTATGTAAGGTAGCTTTTCGCTTTTATTTATATTGTCATTGATCAATTACATCGTGAGTCCTAGATTGTTATGAAGTAATTTCGTTTTATAAACTAAAAAACCGGCCAAGTTCGAGTCGGACTAATATCGATAAAAAAACGACAAAAAACACGTTTGTTGTATGCCCTACCTAAATATTTATTTATTCTGTTTTTAGTATTTGTTGTTGTAGCGGCAACAGAAATATATGTGAAAATTTGAACTGTCTAGCTATCACGGTTCATGCGATACAGCCCTGTGACCGACAGACGGACAGAGAGACGGACAGAAGTCTTAGTAATAAGGTCCCGTTTTTACCCGTTGGGTACGGAACCATAAAAACCAATCTCAAACTAGAGTTTATTTTGACTCTAAGAAATCCCTGTTTATTCAACACATTTTATTTTCTTGTTTCTTTACAATGTGAGGATAATTGATTTTATTTAGTGAGTCTAAACTAAAATGTCACAATAAGTATACCTATAGGTTAGTTTTGAGAGATTGGATATCGATAATACAGTTTTATTCATTTCATAAAAATTGAAATACCCCGTGAGAGTCTCAGGGATACTTATTTATATACTCATACTAGCGACCCGCCCGGCTTCGCACGGGTAGCATGTTATTATACATATAAACCTTCCTCCTGAATCACTCTATCTATTAAAAAAAACCGCATCAAAATCCGTTGTGTAGTTTTAAAGATAAAGCAAACATACATACATACGCGGGAAGCGGAAAGCGACTTTGCTTTATACTATGTAGTGAAGAGGGTTTAAAAAAAAATCCTGATACAAAACATTCCTACGTAATCTTTCAAGTTTTATTCCACTGTTCATATGTACAGTGGAATAAAACAGTTTTTCATGCGTTTCAACAGCTGTTTTTTTTGTATTAATTCAGTTTTTTACTTTTATGGAAAAACCTAGATTATTATTCGTTGATAAATATAAATATTATAACACTATTATTGGGTATCAGAATCTACGAGAACCATGGTACCTCAGCACCCAGTCCCAAGACAAATACTTGCAGATCATGGAGAAACTTAGGGATCGAATCGGCATATCTTGTTTCTCAGTCGGGCACTCGTCTACTACAGTAGACGAGTGCCCGACTATGCCGAATATGCCGATTCGATCCCTAAGTTTCTCCATGATCTGCAACCGCGGCGGTACACCGCCGCGGTTGCATTTGTAGCAATTTTCTATAAGACGAGTAATAAATGTTTTTGATGATTTGAAGAATCGCTTTTTCTCAATAACCGCAAAACATACAGTATTTTTTTTTTGACACAGATAACTTAAGGATTTAATCTAGATAAATTATAGACAGAAACACGATTGATGAAACTTTTCTCTATAGATTTATTTTCCAAAGTTGGCTCTTCCAAAACACTAAGTTCATTTTTAGGATTTCGAGTCTACAAAACCCTTATAGGTTCGCCATATCCGTCCGTCAGTCTGTCCGTCCGTCCGTCTGCAGCTTAGCTCAGAGAAGCGTAGAGCTAGAAAGCTGTAATTTAGCATGTATATAATTTAGTCTTCTGACTACGAGTATGTTTCGTTCACTCCCAATCAGCCCCCTGAGGACGTTTCGACATTTCATAATTTTCTATAAAAGTTAAACAAGAAGTCAAGTATTATTAAAGGCTCTAGGGAACGGCATGCTTCTAGTTCATGTTTAGTAAAAATCCTACAATATTTTCATGAAAATCATAATAATATTCAGACTTTCGCCGGAAATCAAATTATCTATTTGGAGAAGACAAATATTGACATACAAGTGAAGTCACAAAGAATCCAGTTTACGGATTATAAACACGCGTACATACAGATATTTTGAGCGTAAAACGACTTTTGTGAAACCGTTGCTTAAATACTTGAGAATGTAGCATGCAGAAAATTTATAATAAAATTAAACTGCCGAAATCAATGAATGTTTTTTCTATGTTTTTCCAGTCGATTTTACCAACTTTTTTCTTATATTAACATCAAAGAATTCTGTTGACTTTGCAACCGGAAATGTAATATGTTAAAAAGTCCCAAATCGTTTAAACCTCTGCAACCACAGCTTGCACAAAAACAACATAAAAGCACAGAAAGTTCGACTGTAACATTGTTGACATCTAACTTGAGAGTCTAATTCACGTCGCATATTTACCAGCGACATAGGGTAGTTTGTTTTCTTAAAACTCACCCGCAACCGCAGTTTCGGTAAGAAGATTCATTACTTATTCAACGTCATGCACGATGCCAACGCCGACGTCTGAACAAGCCCCACTCTCTGCCTCTCGCCACTTCATTATCACATTTAACACCGAGATTTGGACTTTATACGTTCCCACTGACTTGGAGAACGTAACTTTGCGACTTTGTGGCTTTGTTATTTATTTGTCTCAAAGTTATTTCGACGATATGTAAAGTGTAATATAGATTTATGTTGCGTTGAACCTCATGGTATTAATCATTCCTTTGTACCTCTGTATAATTGGAAACTGTATAAAGTATTACTACGAGTATAAAACCCAATTTGGTCACGTGTCAATTTATCAAAGACTGAAGTGTTAGGGTTGGAGACTTGAAGTGTTTTTATAGTGTTAGGTTTCGCGTGAAAAGGGTTTCCAGACATATCGTACACGTAGTAGGTGAAAACGTAGCAGTTACAAGTATTACCTACTTTTCTGTCACTTTGTCATAGAAAAAATATATATACGCGAATTAAATTTTTTCATCAATTGAAATTAGAATTCTCGCTCGTTACTCGGTACCTTCTGTGGTCAAGTGGCATGAAATAATAAATAGGTCAAAATAACCTAATCAAATGTTCATTTATAGCTAGA
Organism: Hydriomena furcata; assembly: GCA_912999785.1. NCBI lineage: Eukaryota > Metazoa > Arthropoda > Insecta > Lepidoptera > Geometridae > Hydriomena > Hydriomena furcata. The sequence continues at coordinate 8,816,162 of OU538821.1, forward strand.
CATTTGCTGACAGTTGATCGTTGATTTTTATGGTACTTTACGATGCTTTGTCGATCGTAGCTGCCAAAACAAACTTGTGGAACGCAAAATACGACATTGTCGTCTTACCGATACCGGTTGGTACTTGTATAATACGGGGACCGGGCATAAACCTCTAACCTCTTTGTTGTTTCCCGCAAGACTTTTCCCTCGCAATCTTTACTAAAATACTTAAGTCTTAAGTTACTAAAAGATAATATAATATAGAATTAACGTTCTGATCTCCATAAACCATTTTTTTCACACGTAGCAGTCTCGTAGAACTTTTGTAGCACTAGAACTACATACTCGTAGCATTCTCGTAGAACCGTAGCGCGCTGTACTACGATATTGTTACACCAACATTAGTTACGATTTTAGTTTGTACGTTGTTTTATTCGTCCACGTCTACGAGGAAATGATTATCCTGCTTCTTACTAATATAATAAATGCTAAAGTTTGTGAGAATGTTTGGATGTTTGTGTTATAATCCTGTTTATCAAGGAGTTCTGTGTAGCCATTCCGTAGGTTTTCAGGCCGTAATCAATTTCGAAGCGCGTTCCAAGAATAAAGTGTAGCAGCTGTGTCATTTTTGAAATTCGAATTAAATTGAGAAAACGAAAAGTTTTATTAAAACGGCATACCGTTCGCGGACTCGTGGTTCCCTCAAACATTGTTTAATATTGAATGCGATCTTGTTAGAGATGGAATTTGTTTTTTTAGTAGAATTATCTATATTCAAAAGAAAATTTCGAAATTTTCTTATTATTTGTGTTGCTTCTTCCTTCGTTTTATCCCGTATAAAGTAAGTGACTATTTGATAAGGCGAATATTATTTCAAAAGTTAAAAATAAAAATAGCTTAGCTCGTATTTTTTCGAAATTATGACCTAACTCTGTACATTTAAAGTTTAAATTGGCTTGCGCTTATGTTCGTTGCTCGGAAAAAATTGTGCAAAAAAATAATTCCGTATTTAACATCAAAATCTCACTTAACATAACGAATGAAGTGGTTTCTTAGTATTGATGTAATAATATTTGGGTAAAATAAAATTTCAGTAGCTGATGTGTATGATAAAATAAATAAGTAATTAAAATAGAAACCGACTAATATTTTTTTGACAAAGTAAAAAGGTTGAGATAATAGTTTATAATACTAAGCGTCTCTAAAAATTTCAAAATATCACTATGTCCGACATATTTGGGATTCATAGATTTCACACCAAAAAAAAGAAGACATCTTCAAGGATAAGCGCCTAGAGGTTTGATAGTGTCTACGTAGGAATTACGGTCGTGATCCTATTTCTATCTTTTTAAATAAACGTATACTTATTTCTTTTTTAAATCATTATTAATGAGATGTAATTATGTATATATATAATATATTATATTATATTATATTTATACATAATAATTATGTATATATATATAATATTATATTATATTATATTTATACATAATTATCATAATTTAAAAGAGCGACATAATCACATTGTGATATAATATATTATAGTATATTACAGAAAGAAACACAATAACACTAACTCTTATTAGGAAGGTATACATAAAAAAACACAACACAGAAAAAGTAAGTATATACTTTTTTTAGATGTACCTAAAAATATACAATTATAGGACATTTTTTTCTATGTATTTTGCATAAATACACAATGTAAATCAAAGTAATAAAAACGCAACAAATAAATAATGATGGTCGGCAATTTTTTGTCCCTTTTTTTCGTAGTTAGAATTATGTTTTGAATGCCCTATTTCAGTTTTCAGGTATAGTCTTAATACACCCTGTATCATTTCATGGGCTCTTCAGAAAACTTGCAATTTTATTGGAACAGTTTCTATACTGTACAAAACTTCATTTCAGGCATAGTTTGTCCCGCCGCAGGCTACAAACCTAAGAGGTGCTCTGGCATCTCACGGGGCACTCGCCTGCCAAGCCACCGAGGTCATCTATTTACTGGCGACCTCCCGCGGAACGTGATTACGAGGGTCAGCTAGCTAGTTCTAAATAAATAAATATACCATCTAGGTACTCATATTTTTATCACGCAATTGTTTGTCCTGATTCAAAAAACCAGTGGCAGTCAAGTGCAGAAGGCAGAGTTACCACCAACTGAGCTTTTTTATGTTTAGGTACCCTACTTCACAAAAGCTAAAGTTTAATAACAATAATGATTCTTAGTCATGACAGAGTCTCATACTTATTATTACACAAGCTTCCGCCAGCGGCTTGCCCTCGTGGTACCTGGATAAAATCCGTTCAGTAATTTTTGAGTGAAAGAGTAACAAAAACACACCCACACCAAAGTTCGCATTTATAATATAAGTAGGAAGTGCATACGTGGTTTTTTGAAACATTTGCATATCGCATTTTAAGTGAACTATTATGTTTTTTGTGAGAATAAATGTCTTTAATGTAATAAATATTAGTAGTCATTTCACACAAGCTTGTATTATGGGAATCATATTGCTAACAGAATACTTTTTACTTTATTCTTTAAATTCAATTCTACTATATACTTTTTTCTGTAAATTCATTTTTATGACACATTATACATCCAGACACAGAAAAAATATCCTTGTTCATTATACAAATGTTTGTCCTGGGTGGGAATCGAACCCACAACCTACAGCGCAGAGGACAGAGTTAATACCAACTGAGCTGTGAGGTTAGTTAACTTTATGATAGTTTCATTTTACTTCGGTTATTGAACGAATGAGATAGATGACAGAAGCTGCTTTATTAAAAAACTAGCTGACCCGTGCCCGCTTCGCTGTGCGTAAGACATTTCTAATACCATCGTGGACTTTTTTGTAGACGTTTTTAAGGTGTACAATACTGTAGTACATTATTATTAAAAAATGTAATAAACTGTGACCGTACCATGATTATCGTCATTTTCTATCTAGAAATAGAGAATGTAGTCTGCGTCATAGTTCAATGATACAAAATAAAAACAATCGACCTAGCATAATAAATTTAAACTTGGACTCGAAGGACTTTAAATTTAAAAAGGAAATAAGATAAATCTTCAACCTTTCTACCCTTAAACATTTTTCCATGGTAAAAATAATCAATCCTAGTATTGAAATGTAAAACAAAAAAAAAACATCGAAAGAGGTCCGAAAACAAGGATCAGGGATGTAGAGCTTAAAGTAGGTATGTACATTCTGTATGTACGTAAGCTAACCTACCTAGAAGGGGTGGGTTACGGGTGCGGATCCCCAAAGTTTCACCCTGTGATCATAATTTCAATTTAAAAGTTTACTAACGTTGTTAATGTTGCGTTAAATCAAGGGTGTGTGTATATTGGAGCTGGTTAAATAAAACAAAAGCTGCGGGATAAATACCTACTCACATATTTTTGATGATAAGAAAGGTTTATCGTTATTAAAAAATAAAAACATATTGGATTATGTTACGTAGGTTCCATGAAAGTTAAAAATAAATCTGATATAGTGAGCTTTTTTTAAATTATTACTACAGTACATATTACAGATAGGTGGTACAAGATGAGTTAGTGGTAGGGAGATACTTCTGAATAGTCGGTTTTTGTATGGGCAGTCTACCCTTAGTATAAAACTACTGCAAAATGTGGGCCATATATAATGTTTGGACGTGCCTCTGACTACCCTCACTAGACATCTTCATAGGATCTAATCGTCTGGAGATCTGAGAGTATGTCTACCGTAACGTTCTGGGGATTACAGTCGTGATCACATCGTCGTCGTCACGTCGTCGTCGGTAGTCAGAGGCATGTCCAAACATTATATTTGGCACATGCCTACATTTTGCAGTAGTTAGAATTCCATACGTGACAGGTTGCAAGCCCATCGCCGCTTATAAGAATACTAACTGGTTTCCTACTATGTTTTCCTTCACCGTTTTGAGCACGTGTTTTTGATGTAGATATTTATTTATTTATTTATTTATTTCAGTGAACATAAGTACATTTGAATAAAAACTATGAACACTGGAAAATGCATTAGTATTAAAACTGTGTCGCGCTTTCCAGTGCCCGTCCTTAGGACTAGTTGAAGAACCAGACGTTCCTGATAATATAATGATTAAACTATTTAACTTTTATCTTATTATCTATTTAACTTAACTTTAATTTTTATTTATAACAATAATAAGTTTTAAGAGCCAGAGCTTTTATGAGCGTGTGTGCGTTGTGTGTGTGCATGTTGTGTGTGTGTTTGTGTGTGTGTGTGTGTGTGTGTGTGTGTGTGTTTGTGTGTGTGTGGATGTGTGTGTGATGGTGCATGTATGTGTGTGTGTGTGTGTATATTATTTTTTGATTTGTATTAGGTCTTCAGTTTCATCGTAGGTAAGTGTAGATAGCATTTTTTTAACTTCGTATTTACATTTATTTTTAGTTAAGGGGTAGATATTAATAATTTTATTGATTCTATTGTATAAAATAGGGCTCAGGAAAAAGAAGTGGCGGAAGGCAATCACAGTACGGCACCGTTGAGAAGTACAGACACTGACCGTTCTTCGATTTATTGTTGCGCTGACTTCATAGGACAGAGTACAATGCTTACGTAAGACTATATTCAAAATGAATATCTTACGCACAGATATGACACCACTCAGAGAATATAGCTCTTGTGATGGGAACAGTATAGGCTTAAAAAGCATGACTTTAAGTATTGCCTTTTGAGCTCGTTCTAACCTAATGAGTGAAGACTTCGGTGCACCTCCCCACGCGGCAATACAGTATGATAAGACAGAGTGTACCAGCGCAAAGTATACTGTCTTAAGGGTGTGATAGTCCGCACTTGTTCTTAATTTCTTAAATATATAAATCATTTTTCTTATTCTAGTTGCCGTTGAAGCTATTTGTGGCTTCCAGGTAAGGGTGCTATCAATTTGAATCCCTAGGTACTTAATACACGTAGAACGATCCAGAACACTACAACTGTTACATTGAAACTGTGCAACAGATTTGCACGCGTGTGCCCTGATGGAGAAGCTTTCCGGAGGTTGAGATGAGGAAGTTGGTGTTAGGGTTATATAATTAGTTTTTTTAACATTAAGGGTAAGTAAGTTATACGAGAGCCAGTGTATTATATTACTTACATATGTACATATAAATTTTTCGAACAGAAAAATCCATTGATGCACGCCGGGATTCGAACTCAAAACCTTCAGATTGAAAGTCGAGGTACCTCCTACTCGGCCAACACGGCTATTAGTCATTTTAAAATGATAAATATCAGAAAGTTTTATCAATCGTATTTCAATTTTGCGTTTTCTTCTTGCCGTATAAGAAAAGCTGTTTCCACGTTTTGAAAGTATTGAAATGAAACACGAACAAGATACCTATCAAAAAATTAAGCTCTCTGAGTTTACCCAGAAAGGACGGAAAAAGTGATACAAATGCATTATCTTGAAAACCATCAACTCAAAAAAAAATTGTGATTATCTAACTTATATAAATATGAACTATTTAGCTGTTCATAGTTTGATTAAAAATTAAACTAGTGTTTTTGAAGAGCCAACTTTGGAAAATAAATCTATCGAGAAAAGTTTCACTAATTGTGTTTCTGTCTTTAATTTATCTAGATTAAATCCTTAAGTTATCTGTGTCAAAAAAAAACAAAACTGTATGTTTTGCGGTTGTTGAGAAAAAACGATTCTGCATTCATCAAAAACATTTATTACTCGCCTTAACAAGACGAGGATTATTCAAGTACTATTTAAACTTTTCAAATTTTCAATGAGTTGTTAAATAGAAAATGGAACCCCTAACTAAATCTGATCGTAAACTGGCAATAAATAATCGGAGCTACAATATACAAAGTACCTACCTAAACAACGCGTTGTAATAGGTTTTACCGTAATGCGTCATACAACAATAATTTATGAACAGATATTTGGCAAGCATAGGACTCCGGAAAAGCGTGATAATTTCTGGCGAGTGGGTACATTTAAGGCAAAGCGACGTGTGCTACATGGCAACACTGATGTAATATTAAACAGACTTCAAAATTATTACGATTAAAAAACTAAAAAATAACTGACTAAAATGTTTCGACAAATCGTAAAGTCAAGCGATCAAGACAAATACATTTTTAATGGGACCAATTTTGAACTATTCTCTACGCAATAGAAAAAAAATACATAATACATAAAAAAACAAATAAAAAAACCGACCAAGTGCGAGTCGGACTCGCGCACAAACAACGGTTCCGTGCCATAATGTATAAAAAACGGTAACAAAACGCGTTTGTTGTCTGGGAACCCCACTTAAATATTTATTTTATTCTGTTTTTAGTATTTGCTGTTACAACGGCAACCGAAATACATCATCTGTGAAAATTTCAACAGACGGACGGACAGACGGACAGCAAAGTTTTAGTAATAGGTTCCCGTTTTTACCCTTTGGGTACGGAACTCTAAAAACAACAAAAATAAATATATACATACACGTGTTGAATAACTGAACCTTCTTTATTCGAATGAAAAGGAGGTTTACAATATACGGTACAATACGCAAAATTTTTATATGTTTGTACACTGGTTCGATTTCAACTATTTCTTACTACTAAAAAATGGAAGCTTAAGTGTGTATGTACATAGCCGATCCCTACTAGGCATCTTCAAAGGATCTAAGCGTCTGGAGATCTGAGAGGATGTCTACCGTACTTGGGGATTACAGTCTTGATCCTATTTATTTATTCATTTACTTAATGATGCGATCTTAATAAATATATATTGGTTAGCCTTTTACAGAGATAGACATAGTACACATATCGTACATAGTTCTACTTGATTATCACTTAATTAAATTAACCTTAATTTCTTAGAAAGGTACATTTTATATAGTAGTATATCCTTTGAAATCTCCAGGCACTAATATTCTTGGACATATCTAGAAGGAAGTATTCAAAAGCACGTTTGAAGATTTAGTACGTTTAGGCACGTCCAAACATTATATTTGACACATGCCCACATTTGGCAGTAGTTAGCATTTCAAACGTGACAGGTTGCAAGCCCATCGCCGAAGTAGATTTTTTTTACCTTTATTTAAACTGCGCGCCCCTGTTCCGCAATTTACACTCACTCACGTTTCATACCAAATTTAGGAGTGGGGCGCGCTACATTGTACATGATAAACAATAAATAAGACTGTAAAATCTTTATTTTAGTAAGAGGAATAGGTTAAGGTTATGCTTGAAATTGTATATGTATATTATGTATGGGATGAGTCTACCCGGATAAGACGGAAAACATGATAATTATAACAGCATTATCTTGAAAACTATCAATATTAGACGGAAAACATAATAATTATAACAGCATTATCTTGAAAACTATCAATATAAGACGGAAAACATGATAATTATAACAGCATTATCTTGAAAACTATCAAACTTAAAATGAAACTGTCTTTATTTATGTAGCAAGTATGATTATCTAACAATATAAAAATGAACTTAATTTTATAAAAATTAACTGTTTAATAGTTCTGAGTAAAATCTAAATTAGTGTTTTGGAAGAGCCAACTTTGGAAAATAAATCTTTCTAGAAAAGATTCACCAATCGTGTTTCTGTCTTAAATTTAATCTAGATTATATCCTAAAGTTATCTTTGTCATTAAAAAACAAAACTATGTTTTGATGTTATTGAGAAAAACAATTATGCATTCATTAGAAAAAAATATTACTCGTCTTAATCTGAAAAATTATTCATAACCAATTTGGATCCAGACTGTTTTTTTATGAATCATTCATTACGCGAGTGTAAAATGCGAAAAGAGGCGCGCAGATTTAGTCTGATCCAACAACCTATTTAATTGTTAATAGAAATACGTATATAGTCGTAAGTATGTCTAGTTAAATGCCAAAGGGGGTTTCACAGTGGGTTTTCGACAGTGTTAAGTATGGCATAGTTCCCTCGAGAATACATCGATTTCCCGGATGAACGTAGGTATCTAAGGAACTTACTATGGTTTCGTAGAAAGTTCTGAACTTCACGTACGAGGCTTTATACGTCACTGTACTTACTACACATTATTTATTTACGCATGTTTTATAATTTTCCGATCTAAACTAAACAAAATTTTACATCGTGAAAACATCGTGAGGAAACCAGTTAATATTCTTATAAGCGGCAATGGGCACAATGCAACCTGTCACGCATGGAATGCTAACTACTGCAAAATGTGGGCATGTGCCAAATATAATGTTCGGACGTGCCTCTGGCTACCCCCACTAGACATCTTTAAAGGATCTAAGCATTCTGGAGATCTGAGAGGATGTCTACCGTACTTGGGGATTACAGTCGTGATCCTATTTATTTTATATATTTATAATTTTACAAAAGACAATTCTTAAGCATTTTATTCTATCATCGACACGCCCTCGACACCCTTTAAGTAATCAACAATAACATAAATATGTTTTATTATGGTGATACTTTATAATGGTTGGTTGTTATATGGGCAGATTTGACCCGTATAAAACTGAAAATATGATAAAAGCGCATCACCTTTAAAACTAACAAAAAAAAGCTAAGTACAGGTAAGTATTTGGGTATACAAAAAAATATGTAAAATTCTACCAAATATACAACTTTTAGTATCTGACGAGTTGTAAGTGAACCTACATAATCACTAATCAGGGTAGAAAACCGAGTCCTGTAAAATGGTTTTTAGAAAGTTTTACCAAGCGTACGTCTGTCTTTAATTGACATACTTAAACCAAATCCTAAAAGGATATCCATAAAACCGTAAAGCGTTGCCGTAAAAAAAAAGCTGTATATTTGCAAATATTTAAATAAGCAACGATGAAAATAATTTATTCAAATAAGCACCAAAACCTCTAATATTTTATTTTAATATACAAATGACCAAAACAAAATAATCCCTGCGTACGCTTCACCAATATATGTAGCATGTCTTCAATACTGCTTGAAGTCACTCAAACGTCTTATAATGAGCACGAGTACGAGTAACGTTTGAAAAAGAAAATTCAGAAGTTACATCGAACTACTAAAAAGACCATTAAGCGAGATTATTAAGAAAAATAAAAGTAATAAAAGAAGTCGTGCGTATCGTGTCGAAGGAGAAGCCGAGGATGTAGAGGGACGCGGGAACGCGAGCGAGCGTCCACGTTAGTCGCTCGTCGACACCAGTCAGGGTAGCCCGACCCGTTCTTGCTACCCGGTAACTTTTACTCTCGACACACAAGTGCCACTAAGTTCACTTTATTCTTTATTATTCTCTTCATAAAAAATGTCGGTTCGCGTTCGGAAATAATAAATAAAAACACCGTTAAAATGGGGCGTTTTATGTACTGTTTTCGACTGCTCAAATGCATTTTTATTTTAAACTTTGGCTTGTTTGCTTCGGGAAAAATCAGCGGCATACCATCAACAGCCCTCAAGCTTTTTGATGAGAATGAGACGGACAGGATTCCCATCGGTAAGTTTGAGATTTACATTAAATTAATTATCATGATATATTTTACACCAGTTACATGCACCAGAAATAATACTTAATTACTATTTTATCACCAGAAAGTCCATAAAAATACTCAAATTACATTATTTACGCCTGATTTTATTCATTTCTGTGCTGTAACATATTTAAATTTTGAAATAAACTTAGTAATACAAGTTTTTGCAGTATAAATGGGCTTATTATCTCCTCCGAGGTCCAAATTCGTGGATTTATGAGGACGACCGATAACAGTAATATTATTTTCTATTCAAAAAATTACACTGCATAAATCATGATGATTATTAATGTCTTAGATCGTTAATCGGATGTAACTAAATAATTGCGGCACATGTAACATCAAATACCAGTTGCTTAATAAGGTTTTTTACATAAGCAGTGTTTCAAAATTGACATTTTGGAATTTTTTGGCGTTGTATAAAGTGTGCACACGCCACATTTTTTTTTAAATCAACGCTTCTTTCCCGGTTTACGTGATTTTTCATGATTCGCGCGACGGAAACGTGAACCAGCCACCGAGAACGTGCGACTTAATGCCTTTAGACTTCCTCTTTAGCTATCTTAAATCACAGGCAGGTCAACCGCAATATAATTGAAGTCTTCACAAAGTCAATTTAATTAACGCAATTCAGAAAATTAGCAAATTCAGCTACCCATCTGCGACATTATGCGACAAAGTCATCGAAAATTGGAAAATTAAATGAAATCACGACTATAATGTCAAAGTGTCGTAAACACCCTCTCAGATCTCCATGCGCTTAGATATTTAAAGATATCTAAAGGGGGTAGCCAGTAGCAGACATTTGAATGACGTTATTGTTTCATTAAAGCCAAAAATATTTGGATATCTCACATTCAATTTGTTTGAAGTATTTTAAAACGCAACCGTCCTCATTCGCGGGTCTTTCAACCGTTTATTACGCGAGTGGTTATTAATATTTTGAGTTTATTCATACAATTCGGTCCAATGATTCAATTTAATTGAAAATTGAGGGCTAAGGTCAAACCTTATGCAATCTCTAACTGCAACCTAGATCTTTTTAGGGTTGACTACCGCAATTACGTTCATAAATATGAACTCAATATATTTTAAGGTGTGGTGTGCGGCTTCTAAGATTAAGTACTGATTTTTAAAAGTAAACTTTAGGTGCTTCGGTTACTTTTTGAAGGCTTGACTTGGAGTTGGTTCTAAAGAATCTCACAATTTATTAAAATGATGTTTAACATTTTTATTTTTTTGTATGGGCTGAGTATACCCGGATAAAACGGTAAACATGATAAAACAGCATTATCTTGGAAACCAACAAACTTAAAAAGAAACTGTCTTTTATTTATGTATCTATTATGATTATCTAACAAATTATATAAAAATGAACTTTGTGAAGGAAGAGCCAACTTTGGAAAATAAATATATCGAGAAATGTTTCTCCAATCGTGTTTCTGTCTATAATTTATCTAGATTAAATCCTTAAGTTATCTTTGTTCTTAAAAACAAAACTGTATGTTTTGCGGTTATTGAGAAAAAACGCATTCAATCAATTATTATTCTGCATTCATTTAAAAAAAATTATTACTGGTCTTAACAGCTATGTATATTTTAAGCTGTTATATTGCTTTATATATATAAACTCTTACGCTCGGACTAAATATATTATAGTTTTTCTGAGCGTGCTAAGTATAGGTTGCCGTAGTAGCCTATAAGTAGTTATTTATAAACTACGAATACTTTTGCGATCAGATAACTTATTAATAATTATTTCAAACGGATATTTATCGCGTTATTACGTTTCTTTATGCCGACGTTTCAACTGTGTTACTATAAACGTAATTACGTGAAGACCACTGTCGGGACGGAATTCTCACAATAAAGTAAGGAGCATAAAAAATATATTTTTTCTCTGAATCCAAAACAAACTATAATCTTATACCAATTGTTTTATAGGGTTCCGTACCCAAAGGCTAAAAACGGGACCCTATTACTAAGACTTCGTTTTCTGTCTGTCTTCCGTCTTTCTGTCACAGGGCAGGCTCATAAACCATGATAGCTAGACAGTTGAAATTTAATAATAAATACTAAAAACAGAATTAAACAAATATTTAAGCGGGGCTCCCATACAACAAACGTGATTTTGCTGCCGTTTTTTATAGATTTCGGTACGGAACCCTTCGTGCGCGAGTCCGACTCGCACTTAGCCGGTTTTTTTCTAACTGGCATTCTTTATTTTGTTTCAATCATTCCGAAACTCCACAGAGTTTGGTAAGACAGTAAAGAGGTTTGATTAATGTGGATGGATCCCAAACAACGATTAGAAGGAAATAACGAGTTAATACCCATAAGCAATATTAATTAATAAGTGATGGGTATTCATTGCTGCATGATGTAATGCAAGGTCTCTTGTCGAATAAATTTACATGGGACCACCTCGGATCATCCTTTACAAATATAGCGAGTAAATAATTGAAATTCGACCAGCACACGAAGTAGTCGGTGTAATACACACATAAAATAAACACTAAAGTAGGTATTCCCGAATTGAGAACCTCCTTTTTTATGAAGTTGATTAAAAATTACCATGTCATGACATGTTTAGAGTTCAAATTTATATTATAGGAAATGTAATTTCTTGCATAGGATATAATATTACATACAATTATTAAATCATTGTGGTAATGTGCGGCCTTAACGTAGCGACTTCCTCCAGGCTACCTTTGTGAGATGAGGCTCTTTATTCCCCTTATCGCGCTCTGGGATAAAATACTAACTAGGACGGATATAGGTCGCTGAATACCACTTAGAGTAATGAGAACAGTCTGCCAACAGCCGCATATTCTGGTCGTCCACACACCTTGATTAGCAAGACGTGAAAGAATACATCATGTGAAATCCAATATAATTATATCAAACACATCAACCGCAACAAAAAGAGACAAGTTCTCGTAAGTCAATTACTATATTTCGGGCGTGACCATTCCGCAGATAACCAAGATTAGCTCGAAGTGTACTCAAACTTGTTGTGCAAATAGAATCTACAAGCTTTCTGTGGAACAAACGAACGAGGGCAAACTTTTCCGCGTCATTAATCTTTCGCCACTCATTTATCGTTTGCACGTGTCGTCGTAAGTAGAAATCTTGTACGGTCAGCAGCGCAACTGATTACACCATCTGTCATAAGCTCTACAGCTTCTGAAACTTTATGATATACGAGTAATTGAACATATTGTTTCCTCCCTTCTCTGGCTTTGAGTAACGTTTTTATTGAAAAAAAAAATGGATTACGACTGTAATCCCCAGGTACGGTAGACATTCTCTCAGATCTCCAGACGCTTAGATCCGTTGAGTGTCTAGTGGGGGCAGTCAGAGGTACGTCCAAACATTCTATACGTGACAGGTTGCAAGCCCATCGACGCTTACAAGAATACTAACTGGTTTCCTCACGATGTTTTCCTTCATCGTTTTGAGCACGTGTTTTGATGCGCATATACATTTTTCGAACAGAAAAATCCATTGATGCAAGCTATGATTCGAACAGAACACGATTTTTAGATTTAAAGTCGAGGTACCTCCCACTCGGCCAACGCGTTTTTATTGCTGACTAGCGACCCGCCCCGGCTTCGCACGGGTGCAAAGCTGATACCAATATATATTACAGAACGTCTTTGTTAACAGCATTTAAAATTAAAAAAAAAAGTTGCTGTAAAAAGTAAAGGATAGAAATTGATTATTGTGGGTTATCCCTAAGAGATAAACATATACCATCGCGGACTTTTTTGTAGACCTTTTTAAGGTATACAATATTTAGTACATTATTTTGATCTATCTCGTAGAGTTCATCCAGCGTTTGCAAAGTAAGCGCAAAAAAATGTGTTTATTTACGACTTCATATTAGAAATCTTAAAATTATCAGTGGTTCTCTAATATATTAAGCATGTAATTATACATATAAACCTTCCTCTTGAATCAGTCTATCTAATAAAAAAAACCGCATCAAAATCTGTTGTGTAGTTTTAAAGATTCAAGCATACATACAGACATACATACAGACGCGGGAAGCGGGAAGCGACTTTGCTTTATACTATGTAGTGATAGGTAATTTGTTACGTCATCACTCTTGAAGCAATTCTTAGATTTTAATGAACGGATAGGACATTGCAGCAATGAATATGTTCCAGAAAAATGTAAGCGTTGATCCGTTTGATAAATAATCATTTAAAAAGTTGAATAAATTATAAATCATCCAGAAACCAAATCACTTTCGTAATGTAATTAAGTTTCGAACATAATAAATGAAAACCTCATTAAAACTTTTATTAATTTTGTATAAATATTGTTAAATTCTGTTTGATAACACATCGTATATCAAGTTGGATGCGGACTCCCTGATTGATGTACATCGATATTTTGTTGATATCATCGGATTAAATGAAGCATCAATTTCATTTTAACAAAACAATAATATTGGTGTTTTATTTTGAGAAAACGTCCAGCATTATCCATATCCCGTAGGAGTTAGGCAGCGAACGACGAGAAGTGGCGCGGACTTTATGTAAAAATATTCAAGTGTCTGCCCAGAGCAAGATAAACATTGTGGATTTTCAAAGGTTACCTACTTACTTAATACTTTTATAAGTATAAAAGTTTCATGATCATTGCGCACATCGAAGATTACTATATAATACTTTTTCAATTATGATACTTTAATTATCATCGGTTCATAATACTCGAATTCAAATAATTATAAAGTTGACTGACGCCAAAACGGCGGTCTTTATTATCATACCTTGAATATAACTAAAAAATGTTGCCCATATTTTTAAGCAAGAATTTTATTATACACTTCCTAGATTATATCATCAAGTATTTTAATGTATGTTTCAGAAATCAATTTTTTTTCCAATTTTAACAAATAGTACAAAATAAATTGCTGGTCGTAGGTAAAACATCACTTGAAAACAATTGAAACGACTTGGCTAATTTTGTTTTTTAAATATTCGTAACAGTCTAATAGGTTTTTAGGGATATAAAAATTTAAAAAGTTGTCCGTAAAATTGTTAAATTCAAGAAAAACTGTGTATTTTTTCTATAGGATTATTAGAGGTACAATGCCCTCTGTCAGGTCAACTAGTTTTGTAATAGAAGTTATTAAGACGAGTAATATTCTTTTTGATGAATGCAGAATCGTTTTTTCTTAATAACCGCAAAACTTAGTTTTATTTTTTAAGACAAAGATAACATAAGGATTGAATCTAGATAAATAATTATAGACAGAAACACGATTGGTGAAACTTACCCGATAGATTTATTTTACAAAGTTGATTTTTCAAAAACACTATATTCGGTTTTAGTCAAAACTATAATAGTTAAACAGTTATGTTTTATGTAATTCGTTAGATAGTCATAGTAACTACCTAAATGTTGGACAGTTTCTTATTAAGTTTGATGGTTTTCAAGATAATGCGGTTTTATCACTTTCTCCGTCTTATCCGGGTAGACTCAGCCTATACAAAAAAACTAAAATTACAAGCATCACCTTAAATTATGCTTTAATTATATTCGTTGTTGTAGTGTAATATTTTTAATTACTTAAATAGTTAGGTAGTAATATAAAAATAATTTCACTGTAATGCTTTTTGAAATGGTAGACATTTGCATAAAATAGCGGCACATCCTGACAAATTTGACAAAAGCTTACTTTTTTGCTGGTTACGATTTGATAAAAAAAAAATACTTCCTAGTTTCCTCACGATGAATTCTTTCAAAACTGAATTCTAAAAGTACCCGTGAAAAGGGGTAAAAGATTCGAGTATGAAGGTTGAAAACGCGCTGCCGTTGCAAACAAAGAATAAAGCAGTGCATGTTTCAAGTGGGTTGCGACGAGGTAACAAAGTTAGCATGGGTTAATAACACGTGATGCGATTAAAACCATACTCCAACGCGATTACCAAAAATGGAATTATGTCGTTTAGGTACGCCTAAAATTCTTTTAGGCAATCCTGAACCTGAGTGCAGATATAAATAGTGTTCATTTTACTCCAAACCTAATTTAAATTCTTTCTTTCTTAAACCTATTTTAAATTCTATTATCTACATATTTACTACAAAGAGTTGCATAAATTATCAAAATATTATAGTTTAACTCTTGCGTGACTGACTCAAATTCAAATTCAAAAAGTATTTATTTCAATAAAATTACAAGGATCACTTTGGAAATGTCCCAGGAGCTAGGTGAAGGTCCTAGGCCTGTTTCTCGAGATCAAGCCTAGAAGACTTAACGCACAGCCTAAACCATACCTATATACATATATACCTAGAAACTTGAAATTTGAAATGTTATTCCTTTTGGTGTACAAAAATAATAATTCCTGAAATTCAACCTCTAAGGGGGTGCAGTTGGGGTTAAAATCTGTTTGAAAATAACTTCACCTGAAAAAAGTCGCAAGGGTTTCCAGTTCATAATATTAAATACTAGATTTTACCCACGACTTCATGCGCGTAGACTCAGGAAATCGATTTTTGTCAATTTTATCGTAAAACATTGAAATTCATGTCAAATCAAAAGTGTAAAAACACTAGGTTTTTGAAGAGCCAACTTTGGAAAATAAATCTATAGAGAAAAGTTCCACCAATTACGGACTTTTCTCTACATTACGCAATAAAAAATCGCAAAAAAAGTACGATACATACGATAATATAATTAATCATCAAACGTTTTTTTTTATTTTTTCATAATAAATACCTACGCCTAAGCCTATCTTAGTAACCTTATCGCAGCTTTCTTTAATAACAAACTAATTTAACACGTCTTCTTCAGTAAACGGATGCGCTTGGAGCACGATGTTTCTTCCAGGCCGTTTTTATCAAATGTCCGGAAATTACATCAGGATCACTTTTATTGACAACGAGCCACCTGCCAAAGGCTTTAGTTTGAGAAAGTATCCAAGCGCATCATATTAATTACTTTGCTATAAATAATAAAGTAAATTAAGTCTAAAAAAGGTAGACCCCAAGCCGTGTTTGTTGCCTGATTATTCTAGACTTGGTCGGCTTGGTTCTAGGAATCGGCGTAGCTTCACCTAGTTCCTAAGACGTTTAAGAAGTGATCCTTGTGATTTTATTGAAATAAATGATTTTTGAATTTGAATTTATCAATAAACTTAAACAACTTGATATATTTCATTATAAAAATACGCAGGGTACTTTTTCGTAGGTTTAAAATTAATGAAGCACTTAAAAAAAGAATATTCTGCCAACGATTTCCTAGTTTGATATGCGCAAATTTTAAATTAATTTCTCGTATTTCGTACCTACGTCCTTACGCAAACACACCTTTCAATAATCATGTCTCTAATACCAGCTGGTTCAACTGTGCTTGTCTGTGAGCCAGTCAGGATAAAGACTGTTGATCGAGTGAGAGAAGCCAACTGAGTTGGAATAATCAGCAATCAATCGGCAACTTAGGACTTTTCCAAAATCCCAATGCTTGAAGTAAAGTAATATTTTTTGCTGCAGTTCATTTGCGGCTATTCTTGTCTGCATCAACCATTTGTATTGACAAAGCCACCGGTTGAACACCCTTCAGGATATAACAATTTTGTTTTTATTTAGAGAATTGGTTGGGGACATGGGGTAGCTATACTAGCTATACATTTTGTTTTTAGTTCTCGGGAGTAGATATATTTTATGAATCTGTACTACGAATCTTCGAACGGTGAAGTTTATAACATCGAAATTTTGCAGTAAATTTTGATGACGCGGGAGTTTTTAAATAAGCGGCATCATTTTTGAGATATAGGGCGGTGCAAAAAAAATTATAAATGAGATATTTTTCGTCATGGCCTCACAGCTCAGTTGGTAGTAGTAGCTCTGCCTTCTGCGTTGTAGGTTGTGGGTTCGATCCCATCCGGGATAAACATTTGTCTGGGTGTTAGTATAATTAGTATGTATTTCCAACAAAAAAAAAACGTAGTATTCTATCAGTTATCTGGTTCCCATAGTACAAGCTTTGCTTTATTGTACCTATAGAAAATTTTAAGTCTTGGTGGGTTTATGCCACTTTTTGTCATTCTGGTGGGTGTATCAAATATAGACATTTTCAACAACTCTGTGTGTTTATGCCACTTTATGTCATTCTGATGGTTATGTATGTTGCAAGTATAGACAATTTCAAAAGTCTCGGTGGGTTTATGCCACTTTTTAACATTGTGGTGGTCAGGGTGTAATGTCAGGCTACACCACAAATGGAACACCACATGACGATATCACAATTGGGGTGAACTACTGGTTATACAGGAGAGTTAATTAGACCGAGACTGTGTGGTTACAATCTATTAGGTTGTGGTTACGAGGAAAGAAATACGCCTTTGAAGTAAAGATTGATTGCAAAATTTACGAGAAAAAAATAATTGTAACCGAATTATTCCAGATTTCCCATGGACTGTCCCCATCAATTAGCATTTGTTAAAACAAGTTTACGCTCAGTTATTCCTGTAGATCATTATAGAACTGCAAAACGAAATTTTTGTAAAAGGATGCATCTTCAGAAAACGCAGTGAGAAGCATTAAAACAGAAGAATCCCAGTTCTTTCTTACTACGCGCTCCATAACTTTTTTGTGCCATGCTTTAACTGAATTCGTAGTACGGTAGCACACACCATACTTTAAGGACGGATTTTAAAAATGTTTATAATTTGTACTTACCTACTTGATTCACAACGTAATAATGTTATGTACTGACAAGTTCAGAAATGCCCATTATACTCTAGATAGGCAGACAATGGGGATAAGTAGGCTTTTTGGCACAAATGTTGGGACACATTGATGGTGAAAGTCAATGAGCATTTTTGGAATAACCATTGTAATCATCTTAATGTTGTAATGTACGAACGAGTACTTACTGAAGTACGAGTCTGTTTCCTAATAATATTATAAATGCGAAAGTTTGTGAGGATGTTTGTATGTTTGAAAATCAATCAGGCCTGAACGACAGAACGGATTAAGATAAAATTTGCTGTAGATATAGATAATAATGCCAAATTAAAAAATATACTCCTTTAAAATACGAAAAAAATCCTCAAAATGATAGAAAAACGCAAAAGGGATGTCATTGGTATGGATGGCGCTGGTGTGGAAAAAATCTGACATATGCGACTATTGAAATTTGACAGGACAACGTCTACACTGGGTCCAGCTACTATACAATAAACTTATTTAATTAAAAGCCTGATGTTTTTAAACCTAGAAACAAACCGTTGAACAAGTACTTGTACCAACTACACCGCACTGATAATAAAATTCAGCGCGCCATGTAACACTTCATGGCTTTATCGGTAAAATACTGCATATTTGCGCTTGGCAGGTTTATGATAAACCGAGACATGTTATTAATGCAATAACGCGATAAATACGGTCACGTATCTTTGGGTCTAAATAATGTCTAGCCATCAGTAAGTCTAGAGCGCGATACGTTTTGATCTCTATTATACCAGTTATTCTGACGTCTACATCTGAAAACAACAATAGAGTTATGACTATATCGCAATTGGACTAGATATAAAAACCAGCTAAGTGCGAGTTGGACTCGCGTACGAAGAGTTCCGTACCATTATCTATAAAAAAACGGCAAAAAAAACACGTTTGTTGTATTAGGAGCCCGACTTAAATATTTATTTTATTCTGTTTTTGTTGTTATATCAGCAACAGAAATAAATAATCTGTGAAAATTTCAACTGCCTAGCTATCACGGTTCATGAGAAACAGCCTTCAGACAGACGGACGGACAGACGGACAGCGGACCGTATAAACCCCCTGGGTACGGAACCCTAAAAATGACCAGATAGTTGTTTGACTTCATAGTGTATTGTTTTTTTCATAGGTACAGTAGATGCACGGCTGGACTCGATTTGAACCCTTTGGATTGTAAGCCGATGTACTTCCTACTCGGTCAACACAGCTAGTACTTACACAAACTCTCTATGCTATGTTTAATTTTAGCTAAATGAATAAAATATTCAACATAATGGAAAACAGTTGTGCGAAAATGATTATAGGTTTCTTACACGATCTTCTAGAAAAGTGTTGATTAGTTACTTACAGAGTGACGTTGGAAACAAAAGAAAAAGAGCTACCCGAGAGTTTTATTTAAGGTGATAAGTGTCATTTTCGACTTTTGTATGAGCTGAGTCTACCCGGATAAGACGGAAAAAGTGATAAAACCGCATTATCTTGAAAACCATCAGACTTAAAAAGAAACTGTCTGTAATTTACTTAGTTATTATGATTATCTAACGAATTATATTGAAATAAATTGTTTAGCTATTCATAGCTTTGATTAAAAACGAAACTAGTTTTTTGAAAAGCCAACTTTGAAAAATAAATCTATCTATATACATATATATATATAAGAAAGTCGTGCAATTACACTATTTATAACTCAAGAACGGCTGTACCGACTTGGCTGAAAATTGGTGGGTAGGTAGCTTAGAAGCAGGAGACGGACATAGAATACTTTTTAACGGGAACGGAAACGGGAAATTAACTTTCTAAAGCGATACGATGTTCGCCGGGTTAGCTAGTTATTATTATAAAGCAGAAAACCGCATTTTTTTACTAGATAGCCTTTGATTTTCTCCAATTTTTTAACACACCTTTTTTTGGAATATAGCCATAGTCCTACTTATTCAAAACCTATTCTTAAAAATAAAACGTAATCATATTCTACCTCATTGAACACATTAAATAGGTTGAGATCAAGTTTTCGTTTCAAACGTCAAATTTCATTCTTACAAGTTAATTATACGAACTATTTGGCAAATGAAGCCAGCAGTAAGTTTCAGGCTACTCCATCTCGTGATTAGAGCTACTTAGCTATCATAAAACTTGCATGCGCATAACTTGTGAGTTTAACCGACAATTAGCCTACTTTACTTGAAGATCGTCTAAATCTTAAATTAATTACTTTGCTCATGTTCTTTCAGTTTACAAACAGAAGTATGCACGGTAGTTGACATCTTTTTCATTATATTACATAGTCCCGAAATATACACGTTCAGCTTCAAAATATACTCGTAGTTTTGGTTTTATCCTTTATTCAAATAAAGTTTCAGTTTTTGTATTTTACTCGTTTGAATAATTCCGCCAACTATACAACATTGAGCTCGTTCGCTCTTATGAATCTGGCCGCTACGTATATAAACATTCCATAGCTGAATTCTGTTTCTAGTTTGTGTATTAAAATTATCTTCAGAATGATGCAACTATTAGGTAGTTTATTTATTTACGCTAGAGGACCAAAGTTAGAAAATGTTTACGTATAGCGATACATTATTAATAAAAGCAAAACGAAACTAATAGGGCGCTGCGGTGTTAGAGCACAAGCTTAATTAAATGTAATGACTCCAGGCGCATAATGTATGTGGAGACAACGAATAGGTACAATGCACGTAATCTGTAGGCTTGAGTTAGAACGAGCCCGTATGCCATTATTGTGATTTAGACTGCGGCTGTTCTGAGAATGTGTGCCAATAAATTAGATCTCAATCAGACCGTTACCGACATTTGTTATTCGAAGTTCACAAATGTGCATGGTTGTAGGTATTAAGTTCAATTATCCCCTAAATGGTTTTATTATCAACTATCGCATACATTCATTATTTTTGCTGATAAATAACATTGATAGTACAGGTAACGTTTATTCATTCATTAGTAAATGAAAAGGGTAACGTTGATACAGAAAACAGTTATGGTGATATGTGAAATGTTTGGTTTTTTATATGGGAGGAGTCTACGGCCGTGTCCCCATGTATGTGGTGCGGCGCCTTTCACCATGAAAAGTTGTGACGCCGCAACATGAAAAGACACGGCGGCATGCCACGGAAAGATGCCATGCAAGGCGTAAGGCACCTTTTGATGGCGTAAAAGGCGCCATTTCAAGTCACGGCGACCATGAGAAAGCGCGATGCTGCGCCGCGGAAAATCACTGTGCGCGGCGTACCGCTGCAATTTTTTTTAGGGTTTCGTAGTCTTCAAAAAACCCTTATGGTTTTGCCATGTCCGTCCATCTGTCCGTCTGTCCGCAACTTATATGAATATAATATACATAATGAATGAATTAATATGAATATACATACTCGTATTAGTCACGCCGACAAAGTGATAGAATAAAATCTTAAAAATATTTTTTTAAGGGTACATGTAAAGTGAGTATTCAAGTCCAAATTTTTGTTGGAGTCGAGTGTCCTCCCCCCCCCCCTCGAAAAGTTAAACTATAAGGCTACTATTGGCACTGATACCTCTGGGCTAAGCTGCGGACAGACGAACATGGTGAAAATATAAGGGTTTCTTGTAGACTACGAAACCCTACATTGCACGTGGCCCGACACGCACTTGGCCGGTTTTTCGTTGTTTTTCATTGATTTGAATAAAAAATCGCTCGCTTAATGTAAAGCGGAGTAACTCAAAAAATGGATGTTTCGAGTTTTTTTTAATAAAACGCATTATTTAGATGCAAATAATAAGTTGCGTTCAACAGGCGCTTCAAAACAAGTAAATTGAACAAATATGTCACTAATATTTTTTTAAGTCTTGTATTAAAAAATCTATTCACAATAATAATTATTTTATGAAATGATATTAACGGGAATTTTATTGACCTTTATAACATTAAAATTGCCTAAACAAATGTATATTTTTGTATTTATCCTATAATATAGTGTACGGCGAATTCGCAAAACTTTAAACTTGAATTACCAAAAAGTTGAAATTTTGGATTACTTCACTTTATCTATAAGCGTGCGAAAATGTCAACATAAAATTCTTTTGTTTCTTACCTTATAGTTAAACCTAGCATTTTCATGGCGCGCCATCGTGCCTTGAAAAGACGTCTTTTACGCCATCAAATGGTGCCTTTTACGCCTCGCATGGCATCTCTCCGTGGCAGGGCGCCATGTCTTTTCAAGTTGCGGCGACGCGTCTTCTGATGGCGTGGCGTCACACCTTTTTATGGTGAATGGCCGGCTAGAACCACAGTAAAGACGGAAAAAGTGATGAAACTGCATTATCTTCAAAATCATCAAACTTAAAAAGAAACTGTCTATAATTTACTTAGCTAGTATGATTATCTAACAAATTATATATACATAAACTGTTTAGCTATTCGTAGTTTTGATTAAAAACGAAACTAGTGTTTTTGAAGAGCGAACTTTGGAAAATAAATCTGTCCAGAAAAGTTTCACCAATCGTGTTTCTGTCTTTAATGTATCATTAAAAACAAAACTGTATGTTTTGCGGATATTGAGAAAAAACGATTCTGCATTCATACAAAACATTCATTTCTCGTCTTAATAGTTTATTTGAATAGTTTAAACAAAACAATAATAACACATGCACAACAAGCGGCTTGCACAACAATTCTTAAATGTGTTTAGCACGCTAAACATATTTAGGTAGTTGTCAAATCATACAAATACATCAAATTTAAATAAAAATAGCCGCTAAACACTTTTAGCTATTGGTGTGCAAGCTGGTCTAAAAGTAAGAAAAAACCGCCCAAGTGCGAGTCGGACTCGCGCACGAAGGTTTCCGTACCATTATCTATAAAAACGGCAAAAAAATCACGTTTGTTGTATGGGAGCCCCCCTTAAATATTAATTTTATTCTGTTTATAGTATTTGTTGTTATAGCTGCAACCAAAATACATAATCTGTGAAAATTTCAACTGTCTAGCTATCACGGTTCATGAGATACAGCCCTGTGACAGACAGACGGACGGACGGACAGACAGACAGACGGACGGACAGACAGACAGACGGATAGCGAAGTCTTAGTAATAGGGTACCGATTTTACCCTTTGGGTACGGAACCCTAAAAAACGATGGCATTTTCAGAAGTATAAAACTGTGTCGCAGACATAGACACCCTACTACGAAGGGAGAGTTATCCACACTGCTGTTCCAATTACTACCATAAAAGTAGAATGCAAAATGACAATATATTGCAAAATTACAATCTATAATTTATAGGAGTTTTACAACTTTCTGGTGCATTTAGCGCTCATAAAGGGTAGGTAAGCTTAAATTATGAAATATCTACCTAACCGCTTGACGCACTTGCCTCCCGCGCGCCGTACCCCTAGAAACACCACACGCCGACCGTTTTTTTTGATGACGGCGCGGGATGAGTCATCGCGCAGTTCAAAACTAAACAAGACTCTGCTCATTGAAATTAGACCCTACTTGTTCTAAGGTTTATTGTTACGGTTGAGCTAATGCTTCGAATGACACATTATTTGTATGTATGTGAAGGCAGATTACGCAATGTAATAATTCAGAACTAAACGAGAGTAAAGTTGCGATCAAAATATACCTACTATAAATCATTGTTAACTAGCACTATAAATTCAGAGACGATTGACGTGATCAAATCATTGCGGTCTCATCTACGAGAAGCATACGAGTAGGTATACATTCGGGTGAGCATCAGAGGCGATTGCATTTAGTAGTTCAGCACTAATTAACCTCTGATTTTACAATAAATTGTTTAGAATATAAATGATAGTGCACAGTAATTGTTTAACATTTATTTACTTAAATTCAACTACTTTTTAGGGTTTCTAGCCAAAATGGTGAAAGCATCCATTTATAATAAGACTTATTTCGTCTTGTTTTTCAGGACGGAATATTTCAGCAAGTACGTACTAAAACTAATTAAATTTAGTAACTACTCCAATCATTTGCAAAATAAAAAAAAACTAAAATATTTTTAGTATCATTATTTAATTTTAATAATAATAATAAATATTGGTGGACATTATCACACAGCGCCATCTAGCCCCAAACTAAGTAAAGCTTGTACTATGAGAACTAGGTAACTGATAGAATACTTATATACTTTTTCTTGTAAATACATAGATAGAAGATAGAAGATAGAAAATACTTTATTGCACACCATAAAAAGAAATAAAACATACATAATAAGAATACACAACAAAAATAACTATGCTGAACAATGGGCGGTCTTATCGCTAATCAGCGATCTCTTCCAGACAACCTTTGGATGGAGAAGGACTGATGAAAATTATATGGGGCATTTATGATGCAAATTTATAGTATATACCCAGACACAGAACTAACATCTATGTTTATCACACAAATATTTGTCCTGGGTGGTGATCGAACCCAAAAGCTACATTGTTACTAGGTTTTAATTATTGTTGTATCGTAATAATTTAATGGAAAATTCTAAGACAGTCTTTTTTACCTCTTATGATCAAAAATAACATAAATAAACCGGTCAAGTGCGAGTGGAACTCGCGCACGGAGGGTTGCGTACCATTATCTATAAAAAACAGCGAAAAAACACGTTTGTTGTATGGGAGCCCCCCTTAAATGTTTATTTTATTATGTTTTTAGTATTTGTTGTTATAGCAGCAACAGAAATACATAATTTGTGAAAATTTCAACTGTCTAGCTATCACGGGTCATGAGATACAGTCCTGTGACAGACAGACGGACAGACGAACAGACGGACAGACGGACAGACGGACAGACGGACAGACGGACAGACGGACAGACGGACAGACGGACAGACGGACAGACGGACAGACGGACAGACGGACAGACGGACAGACGGACAGACGGACAGACGGACAGACGGACAGACGGACAGACGGACAGACGGACAGACGGACAGACGGACAGACGGACAGACGGACAGACGGACAGACGGACAGACGGACAGACGGACAGACGGACAGACGGACAGACGGACAGACGGACAGACGGACAGACGGACAGACGGACAGACGGACAGACGGACAGACGGACAGACGGACAGACGGACAGTGAAGTCTTAGTAATAGGGTCCCGTTTTTACCCTTTGGGTACGGAACCCTAAAAAACGAGTGGGAGATACCTCGAATTTCATTTCGAAGGTCGTAGGGTCGAACCCCAACGTGCATCAATGGATTTTTTGTTCGAAAAAAATATATGCGCATCAAACACAGCACGTGTTTGATGCGCATATAATTTTTTCAAAACGCTGAAGGGAAACATTTAGATTTCTTATAACGGTGATGGGCTTGCAATCTGTCACGTATGGAATGCTAACTACTGCAAAATGTGGGCATGTGGCAAAAATAATGTTTGGACGTGCTTCAGACTACCTAGAAACCTTCAAAGTATCTAAGAGGATGTCTACCGTACTTGGGGATCACACAGTCGTAAACCGATTTTTTTTTTAAACAAAAAAACTTTTATATTTCACAAAATCACTTATTCGTTGTTAAAAAAATATTACACGCACTGAATTCGCTTGCATAGCCTGGCTGAAATGGCGTTTAATTTACTTCGGGCACTGGTTTTTTTACAAGATTCGTAGAATTATTAGCAAACAGAACTTTTCAGGTCAACAATATTAAGGGTCGCTTTTTCAATTATACAGATAAGGTCTAACTGATGAATAAATTTCATTTTTCGTATGAGAACTGTCCACATCACCACACCACATCATTTTTTCCACATCACTCCTAACTGATTGAAAAATTGGCCCTAATACAAACAAATAAGCTAACCTATTGACAGATAAATTTAATAAAAAATAAACAAGCTTTTTTTTTTGCTATATTTTGTCATTATAGAGTTTTTGTTCACTGGTGTTGCGTTGTTGTGTTATATTTAACTAGCAGTCCGCCCCGGCTCCGCACGGGAGTAACGTATTATAACGATTTTATGGGTATTTTTTTACCCAGGTTACATTATCGAAGTTTTAATAGGGATCCCTATTTTTTTCAAACAATAAATATGGCTTAAGTTACTCAGAGATAATGTAGCATTCTAATAGTAAACGATTTTTTTTAAATCTATCCAGTAGTTTTTGGATTTATTCCATACAAATATACAAAACATCTTTCCTCATAATAATATTAGTACCTATAGATTATTACACTCATAATAACTTTTGAATGGTATGGAATTTGGGAATGGTAAAATTAAAAAAGTAATTGATATGGCCTTGAAAATGAAGTGATTTTTTTGGATAAGGATTAATACCCAGGTACGAATAATGTGGCCTAGTTTGTACAGGCGACATTACCATTGAATATTTTAACATGAAAAAGTAGTTATTGTGACATAACTGTAATAGTTGGACATAATTATGGTATTGCTGACTTATTTGTTAATATTGATGTAATCTTTAAAACTGCAGTTCATCACTTTGCTCTATTGTCAATAATTTCCGCAGCATACGCGATATAAAGATTTTTTTGGATTTTTTATCACACGTTGGGTTACATTATCGAAGTTTTCATACGGATCCCTAATAGTTAGACATATGGTATTGTTGACTTATTTGTAGATATTGATGTTTTCTTTAAAATTGTAGTACATCACTTTGCTCTATTGTCAATTATTTCCGCAGCATACGCGATATAAAGATTTTTTGGGATTTTTTATCACACGTTGGGTTACATTATCGAAGTTTTCATACGGATCCCTAATAGTTAGACATATGGTATTGTTGACTTATTTGTAGATATTGATGTCTTCTTTAAAACTGTAGTACATCACTTTGCTCTATTGTCAACAATTTCCGCAGCGTACGCGTTATCCTTTTTTGTACAAATATCATTGAAAATTACTTATTATAATGTTGTAAGCAGTATCAACAACGAAACTCTACATTGAGCGTGACTCGACACGCCCTTGGTCAGTTTTTTTTTCTTATTGCCGACAGAAACCTTCGGGACAAACTTTTAGAAAGAAAAGAAAGAAAGAAAAAACATTTACTTGCTCCATTAAGCACAAAGCTTATTACAACGCTTATTAAACGAGAACAATAATAGGTTACAATCAACAGCAGATTGAGCCATGTGGGGGCAAATAGGTCCCCGTATCAGTATTAAGCCGAACAGCACGGAACCTAGGAAGTAGGCGAAGGGGCCTGTTTTACGTTAAACTTAGACTTGGGATGCTAAACAAACACCATTTGTCTAGTCATCTATGAATAGGGCGTGATGTTTTATTTCATTCCATTATTCCTAACCAACGCTTACTAAAAAAAACGGCCAAGTGCGAGTCGGACTCGCGCACGTAGGGTTCCGTACCTTTTTATAAAAACGGCAATATTTATTTTATTCTATTTTTAGTATTTGTTGTTATAGCAGCAACCGAAATACATAATCTGTGAAAATTTCAACTGTCTAGCTATCACGGTTCATGAGATACAGCCCTGTTATAGAAAGACGGACCTATCACGGTTCATGAGTTAAAGCACTGTGACAGACAGACGGATGGACGGACGGACGGACAGACAGACAGACAGACAGACAGACGGACAGCGAAGTCTTATTAATAGGGTTCCGATTTTACCCTCTGGGTACGGAACCCTAAAAAACCAGAAAAGTTTTTCCGATCAAAAGTTAGGTTGTAAAATAAAAATTCTAATATCACTTCTCGGTTAGTTTAACGTAAATTATGACTAGGTGTCTACTAAAAAAGCAAAAGAGCTCGGCGTAGGTTAGGAGATGGTTTTCACTGTTTATTTATGAAGTTATTATTTACGGGCTTGCGGCCGGCATCTCTATTGACGATGAGAACAAAGTCTTTTCGCCTATATAGTTTCCATATTCTACTTGCATGGTATGAATTACTATCTAAAATATTTTGATAAGCACTGTGGGGACGGGGAAGCTCACAATAATCAAAATATCACGAAACGATTTTAAAATATATATTTTTCTCTGTATCAAAACCAACTTACAATTCTTCTTCAATTGTTTTTTTCTCACTGTCATTATGTTCCTTTTTGCTTCAAACATAAAGAGTTTTTATTTTGTTTGAAATACGTTTTTATTAAATGTGGATTCCACAAGCACTTTAAAGTAAATTTTACATTAATTATATATATATACATATATATATATACATATATATGGACATGTTGGCGGAGTGGGAGGTACCTCGACTCTCAATCTAAAGGTGGGTTCGGATCCCAGCATGCATCAATGGAAAAACGGTGAAGGGAAACATCGTGAGGAAACCAGTTAGTTTCCTTAAAAGCGGCGATGAGCTTGCAACCTGTCACGTATGGAATGCTAACTACTGCAAAATGTGGGCATGTGCCAAATATAATGTTTGAACGTGCCTCTGACTACCCCTTCTAGACATCTTCGAGGATCTTAGCGCCTGGAGATTTGAGAGGATGATGTCGACTGTACTTGGGGATTACAGTCATGATCCTATTTGTTTTATATATTACTTACTCATACTTACATACACAGTTTCTTCAGAGGCAATGTACATACTGTGAGTAGATTAGTCTTTTTTGTCGATTTGACATTTTTTTATCTTTCGTGACTTCTACTCCTTGTGAGAGATTTGAAAGGATCAGAAAAAAATTGACAGACTTACGACTCTAACCCTCGTATTCAAGAACGGCACTATGAGAACACGCACGCACAGTGGACGAAATCTTTTTTCATAAACATCACTTTATCTGTTGAGCGGCACTATGGCGCACGCTACCGTGTGCCTTTAGAGCTCAACTTTGGCTAGAGGCACACGACAATGTGTCTCTAGCCACACTATGCAGTGTCGCACAACACATAAAGTGATTTTTATGAAAAAAGATTTCGTTCATTTTGGGTGCGTGTTCTCATAGTGTCGTTCTTGAATACGAGGATCAGAGCTTTGATTAATAACTCCCTTTACGTTCATATCACGTTCGAGTTTAGATAGATGGTTGAAGGATTGTGTTCAATATAAAATTTTTGTAAATACATACTTCAGATACATTATAACACCCAAACATAGAACAAAAATCTATATTAATCACACAAATATTTGTCCCGGGTGGGAATCGAACCCACAACCTACACGACAGAAGGTAGAGTTACTACCAACTGAGCTGTGAGGCCACTCAAATCTAAAAAAACCGGTCAAGTGCGAGTCCGACTCGCGCACAAAGGGTTCCGTACCATTATCTATAAAAAAATGGTACAAAAACACATCTGTTGTATGGGAGCCCTTAAAAATTTATTTTATTATATTTTTAGTTATTCTTTCTTGTTATAACAGCAACAGAAATATATAATCTGTGAAAATGTTAACTGTCTAGCTATCACGGTTCATGAGATACAGCCCTGTGAAAGACAGACGGTCAGCGAAGTCTTAGTAATAGGGTCCCGTTTTTACCCTTTGGGTACGGAACCCTAAAAGAGGCAATAAATCACGTTTGTTGTATGGGAGCCCCACTTAAATATTAATTTTATTCTGTTTTTAGTATTTTTTGCTATAGCGGCAACAGAAATACTTAAACTGTCATCTGTCTAGCTATCACGGTTCATGAGATACAGCCTTGTGACAGACAGACGGACAGACAGACGGACAGCGAAGTCTAAGTAACAGGGTTCCGTTTTTAACCTTTGGGTACGAAACCCTAAAAAGTCTAAAGTAGACGTGATTAATACTAAAAGATGTCCTTTTATCGTTTTATCGTGAGCTGCAGCATTAGTATTGGAATTTGGAGCGGTACAGTTATGTATACCTATTCAGATAGGTATTAAGGAACCCTAAAGATACTTGTAAAGCTTGTACTTGTAAAGTTTATTGATCGTAAACTAGTATACAAACGGTAATAAAATTAAGCTTAAATATAATTTCAACTTATAATGTACTTATGTAAACTAACCAACGCTCGTTTCAAAAAGAAGCTGTATGACTCTTGAGTGATTGCACCCAGCTAGGGATGTGAAATGTGCATCCTTTCACCCGCAGGTTGGCCGGCACACGCGCTACTTTGCAAACTTTAGCCACATAAATACTCAACTGTCAACCAGAGATATGGTAGATAGATGTTCTACCTAGTACATGAAAAGTGTTCAGATTGAGCCGAAGCCTCGATTTTTGGGTTCTTCCAGGAAAAAATACAAAAACTACTTTTTTTCGCTTTTATTTTCACACAACTGTCTGTCGTTCTAATTCTTCGAAGGTAATACACAAAATTTCTAAACTATATTCTTAAAAGGTTTTTGTATGTTTTTGTCGTGCACAAAAGTTAAAAAAAAATATATATATATACCTACATATTCGTATCTAATTACGATAAAAATCTATTTAATATTTTATGCATATAAATATATTTTTTATGATTTTATTAGTTTATTTTATGCGAGAAAAAAAATAACATACACTTTAGGTATAAGGGACCCTAAAATAAAAGTTTTTTAAGATTTTATTGTACCACTTTGTTGACGTGACCATGCATGCCAAATTACAGCTTTCTAGCACTACTCTCTGAGCTAAGCTGAAGACGAACGGACGGACATGGCGAAACTATAAGGGTTTCTTGTAGACTACGAAACCCTAAAAACTAAACAAAAACCGATGTAACCCACCCGATATAACTGACTCGTTCGAGTCTTCCTTTAGGTATTCGATTTATTGTTGACTATGCTGATCGGCTGCGATAGACGCATGATCCTGCTCGGCTTATTTATATGGTAGGTACAGGTACTCACCAGAATGCAAGGTATCCCTCCTTTGACATACTAAGGAATCTTATGTTTGAAGAAATCCGAATAACCCCCTATCGGGGTCGCCTACTAACTTAGTTACGACTCTGATGCTTCTGACTCTTACGCTTGTTAATTCGACTACTTTTTTAGGTCTCAATATTGATGCAAACTTACAATGGGGACCTCATATTGAAACACTTGCTGGTAAACTTAGTTCCACTGCTTATGCAGTCCGCACGATTAGGCGGCTGGCTGATGAAGCTACAGCTAGGCTAGTTTATTTTAGTTACTTTCATAGTGTAATGTCGTATGGGATTCTTCTCTGGGGGAAGGCGGCAGACATTCAAGTTATTTTTGTTTTACAAAAACGGGCAGTACGTGCCATTTATAAAATGAAGTCCCGGGACTCCGTGACAAAAATTTAAAGAAATTAACATTCTCACTGTAATCTCACAATATATATATGAAAACTTATTGTATACTCATAGGAATATGGCTTTCTTTAAGAAAAAAAGTGATGTACATAGTATTAACACAAGAAATAAGAACAAATTGTACATACCCAAATTTAGATTAGAAAAAGTGAAGGGGTCGTTTATGGGGAATTGTATACGATTCTATAATAAACTGCCAGAAAACGCAACAAAACTTCCCGTTAGAAGATTTAAAGCCTACATAAAGAATAATCTTATAAACAAAGCGTATTATACTGTAGATGATTATATAAATGATAAATCCTCGTGGCCTGATGTCACTCTGCCACTCGACAGCTAAATATTAATTTACTTAATCTGCACTATTTTATTTTGTGTAACATTTGTCTACTTTAATTATTTTTAAGCAAATAGTTATTTTATCTTTAAGTTTTATTTCTAAATCAAGTGTAGCGTGTGCTGCTTTTAGAATTTGTGCTGAGGCTCTTTAGTTATTGTTATTATTATTATTTTTTATTGTTTACGTACTTGAGTAGTACATTTAATAATTATTCTTGTTTGAGCCTTCACCTTGTTCGATTGACATCACTGGAGCTCTACATAGCTCTACAAAGGATCATTAAAAAAAAGGTAGACCCCAAGCCGTGTTTGTTGCCTGATTCTTCTAGGCTTGGTCGCGTGGAATCGGCGTAGCTTCACCTAGTTCCTAAGACGTTTCAAAGTGATCCTTGTGATTTTATTGATATAAATGATTTTTGAATTTGAATTTGATGAAGTCGGTTAAAAAAGAGTTTAATTGAAAATTGGACGAAGTGTGTCCTTTTATTTTAACCCTGGTAAAGAGATTTTGTTATAAAAGCCATTTGTTTTAGCCTACCTGTGGTAACTATTATCTTTGGCTTCAAATCATTGAACACTTGGCTATTGTCGAGTGAATTCACTTAACGTTTGAATGCCGTTCAGTCAGTATTGTTGGTGCACTTCTACTTGGTTTACTTGATATAAAGTTTTCATGAATAATTTGTGATGGAAAAACGAGCTAACTTGTTTCTTTTGTAGTAATGTGATATGGTTGTAGTGAGTCTTTCGATTCCAAGGTCTTCCTTCTATTTTGGGGTCGTCGGTACGTTTAGAAAAAAACATGTTGTATAATGGTTTTGGCTTGGAGTGTTCCACAACCAGCTGTCTGCCTGGCTTCAACTCTTTTTGGGAATACTGGTTGGTATATATATAATACACTTCGTCGTTGTCGGCAGCCGGCTGGACATGGGACGATTGTCTTCCTCGCCCAAATGGTTGTGGCGACAGAGACTTCGATCCCTGGTTTATGGGACAGGTTCTGAGATTGCAATCTAAAAATACTATGTAGTTTTATATTAAATGCAAAACAAAAATTATATTCATTTGTTTCTGAATTACAATTAGCTGTGTTCGAACATAGTGTAAATGTTACACCAATGAATGCACGTCCGCAATGTGTTTGTTCCGGATTCATGTTTATCTACACTGGATAAACATGCATCAGTATGTTAGCTGAGGTAGATACATTTCCACTGCACGCTTTACGCAGGTTTATATAAATTATCTCTAAAATGGTCCGTACAATTCAGAAGCCTAGCAAAACAGTAAAAATACTTGAAAAAATTGCGTTCTTTTGAAAACGCGTTTCCACTTCACGTGATATGTGTGTTTGGAAACTACCGCACAAGTAGGCTCAAGTGGTCGCAACCGCGCTTCTCACTGAATAAATATGGATTCGCCTGCCACCAAAACGCTAGCAAATGTGACTTCGTAAATAAATTTTGCCAACAATAAAGTTGACATGACTTACATACTTTTCAACTGAATAATGTTGTCGTTGGTTTCATCTGTTTATAAATAGTTATGCCTTTCTTTATTCGTAAAATAACAAGCGCGAGTAGGTTCACTTCTAGATTCATCAAAGAATCTAAACTGTTTAAGGTAGAACCGGAAATAATAAGTAACTGGATCATTTATGAAATGTTAATAAATTATATCTACCGATAGCATAAAATGCTTTTAATACAATTTTCTTTTTTTTTTCAAAGGTCCAGGAAATAGTCGACAATCTTATTACTGTTCACAAGGAGACCCTTAATTTACAATTGAACATCTTAACGGAGGGTTCCTATCAATATCAATTTCTTTGGGGATCCTGTTCATATTTAAGTTGTCATTAACTTGGTAAATATCTGTTTAAATATTTATCTTATTTGATCAGTTTCTTTGTCACATTTTAAATTATCAGATAATATTTAATGAATTTTAGTTTTTAGATGATAAAGTGTTTCAAAAATTATAATTGTAGGAAATAAGCATATATTTGAAATCAGAAAATCATGAATAGGTCTATGAAACTTTCCATGAATGATATCTATACATATCTATGCTGAAAGGGTAAGCAGAACCTTCAGGTTCACTTTACATGTAAGTACCTACATGTATAAAACAGCAATAAAACATAGTAATAAAAATAGCGATACTACATGTTATGAGATAAGAAATGGCATTATAAAACTGTCTACAGTAGCGGTAATCATAGATAACAACGCTTGAGTGTGAGTGGCGGAAAGGTATGTTTTACCATTGTGAAAATAGGTCTTGTTTCTTCAAAGAATTCCGTTCCCATGAAAACATAATCGATATATCTAACAAAAAATTCTCAAGATTTAGATTTAGCCATAAGTACTTTATTATACAATTTTTTATTGAAAGTGTTAATAATACTTTCATTAGGTATCCAAAAAGAGAAATAAGTTATTTTACATCACATAAGTAGATGCTACACCAACATAACATTTAAATATCTATTCAAATACCGAAAAGTAAATGAGCAATCGTTAGAAGATTTTTTTAATTTATAGATGAAATGGAATAGCTAGTTGTCGACTAGCTACGAAATAACTTCGTAGTTTGCCAAACATTTACCTTTTAAAACTCACCTGAACTCGCCAGTCATGAGCAAAACTTTCTCAAATAGTTTAGAACTCAGTTCATATGGCCATACCAAGGCAGGCAAACACCATTAGCTTGATAAATAATCTCGATTAACTCAACGGTGGAGCAGAGCTGCCCATTTGTTGCTCTTTAAAACAACTCCATTTTTCTAGCTTCACATGGAATGAGAGTCATATTTTGATGTGGATATTGAACGCCTGCCATTATTTATACCTTAGATTTTGAAATCCCATAATGTTGTAACGATCCAAATTGAGATAAAACGTTTATTTATGAATAGGGAAATTATTATTTTCCGAGATCACCTTTTGGTGCATCCTCCATCATGATTTCACTTTAAGACGAGTAATTTTTTTTTTATGAATGCAGAATCTTTTTTTCTCATTTTTAACATACTTTTTTTTATAACAAAGATAATTTATGGATTTAATCTAGATAGAGAGAAACACGATTGATGAAACTTTTATCGATAGATTTTATTTCAAAGTTGGCTCTTCCAAAACATTATTTTTTATAAGTCGTTAGATAATCATACTAGATAAATAAAAGACAGTTTATTTTTAAGATTAATTGTTTTCAAGATAATGTGTTTTGATCACTTTTTCCGTCTTATCCGGATAGACTCAGCTACAAGTCGCATGTCCATCGTCGCAAAACTACCAACTAAATTCGTACTTTTGCGTTCAATTTAGAATGATCTGCACTGCATTGCATTAATTGAAACAGGAAACAACTTCAGGAAACCCTGGCAAACAGCTCGTAACTGTCGAAGTCTAATTAACCATAACTTATCAAGTCGTCTGGGATTGCTAGTCAAACTAAAATAAATGAGGACCCTCTAAGTTCTCCGTATTTTAAGTAGAGTTGGTTTTGGTTTCTTGATTTTGAGTAATCGGAAATCAACGAGCTATTTAGTTTGTAGGGTTACTTAGTTAGGGGTATTTAGTTTGTACGCACCGGTAAAAACGGGACCCTATTACTAAGACTTCTCTGTCCATCTATCTGTCTGTCACAAGGCTGAATATTATGAACAGTGATAGCTAGACACTTGAAATTTTCACAGATGATGTATTTCTGTTGTTGCTATACTAATAAATACTAAAAACAGAATCTATTAAATATTTAATTGGGGCTCCTATATACAATTTTATCTAAATAAATATTTAAGTGTGGTAATTTATTATGTTTAATTAATTAAGTTGTTGATATTCATACCTACTTTCGATTGGAGCCGTGGATGAATTGGTAATCATGAACGTTTTTATTCAATTCATGGGTTTGTGGTTGTGCGGCCAGCAATTGGAAACTGACACTTGGTAGTTTCTAAAACCATATTCTGGCTCCACCCTATTGAGCTAAAAATAACTTGACCTTATCAAATCGACCCCGGTGGCGTGGCGGGTGATTGCCCGGCTTAGACGCATATCCAACCGCGGCGGGTCAAATGTTTGCATGATCTATATATACCTACGCATCTTCGCACATCTAATGTTTAGGACTAACAGTATGACATAGTAGCATGAACATTATTATTATCTTAATATATTGTTTTTACTGTTAATTCTAACAAGTTTTAAAAACCATATCTATTTTTTTACGTCTTTAAATTGATATTTATCAAATTCTAAAGAAATTTATGTTTTATGTAACTATATATTTAAGTTCTAGTGATATAGTTTTTTATAATAAATTATTAACGCTTTCTATGCTTTAGATTTTTACATAAAGACGTAAAAACTTGAAAGGGTCGAAAACTGGCTAATGCAAAAACGCTAGTTAAAATTCAAAATCAAAAAACCAAAACATACGAGTATCATCATACTAATATTATAATGATTTAGGCATAGATGTAGATGTATTTTAAAATTTGGAAATGTAATAGGTACTCTGTTCTTTTTTTTATGCGATTATGATAGGACAACGTCTGTCGCAGGTCGGCTAGTATTATTATAAATGCGAAACAAACATAATATAAAATATGTTTGTGCAAGATGAAACTTGCTGTAGTGTATAATCTAAAAAACAACCCCTAAATGAAAAAAAACTAGAAAAATATGATTTTTGTATAAATGGCATTGGTGTGCAAAAAATCAGACATCTCAAACTGAAGGTTAAACCTACTAAGGTCGGTACACAAAATTTATTTTATTTAAAAAAAATTGATATCGATTTTGACTACCGAATGCTAATGCATTCTACCAAAATTCTTAATTTATTTAATCAGGAAAAGGTTTCTAGAGAAAACATTTTAAAGTTGTCTGAAAGTGCTTTTTTCTGTGAGATTATTGAAGTTTGAACAACAGGTCAGCTAGTATTAATATAAATATACAGCTAATTACCACGTTTTAACTTGTATTACTGACGTTTCGAGACAACAACCACGATAACTTTAATTATTGTAAACCTTTAATTTCGTCATAAAATGGAAATCGATGCGTTTTTCATAGTTAATACTTAATCCTTTGACAGCTGTTCGTTTCAGTCCGTTGTATTTAAAATAGTCACATCTGCTAACATAAAATTGTTTTTTTTCAATCAACCCTATGCGCGAATGAGGTTAATAATACGTGTTGTCTATTTGACCATTCATCGACAAATTGTTTTTAAGGCCCTGTATGTCGACGATTGCTCTTTTTCGAAACGAAAAAAGAAATACTTCTGAACAAGCCACATCTCCTATTTTTATAAATATATTACTTCAGGTTCCTACCTAGATTTCTATTAAGCTGAAAACATAATAGCAGAAACTTTTTACGATAAAAATTTTATTTCAAAATGATACGTTTTAGAATTTATGATCGAAATACTTTGATACCTACTATTAAGATCAACTTGTGATTTATTGTTAAAGATAGGTAATATGTAGATCTAGATTTCTACTAGAATATGTTTTTGATAAGTAATTATACATAATATATATCATTAATTTATTTGAAAAGCAAAGGAGAACCACGCGCCGCCCATGGTGCCCCGTGTGTTTGTCGTCATTGCAGCGGTCGGTAGGATTATTTATCGAAGTGATTAAAGATGGGTACATCTTTATTCACATATACTAATACATTATAAAATAGGAGATGTGGCTTGTTCAGAAGTATTTCTTTTTTCGTTTCGAAAAAGAGCAATCGTCGACATACAGGGCCTTAATTGACCTGGTGAAGTGAAGCGGCAATTCATCACCTAGCCGAGATGCTTTCGAACCTAGTTTGTGCACAAATATGTTTGGGTACAATATTATGTATGCATGATCTGCATATTTTGTTCCTGGTTTATGTTTATGGTAAAGTAAGATACATCTCGTACTTTCTCAAACCCACGACAAAGAACTTTAATGTAGGCTTAGGAAGGTGTTTAATGTTTATTTATATTATGATATTTATGATTTAATTGACAGCACAGCTCTGTTGGTAGGAGGTAACTCTGCCTTCTGCGTTTCAGGTTCAATTTCCACCAAAGATAAACATACTTTGTGTAATGAACAATGAACATGTTTGTTTTGTGTCTAGGTGTTAAAACATATAAGTTAAATACAGTAAATAACTGAAATTCCCATAGCTTAGTTTGCAGTTAGATGGCGCTGTGTGAAACGACCACCAGTGTTTATATTTGTTTTATTCTACAAAACGAATGGACTTAAGAAATGTTGCTTCCGAAAGAATTTTATCATGCCTCACTTTGCTCTCAATTTGGCTGAAAGTCTGCGAGAACCATAAAAAAGCAATAAAAATATCGATTTTGCATAAGGAACTCCGCAGCCACGGGTACCGCTTTAGAAGGGACAACACCCGTGTCGCCTAGATAGTCATCTAGACATGATCGATAATACATATTTTTAAATCAGTATGAAAATGAATATCCCGAATTATTTAAGGTTGTTGTTTAATTTTTAGGGTTCCGTACCCAAAGGGTAAAAACGGGACCCTATTATTAAGACTTCGCTGTCCGTCTGTCCGTCTGTCCGTCTGTCTGTCACAGGTCTCTATCTCATGAACCGTGATAGCTCGACAGTTTAAATTTTCACAGATGATGTATTTCTGTTGCCGTTATAACAAAAAAATACAAAATACAAAATAAAATATTTGAGTAAAATATTTGAGTAAAATATTTGATTTATAATATTTAAGTCCTATAGTCCCATACAAAAAACGCGTTTTTTTGCAATCCACAACAAAACAGCTCACCTTGTTCACTCTTCTGCAGAAGGCACCGGGGGGGAAATAATTGTTTAATCACCGAACAACTTCTACATTTTTCTTGCTCTCAACTTTTTCTAGACCAATTTTTCCGAACGTCACATAAAACTAAATATTTTTGGTTTTTGTATATAATATTATATTTTAGTTTATTATATTAGTCTACCTGGGAAAGACGGAAAAATGATAAACCGCATTATCTAGAAAACCATCAAACTTAATAAGAAACTGTCCTACATTTAGGTAGTTACTATGACTATCTAACGAATTATATAAAACATAACTGTTCATGTTCAGCCATGCATAGTTTTTGAGTAAAAATGAAAATAGTGTTCTTGAAGAGAGTCAACTTTGGAAAATAAATCTATTGAGAAAAGTTTCACCAATCGGATACCAAAAGTTTAAATCCGTATGCCATATTTGTCATAAAAAACAGAACTGTATGTTTTGCAGTTATTGAGAAAAAAATATTCTTAATCCAGAAAAAAAAATTATGCCTCGTCGTTTTATTATTGTTATTTTTTTCTACTCGAAAAAATATAAACAATAAATATAAACATAAACTAAAAATATAAATTACACGTGCTCATAAGGATGAAACAAATCATTGCGAGGAAACCAGTATTGTAGCAGGGGCGATGGGCTCGCTTTGAATTCTAAAAACCTTTCTACTACAAAATGTGAGCAATGATCAATTGTGCCTCTGTGCCAAATGTTTTTGATGTGTTTGGATGTTCCTGTCACTACCCCTTTCAAGTATATGAGCGCCTGGTGATCTGAGATTGTCTACCGCTCTTGGGGATCACAGTCGCGATTCCATTTTATATTATAAAGTATTTATTTAATACTAGAGATTATTGGCTCTCTAGATATCCAAATCCATTTCGGGGCAGCTCGTCGAATTAACGCGGAGCATGAGAGCTGGCTCTTATCTGGCTCAACGGATGAGCATTGCCATCCGGCGTGGCATTGCCGTCTGCGTCTTAGAGACGTTTCCGATCCGCTACATCTGTTGCAATGATAGCTCAACAGTGTTCTCGTGCATTTTGCAAATGTTTGTGTTGTTTAAACTGAAATAAAAAGGATCACGACTGTAATCCTCAAGTACGTACTGTTATCCGGGATACAGGGATTTGCTTTTTAAAAACGATAAAAATATATTTATAAAATTTGTATAAAGTTTATTGTCACGAAAATAAAATATTTTATATAATAATGAGACGAGTGTTCTCATTGGGATTCGAGCTAGGACTGACTGGGGGGACACCTAGGATCTAGGAACAAGGGAAGGAAATAGCTGACGTGAGATGAAAGGTCATCAGATTTAGGAACAAAGGAACATAAGATAACAGTACGGTAGACATCCTCAAGACCTCCAAGCGCTCAGATCCCTAAAGAAGTTTAAAGGGGGTTGGCTAGACTTAACATTACATTTTAAGTAGTTATTGTCATTTTGAGGTTACGTTTTTATTTCGCTTAAGACTTTAAGGCGATACTTGAAATTTTTAACTTTTTTTATGGGCTGAATCTACCCGGATAAGACGGAAAAAGTGATAAAACTGCATTAAGTATCTTGAAAACAAACAAATTAAAAAAAATGTCTTTAATTTAGATTCAGGCTTGTTCAGAAGTATTTCTTTTTTCGTTTCGAAATAGAGCAATCTTCGACATACAGGGCCTTAAGAAAAAACGATTCTGCATTCATCAAAAACATTTATTACTCGTCTTAACACAATTTAAGTAGTTATTGTCATTTTGAGGTTTCGCTATTATTACGCTTTAGACTTTAACGTGAAAAAAATAAGACTGATCAATTGATCATGTTTTAAGAAATTTTAGACTGATTGTCGAAACAACAGAATCGCCACAATACTAAATTCTTATATTTGAAAAACAGTTTCTGTTTATATTTCATAGTTTTGAAGATATTGCGTTTTTATAATTTCATTTCATTTTCCGCATTTACCGTGTAGACCAATACCAAAATCCATTAATTTTAAGTTTCACAATAACTTACATTAACTTAAAGGTATTTTATCTTGTTTTATTATGGAACCAAAATTAATTTTATTTAACACGTAAAATTTAAAATTGGGTGGACTATTACGAGCAGTTTAGTCTTTAACGTTTGCGAGGGTCGAAAACACCGAGTAAGCTTTGGTCGAATGGACCGTTTTCCCATAAATCTCGTGCTAGACAGTAACAATGTGTAGCCGGCTTGTCTTCGACCCGTGTGCTATGCTATACCTTCATTCCAGGAAACAGAGAAATTGAGGGGAAATGCTGGCTCAGCTTTATTTTTGACCGATTTTCCTAAAATCGAAAATGTATACAGTCCACTAGCCGTGTTGGCCGAGTAGGAGGTACCTCGACATTCAATCTGAAGGTCGTGGGTTCGAATACCGGCGTGCATCAATGGATTTTTCTGTTCGAAAAATTTATATGCGCATTTAAAACACATTTGTAACACAGCGGCGATGGGCTTGCAACCTGTCACGTATGGAATGCTAACTACTGCAAAATGTGGGCATGTGCCAAATATAATGTTTGGACGTGCTTCTGACTACCCCCACTAGACATCTTTAAAGGATCCACGCGTCTGGAGAACTGAGAGGATGTCTACCGTACTTGGGGATTACAGTCGTCGTGAACCTATATATATATTTTTTATATACAGTCCATTTTTATACACTGCATAGTTTCACACCAAATCTGATGGATGCAGTTAAATATAGTTTGTATCCGCAAACTAAAATAAAGACTTTATTATGTAGCAAAAGATAAACCTACTATAAAACCCTTTATATTAATAATCTATTTAATTAAAATCTGCTTGCGAAAGCAAGGTAAAGCCCGTATCCGCCTTTGATAATAGCAACCATTTAACGTACGCTGGATGGCTGAAAAGTGCGAGTAAGTTAATAAATATTTTCTTTACCTGTACTTTTAGTATTCAGCTGTCTCATTACACTGTTTTACGGTGATGTAAACACTCATAAACATTTTCAGGGCATCTTTCAATGCCCCGCGAAACGAACGCGTCAACCTCGCAAAATGTCCACTTGGTAAAACTGTTTTTTCGCGGAAATAATGTTCCACGCACCATTGTGTCCTTCGCAGAATGAAAATACGTAAAAAAAATTGGCTCAGAGAGATGACAACTCGTTTCCTTAACAATGCTTCAGTATGTTTCGTTACAGCACGTGAGGCTGCTACTTGTTTTTCCCTGAAAATTATTCTACAAATTGTTTGCGCGGATTACTACGTCGCGCAGATTTAACACGTTGTGAAACTCAATGTGTATTAGCAGCTCACTT
Source organism: Hydriomena furcata (assembly GCA_912999785.1). Lineage (NCBI taxonomy): Eukaryota > Metazoa > Arthropoda > Insecta > Lepidoptera > Geometridae > Hydriomena > Hydriomena furcata. The sequence goes on from OU538821.1 coordinate 8,858,090, forward strand.
TATCAGTTGAGCTTAAATTATATTTAAAATTAAAAATCAAATGAAATTAGATCACGACTCGTAATCCCCAAGTACGGCAGACATCTTCCCTGATCTCCAGAAGCTCAAATCCTTTAGGAGGGCATGTGATATTTGGACGTAACTATATCTAATCCCTTTATTCAAAACCAAATCTATTATATATCTATTATAAACTATAAAAGAAGAAAGTAGAATAGACTTCCTGCTAATCTTACTAATAATAATATTAGTCTTAAATCTTAAAGTATGTGAGAATGTTGTGTGTGCGCCACACACAATCCTATATAGATTTAGATAAAACTAGCTTATGGCCTAGAATAAAAAAATAAAAAAATAAATAGGATAACGACTGTAATCTCCAAGTACGGCAGACATCCTCTCAGATCTTCAGACACTTAAATCCTTTGATGATGTCTAGTGAGGGTAGTCAGAGGCACGTCCAAACATTATATTAGAATACCATATACAATACTTTTTACCCAGGTACTACGTGGGCAAAGCCGCGGCCGGAATCTAGTAGTATATAATCTCATTATTTATCCGTTCGTTTGTTCATATTCATATTCATATTCATTTATTGCTCCATTTGGTACAATGGTCTTAACATATTTGTACAGAGTTTCTCAACATGGGCCCCGCTCGTTCTGATATGTACATCGTTCTGGGCGTCTCAACCTTCATTAAATCCAAGGTTCCTTTCTCTTTAGAGTAGACCAATTCCTCTTCAACTGTCTCACAAAATGGGTTTTTTGGATTTATTATTCTCTTCATGTATTCCTCTTCGTCAACTGTTTTCACGAATCGCTCCTTCATGCTATATTCAGATAAATGGCAATTAGCTGGGTTCCAGAGTGATCTGCCACCATCTTCGATCATTTGAACCTCTAGGGATACACCATGCCTAGCATTTGAACCAGTAGCAGGAAGCCTCCATGTGTCCTTCACTGATTTGGTCCCCAAACGAAGCTTTGCTGAAGCACCCAAATGGTTGATAGTGAGGGTTTGTAATGCAACTGATGTGCTTCTTGCATTAAAATACAAATCATCCCCTGGATTCTTTCCCTGTGGTCTGATGCTCGGTATTTCAGTACCAAACTGGCTGACGAATCCCTTCCACATATACCAAGATGTATATTCTCCAAAACCCTCAACAAAGAAGAAGGTCTTATCAGGGCTTAGGTTGATCCCCACCAAAGACAAATTTTGCTTGTTTTTCGAAATGTATACAATGTTGTTCTCCAAGCTGTTGGAAAGATATAGGTCATAGAGTCGTCAGATGATCTCATACAGACCACCTTCATGTGCATCTTGTTCATTCGATAATTAGCCGGTAACATGCCTAACGTAGTGGATCCTGCATTCAGCATTCCCATTAGCATTCCTGGACTGGATTGGACAAAAAGACCATCATCACTTATCTTGTCGCATAGTTTGTCATACCAAGCCCTGGTTCGGGTATTCATCTTGAGCCTGTCCTCCGGTTTCCATTCCAATCTTGCATAAGTTCCTTTCCCTTCCACAATCACTCCAGGCCCTAGCTGTATTTCTTTCCATGCTTGAAAAAAGTTACATAAAATTGCTATTTCTGAGAACAATTTTCGTTAGAAATAGGAAGACCCATTTTAATCCTTGTGCTATCCTCAAACAAGATGAAGTGCATTGTTGCAAATGCAGCTGGGGAAACACATTCATTCCACTTGGTAGCGTCCTCGGTTCCTTGTGTTGCCATCATTGCTGGTCCAGTCGAAAGGAAATTGTCATTTAAGTTGTTCAATATCTTTGCCTTCTTTTCTTCTCCTCCTATTGAGATTGTTGACCCTGGAATCTGTTTTGAAAGCTGAAGGTGGAAAGCTTCTACAATTTGCAAAGGCATTCGCATAAACATCCCTGGTGATGCTATTGCCCTCCTGTCTTTCTTTCCTCTCTCTTTATGTTTTATATAGTAAGCAAATCTACAGCAATATTCCCGCATGAGTTTCCTACTTTCAGTCAACCCTTTGGACTTCTTTTTTACTCTTTTCCCTTTCCGTGTGGTCTTTGTGATGTGCTGCTTAGTAGCCTTGTTAAATTTTCTACTCTCTGTTTCTTTTGTCTCTATCTTTGTGTATTTTAAACTCTCATTTTCATACAGGGACAAAAAAGTTTGTATCCACTCTAGGCATCCAAATCCCTTCTCCCCAGTGTTCTCCTTTAAGAAATTGTAAGCAGTTTCATATGCTTGGACTGCAGTAACGCTTTGATTGCTAAAAGGACAAAAGGTTTGCCTCCCCTTAGTAAGGATGTCAGAATTTGTATTGATGAAAAACTTCCATATGTCATCAACAGTTGCATCTATATGGGTGCAGTACTTCATCAAAAAGTTTTCAGTCATCTCTTTAACCACAAACGGAATGTAATTTCCATGTATCTTGTCATGAGGGAATCTCCCATCGCGCTTCTCCCACTGCATTCTCTCTACTTTGAAATCACCTATGAGCATGTCCTTATTTTCTCTCTTTCTGTTGTATTCATATGACCTATTTACTGTCTCTGCCACCTTGGGGGCCTGTGTTCCGTAGCCATGAGGAGGAGTTCCAGTGTAGATGTAAAGTGCACTCACTGCTGATAGATTGTTTGTTAACCTGTCTGGAATCTTCCTTTCTAGCTCTCCATACCGGGGACATATCATATCTTTCTTTTTAAGAGGAAGCAATGTTTCTATTAAAAAATAATTGGGTTTTTTCCTATACATTTTTATTATTGTTGCAAATATGATTATTAAAACAAATGGATCTGTTTCTACTCCATCCAGGTTAGCTCAAAAAGCCAATTACTGAAGGTTAAAAAACCTATTCCAGTTTAAAAGTTTACTAAGCTGGGCTTTTGTCAATAATGGGCGTGCTTGATTGGTGTGTGGTGCACGCACGAGCTCCCATCTCCTCATTGCGGCTTCATGTAATGAACCCTGCGGTTTTACATTCAGGTGGATTTTATTATACAAGAATGTTTTCGATCTTTCTAGAGACAATGAGTTTGTGACTAAATAGATATTTATTTTAGAGCTGGACCATGTTTTTGCAAAGCCAGGCACTGTGCACTGGTGGGTATGTGCCAAATATAATGTTTAGACGTGCCTCTGACTACTTCCTTTAGATATCCTCAATGATCTAAGCACCTGGAGATCTGAGTGGATGACCCTCGCATATTACTCCTACACACTAGGACTCCCTGTGTCACGGATATCAGGAACTAGGAGTATAGTGGTACCACAACACAACACCCGGATCTAAAAAAAGTTTTTTTTATATAAAGAATGCTTTTGTTCCAATGCAATGAGGCAATCGAACTCTTGCGTCTCTGCCGTGCGCTCGCCCACTTCACCATTGAGGTTGTATATAACATTTTATTTTATCAAACTAATGTGGAATGTTGTCTCTGAAATATACGTAAAATTACACTCTCTGGCTAGATTAACAAAACTGGATCCAAATTTCTGAGTCTGACTAATGCGGGGTAGGTAGGTAATAATAATAAATATAATAAATATCACTTACATGAGAATCAGAAATATTAATTAATAATTAATTTCACACAGCCCCATCTAGTCCCCAAACTAAGCAAAGCTTGTACTATGGGAACCAGATAACTGATAGAATACTTAAATACTTTTTTTTTGTTGTAAATACATACTTAATATACATATTAACACCCAGACACAGAACAAACATCTATTCATGTTCAAACATCTGTTCATGACACAAATGTTTATCCCGGGTGGGGATCGAACCCACAACCTACAGCGCAGAAGGCAGAGCTACTACCAACTGAGCTGAGAGGCCAGTACGACATCCATTACGACACCTCACATGCGGGACTATGTTGTTGAAGGTGTTTTGACCTCCTAAGGGACAAAATATAGGCATTTCAAACAGCGCTCTGCTTAATGCCATTTTATTTTCAGCGGGTTCTATCATTTTTAGGGTTCCGTACCCAAAGGGTAAAAACGGGACCCTATTACTAAGACTTCGCTGTCCGTCTGTCTGTCCGTCTGTCAGTCCGTCTGTCTGTCACAGGGCTGTATCGCATGAACCATGATAGCTAGACAGTTAAAATTTTCAAAGATTATGTATTTCTTTTGCTTCTCTAACAACAAATACTAAAAACAGAATAAAATAGATATTTAAGGGGGGCTCCCGTACAACTAACATGATTTTTTTGCCGTTTTTATAGATAATGGTACGGAACCCTTAGTGCGCGAGTCCCACTCGCACTTGGCCGGTTTTATTTAATTTATTAAACGTGAGGCACATACATTCGATAATCGTAGTTGTAAACTTACAAAAGATCATTTGCAGCGCAATAAAATATTTATGCAGTTAATTAACCCACGTATTCCGGCGATTCACGTTCCAGCTTCATATTTTACCAAAGTTATTGACTGGCCTCACAGCTCAGATGGTAGTAGCTCTACGTTTTGCGCTGTATGTTGTGGGTTCCTCACCCAGTTCAAATATTTGTGTGATGAACATAGATGTTTGTTCTGTGCCTGGGTGTTAATATATATCGATGTATATTTACAAAAAAATATATAAACTATCAGTTATCTAGTTTCCATAGTACAAGCGTTGCTTAGTTTCAGACTAGATGGCGCTGTTTGATAAAGTCCACTGATATTTATTTATTTAGGTTGTAGGTTATTGGGGATTCGAAAATGCAGCAGTTCAATTTCTAATTTATGCGTCGTTAGTGCCTTAAGTAAGACCAAGTAGGTATACAAGAACTTTAATTTAATTGATAATAATGTCGATACAGCATCATTTTCTTATCTTTTTCCCACTTAATGTAGGGGGTCGCTAATAATGCTGATACATCCGATCAAGTTACCGGAACCGGAATGTTGAGGCAACACTGGCCGTCTGTCCGTCTGTCCGTCTGTCCTCACGTAATTGGATTTCTAGCTTCCAAATGAAATAATATAAGACTATTGACTCACTTTTAATGCAAATTATTCTTGAAAATTAGGTCATGACATATAAACTAAAATGATTTCAGACAGTAAATTCAATATTTTCGGTACCTTTCCTTTCTTCACTTTATGCAAATGATTTAGCAATTTATCGTATTCACCACTTTTTCTTAAAGTTTTGATAGCTTGTTCCTTAGTTTTAGCATCAAATGCTTTGTAAACTTTGTTCCACAATGTGTTTAAAATCATACCATCTATGGTTTTTTTGTCGTAAGTTTCTGAATTTACCTGAAAAGATAAATAATTATTTAACTAGGTACGGCAATTATCCCCAGCGTGTTGGGGACACAAAATGAATAATATTTTTTTTAATAATATTATTTCTTACGAGCGCCGATTTCTTCTTACCCGAATACAACATTCTATCGAAATCGGAGAGGAAGTAAGATAGGAAGAGGAAATAAGATATGACTTGAGTAACATACAAACATTCAATAAAACAAAATAAATAAATAGGATCTCGACTATAATCCCCAAGTACGGTAGACATCCTCTCTGGTCTCCAGACGCTTAGATCCTTCGAAGATGTCTAGTGGGGGTAGTCAGAGCACGTCCAAACATTATATTTGGCACATGCCCACATTTTTCAGTAGTTAGCATTCAAACTTTCGTATTTACAAAATTAGCGGTTTAAAACCCAAGCCAAATCCTTTGACAAGTTTTTTCTACACGTTGTACTGACTCCACATGAAGTGGGATAAGGGCATGGAGATGATGATGTTGATAAATAGGAAGGATGTTACATTCTATGTTAGTGTTCCGTCCGAATGACATAAGCAGTTTTGTGTAAGACCACAGTGCGCATTAGGGTTGGCGCGTATTTACGTGACTAGGTTCTAAAACCAGGCAATTTACTCAAAATAGTTATACATTCTTGAAAACGCGATTGTGTTTCAAAAAATATGAATGCAAGAACTTAAACTATTTCTTGTACAACAACCTACTCTTAGATTAACTAAAATAGAAATAATAATTTAAAATAAGTTCCAAAATAACTAGTACAACATCACTAATACTTTAGCACTTATTTGCCAAATAATTAAATATTTTATTTACACAGCTCTATCTCCATCTAGCTCCAAACTAAGCAAGATAGAAATATGATAGAATACTAAAATATATTTTGTAAATACATATTAACACCCAGACACAGAACAAACATCTATGTTCATCGCACAAATGTTTATCCTGGGTGGGAATCGAACCCACAACCTGCAGCGCAGAAGGCAGAGCTACTACCAACTGAGCTGCGAGGCCAGTCACTAAGTTATGTAAAGTCTACCTCATCTAATCTACGAAGCCATTGCGACTCGCTTTCATTTAATACAAATATTATAATACCTACATAAAATATAGAATTCAGTTTGTAATATCTAGAACAAATAAAGTAACTATAAAAAGTTCACATATTAGAATAAATGTTTAAAATTAAAACTAAAAACAAATTATTGAAACTCACCCGTAAAATACCAAAAACGAAAAAGACTAACAAAAGAGTAGCCACGGTATGAACCATTTTGAGTTATTGTCGTGGCGAAGAAAAGGTATAAACTGAGTCGAACTCAACAAAAAATTCAAGGAATGAGCTAAACATCCTTTGCGTAAGTTGCCTCTATTGTGTTGCGTACTAACAATTCAACCGGGATATCAATAAGTGAATCATCTAAGTGACGCACGCGTATCAGAAAATGGTTTTTTCGCAGGGTCTATGATGCTACAGTCGAAACGGTTATGTAATCTCTTACTATGGGTTTCGTAAGAAGGCTCAAGCTATAGAGATGGCTAAGCTTAGCGAGTTCCTACGAGATCGAATTAGAAATGAGGAGATAGAAAAAGAACCGAGATAGCCCAGAGGATATAGCAAGTTAATATTGGCGGTGGGCGTAACAAATCTACGTAAAATACTCTGTGCGATGTCTGCCTGACCCGCAACTCAATCGCAATAAATAAAAATCAGACCATATGGCCTTCAAGCACTCAATAATTTAGCTATCATGCCCACATTTATTGCTGACCCCGTCGCGTACAGAAGGAGCATCAAGATGGTGTCAAAACTTATCGCAAACCGAGTTAGGCAGCCACAGTTCAAGTCAATTGCTGGGTCGAATATAGAGATCTTAGTAGAATCATACGGCACTGAAATGAATTTACCTAAATAAAATAAAAGAAATTAAATATATTAAAAAATACAGATCGAAAATAAAAATATAAACATTTAGAAAAATAATTTTAATGACATTTGACATAGGTACCTACATAACATAGATTGGAGTGCCTACTCTGTGCTGCGTGGGCCAAAAAGGTTCAGTCCCAGCTTAAAAGCCGCTGCATAAACATGAACATAATGATATGCAGCAATGCTGGTATTCAGACTGGGGTTTAGGGTAACCTCACAAGCACAAATATATAAAAAGGCCTACCCAAAAAAAAACTATTAATTGATAAAATTCTCGTGTCACAGTGGTTGTAAACCAAACTTACCGGCTTTACCGATTTTTATGATTTTTTTTAGTTTAGTGGTAGGTATGAAAATAGGTCGTAGGGTATTATTTTTTATATTCCTAAGTAATAAGGGTGGCATAAAGTTCGGGATAAACTGAAAGTGCTTTTTTCTGTGGGATTATTGAAATTTGACAGGACAACGTCTGTCGGGACAGCTAGTATTATAATATGTACTTCTTACATAATATGCGCTAGAGACACTCAATACATCTAAAATGATGGCGTTAAAGTAAGATACGAGTATATAATGAAAATTGATTTAAAGACGTACTATAATATGCAAAAGCACTAACAACAACATTCAACGGCCGTCAAAAATCACCCGTTCAAATACCACCCGTTTCGCACACATAAGAATGATCACACACGCATAACAGCTGACGAAAAGAAAAGACGGAAAAATGTGTGAAACATAAAAATGTGTCTGGTTTCAAGATTCCCAATATAAGCCATCGTTTATAAGACATCGATTTGAAAATACATGAACGATTGTTGTTCGATATTTAGCCTGAAGACCTCATTGCTAAATATGACAATACTAATACAGTTTTATGTAGGTTTCCTAGGTGATGATGATGATAGTGTTTTGTTGTTTGTTGTAATCCAAACATTTGCATTATTCAGTATCATACTCGTAATAACGTTTCAGTCTATTTTATTTTTTTATTTGTGGCCTAGCATTCTCTTGCTTTTATAGCGGGTTTACGAGGCTGTCCTAAGATATTACTTAAGGGTTTTGCTGTCAGGATATTTTTTACAAGAAGTTGCAAGTCTTAGATTTTTATATTTTTACTAACATAATCTATTTTACTACATAAAAATCACGAATGTATTTCCAAGCACCATCAGATCCTTTACAAAATCAAAGGGGGTAGTTGGAACTACCTACAGCCGAACATTACATACAAATCCAATTTTTCAATTCTTACTATCATAAGTCGGGTACATCTGAACTTCCGCTTGACACAAACTTTTGAAACAACCTGTAATTTTCAAAATGTTGCTGCATTTTAGGTTTCCGTACTCAAAGGGTAGGGACCCTATTACTAAGACTTTGCTATCTGTCCGTCTGTCCGTCTGTCCGTCTGTCCGTCTGTCCGTCTGTCCGTCACAGGGCTGTATCTCATGAACCGTGATAGCAAGAAAGTTATTTTTTTTTACAGATGATGTATTTCTGTTGCCGCTGTAACAACAAATACCAAAAACAGAATAAAATAAATATTTAAGTGGGGCTTCCATACAACAAACGTGATATAGATAATGGGACGGAACCCGTCGTGCGCGAGTCCGACTCGCACAAGGCTAGTTTTTTTTATTAATGACCGCACATTACTACGACTATTCTCTACGCTATTGCGTTGAAATTTATATTCATGTAGGACTAATAGTTCTTACATAAAACTTAATAAACGAATATTGTTACTGACTTTTCGATTGATTATCGAACTTTCTCGTCGGTTTTGTAGGGTTCCGTACCCAAAGAGTAAAAACGGGACCCTATTACTAAGACTTCGCTGTCCGTCTGTCCGTCTGTCTATCCGTCTGTCTGTCACAGGGCTGTATCTCATGAATTATGATAGCTAGACAGTTGAAATTTTCACAGATTATGTATTCCTATTGCTGCTCTAACAACAAATAGGTACTAAAAACAGAATGAAATAAATATTTAAGGGGGGTCCCATACAACAAACATGATTTTTTTGTCGTTTTAATGGTACGGAACATTTCGTGCGCGAATCCGACTCGCACTTGGCCGGTTTTTTTGTAAGTTGTACGTAATTATGTTTAATATGATGCAAGGTATCTCTGCTTTGACAAAATTTAATGCTAAACATCAAGTTTTGTCAAAGCAGAGATACTTTGAAGAGTCCGAGAACTTAATGTTTTCTCTGAAGCACATTGCTTATACGAGTATATTTTATTCTAGCTTCTTGAATTACATTGAAAAAAGTTATAATTAACCTGCTTCTGAAAAGCTATTTGCCGTCTGGACAGAATGACATGTATTTGGAATGACAGAAGCAACTGCAACACTATTTTTTCGCAAAAAAGTGCCATATTCATTGATGTGCACTGCGATGATACGATACGAGTGTAGCGTGTGCTGCTTTTTGAATTTGTGCTGAAGCTCTTTAGTTGTTTTTTTTATTGTTATACGTACTTGACTAAGTACTACACTTTTAATTATTATTCTTGTTTGAGCCTTCACCTTGTTCGATCGACACCACACTGGAGCTTTACATATCATTAAGGAAAGGTTCATTAAAAAAAAGGTAGACCCCAAGCCGTGTTTATTGCCTGATTCTTCTAGGCTTGGTCGCGAGCAATCGGCGTAGCTTCACCTAGTTCCTAAGTTTCAAGTTATCCTTGTGATTTTATTGAAATAAATGATTTTTGAATTTGAATTTGAATTTGATTGTTGGATTCCAGTGATTATAACACTTTGTCCGAATAATTCGACAAAATCCGAAAATTTGCGAGGACGTTTCTGTTTGGTTGTTTGTACATCAATCACGCCCAAGCGTAAAATAGTTTGTAAAGAAGACATAAACGATAAATTTAATTTTGACATTCTCCAGTAAAAAATTGTAAAATAAATTAAAAAAATAGTCTTTAATCAATTAGGTTTAAGTATCAGGCTACTTCTCGAGTTTAAACTTACGCATATTTTCATTTAAATTAGCGTCCATTAACATTCCATTTCTTGGATTGGGACAGCAAGAAAATACTCATGTAATTCAATTTTGATGTCGACTTTGCGACACTACATAGCGCCTAAAAATAATTAAATTTTAAACACTAAAAATACTTAATATTTTCAGCGAATGTTTTTGAGCTCTCGAATTATACCGATGTTATTGCGTAACCGAATTCACTCAACGCTGATTGAATAAAATATGTAACATTGCATCTTTTAAAATGAATTGAACATTTCCGCCGTCGTATGATGATGAATTCTTGTATGAAACAGAAACGAAAACCATTTTGCACTGATAATAAGTTAGTACATGGATGACCGAACTTTGCTCGTTATTTAATTACCTGAAAACACGGATAAAACGACTTTTTCTAAAAATTAAACCTAGCTACAACGATTGATCACCCCGGAAATCCCCTGCATACTAAATTTCATGAAAATTGTTGGAGCCGTTTCCGAAATTTAGATTATGTAATTAATATACAATTTATTTAAAAGTTTTAAGGAATTAAATAAATTTACACAAAGAATAATACAAAATTTGAAAAGAGAAATACATATAAAAAAATATTTTATAAACATTTTATAATTTTGTTGAATGAAAGGAGTATGAATGATATAAAAATGAGGTTGTATATTATGCATTATGTGAGATCGATCCCACAACATTTGCTTATCAAAAACATTCTAAGCTTTCCCTGAAACAACGAACATGGAAAATGCTAGGTTTTTAACAACAACCTTTAAAAAAAGGATTTCTGGGACTCCCACGGTATATTTAATTTTTTTGTGGGAACGGGGTGGCGCACTATAATGTAAAATCCATTAAGTTATTAAAATATAATATTTTTAGGGTTCCGTACCCAAAGGGTAAAAACGGGACTCTATAACTAAGACTTCGCTGTCCGTCTGTCCGTCTGTCTATCACAGGGCTGTATCTCATGAACGGTGATAGCTAGACAGTTGAAATTTTCACAGATGATGTATTTCTTTGAATTACTATCACAAAATGCAGACACCAACGAGGATGAGCTAAATAAAATAAATAACTTTTTTGTAAATGTAGGTAAAAGTCTAGCAAACCAAATTAACACAAATCTTGAGGATTCCTTAGATATGGACACTATCCCGAAACAATCTCACTCCCGATCCTTCGTACTTCTTGACACAGACTGTAAGGAAGTGTTTACAACCATAACCAATTTAAAAAATGTTTCCGCTATAGCCGATGACAATATTTCATCCAAATGTTTAAAAATGATTAAACACCTGATCACCCCTGCTCTCACTCACATTTTTAATTTATGCTTTACAACTGGTGTCTTCCCTGATGCATTAAAAAAATCCATTGTACTTCCAATTCATAAAAGTGGTAATAGAGACAGTGTCAACAACTACAGACCCATATCAATTCTACCATCTATTTCAAAGATCCTAGAAAGACTCATAAATAAAAGACTGATTAATTACTTAGAAAAAGAAAAATTACTAGCAAATTCTCAATACGGTTTTAGAGCTGGCAAATCAACAGAAAATGCTGTTTACTCTCTAACAAAATTTGTAACAAATCAACTTGATAAAAAACGTAAATGCATTGGAGTATTTCTGGATTTAGCTAAAGCATTTGACACTGTCTCTATCCCATTACTCCTTCAAAAACTACACAATATCGGTATCAGAGATGTACCCCTTCAACTCTTTACTAGCTACCTAACAAATAGATACCAAATTACGAAAATTGGTAACAAGAGTTCCGATGAACTACTACTAAACTGTGGCGTCCCCCAGGGTAGCATACTTGGCCCTAGCCTTTTTTTAGTATATCTAAACGAGTTATGTATATGCATGAACCGGAATATGGAGGAATATTTAGTTTCGCCGACGATACAGCGCTAGTTTATTGGGGAGACTCTTGGGATCAGGCAAGACAACGCGCTGAAAAAGGACTACGTGCCGTTATTGTGTGGCTACAGAAAAACCAACTCTCTTTGAATATGGGAAAGACCAAATGCATAAAATTTTCAATCAAAAAGCATCAAAGCGCAATTTCCACGCCTATCCGTGCGCACACATGTAACAACTGTACTTCACTTACCTGCTCATGCATCACTCTCGACAATACACAAATCATTAAATACTTAGGCGTGACTTTAGATAGCCAACTAAACTGGGGACCCCATATAGAGGCACTTTCAAGTAGAACTAGACAACTCATATTTACTTTTAAAAAACTACGTCACGTAGCTACACCGAAACTACTAAAAACGGTTTATTTCGCCCTAGCGCAATCGGTCATGAGCTATTGCATTTTGATATGGGGATCTGCTTGTAAGACGAAACTTATTAAATTGGAACGCGCGCAAAGATCATTACTGAAGGTAATGACCTATAAATCATATAGACATCCGACTCATCTCTTATTCAACGAATGTGAGGTTTTATCCATACGTCAACTATTTCTACAAAAACTAACAGACCACCAACATTCGTCCACATTATTTAATCCTGAAATACAAATGAATAAACGTAAAACATCTAATGTATGCAAGACTCAAAAAGTTAACACATCATTCGCCAAAAGACATCCTTATTATTTAGGCCCCTTTGTATATAACAAGTTAAATAGGATCCTAGACATTTATAATCTAAATCGACACGTATTGCTAAAAACGGTTCGCAGTTGGCTACTGCAACAAAATTATGAAACAACTGAATCATTCTTAGTGACTTTGAAATAATGGTTCACATGTATATTTATCTCTATCTCTTAGTAAGAAATACGTGAGGTATATTTTTTTTTTTTTTTTTTTTTTTTTTTTTTTTTTTGTAGATAACTGTAATAATTTTTATTTACTCCAAATAATTAATAAAATGTTAATTTCACTACTAGATTAATTAAAATGTTTTAATAACATAACAAACACTATCTCCTGAACTATAACACTTTACACACCTTTATACAACCTTACAAACACTATAACAAAATTAGCTAGCCGCCACTCACACACCAACTTATTCCATAGGCTCCGCACAGTGCATCGAGTGAGCCAGTCACACACACAGGAGTCTGACTATTTTTTAACTACCCTCATTTTACCTGCATTTCTACTAGTTGTTGGTTTCTTTGTGTTTTTGTGTACTTACCTACCTAATCATATTTCATATTCGCAATCGAAACATATTTGTACTTAAACAACTAACTAATACTAAATTTAAAACTTTCAAGCTTATACTTAACCTAGACATTGTAAATTGAAGAGACAACGATGACAATAATGACAAAATTTAAACATTGTGTAAATAAGCCGCCGAAGGAAGGTATCAATGACCATAACACAGGTTTATTTTAAACCTAGCTTGGTTTTTGATGCGACCTCTTTATGTTATCAGTGAGTATGTAACTCGTTTCATTTGTATAAGTAACTGACATCCTACTTACGGCCTTAAAACTCCGTCAGAGTTGGCCACTATCTTATAAGAACCTATTTTATTACTTACTTATTACTTATACTACTTAGTCATTATTATTTCTGTGTAACAGACGTCTGGTACGAAATAAATTATTATTATTATTATTATTATTATTTCTGTTGCCGCTGTAACAACAAATCTAAAAAACTAAATAAAACTAAAAACAGAATAAAATAAATATTTAAGTGGGGCTCCCATACAAAAAAACGCGTTTTTTGCCAGTTTTCATAGATAATGGTACGGAACCCTTCGTGCGCGAGTCCGACTCGCACTTGGCCGGTTTTTTTAATTTTAACTTTTCCCAAATTGTTTACGCCCTTCTCTCTATCTCCAGAATTTTCTAAATCCCCTTTCTAGTGCAACTCCAAAACAAAACAGCTCACCTTGATCACTCTTCTCCAGATTTTTGATGACTGCAATTGTAGCAGCAAATTTTTGATATGTCCATTTTGTTGGGGCAGTTTTGAAAGGAATGTTCAGTGGACGAGCAGTATGAGCAAATATTCTCTTCTTTGTTGCAGTTTGATTGTGTATGTCCATATTGAAGACATTTGTAGCATTGTAGAATTGGAATATAATCTTCAGTGTGGACACGTTGGTGGTTAATGTTAATTTTTCCGTATTCCAAGATGGATTTCCAGTTTGCAGGTGTTACTATAAATATTGCATTGTATAGGTTTGGATTCCTATTTCTTCTTATAAATTTTAATTTTAAACGAAGTTCACTTATAGAGAATACAATATTTTAACAGAAAAGGTACATAAATTAATGATTGATTTATTAATTTACTGTTTAGCTACCTACCTAGCAAAATGTTCTCTGGCTTGGAATTTAAAATCATCATCATTGTTTCCACCCCTCTCTATCTCTAGACCTTTATATATTCCCTTTCCAATACAACCCCAAAACCAAACAGCTTACCTTGATCGCACTGCTCCAGGCACCGGGGACGAAATAATTGTTTTAACAACCGAACAACTCCAAAGCTCCTAGAATTTCTAACAAATTCTTTCTCCAGATTACTTTTTCCAACAATCCCGTTGCCGTTGCCTTGGTTTCGCTTTCAAGGCTCTCTGGTAAGGAGGCTATACTACGAAGCGGATATACGATACAAAGTCTGGCTCAAACATCCTCTTTCCAGTACAACCCCAAAACCAAAAAGCTTACCTTGATCACTCTGCTCCAGAGGACACCGGGGGTGGAATAATAGTTCAAACTCCAAAACTTCTGGATTTTCCGACAAAATTATTTCTCCAAACCATTTTTCTTCGTTATGTCACAGCGATAATATCCAGTTGCCTTTGTTTAGCTCTCAAGGCTTGCTGCTAGTCTACAAAGAGGAAAAACAATCAAACAATCATCATTTCTTGTCCTTCTTGTCTTGTCGTGAAAACATGTTGTAGAAGTATTTTCTGTGTATAAAGCACTAATCATTACAAGATGATGATATATGTATTATTAAATAACTGATTTATGGAAAAAGTAAATAAAAATTATTATGTACCTGGAGTAAATACTAGGCCTTAGAATTTATTTTAAAGAAAATAAATTATGATATACATTTTACCGTTTGACTGATACACGCGTTGAAAATTAATAATTATTTAAATATTATTATTTTTTTTCATGACAGGCTTTTGTAACACAAAATAACATCACTATCAAGACTAATAGGTTTTGCAATGCACTCACAAATCTTGTTGACCATTTTATCCGACTTAAGATAAGAAGGTTGACACTAAAAGTATCAAAGTTATAATGTGCAAATCAGGCCCTTTCAGAAGATACTTTACCCAGTAGCCCCCTTTAAATCTAGAAATTTCCTTTTATTTTACCATAATACAATTTTTTTACATACTCGTTGTACCTATATCGTCATTGGCTATAAATATTTCAGACTTTTCGCATTGCATAGAGTTAAAAGGGAAATAGTATTTTCATCCCACCATCTCAGAAAGAGTATTTTTGCTCTTCAATATCTGAGTGCAAAAGCCGTTTTTATTCTCTAGAGGATAAAGTAAATTGAATTTAGAACATCGTGTGCACTAAGTTATTAAATTAAAAAAATCATTAAACGTATTTACTGCTACCTCTATGGTGCCGAATATATCATACAACTTTTTTTTAATTTGTTAAAAACTCAGACTCGGAACATTCTTGGTGTTCTTTTTTCAATTTGCTTTGTACGCGGTTCTTTACGCGGCATTTTTTCACGTCATTAAGATTATTCTGTAATACTTACCTGTCATAATGTAGTAGTTAATACCTAAACTGAAATAAAAGTACCTATCTTGTGATTGCAAACGTTTTTTTTTTGCATTTAGTCATTTCCTCGCTGAGGTGGAATGAAAAGTTACGTGTTGCACTCGAGTGCAAAGATTTTTCACCTTGTGCTCTTTTGATTCCCTCGCTAACGCTCAGGATTCTAATTTTGAATCACTCGCTGTGCTCGTGATTCAAAATTAGAATCCTTCGCTTGCTCGGTCATCAAAATTGAACACGTGGTTAAAAAGCAACTTTGCACTCTTGTATAACAAATAACTATTTTCTATATATTTTCTTTATAAATCGAAAACCATGCAACAAAAAATAATATCAGAAGTACCAATCAAACCTTTTATGTGATACCCGGCTTAGCCCAGTGTTTTCACTTTAAAACGTTGACCTATTTGGACTTTTTCGCATCATTGCAATAGAGAGTTGGCTAGTATGATGCATATACATTTTATGATGATAAATTTAGTATTTTCTGAAATAATGCCGTCATAGTTAAACTGACGAACGGACTGACGTACGAACAAACTCGCAACATAATAATCATCATATTTATTTTCAGTTATCTTCTCAACCAATCTATGTAGTATGTCAACCTATTTTATTTTATTTTGTAATATTGTTGTATTAGTGTTAATTGTTTGCTTTTAATTTATCGATCTATTTAAAAATATACCTTATGTACTAGGATCCTAGGTGTAATCATTTAAAACGCAATATTTAAGTATCTCATTTTGTGAACTCTGTGTTTTAAGGAAAAATATTTATTTTTAAACCTAAAAAATTTTCCTTTGCCTATAGTTCGAAACACTATAAAATAGAAAATTTATATTAAAAACACGCACTAACGTGATTACTAGACATGACTATACATTTAACACGGGTCTTTTTCACGTAATTTTATTTTCCCGACGTTTTGGCTGTTATGTTACGACGGGAAAATAAAAATAAATTAAAAATAATTACGTGATAAAGACCTATGTAAAAATCTATAGTTAAGGCCCTGTATGTCGACGATTGCTCTTTTTCGAAACGAAAAAAGAAATACTTCTGAACAAGCCACATCACCTATTTTATAATGTATATGTGAATAAAGATGTACATGTACCCATCTTAAATCACTTTCCGCTTCAATGACGACAAACACGCGGGGCTTTTCGAATAAATTAATGATATAAATTATGTATAACTACTTATCAAAAACCTATTTTAGTAGAAATCTAGATCTACATATTACCTATCTTTAACAATAAATCACAAGTTGATTTTAATAGTAGGTATCAAAGTATTTCGATCATAAATTCTAAAACGTATCATTTTGAAATAATATATTTATCGTGTAAAGTTTCTGCTATTATGTTTTCAGCTTAAATGAAATTTAGGTAGGAACCTGAAGTAATATATTTATAAAAATAAGAGATGTGGCTTGTTCAGAAGTATTTCTTTTTTCGTTTCGAAAAAGAGCAATCGTCGACATACATGGCCTTAACACGTACTAAGTAAATACGAGTATAACAAATTATGAAATTATCACTGGAGTTAGTTTCACATGAATAGTTCATTCGTTAGAGTAATAGGAGTTCAGGTTTGTTAGTTGGAGTTTACATTTACCACACAAGTATTCCTACATACCATCTGTGTTTCAGTCAACATTTAAATTCATGAATGGTCAGTTTCCTATTCATACTCCAACTACTTTACCAACTGTGTCCACACAGTAAGTAACGTACATCTCTATGAAACCGTATTTTGTGGAGCTCGTTACTTAACTAAATACCTAATATAGCAGCTAAGTAATTGCAACTGTGACAACTGTTAAGTCAAGTAACAGTATGAACTGCAGTGCATGTATGTCCAAATATATTTAGGTACTAGCTATCTACCCCGGCTTCGTCCGAGTGTGCTAATGATAATTGCATGCAAATTTTTGATACCTTAGGTTACATTAAGGTGATGTGTGTTAAATTTTTGACTTTTTGTATGGGCTGAGTCTACCCGAATAAGACGGAAAAAGTGATAAAACTGCATTATCTTCAAAAGTTTACTTAGATTGTATGATTATTGATTATCTAACGAATTATATAGAAATGAACTGTTTAGCTATTCATAGTTTTGAATAAAAACAAAACTGGTATTTTTGAAGAGTCAACTTTGGAAAATAAATCTGTTTAGAAAAGTTTTACCAATCGTGTTTCTGTCTATAATTTATATAGATTAATATCCTTAAGTTATCTTTTTAATTAAAACAAAACTGTATGTTTTGCGGTTATTGAGAAAAAACGATTCTGCATTCATCAAAAACATTTAATACTCGTCATAATAAGCTATTTTTATAATTATTCGAATAATATTGCTACGAAGTCCTTTTACGAGTAGAGATCCCTGTTTCTTTCAGTTTCTTGATTTCTTTGGTTTCAGTTCATTAGCGTCCATTATTGCCTCCCCTATTGCCTGTAGCAATGCCATCATAGGATCTAAAAAAAAACTATTATTCTTCTTGTCGCATCGACACAAAAACAGTCATATGTCGTACATCCTTCAAGATGAAGCAATTTTGTTTTCACTAGGGGCATTAGGGTAGATGTTCTTTTGTCTAGTTTTCGGGATCCGATATTATGTACTTATATATAATAATGGGTCTTAAATTGTCAGACATAAATAAAGTGACTTACTTAATATGACAAAAAAGTGGGGTTTTTGTATATTTTGGAAACAGTTGCTTCAGATTTTTCATTCGTTTTTACAAAGATGGCATAAAAAATATAAAACCGGCCAAGTGCGTGTCGGGTCACGCGCAATGTAAGGTTTCGTAGTTAACATAGCTAACAACGTTATAATAATTTGTTTTCAATGGTATTTGTACTAAAAAAATCCATTATTTCTTCTTCAAGTACATTTTATAAGTTGGACGACTATTACGTATATTACTTGATAACTTGTAACGCCTACTTAGCTGTTATAGTTTTTAATATGTATATACAATACATGCCAAATGACAGCTTTCCATCACTGATAGTCTCTGATCTAAGCTGCGGACAGACGGACAGACAGACGGACGGACATGGCGAAACTTTATGGGTTTCTTGTCTTGTAGACTACGCAACCCTAAAAAAACGGGCGAAGAATGCGAGAAAAACAATAATAAAAGATTTTTGTGAAGTCTTATGCAGGAAAACTAATTTGATATTACAGCATAGTTTAGTGAGTTAGCTTTTCTCTTATTGCTGTGCATACAGTCCATATATCTCTTTGTCCGGCTGCAATGTGTTAGATGAAGATTTATGTGAATCCCGTGGACGTTACACATTTTGACGCGTTACCAAATGGAATCCGCATGTAGTAAAAAATATTTCCTACTCGACTTTTCTTTAATATGTACTGAGTTTATTTGTTTTGGCTTTTGTTATCCATTAGATATAAAAAAGATTTTACTCTTAGAACTTTATTACCTGTGTCGAAATGTATTTTTTCATGGTTGGGCCGATAAGTTAAGGCTTAATAAAAGCTCAGTATGCCGTCGGCAAAAGTTGATTGGATGTTGCACTTCAAAAGTTTGTTGTGACTGCAAAACAAGTCGAGTTGTATTGATATAATCTTTGACTGCGACAAACTTACTTTTATTGGAAAACCACGCGGTTGATGTTTTCTCTGAGATTGATTCGAAGTTATAGTCAGATTTTGATTTAAGATGAAGTTGTTTTATGAATCCGTGCCGATATAACAACTGAGACCTGAATCATCAGAATTTTTACTTCCTGAGTCGTGAATCGTCTTCTTTGTTTACAGAGTTGTTCTCATATTATGATTAGTAACAAATCCGACAGTTGTGTTGTATCGATAATCTGATAAGCTGTCAGATGCTCTTTCGAGCATGTATCGCAGTATTCACACGAACTGTCAATATTAAGTACCTATCTTTTCTGTTAGTGCTTTGGTTTTATGAGTGGAAGACTTTTATTCTGTACTTGCCTTTATATTATCTAAACAAAGTACTGTCTAAATTTTAATTTTTAAGAATGTACGGGTTAAGGTCACTCAACTAAAGCTATTCTGTATTCTCTGTTTGAAACTCCATGGTGCTATGCACACTAATTAGCATCGTATCGCCTCACCTCGGTAAAAGCTAGTGAACCACCTGAGTGTGGTTTGTGGTCAACATGCGTTCGACGTTCGTTACGTCGGTTACGTCGGTCAGGATGTCGCCGAGATTACGTCTCGACGTCGGCACAGGGATAGCGTGCAAACCACCTACGGTCCTCACGCTTGCGTGACCGGGCCCCACCCGCGGTTAGAAAGAAAGAAAGAAAGAAAGAAGAAAGAAAAACGTTTATTCATACCACCACAATAATATAAAAAGAAAACATAAAATAAATTAAAAACAGATGTACATAACAAAATAAATAAATAAATTCAACAGAAAACGGTTATTAGTTGTGTGGTGGTGAAAAGGTCTTCAGCTCAGCATATACTACAACATGTTACCATGTTGCAGCGCTGGTATTCTGCTGAGACCTGTTTTGATTTCACGGACATAAAGACACAAAGTAGCTAAACATAAAATATAACACACATTAACCTAAACACCATTTATAATAATAATTAACTATAACATAACACAAAATAACACAAAATAGCACACTAGAGAAGAACAACATAAAGAAAAATAAAAATATTGACAGTACACTTACAATTTAATAACTATATAGCTGATAATGCTAACTATGCAACTTGAGACCCGGCTACAGGTGGAACAGAGAGCAACGTACTTACCCACTTTTTTACAAGAGCAGTACCGCCTCTACTACTCAAGGTTGGTTAGTTTGTATTAAAAATACATGCTGTTTTAATTTTATCCTAAATAAATTAACATTAATTAAATTTTGTATAGGAGGTGGAATAATATTCCAACACTTGGTAGAGGCATAGCAAAAACTACCTTGAAAAGCTGCTGAACCATGCAGCGGCGTTGCCAAAAGAAGACTAGAAGCAGCTCTACTCCCATCACGAAACCATTTTAATTTATTGTAGAGATACTCTGGTTTCCGACTCTTTATGACACCAAATAAAAGCACAGAAAAATGTAGGTATCGCCTCCAGGACATTTTGAGTAACTTGGATTTATTAATAAAAGGTGTAACGTGAGCTCTAGGAGGAACAGAGAAGCAATACCTAGCACAGGCGTTTTGGACGCGCTGAATCAGTTTCTCAGTCCTGGCATACAGCCTCGGCCCATATACAGTGTCAACATAATTCAGCTTAGATAGTACGAGAGACTCGCATAGAGTTACTCGCAGCTCAGGGCTTAGACAGTCACGAATACGATACAGAACCTTCAGACGATAAAAACAGTTTCTTACAGCATCTGTAATATGTTTTTCGAAACGCAACTCTTCATCCATGACCAACCCCAAGTTGCGAGCTTCACCAGTGCGAGCAATCGGTTCCCCCAGGATGCTGACATTAGGAGCTTCAAGACTGATGTCACAGACTTGTTTTCTTGTACCCAATATCAAATACTTGGACTTACTTGGGTTCAAAATAAGCGAGTTTTTGTTAGACCATAGTGCAACACGATTAAGATCTGCATTTAATTGCGAAATAGCCCGCGAGGTGTCACTTGGCGGAAATGAAATATAGAGTTGCAAGTCATCTGCATAAATGTGATAACGGCAATGCTTAATATTTGTCACAATATCTGAGCAATAGAGTACAAATAACAAAGGCCCGAGTATAGAGCCTTGCGGGACCCCTCTAGGAACAGAACAAAGCGAAGATTTTATTTTAGTTCCATCAGATTTACTTGTCTCAACGAGCTGTGAACGACTACTGAGGTAACTATCGAACCATTGAATAACATCACAGTCAAAACCATAAAAGTGTAGCTTAGATAAAAGAAGAGTAGTATTTATACAATCGAATGCTCGGGAAAAATCCAATAAAACCAAAACAGTGCCCATACCCTTATCCTGTGATTTTAAAATATTGTCAGTGACATCTAGTAACGCTGTAGCTGTGCTGCGACCCTTCCTGAAACCGGACTGTACTTCTGGCAGAATATTGTTTAGCTCTACAAATTGTGAGACTTGGTCATGGACTACTCTTTCTAGTATTTTAGATAGACAAGGTAAAATACTAATTGGCCTAAGGTCCTTAAAGGTATTTGGATTAGTTACTTTAGGAATGGGCTTGACCAATGCAATTTTCCATTGTGCGGGAAACACTGAGGTAGAGATGGATGCATTGATTATAAAAGTGATTGCTTCTAATGTGTGTGGTAGGGTTAACATAATCATGTCAAGACTAATGTCATCACAGCCCTTTGCATTCGATTTAAGTAATTGTAAAGCTTTAAGAATTTTACTGGTCGTAATAGTAGTTAAACGTAGTGAGTTACAACAGAATTGATTGTGTTCATAAAAAGTTAATTGGGAGATGTCAGTTACGTCTAAGCCAGGGACATTAAGAAAATTGTTGTTAATAGTTTCAGGGTCATTAAGATGGGGGGGAAGAGCATTAGGGTTTTTTTTTGGTAAAATTGTGTGTTTTAAGTTTTTCCATAAACTTGCAGGTTTTTTTATGTTTGCGTTGATATACTTATCAAAATAAGCGCGACGATCAGATTGTAGAGCATTCGTGACTGAACTTTTTAAATCTTTGTAGAATTTCTTATGGATCTCATTTTTTGAAACTCGATACCGGGCATGCGCGTTATCCCTAAGCTGCATCATGAGTTTCAAGTTATCGGTTATCCATGGATACGATCGTTCTCTAATAAAAATCTTTTTTACTGGAGCATGCAAGTCAAATAGTTTTAAAATCATTTCATTAAAACATGATACCATGGCATTAACGTCAACTAGAGATTTAATATAATTCCAGTCAATGCTCTCAAGATCTTTGTTAAAGTAATCTATCATGATATCTTTAAGTGGCCGAAATACTAAGTACGATGGAGCTGGTTTCTGCTTTTTAAAATTTAACTCGACGGTAATGAATGCATGGGCACCAAGGTCAGGAATGTATTTAACTTGAATATCTCGGGCAGAAGCGTCAGTACACACCACGTCGATTAATTTAGCACTATGGTCAGTGAAGTGAGTTGGCTCCAATACAAGCTGCGACAAGTTTGTGTAGCTCAGAAATTCATTAAATTGCTTAGTATCTCTATGAGTATTATTCAACAAATCGACATTAAAATCACCAAGCAACACCAGATTATCACACTTAGCGAATGAAGATATAGATTCCGTTATAGCGTCAAGAAATACATCAGATTTCTGCCAAGGTGGACTATAAGCAGTGCCGATTACAAGTTTAAATCCATTTATCATCACAGAGATCCACATCTGATCAACTGAGGGATTAATCGGATGTGAGCGCGTGCAAACAGTAAGCCCATTTCGAATATAAAAACCCACTCCTCCGCCTCTAGAACGTTCGGAGGCAGTACGAGGAACCAGGCGAGGTGCATGGCGGAGCCTATAACCGGGGACTGTGGGCGCTCGCTCCTCTTCTCCATCCCTAAGCCAAGTCTCGTTAATTGCCAATATGTCGGGCTCATAGCGTTCCACCGCCGATATAAATTCGTCGTGTTTGGTGTTCAATGAACCTGCATTAAATAAGCCAACTTTTAAAAATTTAGTTTTATAAATCATTTTTACAGATTGAGAGGAACATATTAATATTTAGATTGCACCAAATACGAGGCCATAACTGCAAACAATAGGAACGGGCGAAGACCCATGTTTTACTACCACAACATAGGGCTATTACATAGTACACGACACAACCAGAATAAGTGACACTACTTTCATGGTTCATAGCATTGCACACGAGAGATTTTAATTTAAATAGTGTATTGTAATATATAGTGTACATTTTAAAAGTATAAATGGCAAATCTAGAGTTATACGAGTAAACAAAAACCTGTTTTAAATAAAGGTGTATAAAATAAAATATCAAAGAAATTAACATGTAAAAATCTAACCTAATCAATACCAAAAATTTTGTTTAGGTTTTCCAAATTAGAGACGCGATAGGCAGTCATACCCTGCATTTGACGAACAAAGGTACGACCTGATTTGGTCCAGACATATTTCCAGTTATGTTCACGGGCCGACTGCCTGGCAGCATTAAATATCTGTCTATTATGTTTAGATAGTCTCTCGTTTACATAAAAGTGCCGCGGCTCTCCAGCTGGCCCCAAATCGGCAGAGGTGATAGTGCGGCGCACACGCGCAGCTCGAAGCAAGTCGTCGCGCAGCGCACGTCTTGCAAACCGAATCACGAGGATCCGAGGCCGAGGTCGCGCCGCCATAGCTATTGGATCAATACCCTGCGGCACTGTGCTGTTCTCCCTTTTCTGACCCACACGTTCCGCATAAATAATGTCACGATCATCCAAACTCATTCCAAGTTTAGCTCCGATGAGTAAAGCTAAGTGAGAAGAGTTTTCCCCGACTTCCTCCGGCAGGTTTGATATTTCGACATCATTGGCCAAAGTTAGTTGATCCCGCTCGTTTAGATCTTGACGAAGATGCATAATAGTGTCCTCGAGTTCTTTATTTGGGGTTGGCTTAATATCCCGAAATTTGTTTTCAAGAGTGTCCAGCCGAGAATCCACACTATCTAGTCTAGTGCCCTGCACAGCAACTGTGCCTTTTAGCTCGGCAACTTCATTCCTGTAGCTTTGTAATTCCTGGCGAAGCGCACGTAATTCCTCACGTACCTCCTTAAATTGTTCAAGTAGTAGGCTACTTTTGTCACTCACATTGATAAAAGGGACTGTTACCGTAGCTGTGCTATCGGTGTCACGAGTGGCTGCGGGATCCTCGTCACTCGAGCCCTCACTATGGATTGCCTTCACTGGGGTGTTATCTCCCTTAAGCCTCTTTGGCTTGCAGCTCGGACAGCACCATGAGGACGGAGTCTTACAGGACTCATTCAATCCCACACACGGTCGATGATATACTGCAGAAGATTTGCTACACTTAGCGACCTCTGTTGTTGTCGATAAGAACCTTCCACAAGCGTTGCATTTAGCCATGATTGACTAGTGCGCGGCCCTATAGTTAGTTTTTAAAGATTAAAGATCTTATTTGGTACTTCACTTCTCCAACAGATGGCGTCAAACCAAATTAAAGGCCGACTAGGGTTTAAAGATTTGTGAATGAAGTATAGGGTAGGTACATAAAACGTTTACCGATATCCAACAAATGCAGGATTACATATGTTGTTCAAGTCACTGTAGATAAACACTCACTTATCGGACGCGATAGACAACACTGTATGCAAGTTATTAAGTCAACACAATGTCAATGCAGCAGTTTTATAAGAGTAATGTGCGCTTCAACTATTTTTGCGAGTAAAAAAATACGAGAGCCACCCAGCGTACAAGACGTCCGTGACGCCAAAAAAGGTTACTTCCCCACACAGCGCCGCCGCATTTGCAATCATGTGCTGTGGCTATGATAGTTCTCTCACGTTATTGAAACTGCGACAAATCTATGTATTAATGACCGCGCACTTTGAATTCCTCCTTGAGTGTATGTTGTTCCTAGGTTATGTGAGTCGTCTCCCGCCGCGCCGTAAGCGCTAAGACTGTCCTCTGTAGCTACGCTGACACTTCGGGGGTGCTGAGCCGCTCTGATTACTGTATGCGTTCGTTTAGCGCCTAGTGGATAGGAAAGCGTTGAAGAGAGTCGGTGCCTTCTGAATATTGTTTGTTTAAAGTGCGGTAACCAGTAACGTAACGATTTATATATAAATAAAATATGCCTGTGCTTTAATGAAGTGCTAAACACTGTAGTGTAGAAAAATAACGAATAACAGAACAGTTTGTTCGTAGAGAGTGTACTCGGATGAACGTAATATCTGGTTCCATTGTGTTGTGGACCGTACTTAACATATCGATATAAAGTTTTACCGGAAAACGTTAAATCGGTAAACCATTTCGAAACAGATTGCTTCAGTGTTGCGACAACTGCGACTCTATGGGCTCGCTCGGGCACGTGTCGCACACGTTAACATTTGAACATAATCATAACACGAACACTGTTTCCACAGTGAAACTCAAAACTACACTGCAAACTTTGTGGCTCACTGCACTCATCTAGTAACAAATTAAACTCTTACGAGTATATATTACCACTGTTAGTTACAAACTTTGTACTTATAAAAGGAAGCACCATTATAATAATACAAAACAAGTAGGCATCAATTCACAATAACATTTAAGGATATAGCTAAAGAGCTACTTGTACATTGCTAAACATTATAAAAGGCGTATTTTATTTTTAAGAGCCGCCAGTTTCTTATTGGTTCCTTCATTTTTGGTTGTGAATTCAAATCACGACCTTCGAAATCGTTCGTGATACAATGGATTTTATTCGAATAAATTAAGTGTGCATTTAATACGTGCTCAATCAAAACGATGAATAATAAGTTTCTGTTGAAAAATATTTTTTCAATGACGAGCTTTTGTAAATTCATTCAAACCTCGAGTATCAGCGTGCTATCACCTGTCACATATTATAACATTGTCATCGGAACTTGACAAGTATGCAAAGTTTTTAATCAATCAAAGTATTTACTAAGGAGTTCCGTTGTGAGTTTCTGTTGAACAGCTCCTGACTCCATCATGATATCAGCTCGCTGTTACTATATTATTGCATTGTCACCGAAGTAAATAAGTATGCAAAATTTCAGCTCAATCGGTTGGGGATAACTGCTTCAAAATTTAGTTGCAAAATTCCACCCGAACAGACATAGTTACATACATTTCAAGTTAAATAAATAAAAACTACTAAAAATATTTTAAATTGGGGTATACCAAAAGCAATTTTTTAAAGTGACATCTTCCAAAGTCGCCTGATGATCTGATCTTAGCTTAGGGATTA
Source organism: Hydriomena furcata (assembly GCA_912999785.1). Lineage (NCBI taxonomy): Eukaryota > Metazoa > Arthropoda > Insecta > Lepidoptera > Geometridae > Hydriomena > Hydriomena furcata. The sequence goes on from OU538821.1 coordinate 8,884,960, forward strand.
CATTCGTTAGCCTATTTCTTTCGTTTTTCTTTTTCAAGCACCTCTAATCTGCTTCCGGCATGGTGTACCTGTAGACGATATTTTTACACGGCGGATTATCCGTCTGTCTGTGTTGTGTTATTTACGAGTATCTGTCTATTATTACGAGTATAAGAATCAATTTCCCGACCGACTGACATAAAGACAGTACACAGCCTAAACCGCTGGTCGTGGAGACTTCAAACTTGGGGAATTAGGCTGTCTTGATACGTTGGAGTGTACTAAGAGGTATTTAAAATTTAAGTTTTAAGGTTAAAAGGATAAGGGGCATAAAATAGTAAAAACGTTTGCACAGCAAGAAGATGAACGAAGTCTCTGGGGTTAAAACTAGCTGGAATGTATATTTAACATCTATTCTAAACAAAATCAAAAAACGTGTCTACATTGTCCTCTCATCAAAATAAAAGCTCCTTGTCACAGAAGAAGTTACTCGTATCTCCTTATAATTTGTCAAAGTCTTTCTTATTACTTAGTACACTAGTTTACTAAAGTATTTTGTTACTTAATGTTCCTGTTAGTATTTTTTATTATATATTTAAATTTAGGTAGGAATTGTGAATTATGAATGTGGAGTGATTATTGCATTATATTTTTTTTATTAAACAATTACAATAATTACTTTTCCGTCACACTTGATGTTCGGTTTCGGTTTTCGGCTTGTGTTTTCATTTTAAATTTGCGAAATTCGCTGGGCTTCAGCTCATGGCAACGTGTGCGATAGTATAATCCCACTGATTGCGCAAAATAATCCTTCTAATACGCTGAATAAACGCTTGCTGCATTTGCATCGGAGGGTTTAATTGGTTACAAATGATATCCGATGCCAACGTCGATCGTGAAAAGCGTAAAGTATCAATACTCATTATATAAAAAAAATTGCAATTCAAAGTAGAACCGCAATTTAAAAATTATGGTTTAAGTGAATCACGTAATACAGGAAGTAAGCGATCGATTGGTCTGATTCAGTACGAAAGTAGCTTATCGTCCAAAGCCTTAAGAGGCTTTTAGACTACATACTGGGATTTTCGTAAAGTTCTAAATGAGTTCCGCTGCAGGTGTGACCGGTCATTTGAACACCTGATTCCGAGCTGAGCCGATCAATTACAGCATCTATAACATTATCATTTATATCAAATAGGTACTATTTCTAGTCGAAAACTATAAGTAAATAACTAAGTCACAAACATAGGCCCACACTCGGAATCCCTGTGTCGTGAGTATCAGAAACTATAAGTAGGTACATCAACCACAACTCGGAACAAATAGTTGCAGATCATGCAAACGTATTAATTGATGTACAACGTAGATGATGTTTACTCAAGTAACATTAGCACCAGCATGAATAACATTATTTTTATGCGAGGATCATATTTCTGGCATGAGATGCGTTAAAACAATTGCCCTTCTTTGTAAAGCTCGAAATTTCGTCACATAATTTTCAATTTTCCAGGTAAATTCACTGTCGCTTTCGCAGAAGATGGAATCTTTGTTCTTGTTTTAGGGTAAATAATAATTTGGCAGGCATAATGTGAGCATATACTCCAATCTGCTCCGAAACGGGAGCTTCCGGTGAAGCAAGCCGCCTACTTCACCGCCGTCACCACGCTTTGACATACACCCCACATTTATTTACACGACACAGATTAATTTCGCGTCATCTGACACATATCCACAGAGTAACACCACTCTCAATCATAATGTACAAAACAATGAGATATCGCCAAAGTAGGTACATTCGCTTTGCGTTAATTAACGTCTAATGTTTGTTTACTGCTATTTCATTTTACAAAGAGAGAGAATACTGTCTTATACTTAAAAATTGTACCTACTCTTATTAGTTACCAAGAAAATTTACTTAGCTCCAACCTTCTCTTTTTCTTGAAGTGGCTATAAAATAAACAAAATATTCGTTTTTGCTACTGCTAAAATACAGCAGATACTCATAATAGGTATAGATAGGTTTAAAGAAATTCAAATATTTTGATTTACAATTTGTAAAGGATATTATTATTTTAAAAATATTTACCTAAAACAATAAACATCCAATCTAATATTACATAATGTTTACAAAATATACAAGAAACTAATCGGCTATCTATATCTAAAGAACAAAACAATCTTAAGGTATGTCAACTACTATTAATAATGATTTTAGATTACTATTAATAATGTACTTTTATACATAACTAGTGACCCGCCCCGTCTTCGCACGGGTTTAATACATATAAACCTTCCTCCTGAATCACTCTATCTATTAAAAAAAACCGCATCAAAATCCGTTGTGTAGTTTTAAAGATTTATGCATACATACAGGCGCGGGAAGCGGGAAGCGACTTTGCTTTATACTATGTAGTGAAGATGTATAGTATAGGTAATGTAATGTTTAATGTTACTCGTAATCAATAACTTGCTGGAACATAACTTGTTTACGAAGACTTCTCGCTATCGGTTAAATAAAAAGTACATACAGATGATGTACATTGTCTCATTAGCGTCAACTCGATATTTAGCAAACAATCTGAATTGCTTTCACATTATAAATTGATGCTACTACATACTCGTAATACTGTGGTTTCGTGTTAGGTTTGCAAAACCAAATCGTTCAGATCTTATTAAGTGCGGTTTTTTTCGTTTGGCCTGTTTTGTTTATTTATATTTTAATATTTTACTAGCTGTCGCGACAGACGTTGTCCTGTCAAATTTAAATAATCTTATCAGAAAAAAAAAACACTTAGTTTTTCCTGCACTTTACGCTGGATTTATCGTCAATGATTATACTATTATTCAATTGCCATTTTCACATTTATACATGAAGGTAAAGACACTAATACTGCTATTAAAATGTATGGGGTGCTATTATTGGATATGGGGCTCGCTGGTACAAAATTGAAAATTAGGGATTATATGTATTTTTAGTGCCAAATCATAAAAAATTAAAAGTTTGACAATAAAAAATATTTACCCATTAGATCTACGAAATTAACACAAAAAAAACATAATAATCGGTCAAGCCGTTTCGGAGGAATTTGGTTACAAACACTGTGACTTGAGAATTTTATATTATATTATAGATATATTTTATATATTTACATCGGTATTTCGTTTAGCATGATATTGACGAGAATACCGTAGTTTTCCTTAGTCTAAACTAATTTAAAGCAATGTAAATGCTATCCGCTAAGCGCTGTCGCGGGCGATGAATCTGAATTGAATCTCAACAAATTTTCCAAAAATAACTATTCTGTGTTCAATTAATTGCAATAATAAAATTGGTTATTAAAAAAAAAATGCTATATTGCTCTGTCTGAAAACCAGTGCTGCAGTATAAATCTGAGATGAGGCCTGCATAACCTACATTTTATTTTTGTATACATCTCTTAAATTAAAAAAACGACCTCGACCTCGACCTCGACCTTGACCTCGACCTCGACCTCGACCTCGACCTCGACCTCGACCTCGACCTCGACCTCGACCTCGACCTCGACCTCGACCTTCACCTCGACCTCGACCTCGACCTCGACCTCGACCTCGACCTCCACCTCGACCTCGACCTCGACCTCGACCTCCACCTCCATCTCGACCTCCACTTCCACCTCGACCTCAACCTCGACACAATTAATAGATATATATATTAATAGATATACTATAGCAAAAAAGTGTCGTGACAACTTTTCGTGACAACTTTTCGTAAGAATTTTTTCCGTCTAGCCCCCTTTCACAACGCGCGATAAGGAACTTCGTTCCAATAATATTATGTCTGTATTTTATCCTACTAATATTAATGCGAATGTTTGTAAGTGAATGGGTGTGTGTGTGTGTTACTCTTTCACGCAAAAACTACTGCACGGATTAAAATGCAACTTTACAAAAGTATAGCTTATACATCTGAATAACACATAGGCTACTTTTTATCCAGGTACAACCGGTGCGAAGCCGGGGCAAGCAGCTAGTATAGTATACATTCCTTCTTCTTGATATGTGTATATTGTGTATAACCTACCTACCTGTTCAATCCGTGCGAGTTTCATACTAATTTATTTCATTTCACAAATGAATTTTGGCTCGGATATTTTATAAGCCGCCTACTCGTTTTCGAGTAGATATTTTCAGTTGGGATGAGCTATGTTAATTATGCTTTCATTGGATCAGCAACTCATCAATCGTATGATTAAAATTCCATACTCGTTCATAGTTATTACAGGCAGATATAATTCATTACAATACTAGCTGTCCCGACAGATGTCTTATCAAATTATTAGATTTTTCAAAACGTTATTTTCAATGAACCTTCTCCTGACAATAACATAAAATAATTACCAAAATCGGTCCAGCCGTTCACGCTTGATGCGGTGAACAATGGAAATAGGGATTCATTTTTATATATAAGATTTTATGTTTCGCAAGGTCGCTATCATAATATTATATGATACGAATTTTTCAATATTTACCTATATAAAACATAGTCGTTAGTTACACCATTTATAAATCTAAAACGACAGGCCGATTTTCATGATTAATAGTTTTATGGATTTGTCTCTGCCACGAAAAGCAAAATAACTAATAAAACTTTGGCGGTTTTTATAACGGCAACAGTAACAGTTACAGTACGGTGACGGTATGAAACATGACAGGACAACGTCTGTCCGTACAACAAGTTAATATCCCCAAGTACGGTAGACATCCTCTCAGATCTCCAGACGCTTAGATCCTTTGAAGAATGCTATTTGATGACTCGGGATTTACTAGAAAAATCAGCCTGCTGAGGAATCTAATATCTATTCGACTAGAAAATTCCAGTTCGATGACGTCATATGTAACTCAAATTGTTGAAGCAGGTCATAAACTACAAGGGACGGTATTTGGCATCAACGACGAATGGATTGGTTCTATTATGTTGGCTGGCCTAACAGAGAAATATATGCCCATGATAATGGCCATCGAACATTCCGGAATGGTAATGACAACCGACACTATTAAAGGGAAGCTGATGGACATGGAACCGGAAGAGGATGTCAACGCATTTTCTTGTTTCCGTAAGAAGGCCAATCAACGTTCAAACTTAAAGTCTACGCAATCTATGTCTAACAAAGAAGGTGGGAGTTCTCAAATGTCGACATCTGTCAAAGGAAAAGAAAACGTCAAATGTTATAATTGTAAACAATATGGTCACTATCGCAATCAGTGCACTACAAAAGTTGATAAAGAATCCAAGAATACGGATGGTTCAGAAAACAAACAGGCGAAAACAACTAATGCATTTAGTGCCGTGTTTTTGAATGGAACATTTACCAAGAGCGATTGGTACGTTGATTCTGGTGCCAGTTCGCATTTGACAAGCAATAGGAATTGGATGATCGATGAGTGTTATTCTGGTTTCACCAAAGAAATAATGATTGCTAATCGGAATAAAGTCCCGGTGGTGTGTTGTGGAAATATAAACATTACGACCTCAACCGAAGAATGCGAGTATGATGTAACTGTCAAAAATGTTTTATGTGTTCCCAAGTTGTCCACGAACTTGTTGTCAGTGAGCCAGTTAATAAAACATGGCAACAAGGTGAATTTTACAAGCAAGAAATGCGAGATATTTAATAAACAGGACAATCTAGTGGCTACTGCTTCACTTGTGAATGGCGTTTATAAACTGAACACTTCTACTCATTTAGTGGCAGCAGTGGCAGTCTCCAGAACTTTGGCATCGAAGATGTAACATGAATAAAATGCAGGATGCTGTGGAAGGAGTAAAAATCAATGAGAAGGCCAACATAAGCAAGTCTAACTGTATTGTGTGCTGTGAAGGAAAGCAAATTCGATTGCCTTTCGCTCATGAAGGCAACAGGAGTACTGAGCTGTTGGAATTAGTACACTGTGACATCTGTGGCCCGATGGAGAAATGTATCTCTGGGAGGATCCAGATACTTCTTAACTTTTGTTGATGATCATAGCCGCATGACACATGTCTATTTTTTGAAAAATAAGAATGAAGCTTTACATCATTTTAAAGTATACAAAGCAAGGGTTGAGAATTCAACGTCAAATAAAATAAAGATTTTAAGAAGTGACAATGGCCGAGAATTTTGTAACAGGGATTTTGATAGTTATTTAAAGAAAATGGGTATCACTCACCAGAAATCAAATCCCTATACACCAGAACAAAACGGGCTTTGTGAACGTATGAATAGAACAGTCATAGAAAAAGCTAGATGTCTTTTGTTCGATGGTAAACTTGGCAAGGAATTCTGGACAGAGGCCGTTAACACTGCTGTTTATTTACAGAACAGAATTGTAAAAACTGGATTGAACAATCGTACGCCATATGAGGTATGGACAGAAGCGAAGCCAAACTTCAGCCACATAAGAATTTTTGGTAGCACAGTAATGAAGCACATACCTAAGGAGAAAAGACGCAAGTGGGATAAAAAGTCGGAACAATGCATACTCATTGGCTATCCTGAGGACGTTAAAGGATACAGATTATACAATCCTTCAACACGGGCAGTCACAACAAGTCGAGATGTCATAATTATAAATGAAAACAACTCATCTCAAGATTCAATTAGAAGAGGATGACAAACCAAAAGAGAGATATTGTATTATTGAGATGTCTTCAGAGGGAGATTCATCAGACAACAGTGGAGTGGATTCATTTGTTTCTATGGAAAGTGCTGATGACATGGATGAAACCTATATACCACATGAGGAGGAGATGAATTCTGAAGAGCAAGTGCAGTAAATCATTACAAACATTTGAATGCTTTAGGAATTGTTAAAGTGAAGTGATTTCATTTATTGTAGATTTATCTAAATAGTTAAAAGAATCTCTATTTTGAGTGGCAGTGTTGTAAATATCAAAATATAGATACTCCTTATATTGTACCTATTTAGATGTCTGTGGTTTCTACATGAAATAAAAGCAGTTCGTTTTGATTCTCGCTGACGCCTTGTTGTTTTATTTTAGTTTCCTCGCGATGTTTTCCTTCACCGTTTTGAGCAAGTGTGTTTGATGTGCATATAATTTTCTGTTCGAAAAAATTATATGCATTGATGCAACCCACGACCTTCAGATTTAATGTAGAGGTACCACAAATCGGCCTTTTAAAAAATTTAAACAAATTTAATTTGGGAAATGTAGTTTCGTTGAAGTAATTTTGAATTAGCCAAACACAATAGAAATAAACGCGCAACCCACATTAAACTCGTAAATTATAAAATTAATTTACTTATGAAAACATACTTGTTTGACAGCATCCAGCGTTAAATTAAAACTACGAGCAATTTAATAATTATACTCATTCTAGGTACCAGAATGAGTATATTATTAAATTATAAAGCCTGAATTTTGATTACAATACTGCCGTGCTGGCCAACTGTGCGGTTTTAAAGGTCGTGATTTCGAATCATGGCGTATTTGGATTTATCTATTTATTAAGCTATAACGGTTATTTAAAACCTAGTTTATAAATAATGAGAGAGCGGTTCTGTTTACAATAGCGAGTCGGTCTTAATTTGAAATCTATCCAGTTTTGCCTTCTTCCGTCGACGTCACATCCCCTCTTCCGTTTGACACCAGGCAGTGGGGAGCGATGCGACCATTGCTCATTGGCGTTTTGTTTGTCATTGCGATCGGTCGTGCTCACTAAAGGTGAGTGTACATTTACAAAAAATTACTGAAATTTTTTAAAATGCAGTGAAATATTTAAATTAAGTACTAATAATATTAAAACGGTGTTACCGTTCGTTATTTTTAGAAATATTTTTTATAAAATATTACGATTGTGTTTTTCAGTAATGGATTCTAAAAGTAAGGAAAGAGTAGCTGAAGAATCTTCGGTTTCTGCCTGGCAGATAGGGTAAGCAACAGCAACCTAACTATATTGCTTACATACACTTAATTTTATGTACCTATTACACAATAGGTAGATACGTTGAAGTCATAAAATTAGATAGGTGTAGTAAACTTAATATAGGTATGAGACCCAATGAGCAATGGTCGCATCGCTCCCCACTGCCTGGTGTCAAACGGAAGAGGGGATGTGACGTCGACGGAAGAAGGCAAAACTGGATAGATTTCAAATTAAGACCGACTCGCTATTGTAAACAGAACCGCTCTCTCATTATTTATAAACTAGGTTTTAAATAACGTTTTCGCTTAATAAGCGTTTTATTGGTAGGTAAAACGCTGATAATAAAAAATATAAAATAATAAAAATAGCATCACGACTGTAATCCCTAAGTACGGTAGAAATCCTCTCAGATCTTCAGACGCTTAGATTTTTGAAGATGTCTAGTGGGGGTAGTCAGAGGCACGTCCAAACATTACATTTGGCACATGCCCACATTTTGCTGTAGTTAGCATTCCATACGTGACAGGTTGCAAGTCGATCGCCGCTTATAAGAACACTAATAAAATTATAATGCAAATAAACACATCCTCAAAATGGGAAGAAAATCATTGCGATATTGTAAGAGCTTATATTGTGCAATGTGCAGGTTGCAAACCTGTCACGTATGGAATGATAACGGATGCAAAATGTGGGCATGTATATGTATATGGGCATGTGGCACTGGTATATTATAGGTACCTACTCGTAGTTTTTGATACACAGGGAATCCTAAAGCGAGATCAGGACTAGGCACTAGGACATGATGTCACCTGTTGGATATTCATTTATTATTTACTAGACTACACTCCACCAGCGCAGCGGCTTCACTCGCATAGTACTTTGACGTCAAAGTTAAAGGCTGTCAAAGTCATGGGCTTATTTTCGGGATAAAAGTATCCTCTATTTCACATTCAGGTTAAAATTCAACTATTAAGTATATAATAAATTATTTTAATAGTATTTCAGAGTGAACACAAAAAAATAGGATCACGATGACGACTGTAGTCCCAAAGTACGGTAGACATCATCTCAGATCTTCAGGCGCTCAGATACTTAAAATATACATATGTATAAAGAGGACAACCAGCGGCACGTCTAGACATTAGATTTAGCACATGACCACATTTTGCATTTCAGCGTGTACGATTAATAAATAAATAAAATAAACAAACAACCTAACCATTGAATTTATAACTTAGTGTGATATAAACCAGTGCTAGGAGTATACTTAATATTTACAAAAAAATGCGGTACTTTCCGAGCTGTAATATTTCACGCGTATTTAAGAAGATTTACTTACTCAGTAGTTGTTTGTAGCAGCTCTTAACCAAATTAAGTTTACCCAAAAACCGCCCCAAGAGACTACTTTGCTTCGTCGTAATCTTATGCTTCAACCTCATTAGACGCGGCTTACCTAGTGCTGGAGTTATGCGGCAATTGCAATAGGAGACATTTTTGTGCCGCAACATTGTCACCCGTCAAATCTATATATATAATAAAATATAGTTTAGCAATAAAAGCGTGTTTTTTTAGTTTTTTTAAACTATATTTTATTATATATATAGACTAAAAACTAGAAAATAATGTTTGATGACAATGAGTTGAATATAACTGTAGTAGAAGATGAAACAATCAATCATAGTGAATCACCTCAAAACAAAATTATAGTAAAATTTAAGTTATTAACACAATAATTCAATTCAGAGTAAAAAGAGTGGGGTGTTGATATTTTTAAATATTACAATCATTTTATTGGCATCTATCTAAGAGAGGATAGTTATGAACCGCAGTAAAATATAAATAAAATATAATATAAATCATTATTTTGCTGAGCAAATAATAATGATTTATATATATTGAAATATATTATCTATTGAAAAAATTGGCATGTGACAAATTTAATGTTTGGACGTGCCTAAATCTAACCCCCTCAGGCATTGTTAAAAATCTGAGCATCTGAAGGTTTGAGATATCTGCCATGGTTTGGAATTACAGTTTCAATTCTATTTTATTATTTATTGTTTAAAGCACGTTAACCCAGTTGTTACTGAAACTATTTTTTGTCTCGTATCACAGTAATTTTTTGATACCTTGACCTCGATGCATATAGTAAACATAAAAAAATAACGAAAAAAATCTAGATTTTCTGGAAAGCTGGGAAAACGTGGATCGTTTTAACGATCAGTAGTAATAGGCGGGTAGGTTAACGCTCATACAAACGCCAGTTAATCGATTGTATCCTGTCTTCAATAAAAAAACACAGTAGTTACTATGAAAGAGGCTTTATTATGTAATTTAAAACTTTTATTACCTAAACCATACTCCTAGTATGGTAAGTCATGAACATGTCTCAGGATAAAATGAATTTTACGTTTTTGACAAAATTAAATAAAGGTCGTATTTTTTTTGTAAAGCGAAGATCGAAGCTGAAAATCATTGTACTCTACTTGATAATCAATTCTGTCGTAGCGTGAAGTTCCCTCATTGTTTCTAGGAGTTGGACAAGAACCGCGCTTCTCATTTTTTTATTTGTTTTCATGATACTCCTGGCGATAATTCTCCGAAATGCTAGATGGTCGTACTCTCCGCCATTACTTTTGTAAAGTTGCCATGCATTGTGTTTCGATGGGTTTGAGATGGATGCTACTGACACCATACTGTTGTCATTCCATTTGCTAACCAAAATAATATATTCTGGTTGGCTAGACTGGTACTTGAAAGTGCCTCTTTCTGTCTTTTTGAACTTGTTATTTGACGGCAAAGGACGCTTTTTAGTATGATCCTCGTGGATTGTTCCAGTGGCTTTGAGCGTTCTGTTACTCAATTCATAAAAGAGAGAAGTAGAAGAAAATTAATTGTCAAAGAACAGGTAATAAAGCGCAACTGGGTAACGAAAATGTAAAAGATCAGCAAAACGCAAAATTACACCAGCTCTCAGGCCTAACTGCCTAACCACTCCGGTGGTTTCACGCCTTTTTGCTAAAGAAGACAAGGGTACACTGTCCTCGTCTCTGTTGGAGGACATGATTCTATTTCTGCAGGAGCTCTTAGCTGAGAACCAAGACAAAAAATATTAATATAGTATATATAACAACTCAGCACGCAAGATAACGTAAAATTTTATATATCAGATGTATATCAAACCTGAAGATTGTTCAAAGTTACAAGTTCCTCAACACCTAATCTTCATCTGTGGTAAATTGTTCAAATTCGTCAATGATTTCATTGAAGGACAATGGATTAGTATGCCTTGGTCTGAAAATTCGAAATACACCCCCAGATTACTACCGATCGTTATAACGATCATAAAATCTATCGCCGTTTTTTTATAGAAAAATGAGGAATAAAATCATTTTTTTTATCATGTTTTTATTCGAAAGGATATCAATTTATAAAAAACAAGCATAAAATGAATTTCAATAACAAGCAAACTTATCAAAACTTACCGTTTTGATGACATAGTGAAAGTTAATTCCGCTAATTCAAATTAAAACACAGATGCACATCAAAGTTACGGTTATATTATAATTTTATACGCGCCGAAACACTGTCAAATGATCACTACGACGATTGGTAAACAATAAGCAAACGTTTTTCACTTGTTAATATTTTTAATGTACCCAAACATTAAATGCATTTTTTTGATCTTTATAACGATCGGTCGCTGTAAATGGGTTAACGGCAATGTTTTAATGTTTTTTAAAACACATTTTTCAATTACCTATATCTATTATTAAAACACAAAAAATGTTTCTACCTATGTCCGTTAAAGAGTCCTAAGCTGTTGGACCGGTTTTTTTTTTAAATATTCGTAGAAGAACTCGAAGATTTTTATGGAGAGAAAAAATGAAATTTCCCACGGGAACGGGATAAACGCGAATGAAAGTCACAAATAATATCGTAAACGAGAAAATTAGTTAGCTAAGACTAACTAGCATAATTTAAATATCTTATTACTACTATATACTTAAACACCTAGGGTTTACTAAGTTTCATGCCGAGATCGGAGTAGAGCGGTTCAAAAGATTAAGAAAGATAAATATCGCGAGATCTCATTTCGGAGTAAATACTAGTATTATTATAAGGTGAGAGCGCTGGTTGTGTTCATTTAAACAACATTTATATTTTCAAATAAACGGTTTTTAATAAAAATATGATTAAAACGACGATTATTAAAGAACATAGAATGAAGTATTTATCTGTCTTTTAGGTTAAGCAAAGGTTTTGTAAGTAGCGATATTTATTTATTAACTATTCATATTTAAATAGACAAAACGTGTATTTAGTTGTGGTCAATTAAGTCTAAAAGTCTATAACGCATCACAACTGTCAATAATCAAAACGGACCATATACAAATGTATTGTCTCAAGATTTTAAACAAGTTTGAATGTTATGCTTAGTTATTGACTGCACAAATTGAAAATGACCAAAGGGTAAGAGCACCACAACCGGGTCTTTTACCCTAAGTCTCATTTTGGAGATCATTCATTTAGAAATCTGATATCTACAAGAGAGCCTCGTCCACAATACGACTTTAATATTTTTTTTTGGATCTAAAGCCCTAAATTCTCGTTTATCTATAGATATGAATACATTCACTTCTAATACAATAATTCAAAAATGATTTTCTCTAAAAATAACTGGTGAGTCTAAACCAATAGCACAAAATCGAATCTCTATTTTAGATTTCCATAATACGACCTGTTTAGGTATTTCAGATTAATTTTGCAAATTTTAATTAAAATAAATCCAGCGTCCTCTTCGCATTATGATACACTAGCTGACCCGTGCCCGCTTCGCTGTGCGTAAGACATTTCTAATACCATCGTGGACTTTTTTGTAGACGTTTTTAAGGTGTACAATACTGTAGTACATTATTTTGATATATCTCGTGGGGTTCAGCCAGCATTTGCAATGTAAGCGCAAAAAAATGAGTTTATTTACGACATCACATTAGAAACCTCTAAAATTATCAGTGTATCTCTACCATATTATGCATGTATTATACATTTAAACCTTCCTCTTGAATCACTCTATTTATTAAAAAAACCGCATCAAAATCCGCTGTGTAGTTTTAAAGATATAAGCATACATACAGACGCGGGAAGCGGGAAGCGACTTTGCTTTATACTATGTAGTGATAATCAGGTATGTCACTCTTAATTCAAATATGCCCATTATTATCACTCATATAAATAAATTTTGACAAAACTGATTACACGATTAATAAAGTTTTTCATCCACTAGTGGAAAAACTCGTGACTTCGTTTACATGAATTTATGAACTGACTTCAACAACCGTTGCACCACCGATTAGAGGTTGAAAATACAGAAATCTTGATTTTTACATTTTCTACGACCTTTAGTTTAGACTATACGTTGATAGGTCAGTCAATCGTTAAACGCAAGACATTTAATTTAATATTTGCCCTTTTCAATAAAAGAAGTTTAATTAACTTTAAAAAAAAAGCCATGTTGGCCGAGTGGGATTGTACCTGACTTTCAATCATGGTCATGGGTTCAGGTATTATTCTGTTCGAAAATTTATATGCGCATCAAAAACACGTGCTTACAACGGTGAAGGAAAACATCGTGAAGAAACCAGTTAGTGTTCTTATAAGCGGCGATGGGCTTGCAACCTGTCATTTATGGAATGCCAACTACTGCAAAATGTGGGCACACATAGTTGTGCCAAATATAATGTTTGGACGTGCCTCTGACTACCGCCACTAGACATCTTCAAAGGATCTAAGCGTCTAGAGATCTGAGAGGATGTCTACCGTACTAGGAGATTACAATCGTGATTCTATATATTTTTTTTTAACTAAAACGAGTTCGATTTTTTAGTTTAAAGATTTATTTTTTAAATAGAAAAATTTAGTTTACTTACAAGAATATTTTAAATGGGACCATTTTGAAAGATATGCGCAGACATACATAAAAAAAGCTACAATAAATAATATATACATGTCGAATTGATAACCTCTGCTCTTTTCGTCGGTTAAAAATATGCAGACTTACAAGAACAAAATAAAACCTAACCAGTTATTTAAAGTTAATTTAAAAGTTGCTGCTACAAATACACATACATGAGGTGTTTCCTGAAGCCAAAGTTAGGGTATGCTTCCTGCACTATGGAAAAAGGTAAAAGAATTGGCCTCACGGAAAAAGAGGTAGGCAAAAAATGTGTAGGGATATGTGTGTTTCGGGCCTATGTGTGTTTTTTTCATAAAAAGGTGTAGTAACGTGCAGTACAAATTGTTTTTTATTAATAAATTCGAAATCCTTTTCTGCTAGAGTGTTTGGAATATGAAAATGAAGAGCCGCGTTGTGGGACCCGCGCATTTTAGAGTGCGGCACAGTGAAATTAAGTGGTGAACATGGAAATACATTGTGGTAATACGACGTAATAAATATATAAATATTGGTAGACACTTCACATAGCGCCATCTAGCCACAAACTAAGCAAAGCTTATACTATGGGAATTACCCTCGTATTCAAGAACGACACTTTGAGAACACGCATACACAGTGGACGAAATCTTTTTTCATAAAAATCTCTGTATGTGTTGTGCGACACTGCATGTGCATAGTGTGACTAGAGGCACATTGTCGTGTGCCTCACGGTAAAGTTAACCTCTAAAGGCACACGGTAGCGTGCGCCATAGTGCCGCTCAACACATAAAGTGATGTTTATGAAAAAAGATTTCGTCCACTGTGGGTGCGTGTTCTCATAGTGTCGTTCTTGAATACGAGGGTTAGATAACTGATAGAATACTTACATTTTTTTAATACATAAATCTTTTCAAAGTAAAATTATTAATAGTAAACATTTGTATTTCTGTATGTTTGCAACGAATAAACTCGGAAACTACTGGACCGATTTAAATGTAATGAAAGTACCATAATGTATAACCGGCCAAGTGCGAGTCGGACTCGCACACGAAGGGTTCCGTACCATTAACCATAAAAAAGGCTAAAAAAAAACACGTTTGTTGTATGGGAGCCCCACTTAAATATTTATTTATTTATTTATTTATTTATTTGCATCATGTACAATACATAGTAGGTATAGGTCTTATGATAGGGTAAGTAATATTGGTATTAGTACATGGGTCCTGTTAGGACATAGCAAAATAAAATCTTATTATTTTATTTTATTCTGTTTTTAGTATTTGTTGTTATGGTGGCAACATAAATACATCATCTGTGAATTTCAACTGTCTGGCTATCACAGTTCATGAGATACAGCCCTGTGACAGACAGACGGACAGACAGACAGCGAAATCTTAGTAATAAAGTCCCGTTTTTACCCTTTGGGTACGAAACCCTAAAAAGTACTTTTTAGGGTTCCGTACCCAAAGGTTAAAAACGGGACCCTATTACTAAGACTTCGCTGTCCGTCTGTCCGTCTGTCTATCCGTCTGTCTGTCACAGGGCTGTATCTCATGAACCGTGATAGCTAGACAGTTGAAATTTTCATAGATTATGTATTTCTGTTGCCGCTCTAACAACAAATACTAAAAACTGAATAAAATAAATATTTATAAAAACGGCAAAAAAATCATGTTTCTTGTATGGGATACAAGAAACATGATTTTTTTGCCGTTTTTATAGATAATGGTACGGATCCCTTCGTGCGCGAGTCCGACTCGCACTTAACCGGTTTTTTATTCAATTATTATACAAATATCACGCGAGCAAAGCCACGGCTGCAGCTAGTAATCCATAATTATATGAAACACAGCCACACTTGTAGCTCTGCCAGATTTTTGAACTGAATAGAGCTCTCGTAAATTGAAGGATCTTTGGGGCTTTCAATCAGTGTAGCGGTCTTTGGAGCTTTTAATAGGGATTGGGCTACAACTCTTCAGCAGCTGCCTTCTGATCATTCATTAATTCCTTCATTCATTCATTCTTTCATTCATTAATTCTTTTTTCAAGTGTTAGAGGTATAACACGCTACGCTTCTGCATTTACATAATTGTATGCTTGCTCTGCACCTAGTTCATTCACTTAGCCAGGTAAAATGAATATTAGGTCAGTCAGACAAAACTATGAATGTTTTCGCCTCTCTCTCTCTACACTTTAATATATTTTGTTTCCAGTACTATACTCCAAAACCAAACAGCTCACCTTAATAGATCAACTTAAAAGGGCATCTGGAGTGGGATAATTGTTCAAATGACCAAACGACTTAAAAACTTCTAGATTTGCCGAAATTCTCTTTCCTCCAGACAGCTTTTTCTTAATATGACACGGCGATATTATCCAGTTGCCATTGTTTCGATCTAAGGCTCGCTGCTAGTAAAGAGGATATCTTAAATCTGGCTCAAACAATAAGTCTGAAGTTAAAGGAAAATACCGGCCAAGTGCGAGTCAGACTCGCGCACGAAGGGTTCCGTACCATTATCTATAAAAACGGGAAAAAAAACATGATTTTTTGTATGGGAGCTCCCCTTAAATATTTATTTTATTCTGTTTTTAGTATTTATTGTTAGAGCAGTAACAGAAATACATAATCTGTGAAAATTTCAACTGTCTAGCTATCACGGTTCATGAGATACAGCCCTGTGACAGACAGACGGACAGACATACGGACAGACAGACGGACAGACAGACGGACAGACAGACGGACAGACAGACGGACAGACAGACGGACAGACAGACGGACAGACAGACGGACAGACAGACGGACAGACAGACGGACAGACAGACGGACAGACAGACGGACAGACAGACGGACAGACAGACGGACAGACAGACGGACAGACAGACGGACAGACAGACGGACAGACAGACGGACAGACAGACGGACAGACAGACGGACAGACAGACGGACAGACAGACGGACAGACAGACGGACAGACAGACGGACAGACAGACGGACAGACAGACGGACAGACAGACGGACAGACAGACGGACAGACAGACGGACAGACAGACGGACAGACAGACGGACAGACAGACGGACAGACAGACGGACAGACAGACGGACAGACAGACGGACAGACAGACGGACAGACAGACGGACAGACAGACGGACAGACAGACGGACAGACAGACGGACAGACAGACGGACAGACAGACGGACAGACAGACGGACAGACAGACGGACAGACAGACGGACAGACAGACGGACAGACAGACGGACAGACAGACGGACAGACAGACGGACAGACAAACGGACAGACAGACAGACGGACAGATGGACAGACGGACAGACGGACAGACGGACAGACAGACGGACAGACAGACGGACAGACAGACGGACAGACAGACGGACAGACAGGACGGACAGACGGACAGCGAAGTCTTAGTAATAGGGTCCGGTTTTTACCCTTTGGGTACCGAACCCTAAAAATCATCTACCTACTAGATAATTGATAGGATTCTTAATAATTTAAGTAGTTTATACCTACTCATAAGTATTACATCAGTTAACTGTATCCCGTAGAACACACTTTGTTTAGTTCGGGGCTAAACGGCGTCGTGTGTAATGTCCTATATCTTAGGGTTATAGCATTTCTAAATCAAAAAAATCATTTATCTTTCTTAAATCAGACAAAAACCATAAATTTTATACCAGATATATTCGTCCCCACGCGTATGATTGCAAAACAATAAATTGCGAATGCCTGCCGCACACCCAGATATATTCATAAACCGATATTCAATTCGAACAACTAGAGGTTTTATTCAATTATTAATATTTTCACCAGTTAACTATGCTAACTACTAAAAAAATAGCCAAGTGCGAGTCGAACTCGCGCACGAAGGGTTCCGTACCACTATCTATAAAAAACGGCAAAAAAATCACGTTTGTTGTATGGGAGCCCTACTTAAACATTTATTTTATTCTGTTTTTTGTATTTGTTGTTAAACAGAAATTCATCATCTGCGAAAATTTCATCAGTCTAGCTATCACGGTTCATGAGATACAACCTTGTGACAGACAGACGGACAGCGAAGTCGTAGTAATAGGGTCCTGTTTTTACCCTTTGGGTAAGGAACCCTAAAAATGGCCATAGTGCTAATAATGTTTGAAAATACTGTGCACGGTGGGTTGCAATTCAACATCTTTAAGATCTGATGTAGTTATTCCTTTTTATAGTTCCGATCTCGAATATACTCATTATAGGTACTCATACCTATCTAAGTTATTTTGTTGGACAAACTGTCATTTTAATATAATTAATTCTTATATATAATTTTCGTGTCACAATATTTGTAACCAAAACGGCTTGACCGATTTTTATGTTTTTTTGTGCATATTAGTAGGTATGAGAATAAATAGGTCTGTATTTTTATACCTTAAGTGATGTAAAAATGCTTTTTTCTAAGGAATCTTTGAAATTTGACAGGACAACATTTGTTGGGACCACTAGTTAATTATAATATTGATTACAAAATAAAAACAATAAAAGAAGCTCCGGGGCATAGACAAAAAATATATAATGCGTTAAGTAATAATAAAATATTATCTTTTTATTTATACTATAATTATTATAGATTAAATAAGAAAATAAAATAGAAATATACTATGAAATATAACACTATAAAACAGGTACTTGCTGAAAATGTTCCAGCACTTTACATTTAAACACATTTAAGCTATCATTGAAGATATCATCTAAGTTTGTTGGTTGATGAAATTATACTTTTCTTCACTTTCCATTCAATAAAAACACGACACAAATATTTAATAATATGATAGTTTTCGCTACAAATAGTCTCCAGTCTTCAATCTTTAAATTGCCTTATTACTTAAATCCGGTACAAAGGTACTTAAAAAATATGAATAGTAACTACGCGGACACAGACAAGTTCTTTATTGCGTGTTGCTTGCTTCAACCGACTCTCAGAAGTAACTACTTATTTATTTAAAAGCATTTAAAAGCAGCCCACAAAGTTTTTTTCTAGACGTACCGGAAATCATTGGTCGTCTGCGTTTCCAAGCTCATAATGTATTTTTTGAAATACAACATTAAATTTATACGGAAGTCAACTTAGAATTTATCACAATAAATGATTAATCATGATAACATAAATTAAAAATATTTTTAGATTAATCGAAACAAATTCCTGTAATCAATTGTCTAATTGTTCAAATTATTAATTTTATTTTCTTTTTCTAATATTATCTCTTTTCAAATTACCGTTTAATAATTATATATTTAATGTTACGTGATTTTTTTAATTGCTTTGGTGAAAGAGATATTAGAGATATACTAATAAGATAAAAATAACAATGTCCCAAGCTATCAAAGTTTATGATTATTATGATATTAGAAAGATTTTGTCCGAGTATAATCTCAAAATCAAACTACAAATACTAAGAATTAGAAGAAAAGCTTATGAAAAGTTAAAAGTTAAAAATAAAATCATATCGTATTCCTCATTAGTTAAATGAAAAAGTAATTATTTAAGAGTACTGCAATATGCTTTATTATAGTGAATAAAGCATGCATGAATCGTGCACGCGCTGTTGAATTCAATTTTGACTACCGACAAACTTTTCACAGAAACAACAAAGAGCGATAAAGGTTTTAATTAAATTATTATTGTACCACAACCCGACTTCGCCTGCTTCAAATAGGCCACCGTTTATTTATGTTATCCATCAAGGTTCTGTTTTTAGAAATTTACATCGGTCTATGATTTTGACTATAAAATTCGCCGGCGAGACGTCCCACTCATTTACAAGCTTACAAGCTTCTATTTAACTTGCACTGCTTGTACGTTTGTTCGTTTGTAAGTTGTCCGCCAAAATTTGCAAATAATTTCTCGACCATTTTTTGGTATCCGATTGAGCTGAAATTTTGCATACTCCTTTAGTTATGGTGACAATACCATAATACGGTGACAGCGAATTGATCTGATGATGGAGCCAAGAGCTGTTCAATGGATACTCACAACGGAACTCCTTAGTAAATAGTTGGGTTGAGTAATAAAACCATTTCATACCTGTCAAGTTCCAATGACAATGTAATATTATGCGACAGGTGATAGCGCGCTGCTCTGATTTCTAGCTCGAAAGAAGATTTTACAAAAGCTGGTTTTGAAAGAATATTTTTTAACAGAAACTTATTTATTGGTAAATTTGATCGTTTTTCTCTCAATACCTACTTGCAAAAGTTACAGCTTTGATTTTATAGAACAAAACCTTAGAGTCTTATTTAAACAAATCAGAAACAAAAACATGATCAGTTAAAATTTTCTATATAGATTTACCATTCGAAAATGCTCCTAAAAAAACTTTATATTTTTGTGTTTAGCTCCAAAATCAAAAATGTAAACTATTTTAAATGTTAACAGATGTTTTTTACATAATTTAGTAAACAATCACAGAACCTACCTTAATTATTAAAGACACTTTCTTTTTCAGTTTGATGTTTTTCAAAATGATGCGTTTTTAACACATTTTCTGTCATGTCATTTCGTCTTTACATGGACCACATAAAAAACGTAAAATTTGAAGTATCTCCATAATCAATTTCCTTTCGTCTTCTTACTTCTACTTTGGAACGATCTTAAAGTACGACGCCGATCATGATACGTTTCGTCAACACAAATGTAATACATAAATGTTGGTAACTTCTGTGTACCTACCTTATAATACCTATTGGTGTTTCATTGAGTTGGTACTGATACATTTTTTTTATTTCAGGTGTCGTTTTCGATCAAAATGCTCATCAGATCCAGCATGCGTTCAAGATTGCCATGGTGCAGCACGCCACTAACAACTCTACGGACTTCGTCGACTTCCAGGTTTACGTCGATGTGATCAACACTGCGGACACGTTCAAACTATCCAGACTAGGTAAGCTCATTGTCAGTCAACTATGATTTTAATTGTATGGGAGCCCCACTTAAATATTTATTTTATTCTATTTTTAGTATTTGTTGTTATAGCGGCAACAGAAATACATAATCTGTGATATAAAATTCAACTGTCTAGCTATCACGGTTCATGAGTTACAGCCCTGTGACAGACAGGTAGACGGACGGACAGACGGACAGCGAAGTATTAGTAATAAGGTCCCGTTTTTACCCTTTGAGTACGGAACCCTAAAAAGGAAACTCTATAGATATTATGTACATAGAACATTAAAAATGTTTCTATCTATGTCTGTTAAAGACGAAACGGCTGGACAGATTTTGTTTATTTTTCAAATATTATGAAGTCCAGGGATGGTTTTTATGGAGAGAAAAAATGAAATTTCCCACGGGAACAGGATAAATGCGAGTGAAACGGTTTTAGTAGTTTACAGTTCAAAACTCTGGTTTTTTAGGCCACATTTGAAGTTAAAAAATATTTTCAATAATTGATACATATTGGAAACGTGGTATGTAGTTTTGATAATAAACACAACAATCAGATTATGTAATAGATTATGGCAACACTAATGTGATTAACAAAACTTGATTTTTACACGGGTCTTTATCACGTAATTACCTTTACTGCCCGCGACCATGGCTATTGTAACATAGTCGAAACGTCTGGAAAATAAATAATCTATATTATAAAAATGAATTGCTGAATGTTAGCTAAGCGAAATTCTCGAGAGCAGCTGAACCGATTTCGCTAATTCTTTTTTTGTTTGTATTCCTTATTATGAAGGTTCTTATGGAAAAAAATAATTTGACAGGACAACGTCTGTCGGGACAGCTAGTAACAAATAAATAACACTTTAAAATTTTCTTATTTGGAACAAAATAACACTGGCATACTAAAAACAAGTGAAAAACGATGACAATTGCAAAAGTAATAAAAACAGTAGTAGAGTCAACGCCCTCCTCCAGAATACAACGAAAGCAGTGTTCCACGTTAATAAAAGGTTTAACTTAAAATGAAATACAAAAACCGGCCAAGTGCGAGTCGGATTCGCGCACGAAGGGTTTCGTACCATTTTATCTATAACGGCAAAAAAACACTGCTCTAAGGGAGCCCCACTTAAATATTTATTTTATTCTGTATTTGTTGTTATAGCAGCAACAGAAATATATAATCTGTAAAAAAATCTACTGTCTAGCTATCACGGTTCATAAGATTCAGCCTTGTGATAGACAGACGGACAGACGGAGAGACGGACAGCGAAGTCTTAGTAAAAGGGTATCTTAGTACCGTTTTACCCTTTGGGTACGGCACCCAAAAAAAGCTATATTTTAAAAACTATAAATTGATGTCTGGTAGAGTTCGCCGATTAGCGATAAGACCACCGATTGTTCAGCATATTTTTTTTGTTGTTTTTTTATGCATTTATATTTCTTTGTTCAGTTTCTGGTGTGCAATAAAGTATCTATCTACTCTATCTAATATACTAAGAGGATTTTTTTTAACTGTGTTACATATCACTACATAGTATAAAGCAAAGTCGCTCTTTCCGCTTCCCGCGTATGTATGTATGTATGTTTGCTTATATCTTTAAAACTACACAACGGATTTTGATGCGGTTTTTTTAATAGATAGAGTGATTCAGGAGGAAGGTTTATATGTATAATAACATGCTACCCGTGCGAAGCCGGGGCGGGTCGCTAGTTAATTGATATAATAAAAGACATCACGATAGTTTGAAAAATAATGATTTAACAAAGATAACAGGTACGATGAGTTAGTTAAATCAAGCAGGTCAATATTAATAACATAATGCTGCTTATGGATTACAGACATGTGCCTATAAATTTTATATGAACGCACTTGATAAATTTATTATTTACGAAATATTAACAGATTAATCTGAAATCCGTATCTCCAACGACCAAAGTTCGCCTTTAAGCTGAGAAGACTTAGTAGTTTAAGTTTCTAGTCGACTTAAATTTGTTGGTATCTTTTTAGGGTTCTGTACCCAAAGGGTAAAAACGGGACCCTATTAATAAGACTTCGCTGTCCGTCTGTCCATCTGTCTGTCACAGGGCTGTATCTCATGAACCGTGATAGCTAAAAAGTTGAAATTTTCACAGATTATGAATTTTTGTTGCTGCTTCAACAACAAATACTAAAAACAGAATAAAATAAATATTTAAGTGGGACTCCCATACAACAAACGTGTTTTTTTACAGTTTTTTTATAGATAATGTTTCGTAACCTTTCATGCGAAGTCCGACTCGCACTTGGCCGGTTTTTTTTTTGAAAGCTGACCTGATCGAGATTTTTCTTATATGTAGAATTATGTAACATCAAAGCCGGGATTTTTTTTAATTTAAGACGAGTAATAAATATTTTTGATGAATGCAGTATCGTTTTTTCTCAATAACCGCAAAACATACAGTTTTGTTTTTTATGACAAAGATAACTTAGGGATATACTCAAGATAAATTAAAGACTTTTCTTCTAGTGATACTTTTCTCTATAGATTTATTTTCCAAAGTTGACTCTTCAAAAACACTAGTTTCGTTTTTAATCAAAACTATGAATACCTAAACAGTTCATTTTTATAAAATTCGTTAAATTTTCATACTAGCTAAGTAAATTACAGACAGTTTCTTTTTAAATTTGATGGTTTTCAAGATAAAGCAGTATTATCACTTTTTCCGTCTTATCAGGGTTGACTCAGCCCATACAATAGTCAAAAATTTCACTTATCACCTTATGCCACGTCACGGTAGCCTGATCAATACATTTATAAGCCGAGCGCTATGAATTTTCCCATAGCCGACGTTGGTGCGTTGGTTTTTTTATTCAAAGCTTCAGATAACAAGAATAGTACTGATATTGATACAATAATAGACGAGTTGACCGAGTTGGAGGTAACTTGACTTTCAATGGTGCATTAATGTATTTTTCTGTTCGAAAAATGTATATCCGCATCAAAAACAAGTGCTCAAAAACATCGTGAGGAAACCAGTTAGTGTTCTTATAAGCGGCGATGGCCTTGCAAAATGTGGGGATGTGCCAAATATAATGGTTGGACGTGCCTCTGACTACCCCACTAGATATCTTTAAAGGATCTAAGCGTCTGGAGATCTGAGAGGATGTCTACCGTACTTGAGGATAACAGTCGTGATCCTATATATTTATATTTTATTAATAGCCTTGCTTGTTTCTATTTTTAAAAGGAAAATAAATACGCATCCAATTGAGATCTTATTCACACCACACCACCGCCATCTATACCAAAATCATCCCTTATGTGTTTTTTATCATTTTGGGGATGTTTTTCGTATTTTAAAGTAATCTATCTTTTATTCTGGCATAATATCAACATCAACAGCAAATTTCATCTTAATCCGTTTTGTCATTTAGGCGTGATTGAGGCACAAACATACATACAAATTCACAAACTTTCAAAACATAATATTATTAGGATAGAGAAAAAATTGACTACTCCTGACTTTCAATGTTGTTACATTACACGCTTCGCATCCGATATGCATGATGGGTTTCACCTTGAATTGATATTGAAATTCAGATCACCCGTTGTTGCCTCGGGCTAAGGGTTTCTGAATAAGGATATGTTTTTGTTTGATGACCTCTGAGACTTCGTAAGGGAAAGTATTAAAAGGAGCCAGTTTGGAATGCAAAGAATCCCCAAGTACGGTAGACATCCTCTCATATCTCCAAATGCACGAAGGGTTCCGTACCATTATTTATAAAAAACGACAAAAAACACGTTTGTTGTATGGGAGCCCTACTTAAATATTTATATTATTCTGTTTTTAGTATTAGTTGTTACAGCGGCAATAGAAATACATCATTTATTAAAATTTCAACTGTCTAACTATCACGGTTCATGAGATACAGCCCTGTGACAGATACACGGACAGCGAAGTCTTAGTAATAGGGTCCCGTTTTTTCCCTATGGGTACGGAACCCTAAAAATCACCAAGTAGTTCCTCGTATACCAACTCTACAGAAGAGAAAATCTTTTCTAACTGCACTTCGTATGCATAATTAAGAGGAGTGGTATCAATTTCGTTCAATTGATATCAGCATGACATCAGGGTACTAAAAGAATTCAGTATAATACAAAACCACAAATGTCCCTCTCATACACGATCCTAGAAATAATCTTAGAGTGATATTTATTTTATACAACTTCAAAACCTTCTCCAGGCAACATTTCTCCATATAAGAGGCACGGAATCTTAAGCCTTTTTATAGTCAACCCAGGCAACCGTAGGATGGATCCCACAATCTTATATTTTTTTCTATTACAAAAATGTTAGGTACACGGCTGGGATTCAGAACCACAATTAAAAGTCAAGGCACCTTCCACTCGGCCTACATGATCTTCAATCGACTACGTTTTATTACGAACTTCCTCCTCACTAGGTACAAACTAATCCGAAGAATTTACGACTGTTCATTCTCAGAGACAAATTAAAGTGAGCGTACTTAGGATATCCAAAGAATTCTTCTTTTTCTCTGCCCATAGTTAAGCGAAGTACAGTAATCGGATGAGCCATCTTTGTCGGCTAAAACTTGATTTTACAAAACTAACCTCTTAAATAAACCAAAGAATAAAACATTATACTGAAAGAAATACCATCAGTCGATGGTCTATTTACAGAGGTACACTCAAAGAAATGGTTTACTCCAGGCAGTATTGGTCTGAAGATTTAGCGATTTGGCGTACGGACCACAATTCCTATTGACCACAATAGCAGCAAATTTGCAATAGCAAATGGATACAATCACATTTCGACACAGTCGACTTTTGCTGTGCTTCTTGGAAAAAAAAACGAGTTTTGTGCCTCGATACGCTTTGATAATAGTTTTGTATATTAAGACGAGTAATAAATGTTTTTGATGAATGCAGAATCGTTTTTTCTCAATAACCGCAAAACATACAGTTTTGTTTTTTATGACAAAGATAACTTAAGGATTTAATCTAGATAAATTAAAGACAGGAACACGATTGGTGAAACTTTTCTCGATAGATTTATTTTCCAAAGTAGGCTCTTCAAAAACACTAGTTTCGTTTTAAATCAAAATTATGAATAGCTAAATAGTTCTATTTTATATAATTCGTTAGATAATCATACTCTAGCTACCTAAATTAAAGACATATTTTTTAAAAAAATATGGTTAATGCAGTTTTATCACTTTTTCCGTCTTATCCGGGTAGACCAAGCCCATACAAAACGTCAAAAATTCCACTTGTCACCTTAACGTGATATTTTACGTTTGCGACAATTCATTTGTTTTCATAAAAAATATCTGTAAGTAACGTTTTTTCTATATTGTGAAAAAAGACAATTTATTTTGATTTCATTAGAGGCTCTAAAACAGTTTAAAATAGTATAGAATCCAAATTGTTTGTGAGATAAACGCTGGCTATGTGTCATGTTATTTGTAACCAGAAAAAACTTTAAAAAATTCACATCGAAAAAACGTAACTAGGTCTGGTTAAAAAACAAAGGTATATTGTGATATGCCTGGACGGATACGCGGCGATATAAATACGACGAAACTTGATTGCCAAACCAAACTGAAAATTGTTTTGGTCAGTTTGTGTTGTCTTTTGGCATGCTCCTATAAATTAATAGCCTCTGTGCTGTGAGTCAAAAATAGGCATCGACAGCATTTTTTGTTCGCAAAGAGCGAAATCCGAAATGAACTGTTCGTTTTTTAAAAATCATCACTCAAATTTATTA
The DNA here is from genome assembly GCA_912999785.1 of Hydriomena furcata. Taxonomy (NCBI): domain Eukaryota; kingdom Metazoa; phylum Arthropoda; class Insecta; order Lepidoptera; family Geometridae; genus Hydriomena; species Hydriomena furcata. Next base: position 8,911,483 of record OU538821.1, read on the forward strand.
CTTATATTTGTGTAAGGAAGCTTTTTCTTGTTAAGGTGATAAGTGAAATTTTTACGTTTTATAAGGGCTGAATCTACCCGGATAAGACGGAAAAGGTGATAAAACTGCATTATATTGAAAACCATCAAATGTAAAAAGAAACTGTCTGTAATTTACTTAGCTAGTAAGATTATCAAACGAATTATATAAAAATGAATTGTTTAGCTAGCTTCATAGCTTTGATTAAAAACGAAACTAGTGTTTTTGAAGAGCCAACTTTGGAAAATAAATCTATCGAGAAAAGTTTCACCAATCGTGTTTCTGTCTGTAATTTATCTAGATTATATCCTTAAGTTATCTATGTCATCAAAAAATAAAATTGTATGTTTTGCGGTTATTGAGAAAAACCGATTCTGCATTCATAAAAAACATTTATTACTCGCCTTAATATGGACCGTACGATTAATAAAATTTATAAATGCCTTTACCGGTACTCATCTCTTTGGTAATATGGTATAACTTAATATGTATTTATAAAAAAAACTATCTGCCGCCCCGGTTTTGCACGTACTAATGAAAAAGTTTTGGTTGGGATCTCTTTTTTTTTAATAATATATTATGGCTTAAGGCTGAATCACGTTAGACCGTGCCGGGTCCAAATTGGGCCCTGGCCGAGTGTCGACCGTAGTACGGTCAACTAATATTACATTTATCATTACACGCTATTAAAGGTTTACACTGTATAATTGTTATGAAAATAAATAAGATTCTTTGGAAAACACTCGTATCTCTTCAAACGTAATAATTTCTCAGATAGCTCTGGGTAATATATCACGACTACATACCTAAATGAGGTTATAGGGCAAGTACTTGTCATTGAACACTGCTTAACATATTTTTTTAACTAAAAGCTTTAAAACTTTTCTCTATAGGGATTTAAAACCGATGGCTCCCTAAGGCAGAGTTAAGTTAAAAATTGCGAGTCGAAGATAAAAAGAGGCGGGGCACGACGTCTTGGAGTTGTGTTGCGGAACGTCACCGATTAGAAAGAGACCTCTATAAACCTTTGTAAGAGTATAGCGACATCCTACTTCGGCTAAGGAACAATGATAGCGCCAACGCCGACGACGGTCTCTGATCAAAACACGTCTGAGACTAATGACGACGACGCGAATTTTTATAGCAGTTTCCGTTCTTCAGGGACTACTATTTGTTCTCGGATATCTTTTGAATTTAAGCCCATAAAGCAGCTATAAAAAGTTAAAACCTCCAAAATGCGTTAAAAGTGATTTTATTAGTATATAGCTGTTTAACTTTTTATTTTAATTGAATGCTATCAACGCAGATTTATTTTGTTTGGTTTATAGAAAAAGAAATAAAACTATGAATGGTCAAAACTATTACAATTAAAATTTTACTATCGTGATAAACTAGTAAAACAACTAGTAATAAAAATTTATTGAAGACATTTTACAAGGCGTCATCTAGGCCCCAAACTAAGAAAAGCTTGTACTATGGAAAATTGGGAAACCAGATTAGTTACTGATAGAATACTTAAATACCATCCTTTTTTATTACACCCAGACACAGAAAAAAACATCAATGTTCATCACCCAATGTTTTTCCAGAGTGGGAATCGTACCTATAACTTACAGCGCAGAAAGTAAAACTACCTCTAACTGAGCTGTGAGGCCAGACAAAACTTGTTACCAGGCAATTCAGAGAAAAAAACGATTTGTTTGTTTTTTTTTGTCTAAAAGTTTGTATTGATTCGCCTTCGGAAGTAAAGATTTAGCTTCACAGCATATCAAAAATCAAACTTAATTAAGTAAGATTTTATAAAACGTCAATAAATCACAAACATACATTTTAGCATAGCAATACCACAATGAAAAATATTTTAGGTCATTTATGTAAGCCATAAAAATAATATACACAATCTTATTTTTATGCGTTCCTGTAGTAGTTACTCTATGTGTGTCCACACTGCGAGTCTAGCGCGGTGGCATCGACGGGCACGATGTGTCAAACGGATGTAAGGCGCCATCACTGCACTATGGCCGCAGAGGCTATATTTGGCGCCTCGTCATCGTCGCATTGTGGACGAATACTAAGGGTAGTTTATACTAGCTTTAGTTTATGAGAGTGAATGTAAGTATTTAAAAAAGTGGCATAATAGTTGTATAACTAACCAGTGCATACACATGCACACTCCGATTCAAGAATATAAGCAGTCTTTTAGTGCAGCTATAAAATCAGCATAATATTTTGTAATTTTGGGTACGTCGGCCCTGGCAACTCTGGCGAGTTGCCAGATTCAATTTAATCTTTGTACTCCTCGCCCCGTTGTGGTCACTTCTCCACCGTTCGCCTCGTTTCATGTTCACATCTCAGGGACTGTTCCACTCATGGAATTAAGTTCTTATCGTCTAGGTACTTCTCTTTACTACGCTAGTAGGTATCTCAGTTGCCGTTACATTAGGAATATTGTACGACTTTTCATGCAGCATGTTGCTATATGCGACACTACGACATTACATAATTGGCTATTTGACAGTATGAAAAATAAAGTGTTGTTGATAGTAATTTATGTAAATTATGCCTTCATAAAGCGTTATGGAGTAAAATAACTTGAATTAATAAAATAAAATATATATAATAAAATATAATAAAATAATAAAATAAAATAATTAATAACTTGAAAATAAACAATGATTTATTAAAAAACCCATAATTAAAATTATCTATTTTTAAACGCAAGTCACGTGACACAAAACAGGATTGGTCGAATCGACGATGACGTAACATGCTTGTCAATATGTCACCGCCTGCCTTGAAAAACTTGACGTTTGTGTATTTATTGACAAGCATGTAAGTAACGTCACAGAAACTAGTGCGATGCCATTTGCTAAAGAAGCGTTTTTGCGGGTTATTTAAATTGTCAATATTTAATTAACATTTTTAGGGTCAATACTTAACAGAATTGAACATAATATTTTTTTATGGGTTCCACAGTCACTACTGAATAATCTAGAATAGTTTTCAAAATCTTGTGCACGAGATTTAAATAATTATAGAACTCATTGGTGATACGTTTTGTTCACTCGTAATAAATAAACCAAGCAAATTGTAAATCGAGCATCTAAAATCATAGTTTTAATATCTCATTTTACCAGAAACAGAATAAAAGATTTTAAAGCTTTTAAAAGTAATATTCATTTCAATAAGATAAAAGCTGCAGCTTTCTTTAACCCGTAAATGATATACTTCCGAAAATGTAAACTGAATGTTCATAATAGTTAATTATAATCCTAATAATATTATAAATGTGAAAGTTTGTGAGTTTGTAATGTTTGTGCTTCAATCAGTCCTAAACGACAAAACAGATTAAGATAAAATTTGCTGTAGATGTAGATAATAAAACCCGAATAAAACATAGATTACATTAATATACGAAAAACATCCCAAAAATGGTATAGATGGCGCTGGTGTGAAAAAAATCTGACATCAGCGGTCATAGCAACGTGCGTTAAGGCGATACTTGAAATTTTTGACTTTTTGTATGGGCTGAATTTACCCGGATAAGACGGAAAAAGTGCTAAAACTGCAATATCTTGAAAAACATCAAATTTAAAAAGAAACCGTCTGTAATTTATTTAGCTAGTGTGATTATCTAACTAATTATATAAAAATGAACGGTTTAGCTAATCATAGTTTTGATTAAAAACGAAACTAGGGTTTTTGAAGAGCCAACTTTGGAAAATAAATCTATCGAGAAAAGTTTCACCAATCGTGATTCTGTCTGTAATGTATCTAGATTATATCCTTAAGTTATCTTTTTCATAAAAAACAAAACTGTAAGTTTTGCGGTTATTGAGAAAAAACGATTCTGCATTCTTCAAAAACATTTATTACTCCTCTTAACCTATGCAATTATTGAAGTTTGGACAGGAAAATGTCTGACGCGGGTCTGCTAGTAAAATATTTTTTTACTAGCACGGTTACGTTATTGCAATTTACGCGAGGATCTCAATTTTTAATGAATGTAATATAATGTACTATAAGTTACTACCTGGTAATGTAGATTTTGGTCTTAAGAATTTTTAAAATTGGTCTATTATTTTTTTAGTTTATCCTTTATAAACATAAAAACAAAAACACGAATTATACTTCTTTTTAATTCACACCTCTCTGCCTACCCCTCTGGGAAACAGGCATGACTTTATGTATGAATGTATTATAAATTGTAGTGTAGTTTCTCGCTAATATAAATAAATTTTGCTAGGACATGAGCGATGACAGAAGTTGACGGAGACCGGAGTATGGTTCGACTCTGTTAATTAAAAACGTTACTTAACAGCTGTCTGTCTGTCAACTTGTCAGTGTACGAGTATTGTTTCTGAATTTATGTTTACCTAAATCAATTTTCACTAGTTATGTAATATTTACTTGAGCTTAAATGGAACGCATACTTCGACTATCTATTGTATTATTTGAAGTAAAATTTATTTAAGGTGATATGTGAAATGTTTGGTTTTTTGTATGAGCTGAGTCTACCCTGATAAGACGGAAAATGTGATAAAACTGCATTATCTTGAAAACCATCAAACTTAAAAAGAAACTGTCTATAATTTACTTAGTTTGTATGATTATTTAATGAATTACATAAATATAACCGTTTACCTATTCATATTTTTGATTAAAAACTATTTTTGAAGAACCAACTTTGGAAAATAAATCTATCCAGAAAAGTTTTACCAATCGTGTTTCTGTCTATAATTTATCTAGATTATATCTTTAAGTTATCTTTGCCATAAAAACCAAAACTGTATGTTTAGCGGTTATTGAGAAAAAACGATTCATAATTCATCAAAAACATTTATTACTCGTCATAATACTAACTGTCCCGACAGACTTCTAAATTTCAATAATCCCATAAAAAAACCCTTGTTTTTACAAAATTTTACAATTTTACGGTTTATTTTTCAAAATGTTCCGTACTTCTTGATTCTCAGGACTTTATAAAGCTTGGTAACTCTAATAGGTCTTTGTTTAGTCTTAGCAAATTTTAGGTCACAATTTCCCACTACGAGTAAGAGTATTATCTAGCTTCTTAACCCTCCAGGACTAGAAATAGCAACATTTAATTTAGTAAATACGAAATAATTTCACGCTGGAACAGCTGCAAGTGATCTCAAAATACAAATTATTCATTATTAAATAGTAAGTGATCAATTTGATTTTTTATTAGGTTAACAAGGCTTCAGAAAGTAAACAATAATTATTATCCACTATGACTGCCTCTACACAACCTCTACACTCTGTTGCACAATGCAAATTGTGCAACAGAGAGGAATTAATTAGTTTTAATATAATCTTAATTGGTAATTGTAATAGTGTTCGGCCAGATCCCTTATCGGAGGATGCCGGAAAATTGATTAAGCTAGTTTATAGATAGATTCATGAGCAAATAGTACATAATATTCGTTGGTTGGTATACATAGTTGAATTGTTACCAGGGCACCATAATTGAGAAAGCAATTTTTATTAAAAAAAATATCATTTGACATTGACGTGTTGCAACGGTGAAATAATATCAATTGACTTGGAATCTAAATCACTTTGCTAGCTTGGTAACAACCTTGGTAGTACGCAGAAGCATTTTCGGAAAATCCTTGGCTATTGATACTCTGGCTATATTCACGGCCAGGCTCAGCTATTCGGGAGGAATGTTGGCGACTCTCGCGTTATAACGGGATACGAGTGGAATTTCGCCTCGCTATTTCGGCTCGCCGGTCGCTCCGTACCAGTCATTCTTTTCAATAAAGTCTTTATAACCAAAGAAGCGTGCCTTGGACGTACATTTCTATATTTCAAATTCTGTACAAAACAATGTGAAGTCCGTAGAGTGTGAAGTTGTCTAGCTTTAGTTTGTTCAGCTATGTATTTTCCTGAAACTAGCAAATGAATCGGTGGATGTGTCGTTTATCGGCGTACGTGCCGACGTGCCAATTCAATCTCGATAACGTAAGAGAATGGCCTCAGTCACTAATCACTAAGCAATTCCGTTTTTATCTTGCCATCTTTATGACGTAATGTGCTCAACATAAATTGAAAGTAGTAGTTATGGTTCGATAAAAAGATACGCTGCAGATTAATTTCATTTGTCTGATCGTTTCATTCGCTTTTGTCTGTTTCCCGTTCCCGTTTCATTCAAGCGTAAAATATTGTGTGTATCGTAAAGTAATTTGTAGTAAAACCACTTTATACCAAAATAATTCGGTTTATACCATTTGCTGAACAAAGAAATCATTAGGGTACTCTAGTTCTTTAATAAATTCGGACAAAGAGACGTCATTACCTAAAATAACGCTATAGAAATAGAAACACAATCCAATAGAATAAAGGTTTCCTGGATAAATATATTCTTAAATATTCATATCATCAACTAATACAAAATATATTTATTTCAATAAAATCACAAGGATTAAATTAGATTAAGTTTATTACCTAAATAAAAGTTTCTCGTGAAAAAGTCTAAAATAAACAGACAACTAGCAGGCTCTTTATACAGCATTTGTGTGAAATACATGCAAACGCGAACGTTCTGAGAGTCGCAGAAGCGTCGATCGCTCGCCGTTTGCCCACCCTGCTCACTGCCCCACAGGACTATGTTTCCTTTAAGCCGTACACTAACACTGTGCCAAACTGTAAATCGCTACGTTTTTTGCTCAAGAGCAAAAAAAACGTGACAGGTAGACAGACGCAAGAGTGATTTTCCAAAGGTTCCGTTTTACCGTAAAAACATATTTTACGTTTTTCTTGTACATTTTCAAACGCTGGGGCTGTCATAAACGTGCGCCATGTCTAAGTTCGCACTCCGCCGTGGCGCGTTTGTGACAGAGTTTATAATTGGTCCGTACCAATTCCAACTTGATTTGAAATTAGCTAGGTATGTCTTTTTCTTCTAACTTAAGAGCTGTGCTCTTGTCGGTGTAATTGATGCAGCTCTCTCCATCTGTTTCTCTCCAGCGCCGCCTCCTTAAATTCCTTATACGACACGACAGCTATTTTTTTCTTTTATCTGGCTCATGTAGCTTATTCGTGACCTTTCTCTTCCTCTCTTCCCTTCAACCTTCCCTTCCATTATAGTCTTTATAAAACTGTCGTGCCGTATAAGGTGGCCAACCATCTTCCCTCTTCTGTTCTCAATCGTTGTTACTAGGTATGTCAGAAATTTTAAATTACACCACCCGCTATGGTGTTATTTTGTGCGTGGTAACTATTGATGAACAAAAGCATACTTTAGTTTCATAGAATAGCGTCTCGGTTTTTAGGGTTCCGTACCCAAAGGGTAAAATCGGAACCCTATTACTAAGACTTCGCTGTCCGTCTGTCTGTCCGTCTGTCCGTCTGTCCGTCTGTCCGTCTGTCCGTCTGTCCGTCTGTCCGTCTGTCCGTCTGTCCGTCTGTCCGTCTGTCCGTCTGTCCGTCTGTCCGTCTGTCCGTCTGTCCGTCTGTCTGTCTGTCACAGGGCTGTATCTCATGAACCATGATAGCTAGACAGTTGAAATTTTCACAGATTATGTATTTCTATTGCTGCTCGAACAACAAATACTAAAAACAGAATAAAATAAATATTTAAGGGGGGCTCCCATACAACAAACGTGATTTTTTTGCCGTTTTGATAATAGTACGGAACCCTTCGTGCGCGAGTCCGACTCGCACTTGGCCTGTTTTTATAAATGACAACCCTTATATGGAGTCGAACCACCGTGAGACGTAACGTTGACTCATTACAGAAATTATGATTTTACGAGTCTCGATCGAAGACAAACTTAGCGAGATCAGTTTGTGTGGAAATGACGTCATTTTTAATTGCATCCGTGAGAGTCAGGGTACAGTCGGATATTAGACATAATGTAGCACTCTTTATCCGCCTTTCTTCACTTCTAGCCATAATTTTTTAGAGGCATATAAAATGTAATGTAAATCAGCGGAGATTTCCGATATTTTACTTTACTGACTCGCATGTTGATCGAAAATGAGTGGACCGCCCTCTTTTTTATGGGGGCATTGTGGTTCGCGTATTTTATGTTGTAGTTTGGATTCGCAAGTGTATGTTACTTGTATTTATTTTTAAGGATCGCCGAGTTTAGTATTGCTTTTGTGGCGTTTTATTCCAAGCCTGCTATTAAATGTGCAAAAGTTTGTGAGTTGCTGGTTTGTGGTCAAATCACGCCGAAACGACTTAACTGATTATATTTTTATAAAAAAATGGAATCGATTGGTAATTAGTTATAGTTCGTAACCTAAAATAACATTGGATTGTTGTTCAACAAGGTAGATTTGCTAACATAGCCGCGGGCAGAAATTAGTAGTTAACTAGCGACCCGCCCGGGCTTCGCACGGGTGCAATGCTGATACTAAATATACTACAGAATGTCTTTATATAAAACGTTTTTTCATCACAGCTTTTTTTGACCCCTTCTAGTACAATTGCTGATTTTTGGAGTACAATTCGTACAATTCCATAGATTTGTAACTGCATTAAAATTAACCCTTATCCACGGTGAGTCCGGCTGCGTAGTATCACACGATTTCTATGATTATTTTTTTATGGAATAGTTAATAAAATTAACTTTTTTAATGAGGGATGACTGAGAGTGTTATAAACGTAAGAGTAGACACATTGTATGTGCCTAGCGTTGCAGATACTAATTTTACAGCCTAATTACCTAATTACTGGAATCTACTTCTTGTACTTATGCGTTTTTGGGAATTTTCAATAAAAAGATGCGTACTCATTCAACTCTCAAGCGTGTATATTAGCGAAAACATATTCAAACATCAATCAGGGAATGGAGGGAAAAGGTACAATATAATATTGGCCAATAGGACCGCGGCACATCCATTATCACGTCATATCGCGTCATAGGAGACCTCGGTGATTGGTCGAAACAAACTACCAACGAGAACATATTGTTTTTGCTAGTTTAATCGTAAGCGCGAACATGCCGCCGGCCTTGAAAGTAGCAGCTTTCAACGTTCTTCATGTCGTAGACTCCTCATGTGCGTCTTGAAATAGAGGGCAGATCTTCGCGTAGCTCCGCCGAACTACACCCGAAGCCGTTTGTATGTCTGCTACTCGTGAGATGCCGTCGTTGCCTGGGATAGTTGCAAGCACTCGTCCCATGTGCCATTTTAATGGTGGAAGATTGTTGTCCTTGATTAAGACGAGCGAGTTGGTTTTTAGCTCCATCGTCTTTTCTGTCCACTTGTGTCGAACCTGCAACTCAGATATATATTCTTTGGACCAGCGGGTCCAAAAATGTTGACGTATTTGTTCTACTCGTTGATAACGATTTAGCCGATGTGCGGGAGTATCGCTGAGGTCATCGTTCGCCGGTGCTGTTAGTTGTCGGCCAATCAAGAAGTGACCAGGAGTGAGAGGAGTAAAGTCGCTGGGATCTGGAGAAAGAGGAGAAAGTGGTCGGGAATTCAGAACAGCTTCTATTTGTGACAACACTGTGTAAAACTCCTCGAATGTTAGGCGAACATTTCCTACCACACGGCGTAAATGATGTTTACAAGATTTGACTCCTGCCTCCCACAGACCACCAAAATGCGGAGAATAAGGGGGAATGAATTTAAATTTAATTTGTTGACTATGTGCGTGTTCAATAATAGATGTACTACATTTTTGTAAAAATTTTGAAAATTCATTCATTAGCCCTACGAAGTTACTACCATTATCTGAAAATATTTCGATTGGTTTACCACGGCGAGAAATAAACCTTTTTAATGCCAATAGATATGCCTCTGTAGTGAGATCACTGACTAATTCTAAATGAATTGCGCGCGTGACAAAGCACACAAATAAACAAATGTATGCCTTTGAAGTAAGCAATTTTACTGATAACGTTTGGTCCTCATTCACTGTGCGTAAATAAATGCAGGCACCGTACGCCGTCTGCGATGCGTCACTAAAAACATGCACTTCTATATACCTAGGTTGGCTACCTATAGCGTGCCGAGGAATGCGAATATTATTGAGCGTTTCTAATGAGATAACAAACCGGTTCCACGTTCGTGCGACATTACATGGAACTGTGTCATCCCAACCTATTTTTAAAAGCCATAATTGTTGTAATAACACTTTTGCGATAATTATTGTGGGGCATAATAAACCAAGAGGGTCAAATATTTGTGAAATATTTGACAAGATAGACCTTTTAGTGACAGGCAAATCATCATTTATAAACTGCGTGTTGAAATAAAATTCATCGCTTGTATTATTCCAGCCTAAACCTAACGTTTTCGAACTTACATTTTCGTTGTATTTGATTTCCTTTGATTGGCCTAACAAATCATCATCATCATGGTCACGTTGGAAATTATACATCCACTTCTGAAGTGGAAAACAACCTGATTGTAGCGTGTTCCTAAGTTCATCACACAATTTTAATAAGCTAGCTTTATTATTATTACCCGTTAATACGTCATCAACGTAAAAATCATCCCTCACAACCCTTTGGACATCAGGGTTGGATGATTCAACCCCCAACTGCTTCAAGCACCTCACGCTTAGAAACGGCGCAGAAGCAGTTCCGTACGTGACGGTATTTAATTGATAAATACCTAGCGGTTTAGATGGATCATCGCGCCACAAGATCATTTGCAAATTTCGTTGGTCCTTGTCTACTAAGCAATTTCGAAACATTTTGGTGACGTCTGCACATACTACGTATTTATGTTGTCGAAACCGCAGAAGAATAGAAATTAAATCACCCTGTATCGCCGGGCCAACTAATTGCAAATCGTTAAGCGACTTTCCTGAGGAAGACGGAGCACTGGCATCGAACACCACACGTAACTTAGTCGTGGTGCTATGTTCCCGGTAAACGCCGTGATGCGGCATAAAATAGCACGGGCTTTGATAAGAGCTCACAGGGCTCATATGACCTAAGCCTTCGTATTCTTTCATAAAATTTGCGTATAATAATTTATAATCAGGCGAGCGTTGTAAACGTTTTTCTATCGCGATAAAACGACGCTCAGCTTGATCATACGAATCGCCCAACTGACTAAGTGACTCTTTGAATGGAATGCGCACAGAGAATCTTCCTACACTATCGCGCGTTGTTGTGTGTAGGAAATGTTCCTCACAAGCGCGTTCCTCCTCGGTCCGCGTATCCTTAGCCGTTTGAAGCTCCTCGATCTCCCAAAACAAACGTAATTGCGTATCTATCGAACTACTGAAATTACAATTAATGCGTGTAATATTATGAGTTTGATTATTAATAGGGCCGGAAATAATCCACCCTAGTTTAGTGTTTTGCAAGTAAGGGCCGCTAGGAAGTCTGAATTTACCTTCTCCTAAGAGGTCCCAAAACCTGTCAGCACCAATTAATATGTCTACGTCTTTAGAATCTAAAAACTGCGGATCTGCCAACCTTATGTTTTCTGGAATACAGAACTGCGTGCTTAATTGACATAAGGCCGGTATAGTAGACGTTATCTGAGCTAATACAAAACACTCTAAATGCGTAGTGTATGTATTATCTACATGTGATTTAATTTCAATGCTACATGTTTCCGAACATTGTATCACCGAATCTCCTACACCTCTAACTTCATGAGTGGACTGTAATAATGGCGCGTTAATTAATTTACAAAATGATTTTGAAATAAAGCACCTCTGGCTTCCACTGTCAAGCAGTGCGCGCGCCTTGCGATAAGCGCCGCGCGCATCAGCCACCTCGACTACAGCTGTTGACAATAGAACCGTGTGCATATCTATAGATTTAGTGCGTGTTTGCATGTGTGCCTTGTTTACGTGAATCGGTAATGTGTCTGTACTTGCGCTCGGACTGGGTTTCTCAGCTGTGATACTTGAATGAAATGCAACAGAGCTAGTATTATCGTTATGAATTAATGAATTATGTTTTTGGTTACATTTCCTGCATGGCCCATAAACACAAGTATCTGACGCATGCCCCGAACGTAAGCAATTCTCGCAAAGTTTGTGATCGCGTACCAACTTTAACTTTGATTCTAAATCACAATCAAGGAATTTTTGACAGGAATAAAGTGGATGCTTTGCGTTGCATTTCAGGCAAGGTTTATAGAATCGAGTTTCGTTGCGACGATCTTGTGGCTTATTGGTTGAAACATTGCAGTGTGATATGTTATGTGTTGTTTGTTTTTTGTTTTCATGTTGTGAATGATTTTCTTTGCTATGTGAAAGTTGCAATGTTTCAAGCATGTCTGCCCTATCCTTTAAAAACCCAATCAAATCAGTCATTTTAACTATACGTTTAGAATCACTATCGCTCGCAAACAAAGTGCATTTAAAGGTTTCCCATTCGCGTTCAGTCGTCTTGTCTAATTTTGACACGATGATGTAATTAATAAGTGTATCCCAGTTATCAGTTGGTTCACCCAGAATTTTTAGTGCGCGTAAATTCTTTAATATTGTGTCTATTAGCTTTCTAATGAAAGTGGGCGATTCTTTAGGCAACGCAGTAATAGTAAACAATGCCTTGACGTGGTTGTGTACCAATAGCCTACTGTTATTGTACCTATTCAGTAACAATTCCCATGCAACGGAATAGTTATCTGAGGAGAATTCTAGTGACTCTAAAACCAACATCGCACTACCTTTTAACGATGACTTCAAGTAATGAAACTTCTGAATACTACTTATCTGTTTAGAGTTATGAACCAACGATAAAAAGGTATCCCGAAACTCGAGCCAATGCTCGTACGAACCATCAAAGGTGGGCATGGAAATAGTGGGCAATCTTACAGATTTTACTTTGTCGCTATAGCAAGACGTATTAGAACAGTCAGTAACCTCATCACTGGATAGCATAGATTCCGCAAGGGCTATTGTGCTATAATAGGCATTCTCGAATGATTCTCTGTTATCTAACTGATCCGGTATTTCGCTATCGTTAACACTTTCTTCGATTTTATTCTGAATATCATTGAATTCTGTAAATAAGTTAGAAGCTCCTTTGATACGTAATTTTAAATCTATGCGATCTCGGGATGCAGTAACAAGATTTTCGCTATCTTGTAATGACTTTAAATAGTTAGTGAACTTAGTTAACCTACCCTTTACAATGCCACGTCTTCTAATCAACTCGCGAACCAAATCGTTAGAACAATTAGGCGATCTATCACGTGGCGATTTGGGATTTTCCTGACCTGTTTTAGCGTTATCTATATTTAACCTAATGGGAGATTTATCTTGAGGCATTTTGGTGGTCAGTGAAATCAAGAGTACTCACGGTTTGAAAGCTTGTATGGTAGAAAACGTACGTCACACGCGTTAGCAACGTCAGCACTCCACCGAGAACCACGTTAAACTCTGGAATCAGTTTAAACACAGGTATCACAAAGAGAACAGGAAGGTGACTGGGAAAGGAAAGGATGGTTGGCCCCACCAGCTTGCGTGTGCAATGTTGTATGTTGAAATGTCAGGTCTTCCAGGTAATCCTTGGTCCAGGTGTCCAGGTATCCGGGTATTGTCCACTGCGTATTGCGTAGTACTCCAGCAGGTAAGTTAGGTAGCCGCGTGCTCAAACTCCACAGGATGCCGAGTCTTCTATTTGGCGTCGAAGGACCATATGTATGTGCCTAGCGTTGCAGATACTAATTTTACAGCCTAATTACCTAATTACTGGAATCTACTTCTTGTACTTATGCGTTTTTGGGAATTTTCAATAAAAAGATGCGTACTCATTCAACTCTCAAGCGTGTATATTAGCGAAAACATATTCAAACATCAATCAGGGAATGGAGGGAAAAGGTACAATATAATATTGGCCAATAGGACCGCGGCACATCCATTATCACGTCATATCGCGTCATAGGAGACCTCGGTGATTGGTCGAAACAAACTACCAACGAGAACATATTGTTTTTGCTAGTTTAATCGTAAGCGCGAACACACATATAATCAGAAAGCTTCGAACTGCTAAGCTATCGGGAGTTACACGTGTTATTGTAAGTCAACCATAAAAGATAGACATATGCTGTCGTGGGATATTTTTTATATAATTTTAAGGAGAACATTTCCGTCATACATGATTTTTGTGTAGCTTTAACCATTAAAGTTGCACACGCGACGGAAGCTTAAAAAATGGATTAACTTCTCCCGTTTTCCCTACATTTCCCTTCACTGCTCTGCTCTTATTGATTGTAGCGTGATGAAAAGTATACTATAACCAGCTCAGGAGTATGAAAAATAATTGTACCAAGTTTCGTTAAAATCCGTCGAGTAGTTTTTGTTTCTATAACGGTTATACAGACAGACAGACAGACAAAAATTTTACTGATTGCATTATTGGCATCAGTATCGATCCCTAATCACCCCCTGATAGTTATTTTTTTGGAAATATATTTCATGTTCAGAATTGACCTCTCTACAGATTTATTATAAGTATAGAAGATAAGTCCATCATTCCTCAAAAGTAAAATCTGTTATTATTTGTTCGTTTTTAAAGCGAAATCAGGCGTATTATTTTGGTATCTGTCGTAATACTCAAAATCTAAAGCTAGTTAAATGAAGTACCTACTGCTGTTGTCCCATCCCCTACCGAGTTAACTAGCTTGGAATAAAATATAGGATCACGACTGTTAATCCTTAACGGTGCTATTAATAAAAATTTCCTTATCCAAAGATCATCTGAGGTTACACCAAGACTTGTTAATACCAGCTTAATGTAAGCAACTCCATTTCTAATCCTCGTTTATTAATATTGAATTCGACTAGTCCAAACGTAAGCGTTGGACTAAATTTAAACCTGCGCTAGTCTACGTTTATTAATGAGACGGTAAGTGCGGTAGACATCCTCTGAGATCTCCAGGCGCTCAGATCCTTGAAGATGACTATGGGGGTTAGTCAGAGGCATGTGTTAGCTTTAGCTTGGTAAGCTGATGCATATATTTCTTCATATTTGAGCTTTCTACTTGAAGTAGATTTGATGCAGGTCTTACCCAAAATCGAAGAACATAATAGTAAACACACGTATTCTGAACTCAGATTTACTCGATAAAATAAGACTTTTTTTGCGGTAAGTTACGAGCCAGACCCGCACTTGATTGATTTATTTGATTACTAGCTTTTGCCAGCGGCTTTTCTCGCTTGGTACCTGGATAAAAAGAAGCCTATTATGCTATTCCAGAGTTATTTTTCAAACTATCGTGATTAGTTAACATAACTATAGATTATAACACGGGTGTTTATCACGTAATTACCTTTAATTTATTTTCACGACCTTTCGGCTATGTTACATCGCCATGGTCTAATAAATAACTAATCATACTAACAAATAAATAACAGAAAAATGCTCACTCTGTGAAACCCAAGCAAAATCCCTAACGACTCTTACGGTGCTATTAATAAAAATTTACTTATCCAAAGATCATCTGAGGTTACACCAAGACTTGTTAATACCAGCTTAATGTAAGCAACTCCATTTCTAATCCTTGTTTATTAATATTGAATTCGACTAGTCCAAACGTAAGCGTTGGACTAAATTTAATCCTGCGCTAGTCTACGTTTATGAATGAGACGGATAATGTGGTAGTTAGAAGCACGTCCAAACATAAAATTTTACACATGCCTCCTTTTTGCAGTAGTAAGCATTTCATGCGTGGCTCATTGCAGCTTATAAAAATACAAACTGGAATTTACTAACCATCTATATTATATAAATAAAACTAGCTGACCCGTGCCCGCTTCGCTGTGCGTAAGACATTTCTAATACCATCGTTGACTTTTTTGTAGACGTTTTTAAGGTGTACAATACTGTAGTACATTATTTTGATATATGTATCTCGTGGGGTTCAGCCAGCATTTGCAATGTAAGCGCAAAAAAATGTGTTTATTTACGACATCACATTAGAAACCTATAAAATTATCAGTGTTTCTCTACTATATTATGCATGTATTATACATATAAACTTTCCTCTTGAATCACTCTGTTTATTAAAAAAACCGCATCAAAATCCGTTGTGTAGTTTTAAAGATATAAGCAAACATACATACAGACATACAGACGCGGGAAGCGGAAAGCGACTTTGCTTTATACTATGTAGTGATGTATGTGTCTGTTTGTGATTACGGGGAACAAGATAGAGGAGGTTATTATGGCAACTATATAGGCTACTTTTTATCCCGGAATTCCCACGGGATCAGGATTTACGCGGGAAATAGACTATATAAATCGACACCACACCCACGCGAATGAAGTCGCGGACACAGCTAGTAAGCAATCATCCTAATATCCTAATAATATTATAAATGCGAAAGTTTGTGAGTTTGTATGTAGGTTTGTGCCTCAATCAGGCCTAAACGACCAATCGGATTAAGTTGAAATTTGCTGTAGATGTAGATATAATGCCCGAATAAATAAAATACTACTTTATTGTATGAAAAACATCCCTAAAACGATTAAAAAACGCAAAAGGGATGATTTCTGTATAGATGGCGCTGGTGTGCAACAAATCTGACATCACAGACTAAAAACATTATTTTCTATTGGATTATTGAAATTTAACAAACAACGTCTGTCACGGGTCGGCTAGTTTTCTATAATCTGCAATAGAAAACACCTGGGGTTAGCCGGGGACAGCTACTTTTCAAAAATTTACCCTTGATCCACCTACTCGTACGATAGTATTAAAAACGGAACCCTATTACTAAGACTCCACTGTATCTCATGAACCGTGATAGTTAGACAGTGGACATTTTCACAGATAATGATTTATGTTGCCGCTATAACAACAAATACTAAAAACAGAATGAAATAAATATTTAAGTGGGGTCATAAAACAGACGTGATTTTATTGTAGTTTTTTATAAATAATAGTACGGAACCTTACGTGCGCGAGTCCGACTCGCACTTAGCCGGTTTTTATTTATAAAGATTCTACAATTTTGACATACTATAGATATATGAAACAATATGACCACATAGTGTCGGCACTGGTGGGCGCGAAAACATTCCGAGTGCAAGAGTCAAAATATACGAGTCCATTAGTACACTGTGTTTGAAATAACATGGACGCTGTTCGGAATAAGAATCTTCGCTGCGTCGGTCGCGTGCCATTGGGGGACGGTCCTACCTGCCTACCTATGCTCGTGTAGTTTAATAGTCACGCCGAGCAAGGCGAACCTACAAATAAAATAAAATAAAATAGGATCACGACTGTAATCCCCAAGTACGGTAGACATCCTCTCAAATCTCCAGACGCTTAGATCCTTTGAAGATGTCTAGTGGGGGTAGTCAGGGGCACGTCCAAACATTATATTTGGCACATGCCCACATTTTACAGTAGTTAGCATTCCATACGTGACAGGTTGCAAGCCCATCGCCGCTTATAAGAATACTAACTGGTTTCCTCACCAATCTTCCTCAAAATTTAGGAATGCCTAAATGCTATGTAAGGCGCCTCTTACTATCCTCTTCAGACAACATCAAGAGATCTGAGAGGATGTCTAACGTACTTGGAAAACACAGTCGTGATTCTATCGATTGTTTTACATCTCTCATTAGTTATATTGAGCTTGGTTATGACAGCAGATTCAAGATAACATCTAATGGAAACATGAAAGTGTCTTGCTGACAGGGTACTTAATCTTTCCACTCCTTTAGCATTTTATAGTAAGGTAAAAACTCATAAAACCCGCTATATTTGCGGATATAATGTCACTTTCACGTGCGAGAACTGTTAAGTATTTCTCACGAGGGCGCTTGAGCTGACTTTATTTTTTTACGAGTATATACAAAAGAAGTACCTATACTCGTATCTATATAAGTTCACGTCGTGAACAATTATAACATACGAAGGAGATATTTACGGGTACCTACGATGTGAAATCAACGTTTACGGAGCCCCATGTTCCTAACTTGTTGGTAATGAGAAAAGTTACAAGCAAAATATTGGAGTAGGCAGGAACTTTGAATATTTTAAATAAGTAAATGACGAATTCGTTCAAACTCATCCAATTAACTTGTATTTTAGGGTTCCGTATCCAAAAGGTAAAAACGGAACCCTATTATTACTAATACTCCGCTGTCTGTCTGTCTGTCTGTCACCGGGCTGTATCTCATGAACCATGACAACTAAATTTCGACAGTTGAAATTTTTACAGATGATGTATTTCTGTTGCCGATATAACAATAAAAACAGAATAACATAAATATTTAGGTAATAAAATAAATATTTACAATAAACGTGATCTTTGTGCCGTTTTTAATAGATAATGGTACGGAACCCTTCGTGCGCGAGTCCGACTCGCTCTTTGCTGGTTTTTTTTTATTAAATAATGTAGTTCTTGACCTGAGGGCTCATTAAAGACTCGTAGTTTCCGTTTTTACATTACCCTTCATAGCATCGAACCTTTCAAGACGTCTAATTTATCAGTAACTATATAATAATATAATATAACTATCAATAACTATAGGAACAATTATACAAAAATGTCCCACACTTGACCAGCGCCATCTTTGTCATGTTTTAAGCCAAATTCAAGAGCGCAGACGGTAATTCCGGCACACGTGATACACATACAACCACTCTCCCAGGGGATAGGCCTTTCGTTAGAAAATAAAGTATAAATAAACCCCTTTTGCATGTGGGACTTGTTGTCATAAGATAATTATAAGATAAGACATGACGGTAGTCTGAAAACTCTGTCACCAGATTTTGCCACTACCGCATATAAACACAATAACGAAGCAGGTACTAACTACCAGCAGCACACGTTCTTTTGAAGGGGAATCAAGTTTTTAGTGACTCGTCGTCCTAAAAAATAATGTAAATTCAACTGGACGTTAGTCTCTAAAAAACTAAAAAACTTTATGACTGATAGGTACTTTTCATTGCCTCTTTAACTGACTGGAAAGAATCTATTAAATGAGTTTTGAAAATGAATGAGCACATTAACTCGATTAATGAATTGCGTCAGCATAATATTCTGGGTATTTAATCAAACTTCAAAAACTCCAAACTAAGTAGAAGTGTAACGCAAACTACACACTACAGACGGGTAGCTCTTTTGACCTCTTGACATGCCGGATATATAAGACGGATCCTTTGTACTCTGTTGGAAATGCAATCTAAGGCGTGAAGATGGAGCCTTGTCCAAAGTCCTTAAGTTTTTGTATTACCTACTTTAGTTTCATAAACAGACTAGCTGTCCCGACAGACAATATCTTTTACACATACATAATTTCATATTACATTTTTTTTTTCATAAATCTTGTCTTGGTAGCACCAACTAAACAAATAAATTTCTCATCCAAATCGGTCTAACCATTTTTGAGATTTAGCGTTTTAGCGAGACTAACGAACAGCAATTCATTTTTATATTATAAGAAAAAGAATAAGATATAAAATATATTAATTATAAGAAAACTATTGTTTTATTTATTTATTAGTTTTTTATTTAATTAAACACAGAAAGGGTAAAATTAATGGTTAGATAGTGTTATTAAACTTAAGGTTTGTCTTAACACTAGGTTCTCAATAAAATACAAACACAATAATTAAATAGTCGTACTACGAACATAACATTAATTATTTTATTTCAGGTGATCCTTGAAATTTTTGTTCAAACCATCAAACTTAAAAAGAAACTGGCTTTCATTTTTGTAGCTAGTTTTAATACGAGTATCTAACGAATTATATAAAAATAAACTGTTTAGCTATTCATAGTTTTGAGTAAATACGAAATTAGTGTTTTCGAAGAGCCAACTTTGAAAAATAAATCTATCGAGAAATATTCACCAATCGTGTTCTTATCTATAATTAATCTAGATTAAATCCTTAAGTTATCGTTGCACTAAAAATCAAAACTGTATGTTTTGCGGTTATTGAGGAAAAGTGATTCTGCATTCAACAAAAATGTAGGTATTACTCGTCGGTTGTGTATTAAAATAATGTTTTCTTTCCACAGTTTGCAACCAGTTTTCCCGAGGTGTGGTCACCATACTGGCATCTGTGCACCCGGATTCTTTCGACACCTTCCACTCCTACGCGAACACCTTCCACATGCCGTTCGTGACTCCGTCCTTCCCTGAAAAGGTTTGTAATTTACCACCTAAGCCATATCGCACTAAATTAGTTTTTCCGGTTTTAAATTGCAATTGTAGAGTTTTGTTAATATGTTTGTTTGTAGGTAACGGATACACAAAACAAATCTTGACAATTTCTTAAAATTATTTTACCTATTCAAAGCTACAATATAAGAGAGTAACATTGACTATATTTTATTTAAAAAGAATGAGATTCACACGAAAAAATCATTAATATAACCTATGTATAAAAATCTGCTTCTAAGTCATGTTGTCCGAGTGGGAGGCTTGACTTTAATTTCGAATCGTGAGGAAACCAGTTAAATATTCTTATAAGCGGCGTGGGCTTGCAACCTGTCACGTATGCTATGCTAACTATTGCAAAAAATGTGTACGTGTTCCAAATACAATGTTTGTCGTGCCTCTGACTACCCCGTCTTGACATCTTCAAAGGATCTAAGCGCCCGGAGATCTGAGAGGATGACTACTACCGTACTTGGGCGGAATTTGGGAAACTTACAGTCGTGATCCTATTTATTTTTCTTATATAATCTTCATTAGTACACCCGTTCAAACCAGGGGCTGCCAGTTTGTAAACGATGAATTTGTCCCGTCAATTAACGAGCCTTAGTGACACAAAAATTAATTGATAAACCCGTCTCAGGAGCAAGAATTGTTTATTCAGGGTGTATAATATGAAAGAACTAAAGAATCAGTAACATCACGTTTCGAATATTAAAAGGAAAATCAATGCAGTCAGGCGTAACCGTTGCTATCTGCGACACAGTTTTATTACTTATGTTATAATAGTGCAGGTATAATCGTTTCCATTTTTAGGGTTCCGTACCTAAAAGGTAAAAACGGGACCCTATTACTAAGATTTCGCTGTCCGTCTGTCTGTCTGTACGTATGTCCGTATCTCCGTCTGACTGTCATGAGCCTGTATCTCATGAACCGTGATAGCTAGACAGTTGACATTTTCACAGATTATGTATTTTTGTTGCCGCTATAACAACAAATACTAAAAACAGAATAAAATAAATATTTAAATGGGGCTCCCACACAAACGTGATTTTTTTGCCGTTTTTATAGACAATGATAAGGGACCCTTCGTGGGCGTGTCCGACTCGAACTTGGCCGGTTATTATTTTGTACACTCTATTTTAAATGTTTCAAATAAAGATTTTATTATTATTATTAAAAAAGAGGATAAACAATTTTTACGAATCTAACGCGACTAGCCTACACGGTTCATAGCGCCTGTACATCTTAAAAATGTCGATCGTACAGGACAATCCTATTTCTTTTTTTTTTTACCGTTTGAATTTTATAAATACAAATTGTTTCATGTCCATCTTTGCAATAATTCAGTAAATACGAGTACTCTTTACTCGGGGTTGTCAACGACTACGCTCACAATATCAAGTACTAGTTAATATTTATTAAGTCGGTTTAATTGGCACGTTCTACTACAGCATTTTTTTTAGTTGCCTCGTTTAAGAATTATTATGAAACATTACAAAATAATACCATTATCAGCCCCATATACCCGAAGCTTGCTAAGCGAAATATCAAAAATGTTATTCTAAAAAATTACCTGTAAGAAAATGTTTTGGTAAAAATAAACGACTAG
Organism: Hydriomena furcata; assembly: GCA_912999785.1. Classification (NCBI taxonomy): domain Eukaryota; kingdom Metazoa; phylum Arthropoda; class Insecta; order Lepidoptera; family Geometridae; genus Hydriomena; species Hydriomena furcata. Next base: position 8,933,191 of record OU538821.1, read on the forward strand.
TTCGTTCGTTTCTTTAGAATTCGTACGTATCGGTATTTGTACGGAATTCTAAAGAAATTCGAGTTAGTTTTATTTTTACTAAAACATTTGGTCTAGACCCTTTGGTCGCGCACAAAAACGGAAACCATATAGGATCCTTACTCATAGTTTACAGGAAACCCAAAAAATGGGGAGAGTTATTGCAGAAGTTTTAAATGGGGTCAGGTCAAGTGGGGTGTAATTTGAAAGGTCTTAATTAGCACATAGAATAGGTTTTAATATAAATTTATGTTGCACTGGAGCTTTACATAGCATTTAGGGAAAGGATCATCGAAAAAATGATAGGCTCCAAACCGTGTTTGTTGCCTGATTGTTCTAGGTCAGGAACAGGCAAAGCTTCACCTAGCCCATAAGTCGTTTTAAAATTATCCATGTGACTTTATAAAAAAAACCGGCCAAGTGCGAGTCGGACTCGCGCACGAAGGGTTCCGTACCATTATCTGTAAAAAACGGCAAAAACACACGTTTGTTGTATGAGAGCCCCGCTTAAATATTTATTTTATTCTGTTTTTAGTATTTGTTGCTATAGCTGCAACAGATATACATCATTTGTGAAAATTTCAACTGTCTAGCTATCACGGTTCATGAGTTACAGCCCTGTGATAGACAGACGGACAGCGAAATCTTAGTAATAGGGTCCCGTTTTTACCCTTTGGGGTTCCATACCCAAAGGGTAAAAACCTAAAAATAAAACTGGGTTTCGAATTTTAGGGAAAATTTATCCAAAACTACTTTCTCTAATGTTTATTCATCTCTAATGTTTTCACATGAACATCTGTGCACGACTCAACTTACACTTGACCGGTCTTGTTTAACAAAAGAAATACCAGAGTAAATACATTCTTTGAAGAACTCAATTCTGACAAAAAAATATGCACGTTTTTTACAGACAACACCAACAGGTTTAAAATACTCGTTTAAGGCGCTCCCAGTCGACGATTGTTTTTGTTCGAAACGAAAAAATAAATACTTGTGAACAAGCCACATCTCCTATTTTATAATGTATAGTATACTAGCGACCCGCCCCGGCTTCGCACTGGTAGCATGTTATTATACATATAAACCTTTCTCTTGAATCACTCTATCTATTAAAAAAAACCGCATCAAAATACGTTGTGTAGTTTTAAAGATATAAGCAAACATACATACATACGCGGGAAGCCGAAAGCGACCTTGCTTTATACTATGTAGTGATGTGAATAAAGATGTACCCATCTTTAATCACTTCAATAAATGATCCTACCGACCGCTGCAATGACGACAAACACACGTCGGCGCGTGGTCCGCCTTAGCTTTTCGAATAAATTAATGATATAAATTATGTATAATTACTTATCAAAAATCTATTCTAATAGAATTGAAGATCTACACATTACCTATCTTTAACAATAAATCACAAGTTGATTTTAATAGTAGGTATATAAAATATTTCGATCATAAATTCTAAAACGTATCATTTTGAAATAATATCTTTATCGTGAAAAGTTTCTGCTATTATGTTTTCAGCTTAATAGAAATCTAGGTAGGAACCTGAAGTAATATACTTATAAAAATAGGAGATGTGGCTTGTTCAGAAGTATTTATTTTTTCGTTTCGAAAAAGAGCAATCAGCGACTGGGAGTCTCTTAAGGGCAGGGACATGATGATGTTTCTCAGTCACGACTGTAATCCAAGTACCTAATAGTAGAGATCCTATCATAATATCCTAATATTATAAATGCGAAAGTTTGTGAGTTTGTACACTAATCAAACCTAAACGACCAAACTGATTAAGATGAAATTTGACAAATAAACAGACGGGGGAAAACCAACCCCTAAATGATAAAAAAATGCAAAAAAGATGATTTAGGTATAGATAGAGCTAATATGCAAAAAATTAGACATCTCAGTCCGAAAACATTGATTTGTCATAGCAACGCATTCTACCAAATAGGTCGAATCCTGCTAAGGTCGGTATTCGAAATTTATTTTGTCAAAAATATCTCTACATCAATTTGACTACCGACTACCGAATGATACGCATTCTACTAAAATTCGGTTTATAAGGAAAAAAGTTTCCTGAAAGTGTTTATTTCTATACGCAATTTGGGCAGGATAAAGTCTGTCACCGGGTAGTCTGATCTAATACGTATAAACATTTTGATACATGCCCACATTTTTCAGCGGCTATCATTCCATACGTGACAGGTTGCAAGCCATCAAATACAAACTGGTATTATTACGGTGTTTTCCTTCACCGTTTTGAGCCTATGTTGATGCGCATAATTAATTTATCGAATAGAATAATCCATTGATAGATGACCTCGGTAAATAATGTCAGAACGGAAAATTATTCACGTAAAAATACAATGTCGATGAAGGCACCGAAAACGTTCAAACTATGTCCTCGGGATGAAAGTAAAGGTAAGTCCCACTCGGCGAACACGACTTTTGAAAATAATTGAAATTAAAACCAGGCCCAGTCACAACGCAATTACCAACTTTGTTTGCACACTTTATTAAAGCCAGTTTATATAATTTATAGAGCTGTTAAAGTAACGAAAAAAGCGTACCCGTATGTATTCTTTACTTTAAAAAAGCTAGTACTCGTTACTATCGTATTGTTACTCGTTACTTCTGATACCTCATTCGAATACGAATCGAGTCGTTTCTTGTTGCGTACAGTATGACATTGACATACTGTACGGACAGCAAAGTCTTAGTAATAGGGTACTCTTTGGGTACGGAACCCTAAAAACGACACAAAAATACATCAACAACCGAACAACAAGTAATAGTTACAAATGTTTTATATCAATTATAGGCATATAAATACCTAATTACCTAATTATTATTAGATCTATCCATTGAATATATTAATGAGAGCCGTCATCCAGAACCTTTGCAGTATTCTTTCATGCCCGCCAAGATCCCAAGTATATTCTGTTTTTTGGGTAATTAGTCTGTTTCTTCGCGTAGTGATGCCATTGCAAACAATTCCGAATGCTTAAGTTAGTTTAGTGTGCGACGAATTCGTGTTTCATATCAAAACATAACACGTTTACTTAGTTTATTTACACGTGTGCTGTACGTTTGTATTTAGCCGACTTCAAAAATAGGAGTTTTTAGTTGTTTTTAGGGTTCCATACGCAAAGGGTAAAAACGGGACCCTATTACTAAGACTTCGCTGTCCGTCTGTCCGTCTATCTGTCACAGGGCTGTATCTCATGCACCGTTATAGTTATATAGTTGAAATTTTCACCGATTATTTATTTTTGTTGCCGCTATAACAACAAATACTAAAAATAGAATAAAATAATTATTTAAGTGAGGCTCCCATACAACAAACGTGTTTTTTGTAGTTTTTTTATAGATAATGGTACTGGTAATGGTATAAATATGGAATAAAAATTTTGTAATCCTAATAATATGTATTATAAATGAAAAAGTTTTGTGAGGATTTTTGTATGTTTGAAAATCAATCAAAACTAAACGACGGAACGGATTATGATAAATATAAAACTTTATTTTAAATTGCTATATCCTATCCTAATAATATTATAAATGTGAAAGTTTGTGAGTTTGTATGTATGTTTGTTCCTCAATCAGGCCTCAACGACAAAACGGATCAAGTTGAATTTTGCTGTAGATGTAGATATAATGCCCGAATAAATAATAGACTACTTTATAATATGAAAAATATCCACAAAATGATAAAAAAACGCAAAGGGGATGATTTTGGCATAGATGGCGCTGGTGTGCAACAAATCTGACATCACAGACTATAAACATTCAGTCATTCAGTATTCGATTATTGAAATTTGACAGGACAAAGTCTGTCACGGGTCGGCTAGTATTCTCTGATGATAAAATTATGAAGACTATTTTGAATCGCAGTTTAATATGAGGCGAGAGACTTTGCTGAGTTGACTATAACAAGATCTTTTACTTTTAGTAATATCTTCCTGTTAAAAATCTAGTTTTTAAATGCGTTGAACAGGAAGGATGGCTTAGGTTTACTTTGAACTAACTTCTTGTAAAAGTTTACTTGGATCCTGTAAGATAGTATAATTTTAATAAAATTTAAGGGATTTAAAGGAAAACTAGTGATCTAGTGAAAATCTTTGTACGAATCTTAAATATACTCGTATATTGGCGGACTTTACACACAACGCCATTTAGCCCTAGATAACTAGTAGAATACTTATAAACTTTTTGTTTGTAAATACATACACAGAACAAACATTCATCACACAAATATTTGAGCTCACAGCTCAGTTGGTAATAGAAATAAAGCATTTTCCCCCATTTTTGGGATCCATGCGAGTATGAGCATAAGTAATTAGGAAGACTAGTTTCCGGTAGGCACTTGGAATTTAATTTCGAAGGCGACTGCTTTTTTATACATATTCCGGATATGTATAATAATATTAAATTCATATCCAACAAAAAAAACTGGTGATTAATGCAGCCGACTTAAGACCTGATTCTGAATCACTTCTAGCAGACAGGCAGATGAATTATTATGATGAATCAAATACTAGCCGACCCGTGGAAGAAAAACCAATTTCAGGCAACTTCCATGTTTTTCCCTACATACCTTGTACTGATAAAATAAATTACGAATTTTGGTAGAATGAGTATCATTCATTTTAGTCAATACTGCGGTGCTATGAGGACTAAATGTTTTTTGTCTGTGATGCCAGATTTGGTGCACACCAAAGCCATCTATATAAAAAAACCTTTTGTATTTTTTTATCATTTAGGGGTTTTTTTAGAATTTTAATTTCCCCCTTCTGTTTGTCTGGTTTTTGATCTACATACTATAGCAAATTTCATCTTAATCAGTTTTGTCGTTTTGACTGATTAGGACACGAACATATAAACAAAACAAAACTTTCGCATTTATAATATTGTTAGGTTAGGATGTCATGCAATGGCTTACGAGGTATGTATGTATATCACGAGTTCTAAATTCAAACTATCATTTTTTTTAGCTAGAGCGGCCGTTAGTAAGTATGAATTACCTTTTAAAAAGAACCTGACAGTTTAATGGCACTGAGTCATGTTTGAAGAAAAAGGGAAATTGTCACTTTACAACCGGACGCTTAGAAAGTCATTTCAGTCTCCCTTCGTGCTGAACACGAATTCGCTCCGAAGCACATTGTTTCACAACTATGCGATAACATTATCAAAATTATTTTAATAACTAGTGGGTTGCCGTAAACTGAAATGTCTCCCTTTTCCGTTTATATTTCGCCGTATTTTATTGTGTAGACCTGGAGGAAAAGTACTTATTTCTTTATTTTTAGGGTTCCGTATCCAAAGGGTAAAACGGGACCCTATTACTAAGGCTTCGCTGTCTGTCTGTCTGTCACAAGACTTTATCTCATGAACCGTGATAGCTAGACAGTCACAGAATATGTATTTCTGTTGCCGCTATAACAACAAATACTAAAAACAGAATAAAATAAATATTAATGTCTCCCATACCATACGGTACTCATACAGTTTTTTATAGATAATGGTACGGAACCCTTTGTGCGCGAGTCCGACTCGCACTTGACCGGTTTTTGCTACTTAGTGATACTTTGTCTAAGACTAGTTTTAAACCGACATAAATGCGATAAAATAACTGCCTATATTTATATGGCAAAATTAAATATCTCAAATTTTCTAGTTTTTCAGCTAAATGTAGGTATGTATAATTGGGAAAACGTTTCGATTGAAATAGAATTCCTTTTTTCTTTGTGCTTCGAGCTTAATTAAAGGCTGCAAAGGTTTTGTTGCATTTCACACATTCTGTAGAATGTAGTAGATAAAGAAGAATGAAAATATTGAATAGATAAAGAGAAGTAGGAATTGATGGATGTAGACGTAGAGGTAGGCCAAAGAAAAGATGGATGGACTGTGTGAAAGATGATATCGGTAAGAAAGGAGTGAGTGATGAGATGACGGCTGATAGAGGGAAATGGAAGAAGAACACATGTTGTGCCGACCCCACTTAAGTGGAATGAGGGCAGGAAGATGATGATGATGATGAAAGAGAAGTAGGATTTATTACTAAATTAAAAATTAATAAACACATACGTCATAAAATATATAAGTAATAGCCGACCCTTGACAGACGTTGTCCTGTCAAATTTCAATAATCGAATAGAAAATATTGAGTGTGTCTGTGATAACAGATTTGTTGCACACCAGCGCCATCTATACCAAAATAATCCCATTTCCTTTTCTATCATTTTGGGGATGTTTTTCATATATATATTAAAGTAGTCTATTATTTATTCGGGCATTATATCTACATCTACAGCAAATTTCAACTTAATCCGTTTTATGTTTTAGGCCTGATTGAGGAACAAACATACATACAAACTCACAAACTTTCACATTTATAATATTATTAGGAGTTAGGATAGGACCTCCCATAGTGAAACCATAAACCGTAAACGGAGAAAATTCCTACTGTGAACATGAAGGCTCAGCAGAAAAATATCACTTTCCTATAACCCATTTTCTACCCTAATCTGGAATCAGGACTACACACCGAGAATGAAGAACTTATTTCAAACATTTCAATTAAAAAACTAAGTGAGAAATCAACGGTCTAAAAGGGATTTTCCAACTCGACAAAGAATTTATTTTACCTACTTAGGATATAGTCATCAAGGAGCAGCCATTTGATTCCAAGTACGGTAGACATCCCCTCAGATCACCAGACGCTTAGATCTTTTGAAGATGTCTAGTGGGGGTAGTCAGAGGCACGTCCTACATTATATTTGTCACATGCTCACATTTTGCAGTAATTAGGCATTCCATACGTGACAGGCTGCAAGCCCATCGCCGCTTATAAGAATACTAACTGGTTTCCTCACGAATGAACATTTGAATGAGTGATACTATTTATATATTTAATACCTAGAAATTGATATTAATAAGGCATTTCTAAATACACGTAGACATCTTTAAAGGATCTAAGTGTCTGGATATCTGAGAGGATGTCTACCGTACTTTGGGATTACAGTCGTGATATATATATATATATATCACGACTGTAATCCCAAAGTACGGTACGTATGTATATACGTATGTAACTATATATACCGTACATATATATGTACGGTATATATATATATATATATATATATATTTTTTTTTTAATCTAATCGCTAAGATGCTAACTAATTTTAAAATGTTACGCATATAAGTTAGACTTTTTATTTATAGTCTAAAATTGAATTTTCGAATTTCCTTTAGGGGTAAACAAAGTCTATGGATCTTCACGTATGATCCTGACACACATTTGTTGCTTCATTTATATCTAAAATAGGTACAAATAAGTGAGAAAAATATCGTCCTCAAATAAAAGCTACATCGAACCAGCTTTATTACTCGCAAATGATGTCACAGTTATTCTGCTACGGGATTTTATTAAAAACTCGCATTCCGCCCCGGCTTTGCACTGGTGTACTAATGAAGATTATACTCAGCGGCGATGGGCTTGCAACCTGTTACGTATGGAATGCTAACTACTGTAAAATATGGGCATGTGCTAAATATAATGTTTGGACGTGACTCTGACTACACCCACTAGATATTTTCAAAGGATCTAAGCGTCTGAAGATCTAAGAGGATGTCTACCGTACTTGGGGATTACAGTCGTGATCCTATTTTTTTTTTTTTTTTTTACTCGTAGGTAAATTTTTGAATATTCTCAATTTTGAAGCAGTTATCTCCAACCGATTGAGCTGAAATTTTGCATTCCTAAGTAACTTCTGATAATGGAGTCAGGAGCTGTTCAACAGACACTCACAACGGAATTCTTTAGTAAATACTTCGATTATATAAAAACTTTGCATACTTGTCAAGTTCCGATGACTGCTATATTATTATGTGACAGGTGATAGCGCGATGGTGCTCGATGGTTTGAATGATTTTACATAATTTTGTCATTGAAAAATATTTTCAACAGAAAACTATTAGTTTTAATATAAAATATAGTCTATGTTACTCGCTATAATGTTACTTTTGATAAATTATTCTAGTAGTTGATTAGTTTACTCGGTACAAACAACAATACAAAAATGCAAATGTTGCCTCTTTATATTAGGGTGATGTTTAAAATTTTTGTTTTTTGTATAGGCTGAGTTTACCCGGATAAACCCGCATTATCTTAAAAACCATCAAACTTAAAAAGAAACTGTCTTTTATTTATGTAGCTAGTATGTATATCTAACCAGTGATATAAAAATGAACTGTTCAGCTATTCATAGTTTTGAGTAAAAACGAAATTAGTGTTTTAGTCAACTTTGGAAAATAAATCTATCGAGGAAAGATTCACCAATCGCGTTGCTGCTTTTGTCATAAAAACAAAACTGTAGGTTTTGCGGTTATTGAGATAAAACGACATTAATATACACATTAATATAATATAAATTACGCGTCACGTTGTTTGTTCGTGATGAACTCTTAAAGTACTTAACCGATTTTAATCAAACTTTGTACACCGCGTGCAGTTTGATCCATCTTGAAAGATAGGATAGCTTACATCTCAATTTATAGTCGCAATATTATTTTATTGCAAATTATTTGTTTATTATCTGAAAGTGACAATTGTCCGTTAGCTTCAAAATTTTTAAAAGATGGGATATCTTATGACACTCCAACGCGTGGCCAGGTCTGCTAGTTTATTATAAATATAGTAGTGTGGACGACGTTTAATTGATAATTGTATTTCAGGTCCTGACTCCGACGTCTCGCCTTCCTGACTACGCAATGAGCATTCTTCCCGACTACCACAAGGCAGTCATCGGAACAGTGATGTACTACGGTTGGAAAAATGTGATCTACCTATACGACTCCCACGATGGTGAGTTTAGGCTCTAAATAGTATTTACTAGCTGGCCCGTGACATACTTTGTCTTGTCCAAATTTCAATAATTCCAAGCACTTTCAGTTTTTTAAATTTGTACTAAAAACCAATTTTTTTAATTTTTCAGACGTGTAATTCTCATTCCCTACGAACCTTGTTCTGTATAACTAATAATACGAGTCGTAAAAACTGTAAATTTTCAGATTTGTTCCACTCAGCTCCGTCATAGCCTCAAACAAACTATTCCTTTTGCGACTTATTTTCATTTTAGGTTTATATTTTCGGTTTAAAAAAATGCTTTTTGTTATTTATTCTACAGGATATTTTATTCATCAACAGCCAATAACATCCTCGAAATCTTTCGCATTTATAATATTACTAAGATTGCACGGTAAAATACAATATTCGAAGTTCTCACAATACGTTTTTAATATCCTCAATATTAACGTAGGGTGAGCATTCTAACAACATATTAATTTTCTAATAAACGGTTTATATTGAATAAAATATTAAAACGACGATTTTTAAACAACAAAAAATAGAGTATTTATCTATCTCATAGGTTAAGCAAAGGTTTTGTTAACAGGCGATATTTATTAATTAATTATTCATATTTAAATAGAAAAAACGGGGAAATAGTCAGTAAAGTCTAGCCGTCTCATTAATAAACGTAGACTAGCGCAGGATTAAATTTAGTCCAACGCTTACGTTTGGACTAGTCGAATTCAATATTAATAAACGAGGATTAGAAATGGAGTTGCTTACATTAAGCTGGTATTAACAAGTCTTGGTGTAACCTCAGATGATCTTTGGATAAGTAAATTTTTATTAATAGCACCGTATAGGTATAAACGCATCACCACTGTCACTAATCAAAACGGACCAAGAATTATATTTAACTAGCCGACCCGAGACAAACGTTGTTCTATCAATTTTTTTTTGTAATAATCACATAGGAAAACGCATATTCAGCAATAAACTACGAATTATGGTAGAATACGTATCATTCATTAGTCAAAAATGCGTTGCTATGACGACTAAATGTCTGATGTATTTTAGTCTGTTATGTCAGATTTGTTGCACACTAACGCCGTCTGTACCAAAATCATCCTTTTTGAGTTTTTTTATCATTTAGGGGTTGTTTTTCGGATTATAAGTTTCCCTATAAGATTTTTTATCTACATACTACAACAAATTTCATCTCAATCCTTTTTGTCGTTTATTTTTGATTAGGGAACAAACATAGCAGCCTTATCACAAACTTTCGCATTTATAATATTATTAGGATAGGATTAGGATTTTAACTATAGATTTAAAACAATTTTGTTTGCTTTGCTTAGTTTTTGACATCAAAAATTGAAAATGACCAAAGCTATGGTAGGCACCTTTCTACTCCTAATATGATCCTAATCGCTCTGCGCGTTTCTTTCTACTACTCGTACTAATGCTCGGTATTTGACTAAATATATGCTTAACTATACTCGTACGAATTTACTAGTATTTTTATAAATATTAATTTCATGCCCTGCAGACGAGAAAGTTGGGTCTTCGTCATTTCAATAAAAAAGTTTTCCCAAGTTCTCTATTCCCCACATATTTTTTGTAGGACAAAGAGAACTACGCGCAAAATCAGATTAATTTACCTGATAATGTGGCAAATCAAAATAAATAGAATGAATCTATTTGTTCCATCCGGGTAATTACAGCTTAATTAAAATAGTATTGAGTATTTCAAAGAGAACTATGCGCGAATCAGATTTATTTGCCTATTAATATGGGAAAGCAAAATAAATAGAATAATTTAATTTGTTACATTGGCGGTAACAATATTGGCAAACTTTACACACAAAGCCATCTAGCCCCAAACTAAGCAAAGCTTGTACTATGAGAACCAGATAACTGATAGAATACTATATATATACTTTTATATGTTTTTGTAAATTCTCAGACACAGAGCAAACATTATATGTTCATCACACATATGTTTGCCCTGGGTGGGAATTGAACCCAGTAAATAGTAGGAATAGAGTTACTTATTTCCTTTCTTTCCTTACCAACAATTATTATCATTTTGACAACAGGCAACGTGTGAACGTGACAATCACAGTAACCATTCCAACGAAATCCTTTTGAGACGCGTAGTCAGAATTCGATGCGACGAAAATTTCATTTTACGTCACAGTCACAGGATCACCTCCGAGAAAGTAGCACTTTGGTAACGGAACAGTTCATTTACATATAAAATGTGGTAGAGAATACATAGCTTTATAAATATAGATGTATAACATCATACAAAATTGTATAGGTAGGTAGTTTTAGGCAATACCTAAATGAAATAAATTCAAATGAAATAATTGGTGACGGAGATTTTAGGCTTTTTAGTTTGCCTAAAAGCTTAAACAAATCCAAAACAAGATTTATCGTATTAAATTAATTGATTGATTTTATCACTAAAAACCTACCTACAAATAATTATTTAATAGATTACATAAAAAGCTGATTGAAATAGTTATTTTACCAATAAAATGAAGACAACGTGGTTGTTGTTTCTGAGCTGAGCTAGTTTGATAATAACAGGAAGTCTGAGTTATCTTTGTCAGATGCAATGTAATATGAAAGTTATGACATATTGGACCAACTTTACAACCAGGAACACAAAATGAAATATAAAGAGAATGAGAGTGCGGAAGTCATCGCAGGCGGTCTCCACTCGCGAGCGCCGGATATGATGCAGATGTATAACACCGGAACATTATTATTGTGTAAGAATAAAAGAAATAATAAGAGAGGGATTACTTTCGTAATACGAGCTTAGACTACAGAGAAACGAAAATAAAATGAAGATCGGATTCGAAAGTGTACCTAACGCATATCACTTCGAAACCCCAGATACCACCCTCCTCAGACTAGCTGTCACATCAAAGTCGATCCGGAGAAGACACTAATTTGAAAGTACACTCGCTCTTGTGAGCAAAGTCCAAATAACTCGGGGGAATTCCACTGAGTTTGGCGCGTGCACTTTCTTTTGCAAAGCAGAAAGAGCAACATGTTCCGAACTTTACCTTGTCTTTAAATTAGTTCAACTTACAAGCTTGCCTGATCAACTACTAAGTAGTTTTTTGATATGAGGGGTTGAAATAAAAATGTTGAGAATATTTAGAATAACACTACACACTTCATCACTTCTCGTATAAAGTTAAATTTCGTTTCTTGTTAATTGAAATTAAATATTGAATGGGTCATGGCGTCATCGAAATAAGTAAAATATTTTGATCTGAACATAATTATAAATTTAATGTACCTTTTATATACATTTTAGGTTTGTTTTTATCTTTGTTGTACCTAACTTATAGTAGGAGAGTCTGGAATATGATGTGACAGTGTGGAATGTGCTAGCAGTTTGCCAGGCCAGTTCAAACAGGTGTTTGAAAGCTGTGAAAAGCAACGGATCGAACAGGAAATTCAAAAGTCAGCAGATCATTCTTTGCGGAGCTAACAGATACTTACTCGCATTAGGCGGCCTATTTTTGCGGTGGGGATTCTTGTTACAAACAAAACGGACAATTTAGTAAAAAATATTCCTATTTAGCTCCATGACGTCACTGAAAAGTGAGGTCAGATGAAATGCTAGTCCTATGGAATAAAACGGGAAAAAATTGTCTCATTTGTCCGATGACGTCATGTTCCGTAGAACAAATGGGACCCATTCGGTCTGTTGCCTTTTGTATAAAAAAATAGTATAATAGCATAAAAGCGTTTTATCACCACCCGACACGACATGACGACACAAGACAGGTCATAGGCAAATCTAGTATTAAATAATACCTGTCACCTTGTTCTGCACGATAACGGTGTTTATACCGTCAAAGTATCGTCTATCGTGACGATAGACTATACCAGTAGTATCGTGTACGCACGAACGAACGCCACAATCTGTCATATAAACTACTAACTAAGATAACACCAATTGAAACTTATTTAGCGTCGTATGTTTTGATGATTATATTTACATTTGGTTTAATTTATAATCTATATATAATAATAATATATAAAATAAAGTCGTGTTAATTACACCATTTATAACTCAATAACGGCTAGATCAATATTTATGATTTTTGTGTTTTAGGAATTGTCTTTATCCGGAATTAGACGGCCGAATTAAAAAAAAATTGATACCACGGTAACGAGAACGGAAACGAGGACTGGAATTTAAGAATTTGAAGTTCGCCGTGTATCATAAACTTTTTTAAGAGTCTTGACAATAAAATGTTTGACTTTCTTTTCAAAAGGTTTTCAACTAACACTAACGTACAATACCGGCCTGGAAAATGTGTAGAGGTAATAAACACATCATGTCATCTAATGAAACTAATACTCCTTACTTTAGTGTTAATTTATAAATTGAGAAGATAACAAGCGGATTACTAAACGTAATGTGTACACAGTACCAAATGCGTTGGACTTTTTTGTCCACGTTAGTGTAGATATTTTTCGTAAAATGGGTTCCAAACATTTATGGCATACTCTAGTTGGGATCGAATTATAGAAAGATGCAGGAAGAGTACGTAACGGGTATCTTGTATTCGATAGAGGATCTTACATACATATTTTAAGACGAGTAATAAATGTTTGTGATGAATGCAGAATCGTTTTTTCTCAATTACTTAAAACATACAGTTTTCTTTTTTTATGACAAAGATAACTTAAGGATATAATCTAGATGAATTTTAGACAGAATCACGATTGGTAAAACTTTTTTTGATTGATTTATTTTCCAAAGTTGGCTCTTCATAACACTAGTTTCGTTTTTAATCAAAACTGTGAATAGCTACAGTTTATTTTTTTTTATAATTCGTTAGATAATTATACTAGCTAAGTAATTATAGTCAGTTTCTTTTAAAGTTTGGTTTTCAAAATAATGCAGTTTTATCACTTTTTCCTTTTTATGCGGGTAGACACAGCCCATACAAAAAAACAAACATGTCACATATCACCTTAAATGAAAATTTCTCCACATACCGAAAGCTGTCCTAGTCAAGTTTATTATCTAATAATATTCCTAGGTCCCAGACTGTAGTAATTTTACCGAGAGTGCTATATCGCAAAGATTATAGCTAAAGTCGATAGTTTTGTTATGTTATTAAACCGTATTATAATTAGGTATGCCAAGGTAACTTAGTGTTTAAATAATATGACGTCAGTATATCGAGATTTTTCAAAAACATCCGCGACAATCATCAATGGATAATATGAAATTACATAGTTGTATAGTATCGTAATATAGTACGATGTTTTTTTAATTGAATTAGAATGAGAACCAACCAATGGTATTTAGATACATTTTAGATGTTATGTTTAAATGAAAATGTGCGCGCGGCCGTCGTCCAATAATAGCGCAGCTGCTAATGTCTGGTCACACCTTAAGAGTATTGATGATCTAATCTGAGATCAAATTCAAATTCAAAAAACATTTATTTCAATAAAATCACAAGGATCACTTTAAAATGTCTTAGGAACTAGGTGAAGCTAAGCTGATTCCTCGCGACCAAGCCTAGAAGAATCAGGCAACAAACACGGCTTGGGATCTACCTTTTTTTTCCAATGATCCTTTCCATGCTATGTAGAGCTCCAGTATGGTGCCGATCGAACAAGGTGAAGGCTCAAACAAGAATAATAAATTAATAATACTACTCAAGTACGTACAACAATAAAAAAAAGGATTAAAGAGCTTCAGCACAAATTCAAAATGCCCAACTAAGAGATCAAATTTTATGAATTGTCAACAGATCCCTTCGTATTAAATCTCTTTTTACATTTTAATATTCAGTCAATCAGTCCGCATTTGGCATACGATCGTTTACTGACGTCATCGTTATCGGTGTCGATTACAGTTCCCCTGTTGAATATCAATCGTTTGAACTTTTAAATTCATTTTCATTGATGGCGTTTCATAAGTTTCCACTTAAATCAAGATCATTTATCAGTGGCTCATATCAATAGCCTCGTGTTCGTATTATTATTAAAAGCAGCATAATTATATAAAATTACTATACTAAGAGCAAACAATTCAATTTTGAAATCGATTGGTTATTATATTTGATAATTGATTTTTAATGATACCTGCTTATCTTTAAACGACAATATAGGTTCTAATCCAGTTAGTTCTAATCAGTAATAATCCAAATTTATCGATCTAGCAGAATTCTAATTAATATTGCGTTTAAATTAAAAAAAAACTAGTTTTAATCAGAATTATTACATTTATTTAAAAAGCCGTGTTGGCCGAGTGGGACCTCGACTTTCATTTCGAAGGTCGTGGTTTTGAATCCCGGCGTACATCAAAGGATTTTTCTTTTCGAAAAATTTATATGCGCATCAAAACACGAGCTCAAAACGGTGAAGGAAAACATCAAAAGGAAATCTGTTAGTTAGTACTCTTATAAGCGGCAATGGCTTGCAACCAGTCACGTATGGAATGCTTATTACTGTAAAATGTGGGCATGTGCTAAATATAATGTACGGACGTGCCTCCGACTACCCCGTCTAGACATCTTCAAAGGATCTAAGCGCCTGGAGATCTGAGGGGATGTCTTACTTGGGGATTACAGTAATGATACTATTTATTATTTTACATTTACTATAATTTATTGAACCTACTTCTCAGTTTTATTTTAAGCATTTTCAATTATATTTTTATCTTTTAACTTCAAACGAGCTTCTGTATGTTGAGCTATTCAACGAAACAAATGAAATTAACTTGTGTTTGACTCTGAATTCGCAAAAGTTCGCGTGATCGTAAGAGAATTATTAATGTTCTAAATATTATTAATAATGTATCTTCAAATAGACGTTCATTTATTTACAAGAAAATTGGTATAAAGGTGTGACCAGACATCGCGCGGAATTCGCTGGACACAAGTTTGCCGTGCGAACGAACAATAACACCGTTTGAGCGCGACAGGGAGCTCGCGGCTGCCGTGCTCGATTACTGCGCAATGTTTGGTCACACCTTAATACAGAAAATAGAATAATATAAATACAAAATCCTATATCCTAATACTTATCTAATACTAAAATGTAGGAGTAAAATTTGTATTTTGTTATGTAAACTAAAATTCTAATGAGTCTATTTTATAAAAAAAATTACCTATCAAAAGCTGCATTATCAGCTGAGTAGCAAAGATAACATTTAATTTAAAAAAATAGATTTCCTCACATAAATTTCAGTAATGCTTTTAATCTTCATAATTATCTTATAAAAGTTGGGTCGGACAGCTAATACTACCTAAAACTAAAAACTGACTGAATTAGACACATTATCATAAATTATTCCAGTCGATACTAGTCGCGAGCAGAAGGTAGCGTAAGTACCCAGAATACTAGCTGCATTGTCATTTTTGTCTTAAAAACATCGTGAATATTCTGTTACCATTACTCGTAGCTACATCTAAATGCTTAGTCTAATCGTGCTGGTCGTATCTGTTTAAGTGGGGGATGTGGTTTATGTATTTTCATTTGTTATATTTTAGGTATGATTACTTATTCAGCGATCAGCAGTGGAATGCAAAACAGGCTCCGTACAACAATGCTCCCTCAGAAGGCAATAACGTCCCTGCGGCTCCTCGCCTATTTATCGTGTGCTCTTTAAATCTTTTCTCCCCAAGTAATAGCAGCTACCTACGCTGTAGCTATTCTTGTTTCGTGGAAAATGCTCAGTATTTTTATGGAGTAAGATGCTTGAGTTTAAGTCTGTAGTTTAGCTTTAGAATTTTTTAAAACCTAATCTGTCAATGACTACTTTTTATCAATATTCAGGGCATACCTTTACTTTTCAAAACCTCGCTATGTCAATTTCAACTTATTGTGACAATTCTCTTCGTTTTTTGTGTCTGACAGACTCAAGAGTTATCATCAGATTATGAGGGTTTTTTTCGTTTTGAGTAGGAACTGAGCAGTGAACAATAAAGTAAATAAAACTGTGCCAAAATCCAAACGTAATAAAGCAAAACATTATGACTTAAGTAAATAAAATAGACTCAACACCAACTTTGGGAAATAAATACCTATATCTAGAAAAGTTTCACCAATCGTGTTTCTGTCTATAATTTATCTAGATTAAATCCATAAGTTATCTTTGTCATAAAATAAAATAAAAACTGTATGGTTTGCGGCTATTGAGAGAAAACGATTCTGCATTCATCAAAAACATTTATTACTCGTCTTATTTGAATTGTTTAAATTTGGTGCCTGGTTTTTTGGCCTCCATATTAATAATAAAATCAAGACAAAATAATTAGTTAATTTGTCTATCCATTTTCACCGCCATTGTAATTTGATGTGAATGTCGCGGTCTGTTATTGAAACCCAACCCTACCTAATCGTCTAACTCGATACAGGCAACAATAGAGACGTGATCCGGCGTAATTTTGCTACAGAATAGGAAGGATTTGCAGAGACTGAATTAAGCAAGCTAGCATCTTGACTCAGACGAGTAAAATGCCTTTGTAATCAAATTGCCTGCAACATTTTCGGGTCAAACGTGAAAGAAATCTTGTGAGTCTGCTAAGTAATAGGAAAAGCACGAGTTGTTCATAATTTGTTTTGCGTTGCTTTGTTAAAGATACAATGTTAACTAAGAATCGTTGCTTTATTCATGCAGTCGCCTGATCCATTAAATTTAATTGTCCACGTAGTGACTATAGAATTATCAAACTGCCTGGTACAGACAGCTGTAGTGAGTACCTACTTGAGTACTTGAGTAGTACTATAATTATTAATCTTGTTTGAGCCTTCACCTTGTTCGATCGGCACCACACTGGAGCTCTACATAGCATTAAGGAAAGGATCATAAAAAAAAGGTAGACCCCAAGCCGTGTTTGTTGCCTGATTCTTCTAGGCTTGGTCGCAAGGAATCGGCGTAGCTTCACCTAGTTCCTAAGACGTTTCAAAGTGATCCTTGTGATTTTATTGAAATAACTGATTTTTGAATTTGCTGTAGAGGTTGATAACTTTTTAAAACTATTAAATTAAAAAGCTGATGACATTTTTTAAATCAATTTCATGTAAATCTATAAAGTATTTATAAAAAATTTAAGGTACCTAACAAACAAATAAAGTAATATTGTTTTCATCCACAAACCCTATTGTTACTTTGCCCAGTCATCATTATATGCTGTAAACGTGACATGTATATTGCTCTGAAACTGTTTTCATATACGTAACTCAACAAACCACTCACACATTTACGAAGGTAGATATTCAAATCATATTTGAGTATACTAGTCGATATTCAAGTAGATTTCGCCCTAGTTTAGTATAACCGGAAAACCCAGAAATGAATATTAAAATAAGTGTGGTATATTCTAAGTTTTACCATTATAAGGAAAACTTAGAACATTCTACACTCATTTTAAGTTCCATGATTGCTAAATGTAGACGTATGTCAGGAAGAGCACTCCTTGAAAAACACAGATCTAAAAAGCACCAATGTTATCCCACGAAAATCAACTATAAATTTTTTAGCCCGGTGTTATTCCTATATAGGCAAAACATATTTCAAACTAACTTTTACCCAGCTACACTGGCGTGACACAAAATAAAATCTACTGCTACTCCAGGCAACTAGCTAATTTCCAAGTTTCATACATAACGGTTTAGTGTTAACTCGAAATGTCTAAACATCTGCGAAAACTTTCACGTCTATAAATTTAGTAGATTGTTTCACATCTACTATAGTATGTGACTAGTGATAGGGTGTTTCAATTTACCAAGGAAATTAGGATGTCAGTTGCAGACTGCAATGCTGTCATCGTTGTTTAGAAACACGTGTTTTGTATCGTATTTATCTGGACACAGGATTTTATAAATAAGCAGCAAAGTGTCAATTGCAAGCCGTTCTCTTTGGAGCGTTTTTAAGTCCGAAACTTTGATAAAATAATCATGCAATTGATTTTGATACATTGAGTTTAAATTTACGAGTTACGAGCTCGGATAAAGTAGTATTATTAAGTATGTCATCTGCTGTATTGTTGGTTTACTCGTTAATTCCGTGATATAGAGGTGTAACTAATATAATAGTATTAGGTATAAATAATAGGTTTACGAGAAGAATATAATATTGAGTGATACGAATTAAATTATAACAGATTATTTATAATAGTCAAAAATAATAGCACGCGTAGCGTAAGCTGTGCGCGCGACTCTTGCCGTCTCACTCAAGGTAAATCACTCCATATTTAGTAATAATTACCTATTATTTTTAAAGCGTTATATTAGATAATAGGAATACGTGAATTCGACCCTAATATAACACCTCTACCGTGATATTTTCTTGCAGTGCCGAGCAGGTTTGAATTCATTCGAAAGCTTGGTAAGGTAAACGAAATAATCAGCTGCTTTCAAGCAAAAAGAAAAAATAGCTCTTCGCGACTCTCAGCATTTGTTTGAATCTATACATTTAATAAAACTGTAGAAGAGTTGAATTCTGTACATTAAATAAAAACTAAAAAAAATACTCCTAGTGGCCTTTATACAAGTAACACAAGCCAAAAAAAAAACATTTTGAAATTTTTGTCTGTCTGTCTGTTGTCCGACTTTCACGCAAAAACGACTGGACGGATTTTGATGAAACTTTTTTTGTTATGTAGCTATTAGTCCTCGGCAACATATAGGCTATAATTTATTTTTAAGATTTGAATGCCAGATGTGAAGCTATCTGTCCCCCAGCGAAGCGGGTACGGGTCAGCTAGTCGTGAATAAAGTCCAGTATTTTTTTGTCGAATGCTTTGTTCTGTTCACGAGTAAATAATATTTATTTTATACGACTAAAAAAAAAAAACAAAAAAAAAAAAAAAAACTGAAAAAAACAGAACTTGGCTGTGGGTAAAAATACCAAGACTCCTCATAGTAGTTATACATAAACTTTTGATATAATTATCTGTTCTTTTCGTAAAAGGTAGTCCCTCTCGTAGTTGTTCACCAAAGCGTTGTAAAAACCAATGACTACCTCAGATGCCATTTATCTTTTATAAAACACCACCTGGCATGCGATGCAAAGCCTCTCTCAATTCGGGGGCTATGTTTATTTATTCTTGTGTACTCCGATTACTCTGTTTCGGCTGCTCCTATTTCAGTACTTTGAAACACGTTACTGGACACTAGTTTTTCTACAAAAGTGGAGGAACAATTTTTGTCAAATACATAAGCGGACATTCTCGACGACTCGTCAAAATTTTAATGAAAGAAAGAAAGAATAAATTTATTTTGTGTCAACATAATCTCTTAATACTAAACAAACAAATGACATAAATAATGGCAACATTGACAACAAAATTGGTCACCACTCAGCTATATGCTGCAACAGCGAGAGTTGATGCAGCGCTGATTTTCAGTGGTTTTATCGTAATCGTAGAATGGTATGGAAACACATAGAACACGAACAAACAAATTTTAATTTTGTTTATTACATTTCATCATATATAGGAATCAATATAAGTATAGAACAGATATTATTGAAAAACACTGAAACTACTCACGTAAAAATATATTGTGCTGGTTCTTCGACTTCACTACTTCCGTCTCCCACGTCGGAACATTTACATATACCAACAGCAATCTCTACTCTAAACTACTGCAAGTTGATTTCGTACAGATACAATTTGCAGGCTGTTAAATAAGCCCAGCCTTTGTCTCTTTGAAATTCAGAACGCGGCTTATTACAATAGCTTTACGGATCTTACGTAGTGCTCACACTCACCCTGATCAAGCTTCTCTAGAATCTCTAGATGGATCAAAAATTGTCGTATCTTCATCGACAGTATATTTTTACATCAGTAATTCCCTTCATCGCTCACGAAAGTTTTGAAAGTGCATAAAGAATATAATATTATTATCAAGATCCTGTCTATTTGTAGAAACTACTGATGCGTTTAAACCGTAACCCGTCATCATATAATTACAAACGTAGGTGTTAACTAGTTCAACAAGGTTTACTGAATTTCACCATCAAAAACGCCGAATTTGAGCGAAATTCGAGTCAGTTAATTACTTGACTACTCAATTAAAGCGCATTGTGTGTGATCAATCACAGGCTAATGAACGGTAGTCCGATACGCTTCCTGGGCCACTCGATTGGGTTCTCGACTAACAGGCTAAGTCCTGAAATAGTTAAACGGGAATACCTATTGAACAATGAACTACGAGTAAGGCAATTGGTACATCGTATTAGTACGGGTACGAAGTCGGAGACGGGCTAGTATTATATTATTAAAAACTTTTTTTTGTAAGAAAAACAGTCGTGTTTTTGTCCACTCTGTTCTTATAATTAGTTTAGTTAATCCTCAAAAGCTTTGCATAAACAAAATAGCAAAACATGATTTAACTATTTGAAACCTGTTTATAGTGCAAATGGAGTAAATGGTCTATTTGCTATTTGCTTGCACAGAATTTTAGGCACACTCAATCTTTAGCATTGACAGTAACGTGTTCTTCTCCACAATGTCACGAACTGAAGCAATTCACTTCTTGGCCAGCACTGGAGGCTCCATTCATCTCGCACAATATAAGAAAAGACGTAATCATGTCGCGACAGAAATCACGTCCAAGAAGCTACAGCTCCGGAATTCCGCCTGGCCCGACATCCGCGTCCCTTGCAGTCTGCTTGTGGATAATATTATTTTCAAAAAATAAAACTTTCCTACTTTCTTCGCAAAGGTTTTACAAAAGTTATACGAGCAATGTTTAGTTAGACGCAACTTGCGAGTAGTATTAGGTAGCAGAGGAGGTAAGCAGTAGAGTCAAACCACAAACTATCAAAACTATGCTTTTAAATGCCTTTATAGGATTTTCGCATGTTTATTTTACTATTTCAATTCGTAAGGGAAAACTAATAGCAGGAAGTACACAGGATGTTCCTACTCGAGTACACTCGTAAATACGTACTTATCTATACATATAATAAAACTGTAGAAGAGTTCAATTCTGTACATTGAATAAAAACTAATAAAAATACTCCTAGGGGCCTTTATACAAGTAACACAAGCCAAAAAAAAAAAATTGAAATTTTTGTCTGTCTGTCTGTCTGTTGTCCGGCTTTCACGCAAAAACTACTAGACGGATTTTGATGAAACTTTTTTAGTTATGTAGCTATTAGTCCTCGGCAACATATAAGCTATAATTTATTTTAATGATTGGAATACCAGATGTGAAACTATCTATACCCCAGCGAAGCGGGCACGGGTCAGCTAGTACGTAAATAAAATTGCGAGCAGGCCATGAAATTTTCTCGCATATACGAAATTAATGTGCCTCTGACTAGCCCCTTAAAGATCTTCAAAATGCAAGTGCCTTGAGTTCTGAGAGTATGTCTCATTACTTACTTACTCATGTTATTTTATGAAATTAAAGATGTTCTATCTACTTCTATCTTCTTCTATCTTCCGTTCTATCCACATAAAATAAAACATTGATAAAGTCCACCAAACTTGCCAAAAAAAATATCCTTTGCGTAAACTACTTATAATTTTCTTATCTTATAGTACAACAGAAATAATTATGTAATAGAAAGATACTTTCAACCCTTAATCAAAGTTAAAAATTCTGATTTACGACAAACGAACTAACTCTGATTTAACATTTGGTACTAAGTTCATTTGCTAACTAAGTTCAGATCACTACAACCAATTTATGACGGCCTGCCAAACATTACTTATTAAAATTTAGCGATTTCAACTCTCCCAATCTTATTGTAGTAAGCTTAGTCGTTAAAGAGCTTTATTTTTGAAGATAAAGTAAAAACTTTTAGATACGCATTCAGCAGATGCTGCAAAAAAACTGCTGTGGTCGAGAAAGTTAGTGCAGCTTTTGCTTGGACTCAACTATCTCTAAGTCTTAGCAATACTGCTCGATGAGAAGCTGTATAATTTGTAGTTTTTCGTCAGAAGAACTTTTTTTAATAATTGCGCCAGTCCGAAGCTAGCCTACCTAATGGAAATAGTTCTAACGTATTGCTTTGATCATTTAATACAACGTTTCTCATTTGATCTCTCATTAAGTAATAGGTATATCAATAAGAACACTCCACATCTTAGAGTTTAAAAGCCGATATATTGTAAAGCGATTAAAAACAATTGGATGACGACTGTAATCCCCAAGTACGGTTGACCATCCTCTCAGATCTCCAGGCGCTTAGATCCTTTGAAGATGTCTAGTGGGGGTAGTTAGAGGCACGTCCAAACATTATATTTGGCACATGCCCACATTTTGCAGTAGTTAGCATTCCATACGTGATAGGTTGCAAACCCATCGTCGCTTGACAACAAATCAAATAAAATCAATAAACATGCAATTTTTATTGTATTTATACAGTACGTACGAGATGCTTATGAGAATATTTTGTTATATTTAAGATACGGGTTTCGGAATAGTGGTAACCGATAATATTTATTTCCTTCTGTTTAAAAATACACTAAACGAAAATAGCGTTTTTGAAGAGCCTACTTAGGAAAATAAATATATCGAGTAAGTATCACCAATTGTGTTTCTGTCTATAATTTTTCTATATTAAATCCATAGGTTATTTTTGTTATAAAAACAAAACTGTATGTTTTGGTGTTATTGAGAAAAAACGTAGTATTTTGCATTCATCAAATAAAAATATTACTCGTCTTAATATAAAAATGGCGGTGATGGTGTGACATGCCTACTCATAGTATAAAGTTTCCATCGTCAAGTCGTCAGGGATACGCAAGAGGCGAGAAATCCTACGATAACGCCTTCATTACCTCAGTGTCGACCCTCTTCTCGCACTCGTCACCGTCACTGCTTCAATCTTTTCGCGGATATTACACTTATATTATAAAAAAAACCTCTATATCGGCAGCAACCAACGCATGAAACTAAAAAATGATTAATGACGTATTTCATCTTCTACTGACGTTTTCGTGGTAAATATTCCTCTTTGAGATGATACTTGAAGTTTTTAAAGTTTTTTATGGGCGAGTCTACCCGGATAAGACGGAAAAAGTGATAAAACCGCATTATCTTAAAAACCATCAAACCTAAAAAGAAACTGTCTTTCGTTTATGTCGCTTATGATTATTTAACGGATTATAAAAAAAATAACTGTTTAGATATTCATAGTTTTGAGTAAAAACGAAATCAGTGTTTTGGAAAAGCCAACTTTAGAAAATAAATCTATCGATCAATAATTTATTTAGATTAAATCCTTAAGTTATCTTTGTCATAAAAAACAAAACTGTATGTTTTGCGGTTATTGAGAAAAAACAATTCTGCATTTTTCAAAAAATGTTATTACTCGTCTTAACGTGTAACAATACCAAAATAGTTTCCGAGAGCAATTTGTTTTTTTTTTTTTTTTTTTTTTTTTTTTTTTATTGTTACTAGTATCTACAGAATAACCTACTACCTACCTACATAAAAAGGTAACTTACAATAAAATTATCTACAATTCTAAACAATACATTTTAGTAGTAACTAGTAAGTTATTAGTAACTAGGTACTTAATTTAATATAGGTACTTATAAGCAAAATAATTCAGGATCAAATGAATTATTGTAAATGTGATGGCAGAAATTTTGTATACCATTCATTAATAAAGTTACAGCAATCTAAAGTTGTGAATTTGTGTAAATTTAAGGTTAAATTCTAATTCGTCCGCAAACGTGCAGTGGAAAGCTATTAGATACCTACCGTACTTTCTTGTTCAAATTTGCATATTTGAAATGTTTTTTATAAAATAAATAGGATCACGACTGTAATCCCTAAGTACGGTAGACATCCTCTCAGATCTCCAGACTCTTAGATCCTTTAAAGATGTCTAGTGGGGGTAGTCAGAGGCACGTTCAAACATTATATTTGGCACATGCCCACATTTTGCAATAGTTAGCTTTCCATACGTGACAGGTTGCAAGCCCATCGCCGCTTATAAGAATACCAACTGGTTTCCTCACGATGTTTTCCTTCACCGTTTTGAGCACGTGTTTTTGAAGGGCATATAATTTTATCGAAAAGAAAAATCCATTGATGCACGCCGGGATTCGAACCCACGATTGAAAGTCGAGTCATCTCCCACTCGGCCATTTTTTTAGATTTTGTAATTTAGCTAAAATAATAAACATTAGCATAATACATAATTATGGCGTATTAACAACTCCCAAAAAATGAAACGGGATATTCAGAAAATGCATCTTGATCGGTTATCACCGAAAAAACGAAAACGAAACTAGTAAATTATTCAACTTCATAATTTGGCGCTTTCCCAAAATTCCGGTGGCTGAATGAAGATAATATTTTTGCACTTTGGGTTTAGTTCATTATCGGCCATTATTGCCTCCTCTATATTGCCTGTAGCATTTCCACTGCCATAGGATTTCCGAATAAACTATTTTTCGTTTTACACACAGATACAAAAACAGTCATATGTTGAACATTTGTGTGTAGGTCCCATTTATTCTATAGAACAAGAGTTCTAAATGAGACCTACTCACAAATGTTCAACGTATGACTGTTTTTGTATCTGTATGATGTTTTT
This sequence comes from Hydriomena furcata, assembly GCA_912999785.1. Classification (NCBI taxonomy): domain Eukaryota; kingdom Metazoa; phylum Arthropoda; class Insecta; order Lepidoptera; family Geometridae; genus Hydriomena; species Hydriomena furcata. The sequence goes on from OU538821.1 coordinate 8,958,633, forward strand.
GTATGATTTTCTTCATCATAGAACAAAAAGACACAGTTTGTACCATAAAACTACCTGCATGCTTCACACCTGAGTCCTGTTTTTTGTGGTATAATAAAACAAAACTGTTCTATGAAACCAATTGGGAAAAAGCTGTGTCTTTTTGTTCAATGACGTCATGTTCTATAGAACAAATGGGACCTACCCCATCCTTCAAGGTGAAGAAGGTTTTCTCTAAGAGCATTGGTGAGGGTAGATATACCAACTTGTCTCTTCAGTTTTCACGAGCAGTCTTAATACAGCTTTATATTATCTCCTGAGTATTCTTAGTCCTGATTTTTCGGTACCTATATTAAAATAAGTGGTGTATAATGAAGTTGCAACAAACTGTTTAAAAGTTCTCAGGTGTTAAACCCCAACTTTATCCTATCCAAGTAGCAATAGCTCAAGACTTCGTTATTGGCACTCTGTTTGTCAGCCTGAAAGTTTATAATCCACTACTATTATCGTAAACTGAAGTGCGGTGTTAGAACATCGAGTCACAACAACAAAAAACTTATAAGCTAAGTTAAGACGAGTAATAATTGTTTTTGATGAATGCAGAATCGTTTTTTCTCAATAACCGCAAAACATACAGTTTTGTTTTTTATGACAAAGATAACTTAAGGATTTAATCTAGATAAATTAAAGACAGAAACACGATTGGTGAAACTTTTCTCGATAGATTTATTTTCCAAAGTTGGCGCTTCAAAAACACTAGTTTCGCTTTTAATCAAAACTATGAATAGCTAAATAGTTTATTTTTATATAATTCGTTAGATAATCATACTAGTACCTAAATTAAATACAATTTTTTTTTGATTTGTTGTTTTTCAAGATAATGCAGTTTTATCACTTTTTCCGTCTTATCCGGGGAGACTCAGCCCATACGAAACGTCAAAAATTTCACTTATCATCTTAATGCCTCTTAAAACTCTTGACATGACTGCCTTATCTTATATATAAAAAAATGAATCCATATTTCCCTTGGTCACGGCATCACGCGTAAATGGCTGGACTGATTTTGCTAATTCTTTTTTTGATGTATTCGTTATTGTCAGGAGAAGGTTCTTATAAACGAAAAACAGGACAGTCTTTCGGGACTTTGTTTGCCGTTGCAGCTTGTTTATTTTAAAAATGTTCTGTTTAAATTGTTTAGGTAAGAATATTTATTTAAGGTGTTATTTTTTATTTATTTCGAGCATTAAACATAACAACTCGTAATGTCAAAAGTGCAAGTCTTAATTTAATGTGTAATTCCCAAAGTAGATTAATAAAAAAAACCTTTATACATAAATACATTAAATTAAAATACGAAGTAATTATTAAATTAATTTGATGAAACCAGAGCGTACCCAGTGTGGCATGGAGAGAAAGAGGTCGACACTCGATTCTAAAAATACCACTTTATATTTAATTTAATAAACGGATACATTCATCGAAAAACGTTCATGAAACCAAATATTATATTTGAGCTTAAGCAAATAAAAACATCAACTCCCCTTTAGATGTATCCTTTATTTTATTTTGTCTCTTTTATTAATTACCAATTGAATTTTAGACTGTAATACTCAAAATTTCGGCAAATGACTAATAATACTCTACGAATAAAAAGGATACCTTAACAGACAAACGACAGGTTGGCGGATATGGGTAAAGTATCAAGATTCCTTGTAGGACTTCGATTCTATAGAGCGTACTTCTGTATCTGCTGAAATCACTGATATAATTTACAATGCTATCGTCTACTGACTATTCAAAAGACTTGGGCTTGCTCGCAAAAGAGCCCACATAAAACCCAAAAAGATTAAAGTAGTAAGTTCTTGTCTTGCGCGCGGTATTTCACAACAAATTAACGCGGCTTAATAAACTAAAAGACCCGAAGACTAAGGAACACAGGACATCATAAAATGTATAGGTAAATCGACTTGTGAATATTTTCAGAACAAAATGTTTCTTTATGGAGTTTTACTTTATGTTACCAGGCATGCTGAGACTGCAACAGCTTTTCAAGAATCTTGTCCCGGGAAGACCGCCGTACTTCAGGATCGCTAATGTAAAAAAAATCAACAGTGCAAAGGATGTTATCTACTACTTGAGGCAACTGGAGAAAACCGACCGTTGGAGCAACAAATACATCATCCTGGACTGCACCACAATAATCGCTAAGGAGACTATTATCTCACATGTTCGCGATGTTCAACTCGGCCGCAGAAACTACCATTATTTGTTCAGCGGACTAGTAAGTCTACTATTCTTGTACTCGTTTGTGTATTATTTGTTTGTTTCGAGTATGTCTACAAAATGTGGAATTCACAAACTCTAACCAAAGTAATGCATAAATGCTTTTGACCGATCAAGTTGCAGAGTATGATAGAATTTTTCGACTACGCATGTTTTTAATAATGACTATAATTTGTTAATCAATAAGTTACCTAGTGTGTCGAATTCAAAACAGGTATTGGACGAACGTTGGGACCGAGAAATCCTCGAATATGGCACCATTAATATAACTGGATTCAGATTGGTAGACACATCAAGGAGGTTTGTGAAAGATTTCTTTCACACTTGGAAAATGGATTCAATTGCGGTAAGTTACTCAGCGTCTTTGTCCTAAACAAAGTTATTTAGGTATTTTAGATTTTAAATGGTGTTCTCTGGTCCACTTAGTCCATCCTTTCAGCTTAGTTGGTATTACCCTAAGGTATAATAACCATGCAATAATTATCTGCGGAGCTCACTAAGCCTCGGGTTTCCTTACAATGATTTCCTTCTCCGTTTTAAGCTTGTGGTAATTGAGCGGGATAATATTTTATGTCTAATAAAGCAATTTTCAACCTTAGAACTACCTGCTGAAATTATCTTAATTAAATAAAAATAAGTTATTTTAAGACATTTTAACGTCGTTGACATCTTTATACAGAATCTGATAAAAATTACATTCAATTACAATATATTAAAATAAATTCAAAGTCAATTAAAAACTTAGCAGAAACTAGTTTATAGTTCATCGAGTCGAACTCCGATATCAATAGTACCTAGCAATTATTGGATCTTGGGGTTTTCATTTTAGGCGTGGGCAGAATATAGTTAATTGCTCATCTTCAAAATATTGAAGTCTGAAATGAACACGACTTAGAATTTTAAACCAAAAACGGCAGAGCAAACGTGAAGAGAAAGAGAGAGAGAGAAAACCATTTTACCAGCGTAAAATATGCAGCAATTCAATATGTTCGCTACCTCCAAAGGATCAATCTCAAATCCGAAACATCAAAAGGGTACATTTGAGAATCTTTCTAGAAAAATTGTCTAGGGATTTTCTATGTAAATTGCTTCCAATAATATCCATGGAGCTCTTGCTGGAGTTCTGCACCTCAAAAACGGAACCTTTAAATAATGATCACTCATATATTTTATATCTAAGTATCTATTGTTTTTGTCTTTCAGAGGCGTTTTGAAAGGTCGAAAACAAATTCGATAGTGAGGTCAAGTCAAGAATGATATTTCTTAGAATGAAGGATCGTGTTTTGTCTAAATATCGTAAATAGAAACGTAAATATAAATTAAACCAATTGTATAATGTAAAAAACCGAGCAGTTCTTATAAAGATACAAAAGTAAAGACTTGACCGTAGAAAGGCGTGGATAATTTTTAGTTATTTGTTATAGCTACTAACCTAAGTTATAGCTTACAAAAAATAAGATAGTACGGAATCCTTATTATACGAGCTCGACTAGCATTTTGACTATCTTATTTATTCATATGTGCAAAATGCACGCGACACCTCTTACGATCACGTTTAAGGTGCATCCCGGAAAATGTTGTACCTCAGCGCGTGCAATTTCAGAGGATTTGTGTTTAATAGTGTCACACACGAGTAGGTTTATCTTTGAGTATTACTCGTACTTACGATGACAACATTTCCGCGAGAGTTCTCACTGTAATTTTTATCAATATAGGTAATAGTAGGTATTTGACGCGTGAGTAATAAGCGTATTTGATAAAATTAAATGTTGGACAACACCAATCATAGTTTTAGGGAAGCGGTGTATATACCAATCATAGTTCAATGCTTGTAGAAATAAAAAAAACACAGTTTTTTTTTGTACTGCGAAACATATTTTTAATTTGTCAAAGTATTGCTTGATCAATCAGGGAAGGTTTTATATTATGTACTTATGTATAAATCGCTAGGGCAAAACCAAGGCGATACTTCTGGTTTTAAATAAATCAACATTCAATAGATACATTTTTATAAATAGGAAAAAATTATGAGTCAATAAAATAAAATATTTCAATTGAATCGACAGTGGTTGTGACCGCGCATATATTTTTACCTGTTGATCCGATTTTAATGATGTTTTTTCTTTGTAGAGAATTGTCAAAAATTGGTTCCATTTAAATTATAGGTATTTAGGAGGACTAATAGTTTCTTCTCATATTGCCTCTTAACTTCTCGATTGGTTGAAACATTTTTTTTTAGTTTTATAAACGTAATTATTTACTAATAAATTTCCAACAGGCTTCAGGTGCATTGATGTATGACGCCGCACATACCGTGCTGGAATCTTTCCAACGCATTCTTAAACAAAAACCACACATCATGGAAAATTTAATGAACAAGAACAATCGTAAATACCGTTTCTTAAGTTGCGAAACCCAGGAAGCCGTCCCGTTGAAATACGGGGACGAAATCGCCGATTTTATTAAAAAGGTACAGTTTATAATAGTTTTTTATTAGGTGTCAATGTTACCATAACTTCCTTCAACATATTAATATAAAGTTATCAACTTGCAGAGTGTTGCAATAAGTAGGTAATTGATAAAAGTTCTTCAATCTTAACTGATTCTGTTGGCAACAAACTAAACATAAACGATTTTGTCATCACTAAAATTACCGCTGTCTTTTTTACTCTTTATGGAACAGAATGGGATGGATGCCGTTAAGTTTAAATTAGTTTGGCACCAACAGAATCGGTACCAGTGTTGAACTAAAACTCATAAAAACTGAAGCTCAACTTACATTAGATAGACAAACAAAACAGCAGAACGGCTGGAGTGGAGTGGAAAGACGTTTCAAAGTGATCCTTGTGATTTTATTGAAATAAATGTTTTTTTTAATTCGAATTTGAATTTGGCTGTCATAGCTATAAAATATTTTTTTTAGATGACAGCCGCTATAATATCGTAAAAAATATATTAAAGTCCGGTCAAAGAATTAACAAAAACTCCAACAGAGCTGAATTTATCTCTTCCAAAATTCAGCTCTGAAGAACAGTATAAATAAAATTTCAAAAGTCCCCATTGATCCCGAGTGTGCTATAAAATTATTCAAGGTCAAACGTTAAAGTTTTTGTTTTTTTGGATATTTCACGAAAACGGTAAGTTTTATCAAAAATATAACCTGTATAAAAATTGTAGATCATATAATTATCTCTAAAATTGCTCTTAATATTTTTTTCCTAAGATCCACCATTTCTGAGTTATAACGATTCAAAAAGGTTAATAAGTTGTGTTCTTAAAGCTGTTGGAGTTTTTGTTATTTGAGTACTATTTTTATGACTATTTTGACCAGACTACATATGACAAAACATTTCTTGAAATTACACTTATATAACTACTCGTAAGACTAACAGGAACCTTCACGACTTCGAAGTGAAGTTATTGTAAACCTAAAACCTCCACTACATCTGTTTATTGGTTGAGTCTCGGGAATTTACTTTAGCATACCGCTGCATTCCAAATCAAGTCTCTAGAATCACTGGCTTAGGCTTTGCGTTGTCTGTCAGTCAATGTATCATCTTCTCTTTAATTTTATTCATATAATTGTATCAGAAACTACTAATCATAATTTACATGCCACAACTCTCTAGAGACATTTGGAATTCTCCGCTGCCTGGTGCGAAATGATCGATGCCAATTCATACATTCAATTACGAATGAGTGCGAATGCTTCGTTATTCATGCGCAGTTTTCAGAATCGTGACGTCGTCAGTGTGAAATGGAATTCACTGTGTGAGGCAAACATCAATACTTTGAATCTGTCTAAATTTTCGTCCTAATGGCAACATGGAGCGGGCCCCTATCCTTACGTGGCCTGTACCAGCACTCATGATATCAAATTAATTAACCACCGCCCGGCTACCTACATTGTTTTCGGATCCACTTATATATTATACCATCATACATGTATTTGCGCTTTGATCAGTCCCAATGAGGCAAACTAAACCAATTCATCTTAATATAAATCAATATTTCCTCCAGTTATAACTATGTAACCCACATAATTTGTTGAAAGTCATAATGAAATTTTTTTAAAAGCCGTAATCCTACTTCAAAGTCAAATCAATTAATTATAATTTAATTTGAACTTTAAAAAGTCTGTAAGTCTGTAAAACAACATAAGACCTAATTTCAAAGATAGTTAAGTCAAGGAGTAAATTCTAAATGAAAATAGACAGTCCAGGCTCTGAACTAGAGCAATGTAGAGTATTGAGTGCTAAAGCTTGTACACTAGGCATTGCTGCAAATACACAATTGACATTGATGAGTTTCGCAAGTAGAAGACAGTCGTTTGTATCATACTCTATTTATGGAATCAGTAACCGTCAACCAATTAAAGTTGGTATATCCTCCCTAAAGATCTTTTAAAAGACACTTTCTAACTCGAGAATAGGTATAAGTTGTTCTGTCTTAGAAAGGAGGGTGGGCAGTACTTATAGTTGTGATGTGTATAGTCACGCGCTTTTGTGTGCGTGACTGATACTGAGCACTCCCAAGCTTACGCACACGGAACAAATGTGCTAAAACAACAATGTTTGTAAGCAAGTTTTTATTTTATGGAAATGGTTTGCGTTGCTAAAAGAAATTGATAAATTTAAAATTAAGAGGAATGGCCTCATGCTCTTAAGTTGAATGTCCCCCTAAAACATAAATCTTGCAGCAGAGCTGTAAGTTCTGGTGGCGGACATGTGTGTAGTTTTATGTCGGAACGTCGAACGGAGGGTGCGTCGGTAATAGCACTTAGCCCCAACGAAAATCGCATCATACGAGTAGCCCGCAGCTAGCCGACGTGGCAATTTTACCTCTCTAGTAGCTACAGTTCCATTCCACTATGAAACGTCCCTTTAAGCAATATAAGCCTTTTAATTCCGGTGAAAATTTAAATTTTCAACGTGAGTTTACGTGTGTGGCGTTTTGACCTGCCTACCCGATTAATTAGGTGTCACTGGATGACGCGCAATTAACCTCCATATCAGTTTACTGACCGGATTGGGAAAAAAATTGAAATGCGAGTTATTTCACTACGTTTTTATACAGGGTGTATAAAGATGACAAGCACATCTAGATACCCTATGCCGATAGTAAAAACCAAATTACTTAACCCTGAAGGATATTCATCTTATGACTGTTTTAGTATCGACTCGAAGAAAACAAAAAAAGAAAACAATGAAAATATAACAAAAAAATAACACGCAGGCACAGATTTTGAAAAAGTACTAAATTATGAAGTTGATAAATTCGGCACTCTTTCTTGTTATTATCGATCAAGATGCATGGTCTGAATCCAGTTTCAGTTTTCGGGAATAATCATAATACACCCGGTATATTGAGATGTAACATAAATTTTTAAACGTTTGCTTCAGACCCAAATTGAAGGACTCAGCGGCAAGATCAGATTCACAAGTGCAGGTATCCGGAAGAGCTTTTCCCTGGTAGTTGTTCGTAATAGTCCTGATGGAAACATGACAAAGGTACATTATCATTATTGCAGTATTTACTTATTATTTGGTTATAATTAACAATTCACTTTTGACCAGTGTATTTCACACTGGTCAGAAGTGAAATGAAACATAATTTTGTTTAGTACCCAATTAAATAAAGCCGTTTGTGCCGAGTGAGAGGTGGGTACCTCGTCTTTCAATCTGAACGTCGTAGGTTCGGTTTGTAATTATCACCACGAAATCACTCTGGTATCCAATATCGATACATTAAGGCCCTGTATGTCGACGATTGCTCTTTTTCGAAACGAAAAAAGAAATACTTCTGAACAAGCCACATCTCCTATTTTATAATGTATAGTATATGCGTATAAAAATGTACCCATCTTTAATCACTTCGATAAATAATCCTACCGACCGCTGCAATGACGACAAACACACGTCGGCGCGTGGTCCGCCTTTGCTTTTCAAATAAATTAATGATATAAATTATGTATAATTACTTATCAAAAATATATTCTAATAGAAATCTAGATCTACATATTACCTATCTTTAACAATAAATTACAAGTTGATCTTAATAGTAGGTATCAAAATATTTCGATCATAAATTCTAAAACGTATCATTTTTAATAATATCTTTATCGTGAAAAGTTTCTGCTATTGTGTTTACAGCTTAATAGAAATCTAGGTAGGAACCTGAAGTAATATATTTATAAAAATAGGATATGTGGCTTGTTCAGAAGTATTTCTTTTTTCGTTTCGAAAAAGAGCAATCGTCGACATACAGCCCCTTAACTGATTTTAAATGTTTTTGAAAGATTGCAACTTGGTACGACGACAAAGGGTTCCGACCCGTTCGGAGGCTGAACGGAGTGGACAATTTGGGGAAATACGATCGCAATAAGACGTACACTGTGGTGTCCATCCAAGAGCCCCCTTACTTCTCGTCTAGTGGAGCCCCTAAAGACCCGGCTGATGGCACTGAGATTCAATATGGTGGATTTTGCGCTGAATTGGCTGAATTGATTGCAGAAAAACTTGAAATTTCAAGTAAGTTTTATCACTTTTATTATGCAAACATCTAATATATTTTAGAAATTCAATATGGCTAAAATTACACGGCATACAACATTTTGATATTCGTATCACGAAAGGATGATTGATTATTTTCTTGATTTTTGACTTCTGTGACTTGTTACTGAATAAATCATTTGATTTGACAGTTCAGTTCCGCTTGTCGGCTGACGGAAAGTATGGCAATCCTAACCCTAACGTGATTGGAGGGTGGGATGGAATGGTTGGCGAGCTTGTTCGTAATGTAAGTAAAATCCATGAATTTTTTAAAACCTAGATATATTTTTTTATGTTACTACGTCTCTACTCAATGCCTATCACACACACCTATTACGCAATATTGTAGAATAGTCTACTTGCTTTCGTAAGGTTTTTTAACTAAGTTATAAACTATTTCGGTCAAAAAATTTATAATAAGGTACTCGAGGACTTCTAAGGAGGCTTAGTGTACTCTTGAGAGGTTTTAAAGAGAAGTATACTCACCTCAAGCAAACTTAAATTATTTAGGTACCTTTGAATTTAGATCAACATTTTTGAAACGTGCATTAATGTAAGGTGCGGTATGTTATAACCACGCAGTCGATTACCTAAATGGACTTTGATTCATGTGAATAAATCACTAAATTCGAATCACGTGAGTCGGCAACGCGAGTTTGTATCGCGAAAATGGGGCTTATTCGTAAAATATGGCAACGAAATGACGATATCCATTTCGGAATATCGAATAATGCATGAATCCGGATGGACGTGGCGAGATGATTCGCACTTCCGCAATGCATTATCCGAACTCGCTACAACCCCACAGACAAGTATTAAGAACGAAAGTGTTCAACAAAACTCGTGTAGTATAGACAAGACATACTTCAATGTTAGCAATATTGCCGTATAGCAATACTCAGCCGTGTTGACCGAGTGGGAGGTACCTCGACTTTCAATCTGAAGGTCGTGGGTCCGAATCCCGGCGTGCATCAATGGATTTTTCTGTTCGAAAAATTTATATGCGCATCAAAAACACGTCCTCAAAACGGTGAAGGAAAACATCGTGAGGAAACCAGTTAGTATTCTTATAAGCGGCGATGGGTAATCCCCAAGTACGGTAGACATCCTCTCAGATCTCCAGGCACTTAGATTCTTTGAAGATGTCTAGTGGGGGGTAGTCAGAGGCACGTCCAAACATTATATTTGGCACATGCCCACATTTTGCAGTAGTTAGTATTCCATACGCGACAGGTTACAAAATACATTGATAAACAAAAAATAAATAAATGATGACAACTGCAAAAATAAAAACCTAAAAATCTAAGGTACAAACTAAAGAAAAATATTTAAACTTATGAACATGTTAGGTAACAAAAAAAACACTTAACTTTATGGACAACCTAAGAAGTTTTTGAAAAGCTTTTAAAGTAAAATTGAAATAAATTCGGACAAGTGAGAGCAGAGTATCGCGCACTTAGAGTTCCGACGAAGTAAGAATAGTTGTATCGATGTTGGTACATTATGTTACAGATAATAGCTTCTAGTAGCGTGGAGCCGCCTAGTTCAGAGTTTAGGAACTAAATATCGTGATATATTTTTACAACCGAACATATATAAAATATATAAAGTAAAAAAAAAAATTGTTTAAATAATAAAATAATAAAAATTGTAAAAATATTGTTTTTATTTTACAATGACATAAAAAAGGCATTTCTTTTTACCTGTGATTTAATCTTTTGTTGTTTTGTATTCGAGTAATAAAACTAGTGTGTGTGATTGATATATTGCGTGTGATTTTTTTTGTGACTCTATTTTATTAGGTCGGCTATTAATCCAAAGTGTGTGTGATGGACAGTCGAACAGCGTTACCTGGACATTTGAGCTGCGTTACCCTTCCAGATCGGAACCCAAAAAAATTACCAGTTTAAAATTACTTCCAAAACGATAAAAGTTTTTAATTTTCTCATTATCTCACAGCACTCCATTATTATTGTGAAAATTGTATCGCCTATCTATTTGCTTACTCAATGAAAGATTTGCATTAATTTCGATAGTTAAACGTGAATGATGAATTTATAATTGCCAATAACAACTCGTGGCGCAACTTTGCAATACTAGTTAGAGCTCACTGTAACTTTGCGATTTACTTTGCATTCATAAACAAGATAGAAAATTAAAAAACAATATCAAAGTAAATATGATTTGAAACCCAACAAATTTACTTAGTTTATCTATATTATGAATCAAGCCGTGTTGGCCGAGTGGGAGGTACCTCGACTTTCAATCTGAAGGTCGTTGTTTAGAACCCGGGCGTGCATCAATAGATTTTTCTGTTCGAAGAAATTATATGCGCATCAAAAACACGTGCTCAAAACGGTGAAGGAAAACATCGTGAGGAAACCAGTTAGTATTCTTATAAGCGGCGATGGGCTTGCAACCTGTCACGTATGGAATGCTAACTACTGCAAAATGTGGGGCTGTGTCAAATATAATGTTTAGACGTGCCTCTGACTACCCCCACTAGAGATCTTCAAATGATCTAAGCGTCTGGAGATCTGAGAGAATGTCTACCGTACTTGGGGATTACAGTCGTGATCCTATGTATATGATATTCTACATTGTCGTAGGTACGTAAGATATCAGTATTTAAAAAACAATACATTAATTATGGTAATAATGGTAACCGATTATTGTATGTTACACGCCGCACGAATACTAAACAAACATGTTGTGTGTGTTTTAAGGGCGTAGACACCGAACTTGTCTAAGATGTTTTCATATTGGATCTCAATAAAATTTAATAACAATATAGTCCTTGTAACCTCGGGGTAAATATCCTTGCGAAGAAACTTACGGCACATTAATCTCAGACTCGTTCCCTTATCGCACCGAAACACCGCAAGCATCGCACGTATGTAAAAGTAAAATACGAGTAAAATGTATTAAAGGCGGGTAATATAAATAATTAGATTGGATCCCGGCTGTTATCCCCAAAGCACGCTTGACATTCTCTCAGATGTCCACAAACACTCAGTTCCTTAAAGATGTATCAAGGGGGTATTCAGAAGCACGTCCAAACATTACATTTGACTCATGCTCAAATTTTCCTGTGTTTTATTTTTCGGGGTACGCCTCTCTGCTTTCAATTTAACTTATTTCCTATGAATCTTGCTCAATTTTAAAAACATAATGAAGTTTTGATTGTGGTACGAGTAGAGGTATGTAGTAATTTGATTTTGTGTGAGATGTGAGTGATACTCAACCTACGCTACCTATCAATATCACAATTGCATTGCCTGGAGTTTGTGGTTCAGAATGCACACACTTTAGTCGTGCGCTAGTCTAAGATTAGAATGTTTTTTTTAAACGAATTGACTTCAAATTTATAATGATTTGTTTTACTACCTGCCTCTGACTACCCCCACTAGACATCTTCAAAGGATCTAAGCGTCTGAAGATCTGAGAGGATGTCTACCGTACTTGGGGATTACAGTCGCGATACTATTTATTTTTATTTTTATATTTTACTAAAAGAGTAAAATTTTATGAAATCTCACTTTTTTCTGTTAGTTTATTTTTTGGAGAAATATAATAAATCTTATTTTCAACTCTAGGAGATAATGTGATATTAGGTTTTAGACAATTGTTTTTTATTAACTCTGCAAAAACGCGTATAACTTCGTCTGTTTACATAATTTATTGTTTTCAGGAAGTTGACATGGTAGTAGCACCTCTCTTATTGACAGCAGAACGTGAAGCCGCGGTTGACTTCTCAAAGCCATTTTTGTCGTTCAACAAAATCGGTTCTAAAACTCCGAAAGATGATAAAGTTTCCACGTTCAGCTTTCTCAGCCCACTTTCAAAGGATACTTGGGTGTGTATACAAAGTTATCCATGCAGAAATATATAATTACGCAAGGTTCTCACCCTCGTATTCAAGAACGACACTGAGAACACGCACCCACAGTGGACGAAATCTTTTTTCATAAAAATCACTTTATGTGTTGAGCGGCACTATGGTGCACGCTACCGTGTGCCTTTAGAGCTCAATTTGGCTAGAGGCACACGACAATGTGCCTCTAGACACACTATGCAGTGTCGCACAACACATAAAGTGATTTTTATGAAAAAAGTTTTCGTCCACTGTGGGTGCGTGTTCTCATAGTGTCTTTCTTGAATACGAGGGTTAGTGATTTGTATAAAACTACTTGATATTCAATTGGGATGTGAATCATAATACAAAACACTGGTTCTATGGACCTTTTACATTTAATCAACTAAAAACATTCATCATTTAAGATATTAGTGTATTTTTAATAATAGTCGTTTTCATTGATATAGCTTTTTTGGTGTTTCGCTGTAGTTAGTAAAGTGATAACTATAGGTTCATCAGTGTTAACACGACTATCTATGCTAGACTATGCTTTCAATGACTTTTTTGATCTACAGTACCTACTCGTCAGCAGTATCTTACTTGTCAGCACCGTCATGTTTGTGGTATCACGGTTTTCACCGATGGAATGGAGAGTTGTCGCCGTCACGGATACAACCCAATCTTTGGATGGAAGCGAAACTCCCGTTACTCGGGTAAGTTTATTATTGTAACGAAAATTCAAAACTGTTAGATAATATTTAGTTTCACAGAATACGGAATACAGCTATGGATTATGTTGTTTTGTTTCTTCGTAACTTCTAAATTTAGGTGTACTGTTATTATTAATACCGATGAGATTTTTCTGGATTGTCTGAAATACATTTAGTAAATTTTGCAGACATTATTTACACTATTACTTTTTATATAAAAACTAGCCGACCCGTGACAGACGTTGTCCTGTCAAATTTTAATTTCCGTTCCCGTTCCCGTTCCCGTTCCCGTTCCCGTTCCCGTTCCCGTTCCCGTTCCCGTTCCCGTTCCCGTTCCCGTTCCCGTTCCCGTTCCCGTTCCCGTTCCCGTTCCCGTTCCCGTTCCCGTTCCCGTTCCCGTTCCCGTTCCCGTTCCCGTTCCCGTTCCCGTTCCCGTTCCCGTTCCCGTTCCCGTTCCGGGATAAAAAGTATCCTATGTCCATCTCCTGGCTCTAAGCTACCTCCCTGCCAATTTTCAGCTAAATCGGTTCAGCCGTTCTTGAGTTATAAGTGGAGTAACTAACACGACTTTCTTTTATATATATAGATATATCTTAAAAACATAGAATTTTCTCTAAAACTCTATTTAGATTTGAGTCTCAGAGTCTCTCAGAAAAACTTAACCTAAAGGCGGCTACCCGCCTGAAAAATCGTTGTGAAAAAATAAGTTGAACCCTTCAAATTATATTGTAGTCATATTTTTGCGATTTTCGAACAAATCTTTAACCAGAAATTGTTATTGTTTCAGTCAACTGTTATCAATGAGTTCAGTTTCTACAACTCAGTATGGTACTCTGTTTGTTGTATAATGCAACAAAATAGCGAAGTAGTCCCAAGGTCAGTAAAATCAACGTTCCTTTATGTATTTTTTAAATTATTTTTTGATGATCTGAAATGTCATACAAATCTTGTTACATTTACTCGTATTGAGATATTTACTCGTACTCAAGAGATATTGGTACCTTAGGTAAAATATAATTTATGAATTTTCTTTCTAGATCTATTTCCGGAAGAATTATCAGTACAGTGTGGTGGTTCTTTGCGCTTATTATTGTGTGCTCGTACACCGCTTTCTTGGCATCCCAACTCACGATCTCTGGAATGGAGGCGCAAAATTTCCCTGTCTACAACCGATTGGCTCATTGCCCCGAGGTAATAACACAAGAGTCAAAATATAGTGCTAACACAACGAGCAAAGCAAATTCGCCGCGACTCGTAGCAACTGGAGCCGTTAAAGAACTCAACTCATTTTTGCAACCTTGACTTAAGTTGGTTGTAGTTCAGGTCATTAATGACTCCATTTCTGACTGAACACCATAAACTGACAATTAAATACGTAAATTAACATTTACGTAAGTACTTATTTTATTTAATTAACTTGCTTTACCACTGAACTTAATAAACAAATAAGAAACATTAAGGATTATTAAACAAAATAGTTGCAAAACTTTATCACGTAATTACCTTTATTTTTCGCCGTTTCAGCTTACAATAGTCATGATCGCGGCCAGTCGCGGGCAGACTATTCATTTTGCCCTCGACCATGGGATTGTCTACTAATCATGATCGTTTGAAAAATAAAAATAGTTGCATTTGATAGGCGTTGTTTGATGAATATATTTGTTTACATTATTATGCAAAACATTAGAGATCTATTACCTCGTAAATAATTTTAGGACATGCCTTACGAGGGAAAGAAAGAAATCATTGTTGATGATGAGATACACGGTAACGCCGAAAACTTAGGTCATCGATACATGTCCCAGCCTGCAGACTACGTGAGGCCAGTTAGCAACTGCGAGGTGATTGTTACCGTTCTAGACCCTGGAATAATGGATTTCGCTGTGGCATTCCCGAGGGGGTCCATACTTCGGTGAGTGTTCATTTTGATTTGAAATACGTAGGCGCCTACAATGTGTTTGTATAGTCATGCCTATTGTCTATACAAATACAGGGTTAAGTATGTTCCTGTTAATAGCTCATTCTAAAAGCAATATATAATTTTCAAAACTAACAATTATTACAAATTCATCACCGAATCGTACTTTTTAACGCATAACTTCTAAGAAATTAAGCGTTGATGAGGTGTTTCTATCTTCTCTTAACTCTCTTTCTCTCCCTCTCTCTAAGGGCCCGTTTTTCCACCGCGAGAGGAGCGGATCGCTCCTCTCGCGGTGGAAACAGGTCTTAATGGATGCAGCTCTATGGAAGAACTTTAGAAGAATTCTCATCCTACAACTAAACATTTGACTTTCACTCGAACCATAATCAATGGCAAAGTGTTTATATAGTCATAAATGAGTATTCTTTTGAAGTTTGACGTGTGTATTCTTGTAATACCTACTGCAATTGCAATCTGTTTCTCAGCGCCGCGAAAACTATCACCGCGTATATTTTTTTTATTTCCTTATTATGTATTGACAGTTGTTATGAATTCGGTTTCTTTTTTTAGCACTGGCGTGAATCGTGCATTGTTTGCCATCAGAGAAGAAGGAGAATTGAATAGACTCGTACGCAAATATTTTTATAATATGGATTGTGGAATGCCACTGGTAAGTTCGTACAGTAGGAATATCAATAATTAAAAAAAAACAAGAACCCTTAAAACAGTAAGTAAAATTACATTTCTAGGTGTCAATAATTATGTGAATAAAAAATATTAGTTGCAGTTAATGCGCCATGATATAATATCTTATAAACCATAATGTTCATCTAAACCTTGCATTTCAGTTGTCAAGCAGGCGCCCAGTTGAACTGACACTCGAAGAAATATCTGGGCTTTTTTACATGCTGTTGTTTTCCTTGGCTGTAGGTCTTTGCGTATCTGTACTTGAATTTTGTCGACACCACCGTTCTAACGCTGCTAAAGCAAACATTTCGATAAAGACTGCCCTATGCGCAAAGTCCCAACTGCCAGTGAATGAAGTACAAGAGACACGAAACACAGCCCGCCCTCGTAGCCGTGATCAAGAGCGTGGTTGGAACGGAAGTGTATCAGCTCCTGGACCATATGCTGGAGTGAGTATATTTCAGAATGTATATACTTGTTATCGATGTGCCTTCTTCTTTTTGCTTTTAGATGATTGTGATTATAAATAAACGCGTGTTAGTTTTCAAAGATAAGATCCATAAAGAGCCAAGAGCAAGGCTTAAGTTCAAGTCCGCCGTGTCTAGACACGCTTTGGCAAGACAATCTCTTATGTTTCTGCGCTTTACTTCCTTGGCGTGTCTAGAAGTTTCTCACGTGTTTTAGAGTCCCCTTAACCATTATCTACCTTCTTTAGAACAATATCTACTCAAAATTTATGACATGAGAAGACAGACTAAAAAACGTTGGCAAACGGGCGTGGCGAGTTATATTGTACCGAATTATATATGTATATAATTCGGTACAACACAGATATTGACTCCTCTTTCATTTGAATTATTTTCTTATTTCATGCTCTTTTTATTTTAATCATCCATATAATTTATTATGTATAAACGAATAGGTATATATAATTCTGCGTTCCAGCTTCCAAGACCTACGTGATTTAAGAGAGTTCGGTTAACTATCTTAGTATGAGAACGATATGATGTTCTTGAATATGTATTTTTATTTCAAAACCCAACGGATATAATTATCTGCGTACTGCGTACCTACTCCAAAGCTTTCCAGCACTTTCGCATGTCTTTTTCGTGAATGCACGGACAGCCTGAGTATATCGATGTTACTTTCCTAGGTAAGCTCTGCTGTACTAGTATTTGAGGTATCTTGCTTTTCTAGTCACCAAGCGGATCCCGATCGCGGACCCAGATGATAACAGTCAGGAACAATACAAGAGCGTGTTCGTGCATCATGAACAATTATTCTCTACAAGCTATTGATGACCAACAATCACGAGCTGATCTCAACATGCTACTGCAGCCGATTCGTGATCCTCTGCCTATAATATACGAACAAAACACAAGAGAGATCTTACCTCCGAAAATACGTCATTCAGTTGCCTCAGGCTCGGTTGGTACCATTATTTAATATCTCATAACTGTGACTTTACCTTCAATACTACCTATACTTACTTTTCCCTATGATAGCATGTTAACCGGTAAAATTAAGATTGTATCGCTAATCTTATTTATTATTTGAGTTATGTTTTAGTTACTATTACTATCCGGGTAGTTTTACGCCGCACTGCAAGTACCTCGCTTTGTATTGTATCTAGCCATTTCCACATGTTGGCTACATAGTAACTGCTCTGGAGGCGACTGGGGTAGGAAATTTTATATAAATCTATAGTATTTTCAAATGTATTTTGTTCGTTAAAATAGCTAAAACTTCTTTCCTTATAACTTTTTTAATCACTAGTGCATTTTTACATCAAAATTCCATTCATAACAGGCGCCAAGCGCTCGATGTCTCGCTTGTCGCCTGGCATGCAAGGAAGCGTACAAATACGATTTCTCTTTGCGGGTTTTTTCTCGATACCAAATGGTAAATATATTCTCTGGATAGTTGGTAAAACTTTCATTCAAAGTAATAATTTTTTTATTAATAGTATAGGATATGGCAATAATTGGCATAAAAATGTTTTAGTATTAAAAAAGTTACGGAAGTTTCAGTTATTTAAATAAAATACTATATACACTTGCGGTGCGGTTATTAGTGTTGTTTGGAACGTAGTGGCATTTCTTCCCATGGTAGACTTTTCCTCGTGCAGCGCGCTGCCTTTATTAGGGACGATCCAAATGTGAACTGTTTTGGTGGACATGCGAGGTCTTGTTTAAAAGTGATATCTGAATTTTTGAAGACGTTTAAAATGTATTAAAGGACATGGCTTACTGGTATTATCTATACATATCATATATAATACATATAATAAAACTGTAGTAGAGTTCAATTATGTACATTGAATAAAAACTAAAAAAAAATATCCTAGGGGCCTTTATACAAGTAACACAAGACAAAAATAAACATTTTGAAAATTTTGTCTGTCTGTCTGTCTGTCTGTCTGTTGTCCAACTTTCATGCAAAAACTACTGGACGGATTTTGATGAAACTATGTTTGTTATGTAGCTATTAATCCTCGGCAACATATAGGCTATAATTTATTTTGAAGATTGGAATACCAGATTTGAAACTATCTGTCGACCAGCGAAGCGGGCACAGGTCAGCTAATGGTTAAATAAAGCGCTTCAAATAATATAGATCATCGTCAATTTGTTTATATTTTCAACAAAAATAATTACCACTACTAGCATTCGTATTGGTTTGCAAGTATATCCAGTAGTTGAAACTAAAGCTGGCCGAGTGGTTCGTAATATAGGTAGGTCTGATTAATGCAGGCCTTACCGTTCCTTGGGTAAGTCTTCAGTTTCTTTTTATTATAGTTACGCGCACCCTTCGAGTTGTCTCCGAGCCGGTCACCGATGAACCCGATGAGGGGAGTAGGACCCCGTCACGTGATGAATCGCCAGCGCTCTCGACAAGTTATGAAACAAATAGAAGATTCTCGGGAGGCCATTGAGCTTACCTCACGCCCGGTTCGTATTACTCCCCTCATTCCCAAAACATTTTAAATAGGTATATTTATTACAGAGATCGAAAGTATGAAAATGCCGTTATTTTCATAGTTTGTAAACGTTTCTGTTTTATGAAAACAAGGAAGACAACAAACGGAATATCTCAAATTCTTCAATCTTATGTAGAATACCTTCGTTCACTTCCTTTACGGGAGAAAACATGCTTCTAATTTAGAAACAAATAAAACCGAAAACTTTTTTTAAGATCGTAAAAACCATTAAGAGGCTGCCAGTTGCTGATTGCCCTTTTTCGAAACGAAAAAAGAAATACTTCTGAACAAGCCACATCTCCTATTTTTATAAGTATATTACTTCAGGTTCCTACCTAGATTTCTATTAAGCTGCAAACATAATAGCAGAAACTTTTCACGATAAAGATATTATTTCAAAATGATACGTTTTAGAATTTATGATCTAAATATTTTATATACCTACTATTAAAATCAACTTGTGATTTATTGTTAAAGATAGGTAATATATGTAGATCTAGATTTCTATTAGGATAGATTTTTGATAAGTAATTATACATAATTTATATCATTAATTTATTCGAAAAGCTAAGGAGGACCACGCGCGGACGTGTGCTTGTCATCATTGCAGCGGTCGGTAGGATTATTTATCGAAGTGATTAAAGATGGGTACATCTTTATTCACATATACTATACATTATAAAATAGGAGATGTGGCTTGTTCACAAGTATTTCTTTTTTCGTTTCGAACAAAAATAATCGTCGACTGGCAGCGTCTTAAGACACTAATATTCTAGGAATTGTGACCGAAAATGTACCCTGATATCACGATAAATATAATAATTATAATTTTTTTTTTCGATTGAACTGATAACCTTATGTTTAGAGATCAATAAATGAAAAAAAAAAATATATATATATATATATACGTCGGCTTGAGAACCTCCTCCGTTTTTCGTCGGTAATTTTTTTTTTAAATGTTTCAGTTTTAAAACAAAAATTGTTTTTCTGAACCTCTAATTTCAATTTACTTTAAACATGCTGGGTATCGTTTTTGGTTATTATAGAAAAAGTAGGTATACACTTTATAGATTAAACAGGTTAAAACGCTCAGTTTGTTGTTTTTAACGATCCCAAAATAAATTTATGTAGTTACAAAGTTACTAAATAATCAATAATGAAAACAAAACAAAGGCGATAATATGTAAACATAGGCGAAAATATGTAAAGTACGATCAAAAAACGACAAATTTCTGTGAATTTATAACAAAAAGTTTAAACTATTAAATGTTGTTGGAATTTCTAATTAGGGGAGAAGTATTAATTCAGCATTTCATAGAAACAACGATAGCCGCCACGGAATGCGGGTGTTCGACGGCGTAGACAAATTAAACGAATAGCTGAACGGATATCAACCATTAAAACCAACTAGAACAATAAATATATGAATATGAATAAAAATGAGCAGCAAAATTCAGTTTCTCTATTTGCCATTTAATTATACTAAACAGTAGTATTACAGAATGAAGGATGTAACGAGATGTGTTATATTAAAAGACCGTGATCATTAGCGTATGGAGAAATGTAAACATTCAAACAATCGACTCCATGGTGTACTGGGTTCCTTGAACAAGCTATCAGAAAACGTTTTACTTTGAAAACATTATCCACATAATCGAATCTCATACTCGTAGCGTAGCAGAACCAAGAATGACACAGCACAGCACAGAATGCTTTGAGCAACCGTCTACCTAAAACTGATTAAGTCTATTACCAGTTTCACATCAATACCAGGTTTATTAAATATACTCGTATTTATAACAGTAATATATCCTCGGTGTAAATATGGATTTACATTTCATTATTGTATGGATAATTTCAACACTGAACAGGACAAAGATAATTGGTCCCACAAGGGATCCTTGGGGAAATCCAAGTTTTACCGGCAGAATACATTGAACTCAAACCATCTGGTTGACGAACCTCAACTTGTTGAGACCACTCGCTGGAGGTAATTAGCGGATAATCCGACCAACTGTTAAAACCGTATTACGACAGCAGGACTTGCTAAGCCTTAAATACAAGATAGTCGAGTAGCAACAAAGTCAGGAAGTAAGGTAGTGGAAGAACGTGCCTCCTCGCAATCAACAATAGAAGGTGATGACAACACCCTAGACGCCATCACTGCAACAATCAATGCATTTACGTTGCATACAAAAACATTGGTTGGCTCTTGTTCCCTTAGCTGCTATTAATATTATTCTAATAAATAATTGTGTTTTTAAAAGGTATCTTATATCATCAGATGTCTTAGATACTTAGTAGTGAAGATTGTTCAGCCTGCTAACTTTTGGTAATATTATAAGCTACGTTGTGTTTCCTGTTCATACTTTGAAGAATCAAGGAACCAGGAGTGATGATATTTCATTTTTGGTTACACCAATTATTATAGTATTCATAATTATCTGAATCACAACACATTGTCTCATATCAACTCATTGACGTCACGCCCTGCCAAGTCTTCTTTAAAAAGATGTCTACGTTGAATTTGAGAATACTTTAGTGCTCTCCAAAGGCAACGCTTAAAGTCTGTTGAATCCCAATAAACCTAATATTAATAGTGACGAGTAAAACTAGGATGCTTAGTACCTACTTAATGAGGTGGGGATAAATCAATAATCGAAATATAAATATAGATTTTTTTTCAACAGTATTTCACACCCGCCCACCAGACCGGACAAGAGGAGACTGCCCTGCGAAACAGTTTGACGCAAGTCTGATGCTCAGCCAGGGATGCCGCATCCCTGCATCGGTCATCCCAACGCCGCACCACTAGGCCGACTTCCAGCTCTTTTCCAGATCTCTACCAGCTCTGAACTCGTCTTTAAACGCAGCTGTGAATACGTGGAACTATTATTTTGTGGTGCAGCGACGGCCTTTTGTCATTGTAGACCTGTCTAAGATCTCAAGTAAGATCGTCCTTCACCCATTTGATAACCAGGTGAAAATTGTATTTTAAGAAATAAAATATGTTTGTGAACGCGTACCAATAGGGTTGCCGCAAAAAAATGTTCATGGCTATGATTAACTAAAATTATAAAAAAAAAACTAATTTGATTGTCTTGGTTGCCAAACGATTCATAGTCTAATCGAAAGTATACAACATTCGCTCTATGCAGTTCATCGGTAGCTTACCTTTTTCTGTTCCCTGGTAGCCACATACAAACAGGTAAATTTATATAAGTAATTGCGCTCATCTGCTTATAAATATATATTAACAGTACATAACTATAGATTTTAACACGGATGTTTATCACGTAATTATTTCGGGACCGTCTCACTGGATTTAACTACATGACCCAAAAGTTCTGTCAAGTGAACGCCATCATTAAAGAGTTCGGGAAGCTATTGAAATCAAGCTATAGACTCTCTAATTCATGGAATCCTGTGGTCACTATGTGTGGGCGTCGTGACAGACCATCTTAGTACGTGGATACAGTTAGTATGGTGTGTCGCAATACGAACATGGACATTTCTATTTCTGAAGACCAAGTGAGGGTAGTTTCGTCAACTTCCTCCGCATCTCGACGGTAGCACCGTGTTCTCCAGTCGACCATGGCTATTGTAACATAGCTGAAACGTCGGGAAAATAAATTAAAGGTAATTACGTGATAAACACCCCTGTTAAAATCTATAGTTATGTCTACTAATCACGATAGTTTGAAAAATAATAGTACAGTAACGGATTTTCACGAGCAACCCTAAACTACTCTACTCGCAATAAAATTACCTACTTGCTCTTACAGACGAGCAAAGCTTCTCTGGCACACATATTTACCTGCTCTAATTGTTTAAACTTCATAACTTGACTACCGTTATCTATGAACAGATTTTCACGTATTGGGTTGCCCAATACTACTCTACTTGCAATAAAATTACCTACATTTTAATATATATTCATCGTGGTAAGCAGATGAGGGCAATAACTAATATAAATTTACCTGTTTGTACGCGGCTACCAGGTAATTGGGAACTGATAAAGGTAAGCTACCGATAAACTGCATAGATCGAATGTTGTATACTTTCGATTAGATTATGAGTCATTTGGCAACCAAGTCAGTAAAATTCGATAAAATAGTTATTTTTTATAATTTCATTTAATCATAGCCATGAACATTTATATTTGCGGCAACCTTATTGGTACACTTTCCCAAACATTTTTATGTGTTAAATATAATTTCCACCTGGTATTTAAATTGGTGAAGCTCGTTCTTACTTGGGATCCTCCACTATTTACTGTCAAAATTAACAGTACATAGCCTGCAACGACAAGGATTGATCATACTGCACCTACTTGGACCAAAATCAGTTTGATTCAGGAATCTGAGACGCAATCATTTCTAATAAACTATTGCAAAACGAACGTTCCAGAACTTCTTTCAGATTCAGATAATCTAATTGCTTGCGGTCCTGCAAGTTACATTTTACTTTTAATAAATTTACACGTTATACACAGCTGCGTTCCATGGCGAAGTGTACATTGGCACTGCCATTCAATCTTGGTATTATAACATACGCACTACTATACTCCTGAGGACATTTAGCTCAACGGTATATAACCCGTGTTGTAAACCACGAACGCTTGTCAGTGTACATTGATGTCATGGCTCGAAGAGGCATAGACTTCTTTCATACGGCAAATACGCCGACCTCCCGGACATTCACGACGACATTTTGAAACAGATCGTAAGATCTTTAACATGATCAGACACTGCGAAACTATTGGCTTCTTTTATACGGCTCATACGCCGATCTCCCGGACATTCACGACGACAATTTAAAACAGATCGTAAGATCTTTTACATGACCAGACACTGCGAAACTATGGCATCAGTGGAAAGAAGGCAAAACGCCCACAACCACTTTATTTTACCGTGTGCTGAGCAGGTTACGAATAGCATATGCTAGTAATGACGAAGGCACTCAGATAATATTAATCATTGGTGTTAGTTTATACTCTTAAATTAAATTAAATCTGAATATTGAATAGTTGCAGAATTGCAGATATACCCATAGGTAATTATAATCATGTCTATCTATACTACTTAATATTTTAATGAAGTAAAGGACTTTCGATATTGAAAATTATTTATCTGATTGATAGCTATAGGCTATATTTCATTCTGATAAAAGCTTGGTCAGCTTGTATTTAATCAAAGTAATAAACTTAGTATGTACCGGCTGAGTGAATGTCTTTTTTCCTTAAAAACGGGTGGTTACCATCATAGGGGTGGCGCGGAACGCGGTGGGATGTTCGATATTTTAATAATATTGAAGTACGCGGACTTCATTTAAGTAAACGAATATCAGGGTCATATTTATGAATATTTATAAGTAAAATTGAAACAGTAATAAGCTTAAACATTAATATTAAATAATAAGTCACTAAGACTTATTTTGTTGTTTGCAAACTGAAATTCTTGCTGAATTCATTGTTATATGGCGCTAAATAATTTAAAATTGTAAGTTAGAAGATTTTTTAATCACTAACATTAATTGAAATCTTTGAAACAACTTAGCATAATGGGAAACGAGAATATTTACAATTTTCATTTCCACCATCGGAGTCGATTCTAAAGCCGATCTTTCCGTTCAACTGACGTCGTTTTTTCACGTACAAAAACCGAACAATTCAATTCGCGGATATCAGTGCTTCAAAGAACATCTATGAGAACATACCAACAAGCATACTATAATAAAACTGTACAGGTAAAACGTCTACATTGGATTGGTTAGGTCAAACTAATGCCAAAAACTCCAAACGCGTCTAAGAACATTGAAAAAAACAAACTCGAAACAAAAGTATTTAAGACACTACGGAGGTTTTAAAGCGGCCTAAAATCTGTTCCCAGAGTTGGCCACTAGCTCATAATGAAGTTTCTTAATCTCGAACAAAACAGCTAGCAAGCTGGTAAAGTATTTGTATACGGTAGATACACAGGTTTTATACGCGGCGACAATCCGCGGTCGCCAGCAGACGTCAGTATTACAAACATAAAAAGCCCTAAGGAATTGTAAGTCCGGTTAGGTGTCTAAAGAGAAACGTGCGCGACTTTGTTGGTTGCAAAGTTACATTTGGAACGAGTAAATTGAAGAAATAAGGCATTCATTTTCATTGTTTAGCTTATATGATGTATGTAGGCTATATTCACTTTGATTGTTGTATTGTTAAAGATAATCATTTTAATCGTTATAACAATAAGCAGGTTTAAGAAATTAAAAAACTGTGTAATATCGGCAAATCGGAATTCATATAATCAAACATATTATTGGACACTGTAGCTGTAATTATTGTTATCTATAATTATATTTAAAGTACGATTAAAATAGTTTATATCTTCGTAACAAACTTACTATTAAAACTCATATTAATACAATCATAAACTAAGGATAACGGGTTTCTTGGCTTTATTTAAAGACTTCGTAGTTCTTTTCAAAATCCGAATACATTTACACATAAAGGTGTGACCAGACATAGCGCAGCATTTGAGCGCGACATTCGCAGGACACAAGTTTGCCGCGTGACTAGTTTATACATAAAGGTAAATGTGTGCGCGTGGCCGTCCTCCAATCGGTATTCGAGCGCGGAAGCCGCGTGCGACTTGCTGCGCTATGTCTGGTCACATCTTAATAATATTATAATACAGACTAGGTTAATTATAATATTAATCAGCAAAAAATAAATTTCTAGTAATTAACTTATATTCCTCCAAGATTAAGTAGAGTATGTCTAAAAAAATCTCGAGTTTATCTAATACGAAATAATAATAATTAAGATGTTTCCATTCATAGTTCAATATATTCAAATTATACTTACAATAATAGTTGTTATAAAAGCGATTATTATTTCTAACAATACTTTGAATAACTTTTGTTTGAAACTAGTGTATATTATTTTTTACTTTATTTAATTAATGTCGTTGACAATGAAGATAATCCAACTCTGTTTATTTATAATATATTTTATTAATTTATTTAATGGTTGTAGAGATACTACTTAGTAGGATTGTATAATCATTTAATAATAATCTTAGGATCATAAGAAAGTAGATTGATGAATATGTTCTAGGGTAGGTGATGGTAGCGTAGGCAAATATATTTTCCCCTCAAACACAACGCTTGTTATTGTTTTTACTCTATGAAGTTTATTGAACAACCAAAGATTTGTTATTCAAAACAACCGATCATTTAGATATTTTTTTGTGAAGTACAGGTATTATTAATTTATTATTTTAGTCTTTATTAATAACTTTAATAGTTATTGTATTTAAGGATGCCAAAGGCATATTTTATTATTAAGGAATTCATATCAATGATTTATTAAAATTACATGTAGACTGTAACCATATTTTAGACTTTATGCTTTAATACTGTGTCCTCGGTGCATTTACTTATCTAGTCGATAAATTTACGATCTAATCATTATTTTATTTTGTTAAAACGAGTGTTGTTGGATTGAACTTGTTTTTTTTTTATTTTTTTTATTATGCGCGTAGTTGTTTATTAATTCGCCGCCGTCCTGCTTTTCTGATAATTTTAAATGTATTATTTGATAATCGTAGCGCATAACTGGTAGGTAATATATAATATTATGTCTTCTTAATATTCATAAAAATATTTGACTTGGACTAGAAAACTTAAATTGTTACGGAATTCAAATATTAGTTAGATAATTTTTTTTTTCTTGAAGAGTTGTGCCAAAATATCTAAGCGGCTTAGAACATTCCATCTAACAAAATATAAACACGCAGATTTTTTAGAGGGCCTCTAAGGGATCCCTCGCACTAGGCCGGTCACGTCGACGGCGTTGGGTTGGCGCGCATCTCGACGTCTTGGCGCCACCGCGCCAAGACGTCTCGCGCTAAGCAGCACGCTGCTTCGACATATAGTCGACGCTTGTAAGCAGCCTAGTGTGAGGGATCCCTTAGTGATATTATTATGCATAGGACCCGTCATCCGTCTGACGGCGAAAGGCTGAAATACTTTTCATGATGCATTGTATAATAACTAAGTGTCAGCTCACTGCGGATGATTTCAAGCTAAGAAAGTAACTTGAAACATATCAACGCATTTTTTTTATATACATTTTTATTGTGTTAGTTTTTTGATTGCATTCATAGTATCTAAACTTTAGCAGATCGTGTACGACTGAGTGTTTTCCATGTTAGAATAAGTTAAAATTATTATAATTAGCAAAAGTGTTTACCATATTCCGTAGAATAAACTTTAGAAACGTTTAAATATGTAACAAGAAATCCAATTAACAACTAATTGCATGTTCATGAACCGTTATTATGCCACGGATACACTAGAAGACATTTTGTCCTGAAACATGACGCACAACACTTAGCCACAATTGCACTAGGGGGGAACATTTGTCTTGTGACATTGTCGCCCGACGCAACATTGCCCCCCGTCACATCGCAGACATCTAAGTGTCTCTCGACAGTCGCCCGAAACCAATAGTTCGTGATCAAAGTATCAAACATTATTAAACGCGCTTTTGCGTCCATGTGTAGTGATCGCGCGTTTCATTATTTGACACTTCGCGGCCGTCTTCGCAACCGCGCTAGGCTCGGCAGTGTGGATGCACACTACGTGTCGGGTGACGTCGCACGGGGCATCGCACGACATGTCGGACAAATTATGTATCTGTGTCATAATGTCCCTTAGTGTAAATGCGGCTTTAATCTACATGATGATACAACCTTGTATTAGTGTCCCACAACATGCTCCGCAACATTTTACGTGCCGTGGAACATCTCGGGTGAAATTTACATAAATTCCGAGTAGTGTGGTAAAAAGTTCCCCAACATAGTAGGTATGTTCCACAACATACTCCGCAACATTTTAAGTGCCGCGGGACATCTCCTCGGGCGAAATTTACATAAATTCCGAGTATTGTGGTTCCCCAACATTTTACAAGAGACATTCATGTAATTGTTGCGCGACATGTTGTGGAACATATTTTGTCTTTGCTTCATATGTGTATCCGTTCCTAAATGTAAAACATCTGATGTTTGATTGTATTCAAACCGCACGCACACATGTCTCTGTATTTTAATGTACTCGAAACTAATTAACACATTTTAATCTCAATAAAGCTTAATACAAAATCCTTGTTTTATTTAATTAGTAAAATAGTTATCCCATTTTTAATAACAACTTAAGTTCTATTAGGATGTGGATTAGATTTTTTATCATTTATCATACAATAAAACCCGAGGAAATTAATCAATAAACAGTGGAAAAGCTCAATGTACAAGTTTTGTCAAACTATACAAAACTTGTACTTTGGATACTAGATTACTGATAGTATAAGTGTATACTTTCACTCGAGTCACAACAATTATCTATGTTGATCACACAAATGTTTATCTTAGGCGAGAATCAAACCCGCAAGTCAGAAGGCAGAGCTACTACTACCGGAGCTATGAGGCCAGTTCCTTAAAATTCTCGTCTAAAGAGACAGTATCTTATAATAAGTAATTTTACAGCATTCCATATGTACGTGATAAGTTCCAAGCTCATCACCGCTTATTAGAATACCAACTGGTTTTCTCACATTGATTGTTTTCCTACGCCATTTTGTGCGCATGTAGATTTATCATTTAAGTAGACAGCTGGAGCATAGGGCGGCAAATTAGGGTTAATTTGTTCAAACATCTTATTTATTTTAGCCTTTATCGTCCCACTGCAGGACAGATACATCCCTCCTTTCCTTCCTCACACCTCGATCTCTAGCTAAATTTGGCCAATCACTTAATTTTGACAAATGTCTTACAGAAATGACCGCTTAAAATTTTGAACTGAATCGTTGGATTGTAAAAATAATCTAGTGCGACCGAAATCGAACCAACGACCTTCGGTTACTATGTCAAGGGACATGCCACTCAGGTAACCCAGCTATTACAATATTAAATAACTTATACTAGTAAGTACAAAACTTACCAACTTTGAAGCCACCTATGAAAATGTCTCTTTAATCTATACTAATAAATATACTTATAATATTATAATGAGGAAACATTTGTATTTTTGTCACGAATAAACTTAAAACCGGACTGGACCGATTTCAAAAATTATTTCGCCATTAGAATGCTATAGAATCATCTTTGAGTTAAATATAGGCTATATTTATTACTTGAAAAAAATAGGGAACCCACTAAAACTTCAATAATGTAACCCAAAGTGTAAAAATGAAAATAAAATCTTACTCCCGTGCGACGTTGGAGCGGACTGCTAGTAATAGATAAAATCGCTTCTCACCTAGCTAGCGTAACTATCTCACTATCTCTATCAACCCTCATAAATTAGACGAGATTCGAGCTGGAATCGGAGCGATTTCACAATTTTCTCCATAAGCTTCCAGCTTCAATGTACTTAACATGTAACTTATTATCCATTGGTCGGAATGTGGGGAAATATCCATTTGAAATAATGTTAGAGCTACTTGTATTGCAAAAGTATCCTTAATTACTTTTAACAACTAGTTTCGTTTTGTATAGCCGTGTTGGCCGAGAGGGAGGTACCTCGACTTTCAATCTGAAGGTCGTTAGTTTGAATCACGGCGTGCATCAATGGATTTTTTTCTTCGAAAAAATTATATGCGCATCTAAAACACGTGCTCAGAACGGTGAAGGAAAAAGTCGTGAGGAAACCAGTTAGTATTCTTATAAGCGGCGATGGGCTTGCAACCTGTCACGTATGGAATGCTAACTACTGCAAAATGTGGGCATGTGTCAAATATAATGTTTGGACGTGCCTATGACTACCGCCAATAGACATCTTCAAAGGATCTAAGCGTCTGGAGATCTGAGAGGAAGTTTACAGACGTAACCCTATTTTTTTTTTTGTAAGACAGTTTCTTTCTAAATGACTAAATAATTTAAGGATTTAATATCATCGATTTTGATGTTTAATCTAGATAAATTAAATGCAGAAACACGATTGGTGAAACTTTTCTCGAAAGATTTATTTTACAAAGTTGGCTCTTAAAAAATACTATTTTCGTTTTTACTAAAAACTAAGAATAGCTGAACAGTTCCTTTTTATTATAATTTATTAGATAATCATACTAGCTATTTAAATGAAGGACAGTTTCTTTTTAAGTTTGATGGTTTTCAAGATAATGCGGTTTTATCACTTTTTCCGTCTTATCTGGGTAAACATAGCTCATACAAAAAACCAAAAATGTCACTTGTTGAATGGGCATAAATATGTTATTATGAAAAAACTTTCGTTAATTGTGATTTGCGCACTAATCACTGTTAGGGTTTGTTGTGCAAGTCGCTCTGATCTTAATAATCTCATTTTCTAATTCATCAATCACTAGCTAGAAACCTGAACTTAAAATTAATTTTATTCAAGAACCATTATCTGATGAAAATACCTGCAATACGGAACGAAGATGAAAAAAAAAAAAAAAAAATTAAGGTAGACATCCTCTCAGATCTTCAGACGCTTAGATCCTTTGAAGATGTCTAGTGGGGGTAGTCAGAGGCACGTCCAAACATTATATTTGGCACATGCCCAGATTTTGCAGTAGTTAGCATTCGATGCGTGACAGGTTGCAAGCCCGTCGCCGCTTATATGAATACTAACTGGTTTCCTCACGATGTTTTCCTTCACCGTTGTAAGCACGTGTTTTTGATGCGCATATACATTTTTCGAACAGAAAAATCCATTAATGCACACCGGCATTCGAACCCACGACCTTCAGATGGAAAGTCGAGGTACCTCCCACTCGGCCAACACGACTCATACGACGCTCACGACGTAGATAGTGATCGTAATTTAAAAAATTATATAAAATGGCGACAGGTCACAGGAACTACATGTGATCCAAATTGACCCTTATAGTTATGAGGGAAAAGTACAATATGATCTACAAGATCTGTCGTAGATACTATGATCTGAATGTTGGCCAACTAAAGGAACGGATGGGAGAAGAGTGCATACTGCGGAAATGAGAATGTTGAGATGGATGGGTGGAGTGACGAGGATTGACATGATACTGAATGAGTAGGTGATATAGGTACCTACCTATATTAAAGGATGTTTGAAAGTAACTCCAGTAATGGAAAAGTCGACCCCACAAGAAATGAAGGCTGCCTGATGCCTTCTCAAATGTCTCGTACAGAAAACATCAAAAATAAGTTTTGTTTTGGAGGAATGGGCCCTCTGGTCCTCCTAACAAAAACCTTTATAAATAGGTACTTTCATATTTTAAATTAAAACATTTGCGCGTGTGTTACACCTAGTCGTAATACTGTTTTTATCCCTACGTTTTATATTTTCAAGCGAAGTATGACAGACGGAATGATCTTGTAGGAGTTTAGTTTTTACCATTTATACGGAAAAATCCAATTCACACGAATTAATACATTTACATTTACGATTCAATGCCTGCGTGTTTGATCGTTTGAATCTGTAAATATAGGCCTGTTCGTGCTGATTCAACTACACACATCGAATCAATAAAGGTACCGTAAAACTTTGATTCGAGACTAAAAAAAAATCCAGTAGCTTCCATTTGGCGCGCACACGACAAACATTGCAAAAGTTCAAAACGTTACATAGCCTGAAAAGCACGAGATTAAACTCACAGAGCTGACCGTTTGAAATGAATGTCTCAATACTTCGCACGGCTCCAAAAAGGTTGGTTTCCTCTTGACGGTAGTCTACTAAGATATTAAAGTGTGCTCGGCCAACACCAAACACGACTGAATATTATAGATGAGGTTGTTTAAATCATAAGAACTATAACAAGCCGGGTCGACCTGCATTATTTATGATCTAGGTGATAAGTGAAATTTTTTACTTTTTGTATGGGCTGAGTCTACCCGGATATGACCTCTTCAGGAACTCTGACGAAACGTGCTCTTTGCCTTTAAAGGTAGGTACAGTGAAGAGATAATCAATGTCATTACACACTACACTGAACGACAGACAACGCAAAGCCAGTTCTAGAAACAATGAAGAGGGTGTGTGCAATATGACGTTGGCGTGTAAAGGTTCTCAAGAAAGAGATTCCTGAAGCTCAACCACAGAACAGAAAAAAACAGTAGAAATCGTAAATCGGCGGGTCCGTGTACTTCCAACTGCAGACCATCACGCACGTCAGTTTTGTTATGATACGATTATCATTATCATCATCGTTTAAATGGTAGCAAATCGAAAACTCGTATTTTATTTTGGATACATATTAAAAAATATATATTATAAGACAAAGATTATATTAAAGTTGACTAAGCTGTAAAAATTAAGTCTAGTCTAGTTTCAAGAACTTTTAACTTATAGCATTTTTTTATGTCAAACATGCAACAATTGGCTATTTTTAAACGATATTAAAATTAACAATCACAAGTATAAGTTCGTGTGTACATTATACGATTTTACTGTTTTACATTAGTATGCTAGTTTCGTTGGGTATGTGTATGTAATTTCTACTGTTTTTTTCTGTTCTGTGAGCTGAACAACCGCTAAGAAGGAGGAAGTGGGAGTTAAGTTTGTTTGATATAACTTTACGCGACGGAAGTCGCGGAGGTTGCCACTCGTAGACAATATGAGAACTTTCCAAATTCACAATCAAATGAACTTACCGAGAATTGTTAAATACGAGTAGGATCTTAATTACGATTTAACTTTATTTATGTACACTGTACATTACTCCCTGATGACTGGTCCGATTGCATCATCTATTGTAGGATACAGGCCTGAATGGCGAAAGCTCGGCAGAATGCATGACACGGGATAAATCTTTGCATGATCAGCAAATATTTGTTTTATGTATGAGTGTTATGTACAACAAGCGTAATTTTTTTTCTGTTTTGTATAGATAATAGTAATTCATGTGCGAGTCTGACTTACACTTGGCCGGTTTTTTTATTTTATTTATTATAATAAAAGATACTAAGATCATAACTATAATCCATAAGTAACTACGTCAGACGTCATTTCGGATTACCAAGTGCTTAGATTAATCAGTTAAAGGGATAGTCAGAGGTACGTTCAAACATAACATTAGGCACATGCATAACATACACTTTGCTTTAGTACCTAAGTATTCCATTAGGTTGGAAGCCCATTTCCTTCACATTTAAAT
This sequence comes from Hydriomena furcata, assembly GCA_912999785.1. Lineage (NCBI taxonomy): Eukaryota > Metazoa > Arthropoda > Insecta > Lepidoptera > Geometridae > Hydriomena > Hydriomena furcata. The sequence goes on from OU538821.1 coordinate 8,991,746, forward strand.
TTCATAGTTTTCCTGACTCGTGCACCAGATTTCGTGAGTCTTTTAGATTTAGACTAGTTTCGAGTTCGACTTCACAATTTGTCAACATATTTTTTGATCAGATATCAATGATTTATACGTTTTTATTCGAAACGTTATAATACAATGGAATGCTAACTACTGCAAAATGTGGGCATGTGCCAAATATAATGTTTGGACGTGCCTCTGACTACCCCCACTAGACATCTTCAAAGGATCTAAGCGTCTGAAGATCTGAGAGGATGTCTACCATACTGTGAGTGATCCTATTTATTTATTTTTATTTTTTATAATACAAACTTACGAGTAAACTGCATAAGTAACCAGTTAGTGAAGTGGCAGGTCGCAAATGGTAAGTTCAGAAATGGGCAAATATTTTTTTTGGTCATTTATGGTGAGGCAAGAAACGAACGGAGCTAGCTGTTACAGAGTTTTTTCCCCGAGATGTCATAAATCAGAAGGCGGCAGATGGTGTTGACCTACACCATTATTGCCATGTTCCTAGCTAAGAATTATTATTAAACTGACTCTGCGACGACGTTTTTGGATCGTGAGGAATCATGATTTACTTCCTTTTGCGGATTGATGCCTAACGGTAGATCAGAATAATATTATAAATGCGAAAGTTTGTGAGTTTATTTGTATGTTTGTCGACAAAACGGATTAAGGCGCTCCCAGTCGATGATTGTTTTTGTTCGAAACGAAAAAATAAATACTTGTGAACAAGCCACATCTCCTATTTTATAATGTATAGTATATGTAAATAAAGATGTACCCATCTTTAATCACTTCGATAAATAATCCTACCGATCGCTGCAATGACGACAAACACACGTCAGCGCGTGGTCCGCCTTAGCTTTTCGAATAAATTAATGATATAAATTATGTATAATTACTTATCAAAAATCTATTCTAATAGAAATCTAGATCTACACTACATATTACATATCTTTAACAATAAATCACAAGTTGATTTTAATAATAGGTATATAAAATATTTCGATCATAAATTCTAAAACGTATCATTTTGAAATAATATCTTTATCGTGAAAAGTTTCTGCTATTATGTTTTCAGCTTAATAGAAATCTAGGTAGGAACCTGAAGTAATATACTTATAAAAATAGGAGATGTGGCTTGTTCAGAAGTATTTCTTTTTTCGTTTCGAAAAAGAGCAATCAGCGACTGGGAGCCCCTTAAGATGAAATTTGCTGTAGATGTAGATATAATGCCCGAATAAAACATAGATTACTTTCAAACACGAAAAACATCCCCAAAAATGATGAAAAACGCATAATGGGATTATTTTGGTATAGATGACGCTGGTGAGCAAAAATCTCAACATCAATGTTGACATCAGTTGTCAGCAAAGTTATTGAAATTTGGACAGGACAACGTCTGTCGCGGGTATGCTAATTATAATTAACTTTTTGCACATACTTTTTGAAAATCGCTTAGTTACTAAATTGAATGAGAGTCGGCGCACCGTGAGTTAATTGGTAGTCTACAGTCTACATTTTAAGGGGTTCTGGGGGCCAATCACTTAGCACAGTAACTATGGATAATGCAACATAATATATTAACAATTTGAACGACATTATTCACATAACATGACTGGCCTCACAGCTCAATTGGTAGTAGCTCTGTCTTCTGCGCTGAAGGTTGTGGGTTCGATCCCCACCCAGGACAAATATTTGTGTGATGAACATAGATGTTTGTTCTGTATCTGGGTGACATAATGTATTATTTGTATGTATTTACAAAAAAAAGTATTTGTGTATAAGTATTCTATCGGTTATCTAGTTCCCATAGTACTAACTTTGCTTAATTCAAATTCAAAAGACGTTTAATTCAATTCACTTTGAAACATCTTAGTTGGGGCTAGATGGCATTGTGAGATAATGTGCCTCAAAATTTATAACTAGCTGTCCCGACAGACGTTATCCTGTCAAATGTCAATAATCCCATAGAAAAAGCACTTTGATTTTATCCGAACTTGATCTTATACAATTTGACGCCAGATTTTTCAAAATTTTCTTCCATAAAAACAGAATTCGTGTGTTTGTCACCTAACTCCTAAAATAATCCCGTTTGTTTTACGGTAACCTCACTTATATATTTATTTTATTATGTTTTTAGTATTTGTTGTTATAGCGGCAACAGAAATACATCATCTGTGAGAAATTTCAACTGTATAGCTATCACGGTTCATGAGATACATCCTGGTGTCAGACAGACAGACGGGCAGACGAACAGACGGACAGCGAAGTCTTAGTAATATGGTCCCGTTTTTACCCTTTGGTTACGGAACCCTACAAAGTATCAATTGCATAATGCAAACTTCTCGTTTTCATATTAGAGTCGTAAACAATATTGCATAGCATTCGTAACCAAAACTCTCTATTCTGCTTCGTTGAATGCAAGCAATATGCCTCGGCGCGGAAAAGCAGTTGCAGTAGTACTTACACGAGTATAATACAGAAGGCACAGTCTATTGTTGAGCTCAAACAATGAGTTACGTACGGTACACATGCAAATTATTAGTTTCATGTTATGTTGATAGAGGAGGTTATCAATTTGACGACTACAATAGAAAGTATTGTATCTTTAAATTCAAATTCAAATTGTTTATTGTACTTTATGTTGTTACAATGGTGTAGGTAAAGTAGGTAGTTTCAAACATAAACCCTGTAAGGGCACAAAAATATTTTAAATTAAACCGCTAGGCGCGTTATTTATACAAAATTAAAAACTTAAAACTAATACCTATCTAAACAACAATCAACTTGTTTCATCTATGAACTCGTTCAATGAGTAAAAACTATTCATAACTAAGTATTTTTTCAAAACATTTTTAAAAATATGGGGCCTATTTTAATTTTTTATAATGGGACGGATTTAGGTATATATTTTAACGCATATTGCATATGGTCCAGGATGTACCATTTGCAACGTTGAGTCTGGTCGGGCCAGTCTATCTCTTGGTCGTGAGTATTGTGGGAAGAGGTTTATATTATTTTTTACCAAAACACTTATTTCATATATATAAATACAAATCAAAGTAAGTACTTTTTCATTTATAAAATGTGGTCTACAGCTTTCCATTGAATCTAAATTTAAAATTATTCTTAGACATTTTTTGTAATATAAATATGTTATTAATATCTGTGCTATATAACCCCAGAGTACTATGCCATAGTGAAGCCAAGCGTGCGCATAGGCATAATATGCACAGGTTGCAGTTTTTTTATTGTTCTTTTTTAACTCATGCAATGCGTAGGTAAATCGTGATAGTTTTGATGCTACTTTTTTAATGTGTTCTTACCAATTAATATTGCTATCTATATTTATTCCTAGTAATGAATAAGTATTTACGGACTCTATTTTAGTGTTTTGAAAATCATAATCAATAGCTAAGGGTTGTTTTTGGTATGGTTTAAACTGCATTATTTTAGTTTTTTTTTTAAATTGACTAGGAGATTATGGTCATGCAGCCATTTAACAATTTTTAAGACAACAGCGTCAAGATGGTCATTAACGTTGTTATTTTTAAATGGAATTACGACCGATATGTCATCTGCAAATTGAGTACAATGACTATTAATAATATTAGGCAAATCATTTATATATATAAGAAATAATACACAACCAAGGACGCTACCTTGTGGAATTGATTGAGTTATATCTATTTTTTATGATCTAACTTTCGTAATTTCTCCTGTCTCATTATTAAAGTGATCAATTTCTACTTGTCGTATACGGTTAGTTAGGTATGACAAAAACCAATCATGTACAACACCTCTTTCTCCTATACCGTGTAATTTGTCTAGTAAAATGTCGTATTTTACTCTGTCATAAGCTTTGCTCAAATCTAATAATATGCCTACCGCGTAATTTTTTTTATTTATTTTATTAAGTATTTCATGTATATATTTGTAAACAGCTAGTGACGTAGAGTGTTTTTTTCTAAAGCCATTCTGACAGTCATTAAATAAGTAAAATTTTTCACAGAAAGAGTAAAGGCGTTTTGACATAGCACTTTCAAAAACTTTTGAAAATGTCTGCAAAAGGGCTATCGGTCGATAATTGTTACAGTCTTTTTTATCGCCTTTTTTAAAAAGAGGTTTCACTGTTGATAGTTTTAATGCATCAGGGACTTTTCCTTCTGCGAATGATTGATTAATTAGAAATGATAAAGGTGGGGCTAATTCTATTACGCATTTTTTTATGAGTATAGGCGGTAAGTCATCATAACCAAAGCTTCTTTTATTCTTTAAATTTTGAATTATTTCAGAAATCTCTTTCATGGTTGCCGGTTGCAAAAACATTGAGTTTTCGGATGGGTTTATTACAGGCTGGCCGGTTGAGGGAAGAGAATCAACACAGACTTCGCCTTTTCCAACAGACGCAAAATAGTCATTGAATGAATTTACAATATCTGTTTATAAGGTGATAAGTGAAATTATTGACATTTTAGCGCTCGGCTTCAAAATTTATTGATCAGGCTAACGTGACTTGGCTAAATAAAAGGCAGCTAATACATTTCAAACCAAAACTTGTGTCATTAACACTACAGTTAAGGTGATAAGTGAAATTTTTGACTTTTTGCATGGGCTGAGTCTACCCGGATAAGACGGAAAAAGTGATAAAACTGCATTATCTTGAAAACCATCAAATTAAAGAAGAAATTGTCTGTAATTTACTTAGTATGATTATCTAACGAAGTATATAAAAAATAACTGTTTAGCTATTCATAGTTTTGATTAAAAATGAAACTAGTGTTACTGAAGAGCCAACTTTGGAAAATAAATCTATCGAGAAAAGTTTCACCAATCTGTCTTTTAATTTATCTAGATTATCTTCGTCATAAAAAAAAACTGTATGTTTTGCGGTTATTGAGAAAAACGATTCTGCATTCATCAAAAACATTTATTACTCGTCTTAAAAGCTTTTATTTTACTTTCAATATAAGTAAATACATAGTTACTATGTTTGTTAAGGTGGAATCTTGCAACTTAATTTTAAAACTTTTAGTTATCTTCAACCGATTGAGCTGAAATTTGGCATACGCATGTAACTTCAGTGACAATGCAATAATATGGTGCAGCAAGCTGATCTGATTATGGAGCCAGGAGCTGTTCGACGAAACTCCTCAGTAAATAGTTTTATCTCGAATCTCCAATGACAATATAAAATTATGGTATAGCGAGTTTGATAATGGAGCTTGAATGTAGCGATAGGAACTGCCTAACTACACAATATAACCACGTCGTGTTTGGGCTCGTTGGATTTGTCTTGACGAGTACTAGAGCCCTAGAATTTATAAAAGCTTGATTTTAAAAACATATTTAAAAAATAAACTTATTTATTAATTAGAAGTCTTATAAGTCAGAAGTATTTTTTTATTGGGGTGTAATAATGGCCGAGGTGGTCCCATGTAAATTTAAACTTGATCAGTAGTTTTTAAGACATTAAAAATTACATTATTCTTGTCTTGTTCGGGCTTGTAGAAACACTGTTTTTTTGTATTAGAAGAATATTAGTAATGTACTTTGAAGTCGGTTTGTGAGGTAAGTGTGTTTCTACCTAATTTATCAAAAAAAGCACTAACTAAACATGTGCGCAACTTTTTTATAAAGAGCAAACATCGAACCATACTTAATAATTTAACGTTTAAGTTTTTTTAAGAAACTACCCATGTCTTCAAACATAACCAACTTTATTTGGAGTCACTAAAAACCGCATAGAAATCAGATAAATTCGAAAATTGCTAAAAAGCCGGCGACGCCTTAATATTTTATAACACCCTTTTTCAGTGCAAATTCAATGTCTGGCAACTCGCACACATTCAAGTCCCAGCAGCTTTGTAATTATGAATCAACTCGGTACAAGCGACCGCAAACTGACTATGATTGGGGTACCTACCTCACGTTCCTACGTGAACTTCGCTGTTCGCTTCCCCGTCGCGTCGGTAACCTAACGATTTACGAACTCATAACCATCGCGGAATTTAATATGATGCACCCACCTTAACCGTTGCAGCTGGGTACAAGAATACTTTGAAGATCAACTTACATCAACAAAAATTATTTTATAAAATAAAATGTATCGATCATTGTACATTTTTGTGATTCTAAATGACGCTTTTTGACCTTATAAACAATTCTTGCGATACTTTGATTGTTGTTGTTCTGTAGAGATTCGTTGACAACGTCTACTTGACATTGACATTTTACTTTCCCTCATAGCCTCTTCACAGAACCTCTTTTGCTTTCATCTCTAAGACCGTGGTCGTGAAAAGTTCTCATTATACTTGCGAAGAACCGCGATATACCTAAAAATTGTAGTCAGTTTCATAAATAGAGAATCCACGAAATGCGGCTATACTCGTAAATTAGATGTTAATCAGAGAGCAGAGGCCATTCGGTCACGACCAATAATGTGATAGGGCTTCCGTACTTTGTTCTGTTTGCTCCCCGATTTATCTTTCCAAACTCTCATACGGCCTCAGCCCAAAATCCTACTTAAATCCTCCTCCTGAAATTCAACATAGTAACTATGCTGTGATCTCAACAGGATTATTTCTTACTACTTAATATTTTAAATCCGAAAGTTTATGAGGATGTTTTGTATGTTAGGATATTAGCCTCAATAATCCTCACTCTACACTAGGATTATCTACCTGTTCTATGGTTATCTGTTATGACGAGTACCACAACAGCCAGATCACAATAAAATATATATTTTAAAATAACTTTTTACTGATGAATCGCATCGGAAAGGTTTATTGGATTTTACCAATTACTCATTGGATGGGACTTTATAGATCGACGTTTTTGCCTTCGTTCGCATGGCAATCAGTATAAAGAGTAGCCCATTCACTATCCAGGGTACCTAAAGGCAACTTATTGCATCCAAATCCATTTGGTCGTTTAGGCCTGATTGAGGAACAAACATACTTACAAACTCACAAACTTTCATTTATAATATTATAGGATTAGAATAGGATGGAACAAGTATGAGTATATCTTAAATAATATAGGCAATCCCTGTCGCCACCAGAAGGCAGCGTGTGCCCAGAATACTGGTGGCATTGTCACGTTGTATGGCAATGCTTATTCACTAACCGAAATAAAAGCAAGCATTCTTGTCACGCGTTCTCTCCGCCAGGTCCTTGTAGATTTTGCGCTCTTGATCCCCATAGGCCTAATGTCTCTTAATATACAACCTCTTTGAGATGCATGCACTTAATAATAAGAGTATAATTATTCTAGTCAATTATATGATTAATTTATTTTAGAACACTGAACACAACGTAAAGGACCCTCCAAATTTTGAGTTTCTAGGTCAGTGGTTTAGGCGGTGAATTGACAGAACAGTCAGTCAGTCAGTAACGCTTGTGTTTGTATGTATTTAAATTAAATTATAAATGCCTTTGCAATCACTAGGTAGTAATTACTTCCAGGCTAAAAAGCAGGCCATGGTCAGCAAACGACATCGACCAGATAGCCCAATAGACGCCTAATGGCTTAATTTATTCAAACAAACTATTTTGTCTAAACTTTGAGATGTGCGTGTTAGCGGGAGTGGTAAAAAATGCATTCTTATTGGCAGGTTTAACGTCACAGCCCGCCGCGGTAAGCGTCGTGAACCGCGCTCAGTGGTTTACACAGGATTTGTAGCCCATATGTGCTGTCTGACAGTGTTAGCTTTGGATGGGGAGTCTAGGCTGTGTGGTCGATGGGAAACGAGGGCCATCCTATACTGCGTCTTCGGGTTCGTGGTCGTAATTCAATGCTTGCTCCATATATTCTGAAGTTAAAGTAACCTTGGATCCATATCAAGTGTAGCTCGTGCTGCTTTTAGAATTTGTGCTGAAGCTCTTTAGTTCATATTTTATTATTGTACGTACTTGGTTAGTACTTTTAATTATTATTCTTGTTTGAGCTTTCACCTTGTTCGATCACCACCATAGTATTAAGGAAAGGATCGTTGAAAAAAATGATAGGCCTATAGTCGTGTTTGTTGCCTAATTCTTCTAGGCTTGGTCGCGAGGAACAAGCGTAGCTTCACTTAACTCCTAAGACGTTTCAAAGTGATCCTTGTAATGTTATTAAAATAAATGATTTTTGAATTTGATATTCAGTTATTTTTCAAGGTAAAAGATTTTATTAAACGATATGAATTGGAGCTCAATTTTATTCTTTCTGGTTGCCAGTTTACAGTGACCAATTTTGAATATTGAACTTATAATAAATTTCAAAGCCTTTTGAATTTTGAATTAATTTAATTTGAGCAGAGTTTGGCCAAGATAGATAATCTTGTAATACATTAAAACCTCGTGTCACGGTGTTTGGTCGTGTTTGGTCGAACTCCTCCGAAACGGCTCGACTGATTTTTGTTGATGGTAGGTAGAGGCTATAAGAGACAGTTTTTTAAAATCCAGCGTAATGTTCGGGAAAAACAGAAAGTGCTATTTTCTGTGGGATTAATGAAATTTGACAGGACAACGTCTGCAGGGACAGCTAGTATTATAATGTAATTTCATGTGTCACTGATTGTTTCTGGATGTAAAATGTTCAGGACAAGCCTAGTCCATCTTTACCCAGGTACAGCAGATTCTCGTTTCATTGACTGGCCTCACAGCTCAGTAGTAACTCTGCCTTCTGCGCTGTAGGATGTGGGTTCGATCTCCACCCAGGGCAAATATTTGTGTAATAAACATTATGTTTGTTCTGTGTCTGGGTGTTAATCACTACATAGTATAAAGCAAAGTCGCTTTCCGCTTCCCGCGTCTGTATGTCTGTATGTATGTTTGCTTATATCTTTAAAACTACACAACGGATTTTGATGCGGTTTTTTTTAATAGATAGAGTGATTCAGGAGGAAGGTTTATATGTATAATAACATGCTACCCGTGCGAAGCCGGGGCGGGTCGCTAGTATATAATAAGTATGTATTTACAAAAAAAAAGTAGGTAAGTATTCTCGCAGTTATCTATTTCCCATAGTACAGCTTTGCTTAGTTTGGTGCTAGATGGCGCAAATGATGGTGTAAAGTCCCCCAATATTTATTTATTCTATTAATATCCCATTAATATCATAAATGCGAGTTTGTGATAAGGTTGCTATGTTTGTTCCCTAATCAAAAATAAATGACAAAACGGATTAAGATGAAATTTGCTTTAGTATATAGATAAAAAAACAGAATAAATAATGGGGGAATTTATAATCCGAAAAACAACACCTAAATATAGATGGCGCTGGTGTGCAACAAAACTGACATCACAGACTAAAAACATTTAGTCGTCATAGCAACGCAGTTTTTACTAATGAATGATACGTATTATTCCAAGATTCGTAATATATTTTATCAGTACAACGTTGGTAGGCAAAAATTGAAAGAAGCCTGATTTTTTTTTCCTATACGATTATTAAAATTTGACAGAACGTTTGTCACGGGTCGGCTAGTCTTAAATAAATACTCCACCTGACGCTGTATAAATCTTCTAAGCCAATATGATTGGTAGTCTTTTGAATAGCCACCCGGAAACTTTTATTAGGTATGTTCAAATATTACAGCTTTGATAATCCAATGATATTGAAATATTTAAATAAGAGCTCTCCCCGATGCAGTTTATTGAAAGTCTATCTCTGTCTCGACGCAGTAAGAAGAGGATTATTATGTAAATAGACTCAGACTTTTATCCGGGTACTATGCAAGCAAACCAAGGGCGAAAGCATCACATAAATCTGAGAAGGAAGAGAATTAGTTATACTGTAGATACGCAATGCAAATATATATGAGTAAGTACACGCTTGTTAGGATTAGTTAGACACCTAGGACAGGGCCTATTAACATGCATGAAGTAGAGATTGGACATGTGGCTAGAGCAGGGTTTAATACTGGTTTATGAAGTATCACTACATAGTATAAAGCAAAGTCGCTTTCCGCTTCCCGCGTCTGTATGTAATATGTATGTATGTATGTTTGCTTATATCTTTAAAACTACACAACGGATTTTGATGCGGTTTTTTTTAGAAATAGAGTGATTCAAGAGGAAGGTTTATATGTATAATACATGCATAATATAGTAGAGAAACACTGATAATTTTAGAGGTTTCTAATGTGATGTCGTAAATAAACACATTTTTTTTGCGCTTACATTGCAAATGCTGGCTGAACCCAAGAGATATATCAAAATAATGTACTACAGTATTGTATACCTTAAAAACGTCTACGAAAAAGTCCACGATGGTATTAGAAATGTCTTACGCACAGCGAAGCGGGCACGGGTCAGCTAGTTTAGTACTAAAATTAAAACTATTATAAAATATACTGTTCTTTTTTGAACCTGCTCATACAAGGTGGTAATTACATTATAGAGATAAAACTCGATATCGCAAGAGTGCAAAATGTATTTATTTTGGAAATGGCTTTTTCCTCTAGATTAATTTAGTTATTTCGGAAAAAATGTTCGTTACTGCGGTGTGGCGAGGTTATAAATTGAATACAGAGTGAAACGAAATTTTTACTACAAAAATAAATATTCTTTAAAATTGGTTCACTTTCTAGTCTACCATGCATGGGGGGGGTAATTCGCTAGCGTGGTAGACATTGAATTTGTGTCCGTACAAATAAATATATAAAAAAACCTTAATATATATATATATACCTACTTACCCAAAAATTGCATAATAAATTACAAACATTAATGAATGTAGCAGTTTAATTACAACAATACAACTTTTACACCACGATTATAGTAAAAAGTTAGTACTTTAGTATGATATTTTAGTCTTTTGTATACCAATCCTAAACGTTATATAAAAAATAGGATCACGACTGTAAGCCCCAAGTACGGTAGACATTCTCTCAGATCTCCAGACGCTTAGATCCTTTGAAGATGTCTAGTGGGGATAGTCAGAGGCACGTCCAAACATTATATTTGGCACATGTCCACATTTTGCAATAGTTAGCATTCCATACGTGACAGGTTGCAACCCCATCGCCGTTATATTAAATATTATATTTTTCCAATCAAGTTTATCGTCAATTTGGCATATCTTTTTACAGTAGTTAGCATTCCATACACGATAGGTTACAAGCCCATCGCTACGTGTTGGACTACTAACTGGTTTCCTCGCGATTTTAATGTTATGCACGTACTCCTACGAGTGTAGCCAAATCTGGTGACGGAGTATTTAGGCCGCCCTACCTATATAACTCTACTTCTTTAAACTCAGAACGTATTTATTCCTTCAGAATAAATGTCGAGCCAACACGGCGCTATTGAATATCATTTATTTAGTACACAATATGTTTCGTTTTCAATGAATCCGACTGGGGTTTCGTATTTACTTGTAAAACCCAACGACATTAATGACATGTCAAACTGCCAAAATTCATTTTCTGTCAATTATCGCCAATAATTTGAACAACCACAGAGAACAGCGACAAGCTGACGAGCTGCTGTTACCCGACAAAACGTTATTAACATAAATAATGGATTCCTTTTCAACAGTTTCACAGCGTGCATTTTATTGAAACGACGCCGACGACCGGAATGATAATTGCTTTCGTTAAAGTTCGCAATAAATATTGTTTGGCTCGCTCAATTAAAAATATCCACTTGTATCAATAATCAGAAAAATATTAATACAATCAGAAGTCACACTTCATAAAGTTTTTCTCAATCTAATATTTGTTTTAAACTAAAAAAAATATCGATCTCGTGATTGAAAAATTTTGCTGGCTGAAAAACGAATAGTTTATTAGCTCTGTAATTATTAAATTACGCGAAAGTTATAGCGGGACTGAATCCATCGACTCATAAAATGAACTGGGAAAGGGAACTGGGTTAGCATGAACCACTATCGTATCGACACATATCGTCCAAATGCCAAAACTGACACTTTTACTATACAAATAAATCGTTTGTGCTCAGGCCACAGAACATTTCTTTATAGTAAGGCATATTTCAGTCTAGCCTCTAGTATTTTATGTATCACTACATAGTATAAAGCAAAGTCGCTTTCCGCTTCTCGCGTATGTATGTATGTATGTTTGCTTATATCTTTAAAACTACACAACGGATTTTGATGCGGTTTTTTTTAATAAATAGAGTGATTCAAGAGGAAGGTTTATATGTATAATACATGCATAATATAGTAGAGAAACACTGATAATTTTAGAGGTTTCTAATGTGATGTCGTAAATAAACACATTTTTTTGCGCTTACATTGCAAATGCTGGCTGAACCCCACGAGATATATCAAAATAATGTACTACAGTATTGTACACCTTAAAAACGTCTACAAAAAAGTCAACGATGGTATTAGAAATGTCTTACGCACAGCGAAGCGGGCACGGGTCAGCTAGTCTCATATATTTGTTTACTATTGGAGAATCTTCTCCCCAATAACTTTTAGATAGTGGTCATGGTAGTGACTTCTAGACATTTGAAAACAATTAAAAACGGGATCTCAGATTAAGAGTTTCGCTTTTCCGTGTCTAAAACGTTTATAATTTCACTTGGATTTTTAAATGAACCTTTTTTAAATAAATCGTTGCGTTATTCATGGTCACTATGCTAGTGTAATTGCCCCCCAAGTCTGGCTTCTTCACCTCTCTAAAAAGTACTATCTGAGGGTACAACTATGGAAATATTATGCAGCTTTATAATTAAAGTAAGCTAATGGCATTACAATTTCCGATCTGAAGGATTTGATCCTGTGAGGGCATTTTGTAAAAACATGATTATCATGTTATGATATTCATGAATACCAATATTTATTGGTACTGAAAGCCATAATACCTATCCCTTTTATGCTGTTTAGGCATCTAAACCTACGCTTCTGCGTAGATATAGGTGCTTAAACAATGAATAGTTACTATGAAAAGAGCACAGATTAGATATTGCATTCTACATCATAACATGATAATCATGTTTTTTTAACAAAATAGCCTTGCTGATTTGGACGACATAAGTTCATTGTATCAATTTTTTTAGCTAAATCTACTCCTGCATACACTTATGTAAATGTACTAGGCTGGTTAAAATGCCACTGAAAAAATTCAGCAAAAGAAACACAAACAAGGCAAAGAGCTAAGAATTTAATCGTCTCGTGTTTCTCTACAAAACTATACTACCTACTACACTAAAAAATGGAATAATTAAAAAAAATCTTTAATAATTTAACCATAATAAGTGTGTCTGTTAAATTTCGCATTATGCCTAATTTTCGTACAACGGATGGTATTGTTTGCAATACAATTATTAATTTCATATTAATTGATGACTTTAATATTGGACAAAGCAATATAAATTTGTCGCACACTAATCTATCGCAAGCATTCTGATTGTTTGCAATGGAATCACCACTCGACGAAAGAGACTAAACCACTCGACGAGAGAGACTAAACCACTCGACGAAAGTCACTAACTACCCACAGTACAGGATATTTCTAGAGTGGTAGAGTAGTTAGTGTTCATAAATAATTTATAAATTGTGTGATGTTTATTGCAACATTTCGGTATGCATATGCATACGTTTTTAAAGTAACAATAAATGAACAACGTGTTTTATGATTTAATAAAATCCATCCATTGGCGTCAAAATTGAAAATTGAAAATTAGCAAATACTTTACTACAGTTAAAAACTTAAACTACTAATATTGCAAGTTTTACGTTTAAAAGTCTTCCTATATTTATTTTAAAAAGGTATGTTAGAATTAGTCCTAAGTAATGTTTTATTAAGTTATCAATAAATATCCATTTTATTAATAGCGTGCCTAAGTTAGACTCCCAAAGTAAAATGTCTTTTATCTGAATTAAGTTTCTTGATTATACTTTTTGCGGCTATTTAATTATGAGTCTCGGCATAATGCGCGCATTTATCACAAAGCGAGAACGAACCTTTGCATTGGACTTGGCTTTGAAAGGAGATCCACTTAGGTCTTAGCACACGTAATAAAGCGTTTTGTATAAAGTAGACGAATGCTTATCTCAGTGAAATCTAACCTCTCCTTTTATAAGGTATTTATCCTTTTGTATTTTTATAATGGTTTCGTAATAATATAAATTGTAAATGTTGAAATGTAATTATGGGTACCACCACTCGTACCTTAATACACTAATAAATTGTTTTGACTGAGGTAGCGTGAATGACTTACTATTAAAAGCCGCAAACATGTCGCGGCGCACGGAGAGGCGCCGTACGTGCGTCAAGCTTCGCTTTGTAAGAACATGTGTGTAATTGTTTCCACTGTAACGCACGGATACGCTACGCATGAATTGACGTCATTGGTGTACGCGTTTTTCACGTAGCTCAACGCTGTCAACGCCATAAACGTGATGAACGTATAATTCGAAACTGTGCTGCGCTACAGTTGGGTATTTATCCTTTTGTATTTTTATAATGGTTTCGTAATAATATAAATTGTAAATGTTGAAATGTAATTATGGGTACCACCACTCGTACCTTAACACACTAATAAATTGTTTTTGACTGAGGTAGCGTGAATGACTTACTAATAAAAGCCGCAAACATGTCGCGGCGCACGGAGAGGCGACGTACGTGCGTCAAGCTTCGCTTTGTAAGAACATGTGTGTAATTGTTTCCACTGTAACGGACGGATACGCTACGCATGAATTGACGTCATTGGTGTACGTGTTTTTCACGTAGCTCAACGCTGTCAACGCCATAAACGTGATGAACGTATGATTCGAAACTGTGCTGCGCTACAGTTGTACAATTGTACATGGTTGTGAGTTAATATTCGTGTATAGCGTGTGCAGCAGTGGAAATATAGACCCACATTTTCAAACAAATGAATCCACGCAGCTAAAATACGTCGCGTTCCCGTGTACAGCATGCGCCGCGGTGGGTTTGCAGTTTTATACCGGTACCTACAAATATTAGACTGACAGTACCTATGAAACTTGATAGATCAAAGGCCCGTATTTGTTCGTATAATACCATGGGTACACTAGAGGACAAATAAAACGTCATATTCCGCCACATGTCGATATACAACTACGTAAATGTATCTGGGAATCCTACTTTTAAGGTCATCATTGTCACCCTACTATATTTTTCCCTAAGGGACAACTAAAACTCATTTTATTGGTAAAGTATAACATCTACAGGAACATGATGTATTACAATATTTTAATAGTAAAGATAGGCTACATCTTGATTAGGTTACGCTCTCCTATGATGTCAAACTTACTAGTTATAGATGAAAACATGGAGCTCTCCGACCATCACTTTTCAAAAACTTCATTTTCAATTTACTTTTGAACCGATAACTTTAGAGCCACGATTTTTTTTTCAAACTCACCCATTGGCTTATCTTTAAGATTCAATAAGCTTTTCATGAATTTATTCACTCTAAGTCATGTTTTATAGGTACACTCTGTCGTCGGAGAGCTCCAGTTTAATCGTTATAATTCAGTAACCCTGCACTCTAGAGGCCTGAAAGCTTGGGAACAGCTTTTACAATTCTACTACTAAAATTTGATAAGAAAAATATGCACTTGGTCGGAGAGCTCCTGTTTTTTCTAAATAGCTATCTTAATTCACGTTCTACAATTTTTTGGATGACGACATCTAATTACTACTATTAGCTACTAAATTTACGGCTTTGTTAGACTTGAATCCAAGAGATGAGATGTACATAAGTGAGTGAAACAATATTGAGACAGTCAAATTTCATAAATAAATCATTGCAAGCTAACAACCTGAGAAAAAATAACAAACACTCCCCTCACAATTGTTAATCTCCAGGCAGAGTAGACTTATACTAATAATACTAAGATAAACAGTGCTAGTGCGTAGAATAAAGAAAATGGAGTTTAATGGAATGAAAAATGTCGTTTGCTTTGTTTGATATTAAGGCAGCGTTTTATGAATATTTCGATATTTATTGTATAGAACGTTGGTGTTGTCATAGTGATGGTTATCCCGGTTCAACTCAATGTGGTTTTATTTCTGATATTTATTTTTATTATTGCTGGCTGGTTGTAAATTTTATGTTGAAGTGTTTTGTCGCATCTGTGATACCTATGAGTGCCTCCTTATTATGAGCGACGTGATACATTTTTAGGGTACCGTACCCAAAGGGTAAAAACGGGACCCTAATACTAAGACTTCGCTGTCCGTCTGTCTTTCTGTCTGTCCATCTGTCTGTCACAGGGCCGTATCTCATGAACCGTGATAGTTAGATAGTTGAAAGTCAGACTTGCGCACGAAGGGTTCCGTAACATTATCTATAAAAAGCGGCAAAAAAACACGTTTATTTTATGGGAGTCCCACTTAAATATTTATTTTATTATGTTTTTAGTATTTGTTGTTATAGCGGCAACAGAAATACATCATCAGTGAAAATTTCAATGAGATACCGCTCTGTGAGAGACGGAAAGTGAAGACTTAGTAATAGGGCCCTGTTTTTACCCTTTGGGTACGAAACCCTAAAAACGATGATTATTCATAGACGATACGATGTTATGATGCTGATAATGAATCCGATAAATATGCGCTGTAGGTATAGTTGGATATTTTGCAGCATAAAATGTATATGCTATCGCAACATGTAACAATCATAAACGAATCGGAAGGTGCGGGAAGCCGTATGCATTTTTACGCTGAAGCACATACGTTCGCTAACTCGACGCTCTGATGCGTTAAAAAATCTTTTTGTATTGTGTCATACCCAATTTTATAACAAACGATAAATTCAAACGGAGATTGATGGACATTCTGCCGTCGAGACTCATAACTGCATACTCAAAAAAATATGCGAAAACGTTTAAATAGTCAACTGCTGCTTTTTTAGTATAGTTCTTAGTTTTTAAGTACTGTTTGTTTTCCTTAAAAAATAAAATAAAAATAAATAAATACCAAAAGTTAGGTAAATACTTATTTGACGTTTTAACATGCTTTTCTTGTCACTCTTTTAGAGTAGGTATATAAACTATTATTGTGTGTTAATGTGACTCAGAGTTTTTATGATAAAGGTGTCGATCCTAACGTTGCATTATTCTAAACTAACAACTTTACGGCTTTACTAAAAACCACAGATAATATTATCGAATCCAGTATTAAAAAAAATCGGTCAAGTTCGAGTCGGACTCACGCACGAAGGGTTCCATACCATTATCTATAAAAACAGCAAAAAAAAATCACGTTTGTTGTATGCCCCACTTAAATGTTTTTTTATTCTGTATTTGTTGTTAAAGCAGCTACAGAAATACATCATCTGTGAAAATTTCAACTATCTACCTATCAAGGTTCATGAGATACAGCCCTGTGACAGACAGACGGAAAGACGGATAGTGAAGTCTTAGTAATAGGGTTCCGTTTTTTGCCTTTAGGTACTCGTACCTACGGAACTAAAAAAGCGTAGACCGCACATTTATAATATTTTTTACACGTACATGTAAAATGATTATGATTTTTGTTGATCCACAACTTTTTTCATAACTGCTCGCGAGTGGCACAGCATGGGATAAGCCAGCTTCGGTGACAGCTGTTGTTTGCCCCAAACGTAGCGAATAATGGGACATCGATGGCCCCAAAATGTTATAACATTTTTAAGAGCGAAATAATCTGGTAAGCTGGATTAACGCGCTTAACTGCTCAGCGTAGCAAGCAGTTGAGTAAGTTAAACCTCGTAAATTCACCGTTCTAGGTACCGTCTGTAATTTTTTCTTTCTTGTAAATATGGAATAAAATAAGGAAAAAGTTTTTATATACTTTTGATGTCGGAAGGATTTATTGTCTCTGAAACCTCCGTTGCCTGTGGCTAGCGCAGAAGCCGCTTCGGCCGAGAAAATAGTTAGAATGGGGCAACTAGCTCAAGGGCACTTAGGCACGAACCTAGGCTTGGACGATGCCGGAGATTTTTGAGGAAAATTCACTTTTTACAAACACATACGACAAAAAATATATTTTACAATCACGTTTTTATTTCAAGTACAGATTCTTTTGTTTAATGTTTATAATATTCTAGAAAATACTCTTCTAATTCAAGCCTTCTTTTTTGGAGTAAACTAAGTAGGTATAGCTGAACAATAGTAACAACCTGTAAGTTTGTTGTTGCGTGATCGTCTAGTTGAGAAGTGCCGGATGGAGAAAGCAACTTGTCTTGAAACTTATCGGGTGGTAAGCTGCCTCCCAATTGCCTAAACTAGTACAGTGGCCATGGATAATGCACAGGTGGGGATCATTTGAACAGTATTAGCGATATAAAAGCGTTGAATACTTAAGTTTGCAAGTTTCGTACTCGTCGTTTTGTGCATGATTGAGGCACAAACATCCAAATATCCTGACACCTCACAAATATTCGGATTTATAAATAGATTTTGTTAAAATTATCTTCATCGATTTGTTTTCCATGATCATTGCTTGCATAATTGAAGACTACAAGCTGGTGGGGTCATATAACATCCAACAAATACCAAACTTGTACCCCACCTCTTCCTACCCAGCCATGTGATTAAAGATAATAAATAATGATAATATTATAAACCAATGCAAAAGGCGAAGTAAATGCCAATAACCGTGTTTAATATTGGTTATTTAATGCCCCAGTATTAGTATGCTCATGCAAATGGTGCGTGAATGCAAACAAAATATTCCCAAACTGAAAATATAAGTTTTATATTTCAGTTGGCGAATGCCAAAGGAACATGTCTATAAAAGCAACGGCCCCACATTTGAATGTTTATCTGCAAAAGGTCGGCGTTCTCTATAGTTAAAAATGACAAAATTCATCTGTAAATCTTGAGGTAAATTGGCGGAAAATGTTGTTTTTCTTAGTCTTAGTCTTTTTTTTAGCATTTTATATTTCAAATACAGAAAATAACAAGTTCGTAACTCATCGTAGCAGAATATCGTAGTATTAATTGAAACGCCACAATGTCCGTTCCACGCCCTGCTTGGACTATCTTAATTTTGAATTATTTTTTACCTGCAACAAAACTGACAACCACGGAACCCTACTCGTTGTTCGACTTGCAGTTGGCTGGTTATTATTCTACTGCAAACAAACTGGACTCGTTGCGGATTAAGGAAAGTAGGGTACGATTTCGCCGCGAACAAGCACCAGAAAATCATACAGGCAGAACAGAATGCTGAAAGTTTTATTTTGATGGTAATATTTACGTGAACTGCATGTGGTGCCATTGTACTCGTACCCGAACAACTAAAAGTAGTTTCGGACACGTCAAAGGAATTCTCTAGTGTGGGTTTATGGTTTTCTAAAATTAATTATAGAATACTTTTGTGTTATTTACTGACTGAGAGAATGATCTATCAAAGCACAGCCTTGGTTCTAGAAATTTTAAATTTGAAGGGTGTATTTTATTCCTTTTGGTGTGTAGAGGTGCACTAAGTAAAGTATTAAGTAAGATGCAGCGGTTAAGTCTCTTTGAAAATAGCTTCACGTGAATGAACTCGCGAAAGTTGACACTAATTCAATTTAAAAGCGAATAAACCGTCATAATTGAAATCAAAGTGACCTGAAAGCATTTTTGACTGATATCTGGTATACTGTCTTACTAGGATGCGGTCAGACATTTCGGCTACATACCGACGAGGCTTTGTCGCCGCACAATGTTTAAATATATTGCACCCAATAACCCGGTAGTATTTTTAACCCTTTAACAAAACTTTATTGAAAAACATTGGTGCTAAAGTAATTTGGGAAAAATAAAATCAGTTAATGGATCTTGCGGATAACATAGACAAAAGACTTCACTGGTCTGGTTCACAACTCATCTAGAAAATGACAGATGCAGGCGCAATCGGAAATGGTGTCTCCTAGTAGAGATGGCGTCACTTCTCGGGGGAAAACTCGTGACAACCACCCATCCCGTTTCTCTCCTTCTCACTTCCCAATTAATGAAGAACGTACACAACAACGTCTGGTCCCTACTGCCCGAGAGGCTAGGCTTTAGAAATCTGGGGTTTATTTCTTAGGCACGTATACGTTTGTCAAATATCATGTGTTAGATCTCTGTAGATCTGGCCGGTATTTGATTACAATTTTAGCATTTTCTATTTCAAGCAGCAGGAATCATAAAAAAAATAAAAATAAATAGGATCTCGACTGTAATCCCCAAGTACGGTAGACATCCTCTCAGATCTCCAGACGCGAGAGATTATATCCTTTAAAGATGTCTAGTGGGTTTAGTCAGAGTCACGTCTAAACATTGTGAAGGAAAACATCGTGAGGAAACCAGTTAGTATTCTTATAAGCGGCGATGGGCTTGCAACCTGTCACGTATGGTATGCTAACTACTGCAAAATGTGGGCATGTGCCAAATATAATGTATGGACGTACCTCTGACTACCCCCACTAAAAATATTCTAAGGATCTAAGGGCCTGGAGATCTGAGAGGATGTCTACCGTACTTGGGGATTACAGTAGTGATCCTATTTATTTTATTTAATGAATCATTCGATATTCATCAGGATGAGCACTAGTTATTCAAGCTGAAACCATTGTCAGTGATTTTATCAAGAGAAAAAATAATATTTTGTATCCGTTTTATTATCATTACCATATGTTATACATACTTAATAGTGGCAATTCTGTTAGCCTCAAAAACATTTAGTAGCAGGGGTAGTAGGTAGGTGCCTAGCTACGTGTGTATAAATAATACTTATCAAGATAGTTTTTTTTTTTGTTGTAAATAATAACTTTAAATATTAACTTTAATAGTTACTTTAGTTATTTTTTTTATTGTTGTACGTACTTGAGTAGTAGGTACTTTTAATTATTATTCTTGTTTGAGCCTTCACCTTGTTCGATTGGCACCACACTGGAGCTCTACATAGCATTAAGGAAAGGATCATAAAAAAAAGGTAGACCCCAAGCCGTGTTTGTTGCCTGATTCTTCTAGGCTTGGTCGCGTGGAATCGGCGTAGCTTCACCTAGTTCCTAAGACGTTTCAAAGTGATCCTTGTGATTTTATTGAAACAAATAATTTTTGAATTTGAATTTGAATTTGAATTAATAAATATATATCAGTTATCTCAGTATATAATGAAAAACTACTACGCGATCTTGTATACCAGAATCCAATCAGTAAGAGAGCTATGCTTTTCAGTTTAGTTAAATCATCGTAATGTTCGTGCCGGAGAGTAAAACAAAAATATAGTTATTGTCGCACCGTGGAGTTATTCTGCGTCGAATCGTTCTTTACAAAACTTGAATTGAAAAGCCTTCAAGCCTCAATTTGAATGCAGGAAAACTTTGCAATAGCTTTTATTCCTTGTCGGAAAGTAAATGAATTTACGACTTATGATGAATCGAATGTTTTTTCTTGCAAAACGATGGTGGAAAGTGCTGAAGTACGATTGTTGGGAACTTCGGAACTAAGAAAAGGCGGCTGAAAGCTTTTCTTGTGGTTAACTGAAAATTGAGTATTAAAAATATATCAGAAGCCCTCATTTTTATTAGCTTTGTTATTTATACAACATGTTACAAAATACCCCGTAAAAAATATAATGAATTATAATTTTGTCAACCCTAGTAAGCTGTCATGTCAGGGAACCAGATTATTAACAGAAAGGCTTACGTACCTATTTTACCTAATAATTGTCTATTTTAATAATTGTTCTATTTTTCATTCATATATATTTTTTTTGCCTTACTACATTTTTTTGCGTTCCGTACCCAAAGGATAAAAACGGAACCCTATTACTTTGCTGTCCGTCTGTCTGTCTGTCCGTCCGTCCGTCCGTCTGTCTGTCACAGGGCTGTATCTCATGAACCGTGATAGCTAGACAGTTGAAATTTTCACAAATTATGTATTTCTGTTGCTGCTCTAACAACAAATACTAAAAACAGAATGAAATAAATATTTAAGGGGGCAAAAAAATCATGTTTCTTGTATGGGAGCAAGAAACATGATTTTTTTGCCGTATTTATAGATAATGGTACGAAACCCTTCGTGCGCGAGTTCGACTCGCACTTGGCCGGTTTTTTAAATATTGATGATTGATGGACTCGTTATAAGGCCCCGTTTAACCTCCTTTCGGATTTACGGGTAGTTTTTTAACACCCTATATATGTATATACCTGTATAAATATGATATACCTGTATATACGTAACAATATTTAATTTTATCCAAATCCCAGATCTGATGTAAAAGGAACTACTATGTTTGATCTTATTAGGGAAATAAATCAGTCAAGCGCAAGTCGGGCTTGCAAAATCCGCACGAGATCTAAATTCCAAATCTAAGCGTCTAACTTTCGAGCAAAGCTAAAACAGACGACAGAGTGATCTTATTGGAGTTCTGTTTTTACCTTTTGAGGTACGGAACCCAATAATGTTTGTAATTGTGAATTTTGCCTATTTCAGTTAATACCACTCGACGAAATTGTACTAAATCAAATTGTTTAAGGCTCTAAGTCAAGCCAAGGTTGGCTTTTCCATCCAACGTTGTTATTTATTATCTCAATAGGTTTTTGAATTGGGTATATATGTCGTAATAAGTTTAGTAAACAATGTACTCATCTTAAATCTTAAAACCTATCTCAAGGTACATTTTTTATGGGTAGTCTAAGGCACCTAAGAACATGACTGTATGAGCATTCGTTTAAACATTTTTTTCGTGCCGTAGTGTAATAATAAAGAACTTCGAAAACTCTTACTCTCTTATATCTTAAAAATACACTCTCTTTCCTGATTATGAAATTTGAAATTATATTATAATATTTTTACTAAATAAAATAACGTGAAACAAATATTAAGATGAGGCGGAAAGAACTCGCCGCGTTCATCCTGTCTCAAAACATGAATAGAGGCTTAATTCGTTGTAATTTATTTTCGTAAGAGTACTGGCTCTTTCTGAAGTTAACTAAAAACTACAATCATAAATTCAGCCTTGAAATCGTATTTCCGCTGGATTTCCATGTTGAAGGAATAACTTGACAGAGAAACTTTGTTTTGTTTGATTGGCTACACTACGATTGACCACGAAGTCTTGGCCTCAAACTATTGCGACTTTAGCTCATTTTGTATTGCTTTCTTGGTCTAAGTACTTTTTTTTGTTGATAAGTTTGTAGCTGTTTTGTAGAAAAGAGCAAATTTTAATAGGTACCTATTATTATTGATGTGATGTCATATTTTAATATTGCAAAACTGAACATGCAGTAATTCGTAGGTAGCACTGAATGAGGTCTAATCTTTGTTCATTTATGAGAAGGCACATCGGGACGATTTAGTTTCCAACAGGCACTCAGGAAGCATTTGTCTGGTTGGCAGCGTCGCAGTTGTGTTAAACTATTTCTTTGTACATCGCAAACTTCACAAATACTTGATTGTACATCATTCAATATATCAATATAGTCGACGTGGTGTAGCGCTTGGTCCCACTTGCTAAAATACTTGAACTATTATGACCCTTTTAATAAGAAAAAACAAAAGCTTGATAGTCTTAAGGACGTTAGGTGGTATCTATGGTCCTAGATCATAGGTTGATTTATTTTATAGATTTTGTCTATCAATAAAGCAATATAAATAAAAACCGGCTAAGTGCGAGTCGGACTCGACCTTGAAGGGTTCCGTACGTACGTATCTATAAAAACGTTTGTTATTGGGAGCCCCACTTAAATATTTATTTTATTCTGTTATTAGTATTTGTTGTTATAGCGGCAACAGAAATACATCATCTGTGAAAATTTCAACTATCTAGCTATCACGGTTCATGAGATACAGCCCTGTGACAGACAGACGGACAGCGAAGTCTTAGTAATAGGCGGGACCCTATTACTAAGCCTATTACTACCCTTTTTACCCTTTAGGTACGGAACCCTGAAAAAGGAATGAAAAATATAGTGAAAATTTGTAGCCGGCCAGCTCTTTCAGAAAAGCAGTTGGCTGACTGTCAACAATAGGTTGGCGACAGAAGTAGATTCTGATTATGGATTTGAACAAAAGATGATCTTTTGTTTAAAACTATACTCGGCAAGTTTACACAAAACTATGATATTATAAAACTCGAGTATCTAAAATGAAATTCTTCATTCAATAAATAAATTGTCCCGTTTTGCAATGTTTATACGAAGAAAGTCTCCTTAGTCGACTAATAGGGTGGATGTGGGTGGTTATGAGTGTATTTATTCGTCTGACAATATCTTCAAACCGTTCGTCGCTCCGATCTGCATGAAATTTAATAGGCATATAGCCTGCAGCCAGAATATTGTGCTGGGAGATTTCAAAATAAGTATATTTCCAGGGGTTGTTAAGATAAATTGGGATCCTAATGGGGTTATAAAATACACAATACACGTTTCGAATCTCAAGGCGCTCGGATTCTTAGAGGTGTTTTAAATTTTTGCAGTCATTCAGCATACCTGACAGGTTGCATACTAGCTGGTTTCTTCACGATACAATAAATAAATAAATATTGGCGGACTTTACACACAACACTATCTAGCCCCAAACTAAGCAAAGCTTGTACTATGGGAACCAGATAACTGATAGAATACTTATATAATTTTTTTTTTTTTTTTGTAAATACATACTTATTATACATAGTAACACCCAGACACAGGACAAAAATCTATGTTCATCACACAAATGTTTGCCCTGGGTGGGGATCGAACCCACAACCTACAGCGTAGAAGGCAGAGTTACAATACAACTTAACTTTTGATAAAAGTGCTATCTTTGTTATTTTAACATTTTTAAATAAACTATGTCGTTATTAATAACTAAACGAAACATAAAGCATATTAATCAGTGGCTTATAAAAAAATATAAATTGTCATTATCACCGGTTTTTGAAAATCTATTTTTTTGTGGTTTCATTTTATTCAAGTTACATAGGTAGGTACTAATCTATATAACCTACACTACTTACCTATTTAAGGGTGAGTTTCCCACCTACGCGGAGCGGACCAAACACTGCGCTCGACATTTTATTCCTTAAATATATAAGTGCTGTCATTGGTCAGCTTCGCACAGATCCGCACAGCTCCGCTTAGGTAGTAACTCACCCTAAAATGGGGCTAGTAAGTACTTTGTAAAACGTTAGATCTCAGTTTAGCATTGAATTCGAGTTTTGTAATTCAAGGTATTTTTTTTAATATAATATATCCGTGTTGGCTAAGTGTCGGGTACCTCGACTTTCAATCTGAAGGTCGACTGTTTGAATCCCGGCATGCATCAATGGATTTTTCTGTTCTAAAAATTTATATGCGCATCAAAAACACTTGCTCATATCGGTGAAGGAAAACATCGTGTGGAAACCAGTTAGTAATCTTATAAGCGGTGATGGGCTTGTAACCTGTCATTTATGGAATGATAACTACTGCAAAATGTGAACAAGTGCCAAATATAATGTTTGGACGTGCCTCTGACTACCCCTACTAGACATCTTCAAATGATCTAAGCGTCTGGAGATCTGAGAGGATTTCTACCGTACTTGGGGATTACAATCGTGAAACTATTTTTTATTTTTTATAGTGAATTTACAGAAATAACAAACGAATGAGATTAATTCATTATCTCTTTCAAATGCTTTTAAACAAATAGCTGGAACGGTTATTTAAAAGCATTTGAATCAAAAATAAAATTTAAACGAAATACCAAATAATATATTCTGGATGATGTGAACTAAAACACTAATTGACTTTGCGATCGTACCTATGTGTACATCGACAACACAAACTACGACTTGATGCCCAATGGCTTAATTTCTTCAAACAAGCAATTCAGTTCACCATTGATGTATGAGGGTCGCAAAAATGCATTCTGATTGACCGCTTCAAATTGACGGTTCACGAAAGTGGTCGTGTGATACTGACCAACCTGACCCATATTCGTTAAGGATTAATTTAAATGCAGTTACAAAGATATGGAATTGTACGAATTGTACTCCAAAAATCAGGAATTGTACTAGAAGGGGTCCCGAGATATTTACGTTTGAATGGGGTCAGGCTAGGAAGTATCTTAATTGTCGGGTGATCGTTCGTTAAGACATATACAGAGGTCCAGAAGACTTCGCTGTTGTCCCAACACTTTTTTTTTCTGTACTACTTCAGATTTGACGCGCGGTGTAGCAGCACAGTATTAGCGTAATGTTTTGTCAGACAGTGTTCGCCTTGCATGAGGTGTCTATTGGGCTGTGTTGTCGATGCTGATGATGTTCGTACGTGTACGAATATGAACGTTATTATTTCTAGACATTCACCCAGAACTGAGGTCTCTCGTTGTTACATTTTGTATTCCCCAATCTTAACTGAACTATGAAGTTAATTAAACTCTAACAAATGGGAGCTCATGTTGTATTAGTTATTTTTAAATCTTGTTTATCCTATATCTCAAAACTATAAAGCCTAGAAGAAAAGGAAAATAATTTTGAAATTCAGTTGCAAATAATTTTAACATATAACAAGATTTTTTTTAAAAAAATTGTACGAATATCATTAATATTAGAAATTTCGCACAAATATCATTGAAAATTACTTATATTGCTAGCTGTGTAAATTATGACACTCTACATTGCGCGTGGTCCGACACGCTCTTGGCCGGTTTTTATTATATGTAACCAGCAAGTTTTTGTAATAGGTAGGTACGTAGGTAGGTAGGTACATCCTATAAATTCACATTTCAAATTTCATGCAAATCGGATTCAAGTTGATTAAGAGATCTATTTACGTTCGCTCGCACGATCAATAAAAGTTTTCAAAATTACAAATTAAATTTTAATCTGTAAAGTAAGATTCCTTATAAAGTAATTTATGGTTGAATTTCAAGAGTAGGTACAACCAATACTGTTCATATTATAAAACTTTTATAATTCATAGGATTAAATGAATCACGATGTATTTCTTCGCCGTTTTGAGCATGTATTAACGCGCATACATTTTCCAAATAGAAAAATCAATTGATAGCACG
Source organism: Hydriomena furcata (assembly GCA_912999785.1). NCBI lineage: Eukaryota > Metazoa > Arthropoda > Insecta > Lepidoptera > Geometridae > Hydriomena > Hydriomena furcata. The sequence continues at coordinate 9,018,686 of OU538821.1, forward strand.
GCCGTTATTCGAATCTACGACCACTTTTTACCAAAAAGATTAACTGTTTATTATTCTGCTGTAGAACTCGGGGAAAAATTCAATTTACCTAATGGTGACTGAATCCGATGTTCGAATTCTCTTTTAAGGGTCGCTATAAAGCTTTCAGCTACTGTCAATTTCAACTTGCTGAAATGTAAATATACCTAAGTCCACCTCAGAATGTTCACTTTGCGATATATTCACGACTTAAAATGTGTTGACTTAAATTGTTACAATTTAAATTCAAATTCAAAAATGGTTTTTTTTTCTATAAAATCACAAGGGTCACTTTGAAACGTCTTAGGAACTAGGTGAAGCTACGCAGATTCCTCGCGACCAAGCCTAGAAAAATCAGGCAACAAACACGGCTTGGGGTTTACCTTTTTTTTCAATGACCCTTTCCTTAATGCTATGTAGAACTCCAATGTGTTGCCGTTCGAACAAGGTGAAGGCTCAATCAAGAATAATAATTAAAAGTACTACTCAAGTACGTACAACAATAAAAAAAAATAACTAAAGAGCTTCAGCACAAATTCAAAAAGCAGCATTCAATTAATACCCTTCAAACGGTAACAAACCAGTTAGAAACCATTAAGTCTCAGTTTAATTGGACGAATCAGAATTGTATATCTATACAAGTAACCAGCGATAACTTTCGAATGGTATATATATTTTGATGTGAAACGTCTATAGCGGCGAGTATGACCGACTGTTAGCTTAGCGACGCGTCGCCACGGCATGCGTCGCGAACTAAACGCGGATACGCGAAATAAACAAGATGAGTTGCTGCCAAAGAAGTGCCGAAAGCGTTTGATCTGGTTCGCGATATGCTGTCACGCCCCTTTGTACTAAAATATTTTTATATAACATAAATATTTATATAAAACAGTCATATTTATTTGCTATCGTAAACTATTATTTTATGCTACAAAATAATTTTGATGTTTCACATCTACAAGGCGTCCTTCGAAGAATCACATTTTTTTTTGTAAAATTATGACGTTTACATCCGTATTAATATTTAACATTGCCATGTAAAAAAACTGCAAATATTTCGAGAGTTTACTTTCATTAGCCAACATCTAGTCTAATTAAAAGTTTACTGTAAGTTGTCTTGAAAAAAAACATAGCATAGGTACAGTGTAAACTCGTAAACCATGCATATACCTAGGAGAATAAAAAGTCCTTGCTTCTTTTTTCTTAGGATTTCCATAGGACTAATGACTACTACCTAGTGAGTAGTATTCCCACTAGTTCCGCGTTGGGACTGATGAGTTAGGGCAGTGGAAACAAAACACTCTTTTCAAATTCTGTAGTAATTCCGTCTTTTCTGTACGAAAGTACATTATGCGAGTAGAAAGTACTGCGAAAAGGACATTCTGCGAAAAAGACATTAAACAACTCTCTCTCTGAAAAAACTGTTTTTTCCATGAGAATTTAGCGAAGCGGGACATTCTACGCCTGTGTTAGTTTTCAAGTTTCATTTATACTTCTTAAACAAACATACGAAAGCTAAACACAGGGCAAGTTTTTTGGAGTACTCATAAAATAAATAAATAAATACATATTGGTGGACATTTCACACATGCTTGTACTATGGGAACCAAATAACTGATAGAATACATAATATACTTTTTTACCTTTTTTATCACCCTGACAGAAAAACATCTATGTTCATCACACAAATGTTTGCTCTGGGTGGGGATCGAACCCACAACCTACAGCGCAGAAGGCAGAGTTATTACCAACTGAGCTGTGAGGCCTGTCATGCATGCCTCATGTCCTCATACCTCATGAGGACATCCTGTAATTAACAGATCGATTTTGATGATATTGAATTAAACTAAACTTACACTTCCCTTATTAGTACAAATTATTTCTAAATCCTTATTATTTCTTTCTCATCTTAGAAAGTACCTAAACACCTAATAAAAAAAACTTTAGTACTTTAGTAGATAAAGTCTACAAAAGCCAATATTAAGCTACCTTTAACACATAACTCCCTTATCAAACAAAAACAGGACAAACGTTTATTTTACCTGCTACTCGTAGAAATCGAAGAACTCCTTTTACTCCTTTTAAAAATACACAGACAGCATCTCCGTGTAGCAGTCGATGAAACATAAATAACTTACTCGCTTCACTCGCTATATTTAGATGTAAACCCACTGCATCAGGCATCTGTAATAATAACCACACGTAGGTATACTAGCCCTATATCTGTACCTACGAACTAATATATGTAAGTAACAATAATAATAAACTAATTATATGTACCTATCATAAATATATTAACCAAAAAAAAAGTATATAAGTATTCTATTATTTATCTGGATCCCACAGTACAAGCATTGCTTAGTATGAGGCTAGATATCGTTGTGTGATAATGTCCACCAACATTTATATATTTACTAGCTGTCCTGACAGACGTTGTCATGTCAAATTCATTTTTTTCCCTATGAACCATCTTCTGACACTAAGGAATACAACAAAAAAAAGAATTTGCAAAATCGGTTCAGCCGTTTACGCGTGATGCTATTTCCAAGGAAAATAGGGATTCATTTTTATATATAAGATTTATTTGTAATTCGAGGTCGAGATTTTATAATAGTCTCTAAAAATATAACATCTCTCACTTTCACATATTTTCTCGGACGTTCCGGGTCAACTTATTTCTAGCCCATTGTCTCCTCACAGTAACCCACAAAAATGTATCTACCTCTTCGCGTATGGATCAAGTTTTGCCGGAATTATGTTTTCGAGCGTAGGCAACACAACCAAATAGGTATTCGTAGAAGTGAAATGATAACCATTTTATATGCTCACTATTTTTCTAAAGTGTAAGTGTCCTTTGACTGCAATAGTGGGTAAACAATTCTTGAGATAGATAGCTGAGAACTTGCCATCTGTTACTTTGTTTCGAATTGCCTCGAGAATTTGATGTTGGTATTCACAGCCGCAATAAATGGATCATAATCTGAAGTCAAGTTTAACTGAATGCACTTTCAGCTTTGCGCTTGATCAGTGCGTCCTAGCCTTCGCCATAAACCCTGTAACTAAGTTTTCTGTTGAGAATTATGTTTTCAAGACAAGCTTTAGTAAATCCTAAAACTTGACAGTCATGAAAAGTTTTTACTCTATCGAATAATTTACTAAGGAGTTTCGTTGTGTCCTTTAACAGCCCCTGACTCCATCAACAGATCAGCTGGGATCAGTTTATTTACATAATTTTTTATTTACTTAATTTTAATTTATAATTATTTAGGTATTAATTTATTGTCACCAGAACTAAAGGTGTATGCAAAATTTCTGCTCAATCCCAGCAAATGGTTGAAAAAGAAAAATGGTTTGAACTTTTTGACGGAGAACTTACAAACAAACATATGAACAATGCAAGTTAAATAAAAGCTTGTTATAAAGCTTCGTATGCTCGTTGCAAATCGCTTCACGCTTTCGCCGCTGACTTTGCGTTCCGAATATGAAGAATGGCTGCTGGGGTTACTGCTAGCGCAATCTTCGCCGGAGCTATGGAGTTTTTTTGTCTCTATCTGCCATCGCTCTCAGCGCATTTCTAAAGTCTTCTAAATGCTTTTTATATGATTTTTTGAATGAAAAACACAGAAACAGCTACTAATTATTAATCTCTAAATGCCGGTTTAATTTAATTAAAGTCGAACGGTTCGTAAAAAACTGTTGAGTGACAATCAACGCGTAGCCTAAAATATGCTAAATTAGAATAGTTTCTTTCATTTGTAAAGAAGTGGTGTGTACTAATAATGAAGTCACTAAAATTCATCTTGGGGGTAGGGGGTTGAAGTTTGTTACAAATAACTTAAAGCAAATATTAACGGGCTTTCAGTTTATATAAAATCATCATGATTTACCTCAAGTGTTTAGCCATTTTCTTCAAGTACCTATAACACTTAAAAACAAATTATTTTATTGCACGTCGCGAACTATGTATATGTATGTTCAAAGTTTCATTCAAATAAATAAATATTAGTGAACTTTACACACAACGCCATCTAGCCCCAAACTAAGCGAAGCTTGTACGATGGGAACCAGATAACTGATAGAATACTTATATACTTTTTTGTGAATAAATACTTATTATACATAGTAACACCCAGACACAGAACAAACATCTATACTCACAAACTACCGCATGAATACTACCAAGAATCATTTGATATTTTATGATAGAACTAGCTAACCCGGCGAACTTCGTATCGCTTTAGAATGTTAATTTCCCGTTAAAAAGTATCCTATGTCCGTCTCCTAGTTTTAAGCTACCTCCCTACCAAATTTCAGCCAAATCGGTTCAGCCGTTCTTGAGTTAGAAATAGTGTAACTAACACGACTTTCTTTTTCTTTTTAACGGGAACGGGAACGGGAACGAGAACGGGAACTTAACACAACATTTGTTAATCCTAAAGCGATACAAAGTTCGCCGGGTTAGCTTGTATTTATATAGATAGGTAATATTAAATGGAGCTGGAGATAATTTAGTTGATATAAACTTCAGAATCACAACAAATTGCACTAGACATATCCCATTACACTGTGCTATGACTAAAATGTTTTACCTGTACAAAATTTCATCAGCTATGCTCAAAACTCTGTTTTGTGTCGTACTGCGAAAACTTTTAATAAATATTACTCCCGAGTTAGAACTTTTTAATTGCTCAAAAGTATTCTAAAACCAAAAAATGTTTTTTAGAATATTTTAAAAAGTTTTTCTTTGTTTTAAATCGCTGTTTCTCTGAATAAATAAAAATACAAATACTATTATGATACCTAATTAAAGTATTTACTGTTATTGGAAATCATTTTTATTTTTATTTATATATTAAGGCAGCGCCAACAGTACACATAATACACATTAAATACGTAAACATTTATGAAAAAGTATTATAGTATGTGACCCAATTACAGGCATGCACAGCATTGCTAATAAACCGCTCAATAGTTTAAATTGCGACGATGGGCTTGCAACCTGTCACGTATAGAATGCTACTGCAAAATGTGGGCAAGTGTAAAATGTAATTATTTGAACGTGACTACTCTTCAGACATCTTCAGTGATCTCAGTAACTGGAGAATCTGGGAAAATGTCTACGCTACTTGGGGACTACAGTCGTAATCTTATTTTATTTCAGTCGTGATCAAATTTCTTTTAAGACCTTGCAGTCTTCTATTTTTAACTCACTTAGCCTTGCTCACTCGCCTCAAGCCTCCTTCCTCGCTTAGAGATTCAATTAATAATCACTTCATATTTGCATACATTATGAAGCAGCTTCCGATGCACTAATGAAGATTGAAGTTAACTAATATAAAAATAACAGCTTTGTGGCTGTTATTTTACAACGCCATCTAGCCCCAAACTAAGCAAAGCTACTATGGGAACCAGATAACTGATAGAATACTTATATACTTTTTTTGTAAATACATAGTAACACTCAGACACAGAACAAACATTACGTACATCACACAAATGTTTGCCCTGGGTGGGTATCGAACTGAGTTACTGCCAACTGAGCAGTGAAGCCAGTCTGAATAGCGAATTAACTAAAAATAATTACGTCATAACAAAAAGGAACTACTTCAACATGTTGTGTAACTCTGAAATTTTTGAACATATCTTCTTACTTATAAATAAATAGATAAACTAGTAAATAAAGGTAAGATTATAATATATTACTACTCATTAATTCTATTCTTTTACGTGCATGCTAGTTTTTTTTTACTCAAGCACACGTTTACCAATTCGGCTCAGTTTATTCGAAATATCTTAACACATTTAGCCACATTTTAGCAGGAGATGGCATTAATTACGGGACAGATCGTCATAGTAACTATCTACTCGAATGTAGCACCTAATTATCTGTCTTTTTAAGGTTCCGTACCCAAAGGCTAAAAACGGGACCCTGGTCCCTATCCGTCCGGGGTCTGTCCGGGTCTGTCCGGGGTCTGTCTATCCATCTGTCTTTTACAGGGACTCTCATATATAGCTAGACAGATGATGTATTTCTGTTGCCGCTATATAACAAGAAATACTAAACACAGAAAAATAATTATTTAATTGGGGCTCCCATACAACAAACGTGTTTTGCCATTTTTTATAGACACCCTTTGTGCGCGAGTCCGACTCGCACTTGGCCGGTTTTTTTAGTTCGGTTTGGAGACACATATTTAATTACGTAGTAGCAATTATTGCGTGCCAGCTCGTGTAACAGGGCGCCGTATATTCTGTCTGAAGGATTTAGGAAATTAACAAGAGGTACTTGTGTACTGGTTGGGTTGAGGTGAAACACAGAGGATGAGGGCGATATTGTTTGCAAACATGGCTTGATTGCCTTCCAAAGTTTAATAGAAACACGCAATATTGTGGATTACCGACAAATGAGAACAGTTTGAAAGTGCAACAAATTAGTCTACTATGAGTACCTACACTACAAACACGCCAAATAATGCAAACAAACAAACTAACCAGGTTTCCATGTTTAAATGTATTTTTCAACCAACGAAAAAAGGAGTTCTTAATTTGACGCGTATACACAAATATCTACATATTATATTTTATTTTTTTATTTAGGGCATAATCTTTTACCTGGTGATATGATTTAGATTTTTTTAAGGTATTGAGAATTCTCGAAGTGCATTGCGAACAATCCACCAACATTCCCATATAAATTATAATGGAGAATTAATAGTTCCTTCATAAACCTTAAAAAGATAATATCGTCTCTTGACTTTTTCGTTGGTCGAGACATTTTCGTCGGTTTTTATAAAATTGTAAGCATATTAGGGGAATGTAATGTTAGTTGGAAAAAGGAGTATCCCTTTTCCGCATTTGGAAAAGTATATTATAGGTTTTAGATTTAATTTATATGGGACTATCTCAGAGCTTTCTAGAAGTATTCAAATCGGAGCAGCCGCTAATACGGAGTGTACTTATATGGGAAAAGTTTCCATTACATACATACCAAGCTAATAAAAGCGTTAATGAAATATAATTAAAAAAAACACGCTTTTTTTTTAGTTTTTTTGTATTGTCATCCTTCCTTAATAAGTATGCAAAGTTTCAAATTAATCCGACGTTTTGAAGTAGGTGGTCAAAATCACGTTCAAAGATTGCGTTACATACATATAACCCAAGCTAATATCGTAAAAGCGTGTTAAATAAAAACCGGCCAAGTGCGAGTCGGACTCGCGCATGAAGGGTTCCGTACTATTATCAAAACGGCAAAAAAATCACGTTTGTTGTACGGGAGTCCCACTTAAATATTTATTTTATGCTCTTTTTAGAGAAATACATCATCTGTGAAAATTGCAACTGTCTAGCTATCACGGTTCATGAGATACAGCCCTGTGACAGACAGACGGACAGACAGACGGACAGCGAAGTCTTAGTAATAGGGTTCCGTTTTTACCCTTTGGGTACGAAACCCTAAAAAACAAAGTCCTATTTGAGAACCTGCCCTATTTTTAATGTTGTTTATAAAGTAATCGTTTGTCTATGGTAGTTTCGAGCCTATTAGCTATTCATAACTGAAACTCGTATTTCCAGTGAACAAGATACTGAGGACGTATCGGTATCTTTGCATTGGATTTAACAAGGAGAGAGCTATTCCCAGAGACCGGAATAATGTAGTGACCAACGTAACAAGACAAGACCTACAACTCAACAATAACTAAGCGACTTTCGAATCAAATTGCTTTCCAGGAAATTTTATTATTGTTATTCGATTTTATAAGCCAATAGTTTTAGCTGTCTTTATTTTGTAAAACATTTTGATTAGGTACTCGAAACACTCGTTCACATTGTTTTATAATACTTTTTTTATATTACTTTATCGCAATCTAAAAATGCGTCTTTAGAATTGAGGAATTTCTTTGAATATTCAAATAAATTTATCGGATTCTTAGTCATATATTGTCTACACTTATGCAAGTCATAATAATCATAAGTTTGTAATATCCATGCAATATGATTTAAACAGATATAAGGGGTAAAAAGCCGTGAAGGTCGCGAAGTGAGATGTATCTCGACATTTAATCATACATCAGTGAATTTTTCTGTTCGAAAAATGTATATTTAACACTTGCTTACGGTGAAGAAAAACATTGTGAGGAAACCAGATAGGATTATTTCATCAACCTGTCACGTGTGGAATGCTAACTACTGCACAATGCAAGGCATGTGCCAATTGTAATATTTAGATTATCCTCTGGCTGCCCCCTTTAGAAATTTAAAGATCTGAAATTTATGAGAGGATGTCTACCGAACATTACCAATTACATTCGTGATCCTATTTTAGTTTTGTTTTTAAAGTTAATAGACACTAACACTCGTGGCTTGTAAGGCTATGACAGGAGCGTCAGCTTTGACTGCATTTTCTGCGTTGACAATCTATAAGTACTTAGGTACTAATATTATAAATGCGAAAGTAACTTTGTCTGTCTGCCTGTCTATGACGTTATCACGACCAAACCGCTGGGCCAATTGTGATGACGTTTCATTAGAGATAGTTCAAAGTCTTGGGACGGACATAGGCTACTTTTTTCCCTTTCTTTTTAATATCCGTAATTTCAATGTTTTACGATAAAGTTGTCAAAATTGTCTGAATCTATGCGGACAAAGTCGCGGGTAAAAACTAGTAGTGTCCATAAGGGGTAGAGAAAAACGTTAAGACAAAATGTCAAGCCTTGTACGTTGTACGGTTATAGACTTCACCTATATATTAATGCACACACACACTACTACGTATTATGACTGGTCTCGCAGCTCAGTTGGTAGTAGCTCTGCCTTCTGCGTTGTAGGTTGTGGATTCTTTTCCCTCCCAGGATAAACATTTGTGTGATGAACACAGATGTTTGTTCTGTGCCTGGGTGTTGATATGTATAATAAGTATGTATTTACAAAAAAAAGAATATAAATATTCTTTCTGCTTAGTTTGGAGCTAGATGGCGCTGTGTGTAAAGTCCGCTAATATTTATATATTTTTAATATTATTGACAAACTACTATTGTTGTCGAAAGGTAAAATTTGTATTTTGGTTTATAATGGATAAACTCAACATTACTGGACCGATTTTAAAAATCCTTTGACTAAACTATCAAAAGCTACATTATCAGATCAGCGAGTAGCGTAGGCTATAATTTATTTTTAAAAATTAGAGGTCCTTACTAGAATTGCAATAATGTAATTTAAGGTATTAAAGGCAGATATTTCATTCAATTTAAACCATTAGTTTAAGAATTATAACTAGTCAAAGTTTCTTATTTTGTCACTCACTCTCTCACTCACCTACGCACTTCTAGCAGACATAGAAGCTTCAAATTTGGAATACAATTAGTGTTTAGTGTATGAATCCTAAAAAAACCAAGTGCCAAGTACAAGTCGGATTCGCGCACGAAGAGTTCCGTACCATTAGCTATCACGGTTCATGAGATATAGCCTGGTGACAGACAGACAGACGGACAGAGGAGTCTTAGTATTAGGGTCCCGTTTGGGTATGGAACCCTAAAATCTAACATCGTCTCCTGTCTTCTCGATTGGTCGAAATATTTCGTTGATTTCCTTTTTAGTTATTAAAAGTGTTTATTTTGTTGCTATTATTTAATCAATGAATTGATAATTAATTAATTGTATTTCAGTATTATTACTTTGCATCCGATTTGCTATTGAATGCTTATCAATATGTCTATAGTGATCAAATTAGTATTAATTAGCAAGGTTAGTGTGCTGGCAGATAATTGAAAGGTCGATTGGCAGGCTGGTAATCCTAATAATATTATAAATGTGAAAGTTTGTGATAAGGCTGCTATGTTTGTTCCTCAATCAAAAACAAACGGCAAACCGGATTAAGATGAAATTTGCTGTAGTATGTAGATTAAAAATCAGAATAAATAAATGAAAAAGATGATAAAAAAACTCAAAAAGGATAATTTTGGTATTGATGGCGTTGGTGTGCAACAAATCTGACATCACAGACTAAAAACATTTAGTCGTCATAGCAACGCAGTTTCGACTAATGAATGATACGCATTCTACCAAAATTCGTAGGTAGGGAAAAAATTAGAAGCTGTCTGAAATAGCTTTTTTCTGTGTGATTATTACAAAAAAAATTGACAGAACAACGTTTATCACGGGTCGGCTAGTGTTTGATAACAATGCATCACTTATTACTTGTAAAATGCGATGGAACGAAATAACTTTCCAAATTAGCATGTTACTACGTTTATGTGCGTCCATGTACGTAATTAAATGCAGCACGCGTGCTTCACATACAAATTCACGGGTCCTTTGCAAGTGAAGCTTTACTTGCAAAGGACCCGGAAAGATCATATTTTATTCTTTAGTCTTATTCATCATATTCTAATCCTACTTAATATTATAAATGCGAAAGTTTGTGAGTAAGTGGGCGTGTGTGTGTGTGTGTGTTTGTTACTCTTTCACGCAAAAACTACTGAACGGATTAAAATAAAACTTTACAGTAATACAGCTTATACATCAGAATAACATAGGCTACTTTTTATCCAGGTACCACGCGTCCGTCTGTCTGTCACAGGGATGTATCTCATGAACCGTGATAGCAAGACAGTTAATTTTTTTTCAGACGATGTATTTCTGATGCCGCTATAACAACAAATACTAAAAACAGAATAAAATAAATACGAGTATTTAAGTGGGGCTCCCATACAACAAATGTGATTTTTTTGCCGTTTTTTATAGGTAATGAATGGTACGGAACCCTTCATGCGCGAGTCTGACACGCACTTGGCCGGTTTTTTTTATGTTTTTATAACGAGATGTTTTAACGCGTGTAAAACGCTCCAAGGCGACAGTCCTTTATGAAGCACTTTGACCGGAAATGAGATTCGCGATCGATATCCAGAAGAGGCTAAAGTGTATTAGGAACTTATCAATATGTTTGATGGGTTTGCTAACTTCCCTCGTGTCCAGTCTGATGAACTAAGTGCATAAATAGAGTTTATATTTTCATAACTTAATATAAAGTTAAATAGGATCGCGACAGCAATTCCCAAGTAAACATTCTCTGTTTTCCAGACGCTCGGATATCTGAATATGTCTAAAGGGCTTAGTCAAAGGCACGTCCTAATATTTTGTAGTAGTTAGTTCATTCCTTAAGTGACAGGTTGCAAACCAGCAGGGCTATTTTGTAAAAACATGATTATCATGTTATGGGACTGATTATATTATGGGACATGATCATGTTATGATGCATTCAATATCATAACATGATATTCATGTTTTTTACAAAATAGCCCTGCAGTTGCCGCTTAGACGAATACTTTATTAATTTTATACATGATGCTTCATAGATGCATAAAATGTAGTGTAGGTATGCCAAAAGGGTTTGCTTAACTTCATCTGTGTGAACAACGTTTGCTTTGAGGTTTTGAGGCTTCAATAGTTTGACCTTTTTTTCGATATAGAATACTTTGCAAAAGTCTGAAATTTTCGGTTTAAATTAATTCAAACTTAAGTAGATACCTAAGTAAGTACTTAGTCCAAACTCAATTATGCAAATTCTCAATCTGTTGATTATTACGCTTCCTGTTAATTTTGTAAATTTTCTAATTTGTTTCTTACTTAATTAAATGGTTAAATTTCCGTGGTGTTCCTCTAATTTAATACATTTAGTTTGAATACCGCTTTAATTTGACCACTTCAGGTTAAGAGCGTAAAAACCTTTAAAAAAAACGAAAACCTAACTTTAATAATTGCAGTTTTACTAACTTTTAAAAATACTACGGGTATTCATTCACTTTTAAAATAACTTGATTTCCATGTGGAATAGTCGTGGTAAGCCGTACGCTGGGTATAAAAAATCCTTTTTCAATTCAATCATGATTGTTCCGTCAGCCTTTGTTCCGGGGTAGGGAGGTATAGAATTAAAAAAAATAGGATCACGACTGGTAATCCCCAAGTACGGTAGACATCCTATCAGATCTCCAGACGCTCAGATCCATGAAGATGTCTAAAGGAGGCAATTAAATTAAAGGCGCATTCAAACCTTACATTTAGCGCATGCTGCATGCATATTGAATTATGATACCAATTCTTAAATTGTAAAGTGTATCTAGGTAGTGAATCCTAATCCTAATAATATTATAAATGCGAAAGTTTGTGATAAGGCTGCTATGTTTGTTCCCTAATCAAAAATAAACGACAAAACGGATTAAGATGAAATTTGCTGTAGTATGTAAATAAAAAATCAACTTATAATCCGAAAAACAACCCTTAAATAATAAAAACATAAAAAGGATCATTTTGGTAATGGCGTTGGTGTGCATAAAATCTGACATCACAGACAAAAAATATTAAGTCGTCATAGCAACGCAGTTTTGACTGATGAATGATACGCATTCTACCAAAATTCGTAATTTATTTTATCAGTATAGGGTTTGTAGCGAAAAAATTGGAAGTTGCCTGAAATTGCTTTTTCCTATGCGATTATTAAAGATTGACAACGTCTCAAAAAACAAGTAGGTTTTTTATGTGATAAGCTGTTATTGTAGTTTAGATTTAGTTTTGTCGTTACATTGTAAGAAACCCGTACCTAAGACACGTAATTCAATATAGTCAATTACTCGTACATTCGTCTGTATCCCTCTTTCCGGATTAGTTTTGTGTAATCGCCGTAAAGTTAAGGACCTGTGCGCAGGTGGCACGTTCCTAAATTACCTATTCACTCAAAAGTCTCTCCACGGAAATAAGTCGTAGGTAAGTTCACGCGCGAAACATCGCTATGTTTTATGATGATGTACTTGTACTCGTAACATGCCTACGAGTTCTGGATATTTTTATAGCTGTACGTACTACCTACTCTTAGTTCGAGGAGTAATAGAATGTGTGAAAGGATACCAAATAGTGTTGTTTTTCGAGGATGGAATATAGAATCGACGATCGATAGGGGGTTAGCATGAACCAGTATCGTATCGACAAAGTATCGTCCAAATGCCAAAAATGAAACTTTTAGCATACAAAAAGTGTCAGTTTTGATAGTGGTTCGTGCTCAGGCCACAGGGATTATCTATGAAGTAATTTTATGCGTTGTGTTAGGATTTTTGGTGCCCATTAAAACAATTTTGTACAGAAATTCGTACGAAATTTTTCAAGAAAATTGGATACCGAGCATCGAACTGACCGTCGCTTTTCAAATTGAATGAGTACCTACTTTGGCATCTCCAAAGTATTCACCTTGGGAATAGCCATAAAACCGGCCCCTAAATGGATTTCCGCACATTTCGAATTTTTAAATCCTCTTCGACAGCTTTATATAAATATCGTTTTCTGTCTTTGCAAGAAACGTCTTTTAGTCCTTTGTAACATTGAACTCTACAAGGTACAAAGGTATGTACCACCTGAGGTACGTTCACTAGATAAATTATAATTTTAAGGCCGGATTTAAAAAAACAAAGCGCCACCTTTCAGAAATTGTACCTCCCAAGATTTTACAGAACGACCCAGTTCAAGAAATCCTTAAGTCCACTTAGGGACTTTATGCACCAGCAGCACCGCCTGTTAAAGTCATTGTCTATAGTTTTGTCCGTTTAAATCGTTACTAATTTGTCCCAATGTACTGTATCTTGGAGACACTATTAATTCTGCTTTAACTGACATTCCAGTGATTTGACTTCACAAAATTTCAACATCAAAAAAAATCTAAATCCTTTCCTTTATCGATTGTAATTTAATTTAACTGTTTTTCAACCGACAAAAAAGGAGGTTCTCATTTCGACGCATATACCTATATATTTTTTGCTTTTTTTGGTCCCATTAAAATTGTATGAATAATAGTTTCTTTCATAAAACATTCAAAAAACTATTATCGTCTTTTGACTGTTAGGTTGTCGAAACATTTTCGTCGGGTTTCTTTATAGTTTTTAAAACGTAATCATGTATTTTTTTAAAGAAACTATGTACCTACCTACTATACTCAGGGCAAGTAAAGTAGAAGAAGCAAAGGTAAGACATACAAAAGGTCTAGGAATATGAGCCCATTCATTTTAAAGATTCCTTTTCAAACAAAAGAGAAAATACCCTTTGAGAAAATACACGCTCTCAAGAGCAAATAGACCATAGCAACACACCATATTCGCAATAATACACACATGTGATTCTCGTTCTCTACGAAGGAGATTTATTTGAAATGTATGGCACTCGTATTAAATTGTACCACCTACAATTTAATACTAGGGCCATAAATAATCATAAATAAAAAATAAATATATGGTCTAACATAATATGGTCCCTAAACAAAAAAAAACAAATATTTTAGTTGCGCATCCGTGTCTGATAAGTAAAAATATTGACAGTTTCGTTCCATGATGTCTGCGCTGCCATGATCAGATATGTCTGTTACTCACACAGAATAACCGCGAATCTAGGTTGTATTGCACAACCCTATCATGTCATGAAACATTTTTAATGCCATTGCAATACAATAGCGGCTTCGACGGACACCAGAAATAATAAGAAATACTTTTATTTTATTTCAAAGAAATATGTACTTTTATTTGATTTTCAAGATTTTACTTTCTAGAAACTTAAGATCACAACTGTAGGTAATTCCCAAGTGCAGTAGACATCCTCTCAGATCTCCAGGCACTCAGATCCTTGAACATAATATGGGTTAGTCAAAGGCACGTCAAAACATTACATTGGGCACATATTCACATTTTGCAGAAGATAGTATTCCAGGTATTCCGGCGACGGGCTGCAACCTGTTAAGCGAACAGGTTGCAAGCCAGTCGCCGCATACAATAATAGTATCTGGTTTCCTCACGGAACACTGGTTTATTTTACGCAAACAAGTTATATGCTACGAATTTTCGTCAATGCCCTACCTAGAAATGTATGTGACGAAACCCGTATGGACGTCTCAACAGACTCCGGACACAAAGCTGGTAAACTTTGAAAGGTCCCAGTTAGGTATGTGAGAGCCGGAACTGCAACCGTGTTGAATAAAATTAGTTACGAGAGCGAAAAGCGGAGAACTAAGACGAATAAGGCGAAACACGAATTGTAACCAAAATGCTGAAATTGTTTGCTTATTCCCAGCTTGTTTTTGCTTTAGAATTGGCTTTGAATATCTCAAGCATAATGAAAATTAAACAATGGCGACCTCTATCGACGCAATTAATACAACGTTGGATTTTAGAACGGATTGCATAGGTATTACGGTTGGAAGGCGAAACTGCGAATCACGAGTCTATAACTGGTTAAATCTTGTATTATTCAAACATGATAGCTAAGACAAATGTTGTGTCTTTCGTAATTAACTGTACAAACGAATATTATTGATTAGTCTATAGGTCGCTAACATTATGTTAGGGTTTGTATCCATCTACGCCGAGTTGGCGTAGCTTACAATGACTGCGCTCGACATTATCAAACACGATTATTTGAACGCTGTTATTAGTCCACTCCGCACAGTTCTGCGTAGATAGACTCACCTTAACTCAATGTTTGACAACCTATAGACTTTTCAATAACTAGCCGACCCGTGACAAACGTTGTTCTGTAAATTTTTCTTTTGTAATAATCACATTGGAAAAAGCTATTTTAGCAGGCAGCTTCCAATTTTTTTACGTTTTTACGTTTTCCCGAAAACTTAAATTTTTCCCAAGACGTAAAATTATGTAGTAAGCTCAAAATTCCTATTTTTTTTTTAACTTTTATTTTCTAGAAACTCTCTGCTTGTTAACTCCTGTAGATATTTCTGTAGGTTTGTTAATTATTTTAAAATAATATTGCGTGGATACTGTGACCATTTCTGTGAGAATATTATTTAAGAATACAGGATTTATTTATACTAATTAAGTGTTTTATGGAAATCCGCTCCGGGTTTTTTGTTCAAAATGCGCCCAATTTCATGTCGCACTTTTCTAAAGCGTAAAGCATGTATTTTGCTCGTGTATGTATTTATCTCGCTCATTATCATTCCTCGGTGATCCGCTCTGCTAGAACGACCTACGTGTTTTTTTTTAAGAGAATGATGAAGAGCATCTGAATTGTCTTGAAACGTCAGCAATACAAGAACTAAAACCGACCAAGTGCGAGTCGGACTCGCGCACGAAGGGTTCCACGTACCATTATCTATAAAAACGGCAAAAAAACACGTTTGTTGTATGGAAGCCCTATTTAAATATTTATTTTATTCTGTTTTTAGTATTTGTTGTTACAGCGGCAAAAGAAATACATAAATTGTGAAAATTACAACTGTTTAGCTATCACGGTTCATGTGATACAGCCCTGTGACAGACAGACGGACAGCGAAGTCTTAGTAATAGGGTCCTGTTTTTACCCTTTGGGTACGAACCCTGAAAACATAGTAATTAGCCGTATTTAAAGTTAAAATAAGTAACCACCTCGATAGTTTTATGTAAATGTAAATGTAAATGTAAATGTAGTAAATATAGTAAATGCAAAGAAAACAAAAATAATGCAATTCAGACCACATCAGAAAAGAATTTTAGACCTAAATATAGTCAAACAAAAATATAAAATAGAAGAAGTAAAAGAATTTAAATTATTAGGGATAACTATAGATACTCATTTAAACTAGAAAGAACACGTTGCTTATATAAAATCAAAATTATCGCAATTTATCTATGCTCTAGGAATAATAAAAACAAACACGAATTATGAGTCTGCACTTTCTGCATACTATGCCTATGCTCACTCTTGGTTCAGGTATGGTATAATTATGTGGGGACATAGTACTGATGCACATGACCTTTTTATAATGCAAAAGAAATGCTTACGCATATTAGTAAATATACATCAACCAGAAAGTTGCAGACAACACTTTATAAACAAAAATATACTAACCCTTCCTTCAATATATATCTTAGAAATTGCTCAATTTGTACGAAAACATTTAACATATTTTGAATTTAATAAAAATCCACGACGAAATAACAAACTAGTCTTACCAGCTCCTAAATTAGAAATGTTTAGAAATAGTCCTTATTATAGAGCAATTTTAATATACAACCAAATACCTGACATTATCAAAAATGAAACCAAAAATTTATCATTTAAAAACAAATTAAAAAATCTCCTTATTAAAAAAAGCTGTTATTCAATAGCAGAATTTATGGAAAACGATTTATAAAACTAAAAAAATGATACTTAGTAAATACACAATTAAATAAACAAATATAAAAATAAATTAAATAATATTTAAATATATAATAATATTTTTAAATATATAGATATATAAATATATTAATACTAATATTTTTACTATTAGAATAATTTTAATTTTAGATTTTATTTTGCTATGTCCTAACAGGACCCATGTACTAATACCAATATTACTTACCCTATCATAAGACCTATACCTACTATGTATTGTACATGATGCAAATAAATAAATAAATAAATAAATAAATAAATAGTTTTAATTCTATAATTCCAAGAGGTGGTTTTGAAAATATGTTAGAATAATCTATACTTATAATAAATCTGTAGAGAGGTCAATTCTGTACATGAAATATATTTCCAAAATAATCTATACTTATAATAAATCTGTAGAGAGGTCAATTCTGTACATGAAATATATTTCCAAAATAATCTATACTTATAATAAATCTGTAGAGAGGTCAATTCTGTACATGAAATATATTTCCAAAATAACTATCAGGGGGTGATTAGGGATCGATACTGATGCCAAAAATGCAATCAGTAAAATTTTTGTCTGTCTGTCTGTCTGTCTGTATAACCGTTATAGAAACAAAAACTACTCGACGGATTTTAACGAAACTTGGTACAATTATTTTTCATACTCCTGAGCTGGTTATTATACTTTTCATCACGCTACAATCAAAAGGAGCAGAGCAGTGAAGGGAAATGTTGGGAAAACGGGAGAAGTTACTCCATTTTTTAAGCTTCCGTCGCGTGTGCAACTTGAATGGTTAAAGCTACACAAAAATCATGTATGACGGAAATGTTCTCCTTAAAATTATATAAAAAATATCCCACGACAGCATATGTCTATCTTTTATGGTTGACTTACAATAACACGTGTAACTCCCGATAGCTTAGCAGTTCGAAGCTTTCTGATTATATGTGTCTACTCTTACGTTTATAACACTCAGTCATCCCTCATTAAAAAAGTTAACATTATTAACTATTCCATAAAAAAAGAATCATAGAAATCGTGTGATACTACGCAGCCGGACCCACCGTGGATAAGGGTTAATTTTAATGCAGTTACAAATCTATGGAATTGTACGAATTGTACTCCAAAAATCAGCAATTGTACTAGAAGGGGTCAAAAAAAGCTGTGAAAAAAAACGTTTTATATAAAGACATTCTGTAGTATATTTAGTATCAGCATTGCACCCGTGCGAAGCCCGGGCGGGTCGCTAGTAATTAATATAATTGGTTAATATAATTTAATAAGACACTATGAGTATTATAAGCAGAGTCTTATACACACAATATGGTTGTTAAACTGAAGCAAGAAAACATTATTAATAATCGGATGAAAATTATAGGTCACAGTATATATTTAACAGTAGGAAAACTAGTACTCGTTTTATGAGAGCGCAATTAGGTTTTACTAGGAACTTATTAGGACTTTCTCCGTTATATTTATCACAAATGCTGAAACAATCTAAATAAAAGCTTGTTTTTAGGGTTCCGTACCAAAAGGGTAAAAACGGGACCCTATTACTAAAACTTCGCTGTCCGTCTGTCTGTCTATCTATCTGTCTGTTTGTCTGTCTGTCTGTCACAGGGCTGTATCTCATGAATCGTAATAGCTAGACAGTTGAAATTGTCACAGAATATGTATTTCTGTTGCTGCTATAACAACAAATACAAAAAACAGAATAAAATAAATATTTAAGGGTTGCTCCTATACAACAAACGTGATTTTTTGGCCGTTTTTATTATTACACCAAATAACGGATAGTAGGTATTCTTAAAAGTGACGATAGGCTTTCAACCGACATGGAATAACAATAGCAAAATGTTTATTTATTATTGATTTATTTCATTTTTAAGTACCAATTATAATGTTTGGACGTGCCTCTGATTACCCCCGACAAAAAAGTAAAAGCTCTAAAAGTGCTAACAATTCCATTTCCTCATCCCCGTATCCTCGTATCATAGCTAAACTTTTTAATGATATGAGAGTTACTTGATAGCTAATTTACGGTACAGGAAAAAAATGCAGCAAATAAGATTATGTGAGTAAAGTTAACAAACTTTTAAGTGCTCATTGGTAGTTCTACGTCAAAATACACCATATTCGGGTCTGTTTGTTGACAAAGTTCTGGCAGCGAATGTATTTATACGACATACAGGGTGTGTTGTGTATGTCGTATGTATACCATCGACAACACAGCCTATAGACCGCATGCAAGGCGAACACTATCAAACAACACATTAGGCTGATATAAGACACCGAGCGCGATTCACAATGCATTTATTACCGTTCGTTTGAAGAAATGAAGCCATTAGGCGTTTATTGAGCTATGTGGTCGAAGGTTAAGATTGGTCCCTAAAAACTGAAGAGACAACTACCTACACCTACCCCTACAAATTCCACTTGTATACCAAACTGCTTCATCAACTTATAACTGTTTTTGTATCGGTGCCAAAAACATCATTTTTTGGAATTTTTTTTTTTTTTTTTTTTTTTTTATGATACTCGATGAAAATGCACAGTCTGAACATCCAGTTTCCGATTACGGGAGTGGTCTTAGGGTTCCTACACAAAACCGCGATACGATGCGATACGACACACGCCGCACGCAGAAGAATTGGATGACAGCGGATTTTTGCGATGCGATGCGTATTCGTATGTGTGTGTTATGTGGGAGCCGTTTACATCCTGTATACGCAAAAAGTACGGACGCTTATTTTCTGGAGGGCATATATTACACTTTTTTAGGTTATACAAATAAGTTGTTACATTTCTATAGGGTAGAGAGGTAGAGGTAAGCAAATGTTATTATGCCATAGACGATAACATGAATGATAAATACTAATTGTAATTTATTCTTTATTTCTAATGAACCTAATTATTTCCGTGTTAGAATTTATTTTGACATTTTAAATTTATTATGATCACAATATTTAATTACTATTTGTATTATTATTATTTTAATTTTTGAATATGTTATAAATTTGATATGATGCCTTCATAGGCAGAATACATTAATTAACATCTTCTGTATATGTATTTCAAGTAATAAAGAAAGTTTTACTTTGACTTCAACTTAAATTAAAGTAAAGTAATATCATAAAAGCATGCTCATAAAATACCGTTCTAATAGAACAGTGTTCCGCAAACATTTTGTGAGATATCCTTATTTTTCCAAGGCACACCAACTAATGACCACGGTACACCAGTGTGCCGCGTTACACACTTTGCGGAACACTGCTATAGAATACCGGTTGTGTTATTTACTACTTCGGTTATACTATGTGTGAATTGCAGCACCTGCCCGATTAATTAAACGATTGATTTCAAGAGCCAGTTTCTCTCAAGCCTCTAAGGAATTTATAGTTGTGGGTTTATACGCTCCAGTTGCTCTTAATATAAGTTTCTGAACCCCTGACAACCCACCCTCTCATCTTAGTCTTACTTCCTATTATCCTAACAATATTATCATAATCTATTTATAATATCTTAATATTGTAAATGCGAAAGTTTGTGAGGATGTTTGTATGTTTGAAAATCAATCAGGCCTAAACGACAGAACGGATTAAGATGAAATTTGATATAGATATAGTTGAAAAACATACCCAAAATGATAAAAAAAAATGCAAAATGGAGAATTTTGGTATAGATGGCGCTGGTGTGCAAAAATATGACATCCGTTTTGACTACACATGTCACGGGTCGGCTAGTAATGTCTAAGTTTTCATTGCAAATTTAATGTAAATAATATAAAAACTTTTGCGTTACTGACTGACTGGTTTATGTTAATAGACACTAGACAGCCTAAACTACTGGTCCTATAAACTTGAAATTTAAAGGGTGTGTAAGGGTGCACTAAGAAAGGAATTTCCTAAATTTAAACCAAAGGGGTGCAACGCAATCGTAATGGTTACCAAAACAAACTGGTCTTTTAGAAATATACTAACATTTTGTTTCACGCATTAAGGTAAATACTTGTTTTGGTAACGAATAATGTTTAAATTATAAGAAAAATCAAGTACTTAGGTTACAAAAAAAAACAGAAATGTCAGAGCTCATTTTGTGGTAAACAGAAGCAATTGTTAACAATATCGTACACGATATTCTTAAAAAATATTAAATAATTTGACATTTTGAACAAAATGGACGAAAAATCGGTACGACACTGTATTTTCGGAAAAGTATTGATCAATATATACCTGAAAAACGATATTTTTTCGATGTTTTTTGGATTGATTGTAGCAATCACACTTCGTACAAACTCTGGGGACCACAGCAAAGTCTTCTGGACCTCGTATATCGCTTAACGAACGATCACTCGACAATTAAGACTACTTCCTAGCCGGCCCATTTCAAACGTAAATATCTCGGGACCCCTTCTATTACAATTCCTGATTTTTGGGGTACAATTAGTACAATTCCATAGAATTGTAACTGCATTTAAATTATCCCTTAACCACATATGGGTCCGGCTGCGAAGTATCACACAATAGGTAAATGTATTATTCTCATTCATAAACAAAAAATGCGAAAGTTTGTGAAAACGTTTACGTACGTTTAAACGTTACGTTTACATACGTTTTCACAAACTTTCGCATTTTTTATATTTTTTGTTTGATGTGATTTATATTTGTGATGATTTTATATTTGTTGGATAATCACGTCGAAGCGTTGAAATTGTTATGGATGAAACTAGATAAAAATATGTATTATGTTTATTATATAGTTTGGAATCTGTAAAGAGCTACTTATTTTATAGGTACCACGTAAATAAACTCGTGGGTGAAAGCTAGTTTAGGTGATATGTGAAATGATTGGATATTTGTATGGGCCGAGTCTACCCGGATAAGACGGAAAAAGTGATAAAACTGCATTATCTTGAACACCATCTAACATAAAAAGAAACTGTCTATATTTTACGTAGCTAGTATGAATATCTAACGAATTATATATAAATAAACTGTTTAGCTATTCATAGTTTTGATTAAAAACGAAACTAGTGTTTTTGAAGAGCCAACTTTGGAAAATAATAATCTATCCAGAAAAGTTTCACCAATCGTGTTTCTGTCTCTAATTTATCTAGATTATATCCTTAAATTATCTTTGTCATAACAAACAAAACTGTATGTTTTGCGGTTATTGAGAAAAACTATTCTGCATTCGTTAAAAACATTTATTACTCGTCTTAAATTAATGATTGTATTTAAGTAGCTTAAAGCTTTAGTAGCAAAAATTACTAGAAAAATTAAAGCTGCTAAAACCGCCGCTAATCATAGACAGTTCGCTTTTGTAATTGTATAATTTATAATGAGTTAAATGTTAAACTGTTCAGTCATATTGCCGGTGGGTTTTGCTTTGAAATATTTTAAAGTTATAACAATATTTTAGCTAACAGATACGACTGTTTATGAGTAAAAGTTGTACAACGAATGTGGTAAACTCAACTCAAATGTATATTGTCAAAAATAATTTATAGCGAGTGCCCGAATACCGTATGATACACATTTTGTTAGAATTATAGGGTTCCAGGCACGATCCGATATGAAACGCCCTTTCCAAGGCGATATGCTAATATTTACGTCCCCACCCAAAGAAAGAAGGTTATAATTTCAACCACGTTCTTTAAATTTACCTTTTAAAAGCGTTGATATTTTTACTACGTGTCGCTTCTAAAAATTTCTGTACAGGGCGGAAGAAAATAAGATAAAAGAAGAGATAAAATTCGCGGAGCTTATTCGGGTTTGTTGATGCAGGTCACGGCATGAATTTATCACAGGTCTACCTTAGGTACTTTGGGGGTAATTGAGTGGAACAGAGGGTTCTGCCTGCAAACTGTGGATCACAGTTTGATGTTCGTCTCGCTCAGGAGAATCGGAAATGAACGGTCTTATTTGCATTCTGTGATTGATTTGTTATGATTTCCAAGCCTCATGGCTATGCAGTATTATTACTGCTAGTTTTGTTCAAAGATAGCGCATAAACTTTTGTTTCTATGACTCACTTACTTTATTCTAGACTTAAAAAAAACATTGTTGGCCCAGTGGGAGGTACCTCGACTTTCATGTCGAAGATCGTGGGTTCGAATCCCGGCGTGCATCAATGGATATTTCTGTTCGAAAAATTTATATGCGCATCAAAAACATGTCCTTAAAACGGTGAAGGTAAACATCGTGAGGAAACCAGTTAGTATTCTTGTAAGCGGCAATGGGCTTGCAACCTGTCACGTATGGAATGCTAACTACTACAAAATGAGGGCATGTGCCAAATACTACCCCCACTAGACATCTTCAAAGGATCTAAGCGTCTGGAAAACTGAGAGGATATCTACCGTACTTGGGGATTACAGTCATGATCCTTTTTTTTTTTATAAAATAAATGATGGTGTGGATATTTTAAAAACTAATCAAAACTACTATGGTAAAAATCAAAACTACTATAGATAGATTACTTAACTTATTATTTCGATATCAGTTAAATAAAAATCTAAAGTTATCTTCACTACATAGTAGTCCACGCCAGTATGCCCCTTAAGTTTTTCTGCTTTCTTGGTACATACCTTTACAACAAGGTAAACAGTTCCCTATCAATTTATCCCCTTACCAAAAACAAATGTAAGGTAGCTGTGTCCAAATGGCTACGAACGCTAGATTACAGACAGACTGAAGATTTACTCTCCCCCCCAAGCTAAATTTCCAACATTAAAACCAATAATTATATTTTCTATGTATTTATCGTGACCAAATTTCCTGTGCACTCCCGTAACTTCCCTTCTAACACCAACCATCATCTTTTTTTTCGTTCAGCCACAACGCACTCATGCTTACACATACACATGCACACGTGCATACACACACACATACACATACACATTCACACACGCATACACTCACACTACCTACGCACACCCAGTTTTACTCAACTAACACTCACCGACACACCTTACCTACTATACCTATACACCTACTATAATATTGGGCACTGTAATGTTATACTTTTGTTTCAATTTAATTAGTACCAAACTACTTACGTTTATTTAATCCTTTCATCTCTCTTTTACCATTGTTTGTACCTTCACCTTCGCTAGTTGTATTGTTACATAAATATATTGCACTACCCGTGGAGTGGGGGCACTGGTGACCTGTAATACAGGTGTCAAACCTACCTCAGGCACCAGTCTCTCACAAAGCAGGTTTGCATTAATGTATACCTTACTATAATACTTACCGCCTAAGCCTTATTACTGTTAATGCTTACCTTTGTGAGAGTAAATAAATAAACTTTATTATTATTATTATTATTAATAAAGTATAAAGCAAAGTCGCTTTCCGCTTCCCGCGTCTGTATGTAATATGTATGTATGTTTGCTTATATCTTTAAAACTACACAACGGATATTGATGTGGTTTTTTTTAATAGATAGAGTGATTCAGGAGGAAGGTTTATATGTATAATCACATGCTACCCGTGCGAAGCCGGGGCGGGTCGCTAGTATGCCATAAAATCAAAGCATACACTTTTTAGTACCTGTACCTGACTTATTACAAAAATAGTACGATCAAATTAAACCCTGTTTAACGTGCCGTCACTAAGGAAGTCAGCCAAAAACATAAAATTGTTAAGAAGGCTTGTTCAAAAAGTTATTTTCCTGTTTTGGGAATATATCGATTTCTGAGGGATGGTTTTTTATATGAGCAATGTCTGCAAAATCCGTTGAGAGTTATCTACTGCCTTTTGAATTGCCTGTTCAATCTCATGCCTTCCTAAACAGCATCAAATAACTGTTTGATACGGTCTGACGAACAGTTGGCCACTTTACTTTGATAGTTCAATTTCTTAAAAGGTTTTATAGGCATACTTAGTAGGTACCAAATGTTTGTCAAAGTAGCTTTTGTAATCTTTTACAGCTACTAGAAGATAAATAATAAATAAATAAATATTGGTGGACTTTTAAACATAACGCCATCTAGCCCCAAACTAAGCAAAGCTTTATGGGAACCAGATAACTGATAGAATGCATACATACTTTTTTGTGAATACATACTTATTATAGATAATAACACCCAGACACAGAACAAACATTTATGTTCATCACACAAATGTTTGTCCTGGGTGGAGATCGAACCCACAACCTACAGCGCAGAAGTTAAGTTGTAAAAAGTTTCGTAATTTTGACGAATTATTTTGCATCGGTTTGCAACAGATGTACACAATTTTTTACATTTATATGCGCCTGAAATACACGTTCTCATAACGGTGAAGGAAAACATCGTGAGGAAACCTGTTAGTATTTTTATAAGCGGCGATGGGCTTGCAACCTGTCACGTATGCAAAGCTAACTACAGCAATATGTGAGCATGTTCCAAATATAATGTTTGGACGTGCCTATGACTACCCCCACTAAACATTTTCAAAGGATCTAAGCGTCTGGAGATCTGAGAGGATGTCTACCGTACCTGGGGATTACAGTCGTGATCCTATTTATTTTATTTTTATTTTTAGAAAATTATATCTCTGTGAATTGTTGGCAGAACTTTAAATCATTTCTGAATAAAACTTCATATAATGAAACTGGGCTTCAATCTGCTTATAAAGAGTTTGTTTAATAAAGAGACACGCGCGACGCATTAGTGCAGAATCTCCTGAGAGACTAAGTTATCATTAGGAAAGGTTTGTTTATAGTCAACATTTATGCTTGCAGACCTTTTTTGTGTTCCAGTTTATGAATAAGCGAATCGCGTTGCTGATTTGAATGAGATGGCGAACGTGCGTAATGAGGTTGATGTTACCAGACAGGATCTGGAACATCTTTGTTTATGGAAAATGGTGCTCGGATAATGTTTAGTATAATTTAGAAAGCGGCGATGGGCTTGCAACCTTTCACGTATGGAATGCTAACTACTGCAAAATGTGGGCATGTTCCAAATGTAATGTTTGGATGTACCTCTGACTACCCCTTCTAGACATCTTCAAGGATCCAAGCGCCTGGAGATCTAAGAGGATGTCTACCGTCGGTAATTGGGGATTACAGTCGAGAACATATTTAAAAAAAATATTACGATTTTTTTGTCAGTTCTCATAGGTGATCAAATCCTTGAAGATATATATACAAAATAATCATAGACAAGTCCAAACATTACTTTAGGCACATGCTCGCATTTTTCATATCCATTTTTTTAATAGAAAAATCTATTGATTCATGTATTCGAACCCAAGTCAAGAAGCCTCCCACTCGGCCAACTGCTAAGTGTGAATCAATATATATACATTACCCAATGATACGAGTACGTCAGATATATTCAACAGTAATTAGCCCCAATCTGATGTTTGAAAAATCGGGCCTAATATTTTTCAATAATAATATTTTTCAGACAGTTTGATTGACATCTCTTTTGAACTCTTTGAAGAAGATTACGAAAGATGACGTCGACGTCGATTCCACGAGTTCCATCTTAAAAGTGTTTTGAAACTTGATTGCTTGACGTATTTTTTGTGAAGCGTGTTACAAACTTGTCACGAAGAATTTTTCCGATCTACGTTCGAGTTTACAATTCGAAAAATCAGACATTTTAATAACTAGCTGCTCGCCCCAGCTTCGCACGGGTACCTGGATAAATAGTAGCCTATGTGTTTTTCTGATGTATAAGCTATATTACTGTAAAGTTTCATCTAAATCCGTTCAGTAGTTTTTGCGCGAAAGAGTAACAAACACACACACACCCAATCACTTACTCACAAACTTTCGCATTTAAAATACTAGCCGACCCGTGACAAATAAATTTCTTAGTCTGTTCTAGTCCTGTAAAATTTCAATAATCGTGATGTCAGATTTGTTGCATACCAGCGCCATCTATACAGAAATCATCCCTTTTGCGTTTTTTTTATCGATTTTGGATGTTTTTCATATTTTAAAGTAGTCTTATTTATTCGGACATTATTATTATCTCTACAGCAAATTTCAACTTAATCCGTTTTTTCGTTTAGGCCTGATTGAGGAACAAACATACATACAAACTCACAAACTTTCGCATTTATAATATTATTAGGATTTGACTACCTCAGTTATATATCTTCGAGGGTTTGAATACCTTAGAGATCTGAATGGATCTAGTCGTTCTGAGGCAAAGGATGCCTGAAAGAGATCGCTGTTAGCAATAAGGCCTGTGTTGTCACACTGATATATTAATATTGTGTCCTGTTTTTTATGAATCTTTTTACTTTACTTTTGTGTAATTTAAAGATATGTTCTATTCTGTTCGAACATTCATAATTTACAGATATAACGAAACAATTTAATAACGATTACGTAATACTTAATAAATAAATACACGAGAAACTACGCAAAGATCTTTAGATGGCACAACTGATCCAAATTACTATTAAACGGAAGCATCCTTAGATCGAAATACTTATCCGTTGAGCCAGATAAGAGCCATCTCCCAGGTAACGCATCGTTTCGACCAGACACCCTAAAATAATTTTGAAAACCCAAAGAACCCCGTTTCCTACAGACTTAAGATCTCGATCCCGAAAGGCTCAAAGATGTAAGCCCTATCGAATATCTGCGTCTTTTGAAATCCGCTGAGGCAAATCTGCTGACTCACCTGCCTTTAATTTAATGTAAAAAGATTTAAGATCAGAATGGAATGTCCAAGTACAATTATTGATATCCTCTCAGATCTTTAGGATCTTTGCCCTAAAGGGATAGTCAGAGGCACGTCCAAATATTAGGCAGACATTTACAGATTACATTTGACAGAATTAATTAGTTGGCATACCATTACTTCAGTTTTTCGATTTTACATACAAACATACATAAAATCACGCCTGTTTCTCAGAGGGGTAGGCAGAGATCACGGCTTTCCACTGACATACTTCTTTAGCTTCATTCACTCTCATTACATTTCTATAATAATGAGCGTTACAATAATATTCGAATGGAGAAATCCATTGATCAAGACCTTCGTAAAGAATGTCGAGGTACACTCCACCAACACTGCTATTAAGCCGCACCTACCGTCTAAGTTTCATCGCTATGCGCTTTTATGTAACCTACCTAGTGTTTCGAACAATGTCGATTCACGCAAGACTTCACAACAGAAGCTTATGAGACTTTGGTCTGACAAACAATTAAACCGCGCGGACTATTGCAATAAAAACTTTATTGCGGCTCGGTGAATGTTAATTGCTATTTGTTAGTTAATGTACACGACACATACTAAATAAAGGAATTAGTGGTAATGTATGGCGACGGTTAAGCTCTCATATTTATCCTCGTGGATATAGAAGAAAGGAAAAAATATACTAAGCTAATACAATTAGCAAATGGCACGGCTGGCAGCTTAGATCGTGCTTGGAAGCTTGATGGTTTGATACTATTATATCGTTGAAGCGACGCGTGCGTGACCTGAGAGCAGACTCCTATTTGGCACAACGGAGCAGCATTGCCATCCAATGTGGCGATGCAGTCAGCATCTTCAGAAAGAATGAATGAATGAATGAATGAAAATGCTTTATTGTACACCATTAAAACAAAATAATAAAGATATAAACTTAAACTAGAAGAAACACTGTACAATGGGCGGTCTTATCGCTCAAAAGCGATCTCTTCCAGACAACCTTAGGATGGAATGAATATAACGAAGAATGGAAGATTGGTCGAGGTGCACTACTAAAAATATTTATTATAAATGTACTTAATCAAATAAATAATTATATACCTAAAAACATACGAATATAGAAATATTTATATTAAGTATATACATATATGTACATATATCCCTATATAAATATAGAATCTGTGATACATAATCCATAATATATATATATATAGTAAATTTAAATAAATACATACCTATATAACTAAATACTCATATAAAATATTATTATATATAAATATATAGATACATAAATAAATACAATATACATGCAACAAACTAATGAACGACGCTTGAAGAAAGCTTCCGAAGATTAAAACACAATGTATCGGGTTCCGTAGACGTTTGCGTAGAGGCATCGTAGCAACGTAGAGACCTGTGTAGCTTGCTTAAATGCATTAGCCGCTGTTAGTACTAACGAATTTACAATTTTCTTTTACTATTTAAATCTACGATTCTTGTTTTTGTTCTTCTATGTTTGCTTATATCTTTAAAACTACACAACGGATTTTGATGCGGTTTTTTTAAATAGATAGAGTGATTCAGGAGGAAGGTTTATATGTATAATACATGCATAATATAGTAGAGAAACACTGATAATTTTAGAGGTTTCTAATGTGATGTCGTAAATAAACACATTTTTTTGCGCTTACATTGCAAATGCTGGCTGAACCCCACGAGATACATATATCAAAATAATGTACTACAGTATTGTACACCTTAAAAACGTCTACAAAAAAGTCCACGATGGTATTAGAAATGTCTTACGCACAGCGAAGCGGGCACGGGTCAGCTAGTATTTTATATAACTTTTTATTAATGTTACGTAATACCAACCTGAGACATTTACCATACTTTAAAATATTGACTATAGTTACCTTTTAAATGTGCATCCCTTAGATTTCAAAGATTGGTTCTTATTTTATTTATTTATGTATTAGTAGTAGTCATGGGGTGGACATATGCTACTTTTTTTGGGTATTTCATTGTTTTACGATAAAGTCGTCAAAAAACGATTTCCCAAAGACAAAGTCGCGGGTATAACTATTCTTAATTATATCTACATCTACAGCAAATTTCAACTTAATCCGTTTTGTCGTTTAGGCCTGATTGAGGAACAAACAAACATACAAACTCACACTCACATTTATAATATTATTAGGATTCTTCTGTACGTGTGTTTGTTACCTAACTCCTGCTAAGCGGCTACACCGATTTCGTTGAAATTTCGTATGTATATTTCAATCTGTTCCTGTATGATTTGAAAAAACAATTTAACCCTGTAGGTGGCTCTGCCATCAGTATGTCACTAAATTTGATTTGCTGTACTTTTAATATAATAGGCGGTACTAAGTTCGCCGGATCAACTAGTTATTGAACATATTTTTTGATTTCGCAGGA
This sequence comes from Hydriomena furcata, assembly GCA_912999785.1. NCBI lineage: Eukaryota > Metazoa > Arthropoda > Insecta > Lepidoptera > Geometridae > Hydriomena > Hydriomena furcata. The sequence goes on from OU538821.1 coordinate 9,048,955, forward strand.
CTAATCGCCTCAAACCTTAGAGCAACACGGGCTTCCTACGGAAGGGAATAACCATTCTGTCAAAGTACAAGCCCAAGTGGGCATACACATTTTATAAAACGTGTCATGTGCGAGTCATCTGTACACGAATTATTAGTGTATTGTTGGGTCGTTTATACATAAAAACGACCCAACAATACACTAATTAAAGACAGAATAAACAAAACTGCCAACTGACTGTAATGATGGCGTTAACATTAACGTCATCATTACAGTTGGCAGTTTTGTTTTTGCATGCAAGTGAGCGGAACTGCACTTTTGTTCACATTTCCCCCCACAACAAACGCCAGAACTATTTTCATAGTAATCTATCGCTAAGACTACTCCCTTCCTTAGGAAGCCCGTGATGCTCTAAGCCTCAAACAGACAAAACCATAGAAAGATAGAATAACCGAGTTTATGTTGCCCTGAGCACAAGCCACTATCGGGAAAGCATCAATACTTGTCCAGTCTAGACGTGTCAAAACTTCAAAACTATCCGACTAGTTCGTGCTCTGACCACTGATACGCTAATTAGCTCGTATTTCAGTAATAGAAATAATTGTGCGCCACATAAAGCCCGAATCAGGCATAGTTAAAACAAACGCCATTATATACACATTATAATCCTAATGTCCCACTAATATCCTACTACCCTTTTAGATGCGGTTGTTTGCGAGTTTGTGTTTTATGTTTCAGCAATTTACGCTGGGCGATAGTACCTAAATACTGACATCGGAATTTTGACCGTGTTTATCTCAATTTTATTTGAAAAGTCATTTATTTCAATAAAATCACAAGGATCACTTTGACACATTTAAGAGCTAGGTGAAGCTATGCCTGTTTCTCGCAACCAAGCCTAGAAGAAACAAACACTGCTTGAGAACTATCGTTTTTTTTTCAATTATCCTTTCTTTAACGCTACGTAGAGCTCTACTGTGGTGCCGATCGAACAAAACAATATTTGGAATCAATCTATTTTTTCGCACCAAAAAGTAGTTTAATTACCGGCTTTTTAGAAACTTTCGATTGACTCCACAGTAACAATAAATACTGGATAAAACTTTAATTATGTTTTAACTAATATAATTAAATATTGTCAAAGCGATTATAAACCCTAAATTCATTTTCAGATTATCTTCGCTATTCTCTCCGAAAATCGATGTTCCTAACAAACACTGTTACAACACAGATAATGCATCTGATACATATTTTAATATATTTAATATAAATTTTGTACTCTTTTTTCCAAAGCGATAAAATGTAATAAAGCGTCACATCGATTAACTTTCAGTGAGTTGACAGGAGTGGTAACAATATTACAGATATTGTGACCAATAACGTCGCCTCTCCAGCGGAGCCTTAACGTAAAACCAATTCTCTTTTATACGTCTAATCTACGTTATTATACAAAATTGTGATGGTACTGCAGACTATGCCTCTTTACTGTTGATTACTTTTACTCAATCTGCAAAACCGTTAAAAACAGAAGTTTATAAGGTATTAGTGGAATTACAGGTTTGGGAGGCGTTCTTCGTCACTGCGTGTGTCGACACTGCGAGTCTAGCGCGGTGGCGGCAACGGGCGTGATGTGTCAAACATATGAAACGCGCCATCACTGCAGTGTAGCTTCGCGCCCGTCGTCGTCACCTCGCTAGGCTAGGCAGTGTGGATGAACACTATGACAAACGCGTATACCCAGGTACCTTGCTGCAGCTGACGTAACAATGAAAATGTACTGCAGACTCGTGGGGCTGATTGTTTTGTACACTTTTTATTCCGTAGGTTTTTATAGTTTTTATTTCCCGAAGTCCTTGTTCCATTTGAAGAATGAGCCGTTTTTTCTAAAAAGAGAATCGGCAACATGCAATCCTCGCTTGCGAAATCGAGGTTCTCAAATATATTGGGGATCAAAACACCTCTGTGCCAAATTTCAAATCTCTACGTCTTATCTTTGGTGCAAAGTGCCTGTGACAGGCGGAAGAGTGATCTTATAAAAGATCTGTTTCTACCTTCCTAAAAATACTACCTGTACCGTCGTACTAGTAATACGAAGAACTCGGCAAAGCAAGTCAAAACATGGAAAGTGGTGTAAAAGAAAAAAGTTTGAGGACATCTGATCTAATTGATTGAGCGAGCGAAGATCTCGGAATCGGTAATTGATATTTTCTTTCACTAAATGCTTCTTGAGTGGGTATCAAATTATGTTGAAGACTTCAAGGTCAAAATAAGACCCTTTAATTGAAAAACTTAAGTGTGGTGTAGTTTTAGTATACACCTTCTATCATAATATCTTCACTTTATAAATCTATTGTTTTATAAAAATACTAGCCGACCCGTGAGCAGACGTTGTGCTGTCAAATTTCAATAATCGAATAGAAACGACTGAATGTTTTTAGTATGTGATGTCAGATTTGTTGCACACCAGCGCCATCTATACAGAAATCATCCCTTTTGCGTTTTTTTTATCGTTTTTGGGATGTTTTTCATATTTTAAAGTCGTCAATTATTTACTCGGGCATTATATCTACATCTACAGCAAATTTCAACTTAATCCGTTTTGTCTTTTAGGCCTGATTGAGAAACAAACATACATACAAACTCACAAACTTTCGCATTTATAATATTATTATAGGATTTTATTCTAGGCTTTTACAGTTATTGATATTACTTAAACTTTAAATATTACTTTTATTTTATAGATTAAAATACTTCAACATTTGAGCAAGCTCCCATTTGAGTTTCAATGAGTAATTGAATAAAGATCGCAGATGACTATTTCAAAGCGAAATATCGCAAGATCTCAGTTCATTGCTAAATACTTGGTAACTAAGTTGAAACTTAAATGCTGCCGTAACTACTACCCATGAATATAGGTAGCTGCCTGCCTGGCGTACTTCCGAGGCTGCTAAATTGTTGAATTATTTGAACAGCCCTAGACGATACGAATACGGTAGGGTAGGGTAACAGCGCTGGTTGTGGGCATTTTAACAGCATTTTAATTTTCAAATAAACGGTTTTTATTGAAAAAATAATTAAAAGGTCTTTTTTTAAACACCATATAATAGAGTATTTATCTATCTCTTAGTTTAAGCAAAGGTTTTGTACTGGTAACAGGTGATATTTATTTCTAATTATTATATCTTTATCATATTTAAATAGACAAAACGGGGTATCATTAGTTGTAGTCAATCAAATCTAGAGGTTTAACGCATCACAACTGTCACTAATCAAAACTGACCATGGACAAGGAATTGTATTAACTATAGATTTTAAATTAGTTTGTTTGCTATACTTATAGTTCGGCCGTTCAGAGAATGCGTTCCTGACACATATCAGTTAGTCACGTTATAGTGACTATAATGTTGTTTTAATGCTCATCAATTGTTAAAACGGTAAACAACCAGCAATAATATTTTTATCATAACTGCAACGCCATTACAAAGTTACGTCGTCATACAATCGCGACGTGTCAGGAACGCATTCTCTGAACGGCCGAACTATAGTTATTGAATGGCAAAAAAATCAGAGAAACAACGGTTAAATGTAGTGAAAAAGTAATTATATTTTGACCAACATGTATCTCACATAAACTCGTCCATTCCAAACTGTCATTTTCTTTTTGGTGACATCTCTTTGACAGTCTTTTTCGCGCTTATTTTGTACCACAAAAATAAGCGCGAAAAGAAGTGTTGCCCTTGTTTTTTGACTAACTGATTTGAATGGTGCTTTAGAATTATTATTATAACTAATAATATTAATTAAGTAACAATAATTGATATTACAACAGCCGGGGCACCACAACAGGGTTTATGACCCTAGCCGCTACTCATCCGATATTTCTAACAACAAATTCTTGTTGACGTTGACAATCATTAGGAAGATAAAACAATGTTGTTTGAGAGCGGATATCCAATTACTGTGTTGTTGTATGTAAAGTGCCCGCGATACGATTTATTGTAATCAGCCATGTTTACGTTGATAATGCACAATGCACATTGATGCCAACCCTACAAAACGACTGTCAATTGCAATTGCGAATATTGGCTTAATTAATAACAAAAAATAAAAAAAGTAGTAATAAAAAACCGGCCAAGTGCGAGTCGGACTCGCGCACGAAGGGTTCCGTACTATTATCAAAACAGCAAAAAAATCACGTTTGTTGTACGGGAGTCCCACTTAAATATTTATTTTATGCTGTTTTTAGAGAAATACATCATCTGTGAAAATTTCAACCGTCTAGCTATCATGGTTCATGAGATACAGCTCTGTGACAGATAGACGGACAGACAGACAGACGGACAGCGAAGTCTTAGTAATAGGGTCCCGTTTTTACCCTTTGAGTACGGAACCCTAAAAAAGGTCATTGAAGCTGCCCATTGATCGTCTTGCTGTTATTGAACATCCTTTTGCCAATCATTCGATGGCAAAACAAAGTTGAAATGACTGTTTATATTTAAAGACCGATACGTACCTAGGTACCTACCTACAATCAGACTATGACATTTGAAAACGAGTGGTAGGTAGGTACCAACAGGCAAACTATCATTCTTTAGCTATGCTGATATGGATTTCTGGTCATAGCGAATGTGCAATACCTATTATATTATTATAATCAATGCCACGTCGCTGTCAAGCCGTAAATAGACAACAAAGGCTACCGTACCGGCCGTATTCAGACCGTTGCCGGTGGCCCTGGGGCATATTTGGGGACGATTTTTTCATTCAAGTTTTTCTATAATTTATTGCTAGACCAATTCAACTATGATTAAATCCAAATAAATCTTTTTTTTATACCCACATAAAAGTGGTTTATTTGTAACAACCTGATTATTTTAGAAATTCTGGGGTAGGCTGTTTTTACCGAGTGGGAAGTACTTCGACTATAATTTTGAAAGTCGTGGGTTAAATCCTGGTTTGATGCACAACAATGTAATGTTTGGAAGTGCCTCTGACTACCCTCTTTAGACGTCTTCAGAGATGTAAGCGCTTGGAGATATTATGAGAGAATGTCTACCATTCTTGAGGATAACAGTCGTGATCGTGATTTATATTTTATTTCTAGTGTTTAGACTCCGGGGTTGCTGTCTCGGTTGCCCTAAGTCCGGCTCAGACCTTAAAAAGGCATTATCTTATCAAAGCTAAAGTTTTCATTGTATTAAGCCATTATAAATAGGGTTCTTCTTAGTTTTGCTCAATTTCATGAAGGATTTTATCTTTTTCTAATTTGTCATTTTTATCTTTTTTTATTGTTTCTAAAAGTAAATAAGTACTTTTTTAACAAGGCATTTTTTCCCTACTGTTACCATCATGTTTGGAAACTTACTTCACTTTGACAACATAATACCTACTTGAATGAGACCGTTTTCGATATAAAACTTCTATTAGTTTCTACACGGCTTCCTTTTTTACAAAACTTTGGACAAAGATTTTTTACAAAATCATTGTTGGATTTAACAAAGTAGGTAGAAAATGTTCTTTATGACACTATTCATTAAAAAAAAAACAAGATTTTACTCTACCGTTTTGTCGGCGTGACTGAGTAAGAATTATATATTATATTCATGCCAAATTACATCTTTCTAGCACTAACCCTCGTATTCAAGAACGACACTATGAGAACACGCACACACAGTGGACGAAATCTTTTTTCATAAACATCACTTTATGTGTTAAGCGGCACTATGGCGCACGCTACCGTGTGCCTTTAGAGCTTAACTTTGGCTAAGGGCACACGACAATGTGCCTCACTATGCACTGTCGCACAACACATAAAGTTATTTTTATGAAAAAAGATTTCGTCCACTGTGGGTGCGTGTTCTCATAGTGTCGTTCTTGAATACGAGGGTGAGAGTCTCTGGGCTTAGGTGCGGAGGGAGGGACGGACATGATTTCTTGTAGACGGTATAGGTATACACGGTTTTTAGGGTTTCGTACCTAAAAACCGTATTTTTGCAAATTCTTGATGCGCAGCTGTTATAACCATTAGAACTACGCACAATTACGCGCAAGCCAATTTTCACTTTAATTCAACATAGCTTTGCCAGAAATTTGAAATTATAATGGTGCTAATTTCGCCTTAGGTTGCGAAATTACGCTTTTGTTATATCCTACAGTGTGCATACAAATTATTCTATTATTTATGTTAATTAATTTTTATCTATATAATATTAGCACAGACTATAAATATATTCATAATTATGTATGTTTTTATACGCTGATGTAGAAAGTATGGAGTATAGATTTAATATAATAATAAATGTTAATACTCGTGCCTATAACTACCACTTTTAAATTAATGTACCATGTTATTCATGACTTCGTAACTCAGACTCTCACCACTTTCGATAGTATAGTCTTCAAACTACATAGAGGTTACGAGTAAATCGTACCTACTCGTATCTTTACGACAGCACATCAGGTGCGTACACAGGGGGGCAACGATGCAATTGTCCCCTTCGCTGGCTCACACATGGACCCAATTTTACTTGATTATAATCTCTATCTGTAACTTGTTTACAAGAATCATTGTATTACAAGTTGATGGTTATAAAGCACACAAAAATTCCCTCCCCCAAATGAAATCTTAATCCGCGCCTGTAACATATAAAGTGTGGGTACCTATATTATGTAATCCTATAGTGACAATACTTAACCGACCGCAATCCCATCTTTCTCTTTGTTTCCGGGTTGCTCTTGCGAGAGCATAAAAGAGGAAATTCAAGTATTGTATTTAGGGACAACGCTAGGTAAGTACCTACCTATTCAAAATGTTTTACAAACTCAGAGGCGCTAAGTCGAGTCGAGGCGCCCTGGCTGCCCGTCCGAGACGCAAAAGAAGTGAGTTCGATCAGAACAGCTATTGTTACAAATAGATAATATTATTATTTTATTTATTAATTAGCGACCCGCCCCGGCTTCGCACGGGTAGCATGTTATTATACATATAAACCTTCCTCCTGAATCACTCTATCTATTAAAACAAACCGCATCAAAATCCGTTGTGTAGTTTTAAAGATATAAGCAAACATACATACGCGGGAAGCGGAAAGCGACTTTGCTTTATACTATGTAGTGATAGTGACTAGCTGTCCGACAGACGTTGTCATGGCAAATTTCAAAAATACCACAGAAAAGGCACTTTCAGTTTTTCCCGAAATTTACGCCACCCTTATCAATTAGAGGTATAAAAAATACCCTACGACCTATTCTCAGACCTACTGAATATACACAAAAAAAAACATAAAAACCGGTATAGCCGGAGTTCGGTTAAAAACTCTGTGACACGAGAATTTTATACAATAGAAGACTCAATAATGATCGCGTTTATTGTTGCGATACATTTGCATAAATTTATATATCTCAATCAATCTCAATGTATAATTATTATTAACATTTTAGATTACTATTATCTAATAAATACCTACATAAGTAGCGAGGCTAAAATTACGATCAGATCCCGCAAGTTTCACCAGTCTCAATTATAATCTTTGTTGCCGCGGTCTTTCTGATTACAGCTCTGGGAAACTCCGAACTGTGATTTTTCCCTCACGCTCCCTGCTTTTCTACAATAGCTGGTTCAGGTCGGATCTACCTATACAAAGAGTAGTAATGAATTTAATGATTATTACGTACCTGCGAGAACGCGGCTTTACGGAAGCGCCCGCAGCTCTCGAAAATCATGTGAATATCAACCCGTAACAAAACAACTCTCTCACAATAGACACAAGGGCCTACGAGTATGCATCTTACATATCCGTAGGACCTTGCGGCTATGAGCGAGCGATGTTTGTCATTTCGTTCCGGTTAACATCGTTATAGGCAAATGTAAGTAGGGGGAGTCCGGGAAACTTGACCACCAACCTATGCGTAAAGCTCACTGATAAGTATCATAATTGCCTTCAACTGTCAAAATCCTATTGTCTTTTAACACAATGGGAATTTGACATTTGAATTCGCCGATTAGGATCATTGGTGAGTTTAAGCCATTGATCACATACCCTATAGACTCCTCATGCAAGACGAATACTTTTGTTGTACTCCTATTTTTTACCGTTCCCCCTAACCTTGACAGAATTGTTGGTTTGAAGAAATAAAGGCAGTAGGCGTCTATTGGATTGTGTGGTCGAAGCGTAAGGACTGCAATCAAAACACATGAACCGCAGCGAATATCTCATGCCAACGCTTCACTTCCCTGTCATTAGATCCTCAACTGAAACAAGAGCATTTGATGTATGCAAGCACTGCAAGCACTGTTCTGCGGAACAAGAAAATAACAACAGAAACCGTTTCGTAGTATTCGTGTAACACAGGCTATTTGCCTGTGTTACACGAATACGATAATAATTACGGTACCATCATAATATCTTATTGCATAGACTAGCTGGTGTAACTCAAGTAGATTCTTGAGCTAGGTATTACTGTCTATACAATTAGTATCTACCCGGTTTGTAATCAAAATAAACAACGAAATGAGAAAATGGTGCCGCGGGAGGTTATAATCATGGAGTGATAGGGAGGTAGGTACGACCAGTAACTAATTCTCTCCCTCAATGATTGATGTTTGGATTTATTTAGGATAGATTGGGTACCTAAGTATAGGTACTTCGATTCACAAACTTTATTAACTTGTTTGTATTTTTGTTTTAGGAGGTTCGATTAATTTTATGGTTAAGTTATGATTTCAAGAGTTATCGCTTGCTTAGGTAGGTTATAAATTTAACTACCTATTAGTTTTTATTTCTAATACTATTTTTACTTTTTAGGGTTTTGTACCCAAAGGATAAAAACGGGACCCTATTACTAAGACTCCGTCCGTCTGTCCGTCCGTCACCAGGTTGTACCTATCTCATGAACCGTGATAGCTAGAAAGTTAAAATTATCAACAACAAACGTGATTTTTTTTCCCGTTTTTTTAGATAATGTTATGGAACCCTTCGTGCGTTCGTCTGACTCGCACTTGGCCGGTTTTTTTAATTACGTATTTTTTCTATTAGGATGGTCCATATCTCCCGAAATCCCCTTAACCCTTAGCTTATAAACTAGGCTTCAGCATGTTATGGCTGAAATAACTCAATTTTCTCGAGTTGATAGAGAAATAATATTTCCCATCGTGAGCTAGTCTCACGGTGTATTAGATAGCTTGTTATAAGGCTTGTGGGTTCTTAATCATGTTACCTTTAGTAATTATCTGCAGGTAAGTGTATCAACGGCTGGAAGGCAGCTACTCACGCTCATAAATTCATTGCATCTAGGTATTAGATAAGCATTTTTAATAAAATTCCTATAAAAAACCGGCCAAGAGCGAGTCGGATTCGCGCTCTAAGGGTTCCGTACCATTATCTATAAAAAACGGCAAAAAAATCACGTTTGTTGTATGAGAGGCCCACTTAAATATTAATTTTATTCTGTTTTTAGTGTTTGTTGTTATAGCGGCAATACATGATCTGTGAAAAATTTAACTGTCTAGCTATCACGGTTCATGAGATAGGTACAGCCCCCTTTCCTTCCACACATCTAGATCTCTAGCTAAATTTGACCAATCACTTGATTTTGCCAAATGACTTACAGAATTTAAAAAAAAAACATTTATTTACTGTCCACGCACACCATTCAACATTTCTTCCCTACAAGCCTTGTACTGATAAAATAAATTACGAATTTTGGTAGAATGCGTATCATTCATTAGTCAAAACTGCGTTGCTATGACGACTAAATGTTTTTAGTCTGTTATGTCAGATTTGTTACACACCAACGCCATCTATACCAACATCATCCTTTTTCCGTTTTTTTTTCATTTAGGGGATCATTTTTCGGATTATAAGTTCCCCCTTTATTTATTCTGATTTTTTATCTGCAAATTAGGTATACAGCAAATTTAATCTTTATCCGTTTGTCGTTTATTTTTGACTAGCGACCCGCCCGGGCTTCGCACGGGTGCAATGCTGATACTAAATATACTACAGAATGTCTTTATATTAAACGTTTTTTTTCACAGCTTTTTTGTCATTATACAATTATTGATGATTTCTTTTTTTCTTGAACGTTCGCGACCGGCCGAACTGCGCGTTTGACGCCTAACTGCTAGGCCGGTCGCGAACGTTCGAGAATGTTCGTTTTACGAAGCTACTCGCTAGGTGACTCGCTAGCCTCTAGGTGCCAAGCAAGCCGCCTGCCTGTTCGTTCGCGTTTTTAATTAGGGATGACTGAGAGTGTTATAAACGTAAGAGTAGACAAATATAATCAGAAAGCTTCGAACTGCTAAGCTATCGGGAGTTACACGTGTTATTGTGAGTCAACCATAAAAGATAGACATATGCTGTCGTGGAATATTTTTTATATAATTTTAAGGAGAACATTTCCGTCATACATGAATTCTGTGTAGCTTTAACCATTAAGGTAGCACACGCGACGGAAGCTTAAAAAATGGAGTAACTTCTCCCGTTTTCCCAACATTTTCCTTCACTGCTCTGCTCCTATTGATTGCAGCGTGATAAAAAGTATACTATAACCAGCTCAGGAGTATGATAAATAATTGTACCAAGTTTCGTTAAAATCCGTCGAGTAGTTTTTGTTTCTATAACGGTTATACAGACAGACAGACAGACAGACAGACAGACAGACAGACAGACAGACAGACAAAAATTTTACTGATTGCATTTTTGGCATCAGTATCGATCCCTAATCATCCCCTGATAGTTATTTTGGAAATATATTTCATGTACAGAATTGACCTCTCTACAGATTTATTATAAGTATAGATTAGGGAACAAACATAGCAGCCTTATCACAAGCTTTCGCATTTATAATATTACTAGCGACCCGCCCCGGCTTCGCACGGGTAGCATGTTATTATACATATAAACCTTCCTCCTGAATCACTCTATCTATTTAAAAAAACCGCATCAAAATCCGTTGTGTAGTTTTAAAGATATAAGCAAACATACATACAGACATACAGACGCGGGAAGCGGAAAGCGACTTTGCTTTATACTATGTAGTGATTAGGATTAGGATTAACGACACGGACTATCATTTTACACGAAAAACCTGTCAAGACCCAGGGGTTAAGATTGCTTAGGGCATCACGTCTTGGGGGGCACCAAAAACAGCACCAAAAAAATTATGGCTAGCACATGAAATATTGAAAGGCTGTTGGGGCACCAGACACGGAAGATATTTCTACTCCAGATTTACTGGTGATAAGGGGTGGGTAGCTAGAAGCTCGCACAAGGCACACGGGCGTGGATTGCTAAGGGCATCAAGTTGTCTTAATCCGGCACTGCCAAGTAAGTACGGTACCTACCCAGGTTCAGTTTAGGTACCTACCTAGTTAGTAGGTCGAAAGTGTTTTGTTCGTTGTTTGTGGCGCTGAGCATATTCGTTCATTAGAGGTAGGAAGGTAGGTTCTCGTAAGTACATAACGTCAAGTGATGAAGCGAGTGTCACGGGCAGAAAACCGATCCTGAGCTCGTTACTAGCTTGTAATAGGGAAGATGGCTCTAGTTATTGGCTGTGTGGCTCACGCGTGGTGTATTTATGTTTACTATCCTAATAATATTATAAATGCGAAAGTTTGTGATAAGGCTGCTATGTTTGTTCCCTAATCTTCTATCTTCTATACTTATAATAAATCTGTAGAGAGGTCAATTCTGTACATGAAATATATTTCCAAAATAACTATCAGGGGGTGATTAGGGACCGATACTGATGCCAAAAATGCAATCAGTAAAAATTTTGTCTGTCTGTCTGTCTGTCTGTCTGTCTGTCTGTATAACCGTTATAGAAACAAAAACTACTCGACGGATTTTAACGAAACTTGGTACAATTATTTTTCATACTCCTGAGCTGGTTTTTCATACTTTTTATCACGCTGCAATCAATAGGAGCAGAGCAGTGAAGGAAAATGTTGGGAAAACGGGAGAAGTTACTCCATTTTTTAAGCTTCCGTCGCGTGTGCAACCTTAATGGTTAAAGCTACATAGAATTCATGTATGGCGGAAATGTTCTCCTTAAAATTATATAAAAAATATTCCACGACAGCATATTTTATGTCTATCTTTTATGGTTGACTCACAATAACACGTGTAACTCCCGATAGCTTAGCAGTTCGAAGCTTTCTGATTATATTTGTCTACTCTTACGTTTATAACACTCTCAGTCATCCCTAATTAAAAACGCGAACGCACAGGCAGGCGGCTTGCTTGGCACCTAGAGGCTAGCGAGTCACTTAGCGAGTAGCTTCGTAAAACGAACATTCTCGAACGTTCGCGTTCGGCCTAGCAGCTAGGCGTCAAACGCGCAGTTCGGCTGGTCGCGAACGTTCGAGAAAAAAAGAAATCATCAATAATTGTCTAATGACAAAAAAGCTGTGAAAAAAAAACGTTTTATATAAAGACATTCTGTAGTATATTTAGTATCAGCATTGCACCCGTGCGAAGCCCGGGCGGGTCACTAGTCACAAATAAACGACAAAACGGATTAAGATGACATTTGCTGTAGTATGTAGATAAAAATCAGAATAAATAAAAGCGGAACTTGTAATCCGAAAAACAACTCCTAAAACATAAAAAACACAAAAATAATGATTTTGGTATAGATGGCGGTGGTGTGCAACAAATCTGTCATCACAGACTAAAAAGATTTAGTCACCAAAGCAACGCAGTTTTGACTAATGAATGATATGCTACCAAAATTCGTAATTTATTTTATTGTTAAATTTATGTAATTTATCAGAAATTGCTTTTTCCTATGCGATTTTTAGTTAGGTATATAGGTAGACAGGTCCTACCAAGTTTAGGCTTAATGTAAATTGTTACTAAAATCTTAGCACTAATTAAATGATTAGGAAGGTACTAATACTAAGCTCTACCAACTTACCTTTATTAAGTACTAGCTTCCGCTAGCGGCTTTGTCCGTGTCCGTGGTACCTTTATAAAAAGTAGCATTATGTGCTATTCTGGTGTTTAAGCTATATTACTGTAAAGTTTCATTTTAATCCGTTCAGTAGTTTTTGCGTGAAAGAGTAACAAACACACACACAACCACTCACAAACATTCGCATTTATAATATTTGCAGGATTATAGTAGGATAGTAGGATTACTAGGATATTAAACTAAAAACATTATTCCTAGGGGATGGGCTTGCAACCTGTCTCGTATGGAATGCTAACTACTGCAAAATGTGTGCATGTGCCAAATATATTATTCGGACGTGCCTCTGCCTACCCTTTCTAGACATCTTCAAAGAATCTAAGCACCCGGAGATCTGAGAGGATGTTTACCGTACTTGGTGATTTCAGTCAGATTACAGATTTACATTTATTTCATTTTTTATTCTTACTTTTTCTACTACAAGAGTCATCTGTCGGAATTCGCAGTCTAACTCAGACAGCAAAAGGAAAAGCAAACTTTAAACCTTGTGTAGCTTTTATCATGATAAGAAATAATCCCAAAAAGAGGTTTAGTTCGGAAAGGCTTTTTAGATGGCGCCACACAATAGAATCAAGAACAATCTATTTCGACTCTCCTTTTTCAAATTACTAAAAAAGAGTTCCCTACTTGATACTTTTTTTCTGTTTTTTATGTATTTCCTGGCAATACATTTTACTTGGTGATATTTTTCTCCATGCAATTCGAACACGCACAACCCGCGCTCTGGAACTTTTAAATTTCAACCACAAATAACAAATCAGTTTATGATCGGATCACAAGGTGGCGCTAAACGGTCGTTGAATGTCAACGCTGATATTCCGTCATATTAAATTTAAATTTGGGAATAAAATAATAAAATCACATTATAAATACAGAAGGGAATGATGAGGGAGATTGAATGAAAGATAGAAGCAGAAATGAATGCTCTCGAGCCAGATATAGAACGGCAGGATTGTAAAGTACATTAAACCAAATGCTTAAAGCATCGACTACATGTAGTCGATGGCTTAAAGAATAGCCGCACAAACTTTAGTTTATCTGTGTCATAAAAATAAGAGATGCATGCAGACAATCTTACACTGCTTGAGAATTTTAAATCTTTGCAATATTCTTTCTAAACATTATTTCTTTCCATTCTTTCAAACAATGTTATGAGGGGGGGCTTGACCAGTCGTACCGCTACCTTAATATCAATGTTTCAGAATGTTAATATTCCTCATTTTCTTCTCCTTTTTCCCACTTATTGTGGTGTTGGCACAACAATTGAAGATAATTTGGCTTAAGGGGCTCCCAGTCGCTGATTGCTCTTTTTCGGAACGAAAAAAGAAATACTTCTGAACAAGCCACATCTCCTATTTTTATAAGTATATTACTTCAGGTCCCTACCTAGATTTCTATTAAGCTGAAAACATAATAGCAGAAACTTTTCACGATAAAGATATTATTTCAAAATGATACGTTTTAGAATTTATGATCGAAATATTTTATATATCTACTATTAAAATCAACTTGTGATTTATTGATATTTAGATCTAGATTTCTATTAGAATAGATTTTTGATAAGTAATTATACATAATTTATATCATTAATTTATTCGAAAAGCTAAGGCGGACCACGCGCCGACGTGTGTTTGTCGTCATTGCAGCGGTCGGTAGGATTATTTATCGAAGTGATTAAAGATGGGTACATCTTTATTCACATATACTATACATTATAAAATAGGAGATGTGGCTTGTTCACAAGTATTTATTTTTTCGTTTCGAACAAAAACAATCGTCCACTGGGAGCGCTTTAAGTTTTACAACCGCCTGCCTGATTGACGACAAGCCTCTTTGGAGAATGTTTAATAAAACAACAAATATTTTTATTTATTTTTATTATCTTAACACGATACAGTCATTTCCACAAGGGAGTACACATTTAATACAATTAAATCGATTATACATCATGGTATCTAAGTATTTGTTAGGTATCACTACTTTTTAATAAGATGAGAGATTGGATGAGTATACAATATCAAGTAATGTCACCTACGATTTACACAAGTTTTTCTTATAGATCAGTAAACTGTAATATCAGCAAAGAAAACATTACTTTTTTTGTTTTTTTTTTTTTGTTTAAACTTTATATTGTCAACTATGCTAATACAATTGTATTGAATACAATGAATAAATAATACTAAGTGCTAGATAAGTAGATAAGCTAGATAAACATTTTGCTTAAAGCATCTTGTGCGAAATAAAATTAAATAATTTTATAATAACATAACATATAAAAATATTAACAAAAATGTCCTTACAAAACAATATTAAAAACGAACAATAAACGCAAGATATTAAGGCATTTTTACATAATTTTCTATAGTACTTTCCATAATCAAAGATCTTTTTTAAACAAAGGTTTTAAAAAACCAGTGCAAACAATACGAAATACTCAATGCTCATGATGAAGAGCATCTGAATTGTCTCGAAACGTCAGCAATACAAGAAAAAACGTGGTAATTAGCCGTATTTCTATTTAAAATGATTAACAACCACGATAGTTTTAAATTTATATTAAGCGAAATATTTTTTCGTGAAATTATTTCTCTACAACTGGCAATAAGTCTGTGACTCCAAATATTTTGTGCAATAGTGATTTATTTATGTCATTCGTGTTCTGCTTCAATTTTTAAATTCGAATGTATTTCTGGCTAATTATCTAATAATTACCTAATTATTTAAGTATTGCGCGAGTAAAACCGCGTGGCACAGCTAAGCACAGTAATACATAATTATATTACATACCTACAGGTCGGCTATTATTTAAAAATGTTTGAGAATCACTGGAATTACACTTTGACATTGACTTTTCTTGACATTACTTTGTTTACAAAAAAAAATCTCTTTATGGAAAGTGGTATAGAGATTATTTTATACAGCGTCAGGGAGAATGGTAGAACGCTGCAATGCGTGAGATATGTAATTATGGAGTGTAAATTATTAATTTATTATCCTCTGAGCTTAATCGGCCTCGTCCACAGGAAAGACATCATACAATATGTATTGTATCAATCGGCGTTTCCTCATAATGTTAACCTTCACGTGTAAAAGCGCAAATATATTTTTTTTAAAACAAAACAATCTATTATTGCACCACCGGGATTGAACTCACGACAATCGGATCGAAAGCCGAGGTACCTCCCACTAGGCCAACATGACTCAAACGCAAGTTAATTTATTTTATTGTTAAAAACAAAGATGCATTGAAATGTAGAGACATACAAATGTTTTAACTACAAAATACTCGTACTTCTTATATCTAAACACAGATGTTTACATCGAACATAGAAAACACGATTACATTGAGATTCCTATTGATCATAAGCATACTAAGGTGAACGCGCAGTTGTCTGCGTTGCCGAAGCCATACGCGCCATAATCGTTTTTCAGTAAAATTAAATAAATAACAATAAATAGGATCACGACACGACTGTAATCCCCGTATACGGTAGACATACTCTCAGATCCAAAAAAATATCCAAAGGGGTTATACAGAGGCACTTTCTAACATTACATTTGGCACATGCCCACATTATGCAGTAGGTAGCATTCCACACGTGACAGGTTGCAAGACCGTCGTCGCGATACCAAAATCAAATGGAAGTTTGAAAGTAGCGCCGCGCCAGTGACTACAAAAAAGTGGTAAAATGTTCGAGAAATTAGGAGTAGAAAGTTGTTACAAGAACAGTCATTATAAATAATGAATGTGGGCGGATACGGATAATCTTGAGACAGATCTGGCTCAAATTTGTGGAAAATTATATGTGTATGAATTTATCCCCCCAAGGCTCCAGCCTACTCAGCCTGATGGTAAATCCGCCACTGGGTATGATGGCGCGTACGGCTCCTACTGCTCGGTCAAGTGTGCGTTCACCCTTAGACTCCACTACGAGTCCGCTTTAACAATATCCAGCAATATATGATTATAATAATTTTACGAAACGCGGCGGATGAATACTTTCTATACGACAATAAACATCAAATCCTTTAATATACGGTAACTACGCGCGGATACTGTATCTATAATAATCATCGTATTACCCCTTACCTGTATCTGTATATGTATAACCTACTCAAACACACAGACATAGCCTAAATTAAATTAATGGCAAACGTTAAAAAAAAAAAAACAATGTGTAAATCATATTGCAAACATTAAGTTAAAATTAATACGACTACTAATCACAATTCAAAATATAATATATTTCCTTGTGATTGATTTACTTTGATATAAATGCCATTGTCCGAAAACTGTAATAAATTAAAATACCTAAACAAAAGGTTGTAACAATATAAAATAACTCAACAAATATGAATAACTAATCTAACGCCTAAAGGGAATGCATTTTCAAAGGAATAAAATGTTGATTGTAGGCAAGTTTTCTTCAAATAATAATAGAAAAATAAATTAACTGCTTGCCTTCCGAATCAGTCTTGAAAGGGAATTACTAAAATATAAATACCTAATCGCGCTTTGAATGTCTGCTAAAGATTATGAATGCTATGAAGTTTAAAATAACCTAAGCTATTTATTATCAGCGAAATACAAAGACAACATTTTCATATAATTCTTTTTACCCCTTTTCATCCTCTAAATCTAGAGTGCAAGGGGTTGAATTTTGTGAATTCTGTTCTTGGTGCATTTTAATATTTAATCAAAACGTCAAGTTTTGATTTGCATCGGTTTAGGCTGTACGACTATCACTACATTAGGAAATGCTCTTTTATAAAGACATAGCGTTAATCTTACTAATATGAGCATCTCATAGACTCAAGCAAAAATGTATTTACCGCTGTACTAAGCTCTCAGAATTAATATTACTGTATTTTAAATAAGAAAATGCCAATGTTCACCTTATAAAAAAAACACTGTGTATACCAAGGGAATGTAGAGAGCCAAGTCTAATTTAATACACAATAGATAGGGTTTCCCAAACATAGTGGCAAGAGAAAAAATACTGAACATTACTAATAGGTGAAACAAGACATAATAATATTAAAAATATATAGTGTAAATGAGATTCTAACAGACCAAATCTTTACAGTGATATCGCAACTTAAAACATCACATTAACCCAACTGTCCTCACTGCAAAAATAAAACATTAAATCACACGTCCTAAAACAAACTCAGTTATGGTATTAAAAAATATGTGTTAAGTCCGCTCATATTTGCGGTACCTACATACTGGTAAAATAAAGTGTGGCTGGATTCACACTAGCCGCTATTTACAGAAAATTGTGCCCCAGTGGTAGCTCTGAAGGTGTTTTGTTAAAGTTCCTGAAAAGTAAAATACAACTGTATTTTCTATTCGAGTGGAACTAACAATTTTTTTATTTGAATCTGTGTACATAATACATGGTTGATGTATACCCACTACGCTTCTATTTTAAGCGGTCCCTAGACGATCATGCAGCATGACATGCATTATGTTACATGAATGATCATGCACTAAATTTTATCATTTTTAACCGACGAAAAACGAAGGAGGTTCTAATAACCATATATCTTTTTACCTGGTGATCCGATTTCAATGATTTTTTTTCTATTGTGTAGAAATTAGTCCCATTTTAATTATATTCATGTAGGACTGACAGTTTATGCGATTGGTCGATACACTTTCGTTGGTTTTCTATTAAAGGTCTTCTGCACTGGTATGGAATTTCCTAGTCAAAGATGTATTTTTACTAAACTTGTGCTTAATTTATGTTGCATGACATGCCGATCTGAAGACGATCATGCATGCATATCAGTTAAAGCTTGCAAGATAAAAATAGAAAATAATTGTCAAAAATCTGCAAGCACGTAGTTTGCGTGTCAATCGCATCAATCAATGCACTAAACGATCAAGGTTGAGCCAAACTTAGCCCACGTATGCAAAGTTTGCAACGAAGACATCTAGACTCTTGAATTTGTATGAAAACAGTTGAATCAGAACATACTTCAGAAACATACTTATCGTACGCTACGTACGTTTCCGACTTCACTGTTTCCATACAAATTCAAGAGTCTAGATGTCATAATGCGTTGCATACGTGGCATACATGGGCTCAGCAGTTGTCAGTGTCTTTAGTTACCTTCATGCACTTATGACAGCACGTAAGGCATGTCTTACCGCATGATCGTCTAGTTTCAGCAATGAAGAAGTGACTCGCTTGGTTTTGTGACAGCTACTTGTAACAAAATACATTTCTTCACCAGCGCCACGTCACCCTTGCCGTGAACTAGCACATCAACACATTAATTCGTCATTTAACGGCTAATTAGCTAAATTGAATCTTTAAGAGGTTTAAATACAACGTCTTCGCCATACTTCAAAATTTTAAGCGTGTAGGCGGGTAATGACCTATTAATAATTAATCAAATTCAACCATGCTTTTCAAGTCCATAGTTAAAATTCTCAAGTATCCTATGTCATTCAATTGAAGCGGTGAAGCTGTGTTGCTGAGACAAAACCAGTCAGAACGATCAAAAAACACTAATGCTCTTCGGTGGGGTTAAGGTCACTTCTTACTGTGGTTTGTATAGCTCTGAAGGTCTTTGTAAGGAGCTAGTACACACAGTTCATTGCACTATTGTTCATTGTTAAGGGTCAGCCATCACTTGGTTCCTAAAAAGTAGCTTTCTAGTGTAAATCCAGCTTTACATAGCTAGTAAGGTAGCTAGTTTGCTTACTGAAACTTCCTGAGGAGAAGGCAGACAGAGGAAAGGCCGGCGTTCAGCTTGTCGAACTCCGAGAAGCAGATGGAGCGACGAGAGCAGTTTGTTTTCTCACAGAAAATCTGGAATAACATATAAACAAAAAAAGATACAGTTTAGATTTTAAAATCAGTTAGTCAGATCTGAAATGCTAGTTTTTTTTTTATTTATTGTGTTGGTATCATTTAAAAAAGTTTTGGATATCAGTACTATTTTAAACTTAATGATGATGATGAATGATGTTATCATATGAGAAGGACTGAAATACTTAGACAGAGAGGACTTAGTAATAAATAAACACCCTATAGTAATTTTTTTTTCTTCAAACTCATAGATGCAACATCTATGTTCATCCACAAATGTTTATCTTTGGTGGGAATCGAACCCACAATCTACAGCGCAGAAGGCAGAATTACTACCAACTGAGCTGTAAGCCAGCCTTCAACCTGTCTGGCAGAGGGACTTGAAAAACATACCCTGAAAGACTCTGGTATTTCCTCAATGGCTCGGTGGATAAGAGTTTTGTTCAAGTAGAGGCAGTTGGCAGCGATGGCCTCGGGCACATGCAACTTGACAAAGAACGCCTCGGCCCCCCTCTCGAGCAAGCTCTGGATCTCTTGTGCCTCGCTGCTCGGCCCTACCACCAGCATTCCCTTCCCACCGGTCGTAACGTAGTCCTTCAGGTGAGTTGTTCCACGAGGCATCTAAAAACAATTTATTATTGTTTTAGAACATTTTTCGTAAATTTTGATATGGTGCAAACACGGCGAGTCTACTCAATCTCATATTACAACGATGCATTTTCATTAAAACCTCTACAGTAATTGTGTCAAAATGAGCTCACTAGATTTTAACTACACAAACATACATGTCTTACTCATAATCACATTGACTGACAGTACTTTAGACAAAATCTTCAAGGGTATTAATGCCTGGAGATCTAAAATGTTTACATTTGAAATTGCAGGAATGAGGCATTTTTTCATCTCTGTAAAATACATGTTATAATAGAATCCAAACTAACAGTATTCATGTCTGTAACCAGACAAAGATTCTGTTGTATCACAAACTAACTAAAATTATATAACAACAACAGAACTGCCACCATTATAAATCTACTCATAGTTGTTATTGTTTTATTATAAAGTTTATTTTACCCGAATAGCGGTCACCGGAAAATCCTTGAAAGCCTCTGCCAACTCTACAGCTCCTGCCTCATTAGTGGTTTCCGATATTCCCACAAATATCTCGCGACCTGAAAATATTTAGTGAAATTTTATTATTACATTCACACAATGGAAAATAAAAATGACAAATGGGCGAAAGAATGGTATCCCAGGGATGGTAAGAGAGCAAGAGGCAGGTAAAAAAAAGCAATGGGTAGGTGACTTCAAAGAAATAGCAGGACCGGGGGTTGGTCCTAGCGAAGAAAAGCCAAAAATCAAAATGAGTGGTGGAAGTCACTGGAGGCAAAAGACAAGCTGAAGCATAACTATTTATTACTTAACATGAAATGTAAATTAATTAGTATTTACATCAGCAATAAAGGCCATTTTTATTATTGTTATTATTCATACAATTTGTAGCAGCTGCAAACTGCACAGGCCTCTATATCTCCCCTTGCGAGGAGGAAAGGTCAAGGTCGTCCTGAGATATTGCCTGGGCATCAAATCTTAACATTTCTTGGTATAGATTACCCAAGCAAAACCTAGCATGTCAACTAGCAATAATGTATCAGTGTGTAGAGTACCTTGGACCAAAACATCAGCTCCGCAGACTCTAGCATCTGGGTTACTCTGTTCAATGACTGTTTGATGGAGCTCTTGTTGTAAGATCACCTTCAGGTTTGTGAGCTGAAAAATATTTCTTATTGTAAAACTAACAAAAAACCATCTAAATTACTGTACCTACTGATGAACTGTATTGACTAGGTACATAGTAAAAACAATGATGGTTTTATTAACGAGAGCAGTGAAGTTTGATGACTCTTCAATAGGTACAAAACCTTTGGATCAAAAGGCAGGTATGACAACCTTCAGTCAATCCTGGTTATGGACCAATTGATGTCCTATTTAGTAAATTGATGTGCTTAATAATGAGAACTAATTCAAATTCAAAAATCATTAAATCATTACGTAAAGGTAGCTAATTACGTAATAACATAAGACAGAAGGACCCTTAAAGTAGGGACTGAATAAATTAACCGACTTGGTATTACATGGATCTCACGACTTTTTACGGTAGAAGAACTGAGTTGCGTGGCGAGACTTGGCTTTTTTTACAAGTTATGTTTTTGATAGCATGTATTTAACATAGTTTAACGTATCATCTATCTATCATTTATTTTAATAAACTTTGACGTATCAAATCAAATAAGAAATGAAATAATTAACCAGTCTTCTTGTCTAACATCAAACAAAAGTCTTTTAATAATAAAACAGTTCTTTTATAACAAAAAAAAAGACAAAAACTCAAATAAAACTCACTAAGTAAGTTGAGTTGACTATTAATCTGAGATATTATACCTATATAGACTATATAATATACTATATACCTAATCAGAGATCCAGTAGAAATTAGGGATAATTAACAAAATACACAAATCATATGAAAGGCTTGTTCAGTTCACTTCGAATAAGACGTTTCTATGATAAAGTGCAATCTCGTTAATCTCGCGAGATCTCGCTCATTTTTCGGCCGAGATCAATCTCGCTAAAAAAGGCCGAGATCTCGTGAAAACGAGATCTCGCGAGATCGAGATTGCATTCCCTAATGATAACCAGACAAAGCAAGGTGTGGCAGACAGAGATTAAACAATTTTTTGTTTTACAAATGACCAGCTTTTAGAAGTTGCATGCTTCCAGCATACCTCTTATAGTAGCTGCTGCTTCTGCTTGAGACTTTGCTTGAATGACAAAATAAAAAGTAGACTACCCAATGCAAGTCCCACGCAAAAACACTCCTTAATAATAAAACAAGTAAACTGTTCAGTAGAATGCATTTTAAATTATTAGTTATACAGTTCACTTCATTCAATAAATAACAAGTGCGAGTCGGACTTGCGCACAAAAGTATCCGTACCATTATCTATAAAAACGGCAAAAAAAATCAGGTTTGTTGTATGGGAGCCCCCCTTAGATATTTATTTTATTGTTTTTAGTATTTGTTGGTAGAGCAGCCACAGAAATACATAATCTGTGAAAATTTCAACTGTCTAGCTATCACGGTTCATAAGATACGGCCCTGTGCAGACAGACAGACGGACAGCGAAGTCTTAGTAATAGGGTTCCGTTTTTACCCTTTGGGTACGGAACCCTAAAAAAGTAGTCATAACCAGTGTGGCAACCTAAGTAGTGGCCAACCAACTGAAGTTGAGTTGGTGAATCTATTGTTGAGATTCTGCTTATTTATTTTTCCTAGAATAGTAATATAACAACTATAAAATCTGATACATAGATAGATTCGACATAGATTCGAGAAATCGATATTTGACGACTGCTATAATAGTAAAACATTAAAATTCCTGAAAATCAAAAGAAAATTTTGGAAAAAGTAGCATAGATCCTTCCCCAGACTTTATGAGGTTAAAATATCAATATTCTTACTAGTATAGATTTACACTTACATTAAACTCTTCAATGGCTGACTTCGGCGTCGGCATGTAGACCACCCCATTCACCGACACCGCAACTCTGTCGAGCAGCAGACTCCCAGTGAATGGTCCTTGGAAATCCACTTCGACGACATCGATGTTCATATCCCGTAGGATTCTCAACAGATAATCGTGCTGATATTTCAATGCATACGTTTCGACATCGGCCTCTGCAGCTACAGTCGACTTTACCACGCCGACAATCGCATGTGTGTAGAAGTTTTCTTTGAACACCGATCCGCTAGCCATTGTCGCGGATCTAATTTTCTTTTTAGGTAGGTACTCAGTCAACCCGTATGCACTACGTTCGGTAGAAGTATGCGCTGTGTACGCGACGCACAACCGATCCTTTGAACACGTAATATCTACAAACAGTTTTAAAGTATATTTAGTAAGTACACTCAAAACTGATAATTTTGTAACCCAACTAGGCGTGCAGATAGATCGGAGGCTTTAGCACAGGGCTGTGTCGGTAGGTAGCCTAGCCGGCAGGGCAGGGCAGGCTGGGCAGGGCAGAGCAAGGGCTGTTTTCCCAAACGTGATTAGGAGTAGGATTGGTAGGTACCTACCCTTTGAAACCTATGTAGGTACCCTATACAATGACACTAAATGGAGCCAGTAAGAATAAGATCGAATACAGAAAGAACGATTTTTCAACAAAAACAACCGAAGCGGCCGGAAAAATACCAAGACTGAGATAAATTTTAGATTTTGAGATTGGGTTGAGTTGAGTGACAGTGATGACTTACGGCAGAGCCACACTTCCGTGTCGTGTCGTGGCGCGACACGCCACGAGCCTATCGCTTTCATACATTTAGTATGGTTAGAGACACATTTGGGTGTCGTGGCGCTATCTGTCGTGGCGCGACAGCTCGCTACCGATTGCGCCAGAGCGGTGGTGGGGGTTGAATGAATGAATGAATGAATGAAAATGCTTTTATGACGCGACACGGCGTGCCTCGTGGCGCGAACCATAGATTTAGGATGGTTCGCTCTTATATCTATGGCGCGAACACCTAGCAGACATATTTAATTTAATTTGCAGCATAGTGATTGACGACCATAATGAACTTAAACGTCAACGAAAATTTTTTTTTGCCCTCTAGGAGTTTCATTGCTAAGAGAAATTGAAGGTTTTCATCAAAATTACTATACCCTGCAAAGAGCGCGCCCGTATACTCTGTGGAGCGCGCCCGTATAGTACTCTGTGGAGCGCGCCCGTATACTCTGTGGAGCCACGACACGACACAGTAGTGTGCACACCCACCCCACGCGAGTGGCGTGTCGCGCCACGACACGACACGGTAGTGTGTCTCTGCCATTATGAGTGAGTGAGAAAGATTAGTCTATAAACAAGAAAGTACTCTGTGGACTGAGAGAATTTAGTTTCGTACGAATCTCAATCATTCCCGAATTATTGCTTGCTTGATTCGATTGCTGCTTGCTAGGTATAGGTACTACAGAATATAAATTTTTATAATTTATCAAAATACAATAACGGCCTCACTGGGCCTCACAGCTCAGTTAACTCTACCTTCAGCGCTGTATGTTGTGGGTTCGATCCCCACCCAGGGCAAATATTTGTGTGATAAACATAGATGTTTATTCTGTGTCTGGGTGTTAGTACTTATCATAGGTACTTATGTATTTACAAAAAAAAAGTATTTAGGTATTCTATCAGTTGTCTAGTTCCCATTGTACAAGCTTTGCTTAGTTTGGGGCTAGATGGCACTGTGTAAAAATGTCCACTAATATTTATTACTATGTACCTAATTTATGGTATTGTGTCCCAGGCCCTGAGCTGCGACGAGATGGTCAAGAGGCGAACATAAAAGCATAAAAATAAATGGTGAACCACAGACAAAGACAACAACCACACACCTTAATAGACATGATCATGATCTTACTAGACTGACGACTGTTATTAGTAGTGCTTTCTGAACGAAACACGCGCTCATAAGGCCGGGAATAGACGTCCGATTTGGCTTCCGATAGTCTGATCAGACTATCGGATCGGATTCACCCAATACACGTCCGATTTTTGAGTCAGACATTTTTTGAACTCAGTCGTTCTCGAGCTGCGCTGTGATGCGCACACGTCCTCCCAAGCCAAATCTTTCATTTGCCGTTCGTGATAAGCTTCAATGCCCGTATCCCATAGGCATGTCCGCTTTACTACGGCCATAATAAGCCGTTCGTGGGTTCGAATCCCGGCAGTTAGTATAAGAGACAGAGTGTCTGGATGTTGGTATGTATTTACAAAAAAAAATTATACATTGCCATTTTACTTGGCATATCGAAATTAGCTTTCTTTCTATAACGAGCAATGTATGACGTGTGAGCTAAAGTTTGAGTAAGTGAAACAGAAAAGTATTTTAGTACAAAAGAGCGAGACAGGTAGCAAATCGGAAGGAGGAATCGGACGTCTATTTGGTCTATGTACAAATGTATGCAGACCGCACCTTCAGACTATCGGATCGGCAATAAAATCGTAACACGCAATGGCGCTGTTTCCGATTTTATTGCCGATCCGACTATCGGATCGGACGTGTATTGCTGTTCAAACAAAATGTATGGTACGAGCGCCTTCCGATAGTCTGATCAGACTATCGGATCGGACTGTCGGATGAAAAAATCGGACGTCTATTCCCAGCCTAAAAACTACTCTCTGTAACGACAGACCAATCATGATCCGGCGAGGGTTTTGTTTTGTTGCTTGCAAAGGATTGACTTGATTGATATCGGCACGGGCACAATTATTTGTAGAACACAAATAATTGTGCCCGTGCCGATATCAATCACGATTTTTTGTTTGTTTTCAATCGGATGTTGTTCAATACTAACACAACGAGCTTGCAGTAATGTAATAAAACAATATCTAATCCTCTCAGATCTCCAACCAAGATAAACTTGACTTACTAATTACTAAATTGGTAAATAGAGTATTTTTATTTTATTTTTAGAGAGCGTTTGTTATAATGAATGATAATTTATTTTCCATGTTTACTTTATGCGCGTAGGCATTGAACGCATCTACCATGCCCATTTGATTGTTAGATTGATTGATTTGATTCGGCGGCGAATTTCGGTCTCTGTGGTGCAGTGGTAAACAAACAAACAATTTTTTTTACATTCTCGAAATCGAAATATCGATCGACTCAACCGACTCTTCTTGGTTTCCATTTTCCTCTCTTGTTTGGTTGGTGTGTTTATTTCTTTTGGCTGAGCACCCGATCCACCGAACATAAAATAGTGTCTCCCGATCTCGAAAGAATGCTGCGTTTAGCAAAGTTATAGATTTTTAAATACACAAGCATAGTAAACTCCCGAGTCAGAACCATGAGTTTGAGTAAAGAAAAAAGAGAACCGGAGTACCCGGCCGAGCTGGAGACGCAGTTCATTATGAGACTTCCAGAGGAGCCTGCGAGGGAACTGAGAGAATTGCTTAGAAGTGGAGACAGCATGAAAAATCGTCTTTCAATTGAATTCGACGCAGATATGCGGAAAGGCGAGGTCAAATTCGACAATAGGACCATGCATGGAAAAATCGTTGATCTGCCAACCGTCGTGGAATCTATGAAAACAATCGACAACAAAAGCTTATACAAAACCGCAGATATTTGTCAAATGATGATATGCAAGGATGAACCAGATCAATCATCTGAAGAAGAATTACCATCTAAAAATAAAAAGAAGGAAGCTTACAAAGTCGACAAAAAGTTCCTGCACCCACACGGGCTCACACCGCCAACAAAGAATGCGCGTAAGCGACGTTTCCGTAAAACATTGAGAAAGAAGTGCGCTGAAGCACCTGAAATAGAGAAGGAAGTAAAGCGATTGCTTAGAGCTGACAATGAAGCAGAGAGCGTCACATTTGAGATTCTAAATGAAGATGATGAGAGTCTGCTGTACCTGAAGTCAGACTACCCTACGGAGCCCTCAACAAGCAAGACTGGCAATACCAAAGAAAAAAAGGCAAAAGGCCGAAGTTCCAAACAATCGAAGGAAACAGCTTCTAAACGTGAAACTGCTTCAACTTCAAAACCTGAAACTGCATCAACTTCAAAACGTGACACTGCATCAACTTCAAAACGTGACACAGCTTCAACTTCAAAACGTGAAACTGCTTCAACTTCAAAACGTGAAACTGCATCAACTTCAAAACATGACACTGCATCAACTTCAAAACGTGACACTGCTTCAACTTCAAAACGTGGAACAGCTTCAACTTCAAAACGTGAAACTGCTTCAACTTCAAAACGTGAAACTGCATCAACTTCAAAACGTGACACTGCTTCAACTTCAAAACTTGATACTGCTTCCACCTCAAAACAGGAGACTGCTTCAACTTTTAAGAATACTGACATTTCCAATGTAGTTGATATATTTGGAGGAGCTGTAAGTGACAGTGATTTGGAAGATGAACAAAATATTCAAGCTAACAATGAAGACAGCCAAGCTGGATGTGCCATACATATAACCGAGTCCGGCCCAATGGTAGCATTGGGTGAAATTCCACAGACAGAGACATTGGACTTTGATCCACAGATGTTCGAGCTCACTAAAGAATTACAAAACAAAGCATACACTAGTGACAGGAGCTATGCAATCCCCAGCACTTCTCAAGATAATAATATGTATGGCTTATCATTTGATGATGATGGAGATAATTCTCAGGCTTCCAAAGACAGCATGACGATGAGGATTGAACAAGCAAAAGTTGAGCTGGATGACCTTAAAGAGCGGAAAAGGCGAACACAACAAGAAATTGCTGAAATGGAAAATGTGACTCTGCGTAAAAGATTCCAAGATAGCTTGCATACACTCAATCAAGAGGTAATGTACAAAGAAATGGAGTACCAGGGGTTGATGACCTTGCAAAATTCTGAAGACATTTGAATTGTCATCCATCACTTTTATTATTTTATTCCAAGTTAATTTGTGTAACAAAAAATGAGTCTAGGATGTTTATTTATTTGTATTGTTTGTAATTATTTATGAAATCATGTGGATTTCAATTTATTTTTAGAGTTTAGTGGTACTTATACATTATGTATAAAGTTAACCAAAGGTTAATGAGGAAAAATTCGAATTTTTGACATTTTTTTTATGTACTTTGAAAGTATTAATCAAGACATATCTTGTTTATAGATTATCACAAATGATCTGCTGATTTCACTGGCTATTGTATTATGCTATAATTCCAAAGGTTTTTTGATTATGATTATTATTATTAGGATGTTTAGTACATCAATATGTGAACAGTTTTTGAAGTATACCATAATGAATAATGTTAACATAGGACACAATTTACATTTGCACTGTCAATGCTGCCAATCTATGTGGGCATCTCTTATGAAGTATTAAACAAGTATCTAGGTACTTAGGTACACTCGACACTTTAAAGAATATAATATTTCATGCCTACTAACATTTTCTAAGACATTTTGATGTAGACTTTTACATAGACACTTTTACATGTTTATAGAACATCTGACATCTTATACTAATGCTAGTTTAGATGGAACTATGCTGGGTGGTTTTGATTACACATTTAAATGTGTGATAGTGAGTGATAGTAACATTAGGAAGTGGAAAAGAAAAACATGTTGTGCTGGCCGACACACATGATGTGCAGTGCAGGATAGGTATAGGGCAGTGAGATGATTGCCGACTAATATATACTGTAGGTCTACTAGCTTAAGGAAAAGTATACCTTCTTACACATTTTTACTTCAGTATTAATAATTTGATTATAGTGATTTCAATATGGTAGGTATAATTATCTCAATTAAGTTATTACAAAGTAAGTAAAATTCAGATGATGTTTTGGCCTATATTTAAGGTCTGATCAATGAAGTGGTAGGTTGAATGCTGATGTTTCGTAAAGTCAGTAGTTATTACATATGCATTAACACTTTAAATTTTGATACCTATAGGATAGGTAGGTTGTGTTAGTAGAATACTGGGGAACATACATACCTAGGTATTAACGTTTTACATTCCTAATATTATTTATTTCACAAATTAAAATATATCTACAATTTACTTACACTTTATAAAAAAAACTGATATTTATTGGATTATTACCTACGTACAGGTACTTTTAAAGAATATGAAAATAAATATTTGTCTAGTCACATGCATGTAAAAAAGCTCCATTGAGCATACCTATTTGTAAAAATGTTTAAAAATATCATATCAAAATATAAGTCCTAATATTTGGCAATTATTTAAATTATTTGTTGGTACAGGGGCTACATTATTTGCCATCACCAATATTCTGTCTCGGTATCGGGGTTATTGGTCACCTGATCATTGATCAGAATAGTATTTGTCCCAAATTAAATATTAATCAGTTTTAAAAACGTTAATTTTAGACTAAAGTTAATGTGTAAACACTGAAAGAGGGATTCATTGTTTACATTTGAATTTGCTATTTAAATCAACGCGACTAAGTCAATATACATACACCTACCACAATTCGTTTTCTTGAGTGTTCCCTTGAGATCTGAAATTATCTTGCCACATCTTGTGTAGGTACATTTTATGTACCTACCGCATCTAGTAATTGATAGAATTGTGTGTAAATCCTTCAATTGTATTCATAATTCAATTATAATGTAGAACCTATATTTATCACTTATTCACCGTCATTTAATTAATTACCTAGAGTTAATTAATTACATAATTTATTTAGTTACATTATAAAATGTAAACGTATCTACTCTAGGTAATAGACCTAGACTTAAGCAAAATGTGTTATTTTTTATTTCAAAGTAATTTAACTTGATCGGTATTATTATCATTAGATAACTATGTTAAAAATTGTGCTGCTTTATATTGTTTTAATGCATTTTTTAAGGTAATACCAACCTTCTTTATTCTATGTAATTTGGTAGTGTATTTGTAACTTTATATTTCATTAGGTCATTAAATTACCTACTTACTAGCCGCGCCCCGAAAAATACTGTATCAAAATAAATACTTAATAATAAAATTACCTAATAATTTCGATATCGCGGATGTTTCGAATAAATTGATTGTTTTTTAACACATAGGGGGAGAGTGAATTTTTGAGACTTTGGGGAGGGAATGGGGCGTTATTTATTTAAATTACGGATTTATGGAAAAAACATTGCAGTATTAGATCTCAGTTTGGGCACAGAATAAATTATAATTTATTTATTTAATAACTTATTTGATAAACTCAAGGTGGACCCATTTTTAGGGTTTTTGTATTGTTTTTATACTATAACCACGACATTACTGTATTCGCTTCACTATTGTATCAATTGCTTATCTAGAAAAAATACAAAAAAAATGTAGACATGAAATTTGGTTATTATTTTAGCTTCCCATCCTAAACAAAACCCTATAATTCTTATCGTTATAGAATTAGCCAAAGTGGAATTAGCTATATCCCCTATGTATCCCCTATCTATAAATTTAAATAAATAATTTTTAATGGACATTTCACACTGCGCCGTCTAGCCCAAAACTAAGCAAAGTTTGTACACCTACTATGGGAACTAAATAACTGATAAAATACTTACATAATGTGTACCTACTTATGCCTTTTTTTATGAATAGGTAGGTATTACCTACAATACGTTACCTACATAATAAGATAGGTACACTAGAACAGGCAGTGGCGGATTTGCCCTAAGGCCCAGTAGGGCGGCAAATCGTGCCAAAAAAAATCACTGATGATAACAAGAAATAATTAAAATACAAAGTATCATAATATATTGAAGCCTCGCGTACTTTATGATTATAATTCTTCTAAATCACTCTCTGAATAATGTGGCCTAGTTAGTACGCGGCGCGGCGTTACTATTGCATATTTTAACATGAAAAACCGGCCAAGTGCGTGTCATTACTTGATATTTGCATAAATTTTAATTTTCTAAGTTGGTCGATGATTACTTGTAAACTTGTAAAGCCCACTTAGCCGTGATAGTTTTGCTTTTAACTTGAGTATTTGTACTACTACCGTAAATTTTTTCACGCCCGCAAACCCAATAGTTTATCTTCTAGGGGGGAGGGGGACTCTAACAAAAATTTACACTTTAAAGCTTAATATTTCACAAACGGATCTCATAATCGAAAAGTTGTTTAAACAAACCCTCCATTCTTTTTAAAGATCTATCCAACGATACCTCACAGCAGGGTACGCGAGAAAAAAAATAACAACCCCACATACCCGTGAAGGGTACTTAAGAGGTACTTACCCTAAATAAAAAATGTTTTGGACTGATTTGAAAAAATATTTTATCATTAGAATCCTACATTTATATCTGATGAACAATTGAACATATTATGTAGGTAGGTATACGTTATTTTCAAAAACGTTAGGGATCCGTATGAATGAAAACTTCGATAATGTAACCCAATGTGGGAAAAAACTACCAAAAAAAAAACCTTATATCGGACGGAAATATCTACAAAAAAATCTGCGATACCATATTATTATCTAACTATTACAGTTATGTTACAATAACTACTTTTTAAGGTTTCGTAGACTACAAGAAACCCTTATAGTTTCGCCATGTCCGTCCATCCGCAGCTTAGCTCAGAGACTATCAGTGCTAGAAAGCTATTATTTTGCATACATATTAGTAATGTTAACAAAGTCGTAGAATAAAATCTAGAAAATATACACTTTTATTTAGGGTATCTCCCCTAAACCTAAAGTGGGGATGTTATTTTTTTTCTCGCATAAGTACCTACCCTAAGTTGTGGGGTGTCATTAGATAGGTCTTTAAAAACATTATGGGTTTGTGAAAACAACTTTTCGATTAAAGGATCCGTTTGTGAAATATTAAGCTTTAAAGTGCAAAATTTTGTTAAGAGTCAAGTGTGTACCCCCCCTCCCCCTAACAGTTTTATACCACGATTAGTTTTGGAGGTGTGAAAAAATTCACGGTGTACTTACTTACCGTGAATTTTTTCACATAACGAATTTAAAAGGAAAATTATCACGACTATGTAGGATTTACAAATTTACGAGTAATCATCGACAAACTAAGAAAATGTATTTTCTAAGTTGCTCGACGATTACTCGTAAACTAGAAGTAAACTTATTAGTCCAAGTATTGTAGAAAGTTACCGAAGTAACGTTGTTAGCTGTGTAAACTACGAAACCCTACATTGCGCGTGGCACGCACTTGGCCAGTTTTTATTTTTTATCGGCAGTTATAAGTGGGCAATAAAGTAAATTCATTAAATTATGTATCTAGTCTATATGATGAGTGCTAAGAAAGGGGACATGACCCGGGGCCTAGAGCGGCTAGGACTGCAAATCCGCCACTGAGAACAGGACAACGCCTATCGCGGGACAGCAGCTGCTGCTGTCCCGCAACAGGCGTTGTCCTTCAATAATCGCTTATAAAAAGCACTTTTCATACAAACTTTAACACCCTTTTATGGGATGAATTAAAAATAAACTGATAAATAAGTGTTATTATTTTATATTGAGAGGCTAAATAGTAAATACCTAAGTACCACATTTAATTTTTTTTAAATGAATTTTATACAATCTTTTATTTCACCCCTTTAGGGGATGAATTTTGAAAAATCCATTCATCATAAATGGCTTTCAGTGGGAATGCTGTTTGTCTGTTAGGATGGTTATTATAGTAGGTAATGAGTTTATTTACCTACTGTACCTGCCTCTATTCATGATTAATAATTATTTTTTTTACATATTTTATATTTACCATTACAGAATATAAAACCTCTAAAATTGAAAATATTTCAGAATAAGAATCTAGCTAGACACGCGCCAAGTTCGGAGAGGGAGGAGCGACTATTTTTATTACTACAAATTACAAAATTCACAAAATAGTGACAATTCTATGCATTGAACGCACCCCAAATAATTGACCAATGACAGGTTGCGTCGTGTTACAGCAGACGACTTGTTTAGAGATGTACGAGTCGGTATTTACCTGACACTTTCGATTATTCATTGCCATTAATAATATGAATTCTTCATTGACACAATTAATGCTTTGATAACAATTTTTACAAAAAATGTACTAGTTCCGTAAGTTTCAATAGATAGGTGACATGTATGCACTGGCCGCGGTAGGGATGGGCACTTGCCCGGTAAACATAATTTTTACTCTATTGAACTTCTCATTTATTTAGGCTATTCAAAATCAACATCGAGGGTAGCAACAATTCAACACGTTCTGTGTTTTAGATTATGTTGTTGGGGTAGGTATCAGTATTAAAAAACCAAATTTGCAGCTTTGAAAGACTTGTTCTAACTTCGTAGTACTAGAAAAACATCAAGATTTTCGGTTTTTTTTTAGTTTTTGGCTTATAACTTCTAAACCATGCAACTTCTAAGCGATTGAATTGCTGATTTTGACGTTGGACGTGTCTTTATAATACAGCGTTTTTGCTTACAATGAGAGTACGCTTAGTTAGCACGATAATCGCGTTAATATTAGGAAGACGGCGGCGTTAAATATTTTTGTATTTGTAAGGAGCTAAATGAAAATAAAGTGTATTTCAGGATGTTTAAACTATTTCTAAAATTTTTACCAATCGTGTTTTTGTCTTTATTTTGGGTAAAAACACCCTAAAGTTAATAATGCCACAAAATTAAATTCTTTATGAGACAGAAATACACGATTAAAATGACAAAAACAAAACTATTGAATGACACAAAATTATTAAAAAAAAGTAATCGGATTAGTTCGGCTAGCGATGTTATATTATACCGATACTAAAAGTATCGATGCTTTCACTCACTAACAGATGGATGAGATGACATTATAAACAAATGACACATCAAGCATGACATGATTGTATGCGTTTGCTAGGGATGTAATATTGATTGAAAAAAATCGATTAATTAATAATCGATTTTTTTTTCTACAAATAAATCGATTTTCCAAAAAATCGATTTATATGAAAATAATAATCGATTTTTCGGGAAAAATCGATTTTTTTTCCTGCGATTTGATTTTTTTTTGTCGTACGCGCGGTAAGTACCTACTACCTTAACAAATAGGAGTCTATATATTACTACCCACGTACCTACGTACCCATCATTTCTACTTCGCTTATCTACCTACCTAAATTAGATCAATTATTTAAATAAACGATTTCACAGTTTTGCCAAATGTAGATGATGATGTAAAAGACATTTGGAACTTTAAAAGAAATTCAGGTAAACACAATTGTAAAGGTAAAGCAAGCAAAGCCTCAAAGTCAAAGCACAATCAAAACAACAATTCGCGCCAATTGGACTACAAGTTTGAAAATTTAGCTTTTGACAAGTGACATTGACAGTTGATTACTACCATAGACATGGGATTTATGAAATAGTTAATCAATTCATTTATATTTTAAATGATTGAATATCTGTAAGATTTTTTTTTTTTTTTTTTTTATTAACCTATGTTGTCCCACTGCTGGGCAAAGGTCTCCCCCATTCTCTTCCAAGCTTTGCGGTCTACAGATTAAATTATATCAAATTTAATTTATGTCTATTTTACCATGTTATAGTAAGTAGGATTTCATGTAAAAAAATTATTTAGTATTTTTAATAAGTGCCTAAATTAGGTTTGTATTGTAGTACCAGTGCCGCAATGCTAGAGATCGGTTCGCGTTCGGGGAGACAGACGGACCGATAGGTCGGTCGGTTCGCGTTCGGCAGTTCACGTTCGGGAAAACGATCAACGGTTCGGATCACATTCGGAGAGATGATCGATGGGTCGGTTCCCGTTTGTGAAGCGACTATTGGTCGGATCACGTTCGGAAAAACTATCAATGGTTCGGTTTGCGTTCGGAGACAAGACCGATGGGTCGGCTTCCGTTTGGGAGGCGACTATCCCTCGTATTCAAGAACGACACTATGAGAACACGCACCCACAGTCAGTGGACGAATTTTTTTTTCATAAAAATCACTTTATGTGTTGTTCGACACTGCATAGTGTGACTAGAGGCACATTGTCGTGTGCCTCTAGCCAAAGTTGAGCTCTAGAGGCACACGGTAGCGTGCGACATAGTGCCGCTCAACACATAAAGTGATGTTTATGAAAAAAGATTTCGTCCACTGTGGGTGCGTGTTCTCATAGTGTCGTTCTTGAATACGAGGGTATAATGTAGGTTCACGTTCGGGAAAATGGCCAACGAACGGTTCGGTATGCGTTCGGAAAACTTAGTTTACAAAAATCGATTTATATGTGTAATTTCCATAATCGATTTTTTTAAAGTTGATTTTTTTTAATCCAAAAATCGATTATTAAAAATCGATTATTATCAAAAAATAATCGATTAATTTAATAATCGATTTTTGTCATGTCAATTGTCATGTATTTGATCGATCGAAGTAGTTGGTTGCCAGGTTGCCACTTGGATGGTAAGAGTGAAGTAAATAAATTATAATTTGTTTGGCTATCCAGAACAATTTTATTTACGAAAGTACTGTTCTTTGTACATACTGTGTATTATTGTTCATAAACATACGATACAAAAAAAAAATTGATTTACCGTAAGTGAAAAATTACCTGCTTGCAGAATATTTAATATGTTTTCGTCATCATGTCCCTAATGAATAGGAAGGGATCGATTATGATCTCTACAATCTATTTAATTTAAAAGATAGTAACTACCTAGCCAAGTAGGTTACTAAATACTAGGTTGATAGTACAAAGATTCCTTCAATTTCTATTCCAATTTCATAGTGAAGTAAAGTACCTACCTTTAGTTTTAGTTCTCCATTCTAAGAACTTCAAGTTGGTAGATAGACCTGCTTACAAAAATTAATTAAGATAAGTAGGT
Source organism: Hydriomena furcata (assembly GCA_912999785.1). NCBI lineage: Eukaryota > Metazoa > Arthropoda > Insecta > Lepidoptera > Geometridae > Hydriomena > Hydriomena furcata. The sequence goes on from OU538821.1 coordinate 9,085,103, forward strand.
ACACAAATAATTAGAAAAGGTTATAATCATTACAAATCATTAAAATTACAATCATTACATAAATTAAATGCTAAGTGTTCAGAGCATTGATAGAGTAGGTTAGTACTTCACCAAATCAAAATGATTTATTGATAGGAAATAATATAGATTTGTTTGGTTACATGACATGCAGTGGGTATTATGTAAGACTATTGTAGGCAGTGCCAGATTAACCCCTGTATTCAGGAACGACACTGTGAGACCACGCACCCACAGTGGACAAAATCTTTTTTCATAAACATTACTTTATGTGTTGTACAACACTATGTGTTACTAGAGGCTGTCGAGCTCTAAAGGCACACGGTAGTCGTACAACACATAAAGTGATGTTTATGAAAAAAGATTTTGTCCACTGTGGGTGCGTGTTCTCATAGTGTCGTTCCTGAATACGGGGGTAAGACTACTTGATGCCCTCCCTAAGCAATCCACACCTGTGTGCCTGGTATAAGCTTTTAAAACCGGAACGCACCCCTGTCCCCCTCGCTCAGCAGTAAATCTGGAGTAAAAATCCCCATGCCTTGTGCTCCCATTTTGCTCCCTTCTTGCATGTGTCAGCAGAAAAAAATGTATGGTGCTGTTTTTGGTGCCCCCCAGACGTGAAACCCCAAGCAATTGCTTAATTAGCTTATGGGTTAATCCGGCACTGATTGTAGGTAACTGAACTGCTACTGTTAACGTAATATTTTTTTTGTTGCAGACCAATATGAGGCTAATTTTATGTGTTTTGTGTGGTGTGATAGTACTGCATAGCTCATATGCACCACCGGTCACACAAAGTAATACTAAGGAGGGCCATGAGGGAGAGGAGGCTGCAGATTGGGTACCTACTTAACTATTACTTACTAGCTTTTACCCACAACTTCATTTGCGTAGATGCAGAAAATCTACTTTATAGTAAAACATTGAAATTTCTAAAAATAAAAAGATTTTGGTAAAACAATTGGCCTATTTCCATTCCAATTTTAAACTTTCTCTGTATGAAATTTAATGACAATTGGCCCAGCGGTTTAGCCATGATAGCATCACAGACATACAGACAGACAAGGGTTACTTCCACATTTTATTACGTCTAATTACTTAAATTTTCCTTGTATTGCTCATGATGAAAAGCATCTGAATTGCCTTAAAAAATCGGCAATACAAGGAAAACACATGGAAATTAGTATCTAGAGTTAAAATACATTAACAGCCACAATAGTTTTAATTCTTTATGGTAATATTGATGATTTTTGTCAGGAGGAACAGCTGGAGTACCACAGATACTTGAAGGAAGTGGTGCAGGCGTTGGAGAGTGACCCTGATTTCAAAGCCCAACTTGAGAAGGCCGATGAAGATGACATACGGGTAAATATAATCCACATACTAGACTGGCCTCGCAGCTCAGTTGGTAGTAACTCTGCCTTCTGCAGTGTAGGTTGTGGGATCAATCCCCACAGGGACATATATTTGTGTTATGAATACATGTTTGTTCTGCGTCTGGGTGTTATTATGTATATTATTACTTAATGACTGGCAGATGGAGAGTGTATTGATTGATGAGTATGTTTAGGAAAACATTGAAGGCGATAATAAAAGAATATAGGATTTGACTGGATCCTCAGACAACCTCTTAGATCTTTAGACGCTTAGGTTCTTGAAGTAGTTACAGGCACATCTAAACATAATGTGTTACCAGAAGCCCTTCAGTAGAAGGCATTCTACACTTCTGTGACCATTTGATGTTATATAGTATTTGTTATTTATCTACAAACATCGATCTTTGTGTGAAAAGTGCAGGTGAATGTATAGTTTTTGCATTTTGTGTTTATAACTTTTACAAAAATGTTTAAGCAACTTAATTTTTTCATTGCAGTCCGGTAAAATAGCAGAACAGTTGGATCTTGTGAACCACAACGTGCGGACCAGATTGGACGAGATTAAACGGCGTGAACTGTCCAGATTGCGGCATTTAGCGACCAAGGTTGGTATCCAGTTATAAGACAATTTTTTATTTTATTTAGATAGGCCTCGCAGCTCTGTTGTATTTGGGCTATATGGCGCTGTCTGATAATGTTCCCTAATACGAACTAGATAACTGATATAATTAATTTATATACTTTTGTAAATACATACATATACATTATAACACCCAGACACAGTACAAATATCTATCATCACACAAATATTTGTCTTTGGTGGTGATCGAACCCACAACCTCCAGAACAGAAGGTAAAGCTACTACCAACTGAGCTGTGAGGCCAGTCCAGTGTTATGTAGGTTTTTGTATTGATGTTTATGAGACTTATTCTGCGTAGTAAAGTCACGCGTCAGTCGATGTGGGTAACATCAAGGAACTTGTGTTCAATCAGAAGCAATTTATCACTCAAATACGCGATTCGCACCAGTTATACACACTGTATGACGTCATGAGGCCAACAGTAGATGCCAAATTGAAGTAATCTGATGGTTCCTTTGAATTTTCCCTATAAATAAAGATGTTTTTCCTGTAATATCTAAAATTAGCAGTCCGCCCAGCATCGCACGAGTAAAAATGATTTTATGGCAAATTTTGGGTACATAATTGAAGTTTTAGTAGGGATCCTTAGTTTTTTCTAGTATTATTTATCAACCTATGTTTCTCACAGATAATGTAGCATTCTAATGTTGAAATAATTTTGGAAATCGGTCCAGTAGTTTTATAATTTTTTTATACAAAAATACAAATGTTTTCTCTTTTGAATATTATAGTATAGATATAGGCTTACGTGTATAATTCCCCAGTTACGATAGTCATCTCAGGTAGTCTCAGATCTCCTGGCGTAGTAGTAGATAGTTAGATTTGCATGTCCATTACATTGTTGCATGCCCTCATTTTGCAGTTGTTAGTATTCCACACGTGACAGCTTGTTAGCCCATCACCGCTTATAAGAACAATAAGTGATTTCCTCATGATGTTTTTATTTACCAATAGCCCCTGCTAGGGTGTACAAATGAAGACCTATAGGCAATTTTTATACCTTAGATGACATTAGTGCATAATAACCAATAAAAAATATTGGCCTATATTACTCGCTGATAATGTAGCTTATAGTTAAAAGAATTGTTTAAATTGGTCCAGTAGTTTATTAGTGTATCCATTACAAACAAAAATACAAAAAAAAACCTATTTGTTATAATAGTTAATATTTATAAATACGCATAGATACTTACATACAGTTTTACAATGTAATGGATTGGAAAATTCATTAGTACAAGACCTTCGGATCGGAAGTCGAGGCACAACCACTAGGCCAACACTACAAAAGTTGGCGAATAGTTCCAAAACTAAGAAGTGAATTCAGCTAAAAGCTTATAAAAATACTATATTCTCTTTCAGCAATTCGAACTGACAAACGATATAAACGACGACCTGAAAAAAGAATCACCTGATCACCTAGACCACGGCAACTCGAATACTTTCGAGATTGAAGATTTGAAGAAACTCATCAAAAAAGTGTCCAACGATTTGGAAATCGCCGATCAGAAGCGCAAGGAGGAATTCAAGGTAAGCAACACTTTATTGAAATTATGGTGCCTGGTCTTTAAAATACAGAGGTCGTTTTGATTTTTATTAGTATGTGTGTGTCTCGAAAGGAGTCCATACTGGTTATTTCGCTAAAGATCACTGAACCGTTTCACGGTCACCATTATTAATCTAGGCCAAGTGCATGACTCGGACTCGCGTGGAGTGTTTCGTAGGTACCTACTATATTATTTCTGTTGACCTATGGGAACTTAAAGACTTTTAGTTTAGCAGTTTATTTTATTTATTCATTAATCAAACAAATTAATTACAACAAATTCAGTTAGTAATGCCTTCAAACCTAAGTTAAGTTTGTTTAGTTTCGGTAATAAGAATAAAATAGGCTATGACAAACACACATATTATCCTTTAACTTAACAAGCAAGCAAGTATTAAAGTTCTTTGGACATGGTATCTATTGGAAACAGGTTTTTGATTATAAACCAAACTTAGAACAGGGTTGCAAACTCGTTAGTTTAATTATTATACCTACTAATTAGGTTTAATTGTGGTGACGCGAAACAGGTAACACAACCCGATTTCTTGATGAGATTTGAAGTCTCTTGGGGTTTTACCACAGAGCAATAAATAACCCATAAAAACATATTAAAGACTGGCCTTTTTCGCACAGGGTGTACTAATTAAGATTATATGCAAATTGTATGATTGTATGCTAAAAAAAGGATGGATCTTCCTTCTTCATCGACAGATCAGCTCCTCACCATTATTGTATCACGAATTCATGATCCTTACTTGACAGGAACTTCAAATTTGAATACTGGTAGAACTTACCCTTCGATAGTAACATAGAATTCTGATGAACTTAATGTATTCGATTTCAGAAATATGAAATGGAGAAAGAGTTTCAGAAACACCAAGATATGGAGAAAATGGACGAGCCACATAAGAAGGAGTACGAGGAGAAGCTGAAACAAGAAGAGGAAGCTAAGAAACATCACAAACCGGTAATCGTACATGTTACTAATAAAATGCTGCAAAATGTGGGCATTGTACCGAACATAATGTTTTGACGTGCCTCTGGCTACCCCCTTTAGACATCTGAAAGGATCTAAGCGCCTCAAGATATGAGAGAATGTCTACGGTAGAGGTAAACTGTCGTGAAGTGCACCTATTTCATTAAATTTACTAATGAATGGTACAATTCTCGAAATAATTTTATCTCGTCTTTTACCCACGGCATTACCAAGGAGTAACCAGCTAAAAGTTAGTATTAACTTTGGCTTTTGCGCTGTAGATTGTGGGTTAAATTCCCATCCAGGATGGGAATTTTGTGTGATGAACATAGATGTTTGTTCTGTGTCTGGGTGTCACGCATAACGGACCAAATAGGAGTCTAAATGCGGGAAAGGGAGTCCCTATACATACATGTGTCTGGGTGTTATAAAGTATTATAGAAGTATGTAGAAGTATTATAGAAATATATAAAAGTATTTTAGTTAAAATAAAACAAGTACGAACGGGCTCGCGCACGAAGGGTTCCGTATATTATCAATAAAAAACGGCTATTAAAGCGGCAACAAATATACATAATCTGTGAAAATTTCAACTGTCTAGCTATCATGGTTCATGAGATACAGCCCTTTGACACTCAGACGGACATCTTAGTAATAGAGTCCCGTTTTTACTCTCTGGGTATGGAATAATTATAAGGAAATTGTGGTAAAATAAGTATAGGCAGCAATACAAGAATTACAATAATGAAAATTGTTCAAGTCAAGCTCGCATGGCTTGTGACATATTCCACAATAACTCCGACCTCATTGGCGGGGTCGATGCTACGTCTCATCACCGTTTCTTCGGCTACAGATCATAAAAAAAAAGGTAGACCCCAAGCCGTGTTTGTTGCCTGATTCTTCTAGGCTTGGTCGCGTGGAATCGGCGTAGCTTCACCTAGTTCCTAAGACGTTTCAAAGTGATCCTTGTGATTTTATTGAAATAAATGATTTTTGAATTTGAATTTGAATTTGAACAGGCTGATGCTTTTTAAAAAAAACCTACCCTCTGGAAATAGCCTGAGTACAATTTTTCTTCTAGCCCTTATCCCATTCCATGGGGGGTCGGAACAAATGGTTTTAAAAAAATAACAAAGTAAAGGCCCAAGTACATAAATAAATAAATTTCGGACATTGCACACAGCGCTATCTAGCCCCAAACAAAGCAAAGCTTGTAGTATGGGAACCAGATTATAGATATAGATTTTGACACGGGTCTTTATCACGTAATTACCTTTATTTTATTTTATTTTCCTGACGTTTCGACTATGTAACAATAGATAGTCAGGAAGATATAATAAGCGCAAGGTCAAAATCTATAGTTATGTCTACTAATCACGATAGTTTAAAAAATAATATACATATCATCCTTATAAATAACATCCAGATACAGATCGAACATCTATGTTTATCACACAAATGTTTGTTCTTGGTGGGCATCAAAGCCACAATCTACGGCGCAAAAGGCAAAGTTACTACCAACAAAAAACGTTTATTCCTAGTCTGAGTGTTGTGGTATGTACGTACATAGTTAATTTCGCATTAATGCGACATTTCTTGGAAATGTAGGCAATGTAGGTATATACATACGTTGGTAAATAATTAAAATCAGCAAATTCATGCGCGTGATAAGGATTGACCTTTGTAACCTGACTCATGCTATTGACTGCTTATCGATTTATACATATTGCAAAAGACGAGACTGACAGCTTTGACAGCTGCTGCAAAAACTTGAAATTCGTCTTCATTGCCACGCTGAATGGCAATGCTGATCCGTTGTGCCAAATAGGAACTAGCTCTCGGATCACGCGTCGCTTCGACAATATTGGCACCTGATTTGGCTAGGCAACCCATTTGCGAGATTTACGAATGTACATTCGTATTGGCCGAGTGGGATGTACCTCGACTTTCAATCGGAAGGTCGTGGGTTCGAATCCCGGCGTGCATCAATGGATTTTTTTGTTCGAAAAATGTATATGCGCATCAAAAACACGTCCTCAAAACGGTGAAGGAAAACATCGTGAGGAAACCAGTTATTGTTCTTATAAGCTGCGATGGGCTTGCAACCTGTCACGTATGGAATGATAACTACGGCAAAATGTGGGCATGTGCCAAATATAATGTGTGGACGTGCCTCTGACTACCCCCACTAGACATCTTCATAGGATCTAAGCGTCTGGAGATCTGAGAGAATGTCTACCGTACTTGGGGATTACAGTCGTGATCTTACATTATTATCTAACATAATACATTTAATAACAGATCAGTGTATTATATTTTCTCACCGTATCTTAGATAGTAGGCTTGTATTCGTTTGAAAACTTCATGCGAACAAAGTCGCGGTGTTTTCCATGTCAAGTTCCTTGTAATGTCAAATGCTCTCCAACCTGCCGGCCGTCGTAAAATTGTTATGAACATAGCTATGGCCGAGAGAGCGATAACGATTATTATATTTATACTCGTACGGGTACTTACCCATTGTGTATTGAATAGAAATATTCGATAGAACTTTCTGGAAATGGCTTCCTTATTCTCTTAAGGCGTGTCCACATAAATATTACCGCGGAAAAGTATGACATACTTGCTTTTTGTGTTGTACGCTGAACGATGCGTTTCGCGCAAATATTACATCGCTGATTCGAAAATTGTACCGATATAGGCTCAATGTCAAATAATTACGTACACAACCGGTTCGAGAAACTTGAAATTTGGTTTATGTATTCTTTGTTATATAATAATAATAATAACTAGCTGCGTCCTACGGTTTCAACCAAAAAACAAACACAAAAGCATTCAGGAATAATGCAACTCTCTATTATTAAAAAAAAATCGCAATCTGATCATAAAGTCCGGAAATTACCTCCAACAAACATACAACCTTCAAACTAATTTTACCTCTTTATAATATTACAGTAGATACTCAACAGTTACATACATTGTCCTGTCCAGCACTAGGATCTACCGTGGGTATCAGAAACCATCACATGTACCACAACACTCGAACATAATATATTTAGGGATCAAGCATTTCCCTCAACAATCGAACCAGCACCTCTTCCTTCTCTGCCAGGCACTCGTGCGCCGCGTCAAATATGTCTGACTTCGTCCATATATTTATTAATGTGCTCTCGCCTTAAGCTATTTTTATTTCCCTTCCGTGCTATTGTTCGAACAATGCTATACTTAAATATTCCATGAACCACAGCTTCACCACCCCGGTTCTAAACAACAGTACGAGGAGGTATGGGAGAAACAGGACCATATGGACCAGGCGTTCGATCCTAAAGTATTCTTCATGATGCATGGTAAGTTCCTGCCGCATTTATTAATGTTACTATTTAATTTAACAGCTTCTCCATCCTGTGACAAGAGAACAGTTGTTAGAGATATGGACCACTGGTGGTATGGACCCGAAAGATTTCGACCCAAAGGTGTTTTTCATGATGCATGGTAAGATGCATTGCGTGCGGTGCCAACAGTAGCGTCACTAACAAGCGACTTTTTGTTTCGAGTTACCCATTACTCATTTGTATTGTCAGAGAGTATGCTATAGATTTTGCGTTATCCGCATGAAACGTTGTTTTGTCTTAGAGTGTTTCCATTCGGCAACTATGCAGTTTGTCATCGAACTCAGTATATAAAATGTTTCAGTAAGGCAAGATTAGTATGTTGTCAATTTAATCAAATTAATCAGAAGTCAATTGCAAGCCAAACCATTGGCTGACTAGATCTAATGAAGACTTTAGTAGCGTTTTTTTGGGATGCTATCTGCAGATTGTTAGTGTGAGCAGTGAGCACCCGGGAAAACAATTTGTCTACGGAAGAATAGAAAAAAAAAATACATTTGTATGAAGAATGTGAATTTTGAGTCGAGGGAAGTGTAGAAACTTTATTTTACTATCTTAGTCGCATTTGTCATGCGCAGTAGAAATATCGCTGATTTCAACACATGTTCTTTTGTCAATTCTTCCGTAGACAAGTCATCTTCTCAGGTGTCCATAATATTCTATACCAAGACGCCAGAAGCCTGCGGTGCTGATGCATATTATTATATGAAGTTTGTTCGATTAGTTTTCGATTAGATTAGTTCGATTTCGATTTCTAACAAGTTTTTGTTTGTGTATGTCCATATTGCCTAATCACGTGAGTAGTAAGTATTTAGTAACATAGAAGCTTTAGAATGCCTCGTAGGTTAGTTCAAGTTTTCTGCATGTTCTAACAAAATCGTAGCTATTTCATTGACTTTCACAAAAGACAGTTTGGTCCATCGTCTATAGACAATGTACCTACAAGCGTGACTTAGATTATAGAATAAAAAACACAATTTATTTTTAGTCTGTGGCCGGGTTTTCGCTTATATTGTATCTAGAATACATCAACGTTTTGACACAGTTAAGTTTACTGTAAAATCATAGTTATAGCTAGATTCAAACCGTAATCTATGCAATCATGATAGTAACACATTTTAGGCACAAAAATAGTGTACGAAAGTAATAATAGTGTTCATCCCCCGAGTGTCCAACTAATGATGATTTGATGGTAATCCCAACCACTGCATAAAGCTTTCTGGATGCTGTTAGGGATGTCACCAACTAGTTTCATAACAAAGTGCACCTATTGACATACAATCGATCTACTCTTTCTTCGGAAAATATATACCTACTGGAAAAACGCGGCAACCCTATCGGCACTCTGAATGTGTTATTTTATTGAGATTGCAAGAGTAAAAGTTGATGTTAGGACCGAATGTTTGTTTAATAAGACTTGTTACGCACAGATGTCGACGGTAATGGCGTATGGGACGCTGACGAAGTAAAAGCGCTCTTCATTAAGGAACTGAACAAGATGTACGGACCCGATGCGCCTGTTCACGATATGCACGAACGGTACGAGGAAATGGAACGCATGAGGGAGCACGTGTTCAAGGAGAATGATGCTAATGGCGATGGATTGATCGATTTCCACGAGTTCATGCTGGGCACGAAGAAACAGGAGTTCAATGAAGATAAAGGTGAGGTTCAAATAATAAATACACGTTTTAAAGTGATCCTCAACTCAACTCAACTTTAAAACGTCTTAGATCCTTTCCTTAATGCTATGTAGAGCTCCAGTGTGGTGCCGATCGAACAAGGTGAAGGCTCAAACAAGAATAATAATTAAAAGTACTACTCAAGTACGTACAAAAATAACTAGAGAGCTTCAGCACAAATTCAAAAAGCAGCACACGCTACATTTGGTTTAGAAATAAAATTTAAAGATGAAAGAATTATTTGCTTAAAAATAATTGAAGTAGACAAATGTTACACAAAATAAAATAGTGCAGACTAATTAAATTAATATTGAATATTGAAATATTGAATCAGATTGGAGTAATCCTTCTACTAAGAAAAAGAGGCACAATGCAAGAATATTCCTGTAATGCATGGATGTTATAAGTATGTCATTCTACGACAGGCTGTATAAAACACAATAAAAAAAAACATTATAAAATATTATTTTTCCAGGCTGGCAACCCATTGATCAGAATACGGTGTACACCCAAGCTGAATACCAGGAATTCGAAAAAATGAGGCTCGAAGAACTGAGATACTTGCAGCAACGTGGATTGGTTAGTATTTTTATGTATGACTAGTGGAAACCCTCGACTTTGTTCACGTGAAGTTATTTTTCAGTCTTCAACACCGGATGCACATCTTAAGAAGTTGAATTTTGGGAATTCCTTTCTTCACCCCTCACCCCTACACGTCAAGAACAAGTGGTTTAGGTTGTGCGTTGACAGATCAGTCAGTTATTCTCATACTCTTAGTTGTAACCTCGAAACTACAATCAAACTTTTTCGAGGCCCCTCGAATTTCATCGAAAAGTACCTCATGTTTGGTAATTAAGGCCCGGCTCACACCCACACACGTATTTCAATGATTTTCAGGTACCGATTTAAAAACCAGGAATCACAGTTGTGAGGATATAATGATACAAAATTACTGATAATATATTCATCTTTAATAGTAGATAATAAAAACTGGCCAGTTCTATACAACATTTTCAAAAAAATACGTTTTTACCGTCGCAAGAACCGCTGAAAATGTCGAAAAATGGGGTCTGGTTAGGTACCAATATCTTTAGACCCACAGCATATTTTTATTTGAAAATAATACGAAATTGTAGATTTTATATTTCTCTATACCGCGTGGCATTATCTTGTTTTCAAATAATTTACTTTTTCATTTATGAACAATATAAAATGCAATAAAACTTCTCCATACATTTTTTCCATACAAAACTCACATTCACCTCAAGTCGGCACGTCAGTTAGCGCTCAGACGCGCTCGGGGAAGCACGTCCACGTCACATTTTTCTTCGAATTTAGAGGAGGTCTTACATAATGGAATACCGGGGTAAAATACTGGACATGCAAAACTAATGATAACATTTGTATAATATATTGCCTTGAAGAATTTAGTGCAAGCCACACAGATGAAGGTTAGGTACAATGCATGGTTTGTTGAAAGAGTTGGATGGTTTTATTTTGTAGAAGATGCGTTTCATCGAGTTTGGTTTCGAAACAATATGATAATAGTATACGGTTTTACCTTTTTGCATACGTCGCGTCGGAGCAAAATCGAAATAAGCCGATGTTTCGTATTTGATTGTTATTTTAATAAAAATATTAAATTTCAGGAAAATGTGAACCTGGTTGTGTCCCTAATTAATAATAAATAATAAAAGCTTTTATTTCCTTGCACAATATAAAATTAACTTAAATATGTATCTATGCATAGGTATATAAAATTATGTGTAAGGACCGCTTTCAGCGGTAAAAGCCTCCTCCAGCTCTATCCATTTTTCCCGATCTCTAGCGGCTCTGCTCCATGTTTTGCCTGCTACTTTCACGATGTCATCATCCCATCGCATAGCAGGCCTTCCTCTTCTTCGTTTTTTATGTATTGGGTCCCAATTCATAATTGTTTTAGATCACCTCTCATTTTGTAATCTTTGTATGTGCCCGGCCTATTTCCATTTTAGTGATAATACTTTCTGAACAACGTCTTTTGCTGTGGTTTTTGAAGTGTCCCTAATTAGTCCTATTAAATAAATATAAATGTTGATTTGATACATTTCTGTTTTGAAATGAAAGTTCTAAGGTACCATGATCCTTACCTGTATCGCTTAGACCCAATCTACCCTATATTACCAAGCGTGTTTTTTTATACATGGATGGAAAAAAATGATACTTTATCTATAATTGGATTTAGAAAAATTACATAAATTTCAGATTATGAATATAATTTATAATTATTATTTATCTACCTTTAATATTATAAATCTAAAAGTTTGTGCGGATGTTAAGTATGTTTGGATGTTTGTACCTCAATCAGACCTAAACGACTAAACGGATGAAATTGAAATTTGCTGTCGATGTAAATATACCTCTAGCTTATAAATAGGCTATTTTTAATTAAAAAACATCCTCAAAACTATAAAAAGACTCCGAGTGCTGGTGTGCAACAAATCTAGCATTAATCAATTTTGACGACTGATGAATGACTGACGAATGATACGATACGCATTGAACCAAAAATGTTGAACCTTCTAAAAAGGTCGGTATTTGTTATTATCAAAGCAAGGTTTATCTGGGGGCACGGTAGTGCCCCCGCCAAGTCAAGCAAAAAAGCGGCACAGTCGTACCATCCTTTTCTCGAAGCAGTTCAGGCCATTTTTTAGACAGACAGACAGACATTGAAATCTCACAACTTTTTACGATAGAAGAACTGATGGGTTTTTGGTTAAATTATACATATACACGATCTGGGTGATATATATGGATTCTTTATTGTAGAGATATAGAACACGACCAGCCGTAACAAGCGAACAGGGAAGAGAGACTGACATCGACAGATTATCTCTGGTCATCTTAGGCTACTTATACAATATCTCACAAGTTAAGTTTACTACACACGAGCATAGTTCCAACAAAAAAAAGACAAAAAAAGAAACTGAGTTGCGTTGCGAGAATTGGCTTTTTATTTTTATTTTTACAAGTTGTTTTTAATGGCATATACTTAAGTTTAAGTACATGATGCAAATAATTAAATAGTTAAAAAAAATAAAGTGTCCTGAAAAATTGTTTAATTCTAAATACTGAAAGTGCTCTTTAGTGTTTCGTAGTTCACAAAAAACCCTTATAGTTTTGCCATTTTCGTCCATTCGTCCGCAGCTTAGCTCAGATATTCTTAGTACTGGAAAGCTGTAATTTGGCATGAATATACATTAGTCACGCCGACAATGTGGTAGAAATAAATACATATTTTCAGATGTTTTTTTTTCTCGCATACTCCTCATGTCTTTGGATAGGTCTTAAAAAGTATTGCAGGTTTGTGATATCATTTAGTACAAATACAATGGAAAATATGAATTTTTAAAAAGAGTTGGTCATCTCTTTTTACAAATTCATATTTGATTTTTCTGGAAAGAAAATATTATGGAGGGTTATTTAGTAAAGTTTTACAATAACTGTTTAATTCCAGAACTTGTTGACCCTCGCTACGCGCGGTCTATGGATCTTCGAGATCATAGCTCGCACACAATATTCAAAAGCATACCTACATATTTTATCAGTATTTCACTTTCAAAACTTTCTGTGAGTGGTACTCGAAACGTTGACGGTGCCGTCATCGATTTTAGATGACAATAAGTTTTTTTATTAAAAATATATTTTTTAAATCAAGCTTTTGTAATGTCTTCTGCTCTAGTTCTCGTCAAGATAAAAATAACGAGCCCAAACGCGACGTGGTTATGTTGTGTAGTTGAGGAGTTCCGATGGCTACATCCGACCTCCATCATCAGACCAGCTCGCTAGTACCATAATTTTACATTGTCATTGAGATTGATAGGTATGCAAAGTTTTGCCTCAATTCGACTATTTTGTGAAGGGTTCCGTTGAACAGCTCCTGACTCCATCATCATATCAACTCGCTGTCACCATATTATGTATGCAAAATTTCAGCTCAATCGATTGGGGATAACTGCTTAAAATTAAGTTGCAAGATTCCACCTTATCAAACATACATACATAAATATGTACATAAACTGCAAGTTAAATAAGAGCTTGTAAAAAAACGATACTTACCGTTTTGTCATAATGTATTTTATTAGTAGGTACCTAACAAATATTTTTTGCACAGTCAAATATTAGTAACTGTGTAGTAGCACTTTACGATTTGTAACCTGTCTTTTAATATATATTAATTTTTTCTATATTTATTTTCTTTTTGTCAAGTGCAACCTATAAAATTATTAAGTACATACCTACCTATACAAATAACACATACCTATTGCACCAAATATTTTCAAGTATCAAGACTAGTTATTTAGTCTTGGTAAATGAAGTGTGAAGTAGCTTCAATGTGTGCGTTTGCACTATTCTTAGTGTGCGGCCACAGAATACGACCGAGTACAAAAAATGCGAGCTGTCATAAATTTAACAGTCACCTTAAATCGATATTTTGGAGGTTCCTCAATTACGTCATTGCGTCACCATTCCAAGGAGATTTTCATCAAACAAACCGTTACACGCATGCGTCGTTCAGAAGCTGTCGAGGAATGACAAGGTGCATCTCGAGGTTCCTTGAGTTGACAGTTCTGTTGAATGATAAATCCTCGACTAAATGCAAACTCAAGGTAATTTTATCAAATAAAACTACCAAAACGTGGTTTCAAGGTCGAGTCGAAGTTACATCTAAGAATATGGGGATCAGTTAGTAATGCAAGAGGTTAGATATTTAGATGATGCATATTTTTTTTAGTCGTTCCAAATCGTTTACCTACATACAGCCGCTACGATGTTACCATTATCATCCTTCTGTTTCTTTATCTTAGGTCACGTTGTGTCGCTCGACCGGTAGCAATAATATTTATTTTCCCTTTATTTTATTTTATGTGCCGTTATTTCATACCACATTTTTATAGCCTTATTATGTGCTTAACTATTATCCGCCCTCAGCGGCATATAGAGTTATTATTATCTAAGTTGTGTAGTACAGTCTGTTTTAAGCGACGCCTACGTGATCAAACCATGGGCAGCAACATAAATATAGAAAAAAACCGGCCAAGTACGAGACGGACTCGCGCACGTAGGGTTCCGTACCATTATCTATAATAAACGGCAAAAAACACGTTTGTTGTATAGGAGCCCCACTTAAATATTTGTTTTATTCTGTTTTTAGTATTGTTATAACAGCATTTCACAGATTATGTATTTATGCATAATCTGTGAAAATTACAACTGTCTAGCTATCACGGTTCATGAGATACAGCCCTGTGACAGACAGACGGACAGCGAAGTCTTAGTAATAGGGTCCCGTTTTTACTCTTTGGGTACGGAATCCTAAAAAAATATTGATATCCCTAGATTCTAAGGTTTTCGAGGCCACGTATACAAGGTTAAGATATTCTAGGGCTTGAATAGAATTGGACATTGATCTCTTGCCGTATAATAAAAAATGTCCACACATTTTAGGTGGACGCTTACGGCAACCCTGTGCCAGGCGCTCAGCACCAAATCCACCAAGCGCGCCAGCAGTTCCAGGCGTATTACCTCCAGCAGAAGACAATCCAGCACATCAACCAGTTCCCTGGCCAGGTCCCGAACGGCCAGCAACCTCCTCTCCAGAACCTCGGTCAACAAGGATATCAGCAGCCCCAACAAGGTTACCAACAGAACCAACCGCAACAAGCTTACCAACAACAACAAGCTTACCAGCAAAACCAAGGCCACCAACAACAGCCGCAGTTTAATCAACAAAATCAGCAACCTCCCCAATATCAACAGCCTCCACAATATCAACAACCTCCCCAAGGTCAACAGCCTCCCCAATATCAACAGCCTCCCCAAGGTCAACAACCTCCCCAAGGTCAACAGCCTCCCCAATATCAACAGCCTCCCCAAGGTCAACAACCTCCCCAAGGTCAACAGCCTCCCCAAGGACAACAACCTCCTCAAGTTCCAGTAATTCAAGCTCAGCCACCGCTAGTGCAACAAGTACCTGTAGCACAAGCATCCCAAGGTCAAGCTCAAGGCCAGGCTCCACCGCTGAACGTACCGCCTGTACAGCCATTACCGGGGCAGAACCAAGGGAATACTCAAACAGGCCAGGGTCAGGTCCAATCTCAAAACCAGGTCCCATCGGCAAGTGTAGGTAACCACCAATGAAAGCCACGAAGCGCTTCGCACTCGTAGAGTTATTTTTTATTCTTAATATCTTGATCCCTTCTTGAACGTAATGGTGCCAAAATTTTCTCACGCTTTTCCTAATTATAGTACTCATGTATACCTAACTTCTTATGAATATCCACTTATACAAAAGGTAGTAGCAAAATATATAAAATGTTATTGCTGTTAAAGGGAGGTATCCACTAAGGCAGGAAGAAGCGATCAAGTCACAATTTATTTTAGTGCTGGATTTTACAAATCTTCGCTTAATTCCGCTTTAGTAGATACCGGCCCTCAATTGGACGGTTATGTAAAGTTTAAATTATATAGCAAAATTAAATAGTGAGAACGTGTTTGACTAATTACAAATTTTATGCAATACAAAGAACTGTTTTATTTATATATTTATATCAGTCCGATATTTTTTTTACACCTTTTATATGGATGTTTTTTTTACACCTTGGGTTACATTACCGAAGTTTTCATACGGATCCCTAATATCCCTTAGACATGTTTGTGGTAGGTATCATAGACTTTTTTTGTAGTTATTGATGTTCTCTTTAAAACTGTAGTACCTACATTACTTTGTTTTATTGTCAACAATTTCTGCAGCGTACGCGATATAAGGATTTTTTTTTGTTTTTTTTTTTCACACTTTGGGTTATATTATCGAAGTTTTCATACGAATCTCTAACGTTTTTTAAAATATTCTATAGCACTGATGTCCCTATGTTCATCAGGGATAATGTAGGATTCTAATAGTAACAGAATTTTTCAAATCGGTCCTTTAGTTTCGGAGCCTATTCGATGCAAACAAACAAACAAACAATCAAATCTTTCCTCTTTATAATATTAGTATAGATAGAAGATATTTAAGTCTAACATCTACAGTTATTAATTTCCCATAGCGGTAGGCAGAACCCGTATAATGGACGCTTTTTCTCGTTGGGTTGTAGAGGAAGAAATTTCTTGCAGTAATAATTAATTATCATGCCCATCTTTAGGTAGCTATGTGGAGATGAGGGACATTCCCTGACTATAATGCCGACCTTTAATCTTGCTTGTTTACTTACATCTGAATGCTGATTTCTAGGAAGTACTTCTACCTATATACGTACCTACTCAAATTAAGAAAATGATTTGTAAGATTATCTGTACTCGTTGGTACCTACCAGGTAGGATACATACATACCTATAAAGAATTATAGAATAAATTTATTTTGTGTCGACATCATTTAGTTGCAAGATTCACTCAAACCTACAAAAATAGTCTAAGTAGGTAATAATTACCTGCATACTCACAAATACATTATACATCCATCAGAAAAAATGTATATCCATCAGAAATGTAGTATAAAATAAGTATTTTTTATTATATCAAGCTTTTTGAAATTCTAGAGCTCTAGTACCTAATCGTAAAGACAAATCCAACGAGACCAAACACGACGTGAACATCTTGTGTAGTTGAGGAGTTCCTATGGATACATCCTAACTCCATAATCAAACCAGCAGGGCTATTTTGTAAAAACATGATTATCATGTTATGATGTTGAATGCAATAACCTAGTGTTAATACCTAATCTGTACACTTTTCATAGTAACTATGCACAGTTTATGCACCTATACCTACACTTCTGCGTAGGTATTGTATTGGAAGCGTAGGTATGGGTGCCTAAACAGCATAAAAAGCGTAGGTACTATGGCATTCAGTACCATAACATGATAATCATGTTTTTACAAAATAGCCCCACAGCTCCCTAACACCATAATTTTACATTGTCATTGGAGGTTGATAGTAGGTAGGTATGCAAAGTTTTACCTCAATCCGACTATTTACTGAGGAGTTCCATTGTACAGCTTCTGACTCCATCATCAGACCAGCTCGTTGTCACCATTTTATTGCATTGTCACTGAAGTTACATAAGTATACAAAATTTCAGCTCAATCGGTTGGGGATAACTGCTTCAAAATTGAGTTTCAAGATTCCACCCGAACTTACATAACATAAACAAACAAACATACATACATTGCAAGTTAAATAAAAGCTGGCAAAAAAGTAAGGCATAGCCAGCTGCAAACATTGACAATTGTATAAAAACTAATATATTATTAAATAGGATCACGACTGTAATCCCCAAGCAGGTACCTACCTACGGTAGACAAGACACTCAGATATCAAGGCGCCTAGCTAGATCCTTGAATATGTCTAAAGGGGTAGTTTGAGGCAAGTCCAAACATTAGGTAAATTTGGCTAACCGTTTTGAGAACGCGTTTTGATGAGCATAGGTAAGTATATTTTTTTCGAGCAGAAAAATCAATTGATGGTCGCCCTAACAAAAACTAAATGTTTATCTAGCTAGGTAGTTGTAAGTCTATGCTAAAATAACGGTACCTAACTACCTAGTTATAGTTACCTAGCTTCTGAGTACGCTTCGATGCGACTAAATACTCGCGCGCGACTATTTACATTTGCATTCGGAAATTTCCTAGTCGAGATACGAACAACTAGGTAACTAGGTACCTACTACCTAAGACTAATAGAAGATACTAGGTAGGTAATATGACAATTATTTTACCCACTTATCTAAACTAACGCTAATAAAGTTGACCAAACTGCTATAGTCCATTGAAATGTTACAATTTAAGGACCGAATATTGCATTTCTTAGAGGACGCAATTTTATTTTTGGGACATGTGTGGGGGGTCATTAGAAGCTTAACCTCAAGTTTGTGGGGTCGCCACCCTTGTCCCCCGGCCGCCATCTTGGAAAAAGGGGTGAAAACACTTTTTTCGCGATATCTTGGAAACTATGCTTCTTACAAAAAAAATGTTAAAACATAATTTGTAGCAAACTGTTTTTCCTACAAATATGTTTATATAACTTTTTGCCCTAAATAAAAAATTAAAGAAGTTATAATTATACTTTTTTTTTATACATTTTACAAAAAAATTACCTCAGACCAATCTTGTAGATGATCTTTTGAGGAATAATTTTCCCTAGAATTTTTTTTGATTTCATTCATTTAAAACGCTGTTACAGCGCTCCAAAGTTGACCGGATTCGACAATGCTCATGAGGATCCGGTCGAAACGAAGTTTAAATTTTTTTTTTATTGTAAATATATTCTTACACAATTTTTGCAACTTTACTAATTCATACCTAACTCTTTTCTATAATATAGAACTTACCAAATTTAACTTTTCGAATGTTAATCAGGTAGAAAAGGTCTGAGTTACCGTTTGAGGACAAAGGTACATTGGCTGCTTCGACTATTATTATTATAGTCCAGGTCAAATCGTGGCTCGGAAGATATCAAAATCCTGAAGATTGGGGCTGGAAAAAGCATGCAAACATTTGGATGCCAATACATGTTTCCAAGCCTACAGCACCCCCCGATCTCATGAAATTAATTTTCTGCAGATGCAAAGGAAACTGTGGAAGCATGTGTGGCTGCAGAAAAGCAGGCCTGAAATGCTCAACAGTATGCCTCCATTGTTCTGGCGAAACATGCAACAGCATTATAGAACTATCAAAGTTAATGGAAGAAAATAAATTTGAAGATGAACTTCCAACTATGACTCCAATTTTAACTCCTGTCATTCCTCAAACTTTTACATTTGACGTTGATTTAGATTCTGAGCCACAGCCATCGAAGAAAAGTCGATTAGAGTAATAGCTAGCTAATGTGATTAAAAATATTATGATGTTTAGAATTACCTTATAAGCAAGATGTCCGTGGATTAGACTCTACCTCATAGGTGGCGGTGAAAAGGGATAGGAATGAATAAGTAAAGTTGTACGTATTTAACATAAAATAATAAAAAAATATTTACAATAAAAAAAAATAAGTTAAACCTTTCGTTTCGACCGGATTCTCATGAACATTGACGAACCCGGTCAACTTTGGAGCGCTGTAAAAGCGTTTTAAATGAATGAAATCAAAAAAAATTATAGGGAAAATTTTTTCCTCAAAAGATCATCTACAAGATTGGTCTGTGGTGAAATTTTTTATAAAAAAAATCTCACTTTTTTGCTCTCTCACTTTAGGCTCTCACTTATCTCACTTTAGGCAAAACACTCTATCTCACTTTAGGCAAAACAATTTGCTACAAATGATAATTTGTCAATTTTTTTGTAAGACGCATAGTTTCCGAGATATCGCGAAAAAAGTGTTTTCACCCCTTTTTCCAAGATGGCGGCCGGGGGACAAGGGTGGCGACCCCACAAACTTGAGGTTAAGGTTCTATTGACCCCCCAAACATGTCCCAAAAATAAAATTGCGTCCTCTAAGAAATGCAAAGCTCATGTAACATTTCAATGGACTACTAGGTTTGTAGGAAAACAAAGTAACTATCAACTTAGGTTTCAAATTAGGTAGGTAGGTAAGGATACTACTTATACAATTTATACGTTATACGAAAAGTGGTGATCTCATTCGCCTTTGTATGAATAAACGTTGATGCCTAGTTACCTGTTGGTGTGATACAAGGCAAGGCAGCTAGGTACCTAATAGACCTAGGTAGGTCCCTATAAACTTTTCCAATCAAGAACAATGCGTTATTCTTGATATTCAAGCGTCATTCATGTCCATTGTGATGTGAATGTGACTAAAACTCGGTTACCATACCAATGTATGACACAGCTGAGGCAGTAGGTATAGTAGGATATTATCAAGGTAGCTATCTGTACCTCCGTTAGGCACGTTTGTCCATTAGAGATGGTCAACAAAGCACCTGAGGCACTGAGTTCACAGATTTGATTGACTAAGTGCTTACCTAGGTAGGGTCATTGCGCTGGATTACGACCGATTAGCGTGGTAGGTACCCAACTTTGGGTCAGCTTATTAGTATGAAATATTTACTCGACATTTATTGAAAGGGTTTGTCATAGTTCCATATATGATTAAGTTATATTAAAAACCTTAAATATGTATATAATATTATTAGACTTAATTTTAAATATTTTTTTATTGAGAAATAGGGTGATATGCTAGTTTGCGTCCGATTTTCTTAGTATACGACCACCCCCTACTTTAGTTTACGACCACTGTCTGAAAGGGAAATTACTCATAATTGATTGAAAATAATGCTACATTATCATGTTATTATTAATAATTTCTTTATTTCTAATCATCTGTTTTGTAACATCTGTACCAAAACTGTATTATAAATACTAACATCATAGTGGTCGTAAAATAATACATCAAATTATTACATCCAATATGCGACCGTTAAATTCCCATACTTTTAAGACGTAAACTGACGTCGGCCGCGGTCGCAAACTAAAGTTGGGGTATGTTAGGCGATCATATTATATATTTGTACAGTATTTACGAATGTTTATGCGGTCGCAAACCGATGGTAACAAAACCACTATTAAGAATATGTTAAAAAAGTCACAAAATCCGTAACCTTTATTATTAAAGTAACTAGGGAGATAAATAAAGTTTGCAATCAAACAGTCAATTTGCGACCATGTGGTCGTAAAGTCAAATAACATGAAAAATTATATTTTGGTATGCGACTACTCAATATTTCACATGTTTTTGTATATTTTCTTTATAAAAATGGCGCAAATGCGTAGAAAAATAATTTTCTTAGGCAATAAAACACTATCAATCAGTCATTATATAAATAAATCATTAAATACTAACTCCGAAAGCAGCACGTGCTCACTATTTTTTATGTAATTTCGTGAACCCGTTTACGTGAGAAGTGCGGGCGCCGAAATGAGCGTGGGTTTGTTTAATTTCGGGTAATACTATGGTGCCAATTCAAATAGGTAAGAACAATAGATCTATCCTGCTCTGTATAGACCAGAATTTCGTTTGGAAAAGAGAGATGGAATTCTTAATTTCTTAGTATTTCTGCAGCAGGTCCCTGAAATGGTCGCATACTGACGGTGGTCGCGAAACCAGCGCAATGACCCTACTGTCTGAGATGCGCCAGTTGTGGCTTCAAATCTCGAGGCGGTACCTACGGCGTGGTTATGCATACCTACCGTTTAATAGAGGGCGGCCCAAAAGTTTTTACACTTTTGTGATAGCAAAAATTAAAATAGTTTTTTTCTGAAGTCCTATGATAATAATAGCAATTGGCAATGCTACAGGCAACACGCAATAGAGAACGGAATAATAGTCGCTAATGAACTGAATCTAAACTAAAGCAAATCAATATTTTCATTCAGGCAGCCTGATTATGAAAAAATGTGAAGTTGAAAAATTCGCCACTTTTGTTTTTTTTTTCGATTAAGATGCATGGTTTGATTGAACATCTAGTTTTAGGGAGTTGTCTTGTTTCACTCTTCATAGAAGCAAGCAAGAACAGAACAATGATATCAGTATTCTAGAGATGACTGTATGATTTGTTTGCTTTAACAAATGATGCATGCATGCATGAGTCATACTTAGTGGTCTCAATTGAATGTTTCCTTACAATAAATATTACAACTATAACTTCTTCTGTGGCTCATCTCACAACCACAAATTGTTTCAGCCATCTTTGTTTACGCCAGCCCACACAATTCAGCCTACTTGCTAAGGTAGGTGCTACGTGTTTTCTTGATAAGGAAAACGTTTCTACCGCTTATGTTATTACTAACCTACACAGGTACCTACTCTTAGATTCTGTAAGTAGATACATGAATATGTCTTAGTTCTTGGATAAAAAAAGTTATTACATGCCTACCTACATAATTATGTACTTACATTAGGTAGATAATTATGAAACGATAACGTTGGTGACTATTGTTATAGAGTAAAAGACCAATAAACCGTTTTTAATATTAGGTAGGTAGGTACCTATGTCAAAATAGTTTAAAAAAAACCGGCCAAGTGCGAGTCGGACTCGCGCACGAAGGGTTCCGTACTACTGCCAGCGGAATCGCAAACCTGTTTCATCTTACCTCTCAAACCCCGAGCGGTCGCATGAAAACCGCGAAAAGTACCTATAATACGTAGTAACATCAAATGAAACTAGATGGCGCTGGAATGCAAAAATCAAGTTTGTTGTATGGGAGCCCCCCTTAAATATTTATTTTATTCTATTTTTAGTATTTGTTGTTCGAGCAGCAATAGAAATACATAATCTGTGAAAATTTCAACTGTCTAGCTATCATGGTTCATGAGATACAGCCCTGTGACAGACAGACGGACAGACGGACAGACGGACAGACGGACAGACGGACAGACGGACAGACGGACAGCGAAGTCTTAGTAATAGGGTTCCGATTTTACCCTTTGGGTACGGAACCCTAAAAATCAGTCGATTTGGTAGAAATATTGGACACAACGAAACATTGTAGCAAAAATGAGAGCGTAGTACTATTACATGTGTACCTACCAATCTTATAGCCAGCAAATGGAGCGAACCGTATAAATAAATAAATCTGTTTCAAGAACGAACAATCCGCACGAAATATAAATTATCAATTAGTTACATTACTAACCGAAAATATACCTATAGGAGATAAAGTTGTTGCTATACGTACAGAATATTACGCGCCTACTTATTATCAACAAATAAATCGTGTAAATACTTTAAGTTTTATGCTCACCTATTTGGGGAAGAACGAGCAAAGCGCACAACCTTTTATCTCCATTTTACATACTATATAACTATGTAGGTGGGTAAAACAGATCTTATGCAGAGATGTGATCAGACGTGGTCTGAACAGCCAATTTCAGTTTTTGAGAGCAGTCTTAATATAATACACTCAGTATAATCTCCCTTTAACTCAGCCGTGCTGCCCAGGCTTCATCTATATAGGGTGTATTAAGACGACTTCCGAATACAAAAAGCATAAGCATAAGCACACTTACCTTTACCCTTAGTGAAAATCAATTGTTCTTGTATCAAATAAAACAAAAATAGCTTTTTTTTAATTCTATGCTAATGATAATGCCAGGTACAGGCAATAGAGGCAATACGGGCTGGAATCTCGAAACTAAATTAAAAAAAAAAATACTATTATCATTCAACTTTTCAGGTAACCTGATAGAAATGATGAAGTTGATGAAGTTAAAAAATTCGCCACTTTTGTTTTAGTTTTTTTTCTGGTTTAATTAATTATTATCATTCAAGATGCATGATTTGACTTTGAACAAACAATTTATGTTTTCGGGAGTATTCATACTTAATACACCCGGTATTATAGCCTTGAATATGCTATAAAAGTATAAACAAACAAGCAGCCGACCGTTTTGGAGTTGAAAAAAACAGTAGGTAGGTAGGTTAATATTTTTTTTGCGTCTTATCCTTATAAATCTCACGATGACTTCATGATCTGTGTTCTCGCATAACAAGAACCTACCTATAGAGGATTGCTGATTGCATGCAATTTACGCCTAACTACATAAGTACCTAATACAAAACACACCAGAACTTACAAAACTTTTCCGTTTTTAGGGTTTCGTAGTCTACAAAAAATCCTTATAGTATCGCCGTGTTCGTTTGTCCGCAGCTTAGCTCAGAGACTATCAGTGCTAGAAAGCTGTAATTTGGCACTTAGGTATGTACATATTAGTCACGTCAACAAAGTCGTAGAAAAAACTTGAAAAAAAAATGTTTACGGTACCTCCCCTACATACACTAAAGAGGTGATGTTTTCTTTTGCGCGTATGTACCTACCCCATGGTGTGGGATATCGTTAGATAGGTCTTTAAAAAGTATTGATGTTTTGTTAAAACAACTTATCGATTAAGGGATTTGTTCGTGAAATATTAAGCTTTGAAGTGCCAATTTTTGTTAGAGTCGAGTGTCCCCCCCTTCACCTAAAAGCTAAACTATTAGCTAGGTTTGGGGGCGTCACGGTAGTATTACCTACATAAACTGAAGTTAAAAGCAAAACTATTACAGCTAAGTAGGAGTTACAAGTTTACGAGTAATAGACGTAATAGTCGACCAAGTTTTATAATGTACCTACTTGAAGAAGGAATAATATTTTTTTTTAGTACAAATACTATTGAAAATTTCTTATTATAACGTGTTAGCTGTGTAAACTACGAAACCCTACATTGCGCGAGACCCGACACGCACTTGATTTTTAAATTTATTTTAGAAGGTACGCCTCTAAGACTTAAATAGCGCTGCTTATACATTAAAAAAGCAACAAAAATCGCGTCGGCACCATTTTTCGACGTTTAATTAAAAAAGAATAACTGATGACTCTTAAATAATAAAAAAAAACTAACGTGCATTGCATAAATAGGCTGATAGCATCAGCGAAAAGTGCTAAAGTTTTATAATTTTATTATCTAGGTAAGTTTGCTTCATAAGTATTATTTCATTTTTTTTCTTGTAGAATCAGGCCAAATAAAGCTACCTACAGTCACGTAAGTCGTCTTCGTAAAAGCAACAACAACAGGAGATAAGATTCGGCGAAACCAGTCGATGTGGACATATCGGTATCGTTACTCTTTGACCTCCGTAGCGCGGTCATCTGGTAAAGTCAAGCGGTGATCGGCGCTCATTCGGCACACACACACCGTGCGGATCAGTCAAGTCTAGCTCCAACGAAATGATGAAGCTCCTGGTTGCCTTCGCCGGGCTCCTGGCCCTGGCGGCTGCCAACCCCCCAGTCCGCTCCGGCCCCAAAGTCCTCTGCTACTACGACAGCAAGAGTTACGTAAGAGAATGTAAGTATCAACTTATTTCTCAATTTGCTTTGCGAATTTTGGCGAGTTTTTCGGAACTGGTTTACACTCACTGTTTTTATTGCTCAAATTTGACGAATTGGGCCGGCATTTGTAGACAAAGGAGCGCTTCTCTAATTTCCAAAGATACAATATCGTAAATAATATAATTTTTTATTTTATTTCATAATAGGTACCTACCTGTGCACTTTATTTAAGAGGGTAGGTAGGAGGTTTATCAGGCACAATCGGGTAATTATTCGGTATCTCAAAATACCTACTCCTACCTATATAGATCTTGGTAAACCTAATCTATCTACTAATAATTATTACTTGTTTAGGATCGAATCGAAATGATCATATTTTCATAATAACCTGATAGATTTTATACAAATAGACCATGAATGCCTTGCACTGGTAGACGTCTACATTATTCCCATTTGTATATTATTTGTCATCTTGTTCTCATTATGTATAGGTTTTTGTTAGAAGGTTAATTTGTAGATACTTTACTAGGTAGGTAGGGTATGTACTTGTAACTAAGGCCGCTAGCCAGCAATGACGTCATTACATGCTAGATCATTATCAAAACGGCCGTTGCAGGTTGCTTTAATGTTGGCTTGGCCCTGACCTTGCTATTCTCGGTTGAGTTATTAAATAGCGTCTGCCTGCGGCTTCGCTCACGAGGTAGGTAGGTACCCGAATAAAAGTGCCTATATATAGTTATAACCTTCAATTCAACAGCCTCCATCTTCTTAAAGAACTGTAGGTACAGACAGATTGAATGTACTTACAATAGGGTTCATAAACTAGAATTTTGTCGATTTATTATTAATCTTGACTTAAAGCTACTTTTTTCAGTTTCTAGTTCATTTCGCATAACAGATAGGTTACCTACCTATCTGTTATGCGAAATTTCTGTTATTGGAAATCTGTTATTGGCAAGTTCTGTCAGTCATTTAGTTAGACGGATGTTTTCAGGTCATCTTGTTGAATTTGAAATAAAGTCTGAACTGAGTTATGATTGCAAATAATAATTTTGTGAAGTCGCACATTCTCACCCCTGTCGCTAAAAATCCTAATAATATTAGGTATAAATGGGAAAGTTTGTGGGTTTGTATGTATGTTTGTGCCTCAATCAGGCCTAAATAACAAAACGGATTAAGTTGAAATTTGCTGTAGATGTGGATATAATGCCCGAATAAAACATAGACTACTTGAAAATATGAAAAACTTCCCCAAAATTATAAAAAAACGCAAAAGTGATGATTTTGGTATAGATGGCGCTGGTGTGCAACAAATCTTACATCACATACTAAAAACATTCAGATTTTTCTATTCGATTATTGAAATTTGACAAGACAACGTCTGTCACGGGTCGGCTAGTATATAAATAACACAATAAAAATCAATCTTAAAAGGAATAATAATTTTACTTATGATTATTTTATTAATTGTTAGATAAAACATGTAAATCAGGTGGATTAAGATAACTCCCGAAAACTGATACTGGATGTTAAGACCAACAAAAATCAAAAGTGGCAAATTTTTCAACTTCATTACTTTGGCACTTTTTCAAAATCAGGTTGGCTTAATAGGTTGGTAGGCTCTATCAGAGTTTAAAAACAAAGGTTCTATTCTATTTATAGTAGGTATTAATTTATAGAATTAAAACTATCGTGGTTGTTATTTATTTTAACTATTAATTCAGTATTCGCCGATCTGCCGTTATTCGCGGTCGCGGGCGATGCTCATGATGAAGAGTATCTGAATTGTCTCGAAACGTCAGCAATACAAAACAAGAAACGTGGTAATTAGTCGTATTTATAGTTATAAAGGTATTTTTTTAGTAAAACAACCGTAAACTTATATTATTTGTCTTTCAAATAGGAAACTAAAAGATGGAAATAAGAAAAATTGTGAGGGTAGGTAGGACTTTACGTTAACAAAATTGTCGAGCAAAAAGCTAACTGAGCGGAAATCATTGTATTCTAAGCACGAGCTATGCTAAAAGAAAATTCTTTTAGTGTAAGTATCGCTTCCTTTTCTACACCCATTTTACCTACGGTTATGGTTATAATACGAATTGGTTTCACGGAAATTCATATAAGAGCGTTAAAAATTAAACTCATTCTGTTTCGGTGTGATTCTATGCGTTTTGTAGTTAGATCAAAATAAAACCTACAAAGTTAAACTTATATCATCAACATTTAATTTTGTTGGTAAATAATAGGGTTGCTGACGATTCGGACACAATAAATTCGGACTTTTTGTTCGAATTGACACTTTTCAATTTTAAAATTTACTTACGATTCGGACACCAATGTTTTGTACAGTCAGATATAAAAACTTGAACTGCTAAGAGGAATTTAAATCAGCATAGCCGTTTGGATGATACGAGATATAAAAAACCCACATACATACATATATATGCATCTTGGCAGTATGGTAATAAAAATAAGATGAAATATTTGTCCAGGTACAGCAACTAGCGAGAGAGAGCTAATGCATAAACTAGATCTCAATAGTATCATCACTGTATTCCCAAGTACGGTAGATTTCCTCTCAGATCCCAGGCACTTAGATTCTTGACGATGTCTAAAGGGGTTAGTCAGAGGCCCGTTCAAACATTACTTTGGCACATGCCCACATTTGCAGCATTCTACACGTGACGTTGCAAGCCCCTCGCCGCTTATAAGAATTCTAACTGGTTTCCGCACGATGTTTTCCTTCGCCGTTATAAGCACGTGTTCATGCGATATAATTTTTTTAAACAGAAAAAAACTTCGATCGAACCCACGATCTTCAGATTGAAAGTCGTGGTACCTCCCAATTGGCACAAAACAGCTTTTTAAAAAAGTTATATAAAAAACGGAATATGTGCCACTTTATATTGTTTTTATGTTTTTTGGAGGTAAGTTATATTATGTAAGTAAATATCCCACCAAAAACATTTTGTAAAAAAACTAGCCAAGTCTCGATGGAGCTGCTTGTTTATCTCTAAAAAGTAATGAAATCTAGACAAAGTCGTGTCAAGTCTGAGGTTCTTTACTGCGATTTCTTTATTATTATAGAATGTTGTGTGACTTGGCCGTTGAACATTCTTTATACGTTAGTGGGTACAAGTCAATTTTGTTTACACGTAATGTTATATCTGTTGTAACTACCTATGTTTGTTATGCAAGATAATAGCCAATACAGGTATTGGTAATTGGACGCTAGTGTCTTAGTTTAGGCTGTTGTTGATCGTGCAACACATGCATTCAGCATTGACAATGCTGACTTCTGCTGTCTTCTTTTTGGAGCGTCAAATCGACCACCGATCTAACATAAAATAGACGTATTTTGACGGCCAAGTCACATAACATTCTATAATAATAAAGAAATCGCAGTAAAGAACCTCAGACTTGACACGACTTTGTCTAGATTTCATTACTTTTTAGAGATAAACAAGCAGCTCCATCGAGACTTGGCTAGTTTTTTTACAGAATGTTTTTGGTGGGATTTCACTTCTTTTTGTAGAAACGTGGGCTTATTGATTTATTTTATTAGATTTTCTTATTTGACACAGTTTTTTTTTTCTTTTTATGAGTTGTTTTTTTATTTTAAAAACAAATCGTAAGCGCGTTTAAAATACAGTCAGCGCCATCTAGCGACGTGTGCGCTGGTATCACCGCCACTCTTAGTCCAATGCATTATATTTTTATCAAATTTTGAGCGAAATTAATATTTTAGTTTATTTAATTTGTTAATTTGTTTATTCAATTTGTGTAATGTTCGATTAGAATAAAGTTAATCGTTCAACTATTTCTTCTTGTAAACTTGTAAGTATAAAAGCCAGTCTAGTCTTATCCAGAGTTTTCCTTTAATTTTATTGCGTACTAGCAGTCCGCCCCGGCGTCGCACGGATGTAATAATGATAAAGGTAATTTTTTTACACCTTGGGTAACATTATCGAATTTTTCATAAGGATCCCTAATAGTGAGATGTATGGTATTACATACTTTTTTGTAGATATTGATGTTCTCTTTAAAACTGTAGTACATCACTTTGCTCTATTGTCAACAATTACAGCAGCGTACGCGATATAAGGATTTTTTTGTTTTTTTTTTACACGTTGGGTTACATTATCGAAGTTTTCATACGGATCCCTAATAGTTAGACATATAGTATTGCATACTTTTTGGTAGATATTGATGTCGTCTTTAAAACTGTAGTACATTACTTTGCTCTATTGTCAATAATTTCCGCAGCAAACGCAATATAAGGATTTTTTTTTAATTTTTTCACACTTTGGATTACATTATCGATGTTTTCATACGGAACCCTAATATTTTTGAAAATATACTATAGCCTATGTTCATCAGGAATAATGTAGGATTCTAATGGTGAAAGAATTTTTCAAATCGGTCCAGTAGTTGAATTTTTTTTGTAAAGGCGGTATGTCGATCTCTAATAGTTTGGTTAGGCTCTTGTGTTTTCTTATCAGGGTCACCAGGTACTCCAGATCTTCGATTATCCTAGTTTTTATGGTTTTCCCTTTATGTGGCCATTAAACCCTAACTCTGTACCAAATTTCAGCTCTCTGAGTTTATGGGAAGTACTAGTTCTATTCTGATGATCATGAGTGAGTGAGTGAGTGAGTGAGTGAGTGAGTGAGTGTCTGTCTAAAATGCAAAACTTTGCTTTCGCTTAACTTCGTAACTAAATGACCTACAAACTTGAAATTTTGGATTTTAAGTACGTGATTATGGCTTACTGGATGACGAAAATTTCAGCGTTCTGGTCTTATCCAGAGGTTCTCAAATAGGGGCCTGAAAATGCGGCGAAATGGTTCCAGTAAAGGATGGTACGGCAGTGTTTGCTTCGCGCTCGACTTGGCGGGGGCACTGCCGTGCCCCCAAATTCAACTAATTTTTAACTGAGTATGCAATAATAGTTAAGAAAATCGATAGATTAGGATAATTATGTTTATTAATTTTAATCTTTTCTGTATTTTTGCCCTTATCTATTGATTAATAGTTTTTTATTATTATTAACGCTCTTATAGTACATTTCGTTATAAAAGATTTATATCTTTTTCATTATGGTGGTCATTTGGCATCAGCATTAAATTTTTCGTCTGAGGCTGTTACTAGGTCTCCTTTGGTCTTCTTTATACACTGACCTGAAATATCAATATCACATGACATCTTTGACATTTTCATTCTCAGGTGATGGGGAAACATCAAATTCATCTAATTCTAATTAAAACCTAAAATACTCAGTTTTGTTAACACTCTTTTTCTTAGGAGTGATATAATGTAGTTTAAAATTAATTGTGTGAATTTATTGTGTCCGAATCGTCAGCAACCCAAATAATAAACAATAATAAATAGGATCACGACTGTAATCCCCCAGTACGGTAGACATCCTCTCAGATTATTACACTATGTAGGGATGATAGATTACTCGTATCTTGTCAAATCGCGACAGAATTTGGGAGGTTTAATGAAATACCTACCTACCTGACACCGACAATGTAGGTAAGTATAGAATAATTTGTGAAATAGATGTAAAAAATACCTAGGTACCTACTACCAATATCAAGCACCTACTTTTCTGCTTAATGGGACAGGCAGAATTGTAAATACTTTAATGCAATAAAAAAAATGATTCAAAATTTACATTAGAGACCCGAGTGGGAGGTGACAGCATAGATATTATCAATCACCATCTACCGTGACTAGATAGTGACTGAAGGCCGATCCTGAAATAAAAACTTAACTAAAATCACCTACCTGGTTTTCCGTCCGGAACTTTAGCTCAGCCCGCATAACGTTTTAATAAATTGATTTCTTTTTCGTGCAACATTCAATTAAAATGCAGAAATTGGGCAGATAACTTAGTTTAAGGCTATAGGGGTTACGTGCCGGACATTCACAATTTAGCTGTTATATTTTGGAAATGGTGGACAAATGGATGGATGCCGGCAATTGGTATTGTTTCCCTATACCTACTTACTACTAGTATAGTAGGTAGGCATCAAATCATGACGACAGACGAATGAGTGTATCGCAAAGGCCAACACGGGGCTTGTTATCAAGTTAAAGTAGGTACCTAGGTAGGTATGTAAGTAATGATCTACAAAATTTTAAGGTTAGGTAAGGACCTACCTAATTGGCTTTGTAGGAAGGAACTTTTGTAGGTGGCATATTTACATACTAAGTACGCGAAGGAACTACCAGTGTGGATTTGAGTTCCTTCGCTTCATTAACAAAAACACTTATGTAGGTAAAACCAACCAACAAATAAAAAGGTGCTGTGTTGGCCGAGTGGGTACCTCGATTTTCAATCTAAAGGGTTCAAATCCCGGCGTGCATCAATGGATTTTTCTGTTCGAAAAATTTATATTTGCATCAAAAACACGTGCTCACAATCACAACGGTGAAGGAAAACATCGTGAGGAAACCAGTTAGTATTCTTATAAGCGGCGATGGGCTTGCAACCTGTCACATATGGAATGCTAACTACTGCAAAATGTGGACATGTGCCAAATATAATGTTTGGACGTGCCTTTGACTACCCCCACTAGACATCTTCAAAGGATCTAAGCGTCTGGAGATCTGAGAGAATGTCAACCGTACTTGGGGATTACAGTCATATACCTATATTTTTTTTTTTAACACGGGCCGTATCCATAATATAGTTCTTTAAGTAGGTACCTACTTAGTTAGGTATTTCCTCGCTCTATTTCTACCTAATATCCTGATTTAACTTGACAGTCCCCGAGAGGGGCGAGGTAGGCAGAGAAACTGTAAGTAGATTGCCTGCCACCAAATACATCGTCACACTTCGGTAATCTCCAATTTGGTGGATTGGCAACTTTATTTCGTTTTCCTTTCGTTGGCTTATTCGCAGTAGAAAATATTTATTGGGGTCACAGTTAGTAAAGGTACCTACCAAAATAGAAAAGCAGGGATAATTATTATATTTTTGTGAGGATACAAATACACACTACGTTCCCTTGATTTACAAACTCACTTGAGTCTTGGTAACAAAATATTTGTAAGAACTTAACTATTCTATGTGAATTGAGTTTTACTACCTAGAAAACACATTCGTTTTTTATCTCAAGCTTTTTAACGAATTCAAAATTCTAATTCAAAAATCATTTATTTCAATAAAATCACAAGGATCACTTTGAAACGTCTTAGGAACTATGTGAAGGCTACGCCGATTCTACGCGACCAAGCCTAGAAAAATCAGGCAACAAACACGGCTTGGGGTCTACCTTTTTTTTAATGATTCTTAATGCTATGTAGAGCTCCAGTGTGGTGCCAATCGAATAAGGTGAAGGCTCAAACAAGAATTATAATTAAAAGTACCTACTACTCAAGTAGGTACGTACAACAACAAAAACAGCTTCAGCACAAATTCAAAAATCAGCACACGCTACACTTGATTTAGAAATGACGTAAGACGTATTGTATCCTTGTCAATCCTGGACCCTGGTCAATTAGTTTTCGAAAACTTAACTTCAATCAACCAAGTGGATGTTTTAATAGCATTAATAGCCTACTTTTAAATCGTTTTCTAAAAGCCAAGTAACCTTATCTATTAACCTACCATCTCGGGTAGGTAGATTACGTCATTCAGTGAAGCGCAAAGTGGCTAACGTAATGTGAATAATAGAGCGTTTAGTTCATAATGCAAACCCACTTGTTCACATACTTAGAATAGCTGGAAGTAACGACAATAATAGTCCTCGTGATACCTAGGTTTACAACTAAGAATGTGGGGATTGGTAACTATTCGGACTGATTTTTCGTGTTGTTGAATTTTAATACTTTATTTGAGTAAGGGTGAGTGACGTACATTATGATGATTTTATTATGTCCTAAGGCACCTATATAAAAAACTCAAAAATATAAACGAAAACCGGTTTAACCGGTTATTGAAAAATAAGCAACAAAAAAGCAACCAGTTTTATTAGCTTTCGTGATAAAGACAGTGTCTGATGTCAGTGTGAAATAACACATAGGTTTCATAGGGTCAGTAGTAGTAATATAGATTAGGACTTAGAGGTAGGCCCAAGAAAAGATGAAAGGAGTGAGTGATGAGATGACGGCTGATAGAGGGAAATGGAAGAAGTACACATGACGTACCGACCCCACTTAAGTGGGATAAGGGCAGGAAGATGATGATGATGGTGATAGGTTGGGTAGGTAGGTACTTATATATCTATCTAGGTACATTCAAACTACGGGAGTAGCAGGCCGATCGTTAGTTCTAATTGGTTCTGGTAATCGATACAATTGGTTAAACGTCCCGGTTGAATTGCTGAACATTGTCTCCGAGCGCTATGAGCTCGACTGTTAATTGCTATAATCATGTTATACCAGGGTTTATTAATCTAGGTCCTATTTTCATAAATTAAATAAAGGATTTACATCAATGAGACCCTCTCACTCTAGAGTCAATGTCAATACATAAATATTGGTGAACATTTCACACAGATTCCATAGAACCTACAATTTTGCTTTAATTGGGGCTGGATGACCAAACCCAAACCAAGCAAAGCTTCTAGATAACTGATAAAATGCCTACTTATACAGGGTTACTGTTTAATGTAAAATCAGTTAAAAAAAATTTCTCAGATAAGGTTAACTTTCGCACTAGAACCTTATATGGTCTCATTCAACGGAAATAACCTCCCCTACAACCTCTTAGCAGGAATAGGTCGAATAAACCAGTAACCCTGTATTAGAAAATTATACTTTCTGTAAATCTTAAAATGTCTTCAACGGTCGGAAGTTGGAACCCGCATCTGAAAGCATGAATCTGGTTTTTTAATGACAACTTGGGCCTGTTGGCAGAGATGTTAGTATGATACAATGGTACAAGGTGCCTAACCTTGTTATTGTGGTTGTGTTTGTATGTTTATGAGGGGAGGGAGGGAGCCTTATGTCCAGCTCTAGATATCTTATAATTATGTCTACAAGGGCCATTGAATTGTTCAATTGGGGGCAATTGTTCAATGTCTTGTAATCTAATTGGTTTATGTATTAATTCAGCGGATGCGCGCATGCTGCCCCTTGACTTGGAACCTGCTCTCAGCTTCTGCACCCACTTGATCTACGGATATGCCGGAGTCCAGCCTGATACCTACAAGATGGTGCCTCTCAATGAGAACCTCGATGTAGATCGTTCTCACGCCAACTACCAGACTATCACCAGCTTTAAGACCAAATACCCTGGCCTCCAGGTCTTGCTCTCCGTCGGAGGTGGTGCCGATACTGAGGACTCTTCAAAGTACAACCTACTGGTAAGAATCATTAATGTAAATAATTCCTGTATTCTAGCATAAATTAGATACCATTGTTCTACCACTCCATTGTACCTACACCATTAAAACAACATCAAAGATAACACAAAAAAGAAATACTTACTCAAGGTTTCCTATTACTAATACTAACTGAACTTAAAAATGTCTATACAATGAAATATTAGTAGTAATAAAACAAATAAATAGGCAAAGCAAAAGCGTGTTGGATATGTACGTGTACGTTGGGCACTTGACTCTAACAAAAAATTCCACTTTAAAGCTGAATATTTCACAAAAGGATCCCTATTTACACAAACCAGACCTATCCAACATAACCCCACACTATGGGGAACGCAAGAATAAAAAAACATCCTCGCTTTAGGTGTAGAGGAATTACTCTAAAAAAGTGTTGGTTGAGTGGGAGGTACTTAAAATTTCAATCCAAAGGTCGTGGGTTCCAATCCGGCCTCAATAGATTTTTCTGGTCTTAAAATTATTTGCGCATTAACACGTGCTTCAAGAATCTGAGAGCCTGGAGACGTGAGAGAATGAACGTACTTGGGGATTACAGTCGTGGTATAATTTTTTTGTTTTGTATTACTAAAATTGATTTAACCCACAGCTGGAGTCCCCGCAATCGCGCACTGCGTTCGTGAACTCTGCCGTACTCCTGGCGAATCAGCATAACTTCGACGGCATCGACCTCGCCTGGCAGTTACCCAAGTTCAAGCCCAAGAAGATCCGCTCCACTTGGGGTAAGTAACACTGCTCACTTTTGCAACTACCCTTCATGTATAAAAATATGTTGTAAAAAGGTTTTGGTTTGGGCTGTTTTACAACCTGTTGTTGCCTGACGTTTCTCTTCGTATGGAATTTTCATATTCAATCCGTCCTTTTTCGGGTTTCGTATTTTAAAAGAAAAAAAAGAAACCCATAGAAGACATCTCTTGCGTTTGTCTGTCACAGGCAGCTTGCTCGCAATTTGAAATTCGGCATATTAAGTGGGTGTTTCAATAGTCTTTTTTCTAATTTGGATGTTGATCTTAAGTGAAAATAAAAAAAATATGTAAGGCATTATATTGAAAAGGCTGCTAAAGAAGATACCATTTAATAAATTATATTTCATAAAAGCTTTCCTTAAAAATTATTCAAACGTTCAAGTACAAAGGCGTATCCTTTTATCAACTCGGCCCCGATCATCGTATATTTGAAAAAGCTATGGGCTATCAAGACATTTAACTCCCGATAAATAGTTTCACAGCCATCCTACAACAGCCAAATGGTTTTGATCCCCATACATATTTGTTGTTTCTTCAACCCTAAATTTAATTTGATTGGCTATCTTTTATCTGTGAATAAAAAGATGCAAGACAATACAAAACCAACATGTGAAGTGTAGACATCATCTTCCTGCTCTTATCCCACTTTTAAGTGGGGTCGGCACAACAATTGTGTTTTTCTTCCATTTTTGTATATCATCACTTTTCTTACCCATATCATCTTTCACACAGTCCATCCATCCACATTCTTCTCGTTACTTAGTGAAGTGAAGACATGACTGAGTTATACTTTGTGCAACAGGATCCGTCTGGCACGGCATCAAGAAGACCTTCGGAACTACTCCCGTAGATGAAAAGGAGGCTGAGCACCGCGAAGGATTCACGGCGCTTGTCCGAGAGTTGAAGCAAGCGCTGAGCGTAAAACCTAACATGCAGTTGTCTCTCACCGTCTTGCCTAATGTTAACTCCTCAAGTGAGTTTATTTATGACAAACTTTTATTTAACTTGCAATGTTTGTATGTATGTATAAAAACAAACATAGTTGCATCTATGTTTGTTGGGGTGG
Source organism: Hydriomena furcata (assembly GCA_912999785.1). Classification (NCBI taxonomy): domain Eukaryota; kingdom Metazoa; phylum Arthropoda; class Insecta; order Lepidoptera; family Geometridae; genus Hydriomena; species Hydriomena furcata. The sequence goes on from OU538821.1 coordinate 9,121,688, forward strand.
AATCTTGTAACTCAATTTTGAAGCAGTTATCCCCAACCGATTGAGCTGATAATTTAACACCTTTAGTTCTGGTGACAAAACAATAATATGGTGACAGAAGTTGATCTGATGATGGAGTCAGGAGCTGTTCAACAGTCACACACAACATAACTCCTCAGTAAACTCTTCGATTGAGTAAAACTTTTCATTCTTGTCTGTTTGAAAAAAAAAACAGGACCACAACTGTAATCCCCAAATACCGTAGACATTTTGTCAGATCTCCAGGTATTCAATTTGCAGTAGGCATCTGGTTATTACGTGACGTACGTGAATGGTTTCAAGCCCATCGCCGCTTATTAAATTGGATTAAAAAATGTACCTATTATTGCACGGCTGGTATTAAAACCCTTCGTATTGAAAGTCGTAGTTTCTCCCACTCGGCCTACACGTCTCTTCGAAATTGATTCTGTGTAGGTATTATTATCTGGTATCTATTATGAACTATCTATGTACCTACCTACATCAATTGGTCAGCCTATAACGAGGTACTTGTAAACTTTATTGGAGACGATATCAGTTTGACCTTGTTCCGTATGAGCGTAATCTTTGAACCTACCTATCTAAATACATTATAGGTAATTTACCATTATAATTTTACAATAATGTTACTTTAAAGAGGTAATTATTTTCCGAGAGTTGTTTTCTAGAATTAAACGCGCGATGCTCTAAGTATAGTGTAGGTGATAAGAGTGGCGTAAAGTTCGGGAAAAAATGAAAGTGCTTTTTTGTGTAAGATTATTGAAATTAGGCAAGACAACGTCTGTCGGGACGCAGCTAGTATATATATTATATTATATACAAAAACTGCTCGTTCAAAGGTATTAGATATTCTTACGTATCTACAGTCTAGTCAAATTATATACGGACTCGGAAATCTTTCACAATACATAATAATTGAAACAATAGGTCGTCAACCATTTATTGGAATAAATCACGATAACTAAAGTACCAATTTCCGTAGAAATTGTAAGGCGATTCGCTATAATTTGCTTGCAGTCTACTTCGACGTGCCCGCAATTATCAACCTTGTGGACATCGTGAACCTGGAAACCTTCGACTACCACACTCCAGAGCGTGACCCCAAGGAGGCAGACTACGCATCTGCGACCTACGCGCCACAGAATCGCAACCCAGAGCTCAACACAGACGCTGAAGTGAAATACTGGTTAGTTCTCTTTCCCCGACCCAAAAAGAGGAGTGTTTAGGTGTGACCAGACAGAACGCGGCATTTGAGCGCGTCATTCACAGGACACAAGTTTGCCGTGACTAGTTTAAACATAAAGGTAAATGTGCGCGCGGCCTTCGTCCAATCATAGCGCGGCTAGTCGCGCTATGTTATGTCACACACACCTTTATAATATTAACGTGTCTGTCTGTGTATCTATGTATGTCTATGGCATCTTAACAACTAAACAAATGGACTAATTAGGATGCGGTTTTTTTGTTTGATAACTGACGTGACCGAGATTGTTCTTATTGAATTATTATATAACTAGCGACCCGCCCCGGCTTCGCACGGGTAGCATGTTATTATACATATAAACCTTCCTCCTGAATCACTCTATCTATTAAAAAAAACCGCATCAAAATCCGTTGTGTAGTTTTAAAGATATAAGCAAACATACATACAGACGCGGGAAGCGGAAAGCGACTTTGCTTTATACTATGTAGTGATTATTGAATGTTGAAGAAGTTCTACTGGTCTGATCGATTCTTAATTTTTAATATAATGTTATAAAATATTTTGTATTGCGCACGGACTCACAATATAACCTAGTTATAATTAATAGACTATCTAGACTGACAAAATACTATCAAACTACCTCAAGCCTCAATGAGGCCGTTCAGCAGGCCATGTATCTTTCACCAGTATTTATAATTCCTAACTTAGTTCATTCACTCATTCATTCATACATTAATTTTTGGATTGATTTTTAAAGAATTAACCTTATAACTTATGGACAATACAAAATAAGTATTTGTCTGCAAACGATAAGCTCCGTGTGTTGTACCCTCTAAGGATACAATCACGTTTATACGTTTATGAACGTTTTAATTAATTATCTTTACGACCGCATGTGTTACCCGTTTAACCCTTTCCTCTCTGTAAGTCTATACAGGGTGTATAAAGACTACTTCCGAAAACTGAAAGTGGAGGTTCGAACCATGCTTCTCATTTACCACCGAAAAAATAACTAAAACAAAAGTAGTGGCATTTTTTTTTATGAACTTGGGATATAGTTCATCAACAATCATTACCTACTTGCCTTTATAGCCTTTACCATTGCCATATTCATAGGAATTAAAAAAAACATTTTTTTATTTACTTATACAGTCGTAAGTTGATTATCCTAGAAGTATAGGTAGTTGTCTTCGGTTATCGAGAGTAGTCTAAATACACCCTATACTTAATTACAAATGTAGGTATTGACATAGGTACGAGCAATACGTGTATTATTATAGCACACCAAAAACAATACAAGAACAAATTGGCATGAGTAGGACCATAGGCGGTCTTACGTATATATAAGATAAGCGATTCGTAGGTTCATCAACATAGGTAGGCCTCTATGCGCATCCAAAACACGTGCTCACAACGGTGAAGGAAAACATCGTGAGGAAACCAGATAGTATTCTTATAAGCGGCGATGGGCTTGCAACCTGTCACGTATGGAATGCTAACTACTGCAAAATGTGGGCATGTGCCTGAGATCTGAGAGGATGTCTACCGTACTTGGGGATTATAGTCGTGAACGTATTTTTTTATATAAGTAACTAGCGACCCGCCCCGGCTTCGCACGGGTGCAAAGCTGATTCCTATAAACCTTCCTCCTGAATCACTCTATCTATCTATATAATATAATCCGTTGTGTAGTTTTAAAGATATAAGCATACTTACAGACGCGGGAAGCGGGAAGCGACTTTGCTTTATACTATGTAGTGATAAAACTTTTGAAAAGAGTATTTTGCCTACACCTAAATTGCTTTGAAATCATCTCAACTAAACTCTCCAAACTTGACTCTTTTTTGCTCTTTTCAAAACGAATACCATATTCTTACTAGGTGCTACTTATATCCGCGAAAGTTTGTGAATCACGCCAAAACGACCAAATTAATTTGAATGAAACTTGGAACATAGGTACATAGCTTAATTTACGAGTCCCTATGTCCTGTAATAACGCAAAGAACACATTTTATCTAGGTACCACGCGAGCGAGACCGCGGGCATAATCTAATGTTCTAAATGTTCCAATAATCAATAATTGTATCTCAGCACAGTAAACTCGTACATACTCGTAGAAGATAGTCGCCAAAGCCCAACATATTTACCTATTCCCACTGAAATTTCGTGTAATCCGCTTTGATGGTTAGGTACTTAGATCATAAACGAGACTTACTATTAAATCTAGTATAGGGTAGTATAGGAAAGGTCTAGAGAAATAAAGTCGAATGACCGATGTCTTTCGATTTTATGAATAACGAGAGAGCAAAGGCTCTCTTATTACTCAACTTTTCCGTAGCATAGCTTATATAGGTATAGAAACGCCAATATTTTTTGATTCAACTTAAGCTCAACTGTCTACCTTGTTTTACAATTACACCATGGATGATAAACTACCATAGCAAATAGGTATTCTAGGTATTTGGTCAATATACGCCTATTGGTTGGTCAAAGTCAAAGTCAAAGTTTCTTTATTGCTTGAAATACATGTACAGAAGATGTTGGTGGTCTTCATCAGGAGTTACCTACCTATAGTCTGATTAATGAAAGAAACACAGAGAAGGTGCATTTTTTTTTAATATAAAGTTTGTAAACAAAATAAGGAATTACATTAATTCGTTCCAACCAACATAATGTCATAAAATGTTTTTTCGTCGGCTAGAGACTACCATTAATGGTTGGCTGACTCAATTTGTCAACCCTAGATTTCACAAACAAAGAGTTAAAGTAAATTATGCCAAGGAAATTGATTAATAAAACTCCACTAATGCTATCAAAAACATAACTTGTAAAAAAAGCCAAGTCTCGCATAGCAACTCAGTTCTTCTACCGTAAAAAGTTGTGAGATCCATGTAATACCAAGTCGGTTAATTTATTCAGTCCCTACTTTAAGGGTCCTTCTGTCTTAAGTTATTACGTAAAGGTTAGCTAATTACGTAATTGTGTTTCAAATTTGAAGCTTCTATGTCTGCTAGAAGTGCCTTAAACTTTGATGATCGGTCAGTCAGTCAGTCAGTCAGTCAGTGAGTGAGTGAGTGACAAAATAGGAAACTTTGACTAGTTATAATTCTTAAACTACTGGTTCAAATTGAATGAAATTTGAAATATACCGTGTTTATATAGTGACTGCTTAGTTACTGAAAATTCAGGCTTCCAGTTTTATCCACAACGAAGTTATAGGGGGTCGAAAATGGCCTGAACTGCTTCGAGAAAAGGATGGTACAGCAGTGCCGCTTTATTCTTGACTTGGCGGGGGCACTGCCGTGCCCCCAGATAAGATGTAATTTGCAATCGCATGATTATGTTTAAGAAGAAGTTCATCCTTGCCTCACAGTCACAACTCGGCTGGAAGTAGCTATGTGTTCTGTGTGTTCAAGAAGACAGAGCTGACAACATAACTGTTTGACTCATAATTTATAAATAGTAGGTACCTCTTAATCGATTTAAATTATACCTACGTTTGCATCCATCACACATACAAATAGTAACTGTATATTTTTTTGGTGACAGGTTGACTGCCGGTGCACCCAGCAACAAAATAGTGATCGCCATCCCAACATTCGCACGCACGTGGGCTCTAGATTCGGAAAGCGAAATCGCGGGAGTGCCCCCTGTACACGCCAACGGCCCCGGTGAAGCTGGTGAGCATATTATACCGATAACTTTATATTTATCTGTCTTTTTCCAACTGACCTTGAAGTATCCTATTGCTTCTTGAGGGGTTACTTATTATAACCTAGGTATAAACGTATTAAAATTCACGTGGGCTCTAGATTCGGGCAGCAAAATCGCGGGAGTACCCCCACAACACGCCGACGGCCCCGGTGAAGCTGGTGAGCATCTATTATATACCGAGAATTTTATATTCTGAATCTTTCGGTATGCAATCGTGTTAAATTTATCGTCGGACACGCCGGTTTCATTATGGTTGTTTTTCGCGACAATCAGAAAGAAAGAAAGAAAGAAAGAAAACGTTTTTATTTGTGACATTACAAAGCAGAACAAAGAGACAAAAAAACGAGAATGGTAACAAAATGGTAACATGACAATAAACAATTAAAAAAAAATAGATTCCTTATACAACTAATAAACTAAAGGTGTGTCTCTCAGTACCATACACAATAATACACACGATGACGTCACAAAAATGGAATCCGACTCAGCTTGATGTTGCGTTTGATAACACAACGCTGATCTTCCGCCGGAACCAGACAAGTGCATAAACAAACCGAGAATTATACAAAATAAAAGATAAATCATAATTATAGGTAAGTAGGTATATAAAAAATCAAAAACTTTAAAGAACATTAGTAACATAACATTAGTTAAATAACAATGCCCAAAAAAAAGAAAACAGGAGTATCAATAATAAAATGAAAAGAAATAGCATACATTTGAGAAATACAAGAGCAGTGTGATATAAAAAGCCTAAAAAGAAATGGGAACAATAAACTTGGATTAGAGGGGTTAGTATGATAGATACCTAGTTTAAGAAATAAATAATTAGATGGACTTAAAGAAAAGAAACCTCATTTCTGAGGTGTGCGTGCGCTTTTTGGTGGTCGATGAGAAGTTGTTTTAATTTATACCTAAAGCCTACAACACTCTGGAGGTCTCTGATTGGCGGTGGTATGTTGTTCCAGCACTTGGAAGCAGCGTACCTGAAGCTTCCTCTAAAAGCTGCTGAATCACGTGTCATTTTGACGAACTTAGCAATCCTAGCCAGTGTTTTCACGATGTTTTTCCTTCGTTTGATGTCGCGCTGTATTAAATTGCGCTTATTACAAATTCCATTACAAACAATAAAAAAACTTTCTCGACCCTGACTGATAAAAAACAATTTTTTCGTTGTTCCGTTGTTTTGCCGGCTGTTATTATAATAGGTACAAAAGGTAATGTATGTAACTAAGTAAAAGCAGGTAAAGCGTTTACATAGTTACATACATTTATTATTTACTTACTGATACCAATCTAAATAATTAAAACTCTTGCGTTACTGATGAATAACTGATCTATCTCTATGAAATTGGAAGAGTGTTTTCCTTTTGGTGTGTAGGAAGAATGCCCTACGAAAGAAATTCCCAGAATTCAAACTCTAAGGGGGTGGATATGCAGCGGGGGTTGAAAGCTATTTGAAAATGCCTTTACGTGAACGAAGTCGCGAGGTCTCCCACTATTAAACTATAAATTCCAATTCTAACTGCCTTGAACCACCTAAAACTAAAAATAAATTAATAGGAACAAGTTTAGTATAAACTTTCTAAATAAACTCGTTTCTATCACTACCACGTTGTATGGCAAATAAATTAATTAATAAACGAGGGTTCGAATCACGCCCAAAAATTAATGGTGGTAAACACTTGCTCAAATCATCGAAGGAAAACATAATTATTGAGAATTGGTATAGAAGTAAGTACCTAAGTTTTGGATGTGCGAATGAATGTACATTCGTATAATAATATCCAAAAGTTGTTCGAACACGTTCGCGGGAAGTTATTTCCGAACAAAAATCAAAATTAAAAATACCATTTCTTATTACACCCGTTTCACTAAAATAAATACATATTCAGTCAGTCAGTCAGTTATTTCAACCTAACCTATTAAGTGGCGAAAGATTATTTTATATTTTATTGGCTATTTGTAAGTGCTGAACATAAAGCTAAAAATATTGCAAAAGCCAGTAAAATTAGTACCTATCTAATGTTCTCGAAACGACTGTAAAATCTATAATAGATATTTTAAAAAATACCACACCAGTCACCACTGGTAGTAACTCTGCCTTCTGTGCTGTAGGTTGTGAGTTCGATCCCCACCCAGGACAAATATTTGTGTGATGAACATAGATGTTTGTTCTGTGTCTGGGTGTTAAGAGGCTGCCAGTCGCTGATTGCTCTTTTTCGAAACGAAAAAAGAAATACTTCTGAACAAGCCACATCTCCTATTTTCATAAGTATATTACTTCAGGTTCCTACCTAGATTTCTATTAAGCTGAAAACATAATAGCAGAAACTTTTCACAATAAAGATATTATTTCAAAATGATACGTTTTAGAATTTATGATCGAAATATTTTATATACCTACTATTAAAATCAACTTGTGATTTATTGTTAAAGGTAGGTAATATGTAGATCTAGATTTCTATTAGAATAGATTTTTGATAAGTAATTATACATAATTTATATCATTAATTTATTCGAAAAGCTAAGGCGGACCACGCGCCGACGTGTGTTTGTCGTCATTGCAGCGGTCGGTAGGATTATTTATCGAAGTGATTAAAGATGGGTACATCTTTATTCACATATACTATACATTATAAAATAGGAGGTGTGGCTTGTTCACAAGTATTTCTTTTTTCGTTTCGAAAAAGAGCAATCAGCGACTGGGAGCCTCTTAATATGTATAATAAGTATGTATTTATAAAAAAAAGTATATAAGTATTCTATCAGTTATCTGGTTCCCATAGTACAAGCTTTGCTTAGTTTGGGGCTAGATGGCGCTGCGTGTAAAGTCCGCCAATATTTATTTTATATTTTATTTATTAATACGTGTGACTTCATAATATATAAATTAGGATGAGAGCGCTGGTTGTGGGTACTTCAACAACATTTTAATCTTTAAATAATCCGTTTATTGAAAAAAAAATAATTAAAACGACGATTTTTAAACAACATAGAATAAAGTATTTATCTATCTCTTAGGTTAGGCAAAAGATTGCACAGGCAATTGTGTTCATTCAAATCTAGAGATATAACGCATCACAAATAATAACAATAATCAATAATCGAATTCTATTACCTATAGATTATAAACAAGTTTGTTTGATATGCTTAGTTATTGACTGCCAAAATTGAAAATGCCCACAACCGGGTCTATGACCTTACGCTAGATCTAGGCCATTCTTGGGCTTATTTTGATTTCATTTTACTATCTTTGACACCATCAGTCTAGACTAGAAGTTCAAGTTAGATTTTATTACCTTATAACATAACTTTGGTACTGAATACTAAAACTGCGTACTTACCTAAGTATATTCACCAGGTCCATACACCAAAACCGAGGGACTCCTCAGCTACTCTGAAGTCTGCGCTAAACTGATCAACCCAGCACACCAGAAGGGCATGAAACCCCATCTCAGGAAGGTCACCGACCCCAGCAAGCGTTTTGGTAAGTCAATCTAATATAAAAAAAACACAAGCCAATAAAAAAATCGTCGAACTTTAAATACGAGCATCTCAAATAAAACCTACAAGTAGCTTGTTTAATTTTAACTTAGACATAATTCCTGAAATAATATCATTGTTAACCAGTAGGCCTTTATAAGAAAATCGATTAACAGTAGAAATCTCAGACGGGATAAAATCAAGGAGAAAAATTTAAATAATATCTAAATATACTGTATGATTTTAAGCTTTTTAGTTTCATAGATTGGAGCCTCGAGTGGGAGCTGATAGCAAAGATTGTCACCTTTCACACAATTTTAGCATACACAATGACGGTTCTCAAAGTGAGCACCAGAGGCATTTTATTGTGACTTCATAAAAAAAATTACGTGACTGGTGACAATTTATCCTGTCGTAAATTTGCCTTATCTATCAGATCTGCTTTTTTTAATCGCACCTTTCCGGGAACATTGGGAATCAGTGGTTTTTAACTTTTCAGAGTTGGGCTTAACGAAGGACGCAGAATTATCTCATATGTTTGGTTGGTACTCATTCATAGCTTAGCTTCTAACTCCTGGTGTCGGGTTTTGTGAAAGTCATGCTAAAATAAATAGGTATAAAGCGCTATTGTGATATGTTCCTGTAAACTGTACATCTTTATTTAAGTAGGTAGCCGATAAAACCTTGAATATTCTGTCTAAAAGCACGAATTGATATTTTATATTTTTATTAAAAGCATTGAAAACTAAACAATTGAACTACGCTACGCGGTTGCACTCCGCACTTCACTACACTATGCTACACAGATTTGGGTTTAATCTAAAACTTAGCCTATAGCAGCAAACTTTCTCTGAGTAGGAAGGCAGACATACGATGCAGTAAAGTCAACATAAGATAAACAGACGTACCTTTGTACGGAACATGCTAATGAAACAGTAACTTTTGAACGTAAAATCACACAAAGACGCGCGTTGTTACAAGCTTGGCTTGTCAGTGAATTGGAACCTAAAAACGGTACATACGAGTACTTACATACTTATCTATCATGTACCTACCAAACTAGCTAAATCAATCTTCAAAAGGAGATTATAATTAATATAATATCTATTAACTGTACAATTATATTGTAGCTTTGTGGCAATTTCTGAACGAAACTCGCGCTCATTAAAACCGACAGAACATTTTTGTTTGAAAATGAGACAATGGACAATTTGAAATTTTCAGACTTGCAAGATCATAATTTCCTTCACCTTGCACGCGATAGTCACAAGTACATAATATTATTTCTGGTGCTACAATATAGCTCTAAAATTCTTTTACAATGGGTAGCACATATGAAGCATGTATTAGCACCTCGCCTATTACTAAAAACAATATTTACTTCTTAAATAATGCGACTAGTTATGTACTGCGCATGTAATGTTAAATGTAAATGTTTTGTAGGTGATATTACGGCGTCTTAAATTAAAACCTTATAATACACAATGCTAGTCTAAAATCAAAACATCTATGATTTTTTTGTAATCGAAATATAGTACGTAATTTTGATTGTGTAGGTACTCGAGTGTACTTATTTTATATAACGCTACAGTAGGTGTAATGGACATTATTAGAAGTTATGGTCCCACCAGTAGGAGCATGTTAAAACAGTCTTAGAAAATCTGGGTTCCACCTGACACTGCATAAATCTGCTAGAATACAATTTTGTATTGTAGGCTACGAGGCTTGAGTACTTGTACCACAAAACGAGGCACGGACACCAAAATTGTTTTTTTGTCGATCGCAATCTGTCTCGATGTTCCGGTAGGGATTCAGCGGTGACTTTGGACTAACTTACAAGGTTATTTTTGTTTTTACATCAAGTATTGGAATGTAGGTACTATGAAAATGATCTACAAATAAACTTTTTTTATAAAATCAAGCATCATTTGGCTGAAGATGGCTAAATCTTGGAAAACTGTAAAAACTAATGGTTTGTTAATTTTTTAGGAACGTACGCATTCCGCCTGCCCGACGACAACGGCGAGGGTGGCTTGTGGGTGTCCTACGAGGATCCAGATACCGCTGGTCAGAAGGCTGCCTACTCAAAGTAAGTAATTTATTACTTTAGAATCTTTCTATGGTATAGAAAAATTATATCGGTCAAGTGCGAATTGACTCACGCACTGATGGTTCCGTACCAAAACTATAATTCAAATTATCACTACAACTATAACTTTTGCTAACATTTGTAACCTATGCATCGTAAATACCTATCCCATGAAAAACATAAAAATGTGAAATGAAAGCCAAGTTCAATATTTTTCGCCGACAAATAAATTGAGATCTACATGGTCGCCAAGTTAAGTGTGTAAAATATCTTAAAATTTTCGTTACAAGAACATGATTTCACATAATTTCATGTATGTAGATTAAATAGATTTTGAGTTATGGTTCGTGTACCTAAATATACACACGGCGCTTTTCTTTGAACTTGGCTGAAACGCTGCCGCTGCGTGTCTAGATAAATAAAAATCAATAAAAACCAGCCAAGTGCGAGTCAGACTCGCGCTCCAAGGGTTCCGTATCATTATTTATAAAAAACGGCGTAAGAAATCACGTTTGTTTTATGGGAGCCCCACTTAAATATTTATTTTTGTCTGTTTTTAGTATTTGTTGAGCGGCAACAGTAATACATAATCTGTGAAAATTTTAACTGTCTAGCTATCACGGTATATGAGATACAGCCTTGTGACAGACAGACGGACAGCGAAGTCTTAGTAATAGTTTCCCGTTTTTACCTGTTGCCTAAAACTGTCGTTGATATTTAGAATGTACTTACTGTCCCCTTTCAATATGAAATCCCATTTGACCTAGTGACACTCTGAAATTTTAGACTCAATAATCAAATGATGATGAAAATATTTTGTGTAAATACGCACCATAAGAATTATGTTTCACCATATTTGTTTCGAAACTTTAAAAACTATAAGTAATTTCCCAATAAACATTCGCTTGCGGAAAAACCTTTTTGGTCACCCTTCGATCGACCTAATCATGACTCGTAAGGATAGGTACGAGTATTACGACTCAATTCCACCAAATTCAAAAGAAAAAAGTCGATCCCACATTCAGATTTTTCTGAAACCAAAGAAACATATTATTTTTTAGACATTGTTACCACATAGTTTCCGTGTTGGCCGAGTGGAAGGAACCTTGACTTTCAATCTTTCAATCGTGGGTTTGAATCACGGCGTGCATCAATGGATTTTTCTGTTCGAAAAATTTATATGCGCATTAAAAACACGTGCTCGAAACGGTGAAGGAAAACATCGTGAGGAAACCAGTTAGTATTGTTATAAGCGGCGATGGGCTTGCGACATGTCACGTATGGAATGCTAACTACTGCAAAATGTGGGCATGTGCCGAATATAATGTATGGACGTGCCTCTGACTACCCCCACTAGACATCTTCAAAGGATCTAAGCGTCTGGAGAGATTTGAGAGGATGTCTACCGTACTTGGGGATAACAGTCGTGATTCTATTTTTTTTTATTTTTTATTTGTTACCACATAAGTACTTATTTTACGAACGCGTCGACTTATCAGACCAGTTTTATATTTCGTAGAATAAGCTGTATTTATCTAAATCCATTGCGTCATGTAAAACACATTGAAATTCAATTCGACATATATTGATGATGTTGAATGATTGTTCAATCGTTAACGTATCGTTTTACACGTGACGAGGATCAAAGAGTAATCAATCGAATATAAAATAAACAGTACCTAAGGGTCGAGCTACACGTATGCTTCGACATGTGAGCAAAGCGCTTTCACGTGACTACATATACATACTCGTACTTCACAGAATTTATATTCTAGAATAGTTATATTCTAGAAATAGTTCAGAGAATCTTATATCTTTGCATAAAGTTTATACTTTATGCAAAGATATAAGATTCTCTGAACTAAGCTGCGGACAGACGAACGGACTTGGCAAAACTTTTTGGGTTTCTTGCAGACTACGAAATCCTAAAAGAGGAGAAGGTTCTCAATTCACTTGTAATTTGGCATGTATGTACATATTAGTCATGTCAACTAAGTCGTAGAATAAAATCTTCACTACATAGTATAAAGCAAAGTCGCTTCCCGCTTCCCGCGTCTGTATGTAATATGTATGCTTATATCTTTAAAACAACACAACGGATTTTGATGCGGTTTTAATAGATAGAGTGATTCAGGAGAAAGTTTTTTTTATATGTATTAAACCCGTGCGACCCGCCCCGGGCGGGTCGCTAGTAAAATATAATTTTGTTAGGGTACCTCCCCTACACCTAAAGTGGGGATTTTTTTTTCTGGCGTACCCCATGGTGTGCTGTCGGTCTTTAAAAAGGTATTGAGGGTTTGTTAAAACAACTTATCGATTAAGGGATTCGTTCGTGAAATATTAAGCTTTAAAGTGCCAATTTTTGTTAGGGACGAGTGTTCCCACCCCCTATAAGCTAAACTATTAGGTTTGGGGGCGTAAACAAATTCACGGTAGTAGTACATATACTGAAATTAAAAGCAAAATTATTACAGCTAAGTAGGCGTTACAAGTTTAAGAGTAATAGACGTAATAGTTCCGCACACCTATATTTTTAATGGAGGACATCTTCGAACACTAGCTGACGTGTTGTTTTGTACTAGTAGGGTCATAGAACCAGTTGTGAGGCCCTACAACTGGTTCTATGACCCTACTTGAGCATTTTCAATTTTGGCAGTCAAAAACTAAGCAACACTAGTTTATATAACTTGTTATATTTATTGTTATAGTTTATATAACTTGTTATATAAACTAAAGTTAACTTGTCTAAAATCTAAAGTTAATACAATTCTTTGTCTATGGTCCGTTTTGATTAGTGACAGTTGTGATGCGTGATACCTCAAGATTTGATTGACTACAATTTGACGTTTTAATATTTTTTTCAATATAAACCGTTTATTGAATATTAAAATGTTGTTAAGGTACCTACAACCAGCGCTCTCACCATATCACATTATGTATTGTTTCTGTTCCAGGTCAAAGAACCTCGGCGGTATTTCTATCGTTGATCTGTCTTTGGATGATTTCCGTGGACGCTGCACAGGCGACAAGTACCCAATCTTACGTGCCGCTAAGTACCGTCTTTAAGCGTTACATACTTTACATTTTAAGTTTTTCATAAAATATAATAATAATCGTAGATTTAGGCGTATCTGTTCTTTGAAATCCATTTTATATTGTACTTTTTGATAAGCAAACAATAAATTTTATTTGTTTTAAACTTGTTTGATGTTTTATTTTATGAAATTGTAGACACAATAGTTATACCATAGATATAGGTTCCAACTCATAGTTATGGTAATTATTAAGTCATCACAGATTTATACTTGTACTTATATTAGGTAAAGTACGATGTGTAAATATATTAAATATCAAGTTGACAGCTTTAGTACTTAGTTGCTGAAATAATCAGACGGGTCAGGCAGAAAAACAGACGTTAAGGGTTCCGTTTCACCATTTTGCTTTGGAACTCTAAAACTGCCTATAATTATGTTATTCCAGATCACGAACTCAACGAACTCAATTTCAAGTTTCGGTACTACCGGTTTGGTGCCGGTACGACGTGATTGAAACACAAACATCCAACTACCCTCATAAACTTTTTCTGATATAATATATTATTAATAGAATAGGATATAAGCCTTGGAATAAGCTTGGATAAGGATACAATTGTTGCTAGTTCATTGACTGAGAAGCATAGTAGAGTAACCCTCGTATTCAAGAACGACACTATGAGAACACGCACCCACAGTTGACGAAATCTTTTTTAATAAACATCACTTTATATGTTGAGCGGCACTATGGCGCACGCTACCGTGTGCCTTTAGAGCTCAATTTTGGCTAGAGGCACACGACAATGTGCCTCTAGTCACACTATGCAGTGTCGCACAACACATAAAGTGATTTTTATGAAAAAAGATTTCGTCCACTGTGGGTGCGTGTTCTCATAGTGTCGAGAAATCCATATTTGATTTTGACATAAATTTTAGGTGTTTTATTTTCTCGGGGATAGTTGGGGGACCTTGAAGTGTATTATTTACAATTTTGAAACCTTTCTGAGCAAATGCTGCACCTGCAAGTCCGTACTAGCTGAAAATAGTAAAGCAGTGTTGTCTAAATAAGATAATAATTATGTATTATTTTAACGTTAGCTAGTTTGAGATTGCATAGGTCATTTTAATGTATATTATATAACTTGGAAATCTTCGTGGGCTCATGCTCAACAACTTTGCTAAAGACCAACACATTATCAAATGCATAGTTTACGATTCTATAAAGGACATACAGACAAACATTCATTTTTATATATATAGATGAACCTTAAGCACAGAATAAATAAAGCACCTTAAGTCAAACTCTCTTGAACACGTTATTTCTGTTGTCAAAATGTTAAAAAGTACTCTGTGGTCAACGCTCTTATCAAAATACGTCAATCAAACGTCAATCAAGAAAATCAAATACCGATGTTATATAAATTTGATAAAAATGCTGATTCGTTGCATAATAGAACTAGGATTTCAAAAGAGGTTTTTAGTTCCGAATGCAGTATTCACCCATTCAAAATCCTGTCCAACGAATAGGAAACCAGCTTCCGCCGGTGCTGGCGGATCCTCAGCGGCCATCAAGCTGCCAGACTTCCACCGGGCCGAAAGGTCAGGCCCCGTGCGACTCGGTTTCTTACCCGAAGAATGGTTCACGTTCTTTCACTGTAAAACTGGAGTCTCCGGCCCGTACGTGTTCGGCATAGTGCTAGCCAACTACATGCTCAGCAAGGAAATATTTGTCCAGGAGCACGAATATTACAGCGGTCTCTCTATAGCACTCATCGTTTACCTGGTGACTACGAGACTGGGCCCAGCTGCCGGTGCCAGCCTGGACAAGGAAGTGGATGCTGTAGTCGCTGAATGGCAAAAAGGCAGGGACGATGAAGTTGCATTCTACGAAGCAGATATAAAAGCGGCTAAGGACGCCCAGTGGAGAGCCGAAAGTCAACAGCTACTTATGGACGCAAAGAAGGAGAACATCATTATGCAGCTCGAAGCTATCTACCGGGAAAGGATGATGCATGTCTATCAGAGCGTACGAGGCAGAATGGAATACCAAGTAAAGAAGCACCGGTCGGAAGCGCGCATTCAACAAAAGTGGATGATCGCTTGGATATTGGAGAACGTGAGAAGATCCATCACTCCTGATTTTGAGAAGGAAGCCTTGGTAAGCGCAATTCGAGACCTGGCCTCGGTTTCTGGACGTTCTTAATCTCATTTTACACCGTCGTAAAATAAAACACAGCCTACCTCGTGGTTGCGTAACATCAAATATTTGTGAAATGTTTGTTGTAATATAAAAAGTTTCATTTTAACTTAAGTTTTGCTTGTATAAACTGTTTCGAAATTAAAGTTGATGTTTGAGTTTGGAATGTTTTATGTTTTCATCGTAATTTTATGTTTGATTTCAACTATACACACACTTTTTTCCGAAGAAAGTACTAATACTACTGTAAAAGAGAAAAAGAAAGGTACCTTTCATTTGCCGTAAAATGCTTTGTGATTTCCTACGCATTATTTTATTAATGTGGTTGCTCAGTAAGTGATATTTGGTAATATTTTCATTATAGAGCCAAAATTAAAAGATTATGATTGGAGCATATGGTGCAAATTCCAAGCCAATGGATTTGACTGCGGGAAAGGAGAAAAATCAAGGTGGGTTCATTTTAAGATGATTCAAGTTGGCGCTATTTCATGGCTAATGACTAACATAATTTTTATAGATTTTACTATGATACTAAGATGGAAGATTGCAAAACATTTACATACGGAGGTTGTCCTACTTATTTCAATAACTTTGAAACGTTATCTACATGCCACGAAACTTGTAGAGGTAAGTATCATCGCCAACCAGATTTTTAACCACTCTCAAATCTTAAATGGTATTATCATTATATTTATATATTACTAGCTTCACCCACGGCTTTGCTCGAGTAGTACTTGCCTGGATGAAAAGTATCCTTGATTTGTTATTCTTCAACATAAGCTATGTATGGTAGATATATTTCAAGTTTCATCCAAATCCAAATGCAAATTCAATTATTCATTAAGATTTGATTTTGATTTGCACAAATTACGAGTAGATGAGATGATGGGCAATAGGGGAAATAAAGAGAAGAAATAAAACTAGCCAAGTGCGAGTCGGACTCGCTCACGAAGGGTTCCGTACCATCACTACATAGTATAAAGCAAAGTCGCTTTCCGCTTCCCGCGTCTGTATGTATGTATGTATGTATGTTTGCTTATATCTTTAAAACTACACAACGGATTTTGATGCGGTTTTTTTTAATAGATAGAGTGATTCAGGAGGAAGGTTTATATGTATTAAACCCGTGCAAAGCCAGGGCGGGTCGCTAGTTATCTATAAAAAAACAGCAAAATAAACACGTTTGATGTATGGTATCCCCACTTAAATATGTATTTTATTCTGTTTTTAGTATTTGTTGTTAGAGCAACAACTGTAATACATAATCTGTGAAAATTTCAACTGTCTAGCTATCACGGTTCATGAGATACAGCCCTGTGACAGACAGACGGACAGACGGACAGCGAAGTCTTATTAATAGGGTCCCGTTTTTACCCTTTGGGTACGGAACCCTAAAAATGAGAATAATGAGAAAGGAAAATATCTCGTTTTAGATCCTGGTGAACATCCAATAAAATATAATGTAACCGACAAAGTATCTTGCCGCCTACAACCAGACTTCGGACTATGCGATGGATATTATCCTATGTAAGATTTTGTTTCTTGTTACCTATGTACTCGTAGATACAAATACCCACATATAACTTCCGCTAGAAATTTTAGCAATAATAGGGTCAAAGACCCGGTTGTGGTGCCTACCCCGGTTTCGGCCATTTTCAATTTTATCAGTCAATAACTAAGCATAGCAAACAAACTTATTATCTATTGTTAATACAATTATTTATCTACGTCCATTTTGATTAGTGACAGTTGTGATGCGATATACCTACCTCTAGACTTGATTGACCTCAACTAAATATTTCCCGTTTTGTCTATTTAGATATGAATCACTACATAGTATAAAGCAAAGTCACTTTCCGCTTCCCGCGGCTGTAATCTGTATGTATGTTTGCTTATATCTTTAAAACTACACAACGGATTTTGATGCGGTTTTTTTTAATAGATAGAGTGATTCAGGAGGAAGGTTTATATGTATTAAACCCGTGCGAAGCCGGGGCGGGTCGCTAGTAATTAATAAATAAATATTGCCTCTTACAAAACCTTTGCATAACCTAAGAGATAGGTAAATACTCTAGATTACTACTCTATTATGTTGTTTAAATATTGGCGTTTAATTCCCTGAGCACGAACCACTATCGTATCGACAACGTCTCGTCCAAATGTCTAAACTGACGATACGATAGTGGTTATTAGCTAACCCCCCAGGGCTCTAACTCTCCTTTGCAAACAGAAAAATGGCATTTTGACAGTTGGATCAAGGGTAGACTTAATTCCCCTTGATACCACCAGTTGAAAATAGCGGTTGTACCACAGGTCGGGAGCGCAATTTTCTGGCTATACCGGCTGTGCAAAAATGGTTTTTACACGGTTGTTAAATTTCTCGATAGCGGTTATAAATAAAACGTGAGATAGAACAACAGTAACTATATCTTGTTTTTTATGTACAATTACACGTGCCTTATACAAAGGAAATCATAGAAATCCAGTTAGTATTTTTGTAACATTCGATGAGTATGCATAATACACAAATGCCCAGTCGCATGCTCGTATGAAATGTTGATTAACGCAAAATGAGGACATGTGCGAAATATAATATTTCGACGTGTTTGGCTGCCCCTTCAAAAATCTTTAGCTTTAGATTACAGAAGCATCCTATTTTTTATAATATGAGAGTTAATTATCAATATTGTATCTGGTTTAATCCAGTAAATGGTTTGCCCTTATCAATCTTTGAAAGGTTTAAGTGAACCCTCTTGTACGTCTTCGCATACTACATACTCCTACTGAGAGACAAGAATGATGAAATATCAATCAAGGTAGACTTAAGTGCTCCATGTTATGGTCCGTTCACTTAGGGGTAGATGAGCAAGTGAGATTTAAACATTGAGTAATTGATTTATTATTAACTTACTAGCTGCTCGACCCGACTTCGCACGAGTGGTAACTGGATAAAAAGAGCCTATGTGTTATTCCAATGTATACGCTATACGAGTATTACTGTAAAGTTTAATTTTAATCCGTTCAGTGGTTTTTGCGTGAAAGAGTAACAAACACATACAAACACTCACAAGCTTTCGCATTTATAATATTAGTAGGATATGTATGAATGGTATACTATTATTTATTATTAATTACAGGTGGTACTTCGATATAAACATCCGCGCTTGCAGAGGCTTTTCTTACAGCGGCTGTGGAGGCAATCACAACAGGTTTCCTAACGCACAGATATGCACCGCTGTCTGTGCAGCGATCACAGAGTTCTAATAAAGATAAAAAGTCAAGAATTTAATTTTAATTAAATTAAATTTTATTTCGCTTTCAAAAGCGCTGGCAGTAATGACTAGTTTGGCTATATGCCCGAAAGTCATCTGTTTAAAACGCACTTGTAATGCGCATGCTACGCTCCCGCTACGCCCTCGCTACGCTCCTAACTCGTAGACGACCTACACCTACACTAAAGCTACGCTTAGACTGCATATTTTTTTTACGTTATTGAGAGTGACGCTTGAATAGATCGGTATATTGTACACTAGCTGACCCGTGCCCGCTTCGCTGGGGGACAGATAGTTTAACGACTTCATATTATACATATAAACCTTCCTCCTGAATCACTCTATCTATTAAAAAAAACCGCATCAAAATCCGTTGAGTAGTTTTAAAGATATAAGCATACATACAGACGCGGGAAGCGGGAAGCGACTTTGCTTTATACTATGTAGTGATAATATAAGTAGGTAATAGTTTAGTTTAATAATCTAAAGGGTTACAGAGTAGTAAGTATTTAAACAGCTACAACGATCCATTGTTTTCCTAAATGCTTGTATAATAAAAGTATTATTAGGGTATAAGGAAAAAGGTGGATTTTCCTGAGTGCCATTGGTAACTGTGATAGAAAAGGAAAAGGAAGGATATTAATCTCAAACTAATCCAAATAATGTTATTACGTGAATTTGCTTTCTCGTTACAAAATAAACAGGAACGATACAAATATAAATAGAAAGATTCGAACGCTCCAGGCAATCAGTGGTAAAATAGCATTCAGTATTTGCTCTTATAATAAAGCTTACTTTTTGTATATTCTATCGATATTCAGCCCGGGGAACCATTTATGATAATGTTACCCTCATACACCCTGACACGAGTTCCAGCTCATATTATTACTTGGCTGAACGAAAGTAAGCGGGAACCAATTTGAGTTTTATTTGCATTTTCGTGTAAAGCACTCCGTGATCGCTTTGAAAGGTTTTACTAAGTGACAAGTGTTATTTTTATTCCGTTCCCGAGATGTTGTTCTAGAAGAAATTTACAAGAAAAATACGTGTAGACTAGAAGAGTTTCTTGTGAATTACTACGTAGAAATACTACTACAGCTGTTCTATCTCACGAAGGCGGGCGAGTGTACTTGTATTTGTAGTGTATAGATAAGGTATAATAATTATTATAGATAATGGTACGGAAACCTTCGTGCGCGACCGACTCGTACTTGGCCGGTTTTTTAGTATTTGTTGTTTATCGGAAACAGAAATACATCATCTGTGAAAATTTCAACTTTTTCATTTCAACGGACAGACAGAGAGAGGAGAATTAGTGATAGGGTTCCGTTTTTATCCTTTGGGTACGGAACCCTAAAAACAGTGTCGCGTTTCCAGTGCCCGTCCTTAGGACTAATTGAAAAACCAGACGTGGCTCTATTTCGCGGCGCTATTCTAAGAGCAAAAATAAAATTATTTTCGCCCTGTGCGTCAAATTAATTGCGTTTCTAATATGTTCGTATTTAAATTACACCATGGATGGTAAATATTAGTAGTAAATATAAGTAAAAATAATAATATTGGTTCATGACTGTAATTCCCAAGGACGGAAGACATTCTCTTATCTTCAGGCGCTTAGATCCTTGAAGATGCCTAGAGGCGGTAGTCAGAGGCAGAGGCACATCTTTATTTTTATTTTTTATTTTATTTATTATGACGCACATAACACGTTACAACCACTTAGAAATAGGGACCATAAAACTATTGTTTTGAACTGGGTTACAACATAAACATATGTGCGTACAACTAATTCCATTTTTATACTTTGAACATTGAACTTTTAGGGTTCAAAGTTCAACTCAAACTCTGAAATTGAACATTAAATTTAACAACTTAGCTTAACTTAAACTTTAAATGACATAATACCTAATAAACAATACACAACCCGACACACTCCGCTCCAATCCCAACCATGCACATGGCCACAACTTGCATTAGTTCGTATTCCAAACTAGACAGGTTGCAAGCCCATCGCCATGAAAGTCGAGGTACCTCCCACTCGGCCAACTCGGCTATTAGAATCGAGTACATTACAAGCCATCCTACTTCCTACTAATCTATACTTCTATACTAATATTATAAAGAGGAAAGATTTGATTGTTTGTTTGTTTGTTTGTAATGAATAGGCTCCGAAACTACTGCACCGATTTGAAAAATTCTTTTACCATTAGAATCCTACATTATCCCTGATGAACATAGGCTATAGAATATTTTCAAAAACGTTAGGGATCCGTATGAAAACTTCGATAATGTAACCCAAGGTGTGAAAAAAAATCCAAAAAACATCCTTATATCGCGAATGCTGCGGAAATTGTTGACAATAGAGCAAAGTGATGTACTACAGTTTTAAAGAAAATATCAATATCTACAAATAAGTTAATGATATTATTTGTCTAACTATTAGGGATCCGTATGAAAACTTCGATAATGTAACCCAACGTGCGATAAAAAATCCAAAAAAATCTTTATATCGCGTATGCTGCGGAAATTATTGACAATAGAGCATAGTAATGTACTACAGTTTTAAATAGGACATCAATATCTACAAATAAGTCAATAATACCATTTGTCTAACTATTAGGGATCCGTATGAAAACTTCGATAATGTAACCCAACGTGTGATAAAAAATCCAAAAATATCTTTATATCGCGTATGCTGCAGAAATTATTGACAATAGAGCAAAGTGATGTACTACAGTTTTAAAGAAGACATCAATATCTACAAATAAGTTAACAATACCATATGTCTAACTATTAGGGATCCGTATGAAAACTTCGATAACGTAACCCAACGTGTGAATCAAAAGCAAAAAATCCTTATATCGCGTACGCTGCAAAAATTATTGACAATAGAGCAAAGTGATGAACTGCAGTTTTAAAGATTACATCAATATTAACAAATAAGTCAGCAATACCATAATTATGTCCAACTATTACAGTTATGTCACAATAACTACTTTTTCATGTTAAAATATGCAATGGTAACGCCGCCTGTACAAACTAGGCCACATTATTCGTACCTGGGTATTAATCCTTATCCAAAAAATCACTTCATTTTCAAGGCCATATCAGTACCTGTAAATTACTTTTTAAATTATACCATTCCCAAATTCCATACCATTCAAAAGTTATTATGAGTGTAATAATCTATAGGTACTAATATTATTATGAGGAAAGATGTTTTGTATATTTGTATGGAATAAATCCAAAAACTACTGGATAGATTTCAAAAAATCGTTTACTATTAGAATGTTACATTATCTCTGAGTAACATAGGCCATATTTATTGTTTGAAAAAAATAGGGATCCCTATTAAAACTTCGATAATGTAACCTGGGTAAATAAATACCCATAAAATCGTTATAATACGTTACTCCCGTGCGGAGCCGGGGCGGACTGCTAGTATTATATAAATTCGAAAGTTTGTAAATGAGTGAGTGAGAGAGTGTGTGTTTGTGTGTGTGTGTGTGTGTGTGTGTGTGTGTGTTTGTATGCACGCAAAAACTACTGAACGGATTAAAATGAAACTTTTCAGTATTATAGCTCAGAATAACACAGGCTACTTTTTATCCAGGTACCACCCGTGTGAAGCCGGGCCGAGCAGCTAGTACATAATCATCGACTACATAGCCTATGTAGTCGATGTACATAATAAAACTATGGTGCATAGTGCATAATTATAATGGAAGGACAGACTTATTATAATCGAGTGCACTCTCGAAATGTAGAATCAGAAGCTTTTAAATCCTATTAGGATCATCTAATTGTGTCCAGCTAATTTATTACAGCTTCATCCAATCCGCCTTTTATTGCTTTAACATAGGTCGATGGCTTTAACCTACTTTTTCAAACCAGGTTTTTGCGAAACTTTTTTAAGTTATTAGGAAGTCAATAATAAGCACGTTTTCGTTTGATCCAGAGTTTTTAAACTTTGCTGTTTATGTTTGTTTATAAAAAAAAGGTTTTATGTTAAAGTTTTCTTTAACCACC
This sequence comes from Hydriomena furcata, assembly GCA_912999785.1. Classification (NCBI taxonomy): domain Eukaryota; kingdom Metazoa; phylum Arthropoda; class Insecta; order Lepidoptera; family Geometridae; genus Hydriomena; species Hydriomena furcata. The sequence goes on from OU538821.1 coordinate 9,144,729, forward strand.
TCTTTCTGCAAATAATTTATTTTTAAACTTTTAAATTGTGAACCTCAAAATTGACGCAATCACAAATGGTGGGTGACACATGTCATGGACCTGATAAATTTACAATAACAATTTCTACTTATTTTCTTGATTTTTATTTTGCTATAAAACATTATTCATTCGTTTTGGAAATAAAGTAAGTATTACTTTAATATTCTGTATCTAAAGAAAGACATTAAAACTAATTTAAGCAGGTCAAAAATTATTTACAAAGTACCAATAAAATACCTACTCAAAAAACAGCTAAAGGCAAACAATCTATAGATAGCTCTTCTGAAGTATTTCTTGAGGAATTTTCCATGCATAAAAACAAAACGTCGGTAAATAAGAAATATATTTATGGTAATGTGTTCGCAGTTTTACCTTTTCAACTTGCTGGCGAAATGATTGACCCCAGCGGCGTTGAAACTGCACCAACTCTTCAAAAAAATATTCCAGTAAGTTCAACATTTTTATATAAAAAGTATTACAATACTTTATTTTTCTAGCCAAAAGTCGGATGGGCCTTATTTTGTTTTGAGTAATAAACAAGTTTAACAAAAAGGGGTTCTTTCGAATATATGATGTAGTAAGTAATCCCGGCGGCAATTGTCTCGTATTACTTTCTTTTATATTTTTTCTCACAACTAATGTAGGTATTATTTGCTTAGACAATAACGTCAGATTCTGGAACAGGCGATTTATCATTGTCAGTGCTTGTTACTGAAACAGGTGCATACTAAATAAATACTTTATTACTTGTTAATATAGACTAAGACTCAAGAAGACGACGACATTGCCCGCCCAGAAGCATCATTTTCTTTCACGGTTCAAAACATCAATGAACTCACAGAGCAGGTGCTGTCTCCAGCGTGTTACGTGAGATGTCTCCCGTGGAGAATACTAGTTCTGATCCGACAGACCAGCACTTCGGAGCGGCAGCAGCAGAAGGCTCTGGGAATATTTCTACAATGCAATGCGGAATGCGACTCGCCAGGATGGTCGTGCTACGGCTTGGGAGAGCTGAAGCTTTTGACACATAAATCTGACGGAGAGAATCTTTGTAGGAAGCTGCATCACATGTACCATTGGTAATTTTTTTTAAATAATAATTCACTACAACATTCTCTCTAACTACATAGCATAAAGGTGCTCTTCCGTTCCCGACTACAGAACGCAGGCCGTGAAGAGTTCCATTGCTTATTGAAACTTAATAAACCACGAGTATAGAGCTCATTTTGCGATTTTATGTGACTAACGCCCGACCATACTGCTTCACGTTAGGTTCCCATTTTAGTTGAGATAATATCACACTGTATTATTATGTACTCGTATTATGCAGTCCGCAGTCTGCAATAATGTGCGTAAAATACTTGTTCACAGCAAAGAAAACGACTGGGGCTTTACGCATTTTATAACATGGGAAAACTTGATGAAACCTGAAAGCGGATTTGTAAGCAATAACAGTATCACAATCGAAGCCCATGTTATGGCTGAAGCTCCTCATGGTGTGTGTTGGGACTCCAAGAAACACACTGGTTACGTGGGTACGACATTTAATGAATATTAAGTTCGGTTAGGTACATACATTTATTCCGTTACCCATTTTTATAACTTTAAAACAATAATATTCGTACATAAGTCAGAAGCAAAAGTTACAATCATCATACTACTCGTAACGAAGCATTACGTTTTCAGGTCTCAAAAATCAAGGGGCAACTTGCTACATGAATTCACTCTTACAAACTTTATTCTTTACGAATGTTCTTAGAAAAGCAGTTTACAAGATTCCCACAGTAGGTGTGGATAGTTCTCGATCTGTGGCTTTTGCACTTCAGAGAGTGTTTTACGATCTTGAGTTTTCTGAAAAGCCTGTAGCTACAAAGAAACTGACGAAGAGCTTTGGATGGGAAACTCTTGACTCGTTCATGCAGCACGATGTTCAAGAATTCTTGCGTGTAAGTGTTTTTTGAACTTACAAATAAACTTGTCACTCAACAATTATTCTATTATTGTGTTTTGCAGGTGCTGTTAGAAAAGCTCGACAATAAAATGAAAGGAACTGTCGTTGAAAGCACAGTACCGAACTTATTCGAAGGCAAAATGACATCTTTTATTAAGTGCAAGAATGTCAATTGCACTAGCTCTCGAAGTGAAACGTTCTATGATATCCAACTCAGTGTGAAAGGAAAGAAAGACAGTAAGTTCATAGTGATAGTTTTCTAAGATTTGTATCCAAACTTCATATGAAGATACTTTAAGCAGCAATAACTCTAGATTCTGCCTTACTTTCGCTCGTTCAGTGTTTGCAAATCTTCCCTATATTATAATAAACACATCAAATAATTCTCGGTCAATACACTATTTATTTGCTCTAGTTTACGTTATTGTTTTGTTCTATGATATTCAATGTCAGTGACTACGACAATCAAGTTATTAGTAGTATACGTACTCGTAAATCTTTCTTATTTTATTTCCAGTATTTGAATCGTTTGAAGACTACATCAGCACGGAATTGCTGGATGGGGAGAACAAGTACGACGCCGGCGAGCATGGACTACAAGAGGCCGAGAAAGGGGTCCGATTTGACCAGTTCCCACCCGTGCTGCATCTGCACCTCATGCGTTTTCAGTATGACCCACAGACCGATGCCTCCGTCAAGTTCAACGACAGGTATGTCCACCACCTGAACAAAATAATATGAGCACATTTTTTTTCAAAATCTGTGCTAAGCTTAAACAGCAATAGTGACACGACCTCAATCAATCCTAATAATATTATAAATGCGAAAGTTGGTGAGTTTGTATGTATGTTTGTTCCTCAATCAGGCCTAAACGACAAAACGGATTAAGTTGAAATTTGCTGTAAATGTAGATATAATGCCCGAATAAATAATAGACTACTTTAAAATATGAAAAACATCCCAAAAACTATAAAAACACAAAAGGGATGATTTCTGTATAGATGGCGCTGGTGTGCAACAAATCTGATATCACAGACTAAAAACATTCAGTCTTTTCTATTCGATTATTGAAATTTGTCAGTACAACATCTGTCACGGGTCGGCTAGTAGCCTATAATGGTCTTAGTGTAAAAGTACACGCATCTACAGGTTTGAATTCTACGAGGAGATCAACCTAGACCCGTACCTACAAGAGATCCCTTCGTCTCCGTCGCACTACACGCTGCACGCTGTGCTGGTTCACTCGGGGGACAACCACGGAGGGCACTACGTTGTCTTCATCAACCCCAAGGGAGACGGAAAGGTACTCAGTAAAGCTTTGGCTCACAAGACTTAATCAGGCCCCTTTGTTAAACACCAACATTATTAAATGAATAAAGTGCAAAAATTTGTAGCATATACTGCATAGGTAAAGGACTGTCCAAATTTTACGCGAATACAGTCAACAAAGGCGCGACAATTATTTCGCGCTACTATGGTTTCGTGCTAAATTTTTAACTCAATACAAAAAGCATACTTTCATGGAGATTTTTGTTTACAGGGACTGAATCTAGTGAGTATTTTTAATAGTAATCTATTACTGACTGTGTTACGGTTGCTTTTCGCAGTGGTGTAAGTTTGACGACGACGTGGTGTCGCGTTGTAGCAAGCAAGAAGCCATCGAATACAACTACGGTGGCGAAGAACACGCCCCGCACCTTGCCAGGAGAGCCACCAGCGCATACATGCTTATATACATCCAGTTAGTAGATACATTTGTTATGAGTGATTGGATGTCTTCTAATTAGAAACTTACTAAACGGGTACTCGGAAACCAATTCATTCCTAAAACCTACGCAAAAACTACTGAACGGATTAAAATGAAACTTAACAGTAATAATATAGCTTATACATCAGAATAAGACATAGGCTACTTTTTATCCAGGTACCACCCGTGCGAAGCCATGGCGAGAAACTAGTATTATTATTTTTAGTTTTTATACTTCTGCACTCTGTTCCCGTTGATAAATACTCGTACCTAGTGAAATAAAATAAAATAAATGTTCCTGGTGCCCGGTTTGCAGGATCACGAGTCGATTTCTTTCAGTGTGATCGGAACCGATGTACTTGACCAATACATATATTATCCAATCGACCTATTAAAAACTAACAGTTCAAATGTTATGCAGGAAATCCCAGTTGAACTACGTACTGCAAGACATGGCGGAGAGCGACATCCCAGCCGACCTATGCGAACGAATCAACGAAGAGATGCGACACGAGATGGTAAGATCATGTAAATATCCATTCCATACCAGACCATTTTGCTTTATTTATTTTTATTTTGTAAGCAATAGCACGTTGCCCTTTTCAGGCGGCAGAAAAATAAGATGCCGGAAATTGAAATCTGACACGTCTATGGGCTCAGCCAAGTACTACTCGAAGATATTCAGCGCACTAAAACAGTTCTTCACTTTGCAGGCTTTAGCCGGCTCTAAGTATAAAGGAAGATCCTAAAACAAGCAATTTGCGATTACAAAGATTATTTAAATAACATACATGAAGAATTTACATTTAACCTATTGTTTCGGTTTTTGTTTATTCTCATAAGACACTGACAACCGCTAAGTATAAGTATACACGTGTAGAACTTATTTATTTTTATGGTATCTACCGTAATAAAAGTAATAAAATTATAGCACATTTTATTTTATTAAAAAAAATCTAGTAGTAAAAAGAACCAGCGTTCCGGCTCTTCCATCTACACCCTTTCTTTCTTCACTTCTCACGCATTCCTCTATTTTCTACCATGAATCATGAATCACTAACGTGGAACTAGAAAACAATATTGAATTAATTCTATCAGTTTTTGCAGTCGTCTCGAGAATTATTGGTGTGTTCCACAATGAGGAAGATGTTCCATGGAAGTTATAGGTTTCCAAGTTTATTCGAAATCCGTTTGGTCGTTTCGACGTGATTGGGCCACAAACATACTACCTAACATCCTCACAAACTTTCTGATTTATGATTCAACAGTCTATTTTTACAAGCTTTTATTTAATGTGCAATGTATGTTTGTCTGTATGTACTATGTGTGGAATCTTACAACTCAATTTTGAAGCAGTTATCCTCAACCGATTCGACCTGAAATTTTGTATTATGTAACTTCGGTGACAATGCAATAATATGGTGACAACGAGCTGATCTGATGATGGAATCAGGAGTTATTCAACGGAACTCCTCTGTAAATAGTCTCGAGTTGAAACTTCGCATACCAATGAATCTCAAATGACAACGTAATATTATAGTACTAGCGAGCTGGTCTTATGAAGGCTTAGAGCAACACGGGCTTCCTACGGAAGGGAGTAGCCATTCGCCGCGGTCCCCTCTGTCAAAGTACTAGCCCAAGTGGGCATACACATTTTATAAAACGTGTCAATGTGTGAGTCATCTATATACGAATTATTATTGTTGCATTGTTTATGTGTTAACGTCATCATTACAGTCAGTTGGCAGTTTTATTCTTGCATGTAAGTGTGAGCACATTTCCCCCCCGCAACAAACGCCAGAACTATTTTAATAGTAATCTATCGCTAAGACTACTCTCCCTTCCGTAGGAAGCCCGTGTAGCTCTAAGTATTAAGGAGTTCGAATGTAGCCGTAAGAACTTCTCAACTACACAACATAACCCCGTCGTATAACAAAAGTTTGTTTATAAAAAAATATAAAAAGACGTAATATAGGTACCTACTGAGATAATAGCAAGATTAAAAATAAATGCTGCTACATAAACAAAGCATCCAGCTAACCAAAGCATCCTTGTCATCTATATTATTCAACCAGCTTTCGCCCGTAGCTTCGTCACAAGATATTCGGATATAAAGTAGGTTAAGGAGGTACTTACCTACCTTCTTAATAATGACTGAATGAATTAAATAATAAAAAAAAAACAATGACAGAATCTTAGAACAAAACTGTACAATAGGCGGTCTTATCGCTTAAAAAAGATCTCTTCCTAGCAAAATTGGCACTAGGTATGTTTTTTATACCACTTAGATTCAATTGCATGTCCAAGTTCCGAAACACCATCGCCTATAACAAACAAAACACTATCTTGCACAAACACCTGGGATGTCCCCTCAATGCACTACCTTGCGTCTACCAACTTGGGGCCTTTCAACTAGTAGGTTTTAACATCAGGCGCCTATAATTTCACCGGCAACTTTAACCGAAACAGTACCTAATGCTATTTGGCGGTAAATAAATACCTGTTGGCGGTAAATGTACCTACCTAGTTAAGACGAGTAATAAATGTTTTTGATGAATGTAGAATCGTTTTTTCTCAATAACCGCAAAACATACAGTTTTGTTTTTTTTATGACAAAGATAACTTAAGGATTTAATCTAGATAAATTAAAGACAGAAACACGATTGATGAAACTTTTCTCGTTAGATTTATTTTCCAAAGTTGGCTCTTCAAAAACACTAGTTTCGTTTTTAATCAAAACTAAGAATAGCTAAATAGTTCAATTTTATATAATTCGTTAGATAATCATACCTAGCTAACTAAATTAATGACAATTTTTTTTTAAATTTGATGGTTTTCAAGATAATGCAGTTTTATCACTTTTTCCGTTTTATCCGGGTAGACTCAGCCCATACAAAACGTCAATTTCACTTATCACCTTAAGGGCTCCAGACTACCAGCATTATGAGCTAAATTTTATTATGGTTAACCAGGTCACGGAAGTAGGCGATAGTTTAATTCATTTAAACCGTTATGGCGCGATTGACAAGAGTTAATTGATGAACAGCTGAGTTTCGAACCCACGACCTTCGTATTGGAAGTCAAGGTACCTACCTCCCACTCGGCCAACAAAGCTTGTCGCATTTAGGTATAATAAATAATTATGTACGAGTATAAGGCTGACAGATTGTTAACATTAGTTCAAAATTAGGAACGTTACCCCTACATAATGAAATGAGCCGGTGCTCCTTGAAGTTTCTGAATAAATTGCGCTAAGACTTTTTGCTACAGCCATTAAAGCAGGCATTCGTGAAGAAAGGGACAAATTCCAAACAAACGGAATTCGCGGGACAACTTCGACTAGCTAGCTAGATGTTCCATTTATTTGCTGTACCGCAATATGGCTCTATTTTCACATTTTTAATCCCAGTTTTACAAGGTTGAATAGTAGAATAGCACAGTAAATGAAAACATTTTTAAGATTTTTAATATTGATTGTTAATAAACCTCATCACTAACTTGTAACTTGCATACAAAAGCTCTTACATTTGGAGCTGCCCAAACATGATGCTGCTAAAATTGCCTAGACTTGGCCACACTATATTATGAGTTTTTGCGAAAAGTCGTTGGATATATTTTTCCCCCAAAAAGAACGATCGCAGGCATAAGAGCGAAAGCGTGTACACTTCAGACGATTTCACTTCAGTTGAAATTAAAGCACAGAGGGATCAGCTTTTTTGAGATTTCGGTATTTCTTTGTTGGTGGTAGCTACTATGAAAACGAATAAAGGATCCCTTTTGAATAGGCCAATGTTGTTATTTGACCTTAGGCCTTTTCACGCAGCACATAAGAAATATAATAGGATGTAGGTTGGTACAGGACTATGGTACCTACCTATTGCAATGGTGAAGGTGGGACCCAGGTTTCTATAATATCTCAGATCAGTACCAAAATAAGCCACATCCGCTTTTATACTTCTGCACGTAGGTACATTTTAACCTGGTGAAGCTAAGAAGCCGTGTGTTCTTAATAAGAACTTCTTAGGTCGCAGGAACCCTACGGATTTAAGTGGCTGCGAAGGTATCCACACACACCTAGTTAAAAAAAAATGAAAATAGCGAATAACGTGATAGAAAGATTTCCTTCACGTTGCAAAACAAGAAAAAAGTTCTACGTATGTAACTGGTTTGAAAACTCGATTACGTACGCAGTCACTAAAGAAACCCCGTGTTGGCTTACTAGGAGAGATACCTCGAGTTTCATTCCAAAGGTCGTGGGTTCGCATTCCGGCCGTACGTGAATAAATTTATATATAAAAAAAATATTCAAAGCAAATAAAAATATCGTGAAGAAACCCGTATTTGTAAAAGCGACGATGGGCATGCAACCCCACCCGCAAGCTTGTGTCAAATTTAATGTTTGGACGTGGCTCTGATAACCCCTTCAACATTTTTAAAGATCCGAACGCCTGGAAATCAATACAAGAAAAAAACGTGGTAATTAGCCGTATTTCTACTGTGTTTCATGTGTATTTAAAACGATTAACAACCACGATAGTTTTAATTCTATAATCTGAAAGAGGATATCATCCGTAGGCCGTAAGTATTACTTGAGGATACAGGCGAGAGCATATTCATACTAAAGGTTATATTTTAATACCTACCTTCCTAAATTTAGTATAAGCGCAGCCGTTGTAGGCGCCACAAGCAAAGCCTATGTGCTGATTTCAACTTTATTTCAACGGTGTTGAGTCAATTTTTTGATAGAGAATACGTGCAAGTGCTAATTTTGCTCGAGATTTAAAATGTACGCAGCTATAGCCGTAAAATTAGATATTATAATTTAAAAAAAACCGGCCAAGTGCGATTCGGACTCGCGCACGAAGGTTTCCGTTTCATTATAAATAAAAACGGCAAAAAAATCACGTTTGTTGTCCCATTGTCACGGTTCATGAGATATAGCCTGGTGATTTGGTGACTGGTGACAGACAGATAGAGGAGTCTTAGTAGTAGGGTCCCGTTTCTACCCTAAGGGAATGGAATACGGAACCCTAAAAAAGAGGGGGTAGCTCCTCTTTTTTATCCGTTATAATTTTATTGAAACACTAGGCATATTTTCGCACAGGTGTACCTACTAATTAAAATTATAGTGACAGTGATTATAATGTAATATTAGTGTAGATAATAAGATACCTGTCTCAAATGTTTATATTAAGACGAGTAATAAATGTTTTTGATGAATGCAGAATCGTTTTTTCTCAAAAACCGCAAAACGTTTTGTTTTTTTATGACAAAGAGAACTTATGGATATAATCTAGATAAATAATTATAGACAGAAACACGATTGGTGTAACTTTTCATCTATAGATTTTCTCTCCAAAGTTGGCTCTTCAAAAGCACTAGTTTCGTTTTTAATCAAAACTATGAATAGTTAAAAAGTTTATTTTTATATAATTCGTTAGATAATCATACTAGCTAAGTAAATTATGGACCGATTCTAGTTTTCAAGATAATGCAGTTATAAGTATCACTTTTTCCGTCATAACCGGGTAGACTCAGTCCATAAAAATAAAAATAAAAAGCCTTTATTTCCTGCAGGTTTCATAGTTTAAGTATCTTATTGTTTTCTTTCTTTTTAAATTTAACTACTAACAACTTAACTTAATTACTACAACTTATTTTTATTTAACCTAATCTGCAAGAACCCCTTTGTGGGTGAAGGCCTACCTCAAATATAGGATTTGAGTTTGTTTGGTATATTGTTGTTCTTTGTTTGTGTGTTCTTCTTTGGAGGGTTGTGGTCATGATCTTCCACGGTGACCAGCCGGGTTGGAAGATGTATTAATGTTGTTTGCCAAATAGCAACTAGCCCCCCCCCCCCCCCTCCCGAACGAATCTCACAAACAAACATAATCAAGCAAACGACTGAGTCCAGACAAAAAAACAAACATTTATTCTCATATCATCTTAAGTTCTGTATTATGTTGCAAAGACACAAACAGAAATACCTCACTGAGTATAGGCAGTACGTAGTACGTACATTATACATTGTAGATCGTGATTACCTCAAAGCCGTTATCCTTGATTTGGCTCTGCCGGGAATCCATAATTCAACCGTTGAATAACTTCAGGATTAATGTAATTCTATTTTAACACAGACATAAGCGTTCTATCAACTTGCAGGAATCATGCTCTAAATCAACCTTACGAAATATCTACAATTTGAATACATAATATATCTAATTAGGGTCAGGACTGTAATCCCCAAATACAGTAGACATCCTCTCAGATCTCCAGGCTTAGGTCGTTTGAAGATGTCTAGTGGGGGTAGTCCAGATGCACGTCCAAACAAAAAATTTAAAAAAAAACTTGTAAAACAGGTAGCTATAAAGTCTAATAGATATGAAAGTAATAATACATATAAATTTGTATTGCATATGGCAGGAAATAACTATGTAATCTACTTATTATGTACCTATATAAAGTTCTCGTGTCACAGTTTTGTTTTTTTTTATTTGGCCCAAAAATACATGAAACCCTTAATGTTCACAATTCAACCACCAACCCCCATTTTTTAAAATCGATATTATTATCTTCACTCTCATCCACAAAAAGTGCAGTAGAGTTAAGAGGCTCCCAGTCACTGATTGCTCTTTTTCGAAACGAAAATAGAAATACTTCTGAACAAGCCACATCTCCTATTTTTATATGTATATTACTTCAGGTTCCTACCTAGATTCCTATTAAGCTGAAAACATAATAGCAGAAACTTTTCACGATAAAGATATTATTTCAAAATGATACGTTTTAGAATTAAAGATCGAAATATTTTATATACCTATTATTAAAATCAACTTGCGATTTATTGTTAAAGATAAGTAATATATAGATCTAGATTTCTATTAGAATAGATTTTTGATAAGTAATACATAATTTATATCATTAATTTATTCGAAAAGCTAAGGCGGACCACGCGCTGACGTGTGTTTGACGTCATTGCAGCGGTCGGTAGGATTATTTATCGAAGTGATTAAAGATGGGTACATCTTTATTCACATATACTATACATTTTAAAATAGGAGATAAGGCTTGTTTACAAGTATTTATTTTTTCGTTTCGAACAAAAACAATCGTCGACTGGGAGCGTCTTAAACTGAAATTGGTTTTTTCTGTGGGATTATTGAAATTTGACAGAACAACGTCTGTCGGGGCTAGTAATTATTAATCTTGTCTTATCTACTTAAATTAAATTCTATATCTCAAGTAAGTAGATTATATGATAATACATAATATAACACAACCAACATCCTATTTCAATGAAATAGTGTTAAGACGTATTAATAATTAATAATATCTCCCTGACAAAGCTGTCTGGTTTATCCACCTACACCTACACGAAGGCCTGTCAGTAGAAATTTGGCTTAAGTCGAGTAATAAATGTTTTTGATGAATGCAGAATCGTTTTTCCTCAATAACCGCTAAACATACAGTTTTGTTTAATATGACAACGATAACTTAAGGATATAATCTAGATAAATTAAAGACTTCTGTCACACGATTGGTGAAACTTTTCATGATAGATTTATTTTCCAAAGTTGGCTCTTCAAATACACTAGTTTCGTTTTTAATCAAAACTATAAATAGCTAAGTAGTTAATTTTTATATAATTCGTTAGATAATCTAAGCTAGCTAGACTAGCTAAGTAAATTACAGACAGTTTCTTTTTAAATTTGATGGTTTTCAAGATAATGCAGTTTTATCACTTTTTCCGTCTTATCCGGGTAGACTCAGTCCATACAAAACGTCTAAAATTTTACTTATCACTAATTATGTTCAACAGATTCTTTTTTCGATATAATCTTTAGACCTCAAGTAGGTACCTAGATCTTCAGTACCATCAGTACATAGTAGGTATTATGGTAATGTAGAATAAAGAATATTGGATTACTTATTTTTCTAAATTCTTTCTAAAATTGTGTGGGATTAGCATGGCATTTGATATTTTATAAGGCATTTGTTTTACCTACGTAAAATCTGTAAAATGTAATCCTAATCCTTATAATATTTGTTAGCATTGCTATAGAAAACAAATTTCCAAATTATGAAAGCTGAATCCTATATATTCCCTTGGCTTGGCTATTACATTATCGATTACTTATTACAAAATTATAAAAGGTAAGGTACCTACCTAATAATTATTATACAAGGATCATCTTTATTTATCGCTGTATAGTTCGGCCGTTCAGAGAATGCGTTCCTGACACGTCGCGATTGTATGACGACGTAACTTTGTAATGGCGTTGCAGTTACGATAAAAATATTATTGCTGGTTGTTTACCGTTTTAACAATTGATGAGCATTAAAACAACATTATTACAACATTATAGTCACTATAACGTGACTAACTGATAGGTGTCAGGAACGCATTCTCTGAACGGCCGAACTATAGTAAGCTGAAAGGTACTTCAACAGCTTTCGAAATCTTAGGTAATGAGTAAGTGGTAGGTACTAATCAAAAATATCTATCGTATAAAGACTTTGTTAGTTACGAGTTTAAATTAGTTTTTGTGCGATGCAACGATGATTTATATAAATGTAAAATAGGTATATGACAATATTGTAGGCCGTAGTCATCACCTGCCAATGCCGAGTTGTGGGCTATATGACAACCAATGACCAATGGGCATGCACTGATCAGAATGCATGCGTGACTCACCGGAACTTTGGCGATAGGCATTCGTACGCCTCGTGGGCACGTTTAGTGGCATCGTGAGTTGTTTAGAGCTTACGAAATAAGGTTATTGTCTTCGTCATCGCTCAGGCTTTCTGCTGACTGTTTCCTGAATTGCCAACGACAGATAAGACCAAAACGCGCTTAAGCCTTATTGAAAAGTTCGGGTAGCCAAAATCTTGTTATGAATATTTTTTAAACAAATCTTTTCGAGGACCTTATGAATTTCCAACAAAACTTTTTCCATACTCTACTTATTTCTAACTTATACAATTTGAAATTAAATTTATCTATAAATATTGAACAGCTCGATACAAGGTCTTCAAACATTCGACTGTAGACTAGGAACTCGCTTAGTTTCGTTAGGGTAGCCTGATTTGATATTCCCTATCGTAAACTTATGCTAAAATTCCATTAACTTTGAAAAGTTTCGAGTACTTAAAGCTCTTAAGTTCGAAGTTAGGAAACGTGGAGCGGCCGCGGTGCGTAAGTTAAGCACCTGTAGCCTTCGCGGGTAGACTCAGATACTCAGATCCATCCTTTGGGAGCTTCGAGATAACAAATGATGGAGCGATGACGGCTCCATGGTAGAGGGTGGCGGGGCGAAGAGGGCGCGGGGGACTCCGCTCCCGCCTGGAGGCGCGGCGCGGTTGCAGCGAGCGGCGACGACGAGCGGCGCGGCTCATAACGTGTGGGACCTTGTGCCGAGTGTCCGTGCGGCTCCCCCGCTCGCTCCGCGCGCGCCGTTTCCGACAAACTTACAAACTAGCATTCCGCCGACGGAAACCTGTTCCGAAAACAAAAAAGTTCTATTACGACATATCAGGCAGGAGATTCACTCCCAACTCCCACGCATTGTAACACTTAGATGATTTTTTAACTCGTACCTTATGAAACTTTGAAAAGTTTGTTTATAAGCTCGCGGTTTGCGGTGTGCATGCATATGTGCAACTTTTTAGAGTCATGACTGGCCGGAGTTCTCACTAAACCGGTAAGTAAAACGAACTTTACTGGAAATTTATTTGAATGAGGAGGTGTTGCAGGTGCTGTGCATGTGTGTTCTTGGCTAAAAGCTTGAAATGGTTTTATTTGAACTTTAATTTAGTCGGTTCGTTGAGTCAGCCTGCAGTCGACCCGAACGAAGGCTGTAAGGTGCTGGGGTACTTATTTAATTAAGAGCCCGTATGTTTATCTGTGCTTAATTTCTTCGAAGTGTGTCAGTGTTTAGTGAGACGGTATGGTACTCGTATTGTCTGTTGTTATCGCTTTCTTGGTATCGATTTTGTTTGGTATCACGAGTGGTATCCTGTTGCGTTTAACAATGTGAGAATAATCTTTCCCGTTTCCATATCTTTAAACTAAAATTCTACGGTAACCAAAAAAGTACTTTTTCTGCTAGACATACGTACCTACGGACCATTATAAAGGACTAATAATTGTCGTAACCTGATGACGACATTATCAGAATTACCTGCTAGCAATAATTATAATACCTATCAAGAATTCAAAGACGCAGCAATCAAATTGAGTGCTTGCGAAATAAGTTCATTGTGATGCCCTATTATTGGCAGGTACCTACTAGTAAGTAAGAAGAATATTTTTTCCCTAAGGAAACCTTAGTTTATATAGAGATATTACTTACAGATGATTGAATCACGAATGTAAATTCCGGAGCATGGCTGACATTCTATCAGATTTTAGAAGATTAATAGTCTCAAGTTTACATGCAACTAATCAATAACTTACTAGCAGTGATTGAAGTGGATTACTTGAGTTGAACCTATATAATGTTTGCAACGGACTTTTGATAGCGCCACTATTCTTTGTCTATTTTGTAAATATTCCGAAATCTTCTTCGTCACAGTGTTTGTATCTTCTCCGAAACGGCTTGACCGATTTTTATGATTTTTTTTGTGTATATTTATAAGGTCTGAGAATAGGTGGGGTTTTTTATACCCCTAAGTGATAAGGGTGGCGTAAAGTTCGGGCAAAACTGAAAGTGATTGTTTCTATGGGATTATTGAAATTTGACAGGACGACGTCTGTCGGGTTCATTAATGCAGTTCATTTTTAAAATAGTAGAGCTTTAACTCAAGTGTAGTTTTGGTAAGTATAAGGATTCTGGAAGGTCTGTCTTCCTTACCAGTGTTTTATTCTATAAAGTATCTACTTACATAAAAATATCCTATAGCCGTTTTGGCTTAGTGGGAGACACATTGACATGGATTCTGAACCCGCAAGGTTCGAACCCCAGCCGAGCATTACTGGATTAGGTGGTGGTGATAAAAAAAACATATTAGCATGGCCACCAAACGGCGAAGGAAAACATCGTTAGAAAACGAGCATTAGGACTAGCATGTTTGGATGTTTGTGTCTCAATCAGATAAACGAATTTGGATAGATAAAGCTTAGAATATACATAGCTTATGTCTTGGAATAACATATAGGATGCTTATCCAGCAGCGGACGGAAGCTAGTATTCTTATAAGTTTCACGTATTGAATTCTAACTACTGCAATATGTGGTCATGTGTCAAATGTTTGGACGTGCTTAATTTTTTTATATTCAAGGATCTGAGCGTCTACTAGTTATCAAGATGTCTCCCGTAGGTACTTAGGGATTACGGTTGTGTTTTTTTTTCGCTTCCTGTTGCTTTAGTAGGACTATACAATAAATAATTAAATAGGATCACGACTGTAATCCTCAAGTATGGTAAACATCCTCTCAGATCTTCAGGCGCTTAGATCCTTGAAGATGTCCAGAGGTGGTAGCCCGAGGCACGTCCGAAAATAATATTTGGGACATGCCTACATTTTGCAATAGGTACTCGTAGCGTAAAGAATACTAACTGGTTTCCTCACGGTGTTTTCCTTCACAGTTTTGAGTATGTGTTTTAATGCGCATGTACATTTTTCAAACAGAAAAATCTATTGATGCACGCCGGTATTCGAACCCACGACCTTCGAAATGAAAGTCGAAATACCTCCTACTCGGCTAACACGGTTTTTTTTCAGATACTTAATATTATATATCGGCAGATACCGAATATTATAAGTTTAATAATAATGTAGGTGGTAGTATACCAAATTTAGATACAAAGTAGGTGCTGCCTTGCAATCTTACATTCTAACGGTTCCAACCAGGGAGCGGAATTAGTCATCAATTACAAGTTTCAAAGTTTCGCTGTTTCGTAAGTTCCAACAAACAGCTTTTGTTAGGAGATCGAATGACAAAACAGTGATAAATGAGTCCGATTTTAGCGATTTCCAAGGGAACAAGAGGGTATATTATATAGGTATTAGATATTACCCAAGCTCATATAAAAATAACAAATTGAATATAAATTGAGGTTGTATATAAAAATATAAACGTAAGCTACTCTTTTGAGGTAGGTACTATTTTTATCAGAGGTAGGGAATTATCACTAGGGAATTATTTAATATTAGCTTTCGCCTTCGGCTTTGTTCGCGGGCACTTACCTGCTTTTGAAGTAGCATAAACATGAACATATTTGTGTATTTCGTATAATATTTATTATGTGCGTAGATTTATTTTGTTCACTAGAATTTTAAATAAATAAATATTTGTGGTATTAATCCCTTGAGTGCCGAGAGGTATTTATGATTCACGCCCGACACGCCGCCGTCACGCCCTATATGCACTATTTCACCTATATCTCGTTATTTTGCATGAAAAGGTATTTTGGATTCTCCGTGAAATCCACTTTAAGAGTTAATAAGTATTTCAAACAGCGTCATCTAGCCCTAAACTAAGCAAAGCTTATACTATTGGAACCAGATAACTGTTTATCGTACGTAGTTTAATGTTTGAAGAAAATAATTGTTATTGATTGAAGATTATGATGTAAAATATTGCGTTAAGCTTTAAAGATGAAACGATTCTCCATTTAGATGAGCTAATAAAATGGGCAGTAGGTATCGCTATTCATTATCAATTACAACTGCCGGGAGTTATGAGACCTAACAAAATATAATTATTTGAGACTCTTCAATCGGAATTGCCACAAAAGAAAGAGCAGTCTTTAGTTCTTCTTTTGTCAACGAATTATTTTGATTTTTAAGTGTCCGAATTTGTTTTCATTAAATTTTGTAAGACATTTCGCGTTGTCTATTTATTTATAAGAAGGTTCAGTTAGTACTTTCCCTAAAACGCTTATCCGCCGCTCGCCCTAAACGTTTTCCCAAAAATGATAAAAAAGAAAGTCAGAAATGTAAAAATAACATTTATTCTGCTCCATTGATGTAATTTTCTAGTCAGTTATCTAAATATATATAACTTGCGTTACTTATTGTCTGACTGCTCTATCAACGCACAGGCTAAACCACTGTTTCAAGATACTTGGAATTTGAAGGATGTATTTCAACCCCTAAGGTTGGGGTGCAGTGGGGGCTGAAGTTTGTTAGAAAATAATTTCACGTAAACGAAGTCGCGAGGGTTTTTACTAGTCCTTCATAAAATAGTGTTTATACAAGGTGTCTCAAAAGAAAGTTCACATTTAAATCTTTTTTTAAAAGAAAAGTCTTAGCTTTACATATTGTTTTTTTTTATTATATATTGAAGTACACTGTTTGGGAATGTATAATAAAATAAAACTTTACCCAAATACAATTCTGTTATGCCCACGCCAAACCTAAAATTCCTAAAAACGATCGCTCTTATTCCTTTATTTTAAAGTCTAATTTAGCGTAACATCTACATATCTATTGACAGTTCTAAAACTTAGATAGTTTTAAATAAATTTACGATTTTTGGAAGATATTTAGAAACTTAAAGCTAAATTTAACCAACATATAAATTGGTGTCGACTAAGATGACACTTGAATGTGTAAAATATCACTACATAGTATAAAGCAAAGTCGCTTAACGCTTCCCGCGTCTGTATGTATGCTTATATCTATAAAACTACACAACGGATTTTGATGCGTTTTTTTTTAATAGATAGAGTGATTCAGGAGGAAGGTTTATAGGAATCAGCTTTGCACCCGTGCGAAGCCGGGGCGGGTCGCTAGTGCGAAATAAAATAGAGAAATGATTAAAATATTATAAGGACTATTTTGAAGTTACGCTAATTAAGACTTTAACGTCAAGGAATAAGAGCGATCAATTTAAGAAATTTTATTTTTAGCTTGGACACAACAGAATCGCCACCTCTGTTTCAATACTAAGAATTTTAAAATAAGATTTTTTTTTTATTTTCTTAGGTTGCTTTTTACAAGCTTTTATTTAACTTTCTTTGTATGAGTAGGAAGATGGCCATGGAACTTCTCAATGAAATACAATAATCTGCATCTTGTTTAGGCTTGGGTGTCGCGTGGTTACCAGGTCTCGTTACGTGGTCTCGTGATGGAACCGGGATATGGCCATAGGAACGACGATAGGACAACAAAAATAGCAGATTGACTGTGTCCAGACACATTTTAATTATCTTTTCGTTTCTTGCCAAGTTTCTATGAAAATATTATATTATGGTGACCACCAACGATCTGCTGATGGAGCTTAAATGTAGAACTCAATCTTCAAATACACATTATAACCCCGTTGTGTTTGGTCTAAATTGTTTATTACGAATATAGCCCTAGGATTTTATAAAGCCGGAATGGTCATGTTTTGGTAGGCCGTACGAAGCTATAAAAAGGTTCATAAAAAATAGAATAGAAAACAACTGTAATCTCCGAGTACGGTAGACATCCTCTCAGATTCTTGAAGATGCCTATGAGGGTAGTCAGTGGCACGTCAGATTTAGTATATGCCCACATTTTGCGGTAGTTAGCATTCTATTCGTGTCAAGTTGGAAGCCCATCGCCGTTTATATCAAGGTTCGATAAAAGTTATAACCGTGGTGCGGCGTCTATTCTGTATTACCCAATGAAATTTATGCTCAAATTCAGGGCCCGATTTATTAGCAGTGAGGGCGGAGTTCGACTAGATGTAATTAATTGACCCACCATGAATAGGATAACAATACAAAAGGAGTGTACATAAGTGTGTATTCGGTGAAAATTTTGTGAAAACCTATCTTTACGAGTAGGTAAGTTCCGAATTAGTGCCATTTGCTACAACTCTACCATTTGAATGTACGAGTATCTTAAAATATACAATACAAGCTAACATGGCGAACATCGTATCGCTTTAGAATTAACAAAAAATGTTGTGTTAAGTGCTCGTTCCAGTTCCCGTTCCCGTTAAAATTCCATGTCCGTCTCCTGGTTCTAAGCTACCTCACCACCAATTTTCAGCCAAATCGGTTCAGCCGTTCTTATGTTATAAATAGTGTAACTAACACGACTTTCTTTTATAAAGTAGATAGATTATGAATTTGTGATAACTATCACATAAGCGCTTACAAAGGATTTCATTGTTTTCAGTAATATTCTTTACGAGTACCTTATATCTTGCAATGTATGTATGTATTGTACTATGTTTGTTATGGTGGAATCTTGCAACTCAATTTTGAAGTAGTTATCTTCAACCGAATGAGCTAAAATTTCGCATACTTATGTTACTTCGGTGACAATGCAATAATATGGTGACAGTGAGCTGATCTGATAATGGAGTCAGGAGCTGTTCAACAGACACTCACAATAGAACTTCTTAGTAAATACTTCAAAAGAGTAAAAACTTTGCATACTTGTCAAGTTCCAATGACAATGTTATATGACGTGCCAGGTCGATGGTTAAATGATTTTACAAAAGCTTGTCGTTGAAAATTTATTTGATAAATTGGAAATAAGCTGCGATTTCGACGACCTTAGCAGAATCGCAATGAACAAACAAGTATGTATTTGCTAAGCGAAAAGTGTGTTTGTAGGTTTGTTGGTTTGTCCTTCTTGCGCGCAGCAACGGAACACACAATAGGCATGATTGTTTGTATAGAGACAGTTTACGGAGAGTGACGTAGGCTATTAGTTGTGGCCATGGTTGCCTAGAGAAAGGTACCCCAATTTTCGGTTGTCGTGAGTTCGACTCCCGGTCCGGCAAAGACGGATTTCTGTTTGAAAAATGTAATGTCAGTAAGCTTTGATCATGGCTTTGAAATCTATTCAAATTGATATTATTGTATCCATGTTTTTAATGAAGCGGAAAAACGAGAAATCTCTTTATAAATTCAAACGCTCGAGGTTTTATGAAATGATATCTGGGATTGAAGTGAAGTGGAGGCTCACGGTCACTAGGAGCTTTAGGCAGGGACTTAAAAATGATCAATTATAAGAATTTGATTAATTGCTAAACATTCTTAGCTGTGTTGGCCAAATGGAAGTTCACTTTCCATCGAAGTTAGTAGGCCGTTCATGGCAACCTGTCACATATAGTAAAATGAGGGTATGTGATATATTTAATACTGAAACCCACCTCTGACTACCTCCCTTTAGACATCATTAAAGATCTGAGAGCACCTAGAGATCTGAGGAAATGTCTACCGAATACTTAGGTATTAAAGCCGTGATTCTATTACTATGTTAATTTGTATTATAAGTACGTACAAGTGGGTACCTAGGTACCTACGTTAAAGTCAAAGTCTAAAGGTATTTAATTCAATTATACGAGTATCACAGGTATTACTCTGAAACTTTCTTCAGAGCTAGATGCAGCTATACAACCCTGTTACTCGCGACAAGCCTAGAAGAATAAAAAAACAATGACCTTTGAACCTTTTCGCAAATCCTTTGTGAATCTCCAACATGTTTTCGATCGAACAAGGTGAAAGCTCAAACAAGAAAAATAATAACAAAGTAAACAAAAAAAAGTACTTCAGCAGCGTAGGTAATTCATAATTGTATCAAACGAATCTCTGTATCCAAAAAGTGTTCATGAAACATTGCGCTTTTTACCCGTAAACTTTTTCTCAAAGTTTTTATTTCATCATTTATCAACATACGGCGAGACTTGTTTTTTATTCCGTAAGGTAGTCTTGCAGACTTTGTAGAGGATGACGCCAAAAGAGGTCCCATATAAGTTTTCATCACGGTAACCTACATTTTTATAATAATATAAAAACTTCTCGTATTCTATTCAATTTTGTTTCATGCGCATCTACAACACTAAAATATAAATTATAAATAAATATTGGCGGACTTTACACGCAACGCCATCTAGCCCCAAACTAAGCAAAGCTTGTACTTTATGAACCAGATAACTGATAGAATACTTGTATACTTTTTTTTTGTAAATACATACTTCTCATACATAGTAACATCCAGACACAGAACAAACATCTATGTTCATCACACAAATGTTTGCCCTGGGTGATGATCGAACCCACAACCTACAGCGCAGAAGGCAGAGTTACTACCAACTGAGCTGTGAGGCCAGTCACTAGAACTTGTTGCTGAATCTGCTTGGTTTCAGTTACGGCTCGAAAATAGGGTATTAAGTGAAATTTTGAATTTTTTGTATGGGCTGAGTCTCCACGGATAAAACGGAAAAAGCGATAAAACTGCATTATCTTGAAAACCATCAAAATTAAAAAGAAACTGTCTGCAGTATGTGTTAAAGTTTGTTTAAAAATAACTTCACGTGAACGAAGTCGCGAGCGTTTCCACTAGCTTACATATTAATTTAATGAATCCATTTCACCAATTCGGTTAAGTAAATTAATTTCAAATTAACTCGATATTCTTAAAATCGTAGAACGCACGTTGTAATAATGGAGAATGGAAAAGTCCCTTGCGGCTTACTATGCATTTATTCGGCAAAATCTTGTATACCTTTGTATGCATACCCAACATACTCGTACATACGCTTAAACGCCGATCCGTATCCAAGTTGATTTGAAAATCGCGATTGAGGAAGGGAAGCTCCGCCAATAATTCCAAAAATACTCGGTGTTCATTTGTAATGTCATACTGGTTTAAATTCAAATTAAAGCCAAGGTTAAGGCGATACTTGAATTTTTTTACTTTTTGTATGGGCTGAATCTAGCCGGATAAGACGGAAAAAGTGATAAATCTGCATTATCTTGAAAACCATCAAATTTAAAAAGAATCCGTCTGTAATTTACTTAGCTATTATGATTATCTAACGAATTATATAAAAATGAACTGTTTAGCTATTCATAGTTTTGATTAAAAAACGAAACTAGTGTTTTTCAAGAGTCAACTTTGGAAAATAAATCTATCAAGAAAAGTTTCATCAATCGTGTTTCTGTCTGTAATTTATCTAGATTATATCCTTAAGTATCTTTGTCATAAAAAAACAAAAGTGTATGTTTTGAGGTTATTGAGAAAAAACGATTCTGCATTCTTCAAAAACATTTATTACTCCTCTTAAAATACGATTTTCATGTTTGTAAAAGACTTGTTTAAATGCGAGTGTTTTTTGTGATTCCCAAAGAGGGTTGACGTCAAGCAGGCGTCCTTTTGTAAAACACCCCAAGCGAAGTCCTTCTACAATACGTTTTTTTCTACATGCTCTGCCGTTTTGTGCGTGGGATAAAAACTCAGTGAGGAAACCTCATAAAGATAAGAGCAAACATTGCTATGACAAAATTGACATTAATCTGATTTCAGGTTCGATGCTCAATCGATGAACAAAATTATATAAAACTAGCCGACCCGCGACAGACTTTGTCCTGTTCAACTTTCATTAAAAGCTTAGAAAAAAGCACTTTCAGACAACTTCCAATTATTTATCTAAATAAAACTTTTGTGAGTTTTTGTGTCCGCGTCCGAGATGGTTTCAGACACATATGGGTAGGTATTACAACAAAAGCCGCGTACTTTTGCTAGTCTTGATGACTATATACATATAAATGTCTGGGACTATCAAGCTTACAAAACCACGGGCATGTGTGTCTTTCTTGGTCGAAACGGATCGACATGACAATGTTTTTTTTTATAATTCAAGGGTACGACCCTTGAATTATAAAAAAAAAACATAGAGAGAGACATAGTATTAGGTACAATTTAACATTTTAATAACCTTCGGTTCAAAGGAGTTTTGAATTGTTATGCCGGTTTGATCTAGTTTCTCTAATTAAGCAGGTTTTGATATTAAGACGAGTAATAAATGTTTTTGATGAATGCAGAATCGTTTTTTCTCAATAACCGCAAAACATACAGTTTTGTTTTTTATGACAAAGATAACTTAAGGATATAATCTAGATAAATTACAGACAGAAACACGATTGGTGAAACTTCTCTCGATAGATTTATTTTTCAAAGTTGGCTCTTCAAAAACACTAGTTTCGTTATT
Source organism: Hydriomena furcata (assembly GCA_912999785.1). Taxonomy (NCBI): domain Eukaryota; kingdom Metazoa; phylum Arthropoda; class Insecta; order Lepidoptera; family Geometridae; genus Hydriomena; species Hydriomena furcata. Next base: position 9,167,379 of record OU538821.1, read on the forward strand.
AATCAAAACTATAAATAGCTAAATAGTTCATTTTTATATAATACGTTAGATATTCATACTAGCTACCTAAATTAAAGACATTTTTTTTTAATTTGATGATGGTTTTCAAGATAATGCTGTTTAATCACATTTTCCGTCTTATCCGGGTAGACTCAGCCCATACAAAAAATTAAAAATTTCACTTATCACCTTAAGGCGCTCCCAGTCGACGATTGTTTTTGTTCGAAACGAAAAAATAAATACTTGTGAACAAGCCACATCTCCTATTTTATAATGTATAGTATATGTGAATAAAGATGTACCCATCTTTAATCACTTCGATAAATAATCCTACCGACCGCTGCAATGACGACAAACTCACGTCGGCGCGTGGTCCGCCTTAGCTTTTCGAATAAATTAATGATATAAATTATGTATAATTACTTATCAAAAATCTATTCTAATAGAAATCTAGATCTACATATTACCTATCTTTAACAATAAATCACAAGTTGATTTTAATAGTAGGTATATAATATATTTCGATCATAAATTCTAAAACGTATCATTTTGAAATAATATCTTTATCGTGAAAAGTTTCTGCTATTATGTTTTCAGCTTAATAGAAATCTAGGTAGGAACCTGAAGTATTATACTTATAAAAATAGGAGATGTGGCTTGTTCAGAAGTATTTCTTTTTTCGTTTCGAAAATGAGCAATCAGCGACTGGGAGCCCCTTAAAGGAGTTTTGAATTTGTTATGTTTATCAGTTTGATCTAGTTTCTCTAATTAAGAAGGGTTTGATATTCAAGGCTCACTTTCTGGATGCTCACTCAATAAGACCCTGTGTGTTCTTTGAGTAAGGCCAGTTATAGAATGAACGCACTCATAATCTATAATTATAACTAGTTGCAATTATAATTCGTATGAGTAAGAAAAAAGGCTACTGAAACCTGCGAATTAATTGAGTTTGAAGAACAAATTGATGTCGATGGTTTGCGAATTGATTTCAGCCATGCTCGAAAGCAGTTCCCGTTCCCGGCGTTTTAATTGTTTTTCTATTATTAGAGTTTCATTGTGTAAGTTAGGCGGCAGGTGTTTAAACCAATATTGCTTGAGGTCTTAACACAAGTACATATTTAGCAAATGAAATTAAAATGTAATAAATGAGATCCGGTGGAATTTTGAAGGAAACGGCTACCATTTTCTTAGCTTGATTTCTATTTGACTGCTGATTTGAATATAATGCTATGTTTGTTTATAGCTCCTCTTTAACGTACTTCAAAATAAAGGCAGTTTTCAATACGGTGACTATGATTTTTTAGGGTTCCGTACCTAAAGGGTAAAAACGGGAACCTATTACTAAGACTTCGCTGTCCGTCTGTCTTTCATAAGGCTGTATCTCATGAACCGTGATAGCTAGACAGTTGAAATTTTCACAGATTATGTATTTCTGTTGCCGCTATAACGACAAATAAAAAATAATATTTAACTAGGGCTCCCATACAGCAAACGTATTTTTTTTTGCCGTTTTTTATATATAGTAAAGAACTCTTCGTCTATATATTATACAAACAAACAATCAAATCTTTCCTCTTTATAATATTAGTATAGATATTCCGACTCGCACTTGGCTGGTTTTTTTTATCCCGTGTCAATTCGCGTATACATTTTTCCACTAGAAAAAATCTTTGATGCAAGGCCGGAATTAAAACCGGCGAAGGACGTTTGGATTGAAAGTCAAGGTCCCACTCGGCCAACACCAGCTAAGGATTAAATTCATTTAAATTGATTTGACATACTTTCTGAGCCAAACAGTAAGCTCTTAAAACTTTCACCAAAATAGGGGTTAGCAAACTTAGCTCGTTTGGCCAGCACTTACCCGCACAATTTAATATTATTTCAACAAATACGGCAATGTATTTGTTGAAATTGAAATATTTAACTACATTGTTTCGGGTTATCTTTCAAAGTTTTAACATTCTCATAAGCATAACGTATGTTTATGATGCAATTCGTTAAAGGACTTCATCCAATTTCTACAATGGTACGAATTGACAAAAAAAACCTTTGTAAACAATGGCTCTAGTCGTATCTTACCTGCGTGCCAGCTACCTGAGCTTACGAATCCATTCCCAAATTAGTTGTTTTTTTTGTAGTTTCACCTATTAAAATAAAATCCTAGTACTATTATAAATGCGAAAGTTTGTGAAGTTTGTAAGGTCGCGGCTCAATCACACCCAAACGACCCAACTTGGAATATAAATAGCCTATGTCGTGGATAAGCATATAGGCTACTTTTTATCTAGTGGTCTAAGAGCCCGCGACGCCCAGACCTTCGTTATATTATAAAAGCTGAAAATTCTTCTTTATATGTCCCCTATACAGGTATAAGCAAACCCAGCCTATACAACCTGGGTCGCGGTGGCTTTGGCAGGTAACAGGTAGTAAAGGTGAGTAAAATTGTGATTCAAATTTGTGATAGTATAAAACTTAGTTTTATATATTTTAACTTACAATCATATGGAAGTAAATCTAGGAAGATAGGGGAAACATAGAAAGTGACTGGGGATTGTGGAAACATTATTCGTATAGTTTTCTGAATAACATATATAAAAGTCAGATACTATACTATGACGAAAGTAGATTTATAAATAATTAGACTGTGAGGGTGTCTGGAAAGGGGTTGTTACCGTCCTAAGTGTTTGCTAATAGACGAGGCGGTTTCTAATATGATTGTAAGTTAAAATATATGAAAACTAAGTTTTATACTATCACAAATTTGAATCACAATTTTACTCACCTTTACTACCTGTTACCTGCCAAAGCCACCGCGACCCAGGTTGTATAGGCTGGGTTTGCTTATACCTGTATAGGGGACATATAAAGAAGAATTTTCAGCTTTTATAATATAACGAAGGTCTTGGCGTCGCGGGCTCTCACTCTATAGGTATCATGCGAGCAAAACCGCTGGCTAAAGCTAGTAGGCTATATGTTACTTGTAGTTAGCAAGTTGCTCTATCACGATTAGATCACGTAGCTACTTAAAATAAAAAACTTAAATTGTAGGTGGTACTAACAATGTAGACTGACCGCGCAGCTCGGTTACTTTTGCCCCCCAGAAGGCATGAACCACTATCGTATCGACAACGTGTAGTCCAAAACTGACACTTTTACTATAAAAAAGTGTATTGGAAAAAGTGTAGTGTTGTATTGAAGTTTTTGACATTTGGATACGTTGTCGATACGATAGTGGTTCGTGCTCAGGCCACTGCTCTGTGCTCTGTAAGTTCGATTCCCATCCAAAACAAACATTTTTGTGACGAATATCTTCTTTGTCTTGTTGTTACAATGTATTTTTAGGTTAAAAACTTAAAATTTAGCATAATCTGCATAATTAGGAGTATTATATCAGCTATCTGGTTCCCATAGTAAAAAGTATGCTTAGTTTCGGGCTACTGTATTAAATGTTGGATTGATCATCAAATAACCACACACACATAATATGAGCCGTGTTGGACTAGTGTGGAGGTACCTCGACTTTCAATCGGAAGGTCGTGGGTTCAAATCCCGGCGTGCATCAATGGATTTTTCTATTCGAACAATTTATATGCGCATCAAAAACACGTGCTTATAACGGTGAAGAAAAACATCGTGAGGAAACCAGTTAGTATTCTTATAAACGGCGATGGGCTTGCAAACTGTCACGTATGGAATGCTAACTACTGCAAAATGTGGGCATGTGCCAAATATAATGTTTGGACGTGCCTCTGACTACCCCCACTAGACATCTTTAAAGGATCTAAGCGTCTGGAGATCTGAGAGGATGTCTACCGTACTTGGGGATTACAGTCGTGTTCCTATTTATTTATTTTTTATTTAACATAATATGAACGCCAATCCTCCCAAGTAAACACAGAACCCGTTCGAGGTCAATTAGATCATAAAACTTACTAAACTTTTGGTTTTACTTATCAAAAACCAGATAAGTGTTACCTAGGTAATGTTATGACTTGAAACATACGAGTATGAGCTTTCTTGAAGGCGAAGAATCACTTTGCATATATAGTGGCGCGCCGTAGTTCAAATACAAAGGCTTCAGTGCTCTGCATCTAATATTCACAGGTAGGTATATCATCACTCAATTTAAATTATAAGTAATGTGTTTTTAAAAGAACGAATGGTCGTTACGATGATTGCTTTTATTAGCTTCAACTGTAATAAACTAAAAATAGTAAACTAAACGTAAGAAAATATTGGAAATCAAATTGAACCATCTTCTAATTGATGGATCATTACCCAATTTGGAAGTTTTGTGTAGTTCTGATAACGATACAATGATTATATTAAATTTAAGTATTATCATTCCGTGATTAAAACGCCAACAACCTAAAATTAAAAAAATGGTAGCGTATCAGAAAGCGATGTTAAAGTTCAAATGAGGCAAAAACTAATTAGCTTTCAAAATGACGGGACATGAATCCTAAATAGAAAAATTCACGGCTCACAAACGAGGATGGGGGCGTATTCTGAATAGTAGACAGAAGTTAGTCTGATTAACGACAGTCGGCTACTTCTGGTCGGAAATGACGCCTTGCGAGATAAATGAACAGACAAACCAACGGAATTAAACTTAAGTGGAATTGAATGTAGATTAATTGAGCGAAATAGGAAGTTGGTAAAAAGTAAGTCAGTCTGACTATACTGACTGCTACTACTGTTGTATATTTAAACACAGACCGATTAGGTTGTCTACAAAACTTACCGTAATAAGTATCGATAGAGTAATCAATGGCGATGGGCTTGCAACCTGTCACGTATGGAATGCTAACTACTGCAAAATGTGGGCATGTGCCAAATATAATGTTTGGACGTGCCTCTGACCCCCACTAGACAACTGAGATCTGAGAGGATGTCTATAGATGTCTACCGTACTTGGGGATTACTGCCGTGATCCTATTTATTATTTTATTTAGAGTAATCATTCGTTTACGTATCGATAAACAGCGGCTTATTGCTTTGCAAAGTCTGCAAAGTTAGACGATTTATATCTAGAAAAAATCGATAGCTTATTCAAATGGATACAGTATCTATCGGAGCGCCCTAGTTTAGTTATTCTTCCGCTGTAAATACATTAATGTCAATTGGCAGCTAATAAATATTGAGTGAGTCACATTGCTCTTTGTAGGTCCATCAGCCTGATTGTCTTTATTTATTGATCAGCATAATTGGCTTACAATGCGGTTTTTTTATCCACTACCCGAGGGTACCTGCGAGGGTAAATGTTAGAATCTCGTCCTAGTGTACATTTATTTATTGTGCCGATTTCTACTACTCAGCATTTCCAACCGCTTTCCATACTAACAAAAAAGTAGGTAGGTACTCTTCAAAAAGACCTGCACTCCGATCGATATGAATCTAATTCCAGCGAAGTCAAATGAAATTCGTCGAGTAATAGCTACAAGTAGGTACATCACCCGGATTGAAGCCCTGCATGGAATAGATTGCGAGCACGTACGTGATATAAAATATCTCGAGATTTCTCGGGTGTGAGCTTTCCCGTGTCAATTAGGACCCATGATGCTGGGAACAATATAATAAGCCATAGCGTCTGTTCTCGTTGTCGACTCAGGATCAATTGGATGTTTCACCGTGGAAAACGTAAAAAAACATTTAGCCAACTTATAGTTCCATAATTATTGGGAAATGCATAAATCATGTACTTGTAGTTGAGTGTTTATTTTTAATATGCGATTGCACCAACCTAAAGACTGCAATCTATTAACACGACAGCTGTTCGTTAGATTTAAACAATTCTTGAAAAATGTAAACAATATTTACTACGGGGTTTCAAAAACAAATAGTTTTAGTTCTATTACGCCTGTGGCATTACCCTCACTGGCTGTAGTTGACCGCATAAGCCGTAAGACGTCGACTTCCTCATAACGAATGCCTAAGCCGTTGCATTATAGAAGCGTGGTCAGCGCTGTTGCTGGCGATAAAGCACGTGGCTCTGGCTAGGATCCGTTCTCGTACATATAAAGCAGGCAGACGCCGATTTTCTATCGATCGATGCTTACCGGTACAAGTTTGTGTACATTACAAATACAAGTATGTACTTACGTTTCATAGCGGGGCATGGCTTTTGCAAACGTTCAACATACCTACATCTAATACAGAATATAATAACACAATACTTACCAAGTAGATAAGAGAAAAATAAAGAATTCTGTAATTCCTAAGTACCTACGGTAAACATTTTCTCTGGTATCCTGGTGAAAACCAAGTAGTATTCTTATAAGTGACGATGGGATTGCTAGTCGTCGTGCACGGACTGCTAACTACTCCAAATTGTGGCCAATTGTAATGTTTGGACGTACCTCTGACTACCTCATTTAGACATCTTAAATCTGAGAGCCTGAAAATTTGAGAGGATATCTAATTTTTTTGGGATAATAAGACGGTAAGATATCCTACGATAACCTGCTTTATGTGGAAATGCGGTCTTACGTGAATGTGCTTTTAAAGGGCCACTATATAGCCTGTCATTGAACCCTGCACTTAAGGAAACTGCCCATTAATTCAAACACTTTAAAATATGATGACCGTTAAATAATTACGATGTTAATGACTTCGAGCGTGTCGATGGGTTAGGTATGTTCAAAATCAAAATGAAAATATATTTAAAGGAACAAGAACATAGTTTCTCTTCTTCTTCAAGGATCTGAGCGCCCAGTTGAGTGATCTAATTGAATGTCTACCGTACTTACGATCGAATAAATAAATAAATAAATTACAATCGTGATCCTATTTTATGAATATTTTGTCTTTTGGTTTGATGATAAAATAATAAGCGTGTAAGATTGTCTCTAATTGTTTTAATATTATAAAGAGGAAAGATTTCATTTGTTTGCATCGAATAGGCTCCGAAACTACTGGACCGATTAGAAAAAATATTTTACCATTAGAATCCCACATTATCCCTGATGAACATAGGCAACAGAATATTTTCAAAAACGTTAGGGATCCGTATGAAAATTTCGATAATAAACCCAACGGAAATTATTCACAATAGAGCATAGTGATGTTCTACAGTTTTATAGAAAACATCAATATCTACAAAAAAAACGTAATACCATAGGTCTAACTATTAGGGATCCGTATGAAAACTGCGATAATGTAACCCAAGGTGTTAAAAAATTACCAATAAAATCATTATTACACCCGTGCGACGCCGGGGCGGATTGCTAGTTTAACATAATATTTTATCAGAGCTCCTTGTGAAGGGTTTTTCCCAAGGTCCATTGTCTGCCTACTTCTGGCATTAGCAACATGGCTGTGTTTCGGTTTTCAAGGGGATGGTTGCTAGTGAAATTACAAGCATATGAGGCATATTATGTTATTAACACCATCGCATGGCTCATTTTACGTAATCGTGACCTACGAGATAGTGTTTTGTTAAATGCGATGGTAGATGCTCAGTAGTATGACTATCTGTTTTATTTCCAAATGGAATAATAAAACCGGCTAAGTGCGATTCGGACTCGCGCACGAAGGATTCCGTACCATTATTTATAAATAACGGCAAAAAATCACGTTTATTGTATGGGAGACATTTATTTTATTCTGTTTTTAGTATTTGTTGTTATAGCGGCAACTGAAATACATAATCTGTGAAAATTTCAACTGTATAATTATCACGGTTCATGAGATACATGATGACACAGACGGATAGAAAGACGGACAGACAAACAGACTGACAGACAGACTGACAGAGAGACAGCGGAGTCTTAGTAAAAGGGTCCCGTTTTTACCCTTTGGGTACGGAACCTTAAAAAATCATATCACAAGCCTTGAACTCCAAGTAAACGACCAGGGTTCTCGCATACAAACTTCTACAGAAAAATAAATAAAAATGCAGGTACGAGAACTCGACGACCTCGATTACGTGCTGGAGAAGTACTTAGCTGAGGCGCAACACGTTTGCATGATCTGCAATATTTTTCCGGATCTGGGTGTCGTGGTATCATTACGTAGTTTCTAATACCAAGCCACGACAAAAGCATCCGTAAAAAAGCACTTCCCATTTTCACGAATTTTACAATTTCAAAAATAAAATTAACGTTTTTGAGTTTTAGCGAGACTAACAAGCAGCAATTCATTTTTACCTATATATATATCAGAGAAGATTAAGGTATTTTAGTAAAATTTCGAAGATCACTTTATAACGTCCTCTTATGAGATAGGTAAAACTACCGAGCCAAGAAAATATAACAATTATTGGAGTAATGTGATGTTTTATAGTTAGTTAGTACTTATAGTTTTTATAAACATTTTGCATGTCTAGCGTGATGCTATAAGAGGTAATCCCAGTAGCAACAAATTTGATAAATAATATTTAAAAAATCTATTGCGCGAAAACCTCGCGCTAGGCGAGGATTTCGCAGTCAACAGAACTGTCAATTCAAGGTGCCTCGAGATGTACCTGACGTTCCTCGACAGCTTTTGAACGACGCATGCGTGTGACGGTTTGTTTGATGAAAATCTCCTAGGACTGCATGATGACGTAATTAATTAATTGAGGAATCTCCAAAATATCGATATAAGATACCAAACTCGAAGGAAAATTTGAGGGGTCTCGAAAAAGTTTGAGTCAAGGTAAAGTCGATAACTAAGAATACAGGGATAAATATTATTATTATAAATCCGAGAGTTTGTGAAGATATTTGTATGTATGTGGCTTAATAACGCCCAAACGACCGAACAGGTTTGGATGAAACTTGAAATATACATAGTTTATGCCTTTGAATAATAGTATATAGGATACACTTTTAGTCAAGTCAACTATAAGGCAAGGATATAATACCTTATTAGGTTTATTACTTTATTACCTTATACAGATAGATACCATCATTGTTTGTGTGAGTATTTGTGTGTAGCTCTATGTGTTCGTGTTTCTGTTCATGTATATAAATATGTGTGAATGTTTGTTTGCGTAGATATATAACGAAAGTTTTTCAGGTTAATTTGGACGTTAAGTCCAAACATAGCGCGGCTTGACGCGCGCGGCTGATCTGATCACACATAAGATTGGATTAAACTTAGAACAGAACACATCTAGTGCGTGATCTGGAATATCATACGTAAAATAAAATAAAAATAGTGTCAAGGCAGTAATCCCCAAGTATGGTATACATCCCTCTCAGATCTCCTGGCGCTTAGATCCTTTGAAGATGTCTAGAGGGGTTAGTCAGAGGCACGTCCAAACATTATATCTGACACAATATACACATTTTGCAGTAGTTAGTATAGGTGATTTATGCATAAATATCTCTAACTTTTTAAATCTTAGTACCTACAGCTGCGAGCATAGGCGGAAGCTATTCAACTATGTATTTATAAAAAGGTATGCCTACCGTTAGTCGTTAACTTCTAACTTAGATATTGTTGGCCAACTTCTGTGTGGGCAGCTTGCGGCACTAAATTATAAATTAACTGCATTCTGCATCATTTTGTTGTAACGAGACACTAGGCATAGGCAGATAATATTGGTGTTACCTCACAGCTCAGTTAGTAGTAACTCTGCCTTCTGCGCTGTAGGTTGTGGGTTCGATCCCCACCCAGGGCAAACATTTGTGTGATGAACATAGATGTTTGTACTGTGTCTGGTTGTTAATATGTATAATAAGTATGTATTTACAAAAAAAAGTATTTAAGTATTCTATCAGTTATCTGGTTCCCATAGTACAAGCTTTGCTTAGTTTGGGGCTAGATGACGCTGTGTGCAAAGTCCGCCAATATTTATTATTATTATTATTATTAATTTTAACGGCTGCTCACAAGCTGATTAAAATTTTGTTAAATACGAACTTTCTTACTGTTCACGTAATGTCTGAATTAACACAAACCTTACAGGGTAAATAACTAATATTTTAAGTTGTTATAGGTATTAAGGTAGGTATTAACTATTATAAAGAGGTATTTGTATTTTTGTTTTTAATTAAAAAAAAAGTACTGACCAAATATAAAAAATATTTCACCAGCGAGTTTAGATCGAGATCAGCGATATTAGACAAGACATTAATTTATTTAAAAAAATTAGATGACGATTATTGAAAAATATAACATAAAGTAAAAAATATAATCCTCATTAGTAGGTGCAAAGCCAGGGCGGGCAGTTTGTAAAACATATTATAAGACATGGCGGATAGAGGGTATGTGTAATTGTTAAATAAAAAACTGAAATAGCCGTGTTGCCTGAGTGAGAGGTTCCTTGACTTTCAATCTTTAGGTCGCGGGTTCGAATACAGGCGTGTATCAATGGATTTTTCTGTTTAAAAAATTCTATACGCATCAAAAACACGTGCTCCAAACATTGAAGAAAAACCAGTTAGTATTCCTGCAAGCGACGATGGGCTTGCAACTTGTCACGTATGGAATGTGCAAAATGTGTGCATGTGCCAAATATAATGTTTGGACGTGCCTCTGACTACCACTAGACATCTTAAAAGTATCTAAACGTCTGGAGATCTGAGAGGATGGCTACCGTACTTGGGGATTACAGTCGTGATTCCATTTATTTTTAACTCGTATTATAAAAAAAAATAAGATTTACTTATTAGTGGTTTTCCAGACCCAGTCATGAAAATGCACTTAACATTAACAGCAGCAGCTCGTTGACGAGTTTTGTCTAAAACTGAACTTCCCTCAAGTTAGAACTAGATGCAAACTGATGCAAATTTGAATATCACTTGAAGCATCAGGAGCAGAGTATCTTAAGGCGATACTTGAATTTTTTTACTTTTTGTATGGGCTAAATCTAGCCGGATAAGACGGAAAAAGTGATAAATCTGCATTATCTTGAAAACCATCAAATTTAAAAAGAATCCGTCTGTAATTTACTTAGCTATTATGATTATCTAACGAATTATATAAAAATGAACTGTTTAGCTATTCATAGTTTTGATTAAAAACGAAACTAGTGTTAATTGAAGTGCCAACTTTGGAAAATAAATCTATCGAGAAAAGTTTCATCAATCGTGTTTCTGTCTGTAATTTATCTAGATTATATCCTTAAGTATCTTTGTCATAAAAAACAAAACTGTATGTTTTGCGGTTATTGAGAAAAAACGATTCTGCATTCTTCAAGAATATGATGTTATATTCCTATCTCTTTCATAGTGCTTGTCATAGTCAGGGTGCCTAGCGACGCGCCGCCCACCGCCTCAGCATGACTTCTCGTTACATCTTCTGTCGTGTCGTCGTATGGCGTGGATCTCATGTATTACGTGACTATATTTCGAAGTAACCAACTACGAATCTATTCGCAACGCTTTTAAAACCTGTTTTCATCACACATTACTTTTAATTACTTCCTGAACATTACTATGAACTAGATGAGGAGTACGAGGGAGGTCAAAAAGTTCGCGGAATACAGGTAGTTCAAATTAAACAAGTACCTATGTCCTTATTATTTTCTATTTTAATTTCCAAGTATTCATTTTTCAGATTTTTTTGGGTTTTCGCCTTATATATCTTCTGACTAAAATTGCCAAAAATTAACTTATATTTACATCGCCAGTAAAAAAAACTATTTTTTGTATGTGGACTAAAAAGATTGGTTTAATGTTCCGACGCCACATTTTTGCAAGTATTTTTTTGTAAGAACGTATAAAACTAAAATTATTTAAAAATTTATATTGCTAAGTCTTCAGTCTTGTTGGCATTAAATTGAAAAAGTTTCAGGCGGTTAAAGTTTGAACAAGAGCTGCACTAAGTAAGAAAGTTCTAAAGGTGAATCTGAAATAATTACGTCACGTTAAGGGGCTCCCAGACGACGATTGCTCTTTTTCGAAACGAAAAGAGAAATACTTCTGTACAAGCCACATCTCCTATTTTTATAAGTATATTACTTCAGGTTCCTACCTAGATTTCTATTAAGCTGAAAACATAATAGCAGAAACTTTTCACGATAAAGATATTATTTCAAAATGATACGTTTTAGAATTTATGATCGAAATATTTTATATACCTACTATTAAAATCAACTTGTGATTTATTGTTAAAGATAGGTAATATGTAGATCTAGATTTCTATTAGAATAGATTTTTGATAAGTAATTATACATAATTTATATCATTAATTTATTCGAAAAGCAAAGGCGGACCACGCGCCGACGTGTGTTTGTCGTCATTGCAGCGGTCGGTAGGATTATTTATCGAAGTGATTAAAGATGGGTATATCTTTATTCACATATACTATACATTATAAAATAGGAGATGTGGCTTGTTCAGAAGTATTTCTTTTTTCGTTTCTAACAAAAACAAACAATCGTCAACTGGGAGCGCCTTAATGCAAATTCACATTGAAAATAGATCACAAAAGTATAGTCGCGTCGATGGTAGTTTATCATATTTATAGTATCAATACAAAGTATGTAGGTATATCAATAATCACTAATGCTTTTTAATATCGCAGGTGCAGAACGCTAAGTTACAATATTTCAGAAGTGCAATCTAGTAGAGTACTGCTGCGGAGAACTAATCTTACAAAACGCAATCACATCAGTTGTAGGAATCTTTCTACTTTAAATAAAAACAAGCTATCTAGACTAATATAAAACGTTCAAAATAAAGCTTAATAACGGCAAGTATGAATAAAATACAACTGAAATACTTTAAGCGGCAACAGAAATACATAATCTGTGAAAATTTCAACTGTCTATCTATCACTGTGACTATGAGCTTTGTGACAGACCGACGGACAGCAAAGTCTTAGTAATTGGGTCCCATTTTTACCCTTTGGGTACGGAACCCTAACAAGCAATCTAGACTAATATAAAACGTAATGTACCTAGTTGATTCCAAAATAAAGCCTAATAACGGTAAGTATTAAAAAAATACGCCTGAAATACTCTAATGTATACCGTTTCGGATGTAAATAACTCGTTCTTCTATGTGATCACATTCAGCAGACAATTGAAGGAAATTGAAAGCAGTAACTAAAAGCGAGTGAATTATCTAACGGAGGTCAGGAAAGTGACCCAGGGACGCTTGTCTAACCACAAGTCACGATCAACGAAAGTGTAATCCCTTTGTGAAGATAATTATTTGAAAACCACCATCCATACTAATATTAAAAATAAATAAAATAAATAGGATCACGACTGTAATTCCCTAGTACGGTTGACATTCTCTCAAATCTCCTCTAGATCCTTTAAAGATAACTAGTGGGGGTAGTCAGACCCACGTCCAAACATTATATTTGGCACATGCCCACATTTTGCAGTAGTTACTAATATTATGAATGCAAATAATACTTGTCTGTTTATTACCGGGGTCCCACGGCCCGCGTTTTCATGCGCCAGACCGCGCCAAGACGGACTGACGCGCCGTGGGAACGAGGCATCCGTGGTGGCCCGTGCTCGTAACGCTCTGTACGCGACGCGCCGGACGCGCACAGGCGGAGCGTCACCCGGCGCGTCCCGTCGTTTTACGCGCCGTGGGACTCCAGCTTATCTGTTACCTCTTCACGCCTAAAGCTCTGTACAAATTTCTATAAAATTTAGCGAGGAGATAGATTGCATCCTGGACGGATTGGCTGGCATCAACTTTATGGTCAGATTATTTACATTATGTATAATATTTTTTGTTTATTTCAGATTATTTGAATTGTTCATAAAATATAATAAAAAACTACATAGGTACTTTTATTACTATTTATATTTCATATAAAAGCGTCAGTGATCAGGTCAAGTAGGTATTTGTGATAGTCTAGTGAACATAAGCGACGTGAGCATAACAAGCGTTGCAACCTAGCTCGAACTCCAAGATCTAACAAGAGCCGGTTTTGAAGAAAATTTTAGTTTTTTATTAAACTTAGACATACAATCAATTTCGTAAAAAAGTAAGAGTATTATAAATATTTAACAATTATCTAGTTCCATAAGTAAGTAGAAGCTTTTTTTTATTTAAAAATAATTAAAAACATCCTTTTTTAGGGTTCCGTACCCAAAGTCCTGTCCGTCTGTCCGTCTGTCTGTCACAGGGCTGTATCTCATGAACCGTGATAGCTAGACAGTTGAAATTTTCACAGATGATGTATTTCTGTTGTCGCTATAACAACAAATACTAAAAACAGAATAAAATAAATATTTAATTAAAATAAAATAATAAAAATATTTTTATTGCCGTTTTTTATAGATAATACGGAACGCTTCGTGCGCGTGTGGACTCGCACTTGGCTGGTTTTTGTTCAACCTTTATTTATCCTGCCTTGATAGTTAGTATGGTGTGGGTCAAATATTGCAACTGAACTTTAGCATACCTACCAATATAACTTCGTTGACAATGCTAGCTGGTCAATGGAACTAACTCCTCAGTAAATAGTTCGATTGAGTTTAAACTGCATACCTGTCGTTCCGATGACAAATGCAATATCATGGTGCAACGCGCTGGTCTGTTAATGGAGCTTGAAGATAAATATGAACTCCTCAACTATGAAACATAATCCCATCGTGTTTGGGCTCATAAGATTTGTTTTGCCGAGGATTTTATATAAACTTTTGAAAATATATTTTTTAAGAGAAACTTCTTATTATTTGTTTGCACTTATGATGTTATGATTCTAAGCATTACTGATTAAAATGCAACCAAGAAAAAAAAAACATACAGGCGAATTGAGAATATCCTCCTTTTTGAAGTCGGTTAAAAAATAATGCAATTATATACAAATAAAAGAAAATATCGGATAGGTAAGTGCTATATAGGGTTCGAAAATATCGGATAGGGTTCGCAAAATCGGGGTTCTCACCAAAATTTAAACCTCAATTAATAAAGTAACCACTATATCGAAATAAATATATCGAAATAATATATCGAAATAATATATCGATATAAAGACGAAAAAAGCTGCAGTTTTGCTGAAATCCATGACTCATTACTTTGTGTGTAAACTGTAGTTTAACTACAGTTTTATACTATTTAATCCCATCCAAAAAACGTCTCCAAAGAGACTCGCGAGGGGTCAATATCTTGCTCGCTGCCCTTCTTCACGCTTGCCTAACTCTGATAATCGAATTTATTCTGTATTTTTTTGCACTTTATGAGAATAACTTTTTAACTATTTGATCTTAGACCAACTTATTTAAAAAGTATATTTTTAGAATCCACAAAAGTAGCCTTTTGACATGATAAATAATGTTAATATATGTGTGGACCACATAACATTATCATTTTTAGAGGTGGCTTTTTACAAAATCTGAAAATAAATAGTTTTTAGGTATTTTTCACTATTGAAATAGTTACATGCCAATTTATTTACCAAACAACGCCAAGAGTGGTATTCAAAGGGTATTGTTTTACATTTTTATGTACGGAACCTTTCAAACCAACATTAATAACTGCGTACCTGCATCCGATTTAGGGTGGGTTTCCACTGACGCAGACCTGTGCGGTGCTGTGCGGAGCGAACCGTGAATTGACTAATGTGCACACAGTGCTCGAAATAGTTGATCCATAAATTATGAGTGTTGTGATTGGTCAATTTACGGTTCTCTCCGCACTTCTCCGCATCAATGGAGATGCACCCTAAGAGAAACCAATCCAATTTTTTTTTTCTATATTTGTTCGTTCGAAAATCCAATGCATTCATCAAAGTTTGACTAGTAGTTTGCGAGCTACGAGGGAATACTCGAATTCGTTTTGCTAAAACCATAACCCTCGTGTTTATTCGCTGTAGTTGAAAAAAAAACCCAATCAAAATGAAACGTTATTCGAAATCGTTCCTCAATTTCAAAGGTACTCGTACCTAAGTAATCAATATTGTAAGTAATAAATTTCACATTCGCTACACTTCCGCGAAGTATTTTAAGTTATTTATCTCGGTGTCATTATATCCCGTTACCACTTTTTGAAGGGTAGGCTGGTAGGAGATGCGACGGCACAAGACAAGGGAGTTTTGTCGAAGAGCGATGGCCTCAATTAGCGCCGCTCACGTACGAGTGGCTGGCTGACAACCACAGCTGACTGGCATAAACCCGCTCATGGTCCGTGACTTAATACTCTGCTTTAGTGCACGTGCACTTGAAAACCGGTCCAGCAAGTCCACTGAAGTCGACTTGATATACGTCCTTAAGGACTTAACTAGTCCGGCTTTGAGTTCGGACAAAATAAGCCGGAAACTTCAATATGAATTGTGCTTCTGTAGGTTGTGCATCGTGTTTCATTATCCACCGCGACTAATGACAATCTAAGTTGTCTTCGTTGCTAAGAAGACCCGATTTTTTCCTTATCTGACTAAATAAAAAACATCTTAGTTAAAAACTTTATTAACATTATAAACTTGTGGCACAACCTAAATTATAGCTACACGGCCTATGGGCATTGTCCTTTGATAACTTTTTTATTTTGGAGAAAACAAGGAAGAAAAAGAAAAAAGAAGCAATTGCCATGAAAATAATGGTATAAAATAATGAAATCAGTGTACATCAAATATAGCTACGATGGTATATTTTTACACAACGTGAATATGAATAGAATATATCACTAGAATATGATATGCGACACCCAACAACTCATGGGGAAACAAAAGGTGTGAAAAAATCGCTCTCCTTTCACACCTGTCCTAAACGACGTATAGGTACAAATATGTAGTCACGGAGTAGGTATAGGTACTCCATTACTGTCGTCTGTCGTTTATCGTGACGATCTAAGAATACCAGGGTTCCCGCCCTTTCTCAAGGTTTGTCTGGGGTTCTCGGAAAAACTCTGAACACACTGCCGACATGACAGTTATTCGGACCGATCTCTGGTGACTAAGCAGGTTTCGATTCAATGCGTTGAGTAATTCCACTCGTGGTTTATAATCATCGTTTATAAAATAAACTAATTTAACAAGTTAGTTGGTAATTCTGAGAAGAAGGCAAGGCAAAATAGTTATCCCGGAGAAAATGTATTTAGGTATTTTGCTCAGTAAACTGAAAACATTTACGGCGTTGATCTCTCTGAAAATATGGCTAATTATGTAGCTAATTTCTAATTATGTAGAAATTAGCTTGTATGTTTGAGAAAATTATCAAATATAAATGACGAGCAGGATTATATTATAACGGATTCGTTTCTTTGACAATTCGTTATGGAAATATGATCATTATTATTGCACACTTCCCTAAATATTGGAATTGTTTGATCACGTTTACCTTTGTAAACACAAGGGACCTTTGTTCTACAAACGACTGACATCCTAGCCTTCTTGGCGACTTAATAATGAAGTCTACCTGAAACATGCACTAATTACTTTATACGTTTTCTCTGCCAAAATCTTGCAATCATGTCATAACCACGTAGCAAGTTTTACTATCTCTCTACAAGTTTACTACGGTTATCTTTATGTCTTATATATTATGGTTATTATTATATTATCCATAAGTATCTAAGTACTACTATGGTTACTATTCGTAATGAAAAAAAGATGAAATAGGATCACGATCGTGATCTCCACATACTGTAGTGATCCTCTCTAGTCACTCAAATCCTTGATGATATCTAAAGGCGGTTGTCAGAGTCACATTACATTTAGCAAATGCCCACATTTTCAGCAGTTAGCATTCCATACGTCATACGTGGCAAAACTATACCTTACATAAAAATATAATTTCAAATAATTATTATAGAAACAATCTCTAGAATAAAAGACATGAACGTGAACGCTGCTCGCATTAAACAGAACAGAAACTCATTTGGTGGCGATGACCGCTGGGAACAGTTGTTGTACAAGATTTTTTATAACTCGTCCTGACTTTCTGTGAGGGGAAGTAATGACGCAGGGAGCGGCAACATAGTCACAGATTACTTTACAGATAGTACATAACACTGTGTTCGAGTATGTCCAGTTGAAGCGCCCTTCACACAGCACACCTTGGAATGCGTAGATATTAATACTGTACCCGATATATATTAATTTATTAATTATATAGATTATTAATTACCTAATTTATTAATAAATAGAAACCAAGTAATAAAATGTGTCAAAAAATATATATATTAAAGAAATTTACGACTATTCTGTATGTGTTTAAAACTATACTGACTGACCCTTTTGTCTCTAAGGTTAAAAAAACATTTTTAAATTTCATTGACCAAACTGACTTCTTGGTTTTTAGGGCATAGTATCATTCATTCTCATTAAAACTGCATATAAACGGTCAGGTTAAGAAAGTGTGACATCCAAACGGTACGTGAATGTCACACGTATGCTTAGAAAGATATTAAACTGACAAACTTACAGACACCAGTGATCTAAGTATCTATGTTGGGACTGTTAACTTTTATTGATTCTCGTTTCCCTAATTGTATAGGCATGCGGGCTCCAGTAACTGTATATCACGCATGAATGCATCGTTCACAACTTTGCCCATCATTATCGGTGTGTAAATAAAAGCCCTCGCCAGCTGACTCATACGAGTACGATGCGCTACAACTGGTGTGCTTCCAACCTGAACACATCAACAATTCCATACCAAATCTATTGGTAGGGTCAAAGTTATTTAGCTTTTAACTAGCTGGACGTATACATTTTTTTGATGAACGTAGATTAGTTTTTCTCAATAACCGCAAAATATACAGTTTTGTTATATGACAAAGTTATCACAATGATTTGATCTAGATAAATTAAAAACTGAAACACGATTGGTTAAACTTTTCTGGATAAATTTATTTTCCAAAGTTAACTCTTCAAAAACACTTTTTCGTTTTTACTTAAAACTATGAATAGCTAAACAGTTTATTT
The DNA here is from genome assembly GCA_912999785.1 of Hydriomena furcata. Taxonomy (NCBI): domain Eukaryota; kingdom Metazoa; phylum Arthropoda; class Insecta; order Lepidoptera; family Geometridae; genus Hydriomena; species Hydriomena furcata. Next base: position 9,186,144 of record OU538821.1, read on the forward strand.
ATATGCATATAATTCGTTAAAAATCATACCAGCTACCTAAATGAATGACAGTTTCCTTTGGTTTTCTTGATAATGCGTTTATCACTTTTTCCGTCTGGTCCGGATAGATCATACCTTACAAAAATCCAAAAATGTCAACTACCTACCTATCACCATCGACAGAAAGCGAAGACAGTTGCAAAAATAATTATCCGACCTTGCCCTTGTCTACTTCGTTAGGCTTTCAGTATAAGTGACGCCGTTTGAAATATAATGTAATTTATATGGTGAAGATCCATATTAAATAAGTAAATCAATATTTATTCGAAAACTTTGTTGTTATGATTATCTAATTTTAGATAATAATTTATACTATATCTAGGAAGAACCTGTATCTCAGAGGATTATAAATCTATCTTCAATTTTTAGTCAGATACAGAACCCTGAAAGAGGGTCGTAATCTGCCAATTGACTTGAATAAATGGTATCTACAAAGTATAAGACATAAGCACGGCTAAAAAGCCAATTTATAAATGGTAAACCACTGTACTTTCATGTCTGACCTTCAGCTGTGCAGACACTATTATTTAATCTGTAGTAAAGGTTTTTGACCCTCATACACCTGTCATAACCGCCTCGCTTTTAGAGTTCCGTGGGCGAAATTTTTATTTATTAAAACATTATAATCATACCAAAACTTGGATATTTACATACTAGCTTCTGCCCGTGGTTTCGCACGTGTGGTACGAAATGTAAAATATTCTATGTCACTCAACGGCCCTTGTCTCCACAGTGCAGTAGAGGAAAAGTTGACGAAATAGGTATTCTATCAATCTAGTTCCCATGGTACAAATTAAACTTAGTTTGAGACTCATTCAATCCAAGTTTGCGACGAGAATTTTAATTTTTGTAGTTGCATACTATTTAACTCCCAAACACAGTACAAAACAAACATATATGTTCATCACACAAATATTAGTGATCGAACCCACAACCTACAGCGCTGAAGGCAGATTTACTACCAACTGAGCTGTGAGGCCAGTCGACCCCTCTTTGCACCCCCTCAGTGCACCCCTCTTTTGGGAAAGTATGAAATATTCTAAACCCCATTTTGTAAAACATCTGTCACTATCACATGGACCTACTAGTATTCCTAAAAAAAGTGGTGTAAGTATAAGTAAAATTACATGAATCCAATTTGATCTTTGACCTATGAACCTGCTAGCACTAAAAGGAAACTTCCATTGTACTGCTTGAAACAATCGGGTGAATGGATCCATCATCGTATCGCATGTCTTGTCAAACAGTTAATTCATTCAATCACACTCGAATTCTAGGTCAAAACTTATATGTGTCCTTTACTTTGACGTCAAATGGAGATGTATTTGAATAACCTTATTTCGACCGACTGCGTCCTGTGGTTTCATCAAAATAAAAAATACTTTTTGCGAGACTAAAAAATTGCTTATTCAGGAATAGGTAATATGGCTTCCTATTAGTGAAAGAATCAGATAAGTAGTTCCGTAGATTACTTTCTACATCCAAACTTGGAAAAACCTATATAAAATTTTCCACATAATATTATAATATTATCTAGGTACCTTATTAGTCGATTTTGTGATCGCAAACTTATTTTTAGCCGACTTCAGATTTATAATAATATACTCGTATTTTCGCCGATATCAACAGTAATGGCTGGTTCGATTTTATTGATTATCTCGTTGGAAATGATCATTATATATTATGATAATTATTATTTTTTAATAGTGGCTTATTGAGAGAAAGAACATACTACATAACATAACAACATAACATTTCTAAAGTTTAAATACGATTTTTAATTAGTTTCTAAAGCTTACCCAAAAAAATTGAGAGAGTAGTTTACCCGGGTACTGAATTTTTACAGATAAAAAACACTGTTTTTGACGTGCAACAGAATAATATTTAAAGACTTTTAAAGTCACCTTTAGATAGACATCCAAGTTCTCACTTGAGCGAGCATCCATTCATGCAAGCGCCGCGCACCGGCGGTGCCGTACGTCACTTTTATATTATTATCTCGTTATTGTGTGAAGCGATGGTTTTTGATTTGTGATTCCAATACTTATAACCAGTGACCACAGGGCCCAATAGACGCCTAATAGCTTAATTTCTTCAAATAAACAATTCTGTCAAGTCGTTGAGGTGTGCAGGTCAGGGTGAGCGGTAAAAAATGCATTCTGATTGGCCGGTTCAATGTCACAGACGGCGCGGGGCGCGTCGTGAATCACGCTCGGTATCTTTTATCAGCAGTATAAGCCTAATGTACTGTGAGAAAGTGTTGTCAATGTTGATGCTTATAACATATTGCCAAACCTGCAGAAATTGCTACATTGTACATACTAAAAATATAAAATATATCTAATAATTTTATACGGAACCCAAGCAGTACAGAGTGTTAGTCCGCTTTTAAAAGTAGTGTTGCTAAAAATGCTTCTATTCCGGTTTTAACCGACATCGGTCAGCTGACAGAAATTACATATTACATAACGAAGGCAGTAGACTTTGTCTGGTTTAGTCACAACCTAATTAACCACATCTTATGTTCACCGCAATATCTTAGATGTCACCGAATAAGACGAGTAATAAATGTTATTGATGAATGCAGAATCGTTTTTTCTCAATTACCGCAAAACATTCAGTTTTGTTTTTTATGACAAAGATAACTTAGGATATAATCTAGATAAATTAAAGACAGAAACTCGATTGGTGAAACTTTTCTCGATAGATTTATTTTCCAAAGTTGGCTCTTCAAAAACACTTATATCGTTTTAAATCAAAACTATGAATAGCTAAACAGTTCATTTTATACAATTCTTTAGATAATCGTACTAGCTACTTAGATAAAAGACAGTTTATTTTTAAATAAGATGTTTTTCAAGATAATGCGGTTTTATCACTTTTTCCGTCCTATCCGGGTAGACTCAGCCCATACAAAAAATACAAAATACTCGTAACAAGCATAAGCTTTATATGAAACAGGTACAACTTATGAAAATGTGTGCATATCACAAATCAAGGGACTTGGGATGAGTTGGGACTACCATCAATTTTATAGGTTGCCTCAAAAATGAAATGGCAAGAGGAAATCAAAAGTAAGAACACCCTTAAATGTTTCCGAACCGTGTACTTGCTCCTAAGTTAAGCGGCGATGGGCTTGCAACCTGTCACGTATGCTAACTACTGCAAAATCTGGGCATGTGCCATGGGACGTGCCTCTGACTACCCCCACTAAACATCTTCAAAGGATCTAAGCGTCTGGAGATCTGAGAGGATGTCTACTGTACTTGGGAATTACAGTCGTGATCCTATAGTTCCGATATTTTATGTATTTTTCGAGTTATGAGGCTACTTATCGAGTGTTGTGTTAATAATAAATCAATATTTTTATGAACATTTCACATAACGCCAGCTAGCTCCAAACTAGGCACTATGTGTATGTATGTACTATTGTACAATGTGATCCTCAAAACTGATAGAATACAGTAGGTAAATATTTTTGATGACATCTTTAGCAAAGTTGTTGTGCATGAGCCCACGAAGGTTTTTGAGTTGGTAGCGTAGCAATGCGCGAAGGGTACCTACAGCTAGTACATTATAAAAACTTGCCACAAAACAATCACATAGAACGATTATAACAACAACGGGAAATTACTCACGTAAATGATAAATTGTCAATGAGGACACGCAGGACACCGTCGTCAGTGCGAGACGGCAATGCGAGCAGGGTAGCGCGCGCGTTTAATGGTCCACTCACCCTGAAGAAGATTCTCTAGATGAATCGAAACATTGTCGGTGTCCTCATTGACAATTTATCATTTACGTGAGTAATTTCCCGTTGTTGTAATAATGTGTTGTACAACTCACGAAAGTTTTGAAAGTGAAACACATAGAACGAATCCATGTTCATCACAAAATTGTTTGTTTTGGATGGGAATCGACACCCATAACCTACAGCGTAGAAGGAAAAGTACAATATAAATCGAATGAACAGTAGGTAAACTAACTTAACTTCCAACAGTACCAATATAATCCATTTCTATTCAAAAATGGTTTTAATAGATGGATAAGTTCATATAAGTAAAATACAAACACTGAAATCAAATTGAATCCCATTTCTAATTTTCAACTTAATCATAAAGTATATTCAACCGAATAAAAGCAATTTTCGATCACGTTAATTTGCCTTAAGGCGCTCCCAGTCGACGATTGTTTTTGTTCGAAACGAAAAAATAAATACTTGTGAACAAGCCACATCTCCTATTTTATAATGTATAGTATATGTGAATAAAGATGTACCCATCTTTAATCACTTCGATAAATAATCCTACCGACCGCTGCAATGACGACAAACTCACGTCGGCGCGTGGTCCGCCTTAGCTTTTCGAATAAATTAATGATATAAATTATGTATAATTACTTATCAAAAATCTATTCTAATAGAAATCTAGATATCTACATATTACCTATCTTTAACAATAAATCACAAGTTGATTTTAATAGTAGGTATATAAAATATTTCGATCATAAATTCTAAAACGTATCATTTTGAAATAATATCTTTGTCGTGAAAAGCTGCTATTATGTTTTAGCTTAATAGAAATCTAGGTAGGAACCTGAAGTAATATACTTATAAAAATAGGAGATGTGGCTTGTTCAGAAGTATTTCTTTTTTCGTTTCGAAAAAGAGCAATCAGCGACTAGGAGCCCCTTAAGTCTTATTTGTTTCATTTGAAAGTCAAGTACATTTAAAATAATGTTTTATAAAGAAAATAATGTTGCGCTATATTCTATAATGTTATTTCAAATCCATTCAATGGATTTGACTTGCCTGATTCAATTTTAGTCGCTTTAGGTACAGTACCTGGATGACCGAACTTTGCTCGGTATTTCATTGTCTTTTTATTTGAAACCACAAATAAAACGACGTTTTCTAAAAATGAAACCCAGCTAGATTTATTGCCCCCGAAACCCCATGCATAATTTCATGAAAATCGTTGGAGCCGTTTCCTAGATTAAATATGTATATGTACAAGAGTTGCTCGTTTAAAAGTATTAGATAGATAGATGATTTGAACAGATGTTTACCAGTCCATCACCCATTCGGACTACTTTAAGGACAGTATTTAATTTACCCCAAGACGAAATCCTTTTTTAGGAATCCGTACCCAAGGGGTAAAACAGGACCATAATTTTCGCAGATGATGTATTTCTGTGCCGCTATAACAACAAATACTAAAAACAGAATAAAATAAATATTACGGATACGCTTGTTGTATACAACAAGCGTATCCGTAATATTTATTTTATTCTGTTTTTGTATACAACAAGCGTGTCTTATTGGCGTTTTTTATAGATAATGGTACGGAACCCTTCGTGCGCGAGTACAACAAGCGAGAACCGACTCGCACTCCCTTTGGGTACGGAACCCTAAAAACGATTTAATTTGTTGGTTCAGTTGTTGGATTGGTTTCTCGTGTACGCTATTTTTATTTTTCATGAAACTTAATTTTATTTGTTAATTACATATTTTAATTATTTTAGCTGTAATGTAGATTAAAACAACCTAGATGAGACTAATAATTATCAGAAAGTTGTAATTACGTCTTGTTAGAACTTTTGCTCAGTCTCAGTTCATTATAGTAAATCGAGTCGCGGCTTCTCTCGTTCGTACGCACTTGATTGTCTAATGTTCCTGTGGTCTCGTTAAAAGTTGTCGCAATTGGAGAATAATGAGGTTTCTTATCTCTTTCATCCTTCAGGTTGTTCGATTATTTCTTAGGATTTATTACATGAATGACTAGCCGGCCCGTGACAGACGTTGTCCTGTCAAATTTCAATAGTCGAATGGAACAGACTGAATGTTCTAATTTGTGATGTCAGATTTGTTGCACACCAGCGCTATCTATACAGAAATTATCTCTTTTGCGTTTTTTTATTGTTTTGGGGATGTATTTCATATTTTAAAGTAGTCTATTATTTATTCGGGCATTATATCTGCATCTACAGCAAATTTCAACTTAATCCGTTTTGTTGCTATGGCCTGATGGTGGAACAAACATACATACAAACTCACAAACTGTCACATTTATAATATTATTAGGATTTTATTATTTCCAGCTTCGAGTAATTTTTTGGTAATACGAGTAGAAAGCTCATAAAAAGGCTACACCCCTATTAATTTCAAAGATCTGAATACTTGGTGATCCTGGTTTATTTTCTTTAGGTGTTACCTCTGATAATGATGGCCTATACGGTTACTAATAAATAATAATAATAAAATAATAAATAAATATTGGTGGACATAATCACACAGCGCCATCTAGCCCTAAACTAAGCAAAGCCAGATAATTGATAGAATACTTATATACTTTTTTTTGTAAATACATACATATTAATACTAATATTTAAGAAATTCTCATAAAATATAATTAAATAATATGGCATTTTTAAGAGTCTAGTTAAATTGGAGGTCTGTCTATCTATACCAAACTTTTAAGTTTATGTCTAACCTTTGAAACTCACTAAGATATTATTACCATACAATGAAAGTTCGAAAGCATGTAGGTCTAGGTACCTTAACGTTTGGAACGGAAATTGTAAAACTGCAATAAACTCCAGAAACTCCAATAAATAGATTATCTATACTAATATAATAAAACTGAAGAGTTTGTTTGTTTGAACGCGATAATCTCTAAAACGACCAGTCGGATTTGAAAATATATTTTTGTATTATGATAGCCACATTAATGAGGAAGGCTATAAGATTTACAGCATTACGCTAACGCGTGTAAAACCGCGTGGAACTGCTAGTTTACTATATAGATCGGTGTCCAAAAGGGTATAAAAATTTTTACTGCCTAGTTATCGCGGTTCATTAGGTACAGCCCTGTGACAGACAGACGGACAGACGGACAGACGGACAGACGGACAGACGGACAGACGGACAGACGGACAGACGGACAGACGGACAGACGGACAGACGGACAGACGGACAGACGGACAGACGGACAGACGGACAGACGGACAGACGGACAGACGGACAGACGGACAGACGGACAGACGGACAGACGGACAGACGGACAGACGGACAGACGGACAGACGGACAGACGGACAGACGGACAGACGGACAGACGGGCAGACGGACAGACGGACAGACGAATAGCGAAGTCTCAGTAATAGGGTCCCGTTTTTACCCTTTGGGTACGGAACCCTAAAATGTGAAGCTAAATGTTCATGTATGTTGCCTGTCAATGATACAGCTATGTACGTCCTAGCTAATCGATTCGGGTGCCGATACCTTAGTGGTGATTCGGGTGTTTTCTCAAGAGATGAAAAAAATACCTACTCTTTTAGTATGATGCACAGAATAGCAAAAGTTTAAAAAATAGCAACGTACCCGTTTTTTTATATAAGTCTCATCAATAGGAATTGTGTATGTTCAAAAAAAAATACATTTTAAAATATTTTTCAAATCCATTTATTCTAGGCTTTATAGTTTTTATGGTATACTCCTAAGATTTAAAATAAACCAATACGATTGAAATGATTAAATTAAATAGGATCACGACTGTTATCCCGTAGCGCGTAGACTCCTCTCAGATCACTTCTCTTTAAGATGTCTAAAGGGGTTAGTCAGAGGTGCGTCCAAAAATTACATTTGGCACTTGTCCACATTTTGCAGTAGTTAGCATTCCACGCGTGACAGGTTGCAAGCCCGTCGCCGCTTACAAGAATACCTACTGATTGGTGTCCTCCCGATCAACAATTAACACACAATAACAACAATATAACATTGTTAACGTTTGAATGACTTCGTAGATTAGAGATAACGCTATTGATGCATTTAACGATTATCACGGCTTAAGGCCGTGGACCCATGTCTACGGAGCGGCGCCGGCCGGCACACGGCACACCGCTCGGTAGTTTTTACAACTTTTATTTAACTTGCAATGTATGTATGTATGAATGTATCTAACTATGTTTGTAAGGTAAATACGTCTTTTGTCCATATTCAGACAAAAACTGTTTATGTTTTGGAATAACGCCAACGGTTGATACCGTGAGCCGGCCAGCGCCGTACGCCGTGCACGGCGCCGCGCCATTGCACGGTGGCCGGCGCCGGCGCCGCACCGTAAGTGTAAATAATTACATGTGTCCACGCTCTAAGTCGGTCAACGGCGAAACTGCCTTACCTAGCTATAAAACAGGCTATATGAAAATAGGCATTGAGAGTCTTTTAAATAAAGTAATGTTGACTATCCAAGATTTTACAGTAAATAAATCCTTTTTATAGTAATTATTTGAAATCTACCAGTTTATCGTGTGCTGTCTAAGTTTATTAGTAACATAAATTAAGTTTCTAATAATCATCATCATTATAATAATACAATCTTGGATTTCTAGTCGAATTAAAATATCTCCCATCTCGGAAGTTATTGTGCGTAGTTTCACTAAAGTACATTTATGTACTTATTACGAGTACATAACAATATTTATTATTGTTTTCTAGCAACGTTCGAGGGTAACGAGAAATATTCTTTGTGTTTTTTGATTTCGTATTATTACATTCGGTTTGATCTTTGGTTAACTACATTTTTTTCCATAGAAAGGTATACGTTTTGAATTGACTTAACTTAATATTATTTTGTTTAATACTTTTAAAACTAAGGAATGGTGTTAAAACGGCAGATATTTTAAAAGATAGAGATTTACTATTTTACTATTTAAAAGATTTAATCATGTTTTATGGTTTATGTTTTACTTAATACATTTAATTTTGTGTTTTGCATTATTTATTTTGTTTAAATAAATAATCGGACCGTACATAACATTAAAGAAAAGGATTATAGAAAAAAACTATAAGCCGAGTTTGTTGCCTGATTCTTCTAGACTTGGTAGAACAAACATATTATCCTCATCTAGCTCCTGAGTTATTCCAACAAAGTCCTAAATCCTTTATTTAAGTGAAATTTATTGAAAAATTTTGACTTCGATCTATTATTTTGACTTAACTTAAAGTTACCTTTTATCCAGGTACGCAAGAACAGCTGCGGGTGGAAGCTAGTTTGAAATAAACTCATTTTTGTTCCATCGGCATTTGATAAAAGAGTAGTCTGGCAAAATAAGGCTTCCATGTTTCAGGTTTTTTCCCAACCCCGACATGGAATGGCAGTATGGGTACCTACATGAAAGCAAAAAGTCGGTATTGCTTGTTTAAATGGAAGGTCACTGTTCTTAGCCTTTGAAGGTTGTGTAACAAACAATCGCATTCTTTTTGATGTTGTTTTCTTTGAATCTATTTTATTGGAAATTGTATTGGATTATTCATCCGAGTGAAAATGATTTGATATTATTAGGTACGTTTTATAGCGTGCAATATTTCAAGAAATAGTCTTTTCGTAGTTCCGTGATAAGTGATTTTTTTGCTTTTTGTATGGGCTGATAATACCCGGATAAGACGGAAAAAGTGATAAAAAAGCTTTATCTTGATAACCATAAAATTTAAAAAGAAACTGTCTGTAATTTACTTAGCTATTATGATTATCTAACGAATTATATAAAAATGAACTGTTTAGCTATTCATAGTTTTGATTAAAAACGAAACTTGTGTTTTTGAAGAGCCAACTTTGGCAAAAAAATCTATCAAGAAAATAATCACCAGTCGTGTTTCTGTCTGTAATTTGTCTCGATTATATCCTAAAGCTATCTTTGTCATAGAAATTTGCGGTTATTGAGAAAAAACGATTCTGCATTCATCAAAAACATTACTCATAGTTACTATTATTTACGGCAAGCACGTACATTGTGACACACTTGTGAATGATTTATCTGTCAATTTGGTGTGATTCAAGTTTAACAATAATAATTCAGCTTAATAAATTTATGCTTTGTGAAAAGTAGGTATCTATTAAAACAATTACCCGAATGAAGGAATGTCAGTACTGACAATAGGCAAAATGGACGAAAGTATCCATTTTTCGAATAGAGGTGCTTGTCCGATATTCCAACCCACGACCTTTAGATTGAATGCGAGGCACCTCCCACTAGGTCATCACGGCTTTTAATAAACTAGTGATATTTTAAGCATGTGGTTTACAGTTACGGTCATGGTATGGCCATAGTTGTATGTTGCAGTCGGAAACCTGCCTCGAATATAAAATACAAACCAATAAAATTTTGAGTTATCTCATATTATCTGTACAAGTTTTAGTATCGACCTACTTATCGATATAAATATAGACATCACTAGTTCATCCTTTAGAAACAAACTATAGAGAAACCAATTAATATTCGTGGATGTTGATTACTTATCAATCGGTCTAGTTAATCGGAAGTTCGCTCGTTGAGACAACTTTACCCTTCTCGTTTCATAGTAGGTACCTACGAGTACCTATAAGCTAAGTAACAGATTCAATTTGTAAGAACTAAAACCAAAGGCAACTTCTCTTACAAACAAGGACATAAAACACAAAGCGTCCTCTTTTTGTGCAACTAACTGCGATCACTCTACGGATGTTTCTATTGAATAAATTAAAGTTTAGAAAGTTTCAAGCTCTTTTGCTTAAATCTAATTTGCCTACTTTATCAAAGTGACTGATCGAGTTGTCGGGCGCATCTTGGGCATGTACCTATTTCAATTTAGACGGTAAGTTTTAATTTGAATCAAACAAAGCCCTCAAGGAAGACTCCACATAAATTACAAATATGTTGTCAAACCGCAATATCTCGAACTCAAAGGCCTCGTAATGAAATTTTCGGCTGAAAATAGCCAAAGTCCATGCAAGTTCTATGGGTAATTAGTTTACCCTCCGCGACTACTAGTATTAACTTGACTATTCGCGTTGTTAATACCACTGAGTAATTTGAAACTGGGAGAACCTTGCTCACAGCTAAATTGTTTAGTTCAAATGCTTATTTTGATAAGTTAAGTGATATTGGTATGTGGTATAATTAAAAAAGTTGGTATGCACTTTATTATACTGTCTGTCTGTATCAGTCTGTACAACAACAACACAGCTACAACTACACCTATAGGTTGACCACAAGTTTCCTCGTGTAAAAAAAGTATAAACTCATAACAATGTGAATTACATGTCATCACCAACAAACAGCATTTACGTCCTTTAGAACGACATTTCTTTTAACAACGTACCTTATTTATTCTGTTTCAAATTATAATGTTTACAAACTTTTAACATTTACTGCATCCAAATACGAAATAAACTGAAATCTGACTAAAACGGTTTTTGCAATAAAAATTAAATGATCAAAGCGGAAAATTTAAAAAAGCGCTGAACTCATTGTTTATTTTGTTTGAGGAGTCTACTTGTAAAATGTCATGAGGTTAATACCAACGTTCTCTGAAATACAGAGCGTTTTTATTTTACACTAGCAGTCCGCCCGGGCGTCGCACGAGAGAACTAATGATTTTATGGCAAAATTTTTTACACCTTGGGTTACATTATTAATGTTTTAGTAGGATCCTTATTTTTTCTAGTAATAAATGAAGCCTATGTTACTCAGACATAATGTAGCATTATGGTAAAATAATAATAGTTTTTTGAGTTTATTCGTTACAAACAAACTAAAATACATTTTTTGCCTCTTAATAATAATAATTATTATTATAGAGTCAGTTGGTATAGATAAAAAAAACTTGAGAGGTGTCAAGGGACACCCGGATGGAACGAAGTTCTCACAAAATAACGTGGGACAAGGGAAGGGGAATCAACTTTGACTTCGACTTCGACCTCGACCTCGACCTCGACCTCGACCTCGACCTCGACCTCGACCTCGACCTCGACCTCGACCTCGACCTCGACCTCGACGTCGACCTCGACCTCGACCTCGACCTCGACCTCGACCTCGACCTCGACCTCGACCTCGACCTCGACCTCGACCTCGACCTCGACTTCGACCTCGACCTCGACCTCGACCTCGACCTCGACCTCGACCTCGACCTCGACCTCGACTTCGACCTCGACCTCGACCTCGACCTCGACCTCGACCTCGACCTCGACCTCGACCTCGACCTCGACCTCGACCTCGACCTCGACCTCGACCTCGACCTCGACCTCGACCTCGACCTCCACCTCGACCTCGACCTCCACCTCGACCTCGACCTCCACCTCGACCTCGACACAATTAATAGATATATATATTAACAGATATACTATAGCAAAAAAGTGTCGTGACAACTTTTCGTGACAACTTTTCGTGACAACTTTTCGTAAGAATTTTTTCCGTCTAGCCCCCTGTCACAACGCGCGATAAGGAACTTCGTTCCAATAAGTTGTAATGTTAGACAAAAAATGTAACTTTTGTATAGGAATTAATATCTATCACTACATAGTATAAAGCAGTCGCTTTCCGCTTCCCGCGTATGTATGTTTGCTTATATCTTTAAAACTACACAACGGATTTTGATGCGGTTTTTTTTAATAGATAGAGTGATTCAGGAGGAAGGTTTATATGTATTAAACCCGTGCGAAGCCGGGGCGGGTCGCTAGTATGTATATAAAATAAAGTCGTGTTAGTTACACTATTTACAACTCAAGAACGGCTGAACCGATTTGGCTGAAAATTAGTGGGGAAGTAGCTTAGAACCAGGATACGGACATAGGATACTTTTTAATGGGAACGGGAACGGAAACAGGAACGGGAACGGGATCGGGCACTTAACACAACATTTGTTAATTCTAAAGCGATAAGAAGTTCGCCGGGATAGATTGTCTATTTAAAAAAAAAAAGCACACTATTTATAACTCAAGAACGGCCAAACCGATTTAGCTGAAAATTGGTGGGGAAGTAGCTTAGAACCAGGAGACGGACATAAGATACTTTTTATAACGGGAACGGGTATTTAACACAACATTTGTTAATTCTAAAGCGATACGAAGTTCGCCGGGTTAGCTTGTTGGTAAATAATTAATAGTTAAAGTTACGAGTCCCGTCCCGGTTTTGTGCTGTGTGAAATGTCTAGCAATATTTATATTTGATTTTTTACTTGCTAGGATTCTATGTGTTTCACGCTGAAGCAGATGATTGAGCTCAAAACAATTCACCCACGTTTCAAGTGTTCTCCAATTTTCAATTACGCCGAAGGGTCACGTGCCGCTGCCGATCACTAATTGATAAGGGGAAGTGTAGTGTAGTGAAACGAAACAAGTCATCAATAATTGGAGTGGTCCCGGTTACCACCGATTAGCATTAATTGACTGTTCGTTGCAGTTTTGTCCCACTGACTATAAAGATACTCGTATATATCGATGAAATATTTTCGAATCTAATCACTTTTCAAAGTTTTATTGTTTCATACTTTGTATACTGGGTATGTATCACAGCTCAGTTGGTAGTAACTCTGCCTTCTGCTTTGTAGGTTGTGGGTTCGATCCCCACCCAGGGCAAATATTTGTGTGATAAACATAGATGTTTAATCTGTGTCTAGGTGTTATTATCTATTATAAGTATGTATTTACAAAAAAGTAAAAAAATATATAAGTATTCTATCAGTTATCTGGTTCCCATACTACAAGCTTTGTTTAGTTTGGGGCTAGATGGCGCTGTGTGTAAAGTCCGCCATTATTTATTTATTTATGTTTTGTGCAGTTTTTAGACAACACGTAATTTACTTAACAGACATAAAAGAGGTAGTTACTAGAAACAATTCAGTCGCAAGTTTGAAGACGATCTAAATTCAATTGGACCTTTTCATTGTGGTTTTAAAACTGTGGTACAAGACAAGTACAATCGCGTGGAAAGAGTTATCGGAAAAATTACAGCACACGTCTGAAGACGAACAAATGCAATAGAGCCGTTTTGTTGCGGTATTACGATACGTATATGATATTATCGCACAGTGTTGTCGTAGTTATATATATTAAAACTATAAAATATCGTGTCCTCAGTAATTATATTATTGTCCTCAGGTATTTTCCCGAGAGAAGACCGGATACATTTTAAGCTCGTTGTACAGAGAATGAGTGCCAATGTTTAAAAAAACATACAAGACTCGTTACATTCGGGTGATTCTAAAAGCAAGAGCGTGGAAGAAGGCGCCGATGAAGTTACTAAAGTGGAAAAAGAAGATGTCATCGAAGGACCAGGAGTATGATCTGGTGACTAACGACGAGTATGACACGAGGATTCCATTGCACCCGGACGAGGCCTTCACATATGGGATTACGTTTGAAGCTAAGGTATGTTCTTTATCATGAAATTAGTTACTCGCCTGTGTGTATTAGTCAATATTATCGGTACATTTTTGAGACGTTATATAGATGACTAGGATGTAATATGACCTATTAGGTTACTCGCTAATACTGTACCTTCTGATTGGTGAAATAATTTAAAAAAATTTTTCATTCGTTTTTTTAATTTATCCATTTACAAACATACATACAAAGTACCTAAAGGTATATAGATAACATGAATGGTTGGTTAGTACATTTTCATGAGTTTTTTTTTGTAAAGTGTAATTGGTATTATAATTCGTAACATCACTACATAGTATAAAGCAAAGTCGCTTTCCGCTTCCCGCGTCTGTATGTAATATGTATGTATGTTTGCTTATATCTTTAAAACTACACAACGGATTTTGATGCGGTTTTTTTTAATAGATAGAGTGATTCAGGAGGAAGGTTTATATGTATAATAACATGCTACCCGTGCGAAGCCGGGGCGGGTCGCTAGTCGTAGATAAATACAGAATATTAATTAGAAAATGTTCAAAAACTTTTTATATTCCAAGAAGGGTTGGATTCCAATTTGACCGCCATTATAGCGGGGGAGAACGCTAAAGTCACCCTGCTGAGGTATTTACAATTCAAGGAATTGGGGATCCTTTGTTGGCATTGTTAGAATTTTACATAAATTCAAACATAAATAAAAAATGATGTAAAATTGTTTAGTTACCGTCAATTGGCTAGTTCCATATAATATGAATGCAAATTTTTCTGTGTATATGTTATACTAGCTGCTCGCCCCGGCTTCGCACGGGTGGCGCTTAAATAAAAACCGGCGAGTTGGACTCGCGCACGAAGGGTTCCGTACCATAATCTATAAAAACCGTTTGCGGTTTGCCGTTTGTGATTTGTGGGAGCCCCCATTAAATATTTATTTTATTCTGTTTTTAGTATTTGATGTTATAGCAGCAACAGAAATACATAATCTGTAAAAAATTCAACTATCTAGCTATTACGGTTCATGAGATACAGCCCTGTGACAGACAGACGGACGGACAGACAGACAGACAGACAGACGGACAGCGAAGTTTTAGTAATAGGGTCCCGTTTTTACCCTTTGGGTACGGAACCCTAAAAAGTAGCCTATGTTTATTCTGATGTATAAGCTATATTACTGTAAATTTTCATTTTAATCCGTTCATTAGTTTTTGCGTGAAAGTGTAACAAACACACACATACACTCACAAACTTTCGAATTTATTATATTAGTAGGATATACTCTTATATTAAATTATATACATATATTAGTGGCTCAATCAAGCCGTAACGGCGATTAAGATGAAAATTGGTACAAAACAGCTCGTGACCTAAATAAAGCATAATAAGCTCGGGAGGCATTTAGGCGGCTCTTCTAGCATAGTACATAGACAAGTACCTTATAGAATATTATTAAGTTTAGTATAGGTCATATTTATTGTATTTATAGCTCCATACAACAACTGCTGACATAATAAATATAGCTAACACAGTAACGGTGCTTTGGAGTTTGACCAAGTGGGTGTTGATCTCATGTATAAAAAAACTCGCGCACCGAGGGTTCCGTACAAAAACCATAATGAGCAAATTAAGCTTTTTAAAATGACCTATACGGGATTTTAGAAGTGTTGAAGAAATTTTAAAGTATTATTGAGTTTCTGAAAAACCTTGCTAGTAAGAGAATTCGTTTTATTTTTTCCGGTAATATTTACATATAATGATATCTCTAACGACTATAATTATTTCAGATTGAATATTAGAAAAACATAAATGAACAGTCTTAATATGAAGTCCCTTATGTGAAATGAAAACTTGAATAGAACTTTGAATTTGTGTTTACCTTTAAGGGGCTGTATGTCGTCGATTGCTCTTTTTCGAAACGTAAAAAGAAATACTTCTGAATAAGCTACATCTCCTATTTTTATAAATATATTACTTCAGGTTCCTACCTAGATTTCTATTAAGCTGAAAACATAATAGCAGAAACTTTTCACGATAAAGATGTTATTTCAAAATGATACGTTTTAGAATATATGATCGAAATATTTTGATACCTACTATTAAGATCAACTTGTGATTTATTGTTAAAGATAGGTAATATGTATATAATTATACATAATTTATATCATTAATTTATTCGAAAAGCAAAGGCGGACAAAGAGAAAATGGTTAAAGATGGGTGGGTAAAGCTACCCCTATTACTTGCCTACGTAGGTACCAGCAACGCGATCTCATAAAAACTGTCGATAATATTTACGATACGCATACGCCACCTAGAGTTTCCCGTTGTTAACTGTCTTAGTCGTTTCTGCCGCGGTTTTAGGAACTGGTAGCGCCTTAACAAAGAAAATAAAAGTAACTATGATTTTCTAACTTGCCATATGAGTGGGCAAGTATGATGTATAACTATTACAAATATCATGTCGATAAGCTAAGATAGTCGATAAGTAATTGAAGAAATTATTTGCTGTGAACGTGATAAACGAACAGACGGACATATTCGCACCATATGGGTTCCGCTTCACGGTTTTTGTTAGAAACCCAAAACATTATAAAAATTATAAACCCGCGACAGACGTCCTGTCTAAACTTCAATAAACGCATAAAGTAACGCACGTTGCTATGACTACTGAAGTCAGATTTTTTGCACACCAGCGCCATCCATATCAAAATCATCCCGTTTGCGTTTTTTTTAATATTTTGGGGATGTATTCGGGCGTTATATCCATATCCACATTTGCGGCAAATTTAATTTTAATCTGTTTTGTCGTTTAAACCTCATTATTTCACAATCCAAACATAACAATAAACTCGCAAACTTTTGCATTTACAATATTATTAAGATAATGATAAAAATTAAAAAATAAAATAGGATCATGACTGTAATCCCCAAGCACGGTAGACATCCTCTCAGATCTCCAGGCGCTTAGATCCTTGAAGATGTCCAGAGGGGAGGCACGTCCAAACATTATATTAGGCACATACCTACATTTTTCAGTAGTTAGTAAGATAAATGATAATGTAACTGAATAAGAAGGCATAATGTACACTTTGTAAAAGAGCATTCTATTCCTCACCCGCCCCTCCGGAAAGGCTTCTAAGCCTGGATTACACAGGTTCTATACAGTGTCTTCGCTACGTGCTCCCGACAAAAGGTTATCTCCATAGAATATCGTTTCGACCTTAGCCAATTTTTCCAAAACTGTAATTTAATAAAAGGGTTGTCGTAAGTATCCATTTCTTTATCGGAACAAATAATCTTCAAATCTACTGTTATTGTATACTAAAAATAACTTTTAGGATTTTCGGTCATTGTGAGATAATGACATAATTTGCAATGAAGTCTGTCATCCGAATAAAAATACAAGGGTTGCTTTGATTTAATCACTATCACTACATAGTATAAAGCAAAGTCGCTTTCCGCTTCCCGCTTCCCGCGTCTGTATGTATGTTTGCTTATATCTTTAAAACTACACAACGGATTTTGATGCGATTTTTTTTAATAAATAGAGTGATTCAGGAGGAAGGTTTATATGTATAATACATGCATAATATAGTAGAGAAACACTGATAATTTTAGAGGTTTCTAATGTGATGTCGTAAATAAACACATTTTTTTGCGCTTACATTGAAAATGCTGGCTGAACCCCACGAGATATATCAAAATAATGTACTACAGTATTGTACACCTTAAAAACGTCTACAAAAAAGTCCACGATGGTATTAGAAATGTCTTACGCACAGCGAAGCGGGCACGGGTCAGCTAGTTTTCTAATATAAGAATACACACTAACTACTCATATGGAATTCTTACTATTTATGTATTGCATATGCAAAAGAATATGCTCATGAATATATCCAATTTAATATATTATAATGCGAAGGCTAACTATAAAACAAGAAACTTAAACAATAATTGCTAAAAGACATCTTACTTCAATTTCAATCAGAAACGAGCCGTTAGTATACATTTACCAGGGACCAGTTTTCACCCAATTACTTTTCACACTCCTCCGCTCGGTAAGTAATAAAAATTGGTCCTGTGTAAAGAAGATCGGGGTCTGGGCTCCATTGAAGTGACGGCACACAATAACGCGGTCACAAAGAGCCTATTCATAGATTTGGGCTTGCTACGCACCGGGCGGGAGCTGGAAAACTGGTCCCCGAGCGCTTTACACTTTATGAATGTTTTACTACGAGAACCCACCAGTTCCCTACTGTGTTTGTTCCCACGGGCCCATTGTTCGAGTGCTTCCCTAAGCCGTGGACGTAGTTTCTTCTTCAATGCTACTTTATACCTTTTGGAAAATACAAGATTGAACGTTTTTGAAAAAGTAAAATGAGATGCCGTTTTGAATGGGAGATCCAAAGATCGTAGTTTCGAATCTTAGTCATGTGCGTATTAATATTTTATTCAATTTAAAAATAAAGTTGCTTAAAACATATCAGGAAAATTTCGTGAGTAAACCTGTTAATATTCTTACAAGCAGTGACATGCTCAAATTAATATTTGGTTGAGCCTCTGACTACCCCCTTAGACATTTAATTTCCTAAGTGCTTTATGCTCTGAGAGTACCAATGTCTTATAGTTGCAAGACTATTTTTTTATATGGCGCGTTGTGACCTATATAGCTACACTTATACGGGCTGGATGAGAATTCAATTTAAATCTACATATCTACAAATTTTTTGCCAATCGAACCAGCATTTCGTGGCTTCGTATCACCGCGGTTCGCCACGTCGAACCATCGTGAAATGGAAAATGCTAGGTGACGGATGAGGCAATTTGTCCGACATGATCGACAAGATTGATCTCAATTTTCGCTATAATATGTTCGCGTCCACAATGCGACTGCAAACATTATCGGAAAACGATTTATCAAGGATAATTTTGACCTTTATCACTAGTTTGCTTTATCTTGGTATAACACTCTGTAACTTGACATGAATTAAATTTCTTTGCGACTCGCCGGTATTTGCCTTTGTTATGTCGTGTTCCACATATGGTATCGAACACTTATGAGTTTGAGCATTCACGCCAGTTAATTAATTGTTCAAGGTCTTGCTTGTATTAAACTCCTTGTATGTAACTACTAAATTAATAATGTTTGACTTCACATACCTTACCCTTATACCCGATTTATTAGCAGTTTCAATATTGTTTCAAAGGGGGTACTCAGAGGTACGTCAAAACATAGCAAGCCCATCGGCACTTATAAGAATACTGTATACTTTCCTCAGGGTAGCGCGTTTTAGACTTGAATCCATTGTCATTCCAAATAAAACGTAAAAATGCAGTCTAAATGTCCCTAACGAAGCGGCATTGCACCGTTGCGTCATTACCGGCTTTTAGATAAAGGCTATTCTGACTCAGTGCTCTGACTCAAGCTCATCAAAATAAATTATGATTGTAAACAATTAAATCATCTAGAGTTCTTGCATTAACCTTTATTGAAATAGTTGGGCCTACCGTGCTGTTTATAAGCATTTAGTTTTTCGTTTTCATATCTTATTAAACTTCACCTTCACGCTTCACACACCTTTATCTCTGAAAGGTTCGAAAAGTAGCGCCACTATAAATGGAATTATAGCATTCGCCGGATAAAGTATGGCGTAAGTTTCACTTGGTACTTTAGTCAGTGGTGGTCGCGAAAAATTCCATTTGCTTCATGATAGTTTTTTTTTCACTTTGCTCCGAACTTTCATATTAAAAGCCGAGAAAAGTTACGACGCCATAGTTGGACCATTTTTCATTCGGTTTTTCAACCGACGAAAAAATGAGGTTCACAATTTGACGCGTATTTTACAAGCTTATAATTAACTTGCAATGTATGTATGTATGAATTTATTGATAGGATGGAATCTTGCAACTCAATTTTGAAGCAGTTATCCCCATCCGATTGAGCTAAAATTTTGCATACTTATGTAACTTCGGTGACAATTTAATATTATGGCGACAGCGAGCTGATCTGATGATGGAGTCAGAAGCAGTTCAACGGACACTCACAACGGAACTCCGTGATCCGAATGATTTTGATGTTTTGTGTAGAACCAATTTCCTTCATAAAACATAAAAATCCATTATCGTCTCTTAACTTTTCGATTGGTTGAATCATTTTCGTTGGTTTTTTTATACATATATTGAATACCTCATACATAAGGATTATGGGAAACCCTTATGTTATTTTTGTTTCTTTGTGACTAATATAAAAGTAACAGAACTATTATTTTGGCTAAGATTCTGAAACTACTTAGGTGCTACTGTTTTTATAAATTTCCATAAACGTCGTAAATGAATAAAGAACCTAGAGAGCTAGAGAACTATTTCCATTTTATGAATGAAAAATGTCAGGTTCACTTTACTATATTTACTGAAAATTTGCTTGAGCAAACTTCTGTTTTTATAGGAGTTAGCTCAAGCTAACTTTTGCATGAAATACTATCCAAATATTAACTTTGTTTTTAGGTACATCTTTATGAAGACGTCCACTTTTTCGGTTTAGGTTAGACTACATAAATAAATAATTTCATAAGGCCTACCTTACAAAATTATTTAAATTTTCTTTGACATTTTTGTAAAGTTAATTTTTCTTTTGTTTTTACGATGTCGGCGACCCATCTTCCTGGCGGACGACCTACGCCTCTTGTTCCCTCTCTGGACCACCATTCAGTACCATATTATACTCTTACCGTTATTATAGACCATTCAAACCTGGCGATGTATCTTGCTCAATTCTATTTGAGCACCAATATTAGCTTGTTAACATCTTGCACATCTATCTAACAGAGTGATGCCGTGCTCTGCGAGATAAAGTTATAGAACTTTTAACAGGCTATATTTTTTTACTCAGTGATTATTATGTCGTCTGAGGAGGTGTCCTGCGAAACGTAAAATGTTGCTGGGCATGTTGCGGGACACTGTGCCATCCATGTTGCATCATTTCGTAAATTAGTGATGCGCGTCGCATTCCTTGCCAAAGTGTTACCTTATGTATCTATGGCTTCAGAAAGGCTGAATATGCTGATGATGATGATGAAATGTTGTAGCAAATCAAAGCAAGGTGCTTTGATTTGCTAGAACAGTAGTTTATAAATAGACCTTTATGATAAAGCGGAATATTAACAGGTCAATAAACATCAATGCAGGATGTCAAGTGCGATTCGCGCTCCATTACCTGATTACAAAGCAGCTAATTTACGTTATTTGCGGTTGTTATATGTTAATGACCTACTTGTTATATAAAATGCATTATGTATATATGTAGCGGTGACAGGCTTGCAATCTGTCACGTATGAAATGCAAACTAATGCAAAATGTGATGTTTTCAGATAATGCAAACATTTGTCCCGCCCTAGGGATCAAACCACATGCGTCTCAGTAGGACACTCGCCCACGCCGCCGAGGTCCTGATAATGTAATTTTTGTTGTCCTTTTAGCGGAAATAAGATTAAATTGTTGTACCTGAAGATAATAGTCCCGTGCGTAGAATACCTACCAGGCTATCGTTGCCGCCAGGGACTAAACGCAATTCGTCTTGATTTAATAACGCGATAGGACTTTTCGTAAGACAGCTTTAGTACGTACAAAGATCCAGCACCTTCCTTCTGTCCCCTTAGGGTTTTCGGGTTAAACCATTCAGGACCTTTTAAGATTGCTCGGTCCCATTGAGGCATCACAAAATCAATAAAAAACACCAAATAAAATATCACGTAACCAGCGATGTTTCTCGTAATTAACATAATTGTGTTCTTACAATAATAAATTGTTTGTTTATCTTTAACTAGCGACCCGCCCCGGCTTCGCACGGGTGCAAAGCTGTTCCTATAAACCTTCCTCCTGAATCACTCTATCTATTAAAAAAAACCGCATCAAAATCCGTTGTGTAGTTTTAAAGATATAAGCATACATACAGACGCGGGAAGCGGGAAGCGACTTTGCTTTATACTATGTAGTGATAATGTAACATGTAGATAGGTAGATTAACATAACACAAACAATTTTATGTAACTTTTAGTTCCATAAGCTTTGGATACAATAAATGAACTTTTTACTTTACCTTACTTTTATAAAATACTAGCGACCCGCCCCGGCTTCGCACGGGTAGCATGTTATTAAACATATAAACCTTCCCTCTGAATCACTCTATCTATTAAAAAAAACCGCATCAAAATCCGTTGTGTAGTTTTAAAGATATAAGCAAACATACATACATACATACAGACGCGGGAAGCGGAAAGCGACTTTGCTTTATACTATGTAGTGATAGTATATGTGAATAAAGATGTACCCATCTTTAATCACTTCGATAAATAATCCTACCGACCGCTGCAATGACGACAAACACACGTCGGCGCGTGGTCCGCCTTAGCTTTTCGAATAAATTAATGATATAAATTATGTATAATTACTTATCAAAAATCTATTCTAATAGAAATCTAGATCTACATATTACCTATCTTTAACAATAAATCACAAGTTGATTTTAATAGAAGGTATATAAAATATTTCGATCATAAATTCTAAAACGTATCATTTTGAAATAATATCTTTATCGTGAAAAGTTTCTGCTATTATGTTTTCAGCTTAATAGAAATCTAGGTAGGAACCTGAAGTAATCACTACATAGTATAAAGCAAAGTCGCTTTCCGCTTCACGCGTATGTATGTTTGCTTATATCTTTAAAACTACACAACGGATTTTGATGCGGTTTTTTTAATAGATAGAGTGATTCAGGAGGAAGGTTTATATGTAAAATAACATGCTACCCGTGCGAAGCCGGGGATGGTCGCTAGTATACTTATTTAAAATAGGTGATGTGGCTTGTTCAGAATTTCTTTTTTCGTTTCGAAAAAGAGCAATCGTCGACTGGGAGCCCCTTAACAACCGTAAAATCAGTAATGCCCTGCTTTAAACGAGTTTCTATTAGACTAGCTGTCCCGTGCCCGCTTCGCTGGGCGACAGACATTTCTAATTGCGATCAATTTGGATGGGTATGGTTAGAATGGATAAAATAGCCTATGTTACTCAAGGATATTGTAGCTTGGTAACGGTGAAAGAATTTTTGAAATCGGTTCAGTAGTTTTTGAGTTTATCCATTACAAACATACAAAAAAACAAAACTTTTCTCTTTATAATATTAGTATATAGTATATATAAATTAGTATAGATAACGTTACTAGCAGAACAGCGTCAAACGTTGCCCTGTTCTAATTTTAATAATAGCATAAAAAAACGCATATTTAGTTTTTCCGAATTTTACTTTTTTTGTGCCAACAAATTCCTATACCTTGTCTTATCGATCTAATACCTTGTCCTGATAAAATAAATTTGAATAACGATCTTAGTGCATTCAACCTTATGATTAAAATGCGTTGCTATGGAGACTGAATGTTATCAGTCTGAGATGTCAGATTTTTTGTACACCGGCGCCATTATTCAAATTTTCCTTTGGCATTTTTTATTAATTATTCTGATTTGTTATCGACATCTACTGCAAATTTCATTTTAATCCGTTTAGTCTTTTTGGCCTGATTGAGGCACAAACATAAAAACATTCTCCTAAACTTTTGCATTTATAATATTACTAGCAGTCCGCCCCGGCTCCGCACGGGAGTAACGTACAAGGTATCTCAAAAGAAAGTTCACATTTAAATCTTTTTTAAAAGAAAAGTCTTAGCTTTATTGAAAAAATGTTTATTATATATTGAAGTACACTGTTTGGGAATTTATTTTTTAAAAATAACATCGTCCAAATGTAAGCCGTTGCGCTCTCGGTATTCATTTAGTCGGGCACTAAAATTGCCTATGACAGCTCGGCAGGTAGTCTCCGTGATGGCTGCCATTTCATGACGGATATTTTCTTTTAATTGTGCCAGGGAAGTCGGTTTATTAGCGTAAACTTTTGATTTGACATAACCCCACAGGAAAAAATCCATAGGTGTTAAATCGGGACTCCGTGGAGGCCAATTTATGTCACCTCGCCTGGAGATTAATTTGTTCGGAAAAATTTCTCGAACTCGAGGCAGAGATCTGTTGGACGTGTGTGAAGTTGCTCCATCCTGCTGGAACCATGTTCTTTGGTTGTAACCAGGAAAGTTTTGCAGTTGGGGCACGAAAAACTCGTCTAACATCTCCACATAACGCTCTGAATTCACTGTGAGCGTGCGTCCCCTTCCATCTTCAAAAAAGTAAGGGCCGATAATTCCTCGCGCCGACATCGCTGCCCATACGGTGACTTTGGGTGAATGTAGCGGTTTCTGATGTTTTTGTTTTGGATTGGTTGCACTCCAGTAACGACAATTTTGCTTGTTTACATGCCCATTCAGGTGAAAATGGGCTTCATCGGAAAACAAGATGTTGGTGAACGTTGGAAAGCGCTCAATCATCTGATTTACAAAGTCAAGCCTCTGACCAGCATCTTGAGGCTTCAGTTCTTGCACCAACTGAATTTTGTACGGGTGCAGCTTTAAATCTTTGTATAAAATGCGGCATAATGAAG
Organism: Hydriomena furcata; assembly: GCA_912999785.1. Classification (NCBI taxonomy): domain Eukaryota; kingdom Metazoa; phylum Arthropoda; class Insecta; order Lepidoptera; family Geometridae; genus Hydriomena; species Hydriomena furcata. The sequence goes on from OU538821.1 coordinate 9,210,884, forward strand.
ATCTGTGCACATTTAAAGCAACAGCACGCTTCCGAATCGAGAGGTTTGGATCATCTCGAATAGACTGAGTAACACTGTCCACGTTTTCGGCTGTTCTTGATGTTCTTGGCCGCCCAGATTTTGGTTTCTCCAGTGTTGACCCAGTCTCTTCAAACTTCTCAACCCATTTTGCAATGAGTCGAGTGCTAGGCGCATCATTTAAGTGACGAATATGTCGAATACTGCAGAATTTTCTACGCGCTACAGTCGCCGAATTACCGTTTTTTGTAAAACTCACGTACGCACAACGCACGGTCCGCACCAGAGAAACGCTCCATAGCGACTAAATTCCCAAGAGCCAGACTACCGACTGACATACCCCCCGCGCCCCTCAGAATAGTTGCTTTCGCGTAATAAGATAAGCAAATGTGAACTTACTTTTGAGTCACCTTGTATTATAACGATTTTATGGGTATTTTTTTACCCAAGGTGATTACATTATCGAAGTTTTAATAGGAATCCCTATTTTTTTCAGACAATAAATATAGCGTTACTCAGAGATAATGTAGCATTCTAAAGGTAAACGATTTTTTGAAATCGATCCAGTAGTTTTTGGATTTATTCCATACAAATATACAAAACATCTTTCCTCATAATAATATTAGTACCTATAGATTATTACACTCATAATAATTTTTGAATGGTATGGAATTTGGGAATGGTATCATTAAAAAACCGGCCAAGTGCGAGTCGGACTCGCGCACGAAGGGTTCCGTACTATTATCAAAACGGAAAAAAAATCACGTTTGTTGTACGGGAGTCTCACTTAAATATTTATTTTATGCTGATTTTAGAGAAATACATCATCTGTGAAAATTTCAACTGTCTAGCTATCACGGTTCACGAGATACAGCCTGGTAACAGACAGACGGACAGCGGTGTCTTAGTAGTCCCGTTTTTTACCCTTTAGATACGGAACCCTAGAAACATAAAAAATAATTCATAATATCTCGTAACCTACCTATTTACCTAACTACGTAGTTAGCATTCCACACGTGACAGGTTGCAATCCCGTCGCCGCTTTCAAGAATACTAACAGGTTTCCTCACGATGTTTTCCTTCACTGTTATAAACACGTGTAACGCGCATATAGGTACATTTTTCGAACAGAAATATCCATTGATGCACGGCCAGGATTCGAACTCGAAATTAATTGGAAATTAATAATATCTACCTAGGTACCTATTTACCTAACTACATGAATTCAATAATTAAATTTCAAACTTTTTATTCGATCATGTGAAGTACCACCTATTTACCGACTTACTTTACCGATAGTGGTAAAATAGCGCCACCTGCCAGCGGAATCGCAAACCTCTTTCATCTTACCTCTCAAACCCCGAGCGGTCGCATGAGACCGCGAAATGTACCTATAATACGTAGTAACATCAAATGAAACTAGATGGCGCTGGAATGCAAAAATCAAGTTTGTTGTATGGGAGCCCCCCTTAAATATTTATTTTATTCTGTTTTTAGTATTTGTTGTTCGAGCAGCAATAGAAATACATAATCTGTAAAAATTTCAACTGTCTATCTATCATGGTTCATGAGATACAGCCCTGTGACAGACAGACGGACAGACGGACAGACGGACAGACGGACAGACGGACAGACGGACAGCGAAGTCTTAGTAATAGGGTTCCGATTTTACCCTTTGGGTACGGAACCCTAAAAAGTAATTTACAGGTACTGATATGGCCTTGACAATGAAGTGATTTTTTTGGATAAGGATTAATACCCAGGTACGAATAATTTGTACGGAACCCTAAAAAGTAATTTACAGGTACTGATATGGCCTTGACAATGAAGTGATTTTTTTGGATAAGGATTAATACCCAGGTACGAATAATTTGGCCTAGTTTGTACAGGCGGCGTTACTATTGCATATTTTAACAAGAAAAAGTGGTTATTGTGACTTATCTGTAATAGTTGGACATAATTATGGTATTGCTGACTTATTTGTTAATATTGATGTAATGTTTAAAACTGCAGTACATCACTTTGATCTATTGTCAATAATTTTTGCAGCGTACGTTATATAAGGATTTTTTTGCTTTTTATTTTTGTTGGGTTACATTATCGAAGTTTTCATACGGATCCCTAATAGTTAGACAAGTGGTATTGTTGATTTATTTGTAGATATTGATGTCCTCTTTAAAACTGTAGTACATTACTTTGCTCTAGTGTTAATAATTTTTGCAGCGTGCGCGATATAAGGTTTTTTTTTTTATTTTTTTTTCACACCTTGGTTTACATTATCGAAGTTTTCATACGGATCCCTAACGTTTTTGAAAATATTCTATAGCCTATGTTCATTAGGGATAATGTAGGATTCTAATGGTAAAATAATTTTTCAAATCGGTCTAGTAGTTTCGGAGCCTATTCGTTACAAACAAACAAACAAACACACAATCAAATCTTTCCTCTTTATAATATTAGTATAGATTAGGATAGGATAGGATAAGATATTAGGATTTAGATGAATTTATTTGAAAAACTAATTGCGTTTAAAAGTACAGCTATTCTAGTAACAAGATTAAAACATCTTAATAAATGTATATTCACAAAGTGATGCAAGGGACTGCGTGAATAAATGCATACCTAACAAGTTGCCAGATGCGTATTTTCTTTATTTTGTTTTTTCTATACAAGAAAGAAAAAACGCATCATGATGTCAAACTGGTACTGGTATGCTGAAAATAATAGTCAAAATATGGACATACAAAATATTATGTTTGGACATCAAGGTTCAGTGGCCTGAGCACGAACCACTATCGACAAGGTGTTGTCAAAATGTCAAAACTGACACTTTTTGTGTAGTAAAAGCGTCCGTTTTGAAATTTCAACGATACTATAGTTGTTCATGCTAACCCTCCTGACATCCGTTATTCCAAAAATTCCCATTGACTGCCCATGTAATACATATATTTACATATTTTGCTTACAATTGTCTTTATTTGACATATCCTTTGAGTCGGTACTACGTTTAGAATCGTTCGATGATGAATTGATAGGAAATGAATTCCACAAACGTAGCTATTCATCGTCATTCTGATATATCACACATTCCTTATCTTTTGCTTTGTAGTGCAACTGAACACCTGTTAGTTTTAAATAAAAATGCATCTAATATGGTAAAAACGTAGAGATACTAATGAATCTGTCGTAATGATGCCGTCATCGTGTCCGCTTATAATCATGAACGGGTATTTATGATTGTAAGACACAATAAAGACACAGTCATCGCATCAGACACTTGGAATAGCTCGGACTGCAAGTTTTGTAAGATAACCAAAAAATTCTTAGGTCGTCTTCACAAATTACTTGCATGCTGGGTACCCTAGCATAGATGCTTGGGTACCTACTTGTCTCCTTCATGTGTGGTGGTATAGTCATGGACATGGTTTTTAAGGTTCCGTACCCAAAGGGTAATGACGGGACCCTATTACTAAGACTTCGCTGTTCGTCTGTTTGTCCGTCTGTCTGTCACAGGGCTGTATCTCATGAACCGTTATAGCTAGACAGTTGAAATTTTCACAGATGATGTATTTCTGTTGTCGCTATAACAACAAACTTTAAAAACAGAATAAAATAAATATGTAAGTAGGGCTCCCATACAACAAACGTGTTTTTGCCGTTGCTTATAGATAATGGCACGGAACCATTCGTGCACGAGTCCGATTTGCACTTGACGGTTTTTTAATAAAATATTTTATCAATGTCGCTGGTTGATCATACAAAAAAATTACACAAATTTAACAATCGAATCTTTTCCAACAGTCCCGAACTACAGATTATGTATTAAATAGATAAATCGTTATCGAAACTTTGATACGCGGCGCTCAGGATATTGTCGTGTCAAGTTTGTTTGGGAACAGTTTTCAAAGATTTGGGATAAGATTCGCGAAGTGAAGATATCGTTTTCTGTATTATTTATTCAGTTTAGAATGAGTATCGTTAGTTTATCCGACATTAAGTACCTACTTATATAATTTAATATAGTCTACCTCATATTGTATGAAGGTAAAGTTTGTTTGTAGGAGAACAACTGAATCGATTTACCACTAATAGGAAGCTACATTATATTCCTAAGTACTAAAGGCCATTTTTAGGGTTACGTACCCAAAGGGTAAAAACGGGACCTTAGACTTCGCTGTCCGTCTGTCTGTCACAGGGCTGTATCTCATGAACCGTGATAGCTAGACAGTTGAAATTTACCAGATTTTGTATTTTTGTTGCCGCTGTAACAACAAAGACTAAAACAGAATAAAATAAATATTTAAATGGGGCTGGCATACAACAAACCCGTTTTTTATAGATAATCCCCCCTAGAACCCTCCGTGCGCGAGTCCGACTCGCACTTGGCCGGTTTTTTACACTGATATAATGATATATTTTTTTACTAAAAAGTGTATGTGCAGGGTCTTATCTCAAACTCCTTCCGTAGCAATGGCATGACATGGATGTGTAAGAGAGTAAATCAAAATGTGTCACTGTCAGTAACAATTCAGCAATTCACAATGTGTACCTACTTAATTCGCATTGCGCGTGTTATTGGCAACACCGCGAGGCTCTGGTTCGATAGGAAGGCCATTGGAATGCCTCGCGATCGGCGTATTCTAATACCATGCCACGTTGTTACGATCGTGCCGTATTATAAATGAGTACGCCGTGCTTCTATAATAGCAAAATATACATTTACTACTAATTTTCATCACTGGCTTCACTTGCATTTTACTTGAACAAAATGTATCTACAATTTATGCTATTCCAGATCACCTATAAAATTATAAGATAAGAATGCATACCTAGTTCAAGTAGGTACGCGTTCAAATGAGGACCTCCTCTTTTGGTCGGTTGAAAATATTCATAGAAGTAACAATATCTGTCGGGTTTCATATTCGTAGTAGCTCATTTCAAGTTCAGTCACGAACATCTTTAGATCGAAAATCTATTGGTGCGTTCGTTGTGCCAAACCGTATTTTAAGAGTCGGTAATAAAAACAATGACCGCACAGTTGGCGCCCTTAAACGAGATGTAAATGTACTCGTACACTCAGTGTACCCTTGTAGGTACGTATGTGTCACTGTAATTTGACAGTACGGGAATAGATGGTATATATTTTGAACAAGAGCATTGACGAAAAGTTTGGTATATCTACCTATTATAGTCCAAGGTCTCGGTTATCGACGAGACTATGCCAAATCAACGGTATACATTTAAAAACCATCAGTGCCAAAATCGATCGATCATTCATTTATTATTTCAACAATATCGATAAAATGCCTTAATTTCATGTAAATATAAGACAAAACACTAATTTATCCATGCTTTTTTTTTTTTTTTTTTTTTTTTATTAGCCATTACTGTCCCACTGCTGGGCAAAGGCCTCCCCCATGGATTTCCACTTCTTACGGTCCCGTGCCGTCACCTGCCAATCTTGATGAAAGTGGTCAAGTTCATCACGCCAGCGCTTCTTTGGCCTGCCTCGGCGTCGTTTCCTATCCTCAGGAGCCCAACCTGTTACGACATTGGCCCACCTATCCGGGTGCATACGAACAACATGGCCCGCCCAATCCCACTTTAGCTTGGCGGCTTTGGTAATCACATCAGCGATACCGGTTTTTGAGCGCAGCCAGGTGTTCCGAATCCTATCGATTCTCTTCACACCTAAAATGCTGCGCTCCATCGCTCTTTGGCAAACTCCGAGTTTGGACTTCTGAGATTCGGTCAGTGACCAAGACTGGGCACCGTAGGTTAGGACAGGCAAAATACACATGTCAATGAGTTGTCGTTTGAGTGATATCGGAAGGTCGCCCTTCATTAGGTCCTTCATGGACCAGTAGCTCTTCCAGGCATTTTCGACCCTTCGCTCGACCTCTTTGTCCTGCTTTTATCTAAATATATAAAACTTTTGCGTTACTGACTGACTGGTCTACAAACGCACAACCTAAAACACTGATTCTATATAGTAACATACAATTTGGAGGGTGTATACCTTTTGGTGTGTAGAGGTGCACTAAGAAAGGAATTCCCGAAATTCAATTCCTAAGGGGGCAGGGAGGGTTTCTTCTAGTTACCTTACATAACTTTCAGAAACTAACTCTGACTTGATGCATATTCCTTCTAACCACGCTTTACCACGAAGTTTCATCAAGGATATTGATCGCTCTGGTCTCAAATAAGTTTCTCTTAAATTAAACCACAATATGAAAAATATGCTCACTCACATCAAACTTACTTCCTTTTCTAAAGAAATTAATGAATTCAAATATCAATGGATAAAAAGCACCAGAGATACCTTAACTAAATACTTTCATTTTTGGAGATCATCCTAGTATTAGTACTTACATTTTTTTTTTCTGTGAACTTTAGTGTCCGTATGTATTTCTACAATTCTACAAGAATAAAATAAGTTAAGCTTTAAACATCCCTAAATAGCTATTTAAAATAATAATTCTTTAAGTTTCACGTAAAATTACAAATTATAAGTGCTTTCTGTCTCAAAGCCAGTAAACTTACCCATGCTATATTTTAATCTCTTGTTTTAACTCAGTCAGCTCCTGACTAAATGAATTTTATGCAAATTCAGATCCACGTCTCCAAGTACGTAATCCTTGTTACAAGCTGTTAATCCAAGCTTTTGAGATTTATAATAAGGCGTGATTGTTTGATTTATGCATGTTCCCTGGCCCTTCTTAAAAGTTTAACAAAAAATTTATACGAATCTGCGATCTTGTGAGGTCGCGTGACTTTGGTGAGTCTGCTACTGAATAATTAGTAAAAGCATTTATCCCACTTGCATTATAAGATCATTGCTTGCTAAACCTCACCAGAATGTAGACATCCTCTCAGATCTCCAGATGCTTAGATCCTTTGAAGATCTAGTGGGGGTAGTCAGAGGCACGTCCAAACATTACATTTGGCACATGCCCACATTTTGCAGTAGTTAGCATTCCATACGTGACAGGTTGCAAGCCCATCGCCGCTTAGTATTAAAAGAGTATTTATAAATACGAGGCTCTTGGATACATGTCCGACGGTACATTAGGTACACAGCTAACTGAAGGGATCCCTACTCTTCATCATCCTGTCACTTCGATTCAAAATCCAATTCTCGTGAACTTATTTGACGTCAGCTCCCATTTATTAGGTATCTACTTTTATTAAAATAACAGAAAGTCTATAAAAGTAAATATAAATAGTATATATAATATATATATAATAGCGTAAAAATAAATAATCTGTATCTCTCTAAAATGTATTTTACTGTAAAATGTGGGTATGTTTGAAAGTGACATACAGACCTTAGACATCTTCATGGATCTACCATACTTGGTTCTATTTATATCATGGTTTGGATTTGTAATAATCAAATCCCGAGTGTGACAGCGTGGCGGGTGCGTTTATCCAAATGTGACGTAAAAGACGACGATCTTCGTACTCGTCCGAAAGCATTCTTGTCCCTTAAATTCTTCGGATATCCAATAATCTGTATTGATTATTAGATATCCGAATATATTTTCAGTTATGATAAGATTGTGACAGTTCTGGGTCTACTTTGACAGCCATTAGGTTCGCAGTCAACACTTGGATTTTAACAAGGGGTCCAGGGACCCTTGTAATCCGTTTACGCGTTGCGAGAGTTGTGGCCCGAATGGCGTCATTTCGTCAAACGTCTCACCTACTTAGCTTTCTCCTTGTCTAAATATTTAGGTACCTACTTTCTGTAAATTCCTTCCAACTCAAGTTAATTAGCATTTCACATTTAAATTAAGGCAGATACAAAGAGATCTGTCTTTATTAATAAGTTTTGTGGCTATATTCATCTAAGCATAAATATGTAGGTACATCTACATAATCTGGGGGCACGGCAGTGCCCCCGCCAAGTCAAGCTCCTCTTTTTCCTGTAATAACTTGAATTACTATCACAATAATTTTGCAGACATTATAATAATAACTTGTGCCCGTGTCTTCGCACGCGTGGAACCTCGAATAAAATGTAGCATCTAGCCTATAAGTCACTCTCTGGGCCATGAACCACGAATATGTACCTCTATGCTAAAAATTAAGCCATTCAGTTGCTATTTTGTTGCGTGAAAGAAGGTTAAACTAACAAACCTACAAATACACTTTCGGATTTATCAAATATAATAGCAAGCATATAATAATAGATTGTATTATTCAAGACCTTAATGATTTTAATAAGGCGTAATGTTCATTGTTGCTTAAATATCTAAGGAACAAAAACTGGTAGCTGTGCGTATGTAAGCATAAAAAGTTGAATGACTTCAACACATTTTTTATTAACACGTATACTTGACTGTCTGCTTGTTTGTTTGTCTGTTCGGTACAAACCTGCATCTGATAATGAAGTCGGCAGCATTTTAACGAAACTCCTAAAGTTCTGATGATAATCTTATATTTTGATGACAGCAAGCTGGTCTAATGACTAGAGCTTGAAGGTATATTTCTACTTCTAAGTCCGTTTTAAAAATATGCTATAATACAATATTTTTTTCTTATAATTTAAGTATCTCTAGAGAGGTTCACTTAGCGATATTATTTTCACTCTCATAATATGAAGGAAGGTAAAGAAAGCCCTAAGTGATGATAACTGAAGTTAGAACATACTCATAAAATCTTAAATAATCTACAAGCAAACGTGTATGGGCTCATTCAAATACTTTAATACTCACTTACTTATTACAAATAAAACAAGGAGAAGAAATACAAAAAATGTTACATGCATTTAAAATATTGTAAGTAAACCTCATTATTATTATTTTATACTTTGTTTTATTCTCCAGGTAATAAATGCAGTCATTTCGCCAGAGTTTTCACTAAAAAGGTAATCTCAAAATGTACATTTATGCTGCTCTGCGAGTGCCATGTTTGCTCGCATCGCTTTCAATTAATTTCTAACTTGCTAATTGCGAATTTTAATTATAATAATTTTAACTGTACACTTCAGTCGTGTTATTGTCACTTACAATAACTTTATTTACTGAAAGAATATTGCATCTTATAAAAATTTACACAGTATTTACTTAATATACAAATATACAAGAAACTGTTGAGCTATCGGATCGTTGTAAACGGTCTATAGGTAGCTCAAATGATTCAGATTACTACAAGACGAAAGCGTTCCCAAGACGCGGCGACAATGCTGTATCATAGTACCTGCCGCTGATGTGCTATCGTTGATAAGAGCCACGAGTTTCATTCACTTTGTCCAAACGTCCTGAAATAACGCCATCTTTTCTTTGGAACTCTCGTCCTCAAAAGGTTCAAATATGTAAGCCCTATTATGATTTAAACACTTACGTCTTTTGAGATAATCGACTGAATCTGTACCTTTTCCTTATTGTTAAGTTTCTTATTCATTGCCTCACAGCTCAGTTGGTAGTAACTCTGCCTTCTGCGCTGTAGGTTGTGAGTTCGATCCCCACCCAGGGCAAATATTTGTGTGATGAACATAGATGTTTGTTCTGTGTCTGGGTGTTAATATGTATAATAAGTTATAAGTATTCTATCAGTTATCTGGTTCCCATAGTACAAGCTTTGCTTAGTTTGGGGCTAGATGGCGTTGTGTTTAAAGTCCGCCAATATTTATTTATTTATTTATTTTTATATACTCGTAAGTACATAATTAGTATCAGAATACTACTATAAACTATAAAATTTGCGTCCCACACTCTTCTGTTATTAACATATGAAGGAGAATATGGATAGGTCTTACTGTTACGCCGTTTTTCATCTTCACATATCAGATCATTTGGTTCTAAAATGTCTAGTTACGAGAACGTTGATGCAGCAGGGTAGAAGAAGTAGAAGTCTCGCCTAAAGATCCCAGGGTTAATTACAATAATTGTTCCTCTATAAATCATTTTGGTTACTTATCTTATAAAGAAATTCGGAGTGTGAATTCTTCCCGGGCGTAATCAAATTTATTTAGTTTAACGAGTACATTAATGTTGAGATCCATTACATCAAAATCCATTAAACAACCAAAATCCATTAACCGTTGAAACAATATAATCAGAGCTGGTGTTGTTATAGGATATAATAAATTCAGCAATATTATTTTCGATAATAATTAATATCAGGGTCAAGTGTAAGAAATAGAAAAATCGTTTTTTGTTACGAAATCCCAGGTCATTCAATCGGGAATCGGGATGGTGTAATTTTACATAAAAACTTTAAAAAAAATATAAATAAATAAGCTTACGACTGTAATTTCTAAGTACAGTTGATATCCTGTGCGGATTTATGGTGTCGCGAAATAGACATTTGACAAAGTCATCGAAAATTAGACCTTCAAATACATGCCACTTGGCAAAGCAACTTGTTTATATTTACACTAGCGACCCGCCCCGGCTTCGCACGGGTTTAATACATATAAACTTTGCTTTAAACTATGTAGTGATTCAAATATCCTACGTCATCTTACCATCATCTTTACAACGTTAAAAGTTATGTTCTACATTTCGAAATGATGATATAATTCAGTATTTAAAAAAATTATGGCAATTTTTTCCACAAAAAAAAAAACAGAATTCTTTTACCTTACCTATTCATGTTATCTCAATATAATGTTCACTGCTTTACTGAAATCAAAGCTATTTAAATACGAGTCCCAACTGATTTACGTAACATAATTTATTTCAGTCGAAGCTTTAGAACCTCAAGGGAAATATTTAAACAGAAATTTAGAACCTATTTTAGTATTGTATTTATATTTTTAATCCTCTTTAGTTAGGATTTTTGCTACTTGTACTTAAAAGTATTAGGAGACCAGAACTTTATAGAAGGTCGTGTACTTAAAAACTTGGTACAACCTGATGTCCGTTACTAAAAAGAAAGGGGTTTTTCTTTTTGGTAAATAAATGTTGACAAAGGCGTGAGTAGCCTGTTTGAAAGAAATTTATATAACAATTCAGACATTATTGAAGTTTTCAAATTTGCAAGAAAATAATATTAGCGAAAGTGATGCTTTGGTATTATGCTATACAACAAGTATGTAAGTGTGTAAGTGCGTTGGAATATTAGTTTTTGTGTGTGTATGTGTGAGTGTGCGCGCGTTTGTGTGTGTGTATCTTGTGTGTAAGTAAGACACATTTTAAATTACATTAAACTCTCATTTTAATCTTCAGCTTCATCATAGGACGAGTCAACAATTTCGTTTTGCATTTGTGTAAAGTTAGAGGTGAATGTAAATTCTATAAAGTGGTATAAACTTCCTAAAGTTTCTATCGTGTTTTTTTATATAGTGATGTTTTCTCTTCACTGTTAGTGCTCCTTTGTCATTGATCATAAAATACATAACGTAAAGTATACTCTCGACTTAAGCCATCGAGAATCCTAAAAGATAGAAGTTTGAAACAATACTTAGTTTCCCGGACCTTTTTGTTTGGAAGTTCTTAGATTGTACATAATAATGTTTTTTTGCTTCAATTAAATTTAGCTGTAGCTTTGCAAGGAAGTAAAAATGATTAGCATAAAAAATACTATTTGCATAAGGAGCCATATGAAAATGGCAAGCAACGTTGGTGTCGCTTTGTGGTAATCGCAGTTTGAATATGAATGAAGCATAGCACTCACAAAACAGAACCACAACCAAGTGTTTGCAGAGTTCCTAACGAGGGGATATTGTACTGTATCACTATTATTGAGACGAGTAATAAATGTTTTTGATAAATGCAGAATCGATTTTTCTCGATAACCGCAAAACATACAGTTTTGTTTTTGACAAAAATAACTTAAGGATATATAATCTAGATATAAAATAATTACAGACAGAAACACGATTGGTGAAACTTTTATCGATAGATTTATTTTCCAAAGTTTGTTCTTCAAAAACACTAGTTACGTTTTTAATTAAAACTATGAATAGTTAAACAGTTCATTTTTATATAATTCGTTAGATAATGATACTGTCTAAGTAAATTATACACAGTTTCTTTTTAAGTTTGATGGTTTTTAAGATAATGCAGTTTTGTCACTTTATCCGTCTTATCCGGGTAGACTCAGCCCATACAAAAAAAACAAAATTTCACATATCACCTTAATAGATGTATTAAGGTGATTATGTGAAATTTTGTTTTTTTTAAACAATGATGCGTAAACAAATGTTTATGCATCCGGTAGATGCAAATTCAACTTAAAAAAAAAAGATAGGGTATGTATAGAATTTATTAAAATATAAAAGTTTAGGATCGTAGCAAGTGGAAAGCCTTTATATACCCGTACGAATATGTCGTATATTGACATATCTATAAAAAAATTACGGAGAGACCTCTTGTATAAATATACAATAAATCGCAAAGCATACTTATCTATACTAATATTATAAAGAAAAAAGATTTGATTGTTTGTTAGTTTGTATCGAATAGGCTCCGAAACTACTGAACCGATTTCAAAACTTCTTTTACCATTAAAATCCTACATTATCCCTGATGAACATAGGCTATAGATTATTTTCAAAAACATTAGGGATCCGTATGAAAACATCGATTATGTAACCCAAAGTGTAAATAAAATTTAAAAAAAAACCTTATATTGCGTTTGCTGCAGAAAGTATTGACAATAGAGCAAAGTGATGTACTACAGTTTTATAGAGGACATCAATATCTACAAAAACTTGAGAGGTGTCAAGGGACACCCGGATGGAACGAAGTTCTTTTCGATTAATTAGTGAAGGAATTGTAATAAAATTTTATTTCTTTTAAGTTAAAATAATATGTTTTTTATTATTATCAAATATAATGTAATATAAACTTAATCAGTAGGCTCAATTTTTGTCAATCTAGCTAGTTAGATGAGAAACAAACGCAAAGCAAATAAATAGGTAAGTACCTACCTTCCTAAGTAGATACCACCTACCAACTAAATGGTAATCTCCTACTTGCACAATAAGTCGTTCATTAGTTTACAGTTATGTTGTACTGAACACAAAATAACGTGGGACAAGGGAAGGGGAATCAACTTTGACCTCGACCTCGACCTCGACCCGACCTCGACCCGACCACGACCTCGACTCGACCCGACCTCGACCCGACCTCGACCTCGACCCGACCTCGACCCGACCTCGACCCGACCTCGACCCGACCTCGACCCGACCTCGACCCGACCTCGACCCGACCTCGACGCGACCTCGACCCGACCTCGACCCGACCTCGACCCGACCTCGACCCGACCTCGACCCGACCTCGACCCGAACTCGACCCCACCTCGACCCCACCTCGACCCCACCTCGACCCCACCTCGACCCCACCTCGACCCCACCTCGACCCCTCCACGACCCCTCCACGACCCCACCTCGACACCACCTCGACCCCACCTCGACCCCACCTCGACCCCTCCTCGACCCCACCTCGACCCCACCTCGACCCCACCTCGACCCGACCACGACCTCGACTCGACCCGACCTCGACCCGACCTCGACCTCGACCCGACCTCGACCCGACCTCGACCCGACCTCGACCCGACCTCGACCCGACCTCGACCCGACCTCGACCCGACCTCGACGCGACCTCGACCCGACCTCGACCCGACCTCGACCCGACCTCGACCCGACCTCGACCCGAACTCGACCCCACCTCGACCCCACCTCGACCCCACCTCGACCCCACCTCGACCCCACCTCGACCCCACCTCGACCCCACCTCGACCCCACCTCGACCCCACCTCGACCCCACCTCGACCCCTCCTCGACCCCACCTCGACCCCACCTCGACCCCACCTCGACCCCACCTCGACCCCACCTCGACCCCACCTCGACCCCACCTCGACCCCACCTCGACCCCACCTCGACCCCACCTCGACCCCACCTCGACCCCACCTCCTCGACCCCACCTCGACCCCACCTCGACCCCTCCTCGAACCAACCTCGACCCCACCTCGACCCCTCCTCGACCCCACCTCGACCCCACCTCCTCGACCCCACCTCGACCCCACCTCGACCCCACCTCGACCCCATCTCGACCCCACCTCGACCCCACCTCCTCGACCCCACCTCGACCCCACCTCGACCCCTCCTCGAACCAACCTCGACCCCACCTCGACCCCACCTCGACCCCACCTCGACCCCACCTCGACCCCACCTCCTCGACCCCACCTCGCGACCCCACCTCGACCCCACCTCGACCCCACCTCGACCCTACCTCGACCCCACCTCGACCCCACCTCGACCCCACCTCGATCCCACCTCGACCCCACCTCGACCTCACCTCCTCGACCCCACCTCGACCCCACCTCGACCCCACCTCGACCCTTTCACAACGCGCGATAAGGAACTTCGTTCCAAAAAGTATTTAAGTATTCTATCAGTTATCTAGTTCCCATAGTACAAGCTTTGCTTAGTTTGGGGCTAGATGGCGATGTGTAAAATGTCCACCAATATTTATTATTTATTATTTATTTTTATTATTATTATTTATATATTAATAGATATACTATAGCAAAAAAGTGTCGTGACAACTTTTCGTGACAACTTTTTGTGACAACTTTTCGTGACAACTTTTCGTGACAACTTTTTGTGACAACTTTTCGTGACAACTTTTCGTAAGAATTTTTTCCGTCTAGCCCCCTTTCACAACGCGCGATAAGGAACTTCGTTCCAAAAATCATATGTCTAACTATTAGGGATCCCTATTAAAACTTCGAAAATTTAACCCAAGGTGTAAAAAATTAACCATAAAATCATTAATACACCCGTGCGACGCCGGGGCGGATTGCTAGTTAAAGAATACGAAGTATTTAACAGGCGTAGCTATCATTACTGTTGGGTAGTGACGCTGATGTAATGATGTCGGTTTCGACGTTAAACTCAAGATTAGTCGGTAAACTTTATAGGATCGTCCAAAACCAATTAGTTAATTACATTAAATTCTGATTAAAACCGAAGTACCGCTTAACTGTCCGTATTAAAAGTTTGATGGTCGATCAAAAACTCGATAAATCATAATTCTATACTGCACATGTGTGTTGTTTATACACTTTCCAGACTTATACTGTGCTTCACCTCAATTTGCATTTAATTTTACAACAAAGCAACAAATGCCGCAGTAATGATGGAAAGTTACCTAAAATTCAATTTCGTGGCCGTTCTAAGCATTACTACATACATTAGTACAAAACACTGTGAGGAGCGCCTAGTTATTGACTGGACTATCTCTATTTTTGTCGTCTGTCAGCCAGGCCTGTCAAATAAGCGTTACATGTTGTAATACAATTACAGGTGACAGGCTACAATTCTACAAGTTTCTATTTAATAAAAACTATGACTACGACAAAAATTTTATGATGGAAAATGTACAAAAATTTCATATAATACGAGTAGTTACAATTATACATAATAATTTTAATAAAGATTTTCATTTGACAGGTAATTTACAACTTTCTTTCTTATTTATTTATATAACGGAGAATAGTAATACCTATTTTAAGTTTACCTATTTTGTAAATTGTGATACAATCCTGACAGATTAAATTATGGGGGGCACGATAACTTATGTCAAAACGTCGAGTAGTTGGGAGAAGTGATAACGAACATTTTATGAAAAATTTTATAATAATAAACTGGACATTAAATGTGACAGATTTCACTTTTAATGAAACATTTCGAGTGAGCAAGACTACCTTCGAATATTTGCTAAATAAATTAGGTGCTGATTCGGCACATTTTTTAATCATAGTCTTCATCAAAAAAATAAATTTCATTTTATATTAATTGTAACTTATCACGGCATAATTTGTGAAATTGAATTGACAACATTAAGCGAGTAGTATAGTATTGGGCATTCTGTCCCACCTGTCGCGCAGTCGAACTAGTTCGCCTACGCTCCGTTGTGACAGAATGCCCAATACTAAACGGATTCGTATAAATTAGGTATTTTGAAACTCATTCATCGCTCGGCAATAAATTCCCTGTCGCTCTGGACGGTGTTTCAGAAAATTCAATAATTAAAGTTCGAATTGATCGATCAAAAATTTATATACGCATAAATCTGTCACTTATAATGATATACAACGAATATTTAGTGTACGAACTGAGTGCCGAGCGTCCAGCGAGGCGAGGCGTGCAGCGTTTGTGTCAAGCAGATCAGATGCATTAACACGTAGGTGTCCTGAGTGGCGGTCGAGCGGAGCGCTTCGAAACGCTGAACGAACCACTGCCGCTGGACGCTCGGCACTCAGTTCATACACTAAGTGTATGAACTTAGAGATTGTGTGTGGGGGTGTGTGCGTGTGTGTGTGTGTGTGTGTATTTTGTTATAGTTAACAGATAACTGATTTCTAAGACAGGTTTTAAACTTCATTTTATTTAATCAAATAAAACAAAGGTCTTTTAATTATTTCATTTTATTTATCAATAAAAAGCCTTGGATGTTCTTCGAACAATTTGTCGGCCAAACGCACAAAATCTTGTAATTTACGCCACTGCGATGTATCCGTATCGGTTTGGAACTTTATACGAACAAGTGCCTTCTTCCATAACGCCATGGAGTCGGTGTCACGCGCATCGCTTGTTTTGTACACTTTACAATCGACATAATATTCACCATTAGTGTTTGCATTTCGTCGCTCGCTGCCATTGGCCACACGGTTTACGAAGAACGATGATAAAACAGGTCGTTTGCTCGATGTCCCCTCGTTGAACTCTGCATCACTTTCGTTATTCGGACTGATACCGAATACATCCATAGGACGGGTCTTTGTTTTATTACTGAAACAACATAGAAAACAAAATGGTTAGTTACATTATTTCTTACTCAAATCAAATGTCTCTGAAAAAAATTATAAGGGTCAAAACGCACTTGCTACTTTTAACATCAGTGATCAACAGTAGCTTTTCGGAAGCTCGAACACTTCAAGCAGTACACATACGAAACCTAGTCGCAACAGTCATATCGCCATTTGTCGTTTTTTTTTTGAGTAGCGACTGAACGCTAGAATGGAACGCAGTTAGTAGTCAAACGCGATGCAGCTTCGAAGCGTTCGAACGCAGCAAGTCACTAAAATACGATATACCTAACAACAATGTCAGTCACAAAATCATCAATCACCGTCAATACTAAATGTATCACGGGTGCTTACAGCTAAATTCTAAAATTAATTTAATACTCGCACTGCGTTATCTGAATATCAAAGCAAAGTATTTTACTCAACATTGTTTTACAACAAAATTTTGTTTACCTTGATTGCGATGAATCTATTGACGATTCTGACTTGCGCTTCCTGTTGTTGTTGGTGGCAGGCTGCTTGCGTGTGAGTTTAGTTTTCTTTTCGATGAATGCAGTTGGATGATAGACTTCGCACTCAGATTCAGACCTGAAATATAGATGTAATAACATTTAATAAAAATCGTAAATGCAAATAGATCAATGGTTTTGGTTAAAACATTCTCAAAATGTTTTTTTTTTATCCTATAAGTACACAATACAGTACAAAATATGTTATATACTGTATTGTACGCTAAAATGCATAAAATATTATGATTTATTTATATGCGCAATGAGCCATCTCATTGCGGTCTAGACGATTTTTCTGACAACCTTAGGAAGGACAACATGATAATACAGACAAGTAAAGAGAAAAATAGTACACAATTAAAAAAAAAAAAAAAAAAAAAAAAAAAAAAAAAAAAAAACTTATTAAGTACACTTACATTTCTTATCATACTTACATGTTTTCAATCAACGGTTGTTTTAATGAGAAGGTGGGAGCTTGATGCTTCACCAACTGATGACGGCAGGCGGAGCAGAAGATGTCAGCGAGCGGCAGCAGGTTAGCGATCAACACCGAGAGTAACAACAACTAGTAGTTGTATACTAATGAATGAGCGTTCGCAACGTACTTCTTGAAGACTGTATCCACACTTGAATACTTAAATTCGACTGTGTTTAGGTCTCCGAAAACATGTAGCTTATAAATCAAAATCGTGTGTGTGTGTGTGTCTGTTTTTTCTTGTATGTATTATATCAACGCAAAAATGAAGAGTCATGAATTAGATCACAAACAGTTTCGACACGAATCAAATTGTTAATGCAGCGAAAAACCCTAGGGCTGACTAACTAAACTATGTTATTAATTAACAAGCAACGATATTTACATTAATAAGGTAAATATGTACGCATGCCATCCTTACCTAAGATAGCTGATTTATGCGAATGTGACTTTGCTGACCAGAAAAAAAATATATTAAGGTTGATCAAAGTCCAATAAAACTGACAAATAAGTATTACGAAATATGGAAATATGAAATGGTTACTTTATTGGAAAAAGGTTGTATGAATATTTTTAATATCAGGCTCATATGACTAATGTAATAGTCTGTGCGGTGGTTGACTGAATTATTAACGCGAAATAAATATTAATAATTTAGGAAAATAAAGGTAAATATTAAAACATTTTATCATGAGTGTTATACGTATTACATTTCATAGTATTAACTTAATTAAGTTATAGATATGTATATTCTATTTTTCAGGATGCGTAATTTACATCAACTTGTGTAGAAAAGTGTGGTTTGGAATTTGGTCTGCACAAAAATTTTATCAAGTGGAATCATCATCAAATAGAGATCATAATTCGAGAAAAATAAAATAGGTATATATTTACTCACATTTTTTCACGAGTGATAAAAAAATACTCTATTAGTACCTCTGAATAGAGTTTTTTTTCAGTACTTACTTTATTAAATCGTATATTATTGTTTGTTATTTTCAGAAAACATTTTTTTAAAACCTTTTGAATCTCCCGGAGATGTTTCCGTACAAGTCAAGATATAACATAGCATAACGTTGAGAAGTTTGGCGTGAAATTCAATGTAAATAATTTAGGATAAAAGGTAAATATTATACTTAGCATTTTTCCCACAAGGGAATAAGCAAATAAAATAGTATACTGCCGTACAGATTTAATTAAATAATTTTGTATGTTATTTTCAGGAAGCGTCTGATTGACTTTTGTTTCCGATTTTCTACTGAGATCACACAACAATATTTGCATTTACATAATATAATAGAGGACAAAGGGCTGTGCGGGAATTTGGATACAAATACGAGATGCATGAAGTACTACATTAATTGGTATTTAAGGTTTCTATCTATTTTACTGTTCTGTATCAATGGAAGGGTTGAAAATCTAAAGGATCCAAGTATCATTTCTTTTTGTGTTCTTTGTTGTAATTTGTATATTACACAGATTGTATTTTCATAAAAAATATTAACATTTAAAACTTTGGCTCATAGATCCTTTAGATTTTCAACCTTTCAGTTATTCTCTTTACTTTTACGTTTATACATTTTTTATTTTAACAAAATGCCTCATTGCTCGGTTTGCGATGTTAATGTAGATAATCGTTGCTGGACCAGTCACTTACGAACTAATAAACACAAAAATAATAGTACTGTACCTCTTATTGAAAACGTTGAAATCTTACGATCATCGTTTAAAGGCCGTATTATTTCTTACAGAGTTATTGCATCCAAAGATGAAGCAAATAATTTTCCAGAAACATTTTTTAGTAATATTCGCGAACAGGTTAAATCTTTAATCGATGATTCACTTAAAAAACACATTTCAGTAAAAATTAATTTTCAACTTTTTTCTTTATTTCTATTGTACAAAAATGATTTACAAGAAATCAAATCTTTCGCCACCAAAAATTTTGTCATACATTTTAATTATGATTTTAATACTATTTATGAAACGGTTGTCACGTCGTTGTTGAAAAAAATTGAAGAATTCGAGGAGAGAGACAGTGGATGGACATTCTTGAGTAATTTACATTTAGAAGTTAATGTTAATAAGTATCAGCCACTTAGTGGGTCTTATTTTATAGATTTACCTAAGTTCATAAAAAACAAAAAAGCGTGTTTGAATATTCACAATAATGACAATTATTGTTTTATGTGGTGCATTGTGGCTGCATTGTACCCAACAAATCAACATCCAGAGCGAGTAACATCTTATCCTCACTTTCACGATGTTTTAAATATTAAGAACGTTTCTTTTCCCGTGACTTTTTCAGATATAAGTATTTTTGAAAAAAATAATCCTTCTTTAAATATATACGTATACGGTTTAAAAAAAAATAAGGTAATAATAGGTCCTCTCTACAGACCTCAATCGTGTAAGGGTAAATCTAAGAGTATTCATCTACTGTTCTTAGAAAATAATAGTTCATCCCATTATTGCCTTATCAAAGATTTGCCTCGTCTTGTTAAAACCCAAATCACAAAACATCATAGTAAATTATATTTTTGCGAAAGTTGCTTATTGTTTTTTCCTACTCCTAAACAAATCGATGATCATCTGTGTGGAGGAATCGTAACTGTTTTACCTGAAAAGGGGTCTGTATTACAATTTAAAAATCATGATAGAAAACAAAATATTCCATTTGCCATATACGCAGATTTCGAAACATTACTGGAACCAACATCCGCTAGTGAACCCGACACTGCTAATACATCATTTTTACAACGACACGTGCCTGTAGCATTTGCCTATAACATTGTTTCCTCGTTAAATTATGCTTTTAATGATGAGGTATTTAAAAGTTATCGTGGTTTAGACTGTGTTTCAAAATTTATAGACTCTCTTTCTGCTGATGTTAAAAAGATTTACAAAATACTAACCGAAACCCAGGTCATGACATTTACAGAAGACGATGCGCGAGATTTTCAACAAGCCTATAAATGTCACATATGTGAAAACCTACTTTGGACTAGTAAAGTTAAAGATCATTGTCATATAACAGGGCGATACCGTGGCGCCGCTCATAGACATTGTAATCTACAGTATAAAATACCTAAATTCATACCAATATTTTTTCACAACTTATCAGGATACGATTGCCATTTATTCATAAAAAAATTAGGTGAAATGCCGGGAAAATTGAGAATTATTCCAAAGACTAAAGAAAAATATATTTCGTTTTCCAAATTCATTCAAATTGCTGATAATGAATACGTTCAAGTACGATTTTTAGATTCCTTTAATTTTTTAGGAGCTAGCTTAGACAAGCTTGCAAGAACTATGCATAATAATGACTTCATTACTCTACGCTCTCAATTTCCTAACAATGATCAATTTAATTTGCTAACAAGGAAGGGTGTATATCCTTATGATTACATGACTAACTGGAAATGTTACGAGCAAACAAAGTTACCGTCAAAACAACATTTTTTTAGCGTTCTAACTAACCAAGCTATTTCAGATGAAGATTATAAACATGCTTGTTTGGTTTGGGACGAATTCAATATAAAAGATTTAGGTGAATATACCGATTTATATTTGAAAACAGATGTTCTTTTACTAACTGATATATTCCAGAGTTTTCGAAAAACTTGTAAACAGCATTACAAACTGGACCCTGCGTTTTACGTAACCGCCCCTAGTTTATCATTTGATGCAATGCTACTGAAAACGGGTGTTCAACTTGAACTCGTTTCTGACTTAGCCATCGTGCGAATGATTCAAAACGGTATTAGAGGTGGTTTGTGTATGTGCTCCCATCGCTATGCAAAAGCTAATAATAAGTATTTAACAAATTGCGATGCTTCAAAACCACAATGTTTTATAGTTTATTTGGACTGCAATAACCTTTACGGTTACAGTATGTGTCAATATTTACCCTATTCAGATTTTAGATTTTTAAATAAAAATGAAATAAACCAATTACAAGTTGAATGTATTGATGATAATGCGAAATGGGGCTTCATACTAGAAGTCGATCTGTTTTACCCTGAATCCTTACACAGCGATCATAATGACTTACCTTTTTGTCCTGAAAAATGCATACCTCCCGGAGGTAAAACTAAAAAACTTGTTTCAAATCTATATAATAAGTATAACTATGTAATTCATTATGTGCATTTAAAAAAATGTTTAGAGCACGGTTTGATACTACGCAAAATTCATAGAGTCATCACATTTAGACAAAGTCCCTATTTAAAGCAATATATCGAATTAAATACACAACTACGACAAAAGGCAAATAGTACATTTGAACAAGATTTCTTCAAGTTGTTAAATAATAGCGTTTTTGGAAAAACCTTAGAAAACACTGAAAACAGAGTGTCTGTTCATTTGGTTAATCAGTGGAATGATGCGAATAATAAAACCAAAAAGTCCTCCTACGCCGAGAGACTCGTGAACAACCCCTATTTTCATAGCGCATCAATTCTTTCTGAAAACTTAGTAGCGATACAAATGACACCAGATCAGTTAATTTTAGACAAGCCTATATATATTGGTTTTACCGTTTTAGAACTGTCTAAATCACACATGTACCACTTTCACTATAATATTATCAAACCTATTTATGAGGAAAAAGTGAAATTATGTTATACAGACACAGATTCTTTTATTTACGAAATATATACTAATGATTTTTATCGCGATATGAAACATTGGTTTTTGCAATACTTCGACACCAGTAATTATAATGAAAAAAATGAATTTATGTTACCTCAAATTAATAAAAAAATTCCTGGACTTTTTAAAGATGAAATGGGAGGAAAAGTTATAACAGGTTTCGTTGGTTTAAGATCTAAACTTTATTCAATAAAAACAGAAGACAAAATAATAAAAAAAGCAAAAGGAGTTAAATCTTGTGTAGTTCGTGATCTAAGTATCACAGATTACGAAAATGTTTTGTTTAATAGTGAAGTCATTCGTAGGAAAAATATTGTGTTTAAATCCCTTAAACATGAAATATTTACGCAAAGTGTAAACAAAATTGCACTCTCTAGCAACGATGATAAACGCGCGATATCTAATTGTAAGATCGCAACCCAAGCATGGGGTCATTGCTCATTTTTAAAATAAGTAATTTAATTATGTAATGTTTATGTAACATGCACTAAAATTCTTGTACCCTAATTTTAATAAGACGTAGTTATAAAAACATAACCACTCAACCATTGTATTTCTAAATAATGTCCTAGTAGGTACGTACTCGTATAATAATATAATTATGTTTAGTAATTATTCTGTATCTGTAGATTCTAAGCACCTACATAAGTGTAATTAATGTTTATTAAATGAATTTTATTATTAATTAATTAATATTGTTTTATTTGTCAACACACCGTTTAATTATTGTTAACCATTAAAAATATAAGCGAATTAGGTTCATATCAATAATTCGCAGGTAACGTCGCAGGACGATGCTAGTTTACGATTGCGATATATGATATACTGCATGTCAATGACACTATAAATGCAAGGTTGCTATTTGTGCATGGTCAAGTTCATACACGTTTAGGGTTACCAACTTTTTTGACAAAAAAAAAACGTATACAATGGTTTGAATAGGATAAAAATAAAGTATTTGGAAGAAAAAAGTATTTTTAAAATTGTATGTTTTTATTGCTTTAAAATAAAAACGTATTTTTGTGTGCTTTTAGCATTTGCTAACAATTTTTTGCTATTTTAAAATATTTCAAAGCTGGTTTGATAACATAATTTAAGTTAACGTAAATAAGCAATTCGTTTTTAATAAAATCGAATACTTTTTATTTCTCTCGCCACTTCAGATGCATTACTGAAAAAGCTCTCTCAGTGAAAGCTGAAGTGGCGTGAACGGAGAGTAAATGAGAAATAAGTTTTTCTACATTTGGTACATCTATTTTTTTACCTACATCTGTTTTAATTTTTAAGTACCGTATTTATCCATAACAAGTGTTTTGATTTTACACATCACAGTAAAGGTTGAAAATAAAGTATTTTCACATACTTTATTTGTATGCAAAAGTATAAAGTATAATTACCAAAAATAACATAAGGTACGTTATTATAAAGTATGGTTGGCAACCCTATACACGTTTCAAATCAACATTCGAACGACTTTTATTTCATGATTAGCCAGTGGTATTTCTTGTGGTGTACGTGTTAATCATGTCAACGGTAAGCAAAATATTTATTTTAAATCTAATTAAAAATTATACTGTAGGTAACGATTATTTTCACTGAATAGATGTTAATCAATTTTATTTTTTGTTTCAGATTTGCGATTCAGAAATCGTATTCAGCCAGTACGCTCAGGATCCTTACGAAAGACTCCCTGAGATGATTTACAACGAACCACCGCACTGCAGTCAACTTACAAAGGAAAAGTCCCGATCTAAACGACAACGTCGAGAAAAGCCTTCTCATAAGAAACAGCCAACGAAATCATTCGTGATGAGTAAACTGCATCGACGCGGGATAAAGCTGATAAAAATATCAGTTATCGATCTCTGCAATAACAATACCAGTGACAGTGATAGTGATAGTGAGAACGTTATAATAAATGCACAGTACATTGTGAAAGACGCTATTGATAGTGTTATGGACGATACGGAATCATTAGTTAAAAAAATATCGAAATCTTTGATAGACAGTGATTTTTAATTTACATCAATTGTATTCAGGTCGAAATTGACATTTTTACATGTTACTGGGCTGAACTCGCAAAAAGACTATTATTCACGCTATATTACAAATAAGTATGTATTTTATTGTTTTTATTAAGTTTTTTAGTTATATTAAGTTTTGGGTGTTGTAACTTCACTATCGCATTAGGTTAAGGCCTGTAATGGTAGTTTTAAGGCATTTAAAATAAATAAATAAATAAATCTATATATATATATATATATATATATATATATATATATATATAATTGATTGATTTGCATCCTGGTCAAATTTAAAGACGAAATTATGCTAATGATTCTCGACCCAAATCAATTTTTTTGTGGAACAGTGTAGGGTATTAGTATAGGTAAAGTTATGAAATAAATACACTTTTATAAAAAATTATGATTTTTATTTACTAAAAACCTGAAATACACATTTCATTACAAATTCAAATATTTTTTAATACACAACACATTTTTTAAAGCACAATTCTTTAAATGTTTAGTACAATTTAAATTATTGTTCCCGTCACAGTACTTGTTATACAACACAGATAAATTAGAACAGTTTTTTTCACCGAGGTCTGACACATTGCAATTCTCACAAAGATCCTTAATCCACTTAACTTTTTCCAAACCTTTTACAATGATATCCTTATTTTCTAGATAAGGGACGATTATACGTCTGAATTCTCTGTAATCAATATATCCTTCATTCCATTGAATACCTCTGTTCTTTTCCAACCACTTCACTTGTCTTTTTTCATCAGTTGTTAAATATTTGAATAAATATGGTGGTTTTACTAAGAACAATTGTGTATAATCACGAGTAGCGAACGCTAATTCTTTTACTATAAAGTCGTTGCACAGGTCTTTAAATCCTTGAACATCTAATATGATGGTATCCTGATTCATGATATTTTTTTCACAGTATTACTCAGTGGCTTATATTCAATTATACAGTCATTCAATATAAGACAGTACGCGGCAGTTTGATCTGGTATATCAGCATCACTTTCAAATTCCACTCTAACGTCCACAACCGAACCTGTCTTCAAATTATCTGCTTGCCTAGAGCAGTCGATAACAAATAACGGCGCTAAATCTTTAAATTGTTTCTCACTTAATATGGGCTCTGGACGACGTCCATAGTATGACTGTTGAAATTTAACATATTGTTCGTATAATAAGACGATGTTGTTATTTGCGAAATTCACGTTTAGGTTCTCATATGGAAAGTAAGTTGAATTGAGATACACTCTAACGCTGCGAATATGACAGTGATCGAAATGAGACATGTCAGAACTTGCATTATTTTTTCTATTTGTTTGTAGGCCAATAATAATATATCTTGGTTTTTCTATTTGAGACGAAGTTTTGATCGCCCAAGTATGTTTTGTAGTTTTAGGTAAAGCTGGATATTCATACAGATCCCAATTTCTAAATACCAATTGAAGCGAGCGATCTCTTTCTAACAGTTTCAAGAAATTTATTTTTTCTTTATCAGATATTTTGATATGTGGCACACGCCAAATAATTTTATTTATTTGAACGTTTTCTACAATTTCACCGGTATTTAGTTTTACAGCATTCAAGTTTGTGTTACTTCTTAGTAATATGAGTTCGTGTCTACTATTTATCACAACTTTTTTAAAATCTTCTGCAAAGCCCATAATGTTACAGAGTGGTATAGAAGCGGAAAAATTGCCTCCGTTAGTATTTTTTATACCATCAATATTCCATCCCCAAGAATTAGCTATCTTAGATTCACTTTCGTTCATTGATATTAAAGATTTCATGGTAGTGGTTACGCCCGCATTTTTTATTTTATCTATCTCCACTCCATTTAGCTCATACCTTATATCTTGAAACAAGTATAATAAAGCGTTATTTGTGAATTGAACACTAGGAGCGGGATCCTTAGAATCTCTCTTTCTGACGATAAGATTCCCTTCCAAATACAAGGTGCTTTCGGATGGTAGTACATATAGATCCTGTTGATTGATTGGTATGCGGATTTCATCATTTGTATTAAAACTAGTTACGTAGGGTTTGTAAGAATGATATTCAATTCCTTCTACACTATTGTCGTAAGACGGAGTCGACAAAACATTTAAAATATTCATTTTAATAGACCGATCGCTTTTAAAAATGCCTTATTGTCTTTCGTTAATTTTATTTTCTTCTTAGAGCGAGCTCTTGTATGATTGATTCCTTGATTCAAACTGATGTGTGTAGTTTGTTGATGCTTATATTTATTATAATCGATCATTTCTTCTTCTAAGATGTAAATACAACTGCACCTCTTCACCACGTAAATTGATTAAATGATTATTTATATCTAAAAGTCTAATATTTATGCAGCTTATATTGCTTTGGTTAATGGGGAAGTAAATTGCGTTTTTAGGTATTTCTATAATCCTATATCCAGGTGGCACGTTTAGTGCAAATTCGTGAATAATATGACTTGTTTCACCGTTTATGTAGGAGCCGCTTACAATATCACATTCAACCCTGATCACGGTTGTGGGTAATATGTTTACTGGAAACTGTGACACATGCCATTTATTGGCTTTCAAGATTTGTTTTTCGAACCCTAACAAGCTTCTAAAAGTATTTTCCTTAGAAAAATTAATATCTTTTGTACAGTACAAAGTAGCTTTCAATGTGTTGTTATTACACTGTAGTTTGATTGATGCATCCCTTAATTCAGATTTTAAGTAATCATTAATATCTTGTAATTCATAAGTTCCTTCCGGTATTTCAATAACGTTGTTAGATCCATAGAATAACTTATTGGTAGTTTTATCAATATTTGGAATGGAATTAAATGTTGAAATATGTATTAAAGCACATTCATACTGTCCATCTAATTGTAAGGTGTTTGGGTAGTACGTGGTTAAACTTGATGAATTTCCTGTTATCGACAAAGTGAGTGACATCTTGCGAATGGTGAAAATAAAAGAATGATATATATTTTATACGTTTTTATTCCAAAAATTCAATAGATATTCTAAACATAAGTGACCACAATTAACTGTATTGAATGACTGATATCTTGTATAGTTATAGAAAACATTACAATTATTAAAATAATACATAATTTCTTTGGGCGGTTTCAAGTCGCCAAAACTATCAAAATATTCACAATAGTCATAAACTTTAACATAAGCCACCCAGTGCGTCCCCTCGTTCCTAGACTCATCCAAATTAACAATACCACATTCAATATCTTTTGGTGCTTTTGGTAATTGATCTCTCATAAAAACTCCTCTGAAGTGAGGGATGTCACATGCGTACTCTATTATGTCTATATTACTTAGAGGACGATTAGGTAGCTTACATTTCAGTTTTTTGAAGATTTTATAAATAAACCGTGACCATTTCTGTGCGATTTAATGTATAGACCCTTGCCTAATACTACACCCTCCATAGCTTTGTTATGTCGTTGTGTTTCTTGCAAATTTTTCTGAGCGGATTTGTAATCATTAATGGTTTTTGCAATGCCAGCTGCACCACCAGCTAAGGTTCCTAAAGCTGATAAACCAGCAAAAATTGGGATCAAAGGTAGAATGCCTCCAGTTTTTGGTATAGGTATCACACGTGGTATCCGAATTTTCTTATTGTTTGGAAATACTTTCTTAGCCGCAGAATAAGCAGCGTTGATTAAAGATTTACTATCATTGTGTTTAAATTTCTTGATTTTAGATCTTATTTTTGATACAAATTTTTTAAACGTTTTGATGCCAGCCCCTGTTTTAAGTTTGGTTTTCATAACTTTACTGACTAACCATGAGCTTAGTTTTTCACCTTTGCCTGCATCTTTTGAATTAAGTCGTTGTTTTGCCATATTTAGAAGTTGTAAATCAGCTTTATGACGATAAGGTAGATCTGTATGATTTGCATATGCTATGTCGTGTTGCATACAAGCGTCGTCTAGTTTATTCACCCCGCGATCACCTCGTAGTAAACGTTTCTGAAGTTTTGTGCCAGGTCCACAATAATTGTAACCAGGCAAATGAACTTCAAACGGTAAATTATTAATGATAGTATTAACTAATCCACCGCCTTGCATCACCAAAGTTGTAATGAAATAAATATGACAAAACTTCCTATTTAATAACAATTTTAGCCTAGAATTGCAGTTTTCTCAATCCAACTATTTTCATCATTGCTTAGACCTAACCATTTCACAAACAGCTTATTTCCTTTCTTTTTTAAAACTTTTTCGATCAAATAAACATCAGGATAGCTAGTCTTTTGCAATTCGTGTTCATAGAAAGTTCCCAATATAGTATGCTTTCGTTGATCTTCTAAGTGATATGTTACGGGAACCGTATTTTTAATATTTTTTATCGTAAATAGTTCTGTTGACCAATTAGGAGTATAACCTTTCTCAAAATGCTGTTTGTATTTACTTATTCGAACGTAGTCACCGACTTTGAACTTTGGGATCCGCTCACTCTTTGCTGATATATATTTATATGTTTTTTTAATATTTTCTTTAATAAGGTATTCGTTAGATTTATCTACATTGATTGGTTTATATTTAATAGTACGATGTTTTGTATTGTTATACGTTTTTAAGACAACTTCTAGCAATCCTAACCAGTGATAACTTCCATTTAAACTAAAGCATTTATACAATTTATTTTTGATTGTTTTAATTAACCGTTCAACAATCGAAGCCTTTTTGGTAGAAAAAGTCGAGTAATGGTTTATATTGTTTGTTTTCATGAGAATTTTAAACGTGTTATTATAAAATTCTGTTCCCAGATCAGTTTGTAAATTAACAGGTTTACGATGACTGCTGTATAATATAGATTCGAATGCATTAGTAACACAAATTTTATTTTTTGATTTTATTGGCACAGTCCAAGCATATTTTGAGAAACAGTCAATCACCACTAAAATGTAGTTGAATCCTTTATTATACTTTCTTAAGTTTTGCATATCTATCAGATCTGCTTGCCATAAGTCATCTATTCCTTTTAGAATAACAGGTCTTCGAAGAAAATTTCTTCGTGCTTGCTTGTGTATTTCGTTGACTATTTGTTGTTTCGTCATTATGAAGATTTCTTAAGTAATTTATCAATTTCTGGTTTGGTATAAAACTTCTCTTCCAAATGAGTCTGAACCTCTAACATCTTTGTTTTTATAGCAGCTTGCACGAAATTTTGCATGTCTGTCCTAGTTTGTAAACGCAATTTCCCATTTAGTTTATTTAATTCTTTTACAATATTATCGTGGAAATTATCAACATAATCCTTATTCACGGCTTCATCTGATTCTAAGGGTAATCTAATACCTCTTAGTCGTGATGATTTTAAATCAAACTCTCCGTTTTCTGATTTTGTTAAGACATTATCATAACACTCAAATAGTTCTGACAGACGCAATCTTTTATGAATATAGTGTCCGAATTTATCCACATTCATATTAAAAGTGTACTTTATTCAAAGGCTGGTAGTAAAATGAAAAAAATCCTATTAAAAACCTTTTATTTAAGTATTTATAATTTTACTTTCACGCAATTCTTCAATAATAGATATAATTTCATTGTCTAATCCAGTGTTGCCAGCATCTCGAGATGCAATTAATAACTTTAACCTCTCTACCAATTCATTTGGATCGTCCCAATACACATAATCTATGTTTGTTTTCCATGTTTTTATTAAAGGTAATCCTTTTCCTTTGTGTTGTGTTTGAAGTTTGAAAAGAGGTTTTACAACTTGTAAATATTTTTGTCCTTTATTACTTTTTATTGGTTTACTTGGATCGTAGTCTCGTCGATGAGCATTGGTGTTTAGTAACATTGATTTATAATTTTGCAAATCAGTGTCTGTAACCACACTTAAATCAATGTCTTTTTTTAGCAGCAACTGTTTTATACCAAGTGTATTCTGATATTTGCGTCCAGCTACTACGATATTTTCATCGTCGATTGTTATGCGAGCTGAACCTAACATTAATTTCCCGTTTTCTAATCTAACGCCAAATGGAACATCTGCTAATGCTTCTGATGATACTGACCAGGATGATGAATCGCAGCCTTGATTGCTTTCTACAATTGATTGATATGAAGAATCACTTTCGTTGTCAGATTGAGATTCGTCTAAATTGCTGTCTTTTGCAATGTTACTTTCAGGGGTAACAATTCTTTTTTGCATAATGCTCTCTGTAAATGGTACTTTAGATCTTTCATCGTCAGCAGCACGAAGGAGAGAATGATTATTTGCGTTAGCAAATAAGTTGAGAGGTTCAGTCACAGGCTTGAAAATTGATTCCATCATTTGTTTATTATCAATATCAATATTCCTCATCAATTTAACTTTTTTCTTTACAGCTTCTGCAGCATTCACAATTTGTCTTTTCAATGATTGTTCCATAATGATAACAAGATAGTGTTCAATTGAGCGTTGTATGAAAAGTAACGATGTCATAAAAGTAACTGATTTATATATTTGTTGTTCTAATCAAATACTACAAAAGTGTCAAATTTATTTCTATAACATCCTTTATTTTTAGAACAATCTTTATTAATTACAACATAATTAAAGGGTTCTTTCCAAATTTCTGAACACATTTTGCGGAATTCAATCCATGTCATGTCTGTGTTCACGTGCTCCTCATAAACATGTCTTAAATTGATATCGTCTTGCTTAAAAAGTATAATCAAGTTCGCATTGTCTCTAACTAATTGTTTTGGAATTTTACTATACGTTTGGTTCAGATAAAAAGCATCAATATTTTTGTGTCTTCCCATCGCAAAGTAATCACGCATATTATTTTGATTTTCACAAGCAACATCATCAAAAATAATAATAGAATTTGGTTTTGCGTCCTGAACCCTTAATACTTCCTCATTTCCCTGATATTTCTGAAGTGAAACAAAAGGTACGAGATGTAAAACCTTTTCTAAATAAACGTACTTCGGTTGTTGTAGAGTTTTCGAATAAACATAAACATTTTGAAATCTTAAGCCATTTTCATGTAAAAGAAGACCAATTAACAAATTGGTTTTTCCACAGTTAGAAGGCCCGCATATGATACATCGTATTGAATTAGGCAATAATTCACCATGACGGGAATCGGTCTGACAAACTTCCTCGCAGATTGTGTTAAAACGCATTGATTGTGGTTGTTTTACAAATTTCATGATTTGAGTGGGCAGTAGTTTGATTGATAATGAGTAATTATACTCATCACATTAATATTTATTAACGTATGTAGTAGACTGAAGACTTCATTCATCGACAACGTGTATATCGTCTTATCATCAGAAACAGTGGTGGGTAGTTTGGCCTACGTGGAGGTGTTAAGAAGAGTGAAACAGTGGATCAAAATGCATAAAACCTAATTCTGATTTTTTTGAACGAATAATCCGAATCCGTTTAGTATTGGGCATTCTGTCACAACGGAGCGTAGGCGAACTAGTTCGACTGCGCGACAGGTGGGACAGAATGCCCAATACTATACTACTTAAGCGACCAGGTTATTTTACAACTTCTATAGTTTTATGGAACGGTTTGTGGACGTGACTATGGTAAAAATATTTAGTACGTACCTAGTAGGTTTTTTTTTTACATTTTGGTAGTTTTTATGAAATTGTCATTGTCGTACAACTCTACAATTAACACATTTTTTTTATAAATTTGTTGTATTGTAACGTTTATCGCTAACCCTCGTATTCAAGAACGACACTATGAGAACACGCACCCACAGTGGACGAAATCTTTTTTCATAAACATCACTTTATGTGTTGAGCGGCACTATGGCGCACGCTGCCGTGTGCCTTTAGAGCTCAACTTTGGCTAGAGGCACACGACAATGTGCCTCTAGTCACACTATGCAGTGTCGAACAACACATAAAGTGATTTTTATGAAAAAAGATTTCGTCCACTGTGGGTGCGTGTTCTCATAGTTTCGTTCTTGAATACGAGGGTAAGTGTCGGATCCCACACTAGAAGACTGCCATTTTTATGAGATACATTTCAGAGTATGTATAAAATAGTTTATTTTTAGTTGTTAGTTATTTTTTATGTTTATTTAGGCTGGTAAAAAATGCCTTATCATTAGGTTGACCTTTTTTATCTCATTTATATGTGCAATAAAGTATTAATAAATAAACTGTATAAAACTAATGCGTTTGTTATAAATATAATTAACACGAGAAGAAATGAAATAGAATCACGACTGTAGTCTAGAAGATGGTAAACTTCCTGTCAGATCTCCAGGCGCTCAGGTTCTTGAATGGGCTTATAGAGAGTGTTAAGAGGCACGTCCAAACATAAGTTTCAGTATTCCATAAGTGACAGGTTGCAAGCCCATCGCCGCTTGTAAGAAAAAATATAATTTACTTCACTTTGGTATTTTATGGTTCCATACCCAAAGGGTAAAAACGGGACCCTATGACTAAGACTTTGCTGTCCGTCTGTCTGTCTGTCACAAAGCTGTATCTCATGAACCGTGGTAGCTAGACAGTTGAAATTTAACAGATGATGTATTTCAGTTGCCGCTATAACAACAAATACCTACTAAAAACAGAATAAAAACATTTAGGTGGGGTTCCCATACACAACAAACGTGTTTTTTGCCGTTTTTTATAGATAATGGTACGAAACCCTTCGTGCACGAGTCCGACTCGCACTTGGCCGGTTTTTTATACTAAGCGAGTAAAGTAGCGTTTTACCGAATAAGCGATGTTAATGTCGCATGTAATCAAAATTGATATTAAACCATTACGATCCAACAAGCGACAACAGTTAACATAATTATGTAAGAGTTGAAGCGCCCTTTTAGTGGTGCTGCTGTTGCCACTTTACTAATAGGTGTGCGATATGAAACTTTAAAGTTTGAGCGAGTCTGACCTAACTGCTTACAGCTGTTGAAAATTACATTATCGTAATAAAAACAACGATGTTGTACAAACTCACTTTCGTGATTAAACAAAATAAAATTTTCTACCATACTTGAAATTAAATTAAAAAAACTGGCCAAGTGCGTGTCGAGCCACACGCAATGTAGAGTTTTTTAGCTTTATATTTATTTCACAAACGGATCCCATAATCGAAAAATTGTCTTCATAAACCTTACTTTTTTTAATGACTTATCCAACGACTCACACACCATAAGGCATGCGAGAAAAAAAATAACATCCCCACTTTAGGTGTACCAAAAAACTTGTAATCAAGATTTTATTCAACGACTTTGTTGACATTGCTAGTATGTATTGTATATATTCTAGCTTTCCAGCACTTATACGAGTAATAAATGTTTTTGATGAATGCAGAATCGTTTTTTCTCAATAACCGCAAAACATACAGTTTTGTTTTTTATGACAAAAATAACTTAAGGATATAATCTAGATAAATTACAGACAGGAACACGATTGGTGAATCTTTTCTTGATAGATTTATTTTACAAAATTGGCTCTTAAAAAATACTAGTTTCGTTTTTAATCAAAACTATGAATAGCTAAACAGTTCATTTTTATATAATTCGTTAGATAATCATACTAGCTAAGTAAATTACAGACAGTTTCTTTTTAAATTTGATGGTTTTCAAGATAATGCAGTTTTATCACTTTTTCCGTCTTATCCGGGTAGATAAGCCTATACAAAAAGTCAAAAATTTCACTTATCATCTTAAACTCTCTGAGCTAAGCTGCGGACAGACGGACGGATGGACATGACGAATCTATAAGGGTTGTCTTGTAGACTATGAAACCCTAAAAAGATCCTCAAGTACGGACGTCCTCTCAAATCTCCCACGTCCAACCATTAGTAATGGTCCATTATATTTGGCTCATGCCCACATTTTGCAGTAGTTAGCATTCCATGTACATACACACTATCAAAGTTACGAGCGGTATAGTTTAATGCACAGACATAGAAGTATTTAATTAGATAATTATGATGAAACCTTAGTGAGTTACCGTGTTAGCGCCTGCGAAGGTTTCTGAAAATATAATATACTCGCTCCACCAAAACATAGTGTCTGGCGAAAGTCCGGAGGTAGCACTATAATCTAGTAAAGCTCCCTTAGCACACTCGAATCACTCCCATGTCCATATAAAAACCGGCCAAGTGCGAGTCGGACTCGCGCACGAAGGGTTCCGTACCATTATCTACAAAAAACGGCAAAAAAACGTTTGTTGTATGGCAGCCCAACTTAAATATCTATTTTATTCTGTTTTTATATTTGTTGTTATAGCAGCAACAGAAATACATCATCTTTGAAAATTTCTACTGTCTAGCTATCACGGTTCATGAGATACAGACGGACAGCGAAGTCTTAGTAATAGGGTCCCGTTTTACCCTTTGGGTACGAAACCCTAAAAAAGTGAAGTGTCTTTTATCTTTTTATCTTATTACTGTTATTCCCTAAAACACTGGAATACCTACCTTCGAGTTCAAAGCTTATGTTTAGTGTATTTACTGTGGTTACGATCTAGGTTTCACACACTGACTTTCACTGTTCGACACAATCTCGATTCTCAAAGCCACCATTTAATTTAAGGATTTGCCGATTTACCCAATCGCTCAATTTTGCTCGTCTGTTTATATTGGCACAAAACAATCAATGGGCTGATTTGGAATTGAACCGCGCTTTGTGGTGAATTGTCTGGTGTCTTTTGATCTTCTACCGATGCCGTAAACAACAATAATACCTACAACTCGATACCAATCCGTCTCGTAAGTTTCACTATCTAAATAGCGAAGCGAAATCAGTAAAAACGGATTAGTTAGTATAATAAATTAGTATCTTTATAGGATTAGTTAGTATAAAGTTTACGTCACTCATTTCAGCTGCTTTGTAAGAGGCTCACCGTACGTAATTATTGGGACGTGTCTCAAGTAAGCGTCAACTTTCGGAGCCTCGTTAATTACGAGGGTTTACTGGAACACTGAGTTTGCTGAATCTGCCTTTCCCACAAAGTACTGGTTGGCACGTCATAAGGTTTACTCGTATTTTATGTTCTGCAACTAGTAACATAATTATGGCTATGTACTTGACAGTTCTGAAAGCCTTCACGTATCTAAATGTAGAAGATTACGTTTAGTTGTACGGTTTTTCATTCGGACTGAATACAATTTATAGGAAAGCACATTTATTTTATTGTATTTGATATCATTCACTTTTAACATTCAACAGCACTGAAATTTAAGTGGATTATTCCCAGTCCAGTATTTTTGAATCAGAAACCGATAACGTAATCTCGTTGTCTGAGTTGAATGTGACTATTACACTGACTCTCATTTATATTTACTTATCTCATTTATAAAATAACATTGGGAATTATTTACTCGAGCTCACGAAGCACAATTATTAACAAAGATACTATAATGAGTAAAGAAATAACACTTGATAATAAAGCTTAAATCAGCTTAACGCCGCGCTGGCGCCTGCTCGATACCATTGGACAATAAAACAGTGCGGGGGGTACATTTAAAGTCCAATCATGCATTAGCAAGAGTCCGTGTGAAATCACAAAGATTTTTATAAGAAACACGAAACAATTAGAAACATAGGTGGGATTTGAAATCTGTCTTTTCCCTTAGTACGTTATAGTGGCACAAAGTCAAATGGCCTTTTTATTTTTGAAAAAAATCCATTTGATTTGCCTTAGTTATTCATATTATTCACATCAATATTTTGGAAATTGAACTGAATATAAACAAGCTGAATCAGGCTTAGCACGTAACTGGTGACAATCTATGCTGTCATCTCCCATTCGTGAGTATGCCTCAAGTTGGAGGGCGCAAGACAGTGGGTATATTGTACGAGTAGGTACCTAGGTCGTGTTCTGGGTGTACTTGACCTGCGAGATAGTACAAAACACTATTATTATATTAAAAGCGAAGGTTAATGCTTAGCATCATGCCCATAATATTATGCTTGTTTTACTCCAAGTGGTATAAAAAGTGTTAAATAATTTTAGTTATTTATGGAACTCGTTGATGCAACCGCTTTGTTTTGATTATCTCCCAAAATAATTATTGCTATCCGGCGAAAACCCTTCATGTAAAGGTAGCTCAGCTACTACTCTGAATAAAACATGGAGCTTTTCAACCTTTTCAGTGACGTTTCTGTGTGAAAAGAGAGCTTGTTTACAATGTGGACGGGTTTATTTATTTATATGTTGATAATATATTAAAGTCCTTTTTCGTATGTCATGATTTATTTGGCAGTCTCTTGATAAATTTTTCGTATAGTCAGATGGACGATATTTTTAATGTAAGTACTAATTATACCCCTATATCTTACTTGCTTACTCATATTGCAAGTGAATTATATTCAAAATATTTTGATTGTCATGACTACAATATTAAATACAAGCTTGCGCTCGTGGCTCCACTCGCGCAGTACCCGTTGAAAAGTTTATTTGCGAATCTAGATCACGAACTTCTCGTCATTATCTATTCCTTGTTATATTTAAATCTGTACGACGATATTATTGAAATACAAACATACCTACCTACTCACAAATTTTCGCATTTATAACATTAGAAGTACCTACCTAAGAATACATCGGGGTTATAGAATCTAGAGTACCTACGTGTTCCACCGTGGCTGGTCTGGGCAGTCGTGAGTTTGCGTGTCCTTGGCGCAAAACCTGTTTCGAATTGCAACTTCACTTGCCAAAAAACTTTTAGCTGTAATGCTTACCATAAAAGCTACACTACGATACGAGAATATCACTGTGTCCTTTAAAATTTATAATGAGGCAAGAAGATTAAAATAAGGTACAAGAGTCCACGCTTTCATGGTCATTATCCTTTCTAAATAACTGTTTGAGAGTAATTGAGGTACAAACGGAATATAGTGCTTTAATGCAGTTTTTAGTTGTATCTGTTTCTAGCAATTTTCGGGAAGTGCCGCATTTTGTACAATTTCCCGTGGGTCTAGAGGTGAATCAGTCTGAGTGTTTCTTGGAAATAATGACCAAAGTGACCTTATACTACAGACCAAGTGTTTACAGAAGTTGTAGCGATTGTGTCTCACCCACCCTCATGCAATTTAGGTTGTATCTCATGACAGAGATAGATTTTAGGGTTCCAATCCCAAACAGCCGTATTATATTGTTGAGGCAACAGTTTTTATTCGTACCTAGGTTTAAGGACGGATCTGTACGTGCACTTTTTGGTTTTTTACTTCTAAAATAAAAAAATATTTTTCGGAGGTGAAATTTTTGATGACTTGATGATTGTTTTAGAAAACGTTATATTGCATGGTCTCGGTGGCCAGTGGTACACCAGGCGACTTGTCGCCCGCCACGCGAGATCCATGTCCTCAAATTGCTCGCAGTATCTCCATTGTAGAATGCGCTGTGTGAAACGTAGCACTATTTTGTTGGAGCCATAATGTCGTCGATAATCATCCCATAATCATCCAGTTTACGAGTAGTTCACAAGAAACTGACTTAAGATGATAAGTGATTTTTTGACATTTTGTATGGGCTGAGTCTACCCGGATAAGACGGAAAAAGTGATAAAACTGCATTATCTCGAAAACCATCAAATTTAATAAGAAACTGACTGTAATTTATTTAGCTAATATGATTATCTAACGATTTATATAAAAATTAACTGTTTAGCTATTCATAGTTTTGATTAAAAACGAAACTAGTGTTTTTGAAGAGCCAACTTTGGAAAATAAATCTATCGAGAAAAGTTTCACCAATCGTGTTTCTGTCTGTAATTTATCTAGATTATATCCTTAAGTTATCTTTGTCATGAAAAACAAAACTGTATGTTTTGCGGTTATTATTGAAAAACGATTCTGCATTCATCAAAAACATTTATTACTCGCCTTAAGCAACTGTTTATCACCGGTCTGTAGCACTTGCCGTCAGATTTGTTAAAAGAAGTACGGACTGATGATAACGCCAAACCAGTGACTATCTGTGGATGCATTTAATGCTGGTGTATCTCGTCTCGATTGGTATCGCAACACATCCTGCAACTTTACTTGTTCACATATCCATTCAACCAAAAATAGGCATCGTCGCTAAACATGATAAAATCATGTAATACGTGGAAAATTGCTCGAACTATGAAAATAAGATAATTTGAATACGATGTCATGGTGATTTATATCCCATTATGGTTTGCCATACACTATTGAAAAATGTATAAGACTTTAGGTATGATGCTATAACATAACAAAATAGGCGCTTTATGACACATAAATGCGCAAATATAATACCTTATTTCGATTGATTAAATTAATAAATTTTAAATTCTCTATCTAATTTCGAGGGTTTATATAGATAGACAATATTTATAATACAGAAATTCTTAGTACTACAGTCGTTTATTTTAGTTTGAAGATGATTGGTTGTGGTCCTTTTACCTTTGGAAATGACTGATGATACCTACCTGTCTGTTTGTGGTTTTATGGCACGGTCGACGTGATGTGCTGAAATCATGCCAAAGGCACGTCATGCCGGTCTAGGTAGCAGGAATTCAAAATAGAAATGAAAATATTTTGTAACAGGTACATTAAAATTGTAAGTAGGTAGCAGGTACATGTAGTAGGTTTTGTTTATTTTCTATACCTATACCGTACATAAATGATTATTTTTTAGCGTTTTATTAGATTCACACAAAATTAACAATAACGACACCTTTCAAACAGATTAAAAAAAAATGTGATCACAACTTTCATCCCCAAGTACGGTAGACATCCTCTCAGATCTCCAGCCGTTTAGATCCTTCGAAGATGTCTAGTGGGGGTAGTCAGAGGCACGTCCAAACATTATATTTGGCACACGCCCACATTTTTCAGTAGTTAGCATTTCATACGTGACAGGTTGCAAGCCCATCGCCACTAAGAAAAAAATCGAATATAAAAATACATACTCAGTTACCTATGGGTATGTATTTTCGCATTATTTCAAGCACAAAATAATATTCAACCGCAACGACAAATCAGCTTAACCAGAATATGCTGTTAGAGCTCCTTCGGGAGTTGGAAAGTCTTCTTATTGCTCGGCTTAAAAACTCAGTGTAAAACTTATATTTAGAGTATGTTGGTTGATCATTAGTATTACTCGTACCATTTTAGACACAATATTGCACATCCTAATATAATATTATAAATGTGAAAGTTTGTGAGTTTGTATGTATGTTTGTGCCTCAATCAGGCCTAAACGACCAAACGGATTAAGTTAAAATTTTCTATTCGATTATTAAATTTTTACAGGACAACGTATGTCACTTGTCGGCTAGTTTGTTAAATATAGAAACTAAAATACAATGAAGTTTAAGTAGTGACTAAGAGGGATTTTTAAGTTTTCTTTTATTAACATGCCATAGTTTTAGATCAAACAATATAAATGTCAAGGACATAACAAGTACCTACCTACCAACTACAGAGCAGGGGCAGGCACATTTTTTTGAATTGGTACCAAGCCAAATTTTAATATGCCTTACTTGAATTATTATAATATTATTATTTATTGAAGTAAAAAATTAGGGATCCCTACAAAAACAATTGCCATAAAATCATTATTAGGTACTGGCGACGCCGGGGCAGACTGCTAGTAGAAAATAAACGTATGTGCCTTGAATACAATACATCATCAAAAATTGTGAAGGATAACATCATACAGAAACCGCACCCAATGCAATTTGTACGTGGTGGCGTTGTGTTCCAAAAAGCAATGTGGCCTCCCCCCCCCCGCGCTCATCCGTGTAATATTGCTAGCTGGGAAATGGTTTTACCAAATAGGACAAATATACGGATCACTACACTTTAGTAGTCATAACCTACGTTGATTGGTTGTCGAAATAATGGCCTTTTCTTTTTTTGCGATCGCCATGCTCGAGGTTGTATTAATATTTCTGGATCCAATAGACCAAAATGTCATCATAGTCTAATCTTCAATAGAAATAAACGCTGTCTTGGGTGCTAACGTTATGCTTGTCATAATCACTACATAGTATAAAGCAAAGTCGCTTTCCGCTTCCCGCGTCTGTATGTATGTATGTTTGCTTATATCTTTAAAACTACACAACGGATTTTGATGCGGTTTTTTTTAATAGATAGAGTGATTCAGGAGGAAGGTTTATATGTATAATAACATGCTACCCGTGCGAATACGGGGCGGGTCGCTAGTAATATAATACAATGCGAGAAGAAATGACAAAAAAATTATAAAATACAAACTTTGTTATTTGTAGAAGTCGAAATTAGCGTAAATCGTTGACATTCTTAAAATTAGAATTGTTTTTAATACGCACGTCATGGATGTATAAAATCTAAGTGTCATTAAATAAGTTAATATCATTACAAGTCAACTTAATTTAGGTTTAGATAGGTACCTACTTTTTAAATAACATAACTAGAATCGCCAATTTTAATAAAACTATTTCTTATTTTAAATCTAATCTAAACTCATATTATTTTTACGTGTTTTCATTACCTATTTTTTAAGTTTTTTTTTAATTTGCCAAATACTAGTTTCCACTACCAATTAGGTTGGCTGGTAGAAAATGACTCGGCATTAAGTCTGTAAATAATAAATTAATTATTGTCTATAAATAAATTAATTAATTTTAAGTCTCACTCCAAATGTCTACGCTAATTTAGACTAACGTGAAAGAGAAAGAACTTTCATATATTACAAAGTTTTAGTTAGTTTATCGAAACAACAGAATTGCCACCTGCATCACATTAGTTGTGACATATGCTTTAATAGTTTACGAGTTGTAGTCGGGTTTATAATAATAGGTTCTTAAAAGGTCCATTATTAAATAAGTTTAGTATACATTGCCAACTTGTCGTGTTTTTGGAGATATAATTACTGACTTCAGAAACCTTTACTGTGCGTGAACCACTTGAACCACTTGACCTTTTTACACAAATAGGTTTGATAAACTTTACTCGTGCGATTTCATAGGTTTTAACCGTTTATCATTAGAGGTTATGCCCCCAAATCAGGAACTCATTACATGTCCCATGGTATCTACCTAGTTCGAAAAAAAATGGCAGGCTTGCAAACCTGACACTTAAGGGCATTCCTTAAGTATAAAATAATAATAATAATATATAGGATCACGACTGTAATCCCCTTTCGATCCTTTGAAGATGTCTAGTGGACGTAGTCAGAGGCACGTCCAAACATTATATTTGGCACATGTCCATATTTTGCAGTAGTTAGCATTCCATACGTGACAGGTTGCAAACCCATCGCCGCTTATAAGAACACTAACTGGTTTTTTAACGATGTTTTCCTATAGGTACCGTTGTAAGCACGTTTTTTTGATGCTATAGGTATAGGTACTCGTAATATTATAAGTTATTAAAGGGAGGCTTGAGAGAAAGAAAAAATAAGTAGTGAGTTGAAGAAGTATGCCTCCTTCAACATTTTAGTACCTCGGTCCTTGAAACAATCTATGTCAAGCCCAATTTGGGGAATAAACGGCGTAGTGCCCAGTTTTACTATACCTACTGAATATAGGACTTATCTGCCTAAGTTTCGTGCACGTTGCAAAATGAAATTATTATGTAGGTTATATATTTCCGGCTGACGATCGCTTTACCGAAAGTTTGACTAAGTATGCAACCTACTAAAGTTTCCCGAACACATATAAGACCTTGCTCTTGCTCCCCAACTTGTTAATATCATAAATTTGTAGGTACATACTAGTATTATGATATGACTAAAAAGTTTACATTTAGGTAGGGTGAATTTCGCAACAGCTACACAGTTTTTGTAATTTTTTCCAAAAAATCTTTGTAATAAATATCTATGGGGGTTGACATAGTTGTCTACCGAACCATGTTTTATTAGTCAAAAATATATTCTGATAAATCCACAGAGGTATGTATATACCAGTTATTTTTTTTTAATTTTCATCTACCTAATTGAAAATTGACCACCAAAAATGCATGATTTGAATGAACAAAGATAGCAGACGCCTAATTTTTCAACTGTCATGGTCAGCACAAAGTATTGTTTGAAACTCCATTTGCAAACTAGATTGA
The DNA here is from genome assembly GCA_912999785.1 of Hydriomena furcata. NCBI lineage: Eukaryota > Metazoa > Arthropoda > Insecta > Lepidoptera > Geometridae > Hydriomena > Hydriomena furcata. Next base: position 9,253,330 of record OU538821.1, read on the forward strand.
AGAAAATAGCAACACAACTCCATTGAATATAACGACGCCGGTAAGTGTGCACTGTGCATTCAATCGTTCCGGCGTTAAATCTCCATTCCATTATGCCGTCTTCACTCCGGAAAATGCGGAAATCGAGAAGAATTGCTTACGCCACGTGTTGACAGAAGGAGATCTATTTTGTGCCCTTGGAATGCGAGGTTTTGATTGTCTGAATTGATTCGTTTAGCATTTTTTATGCTCTTTTTGTAGAAAAATGTGAGGTAAGGTGGTAAGGTGATTATAAAATTATCTTCAGAGAGAGGAGAGAGTCATATTATGACGTGAGAACACATTCAAAATGAACATTCAATGTTTATATTGAATGTGAACTGTGTAAATTATAAACAAAACGTGTTTGAAATTGGAAGCGCCTGGTATGGTTCTCAAAGCAGTGTCGACAGTTGAGTCTGATTTCATTGCTCTTCAGTTTATACAGGGTTTAAAAGAATTGGTTCATTGCTCATTTCTGGAGATAACAAAAAAAGGCATTTAAAGACCGGTATAATTAATTAACTTTTCTTTGCTAGGTTGTAAGCAGCCATATTATTTGTCTTACGATATTTATTCGCAATAATTTATATCGCACTATTTAATTATTGCTGCATTTGGCTCGCATAACTGCGGAGTTCCATAAGGAAAGAAGACAAAAAGACAAATTATGGCCATTTAAATAATTTTCATAGATTAATGAGAGCATGGCAAACGAAGGGAACAGTGATGCCCTTAATTACGTTACTGCCACGCTCATTGTGCTAACTTCCTTGATTCACTAACTTAGCTCGTCAACACCTTTGTGCCCATAACTCTCATAAGATTGTTCATCACAGAGGTTTCTTGTTTTGTTTATTAAGAAAAACAAACTTTTTATTGTTATTATTATTTTACAAGACTGCGCATTTGCTCGCGCGATTAAAAATATCCTGTTTCTACCTAGGGAAAACCACTGTTTATTTTATCTATGCGCTTAAAATTTCTACCATTTTTAGACTAGGTTTTGAATATGAAATTTCTTCTAGATATTTCTAGATATTTTAGTATAATAAATACTAATTTATTTAACATGAAAAAAATGTTACATTTTTTTGAATCCATTGCGAACTAGTTGAATCTGTGTTTCAAGAGGCAATGGCTTTTCCCATTCCAGTACATTCTGTTAGTAGTATAGATACTCAAATGTTTTATGGTCGTTCGATTTGCTTCTAGTGTCGTCCGTAAATTTAAATAGGTTGCCCCAATTTCGGTCGCCGCTAACGCAATCGATACGCAAATCAAAACATCATTCTCAAGAAAAAAAATAACTACCTAAACCATCTCCAAATTGTATGGCCATAAGGTGTTTAAAAATATATTGTTGCGGAACATTAAACGCAAAGATATTGTTTAAATAAACAACATTGACAACGCGAACGATGGAGTCGCTGCCAAATCAAATAAACCCGGTCACGTCGAAGATCCGGTAATTGCGAAGCAAAATCTGGACCAATTGTTTGGATGGATAGATGCTTATTTTTAACAGACTTGAAGAACTGGAGAGGTTATCAATTTGGTGCCTATTTTCTGATGTAGTACACCGATAACTCTATAATGGCTTGACCGGATTTCAATGCTCTTATCTCTATTATGTGGGAAATGGCTCCGATGTGCCCTCACATAAGCAGTTATTTGCTTTTTAATAACTTGTCGAAACACTTTGTTGGATTATTTTACAAGTTTTTTTATAAATCAAAATATATTATGTATTTTCGTTTAGCTTAGATCTTATTAAGGTTATCGAAATTTAGAACGATTGTTATTTGACCTTGTAGGTAATTTTCCTTGGTCTCGCTTTGGACGCATCGATTGTTCCATCAAACGAGGGTCCACTTAGTCAGTAGGTACGCGGTTTATACAAAAAAATCACAAGACTGGGTCATCCTAAGATTTCTTTCTGCCAAATAGTATGCATTTTGTTGTCGGGGAGTGCTGCAGATATAAGAAAAGAGCTGCTCGTTCGAGTAATTTATAACATGAGCCTTAGAGAGTTACTACTAAATAATGTTCTACGAAATAAATATTGTTATTACTTTACCTAGCCAGTGGTATTTTTATGAAAATATGATATATTTCGTAACAATATTATTGTGAAAAAAAATTGCGACAATCATGATGCAAATACTAGAATTATAAATAAACTCGTTATTCCCACGACTAGACCCACTAAAGTTAAGAAATCCTTTCAAGGGCATGCTTCTTTAACAAGGTCCCAAATGACATGCTAAAGCTGTCATATTTGTACCTACGAATGTGTGTGTGTGTCTATGATGATAACTTTTGAATGGTTAACCCGAGTTAACATGAAATTTAACACCAATTCGTTTAAATGATGGAAAGGGTTTTTGAATAAGTGGGGCGGTTTTGAAAATATGGGACCCCGATAAATCCTAATAATTGGCCAAGTGAGAATAAGCTTACAAAAACAGGGTAGATTTATAGTATCTAGTTTTAGTAGTAACCATGATATCGATTAGGAATGCTGAAGTTTTTCTGATATTCTATCAGGAATAAATTTGTCTTGCTTATCTATTATTAGTATCAAAATAATAGCTTTGGAGACCAAAAATTGTTGGTTAGTGGGGGCGTTATTTCTTTGCATTTGAAAGAGGCTCTTCTATTGGTATATTTATAAAAATATTTTACGTGTCTTTGATTATTGAAATATGTCGCCTTATCATTCATGTTTATTAGGATACGGGTAATTTGCCTAATAATACAGGTGTAATAAGTTATAAAATACTTTTAATGATAGAAAGTTATTGTAGTTTGTAAAATGTTTCAAACGAAAAACTAAAACATTTAGCCCCGCAAGTTCTCGATGTAATCCCCGTAGAGATAGTTTACGCGTCGCTCCTCACCTGGTAAGCTCGCCAGGAGATCGCTTGAACCTTTTGTTTCATACTGCATTCCTATCACGTACCAGAAGCACCCGTGTGCTTCGAGCATGATAATAAGATTATATCAATGTCAAAGACCCAAGGTAATATATTTAAAGCAAAGGAAGAGCGTTACATTATTACGCAATACGGAAACAATAAAGATTCAATTTTGTTATGTTGAAAATAGCATCGAATTTTACAATGGCACGTTTTCACGGCAGCCAGAGGCATACCTACAGGCGAAACTCGCATAACGAGGGTTTGGAATTATCAAACTACATTTTTTTAAAGTTCAGAAGTCAAACAAGAACATTTTATTATTACATTTATTTATTACTAGCTTCCGGCCGCGGTTTCACTCGTGTGGTACCTGAATGCAAAGTATCCTGTACTATTCCGGTCATACATTAAGGCGCTGCCAGTTCCTAAAACCGCGGCAGAAACGACTAAGACAGTTAACAACGGCAAGCTCTAGATGGCGTATGCGTATCGTAAATATTATCGACAGTTTTTATGAGATCGCGTTGCTGGTACCTACGTAGGCAAGTAATAGGGGTAGCTTTACCTACCCCTCATAACTATTTTCCGTGGTCCGCCTTTGCTTTTCGAATAAATTAATGATATAAATTATGTATAATTACTTATCAAAAACCTATTCTAGTAGAAATCTAGATCTACAATCTACATATTACCTATCTTTAACAATAAAACACAAGTTGATCTTAATAGTAGGTATCAAAGTATTTCGATCATAAATTCTAAAACGTATCATTTTGAAATAATATCTTTATCGTGAAAAGTTTCTGCTATTATGTTTTCAGCTTAATAGAAATTCTAGGTAGGAACCTGAAGTAATATATTTATAAAAATAGGAGATGTGGCTTGTACAGAAGTATTTCTTTTTTCGTTTCGAAAAAGAGCAATCGTCGACATACAGGGCCTTAAGCTATGTATAGATACAGGTAGGTATTCCAAATTTGTTAGTTGAGTCACAAAAATCCTTACATAGAATTAAAACTATCGTGGTTGTTATTCATTTTAACAACAAATACGGCTAATTACCACGTTTCTTGTTGTATTGCTGACGTACTGATACAACAAGAAACGCGGTAATTAGCCGTATTTGTAGTTAAAATCCTTACATACTTTTGGATTTATAATACCAACCTATTATTTAATTCGATTATTAGTGTAAAGATGCGCTTGTAATTTGAGAAATAATGTATTCGATAATGACTCAAAGCTTTCGGTCCTAAGCCATAAAATAATAAAACTTTCTTTCCAGTTTTTATACAAATGTCTACTCAAAGCATTATTTATTAAAGTAGTAAAATATTGATCAATACGGTAATTAATTGTATCACGTGATTTTTCGGATGGTACCTACCTGTAGGTATATCCAGTCCAGATGCATAAATAAATAAATAAACATCCAACACATCACATACATAGTCCTGACCCTACTCTAGGATTCCCTGTGTTGTGGGTATCAGAATTTTCAAGTAGGTACCATAGTACCACAACACTCAGACCCGGAACAAAGCAATAAAATCCGAGGTGATCGAACTCGTACATCATGTATTTCAGCCAAGCACTCGCTAGGTCACTGAGGTCGTCAACATTAATTCGTGAAAGTTGATGGTCAAATAGTTACAAGCCCCTAGCAGGGCCCTTAATTAAAGCCCCTCGCCCTCATCAGGCACATGTCATACGCCGGTTTCCCTAAGATCTTTTAGAATAATATGTTCAGTGTTAACCAAACACATAGTCTGAAAATCATGCGTTCCTAAATTCTGTTTACAGCTTCGATTCAAAAAAAAGCCTTGGGTACAATCGGAATGGAAACATTAATACACTTTTCACGTAACGCATAAAATATTTAAGGGAGTAACACGTTTACCCTACGTAATTAATCAAAAGTAGGATCAAAGCTCTCGCTCTGATTAAAATTGATGTATTTTCTCATTCACAATATTTCCAAGTTTATCTTTACATTCTTTTGTCATTACTGATAGCTGAGGAATAATAATGCTTGAATATTTTTTTTTCATTCTTCATAATTGGATTCGTCTCACGGGAAACAGGATCGACTAACAAACGTCATAACAATAAATCATAATATTAGGCGAACGTGCTCTCAAAATCAGGGAACCGTACCAGAACTAAAATCGCATTTTATTTTGTAACTGTGATACCTACTGACGAAATGGCCGACAACGACGTAGTGTATAGCATAACCAACAACTATTCCCAAAGAAGGTAGACGTCAGGCAGGCAGCCGGTTGTATAACACCCCTAGACAAATCCTTTTGCAATATATTTTTTCTACTTATATACTATACTAGCGACCCGCAATAATACATTAATACATACATATAAACCTTAATACATTTACTACATAATTACATTTAATACATATAAACCTTCCTCCTGAATCACTCTATCTATTAAAAAAAACCGCATCAAAATCCAAAGATATAAGCATACATACAGACGCGGGAAGCGGGAAGCGACTTTGCTTTATACTATGTAGTGATAATACATACTAACCCTAAATTATATTAATTTAAGGTACTTTAGTATGTTTTCAAAAACTAATAATCCAAAATGTTAGCTTTGGAAACCGAGATCATAGAAGGGGAAACTGTTTTTTTCTGAACATGACCTTAAATTTGAAGTAAACTAAACATAAGCGTACAATTATTTGTGAAACTGTCTGTCTAACTGTCAAATGCAGACGCAAACTAAGAAATGCAGAGATTTGAAATTGGTATTCACCTTCGCTATTTGTTTGTTTCAGTACATCGGTACAATGGACGTGCCGCGGCCCACGAGCCGTGTCGAAATCGTGGCTGCGATGCGTCGTGTTCGCGTAAGTATCTACTCCGTTCAACCACAGACTAAATAACAGTAGGCACCCTTAACCCTTATTATTATATCTACAGCTGAGACCGCGTTTTGATGAACCTCAAGTTAAGTGTTGGATGATATAAGTACCTACATGTTTTCCATTTTTAGCAAAGTCTAATAAGATACTTTTGGTCTTTTGGAATGGTTCAGATATCGGTTCTGTTTTTGTTTACCATTACGTTGATGTTCCTTTGTTTTAGAAGATGATAAAAAACACCATTCAAAATATTTAGATTAAAGATTTGATAATTTATTTTCATTTTATGTGCCTACAAACAAAAGCGATTTGAAGCGACCCCGGTTTGTTTTCCTACTTAAATTGTAAGTAGACACCTTTACGCTACCCCCAGAAAAGAATGCAATAAGAAAGCTCGCTTGCCTTTATGTTGATTTTAATAAGAACTGCTCGAGTTGAGAATAATTATTCTGGCATTTATAATTTTGATTATACGAAAACAGAGGCATTTTAGTAGCAGCTTAAAAGGCAAGGTTGATAATGGTATGGGAAAATAGTCTCTTTGACTACACACTCGGTTTAATTGGGTAACCACGCCTGCTAGTGAACATTGGTGAAGGAAAAACGTATGAAACCGTTCATAAAGTCAGAACTTCGCTTGTAAGTACGTTTGTTGGTTTATACTATAGAGGCTAAAAAAAGGCTAACCTATAAACTTTAAGGATTAGACTTTGTTTTACGCAGAACGTTCATCATATTTAGTTTATGGGCCGTAGAGTGACGCAAGTTTAATTTAATCCAGGTGACAGCAGAAGCCGCGGGCAGAAATTAGTATCTAATAAACATCTCATTACTAACTTCGAAAACAACGTCAAGCAATATCATAGATCAAGTCTTAACATCTGTTATAACTTATAACGTTGGCACCTACTTAACTCATCAAATATTAATGTGAAATTGTCACAAAGTCATAAGAATATTAAAGCAGGCAGTGCTCCCAAAAATAACAAGAAAATATATACCAATTTTCTACATCAGTGGTGTCTGGGTCGATAAAATCCACAGTTTTTTTGGCTAAATATATTCTAGACAAAAGATAAAATGACAAGTCTGGTCTTTACTAACATCGCAAAAAGGTTTTCTTTTCAGTAAAACACTCATGAGCGTGACACAAAATTATAAGTCCTAAGAAATGTATTTAGGATTAAAACTATCGTGGTTGTTATTCATTTTAACTACAAATACGGCTAATAACCACGTTTCTTGTTGTATTGCTGACGTTTCGAGACAATTCAGATGCTCTTCATCATGAGCATCGCCCGCGACCGCGATCAACGGCAGATCGGCGAATACTCAATAATATAATACAACAAGAAACGTGGTAATTATCCGTATTTGTAGTTAAAATGTTTATGCTTGTTTGCTGTATCACGGGTTCTTCCTTGGTCATTATCTAATAGTCAGAGAACAAATCAAGTTTAGATGGCACATACGCTACTTGCTGCCCTATTAACGAAAAAGAAAAAAACAATTATTTTAATAAGTTGATTTTGTAGATATTATAATTATTATTGGTGGTTATTACTGTTGCCTTTAAAAATTTATAAAATATCCATAACGATCTTATTAAATTCACTTTATAATCTAAATTAGCATACCTAAACCTTAACTTCTAAAGTGCCCGAGATTTTTATCTCCGAAAACTCTAAGTGGCAGGAAACGATTTTGAATCTACGCCCCGTCACGTCGCCGTCACGCCCGACATGCACTATTTCACCTATATCTCGTTATTTTGCATGAAAAGGTATAGACAACTATATATTTTTGGATTCTCCGTGAAATTTCCTACAAACTTATCTATAAACGCATTTCAGAGTGTAAATAACATTTTTAGGAAAAAAAAAATAGCGTAATAAATTTTTTTTTTTTGATGAAAAAAATTAAAAACATCATGAAAAAAAAATTTAAAGCAATTTAAATGAAGTTTCTTTTTTATATCATTTCTATAGCTATTATTTACCATATAAATAAGAAACTTTATAATAAACTAAATAAATGGATTTTTAGTGAATTTTTTTAGTTAAAAAAAAAAAATGGCGCTAAAAAAAAATAATTTTAAATTTGCGCGGAAACATATTTCGGATCCGGAAGTGAATGGTTTTGTTACACAGAACGATACTGTCATCTGTCAGCTTCGTAACAGTCAAAACCCGGAAGCGATAGCTCTTCGGGATACCAAATAATAAATTTTTCAAAAATTCCTAACTGCCACTTAGAGTTTTCGGAGATAAAAATCTCGGGCACTTTAGAAGTTAAGGTTTAGGTATGCTAATTTAGATTATAAAGTGAATTTAATAAGATCTGTAGGATACACAAAGTGAAAACACACTGGTGAGTACGTAAATGGTTGAAGGGTTGAAGAAGGCAAACGTCTGCGCTTAATAACAGTTCAAAGGACACTGCCGGATAACAAAACCGGCCCAAATAGCAAAGCTGTGCACACGCCCGCCCCCGCTCACTTGCGTTCCCCGCGGCCACTTCAACCTTAGATTTATTAAACAAAGCATAAGTAATACAAAATCAAAGCATAATCAAAACTAAACCTAATAACATAATAAAAGACCATCGTATGGTTAACGCGTCGCTTACACTCCCCTCCCTAGTGCTGCTACAGGAGTACAGCACTCATCATTAATCATAAGCGCGACGCGTATCGCATTTCGTCGTAGAAGTCCAAACTTTTGTTTACATTTGATCCAACGCCAGTATGCGGCAGCGCATATAGCTTGAGTTGACTCGTCACAGAATACATGTAGCAGGATCGAATAGTTCTCGGCAATCTGCGGCGATAAGCTATTAAGTACCTCTTCACTGAGATCATTGTTCTTACGCGCAGGTTCTGAGTAGTTTTTACTTCTAGTCGCCGACTCGTAGTGGTTAGGTAGACGAATTTTATCAATGTCTTTCATTGTGCTTGGCCCTCTGGTCCATTTTGTAAATATTTGGTCGGTTATTTCGTCGTCCCAACCGATACCAGATCTCCAAATATCTTGCAACATGATCTTGCCTTTGATCGTGATAGGCGACAGGAACCCATAAATATCAAATATTGACATTAGCACTCGAAGCATTTCTAGCTTAGTGGGTCTCTTTTGTCCAACCAATATTGGTGTGGGAATTCTTTTGAACGTCACGTCGTATCCCAACTTATCATAAGTGGGAGAAAAAATCAGACCCAATGTGCGTTCTCCGTCATACAGTTTACCATTCTTGAATATAACAGATGTCGATCTCAGGTTCTCCTTGGGTAAATCTTGAAGTACAGACTGTATGTTAGAAGTCCAATTTCTTATATCGAATCCACCTTGTTTGTGAATGAAAGTGACGTCATTCACAAGTTGTTTAGCCGTTTGTTCATCAGGTAATGAGTCTATATAGTCGTCGGCGTAGTGTTGTAAATGTACAGCTTGCACACCAGCCGGCATTGTTGACTGAAATCTCTCGCAGAGAGAGGTAGGTAGTTTGGGGCCTTGCCCCTTGAGTAGGTAGTCGTTTAAACACTTGCCTTTGTTTCTAGCCGCGGCGTCAAATACCAGTCGTAGCTTTTGTTTATTAGGGTTATCGACTCCAAAATGTGGCAAGTACCAAATTCTATTTGGGTTCTTTGTTTCGGTCAATTTCGATGCGAAATCGTTACTGAACAGGTGATCAATACTATCTTTATAGCGTTCAGCGAAGCTTGGATTTGCTTTCATCTTCCTTTCAACACCTTTCAGTCTTGTCAGAGCATTATCATATGAGTTAGGCATTTCACCGAACGTACCTTTCCATGGGAGTCCCACGTACCACCTTCCGTCCTTCAAAGTAGCCGTTTGTTGAAGGTGTTCCACAGCTTTTACATCTAGTAGGTTTTGACGGGGCTTACTTGAAACGCCAACAGATTCCATTGCAAATGACTGGCGCATCTCATCTTGCATTTCACGTAAGATGTACTCACATTCGGTGTTGTCTCCTTCTGACAGGAACAGATTAGACTGCACCTTCACATCATGGTCGATCGCCGACTTGGCGCGCATGGACATGCACCCGTGCATGCACCACCCTAACGGAGTCCGGGTGAAGTAGGGATCTGTAGGTTTACCTTTAATAACTTCTAAAGGTAAGAGTAAATCGTAATTGTCTTGTCCTATCAAAAGTTCCGGTTTATGTTGTCCATCACAAATCACATTTTTCATTTCCGGTTTCATCAGTTCATAGTCAGACATATCAATCGCGGTTACGTTTTGCACTGGTAAGTTCATGTTTGTTACACTACGCGCCCGAATCGTAAATTTAGTCCCTTCACAGTTGGAAAGTTCAAGGTCGAGTACCTCAGAATGGCACACCACTTCACTATTGTCCCATGCACCGCACACACGCAAAGATTGTTTTTTACCGCGCATTCCTAATTTCGATGCGAGCGCAGCACTTATCAGCGTCACAGTAGAGCCGTCATCAAGTAGTGCTGCTGTGCGATAAATACCGTTAGGTCCGTGAATGTTTATGGGTACGGTTTTAAGTAACACCTTGTGGCAGTTCATTTGAAGGTGATTTATGGTTTCCACTTGTGGCTTGGTCTCGGTAGTAGGCTCGGTCACATCGGTTATGCTCACACTATTTTGCGGCACTGAGTTCTTGTTCACGACGTAATGTAACATACGATGATGCGATCGTCCACAGTTGTCTACGTTACAAGCCGGTGCAGTACAGCTATCTTGCTTGTGTTGTGACTTCAGACACTTGTAACAAATTCCATGCCGTTTCACAAAGGCCCATCGGTCCCTTCGCAGAGATTTATTGAACTTTTTACAGTCTTGCAACACATGTTCGGAAACATGACAATACCGACAGTTATCACCACTTTTTTGTTCATTGTTCACAACTAGAGTACGATGTTTATTGTTCTCGTTGTAACTTTGTTTACCAAAACTTTGGACAATTGATAAATTCACTGAAGTTTTCGTTATCTTCACTGCTTCATTGCTGAGAAACTCAGACAGGATGACAAGTTTTGATTTTTCGGTGTTACTAGTGATAATGGGGTAACTGTAGTCGGTCCATTTCGAGAACAAGACTGCTGGCAGTTTTGAGAGGATGACAGAAACAGTGTTCATCCCCTTCAGGTAGTCCTCTCGTCCGATGGCGGTCACGGCTGCTACACAGTTTCTCACTTTCACTGAGAAAGGAATAATATCTTTCTGATATTCTTGTGCCATGGGGCGTAACTTATTTAAGTCTTGTAAAATCCTAGAAATTATTATATCAGGATTTCCAAACTGAAGTTCAAGTGTGTTCATTACATCGACAGCAGATGTTGCGCCAATGAGTAATGCTGTCACTGCTTCTTTTGCTGGCCCTTGAAGGCTCCTCCTCAGACGCCACAGGTTTTCTTTGTCACTAAAGTTGCAAACTTGAGAAGATTCTTCAAAGGATTGCTTGTACTGAAGCCATTCAAGAGGATCGCCAGAGTATTTAGGTAAATCTCTGGGTGTACACAAACGATTCAGCATTCTATCATTCGATTTGTTAGCACCAGTAGCGGAGGCAGCGGCTAGGTCTTTCAGAGCACTCGCTAGAGCTTGCACGGTTTCATTAGTACTACCAGCCATTGGTAGTGGTGTGCGAGTTTCAAGCGCGAGTTCCTTAGCAGGTGGTTGCGGCCCGGCGGGCCCCATATGGTGCAGGTTCGATGCCTGCGGTGCCGGACACAAAACGTCTTCAAAGATACCACGGTGCGTGACGCCTTGTGTTTTCACCTCCTGCTGACTACTTGCCAGCCACTTTTTCACTACACGATCATTGTTTTCACTAGAATATATTTCCGACGGTAGACTGCAGTTGCTACCTTCGTCTTCTAATTCTGCGAGGTCCGCATCTAGTTTTTTATCGATCAGCTCTTTATCTATTCGAGCTTTTGCTTGCGCGGCTTCCAATTCCAGCCTTTTCTTTCTCGTCGTAATAGATAAAGTAGATGACTTTCTGCGGGTAGACTTTTGGACACTTAGGGCTGTAGAAGGTCCCGGTTGATTTTCTTCCATCTTGTACTGGGTTTCAATAGTTTCTACAGCTTCTTTAGAAATGTCTGGGTGTTTCATTTGTTGAGCATCTTTTAGTTGCGCTTCCTCTTGCTGCTCTTCCTTTTTTCGGGCACTTCTAGTGCTCACCATGCTTCTCGGTGGTGTATGATACATCTAGTTCCGGCTCTTTAGATCCGGCTCGAAGGACCAAATAATGTAGGATACACAAAGTGAAAACACACTGGTGAGTACGTAAATGGTTGAAGGGTTGAAGAAGGCAAACGTCTGCGCTTAATAACAGTTCAAAGGACACTGCCGGATAACAAAACCGGCCCAAATAGCAAAGCTGTGCACACGCCCGCCCCCGCTCACTTGCGTTCCCCGCGGCCACTTCAACCTTAGATTTATTAAACAAAGCATAAGTAATACAAAATCAAAGCATAATCAAAACTAAACCTAATAACATAATAAAAGACCATCGTATGGTTAACGCGTCGCTTACAAGATCGTTATGGATATTTTATAAATTTTTAAAGGCAACAGTAATAACCACCAATAATAATTATAATATCTACAAAATCAACTTATTAAAATAATTGTTTTTTTCTTTTTCGTTAATAGGGCAGCAAGTAGCGTATGTGCCATCTAAACTTGATTTGTTCTCTGACTATTAGATAATGACCAAGGAAGAACCCGTGATACAGCAAACAAGCATAAACATTTTAACTACAAATACGGATAATTACCACGTTTCTTGTTGTATTATATTATTGAGTATTCGCCGATCTGCCGTTGATCGCGGTCGCGGGCGATGCTCATGATGAAGAGCATCTGAATTGTCTCGAAACGTCAGCAATACAACAAGAAACGTGGTTATTAGCCGTATTTGTAGTTAAAATGAATAACAACCACGATAGTTTTAATCCTAAATACATTTCTTAGGACTTATAATTTTGTGTCACGCTCATGAGTGTTTTACTGAAAAGAAAACCTTTTTGCGATGTTAGTAAAGACCAGACTTGTCATTTTATCTTTTGTCTAGAATATATTTAGCCAAAAAAACTGTGGATTTTATCGACCCAGACACCACTGATGTAGAAAATTGGTATATATTTTCTTGTTATTTTTGGGAGCACTGCCTGCCTTCATGCGCGAGTCCGACTCGCACTTGGCCGGTTTTTAGTATTTGTTGTTACAGCGACAACACTGTCTAGCTAACACGATTCATGAGAAACTGCCCTGTGACAGGCAGACGGACAGACGGACAGCGAAGTCTTAGTAATAGGGTCCCGTTTTGACCCTTTGGGTACGGAACCCTAAAAATAAATCCTTATTTCCCTTGGTCACGACATCATACGAGAACGGCTGAACCGATTTTACTAATTATTTTTTTGATATATTTGTTATTGTCAGGAGAAGGTTCTTAAAAAAAGAAAAGGTCTGTCGGGACAGCTAGTTGACTTAAAAATGGTTGAATGAAAATTTTGTCGTAACTATCCCAATTTTATAACTGACACTGTAAGCTTTATGCTAAACTAGCGACCCGCCCCGGCTTCGCACGGGTGCAAAGCTGATACCAAAATATATTACAGAATGTCTTTGTATACACGTTAAAAACATTTAAATTTTTTAAAAAAAGTCGCGCTGATTTGAAATCTCAAAATTATCAGTGATTCTCTAATATATTAAGCATGTTATTATACATATAAACCTTCCTCCTAAATCACTCTATCTATTAAAAAAAACCGCATCAAAATCCGTTGTGTAGTTTTAAAGATATAAGCAAACATACATACAGACATACAGACGCGGGAAGCGGAAAGCGACTTTGCTTTATACTATGTAGTGATTAGACAAAAATAAATTAGGTTGGATTAAGATGACAACAAAAAAGCCACAATTTGTTAAGCTTTAATACTGTTAAATAGAAATGGCTCACTTTTCTCACAATCTACGAACTATTATAATGAAATTATTTCGAATTAGGATTCTCTCTTTTATTCCGTATCGAATTCCGTTAAACGTCGGGACGACGCAGATCGTGTTGCTAAACTTAGTTACGAAATATGAATATGACTCGCTTCGTGACAAACCACCGGCGGAATACATTATGAATCGCATTGCCCCATATTCGCTAAATAAAATACCACATTGAAAAGAAAAATTCTTTTATATGGGTGACGCTGAATACCTACCTATTATTCATAACATGTTTTATGGAAGGTGAATAATGAGGTTTATCGAAATCCATCACAACTTCAGAACTAGAAAGTTTGCTTGGGTACCCAAGCCGTATGTATCCGAAGACTACATACTTAATTTTTAACATACTACAAAAAAGGAAGAGATTTCTCTAATTGGCAGTTGTTTTTAGGGTTCCGTACCCAAAGGGTAAAAACGGGACCCCATTACTAAGACTCTGCTGTCCATCTGTCTGTATGTCTATCCGTTTGTCCGCTTGTCTGTCTGTCACAAAGCTGTATTTCATGAGCCGTGATAGCTAGACAGTTGTAATTTTCACAGACGATGTATTTATGTTGCTGCTCTAACAACAAATACTAAAAACAGAATAAAATAAATATTTAAGTGTAGCTCCCATACAACAGAAGTGTTTTTTTGGTTGTTTTTATAGATAATGGTACGGAACCATACGTGCGACATCTTTTCAGATCTCCTCAAAATGTCCTATATGTAGGCCACGGACAATAAACGAAAGAAGATACTCGTAGAAGTCTGCAAAATCAAACTTATTTAGAACCAAATTAGCTAAACCATTAAATTGTTAGATGGTCTACCATCAAACAGAAAAGTTAGTAAAGTAATTGTTTTTAAATAAAAATAAAAATGTTTTTTTTGTATTTAATTAAATCGTAAGTATATAATATTAATACATAACGTGATGTACTGCTTTACTTTCGCTGTATTGCAAGAAGGGAATAAACCTAAAGGCAGTAGAATAAGCCAACCAGTGACAGACGTTGTCCTGTCAAATTTCAATAATCGAATAGAAAAGACTGAATGTTTTTAGTCTGTGATGTCAGATTTGTTGCTCACCAGCGCCATCTATACAGAATCATCCCCTTTGCGTTTTTTTTTATCGCTTTTGGGGTGTTTTTCATATTTTAAAGTAGTCTATTATTTATTCGGGCATTATATCTACATCTACAGCAAATTTCAACTTAATCCGTTTTGTCGTTAAAGCCTAATTGAGGAACAAACATACATACAAACTCACAAACTTTCGCATTTATAATATTATTAGGATTGATCATTTCGGGATTTATAAAAAAAAATGCTGCGTATTCCGTAACGCTCGTGGATTTATTCGGGATTCCACAAAGATGACATAGCACTATAACATAGACGAGCTAGATCCTAGTATCGAGGCTATATAATGGCACAAAAGCTAGCTTTCGCGAACGTTGCCGCTGACATTTGAAAATCTATTTGAAAGGGAGGACATTCGTTTTGCTGTTACGTACATTTTGAATACAACTTTGCCTTTCGCATTTCCATAAGGTGCCAGAATTTTTACTTCACAATGTTATCACTTACCTACCTACATAAACCGGAATCTCTTTATTTCGCCCAATAAAATGTGGATATACGAGTATTCAGACAATTTGCACGAATAAAGTTAGAATAAGATCAGAATTAGGGCCAAAAGCCCGGTTGTGGTGCCTACCCCGGTTTTAGTCATTTTCAATTTTTGCAGTCAATAACTAAGCATAGCAAACAAACTTGTTTAAAATCTATATATAGCTAACACAATTCATTGTCTATGGTCCGTTTTGATTAGTGACAGTTGTGATGCGTTATACCTCTAGACTTGAGTGATCACAACTAAATATTTCCCGTTTTGTCTATTTAAATATGAATAATTAATAAATAAATATCGCTTGATACAAAACCTTTGCTGAATCTAAGAGATAGATAAATACTCTATTCTATGTTGTTTAAAAATCATCGTTTTAATCATTTTTTCAATATAAACCGTTTATTTGAAAAATAAAATGTTGTTAAAATGGCCACAACCAGCGCTCTCACCATACTTAGGTTTCAGAATAAAATTTTGTACCTATGTCGTATATTATTTTATTTCTAAAAATCCTACATATTTAACACCCATAACTTACCTACGTAATGTACCTACATTTTCGTGACCCCAAACATGGATTACCTGTGTCTTACGAGTATATTTAAAATCGATCTATTTGCAGAAATCGAACCCGCATCTCTTACGTCACAGCCGGACACTCGCCCGTTTCACTAACTCAGGTCCCCGTCAAAATTCCATTTTTCTTTTGATCGATCATCTGCTACTTGTAGAATTTATCTAAATTGTTTATTATACTTTTAAGTATTAGGTAAACAAGTAAATTAAAATAAAAACAAATTAAAAATAGTGATTGATTTGCTAAACGTTATTTCGTATAAACATTAAATCGAACGATGATCATTCTAATATAAACAACACAAAACATTTTAGGAAGTTATAAAAGTGTATTTCTGTAATAATAGCCTCTTTAATATAATTGACCGTTAACTTAAACAGCCATCCTCCGTTTAAATGCTTTTTCCTTTATTGCCTCATGAGTTAGGCCTGTAATGGCTGTGATGTTTTTTTACATTTCACTTTCAAACAATGCCTTGAAGATAGGAATCAAGTACAATACAATAAGTTCATTTTTACGTTTTGACGATACGATGACGATACCATATTCGTGCTACCCCACTGGTCGTAGAAACTTGACATTTGAAAGGTATATTTTTCTTTACTGTGACACACATGTTACGTGACAAAGTACTCCTGCCGTTTCAGTTTTAACTCTAACTTGCGTTTTCAGTACGAGTTCAAGGCGAGGGGCGTGAAGAAACGCAAAGTGACTGTGGAGGTGTCCATCGACGGCGTCCGCGTTACAACAAGTAGCAAGGCAGTGGGCAAGGTCAGTACCTACTTCCTTCTATTACCAGAATTGAGTAATCATCACTTTTCCAGTGTTTTCCTAGCAAAAGAGAAAGGAAGTACGAAAAAACTGGATGAATGCTTGTAGGACTAGCGCCTTGAAGCTTCAGTGCAAAGTTAATTAATGTAGACAGTCGATCTATCCCGGGAATCGGAATCGAGAGTCTTAAGGCGATACTTGTATTTTTTGACTTTTTGTATGGGCTGAATCTACCAGGATAAGACGGAAAATGTGATAAAACTGCATTATCTTGAAAACCATCAAATTTAAAAAGAAACCGTCTGTAATTTGCTTAGCTAGTATAATTTTCTAACGAATTATATAAAAATGGACAGTTTAGCTATTCATAGTTTTGATCAAAAACGAAACTAGGGTTTTTGAAGAGCAAACTTTGGAAAATAAATCTATCGAGAAAAGTTTCACCAATCGTGTTTCCGTCTGTAATCAAAACTGTATGTTTTCTTCAAAAACATTTATTACTCCTCTTAACGATTTTTATCTGTTTTCGAAACCGATACAAAATATTATAAGCGGGAATTCCGAGATTTTAGAGAATGGTTTAAGTTTCAAATAGGTACGTTTTCATTTTTGCGGGCGTATTTTTTTGCGATTCGATGCGCCTTGACGTTAAAATTATGAAAATGATGCAACACATCGTTCAAGGTTAGCAACTTTCAGCGTGGTCACCAAATAGATGGATGACCGCAAGTAGCATTAACAGCCGAGCACTTACGTTCTTCGGCGAACATGTAAATATGTCAGACCTGACTTTAAAAATTCGTTTAGGCATGACAAAGGCCTTTAGGCGGCCTGAAATCTCCGTCACCAGAGTTGGCCACTTGCTCATACAAACTTACTTAAGTGATTCCAAAACAGAATACAATGTCATATTGTATTTCCACTGTTCATAAAAGTATGTTAAAATTTTCATGAACACGTCTCCAACTCAATTTCAAGTTAAATTGAAAACTTCGACAGAATTCCTCCAAGTTCCATTCGTATTCACGTGGAGCCGCGCGACTTTGTGATCTATTAACTGTTCAAAGCTGTGTCAAGCAAGATAATAAACAGAATAGTAATCTGAAACCACGGTAGATCTTTCAAATTCTTAATGACGTCAAAGAAGTTAGTCAGAGGCACGTCTAAACATTAAATTTAGCACTTAGGTATTTGTATTTATTATTCTTAAAACTTTCGTGATTAGTAGACATAACTATAGATTTTAACACGGGTGTTTATCACGTTATTACCTTTAATTTATTTTCCCGACGTTTCGGCTATGTTACAATAGCCATGGTCGCGGGCAGACTGGAGTATTTGTAGTTGTTATTTTTTATTTATATGCCTGCACTATTTCATGATTTTAAAATATTGCTACCAATTTTTGTAAAGGTATGA
Organism: Hydriomena furcata; assembly: GCA_912999785.1. Taxonomy (NCBI): domain Eukaryota; kingdom Metazoa; phylum Arthropoda; class Insecta; order Lepidoptera; family Geometridae; genus Hydriomena; species Hydriomena furcata. The sequence continues at coordinate 9,271,559 of OU538821.1, forward strand.
CCAGACATCGCGCGGCAATCGAGCGCGGCTAACCGCGCTATGTTTAGACGACAGCCGCGCGCTTACCTGCCGCCAGATACGGTGTTAGTGTTCGTTCGCACGGCAAGCTTTTGTCCTGCGAATGCCGCGCTATGTCTGGTCACACCTTTAGAATGTTCACAACCAAATTAAAAATTTCAGAAGTTGACTTTGAGTTTTTATGCAATAAATAGGTTTCTCGAAACATTTTTCTTAGGATTAAAAATCCACAATCATGTTTTATTGTTCATATTTTAATACTTACCTAGTTGTAGGTATGTACCTATTTCTTATTATGCATCAAATAAGCGGGACAGGAAAGTAAGTTCTCAAAGAAAAACAGAATAAAATACTCGTAATCTTGTACAAAGCTACTTGAGTTCCATAAACGTCTCATAGACGCTTTTATTCCATTTAAGTTTTATTGCAATTTTACTGCCCACGGACGTTGAACGTCGTTTTGTTCAGTTTTCTCCCACTACTCTCACTCATCAGTTCTAGCTAGGACTTTTAAAAAAATAAAAGTTTCCAGTCCTATTGATATAGCCGACGTACTCGTTCTTTTAACGTTTTTAGGGTTTCGTACCCAAAGGGTAAAAGAGGGACCCGATTACTAAGACTTCGCTGTCCATCTGTCTGTCCGTCTGTCTGTCACAGGGCTATATCTGATGAAATATTGCTGCTCTAACAACAAATACTTAAAACAGAATAAAATAAATACATATGGGGGGCTCCCATACAACAAACATGATTTTTTTGCCGTTTTTATAGATAATGGTACGGAACCCTTTGTGCGCGAGTCTGACTCGCACTTGGCTGTTTTTTTTTATAATTAATATGAGTTTTAGTTTCCACCAGTCGTATTATGTTGTTACTAAGGACGAGTAGGATTAACGGAAACAAATGATTTGTTTGTGTGTTTTGTTTCTTCTTCTTACTTCGACTTTATTATTTACTAGCTGACCCGTGCCCGCTTCGCTGAGCGACAGACATTTCTAAATGTGATTATTTTGGATAGGTATGGCTATGGTATGGATCCAGACCGCTATCGTTCCACATCTGGTATTCCGATCTTCCAAAATTATAGCCTATAATAAGTTGCCGAGGATTAATAGCTATATAACAAAAAAAGTTTCATCAAAATCCGTCCAGTAGTTATTGCGTGTAAGCCAGACAACAGACAGACAGACAGACAGACGGACAAAAATTTCAAAACGTTTTTTTTTGTTTTGTGTTATAAAGTAATTCTTTTCTGTACCCAAAGGGTAAAAACGGGACCCTATTACTAAGACTTCGCTGTCTGTCTGTCCGTCTGCTCTTTTGTCTGTCACAGGACTGTATCTCATGAACCGTGATAGCTAGACAGTTGAAATTTTCATAAATGATGTATTTCTGTTGCCGCTATAACAACAAATACTAAAAACAGAATAAAATAAATAATTAAGTAAGGCTCCCATACAACAAACGTGTTTTTTGCCGTTTTTTATAGATAATGGTACGGACCCTTCGTGCCCGAGTCCGACTCGCACTTGGCCGGTTTTATTTTATTCCTTCTTTCGTATGTCGACAGCAAACGCTCATCATGTTGACCAACTTTGCCTAAAGCAGTATATTCATATCTCATATAGATTACCCAGACCCAGACCGCTATAGTTCCACATTTGGTATTCCGAATTTCCAAAATATAGCTTGTAAGTTGCCTAGGACTAATAGCTATAGAACAAAAAAAAACATCAAAATCCGTCCAGTAGTTTTTGCGTTAAAGCCAGACAACAGACAGACAGACAGACAGACAAAAATTTCAAAATGTTTTTTTTTTGGCTTGTGTTACTTGTATGAAGACCCCTAGGAGTATTTTTTTTAGTTTTTATTTAATGTACAGAATTGAACTCTTCTACAGCTTTATTATATGTATAGATGTAAGATGTATAGATAATGCCGTATTTCTATAATGCTAGGTATACTCTTATATATTATTCAAAATATTGACATTATTAGTAAGTAGAAAGGTATCTAGGTATACCGTTATAATCCACTTTTATATAAATAAATAAATCCCCAACAGACACTTGGGTAAAGTCCTGACTCTACAAACATGTGTGAGAACGAACTCGCACCTTATGCTCCTCAGTCGAGCTTCACCCACCACGCCACGGAGGTCATGACTTATCAAAACACACAGTTTTCAAGTTGACACTTTCATTTCAAATCAGAATGAAAAATATCTTTCCACCGTGAGCGTATCTATTTGGCAAAAAAATTAGGAGACAGGGAGCGGGCGAAGTCGATTTTTCCGCGGGGTCGTTAATCATTTCTCGACTATAATAGAAGGCTGTCAACCTGCTGTCTTCTAGAGACGAAAGGGGCCATTGTTATGATCTCTTTTGTTGCCGGTTGCGACCAAAGGATGTATGGTCCAGTCCACTTCGGCACTGGTTGGATATGCTCACAAGCATCCTCGACTTATCTCCGCCGTTGTTAGATTATGGACACATTCGAGTACAACACATTTAACCCTATACTTGGCAGAGTGCCTAATTTGGTACGTTCAACTTTCGAAAATTCCCAACGCGTGAAAAAATATTTTTAATCTATTTTAATTATTACATAATATAGAAAATATTGTCCCAATTCTACTAAAAAATACTTTTTGATGATTTGCAACTCTCAATTTGAAGTAGAGCGAATGATAGCTGACCAGTGAAAGGAGTCTTCGCACCGCAGGGTAAAAAAATTAAATATTACTAGTATTTTTTTAGTATTTCTGTCAAAAACGGTTGATATGTAATAGTTAACATTTTTTTACACCCGAAATTAATATTTTCATGTTCCTAAATGAATTTCAATGGCATGCAATCAACTGGTTTTTCATGATGTACCAAATAAGTCACATTGCCAGATGAGCGCCATTCAAGTTTATCTTTACTATGTACCTGATATGTGACATTGCCATACTCGTATAAATTATATTTTTTCAAAATTACATACATTTATGATTTTTGATCGAGCGAAGCGAGATCTCTTTGACAACTCGGAGGTGTCGTCGGCCTTTTTATGCGAGTATGAATGTTTTTTCGACGATAGCATTCTAATCGTTGCTCCAATAAATCGAAATTCACCAATCTTCATAAAATTTTCAAGCTTGAGCTTTAATTGTCAAGAAATTATAGAGATGAGAATGTACGTAAGGTGTCAGTTTGATGCGAAGTACTTGGTAAAATGACATTTTAGCGCCACAGGTGCCGCAACTATATCAGCAGCAGCAACATCGACCTCATCAACTTGTGGGTCTTATCTTCAAGTCGGGGGCAAATCAGATTTAGACGAAATTTAATCATCAGATGATGAACAATAGCAATGCTGTGATAGCAGTTCACCGCCTTCACACCTTCCCATTGCCATTTTCACTGGAAAACCTAAAATTTTTATGAAATGTTGATAATGAGATGAATCAAGTTGTTACATCAACATTTCTGCTACAATATCAACTGTCATCGCTGTCGATCACTGTTCACTGCCCGTTGATTCTGAACAAGTACCTTCCCTAATGTAGGTATGCAGCCTTGACCCTAAGCAGCTACTTAATCAATAAGACCTAGTGTATTAGGCACGAAGGAAGGTCTTAAAGACTAACACCTTATTGGCGTTGTAAAAAGTTCACTAGTTCTGCTGAAGTCAAAGATCATGTCTTCTTTGGGGTTTGACTTGCAGGAAAGAGTGTCATTCAATACTTCAAGCTGTTCTACTTAGATGATATCATCTCTCTAAATGTGCAAAAACAAATCTTTACAGCACATAAATAACTAGCACTTCTTCCGAAGTTTCAGAAGGCGATGAAAAATATTTTTGACAATCATTTTCTGATCTAGCAGATCGTTTTGGGGCATATACATCATTTCGGGGCTGTTGATAATACTCGCCTATCTTCTCTAAAACGCTTGATTAAATTTATCATCACCCAACTTTCAAATTTAGCAGAGGGAGGTGCATACATTGCACCAAAGTGCAAACTAAGAAAGGATTAGGGGAATACTAAAGAGTTTTTATATACTTATATATATATTATCTACAGATTATAAATTGAAAATGAATATAACGTAATAGCAAATTATTTTTAGCATGTTTTTGTTACTTTTTAATGTAAGAATGTAATATTTTTGTTATATAAAGTGTTAAACACAAATGTATATAAGCCTGGCAGTGTGACACATATGGTACGTTGATTTAATAAAGTTGATTATGACACATCTGGCAATGTGCCAAATATGGTACATTCAATAAATCTAAAAGTATTAATATTATAATTTTTTTTTTCATACTATCCCCTCTATTAATGACCCTAGATCACAAATTATACAAAAAAAAACAACATTTCAAAAATAAAAATTCCTGCCAAGTATAGGGTTTAGAATAAGTCTAGCAGTACCAATATCTATATCAGTTTAAATATATTTGCCTTTGATTTAAATCTTGGTCAAAAAAACCTGACCTCGGTTAACCTGTTCTGATTCCACGAACAGCAAAGCCTAAAATCCTGTGAATCTTATCACGTCATCTGTGGTACGCTCGCCGCGTGTATTAGTTTTGAATCCCTTGAGTATTATTATCCCTGGAAATGGCTTGTAATTACGTTACGGACGAGCTCGGCCTAATTACGAGCTGCTATTTCTTCTACGGCACAGGTATGAGTTAGTATAGTGCCATGTGTTTCACTGGAAATATGAACCTGAAACTTTACAATCAAGGTTTATTTTAGACAGACAGATGTACCTACTAAAGCCTAGTCGGCTACTTTCAGATAAACCCTGTCAGGGGTCCTGTCATTATTACTATAACAATAGATAATGGAGATCATGTATTAGGTAAGGCTGGTAAATACCTAAAAACTAGAAAAAAATCATAAGAACATCATACAGCCTCACAGCTCAGTTGGTAGTAACTCTGCCTTCAGCGCTGTAGGTTGTGGGTTCGATCCCCACCCAGAGCAAATATTTGTGTGATGAACATAGATGTTTGCTCTGTGTCTGGGTGTTAGTATGTATCAAATGTATGTATTTACAAAAAAAAAAGTATTCTATCAGTTATCTAGTTCCCATAGTACAAGCTTTGCTTAGTTTGGGGCTAGATGGCGATGTGTAAAAATGTCCACCAATATTAAAAAAATAATAATATTATTATTAATGAGATAAACAAATCAAAATCTATGTATAGCTAAATAGGCATAAGTATAAAGTATATCACATGTGTAAGTGATTATTCAATCACGGTTGTTTTATTTGACAGAGGAAAAAAAAGACTACGTTCTTCGGGCGCAAGACCACAACAATCATTGAGAGCACTGAAGTAATGCATCATCCGATTTACCGCATCTTCTACGTCTCCCACGACAGTTCGGACCTGAAGATATTCTCTTACATCGCCAGAGATGGGGCCACGAACGGCTTCAAGTGTAATGTCTTCAAAAGCAACCGAAAGGTGTGTATAAACAATTTATTTTTTAAGATCTTACAGCTACTGAATTTACCTGGAAACCCTAATGAGGTAGACGACCGCACGATAGACCTGATAATGGGATGAGCTGAACTATTATTAATGAAGAATTGCTTCTCTGTAGCACATAGTCGAGAAAGATGGAATGGGAATAGAACCTTTCTAATGATTTTAAATTAATAATTTAAAATTTAAATAAGTGCACCACTAAAACTCAAAAATTACCTATTATAATTAACAATTTGTGTGCCATTTCACTTTTACTGTGTACATCCTTATGAAATGTAATAGGTACCTGCTGTAAAATGTTTATGAAAATTATTAAATGCATACAAATGTTTTTGCATGTAACTATACCACAGAAAATGCTGAACTTAAAAAGTGCTATCAATTTTTCTAGAAAAAGAAAAAGTGATTAATCGAGTATATACTAATCGAGAAATATACTAGTGCATTGATTATTTCACTACACTATGTATTTTCTGTCTATCTTAGCTATTTTAAGGCCTCGAAGAAGTTACCGGCGGCGGAACAACAAAATAATATTTAAAAAGATCAAAGCAAACATCAACTAAATCCCTCCCTGATGCCAGCACATAATCCACATCGAATTTCCTTCGCATAAACGAAGAATTTAGTGGGCGAAATATAATTCGTATCTTTTGAAAAAAGAGAAAAAATCTGTTTCTTTTAGCTGTTGCTTTCTGGCGACGACCTCGCTTTGCCTGTAAACATTGTCGGGATAAACGGGACTCCTCAAAACGGTGTTTATCTTGATTATTATCGTGTAAGAGGCTGCCGTCCTCTTATCGGTCAAGACGTGTCGTTGACTGCATCGATGCAGACATTGCATAACCTTTTTTATATAGGGTTACCTTTCACATGATATGGTGAGTTCCTCAAGGCCTAAAAAAAGGTTTTTTGATACAAGACCACCTATCAAAGTGATGATAGCCACGATAAAAAAGAACTTTTCTACACGTTTAGTGTATTATGCTAATAGGCATGTTCAATTGATCATTTGATTGAGAGTCTTTTCAATACTTTTAGATTTTACGATTTTTCCTTGTTGACTACGAGCATAATACTGTTGCAAACAATTTGTTCAAAAAGCGGTGCTTGTAGTAATCACACAAGAAAGGAACAGTAATCGCACAAGATTTATGGCTCGGCATTTCTACGCAGTGTTTCGCCCCTAAGAAGTAGCTTTGTAAATATCTCACTGGGAATCATAATTTACCTGTCTTTGTCAGGCTTAGCGACTAACTACGGGATTTCGTAGGAGATTTTTTTAAAGATTTTCTCACAAAATACAATTGGCTTTCGGTAACAATAACAGAGAATTAAATTACCTCTGAAGAAACATTTTAATGGACGGAAAAGATTGCTTTTCAACATTTGTTGTAGCGTTTAGAATATGCGTGTTTGCTTTAGCTGGATTATTTCCGTGAGCAACCCTCGTTTAATTTGAAAAATCTTTTAGTCGTCACATTCTACAAAAAAATATGGAATTTTATTTGGCTGCGTATGATGTTCAAACCCAAGTAAGCGAGGCTTAAATCCAAAGCAGCTTAATGCGATGTAAGGCCTAAAAAACATGTGTTGTCTACCCAACAGACGATAATTCTGCTAGACCATTTTGCAAATTAAGCATCTAATATTACATTAAAATGCACAAACAAAAGAGTTTAAATTGTTGTGCTTGCTCCTAAGCCCGAGAGCAGAGATTTAATAAACTAAGTTGTTTTAACAAACATTTATCACACTCGACTATTTTATTATGTGTTTATTTACTTCAATATAAAGTAAATACTTCAAACTTTTTTATAGACAGAGTCTACCCGTATAAAACAGTAAATGTGTAAAAACATAAAATGAATTTACGTAGTTACCATGATTAGCTACTGAAAATATCTTATAAACATTTTTGAAGCTAAAACTAATCAAATGGTTTCATGGTGCCATAATATTCGGTTGATAACTCTATCTGTGAAAGTGTTATCATTAGTTTTTCTGTTTTTAATTTGGGTAAACAAACCCTCAAGTTAACTATGCCATAAAATTAATGCTGTACATTCTGCAAACATTGAGAAAAACACTATAAAATTAATTATAAAAATTATCCCTTAAACCAGCTTATTTATTTATTTTATTTTATTTATTTATTTATTTAGCACGGCGTCCTACTGAAAAATCACGTAATACATCTAATTATATGAGCAGGCTTGACCTGCTTGACCATCCCTCACAACACAACCACTCAACTGTGTCAGCATGTAGCATGCTTCAAAAAACTAATGTGGAACCCTACATGTTGTGAAATTCCTAGAGGTGGACAAAAATATTATCCCTTAAACCAGCTTATTTATTTATTTTATTTTATTTATTTATTTAACAAGGCGTCCTACTGAAAAATCACGTAATACATCTAATTATAAACAATTATACATAAATCTACGTGTTTTCCTAGTTACAGGATGCCACAGCATGTAATATTCTAGATTTTAGAGATCTTGCCATTAGTGTGTAGCTGTGTAGTGACTCAACCTATTTAAAACGAGTTTTTATCCCTGCTAGCTCGTTATGAAGCTATATTGTACTGTAAAAGTGAAACATGCAACGTTTTTAGATAACTATGATGTATATTTTTGTCCACCTCTAGGAATTTCACAACATGTAGGTTCCACATTAGTTTTTTGAAGCATGCTACATGCTGACACAGTTGAGTGGTTGTGTTGTGAGGGATGGTCAAGCAGGTCAAGCCTGCTCATATAACCACCGCTCATCATACCTACGGAAATAGATTGTTTATACTAAGGTTTATCTATAGTTCCATAGTACTATCAACTGTACAATTAAATTTCGCATTCATTGCATATGCGTTTAATAAAACTTCTAAAATCTATAGTAACTTAATGTTTTGCTAGTAGGTATGTGAGGTAGTTATTTAATTTGGTTTAATGAAGATCGAAACACGCGGTCCTTGGATTAGTGATACATAAGCTGAGGTTTTGAGGCTTCTGAGACAGAGGAAGTGGGGAATAGTTGTTAAGCTCTAAGCAGTAAACTACATTATGTGGTTGATCATGATCATATTATTTTCAAAATTAATTAAATAAATAATTCCACCGGTATGGCATAAAGTGAGCAGTGTTGGCCGAGTGGGAGGTACCTCGACTTTCTATCTTAGGGTTGTGGGTTCGAATCCCGGCGTACATCAATGGATTTTTCTGTTCGAAAAATGTATATGCGCATCTAATACACGTGCTCAAAACGGTGAAGGAAAACATCGTGAGGAAACCAGTTAGTAATCTAATAAGCGGCGATGGGCTTGCAACCTTTCACGTATGGAATGCTAACTACTGCAAAATGTGGGCATGTGCTAAATATAATTTTTTGACCTCTGACTACCCCCACTAGACATCTTCAAAGGATCTAAGCGTCTGGAGATCTGAGAGGATGTCTACCATACTTAAGGGATTACAGTCGTGATCCTATTTATTTATTTTTTATTATTTTAATAAAATGTTATTGTCGTTTTGAGAAATCAGCTTCAATGTATCAGCTGGAAATCTAATTTTATATTAGGTATATAAAACTTTCTCTAAAGAGAAGATAAAATCAGTAGGTTAGTTGTAGTACCTTATAAACAAGGAAAGGTGGATTAAATTTCAAAAAAAAAATGTTCTTCTAATTCCCAAAGTTGAGAGGTATATTTTATGAATTCTCCTTTTTATTCCTGTTTCGAGTTACAATAGGTAGTAAATAATCGTCGAAACGATGCGATGGGTACCTACCTACTCTTTTCGTATAAAAGTGAACGTAATAAAAAGTTTATATTGTATTATTGTAAATATAATGTTGTGCAGTGAAAGAAGACGTAGCGATGAGGATTGAGAAAAGTTCGCTTAGATGGTTTCTGCATGTAAAGGGGAATGAACGAGAGGAATAGGAAGAAGACTTCGCGTAACGTTCTTGGTGACGATTTGGAAAAAGACCAAGTCAAAAGTACTTTAATCCGTCAAGTAAATATGAATGAAGAATGTGATGAGAGTGAATGAAGCAAATAAGGTAGATATGTCTGGAAAGCCAAGGTCTCTGCTTACTCCTTTAGGAAACAGATGTAATTTTATGTGTATTATGTATGTATGTAAATTGTTGTAGCGTTGAATTAAATTGCTAAAGCAACCGGAGCAACAGGACTTACCCTCGTATTCAAGAACGACACTATGAGAACACGCACCCACAGTGGACGAAATCTTTTTTCTAAAAATCACTTTATTGTTGTGCGACACTGCATAGTGCGACTAGAGGCACATTGTCGTGTGCCTCTAGCCAAAGTTGAGCTCTAAAGGCACACGGTAGCGTGCGCCATAGTGCCGCTCAACACATAAAGTGATTTTTATGAAAAAAGATTTCGTCCACTGTGGGTGCGTGTTCTCATAGTGTCATTCTTGAATACGAGGGTGAATCTACTTTGCTTGTTCTTGGCCTACAACTAGGTACAATAAATACATCACAAATAACGTGGTTGCCATCTGCCTGATAAAGTGTTCCGTTTACTCTCACCTGTAGTTCTGTTGACAAAACTACTGGGATTTTTTCCCCCATTAGTTCTTTAAAGCTAATTGCACTTGAGATAAATATCATAAATTACACGAATCATATTATGATGATCCTTAATAAGTTGCTTTTTTGTGATTTATTATAAAATATTAATCGTATTATCATCTTATCTATGCTTTATGCAAAGTGACAACTTACATAAAACTATTTCCAGCATGTCGGAAATGTTTGGAAAATTGAGTTATAGGTATTTTGAGGGAATACAAACTTATAAAAAAAAACAACATAAAATAGAAACCAAAGTTATACCTACCACCTTCCTTTAATGATGTTTTCTCGTAAGATAAATCAAATATGTTCGGAATTGTTATTGATGGGGTGAAAAAATATCAAGTCTTGTGGGATGTCTTATTGAAAGGGCTCTGATTGCACGTTTCAAAAATAGATTTATTTCAGTAGCTTTTTTACTCTTCAAATGTGAAAATATGTACTCTTTCTTTTTAAGGTGCTTTACTTTTTCCTATACAATATTTTGTAGTAAACATTGTTGCGGAAAAACATATTTTGCGAATCTCAGTTCGGGGGTGAAATATCGTACATAGAGAGGGAGATGAGTACCTACTAGAGTTTCTTGTGAAGTGGTTCGTACGGGGAAGTACTTACTACTTACTTACCATCTAACCTATTTCTGAAGTTAGGCAGTTATTGTGTTCCGGTTTGAAAGGTATGATGGTAGGTGAATGTATGGTTTGAATTTTCGAGCATGGACAGTCAAATTTTACTGTAATTGCTATTTATAATAATGATAGTCTGGTAGAGTGGGGTGGTGAGTCAAAAATATACTTTGCTAAAATTATCTACGGGAAAAAGTGAAGGTATAATTTTATCAGCCAATAATTCATCTTCCTTAAACTTCCTGAAGAACAATGGGTGTATTATACACTATGTACCATATGTTTGATATTCCATAGGTATAAACAAAGCAGACCTGGTATTGTATAAGAAAAGCGATTCGGTTTGACTGTAAATCATCTACTATTCTGTTTCACACAAATTCTCGCAAGTGTAGGTCCTGTGTTATACCGTTATACCTAATGCTGCCTCGCACAAAGCTAAACTACCTCCAAGGGATTAACATGACTGTGAGCGCCCCAAAGCAGCTTTCTGCTCGTATTCTAACACATCTTGTTACAGTGTATAACATAAGTCTACCAGTTTGCAGACCTACCGATCAACCATTAGAAATAGATTACAGTGAATACCACTGTACATTATCTAGGCCATAGCTACATCATCTATAAAAAAAATATTTCTTAATAAAATTCATTCAGATTTAAAAAAGAAACTGCGTTATCATCTTTGTATTGTGTACGGCGTGAACTACCCTAAAGGGAAAGTCCCAAAGTAGTTTTTCAAGCTTCGCAAACACACCTTCTGTTTACAGTGTACATAAATCTCCCCGTCCGCAACCTACTCGACTTTTATAATCAATTACAGTCGCCGATCACTCGTTCCTGAACGCCATAAATATTCAAGAACTAGAGGAGTTGTTTGCGTTGAATCGTTTGCGGTACCATTTTAATTACGCCAATTGATCGACGAGTATTTTATTATGGCTAGGATTACGATTATGGCCCCATTATATAGTTAGCCAGAGAATTGTAGACGCACGTGTAACCAGTAAAGCTTTGTAAAATATCACCCTATTACGGTACAGGTATCGGCCAATTTTACTGCTGGTCTCTAAGTAGAATGAAAAGCTTACCGAACTGCCTCTATCTTTCTTAACAGAGAGATAGCTCTATAAATTAAGTTCAAAACAATAATTACGAGTACGCTACTCGTAATAACGTAACTCTTTTCCTTTAAAGAAGTTTTCAAACAAGCACGCAGAAAAACTTATTGTCTCGACAAAATTTAAACAGAAGAAAGCGAATTATTTGCATTTGGATTTTATGTTTGCGTCTCCGCCATCCCTTTTATATACCTTATCCATGATAGTACGAACATAATAAACACTGATATATAAGCCAGCTTACTGAAGCAAGCTCTTCACATACCATTAGATTCTAGACACCACTATGAAATTCAAAACAGATTTTCTCTTTCTTGAGCTCAGACTGTCAATTTTAACTCTCTTTTACAGACCTAAGAAAGCTTCCGTCACGTCAATTCAAATACAACAATAAATACACTTACAACATTACAAAACTTTCAAGGTGTTTATGTTTCTATTCTTCTGCAAAGTTTGTAGTCTCCTTGTGATTGTCGCTTGTGACTTGCGAGTTCCTTTATGCCAACTGTGGGTAGGTGAGTCTATTAGCCTACTTATCTTATGTTTTGCTACCTTCTGGTTTGTAAGTAGGTACCTAAATACGTATAGGTACTACAAGTAAGCACAAGATAATGATAAAACGTATGTAATTGTAATAAAACACATTTTATTGTCCATTTACGGGGGTTCGTCCTTTAATTAAACAGTGTGCCTAAGGACATGGACTGTGGGTGAACAACTATGGTCATCTCTAACTTTTAATTTAGTGAAGTAACCTACTTAAGGATGTATAACATCTGTTATACTCGTAGATACCTTTATTTGATATTCTGTTCGGCTAAAACAATCAAAAAACCACAGCCAAATCTAAATCTACATAAACAACGCAATTATGCCATTCACAACTCATCAACTGCTCCAAAACACTAACGTGAACTGTTATCACTTACAATGTTGCCTTGATCAGTCTGCACAAAGAAGTAAAGCTGCTTAGAAGCATGCGAATGTTTATTTGCGGTAGTTGTGGAAACGAGCGACGCACGCGCACGCCATGCCGCCGCTTCAGTTGTTTGTGAAACGCACCGAAAGCGCGCGTACGCTCGCCGCTCTGCATTTCGCGGTTGACTATATGTTCTCGAAAACGAAACCAATATGTCCAGGGATCACAGCAAGCCAAGGCGGAACGACCACCATTCTCTAAAAAACCTACCAAGCGAGGTGTTGCTGAAAGCTCGAAGCACCCTCGTATCTCTGGGAGGAGCGCTCAAACATAAACATGATCACCACGAAAAAGGAAAAACTTCGAAGCACGAAAAAGATAAGGAGAAAAAGCAACAGGAGAGGTTAAAAAGCAGTCAATCTGAGCCGGAGTTCAGTGAAATGCGCAAAAAACACAGAAGTCGAATGGAGGAAAACTCAACACGAGATTATGGTGCTACAACGAGACAGAGGCCGATGTCTGTCGGCGGCAGCAAACATTATGATAAGGAATTAGGTAACTTTCGATGTGGTAGTTTTCCAAGAGATATGCCACCGATGCAAAGACATGCTGACTCTACGGAGGAGGTCTTCTTGCAATCTCGTCTCTATATTCCTGTTGCAGAAAGACTGAGTGATCAAGATATCCAGATGCAAGATGTCAATGAAAGACCCCGCAAAAAATTGTCATTTAGAGAGCCTGAAATAATAATTTCAAGCGATTGTGGTTTAGTTACGAGTACTTTAGGACGCTCAAATAAACATATGGGGGTTAATAGTTTATCAAGAAGATCGAATAGAATATCGTTAAGAAATGAAGCATTTAGTTCCAGTATAGAATGTCTAGAATCTGACTTGGAAGTGAGTACCTGCGTTTGTTTGCTAATTCTGTCCTAACCTACTGATAATAACCTACCTAATACTAATGAGAAAATTTGTGTTTTTGACCGACTGAAATATTTAGATGAAAAATGGAATTAAAAATTGTAGTTCGTGACGTGGAATAGCAAAAAAGGCTTTTCTATCCGAGTACCACACGAGCAAAGCCGCGGGCAAAAGCTTGTTACAATCGAGAAGAAGTTGGAAATATTAATACTAACAAATAGATAAAACCTTTTTTCACAGAAATAATATTTACGTACAAAAATAAATAAATCAAGTAAATCACAACAAGACCCAGAGGGATGTGTATGTATTATTTTATATACCAGCGAGTAATATAATTTTGTTTCTAACTAGGTTTCTAACTAGGTAAACTACCTACTAAAATAATTACAGCAACGAAAGATATAATTAATGGTCCGTATAAGAGAGAGAGAACCCTGCGTTGGTACGAGTAGGTATAATAACTGTTGTTACATCGCGCGTATTTACAACCCTTCAGTGTAACAATTCCGTGTTCATTATTATCGAATTAAACTGTAACCTCGCTGCAACATTAATTTTAATAGAAAGCAATAAATGTTGTCAAGGCGATTATTGTTAGCCGCCTGATGACTTCATGAATTTAATAATGGTTTAGCAATGTTTAGAATAGTAAAATCGTGATTTCTTGTACCAAAAGACGTTATAAAGTCGTAGTGTTACGTCAAACAGAAGTGGTTTCAACTCGTGTACATGAAAGCCAAGAATCTCGGTGGAGTGATGTGGTAAAGGTGTGATATACGAGAATGAGCAATTAGGTACGAGTATATCTTGTGGTTTGGTTTCGTGTTTATTTTGATTTACCTCGGCCCCATCCAAGGACCAACGTACGCGGAAACGATTCTTTTTTTATCAAGCTCTCCAGTGACATATTTGCGTTATTATTTTGTGCCGCAGTTTTGCGTCAAGGGCGACACTTCCGTCGTCAAAGCCATTTATTATTTTGAAAACTTTCGTAAACTGGCTATGTTTGGCCGCGGTATTTTGGAACAGCCGCGCCGCCGCCGCCAACCTACCGACCGACGTGTGAATTACGCACTAGAGTAATTACCAAAACATAGTCTTGCTATCATTAATTCACTGGAGTTTACATCTTAAATCAACAATCGACTGCTAATGGAGTAAAATTAAGTGTACACATAGAGTGTACGCTGTATGGTGTAAATTAACCAGCGGCATCAAATCACTTTATTATAACTATTATTAGAAGCGATTCTTCAATTCAACATAGACCAAGAAAAAGGTAAAATTCTCAGTAAAGACTATAAAAGTGCAGAATGCAAGCCTAAGTGAAACTAAGCACCGGCGCCGTCTGAAGTAACCACTGTAAATTCTAGCACCGTTTTAATAGTTTGTTCTCTTAGATTTCGGACCACTTTCACCGCCTTTGTGTTTTGGGTTAATAAATAAAATCAATCGCTTTAAAATAATTTGATTTGATGCCATTGGTTGGATTTTCATCATACAGCATACGCGTACAGGTACATTACATATTATATATAATAATAATGTTAGGTAAATATTAATGAATAAACTTCACTATTCACCGCTAATTTACAAAAATGAGAGTAATGATAAAATTAGAGATAAAGCTACAAGGTAAAGATTCCGCTTGGTTTCCTAGAAGAGCCGACAATAGAAATATATCTAAAACACATTTTGCCATATGACAAATCTTATTATATAACTATAATAACTATGTGGACCAGTTTTCCTAAAAGTAGAGTAAAGTTTTTTTACTACTTTGAATAAAGTAAGGTAACTATTTGTGTTTACCATAAAATATTCCAGCAGTCACGTACAAAAGCTTTTATCTAAACCAACCGCATTTCTTTGACCTTACTCTGAATAGTGACGATGCCAACGAAAATAGACACTGACGTGCTCACGGCTTTATGGTAGCTCAAAAAATGATGATCGGCGTTATGGTCATTGTCTTTTCTCGACCAATTTCTGTTTTATCGCTTAATTTATTACGATTTCCGTAGAACCCGTTACAGGAGAGTGGAAAATCTTTATATAAGGAATTACAAAACATTATGATTACGAAATAAAAAATATAGTTTTTGCCAGTTATCAGCCCTATATCAGACACTAATGCTTTATGATTCACATAATTTGTTTAAACTCTCTACCTAAGTTTACTTATTTATAAGTTTTGGTCTAATGAACTTACAAAAATCTCTTAATAGTATAATGATCTTATACTGTTAATATAGTTCTAGCTCTCGGCTGAATCCATATTTCTTTGCCAAGCAATATTTTCTTGGATATCTGTAGGTACGCTATTGTCATATTAGTGTCATTGAATGGCATACTGACGAGATGTGTTGTATCTTTTTCTCGAAATGCACGAGTAGCGTAATAATATCTTTTCGATCCCTGGCGTTTATCCAACCCACCACTGAACACGATGATCCACTTCAACGTATCATAATAAGTATGCCAGTATTCTATTTATTGGATGATTTAAAATTAAATTCCTTTTACTTCCTAATTTTGTAATTTTAAGGTGATACTTCAAAATCGATTTTTGTTGGGCAGAGTCTTCTAGAATAAGAAGGAAAATGTGTCAAAACCCATTAAATATCGAGATTAAAGTAGATACTAGTCTTCGAAATAGTAAAAAATTATATCTTAAAAAGATTTTTTAGCTAAATAGATTTAGATAAATCGAAAAAAGGTATTTTTGAACGTTAAATCCTACTAATGTTATAAATGCGAAAGTTTGTGAGTGTTTGAGTGTGTTTATTACTCTTTCACGCAAAACCTACTAAACGGATTAAAATGAAACTTTACAGTAATATAGCTTAACACATAGGCTACTTTTTATCCAAGTACCTACCACCCGTGCGAAGCCGAAGCGAACAGCTAGTTTATTTATAAAAAATTTAACGATCGTGTTTCTGTCTTGAATTTGGATAAACAAACCCTCAAAATTATCTATGCCATAACATCAGCGCTGTACACAGCTTTTGAAATAATGCGAAAAACACATTTAAAATTACAAAAATTCTCATCTTAAACATACATTCTTAGTAAAACAATATAATTTAGTCGTAACAATAATAATAATTATGTATAATAATTTGGCAAATCGTTTTTTGTAAAAAAAATGTGAGTTGTTTTATTTCACCTAAAATAGAAAAAAACGAAAAAACGGTAAATAATATCATATTGAAAAAAAAAACATGAATGCTTTCAACCAAAATAATCTAATTTCGTCCGATCCAGCTCGAATGAGAGAAACATTAATTAAACATATGTCATCTCCCACGCTCGCTTCGGACCCTTTTGTGAAATATAATTCGTTTTAGCTAACCCTTATTTCTATAGTCTGTTGCTTTACAGCAGGGTCAGGCTTATCAAAACTCAAGGACTATATCCAATTCAGCACACATTATAATTTCAATTACGTTTAGCAAATATTTGCAGTGCAAACGTATAATGACATTGATCGCGTTTGCACATTACGAGGAGGCGGTCAATGTTACAAAATGTTATAAGACACACAGCAGATGTTCCCGAAAGATATTACAGTAGAACTCTATAACGCAGTTTCCAATACACGTGATTCAATTAGGTTCCCTGATTAATGCATGCAATCAACGCTAAAGTAGGCTATTTGCGTAGTTGCCGTCGACTTCGCTTCGGTAGGAGAGCAGTTTAACTTGAAATAATTGAGCATTATGTTACATATACTAGCGGCATGTTACTTACCCGGCACTAGTGGGTTGACACGTGCTATGCATTTTATTTCTGTCTGCCTAATAGGTATGCACATTTTACTCCACCTTACGGTTAGTACAAGCTTATAAAGCCTGTAACACGAATGAGTGAATGCTATGCAGGAGATCTCAGTAGATTCAACTGCGGTGCAAATAATGAATGCAAACTACTGCGAATGAAACATCCACTTTTATATAATTAAGATTGTAGATTCTGAATTTATATTTACTTTGTATTGATAAAGTAAATACTGCAAGTAATCTGAAGTTTTCTAAAGTAATTAGATCTCTTACTATTATGCACATCCTACCTGCCCCTCTGCCTACTCTACTCAGACCATAGAAAAAATAATTTTACGTTGGACCATTCAATGAATTTTTAGTGTAAAGTATTTTTAGAATAAGTTGATTATATTCATTATATTGAAAACCTTTTTGTTTTCAGACTATGGGTGCAGCGTCTTTGTGTCAACTTTTTACTGTAGCATAATTGTTTAAAAAAACCTTTTTTTATTTGTAATCAGAGTCAAGCCATGCGCATCGTGCGCACTGTGGGCCAGGCGTTTGAGGTGTGTCACAAGATGCAAGTGAACTCTCCTGGAGAGCCAGCCCCATCCGCCTCCTCCGTTGTGGAAGAGCCGGCTCCAAGCTGCAGTGACGTCGCAGCTTCCAAAGGTTTGAGAGCTGGCCTTGGACCCTTAATTATAGTCGAGACGTTATCAAGTCTGTTGCAAGTGTTCACCTCTGCAATAATAAAAATGCAATCTTCTTGAACATTATGTAGAAACGAGGTTCAATATTTGAATTGACAATACTTGCAAAGGACTCGCTAATGATGCCAATACTCCAATATCACTGCTGTAACACGACTTCCTTGAAATATTGGCTAAACGAAATATTTTTCTAGACGCATTATGTATGCGTAATCTAACGCCCAACTTCAAGGTAGCCCAGTTATATCAGTAAAACTAAGAAATTATGTTTCAGGAACTACATTGTGCATTGATATCCTTACAATGTATTTCTCTATGTAGCAGATGTATGCAAAATGCCTTTGAATACTGGTGACATGTAATCCTCTACTTGTGTTGTGTAGCCCATTTACGTTATGGCTTAGGTACTAGATTGTAGGTAGATACTCAAAACGAGAACAATTTTGTTGAAACGGAGTAGGTCAAGGGTGCCTGTCTCCGTCTCTATCTCAAGGACACTTACTGCATTAAATACCAATGTGAAATGGGCATAGCACCAGTAAGTTTGTATTAAACAACGTTTCGAATAGTAATAAACTGGTGCTAAAGCCCCATAAACATTGATTCACAATATCGATAGGCTTAGCACGAGGCTACGAGAAGCATACACCTGCTACGAATATAGAGCACGTTTCCACAATTCCTTTGCATATTACTTATTTACTCATAACCCAAGTTCTTAAGACAAAAGTATCGGGCATAATCATAATATATTATAGTGCACGCGCAAACGCGTACGCGGTGGAGGGTTTTTAGCAACTGGGTATACAAATAGCGACTTAGTTTTGATGCAAAAGAATATAAATATTATGTGCTGAATTGTGTACGAATTCCAAGTTTGTTGATTTTTTCATTTACAATATACAATAGGTTTCTTTCCAACCGGTAAGCTTACATTAACCTCCTAAGACCTCCGTACGTTAGGGTTCGATAAATAATATTGGTTTCTGCGCAATGTGTCTTTGTGACCATAACAAATGAGCCTTGAGTATCAGGAGGTAAGCTTAATTCAAACCGATGCGGACCAAACGAATAATAAGCAGGAGAGAAGCTGAACTGATGGTGGTGGCATTGTCATTTAAATCTCTCAACGAAAGACCCTTATTTAACAGCCAGCTTCTGTCATGTGCTTGACATTTCCGCACCTTTTTATCCGCTGTTGTGTCGTCGGGTTAGCCGAAGCTTTAATCTAGATCACCCGATGATTGCTAGCAAGTACCTACTTCACTGCTGGCTGAACGACGCCTTTTATGCTTTGCGAAATTCTAATTTAAAAATAAACATCTGGCCACTAGCGAATAATATCAAACCTCAGTTTTATTTAGCTCAGCGAATCAAACCTTAAACCTTTTGCAGTTAGCTACAAAATGTTTGTTAGTTTTATACATTTTACGAGAAAAGTAAATTTTACGGCGACGACAAGGCAGACGAGCGCGTGTTCGTATTCTAATTGACATATCCAGATTAATGTATGTGTCTTCTCGTGACTTCGGCTTTGTAGATAAATTACCTTGTGGTCTAAATAAACTTGGCATTGACTTTGAACTGCCGCCGATTTAGAACTGAAAATAAACATATAATTTATGTAGATGATAAAAAAGAATTCACTACGTGACGTGATATAAATCACACATAACCCGCGGACGCACGTAACAACGATGGATATCCACGGCCATTCTTATACGTCACACTGACGCCGCGCCGTAGCTCATTTACAAAAGTTGCAAATGTTCGTTAAAACATTGATAGTATCTCTTTGGCCGACATTTAAAATAATTAAATTGAAATACTTATGAGTACATCTATATTCATTTATGAATTCGGAATTAACTCTGTCTCTCTGTCTGTATCTACTCGGGGATTATAGCCGTGATCCTCTATCATTTTCCATTTTATTTCTCTGCCTCTTTGTTAAGTTTTCACTACTATATCTACGGCTGGAAAAATATTGATAGAAATTAATACGGAAATATTATTGTGTAAGATAGTTTTGAATGAGAAAATAATTTGCGTCCTATTAGAAAATAGAATTTTTTTTTGGGGCGGAAGCGTGTTGTTTCGCGTTGTTGTTGGTTCTCTCAAATTAAAGTTCACTAATAGAATGTTTGGTATCTCTCTTTCCTCTTCATAATTTCTCGACTCTGTGCTTTTTGAATCTTTATTAACGTTCATCTTTTATATTTAATACGATATTTTAAGTATGTACTTATAGATTTAAAGTCCACGCAAAGGAAGTTACGAGTAACATTAATACGTAGGTGCATATTCCTTCAGATATTATCTTCACTATAAGCAGAGTTGCCTTTTAGTACCTATTAGCACAGAAATATCTAATACTTAGTAGCAGCTTAGTGCTAGTGGCGGCAAAGCCTCATTCATGCTGTGGATTACGTTAATCCCTCGGGTGAACTGAACCGGCTACGACGTGATGGTGCGTTGATCAACATACCCACTACACGATCACTCATAACGAAACATTATGCATAATCGCACTATGGGTTGTTCGCGTAAAATATTACAGATGAGCAGCCGCTGAAACGTACGTAGGTACTCAAGTATTTATGAAAATGGGTCCGCAAACAAATCATTTTGCATAACTTTACGACTTTTCTCGTTTTATGCTATTTCTGAATGTTTTTTTGAACTTGGTTGATGCAGGTTCATTGTTACATTGTTGTAGTTTTAATCTATATCCCGGAGGTTTTAGCACTAGTTCGAATGTTTTTAAATAGGTCGAGAATAGGTCGCACACAAAATGTCAACTGATAGGTTTATAATAATTATCATTTGAAATGTGCCAAAGCTATCTTTAGGTAGAACATTTTCTTTGAATGGCATCCCGCATCAAATAACAAACTTTGTAACTTTATTTACTTTCTATTTATTAAAATGAGGTAGGTATACATTCGAGTTTTCGTTTGATCCAGCAGAGCAAACTTTAGTAGGCTACAGATATTATGAGCATAGTTCCATGGTCTCTCGAGGCTCATTCATTCGCGCTGATTTCTGCTTACTGCGCATAAGCCCCAGGGACATTGTTACTGTGCTTGGTTAGAGTTTATCTCGGTTACGCTGCAATAGTTAAAATCTAGTTTGTGAATGGAATTAATGTATTGCAGTAATTTATTAAACTATAGGAATGGTATTTTATATAACCACACCTATTTATTTATTTATTTATACCTACCTCTCTAATAAAGGCCTCTTTGCAATAAGCTGGTATATTTATAGTATACTAGCTGTCCCGACAGACGTTGTCCTGTCAAATGTCAATAATCCCACAGAAATCTTTCAGTTTTTCAGATCTTTACGCCATCCTTATCACTTAGGGGTATGAAATATAGATAGTAGCCGATTCTCAGACCTACTGAATATGCATATAAAATTTGGTAATAATCGGTAAAGCCGTTTCGGAGGAGTAAGGTAACTAACATTGTGACACGAGAATTTTATATACATACTAGCTGTCCCGACAGACGTTGTCCTGTCAAATGTCAATAATCCCACAGAAAAAAACACCTAGGGGTATGAAAAATAGATGTTGGCCGATTCTCAGACCTACTCAATATGCTCACAAAATTTCATGAGAATCGGTCAAGCCGTTTCGGAGGAGTACGGGAACTAACATTGTGACACGAGAATTTTATATATAAGATATATAAAAACAACAAGAACCAAATTCTGTTCATTATGTTTTTTCTTTCAGAACATAGGTAATACTAGAAGTATTTTTGTCTGTTTATGTGCTTGCTCTAATACTAAAATAAATTATAATTAAAAAAAACTAAAAAAACACGCTTTTATTGCTAATCGAACTAAAAACTAGAAAATAATTTTCGATGACAGAGTTTAATATAACTGTATTAGACGAAGAAACAATCAATCATAATGAATCACCTCAAAACAAAATTATAATAAAATTTAAGTTATTAACACAATAATTCAATTCAGAGTAAAAAGCGTGGGGTTATTGATATTTTTAAATATTACAATCATTTTATTGGCAACTATCTATGAGAGAATAGTTATGAACCGCAGTAAAATGCACATAAATGAATTTCAGTAGGAGTTGCGAGTAGAATTTCAGTAGGCGCTGCAACAGGACTTCTCTACAAAAGAATTTATCATGGCGGTCCTATTAAGGATAATGGGAAACTAATATCAAATTATTGCATTGTCATCGACCTTTGACAGGTGCGCAAAGTTTGAATTAAATCTGATCGTTCAAAGTAGGACAAAATCGAGCTCAAAGGCCGACCCCTTACATACATACATACATACAGGTGAAGCTAATATAAAGCGTGTAAAAACTATTGAACGGATCTTTACAAATATTTTTAGTCATTATTTAAACGGTGAAATAAATATTATTTGTTATTTTAAATATTTATTTTAATCTTTTTAAATGATTATCTTGCTCATAGTATGAGTTTAATGAAAAAAATTTATAGATAACGGACTCTACTATAATGTACGGAGCGTGGTGGTGGCTTAAGCTTGGAAGGGATAGGGAGTGATTATTCTGTACGTTGTTATTTTGTTAGAGGAAAATTAATTTAAAGTTCTTTTTATGTACTTTTTTGAGTTGAATGTAACAAGTTATCAATCTAATAACACACCTGCTAAACGATTTGGTGAAGGTGTTGGGGTGCTATGAAAGTAGTTCAATAGAGCTTTATGACCCTCGAAATATTTTTGGGACCAGCCGATATTATGTTTTATGTGCGCTACTATTTTCTCTCGTCCGCCCAAATTGTCACATTGGCGTTACTCGCTTGGCAGGATACCGATACGATACGTTACGTATAAGGTGAAAAAGAACCTCGGTGACAATGTAGGAAAATATAATAGGTACCTACTTTTGTACGGCAGTTTTCATACTACGCATATAATCTACCCGAGGAAACAGATAAGATGAAGTGTTGCTAAAATAACTTAAAACAGACCGACGTTTTGGTGATACTAGACACAAACATTTTCTTGCTAGGTAAGCAAAATATCAGTATCTTAGTATGTTATGAAATTTAATGAAAAATATTATATATTTTGCACGTACACAGAATATTAGGTAAGAAGGCATACAAAAAACTCTGTCAATATCTTTAGACAGAAAAATAATAAGAAAAAGATCTCAGGCCTCTGCCTGTGACTTCGCACGCATGATACCCAGATAAAATCACTCTCCGGACCATGAACTACTCGGGACTCAATACACAAAACCATGTTATCCGTTACGGTTACTGTGTTGCTGTGTGAAAGAAGGACAAATAAATACATCTTATCTTAGGATCTTCTTAACGAAGATTTATGAAATATCTCAACTTTCCGGTACAGTATCACAAATCTAAATTTACTTGGCGACTAGAATAATAAAGCAACATAAGTTACGAGGCGAGACTGGCGCACTATAAAAATAAACAGTTATTATGATGGATGGTCCTCTACACGTTTTGCATTAGAAAAGCGTCCATTAGGTTTATCTCTCGTACGTTTGTAGGTACTTATAGTAAATTCAGTTTCACACGTTGAGTTCACGGCTGTTGTCGGTGACGATGTTAACGACTTGTGTTGGCCGCGAGACGCAACTCGAACGCAAACGATTTTTCTACCGGTCTCAAGATGCCCTGTCTCTAACATTTTTGAATCCAAAAAAGCTGCCTACTTTTCCACTGGGGTATTTCCAACCACCTGTACTAAAGTTTATAGCTACCACTTGCTCATAAAGTTGTGCACAATAAATGTCAAAGCAAACGCAGGCATTATCGATAGGAATCGATTAATTGACATTGCATCATCAGCAAACAGGCAGTTCATGGTGTGATACCTATTTTATAATCGTATCCAGAAACAATCTAAAATTTGGCAATCCATCGTTTCTATACAGGTTTTGTACTCCATTATCAAGTGAATATAATAAATCTGTATACACATTGGGATTTCCATCGATGCACGGTTCAAAAGAGTAGCTCTTTTCTGCTCAGAAACCTTTTCTGTCCAGGACAGAACCTGGCAGCAAGATTCTTAGCAGGGCACTAAGAATCTTGCCGCCAGCTCTTGCAAGTCTCCAAGATAAAATGAAGCTATCGCTAGTTCCACACCCACTTCTGCAGATCATTGAGCAGAAAATCATAAACATGGAAAGTGCTCTTTCTGTGCCAAATGGGTTTTACCTACCTAGTAGGTACAGTCACGGAATATTAACAGCAAGGTATTATTAGTGCAGTAAAATATAACCAACAGTTGGTGGTGAAATCACTGAATAACAAAGACAAAAGAGCTAAATGACGATCTCGTCATCTGGCCTGAATTTGATGAACACTGTTAAATATTTAGATTTATATTACTGTTTTATTCACGCAGCAGCATAATAACGGATCGATATTATTATTTGCACTGATGTTGAATGTACCAGAGAGTGCCATAGGTTTAATTTTATCCAGATACTGCACATGCGAAGCCGCGGGCAAATGCAAATATAAATGCGCGCCTTGCTTATAAATACTCACAACTTTTAGTCTAGAGACCTACATATTTTCAAAATAGTCAAGTCAGTAGTTACAGTAACAGCATTACAACTCTATCATTTAGATATTGTTCTAAAAAAAATTGTTTTTGTCTGTTCTGGATTGAAGTCTGTTAGAAAGAGGGTTTCCACTAGGTAGTCGCATAAAATTATAAAAATTCTGTAACTAATTGGAAGTTAAGCTTTACTCGCCATTTCCCGGAAAATCAGACTTTCTGGCCAGTTCATACGCACCGGTTGTTTTGTGCCCAATAGTTCACAATAAGCAATAATTAAGGATTTATGATTGTACGGTTCGTAGCATTCATTAGTACTGTGGAAGTAAACGATACATTTTCTTGCATCATACCTACAGTGTGCACCTGAAAGGTAGTTTTATTGTTTTTTTTTTCCTCTACGAATTAGAGCCACATTTTTCCCACCAACCATTAGGTACAATTGAAAGGGGTACAAAGATATGAGTGCAACGGTAATTTACATACTAATGCTTTTCATTCGCGTGGTATCTGGATAAAAAGTAGTCTTTATATCCAGGTCTATTTGATATTCCAGAGCTTAGGCTATGTATTTAAAGTTTCATCCGTTTGGTCGTGATTGAAGCACTAATATCTAAACACCCTTAGAAACTATCAGATTTATTGTAATATCTAGCTGCCCACCCTGGCTTCGGGCAAGAGTTCTAACAAAAAAACTAAAAAGGTTACTCAATTGCTATATACGTGGGATCTCAAATTTTTTGAAAATATAACCCGTCTTACTCGATGATAGTGGAGCTTTTGATAATTGAAAGATTTATTAAAATTGGTCCAATATCCAATATTTTTTTGTTTATTTATTAAAAACCAACGAATAATTTATTTTCTACTTATAATATTAGTTCTGTAGATGTATCTGCATTCTGCTCTCTCTGCTGCATGCTCTCAGCATGAAGTATACTCGCCGGACCTGGCTCATAAATTTCAGACCATAATCATCTTGTCCTTACATCCAAAGTGATGGCACAACACACCTGTCATACGAACAGACGTCTTTATGAAAAAAACCGGCCAAGTGCGAGTCGGACTAGCGCACGAAGGGTTCCGTACTACTATTCTATAAAAAAACCATCTATACGTACTGTCTATGGAAAACGGCAAAAAACACGTTTGTTGTATGGGAGCCCCCCCCACTCAAATATTTATTTTATTCTGTTTTTAGTATTTGTTGTTATAGCGGCAACAGAAATACATAATCTGTAAAAGCTAGCTGTCTAGCTATCACGGTTCATGAGATACAGCCCTGTGACAGACAGACGGACAGACGGAAAGCGAATACTTAGTAATAGGGTCCCTTTTTTACCCTTTGGGTACGGAACCTTAAAAATGACGGATCTTAGAGAGGGATACTTAAAATTATTCGTGTTTTGTATGGCCCGAGAAAACAATCAAACAAGTAGGAGTTCGACTCGCACTCGTTTCGTGCAAATTTGCATGTTCCGTTGTAAGGTTTCCTGTTTTTCAGGTACGAAACCCTAAAAACTTCTTAAGGGCATCAATTTTTATTTTTTATTTACTGTTAAAATGTTGTTGCTGCAAAAACATATACCTAAATATTATACATAAAATTATCTGATTCTAATTACCACAAGCATAGGAATTATGTACCAACAAACTGTATAAAACTGCCGTGACGAACAACTCAGACGCGTTTTCAAAGTCTTGACGACTAAGCCAGTGTAGGTATAATAATTATAGAGTATGATAATCACCACACGTCATTTTTAATGAGAGTTTATAATTAACTTGTTGGTTTATGGCTTCCAACGTTTCAGTAATGGGAAACGTCACAGCTTTGATGCGATTACCCCTTGGATTACCCGCATCCTAAACTATTAAGTCCATAATTTGAAGACACATAATATAACCCATTAGTAGTTTCGCCACTTATAAATATGACTTTATTTATTTAATGTTTTATACAAAGTTTTCGCTAATAAAAATTACGACCTAAATTTTCCAGTTCCATTGATAAATTTGAACCTAGTTGACTATTGCCTGCGCTTTTCCCTAACACCGGGCAATTCACAATTTAAAGTCTACTGAAAAAACAATAGCATTTGATCATGGCTCAGTTTCTCGGAAATGTTTGAAACTCTTCATAAAAAATACATTTATTACCAAAGTCATTGCCAAGGTTCGTAGCACGAGACCGTAAATAATCATAAATGGCAAATTGGTAAAATATGTGACGGTTCTTAGAATCGCGGGGCCGGCCGTTGGCGCGAAGCCGCGTATAATCACGTCTACAACTGCAGAACCATTTTCTCCACCAATAATATAGAGAGAAGAAATTTTTTTTATGATTTTTAGTAAGTTTGTTTGTAATGGATAAACTTAAAAACAACTAGACCAATTTTAAAAATTCTTTCACATATTAAAAGCCGAATTATCAAAGAGTAAGATGCGTAATATTTTTATTAAAAAAAAAGAGATCTTTACGAAATTTTCAATAACGTAGGTATCAAAAATTTGCCTATAATCTTTACTAGTACGCCTTTGTAAAGCTGGAGCGGGCAGCCAATATTCAATAAAAAAACACTATCTTGATCTGTTTTTAGAACCAATAGAAAGCTATTTAATATTATAAAGCCAATATAAACATCGTTTACATCGTTTAAAATTGAACATGCTCAATGTTCATACCTATATCTACTCTTTTGTAATTAAATAATTTTGTTTAGTCTGGGTACTTCAATTATTGTCTTAGTACTCTTAGTCGCTACGCGCTTAGGAATGTAAAAGCTCGTATCGTAGCATGGCAGATAATCCAGGTCCAATCAAAATCCTAATTTGCAGCTGAACATTTCTAAATGTACCAATAATTGCGAAATGATAAGCAAATTGTCAGCTGAGCGTTTTTCCCAACACACATTGGTGGCAGCTAGTTGATCGACTGCAGCTATTTATCTTTCAGAAGTGGCATCTGAATGTGGTGCATCCGAGACAGCCTCAGCGCCAGCACCGGTCGTGGAGGAAGCAGCGCCAGGCCGCAAGGAAGAACCAGTGCGGCCCACGCACTTGGAACTGCTCCCGCCGCCGCCTAGGAAGGAAAGCAAGCGAACGGTATGTGAATAAACTTCGAGTCTACAAAATATAACAAACTATCTACCCGCCCGCACGGGTGTAATAATGAAGAATATGCAAATTTTCGTTACCTGAGGTTACATTATTACAATTTTCATGGGAATTTCTCATTTATTTGAAAATAAAATTCGGCCTATATTATTCGCTGAAAATGTAGCTTTAATGGGATAAAGATTTTTTTTAAACCAGTTCAGAAGTTTTTTATTTTATCCGTTACAAACATATTAAAATTATTTTTTGTAATTTTAATTTTAGTGTAGTTATCGAAATAATCATGAGCTGGGGAAATAAATAACGTCTTTGGCTGATTTTAGAATCCATGCTATACTTTGTTCATGTTCACCCAGAAAGACAGGCTCTCTCATGCACAATTGTACCAAGCTACGAAACTGAAAAGGAAGCATTATCGCTGTAAATGACCATGACTGGTCAATGGGCGGAACTATTCTCTAAAAATATTAGGGCGCATTTCTATTGCTGACTACAAGCTGCTTATTTTAAGTATAATAATCATTTTATCATTTCCCAAAGAGGGTTGACGTCAGGCAGGCGGCCGGTTGTAAAACATACATATATGTTATATGCCGACCCCACATTAAGTGGGAAAGAAAATGATGATGAATCATTTATCATTATGATTTAGGTACCTAGTAGGTAAAAATAAATTCGTCAAAATCTTTTTTTTCTCTTATAAAGTAACTACATAAGTAGGGTTTGTTATGTAATAAAACATCAGAAATTTTCTTAATAAATGTGACAGTGTGAGATACACGCCAAATTACGAGGTAAACAGAAATAAGCTGTGTCAACGTCAACAACAAGCACAAAACGACACGTCCGCACCGCACAAGAAACAGTAAACACTGATATTTGTTATCTGCGGCCAATAACGTGCAGCCCTTGATTTCTCCATTACTCTTTCTCAGTAAACAAAGTATAGTTCGTTATTTCACACGACAAAATACATGGGTCTATTTCATCTGCACTATTAGTATAAGAAGGTAAAATTTATATATTTGATTGTAATGGATAAATAAAAAAAACTAATGGATCAATTAAAAAAAAAAGCTAGGTATCTAAAGCGAGTAACGTGGGCTATATTTGGTCTTCAAAAATAATAGAGTATCTCGTAAAAAATGCACAAATTTAACTTAAGGTTAATAATTTATTGTAACATTTGAACTTTGCCTTTAATCTGCATTAGTAGGTACAGCCGGGGCGGGCGCTAGTGTACGTATATTTTGGAATGATCTGATAACGACCTAACCTGCACCTGTTATCAATGTTCATTAAAAATTTAAACATACTAATTTAAACAAAAGAAAATAATCCGTAACGATACACGTACCTTGTAACATTTTTAATCTTTGAAACGTTCAAATCGTATACCTATTAATTAAGAAGTATAAAAACAACACTTATGAATGCTGAAAATGAATGCTGTAGAATTTTTGTTTTTTGTATGGTTCTTTATAAAACAACCCTAACATGGTTATTGACCTTTGAACACGATTTTTTCTACCTACCTTTATACTTATATCTCTGGGGCAAACCTTTCTCATCGTAAAATGTATATTTTATTTTCTGAATTCGCTTTACTACGTTCCTTTATTTTTTTGTGATTTCTGTAACCAAGATTAGGTGGCCCTTTTTACTAAAGCAAAAACCTCCAATTTTAAGGGCCAGTAAATAGGTGTATGCGGCTACTGTTTAATTTCAGATACCTATATTGGACTGATACTTTAAAAATCAAGTTATTGAAGCAATTAAGCCGTTAATTCTGTGCCTGACTTCACAGCTCAGATCAGATACTTAGTAGGTAGTAATTCTTCCTTCTGCGCTGTGGGTTGTAAATTTCAATCTCATTAATGACAGACATAGATTGTTCTGTGATAAGGTATTTAAAAAATAATAATGATAAGTTGGTATTCTATCAGTAATCTAGTTTCCATAGCACTCATGTGTAATATAACCGTTCTAAATAAAAAAATGTTA
Organism: Hydriomena furcata; assembly: GCA_912999785.1. Lineage (NCBI taxonomy): Eukaryota > Metazoa > Arthropoda > Insecta > Lepidoptera > Geometridae > Hydriomena > Hydriomena furcata. The sequence continues at coordinate 9,301,429 of OU538821.1, forward strand.
AGGCTGTCAATTTTCTTTTAATGGGTACCTTGGTTCTTAAGTACAATTGGGTACCTTATGCGTTATCTAGGTATAATACTACTTTCATGACTCCGTTGTGTATAGTTACAATAGGTATATTTAAACAATATTGGACAATATTCTTTCGGCTATGAGTCTATGATTATATAGTAACAAATAAAAATAGACTAGTCTAAAAAGAGACCGTATTATTCAAACTGAAATAGTCTATTGGTACTCGTTGGTACTCTCGATAATCGTTCTCCAATATCGAATCCAAGAAGCTACCAATAAATCATATCATAATAATATCATCGGCATGCAAATGTTTTGATGTTTCTGTAGATTGTGTAGTAGTTTACCGAACTTGACTGGCACACTGCCGTGTTTCTACGAGTAGTATTACAACGATAACTCTACTATAATACTACTTAATCCTACTTATATTATAAATGAGGAAGTTTGTTAGTGTTTGTGTGTATTTATTACTCTTTTACGCAAAAACTACTGAACGGATTTAGATGAAACTTTACAGTAATACACAATTTTACACATAGACTACATTTTATTCAGGTACCACGCACGAAGTCGCTGGCGGAAGCTAGTAATTCATAATGAGCTTTCTACTTCTATCGACCTTATTTCAACTTGGGTTTTTACGGCCAATGAAGAACACACAAAATGTCAAACAATTATAAAGGTAAAGAGTCAAAGTAAATCCCAATTGTCCAATTTGGTACGCATTAAAACTAAATTATCTCCAATTGTCTACATAGTGTAAAGTAAAAGCTCATAGATTGGTAACTAGGAAATTATTTAATTAAAATGTTCAAGGAATTTACTTTTTGTCTTATGGACAAATTAGGATTAGGAGGCTTCGTAACTCGAGATTTATACCTACTCGCATAAATCCGTATCGACATCTACAACTCGCTAAGAATTTGCATTCTGCGTTCTTTTCATTTTGCGTATATATTTTGACCTTTTGCGATACGATTTTGGTATTTTACGTTTATGTAGTATTATTTATTTATTGATTCTATAAACAAAATAGTGCGTGAACTTCTCACTATTAAATTCAGTTCGTTTTGACAATCATAATTTTGACCACCCACGGAGCATCACTCTTTCAATCACTAGCAGATAAAATCTATCAAGCCGTTTGAATTTAATGCTACATGATTATAAAAAAACCCACACAGAGATAACTATGTGCGAAAAACATAATCCTGCTTCAGTAGTCGGGGCCATAGAATAGCCGGTAATAAGTACTAGTACGACTTCCGATAGCATTGCACCTGTATAATATTTAAAATCTCGAGTTATTAAACGAAGTCACGTGTTGAAATTTTTATTGTAAGTAATAAATTCGATTTTATTTATGATAGCAACATAATAAACATTTAATAATAAATTTAATCATTTTCTTTTTAAACAACAGAAAAATACTCGTAAGTTATTCTTACCAAATTGTAGACAAGTTTAGATCGGCGGCTTCGAAGTGCGAAAGTAAAATCAAGACAAAAGATTCCAAATAAATTCTACTGAATGTTACAAAGCTGCGAGTTTCGAATTCACGTAAAAGTCATTATGCAAAGATCTTACGGAGCCGCGCTAAGTTCGAAATCGTGCCAAATTCCGTAGTGCTTTGAGGTATTCCAAGTGTCTGCAGTTGGAACCTACCTGTCTGAAGAACAAAATTAAATAAAATACACCCAGAGCATTCAGCCCACGTTAACGCAGCCCCTGCCATTTTATATTCATAATTTTCTACTTAGATTCTTGAGAACACTTGAGAGTTGAGACTCGTATTGTTAGTCCTGAGGGAATTTTGAGCAAGGCTTCTGATAAAACAATTTAATATAAAATGAATTGTATTGCAATTATATCGGTGAGTAGGTAGTATACCAACCTACCTAAGTTAAGTATTAAAAAAATTAAACACGACTAAGAATAAAAGGGTTATTAACATTTTTTATCATAAATTAGATTTTATTTTATATAAAAGTCAACGTACTCGTAGCTTCTAAATAAGGTTAACAAAATATAAAGTTTTGAGATAAGAGTACTTACTACAAACGAAATGAAAAAAAAAATCTTGACTATAATCTCCAAGCATGATAGACACCCTCTCAGATCTCCAGGCACGTAGATCCTTATAGATGTCTAACGGGGATTGCATTTAACATAATATACCTAGCTACCCACTCACATTTTGCAGTAGTTAGCATTCCTACTTGACAACCTATACTAACTGGTTTCTCACAATGTTTTTCTTCATCGTTTTAAGTAAGTGTTAATGTTACATTTTTAGAATCGATAAATTCATTGATGCCCGGCCGTGATTCGTAGCTACGACCTTCAAATAGAAAGTCGGGGTAATGTTTTGGAATTTAGTTTGAGACTTTGTATCCCATTTGTGTGCAAGTCACGATCCTAGTTTGCAGACGGAATACAGCACCTACAAAGGGGATCTGCGCTTTAGCTCGTTTTCTCCACCACGTTACCATATTCATCAACTTAACAGTTCATTTATTTAATTATGAGAACAGCTTCAAATAACCCGTAAACGGATTTTCTAATTAAAACATCTTGTAATTTCCTTCATCGGGGGAATTGTTAAATAAGATCTTTTAAATGTTTCAAAGTGAGGCTGCAAACTGGCAGACAATTACCTTGTTACTGTCATCAACTTTATTCGAAACTAACAGTCCGCCTCGGCTTCGCACGGGTGGACTAATAAGTAAGTATTTGGTAAATTTTTCTGATCTCTCATATTTTTGAAAATAAAATATATCCTTTGTCACTTACTGGTAATGTAGATTTTTATATATTTATTTTCTACTTTTTAGTTATATTAACCAATACCTGACACGTATGGAATGGCTAACTACTGAAAAATGTGGGTATTGGATTAATGAAGGAGGTCAAATACACGTTTAAAGTTTCCGTTACAAAAAATAAACAAAAAACGTGTTAAAAAAAAATATGTTTATTTGCCCCCACGCGAAACTTCAGTTCAAAAACAAAATATGTTTTTTTCTCGCGAACGCCACAGTTCCCACTCTGTGGTGTTCTGAAGAAAATGGCACCGACCGGGATTTGAACCCGGGGCACTTGTATTGCAAGCGTAGACTCCCCAACTGAGCCACCGGTACGATTTCTAAAGGTTCGAAAGAGCAAACCGTTTCTGCAAAACTGCCAGTATTGCCAAAAAAACCCTGTTTTTGCCAAATTAGGAAGCTTTTCACTATGCTTTAAACTTAAACCGAGCACGGGGCACTCAAATATACATAGTTACATATAATATACAGTTTTTAATTTTTAAGACAAACATAACCATAGATAGGGCTAACATTTGGGTTGACAAAGATGTTTGTTCTGTGTGTGGGTGATAATATGTAAATTACGCACGTATTTACAAAAAAAATATTATGTATTTCATCAGTAATCTGGCTCCGATAGTACAAGCTTTGCTTAGTTTGGGGCTAGATAGCGCTGTGTGTAAAGTCCGGCGATATTTATTTATTTATTGTAGATCAGCTTTATGTTGACATACTAAATTGCTACCACCTACTAAGTTCGGCATTAAAAATATACCAATTGCTTGTTTAAAGTATAAACTTATTTTAGCGCCTTTTTATTCCATCGTGTTGGCTACTTTGTCCTTGCGTATGCTATGAAAGGGCTGCTGGTGTTTAAGGCGCTCCCAGTCGACGATTGTTTTTGTTCGAAACGAAAAAATAAATACTTGTGAACAAGCCACATCTCCTATTTTATAATGTATAGTATATGTGAATAAAGATGTACCCATCTTTAATCACTTCGATAAATAATCCTACCGACCGCTGCAATGACGACAAACACACGTCGGCGCGTGGTCCGCCTTAGCTTTTCGAATAAATTAATGATATAAATTATGTATAATTACTTACCAAAAATCTATTCTAATAGAAATCTAGATCTACATATTACCTATCTTTAACAATAAATCACAAGTTGATTTTAATAGTAGGTATATAAAATATTTCGATCATAAATTCTAAAACGTATCATTTTGAAATAATATCTTTATCGTGAAAAGTTTCTGCTATTATGTTTTCAGCTTAATAGAAATCTAGGTAGGAACCTGAAGTAATATACTTATAAGAATAGGAGATGTGGCTTGTTCAGAAGTATTTCTTTTTTCGTTTCGAAAAAGAGCAATCAGCTACTGGGAGCCCCTTAAGGGTTTTGCAGCTAAACAAAAACGGTATTTACTGTTATTAAAATAAGATCTAAAGTCGCTTTGTTTTCCATCTTTTATTCCGTTCTTCGGACTAGAGTTCTGATTGAGACGTCAATTTTGAATTTTTGATCATATAATAATGCAAGGAAGGCATATTGTTGATGCAATGTCGCTAAGGCATGTCGTTAAAATGTACCCTATTTCAAAGGTGTGTGCGTAACCAAACAAAATACTCGAGGTATAGTTTTCTGTGGCTAGATGGCGCTGTGTTAAAGTTCAGAAATATTTATTGGAACGAAGTTCCTTATCGCGCGTTGTGAAAGGGGGCTAGACGGAAAAAATTCTTACGAAAAGTTGTCACGAAAAGTTGTCACGACACTTTTTTGCTATAGTATATCTATTAATATATATATCTATTAATTGTGTCGAGGTGGAAGTGGAGGTCGAGATGGAGGTGGAGGTCGAGGTCGAGGTCGAAGTCAAAGTTGATTCCCCTTCCCTTGTCCCACGTTATTTTGTGAGAACTTCGTTCCATCCGGGTGTCCCTTGACACCTCTCAAGTTTTTTTATTTTTATTTATTTACAAGACGAGGTATCATTTTATTTGATAAACGTTAAAATTAATAAAAATTGATCTTGATGAACATACAATAGTTTTTTTATGACAAAGATAACTTGGGTTTAATCTAGATAAATTAAATACAGAAATCTTTTCTCGTTAGATTTTTTTTTTAAATCCGCTCTTTAGTACACAATTTTAGTTTGTACTCAAAACTATGAATAGCTCGACAGTTAATTTTTAAGGTTCCGTACCCAAAGGGTAAAAACGGGACCCTATTACTAAGACTCCGCTGTCCGTCTGTAAAAATAAAGGTCTGTCCTAGATGTTTGTTCTGTGTCTATTATAAAATATTATGTATAAAAAAGTATAAATAAAAGAATTCTATCACTTATCTAGTTCCCATGGTACGAGTTTTGCTTAGCTTAGGGCTAGATGAAAGAACTATAATTTTCAATTAATGGTTTGAAAAATGTACCGTACACATTGTCAATTTTCTATAAATTGACATAATAAAACACATCATAAAAAGTATTTGTTATATTTGTTTGATGAAAGAATTTTCAGTATAATAATAAAAAATACGATCCTACTATAATCCCCAAGTACGGTAGACATACTCTCAGATCTCCAGACGCTTAGATCCTTTGAAGATGTCCAGTGGGGGTAGTCAGAGGCACGTCCAAACATTAAATTTGGCTCATGCCCATATATTACAGTAGTTAGCATTCCATACGTGACAGGTTGCAAGCCCATCGTCGCTATAGTATATTAATATACTTAATTAGTCAATAATGAAATACCTGTCTACACTATTTAAAAATATTAGGTATATGATATCGCTCCACCAAATGTTTCACGGTTTCTACCGACCTCCCTGTTACAACATTCTTTAGTAAATTCAATAATAAAAGCTGAAGTCTTTTATTTTATTTCTAGCGTACTATTCCAACTCCGATAATCAACCTCCCCGATCTTCCGGAGTGCATCAGCAAAGTGGAAGTGTCCACTGACGCGGCACCAGACGCCAGCACCCCACTAAGCGCCCAGCACCAACTGCAGCTGCTGCGCGAGCGGCTCGATCAGCAAGCGCAGCAAACGCGCGCTGCGGTCGCTCAGCTGTTGCTGCTGCGAGATCAGCTGGCTGCCGAGCAGGCGGCGCGCTGCGAAGCACAGGTCGGTACATACCAGTAAGGGCGTCCATTCATTACGTGAAGTGATTTTGGCAATAATTATGTTGTACTTATCCCAGAGTTACCCCGTAATTGTACCTACACTTTTTATTGTAGAAAAACAAATACATGATATTTGTCGAGACTCCCCCCCTCACCCCTACGTGAGATTGGGTGAGATTGCTCTTGACCCCCCCCCCCCCCCCCTAAACGACTCACGTAATTAATGTACGCTCCTTAACGGTTCATTCACACATAAATCATAAATAGCGATTCATCAAAGATGAATAGGTACTATGCTCAATTTAATCAAAAACTAATGCCATTTCGGTGATACGACTATTCGTCATAAAGAATTCGTATTTTATGGACGTATTCGTAATTTTTTACTATACCTGACATGAGCGCTACCCGGAAAAAATAACGATTCATCTATGTGGGAATGAGCCGTAACTCCTCTTCCATTTCTAAATCCTATGTTTGTGTTATGTGTATGTTTGCACCTCAATCACGCCTAAACGACTGAACGGATTTGAATAAAACTTAGAATTTACATAGCCTATTTCCTGGAGCATTTAAGCTACTTTTTATCCGGATACTACGCGAGCCTAACCGCGGGCGGAAGCTTTATGAGCCTGCAGCCCTATTGCGGTAGCTTTCTGATAATAATTGTAATCTGCTTCTACCATCGACTACACATGTAGTCGATGTTATTTTTCAATAATTTTCATAATGTTAATTTTCAATTTTTCAATTAATAGACATACTTAACTATAGATTTTAACACGGGTGATTAGTGTGTCAAAATCTCATCGTCTTTTTTAACGGTTACACAATGAGATTCCGGTGGTTGAGGCCTTACTCATTAACTGGTTCTTGCAAAAGTTACTTTATAGACCTGAAATTTGTGAAATTTTTATCCAATGTTTTTGTTTTGAAAATTGTATCCTACCTTGGCATTTCAGGCGCGCACGCACCAGCTGTTGGTACACAACAAAGAGCTACTGGAACATATAGCCGCTCTTGTAGCACACTTGCAAGATCGCGAGCGTGGGACCCCTTGCCCAATCAACGCCCAGCAACTCACTCTCTTGCCCCAGGTACAGAACTTCACTCACTATTAGATGGAATTTTCATCAGAGTAAATACTAATAAAAAAGATACTAACACGTTGATACCTTAATCATTCTCACGTCATGCAGCAACAGTAGGCTACTTAATAAGCATAGCAACATATTTTTATAACAAAAATATGTATCGATGTTTGTGAGTAAAGATTACCTAAATCCTCAAAGATCCCTCCATTAATATTTACTCTGTGATTTTATCTTATTACTATACATTACTGGCTTTAACTTCAAATCATCGACTTATCAATGCCATGGTCAATCACCAATTAAATCTACCTTCTTAACTCTACTTTGATAAACGTTTCAAGTATAAATAGTAGATTTTCTTCTAATAAAGAAAACGGTCATGGTAAAAAGGTAGAGTTCTTTGATGAAGTTCAATAATAATAATTTAAAAGCATGTGTTTTAACCTGCACCTTTTCTTAGTTTTGTGTTTACTTGTTTTAATTTTGCTTGCGTTGTTCGCTTATTCGTCTTGTGATTTTGTACTTAGGTGACCGATTAGTGAGATTGTCTTAGTTTCATTAAATTTAAATAGGCTAGCATTACTATAAAAAGAAAAGTACAAGTTTTGGAACAAGTACAAATGTAACGACATATTTTGTACTTGTTCCAAAGCATGGTAGTAGGTACGTACGTATGTACTCGCATAAAAAAATAAGTTTTTAGTGAAAAAATAGATGTTGTAGAATTTTACTTTGTTTTGTACGTCTGCATCCACTAATCAAATTGGTTTGTAGCTACTCGTACTAGCTGCATGTAACATCAGGGTAAGTAATTAAATTCCATATTACACCAATTATTTTGAAATATGCTTTATGTCATGTGAGCTGCAGCTCGATTGCTCGTTTTGATTGCCAATTAATTTGTTCGATAGTTGCCCATTATCGCGACTCTACAATAACCACATTTTCCCACTTCTGTACAAGTACTACAAGCCCTCTGAATAATAATTTTATGTTAATGCTACCGGATACAGACGCCGGAAAAGTTTGCTACGTGCAACGGAAACCTGGCGAGGAGCGAGGAGCTCATCGATCTGTTCTCGCCGAACAACAACAGCAAATACATCGAGAACAACAACGGCACGCACTTGCCCTTCAGCGTGAGTCCAAGTCCAAGCGAAGGCGCATCCTGCTTCGGAGACATGTCTAACGAACAGATCCAAGACTACCTAATAACTAAGTTCGAGGAGATGGGCGGCTTCCCCAACAATAAGCCTGCGAAGAGCACGTTCAATGCCAACCAGCAATACTTCCAGAACTGTCAGGCATTTCCCAACATCCCGCCTCTCGTTAGCCACTACAGCAATGCTGATCTGCAAAGCTTACTAAACCACAGCTCGTTTAACGAGCCAAGCAGCTCGGGAAACATGGCTCAGTCGATGAACGTAGCTGAGTCGGATAACTCACTCTTCAGTCCGGACACTCCGGAAAGCCCCGACTCCTCGTCCAAGGATTCAAGCGATAGCAGCTCGGATGAGGGGATACCGTTTATAAAGCCGCTGTCGCACAACGGGACGCTGACTGCTACGGGAGAGGATGGGCGCGTGCGTTTGATAGTTCCGGTGAGTCCATCCGAGAGCGTTTCGGATGTAGGGGCCCGAGGGGGGCTGATTGAGGGAACGACCCAGGCTGCAGGTGGGTCGGGGGGGGTCAGGAAATACCCTGAAGGTGCCAGGTAGCGTCGCGCCGAATGCTCCGATTACGCGCACGACCAGTGAAAAAGTGCCCAACCGCAGTGAAATGATGACGGCGATGCGTCAGCAATGGACGCGTCACACCACCAAGTAGACGCTGCAAGCCAAATCATCTGATTCATTCTAGTCTTTGAGTCGAGTTACCTTCATTTGATTGTTATAGTTAAACATTAGAAGCCAGGTTTTTACTTTAGTACTCACTAATAGTTATGCCGATCATTATGGCAATAGTTTAGGTCCTTTGCATCTCTCGCTCAGGTTAGGAGACACCTATCGTCTTCTACACAACACACCTAACTCAATATCATATACTTCAATATATCAACACGGTAAGTACGTATAATGTACCCATACTGACATATCCTTTATCATATCGACATTAAAATAGGGTTTAGTTTAGTTTTATGATCCAATGGTTATAAAGAGTAGGCAACTGATAAATTTTATGCTTTGGATGGTCTACAAAAATCTAATAATATCATTATTTATGTATCATGTTAAAGAGAAATAATGCTTTCGTGCGAAGTTTACGTTCTAGTCATTTTGATAACCGTATTTTATATACCTATTAGGGTAAGCTTTATTGGATTTATGCTTAAAATGGTGGCAATTCCGTTGTCTCGACAAACTGACACAAATTTAATAATATACGAACGTTCTTATTTTGTTCATGTTAGACTAAATCAGCGTAAACCTGAGAATGGCAGTCTCAAAATCAGAATAACTTAGTCGTATTTATATAATACTAGCAGTCCGCCCCGGCTCCGCACGGGAGTAACGTATTATAACGATTTTATGGGTATTTTTTTACCCAGGTTATATTATCGAAGTTTTAATAGGAATCCCTATTTTTTTCAAACAATAAATATGGCCTTTGTTACTCAGAGATAATGTAGCATTCTAAAAGTAAACGATTTTTTGAAATATATCCAGTAGTTTTTGTATTTATTCCATACAAATATACAAAACATCTTTCCTCGTAATAATACTAGTACCTATAGTTTATTACACTCATAATAACTTTTGAATGGTATGTAATTTGGGAATGGTATAATTAAAAAAGTAATTTACAGGTACTGATATGGCCTTGAAAATGAAGTGATTTTTTGGATAAGGATTAATACCCAGGTACGAATAATGTGGCCTAGTTTGTACAGGCGGCGTTACCATTGCATATTTTAACATGAAAAAGTAGTTATTGTGACATAACTGTAATAGTTGGACATAATTATGGTATTGCTGACTTATTTGTTAATATTGATGTAATCTTTAAAACTGCAGTTCATCACTTTGCTCTATTGTCAATAATTTCCGCAGCATACGCGATATAAAGATTTTTTTGGTTTTTTTATCACACGATGGGTTACATTATCGAAGTTTTCATATGGATCCCTAATAGTTAGACAAATGGTATTGTTGATTTATTTGTAGATATTGATGTCCTCTTTTTTACTGTGTTACATTATTTTGCTCTATTGTCAATAATTTCCGCAGCATACGCGATAAAAAGATTTTTTTGGATTTTTTATCACACGTTGGGTTACATTATCGAAGTTTTCATACGGATCCCTAATAGTTAGACATATGGTATTATTGACTTATTTGTAGATATTGATGTCCTCTTTAAAACTGTAGTACATTACTTTGCTCTATTGACAATAATTTCCGCAGCATACGCGATATAAAGATTTTTTTGGATTTTTTATCACATTTGGGTTACAATATTGAAGTTTTCATACGGATCCCTAATAGTTAGACAAATGGTATTGTTGACTTATTTGTAGATATTGATGTCTTCTTTAAAACTGTAGTACATTACTTTGCTCTATTGTCAATACTTTTCGCAGCAAACGCGATATAAAGATTTTTTTGGATTTTTTATCACACGTTGGGTTACATTATCGAAGTTTTCATACGGATCCCTAATAGTTAGACATATGGTATTGTTGACTTATTTGTAGATATTGATGTCTTCTTTAAAACTGTAGTACATTACTTTGCTCTATTGTCAATACTTTTCGCAGCAAACGCGATATAAAGATTTTTTTAGGATTTTTTTTCACACTTTGTTGGGTTACATTTTCGAAGTTTTCATACGGATCCCTAACGTTTTTGAAAATACTATATAGCCTATGTCCATCAGGGATAATGTAGGATTCTAATGGTAAAAGAATTTTTTGAATCGGTTCAGTAGTTTCGGAGCCTATTCGATAGAAACAAACAAACAAACAATCAAATCTTTCCTCTTTATAATATTAGTATAGACTAAATGACATAAGTTTACACCAAATTTACATGACCGCAAAAAAAATTAAGTCATAAGAAGTACCTACGGTAAATGTTATCAAAACTATCTCAATTTTAAGAAGTTACTATTTCTGCTATTAGACTTTAACGTGAACAGCATAAGATCTTTTTTTTGTTCTAGTTAGTTTGTAGTGTCAATTGCATTGCCACCAGTGGCAGTGTTGTAGCCCTAGGCTACAACACTGCCACTACATAATATAGCCATACATAATATAGTAGGTGCATTCTTGAATTTGTTCGATTCTCCCATCGATATTGTGAGTTTACACAAGTACCTTTACCTAAACCTAGGACCTACCTACTTTCCGGTCCTTGACTATAAAATATAATTAGACGGAACAGATGTTTAATATAAATAAATTACCTATTTTAGGCTTATAGATGGTTGACATTCAGGTTTATTAGATAAGATTCCTATTTTCCTGTACATATTTCTCTGCCCACGTGTCGAGCGAGCCCTACATAATTTAAAACCCTATAAAATTCTGAATACTTAGAAAATATTAAAATGATATTTTGAAAACGAATTGTGCCAAATTTGCATTAATTTCATAATTAAATGGACCAAAGCTTTACTGGTACCATTTTAAGAAGTATTTCAAGATATAGTTTGGTACCCATTACCGTACCTTAAATTATACCCCTCGTTTTCCCCCTCCCCCTCCCGCAACTCAGCTATTTGATGTTACAATTACCTTCAAAATCTGGTCAGTAAAAACTAAATTTAGAAGGAAAAAATTTTTTTTGTGTTAAGGATTCAAAAAAGCCTAAAAAGACACTTTTTTTACTTCGTCACAGATTTCCGCTTAACACTATTTGTGAGACATTCATTACATTATATTCAAAAAGTTATGCCTAGACTTTTAAACAAACTCGTTGCTCCTTATACCTACCTTCCTAGTGTTTTTATTAGAAATATAATTAGTAAGTACTTAAACATCAATTAAGTAAATGAATGTGTAGATAGAAATTCAATGAAAAATTAATGACTGCATTTTATCTCTTCTATTCGAATAATGGATCTATATTTTTAAATTAAAATGTAATATATTCACTTTGTGTATGTAGGTACTCTCAATGTTTAAGTGGGTCTAAACGTGCTTTTCTAAATAGGTACCTTATTACAATGTTAAATCGATGTAACCTATCATATTTTAATTTACTACCTGTTTATTTATGTATAATAATATTATTTTCAAACTGCAATTAAAACATGTGGTAGGGTGTAATAAAATGATGAGATTACTTGAAGCAATTTCAGGATTTAACACTTATGGTTAATCATGATATGGAAAATATGGGTAGGTACCTAATCTTTCAAATAATAACGCCATAAGGTAATAAGAAATCTAAAATTAAATTAAAAATGTGTTCTAAATATCTATTAGATCAGTGTGCTAAGTCTGAGTTTTAAACATATATATATATATATATAATACACAGGTATATTGTTGATGCCGCGTATCTTAGAGCAACCGTGGCGTATCAGTCGTAATAATCTGAGATTGATACGGAGCTACGCCAACTAATTAATCCCCTAAATTCAGGTAGTACACCTGAATTGCACCAACAGTGCTGCCATCTTATGCTACGAGTACTTTACAAAATTCAGCGTAGCAACGCGATGATTGAACTATACTACGGTTACGCTACGCTATGCTACACAAATTTAGTTTAAAATTCAGCCAACAGATAAATATTTGTTTAAGTATTAGATGATATCTACTACAATATCAATTAATGATATCCTAAATTAGATTGGATGGCCTAATTGAGATGGTAATAAAAATTAGGTTATATTTTGGTTTCCCAAAAAAATCTACCTAACCAATAATATCAACTTTTTAGTAGTTTGACGTAACGATAAGTACATATTAATATTATCTTATTTCGTAATACATGTTTTGCAGTAGAAATTAAATACCAACTCGTACCTATTCTATTTACTTACTTGGGTATTACACTTTTAGATAATGTAACCACTCCGTAGCTGATTGTTGACATTGCGAATTGTATTTAGTTAATATAAATAATATGCCACATGTTACGCAAAGCTAACGTATGGATATAGCTGAGCTAGGCTCGACCTGTCCCAAGCGCGGTACAAGGTGCATCGGACTCACGAGGCGCATCGTCAGCGGGAACGTGGTCGCTTGGCGTCAATCGCGCGTTTCACGGAAATTACCTAGTTTTATCACAGAACAATAGATAATAAACGTGAATAATAATAGATGTTTATCATTTTTTCTACCTGTAGCGCCAATACCTCGTCTTCAAGTATTCCAACAGCAAACACACATAGTAAAAGTTAGCACTTAACTCGAAACGCTTGAAATCTGCCTTGCCAGGGAGCGGCCAAACCTCCTCTCCATGTTTCTTCACCATGTTTTGTATGTAGGACTTTCACCTCAATAAATTGAAGGACGAACAATTCTGACACTCATACATATGTCGGTATTAATGGGGCTGCAAGCACGAACCGCATCACACCACTAGTATAAATTAGTTCGATATATGCGTTTAATCCAAATGCAAATATTATTAGGAATCGGTTGGCCGATTTACGATAGTAGTCACTTTATATCAAAACAGGATAAGCATAGTTGTTACTGCCAATACTAGTTTTTTAGGGTTCCGTACCCAAAGGGTAAAATCGGAACCCTATTACTAAGACTTCGCTGTCCGTCTGTCTGTCCGTCTGTCCGTCTGTCTGTCTGTCACAGGGCTGTATCTCATGAACCATGATAGCTAGACAGTTGAAATTTTCACAGATTATGTATTTCTATTGCTGCTCGAACAACAAATACTAAAAACAGAATAAAATAAATATTTAAGGGGGGCTCCCATACAACAAACTTGATTTTTGCATTCCAGCGCCATCTAGTTTCATTTGATGTTACTACGTATTATAGGTACTTTTCTCATGCGACCGCTCGGGGTTTGAGAGGTAAGATGAAAGAGGTTTGCGATTCCGCTGGCAGGTGGCGCTATTTTACCACTATCGGTAAAGTAAGTCGGTAAATAGGTGGTACTTCACATGATCGAATAAAAAGTTTGAAATTGAATTGAATTGAATTCATGTAGTTAGGTAAATAGGTACCTAGGTAGATATTATTAATTTCAAATTAATTTCGAGTTCGAATCCTGGCCGTGCATCAATGGATATTTCTGTTCGAAAATGTACCTATATGCGCGTTACACGTGTTTATAACAGTGAAGGAAAACATCGTGAGGAAACCTGTTAGTATTCTTGAAAGCGGCGACGGGCTTGCAACCTGTCACGTGTGGAATGCTAACTACGTAGTTAGGTAAATAGGTAGGTTACGAGATATTATGAATTATTTTTTATGTTTCTAGGGTTCCGTATCTAAAGGGTAAAAAACGGGACTACTAAGACACCACTGTCCGTCTGTCTGTTACCAGGCTGTATCTCGTGAACCGTGATAGCTAGACAGTTGAAATTTTCACAGATGATGTATTTCTCTAAAATCAGCATAAAATAAATATTTAAGTGAGACTCCCGTACAACAAACGTGATTTTTTTGCCGTTTTTATAATAGTACGGAACCCTTCGTGCGCGAGTCCGACTCGCACTTGGCCGGTTTTTTTACTATTCGTAGGCCCTACGACCCTCTACGTCGGTCGTAGAGGTTTTGTTACAAATTTTCGTACTCGTTCTGAGGGTTCGATATAATGATACCTAGTGTGAGAAAAGATATCGACTGCGTAGTCTACGCAGTTAAAATTCTGTGGATGTATATTATATATATATATAGTACCTACATCATAGGATGCAAAGCTATTATTTTGTTTTAAAAATCAATATTTTTTCGTGTTCTGGAATAGCATAGGCGACTTTTAGACCAGCAGAGTACCAAACCTACAAGGTACAAGGTACCTACAAGATAATGTAAAAAAAATAGTGTAAATTATCTCTTCTCGGTTTCGCTTGCTCATTACAAATTACAATACCTACTCTTTGTTAAACGAAGATAATACTCGTATATTTTCATATTCAGTTAATAATGGAAACTACTTATTCGGACATTATGAGCGTTATGCTAGGTGTAATTATTTTTTAACCTTGAAATGACGTATTTACAACGAAGATGATGTCACATTATATATGAGTTCAGAAACACTTACATTTACAGTTTATTATACTTATTAAGAAAATACTTTATCTTTGAAACTATTTAGTAACGTGGCTTTTCTATTCAACCCGTTTACTTGTTTTGAAACAATGAGATGCTATATCGAAAATTGCTAGTAGAATATCTGATAATAACTAGGTCGAAGAAAAAAATTATAATATAAAAACCGACCAAGTGCGAGTCGGACTCGCGCACGAAGGGTTCCGTACCATTATCTATAAAAAACGGCACAAAAATCACGTTTGTTGTATGGGAGCGCTACTTTAACATTTATTTTATTCTGTTTTTAGTATTTGTTGTTACAGTGGCAATAGAAATACATCATCTGTGAAAATTTTAACTGTCTAGCTATTACGTTTCATGAGATACAGCCTTGTAACGGACAGACAGACGGACAGCGAAGTCTTAGTAATAAGATCCCGTTTTTACCCTTTGGGTACGGAACCCTAAAACCAAAAAAAATTGAGATTTAAATTCTCTTAACTGGATGAAAAACACGACTAAGTAATAAGACAAAGACCAGTGTAAAAATCAAAAGTTATAAGTGATAATAACGATCTATCGCAATAAGAACTACCTATTATATATGTAAAAGTGTACTTTTAATGGCCTACTAAACTTTTACTAAGAAACTAGGTAGGTACGTAAATTCTTGCGGATGAGCGAACAACTTTACATATATATATTTAAAAATAATTTTACCATAGTAGTTCTTGCTACTTAGGTATATCTGTCCGTTTATATCTTTGGTGATGGGTAGAAGTAGAACCTTCTCTCTAAAAAGTATTTACTATAGATGCTGACTTTAATGATGCTGGGGCTACTTTAAAGGGCTATGGCGAACCTTTCGCGCGGTGTGACGCTAAAAATCTCAATAATGTAGCCAAGCCACTATAGTAAATTATATTTTTAAGTATGGAAAACTCGCCCAAAACGAAGCCCGCTGTTAAAGATGCCTACGAAAAAATTTTGATCAATTTTCGAACGAAAAATCATAATTCTGTTTTTTTTATTTATTACCTATTCTGTTTTTCCTTACTAACAGTTGTCTTCACGTGCAAAGATAGATAGATGGTTCTCCCTCCTGCCCGCCAGCGCCGCCCCAACCACAGCTGTGTCTCGGCCTGAGAGCGGCTTCGTATCAGGAGTGGAGGATACCGACGCTACCACACTGGCTGAAGCTAAGCATCTCCTCCATCAACTGGGTGCCAAGAAAAAACGACGGTTCATACCCTTCCGTTTTAGAAGAAAGATACTAGTGAATAAACATACCTTACTTTGATGTTCCAACAGTAGGTTGTTGTAAATGGATTCGAAATATCGGTGACATTTCAATGTGGCATGTGTAATACTTATTGAAATGCTTTTTTTTAGATTATTGGTCGGGGAAACCAAATTATTAGACTGGAAGCAGGTTTTATCATTAAAACCCATGTATTTCTATGTTAGATAATAATCGTAAGTATTTACAGTTCTAGCTTTCGTTTCGTTATTGCACTAAGTATGGATTTCATATACAATCTCAAAATTATATTGTATTCTGCGAAATAGGTCAATAAAAGCTAGAAATCGAGTTGGCGAATGTAGGTAGGTAGGTACTTACTACTACACAGAGACGGGTGTAAGTACCAAAAGTATTATTTTGTAAGTCCTTAATAAAAATAGAAATAAATTACTACCTATCTAAATTGATTTAGAAACATTAAAGTAAAGATGAAAGTTATTCGATAATAGAAAGCCAACCAATTCAGGCATCGGAGTGAGTGCTATGTCTTGAATTTTAAACATACAATGCTACGTATCATAGCTACGTACGACGGTAGCTCAGTAACTACACTGAGATATATATTTTTATACATATAACGGCGATGGGCTTGCAACCTGTCACTTGTGGAATGCAAACTAGGTACTGCAAAATGTGGGCACTTGCCAAATGTAATGCTTAGACGTGCCTCTGATTAACCCCCTTAGACATCTTTAAAGATCTGAGCGCTTGGAGATCTGAGAGAATTTCTTCCGTACCTTGGGGATTACAGTCGTGATCCTATTTTTTTTAAAGGTACATATTTTTGATATGTCTATAAGAAAGAAATACGAATCCACTAAGTAATTTAATCTAAGAAAACGCTAGCGTTACTATTGAACGCTTCGCTACTGTACATTACATTAAGTATAGATACCTCACACCGATTTGGTTATCAATCTAAAACTCAGGCCACAGGATTGCACTCATTTCATGTACTTAGTTATACCTAACGTTTTACGTTACCCGACAAAATAAGATGGAACTACCGATATTCAAGACTGGAGGGAAAGTTACTCGTATAATTATTAAATATATTTAAATAATTTAAGTACAGCATAACTGAATTATATATTGTAGTTCTTTCTTAGGTCTCATATTATTAGATAAGTACCTCATTATTATTATTAATTATTAAGACTAGAGGTCCAACCAAATTGTATGATTTTTATAACAAAATAATTATTTTATTTATATTTCAAATCTGAAGCTAGCAGGTACTTCTACCAAAACTTCTTCTAACCATGATACTAGATCAATAAACTTAGTTTACTACTAACTCCATAAAATTATAGATTGTCGGTCGTTTAATTCATAGCAGTGATGCGCAGGTAAGTACCTATCATCCAGTTATTTTTTTTTTAATTACCTACTTTCTTCTAGAGGAATCGAGACTACCAGTATATTCGAGTGTGTTTCATAACACACACCAGCTCTGGCCTATTGTACAGATTTTTAAACAAGACAGAGAAACATGAGAAATCTAAGAGTATCCTGTTGTTTTTAATTAAATTTAAAAATCATGCAAAACAAATTTTTCAGCATTCTACTAAATTAACTTTATTCATTTTTAATCTCATAAAATATGCTAAAGCAGGATTAAAACAAATCACCGACAGCTGTCATCTTGTTATGAAAAATTGTCGTTGACATGTCATATTGGCATTAAAAAAAGTTTGTAAATCATTAATTTGTCTACTTTCGTTAGCATATGCTAGTAGTTACTGCTTCAAATTATTTTTAGTTCTGGTGCGGAACCCTGATTGTGTCATAATAATTTTCTTGTAGAATAGGCCGATACAGAGTGATAGTGTTATAAATGAATAGCTAGTTGAATTATGTATAACAAAAAACTGGGAACTGGTAACTAATTGTCGAATGAAATTGGGATCAATTGCCCGCCCTCTACTCTACATTGAGGCCATAATCATTTGCTCTCGCTGATTGAAATTGGTATCCGGTGCCATAACTAATTTGGATACCAAAGACTGGTTTACTTTGAAAACGTCGACCGAAAGCTACCTACTCAGTAGTGGTAGGTACCTATGGGGTGTAAAAGGTTTTGCTTCAGAAATTGCACCTCTGAATAATCTACCACTGGACCGGCTGTAACTTTGTTCGTTAGGACTCTTTTTAGTGCGTGTTCAATGTATCTCGTAAGTTATGTTAAGTTTTACGTCTGTGCTTTAGATTTATGACTTTTTATTTTTTGACAAAGATTATTATGAAAGGATCATAGGCGATTGTGGTATTTATGAGTATTGAATAGTTTATTGAGCTCTACATACTTATAGCACCACATAGATCTGTGCCAGGCAGCGTTACTATGCTCTGGTTAAAAGTTATGGTCGCCGTGAAAATATAGGTACAATTATAAGGCCTATTGGTTCAAGTTGGTGGACGCAAGGCAGTGCAACGTAAAGCGTGATCTGGGTATTTATAGTTTACTAAGACCTACTTTGTGCTTTGTTGCATTATAAGTACCTAATGGTTGATGCTTAGCAGCATTATCATTGGCTTTCCGTCTCATAGCGGAATTATAAATAAATCAGAGACACGGCTAGTATAACTAATATAGAAACGCGGCCACAAATAGTGCGGTCGTGGTGGCCACCTACTACTCTTAAGAAACAATGATAAGAAAATTAAAGTATTGACATGGCAAGAAAAAGAAGGTCACTTAACAGTTGTTGCGTTTTTTCTGTGTTGTCTGTGTACACGACAAAATATCGTATTTGCACAGGTTAGTAGGTGGTCCCATCATAATATAGGTACGATCAGCGAGTTTATGATCTTAAGGCGCTCCCAGTCGACGATTGTTTTTGTTCGAAACGAAAAAAGAAATACTTGTGAACAAGCCACATCTCCTATTTTATAATGTATAGTATATGTGAATAAAGATGTACCCATCTTTAATCACTTCGATAAATAATCCTACCGACCGCTGCAGTGACGACAAACACACGTGTGCGCGTGGTCCGCCTTAGCTTTTCGAATAAATTAATGATATAAATTATGTATAATTACTTATCAAAAATCTATTCTAATAGAAATCTAGATCTACATATTACCTATCTTTAACAATAAATCACAAGTTGATTTTAATAGTAGGTATATAAAATATTTCGATCATAAATTCTAAAACGTATCATTTTGAAATAATATCTTTATCGTGAAAGGTTTCTGCTATTATGTTTTCAGCTTAATAGAAATCTAGGTAGGAACCTGAAGTAATATACTTATAAAAATAGGAGATGTGGTTTGTTCAGAAGTATTTCTTTTTTCGTTTCGAAAAAGAGCAATCGTCGACTGGGAGCCCCTTAAAAAAATATCCAACAATATATTAAAAAATCAGATAACTTTTAGCTAATCGTTAAATTATCTAGAATGTAATATCTCGATTTAAAAATTCGCTTGTCAAAAATCAAAATGCTAAAGTTCATGGTCGTTAGCAGAATTATTTTCAGGAAGGTGTGATGCACCACCAGATATAAAATGACGCAAATATAATTTGCTAGCTTTCGCCCACGGTTTCGCTCGCGTGCTACCTACCTAGATAAAAAATAGCCTATTGGTTATTCTAGGCCATAGGCTATAGGCCATAGGTATTTAAAGTTTTATCTAAATCCGTTGGGTCGTTTGGGCGTGATTGAGCCACAACACAATCATCAAACATCCAAACAATACAAACACCACACACTTTCGGATTTATAATATTAGTAGGATGACAATGCATTTATAAATCTTAAATAAGTTATTTTATGACAGACGATTCAATTTGCACCACCTGTACTCTCCTCCCGGTTCCAATAATAAAGTTAAAAAGTCGCTGACTGTACCTAGTTTTAAGTAACATTAATATTACATTATTAGTAAATGTTTGACTGATTACTTACTTGAATAGATTATTTAATTTTGTGTTCTGATTTAAGTATGTAAGTTAGTAAGTATTTGTTAGTAGTTACTATTATTTTAAGTTATAGTTTCAGCATCTCAATACATTAAACATCAACTAATATACTCCTACATAAATACATATACCACTGTGCCTTATCTTTATTTCTAGCCCTGGCCTTAGAAAATGACCTTAGATAACTTGTTTACCTATAGTCGGCGATCTGTATAATTCAGGAATTCCAACGAGCGCCAAAAGGTCACATTTTACTTAGGTAATTTAATTACCTTTCCTGATAATATCAATGGTAATGTGATAGGAAATTGGAATCTACTGAAATAAAAAGCTCAGATCAAAATAAATAATTAATGTAACTACTGCCTAGTTAGTAGGTGAAGGCAATGGGAACTTATTTCGTCACATAAAACTAAGTCTGGGTGTGTACGGGACGTTTTTCGAAGAAAGGTAAAATAATAGATTTGTGGTAAGTAAAAAATGCGTGACATGGTTGTAAAACGTGTCGTCGCGTTTTAACACAATGGTTGTGCAATAGTTAGTTACCTAGAAGCCGAAGACTAAAAACCTGAATCATTGAAAGTTTTAAATTCGAATTCGAAATTAAAACTTTCAAATTTAGTTTTCATAGATACGTTACTATAGACATGTTTTGAAAATTAAAAAGAAAACTGACGAAAATTGTTTTGACCAATCGAGACTATGTTCGTTTTTTTCAGGTACACTATATGAATTATAAAAATGAAGGTACAATTTAAATATGACTAACTTTGGACTAATTATTATCTACAATGTAGAAAAAAAACAGGTAACTCTTTAAGCAAGCAGTTATTTAGCTTTGCTGTGTAAATCATTCGTGCTTCGCGCAAATAAGGATTGAAAAATGATTCCTGAAACTTGCAATGGGCATCTAAAAAATACTAAAGTTTAGTCTACACTGCAAAATTTTGTTTCAGTCTTCACTTTCTGATCACACTACGAGAAAAAGTTTTTTTCACAAATTAATGATACCTACATACCTTAGGTTTACTAACTCTATGCAATGATCATTAAGGCCTCCACTTGGTACTTAGGCAAATTGTAAATAATGATTGTGGTTTGGTAAGTATAGCAAACCACTGAATAGATATAGATATAATTATAATGTACATAAAGATATTTTTCAAAATCGCCTTCAATCTGAATGTATGTTTAAATGTCGATGTCGTGGGTTTGAATCCCGTGCTCAAAGTGGTGAGAAAACCAGTTCGAACTTCGTATTCTTATGAGCAAAGATATTCCATTTTAAGGTAATAAAACCGTAATAAATAACCGTAGGTACTTCTTATTCAAGCGGTTGTTAAACCATTTGAATAAGGGTTAACTGAAACTATTAGTTACCGAATCATGAATAACAGAAACCGATATCCTAATAATCACTACATAGTATAAAGCAAAGTCGCTTTCCGCTTCCCGCGTATGTATGTTTGCTTATATCTTTAAAACTACACAACGGATTTTGATGCGGTTTTTTTTAATAAATAGAGTGATTCAAGAGGAAGGTTTATATGTATAATACATGCATAATATAGTAGAGAAACACTGATAATTTTAGAGGTTTCTAATGTGATGTCGTAAATAAACACATTTTTTTGCGCTTTCATTGCAAATGCTGGCTGAACCCCACGAGATATATCAAAATAATGTACTACAGTATTGTACACCTTAAAAACGTCTACAAAAAAGTCAACGATGGTATTAGAAATGTCTTACGCACAGCGAAGCGGGCACGGGTCAGCTAGTACTATATATGCGAAAGTTTGTGAGTTTGTATGTATGTTTGTTCCTCAATCAGGCCTAAACGACAAAACGGCTTAAGTTGAAATTCGCTATAGACTACTTTACTTTAAAATATGAAAAACATCCCCAAAAAGATTAAAAAACGCAAAAGGGATTGCATTGTTTTTGGTATAGAAAGCGCTGGTGTGCAACCAATCTGACATCACAGACTAAAAACATTTAGTCTTTTCTATTCGATTGTTGAAATTTGACAGGACAAACGTCACGGTCACGTCTGTCACGGGTCGGCTAGTACCTATAATAAGGGGTTTTTCATTATGGTTCGTTTAAAATTTGGCATAGTAATGATCTATGAATGGTTGTTGTCATACTGTCAATTTGGGGGCACGGCAGTGCCCCCGCCAAGTCGAGCGCGAAGCAAACACTGCCGTACCATCCTTTACAGGAACCATTTCGCCGCATTTTCAGGCCCCTATTTGAGAACCTCTGGATAAGACCAGAACGCAGAAATTTTCGTCATCCAGTAAGCTATAATCACATACTTAAAATCCAAAATTTCAAGTATGTAGGTCATTTAGTTTCGAAGTTAAGCGAAAGCAAAGTTTCGCATTTTAGACACTCACCACTCACTCACTCACTCATGATCATCAGAATAGAACTAGTACTTCCCATAAACTGAGAGAGCTGAAATTTGGTACAGAGTTAGGGTTTACTGGCCACATAAAGGGAAAACCATAAAAACTAGGATAATCGAAGATCTGGAGTACCTGGTGACCCTGATTAGAAAACACAAGAGCCTAACCAAACTATTAGAGATCGACATACCGCCTTTACAAAAAATATTCAACTTGGTGGGCCGCTTCATTTGATGACAAAAATCGAAGGTCTGAAGTATCTGATGAAGAACCCTCAGCTGTATTAGAGATATGGTAATGCCCCCTTCTAATATTGGTACATAAAAAAATCGACTGTCATTGCAAAAATCCAGCGTAGTGGGACACATCTTCTAATTTAATTCTAATTTAATCTAGCCTATAGCGTCCCACTGCTGGGCGAATGCCTCCCCTTCTGCTTTTAATACGCATATAAATAAAATTAAAGGAAAACTCTGGATAAGACTAGACTGGCTTTTATACCTACTTATAACTACAAGTTTACAAGAAGAAATAGTCGAACGATTAACTTTATTCTACTCGAACATTACACAAATTACACTAAAATAAAATAATAATAAAAATTGGTCAAAATATAATGCATTTGACTAAGAGTGGCGGTGATACGCACACGTCGCTAGATGGCGCTGACTGTATTTTTAAACGCGCTTACGATTTGTTTTTATAATAAAGAAACTACTTCTCAAAATAAAAATAAAACTGTGTCATATAAGAAAATCTAATAAAATAAATCAATAAGTCCACGTTTCTATAAAAAGAAGTGAATCCCATCATACCCATACATTTCTTAGATCTAACATCAACATCCCACCAAAAACATTCTGTAAAAAACTAGCCAAGTCTCGATGGAGCTGCTTGTTTATCGCTAAAAAGTAATGAAATCTAGACAAAGTCGTGCCAATTCTGAGGTTCCTTACTGCGATTTCTTTATTATCGCAAAATCGCAGTAAGGAACCTCAGAATTGGCAATTGGTGGGATGTTGATGTTAGATCTAAGAAATGTATGGGTATGATGTTCGTTGGTTTGTATCTCAAAATTAGAACACATATGCATTAGGTAGGTATAGGTACCTACCAGATATCATGGAGATTGCTGGTTTTGGCAGTTTATCATTTGGGATTTTAATTTCATTATTAAATTCAGTTCAATCAGTAACCTACCGATAGAAACGATAACCTATGACAAGGTTTTACGATCCTTACTTATTAAATGAGAAAACTCGGGGCTATTATCCATACCTACAAGAGGAAAAAACATAATAAATATTTTAATATTATATATACACGTCCAATTGAGAACCTCTTTTTTTCTGTCAGTTGAAAAAAAATTGACGGCACGTACCTATGGTAAGTATTGTTGACTCATTGGCCGATTGGCCAGTGTCCATTGTAGGTATGTACCTACCTAGAACCAACTAACCATCAGTCGTCGTGACCAGTTAATAAATACCTACCAATTACCGCCTTATAGCATACATTCAGCGTCAATTGGAGCCTTGGGAGTTGGGAGGCTATCTAACAAAGTGATGACAATCACTTTTTGAACATAAAACCAGTTGGTTTGCGAAGTAGTTATAAAATTTAAATTAATTTAATATACTAAGGTACTAGGTACTTAGATCCTATTGTAACAATAATGGTAAATAAACAACAAAATAAAAGATTAATGTACTTACCTACCTACCTAGTTATTTCTCATTTATCGAATGAGAAGCATTCGGTGTATCAGTAGGTGGTTAAGTTCGTAGATAGGCACATAGGTACTATATGTGTTTACCTGTGCAAAATCTTGAATTTGGTTGGGGTCTGCAACCAACCGATTCCTTTCTGGGAATAAAATGACATCACCTTCATAAAATAATGATGACGATACATGATACACAACTGGGTTGAATGACAAACTGCTTTCTTGCATTAGTGAGGACGTTAGGTAGACTCACTTGCCTCGAGGCAAAATTATAATTTGGGGGCACGGCAGTGCCCCCGCCAAGTCGAGCGCGAAGCAAACAAACACTGCCGTACCATCCTTTACAGGAACCATTTCGCCGCATTTTCAGGTCCCTATTTGAGAACCTCTGGATAATACCAGAACGCAGAAATTTTCGTCATCCAGTAAGCTATAATCACATACTTAAAATCCAAAATCACTCATGATCATCAGAATACAACTAGTACTTCCCATAAACTCAGAGAGCTGAAATTTGGTACAGAGTTAGGGTTTAATTGCCACATTAAGGGAAAACCATAAAAACCGGCCAAGTGCGAGTCGGACCATTATCTATAAAAACGGCAAACAAATCACGTTTGTTGTATGGGAGCCCCCCTTAAATATTAATTTTATTCTGTTTTTAGTATTTGTTGTTATAGCAGCAACCGAAATACATAGGTAATCTGTGAAAATTTCAACTGTCTAGATATCACGGTTCATGAGATACAGCCCTGTGACAGTCAGACGGACGGACGGACGGACGGACAGACATACAAAGAGACGGACAGCGAAGTCTTAGTAATAGGGTTCCGATTTTACCCCTTGGGTACGGAACCCTAAAAACTAGGATAATCGAAGATCTGGAGTACCTGGTGACCCTGATTAGAAAACACAAGAGCTTAACCAAACTATTAGAGATCGACATACCGCCTTTACAAAAAATATTCAACTTGATGGGCCGCTTCATTTGATGTCAAAAGTCGAAGGTCTGAAGTATCTGATGAAGAACCCTCAGCTGGTCTCAGCTGTATTAGAGATATGGTAATGCCCCCTTCTACTATTGGTACATAAAAATATCGACTGTCATTGCAAAAAACTATGTCAAAAACCGGCCAAGTGCGAGTCGGACTCGCGCACGAAGGGTTCCGTACTATTATCAAAACGGCAAAAAAATCACGTTTGTTGTACGGGAGTCTCACTTAAATATGAAAATTTCAACTGTCTAGCTATCACGGTTCACGAGATACAGCCTGGTAACAGACAGACGGACAGCGGTGTCTTAGTAGTCCCGTTTTTTACCCTTTAGATACGGAACCCTAGAAACATAAAAAATAATTCATAATATCTCGTAACCTACCTATTTACCTAACTACGTAGTTAGCATTCCACACGTGACAGGTTGCAATCCCGTCGCCGCTTTCAAGAATACTAACAGGTTTCCTCACGATGTTTTCCTTCACTGTTATAAACACGTGTAACGCGCATATACCTACTTAGGTACATTTTTCGAACAGAAATATCCATTGATGCACGGCCAGGATTCGAACTCGAAATTAGTTGGAAATTAATAATATCTACCTAGGTACCTATTTACCTAACTACATGAATTCAATAATTCAATTTCAAACTTTTTATTCGATCATGTGAAGTACCACCTATTTACCGACTTACTTTACCGATAGTGGTAAAATAGCGCCACCTGCCAGCGGAATCGCAAACCTCTTTCATCTTACCTCTCAAACCCCGAGCGGTCGCATGAGAAAAGTACCTATAATACGTAGTAACATCAAATGAAACTAGATGGCGCTGGAATGCAAAAATCAAGTTTGTTGTATGGGAGCCCCCCTTAAATATTTATTTTATTTTGTTTTTAGTATTTGTTGTTCGAGCAGCAATAGAAATAAATAATCTGTGAAAATTTCAACTGTCTAGCTATCATGGTTCATGAGATACAGCCCTGTGACAGACAGACAGACGGACAGACGGACAGACGGACAGACGGACAGACGGACAGACGGACAGACGGACAGACGGACAGACGGACAGACGGACAGACGGACAGACGGACAGACGGACAGACGGACAGACAGACGGACAGCGAAGTCTTAGTAATAGGGTTCCGATTTTACCCTTTGGATACGGAACCCTAAAAAACTGTGTCAAATAAGAAATCTATTAAAATAAATCAATAAGCCCACGTTTCTACAAAAAGAAGTGAAATCCCATCAAAAACATTTTGTAAAAAACTAGCCAAGTCTCGATGGAGGTGCTTGTTTATCTCTAAAAAGTAATGAAATCTAGACAAAGTCGTACCAAGTCTGAGGTTCCTTACTACGATTTCTTTATTATTATAACACATTAACTAAAATCTAATTATAATGTGTGACTATAATAATAAAGAAATCGTAGTAAGGAACCTCAGACTTGGTACGACTTTGTCTAGATTTCATTACTTTTTAGAGATAAACAAGCACCTCCATCGAGACTTGGCTAGTTTTTTACAAAATGTTTTTGGTGGGTTTACTTTATTCTTACAAACTTTGACGCCCCTTTTAACCCGATAAGGGATGAAATCCAAAAAAATCTCACACGCCTGTTTCTTTAATTGTACTTATTGAAGAGTATAAATACTCAAGTAATTTTGATAAGAAACAAATAACTTGTCATACAAACTTTAACACACATTTTTACACCAAAAAAAGCCCATAACTATGTGTTTTATTATTTTATATTTAGAGGTTCGATACCACATATCATTTTAGCACCACATTTTTTTAAGTATTCATTCTTTTATGAGATGAATTTCGATAAATCCTTTCTTAAAATGACAATGAATTTATTTCTAAATAATATGTTCTCTTAAAATTTCAAACTTTTATCATTAAATAGTGGTTTAGGCTAGGCGAATATTGTCAATCGGAACATTGCCTTTTATACTTAGATCAAATCAAAATCAAATCAAATCATTTATTCAGAACAAATACATGGGTGTACTTTACAAAGTATACGATGAAGCCACAAAAGTTAAAAACTGTGTAGCAGCTTCACTTAGGTATTATAAAAAATACAACTATGACTATTTACAAAGACCTGGTCAAAAGTAGGTAGATGAAAGGAAATTGGCTGTCGCACTACACATGGATAGGTATGACTAAAACCTTTGACCAAGTAGGTAGGTAGGCAGATACATAAAGGTAACCATGAAACTGCTACACAAACTTGGTATACCTACCTATACGGAATAAGAGGGACTATAATCAAACAGACTAAATCATATTTGTCATGTCAAAAATAATACAGGTAAAATGAACTTTAAATTTAAAACACAGACTGAGCAAACACACATTTCCAATGACGAGAATTTGCAATGGTGTTCCGCAGGGTAGCAGGGCCCCTGCTCTTTTTGATCTACATTCTCTGATCTTTTTGTTTTCTAATTTTTATGTTGTATTAGATTGAAAAATTTACCTACCCTATAGGCAAGTAGGTAATACTATTCACTAGTTCTTTATTCAATACCTACATTACCTACGCGTTTTATTTAGGTAAAATAAATTTATAAAATGATGACCATAATGCTTTATTCAGCTCCTGCAATCTTCCTATGAAAGTAAGAACCTTCTTTTATGTAAAAAGGGAGAATTAACGGAACGAGATATTAGAGATCATGGGGATTAATATGAATACCTAGGTATATAATAATATTCTGATAAAATAACCTATACCTACTAGGTACCTACTTATGCTCGAAATCCGTTGGTTACAGCGATAATTTTTGGTGAACGAACAGTGGCTATAAAGGATAAATTGCACATTATTCCATGAGGACAAAATGGAACTGAGTAAGCTTGACCTTTGATAATCTTCATACCTACATAGTCAAGATATTAATAATGATGACGTAAGAAATACCTACTTGTGTGTTGCGAAAGTTTATCGTAAAACTTATACGCGTGTTGTGTTTCGATGGCCGCGTATCGCTCTATTAGCCGATGAGGCGATGATACCAACACTAGACATTGAAATCGCACAATTCACAACTTTAAATTGGTCTCAATTTGTTTCAATTGTTCAAATTAGATCTGCAATGGTAGGTATAGGTAGGTATGTAAGGTTAAATGTGTAGACTGTAGACTGTGAAAAAGTACCTAAGTTATTCTATGCAATGTAGGTAGGTATAGTTATATCAGTTGACCTATCTTATACCTAGGTAGGTACCTTATGGCACTTGTGCTTGCCAGGAAAAGTTACCTAGCATATAGGTACCACTTACCTACCTAATATTCCTTGTAAATTCTCGCCGTGTTGACTGAGTGGGAGGTTTTATCTTCAACTTTCAAACCAATAAACAAATCTATTGTACCTACCTATGGGTAGGTAGGTAAATAGAAGTTCTTCGAACTTATAGGCAGGTAGGTACCTACCTACCTTAAATATGTTCCATCGAAATGACTTTAAAGGAAACTTGATTGACAACACAGAGCCCTAATACCATGTTGCTGAGGTAGGTACCTTACATGCGGGTACTTATTATGGCAGGTGGTGTGTGTGTGTGTTGCAACCCAGACCAGACCAGTCCATAACGCGGTCGGCTGCGCAAGCGCATATGTGCCGCTGCCACGCACGATCGAGAGAGCTCTCTTGTACCGTTATCTTAAATATTATTCTCATAAATTATTAATATTGGTAAACCTTACCTACTCAGTGTAGTTACGTCTGTGCTCTTTGCCGAAGGATACACATTCTAAAGTGGTAAGTTAAGGTTTTTTAATTCCATAAATAGGTAAGGTAGGTACCTTATTTACCTATAATCTCAATAGTGTTCCTACACTATTGAGATTATAGGTAAATAAGGTATAGGTATTGTATCAGTTTCTTAGCGATCATGATGACTTAAGTTACATCCACAATAGAATTACCTATGTCGTGCAGTTAATTTGACTCCATTAAATAATTGGTGTTATTGGGTGTGTAGGTACAGAATAAGAATGCTCTATTATACTAGGTACTTAATAAGTACCTAGGTACTTAAATGGCAGTAATACTATACAGGGTGTAATAATGACCGCTAGCGAAAATTTCTAAGAATGTTCAGTTCAGACTTCAGGCAATGCATCTTGATCTATTTTCACCGATAAAAAACGAAAACAAAACTGGCGAATTATTCAACTTTTTAACTTTCCAAGAATGGAATAATCTTGTATGACTATTTACATATTTACATACTTCATTTATTTTCGTCCTATTGTCCAACCCCATAATTACAGCGAGCGTGCGGCTGGCATTAAGAACTTCACTTTGTGCTAGGTACCTACCTACGCTTTACAATATACTAAGTAGGACCTACGCTACTTAGGCTACGTTTCGATTATGAATGTTTTTTTCACAGATATCCGTAGGTACAGCAACTAGTCTGAATTATGTTATAAAATGGCACCGACTCCGAAAGGTTCGTCAGGCCTCACTGGAAAGAGTGGGGCCGGCGGTAAAACTCCGGGGAAATCTTATGGCTCCAGGACTTCTACCAGTTCATATGGATCTTCAAGCAAAAGTTCCAGTTCTAAAGCCTCTAGCCGCAAGCAACCGATCTTCGGCACTAGTAAGCCGTCGAGTGGACTCGCGCCTAGCACTTCCAAAAAGACTTATGATAATCCCTCCTTTGCACCGAAAAGTGGAAAGTCAAGTTTTGGAATAATATGGATACCTACTAAGAAGCGAGGCAATAAAAAGGATTTGGTTTACAATTCCATGAACTACGACAAGAAAAATGAGAGAGCGCCATCGATGTTCAACTAGTAAGTTTCAAAAAACAGTGCTTAAGATAGGTAGTTACGTAGTTAGGTAGGTAGAGCACGTAAAACCTGACCTAGATAGTTACCTACCTACCTACCATCAATCGTAGGTAATCATTTATATTCCATGTTACTTTTGGAATTAGTTATGATTTTTTTATTATATTGTGCGTGCTACTTACTAGGGGAGTTATGGGAGCTTTAGCATTGGGGAGATTTAGGCATCACTATACCAACTAGCTTTTTTTTCAAATAGTAGTAGTAGATTTAATTATTTCTACTACTATTGTTTAATTTATTGACTGGTGGCAACATCGAATAACTGTCATTTCATTCAGCTGTCAAGGTATTGGCGTTTTCAGAGCAGAGAGCAAAGTAAACATTCGGCCGCACGCACCGCGCCGGTTATTTTATTTAGCCTCTTTCTACATAATTCGTTCATTCATTCAATCTTTCACTTCCGGTTCGTTCGCTGCTGTGCTTTTACTTTTACTTTACTTTGCTTTCATTCAACTTCTTTCATCTTTTCACTATCATTATTCATAGGTTTCCCGTTTCACAAACATCTCTTTCTTTCTTGTTTTTGTTTTGTTGATAAACAACACACGCACGCAGCGAAGCGTAAGCACTTGTGCAGACAGGCAGAAAGGCATTCGAACTTTCGAACTATTTCGAACGAACGAAACTCGCAACTCGCTGTAAACAAAGCGAGCTGTCTTGCTAATTTCAATTTTTACTCATTTACAGTGTAAACAGTGTGAATACCACAACCAAGAAATCCTGCTAGCAATATCGTGCCAAATGATTACATTGTACTAATAGGTCTAATACTTACGTGTAGATAGTTTTGTCAATCACATCACTTTGTCATTGAAAGAAAACTTTTTGTTTACATTTTGTCAACTACACGTTCAATCAAAATGATGCAAGAAAACAACAATTTTGATACAATCATAAACAGTTGGCGTCGAATGTCGGGGGAAAACGCAGAGAGCGTCACTGTGAGGTGAATTATTCAATTTACAGCGCTCAGCAGTAATTTGACTGGCTTCGTCTTCATGAACTACCCATTGTGTGATTGTTGAGTGCAAATCAGCCGCGTAACCGATGTCATGGAATGAAATTTGATGCTTTCATGCATCGCAATAAAAGTGTTCTCTTGGTCTAAGTTTTATTTAAAATTTCAATTGCAGCATGTCGGGTGATTCTTCAGACCTCCATAAAAGGAAAGAAGAGGAAGCCCTTCTTGTGCCAGAGCGTTTAAAAGGTCCAATTGCCACAGTAGCTAGCGCTGGCGCAACTGCAACAATAGCCGAAGCACCATCAGAGATTACAGATCTTGAAGAGAAACTATTAAAACGTGATAATGATGATAGCAAAGTATTTCAAAAGGTACTAACTATTGATACACTCATTTATTCATCATACACACTACCAACTTGGGCCTTCATAGAGCATCAGTCAGGCTGCAGCCAATATCTATGAAACCCAATTAAATTTTTATGAAATGGATAAAGAACAGACAACACACTATTCTTTAATGTTAGGGTGCTTTCTGGTAAGATCGTACTATTTTTCAGAGTCTTAGAAATTATTTTTTTGTATTGCCTCTAGTTACTCTTTTAGAATGCAATGTCATCTGCACTGATGCAAAAATTCTGAGGTTTAATTTCTTATTTGTAATGATTTGATAAACACAATGGTTAATGATTTATGAATGATCAAACAGAGCATAACTATTCAGAATGGCAAGGAAAAGATTGGACCGTAAGACCGGACTACCTATTAAAATCATCCTTGTAACAGCTACAATAAGGTCTATAACAAGTAAATATTTGGTCTTACCAAAGTAAAAAACTAAGTAAAACCAATTATTGAATTTGTGATAAAATATGAGTTTTAGCTAAGATTTTAGGGGAAAGGGAGGGGCACAACAAAATGGCGCGTAAGGTGATGTTGCCATAATTTAAATATATTTACGAATTGAGTAGTTCGATGATTTATCCAGACTTACACCTTCGCCGATCTTACCAGAAGGCACCTTTTACTATATAAATAGGCAAAGGATAGACTGAATGTCAGCTTAGCAGTTTCTGATCAATGTTATAGCTGCACATTAATCACATACATGACTTGATTGAATTTATCTAATAATGATTTCAGGAGGCAGCTGGGGACGCCAATGACAAAGACGATGGCTATCTTGAAAACAAAGAATCTGCAACTAGTAATCCAGAGCAGAAGATAAACAAGTCTGCTGATAAAGTTGACAGTGTGTATGTGCCTCAGACAGCCATTAAAGTTCCACCTCGCTCAACAGCCTCCACTCCCGAGGAAGAAGACTGTGGCATCAAATGCCTGTATTACACTCTGCAGTGTTGTGACTGTGTTCTCATGTAAGCCAACACCATGTCTTGTACAATCGAACAGGATTCTAATACAATAGATAAAGGTGTTAACCACCTTTTCACCAGCAAACCATAAGTCAATGGAATTCAATTTGACTTTGAAAGTTGAATTTAAATAGAAATACAGCAATTTGTTGCTACGAGTATTCAATGATCTACCGTTGATCGCGGACATGATGAAGAGTTCTGTATTGTCTCATAACATCAGCAATACAAGAAAAAAAGTGGTAATTATCCGTATTATATTACAATATCATAAGTTTTGCTTTCAGCTTATTATTGCAATTGCTTGTTGAAGAGCTGGTGAATAGTGGCATTATGCTTATCAACTGTAATCATAAGTAGTTCAAAAATGTGTTAACTGCAGTTCTTAACACCTGAGAAAACGATAACTTACAATCTTCCATAAACATAACAGGAATGACATTTGGGTGTACAGTGAATCTCCATGGTGAGAATTTTAAGTTGACAAAGCATTATAATAATATAGACCCCGACGACTTGATAACTTTACATTCTTGCAATTGTCATGCTAAAACTATAAATTGTAATGCTCTTTCTCTATTCTACTGTTGGAAAAACGTTCTCGGGTGCGTTCATAAAAAATTGTTACGACTGCATCTAAACATGATGTATATTATTCACAAAATCATTCCTTTACATGTCCTTTTAAGGCCATTTTCCTAAAAGATCACATTCTTATGAAAATGCTTTTCAATATTTAAATCTCAAAATGACAATGAATTTCTCTGATATATAATAAAAAAAGACTAAGCAAAAGTAAAAAACATTCCGTTACTCATTAAAAGTAGGTAACAAGAAAAAACAAAGTACCTAGTAATTATATAGCCAGCATCATTGATCTCAAAAATATAGTAACAAGTACTGTTTTGATCTTGTAATCGGCATCTTTTACTAAGCCAACGCCGATTCTTAATATTAATTTAGCAACTGACAATTATTAATGTTTAATGTCTGTAACTAGGTCTAACTAACTCTTTGATAATATTATAGAAAATGAATTGAAAATATAAACTGATGGAGTTATTATGTAACTGATGACACTAAATGGATTTCTAATGTGTTACAACAGCTTGCTTCTTTAGCTATGAATTTAGTATTGCAGTGTCACAATATTAAGTTGTAATAGTTACTTTTCTTTATAAACTGTGTTTTAAAATACTCATATTTTTTTATAATTAGTTACAAAGTAAATTCAGTGTATGTTGTTCATATACTAGTAAAAAGTTTTTTGGGTATATTTTATAATCACCAAAAACAGCTAGGAGTATTAATAGTAAAATATAAATGCATAAAAATTATAGGTAAGTATCTAAATATCTTAAAAAACCGTACATGGATTTTTAGAACACTATGTATACTAAATCATTAATTTATTAATTGATATAGGCGTGGGCCATAATATTTGGGATTAAATGACTCAAATTGTTTCTTCACCAAGCATACGCATGAAATTCCAGTTTGGTGCAGAGGCATAGCTGTATGTGTAGGTACATACTTGTCTACTCACAATTTTTTTATGAGTATGATATAAAAACTATTTTGTGCATGTTTGATATTCAAACAGACTAGGATGGCGCCTCCTAACTTAGTGAATAAACTGGAATCAATGTATTCCTTTGTAACTTATTTTAATAGGGTTTATTATTATCCCATGTGATAGAGAATATTCGTAGATATTAATATATTTTTATACCATATTATCTTTGATGTATTTTTATAAGTATTATGTATTTTAGTATGTAGGTAATGCTTTTGAGATGTAAACCACATAAAGCTTATCTATGTTATTTACATCTGAGGTATGATCATAGAGGTAGTTCAATTAGTGATGTACTTCGGATCTTGCCCTTAACTCAAGCTCTTTTTATAAGCAGCTTTATTCAGCGTATGCTAAGTTACTTGTCCACAAGTTGTTGTATTCTAATCGGTGCTTTCCTATTTTATGACAAAGCCGCATTGATACGATCAAAGTGCACTTAGACAAAGTAATTACTAGGTACTTGATCATGTTCATATTTCATCTACTTTGATGTAATAATAGTCGTCAACTGTAAAATCTTGCAATAAAATATATTGCATAATCGCGATATTACGATATTGTGTTAACCCCGGTAGGTATACAATCAATTTTAATTACGGCTACATTTGTCTAAGTGCACTTACATCTACGCGGTTACCTACTAATTAATCGTGTTAACTCTTATGGACGTGTTTATGCCAATTTATGTAATATGTAATTTAAATACTTTCATATTGAAAGACTATTTTACCTATTTGTAAATAGGTATGATATAACTAAATATACCTAATGGAAACTTATATTTTTATTGTACCTTACCTTAGAAATAAAAAGTATTACTTACAAGTTAACGTTTTTGTTTCTATACCTTATTTTGCCTACCCTACCAAAATGCACAGG
Organism: Hydriomena furcata; assembly: GCA_912999785.1. Taxonomy (NCBI): domain Eukaryota; kingdom Metazoa; phylum Arthropoda; class Insecta; order Lepidoptera; family Geometridae; genus Hydriomena; species Hydriomena furcata. Next base: position 9,336,696 of record OU538821.1, read on the forward strand.
ATCCTATAAAAATGGTTCATAGTCTCGCACTTTAGGATCATGTTTATACTATATTTCATTTTAGTAAATCTGTTTTTAATAAATATCAATGACCGTGCATTTTTCTCAGTTTGAGAAATACTGAAGTGCTCTTTTTTATGGAATAGACAAGATAACATCTTGCGAGGTCAGCTAGTACGAGAAGGTAGATGTTAAAAAAAGAAAAACGAGGAATGGGTATAAGTTATGGTATATTTCTTACAACCAGTAGATCATACAACTTGATTTCAGTTCCTATTAGGTAGTAACACTGAGAACTTTATAAATGCGGAAAAAATCTACCAATCAGGGCTACACTAGCAAAATATAAACTACCGTCAAACAAATTAAACAAGTATACATATTATGTATAAACACTGAAACGTCTCAGAAAGTAAAGTGCCTGTAATGTTATTTTCAGTGCCAAGAAATTATGAATTCGTTGAATTTAATGGTTTCGACAAATTAACCCATGAATAAATAGTTCATGATTTTTTGTTAAGTAATGGAAATATGTTCATGCTTTAAATACAAAGAGTAGCCCTGTAGTAGGTATACAAACAATTCATGTTCGCTTATTATATTAATAACTACATTGTATTATTATTGTGAATAATATTCAACAGTGAGAATATTTATTTACCATGGATGAAGTAAATCGTAGAAACAACGGTTATCAAATAAAATCTTGCTTAGTATAAAACTATCTATGTAGTACAAATTGAATGTAATTAAATTTGGAATATAATAAAATAATGCCAAACTAGTTTCATGGTAACTAATAATTAATCTGCCTGCAGTCCTCCTAAGATCCGCCTGAAGTTTTCTGAGAAGCTTCGAATAGGATGTCCTAATTCGTCTAAAGAGGATTTGATAAAAAAGTAACCGGAACATCAATCCGGTGTTGATTGATGCAAATGACTCGAGTCATTTGCATCAATCATATTCAGAACATTATATTAAATTAGACCTATATATTATATTACAAAAACAACGCAACATATAAACTTATTTTTGGCAAAAACTGTTCTTATAAAAACAAGAAAATTTAGATACTTTATTTAACACCTTACAAAATAAACAAAAATAATTAACTGGTTTAAATTTTAATTAAAATTTTACATTCCTCCAAAGTGGGTTTGAGCCGAATAAAATGGGTATATTAAGACTAAAATACACCCTGTAGTTACAGTCCTTTGTTCCCGGGATAATTTTTTATAACATTTTAATCAAACTCATTAACAGTGTAGGTAACCACATTTTTTTTTACTATTTATGTGTCCAATGTGGTCATCCAATAACAAATCAAAACGCAGGTCTTTCTACGTAAATGCAATCAGTACCGGCCCAACTCTAGTGAAAGAGTCTTTAAGCCGCCTAAAGTCATCCTAGCAGATGACTTTAGGCGGCTTAAAGACTCTTATGCCTAATGCCTAACGACTGTTATGATCAGGCCCAACATCTTGACGTGCCGGAAGCCGGTAATTAGTAAGGAATCAAATTGTGGACATATCAACAAAATAAGTAAAATTAAAATCTTATGGAAACAATCAGAAAAAAACATGCCATACAATAATTACTTCTAAAATAAATAACAAACTTAATGTCGGTGAAGCAAGATGTGCGGGTTCGACTCCTGCGGCGCGGAACATAATATTTGCATGATCTATAAATGTCAGTCCTGGGTGTTACCACGGTGCTCATAGCTTATGTTGACTGTGACTTTTGGATGTTTTTTTGAACTACGTAACTTCTTCTAAGACGCAAATAAACTAAAGTTTAGTCTAAAATTAAGATGTCATTTGTTTTGTTTTGTGCATGTTAAGACAAGTATCTGTAAGTAAACACAACCACTGTATCGAGTGTTCTCCGAAAACACTTTTAATATTGTACACATCGATATGAAAATAAGGTGAGTATGATATACAGAGAGACAAGAGACATAATTCATAATTGGGAAATATTTTCATATTCCTCTTCGAAGGGATAGTCAGATTAGTAAACAGTAATGTATTGATTAATATCAAATATCTAGAAAAAAGACAACACTTTAAATACAGTGTACCTATCACAGTGTTACAGTTATTTTTAAGATTATGGACACAACTAAATAACTCCAAAATATTTGTTTCTCAAAATCTTAAACTTTTTCACGAGCTACTTTCAAGAACTACCGTAGTTAGAAAAGACAGACATCTAAAACATTTAAAAAATAGACTTCGCAACCATTTTAATTTACTACAATTAAATGCTGTAAAAGTTATTCCTAGGATCTTGTAGTTTATCTTAAATATTAAGTAAGTACTGCATTGTCTTATTATTATAAATACCTACTCGAGATTGAAAGTAATTATAGGTACTAATTTTAGACAAAAACGGGAAAAACATTATTTTTTTATAGCAAAACATATATTATTTTTTTGTGCACTTTGTTTAATTTGGAAAAATCTCTTTTTCACACTACATCAACTAAGACATTGAAATTGTTATTTATAAAGATTTGATTCCTAATATAAATATTTATATAACGGGACTAAATTTTTTTACATCCTACTTATATTTTAACACGGAATTTTGTGACATTGTTTTTGTTTTTATCACGCGGTAACGGCTTAACCGATTTCGATGAAAGTTGGTAGCTAGTACACTCGTTAATAAAAATGGATAAGGATTATTATCCAGCTTGGAATTGCCGCCAGCTTCTTGAAATGGGTACGTATTCGACTTTGTTCGTGTTTGTAACTAAACTCCTCCGAAACGGTTTGACCGATTTTTATGTTTTTATTTGTGTACGAGAATAGGTCGTATGGTATTTTTATACTGTTAAGTGATAAGGGTGGCATAAAGTTCGGGAAAAAGCTGCTTTTTTTGTGTGGGATTATTGAAATTAGACAGGGCAACGTCTGTCGGGACAGCTAGTATTTATTTTGTTAGTGTGCTGTACTGTGTTTTGTGTTTGTACTCGTAAATATCTTGTATGTACTTACATTAGTTGTTATTTTTTTAAATGCCTCGGTTTGCAATCATAAATTGCAAACCTTAAAACTTTGTCATGATTAATATGAATTATCTTGTATCACAGACACTCGAATAAAAACAAACGCATTTATAGCGTTCCTTGTGGCAATACAGATGTATAAGTATAACACGGTGTTTTGGGTCAATCATAAGGGTGAATTACCACCTACCCGGAGCGGACCAATGACAGCGCTCAAATATTCGAGTTTGAAAATGTTGAACGCTGTGTTAGGTCCGCTCCGCACAGTTCCGTGGAAACTCACCCTAAAGTGGAAAAATCTAGGACATAATACGTTCTTAGATTGTACCGTGATGTCACTAACAATTAGTGAGGTCGGTTGAAATCATCGACTACATAGCCTAATAGACGCCTAATGGCTTCATTTCTTCAAACAAACAACTCTGTCAAGTCAGTGAGGTATGAGGTACGGGGGGAGTAGGAAAAAATGCATTCTGATTGGCCGATTCAAGATGACGTGATTCACTAGGGATGGGAAGTGTTGTCATGAGTTGTCGATAGCAGTCAGAGGCACGTCCAAATATTATATTTGGCACATACCCACATTTTGCAGTAGTTAGCAGTCCATACGTGACAGGTTGCAAGCCCATCGCCGCTTATAAATATACTAACTACTGGTTTCCTCACGATGCGATGTTTTCCTTCACCGTTTTAAATACGTGTTTTTGATCTATATAATATGTATAAAAATCAATTGCTGTTCGTTAGTCTCGCTAAAACTCGAGAACGGCTGAACTTAAGACAACATTTGTTAATTCTAAAGCGATAATATTATAAATGCGAATAGCAAATAGGTTACTTCATATCCATGTAGGTACAACGCGAGCGAAGCCGCGGACGGAAGCTAGTTGGCAATAAGTAGTTTTACTAGTTTGGTCCAACTGTTGTTGTTACTACTATGTAGGTTTATCGATCATCAATTATTGAGTAGTGGTACAACACTATTGACTTTCGACAAGGAAAATAACCAGTGTAACTTGAGCTTGTGGTAATGGTTTTTTAGCATAAACAGACGAGATGTGCACGGGTCAAGGAAGTGGTCGGTACTACTGCAGGTTTGACGCGCGGTATTTTTTATCGGCCGTATAAGCCTGATGTTTTGGATGACAGTGTTCGCCTTGCATGCGGTGTCTTCTGGGCTATGTAGTCGATGGTTGAAATGCTAGTATGTCTTAAGAAACAAATTATCTCATTTGTCCGATGACGTCATGTTCTTAAACAAATATATCCCACTAATATTGCCATATAAAGTGCATAAATACGAGTATAAATTAAAATGCATTATTTCTATGTCGTATTAAGTAGCATCATAGGCCATGGAACGTGTTTACTTAATCATCACCGATATTATTAAGTAGTGATATTTTATATAAACCAACTACTTACTAATGTACTAGGATAATCATTTTTCAATTTACCTATTATATTATAATTAGGATATCGCACAATGCGTTAAGTCACGAATACGCCAGGGGACATTTTGTCCCGCAAACTTTTACGGGACGCGGGACACTTCATCGACAATTGTATAAACATTCAGTAGTGTGGCATGTAAAAAGTTCCACAACATTGTCCCCGAGACATTACGTAGTTGTTGAGCAACATGTTGCGGAACATGTCGCTCCTTTCGTCCCCTCAGTGTATCAGTGGCTTTAATATCCTAATAAGGGACTATAATATCATAAAAAGACAAAAGTGTCAAGTGATTATGGTAATAATAAAATACAGTTTCTAGTGTACTTGGCGCAAATGGCATGTTTTACACATTTTGGATATTTCGGTACGCTCGGGCCAGAGAGCGAAATCGGCTATGTAAGTACGGAATTACATTCTCAGCGGATTGAGTTTAATAAAGGAGCATAGGAACAAAAAGGGATAAATCCAGTTTCGCAAAGTTTTGTCATAATAACAATAACCCTGTAGTTTGTTAGGTCTTTGAGTTTGAGAAGATTATAAAATCATTAATTTTGATGGATTCTGAGGTGCGAAAACGATTTAATCCAGTATCAATTTGGAGCGTGATATAAAAGGAATGGAATTTATCGAAAATGAGTTAGTCCGTTTTTGTTTCAATGCTCTACAGTTTAGTTCCTAGTTGAGATGCACCGGGAGCGGGTGGGCTTCGGTGTTCACCACGTATTTGCTGAGGTCGATCAAGTGCCGATCGTCGCTGAAAAGCAGGTACAGATACTTGAGAGTCTCGGAAAGGAAGAACGATTCCATCTGGTCGCGTTGCACTGGCTTCTCAGACTTCACGTTGGCGAGCGACGAGTATCCGTGGGCGACTTTGGCGTACTTCTCAAAGCCCTGTAATGTATAGATAAAACAATTTTAAAAACTGAAAAGAGAACCGACGAAAGTTTCGACCAAACAAGAGACAAGAGACGATATTCGTTTACATTTAGTTTTACAAAGGAACTATTAAGGTAGAGACAAACTGAGCCCATGTAGTAAGCAACGTAGCGTACGATAAGTATGTTTCTAATTCAACTATCTTCATACAACTTCAAGTCTAGATTTCATAATACGTTGCATAAGTGGGCTCAGTTTGTCTCTACCTTTACTCCTACATACATACAATTAAAATGTGACTTTCTTTAGAATATTCTCTACGGTGTGGGTATAGAGTCTACACAATAGAAAAAAACATCCAAATCAGATCTCCAGGTAGGTACGAGTAAAAAAAGACGCAGTTATATAAAAAAAGCTACAAATTATACACACCGAATTGAGAACCTCCTTTTTACATCGGTTGAAAAGCAACAAAAATGAATGCTTTAAGAAAACAAACCTGGTAAATCTGCCACCCCCAATCCTGGTAGGTTGTGTTGCCGGTTATCTGATACATGTACCACAGGCTCTCAACGAACTCTGGCCGAAGGAGACTGTGCGCGTCTGCCGCTTTCGTGTACATATCATCTGTTGGGCTTGCCTGTAAAAGAAATTATAGTTATAACAATTTAGATATTATAAAGCGGATATTTCAATAAAAATACATTTTAATTAAAATTTGAAATCAGTTGGATCATTTAGAATCGTCATCAAATTTTGTTGAGTTTAGTTTAATTTAATTTCATTCATTGTTCGTGTTTGTATTTTTTTAAGTATTTGTACCTACATAATTTTTATTATGATTTATTATTGATCCCAATACCGGTCTGAAAAGTCCCGAAGCTTCTTTAGTCGTCCAAATAATCAGATATTTTATAGTAAGTACCCAAATCTTTTTTGCATTTTTTACGTTTAATTAAGTTAGGTATTAAATTTGCTAATAGATAGCTAACATGTTAATGTCAATTAATTAGCTTAAGGGTGAGTATCGACATACAGGCAGCGCTTAAATGTTCGAGTTTGATAAAGTCGAGCGCTGTCATTGGTCCGCTTCGCACAGCTCCGCGTAGGTGGAAACTTAGTCCGTGATCTTACCAGATTGAAGTGCGTGATCTCAGGCGCGAGGAAAGTGGGGTGCGCCGCGTAGGTTAGGTAACAGGTGTACAGTAGCTCCTCGGCCATGCGCATGTGCCAGTCCGGCAGGCCGTTGGCGTGGCCGAGTGCCAGCGCGCCAGGCAAGAAGCAAGTCAGGTGGTCCATCTTCGGACTGAACGACTGGAACAAACACATTTATTTAAATCAGGGCGACTGGTAGAAACCTGTGATCCGTGAGTTGGCTCCTATTTGGCACAACGGATCAGCATTGCCGTCCAGTGTGGCAATGCCGCCAGTATTTTGGGATCGCTTCCGACTGGTTGTGTGGATCAGATGAGCTACTTATAGACTGGTCTAGCAACGGACTTGCCATGTTCCTTAGATAGCGCAACTGGTTCTTGTGTTTTTTGTAAATATTATGTAATATATTAGTCTTAGATATTATTTTAATCTGTTTTTTATTCATAAAGCAACTATTGGAAATCCTCTGGCTTCCTCTACGTGAAGTTATTTTTGAACAGATACAGAAATTTAACCCCTAAGGGGGTGTAATTTTGTGAATTATTTAGCCTTAGTCCACCCCTACACACCAAAAGCACCTACTCCCTCTAAATTTCAAGTGATACATCAGTTGGTAAGTTATACAACCAAAAAAGTTACCTCAGAGCCAGCAGCCAATTCTCCGATAAAAAGTCGTTTGTTTGGCGAAGACCTCTTCGCTAAGAATTCTCGGACGCCCTCTATAGCCGTCAGGTAGTCGTCGAGCAAACTGTGGACAAAACGATTACATGAATCCTTCTAATATTATAAACAGGCCTTGCAGTGCATTTGGTAGTAACTCTGCCTCCTGCGCTGTGGGTTTGGATGAAACTTGGAATACACATAGCTTTCGTTCAGGAATAACAAATAGGATACATTTTATGGAAGCTAATTAAAGAATAAATAGCAACTTTATTCGTTAATCGAGTAGGTTTCATTATGTTCTATATAACATGACGTAATAGAACTAAAAATACACAGTTTTTTCCCAATTTGTACCATACAACTACATACAAGTTTTTCACCCTAGTCCACTTTTCAGTGGATTTATTGTATTGTGGTGTCCTAGAACAAAGCTGTTCTATTGTTTTATATTTTCATAATTATTTTTCAAACTATCGTGATTAGTAGACATAACTATAGATTTTGACACGGGTCTATGTTGTGTTGTTATGTTGTCATATTATATAGAACAAATGGGACCTACTCGTTTATCACCACCTTTCCGCCACTAATATATGGGTTACACCCATATATTAGTTGTCTTTTTGACATTTGGCCGAAAAGATGACTTACTAGTTGACAGTCTTGCCGGTCTGCAGCCACTGCTTGAGCAGATACTCGTAGTAGCTGTCACCTCTAGCGCCCAATGTGATTGTGGCGTATGGCAAAAAATGACCGGTATTTGGGTTGATGAATATTGGCACTAGACCGTGCTTCTTTGGCAGCAGGTGGATCTTCTCGGAAACGGCAGCGGCTGCGTCCTGCAATTACAAAGTTTGTGTTATGAAAATAAATATTTGCTTATCTGGAGGATCTTAAATATAAACCGGCCAAGTGCGAGTCCGACTCGCTCACGAAAGGTTCCGTACCATTATATATAAAAAACGGCAAAAAAAACACGTTTGCTGTTAGAATTCTTTTTTATTCTATTTTTAGTGTTTATTGTTATAGCGTTAACAGAAATACATCATCTTTGAAAATTTCAACTGATAAGATACAGCCCTGTGACAGACAGACGAACAGACGGACAGCGAAGTCTTAGTAATAGGGTCCCGTTTTTACCCTTTGGGCACGGATTTCCAGGCGATTAGATCTTTTTAGATGTTCAAAGGGGTTAGTCAAAGGCACGTCCGAACATTATATTTAGCACACGCCCACATTTGATGCTGGCCCCTTGATAATTTGATGATACCTCAAACACAGGATTATGGCTGGCCCTTGACAGCTCTCTAAACTCCAGCTGGACCGTGGTCACCTCCGCTGTGGTACTGTAGTGGGACCACTCCGGCGCGTGCGCAGTCTTCTGGCCGAGATTCACGTCCGAGTATGGAATACCGGAGGGAGACGAAAACGCCGACATCAGACGATCACCGAGATCAAGCTGTAAAGTTCAAATAAATATCTTACTAGATCCTACTATCCAACTGGGTTAATATGTATATACAGTCGTGGTCAACTAATTAGGGACATGCAAGATAGTGAAGAACAATAACCGGTTATGTACATACAAATATAAAACCCTATTGATTTCTCAGTAACTATTATTTGCATAATTTGGTCCGATTATTATGCTTTAAATGGCTGTAAATAAAAGAATAAATAAATAGAAAAAAGTATTTAATATCAAAGGTTGAACATGTATTCAATTTTAAGGTATAATTCTGTAGCTGGACATTTAATTAAGGACAGTAAACTATAATGAAAAATAGAGTTAAACAAAACTAATAATCTGCAGTATTATAATATCTTTAACAGCTCCATTTTATTACGTGTAAAATCAGTACCCAGTAGCAAAACCTTTGTTAGTAATTACCGCTTGACACCGATGTGGCATAGACATTATCAGTTTCTGGCATGTTTCGACAGGAATGTTTGCCCATGCCTCACAAAAAGCTTCATTAAGTTCATCTAAAGTTGTGGTACGATAAGTGGCTACTTTTTTCTTGATTTCGTGCCAAAGGTGCTCGATTGGGTTAAGGTCCGGGCTATTTGCTGGCCAATCTAGCACCGATACTGACTGACTGGTAAGAAACGACTTGACTGAACGGGCGGTATGTTTCGGGTCGTTATCATGCTGAAACGTCCATATAATAGGGAGATGCTCCTCAGCATAGGGAAGCATCGTTTCCTCCAATATTGCCTTGTATTGATGTTGGTCTAAGTTACCCTGAACTTTCCTCACAGGTCCCACTCCACGTCCAGAAAATGAACCCCACATTTTAATGTTTCCACCGCCATGTTTCACCTGCTTTTTTGTGAATCTTGGATTCATTTCCGCTTTTACTGGACGCCGTACGTATTGCCTTCCATCTGAAGAAATCAAATTAACCTTGGTCTCGTCAGAGAATAATACATGTTGCCATTGGGCGTAGGTCCAATGTCCATATTTACGTGCAAACGCCAAACGAGCATTTCTATGTTCTTTCTTCAACAACGGTACTTTGCGAGCCACTCTTCCGAACAACCCTGCTTCTACCAGACGTCGTCGAACGGTCCTCGCTGAGACACCAGCTCTTTCGTCTGTCCCAAACACTTCGTGTTTAATTAAAATAGAGCCTAGAAACGGATCTTTCTTAGCTAACCTGGTTATCATTCTATCTTCTTGCGGAGTTGTTTTTCTCGATCTTTTTGTTCTGGGCACATTTAAATCTGTGTTATTGCGTCTGACATGTTGCACTGCATTGTATACCATAGTTTTTGAACAATTTAAATGTTCTGCTATCCTTCGGTATGGCCAACCATGCTCGACAACAAACTTCATGATAATTTTTCGTAGTGTTGGATCGCAACTTTTATTTTTACCCATTTTTCTTCAAAATATTTTTCAAAACTTAAAATAAATATCGGGATTGCCGCCAAAACTACCACGAAACAATAAGAGAAGAAGTAAAAAAGTATTGAGATTCAAATTTTGAAAATAGAACGTAATATCTCAGTGTCCCTAATTAAATGGCCAGCCAGCATTATTTGAACAAATAGCACTACGATAATCTATCAGCTATACTGTAAAGAGGTTTAATGTTTAAGAAGTTGTTATTGTTTGTATAATCGGGCACATAAATGACTAATTATACTTACATGTAAGAGATATGGAATATGGTTTAGACTCGTTGGAAAATAAAAAATTAATTCACAATTCGGTTTAACCAAAGAGTGTCCCTAATTAGTTGACCACGACTGTATATGTATGTATGTATCTACAAAAAAAAAAGTATATAAGTATTCTATCAGTTATCTGGTTCCCATAGTACAAGCTTTGCTTAGTTTGGGCTAGATGGCGCTGTGTGTAAAGTCCGCCAATATTTATTTATTTATTATTTATTAAACTAATATTATAAATGCGAAAGTTTGTTTGTGTTTGTACCATGCGAGCTAAGTATGAATGAATATATTGTACATTCAACAGATGACTTCAGATATTGAACTCGACGTCGTTCAGTAACCGTGTAACTTGAGGCACATTATGTTATAAAAGTCTATTTAAGGAGACCTGCGGGCAGCCTAAAGGAATTTTTGTAGTATAAATATTGTAAACAGCATTTAATGTTTTCTAATATTTTTTCCACTATTTCACTTAAGGGGCTAGTATAGTAAATGATAATCAATCAGTTTAACATCAGTTCATCACCTGTACACCGAAAAGGCCTGTGTTATGTGTAAATTTGTATGATATCTCTCTTCTCAGTCATTCCTGCATTGCTGAAGATCATGACCCCTTTGGTGGAACTTGTTACCTTATAGTTGTATGGTATACTCACAGCTTTATTCAAAAACATTTCATCTACAGTGAAATGGTAAAGACTCAGTAAGCCGCCGAGCACTCGAATGGTTACTTCAAAGAAATTTACATCTTTATTCTTTGTGAAAATAAGCTCGTTTTCAATCCATTCCTTTCCTTCTTCAAATTCTAAAAACAAAATTGAGATTAGCCTGAATTGCCCTAAAAATAATAATAACAGTAAAGTATGGGGTAAGTGGAGTAGGAATTTGCAGTTAAAGTAAGAGGCAGTGATACTGGAAGATACATTTTTACCAAAACATAAGATTGTGGGTTTGATCTCAACCAGACAAACTTTTGTGTGATGAACACCGATGTTTGATGTATAGGTGTAATAAAATAATGTATTTTATGTACATATTAAAAGTAAAAGTATATTAGGTTTTCTATCAGTTATCTGGTTCCCATAATACAAGTTTTGCTTAGTTTTTGGCTCGGTGGCGAGGTGTGAAATGACCACCAATGTTTATTATTTCACCAAGATATAACCATTCCATGGAAATGCAAGCTGCTTACCACAAAAGGTTACAAGATAAACAGGGTTCGCCTTGAAAACCCGGAGTCATTATTTTACTTTCTCTAACCCCAATCTGACTTTGACTTGAAAAATCAGGTTATTATTTCATTATGAATATGGTTACCTTCTTTTAATCCCATAATGTAAGCTGTGTCCAGCCCATCGACAATAGTGAGGCCAAGTGAGAACCAATCATAGGCCATCCCGGACACTGGCTTCAGGTTGTCATGACCCCATGCATGCTCCTTGTATCCCTTCCATGCGAATTTAAAACTTTCTACTACCGCACGTTGACGCGCGTTTGTTGGTCCTGTCGATATAAAGTTTCACTTTGATGAAAAATGATTCACAATAAATAAAATAAAATAAATAATATTACAACTTTAATACGGTACGGTAGAAATTCTCTCAGATCTCCAGGCGCTCATCTGAGCGCCTCCTAAGGATCGCCTTAAGTCTAAAGGGGTTGACATGCATAAATTATTAATCGTAGGTATCAGATACAACGAGAACCATGGACAATAACCAGACCAGGAACAAACATTAGTCCCATCGCAGGGATCATACCTGCATCAAAATCAGGCACCGAAGTTGACAATAAAGATGAAAGATGAAATAGATTTATGATAATTTAGTGAATTTTCTTCACTTTCGGATTTATATATTACTAGCGACCCGCCCCGGCTTCGCACGGGTAGCATATTATTATACATATAAACCTTCCTCCTGATAATCACTCTATCTATTAAAAAAACCGCATCAAAATCCGTTGTGTAGTTTTAAGCGACTTTGCTTTATACTATGTAGTGATTTATATATTATTATATTTTTATATTATAAAGATTAATAATGAGAAATTTTACCTGTAAAAATTACAGGTTTTTTTGGTTCATTTTCAATCTCAACTTCAAATACAGTCTTCTTAGGTACAGCTGCTTCGGCAACTGGCTCATTGACTAGAGACACATTCCTCAATATTTTCTGGAACAATAAACGATAAATCAATAATAGAAATAGAATAAATATTGAGTGTCTGTACCAAACTTTAAGGTTATGCCCAGCGTTTACACTTAATTTTGATAAAATTTCTATACAAATTGACCTCATTAAAATTGTGTTCAAGAGAGCAAAAGCATGAACTTAAAGTCTCTTTTATTTCGCATATTTTACACATCTAAGTGTCATATTAGAACTGCTACCTGCCTGTTTTAAGATAACTCTGCCCATACAAAAAAGGCTGTCCATGGGCACATCCCAAGGTGAAACCTTGATGAAGGCAATAACATAATACTGAGATGGATCAACAACTATTATAACATACCCATGCTCATTGTTTGCTACTATACAAGTAGACACTTTAGTTAGTAGATTGGCCCTGACGGGACACAAATCAGGCAATGTTTAATATAAACTGCTTCATACAAAATGTATGTAACATTTCATAATCTACTCTTAAACTGACTACCCAGGGACCGAATTATGACAACACAAGTTGAAGCATTAAGGTAAAGCCAAACTGAGCCCAAGTATGCAACGTATGCAATGCATTATGATGTCTAGACTCTGAATTTGTATGAAAACAGTTGGAAGATCAAATCACAATCATGACCTTTCTTGACATTATAATCTAATGTTAGACTAGTTGTGTGATACACGGGCAATGCAGAGCACTGAATTTTAGAGATTATCAGCAAACAAATATCCATATCATATTACTCGTTATTTTTACCAGATGTGGGTATGTGGTTGATTCTCTTTTTAATATTAGTGTAGATAATGTTTGTAAAGATTTATGGATGTTTTCATTTTATTCATTTGCTGGCAGAACAGATATTAATAAAACTTGAAACAATATTTCAACAACTGAAATTGTCAATGGCGGGGGCTATTTTGTAATTTTAGTACCAAGTTAGCTACGCTGTGGGTGAAAGCTAGTTTTGTATAATTCTCTGTTCTTTGTGTACTCAGTAAACAATAGATGAAGATAGTGTAACAATGAATGCAAAATTCAGCTTCCCATTTCCATTCCAGCTTTTACAATTACATAAGTTCCAACTCAGATCACAATAGAATACCATTTCCTTTGTAGAAAATGAAACAAATGAACAATAAAATGTATAATTACTTTTCTGCTTGGCTGGGGTATTGTATTGCAATCTTTCGTGTAATTGACTAAGGGCTTTTCAATGGCACCCATGAAAATTAGAAACTTGACTGATCTATCAACGTAAAGACCTAGAAACCTAGAAACTTGAAATTTGGAATGTATTTTCCTATTGGCGTGTAAGGCTGCACTTGGAAAGGAATTTCTAAAATCCAACCCCTCAGAGGGGTGCAGCGTAGGATGAAGCTTGTTTGAAAAAAGATTCACATGAACAAAGTCACAAAGTTTTCCACTAGTTTCCAATATTATTGTAAAAGCATTTAAGTATAAAGTTTTCACTTACCTGTACCATTTCACTATTCTTAGACATATTGCTATCTATATTATGTTCCTCTGTCTTCAATGAATACATGACTATCAGCACGGTGATTGTAATGATCACTAAAGCATAAACTATAGAGCGCTGCAGTCTGGAGAGGCGATTCCATCTCTGTAAATGTTATAATTATATATGATGCTGTGATCTATTATGTAAATATCATTGATATTTAATATTATAAATGCGAAAGTAACTCTGTCTGTCTCTCTATGTCTGACATTATCACGGTCATACCGCTGGGTTAATTGTAATAAAGTTTCATACAGAAATAGTTTTTTAAAGTCCTGGGCTGAACATAGGCTACTTTTTTTCCCAAAATTATCTTTTATTTTCACTAGTTCACCATTATATATATTAATGGGCGGACAAGCTTGATTAACCAATATATATAAAACTCTTGTGTTATTCAGTGACCAACTAATCTATCAAAGCACAAGCTACAACACTATTCCTAGAAACTTGAAATTTGGAGGAGAGGGAAAGAAATTACCGAAATTCTACCCCTAAGCGAGTGGGGCTACAGTGAAGTCAACTAGTCTATTTGAAAATATGTACATTACCCTAATAAATTTCCTGTGTGTAACTCCAAGGTCTGGCATGTCCAGAGTGGAGTCGGATTTTCGGCGCCATTTGTTCAGAATGCTTTCTGGTACTGTGGTGTCACTCTCATCTTCACTGAGCTCAACATGAGCTTCTAGGTTAGGCAGCTTCATTTTGTTTATTTTATTATCTTACAGGTGATAAAACATTTTAGATCTTCCTGAAACCAAATAACAATCTCTTTAAACCTATTACCTATCAATGTCTCATGTCTGTAAAAAGAATCAGAGTAGAACAAATGCAGTAGATATAAGAGCCTTGAGAAGATAACTTGAAAGAAGATGTAGTGATGAGGATTGAGAAAGGGATGGTTAGATGGTTTAGGCATGTAGAACAAATGAATGATGAAAGATTGACAAAGCAGGTAGGTATATACGGCGAGTGTGAATGGGAATGTTGGAAGGGCAAGACCGTTTGAAAATAGACATTGTGGCATTTTGAAAATAGACCTGGTCAGAGTACTCTAAACCGACGAGCATGCATGAGGAAGATAATGAGAGTGAATGAAGCAAAAGAAGTATGTCAGGATCGTAGCAACTGGAAAGCCTTGATCTCTGCCTACACCTCAGGGAAACAGGCGTGATTTTATGTCTCTCTCATGTCTGTTTCAAGAAGTGAGTGAACATGCTACAACTGTAGAGATATTTCGAACCTCGAAAGCTAGTCTTTGTAAGCAGTCATCATACACAATTTGTATATACCAATTATGACAGGTGAACTACTCAATATATCTCACTCTCATAGAACATAATGTTGACTGTTGTTTTGCAGAAACCATCAATGCTCTGTATTTCTCAATGGTAGATAGATACGAACAGATTGGCTTTTTGAGCCTTTCAGTTTTTAATGTTTTTTAGAAATAGAATTTTGACGAAGTACCTCTGTGAGAACGAAGCAGTATCTTGCGTTCTAATAGGTTCCTAGTTCAAAGTTTTCACTATATATGCATTGTCGAGGTTTAAAATACGAGCCGTTTGAAACATATATGTCACGTCAGTTGTATTTGTATTGTGCCTGTATGTATTTGGCCTGAGAAAATGACTATGTATGGCCTATGTTATCTAAGTATAACTAAATTATGTAGATATCGTAGTTCAATAACATAGTAGGCAATCATCGTAGTAAGATAAAACAATTTTTAACACGAACCTAAGCTCCACGTCTGCAAGATGATCGAATTTTGAACAAGACTATGGAAAAGCACAATCACAGAAAGAGGACAATCGATCTGCATGCAGGATTGAAAACCACCGTGAAAGAAATATCGTCGATAGATTATTTTATATACCGCCTCGTCGAAGTTTACAGTCGAGTAAAACGAAATCGTCTGCGCTGCGGGCCGTAAACGCCAGTTCACCTTACTTCACTACACCCACCACACCTCAACAACTACAGCCTCACACCAAATACCTAATTCAAATAAAGCTCAACTCAGCTCAACCCTCCTGTGCGTAACCACAGCATCTAGAATCTATCTACTATCTAGCTACCTAGCTAGATTCTAGCTAGTAGCAACCTAGCAACTACCAAACTACCATACAACTTTGTACAAGACATGCATGTTGCATGAGGAGAAAAAGAAAATGTAGCCTCAATCCCTACTGTCAGATAGCGAAGTTGTCACTACTTTATCTAATGTCACAGTCAATTAGCAGCGTGTGTCAATGTTGTAATAAAACCGGTCAAGTGTGTGTCGGGTCACGCTAAATGTAGGGTTTCGTAGTTTACACAGCTAACAACGATATAATATGTATTTTCAATGGTTTTAGTACTAAATAAATCCATTATTTCTACTTCTAGTACATTTTTCATTTTTATTAACATGTTAATAAATGAAAAATCAGCAAACATTGTTATTTCAAGTAGTTAGCCTTTGAGTAACTGACTCAAAGGGTAACTACTTGAAAGGACAAAATTAGGAGAATCACTTTCATCATCACCAGTTTGAAATCCAGCATGCGTGTCCCGTGTAACGACTGCTGGTGAAAGAAAAAAAAGAAAGAGGCGCGGGATGGTTAGTATTAGACACGAAAAACACAGCGTACGAAACGTTTTGTTTCACAGTAAATTGATAAACCATTATAAACATAATGACTGGCCTCACAGTGTGATTTGTGTGATTAACATAGAGATGTTTGTTCTGTGTCTGGATGTTAATATATTAAGTACCTACCTATGTATTTATTTACAAAAAAAAGTATTATTACATCAGTTATCTGGTTCCCATAGTACGAGCTTTGCTTAGTTTGGGGCTAGATGGCGTTGTGTAAAGAAAAAATAAAATATTTAAGGAGCGGACAATGACGTAAATTTTATGAACTTTTTTGATAATATTTTTGAATAAAATATATTGTTCTATCTAAAGTTATAAAACTTTTTAGCGTCTTATAGATGAACAATATTAATGTTTATAGTTTGACTAGTTTTACTTAGATAGATAGATAGATAGAAAATTCTTTATTGCACAATACAAGAACATGTACATAGGCGAACTTAATGCTAGTTAGCATTTTCTTCCAGCTAACCTTTGTGTAATTTGGAAAGGGAATGGTAGTGCTTTGTAAGAGAGAAATCATTGAATTTATTATATTTATACACATACTAAAAAATACATAAACTTACATATATATACCATACCATAATACCTAGTATCTACAAAAAAAAATATATACAGGTGCTCAAATTGGATGAGTATTTTGCAGAGAGAGATAATGTTGGTATAATTTGGACTTGAAGATTCCCATGGATGAGGCTTTGCGTATGTCTACAGGGAGAGAGTTCCATAGGCGGATCGCAGTAACCGTGAAAGAGTCGGTGTAAAAGTTTGTGTTATGTTGAGGCGTCATGAGAAGAAGGTGTTGAGAGGAGCGAGAAGGACGGTCTGGAGGGATGTGGGGAGTGAAACGTTCTTTAAGATAGTGAGGTGAGAGGGGATGATGGAGGATGTTGTAAAGGAGGCAGAGAATATGGGTGTTCCGACGATGGCGGATGTTAAGCCACTTCAGTTGTGTCCGATAGTGTGAGATGTGGTCGTACTTACGCAGACCGTACATGTACCTAATACAGAGATTCAACAACCGTTCCAGCTTGTTAAGTTGCTCTTCAGTGGCGTCGGGATAACACACATCAGCGTAATCTAGAATGGGGAGTAGAATGGAGTTGACAAGGGTGGATTTAGCGGAAAAAGGCAGAAAGTTTTGCATACACTTCAAGGCATGCATAGCATATGAAGTGAATTCAATAACATTTGTTTTACAAAGAAATTGCTGAAAATTAGGAATATAATTGAAATTTTGATAGTTTCCATTCTTTATGATTTTAATAAAGATTTGAGTTTGCTTTTTAATTATTAATCATTAGGGAAAATAATACAAAACAATTTTTTGATTTCAAAAATATTAAACGGTTGAGGAATAGGTAATACCGCGACACATAACGAGCCTTACAGGAGAACTAGCCTAGCCAGGGGGCATGAACCAGTATCGTATCGACAACGTATCGTCCAAATGTCAAAACTGACACTTTTTGTATAAAAAAGTGTCAGTTTTGGCATTTGGACGATACGTTGTCGATACGATAGTGTTCTCTATTTTTTATAAAAATACTAGCTGGGGGGTTAGCATGAAACACTATCGTATCGACAACCTATCGTCCAAAATGTCAAAAATGTACCTAACTAGCTAGTTATGTGGTAAAACTTTTTCGTGTACCTATGTGTAGGTAGGTAGGTACCTAATTGTACACCAATGAGGTTACGAATAAAAATAATTAAAATAAAACAATACATAATTTTTTTTTGACAATGATCACCTTGACAACCTTTACCACCCTGACAAAACTGATTTTATTGATATTTTTTATTTCATAATATTAAATAAAAAAATATATTTTTACGGACTGTGAGAGAAGCTTTAATCTAGCGTATTGATGCCTCGATCAGAATTCTTTCCATTTATGAGGAACAAACCAGGTGAATCAGATGATGTTGACTTTAGCGGACAGGCGTTATTACTGGTCAGTGCATTACCTACCTACCCCTTCATCAATCATCATTATAACGTTATTTATTTATGTTCCAAGTAGTAGGAAAGCAGGTATTGTGATAATACAGTCAATAATCCTGCACACGAAAAACATAGACTGCAACTGGTCCTACAATTTAGTACTTACCTACTTATCATCTATCTAGGTATGAATGAATGAACTGGCCCCTTAGCTACCTTGTCAAGTTTGTTAAAGTCATCGACTACATAGCCTAATAGACGCCTAATGGCTTCATTTCTTCAAACCTGTGTAGTCGATGGTTAAAGTCCACGTCGAAATACAAAGGAAACTAGTTACAAATTCAAATCACTTAATCCTACCTAAAATGTAACAGCACAAGGTAGGTAAGGTACCTATCTATCTGCCTACCTAGGTAGGTACATAGTTAACCTGTTTTTAAATAAAATGTATTTATATTAGACATTGGATTTGTCGAAACTCGTGCATTCATAATTAAATTATTTATGAATAGATCACGCTACGCACATCCCTGTCTTCCACTTTTTCGATGAAACCATTCAGTATTATGTATTCATGTTCATTCATTTATTTGAACTGATGAGTGGTAATGGTAAGTGGTAACAATGTAAACAGGTACCCTACCATAACTTACTTTTATAAAAGCTTCACAAGTATCACAAATTCAGTACCTCGACAGTCGAAGTCGACTGTGGTGTGTGCGCCTACCTAACGCTGCGCGCGGCCCGCGCCTTTTTGTCTGTGGATTCTGTGGAAGGCTAACAGACATTCAGAACGTATTTAATTTTGATGACAACTTTGGATGTACCTACCTGGTACCTACAACTTCAGTGGATGACAACTTAATGCCCTGTATGTCGACGATTGCTCTTTTTCGAAACGAAAAAAGAAATACTTCTGAACAAGCCACATCTCCTATTTTATAATGTATAGTATACTAGCGACCCGCCCCGGCTTCGCACGGGTTTAATACATATAAACCTTCCTCCTGAATCACTCTATCTATTAAAAAAAACCGCATCAAAATCCGTTGTGTAGTTTTAAAGATATAAGCATACATACAGACGCGGGAAGCGGGAAGCGACTTTGCTTTATACTATGTAGTGATGTATAATTACTTATCAAAAACCTATTCTAGTAGAAATCTAGATCTACATTTATTACCTATCTTTAACAATAAATCACAAGTTGATCTTAATAGTAGGTATCAAAGTATTTCGATCATAAATTCTAAAACGTATCATTTTGAAATAATATCTTTATCGTGAAAAGTTTATGTTTAAGTTTATTTTTTATGTTTTCAGCTTAATAGAAATCTAGGAACCTGAAGTAATATACTTATAAAAATAGGAGATGTGGCTTGTTCAGAAGTATTTCTTTTTTCGTTTCGAAAATGAGCAATCGTCGACATACAGGGCCTTAACATAAGTATTCATTTATCCACTAAAGCGATCGACATGCCCTTAACAGAGTTAAGTCGCTGTTTTCGTTTCGGTATCAAAATACAATTTTTATCTACAGAAATAATATTTTTTTTTCGACCTACCTTTCGATCCGTGTACTACTAACCTATATACAAAACTGGGAATGAAACAAAGAGTTAATAGTTCTACATGAGCGACCAATAGGGATAGCTAGGTAATTATGTAGGTAGGTATCTATCTAACTAGGTAAGGTAGGTACTACATCCGATTTCATTAATTTTATTCGTTAGTTAGCTAGTTACTTGCAACCTTTTTATAGGGTACCTACCCTATAAAAACTTTTTATAGGGTAGGTACCCTATAAAAAGGTTGCAAGTACCTACATAAAGCGCATTTCAAACTCCATAGTCGAATTCCAATTTCAAATTATTAAAAAATAAGTTGCCGGGATGGGATGGGATGCGATGTAGGCAAATAGCGGAATAAAATTCAGATTAATTTCATTGTGTTAAAAATGAATGTGTATTTACTACACACACGTTATTCACAGACTTAACGCAAAAAACTAAGGTCCATTGACATGAAAAAATAATTAACCTGATTGAAATTGTGTTTTAGCAAAAACAGTTGGGGGACATGGAAGGTGAAGTGAAGGAGATCCAAATGGAGTTAGCAGCAATGAGACGCAGTCGACACGATCCTTATCTCAGTAAGGACACGGCCGAACGTGTTATGGTAATAAAATAGACTTTCTCGCTTGTAGATAAATAAATATAAATAAAATAAATAAATAGGTCCTAATGCGTTGACGGTTGATGATAATAATAATAACGACACTCATATGATACCTACCCAACGGTTAATTATATTATAGTTCATTCTTAAAACTTTAAAAAACAAAATCATCTCGGTTTTTGGATTGGTCTAAGTCTAAACACAGTTTCTTTAGTTTTATTTTAGGTTATTAAAACGTACCTAGGTAATTATTCAGAAAGTCCCTACGGAATATAATCCACATCTTCCATAACTTAAACTTTCCTTAAACTTTCAGTATTGAATTGTGTGATTACTAACAAGATACGCCAGGGATCGAATGATTCTTTAAATTTTCGCTGGCTGCTAAAATCTGGAGCTTAAGTAACTAGTTTATCAGTTCGGCACTGTTTTTGTACCTACTCATAGCATTACCTACCTCCTATTAATTATTATACATTAACGCCCACGTGAACCATGTCCGGTAACATAAAATTGCTTGCAAAATTGCTTGTGGCATTGAAGGCCAGACTTGGTTTTTTAGCCGTACCTACCTTACCTACTATGGTCCTCTGTTTAGCAAATTATTATGACATGTTAAATACATAGGCAGTTTATCTGGACGTGGTCGCGGCATGCTAGTAGACTGAGTTTTAGTAGGTACCTAATATTTTTGTACAATACGACTAATTATCTCGTTCCAATATAAAGTATTTCTGACGTTTTGAGATAATTCAGATGCTTTTTGTCATGAGCATCGTTCGAGATCGCTCAAGGTTCTATATTTTTATCTGTGTCTACATAGATTGTGCTACGCTATATTAGTAGCGTAGCGCGTAGCAGTGCGTAGTTTAATCGTCGTCCTTACGCTGATCTTTTATGGGAGCATTTGCTTGTCTAGATTTAGATTAAAGGGTGACTTCGTGACTTCTTTGAGAAGCTGGCCGGCGTTAGTCTACATAAATATTATTATTATTTATCTAAGTATACAAATTTACCTATACCCTGTTTAATCCCTGGATAATGTGACTTTAGAGCAAATATTTTTAAATATTTCTATTGATTTCTATGAGGACCATTGTACGTTTCTATTTTTATGTTTTTCTCCATACTATTAATTACTATTATCTACTAACTAAGGAACCGGAAACACAAAAATTAGTTCATCTATTATTTTATTTAGTAAGTACATTTTTTACAGGTACCAGATACATTGGTCAAAGATTTAAAGAATTTTGATGGCACCATACACAAACTCCATGAAGATAAATACAGTAAAGAAGATCTTGAGGTAAGGTATATAATATATGTTCCTAAGGTTCCTTCGTCTTTCCAATCTCGAAACCCTATTGTTGCAATGCTCTGGAGCAACGCTGGGGCAATAATAATACCTACTATATCTCAATATGTAATAAATTCATAAATTATACCTATTGTAGAAGATATACGCTAGTAGATGTACCTACCTACCTATCTATTTATAACCAATGTTTGCAAGTATATCGTAATTTTGAGGCATACTTCATGCAAGCTTGTATAAAGCTGATTTTATGCTATAAATCAAATCTGTAAAGTATTTTGGCAGCGTAGCGCAACCGTAGCAAAGCCTAGGTAGGTACTGTACTGTAGCAAACCGTAGTAGTCGTCATTACGTTGAATTTTGTGTGGGAGCGTTTGCCACAGTCTAGGTTTTGATTAGAGGGCCTGGCCTCGTTAATCTCTCTCTGCGTAGTTAGCTACGATTGTATACAACGTTTACGGCTGCACAAAGATCGCGGCATTTACCTATGTTTGAAACTCAGACCTGTCACTCTGATTTTCAAAAGCGCATAGATTTACCTGAGTAACTACACCTAAAATAAAATTAACCAAAAATAATAACTCATAGAATATCCTAAAGTTCAATAGCAAATAGATACCTACCTACGTACCTACCAACAATAATGTCCACGTTTTTAGTAAACTAATGTCAATGTCAACAGACGTTTTGGTGTCAAAATCGTAGTCTAGATGGCGCTACGCTACTACAATAGAAGCCTTCCTGTTACGCTAGATACCTATTTATTAGTATTGTATTGTACTACTAACTAAACCAACCTTGATAAAAATTGTTCTAATTTATTTGTTTTGAACCCCCACAAAATACTTACAAACACTTATTACTACTGTCCAATTTTCACTATTATCTTTTATCTCAATATTTTAATCTGCATATCCGAAGTGAAATTTTCACAGATTATGATGTATTTATGTTGCTGCTTTATACAGACAGAAATACAACAGAATAAAAAATATTTAAGTGGGGCTCCCATACAACAAACGTGTTTTTTTTAGATACTAATGGTACCGAACCCTTCGTTCGCGAGTAAGTAGTAAGTACTAAGTCTAAGTACTCTACTACTCGCACTTGGCCAGGTTTTTTTATTTAGCGATGAATCTGCAATTATTTATTCAGGTCCAGTTTTCAGGAGTTGTCTTGAACACCCTGTATAAATAATTAAAAGACTCGAATAGGACTTTGATTAGGTACCTACATACGATAAAGTACCTTATATTCATTGCAGGTTTCTAGGCTACGTGAAGAATTGATACGTGCGAAAAATACCGCTGATGACGAGCGACTTCAAAGACTAAAATACGAAGCAAAATTGAAGGATTTGGAATTAAAAATAAACGATATCTGCAGTGCCGGAAAAGCGTATGACTCTAAGGTATGTTAAAATTGTGTTAATTTATCTTAAATATAAAAACCGACCAAGTGCGAGTCGGACTAGCGCACGAAGGGTTCTGTACAGCAAAAAAAACACTTAAATATTTATTATATTCTGTTTTTAGTATTTGTTGTAGCAACAGAAATATATATAAAAAATTGGGTCACGACTGTAATTCCTAAGAACGGTTGACATCCTCTCAGATCTCAAGGCGCTTACATCTTTTGAAAATGTCTAGAGGGGGTAGTCAGAGGCACGTCCAATCATTATATTTGTCACATGCCCACTTTTTGCTGTAGTTGACATTTCATATACGTGACAGGTTGCAAGCTCATCGCTGCTTATAAGAATACTAACTGGTTTCCTCACGATGTTTTTCTTTACCGTTTTGAGCACGTGTTTTGATGCGCATATAAATTTTTAGAACAGAAAAATCCATTTATGCACGCCAGGATTCGAACACACGGCCTTCCAAATGAAAGTCGAGGTAGGTACCTCACACTCGGCCAACACGGTTTAAAAACGGCAGAAATACTTAATTTGCGAAAAATTCAACTGTCTAATTCTCTGTCTTTATCTGTCTCTGTAATAGGGTCCCGTTTTTACCCTTTGGGTACGGAACCCTAACAACATTTTTCTTTTCACATAAAAACTGTTTCTACATGTCAAAAATTTTGATATTCGTCCCGTTCGGTACGGTAGACTTAGGTTAAATCGAGGAACGTATTAAAATAAGGGGTTCGAATCGACAACATATATCCGCAATTATCGCGTAGGACTTAATAATTTTGGAACGGGAACGGAAACGGAAACGGGAACGGGACGGGAACTAACACAACATTTGTTAATTCTAAAGCGGTAAGAAGTTCACTGGGTCAGCTAGTATTTATTGTTTAAAAAAAACATAATATAATAATGTAAATAATACATACCTAATAGTTTCTTATCACGGCTAGGCTTGTACATAGGTGTCTATCTGAATAAAAAGTAGCATGCATGCTCACTTAGCATAATTAACACGTTCGAGCGCGGTTTATGATCGTTCGTCAGAATATTAACAACAAAAAATGTATAACACTTTTTATAAGACAGAACCGTGTACAGTACACGTCCTCTGCACGTTGTACATTTAATCATATACGCCGCTCCATACATTTTGATGAATGATAACTTTACTGTCACAAGATGCATAACTAGCTGTCTCGACAGACGCCGTCCTGTTAAATTCCAATAAACCCATTATAGAAAAGCCACTTTAAATTTTTCACGTATTTTACGCAGCATTTTCCAAAATTTTCTTACAACTTACGAACACAACAAAAAAGTAATCAGCAAAATCACGCGTGATGCCGTGGTGTGAAGGGAAATAGAGATTCTAATATAATAATAAAAAAATCTCGTGTCACAGTGTTTCTAACGCAACTCCTCCGAAACAGCTTGAACGATTTTTTTTTTTATATATTTGGTAGATCTGAGAATACTTAGGTCGTATACAATTTTTTATACCCCTCAGTGACAAGGGTGGTCCACACTAAAAAAAGTGGTCCAAAGGACAAACCAAAGTGCTTTTTTCTGTGGGATTATTAAAATTTGACAGCTATTACGGTTATCACTACATAGTATAAAGCAAAGTCGCTTTCCGCTTCCTGCGTCTGTATGTATGTGTGTTTGCTTATATCTTTAAAACTACACAACGGATTTTGATGCGGTTTTTTTTAATGATTCAGGAGGAAGGTTTATATGTATAATAACATGCTACCCGTGCGAAGCCGGGGCGGGTCGCTAGTTATATATATAAAATATAATACACAGGTTATTTTAAAGATGAAACTACGTAGGTATACACAGTACATTACGACTTCGGTGTCGTCATCTTAACATGGTATGGGATTTTTTAGAGTCCTATATTACTTACCTTTCTTACCTTATCCTATATTAGGTAGGTACCTACGGATCGCCGCCGCCGACGCCGCCCCACGAACTAGACACCTCGAGCGTGTTAAGTCATGAACTACATAATATAAACTTTAATAGGTATTTTAATTACATAACACGCAAATAGGTTCAGCTGTTACAGCGTGTTGGAACCACAAATAATAAACTCGCAAACTTTCGCATTGTTTTTCTTTGCATAGATGTAAACTGAAACACGCAAGACCACGCATCTTTAACGTAATCGAATACAATAGGTACTTACCGTGTTTGTTATATTTTATTCGACTTACTACATACTTTCACTAATTTCAATGAAAATGTTGGTTCTCTAATTGTCACACACACTTTGCGTCTGCCTAGCTAAGATTACCTAGATTAAAATTAAATTAAATATTCAGGCTTTAGTTGTATGTAGGAACACTACCAAACTAGGTATAAAAATATTTAAAATTTTAATGTATTTTGTACCTGTAATAGTTGTGGTTTCTGATAGGGTTTTTATTTTTATTTTTATTGTTGTGACAAGATTTGACGATTTTTTCATGTGCGATATAAAACAATTTTTTTGTCAAGTTAATGAATTGTGCCACCATGTACTACAATATTATATACTAGCAGTCCGCCCCGGCTTCGCACGGGTGTACTTACATCGACTACACTGAGCTGTGTAGTCGATGTGTACTTATGATTTTATAGCTATTTTTTTTACACCTTGGGTTACATTATTAAAGTTTTAGTAGGGATCCCTATTTGTTTCCAGTAGATAATAAATATAGCCTGTGTTACACAGAGATAATGTAGCATTCTAATGGTGAAATATTTTTTTAAATTGGTGAAGGCATTTTTGAGTTTATTCGTTACAAACATTACAAATCTTTCCTCTTTATAATAATTAGTAAGTATAGATGAAAAAATATAATTAAAAAATCAAGTGGCGTCACTGGACGCTCAGTCTTCCTTATTCGACCAAGATGCATGGTTAGATCTGTACATCCAGTTTCAGACGCTTGTGTATGAGAATAAGAGCGTTTCTTCGGCTGAAGTTGCTTTTCTGTTTACGGCTGCAGACCGTAGACTGCAATCAAATTCAAATTCAAATTCAAATTCAAAATCAAATTCAAAAAATCATTTATTTCAATAAAATCACAAGGATCACTTTGAAACGTCTTAGGAACTAGGTGAAGCTACGCCGATTCCACGCGACCAAGCCTAGAAGAATCAGGCAACAAACACGGCTTGGGGTCTACCTTTTTTTATGATCCTTTCCTTAATGCTATGTAGAGCTCCAGTGTGGTGCCAATCGAACAAGGTGAAGGCTCAAACAAGAATAATAATTAAAACTACCTACTACTCAAGTACGTACAACAATAAAAAAATAACTAAAGAGCTTCAGCACAAATTCAAAAAGCAACACACGCTACACTTGATTTAGAATTAAAACTTACAGATAAAATAACTATTTGCTTAAAAATAATTAAAGTAGACAAATGTTACACAAAATAAAATTAAGTAAGTACCTAAATTAATATTTAGCTGTCGAGTGGCAGAGCGACATCAGGCCACGAGGATTTATCATTAATATTAATCTGATCAAGTGGTAAGCAAGCACCCGACCACAACTTCCTTACCACAAGAAAGTCATTTACATCAAATCAAGGTGGGTTCAGTTTAATCACACTGTTTCGTAGGTATGATTCATTATACCTATTAGATGAAGTGCGCGGTCAGCAGTTTGCGGTCTTTAGCCGTATGTAGGAAAAGGCATTCAAAAAAACTGTTCAATAAGTTTATATGATAATGTATGTTCCTCGACTCTGTAAGAAGTATTTAATCGTGTTGCATCTTAGCTTGTGGAAAAACATAGTTATACCTAACGACCAACTATTGTTATTAACATTAAATGATTTATTATGCTTTGGAGAAGAGCGTTGACTCTGTTACTCAGTTTTAACTTTTGTAGGTTGTCGACGTTTTTCAGTTTTTTAGTGCAATGTTTTTATGCTTCAAATATAATTATACATTTAAAGTTTGAATAGGAGTCTCGAAAAGTTTCGGAGGAGGTCGTTGCCCTGAAAACTCAACTCCGAGACTTAAAGGAGGAGGCGGAGGAGATGAGGATGACCGTGGACGAGAAAACTGAACAGCTTCAGGATTATCGAGTGAAGGTAAAATAAAAAGAATAAGTTCATGACTGTAATCCCAAGATCCTCTCAGATCCATTAAGATGACTGAGAGTGATCAGAGGCACATCCGAATATTTATTATTTATATTATCCCACACAGTACTTGCAAGCCCAGCAACAAGTGGAGGAACTAAAACGTCAGCTGGACATCATGGAGTTTGATAGCAAACAAGCATCGGATCTAATTCAAATAGAGCTGCAGAAAATGAAGGTAAGTACATAATAAATGGCAGATGGCGCCTAACGTAGCTTCGTACCCCGGCGCAAGATACGAGTAGACTAGAGACGCCATAAAATTTAATGCAGTGTACATTTTGGTAAATTTAAGGCTTTGAGCAGTATTTTAAAGTTAACCCACTTTAAAATAAAGAGTGTTATGACAACGTTGCGGGGTGAAAGAAGTAGTGTTAAAGATTGAGAAAGGTATGCTTAGATGGTTTGAGCATAAAGATTTATGGATAGAACGCAAGAAGATTAACAAGAAAAAACAGTAAGTACATAAGCCGAGTGTAATTGGGACAATTAGAAGGAAGGCCTCGGCGTATTTTCTTGGACCATATCGGTGTATAGTTTTGAGAAAAAAACCAAGTCATTCGACACTAAACTGACAAGTACATATACCTTTATAAATAATTTGAAATGAAATACGATCACGACTGTAATCCCGATCCTTAGGTACTCAGATCCTTGAAGATGTCGAAAGGGGTTAAACATTACATTTGGCATATGCCCGCCCACATTTTGCAGTAGCTAGCATTCCACACGCGAAGAAGTGATGATAGTGATTAAAGCAAAAGGGAGATATGCCAGGATCATAATAGCATGTGGAAAGTTGTGGTACTTATTCGTATATTAGTCGCATACTGTGATACGAGTATCTCTTATGCCGGGGTCCCACGGTTTCACGCGCCAGACCGCGCCAAGGCTTACGGACGCGCCGTGGGAACGATGCATCCGTGGTGGCCCGTGCTCGGAACGCTCTGTACGCGCCGCGCCGGACGCGCACAGGCGGAGCGTCATCCGACGCGGCCCGTCGTTTTACGCGCCGTGGGACTCCGGCTTTACGAACAACACCAACTATTATGCTAAAGCTAATTATAAAAATTCCTAGCCTCAAGACAAGTCTATTAATTTAACATTGTGGAATCAACCAGAAGTCGTGGGAAAATTTCAAACAATAGCCGACATTTAAAAGTTCCATCTACGATAGAACTTAAAAATAACATACCTACATAAGTAAAAATAGTTCGATATCGACGAGTCGGGGCACATCTCGATTAAATAACATTTATATATTTATATATGTTATTATATACATTTCCGTAGATCATAATTGCCTTATGTGGGCATAATAAATAGTCAAAAAAATCATTACCAAAGTAACTAAAATTGGACCAATCCTGTATCAAAGTTTAGTTTAAGCTATTACAGCTAAGTAGGTTTTACAAGTTACGAGTAATAATCAACCAACTTATGAAATGTATTTGGAGAAATAATAATAAAAATGTAGTACAAATACCATTGACATTTACCGTTGTTAGCTGTGTAAACTACGAAACCCTACATTGCGCGTGTTCCGACACGCACTTGGCCCGGTTTTTTTTATGTTATACTGGTGTGGTAGTTTTCAGAATGAAGATAATGACAAAAAAATATCATCCTCATTATATCCGAAGTCTACAAAGCAAAAAACCTGAAATAGTCAAAGAAGATATAATTAGGTAGGTACTTAAGTAAAAAAAAAAAAAACATTAGTTACTAAGTACCATGGTTTTTTTATTCTTCATAAATTGTTTGGGAGAGGTGAAGTGAATGAACGGTGGACTTTTAAATGGGGCTATTAGGTCAAGTGGGGTATCATTTGAAAGTGCTTGATGTGAACATTGAAGTATAGGTTTTAATTTCTGTTTATGGGTAGGAATTCAATTTTTTCAATAATTTCAAGTTTCGAATTTCAGTGAAATTGTAGTCTCGATCATAAGTATTACAAATTTCAATTATACCTAATTAATTTTGGTTTTTAATTTTAGTTACATAACTGTAATTTTGGATAATTTAATTCGTTTTATTAGAAGTTTGATGATGATTCTACCTGTTACGAAATGCAATAAAGTTTCTGGGTAAGTCCTATAAGTATAATAGAGGTAAACGGACTTTTGCATTTTTCGAACTCTATTTA
The DNA here is from genome assembly GCA_912999785.1 of Hydriomena furcata. Taxonomy (NCBI): domain Eukaryota; kingdom Metazoa; phylum Arthropoda; class Insecta; order Lepidoptera; family Geometridae; genus Hydriomena; species Hydriomena furcata. The sequence goes on from OU538821.1 coordinate 9,366,525, forward strand.
AAATGAAAACTCATGGTGAACATATAAAAAGATTAAACCGATTTCTCTATAATAAATGATAGTTTTAAAACTAATTTTGTTTCAGATGCAGTTCCAAGAGAAACTCATGGAACTAGCTCCGTTGCCGGACTTGCTGAAAGGAGCACAGATCCAGCTCCAAGAAGCAAAGCAGCTGCAAAAACTCGCCGAAGAAAGTGCTCATCAGATATCTAGCGAACTGCATCGGGTGAAGGAAAAGGTTAAAAGAAAATTGATCTCTACTATGTAGATTACAAGCGATTTTTTTGCTGGAGTGTCCTGGTTTCGATAGAACATTACTCAAATGAAATTATTGTGTTCTACTTTTATATCAGGTAAGTAAATGCTAAATAGGTAGGTATATATTTAAAAAAATAAGCTCACATCGCTTCTGTCTTCGTAGACATCATAGATATAATAGACCTTTAATGCTCAAATCTTTGTAGATATTTTAAGGGGTATTTGCATTAATTTTGTACCTAATTAGCATTTTTTTTTCATTCTAACGAATCATTTTCTTTGTTTATATTCTTAAATTATTTGTAGATTAAAGTTCAGGTATCTACGTCATAACTTGTTTGTGTTATGCGAATTCCATGATCCACTATGCCTTTTAATATCACGTTGGCGATCGAACCACGTCCTATCACCTATTCGTACCTACGAATAAAATACGAAGTGGCAGATCCAGGTCACAACAAGTTTAGCATTAATTGGTATTCAAATTATGTATCTAACAAATTTACCCAGCGTTTAGAACACCTTGTTAGTAATGTAGGTAATTAAAATTGTATCTATTCCTTCCGAACAACTAAACTTACGGTGATATATTTTACTTTTTAGTAGGAAAATATAACTAGGTACTACCAGTAGGCACCTAATACTAAAGCACAGTAGTATAACAAGTAGGAACTATTACATATTTCAAATCTTAGTAGGTAAAGTACCTGTTAAGTATTAAATGTTTTCTTTTATTCTAGCTTGTTGTAGCAGTTAATAATCTGAATCAAGAAAAAATTGAAAACACAAAGTTGATCGATGATAACAATTCACAAAAAACTGAAATAGATGAGAAACAACGGGAAATTGAAGAACTCTACAAAGAAATAGACGATTACAAGTATGATAATCATATTTTGTCTGTACTTTATCTTTAAAATAAGTTTTTTAGTATTCATAAAAGTTATACACTACACTAAGTATATAGCTCATACCGGTTTTTAATCAGATTGCTCTTTTGTGCTTAAATAACTGATTAGGTGTCTAGATTGGCATCAATATTTACTGGCATTATACTCAACAAATTATTTTATTTACCTACAATTTAACAACTCGATGACAAATCTTTTTATGGTTCCGTACCCAAAAGGTAAAAACGGGACCCTATTACTAAGACTTCGCTGTCCGTCTGTCCGTCTGTCTGTCACAGGGCTGTATCTCATGAACCGTGATAGCTAGACAGTTGAAATTTTCATAGATTATGTATTTCTGTTGCTGAAGGGTGTGGGGTGTGTGTGGCTTAAAACCTTTAAATCATTCGTCTGCTTGGTAATACGCGTTAGGTAGGTAAATGCCAGGATACCACGTAAGTAAAAAAAACGAATTTATAAATCCAAGCACTCTCCGCTCGCCTCCTTTCCCTTTTTTAGGGTTCCGTGCCCAAAGGGTAAAATCGGAACCCTATTACTAAGACTTCGCTGTCCGTCTGTCCGTCTGTCCGTCTGTCTGTCACAGGGCTGTATCTCATGAACCATGATAGCTAGACAGTTGAAATTTTCACAGATTATGTATTTCTATTGCTGCTCGAACAACAAATACTAAAAACAGAATAAAATAAATATTTAAGGGGGGCTCCCATACAACAAACTTGATTTTTGCATTCCAGCGCCATCTAGTTTCATTTGATGTTACTACGTATTATAGGTACTTTTCGCGGTCTCATGCGACCGCTCGGGGTTTGAGAGGTAAGATGAAAGAGGTTTGCGATTCCGCTGGCAGGTGGCGCTATTTTACCACTATCGGTAAAGTAAGTCGGTAAATAGGTGGTACTTCACATGATCGAATAAAAAGTTTGAAATTGAATTATTGAATTCATGTAGTTAGGTAAATAGGTACCTAGGTGGATATTATTAATTTCCAATTAATTTCGAGTTCGAATCCTGGCCGTGCATCAATGGATATTTCTGTTCGAAAAATGTACCTATATGCGCGTTACACGTGTTTTTATCAGTGAAGGAAAACATCGTGAGGAAACCTGTTAGTATTCTTGAAAGCGGCGACGGGATTGCAACCTGTCACGTGTGGAATGCTAACTACGTAGTTAGGTAAATAGGTAGGTTACGAGATATTATGAATTATTTTTTATGTTTCTAGGGTTCCGTATCTAAAGGGTAAAAAACGGGACTACTAAGACACCGCTGTCCGTCTGTCTGTTACCAGGCTGTATCTCGAATCTCGTGAACCGTGATAGCTAGACAGTTGAAATTTTCACAGATGATGTATTGGTTTCTCTAAAATCAGCATAAAATAAATATTTAAGTGAGACTCCCGTACAACAAACGTGATTTTTTTGCCGTTTTGATAATAGTACGGAACCCTTCGTGCGCGAGTCCGACTCGCACTTGGCCGGTTTTTTTTGAATCATTGCATTGATTTTATTATTTAGTAATATAATCTACAAACAGTACCTTCCTAGTAACATTTTGCTTGCGGGTTTTTTTATTTATGAAGGTAAACTCTTAGGTTTTCAAACTGTTTATACTAGTGTGTCATTTAGCGTAACGCGATAGTAAATGAACCTATGGACCTATTAGACGGACATGTTAGTCATGGCTCTTAGATCGTTAACCTATGAAGGGCATTTCTTGAAGATGTATGTACCTAAGCACTAAGCCGTGAGGGTGGAGAGTTGAGGTCTTCGGCGCCATATGATGACCTTCAAACCTACGCAGATGCGGACGTCTTGTCGTCGTTGATCTGTTTCAGTTTGTTTATGGTATTCAAATAAAAAAGACTCGGTTGATAAGGAGAAAAGCGGCACGGCCGTACCATCCTTTTCTCGAAGCAGTTCAGGCCATTTTCGACCCCCTATAACTTCGTTGTGGATAAAACTAGAAGCCTGAATTTTCAGTAACCAAGCAGACATAGTATAAACTCGGTATATTTCAAATTTCATTCAATTTGAACCAGTAGTTTAAGAATTATAACTAGTCAAAGTTTCCTATTTTGTCACTCACTCACTGACCGATCATCAAAAGTTTAAGGCACTTCTAGCAGACATAGAAGCTTCAAATTTTGAATACAATTAGTGGTTTGTGTATAAATCAAGGAAAAACCTAAATATTTTGCAATTTCGATCCAGCTTTCTAGATATACCGACTGCATAAATAACTTTGTAACCTCATATAAATATATAGGATTACAAAGTTACATTTGCAGTTAGGCACCTAGTTATGATTATGTTCAAAGGTAACTTGTAAAATGGTCAACGAAATGATAGTAGAAGGTACCGGAAAGGAAAAAAAACCGGCCAAGTGCGAGTCGGACTCGCGCACGAAGGGTTCTGTACTATTATTTATAAAAAACGGCAAATAAATCACGTTTGTTGTATGAGAGCCCCACTTAAATATTTATTTTATTCTGTTTTTAGTATTTGTTGTTATAGCAGCAACAGAAATACATCATCTGTAAAAAAAATTGCTATCAAAAACATAACTTGTTAAAAAAGCCAAGTCTCGCAACGCAACTCAGTTCTTCTACCGTAAAAAGTTGTGAGATCCATGTAATACCAAGTCGGTTAATTTAATCAGTCCCTACTTTAAGGGTCCTTCTGCCTTATGTTATTACGTAATTAACTAACCTTTACGTAATAACTTCTAAGGAGGCCCATACTCCCGATGATGAACTTTGTTTTTAGGGTTCCGTACCCAAAGGGTAAAATCGGAACCCTATTACTAAGACTTCGCTATCCGTCTGTCTGTCCGTCTGTCCGTCTGTCCGTCTGTCCGTCTGTCCGTCTGTCCGTCTGTCCGTCTGTCTGTCTGTCACAGGGCTGTATCTCATGAACCATGATAGCTAGACAGTTGAAATTTTCACAGATTATGTATTTCTATTGCTGCTCGAACAACAAATACTAAAAACAGAATAAAATAAATATTTAAGGGGGGCTCCCATACAACAAACTTGATTTTTACATTCCAGCGCCATCTAGTTTCATTTGATGTTACTACGTATTATAGGTACTTTTCGCGGTCTCATGCGACCGCTCGGGGTTTGAGAGGTAAGATGAAATAGGTTTGCGATTCCGCTGGCAGGTGGCGCTATTTTACCACTATCGGTAAAGTAAGTCGGTAAATTAGGTGGTACTTCACATGATCGAATAAAAAGTTTGAAATTGAATTATTGAATTCATGTAGTTAGGTAAATAGGTACCTATGTAGATATTATTAATTTCCAATTAATTTCGAGTTCGAATCCTGGCCGTGCATCAATGGATATTTCTGTTCGAAAAATGTACCTATATGCGCGTTACACGTGTTTATAACAGTGAAGGAAAACATCGTGAGGAAACCTGTTAGTATTCTTGAAAGCGGCGACGGGATTGCAACCTGTCACGTGTGGAATGCTAACTACGTAGTTAGGTAAATAGGTAGGTAAATAGGTAGGTTACGAGATATTATGAATTATTTTTTATGTTTCTAGGGTTCCGTATCTAAAGGGTAAAAAACGGGACTACTAAGACACCGCTGTCCGTCTGTCTGTTACCAGGCTGTATCTCGTGAACCGTGATAGCTAGACAGTTGAAATTTTCACAGATGATGTATTTCTCTAAAATCAGCATAAAATAAATATTTAAGTGAGACTCCCGTACAACAAACGTGATTTTTTTGCCGTTTTGATAATAGTACGGAACCCTTCGTGCGCGAGTCCGACTCGCACTTGGCCGGTTTTTTTATTCCTTTGACTACAAAATGACAAACGTTTTCGTATAATTTATAACCCATTACTCAGAAGGACTTACTACGGGGATAACCAGCACATTTTTCCGGGATAGGTATTAGGTACCCACGCAATGAGCAATGTGTACTTCTGCCTACCAAGATACCTACTTGTTACTGTGGGAACACCCGGCGGTGTTGTCACAAACAAACCTGTTTCAAGACCCACTTAAGTTTATTAAATTTATAGCCTGTTTTACTGAGAATGTCTCATTTATTTGATGTTTTGAAAGTGAAACTTATAGCAAACATTTTGCAGCGTTATTTTTTTAACGAGAATAAAAAAAATAAGAAATATCTCGAGAAACCCAGAAAAGCCTTTGACATACACAATTGTTTTTATATATTTAAATAGGATTCATAAACTAAGAAAAAAGGTTATGTGGGTAGGTAATCGATCGTGATAAATTTAGTCTATTTTTTGTGTTCAATCTATACTATATTTATAATCCTAGATCAGAACATCCTACATTATCCATATCAGAATAACCAGGTACCACGCGGGCGAAGCCGCTGGCGGAAGCATATTATAAATGCGAATTTAACTCTGTTTGTCTGTCTGTCTGTTTCGTTATCACGGCCAAACTGGTCGGTTGTGATTAAATTTAATAAAGAGATAGTTTAAAGGACATAAGCTACTATAATCTCAATTTTGTTTTTTATTTTCAGGAATTTCAATATTTTACGATAGATTCGCCGAAAATTTGATTTCCTGAATCTATGCGGAAAAAGTCGTGGGTAAAAGCTAGTGTAGGTATATAAAAGATATATTATATCTATATAGGTAATTAAATTGTATCCACATTGAGGAAGGTCCATGTAGGTAAATGTGCCTCAGACTCGGAAATTGTCTGCAGACTACGTAGGTATGCCCCATCGTCATAGTCGGCAATATTATTTAAATACATAGTTTCCTTCCTTGTTGATGAGTGATGAGTTTGGAAAATACTATACCTATACCTGTTTATTTTATAACATAACTAACCGACCCGTGACAGACTTTGTCTTGTCCAAATTTCAGTAATAGATAGAAAAATAGAAAAAACACTTTTAGGTAATTTCCAGATATTTTTGATAAAACACATTTTATTACGAACTTTGGTAGAATGCATATCATTCGGTAGTAAAATTTCCAATACCGACCTTAGTAGGATTCAACCATTTTAGGGTTTCGTAGTCTACAAGAAACCGCTATAGTTTTGTCATGTCCGTCCGTCCGTCCGCAGCTTAGCTCAGAGAGTTTCAATTGCTAGAAAGCTGTAATTTGGCATGTAAATACATATCCCACCAAAAACATTCTGTAAAAAACTAGCCAAGTCTCGATGGAGCTGCTTGTTTATCTCTAAAAAGTAATGAAATCTAGACAAAGTCGTGTCAAGTCTGAGGTTCTTTACTGCGATTTCTTTATTATTATAGAATGTTGTGTGACTTGGCCGTTGAACATTCTTTATACGTTAGTGGGTACAAGTCAATTTTGTTTACACGTAATGTTATATCTGTTGTAACTACCTATGTTTGTTAAGCGAGATAATAGCCAATACAGGTATTGGTAATTGGACGCTAGTGTCTTATTTTAGGCTGTTGTTGATCGTGCAACACATGCATTCAGCATTGACAATGCTGACTTCTGCTGTCTTCTTTTTGGAGCGTCAAATCGACCACCGATCTAACATAAAATAGACCTATTTTTTATACTGTTTGTTTCAGGCTCGCCTTTACATAAGTATTATTAAGCCTACAATTGACTGGTTATTGAATCAACGTTTTCTAAGTGGCAATTTTCCATCGTTAATGGGTAGCGGTTCTGGCGACAGATTGGTGCAATGGTGTCATGGAACACCTGGTTTTGTACCCTTGTGTACTCTTCAACGGCCAAGTCACATAACATTCTATAATAATAAAGAAATCGCAGTAAAGAACCTCAGACTTGACACGACTTTGTCTAGATTTCATTACTTTTTAGAGATAAACAAGCAGCTCCATCGAGACTTGGCTAGTTTTTTACAGAATGTTTTTGGTGGGATTTCACTTCTTTTTGTAGAAACGTGGGCTTTTTGATTTATTTTATTAGATTTTCTTATTTGACACAGTTTTTTTTCTTTTTATGAGTAGTTTTTTTATTATAAAAACAAATCGTAAGCGCGTTTAAAATACAGTCAGCGCCATCCAGCGACGTGTGCGGGTATCACCGCCACTCTTAATTTTGAGCGAAATTAATATTTTAGTTTATTTAATTTGTTAATTTGTTTATTCAATTTGTGTAATGTTCGAGTAGAATAAAGTTAATCGTTCGACTATTTCTTCTTGTAAACTTGTAAGTATAAGTAAGTATAAAAGCCAGTCTAGTCTTATCCAGAGTTTTCCTTTAATTTTATTGCGTACTAGCAGTCCGCCCCGGGCGGCGTCTCGCACGGATGTAATAATGATATTATAGGTAATTTTTTTACACCTTGGGTTACATTATCGAATTTTTCATAAGGATCCCTAATAAAACTTTTAGTATCGCAGACTTTTTTTGTAGATATTGATGTCCTCTTTAAAACTGTAGTACATCACTTTGCTCTATTGTCAACAATTTCCGCAGAGTACGCGATATAAGGATTTTTTTGGGTTTTTTTCACACGTTGGGTTACATTATCGAAGTTTTCATACGGATCCCTAATAGTTAGACATATAGTATTGCATACTTTTTTGTAGATATTGATGTCCTCTTTAAAACTGTAGTACATTACTTTGCTCTATTGTCAATAATTTCCGCAGCAAACGCAATATAAGAATTTTTTTTTTAATTTTTTCACACTTTGGATTACATTATCGATGTTTTCATACGGATCCCTAATATTTTTGAAAATATACTATAGCCTATGTTCATCAGGGATAATGTAGGATTCTAATGGTGAAAGAATTTTTCAAATCGGTCCAGTAGTTGAATATTTTTTGTAAAGGCGGTATGTCGATCTCTAATAGTTTGGTTAGGCTTTTGTGTTTTCTTATCAGGGTCACCAGGTACTCCAGATCTTCGATTATCCTAGTTTTTAAGGTTTTCCCTTTATGTGGCCATTAAACCCTAACTCTGTACCAAATTTCAGCTCTCTGAGTTTATGGGAAGTACTAGTTCTATTCTGATGATCATGAGTGAGTGAGTGAGTGAGTGAGTGAGTGAGTGAGTGTCTGTCTAAAATGCGAAACTTTGCTTTCGCTTAACTTCGTAACTAAATGACCTACAGACTTCAAATTTTGGATTTTAAGTATGTGATTATGGCTTACTGGATGACGAAAATTTCAGCGTTCTGGTCTTATCCAGAGGTTCTCAAATAGGGGCCTGAAAATGCGGCGAAATGGTTCCAGTAAAGGATGGTACGGCAGTGTTTGCTTCGCGCTCGACTTGGCGGGGGCACTGCCGTGCCCCCAAATTAGTAATGTTATCAAAGTCGTAGAATAAAATCTAGAAAATCATTTTTTTAGGGTACCTCCCCTACACTTGAAGTGGGGATGTTATTTTTTTTCTCGCATACCCTAAAAACGGTTTGTATATACAACTTTTAGATTAAGGAATCCGTTTGTGAAATATTAAGCTTTAAAGTGCAAAATTTTATCAGTCAAGTGTCCCCCCCCCCCTCTGCTACCAGCTAAACAATTAGTTTTGTGGGTGTGAAAAAATGTACGGTAGTAGTACATGAATTAAAAAGGAAAACTATCACGGCTAAGTAGGCTTTACAAGTTTATCATCGACCAACTAAGAAAATGTATTTTCCAAGTTGCTCGACGATTACTCGTAAACTAGAAGTAAACTTTTTTAGTACAAATATCGTTGAAAATTACTACAACGTTGTTAGCTGTAAATTACGAAACCTACATTGCGCGTGGCCTGACACGCACTTGGCCAGTTTTTTGGTAGAATGCGTTGCTATGACAACAAATATTTTCGGTCTGAGATGTCTATTTTTTTGCACAAAAACGCCGTCTATACCAAAATCATCCATTTTGCATTTTTTAATTATTTAGGGGTTGTTTTTCGGATTATAAGTTTATTTTTAACAGTAGTTAAAAAATTAGATAAACTGAAGGGATCAGTTTATCTAATTTTTTAACTACTGTCGCATTTATAATATGATAATAATAATATAGGATAACATCTAGCATTATGACATCTTGACTCTTGATTTTTTATGAAAACAGTTGAACCAGAAACATAATTATGTAGGTAGGTACTTCTCGTACCATCGCATCGCTGTCCCACGCTTCTCAAGTCTGATTCAACTGTTTTCATACAAATTCAAGAGTCAAGATGTCATAATGCGTTGCATAAGTGGGCTTATTTTGTCTCTTCTTTAATCCTATTGTATTCGGCCTAATAATGTCTATTACTTTATGTGCGAGTTTGTGACATTTAATGTTTCATTTTAAAAACAGTTGATTTATAAAACTTGACTAACGTTACTCCAGGTGTCAAGTCCTAAGGCTCGAGGAGAAATTGTCCCAACAAGAGGCAAGGTACAACGAAAAGGCGATCGAATACTCTCAGCTGGTCAGAGACCTGGAAGAGCTGAGGGAAGAGAGCAACAGATCATTGAACCGCGCCAAGGATAGATCCGAGTCGACCAGGCATTATCTGCAAACGCAAATAGCCGGACTGGAGAGACAGATGATTGCGTGTCGCGCTCAGTGCAGGGCATACCAGAAGGAAAGAGACGAGGTGACTTGACTCATGTTATTGACATATATTTTCTGTTATCAACTGATAAAAAAGAACCACGTCCGCGTCCACTCTTATTTTACCCGCCCATGCACGTAACTACCTACATTACTAACACGCAAGTATATCATCATTCATCACAGTCATCTTCTCTTTGGCCGAACTCTACTTTATAAGTTTTCAAGTTTGTAGTAGAGGCACCAGTGTTGGACCGAGATCCAATGATGCAAAGAAAGACAAACAAATGACATGAATAAGTTTAATAATTAATTTTTCGCGCGTTATTAACAATTGATCCTAACCTACAATTATCTGACTTTCATAATACGAATTTTCATTTCATTTAGCCTTTTTGTTTGCAAATGGTGAAGAAAACAAGAAACTCGGGCGGGGGCCATCTGTAAAAATATGTTTTTATTGCATTCATCGTTAAGAAAGTAGGTACCGAATGTTTGAATTTGCTCGTAATTGATATGCTCTTATGAAAAATTCGTTATTACATGGTATTGTAGGTGAGTTTACGGTATGTTTAGTGTGTTCAATTAAATTCTAAGTTCGAAATTTTACGTGTGAGAGAAGATTTTTATTACTGGATCTTGTATTTTCTCATTTTCCAGTAATGGACAAAATATAGAAACTTGCTTTTTTCTATTGTCTAACTACGACGTTTGCAGAAATGGCACTAGCAAAGAGCATACCCCAGAACAAACGGAAAACGCCGTAAAAACCGGCAATAATTAAGTATAAGTGGCAACTTTTTTGGCAAATTTCCCCGAATAACATAAAATTATCCTTATGAAATCTCGAATCCTTAATCTCGAGATCTATAATCTGTCCGTCTGTCCGTCTGTCCGTCTGCCGTCTGTCCGTCTGTCCGTCTGTCCGTCTGTCCGTCTGTCCGTCTGTCCGTCTGTCCGTCTGTCCGTCTGTCCGTCTGTCCGTCTGTCCGTCTGTCCGTCTGTCCGTCTGTCCGTCTGTCCGTCTGTCCGTCTGTCCGTCTGTCCGTCTGTCCGTCTGTCCGTCTGTCCGTCTGTCCGTCTGTCCGTCTGTCCGTCTGTCCGTCTGTCCGTCTGTCCGTCTGTCCGTCTGTCCGTCTGTCCGTCTGTCCGTCTGTCCGTCTGTCCGTCTGTCCGTCTGTCCGTCTGTCCGTCTGTCCGTCTGTCCGTCTGTCCGTCTGTCCGTCTGTCCGTCTGTCCGTCTGTCCGTCTGTCCGTCTGTCCGTCTGTCCGTCTGTCCGTCTGTCCGTCTGTCCGTCTGTCCGTCTGTCCGTCTGTCCGTCTGTCCGTCTGTCCGTCTGTCCGTCTGTCCGTCTGTCCGTCTGTCCGTCTGTCCGTCTGTCCGTCTGTCCGTCTGTCCGTCTGTCCGTCTGTCCGTCTGTCCGTCTGTCCGTCTGTCCGTCTGTCCGTCTGTCCGTCTGTCCGTCTGTCCGTCTGTCCGTCTGTCCGTCTGTCCGTCTGTCCGTCTGTCCGTCTGTCCGTCTGTCCGTCTGTCCGTCTGTCCGTCTGTCTGTCTATCACAGGGCTGTATCTCATGAACCATGACAGCTAGACAGTTGAAATTTTCACAGATGATGTATTTTTGTTGCAGTTGCAAAAACAGAATAAAACTAATATTTCAGTGGTACTTCCATACAACAAACGTGATTTATAGATAATGGTACGGAACTCTTCATGCGCGAGTCCGACTCGCACTTGGCCAGTTTTTTTAGGATTCATACACTAAACGCTAATTGTATTCCAAATTTGAAGCTTCTATGTCTGCTAGAAGTGCCTTAAACTTTTGATGACCGGTCAGTCAGTCAGTGAGTGAGTGAGTTAGTGACAAAATAAGAAACTTTGGCTAGTTATAATTCTTAAACTACTGGTTCAAATTGAATGAAATTTGAAATATACCGTGCTTATATAATGCCTGCATGGTTACTGAAAATTCAAGCTTCTAGTTTTGCCCACAACGAAGTTATAGGAGGTCGAAAATGGCCTGAACTGCTTCGAGAAAATGCCGCTTTATTGCTTGACTTGGCGGTTTATTTTCATTAATTATTATGTAAATCTGTCGTCCTTAGGTAGGATATACTTTAGAATCAAGCTTCATATCAAAATATTGGTTGTCCATAACTGGTGGTCCATAGCTGGATCATGTCCATCATTGGGTGTCCATTACTGAATTTTGCTCGTCCATTACTGGATCAAAAAAGCACCTTTTTATTTTTATCATATTTCATTAGTTTATTAATTAACCTTTATTTTTTAAACATAATAATATAAAAAAAACGTAGGATCTTAACTTATTCCATGCCATTCTAATGTTCAATACCTAATGAAAAACAGCCAAAATGATCAATTTTCATCCTTACAGTGTCCAAGATTGGTGCCACTGCGTTAGTTAGGTAAAGGTTATTTAACCTTACTCTAAACTTACTTTTTGTTTGTAATAGAATAGTTACGTTCACCACATTGGCATTGTCCTGTCTGATTGGCAAGTTTTGTCTATTATCTTATCACTGTGCAATATGAAACTGGGATCATCATCATCTGATTGAGTTCAGGGTTGATGAATTATGACTTAATACACTGACTAGAAGCGGTAATTTGTGTATTGTTATGTTCAGATTTAAGAGACATGATAATAACTGCGATTGCTGGCTTTATTATGTTTTTATCTGAGCCGTGTTGGCATAACGTGGGTATCACTAATTTAAATACATCAACCAGAAAGTTGCAGACAGCACTTTGTAAACAAAAATATTCTTACCCTTCCTTCAATATTATCTTAGAAATTGCTCAATTTGTAAGAAAACATTTAACATATTTTGGATTTAACAGGACCCATGTACTAATAACAATACTACTTACCCTAGTCATAAGACATATACCTACTATGTATTGTACATGATGCAAATAAATAAATAAATAAATCTGATGGCCACTGTGCGTTTGGTACCTACTAATATTTATTTTATCATTTTTGCTCACTAATAGCCGTACAGCATACTTATGAGAATACTAAATTAACAGAAAATTATTAAATCACATAATATCTTGTTTTAGATACGTCAACGGATGCAGATACAAATTCACAGTTTGAAGGAGAATTTCGAGTTGGTCGAAGCTCGACTGCGGGGTTTGCAAGGTCAGGTAGCACTGCTCAAGCATTGCTATTCTGTAACTCTGCCCGGCGACGTCGAGGAAAATGTTGAACAAGAATATGCAGATACGTAAACAATTGTTTATAATAGTAAATACCCAGTTTGGTGTTTTTGGTAAATTTATCTTTGGAATAAACTTTACGTGTTGTGTGGGGGAGTATTTATAATTTTAAATAAACTCATGGGTAATTCTGTCACGTATGGAATGCGAACTACTGCAAAATGTGGGCATGTGCCAAACACAATGTTTGGACGTGCTTCCGATTAACCCCTTTAGGATCTAAGCGCCTGAAGATCTGGTAAGATGTCTACCGTAATAATTGGGGATTACAGTCGTAATCCTATTTTTTTTATGGATTTTTAAACATTATTTTACCTATCAAGAGCTACATTATCAGCGAGTAACATGGGTGGGTAATTTAAAAAAAATGATGTATTACCCACTAAAATTGCAATAATGTAATAACCATAAAGGCAAGGTATCATAATCTTCTAATCTTCATTAGTTACACTTGTGCGAAGCCGGTGACCATTGTTTTGTCATTAATATTGATTTGTGAAGTTGATACAGCTCTCTTCACCTGCCCATCTTACTGCTCGCTTCTCTACATTAAAATTTTATGCCTATATAATTTTATTTTATATAGGTACATAAAATCTGTGTTGTTAAAAAATCTGAATGATGGTGATTAACTGAAGAATCGTTAAAGATATTATTTATTACGTTTTTAATTAGTTATCACTAATAGATTTCCTAGTTTAGTATGATTCGCTTACCGCAAATGAAGAAAATTTAATTATCTATTGGTTATCTATTCTTTGGAGAATATCCAAGACACCACTTACATACTGTAACTAGGCCTTTAAAAAAATTGCAGTGTAGTGTGTACTTACAAGTTTTTAAAGGTCCAGTTTTATGATGCAAGTATACTGTATCAAAAATAAAATATATTGAATTCTATTAATATAATGACGTATTGCCAAGAATGTCTTTTTGCTTCAGTAAAATGTAAGTTTGTATGAGTTAGTGGCCTTTTTCATGGCTAAGAACTTTATAAAGTCGCAAACCTAACGCGGCTCACGAAGACGATACGCACGTGCGTCATGCTTAGCTTTGCAAGAAAATATATGTAGGTAATTGTTTTCACTGCAACGCATGGACACGCTACGCATGAATTGACGTTATTGATACACGCGTAGCTTGCTCGAATATGGTGCTCACGTAGCTAAACGCTGTCAACGCCATGCACGTTGTATATGCGGTACACGCAAACGTAATAAACTTATGATTCAAAACTGTTCTGTGCTACAGTTGTAAATAGTTGCGAATTAATATTCGTGTATAGCGTGTGCAGCAGAAGAAATGTAGACCCATGTTGTCAAACAAATGAACCCACGCAGCTAAAATGCTTTGCGTCCCCGTGCAGAGCATGCGCAGCAGTGGGTTTGCGCCTTCAAGCCGGGATCTACATCTTAACGTGCCATCCGAACCCTCATTTGTAATACGATTACTAATTGCATTACTCTTGACTTTATGGTATGCAAGAGGCCAAGGAATTTGCGTCATGTAATTGGGTATAAGTTAGTTATTGTTATTTCTGCGTTTTTTTTAATTTTATGGTAGTTAAAGCAGACTGCCTGTCAATCCTTGTGGCTTCTTACTGTGCACTAATAAGTACATAACTACATACATAGGTCCATCATGTGTCTACTCTAACACAAAGGTCGAGCAGGTTTACTATTTATGTGTTCAATTGCACCTACTCGTTGTTCGATAGGTAGGCATGCATCTAGCTGTTACGTGCACTTGCGTACGTAATGGCAACGAGCGTGCTTTGTTTGAGCGACGCCCTTGTCCGACTGAGGCCGTACCTCTCAACTTACTGCCAATGTAGAAAAAGTCTAGAACCGCAAATGTTTTGTTTCTTACTTACGACTTCGCACGGGTGTAAATAATGAAGATTAGGTATAAGCAAATTTTTGATATACTTAGGTTTAATGCAATTTCGTCAGGACCTTTAATTTTTTTAACAATAAAATATAAACTATGTATTACTGCAGTTACTGATAGTGCAGCTTTTGATATGTGAAAGATTTTTAAAAATTTTACCTATCCAGTACAAATAAACAAACAACGTAAAAAACACTTGTTATAATATTAGTGTAGATTAACGCGTATTACTGCGGAAGCAAGTGTTCACAAGTGTAAATTGTATTATGGTTAGCATTGGCTTCGAATCGATACAATTGTTTATAAAGTTTGTGCTCTCGAATAAATGCACTGACCAGCAAATGTGCGAAGCGATATACTTCTAAGTCGAATCAAAGTAGTCAGTAGGTATTCTTATCTACCAAGTTCAAATTAAGCCAATGTATTAAGTTTTTGATTTCGACTATTACCTATGTTTTATAGGTAGAATTGCTATTTGATGATCTAGCAAGTTCTTTGGCATTGACGATGGCGGAATGAGATATTTTGAATTAATTTGAAGTCGTCGGAGCATGGTATTAGGATTAATGTAAAGTTATCACAATAAAGTTTGTAGCCGTGATGATACATCAAAATACTACAACTAAAACCTATCTGAAAGTTATTATGAGTTATGGGTTCGATTTCCACCCAAGACTAAACATTTATGTGATGAACATAGATGTCTGTTATGTATCTATCAGTTATCTAGTTCCCATAGTACAAGCTTCACTTTGTTTGAGGCTAGACGGCGCTGTGAAATGTCCACTCAATATTTATATATTACTAGCCGACCCGTGACAGACTGTGTCCTGCCCAAATTTCAGTAATCACGTAGAATAAATCACTTCCAATTTTATACCTATAGGTAAACCTTGTCCTTATAAAATAAATTAAGAATTTTGGTAGAATGCGTATCATTCAGTAGTCAAATTGATGTCAGATTTTTTTGACAAAATCAATTTCCTTAGTAGGATTCAACCTTTTTGGTAGAATGCGTTGTTGTGACTCCTCAATGTTTTCGGTCTGAGATGCCTATTTTTTGGCACATCAGCGACATCTCTACCAAATCATCCTTTTTGCATTTCCTTATCATTTTTATGGGTTGATTTTTTTTTAATAATAAGGCCCCCCTTCTGTTTAATTTTTTATCTACATACTACAGCAAATTTTATCTTAATCAGTTTGGTCGTTTAGGTTTCTTAGGGTAAAAACATATATAAATTATACAAGCTCACAAACTTTCGTATTTATAATATTATATATTAGGATAGTAATTTATTCCATCTAGTTTCATGTATCTAGTTGTTCGTCACTATTATGTGTAGCTATATATTGTGCGTTAATTAGTTCAAGAGTTATTTCCACGTAGCTGGAACACTGATCTCAAATGTACTATGTACTTAACTGCTTTTAATGTCAACGCTAACCGCCATCGACTACATAGCCCAGAAGACACCGCATGCAAGGCGAACACTGTCATCCAAAACATCAGGCTTATACGGCCGATAAAAAATACCGCGCGTCAAACCTGCAGTAGTACCGACCACTTCCTTGACCCGTGCACATCTCGTCTGTTTATGCTAAAAAACCATTACCACAAGCTCAAGTTACACTGGTTATTTTCCTTGTCGATAGTCAATAGTGTTGTATCACTACTCAATAATTGATGATCGATAAACCTACATAGCTAATACTAAACATAAACATACTGGCCTCACAGCTTAGTTGGTAGTAACTCTGCCTTCTACGCTGTAGGTTGTGGGTTCGATCCCCACCCAGGGCAAACATTTGTGTGATGAACATAGATGTTTGTCCTGTGTCTGGGTGTTACTATGTATGTATAATAAGTATGTATTTACAAAAAAAAGTATATAAGTATTCTATCAGTTATCTGGTTCCCATAGTACAAGCTTTGCTTAGTTTGGGGCTAGATAGTGTTGTGTGTAAAAGTCCGCCAATATTTATTTATTTATTATTTATAGTAGTAACAACAACAGTTGGACCTAACTAGTAAAACTACTTATTGCCAACTAGCTTCCGTCCGCGGCTTCGCTCGCGTTGTTCCTACATGGAAGTAACCTATTTGCTATTCGCATTTATAATATTATCGCTTTAGAATTAACAAATGTTGTCTTAAGTTCCCGTTCTCGTTCGCGTTCGCGTTCGCGTTCGCGTTCCCGTTCCCGATCCCGATCCCGATCCCAATCCCGATCTTGATCCCGATCCCGATCCCGATCCCGATCCCGATCCCGATCCCGATCCCGATCCCGATCCCGATCCCGATCCCGACCCCGACCCCGACCCCGACCCCGATCCCGATCCCGATCCCGACCCCGATCCCGATCCCGACCCCGATCCCGATCCCGTGTTTAAAACGGTGGAAACCAGTCGCATCGCATCGCATCGCGAGGAAACCAGTAGTTAGTATTGTTATAAGCGGCGATGGGCTTGCAACCTGTCACGTATGGACTGCTAACTACTGCAAAATGTGGGTATGTGCCGAATATAATATTTGGACGTGCCTCTGACTGCTATCGACAGCTCATGACAACACTTCCCATCCCTAGTGAATCACGTCATCTTGAACCGGCCAATCAGAATGCATTTTTTCCCACTCCCCCCGTACCTCATACCTCACTGACTTGACAGAGTTGTTTGTTTGAAGAAATGAAGCCATTAGGCGTCTATTACGCTATGTAGTCGATGCTAACCGCCGTCTATGCAGGTACACCTCATTTATCGTTTTTATGGTTACTGGAATGTTAACTACAGTTTCTGTTGGTGTTTCATTCGTCGACTTCAAATAAAAAAAAAATGAGGACTGTCATAAAAATACATAGAGCACATCTCAATTACATTCTTATTGCGTAGATTATAAATATTCAATAAAATACGAGTATTGAGTAGGTAGGTATCTATCAAGGCTATCTATATCCAACTAGGGTAATTGCAAATAGGAGAAAATGTGTTAATATAATTTCAATTCGATGATAAATTCATTATCCCGAAGTTTCTATTTCACTTGTTACTTTTAATTTAACTAAAATGTTATTTCTAAATGGATTCATTTGAAGTTTTAGTTGATAGAAATGCATCGTTTAGCAAGCACTTTTAAATTTATGCTCCCAACATTAATATATCTCAATTGAAACATTTAAAACCCTATTATAAAATATATTGTCCCAATTTAAAAAATCTGTTAAATACGCTCATCACGAACAATGTGTTTTGTAACAACCTAAAGTTTATTTTTTTATATTCGTACTTAATACAGTCGTGGTCAACTAATTAGGGACATGCAAGATAGTGAAGAACAATAACCGGTTATGTACATACAAATATAAAACCCTATTGATTTCTCAGTAACTATTATTTGCATAATTTGGTCCGATTATTATGCTTTAAATGGCTGTAAATAAAAGAATAAATAAATAGAAAAAAGTATTTAATATCAAAGGTTGAACATGTATTCAATTTTAAGGTATAATTCTGTAGCTGGACATTTAATTAAGGACAGTAAACTATAATGAAAAATAGAGTTAAACAAAACTAATAATCTGCAGTATTATAATATCTTTAACAGCTCCATTTTATTACGTGTAAAATCAGTACCCAGTAGCAAAACCTTTGTTAGTAATTACCGCTTGACACCGATGTGGCATAGACATTATCAGTTTCTGGCATGTTTCGACAGGAATGTTTGCCCATGCCTCACAAAAAGCTTCATTAAGTTCATCTAAAGTTGTGGTACGATAAGTGGCTACTTTTTTCTTGATTTCGTGCCAAAGGTGCTCGATTTAAGGTCCGGGCTATTTGCTGGCCAATCTAGCACCGATACTGACTGACTGGTAAGAAACGACTTGACTGAACGGGCGGTATGTTTCGGGTCGTTATCATGCTGAAACGTCCATATAATAGGGAGATGCTCCTCAGCATAGGGAAGCATCGTTTCCTCCAATATTGCCTTGTATTGATGTTGGTCTAAGTTACCCTGAACTTTCCTCACAGGTCCCACTCCACGTCCAGAAAATGAACCCCACATTTTAATGTTTCCACCGCCATGTTTCACCTGCTTTTTTGTGAATCTTGGATTCATTTCCGCTTTTACTGGACGCCGTACGTATTGCCTTCCATCTGAAGAAATCAAATTAACCTTGGTCTCGTCAGAGAATAATACATGTTGCCATTGGGCGTAGGTCCAATGTCCATATTTACGTGCAAACGCCAAACGAGCATTTCTATGTTCTTTCTTCAACAACGGTACTTTGCGAGCCACTCTTCCGAACAACCCTGCTTCTACCAGACGTCGTCGAACGGTCCTCGCTGAGACACCAGCTCTTTCGTCTGTCCCAAACACTTCGTGTTTAATTAAAATAGAGCCTAGAAACGGATCTTTCTTAGCTAACCTGGTTATCATTCTATCTTCTTGCGGAGTTGTTTTTCTCGATCTTTTTGTTCTGGGCACATTTAAATCTGTTTTATTGCGTCTGACATGTTGCACTGCATTGTATACCATAGTTTTTGAACAATTTAAATGTTCTGATATCCTTCGGTATGGCCAACCATGCTCGACAACAAACTTCATGATAATTTTTCGTAGTGTTGGATCGCAACTTTTATTTTAACCCATTTTTCTTCAAAATATTTTTCAAAACTTAAAATAAATATCGGGATTGCCGCCAAAACTACCACGAAACAATAAGAGAAGAAGTAAAAAAGTATTGAGATTCAAATTTTGAAAATAGAACGCAATATCTCAGTGTCCCTAATTAAATGGCCAGCCAGCATTATTTGAACAAATAGCACTACGATAATCTATCAGCTATACTGTAAAGAGGTTTAATGAAAGAAAAAATGTATGGAGAAGTTTTATTGCATTTTATATTGTTCATAAATGAAAAAGTAAATTATTTGGAAACAAGATAATGCCACGCGGTATAGAGAAATATAAAATATACAATTTCGTATTATTTTCAAATAAAAATATGCTGTGGGTCTAAAGATATTGGTACCTAACCAGACCCCATTTTTCGACATTTTCAGCGGTTCTTGCGACGGTAAAAACGTATTTTTTTGAAAATGTTGTATAGAACTGGCCAGTTTTTATTATCTACTATTAAAGATGAATATATTATCAGTAATTTTGTATCATTATGTCCTCACAATTGTGATTCCTGGTTTTTAAATCGGTACCTGAAAATCATTGAAATACGTGTGTGAGTGTGAGCCGGGCCTTAAATAATTCCATTTAAATACCACCACTTCAGACTGATCTCAACACTTGCGAAAAATAATCCAAATCGTAGCTCCAGACTCTCAGATCCTTTGCGATGTCTCAAGGGGTTGGTCAGAGGCACGTAGTAGGAGACACGCAGGCAGTAGTTAGCATTCTATGGAATTTACCTATGTAAAACTAATAGCGAAATGTAGTTCATTACCTACGAGAAAAACGTAAACTGAAACTACCCACGGAACTTCCTTGGGTTGGGATGGGATTTTCCAGAATAATACATTTTATTTAAGAATAAAGACTGCATTGAGTCAAGAACAATCCCTAAGGCAATTGTACTCTCCCAAGTAATTTTCACAATCGGATTACGTTCAAAATGATCAGATACCCTCGAGACCAGGACAATCTTATTACTTACAGGTGCGAGCTGAGAAGAGCAATTTTGCTTCGATAAAGATTTTGTACTCTTGGTGGTTATTCATTTATAAATATTTTCATTTACCTACAATACAATTTATGGTCAGTTACACGGCAATATACCTACAAACACTTGATAAATTATGCGCATTTTTATAATGCTTAATTGAAATTCATTCATACGACTAGATAAAGTCATTAATTTATCATATTATGATTAATGTATCGAATTTCTAATATATTTATAACGACGTCCAAAAAACCATAAATTAAAAAAAAAGACTTTGAAACAGGTTCTCAGATTCTCAGTTCTCACACTTCCATTATCAAAACAAACTAAATTCGCCATGCAATTGAAATACTCATCACAGAGATAAACGTCGACGAGATCAGAAATGATCTATCTATCACTCTTCTGATTCGAATCATTTTCCCTAAAAAGTGAATTTGTTAATGGTCAACCTTGGTGATGTGATAATGAACAACTCGGTGGTCTCCGTCGTTATCGACTAGGTTCGACAATAGAAAACAGGCCCTCTAGGCGTTTGTAAGACTTGTTTCTAGAAGTCCGCAATAACAATTATCACCAATGATATTTTTTTCTACATGTTGTGCCGACCCCGCATGCAGTGGGATAATAAGAAATAGTATCACGACTGTAGTATCCAGGTACAGACATCCTCTCAGATTGTCAGGCGCTCAGATCTTTGAAGATGTCTAAAGGGGGTAGTGAGAAGCACATTCAAACATTTTGTATGGCACACTTTTTGAAGTAGGCAAGCGCGGATAAAACTTTGTGGGCACTTTGGGCACGCCCACAACCCTAATAGACATGTGAGGTCTCAATTATATTTTTGCAATTTTAAAAATCAAAATATAAACCAAGACAAGCCCAACAAGCCAAGTGCTTGTTGGGCCACGCACAATGTGGGGTTTCGTAGTTGACACAGCTAACAACGTTTTATTAAGTAATTTTCATGGTATTTGTTCTAAAACAAATAGTTATTTTTTTAATAATTGTTGTTATTTATGATTAATATGGGGTGTGTTTTATGACAATTCAAATATGTATTATAACTATACTAGTCAGCTAAAAAAATCATACTTAAAAAAAACACAGTATTCACTCAAACGCATATATTTATTGTTTGTATTTTTATATTTTTGGTGCTCCATTTTTGTTTGTGTATTTGTTTAAATTATAAATTAATACTATAATAGTTTAGGACTCGCGAACGCGCACGACCTCCATTAATGGGCAATGAGGAGCTCCGTGCGGCTCTCGAGGCCCGGGCAATGAGCTCGGCATAATAAATAATACAAAAAGAATTTAACGAAAGACCATCGGATGGTTTTCACACACTCACACGCTCCACACACGCTAACAGTCTTACATCTACACAATATCACTAGCTATACAGAATGCGGCGAGGCCGCGTGCACTGAACCATGATGTGTAATGCGGGGTAAGGGTATTCACTCGAAGTGAGAGCCCTTGAGCTTCTTGAGGGCGTTGGTAAGATGCAACATCTCAGTGTTGAGCTGCCAGACAAGCGTTTCGAGCTTGTCCACGGAGTCCAGCACTTCCACACGCTCTGTGTGCGGGTTGAAGCGCACTTCGAAGGGTCGCGACATGGTCGACACCCAACGTCTAAAGAAAAAATAAATTTATTAATAACCCAAGTTATAAGAAACAATGAAACAACATTGTTAAATAGTTTTAACTATACTCTCGTAGTTACCTGAATTTTTCTTTGGCATCTTCAAAGCTCTCAGCTACGTAGTAAATTGGCTGATACTCCTGGTCTTGGTAGGGTTGCACCGAAGTGCTCGCTGGCTCGAAAGGTCTCAGTTCCGGCTTATCGCTGAGAGCATGCAGGAGTTCTCCAATTGAAGATAGCAGTGCAGCACCGTAAGCCTTAAGTTGGTGATTTTCCTTGCATAGGCCGAATTCGACGGTAAACCAGTAAACCTGCGTAAATTAAACTATTCTCAAAACAGAAGAAGCGACACGCTGTGTTAATAATAACACAATAAGTTGGTAATAATTGTTCAACTAATTTCGCCATGGCATGGGCCCATTTTACAAAAAATAACAAAATTCGCAACTTTTTTTAAGAGTTAAATCATGTTAAACTTACAGTGGAAAGCTTTTCGATTTCCGGATCAGATGCACCGAGTGAAGCCAAGCCGATCTCCTGAGAGAATTGAGCGAAGCTTGGATCAGCCAGCAGAGGGATGTGACCGAGAAGCTCGTGGATGCAGTCACTAAAAATAAATTGCAAATTAAATTTCCGTCTGCAGCAGCTCTATGTTATAAACACTTCATATATTCTGCGTTCATAACTGTATTAACAAGCGGGATGTGAAACTAATAACTTTAGACTTTGCCATCTAGTCGGGCTGATGCCTATTAATGTAGTCCACTACCGGAGGAGTAGTTCAGTAAATGTTGCCTTTGAAGCTGTAAACTGCTTTACGAAGTCACTTCAAGGAAAACTCAATTAGGAACGAAACATTTAACAACGTTACAGTTCCGACAGTGAGCACCGTCCTCTTTGTGCGACCGGAAAATTATTTTACCTTCCGACTTTATTTTATCAAGGATACGAACAGTCTCTCACTTGTAATAGCAAAAGTGTGTACTCGTAAAATTAAATGAATCGTTTTAATTAATTCCTAATACACGTCTGGTTTGTCTAAAGTTTGAACCATTAACATGGTATTGACAAGGTAACGATTGCGTAAGAAAACATAAATAAACGTACACTTTTTGTAAGACAAATAAGTAAACCCGCTAATCACTATTTATTGAGGAATCACAAGAAGGTGCTTAGTTTAATCATAAAGTACCTTAACGTACATAAAAATCACATCGCACCAACATATATAAAAAACAATTATTTAGAGAATATGTCGCTTTCCGCACTATGAAGCGGTGTCGCGATACGGTGCGAATTGTGATGCGGCGTCCAAAGACCACTTTCGGAATGAACGCGGACACACAGCTTGTGCACGAGGGGGAGGTTCATTCTCAGTAGTTTGATTGACAATTAGTTTATTGTTAAAGTGATACTTTATATTCTTACTAACTTTATCATCACTAGAAGTGCATGAGGAGTGCAGTCGTCTACTATAGCGTGTGTCGTAGTCTTATATTGCGGGTAGTTGACGCGATAGCGTATGGCGCTCTTAAAGGGCTCTCAGGTTAGAGCTTACTGCATCAGTGAAACGAATAGTTAGAAATTATACTTACGGTTCAGGTGTGTGGAAGGGAGAGTTGGCGTGACGAACGTATTGTGTAGATTGGAAGACTCTGAAGGCGAGCGAAGCGAGGAAGTCGCGCGCGGTGAGCAGTCCCGCGGCAGGGCGTAGCGTGAAGCCGGTGTGCTGGCGCAGGAAGTTGCTGACGTCATCCAACTGCGGGATGCGATGCGGTACAAAGATATCGGCTTCCTGCAGCTTGCCAAACGCATCCTTGTACTCCTTGCAGGCGTGTTTCGGCATCAGCTCTAGCACGGTGTTGAACACTCGCTGCCAGGTCGCGTTTTCGCTCTCGGTGTACGACGTGGACGGTATCAGGTCTCCGTATTTGTAGGCGAAGGCGATCTCAGCGATCTCCTTCCTGCGCTCTCTGTAGGTCTTGTCAGCGAAACCGGGGTGGTTCATATCCAGCTCCGGCTCGTACTTAGTCATGAGGTGGTTGCAGCTATCGAGATCGGAGGCGTGACGAGGGAACCAGGGAGTCTTGCTGGAGATGTTATTTTCCATGACGAGGTTTATTCCGGCGAAGGAAGTTGACTGGCGGAGAGATCTGATGAGTTGGAGAAGGTTGACGCGAGACATGCTTACTTTAACAAGCGCATCAAACTGGACGCCCTCGATTTGGGAGGGACGAGTCTCAAGGTGCAGCACGCATCCCTTGTAATTTTCGATGGTTTTAAGGATGCGCGCAAGAGATCCCATACCCTCACGCATGCGAAGAAGTATGACCGCTTGCTGAATAACCTGCTCAGCCTCAGCTGATTCAGATGCAGCATTTTGCAAAATCACCTCCTCTTCGGTCAGAGTGTAATCTGTAATTAATTTCTAAAATCAGCCAATGCTAAAAATTTAATTAGTGACGGAAGCCTTTATCCGTTACCAAATTCGAGTAGGTCTGGCTTGTAGGTATTACGAACTTATTATTAGATATTCTATACATAATACTAACCATCATTGGCTTTCCCGACGTCATCCCCTATGTCTGCATCGGCTAAAACGTAATAAAATAAACGTAAAGAACAAAAAAAAAAAAACAAAATGCAAAAAAATAATAATAGAAACGTAATAAAAATAAATGTAATGTAAAATATTACCCAGGTGACCATTCTTGGTTTCATCCTGTTGGGTGCCATCTTCAACAGTCGGGGATTTATCGCCATTACCAATGAGCATATCATCTTGGATGTAATCGGATTCCAAGCCAGAGTCTAAATTATGTGTAAAAAAAAACAAAAATTAACAAAACAAAGAAAAAAAAGTTCATACCTAAAGTTATTGTGAATTGGGTAGGCATTCAACGCGGATTACAAATTCAGATTTATCATGTCGTAAAATAATCTTTACTTTAAATCAACATAAGAAATAAAATAAAAACCGTAGGTAAAGCTTTTAATATAATACCTACCTACTCGCACCTACTTATTAACAGTTGTAGGTACACTCTGTTTTTACAATGCTGGCCGTGGACCAACTTTCAGTCAGCGTTAAGTCTAAAGCTGCAAAAAAAATGTCTACGAGGTTCTTTTGCGAAAATTCACTCTCACTCCGTTCTCAGTGTATCTGAAAATTCACTCTCACTCTCTGCTCTCAGTATATCTTGAGACTACTTCTATTACCTATAAAATGTTGGAACCTACCATTGGCGCGGGCGCGAGCCTCTTCAAGCACACTTTGTTTGGTCTGTTTGACAACCAGGGTTTCGAAGCGAGCGTCATCTACAAGCGAACGACGGCGAGATGGGTAGCCGTTCTGCAACAAATAAAAAAGACCGTTTGAGTAAAGGACCCTCAAAATTTTTAAAATACACCTTTTATACATAGCTTACTTAGTGAACTGTTACACTAAGTAGTTACAGTTACACTGTGTCAAGCCGAAGCCGATCCCTAGTAGTTCAGTAAAAATAAAACCTATGTCTATTTATTCAACGTTAAATTCGTGATTGAAGTGTTGTGAAGTGTACTTCTAGTTAGGTATTAGGGCCAGCTGCACTATATTATAAAACGTCGAGCACTTTGTTCAACATTTAAATAGATCCAGCGAATCTGAGTGCTCATTCGAGATTAGCCGCATTCAATGTTATTGATCGAGTTTTCATCCATGTATTTGCAAAAGTTACGCAGCTTTAAATCTATAACTAACTTCAGCTATAGGAGATAAGTTATGGTTTTAATTATTCAAACTAAAACAGAAACACGATTGGTTAAACATTTCTAAGTATATCGATTTATCATTCTTCCAATTAAGAAGACATATCTTATTACCTATAAAAATATTTTACGCTACGACAACGGGAGGAGCTAAAATTGCAACAAATCTTTAATTATCATTAAATAGATTCATTTAACTATGCTTTGCTTTGGCGTGTTGAGACTTATAATAGAATTAAACAGAATCGCTAAAATTAGCGTTTTAATTATTGTTTATTGTTTTTCTGATTATTGTTACCAACATCAGTAATCTTTGGAACAAAGGCTTTTGTTTTCATTAGATCATTATTGCGCGTATTTAATAAGGGGTACTGTAGAAATACAGTTAAGGCTTAAGTATGTTTTTCGTACCTAGTGAGACACACTGGTAGAATTACGTTCTTACATTCGTCCCGTAAATTTATTGATATAAGAAGAAAATAGAATATAGAGAGAATATATATTGAAATAGGTATCTACACATTTTTTCCTTGCTTTACTTCACTTGGATCCAAAGATCTCGGAGCCGAGCGCTCTAACTTAAACGATGGACCTTTTGGTAATTTTGTTGTATAATTATTAGGATCCAAATTTTAGTGCATTTTAATCCTATTGGTCAACACAATCAACTATGTACTCGCAAAAATATCGCGCGTGGATTATTTAATACTATTTTTTAATTTCCTAAAATACGAGTTCCATTATTCAACTTGTAACAAAACATAAAAATAGAAAGGTACAACTCTAGTCTAGCACAAAGGAAAAGCTAAAAATATTTTTCTCCTCCTAAATCCTTATAAATATAAAGCGGTCAAATCGCATTATATTTCATGTGAGAGCAGGAATTGCTTTTACGGAGTTCCTAAGCTTATTTCCTGCGCGTGTCCGGAGGTAAAGTGCTACCATTATATTCCCGCCTTCACTCCACCGGATGCGACGTCATACGAATGAAATCCCTTTCAAAGGAACTGAACTTTCTGGACCGCTGAGCTTGAATGGAGCCAATTATTATAACTGAAGCGTACTTTTTGAACAATTTGTACTATTAAGCGTTCTTACTTTGTCAATGACTTTCAAACACTTCTATTATTACCTATCGTTGGAAAATATATAGCAATGTTTGTTGTGATATAGGTACCTAAGAGATGCACGTACTTTTATTGAGGTAGGTATTCATTTACTCAATTGTGTTAAGGATTTTTGTGCTATGGTTGGTGCGAGATTTAAGCCACAATTGTATTGCCTAGGATTCATTTAAATTGCGGATGTGGATTGATATTTTTCAATTTTTTATACTAATAGTAGCTGTGTCTATCTGTCTGTTTGTGACGTTATCACGGCCAAATCTTGTTGCTGATTGTTATTAAATTTAATTTATAGATATTTTATAGTCTTGGGAGGGACATAGGCTACTTTTTTTTAAATAAAAATTTGCTTTCCAAGCATTTAAAAAAAAACATGTTTTGTATAAAACCCAAACTATTGATTTATTCATAAGATGTCTATGTAGATAGGTACTAGTTTATGAATTAAATAGGTAATAATGTTTAAAAACTTTCCGTCTCTCTTAGGAAAACCCGATTGGTGCATAAATGTGAGCAGCACAAACTTGAGGCAAATTTTTAGAAGTGGATAATAATGGGCTTTGTCGCTGGCGTTTGTGAGTTTGACATGGTTATGCCACTGGCACGGTAATTTCCGTCGCGTAACGCTTAGGAGCGCGCGCGGCAAGACCTAGCATTTTCCACTAGAGTGGCCGTGCGGTCCTAACTATGTGTGTCAAGGGTTGTGCTAATCACACTCTATTGTTACTGAGCCCCTGAAATGCACTAAGATGATAATCGTTTGACCTAAAACTACCTCAAGATCTCGGATAATTGATCTTGTTTGTCCTCAAACTCTACCTTCGATTTTACTGTATTACTTATCAACTTTGAATTCACCCGTTATGCATAACGCATTATTGAAATAGCTGTGCCGTCAAGATTGCGGAAACTGGAGTTAAAGGTCCGCCTAACTGGAGCGGGTAGATTCGGAATCCGGTTAGTATAGCCTTGGTGTGTCCGAGTGGCCACTTTACCATTCCAATCTGTCGGCGGGCAATTAAGCCGAGCGCTGACCGGCGGGTTTACCCTCCATACGCACTCTATTGTCTTTACATCAAATGCCTGACTGATTGATTACCTTTAGAACGACATATTTTTGGTATATTTTTAAACATTCCTACTAGCTAACCATAATAAATAGCGCGGATAGGTTAATCTTCAGCATCAAATGAGAATTAATATATGTTTTAAAATTATATACCTATCTTTGAAGCAATATAATACATTTAGGTATATGCGTGCTGATTTTCATTTATGATAAAAGTAATTAGTCCAGCCGTCTTTGTTGTTAAATTTAGGTAGGTACCTAATAAAATAATGACTGGTTGCCGGTCTTTTGAATAATTAATAACCTACGAATAATTCGACCGCCAAGAAGCACTTCAATTGGTCAAGGACATCTCCAAAGTCGCTATTCATTTTACAGATCAGGTTTACTATACTTGCGTGACGATGTCTAATTAATTACCGGGGAAACAAAAACACCTAGTTATTGCAACTCGATCAAACAAAGAAGGTCAATACTGTTTCCATAAAAAGGAGTTTAATTAGAAACAATTACATTAAAAAAAACTAATAATTAAACCGACTTCAGCATGTTGTTATAAGTCTAATACAAAATTTAATCCCCTATTTTTCTCTCTTGAAGGTGATATTTTTTCCTTAAATTTAAATGGGACCAAACAGGAAGTATAAACCTTAAACCAAAAAAAGATTTTACCAAATCGGTCAAAAAACGACGAACGCGTAGTTCTGAGGTAACAAACATAAAAAAAACATTCAACCGAATTAAGAACCTTCTCCCTTTTTGAAGTCGGTTAAAAATTGAGCTGCCTTGACCGTTTGCAACGGTTTTTAGATAGCTCAACTGTTTGTTGTACTTATAGTTTGTAAATACTGTGTAACTTGATATCAGGATAAAATAAATACTGATGGTCCTCTTTTAAAAACTAAACCGACTTTATGTACGTGGAGGATTGTTGGCCGTAAATGCCTCATTGAATCTGAAACTAGCGTTTATTATCGTGGTCTTCTTCATCCATTTTACACCACTAAATGATACTTTCTGAATGCAAATGTTTGACTTGTTGCTGTAAATACTAAAATCGCTATAATGTCGGCAAACAATATTTGAGGAGTTTCCTTAATTCCTCATCCAGATCCAGATCCAGATTTCATCATCAGAACTAAACTTTGATTACAAAGGGATTGAACGGGAACATGCAAAAAAAAATATTATTATATAATATTTTTCCAAATCGGTTAACAAAATGACAGAGTTTTGAAGTAACGAACATAAAAAATACATCCGACTTGAGAACATCCTCCGTTTTTTTGAAGTCGTTTGTTTTTAAACGCTACTAATTGCTACTATTGTCTTTTGTGTTTTTTGGCAAATTCTAGGCCGAAGAGCCATAGTGTCTCATACAAGACAAGATCTTTACAAGTTGCTGTGGACACAGTGAGCGTTGCACCGCCTTGTATTACGACCTTCGATGGTCAAGGAAATACAATCAGATGCTAATTATAATACACAATTTAATTACAACTGTTTGTTATAGGCCCAGTTATCGCATAGCGTATTTTTAACAACTAACTTAAACGTACATAAGATCGCTTCGCTAAAATATAGTTAACGTATAACATTTGGGTTAGTAAAAATTGTTTTTCTCTTTTATCTATACTAGTTTATTCAAAGCCCTGTATTAGTACCCCTAACTGCTTACTTGCTGTGATAGGCACGAAGTGGCCATAAAAGTGAGTTAAAACACAGGATAAGATACTAAATGTACAAGGTGTGATTGTTAAATCAGTCAAATGTAGTCTTTTTTCCCGTGTTACGTAATACACCTTGGCTTCCACTTAGTCTCACCCTTGTTTCTTGTCTAAATAAAAACATTTCGCAAAGCTAAGTACGTCATTCACCTGCATCTGATTGTTAACAGCATTACGGAATTTTTAAAAAGATATTCCGCGAGATAATCATGCTGTAATTGCAATAGAATTGGAACCACGAAGTAGCGATTACGACGCTTGCGCCTTGAATATTGACAATGCTAATTAATCTTCCTTTAGACAATTAGGTATTATGAGACGGCTTTATCTGCAATACTCACGAACAGTTTTTGAAAATGTTTGTTTGTACGGGAATCTACTATGGGTTTTTATTCGACTATAATATCTCATTACAATGTAAATTTAAGTATCATTCAATAATATACGCACGTTTCACAGCAATTTCGATAAAAAAAAAACGTTTACCTACTTTTCGAGTATGTATAATAATTAACTTAAATTGAGCAGATATGAGCAGATAACTATGTCAAGACGCAAATTCCTTCACAAAGTAAATAATGTGGCGAAATTTTAAGCTTTTGCATTTATTATTTTTAACGACAAAGGTACTCATTATTTTATAAGTGTTTGCGTATATTTTGTAAATACATAGTTTATTCGTCTGAGTTTTACCTACCTACTTTCTCACGGTTTCTTTTGTCGCTCTGTTGTTTTTTTCTGAATCATTACTTATTTTCTCATTTTAAAAAACAAATTGACATTTAAAAATAAATGTTGTGCTGAGTGATGTTTACTGAAAAGTATATTGGTGTGATTTATAATATGTTTTGTGTGTTTTACTGAAAGTTGTTATAACTTTTGATATCAATGACACCTATTTTTAAATACAAGTAGGTACATAACAGCTGAAATTAACGAGAAACTTTTCAATTAGATTATTATAAGAACTTTAGAGTTTTTTAGATATATTTAAATATTAACAATTTTATGTCAGGGAAAAATATATTGAAGATATTGATATTGAAATTTAAGAATGTTGGCTAGTTTTAAACTTATAGGTTTTCAAAACAAGCGCATTAAATAAAATATGGGATTATTTTCCTTGGTAATAAATGCTTTTGA
Source organism: Hydriomena furcata (assembly GCA_912999785.1). NCBI lineage: Eukaryota > Metazoa > Arthropoda > Insecta > Lepidoptera > Geometridae > Hydriomena > Hydriomena furcata. The sequence goes on from OU538821.1 coordinate 9,397,474, forward strand.
AATATGATACTTAAGTCTAAACTATTAGAAAAATTGTCTGAAAATAGTAAAACTAAAAGCGCTCTTTTCTATGGGATAATTGAAATTTGATCAAGTCAACGTTTGTCGGGTTATCTAGTAGAAAATATAAATGTTAACATTGACTTAGACCATGATAATAATGCGTTATTCTCAGTCTATGGTTGTTTATATATTTGTCTATATTGATAAATAGTAGTTTAAAGAAGTTTTAATAGGAATATGATTGTGGATTAACGTTAGCTGAAAACACTTGAATGAACGAGTTTTCATGGTCGGTCACATAATTTAAGTAAATATAAATTACTTGGATTACTAAAACTAATACTGAATTATAAGAAAAGCAAATAAAACAAAACTCAACGATACACTTCGCGATGTTCACGTTAATATTCCAAATGACCGTCCACAAAAACTGATGTGATGATGATAATCCTGAACTGATGTGGAATGGAGCCAGCAGGACGCGGGTCTACCCTGAGTCCTGCCGGTGAAGGTGTGCTCCTCACCTCGATGCTATAGGACTTCTTGATGGCGAACATTTCGCGGTTCTTCTGAGCTGCTGCGACGGCCATTGCTTCTTGAAATCACTCCACTGGTTACTATTGGGCCTGAACGAGGGTTCACTGCGCGTTTAGCTAGCGTATTGTCTGCGAGAGCTTTCGGTCACGACCACTGGCTTGTGCCTGTCTGTCTGCGACTCGAGCAGTCGGATTACTATAGCTAACTAAACTTTGGATTGCAAACAGACCAATGCATGATGACCGTTCGCAAGAACAGTTTAAATAGTGTTAGGCGCGCGCCTCCCACCCCGCAGCACCTTTCGTAGCGCATGCGTCATTACCCTCGCCGCGCGCGCCCCTCGTGCCCTCTTTGAGGCTCCGAGATCGTACCTCCTAACCCTCAACCCCTTAATTTGGCAGTTGGAATACCCTCATCCATTACTAAAATCTAATGATATATTTTTTATTTTTTCAGTTTTCATTTACTTCCGATTGATGACGTAGGCCCTGCTACGTCCGGATCTATCTTACCTATAGGATAAATCATTTTTAATTATCCAAAAATTCTGTACTTACCCACAACTTGAGATAGTTGTTCTTTAATGTAAATGTATAGAAAATGTTGTTTTTTTTTCATTTTCCCTAATGGGGATGCCACAGGTGTCAAAGAAGAGGAGAATCTTGACACATTATTGTAAATTCTGAACTAACTAACAACTTAAGATTAATTGTTCTATAATGTAAATAAGGTTTAGAAGTTAGAAAATATAATTAGAGTTATATTTTATTATAAGTACTTTATTTCCCCCAATGGGAGAATGATAGAATATATATTTGAAGGCTTTTCAAAAACTACCACTAAGTGTAGGTACCTATCAAACTATAAAACTGTATTCCCAAGCAGAATACATTCTATCAGTTCTATAGGCACTCAATATTAGTTAAAGATGAAAGGGGTTAAAAATGGTGTAAAATAACTGCGAAACAACAGCCACTTTAGTGTTTGGATCACTGTATTATTAGCTTATCGGTTAAAAATACCCAAGATTGTGAGAAAGGTAAACTGATGGTTAAACAATTCAAACATTTACCAATTATTATATAATCTCTGTAAATTACTTATCGTGCTATCAGAATTGGATATTGTGGTTTTATTTATTACAGTTTTACGATTTTCAAATGGATCGCGTGGACATTGCGGCGAGGTTGTGTAGATAAAGAAAATCGACATCTTTATTACATAGATATAAATAAAATTGAATAATTAATTTGATTGTACTCTTATGAGAGTACATCTATTTGTTTGACAGATTATATTGTCGGCAATATTTTTTTCTTGGAATTCTCATTAATGAATTACTACACCTACGTCACGTATTTGGAATCCCCAAGCGTAGTGTACAGACATTCTCTTAGATTTTTAGGCACCCATTCGTATGAGCCGGTGGCCGACTCAGGTGAAGTAGTTTTTATGGCTCACAAAGACCTATATAATATACACAGTAAGTACTTAACGTATATGTAGCGTGGTAATATGTGGACTGCCATAAGTGACAGGTTGCAAGCCTATAGCCGGTTGTATAATTTTATATTTTTTTCAGTTTATTTACAATGTTTTTCTTTACAGTTTGATACATTACTCATGAATATCCAGAGTAAAAGACAATCAGCATAAATTGAATTTGACGACCTCGGATGCGTGGTAGACTAGTACCCAACTGAGAGAACGAATGTTGCGTTTTCGATCCCTGCTGCGAGACAAATGTTTGCATGATCTGCAAATATTTTGTTCTCTGATTGGAACTAGAAAATCGTAAATACGAACGATAATCCTAGTAGGATCAGGACTATGTATGTGATGTTTTTATTCATTTATTTATTTATCATTGAAATCACAAGGATGATTTTGAAAATTATTGGTGCGCGGCCAGATTTAATCTTATGACCTTAAAATAGGAAGGCAAGGACGTTACTATTAGCTACTCTTACAAAGGTGCTCCTAGACTTAAGGACCTAGAGAAATAATAATAAAACTAACCTACTTGTCTGAATACCATAATAAACAAAACATATTTAAAAAAAATTACTTAATAATTTTTACTAAGTATGCGCTAATCTTAGATTTTTCATTTGCGTTCAAGTAGGTGAAAATAGGTTAATAGGTCGGTATGATTGATAGTCTTGGAAGATTTTTTACGTCGTTATTTTACGTCCTTTGGTGTGTTTGTTTAGTAAGACAATTAAGTTTGCAAATTTAGTGCTATCTGATTGTAAAATTATAATTTTATCGTTGATCTTGTACTGTATTTTACGTAACCTAAATGATTGTTGTTTTGTTTGCTGAATTATTGTAGATAGTTAGGTACTTGTAAAAAATAATTATCTACATCCAAAACATGTTAAAATGTAATGCCACAGAGGTTGGCAGCTTTTGAATTTCATAATCATGTCCTGTTTCTGCTAGCCATATTGTAGCCAGCTAGCAGTTTTAATATTTGGAAAAGCCTTTATTTAAGTTTCATTTTACCTTTGTTACTTATTTGCTGCATTCATCATTACAATATACGAGTATGTCACCTGTTGAATATGCAACATGTGTGCAAATATTGTAACGTAGAAAAACGACAAACGTATTATTATTTAATTCAGGCATCATGATTTTGGAATTAGTCCATTGTTATGCAGTTGAAAAAATTACAGCTGTCAAGAGTTTTCTGAATGCATCCTGTACCTTTGTCATATTAAATCACGTCACATAATGATAGTTATTATAATGAAAACCGCATGAATCGACCATAGACTTAGGTAAATAACATAAACCGACATAAAATCTTTGAAGTTAAATAATTAAACATATGGTTCATACATTCGATGAATGTTTGTTATAATTCTTCCTTTATGTCACAATCATCGGCAAAGTTCTAGGCAATTGCGGTTCATTACCTGTGATTTCCAGGAATTTACAGATGTCTCTTTAGAGGTCACAAGATTTGTTCGTCATTGATTTGCAAGTACTTATTAAAAATGCAAAACCGACTATAAAATCAAACATGATTACGCGATTGATATTATTGATGCGCGTCTTAGTTACGAGTATGTCGTAAGTTTGGGTTTTCCTGTGTTAAAATTCGGAGTTCAATAACTTACCTACATTTATTTTCCTTACAATTTGTTGAAAATTTTCATTTTCATTTGTACCTATATGTAAGTTAATAATATCTTGCACCACAAGATATTATTATGATTACAATAACTTTCATAGCTGGAATTCCCGTAACGAAATCGAATAGGGTGCGTTATGCTATAGCCCGTCGATGTAATTAAGATAAGTAATAAATTTATAGTTGCTTGAATGGCCTTTCAATTTCCCCTAATTCATCGTATTCGTGCTATATTAGACCCAAAGTGTCAAGGTCTTTCGGAGAGACGCCATCAAAGGATACATAATTTCTTACTGGATATTAGTTTCTCAAAATGGTTGGTTTCTGTCGTTTAAGTAGTGTAGTGTTCCATTTCATTTATATTGATATTGTTTGATAGTTGAAGAGTAAATATATTTCCGCCTTAACAACTTTCTATGAGGTAATACACTACTTTTAGAGGCTTCTTTCGTGAATTTCTGGCAGACCACCTTTTTACCGTTGATATATGGCGAACAGAGGTTCTAATACCTTCATTTAAGCTTTTTATTTGACCCCTTTTACTTGGAAAAAACCTCTTAAGTTTAGTCTGAACTTTAAATAAAACGAATTCAATTAATTCTTATTGAACCTATCAAACAATGCTGGATTTAATTTGGCATTCTTACTTTTGCTAATTTTGGATCGTAATTGTCTCGCTTCCTGTTGGGGGAAGGCGCCATGATATTTTTTTATCTTTTAAAAATGTATTTCAAGCATCTGAGATATTACTCGACAATAAAGTCGACTTATAGAATGAAATGTCCTTTTCTACGGAGTCGAATTATAAATTAAAATCACGACTCAAAAAGCATATTGTCTAAAATGGTCTTATATCGCTTTAAATAAATAGTCACATCTATTTTGTACTCGTATTGTGCAAACAGCTGTGCATGATACCTACCTATATGACTGACTGATATGTCTACTAGTTTTAATTTACCTGCTTACTTTGCCGTCTATTACTACTAAAGCAAATTATACTCAGCATACTAAATATAAGGAAAGTCACATCGTCCAGGAAAAATAATCACTCTTTCACAATTTATATTTTCTGGCATAAATATTTACCCAGTTTGAATAGTTGAGGTTTACGGTGGGAATTTATGTCATCGTACCAAAGATCCGATGGTTTTACCTGCATTTTAACACCAGACAACGTTTGCTAATAAATTATGACGAAACGGAAAGTATATGCTGAGTAAACGGCTGGGGAATCCCTCTGTGCGTGGTGGTTAACTATCTAAGTCCGAGAGAGCGACTCATGTTTCTAAACGTCTTGGCGTGATTTAGGCCTAATACGTGTATACGTGCGAGTACTTTGCTATTTGCTTGGGTATTTGTTTCGAACGGTACCTATTCTGTTTAATAGATGCGTGAAATACCCATTTATTTATTCTTATGTTTTAAGAGTTTAGGAAATTAGTAGTAGTTATTAGGGTTTATACACAAGATCCTAAGAAATATTGTTGAGTAAAAAAAGAAGACATAACAATAATAATATTGTCTCTTATGGCATCATCATTCGGTTTTTTAATTAATTCCTCTTTCACCAGTCGCCCGCAAAGGGCAGTGACTGCGGAATATTTTAATGTTGCAGTTTACCTGTTATTATAACGGGTACACTGGATAATCGATTAGGTATTTTTAATGACAATAATATTAGGTGATATTTTGAAATGTGAAACTACTTACAAACATTGTATTGGGTAAATTATATCCAATACTTAAATAGTTAATTGGTGATATTAAAAGACTTGCATTCATAATACTAGTGTGATCATGGAATCTTGAAAACGATAAACAATATAAAATATATCGGGACAATAATCTCATCGTTTTGTAGAATAAGGACCTAGGTTTACCCAACGTACAAAATATGAGAAGGTAGGTAGGTACTTATGCCATTAACACTGGCAAACTGAACGGTAAACCAATCTCGCGAGGAAATTGCTCTGCTCATTAGCACGAGAGCCACTTTAACGGATTTCCCCTCAAGCCGATATACTTATTTAAAATAATCACACTTCCCAGTAAAGTACGTTTTCAAAATAAAATCGATACGGAGCCATTTTGATGGCTCATACGAGTATACATACCTACTAAGGTGAGGGTTTAAATTTAATTGGTCATTCTGATCGGGTTTTTACTAATATTGCAAATATTAAGGTAAATATACCTACAGCTTTGTTTTTAAAGCATAGTGTTGCTTTTGGATTTTATTTAGACAAATAAAAGACATAAACAGGATTGGTCAAACTTTTCTAGATAGATTTATCATTTAAAAATGGCTCTTAGAAAACATTTTATACGTTTTGGTTACAATACCAAAAATGGATAACAGATATTTTTTACATGATTTGGTAAACATTCATATTATTACCCACCTAAATAAAGACAGTTTTTTTAAGTTTGATAGTTTTCAAAATAATGCTGTTTTATCACTTTTTGCGTCTTGTCCGGGTAGACACTGCCCATACAAAACAACAATAAATTTGAAGTACCTGGGTGAAAGCCATAGACAATATACAACATAGAATAGAGTGTTTAACTATCACGATATTAATTTATAAATTATTCATTTTTTAATAGACAAAACGGAAAATATTTATTTGACCACAACTAGAGTTATACCTAAGTTATACCTCTAGATTGTATATACCGTTTAACGCATCACAACTGTCACTAATCAAAACGTACCATAGACAAAGAATTGTATTAACTATACTAGATTAACAAGTATATGCTTAGTTATTGATTGCCAAAATTTAATTTGACCAAAACCGGGTTAGACACCACAACCGGGTCTTTGAAACTACTTGATATATTATCTACCCTACGTTTTTTTAATACATTCTTATTTAAAAGGTTTAATTATAAAGACTAGTTTACATTATCATTAAAATATGGAAAGTTAAGTCGATTCTAAATTAATAAATAATACATAGCACCCAACAGTTTACTTAAGTACATAGTAGTTTTAACCACCGTCTTTTTTATTTTAAGTTCTATCCTGTCCATCCAAAGAGCCTGGAAGAGATCGCTGTTAGCGATAAGGCCGCCCATTGTTTACACTGTTTTTATATCATTTTTTGTTGTGTATTTTTGTTATGGTGAACAATAAAGTTATAATCTATAGTCCCTGATTACACACTATGATTCTTTGTTTCGTAGATATATTTTACCACAACACCCAGTCCAGGAACAAATACACAACATATGGTACCCGTTCATTTTACCGACAAACGTTTCAAAACTCTTCATTACAAAACCAACGTTTCGGAACCCTTTCGTTCCACATCTCAACTTTCCGCAACTACATCACTACATAAATAATTCACTTGACAAACGTATTATTACAAAACTATTAATTTCATAACTCATCACATCATAAATAATTCATATCGCATAGTATTCATCACGCAAATGTTCAGTTCAAAACATATTATTTCAAAAACAATTCATATCATAACTATATCAATTCTTAAACCAACACTTCGCTAACCAACGTTTCCCAAATGCAATGTTTCGAATACATATTTTATTAAAAAAAAAACTTCATTTACGTGCTAATTTACTAGTACTAAGATGTGATATGCATGGTTTAATATTGAGGTAAAATAAAATAAATTGCACAATATTTCTAATCAACTAGTTTTTATTAATGAAGTGCCTATGCAAAAAACATCACTACAAACGACACTGTCGGTTAGGTTAGGTTAGAACTGTGACCCGCCGCCAGAACTGAAATGCTGTTATTTTACTAGTTTAATGTAATTAACTTTATCTACACTAATGTTGTAACATTCTACTTATGTTTCCAATACTTGACTTATAATTACTACTGTTATAGCGCAGACAACAAAACACTCAATTTAAGCAATTTCACATGATGGTATAATATCCACATCGATATCGTAAAATCTCATTATAACATCAATAAAACGCGACCAATTAACCTGGCGAGCCTTATGTCAAAATCCTCATACAAGTTGTATAAAATGTTGATATTAGGCTGGCTTTTGAAAACAGTTGGGTTATACGTGAAACTACTAAACTTACATACACAAAACTCTTTGGTAAGATCTTGTGCCAATTAAATAAAAAAAAAACAGCGCGCGCTCGCTCCTGATTGGCCCTGCGCGCGCAGCTGCTTATTGGTTAGATTTTAATGGCGGCAAGTTCACTGTGACAATACAATACACGTACGCGTGAATTTAATGTTTCGCAATGTGTTTTGTTTTTAAAATACAAATTAAAAGTTAAAAATGGATAGCGACGTTAGTGAAGATAAAGTAGTGTATGTAACTGCATATAACACGGGTATTAAAACACTCGTTACTATTATGAAACTCGCTTCGCTCGTTTCATAAACTCACACTCGTGTTTTAATACCCTTCCTTATATGACAGTTACATAAACTACTATTAGAGGCCATTTAATCATTTACCATTACCTCTTAATATTTAGTAAGATAATAAAATGTATAGAATTAAAACTTACCTGTAAGTAAATTATTTGTCCAAGATGGAAATTACAGCCGTGCAGGATTACATTCTCAAAATTTGACTTCAAGCTATTTATGGCAGCTTTTTCAAAATCTAATATGCAAACTTTTGGCTTGATTTCAATCGGGGGGCCCGCCAAGTCGAGCGCGAAGCAAACAAACACTGCCGTACCATCCTTTACAGGAACCAATTCGCCGCATTTTCAGGTCCCTATTTGAAAACCTCTGGATAATACCAGAACGCAGAAATTTTCGTCATCCAGTAAGCTATAATCACATACTTAAAATCCAAAATTTCAAGTCTGTAGGTAATTTAGTTCCGAAGTTAAGCGCAAGCAAAGTTTCGCATTTTAGTAGTTAATGGTGTGACTATAATAATAAAGAAATCGCAGTAAGAAACCTCAGACTTGGCACGACTTTGTCTAGATTTAATTACTTTTTAGAGATAAACAATAAGCTCCATCGAGACTTGGCTAGTTTTTTACAGAATGTTTTTGGTGGGATGTTATTTTCTGCTCCGTATTCCACCATCCTTTCAAACATTGTATCGTACGTCTTTTTATACGTTTGTTTATTATTAAATGATATATTTGTAAAAAAACACATTTTTGTGAAAAAATATGTTTGTAGAATAAACTATATTATGCGAAGTAAAATGTTGTGATGTTATACATTTGCGTAATAAAATGTTTGCGAAATAAAATGAATCAAAGCGTTGAGTTATGAAACGATGCATTTACGGAACGATACATTTTTGAAATAAATAGTATACGACACGTTGAGTTGCGAAATGATACATTTGCGGAATGATATATTTGTGGAATTAATAGTGTACAAAACGTTGGTTTTGAAATGAAGATTTGCGTAACGTTTGTCGGTGAAACATTAGTGAACCAAAACATATACTTAGATCATACTAACATTACTCCCGTCCCAGGAAGCAGGCCAGCACCTATTACGTCTCAGCCGCCCTCATCATCGCCCACCGCGCTATTAAGGTATTCCACTTTATACGTACTGTTAGTTGAGGAAATAAGGAACTTGTTTCGATTTTGTTCCAAATTTAGTAGATTTATGCGATTGTCTGTGTCGGTCTAGGTTTTGATATACTTTTGACGTCCCGCGGCTGCAACCGAGGAAATGACTTTTTATTACCTAGGTACGTACCTATACCTACATCCATCATTCAGCGATAGTGAACCTTAACTCGCAATTTATGTTGATTCATATTAATAAAATCACTACTTAATATAAAACAAAGTGGCTTCCCGCTGTCTGTCTGGCCCTATGCATGCTTAGATCTTTAAAACTACGCAACGGATTTTGATGCGGTTTTTAATAGAGTGTGATTCAAGAGGAAGGTTTTTATAAGTACAATACGTGCATAATATAGTAGAGAATCACTGATAATTTTAGAGGTTTCTTACATCCAAAATGTGCTTATTTATTATTATGCGCAAACGAATAGCGTCATTACTGGGCAGAGTGAGAAGCAGTCACAACAGCATACTGAAATTAATATCTGAGAAGTACGACTGCCCCATACTTCACCATTGGGTCAAAACTGTTATACCTAATTGTTAATTTTATTTTGTATATTTTTTTGTATTTGTTATTATAATGTGTGTTTGTGAAATTTTATGGACCTAGTTGTCTGCAATAAAGAGATTTAAATTTGAATTTGAAAATGACCGGCCTTACAGTTCCATTGTAGTTTAAACTCTGCCTTCAACCACTTGTAGCTGTAGGTTATGGGTTCAAGTCTTTCCCAGGACAACCATTTGTGTGATGAAGTTAAATAATTATTTATATAGTTAATGATGATTTATGTATTCAATCAAATATTTCATTTCCCGCTTTGCTTAATTTGGGGCTTAAGTGGGGCCCTGTGTAAAATATCTATCAATATTTGTACAAATTGAGAGCTTCGCGGAGCCGAAGCCTCGATTTTTGGGTTCTTCCAGGAAAAAATACAAAACTACTTTTTTTCGCTTTTATTTTCATAAACTGTATGTACATCGTTCTAATTCTTCGAAGCTAATACACAAAATTTCAAAACTTTATTCCAAAAAGGTTTTCGTAAATAATTAAAAAATATATTTTTGTCGTGCATACGTCGTACGGTCCCATCCATTCCCGGGTGAACTTTGATTACTCTTCCTTTGGGCCAGGTATTTCTCGGTAGAGTTTCGTCAATCAGGAGGACCACGTCGTTCCACGGCTGTCTTCCGCGACTACAGGGCTCCCGCCGGCATTGCAAGAGGGGGGCGTATTCACGTATCCAACGAGCCCAAAATATGTCAGCTAATTTCTGTGTGTGGCGCCATCGCTGCTTCGCACTCAGGTCCCGATCCTGGAAGCTGCCGGGAAGGGGCACCCGCGCTGGTTTTCCTATAATAAAGTGCAATGGTGTGTTAGTGTCTCTGGATCATCAGGCGATGTAGATACTGGGGTTAATGGGCGATTGTTGACGGTGTATTGAGCCTCCAGTAATAGGGTCGTCGGCACCTCCTCCGATGGGTGTCGCTCGGTTAACCAGCGCTCTCTTTACGCATTGTACCATTCGTTCCCATGCTCATCCCATAAATGGTGCGCCGCGCCCGGGGGAATATATCGCCACATAATCGCGTGGATGGTCGCTTCGTCTTTCGTGGCTTCGTGTGCCGCCTTCTGTAGCTCGGCATCAGCGCCACGCAGATTGGTGCCGTTGTCGCTGTGTATCCCGGTAGGACATCCTCGCCTCGCCATCATACGGCGCAGAGCCATTATAGCGCTATCTGCGCTCAGTGATCCAGCCACCTCTAAATGGATTGCGCGTGTCGTTAAGCAACAAATAAAGCAACATACCTTTTTTCGTGTCGTGTTCCTACGGCGACACTATAGGGGCTACGTAGGTGAAGGGCCGTTGGTGATGAAATTATAGCCTATAGTTGCCGAAGACTAATAGCTATATAATAAAAAAAGTTTCTTCAAAATCCGTCCAGTAGTTTTTGCGTGAAAGCCGGATAACAGACAGACAAAAATTTCAAAATGTTTTTTTTTGACTTGTGTTACTTGTATGAAGACCCCTAGGAGTATTTATTTTTAGTTTTTATTTAATGTACAGAATTGTACTCTTCTACATTTTTATTATTATGTATAGATACATGTTGAGTTGAGAACCTCCTCATTTTTCGTCGGTTTATAAAAAGAAACATATCAATACCGAGATGTGACTGAATAAAATAAAGATAGATAAGTTCGTTTCGGTGACGGAGTTTTTAGGCCGAAATGTAAAACTATTCGAGGTTTATCGAAGTCAAATACTTTGGGGTTTTTATAAGTTTTGTCAATGCATCTAATTTAGTGTGCTTCTAAACTCGCACTAAGTTGCGGGAGGCCTAATAGCGAGTCTTTTAATGGTTATGCGTTTTTATTGTCATCTAATAACTTTACTTCTTTTTGTTAATCGAGCGTGCGTGACTGAACTGATCTATATTGTGCAAAACGCGAAGTTCATCGGTAGGTTTTATCAATTAATTAGGTACAGCCACCTGCAATTAAGATACAAAGAAAAGTACCTGCAGTACTTTTTATAGAGATGTACTTAGGCACAAACACAGCAAAAACTCAAAAGTTGTTTTATTATTGATACGCCCAATCAAATTGTACCACTTCAACTTAGATGTTAATCCTTTTGAAAGTTAGTATCTGTAGGGACATCGTTTCGAAAATACAAAATTTAGAAGTATACACATAAATTAATGCAGGCGACTGTACTTAAACCATTAGGGGCGTAAGGAATTTAACGTGGCCATCATTGCATCTCCAAGGTAAAGTTTTGTCACGAACAGGAAAAATTATAAATATGAGAACAAACTAGAAATAATGAATAATGGTTTTCTTTTTTCTTCAAAATCATATCGAGACAATGGTGGCGATTCTGTTGTGCCCAAGCTAAAAATTTCGTAAAACAATCGATCTTATTTTTTTTAAGTTAAAGTCGAAATTAGCGTAACATCGAAATGACAGGCCTTAATATTTTAGTTATTTCTCTATTTTATTTCGCATATTTTACACATCCAAGTGTCATCTTAGTCAACACCAATTTACATGTTGATTAAATTTTGTTTGACGTTTCTCTTACGAAAATATAATTTTATTTTATGTTTAAGAACTGTCACTTTAATTTAGACTTTAACATTATAAGGAATAAGAGCGATTGTTTTTAAGGAATTTTATCCTTAGCGTGGACATTGACAGAATCGCCACCAAGTTGCCAGAATGAAAATAGTTATTTTTCACTTTGGATTCAGTTAATTAGAGTTATTATTGACCCCCCAATTGCCTGTAGCATCGCTATTATCATGGAATTTCTAAAAATAAATTTTTCGTCATTTTGTAAACTCAAAACAAAGTTGAACATTCAGTAGGGGTAGGTGTGCTTGTGCTTGCAGTTTTCGAGATTCGTCTTACTCACTCTGTACTACTCACTCCCTGGGTTTTGGGGTGAGGAACAGCATCTGCCAATTCTGATGCCCTCAAAATCAACATAACGATTGGCATCTAGCAAATAGAGTGCGCGTTGAAGAACGACCCTCGGAATCGGCTGCGCGTGGCCCCCTAACAATGACGAAGTGCACCAACAAGTATTCCGAAAGGGGTTGACGTCAGGCAGGCGGCCGGTTGTAAAACATAAACTAAATTTTCTTCGCAACATGTTGTGCCGTTAAGTGCCATTAAGTGGGAAAAGGAGAAGAAAATGATGATCAAGCAAATTCAGTCAGATTTATTCCTTAGTAACTAGTATCGTATAAAAATGTTTTTTCATTCTATTGTAACTGGTTACGAGCCTCCGGTTTCGTACACAGTCGAAGGGGATTTATGCGACAAAGTCGTCGAAAATAGAACTTCCAGATTACGCGCCATCAAGCAAAGTCATTTAAACGACGTTATATTCCATACAAAAAAGTCGATTTTAGGTAAAACTATTTATTTTTACTTACTTTTTTTTAAGTTGAGTTTTGAAGTCCTTTGAAATATATACCTATCTACCTATAGGTACTAGCTGACCCGAGGAACTATACATTAAAAGTACAGCAAATCAAATTTGGTGACATACCGACAGTAGCGCCACCTACCGGGTCCAATGGAGTTTTTAAACCATCCAGGAACCCAATGAACTATACATCCGAAATTTCAACCAAATCGGTCTAGCCGTTTAGGAGTAGTTAGGTGACAAACACACGTACAGTATTTTTATATAATATATGTTAAAAATAAAAAGATATAACGTGTTACCTATTTATTATAACATAACTAAGTACTTTTATGATCAGGAACTAATCTGAAAGAATAACGTCCGTCAACAAAGTTTTAATGAGCTCATGTTGAATACCGGACGTTTCGTAAGATTATGTTGTTTTGCGTAGTTTGGCGTGATATTTTTTTGTGACTACAATTTTGTGTTTGTTATTTTGCTCTAATTAGCTCATAGGGGCAGAAGGCCACCGGGAAATCAAACTAAGGAAATTTCTTCAATCGATGATTCATTTTAATCGAGTAGCTTGTTCTTGGTATTAATTTAAATGCGGTTATAAAAAGGATTTTTTTTTTCGATGAATGCAGAATAGTTTTTTCTCAGTAACCGCAAAACATACAGTTTTGTTTTTATGACAAGGATAACTTATGATAACATAATCTAGATAAATTAAACACAGAAACACGATTGGTGAATATTTACTCAATAGATTTTTTTCCAAAGTTGCCTCTTCAAAAACAGTATTTTAGTTTTTACTTAAAACTATGAATAGCTGAATAATTCATTTTTATACAAATCGTTAGATAATCATACTAGCTACCTAAATGACAGACAGATTTTTTTAAGTTTGATGGTTTTCAAGATATGCGGTTTTATCGCTTTTTCCGTCTTATACGGGTAGACTCGGGCCATACAAAAAACAAAAAATTCACATACCACCTACCTATAAGCTGTGGGTACGCACTAATTGTTTTCGTGCGATTTTTACCGGGTCGCTTAGTTCACACCATAATGTATTTTTGTTGGAATATTTTTTTCTAAAGTTACGTAACACCTATGTTTTTGTGACCAAGTAGAAAGTTTTTGGTCTGTCAAATTCTAACACCATTACTAAATTTGATGACTTCGGTGGCGTAATGAGCGAGTTCTATTTTGAGGCGCAAGGGGTGCGGATTCATTCTACTCATACATGCTCTAAAATATACAAATTATTACGTTTAAAAAACTAAAAAGACAACCGATGAAAATGTTTTATGGGACGATATTAGTTTTTTAAATTTTGTAAAGGAACTAAGTCCTGTATGAATATAATTTAAATGGAACCAACTTGGGACTATTCTCTACATAATAGAAAAATCATTAAAATGGTATCACCAGGACAAAGATAAATAAAATAGTTATTTGTTATACAAGAGTGCAAAGTTGCTTTTTAACCGCGTGTTCAATTTTGATGACCGAGCAAGCGAAGGATTCTAAAATTGATTCAAAATTAGAATCCTGAGCGTTAGCGAGGAAATCAAAAGAGCACGAGGTGAAAAATCTTTGCACTCGAGTGCAACACGTAACTTTTCATTCCACCTCAGCGAGGAAATGACTAAATGCAAAAAAAAACGTTTACAATCACAAGATAGGTACTTTTATTTCAGTTTAGGTATTAACTACTACATTATGACAGGTAAGTATTACAGAATAATCTTAATAATGACGTGAAAAAATGCCGCGTAAAGAACCGCGTACAAAGCAAATTGAAAAAAGAACACCAAGAAGGTTCCGAGTCTGAGTTTTTAACAAATTAAAAAAAAGTTGTATGATATATTCGGCACCATAGAGGTAGCAGTAAATAGGTTTAATGATTTTTTTAATTCACAAACTTAGTGCACACGATGTTCTAAATTCAATTTACTTTATCCTCTAGAGAATAAAAACGGCTTTTGCACTCAGATATTGAAGAGCAAAAATACTCTTTCCGAGATGGTGGGATGAAAATAAATATAATTTTTATTATATTATACATAACTTTAGATTTTGACCAAGTAATTACGTATTTTCGTATCTCAACGGAGAACCGAGTTAGAGTTAGTTAACTCTTTTTTCAAGGTGGCGGAAAATTCAGTCGTTCCCGGTCGGTAACACTCTGTCGTCAACACTGTTAGTTGACGAATGGAAAATAAATAGTTCCACTCGTTCAGTGTTGACGAACGCAACTTTTAATTTCCCTATCGTACTTATGTAATCTTGGTCGACAATTTGAAGTTAAACTTTTATAAGTTTCTCCCTTTATTTCTCCATGTAATATCCAAAATTTAGCCTTCTCGGTTCACATGCATTTCTAACCCGTTTTTCCGATGTAATGACTGGACTAAAGGTCTCACTAGCACAATAAAGAAATTAACCTTAAAATCGTTAATTTGTATTTATATCACATAATTTTTTTTCGATACATTACTAATTTATTTTTGTAGATGTAGTATCAATAGTGATGTAGACCGATGTATGCGAGAACAGTTTATTTAATTGCAATGTTAAGTTTGTCTTACAATCCAATTTACCTACATTTTCGTCAGAGCAATGTTCCTACCTTTTATTTTTGATGTACCTAGTGGTAGGACACCAAACTTTGTCGAAATTTACTCCCTAATCATTTACAGTGACAGATGACCTGGTCTTTCATTTTACAATCAAAACAAATGAGGTGGCAATTCGGCCAAAAGTCATCGAGTGACATTTACTGGGATCACTGGTAGAGGAAAACGTTGAAGGTTATCTTCTACTAGAATTCCTAAAAATCACGACATCAATTTAAATATTTAGTTCGTTTTTCCCGCTATCCGTTGATAGGTATGACCCGCTGGTTTATTTCGTAAAAATCTATATCGATTTTCATAACCATAGCTATGAAAATAGATTAGGTAGGTGCCTACCATATATATTCTTTTAATAGTTACTATGAAATTGGTATTCTCTAAAATTTATGATTTTCATAGCTACTATGAGAAAATATTAAGTACATAGGTCCTAATAATAGTTCGTAGTCAGTAAGTCTGCGCCGTTTCGATTTAGAGCCGCTCGCACGGTTGAATTCACTCATCAAAACGGATGAAAGTTTGTTCAGAGAATTATTGCGATACATAATAAATAAATAAACCAGCCAAATAATGAATCAAACTCATGAGAAATAATAAATTGTGTAGTAGTAGGAATAATATAATAAGGCTTTAATTTTTTTTATTTTTCTTGGTTTTGATGGTCCTGGCAGAAGAAGTTTAGCCACGGTATGGTCGAAACACCATCTTCATTATCGTCGTCGTCGTAGTTGAATAGAATGTCAACTCTTGCGACGTTGTTGCATGTTTGTCCACTACAATATAATGCACGATAATTTTATCAATTTACGTATAAGACGAATGTATATGACCTTAATTAATTGTAGATCGTATAAAAGTGACAAAAAGTATTGCATCAAAATGTACGTATCTCAATAGAACGGAGTTATTGTAAAAAACTGAATATAACCCTTTTTTCAAGATGGTGGAAAATGCACATAGGAAGTCTTGGTCGACAATTTGAAGTTAGGCTTTTCTATGCCCCCACGTAATATCCAAAATGTAGCCTTCCCGGTTCACATGCATTTCTAACCCGATTTTTTCCAACGTAAAGACTGGACTAAAGGAAAAAGAGATTGGTCATGAACAAGGAATTTTGAGATTTTTGAAATTACTTTTGAAATTTACTGGTGGCTCGCAGATAATAAACGGTGAATTTTCGTTATACAATAATAGTAGTTAAAATCATCGAAGATGTGTTCAACACTTTGCAGTTATTGTGCAAAATATATAAAAACATTATTAGACAAATTAATTCAATTCGCAGTTTGAGATAAATTTAAAATTTTGAAAATGTTTACATATTAATGCTACCTGAACCTATCCACTAAAATTTTAAAGGTCAAAGATATAAAATAATGACTGGAAGGTCACTTTTATACTACGTTTTAAAAACTAAAAAAAAACCGACTGCAAGTTTGTGGAACTTTGTTGACCGTGAAAGCCCTATTAAACTAGGGTTTAGCGATTCTTGTCTTATTTTTGAGTGATAGATTAATGTATAAACAATCAACATAATAATTAAAATCATTATCATTATTTCGGAACTGCACTAATTTGAACTGAATAATTCAGTGCCACCAATCACCAAGCTTTTTTAGATAGAACATCCGTTCGTAAATATTTGATGAAGACTTTTGGAGATAAATAAACTAAAACAGGGATCTACAAGCAACCTAAAGTTTAATGTTTGTAAACTAGCTGTAGCTGACCCGCTCGTAACTTCGTTTGCGTGTACTTTCATTGTTGTACTCCATCCTTAAAGTGAAAAAAGTGCGAGTCGGACTCGCACATGAAGGGTTCCGTACCATTATCTATAAAAAACGGCAAAAAAATCACGTTTGTTGTATGGAAGCCCCACTTAAATATTTATTTTATTCTGTTTTTAGTATTTTTTGTTATAGCGGCAACATAAATACATCATCTGTGAAAATTTTCATCTGTCTAGCTATCACGGTTCATGAGATACAGCCCTGTGATAGATAGACGGAAGGACGGAGAGACGGACAGACAGACGGACAGCAAAGTCTTAGTAATAGGGTCCCGTTTTTAATCTTTAGGTACGGAACCCTAAAAACAATAAAGCAGCGAAATATATCAAGACTATAAAATATTATACGAGTCTAAAGGACACGTAACCTATTCATCATAGGATACGTTTTCGAATTTAGAATGTATGCACGGGTGCGCTTTCCTGAAGATGTTTTAAGGCTATCCGCACATACCTATTTGTAGATGATGTGGGTGCTATATTTAGAACAGAAACTGCACTTTTTGTATTGTATTTATTTTTACTGTTTTTTTGTGACACATTTTTAAGGTAATATAGACATAGAATTTCATAATTAAATCTTAATTATTTATTCTTAAAAATAAATAGAACCATTAACCTACACAGTAAAATGGTTGAGATAAAAGAGCATTGTACCATAAGGAGTCGTCTCTTATGCGATTTAACCAGAAAAAATACTTTGGATTTCTTCTTCTATACCACCAGTGTTATTACCATTCTAAGCTTTTTGCCCCCCTAAATGAAATAGGTGTTATCGGTACGATACATATCGGTTCGTTTCTAAAATTTTCTATCATATCTTTGACACCCCATTACGCCACTCTATGTAGTTATTTAAAAAATACCCAAAAGACTATAATTTACTTAGAAGAGGAACAGGTTTAAAGTTATAAATCTGCGATACAAAAATGTTCATCCCCCTTTTTACCCCTTTTTACCCCTTTTTAGGAGTGTAAGTGTTATAAAACGTATCTTAGTTGCCAAGTTGATGATCAAACTACATTATTGCGAGAGTAGCATATAAATTGACTTAGTAGTTTTTACGTAGTACTTGAACAGACAAGAATTCAAAAAATGCTTTATTCAGTTCACTTTGTTAAATCATATTTTCACAGTTTTTTTCACTTTTGCTGTTATTGTATAATAGGTAGAAAAATTGTGGTTAGATATTTATCTGTTGCTTAACAGCAGCAACTGAACCAAATTTAATTTAATTTGATATATTTATAATATTTGTGACCTCGAATAGGATATTCCTAGGTTACTATTATGTTTTTCCGGGTACAATGCGAGTAAAACTACGAACGGAAGCTAGTAAATTTAATGGGTGATATGGATTGCGAATGCCAGCTGTCAAGGCAACCCACTCATTGTTGAAAGTGGTTTCAGTAGATTGGCAGTAGCTGGGTTTTCTTCAAGATCGATAAAACACCTTGAAAGTAGGTACGTTGTACCTGGCACGTTGTTGACCCCTTTTCAGTTATCTCCAAACATCTACTTTTGCCACAATGAAATGTAAACGTGGGGCCAGTATCAGCCGATTTGGTAGGATTCATTACCCTGCAGCATAACAGGTCCATCTGCAAGCTGAATGTGCACCATTTTTGCCCACACAGCATGTCTATCTTCTTCTGTTCTTTTTGTTGTTATTTGATTTATTTTTATTTTTTTCTGATTGTTTTCTTTTTTGTCTTCTTTCTGCTTTTGTGTGTGTCAAAGCGTTGCTGTAGTTCTGAAATAAATTCCATAAGATAAGTGGATATATTGAGTTAGTAAGTTGATTTTGTTCTTTTCTTATTGTCGTATATAGCAGTGTTGTACGAATGGGAGGTACCTCGACTTTCAATTTGAAGGTCGTGGGTTCGAATCCCGGCGTACATCAATGGATGGATGTTCGAAAAATTTATATGCGCATCAAAAACACGTGCTCAAAACGGTGAAGGAAAACATCGTGAGGAAACCAGTTAGTATTCTTATAAGTGGCGATGGGCTTACAACCTGTCACGT
Organism: Hydriomena furcata; assembly: GCA_912999785.1. Classification (NCBI taxonomy): domain Eukaryota; kingdom Metazoa; phylum Arthropoda; class Insecta; order Lepidoptera; family Geometridae; genus Hydriomena; species Hydriomena furcata. The sequence continues at coordinate 9,417,103 of OU538821.1, forward strand.
ATGGAATGCTAACTACTGCAAAATGTGGGCATGTGCTAAATATAATGTTTGGACGTGCCTCTGACTACCCCCACTAGACATCTTTAAATGATATAAGACGTCTGGAGACCTGAGAGGATGTCTACCGTACTTGGGGATTACAGTCGTGATCCTATTTTTTTTATTGTTTTTCGACAGATAAATACCCTATGCCCGCTCACTACTACAATTTATGGCATACCTCGTGTCAGTTCCCTTATCCTTAAATCAGTTAAGAACCATGTAGGTAAATAAAGATGTCGTTTACGTGTATGAATACCTAGCTACCGTCCGCGGCTTCGCTCGCGTGGAACCTGGATAAAAAGTCTGTTGACATGTTATTCCAGGCTATATTTGCTTCCAAGTTTCATCCGCCGTTTCTTCGCCGATTGGTCGTTTGGGCGTCATCATCACAAACATCGATGGCACAAACATCCTTTTAACTTTCGAATTTACATTCGAAATGTTCAAAGAAAAGTTATTATCTACGAGTATGAGTTGAACTGGGGCTGGTAGGCCATCACCATCATTCACGCGATGGTGGCATACCTACCTAGCCACTTACTTTACCTACCTCTCACACTATACAATCCATAATTTTCAAAGTACTGTCTGAACTGAATTGGCTCAAATGTTTGTCATCAAGAGCTAGTATATAGAGGTTATACCTAACCTTACGCGACTTTGTATACGCGAATAAGTCCAACCTTTCGTTTTATGGAAAGTAGGTACTCGTATCTACAACGTTACGAGCGACCTCATGAGAAGTTGGGTGGTGTGCCTGCGCCTGCGCTACTCCACTGGTTCCCGAGAATAATGATAATAATAATAATAATAATAATAATGCTTTATTTGTTTCTTAATCACAGTAAATATAACAGTGTTGAGGTCTCCATTTAAGTATGAAAATACCTGTGTTAGGAGACCTCGCTCTTCCGTATCATAATATCGAATACTTAGATTAAGTTTTAAAAAGAAGTTTATATAATATAATAATCGGTACATAGGTATGGGCATATGAAGTGACCCATTTTAAACCTAAAAACAGTATAAAATAAATAAGAGGATCTATAAAAAGTGCGCGTCTGTATATGTGTGTGTGTGTGTGTGTGTGTGTGTGTGAGTGAGTGTGTGTGTGTGTGTGTGTGTGAGAGAGTGAGTGTGTGTGTGTGTATGAAGAGTGCGTGTGTGTGTGTGTGTAACTGGGTTAGTGTGCATATATAATTGATACCTAAGTACGAGCATTTTGTAAGTATGCCATTTGATAATAAAAGTTTTATATAATCTACATAATCACTTCCATTAGATTTTCAGTTTCATTGTAGCTTAGTGACAAAAGCCATATATTAAGAACTGTTTTGCACATAAATAAATTTTTGGGATATATGTTCTGCAATCTATTTATAGTGTTGTAAAGGTAAGATGACTGTGTAATATATTGTCGTGATGCGAATTTCGAGTTAACTGATATTTTTCCAACTACTTTGTCTTTCCTTCTTTTATTTTGTATCGTGGGGTTGTATTCTAATGTTTTGTGCAATTTTAGAACTGACTGCATTACATATAATTTTCTAACGCTTAATATTCCTGATTCCGAGTAAAGCAAGTCAGTCGGGTATCTATATGGCTTAAAGTACATAACTTTTAGTAGCGACCTTTGTGCTCTCTCCAAATCTAGGAGCTTCATTTTTGTAGCACCACCCCAGATTGGTATGCAATAATTTATAATAGATTGGGCTAATGTTATGTATATTTGGTTGATTAGTTTTTTGTCTGCTACATGTCTGAGATTTTTGAAAATAAACATCATCTTTCTTAACCTGCTCATCATTAGCTCAATATGTGCATGCCATGAGACTCTTTGGTCGATCATTATCCCAAGGTACTTAGTAATGCTGACCTTATCAATGTTAGGACAGTCACATATATTATGGTCAATACAATTGTACTTATGTATTTTTATTTTATAACATTTTTTTGGCTGGGTGTTATTATATTTAGTTTTAATAATAACTCTCGCACATGGGGAAAACATTGTTATTTTTTTAGGGAAAAACGATTTGAAAAATAAGATTTTTATAATAAATTAGGACATCCTTTATCAAACAGCAGGAAGTGAATTTTTAAAAAACAAGCGCCTACGTCCTTTAATGCGTGCCTTTCAACCAATTCTGCATGCAAGTGTATAATCGCACTGCAGTAATACGGGCAGACGGACATGGCGAATCTATAAGAGTTCTTTTTTGAACTTCAAAACCCTAAAATAATTACGGAATGTTCTTTGGCACGTAATTTATTGAACTAAAACAACTATTCAATGAATAAACTAAAAATAAAAAAAACAACTATTCAATGAATAAACATTTTTAGGATAAGTAGGTAATTCGTGTTTGTTTTATTAGAAAAGTTCTAGTGTAGCTATCATCTGTATCTCTGAAAATCGAAATTGATTGAGAATTTCAGAGATAATAAATACACCGTTAAAGTTTTTAAAACGTAAATTTATATTTTATCAGAGCGATGGAGTCTACTATAACAAGGCCAACTCCCAAAAACTGAAACTGGTTGTTCTGACCATGTATCATGATCGATAATCATAGTTTCATTACGAAACCCCCAGATCCGTGAGTCGACTAGCACTTGACTGGTCTTGTTTTGGTTTATGAGCTAAGTCAGGGTTATCAATTCAAGATCACTTGTTAGATACTGTTACCAAGCATTTATCCACTTAAATACATACGAAGGTAATTAATGTCAGTACACAAATTAACAGATCAGCTAATTGCCGTAACGATGATTGCGATACAAAAAGTAGTCATTTTCGAGCCGGCCACGCTTCATAACTTCGACACAAGTAAACAGCCGAAGTGATAGATAAAACTAAAAGTAATAAAGCTTTATCGTAATATTATGTAGATCTATCTACTCGTAGTGGTTCATATTACTTATTCAGTTTTATTTCCTTATTGTTCTTATTTATAAAATTAATTGCGCACTGGAGTTATGTTCTTATATTATTATCGAAAAAACAAGCCATTGTATTTCAATAATATTACTAAGTTTACATAGAACTAGTTGTCTCGCGCTCATCTTTGGTTGTATTTACTTGTATAAATAGGTTCGAAATTGTCGCCGTAATGATTCAAAATGCTAAACGCACAGTCGTTAAAAAAAACAGTTATGTCTCTCACTCATTTGTATTGAAGAATAATGCAGCGTTTTAAGCAAATCGCACAACGCTTTCAAAAGTTCCTATACAAACGTTAACATCCTGTCGCACCTTTATGGATATTTTGTCTGAAGGGGATAGTCAGAGAGACTTATTAAGCATTACATACGTGACAGGTTGTAAGTAATCATTTGTACCTACTAAAGAATATTTGGGCCAAATTTCAATACTAAATACTGTTTTTAACACAAACATCAAATTTTAATAACAATGAGGGCAATGAAATTTGCTTAGCATGTCAAGTGTGTAGCCCAAACTCCGGGAGTCTCAAAACGCTAGTGGATTATCATTCATACAGATTCATTGTCTATTTTAATAATAGTACTAAGGTCACTTATTAAAGATACATAAAGGACGGTAAATTTTGGTTGATTTATGAAAAGGTCTCTAGATCCTTATATAAAATTGGTATTCTAGAGAGCAGAATAACTAGAGCGAAGTGCCTGCAGCCTTAAGTTAAATACTTAATTGCAATATATAACAAGTTCCGTTTGATCATCTCGACTAGTACCACAATCAAAACCACTCTTTGTAGGTACAATCGTTTTTACATCGTTTTAAACTTGTAGGTAGTTAATTAATAGGAAAAAAAAATGCAGACACGAATTTAGACCAGGTAAATTCTACTTCGTATACCTAGTGCTCAGATTTGGGGGCACGGCAGTGCCCCCGCCAAGTCGAGCGCGAAGCAAACACTGCCGTACCATCCTTTACTGGAACCATTTCGCCGCATTTTCAGGCCCCTATTTGAGAACCTCTGGATAAGACCAGAACGCTGAAATTTTCGTCATCCAGTAAGCCATAATCACATACTTAAACTCCAAAATTTCAAGTCTGTAGGTCATTTAGTTACGAAGTTAAGCGAAAGCAAAGTTTCGCATTTTAGACAGACACTCACTCACTCACTCACTCACTCACTCACTCACTCATGATCATCAGAATAGAACTAGTACTTCCCATAAACTCAGAGAGCTGAAATTTGGTACAGAGTTAGGGTTTAATGGCCACATAAAGGGAAAACCATAAAAACTAGGATAATCGAAGATCTGGAGTACCTGGTGACCCTGATAAGAAAACACAAAAGCCTAACCAAACTATTAGAGATCGACATACCGCCTTTACAAAAAATATTCAACTACTGGACTGATTTGAAAAATTCTTTCACCGTTAGAATCCTACATTATTCCTGATGAACATAGGCTATAGTATATTTTCAAAAATATTAGGGATCCGTATGAAAACATCGATAATGTAATCCAAAGTGTGAAAAAATTAAAAAAAAATCCTTATATTGCGTTTGCTGCGGAAATTATTGACAATAGAGCAAAGTAATGTACTACAGTTTTAAAGAAGACATCAATATCTACAAAAAAGTATGCAATACTATATGTCTAACTATTAGGGATCCGTATGAAAACTTCGATAATGTAACCCAACGTGTGAAAAAAACCCAAAAAAATCCTTATATCGCGTACTCTGCGGAAATTGTTGACAATAGAGCAAAGTGATGTACTACAGTTTTAAAGAGGACATCAATATCTACAAAAAAAGTTTGCGATACTAAAAGTTTTATTAGGGATCCTTATGAAAAATTCGATAATGTAACCCAAGGTGTAAAAAAAATACCTATAATATCATTATTACATCCGTGCGACGCGACACCGGGGCCGACTGCTAGTACGCAATAAAATTAAAGGAAAACTCTGGATAAGATTAGACTGGCTTTTATACTTACTTATACTTACAAGTTTACAAGAAGAAATAGTCGAACGATTAACTTTATTCTACTCGAACATTACACAAATTGAATAAACAAATTAACAAATTAAATAAACTAAAATATTAATTTCGCTCAAAATTAAGAGTGGTGGTGATACCCGCACACGTCGCTAGATGGCGCTGACTGTATTTTAAACGCGCTTACGATTTGTTTTTATAATAAAAAAACTACTCATAAAAAGAAAAAAAAACTGTGTCAAATAAGAAAATCTAATAAAATAAATCAATAAGCCCACGTTTCTACAAAAAGAAGTGAAATCCCACCAAAAACATTCTGTAAAAAACTAGCCAAGTCTCGATGGAGCTGCTTGTTTATCTCTAAAAAGTAATGAAATCTAGACAAAGTCGTGTCAAGTCTGAGGTTCTCGACTGCGATTTCTTTATTATTATAGAATGTTATGTGACTTGGCCGTTGAAGAGTACACAAGGGTACAAAACCAGGTGCTCCATGACACCATTGCACCAATCTGTCGCCAGAACCGCTACCCATTAACGATGGAAAATTGCCACTTAGAAAACGTTGATTCAATAACCAGTCAATTGTAGGCTTAATAATACTTATGTAAAGGCGAGCCTGAAACAAACAGTATAAAAAATACGTCTATTTTATGTTAGATCGGTGGTCGATTTGACGCTCCAAAAAGAAGACAGCAGAAGTCAGCATTGTCAATGCTGAATGCATGTGTTGCACGATCAACAACAGCCTAAAATAAGACACTAGCGTCCAATTACCAATACCTGTATTGGCTATTATCTCGCTTAACAAACATAGGTAGTTACAACAGATATAACATTACGTGTAAACAAAATTGACTTGTACCCACTAACGTATAAAGAATGTTCAACGGCCAAGTCACACAACATTCTATAATAATAAAGAAATCGCAGTCGAGAACCTCAGACTTGACACGACTTTGTCTAGATTTCATTACTTTTTAGAGATAAACAAGCAGCTCCATCGAGACTTGGCTAGTTTTTTACAGAATGTTTTTGGTGGGATTCGTCTTACAGATAGATTGCAGATAGAAACCGGACAATAAGAGGTGCTTTCAGGTAATATAATCATCTTCTATACTTATATAATGCTTTGTCCTGAATGACTGACTGACGGATGACGGACTGACTGCCTAAACCGCTGATCGCAGAAACCTGAAACTTGATGGGTGTGTTCTTTTTATAACGTAGGCATCCGATAAGAAAGGATTTTCCGAAATTCTATCCCTAAAGGGGTGAAATAGGTGATGAAAGTTTGTATAAACCTCTGTCATTTTTTATTTGAAATGAATGAAATGTAGTATTTATACTCAAAATATAAAATAATTAAACACGTCTTTAAGATTTTTTTGAATTTCATCCCCTAACGGGGTAAATAGGGGCGTTAAACTTTATTAACAAAATTACTTGAAATATAGTACTTTGCTCTATAATACCATTTAAGAAACAAGTGTTTAAAAGTCGCGGGTCCAGCTAGTCAGGGGTAAAAATGATCCACAAACAAACCCAATTGGAAAACTCTCAGTTGTGCGCGCGAGAAGTGATAAATGAATGAATTTTAAAAACATTCTCTCATGTTTGCCTTGTTGAGCACTGGCGTACCTTCTTCCGTTATGTAATTAAAACGTTTACTTAGATTTTGTTAGCGTGATTAACCAGCCCTAGTTGACCTTGTGGTTTTTGAAACGCCAAAAGATATAAAGTAGATTGAAAAAGTATACTAGTTAACAAGATGCGCTAGACCAGCTAGCCTTGTCATTTTGAAAACACCAAACTCGTAGGTAGATACAACATTTGTAAATTAATACAAGTTCGAGAAAAATGCTTTGTGCCAAAGGGTTCCTTTATCTGTAATATTTTTTTACTGACATATTGTTTATATGTCCATAAGTTTACGCCCTTCTCTCTATCTCCAGACTTTTCTAAATCCCCTTTCCAATGCAACCCCAAAACAAAACAGATCACCTTGATCACTCTTCTCCAGAGGGCACCGAGGGGGAAATAATTGCTTTATCACCGAACAACTTTGAATCTTCTAGATTTTTCTTGCTTAAAACTTTTACCAGAAAACTTTTCCAAACGTCACAGTTACGTATACAAACAATTTATAAGGACTACTTAAATACTTAGTAAGTGTAGTGAAGCTCCTTGTGTAAAGGGATTCGTCCAGGGTAGACACAGCAGAATTGTTGTATTTTAGTTAAGGGGTATGATTGCTGGTGAAAGTCACTTGCTTATTGGTATTTATGGTGGCCTCATCATAATGCGGTGTTCTAGGCGGTGTTTTATATTTTTGCAAAAAATATTTTGTAATAAATACAAATGTGCCTACGTAAGAATTGCTTATTTGATTTGAGCAATTGTCTAAACATTACCTACATTTGGCACATGCCCACATTTTGCAGTAGCATTCAATTTAAAATATTTTTATCAAAAATTCAAATAACGAAATTCTGAAGAACGTAACCCTAACAAAATCAAAAACCTTGACTAATATTAGCCTACCCACACGTTCACTTTAAAAGAAACTAGTTTTCAAAAATGTTTGACAATTCTAAACGACCGACCATCAGATTAAGTGTCTAATTATGCAGTTCAACTGTTTGATTTAGAAGTGGGTAGCACTTACGATTTCAAGTACCAAGACTCCTTAGTATTTACATTTACCATATATTATAATAAAAGTTTTTGTACATAATTATATATGGACATAGTTATGCAAACTAGAACCAACCCACACCATTGCACTTTTGAGATAATTAGATTTTTAGAAAAATGCTGTGAAGAAAAAAATTGGTAACTTATTTTAGAAAAACAACTTTACAATATATTATGTCACATTAGTAATGATATATGGGAAACTAGATTAATTTGATTTTATTCAGCTTAAGTAGTTTTTTTTAATAAAATATCGGTTGGTTCTTTATAGCAAAAAACAGTTTTGTGGGATGGTTCCCTATTGCAAAACGTTAAGGTTTTAGGGTTTAACGAATTAATGTAAATAAATATAAAATCTCTTTATTTTATGTGAAAATTTTATTGCGAAATCATGCCAACATCGTCCACTTCCATCTCAAAATCAACTTCACCAGAAAACCCATCGATGTCATCTTGAACACTTTCAATTCCTGTTAGTTTTTTTATAAAAGTCTTGTGCATCTTCTGGTATAAGGGGCAGTAAACTTTTTAGGTCATTCAATTTGGCCTCAGAAATAGGTTTTCCAGTAGGCCAAAGTGGTTCCATCATTTCTTTGGGTAGTAGGAACGCATTTTTTTTTTTCAAATTAACTTGCGCAAAGTCTTCATCTAAGTTTCTATAGTAGTCAAATAGTCTTCTGGGCGTGTATAATCTTTGTTGCAATTTAAAAGCACATTAAATTCTTCCAAAATCCGTGTCATTGGGTATTCTTTTATACAAGCTGCAAGGAACATGTTCTGGGCATCATATTCATCTAACTTTTGTTCCCTTGAAATCATATTTTCCACTTTATTTTGGAAATGCAAACTAGTACCAAACAACATGGTTCCAATAATCAATCAAAAAGAGTACCTACATAATTTATATTTTACTTTTGCTAACAAGAACCATGTGGTTTGGTTCTAGTTTGCGCAATGAAAATGCTGTAGATTTATAGGTACCATGCGGCATGGTTCTGTTTAGCTTTTTAAAAATGACTGAATGAGGTTTGGTACCCAAGGCGACTTTGTTTTTTTTTGTTTTGGTTAGGTGTATTGCCAGGATATTTTTTTTGGATGTAGAAGACGTTATTGGGATCCCAGCTAGCTATGTAACTCAATTTCACTCAAAGTGTGGGTTGGTTCTAGTTTGCATAACTACGTCCATATAATATTGTACGCTTCTCCAGAAAGCTTTCGGAAAACGCATTATATAATTATTTAATGGCATATTCCAATGTAGATCTGCCCTTCGACAGCTAACTAAATAATTCAAATAAAAAAAACAGAACCCTTACAGGATCACAAGGGGAAGGAAAAAATAAAAAGGGTCTAGCTTCTTTCTAGCTAGACCAGTAGTCCCAGACTTCCGGAGAGTTATTTGTACGATACCGTTCTCTTGCATAAGAAATAGTAGAAGACGATAATCTAATCCACTGTATCTCAAAGTTTGTCAAAAAATTATACATTTCTGTACATCCCGGACTATATTATTTAACAACCAACCGGTTTAATATCAAAACGGTTTATGTAATCTGCCGGTAAATACGGAAAATTTAAAGTCATCATTTTTATAATGATATTTTAGTGATACATTTACCTTATTTAACCAAGACTTTTAACAAAAATACTATTTACAACCAAGGCTTCTTTTTTCTATCTTTCTAACAACAAGAACCATTTGCCACTACGGCCTTTTACAAACATTACATATTACAACTAAGAAAGAAAGAAAGAAAATACATTTATTTGCTCCACAATAAGCACAACACAATTAACAAAAGATAACAATAACATGAACAATGGACAGCAAATTGTGGCATGTGGGGTAAATAGGTTCCCGTCTCAGCATTGAGCCGCATAGTACCGAACTTAGGAAGTACACGAAGCGCGGTACGACGTTGGTTTTCAGTCGGGGCCTGTGGCTGACACTTTTACTTTACAAAAAGTGTCAGTTTTGACATTTGGTTAGTTGAGTTAGTTGTCGATACGATAGTGGTTCATGCTAACCCCCCCTAAACGCGATGTGCGCGACAGGCCGTTAAACTATATACATATTATTATATACCTAATTATAAATAGTATACAATATGCAGGAAATTATATAAATAAGTTTAAAAACCGGCAAAGTGCGAGTCAAGCTCGCGCACGAAGGGTTTCGGACCTTTATCTATAAAAAACGGCAAAATAACACGTTTGTTGTATGGGAGCCCCATTTAAATATTTATTTTATTCTGTTTTTAGTTATAGCGGTTATAGTATATATTTGTTGTTATAGCGGCAACAGAAATACATCATCTGTGAAAATTTCAACTGTCTAGCTATCACAGTTCATAAGATACAGCCTTGTGTCTGACAGATGGACAGACAGACGGACAGACGGACAGCAAAGTCTTAGTACCGTTTTTACCCTTTGGGTACGGAACCATATAAAAGAAGCCGTGTTTGCAAGATGAGTCTTCAAGGCTTGGTCGCGAGGAACAGGCATAGCTTCACCAAGTTTTAAAGATGTTTAAAATGATCGTTGTAATTTTATTTTATCAATTAGATTTGGATCTTACTTACATTGCATGCTGTAGGTAGATATACCCCATAACTATACATTCATATTATATGGAAAATAATCGTGCTTACGGAAAAAGTTACTTACGCACATAATTTGTAATTCGTCACTTTCAGATTGCGATACAGTACCTACTTATATAATTACATTAATAACCAAGTCGCTGTACTTTCAAGTATAATTACTAAACTAATACGACCAAATTTTGAAGCTATAGCTTGGCATGTGAGACACACCTTCGCACCCACTTTTTTCGCAATTTTACACACATAACGAATGTTGTGTGTAAGTTGAATAAATCTGTCATTAGATACATAACTTACAATTCGAATCATTATTAGTCTATCGAAATAATAATACAATATCTACTGTACCTAACTAGATTTTTAGACGACATTGTAGAATTATTACGAGGAATTCCATATGAAATTTTAAACCAAAATAATCACAATTAGCAATAAGAGTAATAATAACCTCCGATGACATAATACTGCATAAGTACTTACTTTTAGGGTTCCGTAGTCGACAAATAACTCTTAATGTTACACCTTGGCCGTCTGTTCCGTTTGCAGCTCAGATCAGAGACTCTTAGTACTAGAAAGCTGTAATTTGGCATGAATATAATTAATTATGTATTATTCACGCACTCTTTTTTTTTATCTTACGTACCCCTTGGCGTGGATGGCGCTGGGTAGGTAGGTCTTTGGAAAATATCGTTGGTTTGTGAAAACAACTTTTCGAGGGATCCGTTTGTGAAATATTAAGCTTTTAAGTGCATTTTTTTTAAACAATTGTAACTGCTAAACTATTGTTTTTAGAGGCGATTATATATAACGAAGTTAAAAGGAAAACTACCATAGCCAAGTAAGTTTTAAAACTTTACGAGTATAATAGTCCATCAACTTATATAATGTACTACTGTACCATTGAAATTACTAATAAAACGTTGTTAGCTGTGTACTTGTAGTGTATACTACGAAACCCAGCTATGCGCGTGGCCCGACACGCACTTGGCCGGTTTATTTTTGTATTTTGACCTTAAACTGAATAAGAAAAAGCCTTGCTTTTCTAAAAGAAACTAAATCCTGTTTGGGAAGTTCTTATCCTGAGCCTTGTTATTGATAACTTAATGTCAATGAACAGACTTAATTATATAACACAAAATTAGTTAGTCAGATTATTCCTATGGTATTACTCTATTGACACATTGGTTAATGTTGATTAATGATTAGGTACCTACGTAGGCGTTTCCAAATGCTGCTGTTGAAAAATCTGACAAGCCTATTTTACCAGCGTATTTGAGCGTAAAAAACAATATCTATACTTATAATAAATCTGTAGAGAGGTCAATTCTGTACATGAAATATATTTCCAAAATAACTATCAGGAATCTGTAGAGAGGTCAATTCTGTACATGAAATATATTTCCAAAATAACTATCAGGGGGTGATTAGGGATCGATACTGATGCCAAAAATGCAATCAGTAAAATCTTTGTCTGTCTGTCTGTCTGTCTGTATAACCGTTATAGAAACAAAAACTACTCGACGGATTTTAACGAAACTTGCTACAATTATTTTTCATACTCCTGAGCTGGTTATAGTATACTTTTCATCACGCTACAATCAATAGGAGCAGAGCAGTGAAGGGAAATGTAGGGAAAACGGGAGAAGTTACTCCATTTTTTAAGCTTCCGTCGCGTGTGCAACTTTAATGGTTAAAGCTACACAAAAATCATGTATGACGGAAATGTTCTCCTTAAAATTATATAAAAAATATCCTACGACAGCATATGTCTATCTTTTATGGTTGACTTACAATAACACGTGTAACTCCCGATAGCTTAGCAGTTCGAAGCTTTCTGATTATATGTGTCTACTCTTACGTTTATAAAACTCTCAGTCATCCCTCATTAAAAAAGTTAACATTATTAACTATTCCATAAAAAAAGAATCATAGAAATCGTGTGATACTACGCAGCCGGACCCACCGTGGATAAGGGTTAATTTTAATGCAGTTACAAATCTATGGAATTGTACGGATTGTACTCCAAAAATCAGCAATTGTACTAGAAGGGGTCAAAAAAAGCTGTGAAATACATTCATAAATATAGAATATCAATCAACAAATTTCACATCATATATGATGTGAAATACATCATACATTGTATAAAGACATTCTGTAGTAAGTATATTTAGTATCAGCATTGCACCCGTGCGAAGCCCGGGCGGGTCGCTAGTACTATCTAATATACCTACTCGATCAAGGCCATATTTAAATGTGACGATTTATATGAAAATGTACGGTGCAAATATTATTTCTCCTAATTATAAGGACGAGGGTCGTTTTTTTATAATTGTTGAAAACATTGAAGATAATAAGATGCTCGTATATTTTGTTTAAAAAAAGAGGCGTCTATCGATTGTTGAGTATCCGTATACATATGTTAGTAAGAACAGTATCCGGCCAATACCTCGTACCTATGGTATTGGCCGGATACTGTTCTCAAGAGTTAATACGATAAGATAAATTTACTTATAAAAAACCGGCCAAGTGCGAGTCGGACTCGCGCACGAAGGGTTCCGTACCATTATCTATAAAAACGGCAAAAAAATCACGTTTGTGGTATGGGAGCTCCCCTTAAATATTTATTTTATTCTGTTTTTAGTATTTGTTGTTATAGCAGCAACAGAAATACATAATCTGTAAAAATTTCAACTGTCTAGCTATCACGGTTCGTGAGATACAGCCCTGTGACAGACAGACAGACAGACAGACGGACAGCGAAGTCTTAGTAATAGGGTTCCGATTTTACCCTTTGGGTACGGAACCCTAAAAAAAGTAATTACCATCAGTAGCTAGACTACTCTCAACTATTCGCTAGTTATGTATTTAAGTTTTATAAAACTATTTTAGTTTAAATCTGATTTGTTCTGTTTTGTGTGTATTCTGTTGAATATGCCTATGACTGTTGCGCTTTAATGAAACTACCCGTAAAATAGAAAGCAGTTTTATCCATAAAAGTACAGTATTGAATTTTATTATTGAAATAAAGGTCAAGAGAACAGTTACATTATCGTGTTTAGTATTATAACCCTCCCTCGGGCACGGTACTCATTACGTATGGTTCGATAGGAGTTGACCATGTGTGGAACTGGTGTAAGGTAGACAGGTGTTATTAGGTAATTGAAGGAAATGCGTCATTACACATATTACGGGGGAGTCCGGAAGAATTGGCCTGTAAGCTTATATAAGACTAGCTGTTGCCCGCGACTTCGTCCGCGTTTCCGTCGTTTTTCGTAAAAAAAGTAGCATAAGTCCTTCCTCATGGCTCAGTGGTTTTGATGTAACAGACAGACTAACTTTCGTATTTTAGTAGGGAAATATTATATGTCAATCTACAATACTGTTGAAAAATATCGCAATACGGAATCGCACAATATTATTGTAAATAGCTGTGCCCGCGACTCTGTCAGCGTGTAACTCCTGTGTAAACAGTCAGTAAAGTGAGTCGTATTTTTCGTATATTCGTCTATACAGCGTCTATACTCTGTACGTCGCGCGTCGTATATTCACGAAAATTTGTGTCTGTCTGTCTGTCTGTATAACCGTTATAAAAACAAAAACTACTCGACGGATTTTAACAAAACTTGGTACAATTATCTTTCATACTCCTGAGCTGGTTATAATATACTTTTCATCACTCTACAACCAATAGGAGCAGAGCAGTGAAGGGAAATGTTGGGAAAACGGGAGAATTTACTCTATTTTTAAGCTTCCGTCGCGTGTGCAACCTTAATGGTTAAAGCTACACAGAATGCTGATACTAAATATACTACAGAATGTCTTTATATAAAACGTTTTTTTTCACAGTTTTTTTGTCATTAGACAATACATTAGATGATTTATTTTTTTGTTCAAACGCTAGTGTGGGGGCGGACTTATTTCTGGTAAGATGCTTAACTCTCTTTAATTCGATATCGTACAGGATATTCTTAAAAATTATTAAATAATTTGACATTTGGAACAAAATGGACGAAAAATCGGACTGACACTGTATTTTCGGAAAAGTATTGATCAAAATATACCTGAAAAACCAGCCAAAGTGCGAGTCGGACTCGCGCACGAAGGCTTCCGTACCTATAAAAAACGGCCAAATCAAATCACGTTTGATGTATGGCCCATACAGTATGGGAGCCCCACTTAAATATTAAATTTATTCTGTTTTTAGTATTTGTTGTTATAGCGACAACAAAAATACATAATCTGTGAAATTTTCAACTGTCTAACTATCACGGTTTATGAGATACAGCCCTGTGACAGACAGACGGACAGCGAAGTCATAGTAATAGGGTCCCGTTTTTACCCTTTGGGTACGGAACCCTAAAACTATATGTTTTCGATGTTTTTTGGATTGATTGTAGCAATCACACTTCGTACAAACTCTGGGGTCTACAGCGAAGTCTTCTTGACCTCGTATATCGCTTAACGAACGATCACTCGACAATTAAGATTACTTCCTGGCCGGCCCATTTCAAACGTAAATATCTCGGGACCCCTTCTAGTACAATTCCTGATTTTTGGAGTACAATTCGTACAATTCCATAGATTTGTAACTGCATTTAACCACGGTGGGTCCAGCTGCGACACACAGTCTCACACGCCCCGCCTTTTTATACCTTCGGCCGCGAGACGCGTCAAGCGCGGCGACCGATTCTCGAACGTTCGCGACCGGCCGCACTGCGCGCTTGACGCCTAGCTGCTAGGCCGGTCGCGAACGTTCGAGAATGTTCGTTTTACGAAGTTACTCGCTAGGTGACTCGCTAGCCTCTAGGCACCAAGCAAGTCGCCTGCCTGTGCGTTTGCGACCTTATATACAAAAATAATCCTTATAGCATGATACAGTATTTACGCGCGATGGCTTATTATTAACGTATTTCATGTATAACTTTGGTGTTTCTATACCGATTTCTATGATTCTTTTTTATGGAATAGATAATAATGTTAACTTTTTTAATTAGGGATGACTGAGAGTGTTATAAACGTAAGAGTAGACAAATATAATCAGAAAGCTTCGAACTGCTAAGCTATCGGGAGTTACACGTGTTATTGTGAGTCAACCATAAAAGATAGACATATGCTGTCGTGGGATATTTTTTATATAATTTTAAGGAGAACATTTCCGTCATACATGATTTCTGTGTAGCTTTAACCATTACGGTTGCACATGCGACGGAAGCTTAAAAAATGGAGTAACTTCTCCCGTTTTCCCAACATTTCCCTTCACTGCTCTGCTCCTATTGATTGTAGCGTGATGAAAAGTATACTATAACCAGCTCAGGAGTATGAAAAATAATTGTACCAAGTTTCGTTAAAATCCGTCGAGTAGTTTTTGTTTCTATAACGGTTATACAGACAGACAGACAGACAGACAGACAGACAGACAGACAGACAGACAGACAGACAAAAATTTTACTGATTGCATTTTTGGCATCAGTATCGATCCCTAATCACCCCCTGATAGTTATTTTGGAAATATATTTAATGTACAGAATTGACCTCTCTACAGATTTATTATAAGTATAGATGAGAATCAAGACAGTTTCATTTTAGGTTAGGTAGATTCATTTTTTGGGCTCCGTACCCAATGGGTAAAAACGGGACCATATAACTAAGACTTCGCTGTCCGTCTGTCCGTCTGTCTGTCCGTCTGTCTGTCACAGGGCTGTATCTCATGAACCGTGATAGCTAGACAATTGAAATTTTCACAGATTGTGTATTTCTGTTGCCGCTATAACAAATACTAAAAACAGAATAATATAAATATTTAAGTGGGGCTTCCATACAACAAACGAGATTTTTTTGCCGTTTTTATATATAATGGTACGGAACCCTTCGTGCGCGAGTCCGACTCGCACTTGGCCGGGTTTTTTTTACCTTTTTAAAAAGCAGCTGCTTAATTATGGTATGTGCTGGTGGGAGTTAATGTAATGGGCTTAAACTAAAAAAGCTTAAGTACCAAAAATAATAATTTTTAATTTGTGGTTTTGCCATAATAGCTTTCATGCTTGAGCGGTCTAAGCTGCGCGTGTAATCCTAATTAATAATTAATAATATAAACTTATATACAGCGAGACCCAAAATAGTATCAAGTGGAAGTTCAAAGGTAGAGCCAATTTAAAAGCATCCAAAACAACCCCATTTTATTTGAATGGTTTTTTAGGGTTCCGTATTTATCACTCTCAAGATTTACCTGTTACATTATTCAATTTGTTAATAATCCTACTTCCTACTAATATTAAAAATCCGAAAATTTGTGAGGATGTTGACTTGAATGTTTGTGCCTTATGGTGATAAGTGAAATTTTTGACTTTTTGTATTAGGCTGAGTCTACCCGGATAAGACGGAAAAAGTGATAAAACTGCATTATCTTGAAAACCATCAAATTTAAAAAGAAACTATCTTACTACAACTACTACAAACTTTTATTTAATTTGTCTTATTAATTAATAATAATAATAATAATAATAATAATAAAGATATTTATTTCTCAACAAACGTCCTTAAATACATAGATAAACAAAGGTATTTCTTATATTAAATCACAATTCAAATATAGGAACAACATAGGTACCCAAACTAGGTTAAAACCTGTATGATGGCATACCTAGGTCCTCCGCCAGTCAGTGGTTCAGGTGAATTCACATTTTAAAGTGTCTACAGCTTATAGTTAGATTAAAGTATTATGAAATAACATTCAAAGAAAACAAAATTGTGTAAATGTAAAAGAAAACAAAACTAGAGAAAAATCAACTAAAAGAAAAAAGAGGTAAAAATGTATGTATGCGTGTGTAAATGTTTGTTTGAGTGAATGCGTTTATGTTTTGTTAAGTTTTATGTATGCACCAGTTGAAGTTAATAAAAGTCGTTATGCACGATTTTATAGAATTGGATTAAAAGTTACCTAATGCTATGACAGTATAGAGAGTAGACTCTCCGTCGTACTATAGTCTTGGTCAAGCAGCCAGTTTGTGAGTGTAATTTTACATTTAAAGCTAGTCATGGGGTAATACTGTAAGGTTTTATTCAATTGATTGTAAAGATACGGCCCTAAAAAGTATGAATGCCGTCGAGCGAAAGTAGTGTTACACTTTATCACATTACATACTCTTTTGTTGCTTCTTATTTTGTCTATTAAAGCAGGGTCAAAAACAGTTTTTTTATGTTGAGCAAGGATAACATGTAGTATAAATAATTTTCGAGTTGACATAAGTTTGCAGTCTCTGTAAAGTAATTCTGTTCGGTAGCGGAATGGTTTCGATAACATGACCTTTAGTACCGAGCGTTGGGCTCTCTCGACTTTAATAAGATTCGTTTTGCAGGCACCTCCCCAAACTGAAATACAATAGCTTAGAATAGACTGGCATAAGGAGTAGTATACAGTTTTGAGAAGGTTAGCGGTAGCGACAGGACGAAGGTTTTTAAAAACCCAAATCAGTTTACGAAGACGTCCGGCAACTGCGTCAATTTGTGGTATCCAGTTTAACTGATTATCAAGAAGAACACCACGTATCTGTAATTTACTTAGCTAGTATGATTATCTAACGAATTATATAGAAACTGGCCAAGTGCGAGTCGGACTCGCGCACGAAGGGTTCCGTACTATTATCTATAAAAACGCCAAAAAATCATGTTTTTTTGTATGGGAGCCCCCCTTAAATATTTATTTTATTCTATTTTTAGTATTTGTTGTTAGACCAGCAACAGAAATACGTAATCTGTGAAAATTTCAACTGTCTAGCTATCACGGTTCATGAGATACAGTCCTGTGACAGACAGACGGACAGCGAAGTCTTAGTAATAGGGTCCCGTTCTTACCCTTTGGGTACGGAACCCTAAAAATGAACTGTTTAGCTATTCAAAGTTTCGATTAAAAACGAAATTAGTGGTTTTAAAGAGCCAACTTTGGAAAATAAATCTATCAGGAAAAGTTTCACTAATCGTGTTTCTGTCTGTAATATAAGTAGATTATATCCTGAAGTTGTCTTTGTCATAAAAAAACAAAACTGTATGTTTTGCTGTTATTGAGAAAAAAACGATTCTGCATTCATCAAAAAACATTTATTACTCGTCTTAATCGCGTCCAAACGTCCAAACCAATTTGGATCAAACTTGGAATACCTATGCAATCTATGCATGCCTAAATGCCTATGTCTATGCCTTAATATAGCAAATAGGATTTATTTTATCTACGCCAGCAAAGCCGCGGTTGGAAACAATTTTACTATAAAAGCTACTCCTATATTACTAGTACTAGTATCAATATTACATAGACGGATAAGGAACTACTTGCTTAGTGTAATAATAATCGTACAGGATGCATTCATCAACATGAACCATATTAATTCAGCAGGTTGCTACACTTGGTTATGTCTCAGTAGGTATGTACGAGTCACGCCCTTCGTGCCTTCATGTAGGTATGTATTGTAGCTATACGACCTGATAATTTAATCTAACAATAAACTAATATAAGCAATTATATGAGTTATAAATGGATAATAACAAGGTGCATACCGACAGGTAAGAACAATATAGGTACGAGTACCTACTAGTTATTATACTATCTGTTTAATTGTAAAAAATATTAGCAACTAATGTAGGACCTAAGTTTATATTGTTGGTACTAGCAGTTCGCCCCGGCTTTGCATGGGTTTTCTAATGAAGATTATATAGACAAATTAGGTGTAGTCCGTTTTCAACCCACGTTTTCTCACCACAACCAAAATAAAATAAAAAATAAATAGGATCACGACTCTAATCCCCAAGTACGGTAGACATCCTCTCTGATCTCCAGACGCTTAGATCCTTTGAAAATGTCTAGTAGGGGTGGTTAGAGGCACGTCCAAAGATTATGTTTGATACATGCCCACATTTTGCAGTAGTCAGCATAATATAATAATAATTATTCCATTTACTACCAATCTAGTTTTTGAATTCCGTTTTTAACCCGCATACAAGCAAAATGAATTTAGTACATACATCAAACATCAACAACTTAGTTTTAAACTTACGTTGATATCTCTATTTTTTGTAAATAAAGTTTAGCCTATGTTACTCGCTTATAATATAACTTTGATAATGTGTTTTTTTTTTTATTTGTATATTCTAGTAGAAGTTTTTTTGTTTACCCGGTACAAACAAAAACTAGATAAAATGATTTACATTGTACACAAATACATTGTGGATAATTAATACCTTATGATGAAGGCATCATTACATTAAGATAGAAGATGCCTCTTTCCATTTCCAGTAAAAGGGCCTTTTTACTATTTTTACTATTATCTCTTCCTGCTCGCGATTAAAACTTAATGTTTAAAATCTAGGCAACCATGGATGTGACACACTTTTTACACAAGGCAGCCTAATAAGCTAAAAGCGCTCGCGCTAATTTTCTTCCAGGCAATCTGAATTTACCTAAGTAGACACTATATTGATATACCTAGTGTTAGTTGATAAATAAATAAATACTTAACCTAGGTAATAGGGAGGATTTTCTGTGTCGTGGGTATCAGTGAACCGAAACAATATTAACAGATCATACCTACAAACATTTGTCCTGCCGATGGATTTGTTCCCGCACATATTGCGTCTAAGTCGAGCACTCGTCCACCACGCTACTGGTGTCGTTTTTAATTTGGTACCTTATTATTATGAGCTCGTATTGAAGAACAGATAATTTGTTAATTTATTTTGTCTTTATTCATTATTTTATGTAGGTACCTACCTAAAAATTAATCTTGCATTTAACTTGATTATAAATTCGTATGCAAACTGCAGGCAACTTATGCCTACTCTGTACAGGTACATGTTGTACGTGTGAGTTGATATATTTAGTATATTCGTGTATTATTTTGACAGGTTTTACAAGGGTTTTAATCCAAATATAACTTACATAAAGAAAAAGATTGTTTATTTACAAACTTGACCTACTATTTTAAATATCATAAATTATTTAAACTTCTTTGTTTAAAATATTTAACTCCGAATGTAAATTATGTAAGTTGTTGTTCAATTATGTACCTTTTTATTTATTTTAGGTCCAACTTCGTAAAAAAGGTATGAAGTCGACGAAAATAACTTGGTTGGAAAATTGCGTGACGCCTTTTCGTTCAAAATATTTCAGTGCCTCAAGCAAGACGAAGTCTTTGACCAATAATAGGTATGTTATATTTAATGATAATAATAGAACAAAGACAAAGTGGCAGTGGGCGGAGTAGAAAAGTTATTGAAAGGAGATCACAAAGAAAAGCGAAAAGCGCAGTGTAGGACGACTTTATGTAGGAAACGCGATCTGATAGGTAATGGTTGCTGAGAGTCGTTGAATGCAGTATTCCGCACAATTGGTCGCTCTGGAAATTTAAACCAATTAACAATTTTTTGACCAGTTTTAGAATTCTTTCACCTATCAACAGCATTATCAGCAAAAACATTTAGCCATTTTTTTTTTCATAAAAATTATTAAACCTAAGGTTTCAAAAATTTGCCTATAATAATTCATTAGTAGCAGACAGCTAAAAAAAGTTTTTATAACTCATATATTTTCGAAATTAACATTGCACGTTATTAACAATTAAAAACCTGTTTCACAGCCCAGACAAAACCCGCCAGTAGAGTCGATTAACGTATCATAATTATTTAATCAGACACCTGGAAAGGCTAAAAAGATTATTTTGTTTGCAAACATACCTACTAATAGAGGTGGTGCGTATTTACTCGACCAGGTTTGCAAACCTGGTATAGGCATAACAAAATACGTACCAGGTATGACGTCACAGTTTGAACGCGTATTTTGTACTTAAAAGTATTTCTGTACTTGAAAGTTTAAAGTATTTTGGTGTAGTTGGTAGTCCTAGGGGGGGGGGGGGGGGTTGCTGGATTTTAGTTGGAACCAAGTACTTTAAAGTATTTAAACCCTGGTTTATCAACCTGGTATTTGATGGAGGTGGTATTTATTCAGTTCAGTTTCAGTTTTAACATCTCTTTCTAAGATTGTGGTACTCAAGAGTACGTGACTGGTCATATTGATGCAAAACAGAAATCAGAAATGTGTGAGTGTTTTTTTGGATCTTGCAAAAGCATTCGATACAGTTTCGATCCCCAAACTTAAAAAAAAATTAGATGACATCGGTGTTATAGGAGACGCATCTCGAATTTTTAAAGACTTTTTGGAAAATCGTACACAGCGAGTTAAAATTGGTGAGTGTACCAGTGCTGAGGCTTCAGTTGTTTATGAGGTTCCACAAGGAAGCATCCTTGGCCCGAGTCTCTTCCTAGTATATATAAATGACTTGTGCCAATTATCTTTAATAACTGCAAAATGTTTGCTTATGCTGATGATACTGCCTTGGTATTTCATGGAGAGACTTGGAACGTGGCCTACAGACTGCTGAGTTAGGCCTCCATAAAGTCAGTCACTGGCTCAGAACGAATTATCTTACACTAAATATACAAAAAACCAAATATATACAGTTTCACATTGCTAAAGTTATACCGGAAAATATAGAACTTAAAATACATTCCTGTTCCTTAGCCTATGGTACAAATTGCCAATGTCCTACTCTCGGTAAAACTCCTGATATTAAATACCTAGGTGTAATCTTAGACGAGAAAATTTCATGGTACAAACACATTGAGCTTACTACTTCTCGAATCAGAAAACTCATATGGGCATTTAAAAGGCTGAGGGATGCCACAGACTTCAACCGTCTACTTCTCTCTTGCCCAATCTATTCTCGGATACTGTGTTGGAGTCTGGGGGGGGGGAGCCTGTAAAACTTTTATGTTACACCTGGAAAGAGCACAACGATCCTTACTAAAAGTGATGACTTTTAGTCCTTTTAGGTTCCCAAATAAGGAGTTGTACGAAAAGTGCGAAGTTTTAACCGCAATTGTACATCTTTCATATTACAATAAAGCAACACATGACTACACCCTATGACAAAGTCAAATATAACAAAAAACGAACGATCACTAACGTATGCAATCTTCCTAAGCATCGTACAGCCTTCGCAAGGCGTCAGTAAACATATATGTCTAGCTTCATAAATAACAAGGTAAACAAACATGTTAATATACATCCACTGTCCAAACGTGAGGCTAAATTAAAACTCAAAAACTGGCTATTAAAACTGGATTACCATAAATCAGAATCACTACTATTACCATAACTATTTTTGACGTACTATAGTTGATTTAGT
This sequence comes from Hydriomena furcata, assembly GCA_912999785.1. Classification (NCBI taxonomy): domain Eukaryota; kingdom Metazoa; phylum Arthropoda; class Insecta; order Lepidoptera; family Geometridae; genus Hydriomena; species Hydriomena furcata. The sequence goes on from OU538821.1 coordinate 9,439,618, forward strand.
GGCTTTAAACAAAACACACACACACACACACACACACACACACGTTTAAACACTTTGTATACATACATTTATTTTAATTTCTTTTTCTTTTTGTTTATTCTCATCATTTGATAAACCTATTCATTATTATCTTTTTTTCTTACTTTTAAGTTTGTTAAATTTCTTCACTTGAAATTAGTGTTAGTGCATAAGGATGGAAGAGGAACTTGATTTCTGAATCACAGGTTATATATTACCTAGCTCAGAGATCAAGGGCTTTAATAACTATTTGTATATCTTGTGAGTGAAATAAATAAAGTTTATTATTATTATTATTATTATTTATTAGACCTGGTACGTCAAAACACAAGTACGACCCACCTCTACCTACTAAGTATATTAGATACACTATACTACGACTATATTATAGACGTACCTTACATATACCTACCTATTTATATTTACACCATTTGAGGTAAATAGTTATATTTTGCTTTATGTCTTTGTCGCGGTATCTAGGTAGGTAATTGATAATAGTAAAAAATGCGGAAATTGGTATTTACAACAGCTGCTTACTCGTTCATACCAAAATAAACTTATAATGATTAATCAATTTATACGAGTACCTAATGCTACATCTCATCGTATGTTTATTATTTGTCGTAACCGTGTTGACCTAGGAGACGGGTGACACTAAATTCATTTATTTTCAGTATCATCGATACCTATTAGCGCTCGTCGTCTACATTATGGTAATACCAGTTTCGTTATGACAGATCGATGAGTAGTACCTACGAACCGCAACGGTGATACAAATTACAGGGGCCTGAAAAGTGCCTGTTTTGCTTCGAAAAAGGGTTCCCTTCAGCTTCGTGCCCTTGACTTGTCGGGGTTCGAGGCCAAAGCAATTTTACACCTACAGTTGCATAAAAAATATTTCATCGAATACGGAAATGAATATTGTGATCATGTGACAGGCAGTAGGCAGTATGTAATAGCACAGAATACAAAATAGTAAGTACAGGTAGGTACTAGTCGGATATTGGCGATATCAACCTGGGGTTATGAAACAAGGACTTTTACCTTCCGGTCACGACGCGGTATTGCCAATTTATTTCCGACTGAAACGGAAACCGTTTTATTATCAATCGGCCGACAAGAGCGATCTGTTGAATAGATAACCCTCATTGCTTGTTTCGAAAGGGAATATTTATCGAGAGTTAGGTTAGTTTACTGCTACAACCATCCCTATTACAAATTTTATAAAATCACTAAATAATAAAAAAATTAAACTAAGATGAGTTTTTAAAGGTATTATTTTTTGTATCATTTTATCTACTATGAATGAATATTGTTTTCACAATATACAAACCACAGTAATACAGTTTTTTTCGCATGGTTCGGTGCGGTTACGTTCATGGTAGGTAATGGTATTATCTCATTCACTCGTATTCAAAGTCCACGTTGTTCCGTTCTACATTAAAAATACGTCTGTAGTGTTGTATAATAGTCAAAAATATTTTACTTTAAATCAAGGTCACGGCCTTGACTCTAAATACATATGCAAGTTTCGGTACCTGGACTAGGTATGTATAGCTACTTGTACGTATCTAATCCGTTCTGAACGCTACGTGACCACGATCACGCAGCCTACAAAGTTTTGCAAATTATATCGTTACTAAGCCCATATATATTATTATTATTATATCGTTACTATACTGGAAACCACCGCAACTTCGTTCGCGTAAAGTTAAGTATTTTCAAACAAACATGGACCTTCACTACACCACCTTCAGGTTGTTTTTTGGAGATACATAACATTAAAAAAATGGAGTTACCGCTAAGGGTTTATTTCATCATTTCTATCTAATTTTACTAAGATTTTTCAGTACACCTCACACGCTAAAAAGTATCAAATTTTTAAGTTTATTTGACCAGCGGTTGTCGCTCTGCGTTGTATCTATGTCAACCAGTCAGATACTGATAATGTCTTATAAAATAAAGTTTATTTAAAAAAAAAATAACTTCTAATATTAATATTATTTACAAAATACATAAGAACCAGTTGAGTCATCTAAAGACCGTTGCAAACAGTCTATAGGTAGCTCAACTGATCCAGATCACTACACTGGGGGAAGCGATCCTAAAATACTGGCGGCATTGCCACGCTGAACGGCAATGCTGATCCGTTGTGCCAAATAGGAACCAGCTCTCGAAACACGCGTCGCTTCGACCAGACGGCCTGATAAAATTAATATAAAATATTATATTAATGGTAATATACCTACTGCTATTGATAATGATGATAATAGTAGGTAAAGGTACCACCTATCAACTCGCTAGGTACTATAATATATGATTAATTTCAAATTCACTTGCATACGAAGCCTCTACCAGTCGACGAACAAATTGAAATAAGAACGCAGCTCAGGTGGGAACATAGGTACCTACTAATAAACTATTTATTTTCTGCCGGAAAAAAACGCAATTTTTGAAAAGTTTATATATTAAAATATTTTTTTAAATTTTATAAACCATTGTTTTTGTGATCACGTACAAACGAAACTTGGATTGGTATAACTTATTATTATGTATGTAGTAAGTATTTTTCATCCAGGTTCCAGGCAAGCGAATATAAAAAGAAATTCTAAAAATTAACTTGTCAATTATGCTGCTTTTGAGAACCGGGAGCGTCATAAGCAGTTTAACATTCCAGCATATTGGATTGAATTTGTTGTAGAATTATGCGAAGTGAAACTTAGGAAGGTACAATAAAAGTAAAACGGTCAAAACATATGTTCAATTTTGGCAAGCTGTCTAAAATAAGCGATCTTCGTATCAAAAATAAGCGCGTCTCACTTTTTAATATACTTACCATCTGTTTTTTTTATAGAAATAAAAGTACCTACTGTGTGTTATTGCAAGTCATACCGACCTATTTAGTTTCAGCCGGGCAGGCCGCTAACTTGATTGTCCTGTTTTATTGACGAAAGAAGTAAACCGGTAGGTACCGCATGCTCCTCCTCCTGACCGCTCACGCTTGCCCATTGCTTGGGTCAAGGTAACACGACTCTCAACTTATTGTTAAAATTGCAGCAATTTGTATCATTTTCTTTCTTAGAATCGCAATTACGCTAGATAAGGTTAAACTTAATAGATCTCATCTAGGCATCGTTGCTTCTGTAGGTAGGTACCCACACGATTGTGAAAGAAAGTATTACAATATTTAAGTTAATTCAACATTTAAAAAACCACTGCTTCGCGACTGTTTAGATAAAAAAAATCTGTTAGGTATACATACATTATTATAGAATTTAATTAATTATTTCTATTGCGTACAGAATGCAGTTTAGTGGTTTTTCTAGCAAGTTTGGTAATTTAGGTAAGAGTGTCCAATTATTAAACTATTAATTAATTAATTTGTTAAAAATCACATAAACAACGATTTGGACAAGGAAATGTGATTATTAATTAGGTATACTGCATAGACAATACCTACTAGTCGACACAAAAATACCTAATGTGTGTGCTTAAAATTAAATCGCTATATTTTCCAATTTGCATGTGTTTGCACTTCGATAGGTACGAACCTACCTGCCTACCTATTCGGTGAAATGTTATATAAGAAATAGTGTTATTTTTATTAAACACACTTTTTATTTGTTCCTGCTTCAATTCAATTTAAATCAACTGTCCTTTTCTTTACATTGGTTCTCCTAGGATCTACTTAAAGGAAATTGCTTTTTTTTATCTAAGTTGACTTGCAACACTTACACCTGAGTAAGAGCGCGAACACATGTCTACGGTGCGGCGCCGTCCACCGTACAACGGCACGGCGCCGTGCACGGCGTGCCGCGCCGGCCTGCACACCGTGCAGTAGTTTTTACAAGCTTTTATTTAACTTGCAATGTATGTATTTATGAATCGATTTAACTATGTTTGTTAAGGTGGAATCTTGCAACACAATTTTGAAGCAGTTATCCCCAAGAAATTGAGCTGAAATTTTGCATACATGTAACTTTGGTCACAATGCAATAATATGGTTACAGCTAGCTGATCTGATAATGGAGTCAGGTGCTGTTCAACAGACACTTACAATGGAACTCTTTAGTAAATACTTCGATTGAATAAAAACTTTGCATTCTTCAAAACTTAATATGGACATTCTAAAATATTCGTAAAATTTGTCATCTTCTCATATTTTCAGCGCTTCATATTTCCTTTTAAGATGACCTCCATCATGGTTCATTAAAGAAAGGTATGGATTCACCCAATATTTTCTTTGATTTTGTGTTTTCTTCATTTGTCGTCTCAACAGCAACAGGAACAGAATACGTCCTTTGCGGTTCAGATCCAGACAAAAACTGTTATGTTTTGGAACAACGGTTGCTACTGAGTGCCGCCGTTCCACGGCGCGGCGACACGCCGTACGCCGGGCACAGCACCGTTTCGTAGCGCGGCGCCGCACCGTAGACAAGTGTCCAAGAACTAACGCTATGCGACACACACTTTAAAATTTGACACAATTGTAATATTTGTAATTACCTACATACCTACCTGCAAAAATGATATTTTGCCAAAAAGTCTCATAATGTTCATTTTAAAGATATAAGTAGGTATAAGTACCTTACTTATGCCAGAAACGGTACTAGCACTCGATGAAATACAAAAAATAGTTAAAAAAAATCTTTTGGAAAAGTCTAGGTTTTGAAAGTGATTGATCTAAACGAAAACCTTGGTTTTTAAATTAATTTACTTACTGCGAGACTTTAATTTGGATCAAAAAACTTGATACCATAAACCAGTTTAACAAAAAAGTTCTTGACAGAAAGACAACATGATTCAGGTTTTGCTTCTGAGGTGCGGATTTTTTTTATTATTGCCCGTCTATTGGTGTGCTAAATATCCAGTCTACGAGAACGATTCATACGCCTTACTTTTATTCCACCCTTTACAGGTACTGTCAGCAACGAATGTAGCTGAACTAGAGTTGCCTACATTTAAGAACACTTACTTTCCTCAGTTAAACATTTTACTATTTATATAGTTACCTATGTGAAAAGTAATATCTGTTTTTTTCATTTTTCATTTTCCAGTTATACATTTTATTTATAGTTTAGCGACTTTTGTTGCTGTCTGATTTATATAGCGAAGGTACCCGTTTTATTAGAGTTCCATCTCCATCTTGGAGCTTCTGCTACCTATTGTTCATTATCACGGTCGTAAAATTCGTACAAAATGATTTTCTGGTTTTATATTCCCAATAGGGATAGGTACACAAAATGCGATGGTTGCCGGCGTGGACGGAGTGGACGTCCGTGCCTGTTACAGTGGCTGCCGAGGTTAAAGTCAAGGCTCGTTTTTAACCTCTCGAAGCTCGTCGTTTGGTTAACGTTTCGTTCCGTCTACGAATGTCGAAGGTGAAAGTCAAGGCTGCACGTAGGTAATAACTGCTCTTGTTACCGACACCATGCGTTCAGTCATGCATTTTTGTTATTATTAACCGATGCAACACAAAAGGAGGAGTTTCTCAATTCGTCGCGTTTGTTTTATATATGACCACGTTTAACTTTTAACTTGGTTATTCATTTTGATTAAACTAATTATTTATCAAGGTATTTTATAATTCGTTGTCAAAAAAAGTCAATTTGAGGTCAGAACGGTAGGTAATGTCTGGTAGTTATCAATAAAGCCGCCTTACTAAATAAAGTTCAGAGCTAAAATATGTCCAATTTAATCTAATTTAAACAAATAATTTGCCAAGCGATTTGATAATTTGAGGTCAGAACGGTTAAGTCTGGTAGTTATCAATAAAACCGCCTTACTAAATAAAGTTCAGAGCTTAACATTAGGTATATCTAATTTAATCCAATTTTAACAAATGATTTGCCAAGTGATGTGATAATTTGAGGTCAGAACGGTTATGTCTGGTAGTTATCCACGGAACCGGTTTTGTGTAATTATCAATGAAGCCACCTTACATAAATTAAGTAATAAAGTTTTGAGCTAAAATGTTAGCAGTACCCTCTTCACTCACCCGTATTTTTCGTCTTACTCGCCAAAAGAGCAACATTAGAGACAAAGAAAATTACATATTTTAAAATTGGCAGAAATATCGACTAATTTTGTCAGTGTTTGTGAGGCGATGAAAATATTATTACCGAATAACAGGGTCAAGCTTGTTCAAGGCTTGATAACCGATCAACCCAAGCAAACGTGAATGCATAAGTTTAAATAGCATCCAACCAAGAAGCGATATTGTCATTAACACATCTAAGGGTTCACGGTTTCCAAGTTCCAATCCAAGTTGGTCTCCTTTTTAGGGTTCCGTACCCAAAGGGCAAAAAACGGGACCCTATTACTAAGACTTCGCAGTCCGTCTGTCCGTCTATCCGTCTGTCCGTCTGTCTGTCACAGGAGGGCTGTATCTCATGAACCGTGATAGCTATACAGCAGTTGAATTTTTTACAGATTATGTATTTCTATTGCCACTTTATCAACAAATACTAAAAACAGAATAAAATAAATATTTAAGTGGGGCTCCCATACAACAAACGTTATGTCCATATTTTTTGCCATTTTTTTATAGATAATGGCACGGAACCGACTCGCACTTGGCCGGTTTTTTAACTAATTTATACAGCTTTTGTAATCCGGCTTTATGATGATCTACGCCAACTTCTGTAATTCCTTCCTCTTTTCATTTGTTATTTTCGAATAGGCGGCAGTAATGCCGGAAACACACAAACGTGTCGTGTCGTGGCGCGACACGCCACTAGCTAATCGCTTTCATACATTTAGTATGGTTAGAGACATATTTGGGTGTCGTGTCGTGTCGCGCCACGCCACGACACGTAAGTGTGTTTCCGGCATAATGCAGACAAAACTCTCGCAAGCTATTTCAAAGCTTAGCCAATCGGGCTTATCTGTTTCTGTTTCCTTTGACTACTTATGAAATTCTGTGTTTTCCATCGATTCCAAAACTTGTCTTATACCTACATAAAAAGAGAGCTCAAGAAATAATAGTAGCACTTGCACAAATTTTCATAGATATCGTTATGTAAAATATCAGCCCAACCATATGTAGACGCCATGTATCTTGCAACATTATACGAACCTAAATAGTCGGTAAATGGAAAGACAAAGACATCAAATATTTACATGATAACATCAAGCATAGTTCGCTTCGTAGGTATTACGTTGTCTGGTCTTATGTTCTTCAACGATACCCAATTCGTCAGAACCGGGAAACCATATCAGTCCCAGTGTGCGCTTGCCTTCAAACTGATCAATTTAAAGATGACTGCAGCAGTACCTACCTGAAATTCCTCCATTTGAGAATCTAGAATCCCACTTACTGGTGAATATAAGAAATATTAAAACCATCTTGATGGTGCTCTCTTAAAACAGTACCTAGGCGTCTACTTATGCTTATGGCTAGCATACGGTTCATACTTAATGCTATTGCCATTGCCATAGTCTCGCATGTTTACATTATGTACATGTTTCTATTATTAGATGATGAAACCGAGGCTCTAAACTTTTGTAAATCGTATGCAGGTACCCACGATACATATTTATCTAGTGTGGGAACCATTGTTAATAATTATGTCCCCAGATATTTATTTTACTGTTAATAATTATATATATATTTTTTTTCATAGCTACATTTATCGTACACCCTGTTTAACTTAGATTCGAAATACTTTATCTGTAACGTGCTTTAGTTTAAGAGATTATGCGCATTGTCAGCAATGTAAGTAGGTGAAGGTTTTTAAACTTACCTATGCCCACCCATCTACAGATTAAACTTCCCTTCACCGGGTTATTGACAAAATATTTATTTTTGAAGAATTGACAGAAACATCGTATAATTTACAACACACCTATGGGCAGGTATCAGTGCATAAAGTAGGTAACTGTTAAAACAGTCTTGAAGAAAGAAAAACAAAGAACAAATTACGAAAGTTCTTTATTTACATGGCTGCTACAAATAAATTCAGATTGCGATCGTGGCATGGACTGAAAAAGTATAACCTCGTCCTCTTTATCTCAAGTCAGGGCAAACAGATCAAGGCGAATATGTGCAGTTACGGACGTCTTCCAACACGCAGCCTGGTTATCATTTGCATTGTCATTTGCTTGTAGGTAAGAGAAACACAAAAACCATGCTATAACTACGAGTACCTACGTGAGAAGGATAATTACCTAAGTACCTTTCCATAAAGTACTTTAGCGCGGTTAAATAGGACAGCTTTGTTTACGGTCATTTTGCATTCTTTAGATATTCTGCCTGACGGTCTTTGTATTACAAGTATTCGCAATTTGAAACTCTTGAGTGTAATCAAGCAATGATGAATCGATAAAACGCGTTTAACTCAACTTATCAATTACTTCTTTCAATTCTAGCTTAGTAACAGATTACTGCATCGACCTCGTATATAAGTTCAATATCAAGTGCGAGAGTTTTGAGCGCGGGCGCAAGGCCGGGCATGGCGTTGTTGGAGGACGAGTCGTGTCCACGTGAGAGATTACTGGGCCGAGGTTTTATCTCATATAAAAAACAAGTCATGCACGTAGAAATATTGTGATGCACATCCAGGCTAAGGCTAAGTTGAGTATTTCAATAGTTTACAATTTGTCGTAATGAACAAAACGTAGAATTTTATATTTTTCCGACTTAAGACTAAATAAAACTAATACATTGGTATCTCGACATAATGTAGGTCTAACTCATCATGATGAGTTATACCACATTATCAATCGTTTGAAATAAAAGAGCAGCAATTCCTTTATGTGTTAAATCAAATCTATTCTTATACTTAATCCTACTAATATTATCAATCTGAAAGTTATGTGAGAATTGATTTGACCAGAGTTCTGTCGCAGGCCTGCTGAATAGCTGTGTTGATTTTATCTTTATTTAAGATCTTCGAGTTCTGATGTGGAAAGTTGATTGATTTGACAGTTGATATTAACATTATGAGTTTATTACAGATAAAAATCTATCGTTTATTCGATTCAAATTAATTGAAATTAATAAAAAAAAATATTTTTTTACTCGGATGATGTAATTAAAGGGTAAGTTAATAATTACCTTATATAAGGGTATATTTAAAAGTTTATAATTTTTTGTTTTAGTTGAACGAAACCGACTCTGATGAAGGGCATAAAGCAATGTTAACCTTCTAGTTGTTGGTGTGTACGAATGAAGAGTTACCCACTGTAAGAGTGAGGTCAATTATAGATTCTCGATGTTGTTGGTGTGTAATGGTTTTATGGAGTATGGGATGCTCACGATAATGTTAATACCATAAAAAACGATTTAGATTATATATTTTTTTCTCTGCATACAAAACCAACTTAAATTTTTCATTAATTGTTTTTTCCTGACTTTATTTTTTTCTGTTTCAAATAACTAGAAAAAGTAAAGTAAATGAGTTTTGATGAAATGTAAAGAGGTTTGAATTAATGTGGATGGATACCACATTACTCCTCTTCAGACACCGTCAGGGTTATGTTAGGTTGGACGTCTGGAGAAGAATGAGGTGGTGAAGTAGTGATTTGAAATGGTAAAGATGAGGGATCGGTGAGGATGTATGTGATTAAGCCGGTCTATTGTTACTGTAACCGACTTGCTCTTTATTAGCAGTTTAAAAACATTGTCACCTCGCTCGATTACTTTATATGGACCATAATATGCAGGTTGAAAGGTCCCTCTAGCAGCGCCTTCTCTCAGGAATATATGGCTGAAAGATGCGAGATCCAGAAACAAATACTTTGCCTGAACATTGTCGCACAGTAGGAACAGGCTGCAGTCTTTGAGCAAACGAGCGCAACCAAGCTGTAATGTCAGTAATGTCGGTTGTGCCTTTAAACAATATGCTCAAAAAACTCACCAGGTAGTTCAGGGGTTCCCAGGGGCTAAAGGGTTCCCCATATACCAACTCTGCAGAAGAAGACTTTAAATGTTCCTTAACAGCGCTTCGTATGCCTAATAAGACGAGAGGTAGTGATTCCGTCTAATTGCAATATGACATGTTAAGCTGACGATGAAATCTCTCCACTAATCCATTACAGGCCGGATAATAAGCTGTGATTCTGCGATATTTCAATCCGACTATTTTTGACAGAACTTAAAAGAGAGCGGACTCAAACTGGTGACCTCGAAAAATAACACTTAAAAGTAGGTACTTGGTTTGAATTAGATTTGAATTAATATGGAAATGTAGGGACGGATTGCAAATGGTGAGACTGAAAATGGTAATGAGATTGCAAATAAATAAAAAAAAAATTATGTTGTGTCGTTTATTGTTGTGAAATGAACCCCATGATGTTTCCAAGCCGTTAAAGTCCTTGAAATTCATGTGTGTTAAGATCCTGATGTATGTTGAAGAATTTTTTCTAATTGATCTAAAGTTGATATCTTAAAATATAGAAATTCCTAAAGTACTATAAAAACCATTATTGATAGATAATGGCCCTTATGTGTGTGAGTAGTAGGGTGGGTGAGGATTTATATTGATATTTTGAATAAAATAGGACACTAGAAAAAATGCCATTATTCCCGGTGTAAATTAATTTATAAAAAATATGTGATATTCGTTTAGTGATGAAACTATTAGTTCTTGTTGGGCATTTTTGCTGCGTCCCAGGTTTATTTGTAAGCAGTTATGCCTGCCGAAAGAGTTGTTATTATTAACCTTCAACATAATGTTGTAAGCGTGGGCCTATGCTCCCAGTCGCCCCCGCGGGGATTGCCACCGGAGGCAAATGGGAATAAAAATTCCCAGTCGCCACCGGCGGTGACTGAGAAGTCATTGCCCCTTCAGTTTCGCTATACATTGCTTTCTCCATCGTTGGGAATAAAAGGATGAGGCAACTTATCCTAAACCTGCCTAATCTAATATTTTTTATTTTGATTTCGATATGAATAGACGAAACTTGTTAAAATTAAACATTTGAACTGGTATTTTGTATCACAGATAATCAAACTCTTAAAGATAGCAATTAAATTAGGAATGTAATACTTATTAAATCATTTATTTATAAATATGTATTATTTAATAAACAAGGCTGTAAATATTCATATTCTTATTCATAGATAACAGACTTTTTTATTATGGTCATTTATTAATTTACCATATAACCTTATAACACCCACATATTATAAATTCCTGAAATACTTAATATTTAAAATTAGTCATAAATTTCAATCACAGATAATTCGAGCATTAACAATATTAAAGTTTTGGGCTAAAGATAAAAATATTCCTACAACACAGATAAAATCTTATGTTATACTTTTGTATTACTTATGTTCCGTTAAGTTACGTTACGTTATATCATCTATCATTCGCTTAATCGTTATGCAGTATCCGTAAAACAATTCTTCTGAACTTGAGATACTACAACTAAGATACATTATTATCACAGAATAATAAAAGTATTTACAATAATTAAATTACACAAAATCTCAAAATGTAGAAAATACCGAATGAACCATTATGTATAATTAATTATAAATCACAGAAAGAATCGTATCAATTAGTGTCGTAAAGTTTCGAGAAAATGTCCCACTGTAATTTCTCCATGAACAAACTCGAGTTGAATTTTTTGTATGAATTCGTCTCTAAATATCTGTGTAGCCTTTTTTGTTTTAACGGATTTTTCTATTTGATTCTGCTGTTTAACATTGGAATATGAAGAATCTTGTCACAAAACACTCAGTAGGCACGGGGTTCGGATGTTTCGTACCAAATTCGTGGTTAAGTTTGTTGTGCCAACCTTCTATATAATTTGTAGTTCGATACTGTTGACCATATACACTCCATACATTAATAAACTCTTATATAAGCCACTGTCTTTCCATATACGTTAGTATTTTTTTTTATATTTTCATCTTCACAAGGTTTGCGTGTAATGTGACTAGCCCTTCATAATTTCAGTTGCTTGTAACATTGGAAGAACAGCGCTTAGCTGTACTTCTCGTATTTTACTTGGATGATTGGATTTTGTGGTACCGAGTTCTTTAGCCCAGGCATTCATGGCTGCTATTTCGTAATCCGTTTTATACGATGTTGGATTCCAACCAGGTATTTGTGATTTTATTAATGAGAATAGGATGAAGTAAGATTTCTCTGTTCTGCTACTCATAAGAGCATAAACCAGTGGCAATATATTGGTGTTGTTCACTGTGCTTCCTAAGTCACCGTGGATAGAATAGAGTTGTGAAAAGGGCTGATGTACGATGTTATTTGTTAGTGGGCAAGTCTGGCAGGCATATGTAAGACATGGCGCTAAACAGGTATTCATCGTTTTGAATTTATGGGCGATCGGTAATTAATATTTCCTTCATCGCCCAATACTTGTTCCACGTTTTTTTGATTCTGCGTGTTATTTCTTTTTCCGTACTTCGTTTTTTTAAGCGAAATAACCCAACCATTTTTTTTGAAATGGTTGCATATGCATAGGTGACATTGAATAGTTACTATGAAAAGTGTACAGATTAGGAATTATCTAACATTAGGTATTGCATTCAACATCATAACACAATAATCATGTTTTTACAAAATGGCCCTGCTGCATTGGCATCCAGCGTGGCAGTGCCGCCTGTATCTTGAGTACGCTTCCGACTGGTATTGATCTGGATCAGTTGAGCTACCTATAGACTGTTTGCAACGGTCAACGGTCGATTTTGTAAATGTTCTGTAATATATTAGTATTCTATGTTATTTGTTTCTGAAGTATATAATGAAGAATAAATAAATATTTATTTTTTGTTTAATTTTAAATTATAATGTTAGGTATTGATGTTGGGATTGAAAAGAGAACTTCTCAACGACATGCAATGTATAAATCATAATTTTAAATTGTTATTTTTATTGTTTTTCAGAAATATTTAACTACATAGATAAGGGCGATGACGGTTTACTAATAGAGATGAAGTAATACAATTAGCATCAACTCGTACCTACCTGTGTTGATTACATATTTTTATTACGATTAAGAAAACTTTTTGTAAAGATAAGTTTTTTGTAAGAGCATTTTTTGCTGCTCGTATTAAACCGATTTGAACAGCGAGTTTTTGGACCTGCATTCTAATTAATTAATTATCTTAAGTATTTTTTATATTAACGAATCTTAGGAGTCTTCATGAGTCTAAAAGACTCTGTAGCATACTTTTTGGATCACCTGAATAAAAATACACAACTACACATACACCATGTCATGATGGACTTAATTTTACGAGAGATCTGACTTTTAAAGGAATCTAACGCAGTTGGGTAGAAACCCTCGTGATTACGAGCATGAACCATTTTAGATGTTCGAATGACAACCTAATAATTTTCCCTCACATTAATAAAAATAGGACGTGAGCTCACATTTTGACACGGGTTTACTTACGAGTGTGTTTCAAGATATTCTGACACATCCATCATATTCGCTCGAAGGCAGACTGGTAGGTACCTAATTCCTTTACAATTCCTACATACTAAACTAACGATACAGAACATATTTTACGTACTAGTGAAGAAAATCAAGATTGAGAAAATAACATTTATACCATACCTACTTTAAAAAGCTTATTTTATTCACGCAAAACAGTGAATAAAAAGGCCTTTTATTCACTGTTTTGTTTTTATTCACTATTTTGGTGTTTGAATTTGGAACACAAAATATATCCGGTCTCTATTTCAATGCTTACACAAACTCCTTGCGCTGAGATTCGAAATTCAAAACTCTTTGGTGCAAATAAATTCTCGAGATTTGATTGGTCGATATTTGTGACAAGGAGTTTGGCATTAGATTAAATAAATATTCTCGTAGTCATGGTATAAAGTATAGTATGCAACTCCTGAATAAAGTACGAATTTATATCGAGGGCCATGAATCACTCGCGTCGTTCAGGATTCTAACAGTTGAATCACTCGCTGCGCTCGTGATTCAATCATTAGAATCCTTCACTTGCTCGTGACTCATCTACGGCCCTCGCTTTAAATCCGTCCTTTATTCACTAGTTGCATAATATACTATTTTTTTAGTGCGTAGAAGCATGAAATACAAAGTTTCTTATTTTATAAATTGAATTTAAGAAAAGTAGTTGTACTGATTTAAAAATGTAGTGCTACGAGCTCTTTTTTTCTGCCACAAGGTCGTGCGACATGTAGCCATGTAAAGCTACTTATACAATTTTTTCCCTTGATTTTGAATCAATACGTCCTCGTTGGTTGTACAGACTTGTACCATTTTTAGAGTTTCGTAGTGTACAAGAAACCCTTATAGTTTTACGCCGTCCGTTTGACATGTACACATTAGTAATGTTAACAAAGTTGTAGAATAAAATCTAGAAAAACATTTTTTTAGGGTACCTCCCCTACACCTAAAGTGGGGATGTAATTTTTTTTCATACTCTATGGTTTGGGATGTCGTGAGATAGGTCTTTAAAAAACATTATGGGTTTATGATGACAACTTTTTGATTAAGGGATCCGTTTGCGAAATATTAAGCTTGAAAGTGCAAAATTTTGTCAGAATCAAGTGTGTGACCAGCTAAACGGTTGGTTTTGGAGGTGTGAAAAAATTAACGTTAGTAGTATAAATAACGAATGTAAAAGGAAAACTATCACAGTTAAGTAGGCTTTACATGTTTACGAGTAATCATCGACCAACTAAGAAAATGTAGGTATTTTATAAGTTGCTCGACGATTACTCGTAAACTAGTAGTAAACTTTTTAGTACAAATATCGTTGAAAATTACTTATATAACGTTGTTAGCTGAGTAAACTACGAAACCCTACATTGCGTGTGGCTCGACATGCACTTGGCCAGTTTTTCGATTTACGATTATCTAATTGTATCTACCTACGCTACGTCGATAAAGTGTTACCTAGTTCGATCTATGATGTATTTTTAAACTACTTAGGACTATTTTTGTAATGGTTGCTAGTCGTAGCATTGTAAGAACGTAGGTATAATGAGTTAAGTAAATATCAGAGGGTTGTAACTTTTTTTTTTACCAAAGTCATTTAGGATTTACAATCAAGATTTAAAGTTTAGATATTCATAATTATTCACATGAACAACAAAATCTGAGACCGAACATTTTACTTATTATCTGTTAGGTCACAGCGAAGGCTTCTTTAGGTACTTACCTACCTATTAATCGGTCTGATGATGCAACCAAACTGAATTCTCAGAATGCACTAAATTTCTTAAAAAGTGTGAAAAAACTATAAAACGAGCGAGACCAAACTGCAGTCGGTTATTTCGAGTTTTTGATTATTTGGTATTTTAATTTTCATGCCACCGAATTCTGGTAGTCACGAGACTTTAGTAGGTATCCAAATACACTACACCTAAACTAACAATTTTTTTACTAACATAAATTATAATATTGATTAAATAAACTAACTATCTTCAATCGATTTCATATCATAAACATGAGTTACCAGAGTATGTTACTTACTCAAGGCGATACAATTTACTGTCACTTCGAATATGACGGTGACACTGTGCAGATTGACCCTCGTATTCAAGAACGACACTATGAGAACACGCACCCACAGTGGACGAAATCTTTTTTCATAAAAATCACTTTATGTGCTGTGCGACACTGCATAGTGTGACTAGAGGCACATTGTCGTGTGCCTCTAGCCAAAGTTGAGCTCTAAAGGCACACGGTAGCGTGCGCCATAGTGCCGCTCAACACATAAAGTGATGTTTATGAAAAAATATTTCGTCCACTGTGAGTGCGTGTTCTCATAGTGTCGTTCTTGAATACGAGGGTTAGTATGTTGTACTTACTCAAGGCGATACAATTAGCTGTCACTTCGGATATAGCGGTGGCACTGTGCAGATTTATTGTGTCAGGGTCCTTGGCTTCTGTGCCTACGGTTAAAGCCTAGCGACCTCGTTGACCGCCGCCGGTTGTCGTAGGCGACCGATCTCTTCCCTGCCAATAGCTATAAATTTAACTTAAATTTTAAAAAAGATTTTCTCTGATGCTTTTCGTATTTAAACTAATTCAATGAAATAAAAATTAAAAAGGATCACGACTGTATTATTAAGTAATCCCCAAGTACGGCAGACATCTACTCAGATATCCAGGTGCACTGAATTGCAACATCATCATGTTGCAATTTTTTTATTCACCTGCCTTGACCAATTATTTTCGTGGAAGAGGGGGCTAAAGAATGTTGAATAGTAACTGAAGCAATCATTGTGCTGATACGTGATAGTATAGTAACTAATTTAAAAATAACAATAATATTTCCTAGTGTAATCCTACACTAACTGCTATTTATAAAGATAACATTAAATGATATATAATGGTGGATCAAAATAAAACCACCTAAATTTTAACCACATTCATGATGTTAATGTTTGTAAAAAATATGGATAAAAAAGAAAAAAAATGTTTTTAAGTACCTATAAGTAAACCAATAAATGTTCTATCATACCTAATCAATAACTTATTTTGCTTGTAAACCATTGAAATAATATTATAAATTTATATCGACGCACTCTTTACGGCGATCGACAAAAATTACGGAGATTGAACCACAAAATATTGGTTAAATGGTTTCAGTCGTATGACGCCCGTTGGAATAATAATTTCGTCCGTTGGCAAGTTCGCGGTGCCTGATCAGACATTACACGAGTTGAAAGGTAAGTAATAATATTTCCTGATCTGGTAACACCGCTGTTGATTATTGCGCCAGAAGTAGAAGGCGCACTCTGGAACCGTCAGATCTAGGAAGGTCGATCTCAATTGTTAATTTCCTGGAAACCCTTGATCGATCACGTAGGCGATTGTTTTTCAATTGAAAATGACGTTGGTAAGAAGTTAATAGTGACGATGAGACCTTTTTATTGATCAACCATTTACCCACAAAAACGGGTTTCTCTAAATAATTATATTTAGTTGGTTTTCCAAATTGCGACTTGTGTGCATCATTATCGCACTTATAATATACCTGTGTATCTACTTATCTAGGTCTCATTTACGAGTAATAATGATGTCTGACCAATTTTCTAATTGTCTACTCTGACTATTATTAATTTAATTTAAGTATTTCTTAACTAAACCTAAAAAATTACTAAGTATTCAATGTAATTTTTTTTTTCAAACTAATGTTGTTTTTTATTTCTCCAGGGTTTTTCTTGACATCGAAGTCAGTCTATTTTTAGGGTTCGATACCCAAAGGGTAAAAACGGGACCCTATTACTAAGACTTCGCTGTCGTGTCTGTCTGTCTGTCCGTCCGTCTGTCTGTCACAGGGCTGTATCTCATGAACCGTGATAGCTAGACAGTTGAAATTTTCACAGGTTATGTATTTCTATTGACGCTTTAACAAAAAATACTAAAAACAGAATAAAATAAATATTAAAGTGGGGCTCCCATACAACAAACGTTTTTTTTTTTGCAGTTTTTTATAGATAATGGTCGGCCGGTTTTTATATCTTTATTTTTAATTCAGGGGTAAAAAGGACAGTGGTTTAAAAAATTTCAACCGACAAAAAAAGAGATTCTCAATTCGACGCGTATTGTTTAGGTGTTTTATTTTAATAAAGTTATGGCCTCACATAAATATCTTTTACCTTGTGATCTGATTTTAAAGATTTGTTTATCATGTTTAGAGAATAGTCCGAAGTTGGTCCTATTTTAATTGAATTTCTAATAGTTTCTTCATAAAACTTAAAATACGAATATAAATATTATACATATATTGACTTTCCGATTGGACGAAAATTTTTCATTGGTTTTCCTTGTAGTTTTTATAAAGTTTTTATTTATAATATTTTAGAAATTTGAAATCTAAATGTATTCATCTGATTCACGTCCGACAAAAAGCGTTGGGTAACAATAAATCGGTCTTCGATGCCCTTCGGGATCAGAACAATGGAACATCGAAGATAGCTATAACAAATTAAGATAAGGGGTGTTCAATTGTTGTTTCATAGTTTAACAGTTTAATATCTATTTTACCAATAGTTGAGCTATAGACTGTTCGCAACGGCATTTAGATGGCTTACCTTGTTTTTGTGTTTTTTTGTAATATGTTAAATATTAGATATGTTTTTTGTTTCTGTAATAAAGTAGGTACTTTATTACTATTTATACCTACTTATACAGGAATTTTACAAACGCGTTGCTTGATCAACATTGATTCTCATTAAACCTTAGTATATATATGCAGTAGGTAAGTACCTAAATAGGGGAACTGGGGGCTAGTTGTAACGGGGGTAGTATCAGCGAGATTTCTCAGTAGCTAATTAGTTTTTAACTTTATTGACCACAACTTGTAACGAAAGTTATTCTGTATTGTTTATATTTGTATTGCTGAAATGCAATTACGCTTAAATTATAAAATCGTATAAATAATTCCCACCAAACAAAAATGACTTCCTCAATTGCCTTTCATGAGAAAAAAAGTTTACAGAAATAATAAAGAGAAACTTTATAATTTTTCCAAAAACTATTACAACATGCCCCTTCTCCTTTACTTTTAAGTATAAAAAGACTGTAAAAAGTGCGTAGTCAGCGAGATGAAAAACCCATGTTACCTCATTTCGGCTTATTTCAAAGCAATTACATGGGTAGGTTCCTGTTTAAGACGAAAACAAAATTAGTTCTAAGACAAAAAGTAAATTAGTTAGTTAGTTGGTACCTACCAGATTAGCAACAAAAAGGTGACTCAGTGTTCTAATATTAGTTCCTGTTTGGCACATGGGTAGGTACTTACTATCGAGTTCCGTATTCTCACTACATCCTTAACGACAACTTGTTGCAAAAACTGACTCATTATCTTACAGACAGTATAATATTATGACCGTAGATTTATTTAGCAGTTAAGGTAACAATATGTTGGCTTATAAATCACGCTAAGGTCATGGAACAATGTCAATGCTTGTTTCTATACGTTTTACATGTAATTATTTTGTCAAAACAGACCAATTTGAAATTAAACAGTAAATCTGACATACATCTTGTATATATATACAAGCTCTGTATGTTTGTGTACGGTTCATCTTGTAGCTGAATTATAAACTAAGTAGTTATCTTCAACCAATTTGAGCTAAAATTGTGCATAGGCACCTAAAGTACCTACGTAACTTCGGTGACAATACAATAACATTGGTGACAGTGAGCTGATCTTATGATTGAGTCTAATGATAAATCCTAGTGGCCTGATGTCGCTCTGCCACTCGACAACTAAATTTTAATTTAGGTACTTGTCTGCACTATTAATTTTTGTCTACTTTAATTACTTTTAAGCAAAAAGTTCTATTATCTTTAGGTTCTATTTCTTAATCAAGTGTAGCGTGTGCTGCTTTTAGAATTTGCGCTAAAGCTAACTGAAACTCTTTAGTTCATTTTTATATTGTTGTACGTACTTGGTTAGTCATTTTAATTATCATTCTTGTTTGAGTCCTCATCTTGTTCGATCGGCACCACACCTGAGCTCTACATAGCATTAGGGAAAGAATCATTGAAAAAAAAACTTAGGCCCCAAGCCGTGCTTGTTGCCTGATTCTTCTAGGCTTGGTCGCGAGGACAGGCGTAGCTTCACCTAGCTTCTAAGACGTTTCAAAGTGATCCTAGTCATTTTTTTTTTGAAATAAATCTCTTTTGTATTTGAATTTGAGTCAGGAGCTGTTCAACGGAATTCTCCACTCTTCGCCAAACAGTCTGATTGAGTGGTAACTTTGCAATGGCAATTTAATAGTTATGGTTACATCGAGCTGGTCTAACTATGGAGCTCTAATCTATAGAAACTCTTCAACGACACAACATACCTTTATCGTGTTTGGGCTCTTTGGATTTGTCCTAAGTATCTAATAGCCAACCTAGGTGGGTCCTAGGTTGGCTATTAACACTATCGGTTGGGACACCCTAAGGACACTCTAAGTAGGTATAGGTATTATTCCGTGATTGCTACTGACTTCGCCTAATACCTATAAAAGATGATGGAAGGCTTCGTTGAATTTATTTGCTTTCATTGTTTATTAGTTTATTGTTTGTTTATAATAATAAGTAGGTACCTACACCGTTTCAGCAGTGAGGTTGAGGTTACCTACCTACCTTTAAAATAGGTAAATTGATTGGTATGCAAAGAAAATATACAAGGAATAATTAATTCCTATGCAAGGACTCGACTCGCGCATTGAAAAGGGTTCCGAAGGTACTAAAACTAAAACTTCAACTAAAAAAATCGAATCTACAATCAAAATGACTGCCTAGTAGCCCCCTTAGAAACTACCACCTAGTTCAGTAAATATAGACAAAAACGAGGGCTTTCACTAGAACAAGGATATGGAGTTTGAAATTAGTTTATTTTTTGTTTGTTATACTTAATTAAAATTCTGAATTTACACACCTAGAAGACACCTAATTCCAGAACTCCATGTCCTATGTACCTAAGTAAAACTTAGGGGAGAGGGGGGCGGAGTGGATCAAGGGGCCTATTCTTTCCTAAATAAAATAAAATAAAATAATAGGATCACGGCTATAATTTTCAAGTAAGTACTGTAATTTTGCAGTAGTTAGCATTTTTTACGTGACAGGTTGCAAGCCCATCGCTGCTTATAAGAATGCTAACTGGTTTCCTCACGATGTTTTCCTTCACCGTTTTGAGCACGTGTTTTTGATGCGCATATAATTTTTCCTAAATAAGTTTTTTTTTATTTACGTAATAGGTAGAATATAAATAGATTGAATATACTCATGTTATTGTTTCTAAACAGAATTTGCTCGCCGAATGCAATATTTATTAAAAGCGACATCTATTTAAGCATTTTGTATTACATCTTACTCAAAGTCAACATCAAACTGTCCAAACCTGGGTAGTTGCTCAACGCTCGGCCAAGTTTGTGCAGATCTCTTTTTAGTTCACGTAATTGGAACTAGATGGCGCGACAGTCATTGTTTATGTTGGAAGTTTTTCACTTCACTCCCAAATCCCAAACAATTTATTCCAGTCGTAGGTAGGTACGACGGCAATTAATGTATTTTTATAAAATACAGTATTTTGGACAGTCAGTGCTTTTTCTGTTAAATTGTGTTAACTTACGAACGAGTGATAATGTTATTGTGTCTTTATTAATTTACCAAAAATCTAAAATGGATTGATTTAGAAAAGAATAATAGAGAGAAGTTGAGGATCCCTGTCGAAATTGGTTAGTATTTATTTGTAAATTGTTGGTAAATATCTAAGTAGTTACTTATTTAAATAATTACTTTGAAATATGATCTGATGAAGCACATCTTAGTACCTAGGTAGGTACTTAACTATACATTAGTAAGTTAACTACCAACTTTTTTTTTTAATATATTTATCATAAGAAATAAGTTTGCGGCTAATTTATCGGGTCTTTTTTTAAAGAAGTTTATAAGTAGGTATCTACCTACTAAATAACAATGAAATTACCTATTTACGATGTTTAGTTTTCGGGTGCATTAGTGAGGTGAATGACCTCGGCCTATCTAAGTGTAGGTTTATAGGGCGCGCGGTGCACTCCGTCGACTTTGTTGCCATGGTTACAAACACAGGCGCTGGCCGGGAGCATGGCTGTTTTAATTTCTTGATTTAGATAAGTATGTAACGTGTTAAATTTTTACTAGGTAAGATGCATGACAGCGGGGCCAACTTGTTTACTGGTGCCTAAAAAGTTGGCGCCCCTAATTCTATGTAAAGTGCTTCCGAGTCAATCAATAGCAATGATTGCCATGATAATTTGATGTAGGTAGGTAGGTACCTACCTACCTATAAGTAGGTAATTACGTTGACGCGGTAAATGATTGGTAGAGGAGGTAGGGGTGTTTTGGGCAAGTTTGGGCACTACCTTGTTACTCAAATAGGTAGGTACTATTATAGATTTAAAAAAGTATAAATAAATAACTGACAACATCTTTAAACTAAGTTTCATTGTGTTATTTCATATTCAAATTTGAAAGTTTCACAAAGAAAAAGTCGATATTTTGTGATTATTTGGAGGTTAATAACTAAGAATTTTATGAGAATGGGTGAGTTTCTTTATTAATCCTCTTTTTTATGTATGTTTTGTGTTAATTAAAAATTATAATTACTTATATTATTATAATAAATTATAATTCACGGAAAAAATTTCATATAAAAACTTTAACTAAAACAACTTAAACTACTTAAACAAGTATTTTTTTTAAGTGAGGTAAATGTTTTGTTATGTAATAACTGCAAAATATACAGTATTGTTCTTTTATGACAAAGATAAATTAAAGATTTAATCTAGATAAATTAATTATAGACAAAAACACGATTAGTGGAACTTTTCTCGCTAGATATATTTTCCAAATTTGGCTCTTCCCCAAATACTAATTTAGTTTTTACTCAAAATTATGAATAGCTAAACAGTTTATTTTTATATAATTCGTTAGGTAGTCATACTAGCTACATAATTATAAGACGGTTTCTTTTTAAGTTTAATGGTTTTCAAGATAATGCGGTTTTATCCATCTTATCCGAGTAGACTTAGCCCATACAAATAAACAAAAATTTAAAACATTACCAAATCTTTTTTTCTTAAGAATATAAAATTGAGGTAATTGTGCTATAGTAAACACAGTGCCCGAACCTCATTCTGGGGTGCCTCATCCTCCCACCATTGCATTGGAAGGGTTGGGCACTTTGCCCGAGTTTTAGAAAAGCTTGTAGTTATAACTTATTAGACTGTTAGAGACTGATTGTAGCTTGTAGCTAGATATAACTATATTTTCACACGGGTCTTTACTACGTTTACTTTTTCTCCATTGGAGAACACAAATGGGTCAAAATATTACTATCAAATACACCTAAAATCGGAGCGTAAATCATGTACATTACATGAGTTTTTATTTTACTTTAATACATGCAGTATTTCCGAAGTTATAACGACGAGAAGTTGAAGCCCTTTTTTTGAATTTCTAAGATTACGCGCGCTCACACTATGACGTCACACCCCGTCACGACCGCGACCGCGACGCGGGTCGCGGCGCTCAATTTTGTTTCGATCGTAATATCTTCTGAATGGAATGTCCGATTTGAGTAATTAAAAAAAAAAAAGTTTTCTATTGGTATTGAAACAGTTTTGAATATGAAATGATTTATTTGGATAAGGATTCATACGAAGGTATAGTTATCATGGTCTGATATTGGTCAGCTTTTATATTAACTTTTAAAATGTAAAAAGTGGTTATAGTGACATAACTACTGTAGGATACACAAAGTGAAAACACACTGGTGAGTACGTAAATGGTTGAAGGGTTGAAGAAGGCAAGCGTCTGCGCTTAATAACAGTTCAGAGGACACTCCCGAATCACAAAACCGGCCCATATAGCAAAGCTGTGCACACGCCCGCCCCCGCTCACTTGCGTTCCCCGCGGCCACTTCAACCTTAGATTTATTAAACAAAGCATAGGTAATACAAAATCAAAGCATAATAACAACTAAACCTAATAACATAACAAAAGACCATCGTATGGTTAACGCGTCGCTTACACTCCCCTCCCTAGTGCTGCTACAGGAGTACAGCACTCATCACTAATCATAAGCGCGACGCGTATCGCATTTCGTCGTAGAAGTCCAAACTTTTGTTTACATTTGATCCAACGCCAGTATGTGGCAGCGCATATAGCTTGAGTTGACTCGTCACAGAATACATGTAGCAGGATCGAATAGTTCTCGGAAATCTGCGGTGATAAGCTATTAAGTACCTCTTCACAGAGATCATTGTTCTTACGCGCAGGTTCTGAGTAGTGTTTACTTCTAGTCGCCGACTCGTAGCGGTTAGGTAGACGAATTTTATCAATGTCTTTCATTGTGCTTGGCCCTCTGGTCCATTTTGTAAATATTTGGTCGGTTATTTCGTCGTCCCAACCGATACCAGATCTCCAAGTATCTTGCAACATGATCTTGCCTTTGATCGTGATAGGCGACAGGAACCCATAAATATCAAATATTGACATTAGCACTCGAAGTATTTCTAGCTTAGTGGGTCTCTTTTGTCCCACCAATATTGGTGTGGGAATTCTTTTGAACGTCACGTCGTATCCCAACTTATCATAAGTGGGAGAAAAAATTAGACCCAATGTGCGTTCTCCGTCATACAGTTTACCATTCTTGAATATAACAGATGTCGATCTCAGGTTCTCCTTGGGTAAATCTTGAAGTACAGACTGTATGTTAGAAGTCCAATTTCTTATATCGAATCCACCTTGTTTGTGAATGAAAGTGACGTCATTCACAAGTTGTTTAGCCGTTTGTTCATCAGGTAATGAGTCTATATAGTCGTCGGCGTAGTGTTCTAAATGTACAGCTTGCACACCAGCCGGCATTGTTGACTGAAATCTCTCGCAGAGAGAGGTAGGTAGTTTGGGGCCTTGCCCCTTGAGTAGGTAGTCGTTTAAACACTTGCCTTTGTTTCTAGCCGCGGCGTCAAATACCAGTCGTAGCTTTTGTTTATTAGGGTTATCGACTCCAAAATGTGGCAAGTACCAAATTCTATTTGGGTTCTTTGTTTCGGTCAATTTCGATGCGAAATCGTTACTGAACAGGTGATCAATTCTATCTTTATAGCGTTCAGCGAAGCTTGGATTTGCTTTCATCTTCCTTTCAACACCCAATGCTACCCAAACTACCTACCTCTCTCTGCGAGAGATTTCAGTCAACAATGCCGGCTGGTGTGCAAGCTGTACATTTAGAACACTACGCCGACGACTATATAGACTCATTACCTGATGAACAAACGGCTAAACAACTTGTGAATGACGTCACTTTCATTCACAAACAAGGTGGATTCGATATAAGAAATTGGACTTCTAACATACAGTCTGTACTTCAAGATTTACCCAAGGAGAACCTGAGATCGACATCTGTTATATTCAAGAATGGTAAACTGTATGACGGAGAACGCACATTGGATCTAATTTTTTCTCCCACTTATGATAAGTTGGGATACGACGTGACGTTCAAAAGAATTCCCACACCAATATTGGTTGGACAAAAGAGACCCACTAAGCTAGAAATGCTTCGAGTGCTAATGTCAATATTTGATATTTATGGGTTCCTGTCGCCTATCACGATCAAAGGCAAGATCATGTTGCAAGATACTTGGAGATCTGGTATCGGTTGGGACGACGAAATAACCGACCAAATATTTACAAAATGGACCAGAGGGCCAAGCACAATGAAAGACATTGATAAAATTCGTCTACCTAACCGCTACGAGTCGGCGACTAGAAGTAAACACTACTCAGAACCTGCGCGTAAGAACAATGATCTCTGTGAAGAGGTACTTAATAGCTTATCACCGCAGATTTCCGAGAACTATTCGATCCTGCTACATGTATTCTGTGACGAGTCAACTCAAGCTATATGCGCTGCCACATACTGGCGTTGGATCAAATGTAAACAAAAGTTTGGACTTCTACGACGAAATGCGATACGCGTCGCGCTTATGATTAGTGATGAGTGCTGTACTCCTGTAGCAGCACTAGGGAGGGGAGTGTAAGCGAGGCATTAACCATACGATGGTCTTTTGTTATCTTATTAGGTTTAGTTTTGATTATGCTTTGATTTTGTATTACCTATGCTTTGTTTAATAAATCTAAGGTTGAAGTGGCCGCGGGGAACGCAAGTGAGCGGGGGCGGGCGTGTGCACAGCTTTGCTATATGGGCCGGTTTTGTGATTCGGGAGTGTCCTCTGAACTGTTATTAAGCGCAGACGCTTGCCTTCTTCAACCCTTCAACCATTTACGTACTCACCAGTGTGTTTTCACTTTGTGTATCCTACAGTAGTTATGTCACTATAACCACTTTTTACATTTTAAAAGTTAATATAAAAGCTGACCAATATCAGACCATGATAACCCTTCACATCATGGTCGATCGCCGACTTGGCGCGCATGCACCCGTGCATGCACCACCCTAACGGAGTCCGGGTGAAGTAGGGATCTGTAGGTTTACCTTTAATCACTTCTAAAGGTAAAAGTAAATCGTAATTGTCTTGTCCTATCAAAAGTTCCGGTTTATGTTGTCCATCACAAATCACATTTTTCATTTCCGGTTTCATCAGTTCATAGTCAGACATATCAATCGCGGTTACGTTTTGCACTGGTAAGTTCATGTTTGTTACACTACGCGCCCTAATCGTAAATTTAGTCCCTTCACAGTTGGAAAGTTCAAGGTCGAGTACCTCAGAATGGCACACCACTTCACTATTGTCCCATGCACCGCAAACACGCAAAGATTGTTTTTTACCGCGCATTCCTAATTTCGACGCGAGCGCAGAACTTATCAGCGTCACAGTAGAGCCGTCATCAAGTAGTGCTGCTGTGCGATAAATACCATTAGGTCCGTGAATGTTTATGGGTACGGTTTTAAGCAACACCTTGTGGCAGTTCATTTGTAGGTGATTTATGGTTTCCACTTGTGGCTTGGTCTCGGTAGTAGGCTCGGTCACATCGGTTATGCTCACACTATTTTGCGGCACTGAGTTCTTGTTCACGATGTAATGTAACATACGATGATGCGATCGTCGACAGTTGTCTACGTCACAAGCCGGTGCAGTACAGCTATCTTGCTTGTGTTGTGACTTCAAACACTTGTAACAAATACCATGCCGTTTCACAAAGGCCCATCGGTCCCTTCGCAGAGATTTATTGAACTTTTTACAGTCTTGCAACACATGTTCGGAAACATGACAATACCGACAGTTATCACCACTTTTTTGTTCATTGTTCACCACTAGAGTACGATGTTTATTGTTCTCGTTGTAACTTTGTTTACCAAAACTTTGGACGATTGATAAACTCACTGAAGTTTTCGTTATCTTCACTGTTTCATTGCTGAGAAACTCAGACAGGATGACAAGTTTTGATTTTTCGGTGTTACTAGTGATAATGGGGTAACTGTAGTCGGTCCATTTCGAGAACAAGACTGCTGGCAGTTTGAGAGGATGACAGAAACAGTGTTCATCCCCTTCAGGTAGTCCTCTTGTCCGATGGCGGTCATGGCTGCTACACAGTTTCTCACTTTCACTGAGAAAGGAATAATATCTTTCTGATATTCTTGTGCCATGGGGCGTAACTTATTTAAGTCTTGTAAAATCCAAGAAATTATTATATCAGGATTTCCAAACTGAAGTTCAAGTGTGTCCATTACATCGACAGCAGATGTTGCACCAATGAGTAATGCTGTCACTGCTTCTTTTGCTGGTCCTTGAAGGCTCCTCCTTAGACGCCACAGGTTTTCTTTGTCACTAAAGTTGCAAACTTGAGAAGATTCTTCAAAGGATTGCTTGTACTGAAGCCATTCAAGAGGATCGCCAGAGTATTTAGGTAAATCTCTGGGTGTACACAAACGATTCAGCATTCTATCATTCGATTTGTTAGCACCAGTAACGGAGGCAGCGGCTAGGTCTTTCAGAGCACTCGCTAAAGCTTGCACGGTTTCATTAGTACTACAGCCATTGGTAGTGGTGTGCGAGTTTCAAGCGCGAGTTCCTTAGCAGGTGGTTGCGGCCCGGCGGGCCCCATATGGTGCAGGTTCAATGCCTGCGGTGCCGGACACAAAACGTCTTCAAAGATACCACGGTGCGTGACGCCTTGTGTTTTCACCTCCTGCTGACTACTTTCCAGCCACTTTTTCACTATACGATCATTGTTTTCACTAGAATATATTTCCGACGGTAGACTGCAGTCGCTACCTTCGTCTTCTAATTCTGCGAGGTCCGCATCTAGTTTTTTATCGATCAGCTCTTTATCTATTCGAGCCTTTGCTTGCGCGGCTTCCAATTCCAGCCTTTTCTTTCTCGTCGTAATAGATAAAGTAGATGACTTTTTGCGGGTAGACTTTTGGACACTTAGGGCTGTAGAAGGTCCCGGTTGATTTTCTTCCATCTTGTACTGGGTTTCAATAGTTTCTACAGCTTCTTTAGAAATGTCTGGGTGTTTCATTTGTTGAGCATCTTTTAGTTGCGCTTCCTCTTGCTGCTCTTCCTTTCTTCGGGCACTTCTAGTGCTCACCATGCTTCTCGGTGGTGTATGATACATCTAGTTCCGGCTCTTTAGATCCGGCTCGAAGGACCAAATAATGTAGGATACACAAAGTGAAAACACACTGCTGAGTACGTAAATGGTTGAAGGGTTGAAGAAGGCAAGGCGTCTGCGCTTAATAACAGTTCAAAGGACACTCCCGAATCACAAAACCGGCCCATATAGCAAAGCTATGCACACGCCCGCCCCCGCTCACTTGCGTTCCCCGCGGCCACTTCAACCTTAGATTTATTAAACAAAGCATAGGTAATACAAAATCAAAGCATAATCAAAACTAAACCTAATAACATAACAAAAGACCATCGTATGGTTAACGCGTCGCTTACAACTACAATAGTTGGACATAATATAGTATTGCAATGTTTTTTGTAGATATTGATATGTTCGAATTGGCTCAAGAAATACAGGACCAATTTCAAAAATTCTTTCACCATATGAAGGCTACATTATCACTTATTAATATAGGTTATAATAATTACAGAAAAAAATAAGGATTCTTACTAAAACTACAATAAAGTAACCCAAGGTGTTAAAAAATATTGCCATAAAATTCCTTTCATCGCATACGCTGCGGAAACTATTGAAGATAGAACAAAAAAATGTTCTACAATATTAAAGAACATATCAATCTCATAGATATGATAAAATGCCAATAAAATGATTGTAATATTTAAAAATATCAAACACCCAACGCTTTTTTTCTCTGAATTGAATTATTGTGTTAATAACTTAAATTTTATTATAATTTTGTTTTGAGGTGATTCATTATGATTGATTGTTTCTTCTTCTACTACAGTTATATTAAACTCTGTCATTGAAAATTATTTTCTACTTTTTAGTTCGATTAGCAATAAAAGCGTGTTTTTTTAGTTTTTTTAAACTATAATTTATTTTTCATTTTTTAGTCTATGCCAAACTCATAAATTGAGCAAATAATTAATTATTTAGATTAATTAATTAATTGCCCAATTTATGAGTTTGGCATAGACTAAAAAATGAAAAATGCTTGGTGTTCACTTGTACACCACATGAAGTATTTGTTTAAGTCAAGTCACATTTTTAGATAGCACGGCAAGTACGACAATTTCAAACGATTTTTTTTTAAATATCGATTCCAAAATCACTTTCAAGTAATTGATTTCGTTCAATGGCAAGGGCGGTGAAAGTAATGACGTAGCTAGATAGTAATTAGCCAGACTAGGTATATTAAATTGGCAAGCTAATATTAAGTAGGCTTTGCTAGTAGAATTTCAGTAGGTGTTGCGAGTAGAATTTCAGTAGGCGCTGCAACAGGATCTACAAAAGAATTTATCCTGGCGGTCCTATTAAGGATAATGGGAAACTAATATCAAATTATTGCATTGTCATCGATCTTTGACAGGTGCGCAAAGTTTGAATTAAATCTGATCGTTCAAAGTAGGACAAAATTGAGCTCAAATGGGTCGGTTACATACATACATACATACAAGTGAAGCTAATATAAAGCGTGTAAAAAGTATACTTAATAGTATTCTATCAGTTATCTGGTTCCCATAGTACAAGCTTTGCTTAGTTTGGGGGCTAGATGGCGCTGTGTGTAAAGTCCGCCAATATATTTTTTATTTTATTTTATTTGGTCAAATTCGTCTAATATCCTGAAGGTATGGTGAAGATGGCTGAGGGCCAGTGCTGCCTCCCAGGTGTGATACGCAGTACCCGGGACTACATCCGTGCCCTGGCGTTACCAGCACCATCATCTCCCGAGTCGGAGGGTCGCGCGCCTTCACCTATCTCCACCTTTTCTGGAGACGATGACTCGCCCACTGCTTCAAGGTTAGTACCCACCTTCATGTTGTCACATTTCACAAATTCCACTAGCATGAAAACCTAAAATGTTTTTTTTTTTCTATTCAAACATAAGATTTTTTAGTATTAAAAGCATAATATTTTTCTACTAGGTATTTGAACATGGCAATCGTAAGAATGAACGAAAAAGATATTACTAATCATGCCTCGATCAAATTTTAAACGAATACACGGCGGCCTTCCAACAGTAGCAATAGACAATATATAATATTTAATTATTTTTTTTATTAAATTTATTTATTAATAGATAATATATTATCGTTTTTTCCAAAAATATTTTTTTAATTATCATAATCATAGACGACTATCCTTACAGACCGATATTTCGATGTAATAAAAAAACATCCAATACATTCTGCAGGCCTAGCAAGAAATTTATTTGTCTACGAAAGAATAGACAAGAATTACGTTTGAACGTAGAATATACAGGAACAGGAATAGACAGGACAAAAAATAGGGACATTTCTCGTACCAAGCGAGGTCGAACTTTAGATATTCAAAATGTAAAATAGGAAGAAATTATATTCAAAATAATTTTTCAAGAATCCTATCATCCATTTATTGTTTAACTAGCGACCCGCCCCGGCTTCGCACGGGTAGCATGTTATTATACATATAAACCTTCCTCCTGAATCACTCTATCTATTAAAAAAAACCGCATCAAAATCCGTTGTGTAGTTTTAAAGTTGTAAACTTACACTGGTTTTTAATAGTAAAAAATATGTTCTTTTTAACTTTTAAGATGATTTTTTTTTAATCGAAGATCACGTACCTACTGATTTAAAGATGAAAAAAAATTTGAAAAGAGGGAAATGAATAAGTTTCGCCTATGCTAAGATATAGGTTTGTTAATATACTAGCCGTCCCGCGACAGACTTTATCCTGTCCAAATTTCAACAATCACATAGAAAAAAACACTATCAGGCAACTTCTAATTTTTTCCTTAGGAACCTTGTCTTATAAAATACATTACGAATTTTGGTGGAATGCGTATCATTCGGTAGTCAAATTGACGTCAGATTTTTTAGTAGGTTCATCCTTTTTAGTTGAATTCGTTGCTACAACTGATGTTTGCAGCCTGAGATGTCTACTTTCTTATAATTTAAGGGTTACGTTTCGGATTATAAGTACCTCCTTATCTTTATCTGATTTTTTTACTTCATACTACAGCAAATTAATCGGTTTGGTCGTTAAGGGCTGTTGGGCTGTCTTTTCTAAAAATTTCGCATTTATAATAATAATATTAGGATAGGATTACGTCGAAAATTAGAAGACAGATGAAGAATAATCAATTAAATTATCCTAATTATTTTTAGAAAATGTATCTATTAATGATTTTAATTAATCTAAAATTATTTCTGATATTTTTTAAATAGCATTTTAATGTCTGGTAATGCCTGTCTGACTTCCGGTACCTACGTCTGGAAAAAAGCCTATGTGGGTTTGAGTACTTTTAAAGATCGAGGAGTTATTTCTGCGACTCGGTCGTAGCAAGACGTGCGCTAAAGAACATGTCTGTGACCGTTCATAACTTATTAAGTACTTTTAAAAATCTAAATAAAAAGGCGATTTAGATTATTTCAATATTATTCTGTGAAAGTTTTGTGCTTATTTTTTGTTGCGTTTTTTGTTGTTCATTGTGTGAATAACACGATCACTTGTTGCACACAGAAACTCTTGACGCGATGTTATACCTACATAATATAAAACTTTCGTGAAGAATTATCTAATGGAGAAAACCGCATCAAAATTAATTTGAAGGTTTAGAAGGAGTTAGCGAATACAGAGAGAAAGACGCGGGAAGCGACATCGTTTTCTATTATGTATGTAGATAAAATACTCGTATATACTTAGGTAGATACTCGTATATACGAGTACTATATAGAGATTGATATCCAATGGGCCTCTGTCAGTTCATTTAGTTTTATGGAACCATTTGTATAAATCATATTTTACAGATACCTAGGTATAAATAAAACTGTCTTTTTGTCGTACTTATATTTTTCACACTCACTTCGTCTACACTACATTAGGGATCTCCAAGCTTTTTGTCACGTAGACCACTTGCCATGTTATATAGTTTTGGGTAGATAGACCTTATCTATTTATTGTTTTTTTGCAATTTCATCACTGTTATAGTGCTACTCACTTTGAAAGATTTAAATTTAAGCCACAACCTGCTTATGATCTCAACTATCATGGACCCCCAATTTTTTGCTGGCACAGACCCCTTGCGATCTTCGTCGATTACTAGGGGTTGATATAGATCACTTTGGATATCAATAGTACAGTGTAGAATATAACCAAAGTGGAATTCACACCAAATTGCACAGAAATAAAAGCATGCAGTTAGGAAAAAAAAATTATGTTTGCATGTCGTATGGGAGGGCCTAGGGATAGATAGGCTCTATAAATAGTTATGTAGGTATATGGCATACAAAATGAAATGGGTCCATGTTTTCACTTTACAACTTTGTATTACCTAATGTCATATCAGTAATAAGTAGGTTACCTTACAATAAAGAGACGAGTCACATTGCTTCTGTGAGGGTCATTTAGTTTATATAATCATTTTATCATGCATTTTTAAGGTTATCGGCTATAAGTATTACCAACATAAGAGTAAATCAATCGATGCCCTTATTGATTGATTATTGAAAATTGTATTTTTGCTAGGTTTACGTAAAAACATTAAACATACCTTACCTAGGTATGTTTAATGTTTTTTGTAGCATAATTTAAAACCTTTCTTATATTGCCTACATTTACCTATTTACTTACTAGCAGTTGATGGTTATTGAAGTTTTTTACACGAAAGCTCGTTGATTGTAATGTAGATGCTAAAAAAAACTTGTGATACGCTTAAGGCCCGGCTCACACTCACACACGTATTTCAATGATTTTCAGGTACCGATTTAAAAACCAGGAATCACAATTGTGAGGATATAATGATACAAAATTACTGATAATATATTCATCTTTAATAGTAGATAATAAAAACTGGCCAGTTCTATACAATATTTTCAAAAAAATACGTTTTTACCGTCGCAAGAACCGCTGAAAATGTCGAAAAATGGGGTCTGGTTAGGTACCAATATCTTTAGACCCACAGCATATTTTTATTTGAAAATAATACGAAATTGTAGATTTTATATTTCTCTATACCGCGTGGCATTATCTTGTTTTCAAATAATTTACTTTTTCATTTATGAACAATATAAAATGCAATAAAACTTCTCCATACATTTTTTCCATACAAAAGTCACATTCACCTCAAGTCGGCACGTCAGTTAGCGCTCAGACGCGCTCGGGGAAGCACGTCCACGTCACATTTTTCTTCGAATTTAGAGGAGGTCTTACATAATGGTATACCGGGGTAAAATACTGGACATGCAAAACTAATGATAACATTTGTATAATATATTGCCTTGAAGAATTTAGTGCAAGCCACACAGATGAAGGTTAGGTACAATGCATGATTTGTTGAAAGAGTTGGATGGTTTTTTTTGTAGAAGATGCGTTTCATCGAGTTTGGTTTCGAAACAATATGATAATAGTATACGGTTTTACCTTTTTGCATACGTCGCGTCGGAGCAAAATCGAAATAAGCCGATGTTTCGTATTTGATTGTTATTTTAATAAAAATATTAAATTTCAGGAAAATGTGAACCTGGTTGTGTCCCTAATTAATAATAAATAATAAAAGCTTTTATTTCCTTGCACAATATAAAATTAACTTAAATATGTATCTATGCATAGGTATATAAAATTATGTGTAAGGACCGCTTTCAGCGGTAAAAGCCTCCTCCAGCTCTATCCATTTTTCCCGATCTCTAGCGGCTCTGCACCATGTTTTGCCTGCTACTTTCACGATGTCATCATCCCATCGCATAGCAGGCCTTCGTCTTCTTCGTTTTTTATGTACTGGGTCCCAATTCATAATTGTTTTAGATCACCTCTCATTTTGTAATCTTTGGATGTGCCCGGCCTATTTCCATTTTAGTGATAATACTTTCTGGACAACGTCTTTTGCTGTGGTTTTTGAAGTGTCCCTAATTAGTCCTATTAAATAAATATAAATGTTGATTTGATACATTTCTGTTTTGAAATGAAAGTTCTAAGGTACCATGATCCTTACCTGTATCGTTTTGACCCGATCTACCCTATATTACCAAGCGTGTTTTTTTATACATGGATGGAAAAAAATGATACTTTATCTATAATTGGATTTAGAAAAATTACATAAATTTCAGATTATGAATATAATTTATAATTATTATTTATACGGTTAAAGACATTTATTTCTCAAAAAAGAATACAATTCACTTATTATGAGAAATACAAGATAATCTTAATTCTAATTACATTTTGCGAAGGTAGGTACTCGTAAACAAAATATAAAGTAAAGAATTTAAGAGCATAATATTTAGTGTTGAAGTTAGCGTTCTATTACGTATCGGTTTAAAGGCAAGTCTATAGCAATTGCTCGTAAATTATTTTTCTTAGTTTTAATTAAATCTAGTACTTAAAGTAACGTACAACGTGCGCACATAGTTGTTATAATTTTGGTGTACAATAAAGTATATTCTATTCTATTCTACAGTAAACTTCATATGTGTTTACTAACGTATTGTAAACACATACGAAAGGATATTTATTGTTTTTGACATAACAGGTTGTTCATTCAAAATCTAGTAAAATCTTTTAAGATGTGGTGTTTTATGGTTTTTTTGTACAAGGTGAAGGACTGTATCTCTTTTATGTCGTTAGGTAATTTATTGTACAACTCTGCACCTTCATATAGTATGTTTTTCCTTCCGTAATTAGTTCGAGGTTTCCTTAGGCAAATGTGGTTTTTTCGTTTAGTGATGCGTTTTTGTGTTTGTCCTTTTTAGGGTTCCGTACCCAAAGGGTAAAATCGGAACCCTATTACTAAGACTTCGCTGTCCGTCTGTCTGTCTGTCTGTCCGTCTGTCTGTCACAGGGCTGTATCTCATGAACCGTGATAGCTAGACAGTTGAAATTTGCACAGTTTATGTATTGCGATTGCTGCTATAACAACAAATACTAAAAACAGAATAAAATAAATATTTAAAGGGGGCTCCCATACAACAAACGTAATTTTTTTGCCGTTTTTATAGATAATGGTACGGAACCCTTCGTGCGCGAGTCCGACTCGCACTTGGCCGGTTTTTTTTTGTAAATGTTATTCTAGAATGTATGTTTTTGTTTAATAGTTTGTGTACTAATATGCATGTGTTATATTTATAAATCTGAGCTAATGACATCAATTTAGTCTCCTTGTAAATTTTTTCTGTGGCTGTTAGATATTGATAACGGAATAATCGTTTTATAATTTTATTTTGGCATGTTTCGATCTGCTTTAAATTTGTTTTAGTTTTAGCTGCTTATCTACCTTTAATATTATAAATCTAAAAGTTTGTGCGGATGTTAAGTATGTTTGGATGTTTGTACCTCAATCAGACCTAAACGACTAAACGGATGAAATTGAAATTTGCTGTCGATGTAAATATACCTCTAGCTTATAAATAGGATATTTTTAATTAAAAAACATCCTCAAAACTATAAAAAGGCTCCGAGTGCTGGTGTGCAACAAATCTAGCATTAATCAATTTTGACGACTGATGAATGACTGACGAATGATACGATACGCATTGAACCAAAAATGTTGAACCTTCTAAAAAGGTCGGTATTTGTTATTATCAAAGCAAGGTTTATCTGGAGGCACGATAGTGCCCCCGCCAAGTCAAGCAAAAAAGCGGCACAGTCGTACCATCCTTTTCTCGAAGCAGTTCAGGCCATTTTTTAGACAGACAGACAGACATTGAAATCTCACAACTTTTTACGATAGAAGAACTGATGGGTTTTTGGTTAAATTATACACGATCTGGGTGATATATATGGATATATGGATAACAAGCGAACAGGGAAGAGAGACTGACATCGACAGATTATCTCTGGTCATCTTAGGCTACTGATACAATATCTCACAAGTTAAGTTTACTACACACGAGCATAGTTCCAACAAAAAAAAGACAAAAAAAGAAACTAAGTTGCGTTGCGAGAATTGGCTTTTTATTTTTATTTTTACAAGTTGTTTTTGATGGCATATACTTAAGTTTAAGTACATGATGCAAATAATTAAATATTTAAAAAAAAATAAAGTGTCCTGAAAAATTGTTTAATTCTAAATACTGAAAGTGCTCTTTAGTGTTTCGTAGTTTACAAAAAACCCTTATAGTTTTGCCATTTTCGTCCATTTGTCCGCAGCTTAGCTCAGATACTCTTAGTACTAGAAAGCTGTAATTTGGCATGAATATACATTAGTCACGCCGACAATGTGGTAGAAATAAATACATATTTTCAGATGTTTTTTTTTCTCGCATACTCTCCAATCTCTCCATGTCTTTGGATAGGTCTTAAAAAGAATTGCAGGTTTGTGATGTCATTTAGTACAAATACAATGGAAAATATGAATTTTTAAAAAGAGCTGGTCATCTCTTTTTACAAATTCATATTTGATTTTTTTGGAAAGAAAATATTATGGAGGGTTATTTAGTAAAGTTTTACAATAACTGTTTAATTCCAGAACTTGTTGACCCTCGCTACGCGCGGTCTATGGATCTTCGAGATCATAGCTCGCACACAATATTCAAAAGCATACATACATATTTTATCAGTATTTCACTTTCAAAACTTTCTGTGAGTGGTATTCGAAACGTTGACGGTGCCGTCATCGATTTTAGATGACAATAAGTTTTTTTATTAAAAATATATTTTTTAAATCAAGCTTTTGTAATGTCTAGTGCTCTAGTTCTCGGCAAGATAAAAATAACGAGCCCAAACGCGACGTGGTTATGTTGTGTAGTTGAGGAGTTCCGATGGCTACATCCGACCTCCATCATCAGACCAGCTCGCTAGTACCATAATTTTAAATTGTCATTGAGATTGATAGGTATGCAAAGTTTTGCCTCAATTCGACTATTTAGTGAAGGGTTCCGTTGAACAGCTCCTGACTCCATCATCAGATCAACTCGCTGTCACCATATTATGTATGCAAAATTTCAGCTCAATCGATTGGGGATAACTGCTTAAAATTAAGTTGCAAGATTCCACCTTATCAAACATACATACATAAATATGTACATAAACTGCAAGTTAAATAAGAGCTTGTAAAAAAACGATACTTACCGTTTTGTCATAATGTATTTTATTAGTAGGTACCTAACAAATATTTTTTGCACAGTCAAATATTAGTAACTGTGTAGTAGCACTTTACGATTTGTAACCTGTCTTATAATATACATATATTAATTTTTTCTATATTTATTTTCTTTTTGTCAAGTGCAACCTATAAAATTATTAAGTACATACCTACCTATACAAATATGACATACCTATTGCACCAAATATTTTCAAGTATCAAGACTAGTTATTTAGTCTTGGTAAATGAAGTGTGAAGTATTACTTCAATGTGTGCGTTTGCACTATTCTTAGTGTGCGGCCACAGAATACGACCGAGTACAAAAAATGCGAGCTGTCATAAATTTAATGCCGGCCACATACGTAGCGGTATACCTGAACGGTATACCGGAGCTTAAAACTTATAAGTATGCCTGTGCGGTCTCAGTTCTGCGCCTGTGACAAACCGAAGAAGTCGTGTTGTGCACTAAGTATTTTGTGAAATATGCCACCGGTTCTATCTAAAGTGACAACCACAAATGATGACGTTTTGGCTATTGTTGGTTTGGTGCTAGCTATTAAGAAAAAAGAGAAGTGTAAGAAGAAACGTTCTGTATGGTGTAAAGAATGGTTACTGAAAAGAAATAAGTATTCCCACACCAACCTAAATAAATAAATAAATAAATATAAATAAAATAAATAATAATAAATAAACATACACAAGTCACACAACACAACCGACCGAAGCACTGGCGCGCGTGCGACTGAAGCGTTCCGACACACACGCTCATGCATACATGCACAAACTTGTTTGCGCCGGTATGCAGTTCTTATTTTTATCTGCCTACCAGACATGTGCAAGTCAGGAAACTTGTGCAAGTTTTTTCACACACGTGCTTCGGTATACTTGCACAAGCCTTAAGCTCCGGTATACCGTTCAGGTATACCGCTACGTATGTGGCCGGCATAACAGCCACCTTAACATAACTGAGTCGCTCGTTTTAAAAACAGCACAAGTTCAAAGTCAAAAAATTGGCTATTTTCTAGAGAGACCATACATTTTACCAAAAAACGAAGACTCGCCCCGCAATATTATGAATTGAAACAAGGTTAATTATAATAGGTATCTATGTAATGTAATGAATAACCGAGCAATAAAATAGCCACTGTATAGGTTTTTAAATTGTGTGTGCTGGTTGGTAAACAAATAATGCCATTTGCAAATTCAGCATATTTTATTTAGTTTTGCAGTGGGTAGCTATTTATTACCTTCGATTAGAGATAGATAGATTGACTCTCGATTGAATTTCCAAATCCAGTAGGTACCCTCCAGAATTGATGTGTTGCTATCAACCAATTAGGTAAGTACTCGTAACTAAGTGTGGACGTGGCAAGACAGCCCTTTATCAGTCGCCAGCTAACTACGTACATCGACGAGTGCACCGCAGATAAAGGATTTTGCAGTTTGTTTATGCGTTGCACCGGCATCAAACGGCGGGCGGCAGGCGGAGAGGCGCGGGCGGGGCGTCAGTAAGCAGTGAGCGCGCGATGCGTCCACTGATGCACGCGTTCAGCACGTCCGCTGCGCAGTAGTCCTCCATCTACCATGGCCGATTGGTCGCTCCTTGACCGCGAGTGGTTGGCAGCGTCGAACCCGGCACTCTACGACCCCTACCAGTATGCGGATTACGATCCCTACTACCAGGAGAAGCCGCAGCAGCAGCCCCCGGAGCAGCAGCAGCCGATGTATCCAATCCAGCAACGGCAGCCTTACTTCTCGCCGCCGTCGCCTTCTCTAACGCTTCTTCTGGCCTCACCGCGGCACATGTCGCCGCCGGCTCCCATGCTGATGCCGCTGCCGGCGCCGCCGCCGCCCCTGCCCTACATGCAACCAACAGGGTATGCTCTCATAAATATTTACCTACATGCGATGACCTTCGCACGCAACCGATGTATCTCCATCATCACATCATACTATTCCCTGGTGGCACTCACCGCTATCTAGGTACTCGTACCATTTACTCTTTCTAAAATTTGTCATTAAAGTGCTCAATAAATTCATTCGTTATGTAGAGTAGTGAAATAATAATTTTGTTTATACGAGTACAGTAACGTGATCTAACTTAACTAATAACTAACTGTATAAAATATGAACGTACTGAGCACAATGGAAGATAAACTAGCGATGGCATTATGGAGTAGGTGGATAATCAAATAACTTCTGGAAGCTTCACAAATATTTGTCACTAGAGGAAACTACCATGTCTTTTTTGCTTGAAGTTTTTTCTAACAATCTTTAATCTCCGCTTTAAATTGTTTGAAATGAAACCCTATACACGCAAAAGAGACATATAGGTGTAGGTAGAATTTGCGTTGTCTGTTAGTTATTTCTTTAGCTCCTCGTTTATAATATTTTATAGGTAAGTAAACTATACTTATATTTATTTATGTACCAACGGATTTCATAAATGAAGTATTATTATGGTTCTGATTCGATTTAATTTGAATCAAGTATTATTCTCAAGTGGAGTTTGTTCGGATTAGGACAAAATGAGTAAAAAAAAATATTTCTGGAGGAAATAAGAAAGGATAATAACATTTTTATGCGTATTAAATATATTTTCTTAGTAATCCTTACCTAATTGGTATTTTATAAAACCTTATTCGATGCGTAAGCGTTATTTTTTCATTATAAATGTTTATGTTAAATTTACTGAAATAATTAAATCAAAATCAATACATTTTATGGGTTTTAGTCGATTGAAGGACAAACGTTTCGTAGCACCGTAGCATTATGATCATTTATGCGATGCGTTGCGGATCATAATGTATGCCATTATGATCCGCAACACATCGGGCGATGGAATGGCCTAGAGTATTATTTTAATAATCTAACTAAACAGTTGTCAATTATTTTTATTCTTAGTATTTTGCAAGCTCCCGGTATGTTGTCGGTCATGGTATGCTCATGGTTTGATAAGTTAGAAAAGTCTCTGGACTTTAATGAAATTAAATAATGGCAACGAACTAAATATTGATTTAGGTACCTGCAATAAAAACGTGAAACGTATGGTTTTTTTTTTAGTTTTAAAAACGTAATTATGGTACATTCGTTTAGCAATTGAATATAACAAAACATTAAATTGAGTTGTGTTTATTGGAAATATGTATTGAGAGAGGATAATAATATAATAATAATAATGTTTATTTTTCAAAAGAATAGAACAGTCTTGGTACCTTATCATAACATAAAAAAAATGTCCTAAATATTCCAAATTGAAAGCAGTACCATTAGTTGACTCTGTTCCTCACACTAGGACTATAAAGCCTGGTATAGTAAGGTCACAGGGATTCGCTGCCGGTTCTCCTTTAGTTTTATACGTAAGATAAGTACATTAACAGAGATGTTCAGACTGGTTAAAAGGATATAGTGATTAGTAATCATCTAAAAGATAGTGAATTTCGGTAAATTTGGGAGTAAAAATGAGTGATAAAAAATAAAACAAAATATATATAAAAACAGAAATTAAAAAGTAGAAATTAAAAGTATTTCAAAAGAGGAGAGAGGTTGGATATTAATAATGAGGTTCTATTCATTTGCTAAAAATAAATTAATACTTGTTGCCATAAAAAGAGTATCCCTGAGACTCCCACGGGGTATTCACGAAAATCCTCATTTCTGTGAAGAAATAAAAATAACATAGTCCCCAAACTAGAAACCTCCTGCTGAGCTGATGAATAAAATATAATTTCAGTATTCAACTTCGGAAAACAAACTTCAATGTCATGTGCGAACTGAATTTCTGTTTTAAAGCTATTTTGTGTTTGTAATAGGTATGTGATGAAGAAGATGAATCTCTCGACTTGAAAGATCATTCAGTCGATTACACAAAAGGTTTCATTTTTTCAAATATATCATAAATTTTTAGGGTTTCGTAGTCTACAAGACAAGAAACCCTTATAGTTTCGCCATGTCCGTCCGTCTGTCCGCAGCTTAGCTCAGAGACTATCAGTGCTAGAAAGCTATAAATTGGCATGTATCTACATATTAGTAATGTCAACAAAGTCGTAGAAGAAAATCATTAAAACTTTATAAAAAAAAATAGCATTCCCACCTTAGGTGTAGGGGCACCCCCTACCTCGCGCACTTTATGTTGTGAGGTTTCGTTAGATAGGTCTTTTAAAAGTATGGGGGCCTTGCGTAAACAACTTTTCGATTAAGGAATTCGTTTGTGAAATATAAAGCTTTAAAAATGTCAATTTTTGTTAGAGTCGAGTGTTCCCCCCTTATGCGTTATACCTACTGCGGTTATGCGTTTATTTATTTATCGGTATTTTATTTATTTTAGGTAATTAATCCTAGGAGACTAATCCTTAGAGGTTTAATTACCTAGTGGCGGAAGACAGAAAATAACAGTAAAGTTACTGTTAAGAACTTTACTGTCATTTTCGGTCTTCCTCCACTTAGAATCGAGGCCTTAACGATTCAAAGAAAGTTTATTTCCACCAAAATTCTACGTCTTCACGTAATACATAATGCCATCAAAAACATAAATTGTAAAAAAAAACAAGTTTCGCAACGCAACTCAGTTCTTCTATCGTAAAAAGTTGTGAGATCCATGTAATACCAAGTCGGTTAATTTATTCAGTCCCTACTTTAAGAAAATGAATCATTTTTAACAATAAAATTAAAAAAATCTAAATAATTTATTCATGCCCCAATTTATGCGTTTGACACAGACTAAAAAATGAAAAATAAAATATAGTTTAAAAAAACTAAAAAAACACGCTTTTATTGCTAATCCAACTAAAAACTAGAAAATATTTTTGATGACAAAGAGTTTAATATAACTGTAGTAGAAGATGAAACAATCAAACATATTGAATCACCTCAAAACAAAATTTTAGTAAAATTTAAGTTATTAACACAATAATTCAATTCAGAGTAAAAAGAGTGGGGTGCGTGATATTTTTAAATATTACAATCATTTTATTGGCAACTATCTATGAGAGGTATGGTAGCTAGTTATGAACCGCAGTAAAATCGGAAATAAATAAATAGGATAAGTTGCCTGAAAATTGTAAAATTCGGGAAAAACTGAAGACCTTTTTCTATGGGATTATAAATGTATGTTGGGGCAGCTAGTTTAAATAAATTTATCTATAAATAATTATATTGAATTTTGATATTGTTTCTTGAGTAAAGGCCTCGTTCGGTTTTATCCTTTGTTTGCGATTATATTGTAGGTGCGTAAGTTTACATTTTGATTGAATATGAATAACATACCTGAAACAAACAATTTTTCAATACAAAATTATTTAATGGCGATTCTAAATAATCGCAGTGAGTAAACTATTTTTTTACATTTATTATTTGAGTAGTAAGTACCTATGTATATGTACTATTTCGTTGTTTGCTGGAGGGTTTTGGTCCAGCTCTCCCGCGGTGACCAGCCGTATTGGGATGTTTGGTAAATTAGCGTTTAGATTTTATTTTGTGTTTGCTGTGGTTGTCTTTGTTTCCTCAATGACTTTTTTGTATCTATGTTATTATCATCACGTGGCGTCCTTGTTATGTATGGGGCGTGATAGGCTGACACCTGTATCCTTGAAACAGTTTGTTTGATCGTTTTTTTGGAGGTAAATCTTGATGCTTTTGTCCTTTTTGAGAATTGTTCGGTGTGATGTTATTTTTTGTTAATATTTTCTTTTCCTGTGGAATGTTTGAGAAAGCTCTTGTTATTCTGTTTTTCTGTTATCACAATTTTATTATATACCAGGAAATTCGGAATTTGCTTTTCTCTAATGATCATTATCCCACACAATACCTAAAATAAAATGTAAGCTTTGAAGGCGTAGCTAGGAACCTTCAGCGAGATAAATACCATGTGTGGCATTAAAACCTGAGCAATTCCATGCTTTGGAAAAGACGTTAAGATTTTGGTACCGGCCTTCAGAAAAATATCGTGAAGCCATGACAGTGGCCTTTTGACCACCTAAAACTCTTCACCTGGGTTGACCATTAGCTCATATACAAGTTTACTAACTTTTTTTATCCATAACTTTTTGTTTTAGATAGCTCTATAAAATTAAAGATACAAAATAAAGCAAGTACCCGTAACATTGCACATATAAACATTGCGAAGAATTTCCAATCTCTTTTAGTTTTAAAGCTGACAGACAGGCAGTCTGATGCAAGAGTGCTACACGGATTCCATGTTGTCCTTTTGTGGTATGGAACCCTAAAAATGAATTATTTATCATTAGCAAGCCTCATGTCTCGCTCGCCTACATACCTTCTGTTTGATCACTACATAGTATAAAGCAAAGTCGCTTTCCGCTTCCCGCGTCTGTATGTAATATGTATGTAT
Organism: Hydriomena furcata; assembly: GCA_912999785.1. Taxonomy (NCBI): domain Eukaryota; kingdom Metazoa; phylum Arthropoda; class Insecta; order Lepidoptera; family Geometridae; genus Hydriomena; species Hydriomena furcata. The sequence goes on from OU538821.1 coordinate 9,483,090, forward strand.
GTTTGCTTATATCTTTAAAACTACACAACGGATTTTGATGCGGTTTTTTTTAATAGATAGAGTGATTCAGGAGGAAGGTTTATATGTATAATACATGCATAATATAGTAGAGAAACACTGATAATTTTAGAGGTTTCTAATGTGATGTCGTAAATAAACACATTTTTTTGCGCTTACATTGCAAATGCTGGCTGAACCCCACGAGATATATCAAAATAATGTACAGTATTGTTTAGTATTGTACAGTATTGTTGTATTGTATAGTATTGTACACCTTAAAAACGTCTACAAAAAAGTCCACGATGGTATTAGAAATGTCTTACGCACAGCGAAGCGGGCACGGGTCAGCTAGTACTACATAATTGGGACTCAGTATCTTTCACTTAGAGACTACCACAACACTCAGACCAAACAATATTATTTTGCAATAAGCAATTCCCTTATGAAATCGATGATAACTATGTGTGTCTGAAGATCTGAGAGGATTTCTTTGTCTATCTTGCTTCAGGATAACAATCATGATCTTTTTCTTTTATAAGGTACCTACCTAATTAATTATTAATTTAGTTATTGGACTAATCTTTACTATACGTACCAAAACACCTAAACCTTGACCAAATAATATCTGACCTTGCAAACATTAGTCTAGCTAGAGTTCCGGGGACCGAACCCGGACCTCTTGCATCTCAAGAGAGCATCTCCTCCACCACGCCACTTAGATCACTTCTTTCAGCTAGGAACGTAGGTACTCGTTTTTGATCTGTATAAAGTAACATAGCAATTTAATGAACATAGATGTTTGTTCTGAGTCTGGGTGTTAAGAGGCTGTCAGTCGCTGATTGCTCTTTTTCGAAACGAAAAAAGAAATACTTGTGAACAAGCCACATCTCCTATTTTTATAAGTATATTACTTCAGGTTCCTACCTAGATTTATATTAAGCTGAAAACATAATAGCAGAAACTTTTCACGATAAAAATATTATTTCAAAATGATACGTTTTAGAATTTATGATCGAAATATTTTATATACCTACTATTAAAATCCTAACTCCTACACGCTTTGATAAAAAACTAGTTCTTACATCCCAGTGTCATAGCGTAAAGTTGGAAGCCTCACCAATTACACATATTACACTCTCCTATTTGGGTACTAATATTTTGCATAGTCAAAACCATCGAATTCCATGGTGAAGCTACCAACTTAACAAACACACTTTTAAAAGTGTCATTATATTTAAGGCGAGTAATAAATATTTTACATGGACGCAGAATCGTTTTTTCTCAATAACCGCAAAACATACAGTTTTATTTTTCATGACAAAGATAACTTAAGGTATAATCTAGATAAATTACAGACAGAAACATGATTAGTGAAACTTTTTTCGATAGATTTATTTTCCAAATTTGGCTCTTCAAAAACACTAGCTTCGTTTTTAATTAAAGCTATGAATAGCTAAACAGTTCATTTTTATTTAGTTAGTAAGATAATCATACTAGCTAAATAAATTACAGACAGTTACTTTTTAAATTTGATGGTTTTCTAGATAATGCAGTTTTATCACTTTTTCCGTCTTATCCGGGTAGACTCAGCCCATACAAAACGTCAAAAATTTCACTTATCACCTTAATGGGAGAACCTTCCTACATTGCGCTACATAGCACGTTGAGTATCCTTTGCTGCTGAACACAACACTGATAGTGTACCTAGGTACCTACCTGCGCGTTCTGATTGGCTGCTGTTAGCTAGTCCAAACACCTAATGGTCATTTATTCCATGGTAAAAGTATTCTGATTAATGTAGGTACCAGCGCGCGCTTGTAACAAGAGAACTGTTGATGAAGTATAGTCTCTTCGTCGTAAAAATACACTACCCTCACGTGTGCGTAGGTACTTACGTCTAATTGGACCGTAAATTATTTCTACTAAAGGCATTGTTTTCAAATTGTTTCTTGTAAACCTAAACTAATATCCATTCGCGCACGTTTATAAATTCAAAACGCGCGGGGAGGGGCACGCCCGTGCTTACAATACTAGAGGTGCTGGTAGACTAACCGCAATAATCCACAGACTCGCAAAATCAGAACAACTAACGCATATTTTAGGTCCTTCTATCTATAACCGCCTGCCGGAACATATTGTAGGTGCGCCCAGTCTGCCATCTTTTAAATTAAAATTATAATCATGGCTCGTTGTGATGGCGTTCTATAATGTTGAAGATTTTATATGCAAATTGCAATAATTTAAGCATTTTATTTTTTAAGTATATTTATTCAATTATTAAACTATTGCTATATTAAAACAATCGATTTAATTATATTTAATGATATTATAATATGTAATAAGATTTCTGACGTGTAATAGTTTTTACCAATAAATGGATTATTCTGATTATTCTGATTATTCAAGGACTCTGTTATAATCTCTCTTTGTCATATGTGTTGACCCCTAGTCTTGATCTTCTTTGCTAGGTGATCAAGTAAGAGTAACGCCGTGTTCAATTGAATTATCTAAAGATTTAAAATATTTAATGATAATAAAACAGAAAGGCAAACATTGATGGTACCAACTACCAAGAGCCTGGCAACCGAGTGATACGATATAGTACAAGATAGGCAACCTTATGATAGGCAACCTTATTGTTTCTATTGCGTTTTATTCTCGATGAATATTAAATTCATATTATATAAGTTTTTGTTATTTTTTTTATCAAAACTGTCTTTTTAAAATTGTTGTCACCTGTCGCATATTTATTAGATACATTGTCATCGGAACTTGTCAGGTAGGTAAGTTTTTACTCAATCGAATTATTTACTAAGTAGTTCCTTTGCGAGTGTCCATTGAACAGCTCCTTGCTCCATCATCAGATCAGTTCGCTATTACTATAATATTATTATATTATTGCCACCGAAATTACTCAGGTATACCAAAATTCAGCATAATTAGTTGGAGGAACTGGATTGCAATTCAATTGCATGCATATAAATGTATTTGGTGAAAAATTGGTAACTAAATTATTTTAAATTGAGAATCATCAGTTACTGTTGTCCTTGCTACCAACTGCAATCTGCAATACCTAATATTGTAAGTAGGTATTTCGAGACTTCGAGATACCATGCAGTAGGTGCTTGTATCATATAGCGCTATGTATTATTAGCCCGAGTAATGTGTGTGAAAGCAACTTCTAGTTATTACTCGTAGTAGCTTATAACTAAACGCACGTACACTAGTCTACCTGCGTTCAGTACTTATATTATATTCTAATCGATAAAATCACTTTTTATTACCTGTTTCTTCCCAATGATAGGCAAAAGTCACTTATCATTTGAAAAATCAAAATGTCCATACGACTCAGCACGCTTCTAATTTATTACTCGTTTATTACTTTATTAATTATTACGTAGGTACATTTATTTTTTGACATATATAAAATATATTATATATAAATAAAATATATATATATAGTATATAAATTAAAATAATTAATATTCGCAATTACTTAAAATAAAATTATATAACATACTCGTACATCGTACTAACACAGTCTGTATTATAATATACATGAAGTACAAGATAGCGTCTAGTCAAAAACTGGTTAGTTACGAACTGGGAATAATCTAGATCAATTTGGCTGTCCTTAGATTGTTTAAGATTTTCGGTCTCAATAGCACAACTTTTTCTTGTGTATTTTGTAAATATTATTATACTTGCATAAATTGTAATTATCTTTCTATAGGTAAATAAAGATACCTTACATCAACAAATTTAAATCAACAGAACTGTAAACTATGCACTGAAATTAGATAACATAACATAATTTTTATATTTATGCTATTATTTTTTATAAGTCCAACTACAACGGTTATCTAAGAAAGGACCTTGTTTTTAATTAACTTAGGTCAAAATATTTATTATTTTTTAATAACAAGTACATAATGTTATGTAGTTTTTTAAAAACATTCCGCTTTAGTTTTTTTATAAATAGTAAGAAAAACAACAATACTTTTTGAAAAAAAAAATGCTCCTACTTAAATCCTTGTCACCGATAATTAAATAATAATTACATTTAATTATGAGTTATTAACTATTTATTACTTCTTTAACAAGACTATTCAATGGTAATACAAACGATTAGGTAAGTAAGTAGATAGATAAAGTTTATAGTTGATTAGATGAATCCTTTGGTTTCGTTTGTAGAAAACAAAAGTTAGCTGTTGAAAATATAATCATAAGCGTAAACATAAGCATTTAGAATATTAGGGACTCTTAGCATTTGTCTTCGTATTGGCAGCCTTGCCATGTAAAGTTGCTCTGCAAAGTCAATGCAAAATGCATCTCCACTCAGCATTCACTAAATGCATTGGCGATCTCTTTGGTCACCAGATCAATTTATATTAATTAATTAGAAACAGACCTTAAAGGGCTCCCTTTGTGTGATAAAAGGAAATGGGATCTTTGCCAATTAAACTAATTAATATGCTATGAAAACGATATTAAAATGCCCACCTGTTATATTTACCAAAACAATAATATTTATTGCTGGGTATTTATTGGTGGTCCGCGCTCAGGACAAATTAACAATCATTCATTTTGTAATATAAATTGTGTATTTTTTCATGTGACTTGGCGATTGGTTGTAATAACACTGTAATGGCTAGCGAGAGGTGGGCTATATTTAAAACTTGGCATGACTTTCTTTGATGCGCTCTGCGTACTAATGTTAGTGTATTCACACTTTTACCTAGAGTGCAAAAAGGGCATTTTATAAGTTGCCATTAAATAAAATAACGTTTTGTAATCGTTATTAAATAAAATAAATAAAACAGACTTTAGGCGAATTGCGTTTTATATTCCCGAAGATCTGTATTAGATTTTTGCAGATAGACTTTATTGCAAGTCATTGAGGGGTTTATTTTTTATATCATCATAGGTATCGTAAACAACCCATATAAATTGTATAGAATATTACCTCTTAAACACTAAATTAGGCGTGTAATTTTCTCTAATAGTAGATTACTGGTATACCATATTATTAATTTATAGCCAGAAAATATGAAAATGGATCGTCTTTCTTGACTAGACATTCTTGACAAATATAAACAGTATACCTACGTAGTTACAGATACTGGCATAACCAATTGTACCATATTTACTGCTAACTAAGCAAACTAATCTTTGTTCCAATATAAGCGCCCACGCATGGAATTTGCTGATGTGTAAAACCTAACCACTGTACTTTTAAGATAGAGCAGGTCAGTTTCACGCTTTTCCCAAACAAGTCTACGTAGTAGTCATTTGTAATGGCAACAAGAGCAGTTATTATATCCTATTTTACCGTTGAACATTGCTATGCTATGCCACTGTAAACTGTATAGCTTAGTGATAAATCTCGTAGGTCGCGTGTGGTCCATTGGGATGTACACTTCAAAATTGATCTCTTAGTACGCCCGTACTTACTAAAACAAACACTCTCTCCAAATGTAATCTCTACGACGAGGTTGTGCGTTGTCAAGCAGAACAATGATTCCTATACACTAGACGAAGATAAGCAAAAAACGCTGTATTCATTTTGTTTTAGGCAAAATTTAAAATACAAAGTACCTATTCACTTTATATAATTGATCGACGGACATGCCTTTTATCGAGTTACATTGTGGTTATGACGTAATTAATTAGGGACGTTCTGAAACTGAATACTTGGCAATGAGTGGTGCACTTTGGCTACCCTAGAGAAGTACGATGTACTTACTTATAATTGTGTTTCTACCATATAGCGGGATGGTAGAAGCTAAATAAAACACGTAGGACGGTAGGTACTTCTTTCTACTAGTAATAACCTAAATACTACTTGTAATTTAAGTTGTTTCGCTGCTTCGCTGAAAGAAGTCCAATCATTAAAGTAAATTCGTATTGAGCTAGTGGCCATCTTCTAGTGACGGAGTTTCTAACCCGTATATGCCACCATCAGCCGGAGACCGGATCATGGAAGCATTCAGCTTTTAATGACACTAGTGGTCCCCCATTCATCTGGTGAACGCGCTGAAGTTTTTTTAACTTAGTAGTTTACTTAAGTTTAAAAAACCGCGTGCTCGCTTCGTAACTAGCAGCTAAACATAGTTTATGTGTAAAAAATATCTTTGGTAGGTATTTAATTTTTAGGGTTCCGTACCCAAAGGGTAAAAACGGGACCCTATTACTAAGACTTCGCTGTTCGTCTGTCTGTCACAGGGCTGCATCACATGAACCGTGATAGCTAGACAGTTGAAATTTTCACAGATGATGTATTTCTGTTTCCGCTTTTAACAACAAATACTAAAAACAGAATAAAATAAATTAAGTGTGGCAACAAACGTACAAACGTGTTCTTTGCCGTTTTGTATAGATAATGGTACGAAACCTTTCGTGCGCGAGTCCTACTCACACTTGGCCGGTTTTTTTGTAAATACCTGCATTGAGTTTCCACTCGCATCACATATATACGAAACCGCCAAGTTAAAAGTCGTGCGTTATTATAATAATAAGCGTAATAATAACATTCGTTCTGCAAGACAAAATAAGTTAAAATTTACAACTTAGTATTTTTTCTTTCTAGTATTTGGTTAATAAATAGAGGTTGTTTTATTATCATTTTCAAACTATACCTTCCAAAACATTGTATAAGGTATACCGTACGTAGTATTATATAATCTTATTTAATACTCGTATTTTCGTGTTGGCACTGGTTGGCACTAAGGCTATAATGGGCCAAAACACAACACAATATGGACTGAATAGAGTCAGACTCGTTGATATACCATAAACTATTTTTTTTATTTATTTATTTTTTTATTTTTGATAAAAGAAAGACAGACGTAAAACTTAGTACTAAAACCCTAGTGAAATAATAAACTTTGCTGTGAGTTAAACTGTGCAACTGAGCTGTGAGGTCAGTTGCCTAAAACATGGCCATTTCCTTGTTCTACTATCAAGTAGGAGAAAATAAAACTTGTTTATTTTGAACTAGCAGTCCGCCCCGGCGTCGCACGGGTGTATAATGGCTCTTTAGTCGACTGGCCCCGGAACAAACTGGCCCTACGGGGCCAGTTGACATAAGGCATTTAATTTATTACTTTTCTTTAGTCAACTGGACCCATTACTAAATTGAACAAAAAATATGGTTATAATATGATACTAATGTTTATTGGGTTCGTTTGCTACTGCTACTGAGTCTTTTGATTAATGCTTACTTGCTTATGAATTATTCAAAATCAACATTAAACAATAATACAAAATATAAAAAGATACTTAAATCACAGTCGTTGATTAATTCTTGATACTTACTTATAACTATTCAAAATCGACAATATACTATTACATAAGCCGTGTTGGCCGAGTGGGAGGTACCTCGACTTTCAATCTGAAGGTCGTGGGTTCGAATGCCGGCGTGCATCAATGGATTTTTCTGTTCGAAAAATTTATATGCGCATCAAAAACACGTGCTCAAAATGGTGAAGGAAAACATCGCGAGGAAACCAGTTAGTATTTTTATAAGTGGACAACCTGTCACGTATGAAATGCTAACTTTAGGCATGTGCCAGATATAATGTATGGACGTGCCTCTGACTACCCCCACTAAACATGTTCAAAGGATCTAAGCGTCTGGAGATCTAAGAAGATGTCTACCGTACTTGGGGATTACAGTCGTGATCTTATTATTTATTTATAATTTACTATTACATCAATCATAAATAAAAATAGCTACATAAAAATCACAGTTATTTCATTATTGATCACAAAAAACCTCAATTTCAACAGTAATATTGCCGCTAAGTAATTCGTTTACTGCAAAGTCAATATTTTTTTTCTCTAAGGTTTCAGGCAACCTCTTTAAAATTTTGAGATCTGTAGAGTTTTTTAACGCAGTCAAGAAGTAAGCCATATCACTACATAACCCTTCTAAATGTAGAGCGATGTTGGTATTGGATTTATGTATTTCATTAAAATATCGACAATAGTTGAACCACTTTTCTTCTTGTCTATTCTAATACAAAATTTTGTAAGCGTGTCCAGTTGACCAATTCAAAATATACATTAGGTCAACCAGTTCGAGCGGGGCCAGTCGACTAAAGAGCCTTATTAATGATATTATGGGTATTTTTTTTACACCTTGGGTTACAATATCGAAGTTTTCATATATATCCCTAATAGTTAGACATTTAGCATATTATATCTATGTGTATTCTTATGATGTATGTTTTATTTCTTTTTTATGGTGTGCAATAAAGTATTTTCTATCTATCTATCTATCTATCTATATATGTCATATCGCAGACTATTTTGTAGATATTGATGTCTTCTTTAAAACTGTAGTACATCACTTTGATCTATTGTCAGCAGCGTACGCAGTATAAGGATTTTATTTCACACGTTGGGTTACATTATCGAAGTTTTCATACAGATCCCTAATAGTTAGACATATGGTGTTATATATATGAAATATTGATATTGATATATGATTATATATATGACTTTTTTGTAGTTATTGATGTTCTTTTAAAACTGTAGTACATTACTTTGCTCTATTGTCAACACTTTCCGCAGCGTACGCGATATAAAGATTTTTTTTGGATTTGTTTCACACATTGGGATACATAATCGAAGTTTTCATACGAATCCCTAACGTTTTTGAAAATATTCTTTAGCCTATGTTCATTAGGGATAATGTAAAATTCTAATGGTAAAAGAATTTTTCAAATCGGTCCAGTAGTTTCGGAGCCTATTCGATACGAACAAACAATCAATTCTTCCCTCTTTATAATATTAGTATAGATTATATAAGACTCTAGACTCTAGATACATTCTTTGAGTAACTAAGAAATTATTTAAAATTAAATGTAGAGTCTAATAGACATGTCAATATGAGACAACATACTGCTACAAACCTTGTTATCGTGACGGTTGGCAACATAATATGAAACTGTAATCTTTATTACTATACTGTTGCATAAAATGAGTTCACACAACAGGCCTCGGATTCTAAAGGTAATAGGTACCTGTACACCTGAGTCGACAATCGTACGATTTTCTATACCACAGATTAGGAATGATAATAATAACCAATGTTCAATCTACTCGTAATTACTAATAGGTACAAATAAATAATATATTTTACTGAAAATGAACACTGTAGCTATTAATTTTGTAGGTTTGCGAATTAATAATAATAATAAATAATAAAACAATATAATAAAACACAATCAAACATACTCAACCCGATCTAACTTCGCTTTAAAAGTTCGTTTAACCACATATAAGCTTGTGTCCTGGCCTTATTGACTTTATTGATATTCTGAAAGCCGTGTTCGGAAACTTTATAATTATAGTATAGAGTGTATAGCGTGTATAAGTCTGCCGTCCGATCACTAAAAAGCCGTTAAGTAACATTTGGTCAAAATTGACTTTTATATACCACGCGAAAGAGCTTTTTTTTCTCTATCAACCAGTCCGAGTTACGTGTTTCTATCATTTATAAGTACTGAGATCTGGAGATCCCGTACCTGGCTAAGTCCATCCTTTTTGGACTTGTTCAATCCTAACACTAAAATACGGTTAAACATATATAGCAGTATATTTCAGTTTAGTATTTTACTTGTTTTACACGTTTAGAAAACAGTTACATGTATTTATGATTCTACATTACCGTTACCTGGCTTTACTGGTGTTTTAGTCATTTAAAACTTGCAGGCATGTCTAGTACCTACGACCCTAAATCCCTATAAACAAACTTAGTCGATAGGTATTGGTCGGCTAACATGAAACAGAAGCAATTACAACTCTAAAAAACGGTGACTGTTTTTTAGTAATGAAAAATACGAATATAATGTTAGCAATAACAACACTACTAAACCACTAAGTGACATTCCAACGCTAAAACGCGACTATCTGTCGCGCATTTTTGTGCACCCAGCGCCCCGCTATGTCACTTCGTAGGCAGTATGTGTAGCGCATTGAAGTGATTTCGCACCAAAATTGACTCTAAAGCATGGTAAGAACGAATATATTGTATTTTAATTGTTTTTTTGTTATTATTAGTAGTAGTTTGTCAAGAAAATATTCAATTAGACATCAAGGATATTTTTTTTAGATTTTAAAATTCAGGAATCAGAGCACGAATTATAAAAATAATCAAGAAACTGTAAAAAATTAAACACGATTAATCGTACTTTCCTATGGAAGGTTTTTAATAAAAAAGTGTCCAATTTCTAATTTTGTCTATAATGGCCTGGTATCTTGGAGGCACACTTTTGACTTAGTGTAAACACAGGATAACGATTTCTATATGGCCTTGGTTATTTCGAGCTATTTCGGCGGCAGTAAGTGTTTTTTTTCTTCGAAGTTTCATCTTCATCAAGGCACAAATGTTTTCAATTGAGTTTACCAACGTCAGAAAATTGTTAGGGATAGTCCAAGACCTAGATGCTATTGTCTTGTTTTCAGTGCATAGACAATATCGGTAAGCAGTTCGTTTGATAAGCCTGTCACCGGCAATTGACCAAGAACGAGGTGTGATACAGGTTGTTTAAAACGAAGCTTCGACAGAAAAGGTTATGTTGTCCCAGTGCCGATGATTGCTTACGAAATGTATTTTACTTAATTGTAGCTAAAGATACTTAAATTTAACCTATTTTTTCTTCAGTTTTCCTTGTGCGAATCATAAAGATATATGTAGATTTTTCAAAAATAGATGAGTTATCCACTTATCGATATCGAGCGACGTCTATCTTCTTTTTTTGAACACCTTTGACTTTTTCATATACTTTGCGGCCTAAACGCGTGGCAATAAGTATTCTATAGAATGCTTTCCTACACAGGAATAACTCGAAGCATACGCGGCAATCGAGAAACGTGCGCAAAGTGAACGCGAGAACAACATTCTTTCATAAAATATACGCATTTTGCCAAAACAGCTTTGAATTTTTGTTTTCTGATCATGTTCTTGTAAAATACACTGTATTATTATTGTTATTAGTTTCTTATTTCATAGTACCTAATATTGATTAGTCTCATAACTGATAACAATCATACATTCGAATCAAACTATGAAATAATATAAGAAAAATATTATATTATTTGCCAATTTTTGTTTTATGTTTCCATTTTATTAGAATGTATAATATGGGAATAAGTTACACTTAACTGTCCTATTCACTTTAATCATAAAATTATTGATAGAGTATCCTACGCTAAAAAACAGTTATTAAAAATTGTTTATTCTAAGACTGTGTTTATGCCTGAAAACATTTTCAACCTTAAAGTCAATAAACATAAATTTTACAGTTTGGAGCCTTTAACGTGGTTTTCAAACACATTGCTAATTCTATTCTAGGTATCATAAATTGTATGATACCTAGAATAGAATGCAATGTGAAAGAAGGCAATGTGGCTTAAAAACCCGTTAAGTCGCATTAACTGTTTTTTACCAAAAAAATTGTAAAACTATGATGTTATTGCAATAAAATACAACACTATAAGACGGCTACGCTTCAGCCAGCCGTGTATTAGTATTGTAGATGGTCACATTTTGAAACAGATAGGCTTAACTAAAACCCCAAAAGTAATATTAAAAATCATATGGTTGACATGTGTTCTAATGAGATATATACAATAAAAGCTCGAAAAAATACCAAAATTTTGGTATATCTATAAAAATTGTAAGTCTTCAAAAACTCTAGAAATCATCATTTATCACGTTTTTGCTCGTAGCCAAAAATTTGGTTTTGTCACTTAACGGCTTTTTAGTGATCGGACGGCAGAAGTTGTAAACCAATGCAAGGTTCAAAAAATAAGCAGGACCAGGGCTTAACACAAGCTCATAAAGTAGGTAATATTAAATATTGTAAATAATCTGTTTTAATATTACCTATTTAAAAAGCTTGTAGGCCTGCTCCCGTTTATTTTTCTCACCACGCACCACGATGCGAAAGTGACAACGCTATACGATTTCGTAAGAGATTTGTGGTAAGGCCCCTGGAGGAAAAGTAGGTACCTACTAATACGTATTAATTTATAAGTGTAGATTGAGCAAACTATGATTTAAGTCAAGATGTCCGTGATTTCAACATTGGCCACAGCGGAAGACCAGCGCTGCAGCATGGCAACATGCAGCATTATGATGAGATGTGTGCCATTTCACCACCACTCGATCATAGTAACTTGTGATTAATCTGTTTTTTATGATACATTTTATATTATTTCTAGGCTTTTTTTTACCTATTAATTTTGTGGTGGCTGAATAAATGGTTTTTTCTTCAATTTTCGACTTTTTGTATGGGCTGAGTCTATCCGGATAAGACGGAAAAAGTGATAAAACTGCATTATCTTGAAAACCATCATATTTAAAAAGAAACTGTATGTAATTTACTTAGCTAGTATGATTATTATCTTTACGAATTATATAAAAATGAACTGTTTAGCTATTCATAGTATTGATTAAAAACGAAACTAGTGTTTTTGAAGAGCCAACTTTGGAAAATAAATCTATTGAGAAAAGTTTCACTAATCGTGCTTCTGTCTGTAATTTATCTAGATTATATTAATTATCTTTGTCATAAAAAACCAAACTGTATGTTTTGCGGTTATTGAGAATCCATCGAAAACATTTATTACTCGTCTTAAGGCGCTCCCAGTCGACGATTGTTTTTGTTCGAAACGAAAAAATAAATACTTGTGAACAAGCCACATCTCCTATTTTATAATGTATAGTATATGTGAATAAAGATGTACCCATCTTTAATCACTTCGATAAATAATCCTACCGACCGCTGCAATGACGACAAACACACGTCGGCGCGTGGTCCACCTTAGCTTTTCGAATAAATTAATGATTTAAATTATGTATAATTACTTATCAAAAATCTATTCTAATAGAAATCTAGATCTACATATTACCCATCTTTAACAATAAATCACAAGTTGATTTTAATAGTAGGTATATAAAATATTTCGATCATAAATTCTAAAACGTATCATTTTGAAATAACATCTTTATCGTGAAAAGTTTCTGCTATTATGTTTTCAGCTTAATAGAAATCTAAGTAGGAACTTGAAGTAATATACTTATAAAAATAGGAGATGTGGCTTATTCAGAAGTATTTCTTTTTTCGTTTCGAAAAAGAGCAATCAGCGACTGGCAGCCTCTTAATACCTAATAATAATGCAATACCTGAACTCGTAGTTTTTAATCGCGTATATCCTCGGATTAAGTTGCAAGCCATTACAGGTTGCAAATTGATAATGCTAACGCATCTCTTAATGAAATGTTACGAGTACCTAAGCTAAACAAACATGACTTACTTGGTGTAATTTGAATTTGAAATTTGAATAGGTCAAGCCAAAGCAAAGTTGTAAAAAACGCCGGTTATGTTTTTGTATCGTCTCTACTACTAGCTTCTGTGTGCTGCTTTGCCCCCTTCTATTACTACAGACGATGTCCGGACGGATATTACCCTCTGAATAAATACATATAAACTCACAGAATTCGCACCAGTTGACTCAAACAAACCTTGTCTGTGTGACAAATACGAACACAACAAAAAAAACAGTCAACTCCAAAAAATCAACCAAAATCCAATTCAGAAGAGCCTCCCTCAAGGCTCGACTGATTTGGCAAATTTTTGTGATGATCTTTCAATGAGGGTCAATTTTTTTTTTATATTATTTATCTCAATGACTAGCTCAAAGCTACTTTGCGGATATGCGCTTCGTACACGATGCAACGCACATCTCGCAAAACGTACACATTTCGCGGTGAAGCGTGCGGTGCGCAACGCACGTTCAAAGCTTGTTACGTACTTTGAGGGTTAAATAGCTACAATTCACACACCTGAATACAAGTTCTCACAAACTTTCTCATTAAATTGTACAGTACAAAGTAGTAGGACCGAGCTGCCAATTTATCTACCTATAATTCAATTGCAAAGTTGGATTACATTTGGCTTGAAAGTTTAGATTCCTCACTTTGTTAGTAGGTATGTACTTGTGTTGGATTGCAAGTGCCTAAGTACATAACGTGATTGGTACCGCTTTACAACCAACTAGCTAGAGTAACATTGTAATAAGTGAGCTTGCCAGGATGTTTAAAACGTATATTTTGTAAACGGTCTATCAAGATTTCTAAATAAATTAAATTATTGTACGCATCTAGTAAAACCTGGATCACCCAGGAAAACTTCGTTAAACTTGTCTTATCACTTGACACAATGACACCACTGGAACACAAATCATAAACTTCAGTGTTTTTTATTACAATGAAATTTTAAACTTTGAAATAGATTACATAAACATACTATTAATTAATAAATGCTTATAATTATTAACTTACACTTTCAGAACAAAATCTAAGTATTATCAAATATTTTTGATCAAACAACCAAAAAAAAATAAAACATTATAAATATTATAAATTTATGATACTTAAATAAATAACCTATCACATAGTTAACATTGATTTTAATGACACAATCAAATCATAAACTTTATGAAAATACAACTTCATTCATCATCATCTACATTTATTAGTACTTTTGCTACGAGAACTTATTACAAATAATAAAATAAATTCATCGATTAATATAAATATATTTAGTCAAAAATTATACATCACATAAAATTTTAAAATAGACATGTAAATTAATTTAACTTATGTTTGTCTTATTAAACACTTATCCATACTAATCACATTCTTCATAATAGTCTTCGTCATAGTTTATTTGGTAGACATGGGGGAATATTTTCTATAAAAATAATAATTACTTAAAACATTTTAAAATAAAGTATTGAAGCTATCGCGGTTGTTAATCATTTGAAATATAATTAAGGTAAGGGAAGAAACCCTGCGCTTGTACACAATAATAATTGATGCAAAAAAAAAAAAAAAATACGGCTAAAACTAACTAAGATTCAACTATACGCTATTTACCCGCTATATGTTACCTTTTGTTCTCGACTATACAAAAAGTGAACAAACAACGAATAAAAACCTGCAATAATGTGTGGTGAAAAGATGGTTAACGCTAACTTTGATAGTCATATATTTTTATAGTCTGCCAATTGATTGCTATAGCTGAACTTTCGTCGACAGAAAACACATTATATTGTCAGAATTTGAGTTGGAAACCACACACGTTTACCTTACATCAATGCGCAAAAGAAGTGCGTCTTTGAGAAGCCGGATCCGTGGCAGCCCGAACATCATCGTCAACGTATTATCCGATAGGTTGGACTGTTCGCTAAATCATTATTGGATGCTACTGCATACCAATACGCAAAGCTGTAAAATGAAATATATCTTGTAATGTAATTTGTTTTCACTAACATTAGTTTATAAGTCACAATGTTACTAACTATAATATGGACTAAGTCTGAAATAAACAATTTATTATTATATTATTATTGTTACATCAATAATACTCACTATTTCTTACTTTCTAGATTACTTCATTACTTCGTTTACTATTACTTTATCGTTTTGTGTTGTTTGTTTTGGTACGTATCGATTATTTTTACCTACTTAAAAACAATTAATATTGTATTTCATGATAAAAAAACTGTTTTTTTGTAAATGCTCGAAAAGAAAGGTTAGATCAAAAAAAATCTGCTCCATTATCCCTGGAAGAAATAGGGGAATGCGCTTGTATTAAAGACGCGAGCGAGAGGCTATTCTGCATTATCTCAGTCTTCTTAAAAATGATTTTTGTTTTAGGGATAGTCCCAGGCAGCTCCGCAGCAAACAAGAGAAACAGCGACGAGATAATCTCAACCATTCCATAGCGGAACTGGCTTCTATGGTCCCACCGGTAGTGGCCGCCAGCCGCAAGATAGACAAAACAGGAGTTCTGAGACTCACGGCTCACTACTTGCGCGCCCATCAGTACGGTAAGTGCCAAACAAGTAGGTACCTACCCTGATTGCGGTAGCAAATTGGGATAGAGAACGAGTTTATTTTATACTATGGAGTATTTATTTTGACAGTAAGTTTATGCAATCATAGATCAAATGATCAAACGAACTTAGTTTAGCATAAACTTGTTTTTCATTTCAATACTTTAAAAACTCCAGAATCCAGATTTTAAAACCATACTAAATCCAACACTCCAGTCATTGATATAACGCAAACACACTAACTACTTATGCACACTTTAATTATACTCGTACATTAGAATGATAACATGTAATACAAAGTTAAGTTTTAGTTTAGGTACAAAACTAACATGCCAGTACAATGTTATTTTACGGCACCCGTTCAGGGAGCTTTCCTGGCGATATGAGAGGATTGTAAAGTTGCGATAAAGAGTGCGAGAGCAGATATCTGCGGCGCAGTTGTGGTCCAGTTTTGCGTCTTAATTTGATAATATTTTCTAGTTTCACCACATTCCATGCAGTAATTGTTATATTGTGCTGGAATACAAGCTCCACATAAACCAATTATGTATGAATATACGGCAGAATTGTAACGTACGCGACGGAGTGTGGGTTGCGCGTGGCGAAGGCGAGTCGCTAGCGGGCAGTAGTATGGTGAGCCGACCGACGCCGTTGCAGGTGCACCTAGCATCATGTTATTAGTGACATACCATTTTCCACGTGATATAAAGACTTGCTACTTTGATACACATTGTAAGGTGATAGTATTAGAATAAATGGAATTCATGAGAATCTAATTTATAATGTTCAACTCGAATTGCACAGTGAGCTCTTGTACAAAAACGTTTTATAAATAACTAGCTGACCCGTGCCCGCTTCGCTGGGGGACAGATAGTTTCACATCTGGTATTCCAATCTTCAAAATAAATTATAGCCTATCTGTTGCCGAGAACTAATAGCTACATAACAAAAAAGTTTCATCAAAATCCGTCCAGTAGTTTTTGCGTGAAAGCCGGACAACAGACAGACAGACAGACAAAAATTACAAAATGTTTTTTTTTGGCTTGAGTTATTTGTATAAAGGCCCCTAGGAGTATTTTTTTTAGTTTTTATTCAATGTACAGAATTGAACTCTTCTACAGTTTTATTATATGTATAGAACTAGCTGACCCGTGCCCGCTTCGCTGTGCGTAAGACATTTCTAATACCATCGTTGACTTTTTTGTAGACGTTTTTAAGGTGTACAATACTGTAGTACATTATTTTGATATATCTCGTGGGGTTCAGCCAGCATTTGCAATGTAAGCGCAAAAAAATGTGTTTATTTACGACATCACATTAGAAACCTCTAAAATTATCAGTGTTTCTCTACTATATTATGCATGTATTATACATATAAACCTTCCTCTTGAATCACTCTGTTTATTAAAAAAAACCGCATCAAAATCCGTTGTGTAGTTTTAAAGATATAAGCAAACATACATACAGACATACATACATATTACATACAGACGCGGGAAGCGGAAAGCGACTTTGCTTTATACTATGTAGCTGCTAGCTAATGTTAGTGTCAAATAACACAATAATATCATGATTCGACATTGTTACTCGATTATGTATGAAGTGGATATGCTATGGTACCTAATAATTGCGCACTAAGGTGTCTCAAACATTTGCATTATTGATACCTCGCTCGTGATGTGATGACTCATGTCAGTCATATTGTTTCTAGAATATTTATTTAATTTCATAATCACATTGTCCATGATATTACTAACCCCTGGTAGGAATGTTTTGTTTATGTTTGTGACTATTTATTTTAATCCTTTTCTTAAAATAAACACCATTTGCTTACCAAGTTAAAGTAAGATATTTATTAATATGAAATTTACGTAAGGATCTCTATTTTTTTTGAAATAATAATATACCTAGTCTTTAAATCTTATTGATAATGTAGCTTTTGATTGGAGAAATAATTTTTAAAATTGGTCCAGTAGTTTTTAGTTTATCAATAACAAACAAACATACAAAATTTCAAATTTTACCTCTTTATAATAGTAGTGTAGATTAATATGCCGTCAACCAAGTATCTCCTTGATAATCCAGTTACCTACATAGTAGGCATCTTGATAATCAATTGGCCAACAATGCAGTAAACTGGTGCAAAGTGCAAATCTATTCGCGTCTCGCCGAGCTCAACGTATACACTGTTAAACTCAAATCAATCCATGTTAGAGACGGCCATTTTTATAAGAAAACCACTTGAATTCTTAATTAATTTATCATGACCACGGTAGGTCATCTCAAAATAAGTAGTCGTACACATACTCGAATCGATGGGAAAATAAATTAAAGGTAATATAATAATAAGATAAATAATAATAAATAGGATTACGATTGTTTAGACGTGCCTTGATAAAATTAACTCGAGTTTGCCTCAAATCGAGGATTCCTCAACATATTTCCTCAGTTATGGAATTGTCAACCCAAAGTACCTCGCGATGTACGCATACGCCTTGAGTATTCCTCGACAGCTTCTGAACAACATGCATGTAAAATTTCTTTGACTTTCATGATTTTTTAAAATCACCACAAATGCAAATTAATTTAGGCTTGACGGTTTGTTTGATGAAAATCTCCTCGGACTAATGAAGTAATTGAGGACCCTCCAAAATATTAATTTAATTAAGCTGCCAGACATGAAGAAGCGATATTCGAGGGGCTTCAGAAAAGTTTGAGTCGAGGTAGTTTCGAGGTTACAACAAAGAATATGGGGGTTAGACTTTTAAAAATCTGAGCACCTGAATATTGGAGAGGATGTCTACTGTAGATAATGTTACTTTTGATAGGTAAAATATTTTATTAAATTAACAAGCAAAAAAACTTATTAATTTAAAAATCTTATAATTCTTTAATACTTTTAAGGTTTAATTTAATTAAAGGATGTACTGTATGTACTGTATGCTACTGTATGCTGGTTTTACTTATTTATAAATGCGGTGAACAAAACTTGTTTTTTTTATTTTGGTCATAAATCGTAGTGAAATAATGTAGGTAATCTAAAAGTTTAGTGTTTTCACGTTGATCCACCATGATGACAAGGGGATCATCTAACACACAACACAAAAACAACTTAGTGTTTCAAAACAAATCATAATCGACTTACTATCTCCGAGGCATGCAAAGACTAAACTATCACATGAGTCAGAAGTCAAGGCAATAAAACTGTCGGTACTATCTACCTACATGAGAAAAGCATAGGTATAGGTACACGCATAAACAAACCTTACATTGAATTGAAATATTACATCTATTTTAGTTTATGACTTTTGCAAATAAACAAACTTCTTGCTCCTTCAAAAAACTATTATATTATTACGTTTAAATTATTTCAAGTTATAAATAATTGATCTCCTACACAAAATTTGACACCCCGTTGCAACAATTATTATGCTTTGTCTTTGTTTAAATCCTAAAACACACATGTTTTGACCAATCGAAAAGTCAAGAGATATGGTATTTGTTTTTTAAAGTTTTAAGAAGGAACTATTTAATCCTAAATAATTACAATATCTTATACAAACACTTCTTACAAAACTCATTAAATGCATTGTACCTAATTTAAATGAAACCAATTTCGTACTATTTTCTACTCCTTTGATTATTACCAGTCCAAAAGACCTTATTCAAAGGACATCATCTTCCTGCCCTTACCCCACTTAAGTTGGGTCGGAACAGCATATTGTGTTCTTCTTCCATTTCCCTCTATCAGCCGTCATCTTACCACTCACTCCTTTTTTACCCATTTCATCTTTCACGCAGTCCACATCTTTTCTTTGGCCTACCTCTACTTCTACATCCATCCACATTCATACCTAACATTATTTTCGTCACATGACATTCTGCCCTCCTCATAACATGTTCTTGTTCATACCATGTTATGAGGCGGGCAGAAACCTTTTATACCTAGAAACCTTTTTCATTACCACCTTTTCCGTCACAGGTGCCACTTTCAAACTTCCTCTGATATACTCATTTCTTACCTTATCCAATATCCATCCTTGTCACTCCACACATCCATCTCAACATTCGCATCTCCACCGAGTGCACTCTTTTTTCATCCGTTCCTTTAGGCTGGGAATAGACGTCCGATTGTCTGATCAGACTATCGGATCGGATTCACTCCATACACGTCCGATTTTTGCGTCAGACATTTTTTGAACTCAGTCGTTCTCGAGCTGCGCTGTGATGCGCACACGTCCTCCCAAGCCAAATTTTCATTTGCCGATCGTGATAAGCTTCAATGCCCGTATCCCTTAAGCATGTCCGTTTTTCTACGGCCATAATAAGCCGTTCTTGGGTTCGAATCCCGGCAGTTAGTATTAGAGACAGAGTGTCTGGATGTTAGTATGTATTTACAAAAAAACCGGCCAAGTGCGAGTCGGACTCGCGCACGAAGGGTTCCGTACTATTATCAAAACGGCAAAAAAATCACGTTTGTTGTACGGGAGTCTCACTTAAATATTTATTTTATGCTGATTTTAGAGAAATACATCATCTGTGAAAATTTCAACTGTCTAGCTATCACGGTTCACGAGATACAGCCTGGTAACAGACATACGGACAGTGGTGTCTTAGTAGTCCCGTTTTTTTACCCTTTAGATACGGAACCCTAGAAACATAAAAAATAATTCATAATATCTCGTAACCTACCTATTTACCTAACTACGTAGTTAGCATTCCACACGTGACAGGTTGCAAGCCCGTCGCCGCTTTCAAGAATACTAACAGGTTTCCTCACGATGTTTTCCTTCACTGTTATAAACACGTGTAACGCGCATATAGGTACATTTTTCGAACAGAAATATCCATTGATGCACGGCCAGGATTCGAACTCGAAATTAATTTGAAATTAATAATATCTACCTAGGTACCTATTTACCTAACTACTTGAATTCAATAATTCAATTTCAAACTTTTTATTCGATCATGTGAAGTACCACCTATTTACCGACTTACTTTACCGATAGTGGTAAAATAGCGCCACCTGCCAGCGGAATCGCAAACCTCTTTCATCTTACCTCTCAAACCCCGAGCGGTCGCATGAGACCGCGAAAAGTACCTATAATACGTAGTAACATCAAATGAAACTAGATGGCGCTGGAATGCAAAAATCAAGTTTGTTGTATGGGAGCCCCCCTTAAATATTTATTTTATTCTGTTTTTAGTATTTGTTGTTCGAGCAGCAATAGAAATACATAATCTGTGAAAATTTCAACTGTCTAGCTATCATGGTTCATGAGATACAGCCCTGTGACAGACAGACAGACGGACAGACAGACGGACAGCGAAGTCTTAGTAATAGGGTTCCGATTTTACCCTTTGCGTACGGAACCCTAAAAAGAATTATACATTGCCATTTTACATGGCAGATCGAAATTAGTTTTCTTTCTATAACGAGCAATGTATGACGCGTGAGATAAAGTTTGAGTAAGTGAAACAGAAAATTATTTTAGTACAAAAGAGCGAGACAGGTAGCAAATCGGAAGGAGGAATCGGACGTCTATTTGGTCTATGTACAAATGTATGCAGACCGCACCTTCAGACTATCGGATCGACAATAAAATCGTAAAACGCGTTGGCGCTGATTCCGATTTTATTGCCGATCCGACTATCGGATCGGACGTGTATTGCTGTTCAAACAAAATGTATGGCACGAGCGCCTTCCGATAGTCTGATCAGACTATCGGATCGGACTGTCGGATGAAAAAATCGGACGTCTATTCCCAGCCTTAGCTACACTTTATTTAAAATAGCTACCTACAGATTGTTTCAAGCGCTTAGCTTAAACAAATCAAATATAAAAAAAGTGTACGCATTGTTAATATTATAAAATTACAAAATACGGGGTTTGTATCAATTCCCCCCTCCTGTGGTAAAGTAGTGGCGCCCTCTTTGGTATCTGAGACTCGATTGGCGCAAAAAAATTGCCAAAAAATAACTGGCACGACAGTATAAATCGTAGATATTAATGTAGAATTTGTTTTTATCAAGAGGGCGTCCAACATTACACTACACCTACAACATTGTCTTGCTGTGGTTGTCTTGACTTATATATGGGTTTTATTTTTACTGGCGTAAGCCCGCGTGGTACCTAGTACCTACCTACATAAAACGTAGCCTATTGCTCTCCCTGGCCCTTGAACTTGTAATCTCTATGTAAAAACAACACATACAAACAAACCCACAAAATATACTTTCACATTTACAATAGTAAAAATAGTAAAAGGATAAAGTTCACTGCTCGTAGTTGTGGTAGAACGTCACGTCAAGTTGACCGTCTTTATAGTAGGAAGGCTATTTTAGTGCCAAATTAGTCATCAAGTCATCATCAGTATTCATGTATGCAGCTACAGCTAACGAGCAACACGTTCGGGTACCGAAGGGCTTTTATTTACCTACAGGGCGTCCGTTTACGGCTATGCAACACGGAGGGAAAGTACCTACCTTCAATATTGTAAATAGGATATTTTGCATTGTACAGACATTATTATATTTTCGCATCATTTTCGCGTGAGTCTAACGTGCGTATAGTGTGCGTGCGTTTTTGGATCTGGCACTAGATGAAATTAAAGAACAATACATCATTCTTACAAATAAACAGCATTCTATGATTACTCAACATTTACGATAATTACATAACTACTTGTAGCAACAACTAATGGAATAACTGGGAGTGATTTGAACGATTTGTGTTAGTAAGTACCTAGGTATAGGTACATACAAATGTATGAAAATTAGAAACTGTCCATGGGTAAATGGCTGATGTAAAACTGCGATAAGCCTAGAACAGATAATGTGAAAATGCACATTTGTCATTGTACAAATGAATGTTACAAATGCACATGTCTTCTGTGCAGCTCCTCCGAAACGATCGTTGGCAATTGACAATGCTTACGTGGGTAATGTCCATACACGTTGTCGTTGTCGTGTTGTGTTATTGTGTGTGTCGTTGGCATTGAAATGCATAAATCGACTTTTCAACATACGAAAAAAGGAGGATCCCAATTCGACGATTCGTTATTTTATGTATGACCGCGCCTATATCTTCTTAACTGGTGATCTTATTTGAATGATGATTTGATTGGTCGTAACATTTTCGTAGATTTCTTTTAGTCTTCAAAATGTAACTATTCGTACAAACTTTTGCGATCAAAACACATATTGATCAATACTTCAAACGTGTATAAACAAAGGGTATTAAACAATTAGTGCCCTTTTGAAATAGTAATTTATGCGATTAATAGATTGTCCAATGTCAAGTTCTCATTATCCGTATTTTTTTTTCGAGCTATTGAAGGAACGACTGTTGGAAAACTATGAATTGGCTACATCAATGGCCGTCAAATTGCCGACAATCACTCAATCATTCATCAATGCCGTTAATAAAGTCAATGGCAATGGATCGTCTTGGGGACGCTTCATGGTAGCAATTCATGACTGGATGACGAGGTTGTTTCATTACCAGGCTTGTCATACGTCAATAGTTTCAGTAGACAGAAAAATAATTAAAACAGTCATAAATCATAACTGCATTGATTTATGATTGTCTCAATATAGGTAATCGAAAGGTTAAACAAAAAATGAGTAAGTAGCTTCCGCTCGCGGTTTTGCTCACGCGGTACCTGGATAAAAGTTTCCTAGGGTAAAAGTCCCGGTTTTGGCCAATTTAGTCACATTAGTAATTTCAAAAAAATTGTATTATTTTGCAACAAATATTAATAATATACTAATATGCTAATATAGCAACGAATGTGCCGATATTTAAAAAAATATAATTGAGTATTTGTCCATATTTTATAACAAGAGACATTTAAGTATTTATTACATTATTCTTAACTAGCTGACCCGTGCCCGCTTCGCTGTGCGTAAGACATTTCTAATACCATCGTTGACTTTTTTGTAGACGTTTTTAAGGTGTACAATACTGTAGTACATTATTTTGATATATCTCGTGGGGTTCAGCCAGCATTTGCAATGTAAGCGCAAAAAAATGTGTTTATTTACGACATCACATTAGAAACCTCTAAAATTATCAGTGTTTCTCTACTATATTATGCATGTATTATACATATAAACCTTCCTCTTGAATCACTCTATTTATAAAAAATCCGCATCAAAATCCGTTGTGTAGTTTTAAAGATATAAGCAAACATACATACATACATATTACATATTACATACAGACGCGGGAAGCGGAAAGCGACTTTGCTTTATACTATGTAGTGATAAATAAATTTAAATAGTGACTTTATCAAGGTTCGCGATCAGGGTTCCGTTCCAAAACATCTTACTGCAAATTCTGGGCGAAACTAATTAAAATTTAATAGTTATTTGATTTTGTCTCTGCTGTAGCATTCTCCCCGTGGACTTAACTTCAACAATAGCTACTACGTAGAACAGATTTGTTATAGAAAACGCTTACTCGATTACCTCTTTGGTACCTAATGTTTATGCCTCGACTAGCTAAACAATAGGTGGGAGCTGGTTTACTCGAACTGACCTATACACATAAAGGATAAACCCTCACATACTCATTTTCCTATAAATTCAAATTCAATTCAAATTCAAAAATCATTTATTTCAATAAAATCACAAGGATCACTTTGAAACGTCTTAGGAACTAGGTGAAGCTACGCCTATTCCACGCGACCAAGCCTAGAAGAATCAGGCAACAAACACGGCTTGGGGTCTACCTTTTTTTTATGATCCTTTCCTTAATGCTATGTAGAGCTCAGCTACAGTAAAGTTGGTCCTATTATTTATGTAAGTAGTTATATAATTCGTGTAATTATTTTCTAATTTAG
The DNA here is from genome assembly GCA_912999785.1 of Hydriomena furcata. NCBI lineage: Eukaryota > Metazoa > Arthropoda > Insecta > Lepidoptera > Geometridae > Hydriomena > Hydriomena furcata. The sequence continues at coordinate 9,507,851 of OU538821.1, forward strand.
TATTTAGTGACCTGATATAATAAAATGTCTAAATAATAGTGTAATCGGTTTTGTACCGTGCTAATTATGTATAAATAAATAAATAATTACTGTACTTATTTTGCTAAAACCTATAAACGAATACCTACAGATGGTAGTCAATCGTGCCTTGCACAAAAAAAATATTGATAAGGACGATTTAAACGTTTCATTTCTGCAATCGCTTTATCGAAAAATAACCTACAGCAATATTTTCATTGATTCCAATTAAATAATTGATTCGTAGTGTTTGGTGATTCCATCGGTCACGCCGCGGAGTTTACGTCGTCATCCACAAGGGCACTGCTGAGTCTCCTCAATGGATTCCTGCTTACTACAACATACAAAGGTCTTATAGTCGTAGTGTCCCAGAACATCAACGAGTTCCTTGGATATAATGAGGTAAGGCGGGAAAATTAAAGTAAACTCTATGAAGAAAACATTTTATAGAATCAATAGCAAATTAATGAATACTTATAATAACTAAAATACGACCACAACAGCTACGCTATCAGCTATTGATAGAAAATAATGTATAGGAAGAGTTCGCAGTGTATCTTGTCTAGTAGTTCTGAAAATCCTTAAGAGCATTTACAAATGAGCATTACAATTAATGTTGAAATACCTGCTAGTGGCATTAATAACCGAGAGCTTTTGTGCAAGTGAGAACATGTTGTTTAAAAAACCGGTCAAGTACGAGTCGGACTCGCGCACGAAGAGTTCCGTACCATTATCTATAAAAACGGCAAAAAAATCACGCTTGTTGTATGGGCCCCCCTTTAATATTTATTTTATTCTGTTTTTAGTATTTGTTGTTATAGAAGCAACAGAAATACTTAATCTGTGAAAATGTCTACTGTCTATCTATCACGGTTCATGAGATACAGCCCTGTGACAGACAGACGGACAGACAGACGGACAGACGGACAGCGAAGTCTTAGTAATAGGTTTTTACCCTTTGGGTACGGAACCCTAAAAAAGCACTAAAAAGGGCAGCCTAAAAAGTCCGTCACGAGTGTTGCCACTACGGATAGCTCATGCGAACTTATTACTTACCTATATAAAAACTAATATTATAATTTAACTAATAAGTATACTATGTCGTTAATGAAGTAAAAAAGGTATTAACAACAAATCAGCCTTTAATGCATAATATTTTTTAGTTAGACCTACTCGGTCAGAACATCTTCAATCTGACACACGAGGACGACCGCCAGATGCTAAAGGACCAACTCATGCCCAGAAGTCAAAAGTTCGGGGCACATGGCGAACTGCTGATGCCAGAAGAGGGAGATGGAAGAGAGCCAGTAACGCAGGCGTTGGCAAATGAGAAAAGACGATTCACTGTCAGGTATGTTTTCTTATTAGTGGATAAAATATATAATCACAGAAACATTTTACTTGATCGAGCCAATTTATTTTGGATGGATATAGATAAATATAGAAGAACATTTACTTGTACTAGATTTACCTATAAAAGATACGAGTACCTATATGGGTGGTACGGCGACTGTGTGAGCAGCCTAGCTTGTATTTAACGCTACGATGAGAAAGCTTCGGAGAGCCTCGAAAGGTCGGAAAGAAAGCCTCTATTTAATGCAAACTGCAAACTAACTAGACCTGAGTAGGTATTTAAACCTGATACGTAGTCAGGTGTCTACCTAATATTGTTGCATGTTTGCTTTTATTTTTGATGAATGCGTAAGAAATAACTGCATACAAAAGAGTGGGATAAATTATAATTGTGTTAGGCCGGGATCCCACGGCGCGTAAAATGACGGGCCGCGCCAGATGACGCTCCGCCTGTGTGCGTCCGGCGCGGCGCGTACAGAGCGTTCCGAGCACGGGCCACCACGGATGCATCGTTCCCACGGCGCGGCGCGTCCGTCCGCCTTGGCGCAGTCTGGCGCGTGAAAACGCGGGCCGTGGGACCCCGGCATACTACTTTAACAATATGAAACGAAGTATTTCTGAAGTAATGCCTATGCTCTGATTTTTAGGGTTCCAAACCCAAAGGAAAAACGGGTCCCGTCAAAACGGGACTCTATTACTAAGACTTCGTCGTCCGTCTGTCACAAGCATCGACTACCTGGGCTATGTAGTCGATGGTCACAAGGCTGTCTCATGAACCGTGATAGCTAGACAGTTGAAATTTTCACAGATTATGTATTTCTATTGCCGCTATAACAATAAAAACTAAAAACAGAATAAAATAAATATTTATGTGGGGCTCCCATACAACAAACGGCCGTTATTTACCTAAGCCAAAAATGTAACCAAAGAAATCCCAATACTACTCACTGTACCTAACACTTTCGGCCAAAATAGTACATTTACGCATAATGGCAAAAGTTCAATGGTAGGTACATGTACGGTTCCTTGAATATTATGTACGTATAGGTACTACACGTAATTCTGCTGCTCTATAGCTACTTCGCATTTTTCGTTGATCATCGGTGGTAGCTTTATATTCAAACTCAAATTCAAAATATTGTTTATTTATTGATACTACGAGTAGTATTTTGTCCTAATCGTCAAATTCTGTTTAATGTTTAATTTTATTCTTTGCGTAGGTATTAACTAATTTTTGTAGATAGGTAAATGTAATAATAACAAAAAAGTACCTGGCTTTTTAGTCATCTAAATAATCTAATATTTTGTAGTAAACTTTTATGTAGAGGTTTCATTTCATAAGTTTTTAAAGCTGATGGACATCATTAGCATTTCCTTTGAGACTTTGTTATAGATGCACACGATGCCCTTGAACGTATATTTTAGTTTATTATAGTGCTGTACTGCATACAAGTAATTTATTTATTTTAATTTAGTTTGCGGTGATTCTATAAGGTTTATGTTTTAAATTGCTCGAACAGCCCTCATCTGCAACACAAATATGGTCCTTATTAACAAAATTCCATAAGTCATATTGCTATGAAAGTAGCTGAAGTTGACCCGTCAAGCTGTACCAATCTACATCTGTAAAATAGACTTATCTTTTTAATTGTGTATGCCACATATTTAGATACCATGTCATAACAAAGTTCGAAACTGATATTCATTCCCGTGAGTACTTACCTACTCACGGAAATGAACATGAGTTTGGAACTTCCACTATTGGAGTGATGAAACATACAATGTAGTTCCCTAATAGTAGTTCTGGAGTTTGTCTATATCTGAATTAGAACACGCCGGCTCATGATTGTTTACCAACAGGCAATGCACTTAGAAATGACATTTCATTACCGGCGCTTTACAGGTTCAAGAAACTCGGGCAGCGGTCGGAGCCGAGCAAATATGTGACATGTCACGTGGAAGGCTCGCTCAGGAAGTCGGATCGGGCGTGCCGCGGGCACAACCGCTGCCGTCAAATGGTGAGACGGGCGCGCGCCCGCGGCGATAATCCCTGCTCTAGTGGGAACGATGTGGTGAGTACCTTACTCTTTGTAGTTCTTTACATACAATCTTGCCTCTGTCCCCATCGTAAACATACAATTTCTTTCAAACATATCTTGTATTCACACATTACTGGCATAGTGCAAAGACGTGTGTTTGGGTTTGTGTTTAGACTTTCTATTGGACTTGGTGTTTTGTTTTAGCAGGTACCATTTTACATTAGAATGTTATTCATCTCTCTTTATTAGTGTTTGGAAATACAAGAGGTGCCTTTGCGTTAATCCCCACACGACTATAGACCGCAGACTTCTTTCTGGTCATAATTATTAATATCCAAGTAGAATTATTTGTATCGTGTGTATCAGTAGCCATGGTATGGTACCACCCACATGGAACAAATATTAGCAGACTAACCAAACATTAAAATTGTCCCGTTAGCGTTGTGACGATCGCTCTCCTTTTGCGTTTCAGACTTTTTAATTAATTGTGCGAATCTAGTAGTGATATTTCTGAACTCACAGCTCAGTTGGTAGTAGCCCTGCCTTCTGCGCTGTAGGTTGTGGGTTCGATCCCCACCCGGGATAAACATTTATGTGATGAACATAGATGTTTATTCTGTGTCTGGGTGTTAATATGTAATATTGAGTATGTATTTACAACAAAAAAAGAGTATATATGTATTCTATCACTTATCTGGTTCCCATAGTACAAGCTTTGCTTAGTTTGGGGCTAGATGGCGGTGTGTGAAATGTCCACCAATATTTATTTGTTTGAATTTGTAGTCGATTTTGTTTAAAATTGATTGAGATGAGATTACGAGCTGAACAACTCTAGAATAACAAAATCATTGACACGTACAAACATTGACGAACTTGCCAAATATCTTAATATTGGCAATGCACCTTCTGAGCTAAACTATTGATGCAAGTCTCGTAGATCGTATGATGCTTGGATGATATTTAAATAACTTAGGGGGAAACCTATTATGTTCTCTAGGGTTGGTTCCCTTCTTCTTCCAATATAACTCGCATTGCAGCGTACCCGCTGTACCTATTCGAAAGAAACTTTTAATACGTAAATAGGTTGTTATCTGGTTGGTTAGTACGAGGTGGACTCGCGCACAAAGAGTTACGTACCATTATCTAGAAAAAAATGCAAAAAACACGTTTGTTGTATGGGAGCCCTACTAAAATATTTATTTGATTCTGTTTTTATTGTTGTTATAGCGGCAATAGAAATACATCATCTGTGAAAATTTCAACTGTCTAGCTACAACGGTTCATGAGATACAACCCTGTGACAGACAGACGGACAGCGAAGTCTTAGTAATAGGGTCCGTTTTTACCCTTTGGGTACGGAACCCTAAAAAACAACTTATAGCAAACTATAAGAGTGCAAACTATAGAAGAATATTAAGCGCGCAGATCGAGAAATTAATCTACAGACTTCGACACTTATTTTTGGAGACAACATCGTTAAGACGAGTAATAAATGTTTTTGATGAATTCAGAATCGTTTTTTTTCAATAACCGCAAAACGTACAGTTTTGTTTTTTTATGACAAAGATAACTTAAGGATATAATCTAGATAAATTAAAGACAGAAACACGATTGATGAAACTTCTCTCGATAGATTTAATTTCCAAAGTTGACTCTTCAAAAACACTAGTTTCGTTTTTAATCAAAACTATGAATACCTAGCTAAATAGTTCATTTTTATATAATTCGTTAGATAATCATACTAGCTACCTAAATTAAAGACATTTTTTATAATTTGATGGTTTTCAAGATAATGCAGTTTTATCACTTTTTCCGTCTTATCCGGGTAGACTCAGTACATACAAAACGTCAAAAATTTCACTTATCACCTTAATGAGTACACATTTAGGTTGCTAGTTAAATTAAAGATGGTTTGAACAATATTAAATACTGGTCGGCTAAAATGTAACAAAAACATTATAATAATAAGCGTTAGACAATGCATTGCAATGCGAAGTGCCTTGACCTTTGAATAATTATGTAAAACGACAATTGTCGTTTCATAATGGATTTTCCAGCGTAACTTTTCCAAAATAACTATAAAGCATTATTTGAAATTATAACTAACGACACAAAACGTGTAACTGTTTTCTAGGTCATTTATTTACTAAGAATTATTTTATTATTTTATTTTATTTACTAAGAAACTAAATATTAAAAACAGACTCAACATGATTGGCTAGCTTGTAAAGTAGTCATACAATAACCTACGTTGATTGGTCAGAGTAATAAAACTTTTATTTCATGCGATCGCCATTTTCGAGGCTGTAGAAATAGTTCGGGATTCTGTAGAACAAATCTTAAAAAGGAAGACCAAAGTTCAAGGTAATCTAATGTTCCTTAAAAACCAACGTTGTCTAGGATGCTCACGCTAGGCATGCTAGAATATCATACCTAATGGCTACTACTTCCGGAAACCATGCGTGCGAAACCGCCTGCTGAAGGTAGTAAATATTCCATAATTACACTCGAATCTAGACCCAGGCAAAGATTTTTTGATGTCATTTCGTACCTAGGTAGTTTTGTAAGTCTTGAAACGTGATTCACCTTGACGCTTTCAGGAAAAACAGAATTACACATACATACATCGGTTTCAGAAAATACAACGCTTACCTACCTACATCCATCGACAACACAACCTAATAGACAACTCATGCATAGCGAACACTGTCTGACGAGACATTAGGCTAATACTACTGATAAAAGACACCGAGCGCGATTCACGACGCGCTCCGCATCGGACTGTGACATTGAACCCGCCAATCAGAATGCAATTTTTACCGCTCCGCCTAAGGCTGTGGCCCCATGTATGTGGTGCGGCGCCTTTCACCATGAAAAGTTGTGTTGCCGCAACATGAAAAGACACGGCGGCATGCCACGGAAAGATGCCATGCAAGGCGTAAGTCACCTTTTAATCGCGTAAAATGCACCATTTCAAGTCACGGCGACTTTATTTATAAGCGTCCGAAAATGTCAACATAAAATTCTTTTGTTTCTTACCTTATAGTTAAACCTAGCATTTTCATGGCGCGCCATCGTGTCTTGAAAAGACGTCTTTTACGCCATCAAATGGCGCCATTTACGCCTCGCATGGCATCTCTCCGTGACAGGCCGCAATGACTTTTCAAGTTGCGGCGACGCGTCTTTTCATGTTGCGGCAACACAACTTTTCATGGTGAATGGCGCCGCACCACAGACATGGGGCCACAGCCTGACCCGCACACCTCAACGGTTTGACTGAAGTGTTTGTTTAAAGAAAATAAGCCATTAGGCGTTTATTGGGCTGTGTTGTCGATGCCTACATCTGTCCAATCATTGTAATACGTCATAGACTTAATTTCTACGTTCGACATTTCATTTATACTACGCGCTAAACGTTGCACGTCCTCATAAATTGTTAAAGAATAGGACTGTCTGCCAGTGCAGAATACTCTACCAAGAATATAGGTATTTATCCATGTCTACTACTTCACATCACACTCATGAGCCGTGGTTGGCCTAGTGGAAGATGGGTTGGTTCTAAGAACCCCAAGTTTTTAGGGCACCGTATAAGGTGAAAACAGAAACTAAATAACATTTTATTGAAACAATTTCATAATGTATTGTGGAGGAACACCAAATATTCTTATGTATATTGTGGGGTTGGGTATAATTTGAAAGGGCTGTTTTTATAGATTCTATTTACTTACGTACCTAATACAGATTATACAGTAGACACTTCATAACTTCATAGCTTTATACATTGAGATATTTTTTATTTTAAATACTAAATCTTATAATATTTATTGTTTTTAGGGTTCATTACCCAAAGGGTAAAAACGAGACCCTATTACTTAGACTTCATTTTCAGTCTGTCCGTCACACGACGTCACCGTTCGTGATAGCTAGACAGTTGAAATTTTCACTGATGATGTTTGTATTGCTGTTGCTGCTATAACAAACGTGGAGCTCCCATACAACAAACGTGTTGCCGTTTTTTTGATAATGGTACGGAATCCTTCGTGCGCGAGTCCAACTCGCACTTAACCGGTTTTTGATATAATATGATATATCAAATAATATTTCTATAATATTTCAATTTGTTTCCGTTATTGATAGGAAGTCGTCATTTGATTGTAGTTCCTTTAAAACAATATAATATTATTTCTGCTTTTTCTGGGGCATTCTACCTCTTAGGTCAATCAAAGTTATGTTAACCCTAAAAATGTAGTTAGTTGAAAAAATGATTTTTTAAAGGTGGTTTTTGGTTTGCTTCAAATAAACGTATACAAGGTATACATGTTGTTCTTTCAAAAAACTACATACAATTCCTTACAGGTTTTTATCGGCGTCGTGCGTCCTACAAAGGAGACTTTTCTCAACGAGTGTGCCATGGAATCTTACAAGATGGAGTATCGTACGAGGCACTCCATCGACGGCGAGATCATCCAATGCGAACAACGTATCGCTCTGGTGACGGGGTACATGACGGACGAGGTCCACGGTGTGAACGCCATGAACTTCATACACCGCGACGAGGTCCGCTGGGTCATCGTGGCCCTGCGAAAGAGTAAGTCTGCTACCCTCTTAATTATAAAGGTAAGATGATTTAAGGCGCACTAGAATCGCAAATAGAAGCATTTTTATTTTTTTACTTTTGTTATGTTAAAGATGAAATTTTATTACGTCATAATAATGTATGTACTTTTTAAACTAATGATGCGATAATCATATTCCCTACAGACAATAGTATATTATGGTTTCATTTAAAAGTAATTTTGGTGAATTTTTATAAGGTCTAGAATTTTTTTGTTATTGTGTTTTCACAGATTGTTCCAATTTAGTCAACATCCGAAAAGTCCTTATATTTGGTATTTTTTCTGCTATATCTAAACATTATTATGAGCAGTTGCCCGCCTTGCGAGTTCTTCCTTTTTTTTCTAATGCCTTGCGACCTTCCTATTTTAACATTTTTGTACCTTTCTTTTTTTCTGTAAGGTCAGTTTCAGAATAGCGTATATTTTGCGCATTTTACCCTCGTTTTACTTTCATTTTGCACTCGAAACAGAAGTTTCAGACGTTTTTTCTGCGCGTACACGCAGACTACATACGCGCGGTTAGGGGTTTAACTTGAGGAATTCCTTTCTTAGTGCACCCACCAAAAAGAATAGACACTCCAAATATCAAGTTTCTATGACCACGGTTTAGGCTGTGCGTTGATGGCCAGTCAGTCATTAATGCAAGAGTTTATTATAAATCAATATGTATTAAAAAAATATATTATTATACTTATTTAAAATATGTCTTAATCAAAATATATGTTTCACAATTCAAAGAGTAAAAGGTATTGCTGCAAGTTTTACACATTTTTGATGCGTGTGTTTAATGTTTGTGTAATCTATGCACTCTATACAGGAAATATCACGTATGTCGTACCTTAATAACGATGGGTGATTGATTTCTTATATACCTACAAAGATTGCCAATCTAAGCAAATTTCAATTTAAAATAACAATAATATTTTTTATAAATCAGTATGTTTAGGAACACTACATCTTAAAATTCTAGTTACGTTACTCAATGACTGACTGACTGACGCACAGCTGAAGCCACTGCACTGGTCCTATAAACTTGAAATTAGGGGAAGGTGTATTCCTTTTGGTGTTTAGGAGTACACAAAGAAAGGAATTCCCGAAATTCAAACCCTATGCAGCGGGGGTTAAAGTCTGTTTAAAAATTACTTAACGTGAACAGACGCGACGCTTTCCTTTTTCGTAAAGTGGCACATTTTGTTCCTTGAGTTCCGCCAACTGCCTGTCTATCGTCTTTAATAATTATTATTATTTCATTACTTACGATAAGCACCAACATTTCCATGGCTCTGCATAACGACAATCTCTCCCTCCCTGATACATTATCAGTTGACATTATAATAAGAACACAACTAGATAGGTACCTATATAAATCCTCACGTGGTTAGGTAGGTTAGTTGATACAAAATTGCACAAGTTATTATGATTAATACATAATTGCAAGAGATTGCGAACTATGGTAAACATGAATGTTAGCTTTAAACCTATTGAACTACATACTTATTAAGACCGAGAATACCCTGTAAAACTCTTTAGTTTTCTTAAAATATGTTTTCCCTCAAAGTCATATATCGCCAAGTAATCTGAAACTTCTGACTGAACTGCCAACAGTAATCGATTTTAATGACAATTTCTTCTTTCTTTGACTTGACAGTTACACAATGATAGGTATCCCGAAAAAGAGCTGCGTTTTCTTATTAAAATTATGCTGGTCTAGTTACGTCATTGTTATTATGCGAGTTTAATTACCTATTGCAAAATATTAGATTGTAAACACTTAGGTTACATTATAATCATTCATTTATTTTACTTGTCTGAACGTACCTTCAGCTTTTTTTGATAGACAATGGCTGCTCGAACCCTTAAGGAAATATTAACAATATTACTGAAGGTGCAAAAGTGAAAACGCTATACGAGTTCATAGAGCGTTGTCACTTTCACACCGTGAGTTTACTAATTACCTACTAACACTGTTTAATATTATTTTAAGAGATTGTCAGACAAAGGATGACCTGTTACTCGATTGCTGTTGCTACGACAATGCAGCTGATACGTATAACAGAAGTGGCGATTGACAACTATGGTTGCACAATTACGCTTGTCGCAGACCTATCGCGAGATAAGCTTACTGTTTTGTTTCAGTGTACGACCATAACCTCCTGTTCGGCGAATCATGCTACCGTCTCATGACGAAGAACGGTCAGTTGATATACATGAGCACTCGGGGCCGCCTCGACGTCGATAAGGGTTCGCGCGCCGTTACCTCATTCGTGTGCACCAACACAGTAGTCGACGAAAAAGAGGGGAAGCATCTCATAAAGATGATGAAGGAGAGATTCACGCTCGATGATAATGAGGACATACTGCCTATTGAAGACGCCAAAGATGTGAGTAGTTTGTTTTCATATTAATTTCAAGATACTAAACAGACTATGATTTTCAAGATACTAAACAGACTATGATTTTTAGTACAAATTCCAATGCTACGAATTAATCCAATCCAAGACTCGATTTCTAACCGGAAAACAACAATGCTGTTTTCCGACAGAAATAGGTAGGCACGGTCTCGGACAAGCCCTTTTACATAATGCTCTTTTAAAAGCTCTTGGATAACCTAAAAACAAATAATGAAATGGCACTAGCAGACTAGCGTCAAACGATAAATTTATAACGTCAATTGCAGACATTGGACAACCAAGCGGTCCCAGTGGAAAATCCTCGCCAACTCGAGAAAGTGATCCTAAATCTGGTGAACAACTTGCCATCTCCCTCTGCCACCCCTTGCCAGTCTCCGAACATGCCCTTTGTGCCTCGTCTCGCCATCATACCACCCAATAAGGAACGGATCCTCAACGCCATTGAGAAAATATACACAGTCATCAAGACTATACCGAAAGAACCCAGCATTCATCACGACATAGATAGAGCTACTACCTCACAGAATTCGGACAACTTCTTACAACTAGCAAAACTTTCCCCGCTACCGTTCAACAACACTTACTTAAGTCAGAACAATGAAACAGCTGCTACCTACAGCTCGGGGAACTTTGGATTGCCTTACCATGGATTAATGCCGTGTAGCAACAAACAACAGATGAAGCTTCAAATGTTTCCTCCGCCAATGAATATCCAGGAGCAAATATTCAAGATGATGCCGGGGCCTTGCGTTGGAGTGAAACGCACTAAAAACTTTGATCTAGATGAATATGATAAGTCGAATAAAAAGAAGATTGTGACCGATGAACCCGATGCTACAGAGCAGCACAGCCGCAACTCTCCGAGTCTCGAGACCTTTTTCGACGAAGCTAGTAAGTAAAGAAAAAAAAATAACATAATAAAATAACATATTTCCATCGAAAATCGAACAATCTCTGTCTATCCAAATTTCAAGCAATAAGGCTGTTGATATAACTTTAGACACCTGTAAAATGTATCGTATGCTGATTGTGTTTCTCTTGTTACAGTTCTGAACACTCAAATAGAATCCGTAATAGAATCATTGGAACATACTATTGACCCGAACTTCCCGGATCTGCTGGTAAGAACAGTTGTACCGTTAAGGGGCTCCCAGTCGACGATTGCTCTTTTTCGAAACGAAAAAAGAAATTTAATACTTCTGAACAAGCCACATCTCCTATTTTTATAAGTATATTACTTCACGATAAAGATATTATTTCAAAATGATACGTTTTAGAATTTATGATCGAAATATTTTATATACCTACTATTAAAATCAACTTGTGATTTATTGTTAGAGATAGGTAATATGTAGATCTAGATTTCTATTAGAATAGATTTTTGATAAGTAATTATACATAATTTATATCATTAATTTATTCGAAAAGCTAAGGCGGACCACGCGCCGACGTGTGTTTGTCGTCATTGTAGCGGTCGGTAGGATTATTTATCGAAGTGATTAAAGATGGGTACATCTTTATTCACATATACTATACATTATAAAATAGGAGATGTGGCTTGTTCACAAGTATTTCTTTTTTCGTTTCGAACAAAAACAATCGTCGACTGGGAGCGCCTTAAGCAGGACCTCACATAATTTAGCCGAGCCTAGGCGTTTAATAGATAATGGTGGTGATACGTTTCGCACTACAAACTCACAAAATCTAAAACACGAACATGCATTATTATAACGTTTTCAATCACAGGACATTGTAGTGCCTTGTACATGTTTTAGATAGAAGACTTGTCCCCCTTTATAAATAAAATGATGATAGGCTGTAATCATCATCATTTTATTTTATTAAAATTATAGACTTTAGTGAGAACCGAAAAAAACCGTCAGTTTTTATTAATGATTGGTAAAATGCATATCCTCGCCTAATATAGGTACGAATAGGTAAGTAGGTGCCTAATATAATTATTTTGTTTCTTTACACAATATCGTTTCTGGTTTTACAGATCTCCAATGAAGTACAAGAAATATTGGGAAACATCGAAGGCCTGGATGATGATATTGACATCTAAGAAGATGGTGTTTTTTTAATTATTTTGCTGTTATGTTTACGAGAAAACATTGAAGGGTTTAGTATAATGTATATTTTTACATCTTCGTATGAAGATACGAAGATGTAAAGATCTGTGGTCTCCTGATGATTTTTATGGAAAGATGTAATGAGATGTATATTGTGCTATAATGTACATCTTTACATTATAGCTGCTGTGTATAAAGCCCTTCATAGAGGTACAATTGAATGGGTGATGAAAGACTGTTACATTACGATAGTGAGTTTGATTAGAAATATTGTAACCGCTTCTTCTGTCTGTGGCATTAACAAAAAGACATAAGAGCTCAATTATACATTATTTGCATAATAATGTTGTTTTGGAAATTTATTTAAAAAATACTGAAATAAATTAAATAAGATGTGCCATTTTATAAAGAATTATTACATAAACAAATTCAATGTGAATCCAAATATAGATTTGTTGCTTTTGTTTTCGGGATTAATTTTATATATTAATATTTAGGTAAGGAATTTGATATTTATGTTCATGAGCGTGTGAGGTCTATAAACATTATCCATTAGGTTTGGTAATTTTTATTTTTATAATAATATCTTTAATATTGTAGTCACTTTACGTTAATACTAACGTCAATGACCGTGTGAAATTAATATAACCCAAAAGTTTGGTGATCTCCATTTTAAATTTGACATTGTATATTTTATTCGAAGATCTCTAGAAATTTAGGTAAGTATATATAAAATAATTTTAAATTAGATCGTAGGATTAAGTTTCAATAGATGTTGTGTAGTGTCAGTCGATCATAATTATATTTTTCTGATATTAAATCCAAAATTACGGGTTCAGTAGTCTCTAGCTTAGACTTTAATGATTTGAACTGTTGTAGGAAAGTAGAGAGTGTTTTTTATACTTTACAGAATCAACCAGTTACATTTGATGTCAAGTTTAGTCAAGTAAGAAATGCTTCGTGTAGCATTAGTTAGCCGTAGCGATATTAGACCATTCACACTTCCGGTGAGAAGCCCCGAGAACACTGTGTGGATAGAGGCTTGCCATGTCATTCTCGTACATTTCGTGTTTAAGCAAGAAGTTTCGGCGAGACTTAACTCACGAGTGGGGATGGTCTTTAACGATTTCTCTAAATGTGAGTAGTGGTAGTAACTCTATTGGTGTCAAATTTGATCGTAATATAATATAAGGTAATCGGCTATTGAAGCTTTATATTATTGTTGTTATTGCTGATAGTACCTACAGTTCCAAAGAAAATAATATAAATCAATAAAATACTAAAAAAGATCGTAATTATGGTTTAATCTACATGCCATAAAATATTTTTAATGTTGCTGAAGCTATATTTGTTAATAAATAGTTAATTTTGTTAGTAAGCCTAGTCAAAAGATCAAGTTAATTATTTTTATAAAAAAAAAACAAAAAACCAATTAAAATAAACAATTTGTTTAATACAAATTTTGACTTGACTATATTAAATTATGAACTGACTAGCTTCCGCCCGCGGCTTCACATGCCTGAATGAAACCTGGATAAAAAGTAGCCTATACGCTAGGACAGCACACGAGCTATGTATGTTTCATGTTTCATCCAAATCAGTTCAGTCAATAGGGCGCTGCAAGTCTGATTTTCTTTTTTGTTGGATTTCTACACATTTTATATTAATTTTAAGCGTCGATTGAAATTGTCATTTCAGAATTTTGCAATATTTTGTTAATCTTATTTATATTTTATTATTACTCTTTTGTATACACTTTCGAAAACGTAAAATAAAAACTGTACCATAACATATAGTAATCTACTTATTTAAATGTGCTCATAGAGCATTCAATATTTTTCGAATTCTATCCGTTGTAATCAGCACAAAATATGTAAGAGTACCTATTTAAATCATTGTTTCCAGAGAAGGAACATGCTAATAATTATTATTTTGTGTTTTATGTTTATCCAGATTATTTATGTCAATACTCGATCGTTTTATTTTCTGAGGTAGTTAAAGAGTTAACAATAAAGAGGTTCGGACTGAGAGGTAATCATCATATTTAATTTATTTTAACTGACTTAAAAAAAATAGAAGAAGGTGGTTAACAATGCGTCGGTAAAAAAAACATGTATTTACTCCGTAATGGCTGGTTCGATTTCAATGTTTTTTGACTGTCTTTTAAGAGAGTTTCATGGTAGTTCTATATACTTAACCTATATTGATATTGTTTAAGCAGTTATATCACTATACTTAAAAACTACAGTCATCTTTTTTCATTTAACGATTTGGGAACATTATTATTTGTTATGTTTTTAATCTTGTTTTAAACGAGTTTGAATTACCTATAATTGCACAAGGGACGACCTCATTAACGCCACCTAGGTTGAAGTGAAGGTGGCGAATTTCTACGCGAACATAAATAAATTAAAAATAATTGTACCATTGACAAGCAAGAAGTAGATTGTATAATACCTACCTGCAGGTTAGCTTCATGGAAGTCCTGTTATTTAGTATTTAAAAGTAATTAATGGGAGACAATACCTATATGTATCGCAGACAGCAATGTGTGTTTCATGATTTTGTAATTCTAAAGTTCATAAATGTTATAGTAATCATTGTGAAAGTGTGAAACTATACGATCGACGAACGAACAATTTTAGAGTGACAGCATAAAACAAGAATAAAGTCAATAAAATTGCGTGTAGAATTGAACCTAAAATTGGTTATATTAGCGCTATATAATCCTAATTTTGGTGCATGATTCACATTTTCATAAAATTAAGCAGTCGTTGTTTAAACCGAGTTCAAAACAATAGGTATAGTCTACCTATTGTTTTGAACTCGGCTTTTGCAAATCCTGGGAGATTCAAAATTTTAAGATTGTCGCTTTATATGTTGTATGCAAGTTTGTTAAAACGTATATTATAATCTTTTTATACTTACGTACATTGAGATTTATTTCTGTTATCTGATGCTTCAGAATTGTAGCTCTGTTTTCCCATAATTTCTCCAAATACCTAAATACACGTAAATATTTTTAGGTTTCAGTCGACCTGTTGACTGAAACTCGAATATTTTTATTGTATGTACTTACTTACCTAGTTGGTAGGTATGTAGCAAAACGTTACCGAAATATGTAATTCATAACGTTGATTGTTTTTATAGAGTAAGTACTATAAGAAATTTGTAAGTTTAAATGATTTCTGTGTCAATATTAGATTAGTTTTAATGCTTTGTGATCTTATTCCCACACATAATGATTTCAATTTGAGATAGAATCGAGCATAAAATTACCTATACAGCCATTGGATTAGCAAATTCAATAAAAATCCAAACCTATTAATGTATATCTTTTGTAAACAGTGGGCTTATGTAGCAAATAAAAAAGTTCTAAACATTACTGTTTTATTTAACTTATAATAAGTGGTATCAAGATTTGCTAGAGGGCTATTAGAACGCAGCATTTTCGGATTCAAACGTATTGAACAGCATGCTGCGTTCAATTACGGGCATTGCCGATGTGGGCTAAAAAGCAGCTATTAGCCTTAATGGGGTTGGGCGGGCCACGTCAGTCAAACAAATGGGCGAATGCCATAACACTGGCAAGCTGACGGTAGGCAAGGTCTTGGTCGGCCTAGAATACGCTGGAGATCTTGACGCCTTCATGAGAGCGTGGTGAAAGTACACGAAGGATAGAGATGATTGGAAGGATTTGGGAGACCTTTGCCCTGCTGTGGGACAAATTAGGTTAAGGAAAAGAAGTGGTAAAACGTTTACATTTTCTAGCAATATTTATATTAGCCTTGAACAACATAACATTAGCCCATAATTATTATCCATTAGATCGCAACCATCGACTACATTGATCGCAACAGATAAACAGATGTCCCAAACAATTGTGTCATGCAGAAGTTCACAGGTAGAGCAGGTAGGTACTTAAAGATACCCGAATCACCCCCATGTAAATGAAGTTCTGCTATTTATTGCAGCTTTCGAGGACTGTTTTATTTTTATCTCTGAACTTTAGCTTGAGACAGTTTTTAGGACTACAATAAGATTTGATAAAATAAGCGAGATGAAACATTTTCAGCAGAGTTTAATGTGCGTTTATTTTTGCAAGATTATACAAGTTGGAATCATTTAATAGGGCGTTAATTTGAGATGAAGCAGTAAAAGTACATAGGTAGGTATCTTTATTAACAGTTTCAGAACAAAATATAAACAAGAATCAAGATTTTATTGTAGATTCATTTTGCGATAATGATTTTTGATTCTAATAGTAGGTACCTACTCATCTATGGATCAGACTCGGACTCTGACTCGGAAAAGAATACGAAACGTAACTTTGATACGAATATTGTTACGATATTTCGTTTTCTGTTCGTAAGTCCCCGGGTCCTGACTGAGATGGGGCCATCTCAAATTACCACTATTTATTACATTAGGTGAAACAACACAAGACAATACAACAATAACGTTAACAGTCAATTTTTCAGTAACGAGTCCGATTAAGTTAAAACTTTGCATACAGTTCAAGTTCCAATAACAATGTAATATTATGATATCGAGATGGTCCGATTTGGCACCCAGAAGTATGTTTTCTTCCACCCAATATTATATCACCTACTTAAAAATGTACCTACTGATATACAAATGCTTATTTCTATCTATGCATAATGCACCTACTACAAAATTAGTTTAAACAATAACGTACCTACTTTTGTGTAAATACAGGGTGAATTTCCGTGAGGACATGGAAGCAGAAATCTACAAAAAGCTTGCAGAGTAAAAGCAAGTGCGGTTTTATCAGAATCAAAATTTTACTAATGGTCAGTATAATTAACTAAGTATTTAAGTTACAGCCACGTGACCTTAAAAAAACATAAGGCTACTTTCTGTACGCAATGGTACCTACAAATAAAGTTTAATCCCTAATAACTAAAAACCTTATAACAATTCTTTGAAAGAGTAACGTAACTAACAAATTCGAATATCAACAATTATTTCCTGGGATTTGAAACATTATCGTAAAACAACGTGCAAAATCCATAAGTAATTCTAGCTACAGATAGCTACTCGTACATCAATATTTTCGGTTCATAAACTACTCCACAACACTGTAAAGACTAGGTAATCATAACAATTTTCTGGAAATCTACGACATACTTATGATAATATTTTTAGTAGTCTTTTCTCTTCCGCTTAAAAAAGTGGGTAGTTGGGGAAATTGCATTCTAGTAGGTAACCGCCTCTTGGTCCCCAAACCACTTGTCGAGTAGAACAAACCTCTGAATGGAAACAAAAGAAAACAATATTAGGTAAATAAAACTCTAAGCCTACTAAGTATTTTAAACAAATAATATAAAATTACTTGCGAAGTCGTATGATATTGTATGATAGTAACTAATGAAAAATGTGGAAGTGTGCCAAATGAAATGTATTTATCAAAGTGCTGAATGATGAAATAATAGTAGACTACACGTTACAGGCTTGCATTAGTTAACTGGATAACTAATAACTATAATATACAAGCTAACCCGGCGAACTTCGTATCGCTTTAGAATTATGTACCGTTCCCGTTCCCGTTCCCGTTAAAAAATCAAAAAATACAGACAATTTAATAGTTTATTCACTCTTTTTAAATTGTTTACACAAAATACATTTCTGAACGCATGCATAAATGTCAATCATTACTTACAGTATTTGACAGGATGGACAACAAATGTTTGACATGTACTAAACCAATGAACATTTATTGAAAATGATTCATCTTTCATAATTATATTCGTCGAGTTTTCATTGTTTTTAAGATGTATTCTGCTATTCGGGGCGGAGACAAATCCAACGAATCAAAAACCATGAAAATTGGTCCAACTGATCTCGAGTTATAAGTGTTGTAACAAACCCGTCTTTCTTTTATTATAGTAGAAGATAACATACCTCCTTTACATCCACTGCTGCCTCAGGCGGTCGCGCTCATGTATCAGATGCTCAGCCTCCTGTGTGAGGCGATCAGACTCCTGCTTGATCCAGCGGCCGTTGTTCTCGCGCTCGTTGCGCATTTGACTGATGGCAAATACCATCTCTATAATGACAAAGAATCTTATAAATATATTTATAATACCTTACATTACTGACTGACTGGCTGTTCTATCAATGCACGGTCTAAACCACTAGGCCTATAAACCTGAAATTTGAAGGATTTATTTATTTTGGTGTGTACCTAGTAAATAGAAAGGAAATCCCGTAATGAAAAATGCAATGCTTTTTGCATTATTGTACCCTTACATACCAAAATAAATACAAATCCCAAATTTTTACGATTTTTATCAAAACGCGCATGACAAACTCACGGTTAAGCTCGAAGTAATGCGCCTCGTAGAGCAGCAGATCATAGTGGTTGAAGTCATCTGGCAGAGTCAGCGCTTTGTTGCGCAGGAAGTTCAGGATGTGGCGGAACATTGGCCCATCGCGGTCTATGAAGTAATGCTGCTTCAGCGAATCCAGTACAATTGGGTACGTGCCGTTGAACATCTTGCAGAGGCGCGACTCAGGATCACTGTGACAAATAAAACGTGATGAAATAAAGTTACTTTTGCCGTAAACATTATCCCTACAGCTGGTAAATCGAGATAAACTAGCTACCATATTTGTTTATCCCACGAAAAAAGAGCAACAAAATGAAGGCAAACTGCAAACTGCTTTTTATATATGTTTGAACCCTAATCAAACCTAAACGACCAAACTGATTATGATGAAATTTTCTGTATGATAGATATCATGTAGATAAAAATTGTGCTAAAAATTAGGCATCTCAGGTCGAACACATTGAGTTGTCATAGCAACGCATACCCAAAAGGTTAAAAAAGGTAGACGTTTTTAATGTGTACAATACTGTAGTACATTATTTTGATATATCTCGTAGGGTCCAGCCAGCGTTTGCAATGTAAGTAAACGCAAAAAAATGTGTTTATTTACCACATCACATCAGTAACCTCTAAAATTATCAGTGTTTCTCTACTATATTATGAATTTATCTATACTTCTATAAGAGGAAAGATTTGATTGTTTGTTTGTTTGTTTGTTTCGAATAGGCTCCGAAACTACTGAACCGATTCAAAAAATTATTTTACCATTAGAATCCTACATTATCCCTGATGGACATAGGCTATATAGTATTTTCAAAAACGTTAGGGATCCGTATGAAAACTTCGAAAATGTAACCCAAAGTGTGAAAAAAAATCCTAAAAAAATCTTTATATCGCGTTTGCTGCGAAAATTATTGACAATAGAGCAAAGTAATGTATTATAGTTTTATAGAAAACATCAATATCTACAAAAAAAATATAATACTATAAGTCTAACTATTAGGGATCCGTATGAAAACTTCGATAATGTAACCCAACGTGTGATAAAAAATCCAAAAATATCTTTATATCGCGTATGCTGCGGAAATTATTGACAATAGAGCAAAGTAATGTACTACAGTTTTAAAGAGAACATCAATATCTACAAATAAGTCAACAATACCATATGTCTAACTATTAGGGATCCGTATGAAAACTTCGATAATGTTACTCATCGTGTAATAAAAAAACAAAAAAATCTTTATATCGCGTATGCTGCGGAAATTATTGACAATAGAGCAAAGTGATGAACTGCAGTTTTAAAGATTACATCAATTTTAACACATAAGTCAGCAATACCATAATTATGTCCAACTATTACAGTTATGTCACAATAACTACTTTTTCATGTTAAAATATGCAATGGTAACGCCGCCTGTACAAACTAGGCCACATTATTCGTACCTGGGTATTAATCCTTATACAAAAAATCACTTCATTTTCAAGGCCATATCAGTACCTGTAAATTACTTTTTTAATTATACCATTCCCAAATTCCATACCATTCAAAAGTTATTATGAGTGTAATAATCTATAGGTACTAATATTATTATGAGGAAAGATGTTTTGTATATTTGTATGGAATAAATACAAAAACTACTGGATATATTTCAAAAAATCGTTTACTTTTAGAATGCTACATTATCTCTGAGTAACATAGGCCATATTTATTGTTTGAAAAAAATAGGGATTCCTATTAAAACTTCGATAATGTAACCTGGGTAAAAAAATACCCATAAAATCGTTATAATACGTTACTGCCGTGCGGAGCCGGGGCGGACTGCTAGTTATACATATAAACCATCCAATTGAATCACTCTATCTATTAAAAAACCGCATCAAAATAGTTTTATAGATCTAATCTAAGCATAGATAGGACAGACAGACAGCGGGAAGCGACTTCGTAGTGATAACGGTATTATTTGTATTGATGAACTTGGCTCTAGTATTCCAAATATTCCCGAGGAGGTTGACGTCAGGCAGGCGGCCTATTGTAAAACATAAGCCAAATCCTCTTCGCAACATGCCGACTCCACATTAAGTGGGAAAAGGATAAGAAAATGATGATGATGAACTTGGCCCTAATAAATAGTTATGTACATACTCGTACTTAATAACTTTCTGCATAATGGGGTGGTAGTATAAATCATATAATAACTATACAATTGGCGATATATTTGTTTATTGGCCTCCATGAGCGTAAACGGTGTGGTGAAGGGGGGAGGGTGGTGGCAAGGCAGAGCTGTGGCGCGGCGCGGCGTGGCTCCGCAGGGCCCGTGGCGAGCCCCGGGGCTCACTCAACCAGCCCGCTCGAGAATAACTCGCAGAGCTCTGATAAAACGCAACCTTATTTACTATAAGTACCACAATTTATTAGGTACATACCAGCCAGCAGGAGGCTTAGGTATAATCATAACTATAGTATAAGCTTTTTATTTTAGTTTATTTTATAGCCTTTTTTACAAATTTAAAAAAAAGATAGTTCTACTGAAGGTACACGTACGCGACTTCCATTGGTTGGAATGAAAACGTTTTATATCAGAAATTTATTTCCAGAAAAAAATATGTATTCGATAAATCCTTGAACCTAACGATAATTAAATACTAGCTTTGTGTGCAGCTTTGCCTGCGTGGTACCCGGATAAAAAGTAGCCTATGTCCATCCGAAATAATGTACCTCGTTACCAAACGATATCGGTAACGAATAGGTGTCGTGGTTCCAGAAATTACCCTCCGTCTACGTAAACTCACAAAATTCGCACTTTTTCTTTATAATTTCAAGTTACCCAAAATGTCTAATAAAACGTACTAATACTCGTAACTCAAAAAAATTATTTAGTACATTTATCCCGATTTTATCACATCCTAAACATGCTCAACAACAAATTTTAATATAATAGCAGCCACTTTTTATATTATGTAAGTATAATAATAATAATAATAAAGCTTTATTTCATTCCATACACATTACAATTATATATATATATGTATATACCTATATAATTTTTTTTTTTTTTTTTATTTAGGTTTATTTATTACTTAAGTCTAATTTTAGTTATTATGTTTAGTTGCTTGTTCATTGTATGGACCCCGTTCGGGTAAAAGCCTCCCCCAAGGAGTGCCACGATACTCTGTCCTTAGCTGTGTCCAGCCAACTTCTGCCACCTATCGCTACTATTTCGTCTGCCCATCTGGCTCTTGGTCGGCCTCTTTTTCTGGTGCCACTTGGCCCTGACCACTCCACTGACCTTAGGGTCCATCTATCGTCCTTGTATCGAGCTAAGTGACCCGCCCACTTCCATTTTCCCTTCAGTAAAAAGTATGTAAGTATAATACTTAGATATATTAGATATTGATAGATAAATTATATTAGATAATTATGTAGATACCGTATATTATTAAAAAAATACCTACGAGTAGATTATATGCATGCTTTATGAAGAAGCTGATACTAATATAAAAGAAAACTAAAGTTGAAACAAATTTAACTACTGTAGACACTTTTGGTTTTTACCAACAGTTTACAATTTACATAGATTTACATCGAACTAATTATTTTACCTAATTGGAAAAGACAAGATACGGTTTATGAGATTGCAGGGTAATGAGGGTTTGTCTTGACTTGAGTACTCACGAGGTGAGAGTCTCGAGCGAAGAAGTGTATATGGTTCCACCCACGTCGATGTGTACAGGCGCGTTGTAGTTGGTAGTGGGGGCCACTCGCGGAAATCCTATTATTGGGGGCTCTATCTTCACCGGCAGCTTCACAACCAACTCTGACTTAGGGCTGCTGGGAAACATTACCACAGCCTTCTTCGAGATCTGGAAACAAAAAAAACATGATTAGGGACACACAAAAACATGTAACTATTCTTACAAGGGAACGAACTAAGTAAGTGAAAATGCGTGAATATAACTTAGGAGGTAGTTACTATAAAGATAAATAAAATTGTATTCTCTTTCGATTGATTTCTACCTAGATACTAGGCATAATAATAGGCGATTTTTTTTTCATTCAAAATACTTTAATTCATTTTTAACAGTTAGGTACGTTACAAAGACGGAAAGGTCTTATTTACAATTATTGCACGAGTATAATAAAAACACAGTTATACAGTCTAAACAAAAAACTTTAAAAAACTAAAAACCAATAACATGTTTTCGCGTATATATCAGAGTATATTTCAGTGTTGTCTGCAACAACTCCAAGATATGCAATATTTCCAGTTTCAATACTCTTTCAAAACTTTTACGCTCCAACAGAAAATACATGTAGGTACTACCATAAGGAACTAACTATAAGTTCTGAATATATACCTGCAGGCGTTGTACATACATAATTTTTTTAAACCACGAAATCCCAAGCATCAGTGTAACTGACTTCACCGATCAAGCAATCAAGGTAGAAATTACCATAGAAGAATCTTGTAAAATGTAAAAGTGCGCTAAAGACGTGAGGTGAGGTACTGCCTTCGGCGTGGGACCGACCCGTGAGCAACCTACTGCCGCGGCTCTCACGACATCCCCTTCGACCCAGCGAATTATACAAAAATATCTGAGATAATTTTAGGCATACCATACCGCCCAACTAGATAATATGATATTGCACCTCTGATATATCTAAATAAATAAGTTAATAAATATTGATGGACTTTTCACACATCGCCATCTATCCCCAAACTCAGTAAAGCTTGTACAATGGGAACTAGATACATAATGTACTTTTTTTCACATAGCACCCAAACACATAACAAACATATAAGCTCATCATACAAATATTTGTCCTGGGGGGATCGAACCCACAACCTACAGCTCAGAAGGTAGAAGATACTACCAACTGAGCTGAGAGGGCTGCAAGTCTCATTCGTGTATATTTTGTCTGACAAGAGCTCCTATTATTCGAAAACAAGTTGGAGTGGATGGAAGTAGGGTAGTTTCACATGCCACCGAGTAGGTAGCTGCAAATCTGCAGTGAAACCTTATCATTCGTAGCATCCGGCGCGAGGCGGTGATGCGTCGCATGTCGCCCTCACCGCCCCCGGGCTCAGCGGCTCACTCGTGTATGCGGCGCCGCGGCGGACCAAGTCCAACTTTAATTATTTTTATCGCTTGAATGCGCAGGCATATCTCGACGCGACGGTTTCACACCTGACACCTCATTCAAGAGAGCATTTACGCTTTTGAGCAAGGTATTTCTATGAATAAATATGAGGTTGCGGTTGGAATTAATCTAATATTATGAAGAGGAAAGGTTTGTATTTTTGTATGTTTGTAACAAATAAACTTAAAAACGAATGGACCGATTTCAAAAAATTTTTCACCATTAGGATACTGCATTATTTTTGAGTAACAAAGGCTATATTTATTACTAGAAAAAATTAAGGATCCCTACTAAAACATCCATAATGTAGACCAAGGTAAAAAACAATAAAATCATTATTACACCCGTGCGCCGCGGGGGCGGACTGCTAGTATGAAATTAAGATTGAAAAACTTAGATTAAGGCCCTGTATGTCGACGATTGCTCTTTTTCGAAAAGAATAAAGAAATACTTCTGAATAAGCCACATCTCCTATTTTTATAAATATATTACTTCTGGTTCCTACCTAGATTTCTACATATACTATACATTATATAATAGGAGATGTGGCTTGTTCAGAAGTATTTCTTTTTTCGTTTCGAAAATGAGCAATCGTCGACATACAGGGCCTTAAGAAGACGAAGAAAAACGACAAACACAAAATAAATGTGTTAGTATAAACCCATAACCTTGTTAAATTTGTAGATAACGTTTCCGAGATATAGATTATATTACGAGTAATAAATACAATAATTGCTCGTTTAAAGGTATTTTATAGAAAGATAACTTTTAAGACATACGATCGAATATACAAATCAAAAATTAAATTAATAAAAATTAAATAGGATCACGACGATAGAATCTCCAAGTATGGTAGACATCCTCTCAGATCTCCAGACGCTTAGATCCTTTAAATATGTCTAGTGGGGGTAGTCAGAGGCACGTCCAAACATAATATTTGGCGCATGCCCACATTTTTGCAGTAGTTAGCATTCCATACGTGACAGGTTGCAAGCCCATCGCCGCATATAAGAATACTAACTGGTTTCCTCACTATGTTTTCCTTTACCGTTTAGAGCACGTGTTTTTGATACGCATATAAATTTTTCGAACAGAAAATCCATTGATGCACGCCGGGATTCGAACCCACGACCTTCAGATTGAAAGTCGAGGTACCGTACCACTCGGCTAACACGGCTAATCGAAAATACCTACTTAGAAACGGCTTTCCATTTGCTAAAATCCTGACATAAACATGGCAATGGCTCAGCTGGCAACACTCTGTCTGGTTCTATTAAAAGTTCGCCTGCGGCTTGTAGTCCGACTTCAGTCATATACCTAATCACTGGATACGGTGTTTACCATCTGACGCAATCAACTTGACATAAGCTTTACCAACATTTCCTATTTATTGAGTTTAAAAAAAACAGTGCGTAGGTATAAAACGGTTTTGCTGTATTGAACCCGTAGTTAATATTTAGAATTAGGTATATCGACTACTGTTATTTCATAATTTTCATTTTGCAAACTTCAACTTCTTTTCTTTTATATGGGAGGTGGTAGTGGTATTTTTTTGTTATATTCCTAGCTCAGATAAGTCGAAAAGCAATGCAATATAAATCTGTCTTGAATATTGTGTCAATCAAGCTTTATTAGGGTATGTTTAGGTACATCATTAAGGAAAGAAGGAACCCTTATAGAATCACTTCGTTGACCGCCAAAGGTATTCATCAACATACAAGTTTGTGCGAAATATTCGGTCCGTGAGTCAGACTTGCACCGGTCATGTCACATAATTAGGTATGTCAATAACTGAAATAACGCCGTCGGACTAAAAATATTGAATGCAAAAATGATTGCAATGCCTGAAGGCCGTGGATTTAAAAAAAAATACCTACTCATACTCAGTATATAAAATTCCTATTTTAAAGGTACATATACCTACCTATAAATAATAACATTGATGATGGATGCCTACGTTCATAATCCTTAGAAACTAGTATCGTATAAAGTACTAGCTGACCCGTGCCCGCTTCGCTGTGCGTAAGACATTTCTAATACCATCGTTGACTTTTTTGTAGACGTTTTTAAGGTGTACAATACTGTAGTACATTATTCTGATATATCTCGTGGGGTTCAGCCAGCATTTGCAATGTAAGCGCAAAAAAATGTGTTTATTTACGACATCACATTAGAAACCTCTAAAATTATCAGTGTTTCTCTACAATATTATGCATGTATTATACATATAAACCTTCCACTTGAATCACTCTATTTATTAAAAAAAACCGTATCAAAATCCGTTGTGTAGTTTTAAAGATATAAGCAAACATACATACATACATACATATTACATACAGCCGCGGGAAGCGGAAAGCGACTTTGCTTTATACTATGTAGTGAAGACGAATTTTTCTTTTACCGTAAATGGTTACGAAGCTCGCTCCGGTTTCGTAGGTACGCAGCCGAAGTGGTTATTTTTACTAGGTACATAATACAAAATCATACAGCTAAAGAGTCTGATGTATGTGAACCGAAACAAAGCATTACACAACACATTGTAAAGGTACACATATTCCATATCTTTTCGAAGATCGTACTGCCTTCATGCCCTGTTTTAT
Organism: Hydriomena furcata; assembly: GCA_912999785.1. Taxonomy (NCBI): domain Eukaryota; kingdom Metazoa; phylum Arthropoda; class Insecta; order Lepidoptera; family Geometridae; genus Hydriomena; species Hydriomena furcata. The sequence continues at coordinate 9,534,453 of OU538821.1, forward strand.
AATAAGCAAAGGACCTAAGGGCGGACCATAATTCGATACACCTGGAAAATTTTGCCAAAATAATTTGTAACGAAATTTCACCGGGGACGGGGTATATCGGTGAAATAATTTTGGCGAAATATTAATTAACGTTATTAGAGTTCAATATCGACTGACTGACTAATGTCCGTCTGCACCAAACTTTAAGTTAAAAAACTTTAATCAGCTATGAACAAGTGTGGTGCAGGCAAGCATACCTAAATAATATGATGTACCTAAGTAGTATTAACAAGGACTATTTCGTATTAGGTACTCCTAGGTTACAATGCAACCATTAAACCCAAAACTTTGTTCTCTTGTTCCTATTTTATGTTTCCATCATTATAATAGTACCCAGTGAACCTCTTTTACTCATATTGGGTAGAGCCGCACCATAGAGTGGGTAACAATCTACAAAGAGCGCCAAATTGTGCCCTCGGCGACGCCTTCGGGCAGGTTGGTCCTTCTATTCCGATTGTAATTATTAGCCGCGGGCGAGTCATTCGAGCGGGAAAAGAACAACTCAACGAACAATTTTATATATCTACTAAAAGAACTGATAAAATTTTAAAGTGTACTTTGAATAAGTGAAAAAATGTAATGTTAGAGGAGGCGCGCAAATTTTAATTTTCCTAGGATATGAATCCACGATCTATCCCTAGATATGGCTATGCGCTAACCAATAGCCTGCGAATAAATAGATTACAGACGGAAAAATCGACGAACATACGACATTGGGTTCCTTGTCGGACTTCAGTAGACTATCGTTAGTTATACATGGAATCCAGCACAGCGCCTCTAGATGTAACTACACTGAACCAAAATCTTCCTTACAAATAGTTAACGATACTCGATAGCGACTGTAGTTTGGAAATCTCATAATAATTAGAACTCTAAAACTATTCTCCAAGTTGACGCGGCCGTTGTATAGCAGTCGCCGGTTTACTTTCCCATGATCGGCAGGCAACTTTAAAATAAATAAATCGAGAAAAGGATTGTACTGCCGTGCGCTTTTTTTTGCGCGACTTGGCTTGATAAATAAATTTTGGTGGACATTTCACACAACGCCATCTAGCCCCAAACTAAGCAAAGCTTGTACTATGGGTACCAGATAACTGATAGAGTACTTATATACTTTTTTATTGTAAATACTTGCATAAGTTACATAACAAACAACCAAACACAGAACAAGGATGTTCCTTGTTCATCACACAAATGTTTGTCCTGGGTGGGAAGCGAACCCACAACCTACAGCGTGGAGAGCAGAGTTACCAACTGAGCTGTGAGGTTTGGTTTGACTTTGGTTGCACGTTGCACGTGCTTGTCAAATGTGTTGTTACTGAGATACTTAACACCTACCTACCTAGCTTAAAAGCTTAGCATGAAATTACTCGCATCAATGCTAGGTAACGTTAGTATGTTTTTAGCTTTTAGCATAGCTTTTTTAAAATACCTATATCGTAGATGACAAATACTACAGTAAGTTTTAAATTAAATTTAGGTAGTTATTCTAAATAGTGCCTCTATTGTAGACTTGTTGTCCGCCCCGGCTTTGCACGGCTGTACTATTGTATATTATAGGCATTTTTATTTCCTTAGGTTTTCTATTGAAATTCTAGTCTTATATTTTTGTGAAAATTGAATTATGGCCTATGTTACTCGTTGATAATGTAGCTTTTGATAACGGATTTTGTGTTTTATTTATTGGTCCAGTAGTTTTTTAGTTTATACAAATTTTATCCCATTATAATAGTAATGTAAATAGTACGAGTAGAAAGCTGTATGCAAAGCTGAACATTGAAAGTATTTGCATTGTAAAATCCGACACAAAAAGTTGGCAAGGCTTACTGCCACTGTAACAGCTAGGCCCGGTAACGCAGGGTCTAGGCTGGCTAATTCTTCCGACGCAATGATACAATCCCGACTTAAATGATTGTATCACTGACACGCAAGAAGAAGAAGACTGCCACTGTGAAAATGTGTAGGTTGATACTGAAAAAGAACTCTGTTTGTATCGGGTTAAAACATTACTGTATTGAGCCAGACAGATAACAAGCCCGAGGCTGCACTTCCGATCCAAGGTTGAATTACCAAAATGGACTGCAGCAACATAAAAACAATAGTACCTACTGTATAATCATCATATATCATTCATCTGTATATCATTCTTGCTAAATAAAAGTATTTTGTTCGTATAAACAACGTAATTTTTATTATTACCCACTGGACAATCTGAGCATAGGTACCGAGAGCATTTAACGTAGGTTGTTCCAAGTGGGCGACTTCAACACTTAAATACCAACTCTTTTGAATAAAGTAAGCTGTTATAGAAAGAAAGAAAGAAAGAATAAATTTATTTTGTGTCAACATTGACAACAAAATTGGTCACCACTCAGCTATATGCTGCAACAGCGAGAGTTGATGCAGCGCGGATTTTCAGTGGAGCCATAGTGCGTGTGGGGCAGCATACTGTATATATCACACAGTGCATATATTTACATTACTTAAATTCTAAAATACCTACTATTTAACATTCTATAAAAATATATACCTAAACTAAATAGCAAAAACAAAATAATATACCTACTTATGAATAATACAATAAAATAAAATATAAGGCTTAGAACGACTACCTATGGATGGACTTGTGGGTTTAAAAGGTTTTCTAGGCTTTCTTCTAAGCTGTTTCTAACGGAGAAGTTAAAAACAGCATAAGGAAGTTTTATAACTTGGGCAATGGTTAGAGATTCTGATCTTTTCATAGCTTTACGTAGCTTTTGCGTAAGCAATTGTTTTGAACAACATGGCGTGTCGAGTGAGCAAACGTTACTAGGCACATATTAGGCAAAGCATAAAAGGTCAGCTAATTTAGCAGACATTTTACTCATTTTTCTCATAGAGGGAAAAAAAAGGTTATCGTGTATTTCAGTTTCCTAAGATACTGGCAATTACCTCCGCCTAGATCAGGCAGAGTTATGTTCTGTGGAAGCGAGTCTCTTGCTTTTATCTACTCGTTCTTAAACTCTACTTTGCCTCAGGTATTATGCGCTGATCTGCGCCACAATACAAATTTAACACAACGTCGTAGCCGCAGAGAACGCCAGCGGCAGCAGCAGCGCTGCAGTTGCCTTCCCCGTTTTATCAAATGGTTTATGTTCAAGCCCCTAGCGGTGGAAGAAAACACATGCATAGGGAGTTAAAATCAAAACGTGCCAAACTGACTTTCAAACAATACTTACCTACCTATCCGTCTTAGAAACATAGGAGAAACCATTATTTTTTCCTCATTTGGAACATGTGGCTACAAAAAAATCCTGATTTTGTTATACCTTCCTATGTCTTTCTTTCATATGACACTCCATTTAGAAATATAATAGGATTTTGAAAACACCATACTCGTGCATACCTATTGTGCTCGTACCTCGACTTAGTTGCAATTTTTAGAGGAATTGATTGGTTTTTGGCAATGAAAACAGCCCGCGGCCGGGACGAATGGTAGGCGCAGTTATTCAATTAACAAGTAAACTAAAAAACCGGCCAAGAGGATGTCGGGCCACGGGCAATGTAGGGTTTCGTAGTTTACACAGTTAACAATTTTATGTAAGTAATGTTCAATGGTATTTTTACTACATTTTTATTATTACTTCTCCAAGTCAATTATATAAGATGGTCGATTATTACTTGTAAACTGGTAAGGGCTTTTTAGCTGTGATATATAGTATAATAGATATATATAACTATATAGTCTTCCTTTTAACTTCATGTACCGTGAATTTTTTCACGCCTACACACACTCGACTCTAATAATAATTAGCACTTTAAAGCCTTATATTTCACAAACCCTTAATCGAAAAGTGTTTTTTTACAAAGCCGCAATATTCTTTTAAGACCTATCGAACGAGTCCCCACAATGGAGTACGCGAGAAAAAAAAACTTGTATTTTAATGTATTTATAATATGTAATAAATACATTTACAATTTTTTTTTCTAGATTTTATTTTATTACTTTGTCGGTGAAATTTAATATGTACATGCATACCAAATTACAGCTTTCTAGCACTGAGATTATCAAAGCTAATAAGCTGTGGACAGAAGGCCGGACGGATGGACATAGCGAAACTATATGGGTTTCTGGTAGACTACGAAACCCTAAAAAGGGATTCTTGTTGCTGACAGTGGCAGATTTCAATCTATATATGAATTGGGATGGCGGATACAAACGTATGTTACTCACACGATTTCGAAGTTAAATGGTTAAATAAAGTGCTTTCTTTGGCTGTAAGTCAAGGGGACTGTATCAGCGCCTGGTTTCTGGTAACACAAATACAGAGAAGTAGTGAGATACTTCTCAGTATATGTCAAATTTCAAAAAATAACTAAGTATTTACATTTACAATAAAATTAATTTACATACAACAGTATTTATTTTAGTTAAAACAATAAAATTAATGAGCGAGCTCATTAATTTTATCTCATAAAGCTAATAATAGCGTTTTTGTTCGCGATTTGTTTCGTTATGTTGGCGTACCTATTAAAACCGCTCCCGAAATAATGAATACCAAAAAAAACTAAAACAAAAGTTGATAATATTTTATTTTCATAATTTGGCCCTCTTTCAAAATCGACGCCTGGATGAACATTATTTCTTTTGAAATTTGAATTCAGTTCATTAGCGGCCATTATTGTCCTCACTATTGTTGTTAGCATGGCCATTGTTATAAGATTTCGGGAAAAAACTATTTTCCGTTTTTTCGCACTATGATACAAAAACATGCATCATTTTAAGCCAGGATGGAACAATTTGGCTTTCATTAGGAGCATTGTTGGAGTTAAATGTTCTTGGTAAACGCAAGGGGCGTTGTCGGGAGTAGGTATAGTCTAAATATATATACCTATTTACTGAAAATCTTGAAAATGGCCTATTTATTGCTCTTGGCTACGCGACATAAATAAGCTAGTTCTTATACTTATTTGATTAGAGGTATTTACTCCTGAGGCATTATCACCCATTATGTGAAGATAATTAAGGAGATTTCTTGAAACATAAACTCGTAGCATAGGTACCAACATACTCGTAGCAAATCACGATTCCGCGGCGCTTACGGCTATTATAATGAAACGCATTGAGGTCATAAATAATTAAGCCACATTGGTCGGGAACAATGCGAATTTTGAGAGGCGCTAGAGTTGGCCGATTCCGTGGAACCAAACACAATGATGGTGGCGATTTTGTTACCTTGACAAAAGTACTTTCTTTGTAAAATACAAACGATCTTATTCTGTTTACGCTCAAATTAAAATTAAAGTTAGAGATCAAAAATATCCCGATTTGCAGAAAGTCATTTATTTACCGTAACAGAACATTGATAGTATTTTACAAAATTTTAGTTACACTGATTATTTTTAGGGTTCCGTACCCAAAAGGGTAAAAATGCGACCCTGTTACTAAGACTTTGCTGTCCGTCTGTCCGTCTGTCTGGCACAGGGCTGTATCACTTGAACAGTGATAGCTACACAGTTAAAATTTTCACAGATTATGCTGTATATAGCTGTTGCTATAACAACAAACGTGATTTTTTTGCCGTTTTTTTATTATTTTATTGATTTAACCCTTCGTGCGTGAGTCCGACTCGTACTTGGCCGGTTTTTTTATGCTGTGCATTATATCATGTCCTAGGTATTTCATTTCCAGTTTTTAATGTCTTTAGTAGCTTTGCCATACAATGCAGTATTAAACAGGATTATTTTTTTGTTTTTTTAAGATCCCTATTATATAGCTATCTACTTGTCACTTTAGAAAACAATGATAATTAACAAATACGATTTGCTATAAATGTTTTAAGAAATTATAATTTTGAACTCGTATAAAGATACAGAGAGATGATTCTGGTCGGTAAGACCTGAAATATATTATCTCAACTCTATCTTAGGTATTATATGTACGCAGTAAGATGCCGTCGAGCTTGCTAGCCATCCTACCCTGAGGCGTCGCCTCGCGGCGCGCACTGCCGCGGCGCTGACGTCTACGCCCCACGTGCCCTAGGCCTCGTCCAGTTTCTTAGTCCATTCGTGGCTAAAGAAGGGTTCGCAGTGAAGTAATAAGTAATAAAATGGGCCAAAATTTTCAACGTTCAGAAGTATTTCGTTTTTCGTTTCGAACAAAAACAATCGTCGACAGGGAGCGCCTTAACTCAAAATAAAACAATAAGCATTCTTATTGATTAAACTAAACGCCCAGCCCAAGGGTAAAAAGGGATAAAATCGTTAATATGAACATTTGTAGTTGTAAATTTTTAAAACTTAAAACTTTCCGTAAAATTCTTAAAATATGAGATTTTATAAGCAACCTCTAAAAAGACTGTTTATCTTTATGCAATAATTTCTCAAGAAAATAACGGAACACGTGTTTTAGGGTTTTCTCAAGCAACATCTAAAACAGTACAAAAGTGAGGGTATCAAAAATATTATTGGAAAATGTTGATAGTGAGAGTAACCTATCTATAAAACTCATTATTGTCAACATAATATATTACGAAGAGTATTCGCAAACGAAATTGCGACGGTTCAAAAAGTTTTAAAATAAAATAGATAGTTTCAACTTCATGTCTAAAATCAATAAAACTTACACTCGGAAATTCGTATCTACCAATTACCGCGGAAATAGGAATATTGCTTTGGGAATAGGAAGTTTCATATTTGCTCATTCCAGTTATGTAAATATAGAAGAGATAAATTTATGTCCAAACTAATGAGATATATGGAAAGTCGATGCACAATGTTCAGTGAATATCTGAGATTCTTTAAGTTTATGTGTAATATGTCTTCATTACTCAACCCTAAGGCAAAACAAACAAACATTTGTTAAATAGTTTATTATTTTATTAATAAAATAGTTTTAGATTTTTTTTCGGGTTTTTGACAATCAAAATCTTATTTAGGAAACTTTGTTTTAGTAACAAACTTTAACGAGTTATTTTTAAATAATATTTAAAAATAAATAATATAATATTGTATATTTAGTATAAAAGCCGTGTTATCCGAGTGGGAGGTACCTTGACTTTCAATCTGAAGGTCGTGGATTCGAATCCCGGCGTGCATCAATGGATTTTTCTGTGCGAAAAATGTAAATGCTCATCAAAACACATATGCTTAAAACGGTGAAGGAAATACATCATGAGGAAACCAGTTAGTATTCTTGTACTTACAACCTGTCACGTATGGAATACCAACTACTACAAAATGAGGGCATGTGCCAAATAAAATGTTTGAACGTGACTCCTACTTGACATATTCAAAGGATCTAAGCTACCGGAGATCTGAGAGGATGTCTACCATACTTGGGGATTACAGTCGTGATCATATTTATTTTATTTTTATTTATATTATAGTAATTATTTTACATCAAGTCGTATGAATGCGAATCGCCTGGAGATTATCGCTTGCGTGTTTAAATGGACTTGTGTAAGTTTCTACAATAGTTTTTTTCTTGACTTTACTGAAAAAAATACTATGCTTTCTTAGAAACCCTCAATCCGTCCCCCTCATCGTCAATAAAGAAACACCTAGCGTCGCGTTTGATACCTCCGGGTGACGCCCGCAGCATTCATCTACAGAACAATCATTTGTAAATTATTTAGAAACCGCCCGCGGGTCGGCGGCGGCCGAGTTGCCGAACCAGCCCCCGGCTACGTATTGAGAGGTCCCAGGTACACTCAGCGTTATAAGTACAACCCTAGCCCTATGGCGAACATTTTGTTCCTTAACTCACACCAGTAAGTAACGTCATCGTTTTGCTGTCTTCGATGACTAATAACTCTTCGTATTGACATCAAACTACGTTATTTTTATTGCACATAGATAAAGGGATAAAATATTTATTTTTAATTGCTAATATTTACAAAAATAAATAACAAATAATATACTGGCGGCATTACTGCGCTGATTTCGAATCACGAGTCGCTTTGATCAGACAGATTATAATAATAATATTACAGAATATATACCGGACACGTGAAAAGGGAATGATAAGATGGACGTGTGAAGTTACGATAATGGTAAAGATACGTAATAAGTAGGTATTTAATATTAGAGGAAGTTTAAAAGTACCTACCACCGGAAATGGAAAAGTTGAAAAGCAAAAGCTAGCGTGGAATGAGCATGTCATGTCAAAGAATGTCACGTGTTGAGAAGATTGGTAGATATGACCGATAAAAGTGTCCGAGAAAAGAAAAACATCTCATGCCGACCCAGCATGAAGTGGCATAAGGTGATGATGATGACGTAAAAGAGGAATAAACATTATATTATTTTTTTATTTAACATTGATTTGGATCGTTGAAAAGTATCTTTTAATTCTTTTTTTATTATTTTGCCACTGACTGTACCGACCACCTACTGACGAGGAGCGGATGATGTGGCGCAGCATCGTGTTCCTCACAGAACCTACTTAACTTTCTGACTTCCACCCATCTTGAAACCCACCACGTTATCACAATGAATTCTGGATTTGCGTTAGTTGCTTTTGATATCGCAGATCGATTCGCGGATAATTGCGATAGCCCCCGGAATTAACCTAAACTGTCTGCCTCTATTTATGTTGGAAGAGTTCCGCAGTATTAGATAAAATAAATGATAGGAGGAATATTGATCGCTTGTTAATAAGCTACTATAGTAACCAACACACGGACAAATTATAATTTTATTACAATGGGAAAGTAGAAAAAAAGTCGGTTAGTTTTACCTGAACAAAATTAGCACCTCAGCACGTCAAATCTCATTTCTAACTTAATCCTACTCCTGCAGCTTTCCTCGAAGCAATTCAGTCACTTTTCAGGCCATTTCTTACGGTTTGGAGCTAGTGCTGAAACTGACGTCATGAAATCCTAATAACTAAATTACCAAATTTCATGTTAGCTGTAATATTAGTTTGCAAAATTTGACCGTCAAACTAACGTTAACTTGCCACTCATGAACATCAAAAGTTTTAAGCTGCGAGTGAATACGAATACGAATTCACCCGCATGCGAGGTTTCGTATGTTCTGTGGATGGATATAAAGTTTATTTGAGTACTTACAACTTTAAGCAAGAATACATTAGTAATAAGCCTGGATGTATAATTGTATAAGGTGGATGGTTACAGGTTACAGGGCCTGAATAAAGAACATTTGAAACTTGGAAAGGCATTCATACACAGAACCCCCCAGAACACTCGATGAGCGTGAGTGTGCAAGTGGCTCGCCTTGCCATTTACGTACTTGTTATGTTTTCGTGAATGTGGATGACTAAAACAAAGGCACCGACGCGACGCCCTTAATATTTATTTAATGTGCAAACTTTAGTATTTTAATGATGATCGCCATTAAGGTACCACAAAAAAGTTGAATCTGGAAAAGATGATTGGGCGAAATTACATATTATACAAAAGTATGCATGATATTTATGTTTATGGATTTTTTGATTTTTTAAATGGATGATTATTGTTATTAAATTGTTGAGCAGAAGTCATAAATATTAGAAAACTCAAGAGCGGTTACATCCAGCTTGTCATAAGAATTTATTTTGTTTTTAAAATTAAGTATGCATCGATTCATTAGTCCTGGCTAAGTAACACCTACTTACTCGTATCTCATGCCCAAAAAGTAGCGATGATTTATTATGATAATAACGTAGCTTCTGGCGTAACTCGCGGTCATCGCGACCCTGGGGGCTGAGGGATTTGAAGATAAAACAGTTGATAACGAATTTGCCTACGCACTGCCGTTTTTGTGCTGGCTGTTTTTTGTCAGCCTCAAATTCGTATCTAAACTACTTGTAGTTGCACCCGTGCGTGTTTTCGTTCGGCATGAATATAAGGATTAATGACGTGACGCTGGCAGAAATGTCCAAATAAGGACGATTGCCAAAAAAAAAGGGATCAATATAGAATAGATTTTTTCTCAATAACCGCAAAACAAAAAGCTGTGTTTTTTATGACAAAGATAACTTAAGGCCCTGTATGTCGACGATTGCTCTTTTTCAAAACGAAAATAGAAATACTTCTGAACAAGCCACATCTTCTATTTTTATATATATATTACTTCAGGTTCCTACCTAGATTTCTATTAAGCTGAAAACATAATAGCAGAAACTTTTCACGATAAAGATAATAATTCAAAATGATACGTTTTAGAATTTATGATCGAAATACTTTGAATCGAAATACAGGGCCTTAAGGCGCTCCCAGTCGACGATTGTTTTTGTTCGATACGAAAAAAGAAATACTTGTGAACAAGCCACATCTCCTATTTTATAATGTAGAGTATATGTGAATAAAGATGTACCCATCTTTAATCACTTCAATAAATAATCCTACCGACCGCTGCAATGACGACAAACACACGTCAGAGCGTGGTCCGCCTTAGCTTTTCGAATAAATTAATGATATAAATTATGTATAATTACTTATCAAAAATCTATTCTAATAGAATTCTAGATCTACATATTATCTTTAACAATAAATCACAAGTTTATTTTAATAGTAGGTATATAAAATATTTCGATCATAAATTCTAAAACGTATCATTTTGAAATAATATCTTTATTGTGAAAAGTTTTTGCTATTATGTTTTCAGCTTAATAGAAATCTAGGTAGGAACCTGAAAAATAAAAAATAAAAATAAAAATAAAATACTTATAAAAAATAGGAGATGTGGCTTGTTCAGAAGTATTTCTTTTTTCGTTTCGAAAAAGAGCAATCAGCGACTGGGAGAGCCTCTTAAGGATTTAATCTAGATAAACGTAACTCAGAAACACGGTTGGTGGAACTTATCTTCATAGATTTATTTTTCAAAGTTGGCTCTTCCAAAACACTATGTATGTTTTTACTTATAACTATGAATAGCTGAACAGTTCATTTTTATATAATTCGTTAGAGCTAGCTAACGAAAACTAGCTACCTACACACTAAAGATAGTTTCTTTTAAAGTTTGGCGGTTTTCACATCCCTAAGTCGAGAAATTATGGGTTCCCCAAACAATCTTTTCATCCGCTCGTTTCACCAAATTCAGTTTTTATGAGACAAAAAGTACCTATGTCTTTCCCCAGAATTAAATCTATGTCCTTGCTAAACTTTATCGAAATCTATTGAGTTGATTGACTTGATGACTTCGGTGACAATGTATTATTGCATTGTCACCGAAGTGGTGACAGCGAGCTGATCTAATGATGAAGTCAGGAGCTGTTCAACGGAACTCTTAAGTTAATAGTCTGATTGAGAAAAAACTTTGCATAGCGATTGATCTCCAATGACAATATAAAATTAAGGTATTAGTAAGCTGATCTGATGATGTAGCTCGAATGTAGCCATAGGAACTCCCTAACTATACAACATAACCACGTCGTGTTTGGGCTCGTTGGATTTGTCTTGACGAGTACTAGAGCCCTAGAATTTAAAAAAGCTTCATGTAAAAAAAACTTATTTTTCATGATTGTGTGTTCGTATATATTCGTACCTACACGATATTGATGCACCCCTAAACTCTGTAGGTATATCTACATACACAAAATGTGTATGTAGATATACCTATACGTTATTTTAGATATATTCAACGAATCGAGACTCGTAGGTACCTATGTAAGGATAAGCTCGCTGTGTGAAATAACAGAGCATACTGCAAGGGACAGAAAAGGATCGGACGATCATGTCTAGCATATCAAAATACTAGCTAGCTACGAATATTGTAGGTAAATGGTTACATTGTTACAATTTCGTAAGGATTTTTTTTTTTTTTAGGAAAATTTAATACCTATGTCGCCTTTGCTATTTGCCTTTGCTGCTTATATAATAATATTTTTTTTAAATTGATCTTGTAGTTTTTAGGGTTTCGTAGTCTACAAGTCCGTCCGTCCGTCAGTGTTTCGCCGCTTAGCTCGTAGTGCTAGAAAGATGTGATTTGGCATGTATAGTATATACATATTAGTAATATCAACAAAGTCGTAGAATAAAATGTTATTTTTGTTTCTCGCGTACCCCATGGAGTGGTAGTATTGTTAGATGGGTCTTTCAAATCTTTAGTGAAATATTAAGCTTTAAAGTGCCAATTTTTGTTAGACGAATGTTCCCCCTAAAAGCAAAACTATTGGGTTTGGGGGCGTGAAAAAGTTCACGGTAGTACCTAGTACATAAACAGAAGTTAAAAGCAAAACTATCACAGCTAAGTAGGCGTAATAAGTTTACGAGTAATATACGTAATAGTCGACCAACTTATAAAATGTACTTGAAGAAAAAATAATGGATTTTTTTAGTACAAATACTATTGAAAATTTCTTATAATAACGTTGTTAGCTGTGTAAACTACGAAACCCTACATTGCGTGCGAAACCCGACACGCACTTGTCCGTTTTTTTATTTTATTTTATTTATTACAAACAAAAATACAAATTAATAGTGATTAGGTTTGTAGCTAAGTACCTAGGAATCTTTTCTACTCATAAAAAACTTTACTTGTAGTGATGTTTATAATTGCCTAAAGAAATGAACTTTATATTATTTTTACTGTTACTATTTTTTACGGGATATTATCTGGTCTTTCCATTATATCAGTGCCCTCAAGCGCGCCCTGCGGCACGCAAAACTCATATTGGATTGGAATACATTCCTTATATAATACTAATTCGCCCGCGGCTTTGCTCGCGTGGTACCAAGATAAAAAGTATTCTGGTTTTCGAAGACATGGGCTATATGCCAAGTTTCGTCCAAATCCGTTAGATAGTTAGGGTGTCATTGAAGCACCAAACATTCTCACAAACTTTCGGATTAATAATGCTAGTAGGATAATACGAGCACGCTCTTTTGCTCTATCAATAGCTATACTTCAAAGTTGGAGGAGGTTTTCTATTCAGCAGCTATGCAGTGCTTTTTAGGGTTCCGTACCCAAAGGGTAAAAACGGAACCCTATTACTAAGACTTCGCTGTCCGTCTGTCTGTCTGTCCGTCTGTCTGTCCATCTGTCTGTCTGTCACAGGGCTGTATCTCATGAACCGTGATAGCTAGAGAGTTGAAATTTGTAAATTTGTAAAAGTTGATTATGTATTTCTGTGGCTGCTCTAACAACAAATACTAAAAACAGAATAAAATAAATATTTAAGGGGGGCTCCCATACAACAAACATGATATTTTTGCCGTTTTTATAGATAATGGTACGGAACCCTTCGTGCGCGAGTCCGACTCGCACTTGGCCGGTTTTTTTAAGTTTTTAGTACAGCGGTTACTGCGTTTCAGCTGGGCTGGCTTCAATGGATTTCTGGCTACCTTTAGAGTGTTTCATATAAATTTAAAAGTTCATATAAGTTCATATAAATTTAAATTTATGAGTGTTACTTATACTATTTTATTTTTCACTAGCGACCCGCCCCGGCTTCGCTCGGGTGCAAAGCTGATTCCTATAAACCTTCCTCCTGAATCACTCTATCTATTAAAAAAACCGCATCAAAATCCGTTGTGTAGTTTTAAAGATATAAGCATACATACAGACGCGGGAAGCGGGAAGTGACTTTGCTTTATACTATGTAGTGATGAAATATTAAGCCAAATCCTTTAGCAACATGTTTTTCTAAGTAGGTACAGGTAGTGCCGACCGCACTTAAAGTGGGATAAGGACAAGATGATGATGAGGTAGTTTTTTTCCATAATAATTAAAAAAATCACTACATAGTATAAAGCAAAGTCGCTTTCCGCTTCCCGCGTCTGTATGTCTGTATGTTTGCTTATATCTTTAAAACTACACAACGGATTTTGATGCGGTTTTTTTTAATAGATGGAGTGATTCAGGAGGAAGGTTTGTATGTATAATAACATGCTACCCGTGCGAAGCCGGGGCGGGTCGCTAGTATATAATATATGCGAAGATGTACTAAGATGTAAGACTGAGATGTGTTAATTCAATTCATTTACACTTCTTGCCTCTCCTATGGAGACCTATTAATTAACCAAACTCCTCGTACGACAGGATAAGAAGACTAAACAAAGACATGGAAATAAAGAAAATGTATGGAAAATCATACACGAACAGGTACGAAAACCTGAGCATTTTATCGAATTTTTTTAAAGTCATTTAAATTATGCAAACTGACCTTTCTTTTCGGCGGAATCGCGAATGCAATCAAAACACCGTTACCCGCGAAAACGCGTCGATTCGCGGTGAGACAGAGAAGGGCAACACGCGCACACACACGGAGCAACAGCGCGAGACTGACTGGATACTGGATTGACACGAGACAACCAGAGACGGAATGTTTTTTAAACTCGCAAGTTTCTATTCATTCGATCCTTCGTCTTACCTACCTTCCGAATCCGATCTGTTGCGCGGCTTGTGCCCCTCGAGTTCATCACAACTGTCAATGATTAGTTACCTACTAGTACTGATGCACTTAGATACGGGTCCAATGGATCATAGTCATAGCAACTATGTTTCGTTGTGTCGCCAGGACACGGATCGAGATTGAATGATAAATATTTGACCCACATTGGATTAAGACCGTATCTCTTGTCAAACCTCTGGGGGTCTGCCAGACCGAGATCGTCAATTAGGTAGTTCCTTCGAATGAGTAAAACACACTTTATTTAGCTTTTACTTTTATTAATAAAAATTATCCATGATAACAGGTGCTTATATCTATGCATATTACTTAATAATAAATAAATCTTACTTTTTAGCATAGGGTGCTTTAATTAAGATGGGGCTAAGAAAACAACCCCAGTTTAATTATTAAGGTAACATACCCGCCTTAAAAAACATATGCAAAGGAAGTATTTTATATTACGAGGCATACCTATAATAATTTAAACTGATAGATCCTATAATTTTATGCATACAGAGACTTTTCGTATAGCAATTGGCAAGCTTAGCGTAAGCAGTTAGGCACCTCAGACAACGTTATTTCTATGGAAGATTTTACTACGGTGACATAATTTGTTCTTCCTTTTTGACATTAGTTATATTTACGCTTTTATTGAAAAAGGCCGACGACGACCAATCAACGTAAACTATGACTACATTGTTAAGCGTTCATGTTGATTCTATTTTACCTAGACCTACAAGAAAGCTTTTGCATGTTTTGTAAGTATTGAAATTTATTGTTTTACCTGTAATCTATACTTATAATAAATCTGTAGAGGTCAATTCTGTACATGAAATATATTTCCAAAATAACTATCAGGGGATGATTAGGGATCGATACTGATGCCAAAAATGCAATCAGTAAAATTTTTGTCTGTCTGTCTGTCTGTCTGTCTGTATAACCGTTATAGAAACAAAAACTACTGGACGGATTTTAATGAAACTTGGTACAATTATATTTATACTCCTGAGCTGGTTATAGTATACTTTTCATCACGCTACAATCAATAGGAGCAGAGCAGTGAAGGGAAATGTTGGGAAAACGGGAGTAGTTACTGCATTTCTTAAGCTTCCGTCGCGTGTGCAACCTTAATGGTTAAAGCTACACAGAAATCATGTATGACGGAAACGTTAAATATCCCACGACAGCATATGTTTATCTTTTATGGTTGACTCACAATAACACGTGTAACTCCCGATAGATAGAATATTTATTTTATTCTTCAAGTTATACGCGAGTGAAACCGCGGGGTACAGCTAGTAAAGCATAAAACTAGTCACACGGAAAAATGTAAACAGAAAAAACGGACAATCGTCTTTACATTAAAACATTACATAAATTTAATTTTATTTAAAGATTACAAGATATTTATTCATTTAGTCGCATTGCATTATGTACATTTTATTTTGCTTATTTCACATTTTAGCCGACCTTAGTAAGACGGAATTGACCATTCATATTATTCGAATGCATGTTCCATTTTCGTGAGAAAACCTTTTGACGTATTTTTTTTATTAATCGTGTAATGGACCTTTCTTGGAGAGTCTAGGTCTAGAAGTCTGTAGATTAACTTCTCGATCTACGCTTGAGTCTACTTATAGTTCGCTGTATTGAAATTTTTCAGGCTAGGCGGTTGAAAAACCTTCATTCTAAAGCTGCAGGGATCTTCTTTGGTTTAGCAATCACATATTAATGTAATAAATTATTACTATACCTAATACATTAATTTCTATATCTATCGATTTGAAATCGTATGTTAAGTACCTATAAATTTATCGATCTTAGGTATCTTGATATTCTGAGTCTAAATGTTATCGTCATCCGCTCTGGATTAGTTCTTTTCTGGTTTAGTACTTACGCGAATAACGTCTATTCAAAAAACCCTTATTTATTTTTCACAAACTTTCTATAAGGTCCTAGGGCCCTACAAATACCCAGCAGGCGGCACTAACCGCGCGACGAAATCAGCTACCCATAATTATATTAATTATATTACTCATAATTAGCTTTCGCTATAGTGAAGCAAAATTCACGTAGGTACCTGGGTAAGTCCTATATATATCTAAGTTGGCTTTTAAAATCATACAGCCGATGAGGATTAGCTTATTAAGTTTAGCTTACATACTAGTATTCTTCCACTGAGTCACATTCCATCCTATTTCAAGATCCCGTCGGGTGTCCGCTTTAACTGCAAAAAAAAACATTTTATTTTTATATATTTCGCATACTTATAATATTTTATAAGTTTTATTACCATACAAAAATCGGCCAAATCGGTCCATTCGTTTCAACAAAATGAAATTGCTATCATGCTGTTATGAAACATGAGCCCTCCCAACAAGTGTAATGGTCATGGCACAAGACTACTGATAAAAGAGTTGCAGAACAAAATAATGCTGGCGTATATTCCGCGGATAGTTATGATACCCATCACCATCCAAGACATACCATAGCCAAATGGCCATACCCATCCAAATTGATCGTAATTAAAAATCTCTGACGTCCAGCGCAGCGGGCACCGGTCAGCTAGTATAAAATAAGGGGTTAGTCCAGGAATCCCCATTGACTATCCCCATCAATGGGGATTTCTGGACTTTTTTTTAGAAAAAGTCCAGATATCCCCATTGGCAGCGCATTGAGTGTGTAATAGGGATAACTGGACTTTTTCTAAAAAAAAGTCCAGAAATCCCCATTGATGGGGATAGTCAATGGGGATATCTGGACTAACCCAAAATAAGAAGTTAAGTACTTAGGTATAAACCTTCTTTTGTTTTTCTTTTATTTAACACTAGCTGCCCGCCCCGGCCTAGCACGGTACAACCGTGCGAGGCCGATGAGGCCTCGATGAGGCCTAATGAAGATAATAGGTAAAATGTTGATACCTTAGGTTACATTAAATAACAGATAACAAAGAGACAGCTGATAAGAGTTTTTTAAATTGGTCATTAATTGTTTTTTTTAGTTTATCCATTACATAGAAACTTGCAAAAATATAAAATATATATTTTGTTGCTTTATTACATTAGTGTAGATGTAGATTTGACTGAAACATTAACATCAACCGTTATGATAACTTTTCTGTAGCTACAATTGATTCACCACTAAAATTGCCACCATATTAGAAGCCACTAGATAACCACTACTATACGATATGTACTTTGTGAGCGGAGTAGGTAATAGGTAATAAGAATAATCTTCCGGAAAACATATATTAAGTAACGTAACGATGCAGAAAGTTGTTCAAAAGTTCACGACTCCAACACCATACAAAACTAAAGTGATACTCATTTGGCTTAGGCCGTGAGCTTCACATAGGTACACCGCAATTTTATATTTCGAGTATTATTATGTTAATAAAAATAATAATAATAATAAGTTGCGTGCGGAAGCTTGTAAATACGTATTTAGGTATTCGCTCACATAAATATTTAGCTAATACGTCCGTCCACATTAACAAGTCGGACTCAAATCAGTAGCGCAGCTACGAACGCGGTCGGTAGGTAATGTCATCACGAATCACGCAACCATGTAGGACATCATCACGATATAACTCTATCAACCTATTAGTAGAGTGCTGGTTACTCTACCACGGAATAATCTGCAGCAGGGATCACTCTTAAATACTGGTAGATATTCGTTTTTAATTATTGAGTATCCGAATATCGAACTTAAAACCGAAAATCGATTTTTATCAATTATTAGTAACCTAACCCAAAACACAATCTAATATCGTAGAGAAAAAACATATTTTTCATTTATGCATCTTTGTTTCTAAAGGATAAAAAATACTCCTGGGCCAATTTAAAAAACTCTATCTCCTATCAAATATTTATATATCAGCAAGTAACAGGGGCCTTAAATATATATTTTTTTAATTTGGCTTTGGGGTGGACTACTTTTGGTATCAAAAGGATTATGAGTAGGTAGCTATAGAGTCCTACACAGAAGAGATAATTGGTCAAGTGAGGCTTAAAAAATCATTCCACGCTAGAAATTTTACATTTTATTCAGCAGTTAACTATGACCATGTGTAATGTGTAATTATACCTACTGGCAAAAAAAAGCTGCGGTTAACCTAGAGAAAGATGAAGAGTTATTTAAAGCTTCGTAACATCTGTAAAGCCGGAAACACACTAACGTGTCGTGTCGTGGCGCGACACGGAACTAGCTAATCGCTTTCATACATTTAGTATGGTTAGAGACATATTTGGGTGTCGTGTCGTGTCGCAAACGCTATCTTGCGATTGGCTAGTGGCGCGACAAGCCACGCCACGACACGTAAGTGTGTTTCCGGCATTAGTGTGTCACTCACAAATAGCAGCAAACCACGCCCAGATGGCTCTGCGCAGGACACAGGCCCGGAAAGCCTACGATGTAGATGGGGTTGCATTCCTCTTTCCGCGTGCACGTGCCTCCTTGCTTTACGCACGGCTCTTCCACGGATATCACTGATATCTCTGAAATTGTGAAGGCAGACAATAAACAGGGTGTAATAAACAACTCTTGAAAACTGAAGACACAAGCACACTTACCCTCAATTCCCTAAGTGAAAACCAAATTGCTTAATCCTGAAGGGTTAAATACAAAATAACATTTGTCAAAAATTATTATGATACTAGCCGACCCGTGACAGACGTTGTCCTGTCCAATTTCAATAATCGAATAGAAAAGACTGAATGTTTTTAGTCCGTGATGTCAGATTTGTTGCACACCAGCGCCATCTATACTACTACTATCCATACATACTATCCATCTACTTACTTTTGCGTTTTTTCAATCTTTTTTGGATGTTTTTCATATTTTAAAGTAGTCTATTATTTATTCGGGCATTATATCTACAACTACAGCAAATTTCATTTCAGCTTAATCCGTTTTGTCGTTTAGGCCTAATTGAGGAACAAACATGCATACAAACTCACAAACTTTCGCATTTATAATATTATTAGGATTAGGATTGGCAATGCTGCAGGCCATAGGGTAGGGAATAATGGCCGCTAATTAACTGAATCTAAAGTGAAAAAAATGTTATTTATTCAGACGAAACTGATTTTGGAAAAGTGTCAAATTATGAATATGAAAAATACGTCGTTTTCTATTATTATCGATCAAGCTGTATGTCAGAAAAATAATCCTTATTGTGTAAGACCGTGTACTACTAAGGACATCTTGATTAAACCTAAATACAAAGTGTAGGTAAATAACTCATGCATTATCATTATTTTTATTCCAATTATTATATCCATTACTAATCAGGTCAATGTCGGGTCAGATTGACGAATTACTGAGTTTAGGAGTATTTGTCTGGCACTGACCCCCTTTCGCATAAGATATCATTTTTTTATGAATTTACCCACTAGACGCTCCAATTAAATTCGCTATGATATAGCTCAATAAACGGGATACTAAATTCCTCTGAAAGGAACAAGTTATACCTATACTGGAAGAAACTGGGTCGTACCTTATGCTCTTAAAATAATATTAGATTACTCGCGGTGCGAAATTGACAACGCTTGTGGTACGGGGGTTGGAATGTTGGTTCCTAATGGATACAGCTATAGGTACCTATGTTACAAATCTGGCTAAATAAAGCTATACCTACCTAAATATACGAGTGGAGAGAGTGAAGCGAGTCACATAATTCGTTCGGTAGGAAAATTAATCGTAACAAATAGAATCGCAGGCCCCAAAGTTACACCAGCGTTGACCCTTTCGCTGCCTCTAATTTGCGTCACCAACTGCCTAAATCATACTAACAGGGCCGTTTTAGGGTAGATTTATATTAAGCTGGGCCGTGTCCGGGCCGGGCCGGACCTTTAGTTAGTAGACGGGCCCGGACGGGACACGGATCAGCCAGCCTACCGTTAGCCTATCTAGCGCTGGGTTACAAACCTACCTTAAGCTGTCTGCTGAGTAGCTGAGTAATAATCTCCCGGGCCTAGGCGCCCTACACCCCAGTAAAAATCTCAGAATCCCCAATTTTTTAGGGTGCCCCACGCAACCCTTGCAACCTGGGTAGATAATGGCCCTGATTCCTACTAAATGAGATATCTAGGTAATCTAATAACACAGGATACAGAAAATTAATGAAACTTTTGTAATTTTGTTAATGTGTCTACCATAATTACAAAGAAAAAGATCCAATGCAATGCATCTAGTTATAAGTACCTATCTGAAATAATATGAGTACATACCTACCTACTAAATAAAGTCATTGATTTTCAGGCATTCATTATTATTAAGTAGGTAACTAAGTAGATAATTTAATATTGGCCCGGTAGGTGGTGTAAATATGGGTGGTAGGTACTTTAAATTTTATCTATTAAATACCTAAACCGACTCTGTTTATTTGTAATGCATTCACGTGACTGATTAATTAATCATCAGTAAGTAGTCACGTGCTTCACTGCGTGTGCTGTCTGATTGTGATTCTAACGAAATAATGTATACCTAAGTACATAAGTATATTTTAGTTTAAATACTGTTAGCGGGATGTTGAGTGTGAGATACGAGTAAGTTACCTAGATACCTACCTTGATACTTATCATTCATTATTGTGACGCAACAGACAGAAAACTTAAACAGATTTGGGGGCACGGCAGTGCCCCCGCCAAATCGAGCGCGATTAAACTTATGGCGAATAATGTGTTTGATGAATGCAGAATAGTTTTTTCTCAATAACCGTAAAACACAGTTTTGTTTTTTTATGACAAATATAATTTAAGGATATAATCTAAGTAGATAAATTACAGACAGAATCACGATTGGTGAAACTTTTCTCGATAGATTTATTTTCCAAAGTTGGCTCTTCAAAAACACTAGTTTCGTTTTAAATCAAAACTATGAATAGCTAAACAGTTAATTTTAATATAATTCGTTAGATAATCATACTAGCTAAATAAATTACAAACAGTTTCTTTTTAAATTTGATGGTTTTCGAGATACTTAATGCAGTTTTATCACTTTTTGCGTCATATCCAGGTAGACTCAGTTCATACAAAATGTCAAAAATTTCACTTATCACCTTAAAAAGATTTCAACTTCTGGAGACTCTTCCAAAATCAGGTTGCCTGAATGAAAATTTTATTTTTTCTCTTTGAATTCAGTTTCCTAGCGGCCATTATTTCCTTATCTATTGCATATAAGTAATAATAGGCCTACCGAAGATTTCTAAAAAAATAATTTTCGTTTTTTCGTATCGTCAAAAAACAGGCATTGTGCCTATTTTTTGTTTTTTGAAGTTTTTATTGAAGATCCGTTAGGATCAAGCAATAATCATTTGGTTTACACTAGTAAGGAGGGGTGTGTTATCATTTAGCTTTATGCACTTTGTCGAACAAAATAAAACGCCGAACTCACTTCGGTTTTATTGTTTTATCTTTGTTAAGCCTTTGTTAAGGTCCCACGGCGCGTAAAACGACGGGCCGCGCCGGATGACGCTCCGCCTGTGTGCGTCCGGCGTGTCGCGCTCAGAGCGTTCCGAGCAAGGGCCACCACGGATGCATCCATAGTCGATGGATGCATCGTTCCCACGACGCGTCCGTCCGCCTTGGCGCGGTCCGGCGCGTGGAAACGCGGGCCGTGGGACCCCGGTATTAGGTACCTCAGAACTCCTTCATATATTTATCAATTTGGAAAATATTTTTTTGGTTAGCAGGATTATGTAGGTATCCCTTCCTTTTCGTCCCATTATATTTGAGGAAAAAATACCACCTCTAATATAAAAAATAGAAAAAAAAATTGTATTGGACTTTTAACAACATAAATTTGGTTTCGCTTCAGTTTTTTATACATTATTTGATCGGCGCGGTGTATCGTGCTCAGTCGAACCGAGTAGGACCTACGAACGGCATTTTTATAATGATTAGTAGGTAGGTACCTCTATATTTAGCTTGGTATTCAAAATCTTCTTGAAAGAAGTTCTTCGTGTTTATTTGTGGTTCTCTAAGAGATTGCAAACACGTAAGTAGGTACTACCTACCTAGACGATGGTTCATTGAATAGGCGCCGGCAATCAGCCGACATCAATAAGTCTGTTCTGTTGTTACCCCTTAAGAGGCTGCCAGTCGCTGATTGCTCTTTTTCGAAACGAAAAAAGAAATACTTCTGAACAAGCCACATCTCCTATTTTTATAAGTATATTACTTCAGGTTCCTACCTAGATTTCTATTAAGCTGAAAACATAATAGCAGAAACTTTTCACGATAAAGATGTTATTTCAAAATGATACGTTTTAGAATTTATGATCGAAATATTTTATACAGGGTGTCCAAGAACCTGGCGTCCAACTGGATTCCCACGATGCCCCAAGTTCTAACAGTACTCAGAAAAATATTTTAAAAAATCCACCCCATGTACTTACAGAATTATACTGATTTCAAAAAAAAAGGGGAAATGAGCACCCTGTGACATACTTTTGAATGCTGTGACTGCTAATGCTGATAATTTCGATATTTCTTGGAGGTTTTGTAATCTAGGGTATTGCTGTGTCTAAATAGAATGTAAAAATAAAGTACTTATTGTACCATTTTAAAATAAAATATTATTTTAACTAAAGGTGATATTGAAAACTATTGAATTTCGCAACTTTGACCGACTGTAGTGTAAAAAAAATGTACCAAAATAGTATGGCAAGTGACGTCAAATTTTGACGCGTTTATTCCTCTTTTTAAAAAGGTATAATACTTACACATTAATTTGAAAAAAAAAATTTTGATAATATTTTTACTCAACAACCCAATTTTTACGATGTCTTACAGAATTCTTAGAAAGAAAAATTTACGACGAATTGAATCTAACCTCTAAAGAATTACTATTGTATGGCAAATCCAAGCATCTCTGTGCGAGGAATAGAAGCTGATACGGGGATACCGAAGAGCACAGCACACAGTATTCTCCAAAAAGAAGAATATCATCCGTACCAGGTACTACATAACTATATATCGTATAAGATTTGATACGTAATTTTATGAACTTGTCGCACACTTAACGAACGTAAGCAATCTGTATGGATCACATCGACGAAAGAGACTAACTACCCACAACACAGGATATTCCTAGGGTGGGAGCTAGTGTTCTTACAATAATAAATTGTTTGTTTATCTTTAGTAATGTAACATGTAGATAGGTAGATTAACATAACACAAACAATTTTATGTAACTTTTAGTTCCTTAAGCTTTGGATACAATAAATGAACTTTTTACTTTACTTTACTTTTACCACGTACAGCGAGTGCAAAGTCTTTTACCTCGAGACTATCCGAGCCGAGTCGCGTTTTGTGAAACAATCCTGCAAAAACATCGAGAAGACGAAAACTTTATCGACAAAATTTTGTGGTCAGATGAATCAACATTTAAGAAGGATGGCTACATGAACCTACACAACTTGCACGAGTGGCATGTGGAAAATCCGCACTTGATGCGAGAAGATAGATCCCAGTACCGGTTCAAAGTGAACATGTGGACCGGTATTCTCTGTGGGAATATTATTGGTCCATTTGAGATGCCCGAGAATTTGACTGGCGAATCATATTTAAATTTTCTTCAAAATGATTTGCCAAACTTACTAGAAGAGACCCCACCAGATATGTGGTTCCAACACGACGGCTGTCCAGCACATTTTCGCGTATCCGTTAGAGAGTTTTTGGACGAGCAATACCCGAACAGGTGGATTGGGCGATCAGGAACAATCCCGTGGCCAGCCCGCTCACCTGACTTAAATCCGCTGGATTTTTTTTTCTGGGGAACTATGAAGGAGCTCGTTTATGCGAAGCCCATTAATGACATCGCTGACCTTCGTGAGAAGATAACACAAGCAGTGCAGGTGATACGTCAAAAAAGTTACTCGCGAAACATAAAGCGGTCCTTTTTAAGGAGAGTGAGAGCTTGTATTGCCGCGGGTGGTCAACATTTTGAACATTTATTGTAATAAAATATCTTTAAACTAACATTCTTTGCTTTTATTCTACTGGGAACCCATCTACCTGTGTGTATTTCCTTCTTGCTCACTCTTGGAACCGAAGTAATTTTTCACTAATTTTTGAACCGACGAACATCTGTCGCGATTACAAAGGGGTATGCTGAAAATCAGCGCTGCACAGGCAATTTTGTCTGTCAGCATTTTTGCTGAGCATACTCCTATTGCCTAACTAGATAAATGTATTTTATTATGTATGTATATTGTGTGTAATAGTAGTAAGGTAAGGCAATAAAATTACTTTCATTTCATTTCATTTCATTTCAAGTAAATAATAGTAGTAACATAACAGTTTCTAAGATAAGAAAGGGTCCGACAGTTACCGTTAGTAGGTAGGCACTTCGTAAAAATTGGGTTGTTGAGTAAAAATATTATCAAAATTTTTTTTTTCAAATTAATGTGTAAGTATTATACCTTTTTAAAAAGAGGAATAAACGCGTCAAAATTTGACGTCACTTGCCATACTATTTTGGTACATTTTTTTTACACTACAGTCGGTCAAAGTTGCGAAATTCAATAGTTTTCAATATCACCTTTAGTTAAAATAATATTTTATTTTAAAATGGTACAATAAGTACTTTATTTTTACATTCTATTTAGACACAGCAATACCCTAGATTACAAAACCTCCAAGAAATATCGAAATTATCAGCATTAGCAGTCACAGCATTCAAAAGTATGTCACAGGGTGCTCATTTCCCCTTTTTTTTTGAAATCAGTATAATTCTGTAAGTACATGGGGTGGATTTTTTAAAATATTTTTCTGAGTACTGTTAGAACTTGGGGCATCGCCATCGTGGGAATCCAGTTGGACGCCAGGTTCTTGGACACCCTGTATACCTACTATTCAAATCAACTTGTGATTTATTGTTAAAGATAGGTAATATGTAGATCTAGATTTCTATTAGGATAGATTTTTGATAAGTAGGTAATTATACATAATTTATATCATTAATTTATTCGAAAAGCTAAGGCGGACCACGCGCGGACGTGTGTTTGTCATCATTGCAGCGGTCGGTAGGATTATTTCTCGAAGTGATTAAAGATGGGTACATCTTTATTCACATATACTATACATTATAAAATAGGAGATGTGGCTTGTTCACAAGTATTTCTTTTTTCGTTTCGAACAAAAATAATCGTCGACTGGCAGCGTCTTAACGTATGATTCAGGAATTACCTACTATTGTAAGGAGCTGATGTCGGCTTGTCATGCATGGATTCTTCACTAGTAGATAAATAAAATATAGGTAGGTATAGGTACTTATTTTAGATACGGGTAAGAAAAATATTACATTCATTTGTTATTGCTAGATAGGTAATAATGAATCTACATTAATAAATCGCAAATGGGTTGTCTTGCTGAATCAGATGTCTAAACATTGTTAAATCTGTACTAATATTTTAAAGAGGAAAGATTTGATTGTTTGTTTGTTTGCATTGAAAAAATATTTTACTATTAGAATGCTACTTTATATCTGAGTAACATAGGCTATATAAATTACTAGAAAAAATAAGGATCCTTAATAAATTACATCCGTGCGACGCCGGGTCAGACTGCTAGTAGGAGATAAAGGTATAGGTAATTTATGTACCTACAAGTAATATACTTTTTGTAAACTTATATTCTATTAAAATCGATCATTAGTCAAGAAAACAAACTGTTGACCTGGCCTCCTGGAATAGCATTATATTTACAGAAAGAAATAACATCAAAAATAGCACCAACCAGGTAAGTCGGATGCATAGCATAACCTTTTCATTGAATTTAAAAAATATTATAATTATTAAAGGTGTATCCAGATTTATCCCTAAATATTTTAGGGGATTTAATATACAAGACACTTAATTTTTTATTAATTGGTAAGTAAGTTAACACATTTAGTGGTTCGGATAGCTACTCCTGAGCGTGCACTACCTGTGAACTTCCGCTTGCCTCAATTTTCTTTAAAATAACTAATTACCTACTTAATTAAATTATTTTCCTATTATTCCATTCATAACGTTTACTTCTTTTTTTAATTAAGTATATAGGTATTAAATATGAATGCCGTCGATACTCTTACTGGCGATAGGTGATTTTGATAGCAAATTATTAATAATGTTAGAATGCACGTGTTTAGATTTTAGACGAAACATGTAACAAGTAGCAAAAATAAAATAATAATTTAGTTTTATGACACCCAGTTATACCTACCATTAATTTAGCAATTGCTGAAAAAAATAAATCAGCTGCTTACCTTGCAGGGGAAACAGTCGCGAGGAAAGAGGTGTGGCCAAAACATTCAAGATTAATAACACAAAGAGCACAAGCACCGATTTGAAATATTTCATTTTTTTTGTTTTTATCATAAAATTTCGCAAAATGTAAGTTGTGAGCAGTGTAGCTGCCGAGAGTCACCGGGTTTATAATACGAGCACGCCGGTGCGGACTCGCGTTATATAGACGCTGTAAGATAAACATCCAGACGCCACTGGTTTTTACGCATCAACTACGGTTTCATGCATTCATGTTTTAGACTAAATTACGAGTGTGTACGTAACGTATAGCCATGTACCTACCTACATTGGGGCCATAAGCTCTACTTGCAGTCTAGGCGTCTTTATGGAACTAAGATCATCAGATTATTTTAATATAAGGTGGTATAGGTGCTAGGTGAATATTAACGCGTTTTTCAAAACAAAAATATAAATACATAGGCTGTTTCGTTTCGATTAAGGAGCCTAAACCCACGTTGGAGACAAATTGAGGGATATGTGAAGCGACATGTCTCTCAACAATTACGTAAATATTTCGGGGACAATGTTCCAGAACTTTTTACAAGCCTACTCATGTTGCAGCAAGCAACATGTCTCGCGTCAGGTCAAATGTTGCGGGGTAGGTACCTATTGCGTGACACTGTGGTAAGTTGCAGTGCCACGTAGATTGAGTGTTGCGCGTCATGTTGCGGAACAAAATATCCCCTAGTTTATCCGTGCTGGTATGATATCAAATTCTGACCATAACTATGTACTTATCTCCCCATCCATAAACATTAGACATAATCTTAGGTCATAGACACGTCAAAAACGTCCAAAGGTAGATAGATACCTATACAAACACCAAGCAGTTGCATTATGTAAGTAGGTATCCACATCCACCAAGGTACCTACCTCAACACCCGGACCAGAACAAATATTTGCAGATCATGCAAACATTTGTGCCGCATCGAACGGTGTTGGCCTTGAAAATATTAAATGAATACCTATTACATGACGGGAATGTTGTTTACTATGGAAAGGCCGCTTCCTATCGCCACGGCGCCGTGTTATTTGATTAATCTGCGCGTGCGCATTACGCAACAGGCCATTTATTTAGGATACGTCCTTGGCCTCGAAAACCGTTTGTCCCGGTGCCGTGTGATCTCGCTCATGTGAGTTTCATTAATCAATTTTGTTCGGAGAATTTAGCGTGAGATCCTAATGATGGCGTACCTAATCAACTTATTTTGTTAAAATAAATGCCTAACATACATTTTTTTTTAAAACCCACTATTCTAACATGTACGTAAATGTAAATGTAAACAATGAAGTTCCAGGAAATAATAAAAAATTGGGTCAGGGTTAGTTACGTACCTACGCGTTCTAAATATTATTACAAATGTGCGTTTAGGTCGATACCTATCAACTTTGGGCCAGTTGTGTTAACTTGTGTTGCGAAATGTATTATTAAAATTGTAAGCCTTTATGCAAATCTAAAACTTTCGAACAAATGGGAGGCAGATCTTCGTAAAATTGGCTACCTATTAATTTAAAATAGATTTTGGTAACAGGATTGGCGTTCTTAATATTTAAAGACAGATTTGTACAGAATCATTTATTTTTAAACCAATTCAGTCACTACAATATCATAAAAATACACATAGGTACAGCATTATAGAAAATGTCAATGCTATTTATGAGGGTGTAAGGGTTATAAAAGCGATTGTTGGAAACCAGAGCCATTACAAGTAGCGGTACCTAACGTTAGAAAACTAAACTATTTAGTACTTCAGCTTGCATAAATTATCATACACGCTCCTATGAAGATCAAATAGAAAATTACAAAGGTTACATTTATTGATATTAGAGCGATCAGTTTTTCGTTTACAGAGGCAATACAACTCTGCGAGAATTGAAGGATTCATGAATCGTTTCGCTGTGCTATTCACATATCACTGAATAAGGTCAATTTTGTTTGACCTTCTTAGGACGAGCGGTGATAGGGTATTGTCATCTATCATACATAACAAAAAAACCCAGCTATTCTAAAAAATTACATGAAAAAATGATCAACTAAAACCGAGATCGGGAAATTGATTTGTAATTGTTGTTGTTGTAAGATTCTTATAATTTATAAACATGGCAAATACCTACCTACTTACCCAGTTTTTAATTACTTTTGTGAAATGTTTACACCAATATTAAATAAAGGTTATCATGTAAGTGACTGTTAGTAAAAGAATCGAAGTAGTTACAAAGGGAATCCCATCAATTATTTATTCATATATGGATATAGATACGTCTACAAGGAATGATTATTTTGGTACACCTAAAAATACCGATACCGAAGAAGTTACATGGGTAATTCCCTATTCATTAATATTTTTGTTCATTATAATATGGATTATATGGATATTAGATATGTCTACAAGGAATGATTATTTTGGAACAGCTACGTGATACATAGGGTCGTGTAGCCCATCTTATCTATTTTTAAACATTATCGACCTCGCATCATACTGTCACTTACTTGACCTAATCTTTCTCTTTATTACCATTAAAACTATTAAATACCTACTAGAACATACCTACCGATGCGTTAAAAAATTTGTAAAGAGATATAAACCACGTGTAAATCTACTTTATATATATAAAACTACTACGTTTCGATTACAATGTATAGCGCGAATATAGAATATAGGGATGTCAACCATTAATATACCATGACAATATGTATCAGTTCAACAATGTACAATACAATACGTACAAATTACGTTACAGACATTTATTACTTAGGTTTAAAAAGAATCGAGACAATTTCTTTCATGAAATTAATGCAATTTAGTTAATTTAAAATAAATAGTTTACTTCGCGCCGTGTGAATACACAATCTACACAGAAATCACACTTATCTATATAAAATACAAGATATTATTGGGTACATACATAATTAAGTAAATTGACCAATTATTGTTAGGTACCTACTTCAATAAATTGCATTTTAACTCTAAAAAATGTGTAAAATTTATAACCGATTACGACTGGAAAACAAATTATACTTTGTCCTTTGCCAGCCGCATAAAATTGAAACCGTGAAGTAATTTATTTTCTTGCTTGTGCGACACACAAGAGCCATTGTGTGTAAGAGTACCTACATAAAATATGTGATGCGTTAAAATATTTGTAGAGTTATCTATCAATCATGGGTAAATCTAAAAATATAACTAGTACCTGCCGTTCATAATAAAACATACCAGGATCTAGTTAATGTTACGAAAGAAAATCATCAATTCCAATTCACAAACCCTTCAAATTAAGTCTTATAATATTTGATATTTTTTCGGTATTCATTCGTACATGCACGAGGCTCCACCTCGTTTGAATGTACGAACAATGTTCCACTCACATTTAAGTACAAAGTCTTAACAAAAGAACAGTAAGTTAAGATTCAGAGACTATTGATTAACATCAAGTTTCAATCAATTAGATTGGACCTGATGTAAAGAGATTCCTTGACGAAGAATACCTTGACACCCCATTAAACATACTCTGAGGAGCAATATTAAAACACATGTTTCATTTATCTACTCTCGTGACGAATGTACTGTATGTATAAATAAATATGTGTAAAAACTAGGACTATATGAGGCATTTCAGATGAATATACGTTTAAATATCTATTTTAAATGATCCTATTCAAGCGAGGATGTGTACCGTTAGGTGTAGTTTATAAGACCTTTAAAAGTAACCTCAATTGGGGCACAGCCTTTCCACATATATATTCAAAAAGGTACCGTGAATAGTTACGGGAGGTGAATGGATGCAAAACATAGAAACGTTTTTTTTATACATAATTTAGCTCTATCGCACAATCAGTGTTGCCAGTTAATCGAAATAATGTTACAGTTTAAAAAAACTATTATTTTTCAACTATTTTGGTTTCGTATCTATTCACTCCGCGTATTCTGCACACACCATTTTACGCTAGTGATAAATATGTAATCACTAAATATTTAACTAGATTAGATACTTTATAATTTCTACATTATTCAAAAAATACGTGTAAAGGAATCGCAAAGTACATAATGTAAGTACAATATTTAATACTTATGTATAAATATTAAAATTGATATTAATCAGTATCCTATCAGTATCCTATCAGTAATATTAATTAGATATTATTATATGAGAATACTTGGTTCATTCTACTCGTTCGACAACTATACTATACGTAATAATTAAAAATACTTGAATGGCAAAATGCGTTACTTTTCAATAAATTAAACCCTGTCAGTCAAAAATATAAATATTAAAAATAATACTTGATTACGACTAAGTACATACATCTACGAAATAAATTATTAAAATTATTGAATCACATAAAATGTTATAGCAATTAATTGACTAAGGTAATATTATAGATACCGACGAATATTATCACTTAGATTCACGTACTAATAAGTACTGGTTATTAGGTATTTTAGGCATTCCGCAGCGGGGCGTATGAGCAGTCACGTCATGCTAAAGCGATTCTATTGGTAATTTTATAGTGGGGTTTTTTACAATTTTAATTCGCGACACTCATACGTCCCTTCCTATTCGAATTTTCACTTATTTTTAACTTACAAAGCGTCCAATACAGACTAAAATGTAGGCTACCAAAACTTAAGTATTACAGCGTTTAAACAATAATTTTGTTATAAATTTCTAAACTAATTATAAATTAATTGATCGAAATTAATACTTCATAAAACAATGTAACAATGAAACATATTTTGTACTTGTTTGAACTTATAAACGAAATTTAATTTAGCATTAAAAAATAATAATAAATAATAACAAAATTCTTAGCGACTACAGATCAAAATAATAATATAGACTAAAACTTGTTTGGGACTAATCTTTCTTTGGCTATGTGTCCAATAATTACTCAATGGCCAAAAATCATGTGATAATGATGAAAAAATGACTCGAAATACGGATACAAATTTCCAAAAATTCCAAACCTAGCACCATCCATTTACAAGTACGAAATAGTACTTTCACATCACAAATTCATTGTTGTCGTCATTTATTTTCATCATCACATTTTTTTTTTCGATAAGTTACCGTTCATTCAATATAAGCATAAAACATTAAATTTGAGATCTACTTGATTATAATATTTGAGGAGAGATAAGCAATAACCATGGATTAGCTAAACTATGGTACTTCAATTTTATTTTGATGACTCTTATTTGTCGATTTCATTTTCAAAGTTGAAAAATACAACGGTAACTTTACCCACTGGTCAATTTAACATACTAATCCACGATCGTCAATTGCGCAAATCCGATAAGTGTTTTATCATCCAACGACCCGTTTGGTCCTGTTGAGTTCTGAAACAGATTAATTGCATATTAGAAAGATTATTAGATTATTAGAAAACTCATTGATTCGAATCCACAAGCTACGTGTTGAAGGTTTTACCTCACGAAGGCGGGTGAGCAGTACTTGTAATTGTGATGTATATATATACACGTGTTTTTGTGTGCGTGACTGCGGCCCGGACGACAACGCTACACACACAATTAAGTCCAACCTACCGTCGTGAGACCATAATTTATTACAATTATTGTTATAAGTACACCATGGACGATGACATCATCTACATTATGGATATTGTGTAGATCGATCCCTACGACATATTGAAGTAACCTTTAAATAACCTCATCCTTCCTAGATAGTTACTGCTTGTTACATACATAAGAGTGCAAGTTCGTGAGAATCCTCTATGGTGACGATAGGTGCGCAAAACCTATGTGCGGTATCCACCATTATTTTAACCATGTAAGTTTCAAGATTACCTGGTTGACTGGAACTAGCGCCTGAGCCTGAGGTTATGCAGGAAGGAAAATATTGCATCATGAGTTATATAGTTGCATTAATTCCTTTAGCACCATATCGATTCAACTCCAGTAAAACATTCAAATATAAGCTTGTCATAAACGTTGTGAAGGATAATAAGGACGCCTAAATGCTAACCTTGGAAAAAATACACGTATGTGCCACGATAAAAGCCTTAAATTTCAACGCTTTACTTGTGTTGAGTCAACTTGGTGTGCGAAGACCACTAAATGCACATAATATATAATAATTATATAAGTAATAATACATTTTTATATTGTTTACTTCAGTAAAGAAATGTGTTAAATGATACGGTAAAACAAATACACACTGCACGATTTTCTTTGAACTCGTGTCTAGAATATAGGAGCGTTTGATCTCAGAGGATGTCAACGATAGAGGACCCGTGCCACTATTTATTATTTGAGTTACAGCATTCACGTTTCGAGTACAGCCCAATTCTTAAAATTTGGAGTCAAGGAGAGTATATCGTACGTAGTCAAAGAGTATATTGTACGTAGTCAAAGAGTATATCGTACGTAGTCAAAGAGTAAGTGTACGTAGTCAAAGAGTATATTTTACGTAGTCAAAGAGTATATAGTACGTAGTCAAAGAATATATTGTACGTAGTCAAAGAGTATATTGTACGTAGTCAAAGAGTATATTGTACGTAGTCAAAGAGTATATAGTACGTAGTCAAAGAGTCGTGCTGCGTCATATTGTTTTGTGTGATGACGTTTGCTACAAATAAACATATCAACTTTGTGTAGGGTATTACGACTAATAAGTGAACTGGTTCCGACTGCGCTCGTATCGTGAAAACCGGTATAAACCCTACGAGAAAGTATGGACTGTGTAAAGTACGCCGTGTATACGAGAAGGACAATATTAAAAAGATAACTGATGCGGAAGAAAACATGTCTTCATAATAAGTAGGATAGTCTGGGAGAAGAAAATACTTCTATATGTTTACCTGATCCTGGGTTTGTTGCGGTGTCTGGTAGTAATGCAGCAAACAACAAAGATTTATTTATTAGTTACACAATGACCGTGTAAATTAGACAGTTTAGATCTACAATTTGCATTCTCTTTTATAGTTTCAGAAGGACCAAGAACTATGTTCATCACACCAATGTTTATCCTGGGTGGGACTCGAACCCACAACCTACAGCGCAGAAGGCAGAGCTACCACCAACTGAGCTGCGAGGCCAGTCAAAGTTCGAGTTTGCTTTTACTAATAACGCAATGTAAAAAAGTACATAATTTGATTTTATCCGTTTTTGATGTTTACCTCTTCGTTAGATGCCGTAGGCTGATCCTATGGTTATGCATAGAAGAAAATAACAACAAAAAGTTATTTATTATAATAATAATAATAATAATAATAAAAACATTTATTCACATAGATGGGTTTACAAAGTAGGTAATTACAATGTATTTCATAACATGATGTATTTGTTTTAACTTTCTGTTTCCGTACGTACTTACCTACTTGAATAAAACCTTTCAGGGTCAAACAATGTCACCTCGCTCTAACTAAGTTTAATAAACTTGTATTTAGACACGAGGGCTCAATCCTTTGGCATCTTTAAGGTGTTTACAAGTATTTGCTATCGTTTATTAGTTACACAATGACCGTGCATATATACAAATTAGACAGTTTCAATCTCAAATTTGTTTTCTCTTTCCCACCCAGGATAGCAACTCTACCTTCTGCGCTGTAGTGCAGAAAGCAGAACTACCACCTGAGCTACGAGGCCAGACAAAGTTCGAGTTTGCTTCTACCTTTAACTTGTCATGTAAAAGAGTACAGAATTTGATTTTATCAGTTTTTGATGTTTACCTCTTCGTTAGATGCCGTAGGCTGATCCTATGGTTATGCATAGAATAAAATAACAACAAAAAGTTATTAATTAGTTACACAATGACCGTGTTAATATACAAATTAGATAGTTTCGATCTCTTTTTAGGGTTCCGTAACCAAAGGGTAAAAACCGGACCCTATTACTAAGACTTCGCTGTCCGTCTCATGAACGGGGATAGCTAGACAGTTGAAATTTCACAGATGATTTATTTCCGTTGCCGCTATAACAACAAATACTAAAAACAGAATAAAATAAATATTTAAGTGGGGCTCCCATACAACAAACGTGTTTTTTGCCGTTTTATATAGATAATGGTACGGAACCCTTCGTCCGCGAGTCCGACTCGCACTTAGTCGATTTTTTTTAGTTTAAGAAAAACCAAGATCTATGTTCATCACACAATAAATTATTATGCTGGGTGGCAATCGAACCCAGAACCTACAGCGCAGAAAGCAGAGCTGCTACTAACAACTGAGCTGCGAGGCCAGTCAAAGTTCGATTTTGCCTTTACTTGTAACATGTTATAAAAATGTAAAGAGTAGAATTTGAATTTGATGTTTATCTCTCCGTTAGATGCCTCAAACTGATCCTGTGGTTATGCAGAGAAGAAATAACAGTATTAGTAAAACGGTGGGCTTTTTAAAAGATAAGACTATGTTTTGCCTACAGAGTAGACATTTTGCTGTCGAAAGCAGTAGTATTTCTAATCTATAATATAAAAATAAGTCGGGGTTTTCCTTCCTGACGCTATAACTCCAGAACGCACGAAACGATTTCCACGGTTTTGCATTCGTTGGAAAGGTCTCGGGCTCCGTGAGGTTTATAGCAAAGAAAATTCTGGAAAAATTTCAAGAGAAAAGCAGGAAAACAGGGAAAATCATTTTTCACATACAGTGCCATCTCTGATACATAGCATGTACTACAACGGCGCCAGTACGTGGTGTGTGAGCATCGAATACAGAAAAGGAACGGGAACTCAGCATTTGTTAATTCTAAAGCGATACGAAGTTCGCCGGGTCAGCTTGTGCTTTATAGAACTAACTTCATTTCTAAGCTAGTTCTGTTAAGAGGCTGCCAGTCGACGATTGCTCTTTTTCGGAACGAAAAAAGTAATACTTCTGAACAAGCCACATCTCCTATTTTTATAAGTATATTACTTCAGGTTCCTACCTAGATTTCTATTAAGCTAAAAACATAATAGCAGAAACTTTTCACGATAAAAATATTATTTCAAAATGATACGTTTTAGAATTTATGATCGAAATATTTTATATACCTACTATTAAAATCAACTTGTGATTTATTGTTAAAGATAGGTAATATGTAGATCTAGATTTATATTAGGATAGATTTTTGATAAGTAATTATACATAATTTATATCATTAATTTATTCGAAAAGCTAAGGCGGACCACGCGCGGACGTGTGTTTGTCATCATTGCAGCGGTCGGTAGGATTATTTATCGAAGTGATTAAAGATGGGTACATCTTTATTCACATATACTATACATTATAAAATAGGAGATGTGGCTTGTTCACAAGTATTTCTTTTTTCGTTTCGAACAAAAATAATCGTCGACTGGCAGCGTCTTAACGAAACGAAGCTTATTAACTGCTAGCTTGCAAGCTTACTATCACATCTTGTGCATACAGCGAGTTAGACTTTTTAAACTGACTATGGTTTCTGCGTGAAAAGAAAAGTTGCCAATGACCTATGCCTATTGATGAGTATGCATGTTTTAGTACTTAATATCGTCTGCAAGAAATCGTTTAATCGATAAGACCCCCTATTGTAACATACATATTTGTAATTGCTTACAATGTGTTACAATAAGGAACATCTCATTTTAATATTACCTGTCGAATCGGAAGGGGATCCTGGGGGTATGCAAGAAATAAATAACAGGTTCATTAGTTACTATTACATAATGTCTGCCTGCGACCTGCCTGCGGCTATTGTAACATAGTCGAAACGTCAGGAAAGTAAATTAAAGGTAATTACGTGATAAAGACAAAAATGTATAGTTACTATTATAAAATACACATAGATCTTACACTCACGTATACACAGATATTTCTTTATTCAATATCTTACACGTGTTCTTAGATATTTCTGTATTCAATACTAGCTTTTACCCGTGACTTCGTCCGCGTAGATTCAAGGAATTCATTTTAACGACTTTTATCATAAAATATTGAAATTCCAGAAAATCACAAGTTTTGGGGAAAAAAATAGCCATGTCCGTCCCAAAGCGTTAATCTATAAGAAACTTTATCACTATCGGCGCAGCGGTTTTTGGTCGTGATAGCATCACAGACAGAGAGACAGAGTTACTTTCGAATTTATAGTATAGAGTATAGATATATAGTATGGAAAGTATAGAGTTAATTCTAATTATATGACTCACAAAACATTTGCACGCCTGCGTGCAGGCTGAATACAATTTACCATAATAGTTTTAAGATCTGACATGTAAAATAATGTTGTATTCTTGCAAATAAACGATTTGATTTGAGAGATATTATAGATTTACTATTTCTTACCAAATGGAATGTGATTGTCTTTGGCGCGTTGGGATCGATCTGGCTGTCCAGCAGCTTGGTGAGATTGATGCCGACTTCCACGGCGTCTATCGGATCCACTAGTCCCGCCGCGACTAGCTCGGTGGCAATGCCGTCCACGGTGTCCTGCCCGAACACAAACTCGAAGCGAATGTCGTTCAGCTCGCGCCGGTTGTTTCTGAAATAGCCGTTCCTAACCTTCAATTGATTTTTTTCCGTCCAAAGGCAATAAGGTAAAATATACAAATATTGGTGGACGTTTGACACAGCACCATCTGGCCATATACTGTACTGAATCAGACATATCTTGGGTCATTGATGGCCAAGTGGGAGGTACCTCGTCTTTTAATCCAAAGGGTTGGAATTCTGGCTGTGCATCATTGCTAACCAGATGGTGCAAATGTACCTACAGTAACCGAGTTCAACGAACCTCACACGCAGAACTAAGTTGGCCACGTTCCTGTATTGGACTAGAGGTCCGGACACTAGTTCGTCGTTGGCGGGCGCTGCAACCGGTGCCTCAGCCGGCGGGTCAGCTGTGGCAGCCATCATTGGCGCTCCGCCTGTGGCAGCCACTACTTGTGCTACATTTGTGGCCGCTACTACTGGCGCTTCAGCTGAGGCAGCCACATTTGGCGCTCTGCCTGAGGCAGCCACTACTGGCTCTGCACCTGTGGCAGCCACCACTGGCGCTCCAGCTCTGGCAGCCACCACTGGCACTCCAGCTGCGGCAGCCACCTTTGGCGCTTCGCTTGTAGCAGCCACTACTGGCTCTGCACCTGTGGCAGCCAACACTAGCGCTCCATCTGTTGCAGCCACTACTGGTGCTCCGCCTGTGGCAGCCAACACTGGTGCTCCGCCTGTGGCAGCCACCACTGGCGCTTTAACATTGGTAACCACCAGCGGCGCTCCACCTGTGACCGCCACCACCGGCACTGCACCTGTGGGCGCTTCCGCTTGTGTATCGGCGGGCGCAGACGTTTTTGCGACCTGCTGATCATAAACTAAGCATAATTATCATTATTATGTTTTAAGCACAAGACGTAGATTACTGAACCTTTCCTAGATTTCGAGTGCATCCAACAATACCTACTGAACCGTAATGGAAGGAAAATGTTCCTATTATAACTCAAAAACCTGAATTCGATTTCAAAATAATGTGCTTTATATAACCCATTATGTTTTTACACATTGAATAGTGTGACGAACGTAATGATCACATGATCGTAAACATCATTCTAGAAATCATTGCAGATGTGTGTATTAAACAGATGTGTGAATGCGTCACACTTGTGATAAAATCCACAAACACTTCATACAGATGTGAATACGGATAAACATTAACATTAAGGTGCCTGTTAAATTTATGACAGCTCGCATTTTTTGTACTCGGTCGTATTCTGTGGCCGCACACTAAGAATAGTGCAAACGCACACATTGAAGCTACTTCACACTTCATTTACCAAGACTAAATAACTAGTCTTGATACTTGAAAATATTTGGTGCAATAGGTATGTCATATTTGTATAGGTAGGTATGTACTTAATAATTTTATAGGTTTCACTTGACAAAAAGAAAATAAATATAGAAAAAAATAATATATATTATAAGACAGGTTACAAATCGTAAAGTGCTACTACACAGTTACTAATATTTGACTGTGCAAAAAATATTTGTTAGGTACCTACTAATAAAATACATTATGACAAAACGGTAAGTATCGTTTTTTTACAAGCTCTTATTTAACTTGCAGTTTATGTACATATTTATGTATGTATGTTTGATAAGGTGGAATCTTGCAACTTAATTTTAAGCAGTTATCCCCAATCGATTGAGCTGAAATTTTGCATACATAATATGGTGACAGCGAGTTGATCTGATGATGGAGTCAGGAGCTGTTCAACGGAACCCTTCACTAAATAGTCGAATTGAGGCAAAACTTTGCATACCTATCAATCTCAATGACAATGTAAAATTATGGTACTAGCGATCTGGTCTGATGATGGAGGTCGGATGTAGCCATCGGAACTCCTCAACTACACAACATAACCACGTCGCGTTTGGGCTCGTTATTTTTATCTTGACGAGAACTAGAGCACTAGACATTACAAAAGCTTGATTTAAAAAATATATTTTTAATAAAAAAACTTATTGTCATCTAAAATCGATGACGGCACCGTCAACGTTTCGAGTACCACTCACAGAAAGTTTTGAAAGTGAAATACTGATAAAATATGTAGGTATGCTTTTGAATATTGTGTGCGAGCTATGATCTCGAAGATCCATAGACCGCGCGTAGCGAGGGTCAACAAGTTCTGGAATTAAACAGTTATTGTAAAACTTTACTAAATAACCCTCCATAATATTTTCTTTCCAGAAAAATCAAATATGAATTTGTAAAAAGAGATGACCAGCTCTTTTTAAAAATTCATATTTTCCATTGTATTTGTACTAAATGACATCACAAACCTGCAATACTTTTTAAGACCTATCCAAAGACATGGAGAGTATGCGAGAAAAAAAAACATCTGAAAATATGTATTTATTTCTACCACATTGTCGGCGTGACTAATGTATATTCATGCCAAATTACAGCTTTCTAGTACTAAGAGTATCTGAGCTAAGCTGCGGACGAATGGACGAAAATGGCAAAACTATAAGGGTTTTTTGTAAACTACGAAACACTAAAGAGCTCTTTCAGTATTTAGAATTAAACAATTTTTCAAGACACTTTATTTTTCTTAAGTATATGCCATCAAAAACAACTTGTAAAAATAAAAATAAAAAGCCAATTCTCGCAACGCAACTCAGTTTATTTTTTTGTCTTTTTTTTGTTGGAACTATGCTCGTGTGTAGTAAACTTAACTTGTGAGATATTGTATAAGTAGCCTAAGATGACCAGAGATAATCTGTCGATGTCAGTCTCTCTTCCCTGTTCGCTTGTTACGGCTGGTCGTGTTCTATATCTCTACAATAAAGAATCCATATATATCACCCAGATCGTGTATAATTTAACCAAAAACCCATCAGTTCTCTCTCTCTATCGTAAAAAGTTGTGAGATTTCAATGTCTGTCTGTCTGTCTAAAAAATGGCCTGAACTGCTTCGAGAAAAGGATGGTACGACTGTGCCGCTTTTTTGCTTGACTTGGCGGGGGCACTACCGTGCCCCCAGATAAACCTTGCTTTGATAATAACAAATACCGACCTTTTTAGAAGGTTCAACATTTTTGGTTCAATGCGTATCGTATCATTCGTCAGTCATTCATCAGTCGTCAAAATTCATTAATGCTAGATTTGTTGCACACCAGCACTCGGAGTCTTTTTATAGTTTTGAGGGTGTTTTTTAATTAAAAATAGCCTATTTATAAGCTAGAGGTATATTTACATCGACAGCAAATTTCAATTTCATCCGTTTAGTCGTTTAGGTCTGATTGAGGTACAAACATCCAAACATACTTAACATCCGCACAAACTTTAAGATTTATAATATTAAAGGTAGATAAATAATAATTATAAATTATATTCATAATCTGAAATTTATGTAATTTTTCTAAATCCAATTATAGATAAAGTATCATTTTTTTCCATCCATGTATAAAAAAACACGCTTGGTAATATAGGGTAGATCGGGTCTAAACGATACTGGTAAGGATCATGGTACCTTAGAACTTTCATTTCAACAGAAATGTATCAAATCAATATTTATATTTATTTAATAGGACTAATTAGGGACACTTCAAAAACCACAGCAAAAGACGTTGTCCAGAAAGTATTATCACTAAAATGGAAATAGGCCGGGCACATCCAAAGATTACAAAATGAAAGGTGATCTAAAACAATTATGAATTGGGACCCAATACATAAAAAACGAAGAAGAGGAAGGCCTGCTATGCGATGGGATGATGACATCGTGAAAGTAGCAGGCAAAACATGGAGCAGAGCCGCTAGAGATCGGGAAAAATGGATAGAGCTGGCGGAGGCTTTTACCGCTGAAAGCGGTCCTTACACATAATTTTATATACCTATGCATAGATACATATTTAAGTTAATTTTATATTGTGCAAGGAAATAAAAGCTTTTATTATTTATTATTAATTAGGGACACAACCAGGTTCACATTTTCCTGAAATTTAATATTTTTATTAAAATAACAATCAAATACGAAACATCGGCTTATTTCGATTTTGCTCCGACGCGACGTATGCAAAAAGGTAAAACCGTATACTATTATCATATTGTTTCGAAACCAAACTCGATGAAACGCATCTTCTACAAAAAAAACCATCCAACTCTTTCAACAAATCATGCATTGTACCTAACCTTCATCTGTGTGGCTTGCACTAAATTCTTCAAGGCAATATATTATACAAATGTTATCATTAGTTTTGCATGTCCAGTATTTTACCCCGGTATTCCATTATGTAAGACCTCCTCTAAATTCGAAGAAAAATGTGACGTGGACGTGCTTCCCCGAGCGCGTCTGAGCGCTAACTGACGTGCCGACTTGAGGTGAATATGAGTTTTGTATGGAAAAAATGTATGGAGAAGTTTTATTGCATTTTATATTGTTCATAAATGAAAAAGTAAATTATTTGAAAACAAGATAATGCCACGCGGTATAGAGAAATATAAAATCTACAATTTCGTATTATTTTCAAATAAAAATATGCTGTGGGTCTAAAGATATTGGTACCTAACCAGACCCCATTTTTCGACATTTTCAGCGGTTCTTGCGACGGTAAAAACGTATTTTTTTGAAAATATTGTATAGAACTGGCCAGTTTTTATTATCTACTATTAAAGATGAATATATTATCAGTAATTTTGTATCATTATATCCTCACAACTGTGATTCCTGGTTTTTAAATCGGTACCTGAAAATCATTGAAATACGTGTGTGGGTGTGAGCCGGCCCGGCTCACACTTACACTTACGAAATTGTAGATTTTATATTTCTCTATACCGCGTGGCATTATCTTGTTTTCAAATAATTTACTTTTTCATTTATGAACAATATAAAATGCAATAAAACTTCTCCATACATTTTTTCCATACAAAACTCACATTCACCTCAAGTCGGCACGTCAGTTAGCGCTCAGACGCGCTCGGGGAAGCACGTCCACGTCACATTTTTCTTCGAATTTAGAGGAGGTCTTACATAATGGTATACCGGGGTAAAATACTGGACATGCAAAACTAATGATAACATTTGTATAATATATTGCCTTGAAGAATTTAGTGCAAGCCACACAGATGAAGGTTAGGTACAATGCATGGTTTGTTGAAAGAGTTGGATGGTTTTATTTTGTAGAAGATGCGTTTCATCGAGTTTGGTTTCGAAACAATATGATAATAGTATACGGTTTTACCTTTTTGCATACGTCGCGTCGGAGCAAAATCGAAATAAGCCGATGTTTCGTATTTGATTGTTATTTTAATAAAAATATTAAATTTCAGGAAAATGTGAACCTGGTTGTGTCCCTAATTAATAATAAATAATAAAAGCTTCTATTTCCTTGCACAATATAAAATTAACTTAAATATGTATCTATGCATAGGTATATAAAATTATGTGTAAGGACCGCTTTCAGCGGTAAAAGCCTCCTCCAGCTCTATCCATTTTTCCCGATCTCTAGCGGCTCTGCTCCATGTTTTGCCTGCTACTTTCACGATGTCATCATCCCATCGCATAGCAGGCCTTCCTCTTCTTCGTTTTTTATGTATTGGGTCCCAATTCATAATTGTTTTAGATCACCTCTCATTTTGTAATCTTTGGATGTGCCCGGCCTATTTCCATTTTAGTGATAATACTTTCTGGACAACGTCTTTTGCTGTGGTTTTTGAAGTGTCCCTAATTAGTCCTATTAAATAAATATAAATGTTGATTTGATACATTTCTGTTTTGAAATGAAAGTTCTAAGGTACCATGATCCTTACCTGTATCGCTTAGACCCAATCTACCCTATATTACCAAGCGTGTTTTTTTATACATGGATGGAAAAAAATGATACTTTATCTATAATTGGATTTAGAAAAATTACATAAATTTCAGATTATGAATATCATTTATAATTATTATTTATCTACCTTTAATATTATAAATCTAAAAGTTTGTGCGGATGTTAAGTATGTTTGGATGTTTGTACCTCAATCAGACCTAAACGACTAAACGGATGAAATTGAAATTTGCTGTCGATGTAAATATACCTCTACCTTATAAATAGGCTATTTTTAATTAAAAAACATCCTCAAAACTATAAAAAGACTCCGAGTGCTGGTGTGCAACAAATCTAGCATTAATCAATTTTGACGACTGATGAATGACTGACGAATGATACGATACGCATTGAACCAAAAATGTTGAACCTTCTAAAAAGGTCGGTATTTGTTATTATCAAAGCAAGGTTTATCTGGGGGCACGGTAGTGCCCCCGCCAAGTCAAGCAAAAAAGCGGCACAGTCGTACCATCCTCTTCTCGAAGCAGTTCAGGCCATTTTTTAGACAGACAGACAGACATTGAAATCTCACAACTTTATACGATAGAAGAACTGATGGGTTTTTGGTTAAATTATACATATACACGATCTGGGTGATATATATGGATTCTTTATTGTAGAGATATAGAACACGACCAGCCGTAACAAGCGAACAGGGAAGAGAGACTGACATCGACAGATTATCTCTGGTCATCTTAGGCTACTTATGCAATATCTCACAAGTTAAGTTTACTACACACGAGCATAGTTCCAACAAAAAAAAGACAAAAAAAGAAACTGAGTTGCGTTGCGAGAATTGGCTTTTTGTTTTTATTTTTACAAGTTGTTTTTGATGGCATATACTTAAGTTTAAGTACATGATGCAAATAATTAAATAGTTAAAAAAAAATAAAGTGTCCTGAAAAATTGTTTAATTCTAAATACTGAAAGAGTGCTCTTTAGTGTTTCGTAGTTCACAAAAAACCCTTATAGTTTTGCCATTTTCGTCCATTCGTCCGCAGCTTAGCTCAGATATTCTTAGTACTGGAAAGCTGTAATTTGGCATGAATATACATTAGTCACGCCGACAATGTGGTAGAAATAAATACATATTTTCAGATGTTTTTTTTTCTCGCATACTCCTCATGTCTTTGGATAGGTCTTAAAAAGTATTGCAGGTTTGTGATGTCATTTAGTACAAATACAATGGAAAATATGATTTTTTAAAAAGAGTTGGTCATCTCTTTTTACAAATTCATATTTGATTTTTCTGGAAAGAAAATATTATGGAGGGTTATTTAGTAAAGTTTTACAATAACTGTTTAATTCCAGAACTTGTTGACCCTCGCTACGCGCGGTCTATGGATCTTCGAGATCATAGCTCGCACACAATATTCAAAAGCATACCTACATATTTTATCAGTATTTCACTTTCAAAACTTTCTGTGAGTGGTACTCGAAACGTTGGCGGTGCCGTCATCGATTTTAGATGACAATAAGTTTTTTTATTAAAAATATATTTTTTAAATCAAGCTTTTTAATGTCTTCTGCTCTAGTTCTCGTCAAGATAAAAATAACGAGCCCAAACGCGAC
This sequence comes from Hydriomena furcata, assembly GCA_912999785.1. Taxonomy (NCBI): domain Eukaryota; kingdom Metazoa; phylum Arthropoda; class Insecta; order Lepidoptera; family Geometridae; genus Hydriomena; species Hydriomena furcata. The sequence goes on from OU538821.1 coordinate 9,578,943, forward strand.
GTGGTTATGTTGTGTAGTTGAGGAGTTCCGATGGCTACATCCGACCTCCATCATCAGACCAGCTCGCTAGTACCATAATTTTACATTGTCATTGAGATTGATAGGTATGCAAAGTTTTGCCTCAATTCGACTATTTTGTGAAGGGTTCCGTTGAACAGCTCCTGACTCCATCATCAGATCAACTCGCTGTCACCATATTATGTATGCAAAATTTCAGCTCAATCGATTGGGGATAACTGCTTAAAATTAAGTTGCAAGATTCCACCTTATCAAACATACATACATAAATATGTACATAAACTGCAAGTTAAATAAGAGCTTGTAAAAAAACGATACTTACCGTTTTGTCATAATGTATTTTATTAGTACCTAACAAATATTTTTTGCACAGTCAAATATTAGTAACTGTGTAGTAGCACTTTACGATTTGTAACCTGTCTTATAATATATATTAATTTTTTCTATATTTATTTTCTTTTTGTCAAGTGCAACCTATAAAATGATTAAGTACATACCTACCTATACAAATATGACATACCTATTGCACCAAATATTTTCAAGTATCAAGACTAGTTATTTAGTCTTGGTAAATGAAGTGTGAAGTAGCTTCAATGTGTGCGTTTGCACTATTCTTAGTGTGCGGCCACAGAATACGACCGAGTACAAAAAATGCGAGCTGTCATAAATTTAACAGTCACCTTAACTAAATTAAAACAAAAATATTTATTGTCCTTGATTTTGCGTGCCGGCTGAGACGAGATATTATTATCTACTTGTTATCTTTTGTACAATAATTACGACTTTTGTATAGTACAAATCTTGCAAGCTGATTTTCAACAATTTCTATGGTCCGATTGAGATGAATAAAACTTTACATACCAGTCAAGTTCCTATGACAATACAATATAATGGTGAGAGCTAGCTAAATCTGATAATAAAGAGAGGATAGACGACGGACTGATGGCTGTAAGGTTTATTACCCGGGGGTTACCATGACACGTTTTATAGACCTCTCGCGAAACTCTCCGCTTAGAAGTTTAATATCGAGAATTCGTGCACCCAAACATCAAGTTTCTAAGTTTAGGTTTAAACTAGGCTACCAGTGGTGAGGCTGTGCGTTGATAGATCAGTCGGTCATTCACTCAGTCAGTCACTCAGTCAAAAGTTTTATACATTTAGATTACCTCATCGTCACTGCCACTGGAGTCTGTTCGCGTCAGCTGGTTCATGGGCCGCGAGTCGTGGCCAACAATAGGCTCTTCCTCAGAGTCGGAATCAGCGGCCGCGGCCTCATCTTCCTCCTCGCTCCACACCCACTCGCCCGTGTTAGAGCGATGCAGTCGGCCAGATGAGCCAGGCTGGCGTTTGCTTGCCTATTCAAATGTAATTTAGAATTACAAATGGACCTTCCGTTTTATAAAAAAGCCGTGTCAAACGAAATAAGAGTACCACGCTTAAGGGTGTGTTTCCACTGACGCAGTGTTGGGCGGAGTGGAGTAGACCTGACAGTGAATTAACCAAACAGTGCTGACTCATAAAAAACGGTCCGATCCGCTCCGCTCCACTCCACCCATCTCCGCATCAGTGGAAGCCCTTTAAAGCTTGAATAGGTGTCCGCTGCAAATGTCCCGCTTTAAGGAAAGAAATGAAAAAAAGTCTTGAAAAATTAAATAGTATCAGCTGTAATCCCTAAGTACAGTAGATACCCTCTCAGATCTCCAGGCGATCCTTGAATATACCTAAAGAAGGTAGTCAGACGTTCAAACATGACTTTTGGTACATTCCCACATTTTGAAGTAATTAGCATTCCATACATAAAGAAAGCTTTGAAAAAAATGCCTGTTCAGATGTAACTTTTATGCAACGAAACCCCTTATATTATAAGACTAGCGACCCGCCCCGGCCTGACCTTCCTCCTGAATCACTCTATCTATTAAAAAAACCGCATCAAAATCCGTAATGTAGTTTTAAAGATATAAGCAAATATACATACATACATACGCGGGAAGCGGAAAGCGACTTTGCTTTATACTATGTAGTGATAATCGTATAGGTACTTTGTCTTACCTTATGCACCCTAGTTTCCATGCTCGGCCCGATGGCCACAAGCGTCTGCGTCAGGTACTTGCGGTCCTTGGCTTTCTTGAAGAAGGAATGTTTCAGAAGTTCGGAAGCATTTGGACGCTTTGCAGGGTCCTTCTGCAAGCACTCCACTATCATCTTGCGGAATGTTTTTCCGTAAGCTTTGTACGTCTCTTTGTCGTCAGAACCTGTACATTTTAAATTTCGCATTAGGTACTCGTAGTGATCAAGGTCGCTTAAAGGCAATCCATGAACGATTGTATCTATTGATTTAAAATTCTACGCCTGTCTAGCTTGTAGCTCTACTAGTAGTTTGTACTTAAATCTATTTGAGAGGAAGACACGGGCAAAGGGAACAACATACTTTTGTCATGTTACAAGTCGATGTAAACGAGTATTTCCTTGCGACGATTTTCTTAGTGATTGAAGGACTTTATTCTAAAATCGTATGTCGTATGGCCGGTATTGAAACGCAGGTTATGAGACAGCTTACTTGTGTCCAAGCTTGGTGGGTCATTTTGAAGTGTGAGCATGAGCACTTTCATCGGAGGGAACTTATGGTATGGTGCCGTGCCAGTCGCCATTTCAATGGCAGTAATACCAAACGACCAGATATCGGCTTTGAAGTCGTATCCGTGATCCTAGAAAACCAATCATACAATATTATTACAGACTCACATTATTACGACCAAACGGATTTTAATGCAACATGGAATTATGCCCTGGAATAGCAAATAGGCAACTTTTTTTCCAGGTATCAGGCGAGCGGAACCGCGGCCAGATCTGAAGTTAAAATACAGAATAAAGTTAAATTTATTTTAACTTTTTTCTTGCTTTTTGGCTTTTCTGTGCCTGCTCTAAAAGAGCATAATCATTATTTACGTGTAAATTGTATGACTTTTTAATATTATTATTACGAACATGTAGGAGATGTTTAGCAATTGAGCTTTAATAATGATTAATACTTTATAAAAATTCCATTTCATGAAAGCTTTTCCATTTGGGCTATGAATCTTACTCGAAGAAATTGCTGACTCAAATAATATCCCAATAGTAAAAAAAAGTAGTTAATTTAATCGTACCTGCTCCATAACTTCAGGAGCCATCCAGCACGGAGTACCCACGAACGTGTGGCGCACCTTCTGCCGTGACGTATCCCGCCCAGTGGAGAGCCAAGATGATACGCCGAAATCAGCAATTTGGACGGTACCATCCTCCCCCAGCAAGATATTACCAGCCTTTACGTCCCTGAAAAAAATAGAATAATCGAAACCCTCCTGGAGTAACCGAAGTGGCATGTTGACTTCTTCAGTCAAAAATGCAAATTGAATCACGACTGTAATTCTCAGGTACGGTAGATCCCTTTAGATCTCCAGGCGCTTAGATCCCAAAGATGTCAAAAGAGGGTATCAGAGGCACATCCAAACATTACATTTGGACAACGTCCACTTTTGCAGTATAGTATTCCATATGTGGCAGATTGCAAGACTTTCGACGCTTATAAGGATTGCAGACTATCAGCGCCTAATACTAAAATGATAATTAACAGAGTTCCCCATTTTTCTGGAGCATCTTTAATTACTTCTTCTTCGGGACTATTTGCAGATAATCAGTATTTCACCACCTTATCTCCCGTAACCACCGCATTTGAGAAACAGTGTTAGAAAACATATTCAGTTTATTGTACGCGACTATTAAGAAACTTCTGAGCAATCACCAAATTAATTTGCCTGTTCGTTTTTAGCAGGTTCGGAACAAATTTGGGCGGTCCGTTGGGCCGAATGTGACCATATTATGAACTGCTTCTGCGCATGATTTATAGATTTATTCAAGGTAGGGGATAGAGGAATGCAGAAATAAAACTTATGATTTGTTTTTTTTTTCTTTAATTATACACAAAAATAACGATATAACTCCGATCAATGCTACCTATATTTTTTTTTCCGCGTTCTACCTTTTCACCCAGTTTCAGTCTGAAAGGCGCAAGTGTTGCCAAACCACGGATGCATTAGGTAAATAGCATTCAACTATTGCTGCCAAGGCAAAACTAATTCTGACAGCATTACGTACTACAACGAAATTATATTTCTTACGCCGCACACATAAATAATTTTACTTGGCCAATTCTGATCGACACGTCGCGCAAATTTCATTATGAATTGCACTGAAACATTTGTTATCGGTTGAGTACTGAATGTGACGCAAATTTCTGTCAGCAATGCCATCTCACTGTACAAAGGCAGTATCCCTATCTCCTCTCATTCACTGTTAGATCTTTTCTCACGTTATCTAGCTTTGAGCGAAGCCGGCCGGATAATTTGGCCCTCAGCGCCTCATCAATCTCTATCTTCTATTTACTTTCGGTATTGTGTTCTAATTCTATCAGCAAAAGCGCATATTTATTATCCCATTGTTTGGACCAAAGCCAACTCTCGATTGAGAACACAACGCGCTGTGCGCCAGCGCATACGTAAAATCTATAAGTAGACGTTTTAATTCGTATTTCATTTCTTTTAAACTACCGCTTATAATACTTTTTTTGGCTTCATCACACGAACTTGCAACAAAGTTTTCAGAGCGTGAGGCGCGCCCGTTCAAATTATTTTGAAAACCCACAAATACTGCATACGCAAATTTTCGCAGTTCGGATGTTTGATTTGATGATTTTCGGATGATCACGCCGTAACGGCTGAAATTGTAAATAATAAATATGGGCAAGGCCTGCTCGCTGTTTGAACGGGTTCAAACCTTTGCAAAAAGTTGCCGTGAGTTTATGAGCCGTTTAGGAAGATATTTACACACACACACAAACAAACACTGGCGCTAACGCAATCAGAGCGATTTAAATGTTGTTCGAGGTGTCCCCTATTCGTTATCGCTTGGAAAGGAACTTTGTGGTAGGTAAATACATATAGGATCACGACTGTAATCCCCAAGTACGATAGTGTCAGTGATCAGTCTGAAAACCAGCGTTGCTGCATAATCATGGCATGATAGTGTTCATGTTTATGCGGCGGCTTTTAAGCTGAGACTGCACCTTTTTGGCTCTAACAGAACAGTAGACTTCTTCTTTCTCCTTTTGTTTTTTTGTTAGTTATTTTGTCTTTTTTTTTATTTTTTCTTATGTACATGTCATTTCATTTCACATACCTAACGAGAATAGTCAGAGGCTTGTCCAAGCATTATGTTTAGCACAATATCCGCACAGGTTGCAGGCCCATTGCTGTTTATAAAAATACTAACTGTTTTTTTCACGATGTTTTCCTTCGTCCGTTTTGAGCAAGTGTTTAGATGCGCATATTAATTTTACAAACAGAAAAATTTATTGATGCATGGCCGGGATTTGAATGATAGTCGAGGAACCTCCCACTCACAACGGCTGTGAAAATAATTGTCTCGATATTGTGGTATCTCAGTTTCAAATACCTTTTCGCATTATCGGTTTGTATTATCTGATGATGGAATAAGGAGCTATTTAATGAAACTCCTCAGTAAATAAACTCAAATCTTTGTATACATTTCAAATTGCGATGACAATGTAATATTACTAACAAAATGGTTTCCTCATGATGTTTTCCATCAATAGTTTTGAGCAAGTGCTTAGATGCGCATATCAATTTTTCGACAAGAAACATTCATTAGGCACAGCCTGATTCAGTTTGCGATGACAATGTAATATTACTATCAAAATGGTTTCCTCATGATGTTTTCCATCAATAGTTTTGAGCAAGTGCTTAGATGCGCATATCAATTTTTCGACAAGAAACATTCATTAGGCACAGCCTGATTCAGTTTGCGATGACAATGTAATATTACTATCAAAATGGTTTCCTCATGATGTTTTCCATCAATAGTTTTGAGCAAGTGCTTAGATGCGCATATCAATTTTTCGAACAGAAAAATTCATTGATGCACACAGCCTGATTCAGTTTGCGATGACAATGTAATATTACTAACAAAATGGTTTCCTCATGATGTTTTCCATCAATAGTTTTGAGCAAGTGCTTAGATGCGCATATCAATTTTTCGAACAGAAAAATTCATTGATGCACAGCCTGATTCAGTTTGCGATGACAATGTAATATTACTAACGAAATGGTTTCCTCATGATGTTTTCCATCAATAGTTTTGAACAAGCGCTTAGATGCGCATATCAATTTTTCGAACAGAAAAAATCATTGATGCACAGCCTAGATTCAGTTTGCGATGACAATGTAATATTATGGCGTAACGTACGATATCATAGGCAACAATCATAGAAACGTTTCAATCGTATCGTCTCGATTCGTTGCTAGATGCGCGCGCACACAGTTGGTTCGTCGAATCGATCATGCGCGCACAGTTAAAAGGGTTTAAACAAGCTTTTATTTAACTTGCAAAGTATATGTATGTAACGATGTTTGTTATGTGGAATCTTGCAATTCAATTTTGAAGCAGCTATAGTTGGTTCGTCGAATCGATAGTATCATGCGCGCGCACAGTTAAAAGGGTTTAAACAAGCTTTTATTTAACTTGCAAAGTATGTTTGTAACTATGTTTGTTATGTGGAATCTTGCAATTCAATTTTGAAGCAGCTATAGTTGGTTCGTCGAATCGATATTATCATGCGCGCGCACAGTTAAAAGGGTTTAAACAAGCTTTTATTTAACTTGCAAACAAATAATGTAAGATACACAAAGTGAAAACACACTGGTGAGTACGTAAATGGTTGAAGGGTTGAAGAAGGCAAGCGTCTGCGCTTAATAACAGTTCAAAGGACACTGCCGGATCACAAAACCGGCCCATATAGCAAAGCTGTGCACACGCCCGCCCCCGCTCACTTGCGTTCCCCGCGGCCACTTCAACCTTAGATTTATTAAACAAAGCATAGGTAATACAAAATCAAAGCATAATCAAAACTAAACTTCATAACATATAAAAAAACATCGTATGGTTAACGCGTCGCTTACAGTATGTATGTAACTATGTTTGTTATGTGGAATCTTGCAATTCAATTTTGAAGCAGCTATAGTTGGTTCGTCGAATCGATATAAAAATGCGCGCGCACAGTTATAGTTGGTTCGTCGAATAGATATTATCATGCGCGCGCACAGTTAAAAGGGCTTTTATTTAATTTACAATGTATGTACGTATGTTTGTTAAGGTGGAATCTTACAACCCAAATTTGAAGCAGTTATGCCCAGCTTGATATTAACGCACAGTTGAGTGTTTTTTTTTTGAGATTCGGGTATTATTTGAGTGTTCTAGATCATATACCCCTTAAAATAATGTTTTTAATGCAATATCACATTGGTCAAGTCTACTCATAATCCTATCCTACTAATCATATTAATATTACAAATTGACTGGCCTCACAGCTCAGTTGGTAGTAGCCCTGCCTTCCGTGTTTGTTCTGTGTCTGGGTGTTATATTGTATCATAAGTATGTATTTAAAAAAAAAGTTTAATGTCCACCAATATTTATAATAACCAATATTTATATAAATTTCTTTATTACCTACGTAACGGTTTAGTTCAGGATACGTAACCTACGTAAACTGAACTAAGAGTCTCCTCATTCAGTCGGCCAGTGATTGACTGATCTGTCAACGCACAGCATAAACCACTTATCCCAGAAACTTGGTATGTGGTCTATGAATTCAAATTTTTTAAATTTCAATAAATTTTAATCCTAATGGGTGCAGCGGAGGTTGATGTTTGTTGCCGCAGGTGGAAACTAGTGATTCATTTCGATCACCACAGCCTTACTTCATCCACTACATCATCATCATTTCGTCCAAAAAACCATGTAGGTGGAAATTTACGGAAGCCCAATGTATAGGACATTGGGCTTCCGTAAATTTCCAGCGGCCGATTCATAACTGAATAAATACAAAAACATCGCAAAAGCAAATAAGTATAAAGCATAACCAAAATAACAATAAATAATAATAAATATTGGTGGACTTTACACACAGCGTAATCTAACCCAAAACTAAGAAAACCTTGTACTATGGGTACCAGATAACTGATAGAATACTTATATCCTTTTTTTTGTAAATACATACTTATTATACATATTAACACCCAGACACAGAAAAAACATCTATGTTTATCACACAAATATTTGCCTTGAGTGGGGATCGACCCCACAACCTACAGCACAGAAGGCAGAGCTACTACCAACTGAGCTGTGAGGCCAGTCAATTTGTAATATTAATAAGATTAGTATGATAGGATTATTAGTAGACGTGAACAATGTAACATTGCACTAAAAATAATTATCCGGGTCTATGATCTAGAACTACAGCGCAGAAGGCAGAGTTACTACCCACTGAGCTGTGAGGTCATATATGCATAATGCATCTCGGCTCAGTTTAAACCATCGATAGCTACATAGCCTAATATACGCCTAATGGCTTCATTACTTCAAACAAACAACTCTGTCAAGTCGGTGAGGTATGCGGTACGGGGGGAGTGGGAAAAAATGCATTCTGATTGGCCGGTTCAAGATGACGTGATTCACTAGGGATGGGAAGGGTTGTCATGAGTTGTCGATAGCAGTCAGAGGCACGTCCAAATATTATATTTGGCACATACCCACATTTTGCAGTAGTTAGCAACCTGTCACGTATGGCGTGACAGGTTGCAAGCCCATCCAATTTAATTTCAATTTAAAATCCTGTTCCCAACGGGAACAGGATCGGGAGAGGACGGGGTCAGGAATCTATAGTTATGTCTACTAATCACGATACATTTGCATTTTTTTTATAACTATTATGTTTTGAGCCGTAAATTAATCAAGAACAGTTAAGGGGCTGCCAGTCGACGATTGCTCTTTTTCGGAACGAAAAAAGTAATACTTCTGAACAAGCCACATCTCCTATTTTTATAAGTATATTACTTCAGGTTCCTATCTAGATTTCTATTAAGCTGAAAACATAATAGCAGAAACTTTTCACGATAAAAATATTATTTCAAAATGATACGTTTTAGAATTTATGATCGAAATATTTTATATACCTACTATTAAAATCAACTTGTGATTTATTGTTAAAGATAGGTAATATGTAGATCTAGATTTCTATTAGGATAGATTTTTGATAAGTAATTATACATAATTTATATCATTAATTTATTCGAAAAGCTAAGGCGGATCACGCGCGGACGTGTGTTTGTCGTCATTGCAGCGGTCGGTAGGATTATTTATCGAAGTGATTAAATATGGGTACATCTTTATTCACATATACTATACATTATAAAATAGGAGATGTGGCTTGTTCAGAAGTATTTCTTTTTTCGTTTCGAACAAAAATAATCGTCGACTGGCAGCGTCTTAATGGACTACAACATATATTTCTGGGTTAAAACAACGACTATTGGATGCCTTCAAAGTCAATCGAAAACAGGTTGGTTTAAAAGATCTTGGCCTTAAACCATCTCCACATGAAATTTCATCACAATGGGCCAAGCGGTTTGGTTATTTTCACATTTATAATGTTATTAAAAACCTTGTAACTTGTTCATAATTTAAGCTTTATGTATATTTTGATTGAGCCTGCCTAATTTATGCTAAATTTAAATAATGTAATTATATAATAAAATTATTATTTAATTAAGTACATTATTTTATCTAACATACTTAAAACTTTGCAATTCAAATAAGTTTCAGTTTAGTATTTGTGAGTTGAGGTGAGGTAAATATACTCGAGTAAAAAAAAAAAACTTGAGAGGTGTCAAGGGACACCCGGATGGAACGAAGTTCTCACAAAATAACGTGGGACAAGGGAAGGGGAATCTACTTTGACTTCGACTTCGACCTCGACCTCGACCTCGACCTCCACCTCGACCTCGACCTCGACCTCCACTTCCATCTCGACCTCCACTTCCACCTCGACCTCGACCTCGACACAATTAATAGATATATATATTAATAGATATACTATAGCAAAAAAGTGTCGTGACAACTTTTCGTAAGATTTTTTTCCGTCTAGCCCCCTTTCACAACGCGCGATAAGGAACTTCGTTCCAACAATGTTGTGGTTTTGCGAAAAAAGTATGCATTATGCATATTGTTTGCTCTAGGTAGCAAAATACTATGCATGATTGCAACATACAAGAAATCTGTCTATCTCTACTTCTTTAACTTATTAATCGTGTTACTATTTGTTACTTTTATTTTTAAAAGCTTTCATTTAACTTGCAAGTATGTAACAAGTATGTATATGTATGTATGTATGTATATATGTAAATATGTTTGTTAAGGTGGAATCTTGCAACTCAATTTTGAAGCAGTTATCCCCAACCGATTTAGCTGCAATTTTGCATACTTAATATGTAACTTCGGTGACAATACAATAATATAGCTGAGAAAAGCTGCTTTTTGTCATTATCCTGACTCCATCAACAGTGCCCTAACAGCTGTTAGCACTCTGTTAATGGATTACTCCTTAGTAAATATTTTGATTCAGTAAAAACTTTGCATTCTTGTCAAGTTGGTGACAATGTTATATGATGAGACAGGTGACAGCATTTTACAAAAGCTTGTTGTTGAAAAATATTTTTCAACAGAAAACTTATTGTTGATGTGTCTTTGGTAACATTTGATAAAAACAATTTGAAAATCTTGCTATTTTTTTTTATATTATTAACCCTCTTACCTATGAATTGATATAGTCCATAGTCATCTAAATATGTAAAACTCCTGAGTTACCGACTTACTGACTCCAAAAAAAACCACTGGTCCTAGAAACCTTTAATTCGAAGGGCGTATTCTTTTTGGTTTATAGGAGTGCACTAAGAAATGAATTCCCAAAATTTAACCCTAAGGGGGTACAGCGGGGATTGAAGTCTGTTTGAAAATAATTTCACTTGAATGAAGTCCGAAGGGTTTCCAATAGTAAGTATATACCTATAATTTAGCTTTGCGACAAGCTTTATAAATTTAAAACTACCTATAATATGAAGATGCTCTCAACACTTGCAATAAATAAGTTTGTTTGAACTAGTGACCAACTTTGGTGATGGAGTTTATAAACCTTCGGTGAGACTTAACGAATTTTAACGTCTCCTCTGAAGTGTGAAGCACTCGACTGTTAACAGTTGAGTGCCTTATCACGGTGATACTCGAAATTTTTGTTTTTTTGTATGTGCTGAGTCTATTCGGACAGGATGGAAAAAGTGATAAAATCATACTATCTTGAAAACCATCAAACTTAGAAGAGTCAACGTAAATAAATCTATCGACGAAAGTTTCACCAATCGTGTTTCTGTGTTTTATTGATGTAGATTAAACGCTTATAGTTATTTTTGTAATAAAAAACAAAACTGTATGTTTTGCGGTTATTGAGAAAAAAGTATTCAACATTCATCAAAATAAATTATTCCGCGTCTTAACGCCGCTAGGTCACCTATCTATTTGGTGACCGCGCTGAACATTGTGAATACTTAGTCCACTTGGTAAGAACGAGTGGGCAAGTCGCCGCTTCATTACACAAGCGCTCTAATCTTCACCTACACCGTATTTCCATAGTTGTAACCTACAACTCGTCTTAATAGTACCCATGATGTTTATGTCGTGGATTCTAATCCCTGTCTTGCAAAAAATCATTTTTATAATAGGAAATATGCGAACACGTGTTTAAAATGGTATATTTTAAGGCAAACAGCCACATGACCTGTCTGCTGGTAAGTGGTTACCGTCGTCTTTTGAGATTTATAACATCAGCGTTGACTGCCTTTGATGAATCTTTTTTCATTTTGTTTGAAGCAGTTCATATTATAGTTCAGCGGAAATACCATAGAAGTAAGCTCATTCATACTTTCACATGAGTCGAGAAAGATCTCATAAAGCGAGTGAGATGTGTCATCGTATCGATGAGGTGAGGATGAGCCATGTTCTGCTGTAACGAGGTTTGTTGGTAGCATCTCAAAGTAGGTATGAGGTTGACCTGTCACTGTATAAATGATCAAGAATTAATAAACCTAAGTTTTAGAGTAGTACCTGTGAATTTGTCCATTGCTATGGAAGTACTCCAAGCCTTTGAGCACTTCCTTAAGCACAGTTGCAATAGTGCCCTCGTCGAACACACCATGCTTGCAATTTGTCACTCGCATCTTGTGCTTTATCACATCAAGGAGACTGCCTCCTGAAAATAATAAATAAATAATAAAACATTGGTGGACTTTAGACAAAGCCATCTAGCCCCAAACTAAGCAAAGCTTGTACTATGGGAACCAGATAACTGATAAATGCATTTATACTTTATTTTTTTGTAAATACATACACTTATTAGGGTTTCGAATCTACAACAACATATCCGCAATCATCTGTAGGATTTAATAACTTTGGAAAGGGAACGGGAACTTAACTATACATTTTACCACCCAGACAGAACAAAAATCCAAGTTCATCACACAAATGCTTATTCTGGGTGGAAGTCGAACCCACAACCTACAGCACAGAAAGCAGAGCTACTACCAACTGAGCTGTGAGGCCAGTCGAAAATGTACACAAGTAGGTGTTTAAATAAAATAAATTAGCTGCGAATCGGACTCGCGCACGAAGGGTTCCGTACCATTATCTATAAAAACGGGAAAAAACACGTTTGTTGTATGGGAGCCCCCCTTAAATATTAATTTTATTCTGTTTTTAGTATTTGTTGTTATAGCAGCAACAGAAATACATAATCTGTGAAAATTTCAACTGTCTAGCTATCACGGTTCATGAGATACAGCCCTGTGACAGACAGACGGACAGACAGATAGACAGTGAAGTCTTAGTAATAGGGTCCCGTTTTTACCCTTTGGGTACGGAACCCTAAAAAACAATGATATTAAATCCTTTGTAAAGATATTTTTATCTGGGAAAATATGGTAATTGTTAGAAACTCAAAGGTCTCAATCAAAAAAGAACACATGCACTATAATATATTACCATCATAATTATAATTAGTTGATAAAATATAACAACTGTAATCCCCAAGCATGGTTGACATCCTCTCAGATCACCAAGCGCTAAGATCCTTGAAGATGACTAAAGTCAGAGGCAGATCCAAACACTAAATTTGGCACATGCCAAGTAGCTAGTATTCCTTAAGTAACAGGTTGCAAGCCTTTCGTCGCTTATAAGCATACTAACTGGTTACCGCACAATGTTTTCCTTCACCATTTTAAGCAGAAAAATCTATTAATGCACACCAATATTAGAACTCACAACCTTCATTGGACTCTGCCAACACGGCTGGTCATAAATTCTAAGTTTATGCCAGTAAATGTAAAAATAAAGCAAATTCTTGTTACCTTCAAGTAGTTTGAGAATCAGCCACAACTCATCATGGACAACAAAACTTGTGTAGTATGTTACCACATTCTCATGGTTGCAGAATGACATGGCCTGGAAGTAGAATTATCATGATTAATTTAACTATGAGTACCTACTTAAACTTAAGTCCAATTGAATTTATTATCTTTGTCAGCTTGTAATAAAACAAAACTTGGTGGGGGGCACTACCGTGCCCCCCCATTATAAATAACTAGCTTCTACTTTGCTTAGTTTGGGTTAGTTGGAACTGTGTGAAGTGTCAACAAATATTTCATCATTACTTTTCTGCCCCAATCCCACTAGTGGGGTTGGCACAACATGTTTTTTTTCCATTTCCCTCTAACAGTAGCTGTCATCTCATAACTCACTCCTTACCCATGTCATCTTTCACACAGTCCATCAAAATTTTCTTTGGCCTACCTCTACTTCTACGTCCATCCATCTTCATTCCTAACATTCTTCTTGTTACTGACTAAGAAGGAATAGGTATCTATAAATAATTTATTATTAAAATTTGTACCCATGGTTTACCCTGGATACAGTTATGGGTAGGAATTAAAGTTGTTTTAAATAAGTGGTTCTGCCACTATACCTTAACCTGGTCATAATAGACCATGTGCAGGTTGACGCAAAATACAGTTTACAACGCCTTACAGTTAGTCAGTAGCCTTATTTTTAACCAATGAAGAATGATATAAACAGAAGTTAGGTACTTACCTGAATTTCTTTCAGCAACTCATCCATTGAAGTATTCCACTTCTCCAGATTTATTCTTTTGATCGCACATTTTTCATTTCGTTTCTCGCAGTAGGCACTAAACACCACTGCGGTGGCTCCAACACCTGTGAAAGCAATTGGAAATTCCTCAATTAAATGTTTCTTGCAATGCAATTAAAAACCTAATTACTCATACCTTTATAGATATAGGTAAGTACTAGACATTATCCATGAGTCAGATGTATTTACCGACATACGTCCAATGGTACGTTCTTAGTCAGAATCATCAACATAAATGAAATTCGAAATACCAGTCACGCAGCGCGATATGGTGTTCTACTCTTCTTTGATAAATAGAGCAGACAATAAAAATAAACTAGACTACTCAATAGAAGTATAACACCTACTGTAATAGAATTTAAATAAACTCACCAATAACTTCGATCAATTCATATTCTTTTTCAGCATTCGGCCATGGGTTAGGGTTAGGCGGGGGACTGTTGTTAGTTGCGGAGGCCATTTTGCGACCAAATAACAGCGCGAATGACCTACGCGCCTTGGAGAACGGGGATTTCTTTTTGCACTTAGTTGTTTCAGATCCAAATGATAGCTGAAAATAGAGGATTACAGTTTCAATTTTAAAAACTTGTCCCTAATAATTTAAGGCACAGCTCCAGCCAGGAAGTATATAGGTGTATGTAACCGTACCTTACTGTTACGACTTATATTAAATGCTCTTTGACTGTTACGTCTGGATCTGGATACGTCAATCACTCGCTTGCTCGCGTCTCTTCTCTCTTTCTCACAAACTCACAATCATCAATCCAATCCTTCTTTCCGTCCTGCCTTCCTTTATTTCACTTGACAGTTGACACGTCGTTTTGAATGATGTCAGTTTGTTGTTCAGTTGTGACAGCCGTAGAGAGTGTCACTGTCAACGTCAGTCAAGTACTTGTTTTAGTAAACTAGAGGGAGCGGCTAGGCCCGGCGGCACGGCGAAACTTTCAAATTAGATGCTCTCCTATTATGAGTACTTACATTCCACTCATAACGAGAATAAAGCTTGAGCTAAAATATTAACATCGGTCCAACTTACAGACCCCCGTCATTTCATCCAATAGAGCGTAGGTAGAGTACCTACCTACCTACGCTTTATTGGATACTTACTTGAGTAATGAGTAGGTACCTATATTTATTTTAGTATAACTAGGTACCTACGGTAATGGCACCAATCTTGGACACTTTAAGGATCGAAAACTGATCATTTTGGCCTTTTCTCTTTATGTATTGGATATTATTATGAATAGCACGGAATACGTTTAGGTCCTACATTTTTTTTATATAATTATATTTAAAAAAATTGGGTTAATTAATAAACAAATTAAATATGATCAAAATAAAAAGGTGCTTTTTTGATCTAGTAATGGACGAGCTAAATCCAGTAATGGACACCCAATGATGGACATGATCCAGTTATGGACCTCCAGTTATGGACAACCAATATTTTGATATGAAGCTTGATTCTAAAGTATATCCTACTTATGAACGACAGATTTACATAATAAATAATCCCCGCAAGCCAAGCAATAAAGCGGCACGGCTGTACTATATCCTTTTCTCGAAGCAGTTCAGGCCATTTTCGATCTCCTATAACTTCGTTGTGAGTAAAACTAGAAGCCTGAATTTTCAGTAACCAAGCAGGCATTATATAAACACGGTATATTTCAAATTTCATTCAATTTGAACCAGTAGTTTAAGAATTATAATTAGTCAAAGTTTCTTATTTTGTCACTCACTCACTCACTGACTGACTGACCGATCATCAAAAGTTTAAGGCACTTCTAGCAGACAAAGAAGCTTCAAACTTGGAATAAAATTAGTGTTTAGTGTATGAATCCTAAAAAAAACCGGCCAAGTGCGAGTCGGACTCGGGCACGAAGAGTTCCGTACCATCACTACATAGTATAAAGCAAAGTCGCTTTCCGCTTCCCGCGTATGTATGTTTGCTTATATCTTTAAAACTACACAACGGATTTTGATGCGGTTTTTTTTAATAAATAGAGTGTTTCAAGAGGAAGGTTTTTAAGTATAATACATGCATAATATAGTAGAGAAACACTGATAATTTTAGAGGTTTCTAATGTGATGTCGTAAATAAACACATTTTTTTGCGCTTACATTGCAAATGCTGGCTGAACCCCACGAGATATATCAAAATAATGTACTACAGTATTGTACACCTTAAAAACGTCTACAAAAAAGTCTACGATGGTATTAGAAATGTCTTACGCACAGCGAAGCGGGCACGGGTCAGCTAGTTATCTATAAATCACGTTTGTTGTATGGGAGCCATACTCAAATATTTGTTTTATTCTGTTTTTAGTATTTGTTGTTTTAGAATATAGAAATTGCTTTGAATTTTTTTTTATGAATTTTTTTCAAAAAAAAATTTTTTATTACTACCCTATTTTTTTTTTCCTAAAAAAGTTATTTACACTAAAATGCGTTTATGGATAAGTTTGTAGGAAATTTCACGGAGAATCCAAAAATATATAGATGTCTATACCTTTTTATGCAAAATAACGAGATATAGGTGAAATAGTGCATGTAGGGCGTGACGGCGGCGTGACGGGGCGTGGATCCATATGGTCTCGTGCCACGCACGGGTTTTGGATAAAAAAATCTCTGCCATTCAAAGAGATGTTTTCAGCTTAATAGAAATCTAGGTAGGAACCTGAAGTAATATATTTATAAAAATAGGAGATGTGACTTGTTCAGACGTATTTCTTTTTTCGTTTCGAAAAAGAGCAATCGTCGACATACAGGGTCTAAATAAGGAAACCAGATTACTGATATAATACTTTAGGTAAAAACAGTAAGTAACCTACCTAAGGTTACTTACTGTTTTTACGGTTCCGGACCCAATGGGAACAAAAACGGGACCCTATTATTAAGACTTCGCTGTCAGTCTGTCCGTCTGCGTCTGTATGTATGTCTGTATGTATGTTTAAGTACTTATATCTTTAAAACTACACAACGGATTTTGATGCGGTTTTTTTAATAGATACTTATACAACAAATACTAGAAAACTAGAAGTAAACTTTTTACGTTAAATAGAAGAAAACTTTTTAGCTAACTGTGTAAACTACGAAACCCTACATTTCGCGTGGTTCGACATGCACTTTTATCTGATTTTTTATCTACATACTACAGCATATTTTATCTTAATCAGTTTGGTCGTTTTGGTTTGATTAGCTAGGGTACAAACTTATAGGTATAATACAAATTCACAAACTTGCTCATTTTTAATATTACTAGCTTACGCCTACGGCTTCGCCCGCGTGGTACTAGGATAAAAGTAGCCTAGGCATTCCACGTGAAGAAGCAAAAAAAAGTGAGGTCGTGGATTTTGTTTATATTCCGTAAATTACACTTACAGCAGACATACATTATGTTCACACAATTTTTCTTTCATGTGAACCCTATTTGCTGAATAATGGGCTTCTAAAAAATTTAAAAAATTTAAGCAGAGTCATTTTAGACCGTTGATATTAGCATTAGTGTATTTATTATTATATTAAATTACACTGATTACCAATGGGCTTACATCAGCCGTTTTGTGCCATTGCCTGAGAGTAACAAACACACACACACACACACACACACCCAATCACTCACTTACAAACTTGCGCATTTATAATATTAAATAGGATCCCACCAAAAACATTCTGTAAAAAACTAGCCAAGTCTCGATGGAGCTGCTTGTTTATCTCTAAAAAGTAATGAAATCTAGACAAAGTCGTGTCAAGTCTGAGGTTCTTTACTGCGATTTCTTTATTATTATAGAATGTTGTGTGACTTGGCCGTTGAACATTCTTTATCCGTTAGTGGGTACAAGTCAATTTTGTTTACACGTAATGTTATATCTGTTGTAACTACCTATGTTTGTTAAGCAAGATAATAGCCAATACAGGTATTGGTAATTGGACGCTAGTGTCTTATTTTAGGCTGTTGCTGATCGTGCAACACATGCATTCAGCATTGACAATGACTGACTTCTGCTGTCTTCTTTTTGGAGCGTCAAATCGACCATCGATCTAAAATAAAATAGACGTATTTTTTATACTGTTTGTTTCAGGCTCGCCTTTACATAAGTATTATTGAAATACGCAGCTTTATCAAGCCTACAATTGACTGGTTATTGAATCAACGTTTTCTAAGTGGCAATTATCCATCGTTAATGGGAGCGGTTCTGGCGACAGATTGGTGCAATGGTGTCATGGAGCACCTGGTTTTGTACCCTTGTGTACTCTTCAACGGCCAAGTCACATAACATTCTATAATAATAAAAAAATCGCAGTAAAGAACCTCAGACTTGACACGACTTTGTCTAGATTTCATTACTTTTTAGAGATAAACAAGCAGCTCCATCGAGACTTGGCTAGTTTTTTACAGAATGTTTTTGGTGGGATTTCACTTCTTTTTGTAGAAACGTGGGCTTATTGATTTATTTTATTAGATTTTCTTATTTGACACAGTTTTTTTCTTTTTATGAGTAGTTTACAGTCAGCGCCATCTAGCGACGTATGCGGGTATCACCGCCACTCTTAGTCCAATTCATTATATTTTGATCAAATTTTGAGCGAAATTATTAATATTTTAGTTTATTTAATTTGTTAATTTGTTTATTCAATTTGTGTAATGTTCGAGTAGAATAAAGTTAATCGTTCGACTATTTCTTCTTGTAAACTTGTAAGAATAAGTAAGTATAAAAGCCAGTCTAGTCTTATCCAGAGTTTTCCTTTAATTTTATTGCGTACTAGCAGTCCGCCCCGGCGTCGCACGGATGTAATAATGATATTATAGGTAATTTTTTTACACCTTGGGTTACATTATCGAATTTTTCATAAGGATCCCTAATAAAACATTTAGTATCGCAGACTTTTTTTGTAGATATTGATGTCCTCTTTAAAACTTTAGTACATCACTTTGCTCTATTATCAACAATTTCAGCAGCGTACGCGATATAAGGATTTTTTTGTTTTTTTTTACACGTTGGGTTACATTATCGAAGTTTTCATACGGATCCCTAATAGTTAGACATATAGTATTGCATACTTTTTTGTAGATATTGATGTCTTCTTTAAAACTGTAGTACATTACTTTGCTCTATTGTCAATAATTTCCGCAGCAAACGCAATGTAAGGATTTTTTTTTAATTTTTTCACACTTTGGATTACTTTATCGATGTTTTCATACGGATCCCTAATATTTTTGAAAATATACTATAGCTTATGTTCATCAGGGATAATGTCGAATTCTAATGGTGAAAGAATTTTTCAAATCGGTCCAGTAGTAAAATATTTTTTGTAAAGGCGGTATGTCGATTTCTAATAGTTTGGTTAGGCTCTTGTGTTTTCTTATCATGGTCACCAGGTACTCCAGATCTTCGATTATTCTAGTTTTTAAGGTTTTTCCTTTATGTGGCCATTAAACCCTAACTCTGTACCAAATTTCAGCTCTCTGAGTTTATGGGAAGTACTAATTCTATTCTGATGATCATGAGTGAGTGAGTGAGTGAGTGAGTGTCTGTCTAAAATGCGAAAATTTGCTTTCGCTTAACTTCGTAACTAAATGACCTACAGACTTGAAATTTTGGATTTTAAGTATGTGATTATGGCTTACTGGATGACGAAAATTTCAGCGTTCTGGTCTTATCCAGAGGTTCTCAAATAGGGGCCTGAAAATGCGGCGAAATGGTACCAGTAAAGGATGGTACGGCAGTGTTTGCTTCGCGCTCGACTTGGCGGGGGCACTGCCGTGCCCCCAAATAGTATAGTAGGATTAGGATAGGATAACTATATATAGGTACTCTGTCGTACTTTCAGATCTCAAAGCGTGTACATCCATAAAGATTGTCTAAAGAGGGTAGTCAGAGGCAAGTCCTAACATTACGTTTGGTACAATACCCACATTTTGCAATAGTTAGAATTCCATACGGGACAGGTTGCGAGCTACCTACTTATAAAGATACTACACTAACTACGCCGATACGTTCTTGATTGGTAGTATGTTATAAAAATTGCTAAAACTTTTTGTAATTTACTATACTTTAACTCTCTATTTTTCTATGCTAATTTCAACCTTATAGAAAGAGTGTACGAAGTGAGAATCGTTGTATGGGATTTCAAAATTATTTTTATGTCGTTTTAAAAAGTCGAGTGTACCTACGAAATGCGAATAACCCTTCCTGACTACCTGCTGAATTATACAATATTATACCTACAACAACTTATAAAAGGTAAAACAAGTAAAACCTACGTTTGAGGAAGAGAGAAGGCGAGAACGACTAAACCGCCTTCATAATGACCTATGCACCTTATGACCTATGCCTATGTACAAATGGAACCTGGAATTGCAACGACTGTTCACGAAAATTTGGTGCAAGAAAAGAAAGGTAGGTACATAAGCAATATGAGGGCGAAGCAAAAAAGAAAAGAAAGAGAATAAAACAAAGCTAAGGTTACAGCTACGAAAACCCAGTCGGCTACAGCAACTTTACTAACCGGCCCATAAATTTCCTGGTCTCCTATCTTTGGAACATCCCCACTGCTGTCACTGCAACATAAAATACATACTACAACATTTACATCATATAAAACACTATTTAGACAAAATAAACGTGTGGTAAACAACATTTTGAAGAGTATTAAGTTTTTTTTGAAGGTAGGTAGGTAGGTATATCACTTTCAAAACTTTCGTGAGTTGTAGGTACTACACATTATTACAACTACGGGAAATTACTCACGTAAATGATATGTAAATGATTCTTCAGGGTGAGTAACCTAGTCCACTCACCCTGAAGAAGATTCTCTAGATGAATCGAAACATTGTCGGTGTCCTCATTGACAATTTATCATTTACGTGAGTAATTTCCCGTAGTTGTAATGTGTAGGTAGGTATAATATACATACAACTGTGTATTTATCTGCAGCCTAGTGGTTCGGTCAAGGTCCTCGTGAGATCCAGCCGACTACCGGTTTTAAGTAGCTGCAGAGGAAGATGTTTTGTCATTAGATTTTACCCACAGGTTTT
Organism: Hydriomena furcata; assembly: GCA_912999785.1. Classification (NCBI taxonomy): domain Eukaryota; kingdom Metazoa; phylum Arthropoda; class Insecta; order Lepidoptera; family Geometridae; genus Hydriomena; species Hydriomena furcata. Next base: position 9,600,139 of record OU538821.1, read on the forward strand.
TATTTTTATTTAACTTGCTTTGTTAGTTGTTAGCTTGTCAGTTTGTTAGTGTGTGTGGGTCAAATCTTGCTATTAAGTTTTATATTATGTTTGCTCAACCAATAAAACTGATATTAAGCATCATAATATGGTGATAGCGAGATCATCTGATGATAAAATCAGGAGCTGATCAACAGACACTCACTACGGAATTCCTTCTATGAATGAGATAATAGTTCGATTGATTAATAACTTTGCAGATCTGTCAAACTCCAATGACAATTAAATAAAAAGTGACAGATGACAGCACGCTCTGGTCTGACCGAAGGAGGATTTTACAAAAGCTTGTTTTTAAAAAATATTTTTCAACAGAAAAAAATAAAAATAAAATAAATAAATAGGACCACGACTGTAATCCCCAAGTACGGTAGACATCCTCTCAGATCTCCAGACGCTTAGATCCTTTGAAGATCTCTAGTGGGGGTAGTCAGAGGCACGTCCAAACATTATATTTGGCACATGCCCACATTTTGCAGTAGTTAGCATTCCATACGTTGCATGCCCATCGCCGCTTATAAGCTTATACCGCTTATACTAACTGGTTTCTTCACGATGTTTTCCTTCACCGTTTTGAGCACGTGTTTTTGATGCGCATATAAATTTTTCGAACAGAAAAATCCATTTATGCATGCCCGGGTTCGAACCCACGACCTACAGATTGAAAGTCTAGGTACCTCCCACTCTTCCAACACGGCTTTTCACAAAAAAATCTAAAATAAATTAAAATATGAAGACATGAAATATATGGGGTTCCTTCTAATGGGGTTAGTTAGATAGGATAATATTTTTATTTGTTCTTATTATAGGTAACTCTACTTGTACATGAATAAATAGAACAGAAGGAAAAGAACCCAATTCAGTGATTACAACTTCAATTAAATTATATCTAGGTAACGGCTTATGTAGCTAGGTAACCAAACAAATCTTTGTCACTTCCTACACCAAAAAGTATTTTCCTTATATTTTTTTATCTAAATACCATCCTTTTTATTTCATTTGATTGAGGATCGGAACAATCACGGTAAGAGTGCCTGGCTGATAAGATTATAATCCTGTTGTTGTTATAACTGGCGACTAATAAAGAAAATTAAAATGTTTGTGGATGAATGATGATAGACTAACATGGATTTACCATTATTCCCGGCGCATTTACAATCATCGTTGAGCTTTACGATGTAGGTATCTGATTTGATTTTAATCTGTTTATTAATTTTATATCTTAAAAGTATATTTAAATCATTGAAGGATCGAACCGTCCTAATGTTGCATAGCGAATCTCGGCGTAGAGCCTCTACGTAAAATAAATAAGTAACAATCATAAATTACGTCTCTCATAAAAATATAGTAAGTATAGAATATTTATTATAATAACTAATTAGTTTTCTTCTACAAATAAAAATGTTTAAAACCACCATCTCATTCACAGAAGAAACCGTAGAGAAACCGAGATGCGCGGCGTAGCCCCGCTACGATAATTAAATGAACAATAAACTTTAAAAAACACTGAAGGAAGAGCAATGCCAATTTTCTATTCCAAGTTTGCGTTTGCCTTAGCAAAGTATATGCCTTGTTATTTCCAACTTCACTAATAAAGGTCGAATGCAAGGCGACTAAATAAAAACCAGTGACACAAAAATAGCTCAAAGCGTCCAAGTTTGGTACACAGTTGTTCTAACAAACGAAGGCAGTATTTCTAGTTGTGTGTATAGACACGCTTGTGATGTGTACATAGACATGCGTTTTTGTGTGCGTGACTGATACCTACTGACGCCCTCGAACTTACGCACACAGAAACAAAGCCTTCATGACATAGAACAACGCTGTCACCCTAGTTACAATTACAGATGCACAAATTTCCTATTAAGCCTGTCTGCGTTTCTAGCGTTGATCAAAGGCCATGGATATTGGCGGTGCATGTGCCTCTGCACATTTTTAATAACCAATCGCTTTTCCCATCAACGAGAGAGTTGGCGCGCTGCTAGGTAAGTACATGATACTATCACAGGGTTTTTTGACCTTTCAGTAGTCTAAAACCGCGTGTATTAGGATGACCAATGCCTTTAGTAAAACTCTTGATGTACTACTTGTTATTATTTTTGTATGATTCGATATGAATTTGATTTGATATAAACTAATATTGAACTTATTTAAACCTATGATAGTGACAATATAACAGGCAATAAAGGACGCAATAATGGACGCTAATTAACTTAATCCAAAAAAGATAAAAACTGTTTTCATTCAGGATACAAGATTTTGAAAAAATGCCAAAGTATGAAGTTGACAATTTATTGTTTTTTTTTTCTATTATTATCGATCAAAAGTTCAAAATGAATCTGGATGTTCTGATCATGTGATCAGAACATCCAGATTCATTTTTCGGGAGTAACTGGTCGGATTTTTTTTAAAGTCGGTTAAAAATAAGAATAAGCATCGGGCTAAGAAAAAGCCGTGTTGACCAAGTGGGATATACCTCGACTTTCAATCTGACGGTCGTGGGTTCGAATCCCGGCGTGCATCAATGGATTTTCCTGTTCGAAAAATGTATATGCTCATCAAAAATACGTGCTCAAACGGTGAAGGAAAAACTTGTGAGGAAACCAGTTAGTATTCTTAGCGGTGATGGGCTTGCAACCTGTCACGTATGGAATGCTAACTACTGCAAAATACGGCCAAGTTCCAAATATAATGTTTGGACGTGCCTCTGACTACCCCCACTAAACATCTTCAAAGGATCTATGCGTCTGGAGATCTGAGAGAATGTCTACCGTACTTGGGGATTTCAGTCGTGATTCTATTCAATCACTACTCACTACATAGTATAAAGCAAAGTCGCTTTCCGCTTCCCGCGTCTGTATGTATGTATGTTTGCTTATATCTTTAAAACTACACAACGGATTTTGATGCGGTTTTTTTAATAGATAGAGTGATTCAGGAGGAAGGTTTATATGTATAATAACATGCTACCCGTGCGAAGCCGGGGCGGGTCGCTAGTTTTTATTATATTTTTCGTTTATTTTGTCGGTATTAACTTGACATATTTTCTCACGATGACGATGAACCCAATCGTTTCTACTGACCTTATCCATACTAATCTATCGTAGGGATTAACTCAAACATTTTTATTAAAACACTTTGACAATAATTGTATCGTATTGCGATAACTTCGTGTATAAAAAGACCGCCGCAGATGAGAGTTTATTCACTCAACTCATTCAGCTCGTTCCGGACGGAAAGGGTTAAAGAGAAAGTTAAACATAGAACTGACTCTTAGCAGCCATGTCTATTGGAGACCTCCTAATTAAGGTATTTATTTTTCTTTATTTTAGTAAGTACTAATTTGAACCAACTCCAGTAGTTATATCGTGCTGTTTCAAGAACTGCAAGTCTTGGTATGTCATGTTCGGTTAAAGAATAAGGTTGAGAACTGCTTACTTTCGTACCTAGTTTGATGATTGCAAAATTGATGTTAGAATTTAATTTAGAATAGTGGTATAGTGGATGGCATTTCAGATATGATTCAATAAAAGAGTAGACCTCTTATTGTTCCCACATTGTTTGCACTGGCGATGCTACGGCGTAGCTGCGGGCGTAGCATTTTTCATTATCATTTTACAGATATCTTGCAAGTGGACGGATTATATAATATTTTTTTAATTACATTATAATTTTAGCATTACAGAATACAGGTATTTTGGTTGACATTATTACGTTTTATAAACTAAAAATAAAACCGACGAACATGTTTTGACCAATCGAAAAATCAAGAGAAGATTTTTGTTTTTTAAGGTTCCGTCTGTCTGTCTGTATGTCTGTCTGTCTGTCTGTCTGTCTGTCTGTCTGTCTGTCTGTCTGTCTGTATGTATGTCTGTCTGTCTGTCTGTCTGTCTGTGTGTCTGTCTGTCTGTCTGTCTGTCTGTCTGTATGTCTGTCCGTCTGTCTGTCACAGGGCTGTATCTCATGAACCGTTTGTTGTTGCTACAACAACAAATACAAAAAACAGAATAAAATAAATATTTAAGCGAGACACCCATACAACAAACGTGTTTTTTATAGATAATGGTACGGAACTCGCACTTGGCCGGTTTTTTTAAGTTTTATGCAACAGCTACATAACACTCCTACATATATACAATTTAAATGGGATTCTACACAATATAAAAAAAAAACATCAACATAAAATCACCAGGTAAAAAGATATGTGAGGCCAGACATAAAAACCGGCCAAGTACAAGTAGTTTACACAGCTAACAACTTCAAATAAAGTAATTTTCAGTGATATTTGAACTAAAAAAATGATTACTTCTCCAAATACATTTTCTAAGTCGGTCGATAATTACTCTCAAACTTGCAATGCCCACTTAGCTGTGATAGTTTTACTTTTAAATTCGTTATATATTATGTACTACTACCGTGATTTTTTTTACACCTCAGACCAATAACTTTTAGCTGATAGGGATGGGGACACTTGACTCTGATAAAAATTAGCACTTAACACAAATAAGTTTTTTTTTTCAAGATTTTAATGTACCACTTTGTCGGCGTGACTAATCTAATACTACTAATTCATGCCAAATTAGAGCTTTCTAGCACTAAGCGTCTCTGATCTAAGCTGCGGACGAACGGACGGACATGGCAAAACTTTATGGATTTCTTGTAGACTATGAAACCCTAAAAAAGCATCAAAATATTTAATACTAGCGACCCGCCCCGGCTTCGCACGGGTAGCATGTTATTATACATATAAACCTTCCTCCTGAATCACTCTATCTATTAAAAAAAACCGCATCAAAATCCGTTGCGTACTTTTAAAGATATAAGCAAACATACATACAGACATACAGACGCGGGAAGCGGAAAGCGACTTTGCTTTATACTATGTAGTGATGATATGAAAGGGGGTTCAAAGTATGCTCGGTATCAGTATGAAAAAAACCTGAATCGTTTAAAATTATTTTTTATTTTGTAATACAATTTTTATTACCCTCAAACCATGGAATTACATCTAAAAATAAAATTTTGGTAAAAAATATTTCTGACGATGCCTGAAAAATATGAGATTTTGGCCGTTTTGACCTCGTATTTTTCGGAAAATCAATTATCACGACAATATTTATTCAAATTAGAGAACAAATAGTAATCACTAGGTCCTGGGCTTGGGCTATAGGCTATAGCAGCATAGCAGCCTTGGTAACCCGCGACATGTAAATTGGTAAATTGTCGTGAAAAAGCAACAAACCGGGACGGTCAGTATCCCTGATTTTTTCTTTAATGGCTTCTCTTAAATTCCACAAAGTTGAGTAACATACTCCGTTTATTGTTTCACCATTTTTGGTGTATTCAATCAGCAAAATTTCTTTTGAGACCCAAAACACTATCCTACGACACACTGTCCACTGTATCCTTATTGTGCCCTTGCATGGATTCTTGCCTACTTTTAGAATCATAGTAATGAACCCACCTTTCATCCCCATTAACAATTTGCTTGAAAAAACTTGTCAATCGTCATCACAGAGCTGTAACAACTCGCTACAGCATTCAACTCGAAATTGTTTCTAAGGCGCAGTGAGCATTCGCGGCACCCGTCTTGCACTGAATTTAGGAAGGTTCAGGAGGTCATGAAGAATTGTTTGTACCATACAAACAATTCTACCGACCGGTAGCTTAGTCATCTCTTCAAACATTTCATATTTATTTGGGCATCCTCCAGTACAAGATTACCATTATTTTTACGTTTTCTTCCGTAGTGGAAGTAATCGGTCTACAAGAACGAGGGTCGTATTCAATTTCTTGTTAATTTGTGTTAAATTGACTTGACCGCTTTTGAATTTTAGATGATGACAGTGCAAAAGCATCGTAAACGTCACTTTTTCTTTGAGAATATTCTTAGATTTTTTCCATGTTTTATTCGGTGCTCAATTTTCTTTAACATTATCGCATCGGACATTCCTATCGTCTTCGACTAAGGATTACTAGCAAACCAATGATCACAATAACGTGTTTTTTTATTTCTTCTCTCAGATAACCTAGTTATTTAATGAGTTAATCAAATTACAAAAAACCGATACCGAAAATACATTGAACGCCCCTCGTATATATATTTCGATTCAGGAACCTCCTTTTTTCGTCAGTTTAAATTTTTTGAAAGTAATAGAAAATATATCGCGTAGTTGTTTTCGTAAAATCAAGATTCCGCACCAGAACTGAAATCTTATTTAATTTAGTAGCCTCATGGTACTAACGAAATAAACTGTAGTTTTCTGTAACCCTTGATTAATTATCTTCTGAACCAGATAATACAATAAATTTACGAAACCGAGAAGATATAGAGTGGATTTTTAAACATTTAGTAAGTACATTAAAAAAAATCCTGAATTGGAACATAATACAAATTTTTGATGAGGGGTTTGAGCGTGCTTTTTAAGCACCTCACAAAATAAAACTAAAATACTTTGATTGCAAAGTATTGACTAGTAAAATATACGAGTAGTGCGCTTATTAAACCTTTCAAAGATAGTAGTTCAAAGACAGTTCATGATACAATCTAATTCTCCAGTTTGCCATTGAGGTTGACAGCACAATTTCCGATACAAATAAGTTTTCCGTTGAAAAATAATATTTCAAGACAAGCCTTTGTAAAATTCTCTTTGAGCTAGAAATCAGAGCAGTGCGGTATCACCTATCACATAATAATTACATTGCCATTGGACTCTACTTGAAAGGAATGATAAGTTTTTACTCAATCAAACTATTTTCTAAGGAGTTTCGTTGTGAGTGTCCGTTGAACAGCTTCTGATTCCATAATCAAATTAGCTCGTTGTCAGTTGTCAGCATATTTATTGTATTGTTACCAGAACTTGGGTGGTATAAACTAAATGCAAAATTTCAGTTCAATCGGATACCAACAAATGGACGAAAAAAACAGTGCTAAATATATAAAAGCTTGTAAAACCGGGCGGCTATTTTTTTCGCTTTCTTTTATTCTCATTACATATTTTTTGGTAAATTTATTTTTTATATTTTATTTTTTATATTTATAACTAGCGACTGCCCGGGCTTCGCACGGGTGCAATGCTGATACTAAATATACTACAGAATGTGTTTTTGGAGTACAATTCGTACAATTCCATAGATTTGTAACTGCATTAAAATTAACCCTTATCCACGGTGGGTCCGGCTGCGTAGTATCACACGATTTCTATGATTCATTTTTTATGGAATAGTTAATAATGTTAACTTTTTTAATGAGGGATGACTGAGAGTGTTATAAACGTAAGAGTAGACAAATATAATCAGAAAGCTTTGAACTGCTAAGCTATCGGGAGTTACACGTGTTATTGTAAGTCAACCATAAAAGATAGACATATGCTGTCGTGGGATATTTTTTATATAATTTTAAGGAGAACATTTCCGTCATACATGTTTTTTGTGTAGCTTTAACCATTAAAGTTGCACACGCGACGGAAGCTTAAGAAATGGAGTAACTTCTCCCGTTTTCCCAACATTTCCCTTCACTGCTCTGCTCCTTTTGATTGTAGCGTGATGAAAAGTATACTATAACCAGCTCAGGAGTATGAAAAATAATTGTACCAAGTTTCGTTTAAATCCGTCGAGTAGTTTTTGTTTCTATAACGGTTATACAGACAGACAGACAGACAGACAGACAGACAGACAAAAATTTTACTGATTGCTTTTTTGGCATCAGTTTCGATCCCTAATCACCCCCTGATAGTTATTTTGGAAATATATTTCATGTACAGAATTGACCTCTCTACAGATTTATTATAGGTATAGAATAGATAAAAAATGGTATTTTTGACTATTTGCTAAACGGCAAAACAACTAGACCAATTTTAATAACTCTTTCATTACCATAAGTTATAGTAAATCGAGTAACAATGAGCTAAATTTTATTTCCCAAGAAAATTGCATTAATTTAATCAAAAATTGACCTATAATCTTCATTAATATACCCGTGCGAAGCCGGGGCGGGTACTTAGTATTTAAATAACTTACGGAGCTGTCGATGGCCCTTCACCTCCAGAATCATCTTCATACTGCAAGATTGCGGATAAATCGGAATGTCTTCTCATTTTTACCGCACTAATATGATTTTATGACTTTTTATAACAATTGCAAGAGTTGAAGTTAGATTTTATTGGCACTCACGTCACGATCTCTCTGGGACCGGGAGACGGGATGCGTGAATACTTGCCGAGCGCAACAAGCAATATGCGACGAGCGATCCGAGGTCCCTGCATCCCGGTCCGGCAGATGCTAGGGAGGCAGCTCGATCTGTGGCTTCAGCACGAACCAATATCTTATGGTAAAGATATCGTCAAAACGACGTTTGACGTTACCTTTACCATAAGATTTGACGATTCTTTTACCATGCGATAATGGTTAGTGCTCAGGGCCACCGAGGTTGAGATCATTCAGAGTAGGATCCTACTGCACTTGCGAGCGTGCGCTCGTATGTTTGTCTTGTAAAGCTTTATAGACGAGTTGAAAACTTTACTTTGTAAAACTTTATAATACTTGGTTCAACAGTTATCACTATCACTACATAGTATAAAGCAAAGTCGCTTTCCGCTTCCCGCGTCTGTATGTAATATGTATGTATGTATGTTTGCTTATATCTTTAAAACTACACAACGGATTTTGATGCGGTTTTTTTTAATAGATAGAGTGATTCAGGAGGAAGTTTTATATGTATAATACATGCATAATATAGTAGAGAAACACTGATAATTTTAGAGGTTTCTAATGTGATGTCGTAAATAAACACATTTTTTTGCGCTTACATTGCAAATGCTGGCTGAACCCCACGAGATATATCAAAATAATGTACTACAGTATTGTACACCTTAAAAACGTCTACAAAAAAGTCCACGATGGTATTAGAAATGTCTTACGCACAGCGAAGCGGGCACGGGTCAGCTAGTCTTAGGTATAAACTGCACTTAGATTTTAAGCTGTCAGGGGATTATTTTAAACTAGCAGCCCGGCCCGGCTTCGCACGGGTTTCACGCATAATGAAGATTAATATAGACAATATTTTTATACATTAAGTTACATTACCTATTGAAATTACCGTGAGGACCTCAATTTTTTTTTGAAAATAAACTGTAGCCTTATTAACTCGTACAGCCTTTGTACACTATGTAATGTTATTGTACGAGTAGGAAGTAGGATACTATGGTAGTAGGATTTGTAGGATTTAGTGAAAAGGATCGGATTAAGCTCCGACACAAATAAAAGCTTTGGTTTAGTATAAAAACATTACCTACTAAGTGTCCCTGAATAAGTAATTAGCACTACAGTATGAGACACAACGTCGTTTTTTTTAGTCTTATAGAATACGGCTATAAGACAAAAACTCAATAATTACGTTTTAAAAACCGATTAAAATATATGAGAAAAACTTTGGACGATTCTCTACTGCCTACACAATAGATCGAAGACGATCAATAGTGATTTGTGCTAGCCCCCAAGGATGACAATAGGGAGTTCTCAGCTGATCGGTTATGTGAGACAGTCCTCAGTCCTCTTTGTGAAGGTAGGTAGGAACGTGGATGTGCAGAAACTCCGTCTCGGTGCGTTTTGAAAATGCTAATAAGTTTTATAGAAAGGAAGCGTAGCATTCCTTCTGAAAACTCTTAGATAAGATAGAATACCCAGATTTAAAAAAAGGGCCATGTAAGAGTCGGACTCGCGCACCCAGGGTTCCTTGTCATTATCTATAACAAACGGCAAAAAAACACGTTTGTTGTATGGGAGCGCCACTTAAATATTTATTTTATCCTGTTTTTAGTATTTGTTGTTATAGCGACAACAGAAATACATAATCTGTAATTTCAACTGTCTAGCTATTACGGTTTATGAGATGGCTGTATCTCATAAACCGTAATAGCTAGACAGACAGACGGACGGACAGACAGACAGACAGACTGACAGACGGACAGACATATGGACAGGCAGACGGACAGATAGACGGACAGAAAGACGAACAGACACACTGAGCGTTGATGTTTCAGTCAGTCAGTAACCAAGAATTTTATTAGGTAAAATGTTGGAAATATTGTAATTTTTCGTGATTATTAATATCATCATCATACAGATCTCTCTCTAGGTCACTGCCACCAAAATATTTGATGTCTCTTTCCGAAAAATAAATAGTAGGTACACCAACATACCAAGCCAAAATCAATTTCTAACTTCTAATCTTCCGTGAAAAAGCGCGCTAAGAGCAATTTGCTCACGCAGAAAATTATTGCCCTTTTTTTTGGTGGTACTGATTTCTTATCGTCTCAAGCGAATAGGTACCATCCTAACTGACAGCCTCACAGCTCACTTGGTAGTAACTCTGCCTTAAGAGGCTCCCAGTCGCTGATTGCTCTTTTTCGAAACGAAAAAAGAAATACTTCTGAACAAGCCACATCTCCTATTTTTATAAGTATATTACATCAGGTTCCTACCTAGATTTCTATTAAGCTGAAAACATAATAGCAGAAACTTTTCATGATAAAGATATTATTTCAAAATGATACGTTTTAGAATTTATGATCGAAATATTTTATATACCTACTATTAAAATCAACTTGTGATTTATTGTTAAAGATAGGTAATATGTAGATCTATATTTCTATTAGAATAGACTTTTGATAAGTAATTATACATAATTTATTCGAAAAGCTAAGGCGGACCACGCTCCGACGTGTGTTTGTCGTCATTGCAGCGGTCGGTAGGATTATTTATCGAAGTGATTAAAGATAGGTACATTTTTATTCACTTAAACTATACATTATAAAATAGGAGATGTGGCTTGTTCACAAGTATTTATTTTTTCGTTTCGAACAAAAACAATCGTCGACTGAGAGCGCCTTAAGCGCTGTAGGTTGTGTGATGAACATAGATGTTTGCTCTGTGTCTGGGTGTTAGTATGTATCTTATTGTCCACATTTGTACTTGAAACCCTTTCAGGTACAAATAAAAGCAATGTGAAGGTTAGTACATATCAGTGGTAGGAACGTTAGTAAAAAGACACTTATATCCAAACAGTGTAAGGGTGAGGAAATCTTATTTTTACCCTTCACACTAGTGTTGTAGTTAGTAAAATTATTTCCTAACCGTAACATCAGTGTGATAGAGCAGTGTGAAGGTGAGTTGGGCGCGATCTTATGTATGTATTTACAAAAAAAAAAGTATTTAAGTATTCTATCAGTTATCTAGTTCCCATAGTACAAGCTTTGCTTAGTTTGGGGCTAGATGGCGATGTGTAAAATGTCACCAATAATTATTTATTTATTTAAAAACTATTCACCCTCTTTCTCTTGACCCAACTCACACACCGCAAAGTACTGCTGCGATCTCGTGGTGAAGTAGCCTTCTGAAGGCCGTGTACCATCGCGCGGTAATTTGCTAATCGCGCGCTCATCCGTGTACCTAAGTTTTTTTTTGCAAAACAGGTTATTGAATAGGTATGTCTTACTAAATAATTTATTCGGTAATTAGTTATTAAATACGTAAAAACTCTAAAGTCAAGTAGACAATTTTTTTTTTGTTTTTTTAGCAATTTTTTACTATTTGGTAAAACCACATACATATATTTTACGTCGGATTTGCATGAAAAGTATACCTTTGGGGTTCCTTTGTATTGATCTCACATTAGAGTTATTTTTTAAGATGTTACGTTTATTAATAAGTGGAAATATAAGTATTTGAAGTAGTGTAATCAATTTGCTCAAGAATAAGGCGCGTCTAATAAAATTGAACAGTAAAAGTCGTGTCAAATATAATTTTTGTAGATGTTAATTCTCCGTTCAAAACTAACTTTATGAGACATAGTTTTGGTCGTGGTCTCTTGTAAAACTACATATCTACTTTACCAGGTCACCCGTATTTCACGAGCAAAGCTCATCTTGTCTCAGACTGACCTGTTTCCGGGCTAAGGTAATAGGAAATTGCGAATTGTAAGCACGGGGCGTGCAGAGCCTATTGCCGTAACAAAAGCATCATGTGCCTCGTGTAGTAATTAGTACCTACCTATTTCTATTTCAGTGACTCTGTTGTGTTTGTAGTCTGAATACTATTAAGACACGTGTACCAAGGTACTTCATAGTTCCACAGCTCTGAAATTCTGGGGCGGTGGTTCCAAATGACTACTAATCAGATGAGACCACTCACATGCAAAATCATCATAATTTGTATGCCCTTATCCAATCCAATCTTTAACTTACAATGTTCATGGGATCACAATTTTTTTTTTTTAAATATCACCTATGTTTCTCGCTGATAATGTAGCTTTTGATAGGTAAAATAATTTTGAAAGTTGGTCCAGTAGTTTTTAGTTTATCCATTACAAACAACTATACAAATTTTACTTCTACATAAGTAAAAAAACTTGCTTTTATTCGCGTCTAGATTCAGGAAATCTTTATCGTAAAATATTAATGAAAATAAAAATTTTTTTTTGAGAAAACGTAGTCTATGTCCGTTTCAGGACTTGAAACAATCTCTAGGTATATGAAATATCATCACAATCGGCCTAGCGGTTTGGCCGTGATAACGTCATAGATAGACAGACAGAGTTACTTTTGCATTAATAATATTAGTATAGAATTATGCGTTGTTTGTAGAACTAGGCTTTGGAATCTTACTTACTTACTTACAGAGCTACTTTCGCGTTAATAATATTGGTAAGGATAGTACTGTAGATATAAGTTTGATTATAATAATCTTGATTACCATAATAATGCCTTACTATAATAATAATTTATAGATCATCAAGACAATAAATTGTGGGATGGAATGGAAATCCTGTAGATACCAAGAAAAAACTTTAACTACTTTTTGTCTATTTACGTAGGCTCTATGTCTATCTCTATGCCTGGCATCTTCACTATCATCAAGTTCCGGCGAAGACATTGCCCGGGATTTTATTGAGCATGTACTGAGAATACCCAACCCCGACAAGATCCTTAATTCAGTGCTTGGAAGATTGGAGAGGAACAAGCAACAGGGGCTCAACCGAGCACGCTCCACTGGAGATGACTCTGATTGCAAGGACCCTGTAGAGGTAAGATGATATATCATACATAGCTCACAGTGGACTTATGAAAATAAATATCTAACTGTAAGAAGTTGAAAGCTGATCTCTTTTAAGAAATCTGTAATGCGCGGCTGACAGTTAAGACGAGTAATAAATGTTTTTGATGAAGGCAGAATCGTTTTTTCTCATAACGATTTCTCATAACCGCAAAACAAACAGTTTTGTTTTTTATGACAAAGACAACTTAAGGATATAATCTAGATAAATTACAGACAGAAACACGATTGGTGAAACTTTTATATTATTCTATATCTATATTCTAGATAGATTTATTTTCAAAAGTTGGCTCTTCAAAAACACTAGTTTCGTTTTTAATCAAAACTATGAATAGCTAAACGGTTAATTTTTATACAATTCGTTAGATAATCATACTAGCTAATAAAATTACAGATAGTTTCTTTTTAAATTTGATGGTTTTCAAGATTTATCAGTTTTATCACTTTTTCCGTCTTATCCGGGTAGACCCAGCCCATACAAAAAGTCAAAAATTTCACTTATCACCTTAATATACCATTTTAAGAGTTAAGACACCTAAATCTAACTCAGTGTTATTAAAGGTCAGTGGAAACAGTCTAACAAGTTAAACGGAATATTTCAAATAGGCACTAACAAAACCAGTGATGTTTTCAAACAAACGTTTCGAAATTAGTGTAGATAATATTGTGAGGAAGCAGACAATGTCTGCAATAAAATACCTACACTAATTTCTTAATTACTTAAAATGTCTAGATTAAGGAATAATTGAGGGAATTCTGACCTACTAACCTGTACGAGCGTGCAACCAACCTATTATAATCTAACAATGTAACAAAGTGTAAGCAAGGTACAAAGATTATCATCAGATGCTCATTATAAATTGCATCAGAATTCAAATTCAAATTCAAAAAACATTTATTTCAATAAAATCACAAGAATCACTTTGAAACGTCTTAGGACTAGGTGAAGCTACGCCGATTCCTCGCGACAAAGCCTAGAAGAATCAGGCAACAAACACGGCTTGGGGTCTACCTTTTTTCAATGATCCTTTCCATAATGCTATGTAGAGCTCCAGTCCCATTGATTGTCTCGAAACGACAGCAAAACAATATAAAACGTGGCAATTAGCCATCATCGTCATTTTATTCTCCTTTTCCCAATGTGGGGTCGGCACAACAATGTTGATAGCTTTTTCTGAACTTGATATTTTTTCAGGGACTGCCAGAATACACGGAGTCGCTACAAGCTTCCAGAGAAAGGGACTTGAGGCAACTCGGAACACAGGTAAGTTTTAAGGGGGCTCTGAGCTCAGGCTCAAGGCTCAGAACGGTCGGACAGTGATATTTGTTAAAACTATATTAGACTAGCTTTTAACCGTGACTTCATCCTCGAAAATTCAGTACCTACCCACTAATGAAGATCTACAGACAATTGAAATAATAATTAAATATGACTCGCTGATAATTTATCTTTTGAAAGGTGAAATAATTTTTAAAATTTGTCTCGTAGTTTTTAGGGTTCCGTACCCAAAGAGTAAAAACGGGACCTTATTACTAAGACTTCGATGTTCGTATGTCTGTCCGTCTGTCTGTCACAGGGCTGAATCTCATGAACCGTGATAGTAAGACAGTTGAAATTTTCACAGATTATGTATTACTGTTGCCGCTTTAAGGCGCTGCCAGTCGACGATTGTTTTTGTTCGAAACGAAAAAATAAATACTTGTGAACAAGCCACATCTCCTATTTTATAATGTATAGTATATGTGAATAAAGATGTACCCATCTTTAATCACTTCGATAAATAATCCTACCAACCGCTGCAATGACGACAAACACACGTCGGTGCGTGGTCCGCCTTAGCTTTTCGAATAAATTAATGATATAAATTATTTATAATTACTTATCAAAAATCTATTCTAATAGAAATCTAGATCTACATATTACCTATCTTTAACAATAAATCACAAGTTGATTTTAATAGTAGGTATATAAAATATTTCGATCATAAATTCTAAAACGTATCATTTTTAAATAATATCTTTATCGTGAAAAGTTTCTGCTATTATGTTTTCAGCTTAATAAAAATCTAGGTAGGAACCTGAAGTAATATACATAAAAAAATAGGAGATGTGGCTTGTTCAGAAGTATTTCTTTTTTCGTTTCGAAAAAGAGCAATCAGCGACTGGGAGCCTCTTAACAACAAATACTAAAAACAGAATAAAAAAAAAATTAAGTGGGGCTCCCATACAACAAATGTGTTTTTTTTGCCGTTTTTCATAGATAATGGTAAGGAACCCTTTGTGCGCGAGGCCGACTCGCACTTGGCCGGTTTTTTAAGTTTGATATTGCAGAACTTCGTCATTTATTAAACATTATTTTATGGGAGAACATTATTATACTTCCCGTTTGTTCCCATTTAAATTTGAGAAAAAAATACCACCTCTAATGGTTCATGTAATTTTGTATTGGACTTCTAAGAAAATGAAGTCGTTTTATTTTAGGTTTATATTTCTACTAGCTAACACGGCGAACTTCGTATCGCTTTAGAATGTTAATTTCCCGTTCCCGATCCCACTCCCGTTCCCACTCCCGTTCCCGTTCCCGTTCCCGTTCCCGTTCCCGTTCTCGTTCCCGTTCCCGTTCCCGTTCCCGTTCCCGTTCCCGTTCCCGTTCCCGTTCCCGTTCCCGTTCCCGTTCCCGTTCCCGTTCCCGTTCCCGTTCCCGTTCCCGTTCCCGTTCCCGTTCCCGTTCCCGTTCCCGTTCCCGTTCCCGTTCCCGTTCCCGTTCCCGTTCCCCTTAAAATAGAACTTAGAACCAGGAGACGGACAAAATCCTATGTCCGTCTACTGGTTCTAAGCTACCTCCCCACCAATTTTCAACGAAATCGGTTCAGCCGTTCTTGTGTTATAAATGGTGTAACTAACACGATATTTTTAGGTCATCTATACTATAATATTATAAAGAGGAAAGATTTGATTGTTTGTTTGTTTGTTTGTTTGTTTGTTTGCATCGAATAGGCTCCGAAACTACTGGACCGATTTGAAAAATTCTTTTACCATTAGAATCCTACGTTATCCGGGATATATATGTATATATTTATACAACACTAGTTTTTAATTACCAAAAAAAATAATAACGTATTGTCAGTGTCTGTTACTAATTAAATTTAAGTAGTTAAAACTTAAATTAAAAAAGTATAAATAATATCCTTAAAAAAACACAATATTTAGTTAACCGTTTATTCATACGCACCTACCACATAGCTACTCATATTTTCACGATTCTATCCATTCATAAATAGCTCGCCGTCTCCGTTGTAATTTGTGTAGTATTTTCTAGTACTGAGACCATAAATTAGTGCCAATTTTCGGTTAAAAAGAAACCTCGATAACTTTGTGATAGTGCAATAATAAATCATGCTGACAGTGCTCAGATCATAAGAAGCTTCTGCTGCAACGGTAATTTTTTTTTTCGATATATTAAAACTATTATTGTATAAAGAATTATTATAATTCATCAGGGATAACTTATCCCTGATCAACATAGGCTATAGAATATTTTCAAAAACGTTAGGGATCCGTATGAAAACTTCGATAATGTAACCCAAGGTGTGAAAAATAATCCAAAAAAAATCCTTATATCGCGTACGCTGCGGAAATTGTTGACAATAGAGCAAAGTAATGTTCTACATGTTTAAAGAAGACATCAATATCTACAAATAAGTCAATAATACTATATGTCTAACTATTAGGGATCCGTATGAAAACTTCGATAACGTAACCCAACGTGTGATTCAAAAGCAAAAATAAACCTTATATCACGTACGCTGCAAAAATTATTGACAATAGAGCAAAGTAATTTACTACAGTTTTAATTTAAAGAGGACGTCAATATCTACAAATAAGTCAGCAATACCATATGTCTAACTATTAGGGATCCATAATGATCCAGGGATCCATGGTAATTTGTTCAGATGGTTTACGTCCTACGTTGAAAACCGATCACAAGCTGTCACGATAAATGGCTTATTATTCCATTAATATTATTCCATCCGGGGTCCCTCAAGGATCTCTGCTAGGACCTTTGTTATTTAATATTTTTATCAACGATATTACTTCATGTTTCTTACATTCGCAATTCCTGCTATATGCTGATGACATGAAAATCTTCAAACAAATAAATTCTTTTAATGACTGTTGCTTACTACAACAAGACCTCATACGATTCGAAGAGTATTGCCAACGGAATAATCTTGATCTCAACGTCTCCAAATGTCACTCGATCACATTCACACGGAAATTTTCTGTAATTGAGCATTTTTATAAACTCAAAAACACTGAACTTAAACGGTTAAATGAAGTCCGAGATTTAGGCATAATACATGATTCAAAACTATTATATGAGAAACACATTGACCACATAGCTAAAAAAGCCAATAAGGCTATGGGATTCATCAAAAGATCCTGGTCTCAGTTCTCCAACGTCAAAGCTGTTAAAGTTCTATATTGCTCGTATGTACGTAGCATCCTAGAATATTGTTCACAAATTTGGAACCCACAATATGATGTATACATCAATAGATTAGAGTGTGTTCAACGCAAGTTCATGAGATTCCTTCAGTACAAGTGCAAAACAAATGATCTGAGTTATGCAGCAAGGCGTAGAAGGCACCATATGATACCACTTGAGGAGAGAAGAATAATGTCTGACATCTCTACCGTAGTTAAGATTGCACAGTCCCATATTGAGTCCCCACAACTTCTCTCCTTGATACGGTTACGTGTTCCTTCAAGAAGCGTTAGGATACCCTCTCTCTCTCTTTATATTCCTCATTGCGCAACTAATTATAGGCAAAATTCCTTTATCATAAGATCGGCAAATTATTACAACGAGCTGGTTGGCTTTCCCGAATTAGATCTTTTTAATTCTAAACCTTCTTCCTTTAAACGCGCTATTTCCAATCGTTGGTTTGATTCGGTTCAATAACTGTTTATCATAGGTTATTTTTGTTTTATATTAATTTCTAGCTAGATTTTTAAGTTTTTTCATTTTCTCTCAAACAAGTTATTCTTTTTTTTTAATTCCTATAGGCGAAAACATAATGTATTGGTTATTAGTTTCATTAAGTGTTTTTTATTTAGATTGTAAAACTGTTTGTTTTCCGAATAAAATAAAATAAATAAAAATATGAAAACTTCCATAATGTAACCCAACATGTGAGTAAAAAGCAAAATAATATGAGTGTAATAATCTATAGGTACTTACTAATGTTATTATGAGGAAAGATGTTTTGTATATTTGTATGGAATAAATCCAAAAACAACTGGATCGATTTCAAAAAATCATTTACCATTAGAATGCTACATTATCTCTGAGTAACATAGGCTATATTTATTGTTTGAAAAAAAAAATAGGGATCCCTATTAAAACTTCGATAATGTAACCTTGGGTAAAAAAATACCCATAAAATCGTTATAATACGTTACTCCCGTGCGGGCGGACTGCTAGTTCATAATAATTTAAAGTCTATTTTAGACTGTTCCTCGGCCAATTTTAATATCTGTGAGTCAATTAAAAAGCGGTCATTACCAAAACAATTCCTTATTTAATTGTATGTTTGTTCTAGGTGTGCAAGAGGCATAACAATAAAACAACCGGACAAGTACGAGTCGGATTCGCGCACAAAAGGATCCTTTCAATTATCTATAAAAAAACGGCAAAAAATAACGTTTGTTGAGCCTCACTTAAATGTTTATTTTATTCTGTTTTTAGCATTTATTGTTATACTAGCAGTCCGCTAGTGTAATAATGATTTTGTGTGTAATTTTTTTACACCTTGGGTTACATTATCGAAGTTTTAATAGGGATCCCTATTTTTTCTAGAAATGAATATAACCTATGTTCATCAGGGATAATGTAGAATTCTAATAGTGAAAGAATTTTTCAAATCGGTCCAACAGTTTCGGAGCTTATTCGATGCAAACAAACAAACAATTAAATCTTTCGTCTTTATAATATTATTATTAGTATTAGTATAGATTATAGCGGCAATAGAAATACAGCATCTGGGAAAATATCAATTATCGCTATCACGGTTCATGAGATACAGCCCTGTGACACACAGACAGACAGACTGACAGACGGACAGCAGAGTCTTAATAATAGAGTCCCGTTTTTTCTTAATAATAGAGCCTTTGGGTAAGGAACCCTAAAAACAAACACCATGAACGCGAAACTCTATATTTACCTACTCGATCTGCGAGATCATTAACTTCTCTAAAGCTAATAATAAACTTGCAATATCACCTTTGCTGAATCTGTGATTTCCGTGTCCAAGTTCATTACAACCATAAAAATGTTCAAATTGCAGTAAAACATAAAGTGAAAACTAGAAAGCAGATCTTGGTAAAATGGATCCGCTAAAAAATGTAGGCACTAAGTATATACCTACCAATGTCGTTGAGTGCTAGGATAATGAAATTGAAAGTAGGTTTTAATGTATCTCTAAAATATATAAAACTAGCTGACCCGTGCCTGCTTCGCTGGGGGACAGATAGTTTCACATCTGGTATTACAATCTTCAAAATAAATTATAGCCTATATGTTGCCGAAGACTAATAGCTACATAACAAAAAAAGTTTCATAAAAATCTGTCCAGTAGTTTTTGCGTGAAAGCCTGACAACAGACAGACAGACAACAGACAAAAATTTCAAAATGTTTTTTTTTTGGTTTGTGTTACTTGTATAAAGACCCCTACGGGTATTTTTTTTAGTTTTTATTCAATGAACAGAATTGAACTCTTCTACAGTTTTATTATATGTATAGATGTATAGATTCTCGTGTTACAGTGTTTGTAACCAAACTCCTCCGGAACGGCTTGACCGATTTAAAAAAATATGTAGGTATATTCAGTAGGTCTGAGAATAGGTCGTACGGTATTTTTTATATCCCTAGGTGGCGTAAAGTTCGGGCAAAGCTGGAAGTGCTTTTTTCTGTGGGATATTTAAATTTGGCAGGACAACGTCTGTCGGTACAGCTAGTATTATGTATTATAATAATTACGTTTCGTTCAATTACTACCTTAATATATTATTTACATTTTTATTATTTATATATTCAATTCATTGCATTTGTGTTCTCTCATGATGACTAAAATTTGTCCTTCATCTTAAATTATGTTAAACACTTGTTACACGTTGAGTTATCCGGGGTTCCGGAGTGCTAGGATCTTTAATTTTGAAAGTAATCTTTCTAGTTTTAGGGTTTCGTAGTCTATAAGAAACCCTTATAGTTTCGCCATGTCCGACCGTCCGTCTGCAGGTTAAGGTAATAACATAAGACAGAAGGACCCTTAAAGTAGGGACTGAATAAATTAACCGACTTGGTATTACATGGATCTTATAACCTTTTACGCTAGAAGAACTGAGTTGCGTTGCAAGACTTGGCTTTTTTTACAAGTTATGTTTTTGATAGCATCTCATTTCTTTTCGTAGATGATCCTACTTTTTAGGGTTCCGTACCCAAAGGGTAAAAACGGGACCCTGTTACTAAGACTCCGCTGTCTGTCTGTCTGTGATTTTTATTGCCGTTTTTTATTGTATAATGCTACGGAACCCTTCGTGCGCGTGTCCGACTCACACTTGGCCGGTTTTTTTCCTTTCCGGTACCTTTTACTATCATTCCGTTGAGCATTTTTTACAAGTTACCTTTGAACATAATCATATCTAGGTACCTAACTGCAAATGTAACTTTGTAACTTTTTTTCTTTGGGATTACAAAGTTATTTACGCAGTTGGTATATCTAGAAAACTGGACCGAAATTGCTGCTAGAAATCTGCTAGAAGTGCCTTAAACTTTGATGATCGGTCATTCAGTCAGTGAGTGAGTGAGTGAGTGAGTGAGTGAGTGACAAAATTAAAAACTTTGACTAATTATAATTCATAAACTACTGGTTCAAATTAAATGAAATTTAAAATATACTGTGTTTATACAATGCCTGTTTGGTTACTGAAAATTCAGGCTTCTAGTTTTATCCATAACAAAGTTATAGGGGGTCGAAAATGGCCTGAACTGCTTCGAGAAAAGGATGGTACGGCCGTGACGCTTTTTTTTGCTCGGCTTGGCTGCTCGACATGGCGGGGTTTTCAGACGGGGTTACAGATCAGTTTTCTTAGTATAAATACCATTGAAAATTACTTACTGTAACGTTGTTAGCTGTGTTAATTACGAAACCCTCATTGCGCGTGGCCAACACGCACTTGACCGGTTTTCTGATTGAATAATAATACCAATATCAGTGAGACCTCATTAGTGCGTCGCGTTGCGTAATCGCAACAGATCAACGAGTTTTGTGTGTTTTGGTGTGGCATATAAAATGCGTTATCTATATAAACAATATATAATATAGCGGGAGAGTTTGTTTTGTTTGTTTGAACGCGCTAAAACCGAAAAAAACAAAAAATTAAAAATCAGTCGCAAATTACCACAAAAAAGAATTAGAAATTACTACAATTACTAAAAAATTACTACAAATCCTTAATTTTCAAATGTTTTAATCTTTATTCTGCTATTCGGGGCGGAGATAATTTCAACAAATCGAAAATCACGAAAATCTATCTATCCGTTCTCAATATATACTCGTATTACGTATTAACAAGTCTATCATAGTATTATAACCAACTACTAAGCGACGACACAACACAACGCACTAATAAAGCCTCTCTATCAGTGTTAGGAACAAACAAAAAAATATACTTACCCAGGTAAATTTCTTGAGGTTATGTCAGACAACCATCAGAAAAATATTACTATCTTTAACCGCAACAGATAAAATAAATAGGAAAACTTTCAAGAAGCGAGGAAAAGGCAGATTTTTTTTAAATACCTGTGTTCCAGATGCATTATCCCATTTGTCATCTGGAGAGAAAAATCAAGAAACTAAATACAAACGAGTATGAATACAGGCCTGCCTATTACGAAGAAGTTAGGTGTACGATGCCGTCAAGTGAAGATATTGGAGTAACAAATGAGGTAAGTTCCTCAGAATGATAGAAAATAACTAAAGATATAGTTACTATCACTACATAGTTTATAGCAAAGTCGCTTCCCGCTTCCCGCGTCTGTAGGTATGTATGCTTATATCTTTAAAACTACACAACGGATTTTGATGCGTTTTTTTTAATAGATAGAGTGATTCAGGAGGAAGGTTTATATGTATTAAACCCGTGCAAAGCCGGGGCGGGTCGCTGGTATTATATAAATAAGGAATTTACTATTTTTTCTTCCTGTTTGTAATAATTAGACTTGTATCTAACGTTGACGCAATAGTGCAGCCTCCCTGTATTATGACTCCTTGTAGAATAAACCTAAAGGACCTTAAGTTCGAATTTTAAAAAGGTTTAGCCGGAGAGAATGAAAGAGAGAATGGTGGATGATTAATCATGAATTGTATTTAAACATGATGTGAGTAATTATTCTAGAATTTGGTAGGTAACCTACGAAACTTTAGTATGTAAGATTTTACACAACAATTCAGTAAATATAATATTCCATGTAAATTCTTTCACGTTGTTCACTGGTTTTATCTTAATAATTCTTCTTAAAAAGGGTAATGGCCGTTGGTAAAACGAAGGTTATTCATAGCCAACGCGGAGCTTGGCGGAGCGGATCATGAATTGACCAATCACAGTGATTAAAAGAGTTGACCCAAAAATTACGCAATTAATTAAAACGCACCCTTGGTCTTACAAAAGTCTGTAATTTTTATAAGTGCAGGATAATTCAATAAATACAAATAAACAGTTATTGAAGATCACAATGTACTTAACATGTGATGAACATCTTAATTTTTTCTACAGCCACAAGTCTAGAAATATTTACCTATCAATGGTCACTTCCTCACTCACGTTTTGCTAAAAGGCAATGGCCAATGACTTTGTAAATAAGCTTACTGATCGGCCTGGGGTATGCTAAAAGCGTAAGTAGGAAATCGTAAAACATACACACAAATTTAATTAGTTTGAAAAATTTCAGATTTGTTCGAGTCTCGGCTTTTCTTGCGTCCAGTGGAATAAAACGATCCATCTTACAAGAAGACGGTACTCCAGGTAATTTGATGTCTTTGTCTTCATAGTTTAGTTTCCTACTACGGCTTCCCCAATTATCGTGGAACCAAGATACGCTCTGAAAGATGTATTTAAATGCGGGAATAACAATCGTGAGCATTTTTACAAATTTTGGCAAATGCAACTTTAGTTATGATGAAATATTATGGTGATAGCGAACAGACCTGATGACGAAGTTGGAAGATGTCTCATAAATAGTCTACACAGTAATAAATATCTCACCAGCTTCATCTATCCATAGTGGCTTGGAGGGCATCATGAGATATTTTGTGTCCAGCGTTGAGCGAATTTCATAAGAGACTATCTTTTTTAATGCCCTTGTAATTTCAACATTCTGAATCAGCTACAAAGACGGTGGCAATTTTGTATAACAGCTGGTCTGATTGGGCCTGAGTGGGTTGCGCCCTTTGGCTCGTATTCCAACAACCGGTATTACCGGTACAGTAATCATGAGTAATTCGAAGTTGTCTCCATCTTTTATGATTCAATATTTGAGATCTTGCGAAGACATATTGGAAGACTAGCTGGCCCGCATCAGACTTTGTCCTGTACATATTTTAATAATCGCATAGAAAAAAGCACTTGCTGTCAACTTCCAATTGTTTCCCTATAAACCTTGTCCTGGTAAAATAAATTTCGAGTACCGACCATAGTAGGCTCAACTATTTTGGTAGAATGCGGTGTTATGACAACTGAATGTTTTCGGTCTGAGAGTCTATTTTTTTCCATCTATACCAAAATCATTCTTTTTGCGTTTTTTTATCATTTAGGGGATGTTTTTTGGATTATAAGTACCCCTTATTTTTATTCAGATTTTTATCTACCTACTTTCTACAGCAAATTTCGTCTTAATCAGTTTGGTCGTTTAGTCCTGTTTTGATTAGGAAACAAACGTAGTCTTGTTTCGTAATTCTTTTCACAAACTTTCCCAATATTATTAGGATAGGATAAGATTAAGATATTAGGATTAGGAATTAGGATAGGATCAGGAAGGATAGTCTTGTTTTCACTCTGAGGTCACGTAAAATTTACACGTGGATGCAGAAATTAGTCCAAGGAAATTAGCATTTTCTTCCGGCACCACATTTCTAAAGCATGAATACGGTATCGATCGACCTTGTTCAGTACACATTATTCTGTTTCGTAATGTAAAATAGAGAACAAGGATGTTAAATAGCCTCAGTATTTTATAAAAGAGTTTAGAAAAAATATATTTTAAGTTTATTTATGTAAACATTAAATTATTAATAAATAACTGGTGTTTCGTAAGAAATCTCCTTTAATTTATTAAAACTATCAATTTGCAACTGACCTACTTTATTTTTTATTTTATTTAAAAAAAATAAAAGGAATGCCAAAATGACCTTTCAAAGCAAAACATTTTCTCTCTGGTGTTCTCAACAAGTACCTTAGCTGCTAGCTTATTTTGTAAAAACTATTTTTATCATGCAATGCAGTTTAGGTAGTCTCTACAATTTATGAGAATACCAATTTCATAGTAACTATTATAGAATCTATGTAGGTATAAGCAATATAAATGTTATGATGAATGCAGAATCGTTTTTTCTCAATAACAGCAAAACATAGAGTTTTGTTTTTCATGACAAAGACAACTTAAGGATATAATCTAGTTAAATTACAGACAGAAACACGATTGGTGAAACTTTTCCTGATAGATTTATTTTCCAAAGTTGGCTCTTCAAAAACACTAGTTTCGTTTTTAATCGAAACTTTGAATATCCAAACAGCTCATTTTTATATAAATCGTTAGATAATCATACTAGCTAAGTAAATTACAGATAGTTTTTTTATTAAATTTGATGGTTTAAAGTTAATGCAGTTTTATCACTTTTTCCGTCTTATCCGGGTAGACTCAGCCTATACAAAAAGTCAAAAATTTCACTATTCACCTTAAAAGCGATAACATGATAAACATAGTTTTAACGAAATGCCAGCTGGGTTGTATTGTGAGAGCCTGAAATTGCAATCTAAAAATATGATTAGACAAAGTATAGCGTATTCATTTAAGGCGAGTAATTAATGTGTTTAATGAATGCAGAATCGTTTTTTCTCAATAACCGTAAAACATACAGTTTTGTTTTTTTATGACAAATATAATTTAAGGATATAATCTAGATAAATTACAGACAGAATCACGATTGGTGAAATTTTTCTCGATAGATTTATTTTCCAAAGTTGGCTCTTCAAAAACACTAGTTTCGTTTTTAATCAAAACTATGAATAGCTAAACAGTTATTTTTATATAATTCGTTAGATAATCATACTAGCTAAATAAATTACAGACAGTTTCTTTTTAAATTTGATGGTTTTCGAGATAATGCAGTTTTATCACTTTTTGCGTCTTATCCAGGTAAACTCAGTCCATACAAAATGTCAAAAATTTCACTTATCACCTTAAAGTCAAGTTTCCATTGGCCAAGACTCTCTTCATAGTTACCCACATGATTTACCTCAATGGTATTCGTGGTATATGAGATCTGTATGTTGATTTGGAACAAATAAATATTTTGTTTTTCTAGCTTTGATATACTTAGTGCCATTGGTAATGAGGTAATCCACGTGAGATTTTTTATTATGTGTTTATCAGCCAATATGAATAGTAGAGACATGAGAACGTAAAATTTCCCTTCACTCTACTACTTGTAGGTTGTAGTGCCGAGCGGTAGTGTCTAAGAAACGAAAGGCGTTATGTGATTTGGGTGCGTGAGATACACCAACATCATCAAAAAACCAAGTTCCGAAGCCAAGTTCGAGTCGTACTCGCGCACAAAGGGTTCCGTATCTATAAAAAACAACAAAAAACACGTTTGTTTTATGAGAGCCCCACTTAAATATTTATTTTATCATGTTTTTAGTATTTGTTGTTATAGCGGCAACAGAAATACATAATCTGTGGAAATTTTAACTGTCTAGCATATATAGGTTCATGAATACAGCCCTGTGACAGACAGACGGACAGACGTACAGACAGACAAACGGACAGCGAAGTCTTAGTAATAGGGTCCCGTTTTTAACCACCTACGGAACCCTAAAAATCACCTTTCACGAATCAGCTTAATCGCGCCTTAGCAACCATTGACTATCTTAGGATTAGGAAACCCTTTTGTTTCATAACATGGTAGTTCGAAGGCGGCCGAGATGTGATATTTTGTTTTTTTCCATTGACACACACTGTGTGTCGGTTCGTAAAAGAATGTACCAATCATAGACTATAGATTGTTCCTGAGCTGAGATCTCGCTGTTTGACATTTTGTTTTCGATACTATAATCTTCTATCTCACAGCTCAGTTGGTAGTAACTCTGCCTTCTGCACTGTAGGTTGTGGGTTCGATCCCCACCCAGGGCAAATATTTGTGTGATGAACATAGATGTTTGTTCTGTGTCTGGGTGTTAATATGTATAATAAGTATGTATTTACAAAGAAAGTATATAAGTATTCTATCAGTTATCTGGTTCCCATAGTACAAGCTTTGCTTAGTTTGGGGCTAGATGGCGCTGTGTGTAAAGTCCGCCAATATTTATTATTATAATTATTATTTTCTTATATATAAAATTCTCGTGTCACAATGTTAGTTACCTTACTCCTCCGAAACGGCTTTACCGATTTTTACCAAATTTTATATGCATATTCAGTAGGTCTGAGAATCGGCTACTATCTATTTTTCATACCCCTAAGTGATAAGGATGGCGTAAAGATCGGGAAAAACGGAAAGTGCTTTTTTCTGTGGGATTAATGACATTTGACAGGACAACGTCTGTCGGGACAGCTAGTAATCTTATAAAAACCGTGTTGGCCGAGTGGGTAAGGTACCTACCTCGTTTTATTTCGAAGGTCGTGGGTTCGAATTTCGGCTCGCATCAATGGATTTTTCTGTTCGAAAAATTTATGGATGGATGGAAAACATCGTGAGGGATTTCCTCAATACATAAAATAAATATACATATATAAATAGGATCACGACTGTAATTCCCAAGTACGGTAGACATCCTTTCAGATCACATCATCCTGATCCCAATTTTATCCCCTACTTATTTTTTTCTGTGTAACTTTCTCGTTTTCGAGATGTTTATTTTATGGTTGTTGTAGTTTATTTTTTTTTACAAAATGGTTTTCTTCAATGTACCTTGGTACAATCAATTATTTCCCTTGTACTTTCAGTGACTGCTGGGAGACCAGGACGATGGTGATTCCGGCTGGCTGCGAGTGTATGTGGCCAGTACACAAGCTCGGCGACATGAAACTGCATGTGTAGTATAACCTTACTAGAGACACGTGACAAGTTCGTGGTTACACGTAACATGTAACACGACGATGACCATTACCACGATGTTCCTGACAAAAATTGACGTCTGCCATACAAATAATAATTCATATAAAATTTATAAGTGGAGTGCACAATTTAGGGCGATCCAATAGAATAACTGGAATCTCTAAATACAAGTGCATTGCCCTATTTCCCGTCTGGAAACTAAGTACCTACATATTAAATGAATTTCTATCATTTCATTCTGATTTTATCATTTTATACAAATTTATTTATCCCAGCAAGTATTCTCATCAGACATTAGACAGAAGGCGCCGGCGCGTGTTGTAAGCCCTTTGCAACATGTTTTTCTACATTATGTTGTGCCGACCCCACATGAAGACAAGAAGATGATGCAAATTTATCATTTTATTATTTTATTGCTACTTTGTATGGCAATTGAATGTTTATAGACTCGTCATTGGTAGCCACGATTTTAGTATCCCGCAACTTTTATATCAGTACTTATGACTTACCCATTAAGGAGTAAGCCCACTGCAGAGCATGCTGTGCATGGCACGCAACGCATCTTAGCTGCGTGGGTTAATTTGTTTGACAACGTGAGTCTACATGAGACACGTGAGTCTACAACACGAAAAATGCAAAAAAAAAATGAGTTTATCCATTACAAACATAAAACAAACAATACAGACAACAAAAAATCAAATCTTTCCTCTTTATAATATTAGTATACCAACTAAAATAACCCATAATTATGAAGCAAGCCTACACAAATATAAAGAATGTTTGCGCCTATTATTATAGGTAGGTTAGTAGTACATAGTTAGGTAGGAACACATGTGCTGCTATCTGTTGAGTTTTTTATGAATTAATGTATAATTCGTAATTCATTTTTAGGGTTCCGTACCCAAAGGGTTAAAACGGGACCCTAATGCTAAGACTTCGCTGTCCGTCTGTCCGTCTATCTGTCACAGAGCTGTATCTCATGAACCGTGATAGCTAGACACCTGAAATTTTCATAAATGATGTATTTCTGTTGCCGCTATAACAACAAATACTAAAAACAGAATAAAATAAATATTTAAGTGGGGCTCCCATACAACAAACGTGTTTTTTTGCCGTTTTTTATAGATAATGGTACGGAACCCTTCGTGCGCGAGTCTGACTCGCACTTGGCCGGTTTTATTTGATTCCTTTTCTTTTGATTGTCGACAGCATGTTGACCAACTTTGCCTAAAGCAGTATATTAATATCTCTTATAGATTACCCAAACCCAAACCGCTATAGTTCCACATCTGGTATTCCTATCTTCCAAAATTTTAGTCTATAAGTTGCCTAGGGACTAATAGCTATATAACAAAAAAAGTTTCATCAAAATCCGTTCAGTAGTTTTTACGTGAAAGCCAGACAACAGACAGACAGACAGACAGACAGACAGACAGACAGACAGACAGACAGACAGACAGACAGACAGACAGACAGACAGACAGACAAAAATTTCAAAATGTTTTTTTATGGCTTGTGTTACTTGTATGAAGACCCCTAGGAGTATTTTTTTTCGTTTTTATTCAATGTACAGAATTGAACTCTTCTACAGCTTTATTATATGTATAGATTGAGTGACTATTGTTAGAAATGAGGAGTAAACTTAGATAGTAAACTAGTGAACTAACTTTTATCTAGCTTGTATTTATGTAAATGCATAGTATTAGTGCAAAGTAAAATTATAATGTAATTATAACTATAATAAATTATAATAAACGAAATGTAAGTGTACCTTACATAATATTGTTTTAGAACTAAATTGCTAACTTATCTAAAATACGGTTTGGTATACAAGAATCCAAAAATCGAAATCCCCGTTCCGAAGTAAAATTTTGAGTGTGTAGTATCACACACTCAAAATTTTACTAAAATAGGTTTTAGAGTGCTTTTATGATATTCGTGGTCTACAAGAAATCCTTTTATATAGTTTCGCCATGTCGTCCCTCCATACGTCGTCCGTCTGTACGCAGCTTAGGTTTTCGGGACGTGAAATAAAACACGGTAGTAGTACATGAAGGAACACTACGAAGGAAAACTATCACAGCTAAGTAGGCTTTTTGAGTTTACAAGTAATATATAAATGTAGTACAAATAATGTAGGTACCATTGAAAAAATTTTATACGGAACTACTACTACTACCTTACTACGGAACCCTTCATTGTGCGTGGCCCGACACGCACTTGGCCGGTTTTTTTACCAAAATATATTAGCTTTTATTCCCGACTTCGTTCATGTAGATTTAGAAAGTCGATTTATGACGACTTTATCGTAAAACATGAAATTCCTGAAAATCAAGAAAAATAAGTAACCTTTGTCCGTCCCAAGACTTTAAACTATCTCTATATAAAATTTTATCACAATCGGCCCAGCTGTTTGGCCGTGATAACGTCACATACAGACACAAAGTTACTTTCGCATTTATATATTTAATGCTCTAATTTACACAAAATATAGACAAAATTGTTGTACAAAGGTGGGCCCTCAATCCCCGAGCGAACGCCGGCGTTCGCGCTGTGACGTCACGGCGCAAGGGTTTTTTTGAAAATGTATTATTTGGTAACCCGAAGAGCTATCGCTTCCGGGTTTTGACTGTTACGAAGCTGACAGATGACAGTATCGTTCTGTGTAACAAAACCATTCACTTCCGGATCCGAAATATGTTTCCGCGCAAATTTAAAATTATTTTTTTTTCGCGCCATTTTTTTATGAACTAAAAAAATTCACTAAAAATCCATTTATTTAGTTTATTATTTATATGGTAAACAATAGCTATTGTTATGATATAAAAAAGAAACTTCATTTAAATTGCTTTGAATTTTTTTTATGATTTTTTTAGGTTATTTTTCAAAAAAAAAAAATTATTAAACTATTTATTTTTACCAAAAAAGGTTATTTACACTCTAAATTGCATTTATAGATAAGTTTGTAGAAAATTTCACGGAGAATCCAAAAATATATAGATGTCTATACCTTTTCATGCAAAATAACGAGATATAGGTGAGTGCATGTTGGGCGTGACGGCGGCGTGTCGGGGCGTGATTCAAAAAAAACTGTCAAGACCCAGGGGTTAATGCTATTATAAGCCTTTTCTACCTGTTAAAGGTAAAAAAAGAAAGAGGTTGTCGTGCTAATACTATTTAAAAAAAGAGTTAAACAATATACCTAACATTACCTAAAGTATAAAAATAATAATAACGAAATGCATTTCTAATCATCACTACATAGTATAAAGCAAAGTCGCTTTCCGCTTCCCGCGTATGTATGTATGTATGTTTGCTTATATCTTTAAAACTACACAACGGATTTTGATGCGGTTTTTTTAATAAATAGAGTGATTCAAGAGGAAGGTTTATATGTATAATACATCACTACATAGTATAAAGCAAAGTCGCTTTCCGTTTCCCGCGTATGTATGTTTGCTTATATCTTTAAAACTACACAACGGATTTTGATGCGGTTTTTTTAATAGATAGAGTGATTAAGGAGAAAGGTTTATATGTATAGATAAGTTTGTAGAAAATTTCACGGAGAATCCAAAAATATATAGATGTCTATACCTTTTCATGCAAAATAACGAGATATAGGTGAGTGCATGTTGGGCGTGACGGCGGCGTGTCGGGGCGTGATTCAAAAAAAACTGTCAAGACCCAGGGGTTAATGCTATTATAAGCCTTTTCTACCTGTTAAAGGTAAAAAAAGAAAGAGGTTGTCGTGCTAATACTATTTAAAAAAAGAGTTAAACAATATACCTAACATTACCTAAAGTATAAAAATAATAATAACGAAATGCATTTCTAATCATCACTACATAGTATAAAGCAAAGTCGCTTTCCGCTTCCCGCGTATGTATGTATGTATGTTTGCTTATATCTTTAAAACTACACAACGGATTTTGATGCGGTTTTTTTAATAAATAGAGTGATTCAAGAGGAAGGTTTATATGTATAATACATCACTACATAGTATAAAGCAAAGTCGCTTTCCGTTTCCCGCGTATGTATGTTTGCTTATATCTTTAAAACTACACAACGGATTTTGATGCGGTTTTTTTAATAGATAGAGTGATTAAGGAGAAAGGTTTATATGTATAGATAAGTTTGTAGAAAATTTCACGGAGAATCCAAAAATATATAGATGTCTATACCTTTTCATGCAAAATAACGAGATATAGGTGAGTGCATGTTGGGCGTGACGGCGGCGTGTCGGGGCGTGATTCAAAAAAAACTGTCAAGACCCAGGGGTTAATGCTATTATAAGCCTTTTCTACCTGTTAAAGGTAAAAAAAGAAAGAGGTTGTCGTGCTAATACTATTTAAAAAAAGAGTTAAACAATATACCTAACATTACCTAAAGTATAAAAATAATAATAACGAAATGCATTTCTAATCATCACTACATAGTATAAAGCAAAGTCGCTTTCCGCTTCCCGCGTATGTATGTATGTATGTTTGCTTATATCTTTAAAACTACACAACGGATTTTGATGCGTTTTTTTTAATAAATAGAGTGATTCAAGAGGAAGGTTTATATGTATAATACATCACTACATAGTATAAAGCAAAGTCGCTTTCCGTTTCCCGCGTATGTATGTTTGCTTATATCTTTAAAACTACACAACGGATTTTGATGCGGTTTTTTTTAATAGATAGAGTGATTCAGGAGAAAGGTTTATATGTATATGTATATGTTTTATGTGTGTGTTTTTATGACATGCTACCCGTGCGAAGCCGGGGCGGGTCGCTAGTGCATAATATAGTAGAGAAACACTGATAATTTTAGAGGTTTCTAATGTGATGTCGCAAATAAACACATTTTTTTGCGCTTACATTGCAAATGCTGGGTGAACCCCACGAGATACATATATCAAAATAATGTACTACAGTATTGTACACCTTAAAAACGTCTACAAAAAAGTCCACGATGGTATTAGAAATGTCTTACGCACAGCGAAGCGGGCACGGGTCAGCTAGTATTATTTAAAGATGAATATAGCGCATACTTCACAGATAATAACTTACGCGCCAACCTCTGAACCAAAGTTCACTATGTCCTCGAGAAGATCTATCGCAAAATGTCAACGTTTTCGTCATTAACGAGACCAATTGATCGTTTACGCAGATTACCTCGGTTGCATCTAAAAATTGCCTATGTAGGTAGGTAATAGTAATATTACGTTTAAAAACTAAAAACAAAACCGACTTCATGTTTATAAATAAAAATTGTAGTGCTTTAAAATACATAACGAAAAACCCTGGGGCCTGCTATCTGTGCCATAAAGGTGGTTCAAATTCGTGACGTCAACTCTAGGTGTTCATGATTTCTATTTCGAACGTATCCGCGGGGGTGGTGGGGGCTCCCCCCTCCGCGAGATCTAGGGGCCCCTATCCCGGCTAGCCTTCCACTCGGTGTATGAAAGAAGTACAAGGTCTATACTTGAAAACCACTATCAATTCCCATAAATTTTGAAAGTTTCTCTCGATTTCCCTGGTATCCCATATTCAGACGCTGACTTGGGACCACCTCGGAAGTATAGGCTTTCAAATTAAAAAAATATTTTTTGTAAATCCGTTAACAAACGCCGGAGTAATCGAAGAAAGTTTTATTTAATTCGCCTGTAAGTTTTGTGTGTATGTTACGCGTAACATAATGAATTGAGAACCTCCGCCTTTTTAAAGTCGGTTATTAAAATAGCCCTAATCTCAAATCATTTAATCAAAACAAATACATGTGTTTACTTTACAACAGAAAACAAACATGTTTGTTTTTTTTTATTAACAAAAATTATCAAAATGTATACGATGAAACCACAAAGTTAAAAACTGCGTAGCAGCTTCAAATATCTAGAGAGTATTCTATAATCTTTGTTCCGTCAATGTCTCAGTCTAGCTGAGTTTTTTATTTTGTTATTGAAATTCTACCTAAAGTGAAAGCCAAAGTGAAAAGTAAAGTATAGTAAAAAGTGCATTGTGTTACTCGTATTTAGGCATGTCATGTCTGTCTAGTGTCTACAACAAAAAGGTTTTCTAACTTTGCAATACTTAAAAAAATAATATCTGTTTTATTTAAATTTTAACTAATTAGCCAATTTATTAATTACGTTTGTTATAGATTTATTAGTAAGTTAAAGCTACAATTTAAATTTAAAACGAAATAAATAAACAGATCTCAAAGCTGGAATTTTTTTGCATGCATTATCTCTGATTAAGAATTCTGTTGTTGTGGTTGTGAACTTGTGATGCCCTTTTTAAAGGCGGCTTGAAACTGCGCGAGCGCAATCATTCAGTTTGCGTCAGATCGCGCGCCGGAAAGCTGTCCTTTTGCGCTACAACTTATTTTAATTCAAGTAA
Source organism: Hydriomena furcata (assembly GCA_912999785.1). Classification (NCBI taxonomy): domain Eukaryota; kingdom Metazoa; phylum Arthropoda; class Insecta; order Lepidoptera; family Geometridae; genus Hydriomena; species Hydriomena furcata. The sequence continues at coordinate 9,634,068 of OU538821.1, forward strand.
GTTTTATTTATTCATTTTGTAACGTTATGCTCGATAGTTCGCTGTTTCTGCAATATGTTTTAATGCTAGATATAATAAAACTCATGTGGTTAGAAATTGGCGATGGTAAACTGTGTAAACGCAATTTTTGTTAGTGATTTTTATTAAGGCGATTACTACCTCCATTGTTTTGATTTTTTTACTTTAATTTCAATAATTCATTAGTCCTATATTTAGCACCAACGGAACAACGGAACGACATGATTTTGTATAGATAATTATAGAGCCACCTATTTGTCCGGGTGCCATGCGTGAGATTCAGCGGGTAAACAAATAAGTTTTCTGTTGAAAAATATTTTATTTAATGACAAACTTTTGTAAAATCATTCAAACCATCGAGCACCAGCGCGTTATCACAGCTCAGTCTGTTGAACAGCTCCTGACCTATCATCAGATCAGCTCGTTTTCATCATATTATTGTATTGTCATCAGAACAAAAGGTGGGTATGCAAATTTTTATCTCAATCGGATAATTAACATACAAACAGTGCAAGTGAATATTAAGATTGTGAAAATAATACAATTTCGACAGCGACATCAAAACGTGATCAATATAAAATTGATAACGTAACTTTGTTTTTTACGCAGTTATGTAAATCAAACACATAATTTGTATAATTTGACTACAAATTATAAATCCGAATGTGTGATGTGTTTATAACACGCCCAAACGATCAAACGGATTTGAATGAAACTTAGAATATACATACCTAAGGTACATTTCACATACATCCAGGTAAAACTATCTATTTCTATATTTAATATATCAAATTCTCGTGTCACAGTGTTTCTAACCAAACTCAACGGCTTGACCGATTTTTTTTTTGCTTATATTAGGTCTGAGAATAGGTCGTAGGGTATTTTTTATACCCCTAAGTGATAAGGGTGGCGTAAAGTTCTGGAAAAGCAGAAAGTACTTTTTCTGTGAGATTATTGAAATTTGACGGGACAACGTCTGTCGGGACAGCTAGTATATAACCTAATATCGCGGTATCTGGATACTTTCTATACAGGTATCGCGCAAGCGAAGCCTCGAGCAAGCTAGCAATCTTTTTAAAACAATAAATGTCGAAACAATAAAATTATTTGCTCTAGTTAAATAAACAAGTTTCAAAAGTTAAATAAACTTCGCGACAACCGTATGATACTCCTCAATTCACATCCAGTTCCATAAACCCCAGAAGGTTTATTATTGACTAGCTGGACCCGCGACAGACGTTGTCCTGTCTAAATTTAAATAATCACATTGAAAAAAGCACTTTCAGTTATCTGAATAAAAAAAAGTTCCGTTTTCAATGCATAAAAGTACAAATCGTCGATAATAAACCTTAACGCCTCTTTTTACCCTGTTAAGGGATGAAATTCAAAAAACCATTGAATACGTATTTCTTTAATAATTGTATTGAAGAGCATAAATACTAAATTTTAAGTCATTATAATAATAAACAACGAATTCGTCATACAAATCCCTTTTAATCCCGTTAAGGGATGAAATTCAAAGAACCTTTAAAGACGTGTTTATTTATTTTATATTTTGGAATTTAATTTTTTATTCACACACATTTCATTCATTTCAAATAACAAATAGTTGTTGTTTGTTGTTTGTTTTAGTTGTTGTTAAAGTTGAGTTGCATACAAACATTCATCCCCCTTGGGGGTAGAATTTTGGATGCCTACGTCATACAAAGAACGCCTTCCAAGCTTCATGTCTCTGCGATCAGCGGTTTAGGCTGTGCGTTGATCCGTCAGTCAGTCATTCAGGACAAAGCATTAGGTATTTATGTATAGATTAAAGATTAAAATTTTCAAAAATAAATTTACATTTCACCTAAATAGAATCTATCTAAATAAAGTAGATATTAAATAGTATAAAAGTATTAAGTAGGGACATACGTCGATACTTTAATTAATGATTACATTTGAGAAGCAGAATATGAGTTTATTTAAGAAATATTATGAGTTATAATGTGAATGTGAGTGCTATTTACTACTAAATAGCACAAATTTATTAAAAACTTAATTCATACATTCGCATGTATCTTATCTCGCATATAATTATTACTAGCGACCCGCCCCGGCTTCGCACGGGTGCAAAGCTGATATCAAAATATATGACAGAATGTCTTTGTATACTCGTTAACAGCATTTAAAATAAAATAAAAAAAGTCGCGGTAAAAAGTAAAGGATAGAAATTGATTATTGTGGGTTATCCCTAAGAGATAAACATATACCATCGCGGACTTTTTTGTAGACCTTTTTAAGGTATACAATAATTAGTACATTATTTTGATCTATCTCGTAGAGTTCAGCCAGCGTTTGCAATGTAAGCGCAAACGCTGTTTATTTACGACTTCATATTAGAAATCTTAAAATTATCAGTGGTTCTCTAATATATTAAGCATGTAATTATACATATAAACCTTCCTCCTGAATCACTTTATCTATTAAAAAAACCGCATCAAAATCCGTTGTGTAGTTTTAAAGATATAAGCATACATACAGACATACATACAGACGCGGGAAGCGGAAAGCGACTTTGCTTTATACTATGTAGTGATGATTAGCTGTACTTATAATTGCAGCGCATACATGTTGTCATTGAAGTTGCGTTACTTTGACATTATTACTTTGTAATTAACTAACCTTTACGTAATAACTTAAGACAGAAGGACCCTTAAAGTAGGGACTGATTAAATTAACCGACTTGGTATTACATGGATCTCACAACTTTTTACGGTAGAAGAACTGAGTTGCGTTGCGAGACTTGGTTTTTTTTACAAGTTATGTTTTTGATAGCATTCAACCTTATCTGTCGCTTACTTTTTGGATATAAAATATTACAAAAAATTTAATGTGTTCTAGGTTCTAGTGTTTGAAATCGGGATCTCACAATAATCTGAAATGAAAATTAAAAATATTAATCAAAATAATATGTTACCTAGACCTACTAATCTGCCACCTTCCGAACGAGGTACAAGCTAGTTATTATTTTAAGTGCTTTTATTTAATTTTCCTTGGTAATCACTTATTTGTTAGCTAGTTACTTTGTAAGTTAGTATAGGTTAAATCTTGCAACTGATTTTTAAACCAGTTAGGTACCCCCAACCAATTTAGCTGTTTAGCATACCTGTGACTTCGGTTACAACACATTAATACTGTGACAGCGACCTGATCTTTTGATGGTGTCAGGAGTTGTTTAATAGACATTCTTAATAAGTTGATCGATTGAGTTAAAACTTTGCGTAGGTATCTGTCAAATTCCAAGGACAATGTGATGATCTGATGATGGAGTCAGGAGCTGTTCAATTAAATAAACTCTTTAGTAAATAGATCGGTTGAGTTAAAACTTTGCATACCTGTCGTTTTGATGACAATCTGATATTATGGTGGCAGCCCGCTGATATGATGATGGAGCTTAATGCCAAGGCATTTTCTACCAGCCAACCTAATTGGTAGTAGAAATGAACAACAACAAGAAAATCAAAAACATAAAAACTAGGTAATTAAAGAAACGAAATAAAATTAGGTAGGCATATTATGATAATATACTCGAATATGTATATATATATATATATATAAATATATTCTAATATATTAATATATTGATATTGAATATTCTAACTACTGCAAAATGTGGGCATGTGCCAAATGTAATGTTTGGACATGCCTCTGACTACCCCCACTAGACATCTTCAAAGGATCTAAGCGTCTAGAGATCTGAGAGAATGTCGATCCTATTTTTTTTTATTTTTTTATTACAATTGTTTACGTAAAGTTATTTTCAAAAACTTCGAATCCCGCTACACTCCTTTAAGGGTTGAATTTCAGGAATTTCTTTCTTAGTGCACTGTGCACCTACAATCTACTTAGGTATTGAATCAGTACAAGACTAAATTTCAAGAGGTTTTTATGCTGTGCATTTGTAGATCAGTCAGTTGAAAGATTTACCGAGTTGGTATATAATTAGATTTTATATTTAATAAGCATTCAATTATCTTTGTAATAACTTCAACCTGTAACCCCTATGCCTACCTTGTGGGTGTACACACAAGTGAAGGATGTTATTACGTGGGTACATACTAAGAAACACTTCCAATTAAACACACATGTGTAACAGCATTATTAAAATATAAGTAATTAGTTACCATTTTATTATCTGTGCGCGACTAATGGTAGAATACAGGTACTACGCCATTCCATGAAAGTGATAGATATAGGAAAATGTCATCTGGACATGACTGGCAGATTGGTTATTGGAGCGAAAAATATGAGCGACAAGCTGACCCCGCGAACTTCGTATCGCTTTAGAATTAACAAATGTTGTCTTAAGTTCCCGTTCCCGTTCCCGTTCCCGTTCCCGTTCCCGTTCCCGTTCCCGTTCCCGTTCCCGTTCCCGTTCCCGTTCCCGTTCCCGTTCCCGTTCGCGTTATCGTATTATCAAACCTAATAAAGCTAAATTGACTCTACGTTTTAGTTAGAAAACTTTTGTGTGGGAAAAAGAAAAGGGCTGTTTTTAGGGTTTTCCCGGCAATTATTCGAATTTTTCTCACCTTTTAAACCTTCCCTAGACCTTCACGAACATTTCAAGACCAAGATAAGATAAATCCGTTCAGCCGTTCTCGAGTTTTAGCGAGACTAACGAACAGCATTTGTTTTGTACATATATATATGTAAACAGGGATTTATAAGATTATGCTACTAAACAATATATAGAAGCTGTAATTTTATTAATAACTAGCCATATAATAGGATTCTACACATGAAACACTATGTTTTCTACCCTATTATTTTACAAGCATTTTTAGGATTTCTTAGTCTACATGAAACCCTTATAATTTCGCCATGTCTGTCCTTTTAGCGTTAGAAAGTTGTAATTTGGCATGAATTATACGTATTAGCGACGCCGACATAGTGGCAGAATAAAATCATGATTTTTTTTATGGTTCCTCCCCTAAACATAAAGTGGGTATGTTTTTTTTCGCGTACCCTATAGTATGGAGTGTCATTAGATAGGTATTAAAAAAATATTGTGTTTGTGAAACATTTTTTCGATTAAAGAATTCGTTTGTGAAATAATAAGCTATAAAGCGCTTTTTTTTGGTTTGGAGTTGTGAGAAAATTTATGGTATTAGTACATAAATAACGAAGTTATAAGGAAAACTATCACAGCTAAGTAGGCTTTACAAGTTAATACTATTGAAAATTACTTCATAAAACATAAAAAATTAGCCAAGTGTTCCGTACCATTATCTATAAAAAATTACAAAAAAATCACGTTTGTCGTATGGGAGCCCCACTTCAATATTTATTTTATTCTGTTTTTAGTACTTGTTTGTTGTTATAGCGGCCACAGAAATACATCATAATTATATGCGAATATTTCAACTGTCTGGATATCACGGTTTATGAGATACAGCCTGGTGACAGGCAGACAGGCGGATATCGTCCCTTGACTTTTCAATTGATCGAAACATTTTCGTCTATTTTCTTTTTAGTTTATCAAACGTGGAAAATTCCATTATACTATTATAATGGAATTTTCCTACTCAACTAGACATCGTGATTGCGAAAGCCATAAAACCTACTAAACCGTTTGGCCTTACATAACAAAATAGATTACTTGGGTATGTTAATTTTGTTTATAAAAATACTCGTGGCCTTGGCTCTTTCTATAACGGACAATCACAGCTGTTAAGCTGTGTGTGTGTGTGCTGGCTCACTGGCATACCAGCTTTTTTACTAGCTTTTTGTCAATGGATCACCCGTCAGTAAGTAGTAGTAGGGTGAGAGCGCTGGTAGTGGGCATTTTAACAACATTTTAATTTTCAAATAAAGGGTTTATATAAAAAAAATTATTAAAACGACGATCTTTAAACACATAGAATAGAGTATTTATCTATCTCTTAGGTTAAGCAAAGTTTTTGTATGAGGCAATATTTTTATTCATACCTAAATATACAAAACGGAAATATTTTGTTGTGGCCAATCATGTCTAGAGGTATAACGCATAACAATTGTCACTAAATAAAGCGGGCCATAGACAAATAATTGTATTAACTAAAGATTTTAAACAAGTTTGTTTGCTATGCTTAGTTATTGAGTGCCAAAATAGAAAATGATAAAAATCGGGGTAGGCACCACAACCTGGTCAAACCCTCGTATTCAAGAACGACACTATGAGAACACGCACTCACAGTGGACGAAATCTTTTTTCATAAAAATCACTTCATGTGTTGTGCGACACTGCATAGTGTGACTATAGGCACATTGTTGTGTGCCTTTAGCCAAAGTTGAGCTCTAAACGCACAGGGTAGCGTGCGCCATAGTGCCGCTCAACACATAACGTGATGTTTATGAAAAAAGATTTCGTCCACTGTGGGTGCGTGTTCTCATAGTGTCGTTCTTGAATACGAGGGTTAGACCCTACCTAGTAGTAGTTAGTAGTGGTGGTAAGTAGCTGTTACCCACGACTTCGTCCAAGAAGTGTTGTAACTTATGTGGCTATGTCCCTTCCCTGGGCTTCAACTACATAAACAACTACATCCACCAAATTTCATCAATATCGGTTCTGTGCTATTATTTATTACGTTTATCTATTTTCCACCTTTTTCAACTCCTTATTGTAGACAACTTCAAAAATATTGAACGCCATGTGAATTTTTAAATTTTCCTTATTTTCATATCGCTAACTTGAGAAATCGTGGGTTCCTCAACTTTCACTCCCTTAGGGATGATTATTACCAAAACCCTAAATATCAATTGTCATATCCCTAACTTGAGAAATGACGGGTACCTCATACAAACTTTCGTCTCTTATATCACCCTTTTAGGGTTTTTGGTAGCTTATGACTAACTCCAGGTCCCAATCTATCTTCTTGCCAAATGTTATTGTGTTCAGCGGTTCAGCCGTGAAGAAACAACAGACGAACAGGTTTACTTTTGTGTATAAATACATATTTTTAGTAAAAATAAAATATGTTTTGTGTAAGTCCTCTTAAATAATTAATTTACAGGAAGCTGCAGCTTTTCTCGATAGTAACTAGTACCTATAATTGTAGTTACTGAATAAAATAGGATTTAGGTACTTACTTAGGTCTCAAGTTTATAAGTTAAAATCACTTTAAAATGTCTTTGTGTGCTCATGGCACATGCAACGGGTTATTCGCATTTCGTACACTCGACCTTTTAAAACGTCATAAAAAATCATTTTGAAATCCCATACAACGATTCTCACTTCGTACACTCTTTCTATAAGGTTGAAATTAGCATAGAAAAATTGAGAGTTAAGTACAGTGAATGATAAAAGTTTTAGCAGTTTTTATAAATACTATACTACGAATCAAGAACGTATCGCAAAATGTGGGTGTAGTACCAAACATAATGTTAGGACTTGCCTCTGACTACCCTCTTTAAAAACTTTTCAAGGATATACACGCCTTGAGATCTGAGAGTATGTCTACCGTACTTGGGAATGAATTACAGTCGTGATCCTAGTTATTCTTGGGTGGTGGGCAGCGATGGGCTTGCAACCTGTCCCGTATGTAATGCTAACTACTGAAAAATGTGGGCATGCGCTAAATATAATGTTTGGACGTGCCTCTGACTACCCTCTTTAGACATCTTTAAGGATCTAAGCGTCTGGAGATCTGAGAGGATGTGTAAATGTATTAAACTCGTGATCCTATTTTTTTTTATTATAAATATATTCTTCATTAATTTTATCAAAAATTATGTACCTACGAGTTATGCAACACAAGAGTGACGACAGAAGAGACTATAATTTAAATTATTAATTTTTTTTTTTTTTTTTTGGGTATATTTTCTACTTTGTCCATACAAGTACTTAGTTGATTATACTATTTTATCAATCATGTGTTAATGCACTTTTTACCTTGACTGTCTTGAAAGCCGGTGTACTAACTGCGGTAAAATTGCAAACATTTGCATAACAATAGAGTGTACGAAATGCGAATAACCCCATGCAACGCACAAAATGTCTAAATACAAACTTTTTCGTAATACCTAGGAGTAAAATGCCTATACATTTATCCTAATTATTATTATAATGCGAAAATTTGTGAGTTTGTATATATTTTTAACTAGTCGACCCGTGTCAGATTTTGCCTAGCCCGAACATTAATAATCGCATAGAAAAAATCAATTTCAGACAACTCCCAATTTTTTCCCTTCTTGCACTGATAAAATATATTACGAATTTTGGTATAATGCGTATTACCCAAAATTGCGTTGTTATAACGACTAAAATATTTTTAGTCAGTGATGTCAAATTTGTTTTATGCATTTTTTTATCATTTTGGGTGTGTTTTTCGGATTATAAGTTCCCCTTTTATTTATCTAATTTTTTAAATCTACATACTACATCAAACTGGATCTTAATCCGTTTTGTCGCTTAGGGCATAAAAATATATACAAACTCACAAACTTTCGCACTTATAATATTATTAGGATTAGGATATCAGACATATTTATTGTAATAAAATCATCTGTCTTTTTTCGACATAGCTAAAGTGGTCCCCTATAAAACTGTGACGTTTCTAACCGGTCTACGGCCTACCTAGGCGGTTTTAAAGTTATCTAATCTAATCCAACGGTTTTGGCCATAAAACGATTACGTAAAAATTTTGATCATGGACTCTTATATACTGTAAGGTAACTCTTAATGAAATTCTACGTTTGGAATGTCTTATGTATACCAAATGCAACTGAGCGTATTATATTTAGAAGTCCTTCTTACCTACTTATGTCCAATATTCTAATGTTATTGACAAACACAGAAACATTGCAAAACCTCCTTTACATATGCTGAAGGTCAATTGACTTCTAATTTGACCTCTAAAATGCAGCAAATAATGCATTACATTGCATGTTACATATTAAAATATTTTAAAAAATACCTAAAATTGGATTAAGTCTGGATAAAGAACTGGCCATACAGCTTAGTCAGTAGTAACTCTGCCTTCTGCGCTGTACGTTGTGGGTTGTACCCACTTTTATGGCAAATATTTGTGTGATAAACATAGATGTTTTTTATGTGTCTGGGTATTTATTTACAAAAAAAAGTATTTAAGGCGCTCCCAGTTCCTAAAACCGCGGCAGAAACGACTAAGACAGTTAACAACGGCAAGCTCTAGATGACGTATGCGTATCGTAAATATTATCGACAGTTTGATTTAGGATCAGTTTGATTTATGAGATCGCGTTGCGCGCGGGTAAAGCTACCCCTCAATAACCATTTTCTCTTTGTCCGCCTTTGCTTTTCGAATAAATTAATGATATAAATTATGTATAATTACTTATCAAAAACCTATTCTAATAGAAATCTAGATCAACATATTACCTATCTTTAACAATAAATCACAAGTTGATTTTAATAGTAGGTATCAAAATATTTTGATCATAAATTCTAAAACGTATCATTTTGAAATAACATCTTTATCGTGAAAAGTTTCTGCTATTATGTTTTCAGCTTAATAGAAATCTAGGTAGGAACCTGAAGTAATATATTTATAAAAATAGGAGATGTGGCTTGTTCAGAAGTATTTCTTTTTTCGTTTCGAAAAAGAGCAATCGTGGACATACAGCCCCTTAAGTATTCTATCAGTTATCTGGTTCCCATATTACAATCTTTGCTTAGTTTGGGGATAGTGGGCGCTGTGTGTAAAGTTTGGCAATATATATTTATATTTTATTATAAGTACCTAAAATTTTCGTTTTCAAAGCTAATAAATGTAATCGTTACTTTTACTTGCGTTACTTTGGACGTAAAACATTACTTGTCTAAAAGATTGTAAAAGCACACCGTCTGGGTTATAATGTATACAGATAAGTACCTGGATGATCAAGCTTTGTTTGGTATTTCATTGCCTGAAACACGTGGGTTAGAAACGACGATTTCAAAAATTAAACCTAGCTAGAAGGATATATCGCCCCCGTATCGAGCTGTTGCCGCGATTCATTTAATGTAATATACAAGAATTGCTCGTTTAAAGGTATTAGTTAGATAGATAATATCAAATAATTAGTATTGACGGAATTACACTCATTACCCACTGTTTTGCTCTAAACAATGTTGCGTATGATGCCGCTCGCTACGCACATTTCAAATGTATATTATTTTGGAGCCGTTACAAGGTCGATTCGGAGCTCAATGTGTATGGTATTGCATAGGCTTACAACGACTACCATTCTAGAGGCATTGCTCTACATTCGATACGACAAACAAAACCAGAGTTACTTACAACTATGTTTACGCAAGGAGTTACTTTAGGATAGAATAATATTGCATAAAAAATATTAATTATATTGGTTTTTAGTTCTCACAGTGGATTCTACATTGTAAATGAATTAGGTTTACACCGTGATAAATCTATGAATATTGCATGAATTCGCCAAACAATGGTGTCGATTCTGTTGGTACTGTACTAAAATTAGAATTTGCTAAAAAAACATTAAAACAATTTCGCTCTTTTATTCCTTTAAGATAAAGTCTAAATTAGAGTAAGATTAAATTTGATCAAAATTGTAAGATAACATGAAATAATGCGTATTAGATTCTTTTCTCAATCAGTTTGGAAAGCAATTGCGAAAAACTTAAGTCTTGATATTTCCACAACGGGGAGAAACGCAATTCAGTCGTAAATAATTCTTATAACTACGAGTACGTTTAGTTTATGTACGTATGTTTTTGCTTTAAAAGCAATTTCCTGAACAGTTTCAGGACTTTGTCTAAGGACGCTTTACAGACACGGCGAGGAATCATATCGAAAACTTAAATGAGTTGCACTCAACAGTCGTTTGACAGAAAAACTCATCATCACTACATAGTATAAAGCAAAGTCGCTTCCCGCTTCCCGCGTCTGTATGTATGCTTATATCTTTAAAACTACACAACGGATTTTGATGCGGTTTTTTTTAATAGATAGAGTGATTCAAGAGGAAGGTTTATATATATTAAACGCGTGCGAAGCCGGGGCGGGTCGCTAGTTTAACTATATATGTCCCTTTAACTTTCAAGTTTGCCTATCCAGATTTAGATTACAGATACAAGGTATCCCGGAGTATAGATAGATACACGTAGGTATATAGTTACCTCTTGTTGCCTCTACAAGACTTTACTGAGAAATGTACCGGAAAAGGTAAAGCGGAACAAGATAAAACCTACAAACAAGGCTTTTGAGGAACTTTGGTGTCAGCTCAGGTTATCTTCTAATGTTGTACAAACACAAATAATTAAAAAGAAATACAAAATAATCTATATTTAACAATAATAAGCATATTTTGTACCTACGTAGCATAACCAATATAAATAACATAATATTGGGTATGGTCATAGACCCGGTTGTGGAGATTTTCAATATTGACAGTTAATAACTAAGCTTATTATAGTTCAGATTCATATTATAGTCCTTAGTGACAGTTGTGATGCGTTGCTCTTGATTGACCTCAATTAATAATTTCCTGTTTTAACTATTTAAAATATGAATAATTAATAAATAAATATCACCTGCTCAAAATCTTTGCTAAGCATAAGATATAGATAAATACGCTATTCAATGTTGTTTCAAAATCGTAGTTTTAATCATTTTGTATATGAACAATTTATATGAAAATTAAAATATTGTTAAAATGACCACAACCAGCGATCTCACCCTATATTTATTTAATACTTAATTACAAAGCTTTGGAGCTTTCCCCATAGTAGGTATTTGCTAAACAGCTGCTCGTGAAAATCAAAAATATCAAAAAATGTTCAAAAGCTAAGTCGTAGGCGGACATAGATTAGTTAGATACTCCAAAGGTTAGTGAGTCAATGATAGGTACCATGTTTATCAAAGAAAGTGAGAACTTGAGTAGTACTTTTAATTATTATTCTTGTTTGAGCCTTCACCTTGTTCGATCGGCACCACACTGGAAGAGCTCCAGTGTGGTGCCGATCATACTAGCATTATGGAAAGGATAATTGAAAAAAAAGGTAGACCTCAACCCGCGTTTGTTGCTAGATTCTTCTAGGCTTGGTCGCGAGGAATCGGTATAGCTTTACCTAGTTCCTAAGACGTTTCAAAGTGATCATTGTGATTTTATTGAAATAAATGATTTTTAAATTTGAATTTGAAAGTAGCAATAATCACAATTACGGCTAAGATTTAATTATTTTTCAAGTTTTATTTATATTCTTACTTCAGTAAACCAGTGATGTAAAATGTATGTTTCCTACTGGCATTGGAAGCGTAGGTATAGCCTATAGGCGCCCAAACTCTTTATAAAGCGTAGGTATTATTAATGAATGTCTTAACATGATAATCATAGTTCTTACGAAATAGCCCCACTGGTAGGTGCAAAAGGGCATTGCCAAATTTAATCCGACTGCTTACTCCACTTCACACACACACCCACACACACACACACACTTCATATTCAAGGATTGTTCAATCATTTTTGTGGATTCACTATTGGTGCGTATTTGTGAACAGCAAACTTATTTTTACATACAGGCTATTTTTGTTCTTTAGGGTAGAAGTATAGGATATTTATAATAGGTAAATAATTAATAAGTACCCAGCTAGAGATGGGCTAACAAGTAAACAAAAACTTTTCCCCGGTATTCATTTATAATGGGAAGGAAACATTGGTAATATTTTCTTGCTTGCTGACGTTTCGAGACAATTCAGATGCTCATCGGTAGAACGGCAAAAACTGATCTCCTGTTATCGTTTTCCCGTTGATCACGGTCGCGGGAGGTACTCATTATGAACAGCATCTGAATTGTCTCGAAACGTCAGCAATACAAGAAAAAAACATGGTAATTAGCCGTATTCTTATTTAAAATACTTACATTCCTTGAGCAATTGACCCTCATAAATGCGTTTGAGTAGGTACCTACCTAGCACTGTAATTTACGTTTATCTCAAAACGTGTTAGCGGTACACCACGAAACGAACTTAAACGGAGCATTGTAGGTAATTGTTATTGTGGACTGTGGTAGTGGTATACGCTGTCGTAGTTTTGTTTGGTGTGGTCAAATCAAACTGCAACAAATTGGCCCATTATTAGCTAGGCTGAGAAGTGAAAGCTCTTTTTAATTATTTACTAGCTGCCCGCCGCGGCTTTGCACGAGTGTATTTTAGTAAAGATGGTAGACTATTTTTAAAGTGCCACGGCCACACAAAAAAAAACAAAAATCATATGCATATCTTTTTACCTGATCCGATTTCGATGATTTTTTTTTCTTTTATTGTAAGTAATCGAGAATAGACCTTCATAAAACTTAAAAACTAATATTGCCCCTTAAGTTTTTGATTGGTCGAAACATTTTCGACGATTTTCTTTTTATTTTTTAAACGTAAGTACCTGAATTATGATACTTTTAGTTACATTATTGCAATTTATGTAAGGACCTACATTTTAAGATAATGTAGCGTTTGATAAGTGAAATATTTTTTTAAATTGGTCAAGTATTTTTTAATTTATCCATTAGGTACAAACAAAAATAATTTTTTTATCTCTTAAAATACGAGTAGGTATAACGAGGACTCTGGTAAGAATGACCTAATGAAACAGGTAGATGAACCCTACCTGCACAGATGAGCTTCTTAACTGTGATTGGCTGAATGAAAGTACCGCCAGAAAAAGGTCTTTCCAGGTAGGGTCATTGCGCTGGATTACGACCGATTAGCGGGGTACCCAACTTTGGGTCAGCTTATTAGTATGAAATATTTACTCGACATTTATTGAAAGGGTTTGTCATGGTTCCATATATGATCAAGATATATTAAAAACCTTAAATATGTATATATATTATTAGACTTAATTTTAAATATTTTTTTATTGAGAAATAGGGTGATATGCTAGTTTGCGACCGATTTTCTTAGTATACGACCACTGTCTGAAAGGGAAATTACACATAATTGATTAAAAATAATGCTACATTATCATGTTATTATTAATAATTTCTTTATTTCTAATCATCTGTTTTGTAACATCTGTACCAAAACTGTAATATAAATACTAACATAATAGTGGTCGTAAAATAATATATCAAATGATTACATCCAATATGCGACCGTTAAATTCCTATACATTTTAAGACGTAAACTGACGTCGGCCGCGGTCGCAAACTAAAGTTGGGGTATGTTAGACGATCATATTATATATTTGTATAGTATTTACGAATGTTTATGCGGTCGCAAACCGATGGTAACAAAACCGCTATTAAGAATATGTTAAAAAAGCCACAAAATACGTAACCTTTATTATTAAAGTAACAAGGGAGATAAATAAAGTTTGCAATCAAACAGTCAATTTGCGACCATGTGGTCGTAAAGTCAATTAACATGAAAAATTATATTTTGGTATGCGACCACTCAATATTTTACATGTTTTTGTATATTTTCTTTATAAAAATTGCGCAAATGCGTAGAAAAATAATTTTCTTAGGCAATAAAAACACTAGCAATCAGTCATTATATAAATAAATCATTAAATACTAACTCCGAAAGCAGCACGTGCTCACTATTTTTTTTGTAATTTCGTGAACCCGTTCACGCGAGGAGTGCGGGCGCCGAAATGAGCGTGGGTTTGTTTAATTTCGGGTAATACTATGGTGCCAACTCAAATAGGTAAGAATAATAGATCTATCCTGCTCTGTATAGACCAGAATTTCGTTTGGAAAAGAGAGATGGAATTCTTAATTTCTTAGTATTTCTGCAGCAGGTCCCTGAAATGGTCGCATACTGACGGTGGTCGCGAAACCAGCGCAATGACCCTACCTATTGTTTGTTATCGCGTAATGATTATTTCAAATACTCTGCTACTTTGTTTTAAATATACAATGCGTTTAAAAGTAACAGCTATGACGATTAATTTATGTATTCCATTATAATTTCGACAAAAGTTGAAAAACTTTTCTTCTTGTCTATTTTAATACCAAATTTTGTAAGCGGGCCCAGTTGACCAATTCAAAATATGCATTAGGTCAACTGGGCCCGCGGGACTAGTTCGAGCGGGCCCAGTCGACTAAAGAGCCGGTATCACGGTGTGGAATTTTACCTCAATCGCGGTCGCCTATATTTTATCCGTCCATCGTATAGATCCAAATCAGAAATAAAACATTTGTAAAGGAAGCATGCCTTTTTTATGTTTAGTTTTAAAGTTATTAAAGAATATGCTGACGTCAGCAAAAAATAATATTATTTCTATTTTCCAAAATAATAACATTATATACTCTATTTAATTATTTACTATTGTAACGACATAATACCTAACTCCATACGAAGTTTACGTGTTGTATCTACGATACACAAAGAGAAACAGCATTTTTAAGTATTTACACTAAATTTTGTTTATCTTCATAATCCTTTGGATTCCGCATTTGGATTTAAATGCAAAACATGCACATTACATTTATATACATCTCACAAAAAAATCAAATACGTAAACAGTGGGACTTGGGAGATATTACATTTCTAAAGTTTCCATAGAATTTCTATGGAAATAGGGTTGTCAAATTTCAAACACTTATTTTCAATTATTTTTTTTAGTTAAAATTTAATAATTCTATACCGATTTCATGAAGAAGTAAGATCTATTTTGTTCATTATGGATAAGCTCTGAAACTACTAAATGAATATAATAAAAAAACTGGACAAGTTCGAGTTTAACTCGTGCACCGAAGGTTCCGTACAGAGTTAATGTAAATGACAGTTTGTAATCGCAATAAATAAATTTAGTGATGTACAGTGAACAGCTGCTGTCCTTCATCGAAGAAAGTATACAATACAATGTATTATTGTAATGAATACATGAGAAAAAACATCGAAGGTGATGTGCATTTTTTGTAAACGACACGTAAGTATTATTTATAATGAATATTAAATGCGACTTGCGATTACGTTTATTTTATCCGTTACCCGACGAATTGATACTGCCACCAACAGCGACAACAGTAGCGCCCTCCCCCTCTACATCCTTGTTGGCGTTGTTGTTTAATATTCATTGTGATGTGCAATGTATGATTAAAATATATGATTAATAGAATTTCCTATTATATTTTTAACTCTGACGTGAAAGGAGTCGAAAAAAATCATAACATTTAATTTTACATCGAAAAAAGTAGTAAATTAGGAGTCAAAGTTATCTAAGAAATATTACAGTAAAAAAAGTGACAACCCTAACCTCAAAATTTAAAATTAAATAACTCTGGAGTCCCGCATCAATCACGCCTGATTTTTTTTTATAATATAGTGGACTATAATGTTAAACTTTTCTCGTTTAAATAAAATGCGGAATCAATGGGACTCACCAAAAACAAAAAAAATTGAAATTTCGAAAAAATAATTATTTTCGTTCTGATTTGCGTTTTTTTTTTACTTTTTTTATCTGAATTAGTAAGTTTAACAGCTTTTCATAAGATCCCATTATAAAAATTGCTAAATTGATTATTTCAAGCGAAATAATACAATTCTTTGATTTCTATGGAGTTTTCTCGAGTTTCTAAATAATTCCAAAACTAAACATAAAAAGATTATGGTTACTTCCCAGAAGTTTTAGTTCTTTCCTAGATCTATAGGATGAAGTGATTAAATATACATGACCACAAATGAGGCAAAATTTCACAGTGTGGGTATGTACTCTGTAGTGTATATTGTTTAATCTAAGTATACAATACATATAAATACTATTGAAGTGTCTGTCTGTGATTTTAAAATATCTGTGTCTTTTGTTTACACCATAATAAAGTGTTTATTAGTTTTTAGGGTTCCGTACCTAAATGGTAAAAACGGGAACCTACTACTAATACTTCGCTGTCCGTCTGTCGGTCATAGGGCTGTATCTCATGAACCGTGATAGATAAACAGTTGCAATTTTCACAGATGATGTATATTTGTTGCCGCTATAACAACAAATACTAAAAACAAAATAAAATAAATATTTAAGGGAGGCTCCCATACAACAAACGTGATTTTTGCATTTCTAGTGCCATCTATTTTAATTTGATGTTACTACGTTATTCTTTTAGTTTATTACGATTGCGCCAGCAGGCGGCGCCACTTTGCAGTAGGCAAGTTGTTATGTGGCTTAGCCATTTCGCCACATGGGCCATAAGGTAAAAAAAATATTCACATTTTATTACTTTTCTGTTGTAATACAATACGAGATATTCTTGTAGTAAAGAAACGGGTAAGCTAATGCCTCACTTTTTGGTATCCATAAGAATGTTTATGTGCATGCAACTATCTCAGTCGCTCACTTCTGGGTGACGCTCTATACCAAAAATATATAACTAAACCCCACCAAAAACATTCTGTAAAAAACTAGCCAAGTCTCGATGGAGCTGCTTGTTTATCTCTAAAAAGTAATGAAATCTAGACAAAGTCGTGTCAAGTCTGAGGTTCTTTACTGCGATTTCTTTATTATTATAGAATGTTATGTGACTTGGCCGTTGAAGAGTACACAAGGGTACAAAACCAGGTGCTCCATGACACCATTTCACCAATCTGTCGCCAGAACCGCTACCCATTAACGATGGAAAATTGCCACTTAGAAAACGTTGATTCAATAACCAGTCAATTGTAGGCTTAATAATACTTATGTAAAGGCGAGCCTGAAACAAACAGTATAATGTGATTATGGCTTACTGGATGACGACAATTTCAGCGTTCTGGTCTTATCCAGAGGTTCTCAAATAGGGGCCTGAAAATGCGGCGAAATGGTTCCAGTAAAGGATGGTACGGCAGTGTTTGCTTCGCGCTCGACTTGGCGGGGGCACTGCCGTGCCCCCAAATAGCAGACCCGGATAGCGGACAGATAGCGTTGCTCGATATACATATATCTGGAGCTAACAGATAATTGTGACTGTCAGTTATTAAACAAATAATTTTGCAATAAAATAGTGCGACTAAAAATTGAGATGTAAGCTATCCTATCTTTCAAGTTGGATCAAACTGCACACGGTGTGCAAAGTTTGATTAAAACAACGTGATGCATAATTTATTTAAGATGAAAGAAGATTACCAGTGGTATCGGTGGGATAGATCGAATTGTCGAATTGAGAACTGCCATTTTTCGACGGTTAGTAAACAAATAGGTAAGTAGATAAGTACCTATACTTTACGAAATTAAACAGTTACCTAACACTATCTGCACAAGGTCAAGGCTAAATAAATCATGCCGCTTCCAACAGTTCTGTTTTAGGTTTAGGTTCACCAACATGAGCCCGGGTAGGGCCGATAAAATTAAAAGAAAATCGAAAACTAAAAAATATTAATATTTTATCTACTTACCTACTCTTTTTTAGGTTATCTCTCACACTCGTGCAGTATGTAAAAACTATTTTCAACTAAATAGTTTTTGAGAAGGGTTTTGAATCTGGGTAGGTTCTCTTTATTTTCAACCTTAGGTATTAAGTCAAATAAAGAACGAATTATATCGGTTTAATAATCATTTATTTTCAAAAATATAATATATATCTCTTACATGAGAATCAGTTACATAGAAAAATAGGTTATGTAGTACTCACAGATCTACCTATGGTATAGGGGTACCTAGGAATCACAGGCTCGACAACAGGCAGTATGTACAAGCGGCACGTCTACTCTCGCCTCGGCTCTCGTACGACTGGCGTGCCGCCTTACTACTTGCGTGCCCGAGACTGTGGTTGTATTAGTATATCTAACACAAACACTACAGGTTGGTCCTTCAAATTAAGGTTGGTAGACAGGTACTCAATTAACGCATCTTTATATATCTCTTGATAGGTAAGTAGATAGGTATTTAGATAATCCTTCAGTAAACATTTGTTCTAATGTATTGAGCAAGTCTTGTTTTAAATGCGTTGATTGAGTTTACATTTTTTATTTCTGAGGGTAAGCTGTGCGCCTTCGTAGGTTATAGTTTTTTTGCCATAGTTCGTACGAGTTTTTGGTAAGATAGAAACTAGCTTTCTTATCTTACCAAAAACTCGTGCGACGTGTACTTCGCTTTGTCAATTCTTTTGTTTTAGTGAACGTTAGATTAGTATGGATCAATTTTTTAAGGATCTTTTGTACGAGAATGCATGTATTGTAAATGAACTGTTTTAGGTTCATAATTTTAGTTTCTTTATACATTTTGTCGACTGATGTTATATATGGATAATTAAATAGTAATTTAATAATTTTGTCTTGTAGAATTTGTAGGTCGGATAGTTTAGTTTTGGCAGCGTTGCCCCAAATTTCAATTAAGTAGATTAGATGCGGTTTAACGAGTGAGTTGTAGATGGTGTAGCGAATTTGACGAGGAACACACGGGATGATTTTGCGTAAAGATCCCATTCGTGATGAGAGTTTAGTTTTAATATGTTCTATGTGTTTGTTCCATGTCAAATTGCTATCCAAATGTAAACCTAGGTATTTTTTATTGTTTATTTCTAGTAAAGCTACATTATTTATGAGACATTAATGGTTAACAGGTTATGTTGAAACCAGGCAAACAAATCTTCTTGAGCACGTGGTATTATATCGTGGATAGTGGCTCCAAAGTAGAACAGACATGTATCATCCGCGTACAGCGTGATGTGCCCATGTACTGGTGTATATGGTACATGTATGGTATGGTACATGTAACTGATGTATATTGTTAATATAGACAAGAAACAGTAATGGGCCTAAAATTGATCCTTGTGGGACCCCACATGATATTGGCGCTGATTTACTTTCAATGTTATTAATTTTTACTACTTGGGATCTGTTTGATAGGTAGGATTGAAACGTTTTTAAAGCAGTTTCTTTGACACTAACACATTCTAGCTTCTTGAGTAGTAATTTATGACTAACGGTATCAAAGGCATTTTTTAAGTCAATAAATAATTCGAGGACTATGTTTTTCTTGTCTATATTAGACTTTATTGTGGTGACTAAGTTGACTGTAGCTCCTAACGTATTACATTTAGATCTAAATCCATATTGTTGATCATAAATAAAATTTTGGGAAGTTATGTATTTTTCTAGTCTTTTATGTATAATTTTCTCAAATATTTTCGATAGAATAGGTAGAACTGAATTTGGGCGATAGTTACCCGGATCTGATTTTGGTCCTGTCTTGAATGGGTGATATTTTTGCTATTTTAAGTGTATTGGGAAATTCTCCATTCTTTAAGAGTTGATTAAGACTGTTAGTTAAGTTTAATTGTATTAAGTGTTTTATTAATTTTATGATTTTAGTACTAATTCCGTCTAACCCTGCACTTGAATTTGAATCTAGGTTATCAATTATTTTATCAATTTCGTCCGTTGTACATTGGTCTAGATCAGTAAGCACGCTAAGTGTGGTAGTTAGTGGTAAGGCAGGAACGTAGTTCTCATGAAAAACTTTCGGTATTTGATCCGCTAAAATAGGGCCAATCTTGGAAAAATATTTGTTAAATTCATCGCATACAATTTTAGTATCAGTTACTTCTTTAGATTCTATTATAAGTTTAGAAGGAGCACAGCTTTGTTTTATTTGATTAATTGCTAAATTCTTAATGAGTTTCTTAATTTTTTTTGGTTTTTTTATACATTTTGTAAATTCTTTATAGTAGTAGTAGTTTTTAGTCGTCTGGATTAGTTTTGCTGTATAATCTCGTTTTTCTTTGAAGTCTGTGTTTAGATTTTCGTTGTCTGGTTGTTCTTTAAGTTTTTTCCATAACTGGTTTCTTTTGTTTATATCTGCTATAATATTATTGTGTATCCACTCATTATGAGGGGGATTTAGAATTTTATTTTACGTTACTTTACATTTCATAACGTAGTGTTTGATAGTATTTTCTAAGAGTGTGTAGTCCGTGTTCATTGGGTCAAGTCTTGCAGTTTCTATTGAGGTGTACAATTTCAAGTAATCCATAGCTTCATATTTTGTTCGAATTTTAGGTGCCGGTTTAAATTTCTTCATTTCAAAGTATATTTGTTTATGATCTGTCATGGACGAATTGATGATAGCCATATGAAAGTCATTGTTCTTCAGGTTTGAGCATATGGTTTGATTTTCTTGTGGCAGAATCTCGGGTACTGTACTTTTTATCAATTTTGTTGAGTACTCTATAGCCAGTTTCGTGTAAAAGTGCTTTATATAGTTTGTATCTCCTAGATTATAGATTACACCTACTCCCAGCGCTTACTTTTCTAGGCTTATCCATAAGTAGTTGTTACCGTCCAAGTAGCTTGATTCTGACAAGTTGTGTTTTAGATTGTTATGGACAAAAGCTGATACACCCATCGACTACATAGTGTAGTCGATGGATACACCGCCTCCTCTTTTATCCGTTCGAAAATTGTAATAGTGCGTATAGTTTTGTAATTGAAATTCTTGAGCTTGAGTATCGTCGGCAATCCAGGTTTCCGTTAGTAGGATGACGTGCACCGTAGTTGTTATGGATTGGAGAATACATTTTAGTTCGTCAAACTTTCCTGTTTTAAGAATGCTTCGAACATTTAGATAAATTCAATCATTTCAATCATTCAAACATTTAGAGAATAAATTCAATCCGGATTTACTGATAGTTAGATTCGAATATTTGTCGCATATACGGTAGGTCATCCCAGTGGTATATAATATGTCAAGGTTGCTGGATTTTCTTATAAGTTTTTTTGGAGTGGATGTTACTATGGTAGGTGTTCCATTGATATATTTTATTATTATATTATTTTCGCCAAATTACCCAAAGAGCTTAAAATTATGAAAAAAAAAACTTGAGAGGTGTCAAGGGACACCCGGATGGAACGAAGTTCTCACAAAATAACGTGGGACAAGGGAAGGGGAATCAACTTTGACTTCGACCTCGACCTCGACCTCGACCTCGACCTCGACCTCGACCTCGACCTCGACCTCGACCTCGACCTCGACCTCGACCTCGACCTCGACCTCGACCTCGACCTCGACCTCGACCTCGACCTCGACCTCGACCTCGACCTCGACCTCGACCTCGACCTCGACCTCGACCTCGACCTCGACCTCGACCTCGACCTCGACCTCGACCTCGACCTCGACACAATTAATAGATATATATATTAATAGATATACTATAGCAAAAAAGTGTCGTGACAACTTTTCGTGACAACTTTTCGTGACAACTTTTCGTAAGATTTTTTTCCGTCTACCCCCTCTTAACGCGCGATAAGGAACTTCGTTCCAAAAACTTAAAAAATACCAATTTTTCACTATGTGATACAAATTCTTCAAAATGTGATAATTTAAATAAAAAGATTGTAAAATGGATTTCTAGTGATTGTATTTCTAGCGATAATATCTTTGTATCTATAAGACTTCATGCGCTTATTTGACGTTTTAAGTTCGCCAAGAAGTTGAAAAAATAAATAGATGAAAAGGACGTAATGTTGGGAAAATCTTGATGTGTTTTGATAATGACGAGAGTGTTATCAATACAATATTCAAACCAGGCACACCTCCTTTGAAGCTTGCAATGAACAAACCTAAAGTTGTTCTTCTTTCAATTACAAGCTTACGAATTGACATTTGAACACAATAGACAGTACCAGTACAAGTGGGACTCGAAACTTTAGAGGGCCAACCGTGAAGGATTTAAAAAAGTCAAAAATTTTCGTGTAAGCTATACCTATTTACCTATATTTCAATGCAATGCAAAAATAAGTGTTCCTTGCCTAAGGTATTAGACCACGTAAAGACTTGAGCAGGTACCGACTATAAAAAAACCTGTATTTATTTATTATTATTTATTGTGATATTTGTTAATCAATCAATTGAGGATCATGCAACAGCTTGGCTACAAAAAAAATCTATCTGGGACAAGTCGTGTATTCCCGGTGGCTGACGATGGCAAATCTTATCTTGAGATTACCTTTCGTCTGACGAACCATCGGAAAACTTAGTGTTTGATAGAATTCCTCTAGTAAGGGTAGCGCCTAAGTGATTTGCCATAAAAACACGTCCGCATCGCATCTACGGTCCGCGACACTTACCTACACCAAACCATCGAGTTCTCAAGATATCTTCTCCTAAGTTTGAAAACGAAAATTGATGCTGTTATATATAATGCAATGGCTATTTTGGACACCAGCAAAATATAAATTTGGCTGTGCTAATCGATGCAAGAACCAGTATAAAAATATTGGCGTTGAGAAAAATATTAAAAGCGCGAAACAAGACAACCTCCTCGGTACGAACATTTGTAGTTACGAAGTTTAACTTTGATGCGGAATATTACGAGTACTTCAATATAATAAATATTGGAGTGAGGTTATATACTGTGACTAGATACTTCCTCGGTTAAAAATCATCAGTGATAATGTGATTTTTAACTGTATTATGAAACTTAAGCTGATTGATGATATAATAATGACGTACTACAATCTTCAGTGAAGTTTCGAAATTTTTGTCATATTTGATAAATTATTTTCTAATATATCTTTGAATAAAGTCAAAAATCATTAGTTTTTCTGTATTAAATGTGTTTTTAGAACTGTTTCGTTTAATAATAAAGCTTATTTTATAATATAAAAACATCTTTGAGAAATTTTGCTTTTTTCAGGTTTTTTGTTTTTTTATATTGGTCTTTATAAATTTTTTTTATCGATTATAAAAGTGTACAAAGTTTAAAAAAAAACATTTGGGAAGTACTGCCCAAATGTTTTTTTTTAAACTTTGTACACTTTTATAATCGCATTGGATAGGAACATCAACCAAGCACTACCCTAATAGATAGGTAATTTAGGACAAAATGTCTTTTTGGCCGAGTGGGAGGTTCCTCGACTTTCGATCCGAAGGTCGTGGATTCGAATCCCGGATGTGAAACATTGGATATATCTGTTCGCAAAAAAACAACAGTACTTACAACAGTGAAGGAAAACAGTTAGTATTCTTATAAGCGACGATGGCGCGATGGGCTTGCAACCTGTCACGTATGGTATGCTAACTGTAAAGTGTGGGCATGTGCCAAATGTAATGTTTGGATGTAGGTACCTCTGACTTTCCTCATAAGGATCTGAGCGCCTGGAGATCTGAGATGTCTAGTCTATGTCTACCTTTACCGTACTTGGTGATGGGTATTACAGTCGTGATCCTATTTCGTTTCATTACATGTTTTCTTTGCGACTGTGAAGGTAGATATACTGCATTTTTATTAGGTAGGTCTTTTCATTAAGTATTTTGGAGTAACCTAGCATATCATGGCGTAACCTCTAAATGCTAGCAGTGAAAACTGTAATATTCCAAAAAACAGGGGTAATAAGTACAGGGGCCTTACCACAAGCTAACTCGTGGTGAGAAATTGTCAACACTATACCAATTTGTATGGCGAATGGCGTTGTAACTTTCGCACCGCGAGTAATGTAATATTACTTTAGAGCTTGTGGTAAGACAGCGCCAACCGACATTGAACGTAGAACTTAGTTCAACTTCAACTATTATTCTGCTATTAAGACTGCGACTTTTCTATTTTACGTTGGTAGTTTGAATACTCTACGAAACAAATCAAAATACCATTAAGACACTGACTTTCTCGAGAAGGTAGCTCAAATGGAAATTTTAGGAAGATGCCTTTCGCTTTCATTTCGTAACCAGTCACTAATATATACATTTCTGGACGAAAAGATATTTTGAATAATTTTGATTCCGTCCTAAACCAAAATATTATAAATAAATTAAAATCCGGTTAAAACCAAGGTTTCCGTACAATTATCTATAAATAAAACCGGCCAAGTGCGAGTCGGACTCGCGCACGAAGGGTTCCGTACCATTATCTATAAAAAACGGCAAAAAACACATGTGTTGTATGGGAACCCCATTTAGGTTATTTGTACCCAAAGGGTAAATACGGGACCCTATTACTAAGACTTCGCTGTCCATCTGTCCGTCTGTCTGTCACAGGGCTGTATCTCATGAACCGTGATAGCTAGACAGTTGAAATTTTCACAGATTATGTATTTCTGTTGCTGCTCTAACAACAAATACTAAAAACAGAATAAAATAAATATTTAAGGTGGGCTCCCATACAACAAACATGATTTTTTTGCCGTTTTTATAGATATTGGTACCTTCGTGAGCGCGTCCGACTCGCACTTGGCCGGTTTTTGTTATTTATTCTATTTTTAGTACAAGGTGTCTCAAAAGAAAGTTCTCATTTAAATCTTTTTTTAAAAGAAAAGTCTTAGCTTTATTGAAAAAATGTTTATTATATAATGAAGTACACTGTTTGGGAATTTATTTTTTAAAAATAACATCGTCCAAATGTAAACCGTTGCGCTCTCGGCATTCATTTAGTCGGGCACTAAAATTGCCTATGACAGCTCGGCAGGTAGTCTCCGTGATGGCTGCCATTTCATGACGGATATTTTCTTTTAATTGTGCCAGGGAAGTCGGTTTATTAGCGTAAACTTTTGATTTGACATAACCCCACAGGAAAAAATCCATAGGTGTTAAATCGGGACTCCGTGGAGGCCAATTTATGTCATCTCGCCTGGAAATTAATTTGTTCGGAAAAATTTCTCGAACTCGAGGCAGAGATCTGTTGGACGT
This sequence comes from Hydriomena furcata, assembly GCA_912999785.1. NCBI lineage: Eukaryota > Metazoa > Arthropoda > Insecta > Lepidoptera > Geometridae > Hydriomena > Hydriomena furcata. The sequence continues at coordinate 9,659,631 of OU538821.1, forward strand.
GTGTGAAGTTGCTCCATCCTGCTGGAACCATGTTCTTTGGTTGTAACCAGGAAAGTTTTGCAGTTGGGGCACGAAAAACTCGTCTAACATCTCCACATAACACTCTGAATTCACTGTGAGCGTGCGTCCCCTTCCATCTTCAAAAAAGTAAGGGCCGATAATTCCTCGCGCCGACATCGCTGCCCATACGGTGACTTTGGGTGAATGTAGCGGTTTCTGATGTTTTTGTTTTGGATTGGTTGCACTCCAGTAATGACAATTTTGCTTGTTTACATGCCCATTCAGGTGAAAATGGGCTTCATCGGAAAACAAGATGTTGGTGAACGTTGGAAAGCGCTCAATCATCTGATTTACAAAGCAAGCCTCTGACCAGCATCTTGAGGCTTCAGTTTTTGCACCAACTGAATTTTGTACGGGTGCAGCTTTAAATCTTTGTGTAAAATGCGGCATAATGAAGATCTGTGCACATTTAAAGCAACAGCACGCTTCCGAATCGAGAGGTTTGGATCATCTCGAATAGACTGAGTAACACTGTCCACGTTTTCGGCTGTTCTTGATGTTTTTGGCCGCCCAGATTTTGGTTTCTCCAGAGTAGACCCAGTCTCTTCAAACTTCTCAACCCATTTTGCAATGAGTCGAGTGCTAGGCGCATCATTTAAGTGACGAATATGTCGAATACTGCAGAATTTTCTACGCGCTACAGTCGCCGAATTACCGTTTTTGTAAAACTCACGTACGCACAACGCACGGTCCGCACCAGAGAATCGCTCCATAGCGACTAAATTCCCAAGAGCCAGACTACCGACTGACATACCCCCCGCGCCCCTCAGAATAGTTGCTTTCGCGTAATAAGATAAGCAAATGTGAACTTACTTTTGAGACACCTTGTATTTGTTGTTATAGCGGCATAAGAAATACATCATCTGTGAAAATTTCAACTGTTTAGCTATCACAGTTCATGAGATACAGCCTTGTGACAGACAGACGGATAGACGGACAGCGAAGTCTCAAAAATAGGGTCCCGTTTTTTCCCTTTGGGTACGGAACCCTAAGAAACGGCAAAAAAATCGCGTTTGTTGTATGGGAGCGCCCCACTAAAATATTTATTTTATTCTATTTTTATTATTTGTTGTTATAACGGCAACAAAAAGGCTCTTTAGTCGACTGGGCCCGCTCGAACTAGTCCCGCGGGCCCCGTTGACCAAATACATTTAAATTATGACTTTTCTTTTGTCGACTGGACCCATTACTAATTTGAACAAAAAATCTATTGTCTGATTTCAAATCCATGTACAGATGTGTACAAAACGTTTTCAAGATAAACAAAAATGAAACACCATGGTTATAAAATACTAATGTTTTTTACTAATGTTCGGGCTTACATATAAATAGTCGAAATTCACAACAATTTAAACTGAAAGTATTTGAAAGTCACAGTCGTTTGATTAATGCTTTATCAGAAGTATTCTAATCAACAACATAAATTAAAAATATTTAAAAATCAGCCTTTTGATTAACGCTTACTTAGAACTATTCAAAATCAACAATATACAATAATACAAAAATAAAAAAAGATACTTCAAAATCACAGTAGTTTGATTAATTCTTAATGCTTACTTAAAACTATTTAAAATCAACAATATACAAAAATTCAACATTAAAAAAGATACTTAAAAATCACAGTTGTTTGATTAATTCTTAATGCTTACTTAAAACTATTCAAAATCAACAATAAACATTAATAGCTAGTTAAAATCACAGCTATTTTATTAAAAATCACAAAAAATTAAAATCGCAATTTTTCTAAACAATGGCCTACAGTAATATTGCCGCTAAGTAATTCGTTTACTGCAAAGTCAATTTTTTTTTTCTCTCTATGGTTTCAGGCAACCTCTTTGAAATTTTGAGATTTGTAGGGTTTTTCAAAGCAGTCGAGAAGTTAGCCATATCTCTACATAGCCCTTCTAAAAGTTGAGCAATGTTGGGCTTATTTTTTACATATTTTTTTATATGCCCATTCCATGTTTCAACGACATTGTTGGTTTTATGCATTTCTTGGTATGTACACCAAGTGTTTGCAAGTTGTGAACTCACCTCCAACCAAGTTTTAACAAAGTAATCATTGAATTTTGTTATACTGTCGCAACAAGCAGCTTCTCCCATCACATAGAGCCAACCATCATCGATAAGCTGTAATGGAAAGTGAGACAAGGCCGAGCAAAGTTTCACATGCTGTTTGCCTGATTGTGTTTTGGATACGTTCAGCTCTTTAGCTTTACGCCAGAGGCTTCGAGTGAAATGAAAATAACAACCTGTTATTTTCACGTTTGGGAAGACGCTCCGCAGGGCTAGTATTGCTGAAACTTCAAAATCCATCGTGATGTTACTCGGATTCCATTCGGGTATGCGACGCATTATTATTTCAAATAAAAGTTCGTATGTTGCCATTTTTTTGTCCGGTAATAAGGCATATATCACAGGAATTACATTAACGTAGTCATCGTTGCTTCCTAAATCAGCATGAATAGTGTAAAGCTGATAAAATATTCTAGGGCAAACTTTAAAAGTGCCATCAATGAAAAATCGCTTACATTGTCTGATGTAGACTTTCATTTCTTGGGCAGCAAATATCAGTATACGTTTTTCGCTATCAGCATATTCAGCAAGTAAAACGTGTTCATATTTTTCTGGCAATTTAAGATCAGCAGCGCTTTTAAAAGTAACTTTTTTGGCTCCAATCGATTTGTTTCTTTTCTTATATAGCGTTTTCTGAACATTTTTAAGAGCAGGTAGAGCCCTCACCATGTCTATACCTCTGTCTTTAAGAACATGCATATTTTCTTCAAATATTTTAGATATTGGGTCGGCCATCTTCTTTTGAACATCTTTTGAGCACTTGTCCATTTGAATTTCTATTTCACATTCCGCCACTTCCATGGGTCCATGGGAATGAGAAGTTTCATTTGAAATTGTAATTGGATCGCTTGTGGTTCTAATCGTCGCAAAGCATGATAATTTCCTTCTTGTGCACCTCCACAAAACTGATCCATCTTTATTTCTTCTTTTCACAACATATTCATAGCCAGCTCTTATTAACTTTTGACCACCTCGTTGCAAAGTACTAATATGTAAAGATGGGGTACCAACTAGACAACTAACTACTCAACTAGAACCCCAAAGAGTCCCCAAGTTTCCTAAGAGTATCTACTTCATAGTTTCAGTTTTCTGGTAGGGAGGTGCGGTTAATTTATGGTACTTTTTTCAGGTTCTCTAAATTTATTTATTTAATTTTGTTTACTTGGGTATTAGTGTATTTATTATCTTGTTTATTGTATTATTTTATTTTTATTGTCTTATTTACAGTTTTTATTTAATTTTATTTTCATTTCTTATCTATTGTATTCTTATTTTATTGTACCAATTTACTGTACTTTTCCAGGTTCTTTCCAGGACAGTTTTCTACTGGAGTATTTTACATTGGGTTGGACTCTTTGGGAGCAGATTGGCGGAATTTATTGCTATATATCTTTGTCCGTTTAGTTTTTTAAAATGGATTTCCGCAAAGTCACGCCTGAATCAATCAATTATATTCCAAAAATTTCGACAAAAGTTGAAACACTTTTCTTCTTGTCTATTTTAATACCAAATTTTGTAAGCGGGCCCAGTTGACCAATTCAAAATATGCATTAAGTCAACTGGGCCCGCGGGACTAGTTCGAGCGGGCCCAGTCGACTAAAGAGCCAACAAAAATAGATCATCTGTGAACATTTCATCTGTCTAGCTATCACGGTTCATGAAATACAGCCTGATGGCAGACAGACGGACAGATGGACAGCGAAGTCTTAACATAGTTTCGCCATGTCCGTCCGTCCGTCCGTTCGCAGCTTAGCTCAGAGAGTTCAACTTCAAGAAAGCTATAATTTGGCATGTATTGTATATGTATATACATATTAGTAATGTTAACAAAGTCTTCGAATAAAATCTTGAAAAACATTTTTTTAGAGTATCTCCCCTACACCTAAAGTGGGGATGTTATTTTCTTTTCTTGCATACCCTATGTTGTGGGGTGTCGTTGGATAAGTCTTAAAAAATGTACTTCATGGTAGGGTAGTAGTACATAGGTATAACGAATTTAAAAGGAAAACTATCACGGCTAAGTAGACTTTACAAGTTTACGAGTAATCATCGAACAACTAAGAAAATGTATTTTTTAAGTTGCTCGACGATTAATCGTAAACTAGAAATATTCTTACTTACTCTACTTTTAGTACAAATATCGTTGAAAATTACTTATATAAGGTTGTTAGCTACGAAATCTTACATTTCGCGTGATTTGACACGCATTTGGCCAGTTTTTTACCTTTGGGTAAACCTAAAAAGACATACATAACACTAATAAAGAAGCCGTACAAATGGTAGATGTAGATACCAAGGTAACCTTGACTAATTTTTAACAAAAAAAAGTATTGCGTACTTACCTGCTTATTAAAAAGGTCACGGTTGCTTATTTAATTAATGTATTTTAGTTTACCAATTGGCGTGAAGTACCTGTTTCCAGCTTAGCAATTCATTTTTCTGTGATGGTCGAGGTTAATAAGAATTAAGGGGCTCCCAGTCGACGATTGCTCTTTTTCGAAACGAAAAAAGAAATACTTCTGAACAAGCCACATCTCCTATTTTTATAAGTATACTAGCTGACCCGTGCCCGCTTCGCTGTGCGTAAGACATTTCTAATACCATCGTGGACTTTTTTGTAGACGTTTTTAAGGTATACAATACTGTAGTACATTATTTTGATATATCTCGTGGGGTTCAGCCAGCATTTGCAATGTAAGCGCAAAAAAATGTGTTTATTTACGACATCACATTAGAAAGCTCTAAAATTATCAGTGTTTCTCTACTATATTATGCATGTATTATACATATAAACCTTCCTCTTGAATCACTCTATTTATAAAAAAAACCGCATCAAAATCCGTTGTGTAGTTTTAAAGATATAAGCAAACATACATACATACATATTACATATTACATACAGACGCGGGAAGCGGAAAGCGACTTTGCTTTATACTATGTAGTGATTACTTCAGGTTCCTACCTAGATTTCTATTAAGGCGCTCCCAGTCGACGATTATTTTTGTTCGAAACGAAAAAAGAAATACTTCTGAACAAGCCACATCTCCTATTTTATAATGTATAGTATATGTGAATAAAGATGTACCCATCTTTAATCACTTCGATAAATAATCCTACCTAGATTTCTATTAGAATAGATTTTTGATAAGTAATTATACATAATTTATATCATTAATTTATTCGAAAAGCTTAGGCGGACCACGCGCCGACGACGTGTGTTTGTCGTCATTGCAGCGATCGGCTCTCCCAGTCGACGATTATATTTTCGAACAAATATAATCGTCGACTGGGAGAGCCTTAACATAATATAACAACTTTTACATTAGGTAGGTTGTATGTATAGAACTAGGTAACCTACCTAGGTACCTAGTTCTATACCTACAACTATGAGGTTGGGTTACTACTAACTAGATGAGTTATTTTCGCATCGTACATTCTACGAATTTTGTTTATTAAAAATATTTCTAGGTTGGTAATTCGAATATGATCACAGACTGAACCGTGGGCCATGACGCGTGTCCATCAACTTATTTCGGATTTTGAAAGACGTGATAAAATTAAATGACTTTCTGCGTGTGCCATAAGTAATAGCTAAATTGACATTATACTAATATTATAAATGCGAAAGTAACTCTGTCTGTCTGTCTGTCTGTGACATTATCACGGCCAAACCGCTAGCTAGGCCGATTGTGATGAAATTTCATATACCTACCTAGAGATAGCTAAACCATGGTGATCTGAGATGATATATGATCGTTTCGCAGCAATCCAACTCACTAATCTATTATAATATAATTAAATTATAAAACGGTAGGTATAACAATTTGTGTAAGTATTTAGGATCCACTAACAACAACCTAGAACCTAGTAGTTGCGAACTTGAAATTCGACGTCGGATTGGCATGGCAAACCCCCGTGAGAACACGCACCCACAGTGGACGAAATCTTTTTTCATAAACATCACTTTATGTGTTGAGCGACACTATGGCGCACACTACCGTGTGCCTCTAGTCACACAGTCACACTATGCAGTGTCGCACAACACATAATGACTCAGCTCAAAGAAATAAAGAGGGACCATAACATCACAAAACGCACCAAAATCCACATACATTTCGCACATTGGTTTTTTCAGTCTTTCTTTATGGGTCATGGACAAAGCTGACGCAGTTGAAGCATTTAAGGCGCGCCCAGTCGACGATTGTTTTTTTAAGCTATTGCATAGCTTCTATCGCGGGCCTTGAGCGTGGAGACCGAATCCAGAAATTTCGTAACGAAAATTTACGCAAAACTTTACGACACACTCACACTCACGCAATACGCGTGAGTGTGAGTGAATTTTGAATCACTCGCTGCGCTCGTGATTCAATTTTAGAATCCTTCGCTTGCTCGGTCATCAAAATTGAACATGCGGTTAAAAAGCAACTTTGCACTCTTGTATAACAAATAACTATTATTATTATCAAATTATTTTTAATTCACAATAATTTGTTATAAAATATTTGCATTTTATCACTAAAATTATAATTTTCAAGTAGGCTGATAAGGGCTGTTAGGTACCTAATCAAAGATCTTACATTTTGCGCGTGCAAAAACAAAAAAAAACTTACTCGCCATTTTTTTGTATCGCATTTGTTGCTGTGTGGTAAAACGATATATGCAATATCTGTTTGTTTTTACCTCGCAAGTGTGTTGAAAAAGTGTGTATCAAACTCGTGAGCAACATGCTCATTGCTCACGAGGGCGTGGATAGGTTCCCGAGCCGCAGGCGAGGGTGTAAAACAGCCGAGTGTCTAATGAGCAACTTAGCTCACTTGTATCATAATATACTATTATAGTTATTATTATTTTATTTTATGTATAACTTATATACCCATTTGAAATTCTGCATTCTGAACTTACGTTTACTTTGTAGGAATGACGTCATCTAATTCCATTAGAGAATTTTACAAGAATAGAAATGTGCTGGTGACCGGCGCTACCGGCTTTATGGGCAAGGTCCTCATCGAAAAGCTACTCTACTCTGTCCCTGACGTTGGTAACATTTATATCCTGATTCGGCCGAAAAGAGGCAAGTCCGTCGCTCAACGGTTAGAAGAAATGGTGCGACTTCCGGTGAGTATTTTAAATTACGGCAAATCTTATGTTTTAGGTACTCTACTGTTCTCAATATATCAAAAGAAAAAACAATACCTATTACTTATTTTTTCTTATGATAAACCCGAAAGTGCGGTTTAAGGGAATGCATCGTACGTAAGGCACCGCAGTAAAACTTTTTTCCATAACCATCAGCTATCCTCTCAACATGTCTTAGGAACTCTTTATAAGGCTTGCAAGCCAATGAAGAGCACTTGGTTGCATTATACTTTCAATACAGACAGAACCAGGCAGTGCCTACGTAGGTAGTCTATTTTATTCTTACCTGATTTCCACAGTTATTCAATCGCATAAGAAACGAGCGACCTAATGCTATGAATAAACTCAAGTCATTGCAAGGGGATGTGCTGTTTGAAAACTTCGGTCTATCAAGTTTGGAAATAGAAAAGCTATCGATGGAGGTTTCCTTGATTTTTCACTTTGCTGCGACGCTGCGACTGGAGGCTCCATTGAAGGACAACGTCAATATGAACACTTCGGGGACAAAGAGAGCCATAAATGTGGCCAGGCAAATGGAGAACCTTGTTGCCTTTGTTCATCTCTCTACTGCGTTCTGCTACCCAGAATACGAAGTCTTGGACGAAAAGGTAATAAAATTGAGTCAATTATTTGTGCCTAAAATACAAATTGTAGTTGGTGTTTTCATGAACACGTTTTCATATCTCAGTCACGTTTTCATATCTAATAAAAAATCTAGGGTTTTAGGAACGGCAGATAGGTGTTTGATATTGAATATTGTTTTAGATATATGCTCCGCCAACGTCACCCGAGAATTTGACGAAGCTGATAGAATGGCTGGATGACCGTCAGCTAGAGCTTTTAACTCCCTCCTTGCTCGGTCCTCATCCGAATTGCTACACCTTCTCTAAGCGGCTCGCGGAGAATTTGGTGGAGCAGGCCTACCCAGACCTGCCTATTGTCATTGCGCGTCCGAGCATAGGTAAGAACAAGTCCACTGGCTTCTACACGTGGCGTGCGTGCGTAAAATGTCCAACCTATTAGGTATACAATATTACCGTCGCGAATTCGTTTATGTGATATTATTTTGACAAGATTTCGCTGCACTCCTTTAGCACGATTACACATCAAGAAGAATAAAATATAGAGTTTCTATGAACAGTGGTTTAGGCTGTGCGTTGTTAGATCAGTCGATCCAGTTGATTTTATCTGAATCTGTTTGTTACGATAAATATTCAAAATCTAAAGCCCTGATGGTGCTGGTGGTTTTTGAGGTTCGTAATGTTTTTATTTACCACCCATATGGGTTAGGTAGGTACCTACTGTAAGTGTAAGTACTTTGACTTTAAGCATGAAGGTTTTTGTAATCTTATAGGCTACTAGCTGACCCGTGCCCGCTTCGCTGTGCGTAAGACATTTCTAATACCATCGTGGACTTTTTTGTAGACGTTTTTAAGATGTACAATACTGTAGTATATTATTTTGATATATCTCGTGGGGTTCAGCCAGCATTTGCAATGTAAGCGCAAAAAAATGTGTTTATTTACGACATCACATTAGAAACCTCTAAAATTATCAGTGTTTCTCTACTATATTATGCATGTATTATACATATAAACCTTCCTCCTGAATCACTCTATCTATTAAAAAAAACCGCATCAAAATCCGTTGTGTAGTTTTAAAGATATAAGCAAACATACATACATACATACATACATATTACATTCAGACGCGGGAAGCGGAAAGCGACTTTGCTTTATACTATGTAGTGATTTATAAAGTACATTATCACTACATAGTATAAAGCAAAGTCGCTTTCCGCTTCCCGCGTATGTATGTATGTTTGCTTATATCTTTAAAACTACACAACGGATTTTGATGCGTTTTTTTTAATAGATAGAGTGATTCAGGAGGAAGGTTTATATGTATAATAACATGCTACCCGTGCGAAGCCGGGGCGGGTCGCTAGTGTAAAATATAACAATATAAAAAATACTTCCCAATTAGGTAGGTATATAGGTACATTATTTTTTGTTAGGTTGTTTACTTTACGCAAGACTAATCATAATTATTCATAACTTAGTTAATTCTTACTTCCTACTTCTTAATTCCTAGAAGTCTTCAATATTATTAAAATAAACTAACCTTGGGGGAAAGCAGGGGTAGAATTTATACAGAGGTCATATTATCTACACTACAACAAACGTGGACGCTTCCAAACTTATAAGGGTGAGTTTTCACCTACGCAGAGATGTGTGGAGCTGTGCGGAGATGTGCGGAGCTATGCGAAGCTGTGCGGAGCGGGCCAATGGCAGCGCTCAAATATTCGAGTTTGAAAATATCGAGCGCTGTGTTTGGTCCGCTGGCTTTGCTGGAAAGAGTCGATATACCTACGTGTTTTCGTCGTAGATATAATATACGTTTTTAGGGTTTCGAGTCTACAAGAAACCCTTATAGCTTCACCATGTCCGTCCGTCCGTCTGCCCACAGCTTAGCTCAGAGTTTAGCCCCCATGGTGTGGGGTATCGTTAGATAGGTCTTTAAAAAGTATGGAGGGTTTGTGAAAACAACTTTTCGAAGAGATCCGTTTATGAAATATTAAGCTTTAAAGTGCCAATTTTTGTTAGAAACGAGTGTCTATCCCCTCTAAAATCTAAACTATTGTGTTTGGAGGCGTAAAAAAAATCACGGTAGTAGTATATATAACGAACTTAAAAAGGAAAACTATCACAGCTAAGTAGGCGTTTCAAGTTTTCGAGTAATAGACGTAATAGTCGACCAACCTATAAAATGTATTCGAAGAAGAAATAATCAATTTTTTTTACAAATACCATTGATAATTACGTAGTATGCTGTGTATGTTAGCTGTGTCAACCACGAAACCCTACATTGCGCGTGACCGCCGGTTTTTATTAATGGCCTTATTTTGAAGGTTTCTAAGACCGGCTTGTTCAACAATCGCTAAAATTTTATTTTAATTTGACCTGTTTGTGTGGCTTAACAACTTACTAGCTAGTGCAAGAGCGCTGCTTATGGGCACTTTAACAACATTTTAATTTTCAAATAAACGTTTTTTAATGTAATAACGTTTTATAAACGTTTTAAACGGCCAAGTGCGAGTCGGACACGCGTGCTAAGGGTTTCGTACCATTATCTATAAAAACAGCAAAAAAAAAACACTTTTGTTGCATGGTAGGAGCGCCACTTTATTCTGTTTTAGTATTTGTTATTATAGCGGCAACAGAAATACATCATCTGTGAAAATTTGAACTGTCTAGCTATCACGGTATCTGAGATACAGCTTTGTGACTAGACAGACAGACGGACAGCGGAGTCTTAGTAATAGGTTCCGTTTTTAAACTTTGGGTACGGAACACTAAAAACGATAGCTCTTATTCCCTTTACGTAAAATAAAATAAGCGTAACTTCAGAATGACCGATTTAAAACATAGGGCTAGATTTAGTCAGCAAAGCATGTAGGTACCTAATAAGTTTTATGTTAAAAATATTTTTCAATGACAAGCTTTGCACCAGCGCGCCATCGCCTGTCACATCATATAACATTGTCATAGGAACTTGAGCGTATATGCAAAGTTTTTACTCAATCGAAGTATGTATTTACTAAGGAGTTCCATTGTGAGTGTCTGTTGAACAGCTCCTGACTCCATCATCAGATCAACTTACTGTCACCATATTATTGCATTGTCACCGAAGTTACATAAGTATGCGTAATTTCAGCTCAATCGGTTGGGGATAACTACTTCAAAATTGAGTTGCAAGATTCCATAATAACAAACATAGGTAGTTACTTATTTACATACATACATACATTGCAAGTACAGCTGATAAAAACACACACTTTATGCACATAAAAAAAATGAAATTCTAAATATTCTTATCGAACTTCCTTAATAGAGATTACGCTAATTTAGACTTTAACGATAACTGAATATGAGCGATCGTATACAACACCATTTTAGTCACTTTGTTGTATCAACAGAGTTGTCACCATTATTTCATTAAGAGGGTATATAAGGTTAAACAGTCTTACTTGGTTGAACCCAAGTAACGACATTAAAAAATTGCTTTAAAAATTGAATCCGAGCATATTGTCGCTCTATCAACCCCATCGAGACGAAACTTCCCTATGAGATCTGCAAAACGAAGCGATAGCGCGTTCTAATTTTACCTGTGGCGACATCTAGTTCTGTTTTCAAACACTACAATTTTTACATAGAGTTTTATGAAAAGAAAAGGTTTTGAGTATTGGGAAAAATAATAAACATTTTTACGATAATAGGAAAAAAAATACCTACTCCTACATACATTTAACTACTAAGTATTAAAAAAGTAATACCTTTTTTACCCATAAATAGCGGTACTTACCAACTACAATTGTTAGTGTTTAAGTAGGTACCTACCTACCTAGATGTCAAATAAACATTTCTATCCAAATCATTATTTAAAAAAAAAACAATGTCGGCAATTCTGTTGTCTCTGCCTAAACTTAAAACTTCGTAAAAATATGAACCCTCAAATACCTTAAGCGTAACCTCAAAATGGATTTAAAATATTTTAGAAATATAGTTTTTTAGAGTTTCGAAGTAAGTATATGAGAAACCCATAATGATGATGATGTGGATGAAAAAAGGTACCTCCCCTACATGTAAAGTGGGGAAAAAATAAATAAGTCTAAATTTAATTTTAACACCTTTTTACTTGCTGACTAAATTTACGTAGAAATCCCTAAATTACTTTAAACTAGCCCACGAATTGGCTGGATTTAGAGATTTTAGGAATTGGGAAAAAGCCTTTATGCTCTTTAGAGAAACAACGACTAGGTATATAGATAGAGCAATCGATAGAGAAAAAAAAAACAGAATATTATGAACTACTAACATGAAAACAGCATAAAGTGGACTTAGCGACTGTTACAACTCACTCATAAAAATATTTGAATCAAATAAATATTATATAGCCATGTTGGTCGAGTGGGAAGTGCCCCGACTTTCAATCTGAAGGCATCAATGGATTTTTCAGTTCGAAATATGTACATTTTTGTTCAAGAATCCATTGATCAAATCTGATCCGAATAAAAGAGATCTGAGAGGATGTCTACCGTACTTAGGGATAACAGTCGTGATCCTATTTATTTTATTAAATATTTAATATTCCAGTATGTCCTGCGCTGATGGAACCTTTGCCTGGATGGGTGGACAACTTAAACGGCCCAGTCGGTGTGATGGCGGGCGCCGGAAAAGGAGTCATCAGAACTATGTTGTGTGATGGAGATTTGAAAGCGCAAGTTATTCCTGTAGATACGGCAATCAACGCTATCATTGCTATTGGCATGCTGGAAGGATCAAAAACGGAGAGGTATGTGATGACTGACTGACCATAGACTGGTCCCTGGCCAGCACAGTTGGTAGTAACTCTGCCATCTGTGCTCTAGGTTGTGAGTTCGAATCCCACAGGAAAACATTTGTGTGATGAACATGGATGTTTCTTCTGTGTCTGTGGAAAATATCCACCAATATTTATTTAATATGTACCTATGTCACTATAAAGAAGTTTAGGACCGGAATGTGGTCAATAACTATATCTAGCAATACCTAGGTAGTTATGTACATGTATACCTACATTTAAATAAATTATATCAGGTTTTAATACAAGGCAAGGCAAGGCAACAAAGTAGTCAAAAAATGTGTGTCAGGAGACCGCAGTTCAAACGGAAAATTTGTCCTACCTAACGTAAGATAAATTTCATTCAAATTATGACATAATCACGCAAGGAAATTATAGTTCTGTTCCAATCTTTCGTTCTGGTATAAACATAATAACATAATAAGTTTTAACACTTTATTATGTTAGTTCTAGTATGAAATTCTGAGCCCGACTTACTAGATACCGTTTTTTATTATTTTTCACAGGTCAGAAGTAATTCCCGTATACAACTTGAACGCAGGCCACCGTCAGCCGACGTCATGGAGAGAGATCCTGGATTTTGGTAAAAAGTACAATCGCATAGCACCCTTCGAATGGCCTCTGTGGTACCCTAACGGAGACATTACTACTAACAAGGTGTCGCACGAGTTCAAAAGAGTTGTCTATCATCTTCTGCCGGCTTATTGTATCGACTTTTTATTGCTCTTGCTGGGACAAAAGAGAATGTAAGTTTGTGTTCTAATTAGGTTAAACCTAAAGCTGAGAGATATACCTAATGGTTACAAAATATATGAGCAGTAAGTACCTATATGTTCAGTAGAAAGTATATTTCGATCTGGAGGTCGTGACTCCAGTAGGGCGCAATTTAGGGTTTCGTAATGACGTTATATTACGTAATTTTCCACGGTATTTGTACATAAAAAAGTCTCCTTCAAGTACATTTTATAAGTTGGTCGACTATTACGCATTTTACTCGTAAACTTGTATGTGATTAAATTCATAATATGTCTACGGCTCCCTTAATAAAAAAGTTGTTTTCACAAATCCACAATATTAGACTTATCCAACGACACACTACACTGTGGGGTAATGGGGTACGCGATAAATAAAAAAACATCCTTGTTTACATGTAGGGGAGGTACCTCGTACCTATAAAAAAATGATTTTAGGATTTTATACCCCACAAGCTGACCCGGCGAACTTCGTATCGCTTTAGAATTAACAAATGGTGTGTTAAGTTCCCGTTCCCGTTCCCATTCCCATTCGCGTTCTCGTTCCCGTTCCTGTTTTCCTGCTTTTCTCTTGAAATTTTTCTATAAACCTCACGGAGCCCGAGACCTTTCCAGCGAATGCAAAACCGTGGAAATCGGTTCGTGCGTTCTGGAGTTATAGCGTCAGGAAGGAAAACCCGACTTATTTTTATATTATAGACTAGCGACCCGCCCCGGCTTCGCACGGGTAGCATGTTATTATTATACATATAAACCTTCCTCCTGAATCACTCTATCTATTAAAAAAAACCGCATCAAAATCCGTTGTGTAGTTTTAAAGATATAAGCAAACATACATACATACATACATACAGAAGATAATGTGGGGTATCGTTGGATAAGTCTTATGGGTTTGTGAAGACAACTTTTCGATTAAGGGATCCGTTTGTGAAATATTAAGCTATAAAGTACAAAATTTTGTCAGAGTCATGTGTTCCCAACGTATGAGGTATCGTTGGATTCGTGACATATTTTTAAAAGATAATAATTATTTTTTTGTTAATTATTTTTTAGCAGTCGTTTTTTATGTTTTTGTTATAACTTGTTTTTAACAAGAGTTTACAATATTACAGCATGGTCAGAATCCAGAATCGAATCAGTCAAGGCCTACATGTCCTGCAATACTTTACCATGCGTCCTTGGAACTTCCCTTGCCCAAACTTCGATGGCATCCATGCAAAACTGAACGAGGAAGAACAAGTGGTATTCAACATGAACATGTCACCGATTGACCGCAATCAATACCTTAAGACCAGCGTGGAGGGTGCAAGAATCTTCTGCTTGAAGGAGGACCCGAACAAAGTGATCCAGAACAAAACCTACCACCAATTGTAAGTATTTTTATGATATTGACTTACTTATCTACTATGATACCAAATTTTAAGCCCGCGCCACGACAGAACATCTCTCATTTTAATTTAAATACACACAAAACTGCTACCTGGGGTGTTAGCATGAACCAGTATCGTATCGACAAGGTATCGTCCAAATGCCAAAACTGACACTTTTATTTCAATAAGTAAGGTGCTTTCTGGTAACATCGGACTATTTATCAAAAACCTAAAGAGTCTTAGAAATTATTTTTTTGTATTGCCTCTGGTTAGTTACTCTTTTAGAACGCAATGTGATCTGCACTGATGCAAAAAATCAGAGGTTTAATTTATTATTGGTAATGATTTAATAAACACAATGGTTGATGATTTATGAATGATCAAACAGTGCATAATTAATCAGAATGGCAAGGAAAAGATCGGACGGATTGATTAGGGTAAGACCGGTCTACCATATAAAATCGTCCCTGTAACAGCTAGAATAAGGTCTATCACAAGAAAATATTCGGTCTTACCAAAGTACAAAACTAAGTAAAACCAATTATTGTATTTGTGATAAAATATGAGTTTTAGCTAAGATTTTAGGGGGGAGGAAGGTAAAGGGAGGGGCACAACAAAATGGCGCGTAAGGTGATGTTGGCATAATATAAATATATCGCCGAATTGATTAGTTAGATGATTTATCCTGACTTACACCTTCGCCGATCTTACCAGAAGGCACTTATACAAAAAGTCTAAATGCCAAAACTGACACTTTTATTTTAATAAGTACCTATACAAAAAGTCCAATTTTGGCATTTGGACGATACGTTGGTGATACGATCGTGGTTCATGCTCAGGCCATTGGACTGACTGATCTATCAATACCAACGCACAGCCTGAACCACTGGTCCTAAAAACTTAAAATTTAGAGGGTGTTTACGTTTAGGTATGTAAAGGTGCACTAAGTAAGGAATTCTTAAAATTCAATCCCTAAATAAAAATTGATGGAAATTTCCGACATCGCCATCTAACCCCAAATTAAGCAAAGCTTGTACTATGGGAACCAGATTACTGATAGAATACCTACATATTATACTTTTTTTTGTAAATGCATACCTAAGATACAATAAAACACCCAGACACAAAACAAACATAAATTTTCATCACACAAATGTTTGTCCTTGGTGGGATTCGAACTTACAACCTACAGCGCAGAAGGCTAAGTTACTACCAACTAAGTTGGAGACGAGCTGAGACCAGTCAAGGAGAGCAGCATATCTAACAACGTTTTTTATACGTACTAAATAGGTACTTCTTTCTTTTTCAGCCTCTACTTTTTGGACTGGGTGGCCAAAATAATGTTTTGGCTGATCATTCTATCATTTTTGGCTGCATGGTTCGAACCACTACGATCACTTTTGTCTTTTGGCGAACCGCTGATTAAATATTTACCATTCCTGGGCCCTGCTGTGTGTAACTAAAATAACTTGAAGAAAAACCACTAACGCAATTTCCACGTATTCTATGAATACTTACTACATACATACTTAATCACTCTTGCAAAATACCAACTTCAACTTTAGTAGGACGTGTAGGATTTTTTTATTATTTTGATAAGGTTTAGGTACACTTTTTTTAAGTCGTAGGTAGGTACCTACTAATTCTTCTTGTCGTGTCGATGACTTCATTTAATTTGGTTATTTTTTCTAAATGGGTTTAGAATAGTAGATGGCCACCTCGATCGCTTTATCTGTGATATGCAGATAGTAGTATACTGCTTTAGTCTTACACTAGCTGACCCGTGCCCGCTTCGCTGGGCGACAGACATTTCTAAATGTGATTATTTTGAATAGGTATGGCTATGGTATGGCTTAAATGGCGATAGGTATCCGCGAATATACGCAAGTGGTCCCGCTGCCGGCCCCGTGAGTATAGTCATTGGTAGCCACGATTTTAGTATCCCGCAACTTTTATATCAGTACTTATGACTTACCTATTAAGGAGTAAAGGTAAAAGTAAAGTAAGGTTTCTTGCAGAGCATGCTGTGCATGGCACGCAATGCATCTTAGCTGCGTGGGTTAATTTGTTTGACAACGTGAGTCTACATTTCCACAGTAGTTTTGAAATTTCAAAACGAATCGACCGATTTGAACAAAAACTCAAAAAGTGGTTTACTCGTAAATTAATAACCTTAATTGCTAATTAGTTAAGTTGGATAAGTAATATCATGATATGGATAGAAACAAAAACAGTTATTATATCTAACTATCGTAATATTTAGATAATATACCTCCTCGCAGACTTTCTTATGCGCAATAATGAGGACATTCAATAATGTATCATTATTTGTTTACGTACTATCAATAGTTTTTGCAGCACACGCGAAAAATGCAAAAAAATGAGTTTATCCATTACAAACATAAAACAAACAATACAGACAACAAAAAAACAAATCTTTCCTCTTTATAATATTAGTATACCAACTAAAATAACCCATAATGGTGTAGCAAGCCTACACAAATATAAATAATGTTTGCGCCTATTATTATATAGGTAGGTTAGTAGTAGTTAGGTAGGTACACATGTGCTGCTATCTGTTGAGTTTTTTATGAATTAATGTATAATTCATAATTCTTTTTTAGGGTTCCGTACCCAAAGGGTAAAAACGGGACCCTATTACTAAGACTTCGCTGTCCGTCTGTCCGTCTGTCTGTCACAGAGCTGTATCTCATGAACCGTAATAGCTAGACAGCTGAAATTTTCATAAATGACGTATTTCTGTTGCCGCTATAACAACAAATACTAAAAACAGAATAAAATAAATATTTAAGTGGGGCTCCCATACAACAAACGTCTATAAGTTGCCTAGGACTAATAGCTATATAACAAAAAAAGTTTTATCAAAATCCGTTCAGTAGGTACTTTTTGCGTGAAAGCCTGACAACAGACAGACAGACAGACAATAATTTCAAAATGTTTTTTTTTTTGGCTTGTTTTACTTGTATGAAGACCCCCAGGAGTATTTTTTTCGTTTTTATTCAATGTACAGAATTGAACTCTTCTACAGCTTTATTATATGTATAGATAAGATATTGTAGTACGGCCCCATATACTTGGTAGGGTCATTGCGCTGGATTACGACCGATAGCGGGGTACCCAACTTTGGGCCAGCTTATTAATATGAAATATTTACTCGACATTTATTGAAAGGGTTTGGCATGGCTCCATATATGATCAAGATATATTCAAAACCTTAAATATGTATATATACATATATATTATTAGACTTAATTTTAAATATTTTTTTATTGAGAAATAAGGTGATATGCTAGTTTGCGACCGATTTTATTAGTATACGACCAACCCCAACTTAGTTTACGACCACTGTCTGAAAGGGAAAATACTCATAATTGATTAAAAATAATGCTACATTATCATGTTATTATTAATAATTTCTTTATTTCTAATCATCTGTTTTGTAACATGTGTACCAAATCTGTAATATAAATACTAACATCATAATGGTCGTAAAATAATACATCAAATTATTACATCCAATATGCGACCGTTAAATTACCATACATTTTAAGACGTAAACTGATGTCGGCTGCGGTCGCAAACTAAAGTTGGAGTATGTTTTGCGATCATATTATATATTTGTACAGTATTTACGAATATTTATGCGGTCGCAAACCGACGGTAAGAAAACCGCTATTAAGAATATGTTAAAAAAGTCACAAAATCCGTAACCTTTATTATTAAAGTAACATGGGAGAAAAATAAAGTTTGCAATCAAACAGTAAATTTGCAACCACATCGGTCGTAAAGTCAAATAACATGAAAAAATTTATTTTGGTATGCGACCACTCAATATTTTACATGTTTTTGTATATTTTCTTTATAAAAATTACGCAAATGCGTAGAAAATTAATTTTCTTAGGCAATAAAAACACTATCAATCAGTCATTATATAAATAAACTAGCGACCCGCCCCGGCTTCGCACGGGTAGCATGTTATTATACATATAAACCTTCCTCCTGAATCACTCTATCTATTAAAAAAAACCGCATCAAAATCCGTTGTGTAGTTTTAAAGATATAAGCAAACATACATACAGACATACAGACGCGGGAAGCGGAAAGCGACTGCTTTAAACTTTGTAGTGATTATTAAATACTAACTACGGAAGCAGCACGTGTTCACTATTTTTTTTGTAATTTCGTAAACCCGTTCACGCAGGGAGTGCGGGCGCCGAAATGAGCGTGGGTTTGTTTAATTTCGGGTAATACTATGGTGCTAATTGAATAAGGTAAGAACTAGATCTATCCTGCTTTGTATAGACCAGAATTTCGTTTGGAAAAGAGAGATGGAATTCTTCTTTTCTTAGTATTTCTGCAGCAGGTCCCTGAATAATGCATAATGACAGTGGTCGCGAAACCAGCGCAATAACCCTACCTAAAAGATATCGGTCGACTATATTACTCTCTCTCTCTTGTTTAATATGCGTTTCTGTATATCATCACTACATAGTATAAAGCAAAGTCGCTTTCCGCTTCCCGCGTCTGTATGTCTGTATGTATGTTTGCTTATATCTTTAAAACTACACAACGGATTTTGATGCGGTTTTTTTTAATAGATAGAGTGATTCAGGAGGAAGGTTTATATGTATAATAACATGCTACCCGTGCGAAGCCGGGGCGGGTCGCTAGTGTAGGATAATATGCTATGCTATATGTATAATATGCTAGGACATCCCATCGCACACATGGTGGTGCAATACCGGCTAACGGATATAGCAGGGGGGTTGGTTTGAATTCTAATTATTATATTAAATTAAACACATCACAATGAGTTTTATTTGTTGGAGAACCTTGATCTGCTTGCTTGCGGAGGTAAGTAGGTTGATACCTACCTAGTATCTAAGCATGTATATCTACTTATCCTATACTTACCAACATACCTAGGTCCTAGGCCAAGAAGCGGCGAAAACAAAAAAAAAAAACCTATTTACTTAGTTTAAACCTCAAGTTTAAAATTAAATGTTGATTTGAAGTTTAATTGAATTATTTTATTAGCTTTATTCAACACATTCTTCATAGGATTTCTTTAGACTTATAATATAAGTAACATAAATCTTACATGAGAACCGAATATATTCGGCATCAAAGCCGAATAATTTGACCGAATACAAATAGTGAAAAGATGACGAATACGCCGAATACTTAACGAATTTTCGGCGCATCCTAGTATCTATGTACCTACGTATAAAATTAAGGCTTCTAGTTTTTTCCACAACGAAGTTAAAGGGGGCGAAAATGACCTGAACTGCTTCGAAAAAAGGTACGGATCATCGCTATGAAAGGCACGAAATGCATTGGATAGGGTTCTAAGATCTCTGAGACGTATCGGAGAGAAGTCAAAGATCCATTTTCCACGGTAAACAAGTCCATGCGTAGGTATAGGTACTTACTTTCAAACATATGACACACAACACAACACCAAAACGGAACCATCACCATATGCCACTGTTTTTGTAAAACTTGCTGATAGCGTTCCTCACGATATATCCATTATCCACATCCTT
Organism: Hydriomena furcata; assembly: GCA_912999785.1. NCBI lineage: Eukaryota > Metazoa > Arthropoda > Insecta > Lepidoptera > Geometridae > Hydriomena > Hydriomena furcata. The sequence continues at coordinate 9,679,995 of OU538821.1, forward strand.
TCCCGTTCATGTACGAAAGTAACACAAAAACGGCTTTGATCGGTGAATAAAATCTGTCTCCCTCTCCATGCATCAGTTTTATTTCGGTGCCTATTAGCAAACGCTAATCTGGCTACAAAATGACTTCTCTTAAGTTTTGGGGCTGGCACATACGACTTTATGCCTACTTCATATAATCGTCTTCGCACTGTACTTCTTCACTAACCCGCGCGTTACGAACTTCTTTTAAGACATTTTGTGTCCTATCCTCAGTTTGACGTTGATTTCTTAAAATTTGCACTGTTATAAAACGGTCATCCCAGGCGCTGGTTGCTCGATTTCTGCTTTTATTTCCGCCTTTATTCCCGCCTCCACATGTAAAACCCAGTTTGTCTGTACCGCTGAACATTGCGATAGACCACAGATGCCGACACACCTAAAGCGCGACTTAGGTACTGAACGCTAACTGTGACCTTCCTAGATCAATGTCACAGCTCTGGCTACTTCAGATGCAAGCAAATCACTCATTTTGTATCCACAACAATGTGTATTCACTAAATGTAAACAGTAAAATGAACCAAAATGTCAACAAACACCTAAGAGGGTATAAATTATTGTTAAAATATTGGTTAACGACAATGTTTCTCATCAACTTTATGTCTTAAGAGTAAGAGGGTAGCAATGCAAAAACAAAAACCACTTGTAAAAATCCCCAACACAAATTAAAATAAATCAACAAGCTTTTTACAAGCTTTTATTTAACTTGCAATGTATGATAGGGTGGAAGTTTGCAACTCAATTTTATAGCAGTTATCCCCAACCGATTGAGCTGATATTTCGCATACTTATGTAACTTCGGTGACAATGCAATAATATGGTGACAGTAAGTTGATCTGATGATGGCGTTAGGAGCTGTTCTACAGACACTCACAATGGAACTCCTCAGTAAATACCTCGATTGAGTAAAACCTTTGTATACCATTGCATTACATTGTCATGTTCCGATGACAATGTTATAATGTTGTGACAGGTAATAGAGCGCTATGGTGCTCGATGGTGTAAATCACTACATAATATAAAGCAACTAGGTAACTAGGTAGGTAGATACCTACCTAAGTCACAGGTAAATGAGAAGATTTTTATTAAACATTTTAATACATATAAACCTTCCTCCTGAATCACTCTATCTATTAAAAAAAACCGCATCAAAATCCGTTGTGTAGTTTTAAAGATATAAGCAAACATACATACGCGGGAAGCGGAAAGCGACTGCTTTATAGGTACTATGTAGTGATGAGTCTAGAAAGGTATGGCACGCAAATACCTAAGTGCTAAGCTCCGCCGGTAGATGTCGGGTACCTCTGCCTAGCTACCTAATTGGCGCATGCGATTTCGGACGTCCCGCCGCCGCCGGCGCCGCGCCGGCGCGGGAAGGGGTGTCTGGCAGCATCGATTTTCCGAACAAAGAACTGGAGGCCCGAACCGACGGCAATGCGTTAATCGCCATCGTGCACGCTTCCCATGCAGTTGATGTACCTACTGCATATTCTAATCCATTGATCAGTGCGTTGAAAGCTACTTCGTTTGTGACCAACCTTAACCACCAAGATGAACGAAAACAACGTAAGTATTCTTTAAAAAAAATGAAAATGGACTGTGGACCCATTTCACCGAGTAATTCTGAACTTTTTCATATTATTATCTATTTTATAATAAGATTACATGGTAATTCAGTAGGTAAGTACATAAATGTAGGTATTTTGGGTTTTATGGGTTTTATATGCGATTCCATATGAGTTAGACCGAAATTTTTTTTTTCAGCAGCATCCTTCCGATGTGCTTGCATGCAAATTTAGTTATTTAGGAAAGTTACATGTTGCGACACCCTAACCTAACTTAACTTTTAACTTCTATTTTAGGATCCATTGGGTCGCTACCATCATGCGATGTTTGGTAATCCATTCGTTCCAGCTTTTTTTCCCAACTTGGGGATAAACCCTAATACGAACAATGCGCAATTCAATCAAAGCATGGAGGCTGGATCTGTGAACATCAGGCAGTTTGAATTCAATATGGGGAGGTAACCTATTTATTTATATTTAAACCTATTAAGTAGGTAGGTAAGTACCTACCTATTTATGTAGGTCCTACCTATCCTATCTTATCCATTCATAACTAGTTAGTTAGTTAGGTCAACATTTTCGCCATTTTGTGAGTAGGTAGGTAGGTAGGTAGGTACTTAAGGGCTTGCGCATTTTTAGTTCATAACTACTTCCGCAGTCGTCAATATTTTCTGATGATTTTTGTTTCAAATACTAAGTCGGTAACTAAGTGCTTGGTAGGTAGGTACCTACCTACCTACTTACTTAAGAGTAGGTAAGTACCTACATTGTGAACTTCTTTGAAGGTAGTTACCACCTAGGTTTTTAGGGTTCCGTACCCAAAGTTTAAAAACGGGACCCTATTACTAAGACTTCGCTGACCGTCTGTCCGTCCATCTGTATGTCACAGGGCTGTATCTCATGAACCGTGTTAGCTGGACAGTTGAAATTTTCACAGATGATGTAGGTAGGTACCTTTTTCTGTTGCCGCTATAACAACAAACAATACTAAAAACAGTATTAAATTTAATATATAATTCCTATACAACAAACGTGTCTTTTGCCGTTCTTTATAGATAATGGTTCGGAACCCTTCGTGCGCGAGTCCGAATCGCACTTGGCAGGTTTTTATGAAGGTACATATCTACCAAGCCCGGGCAAATGCTACCTACATAATGAATTATTAATATCGGTAGACATAGACAGGTTAATTAATACGTAGGCGGCACACTACAACGCGACCGAGTCGTTCCGCGCCGCACCGCGCACGCCCGCCCGTGCCGCGCCCCGCCCGCCCACGGGCAAATCATAGAATTTAACCTTAAAAATTTAAAATGATAAACCTTTGATCTAAGTATGTACCTACCTATACCTACCTATAACAGGAGCGAAGTCCGGATGAATGCTTTATCCCACACTATTACAGAATATCTAGGCGGCCCATCCTGTCCTAATAATTGGCCATCGATCGCGCTGTAGGTAGGTAGGTACCTACCAACCTCATTACCTGATAAAAACTTACCACGATTTAAATAATAAAGATGAAAATAAAAATAGGATATAGGTATACGACTGTAATCCCCGAGTAAGGTAGATATCCTCTCAGATCTCCAGGCGCTTAGATCCTTTGAAGATATCTAGTGGGGATAGTCAGAGACACGTCCGAACATTTTATTTGGCATATGCCCACATTTTGCAGTAGTTAGCATTACACACGTGACAGGTTGCAAGCCCATCGCCGCTTATAAGAATTCTTAACTGGTTTCCTCACGATGTTTTCCTTCACCGTTTTGAGCACATGTTTTTGATGCGCATATAAATTTTTCATAGAGAAAAACCCATTAATGCACGAAGGTAGACGAAACCACGACCTTCAGATTGATAGTCGACTTACCTCTCACTCGGCTAACACGGCTTTTTTTTATAAAGTTTCTGTGGTTATACCAGTTTATCTATCTATACCTACCGGTTCTATATTCGGCTATACCTACCGGTCGGTAGGTAAGTATAAGTAGGCTATCTACCTGTTTATCTACTTACCTAGGTACTAACTAACTACCTAACTTATACTTACTAGGTCTATTATTTATTTTTAGTAACATTACAATGCATGAAACCATTATGAAAATGCCGAAATACATTCCTAAAATGATGTTCAAGAAGGAAGATTTCAAATTACCAGAAAAAAATGACAAATCCTGGAAGGCCATTTCGTTAAAATATCGGTAAGAAACCAATCTTACATAGCGACAGATATATATTTTATTTAGAAATACTTTGTTCTAATAAGTATTTGTTCCTTTTCAGCATCGAAATGAATATTATGGAGGATAACATCCAGAAGCTGCAGGCAATCATACAAAATATGTACGCTGAAAATCTGTATTATCGCAACTACTTATACCACCAGCAGCAGCACCTGCTCAAGAGCTACGGATTCATGTCGGGGGGATTCAAAGTAAGTGTCATACATTTTACTCTTCGAACTATTCCTTTGCATTAACAACCCTATAAACTATACCTACAATTGTTTTTTTTAAGACAACGCCAACAGCACCCATGTTATACATTAGAATCTAGTTTATAGGGTTGTTCTAGATACTTAACATTTATAGAAAAGTATTTATAAAATGTGAGCCAATTACAGACATGCACAGCATTATTTACTCACTAATTACATTAGACTCATAGACTGACCCTCTGGTCAGTCTATGAGTCTATGAGTGCCTCTGCACAGGATAAAAATAAACCAAAAAGAATATAATTCAAGGTAGGAATGAGCATAGATACAAGATAAAAATAAAATAAAATTTTAACATTAAAGAGCAAAATTAGAATAGATAAAAATCACTTTAGCTACATCAGCATCTGTAAATGCTATTCTGCTTATTGTATCGCACAATTAACTAAATTTTTATTGTATTTCCATCCTCAGGAGGAACAGCGTAGTACCAACAGCTACTCTGCTGGTGAATACGGTCAACCATCGGCTAATGGGTATACTCCGCAATATGCCGGAGAGTATGGTCCGCAATCTACCAAAGAGTATGGTTCGCCAGCGGCTAATGAGTATGGCCCGCAATCTACTGAAGAGTATGGTTCGCCAGCGGCTAATAAGTATGGTCCGCAATCTACCGAAGAGTACGGTTCGCCAGCGGCTGATGAGTATGGTCCGCAATCTACCGACGAGTATGGTTCGCCAGCGGCTAATAAGTATGGTCCGCAATCTACCGAAGAGTATGGTTCGCCAGCGGCTAATGAGTATGGCCCGCAATCTACTGAAGAGTATGGTTCGCCAGCGGCTAATAAGTATGGTCCGCAATCTACCGAAGAGTACGGTTCGCCAGCGGCTGATGAGTATGGTCCGCAATCTACCGACGAGTATGGTTCGCCAGCGGCTAATAAGTATGGTCCGCAATCTACCGAAGAGTATGGTTCGCCAGCGGCTAATAAGTATGGTCCGCAATCTACCGAAGAGTATGGTTCGCCAGCGGCTGATGAGTATGGTCCGCAATCTACCGATGAGTATGGCCAGCCAGCGGCAATACCGAAGCTGGAGTATATGCAGTCAAGTGAAGACGAAGAAGATTCGAAGAATTTTCTATACTAAATCGTCATTTAAGTATACATCTTAATGTTGTACGCACCTTCTAAATTATTACTACATTATCCTATGCGGATCTGCTGATTTAACTAAACATAAACCTGCCTGCTTTTGTCATTCTAATTTACCTAGTAAGGTAGGTAAATTAGGTAATTTAACTACCTTACTAGGTAAATTAGAATGACAAAAATCATAGTACCTAGGTACCATAGTGTAAACAAGTATGGGTAAAAAATATATCCTACCTTCATCTGTTATTTGACACTAAGTAAGTACCTACTTATCTATGACAAGGATTATAGGTCATGTTAGATATATTATGTACCAACAGCTACATTTATAAATTGCAAATGGCTTGCCAAGTTAAATCATACGTGCAAATACATACATTATTATTAATATTAACTGTAGGTTGGTAGGTAATTAACTTTTATTTGATCAACTTCTCCGATTTGTTATTGATGAAAATCGAGTTTTAAGTCGAGAAAATACTACACGGAAACCTATACTTTTCTAGACCGTACTCGTGTAATATTTTCACGACTAGTGCCCGAGATACACGACGAGGCTAGTTTTTCAAGCCAGGATAGCAAGATGGTGATAGTAAGCTTCGTGTCAATAAAACTAGCTTCATTTAAGCTAGGTGGTTATGTTTGCTACACGGAGCTTGCTAGCTTATTATCTTGCTATCCTGACTTGAAAAACTAGCCTTGTATATCTCGGGAATAAAGGATGTATTATGCTAGACCGTGGCGGGTGGGAGCATGCCCCCTTGTGTGCGAGACACGGACAAAGCACGTATTCAAAATTCTTGAAATCTTCCATTTAAATAAAATTGAATCACTATTTACCTTGGTCACGGCATCACGCGTGAACGCCTGGACCAATTTAGCAAATTCTTTTTTTGTTGTATTCGTTTGTGTCGGGTGGTTTTTATAAAAGTAAATTTAAATTAGACAAGACTACGTCTGTCGGGACAGCTAGTATTTTATATAATGCTTGCTGTTCATGCTATACCTACCTACCTGCCGTGCGTGTGCGGCATCCGCGTCCCATACGTACGGACGAGATGCGGTATAGCTTGAACTGCATCGTATTTCCTACGAGCTTTGAGCCGTGCTCGCACCTGCTACGGTCTAGCATAATTCATTCTTATTATTCGATTTTCATCATTATCAAATCGAAGAAATTGATAAAAAAAATGTTAATTCAAGTTTTTATAATAAAACAATGATTGCATTTGATTTAGCATGGTAACCCAATTGCGTTTAATTAATGTATCTAAGTACATGATTATCTAACATGATGTAGGGTGAGTTTCCATCTGCGCGGAGCTGTGCGGGAGCTGCGCTAATCTGTGCGGACCAATGACAGCGCTCAAATATTCGAGTTTGAAATTGTTGAGCGCTGTGTTTAGTCAGCTCCGCACAGCTTAGCGCAGCTCCGCACAGCTCCGCGTAGGTGGAAACTCACCTTAATCCTTGTCAAAATCAAATAACAGGACGTACCTACTATAATCAGATCAGGGTTTACCGTATCTCGTACCTACTACCAAGTTATCCGGTGGAAGCAGACTCTACTCATATTTTAGTTTTGTTCCCTTCCTACTTAGTTGTTTCTGTTTAATAATTATCTTTTATACCTATACTATATTGCCCTCTTTAACCTTTTATAAAAAAATGTTAGGTACCTATTACCTAACCTATTTTCGGAAATGCTTGTAGTAAAAAAAAATGTAAGAACCTAAGTAGATATGTATATGTACGTTCCTATAGAATATGTAAGAAACATAACTATCTACAATCTGGAAGTAAATAAAAAATCACCTAACATCTCAACTGCCTTGTTTATTTTTTTACCTTGGATAATTAAATGAATACCTATGCAGTAATCTTATCTCGTCTGACTTCCGACTTGCCTACCGTGCAGATTCCGAACAATGTAGTTTATGATTTTAAAAACCTTCAATTAGCTGATCCGTGTTTTTATAAAAAGTCCCCGATTGATATTATTTTAGCCGGTGACATTTTCCCGTACCTTTACGATGGGAAGAAAATGATAATAAATCCCGATGTGCCGGTCGCGTTAAGTAGCGTGTTTGGGTAGGTACGTCGTGACGGGAAGACTAGAGATGCAATCCTCTAGCAACTGCCATGTTGTGGCGTCCACAACATCGCTGGTGTCGTACACCTACGAAGAAAATACTTTAAATGAAACTCTCAAACGTTTTTGGGAAGTAGAATCTTCGCCGTGCGAAGTAGCTATTGATCCGCTAGAAGAATTAGCGGAAAGAATTTATGTCGAAAAACATTATCGCGATGAAATCGGCCGGTACGTTGCCCCGATTTTATTGAACCCTGAGCATAAACCACTTGGTAATTCATATGATATTGCACTCAAACGGCTCACTCAAGTTGAGCGCCGTCTCGCTCAGTCTCCAGACCTTCGTAAGGCCTACGTCGACTTTATGCAAGAATACGAATCCCTCGGTCACATGAAACCGTATCAAGGTACTGAACCCTCGGGTTATTTTATTCCACACCACTGTGTGTTACGTCCGTCGAGTACTACGACTCCTTTACGCGTGGTGTACGATGGTTCCGCCAAAACTAGTTTTGGTACCTCTCTTAATGATGCACTTTTGACCGGAAGAAAGCTCCATCAGGACATCTATCTATACTTATAATAAATCTGTAGAGAGGTCAATTCTGTACATGAAATATATTTCCAAAATAACTATCAGGGGATGATTAGGGATCGATACTGATGCCAAAAATGCAATCAGTAAATTTTTTGTCTGTCTGTCTGTCTGTCTGTCTGTATAACCGTTATAGAAACAAAAACTACTGGACGGATTTTAATGAAACTTGGTACAATTATTGTTTATACTCCTGAGCTGGTTATAGTATACTTTTCATCACGCTACAATCAATAGGAGCAGAGCAGTGAAGGGAAATGTTGGGAAAACGGGAGTAGTTACTGCATTTCTTAAGCTTCCGTCGCGTGTGCAACCTTATGGTTAAAGCTACACAGAAATCATGTATGACGGGAATGTTCTCCTTAAAATTATATAAAAAATATCCCACGACAGCATATGTTTATCTTTTATGGTTGACTCACAATAACACGTGTAACTCCCGATAGCTTAGCAGCTCGAAGCTTTCTGGATAAGGGTATCCACGGTGGGTCATGGTCATCCACGGTGGTTATAATTTTAATGCAGTTACAAATCTATGGAATTGTACGAATTGTACTCCAAAAATCAGCAATTGTACTAGAAGGGGTCAAAAAAAGCTGTGAAAAAAAAACGTTTTATATAAAGACATTCTGTAGTATATTTAGTATCAGCATTGCACCCGTGCGAAGCCCGGGCGGGTCGCTAGTCCTTAAAATAATAATAAATTTTAGCATTCCTATCAATTCACTAAACCTGCCAGCATAATTTATAATAAAAGAATGTGAAAAAACTGCACACAAGCAGTGTAAGATATGAAGAATGGGAAAGCAGTTGGACCGCTTGGACCACATGGTAGGTATAGGTAGGTACGTCCTGTGGAAATATGGAAGTTTTTAAAAGCAGATGAATGGAAGAAGACTCGATCTGGGATGGAAGTGGAGGCGATCCCGGACGAGTGATGCAATAGTTCGCTAGTACCTACCCATTTTCAAATACAAGGGTGATTGATGTAAAGGACTTCAACAACAGTAACTACAGAGTTATAAAGCTCATGTCAAATCTGGGAGAAAGTGATTGCGAGATGAATGAGAGACGAGAGTAGAACAGAGCCAGTTTGGGTTTATGCCCGGTTTTGGGTTAACAGACGCTGTATTTGCACATCGCCAACTGTGCGAAAAGTAGAGGTGTGCACATAAGAACTTGCACGTGTTGACCTGGAGAAGGTCAACACGTACGACCCGTGGGGTTCTGTGGTGGGATAAGAAAGAGAAAGGAGTGCCTGGAAAACACCTGCTTATACGGGCCATGTCCCTAGGTACACAGCCGAGCCTGTCTGTCTGTAACCAAACTCCTCCGAAACGGCTAGATATTTATTTTTTAATATTTTTTTTTGTGTAGGTTTATTCAGAATTTAATCTGAGAATAGGTCGTTTTTATACACCTAAGTGATAACAGGACAACGTCTATCGGGACAGGGACATTGCTGAGCCGACAGACTATATTAAATAATCTAAATCTCGGAAACGGCTCAAACTATTTTCATGAAATTTAGGGTAGGTAGGTCATCCAGGTAGGTAGGTACTATGTGCAACAAACTAATAGGTACCTACGAGGTTTATTAGTGTAATTTTTTGCTAAAACTAGTGCTTAGTTTCGAATGCCTCTTTTAAAAAACTATTTAATAACAACAAAACAATTAACAATGAGTACAATTTTTAGGTCAAAAATTAATATTAGTAAAATTTTAGCAAATAATGTTTGAAGAGAACCACAAGCTACTTGTGTGGAAAAACTTTATTAGTTGTTAGTTGTCAGTTGAACTTTGACAAAATAGCCCAAATGACGCATCTCTCCATCGTCATCACACATCGTCACTTAATGTCAGTGTCATGTCATGTCACTGTCTCGCGTCAATCTACTTTCTTCCTTCTGTTGAACCTCGTCGGAGTTGCCGGTTGTCTGTTGTCTTGTCTCTTGTCTGTCGTTCGTTCATCATTGCCCGCCTGCCTTGCCTGCCGGGAATCGTGGAATCTCGACTTATTCCGTCTGCAAAACTAAAGAAAACAAACTAAAGACTTAAATTCCGTTTCACCAAAGAAACAGCGCTAATAATTTATATTCAAACACTGCGTGTCTAGTCCACAGTTAGACTGACTACCATTTTTATGCGTTAATAACGTTATAATAAGTAAAAGTGTACAATGCATTGCAAATTATGCTGGAAGGTAAGAAAAGCAACAATTGGTAATTTAGCACCGGTATGTCGGTGAAAAAGTTTGTTTACTGTTTTTTTCTCAGAGTGTCTACTTCGTAGTCTCAATTTGTCGAAAAGATTTTTAGATGCGCAAATATGTCTAAGATTTAGAAAGTAAGTAGGTATCTAAACATGACCATTGTAGGATCTTTTTACTGTAGATAAACCGGTTAGTACTCTCAGTGGCAAGTATACGTATCTGTAGGTACTTATATATGTTACTTAGATTGTATTGAATAACTACTTCATCAGAAATAAGTACCTAAGTAGATTAGATACTTATCGAAGTAGACTGCTTAGTTGAGCATTTTGTAAACCTTCCATCCAAAGGGTCCAATCAGTAGCGGATTTACATATTTTCCGTCTGTAGGCAATTACCCCCCCATTGAATCAATTGAATTTTATGAATGATTCCAATGATAACCTCAATAGTTAGAGTAACTTTTGTTCATGTCCTCTTTTTTTACATCTGTATTTTAATGCATGTACCTACTTACCTACTGATAATTTTTATTTCAGATATTATTACCGATATTTATAGTGCTAGCACAAATATCAGTTCTAGCAAAAAAGCAAAAAACTTCTGTGGTATCAGACATAATTGAAATAAAAGAGTTTAAAAAATTGTTAAGAATTAAAACAAATATTATGGTACTATTTGTAAATGAGCCAAAGTTGTCCCAGAATGTAATAGATGTTTATAGAAATACGGCGGATGCAATGAAGGGGCAGGCCACCCTTGTGATGATTGACTGCAGCAGCAGGTAAAAACTAGGCACTGTATTGTTATATCTCATGGAAGGGGGTTGGACTTAGGGTGAGTTTCCATCTTCACGGAGCTGCGTGAAACTTGCGAATTGGTCTGTTCCGCACAGCTCTGCGTAGGTTGAAACTCACCCTTAATTGTGTGTGTAGCGGTCAGTATCATCTGAGCTTTGTCCGAGCTGTGTCCGAGTTGCAATCACGCACACAAAAGCATGTGTATATACACATCAAAACTACAAGTACATAACAAAACTCCAACAGAGCTGAATTTTGGTAGAGACCTTGGCTACACAATTAGAAATGAAGCGCCAAAAGTCCCCATAAGTCCCATGGGTGCTAAAAAAGTTATTTTTGTTATTTGATTACTATTTCTATTTCTATTTTGACTGGACTAACAGGTCACCTGTCCTTGTGAAATAGGACAACATTGCATTGCATGTAACAATAAAACTTAAGTACATAGTCACATTTAGTTTTTTGGTTCTGTAAGAAGAATTAAGAATTTGAGGCTGGATGAAATAAACCCAAAAACAAAAATAAATTATTAAAACTGAATGTATTTAATTATTTGATGGACACCATAAATTATTTTAATAATATTATTTACATCTCATTAGCAACCATTATTTAAGAGAAACATTTGCCAAGATAAATTTTCTGTGGTTTTGTAGAATTTGAAATTGAAAGTCATAAACACTTTCGGCTTTGGCTTCACTCGCTTACCAGAATAAAAAGTATTGTATTTGTTATTGCAGTACATTATCAGTATATTCCATGTTTTATTCAAATCCGTTTGAGCATGATTCAGCCACAAACATACACATCCTCACAAACTGTCGGATTTATAACATTAGTAGAATAGACATCGAAATATTTTTTATCAATTAAATTGTATATTTGAAGCTGTTCAAAATGTGCATTATTTATTACAGCGAAGGGAAAAAGCTATGCAAGAAATTAAAAATAGTGCCAAACAAGCCGTATCAAATCAAGCATTATAAAGATGGAGATTTCCACAAGGACTATGACCGAAGTGAAACCCTTAGTTCCTTCACAAACTTCTTGAGGGATCCCACTGGAGACCTGCCATGGGAAGAGGATCCATCTGCTACAGACATCCATCATCTTCTTGATGGAGAGGTTAGTTATTATTTTCCCTGGCTTTGCACTAATAATATTACGTGTGCTATTATTTTAAAGAGGAAATATTTGTATGTTTGTAATGAATAAACTGAATAACTACTGAACCGGTATTAAAAGTAAAAAAATAATAATAAATATTATCACAACTGTAATCCCCAAACACGGTAGACATCCTTTTAGATCTCCAGACGCTTAGATCCTTTGAAGATGTCTAGTGGGGGTAGTCAGAGGCACGTCCAAACATTATATTTGGCACATGCCCACATTTTGCAGTAGTTAGCATTCCATACGTGACAGGTTGCAAGCCCATCGCCGCTTATAAGAACACTAACTGGTTTCCTCACGATGTTTTCCTTCACCGTTGTAAGCACGTGTTTTTGATGCGCATATAAATTTTCGAACAGAAAAATCCATTGATTCACGCCGGGATTCGAACCCATGACCTTCAGATTGAAAGTCGAGGTACATCCCACTCGGCCAACACGGCTTTCTTAAAAGTTCTTTCACCATTATAATGCTACATGCATTCACTCTAAGTAACAATAGGGCTATATTTATTACTACAAAAAAATAGGAATGCCTACTAAAACTTCAATAATGTAACCCAAGGTGTAAAAAAATAGTAAAAATAAATAAAAATCATTAGTACACTTGTGCGACGCCAGGGCGGATTGCTGGTAAACAATATGAGCAAATTTTTTGAAATATGAGGTTAAATTATTGCAATTATTGTGGAGATATCTAATTTATCTGAAAATAAATTATGACATTGTGTTACTCGCTGAATGGTGAAAGAAATGTTAAAATGTTGGTACTTACAGTGGTTTTTAATTTATTCATTACAAACAAACATTTTTGTTTCTCTGTATGATATTAGTGTAGATAGATATAAGATTGTAAGCCTTCTGCGCTATTGGTTGTGGGTTCGATTTCTACCCAGGACAAATATTATGTAATGACATGTTTCGAGTTGGATGTTATAAGTATTATTAAATATTAGTGGATATTTCTTCCAAACTTTATCAGGTACTGATAAAATGTTATTATCAACTGTTGTTCCAGTCAAGTTTTTTCAAGTTCACGCCATTATGAATCTAAAGTCGGCGGGATATAGCTCATTTTGTGATACAGGAATGGCAGATGACAATATTTTTTTGTATAAGTAATCTATTAACACTTCATGTGGCTTATTTTAATGTTTAGCTTACTTAAATAAATAAATATTGGTGGACATTTTTCACAGCGCCATCTAGACCCAAACTTAGCAAAGCTATGGGAACCAGACACTGACCTCTATTATACAAGCTTGTATAATAGAGGTCAGTGGAACCAGATAACCGATAGAAATTAAATTAAATTCATTTTATATTAGGTATATTATATAGATAGAATACTTAAATACTTTTCTCTGTACATACATCACTACATAGTATAAAGCAAAGTCGCTTTCCGCTCCCCGCGTATGTATGTATGTATGTTTGCTTATATCATTAAAACTACACAACGGATTTTGATGCGGTTTTTTTTAATAAATAGAGTGATTCAAGAGGAAGGTTTATATGTATAATACATGCATAATATAGTAGAGAAACACTGATAATTTTAGAGGTTTCTAATGTGATGTCGTAAATAAACACATTTTTTTGAACCCCACGAGATATATCAAAATAATGTACTACAGTATTGTACATTAAAAACGTCTACAAAAAAGTCCACGATGGTATTACGGCAGAGCCACACTTCCGTGTCGTGTCGTGGCGCGACACGCCACGAGCCAATCGCTTTCATACATTTAGTATGGTTAGAGACACATTTGGGTGTCGTGTCGTGTCGCAGCGCTATCTGTCGTGGCGCGACAGCTCGCTACCGATTGCGCCAGAGCGGTGGTGGGGGTTGAATGAATGAATGAATGAATGAAAATGCTTTTATGACGCGACACGACACAACAGGCAAATGTGTTTCTATACTGGCGCGTGCCTCGTGGCGCGAACCATAGATTTAGGATGGTTCGCTCTTATATCTATGGCGCGAACACCTAGCAGACATATTTAATTTAATTTGCAGCATAGTGATTGACGACCTTATTGAACTTAAACGTCAACGAAAAATTTTTTTTGCCCTTTAGGAGTTTCATTGCTAAGAGAAATTGAAGGTTTTCATCAAAATTACTATACCCTGCAAAGAGCGCGCCCGTATACTCTGTGGAGCGCGCCCGTATAGTACTCTGTGGAGCGCGCCCGTATACTCTGTGGAGCCACGACACGACACAGTAGTGTGCACACCCACCCCACGCGAGTGGCGTGTCGCGCCACGACACGACACGGTAGTGTGTCTCTGCCATTAGAAATGTCTTACGCACAGCGAAGCGGGCACGGGTCAGCTAGTACATAATAATGATATGTTAACACCCAAACACAGAACAAACATCAATGTTCACACACAAATATATGTCACGGGTGGGTACTGACCCACAATCTACAGCGCAGAAAGCGCAGTTACTACCAACTGAGCAGTGAGTCCAGTTGTCATTATGCTAAAAATAGGTTGATATTCATGTTGTTTTTTCAGGCCCTCACCAAGTTCCTGAAGAAAGGAGCGGCAGCATTCAAGAAGTCTATGATAATGTTTTACGCGCCGTGGTGTGGATTCTGTAAAACCATGAAACCTGAATATGTTCAGGCAGCGGCTGATCTAAAGGTAAACTTTTTTTGTATTCTTGTGCCAAATGTCATGTTTGGACATGTTTCTGACTACCCTCTTAAGACATCAAGGCTCAGAGCGCGTGAATATCTGAGAGGATGTCTACCGTACTACCGTGAGTCGTCGTTTCATTTTCTTCTATTTTGTGGGCAATTCTGCTTTCACTACTATCTAACGAAAACTAAGTTAAATAGGGCAAGAGCGCTGGTTGTGGGCACTTTAACAACATTATTATTTTCAAATAAACGGTTTATATTGAACAAATTAATAAAACGACGATTTTTAAACAACATAGAATAGTCTTTATTTATCTATCTCTTAGGTTGCTAAGGTTTTGTAACAGGAGATATTTATTTATTAATTTTTCATATTTAAATAGACATAACGGGAAATCATTGGTTTTGGGCAAAACAATATAGAGTTACAACGCACCACAAAATGTCACGTATCAAAACGACAGATATCCATAGACAAATAATTGTATTAAATATAGACTTTAAACAAGTTAAGTTTGTCTGCTATGCTTAGTTATTGACTGCCAATAACGAAAATGCCCAAATCCGGGGTAGGCACCACAACCAGGTCTATGGCCCTACAATATATATTACTATGTTCAAGTTTAATTAGTGTAAATTGGGTAAAAACCTTAATCTTCGATTTAGAAACGTCAACTTAATAATATCATATTGACCTTGCCTATTTTGCACAACCCAGACTTAATAATAACACACATATAAATATGTACATAAATACGTTTAGAAAACTAAAAAGTACCGACGAAAATGTTCCAACTAATCAATTTTTTTATGGAATAAACTTTCGAGTGTCCATTAAAAAAAAGAATTATCAACATTGGTCTAATCTGTAAAAAGTTATGCCAACATAAAAATTAATACCTCCTCCGTTTTTTCGTTGTTTAAAAATAAACGTATGATTCCAGGGCGAGGCGTTAATGGCTGCGATCGATGTGGCGAAACCAGGAAACTCTAAAATAAGACAACTCTACAACATAACCGGATTCCCGACCTTGTATTACTATGAGTGAGTGAACTAAAGTTAATTTACATGCAACACTTGACGCTTAGAGACGATTATGCCTGGCGCACGGTGAAGGACCGAAAGGCAGTGGATTTAAAATTTATTAATTAAATTTAATAGTTATTCAATCGAAATAAATAAGGTATATGTTTCAATGTTCGGTGATCGGTTTCGGAACATCGCAGCGCTGTTTTACAAGATCAATTGATAAATTTTAAAACCACTACCGTTCAGTCACCCACTGTGCACCAGGCATAAAAGTGCGTTTCTACTGACGCGGAGCTGCGCGGATTGGAGCGGAGCGGACCGAGAATTGACCAATCACAATCCTCTAATTTTTGGGCCAACTATTTCGAACACTGTGATTGGTCAATTTAAGGTCCGCACAGCTCCGCGTCAGTGAAAATGCAGCCTTTGTGCGACTCGATTAAAAAGAAAAAAAGGAACAAGAAATTTTAAATACAGATTTATAAAGATCTATTGTTGTCACGCTGTAAAAATATCAACGTGTGAGTGGCGATGGAGACAACTGAGACTCGGACCGATTATTTACCTTTAGAAATAGCAATTTCGTATTCCCCTATTTTATCCTCCAAAACTGGATTGATTTTAATATTTTTTCAAGAAGAATAATAAGTAGATCTTTGTCATTGCCTATGCCTGTTTCTCTTTTATTTTTGACTAGCGACCCGCCCCGGCTTCGCACGGGTTTAATATATATAAACCTTCCTCCTGAATCAGTCTATCTATTAAAAAAACCGCATCAAAATCCGTTGTGTAGTTTTAAAGATATAAGCATACATACAGACGCGGGAAGCGGGAAGCGACTTTGCGTGTAGTGATTTGTCAAATTTGTTTCAACATCCTTTTGAAAGTCAAACATGAATGAATAGTAAAATAGATATCTTACTATGTATTTATCCAAATCAATTGTACCTCCTTTAGAAATATTTACGTATCTGAGCGTTTGGTGATCTGAGAGGATATTTAACGTGCTTGGGGATTACAGTCGTGATCCTATTTCATTATTATTATTATTATTCAAGCAGTCCGTGCCGGCGTCGCACGGGTGTAATAATTATTTTATGGGTATTTTTTTATTACACCTTGGGTTACATTATATAATGTAACCCAAATGAAGGTTGTTGAAAATATTCTATAGCCTATGTTCATCAGGGATAATGTAGGATTCTAATGGTGTAATATTTTTTTTAATCGGTCCAGTAGTTTTGGAGCCTATTCGATACAAACAAACAAACAATAAAATCTTTCCTTTTTATAATATTATTGTTAAGTATATTATTATTATTTTATGAAATAGGATCACGACTGTAGCCCCAAGTACGGTAGACATCCTCTCATATCTCCAGCCGCTAATATCCTTGAAGATGGCTAAAGGGGTTATTCCGAGGCACATTCAAACATTTTGCAGCAGTTAGCATTCCACACGTGACAGGTTTTTAACCTTATTTTAATTGTTTTTTTTTTACAGGAAGGGTCAGTTTCGTTTCCCGTACAACGGTGACAGCAAACGGCAAGCGATGGTCGATTTCATGCGCGATCCAACCCCGCAGGTCCAAGCCAAGAAGAACGAGGTAGACGAGAGCTGGTCCGAGGATTCCGATGTTGTACATTTATCAGGTTTGTATTACTACTAGCTGTCCCGCGACAGACGTCCCGTCTAAACTTCAATCAACGCATAGAAAAAAACACTTTTTCATCCAAACATTAACCATTGAAACCTGTTAAGAAATGAAATTTAAAAAAAAACCCTTACACACGTAATTTTTTAAATGTATAGAGCATTTATATTTAATTTCAAGTAATTTTGATTAAAATTGATATAAATTTGTCATATGGTTGTAATTCAAAAAACCCTTACACACGTGTTTCATTTATTGAATTGAAGAGCATAAATACTAAATTTGAAGTAATTTTGATAATAAATTATTTTATTTACCACAAACTTTAACAACCCTTTTTTACCCCGTTAAGGGATGAAATTCCAAAAATCCTTACTCACGATTGAAGATCGGAATGAGAAGTAATTTATTTCTTCACATTTAACTCGACTGTCGAACTATTGTTTCAAATAATACCCCTCCACTCCCTCCTACTTCCTCCTATTTCTTTTCAAAACACGGTTTTATTAATGTTCCATCGACAACAAAAAGGAAAAAGGTACTATGGAATAATTGACGTATTAAAACTCTGTGAAGATGCGTTTTTATATTTTTACATATATCTGTCATACAATTCTGCTGTCTTGACATCTGTTCTGAAAGATTTCAAACAAAATAAAATAGATTTTGTATTTTCCTTGAACTATGTAAAACATTAGATACAGTGTTCATTATGCAATTTTATCGACATTTGTTTCGTAATTTCGTAAAAAGTGGTATAAGATAAGATATCCTAACCTAATAAATTATACTCACGAATCCCCAAGTGTGGTAGACATCTCCAGGCGATCAGACAGATCCTTATGTCTAAGGGGGTTAGTCAGAGGCACGCTTAACACATACCCACATTTGTTCATTCCATACTAGACAGGTTGCAAGCACGTCGCCGCCTATGGGAATACTAGTTTCTCTGGTAGCTGAACACTTTCACAAGAACATTATTGTTGTAGATAATGAAGTACGAGTATACGAGGGTGGTCTGAAAAGTTTCCGACCTCAACATGAAGATAGTAAGACTCGTAAATAAAAATTTGTGAATTTCGTTATTCATCTGTTGACAGTTACTCACCAAAGTTTCAGCCATTTTGGACGCGCAGTTTTTATGTAACAGTCGTTCGAGTGAGTTGATGTGATGATTTTTATGAAAATGGACAAAACCGAGTATCGAGCTCTCATTCAATATTTTTTTAGAGAGGCAATACGCCTACGCTTATCAAAGATGAGTTGGTTTTTATGTATGGGAACTCTGCACCATCATTTACCATGGTGAAATTTTGGGCAGCTAAATTTAAACGTGGCCATAAGAGCTTGGGAGACGATGAACGTTCGGAACGTCCAAAAACTGCAACTAACGACGAAAACAGCGCCAAAGTTCACCAAATGGTGATAGAAGACCGCCTAATTAAAATGAAAGAGATAGCAGAGATAATGAACATAATATCAAAAGAATATGTTTGTCACAAATTAAATCACCATTTAGGCATGAGAAAGCTGTCTCTGCGTTGGGTGCCGCGTTTGCTCACGTTAGACCAAAAAGACTGTCTCACACCTCAGCGGTTGCCATGGCAAAAATCCACGAATTTCGGTTTCAACTGCTTGACCATCGACCTTCCTCTCTAGATCTAGCCCAAAGCGACTTCTTTTTGTTCTCTCATCTAAAAATTGCGCTCGGAGAACAGAGGTTTTCGTCAAATGAAGAGGCAATCACCTTCGTGAACAATTATTATACTGAGAAAAACGTATATTTGGACGAGTACTATTTGGACGTGTTACAAAGACGGGAGCATCGCTGGGAGAAGTGTGTAAAATTACAAGAAGACTATGTTGAAAAATAAAACAAAATACTCTGAAAAAATGTATTGTATCTTTGTTAGGTCGGAAACTTTTCAGACCACTCTCGTATTTGTATCTTCAAGGATCAAGAAGCGGCGATGGGTTTGCACCCTGTCACGTATGGAATGCTAACTACTGCAAAATGGGGGCATGTGACTACCCCCGCTAGACATCTTCAAAGGATCTAAGCATCTGGAGGTCTAAGAGAATGTCTACCGTACTTGGGGATTACAGTCGTGATCCTATATTTTTTTATTAAGGGTCTAAGAGCATGGAGACTTGAGAGAATGTTCCCGTATTAGGGGATACAGTCGTGTTTCTATTTAGTTAAATTTTTATGTTTTCAGGGGAAAATTTTGACAGCGTCCTATCGAAAGCTGAGCACGCGCTGGTAGTATTCTACGCGCCCTGGTGCGGACACTGCAAGAAAATCAAACCAGAATTTGAGAAGGCTGCTTCTGCAATCAAGGCGCAGAAGGTAATATAAAATTGTACATCATTTTATTTTGTTCATAACAATTAAATAAATAAATATTGGTGGACACAGCGCCATCTATCCCCAAACTAAGCAAAGCTTGTACTATGAGAACTGATAGAATACTTATATACTTTTTTTTGTAAATACATACATATTATACATAATAAATTACACCCAGACACAACAAACATCTATGTTCATTACACAAATATTTGTCCTGGGTGGGGATCGAACCCACAACCTACAGCGCAGAAGGTAGAGCTACTACCAACTGATATTTACAATTACATAGTTACAAGTCAGGTTGATAATTTTATCCTACTAATATTATAAATGCGAAAGTTTGTGAGTGAGTGGGTATGCACGTGTGTGTGTTTGTTACTCTTTCACGCAAAAACTACTGAACGGATTAAAATTAAACTTTACAGTATTATAGCTACATCAGAATAACACATGGGCCACTTTTTACCAACCGTGCGAAGCCGGGGCGAGCAGTTAGTATTATATAATACTAGCAGTCCGCCCCGGCGTCGCACGTGTGTACTAATGATTTTATGGCTAATTTTTTACATCTTCGGTTTCATTATTAAAGTTTTATAGGGATCCCTGTTTCTTCTAGACATATAGCCTAAAGCCGAAAGAACGCTTCAGGGATAATGTAGGATTCTAATGGTAAAATAATTTTTCAAATCGGTCCAGTACTTTCGGAGCCTTATTCAATGCAAACAAACTAACAAACAATCTAATCTTTAGTCTTTGTACTGTTAGTATAGACTAGTACCCCGGCTTCGCACGGGTGTACCAATAAAGATTAATATCTATTATAAAAGAAAGTCGTGTTAGTTACACTATTTACAACTCGAGAACGGCTGAACCGATTGGCTGAAAATTTGTGGGGAAGTAGCTTAGAACCAGGAGACGGACATAGAATACGGGACGGGAACGGGAACGGGATCGGGCACTTACACAACATTTGTTAATTCTAAGTCTTTGTTAAATATAGGCAAATTTTCAAATACCTTATAGTTATATTGTAATTATTGCAATTATCATGGGTATTTCTATTTTTTTTAAATATAACTCACTGATAATATAGCTTTTGATATGTGAAATCATTTTTAAAATTGACCCAGTTGTTTTTTTTGGTTTATCCCTCACAAACATACCAAAAAACAATCATTTTTTTACCTTTTTTAATGTTAGTGTAGAGACAATTTATATAGTGTTATTTTCTTTTCAGATAAAGGGGGTATTAGCGGCGGTAGACGCGACGAAGCACCCCGAATTGGGCTCTAGGTTTGGTGTTAAGGGATATCCAACCCTGAAGTATTTCAATAAGGGAGAATACAAATATGATGCCGGCCATGCCAGGCAACAGGAGCAGATTATTAGTTTCATTAAGGTAAGACTTGCAATATTAAGATTTTAAAATTGGTTTATAAACAACCGACGAAAAAAATGGTCGTCGGTTCGACGCGTATATATTTTTTTAAACGTTTGTATACATGATTATCTTTAAGTAAAATTCTCGTGTTACAGTATTTATAACCAAACTCCTCTGAAACGGCTTGGCTGATTGTTGTGAAATTTTTGGTGTAGGTAGGTCTGCGAAAAGGTCGTAGGTTATTTTTGATATCCCTAAGTGATAAGGGTGGCGTAAAGTGCGGCAAAAACTGAAAGTGCTTATTGAAATTTGACAGGACGTCTGTTGGGACAGCTAAAATGAATATAGGTCTCTGTTTTAGGGTTCTGTACCCAAAGGGTAAAAACGTGACCCTATTACTAAAGCTGTCCGTCTGTCTGTCTATCACTAGGCTGTATTTCATGAACCGTGATATCTAGACCGATGCGGTCTCGGAGCATCGAGTAGGTCCCATTTGTTCTATAGAACAAGACATCATAGAACAAAAAGACACAGTTTGTACCATAAAACCACCTGCAAGCTTCACACCTGAGTCCTGTTTTTTGTTGTATAATAAAACAAAACTGTTCTATGAAACCAATTGGAAAAAAACTGTGTCTTTTTGTTCTATGACGTCATGTTCTATAGAACAAATGGGACCTACCCGGAGCATCGCAGCGCAGTTTTGAGAGATAACCGAGCATTGAAATATATACCTTATTTCGATTGGATAACTATTAAATTCATTTGATAAATTTTAAATCTGCTACCGTTCGATCCTTCACGCGACGCGGAACTGGGTGGAGTGGAGCGGAGCGGACCGTGAATTAACCAATCACAGTGCTCGAAATTTTTGGGCCAACTATTCCGAACTGTGATTGGTCAGTTTACGGTCCGCCCAGTTCCATTTCAGTGAAAACGCATCCTTAGTGCGCAGAGTGGTGCTCCAGGCATAAGTTGTGTGTGTTTTTGTTGCAGGACCCGCAAGAGCCCCCGCCCCCACCGCCGGCCGAGAAGCCGTGGGCCGAGGAGCCGTCCGCCGTGCGCCACCTCGACGCCGCGACCTTCAGACTCGCGCTGCGAAAGATCAAGCACGCCCTCATCATGTTTTACGCGCCCTGTTAGTAACCTTATTATATACTAGCTGCTCGCCCCGGCTTCGCACGGGTGGTACCTGGATAAAAAGTCTACCATCTACTAAATAGTCCGAACAAAGCCTAAACATTTGGTTAGGATAGGTGAGCCCGTTCTTGAGTTATAAAATTACAACGAAAAGTGGCATAGATTTATTACTTTTTCAAAATAAAAAATAGCCTATGTTACTCAAGGATAATGTAGCTTGGTATCGGTGAAAGAATTTTTTAAATCGGTTCAGCAGTTTTTGAGTTTATCCATTACAAACATACAAAAAACAAAAATACAAAAAATCTAAACTTTTCTCTTTATAATTTTAGTATAGATAATATTAGTATAGAAAAGAAAGTCGTGTTAGTTACACTATTTATAACTCAAGAACGGCTGAACCGATTTGGCTGAAAATTGGTGGGGAGGACATAGGATACTTTTTATAACGGAAACGGGAATGGGAACGGGAACTTAACACAACATTTGTTAATTCTAAAGCGATACGGAGTTCGCCGGGTTTGCTTGTAATAATTATAAAAGTGTTTTATTTGAAACAAAACCATATAATGACAGTAAAAATGATAAACCGGCCAAGTGCGATTCGAACTCGCGCACGAAGTTTTCCGTACCATTATCTATAAAAACGCCAAAAAAACACGTTTTTTGTTTGTTGTATGGGAGCCCCACTTAAATATTTATTTTATTCTGTTTTTAGTAGGTATTTGATGTTATAGCGGCAACAGAAATATCATCATCTGTGAAAATTTCAACTGTCTAGCTATCATGGTTCATGAGATACAGCCCTGTGACAGACAGACGGACAGCAAAGTCTTAGTAATAGGGGGTCCCGTTTATACCCTTTGGGTACGAAACCCTTAAAAAAGTATAATTAAATATTCTATTAGTACCTATCTAAATCTGGTACAAGCTTTGTTTTGTTTGGGGCAAGAGGGCGCTGTATGAAACATCCATCGATATTTATTTATATTTGACAAATGTAATGTTTGGACGTGCCTCACCCCCATTAAACAGCTTTAAGAATTAAAGTCGTAATCTTATATCTATTTTTATTTGTATATTTAACAAGCTGACCCGGCGAACTTCGTATCGCTTTAGAATTAACAAATGCTGTGTTAAGTTCCCGTTCCCGTTCCTGTTCCCGTTTTCCAATAAAGTTCAAATTGACTCTAAATTTTATTGAGAACGTTTATATGGGAAATTTACCGGTTTTCCCGGCAATTATTCGAATTTTTCTCACCTTTTAAACCTTCCCTAGACCTCCACGAACATTTAAAGACCAAGATAAGATAAATCCGTTCAGCCGTTCTCGAGTTTTAGCGAGACTAACGAACACCAATTGTTTTTTTTATAGATATATAAATTTAATGAATGTCATTCGTTTCAGGGTGTGGCCACTGCAAGAGCACTAAGCCGGAGTTTGTGAGCGCAGCTGAACGGTTCGCTGACGAGCTGATGGTGGCATTTGCCGCCGTCGACTGTACCATTGCAAAGGACCTCTGCGGAAACTATGACGTGCGCGGGTACCCCACCATAAAGTACTTCAGCTACTTCGACAAGGAGCAAACGGATTACACTGGGGGCAGGAAGGTATTCATCCGAAATATTTTAATCCCAACAGATACGATAATGTTGTCATTGTCATTGTTGATACAGTATGTTAGCTAAAATTAAATATTGATTCGTTTAAATTAACACGTTAGAAAATGACCGTTAGCAACTGACAGCTATATTTTCATTACGCATAGAAAATGAAACATTTTTTTAACTGAAATAGGGAGATGGAGTCTAAAATAAAGCGAATAAAAAAAAACTAAGCTAAGGCTAAGTGCGAGTCGGACTCGCGGTGGTAGGGTTCCGTACCATTATCTATAAAAAACGGCAAAAAACACGTTTGTTGCACGGGAGCCCCACTTAAATATTTATATTATTCAGTTTTTAGTATTTGTTGTTATAGCGGCAACATAAATACATAATCTGTGAAAATTTCAACTGTCTCGCTATTACGGTTCATGAGATACAGCCCTGTGACAGAAATAAAGATGTACCCATCTTTAATCACTTCGAGAAATAATCCTACCGACCGCTGCAATGACGACAAACACACGTCGGCGTGTGGTCCGCCTTAGCTTTTCGAATAAATTAATGATATAAATTATGTATTTATAAGCACTTATCAAAAATCTATTCTAATAGAAATCTAGATCTATATATTACCTATCTTTAACCATAAATCACAAGTTGATTTTAATAGTAGGTATATAAAATATTTCGATCATAAATTCTAAAATGTATCATTTTGAAAAAATATCTTTATCGTGAAAAGTTTCTGCTATTATGTTTTCAGCTTAATAGAAATCTAGGTAGGAACCTGAAGTAATATACTTATAAAACTAGGAGATGTGGCTTGTTCAGAAGTATTTCTTTTTTCGTTTCGAAAAAGAGCAATCGTCGACTGGGAGCCCCTTAAAACAACGTCTATTTAATTGATTTTTCTATTACAGGAGGCAGACTTCGTGTCGTTCATTCACACTCAGATGGACCACCAGACCTCACAGAAGGCAGCTAAGACACCCCAAGAAGCTGGCTTCGGCGGCAACGTTCAACTGGCGTTTGACGATGACTTCGAGCAGATTATCGCGTCGCCAACGCCTACTTTCGTCATGTTTTTTGCCAGTTGTAAGTCATTTTACTCTTTGTTATACAAATACAATTAAAAATTATTTATTTCTTATAAGTAGAAGGTTCAAAAATACCGGTAGAGCTCTATCTTCTGTTGTAGCTTTATGAAAAGCTGTGTAACACAAATGTTGTTGCACGTTATGATTAAAAGAATATTGGTTTAAGGGTATTTTCAACCGTAATAAACGGGGTAAAGGGTTTTAAAGCTTGTATGAAATAGTATTTGCACGAGGTACGATAAATTTGATCATGTACTGTCAATTAACAAAACATTTAGGATTCATTAGCAGTGTTAGCCTAGTGGGAGGTACCTAGACTTTCAATCTGAAGGCACGACCTTCAGATCCCGGCGAGCATCAATGGGTTTTCTGTTCGAAAAATGTATATGCGCATCAAAAACACGTGCTCAAAACGGTGAAGGAAAACATCGTGAGGAAACCAGTTAGTCTTCTTATAAGCGGCGATGGGCTTGCAACATGTCACATATGGAATGCTAACTACTGCAACATGTGGGCAGGGCATGTGCCAAATATAATGTTTGGACGTGCCTCTGACTACCTCCTCTAGAAATCTTCAAAGAATCTAAGCGTCTGGAGATCTGAGAGGGGATGTCTACCGTACTTGGAGATTACAGTCGTGATCCTATTGTTTTTATTTTTTTTATTTAGGATTCTTCTAAACTTCTCAAAGAATTGATATAAACGTGGATACTGTCATATAAGAAAATATTTAGGAAAAAACTAAAAATGGGGAAAAGTACAATATTTTTCTTCGTTTAGAATTGATAGCCTTACAAAAATGGGATAAAACTTTTTTGTTGTTTAGAATCGATAGAAGAACAGGGGACTAACCGCATGAGCCACCATCGTGTCGACAACGTATCGTCCAAATGCCAAAACTGACACTTTTCCTATACAAAAAGTGTCAGTTTTGACATTTGGACAGTAATATGTTCTTAATCCAAACTTTCTGCATTGACTCTTAAACTTCTATGTTAAGTTTTACTGAGTGATCTTAATAAACCCGATATAAATTTTAATTTCGAGGAAATTCCTAGCATGGAAAGTTCACTTTAGGAGACACCTTGAAAATTGATTGAGGTCACTTAGTTGCGGAACAACATTTGTATATTCAAATGACGGTCGTGTGATTCTCTCACGAAAGAACAATACCCACAAAGTTTCCTTATCGTATGCAAATATTACTTTGATAGTTCGTTGGGTTAGACCTTCATACCTCTGTATGCAATTTGTCATTTTCAAAGAATATTCTACTCTAGTTGACGCCCGCGGTTTTGCTCGCGTGTTACCGGAATAAAAAGAAGCCTATGTGCTAATCCAGGTCACAAACTATATATTTCCAAATTGTATCCAAATTGGTTCAGTAGTTACGATGTGATTTAACAGCAAACTAAATTTCAGTTTTTTGTTTTTCTGTGTTCTTTGTCCCTTGTACACGATGATTATTATTATCATTAATATTTAAGAAACAGGATACAAAAACGAATAATAAAACAGTTTATAAATGGGCGGCCTTATCGCTAAAAGCGATCTCTTCCAGAGGCAACCTTTAATTTTGGATCAACAAAGATTTATTTCCATTTCATTACCTTTTTGTTCTTACCCCACTTCATGTCAGGTCGGTACAACAGAATTTTAATATTTAGCTATTTTTTTTGTTGATTGTTCTCGAGTCAGGAGAAGATTCTTAGGGAAGACCATTTTAAAAAATCTAGCATATTAATTGTAATATTTTTGAAAATAGGAAAGTGCGTATTTTGACAAGACAACGTTCGTCCAGGCGGCTAGTTTCAATGTATAAAACCGAAACTATATCCTTTGCAGGGTGCGGCCATTGTACTACAGTTAAGCCTGCGTTCAGCAAGTTATGCTCCACTCTCAAATCTGACAACTCTCCCGTGAAAGCTATCGCTGTAGATGCAGCCGAGAATCCGAAGGTCGCCGACATTGCCGGCATACAAACGCTGCCGACTTTCAAGATCTTCGCCAATGGGAAGGTCTTAGCTGAGTATGGGGGCGATAGGTCCGCCGAAGATATGCTATCTTTCTGCAAATCCCATGCCAAGGTGAAGGATGAACTGTGATCTACTCGTGATAGACGAAAACATTAGCAGTCGAAGCGTAGAAGCTTAAATATAGCTCATAACATAACCAAGCATAGCGCTAAATATCATCGATTTCTTTATAATTGGCCTCATATTTACGCAGCTCAGGTTAATCGGCTGTACAATAATATGTTGCACACCATCCACAGCCCTCTTACCACAAGCGCTAAAGTAATAATAAATATTACTTTAAAAGCTTGTGGTAAGGCCCCAGTTAGTCTTCAGACATCTTGAGGTCGATATGCCGAAAGATAAAGTTATCTCATATAACTTTGGTCATGCTTATCTAAACGAATAATGCTGTTTATTTATATATGTGAGGTGCGACTGAGTTTAAAGAAATTATTGTTACAACTTACTACTGTCGCTTGTCGATTCCATGTCGGTGCTATGCGCCTGTAGCGATAACATTCTACGCTTCGACTGCCGTTTGTTTAGGGGGTATTTAGAAATCATGTAGAGTGTATTTTTTCATAGTATACAAGATTCGTAACTATTTAGCATTTATTAGTTGTATTCATAGTTTTTGAGCTTGTATGGCAGATGTGTCGGGTTTATATTTTATGAGGACTATATTCTCATTGTATATCTCAAGTGGTTCAAATCAATACAAACGATAGTGATGTTATGAACAATAATGCAGATTATATTTCTATACTCGAAGCAATTTATAATACTTTACTAATAACGATAACTTAGTTAATATGTGCTAATAGTTTAATGTACTTACTAAATCTACAATGTGGAATTTAGAATTTCTATGTACTTATATTGTACTTAGGGCTATTTGCACGACAATACTTAATTTGGCCCAGATGAGTTTTCTCTAATATTTTTACTACAGCTAAAAAGTGTTTCTGAATTTGGGGTACATTCAAGTATTACGTACACACCGAAGGGGGGTGGGGGTTTTTGCGATACTTATGGCATGGGGACCCGGGGGGTCTAGATCATATACCACACAGCCCAATAAACGCCTAATGGCTTAATTTCTTCAAACAAACAATTCTGTCAAAACGTTGAGGTGTGCGGGTCAGGGGGAGCGGTAAAAAATGCATTCTGATTGGCCGGTTCAATGTCACAGTTCGCCGCAGGGCGTGACGTGAACAGGATCTGTAGCCCATATGTGTTTTCTGACAGTGTTCGCCTTGCTTGAGGCATCTAGGCTGTGTGGTCGATGGTCTAGATGGCGGTTACGCCAGCAATATTTATTTATTATTTCTGATATTTTTGCAAAATTTTGTAGGTTTTAATTCAAAAGTGACACAACATCGAACAGCAAAACATGCAATTTCATCGAAAACTTGGAGTCATTATATTAAAATGTCATGTACTGAGGAGAATTATTTTGAATTTACCAAATTTTAAATAGAAAAAAAAATTTAAAATACTGCTTACGTATTTACGTAATACTTGAAATTATTTGTCTCTAAATGGCTATATTGAGGATTGTTGTTCAAGTTGCTCTTACACGTAATGTAATATTAAATAGCTAAATATCATAGTCAAATGTGATGCATATTAAATAGTAAATTATGAATTTGTTGTACTGTGTTCCAGTTATGTACTTACATTCGTATCGGCCACACTATTTACGTACTTATTATACTTTTAAACATGTTATCAAACTGTTACCTGTACATGCTCTAAGCATACATACTTATGTTACATCAGTTCCCCGGAAGGGTAGGCAGAGGCGGCATTCCACTTACCTACATACCTATTTTGCCATTCACTCATCACATTCTTCTTGCATCCTCGTTGGTTTATTATCTGACGTCTTCCATTGGTTCCAAGAACGTACGTAATCTTCCTATTCTAGCGGCTTATGGTTGGTGCACAATGACGCACGGCGCGGTAGAGGATTTTAAATTTATCAATGGAATCTAATAATTATTATCTAATCGAAATAAGGTATATATTTGAATGCTCGGTGATCGGTCTCGGAGCATCGCAGCGCAGTTTTTCGAGATTACCGTGCATTGAAATATATACCTTATTACGATTGGATAACTATTAAATTAAATTGATAACTTAAAATCCGCTGCCGTTCGGTCCTCCACTGTGCGCCGGGCATTATTCTCACCCGCTATTGTTTGTAAATCTTATTTCGTTAATTCTCCACCATGCTAAACAATATTTAAACATACCTTTCTCAATCCTTATCCCTACATATTCCTTCATCTTCTCAACGTTAATGTTTTATCATGCTTCCTCACTCTTTATTTTCTTTCAAGTTATTCTTTAGCAAGCATATAGTCTACATAGCCTCAAACTAAGCGAAGCTTATACTATTAAAACTGGTAAAAGCAGCGCCGTCCTGCCCCAGTTAAGCTTGTATTAGCATAATACTAACTTTGCTTAGTTTGGGGCCAGATGGCGTTGTGTGAAATGTCTTTAAATATGTATTCACTCTATTGGATGTAACCAAAATGATTATTCCGAGATAGATATCAGTACGTTATGTATTTTATTGATGCATTTAATATTGTTAAAATCGGTTAAGTAGTTTATGAGTCGCGGACAAACAACGTGACGCGTAATTTATATATATTAAGATAAAGTAACTTATATACACATACCTACGTATGATGCATTTTCTTAAATTGGTTCTTTATTATTTACATTTACAGACTTAGTTCCTAACGATGACAATAATAATGTGGATAACTGTACAGATGCATTATATCTGAGGCGAATCAGTGCCACGTCAATGGTGAATATTTTTGGTAAGGACATTATTATATAAAAGTAAGAACATTCTCATATACAGTGTGCTCCAAAATATGAAGTTCAATCGGATGTCCAGAGATAGAGCACATTTAGAGGTACCAACGGGCTTATTTATCGCGGAAGGTATATAATAGGGAATATATAGGAGCGGAATTTTGCTCTGTTTTGTATGCATAAAGGTACCTAAGGGTGCTCCACTCCTGGAATTCCGTTTGTAATTATTTGGGACAACCTGTATATTATGCTATTAGCTAGAACGAAATACTACATCTTTACATACACGTGTACATTTTATCTTGACAATTGACAAGTAACTTTTGCCCTGGTCTGAAAATGAAGAACGCTGGCAGTGTCAATATCAAATTAAGTTTAGAAAACTAAAAGAAGAACCGACAAAAATATACCAATCAAAACTTCGGAGTTAATGGATATATTCAAAAGAAAGAATTATCTAAATTGGTCTACTATGTAAATAGTTAAGCGTGGTCTTACATAAAAAAATATACGTGTCGAATTGAGAACCTCCTTGTTTTTTTCGTCGGGTTAAAAAATAGTTTCACAAAAATGACAAAAAATAGTCTTACTTCAACTGCTTCAACTGTTATACTCGGATAAAAAAAAATTCTTTTGGGAAATTGTAAAAAAAATTACATTTGGTTTGTTTATTACATTATATGTCATTGTGAAGATAAAGTGTTCAAGGTTTTCTGTCAAGTTATCATCAAGTATGAAACTGGTATTAAAGTATATCACAGATAATGAAAGTATGACTATTATATTGTAACTAACTTACAGCACACTAGAGTACGCTAGAAGAATGGTCAAACTATTTTCATGTATGCTTCACTACAGTATCGCGTTTAATTAAAGCAGAAATTAAAGGCAATTTAGCTTGATTAAATGGTGTAAAATAGGTATAACACATTCATTGCAACGACAACTGCACAGCTGAAGCATACGATGATAATAATATGTAGCTTGAACTTTAGTAGATAATTAAGTAAAATCATGTAACAATACGTAAGATTTAGATTTTATACCTATAACGTAAAAAAAACATAATCCCCTATGGAATATTTACATTTTAACTTATATTGTGCTTATTTATTTTATTAACATACTACCTGCCTAAATTAAATATTGTGTATCATTCGTAAAACGTTATGGCATTGCCTATAAAGGACCAAAAAACGATCAAAATGTTGTTGTAATAAAATGACAGATTTGATGTGTGATTCCAATATTTAGGTAGTATTCTACTTACTTTTTAGCTTGGAAATTATCCCCAAGTGTCCATTCATGCTCCTTGCATACGTAATGCAAATGGACTGAGCCAATTGGACAGTTCGGCACTTCTAAAGGGCTTCATACACGGCAGCTATGTATATTAATGTGCATTACATCCCTGTATAGCTAGGATTGTATAGCTTTAGCACACACAACTGGCAATGTATCTTTCCCTTCATTCCAATACGGAAATTCTCATATCCGCTCTGTATCTTAAGATACGAACATGTAAAAAAAATGATAATTAGCTTGTGTGTGTGATGCCCTTTCACTATTAGTAAATAATAAGATGCCATGTCAGTGTAAAGTCTTTTAGCGGAGTTAGGTCCTATCGCATTATGAATTGTAACGTATTTCTTTTTGTTATTTTGCAGGCTAGTCGTGTTTGTGAATTTAAATATGAAAACGCTTTAACGTTAACTTTATCATTTATCACAAAACAAATTATTTTATATTCTAAAATGAAATAAACTAATTTTATTTACAATTTTGTCTTTTATTTTTAGTTTGCCTCAAAGAGGGTTAAACAAAAACATCGTTACAAAACCGGTCAGTAGATATTAGGTAGGTGTAACTAAGAACTAACTTAACTAAGATAAGTAGGTACCTACTGCAAGATGTGGGTATTTGCCAAATACATTTGAACGTGCCTGTGAGTATCCCTTTGGACATCATTAACCCATTATGAGCTAGCGGTGCCATTTGGCATCACCTTTACGAAGTTTGAATTTTCATGTTTATCTTTATTTTGAAACAGTGTAGTTAAGACAAACAATAACTAAATCATAGGAACACAAGTGTATCTATTGATATCTAAAGCAGTTAGCAAATAATTATCAAGTGATTACTTGTACGAACGTCATAAAGTTGAGGATAAAAAAAGTTGAGAGAAAATAGACGCGCGCTTCAAGTAAATAATTCATATTTATTTATTTTGTTGTGTTACATCCTATTTATTATGTGTATTTATACTCTTAAACCATATTCAAATAATTTGACAAATAAACAATTGGTGATTTTTATTCGGATTTCATACAGTTATGTGTAAAATGTTAGCGATGCCAAACGGCACAGCTAGCTCGATACCGTGTCTTTTCAAAATGTATGGAAACTTTTCAGTATAGTTTTTTTTCATGGTTTTATATAACTATAATATAAAATAGAGTCTTATAGAGTCTCAAAAAATAATTTTCTTGCTAAAACAGGGATTATGAACTTCATGAAGCACCGGTAGATCGAGAAAATGAAGAATATTTGGATCTTTTGTCGGTATACATTGAACCATTACAATATACTATTCATACCGATGAAGATTCGGTAGGTACATGAAGACACAGCAGGTCTAATCAATAACCTCACTGGTCATCGACTCAATGAAAGTTGTAAAGATGCAATTGGCCTCAAAGACTAAGCAGCGTTTTTGCAAAGAAAAATTCATCCAATTGCTTCGGAAATCGAGATTCAAGCAGAGTCAGTAAAACCCTGATTATCCAGGAGTCCTCTACGTGTCTATATTGTGTTATATAGTCATGGACAACATAGGTTTAATGATGCTGTTCATCTTTTAGTAACTGCTCGAAAAATAAGAAGATATGCGCCGCAGATAATATGCTTTGAGGTTATGCAAAAGTCATAATGTTGCAAGTTTTGTGCCCCATACAGCCATACATGTTTTTTTGATGTGACATAAACAGATTACTATTATAATATAGTTTTTTATAATAAAACTGGCAAAAAAACATAGTTTTATGCTGACTTAGCCCATATAAGCTTAATATTTTTATGAAACGTAAAGACACGGTAAGAGGCTAGCGGTGCCAAATGGCATCACCCATTTTTCCAAAAACTATAAGCGACATGTAATTTTTTTCTTCTATTTTATGTCCGGGGGTTCACTAGAACAACATATATGAAACCCAAGAAAATGTGACACCATAAATTAATGCAATGGGTAATGATATGCGCGCCTGAAGATCGACGATGGAGGATATCGTGAGCCCATTTCAAGCTTCCGTCGCCAATGTCCAATTTCCTAGAAGTCTAGTAGGTAGGTAGCTACATAGTTTATCAGCTTCAGATTAGGTCACTCGTTTTGGACATGTCATTGTATTAATTCATGACTAAATGTCGGAATCATTAGGTACATTCCTGCAGTTTATCATCAATCACCACATAATTATATCGTGTGTGAAGCTCTTGACGCGAAATAAAAAATAAAGTGTCGCATCAATTATATTTATTACTTTTTGGGCACTTATTATCTACTGAATAAGTTAGAATCAAATCTTTCGTGCAACACTCTTCGCGCGATACCTCGCTTTGCAACTCGTCCTCCGTTTTAAGATACGGGCAACCAGCCATTTCAGAATCGAGAGGATAATGGTACTGACGATAGCAGAAGTAAGACGACGTGAAGCCAATGATCGAACCAGCGAACACGTCCTCCCAATGGTGATGATTATCGGAGCACCGAGTCATGGCCACCACGCCGGCAACGACTAGGGGCACCAGACACGTAACCACTCGAAGCCCTTCACCGCGATTATTTGACAACACTCGTAATTTTCCGCACAGCCAAATGCTAACAAAGCCCAACGAACAGAACGAGAAGCTACTGTGTCCGCTCGGAAACGACTTCCTCCCCTCCAAAATGTCTTTCAACGCCCCCGTACATCGTAAATCTTTAGTCATCCTTCCGTTTGGGAAGCAGCGGTAGAAAAAATCAGGCCGTGGTCTACCGACTATCAGCTTCCCCGATTCTGTTATGAAAGCGTTGATAGCACATGCGAGGGTCCAGGCTAGCAACGACTGGTTCCAGTCCATGTAACTGTCGGACGTCATAGAAGGAAATAGCAGGACTAACACAGGCACACAGACGATGAGGATAACCATGGCCCACGGTGGAATAAGAGATTCCCTTCGAGGTCGCTTGTAGTCGTGGAGGAGTTCTGCTTGCGTGATGTCCTGCATGTGAGGTTCGATGTGGACGTGCATTATGCACACGGTTGCAAGCAGGACGATTCTTACTAGTATTTCTGAAAGAGTGTTGTATGGCACTATTGTCACTCTCCACATTATTCGTTAGTTTATTTTACTCAAATGTAAACTAGTTGACAGAATAGTGTTGACAAAACACTTGTCAGTCAGAGCTAGGTATCTTATAAATAGGTTTAATATGGTTAGTGAATAATGGTAAAAAGTATGGTCTCAATATTTTTTATGTAGTTTTGCTATCTCGATTGCGGTCGTAGGTAGGATTTAGTAACCTTTGGACGTTTCTGCTGATCATGAGTTTAATGATTTTTTTAAGCTTACTTAAGTACCTACCTACGTACTTACATAATAGCTTAAGTAGCTCCCCTCACAAAAAATACCCACATTTTGCTTCATGTATTTTTCTGGTCTCAGTAAATATCATGTGCCGTCAAAATGTGTAACAGGGACAAGTTTTAGTAACTGGTTTGGAACTTCCTGGCTGTGTGGGTACGGTGATCTGGTGCGATGACGCTTTCTATTTAACGATATTCACTGATAGTTTATACCTAGCTACATGTGTACCTACCTAGGTTCCTACATATAACAAATCGGATCGGAGTCCGTCATTACCTTCCATCTATCTTCGAGTCCAAAATAGACTAGCATTACCTATAACTCTCTGCAAAATACTCATCCAATTTGAACACCTATGTATATTTATAGATTTATAGATATTTATAGATTTATAGACAGCCTCACAGCTCAGTTGGTAGTAACTCTGTCTTCAGCGCTGTAGGTTGTGGGTTCGATCCCCACCCAGAGCAAATATTTGTGTGATGAACATAGATGTTTGTTCTGTGTCTGGGTGTTAGTATGTATCTTAAGTATTTATTTACAAAAAAAAAGTATTTAAGTATTCTATCAGTTATCTAGTTCCCATAGTACAAGCTTTGCTTAGTTTGGGGCTAGATGGCGATGTGTAAAATGTCCACCAATATTTATTATTATTATTATTATTATTATTTATTTGTAGATACCTAGGTATTATTATAATATGTACCATGTACTATGTAAGTTTATTTTTTATTTTTTTAATAGGTAGGTAAAATTAATTATTTCTGAAAGGAATGGTAAAGGGAGTGGTAGTGCTTTGTCTTACAAAGCACTAGGTACCATTCCCTTTCCAAATTACACAAAGGTTAGCTGGATGAAAGCTAACTAGCATTAAGTTCGCCTGTGTACATGTTCCTGTATTGAGCAATAAATAATTTTCTATCAATGCACTTATGACTTTTCAGAGCCTGTGATCCAAAAATACGCAAGTTATTAGGAAGGTAGGCCTTACCATAACACATTAAAGGTAAAACACGTACTGCCTACTTACCTACTTACTATATTTTTTTGTAATTACAGAGGTCACGTCGGCGCATACGCAGGGTAGAGCATTATATAAGAATGCACCGGAAACTTCCTCTCTAAAAAATAAAAGTGAACGGGTATACTCACGTAACCGCATTCGTATATTATTATTATTTTAGCGATACTACCTTTGATGATGAAAGTGTTGCCATCTCGGTGCGATGAATAGGGTCGGTCTGTAAGTCTTCGATCTACTCCGTAAGTAGGTACCTTTATTAATATGCCAAAATATTAGGTAACTGGGTAAGGTACTCTCATACTATTTAATTCAAAAATAAGCAATAAATCACAGCAATACAAACAGTAGGATTACAGTCGCAATAATTGTAGTAAGTATTTCATCTATACTTCTATACTAATATTATAAAGAAGAAAGATTTGATTGTTTGTTTGTTTGTTTGTTTGTTTGTAATGAATAGGCTCCGAAACTACTAGACCGATTTGAAAAATTCTTTTACCATTAGAATCCTACATTATCCCTGATGAACATAGGCTATAGAATATTTTCAAAAACGTTAGGGATCCGTATGAAAACTTCGATAATGTAACCCAAGGTGCGAAAAAAAATCCAAAAAAAATCCTTATAACGCGTACGCTGCAAAAATTATTGACAATAGAGCAAAGTAATGTAATACAGTTTTAAAGAGGACATCAATATCTACAAATAAGTCAACAATACCATTTGTCTAACTATTAGGGATCCGTATGAAAACTTCGATAATGTAACCCAACGTGTGATAAAAAATCCAAAAAAATCTTTATATCGCGTATGCTGCGGAAATTATTGACAATAGAGCAAAATAATGTGCTACAGTTTTAAAGAAGACATCAATATCTACAAATAAGTCACCAATACCATATGTCTAACTATTAGGGATCCGTATGAAAACTTCGATAATGTAACCCAACGTGTGATAAAAAAATCCAAGAAAATCTTTATATCGCGTATGCTGCGGAAATTATTGACAATAGAGCAAAGTAATGTACTACAGTTTTAAAGAGGACATCAATATCTACAAATAAGTCAACAATACTATTTGTCTAACTATTAGGGATCCGTATGAAAACTTCGATAACGTAACCCAACGTATGAATCAAAAGCAAAAAAATCCTTATATCGCGTACGCTGCAAAAATTATTGACAATAGAGCAGTGATGAACTGCAGTTTTAAAGATTACATCAATATTAACAAATAAGTCAGCAATACCATAATTATGTCCAACTATTACAGATAGGTCACAATAACTACTTTTTCATGTTAAAATATGCAATGGTAACGCCGCCTGTACAAACTAGGCCACATTATTCGTAATCCTTATCCAAAAAAATCACTTTATTTTCAAGGCCATATCAGTACCTGTAAATTACTTTTTTAATTATACCATTCCCAAATTCCATACCATTCAAAAGTTATTATGAGTGTAATAATCTATAGGTACTAATATTATTATGAGGAAAGATGTTTTGTATATTTGTATGGTATAAATCCAAAAACTACTGGATAGATTTCAAAAAATCGTTTACTATTAGAATGCTACATTATCTCTAGGCCATATTTATGGTTTGAAAAAAATAGGGATCCCTATTAAAACTTCGATAATGTAACCTGGGTAAAAAAATACCCATAAAATCGTATATCGTATAATACGTTACTCCCGTGCGGAGCCGGGGCGGACTGCTAGTTTCATCATAAAGAGCTAGCTAAAGATTGTATTTTGCTAATGCTTTGTGTGTAATATTTTACCTATACCTATAAGTTGGTACTGTAGTTAAACCTATTTCACCTAATCGAATAACACTCTAAAAGTTTTAAAAAGAAGTAGGAATAACGTTTTTTTATTTTTATTTTTTTACTTTAAGTTTGTTCAAATGCTACTTCTGATATCATCTAAAAAGAGGTTTATGTAGATATTGTAAGGTAGGTAGGTACAACTATACTTACAAAACGCGTGGCCATAAAAATTTGATTGTTACCTATAAGTTTGGATGCCTTTTTTATTTTAATAAACGTAAACACTTAGAATAATATGCTTGAAATCTTTATTAATTTCAATAAGATTTAACATCTCCATGTGATAGAAAATAGTGCCTTGCCACGGAAAATACAAAGTTGGCAACACATTTGATATTAAGAGTGAGATGAGTCTAATGTTATGATCGTTAGGTATGTGAAGTTATAAAATAAAAACCGGTCAAGTGCGAGTCGGACTCGCGCACGAAGGGTTCCGTACCATTATCTATAAAAACGGCAAAAAAATCACGTTTGTTGTATGGGAGCCTCTCTTAAATATTTATTTTATTGGAACGAAGTTCCTTATCGCGCGTTGTGAAAGGGGGCTAGACGGAAAAAATTCTTACGAAAAGTTGGCACGAAAAGTTGTCACGACACTTTTTTGCTATAGTATATCTATTAATTGTGTCGAGGTCGAGGTCGAGGTGGAAGTGGAGGTCGAGATGGAGGTGGAGGTCGAGGTCGAGGTCGAGGTCGAGGTGGAGGTCGAGGTCGAGGTCGAGGTGGAGGTCGAGGTCGAGGTCGAGGTCGAGGTCGAGGTCGAGGTCGAGGTCGAAGTCGAAGTCAAAGTTGATTCCCCTTCCCTTGTCCCACGTTATTTTGTGAGAACTTCGTTCCATCCGGGTGTCCCTTGACACCTCTCAAGTTTTTTTTCTGTTTTTAGTATTTGTTGTTATAGCAGCAACAGAAATACATACTCTGTGAAAATTTCAACTGTCTAGCTATCACGGTTCATGAGATACAGCCCTGTGAAAGACAGACGGACAGCGAAGTCTTAGTAATAGGGTTCCGTTTTTACCCTTTGGGTACGGAACCCTAAAAACTAAGGTATGTGAGCCGGTAGTAGGTAAAAGTGAGAATCGCTTAGTCTCGCACCTCGCATCTCAACTCGGGTCGAACACCTTAGCTACTTCTTTTTTGTAATAAACATTTGGTTCAATGGCAACGAACTGCAGTTTTTGTGCTCTTTTTGCTGTAACCTCAAACTTGATTCGTCCATTAATCATAAGTACTTATTTGAATTTATGCAATCGTAAAAATAGACTATAGTAGGTAAACCCCGCGCGATCACTTGGTTTTTATACAAACTTTGATGTCCCATTTTCATTATAAAATATAGGTAAGGGTGGTCTTTTAGGATAATATAATAATATATATGTTCCATAATTTTAATACTAATAATTTAAAATAATAAATAATAATACATCTTTGTATCGAAATCAGTTTGGCCCTTACGACGTGATTATAAGTAAAAAAGTAAACATCTAGATTTTTCCATTTACGACCTTTTTGTACTATATATATGATTTTTTCCCGTAAGGATCGAACCCGTTTTTCGTCTCAGCCTCGTCTGCCATGCCACCAACGCGATCATCGTCTTCGAGAAGTTAGCATTATGACCGTCATCTCGTCTAGACGCGGTCTCCATAAAAAAATAACTTGTTTACCCAAACGGCTATTATTGCTTCGGCATAATCAATATTTGACTTATATCATCTTCAACTTGAATTTTGTTCATTTCCCCCGCGAAATTGAGAATTGTAATAATTGATAATTGTTGCAAGTCCTTGGTATGAGACGTTTGAGTCAACCCGCGAGTCCCGCGATCATGGTAGGTACCTACATGGTCGCGCACAAACATATTCGAAAAGTCGGCAAAATTAATTATATTATCACGTAATTAACGTGATAAAGACCCGTGTAAAAATCTATGGTTCTGTCTAATAATCACAATCGTTTGAAAAGTAATTCATCCTATGGCTTCAGTCGGCTTCATAGAGCAAAGACCAGCTTTACCTAGAGTAGGTAGATAAGGTCTAGGAGTTAGGTACCAACTCTAATGCTAATTGCCTATTAGCTCAATGCGAGTGTCTGTCCAAAAGAAGGTTGCAAAATGTTACTAGTTTTACGACTAGGTAACGACGATTCATGATATGCTCTGTCTGCGCGTGCGCAGTGTCAGTATTGCAGCATCATTGTCCAAAGCAGGAAAGTAAGTGGACCCCCCGATCCCCCCAACACGCACGTAGGTAGGTATATACTTTTGTACGCAACTGTCTGATGCGACCGCTTGACCGCATTGCTCTGCTCGTTTTATTATATCATTTCGCGATTATAACTTCACTAGCGTTTGCTATCGATTTGAGTTGGCTAGATTCTTAGTTGATTATAGTATGTAGGCATGCGCTAAATATAACGTTCGGACTTGTGTCAGATAACCCCCATTATGATGCCCAGTATCTGAGCGTCTGAAGATCTGAGAAGATGTCTTCCGTAGGTACTTGGAGATTATCCTATTTATTTTCTATTAATTCTGATATTCTGTTTTGTTCCTCCGTATGCATTATTAATTCATTACTCCTAGCCTAGGTAGGTACCTACCTACTAATTTATAATTTTTATTTTCAGAGACATCAAAAAAGTACGCGTTTAGTGTTTATTATTCCGTTTAGTCCCAAAGTCCGTTTAAACGTAGACCTTGTAATTATGAATTCAAAAAAAAAATATCATTAGTGTAAGCTATGCGTTTATCGTCAGACGGTTAGTTTGTACCGCAACAGTTTTATATATATTTAGATTTAAGTGCGGTCAATGAAACAATTTCACCTTTTTATACCTTTTTATTTATGTAGTACCATGACGGCAAAGTACTCATGTGGCCTAGAAGTCGGTAACTACATCAATAGTGTATGTGACATTTAATTTCTATGAGTACGCCGACCATATACGGTAGCCTTTAGGCAAGCGGGCGGTTATAAAACACCAACAACAAAACCTTTTTACAACATATTGTGCCGTCTCCAAATGAAGAGGGATGCCGACCAATTCCAACTTTAGACAATGTCCATGATAGTCTACAGTGTTACCGTGTACACACAAACAATCGATATGGAGATCAAAGGAAGTTTAAAAGTTTTGCCTGTGATGGAAAATATGAGGTGCAATAGGTTAGCGTGGTATGAGCATGCTATGAGGAGGGAAGAAAGTCATGTAACGAGAAGAATGATAGGAATTAATGTGGATGGATGTAGACGTAGAGGTAGGCCAAAGAAAAGATGGATGGTCTGTGTGAAAGATGAAATGGGTAAAAAATTAGTGAGTAAGGAGATGACGGCTGATAGGAAATACTTCTGAACAAGCCACATCTCTATTTTTATAATGTATAGTATATGTGAATAAAGATGTACCCATATTTAATCACTTCGATAAATAATCCTACCGACCGCTGCACGTAGTACTGATCCATGGGCGGCGCGTGGTCCGCCTTTGCTTTTAGAATAAATTAATGATATAAATTATGTAAAATTACTTATCAAAAACCTATTCTAGTAGAAATCTAGATCTACATATTCCTATCTTTAACAATAAATCACAAGTTGATCTTAATACATAGTAGGTATCAAAGTATTTCGATCATAAATTCTAAAACGTATAATTTTGAAATAATATCTTTATCGTGAAAAGTTTCTGCTATTATGTTTTCAGCTTAATAGAAATCTAGGTAGGAACCTGAAGTAATATATTTATAAAAATAGGAGAGAAAAGTAAGAGCAATCGTCGACATACAGGGCCTTAAGAGGGATAAGGGCAGGAAGATGACAAACCCTCGTTGTGATAGTGAGAGTACTAAAAAAAACAATACATTTTTTTACTATATTTTTGTTTTCTAAACTTCCTGCAGGTACTTACCTACATTGGTTATATAATATAACAATTTACAACAACTGATAATGTCTAACAAAAGGTATTGTTACTAAACAATTTATCTACATCTATTAATTAATCATATAAAGAGAATGATATACATATAAATGTTTGTGTAGGTGTGTTTGTAATGGATAAACGACAGCACTACGGAATCAATTTCTAAAAATATTTTACCTACAAAGCTAATATTTCAGCGAAAAACATTTTCAAAAAAATTGGGATTGTAATGAAATAATGTAAACGTAAAAAAACGTAGAATTTATCAAAAATTGTTTAAATACCAGTAAACTTCATAAGTAGGTACTCGTGAGAACCCGGGCGGACAGCTAGTTAAATATAATTTTATCAATCGTAATTCAAACTGGTTTGTTTATAAAAAGTAATCTGAATTCAACGTATTGGGTAACCGGAAGTTATCAACGAATGAAAACTATCGCTTGTTTATCTCATCCTCTAACATTGAGTACCTAAGTGGAAGGTATATAGGGTTGTAGACCTGGTTGTGGTGCCTACTCCGGCTTTGGGAATTTTCAATTTTCACAGTCAATAACTAAGCATAGCAAACAAACTTGTTTAAAGTAAAGTTAATAGTTAATGGTGTGACTATAATAATAAAGAAATCGCAGTAAGGAACCACAGACTTGGCACGACTTTGTCTAGATTTCATTACTTTTTAGAGATAAACAAGCAGCTCCATCGAGACTTGGCTAGTTTTTTACAGAATGTTTTTGGTGGGATAAATTATACCCAAAGTATCTAAGTGGTGCTCACCTCATTGCATAGTCTAATAGACTAAAGTAGGTAGTCAAAATCAGGTAAAAGTACTTACCTACTACATAACATTGTATACTTCAGCGCGTACTCTGATGATTGGATCACAAGCGATGACATTGCATTTCGTACTAACAAGACTTGAATAGACGACTTTAAGTTAGACTAGTGGAAACCCTCGCGACTTCGTTCACACGAAGTTCTTTTCAAACAG
The DNA here is from genome assembly GCA_912999785.1 of Hydriomena furcata. NCBI lineage: Eukaryota > Metazoa > Arthropoda > Insecta > Lepidoptera > Geometridae > Hydriomena > Hydriomena furcata. The sequence continues at coordinate 9,722,221 of OU538821.1, forward strand.
ACTTCAATCCCCGCTGCCCGTTTAATTTCGGTAGTTCTTTTTTAGTGCCCCTTAGACACAAAAAGAATACACCCTCCATATTTCAAATTTCTAGAAGCAGGAATTTAGGCCGTGCGTTAGTTATAGATCAGTTAGTTAGTCTGTACCGCAAGATATTTAGATGAATCTAACTTTTGATAAAATCTTACTAACCGACCCGGCGAACTTCGTACCGCCTATATATTAAGAGTAAGTACTTACAGCATATCAAATTTGGTGACATACCAACCATCCAGAAATCCATTGAAATATACATACGGTCGAGCCGTTTTACTCCTCGTGGAGTTAGGTGACAAACACACGTACAGAAGAATTACGTATACATATTAAGGGGCTCCCAGTCGACGAATGCTCTTTTTCGATACGAAAAAAGAAATACTTCTGAACAAGCCACATCTCCTATTTTTATAAGTATATTACTTCAGGTTCCTATTAAAATCACTATATATACTTTTAAAATCAACTTGTGATTTATTGTTAAAGATAGGTAATATGTAGATCTAGATTTATATTAGAATAGATTTTTGATAAGTAATTAAACATAATTTATATCATTAATTTATTCGAAAAGCAAAGGCGGACCACGCGCCGACGTGTGTTTGTCGTCATTGCAGCGGTCGGTAGGATTATTTATCGAAGTGATTAAAGATGGGTACATCTTTATTCACATATACTATACATTATAAAATAGGAGATGTGGCTTGTTCAGAAGTATTTCATTTTTCGTTTCGAACAAAAACAATCGTCGACTGGGAGCGCCTTAAGATGTTTCATACAGCCAAGATAACTCTATTCGGCAACAAATTCAACCATAGAGTCACGCTATTATGTGCCCTACGCGAACGGCAGAGATTTTACCATATAAGTTGACTAATAAAGTGGTCTTGGGTAGGGAATCTGATAAAATGATTTGTAGCCATAAACATTACCTTTACGTCGGGCATTTCATGATGTAATTTTTAACACAAATAAATCTTTAAAAGAGCGATGCGCATTATTTGTGTCTTGGTAGTTACATAATCACCAAAATGTTATTGTTCCTACCATTACCTACACCTTAGGTGATATCCATGTTTTATTTTTATGACCATCAATTCTGAAATCAACTTTGGCTAGAGAAACGATAAATAGGACATGCACTAGACTAGACTAATACTGTAATAGGTAATTAAAATGCGAGTATATTTTAATTAACTATTACAGTCAACCTGGTGTAGTGGTGAATGAAAAAATCGCGAGGAAACCAGCTAGTATTCTTATAAACGGCGATGGGCTTGCAACCTGTCACGTATGGAATGCCAGCTACTGCAAAATGTGGGCATGTGCCAAATTTAATGTTTGGAGGTGCCTCTGACTACCTCCTCTAGACATCTTCAAAGGAACTAAGCGCCTGAGATGTCTACCGTACTTGGGGATTACAGTCGAGTTCCTATATTTTTTTTCTTAACCTGGACTTTCTTTGGTAAAAACATTTGTCTTTATTTAAGACTAGCTGACCTGACGAACTTCGTCCCGCCTTAACAGTCGACCATCGTATACCACATGTCACATGTCATATTACTATCGTATAAATATTGTCATTAATATTTGTACGATACTAACGTCACCTTCCCGGAACCACTCCACTAACACTTAAACTTTATGGTATAGTATTAAAGTTCAAATTGACTTTTATGTATTATTACGAATCTTTTGTATGGGAATAAAGAAAAGTGGTTATTTTAGACTTTTTCAGGCATTTTTTTTATTCGTAAGAACCATCCTCGTACTTCAAGGAATATTATAAAAAAACCGGCCAAGTGCGAGTCGGACTCGCGCATGAAGGGTTCCGTACTATTATCAAAACGAGAAAAAAATCACGTTTGTTGTACGGGAGTCCCACTTAAATATTTATTTTTTGCTCTTTTTACAGAAATACATCATCTGTGAAAATTTCAACTGTCTAGCTATCACGGTTCACGAGATACAGCCCGGTGACAGACAGACGGACAGCGGTGTCTTAGTAGTCCCGTTTTTTACCCTTTAGGTACGGAACACTAAAAACATAAAAAATCATTCATAATATCTCGTAACCAACCTATAGTGGTAAAATAGCGCCACGTGCCAGCGGAATTGGGAATCATTGGTTTACCTCTCAAACCCCGAGAAATACCTCTAATAACGTAGTAATAGTAACAACAAATGAAACTAGATGGCGCTAAAATGCGAAAATCACGTTTGTTGTATGGGAGCCCCCCATAAATATTTATTTTATTCTGTTTTAGTATTTGTTGTTAGAGCAGCAATAGAAATACATAATCTGTGAAAATTTCAACTGTCTAGCTATCATGGTTCATGAGATACAGCCCTGTGACAGACAGACGGACAGACAGACAGACGGACAGACGGACAGCGAAGTCTTAGTAATAGGGTTCCGATTTTACCCTTTGGGTACGGAACCCTAAAAAGAATAATCGAAATTGGTTCAGCTGCTCTCGAGATTTGCGCTTAGCAACACATTCAGCGATTAATTTTTATATTAAAGATAGATAGATATCAAGGGCTTTTTTGCCACATTATACCTACATAAATTTATTCCCTAAAGTCAGAGGCACATCCAAACATTATATTTGGCACATGCCCACCTCCTACTCGGCCAACACGGCTTGTTTTAATTTCTAGAGCCATAATACTGCAATCTTTAGAGCTGGAAAAAGATCAGATAACGAGAATACCAGATGTTGTAGGATTTTGTAGGATGTTGTAGGATGTTGCAGGATGTTGATGTTTTGGATGATCCCAAGATAGAAACTAAGAAAACAACCAAGTTGTATTAGTTCATCATAACATCCAAGCTCAATAATAGGTGCCACCTACACGTTGACCTGAGCGCAAAATGTTTATTTTCAATAAAAGGAAAATTCCACCTTCATGACGCTTTCTTTAGATTTTCAATGAATTGCCATCTGCTGTAGGTGGAACTCTAAATAACAAACAAGCCAAGTGCGAATAGGGATTGCCATCAAGGTTCTACATAAGATTTAAAAAAAAAACATTTTATTCTGTAATTACGAGTATGTAATGTATTATTATTGATAAGTGTTAGCTTTTAAAAATGTAAGAAGATTGAGGCGGGGACGATTCTTGATCGCGCTTTTTAACCCTTAACTTTTTAAACGTCTGCCCTTTCAAACAATACCGTACACAATACGAAATGGAAAAAATAATAGCGTAAATAGATAAACTCATTTTCGAGAGTGAATTTGGGATGGAGGGACAAAAAGCTTTTTTTAGTGCACCGTATGACATAATTATGTACAGTTTTCAGGGTTTATTATGAGGAACAAAAACATATTGAGACCTTATTACATAATAAAGATAGACTAATAAAAATCCCATAATGCGAAAGCTACTTTAAAAACAAAATTAAAAATATTAGAGCATCTTTACAATAATAGGTAATTACAACTTTGAAAAATATGGGGGTGTCTTTTAACCATTTTTACGGAACCCTAAAACTATATTTTATGAAAAGGCTATTTCTATTTTTGTTTGAATTGCTATGAATTAACTATAACTATCGAAACTCACTAATGTTTTCACGCTACACGGATAAAACTGTAAAAAGTGGTAACTGATCTGTGATCTATTTGTTCGAATAGCATCGCGTCGCGTTTGAGCTTATATTACAAGTAAGTACCAATGTTGTATTCAAACAAAGTCCAACTTTCATGATTTAAGTTTATCGCTGATACAAATTCAAGAATGAATAGGCAGGAGTAGTTACCAGCTTGTAATGAATGATAAAACGAATTTTCTAAACATTTAGTTCTTTATTCATTTTACCACCAAATAGCATAATGCTCAACCAACTCCCGAGAGTTTCCACAAATGCCGCTTATGCAACAGAATGGCTGGACCAAGCATGTTTGCGCTCGTAATAATTACGTGGCGGATATCGACAACATCCAGTTAGATTGTGTGCTATTTCCGATTTGTAGGTAGGTAGTTCATAGTTGAATGATATAATTCTTTCATCTTTCTTGAACCACAAATAAGCGCACGGCAAGGTCACACATTGAGCTTTATTTTTATTTTCGTTTGAGAATGTAATTGTAACAATAAGAACAAAGTGAAACACGTTCGAGTTGCGTTTGGGAATTAGGTATGATAAAGTTTAAGCGACGCATCTTTAGCGTGACATGTTTTATACAATAAAATTATTTAATTAGTAGATTTTGCGAATTAATATATAATTTTGCGCTCGGAGTAGGGGATGCGAGCATTCACCGATATATAAAAGGCTCTCGCGGAGTTGTGGGGACATAACAGACGCAGCTTTCGTCCTATAGAGTCGGTGGAAGCAGAGACGCTCACTCCTCAGACACCATGGCATCTCGCCTGACCGTGAGTACCTACCATCAACCATCACACATTAATATCACACATGAACGTGCACAGATTTTGCAGTAATCCATACGTGACCGGTGTAAATATTTTTGCGGAAGTTGTGGATGAAATTCGTGATGTGATACGAGACACGAGTCTCATCATCAGATCAATTAGATATGCTGAACATTTTTCCTTTTTGGTCGTTCTCCTTAATTTTTTTTATTTACTTTGTTACTAGATATAAGTACCAAACTTACTAAAGATTGAATAGATATGAGTCACATACTCACGTAGCGTTTGAATAATTGACTCTCTAAAGTGTAAATAAAAAATACTTTCTTCATCCTACTTCAAGCACCCACCACTATTTTTTTTTTTTTTTTTTTTTCAATAAAAGTTCTCGCTGGTCATGTAGGTACTACTTATTACATACATCCACATGCACACCTACTTATAAAGCTTGTCGTACTTTAAAATATAAATTATTCAAAGAATATAAATCTAATAAGTGTTTTATTAGAGTAAACAAGAGATCAAATTAGTAATCTAACCTACATCAAATAGCAATACATAAAAATAAATTAAAACTTTTCCTTCTAGATAAATTTTCTCTTGAAGAACTCTGATTTGATATAATTATTATCTGTTTTTATTGATTGCATTTAAACATTTCTCTCCTATTATTAACATATTGAGTTGTATTATGTACTTTTAATAAGATATTTTTGATTTATATATTGTACAACTTTGACCTTTTATATAAAAATGGTTACTGACTAATGAATAAATAAAATTCACATTTTCATATCTATTTTTTTTGGATTTAAATAGGTAGGTAGGTATTTATGTATTTAGATGTGCTGACAATATTTTGTTAATGATAATTTTATTGTTAAATCTTTTAATTAAATAATAATATCTTAGATCCTTGAAGATTCCTAAGAGGGTCAGTCGGAAGCGCATCCAAATATGAAAATGGGCATATGCCAACATTTTTCAAAAGTTAGCAGTGTCAACGTGATGGGTTGCAAGCTCATCGCCTCTTATAAAAATCCTAACTGGCTTTCTCACGATGTTTTCCATCACCGTTCTTAACCGTTAATTTCTTCGTACAAAACAATCCATTAGTGCATGACCGGGATTAGAACCCACGGCCTTCGGAATAAAAGTTGAGATACTTCTAACTAGGACAATACGGCTTTTGTTACGTGTCTTGATATACAAATTCTGTCGAGCACGTAGTTCGAACAAGAGATTTGATCTTTATAGTACCTACATAGGTAGAAATACCTACTTCCACTTTCAATTCCACACATTAAATATACATAAAGAAATAAAACCTTAACAACACTTTACAAACCCCTTGATTTTACTAATATAATGTATGTGCAAACTAAACTAATATTTGCTATTATTTCAGCTGAGCTGCTTCCTACTGTCTTGCATTGGCATATGCCTGGCGACTTTTGGACATGAACAGTTAGTATTATAATTTATTTTATCTGTGTTAATTTGGCATGTTTCACTTTTACCGAATTTCTCCAAGATAAACGCATCACAATAATTATAGTCTTCACAAGTTTAGATAGAATTAGTTACGCGGTACGAAGGCACGGAACCGCAAAAACGATGCAGGTAGTTGGAGCAATTTGGTAGAGATTTCTATAAGAGATTCTCACGCGTCTCTTCATTGCGGTAAATGGTGAAAATAAACCCATTGTGTTTTAATGACAGATCTATCCTTACACTTTGTTACTGCACTTTGTTCTCACTCGTACACGTTTGACCTGGCTTTGCGATCAATTGTTTCATTATGAAATCGTATTGTTGATTCGAGTGCTTTTATGCTGATGCGAAGTTGTTATAAAATGCCAATGAAACTCATCGCAGAATTTATCTGTTTCAGTGTTCATATTCGGGTGCATATACCTGAGGAGCATCATTCGTCTAAAGATGTGGTTGTATACGAGCACCACGATGATCACAGCGGAGGCGGAGGGTATGGAGGTCACAGTGGTGGGCTAGCCGAACATTTGCACGGAGGATTCGTTGAACATCTTAAAGGAGGCCACGGTGGCCACGGAGGCCACGGAGGCGGTGGCGGCGGTGGATATGATTTTGGAGGAGGGCACGGAGGAGGCGGTGGCGGAGGACATGATTTCGGAGGAGGGCACGGAGGAGGCGGTGGCGGAGGATATGACTTCGGTGGAGGCCACGGAGGACACGGTGGCGGCGGCGGTGGCGGATACGACTTTGGCGGCGGACATGGTGGAAGCGATTTCGGAGGCGGACATGACTTCGGAGGTGGTCACGGAGGTGGAGACATTGGAGGTGGAAACGGGGGCTATGACTTAGGCGGTGGACACGGTGACTTTGGCGGCGGACACGGAGTCCACGGCGGTGGAGACAGCTACAGTTTAGGTGGCGGACACGGTGGTGGTGGAGGCGGCTACGACCTGGGTGGAAGCCATGGAGGAGGAATCGGTGGTGGCTTTGGCGGTGGCCATGAAGGCAGTCATGATCACAGCAGTGGAGGTTTTAGCGCCGGAATTGATAGCGGATATGGCGGTGGACACGGTGGTGACCAAGGTGGATTTGGTGGCGGTCACGACATTGGTGGCGGTTTCGGCGGCGGTGGCGGAGGACATGTGCACTTTAGCAGTGACTCAAGCGACAGCCACGGCTTCACTGGTGGTCATGACAGTTACAGCGGCGGCGGTGGTGGATTCTCTGGGGGTCACGACAGCTACAGCATTGGACACAACAGTCTCGGAGGTGGAAGCGGTGGATTTGGAGGCCACGGTGGCGACAGTTACAGCGGTGGCGGAGGCGGTAGCTTTTCTGGTCTAAGCAGCTATGGAACTGTCGGAAGCGGAGGCCACGGAGGTGGAGGTTTCTCGGGTAGTCACGGTGGAGACAGTGGATTTGGAGGCCACGGTGGAGACAGCTATAGCATTGTCATGAGTGGGCATGGGTCCAACCACGGTGGCGGCCACGGAGGTGGGCAAGGCAGTTTTAGTCTCAGCGACCTAGTCGGACACGGTGGGGGTCACGGCGGTGGTCACGGTGGAGGCCACGGCGGCAGCTTCGGTGGCGATAGTTACACCAATGCTATTGGCGCAGGTCATGGGGGAGGACCGTACTAAAAATGAACGTCTCACCGATATCGATAGTGAAATATTGCAAACCAACTAAGTCATAGTCTTCGGATGCCTACCTGATAATTCTATTAAGTTTAGAAAGTACAAGTAGTAATATAATATAAGTTATTGTTGATATTGTTATAAGTAAAATATTTAATAACCTTTTATGTTTTATTGACCCTTGACCTGCTCATACCTGATAGGGCTATATAGCATGCTGGTTAGGCCAGCATGTTTGTAGGTAAATCACAAATAAAAGTTTGGGCATATTTTGCAAAATCATTACCGTATTTAGGATAAAACTACTTCAAAATATATAAGAAAAAGGATAGAATGTATGATTTTTTTATATAATTTAATATAAGTTTATTAACACTCACATCACATAACAAGTTCATATAAATACAAACTAACTTTCTCGGACAAAGATAGACAAAGAAGTAAGTTATGTAATTAGGTCTTAGGTTATTATCTGTGAGATGCAAAGCACTTACCCCGATTGTTTTAAATGGCCATTAAATCGTCCACATCACTGTTTATGTTTCCGACTCGTAACTGAGTTATGTAACGCGCCCTTCTCTTAAATCTTGTTTCCGAAGAGTATCGGACACAACGCAACCACACCACACTAGGTTGCAAATGGTTTACGAAAAAATAATTGTGGGTTTAACAAAATTATTCTACAAACCTATTAGTAATATTTACTTGCCTATTTGTATCTAAAATGACGTTTTAAACTACAAGTGTCTTCAAATGGTAAAGGAAAACATCGTTATGAACGCGGCTACTCCCAGAACCTAAAAATCGGGATAGGTCCCATTTGTTCTATAGAACAAGACATCATGGAACAAAAAGACACAGTTTGTACCATAAAACTACCTGCAAGCTTCACACCTGAGTCCTGATTTTTGTGATATAATAAAACAAAACTGTTCTATGAAACCAATTGGGACAAAAATGAGAATTTTTGTTCTATGACGTCATGTTTTGACGTTTTAAACTACAAGTGTCTTCAAATGGTGAAGGAAAACATCGTTATGAACGCGGCTACTCCCAGAACCTAAAAATCGGGGTAGGTCCCATTTGTTCTATAGAACAAGACATCATAGAACAAAAAGACACAGTTTGTACCATAAAACTACCTGCAAGCTTCACACCCTTCACAAATGGGACCTACCCAAAAATCGAGCATATAATTTCACCACATTAGATCTTTCGCCAATCATCAGTAGGTACCTCTATCTTTAGGTATCTACCTGGTACAGTTGTTTTATCTCAAGAAGAAGGCGTGTTGGTTGTGATTGTGTGGGTGTGTGACGCACAAAAAAGCGCTTGTCTATTTATACACAACACAACCACTAGTACGTTCACCTGCCTTCGTGAGATCGAACAACTATATGAGATGCAGGATGACCAGGAAAAAACCAATATCTTGACAAGCGAAGCATTGCGAAGCTGTAAAATAGTGACGGGAAGGCAAAATGATTAGTAAATCTGGGGGCACGGCAGTGCCCCCGCCAAGTCAAGCAATAAAGCGGCACGGCTGTACCATCCTTTTCTCGAAGCAGTTCAGGCCATTTTCGACCCCCTATAACTTCGTTGTGGATAAAACTAGAAGCCTGAATTTTCAGTAACCAAGCAATCACTATATAAACACGGTATATTTCAAATTTCATTCAATTTGAACCAGTAGTTTAAGAATTATAACTAGTCAAAGTTTCCTATTTTGTCACTCACTCACTCACTCACTGACTGACTGACTGACCGATCATCAAAAGTTTAAGGCACTTCTAGCAGACATAGAAGCTTCAAATTTGAAACACAATTAGTGTTTAGTGTAATACTCCTAAAAAAACCTGCCAAGTGCGAGTCGGACTCGCGCACGTCGAGTTTCGTACCATTATCTATAAATCACGTTTGTTGTATGGGAGCCCCACTTAAATATTTATTTTATTCTGTTTTTGGTATTTGATGTTATAGCGGCAACAGAAATACATCATCTGTGAAAATTTCAACTGTCTAGCTATCATGGTTCATGAGATACAGCCCTGTGATAGACAGATGGACTGACAGACTGACAGACAGACAGACGGACAGACGGACAGACGGACAGACGGACAGACGGACAGACGGACAGACGGACAGACGGACAGACGTACAGATGGACAGACGGACGAACGGACAGTGGAGTATTAGTAACAGGGTTCCGTTTTTACTCTTTAGGTACGGAACCCTAAAAAGTAGGGCTATCTACAAAAATAAATGAGATGCCATCAAAAACATAACTTGTAAAAAAAGCCAAGTCTCGCAACGCTCGCCAAGTCTCGTAATTAGCTAACATTTACGTAATAACTTAAGACAGAAGGACCCTTAAAGTAGGGACTGAATAAATTAACCGACTTGGTATTACATGGATCTCACTACTTTTTACGGTATGAATTGCGTTGCGAGACTTGGCTTTTTTTACAAGTTATGTTTTTGATGGCATTACTTTGAGTCAAGTAAATTATAAGAGCAACTCATATACACTCTATTCTACTAAACACGAACGACATAACATAGTAGGCGACTCCTAAAAAAATTGTCTTAGCATTTGTTAGAGAATACTGTTACAAAATGGAAAGGGGTCTGATGATCACGGAACAATCACGTTTAAAACTAAAAGCGACTTCACCGGGAAAATATATTGATTGGAAGTAGGCAATTCTAGCAAAAACATTTCAATTATAATAAAGACCAAAATAAATTACTTAGACCGGCTTGCACAACAATCGCTAAAAGTGTTTAGTGGTTCATTTTATCAGGTTGATGTTTAGATCTCTAAAATACAGTTATTATGTTAAAAAGTACAAAAAATATTATACATTTTTTTGCAATAATTTTTTCAAACGTCAAAAATCTGATTAATAGTTATATGAAGTACATAACTGCTAGTATTGCGATAAAATTGTTTAATTACCTATACCTACCTAAGTAATAAAATTAAATGACTGCTCTACGACAATTTTAAGAGGGTTCATACTTTGTCTATAGATAGAGGTAGATAGCACGAAACAATATGTCTGTCAAGTATGTTATTCCATTCAATTGAACATTAAAAAAAGTGTTTTCATTTTAATTTAATAATTTATTTTTATTATTTTCGTGTGAAAACCATTATCGTTCACACATTCTGTATAAACTAATGAACCGATTTGGTTATCGAAGCCAAACCTACCTCTTACACAGCAGCACGTTCATGGTAGGTAGCAAAACTTTAGTAATTTGGTTTTGAAAATAACTTAACTCACACACACGGCATCTCACACACATAGAACTAAGATCACGACATGGGTACCTGTACCTACGACTATTTTAAATAGCTTCTATAAGCTAGGTTCAGTCCATCCATGTGTTAAATTCGATCGCCATACTTCAGACTGCCCGTTGAACGGGGCATGTCAGCATCATGCTTGTACGAGTATTTTGTAGTATGATGAGCGATGAACGTTGGCGCAACAGGCCGATCTGCACTCTTATAATCCTTCTCTGGCAAGTCTAACACTGAATACTTTTGCCTAGTATCCTTGTGAGTGCTCGTCACGCTCGGATTGGTTTCCATCGGTCTTTGTCTTGGTCTCGTCTCTTCTATGTATTCAGTCGAATCGGTGGGAACAGAGTCTGTGGTTTGGATTTCGAGAAAATAATGCTCGAGCGGAGGGGGCATTGTTGTCGCAACCAAAGGAGCGTGAGTGGTAGAGGAAAGCGGTGCTTCCACATACTGGAAGTTATTGTTGGATGCCTCTCCAATTGACAACGGATCGGTTTGTAAAGCTTTCAAAGCCATAGCCGAGTAATACGAATGCACCGGAGAAGACTCCCTAATCGTGTAAGGAGTAGAAGTAGCAGAATCGATTCCTTTGCTTGGGTCAAAGTTACTGTAGGGATTTTGGTTCAAATGATCGACGGTAGTTTGATGATCGAGTCCACCAAAACTTATATTTTGTGTCGAAACTGATTTTTTCTTACTTTTTTTTCCGTGGAAATTTATAGCTGGGTTATTGTTTCCAGCTGTGTATAAATTCGAAGACGGAGCATAAGCATTATAATCAAAATTGTTAGTATAACTGTTATCTTTGAAGTTTAGCAAAGGGTCTTTGAATTTCTGTGAGAAAGGTCGGGTCGGCAGCGTGGCACCGATGCCTGCACTGGTGTAGGTCTTCGGCTTGTAGTCATGCACAATCGTGGAAGACACTGCGAAGGGAGACGGCGTGTCGGCCTGGTGTAGATTGTATTCGGACACTTGTTTTCCGTGACCAAAATATGCTGCATTTCGCGTTTTCAAATTCCCTTTATCTTTTGATTTAAATGATGGGATCGGTTGGATCGGCTTGTAGTCGTCCAGACTTTGTTCGGGGGGGATTCCGTAAAACGACGTTGGATTCGTAGGTCTTGGCGCGGCGCGCTGCTTATTGTACGGTGAGTACATGCTCTCATAATATGAATAGTCGGTCGGAGGAGGTGTTTTATGAGGTTTAGCATACTTCGAGCCATACTTACTATAGACCTTTTGCTCGACGCCACCGACTCGAACACCTTGACTATTGTAAGAGAACCTCGGCGGGTATGACATTTGTTCTCTAGTTACATCCACATCAGAAGGGATTTCTCCATGATCGTGGAAAATATGATCGTGTGTCACTTCTCGAGGGTTGTATGCAGCGTATTCCAAATGGGACGGCGTTCCCATTGAACCGAGAGTTGCAAGGCCAGCGAAAGGGTCCGGCTGGTACCCCAGGAAGGAATGAGAGTTTTTGAAGCGCATGTGAGGATGCATGTGACCGGTGAAGGCGGACATGCTTCCCACGACAGGATCAACTCTTGTATCGTCATAAACCAGCTTGTGGATATGCTCCTCACTGTATGTGTGAATGTGTTCAGTATCTCCATCGATAATTTTTTCGATTCGATGCGGTCTCTTTACTTTTCTGATAGTCCCAGATCCGTCGGATAAATCAGAGTAAAATTGTTCATGGAAATTCGACACTGGATGTTCATCGTCCTGAGGCTTCGGTTGCGGTACAGGCCGCTGTTTCGATTTCGGTTTGCGAGGCGCTTTCTTTCGGGGCGGTTCACCGTTTACTTTGATAATTTTAACCTTTTTCGGGGGGTGCTTGGGAGCCGGAGAATCCGAGAAAGCCGTGGGTAAGTACGAATTATCGGTTGGTTCGGGAGGAGGTGCCAGATCGTATTCCTGGTCCTCGAAGTCCACGGGGTTGGGGCCGTAGTATCCACGCGCACGGTACAGCGGTACGATTTTCGAGCCAGCCGTGCGGTGCGGCGCCGGTCCCTCGTCATACAGTTCCACCGAGTTGATTGGCAGCAGGCCTGCGATGGCCGGCAGTGCAACGTTCGTGGGCACCGCCACCGCGCCCTCTGCGCTCGGCGTATACGCCGGAGCATACTGGGAGGAGGCGGGATGGTTCGTTATGTATATCTTCTTATGATGATGGATATGCTTGACTTTCTGCGGTAGATGTATGCGGATCTTTTTCCTGTAACAAAAGGAAACTATAATGCCGGAATTCTATAGTTAAGTGGTGGATCGCATGCATGCGCTGAGCTCGCTTTTTATGATCGCGGAGGTTCCGTCTTGCGGAGTCAATGGCTGCGCGCGTGACGCGGCAGCGGCTTTCGCTGTCGAAACCACTGCGATGTCGCCGCCGCGTCACATTTCATCCATCAAACTATTGTCCGGATTGCTATTAAGCATTATCATATATTTCACCGGTAGTAGGTACCTAAGTTGTGTTTACGCGGAGGGTCGACTTGCGCTTTCTAACGGCACGCATGGATTACGCGGTTAGTTAGTTGTCGGTTGATCGTTCAATTACGCACAGCGGTGAAACACACCTAATTAATCGCAATTGCGCTCCGGCACACTGACATTGACAATGCCCTCAGTTTCCATAGCATGGCTGATGTATTATGAGTGAAAGTTCTCTTTCGCACGAATGCAAGGGTTGCCTTGCCATTACCCTTCAAAAATAATCTTCTTTCACATTCATAATGCTTTAAGTATCTATTAAGTATCTTATTATAATGACGTGCTTTATATACAATGTCAACCCTTATATACCTACCTATACGTAAATACCTACGTAAGTAATGCTATTGAGAAATATTAAAAAATATTTAACAAACTACATTTTGAATCAATGTACTGATCTAGTATATTCTAAAATTCAGTTAAAGTTGACTCATTGAAAATTTAATCAAAATAAATATTTTCTTCAAACTTGTATAAAGAACAATATTTTGCGCGAAGATTGAGTGTGATTAAAATGACAATCAAATAAGCAAGCAGCAGGCTCAATCTGTAAAAATCGAAATTTGTTTTTCGATTTTCATCGACATAGCTACGAATTTAGAGAATCACACTTTTAGTATTTATTATAGTGGTATTCTCTTAATGTTTGTTGAGGAAAATTTTAAAGCGATTATTGATTTTTATGTATTTTGCCTGCAGATTTTCATGACCCTGAACATCATGGGCCACTACAAGCTTGAAATGTATCAAGATATTGTTCTTATTGGAGCAATTTTAATTACACTCGTAAGACAATTTCAACTGGTTTTTAGCACTTCACTCCTTAGCTTGTGCCTGGGCTTATAAAGTTTTATGCCGAAATTGCACTAGGGGGCATTCTTTTTCCCGCAACATTGTCGTGACGAGTTCTACGTGTCGGGTGACGTCACGCGAGACATGTCTGGCGACATGTCCCCTGGTGCAAATGCGGCTTTAAGGCTACGGTTAGTGATATTAATGTTATGTACTTACTTAGCTTCTGCAGTGACTTTTACAGCGGCGACAGCTACCAGAAGAGCGAACTATAACAAAAAGAAAAATCTTGAAATTCTTCGATTTTTCAGATTGGAATGATTTTTCCGAAGAATGATAGAAAATAAAAAAGCTCACGACTGTAATCGTTGATTATTCTAGACTTCTAGGTTCTTCATTGTAAGGGCAGTTTTACATTCTCAAGATGAGGATTTTTATATAACAAATTTGATGTTCTGATTTATTTACTGTCCCAGAACCATAATTAATTCAATTTATTGTTATACAAAGTCAAATAGTACTATTTTCGGTATTTTAGGTAGGAATGGTCTAACTATGGAATTTTACACGGGTCTTTATCACGTATTACCTTTAATTTATTTTCTCGACGTTTCGACTATATTATAATAGTCATGACTCAAGAGTCTGACCGCGACCCGTGTAAAAATCTATAGCTATGTCTACTAATCATAAATGGTCTACTTATAAAAAATAAAAACAGGATCACGACTGTAGATATCCTTTCAGATCCAGATTACTTTCTCGAAGATGGGGCGTTAAAGGGCTCTAAAGGGATATATCAGAGATACGTCTAAACATTATGTTTGACACATGCGCACATTTTGCAATATAACTATTTATTCATTCCATACGTGACAGGTTGCAAACCCATCGCACACTAATTTAAATCATACAAATCTTATAAATTACGTGACAGGTTGCAAACCCATCGCACACTAATTTAAATCATACAAATATTATAAATCTAGAAGTTTGTGAGGATATTTGAATGTTTATTATGCTTTACGCCCAAACGACCAAACGATTTTGAATAAAACTTGGAATATATATACATAGCTTATGCCCTGGAATAGCATACCTATAGGTTTTTTATTTATGTATCACGCGATCTAAGCCACAAGCGGCTAGTATCATTTATACAGTTCCAAATTACAAGACAATTGCATTTATTGTAGTTGGATGATAAATACTTTTTATGATTTTCTCTTTACTTTTTACCAACTTAAAACTTTACTTATTAACTTTAACTTACATAACTTTAATTGAAACCAAAAGGAGGGTTATGATATTACATTACCTAAGCTATCATATACTGAGTTTTGTTTTATTTTAACCTACACGAAACTGGATTATTTGTTATATATATAGTGTCCACAAATTTGTAATATTTCTGACAGTTTTATCGATTTATGAATTAATAATTATTATTTCTGTCGTCTAGGATTTTATGAAAATTAATATTTGATTTATAGTTTTTAGTATGATGTTAAAAGGCCCTGTACGTCGACGATTGCTCTTTTTCGAAACGAAAAAAGAAATACTTCTGAACAAGCCACATCTCCTATTTTTATAAATATATTACTTCAGGTTCCTACCTAGATTTCTATTAAGCTGAAAACATAATAGCGGAAACTTTTCACGATAAAGATATTATTTCAAAATGATACGTTTTAGAATTTATGATCGAAATATTTTGATACCTACTATTAATATCAACTTGTGATTTATTGTTAAAGATAGGTAATATGTATATCTAGATTTCTATTAGAATAGGTTTTTGATAAGTAATTATACATATAAATTATGTATACAATTAAAATTAATAATCATTAATTTATTCGAAAAGCAAAGGCGGACCACGCGCCGACGTGTGTTTGTCGTCATTGCAGCGGTCGGTAGGATTATTTATAGAAGTGATTAAAGATGGGTACATCTTTATTCACATATACTATACATTATAAAATAAGAGATGTGGCTTATTCAGAAGTATTTCTTTTTTCGTTTCGAAAAAGATCAATCGTCGACATACAGGGCCTTAAAGTTTCAAGATAATAAAGCATGTAAGTCGTTTTTTATTTTACCAAAAAAACTCAATGGTCTACTCCAAAGAGATCTCGTATAATACTTGTCTCATACTAATGTAATATTAGGTACTATTATCGGCAAAATTTCATCTTAGATCTTTTTGAACGACTATTTTACTTAGGCTTATCAAGAAAATTGGTTTTAGTAGTTGTTACATCTACCATACTCTTTGCATCTAGTCAGGTATATACTAGAATTAAATATCTTTATATATCTCATACAAAGAATCTAAACTAATATTTAAAAATCGAAAGTAACTCAGTCAGTCTGACGTTATGACGTTGTGACATTGTGACGTTATGACAGCCAAACCACTGGGCCGATTGTGATAAAATTTCATATAGAAATTGTTTGTCTAGGGATGAAGATAGGCAACATTTTTTCTAAAAAAATATTTTAATTTTCAGGAATTTCAATGTTTTACGACATAGTCGTCAAAAATCGATTTCCTGAATCTACACGGACAGGGTCACGGGAAAAAGCAAGAAGTAAATAAAGATGCAGTACAAGTTATTTGGGACTAGTGCAGAAAGTTGGAGCAAACTTTACAATCCATTAGTTTTGGGCACCACAATCACATCTCAATCACAGACACTTCATAACAGTCCTTGGATTCACTTATCATAAGCACATCACATCCCTGAACAACATGCGGAGATACCGACCAATTTCAGCCAATCCATTGTCGCTCTCTTCTGGCGGTTTAAGCACGTTAAACTTCTTTTCTATTAGTTTTTCGATTTAACAGCCGACAAGTGGAAACCGCAGTGGCCTTCAAGCTCATATGATAATTACCGCGGTGCGCGTGATCATTTATAACATTCATTTTCACGGCTGAAAGGATTTCGAGCACCCGCCTCTATGCAACGCTCTGTGGAGCTACACTTGCACCTTTTGCCAGGACCATTTTTGATATCTGTAAAGACATGAAATAATGTGGGACACAAATCAGAAAAAACGTTATAAAAACTTAGTATTTTTTGCTAACTTTGAAAATATAATATCAACACATTACCACAATTGTCACTACATTGCTACATTGTAATAGAATAGACAACTTTACGAATAAAATGAACCGAAAATGGTTTCGATAGATTGTAAAATAGGTACATACTTACAAACATACACACATACATAAAAACACACCTGTATCGTGCGTGATCTCTGCCTCTGCCCATAGGGGAAGGCAGAGATCACGCCTTTTCACTTGCTACGCTGACACATCTATTTTGCTTTAATCACTCACACACACATTCTCTAAAAATACAATAACATTGAAGTAATGATATAATTTTTCAAGTTTTATAAATAAATAAATGAATTAAATTTAAATTATTTATTTCAGACAACATGTAAATATTGTACGAGTGTGGGCTTTTTAACACTACACAAAAAAATAAAAATATCTATACATATAATAAAACTGTAGAAGAGTTAAATTCTGTACATTGAATAAAAACTAAAAAAAATACTCCTAGGGGGTCTTCATATAAGTAACACAAGCCAAAAAAAAACATTTTAAATTTTTTGTCTGTCTGTCTGTCTGTCTGTCTGTTGTCTGGCTTTCTCGCAAAAACTACTAGACGGATTTAGATGAAACTTTTTTTGTTAAGTAGCTATTAGTCCTCGGCAACATATAGGCTATAATTTATTTTGAAGATTAGAATACCAGATGTGAAACTATATGTCCCCCAGCGAAGCGGGCACGGGTCAGCTAGTTATAAAATATAACTGTAGATTTTGACACGGGTCTTTATCACGTAAGTAATTACCTTTAATTCACTTTCCCGACTTTTCGGCTATGTTACAATAACCATGGTCAAAATCTATAGTTATGTCTACTAATCACGATAGTTTGAAAAATATTATAAAATAGGCACTGTGATGCGATGAGCCTAGGATAATCAGTCTAGGAAATAGCTTCCTTCACTGATCACCCTCTGCACAAGACACTTCCAGATTGGTGACGTCAAGCAATCATCTACAGTCCTCAGGATGCTGTATTTATGGAACTGCTGATTTCATAAAATGACATTTATTTGGGACCACCTAGAAGTCATATTCTAAAAGATAATAAAAAAACGTAGACATCAATTTTACATTCAATTTAATTAAAAAGCTATCTACATATAAACAGGGAAAGCAGCAGGGTGTAAGCTTCTTTTTAGGGTTCCGTGCCCAAAGAGTAAAAATGGGACCCTATTACTAAGACTCCGCTGTCCGTCTGTCTGTCAAAAGGCTGTATCTCATGAACCGTGATATACAGTTTAAATTTTCACAGATGATGCATATCTATTGCCGCTATAATAACAAGTACTAAAAACAGAATAAACATTACAACAAACGTGATTTTATTGCCGATTTTATTTCAGTTTTTTACGGATACCGAAAACTGCCTTGAGAACTAAAAAAAAACCTTCGTGAGCGAGTCCGACTCGCATTTGGTTTTTTTTTTAAATAAATATGTAATTTTAGAAACATTTTATTAAATTTAACAAGTGTATAGCCAAGAGTTAAAGATCGATAGCTGAGTAAGTTGTCGTGGTAAATCATGCCAACAGCTATAATTCTGCAGTCAATTTTTATTTGTTTTGGTTAGAAAAACCAAACAATTTCGTCTTTGTACATGTTCTTTGTAATGTCATAATTGTTTATGTTTTCTGTGTACAATAAAGTATTTGAAAGTATTTGAAACAATTAATACATAAAATAAAAAATAAATCACGACTGTAATCCCCAAGTACGGTAGACATTCTCTCAGATCTCCATACGCTTATCCATTGAAGATGTCTAGTAGGGGTAGTTCGAAGCACATCCAAATATTATATTTAGCACATGTCCATATTATGAAAGATTAAACGCAAGTAAGAAAGATATAACCGAATAAAAAAAAAGATGTGGGTCTCAAAGTATTTGAAACAAAAAATAAAAAATAAATCACGACTGTAATCCCCAAGTACGGTAGACATTCTCTCAGATCTCCATACGCTTATCCATTGAAGATGTCTAGTAGGGGTAGTTCGAGGCACGTCCAAATATTATATTTAGCACATGTCCATATTATGAAAGATTAAACGCAAGTAAGAAAGATATAACCGAATAAAAAAAAAGATGTGGTTCTCAAAGTATTTGAAAGTATTTGAAACAAAAAATAAAAAATAAATCACGACTGTAATCCCCAAGTACGGTAGACATTCTCTCAGATCTCCATACGCTTATCCATTGAAGATGTCTAGTAGGGGTAGTTCGAGGCACGTCCAAATATTATATTTAGCACATGTCCATATTATGAAAGATTAAACGCAAGTAAGAAAGATATAACCGAATTAAAAAAAAGATGTGGTTCTCAGTTCGGCTTCTTAATTTTTAAAATGTAGTACATGGATTTGCTCTTCCAATATCAGTTCATTCTCGGCTTCGCACGGGTTACTAATGAAGATATACCTAGGTAAATCGTTGATACCTTAGGTTTCATTATTGCAATTTTCGTGGGGATCTCTTACTCTTTTTAGGGTTCCGTACCCAAAGGGTAAAATCGGAACCCTATTACTAAGACTTCGCTGTCCGTCTGTCCGTCTGTCCATCTGTCTGTCTGTCACAGGGCTGTATCTCATGAACCATGATAGCTAGACAGTTGAAATTTTCACAGATTATGTATTTCTATTGCTGCTCGAACAACAAATACTAAAAACAGAATAAAATAAATATTTAAGGGGGGCTCCCATACAACAAACTTGATTTTTGCATTCCAGCGCCATCTAGTTTCATTTGATATTACTACGTATTATAGGTACTTACCTACCGCTCGGGGTTTGAGAGGTAAGATGAAAGAGGTTTGCGATTCCGCTGGCAGGTGGCGCTATTTTACCACTATCGGTAAAGTAAGTCGGTAAATAGGTGGTACTTCACATGATCGAATAAAAAGTTTGAAATTGAATTATTGAATTCATGTAGTTAGGTAAATAGGTACCTAGGTAGATATTATTAATTTCCAATTAATTTCGAGTTCGAATCCTGGCCGTGCATCAATGGATATTTCTGTTCGAAAAATGTACCTATATGCGCGTTACACGTGTTTTTATCAGTGAAGGAAAACATCGTGAGGAAACCTGTTAGTATTCTTGAAAGCGGCGACGGGATTGCAACCTGTCACGTGTGGAATGCTAACTACGTAGTTAGGTAAATAGGTAGGTTACGAGATATTATGAATTATTTTTTATGTTTCTAGGGTTCCGTATCTAAAGGGTAAAAAACGGGACTACTAAGACACCGCTGTCCATCTGTCTGTTACCAGGCTGTATCTCGTGAACCGTGATAGCTAGACAGTTGAAATTTTCACAGATGATGTATTTCTCTAAAATCAGCATAAAATAAATATTTAAGTGAGACTCCCGTACAACAAACGTGATTTTTTTGCCGTTTTGATAATAGTACGGAACCCTTCGTGCGCGAGTCCGACTCGCACTTGGCCGGTTTTTTAAATGCCCATGTTACACCCTGTTAGTATCGTTTAAAAAGGTAAAATATTTTTTACATTCAAATATTATAATACATTTTTGTTTTAATATCGAATAGGTATATTTTGATTTTTGTACCTACTTTTTGCACTTGTTAGCTTTCTTGCTTTCCTTTCAATGTTTTCCATCAACACAATTTTTTATCGTTATTCCCATTACCTTTACAGCGGACACTTGCCCTTAGAATCGAAGCAAAGCAATAAGCCAACATGCACAAATATATTTGTATGAAATTACTATGAGACGTTCACTAGACCGTTCCATCGCTGACCAGTGACCGTTCCATAACACCGGTCATGGCACGCTACGGTGACGGTACGATATCATACTCGTAGACTTGTCGACGTAATCTACGTGTATGTGTGTTTGTACGTTTGTTGGTTGGTCAAAACATCAAATGCAAGAGCTTTTATCGAACAGGCCTGTTTCCGAATGTGCGCGGATACGTGAAATACCCAGTCTACGCATCTCGAAAACTTAATCCGTAGTAAGTTTGCTAAAGCTTACAAACTCACTGCGGATTCAGCTTAAGAAATGTGTTTACAGATTATAGCAACAGCGGAATGAGCTAGCCTCCTACAAAAATGATTGGTCAGAAATAGCTCAAGACTGAAATCTTTGAAAGAGGATATACGTTTCCTTACTATGGAAAACATAAAGCTTAATATTACGTTTACAATTAAAATGTTTCGACCAATCGAAAAGTCAAAAGAAACTATGTATTTTTCAAGTTTTATGAAGGACATTTTGAATGGGATCAACATTAGATTATTCTCACAATAGAAAAAAACATCCAAATCGGATCAGCAGGGTAAAAAGCGCGGTAATACATTAAAATAATAAATTACCTGTCGAATTGAGAACCTCCTTGTGCACGACAAAACCTTTTTATAATTATTTACGAAAACCTTTTTGGAATATAGTTTTGAAATTTTGTGTATTACTTTTTTGGAAGAATAAAAACGACAGTCAGTTGAGTGAAAATAAAAGCGAAGAGAAGTTGTCTTGTATTTTTTCCTGAAAGAACCCAAAAATCGAGGCTTCGGCTCCGCGAAGCTTTCAATCTGAACACTCTTTTTTCATCGATTGCATAATAATAACGCGAGTAAAGTTGCTGGCATTAGCCATGTTCAGTATCTAAATAATGCATGGATTGTGCACAGGCTGCTACTTATGAAATAAAGTGTTGAAATAGAATCAAACTATCATGTATACTTCCGTTGGGCACGCATGCATCAACATGATCGATTAACATGTTCATATAGAGCTTACGTCTGCTACGCTAAAGCCTATTCTCGCTTGAAGAGTTTAGAGCAGTTAATATAGCCATAATATATGCTGCAGTTCGTGGATTGGAATAACGCTGACAACGCAATGTCACCGGATACACTCACTGATACATACCTCGCTAGGAACAGATGCGGTATAAGTTTTCTGTTGAAACATATTTTTCAATTACAAGCTTTTGTAAAATCATTTAAACCATCGAGCACCAGCGCGCTATCCTCTGTCACATCATATAACATTGTCATCGGAACTTGACAAGTTTCAAAGTTTTTATTCAATCGAAGTATTTAATAAGGAGTTCCATTGTGAGTGTCTGTTGAACAGCTCTAGCTCATTGTTCGTTTGGTTTTTAAGACGAGTAATAAATGTTTTTGAAGAATGCAGAATCGTTTTTTCTCAATAACCGCAAAGCATACAGTTTTGTTTTTATGACAAAGATAACTTAAGGATATAATCTAGATAAATTACAGACAGAAACACGATTGGTGAAACTTTTCTCGAAAGTGATAAAACTGCATTATCTTTAAAACCATTAAATTTAAAAAGAAAATATCTGTTATTTACTTAGCTAGTATGATTATCTAACGAATTATATAAAAATAAACTGTTTAGCTATTCATAATTTCGATTAAAAACGAAACTAGTGTTTATTAAGAGTTAAATCTATCAGGAAAAGTTTCACCAATCGTGTTTCTGTCTATAATTTATCTAAATTATATATCCTTAAGTTATCTTTGTCATAAAAAAACAAAACTGTTTGTTTTGCTGTGGTTGAGAAAAAAGATTCTGCATTCATCAAAAACATTTATTACTCGTCTTAAACCAATTATGTCTAAACCTAATTTGATGTCTGAGATTAATACTAGTAGCATTGTACGTGTGATCGTCGCGTGCACACATGCGAGCATTCTGGCATCCGCGTTGTATCACCTCCCGAGTGACTATTATAAACTGTTTGATCAACATACACAACACGAACGTCTGTTCAGTTAATCCAAGACCAATCAATTGCCTTATTTTAGCAAAAACAATATCGCTTCCATATTCACCCGAAAATACAATAACAATAAATATTGGTGGACTTTGCACACAGCGCCATCTAGATCCAAACAAAGCCTATGGGAACCAGATAACTGATAGAATACCTAAATACTTAAAACAACAGACATAAAACAAACATCTATGTTCGTCGCACACACATAATGTTTATCACATAGCGTGTGTTGCTTTTTGAATTTGTGCTGAAGCTCTTTAGTTATATTTTTTTTTATTGCTGTACCTACGTACTTGAGTAGTAGGTACTTTTAACTTTTAATTATTATTCTTGTTTGAGCCTTCACCTTGTTCGATTGGCACCACACTGGAGCTCTACATAGCATTAAGGAAAGGATCATAAAAAAAAGGTAGACCCCAAGCCGTGTTTGTTGCCTGATTCTTCTAGGCTTGGTCGCGTGGAATCGGCGTAGCTTCACCTAGTTCCTAAGACGTTTCAAAGTGATCCTTGTGATTTTATTGAAATAAATGATTTTTGAATTTGAATTTGAATTTGAATTTGAATTTGAATTTGAATTTGAATTTTAATTTGAATTTGAATTTGAATTTGAATTTGAATTTGAATTTGAATTTGAATTTGAATATCCTGGGTGGGAATCGTACTCAAAACCTACAGCGCAATATGGTAGGTACCTCGACTTTAAATTCTAAGATCATGGATTCGTGCATCAATGTTTTTTTCCATACAAAAATAACATTAACACGTGCTTAAAACAATAATGAAAACATCGTGGAAACCAATTAGTATTATTAAAAGCCGCGATAAACTTGCAACCCGAATTATTCATTATTCTATACATTATAAGTGGCATTTTATATTTATTTGGTTTAATTCAAAACATTAGTTACAGCTAACGGAAGACAACTATATTTATATGCCGCTCACGGAAGATAACTAGCATGCAACTATAGCTCAATGCTGAATGACGATCAATTTTAAACCTGTTTTAATAAAATAATATCGTGTAGGTAATGTTATTTTTATGTGACATATTCTATCTAATCTATAAATTCTTGTTTAAATATATTATACTAGCTGACCCGTGCCCGCTTCGCTGTGCGTAAGACATTTCTAATACCATCGTTGACTTTTTTGTAGACGTTTTTAAGGTGTACAATACTGTAGTACATTATTTTGATATATCTCGTGGGGTTCAGCCAGCATTTGCAATGTAAGCGCAAAAAATGTGTTTATTTACGACATCACATTAGAAACCTCTAAAATTATCAGTGTTTCTCTACTATATTATGCATGTATTATACATATAAACCTTCCTCTTGAATCACTCTGTTTATTAAAAAAAACCGCATCAAAATCCGTTGTGTAGTTTTAAAGATTTAAGCAAACATACATACAGACATACAGACGCGGGAAGCGGAAAGCGACTTTGCTTTATACTATGTAGTGACTAGCAGACCCGGCCACGCGTTGCTGTGTCAACAGTCACTACATAGTATAAAGCAAAGTCGCTTCCCGCGTCTGTAGTATGTATGCTTATATCTTTAAAACTACACAACGGATTTTAATGCGGTTTTTTAAATAGATAGAGTGATTCAGGAGGAAGGTTTATATGTATTAAACCCGTGCGAAGCCGGGGCGGGTCGCTAGTTTGCAATAAAATAATGTTGCGACTTTAAATAAATTGAGATGTAAGCTATCCTATCTTTCAAGTTGGATCAATATGCACACGGTGTGCAAATTTTGATTTAAATCGGTTAAGTAGTTAAGGAGTCCATCGCGGACAAACAACGTGACGCGTAATTTATATATATTAAGAAGAAGATATTTATACAATTATTATCTGAATATCGGAAACGGCTCCAACGATTTTCAAGAAATTTAGTATGCAGGGAGTTTCGGGGGCGATGAATCAGGTCATCGGCCATCCAGGTACTTCTATTCTAAAGTACCGTCATGTGCAGTTGTGCAGTTCATGACGTTCAAGTTCAAAGTGCCTTAAAATTCAAAGCTGTCGAAAAAAAATCCTTATCTTTATCTGAATTCAAAATCGAAGCACTTGCAGCAACAATGTAGTCTAATTTCACATAATAATGAGTTACGGAACCCTTAAGGAGTTCCCGCTGCATTTAAGAGTGGAGATACGAGGGGGTGATTACGATGCATTAGTGGTATTAACTACATCAACTATGCATGACCGCCGGCTCACTAGGTACTTGTCGGCGCACGCTCAACTTGCCACGCAGGGCCAGGAGCTAGGGCTTGAGCTTTTGGGACACGTTTATATTAGTGTCCGACCGAAACAGGAACCGAAACCGAACTTCAGGCCTCGCTCTCAGTTTCGGCCGAAACCGAAGTTCCGGTCGGTCGCCGACCGCAAATTGTACTCAATTATGACTTTTTTTACTTTGTGCTTTTTGTTTGTAGTGGAAAATAAAGCTTATCTAAACCTCTTTGGGGTCAATCGACAATTTTTACGTAGCTAAGGTGTATTTTATAGAAATAAAAATAGATATAAACTAAAAAACACGATACAATTATTTTTTTGATGCAAAGTTTCAAATTACCCGACGTTTTGAAGTAGGTCAAAATCACGTTCAAAGATTCCGTTACATACATACAACCCAAGCTTATAAAAGCGAGTTAAAAAGGATCACGACTGTAATACTTTACGGTAGACTCTTAGATCTCCACATTTTTATTTATTTAAATTACACCTAACAGTCTCTTAAGAATACTATATAATTAGGTATATATCACTAATACAAATATAGTCCTGACTCCATACGAGGAGTCCTTGGGTTGTGGTTAGCAGAAACTACTAGTACAATGCCAATAAACGTTTTAAAATAAATATTAGTGGACATTATTACAGTGCCATTTAGCCACAAAAGCTTGTATTATGGTTAAATACTTCTACTTAAATACTTTTTTTTTGTAAACCATTCATAATTATCTCCTCCCGTGGCACTTTATAACGCCCAGACACAGAACAGGCAGATCTATGTTCATCACACAAATTCTTACCCTGGGTGGGGATCGAACCCACAAGGCACAGAATAACTACCAACTGAGCTGTGAGATCTTTTACTTATGAAACCGAGAACCGGCCTGTTGACTAGCTACTGCCCTGGTTGCGTACGGTAATACTTCAAAATCATAACGATGTTGATGATGTCACGCAAGTTGCAGGCGGCATCCTTATCCCCATATTCTTAGTTTTAACCTCGACTCTACCTTGACACAAACTCTTTCGAGGCCCCTCGAACTTTCCCTCGAAAATTACTTTATTTTTGGTACCTTAAATCGATATTTTGGAGGTTCTTTAATTACGTCATTACGAGAGTCAGTCAGTCAGTCCAAGGAGATTTTCATCAAACAAACCGTCACACGTATGCGTCGCTCAGAAGCTGTCGTGGAATGTCAAGGTACATTTCGATGAACCTTGAGTTGATAGTTCTGTTGACTGGGGAAACCTCGGTTTTGAGGTCTAGTCGAGGTGGAGATATTTCGAGGTTACAACTAAGAGGTTACAATGAGGATTAGTTCAGACCAATTTCTATTTTACCATATTCGAATCATTCTTTGTGAAATTAACTGCTTTGATGAAAGGTACGAGTAAGAGAATGATAGATGACTTTATACTTGACTACCCCTGGTCGCGGCTTTTCACCAACAAATCATTTTGATGATGAGTATAAAGTAATAAACTAAAGATAAAGTAAAGTTAGCGCTTATGGTAAACATTGCAAAATTCAGCAGTAGTGCGTCTACAAAACTATTGAACTTTAACAAATGTCATGTTATATAGGTTTCTCATAAGGGTAGATTTATATTAGACCAGGACGGGAGCCTTTAGTTAGTAGACGGGCCCGGACAGGTAACGTATCAGGCACTGTTTAATATAAACTGCTTCATACAAAATGTATGTAACGTTTCAAATCCGCGTCAACAGACGTTTAAAAATCGCGTCGTCAAATATTAATAATTCACTTTCAGTTTTTCCCGAACTTTTCACTGGATTTATCGTACGACAATGATTGGACTTTTGGCACTTTATACTGGTGTACCTATACCTACCCAAGGTATCTACTAAAATTCAGCTCTGTCGGAGTTTTTGTTAATTGAAATGTCTTTTTTGACCGGACTATTTACTGTATGGCTTAGATTATTTTAGGCTATACAATCATCAACCACTGGTCGATGTATACAGTTGTACAGTAGTATCATTGTGTAAAGATTTGTGCAGCATGAAAATCAAATTGTAATTTTTTTTTTTTTTACTCGATTCTCCCAATTATTTACTGTTATGATGAGTTTCCATGTACGCGGAGCAGAACAGTGCGAAGCTTTTCGGAGAGGACCAATGACTGCGCTCGACATTATCAAACTCGAATATTTGAGCGCTGCTATTGTTCCGCTCCGCACAGCACCGCGTAGATCGAAACTCACCCTTATGCTCGAACAAGTTGATTGAGAGAGAGAATAATTACGTTAGTTCTCTATGTAACGGAACCGATATAGACATATAATAAGCAACAAGCTATTTAGTTGTATTGGTGGCGATTATGTTGTGTCTTATGTTAAAATTCTTATAAACTATCGATCATATTTATTTTAAGTTAAAGTTTAAAATAGCTTAACCTTAAGACGCTGCCAGTCGACGACTATTTTTGTTCGAAACGAAAAAAGAAATACTTGTGAACAAGCCACATCTCCTATTTTATAATGTATAGTATATGTGAATAAAGATGTACCCATCTTTAATCACTTCGATAAATAATCCTACCGACCGCTGCAATGATGACAAACACACGTCCGCGCGTGGTCCGCCTTAGCTTTTCGAATAAATTAATGATATAAATTATGTATAATTACTTATCAAAAATCTATCCTAATAGAAATCTAGATCTACATATTACCTATCTTTAACAATAAATCACAAGTTGATTTTAATAGTAGGTATATAAAATATTTCGATCATAAATTCTAAAACGTATCATTTTAAAATAATATTTTTATCGTGAAAAGTTTCTGTTATTATGTTTTCAGCTTAATAGAAATCTAGGTAGGAACCTGAAGTAATATACTTATAAAAATAGGAGATGTGGCTTGTTCAGAAGTATTTCTTTTTTCGTTTCGAAAAAGAGCAATCAGCGACTGACAGCCTCTTAAAGTGACAGTTCTAAAACTTAGAATAGTTTCGAATAAATTTACGATTTTCGTAATCGACATGTAAATTGGTGTTACTAATATGCACTTGATTGTGTCAAATATGCGAATTAAAATAGAGAAACGGCTAAAATATCCCAAGTTTTAGGACTGTCATTTTGATGTGACTGTAATTTAGACTTTAATGTAAAAGGAATAAGATCGATCGTTTTTTTACGAAATTTTAGGTTTGGCTTGGACACAACAGAATCGCCACCATTGTCAGATTGTAAGGAAGGAAAGTTATGTTTTATATCTGCCGTAACATGTAGCTGATGGATGGGCAGGCTCAGAGTGTTAGAAAGTGGGAAGCATTTACACAACATTTGTAGAAAAACACTAAGCGCAATTTCCTCACAGTTTCACTGTTACGAAGATAATAACTACAGCTTTAGTTGGCAAGTACATTCACATAATAGGTTTATGTATTCGTACACTAAAAAAATCAGTTTAGTACCCTTCAGCTTACGCGTTACCGTTTTTAGGGTTTCGTACCCAAAGGGTAAAAACGGGACCCTATTACTAAGACATCGCTGTCCGTCTGTCTATCACAGGGAATCATGAACCATGAACCATGCTAGACAGTTGAAATTTTCACAGATTATGTATTTCTGTTGCTGTTCTATCAACAAATACTAAAAACAAAATAAAATAAATATTTAAGGGTGGCTCCCATACAACAAACGTGATTTTTTGGCCGTTTTGTATAGATAATGGTACGGAACCCTTCGTGCGCGAGTTCGACTCTCACTTGGCCGGTTTTTTTTAAATTTTATACGTTGTATTATGTATCCTGGGAAGGACCTACAAAATAAAAATATAGGTATAAGGTAACTACCTACATAATGATATAACACCTGATGACAAGAAACACCTCACCGAATCTGTATTCTGTATCTCATAGTAGGTCCATAATCTCCGCTATTAGTAACTACCAGTCAACAGCATTTTGAGTCTTATATAAGAAACAAGAAAAAAAAATGTGATACAAATAAAATAAATAAATAGGATCACGACATTAATCCCCCAAGTACGGTAGACATCCTCTCAGATCTCCAAACGCTTAGATCCTTTGAAGATATCTAGTGGGGGTAGTCAGAGGCACGTCCAAACATTATATTTGGCACATGCTCTCATTTTGCAGTAGTTAGCAATCCATAAGTGACAGGTTGCAAGCCCATCGCCGCTTATAAGAATACCAACTAGTTTCCACACGATGTTTTCCTTCACCGTTTTGAGCACGTGTTTTTGATGCGCATATATTTTTTTCGAACAGAAAAATCCATTGATGCACTCCGGGATTCGAATCCACGACGTTCAGATTGAAAGTCGAGGTACCAACTACTACTCGGTACTCGTCCAACACGGCTTCAAAAAATGGTATTATTTTAATTCACAAAAAATCCTAACCAATAAGCAGTTTCGAGACAACTGTTTAAAAAACCGCTTTCTCTACTGCTGCTAAAACTAGGGTACTCCCTAATTATATGTAACGCAGCTAATGTATCCTACATACACATACAAGTACGTAGGTTTAATATTGTATTATCTATACCCCTTTTGCCCGCCGCGTTCCCACACCAAATGGGAAGTACCTATTAAAATGTTACGACGCACTAACCAAGGTAATTGTAACCAATTTCTGAAAGGTTTTTATTACCCATGCAACTACGAGTATCAAATTGTTATCTGGGCTAGCTAAGATCCTGCCACGCTCCAGTGCGAGTAGGTTGGTACTTTGTACGCCGTAAAAACTAAAAACTGGCCAAGTGTCAGACTCGAGCAAGAAGGGTTCCGAACCATTATCAAAAAAAAAACAGTCGTTTAAGTCTTTGGACGTAAAGTGTTAAGTTGTTTTAATAATTATTCAAATAAAAAAACTTAGCTACATTGCGGTTGATACTGACTTTATTGCGGACCATAGTTCAACACATTTTGAAGTTATTAATAAAACAACAGTAAATATACACTACCATTTTTATACCTAGGTGTCCTACGTGTGTTTTTGTATTTTGGTTTATAATGGATAAAATAAAAAAACTACTAAACCAATATTAAAAATTATTTCCCTTATCCTAAGCTGCATTATCGGCAACTAGGATATATTTATTTGTTTAAAAAAAAAAATAGAGATCCTCACTAAATTGCAATAATGTAACCTAAGGTATCAAAAATCTTCATTAGTCGTGCGAAGCCGAAGCGGGCAGTTAGTAATGTATAATTGGTTAAAAAAAATCTGACACAACACTTGGTGTGTCTAGCACATAATTTGTTGATACGCAACAGAACATATTTGTTAAGTTTTTTTATAAATCACTTACGTCGTTCGGACATGATTTCCGTTACATAATTGATTAAAAAACTCTGACACAACAAACCAACTAACAGTCATAATTGATACGCAATAGAACATTTTCGGTATGTTATGTTATAAATCACTTTCTAGCTGCACTTCCCTGAATTGCGCATTTTCACTAGTTTCCCTACCGATCGCAGGCAGGAAGTTACGATTGCACGCAACTATCATTTGCGCCTACTTACCTACACTACTGAGTGAGCCTTCTCACGCGGTTATTCTAAGTCTAAGACATAAGCAAGTTCAAGGCATCACGATGTAGATGGGTGACCTCTGGTGCCATTGAGACACTTCCTTACTAATGTAAAACTAATGTAATATGTTACTCATATTACATTATGAGTGCTTTTTCTATGAGAACTAGATAACTGAGAGAATACGTCTAATAATACATTATAACACCCAGATAAAGAACATCATACAAATGTTTATCCTGGATGGGGATCGGACCCTCAATCTAAAGCGCGAAATGCAGAGCTGTAAGACCATTTTTTTATATCTACTTACGTAGACTTATTTTAAAGTAAAAAAAAATAAGATTTTTTTACTCCAAAAGATTGCTTAGTATGGGGCTTACAAGAAAATATTTCGCTATTGCTTTCCTAATTTCAATAAACTGCTACCTGCTACATAATTTATTATAATTGCCCATCATCTTAGCATCAATCAACAATCATCTGTTATTCTGTTATAGGTAAGCATTTACTAAAAACAGAAAGTAGAATGATATATTTTCCAATCAGATAATGGTATAATAACACGCAATACTGGATGAGGGTTTTTTACGCTTTTTATTTGCTCGATACAAAATGATCACCACAACTACAATGCATTATGCTCGTGATCGATTATGGTCAATGCATGGCATTCATATGCGCAGATACGATATAAAACATGCTGTTATTGTGACCAACCACGAATGTGCCATAAAGACTGAACTACAAAAACACTTCCGCAAAATCGCAGTCATCAAAGACAAAAATATAATTACGTTCTAAAAACTGATGTCTTTTTATCAAAAATGTATTTTTAAAAACAAGCTTTTATAATCCTAGATATCAAGACATATCCAACGAGGCCAAACACGACGGATTTATGTTGTGTAGTTGAGGAGTTCCTATGGATACATTCGAACTCCTTCATCAGACCAGCTCACTAGTACCATAATATTACATTGTTATTTGATATTGATAGGTATGCGAAGTTTTAACTCAATCAGACTAATTACTGAGAAGTTCCGTTAAACAGCTCCTGACTCCATGATCAGATCAGCTTGCTGTCACCATATTATTGCATTGTTACCAAAGTGACATAATTATACAAAATTTAAACTCAATCGGTTGGGGATAACTGCTTCAAAATGGAGTTGCAAGATTCCACCTTAACAAACATAGTTACATACATACGTACATTGCAAGTTAAATAAAAGCTTGTAAAAATAAAACCGACAAAAATGTGTTGACTAATCGAATAGTCAAGAGATGATATTATTATTAGTTTTTTAAAGGAACTACCAGTAAAATGAGACCAACTGCGGACTATTCTCTACATAATCATCCAAATTAGATCACCAGGTATAAAGAATAAAACAAAGCAAAAAATATAATATATATATACGCGTCTTGAAACCAGAAAACCTCCCTATTTCGTCGGTTGAAAATCAAAAGTACTCGTATGTCGCCACATGAACCTTTTTATTCCCCAGACTACTCTGTTACTAATCGTATTGGTGCACAAAAACAAAAAAAAACATCAAACCACGTGGATGTGAGTTCATTCACTTGCTCGAGCATTCCCAGCTTTTAACGGTCCCAGGCCCATATTATGAGAAGCAATATTCAAAGTAAAGATAAAAAGGTAAAAAAGCCAAAAAGAGCTGGTTAAGAGCCGCGTTGTCCTGAGAGGCATCAATCTGGAGGCATGCTAAAGCCCACCGGTACACTGGAGCCTTTTTATTCTCTTTCTGATTATTAGACCACATTAAAATGTCAGAGGGGTTCTCAAACATTTAATATAGTTTTCTTTTTAAACGGGTCTTTATTATAACCATATAACCTGACACGTTTCGATAATAGTCATGGTCGCGTACAGACTGCGTGGCAGTAGCTATGTGTAGGTACAAAATCACAATAGTTTAAAAATAATAGTTTTTGTGTCATGCCCTTCAGTCTAATTTTAATATAATTTTACACGCTAACGTAAATAATACAAAAGGTCAAGGTGAGTGCAGGAATTTCTCTTTTAATACATACTTGGACTATTGTATCAATTAAAATAGTTAAGGTTTTATTTCACTAAAATTCATGTTTTGATAAAGTCACGAAATCTAACACAACTATCTAGACTAAATCATTATGAAAATTACGGTATTCAGCTCGATGTTGTGTATTTTATTATAATTATGAAGTTAATTAATATTTCAAAGTTTTTTTAACAAATTAACTCTGTATTTAAACTCTACACTCTGTATATAAAAAAAAATATTTTTATATGGTGTACAATAAAGATATAATTAATCAATCAATTATATTTACATTTAATACATGAATATTGTGTAATTATACTGTTAGATACTTTGCTTAAAAAAGTTGCTTCTTCATTTTTATTACTTCATTAGGTAGTTATATTAAAAAGTTTGAGAGTCAGTGCGTTTAGAAGAGGACTCCTTAAGATTTATTATGTACAAGGAAGAGGTCTCGGACGTCTAGTAGGGTTTATTAGAAAGCGGCCTTATCGGTACATTTTTTGTGTTACGGTAAATCGGCCTTTCCCTGGTCCGTCGTTCCATCATTCAAAGATATCAGAACATTTTTAATTTTTAAAACAAGATGTTTTTTACAAGCTTTTATTCAACTTGAAATGTATGTATGTATATATAAATAAATAAATAAATATTGGTGAACATTATCAGACAGCGCCATCTAGCCCCAAACTAAGAAAAGCTTGTACTATTACTGAACCAGATTACTGACAGAATATTTATATACTTTTTTTTTTGTAAATACAATATAACACCAAGACATAGCACAAACATCTTTATTCATCACACAAATGTTTGTCCTGGGTGGGAATCGAACCCACAACCTACAGCGCAGAAGGCAGAGTTTCTACCAACTGAGCTGTGAGGCCAGTAATAGGTATGTATGTAACTAGGTTTGTTAGGGTGGAAGCTTGCAACTCAATTTTGAAGCAGTTATCCCCAAGTGATTGAGCTGACATTTTGCATAAGTAACTACGGTGACAATGCAATAATATGATGCAATAATAGTTAGGCACTTGATAAAACTTACTAAACAAATATCGTCTCAACTTTTCGATTTGTCAAATTATTTTCATCGGTTTTCTTTTTACAAGCTTTTATTTATCTTGCAATCTATGTAAGTATGTAACTGAGTTTGTTCGGGTGGAATCTTGCAACTCAATGATAGAAACAACAGATGATAGCGCGCTAGATGTTTCAAATGATTTTATAAAAGCTTGTCAATGTAAAATATTTTTCAACAGATAACTAGATTTTAAAACGTAATTATTTTCTGGAAAAGTAATCGATAAACCGAGTCGCCATCTGTATGCACAACAACGTATTATCTTCAGAAAACTTTCACTATTCGCAGTAGGTATTGTAAAATACTTAGACATTCGCACTACAGAATAAGCGATTCCATATACCCTGCTTAATACACTTTTACTTCTACGGTTTTACTCTAGGTGGAGTTTGAACTAAACATTCTACATCTACATCTACACTTATATTATTTTAAATATATATATTTTTTGTAAGTTTGTTTGTAATGGATAAACAAAAAACTAATATTAAAAAAAGCTACATTATTGTTGACACATAGTATAAAGCAAAGTCGCTTTCCGCTTTCCGCGTATGTATGTATGTATGTTTGCTTATATCTTTAAAACTACACAACGGATTTTGATGCGGTTTCTTTTAATAGATAGAGTGATTCAAGAGGAAGGTTTATATGTATAATAGATGCATAATATAGTAGAGAAACACTGATAATTTTAGAGGTTTCTAATATGATGTCGTAAATAAACACATTTTTTTTCTTCAATAAAGTCCGCGATGGTATTAGAAATGGTCTTACGCACAGCGAAGCGGGCACGGGTCAGCTAGTTGTTGATATATTTATGTCATATTTTGCAAGAAAATTAGTGATCCAAATAGATTATTTCTTATACTGCCTATTTGTAGTATTAATTATAACTACAAATAAGCCATCAGCCAAATGTAATTTTTGAACTTTCGACTACTTGTCTACTTCTCTATCTATGTGAAATTCATGGTATTATGGGGCTAATTCTTTTTAATTATGTTACTGTCTGATTGGTACTCACATAACTTGGTAGATACACAAGTTATACACAGCATCTTAGTAATATCTCAATTCAATATAATGTTGATGATCTATTTAAGAGGAGCTTATCCTCCAATCCCTAAGTTAATATTAACTGTACATTATAAACGTTACCGCACCAAAGACATTCCTTATAGAGCAATAAAAACATCACTTCCATTCAAGAAATGACTACCGTCAATCGTTTATTCTTATTTATTCCTAAGCTTACCTTTTAAAGTCTCTAAAGCATGCCAATAAAAAATGTCACGTAGATGGGTCTGGCCTTAAGATTTTGGCAAACCTAGTAGGTTAGTACACTATACTCTAATTTGATATATAAATAGTAAATGAAAACTTGTTAAAAATTGTAGAACGTATCTAAAGAAAATAGCCGAAACAAACGGCATTAGGTACATGGTAATACAAGGTGTCTCAAAAGTAAGTTCACATTTGCTTATCTTATTACGCGAAAGCAACTATTCTGAGGGGCTCGGGGGGTATGTCAGTCGGTAGTCTGGCTCTTGGGAATTTAGTCGCTATGGAGCGTTTCTCTGGTGCGGACCGTGCGTTGTGCGTACGTGAGTTTTACAAAAACGGTAATTCGGCGACTGTAGCGCGTAGAAAATTCTGCAGTATTCGACATATTCGTCACTTAAATGATGCGCCTAACACTCGACTCATTGCAAAATGGGTTGAGAAGTTTGAAGAGACTGGGTCAACTCTGGAGAAACCAAAATCTGGGCGGCCAAGAACATCAAGAACAGCCGAAAACGTAGACAGTGTTACTCAGTCTATTCGAGATGATCCAAACCTCTCGATTCGGAAGCGTGCTGTTGCTTTAAATGTGCACAGATCTTCATTATGCCGCATTTTACACAAAGATTTAAAGCTGCACCCGTACAAAATTCAGTTGGTGCAAGAACTGAAGCCTCAAGATGCTGGTCAGAGGCTTGACTTTGTAAATCAGATGATTGAGCGCTTTCCAACGTTCACCAACATCTTGTTTTCCGATGAAGCCCATTTTCACCTGAATGGGCATGTAAACAAGCAAAATTGTCGTTACTGGAGTGCAACCAATCCAAAACAAAAACATCAGAAACCGCTACATTCACCCAAAGTCACCGTATGGGCAGCGATGTCGGCGCGAGGAATTATCGGCCCTTACTTTTTTGAAGATGGAAGGGGACGCACGCTCACAGTGAATTCAGAGCGTTATGTGGAGATGTTAGACGAGTTTTTCGTGCCCCAACTGCAAAACTTTCCTGGTTACAACCAAAGAACATGGTTCCAGCAGGATGGAGCAACTTCACACACGTCCAACAGATCTCTGCCTCGAGTTCGAGAAATTTTTCCGAACAAATTAATCTCCAGGCGAGGTGACATAAATTGGCCTCCACGGAGTCCCGATTTAACACCTATGGATTTTTTCCTGTGGGGTTATGTCAAATCAAAAGTTTACGCTAATAAACCGACTTCCCTGGCACAATTAAAAGAAAATATCCGTCATGAAATGGCAGCCATCACGGAGACTACCTGCCGAGCTGTCATAGGCAATTTTAGGGCCCGACTAAATGAATGCCGAGAGCGCAACGGTTTACATTTGGACGATGTTATTTTTAAAAAATAAATTCCCAAACAGTGTACTTCAATATATAATAAACATTTTTTCAATAAAGCTATGACTTTTCTTTTAAAAGAAGATTTAAATGTGAACTTTCTTTTGAGACACCCTTGTATTTGCAAGTAAATTGCCTAAGGACGAAATGTTGGTCGATAAAAGAATATAAGTGCGTAGAAAGTTAGTGAAATAAATCACCTAGAAAAGATATAATACGGGCTTACCAATAAATACCATAGAAGCGCAAATATGCAAATCTCGATAGGGCTTACATGTTTGAGCATGGTCACATGGTCGAGACCCTGGGTCCGTGGAGAAACGGGGTCCACCTGGTTTTCAAAATGTTTTCTGGGTGTCTGGTCGAAGCGACGCGTAGTCCGAGAGCTGGGTTCTATTTGGCACAACGGATCAGGAATTCCGCCAGTATCTTAGGTATGATTCCGACTGGTAGTGATCTGGATCAGTTGAGCTACCTATAGACTGTTTGTCTAGGTCTTTAGATGGCTCATCAGATTCTTAAGTATTTTGTTACTTAAGTATGTGTAATATATTAGTATAATGTTGATAATTTAATTCTAGAAACTAAAAGCAAATAAATGAGTGTTGTTTACATTTTACACAATAAAATAACCTAATGATAAATAAAACATCTCTTTACGCCAAGTTCCTACCAAAACGGAAGAGCAATAACATCTTGCCGTAATACAGTTTTTACTAGTACGGAGGATAGTCTCTCATCTGGGTACAACTACGAATGGTATAATATAATGTAATGTATGACGATTTCTAGACTTTTATTGTTATAAAACTATGCTTTAATGTAATATAATCTAAGTCTAGGTTAAATACCTACTAATACTTAGAAATTAAAAACACACAGCTTTGACTAGATATACCTAAATGTACCTATTTTTTAAGTGCTTCTTGTATGAATAAACGTTTACTTTACTTTACTTTTTTAAATAAATGTAAAAAATATTTGGGTCCGACTAAGAACACACTCAAACAGCTCCGGGGTCTTAATTAATTGGAATAGTTTAAAAAAAAATGGGATATCATAACTACGCGCGTCGTTAGACCGCTCAGAGGAGCCATCCTCCGAGCCAGAGTGTACCACCCACATTGAAGTAAAACAAAACAAATTCTAAACCAAAGCCTTTCTTTTTTATCTTTGTCGCACACTTGCTTGTTATTTTTAACCGACGAAGAAAGATGAAATTCCTAATTTGACTTATCGTACCGTACATCGTATATTTTACTTTAAATTATGAATGTAATCTTTGGATGTCCTCTTTAGGCATATTCGATTATTCAATGAATGATCTGAGCGCCTGGAGATCTGGGGGATGTCTACTTGAGAGTTACAGTCGTGTTCCTATTTCATTTATTTTTTTTCATGTCCGTTTATCAGAATCGGTGGTAGAATGCCATGTGGATTTTTATTCTTACTACCTCGTCAAGTAGAGTTCGATCCATTTTGCAGCATCATGCTTATTATGTACTTTTACTTTAGATTATGTTTAGTTGTACCTACTTTATTGACCTTTTAAAGAAGAATAAGCCGGAAAGCATTTATGGAAAGGATCATCGAAGCACCAAGCCGTGTTTATTGCCTGATTTTAGGTCGCGAAGAACAGATAGGTCCTAAGACGTTTCAAAGTGATCTAAGGATCTTATGATTTTATCGAAATAAACACCTTTTGACTTATGGATGTCGGTAAAGTTATAGGCGAGTGCAAACCAACCAATACATCATAGGGCGCGATTTTTGAATTCGTGATATACTAGTATTGTTATTGCTTTGTTACAAGTAAAGGCGATGGTATACATAATATAGGATGCATACTTACAGCATGGTCGAAGATTTATGAGTATGTCTTCGACCCAATTTTTTTTGTTATATTCCTAAAATATTTCCTTTAAGGTGATAAGTGAAATTTTAAACTTTTTGTATGGGCTGAGTCTACCCGGATAAGACGGAAAAAGTGATAAAACTGCATTATCTTGAAAACCATCAAATTTAAAAATAAACTGTCTGTAATTTACTTAGCTAGTATGAGTATCAAACGAAACTAGTGTTTTTGAAGAGCCAACTTTGGAAAATAAATCTATCGAGAAAAGTTTCACCAATCGTGATTCTGTCTGTAATTTATCTAGATTATATCCTTAAGTTATCTTTGTCATAAAAAACAAAACTGTATGTTTTACGGTTATTGAGAAAAAACTATTCTGCATTCATCAAACACATTAATTACTCGTCTTAATTACAACATTCCATGATATAATAATGAACTATCTTATCTGGTGGTAATTAGATAAATATGTATTATAGATATTAATAAGTAATGTTTTATATGACCTGAATAAAATTCAATGCTCTTGGTATATGTCGCAATAACTATGAAGATATTATGTTGTTGTTCTTGTATGATAGAATCACGCCTGTATTTTGATATTATAAATGCAAAAGTTTGGACGTTTGTTTGTTAATTAAACATTTCATGACGGCTGGACCAGTTTCTATTAAAAATAAATAAATAGATAGATAGAAAATTATTTATTGCACAATACAATAACATGTACATAGGCGAAATTAATGCTTTTTAGCAATTTCTTCCAGCTAACCTTTGGAAAGGGAATGGTATTGCGTAAGAGAGATAGATAATTGAATTTATTATATTTAAACACATACTTACAAATAAATACATAAACTTACATACATAATACATATAACATAATAGTATCTATCTACATAAAATAACATGTTGTATTTAAATAGGTGCTCTAAATGGATGAATATTTTGCAGAGAGAGATAATGTTGGTATAATTTGGACTTGAAAATTCCCAAAGACGAGGCTTCACGTATATCTCAGATCACAGGCGGATCGCAGTAAACGTGATAGAGTCGGTGTCAAAGTATGTGTTATATTGAAGCGTCACGAGAAGGAGGGGTTGAGAAGAGCAAGAAGGACGGTCTGGAGGGAGAGGAGAGTAAAATGTTCTTTAAGATATTGAGGTGAGGAGATTATGGAGGATGTTGTAAAGGAGGAAGACAATATGAGTATCACGACGATGGCGGATGTTAAGCCACTTCAGTTGTGTCCGATAGTGTAAGATGTGGTCGTACTTGCGCAGACCGTACATGTACCTAATAAAGATTCAATTTCAGCTCGTTAAGCTGCTCTTCTGCTGCTCGGCGTCGGCATAATACACATCAGCACACATGGGGAGTAGAATGGAGTTGATAAGGGTGGATATAACGGAAAAAGGCAGAAAGTTTTGCACGTGCTTAAAGGCGCTCCCAGTCGACGATTGTTTTTGTTCGAAACGAAAAAATAAATACTTGTGAACAAGCCACATCTCCTATTTTATAATGTATAGTATATGTGAATAAAGATGTACCCATCTTTAATCACTTCGATAAATAATCCTACCGACCGCTGCAATGACGACAAACACACGTCGACGCGTGGTCCGCCTTAGATTTTCGAATAAATTAATGATATAAATTATGTATAATTACTTATCAAAAATCTATTCTAATAGAAATCTAGATCTACATATTACCTATCTTTAACAATAAATCACAAGTTGATTTTAATAGTAGGTATATAAAATATTTCGATCATAAATTCTAAAACGTATCATTTTAAAATAATATTTTTATCGTGAAAAGTTTCTGTTATTATGTTTTCAGCTTAATAGAAATCTAGGTAGGAACCTGAAGTAATATACTTATAAAAATAGGAGATGTGGCTTGTTCAGAAGTATTTCTTTTTTCGTTTCGAAAAAGAGCAATCGTCGACTGGGAGCCCCTTAAAACATGCATTTTTTTCTTTCTATTTTTCCATAAGAAATTCTTTTTAGGGGATTGACAACAAGCGAATGAAGTCGCGGGTGCCCGTATAAGTTTTTAATAATAAAAACGTGAAAGTATAACACAGTAGTGCATGTTATGTTGCGTAATTAGAATACTTTTTGATGTTACGTGCTCTGAAAAAGAATCTATTCCAGGTTTTTTTTCACACGTAACATCCGGCATAAAAGCAACGTCTGTCTGTAACACGGTTATTGTCTAATTTCATCATAACACAAGGCAAGTATTTAAATAAAAAAGTATTTAATGGTTGGACCTGTGTGTCGAGTTTTATACTTCAACTAGCTAACTCAGAGAACTTGGAACCGCTTTAGAATTAACAGTTCCTGATCTTGATGTTTTAATTCAGGTTAATTCAGTTATTCTGCTATTCAGGACGAAGACAAATCAAACAAATTAAAAAAAATCTGTCCAGCCGTTCTTGAGTTATAAAAGTTGTAACAAACCCGTCTTTGTTTTAAGAGAAGAAAATATTTATATAACTCAAGCTCTACTAACTTAGGTAGGTAAAAGCCACGACTGCTCCAATTAGAAACCAAAAACTAACCTATTTAGATCAAACTAAATCGAAATGTCGTGTGATACTACCCATACGGACCCATCGATGTTAAGGGTTTATTTAAATGCAGTTACAATTCTATGGAACTGTACATGTCTAATATATAAAATTCTCGTGTCACAGTGTTTGTAACGAAACACCTCCGAAACATCTTGACCGATTATTGTAAAAAAATAGTGTATTTTCGGTAGGTCTGAGAATGAGTCGTAAACTATTTTTTACACCCCAAAGTGATAAGGGTAGCCCACCCCAAATATTTATTTATTTTTTCGCGACATTTTCTTTGACATTATTGAAATTTGACAGGACCACGTCTGTCAGGACAGCTAGTATTATTAAAAGATAGCAATATTTCTCAAGGTATTTATGAACTGTTTGAGGTATTAACGCGTTTCTGTCTTTCGTATGAGAATGTATCTTTTTATCTACCTCGGCGACTAAAAATACAGATCTCTACCATAAGCTGAGTATAATCATAATATATGTAACTATGGTGATAATACTAGTTAGGACTTTACAGTTAAGTACTTTAGGAAAATGTATACAGGTTTTTATTTACTTTGTCTTGTTAGTTAGTTTGTTAGTATGCGCGCGTAAATTCTTGCAAGTTCCCCACAATTATTTTTTGTATACATTTTATAACTTTGGTGATAATCCAATAATATGGTAACAGCCAGCTGATCTGATGATGGAGTCAGGATCTGTCCAACAGAAAAAAACAAAAACAAAAAAAAAATAGGATCATGCGTTTATCCCCAAGTACGGTGTAGACATCCTTTCAGATCTCCGGGCATTTAGATCCTTCGAAGATGTCTAGTGGGGGTAGTCAGAGGCACGTCCAAACATTGTATTTGGTACATGCCCACTTGCATTTGGTGCAGTGTACAGAACTCCTTAATGGTTCGATTATGTTAAAACTTTGCATACCTGTCAAGTTCCGATAACAATGTGATATTATGTGAGAGGCAGGTGACAGCTAGTCTTATCTCTAGCTCGAAGGAGGATTTTACAAAAGCTTGTTTTAAAAAAAATATTTTTCAGCAGAAAAAATATTTATGAATACAATAATAATTAGTATTGAATATTTATGTATTTTATTGTTTGGGTAAACAAACAGTAACACACTATAAAATAAATTTTGGTAGCATAAGTAAATAAGAAATAAGCGTAGAACCAACACAAAAAAGCTGCAGACGAAAATTATGGTTTATAATTTAGGAAATAGTTGGTTACTTTTGTACCTAATGGTAACTTTAGCTACGATTATTATAGCCATTTATTCTGCTTTTTAAAGTTACATTCGATACATTTAATTCAATATACCTACATATTACTAATTGTTCTTAACTTTTATTATTATTATTTTATTTCTTTTACTATGGAGATACCCATTTTTGAGCAAAGGCCTCCCCCATCCTTTTCAATAGGATGTGTATTTTTTTATTTTTGCTATATACACGATGGGGGGTTTTGGTCTATTCTTCCCATGGGGACCAGCCATATTGGGCTGCTACGATACTCATAATTTAATGTCAGCTCTTATGTAGAAAAAAATCATAATATACGATCATATCGGGTAGGTAACTCGAAAAGTACTGAGTCCCTGGACTTCCATTTGAAACACATTTTGAGACAACCTGCAGGTATACATGAGTGACTTCTAATAATGTCCTTGTCTTTTCAACGACTCAAGTGAAACTTATTGTTCTTATAATAATAGTTTAGAAATATACTTAGATATTTCTTCATATGACCTTCCACTGGTCACAGGAAACTCTCTGTTTTAAGTTGAATGCCCGTTACGGATGGCCGAGTGGAGGTTGGCAGTAGGCTTAACAAACATCCATAAAATAATTAACCTTTTTAGGGTTCCGTACCCGTAAGGGTTAAAACGGGACCCTATTACTAAGACTTCGCTGTCCATCTGTCTGTCTGTCTGTCTGTCATAATTCTGTATCTCATGAACTGTGATAGACAGTTGAAATTTTCACTGATGATGATTTTTTGTTGCCGCTATAACAACAAATACTAAAAACAGATTAAAATAAATATTTTTTATTATTTTTTTAAGTGAAGCTCTTATACAACAAACATGATTTCTTTGCCGTTTTTTATAGATAATGGTACGGAAACCTTCGTGAGCGACTCCGACTCGCCCTTGGCTTGTTTTATTTATTTAATCTATTATTTATTTAATTTTACACCGAAGAGTTGAGGTTGGTGACCGAAATACGATCTCCCTGGGGCGTTTATAACCGATTGCTTTCGATAATAATTAGACGGGTATTAGAGAAGATAGTTATTATAATTATCATGGTGTGGTTAAGTTGCGTATTTTTAAAATACACGATAAACATACGCAGCTTCAAGTATTCTTATTTTACTTATAATATATCTGCTATTCATTGTGTATTACTTAATTCATAATTATAATACACTAGCAGACCAAACAGACAAATTTTAATAATCGCATAGCTCTGATGAATGATGTCAGATTTTTTTAACACCAGCGCCATCTACACCAAAAATCATTCCTTATGTGTTTTTTTTAACAAAATTTGGCGATGTTTTTCGTATTTTAAAGTAATCTATGTTTTATTCGGGCATTATCATCTACATCTACAGCAAATATCATCCTTATTTATCGGTTTTGTCGTTTAGACCTGATTGAAGCACAAACAGACACGCATTTATAATAAGTACTATTGGGATTTTTAAATTCGGTATAAGATATTTAACATATAAAATGTTTTTAATGTTTCCACATCCAAATATTTATAAAAAATATTATTACGTCATCTGTCTGTTCATCACGTTCTCAGTATTAGGTTTCTGTATCGGCCAGTTATTTTGTTAGTACATTTTATTGTATTTTTTTTGTATTATGGGAACAAAAATTTTAACAAATCCTCGTGTTTATACGGTCATCAATAATCAAAATGTGGGCATGTGCCAAATATAAGGTTTGGACGTGCCTTTGACTAATCCCTCTAGATACCTTCAAAGCGCCTGGGGATCTGAGAGGATGTATACCGTACTTGGGGATTACAGGCGTGATCCTACACAATCACTACATAGTATAAAGCAAAGTCGCTTCCCGCGTCTGTATGTATGCTTAAATCTTTAAAACTACACAACGGATTTTGATGCGGTTTTTTTAATAGATAGAGTGATTCAGGAGGAAGGTTTATAGGAATCAGCTTTGCACCCGTGCGAAGCCGGGGCGGGTTGCTAGTCAAATTATATATCTATGTTTTACTGCGTGTTTTGACCA
This sequence comes from Hydriomena furcata, assembly GCA_912999785.1. NCBI lineage: Eukaryota > Metazoa > Arthropoda > Insecta > Lepidoptera > Geometridae > Hydriomena > Hydriomena furcata. Next base: position 9,766,545 of record OU538821.1, read on the forward strand.
TGCATGCGTGAGCGCCACTTTGGTTGGAGTGTGTTCTGATTTCAAGTCTATTTCCAACGTTGTTATGACAGATATTTTAAATCGCATGCTGTCCCTTTTTAGGGTTATGTTTGTGTGCGTATGTATGTATTTTGACCTCATAGCTCAGTAACTCTGCCTTCTGCGCTGTAGGTTGTGGGTTTGATCCCAACCCAGGGCAAATGTTTGTGTGTTAAAACATAGATGTTTGTTTGTCTGGGTGTTAAAAAAGTAATAGTATTTGAGTATTCTATCAGTTATTGGGTTCCTATATTACAAGCTTTGTTTAGTTTGGGGCTAGATGGCGCTGTGTGTAAAGTCCGCCAATATTTATTTATTTTATTTTTATTTATTTCGCCTGGGGTTCATTTTTAAATCTCCATAATGTCAACAGTACATTGTTTACTACGACTATGTAAATGAAGTACCAGCCCCCTTAACAGTTCGAAAGCGGCATCGCTATCCCCATATTCTATATAAGAGTATATATAACTATAATATATAGATATAGATAGCTATAATTGATAAAATTACCTCCAGTTTGCCTCTAGGTGAGAAATCCTCAGTCAACAGAACTGTCAACTTAAGGTACCTCGAGATTTACCTTGACATTCCTCGACAGCTTCTGAAAATCTCCTCGAACTGATGACGTAATACCAAAAAATTAAGATATCTAATATGAGATACTTTTCAAGGTAAAGATCGAGGGGCCTCGAAAGAGTTTGAGTCAAGGTAGAGTCGAGGTTACAACTAAGAATATGGGAAAAAGAGCTTGTGGTAAGGTCCCAGTTCTATCAATGACACTAGTTCTAACAAAGAATCATTACAAAGTACGCACAATGGATTACAATCATATTTTATACGTACTATCATAAGATTCCCTCTCGATGATAGTAAAAGTGATAGTATTTCCGCTCACGCGCATACCACCATGTCTGCAAATACGTGATATGATCATTTTTTAATCCTATTACTACTCATTACAGGTGTATGTTCCTCATAATAAAGCCTAAAAGATTGTACTCGTACTCATACATCAGATATATCAAGAAATAATAAGGTGTCGAATATGGCCTGAACTGACAGATGACAGAATAATATTATGTTTAAAAATCCCTTTTTAGGATTCCGTACCCAAAGGGTATAAACGGGACAGTATTAATAAGACTTCGCTGTCCGTCTGTCCGTCTGTCTGTCACAGGGCTGTATCTCATGAACCGTGATAGCTAGTTAGTTGAAATTTTCACAGATGATGTATTTCTGTTGCCGCTTTAACAACAAATACTAAAAGCAGAATAAAATAAATATTTGAGTGGAACTCCCATACAACAAACGTATTTTTTTTTTGCCGTTTTTTATAGATAATGGTACGGAACCCTTCGTGCGCGAGTCCGACTCGCACTTGGCCGGTTTTTTTTTATTTGAATGAATGAATGAAAATACTTTATTGTACACCAATAACAAAAAATAATATGAATAAAAGAAACTTAAGGCCCTGTATGTCGACGATTGCTCTTTTTCGAAAAGAAAAAAGAAATACTTCTGTACAAGCCACATCTCTATTTTTATAAATATATTACTTCAGGTTCCTACCTAGATTTCTATTAAGCTGAAAACATAATAAAAGAGCAATTGTCGACATACAGGGCCTTAAACTAAAGCAAACACTGTACAATGGGCGGTATTATCGCTAAAAAGTGATGTTTTATTTATTACTATTTTATATTTTTTATTTTGACTTGAAGTTAACTTTTTTTTCTCTGATAAATACAGTTTTTATTTTATTTTTAATAATAAATGACAGAGTTTCATATAAACTCTCATCCCCTATTTCACCCCTTGATGATGAATGAATGGGATGAATTTCGAAAATTTATTTCTTAGATGACGATGAATTTCTTTGGTAAATATCCTCTTAAAATTTCAGACCTCTACCATTAGTGGTTTAGGCTGGGCGAATATGTCAGTCGGGACATTAGTCTTACTGTTGAAATTTAGGCCACATAAAAGTTCCTATCACTTTTACCATCAAAAATTTCGTTATTTATTTTTGAGGAGTCCGTGAAAGTACTTACCTATTACTTAAAACCTTCTAATTGCACAAATGTTATTGCGGAACTGAATTCACTGATTACTAACTAAATGCATAAAGCAATCTCTTATAATAAATTGAATATATCCGCGTTCCTATTTCTTTACTAGCGAAAAACAATGCCTGGCTTCTTCGCTGCTCTGCAAGGTACCGCCAAGAAAACATAAGTGCATAATGCCTTCTTACTAGAAGCTCTTGATTTAATATTAAAACAACTCCTACTCACGATGCGAAAGTAAACAATAAACAATGAATAATAAATATATATTGGTGAACATTTTTAGACAGTCTTCATAGAGTCTAGTATCTTTCCCCAAAACTAAGAAAAGCTTGTAGGAGTAGTATAGGGGACCAGATTACTGATTGAATTTCTTACATACTTTGTATTTTTGTAATAAATATATACTTATATTATAACACCCAGAAACAGAAAAAAACATCTAGGGTCAGAGACCCGGTTGTGGTGCCTACCCCGGTTTTGGTCATTTTCAATTTTTGCAGTCAATAACTAAGCATAGCAAATAAACTTCAAATCTATAGTTAAAACAATTCTTTGTCTATGGTCCGTTTTGATTAGTGACAGTAGTGATGCGTTATACCTCTAGATTAGACTGACTACATTTAAATATTTCCCGTTTTGTCTATTTAAATATGAATAATTAATAAATAAATATCGCCTGTTACAAAACCTTTGCTTAACCTAAGAGATAGATAAATACTCTATTTTATGTTGTTTAAAAATCGTTGTAATTAATTTGTTCAACATAAACCGTTTATTTGAAAATTGAAATGTTGTTAAAATGGCCACAACCAGCGCTCTCACCCTATGTATGTTCATCACACAAATGTTTTTCATTTGTGGGAATCGAACCCACAACTTACAGCGCAGAAGGCGCAGTTACATGAGCATCACTAAGTTGTTGTAATCACTAAGTTACATGAGCTTTACTCTTAATTTTGCTAAATCTATTTTTTTCACGTTAAACGATAAAATCACAAGTTGTTTTTAGGTGTTTATTTACTTAATATTGTTATTCAATCAGTCAAACAATTTCACATAACATGAGAGCTGTGCAAAGTTGCATTATTAGGTTTATTTGAAGTTTGGAAAAATACAGGAAAAATGTTTCGACATGTTGTAATATCAAATAATGATCGACTTATCCTAGAGTGATGAAATTTATAATATAAGACCACCATTTTTTACAAGGAAGCAAAAGTATTTAAATTGGAATAGCCGTAACGAAGTTATTTATGTTACATACTTACATTTAAAAGACGACGTAGTTAGAGTTGAGAATGAAGGTACTGCTTTTTTCGGAGTCGGTTAAAAATAAAAATACCTAATGTTAATATTGTTTTTAAATTGTAAAGAATTTATTGTTCCTGAGAGGAGCCTCTACAGCATATTGTTTTTCGCAACTGATCTAAGGATCCGAATCTGTGTTTTCATCTCATTTCCAACGGCCAGAATCCCACTCAGACATCGAAATTAGATACATTTTCACCTTTATACAGTCATAACTTTCCATTGATCGATCTAAAATGAACCTTTAGTCTTCAGGCATTCTGGTTGAATATGCACGAATAATGATCCAACTCCAGTTGCGAACTGGTGTCAAAGAAATCTGTGCCGTATATCGGGGTATTGAAATTGTAAGTGAATTGTGTTTCGTACAGTTTAGATCAGATCGAAGTAGCCGAGATGCAGTGTCGCGAAACGCGACCACGTTGCGATATAAAAGGAAGTTTTGTATAATTTTCTTTATCACACACCGCCCGACTGTACACGCGTTCGGTCATCAAAAGCTCTATTACCACTTACACGATGTTCGCACGATTTTTGGTGAGTAATCATTAATTAATATGGTCGATAATCAATCATAATTAGTTTGAATTTTTATATTCAAATCTCACCTAAAAATGTAATTTACAAAAGCTTTTTACCTAAGCTATCTTAAAATATAACAAGTAGCTTTAGTAAAAAAAATAGATGAATCCTGATTTGTTATTATCAAACCTATAGTCGTTCAAGAAATGTGTTAAACAACATTTCAAAATAATTAACAGAAGTTTTGCGTAGACAACCTGTATTTTTTTGCTACGCGATTTTACACGGCTCATTATAATATCTCGTAGCTTCGAACAAAAACCAGCCATGATCATGGATTTCTAATATTTCCTAATTTAAAACAAAGAAACTGATTTTGCGTATTACTGTTTCAATTTTGGTAAATCGGTATAATCGGTATAACAATAGATCATTTTGATTTAGAAAATTGGGCGTCTTTTAATGTTTGATAACTTTAAATTACGCCAATTTATCAAAAGCCAAACAACAGGTTCGTTAAACAGCAAAACTGACTAGACATGACCAAAGACATTATTTCAAACGAGTAATGAAAGGTTTACCGAACCACTGCCATTGGATGTATTATTTTATTTTTATTTTTGTTACGTAAACTTAGAAAGTTACGTTACAATATTTTTTCTTTTTATTTGTAAATAGTTGGTCATTACTATTGTTGTTATTACCAGTACATAATTTTAGTTTTTCTTCGAACAAATGCTTTATAATAATCAGGCTGATGCGAAGCGATTGTGTATATTTCTATCAATTCTATTGTTGTGTGGTAACGAGTTCTTAATATCGATGCTTGCTTGCTTTGCGATTTTAAGTTAAACGACTGTTCTTGTTCAATGCCAGATCTTCCATATAAAAAGCTTGATGTTAAACATATTTCTAGAATTCTTTTTTTTGTTTTAGTTGGCAATGGTCTGCGTTGCGGAGCTCTCGTCGGTGGTCCTGGCGGGCGGCGGCGGAGGAGGCCACAAGAAAGTGATCATCCATGTGCCGGTGTACGTGAAGCATCATCATCACAAGCACACGATAGTGAAGCATGTACATCACAAGAGCGGGGGCGGTGGTGGAGGAGACGACCATTATGAAGTGCTAGGATACACCTATGGAGAACCTAAGGCCGCGCCTCACCATGGGGGAGGTAGGACTATTTTATTACCTTGTAACCGGTCACTCTTGACTTATCTAACTCATATTGTATCTTGTACCACTCTTTCTTGATCACCTTACCCCAGAGATGCTATCTCGAAATAGTATTTAATTATGTGAAAAAAACTTCAGTCAGATTCATTATACCTAATAGGTTAATGGTGTTAGGACTACGTGCCAGATTCTATGAGCTTATTTTTGATTTTGTTTGTAAATTCAGTATAAATAAAATAGTAAATAGTCCTACTCTGTCACTAGTACCTCACATGGATAGTTCTAGTGATTCTAGCTTCTATTGACATTGAAAATTGTAAGTAGGTAATCAAATAGAAATAAATTGATACCTATTATTGTATGTACGTACCTACATGTGTACGATACTGATATATCAAATCAGTTGCTTCCTAGATTTCTAAATGATAACTTTAAATTGAAATGTGCTTCTATGAAAAATATAACATACATGGATAAAATAGGTTAGTATCATGTTATCCGTGTTTAACGACTAGGAGGTACCTCGACTTTGAATCCGAAAGTCATAGGTTCGAAACCTTATTAATCCAGTTGCATCAATGGATTTTTCTAATCAAATTAGTTACATGCGTTATTGACGTACGAAAATGCATCTGAACATTTCGTTGTGTTTATCACTACATAGTTTAAAGCAAAGTCGCTTTCCGCTTCCCGCGTCTGTATGTATGTATGTATGTATGTATGTTTGCTTATATCTTTAAAACTACACAACGGATTTTGATGCGGTTTTTTTTTAATAGATAGAGTGATTCAGGAGGAAGGTTTATATGTATAAATAACATGCTACCCGTGCGAAGCCAGGGCGGGTCGCTAGTAGATTATATAAATAGGTATGCGAGTGCCCGACCAAACGCAAGAGGTGCGGTTTCGTTCTCCGCGATCGGAACAAATGTTTACACTATGCTGTAATGACACCCATGATGTAGGAGTGCATACTTGCTGTTAATTAATTGAATAATAATTAAAATGACTTAACGCAACATTCAAATGAATTTCAGATTTTTTTGGTAATTGGTCATGTGGAACTTACAAAACATTTTTATGATTTCAGGACATGGTTGGGGTGCAGCAGACGAAGGCCACGACGGTGGAGACTCGCCCGTCAGCTTTGAAGGCGGAGACCATGATAGCTACTCACTAACAGGCTCCGACGACTACGGCCACGAATAACCTCACTTTCTTAATCGAGATAAAGGATATTGAGCATAATACAGCCCTTGCTAGGTCAATTTCGGACAACATATACGGCAAAGTTTTAAACAAATGATTTCAATCTATACGTGTAAACCCTCAGGTTTCTTGCTCAGGTACAATTATTCGTACTTCGGCCAGGTTCTCTGCTAGAAGGTTTGCATATTTAACCTAGGATTGGACTCTTTGAGAGCAGGGTAGCGGAATTTGTTGCTACATATATTTTAACCCTTGTAAAATACACGTGAAGGTGGGCTAAAAACTTCCAACCCCCTAAAACTAGCTAAGGGCATGCTCCGCACTGTAAATATATAGAATAGTTCAACTCTTTTGTTGTACGCAGTATTAAGATTTTGTACAAAATGTTTGGCATTTCAAATGTTCAAGTTAGTCCTTTTATAAAGGTGTAACTTTTTCATTCATTGTAATTTTGTGTGAAAATGTTTCGTTTAGGTATGTACAACTTTGTGTGAATGTGATAAAACAATAAATGTAGTTTTAAGAATGCTACAGTACCAATCCAATGGCTTGGAATTGTCTCCTATTATTTTTATACAGTTTTATTCAGTTGGCTGTTATATATGTCAGTGGTATATAGAGTGAATAAATACTTCTAAAAGTACACAAACAAAATAACTCTGTTATTACGGTTAGTTATTCAAAGTTGTGAATTATGTACTGAAGATGCAGCTATCATTGTTTCTTTTCCTTAATAAAACTGGATGAAAGCGTTACCTATTTGTTACTTCCTAGTTATAAGAAACTGTTGTAAAAAGGATACTGTTGTTAATATACTTGTCGTTATGATAATACATTACGGCATTTGTGTTTAATTTAATACTAGCCTTCCACCTTATATATCTATACTAACGTGACTCAGTCAACAAGTAAATATGGACTAATAAATGTTCAAAATGAAACTAACAAGGCGAGATAAATAAAAAAAAACTTGTAAAATAAAAGTCATAATGACTAAAAGTCCCCCTGCAGCGACTCACATTGACCGAACAACCTAGGCTAAAGAGAAAGACTAAGTAAGGAAGAATAGATTCAGGAATTATCCAATGACAATGTACATATACAAGTTTGTATTCAAAAATGTAATGTCTAGCTAAAGTAAACTGCACTTTGAACTCTACGATATAGAGACGATTTTGTTTGTAAAGACAGAGTGCAGAAAAAGTCCATTATCCAACGAAGTCAATTCGGCATCATTCGGCTTTCCTGGAATGCAGAATCTCAATAGCTCGTCTCGCTCATCGTAACGTTGTTTATAGGTGTTGTAGGTTTATTAATATTACTTACCCCTATTGAATTAAGGTTGAAATTGGCACGCAATCTGCTGTAGCGCTTGTGACAGGTTGCGGTGAAAATGTGTAAAATCAATAATTGTTGGTGAGTTTGTTCCTATCAAGTACTGCGCTTGATAAACTACGCACGTGCGTCAAGCTTTGCTTTGCAAAAAAGTGTATGCAATTATTTCCACTGCAACCCACGGATACGAATTGACGTAATTGGTACAAATGAATACACGCAGCTAAAATGCGTCGCGTGCCACAGCAACATTTATTTCAATAAAATCACAAGGATCACTTTGAAACGTCTTAGGGGCTAGGTTAAGCTACGCCTGTTCCTCGCGAACAAGCCTAGAAGAATCAGGCAACAAACACGGCTCCTTTTCATAATGCTATGTAGAGCTCCAGTGTGGTGCCGATCGTGAAGGCTCAAACCAGAATAATACCTAATTAAAAGTACTAACCAAGTACGTACAACAATAAAAAAATAACTAAAGAGCTTCTAGAGAAATTCTAAAAGCAGCACACGCTACACTTGGTTTAGAAATAAAACCAAAAGATGAGAGAACTAGCAGGCCAACAACCCCTATAATAAACTAACCTTACAGCTCAGTAAGCAGTAGCTGTCCTTGGCGCTTTGGGTTGTGGGTTCGGTACCCAACCTGCTAGACTAACAATTTTGTGAGATGGGATGAGTAGGTGTAAACGCACCCTAAGTCACGCACACAAACCGCGTGTCTATACACATTACAACTACAATTACAGCTCACCCGCTTTCGTGAGATAGAACTATACCTAGTATAAGATTCGACGCCAACATTTTTAACGGGCTGTCTTAAATTGTAATAAATAGGATCACGACTGTAACCTCCAAATACGGTAGACATCTTCTCAGATCTCCAGACGCTTAGATCCTTTGAATATATCTAGTGGGGGTAGTCAGAGGCACGTCCAAACATTATATTTGGATCATGCCCACATACATTACTGTCTTGTGTACTGTTACATACGTAACAGGTTGCAAGCACATTGCTTTTAAGAATACTGACTGGTTTCCTCACGATGTTTTCCTTCACCGTTTTGAGCACGTGTTTTTTGATGCGCATATAACTTTTTGGACAACGGCGTGCATCAAATCCATTGATGCACGCCGGGATCGACCCACGACCTTTGATACGACGATTGAAAGTCGAGGTACCATCCCACTCGGCCAACACGGCTTTTATAGGTACAAGAAATAGGACAAATAAGACAAAATTTTAAAACAAGCTTTTGTAAAACTCTCCTTCGAGCAAGAGATTAGTGCAGAATAGTTTTTCTCAATATTCGCAAAACATACAGTTTTGTTTTTTATGACAAAGATAACTTATGGATTTAATCTAGATAAATTAAAGACAGAAACACGATTGGTGAATATAAAAAAATAAATCTCTCAGGAAAAGTTTCACTAACCGAGATTCTGTCTGTAATTTATCAAGATTATATCCTTAATATGTCTTTGTCATAAAAAACAAAACTGTATGTTTTGCTGTTTATGAGAAAAAACGATTCTGCGTTCACCAAAAACATTTATAACTCGTCTTAAGTAGTAAAAGTTCTCAAACAGTTTTATTGTAGATGCGAATCTATTTTTGTAAAAGTAATGGTTTGAGTATTTTTACTCTACGATTATGGTCCCTCGAACCCCACACTTAAATGCCATATCTCATAATCAACTTAATAATCTACATCTATAAAATGAAACTATCGTGGTTGTTCATAATTTTAAATAGAAATACGGCTAATTACTTTTATCTTGTATTACTGTCGTTCCGTCCGATAATTCAGATGTTCTTCATTATTTTTTGTTACTAGACGAATTTAAAAAAAACAGCCAAGTGCGAGTCTGACTCGCGCACGAAGTGTTCCGTACCATCATGTATAAAAAAAACTGGCCAAGTGCGTGTAGAGCCACGCGCAATGTTGGGTGTTGTAGTTTACACAGCTAACAACGTTATATAAGTAATTTTCAACGATATCTGTACTAAAAAGTTTACTACTAGTTCACGAGTAATCGTCGAGCAACTTAAAAAATACATTTTCTTAGTTGGTCGATGATTTCTCGTAAACTTGTAAAGCCTACATAGCCGTGATAGTTTTCCTTTTAAATTCGTTATATGTAATACCACCGTGAATCTTTTCACACCTCGAAAACCAACCGTTTAGCTGGTGGCGGGGGACACTTGACTCTGACAAAATTTTGCACTTTAAAGCTTAATATTTCACAAACGGATCCCTTAATCAAAAAGTTGTCTTCACAAATCCCCCATACTTTTCAAAGACCTATCTAACGATACCCCGCACCAAGGGGAGCGCGAGAAATAAAAATAACATCTACATTTTAGGTGATACTCTAAAAAATAATTTTGAAGATTTTATTCTAAGACTTTGTTGACATTACTAATATACAATATATACAAATACATGCCAAATTACAGCTTTCTAGCAATGATAGTCTCTGAGCTGAGCTGCGGACGGACGGACGGACGGACGGACGGACGTACGGACATGGCGAAACTTAAGGGTTTCTTGTCTTGTAGACTACGAAACCCTAAAAACATTCAAACATTCAGATCACCAGGTAAAAAATTATGCAATTTAAAAAAAAAACGCTTCGACTTGAGAACTTCCTCCGTGTTTCAACGGTTATTCTTTTATTTATTTACTAGCTGACCAGTGCCCGCTTCGCTGGGCGACTGATATTTTCACATCTGGTATTCTAATTTTCAAAATAAATTATAGCTAATATGTTGCCGAGGACTAATAACTACATAACAAAACAAGTTTTATTAAAATCCGTCCAGTAGTTTTTGCGTGAAAGCCGGACAACAGACAGACAGACAGATAGACAAAAATTTCAAAATGTTTTTTTTTTGCTTGTGTTACTTGTATAAAGGCCCCTAGGAGTATTTTTTTTTCAATGTACAGAATTGAACTCCTATATAGTTTTATTATATGTATAGATTTAGACTTTAACGTTAGATCGTTTTTTACAAAATGTTAAGTTTAGCTTGGACACAACAGAATCGCCACCAATACCTATACATGAAAACCTTGAATACCAAGACAAATGACTTGTGTGAAACAGTAATATAAATAAAAAAAAATTATAAGCTTTTTTGAACAAAAACTTAAAAGTTCTCTAATTTCAAAAAACTTCTTATGGGTAGGTAAGTGACATTCTAGAGACTTTTTCTAGGAGCATCTCACATTATACCGGCGTTCTCCTCGCAGTGATTAATGGTATACTCGTATCTGTTGAACAACAACGCTTATAAATTAACGCCTTCGCCGGCTAGTCGTAAAAACGAAAACAAAGTTTTTTTAGAAAACCTCTTGTTTTTAATTTCTCCGTTTTCCGTTTCCCATTACTCTGTCAATCGTGGGAAACTATTCGTCTGAATGATGTATACGTATGTTTCAATTCCATTTCGCTTTTGTAAAAACTAAAGAATGAGTTAGCTAGTTGACTGCGTTTTAATTGTGGTTGTAAACAGAGACAATCTTTTATGTGGATTCATTGTTCGATATCACGCCATTAATCTTCCGAGGAATATGCGGCTGGAAGCAATAAATCAAACAATTTTAATGAAACATTTATTTATATGAATGTTTTTCTTAACTACTTTAAATTGTAAGAGACAAATGAGATTCCTAAAAACTAAATAACAAAAAGAAACAAGTTAAGTATCATTATATACGTCTATAACTATAGCAATAAGTTAAAACTACTTAGGTCTTAATAATAATAGAATTATAAATACGATGTGTCGATCACAAAACAAAAAGGCAACGTCCTAAAGTAGGGCAAAATCTTTGGAATGTATTTTATTTTCATGTAAATTATAACAACTAGTTACCAAAGTAAGTTCGTAGCTGATTGTGTAACAAATTGAAGACTAATGTTTTTTGCTCTTTCGTGTTACGGCATTGTACGTTCTTTCAGTAGTTTTATTTTGAAATTGAGTTTATGCAATTCCGGATGTAGGGCGATGCCAATTGGTTCACTGTCGTGATTTTATTAGCTAAATAGTAAATTAAGCGGTAAGTTAGTACGTGTTACTAAACCAAATTCAAATGAATACTATGTAGAGGCATTAAATTTTATATGTTACTTACATATTAGCATAGAAATAATGTAACATCTACATAAATTAAACTAAACACTAGTTAAAAAAATAGTCAACAATTTTGGCAAATACCTGGTTACCTAGTTTGGGGTCTAACTTGTCCCGTAAAACTGGATTTTAATACCTAATTGTTTCGATGCCCCCCGTTTTTGTCGAGTGCTGTATACCTGCTTCTCTCGAGAATGAAACAGGTCCTTCGTGTACGGAGTTTTCATCGTTCGAGAGATAAACGGAATTATCTCCACCTGTTCCGACAAACGAGGTCGGCTGGTCATCAATACCTGAATTCCCGTCAAATCCTGCCGGAAAATCTGACGGCTGAATGATCAGACCGGTATTCTGTGTTGGATCTGAGGCAGAAAAGGGGTCGTGCTGGGTTGAACCTTGGAAGTTCTGTCCACCTGACAGCGTGACGGTCGGCTGCTGTATAACCCCCGCAAATGGATCGTGATTGTTTGTCTGAACAGCACTTTGAGGTGTGAGCTCTGCGAATGGATCATGAGCTGGCTGCTCGCCAGCTCCTCTGAGGTACCCATAAGTAGCAGGGTAAGATTGCTGCAAGCCATTGACAGAAGTGAAAACATCTTCCTCTTCTTCACCTCCTTGTTCTGTTACTTCGTAGCCGTGGTTGCCGCCACCGTTGGGTATTACGCCGGGCAACGAATCGAACACCTTAACTTGCTTTACGGTATGCGTTATTCCATGGACATGAGGGTTTTGTTGACCAATTCCAGGGTATGAAGGTGCGGGCGGTGAATATGAGGATGCATAATCATCTTCGTATGATGGTACCCGCGGGGGGTCGTAGCTTGGAGTATCGTGGTGGTGATGTCCATGATGTCCGTGCCCATGGCTTTTATGGTGATGCCCGTGATGACCATGATGCCCATGGTGACCATGGCCGTGTCCTTTAGACTCGGTCTTGGTCGTTGTATGCGCTTTTTTATGATGATGATAATGGTGACCGAGATTTGGTATGTGGGGCTTCGGATGATGGTGGTGGTGGTGGTGATGTTCTTTCTTAGGTTTGTGGTGATGATGGTGAATTGTGATAACCTTGGTGTGATGATCGTGGTGGATAAACTCAGGCACGTGTACGTTCACATGGTCGCTGAAAAACAAGAACATTCATTTGGGACTTGCTAATTTATCAATGGTGGTACCTACAAAATGTTGTGCTCATAAATGCAAAATGTTTTATTTCTTCGCAGTGTATAAATATTGATGTGTGTGTTATATTATATAATTTTTATATTTAGGTAAATTCAAACTAGGTTTTATAAATGATAGACACCAGGGCAACTCATGATTGTAGCAAGGTGTCTATCGTATTCCAATTTATTAATATTATTTTTGAATAAAGTCCATGCGTACACTAGATACCCAACTAGTTGGTTATGTCCAAATTTTCCTTGCGTTTCCTATTAGTTGGTGCAAATACACCTGAACTTGGTTCAGATAAATTGATGGCGTCACTAAAAAAAATCGCTTCAGCAAAGTTTCAAAAATTATTTCTAATCAGAAAAACCATTTGCATGAACGCATTATCATCTCAAAATGATTTAAAATATCTACTTAATTTATTGTAGTATTATCAATTTTGTGTAGTCGCAGTACTACCCTAAGCCTACCCTAAATATTAAAAAGCCAAAAAGCTCTCCTTCTAAAAACTGCTGTTCCAAGAACTAGTCTATCCCATGGAAAAAACTATTTATATTGTAGAATAATTCAGAATAAGTACATTTATGGGGTAAAAGTTGCAGTTGCTCAGAAAATTAAGGGTAAAATTAAAATATTTAAAAACAATCCTTACTGGTGTTTCCCTCCATGGCCTCCGGTCTCCCCGTCTTCCAAGCACAGCACCACCAGCAGCAGCAGATAAATCTTGAAGTCCATGTCAGCTTCTCACCAGTAGTCGGCACTTAATGTCCACAAAAGCTCTCGGAGGCAGTATACAAACAACACCTGGCCGGACCTACATTCACATTTTACTCCACATCACTCTCAGTACTTTCATTCTTCCCGATTTTAGTTTTATTTTAGAGAAGTAGAGCGGGCAGCATTACCTCCGCACAGACGCCACGCCGCAACGGATTGAATAGCGAAACATCGTGAGATGACCATTTATTCAATTTCACTTAAATAAACCCGTAATATCGACAAAAAGACAACAAAACCATTGTCGGCGGAGCATGCCAAGAGACTTCTCGCATCGCCGCTGCGGCCATTCTCGGTCTAATGTCCAGCGGGGCAGGGTTCCAATTGTCGGCAAGGAAGCACTGTTACATTTTGCTTTTTGTGTGGACATTATGTGTAACAAGTATTTCACTACCGTTCCAAAACAACGCATTCGATCTAACCGCGGCGCAGGCAGATGGCGTAACAGAAGTACGGATAGCATGCAGCATTCTATCAGTTCTCGCATGGTGGCTTTCAGAACTCAACACTCAAAACTTGTTCAAAGCTCAACCATTCAACGATCACAAACGATAATCATATTAAATGCTCAAGAAAAACGATTCTGATTAATCTGTCATAATAATTCTTTATCAGACTTTGTGGTTATCTCTATGTGATCGGAGACATTATTTTTTTTCCAAAATATATGAGCGTAAGTGATGACAAATGAGGATATTTTTATTGTGCTCGTGGAAGGATCGTTAGGAACGTAAATAAATATAAGCACGTGCATCAATAAGGCGGCGCGGGCGCTGGGTGCTGGTCAATAAGTCGACCCGTAGGCGGAGGATTGTGCCCGTAAATACTTCCAAGTGTAAACGTGGCCCATTAAAATTTAATTATGCGTTCCATTCCGATTTATTGGTTTCCCGAGGGAAACATTTTTTAAGCTTACTTTATTTGAACTTTAAATAAATCCTACCGATCGCAGATAGATGAGCTATGATAAAAAAAAACTCGTAGCTACCGGTGTAATAATTCATACAGTACCTGCATATTACAATTTGACTTATAAAATTTACTTACTTTCTCAAGTAAGAGTAGGTAATCAATTTGAAATAGGTGACTATAGGTATTTCTTATCTTTTGAAATAGGTAACTTTAGACCTCTCAGCTGATTTCTATATTATGAATTTGAGCATTCAATATTACTATATTACGATAAATACCTATACGATAAAAGGTTATTTAGATAGTGTTTTTTTTATATTAGCTCTTATTTCATAGCAAAGATAACTTTAGGGTTTTATTTGTCCAAATAAAAATCTATAGTGAACACGATTGGTGAAACTTTTCCAGATAGATGCGATAATGACTCCTAAAAATCACTTTCCTTAAATTTTAGTAAAAACTAACTTACCCTAAAAATAGTTAAATAGATTTTTCTCTCATTTAGGTTTTCTAGTTTATTTTATTTTAAAAGGGTATGAAATTAAACATATTCAAATCTAATCTAACTTTATTTGAAACTACTAAGCAGTTTAGGTAATTTTAAACATAATAACTTACATAACAGGTAATCAAACTAAATCCTTATTTTTACAGAATAACTTAGGTTCGAACAATAAATCCAGCATCTGTTGGGTACAATGTTCGTGTGTTTCCTTTGTCTGACAATTAATAATATTTTTATGATAATAATAATAAGAACAAAAATGTCATCTATACATAAAGTAATTAATTTATAAAACCAAACTTTATGGGTACTAAATTACAAAATATGTCAAGTCTTTAGTTTACTATGCCAAATTCTCAGAATAAATTTCAGTCTTAGAATTGTTTGGTTGCAGACCAATAGATCTTGCAATAATTAGGTAGGAGTTTAATTTCTATTTTCTAAATAATTTATATTTTGTACGTTTTTTGTTATCCTTCTTGATGTAAATACTTAATAGCAAAGCTTTGACAGTTGTTTAAGCTTATCACTATTTTAATAGATACTTTCATAAATTATGCTGTTAACAGCTGATGGACACAACTATGTTGGTGTAGGCTAGTCTTAACCCAGAAGGATAATTTACTATAAAAAAACAGGTTTATATTTCGTACTTATGGCATTTCATACCTCAGCTCAGTCTGTGCTTTTGCCAGTCATCGTGATCTGAAAACAAAAACATAATAATGCAAACATTGTTTTTTATTAGGATTCCGTACCCAAAGGGTAAAAACGGGACCCTATTACTAAGACTTCGCTGTCCGTCTGTCTGTCTGTCTATCCGTCTGTCTGTCACAGGGCTGTATCTCATGAATTGTGATCATCCAACAACTTGATGTAGGTAACAGTGTCTTAGTGTTCAAAATTGGTTTTTGAATTTATCACAATGGGCATGTATGGGTTTAGACGAGTAATTTTTTTTTTGATGAATGCTGAATAGTTTTTTCTCAATAACGTACAGTTTTGTTTTTCATGACAAAGATAACTTAAGGATTTAATCTAGATAAATTATAGACAAAACACGATTGGTGAAACTTTTCTCGGTAGATTTATTTTCCAAAGTTGGATCTTCCAAAACACTAATTTCGTTTTTACTCAAAACTATGAAAAGCTAAACATTTCATTTTTAGGGTTCCGTACCCAAAGGGTAAAAACGGAACCCTATTACTAAGACTTCGCTGTCCGTCTGTCTGTCCGTCTGTCCGTCTGTCCGTCTGTCCGTCTGTCCGTCTGTCCGTCTGTCCGTCTGTCTGTCTGTCACAGGGCTGTATCTCATGAACCATGATAGCTAGACAGTTGAAATTTTCACAGATTATGTATTTCTATTGCTGCTCGAACAACAAATACTAAAAACAGAATAAAATAAATATTTAAGGGGGGCTCCCATACAACAAACTTGATTTTTGCATTCCAGCGCCATCTAGTTTCATTTGATGTTACTACGTATTATAGGTACTTTTCGCGGTCTCATGCGACCGCTCGGGGTTTGAGAGGTAAGATGAAAGAGGTTTGCGATTCCGCTGGCAGGTGGCGCTATTTTACCACTATCGGTAAAGTAAGTCGGTAAATAGGTGGTACTTCACATGATCGAATAAAAAGTTTGAAATTGAATTATTGAATTCATGTAGTTAGGTAAATAGGTACCTAGGTAGATATTATTAATTTCCAATTAATTTCGAGTTCGAATCCTGGCCGTGCATCAATGGATATTTCTGTTCGAAAAATGTACCTAAGTATATGCGCGTTGCACGTGTTTATAACAGTGAAGGAAAACATCGTGAGGAAACCTGTTAGTATTCTTGAAAGCGGCGACGGGATTGCAACCTGTCACGTGTGGAATGCTAACTACGTAGTTAGGTAAATAGGTAGGTTACGAGATATTATGAATTATTTTTTATGTTTCTAGGGTTCCGTATCTAAAGGGTAAAAAACGGGACTACTAAGACACCGCTGTCCGTCTGTCTGTTACCAGGCTGTATCTCGTAAACCGTGATAGCTAGACAGTTGAAATTTTCACAGATGATGTATTTCTCTAAAATCAGCATAAAATAAATATTTAAGTGAGACTCCCGTACAACAAACGTGATTTTTTTGCCGTTTTGATAATAGTACGGAACCCTTCGTGCGCGAGTCCGACTCGCACTTGGCCGGTTTATTATATAACTCATTAGATAATCATACTAGCTACATAAATGAAAGACAGATTCTTTATAGTTTTGATAGTTTAAGATAATGCGGGTTTATCCTTTTTTCCGTCTTATCCGGGTAGACTCAGCCCATACAAAAATTATAAGCATCATCTTAATAACAAATCCAGGCCAGATTGCAAGGAATTGTAACAAATTAAAAAATAACTGAAAAACAGACGTATGTACTAATATTTTCCCAGATCGAAAGTGCATTTCTATACAAACTGCGAGTAGGTATGTTTACTCCACAGAAATTGCCTTTTCTATACCACTTGGAGGCAAAACAAGCATCTTTCGCTCATGCTATACAAAACAATATCTCGTAATTGTTACGGAAACCCAGAACGTGTCCCACGATGCATTCTTTTGCATCTGCTTAAAGACTTGTCAAAAGTAGCTATGTTGCTACTACTTAGCTAATAATTACGTTTTTAAAACTAAAAAGAAAACCGACTATAATGTTTCGAGCAATTTGAAAAGTCATGAGACGATATTAGTTTTTTAAGTTTTATATCTTTATAAGAACTTTCGGTCCTACATAATTACTATTGAAACTTTTAATTATTGTCTACACCTAATAGAACAAAAAAAATCATCCAAATTGGATCACTAATCCTAATAATATTATAAATGCGAAAGTTTGTGATAAGGCTGCTGTGTTTGTTCCCTAATCAAAAATAAACGACAAATCGGATTATGGTGAAATTTACTGGAGTATGTCTATAAAAAATCAGAATAAATAAAGGTGGAACTTATAATCTGAAAAACAATCCCTAAATGATAAAAAGACGCAAAAAGGATGATTTTGGTATAGATGGCGATGGTATGCAACAAATCTGACATCACAGACTAAAAAACATCTAGTCGCCATAGCAACGCAGTTTTGACTAATGAATGATACGCATTCTACCAAAATACGTAATTTATTTTATCACTACAAGGTTTGTAGGGAAAAAATTTAAAGCTGCCTGAAAAAGCTTTTTTCTATGTGATTATTACAAAAAAAATTGACAGAACAACTTTTGTCACGGGTCGGCTAGTTAAAAATAAATATAGATACAGAAAAATGTACCTATTTAAGAGCGTCTAGTTGGGAATCTCCTGTTTTCTTCGGATAAAAATATAAAAATACCGACCATATTGAACGCTATTATAATACTCACTTAAGTCCGTCTGTAAAGGGGGATCAGCCTGCTGAGGCCGGGAATTTCGCGCGGCAAATCCGGTATATCGGGCACATCCATGGGCACGTCAGGCAGGAACTCCGGAATAGCCAGGTTGCTGATCAGCTGGCTGTGTGCACCGATTGGCGATGGTGGCTCCTCATGCATGTGGACATGGTGGAAATGCTCATGGTCATCTGAAGGCAAACCCGCGTGATCCAAGTGTGGGTGATGGTGATGGACGGTTTTGTACACTGTGTGCGTATGTTTGATCTTCTTCACCTTGTACGGAACATGGATGACGACCTTCTTCTTTCGGCTGTGAGGTAAGTTGTTCTTTTGGTTAACACATTGTACCTTGTAGATGAATTTCGTAAATCAGATTTGTCTTATGCAGGCGCACAATTCAAAACGAATGTGTTCAATGAGAAATTGTTAAAACGTCTAGTGTTTCCTAATTGATTATTTTATGTATAATAATTCTAGCAAACTTATTTTGGCATTATTTAGTCAGATACTAGCGTTCATCCACCATAACATTCGCGAGAGAGTATCGTGGAAACTGAATCATTGGTTAGATGGATATTATAATGTACCTACATACTCATTGAGCAGCGCAACGCAGAACGCATGATCCAATCTAGATCCAGTAATGCACTAGACATGCGTTTCTGTTATAGGCCAGCGGTTTCGGAAGCTTCCTTGTCGGATGCGCGTGAGTGGGTTGTCTATTTCCTGGCCTGGAGTAAGTTGGCATGTAATCCATCACCTAATACTTTGATGCAATTATTGTTATTTTTTGATTCACGTTTCCATTCCGTTTTCTAATTCATTGTCAATAATCTTAATCAAGTGTAGCGTGTCCTGCCTTTAGAACTAGTGATGTAGCGCCTTAGTTATTTTTTTATTGTTGTACGTACTTGGTTAGTACTTTTAATTATTATTCTTGTTTGAGTCTTCACCTTGTACGATCGGCACCACACCACACTGGAGCTCTAAAATCTACGTAGCATTAAAGAAAGGATCATTGAAAAAAATTATAGGTCCAAGCCGTGTTTTTTGCCTGATTCTTCTATGCTTGGTCGCGAGGAACAGGCGTAGCTTCACCTAGTTTCTAAGAAGTTTCAAAGTGATCCTTGTGATTTAATTGAAATAAATGCCTTTTGATTTTGACTTTGAATCCTCGCACAGTACCTAGTGTAAGTTTGTTTTCATATTACAAAGCTATCAGTTACAACCAAAAGGTCGGTAGGTATTTTTTTTTAAATAAGTAGTTATCTTGCTTTCGAAAAACCAAAACACCGACATGAAATTAAAAAAGTTTGTCGAATGGGTAAGA
Organism: Hydriomena furcata; assembly: GCA_912999785.1. NCBI lineage: Eukaryota > Metazoa > Arthropoda > Insecta > Lepidoptera > Geometridae > Hydriomena > Hydriomena furcata. The sequence goes on from OU538821.1 coordinate 9,786,438, forward strand.
AAGGAGTGGTTGGAACTTTTTTCACAGTTATCTCCAAGTATCTATGTACTTAGTACAGATTTAAATACCTACCTAATTTGAAAGAAATCTAGTCAAAGTATTATTATTATATTCAAATTATTAGATTGGTTGGCGACTGTTATCACATATCAGTCGCTAACCATGGTAAAAATGGAGTTTCTTACCAAGCTAAGAAAAACATCTCAAATCATTGTGGAAAAGAAATAGATTCAAATGCCCATATTCCTAGTTGTAACCTCGAAACTACCTCTACTGAAACCCTTCTGAGGCCCTTCCAATATCCCTTGAAAAGTATCTCATGTTTCGTATCCTAAATCTATCTTTTAGAGGTTCCTCAATTACGTCATTACGTCATCAGTCCGTGGATATTTTCATCATCAGAGGTGATGATATTTCGAGGTTACAGCTAAGAATATGGGGAAAAATATTATTTATACTTAAAGTTTTTTAACAAAGAGAGTTCATTTACTTATCAACAAAAAGCATGTTGACATAGAAAATGTTGAAGTGAAAATAATTAATTTGGTCAAAACTTTAAATAACCTATCTGAATGTGAGTATTATTTTGAGTAGCAAATAGGTATGTACATGTAAGAAGCTCACCCCTCTGAACTAGTGATTAGCATCGCCAGAAGCACGGTTATACATAAAATCTGAAATTAAGTATAATGTGTTATATATTATTGTCGAAACATAGGCTGCCTAATGGCTGGCGCACAGTGGCGGATAGGAGAGCAGATGTTTTAAAATTGGCCGGCCATTAGATGAACCTAAAAAGTATTTTAGAACATGTCAAAAAAATATACCACTAGATTATGATATTTTTGTCAACATTAATAACAGCCAAAAATTATTTTCGAGGCCTTATTGACACAGAGGAGAAAAATATAATACAGAATGTCAAAAAATCAGTTTCGTAAAAAGCCAATTATTCAATATTATTAGGTATCCTTACTCCTGTTTTCAGTTACAATATTACGACTTAGGCTGTTTAGGAGACTTTCTTTCCTTAACCATCGAGACGAAACATAGCAATTCACATAAAAATGCATAAAAACTAGAATAATCATAATTTCGCATCATTCTATCATCATTTAATCTACGCGTATAAAATGTTATCTTACTATAAGGCAGGTACTTAATTAGCACAAACAATGCTGCGATGTTATCAAAGCCTGAACGACAACTCAATATCCTACAATAAACTCTCATCTATTTGTTAGCAATAAAAACCACTTACCGCGACTCGGGAATCCATAATTGTACAACAATGTAGTGAAAAGCTTTAAGTACACGTAATATGTTCGATAAAAAGCTCAGAGAGTGCGTGCGAAAACGCGAATTGTGCAGCAAATTTCCCACACTAATGGATGCGCTCGGAATCAAGTGCACTTTAGCAATGAAAGCCGATGCGGCTATCAATACTTATATATGCCATTGCGAATGCAACATGCTTGCATCCAGAAACACGTGTGGATTGCTGCGTCCCGCTTCGCGAAACTGATTTTATCGGCGCATCGTTGGTCGCCTAGAAAATTCTGCAGTCTAGTTTCGCTAAAACTAGTAGACTCTTATAGTAAAACAAGTATTTATTAGTGGTCTCCGAGCCGTCTCTACCCGGAGTTGCAAGGGGTGCGTGGCGCCTAGGTCCAAAGGCGCCGCCGACTCTCTGAGGGCTCGGAGGTTTTTATTGGGGTGTGGGCCCCTGGGTCTAGGAGAGGCCAACTCTGGCTACGAAATTATTAGGCCACCCGAAGGCCATCATAGCCGGGACCTCTTGATGTGCATAAGCACGGAAGCGTGCAGTGTTTAATCCACCATAGATCGTCACCCAATTGATGTCCGCGCCGAGGCGTAGATGGTCTGTTACGAACATCGACTATTAGTCGATGGTTACGAACGGTTAGATTGGCTACACCATAAGCACTTTGTTTCGATATATTCAAACAACTGCGTTATAGTAAGGCAAACCTGACATTAGTCTCGAAGACCAACAACAAGGAAATTCGTCTGAAATAAAAGCTTAAATAAAGTGTTTCGTAACTACGAGTAGGTACATAAATAATAACGCAAAAAGGGGTCTTTAAATGGGTTTTTTTTTAAAAAGGTACATAAAAGAGAACGTGAAGAACATATTGACGATTTTGGTATGAACAAACTAACTTTCACAGGATAAGTTTGTACCGTTACCGAAAACTTTAACTAAATCTATAAATTCTATGCAACATCCGTAGCTTGTTACAGTAAACATTGAGTTATGTAGGAACTACATATGTTACAGATCTCGCTATTTACACGCATCTCGTAGGCTAGTTGTTGTCAAAAACAGATCAAAACAATATTAAAATAATAACTGACACTAGGCAACAATCGATTGTCCCATAAATCCAAATAACTTATAAGTTCAGCGTTCCATTGCGGAGCGTGACCATAACTTGTTTAGCAAAAATATTGTAATAATTGCAAAATAATTTGGCGTAGCCGTATCTGAAACAGTTGCTTTATTATAACCATTACGCGCTGGATGGATGACAAAACTATAATCATTACACGCTGAATGACAAAACCAGAAAACGGATTCACAGCCTCTTACAAATTTAAATATTTTTTTATCGAATACGTACTTAGATTCGCAATTTCTTTTACTACGAGTACTATTAAAAACTATTTCGATCGTGGCTTCGCACGCATGTACACAAAATTTAAATACCTTGCTTATATAAGACTTCGGTCCATGAACTACGAGATCACTACAGAGTGTAGAAAACTGAAACTGAATGTTCAGTCAGACTATACATCTAGATCGATCATCACCAAAAAAAAACTAGAATTATTGTGGTTTTTCAATTTCATATTCTTTGCTCGTTTCCAAATCCAATTAATGAAGATTAATTTAATTTACCGGCTAAATACTCCAGAGTCTAAATACTCCAAGTTTTATTAAAATCTAATCAAATACCATTTCAGAATTTATTGCATAATATAAAATATTAGTAGGTTAGATGAATTCCAAATTCCAAATTAAAGCTAGGTACTCTCAACTATTATCCAAAGTTAAGCTTTTCTTTGAATTCGTTTTTCAATTAAAATGGTAAATAATGTCACAAGATAGGAAAAATTGTCGAGAATGATTTGCTTGTCGACTGCTGCTATTATCAACGGTTGCGCATTTAATTTGTGTAACTAGAGGAAATATTATGTATTGCTTTTCGCATCGCGTGGTTCAATAAACGAATGAGCAATTAAAAGTATGCACGATTTGCATGTAACATGGACTAGCACGGAATTTTGCTATCATCAGCGGATAGAATTAGGTCACACTATCTATATATATATAAAAATCAATTGCTGTTCGTTAGTCTCGCTAAAACTCGAGAACGGCTGAACGGATTTATCTTATCTTGGTCTTGAAATGTTTGTGGAGGTCTAGGGAAGGTTTAAAAGGTGAGAAAAATTCGAATAATTGCCGGGAAACCCCTAAAAACAGCCCTTTTCTTATTCCCATATAAACGTTAACTGAGTCAATTTGAGCTTTATTATGTTAGGGAACTAGAACGGGAACGGGAACGGGAACGGGAACGGGAACGGGAACGGGAACGGGAACTTAAGACACCATTTGTTAAGGCGCTGCCAGTTCCTAAAACCGCGGCAGAAACGACTAAGACAGTTAACAACGGCAAGCTCTACATGGCGTATGCGTATCGTAAATATTATCGACAGTTTTTATGAGATCGCGTTACTGGTACCTACGCGTTACTGGTACCTGGTACCTAAGTTACGAAGGCAAGTAATAGGGGTAGCTTTACCCACCCCTCATAACCATTTTATCTTTTTCAATATTTTTTTTGAGTTGTACCCCTCTTTAGGTGCTTCGATAAATAACTCCTGCTACCGACCGCTGCAAAGACGTCAAACACACGGCTGACGTTGACAGTAGTCACGGTGGTACTGATCCATGGGCGGCATATTTATACCTATCTTTAACAATAAATCACAAGTTGATCTTAATAGTAGGTATCAAAGTATTTCGATCATAAATTCTAAAACGTATCATTTTGAAATAATATCTTTATCGTGAAAAGTTTCTGCTATTATGTTTTCAGTTTAATAGAAATCCTGGTAGGAACCTGAAGTAATATATTTATAAAAATAGGAGATGTGGCTTGTTCAGAAGTATTTCTTTTTTCGTTTCGAAAAAGAGCAATCGCCGTCATACTGGGCCTTAATTCTAAAGCGTTACGAAGTTCGCGGTGTCAGCTTGTTTCTTGATATAACTTCAGTAACTTGCCTTGTGAGGGAATGAATATATTTTAAGAGAAAATCTAGAGCGTTTCAGGGTAATCAGGGTCGTAGACCATGTTCAGTCGAATGCCTGAAAGATCTAAGATCACTTCTGCTCGGGGATTACAGTCATGCGTTTATTTCTTACCTTATGATCTTAATATATACACTTGTTACTAATGTAACCAAATAGCGCGGGTTACTGTGCCACGATTAAAGGTCTTGAGCCCCCTCAATCATTCTTTCCGCTATCATTAACACGCTGCGCTATAAAGGTTCCTTCACATTACACTATTTTTTTGGCCATCTGGCTTTTGCGCTGTAGGTTTGCCGTCGACATACTCAGAAGCCTTCCAAAAGTTACCTAAACGAAGTTTTTAGACTGTCCAAAGACGTCATCACGTCTAACGACTTTCTAAGACCTATGAGTACAATTTAACTTCCATTCCGAAACACGGAAGCGCATAGTTGTTAATAATACCAGCTGGTTCATCTATCTATTTAGTGAATTCCCTGAAAGTTGCTAAACTTAGAACTAGGCCGTTAGTTAGCTTGCGCTCTACCCAATCATCATCATCACTCGAATGCCGTGAGTGACACCTGCTTGCGATGGTTATGACGGTGGCACCTCGTATGTACATTATGGTCGCCAGCATTCCCCTGCCTTGCTGGCCACCGAACCGGCATAGTGTGTAGGATCTCTAACAGGGCATTGGGCAGAACAGCTCATTTCGGTAGGTTAAACACTATAGAAAAAACTTTCGAGCTTATCTGAATATCTCGATGCAACCTACCTGCTCATAATTAGCGACATTGTCTGTGACGATTGTTGCAACAATGTATAAGATGATTCGTTGTGCCGTGCACTCTCATCAATTTCACTCAGGGGCTCATTTAAATAGTGGTTAGTCAAGAGAAAGAGCGACCTTGTGATCTTGAGACGATCTCGGTGGATTGGCGGATGAGTTTTCCGCTGAGTTCAAGATTTTCGAGCCGGGAATATATTTGCATAATCTCAAGCATTTGTTCCGACTCTAGATAATTATGTAATAATGATTTAATAGTGCTTGCAGTTTCTGAATCATAAATATTCTTGGCGTCTACACGGAAATATCTGTTAGCAGTTTAGCGTAGGAACTATCATCTGGTAGAATGTTTTCCATCCTTATTTCAAGGGCTGAATTTACGCCCGGTTTTAACACTAACCTGTAATCTTTAGTTTCTCAGGTCCATCGCTGGAACTTTTTTGCTCAAAGTTTGATTGGGAATGGTGCGCTGCAATCATATTAATATTATAATTGCGAAATTTTGGATGATTGTTTTTTTGTTATGCAAACACGTCGTAACTAATTTTGATAAAATAAAAGATAGATGGCTTATGACCTGAATTGATACACTATTTTTTATCTGCCATGCGAGCAGAGTGATTCAGACCGATTAAAAATGCATTGAATAAGCTTATTCGGGTTAAAAATTCCTCATATCTAAATCATTGAGCTTAATCCTATAAATAGGTATACTATTTGGGCATAATTATTATCATATTTTAATTAAATGATTTTTTATGTGATCCAAACCTGGGTTTGAGGATCTTGGAAATGCTTCCACAGACCATAACGAAGCTCCCAATCCTCAAAGAATAAAGTGGGCTTGTTCCATGTCACATGATGGCGACCAATGTTGTAATATTGCATCAGGGGAGGGTTCAGTTGAGGGGCCTCCTTCGCCCGTCGTGAGATTATCTGGTTCACGTACCGGTAGAGTAATTGAGCCTTGTGGACCCAGCAGATGAGTGACATGATGGAGATGACGATGGCGTGCAGCCAATACCTGATAATATAGCAAAAACTTAAAATTTTGAGGATGTACTCCTTTTTATGTGTAGGGGTGCATTAAGAAAAGATTTTTTTTTACTTAAATCATCCCTTTACCAGTGGAAGTTGAAGTCTGTTTGGAAATAATTTCACGTGAACAAAGTCCACAAGTTTGTTATGTTAATAAATCTAGCAGTTAGAGCCAGCAGATGGTACCTGCATGTAGCGGATAGGTTTTCTTCCTTGATAGCGTAGTCCTGGATAGCCATGACCATGCAAGCAGCTGCCGCGGCCGTCAATCCACACGGCACTTCCAGCACTATCAGGCAGATGACAGAGAACAAAGACTTCAGGTTCGCAGTGCTGCTGCAGTGCAGTTTCACAGCCTTCAAGAAGTATTCGTGCAAATTCTCCCTGTGATGACGGAGAAACGCTTTGTCAGCTTTCTCGTAGAAACCAATCTTCAAACGCACCTGTCGTTTTAAATTTATCAATGACGGTTTTTAGCTTGAATTTTCACGAATTACTTGCAAATCCATATATGGACATACCTGAGAAAACTCGTAGTATATCGAAGGAACCATCAGAAAAGGTGCATTGTTCTGTCTATCTAAAAATCTGTGTAAAAGGCGGCTGCCAATTAGACTATGTAAAGCATTCTGTGATCCGACCAGCCCACTTATAACATACTCAAACACTCCATCGTGAAAACTATTCGGATATGATCCTACTTTGTATAACTTCGCTGCATGATCCAGAAGGGAGGAAAATTCTAAGGCGTCATCATCGAGCATTCTGACCATGGAAAACCAGTTCAGCATCGTAGCTATTATCAGAAATCGATGGTTATTCTCTACTCTTTCAAAGATCCGGCGAAGACAAACATCAAAGCCCTTTTTCAGATAACCGTACTCGGGAATGTTATTTTCACCTTTATCAATACTGTACGCAAAAAAATCTAGTAGCCTCGTTACAAACGGTAGTAATTTTTGTTTGGTGATAAACCAGTTGCTACTCTTCAGCAGCTCGTAAAGGATCCTCATACGATGACGGGCGGATTTCACATCGTTGAACAGAACGTAATGGATATCTGTCAGCATTATGTTGAATAAAGTAGTTTTACCTCTATTGAAATAAAGAACGACTTCCAGAATTTGACCGACAAAGTTTTCAAACGGCCATAATTGAACATCAGAAAAGAATTTCATGGTTATTTTTATAGTCGTTTCACTGCGTTCAGGATGTAACTGGTTCATCGTTTTCTGGAACACAGACTCTGCTTTGTGGAACTGCCTTTTCCCACTCCAGCACCAGTATCTTGAGGTTAGTCTGCTCAGTTTGAGCCGCATGCCGAAGTAGTAGATTAAGGTTAGAGAGCAAAGAAGCAGTTCTTGAAAGTCAGAGTCCTGGAGGTTTCTCCTATTGGTGTGCTTCAGAATAAATTCTAGGTTCTTTATGGCGTTGACTTTGCTTTGGTGGAAAGCGGCATTGAGATCCATCGGCATGTATGAATGGTGCAATTGGTTTATTTTTTCTTGCAGATCCACGCCAGTAAGCATTGGCTGTTTTGTGGACTTGATCATTTTTGCGTTTCTTTTCTTGACCAAAACTTAGAAAAATAATTTGCCACACATAACCACAAAATTGAAGACAGTAATGACATTACGTTTCGTTAAAATGGAAGTCTTGTCTAATTTCCATAATCCCACAGAAAAAATCACTTTCAGTTCCCGAACTTTACGCCATCCTTAACACTTATGGGTATATAAAAAATAGTTAACGACCTATTCTCAGACCTACCGAACATACACAAAAAACATCAAAATCGGCCAAGCCGTTTCGGAGGGGTTTGGCTACAAACACTATGAGTGTGACAAAAGAATTTTATATATTAGATTTGAAGAGATATTTCAAGTACAAGCAAACTTATCTATTGCCCATTTACTTTACCAATTATTTTATAATTAATAAATTTATAATTTTATAATTATATAATTTTAATTACTTTTATAATTACTTTACAATGCCAATTTGATTAATCCTGAAAAATGTTCAACTTGTAACAATTTTTGTATCGTTTAAAACTAAGGATTTTTTTTATTTTTAATCCTTTGATAATTGCAATGCTACACGCAGATAATAGAGGTCAGTGGACTAAACTAAGAATAAATTAAATTCAATGAAAAAAAAAATTCATTCAGGCAACCTGATTTAAAAAAATGTAGCGTGTTTTATGACAAAATAATTAATATTAATTACATACTTCGTAGAATTTCAACTAAGATCTACGGCTGCTACGGCGTAGACTCAATATTAGAAATAAATTTCCTGTTCGAAAATATTTTTTATTAACAAGATTTTTTGAAATCCTTCTCAAACTAGCACGCTATCACCTATCACTCGTTTTCTTCTCCACCTTATACCACGTCCTCGTGGGGTCGGGTCAACAAATGAGAACAGATGTTGCAAATTGATTTGGCTTGAGATGTTTTACGGTCGCCTGCCTGACGTCAACCCTTCTTGGGGATGATGCAACTTTGTCGGCGTCGGCGGAGGGATGGACACATCGACTACATAGCCTAATAGACGCCTAATGGCTTCATTTCTTCAAACAAACAACTCTGTCAAGTCAGTGAGGTATGAGGTACGGGGGGAGCCGCAAAAAGCATTCTAATTTCAAAATGACGTGATTCACTAGGGATGGGAAGTGTTGACATGAGTTGTCGATAGCAGTCAGAGGCACGTCCAAATATTATATTTGGCACATACCCACATTTTGCAGTAGTTAGCAGTCCATACGTGACAGGTTGCAAGCCCATCGCCGCTTATAAAAATACTTACTAGGTACTGGTTTCCTCACGATGCGATGTTTTCCTTCACCATTTTAAACACGTGTTTAAAATGGTAAATGTATAAATATCAATTGCTGTTCGTTAGTCTCGCTAAAACTCGAGAACGGCTGAACGGATTTATTTTATCTTGGTCTTTAAATATTCGTGGAGGTCTATGAAGGTTTAAAAGGTGAAAAAAAAATCGAATAATTGCCGAGAAAACCTAAAAACAGCCCTTTTCTTTTTCCCATACAAAAGTTAAAAGAACGTAGAGTCCATTTGAGCTTTATTAGGTTTGATAGTACGGGAACGGGAACGGGATCGGGATCGGGATCGGGATCGGGAACGGGAACGGGAACGGGAACGGGAACGGGAACGGGAACGGGAACGGGAACGGGAACGCGAACGCGAACGCGAACGCGAACGCGAACGCGAACGCGAACGCGAACTAATTCTAAAGCGATAATATGATAAATGCGAATAGCAAATAGGTTACTTTACTTCATATCCATGTAGGTACAACGCGAGCGAAGCCGCGGACGGAAGCTAGTTGGCAATAAGTAGTTTTACTAGTTAGGTCCAACTGTTGTTGTTACTACTATGTAGGTTTATCGATCATCAATTATTGAGTAGTGATACAACACTATTGACTTTATTGACACTATCGACAAGGAAAGAACCAGTCTAACTTGAGCTTGTGGTAATGGTTTTTTAGCATAAACAGACGAGATGTGCACGGGTCAAGGAAGTGGTCGGTACTACTGCAGGTTTGACGCGCGGTATTTTTTATCGGCCGTATAAGACTGACCTTTTGGATGTCAATGTTCGCCTTGCATGCGGTGTCTTTTTGGGCTGTGTAGTCGATGGATGGACATGACTGACATGACCTCTATCACCTGACACACGATATTAAATTGTCATCGGAACTTGACAGGTATGCAAAGTTTTTACTCAATCGAACTACATAGTTACTAAGGAGTTTCATTGTGTCCGTTAAACAGCTGGATTGGTGTGTAAGTGGGATTATTGATGTTTGACAGGACAACGTCTTTCGGGACAGCTATTTTTATAAATGTTAGTAATTTTGTTCCTATCCTGTACACTCTTTTTCTTTCACTAGATTGCTATAGAGACAAGGCGACTTCGGGATTTCTAGAGGGTTTGACTAATGCTCAAATTTTGTAGTAGGCGTGACATGCTGCAAGCTGCAAGCCCGTAAATCGCTTTTGATAATGACTGACCTCACAGCTCAGTTAGCAGTACCTAACTTGTCTCGCGCTTTAGGATGCTGGTTCGATATCTCGACTAACAGTTGTGTCATAATATAGATAGATTGTAAGTCTGAATGTTATAACTTATAAGGTATAAGCACGTTGTTATGTATAAAAATAGTTACTATTTAATTACCTTTATTATTATTTTCCTAACTAACTTGTAAGTGGTTCCAGTAGGTTTTGGTTTGGGGCTAGATCGTGCTATAACAGTTGCTAGTTAGCAGCATAGCTAGCTCGTTCTGCTTCCAAGTAGTAAACATAAAAAATATATTTAAAAAATAAGCCATTCCTTACATAGGGCACCAGTTCATGAATGAGATTTGGCTGTTTTTATTGCAAAATAGTTTGATTAAAAAATAGTTTTTTTAAAGGCATCTCAGGCAATAAAAACACTCAAAACTTGCCGTGAGACGTTGGGGAACCAAAAAAATGAGAGCAGTAGGTACATGGCAGTACCGTATCTTACGAGTACCATCAGAGCGTGAAAATTGAGTTCTCATTACAAATAAGTGATTGAATGAATAGTACCAGAGGTATCGAGAACACAATGAAAGTGTTTTACGTAATACTAGTTAGGTACTTCCCGGAGTTCCGAGTCCGAAAGGCCAGGGGAGGGGGGTTGGGGGGGAGGGTCGGTGCGTTCGTGCAATAAGAGCAACATGCCACTGCATGCCACTCGGCCCGCTTCGCCAATCTAAACAAACCAAGTAAAACTGCTTATCACGATTACGCTATGCTATAGGTACCTACACCTACCTCGACAATCATGCGTTACGTTCTGTTACACTTTCGTTACGTCACAATAAGCACTACGAAGCTCTCATTTACTTTCAGGCACTTGGTGAATGAACTATTGGGTGCATTGAAACCATTTTATAAATTATAATGTATTTACTCAGTTGAACGCACATCCTTAAACTATCAGTCTTCGATATCGTCTTACCTAAATAAACATCGATAATAAGCATAAATAAGTGTGAGAATAAATTATATGATTACGATTTATTGGTGGGATGTGAAATGTGTAACTTTATGATTTATTGTTTGCTGTTTGGTTTGTTATCCGCGGCAATGGTCATCTGCTGCGGGACAGAGTAAGCGGACTGCGCGAAGGTCTGCGCGACGTACGGGCCAGGGCCCACCTGTTCTTGCAGCTTCTCCGCCTCCTCGGGCGCCACGGGGCACATGCACGGCACTAACTGCACGTGTTGCAGAGACACCGGTGTCAATGACGCGCCCGCTGGCACGCTGATCGGGATCGGCGCCAAGTTCTGCTGAATCTGCATGTTTTGCATGTTCTGCATCTCAGCCTGCGCGTACTGAGGGCTCTGCATCTGGTAGAACTTGCGCGAGTCGTACGGAGAGTACGCGTACTGGTATCGGAAGGCTGGTGGCATCGGCTGCACCCACTTCTGCTGCGACACCTGCCTGCTGGAACAACGGATGATTATAAATCTCTAATCGCAGATCATAGAATTCGCTAGCTCAACCGAGTGCGGAAACTGTTGCTTCCGCTAATTCGTAGCAAGAAACATACATTCAAAAGCATAATACAAAAAAAAATGCGTCAGGTTGTCATAGAGTAGGAAGGCAGTTTTTATATTATTTTTTTCAATTGCTTATATGCTATTGCATGACAACAGTCTTAATATATACTGATAATTACACAGTTAAGCGGTGTGAGTTCCTGGTTATTTATTAGTTAAAAGAATTTTGTTATAATAGAAGTAACAATCAAATTTATATGATGAATTGAGACTTAAGATTAGGTAAAGACTTATAGTCATATAATAGTTACAGAAAAACATTCGCTATGTAATTCGCAATATCGTAATAAATTAATGATTAACTAATATCATACTAATATAATATTATTATAACTGTGATACATACGAAGAGTCTGATCCCCATTTCAGAAAAAAACCTTCAGACGACGCCATCAATGCCAGCAGCAAAAACAAACCCATCTGTAACAAAATATCAGGATTAAATACGAGTACCTACTTATTAAATTTCAATACGAAGCTAGTTTATTTCGGAGGTATGGTAGGTACCTCCTAAAGTTTTGAGTACTTAATGAGAAAATGTTTTAAAATTCACTACCTACGACTTGATAAAATAAGTGCAAACATTACATTTGGCAAATGCCCATTTTGCAGTATTGCATACGTGATAGGTTACGAGCAATTAATAATAAATAAAACATATAGGTACCTAAAGTATTTCACATATTTACCTATAAGCCCTTTTAGGCTTTTAGTTGTTTTGGTAAATAGTTTGTATAAAAATCTTATAACAGACTCAGACCTATTACAGCATCTTATAATTCTAGGCCTCCATTTAGATCAAGGCCCTTCGAAAAACTCAATCTGTATACTTGGTTTCAAACTCACTTCCTGGCGGGCTATAGTTGTATAAAAAAATAAATGATGGTCATGTCCTGTCATGCTAATTTCCATGAAAATATTAGACCCGTGCGATGGCGAGATGGCCCAGCTATATAAATTGATTGATATAAAACTAGGCATCAGCATTTCTTGAATTTCTTCTTAGTACCTACCGACTCATCATTAGAAAACTCATAGTTCGCAAAGCAGTTTAAATGTCTTAAAATAAAAAGTCAACACAAAAAACCAAGGAAAAAGAAATGAATTTACAAGGATTCGAAGAGTAAAAAACAATCAAATAGGCTTTTTTTGATTACCCACTAATAACTGCGCATAGGCGCAGTTTGCCCAAGTAACTATCAATGTTTTTAGGGTTCCGTACCCAAAGGGTAAAAACGGAACCCTATTACTAAGACTTCGCTGTCCGTCTGTCTGTCCGTCTGTCTGTCTGTCACAGGGCTGTATCTCATGAACCGTGATAGCTAGACAATTGAAATTTTCACAGATTATGTATTTCTGTGACTGCTCTAACAACAAATAATAAAAACAGAATAAAATAAATATTTAAGGGGGGCTCCCATACAACAAACATGATTTTTTTGCCATTTTTATAGATAATGGTACGGAACCCTTTGTGCGCGAGTCCGACTCGCACTTGGCCGGTTTTTTTAGTTTATTATTGTATCTTCATAGGTACTTACTTCATTTTCTAACGAAACACCCACAAGATTGATGAGTTTTTGTTTTACAATTGTTATGGTTCTAACAACACAATTATGCGTTTTGTAATTATAGGTTTATGATAAACACACGTCAATCATTCCCTCCTCGATATAAACAAAGTATAAGAATACTTAGATAAACTTTGGAATTTTAATGAGGATGGGTTTGAAATAGTAATTAGTCCAAAATAGTCGCTGCGAACAAAGAATAATGTCAACTCATTAGAAAGCAACATTATAATACACCTGGCTATATTTTGTAATTCTGGGAACCACGACAATCAAGAATCTAGCGCTCCGGTGAATAGACACATTATAAAGTGATTTGAGTGGATCCATAGCTAATCGTTAAATAGAGCGTAGGAGTCCCGAAGTCATAAATATTTTATTCCCATCTCATCGCTCCGCCCGTTGGCCATAAACACTAATTTTCTATTGGAATAACTATTCGATTTAATAGCTTCTCAGTGGGCGTTAGGTTATTATGTTAAATACCTACCTACCCAATATATTGACTTCTTACTTAATTAAAAATGATTCTTTTCACTTTACAGTTTATAAGTCTACACTAGGTACTATTTGTATTTTCGTTTGTAATAGAGACAAAAAAAACTAAACAACCAATTTTAAAAAATATTTTATCTATCAAATGCTACATCATCAGAGAGCAACAGAGGCTACATATTATTTAAAAAAAAGAGAGATCTCCACTAAATTACAATAATGTAATCTAAGATATTTAAGGTACACCCGTGTCAAGACGGGGGGAACTGCTAGTATTACATAAAATACATTGGTGCTTTAAATTAACCTATAATAATATGTAGAGTGGTCGCTACGCAGATCAAAGTAGGTATAATAAAGTGTTCAAACCTTAAACTTTTAACATTACTCGTAGTAAAGATGTATTTAGGTACCTACATACTTATACCGACATAATTTTACTTTATAGTTAGGTGTCGCTAAAATAATGTGTGTTACTTACTACTTACTTACTAGTAATAAGAAATTTAGTTTTTTTTTGGCTAATTACTAATTATTACAATTCTGCCAATATCCTTTTCATCTTTGTTCGTAAACCTGGATAAAGATAGTAGAGTAAGAATATGGCAGGTGTCTTAGAACGAGAAATAAAAGGAGTAGTCTATCATTATAAGTCGATGCCGACAGGCACTGCGACAGGTGGCAGTTGTCACAATAAAGACCAAAAGTGACTTGCACATTTCAATAGGGATTCATTGACAGTTATTGACGCTTTGGTAAATAAGGAAGTTACCAATATTGTGGTTACCTATTATTATGACAAACAACTGAGTAGTCCGAGTGCCAAGCAGTGGGACGAGCAGCTGATAATTTAATTTATTCAACAAAGAATAATCATCACACATTTCTATGGGAAAACGATATATAAAAGGTACATATTTCGGTGTACTTTATTGATCGATTTAGGAATTTATTTTAAATTTTAGGATAATCTCTAGCTGCCACTGTCACGTATAGAATGCATAATTTAGGCATGTGCCAAACGTAATGTTTTTTGAAGATCACAATCATCTTCCATTCTTGGGGATTAGGTACAGTCCTGAAGCTATTTATTTGTTTTTTTTTTGTACATGTTCACTATTTCTTTAGTTACGCAAACAGTATTTAAGTAATTTAATTGATTATGAGGGTGCTTAAAAAGAAAATTATAGGGGGTTGAATGGCCTAAACTGCTTCGATAAAAGGATGGTACAGCCGTGCCGCTTTTTTGCTCGACTTGGCGGTGACACTGCCGTTCCCCAAGATGCCTAGTTCTATTATTTTTTATGACTGGTTTTCCTGAATGTCATTGAGTTCCAAATATCGGTAAGTTGATATAATTTGTATTATTAAAAAAAAAAAAAAAAAAAACCGCATGAGAAACCATAAATGCCGCATCAATAATTTTAATTTTCTTATTTTCTGTTTAAAATATAATAAATCATTAAATATCTGATTTAACAAATTTATGTTATATTGAATATAAACGCATTAATATCCTAAGAAGTCTAGAATATTACTAAAAGTCCTGGAACGACTGAAAACAGAACATAAATCAAAAGCACTCACCATTTTATTGGAATCCGGATACATCACACTTGATCAAGGACAACAAAACTGAATAACCAGTGGAAACGTTCACCCCCTGCGAGTCTTAATTCAGAACTAAGGATCGTAGTCGAAAAAGGAATTATAGGGCTTAACACAAAAAAGGCTCGTTATTTCGGGAACGACGATGCGTGCACCCACTCCGGACACGGAATGACCGATCCCAGGAGTCCAATCGTTTTTTATACACGGTATCAGAAACATTCCGTCCTAAAAAGCCGGTCCCCGACCTCAACATAATAATAATCTTATTAACATATCTATATAGTACTCTCTATCTTTACTTAGAACGTACCGTTATATTAGCCCTACTTTAAAAAGGAGTTTAGTAGACACTGGCCACTTAAGATAATTTCACACTTTTTTCGTGGAGCGGCTAAGTGTTTTGACATGGTTTTCGGGGGGAGGGTATCGGTTTGAACGGCTGAGTGGCGCTCCGGTTCGACACCCGCTGATACGGGCTGGGGAAGGATGTGCCCGACACTCGTGTCGAATCGAGACGTACGAGTAGGTACCCATTCATTACTAAAACCCCGGTTTACTTTTCTCCTTTGTGTTACAACTCTTTCAAGCGTTAAATCCATGAAATCGATATAGGCTTGTACCTACGATTTTTATTGAATACGTTAACAACGTGAATACTTTGTCAGCACGATTTTACACGATTGATTGATTATTTTAAGACTGTCGAACGATGACAATAAATAACGGCTCACGGACGACTTTTATCCCCGCCTCGGTAACATCCTTTCAGATGCTTGAAGATATCAAACGGGTGTAGTCAAAGGCATGACCGAACATTATGCCATATTATTGGAGTCAGATTATTCCTTACTGATAGCCGTAATTGCCTTACAAAGGTACCTACTGGGTATAATTTGGTTTCCAAGTTTTTATTTTAGCATTCAATTCTAAAACTACGGAGGGTGCAGCGGAATTGAGGTGCAGAATTGTCACGCGAACGAAGTCGCTATTACATAGGTACTTTATCTTTGCTGTCAAACAAAATCTTTAAAGTGATATGTAAAATGTTTGGTTCTTTATATTTGCTGACGTCTATCCGGATAAGACTGAAACACTTTTTCAGTCTTATCCGGATAGACGATAGATAAAACTGCATTATGTTGAAAATATCGAACTTAAAAAGAAACTGTCTATAATTTATTTGGCTAGTATGATTATCTAACGAATTATATGAAAATGAAATGTTTAGCTATTCATATTTTTTATTATAAACTAAACTAGTGCTTTTGAAGAGCCAACTTTAGATAATAAATCTATTGAGAAAAGTTTCACCAATCGTGTTTCTGTCTATAATTTATCTAGATTATATCCTTAAGTTATCTTTGTCATAAAAAACAAAACTGTATGTTTTGAGGTTATTGAAAATAAAACGATTCTGCTATCATCAA
This sequence comes from Hydriomena furcata, assembly GCA_912999785.1. Classification (NCBI taxonomy): domain Eukaryota; kingdom Metazoa; phylum Arthropoda; class Insecta; order Lepidoptera; family Geometridae; genus Hydriomena; species Hydriomena furcata. The sequence continues at coordinate 9,803,310 of OU538821.1, forward strand.
AAACGTTTATGACTCATCCTAATATTTTTGTTATTTAGCTATGGCGTTATGAGACGAAGAGCGCGTTGATGTCTTTTGCTTATAGAGTATGGTTGGCGCACTGGTACATGTGAAATAAATTTTCTTTGAACCTACTTGGGTCTCATAGAATTCTTTCTAGGTAGGCATGCCCACAATACTTTATTAAACTACTCTAAGGCATAACAAACAAGCAAATGACAATGCGGCACGTACCAACCCTATACCTACTTGTAACAAAACACTAACTCGTAGATCTCAAATACACTAACCGCGCACGTCCAATGCACTGCTTTGCGTCCCTATTAAGCCTTTATAATGCGCTTGTAATTTCACCGGCAACCATACTTTCACAAAGAAATACCTACTCTTCAAAGGTTGTCACGTGGCATGATTGGACCAGTAACAAATTCTGTCGAGAATATTTTACTGCACATACCTAAGCATGATGAAATCTTTATTGTCGAAAACAGCCAAATGAATGAGGTATTAAAAAGAACACATTTTATTTACACTTAGTGATCGTCTCTTGATCTAAAACGTTACGTCTATGGGGCGCGGTGCAAGGTTCTACTTACCTAATCTGGGGGCACGGCAGTGCCCCCGCCAAGTCAAGCAATAAAGCGGCACGGCTGTACCATCCTTTTCTCGAAGCAGTTCAGGCCATTTTCGACCCCCTATAACTTCGTTGTGGATAAAACTAGAAGCCTGCATTTTCAGTAACCAAGCAGTCACTATATAAACACGGTATATTTCAAATTTCATTCAATTTGAACCAGTAGTTTAAGAATTATAACTAGTCAAAGTTTCCTATTTTGTCACTCACTCACTCACTCACTCACTGACTGACAGACCGATCATCAAAAGTTTAAGGCACTTCTAGCAGACATAGAAGCTTCAAATTTGAAACACAATTAGTGTTTAGTGTAAAAATCCTAAAAAAAACCTGCCAAGTGCGAGTCGGACTCGCGCACGTTGAGTTCCGTACCATTATCTATAAATCGCGTTTGTTGTATGGGAGCGTTTGTTGTTTGTTGTTTTTAGTTTTTGTTGGTATAGCGGCAACAGAAATACATCATCTGTGAAAATTTCAAGTGTCTAGCTATCATGGTTCATGAGATACAGCCCTGTGATAGACAGACGGACAGACATACTGACAGACAGACAGACGGACAGACGTACAGATGGACAGACGGACGGACGGACAGTGGAGTATTAGTAACAGGGTTCCGTTTTTACTCTTTAAGCACGGAACCCTAAAAAGTATCTACAAAAATAAATGAGATGCCATCAAAAACATAACTTGTAAAAAAAGCCAAGTCTCGCAACGCAACTCAGTTCTTCTACCGTAAAAAGTTGTGAGATCCATGTAATACCAAGTCGGTTAATTTATTCAGTTCCTACTTTAAGGGTCCTTCTGACTTATGTTATTACGTAATTAGCTAAATTTACCCTTTACGTAATAACTTAAGACAGAAGGACCCTTAAAGTAGGGATTGAATAAATTAACCGACTTGGTATTACATGGATCTCACAACTTTTTACGGTAGAAGAACTGAGTTGCGTTGCGAGACTTGGCTTTTTTTACAAGTTATGTTTTTGATGGCATACATTCTACTGATTCTACATCCAAATGTAACTTTTGTCTGTACTCTTTTTTAGATAAACTTATCTGTTTTGCGAGTGTTCGTGATTGACTAGATGCCGCATGTTAGTATTTTCTTAAAACAAAAACCGTGTAAATATTTAGGTAAATAAATATTCAAGTATTATTTTGTAGGTATAGGGTACTCTGGTAGGGTAGGTACTCTGAGCTTTATCGTAATATTAGGATGCAAAACATAGACATAATGTCTGATAATAAATAACGCGTTTGATTAAAGAACATTTTATTTGAAAAAAAAACCAACTTATTATAGGAGTACAGGTAGGTAGGTACTTAGTAAATTCTAGATTATTTCAAAACAGAAGGAACATAGTAAGGTGTAACCTAATGTACCTACTTACAATATTATATTATGTAGGTATGCCTACCTGGTACCAATTACCTCATCTCTTTCCACTTTTGTAGCCTTGGGTTTGACCCTGTACCTACCTCTGCCTAAATACCGACACTGAATGGATTTGACAGAAAAGCAAAAAAGATATATTTTTAGAATTATATGATGTTGGTACAAAATGAATGATTATCTTATTTATCATTTATACATTCGCATGATAGCTCGCCAAATCTCACTCTTCCTCGTCCAATTCATCAAAGTTGAATCTGCGCTTACCATCAAATCTGAAACCGTATGCCGCTGCATTTTTGACGTCAACTAGCGCCGGGTTGCGGTGCTTGAAGAAACTACCGTGCCCGTGCGCAGGCCTTGACGATCCGTTAGGGACCCCGTGCGCCTCGCGGGGATAGAAAGCCTCGAACGTACCGTCAGATGGCAGCACGCCCTTCAGACCGCCGTCCTCCGGATCGTACGGACGGCACAAAGATGGCGCTACCAGCGCCAGCACAAACAACGCACGGAGCATCTAAAACAGAACAGCACTTGAGTTATGCACCACCACAGACAAGTATATACAATAGAAATCTGTTACGTACGATGATGGGTCCGGCGAGTGGGTCTCGATGAGGTCGGTTACGCAATGGCTAGTGCGGTGAGCGGAGGGAGGCAGTCGGTTACCTTGAGCGCGGGCTCATGCTAAAAGGCTTGGTGACGTGCGCTCCGATTCCGCAACAATGCTTTCCAGTCGTCTGGCCGATACTAACGCCTTTGTTGCCGACTGTTCACACACTGGTACATTGCACTGTTACCCGCATGTATATACACTAATACGTTTTCAATGCGTAATTGTTTAGCACTAACACTTTAGCAGGCTCTGCTTAGAAAAGTTTTTCTCCCTTCGAAGATTATATTTTAAATTATTGGTAATCATAATACTCCTACTTATAAATAGGTAGGTACTTAGGACATCGATCAGACATGGTAACCAGACACGTCCAACAGATAGGTGCCCACATTTTGCAGTAGGTAGGTACATAAACTAAAGGTAATGAAAAGAAACAACGGATTCCCACATATCATCTTTAATGAAAATAGTTTTTCCTTAAAATCTTACAGCAGTCTAGATAAACAAAAAGTACATTTAGGGACAAGAATATGTAACTTAGGTAACATGGACATACACGTTTGTCCACATTGGTACACTATGCAACTCCATGGCTGCACCTACCTACCACTCGATTTAAAATATTTGGATAGTATTGTCTCATTTGTATAATGCATTCACTCTTGGTCTGTCTTAGGAGCCTATTTATGTGTTTTAATTTTGAGCGCAACCGATATATTAAATTTAGAAAGTTTACATCATTAATTAAATCTCACACTAAGATCTACAGGCGCTTAAGCGAGCCAAAGACGTGAAAACTATTTGATTTAACAGTTTCATCAAACTGTTTGATCAAATAGAAATACTTAAATTCTTTAATTTCTTCTTTGTTGGCAACTCATTATTGATCAACACACATTCATGCCAATTTGACTGTTTTAACCATACTGTTGATCAAATTACTTGAACGTCTATGGCCGGCATTAACCTTGAAGATATTAAAAGGGGAGAGCAGGTTATTCTGATGCCAAATTAAACTAAACATGGTCAGGTCACAAACTGCGAAAGAATAACATTTCATAGCATAAAATGAGTCGTAATCGAATTGCACAATCAAGTGATACTAGTAAATTGTTGTTACCGAACTATTAGGCATATTATTTCTCCTATGGTACCTATTCAAATAGGAATGCGAAACTTTGTGATTTTGTATATCAATCACGCTGTTCGTGACCTGGAATAGCAGAATAGTATTTAAGCAGCAGCCTTATTGCGTAAGCTCACTAGAAATCGGCTTCAACTGACAAAATACAATATGTTTTTGACAGTTGCGCAATAGGGCTGCAGAAAACGCGGGAGAAAGCTAGTATGCTTATAACATAATAATTTAAATCTTACAATGTGTATGGTAATATACCACATACACGTTTATTGAATTAGTTAAACCGACTTGTACCAATTAATTTATTATCACATAACAATTAGGTAAACATAGCAATAACACAGAATATAGTCTAAAAACACAACTGGATTGCGCATCTACTGGTAATTGATAAAAATAAATAATCGGCTAAGTAAGAACAGGCTTTGCAAAATCAGAGTATTTTTTGCACAGCATTTTTTTATAATCTTTGTGACTTGAAATTTTTAAAGTAAATTTTTACGGCATCAGCCCTTTTATTTTTAAGTTCTGCTAACGTCTCATACGATTTATTAATAAATTTTGTGTGGTAACAAAGAAAAACTAAAAATATACTTATATAATTTTATATCTAATTATCGAAACAATGATTCGCGCACAAATCTCTAGACTAAGCTTTTGATTGAAATTCCCGTGACAGAACAAGAGTGATCTTAAAAAGTTATTTTTCCCCTTTTAAGGTAGGGTACCCTAAAAAAATACTTTTGTTTAATAAATAGCAGTTTATGGTGCAACCTAAAACGTGTGCAATAATAAAAAATATTATTATTAATTCCATTTTGCTTAGCGTAAAATTATACTATTTATTTCTCAAAGCGATTAAGCTTTATAAAAAAAAAATAATCATGATTTTATACAGCACTAGTGGAATTACCCTAGTGCTGTTTAAAGTCATGATATTAGGTCAACTATTATTTTTTTGAAGAATACGGTTATTTTAGTCCAATTCATTCTATGTGGTATCAACACTAGCTTTACTATCATGGTGTTGTAGATAAGTACATAATAACCTAATAATTATATAATATTATATTGCGTAAATTTGTGTATATTTTTGTAGTTCGCGTCCTAACAGCTGTAAAATACTTGTAATTGGTAAAAGGCAATCAGTTTCAGTACAATTCTCATTAAAGTGGGGGGGGGGGGAATATAAACATATCTAATGGTAAGTACTGTAAGTAGTCTATTGTGTAGCCTATGAGTAGTCTATGGTACTCTATGGTGAAAATGTAAGGAATTATATATAGTTACACAAAAGCATAGCATTCCTATTGCACTGCTAAACGATTAACTACCAAAAATAACTTGGGTAATATTTAAATACTGATATTTACGTGCGACTAGCAACTTTCGATCGCTGAAGCGAAATAAACGTTTTTTATATTATATGTGTTATCATGTACATAAGACTGGACAACAATACTATATAATAAATTGATCTATATTCTTACAAAAACCCGCAATGAAATATATAATAGTTTGTAAAAAATATGTTAGTTATGTAAATACGAGTACCTATTGTTACAATTAACAGATGTAAAGTAGGTATATTCAATATTATCTGACAGGTTAAGAATATTTTATATGTACCTAAGTTATTCCTGATATATTATTCAAAAAAGTTTCCGATTAGCATACAATATTAATTACACTTTAGTTTATTATCACAAGGTAGGTATCATTAGTTTGTGAATGAATGTAGATTATAGGATTATATATATACTACTTAAATATCATCATAATCCCTCACGTAATATTATCTAGCACATAAGCCAACACATAGTAATAGCGATAACTGTACATTAGTGGTATCATAACGAAAGAAAAATTCTGATATTATATTGAAGATATTATGAATGTTGATGTCTAAGCATTTTATATATCAATTCTGTTTTGGTTCATACAATTTGCTGCAGATGTTTGTAAACCGCCTATTTTATAATCAGATGAAAGAGGTCAGCTTTCATGACAAAGTTGTCATAAATAGACTAATTGTCGGTTAAAATCTCAAGTACTGTGCATACAAGTTTCACCATGAGGAGCAATAGAAGTTGGCTATTCTTGCTTCATCTAACGAATAGGCAACTAGCCTACTTGAGACTTTACTTGTAAGATTGTGAAAAAGGCGTAGTAGTGTTGGCCGATACGACAGCCGTCCCTATTGCCTGTTGGATGAATGAATACTGTTGTTGTATATATAAACCTAGCTGGTGGTATGCGTGTGTGTGCTGATGAACAACTGTGCCGATTCTGTTGTAATTTGCAACTTAATTTCAAAGTCAAAGTATATTTGATTCTAAAAAATAACAAGGATCACTTCCAATCGTATGCGCAAGGTGAAGCTACCAAGCCTAGAAGAATTAGGCAATAAACACGGCTATGATTGTTTTAGTAGCTAGTTTTAGTAATCGGACAAGGCAATGATGATAATGCTAAAATTATAGCCGTCCTTGCTTTTTAGTGCAGTCAATTTAGGTTTGTTTAGGATAATGCAACAGAATCGACACAGTTGAACTTTAATTTGAATGCTGGCAGCATTAATCAATTGTTGAATTTTTACTCGGATATATAAGCAACAAACTCACACTCAAACATGACATAATTATTACTAAAATTACACAATATAAAATTATTGTAGTTTAAAGCAATTAACTACAAATAACCATAGACATCGAAAATCCACCAAATGAACTCTAAGCGTAGGTCATCCTAAAATCCAGCAGTCATAAATATCATCACAATTACTTAAATTACTTTACAATTCTACACGAAGAATAATCTATGCTATTTTTAATAGAATTATGACTAAAATTATCGAGTTATCTATACAACCAAACATGTAACATAATGGACATCAAAATGGAAAAAAATATATTTGCAGAGTGTAGCAGAGACTGCTCCTAAAAATTATTGCAATTATCTTATTTTAACTATATTATTGTGATACCTAATTAACATTTCATAAGTTTTTGTATTGGCAGTGTACTCTTTTAAGATGTGATAAAAACGCATTATCTTAAAATCTATCAAACGTAAAAAGAAACTGTCTTTAATTTAAGCGACTAATAATATTAACTGTTACCTATACATTATTGAACTTGGGAGCTTAAATAAATCAAGTAGTTTTTAGGAGCCGTGTCTTTAGTTCGCATAAATAAATTCCTTAAGTTATCCTTGCCATTAAATCGAAGCTTGTGAAAATATAATAGACTAGCAGTTCGCCCCGGCGTCGCGCGGGTGTAATAATGATATTATAGGTAATTTTTTTACACCTTGGGTTACATTATCGAATTTTTCATAAGGATCCCTAATGAAACATTTAGTATCGCAGACTTTTTTTGTAGATATTGATGTCTTCTTTAAAACTGTAGTACATCACTTTGCTCTATTGTCAATAATTTCCGCAGCAAAAGCAATATAAGGATTTTTTTTGCACACTTTGGATTACATTATCGAAGTTTTCATACGGATCCCTAATATTTTTGAAAAAATTCTATAGCCTATGTTCATCAGAGATAATGTAGGATTCTAATGGTGAAAGAATTTTTCAAATCGGTCCAGTAGTTTCGGAGCCTATTCGATACAAACAAACAAACAAACAAACAATCAAATCTTTCCTCTTTATAATATTAGTATAGAAAAACGCGATCAGAAAAACAAAAGTACGATTCAGAACGTATCGGATTTGTTACGCGTGTGCCTGCACATTTTATAAGCAGTATTTTACCAGAACCTAGTCTTAAGTAACATTTATTTTACCATTTGATCCAGCTAAAATTATATCTTACTATTAAGTAATTGCTTAAAAGAACGCACAACTTCTTTATTCTAACACGCGCTTCTATTTAAAGTGTAAAAGTAATAATATAAGTTACCAGCACCCATGGACTACTTAGATTTACGCGAAGTACGGCTAATGAATGTGCCCTAACATAAAGCCGCGTTCAGATGGTGTGCGATATGAAATAGCTCAATAAAACAATCTCCAAAAAAAAACTTATATAAATAATAACCAGTTAGTATTCTTATAAGCAGGCTTGCGATTTTTCACGCATATGTTTTGTTCGGAAGTGCTTCCGACTACCCCGTTTAGTCGTCTTCAAGGATTTGAGCTCCTGTATGTCTACTGTACTTGAGGATTGCAGTCGTGATTATATATATTAAATATATATTTTATAAACAATAAATAATGAGAAAGCATGGTAGGAGTACTCGGGAGGATAGAGAAGGTTCGAAGGATTTGGGGGGAACCTTTGCCCAGCAGTGGGATGAAAAAGGAAAAGACAAAAAATAATAATGAATAGAACCACGACCGCAAATCCCAAGTACGGTAGACATCCTTTCAGATCTCAAGGCGTTTAGATCCTTGAAGATGTCTGAAGGGGGTAGTCGGTAGGACATAAGGATAATATAGGAATACATTTCTGATGACATATCGCCCACCGTTTGCACGTGTCGTCCGGCTTTCTTACGAACTCAAAACGGCTATAATTCAATTTCAAACATTATTTCTCATTAAAAACAATCTCTCCAAGTAATTGTTCCCATTAGTAGGCATAATATTTAATTAATATAAACATTAAAATATAACAAAGACATTGATATCAACGAAATAAATAATACATTAATAAAAATCACATTTAACTAAAAAATAATAATTATCATGATAATTATCTTATTTTAATTGCCCTACAAAGAGGGCGCCCTACGTTATGCAACAGTGACTATTCTGCATTGCGGGGCTAGCACGAATCACTATCGTATCGTCATCGTATCGTCAAAACGTCAAAACTGACACTTATTGTATTATATAAGTGTCAGTTTTGACTTTTTAAGATACGATGATGATACTGAAGTGATTCGTGCTAGCCCTCCAGCTCTCCGCAATGGAAGATCAATGGAATATTTAATACATTTCAATCATTTAAAAGAGAACAATTTCATCAATTTCGAACAATATTTTTACGAAAGTAGATTCTATCATACGAAGAGATCCTTAAGCATTGGTACTTTAGACCATAATTTTACATAAACCTTATATTTAATAAGGTACATAGTCCAAAAGCATGAGATAATTATTGCATGCATTTCTTGCTTCTCATTTAAATCGACAGTGCCTTAATCCTAACGTAATATTTCAACATTTTGATCATTAGAACTTCACACATCTGTAATACCTCTTATATCGTTTTCTAATAATTTATCTTTATAATGTAGAGACATTGTGTGCGTGTGCGCATTTGAGATTAGATTAATTTTTCCTTATTAACAAACATTGAGACTGAACTATTAACAATTTAATTAGTGTACTGATTTGTACATTTCCAGGCGCTTTAAATATAAAAAGACACAAAATTGAATAAGCGAATCGCCGCCTAAGTCTCGCTACGTCGAGATACTGCGACGATTTCTCATTTGAACCAGTAAATATTCTACAATTTGATCTACCATCTAAGCTGAACCTAACTCCCCAACGTTGACATAAAAAATCCAATATGTGACATACAACTAACTACACTGAAGGAAACGGATTATGCACCCTATATGATGACATCGTATTTTACTTCTAACTCTGTCGCGACGAACTGTCAAAAATGTAGTAAAATACGAACGTTCTTATTCTATTCACATTATAATCTAAATTAGCTTATACCTTAAAGTGATTAAGTTTAGTTATTTTATTTCACACATGTTTTACACTAGTGTCATATTGTTCTACATCAATTTACAATGACTAAATATAGCCTAATCTGCAAATATAGCTATTATTTTGGTGTGTAGTCGAAGGTGTACACAATCTGTTTCCGCTATTTGTATCTAATCAATAAAAATAGTAAATGCAACTCCTTGGTGTCCGTGTCTAACACAAAAGCATTAAGACGTCAGTTGTAAACTGAAAAACATGCAGGGTTCGCAACTATAATGACCAAACCCCGTCATAAAGCGCTTAAATACTACATTACACGATTAATTATAAATAAAATATTGCTTAAACTGATAATATTCTGGCGTTGTCTAAAACAACATCGAAGTGATATATTAACTTAAACTCTAGGTCCTAGAGTCTAGGGTGATAGAGACCGGTAGATAAATTCCATTCGCAGAGACATAGTTTGGTGTTTTAGACGCTGTACAGGTAGGTGTCGAGTTTCGTTTTCGGTGTCGGTTGGGTGAAGGGTGAGAACCATAGGATGGAAAAGCGACCGAAAACTGATTGGATACTCTTCCAACGCGATTTGCGCACCCAACGAGCTTGCTCCTTCTTCAACTGCTCAATGCCCTGCAAACAAAACATTACATTACGTCAAAAATATTTGATTTAGTTTAGCTTATTTTTTTTTCTTTTTGTTTAAAACTACTATTTTTCACTATTAATTAGGTTGGCTGGTAGAAAATGTGCATTAAAGCATTAAGTCCGCCTTTTTGTAATTAAAAAATGAATCCTACTAATGTTATAAATACGAAAGTTTGTGAGTGTTTTTGTGTTATTCTTTCACGCAAAAACTACTGAACGGATTAAAATTAAACTTTACAGTAATAAAGCTTAGACATCAGAATAACACATAGGCTACTTTTTATCCGGGCACCACCCGTGCGAAGCCGGGCCGAGCAGCTAGTAATATTATAAATCCGAAAGTTTGTAAGGATGTTTGAATGTTTGTACGAAACTTGGAATATTCTTAGCCCATGCTCTGGCAGGCAGGGTATTTTTTATCAGGTACCAAGCGATCGAAGCCGCGGGCGGTATCTAGTCATTAATAAAGAACTTAAGTCGGGAAGAAACTGAATTTAGCCATTTGTATGCGCAAACACTTTTTGCGTAAAAACTGAATGTGTAGACTCATTTATAAATGTAGGTATGTAAATACAATAATTTCGTTTAAAAAACTAAAAACATAACAGATGTTTATAAATAACAAATATAGTGGAGGGGGGGCTCCCCCCTCTGCGAGATCTAGGGGCCCCTACCCCGGCTAGCCCTCCACTCGGTGTATGCCAATGAAAGAAGGTCAAGGTCTATAGTTGAAAACCACTATCAATTTATGGGCTCAATGCCCATAAATTTTGAAGATTTCTCTTGATTTCTCTGGGATCCCATCATCAGATGCTGACTTGGTGGTAATGGGACCACCTCGGAAGTATAGGCTTTCAAATAAAAAAATAATTTTGTAAATCCGTCCACAAACGCCGGAGTAATCGCGTAACAACAAAAAAAAACACATACAGGAGAATTGAGAACGAATTCCTTTTATTTAGTTCCCATAGTACAAGCTTTGTTAAGTTTGGGGTTAGGTGGCGCTGTGTGATAATGTCCACCAATATTTCTTTATTATTTCACGGATGCGTAGTCGCCTACCTACTTATATCGACAAAGTTTGCGCACGCGCATACAGCCCAAACTCTAGAAACAGGACAGACGGACAGCGAAGTCTTAGTAATAGGGTCCCGTTTTTACCCTTTGGGTACGGAACCCTAAAATGAACAACCAACAGTTACAGTCCGGCCCCATACCAGGAATCCTTGTGTCGTGGGTATCTATGTATCATGGTAGCACAACACTCGTTGCTAAATAAAAAGATCGAAGGCGAAAATCGAACACGCGCCCTTGCGTCCCAGTCGGGAACCATACCACGTCACATCGCCAAAGGTGTATGTATGGTGTACAATATAATATGCATGAGTATTGGAGGTCAAAAAAAAATCATCACAAACATCTATGTTCAACACACAAATATTTGCCCTGATTGGGGATCGAACCCACCACCTACAGCGCAGAAGGTAAAGTTCCTACAAACTGAGCTGTGAGGGTAGTATGTATGTGTACACTTACAGTCTCGTCATTCCAGATAGCGTGCAGTTGCGTCCCGAGCATCACAGCAGTGAATATGGCGAAGAGTAGTGCCTCAGCGATCAGGAACAAAAGCAGAATCACTGTAGCAGGCGGTGAATACGCACTACATTCACGCCACTCATGTCTTATGCAAGTAGCGAATTGGTAGATAGCTAGGCCGACAGCGTGAACCGATATTCCCGCAATGTAGAACTGCAAAACAAACATTGTGTCTGGGTGTTAATATGTATGTATTTACAAAAAAAAAGTATATAAGTATTCTATCAGTTATCTGGTTCCCATAGTACAAGCTTTGCTTAGTTTGGGGCTAGATGGCGCTGTGTGCAAAGTCCGCCAATATTTATTTATTATTATTATTATTTATTATTCAAGCTCTTACGGTGACCATGTCAATATACGACATCACTACATAGTATAAAGCAAAGTCGCTTTCCGCTTCCCGCGTCTGTATGTATGTATGTATGTTTGCTTATATCTTTAAAACTACACAACGGATTTTGATGCGGTTTTTTTAATAGATAGAGTGATTCAGGAGGAAGTTTTATATGTATAATAACATGCTACCCGTGCGAAGCCGGGGCGGGTCGCTAGTATAAAATATTCTAATCGACCGGCCCCTAAGAAAGGGTCGCGTGACATAGATCAAATATATTATTCATAATACTAATGCAGCAATAGCAGTTGCCAGCGAAACCTTAACGTAAATGTTTAATTAGTAAACTTAATTGAATGCAGGGTGCGATGTGTTCTACATATCAAGGTGTTTCCAACCCTGCAAATTATAGGCTCAAAACCGTGTTTATTGTTTAATACTAGGTTTGGTCGCGAGGAACAGGCGTAGCTTTACATAGCTCTAACACTTTTCGAAGTGATCCTTGAAATAAATACCTTTTAGGTTTGGGTTTGAGCACTCTAACGGTGCTATTAATAAAAATTTACTTATCCAAAGATCATCTGAGGTTACACCAAGACTTGTTAATACCAGCTTAATGTAAGCAACTCCATTTCTAATCCTCGTTTATTAATATTGAATTCGACTAGTCCAAACGTAAGCGTTGGACTAAATTTAATCCTGCGCTAGTCTACTTTTATTAATGAGACGGTAAGAGTTTGAAAGAAAAAAAAATCTTATACTCTTTTAAAACTGTAAATATAACTTTTTAATCACAAATTGATGACATTTAAAAAAATGACATCGCTAAGTGCGTCTTAGCAACAAGCATGAACTTTAAGTCTGATGAAGAGTAGCATAAAAAAACATACGTCGTCATACCAGATTGTTCTGAAAAAGACTTTCTAATATAATTCAATTTAAAAAACTAAAAACAAAACCGACTACATGTTTATAAATAAAAATTGTAGTGCTTTGAAAGTTCCCCTCGATTTCCCTCCTCAGTTTTCTTATCATGGGACCACCCTTGGAATATCTATCTCCTTTCTAACAAAAAAATAATCATCAAAATAGGTTTATAAACGACGAAGTTATCCGCGAACAAACATAATATATACGGTTAAATTACGAAGCTCCTCCTTTTTTGAAGTTGTTTAAAAATATACCTTAGCTCAATCACAATGTACAGTAGACATCCTCTTAGATCTCCAGGCGCTTAGATCATTAAATATGTCTGAAGGGGGTAGTCAAGCACGTCAAAACATTAAAATCATCATGCCCCCATTTTCAAATGCAAACCAAGCATTTGAAGCAAAAATGACCCACATTCACACGTTGTACACACAAAGAGAAATAAGTGTGTTCATGTGACTGGCCTCGTAGCTTAGTTGTTAGGCGCCGCTGGGTGTAGGTTCGATGTCTCGGTGGGCGGCCCCCCAGCGATTAGAAAGTAATAATGTCCAAACGGCCTCGCGTTTCCTGCGATATTTCTTCACCGTTTAAAGCACACATTTGAAATGAAATAGGGTCACTGTAAAGTGTATAGGATAGGATATAATAGGACTGTAATCCCCATTGTACGGTAGACATACTCTCAGATCTCCAGACGCTCAGTACCTTATCACTACATAGTATAAAGCAAAGTCACTTTCCGCTTCCCGCGTCTGTATGTGTGTATGTATGTTTGCTTATATCTTTAAAACTACACAACGGATTTTGATGCGGTTTTTTTTAATAGATAGAGTGATTCAGGAGGAAGGTTTATATGTATAATAACATGCTACCCGTGCGAAGCCGGGGCGGGTCGCTAGTAGAGGTATAAAGGAGCAAGTCAGAGGCACGAATGTTTGGAACATTACTTTTAGCACATGCTCACAATTTTAACCGAATTCAAAAAAAGAAGGAGGATTTCAATTCGGTATTAAATATTTTTTTATGTTTGTTACCTCAGAACTCCGAATTGAAAATATTTTTTTTGGGTGGTAGGATATACGGAAAAAATACCATCTCTGCGGGTAAAAAATTAGGGAGTAAAATTTCGATTGGACTTATAATTGAGTAATGTAGGTACATATTTAAGAAAATATAATAATTGTATAGAGAATTGTTCCAAGTTGGTCCCATTTAAATTATATTCATGTAAGACTAATAGTTCCTTCACAAAACTTAAAAAACTAACATTATCCCTTGATTTTTCGGTAGTCTAAACATTTAAGTCGGTTTTCTTTTTAGATTTTTAAACAATTAATCGTATGTTGATAGTAACATTTCATGAGTCCCGGCAAAATTGTCCCAACAAATTTTAATAATAAAAAAATAACTTTCTACTTCGCAATAATTATTTATCTCAGCAATTATCCCAAAATGGCGACTTTTTGACTTTTAGACCAGAGTTTTAATTGTAAAAATGAATTCCCGTTGTCCCCGTTGACGGGAACACGGTCACCGGGGACAACGAAACTACACCAGATATTCTGGTCATCCCATAGGTAGCCCTAGTTATGATGATATACTTGACTCACTGTGAACAGCACAAAGTACTTCTGGTTGTTCTCGCCTACGCAGTTGTTGACCCAGGGGCAGTGATGGTCCATTTTGCGAATGCAGCGCTGGCACACCGAGCAATGGTGGGCTCGCTCTGGCTTGATGCTGCAACACTTGGTGCACTTGAAGATAACCTGGCCTTCTCGGAAACTCATCTGCTTTATCATCTCTTTGGTGGCGTTGCCCTTCGGTACCGCGCCCTGGAAATGCACGTGTAAATAAACATTTTAGTCAGGTAAGTACAAAGCCTGACTTAGGCTGAAAAAACTATGCCTATAAATTATATATTACGAGCAATAAATCTATATATATAAAAGGGAACGGGAACGGGAACGGGAACGGGAACGGGAACGAGAACGGGAACTTAACACAACATTTGTTAATTATAAAGCGACACGAAGTTCACTGGGTTAGCTTGTATCTATATATATAAAACACTTATAATACTGACTTTGGGTTGATTGGTTTATTTCAATAGTCAAAAATTATGATCTTTAAGTAAAAAATATATTTTTATGATGGTACTAGTTGAAAAAACAATTGCAACTTCGTTCAAGTGAAGTTATTTTCAAACAGTTTTCAACAACTGCTGCACCCCCTTATGTGGTGAATTCATTTCTTAGAGCACCCCTACATAGCAAAAGGTTTACACCCCCCCCCCCCCCTTATAGTAGTATAGTAGTTTAGGTGGTGCGTTGATAGATCAGTCAGTCAGTCAGTCAGTAAAGCGAGAGTTTTAAATTTAATATCATGCGTTTTTTTAACACCTAAAATAAAAAATAATTATTAAAAATACAATGTATTTTTATCTTTAATATCCCATTGAGAAGCGCTTACGTTATGTCTTTCTGAACTGAATACTAGAGTGTGTAGTTATTGCCATGATAAAACTCACCGGATCAGTAAACATGGTCCTGAGATGCGATGCGAACGCGAGGAACGTCATACATTGAAACAGGAATATGTTGACGTAGCTGTAGAACGGGTAAGCGCTCACGCCGGGCACTAGTATCACCATCATCACGACGAACTCGGCGTACATAATGAGAAGCCATGTCAGAATAGCGCAGATAATGCCGCAAATATCCTGGAACGTAACTTCAGGTGAGATCCACACGGCTGCGCCAAAAACATTTCTAAACAAATATTATCCATTCCTTAAGTAGCTGGCTATTTTATAATAATACAGCTTTCCCCGCGGCTTCGATCGCGTGGTGGTGAATAAAAATAGCCTATATTCTATTCTAGGGCATATGCTGTGTATATTTCGAGTTTCATCCAAAACCGTTTAGTCGTTTGGGCGTGATTGAGACACAAATATTTAGAAACCATACGAACATTGGTCCCGGGTTCGAACCGCACCTCTCAGCTATACAACAGCAGTAGTTTCAGTACTCATTTGCTGAACAACGATATGTTCATACCTACTATATTGTTGCCACCAATTTATTGCAATACCAAGTCCAATATCTAACTCACCTTTATACACCAAGCCTTTCCTCCGCAGCACCAGTTATGCATGTCCTTATCGGGACGGGTGACTAGGCATTCACTCTGTATTGGATATTGTCTATCCATGTCATCTTCGTCTGAGCTCTCGTAATATTCACGGAACATTGATCTATGAATGATGATTTATTAGTATCCACCATATAACAGTGTCCTAAAAAATTATGTCAAATAGATGTCTAGGTGTATGTTTCGCGATTTTTGAAGTTTTCGAGTTATGTTATGAACTTCTGCTGTTTTCTGAACTTCCAAATGACACAATTAGTAAATAAAAAAACACAAAAAAAAATTATAATTTTAATAAATAACTTATTTATTTTTAAAAATTATGTATATAAATACATAAATTTTGCAATAAAAATAAGCTGACTCTGCTGTTTAAGTTATTAATTATGGTATACTTAGTTACCGTCTGCGGCTTAACTCGGTCATGATTTTCTTTTGTCCATAAAGACCAAAAACGGACTAAACAATTTCTTTTTTTTAATTGCCAAATCGGTTAACTATTTTCAAGTAATTACCAAAGATTCCAAATTTAAAATAAAGAACAGTTTTCAAACTTTAGTAAAAGTTTATGGAAAAAAAATACTGCTCCTTTCTTTATATATTATGCATACACCCCCTATACCTTCGGTGGGCGAGCAAACATGCAAATGACCGGCCTTGTTCGATTGATTACTGTTTGCTCAGTCCCTATATTATTTAAACCGGAACTGGTATTGTTAGAACGACGTTGTATGTTGCGTTTATTAGTTTTTAGGGTTCCGTACCCAAAGGGTAAAATCGGAACCCTATTACTAAGACTTCGCTGTCCGTCTGTCTGTCTGTCTGTCCGTCTGTCTGTCACAGGGCTGTATCTCATGAACCATGATAGCTAGACAGTTGAAATTTTCACAGATTATGTATTTTGGTTGCTGCTATAACAACAAATACTAAAAACAGAATAAAATAAATATATAAGGGGGGCTCCCATACAACAAACGTGATTTTTTTGCCGCTTTTATAGATAATGGTACGGAACCCTTCGTGCGCGAGTCCGACTCGCACTTGGCCGGTTTTTTTAAATTCATTGTATTTTACGTTCATTTTCGAAGCAACATAAAGTAAAGATCTTATGATGATCAAATTTGTTTTTTTTTACAAATTTTCTGGATGGAAATTAGGGAAGTAATCACTGTTAAATATGCTAGTACACAATAATTTAAAATTAAAGGAATGGACTGTTTCCTACTCTAATTATTACTACACTAGAAATAAAAAAAAAACAATCTGCAGAAATAAAAGCATAACTTACGAGGGAGCACAACTATTTAATAAATTATCTAACTACTACTATACTCTATCCATTAAAAAAAAAGGTTAAAAGATTATATCTTAGAAAAAAAACCTTAAATCCCAGTTTAACTAGGACCTATGTAACTAGTGTTACAATACTGGACTTTGTCCATACACTATGTACCGACTTCTGTTAAAATATTGTATTCTCTATGAGTGAACACTGTTCTTTGAGAAAATAACCATCTTAAGCCACAATTACAAAATTAAAAAGTCCAGATCACGATTTGTCTCTAACAATAGTAACATTTAATCATATTTTGAATATAGGAACCAGCCATTATTTTTATGCTTTTTTTAATACAACGTTTTACTTCTGTTGGATGCAAAGCTCGATAAGTTTAGGTTTTTTATGTAAGTTGAATTTTTAGTTATGTATTATAATAGGAAACTGAATAGAACTGTAAAAGAATTTTAGGAAAAAAAAGTAGAAAATGTTGCTTGCAAAACTGTAAAATACTAGTGCTTTTTTGATGGGACTATTGAAATTACTTTTAACCCTCAAAATACCTTTACCACCATTTTGAGATATCTGCTTTCAATACGCCTGACATAGTAAGAGGAGTAGATCTCATTCATTAAGGCAGCATTACATCAAAGCTTCAACTATGAGTAAAATGCTTACAGATGACTATGTCACATCAATTTCAATTTGAACATTAACCAAATAGTACACCATCATTAGACACTAGCATTTATATAAAATCAGCAAAAAATACTGCTAAATAGAGATGTCTTGCATTTTTAAGTTGATTTATTTTTATTGCTAAATTGGTTGGTCACTGAACAGAAGCTAATTATATAACATAAAAAGTCTAATAGGAAACCAGAAAAGTAAATAATAGCGAGCAAATAAAAAAAACTATTACTTTTTTATCTCACTTGATATACTGGTGCATTCCACTCGACCTCATTATCTAAGACAATCCTTAAGAAAAAAACTATATAATTTATTATTGCAGTACATATACCTATGCAACAATTAACCAAAAATGTGATACTTATAAAAAGCAGCAACAACCTCATTATTATTCTTATAATGATACCAATCAGAAGAAGCATGATACAAAGTCTAATAGACAACAAAACATGTAAAAATAGTAATATAAAATACAGTAACTAGCTGCAAGAGATTACAAATCTGTGCTAAACAGTACTTGCTGTGCTTTGTAGTTTATCTAAGGCAGTGAGATCAATAGTAAGCTTAAACAAAAAGAACAAATAAATGTTGTGATTAGTCAAACATAGCAGATTATAGAATTTGTTTAACGTTACCTGATGATGTTCCACTTATATTGGCTGGGGTTGGAGAAACAGCAGCAAAAAAATGGTACTTCAGTTGGTAAAATATTATTCAGGAAATTAAGCAAGACCGCGACACATGTGGCAGTCGGCGATGCTCGCTGAAAAGTGAGCTGAATATTTTAATTTATAAACTCAACTACTAAGTACTTCAATCGCAATCAATAGAACAGAGTGAAGTGAAATGAATAAATAGGAGCATGAAAGAAACATAGTACCTACTACCTACACAGAGAGCGAAGAAGAAATCAATCATCAAACTGACTTTGACACTGTCAGATAATATCACGCGGGGCACCGTACGCTATGTCAATAGGATGCGTTCAATGCCTGCGCTCGGCTTCAGATACTTTTAATGGTTTGTACACAATGTAGTGCCCTTGAGCTTGTTGCCTCAACCTAACTTTTTCTAGGCTGTAACATATATCTTGAGCAACAACATAGAAAATCAAAAAAACTGGTCTAAAATGAATTATTCTTATTTAAAGTAGTAGTATAGTTCTTGGCATTGTTATTCCGAACGATTTTTACAAAATAAATTCTCGCTTCGTTTCCGAACGGAATGCCACATAGAGTGACATGACAACTGGCCACCAATAACGTCAATCAAATGGGGTTGTTTGGACGTTTGGTATGAATGGAATGGAATTGGGCTGGCTAATATTGTAGCTTTTTCTAAAAATCGTATCTGAATCAGATTTCAAGTTTCAATATCGGATATGAAAACTATATAAATAATTCAATATATAGTTATTGTGCGTATCGCGTATTTTCTTACGATATCGTGTTGTAACATCGATTAATAATAATAATAATAAATAATAAATATTGGTGGACATTTTACACATCGCCATCTAGCCCCAAACTAAGCATATATCTTGCGATTGGCTAGTGGCGCGACACGCCGCGCCACGACACGTAAGTGTGCCGGCGCCATTAAGTGTGTCTCCGGCATAAAGCACGCGCTCTGTCGCACGTGGCCGTACTCCTACTATACTCAGTTTCGCGCAATATCTAGAGATATTGTAATTTATAGATTTTAATCGACCTGTATACGAATATCGGATATCGTGCCGATATTAAAATTTCGTATCTTTACTAAAGATTCTCTAGGGTTTGTATCGAATGGATGGAATTTCCATGGAATGACATGACAGATAGAAATATAGAAAGTGTGTTGTGTGTGCGGTGTGCGATTATACAATTTTGGTTTTAGATTAGATCATGTATGAAAGAAGTTATTCCTCGCATCTCGGCTAATAAATTTCGTAGCTGACTTACCTATTTCGTTATAAATATCAATTTATTTTACTCCGTAATTAGCGAGGAAGAAGCTTTAAAATAGCTTACGTTTCTCATACGAGTCACGGAGTCACACAATACCCCCGTGAAAACCATGGCACCGGTGAGTAAAACATTTCTTTTGGCTTTTTCTCTAAGACATATCTAGAAAAAGATTGCTGCCGCTGTAGTTTATTTTTACAAAAGTTCTAAAATCCCTGTTTACAATAAAATTGAGACTGCTGGTAGCACAGGTGCTAGGTGGTAATCGAATAAATTACAATACAACACAACTAAGTAGGTAGGTACTTATGTAGGTAGTGACCTAACACCTCTTTCAATCAAACATTCATTGAATGATTAATTAATATTTCCGAAATGCTGACTCTAAGCATTTTATTTTGAATTTATTTTCTACCAGTTATTGGTCCAAGAACAGTTAGGTAATAAACCTAATACCGAAAGCATGCATGAGTTAAAGATGTATGTAAATTTATCTATGTGGAACAGCATACTTTTGATGGGATACTCTTTATCCAGATACCATGCTAAGCCAGACTATGAAGCTAGTTAATTGGAAAAGAAAATAAAAGCTAAACACTTTTTTAAATTTGTTAAATTGTATATCCTATATTGTCCACCAATGTGCACAGGCCCTAAAAGTCCAATTTGAACTGAATTACTAAACTTATTAAAAAAAAAAAACCTACATATAAAACTAATATAACTTCTATCCATTATTATTTCAGACTAAAGGAAAACCACCCACCAAGGGAATGAAACAGATTCTGAATGACAACTATGCCACTATCCAGTTTTACCGCAACATGGCCATGGGATCCATGGCCATCAATGCCACAATCATGGTTCTCTTCTACATGGAAGATATCCATTATCTGACGATTGTAAGTTCAAATGATTAAATACATAAAAAAATTTTTTATCAACTGCAACATACCATAATCTATACTTTTAAGAGGCTGCCAGTCGCTGATTCCTCTTTTTCGAAACAAAAAAGAAATACTTCTGAACAAGCCACATCTCCTATTTTTATAAGTATATTACTTCAGGTTCCTACCTAGATAAAGCTGAAAACATAATAGCAGAAACTTTTCACAATAAAGATATTATTTCAAAATGATACGTTTAAGAATTTATGATCGAAATATTTTATATACCTACTATTAAAATCAACTTGTGATTTATTGTTAAAGATAGGTAATATGTAGATCTAGATTTCTATTAGAATAGATTTTTGATAAGTAATTATACATAATTTATATCATTAATTTATTCGAAAAGCTAAGGCGGACCACGCTCCGTCCGCACGTGTGTTTGTCGTCATTGCAGCGGTCGGTAGGATTATTTATCGAAGTGATTAAAGATGGGTACATCTTTATTCACATATACTATACATTATAAAATAGGAGATGTGGCTTGTTCACAAGTATTTATTTTTTCGTTTCGAACAAAAACAATCGTCGACTGGGAATGATTGATGGACTGTGTGAAAGATGATCTGGGTAAGAAAGGAGTGAGTGATGAGATGATGGCTGATAGAGGGAAATGGAAGAAGTACACATTTTGTGCGAGGGGAGGAAGATGATGATAATGATGACTGATATCATAAAATTAAATGTGAAAGTAACTCTGTCTGTCTGTCTGTGATGTTATCACAGCCAAACCGCTGGGCCGATTGTGATGAAATTTCATAATAGATATTGTTTAAAATCTTGGGACGAACATAGGCTTATTTTCTTTTGATTTTATTATAATGTTGGCTTGGCTATAATTCTGCCATTGATTGTGGTTGCGGACAATGCTCATGATGAAGAGCATCTGAATTACTGGTAATTACCCGTATTTCTATTTAAAATTTGATACTTTATCGTTAAGTCATCAATAATTGATTTCCTGAATCTACGCGGATGAAGTTGCAAGTGACAGCTAGTTCATATTTACAATACAATAACTATCTAACATAAAATTACAGGCGCAGTACATATGTGTCGTGTTGATGTATCTAACGTGCTACCAAACACTAGAGTTTATGTCCCGTCCTAAATATGGAGAGACAATGGCACTCATTGACCCTGGTCTGGATCTCAACATGGAAGGAGGATTCGGAGAGTAAGTTTATAATAGCTATCTTCATTTGATTTGTAACAATAGGTATCAATTGTAGGTTGTGTTGTTTGTAGGTAACTTTTTTCTACAAATATTGATAGTTACTTGTAGACAAAAAAAACCGGCCAAGTGCGAGTCACACGCGCACGAACGGTTCCGTACCATTCTATAAAAAACGCCAAAAAAACACATTTGTTGTATGGGAGCCCCACTTAAATATTGATTTTATTCTGTTTTTAGTATTTGTTGCTATAGCGGCAACAGAAATACATCATCTGAAAAAATTTCAACTGTCTAGCTATCACGGTTCATGAGATACAGCCCTGTGACAGACAGATGGACAGACGGACAGCGAAGTCTTAGTAATAGGGTCCCGTTTTTACCCTTTGGGTATGGAACCCTAAAAACAGCAAATACAACAAAGAAAATTACAACATGTCTATTAGTAATCTTGAGATTCTTGAATTTATAAGGGGTTAGTCAGATGCAAATTCCATTTGATACATGATATTAAACTTTAATTTAGTTTTATCGCAATGATAACTTAAAGATTATATGCAACCCGGTAAAAACGGTATCCTAAGAAATGCAACAAACGCTCCGTGGTTCCTCAGAAGTAGTGAACAGCATGAACACCTACAAATTAGAACTGTTGCAGAGGAGACAAAACAGCTCGCAACTGCCTACAAGCTGAGACTTGAGAGGCATCCAAATCCTCTTGCAACTGAATTAAACACCATCAAATACCCCAAGAGGGCCAAGAGGCTAAAGAGGAACCACATACTCGATCTCGGGTCATAATGAGAGGACGAAGTGGTCAATGGACCACTCATCCGAAAATACCAAGCGCTCACAACACACACTCACACACCGACTGGCATCACAGCTCATTTGGTAGTAGCTGTGCATGCTTCTGCGCTGTAGGTTGTGGGTTCGATCCTCATCCAGGACAAACATTTATATCTAGAACATAGATGTTTGTTCTGTGTCTGGGTGTTACATAAGTATGTATTTACAAAAAAAAGGTATTCTATCAGTAATCTGGTTCCCATAGTACATAGCTTTGCTTAGTTTGGGGCTAGATCGCGTTGTGTATAATTTCCACCAATATATATATTTATTATTTATTTATAAGCTTGTATCTTTCCAGGCATATCAAGGATATAATTATCCTGATCTCCGTGACACACATATTGGCTATTTTTTCAAACTATTTCTGGCTGGTACTCCTTCTAATCCCAATGCGGGCTGCATGGTTGTTGTGGGTTAACATACTCGGACCTTGGTTCTTCCAACACGCTCCTCAAGATACTGAGCAAGAGGAGAAGAAGAAAAAGAAAATGGAACGAAGAATGAAACGCCAGCAGTAGTGTTCTATAAAGGATGACTCACGCTAGACCGTGTCGGGTCCGAGCCGAGTGTCGGCCGTAGCACGGTCCCGTGCCTGATTTAATTACAAAGACGAGCCTCGACCGAGCAATTACCGTTGCGCCTTGGGCCGTGATGCAGTATACTCGCACCGCAAAAATAGTGTTGTAACTAGACTACAATTACGTTGAATTTTGACGATCTGGAATTAGCGGCTATTGCGATCGCTCTTGACGATGAAGAATCACATCAATCATTAATTTATCAGATTCTTTATCGTTCAGAGCGATCGCAATAGCCGCTAATTCCAAATCGTCAACATGAATGCAGTAGACTACAACACTATTTTTGCTCGGTCGAGGCCCGTCTCTGTAAAGTAATCAGGCACGGGACCGTGCTACGGCCGACACTCGGCTCGGACCCGACACGGTCTAGCGTGAGTCATCCTTTATTCATATTAGATCATCTTTAAAATTAGATTATATTTCAAAAGAAATCTATTATCCATTATTACAACAACGGGAAATTACTCACGTAAATGATAAATTGTCAATGAGGACACCGACAATGTTTCGATTCATCTAGAGAATCTTCTTCAGGGTGAGTGGACCATAACGCGCGCGCTACCCTGCTCGCATTGCCGTACATTGTAGTACAACTCACGAAAGTTTTGAAAGTGAAATCTATTATCGTTAAGAAATGTTTTTAAAAAACGCGGCGGTATTTACGGATCCTACTAATATAGCTAAATTTATAAATTTTGTGTCTTGTTCAAATGTTTGCGTGTTCGTTTGTATTGAAACACAAACAAGCACACAAACGCGCCGTAACGGCTTAACCGATTCGTATGAAAATTGGAACGACTTGGGATGCTTCTTATGGCTTTTATCCAGGTACCACGCGAGCGAAGCCGCGGTAGCGACCGAAGCTACAATTGCAAAATCAAAAGGTATTTTAATAAAATCACAAGGATCACTTTAAACGTATTTCGTGGTAACAAACGCATTATGTTTTAATGAATACTAAATTTAAAAAAAAACAAGTCCAATAGCCGTCTAAGTTTACTTGTAAGTATATCGTTGTAGTATCTTTGTAATTTTAAGATATTACTAACATTTATATACAAGTTAATGGTGTAGTTTCTTAATTAATAATACATACTTAATAAAGAAACAATTTCTGCTGCAGGGCTATTTTGTAAAAAAACATGAATATCATGTTATGATGTTGAATGCAATACCTAATGTTTGAGAATACCTAATATACCTGTACACTTTTCATAGTAACTATTCACAGTTTATGCACCTATACGTCTACGCTTCAGCGTAGGTATTGTATTGGAAGCGTAGGTATGGGTGCCTAAACAGCATAAAAAGCGTAGGTATTATGGCATTCAGGACCATAACATGATTATCATGTTTTTACAAAATAGCCCTGCTGGTCTTTTGCAAACTTCTGTGATAAAAAGTCGACTTTTTTATCAAAAATATTTTAAGAGTGTTACTACGTCTAGGTCACTAAGCTTAAGATAGTGTAAGAACTCTGATTTAAACTTAAACACCAATAAAATAAGATAGTTTTTCTTCAGTTTGAATAAGATGGTTGTAAATGTAACAACAGAATTGCTACCAATTTTCATTGTTGTCCAATGTCCAGGCTGTGAGAAATAGGCAGCCCTAAGAACTATCTAAGACAAATTAAGGTGATCCTTAGACTTTATTATAAATACCTTATAAATTTGTTGTAAATTTTAAGGCAGAAGTATATTAAGAAATGTTTGGGTGCGGTAGTATTTTATTCTAAAATCTTAACTCGAAGAGTTGTAACTTTTGTACAGTACCAGGCCGTAAATATTGCAAAGCGATAACTTAGCGATTACCTTACTAAAGCACGATGTAAAATATCCACAGCTTGGTACTTGTACATCATAATGGATAAAAAACAAGGTAATAATTAATAACGCAATAACTAATTAACACCCAATAATATAATAAATACAAAATATTATATAATATACATATTAAAGTATTAGCTAAAATCAATGTAAGATGTAAATTTTACAATAAACGATCACAATTAGTGAGATATGTGTGATAAGCTGTGAAATGGTACATAGTACTTAATTCAAAATTCAGTTACATACATACTTACTCTATATATATACTACTTATAGCCTCATTATAGCATCATTATTTAGATTTAAAGTTATCATTATTCATATTTATTGTTCCAGTTCATATTCGTACGGCCGGCGCACTGTGGCGGACGAAGAGGGGATTTATATCAATTGAATTTTATAGTTATAATTGAAATAACGTATATATTTCAATATTCGGTGATCGGCCTCGGGAGCATCGCAGCGCAGTTTTGCGATATTACAGAGCATTGAATTATATAACTTATTACAATTATAACTATAAAGTCAATTGATAAATATCTAATTCTCTTCGGCTCCGTCCGCCACTGAGCGCCGGCCATTAATCGTTTTGTACAATTGTTTTTCGTCAACGTGGACTGCTTGGGTATTTTGATCGCGTTTTTATCAATATTTGCAAATCTTTAATTTTATGGCAAGGATAACTATAGTACTAACTAATTTAAGTACTAGATAATCTAAAACAATTTTTTCCTTCGAAGCTCCAAATAAAATAAGTGATTTTTACATAATTTAGATGACAGTCATAATAGTACTTACCTTAATAAAGACAGTTTCTTTGTATGTTTTTATCATTTAATAAACTTTTGATTGAATTTTGTGTATCATTTCTTTTACGGTCATGATGAGAAATATGGAAGTTAACAAGTAGGTCCGTAGTGTTATATCTATATTAAGTATTAAGTATTCAGCTCTGGATAGGACAGGAATGTCCCCTTGTTCTCTATAACGACAAAGAGCAGAAATAAAATATGCCATCAAATACATAACTTGTAAAAAAAGCCAAGTCTCGCAACGCAACTCAGTTCTCTACCGTAAAAAGTTGTGAGATCCATGTAATACCAAGTCGTTCGTCGCCATTTTGAAAATGGCACTAGCCACGGGAGATTATTACTTTATACACTAATCAATTCTTTGGTACACAACAGTACCCCAATTTGTTAGGCTTACCTAACAGTTTCAATTACCTAAATACCTACATATATTTAGGTAGGTAATTCAAACTAAACTATATGTGAAGATAATTCTAAAAATATCATGACAGACCTCACACGTAACACGTAACACGCAACACCAGTTTCTTTTTTTAATCGTTTTTATGAGTATTGTATCACCAGTTAGGTACTGCTACATGCGATTCAATGGGTTTGTTTCATTATCCCGACTCTGGTCTACCGGTAGGGCAAAAAAGCTTTTCTATCATAATCC
Source organism: Hydriomena furcata (assembly GCA_912999785.1). Taxonomy (NCBI): domain Eukaryota; kingdom Metazoa; phylum Arthropoda; class Insecta; order Lepidoptera; family Geometridae; genus Hydriomena; species Hydriomena furcata. The sequence continues at coordinate 9,830,206 of OU538821.1, forward strand.
CCACTACACGAACACTGGAGAAGCATACTTTATGGTATCGTTTTATGGATCCCTACTAGAGTGGGTCAGACAGAGTGGGCGGCATTATATTTGGGTAAGCTCATGTCATGACCCATATCTCGTAGGTACCTAAATGTTGAGCGCGTTGGGGATTTATAATATCTTGTTGTTTCAAAATCCGTATCGGTGAGTTAGAGCTGGTGAAGATTATGAGACACCAAATTCAATTATTTACACATAGGTAACTACTCGTACTGCATATTTATCTATAGCAGCATTTTGGAACACTAATCTCGGTCATGCAGGGAACAATAAACACGACAAACCGATATAAAACTTCATACGTTCATACACCATTAATAGGCATTTTGCTCTTCGATTTTGAGTCTTCAGCCGTGTTGACCAAGTGGGAGATACCTGGACTTTCAGTCCGAAGGTTCAACTCGCAGCCTTGCATCATTGGATTTATCTGTTTAATAAAAAAAATATAAAAGTACAACGGTGAAGGAAAACATCGTGAGGAAACCAGTTAGAGTGTCCTTGTAACTTACAAGAACACTCCTTAGGTAGGCTACTTTATAGAGTAGGATAGGGAATGTAATACGTATAGTTTAATTAATACGTGTTAAAGTTAAAATTAGCGTAACATCAACATGACAGTCATAGGAAATATTAGACATTTCTATATTTTATTTCGCATAACTTACACATTCAATCTAAAGTAGGTTGATGCATTCAAGCTTTTGATCGATGCATCCAAGTGTCGTAATAGCCAACACTAATTTACATATATTAATATATTGATTCAATTTAGTTTTATATTGTTAAACTAGCTGGACCGTGCCCGCTTCGCTGGGCGACAGATATTTTCACATCTGGTATTCCAGTTCTCAAAATAAATGATAGCCAATATGTTGCCGAGGACTAATAGCTAAGTACATAACAAAAAAAGTTTCAGCAAAATCCGTCCAGTAATTTTTGCGTGAAAGCCAGACAACAGACAGACAGACAGACAGACAAAAATTTCAAAATGTTTTTTTTTGCTTGTGTTAGTTGTATGAAGACTCCTAGGAGTATTTTTTTTAGTTTTCATTCAATGTACAGAATTGAACTCTTCTACAGTTTTATTATATGTATAGATTACATATGTTCCTACTTACAACAATCGTAAATAGATTTGTGTGTTTAGTTATACCTACTACATGCATCTTGATCGAATATCACCGACGCGACGGCGACAATATGTCGTTCATGAATACGGGTGTAAGTTTTATGTTGAAAAATCACTACATAGTATAAAGCAGTCGCTTTCCGCTTCCCGCGTATGTATGTAATATGTATGTATGTATGTTTGCTTATATCTTTAAAACTACACAACGGATATTGATGCGGTTTTTTTTAATAAATAGAGTGATTCAAGAGGAAGGTTTATATGTATAATACATGCATAATATAGTAGAGAAACACTGATAATTTTAGAGGTTTCTAATGTGATGTCGTAAATAAACACATTTTTTTGCGCTTACATTGCAAATGCTGGCTGAACCCCACGAGATATATCAAAATAATGTACTACAGTATTGTATACCTTAAAAACGTCTACAAAAAAGTCCACGATGGTATTAGAAATGTCTTACGCACAGCGAAGCAGGCACGGGTCAGCTAGTATTCTAATAAAGTAAGTAAGTTTTTGTAAAGGCCTCCTTCGAGCTGATATCTAGCTCGAACTTTGATAATTATGCCGGAAACACACTTACGTGTCGTGGCGTGGCGTGTCGCGCCACTAGCCAATCGCAAGATAGCGTTTGCGACACGACACGACACCCAAATATGTCTCTAACCATACTAAATGTATGAAAGCGATTAGCTAGTGGCGTGTCGCGCCACGACACGACACGTAAGTGTGTTTCCGGCATTATCATTACATTGCCATTGGAACTTGATAGGTATGAAAAGTTTTAAAGTCAAGCTTGCATTGTCACCAGAACTAAAGGTGTATCTACGCTTAGGTAATTTCAGCTCAATCAGATAGATATCAACAAATTAATGCTAAGTTGACGGACAACTTACTACAAACAAACATACAAACAGTTCAGGTTAAATAAAAGCTTTTAAAACAATTAACTGAGTCAGAAAGTTAATAGGTAGGTAGAGTTCTGAAGTGACTTTTCCGTTTGCAACAGCTATTGCATGAATCTAATAAGTGGAAGACGGGGTCTCGGTCGCTTATTCTGTTATAGGTACTCTTTGGCGTTTTCTGCAGACATTACGAGTCCGCGCGCCGCGCTCGCTGCATATCCATCCAGATAAAACCCGCACGCGAACTAATGTAAGTTTTATTTAATATATATATATATATATATAATTTATTTGTGACCTTTTTACCCGTTGATCCGATTTGGATCCGATGTTTTTTCTTTTGTGCAGAGAATAGTCTATTTGATCCCATTTAAAATTTATTTATGTAGGACTAACAAACAGTTCCGTCATAAAACCTAAAAACACTAATATCGTCTCTTGACTTTTAGATTGGTCGAAACATTTTCATTGATATTTTTTTAGTTTTTTTTTATAACGTTCATATTTGACTTTCTTTTATCTGCTACCCATACTTACAAAATTATTGTTATATTTTGGACTTATTTGCAAGTATAAGCCTAATTGTATACCTACTTGGTAGTAGTAGGTACGGTACCTACTTACCTACATAAAAATAAGGGTTTCTTGTCTTGTAGACTACGAAACCCTTACAATGAGAAGGCCATTTTTGTTTATACAGGGCGTATTATTACTACTCCTGAAAACTGAAAACGGATATTCAGACCATGCATCTTGATCGCTTTTACCTTAATCTAAAGCGATAGGTAAAATTTTTAATTGCATAAAATTTGTCTCATTTTTAAAAACCCGGTGCCTGAATGACTATAGGTTCTATTTTTTGGGAGTAGGTACTTATAGTCTAATATACTTACTCCCAAAATACTACATATTATATACCTACATCCGATATTTATTTTGTTCAATGTATTTTCATGAATCTCTTGAAGTGAGTCTTAGATAAAAAAAAAAAACCGGCCAAGTGCGAGTCGGACTCGCGCACGAAGGGTTCCGTACCGTTTTTTGCCGTTTTTTATAGATATTAATCTATAAAAAACGGCAAAAACACTTTTGTTGTATGGGAGCCCCACTTAAATATTTATATTATTCTGTTTTTAGTATTTGTTGTTATAGCAGCAACAGAAATACATCATCTGTGAAAATTTCAACTTTCTAGCTATCGCGGTTCATGAGATACAGCCCTGTGACGGACAGACGGACAACGAAGTCTTAGTAATAGGGTCCCGTTTTTACCCTTTGGGTACGGAACCCTAAAAATCAGGAGGAATGTTGTCTTGTGTGGGAAACATTTTGTGCATAAGTACCTAGAAGGTAGATATGTATCCACCTACACCAGCTATTTCTTTAAATTTCCTCGAGTGTAGGTTCCTAGGACATAGGTCACCTACATACCTTGAATACCTACAGCATAGGTATTAGGTACAATACCTTTATGTACTTAGCTAAGTAGCGTAACGTAACAAATTATGTCGCATAAATATTTTAAATCAAACAGTATTTTGCATTCAATTTCAAAATACACAATTTGAGTTCAATAATTAATAACTTACACAAAAATACAGTTAACTAAAATACCTATCTAAGTGATACAAACAACAGTTTATTATTTATGCCATAACTTTTTTTTGGTCATGGTGGGTATTTCAAGTTAGGTTTAATAAAAAACAAAAATACTATCACGACTGTAATCCCCAAGTACGGTAGACATCCTCCCAAATCTCCAGGCGCTTAGATCCTTTGAAGATGTCTAGAGGTATTTAGGTATCACGTCCAAACATTACCTATATTTGGCACATACCCACATTTTGCAGTAGTTAGCATTCCATACGTGACAGGTTGCAAGCCCATCGCCGCTTATAAGAATACTAACTGGTTTCCTTCACCGTTCCTTCCACGTGTTTTGATGCGCTCATAATTTTTTCGAACATAAAAATCTATTGATGCACGCCGGGATTGGAACCCACGACCTTCGGATTGGAGGTCGAGGTACCTCCCATTCGGCCAACACAGTTCCGTCTTCAAGATTTCTGATAATTAGGTATTGCCATGTTTTTCCTTAGCATATGTACCTACATTTAAGTTCGTTTAAGATATACACGACACGTTTATTGGACAATTAAGTACATCGTAATATATAAGTTATTGTAGGTAAATAGATATAAGGAAACACAATGATCTAAGATTGTAAATAGGTACTTAGGTATGATAGCCCTTTTGGAAAAATAATGGATTCTGCATCGGTTTCTTCCCAAAGCTGTTTTTCCAAACAGCATGTTGTGGAAGCAGCTAAACTAAACAAAACGTGCCGAATCCAAATACAGCTCTGTAGCTAGAGCTAGCAGCTTGTAATTTGGACGTGCATCTGATTACCCCTTTAGATATCTTCAAGGTCCTGAAGATCTGAGAGGATGTCTACCGTACTTGGGGATTACACAATCGTGACACTATATTTTTTCTTTGCGTATAGAGCTTCGGCGAATAAATAAAATATAATTGTTATTGTATCATACATATCCGTTCATAATATTGCAAATTAAATCATTGAAAAACATTTATAAGATAGGGCTATTAAAATTGAGTAAATTGTTTATTACATATTATACAACATATAACATATTACGAGAATGCGAAATACCATTGTGTGTTACCTAACTATTACCAAGATACCTAATACCTTTGAAATGTTAGGTAAAGTTGGGCTAACGAATGTTGGCGCACGAATTATTTGCAAACTTTTTATATGGCAATGCTAATACGAATGTTAACATCAATTTGTCAAAACAAGATAGCAGTTACCTGTTATTTGGTATAACTAGCATGCATGCATGTACCTACCCCTGTCTTTATAGCTCAGGATTTACCTTAGGATCCGAGATCTCTCAATTTTTGAGTGTTGCCTGGACGAAGGAAACGTGAATCATATATTTTTAATTGCCTAAAACTAACCCTCTCCTTATGTGAATACCTACCTGATATTCCCCGACCTCCTTGAAAATCCTACTATCCCTCACCTTCTCCCCTCCAATTATTTATATTGTTATGTAAAAATATTACTTTAAATAAAATTAAACTATAATTCTTTCTAAAATACCGTATTTATTATAAAAAGCCATATTTTTATACACTATCTTCAATAGAGTTTACAAACTAGAATGATACGGACATTTTGACTAGGATTAGGATTGATTTGGAGTAACAGAGTTGTGACAGCAGTTACAGTAGCCAAAAAAGAACGGAACTGATTTGATGTGAAAAATGATTTGCATGATTCCGTAATTTCGATGCTCTTGCGAGCAACTTGGACAATAGTAACACTAAATAAATACATAAAAATAGAGATGTTTCTTTCCCAAGTTAGCATGGTTAATCGAATTCGAATAACCTATCAGGCAAAGGTTGGTGTGCTGCATGCTGACCTTTCTGAAAATAGCAGTATACCTATCGGTAGACTCTAGACAGTTTTAAATTTGGTATCGACCTGAGGGTTGCCATTTAATATTTCAGTTTGCCTGCTACTCCACGACGATTCTGTGTCGACCTACGTCTGTTGGTACAACATCTCTTCATCTATTAACTACGAGTATCTACTTTGTTGTGGGTGGGTAGGACGCTGACTTCGAAATCCTAAAGAAAACTGCCGACTTGACTGGTTTCTTATTCTTTATTCACTTTTTCTTCTTGTTGTTGTTCTTCGCTTTACTGAACCGCTCGGAATGATTTTACACCCGAGCGTCACTCTATTTATACAAAACCTTACGGCAATTATCTGCTCCCTGATTGGCGGACCAATGGGCATCGAGCTTTATTAGCCAATCAGGGGCCGGCTTGCGTTACAAACTTAACTTAACAGTAATTATCTGCTCCCTGATTGGCGGACCAATGGGCATCGAGCTTTATTAGCCAATCAGGGGCCGGTTTGCGTTTAGGCTCCCTCTCCAGGCGTTACCGTCGGGAGAGCGGGTCTATCGCCTATCCTATATTATTTGTACATTTTTCTATCTATAACAAGCTAAATTAACTTACGTAATAAATAAAAATTTGGTTTCTATCTAACTATATCTAACTTAGTTTACGACGTAGTTAACATTTGGTTTCTACCTAACTATATCTAACTTAGTTTACGACGCAGTTAACAGTTCTCCCGCCAGTGCACGGTGTAGGCCGGGTACTCCAACTTCGGTTACTGCGTCGTCAGCTGGATCAGTCGCGACGTGGGGCGCCGCATTAGTCCTCCTTTGGTCGTCACGTCCACGATGCGAGTTCTGCCGTCCGGTCCTGGGTGCGTGCTCTGGATCACTCCTCGCGGCCAAGTGTTGCGGGGCAGCGACGAATCCGCGATGATTACAATGTCGCCCGGCTGGAAATCCCGCCGTTTCTGCTGCTTTCCTAGTCTCCGGGGCATGAGTGAGGGAAGATATTCTCTCAGCCACCGGGACCAGAAGTGATCCGCCATCCGTTGAGCCGTCTTCCAGTTTGCTTTCCCGATCAGATCTTGGTCGTCGCCTTCCGTCATCACCGCAGTTCCGCAGGATCGTCCGATCAGGAAATGATTTGGTGTCAACGCTTCTTCGTCCGTTGGGTCGGCACTCAAATGTGTGAGCGGCCGAGAGTTGACGGTGTGCTCCACCTCCGTGAGTAATGTGTGTAGAACCTCCTCCGGCGGGCTTCTCTCTTGTAGTACGGCGTTCAGGGCGGTCTTGACCGATCGGATCAACCTCTCCCAGGCCCCGCCCATGTTTGGGGCTCCAGGGGGGATAAACTTCCATTGTACGCCCTCTCGTTCGGCCGCTTCCACAAGATCCTCGTTGTTTATTTTCTTTGCCTCGTCGCGCAGCTCGTGGTCCGCTCCGACGAAATTTGTCCCATTGTCGCTGTACACGATGCGTGGGGTGCCGCGCCGCGCTGCCATCCTTCTCAGGGCCATGATCATCGAGCTCGAACTTAGGGACGCAGCCATCTCAATGTGTATTGCCCGTGTCGTCAGGCATGTGAAGAGCGCTCCCCACCGCTTCTCCCGCCTTCGACCAATAGTCACGTGTATCGGACCAAAGTAGTCGATACCGGTGCACGTGAAAGGCGGTCTCTTGTAGGCGAGTCGTTCGGGCGGCAGATTTCCTAGCGGCGGCATCTCAGGCTTGGCTCTCCTCACGATACACCATTGGCATTGGTGCGCTATCCTGCGGATGTCGCTGCGTAGCCCCATTATCCAGAACTTCTGTCGTAGCTCATTTGCGACGGCGGCGTGGCTCCCATGGTGCAGGCGTCGGTGGTAGTGCTCGATGAGAAGCTGGGTGATTCTGTGTCTTCCGATCAAGACGGGCAGCTTCTGATTCCCCTCGTAGTTTTGTATTCTGATCGCCCGGCTGTTGAGGCAAAGTACGCCTCTGCTATCCAGGATCACGTCGAGTCGCTTTATCTTGCTCGAGCTGTCTACCGCCATCCCTTTCTTCAATCTGTCTATCTCCTTTTGGAAATCGTCCCGTTGGCATTGGCGTAGTAGAGCGCTCTCGGCTTGATCCAGATGCTTGCTATCCACCGGCGAATATACTTTCGGCGTTTTCGTTGCGTTTCTGCGCGCTTTCTTTTGTCGGCAGCGATCGGCGAACATGAATAATCTTGCCGTAGTTCGTAGGAGTTTTATCCACGTGCTGAAGCGACTTGGATCGGGTATCTTCTCCTCTCTTCTCTCTACGGTTGCGGCGCAGACGGCTTTCTTCTCTTCTGTTTTCGTTTCATCTTTTTCTATCTTTTTTGTCGGCCATTCGCATTGTGGCCGGTACAGGAACGCGGGTCCGACGAACCATCTTGCTCCCGAGCTGAAGTCCTGGGGCAGGGCTCTCGTGGCGTCGTCGGCCGGGTTTTCTTTGGTGGGGACCCATCTCCATTCGCTTGGTTTCGTTACTTCTTCTATTTCTGCCAGACGGTGAGCGACGAAGGTCTTGAATCGTCGCGGGTCGGCTTTCATCCACTGAAGTACCGTGGTAGAGTCCGACCAGAAGGCCCGAGATGTGACCTCCAAGTCGGATTCTTCGGAGATGGCGGTGGCGAGTCTTGCTCCTAGCAGGGCTGCTTGCAACTCGAGGCGGGGAATGGATGTCATCTTGGTGGGTGCTACGCGTGCTTTGCCTGCCATCAGCGAGATGTGGATGCTTCCGTCGGCGGCCGTAGTTCGCCAGTAAACGGCGGTAGCGTAAGTGTTCTCACTGGCGTCGACGAAGGTGTGCATCTCGCCGCTTCTGGAAGCCGGGGACAGGCAGCGGGCGATCTTCAGGTCGCGTAGCGTCCTCACGTCGTCGATGTAGCGGTCCCAGACTTCTCTTTGTTCTTCGTTGATGGCTTCATCCCATTTCACACCGGTTCGCCACAAGTCTTGCATCAGCTTCTTTCCTTGGATGAGAACTGGAGCGACGAGGCCCATTGGATCAAAAGTCGACATCACGGCACTCGTAACTTCTCTCTTCGTTGGAGCTCTCTTTCCATCGGAGACTTCTGGCGGCGTGTTTCTCAACCCGACGTTGAAGGCGAGCTTGTCCTCTTCCACGCACCATCTCATGCCCAGTGTCTTTTCTTCGCCCAGTTTCTTCTCTTTGGGAGCATCTTCTTTTCTCAGTTCGGCGAGCGTTTCTTCTCGATTGCTCGCCCATTGTCGAAGCTCGAAGCCAGCTTTCTTATGTATCTCGTCCACGCTCTTTGCCGTGCGTTCCGCCTCTTCTGTTGTCGCGAAGCTTTGCAGGTAGTCGTCCATGTAGTGATGGCGGACGATTGCCTTGACTGCCTCAGGGTGTTCCTTCTCGAACCGTTGCGCGCTCGCGTTCTTCACGTAGATGGCGGTGGCGGGTGAAGAGGCAGCTCCGAAGATGACGGACGTCATTCGGTACTCCTTTGGTTTCGTTCTATCTTCTCCCCGCCACAAGAACCGCAAGCTGTCTCTATCCGCTTCTCTCATGCCGATTCTCAGGAACATTTCTTTGATGTCGGCGACGACTGCTACAGGGCCCTCTCGGAAACGCAGGAGTACTCCAAAGAGTGACTGGAGCAGGTCGGGTCCCGGCAACAGCGCGTCGTTCAAGCTCTTCCCTTGGTATCTGGCAGCTGCGTCGAACACGATTCGCACCTTCCCTTTCTGCGGGTGTACCACGGCGAAGTGAGGCAAGTAGAAGGTGCGTCCCGGCGTGGAGTCTATGGGGGCTTCCTCGGCGTATCCACTGCTGAATAGGTTCTTCAGCTGTCTTCCGTATTCTTCTTTCAGAGTCGGGTTTCTTTCCAATTTCTTCTCCACGCCAAGGAGCCTGTTGTGGGCTTGAGCGTAATTGTTGGGCAGCGTTTCATCTTCTTTCTTCCATAGTAGTCCGGTTTCATATCGCCCATTCGGCAGCTGCTTCGTGGTTTGTTCCAGGATCATCAGGGCTCGATGGTCGGCGTCGTTGCTTGGGTGCTGTCGCTTAATGCCGATTGCGTCGAGATCGAAGTGTCTTTTGATCAGTTCTTCGATCTCTTCTTCATTGTCCACGCTGTGGCAGTGGTTGACGTAGTTCACTCGGGCGGCGGCGTTTCCTACGCAGCAGCCATGGAGCACCCATCCTAGTGCGGTGAGTGACGCGGCCGGCTGGTTTTGCTTCCCTTTCTGGATCTTTCTTGAGACGATGAGATCCCAGTTATCTTGGCCGATGAGCATAGCCGGTTTTTCTTTTTCGTAGAGGAGCTCGTTCTTTATATTTCTTAAATGGCTGCATTCCTCAATCAGATTCCCATTGACGTGCTGCGGCGACAGCTTGAGCCCTTCAACGGTGCGCACGCCTCTCAGCGTTCTCTTGTCTCGTCTATGCGCGCCTTTGATCTTCAAGTTCATCCTTCGGGAATCGTCTTTCTTCACGAGCTTGCCACCGACGGTTTCCAGGATGAGTGGATCTTCTTCGCCGGTGACTCCGATGCGTACGGCGATGTCGGCGTCCATTAGCGACACCGTCGACCCCTCGTCGAGCAGTGCCAGGATGCGGGCGGACCCTTTCGGGCCATAGACGTCCACCGGAAGCATCTTCAGGTAGACCTGTGTTCCATCAGCCGTCGCGTATACGGGCTTCGCTGCTTCTTTTTCTGTGTCTTCTATCACCGGTGTAGCTTGCTGCGGAGGCGGTGCCGTCGTTTTGGTCGGCTCCGAGTGCAGCGCGGTGTGATGAGGCCGTTTGCACTTCTTGCAGGATCGTCCCTTGCAGTTGGTCCTCATGTGTCGCCGGCGTAGACATCGGAAGCAGAGTCTCTGCTTCTTCGCTACCTCCCATCTTTCATTGACGGTGGCTTCTCGAAACTTCGGGCATTCGGTGAGCCAATGTTCTCCCTCGCACTGGAAACAGAACTTTTCTTGTCCCTCTCGCACGGTGGCAGCTGTCTCTGTCTCGTAGTCGTACGATTCTTCTTGCACCGCGTGCACGGGATGTCTTCTTTCTCCATATCCTTTTCTTGTGACTGTTTCCGGGGGCGAGAGCACGCTGCTCGTGTCAGCTTCGTGATCCAGGAACTTCTTCATCTTCAAAAGCTTGGGCTCGTCGTTGCTCGTCGTGCTGACGAGGTAGTCCTTCCAGCGGTACCGTAGAATCGTTGGCAGCTTGTCCGTGATACTTCGGCATAGCTCTGGAGAATGCAGGTAGTGCGGCATGCCCAGGGCGTTAATCGTCGCCACGGCGTTGTCGATTCGGCTCGCGAACAGGCAAATTTCTTTCGTGGTGTCCCCGACTCGTGGTAGCTCCTTGATTTTCTTGAGTTCGGCGAGGACGAGCTCTTCCGGTTTGCCAAAGTTTCTCTCCAACGCAGTGATGACTTCTTCGGGGTTGGACGCGGTGAAGAGGGCGCTCCGTACGGTCTCCTTCGCTGTGCCTTTTATGGCGTTTCTCAGCCGGGCCATGTTGTGCACGTCGGTGAACAACTTCTTGCTATCTTCGAATGCCCGCTTGAATGGTAGCCAATCTTCGGGTGCGCCGCCGAAAGCTGGTAAGTCCCATATCTTCGGTGAGACCTGGATCGATTGCTTCTTCGTAGTAGCGCTGATGATCGCGTCGGCTAGTTCCTTCATATCCGACTTCTTGGTTGGTTCTCTTCTCTCTGGTTCCTCTACGTAGGCAGCGGTATGATCCACCCATTGCTCGACGTGCGTCGATCGTTCGAGTTCAAATTCTTCATCGAGTTCTTCTTCCGACTGGTACTGGGCTAGCTCCATCTCCGTTTCGGCCATGGCCAAGGCGGTCTGGGCGGCTTCGTATGCTTTCTTCCGCAGCTCCAGTTGGTTTTCGAGCTCTGTTCTTCTCGTTGACTTCGTCGACCTCGCAGTTTCCTTCTTCTGAGGAACCACAGTATCCAAAGACGCTGACGGTGGGACGACCTTCCCTCCAATGTTCTTCGGTTGTGCAGTTGACGGCACGCGAAACAGCGCCATAGATGCGGCTGCTGCGTGCGTTCTTGTCCCCACGGATCCGGTGCGCAACGGCGGTGCGCGGACGGTTTCGGCGGGTGCGGCGTGCATCGAAGCCGGCTGCGGTGTGCGTGACGGTGCAGCCTTCGTAGTGGCGGCGGCGGGCGCGGGGCGCGGGGCGGGGGTGCCCCCCGACGCGGGGTGCGGGGGGGGCGCGGCGGCGGCAGCGGCGGCCGCGGACCGCGTAGTCCTTCCTAGCGTCGGGGCAACGGGCCTGAGGGCTCCGCTGCTGGCGGCGGTCTGCCGCGCTGAGGCTCCCGTGCCTGCCGATGCGGTGGTGGCTTCGGATTCCGTCGTAGCTGGCGTGTTCAGTGACCAGTCCGTCTCCGTTGATTCCTCCGGTGAATCTTCTCGTCTGGATCTGGGCTTCACCGGCGATCCTGATCGGACGATGGGCATCTTCGGATTTTTCTTCAGTTCCTATCCGGCTCTTCGAAGGACCAAAAATGTTGTGGGTGGGTAGGACGCTGACTTCGAAATCCTAAAGAAAACTGCCGACTTGACTGGTTTCTTATTCTTTATTCACTTTTTCTTCTTGTTGTTGTTCTTCGCTTTACTGAACCGCTCGGAATGATTTTACACCCGAGCGTCACTCTATTTATACAAAACCTTACGGCAATTATCTGCTCCCTGATTGGCGGACCAATGGGCATCGAGCTTTATTAGCCAATCAGGGGCCGGCTTGCGTTACAAACTTAACTTAACAGTAATTATCTGCTCCCTGATTGGCGGACCAATGGGCATCGAGCTTTATTAGCCAATCAGGGGCCGGTTTGCGTTTAGGCTCCCTCTCCAGGCGTTACCGTCGGGAGAGCGGGTCTATCGCCTATCCTATATTATTTGTACATTTTTCTATCTATAACAAGCTAAATTAACTTACGTAATAAATAAAAATTTGGTTTCTATCTAACTATATCTAACTTAGTTTACGACGTAGTTAACATTTGGTTTCTACCTAACTATATCTAACTTAGTTTACGACGCAGTTAACATACTTGTATCTACTTAACTAATCTAAAACGAGCAATTCTGAATCTCGGAAACGGCTCCAACGATTTTCATGATATTTAGTATGCAGGGCTGGGGTTTCGGGGGCGATAAAACGATCTAGCTAGGTTTCTTAAAGAAAACGTCGTTTTATCCGTGTTTTCAGGCAATGAAATACCGGTCAATCAGGTAGGTACTTTACTTACCTAAAATAAATATATTTAAAAAACTTAAGTCACTAAAATGACCATATCGTATGATTCCCTAAATAAACCTACCTTTATTAAATACTAGCGACCCGCCCCGGCTTCGCACGGGTAGCATGTTATTATTATACATATAAACCTTCCTCCTGAATCACTCTATTTATTAAAAAAAACCGCATCAAAATCCGTTGTGTAGTTTTAAAGATATAAGCAAACATACATACATACAGACGCGGGAAGCAGAAAGCGACTTTGCTTTATACTATGTAGTGATTTTAGCATATTTTCTCATGTAAAAGACTTCAACGCGCAACGCGTGGGGATAGTGTAATTTATATAAATGTAAATGCATCGACTACTTCGTAATGGCTGTATTTTCGTTATCTTCTAGGTAGAGGATGACTCTTAGGTGGTCCCACAAATTTAATGACTGGCCTCACAGTTCAGTTGGTAGTAGCTCTGCCTTCTGCGCTGTAGGTTGTGGGTTCAATCCCCATCCGGGATAAACGTTTGTGTGATGAACATAGATGTTTGTTCTGTGTCTGGGTGTTAACATGTATAATAAGTATGTATTTACAGCAAAACAAAGTATATAAGTATTTTATCAGTTATCTGGTTCCCATAGTACAAGCTTTGCTTAGTTTGGGGCTAGATGGCGCTGTGTGAAATGTCCACCAATATTGATTGATTGATTTGATTTAATGATGTAGATACCTCCTTAATGCATGCAGACAGTTCGACCTTTCATAGCAGCTTTAAAGCTCCACGGTTGTTAAGATGTACCTATCTTTATATTACTAGCCGACCCGTGACAGACTTTGTCCTGCCCAAATTTCAGTAATCGCATAGAAAAAATCACTTTCAGGAAACTTTTTTTTTTCTATAAACCTTCCTGATAAAATAAATTATGAATTTATTTAGAATGCGTATCATTCGGTAGTCAAATTGATGTCAGTTTATTATTTAGGGGCTGTTTTTCTGATTATATGTTTATCCTTCTGTTTATCTACATAATATACTATAGCAAATTTTATCTTAATTAGTTTGGTCGTTTAAAAACTTACAAACTTATGTATGTTTGTACCCTAATGAAACCATTAGGGTACAAACATACATACAAACTCACAAACTAGTTTCCACCAGCAGCCTATGTGTTATTCTGATGTCTATGCTATATTACCGTAAAATTTCATTTTAATCCGTTCCGTAGTTTTTGCGTGAAAGAGTAACAAACACACACACACACACACACACACACCCACTCACTCACACCCACTCACTCACTCACAAAATTTCGCATTTATAATTTATGTAGGATTAGTAGGATTAGGATTTGGATTGTTGATTATTAATTTATTATGCCATTTGGATTGGATGGGTAAAATTTGCGAAATAAAATAGAAAAACCGGCCAAGAGCGAGTCGGACTCGCGCACGAAGGGTTCCGTACTATTATCAAAACGGCAAAAAAATCACGTTTGTTGTACGGGAGTCCCACTTAAATATTTATTTTATGCTCTTTTTAGAGAAATACATCATATGTGAAAATTTCAACTGTCTAGCTATCACGGTTCACGAGATACAGCCTGGTAACAGACAGACGGACAGCGGTGTCTTAGTAGTCCCGTTTTTTACCCTTTAGGTACGGAACCCTAGAAACATAAAAAATAATTCATAATATCTCATAACCTACCTATTTACCTAACTACGTAGTTAGAATTCCACACGTGACAGGTTGCAAAGCCGTCGCCGCTTTCAAGAATACTAACAGGTTTCCTCACGATGTTTTCCTTCACCGTTATAAACACGTGTAACACGCATGTACATTTTTCGAACAGAAATATCCATTGATGCACGGCCAGGATTCAAACTCGAAATTAATTTGAAATTAATAATATCTACCTAGGTACTTATTTACCTAACTACATGAATTCAATAATTCAATTTCAAACTTTTTATTCGATCATGTGAAGTACCATCTATTTACCGACTAACTTTACCGATAGTGGTAAAATAGCGCCACCTGCCAGCGGAATTGCAAACCTCTTTCATCTAACCTCTCAAACCCCGAGCGGTCGCATGAGATCGCGAAAAGTACTTATATTAACGTAGTAACATCACATGAAACTAGATGGCGCTGGAATGCAAAAATCAAGTTTGTTGTATGGGAGCCCCCCTTAAATATTTATTTTATTCTGTTTTTAGTATTTGTTGTTCGAGCAGCAATAGAAATACATAATCTGTGAAAATTTCAACTGTCCAGCTATCATGGTTCATGAGATACAGCCCTGTGACAGACAGACAGACGGACAGCGAAGTCTTAGTAATAGGGTTCCGTTTTTACCCTTTGGGTACGGAACCCTAAAAATGGCTAAAATATCATACGTTTTAGGACTCATTTTGAGGTTACGCTTAACATAAAAGGAATAAGATTTATTGATTAATGATATAAATTATGTATAATTACTTATCAAAAATCTATTCTAATAGAAATCTAGATCTACATATTACCTATCTTCACTACATAGTATAAAGCAAAGTCGCTTTCCGCTTCCCGCGTCTGTATGTCTGTATGTATGTTTGCTTATATCTTTAAAACTACACAACGGATTTTGATGCGGTTTTTTTTAATAGATAGAGTGATTCAGGAGGAAGGTTTATATGTATTAAACCCGTGCGAAGCCGGGGCGGGTCGCTAGTTAACAATAAATCACAAGTTGATTTTAATAGTAGGTATATAATATATTTCGATCATAAATTCTAAAACGTATCATTTTGAAATAATATCTTTATCGTGAAAAGTTTCTGCTATTATGTTTTCAGCTTAATAGAAATCTAGGTAGGAACCTGAAGTAATAAGTATACTTATAAAAATAGGAGATGTGGCTTGTTCAGAAGTATTTCTTTTTTCGTTTCGAAAAAGAGCAATCGTCGACTGGGAGCCCCTTAATATGGGCCTCAGTAATTGTATTTATAATTACTGATATAATTAAAACTATCGTTGTTGTTATTCTTTTAACTATAAATACGGCTAATTACCACGTTTCTTGTTGTATTGCTGACGTTTCGAGACAATTCAGATGCTCTTCATCATGAGCATCGCCCGCGACCGCGATCAATCGCAGATCGGCGAATACTCATTCGCCGGTCGTGGTAATTAGCCGTATTTATAGTTAAAATAAAAAGAAACAAAATTGTCTATGTCTACGCTATTCTTCATTACTAAATCTCTAAAAAATATCCTTAGGTAGGTACTATTAAAATGCTAAAGTGAGTTCATTTGTTGGTTCGTTTTAGGGTTCCGTACCCAAAGGGTAAATACGGGACCATATTAATAAGACTTCTCTGTCCGTCTGTCTGTCACAGGGCTGTATCTCGTGAACCGCGATAGCTATACAATTGTCATTTTTCACAGATGATGTATTTCAAAAAGAATAAAATAATTATTTAAGTGGGGCTCCCACACAACAAACGAGTTTTTTTGGCTTTTTTTATAGATAACTAGCGACCCGCCCCGGCTTCGCACGGGTAGCATGTTATTATACATATAAACCTTCCTCCTGAATCACTCTATCTATTAAAAAAAACCGCATCAAAATCCGTTGTGTAGTTTTAAAGATATAAGCAAACATACATACAGACATACAGACGCGGGAAGCGGAAAGCGACTGCTTTATACTATGTAGTGATGGTACGGAACCATTCTTCTTTCATGCAACTGCTCGACATGTTTTTTGCATTGATATACTTACCTAAAATCATTGTGATAAATACCCAGAGATCTTTTTTTGTAAACAAAGTAATGTCAATGTCAAAGTGTAATTCCAGTGCATTTAAAAAAAAATCCTACATAGTTGTGATAGTTCATGGGCCGAAAAGTGACATACCTAGGCTAAGTTTAGTTTAGAATTATCTATACTAATATTATAAAGAGGAAAGATTTGATTATTTGTTTGTTTGTTTGTTTGTTTGCATCGAATAGGCTCCGTAACTACTGGACCGATTTGAAAAATTCTTTTACCATTAGAATCTTACATTATCCCCGATGAACATAGGCTATAGAATATTTTTAAAAATATTAGGGATCCGTATGAAAACTTCGATAATGTAACCCAACGTGTGATAAAAAAACCAAAAAAAATCCTTATATCGCTTACGCTGCGGAAATTATTGACAATATAACAAAGTAACGTAGGTACTACAGTTTTAAAGATAACATCAATATCGTCAAAAAAGTCCACAATACCATATGTCTAACTATTAGGGATCCGTATGAAAACTTCGATAATGTAACCCAAGGTGTAAAAAAATTACCCATAAAATCATCATTACACCCGTGCGACGCCGAGGCGGACTGCTAGTAATTTATAATTTTGTAGGATAAGAGATCTTTTGCAATGCCCTACCCGGGCTAATGTTGATACCATATATATATAAATACTTATTGGACCATAATGTACACACGAAAGCAATAAAAAACTTTGAACTTTGAATTTTAGTAGGTAGGTAGGTACCTGCCACGCGTGCAAAGGCTCGGACAGAAGCTGGTATAGTAAATGTTTAAAATTATTTTCTGCAATGGACAGACCGTTTGAAAGTAATACAACATACCTAGATCCCGTGTCACTGTTTGCACTACTCTTCAAATAAAATACCAAAGGTATTACGTGATCGGTTTGTAAGTAAACAATCCGAAACAAAGTCGATGTCAAGATCTCTGAGAAAAAAATATCGACGAAATATGAGGCGGTTCGAAGTCCACACGTATACAGGATGTACTGCTACAAAACTTACGCTGGATGTTTAGTCCAGACCTTGGCGATTGGCATCTTAGCCTTGACTGGCTTCACAGCTCATTTGGTAGTAACTCTGCCCTCTGTGCTATAGGTTGTAGGTTTTCCATCTAGGACAAACATTTGTGTGATGAACAAAACATCCTCAAAAACTTTCACATTTTATGAATGATTCTATTACGACTTGCAATAGATCATTTTTATAATGTGAAAGTTAGCCTATAGTGAACAAGAAGGATGACCAGAACTTAATTGAATTAATTGAATTAAATTTGAGAATTAATCTTGCAATTAAAAGGGAAATATGGCCAACTTTCAAAGTGCTAATCTTATGAACTATTAGACCTACAGAGCTGCAGTTGATTTTATATTATAGGAAATTCAGTCTACTTTAAAATGTAGTGTTGTGACTTTTTCGGTAGAGTGCATCGTTTAGAAGCTATAAGCAAAAAACTAGAAAATAACGAAAATGTTGATGTTTTTCGAGCACTACGAAGTTAGCACAAGTCTTTCAAAGTTGTACATTTGGTTTTATACTACTGGTAATCCAAAATGCAGAACGTGTCGAATTGATGCTACTTTTGACGTCGATAAAATTAGAAGTTAAAATAAGAGTAAAAATGATTTTACCGGGTAAGTGCCCATCCCTACCGCAGCCGTTGCATGCATGCCTATAACTATTGCGACTTACGGAACTCTGCCCCGGATCTAGGGGGGGGGGGGCAAGCCGGGGCCCACGCCCCGGGCGGCAAGTTCAGGGCGCGGCAAATTCACACTTTACAGACGAATGGACAACTCATAATTTACTTAACTTTGACCTACACTGGGCACGAACATTATCATTTATGATTTCAGCTATCAGATATCCACTAATTGATTGATATATATGCCTTCCGGAAGGTTAAAAGGCTAAAGGTAAAAATAAATGACAAGGAGATTTTTTGAGATTTTTCAGTTTTTGCCCCCCTTAAAAAAATTTAAGATCCGGGGCTGACGGAACTAGAAACATTTTTCGTTTTAATTGTAATTAATTCATTTCAACCCGCTCAAACAACCGAGCGCAGCGGGTGGAATGGAATGGACTCACCTGGACCACCCACTCATGGATGGTTACCCGTCACTGATTACGAGTAGGTACAATACGGAAACAAATCATTTTCTTGATTATGGGCCCCATTTCAACAATATAAAAAGTGGATCAAAATGAAACAATAGGCCTTCATTACTTACATAACATAATAAGGTACCTACTCGTAAAGCACTCATGCAAGTCATGTCCATAGGCGGACAATCTCGGCTTCGCACGGATGTTTGAAGATACGCAAACTAGCCGACCTGTTACAAACATTGTCCTGCCAAATTTTAAAAATCGCATGGCTCTTTCAAAGAACTTCCGATTTTTTCCCTATAAAACTCGAATTTTAGTAGAATGCGATCATTCGGTAGTCAAATTGATGTCAGATTTTTTTGACAACCTTTTTGGTAGTATGCGTTGCTATGACAACTCAATGTTTTCGGTCTGAGATGTCTAATTTTTTAAAATAGATTGACACGGCCATCACAAAACACAAATGTCTATTTATTTCAAACATAAAAAAAGTTTTAATATTGTTATGGTCACTATAAGATGTTGTTAGCTAATTAGTAATTACGAAGGTCCCCTAAGTAGGGTCTGAATAAATTAACCGACTTGGTACCTATTACATCTCGAATTTTGGTAGAATGCGATCATTCGGTAGTCAAATTGATGTCAGATTTTTTTGACAACCTTTTTGGTAGTATGCGTTGCTATGCTATGACAAGTCAATGTTTTCGGTCTGAGATGTCTAATTTTTTAAAATAAATTGACACGGCTATCACAAAACACAAATGTCTATTTATTTCAAACATAAAAAAGTTTTAATATTGTTATGGTCACTATAAGATGTTGTTAGCTAATTAGTAATTACGTAATAACTTAAGACAGAAGGTCCCCTAAGTAGGGTCTGAATAAATTAACCGACTTGGTACCTATTACATAGATCTCACAACTTTTTACGGAAGAAGAACTGAGTTGCGAGACTAACTTTGAGAGGAATGCTGATGAATAACCGGCAATACCGACATAGGTCTCAGAAACAAAGGGCATAAAAATATGACAGAAAAAAGATCACAATTACAAAGGACGACTTTATTAGTGCAGTGTAAGTATATGTATGTGATTGCCTAATTGGCGTTCTGGTCTTATCCAGAGGTTCTCAAATAGGGGCCTGAAAATGCGGCGAAATGGTTCCAGTAAAGGATGGTACGGCAGTGTTTGCTTCGCGCTCGACTTGGCGGGGGCACTGCCGTGCCCCCAAATAAACAACATAATAAAGCAATATTTATGTAGGAAACAAGTTTTATGATACCTAAAAGCAAGCAATTACCATTACCTATTAACAGATACCCGGGGGCGTAATTTTGTACCCGTGGAGATGCTTGAATTTTTTTTTTGTATGGGCTGAGTCTACCCGGATAAGACGAAAAATGAAATAAAACCGCATTATCTTGAAAACCATCAAACTTAAAAAGTCTCTTTTATTTATATAGTAGCTAGTATGATTAAAACGAATTATATTAAAATTAACTGTTTATAGTTTTGAGAAAAAAAACAAATCAAATCAAATCAAATCATTTATTTGCAAGAATACATTATTATTTTACATGTCAGATCTTAAAACTATTATGGTAGATTGTATTCAGCCTGCACGCAAATCTTTTTAATCCTCGCCCCGCCACGTCATCCATCTCCATTTGTCGACAATGTTTGCAATTTTGATAAATTCGAAACAAAAGAATTGTTACTCTGTTTGTGTCGTTATATAAGATTGTTATGCCAAATGGTTCAAGAATTGACACGACCGTGTTATTTTGCAATTTTATGAACGTGTGTATATTTATGGGTAACTACGAGTACTGAGATAACTTCCTACTAGCCACTATAAAATTAGGTAATATTATTTTCAACACATTTGCTCGTAAAGTTAGCCTTATTTACATCGTAATAAAATTAAACAAAAGCAGAGCAAGCTTTGTCATCAGTAGTTATTATGTCCGTATTAAAATAATTTACCTTTCATGTAAAACACCTTCTTTATATAGGAACTTTATTATAAGTTTAGTGGCATTATTTTGTAGTAAGGTAAAGTACAACAATGCCACTACACCTGGGAAAGGCCGCACTACAAATATTTCAGGTACTAGGTAATTCATTATACCTAGCCCAATAATAGGGAATCGCGTGATACCTTTAGACAGTGCGGCAGGTAGATCACCTTTGAGAACTCAATTATAATCGTTCGTTAGGTAACAACAATCAAAAGGTTAGGGGAAATTGAAACATGCATAAAATATTGGCCTGGTCAAGTCGTTGGGAAACAACACAGAAAATCTACGTGGATACCACGAGTGTTAGGCATTACGACGAACGTTCTATCGAAATGCGCATCGCTGGATTAGATCAGTTATGGATTACACTGATAATCATTATCTTTGTGGACGTATCGAAGATTCAGTGCTTGAGTTGCAACGAAATCTTGGAGATGCCGGCAGATTACAAACTGTCTTTCGAGGAGCTTCAAACTATCCCTCCGAAGGAAATGGTGGAGTGTCTCGCCCATTTAAGCAAGGAGCCCTTGGGTCCGCAGGAAGGTGACTTCATATGGCAATCGATTAAAACCATGTACGATGGAATAGAAAATATCCCGGAAAAGGTATTCATGACGCTTCACTATGTCACTGTTGCTATAAAGCCGGAAGAATACGCAAACATAACTTTGAGCAGCATTGAAGTAATTGAAAACTTCGGACTGGACTATAACCTGGATACAGCGCAGCTTTCCTCAATTGCCGATCGAGTTCGGCTAGATTTTGCAGAAAAGGAACCAGAAGACTACACTTTCTACGATTTATTGGCGCTGAAACAGATTTTGTGTCAGTTCAATCGGAGTGAGATAGAAAGGATCCATCCAGCAGCTTTTAGAGAAGCAGCGATGACGTTGGGAAAGCTCAATAATTGTGGATCTGAGGCTATGACAGGATTCGCAACCTTAGCTATACAAGACAGCGCGTTTGGACCTCCAAGCGGATGGACAGTAAACATTGTGAATATCCTGGGAAAAGTCGCTGATTTTCTACCCAAACAGATCATAAATAACATCAAGATGATGTCCGAGAAAGGAAATCCTACACAAACACAATCTTAGAATGTCAGTCAATAAGTGACAGCTTAGGTACATACTCGTACTTAAGTACCTACTGAGTAGTACAGATTGACCAGATGTTCTTGCAGGCGCGGATCCAAACCTCAAAAAAGGCTGTGGGCACAGCAGCCCAAAAATCGGCCAAGTGCGAGTCGGAGTATGATCCCTCATGATCGATATGTTTACTAAAATTGACGTCCTGATCAAGATTTTGTACATTACCTACCTATATAGGTACTTAGTTCCACTAAATTAATAAACCTGTAAAATGTTAGATTGTTTGCTAGCGTAAATTACAAAAGTTAATGTGTGTTTGTTTATCACAATGTCGCATTTATTATTATTATTATATTATTATAAATTTAGACTCGAATACTACTGAACCGATTTACCTAGATTATTTTTTTAGCTCTACAAAGGATGTCAAATTAAATTAAAAGCATGAATACATTTCAAATCAAATAATTGTATATAAGTAGATAAATTATATATATTTAAATATATTGTGGACGGTATGGTAACACACAGATCTACATAGGTATATATATGTATATATCCCTGTGATAAAGTATATTATCAAAATCACTTGAAATATAGTATTAGGTAACGTATGGTAATGATAACGTTGATGTTGCAGTAATAATCCAATGGTTTCAATGGTTTTTTCAAAATTCGTCCGGGTTCGATCTAATGAAACTCGTGGTAGATGGAGTGATAAATAAGACACAATATTTGCAATAAAGCCCCTTCTGTTAAAGCACAAGCAAATAAAATTATCAAGATGTGATTTTTAAGCATGTTTTATTGTACGTTTTTGCAATAGGTAGGTACTTGGTGTGGAAAATCATAATACTTAGTTAGGTGGAGGCACCCAATGTTTTTCTAGTAGTTTAGTGCAAGAATAGTTCTTGCACTAAAATTAGAACAGACAATTAGTATCTCTATTAAAAATCATACCTATGTCGGGTAGTCGGTAAAATAAAATGTCTAATTTTAATATATTTAATTATTTTGGAAATAAATAAATTTTGAGTAACTATAACCTAAGTATATATTTTTGTTTTTATTTTTATTTTTATCTACAATACCTGACCCATACCTACAAACTTACCTACCCTAGGTACCTATACCTATCTGATCTACCTTAGTTTAGTTTTTTTAATGTGCAAATAGTGATCTCAGACATAAAATAGAACACCAATATGACATTAATAACAAAAAAATTGGTATAGGTATGTGCGGATTTAACATGTTGATTGAACATGTTGTTTTATAATATTAGTGAAATTTTTCATCAGTACTGAACTTAGAACAGACATAGGATACTTTTTAACGGGATCGGGAACCTATCCCTTAATCCCTATCCTTATTAATTCAAAAGCGATACGAAGTTCGCCGGGTTAGCTTGTTGAGAATAAACATAGGATGGTTCAATCACGAGTATTCAGCGAATTACGAGTAGGTTTCAGAGAATAAATGAAAAATCGGAAAAATGCGTGTCTGACTCACCCACCACAACCATACAAAAATCTCTCAACAACCATATAAAAATCTTCCATACAAACTTTGACACTATCGCGCCCTGTTCATGGGATAGATTATGATTTTTATTTACTTAATTTATATCTTTTATATTATTACTTGCCTACCAATACCATGATTTGTTCCTTGAACTAAAAATATCATGTTGGTGCAAGCAATCAAAGTACCTACCTACTTAACAGCAGCATCATTGTTCTAGACCACAAAGCAGATCCAACCACAGGATGGCGACCACAAGCGTGCTTTTTACAGTGTCCACTAGTTGGAGCGTGTGCGACAAGGTGGACACTGAATGCATATCTAAGACCGCTACAAAGCTAGCTGTTGAAGCGGCGAAGGAGCTGCGGGAGACACCAACGACCAGGGCTGAAGCCCTGCGAGTCATGCGACAATGGATACAGCAGAACTGTGATGTCACGAATGTTCGACGAGGTACAATATAAATACGAGTATCAAAATAATGTACTACAGTATTGTACACCTTAAAAACGTCTACAAAAAAGTCAACGATGGTATTAGAAATGTCTTACGCACAGCGAAGCGGGCACGGGTCAGCTAGTAATAAAAAACTTAAGAGGTGTCAAGGGACACCACTTTTTTGCTATAGTATATCTATTGATATATACATATATCTATTAATTGTGTCTCGACTCGACCTCGACACAATTAATAGATATATGTATATATTAATAGATATACTATAGCAAAAAAGGGTCGTGACAACTTTTTGTGACAACTTTTCGTAAGATTTTTTTCCGTCTAGCCCCCTTTCACAACGCGCGATAAGGAACTTCGTTCCAATAAACTTGAAATTTGAAAGGTGTATTCCTTTGTGGAAGAAGTCGCGATGGTTTTTAATAGTCTCAGCATAAGTAACTGCTACTGAGGATAGCATCGCTTATTTTATTAGGTATGTTTTTCATTCCAGAAAGTTTGCCGGAATTAAAAGCTTTTGGAAAACTCAAAACTTTATTAAATTGTACCATCGTCTGCAAGTTTCCGTGAATTCTAACTGATAAGTTTCTGTACGAATAACTGTTTTCAGATGAAGAGTTCCTGCTACGATTCCTACGACACAAGAAATACAGCATCCCTATGGCACAACAGACCCTACTGAAGTACCTGAGTTTGAGGAGTTACTACCCAGAAATATTTAAGAACCTCGACAGCTTGGATTCCAAACTACAAGACATCATTAACAGCGGGTATGTGGATTGAACCACTTCCAATAGCATCGTTGCGATCTTGAGTTTCGACAAAATAGATCAGTCTTAAAACTGCTCAACTTATGAAAACCTATTATTGTTTTCATTATATTTTTAAAGTTACCTAGACATCCGTGCAACGTCCACGCAACAGACAATACTGTATCCCTAATTAAAATAGGGTTACCATAAGTAGTGTATGCCATCTTCATAACAATACGTTGGTAAAGCGCTTTGCAACGTTTACCGTTTGCATGGTCGAATGACAGGTGTAGATGCAAGCCTATTATCATCAATCATGCAGTAAACACCAAACCGGTTACGGTTGTTAGAAAGTGCCCACGTGCTGGGCCACGGCATAACCTTGGACGCAATACTGTTATGTATGCAGATCTTCGTGAAGTCCCTTCCACGATGATATAATTTCGTTTGCACGACCGACATTAACAAACATTTCAAAAACTGTTTCCTAACCCTAAGGTACATAACGATTTCACCGGCTCGTGACAGCAAGGGTCGTCGCGTCATCGTGTACAATATGAGTAAGGCATTTTTATTTTATTTAGAAAGGTGCTCGCGTGCTTTTTGAAAGAATTGGTGTGGATTTGTGTTAAGTTTATCGTGTCTGGCAATAGCGAAAGTCTTAGGTTACCTACTACGAAATATTGATTGCTGCATGATTATATCGATTCTACACTGTTTATTGTGTCTGGAGTTGCTGAATGTACATAACATATGTGTGCTGAGCGAATGATGCGATTAAGGCAACTAAATTGCTACTTTTTACGAGCTTTTATCTCCGTAGGACACTTCGACGCGATGAAATTCAACTGCTGGGATATGTGCCGGGCCCACTTACTGGTTTATGAAAGCTTGTTGGACGACTCCATGGATCAGATGTGTGGGTTCACGCATGTGGGAGACGGAAGTGGGGTCACGGGAGCTCACATTACCGCCTGGAACCCGACAGACTTCGCCAGATTGCTGAAGTGGGGCGAGGTACCTACAGTTCTGCTAATTAAATACACATCATATCACAAATCGAGTTCTACTTTAGAAGTACTTATCTAAGTGTAAGTAGGTACCTATCACAAATCGAGTAGGTATAATAAATGTAATAAACACTCACATACTTGAGGATCGTGAAGAAAACCCAAGACTTGTAAGTTATCGCAATTGCACGCTCATCTACGCAACATAACTTTTGTTCCACTTTACGAATTTAAAAGCATAACTTTTAATAGGCACTACGTTTTATAGGTATACGTGAAGGAGAACAATAACATCAAATTGCCTTGAAATGTCATATAGAGGTTCCATTGACCTTTGTTTGTTTCAGCAATCTATTCCAATGAGACACAAGGAGTTACACCTGATCAATATACCATCGGCCATCAAGTATATAATCGACTTCGGAACCAGCAAAGTAACACCGAAAATGGCAGAGCGACTACATGTAAGAGATTTTCCTAACTTTACGTTTATACCTACGTAGGTACTTAATTATTTCCCAGTTTAGGACTCGATAGGTAAAAGTTTAAAATTCAGTTAGGTCATGGCACGCTACTGTGTTGAACCGGTTTAGACAGCAGTAATAATATAAATCTAAATAAAGAAAATTTTTATTGCATGTGCATAACATACTATAACACATACCTACTAAGTATACCTAAACTATTTTGTTTTTTCGATACCCATCTGACTGCGGTGTGATTTTATTTTGCCTGATCTCCGATCTCGCGTGTCTAGGGTATTTTGAGCCCATTTACTCCTAGTTTCTTATACCTACACACTACACAGTGAATCTTGTCTGGGGTCTGTACTGTGTTGGATGATAGTTTATTGTTATTACAGATTCACACAAATCTAAAACAGCTCCACAAGAAAATCGACGCAGCATGCCTTCCTATTGAGTATGGTGGCATCCTACAGTTAAAAGATATGGTGCGCTACACACAACAGATCCTCGCAAAGAAAAGGCAGGTTCTGCTAGACCTGGACCAGATGGAGATTCTCCGTACCAAAGGCATTGTATCCTCAAGACGAAGCAACGCATTGAAACCAGACTCTGCGTCCGTAGAGGGGAGCTTTAGAAAACTTGAAATCGATTAATAATAATTCTTCTAGATAGGTACCTACCTGATTAAAATAAGAATTCTAATATTTTTATAGAGGTAAAACATTCGGTTCTTGCTGCCTATGCCAGTCAATTCTATTGTCTCGAGTTGGACAAAGTGACTCTTCTTCCTTCTCATAAGTCATAACCCACTATGAGTGGGGTCACCACAACGTAGAAAAAAATATGTAAGTAGCAGAAGGATTTGGCTAAATATGTAATACACATTGTGTATTATTTGACGAACGTTCTTTATTTTTTCACGTCAAAGTATAAATGAGCGTAAAACATTAAAATTGGGATAATTTTGATAACATTTACGATTAGGTATAGGGTAATTGCTTGCATTCTATTCTATGATAAAAAAACGATTCGTATTTCCTACGGATTGTAGCAAAAGGAACCTAGCGTAGATAGCTAAGCATTTATAAAAAAAAACTTATTTTTAAGGAAATTTGATAGATACCGATTTTAATACGGGGTTGGCTATAAGATCGGCATGTCTCAGCATTATACCGCATGAACACCAAACCTAGAGGATGGCTTTGTGGGGGGAAAATAGAACACGTCTCAGCATTATGCGGCATCAACACAAAACCACCTAGGGTTGGCTGTGTGGGGGGCAAATAGGTCCCCGCAGTGGCGGATTTAACACTAGGCTGAGTAGGCTGGAGCCTAGGGTGGCCGATTTTAGGGGGCGGCAAATTTCAAACATCACTATTTATTTTAGCCTATAGGACAGATGCCTCCCTCCCTTCACTTTGCCTTGCCCTTTTTTGCCAAATGTCTTACAGGGATCACCACTTTTAACTAAAACGTTGGATTGTAAAAATAATTCCTGGGGGGGGCAAATGTGTAAGTCCGCCACTGGGTCCCCCCGTCTCAGTATTATGCTGCATCAACACCAAACCTAGGGGGTACCTAGATGAAGTAGAGTCGGTGCTGGTTTTCAAACGGGCTTGGGTGTTAAGTATTCATATTATCCTACAATCGTACTTACTCTACCAATGCCTACTATTGAGATATATCTCAACAATTCACATGAATTATAGAACGGGGATAGAACCTACAGCTCTTGCGTCTCAAGCCGCGCAAGGGGTCATCCATAAAGTACTTACTTACGTCACACTAATTTCGTGATTTTTTCACCCTACCCCGTGTTTGTCACAATTTGTGAAACCTCCCCCCCACCTTGTTTGACGTGACATATTTTGCAATTTTACATCTAGAAATTATTAAATTACAGCACATAATTTCCGAAATTTGTTTTATTTCTATTTAAATGGCAAAATCTTATTAGATATTTAAATTATTTGAAATGTGACGTCACAAAACTTAAGACCCCTCTCACCATTTGTCACACAATGTCGCACTTCGTCGTTCCTCTCCCCCCATAACGTGTGACGTACTTTATGAACGGTGCCCAACTGCCGCTTTGTCATCGAAGTACCTACTTAAGGCCCTGTATGTCGACGATTGCTCTTTTTCGTAACGAAAAAAGAAATACTTCTGAACAAGCCACATCTCCTATTTTTATAAATATATTACTTCAGGTTCCTACCTAGATTTCTATTAAGCTGAAAACATAATAGCAGAAACTTTTCACGATAAAGATATTATTTCAAAATGATACGTTTTAGAATTTATGATCGAAATACTTTGATACCCTACTATGTATTAAGATCAACTTGTGATTTATTGTTAAAGATAGGTAATATGTAGATCTAGATTCCTACTAGAATAGGTTTTTGATAAGTAATTATACAAATTTATATCATTAATTTATTCGAAAAGCAAAGGCGGACTACGCGCCGCCCATGGATCAGTACCACGTGCAGCGGTCGGTAGGATTATTTATCGAAGTGATTAAAGATGGGTACATCTTTATTCACATATACTATACATTATTAAAATAGAGATGTGGCTTGTTCAGAAGTATTTCTTTTTTCGTTTCGAAAAAGAGCAATCGTCGACATACAGGGCCTTAATTACCAGTAATACCAGTATATATAGGTAAATTCATTACCTACTCGTATTATTAGAGATATTATAACTATCATTATCTTGGATTGATAGTCGTTGAAATGTTTAGTACTAATACTAATTAATAATTTTGAGGTTATTATAGAAGTAATTAGAATGTACTTTGCAATTGTAAAGTTTATTTATAAGTACTACTTACTACATTCTTAAAATGATTTCACTAATATAAAGTTTTCATAGCCGTGTGTCAAAAATTAGACATATTTTATGTGATATGGTTTTATATTATAAAATAAAAAATAATAGATTTTTTTGTAATTTTATTTATTTGCATTATTGATCTACATTGATTTATGTTACTTCACAAAGTCCAGATTATAGCTATGACAGTTTTAAAAGGGGCATCGGTCGAAGTAAGAGTAATAATGTGTATGTGAGATACGATATGTACTTAAATATTATAAGATACTACAAATCCAGTTTACTTGCTATGTCAATTTTAAAAGGGGCATCGGTCGAAGTTTGAATAATAATGTCAAGGTAACTATGTGATAAATGTGTGATTTGGTAATACTCGTGCGTAACGTAGGCATCAGAATCAAAGTTCTTCTAAAGGTACTTGTTCTAAATAAATGCAAAATTTGATAAACATAACAAACAAGGCCGTCTCGTCCAAGACGCCTGCCATTTGGGCAAACGAAAAAATAAATGCCTTGTTACAACTTAACAGAACACAAAGTGTAATAAATAATACTAATAAATAATTGAGTATTTACCCTAAAATTAAATATAGCCTATGACTTTTACTTAAAAATTAATCCAGCCTAGGGCGCTATCTACAATAATACTAACTTTTTTTTTTTTTTTTTTTGCTTATATTCCCATTTTGGGGCAAAGCTTTGCGGTCGACGTCTTCGTCGATACTAATATCTATCATTGGTATATGTGTTGTCAGTTTTGGTTATCTAACTGTGTTGCTAATTCAAGTACTATTTCCAACGTGTTTTCACTGACAATATCTGAATTGACTACTATTTAGACAAGAATAACATGAAAGTTGCAAAGTGTAAGTGATCGTCGTTTAAGGACTATCAAAAAAAAAATCAACAAAATCCTATTGGGACTTCGCTCAAGCATCAGATAGCTCCTTGTTCCACTGCGGCAAAGCTTTGAGGGCATCGAACAGCATTGCCGGCATGTATGTCGTGTTCTTTCCGATGATGTCAAAGTGTGGCGTAAGGTGGCGTTGGCTGATAGACTCGGCGAAGAAGTTATCCGCTTCCCTCATTTGCAACGGAGAAGGTCCGATGTCGACGTAGTTTCCTGAAAGTAAAATACACTTTTGTTTATAAATTATACTTATAACTGCGGTCAGCAAGCCGGTCCAGAAATTTTCTGATAGGTTTTCATCCATATCGATTACGGCACGGTTAAAGTAGGATTATGTCTTGGACTATGTGGTCTGCGGTCTGTAGTCGTCCACGGATGTTTTCCACAACTCATTCATTGTTGCGCATATATTTCGGACAGTAATAATCTTCTTCTTCTTGCGTGTCAATGATAATTATTTAAATGATGTTCCTTCACCCCATCCTTGGTGGTCGAGGTCGATTGAGGTCGTCCCTTGTGCAGGTCGTAGGGCACAGGGGACAATTAAGAAGGTGGATAGGAGATAGATAGGTAGATAGGTTGGATAGGGGCTCCGCAGTCGCATCTGGTTTTAGTGGTTTCCCGGTAGCCCATGTTCTCCCTACAGCGACCAACTTGAGAATTGTTAGTTATTCCGTTCATTCATCCGCAGGTGGCAACGGTGCTTTATGTCTGGGTGGAAAACCGGAATTTATTTCCGATTTTTATTCCGCTTGTTTCAGCCTAGATACAGTTCAACGGATTGGTTCAATTAATTTATGTATTTTTATTCGATATTGCATTGCCATCACAATGTTTTATGAACAAGCTATCTATCAGCTGAGAGGTCGGATCGGTCAATGCTCGTATCTATAAATATAATAAGAAAAAAATTGAATAAACGCCATGACACTGTGTATTGATAGTTATTATGACGGTAAATAACCATTGAGGGGTGGCGAGGACCGGAAATATTTAATAATTTCCGGGTTTAGGGTGGATTCTTGGACATACATTGGTAAATGCACTGCTGTAGATAACTTAAAGATGGGGATAGAATAGGAATAGGTTTTATTGTACACCAACATAAAATTACAGAAGCTTAAAATAAGGAGTGATGGGAATGGCAACATGATATTTTAAAAGTTACTTACCAATAAATCCCAGAACCATAGCGTTTGTGTATTGGGCGAACATGGGTGAAACCTGGCGCCAGCCGAGTCCCTCGAAAGTCTGTCCGCTCGTCGAGACCAGGAAATTGTAGGGCAGCTGAGCGTTCTTGGTCAATGATTTCTGTAAAAGAATAAGAAGTAATTATTATTACTTTTGGAAACAATAAAGTGTGTAAATGAGTCCGAAAAAGAAGAATTATGTTCTTCCATGTGATGAAAAAGGATAAGATGATATAGATATAGTAGACAGTTCAGTTACAAAGAAAGACCGTTGGTATAGCACATATTTACTGTTATAATGTGTAATACATACAAGTATAATAAAACAGATGTAGATACTCAATCTAATATTTTCTTGCGGAAACGTGTTCAGAAAGAGATTAAACCGGCCAAAGTCAAAACAGACAAAGCGAAAAAATATATATATTCACGTTTTGATAATGTGTCTGTCTTTCTGTTTGTATGACCGCAACTTAGGTACTGACCATATTTTAATAGGAACGTAACATTTTAGGTATAAGGTCAAAAGAGCGACTAAAAATCCAATAATGAAAGAAAACGTATCCGTTTCTCGCGTTCATTTTAATATAATGATCACTAATCTTTATTGTTGGGTGCACGTGCAAGCGACACGAAACTCGATCCTGTGGAAATAATATCGTTCAATTGCTTACGAGCCAGACGCGGATAAAGGATTTCGATAAGGAGGGGTATTTATTGCATGGTTTCAATTATATTTCAGTAAATTCGTTCCAAACAAGAAAATGTTGCGATTAGATAATAATAATTCATGTAAAAGAAGAGTCTAGTTTGACGATTTCATAATTTACCTCATGAGGAGGCAATTGCACTAATATGGCAGCAGGCAGGTTCGTGGCATGTGGGTATGTGATGTCATGAAGATAGGCGTGCGTACGAGTAGGTGTAGGTCTTCCCATACAATATTGCAGAAACGGAATCCGCGTGACCTCGTTATTATGTAACTAAAAATCCTACTTTCTAAAAATATTTATCTACTCTTCTATACCTAATGTTACAAGGAGATATAATTTGTTAAAACTCGCGATACAGTTTCAAAGCTACAACGGCTGTTATCGTTTTTATGTGTTTTTGTATTAGATAAAGAAATATTTTTGTATTTGTTGTAGGTCTCCGGAACTACAGATGCGATTCTGGAAATTATTTTACTAACACAAAGCAACATTTTATCACGATGATTGGTAAAAGTTAAGAACGATGCCGGGAATAAAGGTGGATTGATGTCGAAGTAGAGGTACCTACGCCAAAGAAAAGATTGATGGACTGTGTGAAAAATGACATGAGTAAGAAAGGAGTGAGTGATGAGATGATGGCTGATAGAGGAAAATGGAAAAATAATATATGTTGTACCGACCCCACTTAAGTGGGATAAGAGCAGGAATATGATGATTAGTAAAAGTTTAACTATGACCAGCAGTTGACCGTAGAAGTCAGGACGAAGTACGGTAACTTGTTCGGCATAGGATAGGCGTAATGGCGCCGAGCTTCAGGGTTCCACTGGCGTCTAGCTGGAGGCCAGGATATGCTGCTCAGAATAATAAAATCACCTGCATCATTTGTAGGAGGAGGCTGCAGGCCAGGGTGCTATCACACACACTTGTATCTGTCTGGACCACGATCACTTGGCTGGCGTGCAGGGGTCCCCTAGACAGAGCTTGAGACTGAGCGTTCGGGTCCCACTGGAAGCGGCTCACCAGCTGGAAGGGAGTTTCCACCGGTGGCAAAGCGTGTTCTGCGACAAAATAATAATTTCGGTGATTACTGCTCTCAGTTGTAAACAAAAATAAGCATGATAGACAACGCTCTCGGACTTATGATTCCATGACATGTGTAACTAAGGGGATAGTCAGAACCTTTAATTTGCAACGCAGTTAATTCTCTAAAGCTATGGGACTTGTAACTGTGCGTCAACATCACATGAGCTATATTTACCAACGCCCAAAACTTTGCCAGCTCGAAACTGAACTCGAACTAAGTCTCGTCTCGAAGTCCGAGTGACTTACCCGAATTGTATAGAATGACCAGAAGATCAATCCCAATCACGACCCCCAGCGTCAACATTGTCGCCAGGCCCAGCACGATGACAACAGTGTACGGGCTGCAGCGACGCAGCCCATCGACCTCGAAACGCGGGAATCGATTCAGAAGGGGCGTATCTTCATTCAAGGCCGCAGCTTCCTCATCCCGTCTGTTCGAGTTCTGGCGTGTCTCATGATCTGCAACGAGTTTAGTCTTCAACTTACTGTTTAACACTTTAAATGTATTCTTTAAAACATTCATTTCAACGACTATCCTGAGTTAACGTCACAGTTTATATGAGAGCGAAACAAACGAGAAAAAACACCCCGAGGTTTTTGATAAAGCAAACTGCATGCCGGTCCAATGATAAAGGCAATAATTACT
Source organism: Hydriomena furcata (assembly GCA_912999785.1). NCBI lineage: Eukaryota > Metazoa > Arthropoda > Insecta > Lepidoptera > Geometridae > Hydriomena > Hydriomena furcata. The sequence goes on from OU538821.1 coordinate 9,863,583, forward strand.
ACTTAATCTGTTGAGTGGGATTTCAACCATTTTGTGGATAAAAATATATTTTATTATTCACAGAACATGTTTAGATGAATACGGGCACATACTGGTGTTCAAGTCAACTCTGCGCGGCATAGTGATCAGTAAATGATACGCGTTAGGTATGGTATATTAAACCTACTCACTATATGGAGCGTTTGATTTGTTCACATTTGTGTATCATTAGGTATTGGTGAGATATCATATCTCACAATGAAACAATATACCTACTTAATATTTGTCGACATGTATGTACACACAAAGCATAATGATAGTTTAAGTATGTTTAGACCATAATGTGTAGTGTGTACTACTTATGCACAAAAGGGCTATTACCTACTTCAAACATTGGTTAATGATGACTATGACTGTACCTAAAGTAGAAATTCAATGAAACAATATGTCTGACATTGAAGTCTGCCCACATAAATGTACCTTCCAACTAAAGCATGACCTTAACCATATCAGCAAATGCAATTAAGTTATTTTTATTATGAATATATTTTTAAAATCAAGCTTTTATAAATTCTAGGGCTCTAGTACTCGTCAAAACAAATCCAACGAGCCTAAACACGACGTGGTTATGTTGTGTAGTTGAGGAGTTCTTATGGCTACATCCGAGCTCCATCATCAAACTAACTCACTAGTTTTTTTAGTCTTCTTGTAGCGAACCTTATTTTGTATAATCCACATCATGTGCCAAGATATTATGTTTGAACGTGCCTCAGGCTACAAAGAAAGTACCACCTTAAACCATCTTCAAGGATCTAAGCGCCTGGAGATCTGAAGTAGGATGTATACCGTGCCTACTTGGGGATTACAGTTGTGATACCTTGGGAATGCTTTTGACTGGTAGTGCGACTGTTTGCAACAGTCTTTAGATAGCTTCACTGGTTTTTGTGTATCGTGTAAATATTCTGTACAATATTGTATAACACATATAAATATAAATGTTTTAATACTATTTCACTATTCCACATCACAAGTTTTGTATCCTTTTCTTTTTACCATCATCGATGCAAGGTGCTAATTATTTAAAGTAGGTTACTGTTTTGTAAGTATATACTTCTGACAACATCCTGCTAATATTGAAAAGGTGAAAGTTTGAATTTTTTTATGTTTATTTGTGTCAATGATGTCGGAATGGCTGACACAATTTGTTGAAATATAATAATCATATTTTGTGCTTTGTGCAAATCAGGATCAAAAGAATTTATTCCTCATACTTGCAGTTGGTTGTTTCTGGTCATTGGGAAGACACATTTTATGGAAATCAAGAGAAACTAGAGTTGCTGTAGTGTAGTATGTGACCTACAATAGTAAGCTACATTTTAGATCCCTAATTATCAGCTAAAGACACTATACAAGTTTTTATACATATTTTAAAATATAGTCAATATAGAATATAGATTTAGTAAAATCATGGAAGACCTGCAGGCTTATTTTTATCCAGGTACCACACAATTAATAATGTGGATGGAATTTTGCCAAAAAATATGTTGTAAAACCCTGCAAGGTAAATTGTTTAATGTCTTTGCTATATGTTGTGCCAACTCCAAATGAAGTGGGATACGGGCAAAGCGAAGAAGAAATATGCTAAAATTCCTATTTATATGTGAGCAGCCATTTTGGTATATAAGATTTTGTAAGTTGGAAATGGGTTTGCACTGAAGACTGAAGTTTGCACTGAAGAATGCTTTTGTTTAGTTAGTTTGTTACACTGCCACTGAATGCACTGATCAGGGTGCTTCAATAAAAAATCTGGTATTTGTTTTTAGTTTTTAATTCATATCTATCACAGTTATTATTTTACAGAACTATCTAATCATAAATAAATAAAATATAAACAGCATTTATTTCCCTAATAGTAAGTATAAGTTTTACATTTCATTAATTTAGTTCACATTATAATGTTTATCTATTGGACCTCCTCCATCGCTTGCCGGTTTGTCCTATTTTGTGTCCGTCCGATTTGTTACCCGCTGCCGCAACTCTGTTTTCCCTCCAATGATGGATGGATGATAAAGGTATGATGGAACAGAAATAGTGATGGTTCAGTGGGTCCTACGGTGAACCAACACAATGTTCCTTAAAAAGTAGAACAAATAAATACGAGTTATGTCCAGCTGCATACAATTTCTTGACTGAACTTGCCACGGATGTAACACAGGTTTGCTCTAATGATTATCTCTTGCTCTCACAATGTAGCCTGCCCACTTCCATTTGAGTCTAGCTGCCATTTTTCCGGAATCTATTAGTTTTGTTCTAGTTTTGTTTTAGATCTTTTTATGTTTTGTTGTCATGTTTGGCATCCATTTTGTTACACAGAAAAGGCAAAGACGTAGGTGGTACTGGCTAACTTCCTCAACTTCAATAAAAAAGCTGTTATTATGTTAAGGTAAATAATGGACATTAATAAAGGCAAATAGGTGCTTATATACCTTACCTGTAGACATAAAATAGAGGATACGATGATCAAACAGGAAAAACACAAAAAATCGATACGCACGGCAAAGTCGAACCGTACAAAGAGAGACCAAATAATAGCACTAAACTGAGCTGAGGTTATTCAGTGGGTTCACCACAACTATAACACCAAAGTAGAACTCACCTACTGAACACAAAGGCTGCATTTTAGAATCCTTCAAAATTTTATCAAATTGAGAATACGTTCGGGGTTTAGATCGTCAATCGATAACTAATTGGAAGGCTACGGTCAAGGCTACATACAACTCGTGTCGTGGTGCCCACCGAAACCACCCTATTCCCTAACCGAGGTGAAGACTCGAGAAAGTCGGTCTAAGTAAAGTAATGTTTAGTGATTGTATCGTGCTTTTCTTCCGCATTCAACAATTTTACTAACAACAACAGTGATACTATACTCAAAACAATACAAAGAGAGCTGTCCGCCTTTACTTTTTAGTTTTGACTTGTGACAGATTTTTGACATTTATACTGTGTGCTGCCAGATTATTAAATAATATATCTGTATTTAATATACTCTAATATTAGTAAATTTAATATTAATTATTTAATTTAATATTAGTATTTATTATTATATCTTAATTTAATTTACTCTGTACTCTCGTAGAATCTGTCGAGATCAAAACCATAAACATTTTTTTATTTTCAGTACAAAAACAGGCAAAATCTTTTTGCTTCATTCCATCCACAAATTTTGAAAAATCCCAAAGAGAACATCCGGGAATCAAAATGTTTATTTTGACGGTAGGCTGCAAATCTATCTAGTATATCTATCACTATCACTACATAGTATAAAGCAAAGTCGCTTTCCGCTTCCCGCGTATGTATGTTTGCTTATATCTTTAAAACTACACAACAGATTTTGATGCGTTTTTTTTTAATAGATAAAGTGATTCAGGAGGAAGGTTTATATGTATAATACATGCATAATATAGTAGAGAAACACTGATAATTTTAGAGGTTTCTAATGTGATGTCGTAAATAAACACATTTTTTTGCGCTTACATTGCAAATGCTGGCTGAACCCCACGAGATATATCAAAATAATGTACTACAGTATTGTACACCTTAAAAACGTCTACAAAAAAGTCCACGATGGTATTAGAAATGTCTTACGCACAGCGAAGCGGGCACGGGTCAGCTAGTATACTTATACTAATATTATAAAGAGGAAAGATTTGATTGTTTGTTTGTTTGTTTGTTTGTTTGTTTGTTTGCATCGAATAGGCTCCGAAACTTATGGACCGATTTAAAAAATTCTTTTACCATTAGAATCCTACGTTATCCCTGATGAACATAGGCTATAGAATATTTTCAAAAACTTTAGGGATCCGTATGAAAACTTCGATAATGTAACCCAAGGTGTGAAAAAGAATCCAAAAAAAATCCTTATATCGCGTACGCTGCGGAAATTTTGACAATAGAGCAAAGTAATGTTCTACATTTTTAAAGAGGACATCAATATCTACAATTAAATCAACAATACTATATGTCTAACTATTAGGGATCCGTATGAAAACTACGATAATGTAACCCAACGTGTGATAAAAAATCCAAAAAATCTTTATATCGCGTATGCTGCGGAAATTATTGACAATAGATCAAAGTGATGTACTACAGTTTTAAAGAAGGCATCAATATCTACAAATAAGTCAACATACCATATGTCTAACTATTAGGGATCCGTATGAAAACTTCGATAACGTAACCCAACGTGTGAATAAAAAGCAAAAAAATCCTTATACCACGTACGCTGCAAAAATTATTGACAATAGATCAAAGTGATGTACTGCAGTTTTAAAGATTACATCAATACCTACAAATAAGTCAGCAATACCATATTATGTCTAACTATTACAAACATGCCGTCTACACGTTGGTATTGGCCCTCGCTCGGCAACGTTGGGCCAACATGTATAGCTAGCTTAAAAACTTCGATAATGTAACCCAATCTTCTATCTATACATATAATAAAGCTGTAGAAGAGTTCAATTCTGTACATTGAATAAAAACGAAAAAAATCTATATCTATACATAAAAGCTGTAGAAGAGTTCAATTCTGTACATTGAATAAAAACGAAAAAAAATACTCCTTGGGTCTTCATACAAGTAACATAAGCCAAAAATAAACATTTTGAAATTATTGTCTGTCTGTCTGTTGTCAGACTTTCACGCAAAAACTACTGAACGGATTTTGATGAAACTTTTTTTGTTATATAGCTATTAGTCCTAGGCAACTTATAGACTATAATTTTGGAAGATCGGAATACCAGATGTGGAACTATAGCTGTCTGGGTTTGGGTAATCTATAAGAGATATTAATATAGGTAGGGTCATTACGCTGGATTACGACCGATTAGCGTGGTACCCAACTTTGGGTCAGCTTATTAGTATGAAATATTTACTCGACATTTATTGAAAGGGTTTGTCATGGTTCCATATATGATCAAGATATATTAAAAACCTTAAATATGTATATATATTATTAGACTTAATATTAAATAATTTTTTATTGAGAAATAGGGTGATATGCTAGTTTGCGTCCGATTTTCTTAGTATACGACCACCCCCTACTTTAGTTTACGACCACTGTCTGAAAGGGAAATTACTCTTAATTGATTGAAAATAATGCTACATTATCATGTTATTATTAATAATTTCTTTATTTCTAATCATCTGTTTTGTAACATCTTCTACAGCTTTATTATTATGTATAGATGAATATACTGCTTTAGGCAAAGTTGGTCAACATGATGAGCGTTTGCTGTCGACATACGAAAGAAAGAATAAAATAAAACTGGCCAAGTGCGAGTTGGACTCGGGCACGAAGGGTTCCGTACCATTATCTATAAAAAAACAACAAAAAAACACGTTTCTTGTATGGGAGCCCCACTTAAATATTTATTTTATTCGTTTTTAGTATTTTGTAGTATCAACAGAAATACATCATTTATGAAAATTTCAACTGTCTAGCTATCACGGTTCATGAGATACAGCCCTGTGACAGACAGAAGGGCAGACGGACAGACAGACAGCGAAGTCTTAGTAATAGGGTACCGTTTTTACCCTTTGGGTACGGAAAAAAATTACGAATTATACATTACTTCATAAAAAACTCAACAGATAGCAGCACATGTGTACCCTCCCTTACCTATTTAATATAAGGCGCAAACATTCTTTATATTTGTGTTGGCTTGCTGAACCATTATGGTTTATTTTAGTTGGTATACTAATATTATAAAGAGGAAAGATTTGATTTTTTGTTGTATGATGTTATAAATATGTTTGATGTTATAAACTCAAAAATTTCCGCGTGCGCTGCAAAAACAATTGATAGTAAATAAACAAATAATGATACATTATTGAATGTCCTCATTCATTCAATAGTCTTAGAGGTATATTATCTAAATATAGTTTAGGTATAATAACCGTTTTTTTTTCTATCCATATCATGATGTTACTTATCCAACTTAACTAATTAGAAATTAAGGCTATATATTTAGGAGTGAACCACTTTTTGAATTGTTCAAATCGGTCGATTCGTTTAGAAGTTATGATGAGTAAAACAAAATGAAAGCTGTCGCGATATTCCTTTCATCCTGTTAAGTAACTCGAGCCCTTTCAACATGTGTTTAGTGTAAAGGCGCAAACCCACCACGGCGCACAGAGAGGCACGCACGTGCGACAAGTTTCACTATAAGCCGCAAACCCACCGCGGAGCATGCTGTACGCCGGCAAGCGACGCATTTTAGCTGAGTGGGTTCATTTGTTTGATAAAGTGAGTCTACAATTCCACTGCTGCACACGCTACACAGGAATATTAACTCACAAATATGTACGACTGTAGCGCAGCACAGTTTTGAATCATACGTTCATCACGTTTGCGTGTACCGCGTAGGTACACAGCGAGCCTGGCGTTGTTATATTAAAAATAATATGTATGTAATTGTGTCCATTGCAACCCACGGACACGCTACTCATTATTTGTCGTCATTGGGGCACGCGTGGCTTGCTTGAATATAATGCTCAGGTAGCTAACGCTGTCTACACCACGCGCGGTAGGTATGCGCAAACGTTTCAAAATCAAAATTCAAAACTATGATGCGCTACAGTTTTACATAGTTGTGATTGTGGATTAATATTCGTGTATAGCGTGTGCAGCAGTGGAAATGTAGACTCACGTTGTCAAACAAATGAACCCACGCAGCTAAAATGCGTAGCGTGCCCGTGCACAACATGCTCTGCAGCAGGTTTAATGGTAAAGTCATAAGTAGGTACTGATATAAAAGTTGCGGAATATTAAAATCGTGGCTACCAATGAATATCCTCACGGGGCCGGCAGCGGGACAACTTGCGTATATTCCGCGGATACCCATCTCCATTTAAGCCATACCATAGCCATACCTATCCAAAATAATTACATTTAGAAATGTCTGTCACTCAGCGAAGCGGGCAAGGGTCAGCTAGTGGTACATAAGATCCTATCGTATCGTAGGCTAGAATAATTCTAGCCTACAATTAGGTCCTGGTAATTGAACCTGGTTGTGAATAATTTTAGCCTACAGTTAACAAGCATTTGCAACCAATCGTCAAAATAGATTATTGACTTGTAGGTAGATGTACATCTGGTCGGAGAGCTCATCTCTTGGATTCAAGTCTAACAAAGCCGTAAATTTAGTAGCTAATAGTAGTAATTAGATGTCGTCATCCAAAAAATTGTAGAACGAGAATTAAGATAGCTATTTAGGAAAAACAGGAGCTCTCCGACCAGACGTCTGTCAAAAATTATCTGCTGAAATGTTATATTTAAGTGCATATTTTTCTTATCAAATTTTAGTAGTAGAATTGTAAAAGCTGTTCCCAAGCTTTCAGGTCTCTAGAGTGCAGGGTTACTGAGTTATAACGATTAAACTGGAGCTCTCCGACGACAGAGTGAAAAGCTTATTGAATCTTAAAGATAAGCCAATGGGTGAGTTTGAAAAAAAAATCGTGGCTCTAAAGTTATCGGTTCAAAAGTAAATTGAAAATGAAGTTTTTGAAAAGTGATGGTCGGAGTGCTCCATGTTTTTATCTATAATTAGTAAGTCTGACATCATAGAAGAACGTAACCTACATCAAGATGTAGCCTATCTTTACTATTAAAATATTGTAATACATCATGTTCCTGTAGATGTTATACTTTACTAATAAAATGAGTTTTAGTTGTCCCTTAAGGAAAATTATAGTAGGGTGACAATGATGACCTTAAAAGTAGGATTGCCTAGGTCAACCCATTGGAAAGTTAAGAGTCTTAGAGGTTTCTTACAAATATTGTATCAATAATCTGCTTTGCTTAGTTTGGCAATGTGAGAAATGTCTTCCAATATTTATTTATTATTATTATATATAATACCTATTGTATAGCCTTTTTAAGTAGTCAGACTCTTTATTATCAAACTATACGCTTGAAAATGTTTATGTCACTTGTATCAGAGACATTATAAAGGGTGTATCAAGACTACTCCTGAAATCTCAAGGTTCCCTTAGGGTTGATCCAATGAAATGAAATACAAAAATGTTTTATAAATGATTTATTTTATTTATTTACTTCCTTTAATTTATTTTCCCGACATTTTGATTATGTTACTTACCTACAAATAATTACAATAGCCATGGTCGCGAGCAGACGTCATAGTAAAATAAATTAAAGGTAGGTACCTACCTAATTACGTGATCAAATCAAATCAAATCAAAATCATTTATTTGCAACTATAAAGGTACAACTATAACTATTTATTCCTAGGTACCTACAATTATGATGTAGGTACCTAAGTACTTAGATACAACATAGAAGAGTTACTAACTAATTGATGTAAACGGGTTTGGGCAGGTACTTAATTACATAAGTTGCAAAATGGTCCCAACTCAGCATATGCAGGTTATAATAACCTACGCTGATCTTCCGTTGGGGCCTTGAGAACCATGGTTAAAAAAAGAAACAATAGATAAGAGTGGACGTGTTTACACTAGATAGGAAGTTAAAGAAAAATAAACAACAAAAATGATACGTAAAAAAATAAAAAATTACTAAATTTAGTTCTAAAATATAATCCTAAAGAAAAACTACACTCCAGTAAAAGAACATAAAAAAATCAATAATCACAAAAAAGTATTTTTAACGAGTTTATAAAATAAGTACCTAAATTAATATGTTATAAAATAAATAGTAGGTACCTTTATACATGTATATTATGTGAATTATTAAGTCTATAATTTGAAAATCTATATATATATAAACTAGCTGACCCGTGCCCGCTTCGCTGTGCGTAAGACATTTCTAACACCATCGCGGACTTTATTGTAGAAAAAAAAATGTGTTTATTTACGACATCACATTAGAAACCTCTAAAATTATCAGTGTTTATCTACTATATTATGCATGTATTATACATATAAACCTTCCTCTTGAATCACTCTATCTATTAAAAAAAACCGCATCAAAATCCGTTGTGTAGTTTTAAAGATATAAGCAAACATACATACATACATATTACATACAGACGCGGGAAGCGGAAAGCGACTTTGCTTTATAGGTACTATGTAGTGATATCCATAATACATAATAATAGTAGTCATATGAATGTGAATAATAATGAATTAGGTTAAATAGCACTTGTATCATGTCTTAAAAGTTCCTGCTCCTTCTGCCAGTTGAGTAAATATATTTTTAATTTGAACCTAAAACTATCGATACTTTGCAGATTCCTTAACGGCGCGGCGGTGGAATATTGTTCCAGCATTTCGACGCAGCGTATCGAAAACTGCCTCTGAAGGCTACTGTTCTATGTCGCTGCGTCGAAAGCTGCCTCGAACACTGTCGGCGATTGCAGGATCTCAAGCTAAACAACCCTTTAAGCTTACAATATAAGTAATCAGGGGCATTGTGCTTCAGAACGCCAAAAAGCAGACAAGCTAAATGGAGCTTACGCCTATGTCTCATCTTCAGCAACGCGTCAAAATCTATAGTTATAGGTAGGTGAGTACCTACCTACTGTGCGTGAACGCGTGCGCAACAGAACAGAACAAACAAAGTTTTATTAACCTGTGTGTCGCTCGATTGGCAAAGACGTGTGTGTGCGTTTACACTAGAGGTGGTGCGTATTTACTCGACCAGGTTTGTAAACCTGGTTTAGGCATAAAAAAATACGTACCAGGTATGACGTCACAGTTTGAACGCGTATTAATATAAAGTACATATTTTTGAACTTGAAAGTATTTTTGTACTTGAAAGTATTTTTGTACTCTAAAGTATTTTTGTACTTTAAAGTATTTTTGTACTTGAAAGTATTTTGGTACTTTAAAGTATTTTTGTACTTGAAAGTATTTATGTACTTTTAAGTATTTTTGTACTTGAAAGTATTTTTATAATTCGACGTATTTTATACTTTGTAGTATTTTTTAACTTTATAGTATTTTCACGCCTGGGTGTTGTACGAGTTGGTTGGGCTGAAACCAAATACTTTAAAGTATTTTAAACCTGGTATTTGATGGAGGTGGTATTTATTACACCTGGTACGTCAAAACACAACGACCACTTTTAGTTTACACAACAAACGAACTCGCGCTGAATTTTGCCCCTAACTGCATTTATGAGATTAGGCGGGTCCACACAGAGCGATCAGCCTCGCGAGGCATTGTCCCCAAACGAGTGCGGCAGCCTCAGTATCATCGCGAGTCTGCCGCGTGCGGAAAGCCCGACCCATTTTGTTCGTTCAGTTCAGTAAGAATTAAGGTGATATGTGAAATGTTTGGTTTTTTGTATGGGCTGAGTCTACCTGGATAAGACGGAAAAAGTGACAAAACTGCATTATCTTAAAAACCATCAAACTTAAAAAGAAACTGTCTATAATTTACTTAGATAGTATTACAAAGCTTTGGAGCTTTCCCCATAGTAGGTATTTGCTAAACAGCTGCTCGTGAAAATCAAAAATATCAAAAAATGTTCAAAAGCTAAGTCGGACAGAGTAGGCGGACATAGATTAGTTAGATACTCCAAAGGTTAGTGAGTCAATGATAGGTACCATGTTTATCAAAGAAAGTGAGAACTTGAGTAGTACTTTTAATTATTATTCTTGTTTGAGCCTTCACCTTGTTCGATTGGCATCAGACTGGAGCTCTACATAGCTTTAAAAAAAGGATCATTAAAAAAAAGGTAGACCCCAAGCCGTGTTTGTTGCCTGATTCTTCTAGGCTTGGTCGCGTGGAATCGGCGTAGCTTCACCTAGTTCCTAAGACGTTTCAAAGTGATACTTGTGATTTTATTGAAATAAATGATTTTTGAATTTGAATTTGAATTTGAATCTAACGAAATATATAAAATCATAATTATATGAAGGTGTAGGTACCTACAGTCCCTTGGCGTAGAAAAGTCAATGCAATCAATATCTATACTAAAAGAGGAAAGATTTGATTGTTTGTTTGTTTGTTTGTTTGTTTGCATCGAATAGGCTCCGAAACTACTGGACCGATTTGAAAAATTCTTTCACCATTAGAATCCGACATTATCCCTGATGAACATAGGCTATAGTATATTTTCAAAAATGTTAGGGATCCGTATGAAAACTTCGATAATGTAACCCAATGAGTGAAAAAAAATCCCTAATAAATCCTTATATCACGTACGCTGCAAAAATTATTGACAATAGATCAAATTGATGTACTACAGTTTTATAGATATCATCAATATCTACAAAAAAGTTCATAATACTATATGTCTAACTATTAGGGATCCGTATGAAAACTTCCATAATGTAACCCAAGGTGTAAAAAATTACCCATAAAATCATTATTACACCCGTGCGACGCCGGGGCGGACTGCTAGTGTATAATAATTGTATTTAGAACACAAAAAGTATGTAAGTATTCTATCAGATATCTGGTTCCCATATTACAAGCTTTGCTTAGTTTGGGGCTAGATGGCGCTGTGTGAAATGTCCATCAATATTTATTATATTTATTTATTTATTTATTTATTTATATAACTGAGTTGCGTTGCTAAACTTGGATTTTATTACAAGTTATGTTTTTATAGCATACTGATTACGGAAAGAGTGTTTCTTATTTTTCCGTTCGACCTTGGTGACCTCCTCGGCTACATCTTGATGTAGGTTACGTTCTTCTATGATGTCAGACTCACTAGTTATAGATGAAAACATGGAGCTCTCCTCTCCGACCATCACTTTTCAAAAACTTAATTTTCAATTTACTTTTGAAACGATAACTTTAGAGCCACGATTTGTTTTTTCAAACTCACCCATTGGCTTATCTTTAAGATTCAATAAGCTTTTCACGAATTTATTCACTATAAGTCATGTTTTATAGGTAGGTCACTCTGTCGTCGGAGAGCTCCAGTTTAATCGTTATAATTCAGTAACCCTGCACTCTAGAGGCCTGAAAGCTTGGGAACAGCTTTTACAATTCTACTACTAAAATTTGATAAGAAAAATATGCACTTAAATATAACATTTCAGCAGATAATTTTTGACAGACGTCTGGTCGGAGAGCTCCTGTTTTTCCTAAATAGCTATCTTAATTCACGTTCTACAATTTTTTGGATGACGACATCTAATTACTACTATTAGCTACTAAATTTACGGCTTTGTTAGACTTGAATCCAAGAGATGAGCTCTCCGACCAGATGTACATGTAGGTAGTCACAGCAGCCAGGGAAAAAATAATTGAATTTATGTAGGCTGTAAGTCGAAAACATTGATTTAGACGAAAAATATGACTGGCAGCTATTTTTGCATCTTAAACCCCGAGCCGGGTTATTTTTTAGGCCAAGGGCCCCCTGAGCTTAGGGGCCGCAATGCACTGCACCGTCTATCCCCACGGCCAGCCGCTGGCCAGGCTGGAATCTGCCACCTGCCCTAATTGCGTATACAATGAGCGGGCCAAAATGGTTAATTTTTATTCATATTTAGGTGAGGGGGCCGTCTCTACCCGGGGGTGCAAGGGGTGTGGGTCGCCCGGGCGCCGAGGTCCTAGAAGCGCCAACGACTCTGATGCAGGCCCCCCTCGAAATAAGTAACTAACTGGGGCAATATATAAATGAATATGCATATCAATACGGGGGCACCGAGGTTTTTACTAGGGTGTGGGTGTAGAGCGCACAAGCCGGGAGATTATTACTCAGCTAATCAACAAACTTAGCGTCTACTTAGCGCATCATCACCATCAGACGGTGATGACTGTGATGAGTAGGTAATTTTTTTGTTTGATTTGCCACCGAACCGAGTGGGTTGCTGAGTTGGTTCAGGACTCTTAATGACCTAAGGCAGGTTTGCACCCCGGCGCAAGATAGGCTAAAGATAGTCTGCTTTCGTACGTCCATTTCTTTGGATATTATCTCGCCCGACTCTCTCCATAATGCAATGTTGGTGCGGCCAGGCGGCCCCTCGCGCGCGTCCATGGACAGACCAGTGGGGCTATTTTGTAAAAACATGATTATCATGTTGTGGTACTGAATGCCATAATACCTACGCTTTTTATGCTATTTAGGCACCCATACCTACGCTTCCAATACAATAGGTGCATAAACTGTGAATAGTTACTATGAAAAGTGTACAGATTAGGTATTCTGTAACATTAGGTATTGCGTTCAACATCATAACATGATATTCATGTTTTTTACAAAATAGCCCAGCAGTTTGTGCATGTGCAAAATGCGATTGTCCGGGCGGCGGGCACACGAAGACCGTCACCTAGAATTTACGAGCAGATAATGGGACTGCCCATGACAGGCGCATGGCATGCAGTCTGAAGGAAATCAGTAAATACTTATCATTAATAAAATTGGCAGTTCCAGCATATTTGAAAGTTCTCTATTATCTTCACCTGCTCTTTATCTGTATTGTGCTCGATTTGTCACTTTACCTATTTTTAATTCTTCTAATTCTTCTTCGCAACACTGGACTCGACGTGGAGACCCAACCCGAATCATATTCAGCTTTCGTTCTTTTAAAATATTTATGGCATCAACCAAATTTAACATTTTATCAGATCAGATGTACTTTCCCTGAATCACAAAACTTTAGACTTGTTAAAAGTTACGAACAAGTTCAACGAGTGGTTCCTAAGACCAAACTGAAGAAATATTCCGTAGTTCCTAACATTTGTCGTTAGATCGATCAAGCGTTGAAGGTTTCATACATAATTTGCTATATTTGCTCTTGGTGCCTAATGGTTTGTTGTTCATGCATCTACTGAATATTTTATTTCAAAGGAAATCGATTAGCCATTTAGCTCAACTGTGACGCAGTTTCAAGTTATTAATAAGGTGTAGGTTACCTATTGAAGGCAATTTAAAAAAAAAATCTATTCGTTCGTGTTCCGGGTCTGAGCGTCTGGAGATTTGAGTACCTAAGTGTCTACAGTAGATATATAATATACCTACTTACTTGGAGATAACAGTCGTGAACTTGTGATCATTTTGTTTTGCCCTCATTTCGGCACGACTTGATTATTTCCTCTATTCCCTTTTGTCACCCGACATCTCTGATACAGTAGGTAGGTACTTACCTACCTTCCTACCTGCACCCATCTCTTCTTAGCGTCTGCCTCGTGGCTTACCAGTCGTAGTATGTACTTACTTCCAGCTTTCAAATTAAGCCGTGAGACGTCATGGAACATGGAACCAAAAAATCGAAACTAGGATAAATGTAGGATAACGTTAGTTTTCAAGAAGGGCGGCGTTGGCTGAGTGGGAGGTATCCCGACTTTCAATACGAAGGTCGTGGGTTCGAATTCCGGGCGCTCATCAATGGATTTTTCTATTCCAAAAATGTATACTTATGCGCATAAAAACACTTGCTCAAAGTGGTGAAGAAAAACATCGTGAGGAAACCAGTTAGTATTCTTGTAAGCGGCGAAGGGCTTGCAACCTGTCACGCGTGGAATGTGCACATAGCCACGCAAAATGTGGTTATGTGCCAAAAATGTGATATTTGGGCGATAAAGTGATATTCTCCTTTAGACATTTTCAAGGAGCACCTGGAGATCTGAGAGTGTAACTACCGTCCTTGGGTATCGTATTACTGTGAAAATCTTATTTTTCACACCAAGCCTTTTTTGTTGCCTCATTCTTCTAGGCTTGGTCGTGAGGAACAGGCTTAGCTTAGCTTCATCTAGCTCCTGGCTTAGACGTTTCAGTGATCCTTGTGATTTTATTTTGGCTTTGAAGTAACAGTGTCGTAGACGTACCTAACAAGTTACCTACTTACAATTTATTGTACTTATGTTGTTTTTATTTTACAATTATAACATAATGCCTTTCGGTTCAGACGGAAATTTTGGAAAGCGGATCCAAATTTTTGGGTTTGTTGCTCTGTATGACCAAAAGACATAAAGATGACCTAACATTTTCTATCCTTTTATGTAGGTAAGTAGGTACTTTGTACTTAATAAGACAAATAAACAACAGCTCTCATTTGGCCGTGTTGGCCGAGTGGGAGGTACCTCGACTTTCAATCTAAAGGTCGTGGGTTCGAATCCCGGCGTGCATCAATGGATTTTATTGTTCGGAAAATTTATATGCGCATCAAAAATACGTGCTCAAAACGGGGAAGGAAAACATCGCGAGGAAACCAGTTAGTAATCTTATAAAGCGGTGATGGGCTTGCAACCTGTCACGTATGTACTGTTAACTACTGCAAAATGTGGGCATGTGCTAAATATGATATTTGGACGTGCCTCTGACTACCTCCACTAGACATCTTCAAAGGATCTAAGCGTCTGGAGATCTGAGAGGATGTCTACCGTACTTGGGGATTATTTGGCAGAAACGGATCACTATGGTATATGGTATAGAACGATCGGGGACACTTCTGCCATAGACGTTGCAACGGTCTTTCGATTAGTTTCGATAGGTCTTCAACTTCTTCAATGAAGAAGACAACGGATTTTGATGCGGTTTTTTTAATAAATAGAGTGATTCAGGAGGAAGTAATTATTTTTAATTGTTTACGTACTTGAGTAGTACTTTTAATTATTATTCTTGTTTGAGCCTTCACCTTGTTCGATTGGCATCACACTGGAGCTCTACATAGCTTTAAGAAAAGGATCATTAAAAAAAAGGTAGACCCCAAGCCGTGTTTGTTGCCTGATTCTTCTAGGCTTGGTCGCGTGGAATCGGCGTAGCTTCACCTAGTTCCTAAGACGTTTCAAAGTGATCCTTATGATTTTATTGAAATAAATGATTTTTGACTTTGACTTTGACTTTGAAGGTTTATATGTATTAAACCCGTGCGAAGCCGGGGCGGGTCGCTAGTCTTCATATAAAGGACAATGCCCAAAAAAGTACGTAATCGGGCACAACTCTCCAATAGCAGTAACTTATTTAATTTGGATATCTTCTATTGGAACTGTTAGGTATGATATGACCTAGATTATTAATCTTTTCCTCAACGTGTAAATAGGTACCTAGTAGGTACTAAGGTACCAACCTACTCATAACTAACAAGATAAGTTGAATAAAAGCTTGTAAAAACCGGTCAAGTGCGAGTCGGACTCGCGAACGAAGGGTTCCGTACCATTGTCAATACAAAACAGTAATCAAAACACATTTGTTGTATGAGATTGTACTAATAATATTAACACGCTTTTTACTCTGAATTGAATGATTGTGTTAATAACTTAAATTTTATTATAATTTTGTTTTGAGGTGATTCATTATGATTGATTGTTTCTTCTTCTACTACAGTTATATTAAACTCTGTCATCGAAAATTATTTTCTAGTTTTTAGTTCGATTATCAATAAAAGCGTGTTTTTTTAGTTTTTTTTAACTATAATTTATTTTTCATTTTTTAGTCTATGCCAAACTCATAAATCACTTTCAAGTAATTGATTTCGTTCAATGGCAAGGGCGGTGAAAGTAATGACGTAGCTAGATAGTAATTAGCCAGACTAGGTATATTAAATTGGCAAGTTAATATTAAGTAGGCTTTGCTAGTAGAATTTCAGTAGGTGTTGCGAGTAGAATTTCTCCTTTACAAAAGAATTTATCCTGGCGGTCCTATTAAGGATAATGGGAAACTAATATCAAATTATTGCATTGTCATCGGTCTTTGACAGGTGTGCAAAGTTTGAATTAAATCTGATCGTTCAAAGTAGGACAAAATCGAGCTCAAAGGGGTCGGTTACATACATACATACAGGTGAAGCTAATATAAAGCGTGTAAAAAAAACATATTAGTGTACCTCCCCTACACCTTAAGCGGGGTATGTATGTACGGGGTATGTTACTCTTTTTGATTTAAAGTTTTGATGATCGGTCAGTCAGTCAGTCAGTCAGTGAGTGACAAAATAATAAACTTTGACTAGTTATAATTCCTAAACTACTGGTTCAAATTGAATGAAATTTGAAAATATTGTGTCGAAAATGGCCTGAACATTATCGAAAAAATGATGGTACAGCTGTGCTTCTTTTTTGCTTGACTTGGTGCAGGCACTGCCGTGCTCTCAGATAATAGGTGATAGCGAGCAGATCTGATGATGGAGTCATTCGCTGTTCAGCGAATCTCCTCAGTAAATAATTCAATTTGTATACTTACCTACTTGTCAAGTTCCGGTGTCAATGTAATTAAATAGCACAGTGCGATGGTCTGATGATGGAACTCGAAGATAGCCATAATGAACTTCTCAACTACTACTATCACTATATCACTCAGTTGTGTTCGGGCTCGTTGTCTTGACGAATACCTCTACGATTTGTAAAAGCTTGTTTAAAAAAAAATCCTACTCTCATAATATAAATCAGAAAGTTTGTAAGGATGTTTCCATGTTTGTGGCTCATTTCATTTGTAGTCCGGGTTTAAAATTTAGCCACCCGCGACACAAGCACTGTGCCGGAATTGTGAAATCAACTTTTCGATTAAGGGAGCCGTTTGCCATTTTTTTTTAAAGTCGATTGTTCCCCCAAGTTGCCAAATTTTAGAGATGGCAGCCCTACCTATGCCCTGTAATGGAATATAGGCTATTTTTGAACCAAGCGAGCGAAACCGCGAGTGGAAGCTAGTATTTTTTATAGAGAAACTTGTTTTTACTAAACTTTTTTTTACCTTTGTTCGAGCATGCCGGAGGGGAAATAAAAAAAAATACAATTTCCTACAGCAAGTTAGCCAGCCTTTCATTTCGCTGAAGCGTTTAATCAATCGCGCGACTGAGTAAATCGCTTACTGGGATGAATTAGGTTACCTATTTAACACTAAGCTTAGTCTAGTGTATCACACCTAACACACGTCTAAACTGGTTCACCCACACATTTACGATACTCTATTTTATCGATGACAATACGCACACAAGTAAAGGGCGACTAGCTAGTCCTGAAGTAGAATAGGTACCTACCTATAAATAAGGTAGGGACACCATGCATTTGTGGCAATGAGATTAATAGAGTAGAAATTTCACTAACTGCCTAGGTACCTAATGGTTTCTTTGAGTTGGGTTTTATAACCAAGATTAATTAATTAATCTAAGTACCTACTTGTCAGCGATCCGCGAGACGTAGGGAAGTTATGGTATAGAATAGATAATAAATAATAGCTTCCGCCCGCGGTTTTGTTTAAAAATAATATAATTACGTTTAAAAAAACTAAAAACAAAACCGTCTTCATGTTTATAAATAAAAAATGTAGTGGGGGAGTCTCCCCCCTCCGCGATATCTGGGAGCCCTACCCCGGTTAGCCCTCCACTCGGTGTATGCCAATGAAAGAAGGGCAAGGTATAGACCAAGGTATAGGTATATTGATAGTGGCTTTCAGCTATAGAGCTGAAAGCCACTATCAATGCCCATAAATTTTGAAGGTTTCTCTCGATTTCCCTGGGATCCCATCATCAGATGCTGACTTGGTGGTAATGGGATGGGACCAACTCGGAAGTATAAGCTTTCAAATAAAAAAATAATTTTGTAAATCCGTCCACAAACGCCGGAGTAATCGCGTAACATAGGTACACAAAAAATAAAAAAAACAACATACAGGTTAATTGATAACCTCCTCCTTTTAGTAGTGAGTACGTACTTGAGTAGTAGGTACTTTTAATTATTATTCTTGTTTGAGCCTTCACCTTGTTCGATTGGCACCACACTGGAGCTCTACATAGCATTAAGGAAAGGATCATAAAAAAAAGGTAGACCCCAAGCCGTGTTTGTTGCCTGATTCTTCTAGGCTTGGTCGCGTGGAATCGGCGTAGCTTCACCTAGTTCCTAAGACGTTTCAAATTGATCCTTGTGATTTTATTGAAATAAATTATTTTTGAATTTGAATTTGAATTTGAATTTAGAAGTCGGTTGAAAATGTATCCTTCTTATTATTCCATAAGCAGTACATTCCAAGTTTCATTTAAATTGTGTGGTTGTTTGAAGAAAGTAAGGAAGAAAGAGGGTACAAACATCCAAACAACCTCACAAACTTTAACCTAATGTTAGTAGGATTATAGGTATCTTCACAATGATATGTTTTCGTTCACCGAAACCCATGTCAATGCGCATAGATATACGTTCAAAAAATCATTGATACACACAGCCACAATTCTAGATAGAAATAGTTTATTATTTACTCTATAATACAGCCAGAATTCGAAACCACGCGCGCGCTCTTCGATTTGAGGGTCAAATCCCATTCTTCGCTTCGCTATAATGGGAAGTACCTAGGTACTTAAATAGTTAGGGTACCTAATTACATTTATGCAACTATAGAGTTTAAAGTTCAACTCTGAAGTTTCCTACCTTTCCATTTTGAGACGTCACTTGAGCTGGATAAACGGAACTTGCGCTCGTTGCGAAAGCAGAAGTTTTTGAAGTAGAAACATAATAAAACTCGACTAACGAATTGAATACTGGAAATAGTTGTGTCACTTTTACGTACCTACCTACACTTTCTTGGTGATCCTGCATTACTCTGAAAAACGAATTCGACATTATCGAAACAATTCGATAGTGCTCCGAATTCCGATGTAGGTACTTATTCGACCAAACCATACATTTATCAAATTCAAATTCAAATATCATTTATTTCAATAAAATCACAAGGATCACTTTGAAACGTCTTAGGAACTAGGTGAAGCTACGCCGATTCTACGCGACCAAGCCTAGAAGAATCAGGCAACAAACACGGCTTGGGGTCTACCTTTTTTAAAATGATCCTTTCCATTATAATAATACTAGCGACCCGCCCCGGCTTCGCACGGGTAGCATGTTATTATACATATAAACCTTCCTCCTGAATCACTCTATATATTAAAAAAAAACCGCATCAAAATCCGTTGTGTAGTTTTAAAGATATAAGCAAACATACATACATACATACAGACGCGGGAAGCGGAAAGCGACTTTGCTTTATACTATGTAGTGATATAATAATATATATCCTATACATTATAACCGCGCTTATCTTTTTATCTGGTGATCAGATTTGGAAGTACCTAGTTTTTACTATCAAAAGTTTTTGCCTCCATTCAAATTGTATAAATCAATAATCGTCTTTTGACTTTTCTACTTTTTTTTAACATTTTCGTCAGTTATAATTTTTTAGCTTTTAAAACGTTTATGAGAAGATAAGGTATTCATGGTAAATATCATTTTCCGATTCTCTCTGCAACATTGCGCCGTGTGAACTGATAATGCACATGAGTTCCTCTATGGATCACACCTACAGGGGCGATAGAGTAACTTGTACATAATAAGCATATACCTAACGTTGTGCCATTTCTATCCGGGTTGCTAACTAATAGAGGGATCACTCTGTCGCTGGATCTGGGTTACACAAGTCCTCTTGCGCTCGTCAATTTTGATCTACCATTTGCATACTATAGAAATATATTGAGTAGGTAATTGTTGTGCTACTTGAACAGCGCTCGAGAAGAAAGTCGTTTTATCAAAAATAAAGGTGAGTTATTTCTGTGTTTTCTTAGTCACGTGAGCCTTATTGAATCCCGAGTGTAATGAAAGAATCTAGGGACACCTAACTCCCGAGCAGCAACATGATTAGAGTCCTGAGTGCAGCGAGGAATGTAAGCTCGCCCTAGGCGAAGACAGATTTATCCCCAAGGGAAATAGATACCTGACTCTACTTTTTACTTTCGCGAGCGAGGCAATAAAAGTCAGGCTAGGTTGGTCTGGTGCTATTAAAAAGCATTCAATATTAGATTTTAAGTTGGTTGGTTCTACTTACCTAAAACTGATGCCAGAAGTACACCTACCCTTATCAAAAGCTTCTCGTTAAAACAAAATTGCTTAATTATGAAGGATGATCAAAGGTATGACTGTTTTGTATCAATTCGAAAAGACGAAAAATAGATTTTTCAGAAATCCTATGATATAATGGCAGATTGGCAATGCTTCAAGCAATAGAGGAGGCAATAATAGCTACTAATTAATTGAATCCAAAGTGAAAAGAACTATTTTTATTCAGTGATTCAGACAACCTGATTTAGGAAAAGTGCTAAATTATGAAGATGGGTACAAAATTAGTTGTGTTGAAAAGATAACGTACCTAAGCATTTGATAGACGTAGTTAGCTACGTAGGTACTCGTATATCGAAATGAATGTAGAAATGTAGGACGTTTCGATAGCTATGCTTTTACCATTACTGATGTAAGTACTGATTACTGATTACTGATGATCTATTGATGTGGACCGTTTAGGTACACCACGACAAATCTTGCGTAGGTATAATACTAATACAGTAGTAGGTATTGGTGGCGATTCTGTTGTGTCCACGCTTAAGTTAAAATTCCTAAAAACTATCGATCTTATTTCTTTTTTAAGTTAAAGTTTAAAATAGCGAAACCTCAAAGTGACAGTTCTAAAACATAGAATAGTTTTGAATAAATTTACGATTTTTGTAATAGATTTATAAACGTCAAGCTAAATTTAATCAACATATAAATTGGTGTTGACTAAGATGACACTTGGTTGTGTCAAATATGCGAAATAAAATAGAGAAACGGCTAAAATATCCCAAGTTTTAGGACTGTCATTTTGATGTGACACTAATTTAGACTTTAATATAAAAGGAATAAGATCAATCGTTTTTTTACGAAATTTTAAGATTAGATTGGACACAACAGAATCGCTACCACTGTATTAGTATTATACCTACACCTGTTACTGTTATTACTGTTATTACTGTACAGTAATATAGTAATAACAGTAATACTCTTAACGAATTACAAGATTGTTCTCTTTCTCGGAATTTTTATTTATATCTTTATAACTTGACCTATTTTCTGTATTTTATCTTGGAAAAACCTACATCAACTAACAAACCAATTTTCTAGTCCTTTTTAGGGTTTCGTAGTCTACAAGAAATATAGTTTCGTCATGTCCGTCCCGTCCGTCCGCAGCTTAGCTTAGGGAGAGTCCCTGTTAGTCCCTAGTTAGTCTTAGAAAGCTGTAATTTGGCATGAATATACATAATGGTCACGCCAACAAAGTGGTACCTACAATAAAAACTTTAAAACATTTTTTTTTATGGTACCTCCTCTACACCTAAAGTAAAGATGTTTTTTTTTCCGGAACGCATGGTGTGGGGTACATCGACTACATAGCCCAGAAGACACCGCATGCAAGGCGAACACTGTCATCCAAAACATCAGGCTTATACGGCCGATAAAAAATACCGCGCGTCAAACCTGCAGTAGTACCGACCACTTCCTTGACCCGTGCACATCTCGTCTGTTTATGCTAAAAAACCATTACCACAAGCTCAAGTTACACTGGTTATTTTCCTTGTCGATAGTCAATAGTGTTGTACCACTACTCAATAATTGATGATCGATAAACCTACATAGTAGTAATAACAACAGTTGGACCTAACTAGTAAAACTACTTATTGCCAACTAGCTTCCGTCCGCGGCTTCGCTCGCGTTGTTCCTACATGGAAGTAACCTATTTGCTATTCGCATTTATAATATTATCGCTTTAGAATTAACAAATGTTGTCTTAAGTTCCCGTTCTCGTTCGCGTTCGCGTTCGCGTTCCCGATCCCGATCCCGATCCCGATCCCGATCCCGATCCCGATCCCGATCCCGATCCCGATCCCGATCCCGATCCCGATCCCGATCCCGATCCCGATCCCGATCCCGATCCCGATCCCGATCCCGATCCCGATCCCGATCCCGATCCCGATCCCGATCCCGATCCCGATCCCGATCCCGAACCCGATCCCGATCCCGATCCCGATCCCGATCCCGATCCCGATCCCGATCCCGATCCCGATCCCGATCCCGATCCCGATCCCGATCCCGATCCCGATCCCGATCCCGATCCCGATCCCGATCCCGATCCCGATCCCGATCCCGATCCCGATCCCGATCCCGATCCCGATCCCGATCCCGATCCCGATCCCGATCCCGATCTCGATCCCGATCCCGATCCCGATCCCGATCCCGATCCCGATCCCGATCCCGATCCCGATCCCGATCCCGATCCCGTGTTTAAAACGGTGGAAACCAGTCGCATCGCATCGCATCGCGAGGAAACCAGTAGTTAGTATTGTTATAAGCGGCGATGGGCTTGCAACCTGTCACGTATGGACTGCTAACTACTGCAAAATGTGGGTATGTGCCGAATATAATATTTAGACGTGCCTCTGACTGCTATCGACAACTCATGACAACACTTCCCATCCCTAGTGAATCACGTCATCTTGAACCGGCCAATCAGAATGCATTTTTTCCCACTCCCCCCGTACCTCATACCTCACTGACTTGACAGAGTTGTTTGTTTGAAGAAATGAAGCCATTAGGCGTCTATTAGGCTATGTAGTCGATGGTGGGGTATCGTTACCAACCAACTTATAAAATACTTGAAGAAGAAATAATGATTTTTAGGGTTCCGCACCCAAAGGGTAAAAACGGGACCCTATTACTAAGACTTCGCTGTCCGTCTGTCCGTCTGTCTGTCCGTCTGTCTGTCAGTCTGTCTGTCACAGGGCTGTATCTCATGAACCGTGATAGCTAGACAGTTGAAATTTACACAGATTATGTATTTCTGTTGCTGCTATAGCAACAAATACTAAAAACAGAATAAAATCAATATTTAAGGGGGGCTCTCCCATACAACAAACGTGATTTTTTTGGCGTTTTTATAGATAATGGTAGGTACGGAAGTATGAACTATAATCTTAAAAAATCGTTATAATACTCCCGTGCGGAGCCAGGGCGGACTGCTAGTGCATTAAATTTTGACCAAATTTTGAGTGAAATTAATATTTTAGTATAATTTGTTTATTTAATTTCTGTAATGTTCGAGTAGAATAAAGTTAATCGTTCGACTATTTCTTCTTGTAAACTTGTAAGTATAAGTATAAAAGCCAGTCTAGCCACTCTCTCTTATCCAGAGTTTTCCTTTAATTTTATTTAAGGGGAGGCATTCGCCCAGCAGTGGGACGCTATAGGCTAGATTAAATAAGAATTAAATTAGAAGATGTGTCCCACTACGCTAGATTTTTGCAATGACAGTCGATTTTTTATGTACATACCAATAGTAGAAGGGGGCATTACCATATATACATAATACAGCTGAGACCAGCTGAGGGTTTTTCATCAGATACTTCAGACCTTCGATTTTTGACATCAAATGAAGCAGCCTATCAAGTTGAATATTTTTTGTAAAGGCGGTATGTCGATCTCTAATAGTTTGGTTAGGCTCTTGTGTTTTCTAATCAGGGTCACCAGGTACTCCAGATCTTCGATTATTCTAGTTTTTATGGTTTTCCCTTTATGTGGCCATTAAACCCTAACTCTGTACCAAATTTCAGCTCTTTGAGTTCATGGGAAGTACTAGTTCTATTCTGATGATCATAGTGAGTGAGTGAGTGAGTGTCTAAAATGCGAAACTTTGCTTTCGCTTAACTTCGGAACTAAATGACCTACAGACTTGAAATTTTGGATTTTAAGTTGTGATTATAGCTTACTGGATGACGATAATTTCTGCGTTCTGGTCTTATCCAGAGGTTCTCAAATAGGGGCCTGAAAATGCGAACGAAATGGTTCCAGTAAAGGTAGTACGGCAGTGTTTGCTTCCCGCTCGACTTGGCAGGGGCACTGCCGTGCCCCCAAATATTGTTTTTACTAAAAAGTTCTTAATCCTTTTATTAACTGTATTGTTTTAGATGAAGTTGGTGTGTTTGCTCGCAGTGGTCATGATTCTGAGGGCCAGCGCGAGCCCTTTTCGTGACGAAGAGCCTCGCATCTTCTGCGGAAGACGCCTCGCCAACGCAAGACTCTTCTACTGCTACGGGGACAGCGAGAATTTACGCCACAAGAGTTCCGTCCTCAATGTTTCTCCGTTGCTGGGTGAGGAATTTCAACCCTATGTCACGACCTCTTTGTCAAACTTTAATTTACTTATTCCGGCGTAAGTAAGTAACAAATCTAACATCAAACCATATTTTTTTACCTGGTTATCCGACTTGGTTTTTTCCATTGTATTTTCCAAAGTTGGTTTCATTTAATAGTAAAGTTTAATAGTATTTAAGTAGGACTAATTAGTTCCTTATGAGAACATTGATGGCCCTCTCAAGAAATCAGCTTGGTAGAAAATCATTCAACAAAATAGTCGCCACGAAAAAGAAGAAATATTTAGGATGAAATTGACCAATACATTTGTAAAAATTGTGATTCTCTATCTTTTAGCGATTCTGCAACCCAATGACGTAACTACGGAGGCATCAGGGTGGCAACTTTTACAGAATGATCAGAACATCGCCATGCCAGCCAAACGCGGCGGCATTGCTGACGAGTGCTGCCTCAAGCCTTGCTACATCAGCGATCTGCTTACCTACTGCTAAATATTACTGCGATCAAGTCAGCTGCTCGACCTCTAGTCCAATTCAAACTATTCGCGATCAGAATTGTTCTATCTCACGAAGGCGGGTAGGCAGTACTTGTAGCAGTTGTGATGTGTATAACCATAGACACGTGCTTTTACGTGCGTGTCTGATACTGTCCGCTTCCGAGCGTACGCACAATGTCAATATCAAACACACACAATTAAGACCAATCCGTCTTCGTGAGATAGAACAACTAACTAATATAAATATAGGGAACAGTCGAAACGTTGGTTTAAGATAAATACCAGTATGAAATATCCATTAGAGGTAATGTGCTAAACTACCGTTATCTGCTCGACTAGAATCTGAATATTCATTGACCCACAAGTCAATCGCAAAATTCGTACGAGATTCCTTTCCGATTCGGTTGAGTTTGATTCGGCTTGTGTGTGTATTGAGTCGTGCTATCGTGCTAACGTTATTCTAACAAGTCTACCATCAGTTTTGGCATTTACGATTTAAATAGAGTGGGTAGCCAACGTAGTCAAACTAATTTACCTACTGATGCGTAACGCTCATATTTTATTCTTCGTAATTATTGATTTTCATTTGAATTAGGTATATAGGCTGCAGATCATGTATTTTTGAGTTTAGAACCTAAGTATAGTCTCTGCATTTGGGGGTCTACTCAGTTTCTAAATCTTTAAAATTAAGACGCTGCCAGTCGACGATTATTTTTGTTCGAAACGAAAAAAGAAATACTTGTGAACAAGCCACATCTCCTATTTTATAATGTATAGTATATGTGAATAAAGATGTACCCCCATCTTTAATCACTTCTATAAATAATCCTACCGACCGCTGCAATGACGACAAACACACGTCGGCGCGTGGTCCGCCTTAGCTTTTCGAATAAATTAATGATATAAATTATGTATAATTACTTATCAAAAATCTATCCTAATAGAAATCTAGATCTACATATTACCTATCTTTAACAATAAATCACAAGTTGATTTTAATAGTAGGTATATAAAATATTTCGATCATAAATTCTAAAACGTATTATTTTGAAATAATATTTTTATCGTGAAAAGTTTCTGCTATTATGTTTTCAGCTTAATAGAAATCTAGGTAGGAACCTGAAGTAATATACTTATAAAAATAGGAGATGTGGCTTGTTCAGAAGTATTTCTTTTTTCGTTTCGAAAAAGAGCAATCAGCGACTGGGAGCCTCTTAAGAGGGTGACATGTGTACATGAAACTCGTTTCTTCAAGAACAGGTACTCAGCAAAAAATTTTTGATAGTTATTTTTACACATTGCACTACACTACAATACACTATTCTATTTATACATTCTACAATTTTTAATATTTTTCACTATATTTAAAACACATATTTCACGATTTTACTCATTATGATTTAGGTACTTCAAGATCTGCTAGATTTAACTATTCTAAAGTTAAATAAAGTGTTTATAAACACTAATCCATATCTTAGTTTTAAGTTAATAATAGATTGCTCGTTCATTTTCAAATCCTTTTTACGGATCACTTATTTCGCAATATGTACTTATTACCTTAGTACCTTTTAATTTAAAATTTAGAATATTAAACTTATTTTATCAACATGTATTGGAGAGGTTTTCTACTAAGTTTTTCTCGTTTGTGGTCCTGCATGAGTGTCCTGCAGTCTGCAGTGTCTATAAAGACAATAATTTACGAAAGTTTCCTTCAGCTGCTTGGATTAAATTTCTCTACATCCAACCCGTAACCTATTTTAAGTTTCTCACAGTGTGCGTGTATTAATTAGGTAATTGTTAATTTCTGTGTCTTGCTAGATTATTGATGTACCTAAGTTCAAATTTTGATCGAGCACCAATAGATATTTCTATTCTAAAAATGACATATTTTAACGGTGAGTGAACCGAATTTAAGTCATGTCTTTCCTTGGGATAAGGCCGGCATTATTGAGAGGATGGTATACGAGTAGGAATAACACGTGCTTTGTATAGGTTCTGGGCAAGCCGACTTCTTCTAAAACCTCATCAAGAACAGCGTCTCGTAAGTAACTTACCAAGGTTTTTTCTGTTTAAATATTAAATATCTCGATGTAACTAAGACGCAGAATATTTAACCTTATCCTTAGACAGGTCATTTTATCTAGAATTTTTTCTCAGTACATTCACTATGTTTCTGCATTCATGAACAACTCTCACGGAAGGTACGAATAATTGTTACACAAAATTAAATGCATAATAAACTTTAAACAAAATAGTTTTATTTTATTTCATTGGTTCCGCTATACCTATCTTCTAACAGCTTAAAAATAACTAGGTATAAGTAAACTTAAATACAAATCTAAGCAACATAGCACTAAGCATCAGTGGGTAATAACAGAATCTCATTTCGTCTTATACCTACCTTTAACATACAAACAGCATACGCGTCGAATACATTCAGACTTATCCTGATAACTAAATATAATTTAAATTTTGACTGTATACAACTCGATGTCTAATCAAACTAACTTCTCACCAGACGTTTTGTGTTGCAATTGTTTACCGATTCATATGGTTATTCTATAATTAATATCGATTACCTCAAGTCTCGTATTAATTTCATTTATGTGGAACGAGTTATTCCGTAAAACTTCCAGAACTACATCACATTATTTTACAATCTGTCGAAACATTAATTACCTACCTGTCGGATACATTTTTGTGCATATTTAGTTCAAAAAGTTATTTTTCGGAATGAATATTCCTGCAGGGTATGTTCAGTAAATATTGATATTAAATTCCCCTTTGAAGTTGGTTTCGGTTTTAGTTTTTTGATCGAAGGTTATAATAATATAATCTGAAGTAAAATTCTCTCGCATCGCTGGCTCACAACACAATCTTCGCATTGCATACAAAATAAATAGTTAATTAGGTAATAGTAAAGCTGTTCAATGGTGAGGTATGGAATATGAAACAAGTATGCATTACCTAAGAGTGAGAGCCACGATGAGACAGTTCCTGGAGATCGCCTTACTTGCAACCTGCTATGCAGTCTTCGTAATGGCATTATCTCTCATCAAATCGCAAGGATTTAGATTCGGCATCGAGTAACGGTGACTATTAACACACAATTCTATAATAAAAACTTCGTGCAACTATTTGGGGAATTGCCACGTCTGCTGCGGCTGTTGAGGGGTCGCTGGAGCTGCCGGCTTCTTGTCTTCTGATTTTTGGCTTGGTGCTGCGTTGCTGTCACTCCTGTCCCAACCGTGAGACTCATGGTGGTCGTGGTGATGGTGGTCCGGTGAAGGGAACCATTCTGAAATCCATACCGG
Organism: Hydriomena furcata; assembly: GCA_912999785.1. Classification (NCBI taxonomy): domain Eukaryota; kingdom Metazoa; phylum Arthropoda; class Insecta; order Lepidoptera; family Geometridae; genus Hydriomena; species Hydriomena furcata. The sequence continues at coordinate 9,892,242 of OU538821.1, forward strand.
TCGCCAGATTTTCTTTACACTCGGAACCCAGATGTCCTTCCAATCGGGAATCCATATTTGCTTCCATGCTTCCTTCCATTCCAATTTCTTGTCAGGTACCCAGATAAGTTTCTTCGATGGCTTCCAGATCTGCTGCCAGGCTTCTTTCCAAATCAATTTCTTGTCGTCGATCCAGATCTTCTTTTTTTCGTTTTTCCAGATTTGTTTCCACTCGTCTTTCCATTCGAGTTTCTTGTCCGGGATCCAGATCTGTTTCTTTCCTGGTTTCCAATATTTCTTCCATAATGGTTTCCATACCAGTTTCTTCTTCCACAGATCGTGCGAAGTGTATTCCCAGCCATCATGATCCTTGCCCAAATACTTTTCGCCTGGGACACCAACTTTAACCCATTCTGGCTTCCAGACCTTTTTCCATGCTGGAACTTGGATTTCCTTCCAACCCGGTACCACTATGTCTTTGTAGACGGGAACTGTGATTTTTTTCCAATCAGGGACCTTGATATCCTTCCACGCTGGTACTTTGATGGGCTTCCATACGGGTTTGTAGACTTTTTTCCAATCTGGTACCTTTATTTCCTTCCAAACGGGAACTTTAGTAGGAACCCATATCGGCTTCCAAATCTTTTTCCATGAGGGCTTCTGAATCTGTTTTTTAGCCTTCTTCCAGATCTTCTTCCAACCGGGTTTCCAGATCAGTTTTTTCTTCCAGTAGCCAGGGTCGTGGTGATCGTGGTGATCATGGTGGTCGTCGTGTTCGACGACGTGTTCCTCGTGATAATCATGATGCTCTTCATGTAGGTCGTGATGTTCCTCATGGTGATCATGGTGGTCTATGACTTCGTGGTGGTCGCCGTGCAGGTGCAGGTCATCATGGTCTTGGAACGGGTTCACTAAGTTATCTGGAGGTGATGGATAGTCGTACCCGACGCGCTTTTGTGCTGCATTCTCGTTCGGAGACTTCTGCTCTAACTGCTGCTGTGTTTGCTGATTATTTTGTATCAAGGCCTTGCCCGATACTAGTGCGACTTGGACAATTACCGCTAGGGTAATCTGGAACAATACAAAATATTACCATGAGATAAATCATAAAGTACCTATCCTTTTTATCCTTAAATAAACGCAAAGCAATGCAATCATCCTTGCACAAACATCAACAAACTACCGCAAAGCATAAAAAACTTAAATAAAATAAAATATAAAAGCTCAGCTTTCAATCAACAAACGTTAGTAAATAAAAAATAAAATGATGAACATGCAATCAACACAACGACCGATCAGAGATCAGACTAGGATAATCGTGGCATGCATCTAAAATACCTATCACAACAGTTTCACCGAGGCCCTTGTTCAGAATTACGTATTAAAGAGTGCAGTCGTAAGCCATAAATAGATAATTACGTAAGGTCGTGTGAATCACGAAAGGAAAGTGAGATTAAGACAAGTTGTAAGTTAGCCAGGTGGGGGCAACGTCCACGCTTCGCCTTGTTATGGCTCGGTATCGTACTATAAAATCTAGAATTCTCCATTCAAACCGGAAGTTCATCAAAACAAAGACCATATTTGTGTCTCCTTCTTGTAATATAAACAGAAAACCGGCACAAACAATATCCAAAATAATATGAGTGGGTGATATGTGAAATCAATGCGTAATATTCTAACCTCAGAAGGTACAGGTTACCTAGTTTACAATTTTATATTCTCAATTTTATATCGTGTGAAAAATGTTCCCGGAAAAATTGATAACACGAGAGGCGGGCGAAAAACGAAATAAAAGAAAATATCGTTATAGGTAGGATTTTGTGCAAAACGTTTCACTTTATTTTGTATCGAATATTGCAAAATATTCGAACCGACAATCCCCGTCAGTGAAGCATTCGTAAAGTAGGCAAAAAGGTGAAAAGTTCGTGAAAGTGCACGTCTAATGCGTTTAGCGTAGTTCACACTAGGGGCTAAATGATACAACACAACAGTAGGTCGATGTTATGTAATGGTTACACAAGCCATCGCCGACTCTGAAACGAGTCAGTGACATGACAGTGTACGGCGATCGACATCCACGGGCATAATTAACGACCCTCACCATGTATGTATGTAATGAATACAAGTAGGTATGTAACATAACAGGACTTGTTACTAACTCGAGACAGCTATGGTCTGTACCAACCTACGCTCACGGAAATCCGTAAATCGTTTGGCTTGTTTCCTATTTGGAATTATTAGAAAACTATTTTAGAATCACCAATATTTAATCGGCAATATTTGCAACATGTCACGTATGAAATGCAAATTATTACAAAATGTAGGCATGTGCCAAATTTTAGGTTAAGACGGGCCTTTGATTATTCCCTTTTTAGGAATCTTCAAGGATATAAGCACCTGGAGATCTGAGGGGATGTCTTAACTTGAGAATTACAATCATGATTCTATTTTTATTTTCAATATTCATAAACATAATTGAACGCAACAAATTTAGTTCCTCTGAAAATCCTCAGATTACTAGCAGAAAAGGAGTCATGAATGAGTTCGCAAAGTCCATTACAAGATTGACAAGAGAAACAAAACGAAAGCACTCGTATCTACAAGCCACCGCTTTGTAAATTAAGACAATGAAACTGCCACGATTTACATAAATAACGTTTAATCGCGATAATAACCACTGATGTAATACTGAAAGGAATATAGCTGTAGGTTGCCTACTTAATGTTTACAAATAATATGATACTTATAATATGATATATAATGAAATATAAATATTATATAACCTACTAGTGGCATTCCGCGACTTTGGTTTTTGCATGCAATCTTTCATCATTTCCGGATTCTTTTGATCGATATTTAAACCAAATATCACTTATCACTTTTGTTATTTCGACGTGATTGAGTACCTAATCAAAATATCCCTTCGTATCTATATTAGACTAGTGAAACCCCGAGATTTCGTCCACGATGTTATTTAAGACAGACTATAACCCCCGCTTCAATCCAATAGGGGTTAAGTTTCGGAAAATCCTTTCTTAGTGCACCTTTACATAATAAAAGGAATACACCCTCCAAATTTCAAGTTTCTAGGATAGTTTTTTATAGAACAGTCAGTCAGTCAGAAACCTAATAGTTTTATATACCTCTACGTACCTACGTATTCCACAAGAATAAATACGAATAGAATAATAGAAGCAAAACCTTCAGCTTGCGGTCGAGTTCACTGCCGCAACTATTGTCTAGAATGAACTCTAGACAATAACAACAAGAGAGATAGATCAGGAGAATCTTATTCAACGAATTCATGGAGTATATATTTATTTACCATATAAATAAGAAACTTTATAATAAACTAAATAAATGGATTTTCAGTCAAAACCCGGAAGCGATATCTCTTCGGGTTATTTTATAATAAAATTTTCAAAAATTCCAAAATTTTCGAAAAAAAAATTGGATTAAATTGGCACAGTGCCACTTTAGGGAAGAAATTTATTGGATAAAATTGGCACATTGCCACGGCATCAGTAATCAATGTACAACAATGAAATGAATCGCGGCTACTCTCGGTAAAACATCGTAAGTATCATACCGGCAAAAACTATGCGCTCCTTCCATCTCACAATTGAACTTCTCGCATTGTTAAGTACTACATTTCTTACTCAAGTTTATTAGGAAACGTTAATACAGCCTGCATTTCCTCGTTTTGTTTTGTCTAAATGGAATTTGTAATTTCTTCCGATATTTTGCGGTATTTATAAAAAATAATATAGCAACACTCCTCAAGTATGGTAGACATCTACTCAGATCTCCAAGGGGGATGAGCAAAGGGGGTAGTCAGAGGCACGTCCAAATATTATATTTGGCGCATGCCTACATTTAGAGTGGTATTTACGGGTTGTCCCAAGAAAAGTATCTACCGGAAGTACAAAAGGTTAGAGGCACTTAGAGGTACCCTAATTCCGCGATATTTTGTGTTATGATTTTTTGATTGACACCTGCCAACAAATGTGATGATTCGGGTATATTTCTGGACCACCGTTTGACATGACTTTTTGGGACAACCTGATACTAGCTTCCGCCCGTGGTTTAGCACACGTGGTACCCGAATAAGAAAATCATTTATAACAAATTTCATCGAAATAGGTTAAGCCGTTACAACGTGATTGATTAACAAATAATCCAAACTAGAGCATTTAAGATATACTATTACGTTTGTGTGATAATTCAACTGACATAATAATATGGATGGCTTCATTTATTACAAAACTGTTTTTATGCGTACATATAAAGATGTTATCTAACCATTTATTGTTTTAAAATAATATATGTAGCTTGTTGTTTTCACCTACTCTTCTCAAGACCGGCTCGACCTAGATATTTGTTCATGCTCATACGACTATAATAAGAAATTGTTTATGTATGTTTGAATGTATAAGGTTCAATCTGACCGTTACGGCAGAAACCATTTAGATGAAACATGGATATAACAATTGTTATATCTGTTTGTGACCTAGAAACATAGGTCACTTTTAAATGACGCCCTTGCAAGCTAAACCGTAGACAAAATCTAGTTTAAGAGTAATCTTTGCTTGAAAATACCTGAAAGTACCTTATTATCTCGAGTGGTATCAAAATGAGCTAATTTACAATAATCCATGCATCAATATAAAACCAATAACGCGTAGGTATTTACCGAGATAATAATTAAGTAGTCAGTTAGCACTTGTAGGTAAGCTTACTTAACAAACAAGCAAACAAGTGGCACGAGTGTGAAAAGCAAATTGTCGATTTGTTGGCGAGGCGGGAAGGTTCAGTGATGCAGATTCGATCCCTGATCCGCTGCGAGACAAATTTAATATAGCATGTTGTGCAGATATATTTGTTCAGTGACCGGATGTTATGGTATTTTAGGATTCCGAACCCAAAGGGTAAAAACGGGAGCCTATCACTAAGACTGTCCGTCTGTCTATCTATCACAACTTGTGATAGATATTTTTACCCTTTGGGTTCGGAATCTTGTGATTCACAAGGCTGTATTCGCTAGACAGTTTAAATTTTCACAGATGTATTTCTGTTGCCGCTATAACAACAAATACTAAAAACAGAATAAAATAAATATGTAAGTGGGGCTCCTTTTTTGCCGTTATTATAGATAATGGTACGGAACCCTTCATGCGCGAGTCCGAATCGCACTTGGCCGGTTTTTATTTTTAGACTACGGAAGGTACACTTTGATTTTGATACCCGGAAGTCACGGAACCTATGAGGGGGCAGCACTATTGTACGGTTTGTTAGATAGTAAATAATTATCTTTTGTTTTTTATTAAATTTAGCTTTACAGTCATTTGTCGGTGTTTAATGATTATTTTAATTGCTGTCTAAAATATTTAAGAATTTAAAACCGAATTTCAAAAGATGACATCATTATAGAAAATAGTCTCTTTATAAATTTAATTTTGTTCAATCGATTAAGCCATTATGAATGAAGTTTGTTTTTATAGTTTATTGAGATTATTTTATAAGGTTGTTTTTTCTTTAGGTATTTTGAAATTGAATTTGGTGTTACTATGCAGCTAAATACCAACATTATATTATGTTGATAGCTCTTATTGATGTAGGTATCAAAATACGATCCGAACCGCGTCAAATTATTGGTTTGCCGGACAATAGGGAATACAAAATTTCAAATTGCAAACTACAACCAAATTGGATGAAATGACATTAGCAGGTTTATCGATCGAGTGCTTTATCAATGAATCTTTGTTGTTTTATCTTTGACAGACCTTTTATTTAAAGTCTGAAACTTTCAAGATAAAACAAATATAATTTCACAGATTTTCACTTTGAGCTTTTACCGATTTGAATAGACAAAAAAATAAATATTTCTTATATCACAGCCACAGTTAAATTATATCACTCTCCGCGATAATACACTTTCTTAGATCGTAAGAGTCGAGTTTTCCCGAGACACTGACCACAGGGCTCCAGGTCCCTCGCATGGTGGGGCGGGTTTCGGCCGTTCCACTAGCTGAGACGCTGCCGGAACTGTTTATACTCTATTAGAGTTACCTTGTGTATGAGTTTATATATGAAGAAGTTGTGGCCCACCCCAAAGGTGGTGGGGCGCGACGTTCACTTTCGCCGACACCCTGCCGGACCACCGTCTTCAAGACGCTTTCTGGAAGGCGTGGGATGACAAAGAACCAGCGAACTAAACCCCTCTTCATAATGAATTTAATTAATCTCTTACGTAAATCTGCGATTACCAGGATAGTATTTATGCAGCCTATTTGCCTTTTGTTATAAACTTACATAACGCCTATTATATTGATACAGAATACAGACGAGACTCGTACGTAGTTAACATTATTTTGTCAAACATCTGATGATATTGTATTTATGGGGCTTGATGTCTAAATGGTAAATGAGAGCATAGATCATCTTTAACCATTTATGGAAGGTGAAACCGATTTTTTTACGCCTCTAGCGGTCATATAGAGAACCATAATTCTTCATGAAGAATCCTGTCTCACCTTTCACCTTGAAAGGTGACAATCTATGCTGTCATCTCCCACTCAAGAATACACTCAAGGCTATGTTCCTCACTACACTTACAGGGTCAAAATCACCAAGGTGGAGAATTAGCTTTGCCAGCAAATAAATATCTAAATTCAGTTTATTTAAGTAAATCGTTATTGTAAATGTTACTTAACTCTGTTCATATTATCTGTACATAATATTTTATGCTGCAAAAGTAAAGCACATTCATAATTATTTGAAGAAATAACTAGTAAAAATCATTTCGAGAACGCGTCCTATGGAGCAATCTTCAGAAATAAACATTGGAAATATTCATAAAATAAAATAAAGTGAAAAGTTTTTCTTACTTAATGGCCTACATTTTTATCTTATATTAGTTAATTATTGTTATTATTTAAAAAAGAAAAGAAATTAAAGAAAATCAGGTCAAAATATTGTGTCCGGCAATGTAAGCGTCATTTTAGGCAACGCAATTTTGATTCTCAGTAAAAATTCAGTTTCTGTACGCAACCTTTAGTTGTATGTGGTACAGTGATGTGAACGATGTAAACAAACAGTTGCCGAGAGAGTTTTCGCCAAAAACAATTTAAAAAAAGTGGTAAGTATCTTTCAATTCATTATTTATAGAGCGTACATCAATACGTCATCATACCGGGAATGCGTTTATCAACTTGGAATATTGAAAAATACGTTTTGTAGTGTTTTATAGCAAATAGTAACCTCAATTTTTTTACAATAACAAAGCCGAACATGATGTCAAAGATAGCTGCCGTCTAAAAAGGGCGCGTTTATATTAAAAAGTCATTTCGGGAACGGTCATTTCGGGACCGTTCCCGGACTTGACAGAGCGTTCTCGAAATGACAAAGACGTTCCCGAAATGACTTTTTCAAATAAACGCGCCCTGTTATTATAACTATTGGTTAGTTAAGTTAGTGTATGTTGTTCTAACATGTTTTTTTATATACGTTTATTATTTTTTAGCAAAATGGAGTCATTTGAGACTGAGAAAAATAACAAACGTCCAAAAAAGCAAGTTAAAAAAAATAGTTCGGCTTACTTGCGACAACGAGAGAAAGACAATGCTAGGAAAAGGAAATTTTTAGATAAGATGACGGAGGAAGAGAGATAAATAAAAATGGCTCAAGCTAGAGCGTACTATCAGAAAAAAAAGCTGAAAAGAAAGTTAAAAAAGCTGAAAAGAAAGTTAAAAATATTGATAAGATGACTGAGAGAAAAAAGCAAAAGCAGATAAAAAACTGGAAAGAATCATCCAAAAAATACAGAGAAAAGAAGAAGGCAATATCAAGTATAGTAAATCTATTACTGTTGAAGCTGGTACATCTTACAATCAAGACAAGGAAAACCTAAACCCAAATTTAATATCCCCTGGAACCTTTATTTTAATAAAAGTACCTACACAAACGAAAACTGTGAATTACAGATATGTTGCCACCTTGTGTCGATAAAGATAATGGAGAAATCCTAGTCACATTCTTAAATTCGGTGCGAAATAATGCAAAAAAAAATATTTAATCCGAGTGATGCATCCTACATAGCATTTGAGCAAATAATAAGTATTATTCCAATGCCAAAACGACTGTAAAGTGATTTAAGTTACGTTTTTGTTAAAAAATAACCTTATGCCAAAATAAATAAATAAGTACGACGTACAAAAACATTGCTTATGATTTTATGACCCTAAATTGTAGCTATATCGTCATTTAGGGAACACCTCATCATTTCCGGGAACATCACTAAAATCATAGATAATTCATTTTTATTTTACATATTTTATAATATTTAATACATATTTTAACATATTTTAAAAAGCCCTGGTAATATCAATATAAGGGGAACTTCTTATACTTATAGCATATTAATTTACACATAAGACAGCGATATTTCACATAATTAGATAATTTAGACAAAGAAATAGTCATAATAGCTCCATTTGCACTATATTTTGCTTTTTAACATCTTTATTGGCAACTTCATTACATTTTTTTATTTTTTATTTATAAGTAACATATATCCGCTATTGAACAAGGTAAAAAATAAATACTTATGTTATATTTTAATATTATTATAAACTTCATAAAAACGTTCCCGGAATGATTTTTTTCAGCGATAGCTCTGTTTAAAATTAAAATTACAAGAGTAGTAATCAATTCTGTGCTCTGCCAACGTAAATATTGATTAAACATAAGTTTAGTGATCATTAAGGCTGATCATCAGATTAATAGCTGCTAGGTAAATTCATCGTAAAACAGAATTTGGAATTTGCCACCTTGGTGATTTTGACCCTACAATACATTATCTAATGTCATACTTTGGTCCTTTTTTGTCCCTTGAAGTGTATTAGTTTTGTGTAATAAGATAGTATTACTAGATGGGTGGTGGTATAAAATAATGAAAAAACATTACAAGCATTATAAAGGAAATAATAAATTAATATTTGTAGACATTTCAGTCAGATCCAGCCAAAAACTAAGCAAATACTTACTTACATAGGTAGGTAGATAAAATACTTTTTTATAATAATTTTATCAGTTACCTAGGTAGGCACTAGCTTGTACCTGTGGATTCGGATAATTTAGGTATGTCACTCACTCGCCATGTCAATCTCTTTGCAATAAATCATGTTGAACCGTGTATAACCTAATAACAAACACACTTTTGCATTTTGTTCATCACATAGATAAATGTTTGTCCTATGTGAGAATCGAACCCAAGCAGCGCAGAAGGCAAAGCTACAACCAACGTTGACCAATGACGTTTTCGGTTTGCAAGTAGACACCCGGTGGGTGAACAATCGAACGACCGTAATTACTTTTGACAATAAACGATGTTCGTAATCCTACTTACAAATCAGTTTCAAACTATAATCGAAACGATGTTACTTTGAAACGAATCACTACATAGTATAAAGCAAAGTCGCTTTCCGCTTCCCGCGTCTGTATGTCTGTATGTATGTTTGCTTATATCTTTAAAACTACACAACGGATTTTGATGCGGTTTTTTTTAATAAACAGAGTGATTCAAGAGGAAGGTTTATATGTATAATACATGCATAGAGGTTTCTAATGTGATGTCGTAAATAAACACATTTTTTTGCGCTTACATTGCAAATGCTGGCTGAACCCCACGAGATATATCAAAATAATGTACTACAGTATTGTACACCTTAAAAACGTCTACAAAAAAGTCAACGATGGTATTAGAAATGTCTTACGCACAGCGAAGCGGGCACGGGTCAGCTAGTTTGACAATAAACGATGTTCGTAATCCTACTTACAAATCAGTTTCAAACTATAATCGAAACGATGTTACTTTGAAACGAATATACGATATATTGTTTTCAGTTCACGAGTAGAGACCCAAACTCTCTTGAATTCCCCGCTTGTTCATTCTACAGTATATTAGGGTGGGTTTTCACTGACGCGGAGCTGTGAGGAACGTGAATTAAACCAATCACAGTGCTTGAAAAAGTAGACCCAAAAATTTAAAGCACTATGATTGGTTACACGGTCCGCACAGCTCCGCGTTTGTGGAATGGAAACCCACCGTTATTCAGGAACAACAGGGCAGTGAGGGGAGTCATATTAGGTAGGTAACAGACAGAAAATAAAATTACTTACGTCATTATGTCATGTCATAGATAAAATTAGTGATAAGCCTTATATAATTTTATTATATAGCCTATATTGTGTTGTGCTAATTTACAAAATAAAGAGTAGGTAGGTAATCCAGTGAACAGATACATTTATTATTTAGTTAGTCAAAAATCACATATATATAGGGTGTACGACGACTAGCGAATACTGAAGCATACCTACCCATAATAATGCCCAGCCCTGAATCATCAATTTTTTTAGGCGGGGCAAAAGCTGAAAAATGCCGCCCCCGCCTACGTATATTTATTTTTATCTTTATCATCTTTATACTTTCAGCTATCAGTGCCCTTAGTGAAAACCAAATTGCTTAATCCTGAAGGACGTTAAACTTGAGACTGTTTTTGGTTCCATTCGAGATTTTACAGAAATCCTATGGTAATGGCAATTCTACAGGTAATAGAGGACGCTATAATGGCCGCCAAACAACTGAATACAAAAAAAGTACAATTTTCATTCCGACAACCTGATTTTCAGTAAATCACAAATCATGAAGTAGTAAAATTCACCACTTTTATTTCAGTTTTTTTCGGTGACTCAAATTCAAAATCAAAAGGCATTTATTTCAATAAAATCACAAGGATTACTTTGCGTCTCGTCTTAGGAGCTAGATGAAGCTACACCTGTTCCTCGCCTCCAAGCCTAGAAGAATCAGGCAACAAACACGGCTTGGGGCCAAAACATTTTTTCAATGATCCTTTCATGCTATGTATTGCTCCACTCCAGTGTGGTGCCGTAAGAACAAGGTATCAAGGCTCAAACAAGAATATTAATTAAAAGTAAGCTATTTACCAAGTACGTACCAATTACAACAATAAAACTGATCTGTACATTTCAATTTTCGGGAGTAGTCGTAATACACCCTATAAAATGTCCGATTGTTTGGAGATTTTGGTTATTGATAAGTACCTAATGAGGTGGATTAATAATTATCAAAATCGAACCAGCCGTCGCGGAGTAATCGGTGTACCTACCTGCAAACAAATTTCGGGATTTCATGATAGTTTATTGTATAGTTAATAATTTAATACTACTTACTAATTATTCCTGAGAGTTCTATGCTATTTTCTTTATTTTTACTACAAATACGGCTAATTACCACGTTGCTTGTTGTATTGCTGACGTTTCGAGACAATTCAGATGCTCTTCATCATGAGCATCGCCCGCATCAACGGCAGATCGGCGAATACCGCAGATACGTCAGCAATACAACAAGAAACGTGGTAATTAGCCGTATTTGTAGTTAAAATGAATAACAACCACGATAGTTTTAATTCTATTTTCTTTATTCTGATTAAAAGTAGGTAGTTCATTACAAACTAAATGAGTTGCCAATGGGAATAGTCAATGAGCATTTCTGGACTAACCCGTTTTTTGCGAATGAAACCGCGGGATGCAGCTATACAACAAGCTTAAATATTTCTGATGAACGGACAATGGTGTAAATTATAGGGTATCCGCTCAAACTGAAAAGGGTTCATTTACGAGTGTGTGTCGTAAACATTGAATCGGTTTAAATTGCATGAATATGCGCATGAACATTCAATTTTGACGGAATTTTCCATATAATGCGAAACTAAATACTCTTTTGTTTGCAAATCTGCATTTTCAATATAATTATGAAATACGTGAAGGAAGACTCAAAACAATGAAAATAATACTTATCTATTACAATTCTTATTTTACCTTTGACTAAAGCTTTAAAACATCTTCAAAGATCTGGGATGAAATTTTTTTCACATTTTTTATCAAGCCTCATCTGAACGCCTGGAGATTTGAGAGGATGTTTAGCGTAGGTACTTGAGGATTACAGACAGTGATCCTATTTCCTATTTCATTTCATGTCCCGACAGACGTTGTTCGATCTTTCAATAATCCCACAGAAAAAATCACTTTCGAACTTTACGCTGAATATTCGAAAAGGCGGTACCGTGAAACGTGATTTTTAGGGTTCCACACCCAAAGGGTAAAAACGGGACCCTATTACTAAGACTTCGCTGTCCTCTGTCCGTCTGTCTACAGTACACTGTCTACAGTACACAGGGCTGTATCTCATGAACCGTGATAGCTAGACAGTGGACATTTTCACAGATCATGTATTTCTGTTGCCGCTATAACAACAAATACTAAAAACAGAATAAAATAAATATTTAAGTTTGGCTTCCATACAACAAACGTGTATTTTTGCCGTAAGTAACTAGCCGAAACGTGACAGACATTTTCCTGCCCAAATTTCTGCCCACTTTCAGGAAACTTCCAATTTTTTCCCTATAAACCTTGTACTGATACAAAAAATTACGGATTTTGGTAGAATGCGTATCATTCAGTAGTCAAATTGATGTCAGATTTTTATGACAAAATAAATTTAATAACCGACCTTACTGTATCCAACCTTTTTGGTAGAATGCGTTGCTATGACAACTCAATGTTTTCGGTCTGAGATGTCTAATTTTTTGCACATCATCGCCATCTATACCAACATCGTTCTTTTTGCGTTTTTTATCATTTAAGAGTTGTTTTTTCGGATTATAAGTACCCCCTTTATTTATTCAGATTTTTTATCTACATACTACAGCAAATTTCATCTTAATCCGTTTTGTCGTTTATTTTTGATTAGGAAACAAACATAGCAGCCTTATCACAAACTTTCGCATTTATAATATTACAAGCTAACCCGTTCCCGTTAAAAAGTATCCTATGTTCGTCTCCTCAGTCTCCTGGTTCTAAGCTACCTCCCCTCCAATTTTCAGCCAAATCGGTTCAGCCGTTCTTGAGTTATAAGTGTTGTAACAAACCCGACTTTCTTTTATATAGTAGAAGATTAGGACTAGCAGACCCGGCCACGCATTGCCATGTCAAAAGATATCGCATTCTGTTTCTTTTTGGAGTGACTGTCAGATAATAAACAAATCACTATCACTACATAGTATAAAGCAAAGTCGCTTTCCGCTTCCCGCGTCTGTATGTCTGTATGTATGTTTGCTTATATCTTTAAAACTACACAACGGATTTTGATGCGGTTTTTTTTAATAGATAGAGTGATTCAGGAGGAAGGTTTATATGTATAATAACATGCTACCCGTGCGAAGCCGGGGCGGGTCGCTAGTAATCTATAATATAAAAATAAGTCGGGTTTTGCTTCCTGACGCTATAACTCCAGAACGCACGAACCGATTTCCACGGTTTTGCATTCGTTGGAAAGGTCTCGGGCTCCGTGAGGTTTATAGCAAAGAAAATTCAGGAAAAATTTCAAGAGAAAAGCAGGAAAACAGGAACGGGAACGGGAACTTAACACAGCATTTGTTAATTCTAAAGCGATACGAAGTTCGCCGGGTTAGCTTGTTTGCAATAAAATAATATTGCGACTATAAATTGAGATGTAACCTATCCTATCTTTCAAGTTGGATCAAACTGCACATGTTATGCAAAGTTTGATTAAAATTAGGAGTACCTATATCGCAGACAAACAACGTGACGCGTAATTTATATATAATAAAATTTCAATTCATTTATTCTAACAATTATTTTACAAATCTAAATTATATTATTAATTTCTTTCAAACTTTCGCATTTATAATATTAGTAGGAAGTAGGATAGTAGGATTATTAGAAGATGTAGGAATTAGATGTTATTTCTTTCTTTAAATATACGACCTATTGTTATTGTTACATATCGCTAATACCCATCCAGTAACGTAACTGACTATCTAAGTATCTAAACTACTGGAAATAAGGTATAATTACATCATTCGATACATTTAATTTGTACGTAATAATATGATGGCTCATGCGTACCTAGGCCAATTGGGAAATAACAGTTACCGAATTTAATAACTAACGAACATCCGCATTGTATTTATAATTCTACAACACATACCAGTGTGACTATTTTGTAAAAATAGATTGATTACTTATCATAATATGTTATGATATTCATACCAAAATTGAATGGTACTGAATGCCATAATACCAACGCTTTTTATGCTGTTTAGGCACTTATACATACGCTTCCAATACAATACCTATAGAATAGATGTCTAAACAGTGAATAGTTACTATGAAAAGTGTACAGATTGGGTATTCTCTAAACATTAGGTATTGCATTCAACATCATAACATGATAGGTAATCATGTTTTTACAAAATAGCCCTGCTGCTGTGGTGGATTTACCACCCGGCTAATTTCAGGGGCGGCACGGCAAGTTCGAGGCATTTTTGATCTTAAATGTACCTACAATTCTACATACTTACAATAAGTTTCACCAGTTATTTTGCATGCGTTGAATTATAAAAAATAACTAATAGTTCAAACATAATGTTTGGACGTGCCTCCGTCTACCTCTAGATCTGAGAGTATGTCTACCGTACTTAGGGATTACAGTCATGATCCTATTTCATTTCATCTAAATATTAACGGAGGTGAGGTGAGGGGGGGGGGAGGGTTAATGAAGACTATAGACAATTTTTTAATACCATAGGTTACATTACAATAAAAATAAATATTACCCATACAATACATATAGCTGCCTACTCGCTGATAATGAAAATAAAAATTGGAGTACGGCGTACCTATACTATGGAAAGGAAACCAGATAACTGAAGAATACTTTATATACCTATGTATGTAAAAGAGTTTTTATAATTGGTTCAGTAGTGTATCCTTTGTAATGGATACAAACATACAAAACACATTTTCTGCTAATAATTATTAGTGTAGATGTAGATGACACAACACAACATAAGACAAAAGATATTTTTTCTCTATAAGTTCACTAACCAAAATCAGAATTCGTAGGAGTTCCTCAGCTCATTATTTTATACATACCTTGTGCAAGTCGCATTTACCTATGCGCTTAGCTTGCTTTAGTGCTTTACTAATCTGAGTAGTCAACCCTCATGTGGTCCCGTAATATGGGTTGGGGAGATAATTAAAATGTGCCCCGTCCATGCGACAAAGGTGTTTCGGAAGCCGCTCGGAATTCCACCTTCGGTTCGGAACGTAACGCTATTACTGACCGCTAATCGCACCTACCTATACCTAACCAGCTAAAAAACATGGAGGTTTGAGAGACTAACAATGGTTTGACGTATTGTGATCACGACTGTAATCCCCAAGTACGGTAGACATCCTCTCAGATCTCCAGGCTCTCAGACCCTTTAAGATGTCGAAAAGGGTTAGACAGCGTATCGTCCAAACATTACATTTGGCACATGCCCACATTTTACAGTAGTTAGTATTCCACACGTGACAGGTTGCAAGCCCGTCATTGTAAGCATGTGTTTTAATGCGCATATAAATTGTTCGAATAGAAAAATCAAATGATGCACGCCCGGGATAGTGCCCACGACCTTTGGATTGAAAGTCGAGATACCTCCCATACGGCATAACGTATTGTAAGGATTTATACTCGTAAAAAACATATATAAAACAAAATAGGATCACGTCTGTAATCCCCAAATAATCTCAGATCCTTGAAGGTTACTAAAGGGGGTAGTGAGAGGCACAGAGGAACATAACTTTTCGCGCATGTCCGCATCATGCGGGCCGCATGTCTTTAAACTTAACTAAGTAATTTGTAAATCAAATAAAAAAAAATCGGTGGAAACCTGTCACGTATGGAATGTTACGAGTAACTATACCACAAAATGTGGTCAAATAAACTAAACCAAATGTTTGGACGTGCCTTTAGACATCGGAGATTGGAGTTGATGTCTGCCAATGCTAGAGGATTTGTTTTCCATTTTAGTTGTTCATGTTTTCACAACATTATTTATTTTTAGTACTTAAAAAAAAGGTTACTGACTAAAATTATGTTTTATAAACGGCGCATTGTCGCATCGAAAAATCAAGGGACGTTATTATTTTTTTAAGTTTTATGAAGAAACTGTTAATCCTACATGATTATTTTTTTAAATGGGACCCATTTGTAACTATTCTCTACACAATATAAAAATAATCATCGAAATCGAATCACCATAACGCAGAAATGCGCGGTCAACATAAAAAAATAAGCAATAAAAAATATACATGTCGTAGACTACCTCCTTTTTTTTCGTCGGGTAAAAAGTAGGTATCATCTTCATCTTTCGTCTAGCTAACCGTAAAGTCAGTACATTACTTGTAGTCAGTAAAACACCGTCATATTTCGGCAGGAAAGAGTAAAAATCAATAGTGAGCCTTCTTTATTTTCGAGCGCTTTCACACTGTTTGATATTGCAACAATGACGCGTTTTATGTTGCATCAGAGAATTTTAAGCGCAAATAACAAATAACTTGTTTGCCGAGAGTACGAGGTACCAGAGGGAGGCTTTCAATCCGAAAATCGTAGATTCGAGTCCTGTAAGTCCTGTTCAACAAGGATTTTTCTATTCGAAAATTGTATTAGACGTGCCCAAAACGATGAAGTGAATTAAATCTGCAGTGGACTTACAATCTGTCCCGTATGAAATTCTAACTTCTGCAAAATTCAATCTGAACTAGATACATAATATTCGTTTAATGTTAGCTAGTTAGAAATTCATATTTTGAAATGCCACTTGATATCAAATAGTTGCTGTGAAGTACCTACTGTAAAGTGCTTTGTTAAATATGAACGTAATATTAAATACTATGTTGGTCTATAAAGTTTGTTTGCAAACAGTTCTCTGTAGTATTCAAGTAGGTACTACTTCCGTGCCCTGAAACTCGGGAATTCTATGCACAGCGCACCTGTTTAGTAAAGGGTCCTACATTCATTAATACTTTATAAATTTCATAAATAACTAGAAGCACTTCACAAAGTATGATCTGTTTAGAACGTGGAGTTAGAGCTCATTAGTTACGACCAGAATGCGAATCATCGCATTCCAGCATTATACAATACTCGTACGTACCTGGTAAGCAGCAGCTGTCAGAAGTTCATAACTAAACAAGTTGAACAAGTGAGTTTCGGACCACACACAGGTTCAGAACTGAGGTTTAGCTTTTAGCTATATTAATGAGAAATTCCTGTTTTTGTGTCTGTAGTCTGTTTTCTAAGCCAAATGATTTTTTGATACAATACAATTGTACCTACGGCACGGTTTTCTTTACTATGGTATAAGTATGTATGCAAAGGTAACTATAACTTTTATGCGGTGACCAAAAAACTAAAAAATCGGGCCATGTTGTAGATTATCACGGACCTATAAGTGTTCATAAAACCTCAAATACCTCCATAGTTATGCAAATAAAAAATATCATTCCCACTTTATTTGTAGGGGAGATAGGCGGGAGGGGGGGGGGGGGGGAGAGTCTGACACCCACATCGCCACAGGGATTCTATGGATCAAAACTATAGGTAAATGTGGTAAATGGAAGTTTTTTTCAATTAGGTGCCTATCAGTAGGTACAGCACCTATTGAGAAACTTGGAAACCGTCGTAATATCGAACTATCTGAAAATGTAAACTGATGACGCAGGTAGAAAGTGGTAAAGGGCATTCAATCACATGCATTTCCTAGCCAGCAAATGTGACAAGTTCTAAGCAAACAGGAAATGGAGTTGTGTCGGTACAGGAAACCTAGCTTACAGAAGACATGATAGTTGCTTTCGGCGCCGCGGGTCGAGGACCGCGGAGTCTGAAGGAGGTGCTTTGTATTATAGACTACAGACTACTAACAAGGATTAGTTACCTACCTAGGTTGTTGCACAACAATTTATTTTATTTAGCACGCGCTAAACACATTTAGGAAATTGTCAAGTCATACAAATACGTCAAATTTAAATAATTTTTTTAGCGACTGTTGTGCAAGCTAAGGATGCCTAGTCACTTTTTTTTTGACATTATAAAATATATAAAACACTTGCGTTACTGTCTGACAGACTGACTGATCTATATGCACATGCTAAACTACTGCTGTAGGTAGGTACCTACTGATCCTAGAAACTTTGAGAGTGTAAATATTAATGGTGTTCCTTTCTTAGTCAAAGGAATTTTCGAAATTCAACCCTAAAACGGTGCAGCGGGCTTTGAAAATAAATTCACGTCAACTAAGTCGCGAGGGTTTCTACTAGTTTTATCATAAAACAAGCTGACCCGGCGAACTTCGTATCGCTTTAGAATTAACAAATGCTGTGTTAAGTTCCCGTTCCCGTTTCCGTTCCCGTTCCCGTTCCTGTTATCCTGCTTTTCTCTTGAAATTTTTCCTAAATTTTCTTTGCTATAAACCTCACGGAGCCCGAGACCTTTCCAACGAATGCAAAACCGTGGAAATCGGTTCGTGCGTTCTGTAGTTATATCGTCAGGAAGGAAAACCCGACTTATTTTTATATTATAGATTATGGCTAACCTTCTAGTAATGCCCCAGTCGTTATAAGTTTCACCACACCAAAATATATTATTTTGTCTTAAATTATAGGTTGATTAGGATGCAAAGTTAAAGATAACAACAGACAGAATCATGCACATTTTATATTATAAAAGGTTTAATAAAAAAATGATTTTTTAGCTGGAACAAATTGGGTAAATTTAATACTTTTTACTTACTACCGTAAAAACAAATATTTCAACCTACATCATCAGGATATTTGGATCATCATCTTTTTGGCCTTATCCCACTTTATGTGGGGTCGGCAGAACATGTAAAATGGTCTGACGTCAACCCTCTTTCCATAGCCTATTTCGTTGCAAGACATAAATAGGTAAGTATCTACTGTAAAAACAAAAAAAAAGCAATTTTCTCAGACCTTTGTTCATAACGGCTGATCTGTAAAAGCTGCCAGTATATTGCAGTCTCTAGTTATCAACAGCGTGTGTGGACGCGGAACTGAAGAGGTCCCTCGGCGAAACAGGTCGAATAGCTTTCTCAGCAAGTCCTACCAGCAAGCCTGCTTGCCACTGTGAGCGGGAAATATTGTTTACTAGCCGACCTGCGACAGATTTTGTCCTATCGAAATTTCATAAATAAAATTCCCTATCCATGTCCAGTTATGAATTTTGGTAGTCTGCGTATCATTCAGTCAAAACTGATGTCAGATTTTTTTGCACACCATTTAGATCCAATTCATATCTTTGTATCATTTTAGGGATGGTTTTCGGATTATAAAGTAATCCATTTTTTATTCGGGTTACAATCTACATCAACAGCAAATTTTATCTTAATCCAAGATATAAAAACACGCACTTGGCCAGTTTGTTTATGTATGATAGAGCATATCTTATTACCTGGTCGATGTTGATGATTTTTTTATTTTTTGTATAAAACAGTCCAAGTTATCGTTCCTTTTAAAACTTAAACTTTTCGATTAATCGAACGAAACGTTTACGTCGGTTTTCTTTTTAGTTCTAAGAAAATAAATTATTACACAACAGCACAATCGACAGCACTAAACTGCATCTGTACTCTTTAAATACATGCTACTCGTCTACCTAAGCTTATGAATAGGTAAACCTAATTAAAATTATTCAGCTTAAATATACCTATGCTTTTTCCTATACCAGGTACACTAGCTCAAAACATAAATCTATATCTGTGCTCTAGAAGCTGTACATAGGTACAGCACTAGGGTTGCCAGATGTTCTTGTATTGTCCCGACTTTCATATTATGATTAAATAAATAAAAAAATATTGATAGACGTTTCACACATCGTCATCTAGCCCCAAACTAAGCAAAGCTTGCACTATGGGAACCAGATAACAGATAGAATACTTAAAAAACTCGTATACTCTCACAAACTCACACACAACACACACACACACATACACGCCGATCTATCTAAATTAGTATCTATGATAAGCTTTTAATTGAAATTTTATTCGAATTCTTTTTGATTTATTATATATTTTATACTAACACATTTTTCTATTGTAAACCATTATTTTAGTACCTATACTGGAAAGAACTGACGAAAGAACTTTTATGTAGCCCTAGTTTAATAATATACTATGGTCGCGCATTGGTTTTATACATTTTTCAATAAATTTAAATGATTAGGTAAATACAAATTATACCGACAAACATTAATAATAAAATGAATTTTCACTTCGTAATATTTATTTGTCTCGACAATTATCCCAAAATCCCGTCTTTATGAATTTTTGTCCAGATATTCAGGCCATCCCATCTGGTAGCCCTAACCCAAAACACAGGTGTGTTTTTTCCTACACTTTATCTACTAGGTGCAATAATACAAAATGCTCGTGTCAGCTGCGTAATTATTTAATTAGTCCTTTTGGTTTGTAATAATTAGCCTGGTAGTTAATGTCGGCGCCATAGTGCAGCCTCCTTGTATGAGGTAGAATAAAAACTCCTTAGTAGATAGAGTTCAATTTTAAATAGGTTGTGAGTTGGCGGGTAGAGAAAAACAGGACGGTGAATGAGGAATTATTGTCAAGGAGAATATTAATTTAATATTTGCTATTAATATAATTTTATATATATTTAGAAGCTTGTTATTTAACTTGCAATGTATGTAGGTATGTAACCATGTAACTATTAGTTGGAGTGGAATCTTGCAACTTCATTATGAAGCAGTTTTCTTCAACCGATTGAGCTGAAATTTAGCATACCTACATAATGTAACTTCGGTGACAATTCAATAATATGGTGACAGCGAGCTGATCTGATGATAGAGTCAGGAGCTGTTCAACGGAACTCCTCAGTAAATAGTCTGATTGAGATAAAACTTTGCATAGGTACCTATCAATCTCCAATGACAATATAAAATTATGGTAATTGATGATGGAGCTCGAATGTAGCCATAGGAACTGCCTAACTACACAATATAACCACGTCGTGTTCGGGCTCGTTCGATTTTACTTGACGAGTACTAGAGCCCTAGAATTTATAAAAGCATGAATTAAAAATAAATTACAAAATAAACATGATGCGAGTATATTTGTGATTTTAATTATACTAGAAGTCGACAAGTAGTTTACACATGTTCCTTAGTTCCTTTATATCGAAGTTAGGTACTAATAATATTAACGCTCTCGGTGGTGAAGGTACGAATCCGTATTAGATTTATGTTTCCCTTTAGGTATTTCTATTTGCATTTTCTTACTTATTGTAAATTTATTTATTAAAGGTATTTAAAACTAACTTAAAGCTAGTTTCATAAAAAACTTAAAGATGTTTTATAACAGACAGACAGATCATGATTAATGTACGAGTTTAAAGAGAAAGGATAAAGACATAACCGATATGATATCCTACTATCCAACTTATCAAAATTGCTTCAATCGGAAACGAAAAAACTTCTGCTTTTTAGTGTTATTGGAGATACATACTAATACAGTATTATATAATAGACTGCATAAGTTATGTGTCTAAGTCTTCCTAGTCACGAAATAGGATTCAACAATAAAATATGTATTTAAAAATATTGGTGGACATTATCAGTCTCACAGCGCCATCTTGCCACAAACTCAACAAAGTTTGTACTATAGGAACTAAATAACAAATAGAATACATGAGTACCTAGGTATATACTTTTTTCTAAATACATAATTAGGTACATTATAACAAGCAGATACAGAACAAACATCTATGTATATCACACAGATATTTGCCCTAGGTCCCGTACCCAAAGGGTAAAAACGGGACTCTATTACTAAGACTTCGCTCTCCTACAGTCTGTCCGTTACAGATTATGTATTTCTGTTGCCGCTATAACAACAAATACTAAAAACAGAATAAAATAAATATTTAGTATACATACAACAAACGAGATTTTTTTGCCGTTTTATAGATTGTTTGCACGGGACCGTTTGTGCGCGAGTCCGACTCGCACTAGGCCAGTTTTTTATATTTCTTGTTAGACAATCATGGGTACTAGCTATAGCTACTTAGATAAAAGACAGTTTCTTTTTAAGTTTAATGGTTTTCAATATAATGCGGTTTTATCACTTTTCCGTCTTAACCGGGTAGAGCCCATACAAAAAAACATTAGAAATATTATAATACATAATAACAATAACAAATATTAATGGACATTTACACAGCGTTGTTTAGCCCCAAAATAAGCAAAGCTTGTACTATGGGAACTAGATAACTGATACTTATTCGCGTGCACTGGAAGACGGGCATGTCGGGCATATACGGCATACTGCCTACCGCCCACCTCACTCACCTTAGCTGTTTAGCAGATTTAGTTACGCAACACCGGAACAACCGACGAGAGGCACGCAACGACAAAGCAGTGCATTGTCATTTAGCTTTTAGCTCTGCCGATTTGTAGCCAATTTATATTTAATTTGATTAGTTACTATCATTAGTACGCGGCTTTGCTCGCATGGTATTAGTATCGACATGAAACGGTATTTAGATGATAAAAAAATAAAAATGTATACTTAGTATAATTTTTTTTTATCATCTACTTACTTACATGCTTTTTACACACCGAAAAAAGCTGAGGTTCTTAATTCAACGTGTACTTATATATTTTACTGTTGCTTTTTAGGGTTTCGTAGTCAACAAGAAACCCTTATAGTTTCGCCATTTCCGTCCGTCCGTCCGCAGCTTTGCTCAGAGACCGTTTGTGCTAGAACGCTGTAATTTAGCATGAATTGAATTGGTCACGCCGACAAACTGGTACAATAAAATCTTGAAAAATATTTTTTTAGTTACCTTCCCCTAAACAAACCTAATGTGGGGATGTTATTTTTTTTTGCGCATACCCCAACATGTGGGGTTTCGTTGGATAGGTCTTTTTAAAATATTATGGGCTTATAAAGACAACTTTTCGAGTAATTGTCGACCAACTTAGAAACTAAAAATTTAGTACAAATATCAAGTAATAATAAAAATATTGTACAAAAATCAAAACAACGTTGTAAGCGGTGTAAACTACGAAACCCTACATTGCGCGCGTCCGGCACGCACTTGGCCAGTTTTTTTTATGTTAGACCGCACACTTACTTGCAAAAATCACATTTCGTATTAAAATATCATATTTATCAACATAAAATACCTATAGCCCATACGGTATAATGCAGTTTTCCACTAGTGAAAGAATTTTAAAAATTGGTTGAGAAGTTACTTTGAATACCTCCTGCATCCAAACTTACAAACTTACTAACAATCTTTACCTCATTATAATGTTAGTGAAGAAAATGTTCCTGGCTCAAGAAAGAAGCGCATTCTTCCTATACTTATACAACTAATGAAAGGCCACAGTACCTATGTTGGTATTTAAAGTGTTGGTGTGCAAAACAGAACTAGTACCTATCTAACATTTTATAAGAATACATCGTCTGCTTACTGGTAAAAGTGAGTAAGTGCACTTTTTTGCCAAATTGAGTTAAATATGCAGTTCTTTCTATTTTTTTCACGCTCTATCTACTGGTAAAACCTAATAACTGCTACAATGTACGGTTGCAGAGATAAGCAGTGTAATAAAGTTGTAAGTCCCCACATTTTGAAAAAAATGTACCAGTAGAACGTCATAATAATTCTTATTGCCTAAACCGTTCCATGTTCTTTCAGTAAAAGAGCAATAAATATAATTATTGGTTTTTACATTTCTAGTATCAATAGATTATTTGATTATTTGAACAGCGTAAACGTTATAAAGTTATTTATTTCATTTTACTGGTTGTAAACTTTAACTCTTGTTTTAAAATGTATGGGCAAAAAAATAAATAAATGTATATTTATGCTTTTTTACCCGACAACAGATCCAGAAGGGTTGTTAGTTTAGCAATCTATGTATGTAACCGTTTGTAAGCACCAGTGAAATTAAAATACATACAAGGGTCATATTAGAAAAACTAAAACTTAAAATAGAGAGGCAACATAACTCAGAGAATTGTCAAGTTTGAGTAGAAAGTTTCTCGAGTGGAAACCATGTGTCAGAAAGCACAGCACAGGCTCGCTGCTACTAAACAAAAATAAGACCTAAAAAAGGCTGGAAGCCGTTGGTGTAGACGGTACAAGATCATTCGCTTTGGAAATCTATGGGAGAGACCTAATATGTTCAGCAGTGGATGTCCAACAGCTGAAATGATAATTATGATTCATAATAATAATAGGCAGAACAACGTCCGACGATGCACTGGACGTTCAGGATACTACGAGCATCTTTATCAAGATGTTCAATGAATCCTGTCCCGAGTCATCGCAGGCTCGCCAGATTTAAACAGTTACATTCTGATGCAGATCAAAGCATTGTGATCCACTGCACCGTAATCATCGATGGATGCTAGCATCCATCATCATCGTGTTCCACATGTCTTGTCTCACTGTAACAATGACCATTGCTGCCTTCATCTTCTCTTCCGGTCTGGAAAGCGTCGTCTAAATCAACACAATATAAATGCTTGCTCATCGCATCGATAGAGATAGAACACTACAACTTCAACCATCACAGTTAGTGAAATCTATGAAGAGTTTTCATATATTTTTTAACCAGACTTTACAATGATAAATCGCGCTAAAGATGTAATTTCGATGTTTAAACATAAATAACTCATACAAACATCAACCACACTAGAAAATACATTAAGGTTTTATAGGAAACAAACTCTGAACTACAATAACTATACAGTTATTTTCAAGTGAAGATACAAAACCATCTAAATATTCGATTCTAATCAAAATAGCCTCTGACCAAAAATATATAAGTAAAATAACTTTATAATAAAACCGTGGAGTTGGTCTATATTTTACAACTTGTTTCTAGCTTTTAAGTAGGTATATAGACAGTTTTAAGTTTTACAACTTTTAATTGAATTCACTGGTCACTTTTGTATGGAGTTGTTTGTAATAAGTCACTTACATTTACTATAAACCTACAGGTAAAACAGGTTATATTAAACAAAATAAGCTATATTTTGGATAATATCCTCAAAAATAATAATTTCAATACTGTAGTTAGTCTAAAATACAGTAAGATATTATAGCTAGGAAACATAGATAAGTACCGTAAAACATCAAACTAAGAAGATAGACAAAATTTACTAATTACAGGTAAAACGTAATAAATGCCTACCTCTCTGTATATTAATTTCATTTAATTAAGTTTTTACTATGAAAATAATATGAAATATGAGTAAATCTTATAAGAAGGATGTTCAACGCAACAATTTGCATTAGCAGTTTTTTAATTATTGATTTTTAACTAGGTTTAATAAACACTCAAACTTTCAAATGTTTTACTCGAATTGTCAAAAACTGCACTTACTCACTTTTACCAGTAAACAGACGAAATGCAACTATGAGTAGGTATTTATGTAATCAGATTATGTTCTTTGGGTGGATGTTTATGCTGTTGATCTCTGACTGAAAGTACTGAAACTATGTCGTTACCGGTTGTCGACGCCAACTTCGTGACGTCACCCGAGAGCGGGGCAGGGAGCCCGCCTCGCACCCCGCGCCCGCGCACCGCGCACCGCGCATCGCGCATCGAACATTCTGGAACCAGCCGGCGCGGCGAGCGCTTGCCTTATATTTAACTGTGCCTCGCGCCACGCATCCTAAATACATTAGTTATACTTCGCATACCTATGTACCAGTTATTAAAACCATAAAACCTTCAAGAGTCTTTCCATTACAAGACATATTGGCGACCGTGAACAATAACAGTGGACCTAATCAACAACAAAGCCGGATTGGAATGTGCCTGCGTCGTGCGTGTGAGTGTAAAGTGTACGACGCGACGTGGCGGCCGGTCAGTAAAACAAAGAAAGTAAGCCTTCCTTTTGCTTTCCCTTCATAACCATTTCCTCAACTTCTATTTGCTGTGTGAATGCCTAGCTGCTTCGAAGCTGTTTAGGAGGTATCTTGCTATACGCGTACCATCCTTGCCTTATATTATTTGCACAGAAAAGTTTGATGTGGCATAAAAACTGTTCGTCATTTTATACAACCATTTTCGTGGTCATGTCATCCAATGATTTCAACGCGCCTTGCTTATAAAATTCGTTGAAATTTTCGATAAAATAAATAATTAATTTAAAGTAATAATCGCATTTTGCACTAATTTTTCACTTCAATCTTCTATCAAGTAGGTACCTAGTTACAATTAATATTTTGCCTTGGTTTTCACCTTGCCTTAGTACCTACCTACTTGTATCTATTTTATAAAGTTTAGCACTTTCAATACTCAATTTCAAAAGTAGTTAGGTACTTACCTATATACCTACTTTGAAGGAATGTGCACTAATCAGCGATAAAATAAAACCCGTTAGTGCTTTTATCAAAACATTTTATATTCACGCCTTTTTGCCGACCAATTCCAGCGCCTGGTGAGGTCGATTCCTCGTACCGTGCCGTGCTGCGCTTCCCGGGGGGACGCAGCTAGCGGTCTTGACGGGTTCGGTGACCGCGCTCAGCTGTGCTCCGCGTACGCTGTTCGTGCTGTTGGCGGGCTCGGCGGTAGCAGCTGTGGTTTGGACTGGGTGACTGCTGGATGGTATACCGGTTAGAGTGAACATCTTATATAAACTAACCTACCTAACTCATTGTTATAGGTAGGTAATAAATATTTAAATTGTTTAACGCGTTCTTAGTCAAATTTATAAAACATGATGCCTGAAAGTGAGTCTAAAACTAGATCTAAAAGTCCTATTCCATTTTTAAATGTTGAACCTGTGGATAGGACTGATCCTAAAGAGTACTTAAAAACTTTATCCCGTAAACGCGGAGGTATCAGAAGTAGGTTAACCTTATTCAAAACGTTCATTCAAAAATATAAATTAATAAAGTCAGCTGATCTTACAAGCCTAGAAACAAGAGAACTATCTTTGCGATTAGCACAGTGTCAAGAATTAATGTCTAGTTTTGACAGTGTGCAGTCAGAAATTGAAGAACTTTCTGTGAATGTGGATGAGCAGATTTTAGAACGGGACCTTACAGAAAGCGAGTTTTATTCGCAAATCGCTTTCGCTCAAGATATAATAGACTCATTTTCAGACAAACATAAAAATTCAGTTGAGTCGACAAAGTCGAGTTGTTGTCATGCCGCCTCAAATAGTTCAGTGAAGCTGCCAACAATTAATCTGCCTACTTTTGATGGCAACTATATAAAATGGTTAGAGTTTAGAGACACTTTTGAGTCTCTAATCAATGACAATGATTCTATCGCGCCGATCAACAAGTTTCATTATTTAAGAAATTCTTTAGTAGGTAGTGCTAGTATCGTCATAAGATCCATAGAGTTTGCCTCGAAAAATTACGAGTTTGCGTGGAAGGCTTTATGTGATAGGTACAATAATAAAAACATTCTAATAAATAATCATTTGAGTGCGCTTGTGAGCCTCAACCTGATTCAGAAGGAGTCATTCCGGGCCTTGAGGTATTTAAGTGATCAAATGCATAAAAATCTAAACGCGCTCAATACCCTGGATATTCCCACGACTGGTTGGGACCCATTAGTCATATTTTTGGTCTCAGCAAAGTTAGATCCTAAAACTAGTTTCAAATGGGAGGAATACAAAGGGCGCTTAACGCACTTACCTACACTTATTGAATTCAAGGAATTTCTTGAGAATCGGGCTAATGTTTTAGAAACGGCCTATTGCAGCCGCAATAATAACAATAATAATTTTGAAAATAAAATAAATAATAATAAAACAAATAATAATTCATATAAAGAAAATAAATTAAATGTAAAATCATTTACAGTTGCGGAAGGTTTGCACAAAAAGGCATGTCTCATTTGTAATAAAATGCATCATTATGTGCATCAATGCCACAAGTTCAAAGCCATGAGCGTAGACGACAGACTTGCTGAGGTTTCTAAACACAAGTTATGTGCCAATTGTCTGCGTAGTGGTCACAATAATGTAGATTGCACGTTGAAAGGTCTGTGCCGCATCTGCCGAGAAAAACATAATACAGTTTTACACACAAACAACCAAGTTAGTAATATTACTACCGATCGTGCCGATTCATCAGCTTGTAACGTTCCGATGAGTTTATCAGCTGTTTCTCCAGGTCAAGTCTTGCTATGTACAGCTCAAGTGGAGGTCATAAATAAACAAAATAATCGTACTTACCTTGCGCGTGCGTTGCTGGATACTGGAAGCCAGTGTTCGTTCGTCACTAATGATCTGAAACAAAGAATAGGATTAGGCACGGAGAAAATAAATACATTTAATGTGTTTGGTATAAACAATGTTGTGTGTGATGTGTCTGAAAGATGTGATATTATGCTGAAGTCTCGAGTCGGCTTGTATAGTGTGAATGTGAGTTGTTTAGTCATACCTAAAATTACAGGTAACGTACCTAACGCTCAAGTCGATGTTCAGAGATTGCAGCTGCCAAGTAACATTGTTCTCGCCGATCCTTCGTTCTATGAACCTTCCGACATAGATATTCTGTTAGGTGCAGACATTTTCTTTGATATTATAAGTCCCAATCAAATAAAGTTGGGTTCAAATAAACCTATATTACAAGATAGCCAACTAGGGTGGCTAGTAGCCGGTCATACCGGAGATTTCTATTATAATAATAAAACTAATATCCAATGCAACTTTGTGCAAAATGATTCTAGGATATCACTTCAAGATATTCATGATTCAATCAAAAAATTCTGGGAGGTCGAAGAATTACCCTCAGATAAGAATACCTACTCATCCGACGAACAATTTTGTGAGTCTCATTTTATACAAAATACCCGTCGCTTACCTGACGGCCGATTTTCAGTCATGATGCCGCTGAAGGAGAATCCTGAGCAGGCACTTGGCAACTCATTCCCTTCTGCAATGAGACGTTTTATAAACCTAGAAAGAAAATTAAATAAAAATGAAAATATTAAAGAACAATATAATGAATTTATTAAAGAATATGGCAATTTAGGACATTTAAAGGAAATTAATAAACCTGAGTTTGGATTCTACTTACCCCATCACTGTGTCATTCGAGAACAGAAGGAAACTACAAAGCTTAGGGTAGTCTTTGACGCCTCAGCCAAGTCCACTTCCGGAAAGTCGCTTAACGACTTACAAGCGCTAGGCCCCGTGGTGCAGAGCGACTTGATGTCGATTCTTATTCGCTTTCGAGTTCATAAATTCGTTTTGACTGCAGATATAAATAAATTTTATAGACAGGTAGCCTTAGATCAATCTCAACGTCATTTACAGCTCGTGCTTTGGAGAAATCAACCAAGCAGTCAATCAAACCGAGATCAGCCTATCAAAGTTCAGCAACTTCAAACTTTGACCTACGGAATGAGTTCCGCTCCCTTCTTGAGCACCAGGTGTCTTGTTCAGCTGGCTGATGAATGCGCAGATCCCGTCATTGCAAATGTTATTAAAAATGATTTCTACATCGATGATTTAAATACAGGTTCATTCAATGAAGATGAGCTTAAACATATTTATCTAAATGTCACTCAAGTGCTGGACTCAGCTTGTTTTCCACTGAGAAAATTCCGCACAAATTGCCCTCAAATATTAAACGATCAATCAGGATCTTCAAATTGTCTTGATTTTCATGAAGAAGCTACCGTTTTAGGTTTGAAATGGTCGCCTATGGCAGACCAACTATATTTTCCAAGTGGCATTGAAACCACGCCTACGATAACCAAAAGAACGATAATTTCAACTACTTGTAAGCTCTTCGACCCATTAGGGTTAGTCAGCTGTTGCATTATAAAACCCAAAATTTTACTCCAAAATTTATGGAGTGTCAAGTTAGACTGGGATGACCCAGTTCCAGATCAGTTTGTAAAAAGGTGGGCTAGCTTCATACAAAACCTACATCATTTATCTGGCATTGCCATACCTCGTTGTGTCATTGGTGATAGTGTAGAAGTTCGCGACATTGAGCTGCATTGCTTCGTTGATGCTTCTCAGCAAGCCTACGGAGCGTGTGTATACATGCGTTCACTTAATAAAAATAATAATTTTATAGTCAGGCTACTTTGTGCCAAAACAAGAGTCGCGCCTATTAAAACTCTTACCATTCCACGGTTAGAGTTAACTGCGGCTCTGTTGGGGGCTCAGCTTTCCGCTAAGGTTGTGCAAGCTTTACCCTACAGAGTAGCTCAGAGGTACATGTGGACGGATTCCACAGTTGTACTCGGATGGCTTAAAACCCAAAAGAAAACCCTACAAACGTTTGTTCGTAACCGAGTAAATAAGATAAACGAGCTTACTCAAGACTCGAATTGGAAGCACGTTCCAACCGAGTTGAACCCTGCAGACCTAGCTTCTAGGGGCCCACAGCACAGCACAGCACACCACACCACAGCACACCACAGCACCTGCAGGCATCTTCTTTGTGGTGGGAGGGACCTTCATTTTTGAAGGAAGGTCAAATCACATGGCCTACTCAACCAAACACCACGCCTATTAACTTACCAGAAACTAAAATATTAATGTGTCATGATGAAACTGCTAGTGATGTAATGTTACAATTTAAAAACTACTCAAGTTACATAAAATTAAAAAGATGTTTCGCCTATGTTTTACGTTTCATAAATAACTGTAAAAAGAATAACGCTAAATTGACCGGTCCCTTACAAGCTGATGAAATAGAACGTTCTTCAACCTATTTACTTAAGTTCAGTCAGGCCGAGTCTTATCCTAAAGATTTAAAACAAATACAAATCGGCAAAGACCTACACTATAAAAGCAAATTGTTGCCTCTCAATCCATTTTTGGATTCTAACGGTTTAGTGAGAGTAGGTGGTAGATTAGCCCAGTCCGATTGTCATTATGACAAAAGGCACCCTATCCTACTCGATGCTAAGCATCACCTAACTAAACTTATAATGCGATATGAACACTTACGTCTATTTCACGCAGGTCCTCAGCTCCTCTTGTCGTCTGTTCGTGAGAGGTTCTGGCCACTAGGTGGTAGAAACCTAGCTCGTGCCGTCTATAAAAAATGTGTCGTCTGCTCACGTATGCGAGGGCAGACTTTACAGCCTAAAATGGGGGACTTGCCTAATGTGAGAATAAATCCCAACTTTCCTTTCAACTCATGCGGGATTGACTTTGCTGGACCCTTTTTTATTTCGTCAAAAAAAGGACGAGGTAATCGTGTAACAAAGGCCTATCTATGCGTCTTCGTATGTCTTGCCACTAAGGCCCTTCATTTAGAGGTAGTCAGTGACCTTACCACTGAAGCCTTCATATCCTGCCTACGCAGATTTGTGTCTCGCCGGGGCAAGCCTTATGTGATATATTGCGATAACGGCAAGAACTTTGTAGGCGCAAACAATGAGTTAGGTAAAGTTATGCGATCCAGCCGCCAAACAGTCTTAGATTACGCTGCTAACGAGGAAATTAAATTCATGTTTTCCCCTGCCTATTCACCTCATTTTGGTGGAATATGGGAGGCAGGAGTCAAATCTGCAAAATATCATTTAAAACGTATAGTAGGCAAAACCTCTTTAACTTTTGAGGAGTTGGCTACACTTTTCACACAAATAGAATCAATACTTAACTCCCGTCCTATTTCTCCTCTCTCGTCTGACCCTTCTGATCTCACTCCCTTGACTCCCGGGCATTTTTTGATCGGCCGCCCGCTGATGTCCGTACCTTCACTGCCAGTCAACACAGCGAGGCCCAACCGATACCAGCGCATCGAGCAAATCCGGCAGCAGTTTTGGGAGAGATGGCGTCGAGAATTCATGGCGGAGCTACAAAACCGCACTAAATGGAGAAAGGATCAAAACCCACTTCAAGTCGGAGACCTTGTCATACTAAAGGAGGACAATTTATCGCCGCTTCATTGGAAAATGGGACGCGTCAGCAAGCTATACGAAGGCAAGGACAAAATATGCAGAGTCGCTGACGTCTACACCACCCGAGGGACGGTGAAGAGAGCTGTCAACCGGATGTGCCTCGTGCCTTTGTCCGACCCGGATCCTGAGGAACAATGATCAGAAGGTCTTCACTCAAGGTGCCTCTGCTTCAAGAAGCCCTTACTACTAGCTACGACTACTGTTAACATACTTGGAAGCAAGCTTCCAACGCCGCGGAGGATGTCGACGCCAACTTCGTGACGTCACCCGAGAGCGGGGCAGGGAGCCCGCCTCGCACCCCGCGCCCGCGCACCGCGCATCGAACATTCTGGAACCAGCCGGCGCGGCGAGCGCTTGCCTTATATTTAACTGTGCCTCGCGCCACGCATCCTAAATACATTAGTTATACTTCGCATACCTATGTACCAGTTATTAAAACCATAAAACCTTCAAGAGTCTTTCCATTACAAGACACCGGTCTATGAGGTCCCACTGTTCCAGATAAGGTACTACTTTCCCTGGACTCTAGACTGTGAAAGTTAATCAGACAAAACAGAATGAATTACAGGGACGGAAAAGTCAATAAATATCTATAAATATCACCAACTGGATTTTGGATTTTTTTATTAATCATCATCATCCCACTTAAGTGGGGTTAACACAACATGTGTATTTCTTCCATTTTCCTCGATCAGTCATCATCTCATCACTCACTCCTTTCTTACCCATGTCATTATTGACCTTGCTAAAATTATTATGATCTAAAAACACGGGAAGCCTAATAAGGAGGTCAACAATCTTAATTTTATCATAAAGGTAGATCTTTAATATTATAAGCGTAAGTTTGTGAGGATTTATGGAAGTGTGTGCCTCACGACCAAACGGATTTGGGTGAAACTTGGAATATAGGTTCATAGTTTATGTCCTGGAATAACTTATTTTTATTCTACCACGTGAGCGAAGACGCAGGCGGAACCAAGTAATTATAGATAGCTACAGTTGTACTTTACCGTGCATAATGTCGTAACACTAGGCAAAGGTGTTACACCATGATAATATGCATCACAACACCGACAGAATTGTAACGAGGTATTAGGGAGTCTCACCGCACACCGTGCACACCATAGGTAGGTAGCTACCTAAGCCTATCATGAGCACACCGTGCACGCATCGAGATTAGTAATAAGGAACTGCGGTTCAGTTCTGACTGCGAAGCCTTTGAGGTTTTATTTTGGCTTTTGTGTACGGCAGTCTTACGTTTTATAAAATGACTAGCTGTCCCGACAGACGTTGTCCCGTCAAATTTCAATAATCCCATAGAAAAATCACTATCAGGAATTCTCGAATTTTTAAACCATAAAGCATTAAAGCGAACAAAACTAACAAATAAATATTCAAATCGGTCAAGCCGTTTTTGAGAAAAAAGAAGAAGATAAGTTTTCTGTTGTAAAATATTGTTTCTAGATAGACAATGGAAATTTGACAGATAAAGCAGATTACGATTACCAGCTAACGCAATATGAGACGGTAGCGCCTTTTCTCAGAAATACCTATTTATTTATTTATTAAAATAGACTGCTTACCAACAGCACCTACCTAAGTAGGTACCTAACTAAAAAATGCGAGATCCTGATAAAAATTAATTAATACTTTAACTGAACTGTGTCGAACAATAGGTAGGTACCTACCTAAGAACAGCAGGGCTATTTTGTAAAAACATGATTAACATGTTATGATGTTGAATGCAATAACCTAATGTTAGAGAATACCTAATCTGTACACTTTTCATAGTAACTATGCACAGTTTATGCACCTCTATACCTACACTTCTGCGTAGGTATTGTATTGAAAGCGTAGGTATAGGTGCCTAAACAGCATAAAAAACCGGCCAAGTAGGTACGGACTCGCGCACGAAGGGTTCCGTACTATTATCAAAACGGCAAAAAAATCACGTTTGTTGTACGGGAAATATTTATTTTATGCTGTTTTTAGAGCAAAACATCATCTGGGAAAATTTCAACTGTCTAGCTATAATGGTTTTTGAGATACAGCCCTGTGACAGACAGACAGACGGACAGACAGACGGACAGCGAAGTCTTAGTAATAGGGTCCCGTTTTACCCTTTGGGTACGGAACCCTAAAAACGAAGGTATTATGGCATTCAGTACCATAACATGATAATCATGTTTTTACAAAATAGCCCCACAGGATGTAAAACGAACCTTACCTACTGAAGACGTTAATAGATTACCTGTTTGTTTTCATAGAACTTCCTTGATGTGTTTACCTACTTTTACAGTAGGTAAATAATAATAATAAAGAAACAGAAAAAACATAAAAAATAAACAAACAATAAAGAACAAAGAAACACAACATTTTCTTTAATATAAGGGGCCCATCTATAAATTTCGTCACATGTTATGGGGGGCAAGGGAGTCAAGACGAAATGTGACATTATGTGAGAGATCCAAAATTTGTTCTCACATTTCAAAATCTAATATAGGTAGGTACTTACATAATTATCAATGTCCGAAACACAAAATATCAATTAAATAATTTCTAGGTGTAAAATTGTATGCCATCAAAAACATAACTTGTAAAAAAAAAGCCAAGTCTTGCAACGCAACTCAGTTCTTCTACCGTAAAAAGTTGTGAGATCCATGTAATACCAAGTCGGTTAATTTATTCAGTCCCTACTTTAAGGGTCCTTCTGACTTATGTTATTACGTAATTAGCTAACCTTTACGTACCTAGAGAGTAAAAACGGAACCCTGTTACTAATACTCCACTGTCCGTCCGTCCGTCTGTCCATCAGTACGTCTGTCCGTCTGTCTGTCTGTCGGTCTTTCTGTCCGTCTGTCTATCACAGGGCTGTATCTCATGAACCATGATAGCTAGACAGTTGAAATTTTCACAGATGATGTATTTCTGTTGCCGCTATAACAACAAATACTAAAAACAGAATAAAATAAATATTTAAGTGGGGCTCCCATACAACAAACTTGATTTATAGATAATGGTACGGAACTCGACGTGCGCGAGTCCGACTCGCACTTAGCAGGTTTTTTTAGGGTTTTTACACTAAACACTAATTGTGTTTCAAATTTGAAGCTTCTATGTCTGCTAGAAGTGCCTTAAACTTTTGATGATCGGTCAGTCAGTCAGTCAGTGAGTGAGTGAGTGACAAAATAGGAAACTTTGACTGGTTATCTTCTTAAACTACTGGTTCAAATTGAATGAAATTTGAAATATACCGTGTTTATATAGTGACTGCTTGGTTACTGAAAATTCAGGCTTCTAGTTTTATCCACAACGAAGTTATAGGGGGTCGAAAGTGGCCTGAACTGCTTCGAGAAAAGGATGGTACAGCCGTGCCGCTTTATTGCTTGACTTGGCGGGGGCACTGCCGTGCCCCCAGATAACATGTAACGTCACACTAGGAAGGGGGAGTCTCATAAATGATATACTAAGCCGACCTGTGACAGACGTTGTCATTGTCATGTCAATTTTTAATAATCGCATAGGAAAAAGCAATTAATTATTAGTTCCTCCTTTATTTGTTCTGATTTTTTATCTACATACATACAGCAAATTTTATCTTAATCCGTTTTGTCGTTTATTTTTGATTAGGGAACAAACATAGCAGCCTTGTCACAAACTTTCGCATTTATAATATTACTAGCTGACCCGTGCCCGCTTCGCTGTGCGTAAGACATTTCTAATACCATACCATCGTGGACTTTTTTGTAGACGTTTTTAAGGTATACAATACTGTAGTACATTATTTTGATATATCTCGTGGGGTTCAGCCAGCATTTGCAATGTAAGCGCAAAAAAATGTGTTTATTTACGACATCACATTAGAAACCTCTAAAATTATCAGTGTTTCTCTACTATATTATGCATGTATTATACATATAAACCTTCCTCTTGAATCACTCTATTTATAAAAAAAAACCGCATCAAAATCCGTTGTGTAGTTTTAAAGACTAGCTGACCCGTGCCCGCTTCGCTGTGCGTAAGACATTTCTAATACCATCGTTGACTTTTTTGTAGACGTTTTTAAGGTGTATAATACTGTAGTACATTATTTTGATATATCTCGTGGGGTTCAGCCAGCATTTGCAATGTAAGCGCAAAAAAATGTGTTTATTTACGACATCACATTAGAAACCTCTAAAATTATCAGTGTTTCTCTACTATATTATGCATGTATTATAAATATAAACCTTCCTCTTGAATCACTCTATGAATTAAAAAAAACCGCATCAAAATCCGTTGTGTAGTTTTAAAGATATAAGCAAACATACATACATACATACATACATATTACATACAGACGCGGGAAGCGGAAAGCGACTTTGCTTATTTAGTAAAAATCTATGATTATCATTATTATGGTTTTCAATGCAGTTTAGGTACCTATACCCAAAGATTTAATTTCTTTGCCTAAACCTACATAGATTCTTTAATAACTAGGGTAGGTACATAAATTCTATAATACCTAGTTCTTCTTCTAACTTAAGAGCTGTGCTCTTGTCGGTGTAATTGATGCAGCTCTCTCCATCTATTTCTCTCCAGTGCCGTCTCTTTAACTTCCTTATACGACACGACAGCTATTTTCTCCTTTATCTGGCTCATGTAGCTTATTCGTGGCCTTCCTCTTCCTCTCTTCCCTTCAATCTTCCCTTCCATTATAGTCTTTATAAAACTGTCGTGCCGTATAAGGTGGCCAACCATCTTCCCTCTTCTGTTCTCAATCGTTGTTAATAGGATCCTTTTTTCCTGTATTCTACGTAAAACCTCTATATTTGTAATTTTTTCTGTCCAGCTTATCCTTTCCATCCTTCTCCAGCACCACATTTCGAAAGCTTCTAGGATCTCCCTATCTCTCTGGGTCATTGTCCAGGTCTCACACCCATACAGCGCTATACTCCAAATATATGTTTTAATAAATTTCTTTTTGTGATTTTTTGATATTCTGGACGTAAGTAAATGTTTTTTATTGTGGAACGCCTTTTTTGCAATCGCTATTCTGCATTTTATATCCGGTGTGCATCTAGAGTCTGATGTTATAATGCTGCCTAAATATTTAAATGTGCTTACTCTTTCTAGGGGAATGTTATTTAATGTTATAGTGTTTCTTGCAAATTCTTCTGTTTTGGATGTGGTTAGAATTTTAGTTTTATTTATATTAATTATTAACGAAAATTCTTTAAAAATTGAGTCCATGGTGTTTAATAATATCTGTAAATCATTCTGTGTTTCTGCAATTGCTGCTATGTCGTCAGCAAATCTTACAAATTTTATAACTTTTCCGTTGAATTTAACTCCTTTGTCTATTATTTCTGATATTTTCTGTATTGCTGATTCTATAAAAGCGTTAAATATGAGTGGCGAGAGTGAGCATCCTTGTCTTACCCCTTGTCTGATCTTAGCTGTTCCTCTTTCATTCCCTATCTCTGTTATAGTCTCTTGATATTTGTAAAGTTGATATATGATTCTTCTATCTCTAAAATCCAAGCCAACATTTCTTAATGATACCATCATTTTCTTCCACTCTACTTTATCAAAAGCTTTTTCCAAATCTATAAATGCTATGTGCGTGTTTAGTCCTAAATCCATTCTTCTATCAATAATAACTCTCAGTGCTAGTATTGCTTCTCTCGTACCTTTATTTCTTCTGAACCCATATTGATCCTCGCTTAAGTGATATTCTATTTTAGATCTTATTCTATTTTGGATGATTTTTAATATTATTTTTAGGCTTGTGATAATAAACTTATAGTCCGATGTTCTTCGCATTTTAGTGTATTGGCCTTTTTTGATAAAAATGGTATTCTCAAAAATGTATGATATTCATAGCTATGGCAGTGAAAATCATAGATTTTTGCGAAATAAGCCAGCAGCGGTGACAAGGACGGGGGGGACGGTCAAAAATGTATAGATGCCCCATTATGACAGAGCATGTTTAGTAATACCAATGTTTAAAATTGAATTTGCGTTCGAGGTCACAGGACCTTGCCGTCACGTCAGCACTGTCCCTTTTATCGCAACCAGCGCCAAAGATACGTCGCGCGTGCGATTATGTGGTCGAATTAAATAACAGTAACATGACATGACAT
Organism: Hydriomena furcata; assembly: GCA_912999785.1. NCBI lineage: Eukaryota > Metazoa > Arthropoda > Insecta > Lepidoptera > Geometridae > Hydriomena > Hydriomena furcata. The sequence continues at coordinate 9,930,213 of OU538821.1, forward strand.
GCACCTGCGATGACACACTTTACAGCGAGAAATTAACACAACACGGAGACATAACGGGGACAAATTCTGCCGATTTTGTAAGCTACGTACCTATATTAAACCACTCGCGTGGTAGTTTTAAGGTACCTACAATGTGATTCTAGTTACGATTGCAGTAAGCAATAGAAATTAAATCCTTTATTATTATGATTTGTGTGTAGGCAGGTAGATATACAGGACAATAAAATTTTCATAACTTTGTTGGGCCACGTGATTGAAATTTGGAGGTTTCTTAAAAAGTTTTATTTTTTGTGTTTCTTTAGTATATTGTCTTGAGTTTAAAAACGTGTACTTATGTAGCTACTCTTTATTGTTTCCAGCAAGTTACGATTTTTCACGTTTTGTTTCGTTTCCATTTCGTTATATGCCTAGACCCAAGTACTTAGGTAGGCACCTGAACATGGCTTAGAGAGCCAAGTGACCACTGACCAACTGACCACACCCCTTAAAGTTATGCCATCCACACACATGGCGAGAAACCCCGAGAAGCATGACTGTGGATAGTAGTAGCTCGCCTCCTCGTACATTTCGTATCTTGCCGAGACAGCATCCATCCTCCCCATGGGCTGACTATAAGAGACAAGTCGGAAGTAATATCAGACACCATTATGACACTGATCCGTAACAAGATTGAATTTTAATGATCACGAAGTCTTATTTCTTGGGTAGTCCAAATGAATAGGCCTGCACGCGCTTACATAAGAGTTTCCCGGTAGGAACCGGTCGAAAATAATGTACCTATACCTACCTACCGGTAATGCGTATGTATAACGAGCGCAGTAATCGCAGAAAGCTCCGTTTATGTTACGTATTTGTTGCAAGTACATACCTACCTGTTTGTTTATGAGCAAAACATACACTCGATTACGCAAAGGTCCGGACTTACAAGATCCGGAATATTTATAGAAATTTATTACATTGTAAGTTGTAAGTAACTGGGCACCTTCAATTTATAAACTTGATCGGTAAGTTGGTGATTGGTACACATACATGTAAATCACATCTATCTATGCCGTTCTTAGAGCAACACGGGCTTCCTACGGAAAAGCCCGTGTTGCTAAGTGTTTTGAGTAGGTAATAAAAAATAAAAAAGTTTTTGCTTAGCGTTTCCGCTTGTAGGTAGTTACTTTACATTATTTAATAAAACGAAATTTATATTTAAAGGTGAAGTTTTAGTATAATTTTTGTAGGTAGGTAATTATTCTATTAAAATCATGGAATCTGAGTAACGTTCTATCAACTTAACATTTTAGATACTTACTAGGTAGAATCTAGACTTTTAAGTACTTATTTGAGTATCAAGCGAGCGAGGCAGTGGCCGGAAGCTGGTTCTGTGGTTCAGATCAAAATAATGTCAAAATGACAAAGTAATATTTTTGTGGTATTGTCTTTTTCAGTGGGTATATTTTTCTTTGTAAAATCTTAGGTATATTTGGTTCATCCGTGATTTTCACCAGAGAAATGTGCTGCAAAGGCGCTAAAGTCGCTGAACTATTTGCTAAAGCTGTTGCTACGACAAAATGTTTTGATCAGAACCTTAGCAAGGTAGGTAATGCCGGTCGCACCTGCGTCTGTCGTCACAATGCTTCGCATTTTGATGCGAATGCGACGCACATAGATATAACCACCACGACTATAAGGGTTGCCAGATGGTCGGGATTCGTCGGGATTGTCCCGCTAAGTGGACGCTTAGCAAGTTGAGATGACTAGCTGAATAATCTCCCGAACCAAGGCAACCCATACCTCAGTCAAAACCTCGGAACCCCTCAAATTTAAGGACGCCCCGCATTAGAGGGTCTACGGGTCCCCTAGGACCTAGACGCTCAGGCGCCCCACGCCCTTGCACCGGGTAGAGACGGCCCTGATGTCCAGAGTCTCGGCAAAATACAAATTGCCCAACAAATTACAAAACACAAATAAAAAAATTACGCTATTTAAAAATCACTTCTCTCATTCGATTGAACGAAACGCGCTTAGTGCATTTCATTTTGATGTACTTAAATCTATTGACATTTTCAAAAGGCTATTACTCAGTCACTTTTTAAATACCTCTGAGTAGTATAGATTAGGTATTTTAATTTTATTTTAATTTTATTTGTTTTTAAAGATATTTTTAGGTTTATTTTGTATTAAATGTATGTAGGTACACGCTTTTGACTGCACCACCGTCGTATATCGTACACTTTATGTCCAGTCCATCCAAAGGTTGTCTGGAAGAGATCGCTCCCAGCGATAAGACCGCCCATTGTACTCCAATGTTGGTTTGTGTTGCTTTTTTTCATGTTATTGTTATGTGGTGTGCAATAAAGAGTTTTCTATCTATCTATCTATCTACTTAATAACTTTAATTTGTATAATAAAAAATATTTTTAATATATTTGTCCCGACTATAATACAAAAATCTCGACTTTTTGAAGTTTTTCCCAGATATTTTGCTCTTGAAAGTTCGATCTGTTTACCATTTATTGCTTGTGTGGTGGTAAGGTGGCATGTATTGTATAGTGTACGCTGGGATTAAGGTAGTATTGTGCTGACAAAAGCGTGTTGGAGCTTCGTGATGGAGCTTTTACATAATTTTTAATCTGAACCCGTCTTTGAGATCGAAAGAATCCCTACCATTAAAATAAACATTTGATGACCTAGACATGGCTTTATTTTTAAAGAGTTTAATAATATTGGAAATTGTACTATCTAAGATATTAATTTGTTTAAAATTACGAAGTTGCTAATCTTACCATGCCGCCGCATTAGGGAGATATTTTCTCGTTTCTTCGTTTTTACCCTTTGGGTACCTAATGGACCCTCCATTACCCAAAGGGTAAAAACGAAGACTGCGCTGTCCGTCTGTCTGTTTGTCACAAGGCCTGTGCCTATCTCATGAACCGTAATAGCTTAGTTGAAATTTTCACAGATGATGTACGAGTATTTCTATTGCCGCTCTAATAACAAATACAGGAATAAAATAAATATTTAAGTGGGACTCCCATACAACAAACGTGATTTCTTTGTCGTTTTTAGGGTTCCGTACCCGTAAGGTAAAATCGGAACCCTATTACTAAGACTTCGCTGTCCGTCTGTCTGTCCGTCTGTCTGTCTGTCACAGGGCTGTATCTCGTGAACCGTGATAGCTAGACAGTTGAAATTTTCACAGATTATGTACTATTTATGTGGCTGCTCTAACAACAAATACTAAAAACAGAATAAAATAAATATTTAAGGGGGCATCCCATACAACAAACATGATTTTTTTGCCGTTTTTATAGATAATGGTACGGAACCCTTCGTGCGCGAGTTGAACTCGCACTTATTTTTTATATTTTTCTGTTTTTATTATTTTGTTAGCAAAACATACAAAGCTCATTGTTTTATGGCGGTAGACGCGGTGCGGCGCCCTAGCTTAGGATATACTTTCCTTATGTCCACTTACACTTACAAGTACTTGGTAGGTAAGGTACTCATAGTTCTCCAAACTGTGCAGCTGACAGTCGAAAGTTTAGCGCGATGCGACGACAACTCTGATTAATCTGTAGTCTGTAGTGTCTCCGGTAGAGTCCTCCTTGTCCTAAACCAATTAATAAGAAGTGGGTAGTTAGTTCCACCGACACCAGTAATAGGTACCACTGCTTTTAGGGTAGGTAGGTACCTACTTTACTACCGAATCGGTAAATACCGAACACCGATCAAAGTTATGCGCCTCGGCAATTTTGCTCTATCTACACTACTAATCTACGAGTATAATCTTCTTAATAAGTACACCCGTACAAAGCCGGGGATGACTGCTAGTCCATGATATACCTACTTTGCTACCAATGCTGCAGAGCTATTTTGTAAAAAACATGATTATCATGTTATGATGTTGAATGCAATACCTAATGTTAGAGAATACCTAATCTGTACACTTTTTATAGTAACTATTCACTGTTTTTAAAAAGCGTAGGTATTATGGCATTCAGTACCAATAAATATAATATGAGTATCATAACATGATAATCATGTTTTTACAAAATAGCCCCACTGATCTGTTTATTTAATCTAGAGCTGTTACAACATTTTCTAAGCTCGTTATCGTAACTGAAGAGGTGCGGAATGGCCGGACATGGATTGCTTATTAATTGGTTGCAATTCGGAAACACGAAAATTGTCGAGGCGCATAACTAACTCTAAGGGTTCGTTTCTACTGACTGACTCTGAGTGGAGACGAGCGGAGCGGCCGTAAATTGACCAATCACAGTGTTCAACTATTTCGAGCACTGTGATTGGTATTTCACGGTCCGCTCCGCTCTACTCCGGTACCTACCTGTACCTATCGACCTAATGCTCAGCAAGCCTAGCTTGTTAAACCGAAAAATGGATTTGTCTACGAAATAATAGATAAAGAATTAAATTTTAACGTAGAATATAGCGTCTCGTAGACGTGAAATTTTGATCGAGACAAGTTTTACTTATAACTTTATTCTCTTCATTGCTCGTAATGTTAAAGAACCCTAAAAATCGTTTTATTAACATACAAAAAATAAGTTTCTGTCTACCTACTTGCGTGCAGGAAGAAACCTCTACTTGACTGATTATCTATAAACAAATGTGGGCATGTGCCAAATATAATCTTTGGACGTGCCTCTGACTACCCCCTCTCTTCAAAGACCTAAGGGCCTGGAGATCTGATAGGATGTCTACCGTACTTGGGGATTACAGTCGTGATCCTATTTATTTTATCTATTTTTTAATTGTTCAAGGTGAGGGTAGTTTGTTGCGGCAGCGGCAGAATGATGACACAGTTCAAAGTGGAGCAGGAACACCTCAACCAGGCAGGAACTCTTCACGGCGGCTTCATAGCACACCTCGTTGACGCCATATCCACTTACGCGTTAACTTCTAACGACTACGTGGAAACGAGAGGGGTGTCGATAGATCTCGCTATAACGTGAGTACTACAACTATTCATCCCATCATTGGGATCTCATGTTTGTAACAAGGATTGCCAACTTTTTATAGACCAAATATAGTATTTTTGGATTCATTTCCCATAAAATATAAGTAAGTATCTTTAAGGGGCTCCCAGTCGCTGATTGCTCTTTTTCGAAACGAAAAAAGAAATACTTCTGAACAAGCCACATCTCCTATTTTTATAAGTATATGACTTCAGGTTCCTACCTAGATTTCTATTATGCTGAAAACATAATAGCAGAAACTTTTCACGATAAAGATATTATTTCAAAATGATACGTTTTAGAATTTATGATCGAAATATTTTATATACATACTATTAAAATCAACTTGTGATTTATTGTTAAAGATATGTAATATGTAGATCTAGATTTCTATTAGAATAGATTTTTGATAAGTAATTATACATAATTTATATTATTATTTTATTCGAAAAGCTAAGGCGGATCACGCGCCGACGTGTGTTTGTCGTCATTGCAGCGGTCGGTAGGATTATTTATCGAAGTGATTAAAGATGGGTACATCTTTATTCACATATACTATCACTACATAGTATAAAGCAAAGTCGCTTTCCGCTTCCCGCGTATGTATGTATGTATGTTTGCTTATATCTTTAAAACTACACAACGGATTTTGATGCGGTTTTTTTTAATAGATAGAGTGATTCAGGAGGAAGGTTTATATGTATAATACATGCATAATATAGTAGAGAAACACTGATAATTTTAGAGGTTTCTAATGTGATAGCGTAAATAAACTCATTTTTTTGCGCTTACATTGCAAATGCTGGCTGAACCCCGCGAGATATATCAAAATAATGTACTACAGTATTGTACACCTTAAAAACGTCTACAAAAAAGTCCACGATGGTATTAGAAATGTCTTACGCACAGCGAAGCGGGCACGGGTCAGCTAGTACATTATAAAATAGGAGATGTGGCTTGTTCACATGTATTTATTTTTTCGTTTCGAACAAAAACAATCGTCGACTGGGAGCGCCTTAAGGAATTAATTAAAAGAATATAGTATATTTTTTTTAGCTTTAATGAATAGGGTTGACACCCCTATTTGTAACTGAGTGTGGTATAAGGGTGTAACTTATTCCGAGGGGGATAGATCATGACCTGGATTGAAATAGCTAAGTAGGATAATTTTTATCCGGTAGGTAGGTACCTAAGTAGGTGGAGGTAAAGCCATGCGTGTTAACTTGTTGGTTTTAGGTAAGATCTAATAGGTTCTAATTCTAGGATCTAAGGATCTAATTGCAACCAATGACAAAGACCAACTTATGTGTATTGTATCTATACACCTGTTTTGCATGTAAGTGTAACGGCGGTGGAGGGGAGTGCATTTTTAGAATGGTTTATCTCTACCTACCTATCTAACATAAAATCCTCCGGGTAGGTAGGTACCTACTTACCACACGTGCAAAGCCGCAGGCGGAAGTTACTCGCTGAATGGATTGCAAAGGTTTATCTACCTACGGTAGGTACCTACCTACAGATTGCAGTTTAGGAAAGTCAGCATGCCAAAAGCCAAAACATCTGCTCTAATCCATTTTAGGTTGTTAGTTTGGGCTAAGTGGGTACCTTTCTACCTGCATAATATAGGGTGAGAGCGCTGGTTGTGGGCATTGTGGCAACAACATTTTAATTTTTAAATAAACAGTATAAATTTTACCCTACCTTTGACCCTACTATACGTACCTAAGCATTTTTGTATTGCATTTTACATCAGTCGAGTTTATTTAAGTTCGTAAACTCTTTCTTACCTATTGGCTGCTAATGATGACTCTTGCCTTATTTTATTTCACAGATACGTCAATGCAGCAAAACCTGGCGATATTATAACAGTTAGGGCCGTCACTAAGAAGTTGGGTAAAAAGATAGCCTTCCTGGAGGTAGAGGTTCGCAACAATGACAAGGGCATAACCCTGGCTACTGGTAGACACACCAAATACATTGGTGTGTAGGCAAGGCAAGATTAGTTTGTGTAAGTTATTAAGTATTAGGTATAGGTACCTGCTGTGTGTGTAATGTGTATATACCTATTTAGGTAGGTAGGTACTTACTTACCTACAAATTACAGGTGTTGTTCTCTGATTTGTCCTATGGTCATGTGGCCAGCCGGACGCATGATCATAATTTGATTATGAACGCCTGAGACTTTCTTTTACAATATATTTGCGTGATTATAAACATCATTATTTATATTACCTTAATAATTGAAATATGTAGGTAAGTACATAATTGAATTAAAAAGTTGATTGGTACCTAGTTACCTACATAATAAAGCATTTAAATTTTAAATATTATCATGAAATTATTTTGAGCGCCTGATGTAAACCAACATGCAAATCTTTTATCCAATGTCAGATGGCAGATTTGACCTGTTAAACATTTTTAAACAGGGTAAAAAAAGCTTGAGAGTACATACTCCTCTCTGATCTCTGAACTGAGAAAGTTGAATGCTTTTGATTCCATAAATGGAGAATGTTTTCTATGTTACATAATTTGTTTTGCAATGCTAATAAAAATCTGAGAATGGATGTTTGTCATTAATTCTAAGATGTCATTGTCTTCCTTGACATTCTTTTACATGTCATATAAAATTTAATGTCAAACTGCAGCTGATTATCTACGATTATTTACAGAGGCTAGTAGTCTTGGCTTTTTTTACGAAGAAAACTTGGATTATTTCATAAGAAATGTGTTGCAAAGGAGCTAAAGTAGCTGAATTGTTCACCAAAACTATTGCTGCTACAAAATGTTTTGACAGAAACCTTCGTAAGGTAGATAGAACATAATGCTGTTCTGTTTCGTAACATTTGTTTACATTGTCTGTTGTTCTTAACACAATTTGCCTGCATTCTCGTTCATAAATTCATTCATCAAAAGTATATAGATCATTATGTAAAAGACATTTTTGTTAGAAAGGGAATCGAAATTTGAATTAGATATTATAAGAAATATTATAAATCCGAAAGTTTGCGAGTATGGAATTAAACTTGGAATATTAAATAGGCTATGCACAAGAATAGCAAATACGCTACTTTTTATCAAGGTACGACGCAAGCGAAGCTGCGTGCGGAAGCTAGTAGATTCATAAAATAGGTATGAAAATATCTTCTTACAATTTCAGGTAAAAGTAACATGCTGTACCCATGGCAAAATGATAACAGAATTCCAAGTAGGCCCGGAACATCTTAACCAGCGGGGAACTTTACACGGTGGCTTCATAGCCCACCTTGTTGATGCTGTATCCACATATGCCCTCACCAGCAATGAAAAGGTTGAAACAAGGGGTGTTTCAATAGATCTCAGTGTAACGTAAGTCTACACACATTCTTTCTTACCTAAGTACCAGACTTGTTTAACTAGGTATAGATTAGGTTCTTACCTACTAGTTGTATCATGATTAACTACTTAATAAGCCCTTTAAGGTTGTCTGGATTTTTAAAGCATGTTCATAATGCGTACTTTGGCAGTGAATAAAATTGATGGAAGGTTAAACCGCATTGTTTTTTTTTTTTAATCATTAGAGTCGGTTCAAGTCTATGTGGTTTAAAAAACATCATTTGTTTTTTTATATATTTTAATTGAACTTTATTTTGCTCATCATTTCAGATACATGACAGCAGCAAGAGAAGGTGATAATATAGAAGTAGAGGCAATCACAAAGAAGACGGGCAAGAAGATAGCTTTCTTAGAAGTAGAAGTGCGTAATAAAGATAATGGTACCCTTCTGGCTACAGGTAGGCACACCAAGTATATTGGTGTCTAGTCGTTTATAGTATTATAAACTCAATTCTTATATTATTACTTATCATAGATATTATTGATCAATACAAAAGTTAAAAAAAAACAAGTTTTGCAATAATTTTATATCCAAACTTTTACAAAGATGTTCTGGTGACTACTACGACCTGACAACTATAATCCAACCAAGAATAAAATAGCTTTCTAGTATCACTCAAGTGGGATTTGTACCCACATTGTCCATGGGTACAGGGTCACATTAACCATTTTCGCTATCGAGTCTTCATTCATTGGGCTCATGAAAGCATGTTAGCGCTTTAAAATACTTATCTAACCTTTAGACAAGCAATTCTTGTAAATATATAATCTGAATCTCGGAAACAGCTCTAACGATTTTCATGAAATTTTGTATGCAGGAGATAAATCGATCTAGCTAGGTTTCATTTTTAGAAAACGTTGTTTCGAATGTTTAGAAATCTGTGTTTTCATGCAATGAAATACCTAGCGAAGCTTGGTCATCCAGGTACTTAACAATCAAATGAAGGAGCATTTTTGTCTATAATTAAGAAGGTAGGTTGGTAAAGGTTTTGTTCAGTTAAATGTTGATCTAAATATATAAAACTGACTGATCAATTTGTTTGGTGTTTTAAATTAAAAGGTTGCTAACTAAGGCTCAGGTCAAAATGAAACACCATTTTTATGAGCTTTTTATTGAAGAGAAAACATTGATTTACATATCATTGAGTTATCATTTGAACATTGCATAGGTCTTCGGTCAATCATTTTCATCGGAATATAATACTAGGTCCAATATATTATTTATAATTAAAAACTGGAATATAAAGTCTAAATAACATTGTAACCAGTCAGTAAATTCATGGAATACATTGATAATGTCATTTGGGTCCTGCTAGAAGTTGAGCTGACCTTTTTGAAACTTACAATTTAGATTAACATTCTTAGTCTATTGAATAGATATGGCTTAAATCTATCTTTCTTTTTCGTTTCTCCATATTAACGAAAGACAGAAAATAAAAATCAAAATACCTATATTAAACAACAAAATAAGAACTATGCACAAACCTATTTGCTAGGTGGGGTTGACAAATTAAATAATAAATTATTCAATAAAACAACAACTGAAATGGTTGACATAAAAAGCAAATGAACATAATTTTGTATAAAAAAAATGTAACCGTAATCATTAAATCATGAATAACCTTTCCTTAATCTTTCTTTTCATTTCCTTACATTATGATTAATATTTGTTATATCTATGCAGCGTAGACGACAAGGATAGTTATCAACTGTTAGATCGGTCGCGTGCAATGATGTTCGAACCATACGAAGCAACTTTTAAGACCAAACTTGTAACGAACAACTTCTTGTCATTCAGTTCTCAAGCACAATTGCAGCAGTGAAGACGTGTATCATCTCCAGGCTTAACCACCTCGTACCCAGCCCTTACTCTATTGTCACTATTGCACATTATCTAACATTATGAATTCCAAAAATGTATTATTCTATGGATATAATTATGTCGACTAGATTAATAGTATGGATTAAAATGCATAATGGTAATAGTCCCGGTCAAAATAGACATAAATAGTGATCAAATAACAAAAACTCCGACAGAGCTAAATATTGGTAGAGACCTTGAGAACACCAGTAGAAATAAAATGGTCAAAAGTCCCTATTGATTCCATGTGTGCTAAAAAAAGTTATTCAAAGTCCAACGTAAAATATTTCGGTTTTTTTGTTTTATCTCGAAAACGGTAAGTTTTATCAAAAATGGGGACTTTTGTTGGCCCTTTATTTTTAACGGTGTGCCCCAAAATATTGCTTTGTCAGATTTTTTGGTAATTTAAATGTCTATTTTGACCGGACTATAATGCTATACGAGTAAACCTAGAACAGTATACGTTTACAAGAATAGGGTCCAATGAACCCGAAGTATAATTTTCGAAAAATAGAAAAGGGGTAAACTCCGGGTGGTATGGGGTACCAAAGCAAGAGTTGAGACATCATAAATGGGATACAAAAGTTTAAATAAATTCTTTTGAATTGGACCACACAGAAAAGATCGGACAGTAGGTAGGTACAGTTCCTTGCTGTTGCAATGGTACATGGCGTGCGAGAGATGTTCTTCAAGGTAAGGTAGCATCAGTGCTGAAAAATGACTATATATACCGTACGACGCAGTTTCTCAAAAAGACTCATTAAATGCGTTAAGATGTCACATATCAATAGCTAGAAACTGTACTAGTAACGAAAAATTATAACTTTTAGTTGAACTCAACAGTCTCAACAGTTTCCATCTTGCAATTCTCTTCAAGGTATTGAATGCGATTCTTCAGCATTTTGACAGTCATCGTTAGGTCTTCCTGGGTGTTCTCCAACATGGTCAAGCGCGCTTCGTCTTGCTCCAACTGTGCATCGGCCACGTCACGGCGTGAACGACGCTTTTCTTGGCCCGAATCCTCCCCGCAATTCTCGCAATCGGCCCAATAACGGAAATCAATCGAAGGCAAATCGTCGCAGGAAACCAATCCATCTTGCACTTCCGGCAGCAGGAACACATTCTCGCCAATAGTATCAATGTTATCACCGTTATCGCAGAGAATACGAGCCAAACTTGTTTCCTTGATTTGTCGCAGTTGGTCGGCCTCAAACACGCTGGGGTTTTCGTACCAGAATCTGTCACCGTCGCGCAGGCGTGCGAATTGTTCCAGGAGCAGGCATCTGAATAGTGGTCCAACCTTTCCGCCTTCGACTTGATCTTCAAGTATGCCACCGACCCACACATCGATATTGTCTACTGATCCGTATAGTTCTTCCAGTTTGTCTCTTACACTCTTTTCGGATATCTCGCCTGCCAAGTCATCAAAGCTGTTTACTTCCGACATATTACAGAACTGACGCCACTTGTTGTAAGGAGGGATTCCGTGATCGCGACTACGTTGAATGTTGATGGCGGCCAAATCCAGAGCGACAGCGTGAGTGCTGTGGAAGAGTTTCTCGGTAAGTTCTGAGTTCAGGTTTTGAGTAGGAGTCTTCAGTTTAGCGGGGGTCGTAAACATTCCTCGGATCAATGGGTCTACTCCACCTTCTTCGACCAACCTCCACGGGGAGAAAAATGCATTGCGAAGCTGGAGATGACCCTCTTTGATAGGTTCAAAGTTCTCATCGTAACGGTGCAAGACTGGATTGATTAAAGAATGCCCGAAGCGTAGAGCAGCAGTCGCAAAAACATTAGAAATCGACGGGTTGACATTATGATTGTACTCCTTGTATTCGCCTAGAAGCGCAGTGCCTTCTGGGCCAAGTATAATGGGTAACCATTGCGTGTAAGTTATAAACTGCATTTCAGCTCCGACTACCTTCCTGGCCTCTTGGTAAACCTTGTTACCATCCCAAAACGGATTAATGGTCTTCAGCTTGAGAGCGGCTCTATTGTGCTCCCGCATCCAAATAGTATGAAACGCAGCCAGACCGATTTGTTCGTTAGCACGAATGTCTCCAGCTACAAAGCAACTGTGAGTGCTTTCATCGAGATTGCGGCGACAATCCATTCCATTCACTCCTGTCGTAGGTAACAAAGGTTTCCGACCAGAAAAAGTAATTCCTACTCTCAAAAGACCGTTATCGTTGGTAAGATCACGTAAATCTTCAGCGACAGCTTCTTCAAACCCGTATACTTGCGAAGCGTCAATAAATGATGTGAGTTGATTGATCTGTTCCCGCGGTTGCATGGCACCAAAAAGAGCCGAAGTCACGCCAGAGCCGCAGACTGCGCTGGTCCTGATAAAGTCGATACATCTGCGGTTCGTGATACGAGTATCATTTTCGGGAACTTCGATGGGGAAACAAGGAGCAGCGTAATCGCAAGTTTTTTTACAGTCAACACCATCCCAAGTTTCCGAACTGACTGATGGTAGAGCATGATCTAAATCGTGGTCGAGCCATTGGCCCCACTGCATCACCATGTGCGTAATCTGCACATCTACCGATATGTCAGTGGTTGTAATTATCTTATTTGAAATCAATCTAGAACCTGGTAGCGTGTATCCGTTGTATTTTCTGTCTTTGTTCCAGCCAACGGGCTGGCTGAAACCATTTTCGTAAAGCGGAAAGAGAATACGCCGAAAACCGGTTAGTGATGAGCCCCAAGTCGGGTGATCATAGTTATTACAGGTACCATCGTAAGAGCGATATTTAGAATGAAAGCACATATCCGCACAGTCAAGTGGTTCCCTGTGGGCCACACAGCCAGAAAGTTGCGCAATAACGCTTAAGTGCCGGTTAGACAAAAAGTGTTGGTAATTGAACGGTTCCACAGATGTAATCGTCATACCAGCATTTGTGTAGTCCTTAATTGTGTCCAATGTCCTTTCATAAATTTCTGCCGCCCTTGCCACTTCTCTGGCAGGTGCATTAGGAAACTGAGTGATTCTGTACAAGTCACTCAAGTCCGTTTTAGTACTTTTATTGTGGAATAAATGATCGACTGTCCTAGCTATAGCTTGATCTACGTCTCGCGTTGCTTGAGTAATGGCTATATTAACGTAAACGTCCCCCGGAAGTATATGATCCTTAACAGTCAAAATAACCGACGCTGTATCTCGACCGTAGTCGTTGAAGACTGCGCATTCATATCGACCCGAGTCTGATAAAGATACGTTATTTATTATAAGACTGCCGATAACAGTGATCCTAAACCTGTCGTCTACACGTATGCGTGCACCATTTTTACGCCACTCTATTGCTGCTGGCGGTTCAGCTTCCACTTCGCATGGCAACTGAACAGTTGTTTCTTTGTAAGCATCTGTATCTTCTGCTTTTAGAACAATTCGTGGTGGAACTACCTGTAAAGCCTGGACTTTGAGAATAGCAGATTTCTCGACATACCCCTCGCTGTTCTCGGCACGGCAATGATAAATGCCTTCATCTTCGTCTGTGACTTCATGGATTGTTAGTTTTCTGTGGTCTTCACTTATTTCGATATTATCTCCAGAAAGTAAGGGAAGTGTATCCCTGTACCAACTAAGAACAGGTTCAGGCACACTTGTCGCTGAACAGAAGAATTCCGCGTTCTCACCCCTCAATATCGTCAAGCTTTTGGGGTACGTATCAAAAAATGGTTTCACTGAAACAAAAACTTAATTAGTGATCGTTTACTCATCCTTATTAATTTAGTTAGATATAATGATTTTAGTAAATTACCGTTAATTGCTAGCTCAACCGTAGATCTAATTTTTCCGTGAATGTTTTCTGCTTGGCATGAGTATGAGCCTGCGTCATTCTCTTCGATAGATTCTATTTGAATAGAACCATTATGGTGAATGGACATGCGCTCCGACAGTAAAATCCGATTGTCGTTAAAAAACCAAATTAGATGTGGTTTTGGTTTGCCGCTGGCGGAACAGTCAAACATCACATATTTTTGTCCGATCTTGGCAGTTTGGCTTTCAGGTAGCGCGGTAAAAATTGGTGGAGCTGAAACAAAAACATGGTTATTTTTTTTATAATTTGAAGTTCAATACAAACTTAACTTGCATTCTGAAAGTAAGCCTATTACCGAATTCGTCAGGTTTGTTAATTATCATCTTAGCTGGTTTTGAATGAGCTTCACCGGCTAGGTTCTTTGCCATGCATTCAAAAACGCCGATATCAGTTTCATCAGCACCGTGAACCATAAGTGTTCCATTGTTCAATATTTCATAGCGAGTAGCATCGACGGAAATCTCTGCTGAATCACGAAGCCACACTATTTCGGGAGCTGGCTCGCCGGTAGCGACGCAAGTGAACATGGCGTCTTCACCAAAGTTTACTACAACGTCTTGTGGTTCGGTTTCAATTGCGGGATGCTCTGAAATATTGCATTAAGTATAGTTTTACAGTACAGCAACTAAATCTTCTTGGATTTTAGTATTCTGTGCCTTTTGTAAAATAAGTGAAGAAATTAAGTATAGAAATATAATTTAAAGGATTAAAAAGAATTAAAAAGAATTAAGGGTATAGATATAGGTGTAGGTACAGGTAAAAGAAAGAAACAAACAAAAATCTATTCTGATAGAATCCGACCCTTCGATTCACAGCCAGTTCACACGCTGCGCCGAAGTTGTCATCAGAATGAAAAACAAAAACTAAGCATACCTCCTCCATTATCAGGTAAGATTGACTCACGGCATTTAAAATCATTTTCTGTCATAGCAGCGATCGAGGTGCCAGTAACACTGGCTGGCTCGTAGCATGTGGCTGCAATGCTCATGTCGTTATGATGGGCTAGCATGCGGACCATCCAAAGCAACGAGCAGTCGCATACCAGCGCATTGCTGTCCAATCGTAGTTTACGCAGTCGGGGCATGCCCGTGAACGAGCCGGTCGGAATACTCTTCAGTCGATTATTTTGGAGGTACCTAAAATAAACAATCTGTTCGTGACATGATGCGTTTCCGACAACAAATACTGAAATTGTGTTTGCAGACGCTATTGAGAACGATTGCTTTGTAAATAGGTAAGTACCTAAGTATGTTTAATCATAATAGAATTCAAACTTACAGTCTCTCCAGACGAGGCATGTTGGAGAACATATCTGCTTCGATATGATGGATCTCGTTCACATGCAAATATCTAGAAAATGTTTAAAATATTATATACCTGTTATGTTAAAATAATTATAAAATGAAAACGCATACTTATAAATTTTGAATTTGTTACAGGTTTGTTAATTGACTACTTCGATGTCGTAGCGGGCGAGTTCCCCGCTGAGACGAGAGATGCAGATTCTATCCCCACGAAAAAGCTACTCAAGATTAAAATAACAGTAGGTACCTACAAACATAGGTAGGCAAGTATATGTATAATCCTTTAATTCTACCACTACCAGTTCGCCAACTGACCAAGTATAATTATTTGATAACATTAAACTGAAATTTGAACAATGAATCAATGAGTCTACATATTAAATTGCAGCTTATCAATTTGTGTATAAATCATTTTACGCGTTTGTAACTCTCGGTCATGGTTGGTCCTATCAAGCCAATTCACTGTCGATTGATTCAATCTACGATTTCCATCGACTTTATTGAATTAGACACTTGTGAAAACTTAAAATAGCACTCACAGCTGCTCCAACTGTTGTAGATCATTGAAGACATCAGTGTCGATGTGCTGTATGCGGTTTCGATATAAGTAGAGGTACTTAAGTCTGCGTAAGCCATGGAAAACTCTCGAATGAAGGGCCCTCAGGTGATTATCGTTGAGCAGTAAGGAGCGGAGGTGGTGCATGTGGATAAACCCGCCGGGCTCAAGCTGATGTATCTTATTAAAGCGCACGTCCCTGGGAAAGAAAAACTCAATTCAACTTTAAAATCCTTAGAATCATGTTTCCACTCAACACCGATCCCACAAGATTGCTTTTTAATAGCGTAAGACGTCGGATCTCTGTATTTTAGAAATCGATGAGACTCGGCCGTATTTTTTTGGCAGAGGTAGGTAGGTACTGTTCAAAAATAACATTGTGTTAAGATATAGGTAAATACCTATCGTATAATCCCTTTGAGCTGGTCTCCCAATATATAAATATATAAAACTCTTGCGTTACAGACTGACTGACTGACTCACTATGATCTATTAACGCTCAACCACTGGTCCTAGAAACATGACATTTGGAGGGATTATTATTTTTGATGTGCTCTAAGAAAGGAATACTTGAAATTCATCGGGGGTTAAGGGACTCCCAGTCGCTGATTGCTCTTTTTCGAAACGAAAAAAGAAATACTTCTGAACAAGCCACATCTCCTATTTTTATAAGTATATTACTTCAGGTTCCTACCTAGATTTCTATTAAGCTGAAAACATAATAGCAGAAACTTTTCACGATAAAGATATTATTTCAAAATGATACGTTTTAGAATTTATAATCGAAATATTTTATATACCTACTATTAAAATCAACTTGTGATTTATTGTTAAAGATAGGTAATATGTAGATCTAGATTTCTATTAGAATAGATTTTTGATAAGTAATTATACATAATTTATATCATTAATTTATTCGAAAAGCTAAGGCGGACCATGCGCCGACGTGTGTTTGTCGTCATTGCAGCGGTCGGTAGGATTATTTATCGAAGTGATTAAAGATGGGTAGGTACATCTTTATTCACATATACTATACATTATAAAATAGGAGATGTGGCTTGTTCACAAGTATTTATTTTTTCGTTTCGAACAAAAACAATCGTCGACTGGGAGCGCCTTAAGGGGCTCCCTTTACGACGCCAGAACATTATTAACTCTTTAAATCTTACACGTCCAGGCAAGTCGAGACTTTATAAGTAGGATCTTCTATTTTTTGCCGACAGTAGGCAGCCCTATTGCGTGTGTTCACTGTTAATAGTAAATAATTGGCTTAAACTGTCGAAAACCTGCTGTTATAATGTTTAGTCATCCAGTACTGCCTACTTGTACCTATTAGTGATATTATAGTAACTTTCACACAAAATATAGTTTAGTTAAGTAGGTAGGTACTTATCGAAAATACAAGTACATAACAAATGATATAATGATACATACAATGTTAGAGTCGGAAGTTGTTCAACGGAACTCCATAGGAGGTAAATACGTAGTTCGATTGAGATAAAACTTTGCATATCTGCAAAGTAAACTTGACTGTCCTTGAGCTGAGCTCGCTGGTTCAAATGATTTTTCAGAAGCTTGTTTAAAAAAAACCGATTATTATTATTCTTGATCGTCACAGATACAGTGACAGGCCTCACAGCTCAGTTTGTAGTAACTCTGCCTTCTGCGCTGTAGGTTGTGGGTTCGATTCCCACCCAGGGCAAATATTTGTGTGATGAACATAGATGTTTGTTCTGTCTGGGTGTTACTATGTATAATACGTATGTATTTACAAAAAAAAAGTATAGTATTCTACTAGTTATCTGGTTCCCATAGTACAAGCTTTGCTTAGTTTGGGGCTAGATGGCGTTGTGTGTAAAAGTCCGCCAATATTTATTTATTTATTTACTTATTAAAAAAAAAAAAAAAAACTTATCTCGAAAAGAAAAAAGCTTTACGACTTGCAGAACAGAAGAATCTTTTCGACTTTAGTCAGTAGGTACCTTTCCATCAATTCAGAGCCGGCAATGCCTTTGTTGCTCGCCCTTTGAGAGATACTGTGCTGTGCTGGTTTCATTTTACATTCCACGATTTTACAACGTTGCATGTTTGACAGCTACCGAATCAATGTTTTTTGCCGAAACATCAATGAATGAATGATAGTTTAGCTAGTGTTTACCTACCCTCATCATATCTATTAATTTCTGTTATCTTGGTAACCACTCTATGTAGTATGTTAACCTATTTTGTTTTGTTTTGTATATTTTATTGTTGTATTAGTGTTAATTGTATGCGTTTAACTTATCGATCTATTTAAAAATATACCAACTGTACTAGGCCCTTAGGTGTTATCATTTAAAACGCAATATTTATGTGTTATTTTTGTATCTCATTTTAAGTGAACTCTGTGTTTTTATGA
This sequence comes from Hydriomena furcata, assembly GCA_912999785.1. Taxonomy (NCBI): domain Eukaryota; kingdom Metazoa; phylum Arthropoda; class Insecta; order Lepidoptera; family Geometridae; genus Hydriomena; species Hydriomena furcata. The sequence continues at coordinate 9,948,495 of OU538821.1, forward strand.
GAAATAAAATTCTTTAAACCTAAAGAACGTTCCATAACAACTACCGGTTGCATTGTTTGTTGGAATTCATATGACAAAATTATTCGTTGTTATGAGTTTAATTTAACAGGAAAAACTTATACACTGATATTTCCCAGATTGATTTCACATGAAGGAATTTGACGGACTACCGTTTGTATTGTTCGTCGAAATGCAAAGGACTCGATGCTATTTGTTTTGTTTTAATTTTATTGAGGCAGAAGCGGTTCACAATACAATATTTTCAATTTTGAACATATTTTATACTGCCACTAACAGAAACATTATAGGAATTTTAATTTATGTAACGGGCACAATATTTCGATTATAATCATAAGGGTTTAAACTTTAAAGCATGGTATAGGTACTTACCTATTCCAGAATATAGTACTTACATTCTCTCATCTTATTCATATCAAGACCACATTTTTTATAATGAGCAATTAACAAATGAGCGTTGTCGCGAAACTTTTGTCCACGGAGGACAAAAGTACGCAAAGCGTGGTAACGTGTAGGTACCTCTACGCAGTACCTAGTGCTAGTTCTCCGTGCGCTATGATGATGCATTTCTCATACGCCACAGCCACAAACTCCGCCACTTGAAGCTAGGAGCGGCTATAAAAGTAGCTGAAGCGCGCGACAGCCACTTATACATAATATGTGTGTTATTATATTATGTGCCGTGTTAAAGTTCGGCCGTTCAGAGAATGCGTTCCTGATACCTATCAGTTAGTCACGTTATAGTGTTGTATAATGTTGTAATAATGTTGTTTTAATGCTCATCAATTGTTAAAACGGTAAACAACCAGCAATAATATTTTTATCGTAACTGCAACGCCATTACAAAGTTACGTCGTCATACAATCGCGACGTGTAAGGAACGCATTCTCTACTGTGTGTACTACGTGTAACTCCAATGCCGGCATTTGCCAAATGTGATGTTTAGACGTGCCTTTGACTAACTGCTTTAGTCATCTTAAAAGATCTGAGTGCCTGGAGATCCGAGAGGATGTCTACCGTACTTGAGGATTACAGAGGATTACAGTCGTTATACTTTTTTTTTTGTTTATTATGTGGTTGGTAGCAGCCACAGGAAGCGAGTAGCGGCGACTCAATGGCGTGTGGCGGCCATCGGAGACACTGCGGCGAGTCTATGTATATTAGACTACATAATAAAAAAAAAACTGCAGTCTGCAGGTCGGTAGCGGCGTTCTGTGGTTGTCGCGTGAGGCCCGTGTGCAAAGACACAATTGATCTATTTTGACAAATAAAAAAGCACCTAAGTAGGTAATACACCGAGGACTATCCCTCGCCTACGCTTTAAGTTATAAGAAACTAGCCGACCCGTGACAGACGTTGTCCTGTCAAATTTCAATCATCGAATAGAAAAGACTGAATGTTTTTAGTCTGTGATGTCAGATTTGTTGCACACAAGCTCCATTTATACCAAAAGCATCCCCTTTGCGTTTTTTTATCGTTTTGAGGATGTTTTTCATATTTTAAAGTAGTCTATTATTTATTCGGGCATTATATCTACATCTACAGCAAATTTCAATTTAATCCGTTTTGTCGTTTAGCCCTGATTGAGGAACAAACATACATACAAACTCACAAACTTTCGCATTTATAATATTATTAGAATAGGTGTTTGAAATACCCTAAGGCAACGTCAACATCCTTTGTAAAAAGTAGAACGCGCCTGTAAGTTTAAACTCAACTTTTAATAATCATTAAGCTAGTTTGCAACGATCGCGAACACAACTCCTGTCGTGTAAGTTTATACAACAATACTTTCCAATGTACCTTCCTAGATAGATAAATCACTACATAGTATAAAGCAAAGTCGCTTTCCGCTTCCCGCGTATGTATGTATGTATGTTTGCTTATATCTTTAAAACTACACAACGGATTTGATGCGGTTTTTTTTAATAAATAGAGTGATTCAAGAGGAAGGTTTATATTTATAATACATGCATAATATAGTAGAGAAACACTGATAATTTTAGAGGTTTCTAATGTGATGTCGTAAATAACACATTTTTTTGCGCTTACATTGCAAATGCTGGCTGAACCCCACGAGATATATCAAAATAATGTACTACAGTATTGTACACCTTAAAAACGTCAACAAAAAAGTCAACGATGGTATTAGAAATGTCTTACGCACAGCGAAGCGGGCACGGGTCAGCTAGTATCATTATAATTGGCTGAAGTAAGCATACCATTCGTGACAGGTTGCCATTGCTTGCCATCCAACGCCGCTGAAGATTTTCCTCGCGATGTTTTCCTTCGCCGTTCTGAGCTCATGTTAATATGCATAACCCAGTACCATGTATTCGAATAGAAAAATTAATTGATGCATAGCCGGGATTAGAATCCACGACCTTCATTATTATTCATTATTACCAAATTCTGTTTTCATTTCTATATTCATTCAAAACTCTAATTTTAATAAAATTATAAATAGGATCACGACTGTAAAACCTAAGTAGGTACGGTAGACATCCTCTCAGATCTCTAGGCACTCAAATCTATGAAGATGTCTAAAGGGGTGTGTTAGAGGTGTAGTTAAAGGGACGTCCAAATATTACATTTGACACATGTCCACAGTAGCAGTAACTAGCTTTCCACACGTGACAGCTTGCAAGTCCTCCGCCGCAGTCATAAATCCTAATAATATTATAAATGCGAAAGTTTGTGAGTTTTTATGTATGTTTGTTCGTCAATCAAGCCTAAACGACAAAACGGATTAAGTTGAAATTTGCTGTAGATGTAGATTTAATGCCCGAATAAATAATAGACTACTTTAAAATATGAAAAACATCCCAAAAACTATAAAAAATCGCAAAAGGGATGATTTCTGTATAGATGGCGCTGGTGTGCAACAAATCTGACAACTGCAACAGTCTGATCACAGACTAAAAACATTCAGTCTTTTCTATTCGATTATTAAAATTTGACAGGACAACTTCTGTCTAAAAAATCGGGTCGGCTAGTAGCATATATAATAATAGTAGATAGGTAGGGTAGGTACCTATGACACTAAGAAAATTATACAGTCACTGAATAACATAATTATACTTGTATCAATAAAACGGAATTATTTCTCATTAATCGGTCGATCTGACTAACAATAAATTTATTGATTGTAAAGTTTCTATAGGAGCCTTATTGCGCTAACCTAACTCGCACTTGACCGGTTTATTTCTTACTTAGAATAAGTACCTAAATGAAATAATACAAACACGGGCAAAGTAAAATAATAAAACACAAATGTTTAATTTACTGAAAAAAATCTTCTAGCTCTGTAGTTTCGCAGAATAACACAATCAAAGGAACTAAATGCCAACAAAGGAATTTTATGCATCTATTCATTTTATTTGTGAAACATTAGCAGACGGTACATTAAAATAAAACATAAAATAAATTGAAACAAATTAAGATCAAACAAAAGCTTAATGTTTTGTTAAGAAAAATATATTTTTCAATAAAAGCTAATAGGTACCCATAAAGTTTTTTAGGCTTATTAAGTAATGGTAAATTATCAAACACTAGCTGACCCGTGCCCGCTTCGCTGGAGGACAGATAGTTTCACATCTGGTATTCTAATCTTCAAAATAAATTATAGCCTATATGTTGCCGAGGACTAATAGCTACATAACAAAAAAAGTTTCGTCAAAATCCGTCCAGTAGTTTTTGCGTGAAAGCCAGACAACAGACAGACAGACAAACAAAAATTTTAAAATGTTTTTTTTGGCTTGTGTTACTTGTATGAAGACCCCTAGGAGTATTTTTTTTAGTTTTTATTTAATGTACAGAATTGAACTCTTCTACAGTTTTATTATATGTATAGATAAAGACGTCTAAATTAGAATAACTTAAAAAATGACCCAAAGAATTATAAACTTGAATAAGAATATACCTAATCGTTTTGTATACGAATCTACTTTTACATACATTCTACATTGGTAATATTATAAAGAGAAAAAAAATGTATGTTTAAACGGATAATCTAAAAAATTATGTTTTTTTTTTCATAATTCTTTCACCTATCTAAAGCTACATTATTAGCGTGTGTGAAAAATTGTGTTTATTATTCATTAGTTCACTTCTAACACACTTCACACACGTGCGAAGCTGCAGCGGGCAGCTAGTCTTCAGTTTGTATCCACAGTAATAATTATGAAAGAGGAAATGACACTGACTAACAGACAACGGAGAGCTTAAACCGCTGGTCCTGGAAACTTTAATTTTGGAGGGTGTGAACCGAAACTCAATCCCTAAAGGGGTACAGCTAGTATTTTGCTTTGACGTACATGTAAAAGCTTTGTCAAAAGTTCTCTTTGTCTGTAACCAGGTTCGCCGATGGTAGGTAGTACAAATTTAATTACAATGACGCGGTTGTATACTTTAATTTCAATATGCCCTTTTTGCGTTTCATTATGGCCGGACACTACAATAAAGTTTTATTAATTATTTATTAATATAAACCGCATAATATACGTAAACCATCATATTACCTACTAAGGTTATAAACAAGTTTTTGGTACCTTAGTTTAGGCACATTATTGCAATTATCGTGGAGATCCCTAAATTTTTTGAAGATAATTGACTCATGTTACTCACGGTAGCGGATTTGTTTATAAGGGAAAGAACTTTTAAAAAAGGTTCAATAGTTTTTTAGTTTATTCATTACCAACAAACATACAAATAAAACCTATACCTACCAAGGTAAACATTCGACTAGGTATATCAATTAACCGTAGATATGCGGTTCCATGTTCCATAACATGTTATAAATTTAGCTAGTAATTAACTACAATAATGTATTGTTGGTTTATAATTATTCTACTAAAATAATCGAATATTTGGTAAATGCTTTTTCATAAGTTTTTGTTAAAGGCTTACCTACTAAGTACCTACCTACTTAAATCGACACATACATTATCACATTGCAGTGCCTCTGATTACCCACATAAAGACATTTTTGAGCGCCTATAAACATGAGTGGCTCTACAACTCTGGGGAGTAAAATAGTGAGCGTATTTTTATTTTATTATAGGCTTCCGCCTGCTGCTACACTCATGTGGTACCTACCTGGATAAGGAGTATCCTATATGTTATTCCAGGACAAGATATGAATGAATATTATATGATATCCTGTGAAAGCGCGGCCTATGAAGTAGATTTTAACGAAGGCTCCACAAAGTGATATATTAAATTGGTCTCCAGTTAATGATGCGTAGCAATGCTAGATTTGGTCTATTGTCGAGAAACGGTGGGTGTGCTAACCGCTCCTAGGTTATGCTCCATGAAGCCAGGGTCGACGGTCAAGGTTCCTCACCATAAATAGTGTATAACGGCGTTTGAGTGCGATCTTTCACGACGGGTCAATTAATAAATTGCCATGTAAATACCAATTTCTGCCACCTTGCTGTGTTCTGATTTTTTAGATATGGATATGATGTAAAAAAATATAAAAATATTTTTTCTACATGTTTTAAAAACTCGCCTTTAGGCAAATATAGTCTTAACTACTATGTATTTGCCTATAGTCGAGTATAATTGGTTCAACTTTTTAAAGCGTGTTTCACAGTTGTCGTAATAAAACATGCTTACAATTAGTCTACGTTCTCTTGAGTGTGTATTTTCCTATAAAAGTCTGTAGAAACAAGATACCTAGATTAATTAGATAGAAGAGACAATATAGAACATTTAAAAGTAAACATGCTTCTTTATTAATGGACTTTTCACTCTTGGAGTCTGTGATGGATGCAAATCACAACAGGCTACGTCTTTAATTCCCTTGCATTATGCACATGTTAAACCTGCCGGTGTTAGTATCTACCAACAACCAGTGAGACTGAACTTTCTGTCGCTACCTTACATTCTTAGAGTAACACGGGCTTCCTCCGGAAGGGAGTAGCCATTCGCCGCGGTCCCCTCTGTCAAAGTGGGCATACACATTTTATAAAACGTGTCAATGTGTGAGTCATCCTGTACACGAATTATTAGTGTATTGTTGGATTGTTTATGTGTTAACGTCATCATTACAGTCTGTTGGCAGTTTTGTTTTTGCATGTAAGTGTGCGGAACTGCACTTGTGTGCACATTTCCCCCCGCAACAAACACCAGAACTATTTTAATAGTAATCTATTGCTAAGACTACTCCCTTCCGTAGGAAGACCTTGTTGCTCTAAGCCTACGTTAGAACACGCTCTAAACGACTTTCAAAATATCAATGTTTACCCGAGAAATACTATAGACAAACTTTTATACCTTAGAATAATCTCCAATGTTTTTTTTTGTAAAGAAATAATATCTTATGTAACTTTTTGATAGGTTAAATAATTTTGAATATCGGTCCAGTAGTAGGGTATTTACAGAAGCAAAACATGTCCAATACAATGCACCGTTCAAGCACAGCCTATACATACATACTATACTGTGGTTCAGGCTGCTAGAAACCTGGCGTGTTGAATGTTTATTCACGTAAGGCTGACTTGTACCGAACTGCCTACCCGAGTACCTATTATAAGGTACCTGCTAGACCAACAGAGCTAGTAGAATCTATTCGTAACATAAATTCGAAGCACAGAATTGTAAAAAGAGCCAGAGCCATGTGTGATTCCTTTAGTCTTACGAGGTTTTATTTCCGCACCTATCTCTAAATTATTTACAGAGAGCTGAGCTGATAATCCGCTTCCTAAGCATGGAATAGTGTCCAAAGAATACTTAGTACATAATGAAGCAATTATTCAGCGCAATTTAACGTGTAAAATGTTTTAGTAAAAAAAGGTTTTTACAATTAGGTAGGTGACGAGAGAGATCACGACTGTAATCTCTAAGTTAATGCGCATACCTATACATTTTTCGAATAGACAAATCTATTGGTAGTGCACGGATTGAAAGTCAATGTATTACTGAAAAAAGTATTGGTATGTAAGTATTCCAAATAATATTAAAGAGAGTTGTCACATGCAAGTGAACAGATGTTGTTCAATCGTTGAATGCAACGGAAATGGTGAATGAGAAACGTTTTTTTTTTTTTTTTTTGCGGACTTTACACACAGCGCCATCTAGCCCCAAACTAAGCAAAGCTTGTACTATGGGAACCAGATAACTGATAGAATAATTATATACTTTTTTTTTGTAAATACATAAGTACATAGTATACATTTTCATGCAGTAATGCCAAAGCTAAGTGATGTGTTCATTCCTGTTTCTGTTAGTTTCCGATTGCGATTCTACTCACGTGGATGGAATGTTCGATTTATACAGATATAGATCTGAAACTGGAAATTTAGACTTGATCGATTTTCGCCGAAAAAAAAACGAAAACAAAAGGCTGATAATTTATCATCATAATAAGACACAAAATCAAGTTGCCTGAGTGAAAATATTTTTTTTTGTCTTTGGATTCAATTCATATAGCCAATAAGCACGTAGCATTGCCACTGGCACATCCTTCAGGCTATTCTGAGCAATTTGGTTTTCACTAGAGGTAGTTCTGCTTGTGGTATCAGATGGGCTATTTTGTAAAAACATGATTATCATGTTATGATATTCATACCAATATTTATTGGTACCGAATGCCATAATACCAAAGCTTTTTATGCTGTCTAAGCACCTATACCAACGCTTCCAATACAATACTTTTCGGATTGGTATCTTAATTTGGATAAATAAAACCCTAATGTAAAATTCCAACAACTACGATTTTTACAAAAGAGCACGGAACATATCATCTGAAGTAGTAAATACCTTTCATTGTGATGTCGATCGAGAACTTTTAGAATGTTATCCCGTTTGTTGCATCCCGGTAAAATACATCCTGGGCGCAAATAGAATTGAATTCCACTGCTAAATCTCAAGCGGAAACCAACTTCACGCCATTGCCATTTCCACACGCATTGTGTGGAACGTGGAATTAATTCTGTAGACTGTTGGTAGCTAGTGTTGTTTAGAGAGATCGCCAGTAAAGTAGCAGGACCGGATTAACCATGTCGGGGTCCCTAGGCAATGCAATACCTCCATTACCCCCATTATTATAATTACATAATTACTTTTAATTTATTTTCCCGACGTTTTGTAACCGATTGTGTTACAATAGCCATGGTCGCGGCCAGACAGAAAAATATACCTAAAATACCTACCTAGGTATTGTTTTCCACCACAATGTAATTGTATTGATAATCGCGCTATTTTTTTACAACATTATAAACCTTAGAATAGCTATGCTACCCTAAACTATGAATTATTGGGGCCCCTAGACAATGCGGGCTCCCTAGGCAGTTGCCTACACTGCCTTATAGATACCGGCTCTGTATACTAACTAATAGCTGTACGTACCTACTTATAACTAGGCACCAGGAATGTAACGGAGGTAATTTTATCGGAACCGAAGTCGGAGTCGGAGGAAGTATCAGGAATCAGAAGTGGCGGCAGAGAAGAATAAAAACATTATTCTGTAAACATTTTTAATTTTAATTTGAAAGTACTTAATAAATTTACAGACTATGAAAATAAAAATTGCCATGTTTCCTATTAACATTTAACAGTTAACAAATTAAATCAAAATCACCCTAAGGTTGTTTTTGTGTTGATTTTTATTTTGTTTTATTAAATGTAAATGTAAAAAAAAAACTTGTAGTAATAATTTTAATGACGTGTGTATCACACATCCTCCGATTTAAAAGTTTCGAAACCGAAGTCGGAGTCGGAGGTGTAATAACAATCGGAAGTTCCGACTTATCGGAGTCGGAGTCGAAGCTCCGTAACATCCCTGCTAGGCATCTCCAGCTTTATTAGTGTGCAGTGTTTGATATTTGCCTATTATTATTTCTTTTGTAAGTACTAGATTTTAGCGATTTTTAGGATTCCGTACCTCATCAGTATAAATTGAAACCCTTTTATAAGATGGATTTCTGAAATTCAGCGCAGTGTTAGGTGTGTGATGTAGACAATGCGAATACCTACTTAGGTACGTCTAGAAGACTATCTAATTATCCATTGTCTGCGCTAATGTTACATCGTATTATTATCTATCACCTATTTGACTTTGTTTATTTTGACGTAGATATTGTGCGTGCGATACATTGGTGTCGATTATATTGTGTCCACGCTTAAGTTAAAATTCCTAAAAACTATCGATCTTATTTCTTTTACATTAAAGTTTAAAATAGCGCAACCTCAAAGTGACAGTTCTAAAACATAAAATAGTATTAAATAAATTTACGATTTTTGTAATAGATTTAGAAACGTCAAGCTAAATTTAATCAACATGTAAATTGGTGTTGACTAAGATGACACTTGGTTGTGTCAAATATGCTAAATAAAATAGAGAAACGGCTAAAATATCCCAAGTTTTAGGACTGTCATTTTGATGTGACTCTAATTTAGACTTTAATGTAAAAGGAATAAGATCGATCGTTTTATTACGAAATTTTAAGTTTAGCTTGGATACAACAGAATCGCCACCATTATCTCAAAATAGGCGTAAAGTTTTTTTGTTAATAAACGTTTTATGTTACACTACTCGTAGCTCCCCTATACGCAACTTCGCTGTGCTGTTTCAATTTAAATTTGCAAACTTTGAAATCCCGCACCCTTTGAGTTTAACACGTTATTTCTTGCTTATTGTGCAGAGAGAAACGGGAACTACATCAAACACGTGTTTATACACAGTTTTTCTCAAAAATAGTATCAAGCGGAAGTCTAGAGCTAGAGAAACAATTAGAGGTAGGTACCCGAATTACCTCCGCATGTAGGTACCTCTATAAAAAAAGTTAGGACTTGTATTTTATTTAAATAAAACGCCCTCAAAAGATTTAGAAAACATTTATGATCACCATCAGGTTCATCTTCTTATTAATTCTACATGTATTATATTTTAGCTTCAACATTTAGTAAACTTAAAATAACTCGAAAACCATGAAAGCCTAGTAAATATACAAATCAAACACGTTGTGTATTCAAATCAAAACAGTCATTCGATTACCCACTGTGCTAATAACCCCATTGATTGAATTGAACTAAAATAATATTTGCTATAATTTCGTGGTCCGTTTCAAACGGATAATTCTAGTAGAAAACTAAATAAAGGTAAATTGCTGGACCTAACTATAGCGTTATTAATTGGCATTTGACTCGGCTAAAATCATCCATTTCCGAGAAGTTCTACAACTTCCATTTGTGGTATTTCCGAGGTATCCAGTAATATATTATATTAACTTAGGATTAGGACTGCCACTTTGAATTTATGCTTAATAAGACTTTAAAGTAAGCGGAATAAGATCTATCATATTTGACAAAATTTTGGTTAGTTTGTGGAAACAACAAATTTGCCCAATGGTGGCAATATAGGTCGAAAAATATAGATTCTGTTGGCAACTATTTCCGTAAGATTATTTGAATACGGGCTGTTCAATATCTACTACTTCGGTAAACTGAAACTGGCTGTTCTCAGACAAATGAATTGATTATCACCGAAAAAGAACAAAAACAAAACAATCATTTTTTCTACATAGGCACTTTTTAAATCAGGTTGCTTGAAACAGTTCATAATTAATGCCTACCTACTTATAGCATTAGGTACTATTATCATTGGATTTCCGATAAATGTATTATTCGTCTTTTAAGTACGATACAAAAGTTAAACATCCTTTAAGATGAAGCAATTTGATCGGTAGAGATGTAAGTAGGTACTTGCCCTTCTTTTTTGGGTAATCTTAATAGGTACACCTATAGAGATAGTTCGCAGCTGTATTTTACATGTCATAATTTCGAAACACTTCTAAATACGAACAAAACAGCGGATTTTTATTACGGAATTTTTGCATTTTCTCATATTTTATTTATTTTAACAAAGAGATAACCTACTTAATGAATATCCAAACTAAGAAGATACTTTCAGATAATGAGAAAAACAAAGCTGGAAAAAAATATACAAAGCTTTTGTTCAACCTTCAGAAATAATAGGTAAACATTTAATACCTATCTAGTACCTAGGTACGTGCGTTTACTTCAAGTTTCTGAGAAAATAATCATTATCCAGCGGGAAATAATCTATTTAACTAGGTATCTAAAGCTTCATGTTTTATCTAAAGCTCAACTATTAACTCCTGTTTAATTTAAATCGACACCGTCGATGCTCACATAGATAATAAGAAAAAAAACCCGTTTTCAAAAAGAGTAAAATGCTAGATTTAAGTTTCTATTTGGTTGGTAAAACTTCGAAACGATTGTGTCAAAAAGGTGCCTATCAAGTCTTTAACCTCACCATAGAATTAGGAGTTTTTGACTGTGCCAAAAACCTATTCCTAAATAATGTCAAATAGTGACCAAAGCACAAAAATAGTGCTCCTAAGTATAATACTTTAGGAGATATTTAGGTCATTAGGTGAGGACACTCAAAAAGGGTTGTAAGCTATCCCGAAAGGCAATTACGATTCGGTAAGGTAAGGATGATATTTAACAATATTTATAAAACGATAGTTTTTGATACCTACGACACAGGGCATCTGTGGACAGTTTGTTTGGGACTATTTTTGTGACAGTTGAGTATTAGTTACCTATTTATTTAAAGTGCATCTATCAGCTGACCTTAGCTTCTCTCAAAGCAGATCGAACCCAGGCATAGATAAAGAAACGCGGCCAAAGATATAAAATTACTTCGGCGAGGAAACTATTAGGTATGTATGTACGACTATGTCTTGTATTGTTAGAAGGAACAGCTGCTATTTTTAACATCAGGGCCACGGCTAATTAAGAATCGACTAACTAAAATAACTGATCATTTCGCTAAGCTAGCTGACCTTTCATTCACACACATGATTCAGTGATGCGTCTTCCGTCCGTAGGTTGCTGCCGTCACCAGCATCACGCATTTGTTACGAGCATAATGTACCTACTTGTACGCTGCATGCTTTTTGTTCCAGGTTATCATTTTTGTATCCGACTCCTCACAAACCCAGCTTTAGATGCGAGCGCCAGTGTAACGTTGGCTTTAGACGTCTTTATCTTTACTCTGTATAGACGTTCTAAAGCCCCTGCCCTAAAAATTCGTTGTATAAAACATCTTTTCATTGAAACTTTCGTTTTATAGTTAGTTATTTATTACATACTAGCTGACCCGTGCCCGCTTCGCTGGGCGACAGACATTTCTAAATGTGATTATTTTGAATAGGTATGGCTATGTAGGTATCCGCGGATATACGCAAGTGGTCCCGCTGCCGGTCCCGTGAGTATAGTCATTGGTAGCCACGATTTTAGTATCCCGCAACTTTTATATCAGTACTTATGACTTACCCATTAAGGAGTAAACCCGCTGCAGAACATGCTGTGCATGGCACGCAACGCATCTTAGCTGCGTGGGTTAATTTGTTTGACAACGTGAGTCTACATTTCCACAGCTTTATTTACTCATCATAACTTCAAAACGAATCGACCGATTTGAACAACTCAAAAAGTGGTTTACTCATAAATTTATAGCCTTAATTGCTAATTAGTTAAGTTATGATATGGATAGAAACAAAAACGGTTATTATATCTAACTATCGTAATATTTAGATAATATACCTCCTCGCAGACTTTCTTATGCTCAATGGTATTATATGGTATTACAGACTTTTTTGTAGATATTGATGTTTTCTATAAAACTGTAGTACATTACTTTGCTCTATTGTCAATAATTTCCGCAGCGTAAGCGGTTTAAGGATTTTTTTTCATACGTTGGGTTACACTAAGTTCGAAAGAGTCGAAGTTTTCATACGGATCCCTAATGTTTTTGAAAATATTCTATAGCCTATGTTCATCAGGGATAATGTAGGATTCTAATGTTAAAAGAACTTTTCAAATCGGTCTAGTAGTTTCGGTGCCTATTCGATGCAAACAAACAAACAAACAAACAAACAAACAAACAATCAAATCTTTCCTCTTTATAATATTAGTATAGATGTTTGCGCCTATTATTATATAGGTAAGTTAGTAGTAGTTAGGTAGGTACACTACACATGTGCTGCTATCTGTTGAGTTTTTTATGAATTAATGTATAATTCATTATTCTTTTTTAGGGTTCCGTACCCAAAGGGTAAAAACGGGACCCTATTACTAAGACTTCGCTGTCCGTCTGTCCGTCTGTCTGTCACAGAGCTGTATCTCATGAACCGTGATAGCTAGACAGCTGAAATTTTCATAAATGATGTATTTCTGTTGCCGCTATAACAACAAATACTAAAAACAGAATAAAATAAATATTTAAATCCCATACAACAAACGTGTTTTTTTTTGCCGTTTTTTATAGATAATGGCCGGTTTTATTTTATTCCTTTTCTTTCGATTGTCGACAGCATGTTGACCAACTTTGCCTAAAGCAGTATATTAATATCTCTTATAGATTACCCAAACCCAGACCGCTATAGTTCCACATCTGGTATTCCGATCTTCCAAAATTATAGTCTATAAGTTGCCTAGGACTAATAGCTATATAACAAAAAAAGTTTCATCAAAATCCGTTCAGTAGTATTTGCGTGAAAGCCTGACAACAGACAGACAGACAGACAGACAGAGAGACAGACTGACAATAATTTCAAAATGTTTTTTTTTGGCTTGTGTTACTTGTATGATACCCCTAGGAGTATTTTTTTCGTTTATTCAATGTACAGAATTGAACTCTTCTACAGCTTTATTATATGTATAGATATAGATTAAGTAGTTGAAATAACGTTAATCTGAGAGTATATAACCCCACAAAAACACATTAAGTACCGATTTATTTAAAACTCAGGCAAAATCAAAAAAATATAATAAGTACGGTGTACCTACCATCATACATTATGATATATTCATGTATGTAGACATAAAACAACCTGTATAATGAAAGGTTTTTCCCGTCTATTAATAAATCGCAATGCATCAATATCATGTAGAGGTAGGTACTTAGTTACCATCCCGAAGCAACTTAGAGCAATTAGTGAGACTCAATCTAGGATTATCTGAAGCTTGCTACAGCTCAAGCCACATTTAACTTATCTAGCACAGATTTCTTGAGCTCAGTTTAATTTGTACAATTTTGAAACTATGAACCGTTAGGTTTATTTATTAATCCTGTATTGCACATAATATTGATGCTGGATTAGTGGAAGGTACCTTACCTCTACCTTGACTCCGAATATAAAGAATTTTTTAAGTTATTTTTATGTTTGATGAAATCGTTTCCAGGCAATTGGTACAATTCCTATTTTGTACGTCGATATCTGAAGTGTTTATTCGTACAATCATATATTTTACCTAATTTGTTTAATTTTTAATCGCACACAGAATTGCCACCATACATATCTGTGTAAAATATGATTTATCCTAATATCCTAATTCCTAATAATATTATAAATGTGAAAGTTTGTGAGTATGTATGTATGTTTGTTCCTCAATCAGGCCTAAACGACAAAACGGATTGAGATGAAATTTGCTGAAGATGTAGATATACTGCCCGAATAAATAATAGACTACTTTAAAATATGAAAAACATCCCCAAAACGAAAAAAAAAGCAAAAGGGATGATTTCTGTATAGATAGCGCTGGTGTGCAACAAATCTGACATCACAGACTAAAAACATTCAGTCTTTTCTATTCGATTATTGAAATTTAACAGGACAACGTCTGTCACGGGTCGACTAGTTATAAATAAATAAAAACAGTGAAGGAAAGCATCATAATCTTTATTCGCGAAAAGTTAGATTTCCAGCTGATCGTACCAGTCTGTGTAAGACGGGCGGTGATAAGATAATATTGTAGTATAATCTAGCTGCAGGATTTGCGTTTCCCCGGCTATTTACGATACTAATAATATCTACTAAGTAATTGGACATTACCCGAACTCGTAAATACAGGATGTATTAATACTGCTTCAGACAACTTAAACTGAATGTCATTGTTCATTGTTCAGACTATGCATCGATCGATAATAAATACTTAATCGAAAAATACAAGCGTGTCTCAAAATAAATGTGGAAAAAGTTTATAACTTTACTGACGACCTGTCAAATTTCTATAATCCCACAGAAATGAAATGAAATGAAATATATATTGAAATGAAATATATATTTATTGGGAACAAGAACATAGGTATAACAAACAGTCAAAAAACGATGATGCCTGCAGAAGTGCTAGACTGTGTCGCAGACACCAACGCCCTCCTCTCGATACAGAGAATAAAGGTTCCAAATAAAACTAAACCAAAATGGTAAAAATGTTTCAAGGGTAAGAGTATGAGTGTATGTGTGTGTGTGTGTGTGTGTGTAAGAAAAAAGCACTTTCAGTTTTTCCCGAACTTTACGCCACCCTAGAGGGGATAAAAAATACCCTACGACCTATTGAACCTATTGAATATATACCAAATATTAATAAAATCGGTGGAGCTGTTTAGGAGGAGTTTGGTAACAAACACTGAATTTTATATAATAAGATAATTTTGCACTTATCCAAAATTAGGTTGCCTGAATGAAAATAGTAATTGTTCACTTTGAATTCAGCTCATTCTCCCTCTATTGCCTGTATCATTGCCATTATCACAGGATTTTTGAAAAATCAGTTTTTAGTTTTTTCGAATCTATACAAAAACAGTCAAAAGTTGAACATCCTTAGGATTAGACAATTTGGTTTTTATTAGGTCCACTACCTAATTTGTCTTAATTTTACGAAAGTCGTTCTTATCCATCCTGTATAATACGCAATCAAATAACATAATATATTTTCTAGCCTTATCACTGTATCTAGCCATGGTCGCGTCAATCAAACAATTGGTAAAAGATCTCGGTTGCTTGGTAGGCGGGTGCCGTCGGCGTCAGTGACGCAAGAATGCTTCGATCCAAAAGATAAATAAATTAAGGTGCAAACTTTGATACATCTTTTCCAGAAATTAATTTAAAATGCAGGTTTATCCGGCTTCGTTCGCTTAATATTCAGATAAAAATTATCCCATGTTTGAATCCAGGCTTTAATCGATCTATAATTAAATTTTATCGAAATCTGATAATCGTAATCGGTTTCGACTGTCAAAATTGCATTGTGTCAAAGTTCTACGATAGAAATTTGCCAGTTGATGCCTATTACGACCGGTACAGATAGTTTGGAAAAGCCTCTAACTACCCCCACTAGACATCTTCAAAGGATCTAAGCGTTTGGAGATCTGAGAGGATGTCTACCGTACTAGGGGATAACAGTCGATTTATATCGTCCTATTTATATTTTTTTTATTTTTACTGGAGCAATCACTTGTAGTGTAGTGATGGTTGCTTTTAGGTTTAACTTTTAACGGCGAATTGAATTCCATTAGAGAAAATAGTATTTTTTAGTTAGCAATGTACGTTGCGGTGAGAATCATTAATAAGTACCTAGGTATTCGACTGTACTGTGTACTGCCGTCCGATCACTAAAAGGCCGTTAAGTAACATTTGATTTTGACACGGGTCTTGATCACGTAATTACCTTTTTACAATAACCATGGTCGCGGTCATCATGGTCTGCCCCGCGACCATGGTTATTGTAACATAGCCGAAACGTCGGGAAAGTAAATTAAAGGTAATTATGTGATCAAGACCCGTGTCAAAATCAAAAAGTAAATTAAAGGTAATTATGTGATCAAGACCCGTGTCAAAATCAAACGGCCTTTTAGTGATCGGACGGCAGTGTACCTCTAGTGCTCGGCAGCAGCACCCAACTTCTCCCCACGGCTAGGTACCTACTTATACAATAGCATCTCCTGAAAAACCATTGTATTGTATTGTTACGCTTGCTAGTCGGAATAACACTGAATAAAATAATACTCATTGTAGTTTACCAATTAGTAACCACTTACCTCGTCTTATATTAACGTCTAGTGGTACACCCGCGACTTCGTTCCTGTTAAATTATTTGTTATGGTGATATGTGAAATGTTTGGTTTTTTGTATGGGCTGATGGCATTATCTTTAAAACCATTTAATTTTAAAGAAACTGTCTGTAATTTACTTAGCTAGTATGATTATCTAACGAATTATATAAAAATAAACTGTTTAGCTATTCATAGTTTTGATTAAAAACGAAACTAGTGTTTTTGAAGAGCCAACTTTGGAGAATAAATCTATTGAGAAAAGTGTCACCAATCGTGTTTCTGTCTATAATTTATCTAGATTATATCAATAAGTTATCTTTGTCATAAAAAACAAAACTGTATGTTTTGCGGTTATTGAGAAAAAACGATTCTGCATTTATCAAAAACATTACTTGTCATAAGCCGCATATGCACGCATTTAGGTATTTATTTTTGAGGATTCCTCTCATAGCGCACCCCAATTACTTATAGTTTGATCTCTAAAAGGCCCTACTCACGGTTCAACACAACCAACAATCTGCTGACACAATTTGTTGAAGTCGCGATTGAGCGTTCTCTACTCACGATTCATCCAACCCACAATCTGCTGACACAATTTCATTCCGCGATTGCTTGCCACAACCTGTGCACGTCACGTTCGTATAGACATGGGTCCGCCGAAACTAACAAAATTTCAAAAAGCAGGTGTTTCACTTAGGTACTGTAGCATCGTTATGTGTATCCAGAGAGCGACGTAAAAAACATTGAGTTAATAATTAAATTAAGTTAAATTAAATAGAAATATGTATTTAATATATATTAAATATATTAATATATTAATAATAATAATATATATTAATAAATAATAAATATTTATTAAATAATATTTATTAATAATATTATTATTTATATATTTATTATTTATATTATTTAAATAATTTAATATTTATTTATTATTTATTAATTAAATAATAATTCTAATTAACTTATTGAGCCGAGATTGGAGCAATCGCAATACTCACGTTTCAACACGCACACAATCTGCTGAGACAATTTGTCTGGTTGCTTCCGCGCCGATACAACACGCAACATGTTGGGTTACGCCCCCAACGTGCCCTCAACTCAACATTACTATTGACGACACAATCTGTCGGCTCACTGCAGATTGTGTCAACAGATTGTTGCTGAAATTGAATCGTGAGTAGGGCCTTTAACTAAAACCCGTTAATGACACCACGTCGATACCACTCCCTCAATGTTTTATTTCCGGATGTTTTTTTATCCCACACTAATATTTACTTGGGTAGATTAGATATACCTACGTGCATAACAAAAAAAAAGTACATTTGAGAAGAAGCCAAAACACGTCACCTACTTATTTAGGTAGGTAAGTACGCATATGCGTAATGTTTTAATTATGTTGTATCGGCGGTAGCCTACACATTTTAATTTAATACCCAAATTGACTGTCCGAAGTACCTACAGATATTATCTCAGATAATCAGGCGCTCAGATCCTTGAAGATGTCTAAAAAGTCTTGAGGATGTACAAGCCCATTTTTTGCAGTAGATAGCGTTTCAAACGTGATTGCAAGCCCATTGCCGCTAGTAAATGAAATTGTAGGTTAAGTACCGACTTATTAACTATGTTAGTACCTACCTACTAAAGGTTGAATCGGGCCAGACTGGACAGGTCTGTAGATTGGAAAATACAAGAAAGAAAAAAGCGTGAAAAGAGTGAACATTGGAAAGCAAGTGGAAACAAAGAAGATAAAAAAAAATCCGAAACATTTTCACCCAAAAATGTGGACCGGATTGAAAGTGGAAGGCGAGCTAGAGGTAGTGCAGTGTTTGACGTGACGCAAAATCGTTTTGAAAACAACTTTATATCGTACACTAGCTGACCCGTGCCCGCTTCGCTGTGCGTAAGACATTTCTAATACCATCGTGGACTTTTTTGTAGACGTTTTTAAGGTGTACAATACTGTAGTACATTATTTTGATATATCTCGTGGGGTTCAGCCAGCATTTGCAATGTAAGCGCAAAAAAATGTGTTTATTTACGACATCACATTAGAAACCTCTAAAATTATCAGTGTTTCTCTACTATATTATGCATGTATTATACATATAAACCTTCCTCCTGAATCACTCTATCTATTAAAAAAATCCGCATCAAAATCCGTTGTGTAGTTTTAAAGATATAAGCAAACATACATACATACATACATACGCGGGAAGCGGAAAGCGACTTTGCTTTATATTATGTAGTGATAGTGAAGCTGACCCGGCGAACTTCGTATCGCAATTGACTAATAATGTTTGAAGTTCCCGTTCCCGTTCCCGTTCCCGTTCCCGTTCCCGTTCTTAGGAACACACCTACATTGCTTAGACAACAGTGAACTTTATACAATAGCAATAAAGCTCAAATTGACTTTACGTTTTAGTTAGAAAACTTTTGTATGGGAAAAAAAGGGCTGTTTTTAGGGTTTTCTCGGCAATTATTCGAATTTTCTCACCTTTTAAACCTTCCCTAGACCTCCACGAACATTTCAAGACCAAGATAAGATAAATCCGTTCAGCCGTTCGCGAGTTTTAGCGAGACTAACGAACTGCAATTGATTTTTATATATATATAGATGAAAAAAATATTTATTAAAATAAAATACAGAGTGTATTAAAACGACTCTCTAAAACTAAACGTACACCTATCCTAAGGGATGTTTAACTTGTGACTAGACGATACGAATAGACGAAAAACTATTTTTTGATGTCATGTCATCATATATCATGATAGTGTCATAAAATTATTATGATAGACTGGCAATCATGAGCGCTAAATAACTTAATTCAACTCAAACAAACTGTTTTCATTCAGGCTACCCTGATTTTGGAAATATGCCAAATTATGAAGTTTGAATATGTCACTTTTTTTTTTTTTAGGGATTCGTACCCAAATGGTAAAAATTACTAAGACTTCGCTGTCCGTCTGTTTGTCACAGGGCTGTATCTCATGAACCGTGATAGCCAGACAATTGAAATTTCATAGATTATATATTTCTGTTGCTGCTATAACAACAAATACTACTAAATACAACTAAAAACAGAATAAAATTAATAGGTATTTAAGGGCTCCCATACAACAAACGTGTTTTTTGCCGTTTTTTATAGATATGTCCGACTCACACTTGGCCGGTTTTTGTGATTATCGATCAAGACGCATGGTCTGTCTGAACATCCAGTTTTAGTCTTTGGGAGTGGTCTAATTACTCCCAGTAAGTATGTCCGATGACACTCCCCTAGAATGCAGTTTTTCACCAGTGAAATAATTAAAAATATCGGTTCAGTAGTTTCGAAGATTACCTACACTCACAAATTCACAACAAACTTTACCACTTTAGGTCTAGTTTATAATAACAGTTTAAGAATAAGTATACTTACTTAATTTATTTAAGAGTAAGTAGGTACTTAATGTTGCAGTTTTAATAGTGCCGACGTAAAAGTGTACTGAAAAACTTACTACAGGCTATTTTTCCTACATAATTAGTTGCTTTCAAAAGGTATTACGTTTTAAAAAATCAAAAGAAGACCGTCTGCAATGTTTTGACCAATTGAAAAATCAAGAGACGATATTTTGTGAATAAACTATTAGTTCAACATAACTTTTGATTTTGACACGGGTCTTTAGCACGTTATTACCTTTAATTTACTTTCCCGATGTTTCGAACGTCGAAACGTCGAACGCCGAAACGATTCGAAACGGCGGCAAAGTAAATTAAAGGTAATAACGTGATAAAGACCCGTGTCAAAATCAATAGTTAGTTCAACATAAATACAATGTACCTAAATGGGAGCAACTTGGACTATTCTCTACACCAGTGTTCCGCAAAGTGTGTACCGCGGCACACTGGTGTACCGTGGTCATTAGTTGGTGTGCCTTGGAAAAATAAGGATATCTTATAAACGTATTTTTAGCATCCCTGTCAACGATTACTCCAAATTTAGACCGTCTATGCTCAATTAAACAGGCTCATGTTTCGCATTAGATACCTTTTCTGCAATTTAAAGTTTAGTTTTGTTGATTAATAATAAATATTATTTCGTTGATTAATAATAAATGTTGATTAATATTACTTAAAAACTGATTTTTAATTAGTGGTGTACCTCAAAAAATGTCGTTTTCCTAAATGTACCTTGGACACAAAATGTTTGCGGAACACTGCTCTACACAATAGAAAAAAATATGTACAACTCAAATCACCATGTAATATATATGTAAGCGCGGCCATAATCAAAAAAATATACGCTAATCGATTTTTTTAGAGAATGCCTATCTTGTTTTGGTCGATTGAAAATGTATTTCTATATCAAAACTGATATACGCAACTTCATAGGCCTCATTGGCGGAGTGGGTGCATGCCTGGCAGCCTGGATAAGACGCACGTGGTGCATTTTCAGTGGGATAAATGTTTGTTCTAGGACTAGATGTTGTGGTACCATGGTACCATGGTGTTCATAGTTGCTGTTACAACAGAAAATCATCGTGTCATGACTATGAGATTGTTGGATGTTGCTTGTTGTCAGTTGTCACCCGTGACAGACTGCAACGTCGTCGCATTGTAACGGAATCGATGTTCTATTAGTTTTAACCGATTCCCGTGCAGCAATTATTGGCATGGCTACCTAAGCCAAGTCTAATTAATCGCATGAGTGATTTTCGATCAGAACCATGGTATGAAATCGGATTTAAGTTCAATGCAATGGCATAAGCTGACTGACCAACATTGATTGGACATGCAGAGGCTATTTGTCGAATACTGATTATAATCATACCTAAGGGCCTTTTTCACGATCTTTATGTAAAATGTAGAGCATCTACTAACAAAACAGTATGATACCTACTTTATCTCATAGTTATTACATAAATTACATTACATAATACTACCATAAATTACATTACTTATTAATTATTGATCTGGTTATTACCATGCCGAATGGCAGTAATAAAATAAGATCGACTGTTATCTCAGGATAGACTTTCAGTCGCTCAGATATCTCAAGGGGGTAGTCATAGGCACGTCAAAACATTACATTACCACACCGTAAATTAAATAAGTACTTTAAAAAAATGATAATTAATTTAAAGATAATACGATAATTTTCAATAAGGACGCTCGATTTTTAGAGACAGACTTTGTCCTGCCTAAATTTTAGTAATCGCATAGAATCGCTTACTATTGTCCTTGCATTTTTTCCGTATTTTCTCACCATTTAAACCTCCTCTGAACTTCCACAAATATTTTAAAACTATAATTAATCGAATCTGTCCATCCGCAATTCATTTTTAACATAAAGAAGATTAGTATTATTCGAAATTAGGATATTAGGATAGGATATTTTATGGCGTTATTAGGTATGGAATATAACATCGTTCAAATGTCCGCCTCGGCTTTGCTTAGTGATACATATTCTGGAAGTCCAATTTTCGTTATTTTTTAGGAGTACCTACTAGCTACCTAGGTACTTGCGAACAAACAATGGCTTTCTCGGCATGCAAATGATGCTGATGTATCTCTGGTTGGTAATGCTAATGGCTCAAATCCGACAATTTGGCTTGTACACATATCCGTTCATCCAAAATTTCCAAACGTCAAAATGGTCGACCCCCGAGGCGGCGAGTGCACGCGAGGATAAAAATAACAACTGATCACTGTTTTTCAACCTGATATCATATAAATAGTATTTCGTTCATAAAAATAAAATAAAAATTGGCCAAGTGCGTGTCGACCAACGCGCAATGTAGGGTTTCGTAGTTGACACAGCTAACAATGTTATCCAAGTAATTTACAACGATATCTGTACTAAAAAACAAAA
The DNA here is from genome assembly GCA_912999785.1 of Hydriomena furcata. NCBI lineage: Eukaryota > Metazoa > Arthropoda > Insecta > Lepidoptera > Geometridae > Hydriomena > Hydriomena furcata. Next base: position 9,971,235 of record OU538821.1, read on the forward strand.
ATGTAATATGGGTATGCGAAAAATTTTTTACATCCTTTTAGGGTTTCTTGTAAACTACGAAACCCTAAAAACGAATATCGTCTCTTGACTTTTCGATTGATCATGGTTATCTTTTTAGTTATTGAAACCTACGAGTACCTAATTATGAAATTTGATGATACTATTAGTACCAGTTAGTATTCTTATAAGCGGCGATGGACTTGCAACCTATCACGTATAACTAACTACTGCAAAATGTGAGTATTGTGCCAAACGTAATGTATGGACGTGACTACCCCCTTAGGCATCCTCAAGGATTTAAGCGCCTGGAGATCTGAGAGTATGTCTACCGTACTTGGGGATTGCAGTCGTAATCCTACTTATTATATTGCAGATGATGATATTGATTGAACCTTCCTTGCTGATTTGTAATACAATATTAAACCAATAACCATAACCTATCTCGAGCGTCCATATTGAAAGGCCCATTTAGGTATAATGCTGTTCACATCCTGCAAGCGAATCCTACACATCGCCACCCCCCAAATGAGCAAAGAACTTTGAAGCCATTCAATAAATTGACAATAGAATTCAAACACAGTGAAATATGGTTCGAGTTCAACTAACAATGGGAGCTGCACGTTTCAGTCTTGATAAGTAGAATTTCTGCGAATCAAAGCGAGAAGAGAAGAGTACCTAGATATATAACTTTATAATTGAACCCCAGTTATAAGTGGAACATCCTTCAGAATGAAGCAATTTTATTTTAACCAGAAACATTCAACCCGTTTTATTTAGAGTGTATAAAAGCAAACTCAGTCATATTCTACTATATCTATAGTTTAGACTTTCTTTATTTATATTCGAGTAATGCACTCGTAACTAATACTTATATTAAAATTCAGCAACGAAATGTGGTAACTGCGGTCCGTATCGTGTCCTCTAGGAAGTCTCACTGTGTCTTTTATATAGAAACTAGCTGTCCCGACAGACGTTGTCTTGTCAAATGTCAATAATCCCACGGAAAAAAGCACTTTCCGTTTTTCCCGATCTTTACGCCACCCTTATCACTTAGGGGTATGAAAAATAGATGTTGGTCGATTCTCAGACCTACTCAATATGCTCACAAAATTTCATGAGAATCGGTCAAGCCATTTCGGAGGAGTACGGTAACTAACATTGTGACATGGAAATTTTATATATTAGATAAAATGTAAAAAGGTCTTACATATTTTCTGGATGATTTTTTATGGTGGAACTTTTTACTCACAGGATACTGTATGTTTTTGATGGAGGCCCACCTGCTTATACCATTTTCTCAGCTTAGCCGATCTCATCAACCTACAGAAGGCGGAACTGACTAAGCTGCCGGTTTCCTCACGATACTTTCCTTCACAGGTTTTTCAGCAGGTGAACATACATTTTTCAAACAGAAAAATCCATTAGTGCATGGACTCACGACAATTGGATCGAAAGTCGAAGTTCCTCTTAATAGGCCAACATGGCTAATTATATAAAGTTATTAAATTAAATTATTAAATAAAGTATAAATAGAGAGCACAACCGAATTACGAGCTAATTTGAAGTCCAAGAACCCACAGGCGACATAGCACAGAGATTCCAAAACAGTCTAACCGCAAAAGTGCTCTCACTATTTCGTATAACTCGCAATTTCATAATGAGATATTATTTTACAGACTATAGCTAACGAAAGTAGGTACTACACTGGAACTATTTGTAAACTTTTTACATGTTATTATGAATATGTTATGTCGGTGATTTGGCGTTGTTTGCTTGTTTATGGTACCTATCTTTGTTTAAGTTTTATCATTTAGGTACGAGTTTAAAGATTTCTTACTTAATTTATTTAAGAATAAGTAGAAGATACTTAATGTTGCAGTTTTAATAGTGCCGACGTAAAAGTGTACTGAAAAACTTACTACAGGTTTTTAATGTTTTTTTTCTACATCATTAGCTGCTTTCACAAGGTATTACGGTTAATATGTTTTCTGTTGAAAAATATTTTTCAATGACAGCTTTTGTAAAACTATGCAAACCATCGATCACCAGCGCGCTATCACCTGTCACATCATAAAGCATTGTCATTGGAACTTGACAAGTATGCAAAGTTTTTACTCAATCGAAGTATTTACTAAGGAGTTCCATGTGAGTGTCTGTTGAACAGCTCCTGACTCCATCATCAGATCAGCTCACTGTCACCATATTATAGCATTGTCACCAAAGTTACATAAGTTTGCGAAATTTCAGCTCAATCGGTTGGGGATTACTACTTCAAAATTGAGTTGCAAGATTCCACCCTAACAAAAATAGTTACATACATTGCAAGTTAAATAAAAGCTTGTACAACAATAAAGAAAACCGACGAACATGTTTCGACCAATCGAAAAGTCAAGGGACGATATTTGTATTTTAAGTTTTATTATGAAACTGTTAGTCTAAATTTAAATGGGTGGACCTTGGGACTACTTACCTAAATAATATTTAATTTTTTTATCAAATTCGGATCATTTTTTATCAATACATCAAAAATTTAGAACCTAAACTTTTTTCTGGTACGGTGCGGTGGTCAACGGTTGATGTAGTTTTGCAAAATTGAATGAAAATTGAATGAATGAAATAAAAATCTCCAACAGAAGAAAGACGCCGAACATTTAGACACGAATTAGAATTACGCCGCATTTAGAATTTAGATTTCTTAGTAATACCACCATCAAATTAGGTTATTCCAAGTATTCCAAGCGAATTGTGAGGTTGCCATGCTAATACTTATGAAAACCGCCATGATTGAAGTATGTTTTTTATCTAATATTTCTATGTGTGAGAGGTATCCCAGAATAACTTTTTCTCTTGGTTTCTTAAAACTTTGTAGGCTTCTTAATTATTACCGTGTACAATTGCAATATTACTTGCTTGGAGATGATTTATATATTTTCTTTGATTAAAAAAAGATTATAAGGGGGACCCATAATTGGCGGACTGCGGAACCCTAAAACCATGTATTAAACGTACGTAACGTACGCTATGTTTTGTCGTTACGCGTACGAAGGCACCTAGGCACTACTGCTCGAACAAAGTGCTTTTTTGTCTATTCAGATTTATCATTTTCGAAATTTTAGACTTGGAGCGATGTGTTTGCAACCTTTTACGAATGCAATATTTTTATTTCCCTATTTTTTCATAATTTTTAATTTTTTTTGACTACAAAATAAAAAAACTTACAAAAACTCAGAAACATAACAAAAAAGATTTTATCAACATATATATTTTACCTACACATCTGCAGTTATGTTTGTGAAACACTAACTGGAATTGAAAGCTCAACTGGATGTGTACTGTGTAGGCATCTAACTTGAATTTATGATAGGTAAATAGTACATATTCCATCAATGCAGGTGAAACCTACGTACGGTCAATATCGAACCGTTTTCGTAATATCTACAACAAAGTGTTATATCGTCGAGTGGAGATTGAACCCAAACGGAAAAAGTGGTTAACGTGTCTCCTCTAGGTTATTGAGGGGAAGGTGTGAGTTATAACATTTTAGGTTTCTTGTAAAATCTTTTTGAATTTCCTTAGCACTGTATGTATAATCTGGGGGCACGGCAGTGCCCCCGCCAAGTCAAGCAATAAAGCGGCACGGCTGTACCATCCTTTTCTCGAAGCAGTTCAGGCCACTTTCGACCCCCTATAACTTCGTTGTGGATAAAACTAGAAGCCTGAATTTTCAGTAACCAAGCAGTCACTATATAAACACGGTATATTTCAAATTTCATTCAATTTGAACCAGTAGTTTAAGAATTATAACCAGTCAAAGTTTCCTATTTTGTCACTCACTCACTCACTGACTGACTGACTGACCGATCATCAAAAGTTTAAGGCACTTCTAGCAGACATAGAAGCTTCAAATTTGAAACACAATTAGTGTTTAGTGTAAAAATCCTAAAAAAACCTGCCAAGTGCGAGTCGGACTCGCGCACGTCGAGTTCCGTACCATTATCTATAAATCACGTTTGTTGTATGGGAGCCCCACTTAAATATTTATTTTATTCTGTTTTTAGTATTTGTTGTTATAGCGGCAACAGAAATACATCATCTGTGAAAATTTCATTTTTCTAGCTATCATGGTTCATGAGATACAGCCCTGTGATAGACAGATGGACTGACAGACCGACAGACCGACAGACAGACAGACGGACAGACGGACAGACGTACAGATGGACAGACGGACGAACGGACAGTGGAGTATTTGTAACAGGGTTCCGTTTTTACTCTTTAGGTACGGAACCCTAAATAGTAGGGCTATCTACAAAAATAAATGAGATGCCATCAAAAACATAACTTGTAAAAAAAGCCAAGTCTCGCAACGCAACTCAGTTCTTCTACCGTAAAAAGTAGTGAGATCCATGTAATACCAAGTCGGTTAATTTATTCAGTCCCTAATTTAAGGGTCCTTCTGACTTATGTTATTACGTAATTAGCTAACATTTACATTTACATTTATTAACAGTTATGTTTTTGATGGCATATATATTTTTGTAAACCATTCAATTTATGTGTATGTTTTTATTAAATATTAGTTTTTAGGGTTCCGTACCCAAAGGGTAAAAACGGGACCCTATAACTAAGACTTCGCTGTCCGTCTGTCCGTCTGTCCGTCTGCCTGTCACAGGGTTGTATCTCATAAACCATTATAGCTAGACAGTTGAAATTTTAACAGATGATGTAATACTGTTGCCGCGATAACAACAAATACTAAAAACAGAATATAATAAATATTTAAGTAGGGCTCTCATACAACAATCGTGCTTTTTGTCATTTTTTATAGATAATGGTACGGAACCCGCGCATGGTAGGTATGCGCGAGACCGACTCGCACTTTGACGGGTTTTGTTTAGCTTCTTATTGTATTTTTAAACACGCTTTTTTATATAAGATTGTGTTGTATGTAAGTAACGGAATCTTTGAACGTGATTTTGACCTACTTCAAAACGTCGGATTATTTTGAAACTTTGCATACTTATTAAGGATCGATGACAATACAAAAATGTAAAAAAATAAAAAATGAAAATATAGCGTGTTTTTTATTTTTTTTAACTATATTTAATATTTTAAATATATAGTTCCACGTAAATACGAAGTCCAGAAACCAGTGTTCGTGTCGACGCCAAATGTTATAATTATAACATAAAAGCAATAAAAATCTGTAGGTATTGATGAATAATTCCGCGAGTCATATTCTATTTTTCCTTATGAGACCGGATAACGGTATTAGACGGTAATTGGTCATCCTCCGCTGAATCTACTTATAGGTTCAGCTTTAGGTGCACTTACAACTCCTCTTTGAGCTACTTCTTTGTCTTATCGAGTTTCCTTCCAGACGAGTGTCCTTTAACCGAATTACGATGTACCTACTCATCTTCGATCTCAACCCCCTCCGCCTCTGATATGAGTAGTAACTCTTTGTTCAAATCTTTGTCGGAGTCTGACAGACCTTTGCGAGATAACACCCAATACTAGGCTCGACATAATCTTGAGTCCTGACCTAAAACTAAGAATAGGTTTCCCTGAATGACAAAGAAATAACTATTAGGTACTATAATCAAAGCCTGAAATTGAGTCGATGATTAGATTCAGAAAGCGTGAATCTCTGAATACCTGTTTAGACGAATATTATACATTATAACTTATTAGTTATTTGGTCGCGAATACAATGACATCACTGAACCTCGACGATAAGACAAACAGAATCGTGTAGAGTATCTATACGACATCCGCGACTACCGGTCGTCATCACATGCATCGTTATCTCCATTTTATATAACTTTTATAGTAGGTAGGTATATCTTAGTGGACATTACTATGTCACGTACCCATTCGTTTGCGTGTGTTAGGCACAAGCATATAAAATAGGTAATGAGTTAATGTTTCACACAGATGATTTACAACGAGTGTGAACTAATTATAATCATAAAAACTGCTCTGTTTGTTCCTGTTTCCTTCTTTCGTCACTATTTAGAGATAGCGCTTCTAAGGAATTCGGTTCTTGTTTAACTATCGTATATACGCTACAGTTACTGGTCTGGATACTATTAACCTACATGAAAACCATAATTTTAGGTCGCGGGCATACACACCGTTTACAATAACCAAGCGGGTTTAATGTGTGTGGCGAATTTGGAGCTTTTTAAAGTTTACGAATTGCTTGGTTGCTAAACTGCCGATCACTTCGCAGCGATAATATACTTAAATTTCTCACTTCCCTCACACTCCCTGTGAGTTCGCCGCTTAATCTCAATCACATACTTTTTATATGCATTTTATTATTTTGGTGTCCGTACAGCTATGGTGTTGCAGCTGCTGCGTTTCGCAAAACTTAAATAAAAGTTAGTTTAATTGTACTTACAAAGTGAACGTGTCTACCGGGGCATCGGGCACCGCCACCAGCTCTAAGTTCAGGCAGCCAACTTTGTTTCGCACACACGTGCATCGCGAGGGACAAAATTTTAATGAAACCGAAAAATAAATATAATTGAAAAGGAGTAAGAAACTAAAAAAATATTTGAGCCTCATTTTTTACGAAGTCGTATCAAGTGGGTTCGTTTTCCGGGAGAGCGCGACGGCCGCTGCTGGGAGCGGCTGGATCGGAGTGGCGATGGCGGCGGCGACTGGCCGCGGTGAGCGGGATGACGATGTGATGCCAGCCAGGATGCGCCGCGCCTCTGCTGCTGCGCCTACCACCCACCTAAGCTCACAAGCGATAGCGATCGCTTACGCTTCAACCAAACTAACAAAAAAATCCCATTTACCACAAAAATATAGGACTAACCTACGCCTTGACACGAAATCGTGGTCATTGATTCCATATTTAAAATATCTCATTCTCAGGCCGCGGTTTCGCTGGTCACAAAATATCCAACTTTTATAGAAATCTATATCGGCGTGAATTATTCAGTAATATAAACACATCTGTATAGTAGGTAGTTACCTATACATAATCTAGTTTAATCAAAGTCAAAAATTCGCCATTATTCCTCAGCCATTCCTATCCTACAACTACCAACCTTTTAAAATTGGTACCTACACTACTAAAGATTTGGTTTATTCTACCTAATACAAGGAGGCTGACACAAGTCTATTTATTACAAACAGAAAAGGTTACAGTAAGTTACATTACATACATAAAATAATATATAAGATGACAGATTCTTACAAACTATTGCATATCATATTATGAGGAATATTCGCGAGCGCTAATGCTTGATGATAACACAAGCAGACGATCTGCAAAACAGAATAAGAAATCTAGGGTAGGTATATACACTACAACGACAATAATGAAGAAAATGATTGAGCGAACGTTCATCAGCATCCGCTACTCAATGCAGTCCATCAAAAGGGTAATCTAAAAGTCCTTTTCAATGGATACCTATAGAAATATGTAGCGCTTATATAGCTCTAAACCTGTTTCCTTTGGAGAGGCACTGGCTGTTATATTGCCTTGCCTCGCAGTGAGATCAAATTGCAGACATCTTAGCAAATCCGTTCAATAATTTAAGGGCGAATGTGTGTGAGTTTAAAACTATTTATGGCTTTGGTCAAATTTTTACCTACATCGCTATTTTAAAAATACTAAAAAGTAAAGTTACGGGCAATGAAAATGAGAATCAATATTTTAATTGGATTATGAGAAATTATTGTGAATGTTTAGATACTTCCCCATGTTATAGGTACCTACAATTCTGCCTCAAATTATAGACGAAATCACATTTATACTTTTTTCACATCACAATTTTCATTTCACACCAAACCTCTCTCAATCAATGACATACTCGTATAAAAATAAACTAAAATGATTTTTGCTTTCATCGTGTTAATTACTTTACCGAATCTACAATTTTCATCAAAAAAATATAGCTTGTTAAGCTACAAGCTATAGCTGGCCGTGGAATAACTAAGTAACTAGTTTTTTTCTTATTTCTTACTAGTTTTTACCAGCGACTTCGTCCGCGTAGATTCAGGAAATCTATTTTTGACGAGTTTTTCGTAAAACATTGATATTCCTCAAAATTAAAAATGAGTTGGGAAAAAAAGTAGCCTATGTCCGTCTCAAGACTTTCAACTATCTCCAATCCATATGGTAAATTCATCACAATCGGCCCAGCAGCGGTTTGGCCGTGATAATGTCACAGTCAGACAGACAGACAGAGTTACTTTCGCATTTATAATATTTGTCTAGATTTCTTCATTATGAAACGAAAGTTGGATGCTTTAACGATCTTAGGTAAAATGAAATTTCTGCCATATTTCAAGCCCACTTGTAAGCATAATAGGTTTCAACTGTACAAATCCCATAATCTTTCGACAGGTCACCTACAGTAAAAAGATATGAAGACCTCACTGCAAGAATGTAGGTAGGTACAGCACCTTTAGGCTGTTAGAGTTATAAATAAGTGTTTCCAGTTTAAAACTCCTGACCCGGAACACTGTAGGAGCCTTAAGGGGCTCCCAGTCGACGATTGCTCTTTTTCGAAACGAAAAAAGAAATACTTCTGAACAAGTCACATCTCCTATTTTTATAAGTATATTACTTCAGGTTCCTACCTAGATTTCTATTAAGCTGAAAACATAATAGCAGAAACTTTTCACGATAAAGATATTATTTCAAAATGATACGTTTTAGAATTTATGATCGAAATATTTTATATACCTACTATTAAAATCACTTGTGACTTATTGTTAAAGATAGGTAATATGTAGATCTAGATTTCTATTAGAGTAGATTTTTGATAAGTAATTATACATAATTTATATCATTAATTCATTCGAAAAGCTAAGGCGGACCATGCGCCGACGTGTGTTTGTCGTCATTGCAGCGGTCGGTAGGATTATTTATCGAAGTGATTAAAGATGGGTACATCTTTATTCACATATACTATACATTATAAAATAGGAGATATGGCTTGTTCAGAAGTATTTCTTTTTTCGTTTCGAACAAAAATAATCGTCGACTAGGAGCGCCTTAACTCAATCTTGAATATTTTATTTGCTGCCGTTCAACTTTCATAAGCCGGGATCTAAGCAATTTTAAAAGCACTTTCGGAAAAAATATGATTCTAGAAACAAGACACTTAATGTACCTACAGATAAGATTGTTTATACAAACGAATCGTATATTTAAACTTGTGCATAAGTAGGTATTTCCACCCCCACTAGACATCTTCAAAGGATCTAACCCTCGTATTCAAGAACGACACTATGAGAACACGCACCCACAGTGGACGAAATCTTTTTTCATAAACTCATAAAAATCACTTTATGCGTTGAGCGGCACTATGGCGCACGCTACCGTGTGCTTTTAGAGCTCAACTTTGGCTAGAGGCACACGACAATGTGCTTCTAGTCACACTATGCAGTGTCGCACAACATATAAAGTGATTTTTATGAAAAAAGGTTTCGTCCACTGTGGGTGCGTGTTCTCATAGTGTCGTTCTTGAATACGAGGGTAAGCGTCTGGAGATCTGAGAGAATGTCTACCGTACTTGGGGATTACAGTCGTGATCCTATTTATTTATTTATTTTTTTAAACCCATATGAATTTAATTTTTTTTTAATATACAGAGTGTAATAGGAAGACTGCCGAAAACTGAAATAATAAAAAAATACTGATGGACACTTCACACATCGCTATCTAGCCCCATACTAAGCAAAGCTTGTACTATGGGAACCAGATTACTGTTAGAATACTTATATACTGTTTTTTGTTAAAACATATGATTCATCACCCAGACACAAAACAAACATTCATATTCATCGCATATACAGAAGGCTAACAACTAAGTTGAAAGGCCAGTAATCTCTTGAAAATCGTTTCGAAGAGTAGACCCCTGATTCGAAGTGTGGTTAGCAGTGGCGGATTTACACATTTGCCGCCAGTAGGCTATTGATTGCACCACCTCCCACATCCCTAGATTATTTTTACCAATCCAACGATTTAGTTAAAAGCGGTGATTCCGATTGATTCCTGATTGGCAAAATCAGGAGGCATCTGTCCTGCAGTGGGACGAAAAAGGCTAAAGAAGTTTGAAAAAATTAACCTAAATTTGCCGCCCCTAAAATCTGCCGCCCTAGGCTCCAGCCTACTAAGCATGGTGGTAAATCCGCAACTGGTGGTTAGGCAGTTTATTTAATCTATCTAATGTGGCCTGTCTGTAGTCTGCGGTCTCCAGCCCAGCTGGCTTATTTCGTAAAAACCATGTTAATCATGTTATGGCTTTCAAAGCAGCAGGGCTATTTTGTAAAAAAAACTTGATTAACATGTTATGGTGTTAATGCAATACCAAATGGTAGCGTTGTTTAAATTGGAAGCGTTGGTATTATGGCATTCAGTATCAGTACCAATAAATAATCATGTTTTTACAAAAAAGCCTTGCCGTTTAGGTACTTATTCCTACATAGATTCTATAATAGTTACTATGGAATTGGTATTCTCATAATTTTTAGATAATACCTATTTCTTATAATGATAAAAATAGTTTTTACCAAATAAGCTGTAGTGACAGGTGACCTGTCACATCACTTGTCATCGGAACTTGAGAAGTATGCAAAGTTTTTACTCAATCGAAATATTTACTAAGGAGTTCCATTGTGAGTGTCTGTTGAACAGCTCCTGTCTCCATCATCAGATCAGCTTACTTTCACCATATTATTGCATTGTCACCGAAGTTACATATGTATGCGAAATTTAGCTCAATCGGTTGGGGATAACTGCTTCAAAATTGAGTTGCAAGATTCAAAATTGATTCCACCTTGGTTACATACATACATTGCAAGTTAAATAAAAGCTTGTAAAAATAATAAGTCAATCTACTAGAGTTTAAGAAACAAAATTAATTATTTAATCATATGCTTTACAAGAGCGAGCTAGAAAATAAAGAGGATATAAATAATTTTCAATTAGACTCTAAATGCTACGACCTAATAAATCTTGGGATTTTCATTTTTCATATCATATTTCATTACTTCATTTTTCATATTTCATAAAGAACTGAAGTGAAGATCTCAGCTTTTTACTCCTCTTTAGATTATTTAAGGATAAGAAACATAATCTGAATTTAATTTGGTGTCTAGTGTAGTGTAGTCTTAGTGTAATAATGTAAGTTTATAAAGATATTAAGTAGATATACCTATAAAAAAATATTTTCAAAATTTTATTCTACGACTTCTTGTACATTACTAATATGTATTATGTATATTATGCCAAATTACAGCTTTCTAAAACTGACAGTCTCTGAGCTAAACTGCGGACGGACGGACACGGCGAAACTATAAGGGTTTCTTGTAGACTACGAGACCCTAAAAAGTAGATATTAATGTATTTAAAAATATAGTACATATCTGTACAGGGTATATAAAGACGACTCCCGAATACTAAAAGAACAAGCATACCTACCTCTACCTGCTATTAGTGAAAAACAAATTGCTTAATCTTGAAGGATGTTAATTTTGTGACTGTTTTCGGTAGAAGTCTTATACACCCTGTATAAGTATTTTATCAGTTTAGCATAAGCTATGCTTTGTTTGGGTCTAGATGACATTATTTGAAATTTCCAATAATATTTATATACATTTACTAGCGACCCGCCCCGGCTTCGCACGGGTTTAATACATATAAACCTTCCTCCTGAATCACTCTATCTATTAAAAAAACCGCATCAAAATCCGTTGTGTAGTTTTAAAGATATAAGCATACATACAGACGCGGGAAGCGGGAAGCGACTTTGCTTTATTAGTATACTAGCGACCCGCCCCGGCTTCGCACGGGTAGCATGTTATTATACATATAAACCTTCCTCCTGAATCACTCTATCTATTAAAAAAAACCGCATCAAAATCCGTTGTGTAGTTTTAAAGATATAAGCAAACATACATACAGACATACAGACGCGGGAAGCGGAAAGCGACTGCTTTATACTATGTAGTGATGACTAGCTGACCCGTGCCCGCTTCGCTGTGCGTAAGACATTTCTAATACCATCGTGGACTTTTTTGTAGACGTTTTTAAGGTGTACAATACTGTAGTACATTATTTTGATATATCTCGTGGAGTTCAGCCAGCATTTGCAATGTAAGCGCAAAAAATGTGTTTATTTACGACATCACATTAGAAACCTCTAAAATTATCAGTGTTTCTCTACTATATTATGCATGTATTATACATATAAACCTTCCTCTTGAATCACTCTATTTATTAAAAAAAACCGCATCAAAATCCGTTGTGTAGTTTTAAAGATATAAGCAAACATACATACGCGGGAAGCGAAAAGCGACTTTGCTTTATACTATGTAGTGATAGTGATAGTGATGTAGTGATTTACTAGTAATGTATTTTATCACATGTTCCGTCTCATCCGTCTCTACAATTGATCGCATAGCCCAATAGACACTTAAAGATAAAGCCATTCTAAAACAAAAACATACAATAACGGTCAAGATTTTTACACTATTTTAGGCACTCTTTCAAAACTTAAATGTCGTAAGTAGATCTCAAATAAACCTTTTGCGTTACTGACTGACTGATCTCACAACCTAAACCACCATAAAATTAGGATGGTATATTCCTATTAGCTCGTAATAAAAAAAAACACGGTAGACATACTCTCAGATTTCAAAGCGTCTGGATTCTTGAATATATCTAAAGGTATAATATAGTCAGAGCCACGTCGAAACATTACATTTGGCACAAGTCCACATTTTGCAGTAGTTATCACACATAAAGGAATTCCCGAAATCAAACCCCTATATGAAGATGCAGCGTTAGTTGACGTCTGTTTGGAAATAACTTCACTTGAGCGAAGTCTCGAGTGAACTCGAGGTACTCTATTCCGTAATCATTTTAATGAATAACGTAATGGATAGCAAAGTTGAAGTTTTCTACAAATATTAAGTTGCGTTTCTGATCGAGCAATTCTCGGTTCAAGAAAGTTGACTGAACGATATAAATGTAGTAACTACCAACATATAGAGCTTTGCATACTCTTAGGTATTTTTATTATAAGCAGCTGCTTATAATAGATAGATAGATTTTTGCTCGAATAGTGGACCTCATTTTTTCATCGGTTGTAAATACAACCAAGTCTGCATCAATAACAAAAAATCGCAGGCAAGTAATATGCACTAAGTACCTACTTAGATTGTGGTCGAAAGTTGGTCAAGAAATTAAATCCGAATGTTGGTCAGAAGCTGGTTTATTTGGGTCGCGACTCGTGGTCCCACTAATTTGACCCACTGGTGGGACAGTGTGTCGATTTAATGGGCTCGTGGTCCCACTGTTTGGTGGGACCATCAGTCAACGTAATGCAGTCGCTCGTGGTCCCACTGATTTGGTCATAAGGGCTACAACACAAATATATTTGGTGTAGTCTCAGTAGTCCGGTTGACTTAACTGTAACCGGACTACTGAGACTAAATTTAAATTAAATTAAATTTTTAAATTAGTTTTAAATTCCAACTTTCGCAAACGTTATTAGTGCGATGTCTTTCGCTAGATACACACCATTCTCTTACAAATTTTTCAGATTTGACATAATATTTATCAAAGTATGCCATAAACACGTTCATTTTCTCCATGTTCATACATTCAGTTTTGATGTATTCCAAACCTTCTTGAATGAACTCTTGCGGCAAAAGGGGAAGAGCAGAATATAATCCAACTATTCTTTTATAGATTTTTGCTTTTAGACCTAACGTTTTAGCTTTCTTGTAAATGCTCCGCACGAAATGGGCGTAACATCTTTTAATAATTACGGTAGGACATTCAGAAAATATTACATCCAAAGCATTGGTAGGAGCAATTTCAAAATCGGCGTGAAGTTTTATAGGATTCCATTCTGGAAATCGTGTCTTAATGATGTCAAATAATGCGAAGTATGAGTTTTCTTTTTTGTCACTCATGAGAGCAAAAAATAATGAAGAAATTTTTGTTTTGTCAGTAGTACTCCCCGTGTCTCCATGTATCACCATTAGCTGATAAAAAGGCTTGGGAGTGCTTTTAAAGGTTGCATCAAAAAAAAAATTCATCGGTAATTGGTAATAATTGCTCAGTTATTTATTTATTATTACAATTTTATAATATATTGTGAATTGTGACTAAAAAGGCCAGTATCTCAAGTGACTAAAAAGGCCAGTATCTCAAGTGGCCTGAAGAACTCACTTTAATTCAAGTATTTACTCTACGTATAAACTTGATGCAGTGGGGCCACGAACCTACGATTTTAACTATGACTGGTAGTCCCACTAAGCAGTGGAACCACGAACCCATGATTTCAGGGATAGTGGGACCACGAGTAATAGTGGTACAATCCCAGTGGGACCACGAGTCGCGACCCGTTTATTTCGCAAAAATCTATGATTTTCATAGATACGAATATGAGTCGAATGTAGAGAATACCAATTTTATTGTAACTATATATTATAGAATCTTTGTAGGTATCTAATCTATTCTCATAACCATGAAAATCATAAATATTAGAGAATACCAATTTCATTGTAACTATTACTTACCTATTACTTACCTTACCTAATCAATTCCCATAGTTATAGAGTATACTAATGTCATAGTAACTATTCTCGAACCTATGGCTATAATAATGATAGATTTTTACGAAATATGCAAGCTGGTCTGACAAATTCACTTTGTATATTTAGATTTAACGACTGGCCTCACAGCTCGGTTGGTAGTAACTCTGCCTTCTGCGCTGTAGGTTGTGGGTTCGATCCCCCACCCAGGGCAAATATTTGTGTGATTAACATAGATGTTTGTTCTGTGTCTGGGTGAATAAGTATGTATTTACAAAAAAAAAGTATTTACGTATTCTATCAGTTATCTGGTTCCCTTATTACACGCTTTGCTTAGTTTGGGGCTAGGTGGCGTTGTGTGTAAAGTCCACCAATACCAATATATATTTTCAGTATCTAAATAGATAGTTAAAGAGGTAAAAATTTATGTCTTGTAAAGGATAAACTAAAAGTCTACTGGATAAATTTTAAGAGTTCTTTCACATATCAAAAGCTACATTATAAGTAAGTACCTAACATTAGTTATTTTTATTGTCAAAAAAATTATAGATCTTTACGAAAATTCCAATAATGTATTCTATCAAAAACTTGCCAATAATCTTTATTAGTACACGCTTGTGAAGCTGGGGCGGGCAGCTAAGTAGTTAATAATAAGTATAGTTCGCCATGCGTTTCGATCGCTTGATTTTAACAGTAGTACCTAATTGGTGGCATTATTTTATCACCCCAATATAGGTAGGTACTAACTGAGTAAAAAGGGCTTCACACACAGCAGCTATAATGTAAAGACGTACATTATAGCACGGTACATCTCATTTCATCATTCCATAGAAATCGTCAGGAGACCACACACGACAGCTTAACATTTTAAAACTATACATCCCGGTATGTAATGTACATTAATATAAATTATAGCTGCCGTGTGTGAAGCCCTGAAGGGGCTCCCAGTCGCTGATTGCTCTTTTTCGAAACGAAAAAAGAAATACTTCTGAACAAGCCACATCTCCTATTTTTATAAGTATAATACTTCAGGTTCCTACCTAGATTTCTATTAAGCTGAAAACATAATAGCAGAAACTTTTCACGATAAAGATATTATTTCAAAATGATACGTTTTAGAATTTATGATCGAAATATTTTATATACCTACTATTAAAATCAACTTGTGATTTATTGTTAAAGATAGGTAATATGTAGATCTAGATTTCTATTAGAATAGATTTTTGATAAGTAATTCTAATTATACATAATTTATATCATTAATTTATTCGAAAAGCTAAGGCGGACCACGCGCCGACGTGTGTTTGTCGTCATTGCAGCGGTCGGTAGGATTATTTATCGAAGTGATTAAAGATGGGTACATCTTTATTCACATATACTATACATTATAAAATAGGAGATGTGGCTTGTTCACAAGTATTTATTTTTTCGTTTCGAACAAAAACAATCGTCGACTGGGAGCGCCTTAAAACACGATCGATCTTATGCTTTTCAAAGAACAAATTATTTCAATTTGACACATAAAACATTCGCAATCAAATAGACGAGACCTAAGACAAATCCTAATTTTAGAACTCTCACTTTATATGGTACTTACCTGCATTCATATTTTAATAAATTTAGAAAAGATTTTTTAGACAACAGAATTGCCACCATTATCTGGAATCGGGAAACAAGTCCCATAATCCGGTAAATGGAAATTTTCTGACATAACTTAGGTACCTACTAGACTTGGTATTAGATTTAAAATTGAAATTGGCTCGCGCTCCGCCGCCCCGTGTCGCGGCCGTGTCGTCGCTGCGCCTGGTACGCTCCGTGGAATCTGACAGCCGTGCGGTCAAAGTGTAATTAGGAAAAAATCTGATTCAACCACAGAATAAGTTTTCTGTTGAAAAATATTTTAAACTAGCTGTCCCAACAGACGTTGTCCTGACAAATTCTTTTTTTTTTTCCTTATGAAACGTTCATCAAGGTTCTCCTGATAATAACGAATACAACAAAAAAGGAATTAGCGAAATCGGTTCTGCTGCTCTCGAGATTTGCGCTTAGCAACACATTCAGCGATTCATTTTTATATTATAGAAGATAGGTAGACAACCAATTTTTTTTTTAAATATTTTGATTTATTTATTTATTTATTCGAGCACCAGCGCGCTAGCACCTGTCACATAATAAAACATTGTCATCGGAACTTGACAAGAATGCAAAGTTTTCACACAATCGAAGTATTTACTAAGGAGTTCCGTTGTGAGTGACTGTTGAACAGCTCCTGACTCCATCATCAGATCAGCTCGCTGTCTATATTATTGCATTGTCACCGAATACATAAATACTTATGTTAAATTTCAGCTCAATCGGTTGCGGATAACTACTTAAAAATTGCGTTGCAAGATTCCACCCGAACAAACATAATTACATACAAACTTATATTGCAAGTTAAATAAAAGCTTGTAAAAAGTTAGTTCTTAGTAAGTGCATAATGTCCCTATTAAAACAATATTCGTGCAATCAAAATACTATAGCCGCAATTTCGACTACCTTGGGGGGGACATTTGTCCTGCGACATCACCTGACCGCGGGACATCGCCTGGCATGTCCCTACGCTACGACACTCCAAATGCGGCTATAACACTATTTTATGAAGGATTTATAGGATGTCCCAAACTGGACACCGCATTATTATTATAAAAGCGAAAGTAAGTAGTAGATTGTCACGGTCAAATCGCTCTGGGCCGATTGTGATGAAATTACACGGACACAGGCTACTTTTTTCCCCAAAATTTTCTTTCGATTTTCAGGAATTTCAATGTGTAACTATAAAATTCGTCAAAAATCGAATCTACGCGGATGATGTCGCGAGTAATGTAAAATATTATAAACTAGCACAGTTTATAATATTTTACATTCAAATACTTAAATGGAAAATGATGTCGGTCTTACTCGAAATAGATAACACCAGGGTACGCTGCGAATCTGGATCTATTGACGTTAAGGGGCTGTATGTCGACGATTGCTCCTTTTCGAAACGAAAAAAGAAATACTTCTGAACAAGCCACAACTCCTATTTTTATAAATATATTACTTCAGATTCCTACCTAGATTTATATTAAGCTGAAAACATAATAGCAGAGACCATTCACGATAAAGATGTTATTTCAAAATGATTTTTTTAGAATTTATGATCGAAATATTTTGATACCTACTATTAAGATCAACTTGTGATTTATTGTTAAAGATAGGCAATATGTAGATCTAGATTTCTATTAGAATAGGTTTTTGATAAGTAATTATACATAATTTATATCATTAATTTATTCGAAAAGCAAAGGCGGACAAAGAGAAAATGGTTATTGAGGGGTGGGTAAAGCTACCCTTATTACTTGCCTACGTAGGTACCAGCAACGCGATCTCATAAAAACTGTCTACCTAATACCTAACTAATAATATATATACATATTTAAGGTTTTTAATATATCTTGATCATATATGGAACCATGACAAACCCTTTCAATAAATGTCGAGTAAATATTTCATACTAATAAGCTGACCCAAAGTTGGGTACCCCGCTAATCGGTCGTAATCCAGCGCAATGACCCTACCTACCATTAGTTGACTCTGTTCCTCACACTGAGACTATAAAGCGTTTATAGTGGGGTTTACCACTAGGTAAGTGACTAACTAAATAGTAGGTAAGTACCTACTAGGAACCGTGCATAGTCTAGAACAGGGTTTCTCAAACTTATTGATCCACTATTCTCTATACCATCAAGAACACGGCGAACCTCTTTAAAAAAATACAGCCTAAAGATAGGCATTTTATTTAATAAAAAAACTAAATAACATAGGTAAGTATGTACATAAATTCATGTGATTCAGACCACACACCACACAGTCAGCTTGAGGAGCGGATCTGCGAATATTTCCAACAATTATTTGTGTTGTTAAAATCATCACCGCCATTACGTAAATTATATCGCGTACCTACCCTTTAAGTATCCTATGACGCAATGGCGTACTCCCAGTGGTACACGTACCTACCCCACTTTGAGAAACTCTAGTCTAGAACGATATTGGTGGGAAGTGACTCTAGATCACTTTATAAACGTATTGTCGGGCTCTCATGCAATTGTTACCTTTGTGCAAGACTCAATAATAGCAAGGACTTGCGCGACCGACGACTCGCGCTTTCAGCCCTCGTTAACTTCAACCGAGTAGGTACTTGCATTCTATGATGGCAGATAAACGCGGATGTTATCACTTTAATAAAATTGTGCGGACTTTGCTCTGACTACGATTAAGATTTCTTAAATGATTTTACCACATAAATCTAGATCTGAGAGGATGTCTGCCATGCCATGCTTTAATATTTTAGCCATGAAGTTATTATTTCTAATAACTTCTCTGTATGCACAAAACCATTGCTTTGTTCTCAAGTAGAAAGGTAGACTGCCTATCTGATAGGAGATTATCAGTTCTCCATAAGCACTCTCAGATGTGAGAGGGCATAAGAAATTTTAAATTTTGCAAATGTTAGTATAATTATAATTAATGTCTAGGAAGTAATTTAATGACACTAGTTTCGTAAAGTAAATTTGGCTTATTTTGTATACACATTTATGGCATATTTATGTATTTTGTATACACTCTATTTTTATGCATTTTGAGGTCAGTCAGTACACCGACCTCCAATACAACCAAGGTAAAAATTGTTTTAATTAGCATTGATCAAATAATAAAATCGAATGAGAAGGTAATAACGAGTAGATAGATAGGTATATTAAAAACGTAGGTAAACAACGCAGTATGAAAAATAATCACCATTAGATAAAAATCTTTGCAAAACCCATAACTACTCGTAAAACCATAAAATATATAAGTTCTTTCTTCGTCCATGCTGTATAGATATACCTACTAGATATTTTTTCTATTTTGCTGTTGGTATTTCCGTTTTGTTCAGTCAAACGCCGAAACTTTTGTTTCTTTTTCTTTATAAGGTAATGCAAACACTTTTCAAATATCTTTTAAATAAGTGTCCCTGTCGTCTCGTCACTCGTCGTAGTCGTCGTAGTCTTTACATAGTTCGTATTTATTGTGAACTTTGTTATTGTAGGTACGCAAGTTTGAAGTAAGTAGGTATTTATTTGAGAGTGGTTTGTTCCATCAGTGTGTAGTGTGTAGCATAGCATTACACTGACTTCTTACTGCACTCGTCCACAAAACTCTTCCATCACTATTGTCATTTTAGGGTTTCGTAGTCTACAAGAAACCCTTATAGTTTCGCCATATCGGTGCTTCCGTCCGTCCGCAGCTTAGCTCAGAGAGTTTAAGTCCAAGAAAGCTGTAATTGGCAAGAATATATTTATCGGTCACGTCAACAAAGTGGTACAATAACATTTTAAAAAAATATTTTCTTTAAGTTACCTTCTCTACATCTGCACCATAATCTACTTAATACACTTAAATTTACCTTATTTTTCTCGCATACCCATTCAGGGGTATCGTTGGATAGGTCTTTAAAAAATATTATGAGTTTCTGAAGACAACTTTAAGGAATTAAGGGATCCGTTTACTCATAAACTAGATTTAAACTTTTTAGTACAAATATCGTTGAAAATTGCTTATATAACGTTGTTAGCTGTGTAAACTACGAAATCCTACATTTCACGTTGCTCGACACGCACTTGGCCAGTTTTTTTTTATGTACCTATACTTATTTGTAACCCTTTCGCAATATTAATCTTTTCTTGAAGTCGTCACAGTATTATAATATTAATAAAAGTCACCAATTTTGTTTAAAATATCATTGTACCTAGAGGTAGAGATTTTTTAATAGGAAACATTACAGTAAACTGGTAGGTACCTAATACCTATTGTAAAGCCTAATTTTGATGACTAGCAGTCGTCGCACGGGTGCAAAAATGATTTTATGGCAATTTTTTGTTACACCTTCAGTAATTATTAAAGTTTTAGTTTTAGTCCCCAATTTTTTGTAGTAATAAATAAAGCTTATTTAGGTACTTAGAGATAAAGTAGCATTACAATGGTGAAAGAATTTTTGAAATCGGTAAGAAGTTTTAGTTTTTACAAGCTTTTATTTAACTTGCAATGTATGTATGTATGTAACTATGTTTGTTAAGGTTAAATCTTGCAACTCAATTTTGAAGCAGTTATCTCAAATCGATTGAGCTGAAATTTTGCATAATTATGAAACTTCGGTGACAATGCAATAATATAGTGACAGTAAGCTGATCTGATGATGGAGTCAGGAGCTGTTCAACACTCACTCACAACGGAACTCCTTACTTCGATTGAGTAAAAACTTTGCATACTTGTACACAATAATACAAACCTCCTCTTTATAATATTAGTAACTAGCGACCCGCCCCGGCTTCGCACGGGTAGCATGTTATTATACATATAAACCTTCCTCCTGAATCACTCTATCTATTAAAAAAAACCGCATCAAAATCCGTTGTGTAGTTTTAAAGATATAAGCAAACATACATACATACATATTACATACAGACGCGGGAAGCGGAAAGCGACTTTGCTTTATACTATGTAGTGATAGTAGTATATACATATAAGTAGCTACTTAAGTAACCTACCTGTAATGTGAACTAGAAATGTAGTTAGTTGCTCGTAGCTAAAGCTGGTACTTATACCTACATGTCTATAACAAAACTTCAAAACGAATTTTCTTTACACAAAAGACTGAAAAGAGTTCATAAAACCTCCTTATATTTTAGAAAGAACATCTTACAATGTCCGATAAAAATAAGCGGCTTAGTGCTAACCGAGCTCGCAAAATCAGGGTTCCGCACCAGAACTTAAATCTCATTTTATTCTATACCCTAATCTATAACCCTTTTGAATTATATTTCTAAGGTCATTGTTTCACAACAAAAAAATACTTTTTTCTTATTTTCTAGTATTTAAATTAGGTAAGCGTGTTGAAAAAACATTCACCTATCACAATGTCAAATGAAAAAATAACTAAGTTAACGTAGATGAAATGAAACATAGGATTTCAGGACTATTAGGTACCTACACAATAACCAAAAATCCTTTCAAATCAATCCATCGTGTGTTCGGAGCAATCGGTTAAAAAAATCGGTGCAGTGTAGGTAAGTAGGGCAATAGACCTGGTTGTGATGCGTACCCCGGATTGGGGAATTTTAAAATTTGACAGTCAATAACTAGCATCGACTACAAAGATAGCAAATAAACTTGTTTTAAAGTCTATAGTTATTACAATTCTTTGTCTATGGTCCGTTTTGATTAGTGACAGTTGTGGTGCGTTATATCTATCTCTAGATTGTTTTGCACACATCAATGATTTCTCGCTTTTTAGGGTGCTATGTGCTGGGGTGATGCCGCTATAACAACAAATACTAAAAACAGAATAAAATAAATATTTAAGGGGGGCTCCCATACAACAAACGTTATTTTTTTGCCGTTTTTATAGATAATGGTACGGAACCCTTCGTGCGCGAGTCCGACTCGCACTTTTCCGGATTTCTATTTAAATATGAATTAATTAATAAATAAATATCGCCTCTTACAAAATCTTTGCATAGCCAAAGAGATAGATAAATACTCTATTCTATGTTGTTTCAAAATCGTCGTTATAATCATTTTTCAATATATACCGACTATTTGAAAATTAAAATGTTAAAGTGCACAGCCAGTGCTCTTGCCCTAGTAGGTATGTCAATTAGAAAATATCAGACGATTACTGTTTTTTTTTAGAATCATCAATCAATAACTTACTACCATGTAGGTACATATACATACCAGGTCATGTGTTATCTTTTAACGGATAAGGTTATCAATGAAAACAAAGTAAGTAGGTACCTTCTCAATATAAAATGGGAGTTTAAACGTGGTTTTCGAATGTAGATTATTTTAAACAGTTTAGAAACAAGTAGGTAAGCTTATAAAGATCAATGTCTGCCAGACCCACCACCCAATTAAGCTAGCATACCTATACCTACGTACCGGTCGGTGGGGTCATTATAACAATCTTGGCGACATCCAAATCGATTAAAACTTGAAAGGGGGTCTTAGGTTGAGAAGTTTTGCCTTCTGAGTCCAAACGTTTTATAGTTTATCACCGCCCCTCGATTACGTGAGTTTCTATTTCTATGCAATTAATTTCAATCATATTCTATTTGAAACTGAAAAACTGTTTTAGAAAAAAATAATCACGATTCTAATCCCCAAGTGCGGTAGACATCCTCTCTGATATCTAGGCGTTCAGATCCATGATGATATCTAAAGGGGTTAGTCACATCCGAACATTACATTTGGCACACATGCCCACATTATGCAGTACCAACATGTCAAAAATTAGTGGCAATGATGGTTTGTTCAGTTGCTAATAAGCATAATCGTAAACCAGCTATATTGACCGGTATCAAATAGAAGCTGATTGAAATTGATTCCATCAACATTTACGAAATCGTGGGAGAGATTGATAAAATGACCGTTGCGTTGTAACAGATAACGGTCATTAACCTAAATAATTATAAAAATAATAAATAGGTTCAGAACTGTAAATTCAAAGAAACAACTAGGTACACGACTGAAGACGTGCCATCATAATATTACGATAGAGATCAGTAGCTAGCTAATTATTGACAAAACAACGAACAATGCTAAAAAAATCAGGTTATTTACAAAACATATATACACAAAATCATACTCTGATATTATGTTTAAATTTAAATAAAACGAAGAAAAAAATTACCACTAATAAAATATTAAGAGGTATTTTAGTACAAAGTAAATTAGAAGAAATCTTGCTGAATAGGTAGAGTTAGCAAGTTTTCTTCTGTTTACCAGTGAACGGAAGTAGTTTTGAAACTTCTTCCTTTAGCCGAATCATTCATTTCAATTGGATGAGGATTAATTTTCTTAATTAAAAAGTCAAGCTCCCTTTTGTAAGTTGCCTAAGTTTGATGAGAGCCAGCAGAAGTATCTGGGAAGCGGGTAAACCGATAGGATTGTGTGGTCTATACAAGGTGTCTCACGGCAATGCTTTCTTTATTTAAGGTGGCTATTTCATTTATGACAGCTCGCATTTTTTGTACTCTTCCGTATTCTGTGGCCGCACACTACGAATAGTGCAAACGCACACATTGAAGCTACTTCACACTTCATTTACCAAGACTAAATAACTAGTCTTGATACTTGAAAATATTTGGTGGTATATATAATAGTTGTTTATATAGGTATGTCATATTTTTATAGGTAGGTATGTACTTAATAATTTTATAGGTTGCACTTGACAAAAATAAAATAAATATAGAAAAAAATAATATATATTATAAGACAGGTTACAAATCGTAAAGTGCTACTACACAGTTACTAATATTTGACTGTGCAAAAAATATTTGTTAGGTAGATACTAATAAAATACATTATGACAAAACGGTAAGTATCGTTTTTTTACAAGCTCTTATTTAACTTGCAGTTTATATACATATTTATGTATCTATGTTTGATAAGGTGGAATATTGCAACTTAATTTTAAGCAGTTATCCCCAATCGATTGAGCTGAAATTTTGCATACATAATATGGTGACAGCGAGCTGATCTGATCATGGAGTCAGGAGCTGTTCAACGGAACTCTTCACTAAATAGTCGAATTGAGGCAAAACTTTGCATACCTATCAATCTCAATGACAATGTAAAATTATGGTACTAGCGAGCTGGTCTGATGATGGAGGTCGGATGTAGCCATCGGAACTCCTCAACTACACAACATAACTACGTCGCGTTTGGGCTCGTTATTTTTATCTTGACGAGAACTAGAGCAATAGAATTTACAAAAGCTTGATTTAAAAAATATATTTTTAATAAAAAAACTTATTGTCATCTAAAATCGATGACGGCACCGTCAACGTTTCGAGTACCACTCACAGAAAGTTTTGAAAGTGAAATACTGATAAAATATGTGGTATGCTTTTGAATATTGTGTGCGAGCTATGATCTCGAAGATCCATAGACCGCGCGTAGCGAGGGTCAACAAGTTCTGGAATTAAACAGTTATTGTAAAATTTTACTAAATAACCCTCCATAATATTTTCAATCCAGAAAAATTAAATATGAATTTGTAAAAAGATATGACCAGCTCTTTTTAAAAATTCATATTTTCCATTGTATTTGTACTAAATGACATCACAAACCCGCAATACTTTTTAAGACTATCCAAAGACATGGAGAGTATGCAAGAAAAAATAAAACTTGAGAGGTGTCAAGGGACACCCGGATGGAACGAAGTTCTCACAAAATAACGTGGGACAAGGGAAGGGGAATCAACTTTGACTTCGACTTCAACTTCGACTTCGACTTCGACCTCGACCTCGACCTCGACCTCGACCTCGACCTCGACCTCGACCTCGACCTCGACCTCGACCTCGACCTCGACCTCGACCTCGACCTCGACCTCGACCTCGACCTCGACCTCGACCTCGACCTCGACCTCGACCTCGACCTCGACCTCGACCTCGACCTCGACCTCGACCTCGACCCCGACCTCGACCTCGACCTCGACCTCGAACACGACCTCGACCTCGACCTCCACCTCCACCTCGACCTCGACCTCGACCTCGACCTCGACCTCGACCTCGACCTCGACCTCGACCTCGACCTCGACACAATTAATAGATATATATATTAATAGATATACTATAGCAAAAAAGTGTCGTGACAACTTTTCGTGACAACTTTTCGTAAGATTTTTTTCCGTCTAGCCCCCTTTCACAACGCGCAATAAGGAACTTCGTTCCAAAACATCTGAAAAAAATACCACATTGTCGGCGTGACTATTATGTATATTCATGCCAAATTACAGCTTTCTAGTACTAAGAGTATCTGAGCTAAGCTGCGGACGAATGGACGAAAATGGCAAAACTATAAGGGTTTTTTGTAAACTAAGAAACACTAAAGAGCACTTTCAATATTTCGAATTAAACAATTTTTCAGGACACTTTATTATTTTTTTAAATATTTAATTATTTGCTTCATGTACTTAAACTTAAGTATATGCCATCAAAAACAACTTGTAAAAATTAAAATAAAAAGCTTCGAAACCAAACTCGATGAAACGCATCTTCTACAAAAAAAAATCATCCAACTCTTTCAACAAATCATGCATTGTACCTAACCTTCATCTGTGTGGCTTGCACTAAATTCTTCAAGGCAATATACAAATGTTATCATTACTTTTGCATGTCCAGTATTTTACCCCGGTATACCATTATGTAAATTCGAAGAAAAATGTGACGTGGACGTGCTTCCCCGAGCGCGTCTGAGCGCTAACTGACGTGCCGACTTGAGGTGAATGTGAGTTTTGTATGGAAAAAATGTATGGAGAAGTTTTATTGCATTTTATATTGTTCATAAATGAAAAAGTAAATTATTTGAAAACAAGATAATGCCACGCGGTATAGAGGAATATAAAATCTACAATTTCGTATTATTTTGAAATAAAAATATGCTGTGGATTTAAAGATATTGGTACCTCACCAGACCCCATTTTTCGACATTTTCAGCGGTTCTTGCGACGGTAAAAACGGGTTTTTCATTGAAAATGTTGTATAGAACTAGCCAGTTTTTATTATCTACTATTAAAGATGAATATATTATCAGTAATTTTGTATCATTATATCCTCACAATTGTGATTCCTGGTTTTTAAATCGGTACCTGAAATACATTGATTTTCGTGAATACGTCCTTAAAATATCCTATGTACAATATTTATGGAACTTTCGCCGCCGTGAGACATCCTGTATAATAATGACATAAACTGATAGGTATTCATCATAGAATTTTCAAAGCACTTATTATCACAAGTTGATGCATTTCGGAGGCAGACTAGGGACATTGGTCCTTACCCTTACAAAGAGACGACTCTTTGTCTCTTTTGGTGCCAAGGAGGTAGGTATAGGTATGTTTTTAAAAGTTTATCTCCTGTGCCGATGAGGATTTTTTTTTTCTCTTCCTAGCAAGACACAAAAAATATGCAAAATCACATTTTCTTTTGAAAGGTGTCCCTTGCCAGGTTTTGAGTTTGCACAGCAGAAGAAAACTTATAAAGTTTTGAAACTTGCTAGACTGTGGGTAACTTTTATAAGCAAAAAACACCATAAACTTTGTCTCCCTCCAGTATTATCTTTGCATTGTTAGCAAAAACCAGGTCGAGCTTTAGATACCTAACTACTGCATAATTAATTAAATAGACTAAAGATTCACCAACTTCGTCCATTCAGATTGAAGTTTAATAAAATGGTTGGGATCCGATTTATAGAGGCACTAGTATCCGCCCGCGGTTTCGCTCGCGTGGTACCAGGATACTGAATATAAAGTAAGCTATTTGTTATTCCATAGGCTATGTATTCTTAGTTGTAATCTAGACTCTACTTTGACTCAAACTCTTTCGAGGCCCCTCGAAAAGTACCTCATGTTTAGTATCTTGAATCGATATTTTGAAGGTTCCTCAATTACGTCATTACGTCATCGTTCCGAGGAGATTTTCATCAAACAAACCGACACACGCATGCATGCGACAGCTTCTGAACGACCCATGGGTCGCCATTCCTCGACCCTGTCGAGGAATGTCAAGGTACATCTCGGGGTAGGTACCTTAAGTTGGCAGTTCTGTTGACTTAGGAATCCCCGACTAGAAGCAAACTCGAGGTAATTTTGTCAGCTAAAACTACCAAAACACGGTTCGTGTAACCGTGTTTTGGTAGTTTCACAATGTGAAAGTTTGTGATGATGTATGTATGTTTGATAGTCAATCAGCCCTAAACGACTGAACGGATTAAGATTAAATTTGCTGTAGTCTGTAGACAAAAAATTGATTAATGGTTAAGGGCTTAGGTATAATCTGAAAAAACCCCCTAAATTATAAAAAAAACCGATAAATTATGCTAAAAAAATCTGACATCACAGACTAGAAACATTCAGTCGTCATAGCAACGCAGCTTTGATAAATTAATGAAACGCATTCTACCAAAATCCGTAATTTATTTTATCGGGACAAGGTTTATAATATGAAAAAAAAACAAAAACAAGTTACCTGAAAGTGCATTTTCTTTTGTTTATTTTTTATGCGATTTTTTAATTTTGCTAGGAAAAACACTGTCACGGGTCGGCTAGTTAAAACTATTTTTTATTTTATTACTATCGTTCATATTACCAGCCCTATTTTACTGGATGAGCAAGCGAAATCAATGGTTGCTTTTTATTTCAATCAGGCGTCAATACACTTACTGTTATAAGTAGGTAAGGTACCTACTGTTCCGTGGCAATTAGGTTTTTGAAACCATGTTAGTGGAACTAATAAGGCAAGTCTAGGAAAACGGACATGGTGTGGCAAAATTGCCCTTTTCTAAAATCAGGATTGGAAGATGGAAATGGTACTACTTATTTTCCAAGTAGGTATCTCACAGTCGCAGGTAGTAGATAGGAACAAAGTAAAAGTCATGCACCAGGAATGGCGAAACTATATGGATAAACGTGACAATAAAAATAAATTAAAAAAAAGTGTTGCCATTGACGTGCCTTCAAATATTGTTGACTTCATGATTATTAAGAAAATGATTACCTGCTAAATATTAACAACTCAAAACTCGTGATACAAAAAAAAACATTTAATATTTAAGATTACGCTTGTTTAGACTTTAATTCAAAAGGAATAGGATTAAACGTATTTTACGTAATTTTAGTCAGTTTGTCGAGACAAAGAAATTGCTACCAATAACAAACGAGCGCGATGTGGAACTTTGTGATTGATTGTGTGCTCAAAATATTTTGTCATCAAAGGCACGCGTGCCATCCCTGCACTAGGACATCAATTCAGTAGGTAGGTACTAGTAGCCTAGTAGGTACAGCCTACCGTGTAAATTGAGTTTCGATTTTCAAAGTCTTGCATCAAACAGAGTGGCGCAGCTAGGGTTGCCATCTGTAATGTACTTATAATCGACCCGCGACAAACTTTTGTCCAAATTTCAATAATCGCACACAAAAAAGCACTTTTAGGCAATTTCGATTTTTTTCCCCTCTAAACTTACTGACAAAAGAAATTACGAATTTTGGTAAGTAGAATGCGTATTATAGGATTGGTTCCTTTCTAAACACTTGATAGCTAGGTAATATAATTGTTTGGCTTCATTAGACGTCAGTGACGCCATTACACTCTTACATCGGCCAACATCAAACCTTGATAGGTACCAAACATACTAAAGTTCTTCTGTCTATCATCAGCATTCCGCACACATTCCATCAGAATATGTTAAACATCAAAAAAAATGTGATAAGGATGTTCTTCTTGTGGTTTTTTATGTCGAATAAAAAGTTAAAGGTATAAAGTTATTAAAAGGCTGCCAGTCGCTGATTGCTCTTTTTCGAAACGAAAAAAGAAATACTTCTGAACAAGCCACATCTCCTATTTTTATAGTATATTACTTCAGGTTCCTACCTAGATTTCTATTAAGCTGAAAACATAATAGCAGAAACTTTTCACGATAAAAATATTATTTCAAAATGATACGTTTTAGAAAATATGATCGAAATATTTTATATACCTAGCTAAGGCGGACCACGCGCGGACATGTGTTTGTCATCATTGCAGCGGTCGGTAGGATTATTTATCGAAGTGATTAAAGATGGGTACATCTTTATTCACTTAAACTATACATTATAAAATAGGAGATGTGGCTTGTTCACAAGTATTTCTTTTTTCGTTTCGAACAAAAATAATCGTCGACTGGCAGCGTCTTAAGTTAAAAAGTTAAAAAATTAAAAAGTTTTATAGTTTAATAGTTACTCGTATATTAACAGGAACGTCTGGTTCTTCAATTAGTCCTAAGGACGGGTACTGGAAAGCGCGACACATTTTTACACTAATGCATTTTCCAGTGTTCATTAGTTTTTAGGATTCCGTACTCAAGGGTAAAAACGGTACCCTATTACTAAGACTCCGCTGTCCGTCTGTCTGTCACCAGGCTGTATTTCATGAACCGTGATAGCTAGACAGTTGAGATTTTCACAGATGATTTGTATTTATAGTGCCGCTAACAACACATACTAAAAACAGAATAAAATAAATATTTAAGTTGTGCTCCCATACAACAAACGTGTTTTTGTTTTTGCCGATTTTTATAAATAATGGTACGGAACCGTTCGTGCGCAAATCCGACACGCACTTGGCCGGTTTTTATTGATTATGGATACTAAAAAAAAAAAAAAAATGTGTATAAAAATGAAGGTAGGCAACCCTACATCGACAACCAGTCGATGCTACCTACCTACAGCACAGGCAGCAGTTCTAGGTAATCCTTTTTGTGTGCGTAGGTAAATGATGTTTATTTTGTTGCCGACAAACTAAACTAAAAACGATTTATAATGTCCATACTTACATACATACATAAAATCACGCGTTTCCCAAAGGGGTAGGCAGAGACCACGGCTTTCCACTTGCTACGATCTTGACATACTTCTTTTGCTTCATTCACTCTCATCACCTTTCTCATGCATGTTCGTCGATTTAGAGTACTCTTGCTTGACCTGGCTTTTTTTCAAAACGTCAGAATTTTGTCCAGAAAAATACGCCGAAGTCTTATCCTCTTCCAACGTTCCATTCACACTCGCCTTATATACCTACTTGTTTCATATAAGCATCCCCTTCTCAATCCTCATCACATCATCTTCTTTCACTGCACAACGTTCAACACTCTATCCTTTAGTTATAGACTAGCTGGTGCCCGCTTCGCTGTGCGTAAGACATTTCTAATACCATCGTTGACTTTTTTGTAGACGTTTTTAAGGTGTACAATACCTGTAGTACATTATTTTGATATATCTCGTGGGGTTCAAAAAAATGTGTTTATTTACGACATCACATTAGAAACCTCTAAAATTATCAGTGTTTCTCTACTATATTATGCATGTATTATACATATAAACCTGCCTCTTGAATCACTCTATTTATTTAAAAAAACCGCATCAAAATCCGTTGTGTAGTTTTAAAGATATAAGCAAACATACATACATACCTATTACATACAGACGCGGGAAGCGGAAAGCGACTTTGCTTTATACTATGTAGTGACGAAACAGAACGAGGCTCACATCTGAAAATTAATTTACTATAGGTACCATCCACATTAACAGATTGAAAAAATATTGCACTCAGGGAGAGTGCATTTTTTTTCTAAACTGTTTACGCGGTTTTACTGCGTGTAGTTTATTAAATACCTACATAGTGATCGTTCACAAAAACCGTTCTACCGTTCCTCTTCTAATTAGTGCATGCCTGGGATTCGGGCTTACAATATTTGAACCTACGGTAGTCCGTTGAATGTTTGATACAAATACAAGGTACAATAAAAACTGGCCAAGTGCGTGTCTAGCCTCGCGCAATGTAGGGTTTCGTTGTTTAACACAACTAACAACGTTATGTAATTTTCAACGATATTTAACTAAAAAGTTTACTTCTAGTTTACGAGTTATCGTCGAGCAACTTAGAGATTTTATTCTACGACTTTTAGTATAAACATGCCAAATTACAGATTTCTAGCACTTGAACTCTCTGAGCTAAGCTGCGGACGGACGAACGGACGGATGGACGGACGGACATGGCGAAACTATAAGGTTTTTTGTAGACTACGAAACCCTAATATACCTAGCTTTATGAAAATATATGTTTATGTTGGTTAACTTTGACTATAATACTTACGAGAGGTTTTAGGGGACATCTTTTGAGTATAATTGAATACTAAAGATTTTAGTATTTACTGCTAGATGGCCCTTTCAAATGTTCTCAAAAGCTCCTGCTTTTACCTAAGCCATCAACTACATAGCCTAATGTAGTCGATGACCTAAGCACTTTTCTTACCCTAGCTTTAAAGCACGTTGTTACTCAATTTTACAGTAGATGGCGCTAGCTGTCGTATTATTCATTTAAATTCAAAATTCAGTCACTCATCATTCATTCATTTATTCAGAACAATGAAGATACCTACACCTACTACAGGAAACAGATTAGGTACAGATTTAACGATCAGAACTACAAAAATTTTAGAAAACTAGCTAGCGCGCTATCACTTGTCATTGTCACCTATCCTGTCATCGGAACTTGACAAAAATGCTAAGTTTTTACTCAGTCTAAGTACCTATTTACTGTGAGTGCCTATTAAACAGCATTTGACTCCATCATCAGATCCCTATAAGAATATACCTTTGAACCTTAAGAAGAACTTTGGCCCACCCTATACCTCTTACCTACAATGCCAATTTAGAAAAGTGTCTATTTGAAAATTAATGTCATGTGCTTTTTTATTCAATTGTTAATGTTATTTTACTTTTAAAACCGCAACCTTCTGCTTCATCATCTTATCCCCCCAAGTGTTGATACTTTTCTCGTGCTCCTTTACTTGGATTGTTATTGGGGAAACTTTAGCAACTTGTTCCGAAAAAGACTCGTACACAACTCGAAGTGCGATAAATAGCAGGACGTCAATCCCGGATATCAGAGTAAAGCCGAGCATTAGGCTTAGCAGACCTCCGAAAGCAGCTGGAAAGAAAGTGTTATCATTAGCCATTATTTATTGTGGCCTCAGACTAAGGGTGAGTTTCCACCTACGCGGAACTGTGCAGAGCTGTGCGAAGCGGGCCGTAGATACAACACTACCTAATTCATAGATACCTAATTCAGGTTGTAGATACAAGTTTGTTGCAAAATAGTTTAGATGGCTATCATCTGAAAATCTAATAATATGATGGTACAGTGAATAGCGAGCTCTTATCGATTGATGACCCACCTAAAATATTTTGCCAATTCAGATAAACATCCCGTCTGTATCTGGTAGATACCAAATCGTTGAAGAAAACATTCAGGACCGATTGGTTCTTTATATCCACGTTGTAACTGAAAAAAAAAACATTATTAGAGTTATCAGTAACTGATTGGAACTGAAGTTTTGTCGCCATTTCACCCATCCCTTATTCCTTTTACATGATCACTTTTTATTTCGCTATTTTGAGACTGGTATTTAAATACTTACAAAAATGGCAACCCTTTCAATTCAACGGGGTTAGCAAGATTCCCCATAGCTACTTCAATGGGGTAGTCGAAATGGTCGCATTCGGGCAGACATTTCCATTTATCTGAAGTAGAGTTATACGCTCCATCTAATGATTCTGTAAGAGATCATATTTATTTTAAACTATCTGTGGTAAAGCAAGCCGCGCACGTGTAGGTACTAGGTACCTAGGTACCTACACGTGCGCGGCTTCCTTTACTTGCGCGTTTACTTTAATATTTTGAATTTTAATTATGCTTTTACGTTTTTTAGTAACTATTTTAATTATATTTGAAGAATGGCTCGGCTTGGCTAGCACCTGGGTACTTAAATTGACTGCTTAAGTAGGTACCTAGGCCTTATTCTACCATTATAATGTTTTCCTCTACCATTTTGAATTTAAAAACGCACTTAACGAGGTCAGTTGTCTGAATCCCTACCCTGATCCAAATAATCTGGGTTCTAATTCCATTGTAGGTACCATTGATAGGGTCGGTTTGGACCTCATACAGAAAGACAAAAAAATCCAGATAATTTTCGTAGCAATGATCTATAATAATTCCGCTTACGTAGGTAGATACAAATACTTACTTAATGCAATATCCAAGCAGTCCATATCATCGAAATTGCAAGAACGGTGGTGATCTGAAAGATGATGATTAAGTTGTTTTTTTTCTACACGGATCATTAAACTGCTCAACTCAATACCATGTTTGGGAATTTGTGACATCATAAAATATTTTTTTGAATAGTGATCTTCAAGTCTTGTTTAGGTGAACTTCGTTTCGTCTGTTTAGGCAATTGCAGGGGCCGCAATACTGGCCTTACAGCTAAATTGGTAACTCCTGCCCTCTACGCTGTGGGTTGTGGGTTCGAATCCTACCCAGGACAAACATTAGTATGATTAATAAAGATGATTGTTCTGTGTCTGGATGTTATTATGTAGGTATCTTATGTATGTATTTACAAAAAAAAGTACCTATATATAAGTATTATATCAGTCATCTAGTTCCCATAGTACAAACTTGCTTAGTTTGGGGGTAGATGGCGCTGTGATAATGTCCGCCAATATTTATTTATTTATTTACTGACGTAATGTGCAGTAAAAATGTAGATAAGGTTCTGCCTGACGCGTGCGGCCAAATCTTCAATGCCTTGATGATGCCCCATACCTACATTTAAATCTGCTAAGTAAATTAACCCTTAACTTATGTACCTTTCACTGGAAAGAAGAACGGCACGCAGTCACACATGTCTAATAAAATCTGCATTTCGAGATACGCCATGCAGTTGTGAAGGGAGTAACGTGTGAATTTGCCAAAATTGCCTGTCTGAGAATAAAAAAACATATTTTAAACACACTTTACTTGATATGTTTTGGTCTTAGAAAAGATTTTATGTCACTTGATAGATCTAAAGTTTCTGGCGATTCTGCTGTCCAAGCTAAAAGTTATTATTCCTAAAAAAATATCGCTATTACTCCTTTGACGTTATAGACTAAATTAGCGTCACCACAAAGTGACAGAACTTGGATATTTTTAGATAAATTTACGTTTTTCATAAGTAATTTAGAAACCTCAAGCTAAATTTAATCTACATGTAAATTTGTGTTGACTATTAAGACACTAGGATGTTCGAAATAAATTAAAAATTGTCATTTTGATGTTACGTTATTTTTGACTTTAACGAAAAAGGAATAACAGCGGTAGTTTTTAACGAAATTTCAGCTTTTATCGTGAACACAACATAATCGCCACCACAGAGCCATCTCTACCAAGGGGTGCGACGCGCCAAAGGTAGTTTCACTTACCGGCGAAAGATAGGCTAGAGAGAGACAGCCCTGGGTGTCTTCAATGCTATAGGATTGATAAC
This sequence comes from Hydriomena furcata, assembly GCA_912999785.1. Lineage (NCBI taxonomy): Eukaryota > Metazoa > Arthropoda > Insecta > Lepidoptera > Geometridae > Hydriomena > Hydriomena furcata. Next base: position 10,005,777 of record OU538821.1, read on the forward strand.
AGTACTCTGAACGTACCTCATCGCTATAGTAGCACTGCCGCTGCTCAGCCGTAAAGGACTTAATGCCGCTCGTGGCGTATGTCCGCTCCGGAGATAGAGCTATCAGGACTTCTGTTGAAGGGTTCACCATGCGCGCTGGAGAGTCGTGGTTTGGAACGTTGTAGGCACTATCTATAAACACCTGTTTAAGAAACGTAAGATACATCCAACTGTTCATGAGAAAAAAGCATCTAAAAGCATAAACTAAAGACACAAGCACTCGTAGGGGTAGCAGTGCCCCTATTGAAAATCAAATAATGATTACACCTAATGATTTTGTATCGATTTGAAGACATAAAAACGTTTTTTTTGCAATCTTATGATAATGGAAATGCCACAGTCAATATATGCCCGCTAATTAACTGAATCCAATGTAAATGTCAAAAAATTCATGATTGAAATTTATGAAGTCGAAAAATTTGCCATTTTTGCTTTTGTTTTTTATTTAGCAAAAAACGATACAACATCAAAAAGATTACGGACGGTGCTACTTACCATTGCCCCTTGAGAGGCGACAGAGGCGCTGTAGTAATCCTCTACATTTGTATTGAGCAGCACCGTCAAACCCGTCTGATATCCACAAGACGCAACACGCCGAGGAGTCTTCTTCCGGAGTATGTAGTTTTTTCCATTCCTGTGAGATACAATTGTTAGAAAATAATAGAAGATTGTATTTGTATTGATAATAGGAGAGTCTGTTCGTAGGTATATCGGAACCTACTAGCAGAAACTACAACTAGCTAGAAACTGTCAACGGAACGGTGGTAGGAACAATAAAAAACTTTTACTTTGATGGTAGGTATCGTGTAATTTATCGAAGTCCAAGCCAAGCTTTTTCAAAACGAATAGAATACGCATTTTCATAGAAATTGACACCGCTAAGTAGATAGACAGTCTTATTACCTACTGAAAAAGATAAGTGACTTGGGTTTGTCGTACTTACCCATCTTTTTTATCCGGTCCAACGGCGTAATAATTGAAGGTACAGCAGAGGTTGAAGAGCGTGAAGACTTGCTGGAACAGGTGGTCGCAGCGGTATATCGTGTTCTTCCACATGCACTTCTGCACTAGATCACTACAGTGATATGCTGGCGACACCTAAAAAAAAACCTAGGTAGGAACTTTTAAAAAGCTAGTGTGAATTATCTTAGCAAAGCCAATCTATTAAGGTACCTAATAGATAGATGGATAGTAATATAAAATTTGAAGGGTGTATTTATTTTGGAGTGTAGGGGTGCACTAAATAGTCAATGGGCATTTCTGGACTAACCCCACTAAAACAGGGATTCCAAAAAAGGGGAAGTTGAAGGGGAGATTGAAGTCTGTTTGAAAATAACTTGACGTGAACGAAGTCGCTATAGGGTTTTTACTAGTAGTACTAGTACATGACTAGTACTGCCTAATGTTTATACTGCAAAATGTCACAATATGAAATTTAATGTTAAAAACTAAAAAATTGCTTATAGATAAATAGATGGCGACACAAGCGCATCGTGCCCTTGGGTTTCTACTTCTCCTCAGCCGGCTGCGTTGCACATTTGGCCGTATGCGTTTATGTCGCAGCTACTCATCGCCAGATGGTGTCACATGGTAGTTAGGTTAGGTACCTACAGACTGTTTAATATATAATAATTTATTTAGCTAGTATGATTATCTTACGAATTATATAAAAATAAACTGTTTAGCTTTTCACAGCTTTGATTAAAAACGAAACTCGTATTTTTGAAGACCAACTTTGGAAAATAAATCTATCGAGAAAAGTTTCATCAATCGTGTTTCTGTCTGTAATTTATCTAGATTATATCCTTAAGAGGCTCCCAGTCGCTGATTGCTCTTTTTCGAAACGAAAAAAGAAATACTTCTGAACAAGCCACATCTCCTATTTTTTAAGTATATTACTTCAGGTTCCTACCTAGATTTCTATTAAGCTGAAAACATAATAGCAGAAACTTTTCACGATAAAGATATTATTTCAAAATGATACGTTTTAGAATTTATGATCGAAATATTTTATATACCTACTATTAAAATCAACTTGTGATTTATTGTTAAAGATAGGTAATATGTAGATCTAGAATTCTATTAGAATAGATTTTTGATAAGTTATTATACATAATTTATATCATTAATTTATTCGAAAAGCTAAGGCGGACCACGCTCCGACGTGTGTTTGTCGTCATTGCAGCGGTCGGTAGGATTATTTATTGAAGTGATTAAAGATGGGTACATCTTTATTCACATATACTCTACATTATAAAATAGGAGATGTGGCTTGTTCACAAGTATTTCTTTTTTCGTTTCGAACAAAAATAATCGTCGACTGGCAGCGTCTTAAGGCGCTCCCAGTCGACGATTGTTATCACATAAATAATCCTACCGACCGCTGCAATGATGACAAACACACGTACGCGCGTGGTCCGCCTTAGCTTTTCGAATAAATTAATGATATAAATTATGTATATATAATTACTTATCAAAAATCTATCCTAATAGAAATCTAGATCTACATATTACCTATCTTTAACAATAAATCACAAGTTGATTTTAATAGTAGGTATATAAAATATTTCGATCATAAATTCTAAAACGTATCATTTTGAAATAATATTTTTATCGTGAAAAGTTTCTGCTATTATGTTTTCAGCTTAATAGAAATCTAGGTAGGAACCTGAAGTAATATACTTATAAAAATAGGAGATGTGGCTTGTTCAGAAGTATTACTTTTTTCGTTCCGAAAAAGAGCAATCGTCGACTGGCAGCCCCTTAAGTTATCTTTGACATGAAAAACAAAACTGTATGTTTTGCGGTTATTGAGTTAAAACGATTCTGCATTCATCAAAAACATTTATTACTCGCCTTAATTACAACTTATCTAGGTAGTACAGTTATTGAAATTCATTGCATACAAATATAGGCAGGTAATAAAATTATTGATGTCATGTTCCTCTGAAGGCCAGCAATGCAATTTCATTGGCTCAAAGCTAATTTCCTGGTGTGTCTAGTAACACTTTCCATTTAGGTGGGTACCTACAAAGTTAATTGAGTCGTTTTGTATTGAAGCTATTACTAGGGGGTTAATTTGATATTTGAATACCAACTTGCCTCACGGTTAGTAGTAGATCTAAATTCTGCCTCTGCCATTTAAGTATAAAATGAAATCCCGAGACTCCTTGGCATTCACACAGTAATTGCTTGCAATACAAATTCACTCTTTTAAATCAAAGTTCCACCTAATGTCGTAAAAAGTATTTTTTTGACAATTAAACAATTAGGTAGGTATATTTCTAAGTTTAAAATAATATATTTAACTACGTGCAAATGATGAGACTTCTTCATTTGCGTGTAGGTTATTTTTTAAATAATACCTTATTTCGATTGGATATCTATTAAATTCTTTTAATTTCTCTGCGCTTCCGTATGCCATCATAGTGCATTACTCCACTTTTTGCGTCGGGGGTAAATAAAAGGGAAAACTTACACTCCTGAAGAGTTGTTCAATCGTAATATCATTAAGGTCCATTATCCTTTGAAGTACACGCAGTTGCTGTTTCTGCTCCTCAGTCGGCGAGTACATCGAATGCAACAAAGGTATCAATCTTAGGCTTTCGAATACAAACTCTTTTGTAATGTTTGCTGGGAGTGACCTAAAATGGGGAAAAAAATACAAACTCTTTAGTTTTGTTTGCTAAAATTAAAAAAAAATGACTTTTTCATCCTGCTCAGAATCTAATTTCCAAATTGCCTAAAAAGTAAAATGTCTAAATTACACAGCGCTATCTAGCTCTAAACTAAACTTGTAAGATGGGAACTAGATATGTGATAGAATACTTGGGTACTTACCTAAATTATTTAAGTATGTAAATATAATAGTTTAACTAAACTCGCCCCGTCGTCGGATGAAATAATGATTTTATGACTATTTTTTTACTAAAACTTCAATAAAGTATTGAAATTTTAGTAAGGATCCCTATTTTTCCTAGTAATAAATATAGCCTAATGTTACTCAGAGATAATGTAGCATTCTAATGGTAAAATATTTTTTGAAATCAGTCCAGTAGTTTTTGCGTTTATTCGTTACAAACATATAAAAATACAAATGTTTCCTCTTTATAATATGAATACCAACCAGATACAGAACACATCATAAAGATCTGTCAGCATTAAAGTGACCCCAAACACCAGTCAGAATAATCAAAATTTAATGATCTCTAGTTTTTCTCGTTGTAAGTGGGCATCTTACTCGTAGCTACGTAGAGTTCGTAGACCTTTCGTAGCACAAGTAGACTTTTTGCACTTTTCCCTGATTGCGTAGCGTGGGTTGCATTAAAATTATTGCGTAGCGAACATTGTAGCAAATTACTCTTTTTGTTGTTCTTGGATGAAAAGTTTTTATATAAGCAAATTATTAAATCATTTATACCTCTTAAATTAAAATACGGCTAATTACCACTATAGCACACAGTGCTGGCCATAGTGGCATTACTCCTCGCATTCCCCCCACCCCGCTACCGAGCCGGCGGCGTTCGGACCGCCGGCGCCGGCGCCGGCGCCGCGCCTGTCAGTACGAGCGCGAGCCAGCGCCATCTCCGACAAGTAGTTGAAAAGTTTCTCTCGAGACAAGCGGTCGTAACCGTCTACCGCGCGCCGACCCGATAGCGTCCTATTTGGTTTAGTTTATTTAAATTATTGTTCTATATTGCCTGTAACTGTCTGTAACTTAACGTGTTTGTGTACGAATAAATGATATTTAAACTCTATACCACGGTATTTTCTTGTATTGCTGACGTTCCGAGACAATTCAGATGCTCTTCACTAACGTGGTAATTAGCCGTATTTCTATTTTAAATTATTAACAATAGTTTGAATTCTATTATTTACACCTATTGAGATATGAATTGGTGTCACTTACATATTAGAAGCAAGAAGCTTGGCTGCTTTTCGGGAAACCATGTTCAAATCGCATATCGTCACTGCTGGGAATGGAACATCCCAGATTGCACCTTGCGTACTTTCTATCACCTGAAAACGCAAAATTGTATTATGATGATATGTATGATGTGCATACATCATACATAAATATCATGCCTACTAGATGACCTCTCCCTATCCTAGATTACCTACTAGGTAAGTCATGTAATGGCATCATAAGTACCTCTTATACACACCATCCTGCTAATAACGCTAATAACGATACTCGATAGCGACTATAGTTTGGCAATCCCATAATAGGGCTACTGATTGGCGTAAGCTGGTTAAAACTTACCGTAACGATAGGGTTCCTAGCGTACCACTTGTAGGCGGTAAACACGAAATAAACGGCGACAATGATGCTTAGAAAAACAGCAATAGCCCAGCAACTTCTACAAAAAAATATTTTTTTATAAAATACAAACATCTATTTTTGCTATCAAATTAATGGATTATTTTATACCTGTAGTAAAAACTTAATCATAACATTGATAAAAGTATATTTTTAAATTACTTACTATTATTAAATTAAAGTAAAAATTAGCACGCGCACTAATTTCAATCGTTTTAAGTTTGTAAAATTAGCAAACTTCTTCGATAGCAGTTAATCATCATTGGAAATAAGCATTCGAGATAAGAACTGAAACTATCACTAGCTTCTATTTGGTACTTGTACCTTCCACCAATTATACCTCCAGAGGAGGTAGCACAATAACGGTAGATACTGCTCAGTGCTCACCCGCTTTCGTGAGATTGAACATCTATTAGTACCTACATATACTTAGATCTAATAAAAATGCTATCAAAAACATAACTTGCAAAAAAAGCCAAGTCTCGCAACGCAACTCAGTTCTTCTACCGTAAAAAGTTGTGAGATCCATGTAACACCAAGTCGGTTAATTTAATCAGTCCCTACTTTAAGGGTCCTTCTGCCTTAAGTTATTACGTAATTAGCTAACCTTTACGTAATAACTTAAGACGCTCCCAGTCGACGATTGTTTTTGTCCAAAACGAAAAAATAAATACTTGTGAACAAGCCACATCTCCTATTTTATAATGTATAGTATATGTGAATAAAGATGTACCCATTTTTAATCACTTCGATAAATAATCCTACCGACCGCTGCAATGACGACAAACACACGTCGGAGCGTGGTCCGCCTTAGCTTTTCGAATAAATTAATGATATAAATTATGTATAATTACTTATCAAAAATCTATTCTAATAGAAATCTAGATCTACATATTACCTATCTTTAACAATAAATCACAAGTTGATTTTAATAGTAGGTATATAAAATATTTCGATCATAAATTCGAAAACGTATCATTTTGAAATAATATCTTTATCGTGAAAAGTTTCTGCTATTATGTTTTCAGCTTAATAGAAATCTAGGTAGGAACCTGAAGTAATATACTTATAAAAATAGGAGATGTGGCTTGTTCAGAAGTATTTCTTTTTTCGTTTCGAAAAAGAGCAATCAGCGACTGGCAGCCTCTTAAGACAGAAGGACCCTTAAAGTAGGGACTGATTAAATTAACCGACTTGGTATTACATGGATCTCACAACTTTTTACGGTAGAAGAACTGAGTTGCGTTGCGAGACTTGGCTTTTTTTACAAGTTATGTTTTTGATAGCATCTCATTTATTTTTGTAGATAGTCCTAGTTTTTAGAGTTCCGTACCCAAAGGTTAAAAACGGGTCCCTGTTACTAAGACTCCTCTGTCCGTCTGTCTGTCCGTCTATCTGTCACAGGGCTGAATGAACCATGATAGTTAGAGAGTATTTTTTTTTACAGATGATGTATTTCTGTTGCTGCTATAACAACAAATACTAAAAACAGAATAAAATAAATATTTAAGTGGGGCTCTCATACAACAAACGTGATTTATTTGCCGTTTTTTATAAATAATAGTACGGAACCCTTCGTGCGCGAGTCCGACTCGCACTTGGCCGGTTTTTTTTTACTTTCCAGTACCTTCTACTATCATTCCGTTGACCATTTTACAAGTTACCTTTGAACATAATCATAACTAAGTGCCTAACTGAAAATGTAACTTTGTAATCCTATATATTTATATGGGGTTACAAAGTTATTTATGCAGTCGGTATATCTAGAAAACTGGATCGAAATTGCAAAATATTTAGGTTTTTCCTTGATTTATACACAAACCACTAATTGTATTCAAAATTTGAAGCTTTTATGTCTGCTAGAAGTGCCTTAAACTTTTGATGATCGGTCAGTCAGTGAGTGAGTGAGTGAGTGAGTGAGTGACAAAATAGGAAACTTTGACTAGTTATAATTCTTAAACTACTAGTTCAAATTGAATGAAATTTGAAATATACCGAGTTTATACTATGCCTGCTTGGTTACTGAAAATTCAGGCTTCTAGCTTTATCCACAACGAAGTTATAGGGGGTCGAAAATGGCCTGAACTGCTTCGAGAAAAGGATGGTACGGCCGTGCCGCTTTTTGCTAGACTTGGCGGGGGCACTGCCGTGCCCCCAGATCAAGACTTGTTACCTTTCAACTGTGGTAAGGTTATCCATGACTATATATTTGTATCCGTGCAGATCTGTCCTTTTGCAAAACTCAACGAATTTACCAGCCAAGAAGCCTTTTCTCGTCTTTTGCTTACTCCAGCTTTCTTTGTTTGGGAGTCCATCTTTTTTTTTCACATCCTGCGCTTTACCGAGCCCGTAAGGAATCATAACTGAGGAAAAAAACGTACAAAGTGAACGGTGGTTGTATGAAAACTACCAGTTTTTATTAAAGTTTCTCGTGATTTGTCAGGTGCCACACGAGTGGGTAATTATAAAAGCTACCTACCTCAGATCGTGGAGATAGTGGAGTACCTATTTGAATAACTACATACCTACGAGTTCGACCGAGGTATATCGGTATGTATTTAACTCGTAGTTTAGTAGAGTAAGTACCTATATAATTACGTTTTCTAAACTAAAAAGAAAACCGACGAATGTGATGTTTGTAAATGTTTTAAGTTTTGTGAAGGAAATACCTAGTTATTACAATTTGACCAATTTAACCAACACAGTAGAAAAGAATTCACCCAATTCGGATCACCTGGCAAAAATAAATGCGTGGTCGTAGTACAAAAAAGTAACAATAAAATATATACCTACTACTCGTCGAAGTGAAAACCTCCTTTTTCTTCGGCTGAAAAGTCAAACTTTGGTAGTGGTAGGTAATTATGTCCCTAAGATCCGAGTATGATAATATTTTACCCTGTCGTCAGCAGATTTTTAATGTACTAGGTAACCAAGGTACCTTCTTGCTACCTTCATAAAACAAGTATTTCGAAATACCATTTTATGAAAGCTGCATTCCTGGATTTTCCAGAGGTGTCTTTGTCTTTTTTTAGGATTCCGTACCTTAGATCTTATAGCAATAGTGTACCTACCTTAAATTGTAAATTTGTAGTGACCTACCTATATACTAATACCTTTTACAAAACTTAAAAATAGCGAGCAACAGTCTTCTACATTTAATTTCAGTCAGACTAGCACGTTACGTTTTTTCTACCATCTTATGTAGCTATCTAGTTATCTATTATACCTGCCTAAAATTTCAGTTCAGCATAATTAAAAACTCAAAAGCTGTTGCAGGGTAAAACCATACGACCGGGCATCACACTGAGGAAGTTCGGCGCAATTACGGTACTTTTATGCTATTTGAATTACTAACTACACATACACACTATGCCATGCGTTTTAGTAATAGAAATTGCAATTGCGTCGAACTTCAGCCGCGTAATTTCGGCATAGTGTGTTTAGACCCTTACACTGAGTTCTTAAGGCGCTCCCAGTCGACGATTGTTTTTGTTCGAAACGATAAAATAAATACTTGTGAACAAGCCACATCTCCTATTTTATAATGTATATTGTATAGTATATGTGAATAAAGATGTACCCATCTTTAATCACTTCGATAAATAATCCTACCGACCGCTGCAATGACGACAAACACACGACGGAGCGTGGTCCGCCTTAGCTCTTCGAATAAATGAATTATATAAATTATGTATAATTACTTATCAAAAATCTATTCTAATAGAAATCTAGATCTTCATATTACCTATCTTTAACAATAAATCACAAGTTGATTTTAATAGTAGGTACTTATATAAAATATTTCGATCATAAATTCTAAAACGTATCATTTTGAACTAATATCTTTATCGTGAAAAGTTTATGCTATTATGTTTTCAGCTTAATAGAAATCTAGGTAGGAACCTGAAGTAATATACTTATAAAAATAGGAGATGTGGCTTGTTCAGAAGTATTTCTTTTTTCGTTTCGAAAAAGAGCAATCAGCGACAGCCTCTTAATGCTTAGGTACTTACCTACCGTAAGTTGAGCATGCCGATATTTGTGTTCCGGTCGTTGGTAAGTGCCTACCTACGTCAAACGTCAGATTAATAGACAGTATCGCCTCCAATCTAAATTATCGTACAAATTACAATCACGCTACAATGTGGAAATGATAAATCGGAACGAGCACCCGATGTAAACATGAAGGGCGAAGGCTGAATATAGGTCATCTACCGGACAAACCAGGGCCAACATCTTGCTCGGAAGACCACCAAAATACCTATTTAACTAGGCAGTATTGACCACAACGGAAGACCAGCGTTATGCTGAGCTGAGTGCAATTTTGCCACCACTCAATCATAGAACAAGGATTAAATTTTGTATTATTCCTAGGCTTATTTTAACTGTGTAATATTGTGGTGGCTGAATAGAGCGGGGAATTTACTAGACGGACATGCCCGCGGGCAGTTTGTAGGTAGGGACTAGGGACGTAGTCGCAGACTGCGACGTTCCTACACTAGCAAACATCGCACAAACCTATAGTTGCGAAGTCCGGCATGCATGTCTGCAGACTTGCCCGCGGGCATGACCATCTAATGAATTCCCCGTTTTTCTTTCTTTCTTTCTTCATCACCAATAATAATATAGTTTTTGATCTTATTTAGAAGAAAAATGTCAACCTATTTCGTCTCACTGCCGGGCAAAGGTCTCCCCTATGACGATAAAATACTCTTTTTTACACAATGTTTACTATACTAGTGCAGTCACCAATAATGATGCATACCTATTATTAACCAAAAAAGTCGACTAAGTAATTACTAACTTTACTGTAGTTTAGAACAAATTATAGAAGGAAAACTTAATTTACAAAGATTAAACATGGAAAGTTTATATTCAGAAGTTATAATTAAAAAAAAACTCCCAAGACGAATAATAATGCCGATTTTATGGAAAAATCCAAGGCTGGCAATTTATTTAAAAGAAATGTCCTGATTTAATTGTTAATTAAAAAAAAATAACTTAATATATAGGTACGAACTGTTCCCGCCATTTCAGCGAGCATATAAGAGTCTTTTCAGCCATGAATGTGAAGTGACGGGGAGGAACAGAAGAAAATTGAAATGAAACTGAGATTGATCAAAAGTGAGCTCTTGATTTATGTAAACTTAGAGATAAAAGGTTTAGTCGTTCAAATCTTGTAGAAACAATGAAAAATTGTTGTGAAAAGTATTTACTCATTATTTACCTCCTTTGAAATCAGTTAGGTATATAGGTACTCTATTTCTCCTAATAAAAGTTGGCAACCCTAGCATTTTCGGTGTATAATGTGACATCCCTAGTCAAGCAGTTGCAAAAATAGGCCGCCCTAACGTTTCCTTTATTTAGACTAGGTAGGTATTAGGTAGTCGTCTGTAAGCTCTAGCTAAAAGATACCCACGACCTGTTTTCTAAGTAAATGTGTCCAGTTACATTGTAAAACAATCAACACGCTGTGTGCTTTCCCACGGCCCGTAACCGAGCTAATTGGCATCACATATCGATAAATTGTCATGCCAGGATCTTAAATACCTACCTAGATATTTGATTAAAAAAACGCTAGGTATGCTAGATAAAAATCACTGTCCCGCCCGTCACTCCAGTCGTCAATAAAAAAATAAAAGTTAGTGCGTAGGTACCTACTTAGTTTACCTTGTTCACTTGTCATCAGGTAAACTAATTGTGTACCTACCTACCTAGGTCTACCATAGTACCTACCTACCTACTTTATTTACTCAATGCTATATTTTTAAAGATCTATAAGAAGTATGGACACATTATGGGATACGCGAGAAAAAAATGCTTCCCCACTTTACTTGGTAGGGTCCTCCCCTACCAAGTTTGCGTGACAGACTTTGTTTGCGTGACTAGGTAAGGTACGTAAATGTATATTATACATGCCAAATTACAGCTTTCTAGTACTAAGACTCTTAGAGCTAAGCTGCGGACAAAACGACAAACATGGCGAAGGGTTGTAAACTACGGAATCCTGAGGAGATCCTTAAGAGGCTGCCAGTCGCTGATTGCTCTTTTTCGAAACGAAAAAAGAAATACTTCTGAACAAGCCACATCTCCTATTTTTATAAGTATATTACTTCAGGTTCCTACCTAGATTTCTATTAAGCTGAAAACATAATAGCAGAAACTTTTCACGATAAAAATATTATTTCAAAATGATACGTTTTAGAATTTATGATCGAAATATTTTATATACCTACTATTAAAATCAACTTGTGATTTATTGTTAAAGATAGGTAATATGTAGATCTAGATTTCTATTAGGATAGATTTTTGATAAGTAATTATACATAATTTATATCATTAATTTATTCGAAAAGTTAAGGCGAACCACGCGCGGACGTGTGTTTGTCATCATTGCAGCGGTCGGTAGGATTATTTATCGAAGTGATTAAAGATAGGTACATCTTTATTCACATATACTATACATTATAAAATAGGAGATGTGGCTTGTTCACAAGTATTTCTTTTTTCGTTTCGATCAAAAATAATCGTTGACTGGCAGCGTCTTAATTCGACGCGTACCTACCTACCTACAACTTTATATGTAGTCACCTATGACTATGACCACGCATATATTTTTACCTGGTTATCCGATTTTGATGATTTTATTTGTCTATTGTATATTTGTACACCTAGTGGACAATAGATCAAAGTACCTAGAAAAAGCACAGGAGAACCCAACTCATTCTCTTCTGTAGCACCTACGCAATGTTACTATTCACCAACAGATGGCACTAAAAACCAGGAACCTCACCCATGGTAGTTCTATCTAGAATTCTAGAATCTTCGGCCATTCTACCTTTAGCCAGAGCAACTATCTACGTAATTCTTAATTATCTACCGTATAATTGTATAACAAGATATTCCCAGGGTAAGTAGGTACTCTAGGTGCCTATGGCAAATCATACATCAGGCAAGGCATTTTTGCGTCTATTACAACCTTTTTGCATCCAGAAAGAGTAGAAATAAATTATCGAGGTACTATAATTTACAGTAAACTGGCAACTCTATATGAATGTCAATTCAGTGACAAGTGTGGCGACTATAGTGGATTTGTCGCCAGATGCAGCTTTTCTTTACAAAATTGTATGCGCGTATTTAGATACCTACTATTACCTTACGGCCCTGTATGTCGACGATTGCTCTTTTTCGAAACGAAAAAAGAAATATTTCTGAACCAGCCACATCTCTATTTTTATAATGTATAGTTTAAGTGAATAAAGATGTACCCATCTTTAATCACTTCGATAAATAATCCTACCGACCGCTGCACGTGGTACTGATCCATAAGCGGCGCGTGGTCCGCCTTTGCTTTTCGAATAAATTAATGATATAAATTATGTATAATTACTTCTACCCATTCTAGTAGAAATCTAGATCTACATTTTACCTATCTTTATCAATAAATCACAAGTTGATCATAGTAGGTATCAAAGTATTTCGATCATAAATTCTAAAACGTATCATTTTGAAATAATATCTGTAGACGACACACGTAACATACGATTTACATTTATTTTGTGTACCTATTTACAGCTTTATGATATCTACAATTTCACCTTTATATAGATTTTGTTTGTGCATTTATACATGTAACGCCATCTGTTAGCAGCTTTTTATAACAATAAAAAAGATTAACTTTGAGGGTGGAAGCAGTACTATAATAATGATTTTTTCTTGTAACTTCGGGTAGTCAGTAGTTGATTGCGAACATTACTGTGACACGACGCAGCTACGTAATTTAATTTACAAAAGGTTTTCGAAAATTGACTCAATCCACTCTGTTTGCACCCCCAACTTTATTCTGACGTTCAACTTAAACGCGGTGGTTTCAATTCATATCCTACAATATCTTTATCGTGAAAAGTTTCTGCTATTATGTTTTCAGCTTAATAGAAATCTAGGTAGGAACCTGAAGTAATATATTTATAAAAATAGGTGATGTGGCTAGTTCAGAAGTATTTCTTTTTTCGTTTCGAAAAAGAGCAATCGTCGACATACAGGGCCTAAATTCAAAAATCGTCTTGGATATTCAAAAATTAATGCATTCGTATAGTTTTGTTGATATATTCATTAAATTTTCATCTAAAATGTAAAAATTATTTGTTAGTAATTTATATATGATTTAAGCGTGTAGGTTTATTTTAATAGCAATAGATAACAGATTAACAGATAATTAAAAAAGAGTCCTGGAAATATAATTTATCTTCTAAAACTTGTAGTTTTTTAGGTTTTTAACAGGAATATTTTTCACACACATTAAACACACCGCTATATTGAATCATATCTTGTAGATGTAGAGCAACCCTTCATGTATGATACGAGCTATGTTTCGTTCCAGGCAAAAATAGATTAATATATTATCAAGTATCAAGACGTTCCGCCGTAGTATGTAGTGATACCATGTAATAAAGGATAGTGGCGCCCTCATTATAAAGTAGAAAATATTCTACACTTTCTGGTCGGAATGTACGTACATACATAGTAGTTCCAATTTCAGATACATTTTGACTGAGCTTGACTTTTTATGAAACAAAAAAGGTTCTATCTCAAGCGGGATTTTATTGAAACTCACGCTTTTCTTTCCCCTCAAGTACAACTTTCGCCATTGTGTGTGCTCATGTCCATTCGAATTTCGTAATAACGATTTGGGTCCCATGAAAACGGTTTCATAACTGTAGGCTCCATCTACAGTTTTGAAGTACTAACCTATATTTTTTAATAAATAACAGGCTCACCACAGCACTTGAGTATTATTTATACTTTCCTGTCTTCAGCCTCTAGCTCGCCTAGCCTCCGTCGCCCTCTCTTCTTTCCAATGCCGCCGAGCATATTGCTATATTTTTTTACAAATTGGCAATTTTTCTGGCTATTTCTTTGCCCTGCACCCCCGAGTAGGGACGGCCAAGCTGGCTTATTTCGTAAAAATCTATGATTCTCATAGCTATAACATAACTATGAAAATAGATTAGGTACATAGATTCTATAATAGTTACTATGAAATTGCTTCTATATATTCGAAAAGCGAAAAGCTTTTAAAAAATTGTTTTGTTTCAGCGTGGCGGGTATAAATAAAACAAGAATCGTCGCAGATTAATATACTTTAATGGCGACAGAATATTACACTGAAATCTTTAAGAATATTAAACTAAATGATTCAGTTGGTATGATATTTATGGCGACTTAACTACATGACATTATACTTATTACAAATATTGACACAATAATTGAAAACCACATTAATTTATATGAATGAAATTACATTAATACACCAATAGAAAAATCATTCGGTGTCATAATTAACAAAATATGTCCTTCATACTTGACAAACAATATGAAAAACCGAGAATGTTAGAAAATTAAACACAATCGTAACTATACTTATTAGAATCAAATTGAATTTTAATTGAATTTGGTAAATTATAATGATTAATATATATATTTTATAATAACTTATATAAAACAACTGGTCGTGAAGTAATTTTAAATAAAAATAAAAGGGCCAAAATATGTGCCATATACTGCTAAATGAGATTACATTTTAAACAAATAAATAGGTATACGCTGTCCAATATTTGGCCAAGTCAGATTAATTGTATACCTACTTACAAAAACCTTATTCTAAATACGTTTAAAACACTGTTCCATTAACTACTCCTATCAATAAATACGATATTATTATTATAAATGAGTGTGATGTTCCAGCACTATTCTTTCAGCTCTAGCTCAAAAACTTCGCTAAACACTGAAACAGGCATTTAAATGAGATTGTCTGTTAATAATACATGTGTATACTTAGCCTCAATTTCATGGTATTATAACATTCCACTAAATACATATTCACGCGTCGTAGTACTAAATTTGGAATGAATGATGTGAATTCTTATCGTATATTCTTATTCTTAATTTTTTCAACTATGTTAAGATTGGCAGTGGTTAGTCGTGGTTGTACTAGAGACACGTCCGAGCTATACACTGTTTGAGTCTCGCGGCCCTTCGCGACTGACACTAAACGCAACAAACGCACGTTTTATAAATCTACAAGGTGGTACCAACTGTCCACCGAGAGGCTCACACAGCACAAAGCTAAGATAATGGTCGTCTAGCCGAAAAATTTAAATCATAACATACGATAACAAAAATTCTGTTCTACCTTAAGAATACGATATCTACTTGGAGCTGGCTGCTCGCCTACTCTAACTCTAACCGTTTGTTTACCAGTTAATCTTAAATAATTCCCTCTCTCATCGAAACGACGCAAAGCAGATGCGCATGCGCACTATCGCAAGTAAAAGCGGAGGCGTCGATCTGCATATGCGTCGGTCCCATGCGAGGGAATCAACTATCAACCTATCGTTACCAAAGTTCTACCTCTACACATCAATGTCATGAGAAGATGAACAATAATGGGAATTTAAGTAGTAACAAGAACTTCACTAACGCTACGCGACTCGCTCTCGGTTAGTAGACGAGTTATATTCTAACATTTACCACATTGAAATATCGGAACACGATGCTGTTCCTATGTTTAATTCAATTATAGAACCACAAGAATGTATAAAATGATGTCGTATTAAGTTTAGTTTTTTAACGTACACCTACCTAATGAGAAAAATTACAAGCTGTATAAAAAGCTGAGAAATCTGGAATGTAATAATAATGTAACATTTAGCCTGTTTCAGTGACGAACTGCATTTAGCATAATAAGTAAATGAATGTGTAAATGAACACGAATGTCGTTTCAGAGGAATGAAAATGGGAATGGAAATGCCAATCAGAATGTATATTTTACTAACGAAAGCTCTAAAAGGCGCGGGCGTGCGCCTTATTATAATCATCAAACTGAAATTACGATTTTGAGTAATTTCGTTCCTAATTCTTAACAATAATACAATATCAAAATTTTACGGACTATGAAAAAACAGTCTTCCTGGATTTTCGACTATCAAAAATTTTTGTAAAATGTAAATTTTCTTTTGTAAAAACCAATAAGTACAAGATCTTAAAACAGTCTAATAATTTCAAGATGAATTCACGAAGATAGCTAATGAACTGGGTATGTTTAGAGTACATCCCTTAAATTTATTCTCAAATTGAATTAGTCTACTTCCTAAAAGACGATTCAAAAGCGTTACACGAAGCAAAATATATTTAGAAAATACCTAGTTAACGTAATTCATTGCATAAATCCTTTCAGCTGAAATAAATACAATTAAAAGGGGAATGTGTTGGAGTCCATGTCGGCGCAAGATAATTCGAAATTCTTAGAACATTATTTAAAAAAAAAAAAAAAAAATTATAAAATTAAGACTCTTGTCAACAACAGAACAGAAATGTCACAAACATGCTTACTTTTCTATAATTATAATGAAGAACACACATTAACTATCTGAATAATATGAGATTACGTACATCTACTTCATTTTATAATGACTTGAATATTACACTTAAGAAATCCATCTACTTTCATTTGAATAAAACATTACTTAATTGTAATATCTTAACCCGATTACTTATTTGATAATGGAAAAACTGGAAAAACAGCAAAAACGTGAAATAGAATTGTCAATTAAAAATTTATAAGTAAAGAAAAGATGTCGAAATCCTAACATAAAAATAATCTTACAATAATAAAAAAAAAAATCTCGGCGTCCGTCGAGTGAAAGAAACGGGAAAGACAAATGGATTTGACGCTATAATACAGTTGTATCGAGTCTGACTCTGGTAGTGCGTAGACGAATCGAACGGTGAGTCACTTTACTTCTCCTTGTCGTTGTCCTCCAGCTTCTCCTCCGGCTCCTTCTCCAACTCCTTCTCTTTCTCGTCACCCTGGAATTAAAAAGATATAGAAGTCAGACGGCAATTTGAAAAAATACTAAAGTAAAGCTAAAAAATTATTTTAACTGATTTAATATTTTATTTATAAGAGTATTCGGAATAAGTATGTAACACAAGTTCAGGATACGATATAGAATGATGCCTACTTTGCCCTTCTCCGGCTCATCGGAGTGCGGCTGCTTCTCGGCGGGTGCGTCAGCCTCCTTAGCGTCCTTAGTCTCCTTCACCTGTAAATTATTTAATATTTATTTAACTACATTATGCATATAAATACTAAAAATGGTAGCTAAAAATGGTATTTAAATTCCAACCGAGGTTTTTAATGTTAATATAGTTATAAGTTTGGATGTACAAGATATAGTATGTCAGATATGTATGTGTAAGAATGAAATATATGAGAAGTGTATATTTTTTTTCCTATAATTTAAATATTATCGATTCTCGGCTGCTCGTCGTATTTCCAGTGTCGCGAGTAATAATCCCGTATGGGTCTGGCACTCACAACTTCACACATAATAGTGTGCCTTTGAATAAACATAAGAGCTGGCAATGGTTACCTCCTTTATGGGCCGCCTCCATGGGCGATGATGCATCCCAATCGGCAAAAGCGCACTCCTTGACGCAAATGATGGCTAACTAGTATTAAGGTATTAGTGATAGTAATGTGCAGTTGAGAAAAAGGGGCCATGGTCTGACAGTGGTTACCTCCTTAGGCTTGGCCTGGGGGGCCTCCACGGGGGCGCAGATCTCGTCCCAGTCAGCGAAGGCGCGCTCCTTGACGCGGGTGACGAGCCCCACGAGGTTCGGGAAAGACTCGTTCATGGCGTCGCGCAGCGGGTGGGACACTTCCTTGTCTATGAAGTGCAGCTGAGCGAGGTTGGCGAAAGCTACCACGTCCAACTGAGATAGGAGAAGTCATGTCAGGAAAGCTGATTAAGAGAGATGGCTTAAAACAGAACTTGTTCATGTTTCACGAGTTTCTTTAGTTTTAATGACTATTTGCTCAAAATAATAAAAAAAAAAAACAAATATATGAAGTTAATCTTCCGGTTCCGATTGCTTTGTTGAGGTTGACAAGTAACTTACGAGAGTGGGCTCATTGCCGAAGAGGAACGGCTTGTCGGCGAGCAGCGATGAGAGCACGCTCAGGTCGTTCTTGCCGAGCTCGATGATCTCGTCTTGGGTGTGCACGCCGATGCCGTGGGCTTTGGCCTTCTTCATGCCCTACAATAAAACGCCAGATGAGACTTTGTTTTCCTAAAGGTGTATATATAGGCATCTAAATCATTATAATTATAACGGGGAAAAAATAAAAAAAACTGTTACTTCATTATCTTCAAACCTCATAACAACCTGTTATTTTAATCGTAAATGTCGTTAAATAGGCTCTGTAACTTCTTGAGTAAGCTTGAACGACAAAAATACCTCACACTAGATCATAAGAATCATCCACATCGGTCTACAATATCAATTTTCTTTTTATGAAACCAAACGCTTTATAATTCTTATAGTCTATCTACAAGTTACTCGTATATTATAATAACAACAGGTATTATTTAGAAATCGAGAAAAAATCTAAATCTTATGCTGAAGTAGCTGATAGTTGAAGCTGTAGTTTATATAGCCATTCAATAACAGCGTGGGTCGTAGCTGCGGGCGTCCCCCACCTCCGAGAAGCTGCATCCAGAGGTAAATGTCCGCAAACTAGTTCATGGCATACATTTTCGCGACCGAGATGCAGAAACACTGTACAGAATTCCCAGGTAAGTGATAAAAAGAACCAGTGTGGTGAAAGGTATAATTGTAATTAACAAATGATAATCATTAAATTACAATTAAAATCATATCCTAAATAATTATATTAGAACAAGTAACATGTTGTAAATTTTGGCATCACATGTACCCATTTCAAACCTAATTATAATATACGAGTATGTTCAGACCTACTCTAACAATGAAATCATATTAATGTTATCTTAAATTGCCGCATGATAAATTTCACAAGTTCTGCGCAGCGCAGGTCAGGTTCTGCGAATCCCCCTACCCCTGAAGCTGCAGCAAGAGGTTAACAACTCATAAATAGGTCAGGCCACGAAGGACTATGTATACTCCAAATATAATCCAAATTCGTTTCGTTGCTTGGGCATGATCGAACCAAAAAAATGCAATATGTAGTATACATGAGCAATAACTCATGAGGGCGAGATCAACTAAACAGTAACAAGTTGTAAGGAAACAAAGGTAAGTCACCAATTATCAACATTTTATAATATTATTGAGATACCTACTAGGTACTTGTGATTTTGTAGGTTACCTGTAACTACTGATCCGATTCTCAAAATGATTTTATTTTTAGGAACAGTGCTTTCAGCGCTTTAGACAATTTTCACGGCTAAAACCGCAGAACAAAGCCATCCCTTCTCTGGAGATGTAAGATCCTCTCAAACTAAATTGAAGAACGTATGTCCAATTAAGCTACAAATATATAAGTTTTACGAGATGCTAAGTGCTTTCTTTTCATATACAAGGCTGTCTGCAAGCTAACAGTTAAATAATAGAACAACTACTTGAATGAAAAGAAGCCGTATTATACAACTTAAAAAGTACAATTGGTTATTTATTATCGAAGTGGGTAAGCGCATTAGGATGCGCATGTCAGGCCTTGCGAGTACTCCTCCCGCCGATGCTGCAGCTAGAGGTGAGCGACTCCGAAATAGGTCATGACCCGAATTCCGCCCGATGCTCAAATGCTGTATGCAACTTGGATGAGCAAAAATACATAACAAAGCCTGTATAAACACGAGCAAACATTTAACATGCATAAATGCTAGTCAGCATCTGAAGAACAAACGCCTGCCTAAATATAATGAGCAAGATCCAGGAAACCTAATCTGCATCAAGAAATGAACTATTCCGGCCGCTACGATAATTCCTCAAAAGTTAATCCTTAGGCCAGATCAGTTTAGAAACAAAGGAAACTTCTGCAGTTGGCATGGGATCGCTTAGTAACTTGCAGCGCAGGTCAGGCTCGCTCAGGGCCCAACCACCCTCAGTTCAACAGCCCCATCTAGATGTTAAAGACAAAATAGGTCAAGGAGCACCCAGCATCATGCTATGAAAAAAATAATGAAATAGGATCACGACACGATTGTTCTGTATAACGGTAGACATTCACTCATATCTTCAGGCTCAGATCCTGGAAGATGACTAAAGGGGGTATTCAGCGACATGTCCAAATATTACATTTGGCACGTGCCTTAAGTTTAAAGTAGTCACAGGTAGTAGTTGCAGGATTCGGACATACGACTTTCATATTAAAAGTAGGAGCCTCACACCGCTAACACGGCTATAGGCTGATCTTAAAATAAAAGCTGGTTCAAAGTAGTAAAGTTTAGTAAAGTTTAATGCATATCCACCACCATTTGAAAAGTTTATCTCAAATTCTGCAGACCTGAAAATAAGGTAAGGTAATATATTTCACTAACCTTGCGTCCTGATGTGAGCTTGTAGCAGAAGTTGAGAATTGGCTTCGGCAGGCGGGTGTTGAGCGCATTCTGCAGGTTCACCTGGTACCCCTTGATGACGCTGTCAGGATACTTGGCGCGCCACCACAGCACCACCCAGGACAGATGGTTCTCAATCATGGAACTCATCGCGTAGGCAACGACTCGTTGCTCCGCGGTCAGGGCTAGATATGAGGACACGAATTAACTTGAGGCTCTTTTATAGGTAACCTAGGCATCTGCAACTGCACATGCGCGACGACCTAGCTAGGTTTGTAGGGCAAGCTGGGCTGTAGCTCGGCTGCCGAGATGAGGTCAAAATGGAACGGGAGGAGAGGATACATGACCCGCCCTAGTTGGTATTTTTAGATACGGGAAGAAGGAAACATCATCAGGATGACGATACTTCCTTCTTCCCTCCCGCAACGGTATCAGTATCCCTATCCCTAACAACTACCTCAAGTCACCAAAACCAGATATTTGAAGACGTGATTTTAATATTACACAATACACATACAAAACTATACAGGTTGGCCAAAGCATCGTGACGTCCAAAGAGAGGTATCTGAATCACCCCCATGTATGTTCCGCGACTCTTTAAGTTTTCAAGTTACGATTTTTTATGGGTATTTTTAAAAGCTTAGAACAAAAGGCAATTTTTAAAACCCTAGCCTAAGACCGAATAAAAAGGCTAAAATGATTTTTTATTGACAATGGAAAAT
Organism: Hydriomena furcata; assembly: GCA_912999785.1. Lineage (NCBI taxonomy): Eukaryota > Metazoa > Arthropoda > Insecta > Lepidoptera > Geometridae > Hydriomena > Hydriomena furcata. The sequence goes on from OU538821.1 coordinate 10,027,238, forward strand.
TGAAATGTGAATATGAAAGGTTTGAACTCTCGACTTTAGGTCAATATTTTTGTATTATCCGTTAACGTTACGTGCCTAATTATTTTTTTGAATTAGAGCACTACTCCTTAAGATTGAGTAAAATGTTGTCAACAATAAAAAAAAAGATTGAAGTTGATCCCGCTGATTTTTTTTACAAACGAATAAAAAACCTTTAGACGACACTTAGGCCACCTTTTCACATGATGTCCTGAATCCTTTACCAGGATTGGTCACCATTGTGCCCAGCCTTAATTTAACGAGGGCAAGCATATTCTTTTACAATACGAACTCCCCACCCCAGGACGCCCCAGTTCCATTAATCTAGATTCAGGTCACTCCCCTCCGACCTAGCCTAACCTAAATACTCCGAAATCAATACTGTTTCCAGATATATGACTGTATTATATCCATTGGAAAGGGTATCCGTTGTTTTTTAAGAGCAGATTTTTACTCTGCACTGCACCTACAAATTATTTTCCTTTATAATGCCATGTTATTTTTTTCTAAATGTTATCTTATTGAAGAATGTAAAGTACAGTCAACTTTAAAAATACCTAGAAAGTAAACCTGAAAAAATCTCCCGGATACATAAAAAAAAAACAATTGTTTTTTCTATAAGCTTTTATTTAACCTCATCTGTAAGCAAGAGTATGTTTGGGGTAAATCTTGCAACTGAATTTAAAACAAGTTCCTTTGGCACCTACCTACTTACATAAATTCAGTGGCAATGCAATAATATATGGTGACAGCGAGATGATCTGATTATGGAGACAGAAGCTGTTCATCAAATCCTCATTACTTAATAAGTTATAATAATAATGTTATAAGAGTATGATGGTGACAGCGACCTTTTCTGAATATGGAGCTCAAGAGCTCGAAGACTCCTCAACATAACCCAGACGTGATTGGGTTTGTTGGATTTGGCTTAACAAGTACTACAGATCTCGGTGGTGTTCAGGATCTGATAGTGGATAAAGGAATCAAAGGCCATAAAAGTTACTCTGCTAAACAAGATAGCCCCGTCACGTTCGGACTAACTAAAATTTGTCTTGATAACGATACAATACTATGGTGATAGAAGCTGAATTTTACGATAGTGTAAGGAGCTTTTTCACGGAACTCCTCAGCAGAGTAAATTAGCTGTTTTTGGGCTCATTTTCAACCGACGAAAAAGGACTCAACTCGCTAAAATTTATATTTTTTTGCTATTAGGGTTCCGTACCCAATGCGTAAAAACGGGACCCTATTGTCCGTCTGTCTGTCACAGGGCTGTATCTCACGAACCGTGATAGCTAACCAGTTGAATTTTTTTACACATAATCGTGTAATTTCTGCTGCCGCTATAACAACAAATACTAAAAGCAGAATCAAAAATCAAAAAAGATGTTTTTATAAACCCACCATACTTTTTCAAGACATGTTTACCTGTGTGACCTTTATTTATCTACAAGCTAACCCGGCGAACTTCGTATCGCTTTAGAATTAACAAATGTTGTGTTAAGTGCCCGATCCCGTTCCAGTTCCCGTTAAAAAGTATCCTATGTCCGTCTCCTGGTTCTAAGGTTCTCCCCACAAATTTTGAGCCAAATCGTTCAGCCGTAAAATTGTAAATTGTGTAACTAACATGACTTTCTTTTATATAGATATTAAATCCTTAAGTTATCTTTGTCAAAAAACAAAACTGTATGTTTTGCGGTTGTTGGAAAAAACTATTTAACATTCATCAAAAAAAATTTACCTCGTCTTAGCTCGATGTTCTAATTGCTAATCCAGTCACCAATTGATATGATAAAACCTGATGAACTTATAAAAGCTGGTATAAAATTATTTACTTATTAAGAAAAAACTTCCTACTACTAGGGTGGATTGAAAAGTTCGTAGCCTGACAAAGAAATATAAATCTATACTAATATTATAAAGAGGAAAGATTTGATTGTTTGTTTGTTTGTAACGAATAGGCTCCGAAACTACTGAACCGATTTGAATAATTATTTCACCATTAGAATCCTACATTATCCCTGATGAACATAGGCTATAGAATATTTTCAAAAATATTCTGGGATCTGTATGAAAACTTCGATAATGTAATCCAAAGTGTGAAATTAAAAAAAAAACCTTATATTGCGTTTGCTGCGGAAATTATTGACAATAGAGCAAAGTGATGTACTACAGTTTTAAAGAGGACATCAATATCTACAAAAAAGTATGCAATACCATATGTCTAACTATTAGGGATCCGTATGAAAACTTCAATAATGTAACCCAACGTGTGAAAAAAATCCTCATATCGCGTACTCTGCGGAAATTGTTGACAATAGAGCAAAGTGATGTACTACAGTTTTAAAGAGGACATCAATATCTACAAAAAAGTCTGCGATACTAAATGTTTTAATAGGGATTTTTATGAAAAATTCGATAATGTAACCCAAGGTGTAAAAAAATTACCTATAATATCATTTACACCCGTGCGACGCCGGGGCGGACTGCTAGTATTTTTATAAAATTAATAAATAAATAAAAATAAACATTGTTTTATTCAGACAACATTTGGGGTCCATAAAAAAGGTTTACAAAAAATTTAATAAATTGAAAATAAAAAACAACTTAATTACATAAAACATCTACAAAACAATTATACACACCATATAACACCAATTAGGCATATAAATATACCTAATTGGTATAATAGATCTGTCCATTAAATGGATTCATGAGAGCCGTCATCCAGTACCTTTGCAGGTTACTGTCCTGCCGACCCGCCAAGATCCTAAGTAAACTGTTGGGGCTACCCAGGATTCTACGTCTAACTGATGTTATTTTATTGCGAATTACAGCATAAAAGTCTTTGACATGAGCATCTGCAAACATGCCAGACGCACTACAGAACCTAGGCAGCCCCACCATCGCTCTAAACAGGTTATTGTAAAGGACTCGTAGGGCGCTGAAAGACGTTTTAGTATAAGTAACCCACAGGCCGCTAGTGTAGAATGATTGACAGAAGGATTTAAACAAGGTAACTTTAACCTCAACTGAGCAATGAGCAAACCTCCGAATTAACATATTACCCCGTACTGCCAACGCCCTACGTTCCCTTTCTACATCATCATTGTTTTTTAAATCAGCAGTGACCATATGACCAAGATATTTAAATTTAGGGACTCTAGTTAGTTCGCTACCATTCAAGTAAACCGGCGGTATGTAACCGAGGCGGCCGCCGCGCGCTGTAAAGACCATCAACCTCACTCTTTTTAGTGTTATATTTAAGACCATGATTTTTAGTGTAGTCCTCACAAATACGCAGCAGCCTCCTCAGCGCACAAACCGACGGGCTCAGCAGCACCATGTCGTCCGCGTAACTAATATTGTTGATCATCTGATCATCAATACAGCATCCCGCATGCATGCTGCTCAGCCCGACGATGAGTTCGTCCACGTACAGACAAAAGAGCTTCGGAGATGTTAAACCCCCCTGCAGTACACCACATTCTAGTCTGTAAGTGTCCGATACTTCCTCCGCCCACTTCACACAATTATCCTGATGAGCGTACCAATGCTTAAACAAGTTAACAATCTCAATTGGCATACCAGTAGCCGACAATTTTTTCCACAATACTGGATAAGACACTAGGTCAAAAGCCTTTGATAAATCAAGGAAACATCCAAAAACTGGTGTCTTTCTTTTGGTATAGTACGAGACAGTCTCCTTGAGGGCAAAAATGGCACTTTCTGTCGATAATCCAGATCTAAAGCCAAACTGGGCATCATTTAATTTCAAGTATTTATCCAACTGTTTGTCAAGGAGACCATCCAGCACCTTTGCCGTCACTGTGGCCAAAGATATTGGTCTATAGTTATTTTGATCTGACACATCACCAGTTTTATTCTTTACTATTGGAACCACTATAGTACGCAAGAGATCGGGGGGCATATAGCTATGCCTAAGGCACAGATTATAAAGCAGACTAAGAACTCGAGGTAGGTGAACTCCTGCATATTGAAAGTGCTCGATGCTGAGCCCGTCGTGTCCCGGTGACTTTCCACGGCTCATGTTCTTTATAATATTTTTGATATCACAAGCCGAAAAATAAACAAGCGGTTCATCACAACTAGGTACAACCCCGCACACTTCCGCTTCTACATCCAATATCAAATTATTAGGTAATGGTAATGCTTGTATTTTAAAATGATTCACAAAAGAGTTAGCAATAGTGTTATTGTCACTGGAACCGTCCACACTCACCGGCACACTAGGTTTTGAATTCAAACGATTTATATTATTCCAAAATTTTGAGAAATCTTTTTTGTTATGATGTTTCGCAATAATATCCATCTTAATTTGATTTTGATTTTTAACACACCACTTTAACTTAGATTTAAACTGTTTACGAGATTCAGACATTAATTCATAAAAGTATCCACCCATTGGTTTACCACAATGCAGCCACTCTTTAAAACAGTTCTTAGCCCTCCGGTGAGCATCACCAACATGTAGATTCCAGCCTACTACTTTTCTTTTCTTATTATTATTTCTAAACTTTTTAATTACGTCAGTAGCGATAGCCGCCTCAGATAGAATACTGACTATCTGTTTATACAAGGTATCCAAAATCTTATGGTGGTCACTGCTGACACAGATACAATTATCAAATGAACACTGCCTAAGCTCGTCAGGAAAATCTAATTTACTCAATTCATTGTTACAATATTTACTAAATTCCTGTATTTGTTTCAAGTTACGTACCCCCCACATAACTTTATTACATTTTTGCTTTCTATATGTCATTTTAGGTTTTATTAAATTCAAATTACATTTTATAATAATTGGAAAATGATCAGATTTATAAACATTATAGTCAATTTTAACATTTTCTATTGTTACCCTGGCAGCGGTCGTAATAAGACAGTGGTCTAGCCAACTTTTACTATGATGTATTTCACTAATATATGTGAAATTATTAGAGAAAATATCCAAAAAGTTAATGTCTGCACAAACCCAGTTCTGTTCTAGTGAAAATGATAACATTTCCTTACCAAACGGCTTGGTTGGGTGCGCATTATAATCTCCCAACATGTAAACACATTCCAAATCGCAACCCTCCACTATTGCACTTAGATTACCTAAACACTGCGTAAACAATGCCAAGTTATCCGCACAGTCAGTAGGCATATAGATGCTACACACTAAAAAAGCACTATCTCCTTTTCCAGCACTTTTATTGCAACTATACGATCACTGCTCGAATGTAGCACAATAACATCATTGAATAATGACTTGCGCCATAGAACCGCAACTCCACCGTGCGGTCGGCCCTCCAACACACCTGAGGAAATGTCGACTGCTGATGTCCCCGCAAAGCCAAAGTCGTCATGTATCTCCCCAAGATATGGGATGTCATGTGGTAGTAAAACTACTCTCATTTTGTTAATATGTTCATTAGTGCAAAATTTGATTACTGTACAGTTTGTAGTTTTTACTCCAGAAATAGTTAAGTAAGGCCAGGTGCAGAGTTTTTGAGAAATGAACACTATTGAACAACGTGTGGTCATCAAAAATGTGTGTAAAAAAAGTTTAACATGACAAGCTTTTGTAAAATCATACAAACCATCGCGCACCAGCGCCCTATTCATCTGTCACATCATATAACATTCCCATCGGAACTTGACAAGAGTGCAAAGTTTTTACTCAATCGAAGTATTTACTAAGGAGTTCCGTTGTAAGTGTCTGCTGAGCAGCTACGGACTCTATCATCAAATCAGCTCGCTGTCACCATATTATTGTACTGTCACCAGAACTAAAGGTATATACAATATTTCGGTTCAATCGGTTGTGGTTAACTGCTTCAAAATTAAGTTGCAAGATTCTACCCGAACAAACATAGTTTGTGTTGTAGCAAATAAATGCATTGTAGGCAAGAAGGCGCATGTATTAAATATTTTAATGCGTGTGTTGTGACTTGTGCGGGACCGCATTCTTCGTTGGTACTATCAGTCTCATCGCCAACAGAATTGTTTTTTTAAGTTGATTTTATTTAGTATTAATTCAAAATGGAAAGGAAAGAATGGGAATAAATGGGGAAAAATATTTTTACTGGGTTCATCTCTATTCGTGAAGAATTTACGCTTCTAAACTCTTCGATCTTCTAGGGAGACTAGATGACGACTAATTTCCAGACTAAATCGGAAAAACTACCAGCTTCTGGTTTCTAAGTAATAAAAGTTAATAATAAAAGTTATTTTCTGCTATCCATACCTATTTCCTACAAACGAATTGTACAACAAAACTAAACTCTTTAACTTAAAACAACTTTACATCTATAAAACTTGCGTATTAATAAAAAACATAATTACAAAGTCTATACAATCTAATATAAGTTTACAGATAAAAGAAAACAAACACAATCTAAGAAACAAAATTAAACTACATTTAGCTAAAACACGCACAAAAAGCGGGCAAAAGACAATACTATCAGAGGGAGCTCAGTTATTTAATAATTTACCAAACAGTATAAAAGAGTGTGAAAACATAAATATATATAAAAATAAACTAAGGTCCCATATCTATTCGTTGTTATAATACATAAAAAAAAATCCTTTTAAATTTTATAACATGGACCACACACCAATACTGACCTCAGCCGATTCTTTTGAATGATAGTTTAGCTAGTGTTTACCTACCCTCATCATATCTATTAATTTCTGTTATCTTGGTAACCACTCTATGTAGTATGTTAACCTATTTTGTTTTGTTTTGTATATTTTATTGTTGTATTAGTGTTAATTGTATGCGTTTAACTTATCGATCTATTTAAAAATATACCAACTGTACTAGGCCCTTAGGTGTAATCATTTAAAACGCAATATTTATGTGTTATTTTTGTATCTCATTTTAAGTGAACTCTGTGTTTTTATGAGAAATAAAATTCTTTAAACCTAAGTATCATAGAAAGAAAGAAAGAAAGTATGCTAGACAAAGTTTTCATTGATTTATTAGTTTCTGTTGATTAGTCGAATGCATAAAATATGAACTTATAAAGACTGTCTCCGATCTTATACGCGTATTTTATCTGAGGTCTATCTAAATATCATCGACATACTCCTGAACAATTTACACTCTGGGCCTAGAGAAAATATTCACGGTGATATTTCTACTACTTACAAGCATCGAGGTCCTTGTTGAACTTCTCAGACAGCTCCTTAATGATGAAGGCGCTGTCAGCAATCTCTTCTCCGTTTAATTCCACAAACGGCAGTTGCCCTTTCTTGGAACGAAACTTGGCCTTGTGGTCCACGTTCTGTAACAATTCAAATTATACTTAAATAATACTTCAGTTTATCTGGACCTGATAATCATATTTGTATAACGTTCGCAATTTCTTTATGGTAGTGCCGTCATTCGCATATTATAAGCAGTCCAAACCTTAACCTTATAGCATGATCTGTAACCCTCTTGCAATGCAAGGTTTGCAATCAAGTCGTACGTAATCAGCTTTATCTGCCTAAATGCCAGTTTTCTGACAGTTATTCAATAGAAAATTGTATCCTAATAACGATTAGCAACGCCAATTTATATTAGTACACAGTTCACACAGCGTTCATCACACAAATGTTTGTCCTGGGGAATCAAACCCGCAGAAGGAAGAGCTACTACCAACTGAACTGTGCCAACTGTGCAGTCAATCTGAAAATGTGGAACTATAGTTTAAAACAGATCACGTAGAATCCACATTCAATGGTGGGTTAGGTTTGGTTAGTAGGTTAGGTTAGGCCCACATAAGTGGGCCTGGATTATCATCACGAAACATAACAATTGGCGGCAGAGGCTAATGATTGATGTATTAGGCATTATCGCTTTGCAGCTTATATAAGCCAATGGAAATGTTTTAATGGCAAGATGCTGCTCAAGATTCTGCTTATCGATCGATTCGCTATTTCGAGTGCTGTGCGTGTGCAGGTAGTCACGAACTTTCGCATGTACGTATTTCAATGAGTTTGTTGTTGATAATTGTTTTATTTTAATTCTTTTATATATTTATTTTGAATATGTACTTATTAAAAATAGTAAGTACTTATACATGGTGGGATTATATTGTACAGGAGCATTTCTTATAGCTACTTTAAGATACAGTTCACTGATAATCGTAATTTGTTTCAACTGTCAAAATCCCATTGTGTTTTTCTACAGTTACACAATAGGAATTAGTCAGTTGAAGCCGATTGCGCCGATGAAATAAGGCTGTAGCTCCCTCTCACTATAATATTAACATTAGTGGCAATTCTGTAGTATCGACAAACTGACTAAAATTTCATAAAATACAATCGATTTTATGGTAAAGCTTAAATTAGCATAACCACAAAATGAAAGTCCTAAAACTTTTTCAAAACTTTACACATCCAAAAATTCTACTTATTAACTATGAATTGCGATCATTATCATCAGACCTGCTAGGAAGAGTTTTAAAAAATCTTAGTAAATTTAATTTAAAATTAAGTTTAAATTTCAGTTGCAATGTTTGGTACATAGCATACCAACAAACTTATAGTATTATGTGTTACTGAAACTACCTGAAGAAAAAATATCATATTAAAATTGTATTTTGAGTTGGGAAAAGTTAGCCGTATTTTTCGAAAAATGCTTTGTTTCGATAAAATGAAAACGCAGGAATCAGTACTTCGCTTCTAGGATGACAACGAATTGAGAGTCGATAGTACATTCTAGTCATTATTATTTCTAGTTTTTTTATTACAAAATACACAAGAAACCGATGAGATATCTAAAGACCGTTGCCAAACAGTATGTAATATGTAGCTCAACTGAACCAGACCAGGATGACTACCAGCCGGAAGCGTCCCCTAAATGCTGGCGGTTAATTTTATGACAGGTAGGTACGTAAATAATATTATTTAAAATGATGAGCCACCCATCCCATGTCTTCTTAACTGTCATGTCGCTGCTGTCAGCGACATGACAGTTGTGACGTGTCTGTACACGTGGTTACAACAGGTTGATTTCAATATCTTTGTAACAAAGAAAGAGCAGTTAGGAGTAAAAGGGTAGGGTGCTTGGGTAGGGGCGCGCGGGGCAGGCGTCCCGGCACACGGCTCGGAACATCAGCTCGCGTTGCTATAGCGACGGGGTCCAGACTCGGGAGCGGGGAGAGAGCAGCTGTATTGATTTCGACTGGCGAGGTTCAGCAACCGGCCGTGCCGACCTCCCCTCCCATCCCGCGCCCCTCACCCGGGACATGCGAGCGTGCCTCGTGGCGACGACTTCAACAGCGCTAATGGCTATACTCTAACAATTAACATACATTTAACGTATTAATTACTTATGCTCCTAATATGTAATGGTAGGGAAAAGTTTGAACCAGCACTCAATTTTAATCAAATTATGCCAATATATGGTCTTACAGATCAATTATATTTTAATGTTGCTTTCATGGTTCATAATATTTGTTGAAATTGTTCGCCATAAAAAGGCATTCAAAATAAATAAGTACGCGTACCTTACTACAAACATCTACGAGCTTTTTACGAGCCACTTTATTTCGAGAGCCTTGGGACGACTTGGCTGAGGAGCTGTGAAAACAAGTTGCACGCTCACACCCCTCGCGAAGTTATTAATATCAATAAAGAAGGCGTAGAAATAGTAAACCTCAATTCAAAGGACCTTGAAAACCATATGATTTAGTGGTTTCCTGTTGCTTTCTAGCTACAATCAAGGCAATCTATTACATTTTATTGCAAGACCACGACAAACATTTTTTTGACTTGGTATATTTATTAATTTAGTTAGGTACCAGAGCACAGTCCATCTTTTATGAGACAGTTGACTCAACTGTCAACAATAAAATTTAACAAGACCGAGACAAAGATAAACATAACAAGCATGCACTTGGCATTTTTACGAGCGAGAATTAAAATGAAACAATCGTGTAGTGCCCGGTGGTGATTAATATACTGGATGACATTTAACCATTCAAGTAATGAAGTGTTTTGGTACTAGTAGGTACACTGCTTGAACGGCGTGCGTTGTATCTGTTTGCGTACGTCTGTCTTACTTCGTCCTGACAGCTAACTCTTTTGTTTTTATTAACAATAGAAGGGCTTGTTCTTTTTTCCTACACCGTTTTGAAAACGCGTATATTTTTTTTGAATAGAAGAATCTATTGATGCACGACCGGGACACGAACCCACGACCTTTGAATTTAATATCGAAGTACTTCTCAGTCGGCCAACGCGGCTCATGGTTCACGGATTGAACTACAAACATCCAAAAAAACACATTTAGATACAATACAAGTTTAATGTTACTGGAACAAATTGTACAGTTTGTGATGACCCTATCTGAGGGTTTTGATAAGAATAGATGACGACAACGATGATGATAGAGACCGGATGAGACGCAAGAGGTGTGTGTTCAATCACCGTGGCGAGACAAAATGTTTTCTACCCGGTCTGAAGATTGGTACCACGGTACTTATATTTACTTTACTGATTTTATGGACACCGAAGTGTGGGGGTCAGAACTGTGTGTGTAGTGACTGTTACCTGTTAATATTAGATTATATATATCCTTAAAATTCCATGCAACCATTTTTTGCGCGTTGTTCTATTTTAGCACAAAAGCTTATAAAATCGTAAGTACTTTGAACAATGTCTGCAAAATAATGTATTTTCTTGAATATTAAATATTGGATCTCAAAAATTTAATAGATGAATTATGTTAATATCGCCACATTAGATTACAACAAAAGAAATTACAAAGTTATCGTGTCACGATGTCATGGAAACAGTTGCTCGTAAAAGTAATTTAGTGTACCGAAATGATGTATCAAAGGAAAGTAGATCCCATTATTGGTAGCGCCTAGATGCGGGGGTCGGCAACCGCGAGGTCTTCGACCCGAGGTGGCGCGGGCGCCTGCGCGACCCCGCCCTGCATCGACCAACTCGCCGCCGCCGTCAGCCCGCCACCGCCAGGGTGCGCCGACACCCGACACCCCCCTGGGACTCCTACCATCCACCCACCATACTTATACTATTATCTGATATTTCAAAATAATCACCGATGTCTGCGCGCACCTATCACTACTTAGTATAAAGCAGTCGCTTTCCGCTTCCCGCGTCTGTATGTATGTATGTATGTATGTATGTTTGTATCTTGTATATGTATATACAAGATGTTTGTATATGTATGTATCTTTAAAACTACACAACGGATTTTGATGCGGTTTTTTTTAATAGATAGAGTGATTCAGGAGGAAGGTTTATATATGTATAATAACATGCTACCCGTGCGAAGCCCGGGCGGGTCGCTAGTAGGTAATAAATTAGAGCCACAATATTTGGATTGATGCTTTGATCAGATGAATAATTGATCAAAATAAAATAAACAAGCAGTCCGTCCCGGCTCCGCACGGGAGTAACGTATTATAACGATTTTATGGGTATTTTTTTACCCAGGTTACATTATCGAAGTTTTTTGATGCTTTGATCAGATGAATAATTGATCAAAATAAAATAAACAAGCAGTCCGTCCCGGCTCCGCACGGGAGTAACGTATTATAACGATTTTATGGGTATTTTTTTACCCAGGTTACATTATCGAAGTTTTAATAGGGATCCCTATTTTTTTCAAACATCAAATATGGCCTATGTTACTCTGAGATAATGTAGCATTCTAATGGTAAACGATTTTTTGGGTTACATTATCGAAGTTTTCATACGGATCCCTAACGTTTTTGAAAATATTCTATAGCCTATGTTCATCAGGGATAATGTAGGATTCTAATGGTAAAAGAATTTTTCAAATCAGTCCTGTAGTTTCGGAGCCTATTCGTTACAAACAAACAATCAAATCTTTCCTCTTTATAATATTAGTATAGAAGTATAGATAAATATTGGTGGACATTGCCATCACACAGTGAAATCTATCCCCAAACTAAGCAAAGCTTGTACTATGGGAACCAGATAACTGATTGAGGCCATCCTTGACAATAAAATCTATAGACTGTTTGAAAATAGTTCACTGTTTCTTGTATTATGTACGAGTACGTGAAAAAGGAATAATTTGAAAAAAAAAAGCTCGTCAAGTACGGTAGGCATTCTCTAATCACAGCCTGTTGTAACCACGTGCCTGTCAGTAACTAACCCTCGTATTCAAGAACGACACTATGAGAACACGCACCCACAGTGGATGAAATCTTTTTTCATAAAAATCACTTTGAGTTGTGCGACACTGTATAGTGTGACTAGAGGCACATTGTCGTGTGCCTCTAGCCAAAGTTGAGCTCTAAAGGCACACGGTAGCGTGCGCCATAGTGCCGCTCGACACGCGTGTTCTCATAGTGTCGTTCTTGAATACGAGGATAAGACAGTTGAGTTAGCATGAGATGGGAGGCATAATATTTTTTCTGAAATTAAAGATGAATTTTATGTAATTTGTGAGTAGGCACAAAGAACTTAAGATTTTGACATAGTTCTAGTTGGTAAGTTTTGATACAAATGACGGCGATCGCTAAGAGATGGACCACTGATTGTAAAAAATTAAATAGCCGGCTCATTAGGCTCATTGAACGAATTTCATAAAAGCATATTTTGTACCATATTTTGTATACAAGTAATACAAACAAAAAAAAAATATTTTGAAATTTTTGTCTGTCTGTCTGTCTGTTGTCTGGCTTTCATGCAAAAACTACTGAACGGATTTTGATGAAACTTTTTTTGTTATGTATAGCTATTAGTCTTCGGCAACATATAGACTATAATTTATTTTGAAGATTGTAATACCAGATGTGAAACTATCTGTCCCCCAGCGAAGCGGGCACGGGTCAGCTAGTCAAATCTATGTGAAATGAATATACGGTTTTATTTTATGTACTCCGAAATGTTAACCACATGGTTAACCTATCGACGTACAATTAAAAGGTTAGCCTTAAAAAGGATACCTCTATTTAAACGTGGCCTTATATTCAAAATCGTAGGTACTCATATACATATTATGTGCCCGTAAGCAAACTACCCGCCCGCTTTGTTCTAACATTTAGCGTATGTTCGTTCAATAAGTACTTACATTGTGAAATCTGGAATACTGCGTTAGTGGAAACCATGCTCATCGCGTCGAAGCTTATTTTAACAATGTGTGTTATTGTTCAAGCCCCAGTAAGTGTAAACAGCACTGCAACATATCCGTATAACAATATGTTGTGCTGCCGTTACATAAACTGCATTATTCTACGAAGTTTGATCATTGTTCAGGAAGTTAGTCAACTAGAGTAAAAGGGCGTGCGCTTCCTACGGCAGCGGTGACACTACATTACTGATGAGTTGGCGTTTCTAGTTAAACTTTCTCTTAAAATGATTCAACGCGAGCAATTTAAATTGTTTCATTTTGGTTTAGGGAAATTGATGATAAATGACCCATGTACGAGTAGGAGCAATTTGCAACGACCAACCCACTTGCTCGTAACTAACTATACTAATCTAAGATTGTAATCCGAGGCTGGGATCATACAATCCTGTAAGACATTCCATACATGAGCGTCAACTCGCAGTTGACAGCGATAAAATTTATTCAGCCTTATCTAGAATTTATTATATATCTACTAATGTCTACTAGTAGGTATAACTGGTGAAATGTATATATCAGAAATTATACATAAATGACAACGAGAACCGATGGTTTTAAAGTCATAGATAAGATAATACAGATACACCTAGGATTCTAGATTTAACTACGGTATAGCCTTTCTTATTTCTTAACAATGATAATATTATTCCTGACCCGTACTTAGTCAGTACATAGATTTGCAGTTAGTATTTATGTTTGGGTCAAATTTTGCAACCCTCACAAGTAAATGTTACGGTGACAGTGATAATGGACTTTGAAGATTGGCGAAAACTTAAGGCGCTCCCAGTCGACGATTGTTTTTGTTCGAAACGAAAAAAGAAATACTTCTGAACAAGCCACATCCCCTATTTTATAATGTATAGTATATGTGAATAAAGATGTACCCATCTTTAATCACTTCGATAAATAATCCTACCGACCGCTGCAATGACGACAAACACACGTCGGCGCGTGGTCCGCCTTAGCTTTTCGAATAAATTAATGATATAAATTATGTATAATTACTTATCAAAAATCTATTCTAATAGAAATCTAGATCTACATATTACCTATCTTTAACAATAAATCACAAGTTGATTTTAATAGTAGGTATATAAAATATTTCGATCATAAATTCTAAAACGTATCATTTTGAAATAATATCTTTATCGTGAAAAGTTTCTGCTATTATGTTTTCAGCTTTATAGAAATCTAGGTAGGAACCTGAAGTAATATACTTATAAAAATAGGAGATGTGGCTTGTTCAGAAGTATTTCTTTTTTCGTTTCGAAAAAGAGCAATCGTCGACTGGGAGCCCCTTAATAGTAGGTATATAAAATATTTCGATCATAAATTCTAAAACGTATCATTTTGAAATAATATCTTTATCGTGAAAAGTTTCTGCTATTATGTTTTCAGCTTAATATAAATCTAGGTAGGAACCTGAAGTAATATACTTATAAAAATAGGAGATGTGGCTTGTTCAGAAGTATTTATTTTTTCGTTTCGAAAAAGAGCAATCAACGACTGGGAGCCCCTTAAGGGGGAGCTACAAAATCGATCAAACCTTACAAGTGCAACTTTACAAACTTCCCTCACCTAAACTGCCCCGAAGCTTGCACTCATGTTTTTTCTGACCCCATGAGAAAACCTGAACTAGGTAACAGTGCTGAGCACATGATACTTTGACTGAGCACATACAAATACAATTGAGTATCATTTAAATTACAGAAAGAAGAATGTCCTAAGCACGTTCATAACGTAACAAGGTATTCATCTACAGTGTGTAGACACTATTGAGCAGATTTTTCATAATTAGCCACTGTTCGTTGCCGCCACCCGATACCCATATTATCCGAGCTAATAAAGCTGTCATGGATAGGTTACGAGTTTCCATTACAAATGCGTTATCTGCGCAGTGACATAACCATTGTTTATTTACGAGCAATTCAGTTTAAATGAGAAATGCATGATGACCGCATCAGGGACATAGCGATAAAGGGCTGTCGCCCTTATAGTAATGGGACCGATACTATGCATTCCTTGTTCATTGCGAGCTTAAAATACGTAGGGGTTTAGATAAAGACTAAAAGATAAAGATAAAGCCTGTAAGTTGATACTTAGAATTTTACGGTTTTTTGGTATGAGCAGAGTCATTATTTATAAGGATTATAAAAAAATAACTACGATATTAATAGAATGTCGCACCACCAGTTCAATCTCAGACAGTGAGTACGATATATCTAGCTAACTAGATTCTATGCTAGCTATATCGATTTCTAGCGTGACAGGTATAAAAGAAAAAATCAGACAATAGATAAAAGTAACATAAATTAAACTAGTCCAACAAAACGAAGATGTAGGTCAATACTTGTACCTACAAGTATTTTGGAATCTAAATAAATTTTGGCATACAGGTAACATGAACAGATGATTTTAAAAAGCCGTTATTTTAAAGTATAGCTAGTATGATCCTTCACAAAAACCAGTAGCATATATATTCAAAAGAAAACGATTATGCACTTTGTATTTTTAATTCATCCTAAGAGGTGGGGTCCGGAAGATAGTTTAGTTATAATAGGGGCTGGTACAAAGCCTAGGTTATTTTAATACCAGAAAACTGGTTTAACGGTTGAATTGGGTAAAACCGGTTTAAGAGTCATGCATGACGCTGTTGGCATGCAATTTCTCAGTTATTACTTCTATTATTATTAAGCTATTCAAATAGTTGTTAAACTTTTATATAAAAAAACAATGTGTTGAATTTATCAAAAATAAATTAACGGCCTCTACAAAAATTCATGTTTTTGAACTAAAAATAGGTATTAGTATTTAAAGAATAAAATGTATCTCTAGTATATGTTGTTGTTTCTCATTCACTAAACACCGAAAAATGGATCGGTTGGTACATCACTAGCAATATCTAAGTAAAACATAGTACTTGTAGCACGTGTGATATTATTTTGGAGACTGCATGAAGTAAGATTAGTTATTTTTTACATTCGCTGCTCAAACTAAAATAGGTGAACCAATTTTAAATAAATTGTTATGTTTCGTTGTGATCGTTAAGATGTGCAAGGGACTTTTTTATTTTTATTTTTGTTTCTGATTGGCCTTGCGGTTCACCACTAGCACCTGGGTTATTTACTATTTATTGGACACCTTCTGTATATACACGAGTAAATCATGTTATATGTTTATATGCTATTTTCATAAGATTGTAAAAAGAGTATGTAAGATCTTTGGATTAGAAATTTGTTATGATTTAGAGTTATCAAGTCAACGGCCTGTATGAAAACATAAGTATGCGTAAAACTAGTAACGTACTGGAAAAACAAGTCTACGATTGCATAGGATAGTTCGATCGTAAACCTATAATTGAATAGGAATTTGCACTTACGAAGCGAGTGCGTTTACTATTAACACTAACACAGATAGCAAAACTCGTTTTTTAAGAAATCGTTATATTAGGAGAAAACACGGTATATATTTTATACTTTACTAAATGTATATGACATGTATTTCGGTCTTTACTACTCTTCGAATTGGCCTATTCTACCTTACTCTATCTAATTGATTGGAATATCAATGGTAATATATTTCAAAGTGCAACTCCTTTGATGGACACCGGCGGTAATGTACTTGTGAAAACTGGTAGTAGTAAGTAGTGCCATGTTGCCCGGAACTGGAGAAAGTGCAGTCGGCATTCCGTAGCTGCATGATTTCATAGCTCAGTGGTTAGCTGCTGCGGTTTCTCGATCACATTGCAATATTACAAATTGCATTAATCCTATTCACTTAACGCAACATGGTGTCGTTTTAAGGCACTGTAACACTGTGTCATTGCGAGGATGTAACCACATTTGATTTTATCTGCATATTACCGAAAAGTTCAAAAATTTCTTAATTATGGATGTTCTCATTTCTCACAGTTTGATCGCTTACTAACAATTGGTGGTCAGATTGAACCCTTTGAACCATTTGCATAGCCGTGTCAGTGGGTTGTCTTCTAGCGATATTTCGTAGAAAACGGTCTTGTCTAAGAGTTGTGATTGTGACACGATTTCTGCCAGTTTGCCTTTCCGCAACATCTCCTGTGACACGGGGGTTCGTAGATTGTCAGCAACTACGCGTTGTATAGCGCCAGCTTCCAACATGCTTACAGCTCTAATCTGTTCTTCTCTTGTTAAATGTCGACGTGACATAACAATAAACGATACACACTTCACTACATAGTATAAAGCAAAGTCGCTTTCCGCTTCCCGCGTCTGTATGTATGTATGAATGTATGTATGTTTGCTTATATCTTTAAAACTACACAACAGATTTTGATGCGGTTTTTTTTAATAGCTAGAGTGATTCAGGAGGAAGGTTTATATGTATAATAACATGCTACCCGTGCGAAGCCGGGGCGGGTCGCTAGTTATTAATAAATAAAAAAAATGTACAAAAGCCTTTATAAAATCTTCTCTGTTAAATTGTAATCAAAACGAATTGTGAATAAGCCAAATTCGAATCACCGGTCATTCTTTTGTTTTTAGAATGAACTTTTATTTTTATTTATTTTTTAATTTCGAAAAAAGGAAAGGCGGCGTTTATTTTTCATATACAAACTTTTTCGACACTGTAAATAGTTTTTAAGCTATGAAGCTATGAAATATAATATCCCTAGACATTATTTTTTGTTATTTTTCTATATGGCCAAATTAAATGTGTTTTTTTTTCTATTTTGTAGTCCAAATTCGTCCCATTTAAATTGTATTTAAGATCGACTAATAGTTTTTTTTTTAAACTTAAAAAATCTCGAGTCTCTTGACTTTTCGATTAGCCGAAATTGTGAAATGTGTTTTCTTTTTAGTTTTTAAACTTCATTATAATTCATCGTAATCGGACGTAACCAAGACTTGCGAATATGGCAATGGTGTGAAAACGGTATGCTCCAAACCGGGACAGCATTGCGATATTAATGAAGGACACATTAACGGTGCTATTATTATAATAAGGGGCAGCATCGAATACGAATGAACAGCTTAGCGATCAGTGATCACGTATTATTGCATTAGAAAAGCGCATTTCCGTGGTTACCTTGTTGTCATGTTAAATCATGTTTTCATGATTTCGAATACTTATTATTGTTGCCACCTAATCAGAGTCGGAAGAAATATCTACTAATATGTAATGATATATACGTAAACGTATTTCAGATCGCAGAAAACAGAAAACCTATCGATGACTTCCCTGCGATAAGATTACAGTGAATCTTTAACATCAACGTAGCAGAAACCAATGAACATTTCACCACCAAATATGTCACGCAAGACACACGCTCCGTGGGAAAAATAACGTATTGTTATATTTGTTATTACCGATTCTTCATAGTGAGAAATCGATCTAGCATTGATATTATACGATCCGTTTATCTTGTTAGCTGGCTGCTTGTAATGGGTACCAATTAGTTATTTGAGGCTTGAGTAATACGTTTTATAGTAGATAGAAGTTTTTGAAAAGGAATTTTAGAAAACGACAAACCGGTATATAAGTTTGTATGTTTGGAGAAACGGACACTTTTGGTCTTACAAGATGCATGTCTGTATCTCAGTCTTTCAGCCAAAAAACTTGAATGGAATAGTTTGTCTTTGAATAAAAGACAAAAAGGTTAAACTAATCTCGTTATTTTGAACGTTTTATTGATAGTTTGGATTGACGACGTATCAGATTGTTCAAAAGTACATCACTCATTTTACTCCTGTTTTAGTTGCTCATGTTTATATTTTAGGATTTATTTGTTAAAATGCCACCGCGATTACACACTAAACCCAACAAACAAGAGAAAGTAGTAAAAGAAAAAGGTCTATTTCTTTCCAAAATGGAACTAATAAAGTCAATGCCATCCAAACCTAACTTGTAAAAAAGTCATGTCTCGCAAATCAGATCTTCTACCGTAAAAAGTTGTAAGATCCATGTTTCAGTCCCTACTTATGGGTCCTTTTATAATAAGTTATAACGTAATTAGCTAACCTGACAATATCTAATACTATATCAATACTATATCAATAATTACAAATATTCTATATCTTCTTATATATAAAAACCGGCCAAGTGCAAGTCGGACTCGCGCACGAAGGGTTCCGTACCATTATTTATAAAAACGGCAAAAAAAACATGTTTTTTGTATGGGAGCCCCCCTTAAATATTGATTTTATTCTGTTTTTAGTATTTGTTGTTAGAGCAGCAACAGAAATACATAATCTGTGAAAATTTCAACTGTCTAGCTATCACGATTCATGAGATACAGCCCTGTGACAGACAGACGGACAGACAGACAGACAGACGGACAGCGAAGTCTTAGTAATAGGGTTCCGATTTTACCCTTTGGGTACGGAACCCTAAAAATGAATCGCATAATGTGTTGGTAAGCGCAAATCTCGAGAGCAGCTAAACCGATTTCGCTAATTATTTTTTTGTTGTATTCGTTATCATCAGGAGAAGGATCTTATGAAAAAAAATAATTTGACATGACAACGTCTGTCGGGACAGCTAATTTAAAATAAAAAGATCATTTAATATTTATTTTTTGCAGTTGGTGTACTTTTCTAAAAAACTGGACAGAAATTGCAAAATATTTTAGTTTTTCCTTGATATATACACTAAACACTAATTGTATTCTAAATTTGAAGCTTCTATGTCTGCTAGATGAATTGAAGTTTTGATGATCGGTCAGTTAGTGAGTGAGTGAGTGACAAAATAAGAAACTTTGACTAGTTATAATTCTTAAACTACTGATTCAAATTGCAAGAAATTTGAAATATACCGTGTTTATACCATGCCTGCTTGGATACTGAAAATCTGGCTTCTTGTTCTATCCACAACGAAATTATAGGGACGAAAATTGCCTGAACTACTGAGAAAAGGATGATACGGCCGTGCCACTTTTTTGATCGGCTTGGCGGGGGCACTGCCGTGCTCCCAGAAAAAGTGATAAAAAATCGTTTAGTTTCAAAATGAAACAAAGCAAATAAATAACTCTTACGTGATATATCTGGAATAAGAAATTTCATACAAAAATGTTTCGACAAATTGTTATGTAAAACAATGAGTTATTTTTTTAACATTTATAGAAAACTCGCCCCGTCTTCGCACGGTTAACTGGATAAAAAGTAGCCTATGTGTTATTCTGATGTATAAATTTCATTTTAATCCGTTCAGTAGTTTTTGCGTGAAAGAGTAACAAACACACACACCCACTCACTCACAAACTTTCGCATTTATAATATTAGTAGGACTTATCCAATTTCGATGTGATAAATGAGATCACAACTGAGTTTCTTAACCTTACTGTAGGTACGAATCACATCTAAAATTTCCAAACTCTAACAGAACCCTTTTGTAGAATATTATATGAAAAGAAAAGAATGTACAAGTATTTTGAAATATACTTCAAATTAGTCAAGAACGTAAATTCATTTATCGTACGCAACTGTTGCTGATCGGTTTTGAAAAACACGTTAAATTCAGGAATGTTGTCTTCAACCACGCAAGTCACGTGTCATCGCTGACGTCTAATCATCTTTAAAAAAACTTAGGATACTCGTATCTATATTGTCAAAAACTGTAGGTACTAGGTAGGTAAATTCCAACAAACGGGAGATTATGTTACGACGAGCTTAATTTTATTTATACAAGTATAGTTATAGGTATCTCTGTGGCGTAATGATGTGTGAACCTGCATAGATAAAGTAAGTGTGTAAATATCTTTTGTATCTATCACGTACGGCATAGGCTGATGCATGTTGAAGCTAATCGGAATTCGTAGACCACCACGCCTAATTACAGTAGGTAGAATAAAATTAATGGCCCGTCTGTCCCAAAGGGATTATGTTACACTGTTAAACACGCTAATAGTTCCTTTGAGATCATGGGTTACCAATTAGATGCCTGGCAGTTACTAATGAGTGCGTGACGTTATTTTTAATCGTCGAATATTTTTTAAAAATTTAATTAACACATTGGCGTGCTCACTTCTAGCTCCGTGTAGCAGGGGGATAGATCATATTTTTTTAGAAATTATATCATACATCAGCAATTTCAATGCTAACATCAGAGATCGCATGTTGCTACAGGAATTTAAATTACCTTTGTGAATATTAGAGATGAATAGTAAAATTGCCAGCGTATGAATTAACCTTAACCACCACGATATTAAAAACCAAAAACTACAAACTCGTTATCTCCCATGAAAGCTTCGTAGCTACGTACTACTTTTTAGGTAGTAGTTAGGCGTAGTAGGGCGTTGGCAGTACGGGGTAATATGTTAATTCGGAGGTTTGCTCATTGCTCAGTTGAGGTTAAAGTCACCTTGTTTAAATCCTTCTGTCAATCATTCTACACTAGCGGCCTGTGGGTTACTTATACTAAAACGTCTTTCAGCGCCCTACGAGTCCTTTACAATAACCTGTTTAGAGCGATGGTGGGGCTGCCTAGGTTCTGTAGTGCGTCTGGCATGTTTGCAGATGCTCATGTCAAAGACTTTTATGCTGTAATTCGCAATAAAATAACATCAGTTAGACGTAGAATCCTGGGTAGCCCCAACAGTTTACTTAGGATCTTGGCGGGTCGGCAGGACAGTAACCTGCAAAGGTACTGGATGACGGCTCTCATGAATCCATTTAATGGACAGATCTATTATACCAATTAGGTATATTTATATGCCTAATTGGTGTTATATGGTGTGTATAATTGTTTTGTAGATGTTTTTATGTAATTTTATTGTAATTAAATGTTTTTATGTTTTTTATTTTCAATTTATTAAATTTTTTGTAAAACTTTTTTATGGACCCCAAATGTTGTCTGAATAAAACAATTTTTATTTATTATTTTTTTTATTTATTTAGGGTTCCGTACCCAAAGGGTAAAAACGGGACCCTATTACTAAGACTTCGCTGTCCATCTGTCTGTCACAGGGCTATATCTCATGAACCGTGATAGCTAGACAGTTGAAATTTTCACAGATAATGTATTTCTGTTGCCGCTATAACAACAAATCTATCTATACTTATAATAAATCTGTAGAGAGGTCAATTCTGTACATGAAATATATTTCCAAAATAACTATCAGGGGGTGATTAGGGATCGATACTGATGCCAAAAATGCAATCAGTAAATTTTTTGTCTGTCTGTCTGTCTGTCTGTCTGTCTGTCTGTATAACCGTTATAGAAACAAAAACTACTCGACGGATTTTAACGAAACTTGGTACAATTATTTTTCATACTCCTGAGCTGGTTATAGTATACTTTTTATCACGCTGCAATCAATAGGAGCAGAGCAGTGAAGGAAAATGTTGGGAAAACGGGAGAAGTTATTCCATTTTTTAAGCTTCCGTCGCGTGTGCAACCTTAATGGTTAAAGCTACACAGAATTCATGTATGACGGAAATGTTCTCCTTAAAATTATATAAAAAATATTCCACGACAGCATATGTCTATCTTTTATGGTTGACTCACAATAACACGTGTAACTCCCGATAGCTTAGCAGTTCGAAGCTTTCTGATTATATTTGTCTACTCTTACGTTTATAACACTCTCAATCATCCCTATTTAAAAACGCGAACGCACAGGCAGGCGGCTTGCTTGGCACCTAGAGGCTAGCGAGTCACCTAGCGAGTAGCTTCGTAAAACGAACATTCTCGAACGTTCGCGACCGGCCTCCGGCCTAGCAGCTAGGCGTCAAACGCGCAGTTCGGCCGGTCGCGAACGTTCGAGAAAAAAAGAAATCATCAATAATATGTTAGCATGCACCAAATGGAAATATTTGGATATGCCTCTAACTAACCCCTTTACACAATTGTCTAATGACAAAAAAGCTGTGAAAAAAAAAACGTTTTATATAAAGACATTCTGTAGTAAGTATATTTAGTATCAGCATTGCA
This sequence comes from Hydriomena furcata, assembly GCA_912999785.1. Taxonomy (NCBI): domain Eukaryota; kingdom Metazoa; phylum Arthropoda; class Insecta; order Lepidoptera; family Geometridae; genus Hydriomena; species Hydriomena furcata. Next base: position 10,050,291 of record OU538821.1, read on the forward strand.
CCCGTGCGAAGCCCGGGCGGGTCACTAGTAAGTACTAAAAATAGTATAAAATAAATATTTAAGTGGGGCTCCCATACAACCAACGTGTTTTTTTCCCTTTTTTTATATAAAATGGTAAGGAACCCTTCGTGCGCGAGTCCGACTCGCACTTGGCCGGTTTTTTTAAATCGCATTAAGTCTTAGAAAGCTGCTTTTGTAAGCTCTGTTGGGTTCATAGGAACCTATGTAGGTATCTGTCTTTGTGCATAAAGTATAAAAGTTCATTTAATTTTATTGTAAACCGTTATGTTACATATCCCACCAAAAACATTCTGTAAAAAACTAGCCAAACTGCTTGCTAACTGCTTGTTTATCTCTAAAAAGTAATGAAATCTAGACAAAGTCGTGTCAAGTCTGAGGTTCTTTACTGCGATTTCTTTATTACTAGCTGACCCGTGCCCGCTTCGCTGTGCGTAAGACATTTCTAATACCATCGTGGACTTTTTTGTAGACGTTTTTAAGGTATACAATACTGTAGTACATTATTTTGATATATCTCGTGGGGTTCAGCCAGCATTTGCAATGTAGGCGCAAAAAAATGTGTTTATTTACGACATCACATTAGAAACCTCTAAAATTATCAGTGTTTCTCTACTATATTATGCATGTATTATACATATAAATTCTGATAACTATGTATATTGTCTCTTATGATTATCATGCACCTATATTATGTTGTGTCACTACCATAGCAATGGACTGCATTTGCTATGGATGGCAACTAGACATATTTCCAAGACTTCTTAGTAAAATGCATTTAGATAAAAACCGCTACAATGATGTCTAACGTTGGCATTTATTATCAACTAGCGACCCGCCCCGGCTTCGCACGGGTAGCATGTTATTATACATATAAACCTTCCTCCTGAATCACTCTATCTATTAAAAAAAACCGCATCAAAATCCGTTGTGTAGTTTTAAAGATATAAGCAAACATACATACAGACATACAGACGCGGGAAGCGGAAAGCGACTTTGCTTTATACTATGTAGTGATTATAGAATTTTGTGTGACTTGGCCATTGAACATTCTTAATACGTTAGTGGGTACAAGTCAATTTTGTTTATACGTAATGTTATATCTGTTGTAACTACCTATGTTTGTTAAGCGAGATAATAGTCCGATTTATGGGTTCCTGTCGCCTATCACGATCAAAGGCAAGATCATGTTGCAAGATACTTGGAGATCTGGTATCGGTTGGGACGACGAAATAACCGACCAAATATTTACAAAATGGACCGGATGGCTAAGCACAATGAAAGGCATTGATCAAATTCGTCTACCTAGACACTATGAGTCGGCGACTAGAAGTAAACACCACTCAGAACCTGCTGAATGTGAGAACAATAACCTCAGTGAAGAGGTACTAAATAGCTTATTGCCGCAGATTAAGTTAAAGTTAAAAAGTATGTATCAATGCCGCGTTTAGAATTACAAGCGGCAGTTATGGCGGGAAGATTAGCCGACAACATAATCAACGAACATAGAATAAAGGCTGAAAGAAAAATATTCTGGTGTGACTCATCTACGGTTTTACACTGGATAGTGGATACGCAATGATGCACGAAATTATAAAGCCTACATCGCTCACCGCCTTGGCGAACTGGACGAACTGACGAAAATTGAAGAATGGAGATACATATCTACGAAGTTGAACGTCGCCGATATTGCAACATTGAAAAATGAGTGGTTATACAGGCCGTTCTATCTGGCAAAGATGGCCGAGTTCGGGTGGTCGATGTTAAGACAAAGTCGGGACTTCTACGACGTAATGCGACACGCGTCGCACCTATCTTGATTAGTGATGAGTGCTGTACTCCTGTAGCAGCACTAGGGAGGGGAGTGTAAGCGACGCGTAAAGCGCTTTTCAGACTACGCTATAATATTGTGCTATATAGTATAGCAAATAAGGACCTAATGCTATACTATATAGCATGGCGTTCACATTACGCGATTTATAGTATATGGCAAGCTCAGTTGACCGCGATCTTTGAGGAGTGTGCACACGATTGACACAATGGATCTAATCTTGGATAGTCTTGAAAGCTCATCGAGCGATGATGACAATGCGGAATTTGACACTATCTTGTCATTGATGCTACGAAAAAAGAAAAATGCCAGACCCTGGATATCAAATCATATAAAGTTCAGAGGAGAACGTGGTGATTTCAAACTTTTTGAAGATTTAGATAATGAGGAGCATTTTCAAAATTATTATAGGATGTCCAGGCAGCATTTTTATCAACTCCATTCATTGATAAAAAACGACATAACAAAGCAAAATACACTACTGCGGGATAGCATTACTTCTATAGAACGGTTAGCGGTGACTTTAAGGTAAGTAATACTATCTCATTTTATTATTCATTTATTAAACATGAAAATTAACATCGTCATTGCCATAATTACAATTCCACGTTTAAATCAACATCAAAATGCAAAAATCAAATAGAAGAAATGAATTAAGTAATCAAATATAAAAATTAATTAAAAGTTTTTGTAACTGTCGATGCTAGTTATGAAGCTTCTTAAGTCATTGTTTTCAGAATTATCATTTGCTTCAGAACTATTAATGCCTCTAGAATTGATAATTACTTCTGTGTTTGCTAAATTTGTGGAGTTACCAGAAGTCATTGGCAAATAAGACAAAGTTTCATTTATATCATTATGTACTGGATAATTTGGCGAATTATTCTGTAAAGGAGAATTGGAATAATCTGTATTGTTCTGTAACTGAATATCTGAATATGATGACATCGGTGAATGGGAACGGTTTGGAGATGGTGTGTCGATGCGGGACATTTTTGTCGGAACTCGAAATGGTACATTACTCGAAATTATAATATTAGATGTAGGGGTGCTAGAATTTGGCAGTTGCTCCGTGATATGGTTTTCACGTGCCTCCATCACGATATTGAAAATTTGGCGTTGAAGTTTCATTTGAGTATATTCCGGTAATACTTTAGAAGTTTCATACATTGTATCGAAAAAACTTTTCAGCTGCACCGAATCATTTTGTTGGCGTTGTGTCAACACATCTCTTCTTAGAGCATCTCTGATCTTTGATCTATTCTCTCTGCGTTGGCTTTCATCATGTAGGAACTGAACAAAAGGATCAGAATTTTTTCGTTTGCTTTGTGCGTTCATTGATGGTGATTGTCCTCCGTAGATACTGTTATCAACGTTTTGTGTTACCTCAGTGGCATTATTTTCAAATTCTTGTTGAAGGGTATTTTCTGACTTATCTTGACTTATGTTTGAAGAGCTATCTTCAATAACAGCATTTGTGCTTCTTGGTCGATTTGCCATGTATGGAAGAATGAACTCCATAATTTTCTCGTACTTCCAAGGATTTATTGAAGTCGCAGCTTGCCCTGTTGTACATTTTTTCTTATTGAGTGCTTGTCTATATCCATCTCTTAATTTTTTCCACATGTTCTTTGCTTCTTTGACTGAAACATGATAGTTAATTAATTTTTTTTGTGTTTTTTTTTTCAGGTTTTTGGCTACAGGTGACTCTTTTACTTCTTTGGGATATAGCTACAGAATGGGAATAAGTACAATATCTGGTATTGTTGAAGAGGTTTGCAACGCTTTATGGACCCATCTCCAACCATTGGTGTTAAGAGAGCCAACTACAGAGGACTGGAAAAATATTGCTGCTGATTTTAAAAATAGAACCCAATTTGATCATTGCGTAGGTGCAATTGATGGAAAGCACGTTATAATACAAGCACCTCCAAACTCTGGTTCAGATTTTTATAACTACAAAAAAACATTTTCAATTGTCTTATTGGCGGTGGCTGATGCAAACAACAGGTTAATTTATATTGATGTTGGATCTATGGGCCGTTTTAGTGATGGCGGGATTTTAAATGACAGTATTTTTGGACAAAAATTAAGAACTGACCAATTAAATTTACCTCCCGATGAGCCACTTCATAATGGAGGCCCAGAAATACCGTACGTTCTTGTGGGGGATGAAGCTTTCCCTCTAGAGAGACATATAATGCGTGCTTACCCAAAAGATAAATTAACCGATTCAAGAAGAATTTTCAACTACCGGTTGTCAAGGGCACGCCAAGTGATAGAACACACATTTGGATTATTGGCAACTAAATGGAGAGTGTATAGACGTCCTTTTGAGTGCCGTGTTCAACTTGTTGACATAATTGTAAAAGCCACGTGTGCGCTACATAATTTTCTCATTACAAACAAATACTATAACAACACTACCAGAGATCCACTAAATACCAACCAACTAATACCTTTGAATCACTGCGGTTTCACATATTCCAATGATAACTTTTTCATCAGGGAAGAATTTTGCCGATATTTTAATACTATTGGACAAGTCTCATGGCAAAACACACGTATACAGGATCAATTAAATCGTATGCAAAATAACTGAGTACTTAACTAGTTTTAAATAAAATATTTACTTACTATCGGGTAGATCACACTCTTGTTTTACTTGCCTCCACGCTGCATCCTTCAATTCATTTATTTTGTACTGTTCTATTGAAGTGTTCCACAGGCACGGATATTTTCTTACACTCTCTATAAAGTGCTCCATGTTGTAATTCGAGATGAGAAAAATTACGACAATAATTTGGTGCCAGGGCAAATCCGTCACAGACACACAGGATCGTGTCCAGACGTGTTGTGTTGTGTGTGCCGCTTGTTTCGCTTGCGGGACGGCCGGGGGTGAGGGAGGAGGAAGAGGGCGGCGCACGATATAGCACAGCATGAACTCACCGCATCGCTCGATTTTATAGCGTATAGTAAGCCAATAATATATAGTACAGTTAAGTGTGAACGTGTCCATAATAATGTATGGTACGCGATATTGTTGTGCTATGAACTATATGCTATATGCTATTATATTATAGCGCAGTCTGAAAAGCGCTTTAACCATACGATGGTCTTTTGTTATGTTATTAGGTTTAGTTTTGATTATGCTTTGATTTTGTATTACCTATGCTTTGTTTAATAAATCTAAGGTTGAAGTGGCCGCGGGGAACGCAAGTGAGCGGGGGCGGGCGTGTGCACAGCTTTGCTATATGGGCCGGTTTTGTGATTCGGCAGTGTCCTTTGAACTGTTATTAAGCGCAGACGTTTGCCTTCTTCAACCCTTCAACCATTTACGTACTCACCAGTGTGTTTTCACTTTGTGTATCCTACAATCACTTCGATAAATAATCCTACCGACCGCTGCAATGATGACAAACACACGTCCGCGCGTGGTCCGCCTTAGCTTTTCGAATAAATTAATGATATAAATTATGTATAATTACTTATCAAAAATCTATCCTAATATAAATCTAGATCTACATATTACCTATCTTTAACAATAAATCACAAGTTGATTTTAATCGATCATAAATTCTAAAACGTATCATTTTGAAATAATATCTTTATCGTGAAAAGTTTCTGCTATTATGTTTTCAGCTTAATAGAAATCTAGGTAGGAACCTGAAGTAATATACTTATCAAAATAGGAGATGTGGCTTGTTCAGAAGTATTTCTTTTTTCGTTTCGAAAAAGAGCAATCAGCGACTGGCAGCCTCTTAAGCTTTTAATAGAGGATTTTTTTTATTTGGTCTTTTCGTTTTTAGGGTTTCGTACCCAAAGGGTAAAAACGGGACCCTATTACTAAGACTTTGCTGTCCGTCAGTCTGTCACAAGGCTGTATCTTATGAACCTCGATAGCTAGACAGTTGAAATTTTCACAGATTATGTATTTCTGTTGCCGCTCTAATAAACAACTAAAAAACTAAAAACAGAATTTATTTTGCCGTTTTTGATAAATAATGGTACGGAAACCTTCGTGCGCAAGACCAACTCGCACTTGGTAGGTTTAATTTTATTTTTTCTGGTACTAACATATTATATATGCAATTGTATTTGTCAAATGTAAAAAAATAGATTTACGAGTAGTAAGTATACCAAAACGTTACTTGTAATTATAAATGAATACAGAAAATAAAACGTATAAAATAGTTTAAAGGAGAACATGTCCATGTGGCACTATTACGAGCATCTCAGAAATTAATGAGTCCAAGCTGGGGGCCTGGAACATTTTATAAATTACCGCCCATTGGATCTTTGGGGTCGTCGACCGCTATGGTGACCATTCTACGGCCACAGAAGAAATATGGAACGACTAATATCTACGTACAGATGAATTACGATTACTCTTGACTCATTCGCTTTCTTATGCGTTCCTAAGTTCCTAAGGACAGGCGATTATATTCGGCGCGGTCACCCACTCTATTGTTGGAATGGCGACGAGCTCTTTAGTGGAATACAAGCTTCAATTGATTAAAGATGCAGACACAAGATTATGTCACAATGAACACAGGGTTCAATAAACTGGTGGGTGAGCACAGGAATGTAGCAACTATGGCTGCTCCAATTGCGTTTCACTGGGACACTGTAAATATGGGTAATTGCTTTATAGTGCTACAACAACGAGAACTAACAATCAGTTTGGATAACAAAGCGAATCAGTGCCACTATATTGTTCACTGTTACATGGCGATATGCTCAATTTCATCTTCCGCGGCCACTGTTCACAAGCATATACACGTAAAAACTCTGGAAAGTGCGAAATAACTTGTTTACCAACATTTTTTTAGCTTGTAGTACTGGAAAAACTAAATGTATGAGTAATTATTGCAACCTGTCATGTATGGAATGCTAACTACTGCAAAATGTGGGCAAGTGCCAAATATAATGTTTGGACGTGCCTCTGACTACCCCCACTAGACATATTCAAAGGATCTAAGCGTCTGGAGAATAGAGATGTCTACCATACTTGGGGATTACAGTCGTGATCCTGAAAACGTTGGTTTATATTAAACACGATTTTAGTGTTCTACTGGATTTAAAATAATAACGTTTTAAAAATTACCAACGACAATGTTTTGAGCAGTCGAAAAGTCAATATTAGTATATTAGTAAATTAGTATTAACAGGCAATATTAGTTTTTTAGGTTTTATGAAGGAATCCTACATAAATACAATTTAAACGGGAATAACTGTGGACTATTCTCTACACAAAAACATCACCCTTTGGACCATTGTTCAAATCTCAATTTATCTAGCTTGGATATTTCAAGAGTATAGGCATCGCGCGGAATTAGTAAGCATCCAATTTTTTTTTTGAGGTCTCTTTGAAAACCTCTTGGGATTGCACATTTTTGTCAATAGTTCTCCAAAATTTGTAAGTTTAAGTGTACCTTACTACCTACCTACTAAACAAAACATCGTTATTACACGCTTTACTTATACACCGATAATAATAATATAATAATATATAGAAAGGAACTTATTGAAAGTTGTCAGCCTGTCGCCATCAAGACATGCTCTCAGAAGTCATAGGGTTGACAGACGCACAGTGATGAATGAAGCAATAAGCTGGCAGCTACTTGTGTTGTATCAAGCCTTCTTATTCTATTCTCAATCAATATCATAAGATAGGTACTTCTTAGATGCCTACGGTAACGGCAAGGACTTGTAATCTAATCCTGTGAATGGCTGAATTGATCTTGAACACATACTCGTAGGTATCAGTATTTATTCGTAATAGAACATAACACAATGTTTTAACATTATTTCCCTAGGTGTCGTAAGTATTGAAATACATAATAATTGTGTCTTTATGCCGATAAAATTACGATAGATAGTTAATTGTTGGATTTCTAAGTTGAAATTATTTAATTTATAAACTCACTTCAAAGGAGAGAGTTGTTTTGTAAACTGTAACTGAACTAAATAATATAAAAACTCCTTGAAATGTATTCCTAGCTGCGATCACAATGATATCAAAACGAAAAGTTCCCAATAGGATGGACAAAAGAAGATATCAAGAGATAGTAAGTAGGTAAATAAGCAAACTTTACTGTTAGCCGTGTTCCAGAAGAATAATTAAAGGGCAATACCCTTAGTAAATGAGATGGAGCGCGGCTGGGCGTTCTATGCGCTCCAGCTGCATGCGACACAGCTTCGCAATACATATTCCTGAATCGACTACATACTCGTAAATGATGTATCCATAAGAAATACAAGAATCGAGTTCCATGTTACTTCCTGCTTAATAAATTGCTACTACGAGACTTACTAAGAGAGGTGTACTAAGAGGGTTTCAAGATTCTTTATCTTCTAATTTGAAATTATCGTGGCACAGTGTAACCAAACTCCTCCAAAACGGCTTGACCGATTTTATGTCTTTTTGTGTATATTCGGTAGGTCTGAGAATAGGTTGTAAATTAATCACTCAAGATATATTTTTTTGGGTTCCGTGCCTTTATAATTTTATGTCTTTTTGTGTATATTCGGTAGGTCTGAGAATAGGTTGTAAATTAATCACTCAAGATATATTTTCGGGTTCCGTGCCTTTATATGATCTGCCAAGACCTTTTCTCGAAAAGTAAGATAGGCAAAGAATTATAATAGTGAAAGATTATATACAAAGTATTTTTTAATATTTGATTTTATCATTTGAAAGGGCAGCTTCCGAGAATAGTAATAAAAATGACGTGGTTATATAATAAATACCTATAGTATATACTTAATAATTACAGCTCAAAAATCGAAAAAATACCGTCGTCATAATCGCCTCTAGTTCGAAAACTAACATTTTGATATTATTAGGGTAAGGAATATAGAATTATTCCTTACCCTTAAAATTATAGAATTTTTATTTCTTGTCGGTACCTATAACAATTATTATAAATAAATTGTAGTTTAGGTGGTCCCAGATTTTGCCCGAGCCCGCCTTGTTTAGTTAGTAAGGAATAGAGTTCACTAGGGTTTCACGACTTTGTCAAGGGGAAGTCAAAATCCAAGCTAACGAGCTTACCGTATTCAGGACAAACTCAATTTTCATCCCCTTTTAAAAATAAAAAGGAAAACATACTCGTAGATTCGAGTTCAGATCTCCCAATTTACTAGGGTTTCAAGGCTTTTCAAAGGGTGTGATTATCTCCAAGCTTAAGAGCACTATGTATCTCTCTACACGTTTCCTATTTTCCAAGTTAAACTATTGGAGCATCAATTACAAAAATAAGTATCATTCAACTTCATTAGTCAGGTTGCATACCAAACTGATTAAGCAATGCCTTATACCTAGTAATGTATTTTAGGTTTGGTTAACAGTGTGTATGTACTCGTATTTGCACCGAAGGCGTGCTTGAAATATAAATGATTCCATGATGGCGCAGTTAAATCGATAGACTTGTTGGCTGGTTAACAGCTCACATGGATAATGAGGTGAAGTTTAAAATTATATACCAATAGCTGCTCGCCCCGTCTTCGCACGGGTGGTACCTGGATAAAAAGTAGCCTATGTGTTATTCAGATGTATAAGATATATTACTGTAAAGTTTCATTTTAATCCGTTCAGTCATTTTTGCGTGAAAGAGTAACAAACACACACACACCCACTCATTCACAAACTTTAGCATTTATAATATCATTCCTACATCCTACTAGTTCATTTTATCTGAACGACAAACATAAGATCTTTTTACGATTGTTGTTCCTTGAAAATACAGCAGGAAATCTCATAGTAGTTTCAGGTAATTTTGGTTAAGTTTTGTATTATGGATCAGGGAGTCTATCTAATAAGGATACGAATTATAATTATGATTGGCGTACGATTCATATTCAGCAATATGTAACTGTAATTATCATTACGCATTACGCAATAATACGTATCGTTAAAATGTTAATTTTTTTATTAACGCCTAATTTATCTGTCCTTTTGTTTAGTGTTGTAGGAAAAAAACTTTTTAATTATACACGACAGTATGGACCAGCAGCTCTATCACGCCAGTTTACTAGTAATCGTAATCAGATCAAAATATCAAAATCCCATTGTGTTTTGACTCCCGGTTTTGCTATCTGAATGTTATTAACTCTTACCATCTTTCAAAGTGAGCCCCCCATTAAAATTTTTAAGATACACCACGAGCCAACCAGCCACAACCTAAATGCATATTTTGCTCTAGTGCAGCTGCGCCGTGATTTTATATTATTCAAATTGCTCCCTTCCCGACCAGACTCCACCCGTCCGCAAAATAAATAATTGGTCCGACGACGCAAGAAGAGGGATGGGTAGATCCCACCGGTCCAGACCGGTCACCCCTAGGGGTGGTGTGCGTTTTAAGCTTTTATTTATGGAAAGGTCTAGAACGGATGATTTTATACTACTCGTATTTTGCTGTGTTGGTCGAGTGGGAGCCATCTTGACTTTCCATACCAAAGGCGTGGGTTCGAATCGCCTGGACGCCCGGCGTGTGCATCAATGGATTATTTGTAGTGATTCTATGTCATTCTTTTTTTCTGTTTATCATAACATTAAAAAATACGGAAACAGAAAGTCTTAACAAATAACATTTTATTGTTGTCTTTGTTCATTTATTTTTATATTGTGGTCGAATGCCGGGTGTATAACTGTATACCTACATAAAAACTAATTAAAAATGTCAAGCATGTGTAACAAGCATCCTTCGGTACGCATAAAGGCGTCGGAATTACTTACTTGAGTAAACAAAGGACATTTGGTACAATCAGCGACAAAGTACGAGATTCTTACTAACGTCATTTTCAACCGACTAAAAAGAGGAGATTCTCAATTTGAGGCGTAGGTATATTTATTATCTTTTTACCTGGTGAACCGATATTGATGATTTTTTTCTATTGTGTACTATAGAGAATTGCCCAAAGATTTTAAATTGTTTTTAAGTGGGACTCATAGTTCTTTCATTAAACTTAAAAAAACGAATATCGTTCTTGACTTTTCGATTGGTCGAATCATTTTCGTCGGTTTTATTTTATTAATTTTTTACCCGTAATTATAAGTAGGTATGTATAGTAATTTATCAAAGTGTTTGATAGATTATCCCTTTTTACCGCATGAAGTTAAAAAGTGAAGTTATCATCCCAATATTGAATCTCGTCGCCAGCCTAGCAACCAAAGCGGGAGCATATACAAGAGGCTGTAGATAGCCTGTATGATATTTATGAGAGCATGTCTGGCGCGAAGTAGCCTGGGCCTATGTACCTAGCTATCAGTTTTGTGTACGTATCGATAATCCACCCGGCCTCCATCGCGGCTACCGGCATTACATCCCAACTAGGGTTGCCAAATGGTCAAGATTCGTCGGGATTGTTCCGACATTTCACAAGAATCCCGGCTTAATACAAATTGTCCCGACAATATAACTAACAAACAAAAATTCTAAATCACTTCGATTGAACGAATTGCAACGCTTGGTGCATGCCGAGTGTATTTTATGTAATAACTTTAAAAAGTTTATTTTTTGTAATAAAATATAACTTTTCGTAATATTTTAATTAGTCTCGACAATTATTCCAAAATCCGGACTTTTTTGCCCAGATATTCTGGCCATCCCATCTGGTAGCCCTAGACCCCACCCACCGCACCAGTTCCGTTATAGGTCGGATTTACGCAGGTAGCAGATTTCCGGCGTTATCCAGGATACAATCTGATGTAGCTGGGATACCTATGTCAATCTATCTGCGAAAGCCTGTCCGTTCTCTCAACAGCTCGATTGCAGAACGTTGACGCGTATGTACGTACATATACGTAGCATCTACACTAATATTAAAAAAGTCAAATGTGTATTTTTGTATGTACCGGATAAACTAAAATATTATTAGACTAATTTTAGCTACTTTGTCAGCGAGTGAAACAGAACCCTTTTTATTGGCAAAAAATTAGAGCACACCACGCAAATACGCAATAATTTAACAAAAAAATGCGTTTAATCTTCATAAGTATACATACACGTGCTAAGCAGAGTTAAACTGCTAGTTTCAAATAAGTGTCGATTTTAGGTTCATTCATGAACAACGTAAAACTAGAAAACTCCCTCGACCGCGCCGGGTGAAATGGGGCGCGCGGTAAACCCGCTTTCCACATAACCGCAGTGCATCCTGAGATGAATAGGCACCATCATGCGCCGCCATTTTAATTACACACGAGTGTAGACACGAATCACATACAAAGAGCTTTAATTGAGTTCCTGACAGTAATGGCGATCCGGACGAAAATTCAGTAGCTTCCATACTATCATGCTTGTAATGGATGAACTGAGAACAATGTACCTAGGTAGTGTACCTACTTACATGAAATACGTAATATTGGAACCTACTCTGGTTTTAAAATGCATTATAGGTAGGTAGGTAGGTAGGTAGGTACCTAGGTTACTTTCACAGGATTGTTTGAAGAATGAGGCTTATTTGAGCTTATCTGTGATTATGATGATGATGACTCCGAATTTAGTGAACAATGTAATTTACGTAGGTAGGTATGGTAGATACAAATGGAGTATGTAGGTACCTTTATCATCATAATTTGAAAACAAATTGGTGAAAATTATAGGATTTATATTTCTCAACGGAAAATTGGTTTAGATTTATGATTTTCAAGTTTCAGATAAGAAACTCACTACACAGTGTGCAGCGAGACAAAAAAAGATATTAATTTGCACATGCCTGTAGTGTGGGTTACCTTTACAAACTCGCCTCATTAAATATTTTATCAATTAATTTCTGAAAACATCCTTCAAATAACATAGTAGCCAGGGTATCAGCCAGACTAAAACTCAGCATCTCCACAGGTTTACAGAAGTAGGTACCTAAAAAGCTTTTATTTTCTATAAAATAAAACATAACAAAAATAACATAAATCATGCAAAAAAAAACCTCGCAGCAACAGCCTCCGTTTCTTTGTTCCCATATTTCAAAACAAAATGTACAAACTAAATACTTAAAAAAAAAAAAGAAATTGCATATGCTCACTTGCATTTATTTTTCTTACTTTTGCTGTTTATAATGTCAGCTTACTTTAAATTATCTTTATATAACTAAGATAAGTAGGTAATCTCTGCCAAGCACAAGTGAACAAAGACAATGAAAATGTTATGCAAAAAAATATTCAGCAAATAGTGAAAACGACACTTGCAAATAATTAGGTCATTAAAATCGGTAGATGCGTTCCTCGAATTTAATGCTTTTTATTGATTAAAGTGAAAGCAAGTAAAGTAGGAAGGTACATTGTTCAATTCTAGGAAACGCAAGTGTAGTTAACAAACATAATGCAGGAGTTTATTCAATGCACTCACCTCGTACTTGATGCCGGCTAAGCGGAGCCATGTTTCTACTTTCAAGCAGTACGGAGAAGTCGACGGCAACAAAGGGGTAGGTGAGAATTGGTACAAATACGCAACATCTTTATCGAAATTAACTTGATGCACGGTCGGCTTCGGCGTAGCTGGCTCGACTTTCTTCTCTTCAACTTTTTCTTCGGCTTTATCGGCGGCCGGTGCCTCTTCTTTGGTTTGGCCATTGTCTGCCGGCGCGTCCTCTTTCATCTCTTTTCCTTTCTCTCCTTCGTTCTCAGGAACGTTGCTCTTAATTTCGGTAGTCATATCAAGTCCTTTTCGAATTTAATTCAAGAAATTCACGGTATTCACAAGTAACTTGCGAGCCAGCAATTTATATTCACAGCCGCAAGACCGACCGTTACGCGACGCGCAAACTGATCGAAGCGAGTAACCTAGCTGCTTGCCGCGTGCGGACCAAGCGAGACTGACTGGACTGAACGGGGGAAGGGAAGGGTGCGCGCGGGGCATGCCATGCATGCTGCGCGCCGTTGCGCGGCGCGGATCTCGAGCTCGCGCACCCTTGACAGGCGGAGAGGGACCTTCTTTTTTTTTACTACCATATCCGGTGCGGTATCTACCGGTTGCTTAGCAACGCTTTCAAACACAAAGGCAATGGATTACAAAATGGCGACCGTGTCAGGCTCGTCAGTCAACAGAATAGAAACATTTTTTTTTCAACATAAAATAAGTTAATCACTTTATTTGAAATATAAAGATATAGTATCATTAAAGTTAGTCTTGAGTAGTATTTATTTACAAATTTGATTTACGATAAATAAGCGTCTTACATGACCCACCTCGATAATAATGCGCGAATTATAAAGAATGAATTGACAGCTTGCAAGGAAGTGCGGGAAACTAAGGCTGGATTCGAAAATTAATTTCGTTTTGTGTCTTTGTTTTCTGTGAAGAATCGTAATATACGTGGTTCCCTGGTTACACTTGTGCACACAACGCGAATGGTTCGCCATAGCCCGATAATGTAGCCTCTGCATTACTACCCCGGATTCGCTCACCGAGGGTTTCGTAGGTACAAACTTCTTATAGGTTTTCCTGTAATCTATAGATATAGAAGTAGGTAGGTATGTGGTTTTTTCTCAAAATTTGAGGGGAGAAGAAAGGGAATTGACGGATGTCGGTGAGAAGCGCAGATTCACCGTTGTGGTCCATTATGGGCATGCCCACAACCCTAATAGACTAGTGACGTCATAATTTTATAATTGCAATTAGTGTCGTTTTTAGTGTTCCGTACCCCAAAGGATAAAAACGGGACCTATTACTAAGACTCCGCCGTCAGTTTGTCTGTCTGTCTGTCTGTCACAATGCTGTATCTTAAGACCGTGATAGCTAGATAGTTGAAAGTTTCACAGATTATGTATTTTTGTTGTCGCTACAACAATAAATACTAGATAATGGTACGAAACACTTCATGGGCAAGTAGGTACCATATTTCTTTCATGACTGTGCCCACAACCTTTTTTGAGGGCTGGATCCGCGCCTGGTCGGTGATCTTAAAGGGGTGTGGTGACACGCTTAAACAATAGTTTGTTATTCGATTCTTTGAACATATTTGCAAGCTGTTCATCCGTTCCCTGTGCTATAGCGAGTTCTGAAAAATCTATGACTGTCGGGCACGAAATTGATTCTATTCTAGATAAACAATCGGCCACAGTATTTTCACTGCCGTTAATGAAACGAATCTGAGTCGTAAACTCACTTATGAACATTATCTGCCTAGTCCTACGCGGTGTTTCCTTATTAGTACCTATTTTACTAAAAACATGCGTTAACGGTTTGTGATCTGTAAATGACGAAAATGAACTATCGCTAAATAAATTGCTAAAAGTTCCCTATCGTACGTACTATACTTTTTCTGAGCTTCAGTTAATCGTTTAGAGAAAAAACTTAATGGTTTCCATGACTTACCTTCTCGTTGTTGGAGTGATGCACCTACACTGGTATTGCTTGCATCGGTCATCAACGTGATAGGACTATCTGTGGATGGGTGCGATAACAAGATAGCTTTTTGCAGACTTACTTTGGTCCTTAAAAATTCTTGATCAGCCTTCACCGTCCACTCGATTTTTGTTTTGTCTTTACGCTTAGAGTTATGGAGATATTTATTCAACTCGGCTTGCTCTTCAGCAGCATGGGGTATGTGACACCTATAAAAATTCAACATACCTAGGTATCTTCTTAATTCTTCCACGGTGGTGGGTCTCGGGAAATTCACTATGGCCTGCACCTTGTGGTCTAATGGCTCGATGGCATCTGTCGATACCTGAAATCCTAAGAACTCAAGCTTTTCCTGTCCAAAACAACATTTACTAATATTAATCGTTATACCACAATCATTAAATCGTTTAAATACTTCGTCTAGGTGATGACGGTGACTTATCACGTCATCGCTCGCTACAATCACATCATCAATGTACGCAAATACATAATCTAAACCTTGTAAAACATTATTATCCATGAATCTCTGGAACGTTTGCGCACTATTTCTAAGGCCAAATGGCATTTTTGTAAATTCCCAAAGTCCGAAAGGACTTATTACGGCTGTTTTCTCTATATCTTCTTCAGCTACGGGAATACAATTGAAAGCTCTATTAACATCTATCTTTGAAAAAATCTTTTTTCCTGAGAGTAGGTATGTAAAATTTTGTAATTTGGGCACAGGATATCTATCTGGCTTTGTAATTGCATTTAACATTCTATAATCCCCACATGGCCTAATATTTCCATCCTTCTTTGGCACTATGTGCAAGGGGCTGGCCCATGCGCTCTTACTTGGTTTACAAATACCTAATTCACACATAACCTGAATTTCTTTCTTAGCTTTAGCATACCTGTCTGGTGGTAAAGGTCTTGCTCGGGCATGTACTGGTGGTCCTGTGGTCTCGATCGTATGAAAAACGTTATGTTTTGCATTTCCTTTAAAACTGAAAGGTTTCGTTATATCAGGATATTTCTGTAGCAAATCATAAAAAGGATGAGAATCATCTACAGTCTTCAAAGTAGGTACTGTAACATTTGCAACGCTTGCTACTACATTTAAATTCGTTACCTGATCTATTAACCTTCGTCCGCTCAAATCAATTAATAATTTGTATTTAACCAAAAAATCTGCACCTATTATGGGTTGTTTAACATCTGCTATAATAAACATCCACTGAAAAGAACGTCTTAATCTTAGGTCTAATTCTAGAACATGCATGCCATAAGTCTTTATCTCAGTTCCATTTGCTGCATACAGTTTATATTGTTCACTTTCACTGTCGATTTTTAGATTGTAATTAAGTACTTATTTGGTTAGAGACAAGCAACATATTTTTTTTGTAACCAAAGTGATATTTATCGTTTTGTGTTTATAGTTTTTTACTTGGCGTTGTTACATAGGAAGGCGATTTTTAAATATGGCAGGTGACAACTACCCTTATCAGTTATGTTGCTAAGTACTTAAAAAGTAAGTAACCGATTAAAATTAAAATTAGTTAAAATTAAAATTAGCTTTATAGTTTAAAAATGTGCGCTTTACAAAGAGCATATAAAATGTAAACAAAATATTTATTAAATGTTAGCATAATGCAAATAACTTTTACGTTAGATTTATAAAGTAAATACTGTCATAAAAAAAACTTGAGAGGTGTCAAGGGACACCCGGATGGAACGAAGTTCTCACAAAATAACGTGGGACAAGGGAAGGGGAATCAACTTTGACTTCGACTTCGACTTCGACCTCGACCTCGACCTCGACCTCGACCTCGACCTCCACCTCGACCTCGACCTCGACCTCGACCTCGAACTCCACCTCGACCTCGACCTCGACCTCGACCTCCACCTCCATCTCGACCTCCACTTCCACCTCGACCTCGACCTCGACACAATTAATAGATATATATTAATAGATATACTATAGCAAAAAAGTGTCGTGACAACTTTTCGTGACAACTTTTCGTAAGAATTTTTTCCGTCTAGCCCCCTTTCACAACGCGCGATAAGGAACTTCGTTCCAATATATATTTTATTAAAAGACTCATAAAGGCGATTAAAAGCCTGCAGAGTTACTAAATCCGAATACTATGTTGTAATGTACTAGACTGTGTTTAGATATATTAATTTGTATTATTTTATGTTCAATAAAGACCTTTTCAAACAAAAAACAAGTAACCGATTAGGATAAGTGATAAATTATGAGTTAACACTATGTAGTATTCTAGGCACGTTGAAACAGCATTTATGCAAAGTTGATGATTCTTAAAATTTTTTTTGATGTATAGTTATAGTAATATATCATTTTCATTTATTAGCTTCATTGCAAAGCGACTGGTTATGATAATTACCATGGGGAAGAATCAAAGTAAAGAACAGAAAGATCAGATTATTATTGCACAATCTGGTGCTAATGCTTCAGGTGTCGAAGCACAGTTAAGTCAGTTCAGCATTACAATAACAGTGATTATGGTAATATTAGCAGTGATTATTATGTATTTTCTTTATAAAAAGTGTCATAGACGTACCAAGAATTGGGTACATCGTCAAGTGATGGCTGTCACGCCTAATAATCAGAGTGAACCAGCTGTTGTATCAGCTCCGACCATTCCTAAGATTAGGGTCGTAAGCGTTTAAAGTTAGATAATAATAAAATAACGTGTAATATGTCTTATATTTTTTTATACCAGTGTAATATTTTTAATTTTCCATTTATGTTTCAGAAATGGTTATGTTGAAATTTCTTTAGATTATGTAAAAAACTCTTTGTGTGTTATTGAAAATAATGTATTTACAGAGTATATTACTTAAACAAATATAAAATTTTAAATGTGTAAAGCTTTTGTAGACAACTGTACTAAATGTTTTTCTAATGTATTGCAACATTGTACTTGGTAGCACAATTGCGTCATATACGGTTCATAGCCAGCTAGCGATCAAGTTTCTTCTTGGTAAGCGATAATGAGTCGTGTGCGATGTTCTTTGTGTAGATTATTGTAATAATTTTATGTTAAAGTTTAATGTTTGTTTGTTTGTTTTTAGAAATTTTTTTTTTTTGTAAAAAAATTTGGAAAAAGGGAAGGATTGATGTGGTGACACAGTTTATGTAAGCGTACGCGAGCGAACCGCGTTTGGCGATTCAGCCTTTTTATAGAATTAACTTCATAAATTTATATGTAATATTCAGGCAGTCACTACCAGATCCTACCCTCGGTACAGACGTCTTCTAAGACGTATCGTGTATAGGTACTTAACGTGTAACCTACCTTTATGTAATATTCAATATTGGAACTTAGTTTAATAATATAAAGAAGTATAATCCGCAACTTGGTTTAACTTAGTCATCCTACCTTAGCATAACCCTACAAACAGATCTATAGACATTCAGTTAGTAAGAACACACTAAAGGGGGTTCCGTTTATCCTTAGGTACGGAACCCTTAAAATGCCAACGATGTAGTTTATAAAGAAAAAAACAACTGGTCTCTAGGTAGGTAGGTAAGCTTCGAGCTTCGGTAAATATTCCAAGATGACAATAAGAGACTTTATAAAATCAAAACACTTTATTAATAAATATTTGCTTAACACAATCTACCAGAATAACACATAATATTTTCAGTTCAAAATGAGTTATGACAAATTTGCTGATATATTTAATAAAAACTACCTAAGTATACGAAAAGAAATCTTGTATTGTACGATAAAGATCAGTTCAAGTTATATTTAAACAAGTATGTAACTAGATACCTAACTAGTTATTATCGGGAGAAAATGTAGCGAGTGGACAGTTTAGAGCCAGTATCATCACAAATCACAGAAAACTCGAAGGAATAATGATACTAAAAGTTTGCACACTTTCGGCCCCGTGTTACGAGGCACAAGAGCGATGGATATTTAGTCACAAACAAAAATTAGACATACTGTTAATTGCCAATTCGACCAAAACAAATAAATTCACTAAATTTGTAATCCTTGAAAACGCCGCATCATCGTTCATGTAAAAATACTTTGAGACACAAATCCCACTTCACCTTTTTAGGTGTTGAGTTTTGGGGACCCCTTTCTTAGTCCTTTCTTAGTAGGGACACCATAAAAGGAAGATACCCTCCATGTTTCATACTTCAAAAACTTAAGGTTTAAGTTGTGCGTCTGTTGTCAGTCAAAGGGTACCTTACTCTAAAGATTTGAAAGGCAGTGTTAGGTCTCTGTAACGCGCATATTTTCTTCTAAGTACTAGTTTATTACTTGATAAAACGTATAACCAATTTACACCAAGCTTGGGTGGTTTACTCTGGTACCAGAATTTATTATACTTTAGTCGAATCGTTAGAATTGCAATCCTACATTACATTAAGCCAATTAAGGCCTTACATAGTCTTGAAGCATAAATTAAACTTACAAATGTATCAGCCCAACAGGAACATTGACAGCTCATCTCATCACGTCATTTAGTGCTCATTTCAATCTACGCAGACTTTGTACTGAAGGTATAACTACTCGTAGGTACGTTATGGATATTTTGTAAGGTCCTTCTGGCATTCTGTGACTTTTAAATGTATCCAATATGAATCACATTTAAGCTTGGAAAAATAGTCAATGGTCATAAAAGGCTGATACACGCAACATAACACACCAGACTGAATCAACTAATCGAATATCAAATTGCAGTCGTGATAAAACGAAGTCGTAGGCAGCGCCATCTATAATTTTGTTGCACAACCACCGACAATATGATTTTTGATATTTTATTGTTTGATTCACAAGAAAAATAACAATATTGTTATACAAAAAATACGACATTACTACAAAAAATACTCGTGTTCTTTCAATATTAACCAACTAAATAAAAACATATTAAATTACCTACTTAATATAGTATACAACTTGACAATTTACTACCTAACAAATAAACACAACAATTAATTTGATTTTTCGGTTAGATCACAACATAATTAATACTATTCTTTCGCTCATGTCACTAGTCCCTTTTATAGTAATAACTGTGGTAAATAGCCCCGAAAATAGATTGTATTAATTGGATAACATTATGATGAAGAACAACTTGTATGTTCAATTGTTCATTATAAAGTATATCTGCAAGTTTGTAACTGAACTAAAGCCCCGGGTGATCAACAAAGGAGCTAGTATCATGAACCGCTTGCTTTTTCTATTTCCGTAATTAACTTATATATTATTTAAAGTAAAATGTGTAAACTAAACTTAGGTACATTATACACATACAGTCAAAAATGTACATACGTACTTCTCATTTATGCGACACAGTCGATAAATCTATGAAGCTAGCTATCTACTGTTGAATAGCTTACATACTAAAAGGCATGATGATAAAATGTAACAGCATAACAGTAAAAAATCTTAAATTTATTACACGGATTTGTACGTTAATGTTTTCTTGGCATTTCTTTAATTTCTTATTCAAATATTGTTTAACATATAAACGACCGTATCACAAAATATTAGTCACGATTTGATTAACACAAGCTGGTAGAAGTCTAATTAATAAGCGTAAATATATGTGAAAATCTCTAATAAGATATGTTACATAAAATCGTATATAGAATTAAGAAATGCAATTGAAAAAACTATAAAATAAACGTGTAAATGTTGTTTTATTTAAATAATACTTTTTTTAGCTTGTACCAATCATACCAACGCCGTTGTCTAACTGTTGTTAAAACATGTCAAAACTGCCTGGCCTTCCTTTAAGCATAGTTATATTGATTTAGCCATCTTAAAGTTTAATGATTAAAAAGTGGATAAGATAGTAAATGTATTAAAACAAAGAAAAAAATCTGGCGCTTCGATTTATTTTGGTTCAATAGATTGGTTTATTTGATTTATATTGAAAAGCGCTGTTTAAATCCTATCGAAAACATATTGGAGAATATTTACACACAGCGCCATTTAGCCCCAAACTAAGCAAACCTTGTACAATAGGAACCAGATAACTTATGTACTTTTTTTTTGTAAATGACTAGTTATAAACTTATACTACTTTTACAATACAGAACAAACATCTATGTTCATCATATACGTGTAGTAGTTGTGGGTACCTATTACAGCGCAAAATACAATACCACTAGCGGATCTTCGAAGTCAGTCAGTATGACATGTTCTACGTAATACGTTAGACAATATTTTGTGACAAGGTTAGACAATTATTTGTGGCAATTCTGTTGTGTCAAAAAACTGACTAAGATTTAGTAAAATACGAATGTTCTTAAATAGTTACCGTTAATTTAGACATGAGCACTCTAAAGTGACAGTAATCAAAATTTAGATGTAATACTAGTCAAGATAGTCAACACCAATTATTCACATGTTGACTAAATTTAGATTGGCGATTCTAAAAAGCAATACAAAATGTTATCTAAACTATTCCAATTTGAAGTTTGTCACTCCAAAGTTTACTCTAATTTAGACTTTAATTACAACAGATTAAGATCGATGGCCCTTTACGAAATTAAAGACAGCTTATGGTACCAACAGAATCGCCACATTATATTTCTTTAGTCCTAGTTATCGCAGTAATTTAAAAGTTATCTAAGTTTATATGAGGTAAGTACTCCATGTAAAAATACTTTTAATAAGACACTTTGTTACAGGCTTTATTGAATTAAATTTCATTGTTCTGTGCTCAAATAACATTTTACTTCACGATCAATGGCCACCTACTAGTCGTAATTTTTAATATTTTATCCAGATATGATCTAAGATTAATATTTTGTAAGAAAATCTTTACAGATCTTGGATAAAAGACGGATCCGAGAAAAATGGTATTAATAGAGAATAAGGAAGAGGCCAAGTGGAAACTGCTAATAATTGGCTGAAAGCACTACAAATGATGTGTATAAAATTAATTATGCATACATACATTCACATTTGTACACTTTTTTAATAGATTTGTTAAACGATTGAGAGATTAATACTTTTTTTGTTGACATTAGTTTTGTCTTTCAATGTTTCTCTAAAAGCTTTTCATTATAAAATGTGTCCTACAAAATTATTGACAAGAATGTATGTATAATTTACAATATTTAGAAATAAGCATTAGACAGAAAATAGCCAAATGTGAGTTGTTTAAGTATTATTATACTTATGTTATGTAAATACAATTAATAAGGCAATTCTTTAACACGTTATAGATTTATTTTTATCTATTGATTTAATGTGGCTTAACAACGATAGAAATTACTTATAAGAACGTAGTGATGCGCTTTATCTACCCAAACGAGTACTTATATCTTTACTTGCTCTATCTATTGTATTTGACTCTTACTCGAAATACAGCTAGCGATCATTGTAATAAATGTAAATATTATCAATAATAACTTAACTACATTACAATCTTCAAAATGTATTTCAAAATATAAAATAAACACGGCAAACTTTGTATAAAAATATTTAAAAACCGGCCAGTTTTTAATAATCATGTAAAAATATATTGGCCTTGTGTATAATTTTTTCCTTAAAACTATTGAGACTAAATATTTTGTGATTATTTATTGCATTGGGTGATGTAACATGAATATTAATACGATTATAACGGGTGTATTTAGACTACTCCCGGAAACTGTACGCACAAATGCAATCCGAACCAATTACCCAAGTGTAAATAAAATTTGGTTCATCCTGAATGATATTCAACATAATGACCCTTTTTGTATCGATGCCAACAGAGGTAAAAAAGTTTCTGCAGAAACCCTATATTAGTGACAATCAAACACTGCTAATGAATCGAATCCATATCTAAAAATTATTATCTTGATTCAGGAAGGATTCCGGATTTGATATAAGGCCAAATTATGAAGTTGAAAAATTTTGTTTTAAGTTTTTCAATGATTATCGATCAAAACGCGTGGTTCTAATATCCTGTTGCATATCTGGGAAGTAGTCAAATAAATAAAAAGCTAATGATAAAAATAAAGCTAATGATTGCCGAGCATTGTTGTCGTGAAGTTTATTCTTTTGGCACTATCACGAAGTGAAAACAAAGAAAACCCTAATAGAGAAAAAATATATATATAAGTATAGCTGTTCAATTTTGTTCGATTGAGTTTCAAACAATACGCCACGTTACTTCACAATGGCTTATTATTCGTATCAGGGCTCTACAATGCCGTCCAAATATAGCGCATTCGTAACTATATTGCATAATTGTATTATTTATATTTGAACACGTATTGTAGCATATTTGTTCTGTCCAAATTAGGCTATCAAGGACCATGCTCCATACATCGAATGAACGTACGTAATTTATCCTATTATAGACCTTATGACCTATAATTACTTAATTGTATCTCACTTTAAAGTTGCTTTACATCTAGGTAGTGCAAAAGTTTCAAAAGATTAAAATACGATAAAAAAAAGGAATCTTGCAGGCTATGTTTCGTATGAAGGAATAAGTTTTTGAGGAAAAGGTTGACCTACCTCGTTTATACTGAAAGGAACAATAATTGATTTTCTCTCATATGAATGAGAATTTAATTTCATACCGACTTCAAAAAAAAATCTTGTTCCTGGCGTTATTTTATATTATGTACTAGCTGACCCGTGCCCGCTTCGCTGTGCGTAAGACATTTCTAATACCATCGTGGACTTTTTTGTAGACGTTTTTAAGGTGTACAATACTGTAGTACATTATTTTGATATATCTCGTGGGGTTCAAAAAAATGTGTTTATTTACGACATCACATTAGAAACCTCTAAAATTATCAGTGTTTCTCTACTATATTATGCATGTATTATACATATAAACCTTCCTCTTGAATCACTCTATTTATTAAAAAAAACCGCATCAAAATCCGTTGTGTAGTTTTAAAGATATAAGCAAACATACATACATACGCGGGAAGCGGAAAGCGACTTTGCTTTATACTATGTAGTGATTTACACCGATTATTCCGTAGCTGCTTGTCAGATTTCAATGAATCTCAGCTATCGCGAAGATAATAATTTCGAAGAGTATTCTAATGAGACCGATACAATATTGTAGACAACGAATTAATATTTTTCCAAAAAATATTAAAAACCAAATCTTTATTTTTCTAAAAACTTCTCAAATTTGAAGTCGGCTATATAATATGTGAAATTATAATTAACTAGCGACCTGCCCCGGCTTCGCACGGGTAGCATGTTATTATACATATAAACCATCCTCCTGAATCACTCTATCTATTAAAAAAACCGCATCAAAATCCGTTCTGTAGTTTTAAAGATATAAGCAAACATACATACAGACGCGGGAAGCGGAAAGCGACTTTGCTTTATACTATGTAGTGATTAACAAACATTTTTTTGTAAAATATGATCTAAAATAATTTAATGCATGAATAATGTATCATTGTCAGAAGTCACTAAATATTACAAGAATCAAGAATCTTAGCAACATTGTATTTTTAAACAGATTTCATAGAACCCTAATGCTTTATACAACCTTCAATCGCCTGCATCTATGTACCCCTAGATCACAAAACGATTAATTATTATCAAAAATTCGATGACTTACTGTTTATATGCTGTTGTTTGATTGGACGATTGTCATGTCAGTCAACAACACAAGAGTTTCAAATAGATAAGGTACCGAAAGCTTGAAGCTACAACTTCGCCTTACTCCGAATCGGAGCTCTTACTCGACGGCGTAAAGCTGTAGTAATCCTTTTGCTAGACGGTGTTTATCTGCTCAAGGTTTAAGTGCGTGACAAAACGCAATCGCATCTGTAGGGACGGACGCAGCTTTCGGATCACGCTCTCGACTTCATTCTTCATTGTGTCGCCAACGAACATGTATTTTATGTGATAACTGTATGCTGTTCAGGAAATAAGAGTTGTATGCGATCATTCAAACTTGTTTGCATCAAAAACAAACTTCGAGATGGTTATTCATTAATGGTAATTTAAATATTTTAAGCTATTAAGCCAGAAATCCTAGTGGCATTAGGATGAGAATTATTTTTCAAACTATTAGTAGACGAAACTATGGATTTTTACACGGGTCTTTATTGCGTAGGGTGTGAGCGCTGGTTGTGGGCATTTTATTCAACAATATTTTATTTTAAAATAAACGGTTTCTATTGAAAAATGATTAAAACGACGATTTTTAAACAACATAGAATAGAGTATTTATCTATCTCTTAGGTTAAGCACAAAGGTTTTGTAACAGGCGATATTTATTAATTAATTATTCATATTGAAATAGACAAAACGGGAAATCATTAGTTGTGATTAATCAAATCTAGAGGTATAACGCATCACAACTGTCACTTATCAAAACGGACCGTAGACAAAGAATTGTATTAACTATGGATTTTAAACAAGTTTGTTTGCTATTGACTGCCAAAATTTAAAATGCCCAAAGCCGGGGTAGACACTGCAACCTGGTCTATGACCCTAATTACCTTCAATGTATTATTAAAATAAAAGGTAATTTCGTGATAAAGACCCGTGTAAAAATGTATAGTTATCGTAATGAGAGAAATTATAAAAGGATACAGTAGATCGCATATAGGATCAATGTATGCTAGATGAGGCTGCGACTTGTCGATATGCGCGAGCAGTTCATACAGCGTCAGGGTTATGTCCATGACCGCACGGGAGAGGTCAGAGTTGAACCGCTGCAGGAACGGACCGACCAGGTGGCAGAGGAAAAGCAGCTGGGTCTCGTGGTGGATCTCGAGGGATAGCTTGTCTTTTATAAATCTGGAATGCAGAAATTATTATTATTACGCAGGTCACGAAATAATGAGCCTTGCCGTGCCTTGCGTCATAAACTTGAGACATACAGGTGTTAAGCGTTAATCAAAGTCTATTTTCACCGGCAGCCATCAATACTGCTATACAGCAATACTGCTTGGTGGCAGAAATAGTGGCAGTATCTTAAAATAATACTATCTTAACGTCAAACGCGGCTGCTAGTTGAAGATGAACAGGTCACCGTCAAAGAGATCATCCATAAATTACGTCACATGTTAAGAGGGGGGGGGATACATTTATTTGCTAAATTTCGTGACGTCACATTTCAAAATTTCATTAATAATAACATTTCTAGGTGTAAATTGAAAAATATGTAACGTCAATAAGGGAGTCGGAATGGAATGTGACGAGCTGTGACAATGCCCGTCCTTGAGGAAAGTTCAAAAATCATGAAATTCGTGTGACTTAATTTATTATGGCTGGCCCCTAAGATGCAAGGCCAACACTTACATGGGGACCTGCATAATCTGCCCTGCGCCAGCATGGTACCAGATCGTATGCGCCAAAGCCAACGTCAAACTGTACTTATTCTCCAACATCACTTCATTCGTCGTCTTCAAACTGAACAACATGAACGGTGTGTGTTCATGCGGCCATTCCGTCAACTCTTTATCAGCGATCACTTCGGAAATGCGCTCGTGCAGCACCAACCAGTACGGATCGGGCAACGCAGCCATTATCAACCCTATCGCGTTGATCCAGAGTTGAATCTTCATTGGCGGGATCACGACGTATCCTTTGGATATCACGTCGAGTAAACTGTTTCCGACTGAGTTTGGTGAGAGGGGTAATGTCATTAGTTCGACGCATGTCACGTAGAGGGAATGTGCAGACGGATTTGGGTACTCGTTGAAACGCCAGTCAGTGTTTGGGAAGTGTGAGTTACCGGTCATTGCTGGGAAAATATGCTGAGGAAATTACTGTAGGGACACTGAATTTTCTGGGAACAATGCATGATTTTTTTTTTATTACTTTTTTATTGGCATGGCGTAGCGAGTGTGTTCGCATCTGAGACACAATAGGTGCGGGTTCAATCACAGCGGGGTCTGACACTTTACACGTAGTTTCACCCACGACACATTATTCTATTCACACTATTCTATATTGTGGACTCAGGGGTTACATTTGTAATTGTAGATTTTCTTATTTTTGTCTTAGATTCACGTAGGTTGTGGGTTCGATCCCCACCCAGGACAAACATTTGTGTCATGATTATAGATGTGGTCTGTATCTGGGTGTTATAATGTATAAAAATATTTTATCAGTTATCTAGTTCACGTAGTACAAACTTTGCTTAGTTTGGGGCTAGATGGCGCTGTGTGAAATGTTTACTAATATTTATTTAATTATAGAGAAATAGTTTCATGTAAAAGGATACTGTCCACCATTCTGTTGACCAGCGTCAAGTAGTAGTTAAGGTCCGGTGTCCATACAGTTGTGTCAAACTCATTCTTGTTCAGGTAGGTTTGGAAGGGTTCAGTGGTCGCCCATCCGGTAGGACGGACGTCTTTCAAAGAACCCAATACCGCGTTGACTAACTTCTTCTTCAGTAACGGCTTGTCGCGTAGCTTTGCTTCGTAGTAGTGTAGGGTGTTGTATAAGAATGTCACCGGGCGGTCTGAAATAGTTTTATTTATCGATTATAAATAAATTAATATTGGTGGACCTTTCACGGTGTCATCTAGCCAAAACTAAGCAAATATTGTACTATAGGAACTAGATACCTGATAGAATACTTTTATACATTATGATACCCAGACGGAACAAACATCTATGTTCATTGAACCCAGAACCTAGAGTGCTGCTACCAACTGAGCTGGGAGGCCAGTCAGATTATGTTGACTAATAAGCTAAAGGAATTAAAACTGAAATGATTGTGTCAAGACTATGCGAAATAAAACTTTATATTTTTTTAGGCAAAGAAATAAGCCCTCTTATGTACCTACATACCTATGTACTACAATAATTCACCGTCTTCTTTTCTGCATATTTATGTTGCATGAAAAGATATATTTTAAAAACTAGCTGACCCGTGCCCGCTTCGCTGGTCGACAGATAGTTTCAATCTGGTATTCCAATCTTCAAAATAAATTATAGCCTATTATGTTGCCGAGGACTAATAGCTACATAACAAAAAAAGTTTTATCAAAATCCGCCCAGTAGTTTTTGCGTGAAAGTCGGACAACAGACAGACAAACAGACAGACAGACAAAAAATTCAAAATGTTTTTTTTTGCTTGTGTTACTTGTATAAAGGCCCCTAGGAGTATTTTTTTAGTTTTTATTCAATGTACTAATTGTTATAGATAGACATAGATGTATAGATAATTGGAGGCCCCACTGGACGCACTAAGTCCCCTTAATAGATAGCGCGCACTCGTTGCCGTCAGTGCAGACCAACATGACTCACCATGGAATTTATACAGATACCCTAAATGGTCGAGCAGTTGCTCCAAGTTCTTGCTGACTTGCGGTATCTCCAGATACCGGTGCACTACGATGTCCAGCACAGGTATGAACCGGAGGCACACGTTGCTGAGGTATACGGGAATGGGGCCACCGTAAGCATTGTTCGGCTCTTCGGGTGCAAACTTTTCGGGATATTTCCTGTGGAATGCTAGATGCTTGTCGTACCTGTAATGAAATACAATATTATTTTCATACTGAGACTCGTCCGCGCTTAGCAGATACGCTTTCTACATTAATATTCAACTATGAGAACAATTTTAAAAATTGCCTGATCTATCCCTGATTTAAGCAAAGCTATTTACTATGGGAACCGGATTACTAATAAAATACTTAAATATATTATTGATAATTAACTAAATAAATTACTTGCAAAACATTACATTACTGTAATGTCATAAGGAAAACAAACAAGTCACCAATTATTCTGTTTCCAGTGCTCGGGCGAGTTTTCCTTGACCAAATCCTGCGCTCTGTTCCTCAACTCGGAGCCTTTCAGGAGCAGAAGTTGTATGATGTAGAGGCACACCTGGCTCTCGTTACCGTCAGGGTTGGGGCGTAGTACCTGACAACATAGAAACAAGTTTTTAAAATCTTATTACACTGTATACTGTTTTGACGTTTTAACTCCGACTTATTATTGAACGTAACAGTTTTTTTTATCTCACCAGGCAGAGGACGAGTTTATCTATGGTGACGATGTTGTACTTCCATATGATGTCGGTGATGGCATCCACGCATTTGTTGATGTGCGGTCCTCCTGCCGGATTAGTGACCTCGAGGACCAGGTAATCGCAAAATTTGCGAAGATGCGCCGACAACGCGCGAGCGCCGATCCGCTCCAATATCCTAAAAGAATAGAAATAATTAAAGATAATAATTTAGAGATATTTTTTGTTTTTTTTTTTTTCGTTTTTTGAAGTAACTATAAGTCCTACATAAATACAATTTAAATGGGACCATCATTGGATTACTCAATCGTCAGGTCAAAATACTGCTTGGTCACACATAAAAAAATATATATGTATACGCGACAAATCGAATCTCCTTATTTCGTCCTTATTTCGAGATTCTGAGACTAATCCCCAAGTACGGTAATCTGTAATCCACTTAGATCTCCAAGCGTTTAGGTCCTTGAAGATGTCTAATGGAGATAGTGAGAAGCACGTCCAAATATTACATTTAGGCACTGCCGTAATTTTGAAGTAGTAAGCCTCGTATAAGCGACAGGCGACAAGCCCAATGCCGCTTGTAAGCATACATAAGCGGGGTTTCACGATGTTTTCCTTCTACCTTCGACTTAAATTATTTTTTAGGGTTTCCGTACCCAAAGGGTAAAAACGGGACCCTATTACTAAGACTTCGCTGTCCGTCTGTCTGTCACAGGGCTGTATCTCGTGAACCGTGATAGCTAGACAGTTGAAAATTTCACAGATTATGTATTTCTGTTGCCGCTATAACAACAAATACTAAAAACAAAATAAAATAAATATTTAAGTGCGTCTCTCATACAACAAACGTGTTTTTTTGACGTTTTGTATAGTTAGTGGTACGGTCCCTTCGTGCGTGAGTCCGACACGCATTTATCCGGTTTTTTTTATTTATCTTAGATACTTACTTGAATGCAATAGGATTGATCTTGTTAGTCTCAAAGATCATCTTCCACAGCAGACAGAGGAAGAGTGGCGTGCCGGGCACCGAGAAGTGCGAAATAATATCGTTATCGTTTGCCATTGACGTCCACTTGCGGTACTCCTCCTCAACTGACTTCTTCAGAACTTGCTTGTTCTCCTGCGAGGCTGTGTTCTGCTAAACAAAACAGTTAATCATTTTAAACTTATTTTTTTATTCTTATTTCTGCCGCCGAGCAGCATGTGCTCCTGTTTAGAGGTGTTGCCGGTGAAGTTCCAGGTTTAAGAGACTGCCAGTCGCTGATTGCTCTTTTTCGAAACGAAAAAAGAAATACTTCTGAACAAGCCACATCTCCTATTTTTATAAGTATATTACTTCAGGTTCCTATCTAGATTTCTATTAAGCTGAAAACATAATAGCAGAAACTTTTCACGATAAAAATATTACTTCAAAATGATACGTTTTAGAATTTATGATCGAAATATTTTATATATTTCGATCATAATTTTTTTAATAGTAGGTCTATTAAAATCAACTTGTGATTTATTGTTAAAGATAGGTAATATGTAGATCTAGATTTCTATTAGGATAGATTTTTGATAAGAAATAATATATAATTTATATCATTAATTTATTCGAAAAGCTAAGGCGGACCACGCGCGGACGTGTGTTTGTCATCATTGCAGCGGTCGGTAGGATTATTTATCGAAGTGATTAAAGATGGGTACATCTTTATTCACATATACTATACATTATAAAATAGGAGATGTGGCTTGTTCACAAGTATTTCTTATTTCGTTTCGAACAAAAATAATCGTCGACTGGCAGCGTCTTAATAAAATAAATAATGTTCAGCTGATTGCGTTGCTGACTGTACGTATATGTGCTTTCAGGGTACCGTGACTTAAGAAGTAGTGTTTTCTTAAAAGCGCTGGTTACTGTTTATCATGGCAAAGCATAACAATTTTAAAAAGAATAAACGTTGTAGCCAACTTTTGAACAAAACAAACCCGTTTGAAAAATTAATAAATATATATAAAAACATCGACAACATAGCCCAATGGACGCCTAATAGCTTCATTTCTTCAATCTCTCAAACAATTCTTTCAAACCTTGCGTTGACAGTTCTGTTAGGAATCCTCAACTGGCACCAAACTCGAGGTAAATTTATCAACTAAAACTACCAAAACACGGTTTCGATGTCGAGTCGAGGCGACAACTAAGAATACGAGGAATAGTGTACTGACTTGTGAGAAGAACTCGACGAGCACCGGCGGGAAGCACTGCAGCGTGTGCTGCGACCACATGTGCGGCGTGTTCGTCATTATTGTAGTCAGCAGCTCCTTCACTGCTGCGCCGTCACTGCCTGCGAATCAAAAATTTTTAACACGCTCTCATTAGCTTTACTTGTAGCAAAGTAACTACAATAAATACAAATACGTATGTTTTCACGTATACCCTATAGTGTGGGGGTACACTAAAGGGTATGCGTGAAAACAACATTCCCACTTTAGGTGTAGGGAAGGTACACTAAAAAAAAATGTTTTTTCTAGAGTTTTTCTAGTCGTTGGATAGTTGTGTCTCTTTAGTGAACCGCCTCATCATTTGGAACATGATAATTTCATCGACTCTGGTGTTCCAAACGTAACATATCACTGATCCAGAACATAGCACTGTTCCAATTCCATCTTGATAAAGATGTTTATTGGCATGTCTAAATAATGTTATGTTTGGACATGCATCTGACTAACCCTGACAAGGATCTGAGCGCCTGGAGGTCTGAGAGGCTGTCTACCGTACTTGGGGATTACATGGTCGTGATCTAGTTTTTTTTAAATATAGTTTAACCAATACAGCTGTACCATTTCTTAGGCTTAGAAAGGGGGGGGGGGGAAGATAGAGCATGAGCCAATCGCCGTAAGTGTAGCGTTCTGCTCTGTTCATCACACAAACGTTTGTTCTGAATCGAACCCACAACCTACAGCGCAGAACAGAGTTACTACCAACTGAGCTGTGAGAGCCAGTCAATATTCTACAGAAGAAACATCAATCTAAGAATTACCTGCTCCAGTCATATAAATTCCGCGCGCCAACGTCAGCACCAGAACTCGGTTGAGTTCCTCGCTCTCTGATGATACAAGGGATTTCGGCTCCGAGACCACTCGCGACATTTGAAGCTGGACGCCGGAGGAGCCCAAGCTTGTTATCAAGCGGAGCGCGGTGCTTTCGAAACTGAAACGTGAAATTAATATTACACTAACTAATAAAACAAGAGACACTTGTTAGTGTTACTAAATAAGAACACAAAGTATTTCTCAGATTTTATCTTTCTTCGAAAAACAATAATAATAATAATAAATATTGGTGGACATTTTACACATCGCCATCTAGCCCCAAACTAAGCAAAGCTTGTACTATGGGAACTAGATAACTGATAGAATCCTTATAAATACTTTTTTTTTATAAATAATACATATGATACATACTAACACCCAGACACAGAGCAAACATCTATGTTCATCACACAAATATGTTCATTGCTCTGGGTGGGGATCTAACCCACAACCTACAGCACTGAAGGCAGAGTTACTACCAACTGAACTGAGCTGTGAGGCTGTCAATGTGAGGAAACCAATTAGTATTCTTATAAGCAGCGATGTGTTTGCAACTTATCATGTATGGAATGCTAACAACTGCAAAATGTGGGCATGTGCCAAGTATAATGTTTGCATGTGCCTCTGACTACCCCTATCTCACTAAGGCGCGTTCGTCCTAAATGTGTCTAGATTTGACGATGACATTGTTTGTGTGTGCATAAGCTGGGGAGTTCTCAGTATCAGTCACGCACACAAAAGCGCCTGTCTATACCTACTCGTATACATTACAACTGCAAATACCTACTGCTCACTCGCCTAGAACAACTATACTTACTATACCAATGTATGTGTAAGTGTAGAGAATAGAGGAATAGATTTCAACCGATATATTCTTACCACAGTTGCAGTTGTGTCTGGTTGGCTTGGGGATACGCGGCTAAGGAATGTATGTTGGAGAGCAACGTCACCCTGTAGTGCGGCTGGATGTGGTGAATGCGGTACGAGAACATGTCCAGCAGATTGTGGAGAATACCCCACGCGTGGGATTTGAATACGTTCGGAAGTAATTGATCTGGGAACAAAGGAACGATGATACTGGATGTTACAGGATCTCATGAGTTTCCTGCCAAGGAAATGGACTCAGTACATGCTTGCCTTGTCATCGTAATTTGGTTGCATAATAGTAAGTCTACTGTTTGCATTGATGCTGGTTATCGATCTCCTGTTCATTAATATTATTCTTTATGATAGCAGTTATTGATAAGTGAATATAATTGCATAAGTAATTAACAATTAATAAGCAATCATTTTTTTTTTATATCAACTTTTATCTAAATTCTAAGTAGCCGAGTATCTCTCAGCCCACCAACGTTTTCAATTTTGATGACATCGACATTGGTAAAATTAGCCACAGCCATCATAAATAATAGAAGCAATAGCCCCCAGATTAAGATATAGTGACCTTAAACAGGGCCAGTTAATGTGCCTCGTGAAGGCTCATTTTCCTCAGTACTCACTGATAAATCCCTTGATCCCCAGCGACTCTATCTCTGTGTACACCAACAACCGACTATAAGTCTCAACCAAAGCTGGAGCCATCATGCTACTGCCCGGTATATTAGTCTTGTTCTGGGCCAGTTTGGCCACATGCGTCACTATCGAATGTATCAAAGACATCTTGCAGTGTAATGTCAAACTGTCGAGTATACACATTGATAACGGAACAGTTGGTAAAGGTGTCCCCGGGTTTCCATTGGAGAGTGCCTTTTGACTTCCAAATAAAGTTTCAATGATGATTCCCATGGGGCGAGCGTAGAACTCCTGATTGGTTGAGTAGGCATTGCAGAGTAATGCGATGCGATAGTCTGAGCCCATCAGAGTTGGGGTGTTGTTTGAAGTGACAAGGTGTTGCAGGAATCTAGAAAAAAAGATTTATTATATCTAGTATCGGGCGATAGTTGACCTGAAGAGTATGGTAGGGTAAAGCATGGAGTATATATAAAAATATTATGGTTAAATATGATGAAAATATAATAAGTACTCACTCATACTGAACTTTTAGATTTTGAGGCATAGTCATAGTCTTGTGTTCGGACTCCGCCTTCTTCAACAAATGCATCCAAATACAAACAACAGCCATTTGGTGTGTGCAATGAGCTTTGGTGCAGTCTGGAACTGGCAATGGCTCCTTTTCCGGGTAAAGGAGCTCATGTAGTTTGATAATGGGCAGGAAGTTAGAGAGGGGATTCCTTTGAATACTTCCAGATATAAATTGCAGCAAAACCCACATCAGATGGTCTCGCCCTTTCTTCATGTCATGGCCGATAAGTTTATTATGCAGTCCCATTACAATGTTCGGGAATGAAGCGAAGCCAATAAGGATCAGGTAAATTACTTGAGATGATAAGTGCAGCCAACACCAGTGGGATGATGACATTTCATCTTCTTCAGTTTCTTGTTCACTTCTTTCCATCGGTAGTATCATAAGTTCTACTAACTGATCTTCTAAAGCTATACATCTTTGTTTATGCTGCTTTTGAAGACCCAGCATTGAGCACATCATATCTCTTGAATAGGGCTGCTGTAGTACGTGTCTTAGCAAAGATATTTGTGGTTTCAAGAGGTCATCATCATAAGGCAGGTTGCCTTTGAGGGAAAACTTTAATGTGGTAGGATCGAGTCTCCAAGGGTTAATCAGATGATCAGCATAACCCGAGAATTCTACTACTGGCAGCATTTGTGAATGGCCAATTATTGAAACCATTTGGGCACATGGTTTGAAGCTCTCCACAAAGGTGGTCAAGAGTTTGGCTAATTGCTAAAAAACAAGGTTTTGTTAAAATTTGATCTAAATTACAAATCATTATATTTGGTTTCTAATTTATAATAACGATATACTGAATGACTTACCCAATGAGGCCAGTGGTTGTTGTCCGGATAATCTTTTTGTATTTCAGTAACAATAAAATATGCTGGTAATAACGAAGCATTGCGATCAAATATATATTCTATAACACTATATAAGGCTTTCAGTTGCGGCATTGTACTGGAGTTTAGTTTTACAGGCAGAGTGTGTGCTTTTTCCCTGCATCCCTAGAATCAAATATAATATGTTATTATATAAGTTTTGATTACCGTACATTAATAGCTCATAGCTCATAGTTCAGTTGGTAGTAGCTCTACTTTCGCTGTAGTTTGTAGGTCTATTTTCCAACAGAACAAACTGTTACTTGATGAACACAGATGTTTGTTGTCGGGTATTATAAAGTATGCATGTACAAACAAAAATAAAATCTACCAGTCATCTGGTTCCCATCATACAAGATTTGTTAAATTGAAGACTAGATGATGATGATAAGTTAAATGTCCACCAATATTAGTTTTATGATAATGAAAACACAGTATATCTGTCAGTATAGTTGTATGTAAGGGACTTACTTTCATAATTTCTCTTACGCCTTTGTAATCCACCCCTCCAATAACTCTTCTTATTAGATTGAAGCATTCAATCCAAAAGTCAGCATTTAGGTGGGACAGCTTTTCATTTGTCAAAATACAGTCACAGAGCATCCTAAAAAAAGTTATAAAATAAATAGGATAACAACTGTAATCCCCAAGCATGGTAGACATCCCTCAGGTCTCCCGGTGCTCAGTTTTTTGAAGTTGTTTAAAGGGGTTAGTCAGAGGCACGTAGAAACATTACATTTGGCACATGCCTACATCCTAAAAATATTGCTCATAATCAATTGGTATTACATGTATATTGTAAATCATTGTGATCATCATACAGACATAGTGGGCATGTGACAAATCTAATGTGCCATTGACTACTCCTTTATGCATATTCAAGAATCTGTGTGCCTGAGACAATGTTTACTGTACTTGGGGATTACAAATAAGGGCATTAGGGTGAGTTTCCACCTAGCTGTGCAGAAATGTCCAAAAAGGCACTTGACATTTTCAAAATCAGATATTTATGTGCTGTCATTGGTGCGCTCTGCACAGCTTTACACAGCTCCGTGTTGATGGAAACTCACCCTTAGTGGGTACTTTAAAATTTTAACATTATTGAAATTACCTTGCTTGCAAAATATTAGAGTTGATCAAGTTTTCCAATAATGTCAAAAGCTGTCTCATCTTATATCTGTTGGTTAAAACTGCAGTCAGGGTCAGATACTGGCGTATTGCTGATTCCTGCATTTCCGGACCCAGTGTCGACATGATGCTGTTTAGTTTCTTTTGATATTTTGACAACCTTTCATTTTCATCCTCTTGTTTATACACCAAGAAGCAACTAAACGCTTCTTCTACTGCTTCCACTCTCTGTAAATAAAAATATATTATAATAAAGCCCTTTATTCAGACTGTAATTACATTATCTTTAGCAGTAATAAATACTCTTCTAACTAATAGAATAACAAACTAATTTAACTTATTTTTTAAATTTTCTATTTTACTAGTCTGGTTACCAGTTGGCAATGAAAATCATAATGAAAAGCATAATCAAACAGGTGTCACCTCCTTTCTAGGAGGACACTCTCGTTATACAGTTAAAATACTATTTTGGGGATGAGTGAATGTTCAATTCCTGCACCAGTGGTAGATAGCATGGCTATAGTTTTTGCCTAAGGTTAGCAAGTTGTCTGGAAGAAATCGTTACATCTATAAGACCCTTGAAGATTATTCAATGTGTGAATGGAAGGTAATCTTGATAAAAAGGGTACCAACAGCCAACAGGTAAGGTAGATAATAAAAGTTTCTTACCAATATCTCATGCACTATATTCGCTACTTGTGTGTCCCCCATGTTTGCTATAGTTCCTAGATCACACAAAGTCTTTTCCGATTCACTATCAAAAATTGTCATTGAAACCACATTGAAACACAGATTTTACACGGCGTACAATAAAAAATAATCATCAAGCAGGCCCATCTTTTCCCATCGCGTCGAACTCTGGTGCTTCTGACAGAATGAAGATCTAAATTCTATAAATTGTGCTTGCATTGCAAGCGAACGTGTGTATTTAAAATGAAGAGAAATTGGACGTGGCCATGAATCAGAAAACAAATCAAAGCCAGCAAGCCATCTGTTTTAAAACATTTTTTTCTGTATTACAGTATTACAGGAACATTGAATAATCGGCTCATTAAACCAATCGGCTTGAAATCCACCAAGAATCGGCTAGACAGCCGCTGCAGTTTCGTAATTCGTAATTTATTTCGCTCGCACGCATTCAAACAAATTGGTCAAACAGAATGGAAATTGGAAATTAGCCTTGTGTAGTTCGCGAATGAATCCTTCAATTGGACTACTTCACCTGTATTCCTTCATTCATTCACTATATCTCCTTCAATTGAAGTACTTCAGTACTTCATTTCATTCGCGAACTACACGCTGATATAGTACGCGAACTAGATAGATAGAGATAACATGAGTTTAAGAGAAGTACGACAACACTCGCCGCGAAGATGTGCCTACTGTGCCGAACCATAAAATAATAATGGCATCCCTCTCTAGCGCGCTAACTTTCAAGCGCGTAAACGAGATGAAGATATTAAAATTTAAATATTATGGGTGAGTTTCGTCTACACGTCATTAGAAAATTGTATTGTTACACTGGTTGTGTGGTATGGTTTTCGCTATTGGAACATACCAACTAGACTAATACCTATCAAACAGAGTTTCAAAGTAGTAGGTACACTGAGCCTAGTACAGGAACATCTACATTTGTGGCGATAAACCACCAAAATTACATTGAACACTAATCATACCATAATTACTTAATTACCTACCTACTTATCTGTTTGGACACGCCTCTGACTAACCTTTACACATCTACAGAAATTTAAGCGTCTGGAGATCTGAGAGGATGTCTACTCTACCTACCGTACTTGGGGATTACAGTCGCGATTCTATTTATTATTTATTTATTTTAGTTCGATGAACTAGGAAAGATAAAAGAACACCTAACAAAATCATCTCTGTTGACCACATAAACTAGAGGAATGCAAATTACGATAGTTCAATGCATAAACTAAGAACTAAGCGACAAACTGAACTAGATGAACTAAACGAACTATTGGACTAGATGAACTAAACGAACTATTGGACTAGATGAACTAAATGAACTAGATGAACTAAATGAACTATTGAACTAGATGAGTGATATACTTCACTGAGATGAAAAGACACATATATATCTTTTCACTTTAAGGATATATTCTGCGCATGGCTATTGGAAATGGATGGATATTGGATAGATTTTGTCAAAAAACGAGAGCTCGTATTGTGTGTGAGAGAGAGAGAGAGAAAGAAATTTGTAAAATGTAACATGACAAAATGACATAAACAGCTACATGATGTGTGACAGTAAGTAAAATTGACGCTGACATTAGACACTGATCCATCTCTTTACATGTTCTGCGGTAAAAATAAAAATATATTGATTTGCTCAGGGCTCAGAGGCTCAGAGGCTGGCTTGTGAAACCATCGACACAAACACAAATGATGATTGTGTTATCTATGGTCAGTAATATCGTCTGTGCAAATGATGCTCATGTTTGACATAAAGTTGATGAAATGCCACTTGACTTTGACAATATGAAATGTCTACTGTCTACTCCTTGTGGAGTGCTGTGCTGCGTATTGTGCAAGCTCGCGAGAATCACAATGTATTTTCTTAGTTTTCTTCTTATAAAGTGAAATTTCAGTCATTTCTATGTTGTTATCCAGATAATTTATAATCTCTAGCCTTCTGGGGTAATGGAGTCTCCGCCTTTCTCAACACATTCAGAAGCTCCTCCGCTGAGTGAAGATAGTGGCTTACTGATTACAAGTGGCTCTTTCTCTAGTGATTCTGCAAGTGGATGGCATCACATCGCCTCCGAGGTATAATGCATTTATCTCTCTACTAACCTAAAGCATATTTAATTCAGCAACTTGAGTACGCTGAGAATTCTTTTTGTAATAAATATCAATCAAGACATGGTTTCCAGTCCAAATCTGGTGAAGGAATTCATTGTGAGGAAACCCACGGCTTATTCAGTTCCACTCATATTGACAAAACTTTTCTTGTAGATAAGGCTGAGAGACTAAGAGGATGGTATAGGTGCTGGACAAGCCAAGCCTACCTCATTTAGAATCATATCCTGTGTATAAATAATATAATATGTAGATGTAAATAAACCTTATTTAGCTAAGTACAGTACTTTAGGTATTGGTGACAATTCTGTCTCAACAGACTGAATTAGTAAGGAGACTTAGTAAATGTAAAGTCTTGGAGACTGTCTTCAGTTCAGGATAGTTTAGTAATTTTTAATGTTTTTATTGCATAATTGACATAAATGTATAGACATTTGAGTATAGACTCAACACCAATTCACATGTTGACTACTTCATAATTTTCCTGCCCCTATCCATAGACAAAATAATAACAGAAATTAGTGTTCAATAAAATTCAATTTAATCTGACCAAATTCTAAATAAGGTTGGGTCTACCCAACCTTATTTAGAACTTGGTTTAACTATAAAATTCACAGATTCAAGCAATATAGTCCTTAACTAGTTTATCATGCAAAATAAACTCTTATTGAAACTGGAAATGCTTCAATTTGGAATTCATGAACCAATTTTCAAATCTAAGCATCAATAAAATAGAAGATGTTGAAGGACAATATAACAGAATAATGAATACAGTAAATTTAGGTTCACATTTTCAAATCACATTATGAAGATCGAAAATGTTATCAAATCTATCAGAATTTTAAGAGTTCCTATAAGGTTTTCTCTAATTTAGGCTTAAAAAGAACATAAGATAGACATCTTCAAGGATCTGAGCGCCTGGAGATCTGAGAAGTTGTCTGTCTACGTTATTTGAGGATTACAGTTGATATTCTATTTTGGCCTTTTTTAACACGCTTTTGTATGTAACAGAATCTTTAAACGTGATTTTGACCTACTTCAAAACGTCGGATTAATTTGAAACTTTGCATACTTATTAAAGATAGATGACAATACAAAAAAAAAAATATATATAGCGTGTTCTTTAGTTTTTTAAAGTTTAATATAATTATTAGTTAATTATAATTATAGTTTAATATATTTAACTATATTTTTTATTACCACAATGTATTTTTTCTTTTCTAGTTTTTAAGTTATTGTTGATTTTTGTGGTACTAAAATAAACGTATATTTATCTTTATCTCTTACCTTTATTTATTTTTATTTTAGCATGCCAGTATCTTAGCAAATAGTGCATTGGAATTGTAGCAATTTTACCTTTATTTTTTACCCTGTTTCTAATAAGCCTCCGCATATAGAATCGCAATATTGCTTATTGGCCAATATTTAGAGATGTATGCTTTATTGTTCATTTGCATTGCTATTTTAAAAACCTTTTTTAATTTGCTCTTTATGTTTGTTTGTGTTTTATTTGTAGAAAATAGAAGGCACTTTATAATTACTGTAGTTGCTCACTGCTTAGTTAGTAGAGTAACCCTGCTTTCCCCGCTGTAGGTTGTGGTTTCGATCCCACCAAAGACAAACATTTGTGTGATGAACATATATATTTGTTCTGAGTCTGGGTGTAATGATGTATTATAAGAATGTATTTACAAAAAAGTATATAAATATTATTTAGTAATAGCTTTGCTAGATGGCGCGTGTGAAATGTCCACCAATATTTATTTGTCTATGTCCACGCTTGTGTGCTTTTATTAGACTTGTTATTAGATTTTATTTTTAAATATCATTTTATCCATTTCACCTACATACAACTAGTGTTTTTCGTTTGGAATCCACTGTATTTCTTATCTTTGATTGTGACCTTAAAAAGGTTCTGCCTGTACATCAAAAGGTACCTAAAAAAGGGAGAAAAAATCCTTTGTGATGGTAAACTGGTTTTAAAAATAACAACTATTGTTATTTGCTGGCACCACCCACACCTTTTTATAAAAGAGAAACGACATGAGTGCTTTAATTAAATGTACCTTTTAAATTCTGCTTATAAAGATTGATGTGGCATGCATCGAAGTAGTTTAGTACATATAGGCTTAAGACTTTAGTTTTTATTTTTCTTTTGTTGCAACCTTTAATTTTGCCTGGCTCCAGAACTTGTTTGTTGATGACTCACTTGATAATTCATCTAATGATAACCAAGCGATAACAAGTGACCAAACCAACAAACTAGTAAGTAACTAGTAGTAGTAGCTAATGTAAATGCAATGTTCCAGTAGTATCTAGCGAATTTTTTGTTAATGCATGTATCTTCTTAGATTTTTGTTATTTATACTATGGCATGAATATACATAAATAATCCGGTAGATAATAAACAGTGCTCTAAAGCAGCGAAGGAAGTTTTCCTTATCGCAAACTTGGCGTGCCAATTTAGTCGCTATAACTTTTGATTCGCGTGCTCTAGAATCATAATTATCAGTGCTGAGCTGCAGCCAGCTAACATCTAACTGTACATAATTAATATTAATACATAACAAAACACATGTTTGGTATTATTATGCCGTAACTGTAGAACTGATTGGCGTGTGGTTATATGAATAGAGCTTATTATGTACCTGTACCAAAATATTATCTTTTATGTAGTTTTACCACGTGATCAAAGACAACGTGGGCCGAAACTACGAGTATGTTTAAAATGTATTACTGTTGCATTGTTTAACCAATTGTATCATATCTGTATATATAAATATACAGATATGATACAATTGGTACAATTGGTAATCTGATGAACATTACACTCTCTCGGGTATAAACCCGAGAGAGTGTAATGTTCATCAGAATATTACTTATTATTTACCTAATTTACGGCGTTATCACTATTGTAGGTGGCCTAAGTGTAGATAAAGAAAAATGTAGTAGATAAATTATAAAGAACCAAAATAACTGGCACAGAAAGAAGTTACAGCGACAATGGTTTGATTAAAAAGCCGAACCACTTTCGAATTTCAATAAATCATTGCCCATAAAATATTAAACTACCTACAATTCGCTTACGAACAAGAGGTCACACGTACAATGTGCGTAATGTGTTTATATTTGTTACATTGATGTGTTGTTTTCGCAGTTACTAGAGAGTGACTTCGATGAGAGGT
The DNA here is from genome assembly GCA_912999785.1 of Hydriomena furcata. Taxonomy (NCBI): domain Eukaryota; kingdom Metazoa; phylum Arthropoda; class Insecta; order Lepidoptera; family Geometridae; genus Hydriomena; species Hydriomena furcata. The sequence goes on from OU538821.1 coordinate 10,092,593, forward strand.
CTCTATCACTTTGCGAATCCACTGATGCATCGGAGCGTATGTGCGGCGATTTCTTCAATACTGTAAAAAAGGGCCCAGGGAAAATCACTGTGACGACTATCGAACCTCCTCCAGAGTTTCAGGTAACAAATACATAACAGACACTTTGTTTTCACTACATAAGTAGGTAGGTACACACTCTGATAGAAACTTATTATAAAATTACGTTTCTGATTAGTTAACGAAAGTACCTATTGTTGAAGTTAGTCATACTCACAGGAATACTACAATTAGCAAATAAATGACCATTGAATATAAATTACAGGATAATCCATCCCCAGTCATCATCGAAGACGGCTTGACTGTATTTGTGACCCCTTCGGTGGTTCTTAACGCGGCTTCGCCAGTGAAGACATTGAAAACAAATCTAGAATTGCCGCAGGAGTCCAAACGGCACATTTCACCTCTATACCCTCGAAAATTAAAGCCAGAATCTTTATACGAGCGTAGACAATGTCTGAATCATAGATTCGCAAGCCCGCGGTTACTACATCTTAGCCCGTGCCGCGCCAATCGACCGTCATCGCGGAACTCCCTGACCTCACGATTGTCCAGTAGCCACAACTCTCTCGTCAATCAATTCCAAGCCGATGATTCCAACTTCATTACTCAAGCGATCTCCCACGATACGCTGTCTGCTAAAACGTCCGACATAACTGATATGTACAATGTCCCGTTCGATAGCGACATCTACGCAGTTCCTATAGATATGGTACGGCCCTCTCACGCCAATCTAAGGAACAAAGGAAAGAAACCGACCAGGAACAAAAAACGTGCCAAGAGTACGCAACAGGGCACGTGCGCTGTCATCCCGACGACGGACAAAACTCACAAGCCAAATGAAATAAACAGAAATAAAGACGTCAAATCCAAAAGGAACAGCTTGCCAAGTTCCTCTTGTAAGAAAAACATCGACTCCGATACGGATTCCCTGCATTTGACATTACGTGAAATGAGGAAATATTTGCATACTCTTTATTCTAGTTCGAGTGACTCCGAGTGCAAAGCTACTATTAAAAAGACAAACACGATAGTGGCCAGCGTCGGCATTCATACACGGCACACGAATAAAGATAACACCATAACGTTCTTAAAAGAAAGTAACGACTTAAAATCCTTGGAGACGAATAATAACCACAAGAAATCAAGCAAGAATAGCTTTAGCTTAAACGCAAAGAATAAAAAGCACAAAGATAACTCGAAAGAAACAGACGGAGAGAAGAACGATAAGCTTGTGAAGAAGGTTAATCAGAAGCCGAAAATGTCTCCGGTGAGGATTTTGTCTATAAACCTCAAGCAGAGTTTCTGTAATTTGTTTCGTTGGCGTCGGCAGCCGGTTGTGGATAATCTGACGGAGATATCTATTAGTGAGATGAAGGGATCGCCTCCGCCGGCAGTAAGACGCGCTTTGCCGCCCTTGCCTCAAACGCCTCAGACGTCGCAAGGTACGCGGCGAACCGACGATGAGAACGGCACTGACTTCGCCACATCTATACAGAAAGTCAAAGATGTAAGTATACGCAAGAAAGTAAAATCCGCGCCAAAGCAGAAGTCGCGCAGAAATCCTTGCAACTAAATTAAAATATATGACATAATTAAGCACACAGTACACAGTTTCTGTGGGATTTATTTTATGACACGAACTCTATAACACGCGTGATGAGGTTGACGTGAAATTGATGTAGTCATCCCAAGTATCAGTAAAGTTCTTACCCCAGTAACTTAACCATTAAGGCTGCCATGTATTTCAACATACAAAAAGCTGTTTAGGTATGGATTTAGCCGCACTCGTGCCTCTCATGTGCCAAATGTAATGCTTGGACGTGTCTCTGATTACCGCCTTTAAGTATATACAAGGATTTGAGCGCCTGGAGATCTGAGATGAAGTCTACCGTACTTTTGGATTATAATCGTGATTCTATTTCATTACATTGTATTTTTTCATTGTTAATAAAATTCTAATATATTATTTTTATGTGGTTTCAGTACGGCTGGTATTGGGGTCCCATTTCAGTGGAAGATGCGGAGAAGATACTCTCGAATGAACCGGATGGTTCGTTCATAGTCCGAGACAGCAGCGATGACCACTATATCTTCACTCTCACATTCAAATTGAATGGTTTGAGGCATGTACGCATTGAACACCACCAGGGTAAATATCTATTTTTAATCATAACTAGAGAGATTTGAAGAAACTCATTGTTTTTTAACAAGTGGTTATAAATCCAAATAAAATAACTTTACTTTGTAAGTTTAAGTGACCGAACGATGGTTTTAAGATGGTTTTTATCTGTACTAGTAAGTAACTTTCCGCGACTGTTCATGTGTTGGAATCAGGCATTATATTTTTTCGTACTTTCGGAGCTACAATTATGAAACCATTAGCAATGTATATTTTAAAATCCTTAGCTTTAATTGTTAATAATAGCAAATACAGCATAAGACTGTTTTGACGGCTGAATGATACGTATTCAGCCAAAAATATTGAACCTATTAAGAAGGTCGGTATGCGTAAATTTTATCAGGACAAGCATAGGAAAAAAAATGGCCTGAAAAATAGTAAAATTCTGAAAAACTGAAAGTGTATTTTTCTGTGCCATTGATTGAATTGGATAGGTCAACGTCTGTCGCGGGTCAGTTAAACTAGTGTTACATAATATGTATATAAACAATGCGGCCAAGTGCGAGTCGGACTCGAGCACGAAGAGTTCCGTACCGTTCCGTTGAAATAACACGTTTTTTGTATGGGAGCCCCAGTTAAATATTTATTTTATTCTGTTTTTAGTATTTGTTGTTATAACGGCAACAGAAACACAATATTTATGTGAAAATTTCAGCTATCACGGTTCATGAGATACAACCTTGTGACAGACAGACGGACAGCGAAGTCTTAGTAATAGGGTCCCTTTGGGTACGGTACCCCAAAAACTAACCTAACGTTTATAAAACGAAATGATGTTGATTTACGTTATCTCGTTTCAGGAAACTTCTGTTTCGGCGGATGCACTATGTTCAAAGCTCAGACCATAGTGGAATTCATTGAAAATGCGGTTGAGACGTCCCGTAGCGGCCGTTACCTGTTCTTCTTGAACCTGAGGCCAGTGTTGGGACCGGTGCGAGTGCAACTACTCTATCCAGTCTCGAGGTTCAAACGGGTGCAGAGTTTGCAGCATATGTGCAGGTAACTTAGAAGCAGGAAGACAGAAACACTTACATACATTTGGCACATGCCCACATTTAACTTATTACTTAATACATAATAAGTTTTCTGTTGAAAAATACTTTTCAATGACGAGCTTTTGTAAAATCATTCAAACCATCAAGCACCACATTGTCATCGGAACTTGACAAGAATGCAAAGTTTTTTACTCAATAGAAGTATTTACTAAGGAGTTCCGTTGTGAGTGACTGTTGAACAGCTCCTGACTCCATCATCAGATCAGCTGGCTGTCACCATATTATTGTATTGTCACTAAAATTTCAGCTCAATCGGTTGGGGATAACTGCTTCAAAATTGAGATGCACGATTCCACCCAAAGATACATACATACATTAAATTAAATATACATACATAAATTGCTAGTAAAAATACTGACAGGCAGGGCCTACCTACCTACCTACTACCTGGGGTGTGGGGCACCCTGGCCCCGAGGTTTTAGGGGCGCCGAAGCTCAAATGCCAAGGCGCCCTTAAAACACTCCGGGCCTTCAGGAGTTCCGAGGATGACTTTTGGGGGGTGGGCGCCTAGGCCCCTCCTCGATAACTCTGCCCAAACTTTATTCATGATTGTTTTTCTTAGAATTTTTAATTTCCTTCCGGGTGCTAAGTTGGTCAGGGGCGCATGAGGTTCGCAGCCCGGTGCAAGATAATAGACAGCCCCCCGCTGACCGGTTTCTCTACGATATTACTATTACTTACTGTTAATGCTTACCTTTGCGAGAGAAAATATATAAATTTTATTATTTTATTATTATAGAAAACTAACATATTATCATGTATCACTTCCAGATTTGTGATATTAAAATACGTGCGACGAGATCTCATAAACGGCCTGCCACTGCCGCGTCGCCTGCTGGATTACCTGAGCGCGACGCATTATTACTCCGAGCTGATTGCCGAATGACTTGCCGGGTTAGAGTTTATTTATTTCAAAAATATTATTTATTTTAATTTAAGCTCGCTCTTCTCATTATCGTTTATAAGAAAAAGTATAAGCTTCAACCGATTACTTAATTGTGGCAACATTTGCAATGATTAACGAATTGTTCAAGTGGAGTTATAACGAGTTATTTTATAACCCAGGACGTCTGATTTCCAGATATCGTTAGCAGTATAGCGTGTGTTGAATGTTTCCATATTTTCCTTCACACCATTATTTGTACTCGAAAACAAAACAGAACATGATAATATCCTCGTTATAGTTAATCTTAAATATAAAACTTAATGGTTTGTACGATCTATTATTCACCACCGTATGGTCTGGAAAATACATTATACTATGCTATCACAGTATGACGAACAAGGATACAGAAAGATCAGAATGGTGCCAAAGTGGTGTGTGGTATAATACCTCTTCAGCGTTCCTTTACATTCTCTAATGTTTTATCTTGCAAGATTGTAATATATATCAAACTGATGACACCAACTGCTGCGACTTCTGGAGATATTATTACATAATAAGTTTTAGGTCACCTAAAGAAAAGACTAACAAAACTGCATTAGCACTATCGTTGTCATGTTCGTAATCAGTTGAAGTTTATAACTTATATTTCATCATTCCTTACAATTTTGTAAGAAAGCGACGATTGGGCAAAGCGGGACGTCAATGTATTGATATATAATGAGATATAAGCGCTAGATTAGCTTCTTTGCTAATTAAAATGTCGTGATGTAATAAAAATGCTAAATAGGTGTTAAATAAGAAGGTTGTGTATTCTATTTTAAAACTGCAACAATAAAACCACGATAATTCAAAAACAGGCCTTAAATAAGTGGACAACCGAGTGACAGCACAATATGAAATAATATAAAAAGTATTATTTTTGTAATGACACTTTTGTCTTTATACGATACGATTTGTTAAATTATTTGCGGACGATTCTTGCATGATTGTACGCTAATAGTACCTGCATGTGTTACGAAGCAAGAAGATGTGATCAACGAAACTACTGGGGTCTAGTCCACTTGGAGCTACAAGCCTATGTTTTAAATATGTGACAATAGCAAAGTAATTCTTACAAAACGCCTTAATGCAGTAGCTCAGAATCTGAGCTGCTGCACGCCTTAGATAATCGCGAGTACGATCGTTTAGTATTAGTCATTTTCGCAACCGGAACTTGTTTAGCCCGGAACACGTATTAGTGAAAGTTATGCATTTATTTATAAATGTAATGTTTTCACTCTGTATACTGATATCAGTTGTAATTTAATATAGACTAGAAAGACAATAGCTGGTAGTTTCATGAAGATCAATTATACAACATCTTCTTCCTTCACAGTTTATATTTCAAATTATACAATAAATCAATAGATCTAGTGTTTGATGGTTATTTGTTTCAATAATTACGTGGCTCGGCCGATTCGTTTCAAAGATATTATTTAAATCAAATAACAATAGGATGATTAAGATAATATGTATATTAACTTTATGCCATCTGTAATAATAAAGATATTAGGACCGGTATCTACAAACGAGATTGTTAAAATCGTGCACATGTTAGTTTCGTTGTACACCGGCCCTTTTATCACCTGGCATAATGATAATTAGATTATTTTTCTATGACAATAGCTAATAGATTTTGTAAGAATTGACACAGGGTGATGCAAACCTTGCGGCATCAGGTTTGATAGAAATGACATAAAGATTTCATAATTACCTTACCGGGTCCATATTCTGTCACTGTACACGTACATTCAACTCCAAAAAGATATAGTACGTGATCTTACTAAAAATAAATGACAGTCTATTAATGGCAATACGTTCATTGGATTTGACTGTACGTATATTGGTACATTCACTAAAATGCTACCGAATCTATACATTTACTTAATTACAGATGTTTAATTATCTGCTAAAAATGTATTAAAATACTTATACTGTGACGCTGTGATTATTATAGTGTATGTACTTGTAAGTAACTAGATAAAGGTGCATGTGCACGATAACGTTAGCAAATAGCGCGGTTTCGTGACACGTCACATTCCAACACAGAAATGTGAACCCTTAACCATTATCTTAGGTAAGCGATCAAACGCGACAAGGACGCGCGATGCGACGCGACGCGACACGTGTCGGACGAAACGTGACGTGACGTGTCATATTATGTTGCCTTGCATCGCATCGTGTAACTGTCGTCATCGCTTGCCGTTTACCGTCGCTCAACCTAGATAATGTATTAGCTCACTCTAGGGATGTGAATGATGTTAACCAGTACAATACATACATCTTATTGATCGAAGTATAAATATAAATGTTCTTATCTCTGCAACACATTACCAAAACTTGTATTTGTATGATCATCTAAAATTTCGGAACTTCTTGCCCAAAATTTGTTATCCCAGTGTTATAGTTTTAATTAGTAACTACTCAGGACAGGTTGCTGGTTCTTAAACGCGGACAGAGTGGGATCATTTGAGCCAGGTGGATGATGCAAAGCAAAGTGGAGCGGAGATGTGTTAAATCAACCAATCAAATCGAGTCACCGTGGCATTAGTTCAGCTGCATGCGTTTCGATTGATTGATTTTACTCACGTCCCTACCTAATTTGAGAGCAATTGATACGGAATGTTAAAGGCACACGGCATTCCGCTCTGCTCACGCCCTAGATCCAGCTCCTTTTGTCACCAAAGATTACAGATAAAACTCATAATTTTTTGATTTTTACATCACAGTTCACTAGTGCACACACATACACCAGTTTGTTACAATTTGTATAATATTACTTACTGTAAGATCTTACAAAATTAACATATCATTTACCTACATTTAGTAATATTTAAATTAATAATAAGTTTATGTTATGCGTTGGTTCCGTCTATGAAACAATATAATTGAACCCTTGTATCACAATATAAAAGTGTTCTACGTTCGCAAAAGCCTAGTTTTGCACGTACAAACGATACTGACCTCGATGTTGCAGAAGCTTGTATGGACTGATGGCAGTCAACCGCGACGAAAGCCTATTTTCATAACAAGGAAGCGCTATTGAGCTTACTTGGTTTATGTGACGAATGATAGAGTTATGCTGGAAACACACTTACGTGTCGTGGCGTGGCGCGACACGCCACTAGCCAATCGCAAGATAGCGTTTGCGACACGACACGACACCCAAATGTGTCTCTAACCATACTAAATGTATGAAAGCGATTAGCTAGTGGCGTGTCGCGCCACGACACGACACGTAAGTGTGTTTCCGGCTTTAATCGTGCGGGTCGTATAACCAAGTGTCAACTGTTTCAATGTGTGTGTCAATTCTCAACATAATATTATCTCGAGGTCTTATGTTTCAGTGTCGACCGGTTGGCACAAAGGTCTGCAGAAAATCAGACAACTGCGTGTGATTTTTAAATTTTGATTGATAATTGATTCAAAACGAAATTGGAACTAACTGTTCCGACGAGCGACGTGGCGCTTAAATAAATAAGCGGAAAAGCATTTTTTTATGATTGACACGTAAAATTGTTGATAGTTAGTTGACATATAATTAGACCATCCTTCCTTATCCTTATATAACAATATATTACTTACAAAATTATTTCAAACATGTATGTATATTGACGCGTTGAAGAAAATATAGTCTTTTAACATGATCCTTAAGCGATACCTGCCCCTTGAACTCATTTTTACTTTTTGCGCTTAAAATAAGCCACAACTTAACGGCGCGACGTCGGTGTCGCTTTATGCAGTAACTTCCCGGTTCCTATACACAAAATACGATTCGTATTTGCTAGAAATAGTAGCGAAAACAACAGCTATTCATGTTAAAACTTGATATTTTTATACATTTGATGGTTACCGATAGATTTTTATACTTCCGGACGCTCGTAAGCGTCCAACATTTACGAAACGCAAGCATTCATTTCAATATAGAATATAATATATACCGATACCGGTCGGTATAATATAGGAACCGTGCATAAATGAAGTACGAATCGCAAGCAATTGCTCGGCCGTATAGCGCCACTATAGCGAATTGTGATGGTAAATAATAATATAATTCGAATCAAGAAATCTTAATGGTGGCTGTGGTAAGCGTATGAATAATATCGATTTCGCCGTTTTTATTAGTGTAGGAAAAAGATTTATATATTGAATACCAATATACATTATTTTGCTACTATGACATAATTATATTTACCCAGGATAAGGTACGGAATAGCTAGCCTTAGGGGGGTCCAAACTCCAAGCTCCTGTACCAATGCTAAAGGATATATATTATCCATAGGAGATTGCTCGGTCAAATTGTGGCACCAATAAGTTCATGATACAATTATCTACTAGATTTACTAAATGTGTATATTTATTGATAAGTGTGTAGTAACATATTTAACCAAATATTGAAATAGGTCCTATTTGTGTAATTGTGAGCAATAATTAACGAATGAAAGTTCAAAATGTGTTGTTATGATGCAAAAGCAGCGCTTTAAATTAGCCTAATTATCTTTATGTAGCTTTGATATTATTACAACATACGTATAGGTATGGTTTTTGTTTATTTAAATTGCTTAGCATACCTGGGCAGTGCATGATACAAGTTTGAATGTAAAGTAATGGCTGGCAACGTATAGACATTTAGGATGTTTCCTTGGCAACGCATTCGCTATCTTGTTGGCATCAGCCCAGGATATAGAACGAGTGTAACTGGTTAGAACAATAATACAGTTTTTTTTTTTGCATCTTTTATAATTTTTGACCGTCGATATGGATACCTTCGAGCTAGAAGGTAGTCTTTCCACTGTCAAAATAATTTACATAGAAAATATTGATCTTTTTTTTTCAAAATATTTATGTATATAAGTTATTGTGAGCTATTGGCACTCTGATGGCGGAATATAATATTTTGGTAATTTAGATTGACTACCTGCTGGTTTCGATGAATATATTTCAGGGTATTTTGAAAAGAAAGCCATTACGGCCTAAAAACTCCATTACCAGAGTTGGCCAACAGCCCATACGAACTTACTATTAGTATATATATGAGTATTTATTCTACGTCATTATAAATCATCAGTATATAACGTGTTCGGTAACTTGTACAGTCAGTAACCCTACAAGTGCTTATTCTATACACAGAAAGAGACAAAAGAATTAGAACATTTTGTACCAATTTTTACCGCATAAACTCGAAAAAAAAAAAAAAAAAAAAAAAAAAAAATCATTCGAAAAAAATCAACTTACTATGTAGCGACGATGTATCGATTGTCCTTTACGTCATTCGCATGTACAACGAAATGTATTTGAATTGTCGAATTCGAATGCCGACAGTCGCCCCGCTGCTGGCATTCAAATAAAGAGAGAAACATGAAGACTATCAATAAACTTGTGTTGCCGAATGATTGTACAAGTAGCCCAACATGCACCCACCATCTACGAATGTGTAATGTAATCTAGATAATATGTCTTAGATCGTTGTAATTCGTTTATAATCATAACATTTGATGGCATTCAATCACCAAAACCAATGATTACGTAGGTGTTAGTCGTAAGTACTCGTACTTAGAATATCAGCTGTTACTGTCATAGCGTGTTATAAGATTACTGCGTGTTTTCACACGACGACTGAGTAGTATTGTAATATCAGGATCGGTAAGTAAGAGTATAGGGCACAATGAGTCGTCTTGTAAAGGGTCCTTTAGAAGTGCATTGGTGGTGTGGAAATAGTTTAGCGTAATTGTGGCTTGTTCTTGCGACGCTAAGACGTAACCGTTGTAATCAATATTCCCTTATGAATTAAATTTTAAATGTAGGTTTGTCATAAGAGTCATAATCATAGCACTTCGCATCGACTGCTTCTTGTAACCTATATAAAGCAGACGCGCATATGTACCTCTGTACATACATCCCATAAACGTACGCGCGCATAAAATATACTTTAAAATGTATATATACTCTTGAACTGCGTTTAAAATATTTTTGTATCATAAATGTCCAAAGAAATACATGATAAGCTTTGATAAAAAAACGTGTAAAGGACAGGTCCGGACTGGTTCAGAGAAATGTATGAATAAATAATCATTTTATAATATTTTCCAATCTCTCTGCTGGCATACTTTTCCGCTTACTTCTCATGTAACAGACGATCTGTAACGATCTATCCATCTGTAGTTAATATTTCATTCGTTGTAAAAAGGCTAAGGTCTTTTATCATTTCTCAGAGACCATTTAACTCAGGGTGATCGTTTCTTATCTTACTCATCTTAAAAACTTTTTTCTATCACTTTAAAATAGGAATAGCAGGACATTACTAGCGACAATTTAGTAAATAAAAACCTAAAATGTAATGTTTCGATAAAAGGTCTCATCAAAAAGTACATTGGTCTGTCAATGTCTAAACGGTTTATAACGGAATATTGTTTATTATTTCCCTAAAAACACCATATTATGCATCTTACTTTAGCACCTAGTCACATTTAAATCATTAGTGTGCCTCATTCAAACCTTTAGCGGGCTTAAATGCGATCATAGAGCCCGCTTTGTAGAATATAGAGTTTGAGTGAATTTCTGCTGCTGATTTAGCGTATCTTGTGCGGTGAATTACTCGTACCTATTAAGTATCTACCTATATAAATTACTTTAGACAAAAAGACGTTGTATTGCTAGAGCGCAGGGTAATTTGCAGCGATACGGCATAAAACGACGCATGATGTGCGCAAGATATGCTATAGTTGTAGGAACTATGTGCAAAATGATTCGTTGCGCAGGGCTGAGCAGCCTTTTGAAAGATAACTACTATAGGACCCTGATATGCAAGATTGTAGAGAGATATGCTACGATCTACGCTGTGATGGATTTTGAGACGACACACGTTAATTTACGAGATCTAAATGGTACTTATAACAAAGCATTTGTGATAAAAAATATGATAACATTAATAGATTTTTTTACTACAGTAATTAGCATACAGACTTTGATTAAAAATAAACTGTTCGTTACGGCTATAAAATTATTTTTCTGACTGAAACAAATCTGTAAGTAAAATAACGGATATGATCTTATAAAAAGTTTGCTCAGTATTGAAATCTATATGAAAAATATGATTCCGAAAATGCTTGCTAAATTGAATGCTTTATTATTCATAATTATATCTGATAGGTAATATATATTTTGTGTACAATTCATGAAAAATCATTGCTCCATGTTCATATGATCGTTAATTGACACCATAATTGTTTGCACAAAATATTCTGGCTACTTATACATTAACTCGTACATTATTACACTTTACATAAAAAAAATTTTTTTATTCATAATTACTAAATGGTTATATATTCCCAATCTTCCTAAATTATTGAGCAGTGATTTGATATGTCTTGTAGTATCAGTTACATCATAATTTGTGAAATAGACTGAAAACTCACAGTTATTAGATGCATATCTGTGGAAAAACTCATGCCTGTATTCTAAAGTAGTTTCTTAAGAGCATAATATTATCAATATTTTAGCTTACTTACATAATCTAGGTTCCTAGATTATTATATCTAACCGGATGGTTGGATCGTACGGCGTGACTATTCTAAAACTTCTCCTTTAGGTACCTACCGTGCAATTGGGTTTTACACATTAGATAGTTTTTGAATAAAACGCGGCGCAATCGTTTATTGTAATCGGTATTAGTGGAAAACCAAATAACGAATTGACCAGTAGCCCCTGGAAGTAAATGGCACCCCAAGCGCTGGTACGTTGAATTTATTCTAACACTCATTTTATTCGCGGATTAAGATAGCTTTAAGGGCCTACAATACAATAAAGGCCATGATGGGCGAACACAGGCAATCACGAACGTGTAGAAGGCATATTCGCCTGTATGATCGTTGTCGATCGATCTCGATCCGACGATCTACGTTAGGCCATAATTGCGAGCCTGCATACAGTTTCGTCGATCACTTAGTTCATATTTGTTTTCGTTTATTCCCACTAGTTCGACTCATTAGTTAGTTCGACCATCGAACTAGTGAGAATTTTTATTCTCTTTGTTTACGGGAACCTACATAAGGTTAGTAAATTTTAATGGCCTAAAATATCAGCGTCAACGTTGAGTAATAACGAAAATCAAATTCATCTAATTGTACCAAAAATTGTCTAATTGTATAGACATAGACGTCGAGACACTTCTCGACGTCTGACAGTCTGTCTCGACGTCGAACAGAAGACAAATATTAAATGAACAATCCACGATCGTGTGTGCGGCTGCGCAATCATGACCCAATCCACGAGTATAGTGGCCCATCACAGCCGGTGGTGAATAGAAGCCATTAGGATTAGACAGGCGGCGTACGGAAAATAGCTCCTGCTGTATTCGCTAGTTGAGCAGATTTCAGTTTTGTTAGAAATTGTGATTGCCTGATCAGCTAATATTATTATGTGACTTAGCTAAAGTACAAAATGTTAGAAGAACTACGTGTTCTTACTTTTCATGTTTTAGACGATGAATATAATTCATAATTTATTCGTGTTCAATGTTTGCGTACAGTTATTATTATGGATGATGAATGTTAGTAGAATACTTATCTTATTTATTACATGTTATAGCTTCATGACGTGCGATGTGTGATTATACGTACTTTTAGATCATTAGACAAAATTAACTTTACCAGTTGGTGTGGGCAGTCGACACTGCTTCAAAACACTTCTCAGTTTCAAGGTGCGTTTTGATAAGTTTGAACGGATTCATATGGTAAATTGTGAAAAGTAAGTGTTTCCCCTTAGGTGAGCGAGTTATTTGCAACTTGACTCCTTCAGGAGCTTCCAGATCAATCGTTATATTTTCGGTGATTTACGCTTTAACTCTCTTTTTTGCAATTTTATGTAAAAAACAACATTTGTAGATATTGGTGGCAATGAGAAAGATGAGTGTAGTTATTTTAGAAAAATATCAAACGAAAAATATTAGTAAAATATTTTTTGCGATAACTCGATCGCTATTTCACTAAACTTTAATCAGTTTGTCCAACCCTTCGAATACGTAAGTTTTGTTTCAATCAATTTTAATCATTTTATTTTTGTAACCAATAAACTATCGATATAAACCATCATGTCAATAATGGTTCTAGTTGCAAACATGCTTTGTTAGCAAACTGCAGCTAATAGATAAATCGAAATGTCGCTATATTTACGGTTTCCAAATAGACACAGGATTGATTGTAACAAAACTTACGGTAGACGACAGAATTGTCACCATTGCCAGGTTAAAGTAACAGTTGTAAGCTTTTCATATTTTTTTGTAGTAAAACAGAGAGTTGACGCTTTGTCTTACTCGGAATTAACGCTATTTTCGAGGACATTGTACTCGTAGTTATGTAGATAATATATTAATTTATTATAACGAATAAATTAGTGGTTATTGTACTTTGTCATTAATTTTATGATTGAAAATCCCAGCTGATTTTATGTAATGTTATTTCCAAAGCACAAATCAGTATGCTTTAAATGTTAAGCTTTGTAGAGTATTCTGTACTTATTTACTAACGTTGATTAACTGTGTATTTGTTACTCGTATGTATAATGAATGTAATATTAAAGTTATTTTAAACGCATGTAATGCACTTTTGTGTAATTCTATAAGTGTAAGGTAGTGCATTTTGTTTTATAAAAACTGGGACATTGGAATAAATAGGTTCCGCATAAAAGAAAACATGTTTTATTACTTTTCCAATATTTTACAGGAGCCCTATTGCGTATAAGTCTACTGGTAACAAATAGCATTCGGCTTCAATATCATGGATATTGACAGATGAAGTTGATAACGATTACCAGCTTTTAGTGAGGCAATAACAGACCCCCCTATCATCGAACTACTCGTAGTTAACTAATTTATTTTATGACTACTTGGTGGCACAATATTCTATTTATATAGAAACCTATTAAGGTTTTATTATATATAATTCATCCGTGAAAAAATATCTAACTGATGGTGAAAACCGCATCAAAATTCGTTGCGTGGTTTAAGAGGAGTTAGCGCATATACAGACAAAGACGCGGAAAGCTACTTTGTTTATACTACGATTATGTAGAGATATTTGAGAAAAGAATAATGCCTATCTGAGCCAAACATTAAAAATATATTTTTAAAACAAGGTTTTATAATCGTAGAGCACGTCAAGCCAAATCCAACGAACCCAAACACAACGGGGTTACTCGTATGTTGTGTAGTTGAGGAGTTCCTATGGCTACATTCGAACTCCTTCATCAGACCAGCTCGCTAGTACTATAATATTACATTGTTATTTGGGATTGATAGGTATACGAAGATTTAACTCAATCAGACTAATTTACGTAGAAATTCAGTTGAACAGCTCCTAACTCCATCATCAGATCAGCTCGCTGTCACCGTATTATTGCATTGTCATCGAAGTTACATAATTATGCAAAATTTCCGCTCGATCGGTTGGGGATAACTGCTTCATAATTGAGTTATTAGATTCCACCTTAATAAACATAGTTACATACATTGCAAGTGAATTAAAAGCTTGTAAAAAAGCTCCAGTACAGCTAAGTTACGCTACGTTTACCACCATCACTAAATCTCTTGGTGACTGCTAGTGGCATAAACAGCTAAGCGCTTCCGTTCTTCAAAAGGCACGTTAAGATGTCGAGACCAGCTTTAAAAAGTCGTGAAGTGACTTACCCCTTAGTACAAATATTTTTAATCGCTCGATTCGAGCGGGCACTCAGACTATACATATACATGTTCCACATCACGTCTTAGGCAACTGTATACCTAATGTCTATAATTTTATGTTTATATATAAAATTAGTTTCAGAAAACGGGCCCTAGAATGAATAATTCCGAGACCTATCTGCATAATAATGTCTGTCAATGTTAACATGTCATTCCTCCAGATGGCATAATAATGACTTGGAGCGTGTATGTCACAACACGACACCCTGGCTGAATAATGCCTTGAGGGAACGCCCACAGCGCCGATCCAATGAGTTCTTCAAACCAAGGGGTTGAAAGATGCCCCGCCCCGTGCTGCCACCCCCACTTTTCCACATACCACCCCCAGCAATTGCCGCAGAAGATGTGATCATTTGGTGTCGCGTTGACGGGCTGAACCATTTCACCTGAAAGAATACTTTATTGGTAAGTGATTTTATTGCTCATGTGCTGTTGCGAAATATGTTTTTAGTTTTATGGTCTATTGTCTATTTTATTTATTGTCTTATTAATTGGATCTGATAAAGGGTACCTACTCGTATTCGTATAATACCAGGAAAATAGTATCCTACCAAATGCTTATGATAATTAAACTTTATTTGAAATACTCGTATGATTTTAATCCAACCCGATAGAATAGTTTTATCTTATTCGAATGACACACAGCGCCGCCGATCCCACGGCTACCTACAATTTATTCACGATGCCATCAAATACCTACCTTTTTTTTTTTTCGGATAACCATATCTATATTATATTTTTGTGGGACCAGATAAGAACCCTTGAACAAAAACATATTTTATTAATTAATAATTATGTTATTGGTTTAATCATTTGTAGCTGTTTTTTAGATTCCAAAAAGAAGTGTATCCTTAAAAAAATTACAGCTAATAAAGTGCTAAAACTGTTTAAAGTTTTTAAATATACATTAAAGAAAAAGAAATAAACTTTAAACTTTAAAAAAACTGTACTTTCATTCGTTACTGACAAATCTAACTCAATAGGGTAAAAAAACTACTTTACATGTAGGATATTACTTTAACTATTATTTTTCTCTTAAGTATTTTTTATTTTATAACTTCGTAGGTGTATCTAATATTTAAATTTCAGTCATAATTTTATAACTACCAAAACTCGGAGAACATATTACAGGCATTATGCCAATTAATTTCCGGCCCATGAACTAGCTATGTAAAAAATCATGTCGATCCGTTTCTGCATGAAAGACGGACAAACATTTTGCATATAGAATTAAAACTATCGAGGTTGTTAATCATTTTAACCATAAATCTGCCGTTGATCTCGGTCGCGGGCGATGCTCATGATGAAGAGCATCTGAATTGTCTGTCAGCAATACAAGAAAAAAATGTGGTAATTAGCTGTATTTATAGTTAAAATTTTGAATATATTTTGCTTTTTTAAACACGAACCTAACATTTTTCTTGGCATACTTAGTTAGTTTTAGCTTTTTGTGAAGAACAGAACAAATACGTTTTCTTTTATAATTTGCTTTCTAGATAACATAGAAAAGTAAATTATACTCACGATCACTTCTTGGATCACTCTAGCTAATAGATTAACAGATTTTATCAAAATCTGCACAATGGTTTTCAAGTTAATCGCGGTCCTACAATCAGAACAACGAACCTAAAGACCTAGTTGACCAGAACTGGTTTTATTTTACGCTCAAAATATGTGTGTATTTACAGATTATTTGAGTTTTATGTAAATTGTGCTACGATGAGTATACTGCTACACACAGCTGTAACTTTCGCGTATTGTAAATTCAATTTAATTCTTCAATTTATACATAGTTAAATACTTTCAAGTTTAAATGCTAGCTTTTCCCCAGACTTGTAGACACGACGCATTAAAATAATGTTTTACCTACTCTACTGCATGTCGTGCGATTCATTCCAATGTAAGATTGCTTTCAGGAAATACATAATATTTATAAACTTATTTAAATAATGCTTAAAGAGTTTTTATAGCCGCTACGAAAAGGTTCGAGACGTAATGAGGTTTACTGATTTACCTCTTTACAAGTTTTTATAAGGTAGCAAAGTATAGCCTGCATTTAGTAGGTATTCTGATTTTCACAAACCTACTTACATATTTTAGACCAGTTAACCCCAAAGTGGTTAATATCGACCCCTGGGGGTCGACAAAGCAAGAAGCCTACGGCAGTTGGGAAAAAATGGGAGGTATATGAGATTTAAATGGGAGATTTAAATAACTTTAATTTTGGCTTTCCATGAATGGTGTAAGTTTTACCTAGGCATTCTGTCTGTAGACTTTGTTTGTCAAAACTCGCAGTTAAGAAGAGGTGTAATTTTTTTGATGAATGTACTCACATCAAAAGTGTCTAGGAACAGGGATCAAGTACATTATTAACTATAAAAAATACCTAATAAATATTTACCAAATCTAGTCTTCCAGACTGACTGCTACTTTAAATCCTATGTTTAAACAAATTATCCCTTTACTTTGCAAAAATTAAAAATATTGAATTTATACAAATTTTGGGAAATTGACCCAAGTTATGTCGTCAATTAAATGGCATAAAAATTAGGTTTTAACAATTTTTATTGTGATGATTAGAAAAAAATATAGATTTGGGGGGATTTTTCAATTTGGCGCGTATTCAAAACTTACCTACTGGCGCGGGCCATTTAGAAATCTTTCGCGTGCCACAGTGTGGCCCGCGGGCCTGGGGTTGAGCATCCCATAATTCTAGACTCAGCTTCTTTCTAACAAGTCAAAAAGTTGTTGTGGGTATGGATGCCGTGCATACACGGCATCCATACTCGGCAGAGCTCTTCTTTGGATCGTATCTCATGCGTGCTCGTGCTCAATTGGGTTGAGGTCTGGCTATGAGGGGAGCAGACCACGGCAGAACTTTGATGCGAGCGTCGGCAAGTGTGCGTGTTACGACTGTAGATATGTGTGGACGTGCATTGTCGTGCATTAGTCGAAACGAATCACCCAAACGGCTTCGCAGTAGGGTGATGACATCTGAAACAATCCTTTCTGCATAAATCTGAGCATTAAGGTTGCTCCTGATTCAAATGGGATTAGTTCTTCCACCGATCCTAATAACAGCCCAAACCAGTATTGTTCTCCGTCCATATGAATGAACTTCCGGACAAAATGTTAAACGTTTTTGACGTCCGGAGGTCCTCCAAACTCGAGTACGTCATGTATCCGGCCTAATACCGAAAAGAGATTCATCAGAAAAGCAAACACAACGTCAGCCTCCTTTTCCCAATTTCTGTGTGCAGTGCGCTATTGGTGGAACTCACAGCGTCCTTCGGGAACGCAGACCCACTTCATGTAAACGATTTCGGATGGTTTGGTCGCTTATCAGCAAGCCTGAAGAGCTATGGAGCTTCGTTGCCAACATCATGGCGGTCATGGTACGATTCCGTCGAGCAGTATTTTGGATGGTCCTGTCTCCGAGTGGTGATACTAGATCATCTAATGATCTAGTATCACCACTCGGATCATCATCTACTTCCATTTCGCTCGGCCATGCTACCCGTGACACTATATCGTGTCAGGAGGCGGCTTATGTCGCTTTGTGTTGTGCCAAGAGCTACAGCCATAAGTTACCTAGAACCAGCTTGCAAGATTCCGTCGACTCTCATCATCTCTTCTTGTGTCAAATGATGTTGCTTCATATTGATGCAATTATTTTCAGTTTCAATTTTAAATAATTGCCATTTGACGACATTAACTTAACTTAATTTCCCACAATTTGCAATTAAATGTAAAGTATCACCTTAGCATTCTTCTTAGCGCATACTCGTCTGTGTCATTCGGTGATGTGAGTGAGTTTTCTTTGATTTGCCGCCTTGCTTAGTTTGTTAGTGGTCTACTGAAAACAGAAAAATATATGGCAAGTGGTTTACGAGACTAAATAGTTTGGGTACCTCTGGTTTAGTCAAATTATGATGTCCTGTGATGTTTTTTTTGTTTACTTGTGGTAGGTAGAACCACTAATTTTATGTCGATATTATTGATATGGAACCACCTTTATCCCATCATGCTCTATAATTCTATTAGATAGCTTTAAAAACATTGAAATCGGACTAGCCGCTACGGAGTACTCAGTGTACATAATATATTTGCTATGTCCTAACATGACCCATGTAATAATACTAATACTACATACCCTATTCATAAGACATAGGACCTACTATGTATTGTACATGATGAAAATAAATAAATAAATAAAATAAAAACCGGCCAAGTGCGTGTTGGACCACGCGCAATGTAGTGTTTCGTAGTTTACACAGCTAACTACGTTATATTAGTAATTTTCAATTATATTTGTGCTAAACTTTTATTATTGGAAGAGACTAGCCACCCACAACACAGGGTATCCTAATGTGGGGGCTAGTTAACCACTAATATACTTAATTACAAATAATTTACCACTAACTTACCAATAAATGATTATTATTATTATTATCATATGATATTTGTACAAAGTTTTTATTTTCCAAGGTCGTCGACGATTACTCGTAAATTTGTAAAGACTGCTTAGCTGTGATAGTTTTCCTTTTAAATTCATTATAATGTACGTTTTTTTACTTACTACCGTGATATTTTTCACATCTCCAAAACTAATAGCTTAGCTGGTAAAGGGGGGGGACACTTGACTAACAAAAACGATACCCCACACCATGGGGTAATCGAGAAAAGAATAACATCCCCAGTTTAGGTGTAGGGGAACAACCCTAAAAAAGGTTTCATGGTTTTTTGGTACTGCTTTTTCGGCGTGACTAATATGTGTATTCATGTCAAATTACAGCTTCTGAGCTAAGCTGCGGACGGACGGACGGACATGGTGAAACAATAAGGGTTTCTTATAGACTACGAAACGACATAAAATAAAAACATGGATCCCGAATTTAGAACATCATCTTTTTTAGATATGCCACAAATTCAATAAACGTATAGCTTGGACTTTCAGGTTTTTAGGAATTATAGCTTACCATCTATATTTTATTGTAGACTGTCACCAAGCCGGCCATTGATCTATGCCACAACAAGTTCTCAATATCAGATAAAGCAGGGTCGGGTGAAGTCAGTTCAAAAGCCACACATCCGGCACCTTTGGGCACACGCAACAAATCAGTTTGCTTTTACAGTTATAACATTTAATAACCGACCGACAATATGCTTGACGGCACGTGCCCCTGCGCCAACCCTAACCAAATGGCGGTTGCATCAATATGTTCGTATTTTGCCATTTTATACAACCCCGATGTAAGGATTAGGGCAATTAGGTACAAGCAGGTATTACAGGTCGTATTAATACTTCTTCATGTACATAAATATAGGGTAACTGCACTTACTGACAGGGTTCATTTTTAAATCGTGGTCATTGTGTTAGGGACGCGTATGAGCAAATCATTTTAATTTCAGCAACGATATTAACTTTTTATTTTGAGTGTTTTATGTTTTTTGACTTCGTTTACGTAAAGTAATTTTTCGAACAAACCTCAATTACCACTGCACCCCCACATATATACTTAGAGGTTGATTTTTGGGGATTTCTTTCTTAATTCATTATCCCATTATTAATGTAAAGGTATCTTAAGTATGTATTTACAAAAAAAAAGTATATAAGTAGGTCTTCTATCAGTTATCTAGTTCTCATACAAGCTTTGCTTAATTTGGGGCTGGATGGCGATGAGTGATAATGTCCACCAATATTTATTTATTTATATTAAAAAGAAAAGGCATATCGACACCTTGTTACATAGACTCTTTTGGGGGTTGTTTTGCAAACTCTCTCTTAACTAGCAGGCTTCTCACGGGTGTACTAATGAATATTATAAGCAAATATTTAATAACTTAGGTCACATTCACATTGTTGCAATTTTCGTAAGAATCTCTGTTTTTTTAAATAATGTAGCCTATGTTACTCACTGATATGGTAATTCGATAAATGAAAGATTAGAAAAAATTGGTCTCGATGTTTCTTAGTTTATCCGGTAGCAGTCCGCCCCGGCGTCGCACGGGTGTAATAATTATTTAATGGGTAATTTTTTTACACCTTGGGTTACATTATCGAAGTTTTCATACGGATCCCTAATAGTTAGACATATGGTATTATAGACTTTTTTGTAGTTATTGATTATCTCTTTAAAACTGTAGTACATTACTTTGCTCTATTGTCAACAATTTCCGCAGCGTACGCGATATAAGGATTTTTTTTCACACGTTGGGTTACATTATCGAAGTTTTCATACGGATCCCTAACGTTTTTGAAAATATTCTTTACTTAGCCTACTTTACCTTCATCAGGGATAATTTAGGATTCTAATGGTAAAATAATTTTTCAAATCGGTCCAGTAGTTTCGGCTCCTATTCGATGCAAACAGACAAACAAACAAACAAACAATCAAATCTTTCCTCTTTATAATATTAGTATAGACAAATAAAAATAATTTTATTCCGCTTTATAACAGTAGAGTAGAGTTGAAATGTAGAAATGTAGATGTAGAAGAATGTTGTAGTTATGAAATTTTAAAGTGGTAAGTTTAATCAGAGTAGTGTCCTCAACACTTTTGGGTATAACGGCCATTTGGAAACATCAGAAAAGTGTTTAAAATAATAGCATGTTATATTATTCAAATAGCTTATGCCCGCGGCTACGCTCGCATGACATCCGAGTCACGAACTAAGTAGGGGAGAGCGGGGCTGAAAGTGCCGGGGGTAAATTGTTCCGACGCGAATATCTCGAAAACAGAAATAGATAGATATACCACTTTATTACGTCGCGTATTGCTTAACAGTCCGGCACACGCGGCTGCCATTTCAGTTGCGTCAGCGACGTGGACCGAGTGGCAGTGCATGGGGGGGTCCTCCAGCACCAAGTAAGTAAATATTTTCATTTAGATACTTTTTGGTCGCAAGTTAGCCTTTTTCGTGCTTTTAATATGTGAGTTTTACCAAAATGTTTTATTTTTATCCTAGTTTGTTATGTAGTGTAATTTTAATGCTTTAAACAGAGTGATTTTTAAATATGAGACTAAATATCACACTCTCATAAACGGGGTAAAATGTGCCGTTCCTGTGGGGCTGCTAGTGCCACGGCACAATTAACCCCAAAGCAACCTTTATCGTTCCAGTATTATTTGTGTTTTGGTTTTTCACTAGCACTTATGAAAGGAAGAAATACTTTTTGACATGATATTTTATACTGCATTGATTGTCTTTTACAGAATGAGGAAATAAAAGAGAAAAACTCAAAAAGAAACTACATCTCAGGATCTTTTACAAAGGGCTGGCCATGCAGACATCAAAGATGAGCTTAAATTAAAAACCGTTGCACGTGAATTAGAAATTTGTCACACAACACTACAATACTATGAAAAAAAAAAAAAAAATGTATACCTATTTACTTCTGTCGTAAAATAATAAAAAAAGAAGAATGAAAGAGAAACTAAAGAGGTAGAGGGTAAGAAGGTTAAAGAAAACGGGAAAGGAAAAGGCAAGGAAAAAGCAAGAGGAAAGGTAGTCAAACAAAAAAACATGCTAAGAACCCCGCTAGGAGAAGAGTTTTGCAAGATTACAGTTCTGATGACGAAGATGAAGAGCAGGAATGGCTAATAAAAAATATAAAGAATGTGAAACTAAAAAGAAGGCTAAAGGAAAAGGGAAGGCAAAAGACAAGGGAAAAAGCAACTATTGATTAAAAATATTCTTAAGAGTTTGAAATAATTACAAAAGTAACGGCAATTTCTTTTTAATTATTATAATACTTAGTATTATAAATAACTAAAGTTTAAAAACTGTTGATTTGTAATAAAAAGTATGACAAATAAATATATTATTATAAAATGTATGTCTTTTAAATTCAGAATAATTTTCATTTATGTTAAATACTTAACATTATCAACGGCACAACCGACCTCAGCTACGGCACAACTCGCCCCAAGAGGGGGTTGATAGTGCCTTGCCGCCGCTGTATAAATAAATCAATTTTTCTTAAAAACTATTAAAAATGTACAAAATCTGTAAGTAAATTCATACAGCAGACTAAATTTGGCTAAGGATGAAATACTACTTTCAGACATAGTTCTTATTTTTATCCGATTAATATGAGGATTTGTCAAAATCGGCACGTTCAGCCCCGCTCTCCTACTTCTATTCCAATTCTATTCAAATCTGTTCAGCTGCACAGTGATTGAACCATAAACATACAAACTTTTCAATTTTCAATTTATTATATTTATAGAATAATAATAATTACCAGTATAAATATGTAAAATACTATGTATGTTAACAGAATGGTAAACTTAAAAACTAGAATTTAAAGTCAATCGTTTTGACTTTAGCACCGTAATCATCATAAATGTAAATTAGGTAGTAGACAGCTCCACTATCTATCGTTTATTCGTAATTACCGGCTACCCCTCATCATTTTCACCGCACATACGGTGTAATTGTGACCTATGACGTCACGACACAATTACGAAAACATGTCAGATTTGTGTCTTGCTTGTAAAATTATTGTTCAAAAAGGTCGATTAGGGCAGAATGTGGTAAGTTTGTGTATGTTAAAAAAATAACTCTAAATTCCGTGGATCAATGGATTTTTCTATTCTAAGATATTTTCTATCTATGCAATGGGCTTGTATGAAATGCTAAATGCAATAAATTTGGGTATGGGCGTGCTTCTGTTTACCCCCCTTAGATATCTTCAAGGATCTGAGTGCCTGGAGTTCTTAGGGTATGTCTACCGTAAGGGTGGGACTGACGCGTAGCTGTGCGGAGTGGACCGTGAATTGACCAATTATAATGCTCGAAATAGTTAACCCATAAATATCGAGCGCTGTGATTGGTAATGTTTTTAGGGTTCCGTACCTCAAAAGTAAAAAACGGAACCCTTATAGGATCACTCGTGCGTCTGTCTGTCTGTCCGTCTGTTACAGGCTGATTTGCTCCGAAACTACTAGACCGATTGAGTTGAAATTTGGTAAACATATGTCAATTCTTGACCCAAAGATGAACAAGTAAAGTTAAACAATGAATTTTAACCGGGGGGCCACTTTTGGGGGGTAAAACCTGATAATTCAAAAAAAAATATTCGCAAACTGTATCGTGTTCGTGTGACATATCAAATGAAAGAGGTTGTTGTCAGCAACTCAGATATTTTTTTTTAATAATTTTAGCAAAAACAGACTTCATGTAATTTAGGAAAAACGATGAAAATAGACCATTACCACCTTATCTCCGAAACAACTAAGATTAAAATTTTGAAATAAAAATGGTAAATAGTTCCTTGCTTACAGATTACAGGAAAGGAGAAAGGATTAAGAAGTTTGAGTATTCAAAGTAACGGGAAAATTCTCAATATAACCCCCCCGGCCGATACATCCGCAACCGCTATGTCCCTGCATTTTATTTATAGATAATGGTACGGAACCTTCCGAGCGCGAGTCCGACTCGCACTTGGCCTGTTTTTTTATTCAAAATATATTTTTTAAAACATGCTATAAAATCCTAGAGCTCTTCAAAACAAATCCAACAAGCCCAAACACGACGGTGTTACGTAGTGTAGTTGAGAAGTTCCTATGACTACATTCGAACTCCTTCATCAGACCAGCTCGCTAGTACCATAATATAACATTGTCATATGAAATTGATAGGTATGCGAAGTTTCAACTCAATCAGACTATTTACAGAGGAGTTCCGTTGTACAGCTCCTGACTCCATCATAAGATCAAGTCGCTGTCACCGGAGTTACATTATTACACAAAATGTCAGCTTAATTGGTTGAGAATAACTGCTTCCAAATTGAGAAGCAACATAATAAAATAAAAATAAATAGGATCACGACTGTAATCCCCAATTACGGTAGACATCTACTTAGATTTGCAGGCGCTTAGATCCTTGGAATATGTTTAGTGGGGGTAGTCAGAGGCACATCCAAACATTATATTTGGCACATGCCCACATATTGCAGAGTTAGTATTCCTTACGAGACAGGTTGCAAGCCCATCGCCGCTTATAAGAGTACTAATTTCCTCATGATGTTTTCTTTCACCGATTTAACCCTTAAATTGGTAAGATTTTTTTTTCTTGAATCTTAATATTTTTTTTATATTTTCCTATCCTATAGTGTTCCAAAAACCATATTTAATTGGAAAAAAAATCTTAGTTTCTTAGTTTTTGCGAAAATGAATGTACTTCAGGAATAACATTGCCAGCTTCTGAATGAATTGAATTGTCATGTGTCTGTACTCCGTGTAGTACACTGCCAAGAATAGAGTAAAACACATTCATAAAATAAATTGAATTTATAATCATATAACAGAAATTACTTACTTGTAAAGTTGAATTATAAAGTCATTTACTTTGTATAGAATTGCCGAAAGCGGTTTCGGTTGTTTTTTCTGCCAGGACAAGGCAAAGATGCATATTGCACTTCGCGCAATACACTTTTGTTCTGCCATCTTTGCAGAACCGACAGCGTGACTATTTGCTTACAGTTTCGGGAAAATGACAGATAATATTATACTTGACACTGTCCACTGGCCTTACAATGGATATCTCTGTAGTGCTACCATTCTTAGCCATCCTTTCCAGCTCGGCAAAAACCTTCAAACAGCTCGAGCCGGATTTTTTTTTGTGACTTTTCTGGTCTTTTGTCGCGTCTATCGAAAGCCATCCGTTCTGATGGACATATCTAGTAACTGTTCGAATAAAAATCTAAATACCTATATTTAGTCGTTATAAATCAAAATATATAAAGAAATCCAAAATTTTATTTCTCTACCTACTTGGCAGTGTACTTCGTGAATACCATAACCTGTTACAAGTATTTTACTACGCGCTTGGCAACGGTATTCACGGAGTACACACATTGTTTTCATGTTATAAAGTTTTGATTATGACATTTTGACACCAAATAACTACTGAATTATATTATTTGTGATATTTACTGGTTACTAAATACTGATCCCACTGAAAAAACATCTAAAAACCATTAAGTAATAATTATTAAACTTACTCGTTGCGCAGGAGCAGCTGACAGTTTCGAATTTATTTTGAAATAAACGATAATTTATAATTTTGCTACTCTCAAATATTTTTCTAACAAAAAAGGATATACCCGCTACACTTTGGCATTATAAAATAGTAGAAAATTTAAATAATTAAGAGCCTAGATTTTTTAAAGAGAGTGTACTTCGTGGATACCACTACCAATTTAAGGGTGCACACATGTTTTGATGCGCATATAATTTTTACGAACAGAAAAATCTATTGATGTACGCCTGGATTCGAACCCACGACCTTCAGACTGAAAGTCGAGGTACCTCCCACTTAGCCAACACGGCTATAGTTACATAGATGCATACATATACATACATAATTGCAAATTAAATAAAAGTTTTTAAAAACTACCTATCGTCTCTTGATTTTTCGATTTGTCATTTTCGTCGGTTTTCTTTTCAATTCATAAACTTATTACATTCACCTTATGAAAGCACTAAAACGGCAAAAATAATTTTAACATTTTATTATTTTTCAAATAAAACAGTTCAATGCTTTAGCTTGACATATTTAATGACAATATCGCTGCGGATAGGTAAGGCGAAGTCACCACCTCCCCTCGCGAGCCTCGTGGGAACAGCGCCATGCCTTCCACAGCAATTATCTAACAACCATTATCTAGCATCGATGTCACGATGTCATATAGAACAAAGACTGAAAGTGTCATGGAGTTAGAAATGTCTACCGATACATATCTACAACTTGGTAACTACATATTTCACCTTGCGTCGATGATAGTATTCATAGGAAAATACTTTAATGTAGAACTAGTACCTATCTAACCGAGAGGTGCGAACAAAGTTTTTTGGTTAAATTGAATTGAGAGTATCTGTTAGTAGAAATATAAAATCTTAGCTCGCGAACGATTAAAAATAAGTTATGTAAGTACTTGTAAAAGATACCAAGGCCTCGTTCACGTGGTACCTGGATAAAAGTATCCTATGCTATTCCAGAACATAATCTATGTATGGATAGGTCTACGAGTATTTCAAGATTAAAAAAGTTCGTTCAGTTGTTTTGACATGATTGAGCCAGAACAATCCTCACAAAGTTTGGGATATAGGTATATCTAATACTTAGCTGACATTTGCCATAGCTATTATCAATGCAATCATAAGGAGATAGCGAACTGGTCTGATGATGAAGATTGAAGGTATCTAGACATAGGAACCCCTCAACTACACCCCTGACTGGTGGAACCCTCCTGACTTCGGTGAAGTTACTTTCAAACAGACTTCAGTCCCCTCTGCACCCACTTAGGCTATGAATTTCGGAAATTACTTTCTTAAACCACCCATACACACCAAAAGGAAAACACCCTCCAAATTTCACAGACCAGTTTAAGCTGTGCGTTGATAGATCAGTCAGCAACGCAAGAGATTAAATGTATTTAGATAATTAATTGATTCAAGCGTGACTTTACGGAAATCAATTTCAAAATACTAAACGGACGAAGATATATATATAGCAACCAATTCCGCCAATCTGCTCCCAGAAGAGTTCAACCTAAGGTAAAATACACACACTCCAGTAGAAAAATATCTCAGCAGAGACAGTAGTAAATAGCAGTACAGTAAATAAATAAAATACAAACAAATACGTTCCGCCCAGATCTTCAGACGTTTAGATCCTTTGAAGATATTCATTATGAACTTACTATGAATGACTTATTATGAAGATATAGGCACGTCCAAACATTACATTTATATTTTACAGTAGTTAGCATTCCATACGTGACAGGTTGCAAGCCCATCGCCGCTTATAAGAAATACTAACTTGGAAACTTAAATGAAAATCGACGAAAATGTATAGACCAATCGAAAAATCAAGGGCCGACATTAGTTTTTTAAGTTTAATGAAGGAACTGTATGTCCTATATGAATATTTTTTTAAATGAGACCAATTTTGGATTATTCTCTACAAAGTAGAAAAAAAAAGACGTGTGGCACTCGGAGACTGCCGCGGTAAAGCTATTGCATAACATTTTTTATCAACTTATGTAATTATAATTATTTATTTTAGCATTCCACACGTAACAGGTTGCAAGCCCGTTGCCGCTTTCAAGAATACTAACAGGTTTCCTCACGATGTTTTCCTTCACCGTTATAAACACGTGTAACGCGCATATACATTTTTCGAACAGAAATATCCATTGATGCACGGCCAGGATTTGAACAAGAAATTAATTTGAAATTATGTACCTATTTACCTAACTACATGAATTCAATAATTCAATTTCAAACTTTTTAGTCGATCATGTGAAGTACCACCTATTAACCGACTTACTTTACCGATAGTGGTAAAATAGCGCCACCTGCCAGCGGAATTGCAAACATCTTTCATCTTACCTCTCAAACTCCGAGCGGTCGCATCGCATGAGACCGCGAAAAGTAGGTACTTATAATAACGTAATAACATCAAATTAAACTAGATGGCGCTGGAATGCGAAAATCACTCTAACACTCACACTCACGCAATACGTCGTAAAATGTTCGTTACGAAATTTCTGGATTCGGCCTCCACGCTCAAGGCCCGCGATAGAAGCTATGCAATAGCTTAAAAACATCAAAATCGGATCACCAAGTACGAAGAAAGGCGCGGTCATACATAAAAGAATATACCTAATAATATACATGTCGAATTGTTGTTGTCCCCTTTTTTCGTCGATTAAAAATCTTATTGTTTTAGGTGTAGGCAAGACACTGCTGCTTTGGTCATGTTGTTGTCATGTTGTGACATAAAATATTAGATTGCATTATAAAATGCTATGAAACTCTCGTTTCGTCTAAGCTAATATAATATTGACGACTCGCTTTTGAACTATATTCCATCACGTGGTGACGAGGGATCGAATTTGAATAATCAATCGATTATTAATGGGGAAGATGATGTGGCAACATCCTTTCATATTTTATACTGCTTACAGAAAATATTTTATACCGGGTTTAGATGGAAATTTGATTGCGCTATTGTGTGATATTATTATGCACATGAACCCTACTAATGAAGCCCTACACACGATTAATTTGGGAAAATCTGCAGTTATCCTGTTTCACAGACTCCGATACATATTGTTGAATGTTTGTTAGTTAGCTATTCATAAACGCGCTGAGATATTCAGGATACTACGTAAATTTTTAGGGTTCCGTACCCAAAGGGTAAAAACGGGACCTTATTACTAAGACTTCGCTGTCCGTCTGTCCGTCTGTCTGTCACAGGGCTGTATCTCATGAACCGTGATAGTTAATAGACAGTTGAAAATTTTACAGATGATGCATTTCTGTTGCCGCTATAACAACAAATACTAAAAATAGAATAAAATAAATATGTAAGGGGCTCCCAGTCGCTGATTGCTCTTTTTCGAAACGAAAAAAGAAATACTTCTGAACAAGCCACATCTCCTATTTTTATAAGTACCTATATTACTTCAGGTTCCTACCTAGATTTCTATTAAGCTGAAAACATAATAGCAGAAACTTTTCACGATAAAGATATTATTTCAAAATGATACGTTTTAGAATTTATGATCGAAATATTTTATATACCTACTATTAAAATCAACTTGTGATTTATTGTTAAAGATAGGTAATATGTAGATCTAGATTTCTATTAGAATAGATTTTTGATAAGTAATTATACATAATTTATATCATTAATTTATTCGAAAAGCTAAGGGCGGACCACGCTCCGACGTGTGTTTGTCGTCATTGCAGCGGTCGGTAGGATTATTTATCGAAGTGATTAAAGATGGGTACATCTTTATTCACATATACTATACATAATAAAATAGGAGATGTGGCTTGTTCACAAGTATTTATTTTTTCGTTTCGAACAAAAACAATCGTCGACTGGGAGCGCCTTAAGTGGGGCTCCCATACAACAAACATGTTTTTTTTTGCCGTTTTTATAGATTTCAAGCTGACCCGGCGAATTTCGTATCGTTTTAGAATTAACAAATGCTGTGTTAAGTTCCCGTTCCCGTTCCCGTTCCCGTTCCTGTTTTCCTGCTTTTCTCTTGAAATTATTCCTGAATTTGCCAAGTCACACAACATTCTATAATAATAAAGAAATCGCAGTAAAGAACCTCAGACTTGACACGACTTTGTCTAGATTTCATTACTTTTTAGAGATAAACAAGCAGCTCCATCGAGACTTGGCTAGTTTTTTACAGAAAGTTTTTGGTGGGATTTTCTTTGCTATAAACCTCACGGAGCCTGAGACCTTTCCAACGAATGCAAAACCGTGGAAATTAATTCTGGAGTTATAGCGTCAGGAAGGAAAACCAGACTTCACTACATAGTATAAAGCAAAGTCGCTTTCCGCTTCCCGCGTATGTATGTATGTATGTTTGCTTATATCTTTAAAACTACACAACGGATTTTGATGCGGTTTTTTTTAATAGATAGAGTGATTCAAGAGGAAGGTTTATATGTATAATACATGCATAATATAGTAGAGAAACACTGATAATTTTAGAGGTTTCTAATGTGATGTCGTAAATAAACACATTTTTTTTTCTACAATAAAGTCCGCGATGGTATTAGAAATGTCTTACGCACAGCGAAGCGGGCACGGGTCAGCTAGTATTTTTATATTATAGATGGTACGGAACGTTTAATCGTGCGCGAGTCCAACTCGCACTTGGCCGGTTTTATTGTGTTTCTGAATTAGTACGATATTTTACTGATGTCCGGTCGCCGTCTGTGCTTCGTCGGGCACTAACGATATTAGTGAATGTTGCATCACCTCTAGATTAAATAAGAGATCAGCATCGAGAGATAATGTATCATAGACAAGACGAAAATTTCAGAAGCGAATAACTATAATCATTTGACTACACTTCCCTTACTTAGATAAAGTTTATGATCAGATCAGGAGCCCCTAACCAACTCAGCAGCTACTGTGGAGTGTGGACCCCTTTCTTATCGTCGTCGTCGACCCCTATGAGGGGTCCACTCCATATGGACCACTTTGGGAATCACTGGTCTAATTTATAATTATGAAAATTATATAAAGCCGTGTTGGCGGAGTGGGGGGTATCTCGACTTTTAATCCAAAAGTCGTGGGTTTCAAACCCGGCCGTGCATCAATGGATATTTCTGTTCGGCAAACTTATACGGAAAACATCGTGAGGGAACCAGTTAGTATTTTTGTAAGCAGCGACGGGCTTGCAACCTGTCTGTCTGTCTGTGCAACGTGTGGAATGCTAACTACTGCAAAGTGTGGGCATGTGCCAAATGTAAATGTTCAAGGATCTGAGAGCCTGGAGATCTGAGAAGATTTCTACCGTACTTGAGGATTACAGTCGTGATCCTTTTTATTTTATTTTATTATTAAAAAATCCTTATTGTCCAGGTGGTAATGGAATCTATGAGCAAGCCAGAGTCGCTATGCAGGGTGTGTGGGGACAAAGCTTCCGGCAAACACTACGGAGTGGCGTCATGCGACGGCTGCCGTGGATTCTTCAAGAGGAGCATCCGACGGTACCAGTGCATAATTTGATTTATACATTTATTTTTCGTTTATTACTGACCTACTGCATGTAGCTACTAACCTAGTCCCTGTTATAAATATAAATACGGCTAATAATACCCACGTTTTTTAGATTTCGTACCCAAAGGGTTAAAACGGGACCCTGTTACTAAGACTCCGCTGTCCGTCTGTCTGTCTGTCTGTATGTCCGTCACATGGCTGTATCTCATAAACCGTGATAGCTAGACAGACAATTCACAGATGAAGTATTTCTGTTGCCGCTATAACAACAAATACAAATAGAGCAAAATAAATATTTATATGGGGTTCCCGCTCCCATACAACAAACGTAATTTTTTACCGTTTTTTATAGATAATGGTACGGAACCCTTCGTGCGCGAGTCCGAACTCCGAATCGCTCTTGGCCGGTTTTTTGTCTTGTGTTGCTGACGTTTCGAGACAATTCAGATGTATAGTCCCTGTTTTACAAAAGGTATTTGTATAGGCATTGAAATCACCAATCGACCAAATAAAAACATCTTTGGTCAACAACTTTTGTGTTGAAATTATAAAACACAGCTGGTGCCCGCGACTTCGTCTGCGCAGGATTAGTATTTCGAGTAGCTTATATTAGCGTGGTGTAGAACATTATGATTACTTGATATTTTAGACAATTCACACAATATCTTTATAAATTGTAGCCTATGTGTTATTCTGATGAATAAGCTATATTATTGTAAAGTTTCATTAAAATCCATTCAATAGTTTTTATGTGAAACACACAAACATCCATCCATACCTACAAACTTTCGCGTTTATAATATTAGTAGGATGATAGGTTTATCTTGTTAAAATTCTACATAAAAACTGTTAATTGTTTAATTACAAGGATCATTATGAATCTTCTTAAAATACCTATTCAACTATTTGAATTAATGCCTGTTCTTAGCGACCAATCTAGAAGTCCTAAAAGATACATGCTTGGTTTAAGTTTAAGAAAACTTTAGTGGTATTTTGACTTATTTAGAAACCTTGACTACGTGTGCAAAGAAAACGGACGATGCGTGGTGGATGTAACCAGGCGGAACCAATGCCAAGCCTGCAGGTTCTCCAAGTGTCTGAGGGTCAACATGAAGAAAGACGGTAAGAGTTTTGGCATATAATTATCCCCATATTTTTAGTTGTAACCTCGACAATACCTTGACTCAAACTCTTTCCCCTCGAAAATTACCTCATGTTTGGTATCTTAAATCTATATTTTTGCGGTTCCTCATTTACTTCATTACATCATCAGTGCGAGAAGATTTTAATCAAACTGACCGTCACACGTAGGTATCGTTCTGAAGCTGTCGTGGAATGTTAGGTACATCCCGAGGTACCTCTCGAGGATCAACTGTAGATCGGCGAATACTCAAAACGCCTGTCTCGAAACGTAATCAATACAATTAAAAATTTGGTTTTTTGGCCTCACAGCTCAGTTGTAGTAACTCTGTCTTATGTGCTCCCAAATTCTCTCTTTTAAAATATGAATTTATCTATTCACGCTACACTTTCATGATTTCGTGATTACCAAATATACCTATGCCAATACAATTTTATATCAGAAAAATACATTAGTTCACGATTGGGACTTCACTTCTCGAAAGTTTAACACCCGTAGTGCCAGGTAGGTAGGTATATCTTTATTAAGAGCTTCCTAGAAATGTATAAGACGCAACAATCAATCGGGAACATGGCCAGGCACTTGTCTCAATAAAGCATTTACCC
Source organism: Hydriomena furcata (assembly GCA_912999785.1). Classification (NCBI taxonomy): domain Eukaryota; kingdom Metazoa; phylum Arthropoda; class Insecta; order Lepidoptera; family Geometridae; genus Hydriomena; species Hydriomena furcata. Next base: position 10,125,823 of record OU538821.1, read on the forward strand.
AGTTCCTCAATCGCAGCATGTCTTTTCCATTAGGAAACATTTCAAGTATTTGCGGTAGACAAGTGTCGCTAAGTGGTGAGAGATAAAAATGCGAGGGTGCCCACGACTCAGCGTGTTCCCAACTACGAGTAGGTACAAGTCAAAATATTCGTACCAATTTTATTTATAATTTCATAAAATCGTTTCATTTTATCTATTTGTTAGAAACTGAGATATTTTTCTTAAAAACCCGATTCTCATCAAAATTTTTGTGCTGTATTTGTACGAGAAAGCTTATGGCTTATTTTTATTAAACCTTCTGATTACTAGGTACTTATGCGTTTTCAAACAACTATCTACTAGTATTTTTGAAAAAAAAGGGTTTAGATGACCATTACTTTGATCATATTGTTCGGAACAGAAACATAATGAAAATCGAAATATTATATTGATTACTAGCGACCCGCCCCGGCTTCGCACGGGTAGCATGTTATTATACATATAAAACTTCCTCCTGAATCACTCTATCTATTAAAAAAAACCGCATCAAAATCCGTTGTGTAGTTTTAAAGATATAAGCAAACATACATACATACATACAGACGCGGGAAGCGGAAAGCGACTTTGCTTTATACTATGTAGTGATGAATCCCTATTATATATAACACTAGCGACCCGCCCCGGCTTCGCACGGGTAGCATGTTATTATACATATAAAACTTCCTCCTGAATCACTCTATCTATTAAAAAAACCGCATCAAAATCCGTTGTGTAGTTTTAAAGATATAAGCAAACATACATACATACATACATACAGACGCGGGAAGCGGAAAGCGACTTTGCTTTATACTATGTAGTGATAATAACGACTGCGTCAAATTGTATAATTATTTTTTTTGTGTTCATTATTATCAGGGCATGGTTTGGAAAAAAATGGAAAAAAACTATAAATGTTTTTTTTCTATGGGGTTATTTAACAGCTAGTGAATCATAAAATCACACATAAAATCATACCCTTCTGACCTGACTCATCCAGAAGTGTTAAGATAACAAACATAGTGCGCGGCGCGGTGTGGCTTTCGATAGAGCTCGCCTGTCGTCCGCAGCCGCTTTTCTCACAGATATTTATTTACATTATAAAATTGATTGCACCCCGCGCTTGCCACCTCCTTATGCGCACACTCTACGCCTTCTGTCTGACACCTTTATTATATTACACTTATACTCCCCCCTCATATCAACACATTTTGCCGTCCTCTTGTAACTTTAGAGATTTTAGAGATTCGAGCCAAACGTGAAAATAAATGTAATATTATTTTATTTTTTAGAAAGTTCTATGGTTCTTAATGTTCTTTTAATATGCTATTTAGATATAAAACACTAGCAGTCCGCTCCGGCTTTGCACGGGTGTACTGTACTAATGAAGATTATAGACATTTTTTGATACATTTTGATTTCTGCTTACGATTTTACAATTTTCGTGGAAATCTTGCTGGTAGTATGATTTGTAGCTTTTGTTTTAAATATTATAGGTCCAGTAGTTTTTTAGTTTATCCGGTACAAACAAAAATACAAATTTTACTTCTTCGTATCATACCTAACAGTACCTAATGTAGATAAGCTTACGAGGACCTATTCTTACGCACATATGAAGTACAATAGATCCCAGAATATCGTTATTCCTACCTAGCTTAGACGTTATTACGCATCTGTAACAATTTTACAAAGGCCTAATATCTAATTAATATTTTATCGACTAGTACCTACCTAGTTTGGGATATATATTAAATGTTTTATTTCAGCCGTCCAACACGAACGCGCTCCTCGTCCACTGGCTCCGCATCAGATAGCTCTACAAAAACTCGGATACACGTTCACAAGGCATCAAGCTTTTGTGCCGAGTCCTGCCCCCCTAACATTCTCCGCGTTTCCTTCCCTACACGCTTACAGCGGCATGCCTGCACTTTCAGACACTTTACCTAGCGCACACAACTCGTTTCTTGACAGATCCTCCTTTCAAGATTTTGCGATGTCAAGGATCGAGACGTCACCCGATACTTCGATGCCTCTTATAGCCCCTCAGGTGAACGCCCTGAATTCCTTAAGCTCGTTTAAGATACCTTTATTCACGACTCCCCTGCACTATCCCGTACCTCATCCCGGATGTTTTCCGACAAACATTTTCTATCCGCCCGTTACATCGATGGACACTCCCTCCTCCACTGTGGAAAGTAAGTTGACATCAATCTTTTGATTATTTTTCGTTTTGCATACAATAATTTTAAATCGAATGTTGCTTAACAATTTAAAATTTTGTATAGAGATGACGGTCAACGGGTTCAATTCTGTGAGATCACCCTCGTCGTTGGAAAATAGAAATAATCCCGAAAAGCCCGACTCGCAACTTTCTGATAAAATCAAGGAAGATGAAGTGTCGAGTTCGGAAGAGGCTTTCAAATCGGACAGTCTTCTTGAGAACAAACCAGAAAAAGGTATTTAAGTTCTTTACAATCCTTAGGTAAAGCACAGACAAAACCACAAGAGTTAAAACTCTTCTAATCTTTTTTGTATTGATTACCAGATTCCAGAACGATATATCTCCATTCTCCCAGCAATTTCGAACCGCCGATACACATTGTTTCAAAGGCTTCTCAGTGCGAGGCCCTAGAGGCGATATCAGTTGACGTCAGACAGAAATCAAATCGACTAGAGGAGTTAGTCGATGCTAAGTGTTCAGTGGAAACTAAGCAATTTGAATTAAAACTGAAGAAATATTACGAATACGGAAGGATATCCAGTGAAGGAATCTATGATCCTGCCGCAAAGTTACTAGTTGCTTCCATCAGGTGGTTGCATGGAGTAGGCGTTTTTGCGCAAATGAAAGCTTCTGAACAATTGGCGCTTCTACATTGTAACTGGAAGGAAATATTCTTTATCACTGCAGCGCAATATTCGTTTTATTTCGAGGAAGGTAAGTGTGTTTTTTGCCTTCATGTATTTCTTTGCCATTTTTTAATGGCGATTTTTTATTGACGATTTTAATACGATTATGTAAATGGTTAGAATAGAAAAAAAAACTGTTCCTGACTTCACTGTTTGTAATTCGATGGTCGACCTAAAAGATTTTGTGAAAGCTATTTGTCGAATATTTTTGGCGATGTGTAGGTATTATAGGACCATAAAAACAGTTTTCGTAGTAGGTATTGCAACGTTAAGGCGGAAACATATTTACGTGTCGTGATGCTTGCTGTCGTGACGGTGGGTGTGCACACTAACGTGTCGTGTCGTGTCGCGCTCTGGCGTTTTTTTCTGAACAGAACATAACGAACCTTTGCAGGGTTCAAACATACATAATGCTTTCTTCTGATTTGGATAGTAATTTTGATGAAAACCTTCCATTTCTCTTAGCAATGAAACTCCTAGAGGGCAAAAAAAAAATTTTTTTAACGTTTAAGTTCAATAAGGTCGTCAATCATTATGCTGCAAATTAAATTAAATATGTCTGCTAGGTGTTCGCGCCACGAGGCACATTATGCTCTTTGAGGCACGCGCCAGTATAGAAACACATTTGCCTGTTGTGTCATGTCGCGTCATAACCCCCACCACCGCTCTGGCGCAATCGGTGGCGAGCTGTCGCGCCACGACAGATAGCGTTGCGACACGACACGACACCCAAATATATATGTCTCTAACCATACTAAATGTATGAAAGCGATTAGCTAGTGGCGTGTCGCGCCACGACACGACACGTAAGTGTGTTTCCGCGTGTTTCATTAGGGTTTGACTTTACGCAGCCTCACGCATAATTTAGGGTGAGTTTTCACCTACGCAGAGCTGTGCGGAGTGGACCAATGATAGCGCTCAAATATTCGTGTTTAAAAACGTCGAGCGTTGTGTTTGGTCCGCTCCAAACGGCTTAGCGCAGCTCAGCGTAGATGGAAACTCACTCAGATATATACTTACCTACCTAATATTTTTAGGGTATCGTTGAGTAATGAAATAAAAACAATTTAACTTTCAGATTATGTACCATCGCTAGCTTCGAAGCGGCAAAATTTAAAAGACGATATGAAAAAAATAACGAATCTTCTAAAGAGGATCTCCAAATCTCGATTAGATAAATCCGAGTGCGACTGGATCAAGACTGCACTTTTATTTCGTAGTAAGTATTTTTCACATTGGTCACATCACACATTAGGTACTATACATTATTCCGTTAAAAACCACAAACCTACTAGCTTCTAGCTTCCGCCGGACTCCGGAGCTTTGTCATAGGGGTGCCTAGATAAAAAGTAGCCTATTTGTTATTTTAGAGCAATTTATACTCGTATTATTTCAAGCTAAATCCAAATCTGTTTGGTCGTTTGGTCGTTATCACTACATAGTATAAAGCAAAGTCGCTTTCCGCTTCCCGCGTATGTATGTATGTTTGCTTATATCTTTAAAACTACACAACGGATTTTGATGCGGTTTTTTTTAATAGATAGAGTGATTCAGGAGGAAGGTTTATATGTATAATAACATGCTACCCGTGCGAAGCCGGGGCGGGTCGCTAGTTATATATAATATAATAATTAAAAATATTTGTGATTTTCCTCATGTGCAGAGGGTACCTCTCAGATCATTGAATATGTCCTACGCGTTTTTATTTAGAGAGGCAAATCCAAACTAAGTTTTTATCGTTTTGAGCTCTTATTTTGTTCATAAGAAAATCCATTCTGAATTGTTTTATTTAGGTAGAGGGGCGTCCATTAATTACGTGAGGCGTTTGGGGGGCGGGGTGGGGGGAGGGGGGTCGAAAGGAAACCAAACGAATAATGTCGCCTGTTTTAATTCGCAGGTGCTTCTGAAAGTCCAGCGTCACACATCGAGTCCCTACAAGACCAGACATTGGCATCGCTGCAAGAACATTGCTCAAAAAAGGATCCATCTCGATTCGGCCGCCTTATGCTGCTGGTAGCTACAGTGTGCAGCCTGGCCAACCAGGGAACTATCGAACTTCTGCTTTTCCCGTGCTTCACCACAGACGATATTAATACCACGCTCAGTCGGATACTCATGTTCTCGTCTTCTATGTAAAATACGACTATCTGCACTAAACTTTTAGTTCATGCCTCTAAGATATTGGTATCGATTCTGCTGTGATTATTATCCTAAACTACCTAATAGATTGCTAATTACTGCAAAAATATAGGCATGAGCCAAATATAATGTATGGACGTGTCTCTGACTAACCTCTCTAGACATCTTCAAAGGATCTAAGCGCCTGGAGATCTGAGAGGATGTCTACCGTACTTAGGGATTACAGTCGTGATCCTATTTTTGTTATTTAACTACCTAAAATAAATTGACTGGCTAAGTTCTTTTGATAAAATTTACGACTATAATTTTAGCGCTTTGAAAATAAGTTGCTTTAGCAAAACGCAACAACGGAATTGATACCAATTGTGTGCGTGTCGCTAGATACGTGGAGGCATAGACATCAAGACTACCTAGTTTTGCTAACCTTCTAGCTACAAAAACACAAGTTGGCTTATTGCGTAAAAATCTATGATTTTCATTGCCATAATCAGAATAATCAGAATACTGTAATCACCAAGTACGTAGACATCCTCTCAGATCTCCAGACGCTTAGGCTCGTATTCAAGAACGACACTAATTGTGCGACACTATGCGTACACTTCAGTGTTCCTCTAGCCAAAGTACCTCAACAGCTACTTTACCGAACGCATAGTGTTGGTTGTATTGTCATACGTATAACCTCAAGTAAATTTAACTTAAAAATTAGTACAAATGAGGATGATTTTGATGATTATTTTATTCGGTCGACGAAAAAACGATACTATTTATATTCACTACATACAAGAAAATTTATTGTAATTTATTAATCCAACAGATATCAGGGGTCATACCACAAGGTTCTAAAGTAATATCAGAAAAATTGCGTTGTCACTTTTGCACCGTAATTAATATTGTTTTGATATTCCTTTTTAACTTGTGGTACGGCCACAGCTGATGAGCCGACATGACATTTGTTTGTTTATACAAAATACTCTGTGGTTTGGTTCTTTGATTGATTGATATTAATGACGTTTACCATTGCTTGAAGTTAGGTCCAAAACCAACCACCAATCACAACGCCGAATTCGCCCCTATGCGTTCACTGAGCTAAGGAATACTCAAGTGTTGTTCATGAAACGAATGTATGGACATATTCGACACTGTGAGAAATCGGAAACTTTGCAGTGAGAACACCTACACTTAGCTTAGTGATGTTCTTGAATACGAGCCTTAGATCCTTTGAAGATGTATAGTGGGGGTTAGTCAGAGGCACGTCCTAATATTAAATTTGGCAAATGCCCATATTTTGCATTAGTTAGCATTCCATACGTGACAGGTTGCAAGCCCATCGCCGCTTATAAAAATATTAACTGGTTTCCTTCACCGTTTTGAACCCGTGTTTTAGATGCACATATAAATTTTTCATATAGAAAAATCCATTGATGCACGCCGGGACCCACGACGAACCAACCCGTTCGAACCCACGACCTTCAGATTAAAAGTCGAGGTACCTCCCAGTCGACCAACACGGCTTCAGTCGAATTTAGAGAATACCTCTTTCATAGTAACTAATAAAGAAACTATGTAATCTATTTTCATAGCTATTATCTATGAAAATCATAGATTTTTACGATAAATGCCTGCTGCTCTTGTAGCTTTGGGAAGTTTATAGGCACGATCGGAACAAGAAACGATCGTGTGTTTTCCAACTCCCACTTCTCTCTATCTCCCCGTACAAATTCAGATTTCTTGCTAAGCGGATTTTTTTATTAAAATCAGAAAGCGCTTTATCACGCATAGTAGGAACCTGGAAAAAATCGATAAGGCATATACTTATTTAGAAAATTATTTGTATGAATGTTTCTTCTTTACTTCTGGTGAACAATAAAGTATCATCTATCTAATGTTGAGTGGATACAAGAAAATCGCGTATTGGTAGGTACCTACATACGTGATAGGTTGCAATACTGACAGGATTTACCATCTTTCAGTGCCTAATTGGTACCTACTTTTTGGTTCATTTTCGCTTTCTTACTTGTAGGTAGGTTATGGTAGGTACCTACCATACCCTATCATGAAAATGAAAAATAAAAATATTTTCCTGTCTGCCTGGGTCCTGTGTGAATTTCTTTTAAAATCAACGTATAATCACTCCTACTCAGAGATGGGCACTTACCCGGTAAAAATAATTTTTACCCATTCATTCCTATTTATACCCATTTATACCGGGTAAAAATGATTACATCTTTTTTTTTTACTTTTTTGATACTTATCTAATTATGGATCACGATTTTCATATTTTCATTAGTTTAGATCTTTCGAAGATGTCTAGTGGGGGTAGTCAGAGGCACGTCCAAACATTATATTTGGTACATGCCCACATTTTGCAGTAGTTAGCATTCCAAACGTGACAGGTTGCAAGCCCATCGCCGCTTATAAGAATACTAACTGGTTAATACTAATTAATTATGGTGTTTTCTTGTAATTTTTTCATTTGGATTATAATTATTCAGACTTTAGTAAATAAATAAGAGCGGTCGTTTTTAGGAATTTTAAGTTTAGCGTGGAGACAACAGAATCTCCACACATGTAATAAAATTAAACTTAATACAAATTCCATAAAATATTACTGAAATTATATCTATTTTGATTATTCATATTATGCATGGTTGTGTAGATTGTTTGTCCTGCCACTTTGACGTGTAATCTATAAAAAACCGGCCAAGTGCGAGTCAGACTCACGCACGAAGGGTTCCGTACTATTATCAAAACGGCAAAAAATCACGTTTGTTGTACGGAAGTCCCACTTAAATATTTATTTTATGCTGTTTTTAGAGAAATACATCATCTGTGAAAATTTCAACAGTCTAGCTATCACGGTTCATGAGATACAGCCCTGTGACAGACAGACGGAGAGAAAGACGGACAGACAGACGGACAGACAGACAGACAGACGGACAGACAGACGGATAGACAGTCGGACAGACAGTCGGACAGACAGACGGACAGGCAGACGGACAGACAGACCTGCAGACGGACAGACAGACCTGCAGACAGACAGACGGACAGACAGACGGACAGACAGACAGACAGACAGACGGACGGACAGATGGGCGATGGGCTTGCAACCTGTCACGTTTGGAATGCTAACTACTGCAAAATGTGGGCATGTACCAAATATAATGTTTGGACGTGCCTCTGACTACCCCCACTAGACATTTTCGAAAGATCTAAACTAATGAAAATATGAAAATCGTGATCCATAATTAGTTAAGTGTCAAAAAAGTAAAAAAAAAGATGCAATCATTTTTACCCGATATAAATTGGGTATAAATAGGAATGAATGGGTAAGAATGACGTCATTTTTACCCGATATAAATTGGGTATAGACAGGAATGAATGGGTAAGAATGATTGGGTATAAATGAATGGGTAAGAATGACGTCATTCTTACCCATTCATTCCTATTTTACGTCAGAGTAAGCTTAGACAACCTGCGCCAAAGAGCATGACCTGCGCCACAGTCTTTCCTAACCTAAAATTTTGTTTTAAAGTTGCGTATCCAATAGTGTTTGTTTTATTTACTCATTCATTTCTGTGCAAATAAGATGGATTAATTGATGATTTGAGAGTAAGAAGAAATAGAAAAGGTTGAATCTATTAGTGAGGCGTGTAAAATTTATCAAAATTCGTAAGAATTCGTTTGAAGACTTTCAAGATGAAGAGATGAATACAGATTCAAGATGATGCAGTAAATTATCAAGCGGGAGGAGCCAGCCAACAATTTCACTTGCATGCAAACAAGTTGGTTTAGCACTTTTTTAAGCAAAGGGCTCAATGGATAAAAATGCCTTGGACTGGAACATATGTGATTGCTGGTTTTTATTAATTGTGTGGCTTCAGACAAATGATAGGAGCTATATTGCACACATATTAGAATCCCAAAAATTGCAGATGGTATTGGACAACACTGCATAAACAAGACAGGATACAGTTCAATAAATTTACAGGTAAGGTTTCAGTACCTACTACGTAAGCTTTGGTACATAATTATAATTTATTCAAACATAGGTTTCCTACCATAAAATTAAAGTCATATATATTTTATTGTTCCAGGTTGTGTCAGGTGCTAATTTGGAGATCATGAATACCTTTTGTGGCATAAATGTGCAAGGCAGCTCACATGACTCAAGAATATAATAATGAATGTTGTTTGAAACAACAATAAAATTATTTGAGCAATCAGAATTGAATGACAGACTTTTATATTATTTTCTTGTACTTCCATGTTATACCTAAGCACATTAATTTTAAATAAAAAACATCAGGCTTATGACATTTTCTTTATTTGTACACATTGTTTGGATCCTACCATAGAATTTTTTTTATAGAATTCAGAACTGTGAGTAGTGTGAGTAAGTATATGAAAATATCATCCTTCGCTTGTGCTCTTCATATTTTCTGTGGCTTATCAAGCTTCGAGCATGTTCATTCTGGTCCTGCAAATAACAAATAGATTAAAAATTAATATTTTAGGTAGTTTTAAAAACATTGTCAAAGTAAGTTAGTTTAACATAAGTTTAACTATTGAGATCATTTATATAACTCATTAAACCTGAAATAAGTGGTATACTTGTAACAAATATTTTAATTCGTAGGTACTAAGATAGGTTAGGTACTTACTCAGTACTTAAAGAAAAACCTAGTTAAACTTACTTTTCGTGCACTTTCACGCACCATGCTTTGTTAGAAAAACCTAATTAAACTTACTTTTCGTGCACTTTCACGCACCATGCTTTGTTTTTTGTCCAGTTTGTATTTGTGTCCAATGATTTGATTTCAATTATTGGAGGATACTCTCTCAGAACTATGCGAAATAATTGCTGAAACAAACAATTATATTGTAAATGATACCTACGGTAGCATTCATTATACTTACCATAACAGTCAAGCTGTAAAAGTGATAGATGATAACATTATTTACCTTTTCTTAATAAAGCGAATGCGTTTTCAGTTCATTTTGAAATTTAATTAATTTTTATCAAAGTTTTCATAGTTGTTTGTTTACTTTTATACCATAGGCAACTGTCATTCAAAACGTTGTTTGTCACTGTCCATATGTCATCATAAAGCATTGAGTTCACTCACCGACTCACTCTTTTTACTTTTAAATCAAGTGTGTTGCCATATAATCCCGGTGCAAGGAATGTATTGTTAGTCCAACACTTCGCCGAGTTTATTAATAACTATTTTACTCTGAAGTTATTACAACTTTAGGCTGGTATTAACAAGTCTTGCTGTAACCTCAGATGATCTTTGGATTAGTAAATTTTTATTAATAGCACCGTATGTGCTTATATGAAATACTACTTCTTTAAGTTATTTTTAGATTACTTATTATAGATTAAACCTCAAAGTACCGATATTAATAAAATATAAATAATAACCGATTTAAATTGGGTATAAATAGGAATGAATGGGTAAGAATGACGTCATTTTTACCCGATATAAATTGGGTATGAATGGGTAAGAATGACGTCATTCTTACCCATTCATTCCTATTTATACCCAATTTATATCGGGTAAAAATTATTGCATCTTTTTTTTTTTACTTTTTTGACACTTAACTAATTATGGATCACGCATCAGGCGCAGATTTCTAGTGGGGGTAGTCAGAGGCACGTCCAAACATATTTGGTACATGCCCATATTTTGCAGTAGTTAGCATTCCAAACGTGACAGGTTGCAAGCCCATCGCCCATCTGTCTGTCCGTTTGTCCGTCTGTCTTTCTGTCCGTCTGTCCGTCTGTCCGCCTGTCCGTCTGTCCGTCTGTCCGTCTGTCTGTCCGTCTGTCTGTCCGTCTGTCTGTCACAGGGCTGTATCTCATGAACCGTGATAGCTAGACTGTTGAAATTTTCACAGATGATGTATTTCTCTAAAAACAGCATATAATAAATATTTAAGTGGGACTTCCGTACAACAAACGTAATTTTTTTGCCGTTTTGATAATAGTACGGAACCCTTCGTGCGTGAGTCCGACTCGCACTTGGCCGGTTTTTTATAGATTACACGTCAAAGTGGCAGGACAAACAATCTATACAACCATGCATAATATGAATAATCAAAATAGATAGAATTTCGATATTTTTTTATGGAATTTGTATTAGGTTTAATTTTGTTACATTGGTGGAGATTCTGTTGTCTCCACGCTAAACCTAAAATTCCTGAAAACGACCGCTCTTATTTCTTTACGCTAAAGTCTGAATAATTATAATCCAAAGTAAAAAATAATAACAAGAAAACACCATAACTAAGTAGTATTAACCAGTTATATTCTTATAAGCGGCGATGGGCTTGCAACCTGTCACGTTTGGAATGCTAACTACTGCAAAATATGGGCATGTACCAAATATAATGTTTGGACGTGCCTCTGACTACCCCCACTAGACATCTTCGAAAGATCTAAACTAATGAAAATATGAAAATCGTGATCCATAATTAGTTAAGTGTCAAAAAAGTAAAAAAAAAAGATGTAAGTAATCATTTTTACCCGGTATAAATGGGTATAAATAGGAATGAATGGGTAAAAATGATTTTTACCGGGTAAGTGCCCATCTCTGCTCCTACTCCTTTGATGATATCTATCAAGATTTTTGGAAAAGTTTGCTTTAGGTGGGTACTTAGTTACTCGGAATATTCTAGTCATTAGGTAGATAGGAAAGTACCTAACTAAATATGTTTTGTAAATAATCCATTTATAATTTAAAATAATGTAGTAACTAGGTAAAAGTAAATAGTTAAATAAAAAGCCGTGTTGGCCGAGTGGGAGGTACCTACCTCGACTTTTAACCTGAAGGTCGTGGTTTCGAATCCAGGCGTGCATCTATGGATGTTTCTTTTCGAATAATTTATATTTATGCTTATCAAAAACACGTGCTCAAACGGTGAAGTAAAACATCGCCATCGTGAGGAAACAAGTCAGCATTCTTATAAGCGGCAATGGGCTTGCAACCTATCACGTATAGAATGCTAACTACTACAAAATGTAGGCATGTGCCAAATATAATGTTTGGACGTGCCTCTGACTACCCCCACTCAAAGGATCACATCTTCAAGGGATCTAAGCGCCTGGAGATCTGAGAGGATGTCTGCCGTACTTGACAGTTGTGATCCCATTATTTTTTTATTTGTACCTATAACATACCTACCTACTACACTCCTTCACGCCTAACGCCTTTAAATAGGGTACCTAACTACCTATATAAATACTTACCCATACCTATAGATAAGTAGTACCACAGTCTATTAGTTTTCATACTGTGATTAGTGTTAACTTGATTTACTTTACGGGTAAAAAATAAAATAATCCGAAAATATAGAACTATAACCACTGTGTGTATATTTCTTCTAAACCCATTTACTATAGGAAACACAAAAATATTCAAAATCAACCAATAAGTTATTTGACATAGGAGAATCGAAACACCAAATTTGGCATCCTTTGCAATAATTGCTGATACAAAAACTAGTATTATTATTATAACATCCACACAGATATACACTACGCCCGCCCATAAATACAGTAAAATAAGTTGTTCATTGTAAGTGATCGCTGCAACTAGAAGTATTATGTGTATCCCACACAATAGAATTCCTAATACAGCGTATACGTGTATTATTACATTGGCAGCTATAGGAGGGACTCCGTGTTCGATTAGAAAAGGACTAGCGGTCCCGTAAAGGAGTATCAGGACAATGCTGGGAACGAGACCTATTAAAGCTATGATTATAGTTCCAACCTTGAGTGTTATGCTGAAACAGCAATGTTTTGATACAGGACAATTATTCAAAATTGATTGTGTCATCAGTCTATTACTCTCGCAGGTATTACCAAAAAAAACTGTAAAAGTTAGAAAAGAAAAAGAACAGTGAACAATGAAATAAAATAATTAATTTCACTGAACTTGAACTGCTACCTTAAATAAAGTATAGCTAGCTCTAGCGAATGACAGTGATAGAGCAGCGCGAGCGACAGAACTGACACTGACATATGAAAGAAGGTACTGTTAAAAAAATACTGTTTCATAAATAATTTATTTAGATTTTATTGTTTCAGGTCGTCCAGTCTAGCTCAAATGGAAAGGATGAAACTAGGAGAGTTCTGTCTCAGGTTATGACTCGGTGAGCTGTGGAGCCGCTAGTTTTTGCGCGGAAAATAAAACCATAAATACCTACAGAAATTTGTTTAATAAAATTGATTATTTATCTAACATCTATCTCTTCAATAGATGTAAGATTTGGTAAATCATTTAAATAAGTTTTGTTGAATTATTTTTTTTCAAGAAAAGCTTGATTTTCTAAAATCCTTATTTGTATTTTGGCTAAGAACAAACATTCCTTAGAATATTTCATAGTTTTATTATTAATATTATGGAATATATGCATGGTATGAAGTAAGTAAAATATTCCAGTCGAATAAAGAAAAATTAGGATTTTATCTAGGTACTTACTATTTGAGCAAGAAATAATTGTTACACTGGGCACTGTCTATGTAAAATGCTCACCATAACACATTGCTCTCAGACAACTTCTTATGATTCTCTATTCCCCTAAGATACAGGTTCATCCTTGTACAGTCACAGTTTAAATTATTACCTAAAAGTAGATACTATTCCGTAATGTTAATCTTAGCACTAAGTTAATGAATAAAGATATTATTCTATTTGACACATTGACATTCCTATTATGTGGACCATTTTACAAATTCCCACTAATCTTCAAGAATCTGAACATCTAGAGATCTGAGAGGAAGTCTACTTAGAACTTGGGGATTAGTCGGGATCATAGCTACACTTCTATTAAAAAGATGCAAAATTTGTATTTTTGTTTGCATCTATAAGATAAACTAACAAATCTACTGGACTGATTCAAAAATTATTTCACATATCAAAAGCTACATTATCAGCAAATAAAACAGGCCATATAAAAAAGTTTAAGATCTGTAATTGCATTAAATATAACCAAAGTATCAAAAATTTACAGATAATTTTCATTAATACACCCGTGTGAAGTTGGGGCACAATTTTATATCAATTTGATATAGTAGGTAGGTAAACATTGAAATAAATGAATAAAACTGAATAGTTACAGACACACCTGCCGTGTGTGTACAGCACCGAGATTGAAATGTACATGCGTTTTCAATTCTGGTGCTGGCTACACACCAGAGTGAATTTTTTTATTTCAAAATTTTAAAAATGATGCTTATTCTAAAAACTACTAAGCTAGATGTATCAAAAAGTAATTAATTAAGCGCATGACAGAGGAGCATGCTACTTCAACAAGTCAATTGAGCCGGGCGCCGCTCTGTGGAACTACACACTCAGCATCTTCAGCCTTGTTGGTTGACTGTTACCTCCCATGTAAAACTTAGCTTGCTCATCAATCACACGCTTGACCAACTGCCTGGCATATTAGGCAGATGCCTTCATGTACATAATAATAATTGCCTGAAGTTCATCAGGATCATCCACAGTCAATGCATCAATCTGCAGAGTCACAATTAAATCCACAACCACCTTCTGGAAATCAGCTTCTGGTTTGCCTTCTTTGAGATATTCGGCAGGGTCCAGCACAATCAGCTTGATCCGTCCCCCCAGGCATTCCTTCTTTTCTGACATGTGTTTGACGAGCTGATTTTCATTCATCAGCGGCACTAAATCCGCAGTTGGCAGGATGTACAGGAAATAGATAGAACGCTTAAGTACTTCTTGATTGGGCTGTATCTCATTGCGCCTCATGGCGACGGCTCCGTAGCAAAGCGTGGGATCCGCGACGACTTTCACGCCCATGAATGCGGCCGCTTTGCTCATGTGTTCCATGTACCACGCCTTCAGGAATTGAGGGTGCGCTTCTATGGTCATGTGCTTGAATTTATTCAACATTTTCACTGATGTTAGACTCAAATTGTTTATATTATGTTTGGCTGCTATTTGGTCGGTAGTACGAACAAATTATTGATTTTTTGCTAGTATCAGTGTTGCTATCACTATCACCAACTATCACTATCTAGACATGTGTCGGCTATAGCCAAACGTAACTGATATCCGTTGGCATGCTCGTAGCGTAGCGTACCGGTGGAATCAAGTCCAACCACCGTTGTCGAATATCTGTAGAAAACGCGCGAGCGAACTGCGCAAGTCACGAAAGTTGGGTGAAATATCTGTCACCCAACACTAGCTGACATGGCTGTTGGTTGTTTCAGTTGATCAGTTGGCACCCAAAATAATTATGGTATCCCTCTCTACCGCGCTAACTTTCAAGCGCGTAAGCGAGATGCAGATAAGATTCATAGCGAGATGATCATATCTTCATCTCGCTTACGCGCTTGAAAGTTAGCGCGATAGAGAGGGATACCATAATTATTTTGGGTGCCAACTAATCAACTGAAACAACCAACAGCCATGTCAGCTAGTCAGACCATTAAGTTGGTAAGTTGTAAGGTTGTTTCAGTTGGCACCCAAAATAATTATGGTATCCCTCTCTATCGCGCTAACTTTCAAGCGCGTAAGCGAGATGAAGATATGACTAGCGAATAGCTGAAATATTGTTCATTATACTTTGACCTATGAAAGCAAGTTTCGAACACCTTAATGTTAGAGAAATAAGGTTGAGTTTCGCCTGCACAATTTAAGAAATGTATTAAGTTACACTGGTTGTTGGTGTGATTGATTGAGAGCCAAAATCATACATTTTGGCTATCGCTACCAAGAGTTTCAAATAAACCTTATTCGTAGGCTAATGAGGTCGAGTTTTGATGAGAAGCTTTATGAGATATTAAACTGACGCGCCGGCGCCCGGCCGGCTCATGGTGGCGTGTGCAACTATGCAAACCTACTTGTTATTGTTTGTATTTTTAAATTCGAATTGTACCTACTTGTAGTGGTTGAGTGATTGCGCGCAATGTAGGTAGGTTCCTAATTTGAATATTAAATTTAAGACGTTTGTAGGTAAATTTGGTGATTTTTTAATGCGCCACTTTTTATTTAAGCAAATCGAAATATTTACCTACCACTTGCGAATATAAAATGTGCTAGTCCTAAACTCCTAAGCCTTGTAAAGCATGAAGGAAAATCAAATACTTATAAATAGAAAAAAAATAGGATTACGACTGTATTCCCCAAGTACCTACGTAAGACATCCTCTCAGATCTCCAGACGCTTAGATCCTTTGAAAATAACTAGTGGGGGTAGTCAGAGGCACGTCCAAACATTATATTTTGTAGTAGTTAGCATTCCATACGTGCTAGGTTGCAAGCTCATCGCCGCTTATAAGAATACTAACTGGTTTCCTCACGATTTTTTTTTTTTTTTTTTTTGTAATTAAGTACCGATATTGAGTAATGGTTGACGATACCGGTAAAGAAACTAAATATCGGATACCCAACCGTTAGCCAAAATAGTCAATATCACCCATGCCTATCACTATCCCTATCCCTGCTTGTAAATCGAGTGTTACCGTGTTGCAAAGGGTAAAAATACGGTGTTGCTAGATAAACTTCCGGTAGATAGAATATAATTATTTAATATAAATATTTTATAATAAAAATAGACTAGCTTTTTAGTGTACTATGTAATTTTTATAGAAAAAACTACTATAGTAAACCTATAAAAGATTGATTGATTAGACACAACAACTAGAAGTAAAAATAAAATGTATTTCATTTTTTTTTAGATTAGTATCGTAGTTTTGGCAGCACTGATTCCATTCACTACATTCATTTCGTTCATTCACCCCGCGAATTGTAGGCATAGGTTTGGGCATAGGCACCTAATTTTTTTTACATTGTTTTTGTAGTTACGGTATGAACCGTACCGACCAGCTGACCAGCTATAATCCGAATTTATTTAGAACCAAACCAACCACATTTTGAAGAAAATTTAAATAAAAGCTCGCAATTTACGAACTGAAATAAAGATTTATCTTAATGTTGCCTAATTGTCTTCAAAGCTATGCATTATGATTTAATAGTAGTAGATTTATTAAGTATTTTATGCAATGGAAGAAGTAAATATAGAGAAAATGGTAAGTAAAATGTTTTTATTTTATTTTGTTCTGCAAGTTAGAACTACATACTTAATATGATTAAAACTTTAACCTAATAACCAATAGTTTACCAAAAAACTTTCAGAAAAGTTAAAACAAATAAAAAACAAAAGACAACCGTACCTTAAACTGTTGTTTTCTATGCCTGTACTAAAATGCATTCCTACCTATTTTTAAGTTAAATGACACTGAGGTACAGTAAAAAGGGAACTTAGTGTTAGGACTTCCCATTCTATTGGTCCCAATCATAATTATGTAAATTGTAAAACAATTTTTTGATGGGACAACTTAAATAGATCTAACCAATTTATGGTTTGTTTAGCTCACCCATTGATCTCTTTACTATCGAAAGTCAATGATGAGATCCCGATAAGTAACAAAACATTGTTTCCCACCTAATAAAATAATGTATGTTATCTAAGGTTAATGATAATTCTTGGCTCACTACAACATGTACTTTAATACAAATGGATTGTAATGAAACCATGAAATCTTCTAATATATAAAATTATTGTATCACAGTGTTTATAACCAAACTCCTCCGGAACAGCTCCACCGATTATTATGACTTTTTTGGATATATGGATAGGTTTTTATAGGTAATTTTTTATACTGCTAGTGATAAGAATGGCCTGCCCCAAAATTTATTTGGACAACATTTTTTATTTTAGACGGCTTCTCTGTGTAATGTCCACTGATATTTATTTTATGTTTATTTTCTTTTTAGTATGAAGGTAAAACACGATGGTACAAGAAAATAACTGTGGAGCCTGCAATATTCTTCTACATGATGGCATTTATGATCACAAATGTGATAGAACAGACATATTATGTGTTCCAAGCCTGCACTGTTAACCACAACTATAGTGCAGAAATCTGTTATAATATAAGCAGTTATGAAGAAATTAACAAGGAAGTGCAGGTATGTTGAAATTATAACATTGCCCCATTTTTTCAGGATGGACAATAATGGACATATTCATTTAATAGCTTGTGCCCCTGCCTTTAATTGCGTGGCACCTTCCTGTAAAAAGTATCCTATTTGTTTTCTATTCCTTTGTTTTCCTATGTATATTCCAATTTGCATCCCTATCTGTTTGGGCGTGAGTGAGGCACAAACATACAAACTTTCTCATTTATAATAATAATATTAAAAGTGTTTGTGCCAATTTTATAGGCTTGCACAGCATTGTTTTAAAAGTACTTACAACTGTAATAACACAATTGAGTTCATAATCTAAATAAACGATGACATAACAATGTTCTAATAACCTAACGAAAATTGACAACTTCTTTGTGAGTAATTCTTACGACCTTACCGTATGATGAAGAAAAAACTATTTAGTAAAACAATTAAAGCGTTCCCTGTCGACGATTGTTTTTGTACGAATCGAAAAAAGAAATACTTCTGAACAAGCCACATCTCCTATTTTATAATGTATAGTGTATATATGTGAATAAAGATGTACCCATCTTTAATCACTTCGATAAATAATCCTACCGACCGCTGCAATGACGACAAACACACGTCGGCGCGTGGTCCGCCTTTGCTTTTCGAATAAATTAATGATATAAATAATGTATAATTACTTATCAAAAATCTATTCTAATAGAAATCAAGATCAACATATTACCTATCTTTAACAATAAATCACAAGTTGATTTTAATAGAAGGTATATAAAATATTTCGATCATAAATTCTAAAACGTATCATTTTGAAATAATATATTTATCGTGAAAAGTTTCTGCTATTATGTTTTCAGCTTAATAGAAATCTAGGTAGGAACCTGATGTAATATACTTATAAAAATAGGAGATGTGGCTTGTTCAGAAGTATTTTTTTTTCGTTTCGAAAAAGAGCAATCGTCGACATACAGCCCCTTAATTAATAAACTATGTCATTGGGTACTTACATATTTGATCTTGCTAAATAGATATAATACCTGTCAGATATAGAATGCTAACTACTACTAAATGTGGGCATGTGCCAAATAGGATGTTTGGAGTGGACGTGCCTCTGTCTACCTAAATACCCAACAAGCACTTTATTTATGAAAATGGACTGCCAACAGCCTTTATAAACATGTATAATGTTGTGTGGTATGTGAACAATTCCGATACAAAAGTAATTTTCAAGTAATTAACAGGCAACAACATTGAGAAAATGAAAACTAATGAGATTACTTCTAAAAAGCACTTAATTTTCAGGTGACAGTTTCAACATTCCACCAATGGAACGGCATAGCCAGTCATGTGGTGCCGCTTCTTCTGGCATTCTTCCTCGGCTCGTATAGTGACAAGAGAGGCAGGAAGTTCATCATACTCGCTGGGCTTTTGGGGAAACTGTACTTCTCTATGATGATAACTATTAATACTATGAATGGTAAGTTGTTATAACAAAATACTTCTTATACTTATCCGGCTAAGATGTAGAAAAAAATGTTGCATAAGGATATGGCTTAGGTTTTTACAACTGGCCGTTTGCCTGACGTCAACCCTCTTTGCACTTCGTCGTTATCGGCGGCGGGCGCTGTTACATCTTAATATATAAAACTAGCAGTCTGCCCCAGCGTCGCACATGTGTAATAATGATTTTATGGCTATTTTTTAATTATTAAAGTTTTAATAGGGATCACTGATTTTTTTTACTAATAAATTTAGCCTATGTTCGTCAGGGATAATGTAGGATTCTAATGGTAAAAGAATTTTTCAAATCGGTCAAGTAGTTTCGGAGCCTATTCAATGCAAACAAACAATCTAATCTTTCCTTTATAATATTTGTATAGACAGTCGGGTTTGTTACAACACTATAACTCGAGAACTGTTGGAATGATTAAAGATTGGTTTGTTGGATTTGTCTCCGTCCCGAATTTTCTTAAGGCCCTGTATGTCGACGATTGCTCGAAATAATATCTTTATCGTGAAAAGTTTCTGCTATTATGTTTTCAGCTTAATAGAAATCTAGGTAGGAACCTGAAGTAATATACTTATAAAAATAGGAGATGTGGCTTGTTTAGAAGTATTTCTCTTTTCGTTTCGAAAAAGAGCAATCAGCTACTGGGAGCCCCTTAAGATCAACTTGTGATTTATTGTTAAAGATAGGTAATATGTAGATCTAGATTTCTACTAGAATAGGTTTTTGATAAGTAATTATACATAATTTACATCATTAATTTATTCGAAAAGCAAAGGCGGACCACGCGCCGCCCATGGGGCCCGTGTGTTTGTCGTCATTGCAGCGGTCGGTAGGATTATTTATCGAAGTGATTAAAGATGGATACATCTATATTCACATATACTATACATTATAAAATAGGAGATGTGGCTTGTTCAGAAGTATTTCTTTTTTCGTTTCAAAAAAGAGCAATCGTCGACATACAGGGCCTTAAGGTGATAAGTGAAATTTTTGACGTTTTATACGGGCTGAGTCTACCCGGATTAGACGGAAAAAGTGATAAAACTGCATTATCTTGAAAACCAAATTGAAGGTTCAAATTTAAAAAGAAACTGTCTGTAATTTACTTAGCTAGTAAGATTATCTAACGAATTATATAAAAATGAACTGTTTAGCTATTCATAGCTTTGATTAAAAACGATTTTTGGAAAATAAATCTATCGAGAAAAGTTTCACCAATCGTGTTTCTGTCTGTAATTTAACTAGATTATATCCTTAAGTTATCTTTGTCATGAAAAACTAAACTGTATATTTTGCGGTTATTGAGAAAAAACGATTCTGCATTCATCAAAAACATTGATTACTCGCCTTAAATAATAATATTTACTTACAGCATGGCCATTAGAATACGTGATATATACTGCTGCATTCCCCAGCGCCATGACTGGTGCTGATCTGGCGATATTCGCGGGTTGCTTTGCATATATCGCCGATGTCTCATCCCTCAAAAACAGAACTCTACGTGTCGGTATACTTGATGTTGTGTATCTCAGTGCTATGCCGTCTGGTATCGCTATAGGTGAGTTTAAACAAGCATACAAAATAAGCAGTGTCTGAAGGTTGCGGGTTCGAATCCAATTTTTGGAACGAAGTTCCTTATCGCGCGTTGTGAAAGGGGGCTAGACGGAAAAAATTCTTACGAAAAGTTGTCACGACACTTTTTTGCTATAGTATATCTATTAATATATGTATTTTATGTATATATCTATTAATTGTGTCGAGGTCAAGGTCGAGGTGGAAGTGGAGGTCGAAGTCAAAGTTGATTCCCCTTCCCTTGTCCCACGTTATTTTGTGAGAACTTCGTTCCATCCGGGTGTCCCTTGACACCTCTCAAGTTTTTTCTATTTAAATTTTATATGCACGTGCTTATAACGGTGAAGAAAGAATCGTGAGGAAAACAGTATCCTAATAAGCAGCGATGGGCTTGCGTCCTGTCACGTATGGTAAGCTAACTACTGCAAAATGAGGGCATCTGCCAAATGTAATGTTTGGCGTTCGACGTGCCTCTGACTACCATCTTTAGACGTACTCAAGGATCTGACCGCCTGGATATCTGAGAGGATGTTTACCGTATCTGAAGATTACAATCGTGATCCTATTTCATTTCATTTTAAATTATATAAGTAGGTACTTATATTTTTTTACACGTATAAAGTATCTACCGCATAACGTCAGGTACCTACTCGTATGAGGTAGAGAATATTTCGCTGTAAAAATTGTTATTGACTTATTGACGTAATAAAACAAAGTGGGTATAAAATGCTGAATCATCGGCTCAGATGAATTGCGAATTGCGATACAAACGTATAACAAACTCTTGAGATCTAGATGTACGTGACCATCTTATCAGCTCTTTGGAAGATTACCTGAGTACCTAGGCTCAATGCCGAATCTATTGATCTTAAAGTACCTATGTATGGGAAACTAAAATTGAACCAGTTCCTAAATGGAACTAGCCTGGATACATAAATATAAACACATATTGGATGGCATTTCACACAGCGCCAAATAGCTCCAAACTAAGCGAAGCTTGCATTTTGGGAACCAGATTACTGATAGAATACTTATACCTATACATACTAATTTAGTGAATAAATACATAGGTACGTAAAATACATTATAATATAAGACACAGAACAAATATCTATGTTCATCACACAGATGTTTGTCCTGGGTGGGAATCGAACCCACAACTTTCAGCGCAAAAAGCTGAGCTACTAACAGTGAGATCAGTCTGTAAATAATAATCTTTCTTTTCTAAATTACAATCCATAGAAAAAGACTCAACATTTTTGAAAAATCTTAATCTGTTTCTAAGTTTGGGAAATGTTTTTATAGCATAAAATAATATATAAATACATAACATACAACAAATAATTGTAATGTTGTAGTACCCCAGCGGGGTCCATGTTGAGAAACATTGTAATTGTATACCTAAGTGCCTGTGCACACCGCGTTCTTTAACGCAAGTTCTACATGACACAATGCGTCTGACTCGCGTGCGTATCGCGTTTTATCGCTACAAACGCACGTCAACGGCGCGTTTAAAAAACCCGGTGTGCATAGGCACTAACAGCATAAGACCATCTGAAACAATATATAAACGAATATGATGTACGTGTACCTACTTATGTATGAATTGACACTGTATTCTCTTTCAGGAAACGTTCTGTACAACAATGTCGTAAACCGATCCTTCACCGCAATGTTTGCTATTAACACCGGTCTAATGGTCATCGCGACATTGTACACATTTTTGTTCCTCGAATGGCAGACCAGACCTGAACAGAAATCTTTGGCGGAAGCAGGAGTCACCAACCCTCTAACCGACTTTCTAGACATGAAAAACTTCACAAGTACATTGAGGACGCTGGTGAAAAAGCGCTCTAATAACCGAAGACTCTTCCTCTGGCTGTTGCTCATCTCAATGGCATTTTACACTTTTCAAAGAGGTAAATATAACAGAAGTAAGAATAATTACGTTTAATATTGTACAACATTTAATTTCCTAGTCTTTCATCCAAGGTGTCATCTCCTCATATATTTATGGGAAGTATATGCTCCCAATCAAAAAAAGAATTTTCCAAATCGGTTAATAAATGGCGCAGTTAATAGGTAATTAACCTGTTTTAAAAATTGGTTGCAAAAACAAAATTGAAATAAAGAAACATACAGGCGAATTAAGAACCTCCTCCTTTTTGAAGGCGGTTAAACAAGTGAAAAACGAAAATTAATGAAAATTATTACATAACTTTTATGAGGGTAATTAAGATGTAAAGAACTAGCCGACTCGTGACAAACGTTGTCCTGTCTGCACAGAAAAAAAAGCACTGAGTATCAGTTTTCCGAATTTTACAATTAATTAGACATTTTTGGTAGAATGCTTAACTAAAGTTGCCAAAACTAATGTCAGTTTTTTGCACACCAGCGCTATATATCTCCGAAACATCACTTTTGCGTTTTTTTTTACGTTTTGGGTAGGTTTTTGGATTAAAAAACCTCTATCTTTATTCTTCTTATATAACTCTTATCTACATCCATGTTTCATCGTAATGAGTTTTGTCGTTTAGGTCCGATAAGGCACAAACATATAAAAAACTCACAATCTTTCGCATTTATAACATTACTAGCTGACCCGTACCGCTTCTAGTGATAACAATTCTCTCCGACATTTCTAATTGTGATAAATTTGGATGGGTATGGCTATGTATTATGTAAGCACAAAAAAATGTGTTTATTTACGACATCCGTTAGAAACCTCTAAAATTATCAGTGTTTCTCTACTATATTATGCATGTATTATACATATAAACATTCCTCTTGAATCACTCTATCTATTAAAAATACCGCATCAAAATCCGTTGTGTAGTTTTAAAGATCTAAGCATACATACGGACAGACAGACAGATTTCGGGAAGCGACTTTATTTTATACTATGTAGTGATCGATCTTACTCGGTATATCAGATAACAGAGAGGAATTTGAAGCTAACGTGCTTATTGTGATAAACTAAGATCTGTAGATGATGCAACAATTTGTTTGTTTCATTGAAATATAATATATCTAACTATTACAATATCTCTAATACCTTTATTACCAACGAAGTCGTGAATTCTTACATAATTAAATTTCTAGATAACGGAGGAATAATTATACATCCGCTACTTCTTGTACTCAAGCCATTATTATAGGGGCCTCAACAAAATCTAGTCTTGTTTTTCAGTCTAGTTTTTAAATAAAACATAATAAATAAATAAGACTGTAATCCCCAAGTACGGTAGACATCCTCTCAGATCTCCAGACGCTTAGATCCTTTGAGTGGGAGTAGTCAGAGGCACGTCCAAACATTATATTTGGCACATGCCCACATTTTGCAGTAGTTAGCATTCCATACGTGACAGGTTGCAAGCCTATCGCCGCTTATAAGAATACTAACTGGTTTCCTTCACCGTTTTGAGCACGTGTTTTTGATGCGCATATAAATTCGAACAGAAAAATCTATTGATGCACGCTGTCTTTAGTTATTACGTAAAGGCAGTGGCGGACTTACATATTTGCCGCCATTATGCTATCGAACCTAAATTTGCCGCCCCTAAAATCTGACGCCCTAGGCCAGCCTACTCAGCCTGGTGGTAAATCCGCCACTGCGTAAAGGTTAGCTAATTAGTCTAATTACGTAATAAAATAATACAGAAAACCCTTAAAGTAGGGACTGAATAAATTAACCGACTTGGTATCACAAACATGATCTCACAACTTTTTACTGTAGAAGAACTGAGTTGCGTTGCTAGTGTTTCCATTAGTTTAATATATTGACTAATATATTGATATATATATGATGACTGGCCTCACAGCTTAGTTGGTAGTAACTCTGCCTTCTACGCTGTAGGTTGTGGGTTCGATCCCCACCCAGGGCAAACATTTGTGTGATGAAAATAGATGTTTGTTCTGTGTCTGGGTGTTACTATGTATAATATGTATGTATTTACAAAAAAAAAAGTATAGTATTCTACTAGTTATCTGGTTCCCATAGTACAAGCTTTGCTTAGTTTGGGGCTAGATGGTGTTGTGTGTAAAGTCCGCCAATATTTATTTATTTATTTATTTATTATTATTGTTGTTTTCAGATGAGCGTCCGGTGATGTACTTATACACGTCAACTGTGTTCAAATGGGACGCGACGACATTCAGTCACTTCAGGACGTACCTCAGCGTTTTGTACGTGTTCGCAATGCTCTTAGGCATCCCGCTTATGACTAAAGTATTCAAATGGAGAGACACCGTTAGTATAAATAAATATAATCTCATATATATAGATATATAAATCAATTGTTGTTCGTTAGTCGAACGGATTTATCTTATTTTGGTCTTGAATTGTTCGTGGCGGTCTAGGGAAGGTTTAAAAGATGAGAAAAAATCGAATAACTGCCGGGAAAACCCTAAAAACAGCCCTTTTCTTTTTCATATAAACGTTTTCTAAATACAATTTAGAGTCAATTTGAGCTTTATTAGGTTTGATAATACGGTAACGGGAACGGGAATTTAAGACTTAATTCTAAAGCGATACGAAGTTCGCGGGGTCAGCTTGTCTATAATATAAAAATAAGTCGGGTTTTCCCTCCTGACGCTATAACTCCAGAACGCTCGAACCGATTTCCACGGTTTTGCATTCGTTGGAAAGGTCTCGGGCTCCGTGAGGTTTATAACAAAGAAAATTCAGGAAAAATTTCAAGAGAAAAGCAGGAAAACAGGAACTGGAACGGGAACTTAACACAGCATTTGTTAATTCTAAAGCGTTACGAAGTTCGCCGGGTCAGCTTGTCATATATAAAAATTAATCCCGTGAACGGCTGAACCGATTTTGCTAATTCTTTTTTTGTTGTATTTATTATTGTCACGAGAAGGTTCTTATGGAAAAATAAATAATTTGACAGGACAACGTCTGTCGGGACAGCTTGTAAAATAATAAAAATAAGATCAGGATTGTAATCCCCAAGTAAGGTAGACATCCTCTCGGATCTACAGGCAGTTCAGATCTTTGAAGATGTATTAAGGGTATAGTCAAAAGCACGTCCAAACCTTACATTTGGCATATGCCCACATTTTGCAGTAGTTAGCATTCCACACGTGACAGGTTGCAAGTCAGTTACAAGAATACTAACTGGTAAATATTCTTGAAAATTTCACAAATCGCCATCTAGCCCCAAACTAAGCAAAGCTTGTACTATGGGAACCAGATTACTGACATGATACGTTATAACACCCAGACACAGAATGAACATCCATGTTCATCACACAAATGTTAGTAGGTATATATTTTTTTGTTGCCAAATTTGCCAATTACTATTTTCCACTACCAATCAGGTTGACTGGTAGAAAATACCTCGGTATTAAGTCGGCCTTTTTTTTATCAATGCTAACTACTGCAAAATTTGGGAATGTGCCAAATGTGATATTGATAAATAGTTCATCACCAAGAATAATTGTTTGAAATTACATTTTATCATAAACCTTAATTGAATACTTAGTATGCCTTTTGAATTTGCTGTCGTTCATTATTCTCTTATCTAATTAGTTGTTGGCTTTATTTAAATGCATTTAAATTATGCATACATTTTACGAGTAGGTACATATCCTTTTTATAATTACTTGAATTAATTACGGCAATTAGTTGATAAGGTTCGCTAGCCAAACAAAACATCTTTGAATCAACAATTTCATGAAGGTCGTTTTTTAACTCAATTCATGTCTTAATTAAATAAATGCGGTTGTTTTTGAAGACGTTTGTCACTCCTTAATGGAGTGTATTATACATTGGATAGATATAGTTCATGATCTGGAATAGCTTATAAGCTATTTAGGAGCTCGCAGAAACTAGTACTTCTATTCTATATAAACAGAAACAGGCTATTCACAGAAATAAATATTGGTGGACATTCTCACACAGCACCATCTAGCTCCCAACTAAGCAAAGCTTGTACTATGGTAACTAGATAACTGATAGAATACTTACATACTTTTTTATGTTAATTACCTACATATAATAGGTATATTATTATAACACCCAGACACAGAACAAACATCTATGTTCATCTCACAAATATTTGTCTTGGGGATCGAACCCACAACCTACAGAAGGCAGAGCTACTACCAACTGAGCTGTGAGGCCAGTTGTTTTATTTATGTCTGCAATACAATGTTTTAAAATTATTTGGTTTAACTCTGCCAACAGTTAATAGTAATGCTGGGAGCAACCGCTCATGTATCGGGCCATTTGATCTACGCTCAGGCAACTTCAGACAAACTCATGTATGTGGGTGCAACCGCAGCTTCAATAGGCCCGTGTGTGGCGCCCCTTATCAGATCTATGACGTCTAAAGTGCTGCCGCCTTGTGAGAGAGGTAAGAGGTTATATAATCGACTAATTTAAACTAAATTTATTAATTTAACTAGAAATACGGCTAATTACCACATTTTTAGGGTTCCGTACCCGTAGGGTAAAAACGGGACCCTATTACTAAGACTTCGCTGTCCGTCTGTCTGACACAAGGCTGTATCTTATGAACTGTGATAGCTAGACAGTTGAAATTTTCACAGGTGATGTATTTCTGTTGCCGCTATAATAACAAATACAAAAACAGAATAAAAGTTTTAATAGTTACTAGCGACCCGCCCCAGCTTCGCACGGGTTTAATACATATAAACCTTCCTCCTGAATCACTCTATCTATTAAAAAAAACCGCATCAAAATCCGTTGTGTAGTTTTAAAGATATAAGCAAACATACATACATACAGACGCGGGAAGCGGAAAGCGACTTTGCTTTATACTATGTAGTGATTATGCTATTCGGGATGGAGACAAATTGGTAAAAATACCAACAAATCAAAAATCATGAAAATCGGTCCCTCTTTTTTTGAGTTATAAATGGTGTAACTGACACGACTTTGTTTTATATATTTTAATTGTAAGATTATTGTAGTGCCCCAGCAGGGTTCACGTTGTGAAACTTTGTACCTATATCTTAGAACCAATTGGAATAATAAAGAAATATGAATGTATGTGTTTACAAAAATTATTATTTGGCAATTGTGTTCTGTTCCAGGTGTGGCGTACGCGTTCCTTTCAGTGATGGAGAATGCTGTGGCGATGTTTGCGTCCGTCATCTACTTCCAACTTTATAAAGCAACTCTGAACACAGACCATATCAATACCATTTTCTATTTGACGATATACACGCAGGTTATCGTCTTTCTTTCTGCATTGTAAGTACCTACCTACCTATTTTGTTCGTAATATTACCAAGGTACTAACCTGGTTTAGTTCCATTAGACCCTTTAGGACCAGGATACAATAAGGCCAATAATTATACCAATGAGGATATAATGGATTGGCTAGTAAACCAAACGGTAACATGGTCTAGCTCGTCTGTCCATCTTGTTTCCCGATCAGTCAAATCTCCATAGGTCTAATTCCCGGATAGTCCAATCCTCTTTGTTCTAATTACTGTTTAGTCTATCTGATCCGTTTTGTCATCAGCCGAGCCGTCATAATCATGTGTACAGCCGAAATGTCTTTTAAAGTTTCTTCGATAGCTAATTATATAAAACTCTTTACTGACAACAAACGCATAGCCAATCAATTAGTCCCGCAAAACCATAAAACTATAGAACCCCTCCACCATAAAAGGAAGACACCCTCCTTTTAACCATAAATACCACCCCTACACCATAAGTGCACCACTAAAGGTTTAGGGGTGCACTTAGGAAAAAATCACCTAAACTCACCCAAGCACCTTTTGAGGGGTCATCAAGGGTTAGTCCGTTCTAATTATATAAACTAGTAATTTGTATGTTTACAGAGCAATGGAAATCTTGCTGAAAGGCCGAAAATTGGAAGCTATCATTAAACAAGAAGAAAAGACATGATATTTGTTTTAACATGGGTTTACCCTAATTTTCCATATTGATTAAATGGGTAATGTTACAGTTAAATGAAACTCGAATACATAATGCTATTAATTAATTTTTATTTTACCTCAATTGATCAATGTAAGCTTTGATACCACAAAGCCGATACGTGCCTTATTAATTACCAGAGAGAATCAGCTGGCGACGATTTGATTAATCTATATCCATCCAGCTTATGGAATATTCTTAATATTTATTGTACTACTAAGTTTGATTATGATAGAGAAGTAAATCTTCAATGATATTACATTTTGTTTCATTTCCATGCGAGCGGGGTTAAAGAACTGAATTGATACAATGTTATGCCTACATCAATAGCTATCCTAGTGGTAACAATAAGCTCATTTTGATTTACATAGATTTTCTAAAAGATGAGCTGTACCAATCCTAAACGAAGTAGTACATCGATTTTTTAAAAATCATAGTATAATAGGAATTTTCCATAAAAATATCTAAAAGTCTTAGATCCTATCACATAATTTCAAGTCTTATATATATTATAAAATTATAAGTATAAATGCAACAAGGCAAGAAAATAGGGTTTACAGTAAAACAAACGAAAACATAATCGCATGGATATAAACAAAATAGTGGCAAATCCCACTGGGTGAGATCAATAACTACCTTATATCTAAGTTGCCAATATATAAGACAACTCTTCAGTACAACTACTTACTGGTTCACAAACATATAACCGAGTGACTCGGAATCATTGAATTCCACGCCGCGTGAAATGAGAAATTGGACTTTCTTGTTTTTCACTTCGGCTGACAAGTAACTATAATTGGTTCTGTCTTCTCTCTTGTAAATAACCAAGTCACGGTCGATAGGGTCAGGCGGTGGGAGCGACAGTTGCTCGGCGACCCACGCGCTGAATTTCTCGAGAACCTCAACACAAGCAGCGATCGGATCCCTAAAGAAATCTTCCGTGTTAGACTTTTTGAAATACATATACAGTGACTTGTAAAGATTATCGGGATCCTTATTTTTTTCTTCCTCTTTTGCTTTGTCCATTGCTATTTGCTTTTTAAGTGCACTGTAAGTTATTTCGCTTTGCATTTCAATGTCCATTTCGTATTCCTTGCTGTATTTTCCACCTTGAAATCTAGATTGCTTTTTAAAATCCCTATAAATAGTATAGGGATCCTTGCTTAGGTACTTAATAATGGACTTAATGGGTTCCTTCTTACGACCAAAGTAAGGTGAACGAATGTATTTAGCAAATGCTAGAAATTGGTTATCAAGTACTGCTATTTGTTTGTTATGTTGTATATTAACACCAAGGGGATCATCAGGGTCCGCGTGCCAAAACAAGTCATAATAATCCTCTATATCACGATTCCCATTACTTTTAAGATCCTCATCATAAGACATGCGATCGTCTTTTTCGAATCCGTTGTAATTATCAAGTTGAGTATTTTCTGAATATGTCTCATAATTAATATAGGGGTCCATGGAGCCATAGCGCCAGGCCGTGAGTTTTCCGTTTGTATATTTGCTGTAAGTCACTATGAGGCTCTTGAACTCTTTATCATCTGTTACTTCATTGTTTGTTTCAGATGCAAAATCATTATAGATAACTAGCTGATCAGACCCTAAGGGAACTGTGTAGTCGTTTTGGTTGTTAGTCATGGAGTCTTGCTCGCTGGGTGCTTGTCTAAAGCTAGGACTGATCACTGCTGCACTGGAAAATTTAGAAACGCGGACTTTTTTGATTAAGCTAAAAATCGACTTCCTTCTACATCCGTTTCGGGTGTTAGGACTGCAATAATATTTGGTGTACTGATTTACGGTTAGCAAGCGGGAAGAAATAATACGTTTGGGTTCTTTGGTATCTTTGTCGCTTTCTTTTGTAACAAATCCTCCAATAGGTATGTAGGATTTGTATGGTGAACGCACGGCCTGAGCGACGCCGGCGGGGATTGCTAGTCAGGCGATGATCCACTTGGCCAGTAGCTGGCGGATCTGAGTGCGGGCAGCGATCAGCTCGGCAGAGTCGGCAGTGCTCGACGGGTACATGTTGGCGCAGTGAGCGGTTCCTGCAACAGATACAAATAAATTTAATTAGTTTTGGTGAAAATTACATTTTTAAATCATCTTTATTTACAGAAATAATTATTATACATTTGTTGTGTATTACACAATTATTATAAAACTAGCTGACCCGTGCCCGCTTCGCTGTGCGTAAGACATTTCTAATACCATCGTGGACTTTTTTGTAGACGTTTTTAAGGCGTACAATACTGTAGTACATTATTTTGATATATCTCGTGGGGTTCAGCCAGCATTTGCAATGTAAGCGCAAAAAAATGTGTTTATTTACGACATCACATTAGAAACCTCTAAAATTATCAGTGTTTCTCTACTGTATTATGCATGTATTATACATATAAACCTTCCTCCTGAATCACTCTATCTATTAAAAAAAACCGCATCAAAATCCGTTGTGTAGTTTTAAAGATATAAGCAAACATACATACGCGGGAAGCGGAAAGCGACTTTGCTTTATACTATGTAGTGATACACAAGAAACATTTGTTAAATCTTTAGACCAGACCGACTAGAGATTTTTTAAGTTTGGATGCAGGACGGAGATTCTGATCCGATGCCGTCATTTATTTCATTAGTAGCACAGAATATGACATAATACTAACACAGAATATGACATAATACTAACACTAATAGGAAGCCACATTAACCAGAGTTTTTGTTAGGGACGTAGCCAGTGAGTGATAAGATGATACTAACCCTTGATGAAAATAGCAGGTGCTTCATCGTTCAGTGATTCTGTGATGCCGAGGGCGTGCCATGGGTCCACTGAACCATGGACAAACACAACCCGTGAAACGGAGATATCCAACGCTCCATAATCATTGTTGGTCCAGATTGCGGCCCTATTGATGAAGTCCTTTGCAAACCTGCAATGAATATTCAAAGTACTGCATAAGTGTTTTTAATAATTATGATTGTTGGGGCCCCATTTCACTGAGTGTCGGTACCTACTACGGATAGGCAGACATAGCCAGAACTATTAAGAACTTTGTTCCCTATAAAAAATATTGTTATATCAAAAACAAAGCCAACAGAATTTATTTCGTTATCGCTTCATTACATTTCATACTTTTCATTATTACTTTTGTTTATTAAATTGAGAAAATATTAGAATTTTATCTAAACTGGAAATGCGTCCATTGCCAATTGTAATAGGTATAGTTTTATATGAAAAAGTAGTATGGATTAAAAATCCTAGAAGCCGGTTTCATGTTTTACAGAAACCCATTAATAGTTCATACAAGTAGGTATAGCATACATATACATATATACAACCTAGGTATAGATACCTACATTATTATTATAATTTATTTTCTGTATTGAGAACACAGCTGCATAAACAAGGTTGAATTACTAATAAAACCGTGTTAGAACGTAACAATACAAATGTAGGTTTCTATTAACTTCCTTGTTTAGTTATTCAAAGCTGTAATGTTATCAGAATTGGTGTGAGAGTAAATTATATAAAAAAGCATCTTAGTTATCTTTATAAACTATTCAAAGTAGGATGGATAATTATAGTTTATTCATAATTATTATTATATACTTATGTTCACTGAAATAATATAAAATAATACTCAAAGCGTCTGTGACCCTTCACTAGGTTTTCCTATGTACCTAATAGGATCAGACCAGGATCAAACCTGAACATCTTGTGTCTCAACTTAATAATAGCCGTTAAGACACCGAGGACTTTGGGGTCGGCAATTTTTTTATTTTTTAAGTATCACAGCACAGTTAATACTAGACCCCTAATGTACCAGGTTACTTAGCTTGGAGTAAGAATTATTTTAATTAATTTAACATACTTTTTACCGAAGACATCCTGGCATTGCTTGGTGAAGAAATCTATGTCGAAGAAATCGCCAAAAATATCACTAGCACCTGAAGACGTTTGGTAGAACCCAAATTCCGTGCACGTTTGGTACATCCATTGACGAGCTGAAAGTTTTCATTAGTATTAGGATTGATATTGCTTAAAACAAGGGAAAATTTTGTTTGGAAACACATTATCATTATCGGCTATACATATACATACTTCCTTCTGGGGTAAGTGTGACATTCCTCAATTCCTTTATATCTTCATCATATCCGTATTCCATACATGTTTGGTTTGATTGTTCCATTAGTATTGAGTTAAACTTGGCAAGCTTTATGTAAGCAGGTGTAGAGCCTGGTTCAGTTAAGATATTGCACACCTGCAAGCAGACACTTATGAAAACAAGAGGGCCCAATTTATGGCACAGGTCTCAACAAATGATACCGAGAACCCATTATTGAAGAATCAATCAAAGATCTACAAATCGCATTTCATTTTCAAGGATTTAGAAGAAATCACCATTTGAGTTGGGCTGTAATGCAGTTAAAATTCAAAGTTCTTCCTATGTAACCAAAGTTATCTTTAATTTAACAAGTGGGTTCATTTAATGTGGTCAAGTATCTAAAAATCTTAAAATAACTAATATATCCTGGACGAAGGCTGTGGCCTTTACTTACAGTATTGATAGTTATATTTTTATATTTTGGTTTCACACTGAATCTATTATCTTCGTTGTACTGCACCACACCAGCAAAATCATCAGCAATTGCATTGAAGAAGTTTTGGATGTCCTGCGGACTGGCTTTGCAGAATGGTTTGCATAGTCTGAAAAAAATCATCTCAATTAAGCATAGAATACACAAACAGTGTGGAAACAGAAAATGTATTGGTAGAAATTGCTACTCTGTGCATAATTGTCTTTGTTAAGTGTTTTTATATTCGAAGGGTATTTTCAAAGTTATGCTAAACATATTACGTTGCAGAAAAAGATAAGATACTAGAATTTTTTACCATTTAAACAAATCAAAGGTATGTAGTAGTAGCAAATAAAAATATGTAGTTGAATTTACTTGAATTCCTTTTCAATTTCGCCAGGCTTTGTTTTGAGAAATTGCACTATCTGCTGGTGAGCTGACTTTACTTGCAACGCGCATTCATTGGCTCCGGTCTTTTCTTCTAGGGCATTGATAACTACTTGAAAGTACTCTGAAAAAATACATAAGCAATTGAAAAAATATCCAAAACACAGTTATAGCAGTTTAATTAAAAATTTTGAGTGTTTTTATTCAGTAGTTATAAAGTAGGTCAAATAGTTCCATAACAAGGAGAAACAACTGAGGATCATAGGAACAAAAAGGGACTAACACACTCTTGATAATTTTATGCAACAATTGTTTCCGCACCTCAGATGCATCAAAAATTATCAATTTAATTTCCTAAAACTCAAATATCTAACAAACTACAAGATTTCTTTTATTTTGCCAAAAATTTGCAAAACTGGATTTATCCCTCTTTGTTCTTAAGCTTCTCAACTTACCTTTAAAGTCAACCTTAGCCAGTAGAGGTCCGCTTGTTGATACTGCAGCATAAACCAGATGCGGGTACTTCAGCCTCAGCCAAGCAGCCAAAGAGCCAGGGTACGATCCCCCAAACGCAATCCACTTAACACCGCTAAGACCATGCTTTAAATTCATAAATCCAATAAAATTTGCAAGGTCTGCCAGGGCTTGGTACGATGAAAGATATTTCAGATTTTTCACTGACAAATCACTGAAAATACACAATGGTTAACATACCTGTTACTATTTTCCCTACTTATTTATATATTTCATTTCGTTTATTTATTTTGAGAACAAATAACAGTTGTAATCCTTGCTGCAAGGCTCATAGACACACACTTAATGTATAAATATTATGT
The DNA here is from genome assembly GCA_912999785.1 of Hydriomena furcata. NCBI lineage: Eukaryota > Metazoa > Arthropoda > Insecta > Lepidoptera > Geometridae > Hydriomena > Hydriomena furcata. The sequence goes on from OU538821.1 coordinate 10,160,682, forward strand.
GCGCTATTGTCTGTTGGTAAATTAATTTAAAAAATCATTATTAGTAACAAGCAACAATAATTGTAATAAAATTCATTTGGTTTATACTATTTACCTGGTCGGAAAACTTTCACCATAATAGCGATGTTCCAAATTGATACACAAAGCATTGAACTGTTGTGCATATTCAATCCATGCACCTTTGACCATCCAACGAGCATCGGCAGGCCCTTCACCACCAATCATTAAGAAAACTGGTCCAGGATTTTTTATATCAAAGAAGTTATCATTGATAAAGTATCTCTGAAATAATATTAAAATCTTTTGTCAGAGAAAACGCAACATGGTGTTTTTATTTTCGTGTGATAGCATGGTAAGTTGTAAGAGTGAATTTGAAAATCAATAATCATATAAAAAAAGAAATGACTTTGCATATTTTCAAAGAATGAAAATGGACGAACAAAGGGCTCTTGCTTGTATGTATATCTTAGAAAATCTTACTTGTTTCCAGGTTTGTAGATTGGAGCTAGTAGAATGATCGAGCTTTTGCTCGAACCATTGCGCTAATGGAACGTTATCATCATTAAAATCCCCGGGAGCACCAAGGTTGCCCCCAGTTCTACGTCCATGACGAAATAGTCTCCCGGACTTTGAACCGCAAACCAACAAAAATACTTGCAGCAGCAAACAAGCGAGAGCTAATTTTTTCATTTTTATAAATGGAAACTAAAAAGGGTGTGCCCAATCTCTCAAATCATTGATCACAAAATTAATGTAGGTATTAGTTCTGTAAACAAAAGTGCACTCTGTCATAAATTCAAATCTTTGCCTTTCCTTACTACATACACTTTTATGTCTTGAAACTTTATTAGCTCAACGGTTAATTTTCAGAATGGTTGCCTTCCTTCCTTCTGCTGGTCTGCCGCCACTGAACTGAACAAAAATTGGTATCGGTATCGATCGATCGATTCGTTTTGTTCTGTTCTCTTTGGAGAGAACCTCGTTGCTCGTTGCGTTTCGTTCGTAGTTTTGCATTGGTTTTGCACGACACTAGCTAAAAGCGCTCTGTCTGTGCCCGTCTAGTGCTGCCATGTGCTATTGATGTGCTACTTGACAGTTGACGCTACACTGACAGTGGCACTAAAAATTTTGTCAGCTAGAACGTCGTCTTACCATTGGCTGTTGTACTTCTTAGTTGGGTTTTCCTCTATCACCAATCAGAATCATCAACCAAGGAACCAAGGCAGCAAGCAAATTCCTTCGCGCTCACGCCTTCACTCCTTCACTTGCGAATGCGATCGATCGCGAGCAAGGTGTTGTGCGGTAGATAGCGCTCGGTGGGTTTAAAAATGGCTCTTTTCAGGATTACATCAACCAAATTGGTGGAAGTGCAGGTAAATATTAGTTTTTAACTTTCCTTTTAGAAAACATCAATTACTTTGCTTCATAATACTGCGTTTCTTTCGTATTTTCAGTTGCGCCGTTTATAACCTACATTTCCACATTTTGGGTTCTAAGTTATGTAATGTGAATTGAATTACTTGTGTGAAAAATTTAGGTTTTGTGCATTTTAACCACTTTTGAATATGTGTGAGATTGCTGCGTTTACGTTTTAGGTAATTCCTTTCGCGGTAAATGATTCTGAACGTGCGACAGCAGTTTGTAAAGTCAACACACGCAGTTCCCTCTAGAATCAACATTAACTTTGTACTTGCTTTCGATAAATAGGTATTAACCTAACTAAGTAGGCACACTTATACCTACCCGGTTAATATTATCAAAATACGATCCGTACCTATTTGTTTCGGTTGGTAGCAATAATAACCTAGCGTATGTAAGTCAAAAACGCCGAGATTTTCCGGTTACCTACTTACTGAAGTAATGAAAAGACAGATTAGTAAAACTTTATCAGTAATTCAATCACACTTGGCACCTTCTTAGTGTACAACTAATTTAGTTAAACCACAGTCTATTTTCTTTCATAGCCTAACCATAGTAATCAATAGATATACTTCTGTAACAGAGTTTATTTCATTCATTTAATAAGGCCTACCTAAATGTCTGCTATGTTATGCTGCAGGCTCTTAGTAATATTACAATTATTTTAAAAGGCCTCTTAGCTGTTGGTTGCAGTCCTACTAATGCCCATAAAGGCTTGGGCCTAAGCCTGAGAATAATGATTAATGACATAGCTTTCTATGTAAGTTTACTACACTACTTCAGCAATATATAATTAAAACTGAATCCATTTCTTTCATAATTGTTTAAACTAATCTATCAGTTATAAGAGCATATTTTTACCACAGAAAACTACCAAGAAATACTGAATTAATAACTTTGTAGGGTCACCAATATGTATTAATATGCAAAATTTCAGCTTGAAAGTATTGATAGAGTAAAACAACTCTGTGGATAAGGGCTCCTTGTTGGACTTCAAAAACCCTAAAAACTGAGTAAAAAACTAAGAATTGAACTGCAGATAGTTAGGCAATACAGGATTACAATAGTACAGATGACATGACAATTTTTTTTTAACTGTTATTCCAAATAAGAAGTTACATAAATGTAATTCTGACAAACGGAAGTAAAATAAGTAGTTCACAGCAGAGAAAATATCCCATTTGTTCCTTGTCTTGTCTTGTCTTGTGACAAAGGTATTAAATTAGATTTTTATTGAAAATGTCTCTGGCTAGTAGTATTTAACAGAAATTGAAAAGTTATTAGATGCAAATAATACCATAATGAAAGGATTTTTTTTTTAATCTGCCCGGCTAGATGTTTCATCTACATAAGTTTTTCGAAGTTTATGAATTGGTAGCATATAATAAAAATTAAATTCACATTAGGCATGAACTGAGTAACAACCACAAGAGTAATAACTTAAAACTTCACATTCTTGCCCCTTTCTAGGCTTATTTAAAATAAAATTTCAACACAAATACCTAGGAACATGCTGGCGCGAGCTTAAGAGTAAAGACGCAAGTTTTTCTTGTCTGACTAAAAACATCATACCAACATCTAAAAACAAACAAGTGCCGTAAGTGGTCAAGAAGTTCCACCTGATGCTGTATAAATCGTTAACAATAATAGATGTGAAAAGGCTTTACTAGTATACATAATGAAGTCATGTGAGTGAGATTCATACAATGTGTAGTATTTGTAATGGCCATGGCCATGTATGTGTGTCAGTGTCACGCACGTTGGCGCTGGCGTTCGATAAGCGATGTAACAGCACACCAGCATATCCGCGGTGCTGTCACGAGTGTTCAGACACCTCACTTTAGATACCTACCAGCTCGCGTTAAAAATAATTGAACAATTTAAAACTGAAAGTACAACCATCTCTTGAAGTTATATACGATTATCTTCGTAGATCTTCACCAAAATGAAATGGTAGGTACACTCGGCAGGTACTCTTATATTCTTTCTAAGAAATATATTTATTTTATATAAAAACAATGATTAAAGACCAGTTATGGAAGTCCAGCTCCTTTCGCCATGGATTAGGATACCATTGATATTTTAAACAACATACTCAAAATATATTAAAAAACAATAGGAAAAATGATAATAATTATGGTTACAATATGTAGCAGAAATAGGAATACGAGGATATTTAACTGCGAAGCTAGAATCTCGTTTATGGTTGATTAGTGGGAACCGCGCGAGATAACACAATCATGGAGATTTTATTAGGTATCAATCAGTTGACGTGCGAAAACTTCGCAATGACATTCACTGCGTGTCCTCTATGCTCCTACTCTAAAGATAACAGCAGGTCATACCCGCACTGCTTTCGGGCACACGCCCAAATGGTCTGTGCGTGTAAACGGTTTTTATCTTTGAACGGATTTGTTACGCAATGTAACGTAAACTGAAAACGTTCGCTAAAGATTGCATACCGAAAAATATTCCTCGATCAGCAAATGAAATGGTGAAACGGGAGATTTGGTGGGGAAGTTTTAAAGGTGGCTATTATGTCAAGTATGTATTTAAAAGGGCTTGAAAGGGCAACCTATGTCGCTTAGGTACAAAACATAAAATTATCGTTTCGGTACGGAGCCGGTGTAGGAGTCGACTTGCATTTGACCGGTCTTTTTTTTGCATGCGACCTCTTTTTTACCGACAAGGCTAAGGCCTTTGCTTAAACTAGCGCGATCGTAAGTTTCTCCAAGTCCAAAATCTTTAGAGGTCCGTCCCATAATGTTCGTCATACATAATCACGCGCGACTGTACTTATATTCATCTATGATATGGGCGTATCATATATTAATATAAGTACTGTCGCGTGCCTGTATGGGACACGGACACGAAATGATAATAATGAATGGGAATAGGCATAACAAACGCGTGATGTGAATTGCGGATTTATAAATAGGTAACGAATTATCTGGAAACTACGTTGGCTGGCGGTGTGGTTATGACGCACTCGTTCAGGGTCACAAGAGTTAGGGCGTTTTTAGTATCATGCTGATTTTTTCGCATACGTGGGACTGCCCCTGGCATGCGGACTGTTGCGAAACTGACATGCGGCCCGTTCCCGGTTTGCATGAGTAAATTCCATGATAAACGCCCTTACGGTCTCATTTAGTATTAAATAAGGTGTCACTTACACATAGGTGTAGTTTGGTAATTAGAATCTTACGCAGGTAAGATAACGTAATTGTATAGGTATCTGTTTATCTTATCTGTAATTTTCCAGACAACTAAGGCCTTGACAGCAACTGAGTTGATTCGTAATACCGAATTAGCTTTACATGAATTTATTTATGTGGTTACTGCTGGAATTTAAAAACGTCACGTGACGTCAAATATTTAACCGGTCGGGTCTTGGTAACCTTATTCATACCGCATTCAACAAAGTATACAAAGTTATACTATTAAAATGTATAATTTTATCCTTATCGACTGTGCATTACTCTCAACTGCTTTTTCACTTAGTGTTCTGAACGTCCTCAGCGAGTATTCGCTCTTTCACGCAGTAAATGAATACCAGCGAGCAAACATTTTTGTTCGGTTTGTTGAGCTTAACGAGCAAACTCTCGCGTTCACTAAATGAAAACGACACGACACTGGCAAGCGAGCATTTGTACGGGCGTGCTCGGCGATCGGCCGATCTTAGTACCGACCAAACGTGATTTTATAACATGAATCTGACTTTAACCAGCCATTCATGGACATGGATGTAAGTACTCGAAGTAACACCAATGAAGGTTACGGCCATAACATTCTGAACAGTTGTTTTGGCGTGTATTAGGGTTCTGAATAACAATTGTGGAACGGCACCATTATGGTGCGAATTTGTCCGTCTGTTGCGACTGATTTATTTCAGCAAATACTAAAGCTACCGACTTAATTTATTTTTATTTTTATATTGCATAGTTTTCGACTTTAAAATGGAAGATAAGAAAAAAAAACATTTCCCCTCTTTATCTCCAAAGATTGCTAAACAAAAAATCTGAAATAATTAAACGATAGTTAATAAATTACAGAGAAAATAAAACGAAACATCTAATAAAGCACATTTTATTTAAACTCTAGAGAAGTTTTGGATTATGTTTAAAAAGGGGCTATTAGCAAGGGCTCGATTTGCATATAAAAATACAATTTCGGTACGGAATCCTTGGTGAGCAAGTCAAATAGTACTTGACCGGTTTTGTGTTTCTTATACGGATTCTATGACATCATCATCACGCGCACACACGTACACATAAAGACAATAAGTTATTAGGTACAGTAATAGTTTATTTTACTATTTGTAAATTTACAGTTTGATATTTATGTTTTACTCTGAATCATTTTTTAATATTGGTAATTGATTTCTCCACAATTATTAACGAAATAAAAGAATCAGCTGAAATTTCCTATATACCATTTATGGTTATTGTGTAGTTGGTACCTCATATAGCACTCTTTATTTGAGATTCTTCTTCATTTTGCAAACATTTTCCATTTTAACAAAAATGTTAAGTTTTCTGTTCTATAACAAGGAAAATCATTGCGTGAAGATTTTTTACCCACATAACGAACGTTTTGACCTTATTTCCACTGGCCTCTGCAGGCATGCGCCGTGTCCTCGTTTCATACTTAACCAAGATTATAGCTGACTCGGCAAAAGGGATTTCCCAGAAAACGAATGACTAACGTAGTATCGTTGTTACATTTATAAAACAAAAGTGTCTGCCTACTTTATTCAAACTTTCCTGTTTCCTGCAAATTATTAGTGTCCGACCGAAACAGGGTTTTCGTCCGAAACCGAATTTTAGGCCTCGCTCTCAGTTTCGACCAAAACCAAAACTTCAACATACTGAAATCTAGTTAATATATCTATATATTTTTACACATATATTTGTAGCGACTGTTAAATAGAGTTAAATTAAATAAAAGACAATCTTTAAGTATGTAACAAATATATTTTTTTATATCGAGGTTCGCCGAACGACGCATGTTAATTCACGAACACTCAAGTTTCGGCGCGGCTGAAAGTTTCGAAACCGAAACCGAAACCGAACTTTCGGTCGGTCACTACAAATTAGTAACAATCGCTGTAAATTACTGGTCTTTGCATGTGAATAATGACAGTAAAACCCGTCTCCCCCTTGCTCGATACAGGAAGGTCGAAAGTCGATAGTAAAGTGAAATGCACCCAATCATAACAATGAAATTGTAAGACGCTCAATCGAGTTGAACCTTATTGAATGATTGAGGACGTAGATGTCAAAATGATTGCCATGTCTCGCCCTTAGGGGGCTTTGCTTATTGTTGTATTGATCGAATTACTGTCGCCTCTTAAGTGATGCTCGTCAATCAGACGTCTGGGACGCTGATTATCGAACGCTGAACTCGCGAACTCATTTTGAATCAAATTTAATTTTCTTAACGTGAATTTGATATATCATTTTTCATAAGTTTGACATGGATGAGTTTATCGTTTGCTCATTGATATATTTCTACAAAAAGCCTCCTAATAGACCTTGAAGTTCAAGAAAAGGTCTATGAGTCCTTTGCGTTCGCTCATCAAGGTATAGTACTGCGTCCAATTTCCAACAAGAAACCATTCATTTAGTTACGTGTGTTTGAATCAGGGATGTTACGGAGCTTCGACTCCGACTCCGATAAGTCGGAACTTCCGATTGTTATTACATCTCCGACTCCGACTTCGGTTCCGAAACTTTTAAATCGGAGGTTTTAATCGGAGGATGTGAGATACACATGTCATTAAAATTATTACTACAAGGTTTTTTTTACATTTACTTTTAATAAAACAAAATAAAAATCAACACAGTAACAACCTTGGAGTGATTTTGATTTAATTTGTTAACTGTTAAATGTTAATAGGAAACATGGCAATTTTTATTTTCCTTGTCTGTAAATTGATTAAGTACTTTCAAATTAAAATTAAAAATGTTCACTGAATAATGTTTTTATTCTTGTCTGCCGCCACTTCTGATTCCTGATACTGCCTCCGACTCCGACTTCGGTTCCGATAAAATTACCTCCGTTACATCCCTGGTTTGAAGATATCCCAAACAAGAATAGCTTGCAAAAAAATTGGTGCCTAATCTATAATATAAAAATAACTCGGGTTTTCCTTCCTGACGCTATAACTCCAAAACGCACTAACCGATTCCCACGGTTTTGCATTCGTTGGAAAGGTCTCGGGCTCCGTGAGGTTTATAGCAAAGAAAATTCAGGAAAAATTTCAAGAGAAAAGCATGAAAACAGGAACGGGAACGGGAACTTAACACAGCATTTGTTAATTCTAAAGCGATACGAAGTTCGCCGGGTCAGCTTGTTGTAGAATAAATATAGGTACCTTTTTACCAATCGACTGGGTCCTAATAATTTGTACCACCACTTTAATCAATTTACACAATTTACCTAACCTAAAAGCCAATTGCCTTCATAGCTAATTACCTTAAAATAAAAAAAAACAGGTTGATATTGAAAAGAGTCATTAAGCGAGGCATATCTTAGGATTTAAAAGCTGTTCACCTTGAGAATCATGTTTGATGAAAGAATAGGTTATCGTAGGCCGTGTTTAGTAACGTCCTGAATTCTAATTAAAACCTACCAAAGTTGAGGAAAAAAAATAAACCGGTAAAGTGCGAGTCTGACTCACGCACCGAGGAGGGTTCCGTAAAAGCTTGTTGGTGTTTGTCCATCGCGGAAATCAGGTCTCTAGGATTTTAGACCGTTTATTAATAAGCAGGGGTGATTATTTCGGAATCTAATAGTAGAATTTAAAGTTTCCACACTTTTCTATCGCACTTAGTGAGTTTTTGTTTAAATAGAGGATGTAAAATGTTACCATAATTCCACGCAGGAGGTAACCTGATGCTTGCGATGCTTGCTTCAACTTATACTCCTTTCATTATTATATTACACCTACTTGAGTCATGATTATAATGGTCAATATTTACCAAGATTTAGGTAGCTGATGTTTCAATATAAATGTTTTACGTTGTTGCAGAAAGCATGCCCCACAGCATCGATTATGCTCAGAGGCCTCAGTGCCGAAAACACCAACCTGAAGAGCATTCTCCAGGAGAAAATCCCCAAGGAACAGGAAAGGGTCCGTGAGTTTCGCAAGAAACATGGATCCACCAAAGTCGGAGAAGTCACCGTGGACATGGTTAGTACCCACAGATGCTTTTCGTTATTATTAAAATATTCGATATTCACGTTAACGTTTATCTACGTACCAATGGAGGGGTCTTGCACAACCTATATAACTAATCATTGTTTAATTAACCCACAATTCTACATTGCACGAACGGACAACCTAATCTGGTGTTCGTCATTTACTAATTGCGCGGAAAAATACCATTCTCAAGCGGTTATGTAAAGGATCATTTGTGGTGAAGGCCAAGTAATTTAACTCTCGTGAGAGTTTATTGACTTGTGGAAGAGATTACCGATCTATATCCTCGATATTGCATTTATATGATAAGGGAAAGATCGCCTTCATCTTGCAATACAACCAAAATATACAACTGCCATGTACAATGTACGTATGTGCGGCCGTTGTGGGTCAGCGTACGCTTATTGGACCCTGCTAAAGTTCAAGAACGTCTGTCGCCAATGCCCCGCGCGTCCTCAATTTGTAATTCAATGTCTAGGTTACATATTCCAGAACGTTATTGTTTGCTATCGTTTTCGCGCAATTAGTTACGCAATGTGTATTCTACAGATGTACAGCGGTATGCGCGGCATCAAGGGTCTAGTTTGGGAGACCTCCGTGTTGGACCCCGAAGAGGGCATCAGGTTCCGTGGCCTTTCCATTCCGGAATGCCAGGCTCAGCTACCCAAGGCCAAGGGCGGCCAGGAACCTATCCCCGAGGGTCTTTTCTGGCTCCTAGTTACAGGAGACGTCCCCACAGATGCTCAAGCAAAGGCCCTTTCTAAGGAATGGGCGCAACGGTAATTTTTATCGAAAAAAATATCGTCAAATTCACACCTTTTTACAATAAAGCCAATGCCATCAAAAACATAACTTGTAAAAAAAGCCAAGTCTCGCAACGCAACTCAGTTCTTCTACCGTAAAAAGTTGTGAGATCCATGTAATACCAAGTCGGTTAATTTATTCAGTCCCTACTTTAAGGGTCCTTCTGTCTTAAGTTATTACGTAAAGGTTAGCTAATTACGTAATAACATAAGTCAGAAGGACCCTTAAAGTAGGAACTGAATAAATTAACCGACTTGGTATTACATGGATCTCACAACTTTTTACGGTAGAAGAACTGAGTTGCGTTGCGAGACTTTGCTTTTTTTACAAGTTATGTTTTTGATGGCATCTCATTTATTTTTGTAGATAGCCCTACTTTTTAGGGTTCCGTACCTAAAGAGTAAAAACGGAACCCTGTTACTAATACTCCACTGTCCGTTCGTCCGTCTGTCCATTTGTACGTCTGTCCGTCTGTCTGTCTGTCGGTCTGTCCGTCTGTCTATCACAGGGCTGTATCTCATGAACCATGATAGCTAGACAGTTGAAATTTTCATAGATGATGTATTTTTGTTGCCGCTATAACAACAAATACTAAAAACAGAATAAAATAAATATTTAAGTGGGGCTCCCATACAACAAACGTGATTTATAGATAATGGTACGGAACTCGACGTGCGCGAGTCCGACTCGCACTTGGCAGGTACTTTTAGGATTTTTACACTAAACACTAATTGTGTTTCAAATTTGAAGCTTCTATGTCTGCTAGAAGTGCCTTAAACTTTTGATGATCGGTCAGTCAATGAGTGAGTGAGTGAGTGAGTGAGTGAGTGACTAAATAGGAAACTTTGACTAGTTATAATTCTTAATGTACTGGTTCAAATTGAATGAAATTTGAAATATACCGTGTTTATATGGTGACTGCTTGGTTACTGAAAATTCAGGCTTCTAGTTTTATCCACTACGAAGTTCTATGGGGTTGAAAATGGCCTGAACTGCTTCGAGAAAAGGATGGTACAGCCGTGCCGCTTTATTGCTTGACTTGGCGGGGGCACTACCGTGCCCCCAGATAGAAATACATAACATACTCGTAGCTCTATTGTACCAGTTTTTTCTCATGATATGAAATTCAATCTAATGTATTAGTCGATAGTCGAAAGTCGATGCAATCATATCTTATCTATATACTACTCGTTAAATTATAAAGAGGTAAAGTTTGTATGATTTTGTTAGTTAATTCAATAATTACCAATATTAAATTCTGCATTGATCCTCAATCAAGACTTTCCTACAAAAAAATGTAAAGAATTTACTTCTTTATTAACTTAATAATGCTTATATATATTAGTAACTTGTAACTTTTTGTGGATCAAACCTGACCTAAGACAAAAATTGCTTGTTCAAATCCCAGCATGGCCAACTATCATTTTGCACTCATTATTTTTGCAACTTTTTTTGTGCAGTGCCGAGCTGCCTGCACACGTGGTGACCATGCTCAACAACATGCCGAACAAGCTTCACCCGATGTCACAGTTCTCAGCTGCGGTCACCGCCCTTAACAGCGAGTCCAAATTCGTACAGGCTTACACCGAGGGAGTGCACAAGTCAAAGTACTGGGAGGTAAGTCGTCCCTTCTTAGGGTTATTCCTTCTAAGGTATGCCGAAAGACTAGTATTGGAAGGTAAGACAACCTTTCTAGTGAAACAGATGAAGGGGAAAAGAAGAACGTTATGTTATTTAAGTAGTTGTACTTACGGCTATGCCGCTTCCAGAATTGATATTATAAGTTAGTCCTATTTAGTTGGTTAGTGTTACTATACTACAATAACTTAAATGCGTTTCCGCCTGATAAGGAAAACTTATTAATTAGCACAGAATAAGTACCAATGTAATCAAAATTGCTGTATGCATGATTATTGAAGCGGTTATTATAAGTGCATAACTAAATAGTCAATTCGCTTTACATATAATCGAACTCAATCAGCAGAATTGATTAGTTTAAAAGAAAAAATAATCAAGGTGAAATTTACGTGCAACCAAGAGCTCAAAGCCAAGACGCTGGTCACAGCTATAGCAGTTTTTGGCCATGTATGACCACTTCTTTGGGACGTCACCTCCGACAACTTCGTCATCAGAGTTGACCAGTAATTCGTAAGAGCTGACGTCTGAACTGATTTGTCGCAAAGGTTGGAGTTTCAACAAACATGCCTACGTTTTCAAAGTACATGCGGATACCGCGATAGCAGCTGTCAGCGTTAAGAGATTAATCTGAGGCGTGATTGATAAGCAAAAGGCCAACAAATGACCTTCTCAATGTAATATCCGATGAGTGATCAATTGTAACCTGTCATTGACATGCTCTGAAGGACTGAACGGTCAAATTTAAGAGGCAGTCACATCTGAGATTGTATTGCAAAGAATGTTAATGCAGTAGTCAGACCAATACTAAAGTAGGTACCACAAACTTTTCTGGCCCGTGGCCAAAACTAAAACCGATTCGCCACACTTCTTCATATGTTTATAGATAGATATTATGTTTGAATCTTTCGATTTGTTTTTCTACATATTTTATGATCAAACAATATTAAGTTAAGAAAGAGCCATTAGGTAGATTTAAATCGAAGGTAATTTTTTTTAGTTAGTGGAAGTGGAAATGGTGGAATTATTTTACGAGTATGAATACTGAATAGGTATAGATATATTAGGTAGTGCTTGAAACGTAATAGCCGTTTTTGTAATAATAATATTTTTACAATGATATGCAGCATGTCTCGTTGTTGATATAATATAAATTGTAAAGTCACATAAAGGCGAATTGACCGTAATTGCAAAGAATTACCAAGTGATGACCAAACACATTCTACACGCAAAAAGAGCTCATGAATTATGCACATCCTACACAAAGCATTCTACGTAATATAATATTACGCTTTTATAAAAGAGTTGTTAACTAACTTGAACGCCTTAGACCTGAAGAAAATGTGAGCTGATTCTTCATTAGAGGTTTAGATGAGCGCGCGAGTGTTCAAAATCTCGTGAATATAACGGGAAGTTGTGTACTCATGCTTATAAAATAGGACAGAACGTAAAAATAGGAGGAAATGGTGAACCTTCTAGATGCGCACAGCCTCATAAAATCTAAATTGAGCGCCATATATTCAAATCAATAGAATATTCATTAAGCAAGCATCCTTTTGTATCTTATAAACTAGATAGTTTAAGTGACTCGTGATTCTAGCTGCAATATATTGTCGGCAGTACATCTACGAGGATTCGATGAACCTGATCGCCAAACTGCCGGTGATCGCGGCCACCATCTACAGGAACTCGTTCCGCGACGGCAAGGGCATCGGCGCCATCGATGAGAACAAGGACTGGTCCGCCAACTACGCCTCCATGCTTGGCTTCGACGACCCGAAGTTCACGGAGCTGATGCGGCTTTACCTCACCATCCACAGGTAAAACTAGAAACCCCTTGAGGTTCTATTATAAAGCAGCAAGCACGTTACTAAGGCTTTTCTTGTATTGTGCTCTGAGGCAGAATTAAAGCTCAAGTTTCTTCCATTAAATACCTTAGTGATGCTTGAGCTCGCTTGCCGTTTTATATTTGGACTCACATTTGCAGCTATCCTGGATCATCTTTTGTTTTTTTTTTTAACTGGAAGGCCCGGTATACATCAAATACTACAAATTTTGGGAAGTGCTGATGGTTGCGGAGATTTTCTATTTACGATTACCGTTTTTACAAAATTACATTAAGACCTGCTTGTACAACAATCGCTTAAAGTGTTTAGCGGCTAATATTATTTATTGACGTGGTTGTATGACTTGACAATTTCCTAAATGTGGATAGCGTGCGAAACATATTATAGGAATGGTTGTGCAAGCCGACCTGCCCTATTTTCCTGTGATAATTGTGAAATTCCATAGGTTTATCAAAGGTATGTCAGCCTTTAAAATTAAAATAGTTTTTACTAAAGGATCGATCTCCGATGAGGATCATCGGTTACATTTACCCAAACGAATTTTATCAATGTATACTTTTCTATAACTTGAATGTTTCCTTATTATCTTTATTCGTCTGAATATAGCCACTTGATAAGATGCTGCTACGGAATTGAGTAATTCTTGTGGATGTCTTTATCCTTCCTATATAAACTAGGAGTTATTACATCATGTTTTATTATCGCGTTTATTCATCTATCTAAAGGGCAATAAAGTATTGATACTCACTTACTGTGTTGACATCCCAAATTGATTCGTTTATCGTAAATATATTACTACTTAGGGTCGCTGTACAAATGTAGTAAATACATTATAACGTTTATAGAAACACTAGCTGTCTCAACAGACGTAGTCCTGGCAAATTTCAATAATACCACAGAAAAAAGCACTTTCAGATTTTTCCAAACTTAACGCCACCCTTATAACTTAGGGGTATAAAAAATACCCTACAACCTTTTCTCATACCTACCGAAAAAACACAAAAAAAAAACATAAAATTCGGAGGAGTTTGGTTACAAACATTGTGACACGAGAATTTTATATAAAGGAAGATTATCGGTTTCCCTATGTTTTTCACATTGTGACCATTTGCGCACATACATTTCGAATAGGTTAATTTATTGGATAACGATCTGGTTTTAAACTCATCTGATCTTCGGATCAAAAATCGAGGCAGTTCCCACTAGGCCAACACGGTTATATATCGAATAGCTGTGATATTATACGATATATCATTATGCCGTCACTGTCAGATACTTTTATTATATCTTGTCTTTATGAGTAGGTATATCTTTATTAGACTGATTTGAAAGCATTTTTGTTTGTCATATAGGTATCTACATGTATTTTTTTACATGCAGATAAAGTCACGGACAAATGCTATTACACGATTATGTGCTATCGTATGGTATCGTACCTTGATAATGCAGTAGTCTCAGCATTACATAGATTAAAAAAAAACATGCTACTGACTAACGTGTTAATATGTATAATAAGTATGTGTTTACAAAAAGTATATAAGTATTCCTTCAGTTATCTGGTTCCCATAGTACAAGCTTTGCTTAGTTTGGGGCTAGATAGCGTTGTGTGTAAAGTACGCCAATATTTACTTATTTATTTATTTAACTATATATACGACTACTCTCTTTATTCCTTTTTCCGTTTTAACTTTCGTATCTGCTAAGAATATTTCAATAAAAAAGGGAATTTACATAGAAATAAATAGGTTTAGCGAAGAAGGTAGGTAAAATTTTACTTACGTATAGATATAGATATTTTGTTTTATACTTGAACTTATATAACCCCAAAACTTGTCACTACTCGAATAACGAAAAGAAGTATGAGTGTGTTTTTGTGTTGATCATGTTTTATTTATGCATGACAAAGCTACATTCATATTGTTTCGCTTGCAGCGTACTAATCGACCACTTATCATTACATATCGTATCTCTGTGCAGCGGTAATATAAATTCGAAGAATCGGTTCTTTCATAATTATTTTTTATATTCCACCTCATTACGACGACGTTCAGTGAATTGACCAGATATTACATCTAAATTGTACTAATCCTACTATAGGAAACCTACCTATAAAATAATTAAAAACTATTACCAATTAAAACCATCGCTACCTAGAGTCAAATTTGCAGACTAACTTTATCGAAATATATAAAACTAGCTGACCCGTGCCCGCTTAGCTGTGCGTAAGACATTTCTAATACCATCGTGGACTTTTTTGTAGACGTTTTTAAGGTGTACAATACTGTAGTACATTATTTTGATATATCTCGTGGGGTTCAGCCAGCATTTGCAATGTAAGCGCAAATGTGTTTATTTACGACATCACATTAGAAACCTCTAAAATTATCAGTGTTTCTCTACTATATTATGCATGTATTATACATATAAACCTTCCTCCTGAATCACTCTATCTATAAAAAAAACCGCATCAAAATCCGTTGTGTAGTTTTAAACATATAAGCAAACATACATACATACATACGCGGGAAGCGACTTTGCTTTATACTATGTAGTGATGATGAAGATAATGTAAATATATAAATAATTAAATAACTAGCAGACCCTGTCCAAATTTCAATAATCGCATAGAGTAACGCACGTTGCTATGACAACTGATGTCAGGATTTTGCACACCAGCGCCATCTATACAGACAACAAACAAACATACAAACAAACTCACAAACTTTCGCATTTACAATATTATTAGGATTAGGATAAAGTGAACGAAGTCATCACTGAACACGCTGATTCTTTCCTCATTCGTAAAGGCTTATTTCAGATCTAGCTAGGATACTACCAGGACCTAGAGAAGTAATAGACCTATGTAGTAGTAGTAGACTGTACTGCCTGCCTAGAGTCTAGGTCACAGGATTACCAAGAAATAACTGCAGCATTAAATCAACATATCAAACAACATTATTCTGTGGAAACAATGGTGGTCAATACCATTCAACTGAAACGTTTATGGCAACTGTAGGTCAGTTGCCATAAACGTTTTTTACCTTTTTTCAAACAATCAACACTTATAATGAATGTGAGCCATCGCTCAAAACAGATAATCAATATATCCTTACTCGTATTGTGTTAAGGCGCTCCCAGTCGACGATTGTTTTTGTTCGAAACGAAAAAAGAAATACTTCTGAACAAGCCACATCTCCTATTTTATAATGTATAGTATATGTGAATAAAGATGTACCCATCTTTAATCACTTCGATAAATAATCCTACCGACCGCTGCAATGACGACAAACACACGTCGGCGCGTGGTCCGCCTTTGCTTTTCGAATAAATTAATGATATAAATTATGTATAATTACTTATCAAAAATCTATTCTAATAGAAATCTAGATCTATATATTACCTATCTTTAACAATAAATCACAAGTTGATTTTAATAGTAGGTATATAAAATATTTCGATCATAAATTCTAAAACGTATCATTTTGAAATAATATCTTTATCGTGAAAAGTTTCTGCTATTATGTTTTCAGCTTAATAGAAATCTAGGTAGGAACCTGAAGTAAAAAACGATGATGCCTGCAAAAGTGCTAGACTGTGTCGCCTATAGAACCATCTATCACCTATAGAATATCACATAAACGAATTCGCATCTTCAAGGATCTGAGTGCCTGAAGATCTGAGAGGATACCTATTACTGGGAATTTCAGTCGTAATCCTATTTAATAATATTAATTTAGTTCACGAGGGCATAGATGGCAAATGCTATAATATATAGTACAGATACGACGTATGCCTATATTCTTAGTTGCAACCTCGACTCCTTGACCTAAACTCTTTCGAGACCCCTCGAATTTCCCACGAAAAGTTTTACCTCGTGTTTTGTATCTTAAATAGATATTTGGGAGGTTCCTCAATTACGTCGTCAGTACGAGGAGATTTTCATCCAACAAACCGTCACACGCATGCTTCCTTCAGAAGCTGTCAAGGAATGTCAATGTACCTTGAGTTGACAGTTCTGTTGACTGAGGAATCCTCGACTAGAGAAAACTTGAGGTAATTTTACCTAAAACTCGGGCTATGATTTGGCTCATAACCGGCAATTTGTGAGTGGTATAAAGGTAGGTGTTGAAAAACATCGTTTCTAATGTTTTCAAAACAAATACTGCCAATTACACCTATCTAGCACTTTTGCTATCAAACTACATAATTAAGGGCTGGTATCGACTATAGAATGCTAATAAATCGTATGCCTCCTACCGTTAACTTCCGACTAGCTTCAGCACGCGGCTTCGCTCGCGTTGTGTCGAAATAAAAAGTATCCTATGTTATAAATTCTGATCATATTCTATCTATTTATATTTACCAAATTTTATCAATAATGATGTAGAAGTCAGGACGTTATTGAGTAAAAAAATAATATTATCACGATTGTAATCCCTAAGTACGGTAGACAACTTCTCAGATATCCAGGCTCTTATAGCCTCGAAGATCTGTAAAGGGGCTAGTCATTACACTGCACATGCCCACATTTTGCAGTAGTGAGCATTCCATACGTGAGGAGTAATTGAGTAAATTATTAGTAAGATAGCTATTTACAGTAGATAGATGTATTTACTGCATGATTTTACAATTATTCAACTTAGATTAAGCAGGTCGTCTGAAAAAAATCGTTTAATTGATAAGACCGCCTATTGTAACACGCATCATCTGTAGTTGCTTACATTGTGTTACAATAAAGAGCATTTTTTAAAGATAAAGATATTTATTTGCTTAAACATGTGTTTACATTTTTTTATTATAATTATCGCATTAATGGCTGCCAGCCTTTTTAATGCACGCGCACTTATTGCTAAGCGAACACTTTTTCATTGCCTTGCCTATTGCTTATTTGTTAATGTAGCGAATGTTGTGCATGTTAGTTATTTAATTAGAAAATTATAACGTTGATAAAACCTCGGCGAGGTCAACATTACGATTATATTCAAGGATGAAGGAAAACATCATCGTAACAAAAGTGGTACTTACAGCCTGTTATTATAAAACCACGTATACACTACTGAACATTTTGTACAGCAACATGACGCGCAACATTTTATGTGACGCGGGACCATCGACCACACAGCCTAGACTACATGGGCTACAGATCCCGTTTAAACCACCGAGCGCGATTCACGACGCGCCCCGCGGCGTACTGTGACATTGAACCGGCCAATCAGAATGCATTATTTACCACTCCCCCTGAACCGCACACTTCAACGTTGTGACAGAATTGTTTGTTTGAAGAAATCAAGCCATGGTGTCTATTGGGCTATTTGGTCAATGCGCGACGATATTTCGATCTTTCTATAAACACTGAGTAGTGTGGCCTGTTAAAAGTTACACAACATTGTCCCCGAGACATTCACGTAGTTGTTGACATGTCTCTCCATTTGTCCCATAGTGTATTAGTGGCTTAAAACTCTATTCACCTTCGGCAAAATCGCTTGAAGGTTTTTTCCCTATCCGTTCAGGATAAACGTTATGACGGGGTTTTACCTTAGTTTATTATGAACCGGGCTTTCTAATAAAAAGGATAATCGTCTCGATTGAGTTTCGCTTACATTATTTTTTTATGTTTGACCACATGCATTATATTTTTACGAATAATAATAGTGTTGACAATTAGACCCAAGGTGGTCACATTTAAATCTTATTTATGTAGGACTAATAGTTCATTCATAGAACTCAAAAAACTATATTGTCTGACTTTTCGATTGGTCGAAACATTTCCATGTTGAAGTCAGTGTTTTTTGTTTTTAAACGTAATTATGACGTCATGGTAGAACATACTTCTTATAGTTGAGTAGCCTCATCGCTGAATAATATAATTATTTAATTATGTACTTACACTCGTGTCGCTGTCGCAATACGATATTTGGTTAATGAGATTAGAATATTCGTACGTACTACGCTCGTCTGTTAAGAAAGTAAACAGTCTTCGAAAACGATTCAAAAATAATGTTTCAAGGTCACACCTTGTAGTCGATGAGATACAAATACAAACGCAAATTGGTTGCGCATGACATGATCTTATATAAGAGTAAGAATTTGTCGTAGTCCGTTCGTAAAATCTGGCAGATTGTGATGTGCCCAATAATTATTTACTTATAGAAATCCCCGAAACACAATCTTTAAGAGGGTGCAGAGGGAGCTTCAGAGGAACAAAGTTGCGGGTTTAGTATAAAGTGGCCGATAAATCAGTAGCATCTCTTTTAGCTGACACGAAAGTGACAAATACAAAACATGGGACCTTGCTAAAATGACAGGAAATAATGCCCATTAGTGTATAAAACATGACTAGTATACATGAATCATTTCTACGCAAACGTAATCGCAGGTAAGCTGTAGCCACATTCATTTTCAAGTGAATTTCCCTTGGGATGCGACTAATGTTCCGCACGCTAGCATGTGCGTGCTAAAATTAGCTTGCATTTCGTGAGTGTCGCTGTTTCTATGCGCCTACTAGTACATGTATTACGTAAGATACGCGTTGATCGCTGTGTCGTATCATCCGCACTAAACACTTCTAATTTAAAGGAATGGCAGAGTTTCCGCGCATAAGTGAAGAGCCTAGACTAGTGTATCTTGATTTTAACATTGGACGGCTTGTCGTTCGTATACGTATCGCGCGCGGCTTTCGTGCGGACCAATGTTTGATGGTTTACCTTGCGCGATGGTATAGCAGCTTTCGTTCTAGACAAACTCTAATTCTACTTCACCTATGCTCATGGATACCTAACTCTATTTTCTGGAACTGGGAATAACATAGCGACGAACTTCTTGAATCAGCTATTAACCGTTGAATCAGTATTTTGCTCGTTGGTTTTAACAGTGTGTCACAACGGTTACGTCTATTTTTACTAGCGTCCGCTAACGGGTTAGCGTTTCTACCGGAATAAAATAGCACGTCTATATCAAGTAGCCGCCCCGTTGCATAAGAAAGAACAATCATGTCTCAGTATTATTAGCTCCTGATTGTCTTAGATTTTTGAATCTCTTGTTTTTGAATCTCTTGTGTATCGTAATCTCAATGAAATTGTTTCAACAATTTCGGAATGATTGAATAACAAACTTTGCATTTAGTATGAGTATGTGCGAAAATGGAACACATACCTACAGGAAATACCATATACAAAGAAATCGAGAAATAAATAGACTTGAACTGTAATTCCCAGGCATCGTTATCGTATTTCCTATACGCAACGCTCTGGCGTGACATTTTATCAAGCTCATTTCATAACAGACTACAAAAAAAAATGCTAAAAAGGAGCAGGTTCTCAAATTTTCAACGAATACCGATTGCTTCGATTTTAATGATTATCTTGTACGCTGATTATCAGACTACACTGTAGCCCTGTAGGTAGAAGATGACTCCTAGGTAATCATAGAATTAGTACTTTTCTATTTAAAAATCTAAAATAGCAAAATAAGCTGGTAAACTTATAGCACTAACATTAACTATTGCTGAATACAGGGCGTATCATAGTCATTCGTGCTTCGTGAAAATCAGGATCAAAATTTAAATTCCTCAAACATGAAGTCGGGTTTTTTTAGTTTTTAAAACGTAATTATAATGTGTATTGTGTACTTTGCTCACGCTTATCTCGCGAACTGTAACAGTGTGCCTGGCTAGATAAGTGATACCAACAAGTGATGTGATAATATAATCCGGCAGTACTCGAAAGATTAATATTTTCACCTTTATTTGTAGCGAAATCTTCACGCATTGAGCATGCGTGAAAATTCGCTTACAAATACGACGGGTGGACGAAATAGGGACAGTTTCAAAGCAAAGGGCTAATAACTGGCTTTAACTGAAACAAAATAATAATAAAAATGTATTTAAAAAAATTAAAAAAAAAAATGGCAGTCGAAACCGATAACGGCCCATTTTAATTTTAAACCATCTCTTTAAGATTTCTATTACGATACTTTTGTCATCATTTCACAGTGGTTGAGCATAGGGTGCGCGGACGCAAATGGTGCGTGTTCGATCGCCCGCGATTCTAATGTTTATAAATTTACGTAATAATACATACAAATATTTTTAATAAAAATAATCCATTTTGATAGGAGTCAACAACAAACAATCATCGGTTTGTTTTGGTATTGTGCTCTATCCTTGCGCGAAATTACTATAAGGAATCACTTACTTTATTTTCTATTCGTGCAAATAGTTTCGTAATCGGAAATCTAAGAACTTTGCACTGTAGTATCATTGCACTCGCATTAAAGGTTAAACTATTTAAAATCACGCCCGACATAACTACCTGCAGTGTGTTCGGCTCGGTAACCCGCTATATTAAGACTCAATAATGTCGACCTTTCGTAGGTTTCTTCGATTGAGTGAATTATATTATCCTACAATACAATGCGCCTACACCAGTTTACGGTGTCTAGTAGGGGTAGATAACCCCCCTTTTACCGTTGTGACCTACGACACCATTACCTAAGTTTTTGTCTTCGAATTATGATGGATGGTGATTAAAGCAAGCATTTAGGGTCCTGTTACCACTGAAGCTTTAACCACTGGTTAATTTTCAAGCTTGTTTTTAAACGTATTCTATAAACTCTTACGTTCCCAGCCCCTGATTGCGTAATTTTTGTTGCAATCAAGCACAATCAGTTTCTATTTCAAACCGGTAACATATGGTGGCATCTGCAGTTGCTAACAAAGCTTGAGTGCAACTATAACCATTTTTTACATAATGATGATTGTTTCTATCGATACTTTACAGGTTTCAAATAGAAATTGATCGCATCAAAACAGTACGTCATTGATTCTGCTACCATTATAGAAACTATGACGTGATGCGTAAATTGGTTACGAATAATACGTTTTAAGACGATTCCTCTATCAATCCCTGGATTTCTACTCTTGAAAACGATCAACGATGTATCGCGACAAACACCACATTATTTCCGACTATATTTTGAAAAAATATAGAACGACAATTGTTGGGCCGAATATCTCTAAGTACAGCCACTGTCGTAGATAATGACAAATCGTTTTGCAGAGTAAGGGCCCTGGTTAGTTATATCCATCAAAGTTCTAACGTATCCTTTTATCTATTACAGTGACCATGAAGGAGGCAACGTATCTGCCCACACCTCCCATCTGGTGGGATCTGCGCTCAGCGATCCCTACCTGTCTTTCGCGGCCGCGCTCAACGGTTTAGCCGGTCCCCTGCACGGGCTGGCCAACCAAGAGGTAATGTATAACTGTACAAATAATCCCGATGTTTATGTATCTGAAGTTAGCTGACAAGGTATAGCTGCGCGATTTTACGAAATTTCCTAAAATGTAAATGCATAGTGATGCGCATGCGCAAACGTTCGCATAGCTAACTGCAGAGCCACAAACATGAATGGGACAACTGTAGTTCTTATGGTAGAAGGGCCATATTGTATTGACAATATGAAGATTTATTTTATTTTACTTTCGATAGTTGTTTTTGATCAATTGAAAATTGTGTACAAAAACATAAACTTATCCTAATAAGATTTGAGACTTCAGACGAGGCGCACTCTATGTTCTTTTCTGTCTCGATCGATCGAGCTTATGTGGGATCTATATAAAACTCTTACGTTACTAACTTTCTGACAGACTGATCTCTCAACGCACAGCCTAAACCACTGATCTTTGAAACTCGAAATTTGGAGGGTGTATTTATTCTCTTTGGTGTGTAAGAGTGCACTAAGAAATAAATACCCAAAATTCTAAGGGGGTTGCAACAGAAATTGAAGTCTGTTGGAAAATAAGTCCACGTGAACGAAGTCGAAGCTGTGAACAGGAACTAATTTAAAACACCCATTCCACTTTATACGACTACACGTGTGTAACGTGCATAACTTTCGCTTACCAAGTGTGCGATTTTGCCTTTATCGTTCTTCGTCACCTCTAGATGACATTTTACGATAGCGAGGCATATAGTTGTTCATAACCGATTCATAAAAAACTTGCATTTATCTTATACATAATCTTTGTTTTTCATGCGATCCATCTTGCATATCACATTTTTTAACTCGAATATTGAAAATATTTTGAGTAAAGTGTATGTACGTAAATGTTATCATGAGTCTTAAAATAAGACAGGTTAATCTATCTTATTTCTGTTTCACTCTAGTAGGTAATATATTATATTATTGACTGAAAGGCTATAAGATATTAAAATATTTTTCTAGAAGACATGATGATATTCTGTCTAGAGTCATAAACTCTTAACTATTTGATTTACTGTCGAAGGAAGTTTTAAATTGATAGCATTTGCTTATAGGAGGAACTGACTATAGATAGTATCCCCTATAGGGGATCTGTTGTTCTCCAGTCACGGAATCCTACAACTAGTCGCATTTTTTAATTCGTCTATAATAGCCTTCTATTTCTTCTTTACTTTAACCTTCGTCGCTACGCCTACAACAATTTTACCAGAGTTACATCGAAATCAGATGAATGGTCATTTTTGTATGCCACTAGTTTCGCTACTTTTATAAAATGTAGCTTATTTGTTATTCCAGGTATTAGGCTGTTAAATTTTCAAATACGATCCAAACCTCCTTAAAAACTTTCTGATTTATAATATTAGTGCGATTGAGATTTAATCTTTGCTAGAAGGTACTTACTCACTTCAGAGTATCTAGAACTCCATACACCTTACAAGCCTTAGAATTTACAATTCTCCTACCAGATTCCCAGTTTCCAAAACTAAATGATTTAATATTATTGTTGCTTTTCAGGTTCTAGTCTGGCTCGAGAAACTGCGCAAACAGGTCGGTGACAACTGCACCGAGGATCAAATGAAGGAGTTCATTTGGAAGACGCTCAAGTCTGGCCAAGTGGTGCCCGGCTACGGACACGCCGTGCTCAGGAAGACTGACCCCAGGTGTGTGACTTCTTCTATATATAAAAGACTAGCTTCCTCGATACTTGGATAAAAAGTATCCTGCTATGTATATTCGAAGTTTCATCATTCAATGAACCATTACCTTTTCTCTAGCCGAAGTCGGATGAAAAGACACATTTCAATCTTATCTAACCCTTATCCCATTCCATGTTGGGACGGCACAACATTTAGAAAAAACTTGTTGGATAGTTTTACAACAGGCAGCATTTTTAATCATCACTAGCAATCAAGTGCCCTTGCTAAGAGTAAATGCACCTCTCCACAGGTACACATGCCAACGCGAGTTTGCCTTGAAGCATCTGCCGAACGACCCCCTATTCAAGCTGGTCGCTACCATCTACAAGGTGGTGCCTCCGATCCTCACCGAGCTGGGCAAGGTCAAGAACCCCTGGCCCAATGTGGACTCGCACTCTGGTGTCCTGCTACAGGTACTTAATAGCTTATGTCTAGCAAGGGAAAATGGAACAAGAGCTCGAACATTATTATATTCTTCATTTTATAAGAGCAACACATGAATAAAAATATAGGATCACGACTGTAATCCCTAAGTACGGTAGACATCCTATCAGATCTCCATACATTTAGATCCTTTGAAGGTGTCTAGTGGGGGTAGTCAGAGGCGCGTCCAAACATTATGTTTGGCACATGCCCACATTTTGCAGTAGTCAGTATTCCATATGTGACAGGTTGCAAGCCCATCGATCGCCGCTTATAAGAATACTAACTGGTTTCCTCACGATGTTTTCCTTCACCGTTTTGAGCACGTGTTTTTAATGCGCATATAAATTTTCGAACAGAAAAATTAATTGATGCACGCCGGGATTCGAACACACGACATTCAGATTGAAAGTCGAGGTACCTCCCACTCGGCCAACACGGCACATGAATAACACTAAATTGCTACCCAACATTTTTGAAGCAAATTCGGGTCCTAATAAATTGACATCGACTGGCCTCACAGCCCAGTTGGTAGTAACTCTGCCTTTACCACTGTAGGTTGCGGGTTCGATTCCCACCAAGACAAAACATTTGTGTGTACAACAATGTATACACAAAAAAAAATAGGTGTAATTGTATCAGTATTCTGTATCCCATAATACAAGCTTTGCTTAGCTTGGGGTTTTATCTCATCCGAACTGCTTTAGCTCTGTCTGCTCACTGTTTTCTGATTGTTCCAGTATTACGGCCTGACCGAGATGAGCTACTACACGGTAATGTTCGGCGTATCTCGCGCTCTCGGCTGCTTGGCGCAGATGATCTGGTCCCGCGCCCTCGGCCTGCCCATCGAGCGGCCCAAGTCACTCTCCACAGAGCTCCTCATCAAACAGATCGGCAAGTAAAAGCCGCCGACACCAAAAGCACGAACGAACTACATACTTGTACAGTTCGATCACAACACCAAGTCTATAGTCCACTTTACAAAAATCTTCTCTTTATTCGTATTAAGTAATTAGTTAAGCGTAAGTGATACTTTTGTTATTGTTATTATTGTTGGATTATAATGCTTTCGTACTTAGCTATGTGATTTATATTGGAAGTTTTTTTAATTGTTTATTAATTGTATTTATAAATTATGATTTTTATTATATTCATGTTTATTTACATTTTACATTTGACTATATGGTGTCGTGATTCAACTACGTTACTCGCATAGTTGTTACGAAGTTATCAATACCAAACGATCGTGCTTAAAGAACAATACAATATATTGTAGGAATTTTCGTAGAATATTTATTAGACTGTAGGTATGCTGTGCATACTTTTCCGTCTCGGTGAATGGCCAATTGTGCAATATTATGTGTGCATAATAATCTATCAAACATCACGTAACTGAAACACTTGCAGCTATTCAGTATTTACCACTTGTTGGCCATTGGTCATTTAATACAATATTCAATAATATTATAAGCAAAATCATGTACTGCTACTTGTGAGTAGAGAACGTGTGGCTGCTGATTAATTAAAAATCAATCAATATACTTCGCAAAGCTTTCCTTTGCATCGTCATTCTATTTATTTGTAAATCGTTGCTTTAGCTGTACTGTAATTTAATTTTGAGTTACCAAAGTGTTGAAGTGCGAGTAAAAAAAGTACTTGTAAGGTATTTATTTGTGAAAGAGCTGTTTGCAATGTAGTGTGCGTGAATATTTTGCCATTCATTCATGTTCGGCTAACATAATCGTTGAAATGATTTGTTTTTTTTTAATGGTATCGTTAGTTGTTTTAACGGTATGTAGCAAATAGCGTGGTACGTAAATGTAGCTGGACATCGTATCTTGATTGGACAAAGTCACGGAACTATACAAATTGACAATACTTAAATAAATGGTATGGTGTAGTACATTTTGTATTTTATTTTTTATGTCTCCTTCCATCATCCCTGACATACCCTTTACTCCTACAATGACATCAGCCGCCGGTACTAAGTACTGTACCATAGCACACCAATGTATTATATGGTGAAAAGCAATTATTTGTCACTCACGACGCTTTTCTTTTTTACCAACTATAAAACTTTCCTATTCGAAAGATTTCAGTGCAGGTGTGAAACAGGTTTTATCATTATCTTCCTTACACAAGAGACTTCAGCTTACAATATAGTGAGGCCTCCTTAGCGCGTTCAATTGCGTTGTCGCAACAGATCAACGCATTTATGTATACCACACCCGACAACGCAAAGCACTAATAAAGCCGCAATTACATTGTTATGTCGGGGCGTGTCGTGGCTCGATATCGTATCCATACATTTAGTATGATTTAAATTATATTACTAAAGTTTAGCGTCCCGACACGCTGACTTTTAGTAAAATAAATCTAATCATAATAATTATACATAAGACGCGATACGACACGCCCCGACATAACAATATAATTGCAGCTTAGGGCTTCTTTTAGGTGCGAAACGTGCCTCATAGTTTACTTATGTTACACAGATGGCGAACAAGTGGCAGGAAGGGAAGAGATGACTATGCAATAAAGAGATTTAAAACAAAGATATATACACACAATTGGTAATGTTTTATTAACAAATAAAATAAGGAATTCTTATTCTAGCGATATAACTAAGCACTAGAAGATTCTAACTTAACATTGTAAATAGGTACATATATTTGGTTGATCTCATAAAATATAGACTCGCCCTAAATGAACACAAATTGTTTGTTTTTATTTAAAAATACAAAACTGATTCATCAAGTCAAAAATACATTGCTGAACATATGATAACATATCTATATCTCATGGAAATTTTACTAAATTAATGATAAAAGTATACATGCGGGTCATCACGTCAAGACCGTCAAGTATCTAAATTCATAAAGGCCAATTGAAACTATCTGATTAAATGTAACATAAACATACAAGTGATTATGTTTTTATTTGGGTATATATTATTAAATTTTTCTTGAGGTCCCATCCAACTTTATGTGAAGTGTGCCACACAATACATACAATACCTACACGCCTCAATTTAGAGTAGATCAAAAATGTTTGACCGACGCATGCGCGAACTACAAACATTTTTTACTCTATGGATCGAGACAAGCATAACCTACCACGCGCGAAGCATGCGCAATGCGCGATATTCGCGCGTATCACCATTTTCTATTAAGAGGCTCCCAGTCGCTGATTGCTCTTTTTCGAAACGAAAAAAGAAATACTTCTGAACAAGCCACATCTCCTATTTTTATAAGTATATTACTTCAGGTTCCTACCTAGATTTCTATTAAGCTGAAAACATAATAGCAGAAACTTTTCACGATAAAGATATTATTTCAAAATGATACGTTTTAGAATTTATGATCGAAATATTTTATATACCTACTATTAAAATCAACTTGTGATTTATTGTTAAAGATAGGTAATATGTAGATCTAGATTTCTATTAGAATAGATTTTTGATAAGATACATAATTTATATCATTAATTTATTCGAAAAGCTAAGGAGGACCACGCTCCGACGTGTGTTTGTCGTCATTGCAGCGGTCGGTAGGATTATTTATCGAAGTGATTAAAGATGGGTACATCTTTATTCACATATACTATCACTACATAGTATAAAGCAAAGTCGCTTTCCGCTTCCCGCGTCTGTATGTCTGTATGTATGTTTGCTTATATCTTTAAAACTACACAACGGATTTTGATGCGGTTTTTTTTAATAGATAGAGTGATTCAGGAGGAAGGTTTATATGTATTAAACCCGTGCGAAGCCGGGGCGGGTCGCTAGTACATTATAAAATAGGAGATGTGGCTTGTTCACAAGTATTTATTTTTTCGTTTCGAACAAAAACAATCATCGACTGGGAGCGCCTTAAATAAATATTTGTGGACATTATCACACAACGCCATTTAGCCCCAAACTAAGCCTAACTGTTGATTTATAGGGTTCCGTACCCAAAGGGTAAAAACGGGACTAAGAGCTTGCTGTCCATCTGTCTGTCACAGGGCTGTATCTCATTACGTGATAGCTTGTTGAAGCTAGTAGATTGTTGACATTTTCACAGATGATGTATTTCTGTTGTCGCTATAACAACAAATACTAAAAACAGAATAAAATTAATATTTAAGTGGGGCTCCCATACAGCAAACGTGTTTTTTTTGCTGTTTTTATAGATAATGGCACGGACCCCTTCGTGCACGAGTCCGACTCGCACTTGACCGGTTTTATTACTCACATATACGTGATAAAGACCCGTGTAAGAACCTAAAGTTATAATAAGACGCTTCTATAAACTAGTAGGCGAATGAAATGGTTCAATTTTCTTCTTAGTGCCATGCCATATGGTCAAACTTACTAATCAAACAGGTAAAACAGGAATGTATGTTTATATATCTTGCTCCTGTATACTGCCCTATGTACTCTATATTGGCCATAGATAAACAATATCTCTGGTTGACACAATTCATAGATTGACTATTTTTTACTATTTTCCGAATTACCACAATATTATTATATTAGCCTTAAGAAATGCCAACAATAAACAACTTTATGACATAAAAAGGCAAAATTGTTAACTAGCTTCTACTTATCATTATCACACTTATTTTGTACATACAATCATCATAAGAACTGTTTGAATAGAAACATTATCAGAATGTTTCTTTACTTGTTCGATTTACTTAGCATCGTCTGCCGTATTTTTTGTGCTTAAATTACTTTTGCTGACGTCTGTCAATTTGGCCATAGACAACTTGGTGGATAAAGATGTGTCTTTATTTGGAGGTAGCGGCATTTTGACCAAAGACGGCTCCGGTTCAATGGTGTAGTCTTTATCTGTTTTCTCGTATTCCCCGAACTCTTCGATGTCTGCGAACGGATGTTCCGCATATGGTTCTATTATGCTGTCGAATTGGATTTCCTCGTCGATCATTTTTTCTACGGAGATTGGTTTGGCGACAATTTTGCTGCTTTTAATGCGCCATTGATCGCACATTAGGAGATGCTTCGATAAATCCCAGCCTGAAAAGGTATGAATATTATAACCTGGATGTATCTTTTATCTTTTTTTTTGTTGAATTTATTTATTTTGTTACTTATATAAGGTAATTAAATTTACATCCGTTTTTAATTTATTATTGTGGTGGTTTGAATAAACGTTCCTCATTCTTTCACTTACAAGTATTGTTCTAAATGGTATGATAGCCATTAAAAAAAATAAACCCACCCGTAGCTTTGCTAAGCCATCAGTTTTTTTTCTTTCAATATTGGTGAACATTATCACACATCCACCTAGCCCCAAACTAAGTAAAGTACTATGGGAACAAGGCAACTGATACAATACTTATTGCATAATCTTATTATGTTATTCCAGGACGTTGGCTATTTATATTCCAAACTTCATCCAAATCTGTTTAGGCGTGACTGAGGCACAAACATCCTTGCAAACTCTTGCATTTATATATTGATTGATATATAATGAATGGCGGGTATAGAGAAAAAGGGTTGAAGTCAGGCAGGCGGCCGGTTGTAAACATAAGCCAAATCCTCTGCACAACATGTTGTCGCACATTAAATGGGAAAAAGAGGAGAAATTTATGATAATGATAATTACTAATGGCTTAAAAAAGATCTTCGGTCCATAACTATTATGTCTCTTCTTATTATGTCTATCTTTTTTTCGGTTCGGTCCATAACTCGTACCGTAATTACCTTTTTTTTTTCGGCGTTTCGATTATGTCACAATAGCCATGGTAGCGGGCAGACAGAAGGTAATTACGTGATAAAGACCCGTGTAAAAAACCATAGTTACGTCTTCTAATCACGCTAGACAATAATCATCGGTCAATTCATTTGGCCGCATTACCTGTTTGAACAAGTCCAGCGCTGACCCTCGGCCATTCCTTCTGCACGATCTTATCGAGGTACTTCATGAGTTCGTACGATGGATCGTACGCGAATCTGCAATCCGGTATATGCGCCTCGTGCCTGCTCCATTCGACAGATTGCAGGGTGCGGCACACTTGAGCGAAAGGCCTCAGGTCCTGGTTCTTGTACACGGGCTGTAAACGCAATAGAATGAATAAGGGTGCACATTGGCGGACGGGACGGCAGAAGATTGATGAAATATATACCTTACTACCCGCGACAGACGTTCTGTCCAAATTTCGATAATCTTATGAGATTATCGAGTAACTTCACTTTGCTGTGACGACTGATGTCAATATGGATGTCACATTTTTGCACACCAGCGCCATCTATACCAACATCATCTCTTATGCGATTTTTTATAATTTAGTCTATGTTTTATTCGGGCGTTATATCTACATCTACAACAAATTTCATCTTAATCCGTTTTGTCGTTTAGGCCTGATTGAGGAACAAACATACATACAAACTAACAAACTTTCGCATTTATAATATTATTAGGATTAGGATTTCATTTGGATAACTCATCAACTTCCTGCCCTTACCCCACCTATGTGGAGTCGGCACATGTGTTCTTCTTCCATTTTTACCCATATCATCGTTCACACAGTCCATCCATCTTTTCTTAGGACTTCCTCTACGTTTACATCCATCCACATTAATTCCTAAACTTAGAACTTACCAAAGGTTCATCATTGATAGCACAAGTGATGATAGAGAGTAGAGTCGCGTGCAAATATCCGCATAAAACATCATCTACTGTGGCACCTTCTTTGAGCAAGACGTGCATATTTCTCCTCTGTATATTCGGCACTAGAATGTAATTTCTGTAATCGTATATCTGACTAAGCTTTCTCAATTTTTCCGCTTCGGGATTTTCACTGAACACTTTGCTTAGTGACTGTCCTAGTTTTATTCTAAAACCGCTTAGTTTTAAATCTGCAATGGAAAATGTTCATCGTTATGTTAATCCAACAAAAATATATTAAAACTTCTGCGTAACTTCGCAAAGAAAATATATTAGAAAATTTGTTTTTTTATTTAACCCGGATAAAAAATTTAAATCCTGTATTTTTTCTCTCATTTAAGCATTATCCCTTACAGGCTGAAAAAAACTGGCAACCCTAGTAAAAACATTACAATAAGGGTAAAATAGGGTTACCTAATATACATGGTCCCAATTGATAGAATATGATCGGCTCGCTACGATTGATGTCGCAAGGCGTCGCGACTACCTCTCGCCTTAGGTACTGGTCGATGGCCAGAAGGAACCGAGGCTCGTTTAGAGTGCGAAGGCACACCGCGCGTACAGCGAAGTAGTTGAACATCACGTGCAATACCATCATCGTCATGAACACCAACAGCGAGTTCCTGTATAACAACAGTTCTAAAGGTAGAGACAATTGCCTGAGCACGCTATTATTGTATCGACAACGTATCGTCCAAATGTCAAAACTGACACTTTTTATACAGTAAAAGTGTCAGTTTTGGCATTTCTATACGTTGTCGATGGTGTTTATTATCCCCCTGAGCCTAAGTATGCTAGGTATGCATCGCATTACGACATCTAGACTTTTGAATTTGTATGAAAACGGTTGTGCCAGAAACATACTTATCATACGCTGCATACTCAAAGCTAATTCTATTGTTTTCATACTAATCAGTCAAGTTACCCTATTTTCAAACTACAGTCGTTATCGAGTATCGTAAGCTATTTTTATAAGATTTTAGTTCAGTGTAGTTACCGTTAGAGGCGCTGTGCTGGATCCTATACAAATAGCTGATGATCTCGATAGCGACTGTAGTTTGGAAATCTCATAATAGGGCTATAGATGTCATAATGTGTTGCATACTTGGGCTCTGTCTCTACCTTAGTCTTACTAAATTATAAATCCGAAAGTTTTTGTTTTTTTTTCATAATGATACTTGGAATATACAAAGCCTTTGCCCTGAAATAGCAAATATACTACTTTTTATTCTGGTACCACGCTTATTGAAACTAGTAACACCATATACATTACACATTTCCCATCGGGGATCGAACCCGTCTCTTGCGTCTTAGGATGCGTTTCGACTGACGCAGAACTGTACGAGCGGAGTGGAGAAGAGCGAACCGTGAATTGACCAATCAGATTGCTCGAAATAGTTAACCCTAAAATTTCGAACCCTGTAATTGATCAATTAACGGTACGCTCCTCTCCATTCTACTCAGCTCCACGTCACTGGAAACGCAGCATGAGCCGGGCCTACATCTGGTCGTGAAATGAAAATGTTGTTCACCCAAATGTAGTGAGGATGAGGAGCGCTGTCACCGAAGCGACTAGATTGACAGCTGTCTCTTGCGCGGAGTCCTTAGCGGCCACGTCGGCCAGGTTGCCTGTCAACGCGTGGTGCTGAGTCATCGCCACTCTTGTAGCGCCACCTGTTATCACAAATTAAATAATGACGTTTTAAAAACTATAAAAAATTAACCGACGGAAATGTTTCAACCAATTGAAAAGTGAGGTTTCAAGAGTTGTTCGTTTTTTGAGTTTTATAAAGTAATTATAAGTAATTAAATGGGACCAACTTAGGACTATTCTATACACAATAGAAAATAAAAATTATTAAACTTGGAGCACCAGGCAAAAAAACGGTCTTTAGATCTCTGTTACCAGCATAGTCCACCATAGTTTATACCAACTGTACCTGTTGTAAATGGGGTCTATTTTAAGTGTAACTTACCTGCAACTCCGACAATTGCTTTCATCACTGTGCTGATGCACAAAGCAAAGGAGGCATACACTTTGAAGAATGGTAAGGCAATTTCAATGCACATCGCTGCATTGTTCAAAATGTCTGCATACATCCTCCATTTTTTACTGTATGCATCCAGGTAAGTTCTAAAAATATTAAAATAACATAAGCACTATCAATTGAAACTTAGTGAGTACAATAGCGCTCATAATTAATTTTTAGGGTTCCGTACCCAAAGGGCAAAAACGGAACCCTATTACAAAGACTTTGCTGTCCGTCTGTCTGTCACAGGGCTGTATCTCATGAACCGTGCTAGCTAGACAGTTGAAATGTTCACAGATGATTTATTTCTGTTGTAGCTATAACAACAAATACTAAAAACAGAATTAAACAAATATTTAAGTGGAGCTCCCATACAACAAACGTGTTTTTTTGCCGTTTTTAAAAGATAACGGTACGGAACCCTTCTTGCGCGAGTCCGACTCTCACCTGGCCGGTTTTTAAATACATCTTTTAATGAATATACAGAAAAGAAGACTGTCAACTTGTACATAAGACGAAACACAAGAAGCGTTTAACTGTCAATGCTACTTGTGGTGGTACTAGGTGTCTAACTTAGATAATCTATTAAGAATGTCTTGACGTGCTACGCAAACACTACCATGTTGCAGGTGGTAGTTTAGTAGTTACAGTTATTATTATACTGTCTCACTGCTGGGCAAAGGCCTCCCTCATCATCTTCCACCTTTTGTAGTCCAGTGCTATCTCCTATCAATCATGTTGGAAGTCATCCATGTCATTACGCCAGCGCTTTTTTAGGCTGCCTCGGCGTCGTTATCCATCATCATGTTATCATGGATATTGTGTTATGGCATTGAATTCAGTTTAGGCACGTTGATTCTATAATAGTTACCATGAAATTGATGGATGATTGTTACGAAATAAGCTAGCTTGTTGTCTGTTTGTGTCTGTTTTCAATATTCACTTTCATCATCATTATTTCAATACATCGTTAGGTCATCACTGACTCAACAATGGCATACAATCTTGCATACAATAGTTATAATCAGTGAAAAGGTTTACCCATGTGAGTATGCAAAGAGTATTCTGCCAATATGCCCGCAGCCATCTTTAAGAATCCAGGTGATTGTGGCAGCTAGCGGCGTAGCATTCACATCACCTACTCCCACACCTCGTAGCACTTCTTGAGTTGCTAGAATACCTGAAAAATGCAGGTATATTGCATATGATTAACTATTTCCCCATTGCATTTGACTGGCCTCACCGCTCAGTTAGTATTAACTCTGCCTTCTGTGCTGTAGGTTGTGGCATCTCCAACAAGGACAAGCATTTGTGTGATAAACATAGATGTTTGTTCTGTGCTGGGTGTTATAATGTATCATAAGTATTTATTTACAAAAAAGTATTTTATCAGTTACCTAGTTCCTATGGTACAAGCATTGGTTCATTTTGCTAGCAGCTTACCTTGTAAATACATTCTTATGATACATATAACATGCAGACACAGCACAAACATCCATGTTCATCACATAAATGTTTGTCCCAGGTGGAAATCGAACCCACAAAGGTAGATCTAATATCAACTGAGCTGTGAGGCCAGTCATAATATAGTCATATTATTTTGCATTTATAGATAACTTAAATAAGAATTAAGATGTTGTATAATCACCTGAAATAGTGCTGCAGAAAGCTTGAGCTGTGTCCCATATTTGATATGCAAGGTAGTCTTTACTAACACTTTCCGGGTAGCCTTGCGGGAGGAATATCCTCTGGAACCAGTCGTTTGTACTGCTTGTTTCTCCTGACTTTACTACCACAATACCTGATTGGCCTGTTGGATCAAATATATTTTTTTAGGTTATATTTAAAAAGTTTTTTATTTATTCACAGAACGGGATTATTGATGACGGTATAACATGCGACAAGAAAAAAACTTGAAACACATAAAATGAAATAAACATTTACATACCCGGAGGCTTTATATAAAGCCTTTCCTTCGAAGTGGACCCGTAAGTTTCTTTTAAAACGACTTCACCTTCATGTAATTTACTCATTTTCCAAAAGTTATTTCGAAGGCAATTTATTCGTTGTTCAGTTCGTGGTAGTTCTGCTAGTTTGTATTTGTACGTCCAATTTATTGCTTCTTCTCTTCGTTAAATGAAAAGCAAGCAGCTGTTATTGTTTTTGTTGACGTCTTGCTCAGTCTTACTCGCATTTAGCTATACGACCAAACTTTGACAATGACAGTTCTTCTGAACACATGATATAATTTAGTGCTGAATTAGTTCTTCATTTGTGATTTCACAGATTTTTTTTCTATGTAGTTTTAGATTATATATTATAATATAATATATCTTCGGTCCTACCTATCAGCCTGTTATGATTTCAGCGCAACAAAACCAATTTGTTAAACCGCGGCAGGATTGTTATGATTCTTATTATTCAATTCGATAAAAGTTGTTCACCTCAATATTTTAGAGATTAGAACAATAGTTTATTCTTTAAAAAATTGGTCCAGACAGGACCATCTGGCTACGCAGCAGGTTACAAATTAAGGAACATCGGTAAAAATAAAGAACAAATGAAACACTAAATAAAGTCGCGGAAATTCCGAAAATGTTATCTTTTCAACCAACGAAAAAAAGAGGTATCAATTCGACGCGTATCTATGTATAATTTTGTACAATATGACCGCACATATTTTTTTGTATTCTGTTAGACTCTTCAGTGTAGAGAATAGGCCATTTAAATTGTAGGTAAATAGTTCTTTCATAAAACATATAAACCAATGTCGTCTCTTGACTATTCAATTGGTCGAATGAAACATTTTTTTTAGGTTCCTTTTTATTAGTTTTTAAAACTTAGTACACATGTTGTGCCGATCCCGCTTGAGTGGGGTAAGGGCAGGCAGATGATTTTATCTCTCTCACCATATCATTGCCTTCAGGTCAGACCCTGGACTACAATACAAACTACATAGGTATACAATAAACTACCAACCATTAGTATTTACTGTTTTCATTGACAGTTACCTACAGTTTGGAAGTCAGATGACAATTAATCAATAGGAAGGAAAATTTTAAAATAATGGTCATAGCTTGGGCTTATATACCTACAAAAAATCTAAGTTTCAAACACATACCTACATAATGATTCATGATTTAGTATTTGCAAGACATTAAAATAAAACAAAATGTTTTAGTTAGTAAGAAAATATTTACTTAAAAATTATAGATGGGCACCATAAGTATTTATAAAGATTATGTTAATAAAATACATTTAATACAATACAATAGATTCTAATTTGTAACATAAATTATTAGTATATTAATCAAAATAAAGTTGAGATTTTTATGCTTTTCAAGGCATACTCTTGTACTTAGTAAAGAGGTTGTACAACACTCGCAATGTTGATTTCAGGTCGAGATTCACAATATCTGAAAACCAAACATATAATTATTAGATTTACTTGTACATACATAATTCATCATGGACACTGAGGTATTATGTTATAAATGTTATGTAGATGCCTCAAACTACCCCCATTACACATCTTTAAGGAGTTGAGCACCTGGAGATCTGAGAAAATGTTGGGTTGGGGGCAGGGCAGAACAAGCCATGCACCCATGCTAAGCATCAACTATCTATAGCAGTAGTATAATAGGAAAACTAGTAAACTTACCCTCTGGCCTGGCTTTAGGCTTGGCAAGACCTACATCCTGCATGAGCTCGAACGCAAATGATACATTGTGCACCTTCTGGTCGAAATCCTCAGGAGTGAGGTGAAAGTCATATAACGGCACAAAGAAGCCCTCCAAAAGTCCCATCAGTAACACTAGATCAACTCCATCATGGAATTGCGAGTCCAAGTCTTTAACTTCAAGATTCACTTTGCTCAGGTGTTTGTTCACAAAAGTGATGAGAGATTTCTTCACAACTTGCAACTTCTCTGGGGCGTGGTCAAACAAAGCGTCAAATGCGTCGCGTTCGCATTTCATGCCCAAGTCATCATAGGTTGTTGTGATGGTTTCAATGAAAGTTCTGAAAATATTATAATTGATTAACCAAACTAAAACTATTAATAATATATACAGTCGTGGTCAACTAATTAGGGACATGCAAGATAGTGAAGAACAATAACCGGTTATGTACATACAAATATAAAACCCTATTGATTTCTCAGTAACTATTATTTGCATAATTTGGTCCGATTATTATGCTTTAAATGGCTGTAAATAAAAGAATAAATAAATAGAAAAAAGTATTTAATATCAAAGGTTGAACATGTATTCAATTTTTAAGGTATAATTCTGTAGCTGGACATTTAATTAAGGACAGTAAACTATAATGAAAAATAAAGTTAAACAAAACTAATAATCTGCAGTATTATAATATCTTTGACAGCTCATCTTTGACAGACCATTCCACAGCTCACAAAAAGCTTCATTAAGTTCATCTAAAGTTGTGGTACGATAAGTGGCTACTTTTTTCTTGATTTCGTGCCAAAGGTGCTCGATTGGGTTAAGGTCCGGGCTATTTGCTGGCCAATCTAGCACCGATACTGACTGACTGGTAAGAAACGACTTGACTGAACGGGCGGTATGTTTCGGGTCGTTATCATGCTGAAACGTCCATATAATAGGGAGATGCTCCTCAGCATAGGGAAGCATCGTTTCCTCCAATATTGCCTTGTATTGATGTTGGTCTAAGTTACCCTGAACTTTCCTCACAGGTCCTCCACGTCCAGAAAATGAACCCCACATTTTAATGTTTCCACCGGCATGTTTCACCTGCTTTTTTGTGAATCTTGGATTCATTTCCGCTTTTACTGGACGCCGTACGTATTGCCTTCCATCTGAAGAAATCAAATTAACCTTGGTCTCGTCAGAAATTAATACATGTTGCCATTGGGCGTAGGTCCAATGTCCATATTTACGTGCAAACGCCAAACGAGCATTTCTATGTTCTTTCTTCAACAACGGTACTTTGCGAGCCACTCTTCCGAACAACCCTGCTTCTACCAGACGTCGTCGAACGGTCCTCGCTGAGACACCAGCTCTTGCGTCTGTCCCAAACACTTCGTGTTTAATTAAAATAGAGCCTAGAAACGGATCTTTCTTAGCTAACCTGGTTATCATTCTATCTTCTTGCGGAGTTGTTTTTCTCGATCTTTTTGTTCTGGGCACATTTAAATCTGTGTTATTGCGTCTGACATGTTGCACTTCATTGTATACCATAGTTTTTGAACAATTTAAATGTTCTGCTATCCTTCGGTATGGCCAACCATGCTCGACAACAAACTTCATGATAATTTTTCGTAGTGTTGGATCGCAACTTTCATTTTTACCCATTTTTCTTCAAAATATTTTTCAAAACTTAAAATAAATATCGGGATTGCCGCCAAAACTACCACGAAACAATAAGAGAAGAAGTAAAAAAGTATTGAGATTCAAATTTTGAAAATAGAACGCAATATCTCAGTGTCCCTAATTAAATGGCCAGCCAGCATTATTTGAACAAATAGCACTACGATAATCTATCAGCTATACTGTAAAGAGGTTTAATGTTTAAGAAGTTGTTATTGTTTGTATAATCGGGCACATAAATTACTAATTATTGGTCTATATTTGCTGATGTCATCCTTATCTCCTTATTCATGCAGGAGACTAATATCTAAACTATTATTAAACTAAAAAAGGAATAAGTACAACCTCCAAATTTTCAGCCCAGTGGTTTAGGCTGTATCAACACACAGACCAAAACTAAACCTGGACCAAACCTGGACTGACTGATTGATCTCAATCAGTCATTCAGTAATGCAAGAATTTTATATATTTAGAAGGGGAAAACCCTTTCATTTTATGAGTCCAGGTTTTGGTCTTAGTCAGAGTGCATAAATAGTTACCTGTGTGAAATCTGATTAGGTGTGTCCTTTTTCACAACAACAACATTGACGGTGACATTTTCGGGAAGACGGACCGGTGCCCGAAAGTGACGGGCTAGTGCAACCAACAGATGCAATATAGATACTATGTTCTTTGAATGAATGGAATCCACACTCCATTTAGGTACTGGTTTTGCTGTTCCATATAGTACCTGAAGTAATACAAATGTTGTGGTCAAAAACATACATAACATTTTATACGCTAAAACTTAACAACCAGTTCTAGAAAAGTTAGGTAGCAATATTACATTGTGAACCACAAAACATTATGTTTAACAGGTCAAAGAAGAGCCGTTAATTGCTACCAACATTCACAGCACAAAAGCTCTTTCTTTCAACACAGCTTAAGAAATAAAAATACTTTGTTCACAGCACGCAAAACAATGGCAAGTTTTTGACGCTGGCCCTCCTCCGACTGAGTGACTTCAGCCACATCCAACTTTTTCTCAGTCAGTATTTCCAGAAGTTTTTGAAGAACTTGACCATCATACAAGTCCTCGCTTATGTCTTGCACAATAATCCTCTGCGCAGCAAGCTCATCATTGATCCAATCAATGAGAACTTGAATGAGATCCTTTACCCTAGGATCATCGAGAGATCTGGGTTCGATAATAGCTCTCTCTTCGTTATCATCTGCAAGTATACATTGGAATATTATTTCCCAGTATCAGAGTGGATTTGGATCTGATAAAGGTAATCCAAGTAATAATGTTACTTACTTAGACTGTATTCTTCTGGAGGTATTTCTGGAGCAGTTGGACTCCCTGGGGAGTCAATTGCAAACTTTCCTTCTGCTTGAACATCTTGCACTAAAAATTTCACAAAAGTAATATAAATTTTGGTTAAAAGAGCGACATACAATATGTTACGGTGTTGTAAATAGTTAGTAGGTCATGGATACATAAGTGATGAGGTAATAACTTCCTTCCCACACGAAATCCAAACTGTTAGCAATACTGACTAGAGTATGCGTTTACCTTCCTTCATGCGTTTTTTGCTGCGTCCAATTGTCCCGAACTTGTCCCAGAACGATTCTTCCTTATCATCTTTCTTGGGCAAAACAGGAGTACGAGGGGACTTTGGGCGTGGTGACGACATTTTCCCAACCAAACCCTGACAAGGAAAACAAGGTGTAAAATGAATCACCAATTATGGAATCGTGATTGATATAGCTCGCATTCGCCGCAATAACTTTGGGTTGTTACAAAGAAAGCAAATTGTAATAGAATTTGTTAATGAGGTTCAAAGGGAAATACTTTAGAAAAGTACACAGGAAAGCAGAAATATGTGTACATGTACCTGTCTTTATTTATTTTTATCTCTGACGACTGGTGAATGGACACTGACTGACTGACTGTGTCTGACTGTCTGACTTTTGACTGAAGACTGAAGAGTGAAGACCACAGAGAACTTAAGGATTTGGGGGCACGGCAGTGCCCCCGCCAAGTCGAGCGTTATGGCGGACTTACGTGTCGTGGCGCGGCGCGGCGTGTCGCGCCACTAGCCAATCGCAAGACAGCGTTTGCGACACGACACGACACCCAAATATGTCTCTAACCATACTATATCTGTATGAAAGCGATTAGCTAGTGGCGTGTCGCGCCACGACACGACACGTAAGTGTGTCTCCAGCATTAAGCAAATAGATTAGACCGCAACCTATGATCCCAGCTAGCACACACACACGTGTACACTGTACACGCTCGATCGTCATTTAATTTAAACACATTATAGACTCACTTGGACTCACTCACACACACCGATTCCATTGTGGTGTGTTGACTGTGTTCGTGTGTTGCTAGCTAGTGCTACCGTTATGCCGGAAACACACTTACGTGTCGTGGCGTGGCGTGTCGCGCCACTAGCCAATCGCAAGATAGCGTTTACGACACGACACCCAAATATATCTCTAACCATACTAAATGTATGAAAGCGATTAGCTAGTGGCGTGTCGCGCCACGACACGACACGTAAGTGTGTTTCCGGCTTAAAGGCGGAAACATATTTACGTGTCGTGGCGTGTCGTGACGCTTGCTGTCGTGACGGTGGGTATGCACACTAACGTGTCGTGTCGTGGCGCGACACTCCACTAGCTAATCGCTTTCATACATTTAGTATGGTTAGAGACATATTTGGGTGTCGTGTCGTGTCGCAAACGCTATCTTGCGATTGGCTAGTGGCGCGACACGCCACGCCACGACACGTAAGTGTGTTTCCGGCATAAGCCGTAGGGTATAGGTGTTCTGTGGCTGCTATTGTACTTTGTTACTTTGTTAGTGTAATTTGTCAAATTTTACTTACTTACATCTCTGATCTCAGTTTTGTAGCTGGTCTACATCGTTATCAATAAAACACATTTTACCTGGTAAGTAGTCGAAACCATTACGATAATCACGTATATTTTCATGTGAGAATATTTTTCATTCAATGTGAGCCATTTGGTGGATATGGTATGGTGTTGGAGTCATACCTAAAAATAGCTTGAAGATTGCATTGCATCACACTGACAGGTTTTTAATGTTATCGTGTAGTTTCTAATACATTTTTGGTTATCATTTTGTAGATTGAAAATGGAGAAAGGCGGCGGTAATCCTCCTCCATACGGCTGGGGCAACTCCAACGCCCTGCAGCCGCCGCCCGCGGCGCCGCCGAGTTACTCTCAAGCTGTAGGAGGAGTAGGACCCTCGAGCCCTTACACACCCCAGTATCCAGCAAGTATGTCTCTTCATTTTTGTAGATTATCATGTAAGTATTATTGGGACAAAGCAACTATAGGCACTCTCACACCTGGGCCTCTTGAACAGAACTGTAAAGCACTGTCATAGTTTGAATGCAATTGTTTTTAGCCAATACTACCAGATAATACCTATTAGAATAAGATAAATACAAAATTTCCTTTGTCTTCACAAGTTTTGGATATGTGAAAAAAAAATTAAACCTGACCTTCGGATTTAAAGTTTAGGTACCTCTTGCTTTAGGTACCTCTTTTTCCTCCTCTGTCACAATAACTATTGAATAGTTTACACTGTAGATCAATATATCGATTGAAATATTGCTTAGCAATGAGAAATATTTTTTCAGAAAACTATGACCTACAAATAAAGGCACTATTCATTGTTTTATTATAAACTAAGTGACATCACTAATACTGTCTAATGATATTATTAATAATGTGTTACCTTGTTATACTTTGAGTTGTGGTCCTAAAACCTATTAATAATATTGAAAAATATTGTATTATTGTTAGTTAGTATTTTTGATCATTTGTGTTAGAGACATAACTGTGGCCAGAGGTTGTACCACAAGCTCAAAAGTAATATCAAAATAATATTACTTATGGTGCAGCAGAGACAGCACAATACAAACTTTGTATAGCATTGTCACTTTCACACCACAAGTAACATTATTTTGATATTACTTTAGGACCTTGTGATATAGGTAAGGTATGGCCCCTGGAAGAGCATAATAATTACACAAGTGAAGCTGCATGTGGAAGCCAGTATCTACGAATGTGACCTCCATTAAAAATATTTAAATTACTAGTTGTATTAGGCACTCTCAATGCTATTTTACCACATGAAGGTCATCTCAAAGCAATGTGTGTGTGGCAAAAGATCAAACTTTATAATACCAACATTATAAACACAACTTCTATGTTTGTATCTGTGGGCAGATGTTTTCAATCAAATTATGGCCTGTATCAGAGGTGGATTGTGATTTTAAATAATTTACAAAAATCTTTTTGTTTGCCATAATATACCAAAACAAATTATAAACTAAAATAAATAAATAGGATCACAACTGAGGTCCCCAAGTATGGTAGGCATCCTCTCAGATCTCCAGGCGCTCAGATTCTTGGATATGTCTAAAGGGGTTAGTCAGAGGCATGTC
Organism: Hydriomena furcata; assembly: GCA_912999785.1. NCBI lineage: Eukaryota > Metazoa > Arthropoda > Insecta > Lepidoptera > Geometridae > Hydriomena > Hydriomena furcata. The sequence continues at coordinate 10,203,490 of OU538821.1, forward strand.
CAAATATTATATTTGGCACATGCCTATTTTGCAGTAGTTAGCATTTCACACTATTCTAATTAATATGAATGTGGATGGCTCTACTGGTTCTTGTGTATTTCGTAAATATTCAGTAATATATCAATATGTTTTTTTCAGCTGCTGGTCCTCAGATCGTCACCACAGTAGTGCCAGTGGGCCCACACCCCACGCACATGATATGCCCAAGCTGCCATGCTGAGATTGATACGGCCACAAAGACTAAGCCTGGGCTCATTGCTTACATCTCGGGAGCCATTATTTTTCTTCTTGGGTAATTATATCTTTTGTTTATCTTCATACAATTAAGGCGCTCCCTGTCGACGATTGTTTTTGTTCGAAACGAAAAAAGAAATACTTCTGAACAAGCCACATCTCCTATTTTATAATGTATAGTATATGTGAATAAAGATGTACCCATCTTTAATCACTTCGATAAATAATCCTACCGACTGCTGCAATGACGACAAACACAAATCGGCGCGTGGTCCGCCTTTGCTTTTCGAATAAATTAATGATATAAATTATGATAAGTAATTATTATCAAAAATCTATTCTAATAGAAATCTAGATCTACATATTATATTACCTATCTTTAACAATAAATCACAAGTTGATTTTAATAGTAGGTATCAAAATATTTCGATCATAAATTCTAAAACGTATCATTTTGAAATAATATCTTTATCGTGAAAAGTTTCTGCTATTATGTTTTCAGCTTAATAGAAATCTAGGTAGGAACCTGAAGTAATATACTTATAAAAATAGAAGATGTGGCTTGCTCAGAAGTATTTCTTTTTTCGTTTCGAAAAAGAGCAATCGTCGACATACAGCCCCTTAAGTTGAATAGAATGCGTAGTGGATATAGGAATGAAGGGATTGTGTGAAAGACGACATGGGTAAACAATGTGTGATACCTTTCTTCATATTGTTATTTGTCTCATTAATTATGTTCTCACTTTTGAGATGAGAATGGAAGAACAAAACATGTGCACTAAAAAGTTTAGGGTAAATAAATATAAGTAAATACTGGTTGACATTCAACACACCGCCAGATAGCCTCAAACTAAGCAAAGCTTGTACTATGGGAACTAGGTTACTGATAGAATTACTTAATTTCTTTTTGTAAATATTTAGATAATGACAAGGTCAGGAATGATGTGATGGATATGAATGTGGATGGATTAGAGGTAGGCCTAAGAAGAGATGGATGGACTGTGTGAAAGGTGATATGGGTAAGAAAGGTGTAAATACGGCAATGAAGAGCGATAGTGTGGAAAAGAGAACCATGTTGTGCAGACTCCACTTCAGTGGGATAAGGGCAGCCAGATGATGAAGAGCAGGAATAATGTAATGAAAACATAATAATGTTTTTATAAATTTTTAGATGCATTTGTGGATGCTGCTTGATACCGTGCTGCATTGACAGCTGCATGGATGTCCACCACAAGTGCCCTCACTGCAACGCTTACTTGGGACGTTTCAGGCGATAAATACCCAACTTCGAGGAAACTAAAAATCAAGATGCCAGTAATAAGACAATTTTGTCTAATGGTCATCTAAATTATCTCATTCAACACAAAGATCTGTCAAGAATTTCAACATAACATATGTTTTATTAACAAGTTGCAATGCACTGATTGACCCATGTTCTCAAATCAGAATGGTCCAATGCAGTTTTATGGTCAGATCCCATAAAAAAATATTTTATTTATCTAGGATGCTTATGTGAAGGTAGCTGCATAAGTGTATTGATTTAAATGCAATTATTTTTCTTCTTTGAATTTCATTGTCATCTTTTAGTAAAGTAGATTTCGAATTCTAATCTTTCGAAATCTAAGACCAAGTACTTCTATGTATAATATGACAAGGCAATGCAACTGTTTGATAATGTGATTTTTTACCTAAGAAGTCTTAAAATATCATCTATTAAAATGTAGCAAGAACTGCTGTGCCAAAACCTCTGTCTACAAAACATAAACTACTTGTTTAAGTGTTTTACTGAGCTGCTAAAATTTAGTACCTATTATTTTAAAGTTATACACTCCATAATGTTTTACTCTGGATTCCATGTATTTTGGAAATCGTTTTTTTTAGATGCCTGTATTTTAGGCAGGATTTATTCAAATTAAATAACTGAATACATTGCCGTATTTCCGGTATGTACAGCCCACTGTCCACTAAAACATGTTGTTGCATTTAACTAAAAAAACATTTTAAATTTAGACAGTCGACAGCCACGCTTTAGCGGACAGTGCGCCTAATAATGTAAAATATACATTAAAATAGCATTTTTAACGTTTTATAAATTAACACTCGCTATAATTCTTTAAGCTTACATAATAATAATTTATTTTGTGTTGTGCGTTATAGGTTATTATTGATTATATTTTCGTTTTAATAAGTGATGTAAATAAACAAACACATTTAGGGTCTGGGTCTTATGTTGCTTTCACACCAGGCCAGTGGGGCTATTTTGTAAAAACTATGATTATCACGTTAAGTTATTCATACCAATATTATTGATACTGAATGCCATAATACCTACGCTTTTTATACAGTTTAGGCATCTATACCTACGCTTCCAATGCCAGTAGGTGCCTAAACTGTAAAAAAGTGTAAGTATTATGGCATTCAGTACCAATAATATTGGTATGAATATAATAACATGATATAGGTTTTACAAAATAGCCCCCCAGTTGGGGACATAATAGATTGCCTCGGTGTGAATGTGACTGATATAATTATCGTGATAGTAATCAGTGGTTATAATATGATAGGTTGATACACAAGCACCAATATGAGAGCAAGGAAAGAGTCAGATATTTAAGTTTTGTTTGCAATTTATATCATATAATTGCATATTTATATATCTATCTCATTTTAATTCATTCCAGTTGGTTATTATTGCCCAGTAAACAAAGGCACTCACTGTCACTTTGTAACTTTCATAAAAAAAAACATGGTTTGTGATGCCAAATCTTTCACAAACTATTCAACTGAAAGAAATTTTAAGTAAACCAATGTTTGGTTCTTACGAGTTCAAGTTGTATAAAATGGGTGATTTGTGGAATAAAATACGATTATTGCATGCAAATGTTTAGAAGAAAATACAATTTTATAATGGCACAGTATTTATTCAACAGGTCTTTTAAAAGTATGTGAATTATCTATCTATACCTAATTATAAAATTAATAGTTACTAGTATGTGAATTATAGAAAAAAAATACATCACTTAACTATTTTTAAAATATCAATAAGGATTTTTAAACTTTATATCATAGGTAAGCACATGATAACGTTGTGCATTATATATGTACCACTTAAAAATAGTATTTAGATGCTTCTCGTAGATTTGCACATAATTTTTATGTTATATATAATTCTACAGCAGAAATATGCTTGCCTGTATGGTACCTACTTAATTTTAAAATCTAACCCGTGTATGCTATAATACTGCCCTACTCCACCATGTCTGTCAAAGTCACAACTTAAGTACAGTCGTGAACAACACTATTTTACCATTCCAAAACAATAATCAGACTGGCGAGTTTTTTCAGGACTGTGAGGCCTCATAGAGTTATGTAAATGTTCTTACTATTCACGATTTTCTAATGAGGTATGGTTTTATAGGTGTTATTACGACATAAATTTAGACCCCTAGTTATTATAAATTTTGTAATGAACTTTATTCCTTATTAATCGACTGGTGGCTACAGCTAACAGTTGTTCAGGTTTTAACTGACTTAGATTATGTTGATAATCATAAAATATCGTGAGAATTGTAAGTTTTATTTTGGCTGCATCTTTTAATGTAGTTATAAAAACCTCTAAGTTTATGAAACATACGTACTCGTCTATTCGATAAAATAAAATGATGTATGTACCTTCTATTTGATTTATTTTAGTGTATCTGAAATAATTAATTATGAATCGCAATGTGGTTAAATTCGATACTGTCCAACCAAACTGCTCTATCAAAGTATATTTGACATATAAAAACATGTTTTGTTCATGACTGTAGATAGGTTTAGGTTACGCGGCAGGAGCTAAAGGAAGATAAATTGATCCTGCCTTGGTTACCCCAGGGCACACACTTGAAAAATACTAGATTTCTTTTGATAAAGTGAATAAAATGGAATACTTTGATTCTCTTTAATAATGAACGTACTCGGTACTATGTCGAGGACTAGGGACTGCTCCTGACGCGTAGTTTATTATTACTTATTCGTAAATCGAATGTAATTTCGATCCTAGTTTAGATGTAATAAGTACCTATGTAAGTAGATTGTATGTATTTTAATAAACTGATATTAATATATACATACTATTCGTTTTTAATAATTGGCATATGCCCACATTTTGCAATAGTAAGCATTCCATACGTGACAGGTTGTCAAGCCCATCGCCGCTCCTAAGAACTAACTGGTTTCTTATCGATGTTTTCCTTTATTATTTAAAGGATAAGGTGAGCTGTTTCTGCAGCGCTAGTGCCACGATGGAATTCGTATTCGAAAATATGCGATATTTTATGTTTTCCATATTTTGCACAGAACAATGTCAAAGCAAAATTAAATGACGCGAAAACAAATGATTTATCACGTTCGAAACACAAACAGACAAGCATAACATTGAAATTAATTTGATTATCAATTATTTATTGAATATTAATTATGATAATCATGTTATGATAATCATGTTTGTACAAAATAGCCTTGCTCGCTGTCATTATTATTGTATTGTCACCGAAGTTACTAAGCCAAATTTCATCTCAATCGGTTAAAAATAAAAGCTTCAAAATTGAGTTGCAAGATCTCACCATAACAAACATAGTTACGTAATAAATACATAGTTACATACATACATTGCAAGTTAGACTGCAAGTTCCAGTAGTAGTACTTCGTGAATATACGGATAATTTAGGTTGCCATACATTTGGTATATCGTTTGACGAGATAGTACCTACTCCTGAATTTGGTCGGATATTCCGTCGCGCATATTTTGCATGCATGACCATGACACAAGAAATGTATAAAGGGTATATTTATAATAAACCGGGGCGTGCCATGTACGTGGCCCGGACGAAGCACGAGTTTGAAACGTTACATACATTTTGTGCATGCATGAAGCATTTTATATTAAACAGTGCCAGATCCGTGTCCCGTCCGGGCCCATCTACTAACTAAAGGCTCCGGCACGGCCCGGATACGGCCCGGTCTAATGTAAATCATATGTCAACCAAATTTATTACGATTATGTCAAGAATCAAGATCATATTTATTTAGTTTCAATGAATGACATTTCACCTTGCTGCATTGTATGCGCGTCCGTAACAAACCTGATTTTTTTTTATTAGTTTGCTGTTAGTTTAAGCTCGCACCGGGCACATGGACGGAATAGCGCAACAGCTAGTAAAGAAATATATTTAAAGAAATCAAAATGTGTTTGTTACACCGTTTTAACTCAAGAACGACCAATTTTTATGATTTTTGTGATTTTGGAATTGTCTTCGTCCGGAATAGTATAATATGTACCTATCAAATGTATGTAGTTATCAAAATTCAAACATATAAAAAAAAAACCTTGAAGCGTGTTTGTTGTGTGCGTCTAATTTGTTTTTTCGCATAACTTTAATTAATATTAAAAAAAAACCGGCCAAGTGCGAGTCGGACTCGCGCACGAAAGTTTCCGTACCATTATCTATGAAAAACGGCCAAAAAATCACGTTTGTTGTATGGGAGCCACCCTTTTATATTTATTTTATTCTGTTTTTAGTATTTGTTGTTATAGCAGCAACAGAAATACATATTCTGTGAAAATTTCAACTGACTAGCTATTACGGTTCATGAGATACAGCCCTGTGACAGACAGACGGACGGACAGCAAAGTCTTAGTAATAGGGTCCCGTTTTTACCCTTTGGGTACCTTTACCTTCAGTAAGTAAACTCGTAGTAAGTAGTAAGTAAATGTTGTTTTAATTTCTACCCATTTTCTATGTACCTACCAACTTTATTATAACTACCTGTATCCCGCACAGTCCAAAAAATACCTAGAGGTCCTAGGTATCGTATTTCTTCAGTGTGGTAAATCTCAATTTACCTCTATTGGTATCTCGTGAAATTCATCCGCCCTAGCAAGTACGGTGGACATCTTTATCACGGTTATATGTATAGACGTATTATATATAGACGTGGGGGTAGGGGATCCAGTTGGGCCTGCCCTGACAGGTAGGTGTCGGATTCCCGACATCACCTGCCCCTATTTTAGGGGCGTGGAGAGGATTAAACCTCTATAAAAAATTTGGTGGACTTGCCCGTCGGGGAGACCGGAGCGCCACGCCGGTCTAGCCCCGTGCGGGTGAGGAAGAGGAAGAAAACCTCTTTAAAAAATTACAACTGGGGGAGATCGGTGTCCCCACCCGATCTGGACCCGTGGGGGCGGTGAGGCCTCGGCCCCGTTCTGACAGGTGGGTGCTGGGTTGTGGGACAACCCGGCGACACCTGCCCCCTGCCCTCCTAGCGGGGGCGGAGAGAGGAAGAAAACCTCTATAAAAAATTACGGGATGGAGGCGGCGGTTTGGCTGCCGATACTAGCGACCTTCGTTGGTAGCGGCAGACTTCCGCGGCCTGCCCCATGAGGGGCGTGAGGTAGCCTCTACTAAAGGGGACTTTCGGGTCCGTAGGTGGTCGGAACAGGGGTTCCGGCTGCTCGTAAGCGGATCCGGGATGGCGGCGGTACTTTTTGGCAAGTGCCGTCGTGAGCCCCGCGTACGCATGCGCGTATGCGGGTTCCGGGCGTGGCTGTGGGTGCCATTGCCGGGACTGTGCTCTTGGCAAAATGCGAGAGAGGCACCGGTGCGTTCCGTAGGAGATCCCGGAGCCCCTTGACATGCATTGAGGCCGGCCAACGTGGTGGTTTTAGTCGGTACGAGTCCGACATACCCTTCTTTTTCCCCTGAGAAAGAAGGGACCCATGAGGGTTTCCCCACGTAAATAAAAAAAAAAATAAAAAAAAAAAAAGGGTAGTCGAAACCACGTCCAAAGATTATTATTGGGACAGGTCCACGCAGGTCCATTAAAAAATCGTTTAAAAAAAAATGTAAGCCATCGCGGGACGCCTGCGGTAAACGTGAAACATCAAATTTATTTTGTTTAGATAAAATGCTTAAAATAATAAAACAGGGCAAGTGCGAGTCGGACTCGCGCACGAAAGTTTCCGTACCATTATCTATAGGTACGGCAAAAAATCCGTTTCGGGGCAGTGGTCCAACTGCTCTGTCCAATTAGTTGGACTACGGGCCTTTACTATGGGTCGTGGTCTCACTTATTATGTTGTATGGGAGCCCCACTTATGGCGCTCCCAGTCGACGATTGTTTTTGTTCGAAACGAAAAAAGAAATACTTCTGAACAAGCCACATCTCCTATTTTATAATGTATAGTATATGTGAATAAAGATATACCCATCTTTAATCACTTCGATAAATAATCCTACCGACCGCTGCAATGACGACAAACACACGTCGGCGCGTGGTCCGCCCTAGCTTTTCGAATAAATTAATGATATAAATTATGTACTTATCAAAAATCTATTCAAATAGAAATCTAGATCTACATATTACCTATCTTTAACAATAAATCACAAGTTGATTTTAATAGTAGGTACAAGGTGTCTCAAAAGTAAGTTCACATTTGCTTATCTGATTACGCGAAAGCAACTATTCTGAGGGGCGCGGGGGGTATGTCAGTCGGTAGTCTGGCTCTTGGGAATTTAGTCGCTATGGAGCGTTTCTCTGGTGCGGACCGTGCGTTGTGCGTACGTGAGTTTTACAAAAACCGGCCAAGTGCGAGTCGAACTCGCGCACGAAGGGTTCCGTACCATCACTACATAGTATAAAGCAAAGTCGCTTTCCGCTTCCCGCGTATGTATGTTTGCTTATATCTTTAAAACTACACAACGGATTTTGATGCGGTTTTTTTAATAGATAGAGTGATTCAGGAGGAAGGTTTATATGTATAATAACATGCTACCCGTGCGAAGCCGGGGCGGGTCGCTAGTTATCTATGAAAAAGGCAAAAAAATCATGTTTGTTGTATGGGAGCCCCCCTTAAATATTTATTTTATTCTGTTTTTAGTATTTGTTGTTAGAGCAGCCACAGAATTACATAATCTGTGAAAATTTCAACTGTCTAGCTATCACGGTTCATGAGATACAGCCCTATGTGACAGACAGACAGACGGACAGCGAAGTCTTAGTAATAGGGTTCCGTTTTTACCCTTTGGGTACGGAACCCTAAAAACGGTAGTTCGGCGACTGTAGCGCGTAGAAAATTCTGCAGTATTCGACATATTCGTCACTTAAATGATGCGCCTAGCACTCGACTCATTGCAAAATGGGTTGAGAAGTTTGAAGAGACTGGGTCAACTCTGGAGAAACCAAAATCTCCCAGATTTTGGTTTCTCCAGAGTTGACCAAGAACATCAAGAACAGCCGAAAACGTGGACATGGACAGTGTTACTCAGTCTATTCAAGATGATCCAAACCTCTCGATTCGGAAGCGTGCTGTTGCTTTAAATGTGCACAGATCTTCATTATGCTGCATTTTACACAAAGATTTAAAGCTGCACCCGTACAAAATTCAGTTGGTGCAAGAACTGAAGCCTCAAGATGCTGGTCAGAGGCTTGACTTTGTAAATCAGATGATTGAGCGCTTTCCAACGTTCACCAACATCTTGTTTTCCGATGAAGCCCATTTTCACCTGAATGGGCATGTAAACAAGCAAAATTGTCGTTACTGGAGTGCAACCAATCCAAAACAAAAACATCAGAAACCGCTACATTCACCCAAAGTCACCGTATGGGTCGCGATGTCGGCGCGAGTAATTATCGGCCCTTACTTTTTTGAAGATGGAAGGGGACGCACGCTTACAGTGAATTCAGAGCGTTATGTGGAGATGTTAGACGAGTTTTTCGTGCCTCAACTGCAAAACTTTCCTGGTTACAACCAAAGAACATGGTTCCAGCAGGATGGAGCAACTTCACACACGTCCAACAGATCTCTGCCTCGAGTTCGAGAAATTTTTCCGAACAAATTAATCTCCAGGCGAGGTGACATAAATTGGCCTCCACGGAGTCCCGATTTAACACCTATGGATTTTTTCCTGTGGGGTTATGTCAAATCAAAAGTTTACGCTAATAAACCGACTTCCCTGGCACAATTAAAAGAAAATATCCGTCATGAAATGGCAGCCATCACGGAGACTACCTGCCGAGCTGTCATAGGCAATTTTAGTGCCCGACTAAATGAATGCCGAGAGCGCAACGGTTTACATTTGGACGATGTTATTTTTAAAAAATAAATTCCCAAACAGTGTACTTCAATATATTTATAATAAACATTTTTTCAATAAAGCTAAGACTTTTCTTTTAAAAAAAGATTTAAATGTGAACTTTCTTTTGAGACACCTTGTATATAAAATATTTCTAGATCTACATATTACCTATCTTTAACAATAAATCACAAGTTGATTTTAATAGTTGGTATATAAAATATTTCGATAATAAATTCTAAAACGTATCATTTTGAAATAATATCTTTATCGTGAAAAGTTTCTGCTATTATGTTTTCAGCTTAATATAAATCTAGGTAGGAACCTGAAGTAATCACTACATAGTATAAAGCAAAGTCGCTTTCCGCTTCCCGCGTCTGTATGTCTGTATGTATGTTTGCTTATATCTTTAAAACTACACAACGGATTTTGATGCGGTTTTTTTTAATAGATAGAGTGATTCAGGAGGAAGGTTTATATGTATAATAACATGCTACCCGTGCGAAGCCGGGGCGGGTCGCTAGTATACTTATAAAAATAGGAGATGTGGCTTGTTCAGATGTATTTCTTTTTTCGTTTCGAAAAAGAGCAATCGTCGACTGGGAGCCCCTTAAATATTTATTTTATTCTGTTTTTAGTATTATATTTTGTTATAGTGGTAACAGAAATATATAAATATCACCTGTGAAAATTTCAACTGCTTAGCTAGCACGGTTCATGAGATACAGCCTGGTGACAGACAGACAGACAGACGGACAGCGGAGTCTTGATAGGTCCTTATAGTATACCCTCTGGGTACGGAACCCTAAAAAATAATTAAAGGTATAATTTACCTAGCCCAATATAATTGTATGTGTTTTTTTATTTCCCAGAAAAAGCATTCTAAGAATTAAATAATTTTAAATAAATACCTACTCGGGCCTATTCATTGTATTTGTATTAAGTCTTGTCTGTCTGACATTGGCAATGACTGATTATTGACAGTAACGTACGTTCCTCTATCACATAACAATCACATCAGTCAATTTCAAATTTGACACATCCATTCCATCCATTCCATCATCCGTGCGGTAGATAGTAGAGGCCGTGCGCGTGCGGGTTTTGCGATCTCAGACAGAATAATTTACATGGCCTGGAAATTCTGGAATTCGTGATCGTTTTATTTACAAAAACACCAATTTTATTTTGCGAAGTGATTTCTTGAACAAGCCTTACTATGTCTTGGTTATTCGGATACAGTTCAAAACCTCCCCAGCCGCCTCTTGAGGTTCCTAGTGGCGATGGCGGTGGTGCAGCACCAGCCGCACCCGCGGTTAACCTCTCTAGGTCTGAAAAAAAGGCAATGGAAGCATATCGCTTTGATTCAAGTGCCCTAGAGAGAGCTGCTCAAGCAGCCAAGGAGCTGGAAACATCAAGTAAGCAGTACATCGAGAGATAACAGTCACATTGCGCGGTATTGCATAAGCGTCCGCATAACCTTACACCCTATCTTAAACCACTAAACATAGATATTTGTTTTGAATAAAATCGTTTTAGGTAACAATAAAACTTGCTTGGTACTTTGGTAAAGTAGGCTTGGTACTTTGGGTCCCTACCAAATTACCAAACATACTTCACCAAGTGATTGACATTGTAACTTTATTTTTATTAGATTGATACAAAGAATAATCAATCAATCAACAATAAAAGTAAAAATATAGGATAGAAAGAACTATCCACAATTACAAGAATAAAAAGAAAACATGTAAAAAAGGCCTTACTGTAATTTGTACTGTTTGTTAAATAAGTAAATAATGTGGTTGAACATTTCAGGACATGCAAAGGATGCTCTGGAACTCAGTAAATTGCAAGAAGCTACCAAGCAGCAAGAGCAGATGGCAAAAATCAAGGAATATGAAGCTGCCATTGAACAATCAAAAGTTGAACAGAGGAGAATTGACCATGAGGAGAGGCGTAAAACATTACAGGTTGGTTCATACTTTTAACCTCCTATTAAAAAGAGTCTACTTAGAATATATGTCCATAAAATCATAGGGACAAAACAACTTAACTAATTATAAAGCTGCTTGTTTTATTCACAAGCAGGAGTTTGGGGTATGTTTCTTAGTTTTTTCCAAGATATTCAGATTCGAGAAGAAATCCCAAAGGGTTTTTCTAAAATAAACTTGTCAGTAACTGATAACTTTAAAATCTGTTTTGAATTGTTTGGACAACTCTATTGAAAATAACCTTTGTATTTTCCGATACCCAAAAAAACAATCCATAGTGTATGAGGTCTATAAATGTTACTGTGGGATGCATTTACTTGAGAACCCAGCAGGTGTTAGCTAAGTATTGTCTTTACTACTATATTTGCCTTTTTGTTTGATCAGACTAATCTTGAAAAGTAATTAACCAAATTAATTAGTAAGCTGATTATCCGGTACTAGCAGTCCGTCTGCCTCGGCGTTGGGTGTAATAATGATTTTATAACAAATTTTTGTTACACCTTGGGTTTTTTTTTGTAGTATAAGTAGGGATCCCTAATTTTTTCTAGTAAATGTAGCCTATGTTGCTCAGGGATATTATAGCATTCTAATGGTGAAAGAATTTTTGAAATCGGCATAATAGTTTTTGAGTTCATTTGTTACAAACATAAATTAAAATGTTTCCACATTATAATATTAGTATAGAAGACTGGTTTAATACTTGTACCAGTTAAAGATTCGTCAGTATGTGCTTGTTGGAGTTGTTATTATTATACAACTGAATTGAGGTGACACAAAAAGGTATCTTTAAATTTATCGCTAAGCCTTGGACGGTGAGGCTGCAGAGCTTGAACCACTATTCTTAATGTGGTTTGTTTGTATGCTGGCCTTACAGCTCAGTAACTCTGCCTTCTGCGCTGTATGTTGTGGTTGCAATCCCCACTGTGAACAAATATTTGTGTGATGAACATAGATGTTTGTACTGTGTCTGGGTGTTATAATGTATCTTGTGTAAGGATTAACAATAAAAATCTTATACATAAAATTCTCGTGTCACAGTGTTTGTAACCAAACTCCTCCGAAACAACTTGAACTTACCAATTTTTATGAAATTTTTTGTGTATATTCGGTAGATATAAAATAATAGGTCGTAAAGTATATTTCGTAAGGCTTTTTGGAAAATCCAGTGTAACATTCGGGGAAAACTGTTATATTTAAGTACTTTATCAGTTATCTAGTTCCCATAGTACAAGCTTTGCTTAGTGGCATGGCATGGCGCACTTCATACAGCGCCATCTCTATATTTATTTTTTTATTTACTATTCTGTTTTGTTTTTTTGATCAGGAAGAAACAAAACAGCATCAGATGAGGGCCCAGTACCAGGATCAGCTCGCCAAGAAGAGATACGAAGAACAACTGGTGCAACAGCAGCGATCACAAGAAGAAATTTTGAAAAAGTAGAATACTTCTGTTTAGTTTTTTTACATACATACATAAAATCACGCCTGTACATACAGAGGCGTAGGCAGAGATTACGGCTTTCCACTTGATACCATCCTGACATACTTCTTTTGCTTAATTGACTCTCATCACATTCCTCATGCATGCTCGTTTTTTTCTGGGGGCACGGCAGTGCCCCCGCCAAGTCAAGCAATAAAGCGGCACGGCTGTACCATCTTTTTCTCGAAGCAGTTCAGGCCATTTTCGACCCCCTATAACTTCGTTGTGGATAAAACTAGAAGCTTGAATTTTCAGTAACCAAGCAGTCACTATATAAACACGGTATATTTCAAATTTAATTTTATTTGAACCAGAAGTTTAAGAATTATAACTAGTCAAAGTTTCCTATTTTGTCACTCACTCACTCACTCACTGACTGACTGACTGACTGACTGACCGATCATCAAAAGTTTAAGGCACTTCTAGCAGACATAGAAGCTTCAAATTTGAAACACAAATAGTGTTTAGTGTAAAAATCCTAAAATAACCTGTCAAGTGCGAGTCGGACTCGTGCAAGTCGAGTTCCGTACCATTATCTATAAATCACGTTTGTTGTATGGGAGCCCCACTTAAATATTTATTTTATTCTGTTTTTAGTAATTGTTCTTATAGCGGCAACAGAAATACATCATCTGTGAAAATTTCAACTGTCTAGCTATCATGGTTCATGAGATACAGCCCTGTGATAGACAGACGGACAGACAGACCGACAGACAGACAGACGGACAGAAGTACAGATGGACAGACGGACGAACGGACAGTGGAGTATTAGTAACAGGGTTCCGTTTTTACTCTTTACGTTATTAAGTTATTACGTAAAGGTTAGCTAATTACTTAATAACATAAGTCAGAAGGACCCTTAAAGTAGGGACTGAATAAATTAACCGACTTGGTATTACATGGATCTCACAACTTTTTACGGTAGACGAACTGAGTTGCGTTGCGAGAATTGGCTTTTTTAACAAGTTGTGTTTTTGATGGCTTAAAGTATTCTTGACTTAGTTTTTTAAACGTTATTATGTATTTTACAGACAAGAAGAAAGCGTGGCAAAACAGGAAGCTTTGCGCCGTGCCACGATAGAGCACGAGATGGAGCTCCGGGAGAAGAATAAGCTGAAGGCGATCGAGGCCGAGGCTAGAGCTCGCGCGAAGGCAGACCGCGAGAACAGAGACATAACCCTCGAACAGATCCGGCTCAAGGCAGCTGAAAACAGAGCTACCATCCTAGAGAGTATAAAGTAAGCACTTTACATGTTTATTTATCTCTACGATGAGAGATAAATAAACATGTAAAGACACAGTTACACCACAGTTACTTTTTGTAAAGCAATGTTTCCAAGTGTTAGCGGGCAACGTCTGGTAGCAAAAGTAAAAGGAAAACTTCTTCTAAACGGCGACGGGCTTGCAAACTAACTGACTACTGCAAAATGTGGGCATACGCCAAATGTAAGGTTTAGACGTTGCTCTAACTTACCCGTTTTGATATCTTCAAGGATCTGAACGCCTGGAGATCTGAGAGTATGTCTCTACCGTACTTGGGGATTACAATTATTGTGATCCTATTTATTTATTTTTAATGAGGAAAAAATTACAATAGCTACTATAGTTTTAAAATCACATAATAATCTAATTTACAAACTTATTAAGTTGATACTTCTGTTTTGAATAGTGTAGAAATTTAAGTATAATATTGTACTTCAAAAAATATTTTGTTACAAAGGAATAATGATTAATTATTTTAATAGAGATAACAATTGTTGTGCAGGACTGCAGGCAGCGTGGTCGGCACCGGCCTGAACGCCCTCGTGACCGATTGGGACAAGACTTTGGCGGCTGCAGGCGGTCTTTCATTGCTAGCGCTCGGCGTCTACACAGCTAAAGGCGCCACATCTGTCACTGCGAGGTTCATTGAAGCGCGCATTGGTACGTATTAAAAGCATTCCTGGTCCGGCGTTTTTGGGGTTCCGTACCCAATGGGTAAAAACGGGACCCTATTACTAAGACTTCGCTGTCAGTTTGTCCGTCACAGGACTGTATCTCATTAACCGTGATAGCTAGACAGTTGAAATTTTCACATATGATGTATTTCTGTTGCTGCTATAACAACAAATACTAAAAACACAATAAAAAAAATATTTAGGTGGCTCCTTCGTGCGCAAGTCCGACTCGCAATTAGCCGGTTTTTTCTTCACAAACGTATTCTCCTGTTTCCTTCCTGGATAATGACACTATATAAGAATAATACAACATACAATACAATGACTTTGAGCTATTCCCCTCAGGTAAGCCGACGCTCGTCAACGAAACATCAAGATTCTCGTTACTGGAAGCTGTGAAACATCCCATACTGACAGTATCGAAAGCGTTCGCCGCATTCAGAAAACCATCAGATGCCCTATCGGGGGTTGTGCTTGCACCCGTCCTTGAGACGAGACTCCGAGACATCGCTATAGCTACAAAGAATACGCGGCTCAACAAAGGTTTCTACAGAAATCTACTTATGTACGGACCACCTGGTACTGGCAAAACTCTATTCTCAAAGGTAATTAGTTTTTGAAAACTAAAATGAACAACGACGTTTCTACAAATCGAAAAGTCATGAGACGATTCGTTTATTATGTATTATAAAGGAATTACTAGTCCTATATAAAAATATCTGATCATCAGGCGAAAAGATATGCATGAAAAAATAAAAACAAAACCGATTTCGAAAATTTCGTTTTCTAGTTTTATCTTCGAAAATCTTACTCGAATCTATATACCAGATTTCTTTGAAACTATCCTTCATATTAATACAATAATAATAACAACGACTTGTATCCTACTGTTGGGCAAAGCCCTTGTTTCCATTTACTGACGTTATGCCAAAGTTGTCACTGTCTCATTCTCATTGCTGACTTACATATGTTACAGAAATTGGCGAAACATTCCGGCATGGACTACGCTATCCTGACGGGCGGCGACGTGTCGCCAATGGGAAAGGACGCCGTGGCAGCTATACACAAAGTATTCGACTGGGCCAATACTAGCAGTAAAGGTATGTTTGGATTTATTGATTTGTATAGGGAAAAAGAGACATACCCTAATAAGGGTGAGTTTCTATTTACACGGAGCTGTGCGAAGCTATGCGGTGCGGAATAAACAAAGCCCTCGACATTTTTAAACTCGAATATTTGAGCGCTGTCATTGGTCCGCTCTGCACAGCTTCGTGAAAGTGGAAACTCACCCTAAGACCACACGATCAGACGCAAGTCTGTCTGTCTGTCACATCAGGCGTTTTACTGGTAAACTAAAAGATGCAGATTTGATAAGTGATTTGAAAGATGAATACACGCGCATATTATGTTTTAATATTTAAAAATTAGACAGATATTAGACATTAGAGAAATCTAGATATTAGACATAAAAAACACGTTTTTACAGTGCTTATTGTAGCTACCAAAATGTTTAACATCTATTATTAATAATTGCAGGTGTCCTACTGTTTATTGACGAGGCGGATGCTTTCCTGCGCAAGCGCTCCTCCGAACGTATCAGTGAGGACCTAAGGGCGGCTCTCAACGCATTCCTCTACCGAACCTCCGACCAAAGCAATAGAATCATGCTGGTACTGGCTTCCAACACACCGCAGCAGTTCGATTCAGCCATCAACGATCGTTTGGACAAGATGATAGAGTTCGGCTTGCCCGGAGTCGAAGAGAGAGAACGTCTGATCCGCCTTTACTTCGATAAATTCGTTCTACAACCCGCTTCAGAAGGGAAGAGGTAAGTTGGATCAGCTCTAAAAAGCTTTATGGAAAGGATCATTGAAAAAAATGATAGGCCCAAGCCGTGTTTGTTGCCTGAGTCTTCTAAGCTTGGTCGCGAGGTACGTGTAACTTCACCTAGCTCCTAAGACTTTTCAAAATGATCTTTATGATTTTATTGAAATAAATAATTTGATATTGAGATTTCAAAGGTTTTTCCGCATTTTTTAAATATTTGGTGGTAAAATAGTGTTAAGGCTTTTTTATATTTTTTCGACATGATTTATCCTCGAATTTAGTATCATTTATAGGTCGCTGTAGTTATTTTCAGCGAAAATCTATCAAAATGCATGGGTATATAAGGATGCAGTTTTCGTTTTTGGGAGTAGACTTCTAGGTAGCAAACACAGTGATTACATTAAAAAACAAATTATTATCATTGTTGTAATTGGAGTAGGTATAATGTAAACGTCACACTCCAATGCCACGCATACAACATTTTTTTTTTGTACCTACCTATTCATATTTTTTTTAGTTTAAACACAACCCTTCAATTTTTTTGTCGCCTCAGGGTAACGGAGTGGGTTTTACATTTAATAATTCCGATTAGTTTATGTTCTATTTTATAAGATTTAATGTATCACTGTTGTTAGTTCCAATAAAATGAAATAGCAGTGTATGTAACAGTGTATTTTGTTCCGTAGGCGCCTTAGCGTGGACCAGTTCGATTACGGTGCGCTTTGCGGTGTCCTAGCCGCGCGTACGGCCGGTATGTCCGGCCGTGCTTTGTCCAAACTCGGAGTGGCGTGGCAAGCCGCTGCTTATGCCTCCGACGACGGCCGTCTCACCGAGCAAATGTGCATTGAGATTTGCGACGACGCTGTCATCGATCACCGACAGAAGGTAAAATATAAACAAAAATTAAAAAATTGTTGGAAATTTCAAACTAAGCAAAGCTTGAACTATGGGAACTAGATACTGACATAATACTTAGATACTTTTTTTGTAAAACAGATTATAACGACATTATAACACCTATGACACAGAACAAAAAAACCATGTTCATCACACAAATGATATTCCCGGGTGGGAATCGAACCCACAACTCACAGCAGAGAAGGCAGAGTTACTACCAACTCAGCCAACATAATGTGAAAATCTAGATTTTTCGATTACTTTTTTTTGGGCTAAATTGAGAAACGTATAATATTCTAATTTCACCTGTGTTATCACAGATGGATTGGCTGTCTGAAGAGGAAAAGTCCCGCAGCATGATGCCATACCTCTTGGACCTGCCTCCCATGGATAGCTCAGAGGGAACCTCCAAAGTTGCCATCACAGAAATACACGAGACCAAAAACGAGACAATCAAATCAAAGTCTGATTCCAAGAAGAAGGTGCCGACGAAAGAAATCGAAACGGAGAAGTGACCCCCAGCCCCAGCTGACAACGAAGTACCGGCACAGACAGAACCAAACTTACCAACTTCAGATACTAACCCATACAAAGTGAACTGTGATACAAACCACAAATTCTTGTACGATCTTAGAGTGTCCAATCAGAAAACGTTTATTGTATTCACTGATTCAGACATTGAAATACTTCGTCAGCTAATTCTAAGGAATAAAATTAAATATAATAAGGTGAAAAAGCCAGCCTAAGCAGGCGAAATTTTTAGCATCACAATGTTTTACTATATATGCACAAACAATAACCTCAAAGTGACTTTCAAAATAAACTAGCTTTATGTACATTTGTACAATGATTGTAATAAGAATTTTAGAATTGTCTCACGGCTATTTTAATGTATTTGCATTTTTTTATCAGTTTTTTGTTCATGTTATGAAACAACTCAAATAATTAAAAACAATATTGTTATGATCAGCAGAAACAAAATATTAAACAACTCACCAAAACTGCTTAAAAACGTTTAAAATATTTAAATTTTATTTTATAATAAAATAAAAGTATTTAGTCGTCATGCAAGAAGTTTCAAATTAATTATTAAAATATTGTTTAATTCTGCTTGAATATACCATAATATAAAACGAATATTTAAGAGTTTTAACGTATTAACAAAAATACTGGTCAAGAAATAAAATAAACATTTATTATGAAAGTTACAATAACAAGATCCTTTTGCCTGCTTTTGTAAATACACATATAAATATTGCTACAATGCTTTAATGTGCAATATTTGCTTGATGTTATGTAATGTATTTTATCTACACTAATGTTGTAACATTCTACTTATGTTTCCAATACTTGACTTATAATTACTACTGTTATAGCGCAGACAACAAAACACTCAATTTAAGCAATTTCACATGATGGTTTAATATCCACATCGATATCGTAAAATCTCATTATAACATCAATAAAACGCGACCAATTAACCTGGCGAGCCTTATGTCAAAATCCTCATACAAGTTGTATAAAATTTTGATATTAGGCTGGCTTTTGAAAACAGTTGGGTTATACGTGAAACTACTAAACTTACATACACAAAACTCTTTGGTAAGATCTTGTGCCAATTAAATAAAAAAAGAACTTGGCCCTGCGCGCGCAGCTGCGCTCTTCTTATTGGTTAGATTTTAATGGCGGCAAGTTCACTGTGACAATACACGTACGGGTGAATTTAATGTTTCGCAATGTGTTTTGTTTTTAAAATACAAATTAAAAGTTAAAAATGGATAGCGACGTTAGTGAAGATAAAGTAGTGTATGCAACTGCATATAACACGGGTATTAAAACACTCGTTACTATTATGAAACTCGCTGCGCTCGTTTCATAAACTCACACTCATGTTTTAATACCCTTCCTTATATGACAGTTGCATAAACTACTATTATATTTTAAGTTGATGACAATAATAAATATAATGTATTTTACTACATTGCTACGTGCAATGCAATACAATGATAATTATATAAATGCAATACTTGCTCTTGCTTAATGTAAGATTTCATGTAAAATGTAAGTAGTTAAATACATTATATTTTACAAGTTGAAATGATATTAAATATTTTATATTGGGTTGAAGTTCCATAGATAAAACATTTTTATATTTAATTGTTTTTTCCTTAGAATTTTTCTTATTATTTTTAATGTTAACATTAAAATCTAGGTACTTCCAAAAAGTATTTACCACTTTTAGGTATTTTTTTGGAATTGAATAATAGAAAATTTGTTTAAATTTGACTGATAAGAATCATTGTGGTTCCAGTTATATACACCGCAAGGAGACTCATTTCATGCACATTTTTCTCGTAACTATAAGACTAGTATCGTTTTCATAAAATATTCGACTTGTTGTTAGAAATACGAAGTTTTACATGTTTGGATGTTTGTCACAGTGTTTAGACTAAATTACCTTAAATACTTTTTCGGACTCGCTAGCGAAGCCGCGGGTGTTAATAGTGAAATCACAAATTGTGTACTGTTATAACTTATCTTGAATATTACTGCCAAGAATAGTATTTATTTCCCTAAATTCTAGTTGTTTGGGTTTCATATTGGTTGTAGGATTTGTAATGATAAAGGATGTTACTTATGCATGAGTTTGTATGTTAGTTAGTCGAATAATTATAATCTTCATAACTACAATATTTGGTAAAAAAATGAAGCCATATTTTTCTTGGTGGTCTAATCAACAAACCTTTGTTGTTTACAGTTAGTGTTTAGTCTATACCTATTATTTTTAGTAGTTACAATAAAAATATTTGTTATCAAAACTTGTTTGTTTTTTGTTCATCCTTATCTAGTTCACATTATTAATTTGAAAATATACTATACAACTTTAGAAAACGCTGTAGTAATTGACCTTTTTACTACATTTTATTTTATATTTTGTTGTTATATCAGCAACAGAAATACATAATCTGTAAAAATTTCAACTGTCTAGCTATTACGGTTCATGAGATACAGCCCTGTGATAGGCAGACAGACAGACGGAGAGCAATAAGTCTTAGTAATAGGGTCCGTACCTAAATAAATATTGGCGGACACACAGCGCCATCTAGCCCCAAACTAAGCAAAGCTTGTACTATGGGAACTAGATAACTGATAGAATACTTATATATACTTTTTTTTTGTAAATACATAAGTACATAAGATACATAATAACACCCAGACACAGAACAAACATCTATGTTCATCACACAAATATTTGTCCTGGGTGGGGATCGAACCCACAACCTACAGCGTATAAGGCAGAGCTACTACCAACTGAGCTGTGAGGCCAGTCAAACTTTGGGTTTGGCAAACCTATGGAACCCAAAAAAGCAATAAAAATAGAAACGCGTGGAATTGAGAACCTCTTTTTTTCGTCGGTTGATACATGTGCGATAAAATTAAATGCTATACAAATGCGAATGCTAGATACCTAGAAGATTGAAAATAAAAACAACAAATTATCGGATGTTTGTATATATTTTATTACTAAAGCGTTACATTTGATTGCTCACACGCAGCGATAACTAGTACTTACTATAAAACATGTATTATCGATGCGACGAGATGCAGTTAGTAAAGAACCGCTCAGTCGTATTTTAGAATCTGATTTATGTTTTCTACTTGTTAAACTAATACATTTATTATCATTTATCCTGTTAACCTAATGTTCGATTTTGTTTTTCATTTATTTTCTGAATGGATAGGGAACTAAGAGTTATTTCAATTGCAGCCGTCGACACGGTATGGTGTCGTTCGTGTTAAAAGGCACTTAATCGAAAATTTTACTAAGAGATGTGAACCAACTCAGATGTGAAGTTATGCTTTTTCGCTTGATCTAAGGATATTGCATTAATATGTATAAATTATTAAATAGTTAAGTACCTTTATCCATCTTTTATATAAAAATGAACCCCTATTTCCCTTGGTCATAGCATCACGCGTAAACGGCTGGACCAATTTTGCTAATTCGAAAAAAGAAAAATTACAGAAAAAGAAAATTTACAGGACTACGTCTGTCGGGACAGCTAGTTGACATATAAAGATCGATGAGTATATCATATACTTAGTTTTACGTTACAGCAGTTTCGAGACTAATACAATTATTAGTTGTTCTATAAAATTTTACCAAATCAGAATAGAAATATAAAGAAGATTTTCATTTATAAGTTTAGTTTGGAGTCACAAAATATGTTTACATGAACGATGTCATAAATCGTGTATTCAATTAACAAATACAATAATTAAAACAGGACCTTGTGATAGGTTTTAGGCTTTAGCCATGAAAGTTTGAAATTGAAAATGTTATGCAATATACCTAGACAAAGTTGATGTGTGTAGTACAATAACATAGTCTACCTATTTTAAGAAAAACACAGGTCTAAATATTGTATCTAATTGCACATTTACATATCGTATTTACTGTACACTGCACACATATATTTACGCAGGTCGGCTTCTGTACGTAGGTACGATAAGAAATGCATGACATAACAAAGAGCCTGGTTCTACACAATAAAGAGTTACTACTAGTTAGAATATTTAAAATTATTTTATATAATAACATTTACTTACATAAAAATACAAACTTATTATAATTTAGTTTTTACGTTTTATAATTTCAACATACCAATATGCTTATATTACTTCATAGAATTTGTTCTTTAGCTATATTAACACTCAAAATACTGAATTTTCTTGATACACCCTGTTCGCCTGGTTGATCTACAACTCTTTTTAAATAGAAATACCTACAAATAAGGCTCTCTTTGCTTGTTGGTATAACCATTGCAAACCGAAAAAAGAATACCTCTAACAACAATACAACTTCATGGCGAACAGGTATAATTTTTTTTTTAATTCTGAAAATAGTAAATCACTGTTTTCTTAAAAGTTAATTTTGAATGTTGCCTTTGGAATTGAAATAGAATAGGAATAGATTTATTGTAGAAACTTGCTTAAAATGTCATAAGTTTAGAATATGTTAAGCCTCAAAAGATATTTGTATAAATTATATTAAACGGCGTTTTTCTCGAACTGTTTTGAGGTTAATATTATTGAATTTAAATGCGTGATTCCCATCGGCATCAAACTTTTAAACATGCTTTTTAGGAGCCACTTAGTAATAATATCTCTATTCTATAAGATGGCATCACTAGATGCGTTCCAAAGAGCTTGTTTCCAGACGAGTGTATGTCGCGTTCAGGTCGATTGATGTAGTGTTTTTTAAAGCAAAATCAAGTTTGTTTGTCTACCAACTAAACTAATATACAATTTGAATAATCTAAGCTGCAGGCATTAGCAACGCGCATGACAGTTACTCGTGTCCGTTCATACTGATATGAATGTCAGTCACCACATACTAAATACGCTCATAAAGGTGTGTTTCTACTATAAGGAGCTGGGCGGAGAGGAGCAGACCGTGAAGTGACCAATCACAGTGCTCGAAGATTTGAAGCTCGAGGTTTCAAGCACTGTGATTGGTCAATTCACAGCCCGATCCACTACACTCGGCTCTATCTTAGCGAAAACAAACCCTAATTTACCTATTTAAACCTTGCATACAAACTTGAGACACTAAATACAAACTATAATTAGTATTGCAATTAATTATTACTTAATCAAGTCATAACATGCATAATAAATCACAGAACAAGCAATTTTCTATTCTCTATCCAAAATAGTTGGTAATCCTGATGTAGGTAGACATTCAAATTTGTTTTTGCCTACTTGTTGCTGCTTGAGTAAGTATAATAAATACAGAAGACATTTAATTATATTTACTAATCAGATAAAGTTGTTGTTGTTATGTATCATGTACATAAACAATTTAACTAACAGAAAACCATTTAACACCAACGCAGAGAGAATATAACAGCTTATTTACAAAAAATTACTTTCGTGGCAAAGAGATAATCATATCTATTTCTTGAGTCACTTTCTATCTTAGAAATTGCCCTTTTTGGGGATGAAATTAATTAGGGTTCAGTGGTCGATTTTTGCTTTATTAAAGCGTGTAGTGAACCTGTTAGCTCATATTATAAGCACATGTCGGAAATTCGAGTCACCTTCTCACCCGGCGCCCGAAACAATAATAATGATACAAAGAAATTAAATAAAATCCCAATTGGTTTGCACCATCTCTTAAAGCACTATCAACATTATGTTGATTGTTAGCATTGTATCATAGTCAAAACAAAATATGTTATGTGTATTTAGTTATGTTTTTTTTTCTGTATTATCAGTACAGTAAGTGATATAAAATATGTTTTACTGTTTTTTTTATAAAAAAAAACTGATAGCTATGCTGTATAACAAAACACTTCTGCTTTCCCCTGACAAGCTGCTTCACAAGGCATTCTACTACTCTTCTAAATTGCTCAAATAAAAATATCCTAAATTGCTTTTAATTATATCTTTTGGACAGTCCATACCATTACCATTTTTTAAATCATTCTTCCACTTGGCCTTGGACCATTCTTATAACATTAATAAAGATATAGATTTTGTTTAACATTTGTATAGTAATTCTTTGTTACTTGTTTCTTAGCTGCATTGTAACACAAATTCATATTAATAGTTCACGTAAACGAAATTGCGTCAGGGATAATTTTATAATAATGTTTATTTGTACCGGTTTTCATTTTTATTGCCTCTCTATATAAAGATAGAATGCAGAATAAAAACTGCACCTATTATGAGTTATGCTAACTGTCTGATGATTTGGAATCAAGGTGCCAAATCGTTAGGTCAGTTTCAAGTCATCACTCACATTGCATTGTACCATTCAGGAGCTCCTGCTGCCAAAGCAACATGACGACTGGGTCGGTGCTTCATCATCCACGACTAGGACCTGTGATGTTCTGGTGACATTGGTCTGCACATTCTTCTCACATCTGTCTGACATTTCTCTAGTGAGCTCTAGGAAGAGATCTTCTACCCCTTGATTCATTTTGGCAGATGTGTAGAAATGTTTTGCGCCCACCAATGTGGCATAGCTGGAATTAAATTAAAAACAGTCAAAACAAATCAACAGATATATTATTAGGCTAGTGGAAACCCTCATGAATTCGTTCACATGAAGTTATTTCATTCTCAGACAGACTTCAAACCTATCTGCACACCCTTCAGGGTTGAATTTCAGGAATTCCTTTTCAAGTGCACCTATCTACACACTAAAAGGAATACACTCTATAAACTTCCAGTTTATAGGATCAGACTGTGTTGATAGATTAATCAGCCAGTCGGTGAGAGTTTTATATATTTAGATTACATGGTTAACAAACAGATAAATCAAGTTTGGGATCTTTACTGTCAAGTTGTTTGCTACTGTTCTTCCACATCAATAATCTTAACAAACTTCTAGAGGAATGTGTACTACCACTACTCCACTGCGTTTGATTACAAAACTGATCCGATCATAAAACATAATGGTATCAGCAACTGATAATTATTAAAAAGAGCATTTCCCTTGTAAGCTGAAGGCAAAACTCTTGACTATATCAGCTGCAAGGTAACCTAGAAGAACACAAGTTTGTATGCAGATAAATACCTTTCTGCTTCTTCAAGAGGTACAGTTCTCTCATGCTCCAAATCTATTTTGTTGCCTGCAATGACTAGAACTATGTCAGATCCTAGCATTTTCTTCAATTCCTTCACCCAATTCTTTACCTGAAAATGTTATGAACAACTCGTAAAGAACAAGATTAATGTTTTCTAGAAACCTGATGCAAACTAACAACTTATGGGATTACCTTTCCGAAGGAGTCTTCATCAGTGATGTCATAGACAAGTATAGCTCCATTTGAGTTCCTGTAGTAGATGGGTCCAAGGGCATGGAACTTCTCCTGGCCGGCTGTGTCCCAAATAGACAGGTTGACGCGTTTTCCGTTAATGTTGAGCCTTTTGTTCAAAAACGTAGCCTAAAACAATGAATTGATAAGATACAATTATTGTTTATTTTCAATCTATTGCACAATCTTAGTACACTAGAAAAGTATAATTTATAGTTTTCTAGAATACCTGTAGCGTCGTAAGATGCTTGTCGTTAAATTTATCTTCGATGTATCGCAAAAGTAGGGACGTCTTTCCAACGCATCCTTCTCCCAGCAAAACAACTTTGAAATTCTGCGTACCGCCAGCTGCAGCCATTTTGCCGGATGTATCGATGAGCCTTGCTTTGCTTGGTTGGGCCACTTGAACGGATTAAGCCTACAATTTGCAAATTAAATAAGCGGTCGTCCTTCAACACAACTACGTTACCTAGCAAAATAGAACCACAATACAACTGTTTTTAGTACATTACCTACCAGTAACACTGAACAAAAAGAGTAACACAAAAATTTTAAACAGTAGAAGTACTTAGAATCAACCAAATTATGATAAATCTTTATCAAAAATGCAATTCAACAGTGTTTTTTTTAGAAAAACCTTGAATTGGAAATTGGAAACATAGTAGAAAGAAAACAGAATTTGACATTAGTTTGACAACATGCTGACAATACAACATAACTGACACTAACACTGACATTGTATTTAGAATTGACATTGTCATTCGAGATTGTATTGTGGAGAGGAGATTGAACACACTCAAGTACAAGTGCGCGGCAAAATCAAAAACATCTTTGAAACACAATTATCGCTTCCGGGTTTTGACTGTTACGAAGCTGACAGATGACAGTATCGTTCTTGTGTAACAAAACCATTCACTTCCAGATCCGAAATATGTTTCCGCGCAAATTTAAAATATTTTTTTTTGCGCCATTTATTTTATTAACTAAAAAAATTCACTAAAAATCCATTTATTTAGTTTATTATAAAGTTTCTTATTTATATTGTTTCTTATTTATTTATATTATATATAGTAATTCCTACCTAGATTTCTATTAAGCTGAAAACATAATAGCAGAAGCTTTTAGGATAAAGATATTATTTCAAAATGATACGTTTTAGAATTTATGATCGAAATATTTTGATACCTACTATTAAAATCAACTTGTGATTTATTTTTAAAGATAGGTAATATGTAGATCTAGATTTCTATTAGAATAGATTTTTGATAAGTAATTATACATAATTTATATCATTAATTTATTCGAAAAGCAAAGGCGGACCACGCGCCGACGTGTGTTTGTCGTCATTGCAGCGGTCGGTAGGATTATATATCGAAGTGATAAAAGATGGGTACATCTTTATTCACATATACTATAGGTACATTATAAAATAGGAGATGTGGCTTGTTCAGAAGTATTTCTTATTTCGTTTCGAACAAAAACAATCGTCGACAGGCGCTCCGCCTTAAAAACACTGTGAGTGTTTGTAACCAAACTCCTCCAAAAGGGATTAACCGATTTTTATATTTTATTTTGTGTTTTTGTTACCTAGTATTATGTATATTCGGTAGGTTTGAGTAAAGTTGGCGTAAAGTTCGGGAAAATCTGAAAGTGCTTTTTTAAATGGGATTGTTGAAATTTGAGAGAACAACGTCGGTCGGGTCAGTTAGTAATGTATTCGTCTGCTCAAAAAAAATATACCTACGCGAAAGAAAACATCGTGAAGAATCCAGTTGGTTTTCTTATAAGCGGCGATCCTATCACGTAGGTAGGTAGGTAGGTACCTATGGAATTATAATTATAGCAAAATGTGGGCATGTGCCAAATGTAATGTTTGGATGTGCCTATGACTACCTCCTTTTGATAACTCCAGGGACATGAGGACCTGAAAATCTGAGAGGATGTCTAACGTAGGTATTTGGGGATTACAGTCGTCTATTACATTTCTAAATTTCTTTGAAGTTCGACACATAAACGATCTGGTCGGTTTGTCGATACATAAATAAATCTAACTGGATCTTCCTAATGTATGTGGTTTATAATTTATTCATTTTACTATTTTTCATCGTAATAGCTAAATATACCTACCTAGTATTAAGTCATCTCTGTACTAGTAGGTAGGTACATAAATATTAAATAGTAATTCATTTTTTCATGTAAGGTCAACAAAAGTATCTGCTTTTACGTAAGGTGGTCTTGTCAATACTAGAATTGACTGAGGTTTCTCATCGAGCCTGTTTCGTTGAACCTTGAACCATTTCATGACATTCTGAAGTGAGTTATTCGATTGAGTTAAAGATTTGCTCATGGAACTATCATCAGATGACATCTCTGTGGGTAATTGTGATGGTGTAACTATCGAAGTAGTTTCTAAATCAGCTAATTCCTGCGCTGATTTTAAAAGTGGTTTTGTTGTTGTATTATTTTTTTTGTCTCCATGATGTTGATTTGGTGTCGTGTTTCCTGCCGGCAATGTGGCCATTGTCACAGTCATGTTTGCAACCACCTCTGTAGTCTTTTCCACTATCACGTTCATTGTGTGGGTCAGTTCTGTTAAGTCTTGAATAGTGCTATTCTTGCTTCTTGTGCAAGTCGTTGATATTGTCGTTGATAAGGATTCATTTAAGCTCGGCATTGCGTTTCTTAGTACAAACTGTTGTTGCCGGGTTTGATCTATAAGCTTGATTGTCGAGCTTATCCAAAACAGAGACGGGCCAATAGCTATAAAAATCTTTTGCGTCAGTCGACAATCGTGTGCGATCGATATTCCTAATAAGCGATTGGCGAGCAAAAGAGGTGCCCCCTGTACAGTCTGGCAAGTTTTTAAATCTGCAATTGTTTTACCAGTGCACACGTGGAACGCACTTGGCCGAATGCGTACAGCATTCTCACAACTTTGTATCACAGTTGATTGCAGGCGTAATTTCCGTTCTTCCGATACAGGAATGTAAATTTTAAGGCCAACCGTTGTTAAGGGTTCTATTGCGCTGATCGCAACATATTTTTTGTTCAATATCTTCGGCTCTAGTAAAGCCAAAGCAATATTGGAAAACTCTCCAGCATTCCCACCTTGCATGATAAAGTACTTTCTGTAATGTGGGTAGGTGTATACTTTGACTATGGGATATATTTTGCCGTTTTTGGTTACTTGACAAAAGTTGGCGCAAAACGAAGTAGTTAGCACAATGTTTGGCTGGATCAGAGTACCCATGCAACAGGAATGTGGTTCTCTACAACTGTTGCACGTGAAAAGCACAATAAGGTCCACTGATAAGCTGACTGTGAAACTAACATTTTTCAGAATAATCAATCCGCATAAACATGCTATTTTTATAAGCATAATAAAATCACATGCGTTTTCATTTCCATAAAATTTTCAAGTAGCTAGATAAGAAGTAGGTGAGTAGGTAGTTACCTAAAACTATTTACCTACCTATGGAAGTACCTACCAACCATTTACAAACAAGTGTTTTTAACTCTTTCCAAATAATCTGGGCCTTAATCTATATCGACGCATTTGGTACATTAGCAACACCTGCCAAATAAAACAGATTCTCATTCCAGCATTTTCCCACTGAAGTAGGTATCTACCTACATAACAAACCCACGCACAAACAGGCGCCACAATCAATCAGCTACAGAATGCAATCAAATGTATTATTATAGAGGCGTATAATGGGGTGCTGTGGTGCTTCGTTGCAAGGAATGGTCGCCGGCGCCGGCGCGCCGCTTTCATACCGGGCCTCGACGCGCGGCTAAGCGCATCCGCGAATAGCCACTCAACGAGCTCCCGCGATGCTCGATAGCAAGCCATCACGCGCCGCTGCCTTAAAATAGAACTCTCCATTCATAAACATAGTGCACATCATAAATGAAATACTATCACCATCGCATTTAATTCGAATAAATTAGTTAACGCGGTATTTTGAAAGCTTCGCTCCATTAATCAAGATAACAGAGTTATGCGGATGGACTTGCTATTAAAATGCCAAACCTAATGTGCCAACTCTGATTGCAGGCCAGTTCCGAATTAAATTGTTCTGGCATCGCAGCCGGCGCCGTCGTGTACTGCGCGTTGCGCGTGCGTATCTCGAGCATCGTCGGCTTGCTTCATATCGAGATAGATTTGCTGAAGAAAAGATTTTACGCGATGTACCTACCTATCCACTTATCACGTTTTATTATTTTTCAAACTATCGTGATTAGAAGATTTAACTATAGGTTTTAACACGGGTGTTTATCACGTAATTACCTTTAATTTATTTTCCCGAAGACAATGTCATGTCATGGCAGTCTGTCTGCCAGCGACCATGGCTATTGTAACATAGCCGAAACATTGGGAAAATAAATTAAAGGTAATTAATTACGCGATAAACACCCGTGTTAAAATCTATAGTTATTATCACGTTTTGTTGATTTTATAAGATCTATTTCGCCTTTGACCACTAAGTTTTATTGGTAAAAATAATTGACTTAGACTTTGACCTAGAGCAACACAGGATTTGAATAGGTACCTAAAACGCGAACACACCTGCGAGCTACAGTTAATCTTACTGATATAAAATGGTGTATGTAATGGTGGTGTAAAACAGAGTAACACACACAGTTAACCACTCATTAGTCACTACATGTTACCAATTGCGCCGCGGGGATCGAACCAGCACCGTCAGTCGGGCAAACACCTACCACGCCACTAAGGATTTAGCTTCAAATGGATTCTTCAGGATCACAAAGATACCCTCGAGAATATTCCTACGTGGCTATACAAGGTAGGTAGGTACCTACCTCCTAAAAGTAGATTAATCACCAAAGCGAAATTGCAATGTTGAAACCTTTTATTACATTATAAGATCTATTTGAACCTACAACATGAAATCAAAATACTGACTTTGACTTATATCTTTATTCACATCCACATTATTCACTGCTATAAAAAAAAAGTAAACTAAAGTTTAATTATGCCGTCCTGAATTTAGGTACTCCATAAGTTTCATGGGGAAGGCCCTGGACGCCAGGAACGGTGTTAAGGCCACTTTGTCCTGAAATGATGGTGGTGCTGATTGAAGGGGAAGACACTCCGGTGAACTGAGAGCTAGCCTCGGCTCCAGCGTCTTGGCCGGAGTTGGTGGCATCAGAAGTGCTCGCGAATGCCTGAGAGCTGCCTAAAGAAGACACAATAGGTGAAGAAACGGAGTGGGAGCTGCCGAATTGGCTGGATAGCCCAGAGCCGCTGGAGATACCAGAGTCGGTGCTACTAGAGAAGCTGGAACTACTGGGAATGTTTAAGAGATTTGAGCCGGTAGGGTATTGCGAGAAGCCGTTTGAGAATCCTTCACTTGGGATTGCGTAATTAGAAGCCCCATCTGAGTGGCTGGAACTGCCAGAAACGTAACCTGACCCGATGGAGGGAAATCCAGAATGGATGGAAGAACCCTCTGAGCCACCGGTGGAGAAAGACACGGACTGACCGGGCTTGTTGTAGTCGTTGACGATGTTGCTGATCACGGCCTGGGAGTCCTCCTTGTTGTTATACTTGACGAAGTACACCTCGGGCTTGGTCGGTGGTTTCTGCTCTACTTTAGGGACAATGACTTCATGGTGTTCCTCAGGTTTCTTTACCAGAACGTAAACGATAGTCTTTTCTTCGTTTTGGGGCTGCACTGGCACAATGTGAGAGGTTTGGGATGCTGGACTCGGGGTCTTGACGAAAATGATTTTATAGTGTTTCTGGGCAGGTGGCAAGACGACAGGAGTGCGGGGCTTGGCCACCTCGAGCTCTTCGGGGGCAGAGTGTACATAGAAGTGTTTGTAAACCTTAGCCGGTTCGTTCGACTGCACTTGGTAGAACTGTTGGTATTTCTCACCCGAATGGTAATGGGAAGATTGGTAATGGTTAGATTCGCCGACGTAGATCGGTTGAACGGTGCTGGGTCCATCAACAGTGTGGTAGTATTGACCACTGCTTAATCCAGAACCACCACTTAAACCGCTGCTATAGCCGCTGCCATAGCTGCTGCCATAGCCGCTGGCCAAGCCACTGCCGAATCCACCATTTGAGCCACTGCTGTATCCACTGCTCAAGCTACCTGTAGTAAAACCGCCGTTGAGACTGCTGGCGGACAGTTGCGCGTCCCCGGTTAAGTGGCTAGGTACACCGTGATCACCATGGCTGAGGGAAGAGCCCAAATATTGGCTTTCAGCGCCTTTGTAGATTCCCGATCCGGAGCCACCTAACGCAGAGTGGTACTGGCCACTGTTGCTGCCCACTTGGTAGGACGGGATACCATATGATGTATGTGGCACCTTGTAGTTGTAACCAAGGTGGCTGACATCGGCTGACGCCAAGGCGAGAACTGCTAAAACCTGTAACAAAACAAATTATTAGCCAGCAAACACATGGAAAAACAAAATCGGTCAAGTGCGAGTTGACTCACTCACTGAGGTGAGTAGGTCAGAATCATAAGTACCTATATCAGTTCCTATTTCTTAAAGCTTAATTAGAGGCAAAGTATTTCTAGAGCTATTTATGTAGGTTTTTAATATTGTTTGTCAGGTATTGGAGTTCATAATTGGTTAATCGTAATCGCTTCCGTTGTCGAACAAACGGGACCGGTCCCATCGGTACTTTTACCGAGAAATGTTGCAACAGAGAAATATGCGTTCCACAGATGTGGACGCATGATGTAATAGGTATTATTTTAAATAAACCCGACGTGGTATGCAGGTGGTATGTTCAATAATATACTGGTAGTTTGATTGAAGTCTGAGTTGTGAAAGCTCGCGACATCTTTATTTTGGTTTATTTATACATCAGCTGGAACAGCTGGCTACTGTTGGTGATTGCGCCACTTTTTCAGATAGAGATAATGATAACGAATTATAATAATCATTAAATAGAAAGAAAATTGTCGGTAGATTTTGCAAAAAAATATTTCATACAAACCAATATTACGAACACAAGAACAATCGGGTAAATAGGTCGAGCTTTTCTAAAGATGATCAATATCATACATGCAGAAAATTGATGCTTATCCACATACCTACTTACTTAGATAAAGATCCTAATAATATTATGCCATCAAAAACATAACTTGTAAAAAAAGCCAAGTCTCGCAACGAAACTCAGTTCTTCTACCGTAAAAAGTTGTGAGATAAATGTAATACCAAGTCGGTTAATTTATTCAGATCCTTAAGATCCTTCTGTCTTAAGTTATTACGTAAAGGCTAATTACGTAATAACATACTAATACTCCCTGTTACTAATACTCCACTGTCCGTTCGTTCGTCTGTCCATCTGTACCTGTACGTCTGCCCGTCTGTTCGTCTGTCTGTCTGTCGGTCTGTCGGTCTGTCGGTCTGTCTGTCCGTCTGTCTATCACAGGGCTGTATCTCATGAGATACAGCCATGATAGCTAGACAGTTGAAATTTTCACAGATGATGTATTTCTGTTGCTGCTATAACAACAAATACTAAAAACAGAATAAAATAAATATTTAAGTGGGGCTCCCATACAACAAACGTGATTTATAGATAATGGTACGGAACTCGACGTGCGCGAGTCCGACTCGCACTTGGCAGGTTTTTTTAGGTATTTTACACTAAACACTAATTGTGTTTCAAATTTGAAGCTTCTATGTCTGCTAGATGTCACATGGACGAGACTAGAACAAGACAGAGACGAATGGACTAGGATGGAGGAGGCCTTTGTCCAAAAATGGACATCCCAAAATAATTAAATGCATGCTTTTTTACGATTTACTATTGATTAATATCAATCTATCACTTTATTATTACTATTTTTTACATGTCAATTGAATAATTCTATTTACTTTTTGGGAAATAAATGGCTTATTATTATGATTATTATTATTATGTCTGCTAGAAGTGCCTTAAACTTTTGATGATCGGTCAGTCAGTGAGTGAGTGAGTGAGTGACAAAATAGGAAACTTTGACTAGTTATAATTCTTAATCTACTAGTTCAAATTGAATGAAATTTGAAATATACCGTGTTTATATAGTGACTGCTTGGTTACTGAAAATACAGGCTTCTAGTTTTATCCACAACGAAGTTATAGGGGGTCGAAAATGGCCTGAACTGCTTTGAGAAAAGGAGAGATAAATGTGAAAGTTTGTGAGTTTGTATGTATGTTTGTGCCTCAATCAGGCCTAAACACTAAACAACAAAACGGATTAAATTGAAATTTGCTGTAGATGAAGATATAATACCCGAATGAAACATAGGCTCCCCAAAATGATAAAAAGCACAAAAGGGATGATTTTGGTATAGATGGTGCTGGTGTGCAAATCTGACATCACATACTAAAAACATTCAGTCTTTTCTATTCGATTATTGAAATTGGACAGGACAACGTCTGTCACGGGTCGGCTAGTAGGTAACGTATATTTTGAAGATAGAACTAAACTCCACGCACTGCTACGCGTGGTACCCGGATTAAAAATATCGTTGAAACTCAAGTCATAACCAAAAATTTGATTTTTTATGTATCAATTTATCGAATTTGAATGAGCCCACGACGTGCGGATCACATAACGGTATACCAACAATGTAAGTTAGTAAATGAAGTTGCACGGAAGCATGGTAAGTTCAAGTTCATCGCACTCGTCTCGCTGACCCAAAGTTATAGCTAGTTGCGCAATGCCCTGAGCTTTACTTGGCTTGCAGCTTACACCATGCAAGTGGGCGAGACGACCTTGTGCACTTTCTCTTCAATAACACAATATAATATCAAATAAGTTTTCTGTTGAAAAACATTTGTCAATGACAAGCTTTTGTAAAATCATTTACCATCGAGCACCAGCGCGCTATCCCCTGTCATATCATATAACATTGTCATCGGAACTTGACAAGAATGAAAAGTTTTTACTTAATCGAAGTATTTACTAAAGAATTCCACTGCTGAACAGCTCCTGACTCCATAATCAGAATAGCTGGCTGTCACCATATCATTGCATTGTCACCGTAGTTACATTATGCAAAATTTCAGCTCAATCGGTTGGGGACTGGGGATAACTGCTTTAAAATTCATACATACATACATTGTAAGTTTAATAAAAGCTTGAAATAATATTGGTAGAAATTTGACTACAAATTTAATACATTTTTTTTAAATATTTTAAGAATCTTTTGGCTAAATGTACTTAGTTAAACCTACTCGTCAAGACAATATCCAACAAGCCAAAAGACGATGGAAATTCGTTGTGTAATTGTAATTGAGGAGTGCCTATGGCTACCGTCGGACTCCAGCTTCAGACCAGTTCGCTGTAGTTATAATATTAAATTCGGGATAAATAAAACAATAAAAAAATAGATTTGGACAGGGCGTATGTTGGGTTAGATTTATAAGTATCATAATAATCACGTTTGTAAAACTAAAAAGAAAACTAAAAAATACGTTTCGACTGAACAAGAATGGAAACTTTAAACTATTCTCTGCAAAATATAAAAAATCATCCAAATCGGATCACTGGGTAAAAATATATGCGCGGTTATAGGTAGGTACATAAAAAAGCAACAAAATAATTGTATATACCTACGCGTAAAATTAAGAACCTCCTATTTTTTCCGTTAAAAAATAAGATTTATTTCATACCTACTTCCGACCGTGCAGCTGTCAACGGCGTACCTTGGAGCATCGCATTCCAATTTCAACTTTAAAACAACTCATATAAGTATCATAATAGAGATAATTCATATTACGTCTGCGATCTAATATGAGCACGCCACTAATATATTTAGCAATGACAATGCATTAGTATTGGACATGACCCATGACCGATATTATGTATTTTGGACAAAGGAAACAAAACAAAACCGTTTAGCCACTTTTGTCGCTGACTGTATGCAGCCATTTTTAAGATTCCGTACCCAAAGGGTAAAAACGGGACCCTATTACTA
The DNA here is from genome assembly GCA_912999785.1 of Hydriomena furcata. Taxonomy (NCBI): domain Eukaryota; kingdom Metazoa; phylum Arthropoda; class Insecta; order Lepidoptera; family Geometridae; genus Hydriomena; species Hydriomena furcata. The sequence continues at coordinate 10,238,752 of OU538821.1, forward strand.
AGACCCTATTAATGTCCGTCCGTCTGTCTGTCGGTCTGTCTGTCCGTCTGTTTGCCGCATACAACACATACTAAAAACAGAATAAAACAAATATTCAAGTGGGGTAGTTTCAATACAACAAACGTAATTTTTTTGCGGGTTTTTTATAGTAATGGTACGGAATCCTTCGTGCGCGTGTCCAACTCGCACTTAGCCGGTTTTATATAACTTTGTGCCTATATTTTTTAATAAATTATAAAAATAGTTTAAAAGTCAAGGATAAAACTATAAGCATTTAATTGAAATTAATTTTACCTCTTTAGATTAGTTGATTAGATTAGTGTAGATTTAGAAGTGACGACAAATGTCTTCCTACCAGGATCTGTGTTGTTAGTTAGAGAGTCTCTAACTAACCACAGCGAAGAATCAATAAATTTAATTAATGAACCTTGACGAAAAGAACACAAAACAAGCTGATTCCATGTTGAAGGTTTTTTATTGAAACTTAATACATATTTGCAAATTACTGTAGACTTCAAAAATCATATCCTTGAGATCTTCGGATCTGCAAGGATAGAGATTACAGTATTGATCCTATACCACATACTACAAGTACCTAATGACTTTTTGAAAGCATATCTCAGTCACGTTCCTTAAAAAAGCTATCATATCTATATTCGTATATTTATGAATACGGATTATTATTATCATCATGACAGGTTTTCTTACGATCATAAATATTTTTTTTATATGTTTTAATGTTTATATCCGTAATATGTCTGGGACTTAAAATATCATATAGCATAATTCCGCTCTTGACCCGAAACTATTTTAAATATATGTATTATTTTTTTAGCATATGAATTGCTAAAATTATTTTATAACACGATGTCACCTTATATTATAGAACTGAAGGAATGTTTAAGAGTTATAGTAGTAGATTAGTCGAAATGGAGAAATTACGATTTCAAGGACAGCCGGTCAAGGCGGATATGACCAAAAAAATAAGTGCGTAGGTGGACAGGACATTTTCATTATGCGACGTTCTTGGTTTTAAAACGAGGTAGGTATAATTTTGTTTTGATGAATTGCGAATATTTTTTTCTTAACCGCAAAACATACAGTTTTGTTTTTTATGACAAAATAAGATTAACTCATGGATTTAATCTAGATAAATGTAGAACACAACACGATTAGTAAAACTTTCTCAATAGATATATTTTTCAAAGATGACACTTCCAAAACGCTGTTTACATTTTTACTTACCAACTATGAATAGCTGAATTAATTTTTATATAATCCGTTAGTTAGATAATATAATCTAACTAGCTATCAAACTGTCGGACAGTTTCTTTTTAAATTTGATGGTTTTCAACATAATGCGGTTTTATTTCTTTTTCGGGAAGGCTCAGTCCATACAAAAAAAAAGTTTCAAGTATCGCCTTAAATAGTTCTTGGTTTCATCATCATCATTGCAGACAATTACAGTCGTATAACGTCCACTGCTCAACAAAGATCTTTGTAGATTTCAAAAGATAATACACACCCATAGGCTCCCAGTAGGTAACCTGTACCAGTTTTTTTTTACTTTATTTGGTTCACAGTTTTAAAATATTAATCACATTACCATTACCTATTGGACTAATTTGTTATTCCCACGAATTCTTCCCAGGAGGCGCGATTGGATATGCCGTAATGTGAATTATATTTTTCATCCCACCATCTCGGAAAGAGTATTTTTGCTCTTCAATATCTGAGTGCAAAAGCCGTTTTTATTCTCTAGCTAGAGGATAAAGTAAATTGAATTTAGAACATCGTGTGCACTAAGTTTGTGAATTAAAAAAATCATTAATCCTATTTACTGCTACCTCTATGGTGCCGAATATATCATACAACTTTTTTTTAATTTGTTAAAAACTCAGACTCGGAACCTTCTTGGTGTTCTTTTTTCAATTTGCTTTGTACGCGGTTCTTTACGCGGCATTTTTTCACGTCATTATTATGATTATTCTGTAATACTTATCTAAACTGAAATAAAAGTACCTATCTTGTGATTGTAAACGTTTTTTTTGCATTTAGTCATTTCCTCGCTGAGGTGGAATGAAAAGTTACGTGTTGCACTCGAGTGCAAAGATTTTTCACCTCGTGCTCTTTTGATTCCCTCGCTAACGCTCAGGATTCTAATTTTAGAATCCTTCGCTTGCTCGGTCATCAAAATTGAACACGCGGTTAAAAAGCAACTTTGCACTCTTGTATAACAAATAACTATTTCCATCTTGTAATGAGTAATTAAGTATTCTATCACTAATCTGGTTCCCATAGTACCTAGGCTAGATGGCGCTGTGTGGAATTATGTCCATCAATATTTATTTATTTATTGAATTGTAGGGGCCATCCTTCATGCCACGACTCGAGAACTTTCAGGCTAAAAGGTTGTGGTCACAGTCACCAGAAAGCAACCCCCTGTCAGCGCATGACTCGATTTTGATTGTCATGGGTGCTGTAGTCACCGACCACCACGGGTACTCGGGCACCGACGGAGTTCTGATACAGCACTAAACAAGTACCTACGTAAATTAATAAACCTTCAAAATAATATTTTTTTAAGATTACAAAAGTAAAAGTGACGTCACATGTCTATCAGGGTTGTGGACATGCCCATCGTGCCATATTATGTGAGCTCGACTCGCTCAAGTTATTTTATTCTATGAAAGTTTCCCTGTGCATTAGTGTTACAAAAATAAAAATATTTTAATAGGATCACTACTGTAATACAGTACGGTAGACATCCTCTAAGATCTCCAGACGCTCAGATCTTTTTAAAAATGTCTAGTCAGTGGCACGTCCAAACATTACATTTGGCACATGCCCACATTTTGCAGCAGTCAGTGTTACAATAACTCGAAATAAGTTGCCATGCCTATCTACAATGCTACTCATTTATGTAAATAAAAATCTTCGAGTTTTAAGAAACTTCACATGAATACTCTAAGGTAACTTGCTGCAATACTAATATTGTTTCTCAATAACTCTAATGTGATTGTGACATCATTTTTTGACACTTAATGTGGTTTAGTGATTGATGATGATGACTGATAACAAATTTATACCTATATAGAAAACCTAGGTACTTAGGTCAGGTAATTAGATAGGTAACTAGCTGTCCCTACCTGCCTGTTAAATTTCAATAATCCCGCAGAAAATATGAAACGCACTATCAGTTTTTCCCGAACTTTATGCCACTCTTATCACTTAGGGATATAAAAAATACACTACGACCTATTCTTATACCTACCGTATATACACAAAAATTTCATAAAAATCGGTCAAGTCGTTTCTGTGGAGTTTGGTTACAAACAATGTGACACGAGAATTTAATATATTAGAAGAAGAAGAAGACTGGAAAACCTAGGTACTTAGGTCAGGTATAACTAGATAGGTAATTGGTCATAGGCATAGTCGGGTTTACCTACTATACCTATACTATACCTAGGTTGATTTAATCATTGTCGGCTATCATGGTACCTTCAAGGTATTATCTATAAATACCATTTTAATGGGACCAACTTCGGACGGATACAATACAATATGAATAAATGGAATATTACAAATTAATTATAATAATAATACAATGGAATGGAATAAAAAAAAGTAAAATGTAAGCTGGGACACATAGAAGTGAAACCCTCTAACCACACGATATATCGTCCCCAATCTCCACGCGGCTGTAAAGCTTTTTCGTGACAGAATAAATCCTAATACCCCTATATAAAAGTTTCACTTCAAAACATTAACATCGATATATTACGTTTAAAAACTAAAAGAAAACCGACGAAAATGTATCGACTATAGACCAACATAAAATATATATATATGTATATACGCGTCGAATTGAGAACCTCTTTCGTTTTTTGTCGGTTAAAAAACTCACTTTCATGCAAACTTTAACACCGTTATGGGATGAAATTCAAAAACCCCCCCCTGTATTAAAGCGAACAAAAAAAACAGCCGATTTTGAGTTTTAGCGAGACTAACAAACAGCAATTCATTTTTATAGGTAAGAATGAATAAAAACCGGCCAAGTGCGAGTCGGACTCGCGCACGAAGTGTTCCGTACCATTATCTATAAAAAAGGCAAAAAAATCTCGTTGCTTTACGAGAGCCCCACTTAAATATTTATTTTATACTGTTTTTAGTAGTTGTTGTTAGAGCAGCAACATAAATACATAATCTGTGAAAATTTCAACTGTCTAGCTATTACGGTTCATGAGATACAGCCCTGTGACAGACAGGCGGACAGACAGACGGACAGACAGACAGCGAAGTCTTAGTAATAGGATCCCGTTTTTACCCTTTGGGTACGAAACCCTAAAAAGGAGATATTGGCCCAATCAGTTAAACTTCCCTATCTCGTAAATTCACTTGAAGGTAGGTACCTATTTATATTATGAACTTTTATTTGACAGTTGAAGCTCACAATTAGGCACCAGCTCAGGCAATAGAGCCCTGTTCGTTTAATAGATAAACAATTATAAACGAATAAATCGATACTCTTAGTTCGCTTTGCATCTACTTATACATAATAGAAACTCGCATATAACTAGACAGGTTAGCAAAATATACAGATATTTAAAATGTGGTAAGTTCAGCAACAATTGAGCTTCATATTTTTTTTGTACCTACCTATTTTTATACAATTTAGTCGGGCGGGGACCATTTCGATAAAACTTTGAGCTTCAATAAAATGAATGCAAATAAGGCAAAATTAATTGATAAAAAACCTACCTAAAAAACCTAATAGGGGTGAGTAAATACATCTAACTAAGTAGGTTACCTATGTTACAGGTCGTATATGACATTCAATTTTAAAAACCCGATAGTTAGCTATTGGTTACACTATTATAGTAGACCAATACTGTATGTATTGGTCTACTTCAGAAGGTGAAAAAGTTTTTTCTAAGGAATACACATTTTAAAATTCAACTGGTCATTATAGAAAAGATACTTAGGACACGCTACCGCAAATAATCCTTAAAACCTCCTTGTAATAATACATTTCTCTAACTTGCAAGTTATACAAATTTACAAATGTAAAAAAAATAAAAATAGCACTGGATTTCGTATCGTAATTTTTCAATGTTTATGATTATATAAAACGCAGTTACAAATATAAAAATCACCAGTGACAGAGGTGGCAATTCTGTTGTCTTGACAAACTGATAAAATAATTTATTTTCCTTATAATTGGGATAATTTTGATAAAATTTTTGATTTTTGTAATGTGATAGAAATATACCAACTCAAATTCAGTCTATTTACGAGTAATATGACACTTTGAATATACGTAAAGTAAAATGAAAAAATTAATAAACTACCATAATTTTAGGGCTGGCACTTTAAGGTTTGCGCTCTTTTGGACTTTAACGTGAACAAACCAAGAACGTTCGTATTAATTACAATATTTGTCATTTTGACCAAACAACAGAATTACCAACAGTATTATGTTCTAAATACAAGTTTATTTACTTACCCAAATCGCTTGCATGATTTTCACTTAAGACGTGCTCGGCAACTAGCGATACGGCAAGTGTCAAGCGACCACCTGTTTCGGGCTTTAAATACCAGTCGTGGGTCCGGCTAACCCGTCTTTGAACCCAACAAGGTTATGTCGCCGGGTTCACGAAAAATCCGTTTATCGCTACGCGCCTTTTCACGTTACGTTAAATTACGGGTATGAATGACCATCTCCGCGCGTGATGTGATGGCTAATAATTATTACGTTCGACAACTAAAAAAAAAAAACAATTTCAATTAGGAAATTTTGTGTCTTGAATCTTATCTCTTATATATAAAACTAGCCGATCCGTGACAGACATTGTCCTGTCAAATTTCAATAATCGAATAGAAAAGACGGAATGTCGCCATCTATTACCAAAATCATCCCATTTGCGTTTTTTATCATTTTGGGGATGTTTTTCATATTTTAAAGTAGTCTATGTTTTATTCGGGCATTATATCTATATACATCTACAATACAGCAATATTCAACTTAACCCGTTTAATCGTTTACGCCTGATTGAGGCACAAACATAATTATATACAGACTCACAAACTTTCGCATTTATTATATATTAAATATATAATATTATTAGAATTCTCGTGTCACAGTGTTTGTAACCAAATTTCTCCAAAACGGTTTGACCGATTTTTTTTTGTATATTTGTTAAGTATGAGAATAGGTCGTATTGTTTTTTTTTATCCTTTAGTGGTAAGGGTGGCATAATGTTCGGGAAAAGTGCTTTTTTCTGTGGGATTATTTAAATTTGACAGGACGTCTGTCGGGGACAGCTAATCTAGAAATAAAATTTCGGGTTCCGGATTGTTCCATCCACAACGTTTCTATGACATCAAGCAATTTATCACGACATTCGTTTTTAAAACTCGACGTTTTCTAAAGACTATCTTACGTCTCGAAAACTTTAAATAAGTTTGCAAAGGATATTATTCATATTCAGATTGAACTTAAATATTTTTCCAGTTGACAGGTAGGTGTGGTGTTGTTAGAAAAATTGTTTTCCACAACATCAACCCCGCATGCTCTTATACAAGTTAGCTAGACACTTTACTAGGCCCCGACTGAAAACCAGCGCCGCACAGCGCTGCTGTGCGGCTCAATGCTGAGATAAGGACCTATTTGCCCCTACATGGCGCAATGCTCTCTATTGTATCTGTTATTGTTCTCTTTTATTTATTGTGTTGTGCTTGTCGTAGAGCAAAATAATGTATTTTCTATCAGTTTTCAAGTTGCTCGACGATTACTCGTAAACTAGAAGTAAACTTTTTACACAAATATCGTTGAAAATTACTTATATAACGTTGTTAGCTTTGTAAACTACGAAACCCTACATTGCACGTGGATCGACACGCACTTGGCTAGTTTTTTATTTTTCCTTCTTTCTTTCTAAAATTGTTTCCATGTTCAATTTATAGAAAACAAAGTTCTTTGATGCGCGCTATTTCTCAGCAAGCAGGATAAGTAGGATAAGCAAGCCAGACCTATCTAGTTATTAATTATCTATTTTCTATTACGGGTCGGCACCCGTGACAAACGCTGTCCTGTCGAATTATAATAATCACATAGGAAAAAGCAATTTCAGGCAACTTCCAATTTTTTAACTACAATCCTTGTACTTGCATATTTATCATTAATTAGTCGCAACTGCGTTGCTATGCTGATAGAATGTTTTAGTCTGTGATGTCAGATTTGTTGCACACCAGCGCCATCTATACCAAAATCATCCTTTATGCATTTTTTTTATCATTTAGGGGTTATTTTTCAGATTATAAGTTCCCCCTTTTTTTTTCTGATTTTTTATCTACGACAGCAAATAATCATCTTAATCCGTTTTGTCGTTTAGAATTACTTAGGGCACAAACATATATACAAATTCACAAACTTTCGCACTTATTATTATTTGGATAAGTATTGTATGTACAAAACATCAGCCGATCCTGCGACAAATTTGTACCTTGTAAAACTGAGATGGAACTCCAGGGGGTTTGTGAGTGGGCAAATGCTTTTCAGTCGGTTTCTTTTGAAACTCTGTGTTCTGTATTTAATTCAGAAGAGTACGAAACGAAGAGTTAAACTGATAGATAGACAGATAGAAAACCCTTTATTGCACACCACATTAACATAAAAAAAAACGGCCAAGTGCGAGTCGGACTCGCGCACGGCGGGTTCTGTATTATATTATCTATAAAAAGGCCAAAAAAACACGTTTGTTTTATAATTATATAAAACTAAGTCTGTAGGTATAAGAAAATTTCAAAAGATAAGAAGCGAACACATAAGAAAGTTTGTTGTAATAGCGGCAACAGAAATACATGATCTGTGAAAATTTCAACTGTCTAACTATCACGGTTCATGAGATACAGCCCTGTGACAGACAGACGAACAGACGGACAGACAGACGGATAGCGAAGTCTTAGTAATAGGGTCCCGTTTTTACCCTTTGGGTACGGAACCCTAAAAATAACAACATTCCATTTAATATTGGAGTACAATTGGCGGTCTTATGGCCGTGAGCGATCTTGTCCAGACAACCTATGAAAAACTGAACGCAGCGAGAACAATATAATACGATGATGCAATCAATGCCGCGTAGGTACATACATTAATAAAATTAACATCAAATTTACACAAAATTCCCACAATATACCTACCTCACATACCAAAAATAAATACATAATATAATATTAACATTATTAACATATAATATTATTCATAAAATAATATTAACCTAACATTATCGTATAACGCATAAAAACAAATTAAATCATATATTTATTAGACATGCTACTAAGAAGTACTTTTACATTGATAAGTGACTAATCTTTAAAGGTAGGTAGGTATCAATTGATTTAGCAGCTCTGTCATTATGAGAGAGATCATTCCAGACGGACAGACGGACAGCTTGTACAGTGAAGTTTTCATAAAAAGTAGAACTAGAAACTAAATAATACATTGAGGCAAAAGTTTATCTTATAAAGCAGTTTTATTAACTTTTTAAAAGCTTTTATTTAACTTGCAATGTATGTAACTATGTAAAAATGTAACTGCTTAATTTTGAAGCTGTTATCTTCAACCGATTGAGCTGAAATTTGGCATACTTATATAACAGCGAGCTGATCTGATGATGGTTTCAGGAACTGTTCAACGGAACTCCTCAGTAAATAGTCTGATTGAGATAAAGCTTTGCATACCTATCTTGTAAGCTACGAAACCCTAAAAATAAAAAATAAAACAAAAATCAGTGTGTAACATAACTTTTATTATCATGGTCATGATGATCATGGTCATTATTTAACTTGAGAACCCACGGAGTCGGCGCCCCTGGTATCTTGTAGATTACGAAACCCTAGTTTTTACTAGAAACTATAGATCTTGGTGACATGGAAATTATAAAAACAACTAAGTAAATTACCTACTTACCTGAGAGTTTTATTTGATTTTGGAAGATAAAAAAACTAAATAATTATATATTACACCAAAGAGGACTTCTGTATCAGGATTTTGTTATAATATGTCTATATCTTATACTAGCAGTCCGTATTATGGGTAATTTTGTTTACACCTTAGGTTACATTATCGAAGTTTTCATACGGATCCCTAATAGTTAGACATATGGTATTGCAGACTTTTTTGTAGATATTGATGTCCTCTATAAAACTGTAGTACATCACTTGGCTCTATTGTCAATGATTTCTGCAGCAAACGTAATATAAGGATTTTTTTTGGATTTTTTTCACACGTTGGGTTACATTATCGAAGTTTTCATACGGATCCTTGATGTTTTTTAAAATGTTCATCAGGGATAATGTAGGATTCTAATGGTAAAAATTTTTTTCAAATCGGTTCAGTAGTTTTGGATCCTATTCGATGCAAACAAACAAACAATCAAATCTTTCCTCTTTATAATATTAGTATAGATATAAATATAGGGTCAAAGACCGGTTGTGGTGCCTACCCCGGTTTTGGTCATTTTCTTTTTGGCAGTCAATAACTAAACATAGCAAACAAACTTGTTTAAAATCTATAGATATACAACTCATTGCCTATGGTCCGTTTTGATTAGTGGCAGTTGTGATGCGTTACATTATACCTCTAGACTTGATTGACCACAACTAAATATTTCCCGTTTTGTCTATTATAAATAATAAATAAATATCGCCTGTTACAAAACCTTTGCTTAGGTGACTAAGAGATAGATAAATACTCTATTCTATGTTGTTTAACAATCGTCGTTTTAATATTTTTTTCAATATAAACCGTTTATTTGTTTTTTAATGGCCACAAACAGCATCCAACCAACCATCTTTCACTAGAAAGAAAGAAAATGTTTTTATTTATGACGGAACATTATGAAACAAAACAATGAGACAATTTATCGGAAAAGACATAAATCAAAGAAGATTATTGGTATACCTTGAAATTTATAATTATACACTTACAATTCTACACAACAACAAAACTAATAATGTAATCCCCATATTCTTATTGTAACCTTGACTCTACCTTGACTCAAACTATCTCGAGACCCCTCGAACTTTCCACGACCTTTCGAAAAGTACCTCATGTTTGGTATCTATTTGCGAGGTTCCTTAATTGTCATTACGTCATCAGTCCGAGGAGATTTTCATCAAACAAACCGTCACACGCATGCTTGGTTCAGAAGCTGTCGAGTAATGTCAAAGTACTTGAGTTGACAGTTCTGTTGACTGAGGAATCCTCGACTAGAGGCACTTTTATCAACTAAATCTAAAAACACTGTTTCGATGTCGTGTCGATGTGGGGTATATCGAGGTTACACAACTAAGAATACAGGGATAAGGGTGCGTCTTTCAGTGCATCTACTGGTATGTAAATCCATCTTTGCTCTTACACAATCAATTGGACTTCCTTTATCCGATAACTAATTATAGTCTAAGCTATAATAACTAATAACCAAACTTAGGCAGGCATACCGAAACCGTTCTCGGAAGAAGACAATATTTTAGTAGATATGAGAGTAGCAGTCCGCCCCGTCTTCGCTCGAGTTTTCCTACTAATGTATTATGCTTATTTTTGATACCTTAGGTTACATTATTGCCATTTTCGTGAGGATCTCTGATTTTTTTGTTAAAATCTAATACTTAAAATTCTTGTGTCAGTGTTTGTAACCAAACTCCTTCGAAACAGCTAGACCGATTGTTATGAAACTTTTGTGTATAATAGGTAGGTCTGAGTCATAAGGGTGGCGCAAAGTTCAGGAAAAACTAAAAGTATTTTTTTCTGTGAGATTAAAGGACTGGACAACATCTGTCGGGACAGATAATATCTAAAATTGGTACCTACAGTATTTTTTATATACAGGCACATACAAAAACATATAACCTCTTTAAAATAGTGTTGATAAATATTAGTTAAAACAAAGTGCTTTGTTTCAAATCCGGATTATTTGCGTTAGCATATTTAGTGAAGATCAGGGACAAGTGTGTATTCATAAAGTATGTATCATAGTTCATAGTTCATAGTCACTAAAACCAACCAAGTTGGGAGTATAATATAAAATATAAGTTTATTTTCTATATCCGTGCAAAAAACCTCGATATTTTTAGGGTTCCGTACCCAAAGGGTAAAAACGGGACCCTATTACTGAGACTTCGCTGTCCGTTTGTCGGTCTGTCACAAGGCTGTATCTCATGAACCGTGGTTGCTAGACAGATGAAATTTGCGCAGATGATGTATTTCTGTTGCCGCTAAAATCAGAATAAAATAATTATTTAAGTGGCGATCCCATACAACAAACGGGTTTTTTTTGACGTTTTTTATAGATAACGGTACGGCACCCTTCGTACGCGAGTCTGAGTCGCACTTGGCAGGTTTTATTAATTTTAAATCATTGTTTATTTCAAGGTCAGTAGAGCTATTATCCAAACATAATCTCAAACTTTATCCATACAAACTCACTGCGGTTTCGGCTTTCGAGGTTTGAAACATTTAGAGAATGCGTAGGTTGATCGAGATCTCTTGAACTCTTCCGTATTCCGAGATGTTTTTTATGTGATAGGTAATATAGTTTTTAACCGACGAATAAAACGGAGGATTTTTTTTTTTTTTTTTTTTATGTTATAGTGTTGCCAAATGTCTCGTATTTCAGTCATAAATTCAAATGTCCCGCCGGGGAAAAACTAGTGTAATGTACATGATCTACGCTTCGATTTTAGGTGTATTTGATAGTAATATTTTGACTCTTTTGTGTTCTCCATTGGTGTTAAATTTGACTGATATACGAAATAAATGTACCTACAACATAATACAAAGCGAAATAATATCCAAATTTAATTATGATTATAATTTTATTGATTTTTAGAAATACCTATGTTAAATCCAACAAAAATCTTGGTAAATAATTTGTTTTTTATTTATCCCGGATAAAAAATTGAAATTCCGTAATTAACAGATAATTTGGTACTTTACGATGTTTTTAGATAAATTACGCGATCATATTACCGATTCTTTTTTACGCTCCTATGAATGGGCAGAAAATAACGAAATAAAAATAATATTTTTCAAATTTAAAAATAACGGGCTTAAATCTTTATCACTTAATTTTTGATACCTTAGGTGACTTTATTGAGATTTTCGTGGGGATCTCTAATTCTTTTAGAATTGAATTTAGCTAAAAAAAGTTCAGTAGTTTTTTTTTATATATTCGGTAAAACTACCATTATACAATGTTGTACGAAAACGTAGGTACGCGATTAAGACACGCAAATGTCCGGTTTTTTTTAAATCATAGCTGAGTTACTCATACTTGCCGGCAACTTAAGAGTTACGAATATCTTAAGATACTATTGTACACAAATTTCACTAAATAAAGATTTCAACGCGCTTAAGCTCAAAATCATAATAAAATTTAGAATAGTTACATTCTTAATTTAAATTAATAATAATCATAATAATGGTGGACATTCACACACATCGCCACCTAAACTAAGCTTGTATTATGGGAAACAAAATAAAAAAAATAAAAAATAGGATCGCGACTGTAATAATAAATGATGTAACTCTGAGGTAACAAACAAAAAAAACCGGTCAAGTGCGAGTCAGACTCACGCCCGAAGGGTTCCGTACCATTATCTATAAAAAACGGCAAAAAAACACGTTTTTTGTATGGGGTTCTACCCTAAATATTTATTTTATTCTGCTTTTAGTATTCGTTGTAGAAATACATAATGAGTGAAAATTTCAACTGTCTAGCTATCACGGTTCATGAGATATAGCCATGGAACAGACAGACGGACAGCGAAGTCTTAGTAATAGGGTCCCGTTTTTTCCCTTTCGATACGGAACCCTAAAAAAAACCCAATTGAGAATCTCTCCTTTTTGAAGTCGGTTAAAAAGCTGGTTTTTGTTGGTTTTTAAATCTTTATTTTTGTCAAAGCACAAAACAATAAAATAAATATTCAAATCAGTCAAGCCGTTTCTGTGTTTTAGCGAAACTAACGAGAATAAATTGTTTACTTGAATCAGAACTAGATGGCGCTGCTAAATGTGTCCAAATCCTAGAACGCGCTATTGCCTTGTTTCCGGATCTTGATATCGTCTGCTCTGTTCCGTTATATTTTATCGAATCCGACATACTGGATTATGTAGATTCTTCATACCTAGTTTTTGAAAAGTCTCCCACTCTAAAAGTGTCTAAAGGGACTTTATAATCTGTCATGCAATCCGCCTGCCCTCTAGAAGAGCTGGAAGAGCTTCTTACTCTAAGCAATGTCACTTATATCGATAAGATTCCACTACGAGATACTCAATCACATCTTAAGTGAAAAACCACGATTAATACAATACAGTCTAGAATTTTCTTTTGAAAAATAGAGATCCCAACCAAAACAACTGGATAAAAAGTAGGCTATGTTCTTATATGATTTAGGCACAAACATCAAAAACATCATACAGAATATTTACATCCTACTATAATAATAATAATAATATACTTAATATATCCTACTAATATTATAGCGAAAGTTTGTGAGTGAGTGTGTGCTCTTTCACACAAAAACTACTGAACGGATTAAGATAAAATTTGGTGTAGTATGTAGATAAAAAATCATAATAAACAGTATGGGTACTTAAAATCCGAACAACATACATTAAGGCCCTGTATGTCGACGATTGCTCTTTTTCAAAACGAAAAAAGAAATACTTCTGAACAAGCCACATCTCCTATTTGATAATGTATAGTATATGTGAATAAAGATGTACCCATCTTTAATCACTTCGATAAATAATCCTACCGACCGCTGCAATGACGACAAACACACTGGGCACCATGGGCGGCGCGTGGTTCGCCTTTGCTTTTCGAATAAAATAATGATATAAATTATGTATAATTACTTATCAAAAACCTATTCTAGTAGAAATCTAGATCTACATATTACCTATCTTTAACAATAAATCACAAGTTGATCTTAATAGTAGGTATCAAAGTATTTCGATCATAAATTCTAAAACGTATCATTTTGAAATAATATCTTTATCGTGAAAAGTTTCTGCTATTATGTTTTCAGCTTAATAGAAATCTAGGTCTTGAAGTAATATATTTATAAAAATAGGAGATGCGGCTTGTTCAGAAGTATTTCTTTTTTCGTTTCGAAAAAGAGCAATCGTCGACATACAGGGCCTTAACAAACATTTGTATATACATATTTGAACAAACTCAAAAACTGTTGGACCGATTTCAAAAAATACTTCATCATAAAATCCTACATTATCACTGAGTAACATAAACTATATTTATTACTAAAAAAATTAGGGATCCCTACTAAAACTTCAATAATATAACCAAAGGTTTAAAAAAAAATGTCATAAAACCGTTATTTATTACAACCGTGCGACGCTGGGACGGACTGCTAGTCAATGATATACCATGCCAATGTTTTTAGGGTTCCCTACCCAAAGGGTAAAAACGGGACTCTATTACTAAGACTTCGCTGTCCGTCTGTCTGTCTATCTGTCTGTCTGTCCGTCTTTCTGTCACAGGGCTGTATCTCATGAACCGTAATAGCTAGACAGTTGACATTTTCACAGAATATGTATTTCTGTTGCTGCTATAACAACAAATAATTAAGTCCGCCTTTTTGTATTTATTTTATACTAGCAACCAGCCCCGGCTTCGCACGGTTTTAATACATATAAACCTTCCTCCTGAATCACTCATCAAAAAAAAATCCGCATCAAAATCCGTTATGTAGTTTTAAAGATATAAGCATACATACAGACGCGGGAAGCGGGAAGCGACTTAGCTTTATAATATGTAGTGAAGTGCAATTAAAGTATAAATAAATAAAAAATAAATAAATAAATACTAAAAACAGAATAAAATAGGGTGGCTCCAATACAACAAACGTGTTTTTTTGCCGTTTTGATAATAGTACGGAACCCTTGGTGCGCGCGTCCGACTCGCACTTGGCCAGTTTTTATTTTAATTTGAAGTAAATCATAAGGTTATATCTACTTTGATTTAAGCTCTTGTTTCTTAACGTGCTTAGTAGTGGAATCGTTATTTTAAACTTAATTAAATTTTATTTGCGTGATGATTATGAATATTTATTTTTTATGGTTATACAACAGGATACCGAAGCGTGCGTTATAATTTTGAGCTTGTTTTGATTTTAAACGAAATAAAATGATCGTTTTTGACTATCAAAAATAAAGACATCCTCACAAACTTTCGCATTTATAATATTACTAGCTGTCCCGACAGACGTTGTCCTGACAAATTTCAATAATATTCAATATTTCAAAAAACACTTTCAGTTTATAACGAATTTTTCAAATTTTACGATGGATTTTCCGAAATGTCCTGACAAACAAATTAATCATCCAATTTGTTGCAGCCGTTCGGAAGTTATGCGCGTACATACATTTCGGCGAATACTTTTTATATATATGTATGTATAAATAGATAGATTAGAATAGTATAGGATTGACATGGCATATCATTGATTAGCATAACTCTTATATCAGGTTGGTTGCCAGGTAATAAAAAGGATACCACCGGCTAAATAACATAAATAAAGAATATCTACAATACGTGTGAAAAAAAGAGGTCGTCCACCTTAACCATAAAGATACCATAATTATTTTTTTGTAACGTTCCAAGCGTATAACGTACCTACTAGCTTTTACCCTCGACTTTATCCACGTAGATTTAGGAAATCGATTTGTGACGACTTTATCGTAAAACATTGAAATTTCTGTAAATCAAAAGATAATTTTGGGGATTTGGTAACCTAAATAAATAAATAAAATATTATAAATAAATATTGGTGGACATTTCACACAGCGCCATCTAGCCCTAAACTAAGCAAAGCTTGTACTATGGGAACCAGATAACTGATAGAATACATATATACGTTTTTGTTGTAAATACATACTTATTTTACATAACACCCAGACACAGAACAAACATCTATGTTCATCACACAAATGTTTATCCCGGGTGGGGATTGAACCCACAACCTACAGAGCAGAAGGCAGAGCTACCACCAACTGAGCTGTGAGGCCAATGGCTATGTCCGTGCCAAAACATTAAAGTATCTCTATATGAAATTTCATCACAATCGGACCAGTGGTTTCGCCTCGATAATATCACAGACAGAAAGAGTTACTCTCCCATTTATAATATTAGTAAGATAGTAAAATTTCGCGACTGTATGGTCAGCGCACAGCGGAGGACCGAACGGCAGCGGATTAAAATTGATCAATTGAATTTAAGACGTAATAAATATTTTTGATGAATGCAGAATATATTTTTCTCAATAACCGTAAAAGATACAGCTTTGTTGACAAAATTTTTATGACAAAGATAACTTAAGGATATAATCTAGATAAATTACAAACAGATACACGATTGGTGAAACTTTTCTCGATAGATTTATTTTCCAAAGTTGGCTCTTCAAAAACACTAGTTCCGTTTTTACTCAAAACTATGAATAGCTGAACATTTCATTTTATATAATTCGTTAGATAATCATACTAGCTAAGTAAATAACAGACTGTTTCTTTTTAAATTTGATGGTTTTCAAGATAATGCAGTTTTATCACTTTTTCCGTCTTATCCGGGTAGACTCAGCCCATACAAAATTTCACTTATCACCTTAATAGTTATCAATCCATTTTCGATTTATGCTATTCCCGATTACTGTTGATATACAAGTGAATACAGTAACCCCTACTAATGCCCTTAGTGAAAACAAAACCGCTTCATTTGGAAGCCAAGGATTGATCTGGCTATTGTCTGTTTTTGAAACGAAATAAAATCACGATTGTAATTCCCAAGTACCTACGGTAGACATACTCGGCGCTTAGATCCTTTAAGTTGTCCAAAGGGTTGTCAGAGGTACGTCCAAACATTATGTTTTTGTATAGATGTGTAATAACGTATTTTATTGGTGATAATGGCAATGCTAGAGACAATGAGAAGGCCAACCAGCCACTTGAACTGAATAAAAAAAATATATTATCTTAATTCAAAAAGGATTTTGGAATAGGGCTAAAATTTAGTTATTTTCGTTAATTTAGTTAGTTTCATTTTAAGCTGGCTTATTTCGTAAAAAAATCTATGATTTTTATAGCCATTTTCACAGCTATGATAAAATCAAAGAAATTATTTTTAATTTTATACTATACTAGCGACCCGCCCCGGCTTCGCACGGGTAGCATGTTATTATACATATAAACCTTCCTCCTGAATCACTCTATCTATTAAAAAAAACCGCATCAAAATCCGTTGTGTAGTTTTAAAGATATAAGCAAACATACATACATACGCGGGAAGCGGAAAGCGACTTTGCTTTATACTATGTAGTGATTTATGTAGGTAGGTATTTATTTTATTCTCTGATGAATTTGATTTAGCAGCGTTAGGTATATAATATACTATATCCTACTATAATACCAATACCTATATGTGTAAAGTTTCTCACCAATTGACAAGATTTGAACCCGGATTCACAACATTCCATAATCTTTCTTTCTTTTTAGGTTATTGAGCGACCCAAAAAGTTCGTCACACTAGTTTATACGTATATTTAGGTAGGGCCTTACATAATATATGTTTAGAACCTGTTTATACAAGTTTTTTTAATACTTTTGGGCCTATAAGTGCTTTTATAGTGGGATTTTTTTTTTATTGACTTAATTAGTTAATTAATTAATTTATACTATCTAAATCTTATTCAAAAGAGTTTGACATACCATAGGTATTTATAATTTCTTATAAATTACATATATCAAGTTTCCAGAGTATTTTTCTTGACTTCATCACGCTAATATTAGGGATCCCTACAAAAACATCAATAATGTAACCTATAAGGTGTCAAAAATTGGCCAAAAATCAAGGGCAGCTCTAAAATAAACAAAAAGTGCGAGTCATACTCGCGCACGAAAGGTTATCTATAAAAAACGACAAAAAACACTTTTGTTGTACGGGAGCCCCACTTAAATATTCATTTTATTCTGTTTTTAGTTTTTGTTGTTATAGCAGCAACAGAAATACATCATCTGTGAAAATTTTAACTGCCTAGCTATCACGGTTCATGATACAGCCCTGTGACAGACAGACGGACGGACTGACGGACAGGCAGACGAACAGCGAAGTCTTAGTAATAGGGTCCCGTTTTTACCCTTTCGGTACGGAACCCTAACAATAATGGGTAGGTAGTTAATTATTAGTTTATATCGTAAGTTTTAAGGGACCTTCAAAAGGGTCTAGTCTAATTGAAATATATCTGGAAGAGATCATCAGAGAGGAAGATAACTTTATTATGTTTTTTTTTGTATTTTATACCCTTTCTAGGATGTACCTAGGTACCAAACCATTTAAGGGTTATTCAGAAATCCTTACTGAGTTAACTTAATGGTAGGGATTTCTGGAATATTTTTCTAGAATTATCACTCCTACGTCATAGCAGAATATGCCGTAGCCAGTGGGCGCCAAAACCAGTTTTACAAAAATCCTTAGTAATTTTAGGGTTCCGGACTTCAAAAGGAAGAACAAAACCTTCATAGGATTACTTTTGGTCAGTGCACAATGGCGTACGACGCGGTAAAGGATTTAAAATTTATCAATTGAATTTATTAGTTAGCCAATCGATAACTTTATTCATTACACATTAAAACCTCAAGTCAAGACACTTTTTGTCAGATACGCGTAAAGGTATCAAGTTAAAATTAATTATCAAATACTTGATACTGCCTAGATAACACAGCTTTTTATAAAGCTGCCACAGAAGACGGAGCTCTACCGATATTTTTGAACCTTCTACTTCAAGAAATAAATGTTTGGTATTTGAAGCTGTAAAAAAATCAAGCTTTTTAGTCAACGCTATTGAATTAAGTTTAGTTCTGTTTTGATTTATATTTAGTTTCCTGGAATAATCACTACATTAATATATGATATTGCTTTATTTAAAAAAAAATGTAATATCACAATGTCGAAGTCAAAAAGTATGTATTTGTATAAAATCACAAGGATCACTTAGAAACGTCTCAGGAGCTAGGCAATGCTTCACCTATTCCATGCGACTTAGCCTAGAAGAATCAGGCAATAAACACGGCTTGATGGTTACAAAAAATACCTACTAGAAACTACGTCTTATTATGCCCCAATATTATTTTATAAATTACGACTGTAATCCCCAAGTATGGTAGAAATCCTCTCAGATCTTCAAACGCTTAGCTCCTTTGAAGATGTCTAGTGGGGGTAGTCAGAGGCACGTCTAAACATTATATTTGGCACATGCCCACATTTTGCAGTAGTTAGCATTCCATACGTGACAGGTTGGAAGCCCATCGCCGCGTATAATAACACTAACTGGTTTCCTCATGATGTTTTCCTTCTCTGTTGTAAGCACGTGTTTTTGATGCGCATATTAATTTTCGAACAGAAAAATCCATTGATGCACGCCGGGATTCACACCCACGACCTACAGATTCAAAGTCGAGGTATATCCCACTCGGCCAACACGGCCAATATTAAACTATAATTTAGTAGTAGGAGTACAAGTCAGCGACGCTAGATTAATTCACAGGAATCATAAAATATTACACCTCCATTTAGCCCTCGTAAATGCAATTATTTCAAGGTCTGGCATTTTCCTCTTGAAATATTCGTTCGATGTAAAAATAAAAATCTTGTCTATTTTGAGCGCCGCTTCAGAAAATTGCAAACTTGGCACTGGATGAAATACATTTTCCTTTTCCCTGTGTTGCGAGGATGTACTTGTAGCTGCAACGCGACAACCTTTTGATCGGATAAAATTGCTAGAATCGCTTTATAACATTTTACCCTTGACTTTCAAGGTGGCTTTTACGTAAGAGCGAAGAAAATACTTCAGATTTAAAATGCTATTCACAATTTATAAAGAGTCCTTGGTAAAATAATGTTATCTATACTTATAATAAATCTGTAGAGAGGTCAATTCTGTACATGAAATATATTTCCAAAATAACTGTCAGGGGGTGATTAGGGATCGATACTGATGCCAAAAATGCAATCAGTAAAATTTTTGTCTGTCTGTCTGTCTGTCTGTCTGTCTGTCAGTCTGTCTGTCTGTCTGTATAACCGTTATAGAAACAAAAACTACTCGACGGATTTTAACGAAACTTGGTACAATTATTTTTCATACTCCTGAGCTGGTTATAGTATACTTTTCATCACGCTACAATCAATAGGAGCAGAGCAGTGAAGGGAAATGTAGGGAAAACGGGAGAAGTTACTCCATTTTTTAAGCTTCCGTTGCGTGTGCAACTTTAATGGTTAAAGCTACACAAAAATCATGTATGACGGAAATGTTCTCCTTAAAATTATATAAAAAATATCCCACGACAGCATATGTCTATCTTTTATGGTTGACTTACAATAACACGTGTAACTCCCGATAGCTTAGCAGTTCGAAGCTTTCTGATTATATGTGTCTACTCTTACGTTTATAACACTCTCAGTCATCCCTCATTAAACAAAGAATCATAGAAATCGTGTGATACTACGCAGCCGGACCCACCGTGGATAAGGGTTAATTTTAATGCAGTTACAAATCTATGGAATTGTACGAATTGTACTTCAAAAATCAGCAATTGTACTAGAAGGGGTCAAAAAAAGCTGCGAAAAAAAACGTTTTATATAAAGACATTCTGTAGTATATTTAGTATCAGCATTGCACCCGTGCGAAGCCCGGGCGGGTCGCTAGTATACGATAAATACCTTCTATAAACTAATAGTAATAAACAATTCAGCCTTTTATATAAAGTGGTTTCATCAAGAATCAACCTCTTACGACGGGAATAATAATTTATAACAATTTTGGCCACATCCTTAGGTGACATTAAGTTTGACGAACAAACAGGAGGTGTGGTTTGAGAATCGCAACATAATTCTTTTAACAAGTTTTAAAAGTAGCAAACATTGTTTGCCATGGCGGTGGCGGCGCGGCGCGGCGCGCGGCGCCGGCGGGGCGGTCGGCAATCATCCCTGCGTTTGCCTCATTGGGCGAGGCAAATCATTATAATTTTCATTGTACTATTGTATATTCAAAACATTCCGCGATGTAGTTTTCTTTAGTATAAGTTGGAAGGTACCTATGGCGCTGTTCATTTAACATGAGTTAAACAGAGTCGGTTTATTTGTGTAAGGTTCCGAACACAAATGGTAATACGAAACCCTTTTGGTCCCTCCAAGTTTGTTCGTTCCTTCGGCACTACATTTTTTTTACTTGTTGAACTTTTCATGTATTTCGCAGACCTTACTCGAGTGTATCCAATGATACAAATATTAAATTCACTGTAAAACAATTTTTTGTTATTCTTTACGGATATGATTATGCTAAATTATTTCAACCGGTTCACAGTTCAATAATTCATTTTTGATCGGGCAGAGGTCATCATAGGTAGGTGTATTGTTAAAGAGTTGTACCTAAAGACTAGCTATTTGAGAGCCGTTCTTATATTCATGCCTACAACTTTTGTAAACATTAATCCTCAGCGATATCCAAATGAAGTAAATATATATATCTTATAGACTAATTTAATTTAACTTTTGAAATAAGCAACATTTTAGACAATACATGTTGACTAGTTTGTCTTGAAGAAATTTATAGAAATTATAAAATGTACCTATCAGTTGTGGGCTAGGAAGCTATGTTCTGGTACGTTAGATTCAAATTCAAATTCAAATTGAAATATCTTAGGAACTAGGTGAAATAGGTTAACCTCGCAGCTCAGTTGGTAGTAACTCTGCCTTCTGCGCTGTAGGTTGTGGGTTCGATTCCCACCCAGGATAAATATTTGTGTGATGAACATAGATGTTTGTTCTGTGTCTGGGTGTTAATATGTATATTAAGTATGTATTTACGAAAAAAAAGTTTTTAAGTTATCTATCAGTTATCTAGTTTCCATAGTACAAGCTATGCTTAGTATAGGGCTAGATGGCGTGGTGTAAAAATGTCCACCAATATAAAAAAAAAAAAAAAAAAAAAACATTTAGATTTTAGTTTTTTGAAAAGTGAAACCCTTATAAGATTAAATGTTTTGATTTATATACATTAAGTAGGTAAGTTACTCGTATTCTGGTACGCATATAAGAGAACATTATTTCAACAGCAAAATTAAATTTAAATATACCAACCATAATCTTTAAGACTGATTTCCTTGATGGACGAACCTTATCACATACATATTAGTAGGTACGGAACCCTTAGAACGCGAGTCAGATTCGTAATTGTCCGGTTTATTACGTAAATATTAGTTTATTATAGGTACTCGTATTATTATTCTAATTTCAGCACTTGTCGTTTCTGAAAATCAACCATGCTCATCTGTTTTTAAAAAGACCGTATGGATTAAAAAGCTTTAGTTGCTAGAAGCGAAACAGTAAATTTATTTTTATTGTTATTAAAATCTCAGTGAGTTATTTAAATTAAAATAAAATTGATATTATAATCAATGTAATTTATAAGTAAATTGGGTAGGCTAAAAAAACATTAAAACACGCAATACTACTTAGGCAGGTAGTGAAAATATATGTCGGTAACTTACGAATAATTTGAATCAATTGTGATATAAGATTTGTATAGGATAAAGAAAGTCGGGTAATTTGGGTAAGGGTTATCATTCCACACACCAAGCACAATTAAATAGTTTTTCAACTTAACCCAGAATATTTTATTCAGTAATTTTTATACTGTAGACATCATAAAGGATCTGCGCGCCTTGACAGGGTTGTCATCCGTACTTAGAGATTCAATACAGTCGGTGAGCCTTTTTATGTTTTATAAACTCAACGCTAAGAATTTATTATAAAAATAACGATAGAAAAAAGAAAGAATTCAATACCTTTGGTTTGAAAACTAGTTTCAAATCCGGGTAGGTTCCGATATAGTCATCACAGCTGTAAGTTGCTTATAGCTATAGATTTATTAAGTTTTATTTATTTTGTTACCGGTTACATCAAAACATAATAAAATGGTTTAGTCTAGAAGCAATTCTGTTCAACGACACTCGTGCAAAATATATTTAGCTAAAGAGGAAACATTTTATTTTTGTATGTTTGTCACGAATAAACTCAAAAACTCATGACCGATTTCATTCAAATTATTTCACCATTACAATGCTACATTATCTCTGAGTAACATAGAATTTGATACTAGATATTAATTACTAAAAAATAGTGATACCTCCTATAACTTCAATAATGTAACCCAAGGTGTAAAAAAATAGTCATTAACATTATTACACCCGTGCGACGCCGGGCGGACTGCAAGTTAGGTATTTTATTTGCTGCTTTTTTTATTGAACGGGTTTATACATACATATAATATAAATCTAATGTTCATCTTTGAGACCTATGTCAGCGTTGCCGGAATCCTACTATAACCTCGTAAGGCCTAGGGCTACTAATCGTTCACTTGACATTACGACCCAGTGGTCCTTCATAAAGGACCACACAAAAGTAGTGACTCCGGCCCAATGCATGCCAGTGTCATCCCATTATTTCACCAATTTCTTTCAAATTGACAGGTGCCACTTGATTTGACCTATCAGATTCATTGACAATCCTTAATATTTCGTTCAGAAATGCATTGATACGATTCTAACTAAACTGAAGGACCGTTAGGCTGGAAAATAGGCTGGGCAGATGGACGCAGTGCATTTTTTTGTTTTGTTATGTTTATGCGAAAGTTTTATAGGTCGTAGATAATAATGAGTGTTTTGAAAGATTCTATGAGTTGTTTGATGTCTGTTTGATGTCTTTTTCTTTATCTCAATCCTAAACATATTATAATTTATGAGGATGTTTGTATGATTGGATGTTTGTGCCACAATCACGCATAAACGACCAAACGCATAAACTACAGACATACCGAAAACGTGATATTCCCTATCACATGAACTGTTTTAACACACACACACACACACACCTATAATTATTTTACACTTGCTAGGTTTATGTGTTGTTATTGCATAGCGCTATGGCAGAGTTCGTGCTAATTTCAACTTTAATTCAATAAGGGTAGGTAATATTAGTGAAACCTACAACACCCTACAAACAATGTTACGATGAGCGAGACTAAATATTGAGATTCCGCGCTCCAGGAAAGCCGAATGATGCTGAATTGACTTCGTTGCATAATGAACTTTGGCTGCACTTTGCCTTTACAAATAAAATCGTCTCTATATCGTAGTGATCAAAGTGCAGTTTACTTTAACCAGACATTACATTTTTGAATGCAAGCTTGTATATCGTCATTGCAAAATTCCTGAAACTATTCAATAAATTCAACCTGTCACGTATCTTCCTCTGTAGCCTCGGTTGTTCGATCAATGTGAGGCGCTACTGGGGAAGACATTATGTAATTTAACTTTTTTTTTAGTTTTTTCCGGGCGTCTACTGAGATCGGGATCATACCACGGTTCCATTTCGTTATGTTATATCCTATCCTTTGTTCCTAAATCTTTCTTTCTAACCTTTCATCCTACATCATCTATTTCCTTCCCTTGTTTCTAGATCCCAGGTGTCCCCCCAGTCATTCCTATCTCGATTCCCAATGAGAACTCTTGTCTCATAAATATATAATTTTATTTTCGTGGCAATAAACTTTTCAAATACTTTCAAATACTTTATTGTACACAGAAAACATAAACAATTATGACATTACAAAGAAGTTTTATACATTTTAAATAGAAATACGGCTAATTACCACGTTTTTACTTGTATTGCTGACGTTTATATTAATTTTAATTCTATAAGTTTTATACAATTTTATAAATCTATTTTTATCTTTTTTAGGGTTCCGTACCCAAAGGGTAAAAACGGGACCCTATTACTGAGACTTGGCTGTCCGTCTGTCCGTCTGTCCGTCTGTCTGTCACAGGGCTGTATCTCATGATTGTTGTGTGATGATGTGTTTTTTTTGCCGTTTTTTATAGATAATGGCACGGAACTCTTCTTGCCTGAATCTGACTTGCACTTGGCTGGTTTTTCTACTACTCGAAACATCAGGATAAAATTTAACTTTATAGGCAGATAAACATAATATGGGTACTTAGTAACTATATAAATAAAACTTATGTGAAACTATAGACTAGCTAATCTCAACTTATCAATGTTTTTCATTTTGATTCTTGGAATATGATTTTCTGTTTGTTTATTTTGCTTGAGTTTCTTTTAGCTTACCTAGAAGTCCTAATTGAAATAATATCTCACTGATTCTGCGAAATGGAGAAAATAACAGTAGGTACATCAACGTCTGATACCATGGAAACAGCTTTTATCTACACATCGACTACATAGTGTAGTCGATGCCTTAACCACATATGGGTCCGGCTGCGAAGTATCACTCACGACATTTCTGCTAGACATAATAATCCCACCAAAAACATTTTGTAAAAAACTAGCCAAGTCTCGATGGAGGTGCTTGTTTATCTCTAAAAAGTAATGAAATCTAGACAAAGTCGTACCAAGTCTGAGGTTCCTTACTACGATTTCTTTATTATTATAGTCACACATTAACTAAAATCTAATTAATGTGTGACTATGTTTTTGACATAGTTTTTTGCAATGACAGTCGATATTTTTATGTACCAATAGTACTTAGAAGGGGGCATTACCATATCTCTAATACAGCTGAGACCAGCTGAGGGTTCTTCATCAGATACCTCAGTCAGACCTTCGACTTTTGACATCAAATGAAGCGGCCCATCAAGTTGAATATTTTTTGTAAAGGCGGTATGTCGATCTCTAATAGTTTGGTTAAGCTCTTGTGTTTTCTAATCAGGGTCACCAGGTACTCCAGATCTTCGATTATCCTAGTTTTTAGGGTTCCGTACCCAAGGGGTAAAATCGGAACCCTATTACTAAGACTTCGCTGTCCGTCTGTTTGTATGTCTGTCCGTCCGTCCGTCCGTCCGTCTGTCTGTCACAGGGCTGTATCTCATGAACCGTGATAGCTAGACAGTTGAAATTTTCACAGATTATGTATTTCGGTTGCTGCTATAACAACAAATACTAAAAACAGAATAAAATAAATATTTAAGGGGGGCTCCCATACAACAAACGTGATTTATTTGCCGTTTTTATAGATAATGGTCCGACTCGCACTTGGCCGGTTTTTATGGTTTTCCCTTAATGTGGCAATTAAACCCTAGCTCTGTACCAAATTTCAGCTCTCTGAGTTTATGAGAAGTACTAGTGAAAAAAAAAAATTGTAGAAAAGTTTCACCAATCGTGTTTCTGTCTATAATTTATCTAGATTATATCCTTATGTTATCTTTATCATAAAAACAAAACTGTATGTTTTGCGGTTATTGAGAAAAAACTTTCAAATACTTTATTGTTCACAGAAAACATTAACAATTATAACATTACAAAGAACATGTACAAAGGCGAGCTTAACCCTAAAAGAGTTTTCTACCAGCAAACCTTTGAGGCCATAATACAATTGACGGACAAACCGTGTACGATAAAAAAAAAGAAAATGTAATATAAACTAACAAATAATAAATACGAGTATATAACTACATACTTATACTACATAAATAATTAAATTATAATATTTATAACGAATACTGAATTTATCGAAAACATTTATTAGGTAGGTACTCGTCTGTATCAGTTATTCCATTCCATACGTGACAGATTTCTTTATCATACCTACTAATATTATAAACGTTCTAGTTTACTCGTCAACTAGAACGTTTATATAAGCATGTCGGATATTTATTTGAATTTTGATAGATATATACGGCTTATATATCTATACTTATAATAAATCTGTAGAGAGGTCAATTCTGTACATGAAATATATTTCCAAAATAACTATCAGGGGATGATTAGGGATCGATACTGATGCCAAAAATGCAATCAGTAAATTTTTTGTCTGTCTGTCTGTCTGTCTGTCTGTCTGTCTGTCTGTCTGTCTGTCTGTATAACCGTTATAGAAACAAAAACTACTGGACGGATTTTAATGAAACTTGGTACAATTATTTTTCATACTCCTGAGCTGGTTATAGTATACTTTTCATCACGCTACAATCAATAGGAGCAGAGCAGTGAAGGGAAATGTTGGGAAAACGGGAGTAGTTACTGCATTTCTTAAGCTTCCGTCGCGTGTACAACCTTTAATGGTTAAAGCTACACAGAAATCATGTATGACGGAAATGTTCTCCTTAAAATTATATAAAAAATATCCCACGACAGCATATGTTTATCTTTTATGGTTGACTCACAATAACACGTGTAACTCCCGATAGCTTAGCAGTTCGAAGCTTTCTGATTATATTTGTCTACTCTTACGTTTATAACACTCTCAGTCATCCCTAATTAAAAAAGTTTACATTATTAACTATTCCATGAAAAAGAATCATAGAAATCGGTATAGAAACACCAAAGTTATACATGAAATACGCTAATAATAAGCCATCGCGCGTGAATACTGAATCATGCTATAAGGATTATTTTTGTATTTAAGGTCGCGGACGCTCAGGCAGGCGGCTTGCTTAGCGCCTAGGAGGCTAGCGAGTCACCTAGCGAGTAGCTTCGTAAAACGAACATTCTCGAACGTTCGCGACCGGCCTAGCAGCTAGGCGTTAAGCATGCGTCAAGCGCGCAGTGCGGCCGGTCGCGAACGTTCGAGAATCGGTCGCCGCGCTCGACGCGTCTCGCGGCCGAAGGTATAAAAAGGCGGGGCGTCCGAGCGCGAGCTTCATACAATTTTAAACTTTTTTTTAGTTTTTAGTAAAGTACCTACCACCTATTTACCGACATACTTTACCGATACTGGTAAAATAGCGCCACCTGCCAGCGGAATTGCAAACATCTTTCATCATTGGTTTACCTCTCAAACCCCGAGCGGTCGCATGAGACCGCGAAAAGTACCTATAATAACGCAGTAACATCAAATGAAACTAGATGGCGCTAGAATGCAAAAATCACGTTTGTTGTATGGGAGCCCCCCTTAAGGCGCTCTTTAAATAAAAATAAACTCTATATTGGGCGTGACTATCCCAAGTTTTGGCGCGAAATCGCGATACGCGCCGTGCTGACATCGCCGCGGATTACTAATAATGTTACTACGTAACAGATACATCACTTCACCGCAGAACGACAAATACCTACGCTTTATTTACCTAAACTTTCTAGATGTCAAACGACGCAAGGAAATATGAGCTTAACTGCTTTGACTCAACGGCGTTTCAAGTGCACAGCGGGCGATGACGTCTGCCAGTATTAAATTACCTTAGGGTTGACCCAATAAAAATGTTTCATTTTTTTATAAAATGGTCAATTTGTTTTTTTTTAAATAGCTAAATAAATAAAAGTGTAGTAAGCGGTGTTGGTCGAGTAGGAGGTACCTCGACTTTTAATTTTAAGGTCGTGGGTTCGAATCCCAGCGTGCATCAAGAGATTTTTTGTAAGAAATAAAATCCAGTTAGTCCTTCTTCCTACTAATATTATAAATGCGAAAGTTTGTGAGTTTGTTCGTATGTTTATGCCTCAATCAGGCCAAAACAACAAAACGGATTAAAAAGAAATTTGCTGTAGATGTAGGTTTATTGCTCGAATAAATTATAGACTACTTTAAAATAAGAAAAACATTCCCAAAATGATAAACAAAACGCACAAAAGGTATGATTTTGGTATAGATGGATCTGGTGTGCAAAATCTGACATTAGTCTTCATAGCAACGTGCGTTACTCTATGCGATTATTAAAATTTTGACAGGATTATTTTTTTTCTGTCGCGGGTCTGCTATAAGCAATACGCTAAAAAGTTCTTATTTCTTCAAGTTATACGCGAGTGAAACCGCAGGGTACAGCTAGTCTATACTTATAATAAATCTGTAGAGAGGTCAATTCTGTACATGAAATATATTTCCAAAATAACTATCAGGGGATGATTAGGGATCGATACTGATGTCAAAAATGCAATCAGTAAAATTTTTGTCTGTCTGTCTGTCTGTCTGTCTGTCTGTCTGTCTGTCTGTCTGTCTGTCTGTATAACCGTTATAGAAACAAAAACTACTGGACGGATTTTAATGAAACTTGGTACAATTATTTTTCATACTCCTGAGCTGGTTATAGTATACTTTTCATCACGCTACAATCAATAGGAGCAGAGCAGTGAAGGGAAATGTTGGGAAAACGGGAGTAGTTACTGCATTTCTTAAGCTTCCGTCGCGTGTGCAACCTTAATGGTTAAAGCTACACAGAAATCATGTATGACGGAAATGTTCTCCTTAAAATTATATAAAAAATATCCCACGACAGCATATGTTTATCTTTTATGGTTGACTCACAATAACACGTGTAACTCCCGATAGCTTAGCAGTTCGAAGCTTTCTGATTATATTTGACTACTCTTACGTTTATAACACTCTCAGTCATCCCTAATTAAAAAAGTTTACATTATTAACTATTCCATAAAAAAGAATCATAGAAATCGGTATAGAAACACCAAAGTTATACATGAAATACCCTAATAATAAGCCATCGCGCGTGAATACTGAATCATGCTATAAGGATTATTTTTGTATATAAGGTCGCGAACGCACAGGCAGGCGGCTTGCTTAGCGCCTAGAGGCTAGCGAGTCACCTAGCGAGTAGCTTCGTAAAACGAACATTCTCGAACGTTCGCGACCGGCCTAGCAGCTAGGCGTCAAGCATGCGTCAAGCGCACAGTGCGGCCGGTCGCGAACGTTCGAGAATCGGTCGCCGCGCTCGACGCGTCTCGCGGCCGAAGGTATAAAAAGGCGGGGCGTCCGAGCGCGAGCTTCATACAATTTTTGTGTGATACTGCGCAACCGGACCCACCGTGTTTAAGGGTTAAAATGCATTTACAAATCTATGGAAAAGTACAAATTGTACTCCAAAAATCTGGAATTGTACTAGAAGGGGTCCCGAGATAACTTTCTAGATGTCAAACGACGCAAGGAAATATGAGCTTAACTGCTTTGACTCAACGGCACGTTTCAAGTGCACAGCGGGCGATGACGTCTGCCAGTATTAAATTACCTTAGGGTTGACCCAATAAAAATGTTTAATTTTTTTATAAAATGGTCAATTAGTTTTTTTACAAATAGCTAAATAAATAAAAGTGTAGTAAGCGGTGTTGGTCGAGCAGGAGGTACCTCGACTTTTAATTTTAAGGTCGTGGGTTCGAATCCCAGCGTGCATCAATGGATTTTTTGTAAGAAATAAAATCCAGTTAGTCCTACTTCCTACTAATATTATAAATGCGAAAGTTTGTGAGTTTGTTCGTATGTTTATGCCTCTATCAGGCCAAAACAACAAAACGGATTAAAATCAAATTTGCTGTAGATGTAGGTATAATGCTCGAATAAATCATAGACTACTTTAAAATAAGAAAAACATTCCCAAAATGATAAACAAAACGCAAGTTATACGCGGGTGAAACCGCGGGGTACAGCTAGTAATATATATAAGCCGTTTTACAATTAAACGATTTTAATAAAACTTGGAACTGGGAAAGCACGAATCACTGTCATATCGACAACGTATCGTCCAAATTCTGTTGTGTATCTAATGGGTCCCCGAAACGATCAAGTGCACTTGACAAGTCTACGTGCTTGACGATTTCACTTCATCAAGTTCACGTGACACAGTCGTTCGCCCTGTGCCCAGAAAAGTGGTCGTCGCAAAAATTAATAATGGATATGAAATGAATGACAAATGAATAAAAACTTGTCAAGTCACGTCAAGTCGCATCAAGCGCAAGGTGCTTCAAGTGCCGTCAATCAAAATTTCTGTCAAGTAGGTCAAGCCCGTAGATCACTTGACGGGACTTGTCAAGTCAACGCTGTAAACGATCAATATTCACTTCAAGCACGTAGACTTGTCAAGTGCACTTGATCGTTTCGGGGACCCATAATTGGTGTAATTATTTGTTATGTATAATGTAATGACTTGATTTGATATTGTAATGTGTAATTGGTTTTTTTACGGTGCTAGTTCAGTATCACTACATAGTATAAAGCAAAGTCGCTTCCCGCTTCCCGCTTCCCGCGTCTGTATGTATGTTGGCTTATATCTTTAAAACTACACAACGGATTTTGATGCGGTTTTTTTTAATAGATAGAGTGATTCAGGAGGAAGGTTTATATGTATAATAACATGCTACCCGTGCGAAGCCGGGGCGGGTCGCGTTTTTAATTAGGGATGACTGAGAGTGTTATAAACGTAAAAGTAGACAAATATAATCAGAAAGCTTCGAACTGCTAAGCTATCGGGAGTTACACGTGTTATTGTGAGTCAACCATAAAAGATAGACATATGCTGTCGTGGAATATTTTTTATATAATTTTAAGGAGAACATTTCCGTCATACATGAATTCTGTGTAGCTTTAACCTTTAAGGTTGCACACGGGACGGAAGCTTAAAAAATGGAGTAACTTCTCCCGTTTTCCCAACATTTTCCTTCACTGCTCTGCTCCTATTGATTGCAGCGTGATAAAAAGTATACTATAACCAGCTCAGGAGTATGAAAAATAATTGTACCAAGTTTCGTTAAAATCCGTCGAGTAGTTTTTGTTTCTATAACGGTTATACAGACATACAGACAGACAGACAGACAGACAGACAAAAATTTTACTGATTGCATTTTTGGCATCAGTATCGATGCCTAATCACCCCCTGATAGTTATTTTGGAAATATATTTCATGTACAGAATTGACCTCTCTACAGATTTATTATAAGTATAGATAGATAATGGTACGGAAACCTTCATGCGCTTCCAACTCGCACTTGGTCGGTTTTTTTATTGATACTGGTACGGAACCCTTCGTGCGCGAGTCCGACTCGCACTTGGCCGGAACCCTTCGTGCGCGAGTCCGACTCGCACTTGGCCATTTTTTTTCCTTAGTTACCTATGTTAAGACTCTTAACATAGGTAACTAAGGAACTTAACTTAAGAGTATATTAGTTACTAGCTGACCCGTGCCCGCTTCGCTGTGCGTAAGACATTTCTGATACCCTCGTTGACTTTTTTGTAGACGTTTTTAAGGTGTACAATACTGTAGTACATTATTTTGATATATCTCGTGGGGTTCAGCCAGCATTTGCAATGTAAGCGCAAAAAAATGTGTTTATTTACGACATCACATTAGAAACCTCTAAAATTATCAGTGTTTCTCTACTATATTATGCATGTATTATACATATAAACCTTCCTCTTGAATCACTCTATTTATTAAAAAAAACCGCATCAAAATCCGTTGTGTAGTTTTAAAGATATAAGCAAACATACATACAGACATACATACATATTACATACAGACGCGGGAAGCGGAAAGCGACTTTGCTTTATACTATGTAGTGATATAGCATACTAGCGACCCGCCCCGGCTTCGCACGGGTAGCATGTTATTATACATATAAACCTTCCTCCTGAATCACTCTATCTATTAAAAAAACCGCATCAAAATCCGTTGTGTAGTTTTAATGATATAAGCAAACATACATACATACAGACGCGGGAAGCGGAAAGCGACTTTGCTTTATACTATGTAGTGATTTTTTAAAAATAAAATACATATCTGAGTATTGCCGTAGGTAAATAATTAGGCGTTTCATTGACTACCAGTAGTTGAAAATTGGATGAGCTTCTCCGTGCGGTAACGATATGTCGGTAGAGCAGTGCTGTGTGTAGGACGTGTAGGTCGCACTTGATATTATCCAGTAAGAAACATAGGGTCATAGACCCGGTAGTGGTGCCTAACCCGGCTTTGGGCATTTTCAATTTTGGCAGTCAATAACTAAGCATAGCAAACAAACTTGTTTAAAGTCTATAGTCAATACAATTCTTTGTCTATGGTCCGTTTTGATTAGTGGCATTTGTGATGCGTTTCCTCTAGATTTGATTGACCGCAACTAATGATTTCCCGTTTGGTCTATTTAAACATGAATAATTAATAAATAAATATCGCCTGTTACAAAACCTTCGCCTAATTTATGTTAAATCGTTTAAATTATTTTATAAGTATAAATATTTTAATTTTGAAATACAAAAGAAACATACAACTTAATCTTTAGGGATCTAAGATAATAAATAGGTACAGTCGTGCGTGACTCGTGAGCCTATTTGCTTTATAATATCACTAGCTGACCCGTGCCCGCTTCGCTGTGCGTAAGACATTTCTAATACCATCGTGGACTTTTTTGTAGACGTTTTTAAGGTATACAATACTGTAGTACATTATTTTGATATATCTCGTGGGGTTCAGCCAGCATTTGCAATGTAAGCGCAAAAAAATGTGTTTATTTACGACATCACATTAGAAACCTCTAAAATTATCAGTGTTTCTCTACTATATTATGCACTAGCGACCCGCCCGGGCTTCGCACGGGTGCAATGCTGATACTAAATATACTACAGAATGTCTTTATATAAAACGTTTTTTTTTCACAGCTTTTTGTCATTAGACAATTATTGATGATTTCTTTTTTTCTCGAACGTTCGCGACCGGCCGAACTGCGCGTTTGACGCCTAGCTACTAGGCCGGTCGCGAACGTTCGAGAATGTTCGTTTTACGAAGCTACTCGCTAGGTGACTCGCTAGCCTCTAGGTGCCAAGCAAGCCGCCTGCCTGTGCGTTCGCGTTTTTAATTAGGGATGACTGAGAGTGTTATATTAGAGTAGACAAATATAATCAGAAAGCTTCGAACTGCTAAGCTATCGGGAGTTACACGTGTTATTAGGGATGCAACATCGCTCTTAAAAACATCGATGTATAATAACATCGATGTTCAAACAAAAACATCGATGTTAAAAAAACATCGGTCATAAGAACGATGCATCGATGTTTTATCGATGTTTTGTTTTTACCTTACGATTCATTGGTAACAAGAAATATGGTTATATAAATCTAAATTAATAAAATATAAATAAAAGTGAAAAAAAATTGAATTAATAAATAATAATAAAATGTATAATTTTTTACAAGTTATTCCCTGTCAAACAAGAACAAAACATTTTAGTATGCAAAAATATTTATTTCAAAAACCAATTTAGTAATGTTACTTATTTTTTCAAGTTCAAAAATCTTGAAATTTCTGTCGGCAAATCGAAGTATGCGCATAAAACGACGTGTTATTAGCGTTACGTTCGCGAGCCGACTGAAAAGACAACGATTAACGATGTCGATGTTTATGCCGAACATGAACGATGTATCGGCGATACATCGCTGATAAATACATCGATGTTAATGTTAACATCGATGTTTATGAACGATACCTCGATGTTTTTAAAACATCGATGTATCGTTTGCATCCCTACGTGTTATTGTGAGTCAACCATAAAATAAGAGACATATGCTGTCGTGGAATATTTTTTATAAAATTCTAAAGAGAACATTTCCGTCATACATGATTTTTGTGTAGCTTTAACCATTAAGGGTGCACACGCGACGGAAGCTTAAAAAATGGAGTAACTTCTCCCGTTTTCCCAACATTTTCCTTCACTGCTCTGCTCCTATTAATTGCAGCGTGATAAAAAGTATACTATAACCAGCTCAGGAGTATGAAAAATAATTGTACCAAGTTTCGTTAAAATCCGTCGAGTAGTTTTTGTTTCTATAACGGTTATACAGACAGACAGACAGACAGACAGACAAAAATTTTACTGATTGCATTTTTGGCATCAGTATCGATCCCTAATCACCCCCTGATAGTTATTTTGGAAATATATTTCATGTACAGAATTGACCTCTCTACAGATTTATTATAAGTATAGAAGATGTATTATACATATATAAACCTTCCTCTTGAATCACTCTATTTATAAAAAAAACCGCATCAAAATCCGTTGTGTAGTTTTAAAGATATAAGCAAACATACATACATATTACATATTACATACAGACGCGGGAAGCGGAAAGCGACTTTGCTTTATAAACTTTATAAACTATGTAGTGATAAATAGCATTTTAAATAATACCGATTCCATTTTATTTCCATTGTAACATCTGAAACAACTAAACTATGTTTAGAAACGTTGGTGAAACGTTAGATATAGGTATCTAACATTTTCCTAGGAATACCAACCGCTCTCCAGAGAGCCTCGAATTTCAGCCTTTGGTATTCTTAACCGGCAAACAAGCCATTGAGATGATAATTGACCTTGGTATAAAAAAAAATAGGGTCTCGACTGTAATCCCCAAGTACGGTAGACATCCTCTCAGATCTACAGGCGCTTAGATCTTTTGAAGATATCTAGAGGAGGTAGTCAAGACGTTTAAAGTTATGTGGCTACGTATGTGGCGGTATACCGTTCAGGTATACCGCCACATACGTAGCGGTATACCTGAACGGTATATCGGAACTTAAGGCTTGTGCAAGTATACCTAACGTCCATAATGACCACACACGATTCAAGTATGCCTGTGCGGTCTCAGTTCTGCGCCTGTGACAAACCGAAGAAGTCGTGTTGTGCACTAAGTATTTTGTGAAATAATGCCACCGGTTCTATCTAAAGTGACACCCACAAATGATGACGTTTTGGCTATTGTTGGTTTGGTGCTAGCTATTAAGAAAAAAGAGAAGTGTAAGAAGAAACGTTCTGTATGGTGTAAAGAATGGTTACTGAAAAGAAATAAGTATTCCCACACCAACCTAAATAAATAAACAAATAAAAGAAAAAAAAAAAAAAAATTATATAAATAAAAATAAATAAATATAAATAAAATAAATAATAATAAATAAACACACACAAGTCACACAACACAACCGACCGAAGCACTGGCGCGCGTGCGACTGAAGCGTTCCGACACACACGCTCATGCATACATGCACAAACTTGTTTGCGCCGGTATACAGATCGTAGTTTTGATCTGCCTACCAGACTTATGCAAGTCAGGAAACTTGTGCAAGTTTTGTCACACACACGCTTCGATATACTTGCACAAGCCTTAAGTTCCGGTATACCGTTCAGGTATACCGCTACGTATGTGGCCGCCATTAAACATTATATTTGGCACATACCCACATTTTGCAGTAGCTAGCATTCCATACGTGACAGGTTGCAAGCCCATCGCCGCTTATAAGAATACTAACTGGTTTCCTCACGATGTTTAAGGTTTTTACGAACAGAAAAATCCACTGATGCACGCCGGGATTCGAACCGACGACTTTCGAAATGAAAGTCGAGGTACCTCCCACCCGGCCAACACGGATCTAAGCCGTGAGGAAATAAACTAAACGTCTAGAATACCTAGAATACCAGGGGAATCTTAGACTATGCTTCCCACGTAGGGACACTAGCTGGCCTATTAATTATCTTCATATTTATAACCTAGCTGCTAATTCTGGTGAAGGATTTGAATTTAATTAAAATTACGTATGTGGAATTGTTGAAAACGGTAAGACCTTACCTTACCTTGAACGGACACTATTACTAAGACTTAGCTGTCCGTTTGTCCGTCCGTCTGTCTGTCACAGGGCTGTATCTCATGAACCGTGCTAGCTATAGACAGTTGAAATTCACAGATGATGTATTTCTGTTGCCGCTATAACAACAAATACTAAAAAAGAATAAAAATATTAACACTCCCAAATGTATTGGTTTTTGAATAGCGCTAGACATTGTTTGACTGTCGTCATAGTTCAACGTAGAACGTGGAACGACATATTAACCTTTTTTTTAAACTCAAGGTATTCTATAGCCTTCCTTGATCAACTTTAGAATTACACTATTGCTAGATTTAAGTCAACAGTTATAATGAAATGTTAATCTGTCTGCGTTTACCTGTGTTATTGGTGCACGTTGACACGGGACTTCGTTTGGTTGAAGTTCTTCAGCTAAAATAAAGCTAGTTTGTATAGATAGATAGATAGATAACACTTTATTGATTACCACACGTTCACACGAATACAAATATTTATGAACAGAAATAAAGTAAATAACACTATGCTTAAAGGTAATACAATGGGCGGCCTTATCGCTAAAAGCGATCTCTACCAGGCAACCTTAGAATGGACTGGAATGAACATATAAAGAGAAGGGGCATGTTGGTGCGGCTTTAAATATATACAAGTAGATACAAAATTAGAAATAAAATAACAAAACTGAAGAATACAAATTCCATAAAAATTACGTAAATATTTAAAATATGACATAATAACACACATTACATAATATACCTATACAAAAATACTAAAGATGAGTAAATATAGGTAGTTCCAAAACATACTATAAAATACATACTAAATAAGTATTTACACAAAACACAAACGTTTCAAGAAGAGCAATTAGACAGATAATGGTTGAAGACCAGGTTTTTAAAGATTGACAGGGACTTTGCTTTTCTGATACTAACAGGTAATGCGTTCCATAGGCGAACAGCTTGGACTGTAAACGATTTTTCATAGAAGGTAGAGGAGTGTATAGGAGCTTTAAGTTGAAAGGTGTCAGTGGATCGTAGGGATCGTGGATTAGAAAGGTACAGGAACTGAAATCGTTCCTTAAGGTAAGCAGGAGTCAGGGGAGAAAAAAGAATATTATAGAGGAGGTTAAGAATGTGAGCATTCCGGCGGAAGCGGATTGGCTACCACTTGAGTTTCGTACGAAATTCTGATATTCGGTCATATTTTCGCAAACCAAATATGAATCGAATACAGTAGTTCTGAAGGCGCTCAAGCTTATTAAGCTGCTCTTCTGTTACATCAATATAACAGGCGTCAGCATAATCAAGGATCGGGAGGAGAAGGGATTGTGCAAGCTCAATTTTGGTAGCAGTAGGAAGAAAATTCCGAAGCCTTCTGAGTGAAGCACCAGAAGCAAACATTTTACGACTGATTTCAGCCAAGTGTGGTCGCCACGAGAGTTGCTTGTCAATTAGTACGCCTAAGTTTCTGACTGAGTCACTAATTGGTATGCATTTACCGTCAAACATAATCTGAGGTAGACGAAACCAGTCAATCTTAGAAACCATCCTAGAACTGCCAATAACAATAATCTGCGTTTTATCTGGGTTGACAGAGATGCCGTAGGATTTGCTCCAGGCCAGAATATAGCGCAGATTAGTGTTTGTGGTCTCAAAAGCCTCATGAAGCTGTGCTACTGGTGCCTTAGTGTAGATCTGGAGATCGTCTGCATAGAGATCGGTAACTCGACCTCAGCTGCTTCACATAATTCTTTAGGAGCTTCGGCTCGTACTGTAAGAGGCAATTTTTTAGATGATAGATTCCACGTCTATTGGCAGTAAATCACATCCATGGTTCACTGCGTTGTTAATGACATGTGCAGAGCAGAGCAGCCCACACTAATCATGTTGGGGTTTAGACTTTCTTTCAGCTTGTGGAAAATATTGTTGGTTCCATATCGTTTTATTCCATCGAAGTTTGTATTGCAGTTATATCCAGTAAAAGCAATACATTTAGACAAGAGGTCATGCTGGCGTAGCTGTGTTATTATCAGTTCAGTAATTGTGTCAGATGTGTCGTTTTTCGTGGTTTCTATTTCGAGCACCTTTGTAGTGATTCCGTTTTTTTTTTACATCAAATTATTGAATAATCAACGGGAATAATTTTGTGCTTCCGTGATTACTAGCATCAGTAGCCACACTGATGAATGGTACATCTTGTAAATCACTCATAAGTTCTTCAACCGACAAAGGGCTTAGCACTCCGGTGGCTATCGCAGTAGCTTTTGTTCGATTGCATGTAATTTTTTTGCAGTGTCTGTCCCCGAAAATTTTTGGGGTTGAGTGCACAAGTGCAGTCCTATGAATTGAAAGACATATGATGGCTTACTGTATGATAGACGAGTGCGCCTTCCGCTGCTGGAATAAGGAGGTCCTCCGATGAAATTTGTTTTGTGTTTCTGAGTACTTAAATGCTCATTTAAGTCTGTAACGCCTTTGTTTGCGATTGAAATAATCGTGGAACAAACGGTACACAATGCTTCCCAGTCATATTTTCCCTTTTTTAATACTGGAAACTTAGTTGGCAAATCACTGTTAAATAAGCATAATTACGCTTAGACATTTTGGTATATAATCTGAAAAGAATAAAAGAAGTAAAATATAGTTAAAATTTGAACTTTGATAATGACTCGCGACTTTGACAGCAAAATAGCATACTTGAAAATCTGTAAAAGTATCAAAAACTCTAAGCAAAAATCTCTGTAAACTTTTCAAAAAGCAAAATGATATCGCATTTTCACGCCTCCACGTTTTGAAAACGTTTTAAAAAAAAAACAACTTCGATGGGGAATTCAGTTATAAAGTTTTATAACAAGGTAGCTACTGTAAACCGTTGAGGAGTAACTTTAATTGTCCTTCGGATTCAAATTCAGAGTCGCGGTCTTTTTGTGTAGCCAGACCTAATCTTATTATATTTAGCATTTCAACAAAGTCAGAATCATTGAGCTGTCGCATGTTAATTGTAAGTTCGTCGTATATGATCCGTTCAATGCACAGATTCGGCATACTGAGGGAACCTAACAACTTGTTAATTTTAGTAGTTGATAGTTTTTCAAAAGGTGACTTTTCTCTTACCGGCTGAAGCTGTAAGAGATCCCCGAAAACTACAAGATGTTTTTTTCCAAACCACCCATTCTGATCGTCGCTTGTGTCGAATATCTCAGACAAGGGTAAATGAATATATGTTAAAGTAACATTGGATATCATCGACACTTCGCCTATGATAAACAAACTTCTTTCAAATCTGACCTAGAACTTGGAGTACTTCATCAGAAAGTAGCTTGTACTTCGGTGTTTTCTTGTGTATCACAGGCAGCTACAATAATAGTATATGTATATATAATATAGTCAATGCATTCACATTGAACGCAGCTATTCCTGTTGGAGCACTATCAGAGTTTTTATTAAAAAGCTCCTTCCAGTGCCACCAGTTCCACTCATAAAACAGTGTAAAACGTCAGCGTTATTATCAGTTTTGTCCATTTTATTTGTGATTATATCGAAGATTCTTTTTTGATCGGCATTAAGTTTTGTGATCATACTTTGAAGATCAGTTTGCTCTTCTTTTACCAGATTGATTCACTAAAAGTCATTCATTGCGTTTGCAGCTTCTACAGCTTCAAAGTCTAAAAGGTTTTCAGAACCATCGTTATCATCAACAATTTCCCTTTCTTCGTTTATCTCAGTAACTTTAGATTCTATCATTTCAAATGCTTTTTGTATCTTGTATCATGACTCTATAATTAAATAACTATAATCGATTCCTTCTCTTAATTTTTTTTTTGCCAAATTAAATGCCTCCGTTTATGCATCACACCACACCCCATTTTGAGTTCATCTAAGGAACGGCATCGCTTTAATATAAAAAGCAAAGAGAAAAAGCATTTCTCTGGTACTTGTTCCCTATTCCCTTCTCCCTTCCCTTATTCCCTTGGTATTCCTTTGCATAGAGCAGATTCTACCTGCTCTATGCAAAGGGATACCAAGTAAAGTATTACTGGCTTCCAAAGAGCCGCACTCTCAACTAGATAAAACTCTAAGGCCAATGTTAAAGGTTTTGTAGAGTTTATGTCTTGAAACATGCAATGTGAGTTTTCTCGCTTTTGGTGGTATATTAGTGACGTTATAATTTAAAGAAGCTGTTTTTCGTCTATATTTTGAATGTCTGTATTGCCATTCCATGCTAGAAAAATCGCGGGATTATAATAATTAACCATAACCCATTCTTTTTTGCGTACAATAAAAATCAAAATCAAATCAAATCAAAATCATTTATTTGCAACTATAAAGGTACAACTATATATAGTAAAGTCTACTGTTAGGCGATAATGTTTTTCTTGCAGCTATTGACTCTATTATATCTCTAATAATAACGACAAACTTTTACGAAACCTCTTCTTGTTTTCTTTTGGCGCATGCAATACTTATGACGTTTATGGGTCTGATATGACGTAACTCGTCGATAGAGTGTTGGTGAAACATTTTTGCCAGGTATAGCACAAGTTACGTACTTTGAAATGAATGATGCAACCTCATCAAGCGAGGACTCGTGAAGTATGCGTCTTTTACCGCGATTGTTATTTTCGTCTCCAAAAGTAATGTATTTCTTTTCCAAGCGGCTCATCAGATAACATAATGAAATTCAGCACAGCTTTAAACTTGTTATGAATAAATCGAAAAGCGGAGACAGGATCTAGTGCAACTAATTCACTAATAATGCTCTTGTTCGCCATGCCATTTATTTGACGTATTGAAATTGAGAGTGATTTGACATTAGTCTTGCTTTAATATATTCACTAGATGTTCAATTTTGCTGCCGAACATTAAATTGCCTATATTTACCTCCAACATAAAGATCAGGAAAGCACTTTACATCTAAATCTTTATCCCTAGAATCAATTGGAGCAGCGTTGGCTTTGAGCATTTGTTGGAGTTCTGAAATAGTTTCTTCTCCTTTCATGCAAGAGGTAAATAGTGTTTTGTTCATTGTCAGCCTCTTTTT
The DNA here is from genome assembly GCA_912999785.1 of Hydriomena furcata. Classification (NCBI taxonomy): domain Eukaryota; kingdom Metazoa; phylum Arthropoda; class Insecta; order Lepidoptera; family Geometridae; genus Hydriomena; species Hydriomena furcata. The sequence continues at coordinate 10,280,273 of OU538821.1, forward strand.
CTGACGTAACTTGTGTTAGTAACCCATCGTTTTCTTCTACAACGTTATCTACTTGAGATCCTAATTGGTCTACTATATGATGGATATTGTCCTCTTCTATAATCAATCGTTTGTTGATGAGGAAGTTGTATTTGAGAGTAAAGAGCATTTACACCTTTTAAATGTTATAAGGCTTGGTAAACCTTATTAACATCTACAATATCCTCCCACACGAAGTAGGAGGCTTCGTACCATAATATACATTTTAGGGTTAGTAATTGGGTTCAAAGTTTCTTCAAGAGGCAAAGGTAGGTTGAAAGTTCTGCCTTTTACTTTTTTCACCATATGCTTAGTAGGTAAATGTTTGGATTCATTAGAATTACTACCTGAAATGCTTTAGCGCGTTGAATTAATAACTTTTTATAGTCATTTAACACGGTGGAAGATCTGATGGATGAGAGAGAGAGAGAGAGAGAGAGATATGTGGTGGAAGAGTACTAACGTGTAGATCACTTAGAACACAGGCTGCTGGCAGTTTAATTTCTCTATTTTTTGATAAATAAATCATTTTATTTTTCAACGTAGTCTCCATTGAGCTCTATACACTTTGTCCAACGCTTCTCCAATTTTTTTATCCCTTCCAAAAAATATGATTTGTCGAGGTCCTCAAAATAGGCCTTTGTTTGCGAGATGACTTCATCATTGGAGTCAAATCTTTTTCCACCAAGCCATTTCTTCAGGTTTGGGAACAAGAAGTAGTCACTCGGAGCCAAATCTGGAGAATAGGGCGGATGAGGGAGCAATTCATTGCCCAATTCATGGATTTTTGCTATGGCAACTGCACATGTGTATTTGCATTGTCTTGGTGGAAAAGAACTTTTTTCTTGGCCAAATGAGGTTGGTTTTTTTTAAATCGTCATTGAATCGGTCCAATAAGTTGGCATAATATTCCCCATTGATTGTTCTTCCCTTTTGAAGGTAGTCAATGTGGATTATCCCACCTGCATCCCAAAAAACAGTCGCCATAACTTTATTTTAACTAACAAACCCACCTTGGCCTTCTTTGGCGCCGATTCACCCTTAGAAACCCACTGTTTTGACTGTTGTTTGGTCTCTGGTGTGTTGTGATGGATCCATGTTTCGTCCACGGTTACAAAACGGCGCAAAAACTCCCCCATATTGCGATTAAACAACGCCAAACCTTCCTGTGAAGTTGTTACACGATTGCGTTTGTGGTCGGCTGTGAGCAAACGCGGCACCCATCTTGCGGAAAGCTTTCTCATGCCCAAGTGATCATTCAAGATTGAAACCACTGAGCCGTGCGAGATCCCTACAGCTTCCTCAATCTCTCGCACTTTCAATCTTCGGTCGGCCAACACCATATCGTGATTTTTTTCGATTGTTTCGGGTGTAGAGACCTCAACTGGGCGTGCAGGACGTTCGGCATCTTCAGTGCTTGTACGGCCACAACGAAATTCAGTAAACCACTTTTTTACCATTGAAATCGATGGTGCAGAGTCCCCATAGTATTTATCAAGCTTAGCCTTGGTCTCGATAATGGTTTTTTTTTTGCAAAAAATAATGCTTAATATTCACTTTTTTCCATTTTTTCCTCAAATTACTGGGTAGTCTGATAAAGATAGCTGCCAAACACAAACTAACTGACGCAGCAAGTTTAAATTTTGACAAGAGTCAACTGACAGATGCCTGTTGACAGGAGTAGTGTTGCTTTTTCAGTAAAGAGGTCAGAAATTCATAAAGTCACGGACTTATTGACCCGCCCTCGTATGGGCTGTTATCTAGATCAGTGTTCCGCAAAGTGTGTACCGCGGCACACTGGTGTACCGTGGTCATTAGTTGGTGTGCCTTGGAAAAATAAGGATATCTTATAGATGTATTTTTAGCAGCCCTGTCAACGATTACTCCAAATTTAGACCGAAACATGAGCCTGTTTAATTGAGCATAGACTCAATTAAACAGGCTCATGTTTCGCATCAGATACCTTTTCTGCAATTTAAATTTTAGAATTATTGATTAATAATAAATATTATTTTGTTGATTAATAATAAATGTTGATTAATATTACTTAAAAACTGATTTTTATTATGTGGTGTACCTCAAAAAATTTCATTTTCCTAAATGTACCTTGGACACAAAATGTTTGCGGAACACTGATCTAGATCGTTGCTTTTGTAAACACACAACTAATAAACATAGCAGCCTTATCACAAACTTTCGCATTTATAATATTACTAGCGACCCACCCCGGCTTCGCACGGGTAGCATGTTATTATACATATAAACCTTCCTCCTGAATCACTCTATCTATTAAAAACCGCATCAAAATCCGTTGTGTAGTTTTAAAAATATAAGCAAACATACATACATACATACGCGGGAAGCGGAAAGCGACTTTGCTTTAGCGGCGTTGGCTAGTCCTAATCACTACATAGTACAAAAGTACATGTAGTACTTTTGTACTATGTAGTGATTAGGACTAGCCAACCCGTAACAAACGTTGTTAAGTCAATTTTTTTTTGTAATAATCACATAGGAAAAAGCAATTTCAGGATTTTCAGGCAGCTTCCAATTTTTACCCTACAAACCTTGTACTGATAAAATAAATTACGAATTTTGGTAGAATGCGTAGAATGGTCATTCATTAGTCAAAACTGCGTTGCTATGACGACTAAATGTTTTTAGTCTGTGATGTCAGATTTGTTGCACACCAACGCCATCTATACCAAAATCATACTTTTTGCGTTTTTTATCATTTAGGGGTTGTTTTTCGGATTATAAGTTCCCCCATTATTTATTCAGATTTTTTATCTACATACTACAGCAAATTTCACCTTAATCCGTTTTGTCGTTTATTTTTGATTAGGGAACAAACACAGCAGCCTTATCACAAACTTTCGCATTTATAATATTACTAGCAGACCCGCGACAGACGTTGTCCTGTCTAAATTTAGATAATCGCTTAGAGTAACACACGTTGCTATGACGGCTGATGTCAACACGTATGTCAGATTTTTTGCACACCAGCGCCATCTATACTAAAATCATCCCTTTTGGTTTTAATATCATTTTGGGGATGTTTTTCATATTTTGAAGTTATTTATTCGGGCTTTATATCTACATCTACAGTAAAGTGGGGGTAGTCAGAGGCACGTCCAAACACTATATTTGGCACATACCCACATTTTGCAGTAGTTAGCATTCCATACGTGACAGGTTGCAAGCCCATCGCCGCTTATAAGAATGCGTCTGGAGATCTGAGAGGATGTCTACCGTACCCAAGTACGGTAGACATCAGATTACAGTCGTGATCCTATTTATTTATTTATTTTATTTTCTACAGTAAATTTCAACTTAATCCGTTTTGTCATTTAGGCCTGATTGAGGAACAAACATACATACAAACTCACAAACTTTCACATTTATAATATTATTAGGATTAGGATTTACGGGGAAACCGTAACTTTATCCTCAGTGTAATAATTAGGTACATAAGTACTTACTGAATAAAATAATATATATATGTTATTAAATTGGAAATTGACTGACCAACTGGAATATTTCAGATATAACAAGTATTTATATAAAATTATATTATGATGTGTATAAAACGTTATCAAAATGGGATTTCCTATATTTATGTTTGAGTTTGTAGTACCTAGAATTTACGCTGGTATTTTGTCTGATTATAAAACCAGAACGACATTATTTCTTATATAAGTACTCCCGTAAACGTAAGGCACAATTTTCTCCTAGTCAAAACCAAATCTTCAACTAATGATTATTTTTGTTGCGGTGCAAAGCCTAAAACTACTCGTAGTTAATGGAAAATAGAGAGGATAATAATTAATAGCTCCTAATTAATAAAATACAAAAAAATACTATGTTCATCAGGGATTATGGTCTAATTATGAAGTAAATAAATACTGGTGAACGTTATCACACAGCGCGACAGCGCCATTTAGCCCCAAACTAAGCAAAGCTTGTGCTAGAACTAGATAACTGATAGAATAATTATATACTTTTACCCAATTATAGTAGAGCAAGAGAAGGAAACAGGAGACAGCAAGTATTCTCTGTGATTGTGTCATTACCGATAGTGTAGATGCCTACCAGCCTTAGATACTCGCAGGTAGAGAGGCTATTAATAACTCAATCAATAGCAAAGTGGATGAGAACGGACTGCCTAAGAAAGTACAGAAAGAATATTAGCCATAAAAAAATAGACGCAATTTTATAAAACAAAATCAGATACTCAAAAGCCATGGTAATTAGTACCGAATATTTCACACAATATACATATTTACGATTTAAAAATTAAAAATAAAATTGACGAAAATTACCAATCGAAAAGTCAAGTTGTTAAGTTTATAGAAGGAACTATTTATTAATAGAGACCAATTATTATGTACACAATAGAAAAAAATAACGAAAGCTGATTTATGAGATACAGCCTTATGACAGACAGACGGACAGACAGACATTGATGTGATGTAAAATGTGTTATGGATATGGGATGAAAGTCTAATGCGAACTTGGAATATCTCCGATAAGGGGTTCATCATTATCTCCACAAACTTGGCCTGATGATAAAGGTCATATTCGTACCTAATTATAAAATACATTCCGTGTGGCAAATACTCGTACATAAGTATTCATTCTCTTATACTTGTAGGTACAACAATCTAAAATATTGTCAACTAAAATAAACACGATGAAAATATAAATAATAAAAAATGTATAGAATATCTCTGAAATATCTTACTACCTATTTTTGTAACGATTAACCGAGCAACAGCAACTGTTGATAAAGATTTTGAGAATGTTATCTAGTCAAAACCCTAAACACAAAAAGATAAGAAATCGTTGTAGAAATTAGCTTTTTGGTAGACGTGTGTTGAGAGGTGATGTAGAGAGGAAGAACTGAAGGAGAGTGCAGGCAGTGCAGGCGCGGGGTGGCGGTGGGTACGGCATGGGCGAGCGCGCGCCGGCACAGTAGCGCGCGCTGCCCCGCACGGCACACACGATGATTGCGCACACGCACGCGCTCGCCGCCGCCGCACTGCTGTGCGCGCTGGCCGGCCAGCTCGGCGCCGGAGCCAGCCTACACTGCGCCATGCGCCGCGAGATCTCGCCCTGCACCTGTCGCCGCGAAGAGACCGGCACCGGTGCTATCCTCGTCGTCTGCCAGCGGATCGATGCCTTCCAGGAGATAGCGACCGCCCTTACCGACAAGTTCAGTCCCGAGACCAAGATCGGCCTCGATATATCCTACTCCCAGCTTCCGGACTTTTCCGAGCGCAGTTTCCGCGAGCTTGGCCTCTCTATCACGAGGCTCAAACTCAACTTCGACAATCTAAGGCAAGTCGATTGAAGTATTCTATGATCTTCGAAGAGCTCCGTCGTTCTCTATGTGCTGTTCTTATGACGTGTGCTTCCTTGGATCTGCCAATCATCCGAACAAAACGTGCCAGCACTGTGTTAAACGAATATTTATATTCATCGTGCAGAGTAGGTACATCAAAACAATGTGTAAGTTTAACGAGAAAACAACAGGTCAGTGATAAGGGGAGCGCACAGATGAGGATCGGCCTGTTATCGTGCGAGTGGGCGGCTCCCTGCAGCCGGCTGCAAGTTGACAAACTGCAGCCTGCAGACCCTGCCTCTGAGCCTGGTCCCCAGAAAACATATGAGACTGTTCTGTTGTTTGTCCTCATTTAACGCGAGCGAGACGACTGGCACCCAGTTTATTTCCCTTCAGAGTGGGCTTATTATTGTAATGCTTCTTATCAGTTTCATTACAACAAATAATAATGTAAATGCTCACCAGAATCGTAGGCATGAGTCCAATAACAGATAGTTGTTCTGTGATCTTGGCTATTTAGTTTTGGTGATTCCTTTCTTACAAGGCAACAATTAGTATGCCCGTGACCCTTGCGCTCCAATCTTATTGACCATTCAATTGATCTTCGAAGATTTCCAAGCCACTATAATTACCAAACGAAATATTTGTATCTGTATATCGTCTCATTACTGGTTTAAAAATGACTCACCTAGAAGGAACTTTTATATCTTCCGGATAGCATCTCTCTGAATAGTTAGTTCTTTGTGCTATTTAATTGTAGGTATTGACTCCTGTGTGTGATAAAAAGGCCACTTGCTGTTTCCGGCATATCTCTTAAATTGATAAGTTTTCATGTACCGCACCTAATATCATACATAAATGAATATTCTTGAAAATAGGGGTTCCAAAGAACCTTATTATAAGTAGGTATATAGTTGGTGAAGTTCAGGACGTGTGGGATGCGGGATGGCATCTAGGAGACGACGCGCGATAGTTTGCACAGGTTATCTAGGGTCGCTGCTAAAGCAGTAAAATTGAATGATATCGTTATTGGTCGTGTCGATTCACTGTATTTACCCATTAATGGTGAACTAACAAATTACTGGGCTCGTTGCTTATCTTTTCCAGTCAAAAACTATTTATTAGAATCCTGAGGTCTTCTCTTAGGTGTGTGTGATGTGATGATATATTAAAGATTTATCAGAGGAATTTTAATTAGGTTCATAATTACCTACGTAGCTGTAATAGTCTATTATTTTACTGCTCAAGACAACTAGGTACGAGTATATAGCTGTCGCAAAAGTTATTCTCAAGGGGATAATAATGAGAGTACCTATTAAAATATCTCTTATAGGTCAATGTCGTTTCGTTTCAAAATAATTGCATATTTTTATATATTACTAGCTTTCTTTCACCATTCTTTCTTTTACAACGTATCGTCCAAATGTCAAAACTGACACTTTTACTATTTTTTTACTAGCCAGTTTTGACATTTGGACGATAGGTAGTCGATAAGATAGTGGTTCGTGCTCAGGCTACTGATGTAGTCCTGTCAAATCCAAAATTGTCTTTTATATGAACCTTCCTCTGACAATAACGAATACAACAAAAAGAGAATTAGCAAAATCGACCCAACCATTTACGCGTGATGACCGAGGGAAATAGGGATTTATTTTTATATACATAGATTATTTATAATGCTGAAATAAAAACTGGTCAAGTGCGAGTCGGACTCGCGCACGAATGGTTCCGTACCATTATCTTCTTTTTTTCTGTATTTGTCAGAAATACATCATCAGTAAAAATTTCAACTGTCTAGCTATTTTTTTTTTCTATTTATTCAGTTCGGCGAATGTTACCCACGTGTACTTAGTGTAGCTTATTTTTTATATATATATTTTTTATATCCTAGTAGCAAGCGGAGGTAAGAAAGGGGAGATAGCGGGACGATCTTGACAGTCATTTAAATGACTGGTGCAATTTAGCTGGAGATTGAAAAGTGTGGAAAGAAGATAGGCCTTTCCCTGCAGTGGGACGATACGGGCTTAAATAATAATAATAGTAGAAAGCCCTAGGAGGATTGTTTGTACCTACCTGTATTCAAATTAAATAATGAGAACGCTGGTCGTGGACCCTTTAACAACATATTAATTTTTAAATAAACGGTTTATATTGATAAAAATATTAAAACTACGATTTTTAAACAACATCGAATAGAGTATTTATCTATCTCTTATATTAAGCAAAGGTTTTGTAACCGGTCATATTTATTTATTAGTTATTCATATTAAAATAGACCAAACGGGAAATCATTAGTTGTGGTCAATCAAATCTAGGGGTTTACTACATAGTATAAAGCAAAGTCGCTTCCCGCTGCCCGCGTCTGTATGTATGCTTATATCTTTAAAACTACACGACGGATTTTGAAGCAAATTTTTTTAATAGATAGAGTGATTCAGAAGGAAGGTTTATATGTATAATAACATAGTAAATAAGTAAAAATGTAAAAAATAAATGCTGTTAACGAGTATACAAAGACATTCTGTAATATATTTTGGTATCAGCTTTGCACCCGTGCGAAGCCGGGGCGGGTCGCTAGTAAAGTATAAAACGCATCACAACTGTCACTAATCAAAACGGACCATAGACAAAGAGTTGTAGTATATTTAGATTTTAAACAAGTTTATTTGCTATGCTTAGTTATCGACTGTCAAAATTGAAAATAACCATAGCAGGGTAGGCACCGCAACCAGCAGGGCTATTTTGTAAAAACATGATCATCATGTTATGATGTTGAATGCAATACCTAATCTGTACATTTTTCATAGTAACTATTAACTGTTTATGCAACTATACCTACGCTTCTGCATATGTATGTAAGTATAGGTGCCTAAACAGCTACCACTAAATATTGGTATGAATATTATAACATGATAATAATGTTTTTACAAAATAGCCCCACAGGTCTGTCAATTACGTCGTAACGTATAGTATACGTTACGACGTAATTGAATGAAACACAACATTAAACATCCAAACTCAAAAAAATGCGATAGGATAAGTACTAAAAGTACACGCAAACAAAATTTCATCAAGGACAAAAAACCCACGCACTTGGCCTCAGAATATTTTCACAGCACATGGTCCTAAAACTAAGTGTTCTGTTTTGCAAGCTGCAAGCTTGATTCCAAATACTAAGTAATAAACCTAATGACTTGTTTAGTATTAGTCTATTTTATCAAAATTACTGTAAATTTTCTGTGAATGTGGTCAATTACCAAATATTGTCATGACTTAAATTAAATTAATTATTATATCTATTATATTATAGATATAATAATTAATTTAATTTAATATTATATACAGCTAACCGATTTCGCTAATTCTTTTTTTGTTGTATTCGTTATTATCAGAAGGTTCTTATGGAAAAAAATAATAATTAGACACTTTATTTCAAAACAAAGTAACATTAGGGGTAGGTTGAAAATGTTGGATATCAAATTTACTCAAATTTCAGTTCAATCAAACCCAAATCTTAGATAAAAGGCATGAATTTTGATGATATTTATATAAGTTTTTTTTAAACCACTTGGAGCTAACAAGCATGGCAGCCAAGCTAGTTGCTAAGCAGCAACCACCGCCTACGACATTTGTAAAAATAAAATTAAATATGATCACGACTGTAATCCCCAAGTACGGCATCCTCACAGATCTCCAAGCACTGAGATCCTTGAAGAGATATACGTTATAATAATCATGAATTCATGCATTGTAACACGTCTGGAAGAAATTGTAAGAGATCACATAGTCTAACATACATATCTGTACTTTCACCGGCAACCTTTCCTTTTTTATCCGACTTCAAAAAAAGGAGGAGGTTCTCAATTCGCCTGTTTTTTTATGTTTGCTAATTTTCAACTGAGTAAACCGATTTTGATGATTATTTTTTATATGTCAGCTAGTGCTTCCCGTGTAGACCCATTTAAAGAGAAATTAATCTAAGGAGAAAATACCACTTAAAAGGGTAAAAAATAGGGGATTACATTTTGTATTGGATTTATTCAATTCAATTTATAACAACATGCATGGAGTCGGTTTTGTTTTGAGTTTTTTTAAACGTAAATATTACCTGGAATTTAGGCAACACTACTTCGACCCAAACCTATCGTTCTAGAAACTTGAAATTTTGAGGTTGTACACTTTTTAAAGAAATAATTTTTGAAAATTAGTATCTAAGATGGCAAGTTGAAAAGGGGTTTAAACATTTACATTTTTTTTATAGATAAAAAAAAACAATAAAACAATCTCTATGGGTTTGTGGTGTAACTTAACGCGAGCGAAATCGCGGGGTTTTCCACTGGTTTTCTTTATTTATCTTGTTTCGAATATGTTATAGGTAAAATTGTTGGGATCGAGGAAAAAGATGTTGGGGAAACCGTAATAACCGTTTTTAATGTCAACAAATTGACTGATATATCTTATGAAAAAACCCAATCTATTGACAACGTGCATTTCACGTCATAGTTCACGTGTTCCACGATAGTCGAGATAGGCTACGAAATATAGCGCTTGCTTTGCCGTTTTGTTGCGTTATTGCAAAGCGATAAATTATATATATTTTTATGTTGCTAGGAACTGTTGCTAAATTACGGATGAATTGATGTTATTAAGTGAAAATGCTAATTTAATTTTAAAAGATGCGAGATTACTTGTATATAAGTATAAATAATTCAGATCTGCAATAACTTTAATGTAAAACACGTAAAACTCTTCCTGTTAGAAGCGATATATACTTAGCGAAAAAACTTTAAAAATCGAACCATTACCGAGTACCTAAACGGTGTACTTATATCATTATGTCTTCTATCTATCTAGGTATATTATAAATAAATACTTGAGAACCGCTGCACAGAATTGCACGTGTTTTAGGATTTGGAAAAGTATCCTGAAAATTGCAAAGTTCAGAAAGAACAAAAAGTTACTTTTTTGTATGAACTAACTATTAAAAAGATGGGTAATTAAGTGAATTTATAAAAATGTGGACAAAACAACATCTGTCGGGTCAGCTAGTACAAGATAAACTCGGGATTTAATTATTTATTCTTTAAATCAAAAATAATTATATTTTTAGGCTAAATGATAAAATGTCACTTATATTTTTTAGTATTACATGATAACGATCATACACAAATGTTGAGCTGTAATGAAAATATTTGATAGAGCTCAAGAGCTTCTCAGTGTTCGTCCACACTGCAGAGCCTAGCGCGGTGGCGACGACGGCCGCGAAGTATCAAACATATGAAACGCGTCTTAGCGTCTGCAGGGCACTGCCGTCCCCCAGATATCCCACGTGTCCAGCCCTACAGGCTGCTATCCGTCCGGGTTTCCCCGGATTTGTCCTAGTTTAGAGGGCGTCCGGGGAGCGTCCGGGAGGGGTTTCATTTGTAGTCCGGGTTTAAAATTCCACCCGCGACACAAGCACTATGCCGGAATTGTGAAATCAACTTTTCGATTAAGGGAGCCGTTTGTGAAATATTAAGCTTTAAATTGCCCCCCCCCCCCTCCTGTTAACATGTCCGGGTTCTAGGCTCTAAAATCCGGGGTTTTCACGCGTCTGGTCCTGGTTGCCAAATTTTAGAGATGGCAGCCTTACCTACAGGTAACACTCAAATATGGTGTGTGTAATCACGCATCGTTCCACTGTCCCTGCGCTCTTCGTTTAATTGTATTTGCTGGTCCCGTTTTGTAATTTAATTACCCTTTGGCCCAAGCGAGCACGTCAATTATGAATCGTTGTACTGCTTCAGAGATCGTTCGTATTGGTGTACTTTATTTTATACTCGCGGGCCAGTGGGGTTATTTTGTAAAAACATGATTATCAAATACATATAATTATATTACATAACAAACAAACATCCATACATACATACTCACAAACTTTCGCATTTATAATATTAGTAGGATTTATTGGTATTTAATGCCATAATACTTACGCTTTTTATGCTGTGCAGCAGTGGCGTAACTATACCGTTCGAAGCCCGTGGCAAATTTGGATGTACCCCCCCGAATATAAAACATAGGTAGGTCTTCATTTCTTCTCATCCTTTCTTCGGACTTTCTGTTCTGCTAAAGTGTTAATGACATCATCAAAGTTCAAATTACCAAATTACTACGCACTAGCCGTAGTCACAGAAATGGTGAGAATTCTCCCTTTCGGCTGGGGGCCCGTGGAATTTTGCCGACTTGCTACCCTGTAGTTACGCCACTGCTGTTTAGTTAGGTACCTATACAATACCTACGCAGAAGCGTAGGTATAGGTGCATAAACAGTGAACAGTTACTATGAAAAGTGTACAGATTAAGTATAGAGAATACATTAGGTTATTGCATTCAACATCATAACATGATAATCATGTTTTTACAAAATAGCCCTGCTGCCCCGGCTTCGCACGGGTACCTAATGAGGATTATAGGCAAAGTTTTGATACCTTAGGTTATATTATTGCAATTTTCGTGGGCATCTCTAATATTTTTGGGATTAAAATATGGCCTATTAACTGTAACTGTAGCTTTTAATAGGAGAAATATTTTTACAATTGGTTTAGTAGTTTTTCAGTTTATCCATTACAAACAAAAATAAAATAATACAAATTTTACCTCATTATAATATATAGTGTAAATTCCCATATACACATATCGTCTTACAATCTTTTATCAATTATTTTCATCCGCTTAGAATGTCAAACAGTGGCCTGAGCACGAACCACTATCGTATCTACAACCTATCGTCCAAATGTCAAAACTGGCACTTTTTGTATAGTAAAAGTGTCAGTTTTCGCATTTGGACGATACGTTGTCGATACGAAAGTGGTTCATGCTAACCCCCCAGTTCTTTGTGTATTAGATTTTCGTTTTGGCTATTAGCTACATCCTCGGATAAGTGTTCTAATGCAACTGTAAGTTTTTCAGAATATTAATAATATTTGAAATCACTGGCGCCACTTTTAATTTTAAAGAAATATCTTCAATTGCGCTACAGTTTTAGAGACCTCGTTATGATATAGAAGGAAGATCTATCGAAGCTTTTAAAAAAGGGTTAAAGCTTAGGTACTCACTATTTGAAAGCTTTCAAGTGTATCTAATACCTACCTACTTACTCGTAGTTAGCAATGAGTAGAATGGAATAGAATGAGACTAGAATAGATACCAGGATATTAGTCTCAGTTTATATTGCAGTAAAATGCTTTGTACTTTGTAAAGTCTAAGTGAAACTGGAGGAATCAGTGTGAAAGATGACATAACAATTTTAACCCTCAGCATGCCTAGGGGGTCTCTCAGACCTTAAAAGACTATTCCTTTGTGTGCTCTGTGCGTTACTGTACTACAATCAGTACAAACAATACATAACTATCCCACTCGTTATACCGTGATATTACTAATCTCTGAATAAACACAAATCAAAACAAATGAATGAGTCTAGTCTAGTGGGTAGGTACATTTCCGTTACTTTGTTTATTTTTAGATTTACTTTTTTAATCAAGTGCGATGTATATGTATAGTTTTTACAAATTTACATGTACCAAGTTATGAGAAATGCGAAGGTAAGTCGCTTTGACCTCGCTATGAAGGCTCTATAGAGACCTTGTGTGGAGAAGAGACCTAATCAAGGTATTATTAGTGTTAGCATAATAGCTTTTAACCCTGGCGTCGGTCGCCCTAATGTACCTACTAATAAGGATTATAGTTATAGGCAATTTTGCAATTTCGTAGGAATCTCTATTTTTTAGGGTTCCGTACCCAAAGGGTAAAAACGGAACCCTATTACTAAGACTTCGCTGTCCGTCTGTCTGTCCGTCTGTCTGTCCGTCTGTCTGTCCGTCTGTCTGTCCGTCTGTCTGTCCGTCTGTCTGTCCGTCTGTCTGTCCGTCTGTCTGTCCGTCTGTCTGTCTGTCACAGGGCTGTATCTCATGAACCGTGATAGCTAGACAGTTGAAATTTTCACAGATTATGTATTTCTGTGGCTGCTCTAACAACAAATACTAAAAACAGAATAAAACAAATATTTAAGGGGGGCTCCCATACAACAAACATGATTTTTTTGCCATTTTTATAGATAATGGTACGGAACCCTTCGTGCGCGAGTCCGACTCGCCCTTGGCCGGTTTTTTTTTAAATAAATTATGGCCTATCATTCTCGCTGGTAATGAATCTTTTGATAAGTGAAATATTTTTTTAAATAGGTCTAGTCTCTTTCCACTACAAAAAAACATTTTTTTTTGCTTTATAATATTAATATAAAAGCATATAGGTAATAATATTATAAACCTTTGTGCTTCACCTTTGTACCAGATCATTGTTTTTTTGGTAATACCTACAATTTTATCTTAGTACTTTACCTATCTTATGAAATGACTTGTCAAATGCGCGTTAAATATGCATGCAATAATATTTACTAAATTGCTCCGAAAAAAACAAATTATACAAATCACGAAATAACGGCGAGTTACTTAGTAAAATTAATGAATTCACTGAAACTTGTTAGAACTTACGTATTTTTCAAACTGATTGGTAGACATAATTATTGATTTTGAACGTCGGGAAAATAAATTAAAGGTGATAGAGACCCGTGTAAAAATCTATAGTTAGATAGTTACGAATTAAAAAGTCAGTATTGTGTATGGAAATGAGTATTTCAGGTGTCAGTGGCGTCTCCCATCATAGGCTATGGTAAAATAGAAAAATAAAGTAAAACATTTTTAAATGACAACATAAAAAAAATATGATAATGTAACTAAATAAACAAATAGCTATCTTACGTGTGTTATAAAAAAAATAGGAACACGACTGTAATCCGCAAGTACAGTAGACAGTTGACATCCTCTCAGATCTCCAGCCGCTTAGATCCTTAAATATGTCTAGAAGGGGTAGTCTGAGGCACCTTCAAACATTATATCTGGCACTTGCCACCTTTTGCAGTAGTTAGCATACCATACGTGACAGGTTGCGAGCCCATCGCCGCCATGTTATAATAAAAATAAAAATAAATAATTATTCGTATACAAATTGCTATCGTTGCCTATGACTATACGTTTACGTTACAATACATACTTTGTTAGTACTTAGGGCTCTGGCGACCATGCGACCGTTTGGCGCCGCCCCTAGCCGATAACCCCGGAACGTTGACCCCTCACATTTGTATTTACTAAACTGCACTACAATTGCCAAGTTGCATACTAGATGCGTGTGCGCATTGTCTCTTCACGTGCCCTTCAGCATTGCCTATTCTGGGGGGCTATTTTGTAAAAAGTATGGTTTATCATAAAATAAATAATAAAATAAATATTGGTGGACTTTACACACAGCGCTGTCTAGCCCCAAACTTAGCAAAGCTTGTACTGTGGGAACCAAATAACTGATAGAATACTTATATACTTTTATTTTTGTAAATACATACTTGTTATACATCATGTTATGGTTTTGAATGCAGTTTAGGCACATACATTTTAAAATCTATCTAATATATAAAATTTCCATGTCACAATGTTAGTTACCGTACTCCTCCGAAACGACTTGACCGATTCTCATGAAATTTTGTGAGCATATTGAGTAGGTCTGAGATTCGACCAACATCTATTTTTCATACCCCTAAGTGATAAGGGTGGCGTAAAGATCGGGAAAAACGGAAAGTGCTTTTTTCGGTGGGATTATTGACATTTGACAGGACAACGTCTGTCGGGACAGCTAGTAATAATATAATATTCTCGTGTCACAATGTTAGTTACCTTACTCCTCCGAAACGGCTTTACCGATTTTTACCAAATTTTATATGCATATTCAGTAGGTCTGAGAATCGGCTACTATCTATTTTTCATACCCCTAAGTGATAAAGGTGGATGGGAAACTTTTTTCTGTGGGATTATTGACATTAGACAGGACAACGTCTGTAGGGACAGCTAGTAGTTACTATAAGATTGGTGTTCTCTAAAATTTATGTTACACCTATACCTACGCTTTCAATGCAGTTTAGGTACGTCTATACCTACATTAGCATTCCATAATATGTCTATGAAATTGGTATTCTCTAATATGATTAGAATAGTGAATAGAATTTTTTTCATTTAGAGTCTAGGTTCTTGACCGAAAGATAATATTCTGATCAAAACATTTGCCTTGCCGGCCTACATCTTTTCCTATCTGTATAATTTGCTACAAATGCTAGCAAGAACATCCTTACTCCTACTTATTCATACAAAACTCAATACCTATTTACCTAGATACTAGTTGATAGTTACTGATGGACTGTTATGAATATTGGACGTACCTCTGAATAACCTTTTTAGATAACTTCGATGCGAAATAAACATACAGTCCTCCAGGCCCCGACTAAAAACCAGCTTCGCTTACTCCCTAGGTTCGGTGCTGTGCGGCTCAATGCTGAGACGGGGACCTATTTGCCCCCACATGGCACAATCTGTTGTCCATTGTACTTGTTATTGTTCTCTTTTTTATTTTTTATTAATTGTGTTGTGCTTTTAGTGGAGCAAATAAATGTTATTTCTTCTATTGCATTCTTGCGAAAACTTCTACGGAATAACTCAGAACTCATTTTCATGGGTTCAGTTCGACGTGGAACTTATAGTTTCGTCATGTCCGTCTGCGTTTACGTCCGTAGTCCAGTGCCTTATTACCAACTCGAAGACTACTAGTACCTAATAATACTATCCTTGATGCACCGTAAAACAGCTAATCAAGTGACACCCACCACCCACCATCTACCCACCCTCCGAGAGTTTCTACACTGCAGGCTTAATGCGTGAAAAACGGTCTTCACCCGCTGAGTTTCATTAACAGCTTTCGAATTTAGAGAATACTAATGTACGGATCCAGCCCTCAAAAAAAGTTCTGGACACTGTCACGAAAGAACCGACCCCGTCAGCGTATTTTATTGATTTTGATGTCTGTGGTCATGACACTCATTATGGGCACCCAGGCACCTACAGTGTATTAAAGTACCACGTAGGCAAAAAGAAAATGGGCGAACACGTGACATGAAAAAAATACGCTTTAATACAATTGCAAAATAAAATTGTGACGTCACAAGTCTATTAGGGTTGTGGGCAAGCCCGTAGTGCCCACAACTGTGGATCCGCGCTTCATACTAACTACTAAAGAAAGAACCATTCACCCAATTCTAAGATTCTATAATAGTTACTGAGGACATTGGTATTCTTCTAAATTCGATCGATGTTCAGAGCTCTCTGGCAATGAAAATCAGCAGGTAAAAGTCAGGTAAAGATACGCAATTATAGATAAGCCTGCTCATTTACCTACTTACTAGCACTAGAAGTCTAGAAATGAAGATTGCCATTCCAATACCTTTTCCTCAGTTATTATTCAATGATAATGAATAGAAACTCACCTCAAGATGCCAATTAAAAATCCTTTTATGAACTTGAAATTGAATTTCTAAAATGAATTCATACCATTCTTTTCTTTAAACTATTAATCCCGGTATCTTTGTTCCAGTTTTTCTGGCTTTCCAATAAAAGTTAGAAGCTAATTTTGCTCTATTCCAAATTGGCCAAGCGTGTGCTTAGCTTTCGATGTTAGTGTTGCTAAGTTATGAAGTAATGTCACCCTGGATTATTCTATACTATATCTATATCTATACTATAATATTATAAAGAGAGAAGTTTTGATTTTTGTTTTTTTGTATGTTTGTAATGGATAAACTCAAAAACTACTGAACCGATTTCAAAAATTCTTTCACCATTACCAAGCTACATTAATCCTGAGTAACATTTTTATTTTGAAAAAGTAATAAATTCCTTATAAAAATGACGATAGTTTGAAGCAAGGTGTATAAATATGACAAAAATTTTGCTTTCTTCGTGTGCGCTACAAAAACTGTTGATAGTACATAAACAAATATGATACATATTGAATGTCCTTATCAATTTGCATAAGAAAGTCTGCAAGATGGTATGTCTAAATATTATACATTAAGTATAATAACCGTTTTTTGTTGAAATTTGTTAATTAAAACATGGTTTGGAACAATAAGTGATTCTATCCATATCATGATGTTAGTACTAGGGAATGCAATCTCGATCTCGCGAGATCTCGTTTTCACGAGATCTCGGCCGAAAAATGAGCGAGATCTCGCGATATTAACGAGATTGCACTTTATTATAGAAAAGTCTTATTCAAAGTGAACTGAACAAGCCTTTCATATGATTTGTGTATTTTGTTAATTTATCCTTAATTTCAACTGAATCTATTTAGGTTATTAGGTATATATATATAGTTTATATAGGTATAATATCTCAGATTAATAGTCAACTCAACTTACTTACTGAGTTTTATTTTAGTTTTAGACTTGTTGTTGTTGTTTTGTTATAAAAGAACTGTTTTATTATTAAAAGACTTTTGTTTGATTTTAGACAAGAAGACTGGTTAATTATTTCATTTCTTATTTGATTAGATACGTCAAAGTTTATTAAAATAAATGATAGATAGATGATACGTTAAACTATGTTAAATACATAAAAAGTTTATTGAAAAAATTCGTAAGATAAATGTTTATTTCATAATACCTTTAATTTTTATTATTTTTTTCGTATTTTATTAAAATATTGTGATTATTTGCAAGAAAAAACACACAAAACTGCCTATCTCGCGAGATCTCGAGATCGGCGATTGGAGCCCTGGCGAGATACCCTAGTTAGTACATATTCAAATAAACTAATTAGTAATTAAGGCTATATATATATTTAGGAGTAAATCACTTTTGTGAATCGTTCAAATCGCTTTATTCGTTTTGAAGTTATGATGAGTATAACAATATGAAAATTGTCGCGATATTCCTATCGTGCTGTTAAGAAACTCGAGCCCTCCAAATATGTATGTATGTGTGTATGGGGACTCCCTTTCTCGCATTTAGACTCTCGGTTGGTCCGTTATGCGTAGGGAGTGAGCCGGCTACATTTGTAGCCAACCTAGCTCCTCCCAGAAGCACAGAAGCCTCCTGGGGTCTTCACAGGCTTAGAGAAGAGTCCTCGTGTTGCCGAGGATTTGTGTACGTTGCACTGTTACGCCCGAAGAATCAGCTGCCCACGCAGTCGTGGAATGCGCGGGCAGCTGATTCTTCTTTGGTAAGGCAGCCCCTGCAGAGCGGGCTATCTGTGACTCCGATGTTGTATAAGTATTTGTTAAGGGGGCAGTGACCTGTGAGCGTCACCACGATGGTTCTTAGGTCTGGTTTTTATAGGTTCAACAGGCGGCGTGTCAGCCGCGGCGAGGTGGTTGGTATCGCTGCTCTTGACTGTCTGCAGTCAGTCGCCTGTGCCCATCGTTCATTATTTTTGCTCCGGGTCTGTCGCCGCATCGAGAAACAGGGGAGGGGCAGGAATTGGGTGGGACCTACCGTTTGTGTTTCCGAGCCCCTCTTGGCCAATTCGTCTGCAGTGTCATTTCCCAGTGATCCGCTATGTCCCTTTATTCATTGTAGTGTAACGTGGTTTCTGCAGCCCTCCAAACATGCGTGTAGTGTCTAGGCGCAATTTCACTCCGGCGCACGGAGAGGCGACGCACGTGCGTCAAGCTTTACTTTACAAGAAAATGTATGTAATTATGTCCTTTGCAACCTGCGAACACGCTACGCATAAACTGACTTCAATGGTACACGCGTGGCTCGCTCAAATATGGTGCTCGACGTAGCTCGACGCTGTTAAATCTATGCACGATGTGGACGCGGTACACGTAAATGTTTTAAAATGATGAAAAAAACGATTCAAAACTATGCTGCACTACAGTTGTACATATTTGTGAGTTAGTGTTTACGTATAGCGTGTGCGTATAAATGTAGACCAACGTGGGTCTACCCACGCAGCTAAAATGCGTCGCGTGCCCGTGCACAGCATGCGCCGCGGCGGGTTTGCGCTCTAATGGTAAAGGCACAAGTTAAGATTACTGATAAAAGAGTTGCGGGACAATATAATCGTGGCGACGAAACAACTTGCGTATATAACGCGGATACCTATCTCCATTCGAGCCATACCCATCCAAATTGATCACAATTAGAAATGTCTGTCGCCCAGCGAAGCGGGCACAGGACAGCTAGTATATAACTAAAGTAGTAAGTTTAAAACAGTTGTCCTTAAAATCACACAGGATGCCATTGTAATAATTTCATATTATTATATTATATTTTGGTTTTGAAAACAAAAACAATTATTCGTAATAACGAGTCGCATAAAAATACGTTAGTATTTTCAAAATTTCGGGCATTCCAATCTACAGCATTCGAGTGATAAAACTATATCTAAATACGTATACGTAGCCGCTGAATTGAAAACCATTTATTTGTTTTAAATAATCAACTTTACATACGAGTGCAAACTACCCCGGAAAACACATGTTCGAAATGTTTTTTTTTTAATAATGTGTAGCTCTGTATATAGGCAGACATTCAGACAGACATTATCACTACATAGTATAAAGCAAAGTCGCTTTCCGCTTCCCGCGTCTGTATGTCTGTATGTATGTTAGCTTATATCTTTAAAACTACACAACGGATTTTGATGCGGTTTTTTTTAATAGATAGAGTGATTCAGGAGGAAGGTTTATATGTATAATAACATGCTACCCGTGCGAAGCCGGGGCGGGTCGCTAGTGGAGAATAAAGGTTGCTAATTGAAAGAAAGAAATAATAAATTTATTTTGTGTCAACATAATCTCTTAATACTCGTAATAATATAGGATCACTACTGTAATCCCCAAGTACGGTAGACATCCTCTCAGATCTCCAGACGCTTAGATCCTTTGAAGATGTCTAGTGGGGGTAATCAGAAGTACGTCCAAACATAACATTTGGCACATGCCCACATTTTGCAGTAGTTAGCATAAAATTACATACATATTGGCAACATTGACAACAAAATTGGTCACCACTCAAAATTGCACACTGGACCCTAAAAATCCGAGACTTAAAACTGCTGCAGTGACTAATCCCAGTCTTTTGTTAGAAATTATTCGTGAAAAGGAGCGATAAGAGACTGAAGGGGTTGAAGCCTCGACCACATATACCAATAAACACCTAATGGCTTAATTTCTTCAAACAAACAATTCTGTCAAACCGTTGAGGTGGAGGTGAAGTAAAAAATGCAGTGATGTACGTCGTGAATCGCGCTCGGTGTCTTATATCAGCAGTATAAGCCTAATGTGTTGGAGAAAGTGTTCGCCCTGCATGAGGAGTCATTCTTGAACTCTGAGAATCAAGCTTTGTAGATTCGATTTTGAAAATGATTCAACTAATTGGAAGTTACATTATTTATGAGTGTTACGGCTAATTTTATTTTGTTAAAAAATTGTTTTAGCAGCCTTAATACGGGACGCAGCTAGTTATATACTAAAAGCTAGTACCTAAGTACCTATACTAAAATTACGTTCAGCTCTACTCGACGCATCCACGCATCCCTTATTTCCTGCCCTTCCCTTCCCTTATTAGCTGCACCTGAGAAGCATTGTTTTTATCGTCGTTTCTTGTGCTCGAAAACTGAAGAGAAGAGATTTGAAATTTAGTATCTACGAGTATAATATAAATTTAACTAGGGTATTTGTAACGCATATTTAATAAATCAATACAATAGTGGTTTTTAGGGTTCCGTACCCAAAGGGTAAAAACCGGACCCTATTACTAAGACTTCGCTGTCTGTCCGTCCGTCTGTCTATCACAAGGCTGTATCTCATGAACCGTGATAGCTAGACAGTTGTTTTTTTTTACCGATTATGTATTTCGGTTGCAGGTATATATATATACAAATAACAGAAATAACAAAAAACAGAATAAAATAAATATTTAGGTCCCATACAACAAACATTATTTTTTTGCCATTTTCTATAGATAATGGTACGAAACCCTTCGTGCGCGAGTCCAACTCGACCGGTTCAAAGTCACAGCCCGCCGCAGGGCGCGTCGTGAACCGCGCTCGGTGGTTTACACAGGATCTGTAGCCCATATGTGTTGTCTGACAGTGTTCGCCTTGTATGAGGAGTCTAAGCTGTGTGGTCGATGCCTTCACCCTTGAAGAGACAAAATATAATAACAAGAGTGACGACATGAGACACAGAGGTGGCAAATCTGTTGTGACCACAATAAAGATTAAATTAATTAACAATCGCTCAGATTCCTTGTACGTTGAAGTCTAAATTAGCGTTACTTCAAAGTGACAGTTGTAAAACTTAGGGATTGTTTTGATTAAAACTATTTTCGTAAGTGATTTAGAAACGTCAAGCTAAATTTAATCAACATGGTGTTGGCGAAGATGACATTTTGATGTGTCAATTACGCAAAATAAAATAGAGAAATGTGGTCAAATATAAGTTTTATGACTGTCATTTTACTGTTACGCTAATTTAGACTTTAACGCAAAAAACTATAAGATCGATCGTATTTTTACGAAATTTTAAGTTTAGCTTGGACACAACATAATGCCACCATTGCGTACCTATCAACTAAACAGAGTTTTTGTTTTGTTTACTCATTGTTACAATAATAGGATGATTCAGGTCTTATTCTGTAGGTACTTACTAGGCCACTTTTACTCAGATTTCATCAGTATCTTCTTTATTTCAGATTTTATGAGTCGCCTGTCCTAATTGTCCTCTAGTTTTTATTTGATTCTTATAAGAAACTCGACTTTTAATTCGAAGTACGTGGACCTATAGTTTAAAAAATATATGCTCATTAACATGTGCTCATAACAGTGAAGGAAACTCGGCGAAAAGCTTGCAACTTATCATGTATATTGATGCCAAATGTAATTTTTGCGAATGTCTTACTACATATTTAATTTTAAATTTTTCTTACATTCTAGCGAGCTGAGAGAGAGTGCGTTCACGAAGTTGGACCTGGTGGACTATTTCAGCCTGGCCGATAATTCGCTGATGGAAATGCCCCGGCACGTGCTGCAGCATCTGCCGCATGTGAAGACACTGGACCTGTGCAGGAACAAGATCACTAAACTCACGGTTGAGGATTTCCGGGTAAGCTTCTCCAGTACTACTAAAGTACTGTAGAAAGTACTAGGGCGTGTAAAAACCGGGTTGTTTAGAAAAACCGGGTTTTTCGGTTTTTAATTTTCAATAACCGGTTAAACCGGTTAATCGGTTATTTTTCAAGTTTTTTGTATAGGTGTCTTAGGACATAATAAAACCATACATTTTAATGAAAATTAACTTATTATTCAAATAAGCAAGCACCAATTAAATTAACTTGTTAAATTTCAAAATATTTTGATGTACTCAAAACTCACCCTTACTCGAATAAAGTAATAAAGGCAAAAATATGATAAATCAGTCATAATAGTTAACAATAATACCTCATAATTCTTAGTTGTAACCTCAAAACTAACTTCATTCAAACTCTTCTGAGGCCCCTCCAATACCCCTTGAAAAATACTTCATGTTTTAACACGGGTGTTTATCACGTAATTACCCTTAATTTATTTTCCCGACGTTTCGGCTATGTTCCAATAGCCATGGTCGCTGGCTGACTGGAGAACACGGTGCCACCGTCGAGAAGCGGAGGCAGTTGACGAAACTACCCTCACTTGGTCTTCAGAAATAGAAATGTCCATGTTCGTATTACGACACACCACACTAACTGTATCTACGCACTGAGATGGTCTGTCACGACGCCCACATATAGTAACCACAGGATTCCAAGAATTAGAGTCTATAGCCGTCTTCACGATTTAAATTTAAGTACTTCTTGATTTCAATAGCTTCAGGGTGTCAGACAAAATTGGAAATGTGTTGAGGAGATTTTCAATTAAGTCAGTTTTCACTCCGTTGTCTAAGCAGTTACGGATTCCGAAGGATGTTGTACCTTTGCAAATGCCTGGTGTGTATAAGATAGACTGCAGTTATGGCCCTTCATACATTGGGCAAACAAAAAGAACTATAGCCGAACATGTCAAAGAACATATTGCAGCTGTCAAAAATCGCCAGGTAAACAAGTCAGCGATCGCAGAGCACTTAGTAGATTCGGGACCGTCTCACTGGATTGAACTACATGATCCTAAAGTTCTGTCTAGTGAACCCCATTATTATAAGATAATAGTTCAGGAAGCTATTGCAATCAAGAAGTACTCAAATTTAAATCGTGAAGACGGCTATAGACTCTAATTCTTGGAACCCTGTGGTTACTATGTGTGGGCGTCGTGACAGACCATCACAGTGCGTAGATACAGTTAGTGTGGTGTGTCGTAATACGAACATGGACATTTCTATTTCTGAAGACCAAGTGAGGGTAGTTTCTTCAACTGCCTCCGCTTCTCGACGGTAGCTCCGAGTACTCCAGTCTGCCCGCGACCATGGTTATTGTAACATAGCCGAAACGTCGGGAAAGTAAATTAAAGGTAATTACGTGATAAAGACCCGTGTCAAAATCTATAGTTATGTCTACTAATCACGATAGTTTGTAAAATAATACTTCATGTTTGCATCTTAAATCGATTTTTTGGAGTTTTCTCAATTCCTCAATTACCTGTGTTGGTTTCTAAATGTCACGAAAGTGAAAGAAACGTTACACAGTCGTTTAGAAGCTGTCGAGGAATGCTCAAGGTAGATCGCAAGATACCTTGAGTTGACAGTTTCTTCACTGAGGAAATATGTTGAGGAATCCTCGACATGAGGCAAACTCGAAGTCATTTTATTAACTACAACTACTAAAACACGGTTACGAGGTCGAGTCTAAGTGAGGATATTTCTAGGTAACAACTAAGAATATAGGAATAAGAATAATTAACTTTTTTAATTGGTAGTATTAAAACTCTTTCTCGTACTCAAATCCTAATAATATTATAAATACGGAAGTTTGTGAAGATGTTTGTATGTTTAAATATCAATCAGGCCTTAACGAAAAAACGTATTAAGATGAAATTAGCTGTAGATGTAGATTATAATGCCCGATTAAAACATAGGGTGGTTTATAATCCGAAAAATATTGCCAAAATGATAAAAAAAATGCAAAAATAATGAATTTGGAAAAAATCGAATATCCGGTTATTTTGCCAAAAAAACCGGTGAAAAAACCGACCTAAAATCAGTCGGTTAATCGGTTTTTCGGTTAACCGATTAATCGGTTTACATGCCCTAGAAAGTACCCATCGATCGCATAGCCCATTAACCGCTAATGGCTTCATTTCTTAAATAAATTCTGTAAAACTGTTAAGGTGTGCGGGTCATGGGGAGCGGTATAAAAATCATGCTGATTGACCGGTTCAATGTCATAGACCGCCGCGGGGTGCGTCGTGAATCGCGCTCCGTGTCTTATATCATCAGCAGTATAACCCAAATTTGTTGTGAGAAAGTGTTCGCCTTGAATGAGGAGTCTAAAGGCTGTGTGGTCGATGCTAATACAGTACGGAAGGTGGATCTTGGCTTACATGAAGCCATTTGGCTGCGCTACAATTTTTGACCTTACGTAGTGACACAAAACCATTTTTGTGGCCACACAGCTAACTTCACGAATGCCTAGATCAGTTGATCGTACTGTAAGAGTGGCTTGGAGGCCAATAACCCTGCATATTTAAACTACGAGTACTCTGATACTCGAGGGTACTCTGATTCAGCGGTGCCATACATGACGACGCAAAATTAAAAAAGATTAACCGTCTGATTGCAGTTTATAAGCTGTTGGTTTTCGTCGTACGACGACGCGAGGCTGCTCAGTTCTAAGGAAGGCGGAACGCCAAGCGTGATAATGTAGCGCTTGTGTCGGTGATTAGATTAGTAGAGCTTATTTATAATGTAGATACAGGATATCATCGTGAAAGGACTAGATACTTAGTTAAAAATACTCGATTTTTGAATTAGAGTTTAGATTCCGAAATGGACAAACATGGCTCGCATTATATATCAATGCATTTTTTGTAATCAAAAATATTTTGTTTTCACGCCCTAAAAATGGTGAAGGAAACCAGTTAGTACTCAAATCAGCAACGATGGGCTTGCAACATGTGGATTTTTAGCAGACGTAATGTATGGAAGTACCTATGATTAAAACGTCCTCTCTTAAGACATCTGAAAGGTGATTATATTGCTAGAATCGTCTATAATTACTATTTATTTTATCTTGTATGTTATACATAAAATTTTAACTAAGTATTGGTGCTAAGGGTGCGGGTTGACTCCAAATAAATGATAAAGGTAACCCGTGATAAAAACCCGTGATAAAATCAATAAGTCATGTCTACCAATCACGATACGCTAAAGTTTATTCTGGAACAATGTGACAAATTGCAGGATATTCAAAAGCTAGAACACCTCCTGGTAGCCGACAACGCAATATCGAAGATCGAGAGGGACGCGTTGCCGCGTGCTCTGAAGCATGCCCATCTTGGTCTCAATAAGCTGAGCACACTCAACGGAGCCCTAAGAGAGCTGGAAGGCTTGGAATGGATCTTCATAAACGCAAACAACCTGAAATCTATTGACAACGAGCTACCAGTTGTAAGTAAAAACCATAACTAATCACTACATAGTATAAAGCAAAGTCGCTTTCCGCTTCCCGCGTCTGTATGTAATATGTATGTATGTATGTATGTATGTTTGCTTATATCTTTAAAACTACACAACGGATTTTGATGCGGTTTTTTTTAATAAATAGAGTGATTCAAGAGGAAGGTTTATATCTATAATACATGCATAATATAGTAGAGAAACATTGATAATTTTAGAGGTTTCTAATGTGATGTCGTAAATAAACACATTTTTTTTGCGCTTACATTGCAAATGCTGGCAATGACATATCTCGTGGGGTTCACCCACGAGATATATCAGAATAATGTACTACAGTATTGTACACCTTAAAAACGTCTACAAAAAAGTCAACGATGGTATTAGAAATGTCTTACGCACAGCGAAGCGGGCACGGGTCAGCTAGTAATATTATAAATGTGAAAGTTTATGAGTATGTATTTATAGTTAGGTACGTATAAGTAATCGAATGTTATCGTCAAGGATGGTTATAATTGTGTATAGTGCTGCTTAATTCATTTAGCAGCTTGTTTAACTTGCAATGTACGTATGTATGTATGTATTTTGAAGCAGTTATCCCCAACCGATTGAGCTGAAATTTCGCATACTAATGTACCTTCGGTGACAATGCAATATTATGGTGACAGTGAGCTGATCTGATGATGGAGTCAGGAGCTGTTTAACAGACACTCACAATGGAACTCCGTAGTAAATACTTCGATTGAGTAAAAACAATGCATACTAGTCAAGTTCTGATAACAATGTTATACGAGTATGTTGTGACAGGTGTAGCGTACTGTGCTCGATGGTTTAAATGATTTTACAAAAGCTTGTCATTGAAAAATATTTTTCAACTGAAAACCTATTGCTGCTTAAATTTAAGAAGATTATGTATAATAAAATGAGAATGACTTACCTATTAATAAAGTTTGAGTATTTCTAAAATTAGTTAACACCAAGAATAACTTTAAAGGCTACTGAACAACATACATTTGTAACCGTATATTATAATTAATACAATACAAATATGTTGCCGAAAATTGTATAAGTGGTATTTAAGGACATATTTTATGACACTTGTAAGAGACCAGAATATATATGATAAAAAATATCGGCCATTTGCGAACCGAGCTTCCAAAAGAGTTACGTACCAGAACATACATTTATTCAGTAAACAGATTAACAACGAAAATAGCAAATACTGTAAACACATTTTAGATTTACTAAATCTTATAATCAATATTTTGTTCACCGTTTACCTACCTATAATTGTCTAGGTACTTATTCGAATTTGAAAAACAGAAGGCATCGGGATTATTATGTCTATAATATATTTGTCCAGCCTGCGAGCTATTGAAAACCAATTATCCTAACACTCAATTAAAAAATAAATAAATTGTGAGATTGGGTCATTGGTTTTCAATTGAGTCCCAGCAACAAAATATTGGAATGGAACATTAATATTACTTAGAATTCATTTTCAAATGAATATTTATGATCTAGAAGCTAGGTCTCAGTGATTGTTGCCTGATTCTTCTAGTTTTGAAAGTACTAGTAGTCTAGTTACGAAGAACAATATTAAATCTTTATTTAAATACTAGCTGACCAGTGCCCGCTTCGCTGGTCGACAGAGAGTTTCACATCTGGTATTCCAATCTTCAAAATAAATTATAGCCTATATGTTGCCGAGGACTAATAGCTACATAACAAAAAAAGTTTCATCAAAATCCGTCCAGTAGTTTTTGCGTGAAAGCCAGACAACAGACAGACAGACAAAAATGCCAAAATTGTATTTTTTGGCTTGTGTTACATGTATGAAGACCCCTAGGAGTATTTTTTTTAGTTTTTATTCAATGTACAGAATTGAACTCTTCTACAGTTTTATTATTATTTATACAAACTGACCCGGCGAACTTCGTATCGCTTTAGAATTAACTCCCGTTCCCGTTCCCGTTCCTGTTAAAAAGTATGCTATTCGTTCGTCTCCTGGTTATATGCTACCTCCCCACCAATTTTCAGCCAAATCGGTTCAGCCGTTCTTGAGTTAATTCACTGCAAAATGTGGGTATGTAACAAATGTAAAGTTTGTCCGTTCTGTTATCCCCTTAGCCATTTTCAAGGATCTGAGTGCCTGGAGATCTGGGATGATGTCTACCGTACTTGGAGACTACAATCATGGTCCCATTTAATTTGTAACTCGCTTATAATTTTGCAGAAAGCTAAAAGGATATCTCTGATACATGCGGCTCACAACGAGCTCCAGGCTCTACCTAAAGATTTGAAGCAGATGACGTCACTAGAATCCCTCTACTTCTATGGAAACAACCTCAAATCTTTGGACGGTGCTCTGCAAAAGTCCCGAAGATTAATGAGAATAGGACTTTCCTTCAATAAAATTGAATATGTAAGTTTATTTTACTCGGACAATGGGTTTAGGTGTTTTTCTATAATGCGTTAAAACTGTGACCATCCATGAGTACCAATGCTATCTAAAGAAGGCCCTCGGTCCCTGGGGCCCTCTCGCCTAGCCATCGACATTGAAAACCTGTGTGGTCAAGGTTAGTGAGCGTCGCAACGTTCTATTTTCCCTGTATTCTTACTCAGTTGTCTTGTTTCCAGCTTGCGGAAGATGAATTTACAGAAGCGGATAAATTAGCAGAATTGGATATTGCTTACAATAATCTAAAATCTCTAAACGGATCTCTGAGAAGTCTGAAATCTCTACGCTACTTGAATCTGACGCACAATTTGATGACAGAATTTTCACTTCAAGAAATCAAAGGGTTGAGAAGACTATCTGTTATAGACCTATCGCATAACAAAATCAATCGTGTCACCGGAAATATGGTTGTGAGTAAAAATCTAAACAGTGTGAGGTTTTATTAATTGTCATAATTAGTATAGGTTGGTACATACATCGTTATCTTTAATTTGTACCCTATCTAATTCAGTCCCATCTTATCGAGTTTCGTCTATAAACATTATATACCTATATCTGTAACCTATGTCTGTGTCTATAAACATTATATAACATTATATATATATTTATATAAACACTGAATAAAAAAAGTGTGGCCTGTAAAAGTTCCACAACATTGTACCCGAAATATTTACGTAGTTATTGAGTGGGATGTGCGAAACATGTCCCTCCATTTGTCCCCAAGTGTATCCATGGCTCCATTTCATTTTATTTAAATCTACTTGCGTTGTTGTCCTTCTGTAAGTACCTACCTGATATTATCTAAAAACCAGACTATTCATGTTATACCTACTGCCATGTATATAATTCACCTCACTCCTAATCCTCGTCAACCGCTCGACCGTGCGGCAATTTGCTCAAAGAGGCGGTCATTGTGTGAATATTTCTGACGAGCGAAAGGGAAAAACAAACTCAAATTTATATAATTACTACCTGTCCCGACAGACGTTGTCCTGTCAAATGTCAATAATCCCACAGAAAAAAGCACTTTCCGTTTTTCCCGATCTTTACGCCATCCTTATCACTTAGGGGTATGAAAAATAGATAGTAGCCGATTCTCAGACCTACTGAATATGCATATAAAATTTGGTAAAAATCGGTAAAGCCGTTTCGGAGGAGTAAGGTAACTAACATTGTGACACGAGAATTTTATATATAAGATAAGATGTTAATTTAATTCATATTTTATTAGAAACTAGTGGAAACCCTCGCGACTTCGTTCACGTGAAGTTATTTTCAAACAGACTTCAACTCCTATGGGTTACATTTTAGAAATTCCTTTCTTAGTGCACCCCTAAACAATAAAAGGGTGTATTACCCAAATTTCAAGTTTCTAGGACCAGTAGTTTTGGCTGTGCGTTGATAAATCTGTCGGTCAGTCAGTAACGTAAGAGTTATATTATATTTTGATGATTCATATTATGTTTGCTGTTAATTTATAAGACTGTTCGTATAAAATTTCAGAATTTGGTGGATGTGGAAACACGTGTGTTG
The DNA here is from genome assembly GCA_912999785.1 of Hydriomena furcata. NCBI lineage: Eukaryota > Metazoa > Arthropoda > Insecta > Lepidoptera > Geometridae > Hydriomena > Hydriomena furcata. The sequence continues at coordinate 10,310,130 of OU538821.1, forward strand.
GAATTGCGATTGGACCACAATTACATTTTGAGTTTAGGAGGTGCTCTGATGGGCCTCCATGGCCTGCTTCGCTTGAATTTAAGTAATAACCTCCTTCAGCAAATAGCGCCAGACGACCTCATTGGCTTAGAGGATCTGAGGTTATTAGATGTATCGCACAATCACCTCAACACTTTGGAAGAAACCTCAAAGGTTAGCGAGTCGAAATCTATTGTTTGCCGCCTGCGAATTATTATTTATTTCTTCTTGCGATTTTCGTTTTCCCTTTTTTGCAGAAGTAAATTTCCTCTTGGTAATTTTCAGACATTTTTACCTTCCCTAGAGGAGCTCATCGCCCATCACAATAATATAACGATACTGGATAAGGACTTCCATGGCCTGCCGTCCTTGTGCATGGCTGATCTCTCGTTCAACCAGATACAGAGTGTCAACTACGATCTCGTCTCCAAGTCTCGGTGCACGATCAACGGAGTACCCGGTATTCTGAAGCTTTATCTTCAAGGTAAAGTTTTTTCTCTCTATAAAATACTCGTATTATAGAACCGTGCCTATTGACTAACGAACAAAATAGTGCAAATAAAGCTCAATAATCAAACCTCAGCAAATACTCTGGTTGTTTGTAGTTGCTTAAACTGGCACCGCGAAATATTTAACGAATCTGTGCATTTGCGATGTTATAAAACTGCTTCTAGTTTAATAATCTAAGCCTCTACGATGGCTCTACGAACGTCTACGAGTTTTGCTACGCTGCTTTTAAGGTGTGTTCAGTATTGCGGATGCGAGTAAATATAAATCGTAGGAACCTACTGATTGTTTTAAAACTGTCTTGTATAAGGACCGTACATTTGTTTAAAAAAATCATATTGGGGATGAGTATCGCATCGCATACAACGTAAGTTGTCGTGTTGCAGACAACCCTGTACTCTGCGATGAGCGGCTGTATGAGCTGATGACGGTGCTGGAGAGTTTGAACGCGCGCGTGAGTGGCGTGGCAGCGTGCGCGGCGACACAGACTGATTCGCCAGTGCTGATGCGCGCGCTGAACGACGTGCTGCCTGCTCCCGACGGCTCCGTCGTCGTGCTACGTTCTGGCGAGCTTCCTCAGCCCTCACAGTTGCTGTACAGGCGCGTGGGCGCAATCATCGGACATGTCCTTCCGGTCATCGTAGACCCTCCTGTCACCCTCCCCCCAGCCACTTCCAATGTTGTCGTCAAATGGCCTGATGAAATAAGAACCTCTGACGAGCATGCGCATGTCGCTCATCCGCTCGCGGACCGCTTGCACCTCAGGGATAAAAACGACTCCCCTCGCTGAAATGTACCATAACGCGGCGCGAGCTCCAGAAGGACAGTAGCTCCTTCGCTGGAACGACACCTTCTTAGGATCGGGCTTTCAAAATTCTGTCTGTATTGTAGTGTTCGAACTTTTGTGAATGTAAAATACGTGATTCTCAAATCGGTATCGTAAGTAGATAACTTTTAATAAATCTAATTTTGTGTATATAAAAATATGAATTCGTTAAAGTAAAATCAAACTTGTTTCAAAATATTTGCAGGTTTAAAATATTTAAGTACTTTCCTAGGTAATATTTTTTTTATTTTTGTATTTCACTATATTTCAATAACACTACTCAGTTCTTTCTAAAAATAATACTTTTTCGTCATAATGTAAGTAGTACTTCTCTTTTAGAAAATTAACCAAAACTTATTTCCCAAAGATTGTTGCCAAAGTTATCTAGCTTAGTTTATAAAGCAATGGATATGTTAACAAGTAGGCACTTTACTTGACGATTTTAACTTGTTCGTTTCCGTGAGTTTTTCAAAAGAGAAGACAAATAAAGAAAGCGGCTGTGTTCAAAAACAATAATGTGGTTCTTATGTTTTTAGTCTGTAAAATGGTAGAACCAGGTGGAACCATCTACTCTAGGATTTAAAACAACATCGCAAAAAGTTCCTTTATGTGTCGTGTACGTGTAGTTATATAGGTACCTAAAAACTGGTTCCTATTATAATTCAAACTCGAGATAATAAGAAATGTAAAATATGAATAAAAGGCATATTAACTGTATTTTTATCAAGGCTTTGTAATATTCTTGACTATTACTTTTATCAACGAACAGATTTATCAGCCTTAGTAAACTATCGATACGATTACGAATAAAACTGTTAGTAGAATATTTTTTTATTTATCCGATTTCCACCATCCGATTTCACCGAATTGTTATTCTGTAAACCAAACAGAATAACAATTTGAAAATTTCATAACATCCTACTAATATTATAAATGTGAGTGTTTGTTACTCTTTCACGCAAAAACGATTGAACGGATTAAAATGAAACTTTACAGTAATATAGCTTATACATCAAATAACACATATCGTCTCTTATCTAACAACACCGCTCAAGTCATTTTTGCTTTTTTCACACGCAGTATGGCGGAATGACGATTTGAGCGTTGTTGGCGGGAAAACAGACTTAAGCGCTGTTACTATTATTTGAATACTGGCTTGTGATTAGTAGATATCCTTGAATCTGAACTGCAGTTTGATGCGTGAATTTAAAATCTATCCAATGGCATCAAAATGTCTGTACCGCCAAAAATCGACTTGAGCGGTGTTGTTAGATAAGAGACGATATGCAACTTTTTATCCAGGTACCACTCGTGCGAAGCCGGGGCGAGCAGCTAGTAAATCTATATAAAGTAGGTCTAAGTCAGTCACAGTAGGCCATGATATATCTTTATGCTACAAAATATCGATCCGTTGGTTGGTTTGTGAAGAAGGACAAACCAACAAACACATTTATGTATTTACAATATTAAAGGATTATTTTGCAAGTACGGGAATATGATTTATGATTCGGGCCCTGTTTTTTGGGTTGACTAAAGTGTTACTTACCAAAAATATGAATTAATAATACATACGATAAAACAACCTACCAATATAAAAAGCCAAACACGTTACTATCAGTTTATGCACTTTTTAAATAACTTAGTTAGGTCCCTAAAAATAATTTATGTAGGTACTTATGTAATGAAACTTTTTTTTTTATGTTTTAAGTTTAGTTATGTTATTAGTATAATTTATAATGTTGATTAACAAATACTAATAAACTTTTAAAATTATTTTGTTTATTTTATATAAGTATTTTTATTTAAAAAGTTCCATATCCCAAAGTACAATCGAGCTTATCTAGTCGCATCTCGACCCTATTTCTATATCGACCCCTCATCAGAAGATATTTTTTTGTGTAAAATGTTTTTTTTTTAATTTTAATCCCATATAATGAAAATCCTAGATTGTATTGTTTTAATTTTAATCGTGGTTTTTCATATATGATATGAGTATCTCACATTATATTAGTGACATGATGCTTAGAGTAAGAAAAGAATGAAAAATCTTTTTTATCTGTGACCGACCGCTCTTCTAGCTCTTCGAGAGGAAGGCAGCCTGGGGGGGAGCTAAGGTAGCGAGGTACGGGCAGGAGCCCCCCCCCCCCCACTCCTGCCCGTACCTCGATACGCCCATGTACCAATACCTCTTAATAAGATAGGTCTAGTAAGTACTTTCACAAGAAGATTAGCAAACTACGTATGTAAAAATTATTGGTCAAGTGTGAGTCAAGCTCTGTGTCCCAAACTATGGGAACTGATAGAATACTTATATACCTATCCACTTTTTCTGTAAATACGTCGGTTCCTACTTAAGTTACATTATAACAACACCCAGACACAGAACAAAAATCCATGTTCATCACACTAATGTTTGTCCTGGGTGAGGATCGAACCCACAACCCACAGACAGCAGGTTACCTACTATTATTAGGGTCATTAGCACCTACCACAGGGGTCAGTTGCAATTAGGTACAATTGACCCCACGCTCTGGCGATAGGTAGGTACCTACATAATCAATAATCATATTTGTTACAAGAAATGTGATTCGCGCACCGAGGGTTTTATAAAAACAAGAATAGTATTTTTTTTGCTATTTCACTAACATTCGAAACCTCTCCGCCCGGCTTCGTACGGACAGTGCTAGGTTAACCCAAACAAAACAAACAAACTAAGCAATTGGCATTACGTCTTGGGGCACCAAAAACAGCAAATTTGCAGCACATGAAAGATAAGGATGTTACTTTGATTGATGCATCAAGTAGGTAGGTAGTAAGTAGGTACATAGTTTTTATCCGTATTAATAATGATTATAGTTGGGCATGTTTTTGCATTATTGCAATTTTAATGAGGCTATCTTTTTTTGAGAATGAAAATAAGCTTAAGAGCTTAAGATTATCAGCTTAAGATAATTGTTAAATTTGGTCCAGTACTTTTTCATTTTAACGAGTACAAACAAAAATACATTTTTATACCAACCAATCTACTCTGTCTGTTTCTATGCTGTCACGTGTGGAATGCTAACTACTGTAAAATGTGGGTATGTGCCAAGAGAAAGATTTGGACGTGCCTCTTACTAACCCCTTTAGACATCAAGGAGGGCCGAGAGATCTAAGAGGATATTTGATCGTTTTTGGAGATTACCTACTTTACAGCCGTGCGTGATCCTATTTGGGTTAGTCCAGAAATGCCCATTGACTATCCCCATCATACTCCTATTTCATTTCGTATTTTTTTTCTCGTCTCGTACAAAACTGTGGCAAACTGTAACTGCTCCCGCTAATCCCGCTATAACTCATATTACGATCTCTGCTTGCCGTGATTGTTCGCGGTCTTTTCAACTCTTTAATTCACAAGTTTTTTAACCGCTATTAAATAAATTTTAATAATTTTGTATTTATTTTTGGTTTTGATCTAATGGCTGATCTGGTGGCTAATAGCCACGATACTAGGGCCGCCAAACATTTTATGGTGATAGGTACTTGAAACTTGAAATTTTTGGTGTTTACTCGAACTCCTTAGACAACCGAAACCCTGTCGACGTTATTTACACTGATTTTAGTAAAGCGTTCGATAAAATTGACCATGGTCTGTTAATACAAAAGTTGTATCAACTGGGCGTTTCAGGTAGTTTTCTCTCTTGGATTTTTTCCTACCTAAACAACAGACAATCGAGAGTAACCGTAAGTGGATCAGTCCCAACCGTTCATTGCTGCATCGGGGGTCCCTCAGGGCTCCCACTTAGGACCAATTCTGTTTAACGTTTTACACCTTTAAATACAACTGCTTTACAAGATGATCTATATAGATTATCTACCTGGTCCAAACAAAATAACATGCCACTTAACGTATCCAAATGTTTTCATATTCACTTTAGCCGTAACAAAAACCTTGCAATCACAAAATATTTCTTGGACGGATCAGAACTAGTAACTGTTGACCAAATCCGTGATTTAGGTGTTACCTTTGACACTCACCTCAATTTTGACAAACATAATAGGTACTTAATACAACAAAGAGCTGTTTTAACACATTAGTCCGACATATTCTGGAATACTGTAGCCTAATCTGGAACCCCCATTACGAAATCTATTCTAAACGAATTGAAATTGTACTGAGTGGCGACCATTTAGCCAAGAAATTGTCTAGCTATACTGAAAGTTTAGGCCATTACCGCATAAACCTACTATCTTGCCGCAGAATATTCCTCGATCTTATATTTTTGCAAAAGTTATTGAATGGAACAATCGACTGCACAGAACTAATAGGGTACCTAAACATTCATGCTCCTTCTCGCCTTCCTAGGAAATCAGCCTATAACCTGTTTGTGAAAAAATATTCAAGAACCAATCTAGGTAAATAGTAAATACTCGTCGATGCCAAGACTCCTTAGGCAATACCTATGATGCACTCTCCATAAGTGATGATATAGACAACACCGATTCTCCAGCGAAATATAAAAGAATTATACGTGTCATTCTGAAAAAGCTCGAGTCTACCCGGTTAAGACGAAATAAGTGATAAAACCACATTGCCTTGAAAACCATCAAACTTAAACAGAAACTGTCTTTAACCAAGTAGCTAGTATGAATATATAACGAATTAAGTATATAAAAAAACCGGCCAAGTGCGAGTCATACTCGCGCACTGAGATACAGCCCTGTGATAGACAGACGGACAGCGAAGTCTTAGTAACAGGGTCCCGTTTTTACCCTTTGGGTACGGAACCCTAAAAATGAACTGTTTAGCTATTCATAGTTTTGATTCAAAACGAAACTAGTGTTTTTGAAGAAAATAATTTGTTGAGAAATGTTTCACCAATCGTGTTTCTGTCTATAATAATTTATCTAGGATATATCCTTACTTAGTTATATTTGTCATAAAAAAAAACAACTGTATGTTTTGCGGTTTATTAAGAAAAAACGATTCTGCATTCATCCAAAAAAATATTACTCGTCAAACAATAAAACCAAGATGGCAAGATGTATTCATTCCTGACTTCTATGAAGATAATAATAATACACCTAATTTGACGTCGAATTATTAGATAAACCTCTTTAAATCAAATAATTCAAATCAAACACGTAGAGATTTGATTTAAAGTTTTTGTTTTCGGCTTCAAGGTATTTTGCTTGATCTAAATGTACTAGAACCCTGTCGTCAATTAAAATGACGTTTCGGTTTCGATGTAAAAACATTGATCGTCCAAATGATGTATCGTAGGTATCAGTTTTATTGTTAGATTTGATCGACTAAAGACTAGAATAGACAAGAGACTAGACTTGCTATGTTTTATAGTCTACTCTTTTTTGTTCTCCTGTCATTCTTTTTTGTAGGTACTATAGATTATCTATGGTTTTGCTTTGCATCCATGAAAGAAAAGGATTGATTTTGTGTGAGTGGGTTGTTGCCGTTTAGAAAATTTGTTTCAATTACCTATCGTCACGCCAATGTATTAGATTCCTGGTGGAACAAACAAAGGCGAAAATACTGTTTTATGGGTTACGCGATACTTACGGCTTAGTAAAAATGATTTGAGTGACAACGTTGTGATTTACCATCGTAAAAAAGCACATCGAATTGGAAGACGTACTTACGTGATGTGAACCAATCTACCAAAGCTTCTTTAGATTCCGTGATCAGGATGGAAGACACAAAAGATGTGTTTCACATGTTCGACAACACCCCAGAAACATTGTTTGATCAAAGCCTAAACTACATTGTGAAAAATCTCCATGCCATGACGACACTCGATCCGAGCAGCCGCTGGAGAAAACTCAAGGATGACGTCGCATTGCCGACGGAACTTTGCGAGACGTTCCTCCATCGATACCAGAAAAGTCAGCGCGTGAATGATAACATCGCCAACCTTTTCCGCGACAAGAGTGTTACCCGACTGAGGATAATAAGACTCCGAAATTCCCGTGTCACTGATGAAGGTCTCCGATTCTTCATGGAACACAAGCCGGAGGAGCTTGAACTGGTTCAGTGTGAGTATCTTTCACAGGCTTCCTTGGAAACGATCAATAACAACAGTGAGAACCTGCGTTCATTGAAATTCGGTCCGGTCACATATGTTTTGTCGCAAGATGAAAACCTGTACCGCGGTAGGGGCTACGTGATCAATGCACCTAATTTGAAGCGTCTTACAATTCAACGCCGTGGTCTTGCCATTTTCCCAACTTTGCTGTTGAAGCCTCTGCCCAACTTAACTCACCTGGACCTCTCCGAGTGCACATCTGCTGGCTCCATTTGGGCATTGAGCGAGATGAAGAAGTTGAAGTCGCTGGTGCTGCACAGTGTTCACTGGTCCAAGGATGTTGTGGAATGGATTGTTTGCATCTCGTCCTTGAGACACCTTGATGTCTCTCAGGCCAATGAAAGACATGGCAAATTCTACAACCCGAATGAGGTTCTGGCTAAGATTGTAACGAGCCTGCCTTTACTGGAATCTTTGGATATATCTGGAACCAATTTAGCTGGTACAGGAGCATCGATAGTGGCACCGCAACCCGCTGATATGGCTGTTGATGAACAAGGTGCCAGTGAAACCAAAGTTCTATGTGACATACCTGGGTTGGTGAGCCGGGTCGATAACCCTCTGCAATTCCTTGGACTGTATGGCACTCACCATGGTGCTTGCAAGAGACATGATATTCCGGCTATTCAGGTAACAATTTTCTTATTAAAAATAACATTCAAATTATTTGGTATGGTTAAAAAAAACTGGTATTTGGCTGAAATGATACTAAAAATTTATTTAATCAACAAGTAGTATAAAATGATTAACATTTTAGATAACCGGAGATGCCAATGAAAAGCAGATCATTTTAGCATCACAAGCTTACATGGATAGGCCAGCTATGCTAACCCGTGTTCTCAATGATCTCTATTATCTGTTCCGATATGAAAACAATGGGTATGTGGGACACGCCCTGGCCACCGTGCTAGAAGCTATGGAGAAACATCCCACTGAGAAGCACATTCAGATATCTGGAAGGTAATAATCACATGCCTTCTTCAGCTAACAATCAAATATAATAATGTATAGAACTGAATATATATTTATTGTAATTTGTTTAGTGCAACACTCTTTTACATAGTGAAAGGGAAGGAAAAGGACCGCATAAGTATTAAACTTAAGAAAAAAATAATCTCAGCATTGCTTGATGCGATGGAAGCTCACCTTGGTGATGATACTATGATGAGGAATGGCTGTCTCACTCTGTGCCAATTCAAGATACCGCAAGATGTGGTAAATATAGCTTCAACATAATTGTTACATGATACATAGAAGTATTATCAAAAAATAACCAAACCTATGATTTTGCAGCTGTTTGAATATGACCGTGTCGTTTTGATACTTCTGACTGGAGTCAGTGATGTGAACCAGGAGGGTTTTGTGCAACGCATTGCCATTTATCTCCTTAACTCGCTTGCTTGCCAAGTTGACGGCACTCAAAAGCAATTCTTAGGCAATCATGGAGCCATATCGGTGAGTACAAATAAAATGATTGAAATAGCCTCATAACTGTAATCTCCAAGAATGATAGATAAGACATCACTCTTTAAATATTTAGGTAATTCTTTTACAGATTAAAAAAAGAAACTGCGCTCTACGATTGTTGGAGCAGCTTGATTTCATCTTGGAGCAAAGAGAATGAATGTTTAATGTACATATCATGTTCTATTAAGTGCCATTCCTATATTTCTACACAAATTGCATTCTAAAGAGATAAAAATGAACTTATAGTTTTGGTGCGGATGGACAACAGCCTAACAAGTTTGAACATTTTATAAGTGTGCATATAAATCTCTCATTTTAAAAGCTTAGCCGGAACAAAGTATGGATATGTGATTTCTGAACATCAACTGTATAACATACTAATCTTTAATACTAATCAAACTTTCTTTGTCATCTTCTTCAGTCATTTTCATTCTGTAATCATTTGACTGAATGCTTTAGGGTGGGCTCCACCAAAGCTATGCGAGGAATATGAATTTTGCTTGATCTAGTTGAAAATCCACCTATAGGATTACTTAGTCTTTATGTTGCGCAACAATTATTAATCAAATTATTATAGAAGTGTTTCATTGTAAACTTCGGTATATATCTTTTAAGCCACTTTTACTATATTTCTTAAGCAAATGTATCTGTAGGCAAATTTGTGCATTTTAAGGATTAAATTTTTTCTGTCATTCTAATCAAATAAGTATTTTCATTACTAGCCGATCAATGCTTTAAGCTCGTTTGTGTTTCCACCTTCCTTTTTATTTTGTACCCGGTATGCAAGTTTTAATCATCAGAAAAGATGGAGGACTGTGTGAAAGATGGACATGGGTAAGGAGTGAGTGATGGCAGATGGCAGCTGATAGAGGGAAATGGAAAATGAATGCATGTTGTGTCGACCCCACTTATATGGGATAGGTGAAGATTATGACTGTGAGTTTTAATGAAATGATAGGTATCAATGCAACAAAATGTTAACATCTAATCTATCACATATAATATGTAACTTGCAACTGCGCGCGTCTTCGCGTGCCCGGATAAAAAGCAACATATTTGCTACTAGCGACCCGCCCCGGCTTCGCACGGGTATCATGTTATTATGCATATAAACCTTCCTCCTGAATCACTCTATCTATTCAAAAAAACCGCATCAAAATCCGTTGTGTAGTTTTAAAGATATAAGCAAACATACATACATACATACAGACGCGGGAAGCGGAAAGCGACTTTGCTTTATACTATGTAGTGATATATACCAGTTATCGAACTATATTTATGTAAAGTTTCATCAAAAAGCGGTTCAGCTGTTTCGTCGTAATTGAGTAACATACTTCACGGTCACGGTCACGGTTTTTCTTATTACAATATAAGTAGAATAGGATAGTAGGCCTTCTAAAAAAAAACACTTTAAAGTTCGCTGTGAGCCTATCACCATTGTCTTTAGAACTTGAAAGAAATAGTTACTCACAATCAGGAGCTTTCAGGAGAAAATAATAGGTGGAATAGGGGTTTACTCGCGAACCAAAAACTAAATATCGTAACAATATCGATGTTCGTAGTCCTACTTTCAAATCAGTTCAAACTATAGTTGAAACGATAACTTTTATACGAATATTGTTACGATATTTCGTTTGCGGGTTGCGAGTAGAACCCCAGGTTGGTTTCATGTTTAGGTATTGTTATTATTTTGGAAGGAAAAAGGTTTTATCGTATAATTTTTGAGGAAATTATATATATTTTCATTCATTTTTATTTCTTTTCTCGCTTGAGATAAAGATTATTTAAACGGTCAAACAGAATCTGTCTGACCGCACACATGGGATTTATGGGGACTTTTAGCACTTTATTTCTACTGTTGTACCTAAGGTCTCTACCAAAATTCAGTTCTATCGGAGTTTTTGTTATATGATCACTATTTTGACCGGAATAATTCCGTTCTCTCGTAGTTGTTTTTTTCAACAATTTGAAATAATATATTGTTCTCAATAAAAAAAAAAACCCTATGTTAAACCTACCGACCGGCGGCCTCCAGCTATCTGTCGGTCGTTTCTAAAACAAACATTGTTTTTTGATCCTGAGTAGACCTTGTACAGTACTCCATAGTCAATAACAAAATGGTGGTGGTAAGCATTACCCTTTATTTTCGAAACCACTGAACCTAAAACTTTGAAAAAATATGTAATATAGAACCTCCTTCATAGTTCACACACTTAGTCTTAAAATATCCGTGAAAAACGGAAATATTCGTAATCATAACTAATAACTAACTAACAAGACTAATACGGAACCCCCTTCAAATGAAAGTGACTCGCACGTGACCGGTTTTTGAAACGATATTTTTGTTTCCATTAAAATTGAAACTACACTTATTTGATTTCTTACTAGATTTTTATGCATTTTTAGGCACAACATATTTATTCTTATACAATTCATGTACGAGTAGATACATGCAATTTAGAATAGGTAGTATAAATATCATTATAGTGAATTAGCGTAACTTTAAAGTGACAGTTCTAAAACTTAGGATATTTTAGTCATTATTATTGTATTTCGCATATTCTAGTGTCATTAGTCAACACCAATTTACAATTACTGAATATTCTTCTTCTTGTATTTTATTAAAAAACCAATGTGATTTAACAAAATAAACGGTAAGTAAAGCAGGTAAGTGATTTTGTGATATTTATAGTGTTGATCATTTTGTTCATTCGTGCTTTTTTCAAATCAGAATCAAAAGATTACCTACTGATCAGATTTCTGACCAAATTAAGTGGGATGAAGTCTAACTGGAGTTTTTTGGCACTGAATGATTCAGTTCAGTTGAGTTCAGTTCTGCAATAACTATCGTGTAATGAATACCTAATAAATGATAAAAATAGATTGTATTGTAGTGCCCCAGCGGGCTCCATGTTGAGAAACTCTGTAATACCATAAGCCATATTTTGGAACCTACTGGAACAATAAATGAATATGAAATAAATAGGATCACGCATGTCTGTAATCCCCAAGTACGGTAGAAATACTCTCTGAAGGCATTTAGATTCTTGAAAATGTCTAAAGGGGGTATTGAGAGGCACGTCTAAACATTATGTTTAGCTCAATACCCACATTTTGCACCAGTTAACAGATAAATTATTGTGTTTATTGTTTGTATCACTCATTTAATACAAGAAACGGACTACCCTCGGCCAAAAACCTTCAAAATTTTAGTTTTTAAATCGTAATTATCATAAACTAGTCAAATACCCCACGACTTCGTTCACGCGAAGTTATTTTTAAACAGACTAACCTTAGACTAGACTAACACCTTGTAGGGTAGAATTTCTGGAATTCCTTTCATAGTGCACCCTTTACACAGCAAAAGGAATACACATTCCAAATTTTAAGTTTCTTACAAGTGGCTTAGGCTGTATGTTGATTGATCAGTCGGTAGATTTATGTCCTTTTGGCCTACATGAGCTAAAAAACCTATCTAAATTAATTATCCTACACGATGGAGTTTATAATAATAAAGAAAATAATCTACCCCACTTTATGTACCTACATATCCCTGAAGAAACTTTTTGCAGTTTTTCTATAATTATACGGCGTACCTACCTAACTAATGCCCCTGCATAATAATATTATATTACGCATATAGTATTATATTTAGTATGATAGTAAAACAGAATAATACAGCTCTTGACTACAGACGGAAAGACTAGCTAAATAGTCGTACATAGCGAATCTGTAAGGGTTCCTTGTCGGACTCGGACACCCTTTAAGGGTGGGTTTCAACAGACGCGGAGTTTTGCGGAGTGGGCCGTGAATTAACTAATCGCATTGCTCGAAATAGTTACTCCGCGGAGTAGGAACGCACCCTTAAACGTCTAAGATATTAACCAATTGACCTTGGTGAATTTTAAATTTCAAAGATTTCTAAACTCGAAGTTTCTCCGTGAAGCATCTAAATAAAATCATTCTCGATTCTCTAACTAAATTTATCTACAACGTTGTATTATCAATGAAGCTGTGACTCGGCTCAGCCCGGGCAAGTGGATGGGGGAGTGATTGGTGATTGGCGTATAGGTATATTATAGGATGCGCTGCGCGGATGCAACTGCGACGCCTGTTATTGATCGACCACACCCGTATCCTGTATGACGGACGGCCATTAGTGAATTTAGCTTTCTAGATACCTGCCTCACGGTCGGATCGCGCTTTTCACTCTTTGTCAAAAAAACTATCTGTTGTTCCGTGTTATCGCAACTCATCAAAACCTTATATTTAAATCGTCCTTTCTTGTATTCTTATTGTCTGTGTATGGTGTCGAAGCTGTCTTTGACTTATTTTCTAACCCGGAAGCCATGTCTTCCCTTAACGCGCTCTTGCGGTTCATCTTTATGCTATTGACGTACGCGGGTGTTTTCCTGCTGGTTTTGAGTGCGGTGATAATCACCGCTATTTGCGTTTTGTTGCTGACTGTATGCGTTAATACGTTTTTGCACTTCGGTTTTATAATTTTTTGCTCATACGCTATTTGCCGCGTTTCTTACAACATGGTAGATGATAGCGACGTGCATTATGAATAAGGAGTTGATGCGGGTTGGAATATGTTGGTTTCACGTTTTGTTGGTAAGTGAAAGCAAATTAGGAGGAATGGTTGAGGTCTCTTCTGACTGCAAACAATACTAAGACTTGCAAAAAAATGTAGCGTTCGTAGAAAGCTTCTTCTTGACAACCTTCAGCGCGGTCATAAAGGTATAAATAAAGCATTTTTCATAAAGTTGGGTCAGTAGTATAATGGGGGTTGGTTAATTAACGTGTCTTTTTAAAATGATAAATCTGTCTAAAAAAATTAACAATCGCATTTCTGTCGCTAATTTGGATAAATAAAATCTTAATTATATCTTTGCCATAAAATCAAAGGCACGACCTTTTGCAAAAACACGATCAAAATCACAATAACTAAGAACTCGCCTAAGAAAACAAAAACTTTAAGGGTTCCTTGTAGACTACGGAACCCTAAAAAAGAGTACTGACATGTACTGACCTTTAGGAAACACCTTGTGATGATATAAGTTTTACACTGAAGATGTGTTTTGCATGTTGATCGTGTTAAACCTTAACAAAATATTTCAGAAAATGCTGAACCTGATAGCAGACAGGTTGGAGCGCTGCATTGGTGATGATGTGCTAGAGGTGGCCTGGTCAACCATGTGGAACGTGACCGACGAGACCCCGGACAACTGCCGGCGTTTCCTCGAGAACAATGGCATGGAATTCTTCCTCGGATGCCTCAAGGTACGTGGTGCGCGTTACTGACATAACACTAGCGGGCCGCCCCAGGCATCTCACCATACTCTTTACCTACACTCGAATATTTCTCACACACACACGACGTCAATGATGAATACACAATGAAATATATAGCTAAATTGATACCTTAGGTTACATTAATGCAATTTAAGACGAGTAATAAATGTTTTTGATGAATGCAGAATCGTTTTTTGCCTAACATACAGTTTTGTTTTTTATAACAAAGATCTCAGCCCATACAAAAAACCAAACATTTCACATATCACCTTAAGTAGGGATCTCTAATTGTTTTGAAAATAAAATAAGGTTCATGTTACTCACTAATACTGTAGCTTTGATAGGACGTCCAAGATTTATGTTTGGTACAATACCCACAATTTTGCAGTAGTTAGCATAAATATTTTTTTATAGGTTCCCATCATTCACATTCACATTCGTCGTTATCGTTATAATATTACGGTTTCAGATCTTTCCGAACAAAGATGAGCTCCTTCGCAACATGATGGGCCTCCTTGGGAATGTGGCCGAAGTAGCCGAGCTGCGCCCCCAACTGATGGACAAGACCTTCCTCATGGTCTTCCATGATCTCCTGAATTCGTACAGCGATGGAATCGAGGTAGGAATAACAGTTTCTTCATAAAACTTAAATAAAAACCGGCCAAGTGCGAATCGGACTCGCGTACGAAGGGTTCCGTACCATTTTATCTATAAATAAACGGCAAGAAAATCACTCTTGTTGTATGGGAGCCCCGCTTAAATATTTATTTTCTGTTTTTAGTATTTGTTGTTATAGCAGCAACAGAAATACATAATCTGTGAAAATTTCAACTGTCTAGCTATCACGGTTCATGAGATACAGCCTTATGACAAACAGACAGACAGACGGACAGGGAAGTCTTAGTAATAGGGTCCCGTTTTTACCCAAAGGGTACGCAACCCTAAAAACGAATATCGCCCCTTGACTTTTCGGTTGGTCGATAAATTTTCGTCGATTTTTTTAGTTTTTAAACAATTTTACCAACATAAAAATAAACAGATAAATAAATAAAATAAAATAGCCTCTATTTCTTCATAACTAAACATTACATGCAACGTAATTAAATAATAATAAATATTTTTTATTTTATAAATTTAATTTAATTTCAAATATACGTATACCATCTCAAATGTTCACTTTAAATAAATAATGATTTACGTATTTTCATAATATACATTCACGTTCATGTTATCATGTTTTAGCTGATGATCTAATTTTGATGTTATTTTTTTGCTGTTGTGTAGAGAATATTACGGGGTATGTCCGAGGTTGGTTGGTATACTGACCTTTGCACATTCGATAGTAAGGCAATTGATTGCCACAGAATGAACGCAATTTAACTGAGCAATCAGTAACACTTGAGCGAGACGTGACAGAGATTTCGTTTGGAATTTGTTGTCTGGTTATTACTTTACAATACTACGTTATTATTCTACAATATGATATACTAGCGACCCGCCCCGGCTTTGCACGGGTAGCATGTTATTATACATATAAACCTTCCTCCTGAATCACTCTATCTATTAAAAAAAACCGCATCAAAATCCGTTGTGTAGTTTTAAAGATTTAAGCAAACATACAGACATACATACATACAGACGCGGGAAGCGGAAAGCGACTTTGCTTTATACTATGTAGTGATAACAAGTTTTTATCCGCGACTTTGTCCGCGTAGATTCAGGAGATCGATATTTGACGTCTTTATCGTAAAACATTGAAATTCCGTAAAAACAAAAGAAAATTTTCAGGAAAAAAGTAGCCTATGTCCAGCCTAAGACTTTAAGCTATCTCTAATGATATTTCAACAAAATCATCCCAGCGGTTGTGCCGTGATAACGTCACAGACAGACAGACAGACAGAGTTACTTTCGCAATTGTAATATTAGTATATATTATAGCTGCCTGCCTCGGGTTCGCACGGGTGCACTAATGAAGATTTTAGGCAAATTTTTGATACCTTAGGTTACATTATTGAAATTTTCGTGTTTTTTTTTGTTTATGTTTAGATTTTTTCCAATTAGTGAAAGTATTTTTTTAGTTTATACATTACAAACAAAAATACAGTAAAACAAAGTTTTCCTCTTTTTAGTATTAGTGTATGTCGATTAATACCAATTCCTATTGTCCATTTAGGTTAGGTTAGTAAAGGACAAGTAATAAATGCTTTGATAAAATCATTTTATCAAAGCACGCAGGCATTAGTGGCGATTCTGTTGTGTCCACTCTAAAATATAGAATAGGTAAAACACGATCGCTCTTATTCCTTTTATGTTAACCGATTCATTGCCCATGACGCACATGGTGCGTCATGAGAAAACCTTCAGTGAGGCCAATGACGTGACAGGTGCGTCATTAGAAAAATGTTGAAATCTCGATTTTTATTGAATTTAAACAAAAAATCCTTGTTTTATAAGTAAAAATGTACACATTATAGACACTATAATCAGTGGCCACTAGATTTTTTTGAAAAATTAAATTATTAGGGGTCGTCAACCACAGGTTTAATTGTTTATTAATCCATCATTCATGGCCTATGACGCATCTAGCGCGTCATAAGGAAACCTGTCCAAATAAAAATCTAGTAGATTATGGTCTATTTTTGAATAAAATGGTCACACACTCATCTTCGTCTTAATACAAACAAATGGCCGCGCGGACCTAGGTCCCTACTAGGACTTTCTAGTACCCTATATTAATGGACATAAGGTTTATATTTTGCAAAATATTAATAATCGCATAAAACAAGTACCGTCTATTGTTTTCTGGCCGGTCGGATGTGCCGGTTCATGAATGGGGAGAGTCTTTTGCTAATTAGCACCGTATGATCTTCTGTATAGGGTTTATTTTGGCGTAAAAAGAACTTGCGCTCTGTTGTAACTATAGATTTTAACACGGGTGTTTATCACGTAAGTACCTTTAATTTATTTTCCCGACGTTTCGGCTATGTAATAATAGCCATGATCGCGGGCAGATTAGAGAACACGGTGCTACCGTCGAGAAGCGGAGACAGTTGACGAAACTACCCTCACTTCTGTTGTGCTTAGGATGCTTGTGTTCTGTTCTTAGGAACCATGATATCGATTTTCATAGCTGTATTAAAAGATTTTTGAAAAGTCGCTTACTAGAGCCGGCACTCGAACCTTTTTTGATTTGCGATTAAATGCGACCCTAAGGTTTACAACACCTGGTGGAAATCTGTAACTTACCTACCATCTCCTATAAAACACGTAGATAGTCACTTTAAAACATTCTTAGCTAATTAATAAAACAAAACACACAGTATCAGGTCTCACCTTGAATTATTATAGCTGAAATTGCTTAAAATAGCGTAATAACATTACCGGGGGCCAACGACGCGCTAGGAGCGTCATCATTCAGGAGGGCCCATGACGCGACATGTGCGTCATTGAATGTTGTATGGGGCCGGGGTGGAAAGGCTCTAAAAATGAAGGTGGCAAGGAATCGGTTAAAATCTAAATTCGCGTAACCTCAGGATGACAGTTCCAAAACGTAGGCTTGTTTTATGTAGTTTACCGGTTCATTACGTAATTTTACGTAAATATAATCAGCATGTAAAAAGGTGTTGACTAAAGTGAAATTCTGACTTACCTAATTTTTTTTGCACACAAAAAAAAATTAAATGACTAAAATATCCTAAATTTAGTAACTTCCATTTTGAGGTTACGCGAATTTAGACTTTAACATAAAAGGAATAAGAGCGATCGTGTTTTCCTAATCCTAAATTTAAGAGTGGCCACAACAAAAACGCCACCATTTTCACTTAAACTTCATTTCGTTTATATGTCGTATCGTATCTCACGCGATGTTTTCTTTCATCTATAAAGCAGGTACCTATATGGTAAATGCGCACTTCACCTTTAGCCTATTAATGATCTTATTGCACTGTGGACACTGTGGTCTATATAGGTACCATGATGCCCGATGTTACTGTGTGTATAGCTTTGTTTTTAGGGTTCCTTACCAAAAGGGTAAAAACGGGACCCTATTACTAAGACTTCGCTGTCCGTCTGTCTGTCACAGGGCTGTATCTCATAAACCGTGTTAGCTAGACAGTTGAAATTTTCACAGATTAGGTATTACTGTTGCTGCTATAACAACAAACTTTCCCTCGTATTCAAGAACGACGCTATGAGAACACGCACCCACAGTGTACGAAATCTTTTTTCATAAAAATCACTGTGTTGTGCGACACTGCATAGTGTGACTAGAGGCACATTGTCGTGTGCCTCTAGGCAAAGTTGAGCTCTAAAGGCACACGGTAGCGTGCGCCATAGTGCCGCTCAACACATAGTGATTTTTATGAAAAAAGATTTCGTCCACTGTGGGTGCGTGTTCTCATAGTGTCGTTCTTGAATACGAGGGTTAGTCTTTCTTCTTATGTGTTCGCTTCTTATCTTTTGAATTTTTCTTATATGTACCTACAGACTTAGTTTTATATAATTATTATGTTCTTTTAGGTGAGCTACAACGCTGCTGGCGTCCTCGCCCACATAGCGTCTGACGGGCCTGAAGCATGGACCGTGGAACATCCGTCCCGCGACGAAGTCCTCGAGCGTATTACACTGGCTGTCACCCGCTGGAACTTGAAGGCCGAGCGTAACATTAACTACCGATCATTCGAGCCGATCCTGAACCTGCTGCTGGCTCATCACACCCCGCAGTGCCAGCACTGGGCCGCTTGGGCGCTCGCCAACTTGACTAACGTCTATCGTAAGTATACTTTAGAACAGGGCTATTTTGTAAAAACTATGATTATCATGTTATGATATTCTTACTATTTCATACCAATATTATTGGTACTGAACGCTATATAATACCTACGCTTTTTATATAGTGCGTTCAATTTTATCCTGTGTCTGTTGTCTGTTTTTTTATTAGTAATGCTGTGCATGCCTGTAATTGGCTCACATTCTATAATACTTTTTCATAAATTTTTACGTATTAAATGTGTATTATGTGTGCTGTTGGCGCTGCCTTAATAAATAAATAAAATAAAAAATGGTTGAGGCAAATTTAAAAACAACTTTTGTTATTGGATTAAAATTAAGAAAATTCAATTCTTCTAAAAAAAAAAGTTTTCTCGGGTTATCAAAGTACGAGTAGATGTGCTGAACGCATCTGAAGTTTCTTTAATAAATGCGCTTTTTATTACAGCTGACAAGTATTGCGCCTTGGTGGAGAGCGAGGGCGGCATCCAGCTGCTCAATCAGCTGCTCGCTCACCCGGCGCCGTACGCCACAGTGAAGGAGTTGGCTCAGCTGGTGATAAACAACTGCGCAGCGCACAAGCAGCGCACGCAACAAGCCGAGGAGACTCGCTCCCCGCTTGTACGCGCTATGCTTAACTAACATGAAGCCACCGTTCGCTTCTGCGTCGAGGACTGCATCCCCGAGGCTAGGTACGAACTAAGCGAGGCTTTGCACTGCCTCAAGCTGGCCGCCGTCTTCACCTCCGTGCTGACCGCCGGATGCTTTCTCGGCTGGCTCGCTTTCGGCATGGGCCGAGACTAAACGGCTAACGCGCCGGCCGCAACCCAGGCCCATCTCGCCTGGTTTAAACAGTGAATGAGACAAGGACTCGATGCTTTTCGGAGCTGCGTGTAAATATGACATTAGGTTTTTGTAAATGTTAGTTTGCTTTAGAATGGAGCCCAATGCTTGACAAACTAGGAATGTGGACGTTTAAGATTCATCAGAAAACACGGCAGCTTTTTATGAGTACATTTAGTGGGTGTGCCAAACTACGCGGCTAGTCTGAACTAAAACCGCATACAGTTCGGTGATATAATTATGTTCTATGTTGTTTTCTGTTGTTTTCGTGGCTACGTTACAATAAATAATCACACGTCTTATGCTTGTTGATGTATTACTGCATAAATCTATGCAATGTAATTTATACTCGTACAATTATGCTTCACTGCAATTATAGTAGATTGTGTCGTGTGAAATCATATAATAACATTTAGATCAGTAGAAGGTAACAACTAAGTAACATTGTACATGTGAATTTTAAAAACACTAAATATGGTGTTTTCTTTTAATTAGTTTTCAAACATTAGATAGTATAATATATTTGTCGTGTTTAAAATAAATATTATGTTATACTTTAGTGATCAGTACTACAGACTCGGTAGAATGCACTGGATGTTAAAATGACATGAAATTGTCGATTTCTCAATGATTTTAAGAGTCTATATTGGTGATTATGAGAAGTCATTCGATCGGAATCTAGATGACTTGATGTTTTTAAAACTAGGAATCCTTGGATTTAATATAAAATAAAATAACTGTTGTTGTCTTTATGAACTGTAATAGAATTGTTTTGATCCTATTATTATTCTTAAAGTTATTAGTTGACGAATGTAGCCGTGTATAAAATATAATATGTAAATTGTATTAGATATGTATCTGAAACATTTTTACCTAATTAAGTATCTACTTTATTGTCAGAAACATGTTGTTGTTACTTTTGTTTTTATCTAAATACAGTTTAATAGTCTTTATATTTCTAATTTATCTCTAGGTATATATTTGTTTAGTTTATTATTTATTATGTATGTAGAAGAGAAAATGAGAGCTCTTTGCACCAACATTTAAAAAATAATATAAATTATTACTTAAAAAAAAATTGTCTTATATAATAAATAAAATACTGGGTTTCACAATAAATAGAGTCAAGCGCCAGTTTAAAGGTTCTAAAAGTATATTTTTATAGTTAATTCTGTAATTAAAAATAAGAGATGTTTCTGCTTGGACTAGGCCTATGAATCAGAAAATTTAAAACATCACATATTTATTCACCATAATCAATCTTGCTTATTTTATTTAGAGACACCCTGTATTGTTTGCTATTAAAAGTCTCTCGAAATCAGTGTGATGCCCCTTACACATCAAGATCGTGGTCGTGATATAGACAGCACATTGGCCAATAATTATATTATTCGTATTGTATAAACTCTACGTATCGCTTTGGTCCACTCTTCGACTTCCCAATTTGATTGCCACCTCAGGTAGGCTAAGTGTGGTTGGTGCAAGCAGCCGTTATTACAATAAGATGTATCGCTGTAACCATAGCACGTAAGAGTAGATCTAAAACTACTAGTCGTTTATACGTTTTTTGCCTACATCGCCAATTTATTTTCATTCATTCTGTGATTTTTTTTGATTCATAGCAATTTATTATAATATTTACGTGGACAACTTTTGTTAGTTATATAATATTATGAAAACTACATACTTATAGAGATTAAATGATTAAAATATAAATCGACTTTTCGTGAGTTGTCCACCTTGACTAAAGGTGTTATTTTTGTCCTTAGTTCCGAATTTGGATAACAGATGGCGCTGCAAAAATTTGAACACTAGCGCTATCTGTTATCAAAGTTCGGAACTAAGGACAAAAATAACACCTTGCCAAACTTTTGCAAATTTTAGCAGCGCCATCTGTTATCCAAGTTTGGAACTAATGGCAATGTTTGGCCGTTAGTTCCAAACCTTGATAATAGATGGCGCTAGTGTGCAAATCTTAGCAGCGCCATCTGTTATCAAGGTTCTAAACTAAAGGCCAAACGTTGCTGTTAGTTCCAAACCTTGATAACAGATGGCGCTAGTGTGCAAATCTTAGCAGCGCCATCTGTTATCAAGGTTCTAAACTAACTGCCAAACATTGCCGTTAGTTCTGAACCTTGATAACAGATGGCGCTGCTAAGATTTGCACACTAGCGCCATCTGTTATCAAGGTTTGGAACTAACAGCAACGTTTGGCAGTTAGTTTAGAACCTTGATAACAGATGGCGCTGCTAAGATTTGCACACTAGCGCCATCTGTTATCAAGGTTTGGTTGCTGTTAGTTCCAAATCTTGATAACAGATGGCACTAGTGTGCAAATTTTAGCAGCGCCATCTGTTATCCAAAAGGCAAAACATTGCCGGTAGTTCCGAACCTTGATAGCAGATGGTGCTAGTGTGCAAATTTTAGCAGCGCCATCTGTTATCTAAAAGGTCAAACATTGCCGTTAGTTCCGAACCTTGATAACAGATAGCGCTAGTGTTCAAATTTTAGTCAGGCCGACGGCCACAACCACAACTCAGATACATTCATGGTTGCAAGAGCCATTTACAAGGATCCCTTCAGACGCAGAAACCAGATCGTTGTCATGTGCGATACGTTCAAGCACAACATGGAACCAACAGATTAGCTCATAGAAATAATTTTTTAGAGAACCGATTATATAAAGTACGAATTTTTGAATTGACGTACATTAGTGAACACTTTATGTACAAGTTATTTTTAATCATCAGGATGTAAATTTCAACTGTGGCGCAGCGACTAAGTATCACTCTGATTTGTCTGTGTATCCGTGTGTGTGCCACAGGCATCGTAGCTCCAAACCATTGATTACCTGGGCTATGTAGTCGATGCTCCAAACGAAGAAACCGATTTTATTGCGGTTTTTTTGTTTGAAAGCTGACGTGATCAAGGTGGTTCTTATCTATAATTGGTGGGCTGTTCAAGCAACGTCGACTGGTCTGATCGTCTTTTCCCGTGACTTCAAACAAAGGTATTTTAAACATTTAAAATATAAATTTACATGTTAATAACAAAAAATCTTTCCAACCTTACCAGATGTTGCTTGTTCGCCGGCGTCCCCATATCAGGCACCAACGCCGAGGTAATGCCTTCCCAATGGGAGTACCAAGTGGGCCCCTCGCTTAGGATTTAGAGTTAGTCTCTAATATATATAAAACATTTCATTCGTTTAAAATAAAAAATTACAAAGTTTAATTCAATCTTTTATCCCCTATTTCACCCCTTTAAGGGACGAATTTCTAAAAATCCTTTTCTAAATGACGCACTGCATTATAAAATCAATTATCTCTCAAAATTTCAAACTTCTATCATTAATGGTTTTGGCTGGGCGTTGGTATTTCAGTCAGAGATTCAGGCTTTATTATTTTATTAGATACTAGCGACCCGCCCCGGCTTCGCACGGGTTTAATACATATAAACCTTCCTCCTGAATCACTCTTATCTATTAAAAAAACCCGCATCAAAATCCGTTGTGTAGTTTTAAAGATATAAGCATACATACAGACGCGGGAAGCGGGAAGCGACTTTGCTTTATACTATGTAGTGATGTAATAGATTAAGGGGCTGCCAGTCGACGATTGCTCTTTTTCGGAACGAAAAAAGTAATACTTCTGAACAAGCCACATCTCCTATTTTTATAAGTATATTACTTCAGGTTCCTACCTAGACTTCTACTTTTCACGATAAAGATATTATTTTAAAATGATACGTTTTAGAATTTATGATCGAAATATTTTATATACCTACTATTAAAATCAACTTATGATTTATTGTTAAAGATAGGTAATGTGTAGATCTAGATTTCTATTAGAATAGAATTTTGATAAGTAATTATACATAATTTATATCATTAATTTATTCGAAAAGCACTTTCGGATCACGCGCCGACGTATGTTTGTCGTCATTGCAGCGGTCGGTAGGATTATTTATCGAAGTGATTAAAGATGGGTACATCTTTATTCACACATACTATACATTATAAAATAGGAGATGTGGCTTGTTCACAAGTATTTATTTTTTCGTTTCGAACAAAAACAATCGTCGACTGGGAGCGCCTTAAGTATATCACCTTAATTTGTTATAATAAAATAAAACCAAAGGTTGGTTATAACAAAGTAATATTTAATTTTAATAACATTTTTATCGTACATAATTTCCACTAAATATAATTTTATAACAATAACAAATAAAATTGTCAGTTCATACAAACTTTGATGCATACAAATAAAATATGTCAACTAAATATTACGATATTATGCTAACATATTCGTTAGGATTATTATTAAATGTAGCTGTAATAATTTTGTGCTCGTCACAATAACTACTCCGTGTTTAGACCTCATATTCTTATGTGCTGTAATTTCAAAGGCGCTTATTAATTACAATATTTATGATATCTATTCTATAAATTTAACTATAATAACTATGCTTACTTCCGCCGAAATACCTATTGAATCGCTTATATCCTTAAAATAATGATTAAACCGCTTCCAAATGATCATTTTTCTTGCTGTTAGTAGGTACCTACTCCGCTGCCGGCCTCAGAATTGTCGGTGTGGCTCAATCTTCGGCCGTGACATTCGAGCAAAATACAATCTAATAGAATTTGCACTCCTACGTCGACCCTACAAGTACAAATGGGAATGCGATTGTTTTAGAAAGACGAACGACTGTACCGCAACTTATTTTCTTCGTTGTCAGTTAGTAGGCAAGTAGTTTCCAGTAGGTAGTTGGCAGACGTTTTTATCGTTCATCTTTCCAGTCGTATGTGTTGAATTGACTTATGTACCAGGGGCATATATCTTTTTACATACAATTGCCTTGTTAGAAATAATGATATGTGGATAATTGGATGTAGGTATACAATTTAACTATTTAACATCAAAGTAACAATTTTAAATATCACATAATATTCGTAGTAATTATTTTCTATTAATATTAATCTTAAATGGTCCTTTTTATGCACTACCTAATCACGTGTCTGATTTGTACCTAGGTTTAATCTATGAACTAGAAATATAAATTGGTGTTTATGTAAGTAAGGCTATTTCGAACGTGACGAAAATTTTAGGACATTTTAGTATTGCTGTATAAAATTGTTCTATATAAAAAAGTGTGTAAATATTCTATTACTTTTCTTATTGACAAGCACAAAAAGTGCGCGAGGCTTTACGGACATAATACCTATAGTTTGCGCTCGGTTGGCGGCAGTGGGCCCTATAGTAGGTAGACAGGCACGAAAATGTACGTTGCAAAAACTTGAACCTCTTGATTGTCGTGAGGTCGTGACGCGGTCGTCCACGTCAAAATGCTGCTGCATAGAAACGCAAACACTTTTGCATCTGCCGCCAAACGTAAACAGCAACTTAAAATACACTACGCGAGTGCGCTTATCTAGCTGCTAACCAGCGCCCTAGTCTATACAATTGACCTCGAAGGCGGTAAACAGAACCCTTGGCGAGTAAAACCTTGCTCTAGAGCCGAGAGAAGAATATGCAATCGGCGGTGCTCGCTACAAAACCTATGATTCGTACGAAGACAAGCGAGTGCGGCGCTTATTACACATTGTGCAGAGGTCGTTTTACCCGGCAAAGGTTCTAGCTATTGAATGGTGGACCGATGGTGCCAGGTGTTAGATGACACGTGTAGGCGTAGTACGTTGTTGTTATTCGTTGAGAATGCAAGTGCGCATGAGAGCGTCGCACACCGCATAGGGGTCGCAGTTGGACGCCGGCCGGCGATCCTCCAAGTAGCCCTTCTTCTCTTCGGCCACTGCGCGCGGTATTCTGATGCTGCTTCCGCGGTTCGCGACTCCTGCAAACGGAAATCATATTATTAGGTATCTAAGCTAAATGGCGATTAAGATTAGAGCTTTGGATATTTTGACCAGCCAAAGCTTCACGCAGCGATCTCTATTTTTGGGTTTCATACAATAAGCAGCAATCTGGAGTAGGAGCAGTTAACCACGTTGGTTGGTATGGTACCTATAGTAAGAGCAATTGAGCATGCCATATGAAAGGAAGAATGTTATGTGGACAACTAAGAGAAGGATTTTAAGAATGAAGATTGACAAGAGGTAGGCGACATGGGTAAGAAAAGAGTGAGTGATAAGGAGTGCTGATCTCTATCAGCACTCCTCCTCGCTACTCATCCTCCTCTGTATTTTACTTCCATATCCCTCTGGATATGGAAGTAAAATAGATAGATAGATAGATAGATGAATTCTTTATTGCACACAAAGAAAACAAATGGTAAATAACAACAAACATAAATGTACAATGTACAATGTAAATGTAAAATACATGTTGTGCCGACCCCACATACTGTAGAACCAAAGCAGGAAAATAATTGTTAAACATTTTAACTATAAATATGGCTAATTACCACGTTACTTCTTGAATTGTTTTCTGAATTGTTTCTAAACGTCATTAAATGAAGAAAAAACGTGGTAATTACTCGTATTTATAGTTAAAACTAGCTGACCCGTGCCCGCTTCGCTGTGCGTAAGACATTTCTAATATCATCGTGGACTTTTTTGTAGACGTTTTTAAGGTGTACAATACTGTAGTACATTATTTTGATATATCTCGTGGGGTCAGCCAGCATTTGCAATGTAAGCGCAAAAAAATGTGTTTATTTACGACATCACATTAGAAACCTCTAAAATTATCAGTGTTTCTCTACTATATTATGCATGTATTATACATATAAACCTTCTTCTTGAATCACTCTATCTATTAAAAAAAACCGCATCAAAATCCGTTGTGTAGTTTTAAAGATATAAGCAAACATACATACATACATACATACGCGGGAAGCGGAAAGCGACTTTGCTTTATACTATGTAGTGATGATGATATCTGTTTATAGTAAAGTACTCACCAGCGCTGAAGTCATTAATACTGGCAGTTTCATGGAGGCCTGTGAGACGCCTCTCGTTATCCTTGCCCCCGCGAGGATCGTACACCTTGATGTGTTTCATGTGTACCTTGGACAGCTTGTCAATCGCCTTCTCGATCTCACTGAAACATACAAAACAATTAACATCTAAATAGGCTTTATAAGCGGTGATAGGCTTGCAACATGTCACTTTAGAAAATGATTAGGTACTACAAAATATAGGCATAGAGGCATTTACCAAATGAAATGTTTAAACGTGCGTCTGAGTACCCCCTTTGAGCATATTTAAGGGTCTAGATATCTGAGAGGATGTCAATCGTATTTGGGGATTATCTTCAGTCGTGATCCTATTTCGTTTAATTTAACTAGGCTCTAGCTCTAGAGGATTATTAGATAGGTACCTTTATTTTATCAGTTGCATTGACCTAAAGCCGGTCTTGGATCAAAGCCAAGATCCATTGACACCAAAACCTATTGCAAGGCTGTAAGGACTTTTTTGGCACTTCCTACGCCATACGCGACACATACGTCTACTGCCTTATAGTTATAGCCAACTTTATGCAGTAGCATTAGAATTTAAGTCATTGGTAATTTGTCCAAATTTCAATAATAGCATAGAAAATGCAATCTCAGGCCAATTTTTTTTCTAATTTTCAAATTTGAAGTACCTACCCCTATAATGTTTATTCCGTTTTTTGTCTAGATTTAAAGCAAATTTCATCATAATCCGTTTTGTCGTTTAGGCTTGATTGAAGCACAAATTTTCGCATTTATAATAATTTTAGGATTAGGAATTTAGGATGTCTACAATTACTCACCACCCGAAGGAGATATAAACAGGTAGGCATTTCGATACTCACATAATACCGTTCTCTTCACGCATCTTCTTCGTGGAGAAGTTGGTGTGAGCACCAGAACCATTCCAGTCCTGCACTGGCTTGGGGTCGAAAGTGACAATGACTCCGTACTCCTCGGCGAGGCGGTGCAGGATATAACGCGACATCCAGAGGTCATCGCCCGCGGTAACACCCAGCGAAGGGCCCACTTGGTACTCCCATTGGGAAGGCATTACCTCGGCGTTGGTGCCTGATATGGGGACGCCGGCGAACAAGCAACATCTGGTAAAGTTGGAAAGATTTTTTGTTATTAACATGTAAATTTATATTTTAAATGTTTAAAATACCTTTGTTTGAAGTCACGGGAAAAGACGATCAGACCAGTCGACGTTGCTTGAATAGCCCACCAATTATAGTTAAGAACCACCTCGATCACGTCAGCTTTCAAACAAAATACCGCAACAAAATCGGTTTCTTCGTTTGGAGCTACGATGCCTGTGGCAGAAACACGAATACACAGACAAATCAGAGTGATACTTTTTCGCTGCGCCACAGTCGAAATTTACATCCTGATGATTAAAAATAACTTGTACATATAGTGTTCACTAATGTACGTCAATTAAAAAATACGTACTTTATAGGTTCATGAGATATTTAGCTAAATAGGTGGCACAGCTAGGAAGTAAATGCATCCCAGCTACGCCACCTATTTAGTTAAATATCTCATGAACCTTTATAGTAAGAATTTTTGAATTGACGTACAATAACAAAAACTTTATGTACAAGTTATTTTTAATCATAAGGATTTAAATTTCAACTGCGGTGCAGCGACAAAGTATCATTCACACTTGTATTGTGTAATCTAATTGTAGTAAAAGCAGTAGAGCTGTTTGTAAAGGTTCTCGTTTAGGGCAGTACCTTCTACCACCATTCCTATTTCTGCTTTCACGCAGCATTAAGTACATTATGTGCCGACCCCACTTGCGTGGGATACGAACAGGTATATGATGAAGCAGCATTCCTGTATTTCGGTTTGAAGTCGGTTGCCGCTGAGTTACAAGCACATGAGGCATACAGGTACCTGAGTATGCCTCAATTTGACGGATGCAAGTCTGACGTGTTGGTTACGTTCTGGGTGTTCGTGACTTGCCTAGTTTCCTTTGGCCAATGTCTTGATGATGCCCTAAAGATGTATGTACCTGTAATGAGCCTCAACGAGGTCCCTAGCGAAGACCTTGTTGGCGCCGACACCGCAATAGTAAGGTCCCTGCGGTGGGGGGAAACCGCCCGGGGGCCAGCCGAAGGGCCTAAGGTCTGCGTCGAGCAGAATGTATTCCTGCTCGATCCCGAACCATGGCTCCTCGTCCCTGCACTTGTCGTATGCGTCCTGGCACTTCAAGCGGTGGTTCGTCTCTGAAACATCATTTATATTACTTTTTGACTACATGTTTTGCTCGTTTTTGGAGAGGAAACACTTTTAAACCATTTTCACTGATTTCCCGACAATGCAGATATCATCTACATAAGCACCTACATTTATTATTATAACCATGCATCCATGTCATCCAATGCCCCCAAAAAGAGGTCACAACCTCGACGCCCATCGTCGTTGGCGATGCGCCAACTAAAGAATAATCATAACTGCCATGGCTTTACCATTAGATAAATCTTATTCAATAGGTTCTCTGAAAAATTGTTTCTATGAGCTAACCTGTTGGTTCCATGTTGTACTTGAACGTATCGCACATGACAATGATGTGGTTTCCGCGTCTGAAGGGATCCTTGTAAATGGCTCTTGCAACCAAAAATGTATCTGAGTTGTGGCCGTCGGCCTGACCCGTCGAGCTGCCGTCGAAATTCCAAACAGGCAGTTCTGAAATTCATAAAACATGAAAATGAATGCAAGCCCTAAAGCTGACGAAGCGTAATGAATAAATACGTTTGCATAAATTGAAAGCGCAGATGAAATGACTTAATGAATTGTTAATGTTGGTTCTAGAGCCCATTACTGAGTTACTACGTCAAATGTGGAAGTTGATTATCTAATCATCACATGAAGCTGTGAATTACCAATCGACTAGGTAACCTACACAATAACCTCCTAACTCATAACCTATAATCCTAAGTATATAGGTATGTTAAGTTGCAACATTAATAAAATTATTCGAAAGTATACTATAAGTGCATTAGTAATAAAAGTAACATTCTATTCTACGTCTAACTAAATATTTTTTTATCTAACAAGTAAGCGGTGGAATCTACTGGAACATTTCTACGACTGCTGAGGGCAATATTGCTGTGAAACCTTTCAAATTCTCATCAAAGCTATCCATGTTATCCCGCTCTGTTAGCTTACAGCGCGTCTCAAACACGCTCTCCATATCCCGCGGCATGAAATACGGCGGCAGGTACTGGTTCAAATGTTTCCATTTCAAGCTTTCATTTATCTTTGATATGTAGTTATCATTCAATTCTTCCAGTAATCGAGCTAGATTATCTACGAAACGTATTAAAAAGAATTGCAGTTATTAAAGGCCATTAAGTAGGAAATTTGCTAATTCCTATAATTTTCCATATTGCGTAGAGCAGGTAAACAACTCGGTTATTTACCTAGAAATGGTTTGAATTAGTCGCAATTGAATAGTTACGTAGTAGCCGCGTTTTAATTTATAAAATAGGACTTGTTTACGCGGTCAGATCTCATTCGCGCGAAGGCCAAACAATTTACCGAATGTATGCTAATTAGAATTGTTAATGAGGATGTAATAAACCGCTCCGACTTCAATAGACGTGTCGTGTTTCATTACCGTTCCTTTCTAGAGCATTTTTTCAATTAGTTTCATGACTACATTTCCATGAGTGGTGATAATGAGAAGCAATCTGCATTATCAGCAAGTGTGTTGAGCTAGATTAGCTGTGACTGATTGCTTCTGACATTGACTGGCAATGTTGTCAATTTGTATTCAACAACTAACTACCTACCTACTAGCATCCGCCTGCGGCTTAGCTAGCTTACGTGGTAGTTAGTTACCAATGTTAAAAGGTAGCATGTAATATCAACTATTTCAGATCACGTCACGCACAATGTGGATTCTACTCGTATCTATTACATTTTTTATCCAAATTGGTTCAGTGGCTACGGAAGGATCGACCTACAAACATAGGTAAGTAATAAAGAACTCTCAGGGCATTATTGCAACACGCAATATGTATTTTTATATGAAACAAGCTAACCCGGCGAACTTCGTATCGCTTTAGAATTTAACAAATGTTTTTTTATTTATTTATTTATTTGTTTTAAGTTCCCGTCCCTGTTCTCTTCCCGTTCCGATTCCCGTACCTGCGGTATCAAACTAAACTCACCGTTTTTTTTTTTTCTTACTTACTATACTATTTCGAACGAAGACAATTACAAAAACACAAAATTTATAAAAATAGGTCCAGCCGTTCTTGAGTTTTAAATGGTGTAGGTAACTAGCACGACTGTTTTATATATATAGATTTGATATTTAGGTAGTAGCACATACGCAGCAATAAAGGAAAATTGCAGTACATGACATGCAAATTAATAGTTAGGTAGGTATGTATCATGGTGACGTTAATTAATGCAGCGCAATATCAAGTTAACTGCGAGTTATGTGCACTCCTGATGAATGTTTAATAGTAGCGACTGGCATTCCCTAATGGAAACAACCTACTCGTAGAATATGTTGTTTATAACCCTCTTAGAAAACAGGAAGAATTTATTAATTCAGTAACAATGCATGGTTATTTTATGTGTAAGGGGAGAGTGGGGACTTTTTTACTTATGTGGCAATGAATTACCTAGTCATTTTCATATAATAATTTTTTTATTCTTCTAATGGCTGGTTCGATTTTAATGCTTTTTCGCTATGTGCTAGGTAATATTTCCAGGTTCATAATGTATACCTAGCCTGCATTACGTCTGTGTAGAAATAAGTCTAAACACAAACAGTACACATACTATTGTACCTAAATTGTAAGGTTTTTCTTTTCATGTATCGTTGTAATAATTGTTGGTAGACCTTAATAAATAAATAAACAAACCATTAATACACAAAAAATACTTGCTACCTGCTACTTGCTAATTATACCCTGCAGGGTAGTAATTTTGTCTAGTTTTGTAAACGTAATTACCAATCATAATATAATTTTATACCTTCCTACCCAGTCCTACGTTCTACGACAATAGCCCATACTTTGAAAGATGTTTACGAGTTTTCATTTGTACCTACCTATAAATATTAAGGTTCGTGTACTTCAAGGTTACGGAACAGTGTTTATGTTTGTTCTGTGAGGTGAGTTGGAAGTGGGTTTGAGCAAACGGGTCAAAAATTGGGGTGAAGGCAAACCTGACCTGACTGAACAGAGCAGTAGGTAAATCTGTTTTGGCATCGTAAAGTTATTTTATAGCGTAAGTAGGTAGCTTAGCGTTGAGACACGGATTTTTGTGTCGGCGCGACTTATTGTGACAAACAAAACGATGTTTCAACATAAGGATGCAAATCATGCTACTCTTTTAATAATATGGTAATATACACGGATCACTGTGCTAATATACCTACAATCTTATTCATCTTTCTATTTAACCAAGGCCGTTTCTTCTCCGGTCCAGTTACAATGCCACAATTATGATGCCAAAAATATGGCGCTATGGCTTATCCTAAAATACGCAGTTGGTAACGCTCTTTTTCTTAGGAGTAATAAATCATTTAAAAACTTTTCTACTTGACTGTACAAAACAGCTTCAATATTTTGGTGGTGTCCGAATCGTCAGTGAAAAAAATATTAAAATTGAAAAGTGTCAATTCGGACACAGTGTCCGAATTTGTTGTGTCCGAATCGTCAGCAACCCCTGTTCTAGCCTCTTAGTTGTGCAACTTATACTTTTATTATCATACCTAGTACCGACCTATAACTATGTCGTATTTTACATTTCACTTGTTTATTTTGGCACGACGAGCCTACATACGAGCAAGGCTACATACGAGCTTCCGTAAAGTATGACGATTCATCGGTAACCATCAACTGTCCAAAATCAATATTAAGTTTAATATTCTTTGGACTTCTCCTAGGTTATTTTTGGTAGCATCCGGTACAGTTGGTTGGTTATGTTTGGAACTTATATTTGTTAAATGAGAAAGGGCATATAAAAAAACGTAATTTACAAAACAAAAATACAGTTTATCGAGACGTCGTTCGGCTAGCCGAGTCTCCTCTTGGTCCTCTTTTGTCCACGAATCCATAGTCCTTGTAAATATTAGATACTTAATTAATTTGAATACCTTACCTTTAGGTTGTTTCGGAATGAAGTTCAGGGTGCGGTCTTTACACCGCATGTGTTCGCCAGATCCGTCGATCCAGGCGTACGTGGCGATAATTTTGTCAGCTGGCAGAGGAAGGTCATAGTAGCGGCTGAGCAGCGTCTTTGAGAGGACTGCATTTGGTGAGTTGGTCAACACTGGACCAGACAGGATCTTCGGGTTATCTATGGACAAATAATTCTTATTAAGCCCTCGATAGAACACGGCCGTTGGTTCCTATACACAAAACCCTTGTTATTCTAAAAGTATTCGAGGATCAAACATTGAGGTTTTTTAAAATAACAGGAAAACAATACAAACTTTTTCGAGTTAGTAAAAATACAAACTTGTTGGTCGATCAATAACCGAATCCGTCATTTCGAGCGCGCAGGTCAATCATTTGTCAATTTGAAGGCAATTTGAACTCCAAGTAATTTGGGAAAGTTTAGTTTAATTTGAGTAGTTTAGATAGGTATAGCAATAAAGTAAGTAGGGATACAATGAGCAGTATGATAGAACTAATAAAATTGTAATTTGGTCAAAACAAGGATTTAGAGACTCTTACGAAAAAAATAACAGTTAGAATGACATTTCATTCACACAAATTGAATTCGCGCTTCCAAATTCAAATTCATAACGTGCCATTTCTATACATATAATAAAACTGTAGAAGAGTTCAATTCTGTACATTGAATAAAAACTAAAAAAAATACTCCTAGGGGCCTTTATACAAGTAACACAAGCCAAAAAAAGACATTTAGAATTTTTGTCTGCCTGTCTGTCTGTCTGTCTGTTGTCCGACTTTCACGCAAAAACTACTGGACGTATTTTGATGAAACTTTTTTTGTTATGTAGCTATTAGTCCTCGGCAACATATAGGCTATAATTTATTGTAAAGATTGGAATACCAGATGTGAAACTATCTGTCGACCAGCGAAGCGGGCACGGTTCAGCTAGTTATTCATAAATGTAATAAAAACTGGCCAAGTGCGAGTCGGTCTTGAGCACGAAGGGTTCCGCACCGTTATCTATAAAAAACGGTAAATCATGTATTTTGTATGGGAGCCCCACTTAAATATTTATTTTATTTTGTTTTTATTAGGTATTTGTTGTTATAGCGGCAACAGAAATACATCATCTGTGAAAATTTAAACTGTCTAGCTATCACGGTTCATGAGATACAGCCTTGTGACAGTCAGACGGACAGCGGAGTCTTAGTAATAAGATCCCGTTTTTACCCTTTGGGTACGGAACCCTAAAAACCATTGAGAAAAACCTGTGCAATGTGCATGATGACACATTTTCCTTAGCACTAAGTGGTGCTCGGGTAGTGCGACGAAACGAATTGTTTAAATCTAGGCTACCTTAGGACATGCCGTATTCTGCTAAATGTTTTCTTTTTGAGCACTTACTAAATCAGAACCAACTGTGTAGGTTATTTATACATCTTTTTCAAACCACCTTCGCGATCAGAAAACATTAAATAATAATTCCAACGGATATTATCGCGTCTACCCCCGAACACGATTTTAAAACACAGGTTAGCTAGTTACCTACTACCTGTTTCAAATTTTAATTATTATACCTACCTAAGCAAGTAGTAAATAATAAAGAGGTAATATAGGTAATGTTGCTTAACCGCAGGTACCTATTTAATAATAATTTAGTATCCTGTTCTTCATTATGATTTCATAATCACGCGTGTCTCGCCGGAGGGCTCATCTCTTGGATTCAAGTCTAACAAAGCCGTAAATTTAGTAGCTAATAATACCTAGTAGTACCTAATTAGATGTCGTCATCCAAAAAAATGTAGTAGGTACGTGAATTAAGATAGCTATGTAGGAAAAACAGGAGCTCTCCGACCAGACGTCTGTCAAAAATTATCTGCTGAAATGTTATATTTAAGTGCATATTTCTCTTATCAAATTTTAATAGTAGAATAATAATTATAAAAGCTGTTCCCATGCTTTCAGGCCTCTAGAGTGCAGGGTTACCGAGTTATAACGATTAAACTGGAGCTCTCCGACGACAGAGTGACCTACCTATAAAACATGACTTATTGAGTGAAAGTCAGTGTTTCTAAATATTTTGTGCAATCGGGATTTTTTTGTTGTCATTCTTGTTCCGCTCCAATTTTTGAATTGGAATGTATTTCTCTGGGTAATGGATAACTGTTAGTGATTTCTATAAGTTTTACACGAGTGAACCCGCGAGGCACAGCTAGCAATACTTAATAATTTATTAAATTTTTTGTGTCCAAATGTTTTGACACTTACCTTCTATCTTTCCGTGCGCAGCGTCCGCCATTTTTCTTATTGTTTTTGTGCTTTAGACCTGTAACAAAACAAAAATACTTATAATAGGTGTATAAGCATATATACTAAGTCCTTAGTTACAAGTCGCATGTCACACGTGACAAGCTGCTGCCCATCATATTCTCCTCGTGAGGTTCTTGACCATTTTGATTTTTAGAATTAACCAGATTCTTACAGCAGTTTTGTTTTAGGCTTCACCTAGAGGTAATGATAATGGGGGGCTAGTAAGAATCACTGTCGTATCGTCCAAATCGGACACTTCAATGCAATATGTGTTCGTTTTGACATTTGGACGATAGTGATTCGTTCTCGGCCACTGATCTCTGATATGACGCAAGAGTGTTCTTTTATAGGTTTCGTTTTATTTCTTTGTTAGATTATGCAGGTAACCTTTTTTGATCAATTAAATATAAATGAGACAAGAATAAAGTAACAAGGAAAGGTATGTAGGTATATTGGGTATGTAACTACCTACAAAATTAGTTTTAAAAAACTAAAGACCGGTACAGACTTTGTCCTGTCTCTGCGTTGCTATGGCGACTGAATTATTTTAGTCTGTGATGTCAGATTTTTTGCACATCAGTGCCATATAAACCAAAATCATCCTTTTGTTTTTTTTTATCTTTTAGTAGTTGTTTTTCGAATTATTTACCTACCTCTAATCTTTGAAAGAAGATTTTTTATCTACCTACATAATACCTACTACAGCAAACTTTAGCATTTATGATATTGTTACGATGCGAAGGTAAATAACCTTGTCGAGCATGCAAGAATAAACTCCCCGCTTGGTCCCTGTCATTTAGTTCCGGTTTGCTAAATTAGGTATCTCTTTATCTTCATTGCCCCAAAAGTAGAAAGATACTACATCACGTAGCGAGCTGGTGTCTATAATTTCACGCAATCGATTGGCACGATGCCCGAAATTTTCATGGCTAACGTACGACACGAAGCACGTAGTACCTACGGAGTACTGCATGCATAGCACTGATGCTTATGTACCAGGGGCGGATACAGGATCTCATAAGGGGGGGGGGGGGGGGTACTTTTCTTATGCCATAGCTTGCCGAGCCGATATGCCACCTGATGGAGAGACATTGCCGCCTGTCAACAACTTAGTTCATAAGTTACTTAGAATTTGTACCACTTTTATTTGGAAATACTGTAACACCAGAGGCGATGTTGATGAGCAGCCGGCTTTGGTAATAACGCATGTGGTAATAAAGTTTGCAGGACCGATTGAAGGACCCAATGTCGAAACTCAACTCTCGAGTTACTTGTAGAAAACCGGAAATCCTGGTGCGGATATAATTTATAAGAGCAGCTGTACTGTACTCCCCCCCTCACCAGCTTCTGTGTCCGTTCCTGTAAAGTGTCAACCTTCCTAGAAATTCGGTCATCAAACCTTGACTTTGGCCCATCATGAAAACTAGCGGGAAACCCCGCGACTTCGTTTGCGTGGAATTAATTACTGCACGGTTTATTTGCACATTGTTTTGGTCCACATGAGGCTTAGGCCACCTTATTTTATTTATATTACTTTAAAATATCATAAATAATATGTTTATGGAAGAATTCTGAAAGCCTTTAGTTTGGTATATCTATTAGAAAAGTTATTGAATTAACCTGACACGAAAGGGCTAAGTCTGAGAAATCCCTAAATCGAAATGTACATAGCATTATGTGAAGTTGATATGGCAAGATGCATAAGGCCGGACGCACTCTACTCGAAGAAATAAAAAACCCAAGTTTGTACCAAACATTTACATTTTTGTCCGTCAAAAAGCAACAACTACTTCGCCATTGCTTATTTAGATTGGACTTGTTGATTAGGAGTTATTGTATTCAAACAGTAATGACGAGATGGAGAGGTATGTTACCTGTCGTGTCTACCTGCCGTGTATTTTTTTCTCATTACAGAACAACCCTGACAGCTGATTGAGAGCCAATCTTTTTTAGGAACGAACATACTTGATAGGTACTTAAGTATTTTATTAATTTAAATTCGTTGCCGAGCAATAATACAGAATTCAAAATAGTTAGTAGTTTATAAGCTTCACTTCGATGACGACACTAAAAATTTATAGGTCAGTAATATTAATGCAATGGGTTGAGTAGCTGAATCAGGTGCCATTTTTTAATCGACTTTACAAAAGGAGAGGTTCTTAATACGGTTGGATTTTTTTGACTTTTTATTACGAAAGTGAAGGCGGACATCGAAGATGCGGAGCTGTGTGGAGCTGTGCGGAGCGGACCAAATACAGCGCTCGACATTTTCAAACTCGAATATTTGAGCGCTGTCATTGGTCCGCTTCGCACAGCTTCGCACAGCTCCACACAGCCGCGTAGGTGAAAACTCACCCTAGGAGTGACACAAAGCTCATGCTAAAGATAGTCACAGCATTAGCAAAGAGGAAGCAGACTCTTTGGCTGCAACTACAGTACCTACGAGTACATTCGATACCTTAGGAAACGGTTGCCAGAAGTATTTCAACATGTTAATGGCGTCTTTACAAAACGTATACAAATAAATATCATGTCAAAGACGTATTCTATAAATTAATGCCTTAATCAAATTATTATATTTTTGTCTTTAATAGGTACATAGTTCATTCCGCCTTAACATTAAGTAAGGAAGGACATACCACTTCCTTTATATCGACCCGTCCATCATTCCTGCGGGGTTTCCAAAGTTGGTTTGTTTGTTTTGTGCCCTGAATTCTTGATGCAATAATTTTGGGCCACAAAGACAGCAAACCCAAGTTTAATATCACTACATAGTATAAAGCAAAGTCGCTTTCCGCTTCCCGCGTCTGTATGTAATATATGTAATATGTATGTATGTATATTTGCTTATATCTTTAAAACTACACAACGGATTTTGATGCGGTTTTTTTTTATAAATAGAGTGATTCAAGAGGAAGGTTTATATGTATAATACATGTATAATATAGTAGAGAAACACTGATAATTTTAGAGGTTTCTAATGTGATGTCGTAAATAAACACATTTTTTTGCGCTTACATTGCAAATGCTGGCTGAACCCCACGAGATATATCAAAATAATGTACTACAGTATTGTATACCTTAAAAACGTCTACAAAAAAGTCCACGATGGTATTAGAAATGTCTTACGCACAGCGAAGCGGGCACGGGTCAGCTAGTAACCTATTATGTGAATATTTTTGACATTATCTGATTTTTTACCGACGAAAAAAGAGGAGGTTCTGAATTCGACGCATATTACACCTTTTTTGATGTACGATTTTTTTTCTTTTGTCTGTAGTCCCAAATTGGTCCCATAAAGTCCCATTTATGCTTTGAATAATTATAATTAGAATCGTTTAATTTGTGTAAAACCATGACAACTAAATTGGTCTTCACTGTTGAGCACGTGTATACTGTAGAAGCACAGTGACCTTCATGATTCAAGGGTAAACGACTACATGTCGATGGTTCCAAGTATCAAGTCACAGGTAATCGCTTGATTGACTACCTATCTACCAAAATTGTCTACCCGGCTGAAAACTAGCGTCGCACCGCGCTTCGCCTACTCCCTAGGTTCGGTGCTGTGCGGCTCAATGCTGAGACGGGGACCTATTTGCCCCCACATGTCACAATATGCTGATATCCATTATACTTGTTATTGTTCTCTTTTTTTATTAATCGTGTTGTTCTTATTGTGGAGCATATAAATGTTTTTTCTTTCAAAATTGACAAAAAACAAAAAAAAACTCATCATGAGATAGTCTGAGTCCGCTAATGAATTGTAGTGTAAGCATTTTACACTGGTCGAGCTGGACATAAGATATATAATTAAATAAATTTATAGCACCCAATAAACTAATCTAGACATATAAAAACGCTTCCGTTACTGACTGACTGACTGATATATCAACGCACAGCCTAAAGCACTGATCCTAAAAACCTGAAATTTAGAGGGTGTGTTCCTTTTGGTGTTTTATAGTGCACTAAGAAAGAAATTCCCTAAATTCAACCCCTTAGAGGGTGCAGCCCACTTGGAACCCACGACTCGTGAGTTAGTGAGTTCTAATAAGAACTTACGACGCAGTTAATCCTAGTCAAGTTATGTGATACTGCGACTTCTTTCGCGTGAAGTTTCACCCAGCTGCACCCATTTCGGGAATTCCTTTCTTAGTGCACCATAATACACCAAAAGGAACACACTCTCTAAATTTCACTCACGAGTAGGTATCATGGTACCACAAAACTCGGACATGGTACAAATATTGCAGATAATGCATATTTTCCATAATATTCGATTTTCAAATTTTTCATTCAAAAGTGAAACAGGATGACCTATAGTGTTAATTATTATGTAAGTAGAAAGTTCCATCTGTCGCTGTATAATCTTAAAGAAATCTAAAATCATCTAGGTGTAAAAGACTTTTTTTGTTTCGTGGGCCGAAATAAATCTAGCACCTAATTGCGAGTAGGTATCAGACAGTCATTTTAGTTTACTGCACATACAAAAATATCTACATTCACTTCACGTAGGTATACAACACATTCACTTATACAAGTTCACTTGTCTAAGTGAATTGTGAATTTAACTAGGAATTGAAGGAATCTTCTATTTTCATGTTATAAACAGATCAATCATTGTCTATTGTGTAGGCGTTTACTATAAGTACATATTTATACCCACTGTTATTTATTTATAAAAGTCTAATCTATTTGGGTTAATGGCCCATTGAAGTTTATTTGGTACGATAAACGAGTTTGTCCTTTCATTGCAGTTATCTGTTGTACCTACCTACATTATTTATGGGCTTTATAGTCAGAGCCGAGTGCGCCTAGTGGTTCCTCAACTTTCAATACAAGATTCGGCTTCAAATCCCGGCCGTACATCTAGATTATTCTATTCGAAAAATGTAAATTGCACCTTGCAGCTTTCACAAAATGAAGAAAGCCAGTTAGTATTTTTATATGCGGCGAGGGGTTTGCAACCTGTCACGTAAGAAATACTAACTAGGTAGGTACTTACTGCAAAAAACGTGAGCCAAATAAATTTTAAGAGACTATTCTAGTCTTGTGTACTTACAAGAATTAAAGCGACTGCAGATCTGAGAGGTTTACCTACCGTAGGTACCTACCTATATATATTATATATACGTATTGGGAATGACTGTTAGTCGATTTCTTTATAATATATGTGAATTATTCATTACTGTACACCGACGGGGCTGGAGCGATATGGAGAGGGGACATGGTCGTATTATAAACCCGCAATTTAGTAATAGCTGGGTTCAATTTAACTAATGTGTCCATGTCCATGTAGGCCAAGTCTCAGAATTTTGTAATCGAAACGTAGCTGGCGTTGCTTAAAGTGAAGTTACAACGAGTATAATAACATGTAAATAGCCGACCGCACGTTCGAATGCATACAAAGGATTAGACATATTATTTGTTTTAAGCATATTAATAAAAAAACCGGCCAAGTGCAGGTCGGTCTCACGCACGAAGGGTTCCGTACCATTATCTATAATAAACGGCAAAAAAAACACGTTTGTCTTTTTTGGGAGCCCCAAAGTTATCACTATAGGTACCTAGGTACTCGTTCTAAATACGTCATTGCATTTGTCCATGAAATAGGAACAACTGTTACGCTATCTGAATGCGTATTCTGATTGGACTTAGACATACTTATTAAAAGCAAACAAACTATAATATTCCGATGTATTTGTTTTAATTAATAGTCCGATGTACTTATTTGTTTCTTTTTCTTTTCAGGTACGGAACCCTAAAAATATATCAAATATCTATAAATATTATTACAAGGACTGCCAAATATGTCTCTTTGTTTAGAAAAAAAGGGACTTCCGGTTTTTTTTCCTTTTGAAGTACCAACCTAGCCTACGCAACCCTAAAA
This sequence comes from Hydriomena furcata, assembly GCA_912999785.1. Taxonomy (NCBI): domain Eukaryota; kingdom Metazoa; phylum Arthropoda; class Insecta; order Lepidoptera; family Geometridae; genus Hydriomena; species Hydriomena furcata. Next base: position 10,351,240 of record OU538821.1, read on the forward strand.
AATATGTAGACCGCTCTTTGTAATAAACGAGTAGTTAGTGGCCGACAGAACCAAAAATAAACTAACCCGTGTCCCGTTTTTTGCTGTTATTTCGGTCAAAAGCGTAGATTGCCTGTTTTTATTTACAAAGGTAAAATACATACCATAGTCGCCTTATTGAGAACCTTTATTTTGTAGAACATGATTTTTATCGTAACCTGATTATGCAAGGATCAGCTCCTCACGAGAGAACTCCTCAACGGCTAAGAGCTAGGATACTTAACTTTGCTAAGCGGCGATGGGCTTGCAACCTGTCACGTATGAAATGCTAACTAGTAACTACTGCAAAATGTGGGCATGTGCCAAATATAATGTTTGGTCGTGCCTCTGACTACCACTAGACATCTTCAAAGGATCGAAGCGTCTGGAGATCTGAGAGGATGTCTACCGTATTTGGGGATTAGAGTCGTGATCCTATTTTTTTTTTTACTAAACTTTGTCTATTGCATACATCGACAACCCAATTGGGCTATATAGTCGATGATTGCATACTATAGGTACTCAGATATAGCCGCGGAATTGAGAATCTCCTCTTTTAAAGTCGGTTTAGATACGTTCATTCTAGACACGATTTTCAATAAACAGTTGCGTCAAAGTAGTAAACTAGAAATAACTTTGGTATGTAGATAATAATGTAGATAATAATGTAGATAGTCTATGTAAATAGATGTTATATTTATACCTAAACTAGCAGACCCGCGATAGACGTTGTTCTGTCCAAATTTCAATAATCGCATAGATTACTCTACGCACGTTGCTATGACGACTGATGTCAACACGGATGTCAGGTTTTTTGCACACCAGCGCCATCTATACCAAAATCATCATAATATGTGTTTTTTATCATTTTGTAATAATGTGTTTTGGGATGTTTTTCATATTTTAAAGTAGTCTATGTTTTATTCGGGCACTATATTTACATTCTACAGTAAGTTTCATCTTAATCTGTTTTGTCGTTTAGGCCTGATTGAGGCACAAACATACAAACTCACAAACTTTCACATTTTTAATATTATTAGTATAGGATTATGTAGAAAACCTATAGAGTGGTCTTGACCTATGAAGATACGACTTGTTTGCTTGTTTCCCATTTCGTTGGAATTTGAAAGAAATTTCCTAAGTGTTCCTAAGAACGGGAACGGGAACGGGAACTTCAAACAACATTTGTCAATTGCGATACGAAGTTCGCCGGGTCAGCTTGTAATAAATAAATATTGGCAGAATTTACACACAGCGCCATCTAGCCCTATATTGACACCCAGGCATAGACAAACATCTATGTTAATCACATAAATATTTGCCCTGGGTGAGGATCGAACCTACAAACTACAGCGCAGAAGGCAGAGTTACTACCAACTGAGCTGTGAGGCTTTTTTTAACCGACGAAAAACGGAGGAGATTCTTTAGTCGACGCTTATATTTTATTTTTTATGTCTACGCATCTTTTTACCTAGTGATCCGATTTGATTTTTTTTTGTGTAGAGAATAGTCCGAGAGAAAAGTTCGAGAAAAAATGAAAGTGCTTTTTTGGGATTATTAAAATTTGACAGGACAACGTCTGTCGGGACAGCTAGTCAAGACAAAACTAATTTATTACGACTACATAACTATAGTTTATTAAGAAATAAATAAATAACACAAAAACTATGCGGAACTCTCTCCACGAGACCACTGACTAGCACCTGGTACACAAGGCTTTCAATAAAACGTGATATGAATTTATAATCGACATAACAGACAGAGATTTATGCTTGTGACCGACATAAAACTGGGGAGGCACGGATAAAAACAAAACAATTAAAGGTAATAAATAAATAAATAAATATAGGTACCTATAACGAAGTGCACCAACAAGTATTCCCAAAGAGGGTTGACGTCAGGCAGGCGGCCAGTTGTAAAACTTAGCCAAATCCCCTTCGCAACATGTTTGTCAACGTGTTGTGCCGACCACACATTAGTGGAAAAGGAGATGATGATATAAATATTGGTGGACACACCGCCATCTAGATCCAAACTAAACAAAGCTTGTACTATGGGAACTAGAACTACTTACATAACTGAAAAACTTAGTTTAAATATTCTTTTTTTGTAAATGTTTCAAATTGATGATCTCCACGAAAGCTGTAAAATATGGTAGGTACCTATTAAAAAATTGCCTACAATCATATGATATATATTTTTGTGTTTGCTATGGCTATATTATTTTTCTGATAACTATTATGACTATAAGTATATCACCCATTTCCGGTTTGACCTCGACTTCTGGGACACCCTGTATAACAATACTGATCTTATTACTACTTAGTACAAACACAAACTTTACAAATTTTATTTTGATAAGTATTTAATATGGTGCTCTACATTTTAGGTTACAATCTAGCACAATCTGTTAGTTCGCTATCTATTTAACAAATTGGATCTAAATCGGTTCCGCCGTTACGATATCTATACTAATATTATAAAGAGGAAAGATTTGATTGTTTGTTTGTTTGTTTGCATCGAATAGGCTCCAAAACTACTGGACCGATTTGAAAAATTCTTTCACCATTAGAATTTTACATTATCCCCGATGAACATAGGCTATAGTATATTTTCAAAAATGTTAGGGATCCGTATGAAAACTTCGATAATGTAACCCAACGTGTGAAAAAAATCCAAAAAAAAAATCTTTATATCGCGTTTGCTGCAGAAATTATTGACAATAGAGCAAAGTGATGTACTACAGTTTTATAGAGGACATCAATATCTACAAAAAAGTCCGTGATACCATATTTCCTACTATTAGAGATGCCTATTAAAACTTCGATTATGTAACCCAAGGTGTAAAAAAATAGCCATGAAATCATTATTACACCCGTGCGCCGCCGGGGCGGACTGCTAGTGTGGTGATAACCTACTTATACCCATATGTTGCGATTGCGATGGTTGAGGTTTAAAAGCCTAGCCATCTGCTTGTTCTGCCTCCAAATAGAATAAAAAACAAAACAAAAAAAAGGTAGGTACCTACCTAAGTTTTTGTAAGTTATTTCGGGTAGGCTGGGGAACGGGTCGAAAGGAACTTGAACCTCTTTTAAAAGAAATAAAAAACCAGCCAAGTGCGTCAGTCAGACTCGTGTAAGAAGGGTTCCGAACCATTAACTATAAAAAACGGCAAAAAAAATCACGTTGGTTGTTAGTGGGTGGTGCACTTAAATATTTATTTTATTTCATTTGTTGTTATAGCTGCAACAGTGGTAGGTACATCATCTGTGAAAATTTCAACTGTCTAGAGCTATCACGGTTCATGATATACCTACAGCCTGGTGACAGACAGACTGACGTACAGACGGACAGTGGAGTCTTAGTAATAGGGTCTCGTTTTTACCCATAGGATACGGAACTTTAAAAAAAATACACGAACCCGTGTAGGAACTTTATCTAATCTACCTACCCATCAAAAGGTATTCATGGGCATTTATTTATTATGCTATGCATGCATTTAAATACACACAGTATCCTACCTAAGGTAAATATGTAAATGTGATTGTACCTAAGAGTAGGTACCTACTGACTAACTGACTTGTACCTTCGCTCGGAGTAAAACCTTCAAGAAAAATAAATATTACGTAAGTATAATCAAATAAACAGACTATAATGTTAATCATTATCAAATGTAGGTAACCTGACTACTGTGTAAGTTGATAACCTTTGTTTTCAAGTCGGTTATCGGCACCACCATTAGGTATTAGGTACTCAGCTAACATACGCGTAGATTCCACTCCTCATTGTATATTGGCGTTTGACATTTATGAAAAGAGTGTAAAGTTATATTTTATAGAACCAGAAACAATATTTTTTATTAAAAAGAAACGATATAAAAAATATTTTATAGTAAGGCGCATTTTTACATACCTTACCCGCGATTTCGTGTCAAAACCCCGTCAAAAAAAGACACAACTGTAAATTAACTTTTTTTTTGCAATTTTTTAGTTAGGTGAGCACTTATACACTTTTTTTTCAAAAAACAGCATTACCTAGATTAAATCTTTCATCATGTCTTTGACACTTACTATCAACAGAACTGTAAGGCAAGCCTACTTCATAGCTAATATAATATTCATCAGATCTTCACAAACCTTTAAAAGTTAAGTCATGAAAGTAAACGAAATTTACGTACTACAAAACACGGGAATCACATACATACATAAAATCAAACCTGTTTCCCAGAGAGGTAGGCAGAGATCACGGCTTTCCACTTGCTACGATCCTGACATACTTATTTTGTTTCATTCCCTCTCATAACATTCCTCATGCATGCTTTTTAGGGCCTTTTTAGGGGTTCAGTACCCAAAGGGTAAAAACGGGACCCTATTACTAAGACTTCGCTGTTCGTCTGTCCGTCTGTCTGTCACAGTGCTGTATCTCATGAACCGTGATAGCTAGACAGTTGAAAATTTCACAGATTGTATATTTCTGTTGCCGCTTTAACAAAAAATACTAAAAACAGAATAAAATAAATATAATAATGAGACGCCGTTTTTTATAGGTAATGGTACGCGTGTTCTACTCGCACTTGGCCGGTTTTTTCAATACGTCACCAATTTGGTCTAGGAAAATGCGCCGAGGTTTTCCTTTTCCAACGTTCCTATACACACTCGTGTTTTATATACCTACCTATTTTTATTATTGTTTACTCACTTAAAAATATACTGATGATGAAAGCACCGTCTACGTTTCGATTTATCTACTAGAGAATTTTAATCGTGGTGAGTGTGAACTTCGCTTTTGCATCCCACATTGCGTGTTTTCTCATAATGTGTAGTAACTTTCAAAAAACCTTTGAAAGTGAAAACCTATTAAACTAGTTTTGAAAACTGTGAAACCACTGTTCCCTGTTGTTTAGATTGTTTTGAAGTTTCTCTGAAGTATGTTACTCAAGTCAAACCACACCCTGTTCCCTAACTAGTACATACGTAGGTAGATAATAATTTTACAATTGATAGGTAAGTAATAAAATTGTTTGATTTCGATAATGATAATCATTATGGATAAGAACTGACACAGTACATAGGTATATTAGTCCAAGCACAAATCTGTATTATTAACATCTAATTAATTATATTTAATGTATGAAATCATACAAATTTAAATAAATAAATATTGGTAGATTTTACACACAACGCCATTTAGCCCCAAACTAAGCAAAGTTTGTACTATAAAAACCAGAAAACTGATATAATACAATACTTTTTTTTTTTATAAATACATACTTATTATACATAGTAACACCCAGACATAGAACAAACATGGTCATCACACAAATGTTTGCCCTGGATAGGGATCGAACCCACAACCTACAGCGCAGAAGGCAGAGTTACTACCAATACCAACTGAGCTGTGAGGCTCGTAGTTAATGTAAACACACAAACAATTAAAACAAATGTATAGGTACTTTGTAAAAGTATATTGATGCTCGTGACTGAACCTACCTACTGACTCGGCTGTTCAGTTTTATGCAATGACTCAATACAATGTTGAAACCCGTTAAGCAGGTTTTAGTGTTATAAGTATAAAACGTTGACAGACAGATAAACGTTGCCTTTTATGAATATAGAAAATGTTATGTAATTTATATAAATAAATAAACAATAAATAAATACTGGTGGACATTTTACACATCGCCATCCAGCCCCAAACTAAGCAAAGCTTGTACTATGGGAACTAGATAACTGATAGAATACTTATATACGTTTTTTTTTGTAAATACATACTTATGATACATACTACACACCCAGACACAGAACAAAGATCTATGTTCATCACACAAATATTTGCTCTGACTCTCTTAGACAGAGTTACTACCAACTGAGCTGTGAGGCCGTCTAATTACGAGTATAAAAAATGTTTGTAGCTCATTCATGGCTCAATCTGTATTTATCAAAGAAGAGGACTTCAAAGCCGATCAGAATCAAAAATTAAAAATACAATAAATCCTTGCAGATATTTTTTTACTATTTTATTGGGCCACCACACCACGCTCACATATTTACAGGAAATCCAGTTTTGTTTGCAGAGATTTTTTTTTACTTTATAACAAATATTTGATATGCAGGATTATAAAGGCAAAGTTAATTATTTTTTTAAAATAAATTTGTGGTGATGTGATCATGCTGTATAATAAACATGCTTGCAAATTTAGTTCGTGACCTAGAATAGGATAACAAGGCTAAGCTTATCCGAATGAGATGCCACGAGATGAGCTAGTAAATAAAGAATGAATCTGATTTTTGAGTGTATTTGGTCACAACAGACTACATGTCACTCGTCAAGATTAAACTGAAGTGGTAGGTACATTTTACTTTACGCAACTGTGATCATATACGTTTTTAGGTCAGGGAGCAATTCAAATATAATATTGCTCACACAAGTGTCGAAGATATGATGTACCTACCTAAGTACCTACAAGTACTTGCAAGATAAGAATGGATATAAACTTATATCGATACAACAATGTCATTGTGCTTAATTGCCTGTAGGTATAGCCTTTTATAAGTAGGTATCTAGATCTAGCCCCTTTTCCGCTATTTATCATGTTTTTATAACTGGTTTTAATTGAAATCTTATAAAACAGGTCAAGTCATTCAGTTTTAAAACCACTTTCGTTTTCGTTAATAATAAATAGGTGTTGCTTATGGCGAAAGTAGTTTGAAAAAGTCTAAGTACCTTCTTATTGCAAACCGGTAAGGACCCGAATTGGCCGTACCACAAGCTTCTAAGTAATATTGAGACAATATTGTAGGTATAAGACGCAAAAGTGTCACTTTCATACCACGAGTAATGTTGTTCTGATATTACTTTAGGACTATAGGGACCATTAGCTTATTAATCCCTGATTACAATATTCTAAAAGTTTACTTCCAATAAAAGATTATTCCCGCGACCATGATTGTTGTATGACAAAGGCGAAACGCATCGGGACAAAGAAAAGAAAGAAATAGGATCACGACTGTAATCCCCGAGAACCTACGGTAGACATCCTCTTAGAACTTCAGGCGTTTAGATCTTAAAGAGGGTAATCTACACGCGAGTAATCTTCTATTATATAAAAATGAATCCCGTTTTACCTTGATCATCACAGCATAGATGGTTGCATCGATTTTGCTAATTCTTTTTTTGTTGTTATTGTTAGTGTCAGAAGGTTCATTATGAAAGAAAATTTTGAAAAATCTAATAACAGGACAACGTCTGTCGGGACAGCTAGTTATATAAAAATGAATCCCTATTTCCCTTGGTCAAAACATCACTCATTAACGACTGGATCGATTTTCTAATTCTTTTTTTGTTGTAATCATTAGTGTCAGAAGCAGATTCTTATGGCAAAAAAAATGAATATGACAAGAGAACGTTTGTCGGGACAGCTAGTAACGCAATAAATACCCGTTATAGATATGAATTAATAAATCATTCGATTATGTAATAGAACCACTAACCGTTATACCGATTTTGTCTAGCCAGAATATGCCTATTTCGGGTTAAATCTATTTTCGGATCGCGCTGCACCGTTAAAATGAGACCAATGTGGTAACCACTAACCACTACTCCCGTATAGACTTAGTCAAAGTCTGACATAAATTCGCTACCAAAAATGAATGTGACACAATTCTTGTTCAGGTAGGTACTTACTTAAATAATTATGGCTTCTTGTTCAGGTATACGAGTATATTTTATGGCCAGTGTTAATGGGAACGCTGGAAGAGGAAGACCTCATCGTTCTTTCTTTGACCAAATAGGTGACGTTTTGAAAAAATGCCAGGTCAAGAGTACTATAAACCGACGAGCATGCATGGGGAATGTGATGAGAGCGAATGAAGCAAGAAGTATGTCAGGATCGTAGCGAGTGGAAAGCCGTGATCTCTGTCTCTGAGAAACAGACGTGATTTTATGTATGTATGTATTTACAATTCTAGTTTTACGCTAAAGTTAGTTCCTGCATCCATGTTCCAAAGCCAAGTATCGTACCTAGTAGAATAGGTTCTGGGGCAATTCCACAAGCTTCTAAAGTAATATCAAAATTAAATTATTCGTGGTGCGAAATTGACAATGTGACAAGTTCGTATTGAGTGGTCACTTTCGTGAGTAGTAATTATTTTAATATTACTTTTGAGCTGACTTTGTAAGCCTAGTTGGTGTAAAGTTTGTTTACAGGTAACCTACCAGATATTTTTTCAGAATGAAGTGTCATACTTTATACTAGGTAGGTACTAGGTACATATCCGAGCTGGATCAGATATAGGCGTATACAATACATACCTACTTAGGCTGCTGACCTTTATATAAAAAATGTAAATGATAATTTGATGTTAATAAATACGAATAAATGATAATGAAATCAAAAAAATTATGTTGCAATTGTATAAACATTTAAAATGTTATTAATTTATAATCCTTTGTAGTGACTGTAGAGGATAGGGTGCGTGGAGTGGTGAGTATTCGTAGAAAATGATAAGAATTTTGGAGGTTTTAAAGAGAATCCAGTATTTGAGCACGCACGACAGTGTGATTGTATCGGGTGAACATAACCAACTGTTTTTGTGTCGTTCATGCCCAAACTGTGGGTATTTCGCATTTTATTAGGTACTGTGAAGGTGAGTACAGACAACTTTATTTTTCTACCTACACTTTCTTACTATTTCTATATTTAAACTTAATCTATGGGTTTTCTGGTTTCAGGTTCGCGAGGTACGTCGTTTACATTCTCCACCCAGTGTCACTTCAGGGACACTTTTCTCCACAGGAAGTAGTGCCAAGCGAGCCACAGGCCGGGTTAATAATACTCCATGCTTGGTTTTAATTTCCACAGTGCGGATGCGCCCGTCAGCTCCGGGAAAGACTCTCTCCACGATACCTTTCGGCCAGGTGTTTCTGGGTAAATTTGGGTCTATCATTACGACTAAGTCCCCAGGTTTAAGGTTGCCTCCTTCTTCGTACCATTTTTGCCTAGGCAAAAGGTCAGGCAACACTTCTTTGACCCAGCGTTGCCAAAATAAGTCGGCGAGCCTCTGTGCTGTTCGCCACATCTTTTTAAGATACAGGTCTCCGTCATCAAATACTCCTGGTGTTGGTAAGCCCGAAGAAGAGCCAATTAAAAAATGATTCGGGGTCAGAGCTTCCATGTGGTTAGGGTCGACGCTCACGTGTGTCAATGGTCTGCTGTTTACCATGTTTTCGACCTCTGCTAGAAGGGTTACCAATGTCTCCTCCCGCGGTGCTCTTTCTTTCAGGATGGTTTTGAGCGCTGTCTTGACACTTCGAATCAGTCGTTCCCATGCACCTCCTTTGTGTGGGCTGATTGGTGATGAAAAATACCAGGCCACTCCACGGTTCGCTGTCTCTTCCTTGATGAGGCTTTGATCCAGTTCTTGAAAGGATTTGAACTGTTTATTAGATATTTTTTCGTCCCATTTAATTGTAGACTTCCAGGTATCTTGTATTATTATCTTCGCCTTTATCGTAAACTTGTTTGTAGGCCAGCCACTCGAGAGGATCTCCGTAGAACTGAGGTAAGTCTTTTGACGAAGCAAATCTTGTCATTAACTGTTTATTTTGCACGTTAGATTGGTAAATAGCACTAACTAGATTTTGCATATCGTCGTTCGCGCGGCCGCCATCGCTGCCACGTGCGACGCTTCGTCGCCCGCCGTCATCGCGGTTAGCATCCGCCGCATTGCTTTTTGTATTTTCAGCAATACGACTTTCTTCGAGCCACTGTTGCACTCTTTCAGCTGAATTTACTTCCGTGGGTTGGTATTGGGAGCTTCGTCGGCTTTGAGATGACGCGCTTTCTAAGGCTGCAATTTCCGCGGCTAACTTTTGTTCCACTAACGACTTTTCTAGCTGGACATTCTTTTCGATAGCTTCCTTTTCGATTTCAGCCTTCTTTTGAGCGGCTTCAAACTGTAATTGTTTCTTTTTTGCTTCGAATGACTTAGATGAGTTGGAATATTTTTTGGAGGAAACGGGCTTCAAACTGTGGGCGTCTTTTTTCAAACAATCGCCTTCAGTTTTAGGTCTTGACAAGACACTAAACGCAGTTTCAAGTTTTTCTTTCTTCAGTATTTCCGACTGTACATCGCGTGGTGGATCTTCTTTCATCATATTTTGCATGAGTTCTTCCCTTTTCCAAGCGCTACGCGTTTGCACCGTAGTTTCGTAATGGCGGCTGCGTCGCGGTGGCGTTTTAAACATTTAGGTGAATACAGCACAGTGTTCCACGTAGAATCCGGTCGAAGAACCACTTTGTAGAGGATAGGGTGCGTGGAGTGGTGAGTATTCGTAGAAAATGATAAGAATTTTGGAGGTTTTAAAGAGAATCCAGTATTTGAGCACGCACGACAGTGTGATTGTATCGGGTGAACATAACCAACTGTTTTTGTGTCGTTCATGCCCAAACTGTGGGTATTTCGCATTTTATTAGGTACTGTGAAGGTGAGTACAGACAACTTTATTTTTCTACCTACACTTTCTTACTATTTCTATATTTAAACTTAATCTATGGGTTTTCTGGTTTCAGGTTCGCGAGGTACGTCGTTTACAGTGACCTTTTTATTAAGTTAATTATATATTATTCTAGATTATTTCGGTACTTAGAAAAGTTTTACACCAAATTTGAACTCAATCTACCACAGAAAAAGGACCTATGTTCTGTGATCCTCAAATGCAAACTGTCACATATTCGTACCTATTGCACCATTCATCGGGGTTGTTTGTAAATCCAAGAGTATCTTTTTCTCTCAATGAAGAATTAAAAAAATCATACAAACGTTTTCTTTTCACCCATTCACATCCTAAGATAATATTTTTTAGATTTCCTCTCTTCTTATCAAACCCTTACGAAATGAACACAAGTGGCTGGACCGTTTGTTCTCTGTGACTAATGTCAATGTCAGTCAGTCATCATCACAATGTCACAATGTCGCGTCGTTACTTTTTAGGGTTCCGTACCCACCGGTTAAAACGGGACCCTAATATTACAAGACTTTGCTGTCCGTCTGTCCGTCACAGGGCTGCATCTCGTGAACCGTGATAGCTAGACAGTTGAAATTTTCACAGATGTTGTACCTATTTCTCAACAAATACTAAAAACCAAATAAAATAAATATTCTTTGTGCGAGTCCGACTCGCACTTGGTCAGTTTTTTACGCATTTTAGCTCACATTAAAAAAATCGTTGAAAAAAATAGACAAATGGTTTTCTAGCTAGGACTACACAGTGGTTAACGTCACTTATGACTGTCACGAGTCACGATAGGACAGCAATTTCCCTGCTTAGTGCATTGTAATATAAAATGGTAGCAATTCAATAACCGATACTTAAGTGTACTTATGTCCTGATAACATGACATATCGGGGATGTGCAATTTCCTTTAATAGTATAGTAGTACTAGGCGTAGTTACTAGGAACGGATTTATCGGAATTTAATTTCTAAGTTCATAGAGGTGAAAATTATTAGGTAAGTATATGAAAATCATATTCTTTAAATTTATGAACTTGTAACTTTGATATCTTCATTCGAGGTAAAAGCTTTAATTAATGATATGTTAATGTAAGGATAAATAAAATATGTAGGCAGGTATTTTTACCCAAGATGGTAGGTAATGGAAACTGTTTACGCGGTTCTTTTGCATTTTCGTTTGGAATTTGGATACTTCGAACATCGAATACAAAAAAAATGGATACGATTTATCAATAAGATCAGATGGGTATCAAAGTTTTTTTTAATTCTATTACTAAACTAGCAGTCCGCCCCGGCGTCGCACGGGTATAATAAAGATATTATAGGTAATTTTTTCACACCTTGGGTTACATTATCGAAGTTTTCATACGGATCCCTAATAGTTAAACATATGCTATTACACTTTTTTTTTAGATATTGATTGATGTTTTCTATAGAACTGTAGTACATCACTTTGCTCAAATGTCAATAATTTCCGCAGCGTACGCGATTTGGATTTTTTTGGATTCTTTTCACACGTTGGGTTACATTATCAGTTGAGCACCTACTCTTTACTACTACCTTAACATATATAGCGAGCGATAAACTCAATTTGTACCACCTAAGAATTTTATCACTTAAGTTAATTAAGTATTCTCATGTAAGTGACTGTTGTCTTTTTTGAGAATAAATGTCTTTAAACCTAAAACCTATTATCGAAATTTTCATACGGATCCCTAATAGTTAGACATATGGTATTACAAACTTTTATGTAGATATTAATTTTTTCTATAAAACTGTAGTACATCACTTTGCTCTATTGTCAACAATTTCCGCAGCGTACGCGATATAAGGATTTTTTTTTTACTTTTTTTCACACTTTGGGTTACATTATCGAAGTTTTCATATGGATCCCTAATGTTTTTGAAAATATTCTATAGCCTTGTTCATCAAGGATAATGTAGGATTCTAATGGTGAAAGAATTTTTCAAATCGGTCCAGTAGTTTCGGAGCCTATTCGATGCAAACAAACAAACAAACAAACAATCATATCTTTCCTCTTTATAATATTAGTATAGAAGTATAGATTTCCGAACCTACAAAGCCTAGGTTTGAAATGTAGCAAAAACACTCTACATTATTGACAATCACTAACGTTATTTGAAAATCGCACCTCGAGGGGTTGAGACGGTGTGTTTTCCTAAATATCATAAATGCGAGAGTGTGTTTATAGGTTTGTTGTATCATTTGTTTATGCATCAACAGAGCACGACATGATTTGTTGCACAGAGATACAAATATTTTAATTTCCGGTCGCGGCTTCGTTCACATTGTAGGTACCAAAAGTATTCCAGGTTCCAGGTCACAGTAAATGGTGAGACACGATTTTTGTATACCTACGGTACTATAGAATATGGTAAAAATATATGGTTCTCAATGTGACCGCCAGAAGTGCTTTATCGTAACTTCATAAAAAATCAACCGTGACTGGTAGAAATATGTGCTGTCATCCCACCCGGTGCCTGCCAGCTTATTTCGTAAAAATCTATTTTCACCTGCTGATTTTTACTGGATGGTCTTCAAAGCCAGATTGGCATTGGCAATTGCAGACTGGCATTAAAAATCGATCTTCAGGAAATAAGTCTGCTGGAACTTCAATGTTCTTCTGAGCTGGTATAAAATATGAATTTTCTTTTGTTCCTTATGAGCGCATGACTGTTTTCATGAGCAAAACATGACTGTTTTCATGTTTTATTGTGACTAACCGATGTATGTGTGTCCTTCGTACATCTATAAATAAGTTTAATTGAGCATGAGAAAGTCAAAATCTCGTAAGTACCTACGCGTTTTCTCGTTTCGTCACTAGGTGTGTTTGATCTTCTTTGTGTTGTTTATTTACTAGTAGATATATTTTTTGTTGGATAGAACTTCTTCTGTTTACGTGTTTGATATCGGTGTTTTTCATACTGATCAAAAAAGGAGCGAACTACTCTCACAAAAAAGAATACCTTGGTGTACTTTTTCTGGTCTGATGTAACTAGGATATGCTTTTAGTCATAAAAACAATCCACAGCAAATCACCTATATATATTTATGTAGGTAGCTACCTAGTTTCCTAATAGGAATTTGCTTGTTTGTTGGCAACGAAACGCTATACAGATGTTTTCTTTAGGAATGAGTTGAACTATTTAGAAGTGTTTCCGAGGAGCAATAACGCTAGCGCAGTTGGCCATGGATAAGGAATTATTGAGAATAATTCACGCTTATCGATATAACAAATGTTTCAGACATACCATGTCGTAACCTGATTCTTTTAGGTTTGGTCAGCTACAGCTTGAGCACGAATCACTATCGTATCGTCATCGTCACAAAACGTCAAAACTAGGCATTTAAACATTTTAACATTATGTAGCTTCACCTAAATGTTAAAAAAGTCTTTGTGATCTCATTGAAATAAATGGTTTTTCAAATTCATTTATTTATTCTGCTATTTTCAAAAGAGATACAAAAAGGTCTATGGAACAATTATCAAACTTCTTGTGTTCATAAAAAAGCCAAGTACCTAATTTGTTATTGTTAGTTTCGAGTAGGTACCCTATTTAAATATCACTCAGTTTTATTAAAGTGATTAGGTTATAATAATTAGGAGCAACTTAACTTAATTAGATTATAATAGAGAATGTGATAATATTGACACTTAGTTAGTTTATCTTGATTTTTTGGCAATTTTATGTTATACCAACAATTAATTGTTTAAAATTTAGTAAACTTTGACCTTGACCAATCTTATTTTTCACACACTACTAAATACTAAATAAGCGTAAATCTTAGAGAGTCCTAAAATTAGTAGTTATTATGTTTTAGTTTGAAAATCACTATTACGATAGTCACTAGTTTTATCAAAACTATTCCAATGTTAAAACTCATTAGGTTACGATCGTTTTTATAAAAAAAATAGTATGTCGATGCAAAATAATTGATAAAGTAATATTTATTTAAGACAATCATGTTTTTGGATATACTTTTTACGTTATGTTACAAGACTAAAAACTTGGGACAAGTATCTAAGTTAATAGGTAGGTACATGTATAGCGCCAAGTTTTTATTTCAAAATAAGTTAGATGTTTTTGTTATTTTTTTATACCCTACATACGAGTACATCACGTCACCCCGTTAATGGTTCCTTTGAAAGATAGCTAATGTTAAAATAACATAATTTAAGTATTATTGACAACTAAAAGCATTTTGATGCTAATGTGGAGGGTATTGTGGGGCTCTTGGGAGAGATATTCACAAATGAGAGGTCAACTGGTGAAATGCTATCGAACGTATAGAAGAATAAACCCATTAAATAACAACATTAAATTAAACTAAACAACTAGAAACGACCTAGACTCATCACCTTCCTGCTCTTATCCCACTTATGTGAGGTCACAACATGTATTCTTTTGCCATTTTCCTCTATCAGCCGTCATCTCATCACTCACTCCTTTCTTACCCAATAAACGAAATAAAAAAATAGATATAACTTGGAGGAATTTATTTTTTGTAAGAAAGTTTACATAAACCTAATAGCGACGAAATATAACTACTCTAAAACTACTACGCAAAAGATAATTGTATCAACTAGTTGTTCCGTGATTTACGTAAATTAATCTAATTCCTCCGCGGAAGTCATCGCGGTTCTATCCGCGACAACTACTTTTTATCAGAATAAAAAATAGCCTACAGATAGCATTCAGGGATAACGTAGCTTCCGATTAGTGAATTCATTTTCAGAATTCGGTTCAGTTGTTCCGGAGATTTACCTCCTAAATCCAAACTGACAAATACCTCTTTATATTATTTAGTTTTAGTATCAGTATTGTAACTACGAGTATTTTGTATTTATACGAACATCAAAGGATTACTGGCATTGAGTTATAATTTCTAATGTCTTCTTTTGAAGGTAACCTTAGGTTTTCCTTCCTTCTTCCCTGCAAGGTGTTTTATTTACTCAGTGATTGTTGTAAATGTAGTTGCTAACCTTCTATTTTATGAACACTGTGTCTCAACTTTTAAAGGAAGAATATAATTTTCCGAACCATGAGAATTTAATAAGTAGGTAATTAGAAGCAAGAGCTAAGCCAATTTATTATCGTTACACATAGGGCTGATTTTTCAATCATCAGATAAGTGTTAACTGTGGAATAAAATTGCAATTTTCCATACGATATGTCAAATTTATTCAACAGTTGGCCCTTATCTGATGATTGAAAAATCGGCCCTAAGGAAAGTTTCCCAGAACATTCTGCGAAAGTTCAATCACTTCTCATATTTGGAACAGAAAAGTTCTTTGTTTCTTTTGTTTATTACACTTCTTTTGTTACTGTTCGTATCGTCCTTGTTCTCTTTCGTTGCCCCTTTTCAATATAAGTGAAATTACTTTTGTATGGATAGATAAGTTGCTAGTAAAGGTTTAATCTGTATTCTGACAAAGGTTGCTATGCAACGCAACGAATGAAGAAGCTATAATAATGCTGAAAGATGGTCCATATTACGAGTTTATTGAATGAGCCAGCCCCTTAAAATAATTAATTATATTTGTTTGGACGGTACATTACCAGTTTTCTCAGTAATAAACATGTTCTACCATATAGGTAAGTTATTCCAAGTAAAAGAAGGTGCAACGGTTTCAAACAATTTCTTCTGAGTAAAAATGCCATGCAGGGAAACGTGGTCATTGGATCATTATAACTGGTTGTTATTACAATATTCATTTATGTAGGTCCTTAGTCATTTTTGGTTTAAAAAGAGCCCTTTTTTTTAATTATCGAATATTTCGCTGAATGTAAAGTTCGCAAAGCAAAGTTTGTTGGCTGGTTAGGTATTTAGCCGGAGCTGATGTTAGTAATTCGCCATGCAGATGGAAGGTAACAGGCGAGAGGCGCGTGCACTCACTCTGCACGTGCTGGGTAAGGTCACCGGGAAATTTCCAAACCAGCAGACCAACACCCGTCCCAAAAAATGCGCATATACCGAACGCACTCTCTAACCAGTCCTACAACTCCCTAAAGTTTATCCAACTTTCCCGTAACACTAATATTAAAATTATATAGGGTACCTACCTTGACGCAGTTCTTCGATGCGTGCGTGTAGACGCGGGAAATAGTACGATGTGTAGTTCGTGTGCAAAGTGCTTCACTACCGAACGTTTTCGATCGGCACGCGGAGCGGCCTGCGGATTGACTGGTGGACGAGCGAAGCGCTGGTGTATTTATGCGTGCGCATCTCGCCGCGCCTGCGCTGTGGGGGGAGCGTTCCGTCACACGGAGCCTGTCAACTATCAATCGTAACCGACCAATTCATTCGCTTGAATTTACCGCCTTTTCAAGGGGGACTGGGGTACGGATCACCTTGGGGACTGGACTGGAGTCCCACTTCCACCCGTGCGTGCGTGGTGGCAATTTTCTCAAAGGGGGACACAAAATAAAGACAGTAGGTTAACTTAGGTAGGTACCTACATAGAAGGCATTCATTCGCTCACCGACCTTTGTCCATTGGAAGGTAGGTAGGCCGAAATAACAAGAATTGAAACTTTTAATTTTATTTTTAATTTATGTCCTACCTACCTACTTAGGTACATACTTAAGTAGGCTTCTAAGTACTTAAGTAATTAGGTATACACTAGCTGTACCCCGCGGTTTCACCCGCGTATAACTTGAAGAAATAAGAACTTTTTAGCGTATTGCCTATAGCAGACCCGCGACAGAAAAAAAATAATCCTGTCAAAATTTTAATAATCGCATAGAGTAACGCACGTTGCTATGAAGACTAATGTCAGATTTTGCACACCAGATCCATCTATACCAAAATCATACCTTTTGTGCGTTTTGTTTATCATTTTGGGAATGTTTTTCTTATTTTAAAGTAGTCTATGATTTATTCGAGCATTATACCTACATCTACAGCAAATTTCATTTTAATCCGTTTTGTTGTTTTGGCCTGATTGAGGCATAAACATACGAACAAACTCACAAACTTTCGCATTTATAATATTAGTAGGAAGTAGGACTAACTGGATTTTATTTCTTACAAAAAATCCATTGATGCACGCTGGGATTCGAACCCACGACCTTAAAATTAAAAGTCGAGGTACCTCCTACTCGACCAACACCGCTTACTACACTTTTATTTATTTAGCTATTTGTAAAAAAACGAATTGACCATTTTATAAAAAAATTAAACATTTTTATTGGGTCAACCCTAAGGTAATTTAATACTGGCAGACGTCATCGCCCGCTGTGCACTTGAAACGTGCCGTTGAGTCAAAGCAGTGAAGCTCATATTTCCTTGCGTCGTTTGACATCTAGAAAGTTATCTCGGGACCCCTTCTAGTACAATTCCAGATTTTTGGAGTACAATTTGTACATTTCCATAGATTTGTAAATGCATTTTAACCCTTAAACACGGTGGGTCCGGTTGCGCAGTATCACACAAAAATTGTATGAAGCTCGCGCTCGGACGCCCCGCCTTTTTATACCTTCGGCCGCGAGACGCGTC
Organism: Hydriomena furcata; assembly: GCA_912999785.1. Classification (NCBI taxonomy): domain Eukaryota; kingdom Metazoa; phylum Arthropoda; class Insecta; order Lepidoptera; family Geometridae; genus Hydriomena; species Hydriomena furcata. Next base: position 10,369,292 of record OU538821.1, read on the forward strand.
GAGCGCGGCGACCGATTCTCGAACGTTCGCGACCGGCCGCACTGCGCGCTTGACGCCTAGCTGCTAGGCCGGTCGCGAACGTTCGAGAATGTTCGTTTTACGAAGCTACTCGCTAGCCTCTAGGCGCTAAGCAAGCCGCCTGCCTGTGAGTTCGCGACCTTATATACAAAAATAATCCTTATAGCATGATTCAGTATTCACGCGCGATGGCTTATTATTAGCGTATTTCATGTATAACTTTGGTGTTTCTATACCGATTTCTATGATTCTTTTTTATGGAATAGTTAATAATGTAAACTTTTTTAATTAGGGATGACTGAGAGTGTTATAAACGTAAGAGTAGTCAAATATAATCAGAAAGCTTCGAACTGCTAAGCTATCGGGAGTTACACGTGTTATTGTGAGTCAACCATAAAAGATAAACATATGCTGTCGTGGGATATTTTTTATATAATTTTAAGGAGAACATTTCCGTCATACATGATTTCTGTGTAGCTTTAACCATTAAGGTTGCACACGCGACGGAAGCTTAAGAAATGCAGTAACTACTCCCGTTTTCCCAACATTTCCCTTCACTGCTCTGCTCCTATTGATTGTAGCGTGATGAAAAGTATACTATAACCAGCTCAGGAGTATGAAAAATAATTGTATTAAGTTTCATTAAAATCCGTCCAGTAGTTTTTGTTTCTATAACGGTTATACAGACAGACAGACAGACAGACAGACAAAAATTTTACTGATTGCATTTTTGGCATCAGTATCGATCCCTAATCATCCCCTGATAGTTATTTTGGAAATATATTTCATGTACAGAATTGACCTCTCTACAGATTTATTATAAGTATAGATAGATAAGTACTACACTTTTAAAATTACAATTTCTCCTAAATTATAGAATTTTGAAATAAAATCATTTTATAGAAAATTTCATCAACTTTCTTTACTAGCTGATCCGTGCCCGCTTCGCAGTACGTAAAACATTTCTAATTGTGAAAAATTTGAATGGGTATGGCTATATGGCTATGGTATGGCTTTGATGGAGATTCTTAAGTTGTACAATATACTGTAGTATATTATTTTGATATATCTCGTAAGGCCAGCATTTGCAATGTTTAAAAATTATGTGTTTATTTACGACATCACATTAGAAATTATCAGTAAAAAAACCGCATCAAAATACGTTCCGTGGTTTTACAGATCTAAGCATACATAGGGACAGACAGACAGCGGGTCAATTTTTTACTTGAAAAAAGATAAAACCCAAAAATAGCCATTCTTAACTTACTGTCAAAATATTTAAACAACATTTATTTTATCAATATGTTTTACGCCTTGTTTACATTCTTTTTTTGATGTATTATGAACTATAGTTTTAATGAAATTTGTATTTTTTTATTTAAAACACTACATTTTAAAGTTTAGAAGAAATTGCAGTTACTCAAGTGTAGAACTTAGTTTTATAGGTCAACTTGCTTTATACTATGTAGTGATGTATTGTATATGTCTACTCTAGTGAAATTTTAAATATTAGTCCATATTAGTCCACAGCACACACAGCGAGAAGTCTCGCTAATAGATAAAAGACACTGTCCACATCCACACCACACAGGATGGTCCACAATTACGATGTTTCTGTACAGTGTCGGCGGATCTTGGCTAACGTGAAGTTAGCCGATTAGCTGATGACTTATTTCGTCAAAAGTCATGGTTTTCATCAAGCTATGAGAATAGATTACATAACTATATTCGATAATAGTTACTATGAAAAAAAACTTGAGAGGTGTCAAGGGACACCCGGATGGAACGAAGTTCTCACAAAATAACGGGGGACAAGGGAAGGGGAATCAACTTTGACTTCGACTTCGACCTCGACCCCCACCTCGACCTCGACCTCGACCTCGACCTCGACCTCGACCTCGACCTCGACCTCGACCTCGACCTCGACCCCGACCTCGACCTCGACCTCGACCTCGACCTCGACCTCGACCTCGACCTCCACCTCCATCTCGACCTCCACTTCCACCTCGACCTCGATCTCGACACAATTAATAGATATATGTATACAGGGTGTCCAAGAACCTGGCGTCCAACTGGATTCCCACGATGCCCCAAGTTCTAACAGTACTCAGAAAAATATTTTAAAAAATCCACCCCATGTACTTACAGAATTATACTGATTTCAAAAAAAAAGGGGAAATGAGCACCCTGTGACATACTTTTGAATGCTGTGACTGCTAATGCTGATAATTTCGATATTTCTTGGAGGTTTTGTAATCTAGGGTATTGCTGTGTCTAAATAGAATGTAAAAATAAAGTACTTATTGTACCATTTTAAAATAAAATATTATTTTAACTAAAGGTGATATGGAAAACTATTGAATTTCGCAACTTTGACCGACTGTAGTGTAAAAAAAATGTACCAAAATAGTATGGCAAGTGACGTCAAATTTTGACGCGTTTATTCCTCTTTTTAAAAAGGTATAATACTTACACATTAATTTGAAAAAAAAAATTTTGATAATATTTTTACTCAACAACCCAATTTTTACGATGTCTTACAGAATTCTTAGAAAGAAAAATTTACGACGAATTGAATCTAACCTCTAAAGAATTACTATTGTATGCTCATAAAAATAACAACAGGCCTCTCAAAAAACAGGTTAGACCGTAAGGGACGGTATGTGCATGCATCTCACCATAGTGATTCGTTATTACAACAGGAGGGAGCAAGACAGAAACTATCTTTGCGATTTGCTGGTTCTTATTTATGGTACCCCATTATTCAGGTAAGAGTGAGGGAGAAAAAGGTTTAGGATAACAGTACGGTCAGTACGCGTCACTGCCTCCTGCCGTTACTACGCACCTCTCTCTTATTGTTACCATTGATCACGTACTACGATTTAAAGCTTTGTTTATTGGACTCGATTACTCTTTGTGCTCTGGACTTTGAAACGAACTCTTTACGACGACCTTTGCCTGTGTTTGGACAGTTTGTGTTTTGTGTGTGCTACCATGGCGACCTACACTCCGCAAGAATACGCAAATATGCACTACATTTATGGAGAATGTAGAGGTAATGGACGAGCTGCAGCGAGACTTTACAGAGAAAGGTATCCGAGGGCTACGCGATATCCCGACCATCGAGTTTTCATTAATGTGCACAGATCACTATGTGACGGGCGGTTCCCCAATCAAGTAGCTGGTGAAGGACGACCCGTAAATGACTTCATACGCGATGAAGTTTTAGAGGCGGTGTCGGCAAATCCAAGCATCTCTGTGCGAGGAATAGAAGCTGATACGGGGATACCGAAGAGCACAGCACACAGTATTCTCCAAAAAGAAGAATATCATCCGTACCACGTACAGCGAGTGCAAAGTCTTTTACCTCGAGACTATCCGAGCCGAGTCGCGTTTTGTGAAACAATCCTGCAAAATCATCGAGAAGACGAAAACTTTATCGACAAAATTTTGTGGTCAGATGAATCAACATTTAAGAAGGATGGCTACATGAACCTACACAACTTGCACGAGTGGCATGTGGAAAATCCGCACTTGATGCGAGAAGATAGATCCCAGTACCGGTTCAAAGTGAACATGTGGACCGGTATTCTCTGTGGGAATATTATTGGTCCATTTGAGATGCCCGAGAATTTGACTGGCGAATCATATTTAAATTTTCTTCAAAATGATTTGCCAAACTTACTAGAAGAGACCCCACCAGATATGTGGTTCCAACACGACGGCTGTCCAGCACATTTTCGCGTATCCGTTAGAGAGTTTTTGGACGAGCAATACCCGAACAGGTGGATTGGGCGATCAGGAACAATCCCGTGGCCAGCCCGCTCACCTGACTTAAATCCGCTGGATTTTTTTTTCTGGGGAACTATGAAGGAGCTCGTTTATGCGAAGCCCATTAATGACATCGCTGACCTTCGTGAGAAGATAACACAAGCAGTGCAGGTGATACGTCAAAAAAGTTACTCGCGAAACATAAAGCGGTCCTTTTTAAGGAGAGTGAGAGCTTGTATTGCCGCGGGTGGTCAACATTTTGAACATTTATTGTAATAAAATATCTTTAAACTAACATTCTTTGCTTTTATTCTACTGGGAACCCATCTACCTGTGTGTATTTCCTTCTTGCTCACTCTTGGAACCGAAGTAAATAATAGTAGTAACATAACAGTTTCTAAGATAAGAAAGGGTCCGACAGTTACCGTTAGTAGGTAGGCACTTCGTAAAAATTGGGTTGTTGAGTAAAAATATTATCAAAATTTTTTTTTTCAAATTAATGTGTAAGTATTATACCTTTTTAAAAAGAGGAATAAACGCGTCAAAATTTGACGTCACTTGCCATACTATTTTGGTACATTTTTTTTACACTACAGTCGGTCAAAGTTGCGAAATTCAATAGTTTTCCATATCACCTTTAGTTAAAATAATATTTTATTTTAAAATGGTACAATAAGTACTTTATTTTTACATTCTATTTAGATTCACAGCAATACCCTAGATTACAAAACCTCCAAGAAATATCGAAATTATCAGCATTAGCAGTCACAGCATTCAAAAGTATGTCACAGGGTGCTCATTTCCCCTTTTTTTTTGAAATCAGTATAATTCTGTAAGTACATGGGGTGGATTTTTTAAAATATTTTTCTGAGTACTGTTAGAACTTGGGGCATCGTGGGAATCCAGTTGGACGCCAGGTTCTTGGACACCCTGTATATTAATAGATATTTTTTATTTTCCAACGAGTCTAAACCATATTCCATATCTCTTACATGTAAGTATAATTAGTCATTTATGTGCCCGATTATACAAACAATAACAACTTCTTAAACATTAAACCTCTTTACAGTATAGCTGATAGATTATCGTAGTGCTATTTGTTCAAATAATGCTGGCTGGCCATTTAATTAGGGACACTGAGATATTGCGTTCTATTTTCAAAATTTGAATCTCAATACTTTTTTACTTCTTCTCTTATTGTTTCGTGGTAGTTTTGGCGGCAATCCCGATATTTATTTTAAGTTTTGAAAAATATTTTGAAGAAAAATGGGTAAAAATAAAAGTTGCGATCCAACACTACGAAAAATTATCATGAAGTTTGTTGTCGAGCATGGTTGGCCATACCGAAGGATAGCAGAACATTTAAATTGTTCAAAAACTATGGTATACAATGCAGTGCAACATGTCAGACGCAATAACACAGATTTAAATGTGCCCAGAACAAAAAGATCGAGAAAAACAACTCCGCAAGAAGATAGAATGATAACCAGGTTAGCTAAGAAAGATCCGTTTCTAGGCTCTATTTTAATTAACACGAAATGTTTGGGACAGACGAAAGAGCTGGTGTCTCAGCGAGGACCGTTCGACGACGTCTGGTAGAAGCAGGGTTGTTCGGAAGAGTGGCTCGCAAAGTACCGTTGTTGAAGAAAGAACATAGAAATGCTCGTTTGGCGTTTGCACGTAAATATGGACATTGGACCTACGCCCAATGGCAACATGTATTATTCTCTGACGAGACCAAGGTTAATTTGATTTCTTCAGATGGAAGGCAATACGTACGGCGTCCAGTAAAAGCGGAAATGAATCCAAGATTCACAAAAAAGCAGGTGAAACATGGCGGTGGAAACATTAAAATGTGGGGTTCATTTTCTGGACGTGGAGTGGGACCTGTGAGGAAAGTTCAGGGTAACTTAGACCAACATCAATACAAGGCAATATTGGAGGAAACGATGCTTCCCTATGCTGAGGAGCATCTCCCTATTATATGGACGTTTCAGCATGATAACGACCCGAAACATACCGCCCGTTCAGTCAAGTCGTTTCTTACCAGTCAGTCAGTATCGGTGCTAGATTGGCCAGCAAATAGCCCGGACCTTAACCCAATCGAGCACCTTTGGCACGAAATCAAGAAAAAAGTAGCCACTTATCGTACCACAACTTTAGATGAACTTAATGAAGCTTTTTGTGAGGCATGGGCAAACATTCCTGTCGAAACATGCCAGAAACTGATAATGTCTATGCCACATCGGTGTCAAGCGGTAATTACTAACAAAGGTTTTGCTACTGGGTACTGATTTTACACGTAATAAAATGGAGCTGTTAAAGATATTATAATACTGCAGATTATTAGTTTTGTTTAACTCTATTTTTCATTATAGTTTACTGTCCTTAATTAAATGTCCAGCTACAGAATTATACCTTAAAATTGAATACATGTTCAACCTTTGATATTAAATACTTTTTTCTATTTATTTATTCTTTTATTTACAGCCATTTAAAGCATAATAATCGGACCAAATTATGCAAATAATAGTTACTGAGAAATCAATAGGGTTTTCTATTTGTATGTACTTACATAACCGGTTATTGTTTTTCACTATCTTGCATGTCCCTAATTAGTTGACCACGACTGTATACTATAGCAAAAAAGTGTCGTGACAACTTTTCGTAAGAATTTTTTCCGTCCCCCTTTCACAACGCGCGATAAGGAACTTCGTTCCAATAGGTATTCTTTAAATTCGACTAATGTTCATAGTCATATTTTTACGACAAAAGCCAGCTGGGCAGACGTCTAGTCTTAAAGGGATAGTCTAACTAATTAATAGGTTCTCGTCGTGAGTGTAGATGGTCTATTATGGTAGTGAGGCACTACTTCAAAGTTTTCGTTTTATCTTTTGAAAACGGAACCCTATATATCTTGTCCTCCCAAGAAATATCATTTATTAGGTTAGTAACCGAAGACCAATCAGATAATATTGTGTTAAACCACAGGTACCTAGGTAGGTATAGAATAAAGCCGGCCAAGGGCAAGTCGGACTCGCGCAAGAAGGGTTCCGTAGCATTATGTATAAAAAACTGCAAAAAAAAAAAAAACAAGTTTGTTGTATGGGAGCCCCACTTAATTATTTATTTTATTCTGTTTTTAGTCATTTTTGTTATAGCGGCAACAGAAATACATCATCTGTGAAAATTTCAACTGTCTAACTATCACAGTTTATGAGATTAAGCCTGGTGACAGACAGACATGAACAGACGGGCTGCCGGCAATAGGGTCCCGTTTTTACCCTTTGGGTACGGAACCCTAATAAAAGACTGTGGTTATACTGACATTGCATGTAAGGTTAGGTAGGGATACAGATTACAGATGTACGGGATAGGGTTTCAAATTTCAGTAAAAAAGAACCCGTACAAAATTAAGGTTTCATAATTTGCCCACTTAGCTAGAAGGTATAATTTAATGTACCTAGTCAAATTATGTAACTGATAGTCTATCAGTCAAGGCAACAGTTTTATTTTATCTTGACCGACTCTATAAAAAAGATAGGGAGGTATTAACATAAGCTACCATTTTTATTTTCGTTATGAAGACGATAAAGATTATAATTATAAGCTAATCGATCCAGAGATTTCTTTTCTCTTATTTAAGATAATAAGAGATTTGTAGGTAGGTAGGTACCTACCTACTTACCTTGTCTAGCAATGCACCCGAACAAAGGATTTGTCTACGGATGAATAGACAATATTAATAATGTCTAGGTACATAATTGATTTGATGTTTTATTATAAAATTAATAATGTTTTATTATAAAATAGTTTTCTGTTGAAAAATATTTTTCAATGACAAATTCATATTCAAAAATCATTTATTTCAATAAAATCACAAGGATCACTTTGAAACGTCTTAGGAACTAGGTGAAGCTACGCCGATTCCACGCGACCAAGCCTAGAAGAATCAGGCAACAAACACGGCTTGGGGTCTACCTTTTTTTTAATGATCCTTTTCTTAAAGCTATGTAGAGCTCCAGTGTGATTCCAATCGAACAAGGTGAAGGCTCAAACAAGAATAATTATTAAAAGTACTACTCAAGTACGTAAACAATAAAAAAAAATAATAATAATAATAACTAAAGAGCCTCAGCACAAATTCAAAAAGCAGCACACGCTACACTAGAAATAAAACTTATAGATAAAATCTATTTGTAAAATTTTGTAAAATGACAAGATTTTGTTAAATTATTTAAACCATCGAGCACCAGCTCGCTATCACCTGTCACATCATACTTATAACCAAAGAGCATATAAGTGCTTATAACATTGTCATCGGAACTTGACAAGTATGCAAAGTTTTTAGTTTTTAGTGTCTTTAGTCTTAAGTTTTTAGTGTGTGATTTTAGAGTTTTAGTTCTAGAGTGTCTGTTAAACAGCTCTCCTGACTCCGTCATCAGATCAGCTCACTATGACCATATAATTATTGCATTGTCAGGTACCTATGCAAAATTTCAGCTAATGAGTTGGGGATAACTGCTTCAAAATTGAGTTGCAAGATTCCACCATAACAAACATAGTTACATATTATGTAGGTATATAGTTACACAGTTAAGTAACTATGTACCTATGTAAGCTTTTATTTAACTTGCAATGTATGTATGTATGTAACTACATACATACATTGCTAGTTATATAAAAGCTTGTAAAATAGGATAACGTAACGATAACGACTGCAATCCTACAATACGATTGACATTCTCATACACGTATCTGCTTCAGGCGCTCATATCTTCGTAGATGTCTAATGGGGTAGCCAGTGCTGTGCTGATGTCTTCGCGCGTCCAAACACTATATTTGGCAAATTTTCACATTTTGCTGTATTCACAGTTAGCATTCTAACCGTGATAGGTTAGAAGCTAAATCACGCTATTCTGTCTGTAAAGGCTACCTCTACCTATTTGAAATTGATAATAAGATAATTTGTAAAAATGCCTAAGTCCGGTTCTCGCCGGTTTTATATCATATCTCGAGCTGTTTGCAAATCGTTTTAGTACGAGTATGTTATATCTACATGTAAGTAGGTTTATTTTGTATAGACATGCTAGCACGCTCGAATTAATCATGCTGTCGTGATAGGTAGGTATAAACCAAGTACATTTTGTTCACATCCACGCTGCCGGATCAATGACACTGAAAGCGCGATTGCGAGTAATAATGACAATTTATTATCAAAAATATGTAATTTCATCCTTGTAGACCCCCAGGCGCTCCAACGAGGGTAGTAGGAGGCATATCCAAGCATTAGGTACCTACATTATACATATTTCGTAATTTTTGGACTCACACTGGTCTGATAGGTAGGTACTATAATATACTATACTATAATAGGTCTAGGTAGTCACAAGTACATTCTATACACCTATCTCTACGAATTTTCCTAGTGAAAACCAAATTTTTTCACCTTGAAGGATGTTCAACTTTTGATCTGATTTATTTTTGTATCTGAATGAAAAATCTTCAGAGATATATTATCTTCATTCAGGCATCGTGATTTTTGGAAAAGTGCCAAATTATGAAGTTGAACATTTACCATTTTTGTATGGGCTTTTTTCGATGATAATCGTACAAGCAAGTCGCATGGTTTACTGAATGAACATCAATTTTCTGATTTCGGGAATGCTCTCTATACCTACCCACCTATATGACTAACTAGTGTTTAATTATAAGAGCGATGATGAGATTATGTAGGACACATAGAAATTTATATTTTTTGTCATAAGCTTTCGTAGACGATGTTGTTTGTTTTCGAACCACAAATATTTCATTTCAGATTCAACTCCAAATGTAGGTAAAATAATAAAACACACAATAAAATAAAATAATATTTAATTCCTGTTCTACCCAAAATCTAAGTAGGTATACCTGTTTCTTTCTACCCACATCCTAGAACAAAGGATATTTGTACGGTTAGACTAAACAAGCAAATAATATATCTAGGGCAAAGACCCGGTTGTGGTGCCAACCCCGGTTTTGGTCATTTTCAATTTTGGCAGTCAATAACTAAGCATAGCAGACAAAATCTACAGTTAATACAATTCTTTGTCTATGGTCCGTTTTGATTAGTGACAGTTGTGGTGCGTTATAGTTATGCAGTTGTGTTTAGTTGTGTCAATCAAGTAGAGGTTTACTCTACTTGATTGACACAACTAAATATTTCCTGTTTTGTCTTCACTAGGTACATAGTATAAAGCAAAGTCGCTTTCCGCTTCCCGCGTCTGTATGTATGTTTGCTTATATCTTTAAAACTACACAACGGATTTTGATGCGGTTTTTTTTAATAGATAGAGTGATTCAGGAGGAAGGTTTATATGTATAATAACATGCTACCCGTGCGAAGCCGGGGCAGGTCGCTAGTTTTAAATATTAATAAACAAATATCGCCGGTTACAAAACCTTTGCGATAGATAAATACTCTATTTTATGTTGTTTAAAAATCGTCGTTTTAATTATATTTTTTCAATATAAACAGTTTATTTATAAATTAAAATATTGTTAAAATTCCCACAATTCTCTTACCCAAGGATTACCCTTAACAAGGATCCAATGCATTTCGATAACAAGTCGGTATGTACTTGCATTTTAAATTTCTCTGTTAGTAGACCCATATGAGCCAGGAAGTACCTACCTACCTAACCTAGTGTTATAGTTCTCCTCCAACTTTATCTTGTGTGGTTCATTAATGTAATCGCCTACCAAGATAATGAAACAGTAGGTAAATAAACATGACGTCTTTACAATTATTATTGTGTTTTGTCTGCAACAACAGTTTAAAAACCTCGTTATTACAGACAACACAACTAAACAGGATTCTGATCTAATCATTTTCCGAAAGGTTTTAGCAGGTAATCAGTGCAATGTAAACAAATTCATTGAATGTTGTGTACAAATATGTTTTTACCATAATACCTACACCTACCTACCTACCCCAAGTGTAAGTACCCTCATTAGATAGGTAGCCCACCCCAAGTGATCTGATGGGTCTAGGGTTGCCAGATGGTCGGGATTGTTTTAACATTTTATACAAGTCCCGACAAAATATTTTATTTTTATTTTTATTTTTTAGAAATTATTCTAGATGTTCTGGTCATCCCATCTGGTAGCTCTAGATGGATCAAAAGTCCTCTTTTACTAAATTGCAATGTCTCGCGATGAGCCTAACGTCTCGGTCGTGTCGTGTGTCGTGTCGCATCGTCCTTGGCAATAACATCATTGGTCCTTGGTCGGTAGTGCGGCGGCGTCTGGTCGTCCACGTGTTCCGATTTTAGATCTATTGTGTTCAGAAAATTACAAATGCACGCGTCGAAGTGCTAATCTAGACGCTAAGAACCTACCCACCTTGTTGAACCTTGCTCGCAGGGTGATACCCTGTCAGTGAATACAAAGCCGCATCATACACGCGTGTTCCTCGTGACAAAGATCCTATCAATATCGACAGCAAGATTGTTATTATTGTGACACCTTACTTCGCTTAGTTACAAGATTGTACATTGTAGGTAGGTAGGAACCTATCTAATAATGACGCAAGTGTCTATCCTCTATCATTAAATAATACACATTGACCAGAGCCTCCAGTGGGAAATGGCAATATAGATCGTCAACTCACGCGATGGATGACCCGACTATTACTAGTTTATGTATGAAGAGTTATGGTTCTCAAAGTGACCGCCAGAGGCGCTTTATCGTGACTTCTACAAAAAACAAGTGAATAATATACAATCATATTGTGCCAGTTTTACTTACAGCTGCCGCCTGTTGCCATGTCACATTTTAACGGCTCAAACTTGAACCTATAGGCAGCGATAATATTTCTTCATCAGACCTTCGATTTTTGTCATCAAATGAAGCGGCCCACCAAGTTGAATATTTTTTGTAAAGGCGGTATGTCGATCTCTAATAGTTTGGTTAGGCTCTTGTGTTTTCTAATCAGGGTCACCAGGTACTCCAGATCTTCGATTATCCTAGTTTTTATGGTTTTCCCTTTATGCGGCCATTAAACCCTAACTCTGTACCAAATTTCAGCTCTCTGAGTTTATGGGAAGTACCTACTAGTTCTATTCTGATGATCATGAGTGAGTGAGTGAGTGAGTGAGTGTCTGTCTAAAATGCGAAACTTTTGCTTTCGCTTAACTTCGAAACTAAATGACCTACAGACTTGAAATTTTGGATTTTAAGTATGTGATTATAGCTTACTGAATGACTATAATTTCTGCGTTCTGGTCTTATCCAGAGGTTCTCAAATAGGGGCCTGAAAATGCGGCGAAATGTTTCCAGTAAAGGATGGTACGGCAGTGTTTGCTTCGCGCTCGACTTGGCGGGGGCACTGTCATGCCCCCAAATATAAGATAAGTCGGTTCATCATAATTTTGCTACAATATCCACAACATAAACAAAACCGTAGGTCAAAATATTTCCACTCGTTATCATACCTTCCCAAATATAAACCTACACGACGAATGACGCAACTTCATTGTTTACGATTAGCGATATCTATATAATTTTATAGCTTAAAGGTCTACTAAATGCAGCTTAAGTAAACCATGTCAATTTGTTACTTATTTCCTAAAACATTGCCTATCAGATTGATCGTGATGATTTAAGCCACACGATATATGTATTATCTACTCAGTGTTCCTAACCTTGTAATCGAATAATCTTCGTTAAAAAGTTACGGTATCGTATTGTGTTTTTCGTTTGGTGATTCAGTGTTATTTTTAATGCATCGTAAATACATTATCTATACTTATAATAAATCTGTAGTAGAGAGGTCAATTCTGTACATGAAATATATTTCCAAAATAACTATCAGGGGGTGATTAGGGATCGATACTGATGCCAAAAATGCAATCAGTAAATTTTTTGTCTGTCTGTCTGTCTGTCTGTCTGTCTGTCTGTCTGTCTTTCTGTCTGTCTGTATAACCGTTATAGAAACAAAAACTACTCGACGGATTTTAACGAAACTTGGTACAATTATTTTTCATACTCCTGAGCTGGTTATAGTATAGGTACTTTTCATCACGCTACAATCAATAGGAGCAGAGCAGTGAAGGGAAATGTTGGGAAAACGGGAGAAGTTACTCCATTTTTTAAGCTTCCGTCGCGTGTGGAACCTTAATGGTTAAAGCTACACAGAAATCATGTATTACGGAAATGTTCTCCTTAAAATTATATAAAAAATATCCCACGACAGCATATGTCTATCTTTTATGGTTGACTCACAATAACACGTGTAACTCCCGATAGCTCAGCAGTTCGAAGCTTTCTGATTATAGGTATTTGTCTACTCTTACGTTTATAACACTCTCAGTCATCCCTAATTAAAAAAGTTAACATTATTAACTATTCCTTAACAAAGAATCATAGAAATCGGTATAGAAACACCAAAGTTAAACATGAAATACGCTAATAATAAGCCATCGCGCGTGAATACTGAATCATGCTATAAGGATTATTTTTGTAGGTATATAAGTATAAGGTCGCGAACGCACAGGCAGGCGGCTTGCTTTTCGCCTAGAGGCTAGCGAGTCACCTAGCGAGTAGCTTCGTAAAACGAACATTCTCGAACGTTCGCGACCGGCCTAGCAGCTAAGCGTTAAGCGCGCAGTGCGGCCGGTCGCGAACTTTCGAGAATGTTTATAACATATAACATATATACGTTTATAACACTCTCAGTCATCCCTAATTAAAAAAGTTAACATTATTAACTATTCCTTAACAAAGAATCATAGAAATCGGTATAGAAACACCAAAGTTAAACATGAAATACGCTAATAATAAGCCATCGCGCGTGAATACTGAATCATGCTATAAGGATTATTTTTGTAGGTATATAAGTATAAGGTCGCGAACGCACAGGCAGGCGGCTTGCTTTTCGCCTAGAGGCTAGCGAGTCACCTAGCGAGTAGCTTCGTAAAACGAACATTCTCGAACGTTCGCGACCGGCCTAGCAGCTAAGCGTTAAGCGCGCAGTGCGGCCGGTCGCGAACGTTTGAGAATCGGTCGCCGCGCTCGAAGCGTCTCGCGGCCGAATAAAAAGACGGGGCGGGGCGTCCGAGCGCGAGCTTCGTACCTACAATGTTTGTGGGATACTACGCAGCCGGACCCACCGTGGTTAATAAGGGTTAATTTAAATGCAGTTACAAATCTATGGAATTATACGAATTGTACTCCAAAAATCAGGAATTGTACTAGAAGGGGCCCCGAGATATTTACGTTTGAAATGGGCCGGCCAGGAAGTAGTCTTAATTGTCGAGTGATCGTTCTTGAAGCGATATACGAGGTCCAGAAGACTTCGCTGTAGACCCCAGAGTTTGTACGAAGTGTGATTGCTACAATCAATCCAAAAAACATCGAAAAAATATCGTTTTTCAGGTATATTTTGATCAATACTTTTCCGAAAATACAGTGTCGTAGGTACCGATTTTTCGTCCATTTTGTTCAATATGTCAAATTATTTTAATATTTTTTTAGAATATCCTGTACAATCGTGTGTCCGTGTGTAATCCGTGTGATATCGGATTAAAGAGAGTTAAGCATCTTACCAGAAATAAGTCCACCCCCACCCCACACTAGCGTTTGAACAAAAAAAGAAATCATCTAATGCTGTGAAAAAAAACGTTTTATATAAAGACATTCTGTAGTATATTTAGTATCAGCATTGCACCCGTGCGAAGCCCGGGCGGGTCGCTAGTATTTTATAATCGAATATAATAAAATCAATTCTGCATTTCATTGGCATTTCATAGGTATTTTTTGATTGATATAACTTCAGTAATTAATGGAACATTTATGTGAAGTTTACACATAATCGGTAGACTTTTTATCCAGGTACCACCCGTGCGAAGCCGGGGCGAGCAGCTAGTGCTTAATATTGACTTGATACAACACCAATACCTTTAAGACCTTAATGTACACATGAAATCATAAAAACTTTGAACTTTGAACTTTATTAATTCATTGTCCTTCTTCTCCTTATTATCTAACCTAACATGTCATGATGTACTACGACACTAATGTTAGGTATAATTTATAAAGAGGAAAAAAATGATTATTTCCATGTGGTTTGCATTGATATACCAAAAAAACAGAATACAAAAGCTGTATCAACGAGGAACATGAGCCATATTTTATTTTTGAAAAAAGAACACAATATCCCTTGAAATTAATTGAGTAGGTATCAAAAACTTGCCTTCAATCTCACCCTTGCGATGTCGGGGAGATTATATGGTTAGGTATAAATAAGTAATACGAAACCCTTAAAACAGTGAAAGGTACAAAACAGTGGAAGGTACGTTGTTATAATAACAATACTATTGAGAAAGATAAAGGGCCAGTAAACAGTTACTGCAACAAATAACTAGACATTACATCCTGCTATTCGCAATTTATCTCAACTGGCTTGTAAATACAACGATAACAACAAAATAAAGCACAATAGATGTAGGTACCTAACTAATGGTTGTACATAAATAGTTGGTACATAAAGGTAAGTAAAGTGTTACCACTTATGGGATAGAAATAACAATGCAAAAGTAAATGCGAAGATTTAAATCGTTGTGTTAATGACGTAGGATTACTAGGATTACCTACATTAATATCACTAGGTTAGTATTGGTATCTACCTATCACAATATATCTACCTATCAGTATAGAAACATTTAATAGAACTAACTCTAGCTGTCCCGACAGACGTTGTCCTGTCAAATTTCAATAATCCCATTGAAAAAGGTACTTTCTGTTTTACCCGAACTCTAAGCCACCCAATCACAGGGGTAAGTATAAAAAATACCTAACGACCTATTCTCAGACTTAGCGAATATACATAAAAAATATATAAAAATCGGTCAAGCCGGAGGAGTTAAGTTACAAACACTGAGTTGTGACACGAAAATTTTATATTTAAGTATATAAATTATTACAAATCAAATTGTTTGATTATGAAGGATGTTCAACTAGTGACTGGTAAATGCTGTATCTCATGAACCGTGATATCTGGTTAGTTGAAATTTTCTCTGATGATGTAAGTATTTCCGTTGCGGCTTTAACAACAAATACTAAAAACAGAATAAAATAAATATTTGTAATAGGTATGTATATGCTCCCATACAACAAACGTGATTTTTTTTGCCGTTTTTATAGATAATAAGTACGGAACCCTTCTCGCACTTGGCCGGTTTTTTTATAACTAAAATTTATAGAGTAGCAGGTGATGATTTAATTTGTGGTACGGGTCCCTAGGTACATAATCTGGATGTCATGAAAAAATGCATTGCATTATGCTTATACATATTTTTTATTTTATATTTTTTTTGCATAAGCATTGTCATGATCAAATGCAGTTGCGTTGCGTGCAGCAAATGATCTAATCATAGGTAAGTAGATAAATGGAGCTAGATAGGTATACATTAAATATCCTTTGATATGGCGGCAGTGGGTGGATTGCGATGAAACGCAGTTCCTTAATAGGGTCAATTTGAGTTATTTATATAATTACCTATTGCCGCTTTTAGTCTAGTTCGTCACCATGTGAATCGTTTTGCGTAGCTAATAACAAGCGTAAATTTAAAAATTAGTTAGGTAGGTATATCATATAACTTTTATGATTATGTAGCTAGATACCTAAGTGTCTCATAGTGTCTTTCCTGAATACGGAGGGTATTCAGGAAAGACACTATGAGAACACGCACCCACAGTGGACCAAATCTTTTTTCATAAACATCACTTTATGTGTTGAGCGACACTATGGCGCACACGACAGTGCTCTAGTCACACTATGCAGTGTCGCACAACACGTAAAGTGATGTTTATGAAAAAAGATTTCGTTCACTGTGGTGTGGGTGCGTGTTCACACAGTATCGTTCCTGAATACGTGGGTCACTCAACTCAGTTGCCTATGCCCAAAACAAAACCGAAGCCTTTTCAAATGATACCCCATTGAATACTACTCGTATGTAGGTAGGTATATAACCTAACCGAACAATTGCGAATTCTGAACGCGAATTCCAAATCGGATTGAAGAACAAATCTAATTTTGCAATTGAAACTTTAAAAATAACAATAAAAAATACATAAGTACTTAGGTAGCTACCTAGTAAATAACGATATCATCAATTGAGCACACACCAATGACGTCACAATAGTAGGGAGCTAGATTGGGTTGGGAACTAGTGCATTGAATAATTGAGGTTTGAGGGGAGCTCGCGACCTCGTATACTATTTACCTACGTACGATCTCAACCAGCGGATACATCAGTCTCCATCATAGTTTTCCACTTCAATCTGGGAGTCTAGATAACCCACTTACACAGTTATCAGCTGACTTTATAAATATAGGTTCACATTGAAATTCACGACAGAACAATGTATGGAGGACTTACAGTAAGACCTCAGAGTAGACTTCAAATTTAAAAAGAGTACATAAATCGAACTAATGGAGAAGCGCCGGGTGTCTATGATTTCACCACATGATGTATTGCATTGCAGTACCCATGATACTCGTAAGATTGAATGTGCGAGTGCGAAATAATTTGTTGTTTCAGCTTTTTTTAAGTTACTAGCAGTCCGCCTCTGCTCCGCACGGGAGTAACGTATTATAACGATTTTAAGGGTATTTTTTTACCCAGGTTACATTATCGAAGTTTTAATAGGGATCCCTATTTTTTCAAACAATAAATATGGCCTATGTTACTCAGAGATAATGTAGCATTCTAATGGTAATGGATTTTTTGGACTCTAAAGTCCTCAAATTATTTATTAACACCGTGCAAACTGCAAAAAATTTTTCATTGCATCGTTTCATTGTCAGTGTATGCTCTATAATCGGGTAGGGATAGGGACATAAGAAGATAGAGTATACAGCATTTGTGGACTTGGATTGAATAAGAAGAGTGTGAAGAATCTAGATCATCCAGTGGTTGGAAAGGGATAAATAATAGTACCTATTTATATTGCGGGTTAACCCTATACTTGGCAGGATTTTTTATTTTTGAAATGTTGTTTTTTTATGTCTAAATGATCTTTGACTTCAGCAGAACTAGTAACTTTTTACAACGCCAATTAGGTGTTAGTCTTTAAGAGGCTCCCAGTCGCTGATTGCTCTTTTTCGAAACGAAAAAAGAAATACTTCTGAACAAGCCACATTTCCTATTTTTATAAATATATTACTTCAGGTTCCTACCTAAATTTCTATTAAGCTGAAAACATAATAGCAGAAACTTTTCACGATAAATATATTATTTCAAAATGATACGTTTTACAATTTATGATCGAAATATTTTATATACCTACTATTAAAATCAACTTGTGATTTATTGTTAAAGATAGGTAATATGTAGATCTAGATTTCTATTAGAGTAGATTTTTGATAAGTAATTATACATGATTTATATCATTAATTTATTCGAAAAGCTAAGGCGGAACACGCTTCGACGTGTGTTTGTCGTCATTGCAGCGGTCGGTAGGATTATTTATCGAAGTGATTAAAGATGGGTACATCTTTATTCACATATACTATACATTATAAAATAGGAGATGTGGCTTGTTCACAAATATTTATTTTTTCGTTTCGAACGAAAATAATCGTCGACTGGGAGCGCCTTAAGACCTTCCCTTCGTGCCTAATACACTAGGTCTTATTGATTACTAGCGACCCGCCCCGGCTTCGCACGGGTAGCATGTTATTATACATATAAACCTTCCTCCTGAATCACTCTATCTATTAAAAAAAACCGCATCAAAATCCGTTATGTAGTTTTAAAGATATAAGCAAACATACATACATACGCGGGAAGCGGAAAGCGACTTTGCTTTATACTATGTAGTGAAGTAGCTGCTTAGCGTCAAGGCTGCATACCTACAATAGGGAAGGTATTGGTTCAGAATCAACGGGCAATGAACAGTGATCCACAGCGATGACTATTGATATTGTAGCAGAAATGTTGATGTAACAACTTGATTCATTTCATTATCAACATTTCATAAAAAGTTTAGGTTTTCCAGTGAAAATGGCAATGGGAAGGTGTGTAGGCTGCTATCACAGCATTGCTATTGTTCATCATCTGATGATTAAATTTCGTCTAAATCTGACTTTCCCTCTGACTTGAAAATAAGACCCACAAGTTGACGAGTTCGATGTTGCTGCTGCTGATCTAGCATCGACTACATAGCCTAAGTCGATGTGATATAATATGATATAGTCGATGTGATATAATATGATATGATATGATATAAGCTTGATATTTTTGACCTCTCTCTTTCCAAATTTAAATTAGCCATCAGCGAGGATCTTCGTAATTATTATGATATCTTAAAATAATCTTTGTAATATAGCTTTATAGATTTTGTTTTCATTTTTGTAATTTTGTTGTTTTTTATTGTTTTTGTCTCTATTTTTTACTAACGTTCTTAGTTCTTGGTTTTTGAATATAATATTATTTTCAAAAACTAAGCTATACTATATAAAACTAAACTATATATTTATTGTAATTGGCCACCTTTTCTTCACGTGTATGTTTCAATTAATAGTGAAAACTTAATTGGTTTAAGTTTAACCTACCAGTTTGAAATATTTTAAGTTTAATTGTACTGTTTGTTTTCCAAAAAATTAAAAAAAAAAAAAAAAAAAAGTAATAGCGGCACCTGTGACACTAAAATGTCATTATACCAAGTACTTCGCATCAAACTGACATCTTACATACATTCTTATCTCTATAATTTCTTGACAATTAGTGAAAATTTTATGATAATTGGTGAATTTCGATTTATTAGAGCAACGATTAGAATGCTATCGTCGAAAAAACATTCATATTCGCATAAAAAGGTCTACGACACCTCCGAGTTGTCATAGAGATCTCGCTTCGCTCGATCAAAAATGATAAATGTATGTAATTTTGAAAAAACATAATTTATACGAGTATGGCAATGTAACATAGTAAATGGTGCATAGTAAATAGTAAAGATAAACTTAAATGGCGCTCATCTGGCAATGTGACTTATTCATGAAAAACCAGTTGATTGCATGCCATTGTAATTCTTTTTGGTACATGAAAATATTCATTTCATGTGTAAAAAAAATGTTAACTATTACATATAAACCGTTTTTAACAGAAATACTAAAAAAATAATAGTAATATTTTTTTTTTACCCTGCGGTGCGAAGACACCTGTCACTTATCAGCTATCATTCGCTCTACTTCAAATTGAGTGTTTTTGTAGAATTGGGAGAATCACACACAGATCACCCACTGTAGACATGCATAGCACATCGACAACATAGCCCTTATTTCTGATATGTGGTAATGTTATTTTAGCATAAACCGACGAGATGTCCTCGGGTCACAGAAGTGGTAGGTACCTACCTACTACTGCAGATTTGACGCGCGGTGTGCTTTTTAGCACTAACAGTCTCCGAGCTAAACTGCGGACAGACGGACGGACGGATATGGCGAAACTATAAGGGTTTCTTGTAGACAACAAGACCTAAAAAAAAATTATAGGTGGCTTAGGGTTCCAGTTCCAGTTTCCACTAAAGAGGAGCTGTGCGGTGTGAGCCGTGAATTGACCCATCACAGTGCTCGAAATTTTTATTTTGAGCATTGTCAATTCAATCGGTAAAATAGAAACCGTCAAGTAGGTAGGTACCTACCTATGCCTTAGATAAACAAACAACTGACATTGGTAAGGCCACCGAGACCTGTCCATCTATTAATTATCACTCAAGCTATAGGTATGAAGTAAGTACCTACCTAAGTCCATTATTATTCTAAACAGGTAGGTATTATTAGCAACCTGCACGACTACAAATGACAAAAAGTAGGCAGGTGCAGACGCCATTGATATTCGACTCACCCATCATAATT
The DNA here is from genome assembly GCA_912999785.1 of Hydriomena furcata. Taxonomy (NCBI): domain Eukaryota; kingdom Metazoa; phylum Arthropoda; class Insecta; order Lepidoptera; family Geometridae; genus Hydriomena; species Hydriomena furcata. The sequence goes on from OU538821.1 coordinate 10,389,981, forward strand.
CTAACAACTAGGTAGGTAGGTAGTTAGCTATATTAAACGTAATTAAGATATTACATAATGTAGGTATTGAGATTGGAGTGGAGAGTGGAGATGAATTGAATGAGACAACTTAACCGAATCCGTCAATTCCTATTGAGTAGTTAACGTTTTGTTTGCTTATTGTCTGAGGGTTTTTGTCGGGTAGATAGAACGGAACCCTTACTAGGGCCACTTTGTTATAGGTATAATAGTGTCAACGGTAGCTAATATGGCCGACGGCCCTCACTAAGCTTGCCAACTCCAATAATACGTTTAAACTAACAACAAAACCGACTTCATGTTTAGTTGGGCTCCCCCCTCTGCGAGATATAGGGGCCTCTACCCCGGCTAGCCCTCCACTCGGTGTATACCAATGAAAAGGGCAAGGTCTATAGTTGAAAACCACTATCAATGCCCATAAATTTTGAAGGTTTCTATCGATTTCCCTGGGATCCCATCATCAGATGCTGGACTTGGTAATGGGACCACCTCGGAAGTATAGGCTTTCAAATAAGAAGTCGGTTAAAAAAGGCATTTCCGGGATTACCCAGCTCGATATCCGGGATTTGGGTAGATATTATGATATTATGCGGAAAACACACACACACACACACACACACACACACACACACACAATCTCACATTTTTTACATCCCTGGCCCGCAATTAACGATCACCTCACGAAATACGTGTGTAATGCGAAGGTATTAAGAAATTGTAATAATGTGTACTTAACAAATGACTGGGGCCAACCCGTGGGGGTTGAGAATGTGTGATGCAATGCGTAATGCCATCTATCGGTGCACAGTAGTAATTCTAATGCTATCTGCCAAGCAAGTAGCTCATTTCTCATTTCAATAGTAGTTTTCATTTTTAGCGTTTGACATATTCAGATTCGTGACAATGACAATGATTGCAAAACGGGAATTGACTACTGACACTAATGACTGTAGGTGAAAGTTATGGGAAAGAGTTGCAAGAATAAAAAAAATAGTCTTCAATAAAATCTACAGATTAAATAATAATATTGATACCGAAAAACATAAAGGGTTTCATTCGATCAATAATAGTAACAGTAACAGTCTTGCCCTGTATAACTAGCTGTTGTCTGCTTTTACTACATAAATAAAGTGGGTGATAGACGTACGAGCAAGTACGCGTACTTATGGCTCGCCGACCTTTTTCGCTTGTGTGTCACCGTAAGTACGCGTACTTTAAAACCGCCGCGCAAAATCGTCGGCGATCCAACCGGTCTGAAATCTTGCTCGTAGCTCGTCATGGCTCGAACGTGTGGCAGCATTGCGAGCCGCGAGCCGCCATTTTCAGGCCTCACAGCTCAGTTGGTAGTAACTCTGCCTTCTGCGCTGTAGGTTGTGGGTTCGATCCCCACCCAGGGCAAACATTTGTGTGATGAACATAGATGTTTGTTCTGTGTCTGGGTGTTAATATGTATAATATGTATGTATTTACAAAAAAAAAAAAGTATATAAGTATTCTATCAGTTATCTGGTTCCCATAGTACAAGCTTTGCTTAGTTTGGGGCTAGATGGCGCTGTGTGCAAAGTCCGCCAATATTTATTTATTTATATATTTTTTTATATTTATTTTGTTTCGACTTCGTTTCTTTTTTTTAGTTTTTAAAATGTAATACGATATTATTCGTAAATAACACAAAGCTTCTTCAGTCGACGACATCGCAATACAGAGTGAGTAAGCTTCACGTGTGTCACTAACGTCGAGCCGAGCAAGTTCGCGATCTTAAAAACCGCGTACTATAAGTTCGTACGTCTATCACCCACTTAAACGTTTGTCCAGCGACATTGTCACCCAAGTTCACCCAACACGTATTTGGCGCTAACGTCGTGCGGCTTCGCAGGTCACATCTCCGTGCCGCTTTATTGCTTGACTTGGCGGGGGCACTACCGTGCCCCCAGATCTACATGCCTTTTGACAGTCGCCTGATACGAATTCTACGTGTTAGGCGACATTGCGCGGGAGATAATGTCTCCATATTGCATTTAGGGCCTATTGACATCACTCAAATTTAACGATTTAGTTTAATAATTCTATATCTTCATTAGCTATAGGTAGCAGTTATAGTCTATAACTGCTACCGGCTACCGGCCATGGAATATGAAATGGAATGGAACTATGGGCTTGGAGATAAAACATAAAATAATAAATAGATTTTCTATGATTGAATACATTGAAAAAGATTACGCATTGTCCGTGGCCCGTGGCATTAACAAATCGAAATTGTCTATGAACCCGATTTTATTACCTGTGGAATCTAAGCAATTTGAAGCGTCATAAATTCCTAAACTGACAACACTGATAGAAAACATGGACGAAGGATGGGACGTCCTTTCGTATGGGTTTTCTGTTCAGCAGTAATTTATAATTTCCGGAAATAAATGATTCTATTCTTTAATTTCTTATTTTAAATATTGTTTTCAAATCACTGGTATCCGTTGTGCCCCACGTTAGTTTCAACAGTTGATGGTTCTTGTGCTTTTTTGACGAGTTTCGGTTCCCGTTGCAACTATCGATTTCTGGATTTGTTACAGTGGCACGCGGTTATTTTGTCGTGGAGGTCGGGATACCTATGTGAAACATGATCGATCTAACTATAAAGACTTTGGATTCCCGAAATCACAGCTTTACCGTGGAAGCGGAGGTAAGTAGTCGAATATTTGCGTTGACATAAATTTAGCTCTGATGCCTGCTGCCGTGTGTAGGGACGCCTTATTTGTGATTGGTGGTGGGCCTATTTTGCGAAACTATTGGACATATATTTTGTTACTAAGTGTAACATGTATGATCATGAATCATGCTCAATGCGTTATCCAATGTGTGCCACACCACAGTAGGTATTTACAACTAAAGTCATCTTTCGGCGTCGGCTAAATCTTGGATACAAGAAAATATTACTACTTATTTGGTATTGGCTATAATGTATTTACCTTCTGATTTCTTTATAATTTTGGCTGATAAGTACATACTGTGGATGTTAACAAAGGATTCATAAGACTATTGCCTGGCAAGAAAATAAAGTACCTTCAGCCTGCTTCGCGCAACAAGCTCAGTATGATCTTCAAATTAGCTGCATAATGTTATGATACTCCAACAGATGTTTACTAACTAAAAGATTACAAATAAAACAAGACCAGGAAAAAGCTCTCAAGTTCAGAACATCTCAAAGTTCTCAATAATCACACGCACAAGCTTCATGTGTAGCCGAGTAACTGAAAAACAGTGGTGGTCATATAATTATAAACACCGACGTTCAGTTCTATTTTCATTAAGCACTTATAGATGTATCTGCTCTTTAATGGTAAAATAAAAGTTGAGTGATGACAAACAATGGTAACATTATAAAATTAAAACATTTTATTTAACGTTATATAACTCCAAAAATTTCGATAGATCATTAGACAACTACTATGAATACCTTATCCATAACCGATAAGTACTTAGTAGCACAGCCTGTATTTAGCCTGTGTTGTTTGCTCTGTGTGCTTGATTACAGCTTTACAATTACAATTAAAAGCCTCATTAATTGATTTGTTGTACATATTGTTTCCTGACGGTGATTTATTTCATTGGAAAATCAAACTTTTTTTCATTATAAACAGTCTAACTGTCATATTGTAAAGCAAAGACTAGACTAGTGGTTCTTTCCTAGGAAGCCTTCCACATAATTTCCCTTCAAACAACCACCTACTGACTAGTCTTGTGGACATGTTTCGAGGGTCATCCTGTGAAAATACTTCTTTTTGAATAACATTAGAACCTTTGAAGGGTCTGTCTTAACCAAACGAATCTTAAGCCTATCTACTTGAACTGGTAAATAAATATTTTACCTTCGCTTAATTGCAATAGTAGCACAAAAAGACTACCAAGTGACTTTGTGTTTCTAATTATATGACCACCACTGTATATCTAAACTGAATAAAGCACTGAATCTTCATTTTTATTACAACTGGTCATAAAATCTTTCTCATCTAAAACTTTTCTTTTTTTATTAAAATTTGAAACAAAAACATAAATTTCATTATTTAGATGGTTTGAGATCTGATATTAAATATGACACTACATGTGTATCTCGCTATTGTTAAGATGGATTTTGCTGTCCTTCAATCTGTTTCAAATGTTAGATAAGATAAATAAACTTTTTATTTAGAACCACCAAAAATAAAAAAATAACTTAAAACTAGAAAAGAACAAATACATAGTGGTAATAAAAAAGGCCACCACAAAGAGTATACTTACACAAGGAGTATACTTACATGTTGACATTGTATTCAATACTTTGTGTAAATCCCAAAGCCAGACTTTAAGAGGAAATCCTAACAGCAATATATTTGAAAAATAGACCGTATTTCAAAAATGAATTTCTGTTGCGCTGTGCCTGGGATGCATGTAGACTCCCTTGTCGGCATTTGGACTTTCGGTTGGTTCGTTATGCATAGAGGGTGAGCTGGCTACATCTGTAGCCAGCCTAGTTCCTCCCAGAAGCCCCTGGTGTCTGTCTACACAGGCTTCGAGAAAAGACCTCGGGTTGCCGAGGATTTGTATACGTTGCGCTGCTACGCCCGCGCATTACAGGACTTCGTGGGCAGCCGATTCTTCTTCGGTTAGGTTAGGTTAGGTTAAAAATAAGTATTTAAAAAATATGTTACTGCTCGCTGTGCTCGGGGTATAAACGTATAGTAATCAAATCAATCAAATCATTTATTTATATACAAAAACATGGGTGTACTTTACAAAATGTATGATGAAACCACAAAATTAAAAACTGTGTAGCAGCTTCAACGCTAGCCTCCTTAACACGAAAATAGTTCTGTTTATTAATCTAAGAACCAACTAATTTATATAATAAAATAAAAGTTCTAAGAGAATATAAAATCATAAAAATGTGAATAATAAGCGAGTAGTGAGTATAATAATGGTATAATAATGTGTTTGTGTGTTTGTGAGTGTGTGAATGTGTGTGTGTAAATAATGTGTTACTTTAAGTAGTTTACGTAGGTATGTTTAAGAAATTGAGCAAAGATAGTGTTAACCGGGAGTTAATAATAACTCTTCAGTTTCTTCATATGAGACGGACAGAAGACATTGAAGTTTGCATTGACGTTTGAGTAAAGGGTATGAGTGGCGATAGAGACAACAACAACAGCTCGGACCGAATATTCCTATTTAAAATTAATGAAATCGCTATTTCGTATTCCCCTATTTCCTCCTTTATAGATGGATCAATTTGAATAATTTTTTAAAGAATAATAAAAATACAAATTTGGCTATGCTTGTATGTTTCTCTTTTATTAGGGTTCCGTACCCAAAGGGTAAAAACGGGACCCAATTACTACCGTCTGTCCGTCTGTCCGTTTGTCCGTCTGTCCGTCTGTCTGTCTGTCTGTCACAGGGCTGTATCACATGAACCGTGATAGCTAGACAGATGAAATTTTCACAGATTATGTATTTCTGTTGACGCTGCAACAACAAATACTAAAAACAGAATAAAATAATAATTTAAGTGGGGCTCCCATACAACAAACGTGTTTTTTTTGGCGTTTTTATAGATAATGGTACGGAACCCTTCGTGCGCGAATAATATTCGTCAAATTTGTTTTATGGACGTCTGAAGAAAAACTGGGCAATTTTTGTGATTATAGACAGCTTCTGATTTTAGAGAAAACAAAACATAGGATCATACAGTGGTCTTCATAAATTGTATGGTAGAAAAATATTTATTCTTGTGTCAATAAGTTTGTATAGAAAAACACCTGACTAGGATGCTCTTAATAAACAGTACATAAGTAGATTAAACAAATACTAAATTCACATGCTCCTAATTTGACTGCAGATTCATACTCACATATCACAACTTAAATTCCCATGTACCTACAATAGGCATCTTCTCAGATCTTCAAGTGCTCGGATCCTAGAATGTCCTAGATTTCTAAAGGGAGAGGCCAGAAACACAGTATTTTAATTGTGAACTATTTTATAATATCAGATCATACTGATTTGTTAGGATATTATGTTAAGATAAAGTAGCTTTGCTCAGCTCCATACCATTCTCTAAGCTTAAGTAGCCTCATAATCAGGAAAGACACATGGTAAATACATGCAGAACTTCGAGTTTCCTCAATGTTTTTAACATGTGATGCACAAAGTGCATATTAACATTTTCAAACAGAAGAAAACATTGGTACATCAAGATCAAGATTCTAACATCGTGACAATTGGATCAAAAGTCATGGCACCTTTAACTAAACCAACATGTTTACGAACGTGCAAAATAAAATTTCAATAACTCCACGTGCCTATTGTTATTAATACAATCTTTGTAAAGAATAGCCTTCAAAATATAAAACACCAAGTCCTATTGCTGCGCAGATCAATGTGTATGTATGAGGATTCAGTATTCTGCATATGGCCTTAAAATTTGTTTATTATGCGTAGGGCTGATCTGGCTATGTTTGCAGTGAGTCTGACTACTTGAAAAAGCACAGATATTTTTTGGGGCCTTTTGAGGCTTCGAGGATTGGTCTCAGGGTGCTGGTTATTTGTAGGCGCGCATATTAAGAATACATTTAAGTAGCATGCAGCTATTGCTCGGTATAGATAAATAAATGCTCTGCATATTTAACTACTTGTCTATAATAAAATCCTAATAATTCTATTATTAATGCAAAAGTTTATGAATATATAACAGGATTGAACAACTTGTTAAACTAATGCAAAAAGTGCACATTTGATTCTTCAAGGATTTTAAATGCTAGGCAAGATCTGAGAGGATACCTACTATACTCAGAGATGACAGTTGTTAATCCTATAAATTTATCTATATATGCGCATCAAAACGCGTGTTCAAGACGGTGAAGGAACACATCGTGAAGAACCCAGTTAGTATTCGGTGAAGCGGTTTAGTTAGGCTTATCAGATGTTAAGCGATCAGTTGGTGTGATGACCCTAGTCTAAAGCCAAGTCTATTTCCACGTTCCATAATCAGAGATCTTTTTTGTAAAGAAACAACCAGTGCAAAAAAATATATAAAATTGTGCAATCCGTAATTTGATGATAGATCGTTGTTTTCCTTATTTTATAGAATAATTAATGTCGTGCAATTTTAAAGAGTTTACTTTTGCATGATTGTTATTTTAAACAATTTTATACTAAGCGGAAGATTTTTTCGTGCAATTATTTTTCTACTACTGGCAACAAGTCAGTGACTCTAGTGCTATCGGGTTTTTTTTATATCATTCGTATTCCGTTTCAATTTTTGAATTCGAATTTATTTCTCTTGGTAATGGCTAATTATTTGTGGTTTCTTTAAGGCCCGGCTCACACTCACACACGTATTTCAATGATTTTCAGGTACCGATTTAAAAACCAGGAATTACAATTGTGAGGATATAATGATACAAAATTACTGATAATATATTCATCTTTAATAGTAGATAACAAAAACTGGCCAGTTCTATACAATATTTTCAAAAAAATACGTTTTTACCGTCGCAAGAACCGCTGAAAATGTCGTAAAATGGGGTCTGGTTAGGTACCAATATCTTTAGACCCACAGCATATTTTTATTTGAAAATAATACGAAATTGTAGATTTTATATTTCTCTATACCGCGTGGCATTATCTTGTTTTCAAATAATTTACTTTTTCATTTATGAACAATATAAAATGCAATAAAACTTCTCCATACATTTTTTCCATACAAAACTCACATTCACCTCAAGTCGGCACGTCAGTTAGCGCTCAGACGCGCTCGGGGAAGCACGTCCACGTCACATTTTTCTTCGAATTTAGAGGAGGTCTTACATAATGGTACACCGGGGTAAAATACTGGACATGCAAAACTAATGATAACATTTGTATAATATATTGCCTTGAAGAATTTAGTGCAAGCCACACAGATGAAGGTTAGGTACAATGCATGATTTGTTGAAAGAGTTGGATGATTTTTTTTTGTAGAAGATTCGTTTCATCGTGTTTGGTTTCGAAACAATATGATAATAGTATACGGTTTTACCTTTTTGCATACGTCGCGTCGGAGCAAAATCGAAATAAGCCGATGTTTCGTATTTGATTGTTATTTTAATAAAAATATTAAATTTCAGGAAAATGTGAACCTGATTGTGTCCCTAATTAATAATAAATAATAAAAGCTTTTATTTCCTTGCACAATATAAAATTAACTTAAGTATGTATCTATGCATAGGTATATAAAATTATGTGTAAGGACCGCTTTCAGCGGTAAAAGCCTCCTCCAGCTCTATCCATTTTTCCCGATCTCTAGCGGCTCTGCTCCATGTTTTGCCTGCTACTTTCACGATGTCATCATCCCATCGCATAGCAGGCCTTCCTCTTCTTCGTTTTTTATGTATTGGGTCCCAATTCATAATTGTTTTAGATCACCTCTCATTTTGTAATCTTTGGATGTGCCCGGCCTATTTTCATTTTAGTGATAATACTTTCTGGACAACGTCTTTTGCTGTGGTTTTTGAAGTGTCCCTAATTAGTCCTATTAAATAAATATAAATGTTGATTTGATACATTTCTGTTTTGAAATGAAAGTTCTAAGGTACCATGATCCTTACCTGTATCGTTTAGACCCGATCTACCCTATATTACCAAGCGTGTTTTTTTATACATGGATGGAAAAAAATGATACTTTATCTATAATTGGATTTAGAAAAATTACATAAATTTCAGATTATGAATATAATTTATAATTATTATTTATCTACCTTTAATATTATAAATCTAAAAGTTTGTGCGGATGTTAAGTATGTTTGGATGTTTGTACCTCAATCAGACCTAAACGACTAAACGGATGAAATTGAAATTTGCTGTCGATGTAAATATACCTCTAGCTTATAAATAGGCTATTTTTACACATTATTATTTTACATTATTATTATATCCTCAAAACTATAAAAAGACTCCGAGTGCTGGTGTGCAACAAATCTAGCATTAATCAATTTTGACGACTGATGAATGACTGACGAATGATACGATACGCATTGAACCAAAAATGTTGAACCTTCTAAAAAGGTCGGTATTTGTTATTATCAAAGCAAGGTATAAACCTTGCTTTGATAATAACTGGGGGCACGGTCGTGCCCCCGCCAAGTCAAGCAAAAAAGCGGCACAGTCGTACCATCCTTTTCTCGAAGCAGTTCAGGCCATTTTTTAGACAGACAGACAGACATTGAAATCTCACAACTTTTTACGATAGAAGAACTGATGGGTTTTTGGTTAAATTATACACGATCTGGGTGATATATATGGATTCTTTATTGTAGAGATATAGAACACGACCAGCCGTAACAAGCGAACAGGGAAGAGAGACTGACATCGACAGATTATCTCTGGTCATCTTAGGCTACTTATACAATATCTCACAAGTTAAGTTTACTACACACGAGCATAGTTCCAACAAAAAAAAGACAAAAAAAGAAACTGAGTTGCGTTGCGAGAATTGGCTTTTTATTTTTATTTTTACAAGTTGTTTTTGATGGCATATACTTAGTTTTAAGTACATGATGCAAATAATTAAATATTTAAAAAAAAATAGAGTGTCCTGAAAAATTGTTTAATTCTAAATACTGAAAGTGCTCTTTAGTGTTTCGTAGTTTACAAAAAACCCTTATATTCCCTTAACGTCCATTCGTCCGCAGCTTAGCTCAGATACTCTTAGTACTAGAAATAGAAAGCTGTAATTTGGCATGAATATACATTAGTCACGCCGACAATGTGGTAGAAATAAATACATATTTTCAGATGTTGTTTTTTCTCGCATACTCTCCATGTCTTTGGATAGGACTTAAAAAGTATTGCAGGTTTGTGATGTCATTTAGTACAAATACAATGGAAAATATGAATTTTTAAAAAGAGCTGGTCAATCTGGTCATCTCTTTTTACAAATTCATATTTGATTTTTCTGGAAAGAAAATATTATGGAGGGTTATTTAGTAAAGTTTTACAATAACTGTTTAATTCCAGAACTTGTTGACCCTCGCTACGCGCGGTCTATGGATCTTCGAGATCATAGCTCGCACACAATATTCAAAAGCATACATACATATTTTATCAGTATTTCACTTTCAAAACTTTCTGTGAGTGGTACTCGAAACGTTGACGGTGCCGTCATCGATTTTAGATGACAATAAGTATTTTTATTAAAAATATATTTTTTAAATCAAGCTTTTGTAATGTCTAGTGCTCTAGTTCTCGTCAAGATAAAAATAACGACCCCAAACGCGACGTGGTTATGTTGTGTAGTTGAGGAGTTCCGATGGCTACATCCGACCTCCATCATCAGACCAGCTCGCTAGTACCATAATTTTACATTGTCATTGAGATTGATAGGTATACAAAGTTTTGCCTCAATTCGACTATTTAGTGAAGGGTTCCATTGAACAGCTCCTGACTCCATCATCAGATCAACTCGCTGTCACCATATTATGTATGCAAAATTTCAGCTCAATCGATTGGGGATAACTGCTTAAAATGAATTTGCAAGATTCCACCTTATCAAACATACATACATAAATATGTACATAAACTGCAAGTTAAATAAGAGCTTGTAAAAAAACGATACTTACCGTTTTGTCATAATGTATTTTATTAGTAGGTACCTAACAAATATTTTTTGCACAGTCAAATATTAGTAACTGTGTAGTAGCACTTTACGATTTGTAACCTCTCTTATAATATATGTATATTAATTTTATCTATATTTATTTTCTTTTTGTCAAGTGCAACCTATAAAATTATTAAGTACATACCTACCTATACAAATATGACATACCTATTGCTCCAAATATTTTCAAGTATCAAGACTAGTTATTTAGTCTTGGTAAATGAAGTGTGAAGTAGCTTCAATGTGTGCGTTTGCACTATTCTTAGTGTGCGGCCACAGAATACGACCGAGTACAAAAAATGCGAGCTGTCATAAATTTAACAGCAACCTTAAATTTTACGCGAATGAAACTACGAGGCACAGCTAGTAATACATACCTCGGTATGTTACTATTATTTTTACTACATAGGTCGGCTATTTTTCACAAGTGAACAATGTTTGAGTATCATTGGAAATTACACTTTGACATTGACTTTTCTTGACATTACTTTGTATACAAAAAAGGTCTCTGATTATGGAATGTGGTATAGCTGTATAGATGCGATCTCAAATTGCAACTCTTTGTATCTTATGCATACTTACTTGTCGTCAAATAATGGCGACTGAAGTTTTTTTTATCTTGAAGGAATGTGGCTCATTTGAAAGCTGTTTGCAATATTAGCATCAATGAATGAATAAAACAAATCGTATCTCCGAAACTCACTTAAAATGTGTTTTGATTTTTATAAAGACAATACACAGTCATAATGTAATATCTTTACATATTAAGGCGAGTAATAAATGTTTTTGATGAATGCAGAATCGTTTTTTCTCAATAACCGCAAAATATACAGTTTTGTTTTTCTTGACAAAGATAACTTAAGGATATAATCTAGATAAATTACAGACAGAAACACGATTGGTGAAACTTTTCTCGATAGATTTATTTTCCAAAGTTGGCTCTTCAAAAACACGAGTTTCGTTTTTAATCAAAGCTGTGAATAGCTAAACAGTTTATTTTTATATAATTCGTTAGATAATCATACTAGATAAATAAATTACAGACAGTTTCTTTTTAAATTTGATGGTTATCTCTTTTTCCGTCTTATCCGGGTAGACTCAGCCCATACAAAACGTCAAAAATTTCACTTATCACCTTAAAAAAATAATGTAAAAAGTTTGAATATTATAATTATAATCCCACAAGTTTATTAAAATAATATAACTTGTAAAATTATTTAGAGAAACAAATAAAAAAATAATAAAAAAAAACTAATAGATAAAAACTATTAAAAACGATTTGATTTCTGTTTATTGCGTTATTTTTTTGTGTTTTATTACACCAACATAAATCCCCATATTCTTAGTTGTAACCTCGACTCTACCTTGACTCAAACTTTTTCGAGACCCCTCGAACCTTCCTTCGAAAAGTACCTAGTTTGGTATCTTATATCGATATTTTGGAGGTTCCTCAATAAAAATCTGAGAAAATTCACGGTAGTAGACCATAAAACGAACTTAAAAGGAAAACTATCACAGCTAAGTAGGCGTTACAAGTTTCGAGTTATAGACGTAATAGTCGACTAACTTATGAAACGTATTTGAAGAAGAAATAGTTATTTTTTTTAGTACAAAATACCATTGAATATTACATATTATATCGTTGTTAGCTGTTTTTTTACTTCAGAACTCCGTCATTTATTAAGCGATTAGGTTTTTTTGTAGTTGGAAAAATATAATTCCCTTTTGGTCCCATTATTTAGCTATTTAAACGTAATTATATTTAATCGATGAAGCGTTCATCTAAATATGACCCCATCAGTGTTGTAGTCTAAGGCTAATATTTTTAGGAATAGCTATTGATTAGTATCTCTTTCAGTCTACTGTTGGGCAACTCAAGCTGAAGATCAGGGAGGCGTTGGGTCTTGAGCTTACTCAACAGCGACTCATCTTCTGCGGAAGAGTCTTGCAGGATGAACAGAAGCTTAACGAATGTGGTACTTATTCCTTTAATCCGCTTTTTTTTACAAATTACATTAAGACGAGTAATAAATGTTTTTGATGAATGCATAATCGTTTTTTCTCAATAACCGCAAAACATACAGTTTTGTTTTTTTTTTATGACAAAGATAACTTAAGGATTTAATCTAGATAAATTAAAGACAGAAACACGATTAGTGTAACTTTTCTCGATAGATTTATTTTCCAAAGTTGGCTCTTCAAAAACACTAGTTTAGTTTTTAATTATTAATATATTAATGGTTTTCAAGATAATGCAGTTTTATCACTTACCTGCCTACAAAACGTCAAAAATTTCACTTATCACCTTAATTGAGCTAATGCGTGTTTTTGAATTGATTGTGATTTGTGATTATGAGAACAGTTAATTCCATTTGATACAAATTTCAGGGGTGGACCATGGCAAATGCTTACATCTTGTGCAACGTGCACCGCCCAGTCCACCTACTAGGCGCCGAGAGAGAGAGAGGGAGAGAGAACGTGAGAGGGACTTTATCAGAAGGGCCACTGATGGCAGACTTTCGGGTAGTCCCTTGCAACACATCAGACATCTCTTGGTATGATACAGTTTATAAAAAAAAACAGTTAGGAGTGTCGGAGTTGATCATTCTTTATTGTGATCCAGACTCACCAGTCTTGTTGCACGTGCTGGATTGTGGATTCAACATTGTGTTAAAATTTGTATCGTGTGGCAAACTCTATGGTAAATTTTCAGTCTGCTCCAACCGACCTCGTGGTAGAGCAGCAGACAGCAATGTCAATGACACCGACTGCTGGACGAATGGAGTTCATTCGCCGCATGATCACAGAAATTAGACAGTCCTTGACTGCACTTCGAAATTACGCTGGGTATTTGGTAAGTTCTGGTTGTATTCACAGGCTTCAGGTTTCATAATGCTACAAACCATTAATCACAACTAAAACAAGTCTTCTCTAAAGTAAGGGATTGATTTTTATTGTCATTTTAATCGTGATTTACGCAATATTTTCAAAAGTTACAGCTCTGATTTTATGACAAAGATAACTTTAAGGTTTTATTTATCTAAATCTAGATTTATTTGTCATTTGAAAATGGCTCCCATATTTTTTTGTTTTGTTTCTTCTTCTTATTCAACAATGTTTAACAGATATTTTATACGTATTAGTATATACGTAGACAACAACCTATGTTTGATTGTTTTTAAATAATCCGTTTTTATCATATTTTATTTCTAATCCAGGTGGACTGCCCATACAAAAACAGATTTTTTTAAGTATAAACATAAGTTAAATATTATTTAATAAGTTAAAGAACGTCATATATCAACTAAAAGTTATTTTTGGGAATCGTAAATTTTAGTTAGTGCCATGCACACCGCATTTTTTAAGCACACCGTCGACGCTTGTTTGTGGCGATACAGACGCGTTACGCACGCGAGTCAGACACAAGGACAAAGAGCAATAAGTGGGTCTACAGGCTTCCTCTGACTCGTGTGCGTATTGCGTCTGTATCGCTACAAACGCGCGTCGACGGCGCGTTAGAAAAGCGCGGTGTGCACTGGCACTTACACTCGATCTGGCAAAATAATCACACGCTGAATATTTTTCTTAAAATAATAATCGAAGAACATCATCACATCACATCATCTGTTCACGAGCATGGGTAAGAGCTAATTGGAGTCATTCATATTGTCGCACCTGTATTTTTATCTGATCATGCCAAACCAGAGTTTAAAGGTCTAATACTTTCCCAGAAACTTTAGCTAAGTATCAAACTTAACACTCCCATTTTTTTTTCTGTTATTAACTGCTGATCCTTCAGTTATCATTTAAGTGCTAAATGTAGAATTAAATTGATATTTCTTATACGATAGGTATATGTAAAACTTACTTAATAAGCCCTTATATCTGACGATTGAAAAATCCATCCTTGGCATACAACCCTAAAACAAAAATCTCGTCATAAACCATCAAAAATGTGTCGTTGTATTTTTATTGAGTCTTCATTTGTTCCAGAGTTTTTAAATAGATTTTACTTAAGTGTTATAAAAGTGATCCCTAACAAAGTAATCCAGTGTAACAAGTGCTAACATATGTAGGTATTCGTTCTTCCACCCAAGCTAAGTTATTTACTATACTAATAGCAATGTATATTTTTAATACTCAGTGAGATAATTGCATGGTTTTGGCTCATTGCATGGCTTCATTCTGCGACTGCATAGCGACCTACAATCCTCCAATTTTCATTGACACACGTTCGAGTACTTACTGCATCGAGCGGTCGGCCGCATACAATACTCGTGCAAAATGGCTGCTCAAGCGGCGCCGGGCTGTTCCGTGTATGTTATTCATAATTCAACTGCTCAAGGTGTCCGTGTATGGCCGCCTTTACACAACTGATAAAAACTAGCTCTGTTATGAAGTTCAAACAGTTGGGAACTGTTGGATACTGAGTTATACAGATTGTTTCAAACCATTGAGTTCCAATCATTTCAGTTTGAACATTTAACAATATACAACGTGTCTCTTGCCTCTAAATAAATGTTAATAATACACAACTAATATTTTTTGTAGCTAATATTATTAGTATTCAAACAATCGATCAAGTATTTATCGATATCACTTTGAAGCCTCCTGTGTTTACGTGGTATTGATAACTGACAATTGTGTTGTGCTTGTGTTATGTTCATGGGACTTACGTGTCACACATGCCATTTAGTCCGGTCAAAATATAATTAATTGAAATAACAAAAACTCCAACAGAACTGAATTTTGGTAGAGACCTTGGGTAGTCCAGCAGAAATAAAATGTCAAAAGACACTATAGATCCCATGTGCCCTAAAAAAAATTATTCAATGCAAAACGTCAAATATTCGGTATTTTCGATTTTTGTCGAAACCGGTAAGTTTTATCAAAAATATAACTAAGATAAAAATCTCTAAAATTTGTCTCAATACTTTTTTTTTTCCTAAAACCCACCGTTTTTGAGATATAGCTAAATGTTTAAAAAGTTGTGTTTTTAGCTAAAGTCGGTTAAAGTCCTTCCGTCCGTCCGCCTCCGTCTTTCCGCAGCTTAACTTTTGACATTTTATTTCTACTGGTATACCCAAGGTCTCTGCGAAAATTCAGCTCTGTCGAAGTTTTTGTTTATTGAGTACTAATTTTGACCGGACTACATTGGATATTATTGATACAGTATAAATATATTTAAAGGGGTATAATTGGGACTTTTGTCAGAGAATATAAATTTATTTATTTTACTCTAATTAAATAAAAAATTATTTAACAGCATTCCTTTGAAGTACTCGTAGTAGATTACGGGTTTGTATTACTAGAGTCTAGAGTAGTAGCGTAAAGACACGTTGTATAAAACTTAAGCGTAGTTAGTTATTAAAATAATACCCACCTGTTTGAAATTCGGTTTTTCGATGTGTCACGTGGATGTTGTTGATTAAACTTAGTGAAGCATCCAGATTATTCACAGTGATCACATCATTAATCCTATAGGACTTTGGTAACTTGCTTTTGAATATTTTATGTTTTTTGTGGGATTATAATCTTTCACGAATTCTAAAGGACAAGATGCGAGATCGGGTGATTTTCGTATGGATTGCCGTCAAAGTGATACGGTAATCATACATGATTCGAATCAATTACTATAGTTAATATTACTCTAAACTAGACATTTCAACTACATCCATCATCCCTTCTTATTATGTTCTTGTCGATACTGACCGGTAGTAAATCGAATTTAATTTCCAAAAACTATTTTCTGCTAGCTTTTTATTATTATTGCTTGCATGTCCGTTTATGCATCGTTTGCATAGTAATTGATGTTGTTTGATGTTGATCACCTTAGGGCGGTTCTGGAGAAACCCCAGAAACCCCAGAAACCCCAGCGCAACCCCAGTCAGAACCTATGGACACCGACCCTGGGCAAGCTGATGTGCCGGTCGACACAGAGGTACGTACATAGTCTGATGTTTGTCTCATAAAATCTAAATTTAGATACTATTCCATGTCATGATCTTATTATATCAATCAAGTTGTCACTAACATAGAATTATCTACCATGATAGATTTTTTTTAGCATGACTATTTCTTTCAGCTTAATTATTGTAGTTTTATCAAACTTTTACTGCCTAATAAATAGGATTTTCGACAACAAACAAATAAAACCATAGCGGGAAAGTTTTTTAGATTTACTGAATGACATAAATTTACAGTGAAATTATTTTTTATGTTATCATTGTAAATAACTTACATATGTTCAGACCTATTGAATTGTATCTGGAAACGTTCGTTAATATCTCGTTATAAATAAAATACCTAAAAAAAATTGGGAAAAAAATTATGGGAGGTATAACAGGACGTATAAGAGGAGTTAGCAACATAGCATTTATAAATGTGGATGGTTTTTGAGATATTTGAGCCCGATGGGAATTCCTATCGGGCTAGAACGGATAAAGATCTAACAAGGAAGGAAGAATCCATAATTTATTTATGGACAGCGTTTGAAACAAATCACATAGGTCCAAATCCCTTTAAATGTTTCCTACGTGTTTTTCAAACACAGTCGCATCGCGGTAAACGCACCAACACGCATTTCCAATATAGAGTGGCCAAGTAGGAACGCTCCCCCTTACGGGTATAACATTTAGTAGAAGTACCATATCACTCCCAACTATTCTAATTGTTAAAAGATTTATTTTTTATTTTTGGTTTTTGACCGCTTTTTCGGGTTTTCGGACCAGTGTTTGCCGTGCGTAGATGCTTGCTTTGTGTTACTGCATCTATTATCAAAACCAGGGGGTCTAATAGAAAGCCGATTACAATATCGTAACAATAATTGTGCCAAATTTAGATCGTTTCTACTAAAGTGAGAGCGATGGAACGACCGTCACTACTTTGATTGACAATTTATTTTTTTATGATCTAACAGCAATAAGAATTTGACAAGGAAACAAATGCTACGATATATCGTATCTCGGCTTGCGAAGTAGACCCCCAGTTTCGCAAGATCTTACGAGGAACTGCTTCGCGCAAAATTTATCTAATTCAATTAGATCATTTATGTTTATAGACTCAACTTCTAAAAACTGTAATAGTAGTTCTTATTTCACTGAAGGTTACGTAATTATGTTATATATAAATGAATTTTATATTATTCATCAACGTTACTTAGCTTGAGTGGGATTCATAACTCGCAAATATATATATCTAAATAAGTATAATAATCGTCTAAAATCAATATGCAACATGTTATAGCCTTGTCTAATAATAGCTTTAGCTTTTTAAAGATATAGAAAAAAAATAAACAAAGATGTGAAAACTTCGTATAGAATCGTTTGAAACTAGAATCGTAAATCTTGTTTCATTCCCGTAGCAAGTGCATCGAACTCTCCCCCGCCTCTCAAATACTCCCGGTACCAGCTGGCAGAAATCAATAACGTACATGCGCAGTACATCCGAAACGATGTCTTCATGGTCTGGTTCTAATTAATTTATGCATTCAATGAAATATCGTAGGACTTCAGATCAAGCAACTACAATTAACGTATGAAAAAAGATCAGATTGTTTTTTTACTCGCTTCAAAATAAGGAAAGCATTGATCGCGAGATAAAAAAAATATGATATTTAAGGACTCGAACTATTCCAAGTTTCATCTACGCCTCATTTGCTACCGCGTAATTTAACTTCATCCACAAACATACAAATTCTCAAACATAAGAACAAACTCGTACCTGTTGAAGGATAATAATGTTATATTTTGATGTTTTGTTTTGACTGAAGTTACGCGTAGATGGTTAATTAAACTTAGTATAGAAGTATTGATTTACATCATCAATGGGGTTTGAAAAGATTTTCCCCATATTCTTAGTTGTAACCTCGAAACTACTTCGACTCTACCTTGACTCGACTCTTTCGCCCCGCAAACTTTCTCTCGATAAGTACCTCATGATTGGTATCTTAAATGGATCTTTTGGAGGTTCCTCAATCACGTCATTACGTCATCAGTCCGAGGAGATTATCATCAAAAAAACCGTTACACGCATGCGTATCAGAAGCTGTCGGAAGGTACATCTCGAGTTGACAATTCTGTTGACTAAGGAATCCTCGACTAGCGCAAACTCGAGGTAATTTTATCAAATAAAACTACCAAAACACGGTGTCGAGGTGAAGATATTTCGAGGTTACTAGTAAGAATATGTAGATAAATCTTATTTGATATTTTTTACTCAGCCAGTCAGCTAGTATATTATTATACTAGCGACCCGCCCCGGCTTCGCACGGGTGCAAAGCTGATACCAAAATATATTACAGAATGTCTTTGTATATTCGTTAACAGCATTTATTTTTTACATTTTTACTTATTTACTATGTTAATATACATATAAACCGTTAAGTTAGCCGACTTTTCTGGCAGAGGCTTTCCTAGCGGTCTTCTACCGCTGATAGTTGTCTTACTAACGCACATAACGAACTTATATCTGATTAATCAAAATGATCAACCTTCAAGTGGTAGAATAAAAAGGTGGATACCAACTAAATACTTTTAAATTTTAGGGCCCTTATGTTGACGATGAGGAGGAGGCAGCCGGTGGTCGCAGGTGAGTACAGTCAGCACTGAGATTGAATATAGCATATAGGAGAATTAAAGAGAAAGCTCTTTGTAGAGCCACATTGTACATCAAATTAGAAATAAAATAACCTAGCGTTAGTCAAAAGCTTTTATATAAAACTTGATATTTATGGACGGTTGGAGATGTATTTGTAAATTAAATAAATGGGTGAGCATGAGTCAGTGAAATAAAAAAAAAAATAAAAAAAAAACATTTTTGACTGACTTTTGGTTCTGCCCGATTTCTATATTAAAGCGATGTAATCGGTGGGATAACAAAGTAATTTTGCTTTATCTGTATACGGACGTAGGCCTATATTTTGTAAATCTTAATGACGTAATTACAGCAGAGACCGTCTGCGTTACTCGCGACCACGTGACCTCGGCCAGCTGCTGGAAGAACTTGACCAACTCCACGAAGACTTCGCGCCGCACCGCAGGCAATACATTAACACGCTTCGCAATCTTACTGTCCTCCAGGTATTAAATAATAACTTTTTAAAAACAAAATCAACAATTGTCCGAAAATATCAATCAGTTCTATGGCTATTGAAATTGCAACAGTTGGCTGAAGATGTTATTATTTGATATTATATTTTTGTTTAATACCCCTGAGGTAAACAATAAATAAAACCGGCCAAGTGCGAGTCGGACTCACGCACGAAGGGTTCCGTACCATTATCTATAAAAAACGACAAAAAAAAAACACGTTTGTTGTATGGGAGCCCCATTTAAATATTTATTTTATTCTATTTTTAGTATTTGTTGTTATAGCGGCAACAGAAATACATCATTTGTGTGAAAATTTAAACTGTCTAGCTATGACGGTTCGTGAGATATAGCCCTGTGACAGACAGACGGACAGCGAAGTCTTAGTAATAGGGTCCCGTTTTTACCCTTTGGGTACGGAACCCTAAAAATCATTCAAATCCGTTTAGATGGCGGAGTTACAGCATTGGATACGTAAAACATATATACAGCTTTCTTAAGAACTCGGTTAGAAATCGGTTGAAAAGAAGACTACTAGTGTACATTGATTACTAGCTTCGTTTGCGTCGGCGACTTCGTTTGCATAATCAGTTACAAAACTGTCCGATGTTTGCTCAAATCAAATCAGCCAATAAGGCGGATTACAACAACCATACGAAATATCCTTACAAATATTCGCATTTATAATAAAGATAGATTGCAATATTTGGTACCTAACTAAAGTATTAAATTATGAACAGTATCCGGAAAACGAGCGGGTGGCTCGTCAGCGCATAGTGACACTGATATGCGACATAATGCACAGCTTCGCGCATAGCTATCATGCGATCAGCGACATCACCTTCCACGTGGGCCAACGTTACCCACGCCTCACCTCCGAGCCTCCCTCCACTTCTCGCCATCAGCTGCCGATGCAGGTAACCTAGGCAAATTTAACAGCCTGAATCTATAAGCTCTGTAAAACAACAATATGTATAATTAAATCAATAATGTACTTTAGGCTCATATCAACGTGGTCACTTCCGCTGGTCGTCGCTCCATGTCAGGTGACGCTCGCGCCTCAACAGGCAACATTCCTGGCCTGGCCGAACAGGCCGCGCGGGCTGCCCAGGCCGCTGCCATGGGCGTCAGGACCTACCGAAACGTGCACTCTTCTGCCATCGCTGATGCCGCCGCACACACTGCCGCTGCCATGGCAGCCGCCGAGAGACTCGAGGCACAACAGACTTTCAACAGTCGCCGCGGCGCTAATGTTGCCGCTGAACGTGGCCCCAATGCCACCGTTAACCGCGCAGACGCCGCTGAACGTGCCCCCAATGCCACCGTTAACCGCGCAGTCGCCGCTGAACGTGCCCCCAATGCCACCGTTAACCGCGCAGTCGCCGCTGAACGTGCCCCCAGTGCCACAGTAAGCCGCGCAGAAGCCGCTGAACGTGCCGCCAATGCCGCCGTTGAACGCGCTGCCGCCGAACAACGCGCAGCGGCCGCCGAACGCGCAGCCGCCGCCGCCGACACGCCAAACTCCAACGACACCCCAATCTCCAACGACGGTTCCGCCCATCTCGAATACTCAGTCGAGATCGAGACCTCGGGACACATTGCCATCCCGATTGACGATAGCCTGCTCAGCGGGCTGGCAGCGGTTGCGTCCAACCTGCACCAGGCGCAGGCTCAGGAGGACCTAGCGGCGGCAGCGCAGCAAACGACGACTCAACGTCCCAGCTCGATCGAACCGCCTGAGCTGTCTGACTCCCCCTGTATGTCGTACGAGATGGACTCATCATCCGAAACGTCTCCAGCGTCGTCTGTGTCTTCTACTCCGGTTTTGGGTTTGAACCAGCCTGATAACTTACCAACAATCTTTCCGTCGACCATGCCGTTCTTTCCGGGTATGGCGAGCCCGCTGCCCGGCCTCACTCGAAATATGGATCGGAATCCTCCTGTTGGCATCACGGGCCGCAGCTTACAAGAACTAATGCGCGAGCATTTTGAAGATCAGTTACATGCGTCCGCCCAACTCAACTCGCGCAGGGCCGAGCGCGCTAGAGACGCCACTAGAGAAGCCACTAGAGAAGCCACTAGAGAAGCCACTAGAGAATCCACTAGAGAATCCACTAGAGAAGCCACTAGAGAAGCCACTAGAGAAACCGCCGCAGACCCAGAACCGCGCCCTCAAGTTCTCATGGGTAACATTGTATTTTTTTCACTTGCAATCAGTAGTCGAAGTAGCTAGTTTACGAAAAAAACCCTAAAAGAGATAACAACTTTCCTTCCTATAAATCGTTACCGTTTTAATTAAAAAACATGATAAGCTTTTTTGTTTTGGTCTAAAAAATGGCTGTATTGCCGATTCTGTGGGATTTTGGACTACAGATAAATTCAAAATAGCATATAATATGGTTTTCCTCATTTTAGATCTTGAGAATCTGCTGCGCGGACTGACACACGGCGGTGGGGTGGAGGTGGTGATGAGCATGGAAGAGATGCCGAGCGGATTCATACCCGGCACTATTGACGTTGAGAATAATACCGGAGGTAAATTTTATACTACATAGTTTTAAAATTAAAATTTAAGTAACCAAAACTGATTCTGTAATTTGCTAAACGATCTGTAATATCGCTTTGCTGTGTAAAGGGGAATTTATGATGATACACTTGGATGAATAATAATGACATCCAAGGACACACCCAGTTAAATTAAAATAATAGTAAGATAAGAAAAACAATAGGATCACGACTGCAACCACCCCCAAGTACGCACGGTAAATATACCCACAGATCTCCAGGCAATCAGATGCCAAAAGGGGTAAACAGAAGCACGTATAAACATTATATTTGGCACATGCCCACATTTTGCAGTAGATAGCATTCTATATGAGACAGTTAGCAAGCCCATCGCCGCTAATTTATCATAATTTTTAATTTGTATAATGTAATTGAATTCTTTTTAAACAGTGTATGTAACACCATTAATCCCAACCCCGGGTGGAGTTGCACCGACAGCTGAAATGCTACACAACGTAATTGCTAATGTTTTGCGCCAAAACATTGGGGACGCCCTAATACAACCAAATCTTGTTACTGCGCAAGTCCAAGATCAAGCATCAGGACAACCAGCAGGGCAAAATCAGAGGCAGACCCGGCGTCAAAGGACTGCACAAAGCCAAGCGTCAGCGCCTAGGCAAGGGCCAACCCTTAATCAAGGGAATAACCCTACTCAAGGACAAACCCCTACTCAAGAAGAAACCTCTAATCCAGGGCAAACCCCTGATCAAGGACAAACCCCTCAAGGGCAAACACATAGTCGAAGGCAGAACCTAAATCAAGAGTCAACTACAAATCCAGGGCAGACTCAAAGCGAACATTCAGAGTTTAGACAGGATGGTAATGCTGGGCGCCGTCCCCGATGGCGAGGTTAGTGCGATCACTCATATGAGGAAACCGAAACCACCTACTGAAAATGCCATGAAAGTTGTAAAATCGATAATACACACATATAAATTGTAATTTTAAATATTGTTTCATCTCGCAGTTACCATTACAGCAACCAATTTGAAAAGTAGGTAAATAAAATAGGCATGTCATCAAAAACATAACTAGTAAAAAAAACAAGTCTCGCAAGTCAATTCTTCTACTGTAAAAGCTGTGAGATCCATTTAATAAGTACCAAGTCGGTTAATTTATTCAGTCCCTACTTATGGGCCCTTCTGTCTTAAGTTATTACGTAATTAGCTAACCTAACAGCATCTTATAGTACAATATTAGTAGTCAATATTAAAAATCTTTATGTTTTAAATAAATAGATTGACTGTCGCGCTGTGCCTGTGATATCTAAGTATGAGTGGAGAATAAAAAAGTCGAGAAAAATAACAAAATAGGTAAATCCTCGATAAATACTTCTATCAAAAACGTATTTCATTTTTTTGTTTTAGTCCCAGACTCGCAGCAACCGTATCACACCACGAACGAGCGTGCGCATTCGTTTGCCATGGCTTGCATGGTCTACGATAGATACCTGCACTGTGACAGCTCGCACGCGCGCCGCCATTTGCAGGAACGTAGGTCAGTTGAATCGAATTAGAAACAAGAAGATTAGGTTAAAGTCACCGACGTAGCTCCAGAGGAAGATAAAAAGTGAGAGTGAAAAACTAACTGTGTTGGCCATTGTCACAATGGTTCTCCAGTGGAGCGTCGAGTGGGCCACGCACCGGAAGGCGCATTTTGTGCAGAGACATTTTCGACACAGAATCACTCGTTCTGGAAATATATGGACATACTAGCTGTCCCGTCAGATATTGTCCTGCCAATATGCTATTCAAAATTGGTGGAAGAAGGGTGAAAATTAAGTTTTTTTTGTGACAAATCATTAAAAAAATCATTATAAAAAAAATTGGCCCACCATTTTTCTTAGGGGTATAAAAATTGTTCACGAAATGTATAAAAATAGTTTTCTTCTCAGTCCTAACGAATATACACAAAAAAAACATAAAAATCGGTCAAGCCATTTCGGAGGAGTTTGGTTACAAACACTTGTTTTAGAATTAAATCTTCAATGACCATGGAATATACATGCTAGTTCCTTTTAAAAATGCTGCTATCATGCTTCAATTTATAACTGATTCAGTACCAAACAAGCTATATTTTTTTTTGATGAATGTAAAATAGTTTTATCTCAATAACCGCAAGACTTGCAGATTTATCTTTATGACAAAGATAACTTAATAATCGTACTAGCTACATAATTGAAAAACACTTTCTTTTTAAGTTTGATGGTTTTCAAGATAATGCGGTTCTATCACTTTTTCCGTCTTATCCGGCTAGACAGCCCATACAAAATATGACAAATATCACCTTAAAAATAAATTGAAATGTTTCAGAGAGCATTACCAAGAACAAGCCGAGGCACAAGAGCGCGCGAGGGCAGCGAGGGCGCCTGCGCTTGAAATTGATGTACTTCTCAACAGTAATCCTCGATTCACTCGGGTACCTATTAAATATTCTTCTTAGTATTAATAAAGAATATAGGCAAATTTTGAATTTGAATTGAATTTGAATTGAATTATTTTATTATATTACAGCGCCACATGATGACCATGATGCGTCTACTCGGACGCCGTATTGGTCGTGAAGGACAATTGAACGCTTTTATGATCACCATTGTAAGTTGGTTTTCTAACATTTTTTATTTGTTTTTTTTTCGAAAAACTTACTTAATTGATGATGAACTAGACATTGATATTCTTTATACAGGATGTATTATGACTACTTCCGGAAACAGAAACTGGATGTTCAGGCCACCTTGACCTTCCTTTTTTCGATTAAGTATCGAAAAAAACACGAGTGAAATTATTTAATTTCATATTATGGTACTTATTCAAAAACGCAAAGTTTAAAAAAAAAGTTTTCGTTTTGGATTTAGTTTATTAAATTATTGCTTTATATAATATGCTTTATACAATGCAGGCTCATTGCCATTATCTTAGGATTATAAAACAATACTATTTCATCTTTTCGCATTGAGACAAAGACTGTCTGTAAGTTGATCGTTTAGGATGAAGCAATTTGTTTATCTCTAGGGGCATTGGGTTTTCTGTTTTAGGTAGAAGTCTATTTTCAACTGATATAATATAGTTCCAACAATATATTTTACTTAATCTTGCAACGGGAACAACATTTTATTGTATTCGTAAGACGGGTTCTCTCCTACCAACATTGTATATTCATGCTTCAATTAACGGTGTAACCTAAATTTGCACAAAACTACAGTCAACATGGTTTTTTTGTTAATGATAGTTATGTAAGTTACGTTATATTCGGGTAACGGTATACGTTTTTTCTTATAATTTACGATGTAAACTAAAGTTATTTGTTTTCTCAGGCCCGTCACTTTTTCTTGAATCCGCTGAACGAGACACCCAACGATCCGACTCCGATGCCGAGCGAGTTTCCATTCATCCGTTTGCAGCTACGTGAATACGTGCAACGTTTGCTGGAGCGCGCCATCGAGACCGGTGGGCGCGCAAACACTTTTGAGGCGGTCACTGAGCGCGTTATTGCTCAGAACCTAGCCTTCCTGCGCAGTATAGTAAGTAACACACCCTATTTGTCGTTCAGAACCGTTAGATCATCTCTAAAGTTATTTAGTAGGACGATAAATTTATTTAAAGCGCTATATGACGCGAACTTGGGGGTCTACTCGGGAACTTAAAACGAAATTTCGTGACAATATTCGATTAAAAATTACATCGTTTCGACTAGTTTGAACTGATTTGTAAGTAAGATTACGTACATCGAAGATTTCAAAAGTAATTTTCATATTGAACGAAATTCAAATTTCTGTTTCAGTTTCCGAGTAGATCCCCTGTACTCAGGGAAAAGTTGTGGGTTCAAATCCCAGGAGTTTACCTATCTGGTGGTACTAGAGTCCAGTTAAGAAGTCTCTAGGTAGTCACTGAACGTGACAAATGCCGACAGTGATAATCATAATTGCACGGCAATCCATTTAAGGGGCTGTATGTCGACGATTGCTCTTTTTCGAAACGAAAAAAGAAATACTTCTGAACAAGCCACATCTCCTATTTTTATAAGTTCCTAAGTACCTAGGTTCTTTTAGTTTCTAGGTTCTTTTGTTACTTCAGGTTCTCCTACCTAGATTTCTATTAAACTGAAAACATAATAGCAGAAACTTTCACGATAAAGATATTATTTCAAAATGATACGTTTTAGAATTTATGATCGAAATATTTTGATACCTACTATTAAAATCAACTTGTGATTTATTGTTAAAGATAGGTAATATGTAGATCTAGATTTCTATTAGAATAGATTTTTGATAAGTAATTATACATAATTTATATCATTAATTTATTCGAAAAGCAAAGGCGGACCACGCGCCGACGTGTGTTTGTCGTCATTGGAGCGGTCGGTAGGATTATTTATCGAAGTGATTAAAGATGGGTACATCTTTATTCACATATACTATACATTATAAAATAGGAGATGTGGCTTGTTCAGAAGTATTTCTTTTTTCGTTTCGAACAAAAACAATCGTCGACAGGGAGCGCCTTAAGCTTGATAAAGTTTTCATTGAAGCCACTTCACGGCTATGTAAAGTTAGATTAACTGCGGTTATTTTAGATTCATTATGCCGTTTTCTGTTTCTTTGCTTAGAGAAAGTAAGCATTAGAATCCACATATTCATCCGTGTTCAGCTTAACAGGATCAATGATTTATCTATTTATATTACCTTTAGTTTCCCTATTTTTCTCACACATGGATTTGCTTCTGTTGTAAAAAACAACATAGCAATAAGCATCAGTAAATTTTAAAGAACGTGAGTGAATTAATATGAGTAATATTTTTTTTATATTTTTTTTATATTATTTATGATGCAGAATCGTTTTTTCTCAATAACCGCAAAACATATAGTTTTCATTTTTTTATGAGAAAGATAACTTAAAGATTTAATCTAGATAAATTATAGACAGAAACACGATTGGTGAAACTTTTATTTTCCAAAGTTGGCTTCTAAAATACTAATTTATTTTTTACTCAAAACTGTAAATAGCTAAACTGTTCATTTTTATATATTTTGTTAAATACTAGCCGCAAAAATGAAAGACAGTTTATTTTTAAGTTTGATGGTTTTCAAGATAATGCGGGTTTAACTCTTTTTCCGTCTTATCCGGGTAGACTCAGCCCATTCAAAAAAACAAAAATTTCAAGCATTACCTATAATAATAGAATCGGCATCCGATAACTGTGCAAAATGTATTTTGATTTTGGACAGCCAAGAGAATACGTGCCGCTCATGGTAGATCTCTACATGCAAGCCGACGGGTACGCAGGTGGTGATTCTTTTGAACCCATAGCGGATCAGCTCGTCCAGCTACACGCGGATTTCATTAGCAACATGGTCAGTGCTTCAGCAAACTATGGTAGTGGGAGAGTTTACCCGCAGCTTTTTGCAGGGAGCACCTAAATAAATCGCCTTGAAATCGGCTGGTCTGATTTGCCGGTCTGCCAATTTGTTTTAGTCGAATGACCGCCATTTTGTGTCATATGAATTGAGATTCGTGGTTTCGCTAGCGCCATAGCTTTCTCGTTCGGGTTTTACTGCATGGAACGAGGTGTCATTCATTATTTGACTAAACCGTTGCTCTTGATTATCCACTTCTGATTCTGAGATCTAATCAGAATCTGGTAAACAGACTAATCAACGGATGTGACATGTAGGTGGATGCGGGTGGCATGAGAGAACAAAATTATACAATATTATCGACATGAGAATTGCGCTATCATATGCTATAATTACTTAGCGCCGGGACTTCCGCAGTAGAGCCGTTACTGCGCTGGTCACGTGGTATGCGGAATATTCATTTACTGCGAACAATATACGTTGTGCCCTTATTAATAAGCTGTATTATTCCAGGGAAGAATCACGCCTATCAACCCAGACATCGATCCTATGGCGTCCCTGCGTGTGATGACGCGTTCCCGCCTACCGGCCATCATCGCTTGCGTTATGTCGGAAGCTTCGAGTGACATGTTCGCAGCGCGTTTCTACAGCGTATTTGCGCGTTTCTATACAGATTTGTGCACGCTCTTCCTTTGCTTCTGCGTTGACGGATTCGAAGGGTTGCAGCTTGTTAACGATGCATTCATAGTAAGCGCATATTCAGACTGTTTATGTTTATAATGTAAGTTTTACTTTCAGAGGATCATTTCTCAATTGTTAAGGATAAACATGAAAGTGTTTTCAAAGAAGCAAAACGCGGATGCTTTGGCAATTAGGATTTAAAACAGTTATTTTCTAATAGATCAATTAAAATAGTGCGCTAGTTTTAGTGCTGTTTTAGATTCGTGTTAGAAAATGCTTCTTTGAAATATCTTCCAACAAGTTGAGAGCCGTCTAATGCAGCATAACACAATCTGATTTTGCCATTACTATATTCAACAGTTCAACGGGCTATGATCAATATGTGATAGTAAATGGTTTTTTTTTTCAAACAGTCCGGTCTCACCGAACGCTACGAAGAGCCAGTGCGCGATTGGCTGCTCACTGTCGCGCGTGAGAACCTCCTTGCGGTCCGCAACAGCCTGGAACCTAATATTGACAACAGTGCTCGTCAGTACTTCCGTCGCGCCGACGGCTCCATGCCTCCGCTAGCTGTAAGATAAATTCCACTTCCGCCAATTTTTTTTCCATTACTAATAAACTTTTATTATCACTTAACTTGATTGCAAATTGTAAGATACTAACTCTACACGCGCAGATTACAGGCACAAATGGCAACTTCGTTTTATAGAATAATATATTTACCACTAGATGTATATAATCATTCCCTGACCTTCTAATAAACGCACAGCCTAAACTCAGGTCTCAGAAAGCTGGAAATTTAAAGGGGTAATTAAATTTATCCGTTTGGGGGTGCAGTGGAAACTGGAACTTTGTAAATCAATAACTTCACGCGAATAAAGTCGCGAATATTCCACTCGTTATTGATAAGAACCTGCCAATGAGATAAATTCATAGAATAGTTTTTTGGTTTGCATTGATAAATAATTTAAAATTATTACTGTAATTTAAATAGTAGTGAGTAGATTTATTTTTGTTTAACGTTAATCACTTTAAGAGCGGGCCTACCAGATGTCCGATAAATACGAATCGCTTGTCCCAGTGCTGCCACTATCATGCGCGCCGTGAGGACCTACCTATTACGGTTGTCGAAGGCGAGATTTTGCCGCAAATTTGCGAGCGGCACCGAGTGCTCATGCCGCTTGAACCGTCGTCGCCGCTTGACCCGCCGCGCTATGGATTTAACAGGGTACGAACATAACCTTTCAAGAGTTTAGGTCATGATACAGCCATCAAGAAAGAAAAAAAGAACAGGTTTATTTGGCGTCAACATTATCTATAAGCTAAATAACAGTGTCATAATAACAATATTGTTAGCAAAATTGGTCACCGCTCAGCTATATACTGCAAACGCAACAGTTTTGTTGCAGCGCTGATTTTCAGTGGCATTAGTTCCACTAGATGGCGTTAGGTTTGCTTTTTTATGTAATACTAATTATTACGATTCATGGGTAACAATGTTGTTGTAACCAAAGTATTTAATATAGTTTTTCCCAAGATTTTGTTTATGAAAGAAAAGTTAGTTATAACGTATTTTATGTAGGTACGGGTATCTAATTATATAAAACTCTTGCGTTATTGTCTGACTGACTGATCTATTAACACACAGCCTAAACCACTTACATAGAAACTTGAAATTTGGAGGGTGTATTCCTTTTGGTGTGTTGGGGTTAAATTCAACCCCCAAAGGGGTGCAGCGGGGGTTGAAGTCTGTTTTAAAATAGTGCGCCGTCTGAAGGCTCCTTCGAAATAGTTGACTGGAAGTTGTAACCGGACATATTTGTTTTAAGGAGAACCGCACCATACCTCCTTCTGAAGCACATGCTTTGGGGCTTGAAACTTCTGTTGGTAGTTTTGAAACAACTTCGAGGAACGAGTCGCGGAATGAGTCGCGGATTCACCGGAACCTCAGAGGCTCGAGGGACGAGTCGCGGTTGCACAGACACTCGAGGGACGAGTCGCGGTTGCCCAGAGACTCGAGAAACGAGTCGCGTTTGCCCAGAGACTCGAGAGACGAGTCGCGGTTACCCAGAGACGCGAGAAACGAGTCGCGGAGAGACTCGAGGGACGAGTCGCGGAGAGACTCGAGGGACGAGTCGCGGAGAGACTCGAGGGACGAGTCGCGGAGAGACTCGAGGGACGAGTCGCGGTTGCACAGGGACTCAAGGGACGAGTCGCGGTTGCAAAGAGACTCGAGGAACGAGTCGCGGTTGCCCCAGCGCAACAGAGACGAATACAGCTCCGCCAATCCCGAGCCAATCGAAATTAGGACCCGGACGACAAGGTAATCCTTCAATGGGTCCAAGCATTACATTTGTTATATGCCCACGCTTGGCAGCAGGAAGCATTCCTAGCGTGATAGGTTGCAAACCAATTGCGCTTCTATGAATACTAACTGTTTTTATGATGCCAATCGAAAGGGTGAATGATAAGGATTGATACCTTTTAAATAATATAGTATCTGAAATTAAAAAAAATTATGATAAACAAAACACTAACGGTGAACCCTTACTTTACGTACGATGTCATTAAAGAAAATATTAAAATGGGTTTTGAAATATTTCAGGGAGCAAATTACCACTCGAGAGCGCCCCAGAGTATATAATGGACGTGCCCCAGAACTTGAAACCCTTGTAGCTGTGAATCCTCGATTCCAACGGGTATGTATGATCTACTAAACCTTGAGACACGGTAAATGACGGAACTAGACTCCACCTACTATCGTCATGTAGTCCAAATATACCGTCAGCACTTCAACGCATGCTATGCTTGAGATACTTGACGGTTTATTCGAATGTGAATAAAATACTTTTCTTTGAAATTGAGTTATAATTATGCAATGTTTCAGCGCCACATGACTGCCGTGATGTGTCTGCTCAGCCGCCCTGAAGGCGAAGAATCAGAATTGCACGCGTTCATGCTTGCTGTTGTAAGTAGCAAATTTTTTTATCATTTTTATAGAGATACTAGATGTTCCAGAAAATAGCTTTCAAGTAACGTAGCACCATTCTAATCTATTTTCGAAACTATCATGACTTATAATTTTTAATCTCAATTAATTGCATTTTCTCGGATGGTACAATGAAACGAACAATGCAAGTTAAATTAATTTGTTTTTCCAGGCTCGCTATCTCTTTTTGGGCCCGATGAACGAGAATACCATGAACCCGTCTCCGATGCCGAGCGAGTTCCCATTCATCCGTATGCAAATGCGCGGGCACGTGGCTCGGAGGTTGCGGACCGCCGTCCAAATACGCACAATCTCTTTCGAGGCTGTTATTGACAGCATTATGGCAGAGAACATGGAGTTCTTAAGCAATTTAGTAAGTGACTTATTACTACTGTAAGTGTTTGTGAGCCTAATGCGGTTGCGAAGACGGGCGCGAGGTATCGAACATATGAAACGCGCCATCACTATAATATGGACGCAAAGGCGCCATAAGGTTTGCGCGCAAAAATATTGTTTTATTAAATGCCAAAATTTATCGCCTCTTATTTCAGGACACAATTACACCTATCCGCCCCAACGCTGATACACCGAGGTCATTCCGCATGATGATTCGGTCCCGCCTGCCAGGAGTCATCGGTGTTCTGATGTCCGATTCGCCGAATGACATGCTCGCGGCGCGTTACTATCCCACGTTGGCGCGTTTCTTCACGGATCTTTGCACGTTGATCCTCTTCGTCTGCGTGGATGGATTCAACGGATTGATTAGTATCTTTGAAACGTACATTGTAAGTGTCTATTTACTTTTTATATAAGGTTCACTATGAAGGTTAAAAAAAAAATAAAGCGCGGTTTCTGACCCCATTTAAACAAACTGATTATTTGAAACAGTTCTACAGTGAACTGTATTGTCGATTTATGCTCTAAAACTGTTCAACCCATTCTAATATACTACGAAAATAGTGCGCTAAGTGCAGGAAATACTGCACCTTGGGCCGCTTCCATTCACCGACTTCTTCGAGTTGAGAAGGGCTCCTATGCGTTTGCATTTCTATGTGTTTTGGTCGTTATTGCCTCACTGAAGAGGAGCCTCAATTCTTTGACAACTTTGATATAATTACGTGATTGTAAAATTATGTTTTTTCCAAACAGGACAACGTCACCGAGGATTACGTAACGCCTGTGCGTGATTGGATACGCCTTCTCAGTCGGGAGAATCTCTTGGCGATTCGCGAAACCCTGGAAAGCAGATTGTTGGATGTAATTAAACAACACCACAATATTTTTTTTAAGAAATTTAGATAACTTAAATTGGTTTAGCAGCAAACGGTTATAATATGAAATGCTCATACGTGTCATATGATTACCTATGTACGTTTATCAAATGGAAAACTTAAAATCCCGATATAGTACACAGTATCTAGCTGAATAACTGGTGTTATAGAAATTCAAACAAGGGTGATTTGCTCATTTACAATAATTTAGTTTTTATTATTATTCATTAGTGATGTAACATTTCACACGGTTTAAAATCCCAAAAAGAGATAAGGGATAAAACTTGCCGTCTGAATGCTCAGGGGGGTTAGCATGAACCACTACCACTGACACATTTTTATAGTAAAAGTGTCAGTTTTATCATTTGGACGATACGTTGTCGTTACAATAGTGATTCGTGCTCAGGCCACAGGTCATAATAGGACATTTTTCTTTTCAAGGATGACGTAAACGAGCCTGAGCGCGAAAACGCGCCTACTCCTGCGCACGCGCCTCCTGCCGCTGATCCTGCTCCTGCTCCTGAGCCTGAGCCTGCAACCGCGCCCGAGTCTGCTTCTGCTCCTGAAGAACCTGGGACGGCCAGCGCCACTGACAGGGCGTCGAGCTCCAGCTCAGAGGCTGAGGAGAGCGAGCAGCAGGATGCCCCGAAAAATGATGAAGAGAACACCACCCCTAGTACCATATCACCTAGCGAGCCAAGGCAAGTCAACACGCGCTCAAATTACTGACAGACTGCTGCGTTATTAAAAAATAAACTGAAGATGACGTATCCTCACTGTACGGCACAAAGTTTATTTATTTATTTGCCGTCATGTACATTTGTTAAATGTTTTTTAATAATAAAGCAAGTAAGTAGATAGATCCAGTTAGGACATATCTATTTGATTTAAAACTAGGCGGTAAGTAGGCATTAGGATTTGACAATCTAAGACAAACTAATCTTATGATAAATTAAGAATAATGGTCTTATGTTGACAACAGTTTATATTATGATTAATATTTTAGTGTT
The DNA here is from genome assembly GCA_912999785.1 of Hydriomena furcata. Lineage (NCBI taxonomy): Eukaryota > Metazoa > Arthropoda > Insecta > Lepidoptera > Geometridae > Hydriomena > Hydriomena furcata. Next base: position 10,423,620 of record OU538821.1, read on the forward strand.
AGGTTGTTTAACAATCTGCTTGGTTGGTATAGTAGCTAGCAGGTATTATACACTCGGCTGTAAAGTCAAGACTAAAGATGAGTTTCCATCTACGCGAAGCTGTGCGTAACGGACCAAACAGCGCTCGACAATTTATAAACTCGAATATTTGAGCGCTGTTATTGGTCCGCTCTGCGCAGCCTCGCGTAGGTGGATACTCACCTTAAAGAGTTGTGTTGGTTCACAGGACGCCCGGTGAAATTAATTCTGACGGCACTCCGCAAGTGTTCCGCGGCTGGCCCACAGGCTCTATTTCGCCTGCAGATCCTCGCAGCGTACCCTCCGAGCTCGATGCCGCCCAACTTCCCGGGGGCGTCATCACCATCGGACTCGCTGCCTCAGACGACTCCCTGGTAATTACCTTCATGATTCTATATCCTATGATCTGACGGGTTTGAACAATAATTTTGCTATTAATTTAGTACACATGTTCCGTTCCAAAACCTCGCGCATGATCATTTTATTCTATTGGAGAATTAGTATCGATGGACGGGGGATAGAAGGCATCAGAAATTGCGGAAGGAAACTTCTTATCGAAGTCACTGAAATTCGCTTAAGTATCAGCAATTGTGTACAGAAAACAACATACAGAGAGAAAATACCAATGTGGGCAGCTGAACATTGTTCGTCCGCTTGCCAGTACATACTATGTCTTGTCATTTAAAAGGACTTTGGCTGACAAGACACTCGTAAGGATCACCCTTTCAGATACCCAAATACAGGTACATACATTCGATTTTGGCTTGTTAAAGTTGACATTATAGCAATCCGTTTTCTAACTAAAATACGTGTAGTTCTCTAGTTTGAGTTGTCAAAACTTGCAGAATATAGATGTTGCAATATAATAGATCCTTTATAGTTGGTATTGTCAACTATGTAGTTAAATAATTTGACAACTAGTAAACAAAAAGTTGTCACTAATTGAATAATTATAATTGATTAAATATAAAGAACCACACGGTTAAGTAGTCTTGCATACCCTCATAATACTATCGTTGGGTACACTCATTTACATATTAAACTAGTTATAAATGGTAATGTGACATGACCCTCGTTCTCGAATGTTTAAACCATTCTTAGTTCATTCATTACTCACCTAGCATACATAATTATTACTATTGATACCACGTATTTGGGTTCTGTTCGCAAAGCAGCGGGTACTATACAAAATATATCAAATTAAGATTAATTTTTTCGTTATATTATGCATCTAGCCTACAATCTGAATTAAATGAGCAAGGTGAGACTTGTTATTAGTTGCAGTGTTTTATTAGTGTGTATTTGGTTATCCCTGTAACGTGATGAATTTTTCTGTGATTTTGTGACTTTGTTATTATTAGCTGCTACAAGGATATCCGGTAAGCTATGAGTTTTTTTCTGTTCTGTTTATTTTCATTTTGACGTTTTCACTTTATATGGTTTTATTATAAGTTTATAATATAACAACCTTATTCTAAGATATTATTTGACCCAGGTTACTGTCATTTGGTCACACTGTAAAATCGTGGAACACACAGCATAGGATTCACATCTAACCTTGACAAGAAATGTTCAAAGGCTATGTTACGTTCTAGAATACGGTTGTTAATATTATTTAGTCTATATTATATTATAATACGACGTAAAAAAAATAGCACCGATCAATCAGTATAGGACTATCTATTAGAGGCACGAGAAAATTACACTGCCATGTTTTCCCTATGCTAAAACCCTAATACGAAGTGTTATTTCAATTGATCAGCGTTTCACAAGTACATACACATTTCGTTATCAAGATCACAATTTCTGATAAATCGAACACCAATAACCCAGTTATTAGATCAGATGGTGTCTCTGTTCCAGTATGATCCGGACGACTTTATAGATACCGACCTTGACGGTCCCGATGACTATGAATTCACAGAGATGCAAAGGTCTCTTTTGAATAGACAACTCAATCTCCTAGAAGATGAGGAGGAAAACGATGATTTTGAGGTCGACGTGGAGAACGACGACGGAGTGCCTGTGGCCTTGCCCGGCAGGAACGTGAACCGACCCGATCCGTATGCTGTCTTGAGCGCGGCCGCCATCCGTCAGCAGCGACGCCGTTTGAGGAGCAGTGCCTTGCGGCGCTTCGCAAATGTCCTCGATCCCGACCAATACCGAAGGATGAGAGAAACAGAGTTGCGCATGGAGATACGAGCCATGGACCAAAGCGCTAGGGAGGCGGCAGCGGATGCGCAAATGAGGGCAGCAGTGCAGCGGCTGCAGCATATCGCGGACAGTCAGCGGAATGAAGATAACAATGCGCAACCTGAAATCCCGGACGACAGATATATAATACCCCCATCGAACCGAGCTAGGCGCCCTACCAACCCAGAGGAAGAGGCCCCAACTGTACCTCTGGATGAAGCCACGAGCCCTGCTGGTACAGTTGATGACCCTTGCGAGTTGGAGCATTCGACGCCGCCCGCCGATAGCGAAACCCCAACAGACGAACCAGACTTTTTAGAGCCGAACGTTCGGAGGACACATATCCATCACGGTCACACTCACATTGATATGAGTGAACCTGAATTTTTAATACCAATTACCAATCGCCGCCGTAATAATACTGGACATCAAAACAATGATGATGATTCGCTGCGTGTGCACCACGCGACCGAAATGGAATGTCCAGCATCGTATGTCGATAGTTTTACTAACACCGAGTCAATAGAGTACCAGCGCGCTAGTGAAAGCGAAGAAGCCTCCGGTTATTTGACGCCATTAACCAGACGTCCTTCCTACCTTGGCAGTAGTAATGAGGTGAACCTTGGTATCGGAGAAGAGGAACTCGACGAGAATATCGGAGAACCTGATTATACGTTGGAGGTAGCTTCGTTCCAACTTGCCGGTCCGGTAGAGAACTTAACGCTTGAACCGAACACGAGCGAGCAGGAGGCATTGACGCCGAGTATAGAGGACCTTGTCGAAAGCCTCTATGATGAGGACGACAACGATGAAGCGGAAACCCCCCCACCTGCCACGCAAGAGGCTGGCGATGAAATTCAAGGCATAGCCGATAAATATAGTGTTCAACACACGGCTAGTGCATCTACTGTAAGTATACACGAATAATAACAAATCGAGAAGAACTCTGGAACGTGCGATTTTGAAGGTATACAATGTATTTCATACAAAACTAAGTACAGCACATTGCTCGAATACTTTATCAAGCGTTATACAATGTTTTCTTCAGATCTCGCAGGTTAGGACTTGAAAAGTACATTTAACACGTCCTTAATCGCAAAGAAAACTTGTTTCAAATAGGCGCATGCGAGTTCTACTAGTAGAAGGTATACAAAGTCACGTGTTCCAGAGCGACAAACAGAAGCTTTGAGAAACTGGGACGTACTCGAGCTTATTGAGAGTCCATAACAAAATTTTCGGTTACTATGTCGGATAAACTTTAATTCGGTGTTTCACTCTCGAGTATCTCCCATGTTTTGCGGCCAGCAATGTGCAAAATATGATATCTGTCGTGAATTAAACTGCCACGGCCGTTTGCCCAAAACACTGAAGAAATAATACGTGTTATTGAAAAGTTATATGAATGGGAAGTTATAAGCTGGAAATAACACTAGGGCGTGGTCATTTATATTTATGGCCGTGGATATTTTACGTCGAAGCATTAAAAAGATTTTCGTTATAAGCGGTGCCTGTGCTGCGTAGCCGAAAGTAGTTACGAGTATTTTTTTTATGATTTTATTCTACATATTATTCATTTTTGGTTTATTTCGCACATATGCCATATTATCTCTTGTTTACGATGAAAAAAATATGCTTGTGGTTTATTATAAAATGTATGAAACGTCAATTTGATGGAAACAGAACAAGAAGAATTAATTCTAATATTAAAAAGTGTCAGTACATATTTGTTGTTTGTGTTAAAAAAGTCATAGCAAGTCTTTGATTTGATGATATTTGTAAAAATAAAAATCTAGGGTATCCAGTTTTTTATGCCAAGTCCGTAAACAAATAATTTGTTTTATATGCTACGAATCCATCCAATTTATTCAAACTTTCTACAAACAATTAGGTTAAACATTGACTCCAAATGATGACCATTATAGGGTAGCCGCGGACTGCGTAGCGAATCAGTACTACCCAAACCAAAGTGTAACAAAATGGTTTCTCATAAGTACAACGAGACTTCATGCCATTGAAGCGCGTTATTTGACGACCGAATTATCTTTTTTTTCCGTGTCATCTCACAAAATAGTTGGATAGTTCTGAAACACGCATAATTATTATTTTCTTCAAAAACATATTTTTCACCACTGTTTTTCTTTATTTAGCTACACGTTATCCAAATAAAATGCAAAATTGTTTGTTCTTCTAAAACTGAGTTTGAAAATACCAAAAAAACAAATATTAATAGGTGTCATTTTTATTTATGATGTTCTTATACTTTTCTATATAATGTGTTATATAATATTATTGTTTTTATTTAAAAAAATATTTTTGTGTTATCTTCCGAGCTCATTTCTGAAAGGTTTATTTTTTTTTGTACATAATTTCCTCCACGCTATTTAATTAATATTTTATTAATCCAGTTTGAATGTTAAGGGCCAATTTTAGTTTGACATTACCAAGCTCTTATTAGCAAAACTGCTACTAACCATACGTAGATTCATTTAACGCTATAATATAATATTTAATAACAACGCTCTTAATCCGAGTCTGGCCCGCCCTCGAGTTATTTCCAATAGAAATAACTTATTCCTTTCCCTACCCAAACGTGTATAAAAACAAACCGGCTAACTATATACCTAACAGAGGATGTAGCATTATAATATGGGACAACAACTTTACTGATCAAAAGAATAACCCTATAAAATATTAATATTTTTTTGTCAATCCAAGCCCTAAAAATTCCCAGATACGAAATCCGAAGTTTTTTGGACAAAGGACTCTGTCAATAACACTATCCATTACATCTGTACGTTGCATGCGTTTCTGATTAATATTTATAAATAACACACAAATTGTTTTGTAACATAGAAAGTTGCGAGTACGCTTTACCGTTTTCGCATACGCGCTGCAAGTTTCGTGCGCTACAAAGCATTGCATGCTCTAGTTGCTTCTTCGCAATTCACCGCGTCTTGTGTTTTAGAAGTGTTGTGTTTGCAGCAAACGCCTATGGATACCGCGTTAGAGCAATTCGAGAGCAACTGGGAGCCGGTGTTTAGGGAGGATGCCGCGGCTCAGGAGACGCAGGCTGCTAGGCCCCAGGAGCCCTTCAGCGATGCCTACCTCTCAGGCATGCCGTCCCGCAAGCGGCGCTGTTTGCGCGAGTCACGCCCCGACGCTTCACTCGACGGACTAATGAACGGTTAGCACTTTATGTATCATTACTTTAATCGTATATTTGTATTTATATAGCTAATCCAGCATGACAAAAATCAACAAAATTTACGTAAAAAAATAAATAGGGTATGACTGTAATCCTCAAGTACGGTAGACTTCCTCACGGATTTCCAGCAGCTCAGATCAAACATTACATTTGGCACATTTCCACATTTTGCAGTATAGTTATCATTCCATGCGCATACCCATCGCCGCTCCTTTTAGAAGATCACAATAGTTATCGATCGATTGGGACCCTTCTCCTTACGGGGATTTGCTTAGCAACTGCGATGCGTTCAAACGCAGCCGAGATTGCGAGGAATCCAGCTGCGTTCCATTGCTCTCTACTAAGAACGATACAAACATTTTTATACCTAAGAAATTCAAATAAATCAACCGATTCGCACTTCTATTTACATTAGGATAAAGCGCATAACTTTTCGTCCTAGCTTATCCGTCTGGATTGTTAAGTAATTTGGTTTCTGTGTTGGCAGAGGGATTCCGTGCGGTGTCAGAGGGCGCGGCTGCTGCGGGCGTGGGCACTGAAGAGCTGCGGCAGTTACTGAAGGATTCGGTGCGCTCGCTCATGCTGCAGCGCACTCAGCAGGAGCCTGATAACTACAACCCCGCGCAGTTCCCGAACGCAGCCGCGTTCCTCGATCCCACAGCCAAGTAAGCACACTCCTGCGCATCCCAGCAGGCTTATTGCGTAAAATTAGATCTTCATCCGTTGATCTTCATTGCTAGAGCTTTGAACATCGTAATAATTTTTGTCTATAGTAAGATTACTAATGTATCAATAAATCTTTGAAATGAATGAAAATGAACAATTAAAATCAGCAATGTAGATCGATTTTTACGCAATAAGCCTGCAGTAGATCTATTCTGCTATTCTGATCTATACACATGTTTTTTTTTAAATTATTATAATGATAAATTGATGAATTTTAGCTGGATATTTTATATTATTTTTTATTATTTTCAGACCGAAGACGAAGGAGCCAGAAGAGCAGAACCCAAAGCCGCCAACTCCACCTAAACGCGACACACCACCAGATTCGGTGGAATAAACACGACCTCCCGCGCACTTAACGGATTCAGGCATAGCACTACGCTACGGATTAAATTTATTATTGTATTGCTCATTTTTTTTATTGTTTTGCTATTCTAATTATGTTCCTTTTGGGCTATGTAAAATTATATTTTACGTGGTTATGACTAAGCGGGGTTTATTTGTTATCTATTCAGTTTTGCTATTTGGATATTGATTTATTTAAGTTTTAAGTAGTAATTTATCGATGGGGAAGTTTTGTCGCGCAAGCTCTGATTCTTTGAACATTGCGTCTCTCGCAACCCATTGCCTACGTGACTTTTGTTGTCGCGATGATCAGTTTGCGTCGAGTCGCGACTTGTCGTTTGTTGCAATGCGTCGCGTTGTAACTTGACGCTTTCCGTCGCTCACCTAAGACGATAAATATGTGCTTATTGCACGCTTGCGCGACCAAAGTAGCTCGCAGTACGAGGACCTACCGTCGAAACTGTAATTTGAACTAAAAATCAATCGATATTTCAACCAGCATCATACAAATTAAAGGGAAATTATACACCGTTACTTAATTTAATTAACCGAGTTATCGGAAGTCTACTGAAAAGGTACGATGAAGGTTAATTTCTTATTTCACTTTCCGGTAAGCTGTCCAAAAAGTTAATTTATTTTAACTATTGTTTTCTATGTTAGGGAACTAATATCTATGTTAGAGTAATCACGTTAGAAGGCTTTTAGATTGGTTGTTTCGCAGCGCGATTCATTCACTCTTTAATAGTAATAGGTGGTGTTGAGAGATAGTGATGGAGGGTGTTGACAGTAAAGATGAAAGCGGGGCTATGTTAGTTGTATGAATCGCGCAGCTTAGTCGCTCCGTATGTAGGAAAAAGCTATCTTATAATCAGTATACTTATGTAGTGTTTTAATCTTATTTATTGTATTGGTGTAACGTCAGTACCCATGGAATGAGTACAGTACTAGGTATGCATTTTGATAGGTTGCGCGATATTTGTTTGAAATCCAAGTTGCCAAGCGCAAACACACGCGGTGATATGATATGAGCTAAGTTGTAAAGTTGTGGGGTAATTTTAATGTAATATTAGATAATTGTATCAAATGTGAAGAATTTTTCGGATTACCTTAATATCTATAAAAGGGAACTGCAATTTACCAATATCATGTACCCCCAAAGCATGGCTTTGCATACCACAATCATGTATAATGTATCACAGACGTCGGCATATCACCGCTCGGAATTAAATTTCGCGATTATGTCAAGTTAACCATTTACGATCTGGAGGTCTATTGAATAAAGTTGATTTTTGGTCGTTTTGCTTCATAAGCTTTTTTAGCTGTAAGCTGGCACGGAATAAATTAAAAAAACAGCTTATGTATAGGCACCGGTGTCTATTTAAAGATGACGCGCTGATAGGACGCTTTATACTTTTCGATTATCCTTTAGAGACATTCAACATTCACTAATCTAACTTTCGCGGCATTTTTTTAGGCATCAGATAATTATTAGACCCAGATACAGTTGAGCATCCGAATAAACCTTTGTATAAAGAAGACCAAACATGTTCTGTTTTTTAAAACCGTTTTATATTTTTACTGATTGAACAAAAATTTTCTACACATCTTTCGATTTAAATTTCACTTCTATGATGCTTCATCCGAGTGTAATTTATATGTACTTCGTAGACAAATATTTTTTAATCCGGTCACCTACAGTTCAGTGGCAGTCACGAGTTCCTTAAGGGGCTCCCAGTCGACGATTGCTCTTTTTCGAAACGAAAAAAGAAATACTACTGAACCAGCCACATCTCCTATTTTTATAAGTATATTACTTCAGGTTCCTACCTAGATTTCTATTAAGCTGAAAACATAATAGCAGAGACTTTTCACGTTAAAGATATTATTTCAAAATGATACGTTTTAGAATTTATATGATCGAAATATTTTATATACCTACTATTAAAATCAACTTGTGATTTACTGTTAAAGATAGGTAATATGTAGATCTAGATTTCTATTAGAACAGATTTTTGATAAGTAATTATACATAATTTATATCATTAATTTATTCGAAAAGCTAAGGCGGACCACGCGCCGACGTGTGTTTGTCGTCATTGCAGCGGTCGGTAGGATTATTTATCGAAGTGATTAAAGATGGGTACATCTTTATTCACATATACTATACATTATAAAATAGGAGATGTGGCTTGTTCAGAAGTATTTCTTTTTTCGTTTCGAACAAAAACAATCGTCGACTGGGAGCGCCTTAAATGACTAATTCCATCCATAATGTTTCTCACCAAACAATATTTAAAAAAGTCCACGAAGCCGGTTAATATTGTGTTTGAAATTTTTGCAATAGATATGTTGCACTGTTGGTAATGCAAAATTCGTTCCTCTTTATAGATATTAATCTTAACGTGTAAACATTAGGTTTTGAAGTCAATGTTTAAAATTTCGTGTCTATCAATTTCATTCAAGTATCAATATAATATCTTGTAGTAGATAACTTATTCATGTCAAATATGCACTAGCTTTTACAATCAGTTTGAGGGTTGAACTACATTATCATAGTATGTTTCAGCAAAACGTGGAAGTTTAATAACTACACGAGGGGTGTGTTTTGTATGTGAGTGTTGTACGGATGAGGTACTGCACGCCCTTGCACTCAAACCACCATTTTAGTCTCAGGATGGTGATGAGTGCGTTGATATGTAGTTAACCCTTTGAGCAGGGTTACGTATTCATATATGAGAGTGCGTGTTTCATTTCTTTTAGGCAAATTGTGATACTCGCTTATGCTATTTTTTTGTAAGGACCTGTTAAAATTTTGACACAAGATCTTTTTGATCTCTGACCAGCAGCAGCAGTGACCATTCCAAAGCATGTTTATTTCGGATACAGCTGATCATTATTGTGATGAAGGTATGCGTATGAGGTGATTCAGAGTTGAAGCCTTCTCGAGTCCCTTTAAGTTTAACAGGTTTTTTTTAATGTGAATGTTTGTGTTTTAGTTTTGTCTGATCTTTCTATTTCACACAGAAACTCTCTTGTATGAACACGATGACCTTCTTGCTTACTACTTTTGATAATTATTCAACATTGACAATATTTTATAAAGAAAGATGATGAACATTTCTGTATTTTTAACTTATATTTTAAAGCAGTTATTATTTATTTGAAATTCGTATCATTCTCTATTAATTTGTTCTTTGTTTGTAATTTTTCATGTACACAATAAATACTTTCGCTCAGATTTTCCATAATGTTCTCAACGTAAAATATTGCCAGTGACTTGGTGTTTAATATAATAATCGTATTATTAATGTATTCGTTCATACAATAAGTCAATAATTAAAACCAATTGTATCCTTAGATTATGATCTAGAGCTAGTAGTCATGTTAAGCACTTAATATCGCACAAAGATTTGCAGTTTTAATTTTGTAATGGGTCTACAGGGTGTGTTAAGTCTACGTCTGAAAACTGACAACGCCTGTCAATGTCCTAAGTTGTAACAAAATAGCCTCATCCCAATAGATACTAAAGTTATGACAGGTTTAGTATTCGACATAAAAAGAAAAAAGAAATGATTTTCGGTAATCATATGATATGACATTGTTACAGGCTACAAAGGAAACAATCATGGAACCTTCAAAGAACTTAAAACTACGTGGTATATTCAAATTTTAATTCAGGCATCTGGATTTCGGAATATTACCAATAATGAAGTTGAATTATTAAAACATGTTATTTTTGTTCTTTCGATTTTAATTGAGATGCAAGGTTTGAACACCTAATTTGAGTTTCGGAATAGACTTAATACACCGTGTTTTTATTTTTACACTACAAAAATAATTTGAATTTTGTATTATATTAAACAGACGGCATTTTTAATTAATTTATTATTAGTCGCTGTGAAACGTGACCCATTGATTCCGTCTAGTTGGTTAATTTTCCATTTTACTAATTACATAAAGTATTTATTCATGTTTTATTCACTCCGTACTAGGGTTCAGAACCGGGAAATCCCGGTACCGAAAGTACCGGGAATTCCCGGTTCTTTTGTCAGTAACAAGGAACCGGGAAATCTAATTTGATTCCCGGTTCTTTCGGTACTTTCGGGAATTTTATTTTTATTACTCGGCGGGCCTCGCTGGACTCGCCACGTGCGAAAAGTAAGAAAAAAGTGTCGCGCGTTTGACTCCAAGGTAAGTATTACGTTGTTCCTCATACCAAACAATGGTGACAGAATGTAATTTACTTCAAATACGACGTATTATCATACTCCTAATATGATTTTTGTGATATTATAAACAAAACCACAGCAATTTTAGGGCCCGGTATCTTATCTTAGCCTATATCGTCCCACTGCAGGGCAAAGGCCTCCCTCACTTCTTTTCACACCTTTCGATCTCCAGCTAAGTTGCGCCAGTCATTTAAATGACTGTCGAGATCGTCCTGCCATCTCCTCCGGAGTCTGCCTCGAAGGCGTGTAGTTTGTGGGGACCAATCGTTTGTTATTTTGGCCCAAAGATCGTCCGGCATGTGAGCGACATGCCCTGCTCAATCCCATTTGAGTTTGGCCGCTTTATGGGTGACGTAAACTATTTTTGTTTTGGAGCGTAGTATCGTGTTTCGTATGCGGTCTGTGAGTCTGACTCCTAAGATACTACGCTCCATGGCTCTTTGGCAAACCTCGAGTTGGTATCTCTCATGAGCTGTCGGGAACCAAGTCTGTGCACCGTACGTTAGAATTGGGTGAATGCACATGTCCATAAGTCTGCGCTTATTGCAGAGTGGCAGTTCGCCATTCATAAGATGTTTCATCGACCAGAAGCTTCTCCAGGCGTTTTCGGTGCGTCGAGCAACTTCGTTTTGTTGTGCCTGGAATGAAACTATCTGGCCGAGATACACATATCATGGACATACTCAATCTCCACATTCTCCACGTACAATCTTCTCTTCGTGCCATTGGACATCAGCTTGGTCTTGCTCATATTCATTCGGAGTCCCACATCTTGGTCGGCTTGCTTGGTTCAGTCCTTGAACCATATCGCCTAGTTCTGCAGCTGTGGGGGAGAAAAGGACAATATCGTCGGCGAAGCGCAGGTTTGTTAGCCTGCTATCTCCGACGACGATGCCCTTCTCAGCCCATTTGGGCTTCAATCGCTTGAACACTTCTTCCAAAGTAGCTGTAAACAATTTAGGAGAAAGCGGGTCTCCCTGTTTCACGCCTTTTACAATTTGGAAAGAGAGCCCCGTGAGTGAGGTTTTTATGGATGCTGTACTATTTTGCTATAGATATTACGGATAAGTTGAATGTACGTTTAATTTATGTTCTGATTAGAAAGTGCCTCGAATAATGGTTTATGTTTTATGCTATCAAAAGCTTTTGAGTAATCTACAAATGCAAGATAAAGTGGGATATTAAATTCTACATGTTTTTCTAAGAGCTGGTTAAGGGGATGGAAATAATCCGTCGTGGAGAGGCCACGGCGGAAACCCGCTTGTTCTGGTGGTTGATGTAAATCGAGCTCACCGGATATTCGATTTTCGATAATTTTCATGAATAGTTTAAAAAGGCGTAAGATAAGACTGATGGGACGATAATTGCCAATGTCGGACTTTTAACCCTTTTTATGTATGAGTATAATGGTGGAGTGGCAGAAATTATGAGGAAAAGAACCGGTCTGAAGAATGTAGTTACAAAGGTTCGTAAGGTGTGGGAGTGGTACTGGTTCTCCGATTTTTAAGGCTCTTGCTATATTTCATGCTGCAAAGCGCGCGATGAACCTCTGGTCCTGTTATCGGCTCTATATCATTTCCGTACCCAAAGGGTAAAATCGGAACCCTATTACTAAGACTTCGCTGTCCGTCTGTCTGTCCGTCTGTCCGTCTGTCCGTCTGTCCGTCTGTCCGTCTGTCCGTCTGTCCGTCTGTCCGTCTGTCCGTCTGTCTGTCTGTCACAGGGCTGTATCTCATGAACCATGATAGCTAGACAGTTGAAATTTTCACAGATTATGTATTTCTATTGCTGCTCGAACAACAAATACTAAAAACAGAATAAAATAAATATTTAAGGGGGGCTCCCATACAACAAACTTGATTTTTGCATTCCAGCGCCATCTAGTTTCATTTGATGTTACTACGTATTATAGGTACTTTTCGTTGTCTCATGCGACCGCTCGGGGTTTGAGAGGTAAGATGAAAGAGGTTTGCGATTCCGCTGGCAGGTGGCGCTATTTTACCACTATCGGTAAAGTAAGTCGGTAAATAGGTGGTACTTCACATGATCGAATAAAAAGTTTGAAATTGAAATTGAATCCTGGCCGTGCATCAATGGATATTTCTGTTCGAAAAATGTACCTAAGTATATGCACGTTACACGTGTTTATAACAGTGAAGGAAAACATCGTGAGGAAACCTGTTAGTATTCTTGAAAGCGGCGACGGGATTGCAACCTGTCACGTGTGGAATGCTAACTACGTAGTTAGGTAAATAGGTAGGTTACGAGATATTAAGAATTATTTTTTATGTTTCTAGGGTTCCGTATCTAAAGGGTAAAAAACGGGACTACTAAGACACCGCTGTCCGTCTGTCTGTTACCAGGCTGTATCTCGTGAACCGTGATAGCTAGACAGTTGAAATTTTCACAGATGATGTATTTCTCTAAAATCAGCATAAAATAAATATTTAAGTGAGACTCCCGTACAACAAACGTGATTTTTTTGCCGTTTTGATAATAGTACGGAACCCTTCGTGCGCGAGTCCGACTCGCACTTGGCCGGTTTTTCTGATATATATTCATTCTTAAAGTTATCTATTCTCGTCGATCTTAATTGTAGTTGACTTTTGAACCTTATCACTTGTTTTATAAATCAAAAACTGCCAAGAACCGAAAATACCGAAAGAACCGGGAAATCCCGGTACCGATTTAAAAAAGTACCGAAATTCCCGGTTCTTACAAAGAATACCGGTTCCGGAAACACTACTCCGTACGCCTTTTAATAATCGATTTGCGAACTGGCTCTAGATGTTTTGTACTTACTATTTCACATTTTCTGATATCGAAATCTTTGTTTTTTTTGAAGAATTACCATATCATCATGAACGTGCTTAGTTTAACGCACAATTCACCTGTACTAGAACTCAAAAGACACGCATTAACGACGCAAGTACAGTAAACGTGAAACAGGGATTTTTAAAATTAAGGTATTCGCATCGAATCGTATACTGACGATCTTGAGTGCACGTTTATAATAAATCATTTGATTGAACTTTTAATACCTTGAAGTTGACATGTGGATTCCGAAACAAACTTATATTTACTGATAACTGTCAATTGAATAATATTTGTTTTCGCACGATTTTAGCCATATCTTTAATATCAAGTAATCTCATATTCTCTGCTCGTTTCAGTACTGTAGATTCACAGAAAGCAAGGATTTCTATATAATGCTCCGATTTTACTTAACATTACGTTGATATTTTTATACATTTTTTAAATAATTTTGGATCAAGTTGCTTATGTTTGAATGACGATAAAATTACAAATTATTTGTATTTTTAAATGAAATTATATTTTCCAGACAAGTTAGAACTGTAATTGTTTGAAAACAATAAATTAATTTAAATTTGATTATGTGCTGCTGCCGATTTTTATTTGATTGTTTGCATGACACATTCTGGAAATTTAGGCATTTGTTATTTTATTTGTAAAACAGTTGAAATACCTAAGTCACTATATTATTGACATAAAATTACGTTTATGATTAATTTGATAACGGAGTCAAAAATTGATCACACGATTACTTTAGAATAAGCGTACACACTGAAACTATTATAACCTGATATTTCATGTAGTAGGTAGATGTTTTTTTGGAATTGTAATAAAAACATAAAAAATCAAATCTAGTTTTATTTAACCGAATCCAAAACATAAAATTAATAAAATAAAAATAAAAAAGCCTGTTTTTTCCTTAAATTAAGTATGTATGTACATAGATATTCTTATATATTTATTAGGACCCCTCTCGAGTAAAGGCCTCCTCCAGTTTTTTCCAGTGTTCGCGATCCGCTGCCATCTCTGTCCAATTTCGTGTGTTGGCGGTTTTTCTTATTTCGTCTGACCATCGGGTCAAAGGTCTGCCTGGTCTTCTTGTCCCTGTTGGGCCTTTCCAGGAGTCACTCTGTTGGCCCACCTTTCTTCATTCATTCTGGCTGCATGTCCCGCCCACTGCCATTTCATTTTTAGCGCATGTTCTAGAGCGTCTATGAATTTGGTTTGGTTTCTTATATTTGTGTGTTTTATTTTGTCTATTAATTTTACTTTTAATATATTTCTCTCTATAGCTTTTTGACATTTCATTATTTTATTTTTTGCTTCTCTTGTGTATGACCATGTTTTGCTTCCATATGTAAGTGTTGGTAAGAGACATGAGTCAACCACTTTTTTCTTTAGTGTAAGGGGCAGCGGTCCCTTTAATGCTCTTTCATGCTCCAAAATTTATTCCATGTTTTTGTTACTCTTCTTTTGATTTCTTCTACGTTATTTGTTTGTTTGAAAGAAATTTGCTTTCCCAGGTAGGTAAATATATTCTTGCACGTATTCCAGTTCTGTGTTTTCTATAAATAATTTGTTTTCTATAGCGTTAGTCATAGCTTGAGTTTTTTGTAAGTTCATTTCTAGTCCTGATACTATACTAGCTTCATGTAGAGTAGACAGCATATACTGAAGTTTCTGTGCGTTGTTTGATAGTAAGACTATGTCGTCTGCAAAAGCAAGGTAAGTGAGATTTTTTCCGTTTATGCTTATTCCTGTGTTATTCCAGTTCAGGTCCTTCATAATTGAATGAAGTACGGTTATGAATATAGTCGGAGAGAGCGGATCCCCCTGTCTTACACCTCTTTCGGTGTTGAAGTACTTTCCGTATGTTTCAAGTTTCACTCTGCTTTTGCAGTTACTGTATATGCTCTTAATTATTTTGATGTATGTGTTATCTACTTGGGCTTCTTTTAGGGCTTTCCAGATAGCTGCGTGTTCTATTGAGTCGAATGCTTTTTTGTAGTCGATGAAAGCAAGGTAAAGTGGACTTCTGAATTCTTGGTACTTCTCAATTATTTGTTCTACTGTAAAAATGTGGTCAATTGTACTGAAACTTCTACGAAAGCCAGCTTGTTCATTGTAGAGAAATAGTTCTATTTTAGGAGTTATTCTTGTTTGTAAGCCCTGAGAAAAGAGTTTGTAGAGACTTGACATAAGGCTTATTGGTCGATAATTTGCGATATCTGTTGGGTCTCCTTTTTTATACAGTACTAGCGACCCGCCCCGGCTTCGCACGGGTAGCATGTTATTATACATATAAACCTTCCTCCTGAATCACTCTATCTATTAAAAAAATCCGCATTAAAATCCGTTGTGTAGTTTTAAAGATATAAGCAAACATACATACATACATACATACAGACGCGGGAAGCGGAAAGCGACTGCTTTATACTATGTAGTGATTATGATGTCTGACTCTACCCACTGTTTCGGCACCGACAACTCTCGTAGTATTTTGTTGAAAAGTATGGTGAGTGGTGTAAGAAGCGTACCATCCGTCGCTTTGAGCAGATCATTTGTGACTCCATCTGCTCCTGGGCTTTTTCTGGTTTTCAGCTTTCTGATCAAGTGATCTATTTCCTTTTTATCGAAGTATGGCGTAAGATTTCCACAGTTTTCTTCGTTATACAGGTACCTTGATTGTGAATGTTCTGTGAGGTTTTTAAAGGTTTCTTCATCGGTTAGTGGCTTTGGTGGTAGAGTCTTCTGTTTATAAAGATTTTCATAAAATTTTGTAGCGTGGGACAATATACCACTTCGAAGTTCCATTCCTTCGAAGTGGAATATTATCCAAAACATACCTTCCTATAACTTATAAGCTTATTTAGATTATTAATATCTTAAAATACATGAATTAGATATTAAAATACCCAGGAAACGACAATATTGTAGGTACTTACCTACCTACAATATTGTCGTTTCCTGGGTATTTTAATATCTAATTCATGTATTTTAAGATATTAATAATCTAAATAAGCTTATAAGTTATAGGAAGGTATGTTTTGGATAATATTCCACTTCGAACCTCCACCTGCTACATCACTACATAGTATAAAGCAAAGTCGGTTTCCGCTTCCCGCGTCTGTATGTATGTTTGCTTATATCTTTAAAACTACACAACGGATTTTGATGCGGTTTTTTTAAATAGATAGAGTGATTCAGGAGGAAGGTTTATATGTATAATAACATGCTACCCGTGCGAAGCCGGGGCGGGTCGCTAGTATTTCATAAAAATAATAGGTTGAGTGCCATGATCCAGACAAAAAAAAAACGAGAAAAAAACTGGCCAAGTGCGAATCGGACTCGCGCACGAAGGGTTCCTTACTATTATCTATAAAAGACGGCAAAAAAACAAGTTTGTTGTATGGGAGCCCTACTTAAATATTTATTTTATTCTGTTTTTAGTATTTGTTGTTATAGCGGCAACAGAAATACATAATCTGTAAAAAAATACAACTGTCTAGATATAACGGTTCATGAGAAACACCCCTGTGACAGACAGACGGACAGCGAAGTCTTAGTAATAGGGTCCTGTTTTTACTCTTTGGGTACTGAACCCTAAAAAAGGTACATACTTACCAACCTACTTAAAGATAAATGCATAACTAACGATTCTTTCTTTCCTATAATATTGATCCAACAAATCTCAACGACTCTCCTACTTACTAATTTTTAAATACAAGCTTTTATAATCCTATAGCTCGTCAAGACAAAACCAACGAGCCCAAACACGACGGGGCTATGTTGCGTTGTTGAGGAGTTCCTATGGCTACATTCGAACTTCTTCATCAGACCAGCTCGCTAGTACCATAACATATGCGAAGTTTTAACTGAATCAAAATATTAATACTGAGGAGTTCTATTGAACAGCTCCTGACTACATCATCAGATCAGCTCTCTGTCACCATATTATCGCATTGTCATCGTGCTTTATAACGGCGAGGAAAACATGCTGCGGAAACCAGTAAAGTATCCTTAAGAAACCCTAAAGTATCCTTGTAGGCGGCGACGGGCTTGCAACCTGTCACGTGTGGAATGCTAACTACTGCAAAATGTAGGCATGTGCCAAATGTAATGTTTGGACGTGCTTCTGACTAAACCCTTTAGACATCTTCAAAGATCTAAGCGCCTGGAGATCTAGATTACCTACAGTCGTGATCCTATTTTTTTATTTATTGTTTTTTCTCTCCTACTTATGATTAGGGAGATTAGTTCGTACCTAAAGGTATAGGGAGGTAAATTATAACAAACGAATAAAATAAACTTAAAATAAAACGCTGTCTTGTTTTGTATAGTTATCTTTATTTCTTCTACTGAGACACGTATTTGGAGAAACATTATTTACAATATCTGGGTTGACTGCAGGACAAAAAGTTGACATAATGTTCCCAGGTACCTACTAATAGCTTTAAGTACATAGACAGATAGCAATTCGAAATTAGTCTTAGTAGGTATAGCGCAGTTTTATCCCCATATTCTTAGTTGTAACCCCGAAATATCCTCACCTTGACTCGACCTCGAAATCGTGTTTTGGTAGTTTATAAAATTACCTCGAGTTTGCCTCTAGTCGAGGATTCCTAGACATATTTTCTCAGTGGAGGATCTGTTAAATCAAGGGCACTTCACGATGTAGGTACCTTGAGCATTCCTCGACAGTTTCTCAACGACGTATGTGTGTAACATTTCTTTGATTTTCGTGATATTTAGAAATCACCACTGACTGAAAATTGATTAAGACTTGACGGTTTGTTTGATGATAATCTCAACGGACTGATGACGTAATGACTCGACGCGACTTCATACAAGGTGTGTTGAGGAACCTCCAAAAGAATATAAACATGAGGTACTTTTTGAAGGAAAAGTTTTGAGATTACAACTAAGAATAAGGGGATAAGTCTGCACTGAGCTTTAAGTTTATGCTTATGCTTCTGTCACGCGCGCATTTAGCGATGTTAGTCGGTAACAATAACAAGTACCATTTCAGATTAGGCGCATTCTCAGCGCGTGTTACCGTTTTCGACGTTTTCACGCTTTTCATGTTGGCAAACTAACAATATTCACAACTGCAAATTAGAATATAATCGCTAAGTTTGTTCTTAAAAGTTATGCATAAACTTAAAGTGTGGTGCAGATGGACATTGGACTTTAATTCTGTACGTTCGTAGGTATATACGCTACGGTTTATCATAATGTTAGGATGTTTCCTGCTCAGTAGGTTAAGAAATAAGCTTATAACTAAGTTACTTACACTAGCTTGTTTTCAATAAATACCTTTTCTTTTGACCAAATAATTCCTTTTTAAAATGCTCATTCGAATAACATTTAGATACTTAGATCGTTTTCTAGTGAATTAGTAAATAACGTCTTGGCAACTACTGAATAACATTTCTATTTTAATAAACATCAATTCAATTGTGTTAGTGCTTATAACATCAAATATAATTTAACATCAATTACCTAAATTGTAACATTATATATTTTTTTAAAGGTGAATTTTAGTTCTTCAAATTCTGTATAAGTTTGTTTGCAGTTACTAAAACTTTACTCATAATTATGTGTAAAGTGACTGTAATAGCGTACCTACTATAAATCTCAATAGAATATAACATGATTTAAATTGTAACATCCAGCTTAAAGTTAGGTAGGCAAGATTAAATAAGTACATTCATTTATTTTTATGTAAATATGTAATTAGTCTAAAAATCTTCATCAACCATTACAATCAAAATAATAAAATCTAAGGTAAGACATGTAGGTGGGTAAATATGGGAAAATTCAATCTAGTGCATGAGTAAATGCTTGCTCTATTATGCGTGAATAACATATGACTGGTAATAAATAAAAACATAAACATCCCAGGGAACGTACCCATATTACGTGATCTGTTTAGGGGAGGAGGGGTTTCAAAAATACTACGCATGGTCACAGAGGCGGGGAAAAAAAATACGCTTTTTCGAGTCATATTCAAATATGGTGCGCAGCGTTTAGCTACTATAGGTATGCACACATTCTGGGCGTCACGCGGCAAGCGCCGTATCAATAAAGACAAACATGAGCCAAAATATATATATTTTTTTGCATTCCTTTGCGAAAAATGATTTAAAACCATATTTTTGAATTACTATGTGAAAACTCGAGGGGTGGGTAGAGGGGGGGGGGGTGTCTTAGCAAATACTACAGGTGCCACTGAAGCACCCCCTCAGTGACCACCTGTTGTGGTGGCAGCGAGGTAAAAAAACGTAAAAAGTGGGTCACGTATTAGGGGTACGTTTCCTTATTTCCCTATAGTTTCTTTATTTAGTTTCCCATTGTTTGTTTTGCAAAATATGATTTTCTAATAATACGGGTTTACTCTGTTTTATCTTTGACATCCCATGTTACTAATTTTTAGGTTTAGTTAACAAAAAACTCTAAAGCCCGAAACCATTTACCTACCTACATAAAAAAAACGTTTATAGCATCGTTTATCCAAAATTGGAAGTTAATCACACCAAGCTACGAAAATCTCCTAAAGTTGTTGGAGTGACTTATTGCACCCTCAAAGAATACGTGAAGTGATTAAATATGTTTACGTATACGTTTTATTCTTTCTCACCCCTTTCACTACGTTATTATTATACAAAATATAAACCCACACTCGTACTTCAAAAATGTATCATTCCAAGTTCTAACAGCAGCTTATGCTGAAGGTACAAACAACTATCTCTTCTTTAGGACACGTTCTTTTATAAAGATAAATATATATTATATTAGTTCAGTACAGGATATTAACTAATTAAGTGGATGTAAATAAAATCTCTCATTCCTTGAAACATTACAGAATAATAGGTATAGAATAATAAATAGGTTTCCAAAATATAGGAAAGAAGTTTTTTCTATTAAATATATATACATTTTTTTAATAGGTACATACAATATCATACTAAAAGGCATATTAAGGTCAAAGATAGAATCATATTCATAGGATAGGATATCTATAACTAGGATTAAATCACAACATCCATAAAATACTATACTTATAGTTTTTTTTTTATTTAAAGTTACATATAGATAAATATTTTAATCTTATATACCATTGAAGCTAACTCTCATAAAATCTAGATCTCACTATTTGGACTTCCTTATAGTTTACCCTAAAATAGATGTTATTCTCATCGATATATTGTAAATCCAAAATCATCACTCCATTATGATAAAATATTATATGATAGCATTGTGTTTAGTAAGAAATTCTGCAACGCAAACTGAAATATTACGAGTATCTACATGAAATATAACCATAATCACCATAAAAATTTATCTCACCCTAGAGACTCGGTCGTTCAACAAATTATTATTTTTTGACTAGAGGTGGGCCTTGTGATCCTCAACATTTTCACATTATTCAAATTTATAATTTGAACAAAATATAATATTTTTTATAATAAAATTGAAGCAAGTAATTACTTCATATTGTGATAGGTACACAATTTGACATTACAAATAAATCCGGTCTAATGTAAGCTGGGCTCGAAAAATTAGTGTTTCGCACCAGAATTCAAATTTATTTTATTCTGTTTTCTTTATGGGGCTTTAATTTATGATCCCCTCAAAAATCTAAAAACATTATCTCATCGTAATATTTGATTATTGAGATATTAACTTGACCTTAAATTGTGGAAATTCAATTCTCTGCTTTTCTTAGCATTTCGGGTAAAGTATTGTGACAGACACACGGACGAAAAAAAATCTTATAAGGGTTCCGTTAATTCTTTTTTAGGTACGGAACCCTAAAAAGTCAATATTACCTACATTTTATATAATCGTAAAAAAAAATACTTGATTTCATTTAATTTATCTAATGAGGACACTAGAAAGGTCCTCCTTACTTTGGCACCAATCGAATTTTTTCATCTACCAGTAGACCGACGTCTCACTATCACATTTCTTTAAAATTTAAAGTTCAAGTAAATTCTCACGATATTCCCTAGTAACTTACGAATACCACATAAAGTAGATTGCTCCATTCATGAAACTTTCACTTTTTTCCGTATCACTTTCATTCATACCGGCACTTGGCACAGTTCACGGTCTCTGTGCTAGCGACCTCGCTTGACCTATAGTAGCTGTCTGCGACTATGCCAGCCGGTGCCAATCTACATATATTCTTTTAGAAAACATTTATTGTTTTACAAACGTTTAAGTTAATAAGAAATTTAATACACCAATAGTCTTACGAGTATGAAAATAATGTTCATGATCGAATCATACATCAAACAAAAAGTCTAATAAAAAGCCAGCAACTACTTACATTATTACATACTTCACACAATAGTTACTACGAGTAGCTTACTATTTAGAAAAAAAGTGAATAGTGTTTTCTTGTGACCCCTTAACAGTTTTAGAAGCCGATACATAAACATATATTTTTATATATATGAAAGACGGTATACGAATATAATATATATACGACGATACACACGAAATATATATTTTATATGCGGAGAGGAGAGCGGCAAGCGGATAACCATCGTCGGGTAGCAGTCCTCAAGTTAGTGTTCGTGGGGTATGATCAGACCTGCGCGTACGCACCGGCCTGTGTGCATAAACCGCGATCGACGCGGTTCTAACGTTATTCAGCATTTATGTACGCCCAGCCAGCGGAGACTGCAAATAATCAATTTAATAATGAATAAAAAAAGCGTCAATATGGAGGTGGAGAGCGGTTGGCCTCTCTCCCATCAGCATGTCTGAGTTTTATACCGCCCCAACTGAGTCGAGAAAACTACGCGGGTACTTCCTCACCAACTACGCCGGATCCGCAATTGTAAGGTGCAAGCAGCGGTGGTGCAAAGTTCAGACAAAAGCCTCTGGTTTCTATATCTCGTAAAATACTACCTACAAGAAATATAACTGCTACGAAGGTCTACAAACTAGGCTACGAGGGTCTACGAACTATACTACAAAGGTCTACGAACTTATGCAACGCGGCGGACTCGTAGGCACAAGCTACGAGCGAACCGTACATACTTTTCTAAGAATAATAAAAACAGAGTAAGTAGGTAAGAAATAAATAAGGAATTTATGATTTTAAAAATAAAAACTATTTACATATATATTTCTACACGCAGTGGACAATGTTATTAATTATTATTATTTTGAAATAAGCAGTTTTCTAGTTTATATGTAAGTTTTTTTTGTATTTTGTTTTTTTTAATACCTACATAATCTCAAAGGAGAAATCAATATTCAAATAAAATAAAGACTTGTTTGAATCTTAAGCAAAAATGTAAACAAAAATTGCTTAAAAAATCATTGATAAATGTTATTATTTTAGACAGTAATAATTATAATAATATGCCGATGTTTCTATGACTCCTTAATTATTGTGTGTCATAAAACACACATTTTAAGGCGCTCCCAGTCGACGATTGTTTTTGTTCGAAACGAAAAAAGAAATACTTGTGAACAAGCCACATCTCCTATTTTATAATGTATAGTATATGTGAATAAAGATGTACCCATCTTTAATCACTTCGATAAATAATCCTACCGACCGCTGTAATGACGACAAACACACGTCGGCGCGTGGTCCGCCTTAGCTTTTCGAATAAATTAATGATATAAATTATGTATAATTACTTATCAAAAATCTATTCTAATAGAAATCTAGATCTACATATTACCTATCTTTAACAATAAATCACAAGTTGATTTTAATAGTAGGTATATAAAATATTTCGATCATAAATTCTAAAACGTATCATTTTGAAATAATATCTTTATCGTGAAAAGTTTCTGCTATTATGTTTTCAGCTTAATAGAAATCTAGGTAGGAACCTGAAGTAATATATTTATAAAAATAGGAGATGTGGCTTGTTCGGAAGTATTTCTTTTTTCGTTTCGAAAAAGAGCAATCAGCGACTGGGAGCCCCTTAATTATAATCAAACCATACAAGTGACTACTAAGAGATAGAACATATTCAGCGTACATTTTGAAATAACTGCAAAATTGACAAAGTTCAACTACGATAGGTAACAGTATAGGTAACAGTGTATATATAAATAGACAGTGAATTAGATTATAACTACTTAAAGTGAAACAAGAAGAAGAAAATTGGTATAGGTATAGGTTTCCTGATAAACTGAAAGAAAATAAAACTCTTAAGGCGAGAATAACACTCAATCGCATAAAAACTCAAGTGATTTTCTAGAGGTTTTCCATTGATAACTTTTAAATGCCGTTCAGTGTGTTTCTATCACAAAATATAGGAAAGGGTTATTAATGCCTTCAATCTGTCAGTTTAATGATTTTATTTCAGGCTGTGCACTTGTGCAGACGTAATAAAGCGTTACACATCCGACGGCTAAGTATATCATACATGTGAAAAAACTTTGCGTCGAGGTGTTATTTGCACCTTAAAAAGTGAAGTGGGCATTAGCACGAGTCCAGACGGTGGCGACGATGACGGTCGGCGCTGTAGAAACTATTAAATTAAACACGCAATATATTTGACCGGCCGCGCTTATCGCCAGGCGTCGTTGCCACCGGGATGGCATCATACTGTTGACAAGGGCCCGAGAATTTAACTAAAAGTGCGTAGAGTTTCAAGAAGTTCAGACGGAAAGTTTGCCAAGGCCACTAAAGCCTCGGCTAAGCTGCTGAAGGCTCCGTTTATGTACGACGACTCACTTGCGCGTCTCTGCGGTGGAGACGGGCACGAAGAGTTGGTTCTGAGGGTTCTTACCGCGTTGGTTGTGGGGGGGCGTCTTACCGCATTGCTGCACTGTGCGAAGTCGGCGCCTTGCAGGCTGGCAGCGGCAGCGCCGGAGGAGGCGCTCGGCGGGCAACCGGACGGGCGGCGACCGCGAGTCGGTGTAGTGCGAGCTGACATAGCAGCACGCGCTGCGAGCGCTGACTGCGCTGAGTGCACTGACTGCGCAGAGCCTTTCGTCGGATCCAGGTATGTGGTGCAAGATCCTGGCAGCGACCCACCCTACACATAACAATCCGATCACTGCGAGTCGACGCGATAGCGAAGCGTCACAATCACGACGAAAAACTAAAAAATGATTTTAAAAACAGGTCTATTGATTTTGATTTCAAACCTTATAAGTATTGGTTAGTATGTTTTGAAACTGTTTATTTTAACGTTCTCTACAATTTTAACCAATGCATAGTAGGCCCGGTTTTTTATGTACGATTGAGTATAAAATATTGGCATTCGATTTAGGAGCTTTCATTGATTTCAAATCGTCTGTTTAAAAACATCTATTACGCCGCAATAAATATTGCTTTTGGCGTGCATACATTTATTATCCTACAAACAATAATGTACCTACTTGTATTTCTATCTTCAGGGATAGATTTTCTTAGATTATTCTATTAGAATATAAAAGCCTTAAATCATTGCATGCGCTTCCTTAATTAGGTATCTAATTTAGCATTAAAGCGTGTTGGATTCATTGAAAACTTTGTGGTTAGTATACAAATATTTATTTCTACTCTACAAGTTTAGCGATTTCTCACGGAGATGTTGCCAGAACTCATTAATTAATCTATCATTACACAAAGGGTTCCTTGATAGTTAGGGGAGGCTAGGGATGAATGAGTCCTCCAAAGTTTCATTATAATAGTGCTCTTTTAGTTTTCTTTTAGCTCTAGTAGTTTTTTTTACGTTATGTTAAGTCATGCCTTACAAAATCAAGTTATCCACAGTAGTATGTGGGTTCAATTCTGCCTCGAATCAAGCATACTTTATTGATTCAAAAAGCAAAAGCCACAGATACAAAACATTTTTGTTCAAATACAATTGTGTTGAACTCAAATAATTAGATACATAATTGCATATAAAAGTGTTCTTCATGCTGTAAATTAATCATTCGAATGTTTATTTTTAATACTGCTAAAATTGCAGAAGAGCTCATCCCACCCTACTTCCCCTATAAGTAGTTAAACATATTATGAGATATTAATAACTAGGCAACATCCGAGTGTAAAGATAATGTAGTAAGTACAATGAATAATGTAGCGCAGTAAGATCAGAAGTAGTATCGCTCTCCGCGGCGACGGTTAGAGAGGAACCATACTCACGATCATGCTCCGTGCAAGCTGCGTAGAAGAACAAATAGCAACAGTGAATGAAGTAGCGTCATTTATAAATACACTCTACGGGCCAAGACCCATGGATGAAGTAAATGTTGGCGTTGCTAGCGATTTTTTGCTTATTTGACAGAATATACATATTGATTATAATGTATTACTATTGCAGTGGTGTTACTTAACTTAATGTCGTTATGTCAATCAGTATGCAATTTTGAAAAATATGATTATTCATTGTAAGTTCAAACTTAAAAACTAAAGCCAATCGGGTATCGAATAATTTGGTAAATTACGACAAATTAGGTAACAGACCCGCTGTAGTAGGAGAGCGGTAGAAAGGCGCGTGAGTGGCTGAGTAGATGTCACGGAGACACGGGCCGGCCACTCGCGCTTGTTCGGCCGCGTGTCGTCGGTCCGCGTACATGCTCGCGGCGTCTCACATAGAACATGCGCGCGTGTCACTGTGTGCCGCGCTGCGCCTGGAACCCACTACCCACCTCTCCTCTAGCGAGTGGAGGCGAATAGCGCGGCTGGAGATGGCGACGCAGCGCGATGACGGACGATACTAATGGCGGATAGAGATAGTTTGCGACGAGGTGATGTGAGCGGCAACCGGGTTCGTGCAGACAGACATGTAAGGCGGTGATTATGAGCGAGGGGACACTGTCGTCCCAGTCGGCATGAGGAAGGTTACGATCGCGGAAGAAGACAACGTTGCAGCCGATAACACTGAAGGTCAGGGACGAGGCCAGGCACACGAACGCATGATACCGTCACTTACGGCTGGGTGGGAATGCGCTGGAGGTACGGACAGGCTCGAGCCTGAGCCGGCGCCGCGGCCGCGCCCGTGTTGTGCCTGTCAAAATAGGTAATTTATGTAGTGTACTGTATCGACGATATTCGACAGGAACCTACCGAGAAAAGTGTAGCAAGTGTGTCGGTGCGCTAAGTCGTTCAGACACTTACAGTCGGAGGCGAAAGGTTGACGTGCGAGCCACGGCGCTCCTGCGGGCCGATGCTGGAGTGGCGGCGAGTGGGCAGGCCGGTCTGAGATCCGCCTGGCGTGCCGCCGGGCGAAGAAACGCACGAAGGTGCTATCTTGATCTTCGGAGCCATCAGCGTATTGTCGGATAGGCGTCGGCCTGGGATCAGGTTGGCCACACGCAGGAAGTTCCCGCTGGTGGCAGCAGCGACGCCGCTCGGCCCGGCGCCATGGTTCATATTGTTTGAATTAGTCGAGTTGTTCGACCCGAAGAACCATTGGCTTATCCCTGTTTTGTGGGTATTAAAAAACACTATACTTCGATATAAGTAGCATGTCCGCTATTATCAGGCATCCTACCTGCCTAGTAGTGGCGAAGGAGCGAAATTTGGATAAAGTTTCGCAAAAGTATATAATTTTTATACTTTTCGTGTTGACGACCAGCAGCATTGCTGTGTTACCGGGTCCTGGTCCCTTTTTGGGTGACAGGCCCAACGTTGAACGATCCACTATAAACGTGGACAGTATTGCAGTGGTTCATTTGTGCGTAAGTATGTGATTATACTTACGAAATATAAAATTTTGATAAGTTATTGCCAATTGCCTTTGCCACTTCCTACACGCCTACTTTTTTAGCTTCTGCCCGCGGTTGCTCGTAAGTGGTCTTCCGTGGTGGTACATACCTACTAATGTGTCAAATAGAATTCGGTTTCAACCGTTATGGATCGGGCCCCATCGTAATTCAGCAATATAAACAAACATCCAAACTTTCACATTCACGATATAAGTAGTTAGGTATTAATATAACCTATCTAACCATAGCATATGGATCCACACTATTCCATCTCATGATTTAATTCAAGAAATATATATGTCAAAATAGACCAGCACCTCGATTGCGTGTAAAAACATATAGGTAGAAAAGACATATATATATGATACGATTTCCTTACTTACCTTCGGATATGATCCATAAAATCTATAACTAATAATGTAATATTATTATTATTATAACTAAACCTGAAACTTTTTCACAGGCATGAACTGCAGTTCTCTTTCTATTCTTCGTTAAATTTTCCGAAAACGAAGATGGAGAAAGGCTTCTCAAAGGTGGAGATTCGACGGATATTCTGTGTATGCAATGGTTTCAATGGGTCAATAATTATACCTAAACTGGGCATTTGGGAAATAAAATAGCGATGTATAAAAATACACCTGACACCGATATTACCCTAAAAAAAAACATAAAATAAACACAAATTCACACTTACCACCTGGTGAATCCACAACACAAACATATTTGTTATGACTAGAATAAACTGTAAAATGAAAATGAGCATTAGATACTTTATTGCATAAATGTCGACACGTACTTCTGATATTGCCAGTCACGCTGGTGGCACTGACGCTGGGCGGCGGGAGAATGGTGGAGTTCTTGCGAGCCATCTCCTCGGCACTAGACACTTTGCGCGGGATCTTAAGATTTGGAATGCAGAAGGCCGGTGCTGGTTCATCGATGCTGATCTGACGGCAGGCGAGGTTCCTCGGCGGCGATGGCGGCCTGTTCTTGTACTCTTCAATCACGATGCGCTGTTCGTGCTCGATATAATCCAGCATATGGTACAGCATCTACAGTTTTAAGCACACAGAACAGGAATGTTTCTGGCATTTTGGTGGGATTTAAAGGGACGATACTACTATCACGTTTCACTGTATTGTGTTTTCATTTTGAGTTCAACATTACCTCCATTAGTCCCGCCAACTGAGCATGATCCATGTGCTTGTTGACCGCGTGTGGGGCCACAGAAGGCAGCATCTTTGTGGCCATTAACTCATGGGGCAGCCCCAACCTCTCGTCCGTTACCATCACCTTATAGAGGCCTGCAAATGATGATATTGTAAAACTGCTTAAAGGCCGATTCAGTTATAAACAATAATAAGTTAATAGTATTGCATTAGCTAAAGCATTGCTTGGCCAAATTGTGTTTCGCTCTGCTATTTACGAGTAGGTACATTTATTGAGCTAAGTCTAGTTATTATACCTTTCTAAAAAGCTTATTAGTAAAGGTATGAGGTTTAAATTATGAGGTTTTATTTAAACCTCACCTCACAAACACCTTACCAAGTGTCGTGAGGTCTAGTCCTTAAGAAAAAAATAAAAAAGATGAACGCTAATACTTACTAACGATGCGTTCCATGACAGTCGGCTCGCTCATTTTCATAATAAGTAGTGACGGGACTACGTGGACCACAAGGTGCTGTTTATCCAGCTTCGACATTAACATCTCGAAGAGCGTGAGCACAGTCAGGCTCATTTTCAAGTCATTGTAGTGCCTCTCGAGCACAGATCTAATATTTGGGAGGGCTTGGTTCAATATTATTTCATCATCGAGCCAATCCATGCATCTCATCAGGCAGTCGACGGCAGTAGCCTGTTATAAATGTATCGAGTTAGTTTACAATTCTACACAAATATTACGAGTATAAAGAATAAATAAATTATTATAGCTTTTATAATCCCAGGGCTCTAGTACTCGTCAAGACAAATCCAACGAGCCTAAACATGGCGGGATTATGTTGTGTAGTTCCTGGAGTTCCTATAGCTACATCCGAACTCCATCATCAGACCAGCTCGCTAGACCATAATATTAGATTGTCATTGGAAATGCGAAGTTTTAACTCAATCTGAATATTTACTGAGGAGTTCCGTTGAACGGCTCCTGACTCCATCATCAGATCAGCTTGCTGCCATATTATTACATTGTCTCCAAAGTTACATAAGTACGCAAAACTTCAGCTCAATCGGGGAGAATAACTGCTTCAAAATTGAGTTGCAAGATTTCATCCGAACAAATACATTGCAAGATAAATAAAAGGTCTTAAAAAGGGTAGGGGGTCGAAAATGGCCTGAACTGCTTCGAGAAAAGGATGGTACGGCCGTGCTGCTTTTTTGCTTGACTTGGCGGGGGCACTGCTGTGCCCCTAGATTTTTGTTTGTTTGTAAGGGATAAACAAAAAACCTACTAGACCAATATAAATAAAAATATCACGTATTCAAAGCTACATTAGCGAGTAAGAAGGGCTATAATTTATTTGAAGAAAATGAGATCCCTATTTCAATTGCAATAATGTAACCTAAGGGATTAAAAATATTCATTAGTGCACCCGTACGAAACTAGGGCGGGCGGCTAGTTTCAAATAAACATATAAGACTTTAGTTTTTCTAAACTTGGTAAGGAGCACAACAGAGAAACCAACCAGAACAGTTTTGTCACTGTTTTCGAGAGCCACGATCAATATCGGTATGATTTCCTCGCGTAAATGTGGTTTTTTGTCACATTTGCTCAAGAACAAATGCATCGCGTTAAGGTACGCGTTGACCGCCAGCGCGTTTCTGGATATAAATGGCCTGGTGTAGACGTTTCTGAAACAAACAGAAATTATTAGAAACAGTGAAAATACAAGGTATTATTATTACGTTACTAAACGAAGAAACGCTTACGGTTTAGTGGAATTTATACTAAATATCTTTGTCTGCTTAGTATCTTTCGCTGTACTCGTATGATAATGATGGGAGATCGTCAATTGTCATCTTCGCGGCTGTGGCCCCATGTCTGTGGTGCGGCGCCATTCACCATAAAAAGGTGTGACGCCACGCCATCAGAAGACACGTCGCCGCAACTTGAAAAGACATGGCGCCCTGCCACGGAGAGATGCCATGCGAGGCGTAAAAGGCACCATTAGATATGAGATAGAGCATCTTTCTTGGCATGCCGCCGTGTCTTTTCATGTTGCGGCGTCACAACTTTTCATGGTGAAAGTCGCCGCACCACATACATGGGGACACGGCCTAAGAATTTACCAATCTAACACTTACTTAATGGCTGGGTACACAACATCTGTGTATAGCTCATCTGGTTCATCTTTGATCATGTATACGATCATGGCCAAGCCGTGGCCCAAGCCGTCGGCGGTCCTCAACTCGGGTCTCATTGAGTCAAATACGAACGGGAATCGCAATTTCTGAAATCACAAAAGCACACATCACAGCAACTTGCAATACAAAAAATATTTATATAAATAAAATCCAAAAAATACTCAGAGGAATACCTCATAAAGGGATTACAAAAAACTGTTAATTTGGTAAATGAATACGTTTTGCATGAGCTCCAGTTACCGAGAAATTTATATTAGAGGAATACATAACCTTAATAGATTTTAAACTTTAAAAGATGACTAGATATTGCTTTGCTTTGTATGTTCGCTTCTTGCTTTTTATAGTTTTTTATTTATAACACTGCAGAAAATATAAGCTATTACAAAATATACATTTCAGTTATCTAAATACATAAAACTTTTGCGTCACTGACTGATCGACCAACGCACAGCCTAAAACACTGGTCATAGAAACTTCAAATTTGGATCCTAAATTGGAATCCTTTTGTTGTGTAGTGGTGAACTTAGGAAGGAATTCCCGATACTTAACCCCCAAGGGGGTGCAGCGAGTGTTGTGGTCTGTTTGAAAAAAAGTTAGAAGTAAAATCTTCACGAGAACGATGTCACGAAGGTTTACACAAGTATATACGGTGCTCATAACTTTTACTTACTTCTTTGTTTATATTTGAAAAAAATAAAAAAATGATTAAATGATAACAAATAAAAAAATATTGAGTATAACACAATACTTTGACATAAATTTAAAAACCGGCCAAGTGCAAATCGGACTCTCGCACTATGGGTACTGTTATCTATAAAAAATCACGTTTGTATGCCCCACTTAAATATTTATTTTATTCTGTTTTTCGAATTTGTTGTTATAGCGGCAACAGAAGTACATCATCTGTGAAAATTTCAATTGTCTAGCTACGAGTATCACGGTTCATGAGATACAGCCCTGTGACAGACAAACGAACTGACGAATAGACGGAGATACAGACAGACAGCGATGTCTTAGTAATAGGGTCCTATTTTTACACTTTGGTAACAAAACCCTGAAAAATGAAAGATAACAAAACAAAAAAATATTGAGTTTATCACAATGCATTGATACAAATTTAAAAACGAGTAGTTTCAAACGAATAAACCCAGTATCTAGAGGTAAAACAAAAATAAACAAAGAACCGAGATATTATTTTAAAAATTGGCATGAGGTTGAACCAAAGTGGCTCAATAATTTGGTTTGAATGTTCGCAGGGAGTCATAAAATATACCAATATCTGAATTTGTTTTGTTAACATCATTCTATTCGTTACTTATTCGAGTAGTAGGGACTTGAAGGCCCATATTGATCCTCGAACAAAACGTATTAAACATATTGTGGATAGGTTGTTGGGGATAGTTGAAAGGTACTTGCAGAGGAAAATCTTCTGACAACTCACTATAAATTATATTAACTTTAATATTTATATTGTTTTTAAAAAGTTAGTCAGATGCCCGTGCAAACATAACATTTAATTTTGACGTCTTCAAAGATCTAAGTGCCTTGAGATTGGAGAGGATGTCAACGGTTGTGATCATAATATCTTTTTTTATATTGTGTAAGAATCATAAACTTTGATTTTTAAGTCGTATTGAATATTTGAAACCAAATGCTACGTGTAACATAGTACACATTTTGTAAAAAACAAAATACCTTAGGTATCAAAATATTGCCTAGGTACATCTTCACCAGTGGAAAACTACGGGTAAGTTTCAATACCTAAAAAACTCGCAAAGTCTCCGACGAACACAAATTGTCCAACAAAATCACATTTATTCGCAAACTAGCTGTACCCCGCGGTTTCACTCGCGTATAACTTGAAGAAATAAGAACTTTTTAGCGTATTGCCTATAGCAGACCCGCGACAGAAAAAAATAATCTTGTCAAAATTTTAATAATTTATAGAGCGCCTTATGGGGGGGGCTCCCATACAACAAACGTGATTTTTGCATTCTAGTTTATTCGCAAATGTACCTACTGCTAGACTTGGAAAAGATTGAAAGGATCTGTGCTCTTGAAATTCCGCTGCAATTTCCCGCAACACTTGCCCCTCAGCCTTCGAGTGATTTTATTTAATGAATAAAGATATAAATAGGATCACGAATGTAGTCCCCAAGTACTGTAGACATGCTCTCAAATCTTTAGGTGCTCAGATCCTTGAATATATCTAAAGGTAGTCAGAAGCGCATCCAAACAATCCATTTAGCACGTGCCTACATTTTGGAATAGTTGCAGTAATTTTACGCGCCTAGATATTTATTTACACAGATTGTATAAAAACAATTACCGAGAATCCAATAAAAGTAGATAAACAAATTCCAGTGAAATACCTACCAACTTTCCCCAAAATAGGATTCTTGATTATTTTGCTCTGTTTATTACTTATTATCAATGATTTATTTACTTAGCTGAGCTGATAAAAGCTATTTACGAAAATTCTTGGTATTTCTTGAGACTAGATGAATAAAATATATTATTTGTAAAATGTGAAAGCTTACTGAAACGAGATATTGATATATTTACAAGTTCAGTTTGTACATTCTGTACCTATACCAAGATGGGTTAAGACTTAGCTCAGAATAAAAGTTCTAATCAATTTTATCATTAGCAAATAAGTTACAGTGACTATTGACTAAAATATGTGGACTGGACATACACCAAATGTTTGGAAGTGCCTCCAACTACCCCTAAAAATCCTCAAATATTTCCAAATGAATGATGTATACAGTCATGAGTCTAGTTGTACAGCATAATTTTAGGTGAAGTATCCCGCGACCAACCAAAAAAATAGACGATGCGATGTCGATACGATAGTGGTTCATTTAGTTTACCTTATCTGGTTTATAATAGTTCATAAAAGCTCCATACTACTTATATGATTTTGTTCTTGAAATCTAGATCAACGATCTAATCAATCATTAGCGCTGCAGATTACCATCTCACCACTTTGAGTTTAATTACCTACCTTATAATAATAATAATAAGCCTTTTTATTCTGAACTTCTCTTAAGTATAAATGTAATTATGTTCTTGTTATAATATGTCCCTAAGCTCAGTTTGCCTCTTGGCATAGGCCTCCTCTAACAATTTCCATTGGGATCTGTCGCTTGCAGCTCTTCTCCAGTGAAATCCAGCCGTGAGTTTCAGATCATCTTCCCATCTTGTTTGTTGACGTCCTCTACTTCTCCTGCCATCTCTGGGATACCAGTCCGAGATAATTTTACACCATTTATCTTGAGGGTCGCGTAACATGTGACCTGTCCATCTCCACTTTTGTTGTTCTATCCGGGTTATTATATCAATAACTTTGGTTTTGGTCCTTATTATGCTGCATCTTACTCTGTCTTGTTTTTTTATTCCTGTCAAGCTTCTCTCCATGGCTCTCTGGCAGCGTTTCAATTTTTCTCGGTGATGTTCGGTGAGTGCCCAGGTTTCGCATCCATATGAGATGACTGGAAGTATGCAAGTGTTGAAGACTTTCCTTTTTATTTGCATATTCAGTTCTTTGGATTTCAAGACTTCTTTCAAAGACCAGTATTTTTTCCATCCGTTCCCTATTCTTCGTTCAATTTCTTTGGTGGTTTGATCTTTGTGAGATATTATCTGTCCTAGATATATGTAGTCGGGTACGTACTCAAGTGGTTGATTGTCAATTTTTATAGTGACTGGTTCAGAGTTTGTTAGCAATTTTGTTTTGTCTTTATTTATGTGTAGGCCTACCTTTTTACTCTCTTCGGTAAGTGAGTCTATCATTTTGATTAGGTGCGTCGGGTTATCTTCAAATAAGACTATATCGTCCGCAAATCGTAGGTGGTTCAATTTTGCCCCTTGTATGTTAAGGCCATATTCGTTCCAATCAAGTTTGCGGAATATACTTTCCAGAGTAGCTGAGAACAATTTTGGTGAAAGAGGGTCTCCCTGTCTTACTCCTCTTTCGATTTTGAACTTTTTGCCTAAGGTTTCTAGCTGGATCCTCGCTTCGCCGTTTGAGTAGATGTTTTTTATAATGTTAATGTAATTTAAGGGTATTCCTTGCTGTTCTAGGCTGTCCCATATGGCTGAGTGACTTATACTATCGAAAGCTTTGGAGTAGTCGATGAATGCCATATAGAGTTTCTTGTTATATTCATTATATTTTTCTACTATTTGTTTCACTGTGTGTATGTGGTCTAGAGTAGAGTATTTTTGTCGGAAGCCAGCTTGCTCCCGTGGTTGGTTTTCATCTAGTTTTTTGGTTATTCTTTCCAGGATAACTTTGGAGAATACCTTGTAGACATTTGACATCAGGCTTATAGGTCTATAGTTCCCTATGTCTTCCTTTCGTCCTTTCTTGAATATAAGGATAATGTTTGATGTTTTCCATTGTGTAGGGATTTGACCAGTTGATAGTATTTCGTTGAATTGTGAAGTGAGTATTGGTAATAGTTCCTCTAGGGTACCTTTAAGAAGTTCGTTTGTAACTTTGTCTGGGCCTGGAGCTTTTTCCATCTTCTGGCTATATATAGCTTTTTCTATTTCTCGGGGGAGTATTTTAGGTTCAGTTATCGCTTTTTCTTGCTCTTTATTGTCGTCTGTCCTCGGATTCTGTTTTTGTTTGATGTTTGGGTTTGAATATAGCTCCTGGTAGAATTTTGTGGCTATTTCGCTAATGTTTTTCCTATTAGATGATGTTTGTTCCTTTTTGTTTAGTTTCGGTATCCATTCTTTATTAGATTCTCTCAGTTCTTTAAGCGCTTTTTTTACTCCTCCTGTTTTCACTATATGTTTTTCTAATGTTTGCAGTCTCTTGGTTTTTCTATCTTTCCTTATATTCTCTCTAATTTCTTTGCTCAATTTTGTTATAGTTTTTATGTTGTCTTTTTTAGGATGTTTTGAAAGTAGGTTTTTTCTTTTTTCTATAAGTTTTAGCGTTATATCACTTAGTGTGTACTTGTTTCTTTTGGTATTATCATCTTTTACTTGAGTTAGTAGATTAGATAGTTTTTCATATTTTGTATGAGCATCAATGTTATTTGCAGTTAGTTCTGCAGTTGATTCAATTAGAGCTTGTTTTATTATCTTTATAGTTCCTTCGCTGTGTTGTCCTGTAGTGTGTGAGGCAAAATATTTTCTAGGTTTTTTTGGTGGTTCTATTCTTATGTTACATCTCACCATGCGGTGGTTAGTATTGAAGTTGAATCTAGTTAAGACTGACGTATCTGTGAAAGCTTTCGAGTAGTTTGTTGTTATGTAGTCGATTTCGTTTTTGGTACTGCCGTCGGGGGAAATCCATGTCCATTTATTCCTATAGTTCTTCTTATACAAACTGTTTAGGAGTGTTAGATTGTGTTGCAGCAAGAGCTCGACTAGCAATTCGCCATGTGGACTTCTTCTTCCTTGGGAAAAATTTCCCAAGACATGTTCCTCCTTGCATTTTTTCGCTCCGACTTGAGCGTTGAAGTCTCCCATTAGTATCATGTGGTTATTTTGATATCTTGCTAGCGTTTGTGATAGTTCTTTGTAGAAAGACTTAATTTCCGTTCTTGTTGCTTTCTCAGTTGGAGCATAAATTTGTATAATTGACCATAATTTTTTGTAGCTCGGTATATTTATGTTTAGAATAGCTATTCGATCTGAAATTCCAATTAGCTCTTGTATGTGTTTTTTCATTGATTGTTTGATTATGAATCCTACTCCTCTTTGACCAGCCACTTCGCCTTTGTGGAAAAGTATGAAGTCTGTGCGTTCCTCAATCTTTTCTCCTAGTCTTCGCATCTCGCTAATTCCTAGGATGTCCCATTTTATATCTGCAAGAGCTTTCTCTAGTTCATGTAGGCTTTCTTCAGTTCTAAGGGTTCTCGTATTTAAAGTTGCAATATTGAGTACTTCGTTTCTTCTTGTTGTTAGAGGGTGATGGTCTATAACTCCCGCGGGGACCAGCCGTTGTGGGAGACATTTCGTTGGTTGGTTGTGATTGTTAGTTGTAGCTTGTATTATTTTTGTTTGTATCCGTTTCCCCGAGGCAATTATTAGTTTTTTGAAGCATTCAGTTGTGGATCAGAACTTGCTCGGTTGACATAGTTGAGTATATTGGGTCTAATGATATCTTTCATGCTAGATTTGGGTAAGAATTGAGAAGGGTAACTTCCTGTTTGATTTTTATTGGCTTTTTTCTGTGCTGATGATTTAGGAGATTCCGAAGTTTCTCTTTTCCTCTTTTCAATATTGTTCTTCGGTTTTAACACTATCAGTTTGTCGTATTTTATGTACGCAAAGTTACCCTTCTTTTTCTCTTCTTCAAGTTGAGGTTGTAACTGTTTTCGTTTTTCCAGTATTTCCTTAGAGTAATCCTCTTTCACATGAATGCCTGGAGGGAGGTTTGTTTTGTTTCTGAGTATGAGATGTTTTTTCCATTGGGTCGTGATAGAGGTTACAATTGGACGGTTCTTATTATCGCTTTGTTTCCCGATTCTATACACATTGCTAATTTCTTGACTGTCTAAGTGGACTCCCATGTCAATTATGAGGTCTTTGATGTGGTCTACCAGTTCCCCTTCCGATTTTCCCTTCTCTTCTATTCCGAAGAACACCAGGTTATTTTTACGTTTTTCTCTATCTACTGCTTTAAGTTTTTGTTCCAGTTCTGATACTTTATTTTTGAGGGTGTTATTTTCTTCGATAATTATTTTCATCTTCTCGTCTAGCGCTTCCATGACATTTTTAGTTACCGAATGAGTTATTTTTTCAGTTTGTTTCTCTAGTTTCTCATCGAGTTTGAGTAGAAGTAATTCCATATTTTTATCCATTTGGTTTATGTTCTATAGGATTTTTCAGATGGGGTAATTTGGTTTATGTTGTGGTAACTCTAATTTATGTGGGGAATTTTTTTCGAGATGGTGGCAACACTGTATATGTCACTGTCAATGTCCCTTATGTCACTAATTGTCGTCAGGTTGGTACTTGGCAGTTGTCGTCGTTGCCTCTATGACGAGTTGACGGCGCGGGGCGGGGCGGGGGCGGCAAAAACAGCTACTTTTAGGTTATAATGCCGGGCAGTTTTTATGATTTTCCTGTTATGGTTTTCTCACTATCACTGTGAATACACTTCGGATGTGATTGTTAGTGATTAATTTTGATGTTTTTTAGTTGTTTAACACTGGTATAACACTATTTAGCACTGATTTTCGATATTTCACGACCGAGACAAGTGACGCACGTCCGAACCTAAGTTGTGCCGGAAACGGAATTACCTACCTTAGTAAGGTGATAAAAGATCTCCTATTACGCGACCAAAGGTAAGTACTAATTACTTTATGCGCGGCTTGTCACGGTCTGACATCTACTATTATACTATTATAATGCGGTAAAATTTCTACTTTTGTTTTTTAGGGTTTCGTAGTGTACAAGAAACCCATAAAGTTTCGCCATATCCGTCCGTCTGTCTGTCGCAGCGTAGCTCAGAGACGCTTATTCCTAAAAAGCTGTAATTTGTCATGAATATACACATTAGTCACGCTGATAGGTAATAGGATAGGTTTTGAAAAATATCGCAGGTTTGTGAAAACAACTTTTCGATTAAAGGAGCCGTTTGTGAAATATTAAGTTTTAAAATGCAAATTTTTGTTAGAGTCGAGTGTCCCCCCTCCTCTAAAAACTAAACTATTGGCTTTGGAAGCGTGAAAAAACCCACGTTAGTTGTGCATAATAATGAAGTTAAAAGCAAAACTATCACAGCTAAGTAGGCTTTTACTCGTGAACTTGTCACGAGTTATAAACGTAATAGTCGGAACAGCTTATAAAATGAACTTACAGAAGAAAAGTATAATAAATAGACATGTTTTTCAATTACAAATACCATTACAATTATTTATTATAACGTTGCTATGTAAACTACGAAACCCTACATTGTGCGTGGTCCGATACATACTTGGCTGTTTTTTTAATTATATTTTTGTTGATATTGGATAAACTAAAAAAGTACTAGACCAATTTAAAAACTCTTTTACATATCAAAAGCTTTGTTACATTATTAGTGATTAATACAGAAAGTAAAAAATTAGAGGGGATCTCTACAAAATTGCAATAACATAACAATCAAAAGAATAATAAAAATTGTAACCAAAGCTATCAAAAATTTGTCTTTATTTCTTCTAAAAATACATCCATTAGTATATGAATTGATGCTTTTACCTGATTTCATCAGTTGAAGTTTCGTCTCTTTATTGTACTCGTACTGCGACCTACTTTCCTTTTTGTAACAATCCGTGATAGTAGACAGCGTAAGATTTCGTGTTCGTAAGTATTTGCACGCCATTTTTTACTATCCTGATCAAATGCTGCTAAGTGGATTAATATTATTGATCATGATCATGAATGGTTTTGCGCGTTTTGTTACCTTGGGCAATTGGTCGATGATCGGTGGGGTGATGCTTTTCATAAACTCTATCTTTTCTGGAACCCTCATATCTTTGAGCCCATTGAAGCCCTGAAGCGCCCGGATCACGGGGTCACCTGCTGCGGAGCTATAGAATTAAAAAAAATGTTTATAAAAATGTCAAAGGGGTGCCGGTAGTGAACCGCGTTTACAGTGACCTATTACTTAAAAATGCGACGTTGTCAATTCGTGCACCTCACACTAAAAGACGAGCCCCGCACAGCAATACCTCCCTCCCTAGTCACTGGTGAACTGTTGCACCAAACACGCGTGTGCGTGATAATGGCATGATTTTTGACAGTAATAAAGCAAAAAAAAAGATTTCAAAGATATTAACAGCGTTCACTTTCAGTTTTCTGGCTTTAACATCTAAGATTTGAGGGAGGTATATCAGTGTATTTTGAAGTATAAAGATGAATTTCCATCTACGCTGGGCTGTGCGGAGCTGCGCTAATCTGTGCGGAGCAACGCTAAGCTATTCGGGTCTGCGCTAAACTGTGCCGAGCGGACCAAACACAGCGATCGTCATTTTTAAACTCGTATATTTGAGTGCTGTCATTGGTCCGCTCCGCTCAGCTTCTCACAGCTCCACGTAGGTGGAAACTCACCCTAATGTTGTCTGACCGACGGGAGCTGTGTACCTGAAGTACTTAGTGAGCGGTAGCAGGGCGGTGGGTGGTCGAGGCTCAGGGTCTCGCTGCAACATACGCTCGGCTGCTTCCTGCAACGCTATCGGCATCTTCTGCAGCACTGCCATTACTTTGGGCACCATCTGAATACAAATTAACCATAATAATCAAATTAACTGATTAACAAAGTAAATAACTAATTAATAGGTAGGTAATTGGAACAGTAATTAAATTACTGTTCCAATTACTGTATTGCCTCTACTCTGAATGAATAACGATCCATATTATGAAGATATTCACGGACACAGTTATAACAGTACTCAATCTATCAACGACGTATAATAAGGTATTCATAAGTTAATTTCAAGCTTTGCTTAGTTTTGGGCTAGATGACGCTACGTAAAATGTCCACCAATATTTATTTATTTATAAAACTGTATGTGGAGTTTAGTTTGTTATTAAGTTTTTACAATCACTACATAGTATAAAGCAAAGTCGCTTTCCGCTTCCCGCGTATGTATGTATGTTTGCTTATATCTTAAAAACTACACAACGGATTTTGATGCGGTTTTTTTTAATAGATAGAGTGATTCAGGAGGAAGGTTTATATGTATAATAACATGCTACCCGTGCGAAGCCGGGGCGGGTCGCTAGTATAATCTAAA
Source organism: Hydriomena furcata (assembly GCA_912999785.1). Lineage (NCBI taxonomy): Eukaryota > Metazoa > Arthropoda > Insecta > Lepidoptera > Geometridae > Hydriomena > Hydriomena furcata. The sequence goes on from OU538821.1 coordinate 10,463,945, forward strand.
ACTCTGTTGGTAGGTATTTATATCGCATTTGATTAAAACATTGTTATTTTTTGTTTTATTTTCATTTCTATTGATTTTTTTTACTTTATGATCTTTATTTTAATTTTGTTAGACATCCATCATATTTATTATAAGGGAGAAGCCAATAAATAAAAACTTAAACCGCAAGCGAGTTCAAGTTATTGTTTTCTTTTAACTGAAAGTTTAAGTGAAAACCCTGTGGGACTAACCAGACAGAATTGTGGTGTGTTTACCTTTAAAATAACGGCACCTTATAAATTATATAAATGGGATCGTCATCGACCATACATCCTATAGACTCCTCATGCAAGGCGAACACTTTCAAACAACACATTAGGTTTATACTGCTGATTATAATACACCGAGCGCGATTCACGACACGCCACGTGGCGGGCTGTGACATTGAACCGGCCAATCAGAATGCATTTTTTACCACGACCCACGCACACCTCAACGGTTTGACAGAATTGTTTGTTTGAAGAAATGAAGCAAAGACCACTTATGGTGATCTGTGAAATGTTTTTTTTTTGTATGGGCTGAGTCTACCCGGATGATACGGAAAAAGTGATAAAACCTTATAAAGAAACTGTTATTTATTTATGTAGCTAGTATGATTATTTAACGAAATATAAAATTGTTATAAAAAACAAAACTGTATGTTTTACGGGTTATTGAGAAAATGATTCTGCATTCATCAAAAACATTTATTACTCGCCTTAACAGAATAAGGTCATCCCCTGGGATATTGAGATAGCCAGCATAGCAAGTAGGTATCTAGTTGTACTAAAACTTCCTCCTCAAATTGGCTTGGAGGCAGATCGTTTCGTATGATAATTCCGGCGTGTTTGATTTTGATTGAATTCCTAATTTCGTAATATTTCGTTGTTTTGTGAGTTTAGGTACTAGTTTGTATAAGTTCCATAAAAGTTCTTATTATCTTTACTAACTATGCACAAAAATAACTAGTGTTTTCTCTTGCCTCTGACTACCTTCTAAGAAATAGTAAAAGCATGAGCATACTATCAAAGAAACACGTATTCATAAGTTTTTAGAATTTCATCCCTTAACGGGGTAAAAAGGGGCGTTAAAGTTTGTATAAAAAATAAATAGATTGTTATAAAACTACTTGAAATTTAGTATTATGTAATTACGTACTACGCGATTATTGTAATTAAAACAGGATAACATCTGTCGCGTTTCCAGCTTACATTATAAAAAATTAGTTTTATAAAAGGATTTTATTTAGCGGCGATGGGCTTGCAACCTGTCACGTATGGAATGCTAACTACTGCAAAATGTGGGCATGTGCCAAATATAATGTTTGGACGCACGTCCAACTACACACGTCGACTCTGACTACCCTCACTAGACATCTTCAAAGGATCTAAGCGTCCGGAGATCTGTGAGGATGTCTACCGTACTAGTCGTGATCCTATTTTTTTTTAATTTGAATACAAACTAAAATTATTTATTATGAACTCATCAGTCGCTAAAAACTTAACGTGTATTGGACAAAACAAAAACTATAATAGTAAGTGTAAAGAATTTGAATGAAAATAGAAGTTATTGCTACTTATTTTTATACAAACATTTTCATCCCTCATCCTCTTCTCCATCATCTTTTTCAAACAAATATTCTCACCCCTCTTAACCACCCTTAGGCATCTTCAAATAAATAGGCCTGTATTTGGCGTGTTCTGTAATTTGGTATAATTTACCTATTCCAAATTACTTATGATAGGCATCGCTTTATTCAAACATACAATTTTGAAACCCCATCAGTTTTTAGTTTCATTACAAAGTCTTGTAACACGTGTTTGCCACACGCGCCACCCATTTATTATTTTTCTCTTTATCAGAGGTCATTTAAAAAATCGTACAGCATAGCTCATTATTTACCATTATATCTAACTAGCGACCCGCCCCGGCTTCGCACGGGTAGCATGTTATTATTATACATATAAACCTTCCTCCTGAATCACTCTATCTATTAAAAAAAACCGCATCAAAATCCGTTGTGTAGTTTTAAAGATATAAGCAAACATACATACATACGCGGGAAGCGGAAAGCGACTTTGCTTTATACTATGTAGTGATAGTGATGAGATTCTATTCACTAAATTCGATAAAAATAAAAAAATAAACCGGCCAAGTGCGAGTCGGACTCGCGCACGAATGGTTCCGTACCATTATCCATAAAAAACGCCAAAAACACGTTTGTTGTATGGGAGCTACACTTGAATATTTATTTTATTGTGGTTTTAGTATTTGTTGTTATAGCGGCAACAGAAATAAATCATCTGTGAAAATTTCAACTGCCTAGCTATCACGGTTCATGATCCCTGTGACAGACAGACGGACAGACGGACAGACAAACAGATGAACAGACGGACAGCGACAGCATCTTAGTAATAGCGTCCCGTTTTTACCCATTGGGTACGGAACCCTAAAAACTAGATAGTCATTTGTTTCTTTGTGGTTGAAAATGGAAGATTAGCTTTTTGGATAATAACATAGATTGAAAGCGGTCTAACTAACTAAACGCTCTAGTAGATTTGTATAAAGATAGTTATTTTATGCATTACTAGCTGACCCGTGCCCGCTTCGCTGGTCGACCGACGGATAGTTTCATATTATAGCCTATATGTTGCCGAAGACTAATAGCTATGTAACAAAAAAACTTTCATCAAAATCCGTCCAGTAGTTTTTGCGTAAAAGCCTGACAACAGACAGACAGACAAAAAATTCAAAATATTTTTTTTGGCCTGTGTTACTTGTATGAAGACCCCTAGGAGTATTTTTTTCAGTTTATATTCAATGTACAGAATTGAACTCTTCTACAGTTTTATTATATGTATAGAATAGTAAACGAACATAGAGCAAACCTTGCAATTTATTATAGCCTATATGTTGCCGAAGACTAATAGCTATGTAACAAAAAAACTTTCATCAAAATCCGTCCAGTAGTTTTTGCGTAAAAGCCTGACAACAGACAGACAGACAAAAAATTCAAAATATTTTTTTTGGCCTGTGTTACTTGTATGAAGACCCCTAGGAGTATTTTTTTCAGTTTATATTCAATGTACAGAATTGAACTCTTCTACAGTTTTATTATATGTATAGAATAGTAAACGAACATAGAGCAAACCTTGCAATTTTCATTTATTTTACTTTTACAAAATATTTATTGAAGCTAAAAGAAAACAGTTATATCTTAACAACTTTTACCTACAGATAGCACCTACCTAACCTTTGGTTTGTTGTCTTATAACAGACTAGCGACCCGCCCCGGCTTCGCACGGGTAGCATGTTATTATACATATAAACCTTCCTCCTGAATCACTTTATCTATTAAAAAAAACCGCATTAAAATCCGTTGTGTAGTTTTAAAGATATAAGCAAACATACATACATACGCGGGAAGCGGAAAGCGATTTTGCTTTATACTATGTAGTGATACTAGCGACCCGCCCCGGCTTCGCACGGGTAGCATGTTATTATACATATAAACCTTCCTCCTGAATCACTTTATCTATTAAAAAAAACCGCATCAAAATCCGTTGTGTAGTTTTAAAGATATAAGCAAACATACATACAGACATACAGACGCGGGAAGCGGAGAGCGACTTTGCTTTATACTATGTAGTGACTAGCTGACCCGTGCCCGCTTCGCTGTGCGTAAGACATTTCTAATACCATCGTGGACTTTTTTGTAGACGTTTTTAAGGTGTACAATACTGTAGTACATTATTTTGATATATCTCGTGGGGTTCAGCCAGCATTTGCAATGTAAGCGCAAAAAAATGTGTTTATTTACGACATCACATTAGAAACCTCTAAAATTATCAGTGTTTCTCTACTATATTATGCATGTATTATACATATAAACCTTCCTCCTGAATCACTCTATCTATTTAAAAAAACCGCATCAAAATCCGTTGTGTAGTTTTAAAGATATAAGCAAACATACCTACATACCTACATACATATTACATACAGACGCGGGAAGCGGAAAGCGACTTTGCTTTATACTATGTAGTGAAGAGCATTCAATAGTATCATATCTCAAGCAACAGGCGTAGCAGGGTCGTCTTTAGACTATTGTGCGCCGGGATTTAAACCTACCTTAGGCGCCCCAACACCACATTTTACAGGAACCAGTGCTTAAGTGATCATGTTTGAGAACAAACTACCTAAACTTAAGCTTCAGTAGTCAGAAACCACGTTTGAGTAAATATCTATAAATTTACAGAGTTTCATCTTGTTAATAAGTAACTATAGAGTTACTGAATTGAACCTTGTTAAGTACCTATAGAGTTATTTACTGAGTTGTATCTTGTTACGATGTACCTATAGTTACAAAGTTTAACCTTCAGTTGAAATATTGAAGGAATAATCAAAAATAACTTTAAAAATTAAACAGACAACAGACATAAACATAGAGAGATCTAGAGCATTATAAGTTATTTAAGTAAATTTTGTAAAATAACTACTAAATGAGACCAACTTTCGCCTTTACACAACATTAAAAAAAAAAACAAATAAATCAAATTAGACAATTTGTAACAAAAATTACACACATAATACACAAATATCTATTTAGAAAATGTAATATCTTAAATAGTCTTCAATATTTAATAAAATATATATTAATAAACAATTTACAAGGAAATATACACAGCTAAGTAGACTTTTGACGAGTTGAGAGGGCTTATTAGTCTGTGCATGCTCGTAAAAGCTCCATAATCAATTCAACAACTGGACATAAGAGTACTTCACTACTTCGGAAACCTTCACTACTTCGGAAACCTTCACTGTGCATAATCCGATACGCGCTTGACCTAATTTACCTTGTTACATTTCGGTAACAGAACTTTTATATTTAAGTTCCTGAACAATTTAACCACATGGATTTGCTACTCTGTTATTCTGCAGTAGTAAATGCTTCTAATACTTCTATTTTTGGCCGGGCCTTTATGGTCGCCGTAATGGAACACATTATATACGAGGTTTATTTCAGTATCTATAATCTATAAGTTTTGTTGTAACTACAAAACCTAAAAAAATCAAATAAAACTGGAACGAATTTTCAGTTTAAACCTATCTTAAAGTTTTTATTGATGCAGTAATATGCAACCAATCGTAATAATACGGCAGTAATCAAAATATTAAAGAGATAATATGACACTTATGTATATAATTAAAAAAAATTAAATCTTTTGTATTTACAAAAAAAACTAGTTTGATGGTTTTCAAGATGCGGTTTTATCACTTTTCCGTCTTGTCCGTGTAGACTTAGCCCATACAAAAAAATAACTATAAATTACCACCATAAATTAAAACAAGACTTAAAAATCGCCTGCTTTTATAAAAATATATCATTTTTATTTCAAAAACACTGACATAGTTGCGATAAAAATAATATACACAAAACCGAACGGGAGCTCGATCGCGTCATGTAGAATATTGAAAAAACACTAGAGACTCACCCTCGTATTCAAGAACGACACTATGAGAACACGCACCCACAGTGGACGAAATCTTTTTTCATAAACATCACTTTATGTGTTGAGCGGCACTATGGCGCACGCTACCGTGTGCCTTTAGAGCTCAACTTTGGCTAGAGGCACACGACAATGTGCCTCTAGTCACACTATGCAGTGTCGCACAACACATAAAGTGATTTTTATGAAAATAGATTTCGTCCACTGTGGGTGCGTGTTCTCATAGTGTCGTTCTTGAATACGAGGGTAAGTCAATCACGGCGTACACGTGGACAGGATTACGGTCATCCGAACGGAAATTGGTAGAAGCTTAACAATACACCCGATATGCTCAAGGTCTCGGCTACTGCATGGACTATAACGAGGCTTGAATATCATAAATCAGTCGTCTCATAAAGAATAATAAGTTATAGAATTAAAACAAGTGGGATGTACCTCGACTTTCAATCTGAAGGTCGTGGGTACGAATCCCGGCGTGTATCAATGGATTTTTCTGTTCGAAAATTTATATGCGCATCAAAAGCACGTGCTTACAACAGTGAAGGAAAACATTGTGAGGAAACCAGTTAGTGTTCTTATAATCGGCGATGGGCTTGCAACCTGTCACGTATGGAATGCTAACTACTGCAAAATGTGGGCATGTGACAAATATAATGTTTGGACGTGCCTCTGACTACCCCCACTAGACATCTTCAAAGGATCTAAGCGTCTGGAGATCTGAGAGGATGTTTACCGTACTAGAGGATTACAGTCGTTATCCTATTTATTTATTTTATTTTTATTAAAACAATAGTGGTTGTTACTCATTTTAACTATAAATACGGCTAATTACCAGTATTCGCCGATTTGTTGTTGATCGCGAGCGATGCTCATGATGAAAAGCATCCGAATTGTCTCAAAACGTCAGCAATACAAGAAAAAAAGTGGTAATTAGCCGTATTTAAAGTGAAATTTTTAAAATAATAAGTTTTCTGTTGAAAAATATATTTCAATGACAAGCTTTTGTAAAATCAACCATCAAACACACACGTTATCACCTGTCACAATATATAAAATTGTCATCGAAACTTGACAAGAATGCAATGTTTTTACTAAATCGAAGTATTTACTAAGAAGTTCCGTTGTGAGTGACTGTTGAACAGCTCCTGATTCCATCATCAGAGCAGCTCGCTGTCACCATATTGTTGCATTGTCACCGAAGTTACATAAGTATGCCAAATTTAACTTAATCGGTTGAGAATAACTGCTTCAAAATTGAGTTGCAAGATTCCACCTTGACAAACATAGTTACATAGTTACATACATACATACATTGCAAGTTAAATAAAAGCTTGTAAAAATAGGATTACGACTGTAATCCCCAAGTACGGTAGACATCCTCTCAGATCTCCAGGCACTCAGATCCTTGAAGGTATCTGAAGGGGTTATTTGGCACGTCCAAATGTCACATTTGGCACATGCCAACATTTAGCAATAGTTAGCATTCCATACGTGACATGTTGCAAGCCCGTAGCCACTTACAAGAATGCTTGTCAGTCGTCAAACCAATTGAATAATTAATATTATTTCTACTCAGGTACTTATCTAACCTACCTTCATGAGCGTTCTTTGTGCATGCTTTGGGGCGAATCAAATAGAACTCACAATTAACTGGGATCACAGCTCAGTTGGTATAAACTCTGCCTTCTGCGCTGTCAGTCGTAGGTTCGATTTTCACCCAGGACAAATATTTGTGTGATGAACGTTACATATTTTTTGTTGTGTTGTTAAAATTTAATTTGAGTATATATTTACAAATAAAAAACGTATTTAGATATTGTATCAGTAATCTGGTTTTCAGTAGTTTGAGGCTAGATTGCTCTGTGTGACGTCATAAATAAAAACCGGTCAAGTGCGAGTCGGACTCGCGCACGAAGGGTTCCGTACCATTATCTATAAAAAACGGGAAAAAATCATGTTTGTGGTATGGGAGCCCCCCTTAAATATTTTTTTTAGTATTTGTTGTTATAGCAGCAACCGAAATACATATCTGTGAAAATTTCAACTGTCTAGCTATCACGGTTCATGAGATACAGCAATGTGACAGACAGACGGACAACGAAGTCTTAGTAATAGGGTCCCGTTTTTACCCTTTGGGTACGGAACCCTAAAAACTAGCAATTTTCTTGCTCTTATCCTACTTCATGTGGGTTCGGCACAATATCTTTTTCTTTTCCACTCACTTCGTAAAACATGTTGGGGGATTTAGCTAAGAGTGTTTTACAACCGCCCCTGACAACCCTCTTTGGGGATCACTTAGATCTACAACGAAATAATTTAAAATTTATAATACGCCTCCAAACGTTCTGCCTATAGTCTCCGTCGCCATCCTGACTATAAAATAACGAGGTAAATTATCTTTATCAAATCTAATAAAAAAATAAATATTGGTAGACATTTTATCACCCTGACACACCCATCTAGCCCTAAATTAAGCAAAGCTATAGCTGTACTATGGGAACAAGATAACTGAGGGAATACTTAAATACTTTTTTCTTTTTGTAAATACTTACACTATATCGCCCAGACACAGAACGAACATCTTTGTTCATCACACAAATATTTATCCTGGGTAGGGATCGAACCCACAACCTACAGCGCAGAAGGCATAGTTACTACCAACTAAGCGTTGAGGCCAGACAAATGGAAGACAAACGGAAATAGCATAATTGATAAAACTTACCGACTCCAGTTGCTTCAAATACAGAAGTGGGTTATCATTTGCCTCGAAAAGCGACTTCCCATTATTGTAGAGGGCAAATATGACCATCCCAAAGGAGAACATGTCGGACAGGAGGTTGATTTGTGAGCTCGCCTGCACTTCAGGAGCTAGAAGAAGCAAGCATTATATATGGTCCAATAGCAACATTATTATAGCTGTAGTAAGTCCTCTGCAGGAAATAGACCGCGACCAATTTAGCTTAAAAATTGACACTCCATAATCTACTTCTACGTGCACACCACGTATTTTAAACGCGACGTTTCTAGCTATACAGATGCGATACGCATGCGAGTCAGATGCAAGGTGTACAGGCTGTCTGTCTTGCGTACGTATTGCGTCTGCATCGCTACAAACGCGCGTCAACGGCGCGTTTAAAAACGCGCCTTTGACGCGCGCTCTGAGTAAATCTATATTTAATACGGAAAAAATAAAGGATTGCATATTTCAATAAAAGAGTTCTTCCCTTGTATTTATAAGTGAATATAGATTACCGTTCTTGATATGAAAACTCCCTTACTTGAAAACTTCGTCTTCCAAGTTTCACGAGATGTTATCATCAAATAATAGAGAAACCTACTTTGTCTGTTTAATGTAAGGTACTTACCCGAATAATCAAGATTGGACTGGGAAGCGCTGTTGTACTTCATGTTGAAAGGGTCATGCGTCATCATATGGGTCTGATCAGTAGATTCTATCGGTTCTGTTGAAGAATCAAAATAAAAAATAAAGGCATTTTCACAATATTTTAATTTTCAAATAAACGTTTTATATTGAAAAAATGTTACCAACGACGGTTTTTAAACAACATGGAATAGAGTATCTATCTCATAGGTTAAGCAAAGGCTTTTTTAATATATGATATTTATTTATTCATTATTCATATTTAAATAGACAAAACGGGTTGTGGTTATGGTCAACTAAATCTAGATTAATCAAAACTCTTTAATCATAATTAATCTAGGCTCTTTTGCATGTATTTTTATCGCCATATAATAGTAATTTTTTTAAGTCTCCCTCATACTGACGTCATTTATTACATTTTATTTATCACAATTATTGCTGTCTTTTGTAATTTAATCTCAAAATTTACAAAGAATATAGACTTCATCCCGTATTTATGCGAATAATTTCATGAAATGTAAATATTTGTTGTGTTTTTTTTGCACGCCTCTACGCCAAAACAAGCCCTTCGTACCTACCAAGACATAAATACTCCATGATGATCTTTACCTACCTAGCGTTGTATTATATTGTTTAAAATCTTTGAAAAACTCAATCTAATCCCCATTTTCTTAGTTGTTACCTCGAAATATCTACGCCTTGACTCGACCTTGATACAGTGTTTTTGTAGTTTTAGTAGATAAAATTACATCGAGTTTGCCTCTAGTCGCGGATTCCTCAGTCAACAGAACTGTCAACTCAAGGTACTTCGAGATGTACTTTGACATTCCTCGACAACTTCTGAACGACGCATGCGTTTGTCGGTTTGTTTGATGAAAATCTCCTCGGACTGATGACGTAATGACGTAATTCAGGAACCTCCAAAATAAAACACCAAACATGATGTACTTTTCGAGGGAAATCCTAGCGGCCTCGAAACATTTTGAGTCAAAGTTGTTTCGAGGTTACAACTAAGAATACGAGGATAAGTATGTGTGTGTCTCTGTGCGTCTCTTTTATTTCAGTCTGTCAGTAAGGACTTCAATCTTTTATATTTTATAGATATTTACAGATTGCCGGATTATCAAAAGAGTCCCTCTCAAAGACACATTTTTTTATTGAAATACTAGAGCGAAACCCTGATTTTGTAAGCCCAACTTACTTTTATTTATTATTTCTATTTTGTAGCATACCAAGATACTTACCCTCGTATTCATGAACGACACTATGAGAACACGCACCTACAGTGGACGAAATCTTTTTTCATAAAAATCACTTTATGTGTTGTGCGACACTGCATAGTGTGACTAGAGGCACATTGTCGTTTGCCTCTAGCCAAGGTTGAGCTCTAAAGGCACACGGTAGCGTGCGCCATAGTGTCGCTCAACACATATAGTGATGTTTATGAAAAAAGATACCGTCCACTGTGGGTGCGTGTTCTCATAGTGTCGTTCTTGAATACGAGGGTTAGAAATAAGTACAAACAAAAGTAACATTGTGGTAGAAAAACCTTACAAAGATGTTTCAAAGTAAACAAAGATCTGTGATCGTTGCGAATACATCATCATTCTCGCACACAATAGAATCGTATGAAACAATGTGTAGGCCCGTCTTCCAACTCTTCAAAGAATATTTATTATATTCGAAGGAGAATAAATTATGTACTCGGTACGATAGAACAGTTACATTCACAGAGACTTCTATTTAATAGTTGGCCAATGGAGGCAGTTTGCAAGTTTTAATTTCACTTTAAAAGCTTGTGACAAGGCCCCTGATTGAGGTATGATCTCGGCCTAAAATATATCAATTATTAGTCGAACTCGGTGAAAGAATTTCATGCGCATTATATGAGTAGGTATAGGTAAAAACACATTCGTAATTACTTTAAAATGTAGTATTATTGTAGGTATTTTCAAGTTTCCCCACAGCCAGCCATCACGGCGTCGTAATCAATTTACATAATATTATGATTTGCATGCCCAACGTTAAAATACATAAATACTGACGAATTTAAAATCTTGTTGTTTTATTTCGCTTGTAAAAAAATCATAATAATGTTTTTGCTTTTTGGGTTCGAGACCATGAGACCGTGGAGAAGTGGATCCCCGGGTATTCAAAAATATTTTATTGCGTCTGTCGTCTGTCGTCTTATTTCGATCTAATGGGGCGGTCACATGCTCGTTTGGCAGCCCAGCGTGCAGCCCGGCATGCAACCCGGCGAGTTTTGTGCTCTTGCCCGTTCACGTTGAATGTCGCTTTGCTCGGAAGCGTATGAACGCACCATAAGACATTGCATTCATCTGGACCAACGCATTCACCATTCATCGTCAGCAATGCCGTATCTTTGGAACGCTTTCGACTGGTAGTATTCTGGATAGTTTGCAACGTTCTTTAGGTATTAAGATACTATTATATATATATTATTTATACTTTTTATTACTAGTAGGATATCTCAGTGATATAGAATGATATCGTGTCAACAGCTGATAAAAAAAACAGATATGCCTTTAGTATTCTAATATGAATATTTATGATACAAACCAACATTCACGTGATTGTCCTTATAAAAAAATGTATCAAAGTATTTTTGTCAAGCAAAATAAAAAGGTATTACCAAGGATTTTATACAAAAATAATTACACACGACCCAAAGCATTTCAGTGTCGTTAACAATTTTACAAAATGAGTTGTTCTCTTCTAGTCTTTCTCTAGTCTAAAAATACGGGCCAAGTGCGAGTCGGACTCTCGCACGAAGGGTTCCGTACCATTAGCTATAGTTTCCACTGGTTGGTCTGTCTGTCACCAGGCAGTATCTCATGAACCGTGGTAGCTAGACAGTTAAAACTATTACAGATGATGTATTACTGTTCCAGTAATAACAACAAATACTAAAAACTGAATAAAATAAATATTGAAGTGGGGCTCCCATACAACAAATGTGTTTTTTTTTTGCTGTTTTTTTTATAAATAATCGTCCGACTCGCACTTGGCCGTTTTTATTTTGTATCTTTTAAGGCGCTTTGCTTATTTTCTTCGAGCTAATAAATCTAGGAGCCTAAGTGTAAGTATCTAGTTTAAGTCTCACTCACACACACAGGTGAGTGTGCGAATTTGACGCATAAGAAAGTATGTATGGGGTGGTTCAGGAGATAAGCCGGTGGGTCGCCCCCTCTCAGATTTCCTCCTCAATCAATCTTAGTTTTTGCTACTATAGATACTGCCACTAGATCTTAGGTAGTGAGACGACTTTGAGATCTTGTCAATGTCAATAGGTAGAAGAGATTTCTTAATACCTAGTTATTTAATAAACGTTATTACAAAAATAAATATAAAATGTCTTCATAATATAATAATGAATAGACTCAGAGGTACAGAATCCTTATCGCGACGTTGTCGATACGATAGTGGTTAACAAGCCCCCAGATTCGATCTAGGGGCGGGACAAATGTTTGCATGATCTCCAAATATTTGTTACTGTTTTGGGTGTCGTGGTACTATAGTACTCGTAGTTTCTGATACCCACGACACAGGAAATTCTAGTGTGGGGTCTGAACATTTGTAATATAACTATTGGGTATTTATTAATTATATATTTAATACACTATAACATACGAGTAAGTTTATTGCAATAATGACCATTAAATGAAACAATATAAATGAGGAGCTCCGGAACAAAAACCGATAAATCCACTTTTGATGGAAACTTTTTTTTTTTTTCCGACTCTCAGAGTACTCTTACATGCCATACTTTAATCGGACGCATCAAAAACCCGTTAAAAACGTACTAAATGAGACTCTAAAGATGGGCAGCCAGAACAAAATCCGACAATTACATGATTTTTTATCAATTCGTAACAGATTTTTTCGTTTTCGGACCAGTAACCGATAAATCCTATGCAAATTGTTGAAGACCGATTTCCGTTCGGATCATTTGCCGATAAATGTTGATAGAATATACTATAATAATATAATAAGATAATACAATAAGAAAATAATATAACCGATATTTACAATAAAGCCGCAGAAAAGCCGATAATTACGTAATGGTCGGACCAAAACCCGATAATTCCATATTTTAAATTATAATGCTTAGGACACTATTCATACTAGATTTTTTTTTAAATGACTATATGCACTGCCCTTCCTACGACCCATTTTCATCATATTTTAGCTGATCGAAAAGTATAACGATTTTTAAATAAATCAATGTTTTGTGTTTTCCCTAAAATTACGAAAAGTGGATTTATCGGTTTTTGTTCCGGAGCTCCTCAAATATATTTTAAAACTGCAAAACGTGGGCATGTGCCAAATATAATGTTTCGACATGCCTCTGACTACCCCCTCTGGAAATCTTCACAAGGATCTAAGCGCCTCGAGATCTTAGCGGATGTCTACCGTTTATTGGGAATTACAGTCATGATCCTATTTTTGTATTGTATTTTTTTAAAACGTACAGAATTTTTTATGATTTGACAGCAAATATGTTGAAAGTAATGATGATTCTGATGTCAGTGTGACTCGAAACAAAAACACGGGTATAAAAAGTCGACGAACCAAATTGAACAAAAGGATAATTTAATTACCTTACTTTGAAAGCGAGCTCTACAATCAACAGGTTACTCGAAACAAACTGTTGCTTGTACCAGACACACAATAAGCTCTAAAGATAAACCAACGCTCTTTTTTTTTTGTTTGTATGCAAAAGTTCCTCTGACACATAAAGAGTCAGAGTCGTTATTTAGCTTACATTTCGAACCAAGTCAGTTTGCTTTATGTATTTTAGTCAACGAGAGTTATAAAACATCTGTCAAGTTTAAATACATTATGTGTATCTGTTTTTTATTTATGTGTATGTTGTGTAGTGTGTTGTGACTAGATAAGTACACGAATAAGAACAAAATATCTTTTTCTTTTCTTTTTCTGTTATTTTCTTTTCATTTTTTTTTTGTTATTTTTGTCCATTTTTTTTAATCTGTTTTTTTCTTTTTATTTTCTTTTTCTTTTTTAGCTTAATAATCTAAATTACAATTTACTTACATCTATTCTATATAATAAACCAACGCTGTAAGTATGTAGAGCAAACTTATCCGCTCGACTTGTATTCGTTCCAAATTATCTTCGTAATGTTTGCTTGAAATGATAAAACTTACTGAGAAACTCGAGTCCTATCAGCTTCCATACGCCCTTGCTCGTGATAATGATGTTCTGAGGGCAGACGTTGGTGTGCACCACCTGGTGATCGTAGTGCAGGCAGCTCAGGGCATCGATAATCTGTTCCAAGAAAGCATAATATTAACACAAAATATATTGTGATTTGTTCTTTTAATTTGAGACTAGACATATTCAAAGGATCTAAGCGCCTGGAGATCTGAGAGGATGTCTACCGTACTTGTGGATTACAGTCGTGACCTTTTTTCTTTCTTATGATATATTTGGATTTACATTTATTTATTGTATAGATGTATAGGTATATGTAATATTTATAAGTTTACGTTTGATTCGCTAGTAAATCTTTAAAGTAAGACTGAAGCTGTATTACTCGGGGTGCGAAAGTGACAACGCCATACGTGTTTATATAGCGTTGTCACTTTCGCTCTTAAAGTAATACTGCTCTAGTGTTACTTTAGAGATTGTAGTACGGCTCCTTAGCATCATTAAAAATACAAATTCAAATATCATTAATTTTAATAAAATCACAAGGATCACTTTGAAACGTCTTAGGAGCTAGATGAAGCTACGCCTGTTCCTCGCGACCAAGCCTGGAAGAATCAGGCAACTATCACGGTTTAGGGTCTATCTGTTTCAATGATTTCCTTATTGCTATGTAGAGCTCCAGTGTGGTGCCGATCGAACAAGGTGATGGCTCAAACATAACATACACATAAAAATAATAAAAAGTACTAACCAAGTACGTACAAAAATTTAAAATGAACTAAAGAGCTTTAGCACAAATAATTCTAAAAGCATTTATTACATATAAATTCTTTTAGAATTTGTGCTGCCTACGTAACTTATAATAATAACATCTAGACATAGAACCAATCAATGTTCATCGCACATTTTTTGTCCTGGGTGGAGAACGTACCCACTATCTACAGCATCTTTCAATTAAATTGTAGGTCCAGTCTTATACATTTTTCCGAAGCGAATAATATCCAAGAAAATCAAATAAAGTAAATCTATTTTCACTCCCAAAATATGTAAACCACAAAAAAAAAAATGGAATTATAATATCCTCAACCTTGACTCTGGTATCATAATTACGCCTAAGCTGCTATAAATATGAGCCAAGATGAAAGTAATATTAATTACATACCATTGTTAGGGGATGTCTATAATAAAGTGAAAGGTATCCGAAAAATTACATAATAGACTATTTATTAACTTATAAATAAGATAAATTCGCAGTCGGGTTTTATGTTTCTGATCTTATGTCTAATGTTATGTTTGAATATGCCTACCGCGCTAAGACATCTCCAAGCGCCTGGAGATCTGAGAAGATGTCTATCTTATAAGCCTAATAAGCTTAGGGATTACAGTTGTCTGATAGGATTATTGATGTGTCTACACGTGATTTTAGTCGAAAATTGTACAGTTTGTACTATACAGTCAGTGTGTGGGTATTTTAATTTCCGGTAAGCGGAGATGAAAGGTCCCATAGACCTAATACCATAACACAGTTACAATCTCTCTTAGCTCTGTTATAATTATATTGGGCGTCTTTTTGGTGCGAATATAATAGATCGCACTGTACGCGAAAAAATGGAAAATAGGGTAGGTAGGGTAGGTAGGGTGTTGGTGTACGGACACCAGATAAAAATAATCGGTGTACATACACGAGGTAAAAAATATAGTCTTTTTAAAATATGCCTAAAAAGAACAATTGAAGTAGGTACATAGTAAATTACCTGCCTGCGACTTTGCTTTGGCGTGACTGAGCAACAAACATGCAAATATCCTTACAAACTTCGAATATAATATAACTTAGTAAGATGTTGTTTTTATAGATAACTAGCTGCTCGACCCGGCTTCGTACGGGTGCTACCTGGATAAAAACACTACCGATTTTGTGCAAACTTCACATAAACCATCTACTAAATAGTCCGAACAAAGCCTAAACATTAGGTTTGGATAGGTGAGCCCGTTCTTGAGTTATAAAATTACAACGAAAATGGCATTGATTTATATATATATATATATATATATATATAATATATATATAGATGGTACGGAACCCTTCGTGCGTGAGTCTGACTCGTACTTGGAAAGTTACTAGGTCTGTCTCTCTGTGACGTTATCACCACCATACCGCTACACTGATTTCAATGAAATTTCTTAAGACGCTGCCAGTCGACGATTATTTTTGTTCGAAACGAAAAAAGAAATACTTGTGAACAAGCCACATCTCCTATTTTATAATGTATAGTATATGTGAATAAAGATGTACCCATCTTTAATCACTTCGATAAATAATCCTACCGACCGCTGCAATGATGACAAACACACGTCCGCGCGTGGTCCGCCTTAGCTTTTCGAATAAATTAATGATATAAATTATGTATAATTACTTATCAAAAATCTATCCTAATAGAAATCTAGATCGACATATTACCTATCTTTAACAATAAATCACAAGTTGATTTTAATAGTAGGTATATAAAATATTTCGATCATAAATTCTAAAACGTAATCATTTTGCAATAATATTTTTATCGTGAAAAGTTTCTGCTATTATGTTTTCAGCTTAATAGAAATCTAGGTAGGAACCCGAAGTAATATACTTATAAAAATAGGAGATGTGGCTTGTTCAGAAGTATTTCTTTTTTCGTTTCGAAAAAGAGCAATCAGCGACTGGCAGCCTCTTAAAGTGATAAATTAAAGTCTCGGGACGGACTTAGTCTACTTTTTTTTCAAAATTGTCTTTTGTTTTTCCGGAATTTCAATGTTTTACGATAGCTTCTTGAAAAATCTATTTTTTAAACCAACGCGGATAAAGTTGCGGCTAGAAGCTAGTCACTACATAGTATAAAGCAAAGTCGCTTCCCGCGTCTGTATGTATGTTTATATCTTTAAAACTACACAACGGATTTTGATGCGGTTTTTTTTAATAGATAGAATGATTCAGGAGGAAGGTTTATATGTATTAAACCCGTGCGAAGCCGGGGCGGGTCGCTAATTATTAATAAAGTTACGTTCTGGGTCGTAAAGTAAATCGCCGAACGGAAACAGAACATCTTCGGAAATTAAATATCTTAATCGAACCGGAAATGAACGACGACACGAAATTTATTACGAAACTAAATTTATCAGCCGTGTCAGACTTTCAATCTCAAGGTCGTGGGTTCGAATCCCTTCTTGCATCAATGGATTTTTCTGTTCGATTTTATTTATAAAAAACACGTGCTCTAAACGGTGAAGGAAAACATCGTGAGGAAACCAGTTAGTATTCTTATAAGGGGCGTTGGGCTTGCAACCTGTCACGTATGGAATACTAACTACTGCAAAATGTGACAGTCTATGGTGACAGACAGACAGACGGACAGCGGAGTCTTAGTAAGAGGGTCCCATTTTTACCCTTTGGGTACGAATCCCTAAAAATAACGAGTTCCCCGTTTTGAGCATGTGTTATAAACTCTAGTTCGTTCAACCTATTTGTATTCAAAGCAGTTAGTGAAAGGAGTTTTCGCATGCGAGCTCCAGAGTGATAGTCATTCAGCCGTCAGTACAAGGGTAAAGTGCTTTTAAGTGGCTCGTCTGCTAAATTATGCACAAAGTTTGAATTCATTACTTATGCGAGTTCATACGAATTTCACGAGGTACCCGTACTTACAAGAGCCGATACAACTAAGCATAACATGAACATAATCTAAGACAAGTAATAAAATTGTTAAACATAAGAAACGTGATTGGTGAAATTTTTCACGATAGATTTATTTTCCAAAGTTGTGTCTTCCAAAACACTAATTTAGTTTTTACTCAAAACTATGAATAGCTAAACAGTTCATTTTTATATAATTCGTTAGATAATTATACTAGCTACATAAATAGAAGACAGTTTCTTTTTAAGTTTGATGGTTTTCAAAATAATGCGGTTTTATCAGTTTTTCCTTCTTATCCCATAAAGACTCAGCCCATAAAAAAAAACAAAAATATCAAGCATCACCTTAGGGATAGTAAATAAATACATATTTAAAACGCATAAACTACAACAGCGTACATGAATGAACACGTACATTCATACTAATGAAGACATAGTGGAGGCCTTAACGCGGCCATGAAACTCCATCATCAGAGTTGGCCTAGTAGCTCATATGAGCTAACTAATTATCATTTTTTTAGGATTCCGTAGCCATAAGGTAAAAAAGGGACCCTAATACTTAGACTCCGCTGTCCGTCTGTCTGTCTGTCACTGCGCTGTATATGTGATAGCAGTGTGACAGTAGAAATTTTTACAAATGATGTATTTATGTTGCCTCTATAACAACAAATACTAAAAACAGAATAAAATAAATAATTAAGTGAGGCTCCCAAACAACAAACGTGATTTTTCTGCTGTTTTTTATAGATAATGATACGGAACCTTTCGAGCGCGCGCCCAATTCCCACTTGGCCGGATTTTTCTAATAAAAAACATTAAAATAATAAAAAAATAACAACCGAATTTCTGTTGTAACATATTTTTTCATAACAAATTTTACTAAAGTTCTATTAAAGGCTATTATAGTACTCGTCAAGACTAATCCTACCACTCAAAACACAACGGAGTTATGTTGTAGTTGAGGAACTCAAATAGCTTTATACCTTCAAGCTCTAATAAATAACAAGACCAGCGCGCTGTCATCATAATTGACATCGGAACTCGGAACTTAACAAGTATGCAAAATTTAAACTCAGTGAGACTATTTTCTAAATAGTACAGTTGAACAGCTCCTGACTCCATAATCAGACCATTGTTTTATTTTATTTTATTCGGAAAATAAACAGTTTTACAGAAGAGGAGATACAGCATATCTCACGTGTAAGAAGATATGTCTTCATTTAGGACAACTCCATGAAACTTTACTTTAACTTTGTCATTATGCCTAGGTAGCACTATCCTACATCTTAAAATGACAAGGTAGTTTTGACTATACAGCAATTGCACTAGATAGAAATGTATTTTTGTATGATTGTTTGTAATTAATAAACTAAAACTCTACGGTAACAATAAAAAAAAAAGACACCTAATAAGCTTCATTCGACAGCTAGTAACATGGCCATCACTACATAGTATAAAGCAAAGTCGCTTTCCGCTTCCCGCGTATGTATGTATGTATGTTTGCTTATATCTTTAAAACTACACAACGGATTTTGATGCGGTTTTTTTAAATAAATAGAATGATTCAAGAGGAAGGTTTTTATGTATAATACATGCATAATATAGTAGAGAAACACTGATAATTTTAGAGGTTTCTAATGTAATGTCGTAAATAAACACATTTTTTTGCGCTTACATTGCAAATGCTGGCTGAACCCCACGAGATATATCAAAATAATGTACTACAGTATTGTACACCTTAAAAACGTCTACAAAAAAGTCCACGATGGTATTAGAAATGTCTTACGCACAGCGAAGCGGGCACGGGTCAGTTAGTATGCTATAAGCTACTTGGAATATACATAGCTTTTGGTCCTGGAATAACAGAATATTTTTTATCAAGGTACCAAGCGATAGAGGACGCAGGTGTAATGTTCTGTAAAAAATAATTAACGAGCAAATAGGGTTAGATAAATTCATACCTGCAGAAACCCGTAACGTATTTCCACCTCCATGAAGAAGTACTCCGTAGCGTAAGGTGGAAGACGCGGTCTCTTGTACTTAATCTTCTTCCCACCTTCCTTGAAATGAAGAAACGGAGGATGGGGCAGAATAGGTTCCTGGTCGAACATTGACTCCTGCAAAAAAAGACTCCACTTAATATATGCCTAAGTCACATTTCTATAAGTACTCGTAATACGAAACGGAAAGTTTCAAATAAGTTAATATTATAAATATAAAAAAAAAGTGTGTGTGTCAGCTACGACGCACGATTGGAGTTTACTCCTTACGAACGATAATTATGATATATATCGAATAGAAAAAAAGGGTAAATGAACGCATCTGCTAAAATGATAAGAGAAACAAACATATATCTGTAATTATTTGGATTATTTATATTACTTCAATAAAGCGTATTACATAAAGTATGTTACAAAAAAGAAAAGATATATATGTGTCTTTTCATCTCAGTGAAGTATATCACTCATCTAGTTCAATAGTTAATTTAGTTCATTAATTTAGTTCATCGGTAGGTAGGTAGGTACCTACCTACTTAGGTATTAACAAAACTCTTTTTTCTTACCTACTACATTAATATTGATAGGCAAGTAGGTACCTAGTACCTACCTACCTACCTCAAAAGTATAGTGAACGATATTCCAGCTATTCGCTAATAATATCTTCATCTCGCCTACGCGCTTGAAAGTTAGCGCGCTAGAGAGGGATGCCATAATTATTATCTACGTATTATATGTTTGTCTCTTTCTACGTAACGCCTCAACTTTTCGTGTTACACTTGATTTTACTCCTCATAAAATTTCCGTACCGGGCCTTATAACTCAAATCGTTTCTTAAGGAGTAAACTCCAAAAATATTTTGTAAGTTTGTAATGGATAAACTAAAAAACTACATAATCAACTATTAAAATTCTTCCACTATTCAAAAGCTAAGTGTCAGTATCAGCGAGTACCATCAATATCTATACTAATATTATAAAGAGGAAAGATTTGTATTTTTACGTGTTTTCAAAAACTACTGTACAGATTTCAAAAATTCTTTAACAATTTGAATGCTACATTGTTACTAAATAATTTAGTTTATATTAATTTCAGAAAACATCCTTACTAAAACTACAATAATGTAACTCAAGGTGTAATCACTACATAGTATAAAGCAAACTAGCTTTCCGCTTCCCGCGTATGTATGTATGTTTGCTCATATCTTTAAAACTACACAACGGATTTTGATGCGGTTTTTAATAGATAGAGTGATTCAGGAGGAAGGTTTATATGTATAATACATGCATAATATAGTAGAGAAACACTGATAATTTTAGAGGTTTCTAATGTGATGTCGTAAATAAACACATTTTTTGCGCTTACATTGCAAATGCTGGCTGAACCCCACGAGATATATCAAAATAATGAACTACAGTATTGTATACCTTAAAAACGTCTACAAAAAAGTCCACGATGGTATTAGAAATTTCTTACGCACAGCGAAGCGGGCACGGGTCAGCTAGTATAAAGATAAAATAATAAATATATCCAAAAATGATTTAAAAAAAACCGGCCAAGTGCCAGTCGGACTCACGCATTTAGGGTTCCGTACCATTATCTATAAAAACGGCAAAAAAAACGCGTTTGTTGTATGGGAGCCCCCCTTAAATATTTATTTTATTCTGTTTTTAGTATTTGTTGTTATAGCAGCAACCGAAATACATAATCTGTGAAAATTTCATTTGTCTAGCTATCACGGTTCATGAGATACAGCCCTGTGACATACATACGGACGGACGGACAGACAGACAGACAGACAGACAGACAGACAGACGGACAGCGAAGTCTTAGTTATAGGGTTCTGATTTTACCCTTTGGGTACGGAACCCTAAAAAATATACCCGTGCGAAGCCGAGGCGGGCCGCTAGTCTATACTAATATAAAAGAAGAAAAGAGAAAAGTTTTGATTTATTTGTTTTTTTGTATGTTTGTAATGGATAAACTCAAAAACTACTGAACCAAATTTATGTATTGCAATCACAATCCGCGATAATTAAATAGACTAATCTGACGCGTAAATTACGGACGGACAGGTATAGCGAAACTACCGTTGGACTTTATAACCCTGAAATTTTGTATCAAATAACTCGTTAGCTCGAAAGCATTGTTTTAAAATCAAAATTCACGAACGCAGACTATTATTCACGTTGGCGTAGGTGTCAGGAAGCTTGTCAGTGCAGCCGTTAGTATATTGGACGCAGACTACAAAGAGGAGACAGCAGGAAGACAGGCGTTAATACGAACAAAAAAACCGACAAACTTTACCTAGGTACCCTAAACTAATGAACATTACCTTTGCTGTTTCACCGTCTTTTACCGCTGGATTTACACATTTGCCAGTAGGCTATTAAACCCTCATCCCCGTCAATTTTTAAGGATCCGTACCCCATTACTAAGACTGTCCGTCTGTCTGTCTTTCACTAGGCTGTATCTCATGAACTGTGATATTTAGACAGTTGAAATTCTCACAGATGATATATTTCCGTTGCCGACATAACAACATAAATACTAAAAACAGAATAAAATAAATATTTACGTGGGGCTAACGTGATTTAATGCCGTTTTTATATAGATAATGGTACGGAACTCTTCGTGCGCGAGTCCGACTCGCACTTGGCCGGTTTTTTAGATTATTTTTATAATCCAACGATTTAATTAAAGGTCTATCTTGCGCCCTAGGCTCCAACTAGCCAACTCAACCTGGTGGTAAACCCATCACTGCTTATTGGATTTGTTTTAATCAAGAGAATGGTATAGTATTTATACAGTCTTTCATATCTGCACAAACTGATAGGCATTTATTTTTAAATCAAGCTGAAATTGATATAACAAAAATACGAATTTAATCTGAGTTATTCTATAGACATTACAAAAATAAAACAAAAATAGCATATTTTTCAATGAAGTGAACGAAAGTGAATTACTGAATGTTTAATAGACGAACAACTGTACAAGATATTGTAACAAGCTTTTATTTAACTATTTATGCAATGTAAATATGTAGTTTATTATTTTGTAAATTCTGTATCTATAATATAAAATAAATAGCTGAATGTGTTGCTAAGCGCAAATTTCGAGAGCAGCTGAACCGATTCGCTAATTCTTTTTTTGTTGTATTCGTTATTATCAGGAAAAGGCTATAATGAAAAAAAAAATGAATTTGACAGGACAACGTCTGTCGAGACAGCTAGTTTTTAATATAAATCGTTAATGAATATAAATCCAGTATAAAAACTCCAATCCAATCAGCTTTAAGCCGCCATATTCGATTTATAATAATACAAGCTGACCCCGCGAACTTCGTATCGCTTTAGAATTAACAAATGTTGTCTTCCGTTCCCGTTCCCGTTCCCGTTCCCGTTCCCGTTCCCGTTCCCGTTCCCGTTCCCGTTCCCGTTCCCGTTCCCGTTCCCGTTCCCGTTCCCGTTCCCGTTCCCGTTCCCGTTCCCGTTCCCGTTCCCGTTCCCGTTCCCGTTCCCGTTCCCGTTCCCGTTCCCGTTCCCGTTCCCGTTCCCGTTCCCGTTCCCGTTCCCGTTCCCGTTCCCGTTCCCGTTCCCGTTCCCGTTCCCGTTCCCGTTCCCGTTCCCGTTCCCATTCCCGTTTCCGTTACAATTCCCGTTCAATAGTTTTTTTAACGCACACGAAGAAAGCAAAATTATTGTCAATTTTTTACACCTTGCTTCAAACTATCGTCATTTTTATAAAGACGTTTATTACTTTTTCAAAATAAAAAATAGCCTAATGTTACTCAGAGATAATGTAGCTTGGTAATGGTGAAAGAATTTTTGAAATCGGTTCAGTAGTTTTTGAGTTTATCCATTACAAACATACAAAAAATCAAAACTTTTCTCTTTATAATATTATAGTATAGATACAAAAAACCGTTATTGCGGACCTGGGTATACTGCAGCCGAGGATCTTGTTTAATAAACTGATTGCTTGTTAAGGGGCTCCCAGTCGCTGATTGCTCTTTTTCGAAACGAAAAAAAAAAATACTTCTGAACAAGCCACATCTCCTATTTTTATAAGTATACTAGCGACCCGCCCCGGCTTCGCACGGGTAGCATGTTATTATACATATAAACCTTCCTCCTGAATCACTCTATCTATTAAAAAAAAACCGCATCAAAATCCGTTGTGTAGTTTTAAAGATATAAGCAAACATACATACGCGGGAAGCGGAAAGCGACTTTGCTTTATACTATGTAGTGATAGTGATTACTTCAGGTTCCTACCTAGATTTCTATTAAGCTGAAAACATAATAGCAGAAACTTTTCACGATAAAGATATTATTTCAAAATGATGCGTTTTAGAATTTATGATCGGAATATTTTATATACCTACTATTAAAATCAACTTGTGATTTATTGTTAAAGATAGGTAATATGTAGATCTAGATTTATATTAGAATAGATTTTTGATAAGTAATTATACAAAATTTATATCATTAATTTATTCGAAAAGCTAAGGCGGACCACGCTCCGACGTGTGTTTGTCGTCATTGCAGCGGTCGGTAGGATTATTTATCGAAGTGATTAAAGATGGGTACATCTTTATTCACATCACTACATAGTATAAAGCAAAGTCGCTTTCCGCTTCCCGCGTCTGTATGTCTGTATGTATGTTTGCTTATATCTTTAAAACTACACAACGGATTTTGATGCGGTTTTTTTTAATAGATAGAGTGATTCAGGAGGAAGGTTTATATGTATAATAACATGCTACCCGTGCGAAGCCGGGGCGGGTCGCTAGTATACTATACATTATAAAATAGGAGATGTGGCTTGTTCACAAGTATTTATTTTATCGACTGGGAGCGCCTTAATGTTTTTCAACGGATGAAAGAAGAAGCTTATCCATTCAACGCATATACCTACATATTTTTTGTTGCTCTATTAATGTAATAATATGAAAAAATAGAATCATGACTTTAATTCCCACGTACATACAGTAGACATTTTTTCAGATCTCTAAGCACTCAGATACTTGGCAGAGGTCTAAAGGCGGTGGGTAGTCAGAGCCATGTCCAAACATAACATAACATATTATTATCGTATATATAATATATATAATCATCTGCAATTACCAATCATATAACTAGCTGTCCCGACAGACGTTGTCCTGTCAAATTTCAATAATCCCACAGAAAAAAGCATTTCCAGTTTTTCCCAAACTTTACGCTACCCCTATTATTTAGATATAAAAAATACCCTACAACCTATTCTCAGACCTACTGAATATACACAAAAAAAAAAAACCATAAAAAGCTCAAGCCGTTTCAAACTTGTTTGGTTACAATCACTGTGACACGAGAATTTTATATATTACATAGAAAGATTACCATTTTATAATACTCGTATAAAGAACAAAGAAATAATGAGTTTTTTTTTAAACTAAAATCTAAAACCTTTCAGCATAAGTCCATCAAAGTCTAAAAACCGAGTTCGAAAGGTCGAATCGACATGTAATTCGAACGATCGAAACATAGACATTAGTAATGAGCTGTGAATACCTACTGGACTGGAGCCAATTGTTAGGAATAAACGGTTTTCGGAATCGATTACTAACTGTGGGGTGACGGCTAGGCCGACGACGGTCGAATGGTTAAGGAAGTACAGTAATGGAAATAATGCTGGACCATGGTATTTATATTGTTAGTATTTAACATTACGTACATAATATTTATAGTACCTGGATGACTAAACTTTGATCGATATTTCATTGCAAGAAAACACGGATTGAACGACGTTTTCAAAAAATGAAAGCTAGCTAGATCGATTTATCACCCCCGTAACCCCCTGCATACTAAATTTCATGAAAATCGTTGGAGCCGTTTCCGAGATTCAGATTATATTTAAAACTAGCTGACCCGTGACAGTCATTTGTCCTGTCAATTTTTAATAATCGCATGGGAAAAAGCAATTTCAGGCAACTTCCGATTTCTTCCTAACAAACCTATAATTAAATTAAAAAATTACGAATTTTGGTAGATTGCGTATCATTAATTAGTCAAAACTGCGTTGCTATGACGAATAAATGTTTTTAGTCTGTGATGTCAAATTTGTTGTACACCAACGCCATCTATACCTTATTTCTCTTCATATTTTTTTTTGTTTATAACGGAAAAGTTAAGTCAGGTTAAATCAGTTAAATTTAGTTTCATTGAGCAACTCCCGACTTCATCGTCAGATCAGCTCGCTGCCATATTATTATACTAGCAACCCGCCCCGGCTTTAGACGGGTTTAATACATATGAACCTTTTTCCTGAATCACTCTATCTATTAAAAAAAACCACATCAAAATCCGTTGTGTAGTTTTAAAGATATAAGCATACACACAGACGCGGGAAGCGGGAAGCGACTTTGCTTTATACTATGTAGTGATTGTCACTAGTTAAACAATAATGAGAATTTTCTACTCATTCGGTTGGGGATAACTGGTTTAAAATTCATTTGCAAGATTTGACTCGTACTAACTGACGGGGAAAGTTAAATAAAAGCTTGAGCCTAAAAAGTCGTAGCAATTTCCAGCACAAAATCAGTTAACCGGTTCTGTATAACTAATTTTCATGTGCTATGTTTAAACTTGAAGCGTTGGGGAAAAGGTTGATGAGAATGACAAAGAATGAGCTAACGAGAGCAATTTATCATAGCATTCGACGGCCATTGTTGACTTTGTTATTTACCTATTCCATGAAACTTGGACGATTTTGCCGTTTGATTTTATTGAAAAAAAAACGGTCGTAAAATTCAGCTGCAAGCCATTGCCGAGCTGAATTGTTATTACAAAATTGTAACAGTGTTTTATGTTATTGTTACCAACTACACCGTTATGACAAAAAAAAACTCTTAAACCAAACAAAGAGATATAAAACAACAAAAAATAAAAAATATTAAACAACACAAAAATAATACGAACAGGGAGAGAGCGTTGGTTGTGGACATGTTAACAACATTTTATTTTTCAAATAATCGGTTTATATTGACAAAATGAATATCGACGATTTTTAAATAATATAGTATAGAGTTTTTATCTATCTTTTAGGTTATGCAAAGGTTTTGTAACAGGCGATATTTATTTATTAATTATTCATATTTAAATAGACAAAACGGGAAATATTTAGTTGTCAACAAAGTATGCAGATAATCTGCATACTTTGTTCATGAAAAGCGACCGGAAGTTAGCATCTCTCTCGTAGTCTTTTGATTACTAAGTCAAACTTTAACAGTTGAGGTGTCAATAAATAATGTGTCTTAAGGTCGTCGTAGGCATAAATCCGGCCAAGTGCGAGTTGAACTCGCGTACGGTATAAAGTACATTTTAAAAAGAAAATATTAAAACATCGTGAGGAAACCAGTTAGTATTCTTATAGACGGCGATGGGCTTGCAACCTGTCACGTATGGAATGCTAACTACTGCAAAATGAAATCAAGGGATCTAAGCGTCTGGAGATCTGAGAGGATGTCTACCGTACTTGGGGATTACAGTCGTGATCCTATATATATATTTTTTTTTATCTTAAAACAATTTTATAAAGAAAATATCAGAGAGCCTTTTCTTTTCTAACGAGAACCAGGATATGCGGGTTTGAACCCCGGGATAAATGTCTACGAATATGTTCCGGGGAACGGTAACACAATACTCGTAGTTTCTGAAATCCACGACACAGGAAATTCTACTGTGAAGTATGTATGGATGATGTATGGTGACTGTTGGGTGTTATTTATAGTTTACTAGCCGACCCGTGACAGACGTTGTCCTGTCAAATTTCAATAATCGAATAGAAAAAACTGAATGTTTTTTAGTCTGTGATGTCAGATTTGTTGCACACCAGCGCCATCTATACAGAAATCATCGCTTTTCATTTTTTTTTAGTTTTTGGGATTTTTTTAATATTTTAAAGTAGTCTATTATTTACTCGGGCATTATATCTACATTTACAACCAATTTTAACTGAATCTGTTTTGTCGTTTAGGCCTGATTGAGGAACAAACATACATACAAACTCACAAACTTTCACATTTATAATATTATTAGCGACCCGCCCCGGCTTCGCACGGGTAGCATGTTATTATACATATAAACCTTCCTCCTGAATCACTCTATCTATTAAAAAAAACCGCATCAAAATCCATTGTGTAGTTTTAAAGATATAAGCAAACATACATACATACAGACGCGGGAAGCGGAAAGCGACTTTGCTTTATACTATGTAGTGATTAGGATTGACGTTTTATTGAAGTCAAGGAAAGTAAAGAAAGAGCATGGCGAGTGAAATAAAAATACGATAGAGGTCGATATTGAACTTCTGACACTAGTTAAGTGATGTGTTCAGGGTTTTATAATAAGGACAATTTTTTTTTTAATGCCTTGA
Source organism: Hydriomena furcata (assembly GCA_912999785.1). Taxonomy (NCBI): domain Eukaryota; kingdom Metazoa; phylum Arthropoda; class Insecta; order Lepidoptera; family Geometridae; genus Hydriomena; species Hydriomena furcata. The sequence continues at coordinate 10,492,124 of OU538821.1, forward strand.
ACAATTTCAAGGTCAAAAAAGGACTAAGAAAGTTCAAAATAGATGTGTCATAGGAAAAAAAACCTACTGTGCATCCTTGAATATTATCAGGTTTCAAAATGTAGACCCATTTCACGATTTATTATTTTTTTAGGGTTACGAAACCCAAAGGGTAGAAACAAGACCCTATTACTAAGACTTCGCTGTCCGTCTATCCGTCTGTCTGTCACAAGGCTGTATCTCATGAACGGTGATAGCTAGACAGTTGAAATTTTCACAGATGATATATTTCTGTTGCCACTATAACATCAAATACCTAAAACAGCATATACAATAAATATTTAAGTAGGGCTCCGAAACAACAAACGTGATATTTTTGCCGTTTTAAAAAATAGATAATAGTACGGAACTCTTCGTGCGCGAGTCCGACTCGAACTTGGCCGGTTTTTTACTTATTATATTTGTAATCAGAACCTAAATAACGATTCTTATTCAAAAAAAGCATTCGTCTTCGATTCTAATTCTGATATCTGAACTAAATGACTGATGATCTATCAACGCACAACCTAAACCTAAACTACTTGTACTAGAAACTTGACATTTGAAGGGTGTAATCCTAGGTTGAAGTATGTTTGAAAATAACTTCGCGTAAACAAAGTCGCTAGGGTTTTTCAGTATATTTTAAAACTTGTTTCTAGCTCTTTAAAAGTCGGTTTTTCGTTAATATTTGATTTATTAACTGTTTCCAATCTTATCGAGACGGAGGTTTATTTATCCAGTCGTCAAACAATTCCAACAGTCGTGAATTAGTTAATAACGAATGAGTTTTAGGCTAACCGAATATTGACAAAATTTTAAGGCAAGGGCAATCAAATTACTCGAATGATCGTTGAAATCAAAATAAACCCTGAAAATCCGAGTTAGGCCCTGTATGTCGACGATTGCTCTTTTTCGAAACGAAAAAAGAAATACTTCTAAACAAGCCACATCTCCTATTTTTATAAATATATTACTTCAGGTTCCTACCTAGATTTCTATTAAGCTGAAAACATAATAGCAGAAACTTTTCACGATAAAGATATTATTTCAAAATGATACGTTTTAGAATTTATGATCGAAATAATTTGATACCTACTATCAAGATCAACTTGTGATTTATTGTTAACTAGCGACCCACCCCGGCTTCGCACGGGTAGCATGTTATTATCCATATAAACCTTCCTCCTGAATCACTCTATCTATTAAAAAAAACCGCATCAAAATCCGTTGTGTAGTTTTAAAGATATAAGCAAACATACATACATACATACAGACGCGGGAAGCGGAAAGCGACTTTGCTTTATACTATGTAGTGATAGTGAAGATAGGTAATATGTAGATCTAGATTTCTACTAGAATAGGTTTTTGATAAGTAATTATACATAATTTATATAATTAATTTATTCGAAAAGCAAAGGCGTACCACGCGTCGCCCATGGATCAGTACCACGTGCAGCGGTCGGTAGGATTATTTATCGAAGTGATTAAAGATGGGTCCATCTTTATTCACATATACTATACATTATAAAAATAGAGATGTGGCTTGTTCAGAAGTATTTCTTTTTTCGTTTCTAAAAAGAGCAATCGTCGACATACAGGGCCTTAAGGTAAAGTCTACCATGCTCGATGAATTTTATTTATATAATCAAAATATTATGTATCTGAACTTTATAGTGCTATCCGTCACCATATTTCATTATAGGTACGCCGCCGTCTATGTGATTTTTCTGACGGAGTATCTGAGACCTCGTAGGTACAATCGATTGATCAATAACAACGGATGCGACAGAATATTGTCGTAACCTACGGCATGCAGCTGTGTCAACAATATGTCTTATAATGTTTACTTACTACAACGACCTACGCATGTGATGTCTAGTTTATTACTATAGTTTCAACTGTGAAAACAATTCTTACATCTCATTTATTTTGCTACAGATGATACAATAATAAATAAATAAATATTGGTGGATATTTGATATATCGCCATCTAGCCTAGCTAAGCAAAGCTTGTACTATAGGAACATGATAACTGATTGATTACTAATATAATACCTTTTTTTGAAAATACATGCTTATGATACATACTAACACTTGGACACAGAACAAACATCTATGTTCAGCACACAAATATTTACCCTGGGTGGGGATTGAACCCACAACCTACAGCGATGAAGGCACTGTTAGGCCATCAAAAAATATAAAGGTATTTTGTACGAGTACTTAGTTATTAGTTAGATGCAAAAGTTAGTGAAGACGTTTCCGATCCAATGCAGCTTGCTTTAAAAATAATAACGTAGTTCCTAACTATCTGCTTTCTAAGTTTTAGTTTCAAGTTAGTTAAAGAAATAAGATTTTAAATATAAGATTCTTTTAAACTATTAAAAACTTTTAACATGATTTCAGAGAGTGGACTTTTAAATAAATAAATAAATATTGGTGGACATTTTACACATCGCCATCTAGCCCCAAACTAAGCAAAGCTTGTACTATGGGAACTAGATAACTGATAGAATACTTATATACTTTTTTTTTGTAAATAGATACATATGATACATACTAACATCCAGATGTATATGGATATATACGAGTATTTTATGTGGATATAATACCATTACGTAAATATACCCACTACAAAAGAAAGTTAGTCTACGCATAAAATATCTTCATCTATACTAATTTTATAAATTCGGAAATAACTCTGTCTGTCTGTGACGTTATCACGGCCAAACCCCTGGGCTGTTTGTGATGAAATTTCACATAAAGGTAGTTTAAAGTCTTGTGACAGACATAGGCTTAATTTTTTTTTGAATTTTTTCGAATTTAAAATTTTACGATAAAGTATTTAAAATCGATTTTCTGAATCTACGCGACTTCGTAGTCGCGAGTAAAAGCTAGTATACCTATAAAAGTCTCATACACATTATCATTACATTTCTGGATTGCAAATGACATACTCCCCAGAATGTGTTTGACACATATCTCGGTGGCGTGGTGGGCGAGTGCTACTCAATCGGAAAGGTGTGGGTTCCGTCTCCGCGGCAGGACAAGTTATTATGCAACCTGTCATGACAATGTGTGGAATACTAACCAACTGCGTAATGTGGACATGACGTGTCAAATGTAATGCTTGAACGTGCCTCTCACTAACCCCTTTAGACATCTTAAAGGATCTGAGCGCCTGGAACATTTAATTTTTTTTAAATATTTATTTCGTTAACTTTATGTAATACTAGCGACCCGCCCCGGCTTCGCACGGGTAGCATGTTATTATTATACATATAAACCTTCCTCCTGAATCACTCTATCTATTAAAAAAAACCGCATCAAAATCCGTTGTGTAGTTTTAAAGATATAAGCAAACATACATACATACGCGGGAAGCGGAAAGCGACTTTGCATTATACTATGTAGTGATTTTGTTACCTAATAATTGTCTACTTTAATAGTTTTTCTATTTTTTATTCATAAATATTGTGAATGGACTCGTTATAAGGCCCTATTTAACCTCCTTTCGGCTTTACGGGTAGTTTTGTAAAGTAAATATTTTTAATCATATGACAATCATTGTGACAAAGATTATGTTGAAACATGCCTCAACTACCTATTAGACATCTTCAAGAATCTAAGAGTCTGGAGATCTGAGAGTACTTGGGGATTATAGACGTAATCCTATTTTTACACGTTTACACAGTTATAATATGATATAATTCATAATATGAATGTGAACTCTTAGTGAATTGGTACTGACACTCAGCTAAAATGTCTTCAGTTTAAAATGTTTGTGAACCAGTAGCATTGTCTTTCGATACTTACATACCAAGCGAAGATGTGGTGGAGACTAGTCATTACCGCCTCAGTGGCAAACGCCATTGTGTTCGGTCCTTCTTCCAGCTTGTGGATGACCGTCAGGGTTTGCTTATACTTTCCTGAGTACAGGAGTGCGATGGCATTTCTCATTTTGATGAGTATTTCTTCCTTCCGCTTGGGCCGGAACAGTCTTTCGCCTTCGCGTTTGTCGAAGAAGAAGATCGAGCATTGCTGTGGATGAAAATAATAGATTAATAACGTTTTAAAAACTACAATAAACCGAGAAAAATGTTTCGATCAATCGAAAAGTCGAGAAACGATATAATATAATAAGTTTTATGATTTAATTGAAGATTGAAACAATTGAAGATGGGACTAATAATTTCGGACTATTCTCTACACAATATAAAAATATTAAAATAAAAATCACTACATAGTATAAAGCAAAGTCGCTTTCCGCTTCCCGCGTCTGTATGTATGTATGTTTGCTTATATCTTTAAAACTACACAACGGATTTTGATGCGGTTTTTTTTAATAGATAGAGTGATTTAGGAGGAAGGTTTATATGTATAATAACATGCTACCCGTGCGAAGCCGGGGCGGGTCGCTAGTACTATTATAAAACAATGTATACATATAATAAAACTATAGAAAAGTTCAATTCTGTACATTGAATAAAATATAAAAAAAATACTCCTAGGGGCCTATACAAGTAACACAAGCCAAAAAATAACATTTTGGAATTTTTGTCTGTCTGTCTGTTTCACTCTTTCACGCAAAAACTACTGGACAGATTTTGATGAAACTTTTTTCTTATGTAGCTATTAGTCCTCGGCAACATATAGGCTATAATTTATTTTGAAAATTGGAATATCAGATGTGAAACTATCTGTCGACCAGCGAAGCGGGCACTGGTCAGCTAGTATAAAATAAAGTTTATAACGTTACACAGCTCTTATTCATTTGATGTTAATATGTCAAACTGACTTTGCAATGAGTTGACTGACATTATTTACCAACATCAATGAAAGAGTGAGTAATACTCTTTTATGCAAATTACGGACAAACACAAATAAACAAACGGTCTTTGTTCTTCAGCGAGGACACAGGTACGAATTATTAGAACCTAAATTATGTATAAACACTCATTAGATATTTTAAACGACTTTAAAAAGGTTTAGTCAATCAATGACGAGTTTTGGGTGAGATATTTATGTATTTATCAAGTAAAATTCACACCGATTAATTTATAAATACACTAGCGACCCGCCCCGGCTTCGCACGGGTAGCATGTTATTATACATATAAACCTTCCTCCTGAATCACTCTATCTATTAAAAAAAACCGCATCAAAATCCGTTATGTAGTTTTAAAGATATAAGCAAACATACATACATACAGACGCGGGAAGCGGAAAGCGACTTTGCTTTATACTATGTAGTGATATTTAAAAAAAAAAATATAAAACAGAAAACTTCATTTTGTCGAAAATAAATTTGGTGTTTTTTTATTTGTAAAGTTTATTATTTCAAATAATTTACCTGCATGATGTTGTGGAATTATTGGATCAAAGTATTAAACACAAAAAAACATATTTTATTTTAAAGCGAATTGAATTTTCTGAAATCCAAACATTACCAATAAATATAATTTGTGTGTATGGAAAAAGATATTTTATCACTTATATACATATAACAAAGATTTTCCGAAACCAACAAATATAGTTGTTAAAAATATTATATTCAATACGTATAATTTTATTTACCTACGAATACTTCTTTGCAACACAATAATAATTCATGTATGTGCTACGAAAGCGCTACGAGAGCGCTACGAAAGTGCTACGGAAGTGCTACGTTTGGAATAATCGCTAAGCCTAACCGTAAATCAGGATCTTTGACAAAAGTATAATATTATTCTCATACACGGTATGCTATAAAATAAATGAAATAGCTTGCTAAGGAAGATTTTCAAGGATTTTCAATTGTCAAATTCCAGTTATGTAACTGACAAAAGACTAATTACGATTTTCAGTAGTTAGCATGCCATAGGTCGCAAGCTCATCGCCGCTTTAAGAATACTAACTGGTTTCCTCACGATGTTTTCTTTCACCGTTTTGAGCACGTGTCTTGATGCTCATATAAATTTATAGAACAGAAAAATCCATTATTAATACACGCCGGTATTCGAGCCTTCGAAGTGAAAGTCGAGGTACTTTCCACTCGGCCATCACGGCTTAGTTGAGTGTAGGTGTACATAAATCTTCAATATCGGTAATTCTCTAAAGCTCATCTCCACTATAACCATCGAATAATATGGTTATCGATTAAGACGAGTAATAAACATTTTTGATGATTGCAAAATCGTTTTTCTCAAATACCGCAAAATGTATAGTTTTTTTGTTGATGGCAAAAATAACTTAAGGATTCAATATAGATAAATTATAGACAGAATCACGATTGGTGAAACTTTTCTCGATAGATTTATTTTCCAAAGTTGGCTCTTCCAAAACACTAATTTAGTTTTTACTGTAAACTGTGATTAGCTAAACAGTTCATTTTTATTTAATTCGTTAGATAATTATACTAGCTAGTATAATTAAAGACAGTTTCTTTTTATGTTTGATGGTTTTCAAGATAAAGCAGTTTATCACTTTTTCCGTCTCATTCGGGTAGACTCAGCCCATACAAAAAACCAAACATTTCACATACCACTTTAAGCTTACATGAAGTAGGTTTGCGTGAGCTAGTGGCTTAAATTAGTAGCAGAGTTCCTGTGGCGTATGCCGTCGGCGATTGACACGGGCGGGTTTTATCAACGTTTTAACACTATGTAAGGAACACATATTTATATTGCGAGATAAGTTTTCTCTTGTATAACATTAAAAAGAAAATGGGGTCATGACTTTAACCTCAAGTACCTATTATAAACATCTTCTTAGATCTCCAGGCGCTCGGATCTTTAAGGATGTCTGATGGGGTAGTCAGAGCCACGTCCAATCATTATATTTGGTTCATGCCCACACTTTTGTAGTAGTTAGTGATCCGTACGTGATAGGTTGCAAGCCCATAGCCGCTTATAAGTTATAAATGCAATAAAGTAACTTAAAGTGTCATAAATTTGTCTATAATCACGAACACGCGTGCCAAGTAAGGTAGTTATTTATGAGATTTTTGCTATGTTCCATAAGTGAATAATATAAAAAAATCCCACTGAACTCCTAAATGTACCTAAACATGTTCTAAAATTGAGATGTAGTAAGCTTGGAAAACGTTCTATAAATCTGGTAAATGAGTGGTTATATCTATTAATTTGATGTTATCTTGGCAATGCTATATGTAGTACTAGTTAAAAGTAGCCTATGTGTTATGCTACGTATAGCCATATTAATATTATAGTCTCTGATCTTACTGACTGTGGCTGACAAGGCTTTGTGAATGAACTGAGCTGTTGCATCACCCTCTTGACTGGCTGTGTAGTAGACGCAGCTTCCCGTATGTCTCGTGATCGCCACAACGGCATGAGAGACGCTACTGTGCAGCTGCGTTTTCCTTCCTTATGTCTTGATGATTACCACGCTTTTGTAGGTGAGTCCTTGAGCTTCGTGGATGGTATGGACCTGTGAACCCTCTGCTTTACCGTAGCCCAGGCTTGTAAGGAGCTCCTTTTCAGCCTGTGTGTGGACAAGGTATAGTGTGTCCTGTTGGTTCTTGGGTATTCGCGATTCATCATAGGTCTCAAGACTCAAAGACCGCACTGTGGTCACTGACGAGTATATGCCGCTGTAGATTGAATTTAGGGCATACGCTACATCCATGGGATTTCTCCGCGTGCACAACAGCTCTTTCGTTATCTTAGTAGACAGGTTTGGTCGTTTGTATGACATTTCGAATAGGTTTTCACGATCTATGTAGGGTAGTTGGTTATAGTCCCCAAGAAGCAAGATCTCCGCGGTTCCTGTTATTTTTGCTGCCATCACCACTACCCCGAAATGGTTCATTAGGGCTTCGTCTATTATTACGCGATTACAGCTACCGCCTTCGGTCAGACCGTTAACCAACAGCGAAGCTATGGTTTGCACTTTGGTTTTTACGGTCGTTCCGAATTTTGCTGAAAGCTTCTCCCTCATATCGCGCAATGCCTCGGTTGTTGCTGTGGTGACGGCGTAAAGTTTCATTTCCGTTCAGTAGTTTTTGCGTGAAAGAGTAACAAACACACACACTCATACCTACTCACAAACTTTCGCATTTATAATTAGTAAGAAGTTGGATTGTAGGATGTAAAATGTTAACCTTTTTTATTTAATCTATTTAAAAATATACCTACTGTACTAGGCCTCTAGGTGTAATCGTTTAAAACGCAATATTTGAGTATGATTTTTGTATCTCATTTTAAGTGAACTCTGTGTTTTTATGAGAAATAAAATTCTTTTAACCAAAATGAGTGGTTAAATAGCCCTTGTTGTCGGGTTAATGTTGGTGAACAGAGAGTTAAGAGTATTCCTGGGCAGGCGTTTTTCTATACAAACGTATTTAGCTGTTTCTTCTCTGGATGATGACACTAGAGCAAACATTTTTCTACCATACAATCTATGAGAACCACTGCATGCTTCTATGTCTTATTTTTTTCCATAAATTAGTAAAGTTATTATAAGAATTAGGAACCGTTTAAAACCTAAAAAAATTACCAGTTTTAACCGCCCATTTTAGACGTCCAGTAATTAAATTTGACATATAAAATCAATGAAAGAAGATAAAAGATGTACAAGAAAGACATACAAGCATATCGCTATCTTTTTTATTATTATTTTTGATCCAGTTTTGAAGGAGGAAACAGGTGAATACGAAAAAGAGATTTCGTCATTTTTAAATAGGAATATTGGGTACACCCTGTTGTTGTCTCAATCGCCACTCATACGTTTATATTTGGGGCATAACGCGACAGCAATAGACTTTTAAGTACCTATTTTTCAAATTTGTCGCTGATAGGATTACCTCTTAAATATCTTAAGGAAGAAGTTAGCCACCCCAGCACTAATGAGTCCATTCTCTTTGATACTAAACCTGTAATAACGTAATTAATCGTCTAAGACCCGAGAATTTCCTTGAAAGCGTTTAATTAAATATCGGTTTATTAAGAACGATGTATATAGGAATATTTTAAATAAAACCGGCCGTGTGCGAGTCGGACTAGGCGCTCGGTTTCCGTACCATTATTTAAAAAAAAACGACATTTTTTTTTTACAATATAGCCCCTGGACGAAGGGACACACTAGTGGGTGTAATATTAAAAATAATATTCCATTAGATGGATTTACGTCACGTACCGTTCGAGGAAATAAATACCATCGCCAATAAAAATATCTGCCCCAGATATTGTAGGTTTATTGAAGAAAGGTGCCGTTAACAAACGGCTACTAGCAAACGGCCGCCGTCACCGCGATGACTCGAAAATGTTTTATCCAATTGAAAATCGAATCGTTCAATGGAGCGTGTAATTTTTTTCTGAAACGCTACATACGAGTACATACTTTATTAAAATAATATAGGACCACGACTGTAATCTCCAAGTACGGTAAACATACTTACAGATCTCAAAGCGCTTAGTACCTTTGAAGATATCTAAATGGGTAGTCAAAGGCAGGTCCAAATATTATGTTTGGCACCATACCCACATTATGCTGTAGTTACCACCCGTGACAGGTTGCAAGACCATCGCCGCTATCTCATCACATACTTAATTACAAGCTTTTATTTATCTTACAATGTATGTATATAACTATGTAACTATGTTTGTTAAGGTGGAATCTTGCAACTCAATTTTGAAGCAGTTATCCCCAAGCGATTGAAATTTTACATGTGACAATACAATAATAAGGTTACAGTGAGCTGATCTTATGATGGAGTCAAGAACTGTTCAACAGACACTCACAACGGAACTCCTTAGTAAATACTTCGTTTGAGTAAAAACTTTGCAAGCATATCAAGTTCCGATGACAATGTTATATGACGTGACAGATGATAGCGCGTTGGTGCTCGATGGTTTAAGGGGCTCCCAGTCGCTGATTGCTCTTTTTCGAAACGAAAAAAGAAATACTTCTGAACAAGCCACATCTCCCATTTTTATAAGTATATTACTTCAGGTTCCTACCTAGATTTATATTAAGCTGAAAACATAATAGCAGAAACTTTTCACGATAAAGATATTATTTCAAAATGATACGTTTTAGAATTTATGATCGAAATATTTTATATACCTACTATTCAAATCAACTTGTGATTTATTGTTAAAGATAGGTAATATGTAGATCTAGATTTCTATTAGAATAGATTTTTGATAAGTAATTATACATAATTTATATCATTAATTTATTCGAAAAGCTAAGGCGGACCACGCGCCGACGTGTGTTTGTCGTCATTGCAGCGGTCGGTAGGATTATTTATCGAAGTGATTAAAGATGGGTACATCTTTATTCACATATACTATACATTATGAAATAGGAGATGTGGCTTGTTCACAAGTATTTATTTTTTCGTTTCGAACAAAAACAATCGTCGACTGGGAGCGCCTTAAATGATTTTACAAAAGCTTGTGTTGAAAAATATTATTATTATTTACAACAGAAAGCATATTATGTTACGTATGTAGCGATAGTATCAGTTGGCGCGACATAAATTAATATTATCACTTCGTCTCTTTTTCCCAGCCTACTCCCTAGTGATAAGTTTAATATTGCGATACACTGGTGGCGATTCTGTTGTGTCCACGCTTAAGTTAAAATTCCTAAAAACGATGACTCTTATTCCCTTACGTCAAAGTCTAATTTAGCGTAACATCAAAGTGACAGTTCTAAAATTTAGCATAGTTTTATATAAATGTTAGTTTTTGTTAGTGATTTAGAAACGTCAAGCTAAATTTAATCAACATGTAAATTGGTGTTGACTAAGATGACACTTGGATGTGTAAAATATACGAAAAAAAATAAAGAAATGGCTAAAATATCCTAAACATTAGGACTGTCATTTTGATGTTACGCAAATTTAGACTTTAAAGTAAAAGGAATAAGAGCGATCGTTTTTAGGAATTTTAACTTTTAGTTTGGACACAACAGAATCGCCACCACTGCCTGAGTAATTTAATAAACGTCTGAATTGTATACCTCAGCTCGGTTATATATTTTGTAGAAAAACAAAGAGTGGTTCAGTTTAATTATCAACCGACGAAAGTAGGAGGAGTTTCTCATATCGGCGCGTATATGTATTTATTTTTTGTAGCTTTTTAGGGTTCCGTAAGGGTTCCTTCTAAGGGTAAAAACGGGACCCTATTACTAAAACTCCGCTGTCAAGCCTGTATCTCATGAACCGTGATAGATAGACAGTTGAAATTTTCACAAATGTATTTCTGTTTTTGCTATAACAACAAATACTAAAAACAGAAATAAATATTTAAGTGGGGCATACAACATACAATGATTATTTGCCGTTTTTATAGACAATGGCACGGAACACTTCGTGCGCAAGTCCGACTCGCACTTGGCCTTTGGATCTCTTTACCTAGTGATCCGATTTGGATGTTTTTTCCCATTTAAGCACGTTCCTAATGTAATGCTTGGATGTGCCTGTAACTCTCTCTTAGACCAGCAGAGCGCCTGGAGATCAGCCCACTTACCACAATCTCTAAAGTAATATTAAAAAAGTATTATATACTGCGTGGCAAGGCCTCTGACAAGATTTATATCATGTCGTTCGACTGGCCTCACAGCTCAGTTGGTATTAACTCTGCCTTCTGCGCTGTAGGTTGTGGGTTCGATCCCCACCTAGGGCAAACATTTGTGTGATGAACATAGATGTTTGTTCTGTGTCTGGGTGTTAAAATGTATAATAAGTATGTATTTACAACAAAAAAAAAACGTAAATAAGTATTCTATTAGTTATCTGGTTCCCATTGTACAAGCTTTGCTTAGTTTGGGGCTAGATGGCGCTGTGTGAAATGTCTACCAATATTTATTTCAATATTTATGTTTGTAGGTAACGTGGTGATCCTATTCACATTTATTTTTCTTATATTTGCCCTTTTAAGTTATTTACAGCAAAAAATGTTTTTCATTACCCGAGCAAGAAATATAATAGCGTCATTCAATTGAGTGACAAAGTGATACACGATCTGAATCGCTAAGTGCTGAAATAGGATTTGTCCTTTTGAATAATGTGGAAAAGAAAAGCTTGTAATTCTATAACGGTTTAATTGAATTGTGTTATTGCGTATGACAGCTATTATTATTTTTATTAGAGAATTTAGGTACAATAATTGTACCTTAATTCCCTAGTAAAATATTCCTTTCGGTTTGTAATAATTATCCTCGTAGTTATTGTCGGCTATAGTGCAGCCTCCTTGTACGAGGTAAAATAGAAACTCATTAGTAGATAAGAGTTCGAATTTTAAAAAGGTTGTGAGTTGGCGGGAATGTGAAAAACAGTATGGTGGATGACGAATGGTTGTCAAAAGAGATTATTATTGTATTTTACGAAATAAACATGATGTGAGTATATTTGTGTTTTTAATTATACTAGAATCTGGTAAGTAGTTTACACCTGTTTGCTCTTCCAGATTAAACAATTTGCCGTAATAATTAAAAATAAATTGACTTGTGGTTTCACAACGCGACGGCGCAGTGGACGGAGATGCTAGGAACGGGTACGATTTCCGTGGCAGGACAAATAAATAGTAAAATATATATTGGTGGATATTCACACATCGCTATCTAGTACCAAACTAAGCAAAGATTGTACTATTGGAATCAGATTTTGCAAATACATACTTATTATTTAGTATACCACCTAAATACGGAACAAACATCCATGTTTATCACACAAATGTTTGTCCCGGGTGGGACTCAAACCCACAATCTACAGGAGGCAGAGTTACTAACAACTGAGATGTTTGCGTAAGCTGCAGGTTTGACATTTGAAATGAATAGGAACACGACTGTAATCACCAAGTGCGGTAGACATTTTCTCAGATCTTCACCGAAAATTTTATTTGGTGTCACTAATTTTGAAACTACTATAAAAACTCGACCTCTTCCGTAGAAATCCATTTCCTTTCAACTTCAAAGCCGAGGGTTTATAAGAAAGATCACTTTCAGTTGGGAGCATCTACTTTTTATAAATCCTTTTTCACTCCCTTTCTTAGAAAATAAGGCTTATAAAAGTGAGTGGAAAAACATGTGCCGACCCTATATTAAGTGGGATAAGGGCAAGGAGATGGTAATATACACCGATCGAAATGTTTACTTGAATCGAGTATGACAAAGACAAGTCGTAAAAATAAGTTTTTTGTTGAAAAATATTTTTCAATGACAAGCTTTTGTAAAATCAACCATTGAGCGCGCTATCATCTATCACATTATACATTTGTCATCGGAACTTGATAATAATGCAAAGTTTTACTCAATCGAAGTATTTACTAAGAAGTTCCGTTGTGAGTGACTGTTGAACAGCTCCTGGCACCTTATTGTTACATTGCCACCGAAGTTACTTATGTAATCAAAATTTCAATTAAAAAAATAATATGGTACCTCATTTTTTTAGATCGATAAAGCCCTAGTAGAAAAATTGGTTGCCTGTAAAGTCGGTTTTACAGGCGAAGATTTTACGTGACAAAATGTAAATGGTCCGGCGGGCCTCTCTCTCGTTCGGTGACTCATCGTAACAGACGTGAGCGGGCGTTACACTTTTTCATGAGTGACTCCGAGCCGCAACCTAATTTAAAATGTTGTCACGTCAAAAAAATACTGAGTTTTGTTACAAATAGTTAGACGCAAAACTTATTTTTTCAAAAAGTATGATTTCGGTATAAATGCCGCCGTTGTGCAAAGAATTAATAATTGAAAACATTGAGTTGTCATAGCAACGTATTCTATTAAAAAGGTTGAATCCAAGGTCGGCATCTGTATTTTGTCAAAAAAATCTGACATGAATTTGACTACCGAATGATACGCATTCTACCAAAATTCGTAATTAATTTTACCAGGTTAAAGATTTATACAGGGAAATAACTGGAAGTTTCCTAAAAGTGCTTTTTTCTATGCGGTTGTTGTAATTTGGGCAGGACAAAGTCACGGGTCGGCTAGTTCTCTATAAGTAAACACTGTTCTTGAGAAAATAAATATCTTAAACCACATAGCTCTACAAGAGCGCGTGGACAAAACGAATCTACACAAAAGGTGTGCCGGACTGTACAATACAGTAATAGTTACCTTCATCTGTTATTCGAATATGACAAAAACCAGCTGATCCATCACAGACTCTGTCTTGCCTAATTTCAATAATCGCATAGAAAAAAGCACTTTTAGGCAACTTCTATTTTTTTCCTTGACCTGATAAAATAAATTACGAATTTTGGTAGAATGCGTATCATTCGGTAGTCAAATAGATGTCAGATTTTTGGAGTTTACTCCTTAAGAATCGGTTTTTGATATAAGGCGCCCGGTATGAAAAAAATGTGAGTAGTAAAATCTACTGAACGCATGACCTCGTTACGTTTTTGGTGCGCAACTTTCTAATTTGGTGTGAGCAGTGCAGCTAGATCGTGGGTTGTTTGTACCCTTACTTTGCCTATACTTTATAATGCTTTCTCTCACTCTTACTGGTGGCAAAACATCTTATGCTTCGTACGCTTTACGCACGATCTGGTAAACTCCAGTCGTGCGTCGGAGCTGACACACACACATTTTTTTAACAAAATAAATTTCGAATACCGATTTTATTAGGATACAACCTTTTTGGTAGATGCTATGACAACTCAATGTTTTAGGCCTGAAATGTCAATTTTTTGCACACAAACGTCATCCATACCAAAATCATCTTTTTTCCTTTTTTTATTACTTGGTTTGTTTTTCGGATTATAAGTTCCCCCTTCTGTTTATCTGATTTATTATCTACATAATACAGCAAATTTTATCTTAATCAGTTTGGTCTATAATGTTTTGATTAGGGTACATATAATTATCTTTTCAGAAACTTTCGCCTTTATAATTATTATATTAGGATTGGATATGTGTACATTGATAATATCGCTAACGGGTTGCCTCGCTTAACCAGAATGCCAATATTGTTAAATAATATTAACTTTTATCAACTTTTCCCGATTTTTTATTGTTGAAAATCACCATTAGGCAAGAGGCCATATTAAATAGGGAATTGGAAAAATATATTTTTCCTACTTTTCCTTTAATACAACTAGGTAAATTTACTCCAATAAAAGATGAGGGTATATATTTCATAACCGTATCTTAGACTATAAGATTAAAACTAAAGAAATAAAACCCTGAAATGCTCTTGGGTTATCTCAGATATTTTCAATCTTGCTCTAATATATTGCCTTAATAACATTATGTGTACTCAAGGATAAAAGCAACATTATAATTGCCCTTAAAGCGCTCCCTGTCGACGATTGTTTTTGTTCGAAACGAAAAAAGAAATACTTCTGAACAAGCCACATCTCCTATTTTATAATGTATAGTATATGTGAATAAAGATGTACCCATCTTTAATCACTTCAATAATTAATCCTACCGACCGCTGCAATGACGACAAACACACGTCGGCGCGTGGTCCGCCTTTGCTTTTCGAATAAATTAATGATGTAAATTATGTATAATTACTTATCAAAAATCTATTCTAATAGAAATCTAGATCTACATATTATCTCTCTTTAACAATAAATCACAAGTTGATTTTAATAGTAGGTATCAAAATATTTCGATCATAAATTCTAAAACGTATCATTTTGAAATAATATCTTTATCGTGAAAAGTTTCTGCTATTATGTTTTCAGCTTAATATAAATCTAGGTAGGAACCTGAAGTAATATACTTATAAAAATAGGAGATGTGGCTTGTTCAGAAGTATTTATTTTTATCATCAGCTGTGCTCTTAAAAATTACAAATATCTACTAATATTATAAATGAGAAATTAACTCTTTCTCTCTGTCCATCTGTCTGTCTATCTGTGACTTTATCACGGCCAAACCTAGCTACTTTCTTTTTCAACATTTTCTTTTGATTTTTACGATTTTTTACGAAAATATCGTCAAAAATTCTTTTCCAGAATCTACAAAGACAAAGTCGTGGTTAAAAACTAGTATTCTTCATAAAATGGTTTTTCCAAATGAAATATCACCCAAATATTCAGGTTACCAACTACTAATACCAAGAAACGACTTCATTAGTGCTTGATTTCCTAAATCAGCTTATTTTCAAAATATTTGATTAAGCATCGATTTGGTATAAATATTTTTTTCTAAAATTTGCTCAATTACTCTTTGCAAAAAAAACTTACTAATATAAAACAAATAATCTGCTGTTTTGTGTTTAAATGGTGCCAATCATAATGCTTGTACATTTAATAAGTGCTAATATATCTAATAAAAGGATAGAAAATAGCAAATATGAAAATGTGAAAAATCAATATATATAAAATCTAAAAATCCTTTAAAATTATATTACTTCCTACATAACCTTTATAAGATCAGTCTTGCGCCTGTCTGTCTATCGTAGGCATAAAATCTGTGTGTCACTGACAATAAGACATAGAGATTTGAAATTTGACACAGTGGTATTTGGTGTTTGATTGTAACATGATAATTATACGGGGTGACTTTGAGGTCGTATAGCAACATAGTACCAAAATTATGATATACTCAGGGTGCGTTTCGAAATACACGGAGCTGTGCGAAGCTGTGTGGAGCGGACCATTGACAGTACTCAAATATTCGTGTTTGAAAATGTCGAACGCTGTCATTGGTGCACTCCGCACAGCTCAGCTCAGCTGGATGGATGGATACTCACTTACCCTAATTAGGGATACAACGCGATAGATTTAATCATGGTCACTCTACACACTTTTTAAGTGGAATTACAGCTTTCTAGTACTGAGTCTCTGAGCTAAGTTTATTGTAGACTACTGAACCCTAAATATAATATCGACCATTGGCTTTGTTGGTCGCAACATTATCGTCGGTTTTTTTTTGTTATCCTAATATTATAAATGCAAATCAGGCCTAAACGGAAAAACGGTTTACCATAAAATTTACTGTAGATGTAGAATGTTAGGTACATGAATTAAAAATAGGGATATTTATATCCCGAAAAACATCCCCAAAATAATAAAAAGACGCAAAAGGGATGATTTGGGTATAGATCGCGGTGGTGTGCAAAAATATGACATGAGTGTTGAAATCAGTTGTCATAGCAACGTACATTTCTCTATACGATTATTGAAATTTGGACAGGACGTCTGTCGCGGGTCTGATAGTTAAAACATAATTATACAAACTATAGGTATCACATATTATGAGGTCTTACATTCATAAACAGAGTGAAGTTCAAATAGCCTTTCACAATATACCCTTGAAAGGCATATGTACTTATAGGTATATAATGTTGAGGGTATGTACGTAGCTTCAAAGGGTGCCAAGGCCCATGTGCCCGGGGCGCCGCAAAAAGCAAATACATAAATTTCTATAAACCACTAATCTGCTCCCAACAAATTCAGAGTTTCGTTTTTAATATATAGAACTACTAGCTGCTCGCCCGTCTTCGCACGGGTGGTACCTGGATAAGAAGTATCCTATGTATTATTCCGATTCTGATGTATAAAATATATATTACTGTAAAGTTTCATTTTAATTCGTTCTGTAGTTTTTGCGTGAAAGAGTAACAAACACACACACACACACTAATATGCGACACAAACTTTCGCATTTATAATATTAGTAGGAAGTAGGATAGTAGCAACCCCCGCGCTCGATTGCCGCGCAATTTATGGTCACACTTTAAAGTATGGGAAAATAAATTAGACATAATTTATCGTGTAAAGGCCCGTGTAAAAATCTATAGTTAAATGTTCTTCATCGAATATTGTTGTGCTCAGCGGTTGATCGACGAGTATTAAAAACGTAAGCACAATAATTTCAACTTGTTTGTGTGACAAGTACGAGTACCTACCAATACATACATACATATACATTTCGGAGATCGAGTAGTCGTCGTGTGACATTGAAGTAACTTTCCGGTCTCGAACGTCATCTGTTAGCGAGTGTCATCGTTGGAAACGTCAAGTAGACATATTGTCACTGTCACTTGGGTAAGGTCAAGACAGAATGGCTGGATGGGTAGTTTTTTGAGTGGAACGGAATGCCTGACGGTTGGGTCAGTCGGAGCTGGATTCATTCTTATTGCGACTGCCGGGCAGAGCACTAGCCCCACTCAGCCACTGTGTTGAACTTGCCACGTTTCCATACTTTTCATAATTATTAATCTTAGAATATCGAAGCAATCCCTTGTTTAAACTTTGTGAAACTGATTGTGTGTGATTGAGGAATAAACTACTACACTGTGAAGTCGTTATTTTACATTTCGAATCATGTCGGACACACCGGACGGCATGCCTCGGGAACCTTCCCCGTCATCAGATGTGGGATGCAACCCAGATCACCCACGTGAAGAAAATTGTAACGGTGAGCGAAATAACCTACAATTACATAAAAAAAATAGTGACTCGGGTGAAGAACAATGGCGCTATCTTTTTGAGCAACAAAATCAAAATTTTATGGCACTACTGCAAGCTATAAAACAACCCGCATCTTCGAGCTCGATACGCCTGCCTGATTTTGACCCGGAGAAAAGAGAAATTGATGCCCGTGCTTGGATTACAACCGCAGACATGTGTGTAAGCGACCAACACCGTCAAGGACCAACGCTAATGATCGCTTTAAGCCGCGCACTCAAGGGCGAAGCATCATCCTGGCTGTCGTCTGTTTCATTTCCTGGCATGACGTGGGGCGATTTTAAGGACCTGTTTGTGGCAAGGTATGACTGTCCTGAAACTGCTGCTTCTTTTCTTATCAACATACGTGACAAGAAACCGAATGAAAATGAGTGCCTAGCTTCTTATCTCACCCTCATGACGTTGTTAATGGCAAGATGGAACGGAATGACTACAGAACAGATAGCGATTGCCACTGTTTTGGCTCATATCTCAAAGCAAGAGCCGCGTGTTCAGAGACTGGCTATAACGACTGACATAAAGACGCGCAACCACCTACAAAAGGAGTTGAAGGCTGTTTCTTTTCTGAAGAGAACTTACCCATCGAGCAACGAGCCAGATGGACCCGACGCAAAAAAGAACCGACCTAGTGGATCTACTGCGTCTATCAAATGCTACAACTGTGGAAAATTAGGCCATAGATCTTTTCAATGCCGCAACAAAGGAGATTCAAAGACGCAAGATGACCGTAAGACATCTACTTCGAGCAGCCAGTTTACAGTGAGATCAGACCGCATAACCTGCTTTCACTGCCGGGAGCAAGGTCACTACGCATCCGACTGCCCGCAGAGGAAGAACAAGGACCAAGGCGCTGGTGGTGCTGGAGCTGGTCCAGCCAAGGAGAAGCGAGTGGACGTGTGCATTGTGAATGCGCCTTCGCCTGCGTCACTCTGGTGAGACATTCTCCTTTACGTACGATTCTGGGGCAGTGTTCGTTAATAAGAGAATCTGTTGCTTGTAAATTTAGTGGTAAGCGTATTTACGATAATGTAACGATGACTGGTATAGGACAAACATCTGTAGCTTCAACTTTGCAAATTCTGACCAATGTAGAGATTGACAATATTAACTTTGAGGTTCTTCTTTATGCACTCCCTGACCATTGTTTACGACACAACATCATGATTGGACGCGAGGTTTTGGCTATTGGTTTGGTTGTGCACATGACAGCAGATAATGTACGTTTTGAAAAAATAAACATCGTCGAATCATGCGATGTACTCTCGAACGTTGGCATAGACCTTGACCTAATAGATACCGATGTTACCTCTGAATACAGACCTAGGTTGTTAGAAATTTTAGAGCGGTTTAAGCTTAGTTTCGTTACCGGTGTGCCCGCTTCACCTGCTTATACGGAACCAATGCAGATACGTCTCAAAGAAGGTAAGCCTCATGTAGTTGCCTATTACAGCAAGCGTACGACAGCGGCAGAGTCTAAGTACCACTCATACGAGTTGGAAACTCTGGCGGTGGTGAATGCAGTCAAACACTTTCGGCAGTATTTACATGGACGCAAGTTCGATGTGGTGACTGACTGTAGTTCACTTCAATCAACGCGTAAGAAGCTTGACCTGACACCACGCGTACACAGGTGGTGGGCGTTTCTGCAAGGGTTTGAATTTGACATTGTTCATCGTAGTGGTAAACGCATGTCTCACGCCGATTTCTTCTCTAGAAACCCGTTGCCAGCCGAAAGCGAAGATTGTACTCCAAGCGTGGTTACGAAGGTAGACTCTAAACAGGTAAACTTAGCCGAAGTTACCAGCAGCTGGTTGATGGCAGAGCAGCAGAGAGACGTTGAACTTTCTCAATTAATGTTTGATCTAAAGGAAGGGAATGTTCCAGACGAGGTAACAAAGACCTACGAACTCCGTTCTGGTGTACTTCATCGAAAAATTCAAAGACACGGTAAGACCCGTTGTTTACCAATAATACCTAGGTCATTCCGTTGGTCTGTTATAAACAACGTGCACGAAGGTTTGCTGCATTTGGGATGGGAGAAGACACTCGAAAAGGTTTATGACTTGTACTGGTTCGAAAGCATGTCTAAATACGTTAGGAAATTTGTCGAGAACTGTGTTACATGCAACATCTCAAAAACCCACTCTGGTAAGGTACAGGTCGAAATGCACAAGTTTCCCGAAGATAGCAATCCCGTGGCACACTATCCACATCGATGCAACTGGAAAGCTTAGCGGTAAGAATGACAAGAAGGAATACGTCTTTCTCATTATAGATGCCTTCACTAAGTATGTGCTACTCCATCATACTCTGCACACTGCACATTGATACAGCTAGCAGCATTAAAGCTCTTAAAGCTACTGTTGCTCTATTTGGAGCGCCGAGCCGCCTGATTGCTGACCAGGGTCGCTGCTTTGCTAGCAAGGAATTTAAGGACTACTGTGAGTCTGTTCACATCAAGCTACATTTAATAGCAACAGGTAGCTCACGAGCTAACGGCCAGGTTGAAAGGGTAATGAGTACTTTGAAGAATATGTTGACAGCCGTTGAAACCAGTTCACGTTCATGGCAAGATGCTCTACCCGATGTTCAGCTTGCTCTAAATTGTACAGCGAGTAGAGTGACTAAAGCCAGCCCACTGGAACTACTTATTGGTAAGGTTGCAAGGCCTCTAGATATTTTACTCGTTGGAGATGAAGAACCCCAGGTTGACATCGAGCAAGTAAGAGCCCAAGCTGTAGAGAATATAGAGAAAAGCGCTTCATATGATAAGGTACGATTTGACAAAACTAAAGCTAAAATAATACCATTTTCCGTTGGTGATTTTGTGCTGCTACAAAATGAAGAACGTAACCAAACCAAACTTGATCCTAAGTTTAGAGGTCCTTTCAAGGTAACAGAGGTACTAGAGGGTAATCGTTATGTTCTAAAAGCCCTAAACTCCAAACGAACTTACAAGTACGCCCACGATAGACTAAGACGAATGCCCACAAACGACGTTATTGGTGAGGATGACACGTCGATTGTAGCGAGTGGTGACCGAGATGTGAATCTGAGAGAAGGTGATGGGGATGGACCATCATGTAGTGTGAGTGAAGTTGATGGGGATGGACCATCATGTAGTGTGAGAATAGGTGATGGGGATGGACCATCATGTAGTGTACAGACACCGGAGAGAGGTGTAGCAGAGTCGCTGGACGGAAGCGACTAGACGATGTGGTATACGTAAGCTGGATGGAAGCTTTGCAGAGTTGCTAGATCGAGGCAACTAGACTGAATTGACATTGACTTTGATTATGACTTGATTAATTACAGACTTGTTAAAAATTTAATGAGTGCCTTGTTTAAGACGAGTGTAGAAGTTATTTTAGTACGATTTAGTTTGGAAGTCATAATTTGTTTTAATCGATGTAGATGTATTATGATCTGTTTGATTCGTTTCAATAAAGAAGTCCTTACTGATAAATGAAGTATTTACTGGCCTCCGAGGTCAGGAAAGACCGAGCAAGAGACATATTACTTTGCGAACTTCTCTTTATTTCCAGAAACCTCACGCGAGGACGCGTGAGTGGTCATGATGGCCGTTTCGGAGATCGAGTAGTCGTCGTGTGACATTGAAGTAACTTTCCGGTCTCGAACGTCATCTGTTAGCGAGTGTCATCGTTGGAAACGTCAAGTAGACATATTGTCACTGTCACTTGGGTAAGGTCAAGACAGAATGGCTGGATGGGTAGTTTTTTGAGTGGAACGGAATGCCTGACGGTTGGGTCAGTCGGAGCTGGATTCATTCTTATTGCGACTGCCGGGCAGAGCACTAGCCCCACTCAGCCACTGTGTTGAACTTGCCACGTTTCCATACTTTTCATAATTATTAATCTTAGAATATCGAAGCAATCCCTTGTTTAAACTTTGTGAAACTGATTGTGTGTGATTGAGGAATAAACTACAACACTGTGAAGTCGTTATTTTACATTTCGAATCATGTCGGACACACCGGACGGCATGCCTCGGGAACCTTCCCCGTCATACATATATATTGGTGGATATTTCACACAACGCCAATAAGCCCCAAACTAGGTAGAGCTTGTACTATGTGAACTAGCTAACTGATATTATACTTTTACATACTTTTTTTATGAATACATACATTTATTATACTTTATAACACCCAGACACAGAACAAACATCTATGTTAATCCGTTGAATCGAGCCTAAAACCTACAGCGCAGAAAGTAGAGTTACTACCAACTGAGCTGCAAGGTCAGTCAAAACCAATAGTCGGTTCATTTAAATGAACACAATATTAAATGAACACTTAGCAAACCAAAGACAAAGGAATTATTTGCTGAGCAATATAAATAATACTTCAAAGGCAATTCCAAGAAAGCGCGACTCGTGCACGAAGGGTTCCGTACTATTATCTATAAAAAACGGCAAAAAATCACATACACGATAGTTTCAATTCTGTATTATGTATGTCAAATTCAAAAAACATTTATTTCAATAAAATCACAAGGATCACTTTGAAACGTCTTAGGAACTAGGTGGTCTTAGAACTATGCTATGTCTAAGCTAGGTATCCTGTTAAATACAGCAGGGGGATTTAAAAAGCCATCTCTGTTGACGTACTATGTATTTAATACTCTTCACAGGTTCTAACAAAATAGAATACTGACTTTGTTGTCTAAGGTATACTAATTAAGACTTTAAGAACTTTAACAGAATAAGAACGGCATTTTACAAAATTCTCTACAGATTAGTATTTCTACACTTTTTAAAAATAAAATACTTATGTTTGTCACTGATAGTTTTTGATTCATATTTTTTTTTATTAGTACTCTAGTTTTTCAGAGTTCCGTACCCAAAGGGTAAAAACTGGACCATATTACGAAGACTTCGCTGTCCGTCTGCCTGTCACAGGGCAGTATTTCATAAACAGTGATAACTAGACAGATTAAATTTTCACATATATGATGTATTTCTGTTCCCGCTATAACAACAAATATTAAAAACAGAATAAAATAAATATTTAAGTTAGTGGACCAACTTAAATATTTATTTTATTATGTCTCATACAACAAACGTGATTTTTTGTCCTTTTTTATAGATAATTTTACGGAACCCTTCGTGCGCGCGTCCGACTCTAACTTGGACGGTTTTATTTAATTTATTAATTACGCACAAACATACAAAGTTAAAAATTAAATTTGAATTAGAAATTACGAGTAGGTATATTAATTACAATATGACTTTAACCTTTCTTACCAATATTCAAAAACAAATATTGTATCAAAGTTATAAATATGTGAAACCTGAATTTAACGCGGGTTCAATCCCCATATTCTTAGTTGTAACCTCGACTCGACCTCGAAAACGTGTTTTGGTAGTTTTTGTTGATAAAATTACCTCTCTACCTCTGAACTTTCAACTCAAAGTACCTCGAGATGTACCTTGATATTCTTCGACAGCTTTTGGTTTGTTTGATGAAAATCCCTCGGACTGATTGAGGATCCTCCAAAATATCGATTTAAGATACCAAACATAAGGTACCTTTCGAGGGATAGGTCAAGGACCTCGAAAGAGTTTGAGTCAAGGTAGAGTCGAGGTTTCAACTAAGAATATGGTTTTAAGTATCGGAATCAACTTTATGTGTCTGAGATTACTTCAAACTTATTAAAATATTAAAAAACTTTTTCGAGTGGAACAAACCAGCTTCATTTATTAATATTCTTAAAAAAAAATTATAGTACTTAAGTAAAGTTAAACATGTCTAGAACTCCTTAACTAACCTAATTGATTAAGTAAAGCAACAAACTGCTGAGGCTAGAAAAGCGGACTGGAAAAGTTCTTTACAGCAAGCATTTACTTCAAGTTTTTAGAAGTTTTATGTTAGAATTATCCTACTATCCTACTAATAATAAATGCAAAAGTTTGTGAGTGGGTGGATGTGAGTGTGTGTGTTTGTTACTCTTTCACGCAAAAACTACTAAACGGATTTTGATGAAACTTTACAGTAATATAGCTTATACATCATAATAACATATAGGCTACTTTTTATCCAGGTACCACCCGTGCGAAGCCGGCACGAGCAGCTAGTAATATTATAAATGTGAAAGTTTGTGAGTGGGTGTGTGTTTGTTACTCTTTCACGCAAAAACTACTAAACTGATTTTGAGTAAATTTTACAGTAATATAGCTTATACAGAATAACTCTAGGCTACTTTTTATCCAGGTACCACGCGGGCGAAGCGGCGGGCGGACACTAGTCTAAGTATATAGATAAAACTCTTGCGTTACTGACTGACTGGCTGACTGAACGATCAACGAGCATCCTAAACCTCTTGTCATAGATACATAGCCAATGCCATAGAATAGCAAATAGGTTACTTATAATTCAGTTACCACATGAGCGAAGCCGTGGACGGAAACTAGTACGTCTAAATATTATTAATAATGACGTACCTACTACGCAAATTGGAATACTGTCAGAATCACTATCACTTTGTGAAAATGTTAACGTAAATGGAATGCTGGGTTAGAAGCTTTATGAGTACATCTCGATTTTGACTAAATACCATTAAGTCAAACTAAATCATTAACATACTCACAAATTTTTGGATTTATAATATTAATTAGGGGCGACGGGCTTGCAATCTGTCACGTATGTAATGCTACTGAAAAATGTGGGCATGTGTTAAATGTTATTTTTGTACGTGTCTCTGACTACCCTCACTAGACATCTTTAAGTATCTCAGCGTATTAAAGTCGTTGTTTAAAATGAAAATACGATTCACATTTATAAATAAAATAATAAATTTCCAGTTCAACTATTATATTACAATTGAAATAATTCAATAAAATATTGCCAGAACTGAATATATTAACCAGTGCGATGTTTGTAGGTCATTTTTCATATAAAACATGTGTCGAGGCCACCTGTGAGCAGTATCCGAAAAAGCGGTAATTATTAGTTGTTTCAGTTAATTGTGAACATAATAAAGCCAGCTTCAATAAATGGCAAGGCTTTATACGTGATACATAGCGGAGACCAATCGCGAGATCGCTGCATCACGTCATAAGCAACCCTACCCAAGATCATCGATGGTGACCGTGGACGTTGTTCTTGGTTGAGAAGTCTTCCTCATACAAGGCGAGCACTTTCAAACAATACATTAGGCTTACACTGCTGATACAAGACACCAAGCGCGATTCACGACTTGCCCCGCGGCGGGCTGTGACCTTGAACCAGCCAATCAGAATGCATTTTTTACCGTTTCTCTTAACCCCACACACATTTAGTAAGTAGACAAAATTAATTGTTGAAAAAATGCTGCCTTTAGGCATCTATTGGACTATGTGGTCGATGCCCAAGGCAGAGGAAGCCTCGAAATCTTTTCGCTGGACTAAACGCGCCTCTTTGCTCCAAAATTTTTATATCATCTAATTTGTAGCTAAAATGTGTTGTTATTGTAGAATGCGCTTTAAACCTATGGAAGCCAAGAGCTATTTTCCTTTGTTCCCTATCGCGAAGAGCTTGTTATACCTATTTGTGGTTAATAGTTTATGCCCTAAGGTAGAAACAACGCTACTTTACATTTCAAATTGCACGAGATGGCGAGTTAAATTGAATTCAACTTATGTGTTTTATATCTCGTCAGTGAGACAAGTATTAATTCAATAATTTAAATGATCAAAGTTATAACTAGCTCAACAACTCATCGAAAGAAATCCCTAATTTTTATAAAAAATATAAAAAACCGCGTCTGGCACTGAAGCTAAAAGCTAGTATTCGGAATCGCATTTTTAATTTAGTTAGTCTATACTGTCCCAATGCTGGCCAAAGACCTCCTCCTTTATTCCTCCACCTTCCACCTTTCTCAGTTCAATGACATCTATTACCAGTCCTGATGGAAGGTTTCACGCCAGCGCTTTTTTGATCAATATCCATTTATTTGATTTAAAAATAATTAAGGTAATTTTTAAACAATAAGCAAAATAAGTTTTCTGTTGAAAATTTTTATTCAATTTGCTTTTGTAAAATCATTCTAACCATCGAGCACCAGAGCTATCACCTGTCACATAATATAACATTGTCAGCGGAACTTGTCAAGAATGCTAAGTTTTTACTCAATCAAAGTATTGAGTTTCTGTTAAACAGCTCCTGATTCCATCATCAGATCACTCGCTGTCACCATATTATTTGGATTGTCACCAGAACTAAAGGTGTATGTAAATCAGCTCAATCGGATACCTATAAATGGCCGAAAAATGGTTTGCAAATTTTGAAAGTTACAAACAAACAAACTTAATACAACTAGCTTCAGCTTATAAAAAGACAACCTTGTTGGCGTGACCGGCGTTTACCCGACTGAAAACGTCAATACAAAGTAAAGATACATGATGTGACAAATACTTATTTCAGATTTTATTGTTGTACTAGCGACCCGCCCCGGCTTCGCACGGGTAGCATGTTATTATACATATAAACCTTCCTCCTGAATCACTCTATCTATTAAAAAAAACCGCATCAAAATCCGTTGTGTAGTTTTAAAGATATAAGCAAACATACATACATACATACAGACGCGGGAAGCGGAAAGCGACTTTGCTTTATACTATGTAGTGATGTGTAGTATTACTGATAATCGTAATTTTTGATACCTTTAGTCTTACTTTATAGATAGTACGGTCCCAGAAATAATATCGATAAAAATCGTTAACTAAATGGGCAAATAATACTGAAAGGTTTGGATATCAATGGTTCAATCGCGGAATAATGTAGTTCGTGATCTGGAATAGCGCATGTATGCTAATCTGAGTATCTGGGGGCACGGCAGTGCCCCCGCCAAGTCAAGCAATAAATTCCTTTGATCCGAGTTACACGCGGAAACTAGTGTACCTATGCTAAGGATAAAAGGTTTTTAAATTTGAGGTCGAAATTTGAATTTGTTCTACAATTCTGAAAGCCTTTGATTGATTTAAAAGCGGGTTTTTAGAAAAGATTATTATGTTTCATAAAATATAAAAGACTAGCTGCTCGCCCCGGCTTCGCACGGGTGGTACCTGGACAAAAAGTCTACCGATTATGTGCAAACTTCACATAAACCATCTATTAAATAGTCCAAACAAAGCCTAAACATTTGGTTTGGATAGGTGAGCCCGTTTTTTGAGTTATAAAATTACAACGAAAAGTGGCATTGATTTTTATATATATAGATATAATTGACTGAGACTAGTACTGACACTTGTTTGAAATGACTCTGTAATTAGTTAACTCCATTGAAATCTAGATGATTCATCAAAATCCATTCAGCCGCTTATGGAGCTTATTAAATTAGCAAAAATTGAAGGTTGATTTTAGAATCCAGTAGAAACGATAACTTTTCATATCACGATCTCTGAAATTAAATAGGATCACGGCTGCTCTAGTACAGTAAATGTACTCCTAGGCGCTCGCGAAGATGTCCAATGGAGGTAGTCAAAGATTCGTCCAAATGATACATTTGGCACATGCCTACATTTTGCAGTTCTATACGTGACAGGTTGCAAGTTCATTGCTGCTTATTAGAATACTAATCACGATCCATATCTACGGCTATATGAATAGTAGGTAGACCAAATGAATACCGACCCTTGGATGTATTGAATACAAATTGTACTAAAGGAAAGATCGGATTAAAGGCCTCTGCTAATCACAATCTTTGGGCTCATACCCAGGCCCTTACCCTTTGCAATTTAATTGACTACAAATCAGTCGAAAAACGTAAAAGATATCCCCCCAAACCATTCTGTAAAAAACTAGCCAAGTCTCGATGGAGCTGCTTGTTTATCTCTAAAAAGTAATGAAATCTAGACAAAGTCGTGTCAAGTCTGAGGTTCTTTACTGCGATTTCTTTATTATTATAGAATGTTGTGTGACTTGGCCGTTGAAGAGTACACAAGGGTACAAAACCAGGTGCTCCATGACACCATTGCACCAATCTGTCGCCAGAACTCCCCTCAACTTGATAGTTGAATATTTTTTGTAAAGGCGGTATGTCGATCTCTAATAGTTTGGTTAGGCTCTTGTGTTTTCAAATCAGGGTCACCAGGTACTCCAGATCTTCGATTATTCTAGTTTTTATGGTTTTCCCTTTATGTGGCCATTAAACCCTAACTCTGTACCAAATTTCAGCTCTCTGAGTTCATGGGAAGTACTAGTTCTATTCTGATGATCATGAGTGAGTGAGTGAGTGAGTGAGTCACTCACTCAGAGTGTCTAAAATGCGAAACTTTGCTTTCGCTTAACTTCGGAACTAAATGACCTAGAGACATGAAATTTTAGATTTTAAGTATGTGATTATAGCTTACTGGATGACGAAAATTTCTGCGTTCTGGTCTTATCCAGAGGTTCTCAAATAGGGGCCTGAAAATGCGGCGAAATGGTTCCAGTAAAGGTAGTACGGCAGTGTTTGCTTCGCGCTCGACTTGGCGGGGGCACTGCCGTGCCCCCAAATAAAATTATGGGTAGCGAAATCAGTATAATCTCAATCTGAAAACTCAATGTACCTACAACCAGTCACAGTAATTTGCAATGTTTAAAATAATTGTAGTTAATACTAAGATACCACAAATGCATTTAAAAAAAGTTCTTAAGGACTACATAATATTATAAAGAGGATATTTTTATGTTTGTCTGTAATGTATAAACTAAAAAAACTACAGTAAACATTTAAAAATTCTTCCACCTATCGAAATCTACATTATCAGAGATTAAATGGGCCATATTTTATTTAAAAACCGGCCAAGTGCGAGTCGGACTCGCGCACCTTTCGTACCTTTATCTATAAAAACGGCAAAAAAAAACACGTTTGTTGTATGGGAGCACCCTTAAATATTGATTTTATTCTGTTTTTAGTATTTCTTGTTATAGCAGCAACAGAAATAAATAATCTGTAAAAATTTCAACTGTCTAGCTATCACGGTTCATGAGATACAGCTCTGTGACAGACAGACGGACAGACAGACGGACAGCGAAGTCTTAGTAATAGGGTCCCGATTTTATCCTTTGGGTACGGAACCCTAAAAAAAATAGCGACCCTCACGAAATGTGCAGTAATGTAACTTAAAGTAGTTGCTGCGTCTTGTTGTTAACTCGTAATTATCGAACTACCCGCATAATGGTATTTTTGATACTTTTACTCTAAACTCTTTATTGTTATGTAACTAACCTACTATTTTAGATTCTGTTACTTTAATTTTAAATTAGTTGTACGTACCTAGTTTGAACATTTTTTTAAATAAGTAATACGAGTATCTTTCCGACTCGTACCTATCTATCAAAATGGATATAGAAAATAAGCGATCCAATCCACATCGATGGCTCTATCTCATCTATAAATACATACAATTTATTGAATTTAATAAAAATAAGGCCTATTGCCGGCATATGTGTAAATCTACCACTAGGCATATGACAGAGAAACGCATAATATTCTATTAAAAAACTTTGCGATATAGGTGTTAGAGATTAACCCTCGTATTCAAGAACGACACTATGAGAACACGCACCCACAGTGGACGAAATCTTTTTTCATAAAAATCACTTTATGTGTTGTGCGCACTATGGCGCACGCTACCGTGTGCCTTTAGAGCTCAACTTTGGCTAGAGGGACGCGACAATGTGCCTCTAGTCACACTATGCAGTGTCGCACAACACATAAAGTGATTTTTATGAAAAAAGATTTCGTCCACTGTGGGTGCGTGTTCTCATAGTGTCATAAAATAAGACTCAATATATAGAAGTAGAAGCATAAGCAATAACTTTCTTCTATCATTTTCTGAGATACTATACAAGTAAGTTATTGGAACTAAACTGAATTGCTAAACCAAGCGAAAATTTGTCCCAGTAGGTGTGGCACTTTTATAACAATAAGTTTAGAACTTTAGCATGCTAAGAAACAAGTCAAGAGCTTTATCTCCTATGAAATCTTGTTATTTTCGTACATAACGTAAACGAGAAAAGTCTAAATTGAGGACAGCTTCGGATAAATTGAGATTTTATTAAAATGTTCAGGGGAGCGACGAGGACATTGCCGAAGCGTAGGGAGCCGCTCGGCGCTCCGCTTAAAAAATTAGCTATAGCACATCGGCGCGTACATTCACAAACTGTCAAACGATCGTTGAAATTAAAATTAAAATCAGTGATTCGAAGTGGCGTTTCTGCTTTCACGGGTCGTTATATGAGAAAAACAGTGTTTTTAATCGATTAAAAAAAATAATGTTCTCAATTCAGCTGCTGTTTTTAGTGTTCCGTACCCAATGGTAAAAATGGGAACCTATTACCAAGACTCCGCTGTCCGTCTGTCCGTCTGTCACCAGGTTGTATCTCATGAAGCGTGATAGCTAGACAGTTGAAATTTTCATAGATGATTTATTTCTGTTGCCGCTATAACAACAAATATACTAAAAACAGAATAAATAAAACGAGATTTTATTGCCATTTTTATAAATAATGGTACGGAACCCTTCGTGCGCGAGTTCAACTTGCACTTTAGTTTTATTTTCGATTACTATGTAACGACTAGTCCAATTTCAATATCTTAGAGAAAACTGATCCGAGGTGGTTCCAAATAAATAAATAAATACTGGCGGACATTTCACACAGCGCCATCTAGCCCCAAACTAAGCAAAGCTTGTACTATGGGAACCTGATAACTGATAGAATACATAATATACGTTTTTTTGTTGTAAATACATACATATTATACATAACACCTAGACACAGAACAAACATCTATGTTCATCACACAAATGTTTATCCCGGGTGGGAATCGAAGCCACAACCTACAGTACAGAAGGCAGAGCTACTACCAACTGAGCTGTGAGGCCAGTCGAATGTATATAGATTTAGTAGGTTTTCCATCTAAGTGAAAAGTCTTGGTCCATCATTGGGCTCTGTTTTCTAATGTGATTAAAGTAGGACGGTTGACGGTTGTGAATATTGTAATATTGTAAGTACAATTTATGAATAAACCAGTAATTATTACTCGACGCCATAACTTATCGAAACCTTTTTGCTGTTATATCCTTCCCGTACAATATGAAACTTTTTTTATTTTATAGGTTTATACACTTGATACCTGGGGTAGGGGGGGTAGGGGTTCTTAGCTTTTTCAAAGTATCCTTGAAATTCCTACTGGGAATTTCAATAATTTCAACGAAAACTTGTTGATTATTACTTTAATAAATATTCAATCACTTTTCAAACTTTCATTTTATTTGAAGTATTTGTTTGAATATTTTTCATTAAAACCAAATTTACATTTCGAAACTAGTGGCAAGAAAATAGTTACAAGACATTAATTTCATCAACCATTTTACGTGTAAACGTCAAGATTTACAATGCATGCATCAATTTCACAACACTGAAGCAGTTTTGTGTCGCGCGCGATTAGATAAAGAACAGATAAATTAGTAAAAAACTTTGATGTTGGCAGAGCGAACACAGAAATACTGTGAATTTCACACTATTTTCGTAATGAAACTATTTTCACAGGTATTTACCGAAAGTAGTGTCATGAAATTAATTTCATCATCCATTAAATATGTTTTGTAATGGAATTTACATTAATATTTTGTAGCTACGGAGTTGGAACCGAATGGTCTGCTGCGTGTTGATAGCAAATAGCCTGATGGTATACCTCAGGTCCCTTGGGAGGTGGGTAGGACTTTAGTGTGGGGCGGGTACGGCGGCAGATTCAGTTGAGGAAGCAAGTATGCAAGACTCGATAGGGTCTACATATTTGAGCCTTTTGGCATGAGAGGAAGCGAGTAGCTCCGGGTTTTCCAAATAATTTCAGTAGAAGCGACGCGTGATCTGAGAGCTGGTTCCTATTTGGCACAATGGATCAGTATTGCCATCCAGCGCTGCAACGCCGAGAGAGTCTAGGGTACGCTTCCGACGGTAGTAATCTGGATCAGTTGAGATACCTGTAGATTGTTTGCCACTGCCTTTAGATAGGTGGCTTAACAATTTCATAAATTTAATATTAAATAAATAAATAATAAATAAATATTGGCGGACTTTACACACAGCGCCATCTAACCCCAAACTAAGCAAAGCTTGTACTATGGGAACCAAATAACTGATAGAATACTTATATACTTTTTTTTTGTAAATACATACTTATTATACATATTAACACCCAGACACAGAACAAACATCTATGTTCATCACACAAATTTTTGTCCTGGGTGGGAATCGAACCCACAACCTACAGCGCAGAAAGCAGAGTTACTACCAACTGAGCTGCAAGGCCAGTCAAATAGTAGTAGTAGTATTAGCCACGTACACTACACGCCTCGGACACGGCCCGGTCTAATATAGATCTACCTTTAACAATATATTTTCCTACATTAAATTGTATTTAGAGGTGAAATGATGAGCGTAACAGTAGCTCTATATCGTTTTCGTTATTAATCTTGTTTTATTGCTTCCATTCACTTCTAACATTTATGAGAATTCAGGAAAACGTAAGCCGAACGAAATTGAGTTGGTTTGAAAGAGTGATATTTGTTCAGATGGATAAATACTACTGCTCGATTTCATATCTGAATAATATTTTATCTTAAGGCCCTGTATGTCGACGATTGCTCTTTTTCGAAACGAAAAAAGAAATACTTCTGAACAAGCCACATCTCCTATTTTTATAAGTATATTACTTCAGGTTCCTACCTAGATTTCTATTAAGCTGAAAACATAATAGCAGAAACTTTTCACGATAAAGATATTATTTCAAAATGATACGTTTTAGAATTTATGATCGAAATACTTTGATACCTACTATTAAGATCAACTTGTGATTTATTGTTAAAGATAGGTAATATGTAGATCTAGATTTCTACTAGAATAGGTTTTTGATAAGTAATTATACTTAATTTATATCATTAATTTATTCGAAAAGCAAAGGCGGACTACGCGCCGCCCATGGATCATGCCACGTACCACGTGCAGCGGTCGGTAGGATTATTTATCGAAGTGATTAAAGATGGGTACATCTTTATTCACATATACATTATAAAATAGGAGATGTGGTCAGAAGTATTTCTTTTTTCGTTTCGAAAAAGAGCAATCGTCGACGTACAGGGCCTTAACCGCTACTTTTTAACAGAAAATCCACTGCCCTCTGTTTCTAAGATTAGTTTATTTCAGAAACTGTCAACTCTAAAAAGAAGGTATCTTAGTTGATTCTAAATAGTTAATTGATTCAGGCGTGACTTGTGGAAATCCATTTCAAAATACTATCTTTGTCATAAGAAACAAAACTGTATGTTTTAAAGATTATTGAGAAAAAACGATTCTACATTCATCAAAACATTTATTACTCGTCTTAGAAATATTATATTATATTCAATAATTTTATTAACTTACGCAAAATTGTTACCGCTGAACACATCGATAGTGTGTAGCACTACACACAGTCATGTAAGTATGTGCTACGAAAGCGCTACGAGAGCGCTACGAAAGTGCTACGGAAGTGCTACGCTTGGAATAATCGCTAAGCCTAACCGTAAATCAGGATCTTTGACGCCAAAAGTATAAAAGTTTAGTTTTATAATAGTTTAATAGTACCTCCCTTAAGAAACCTTTAGGTAATCTTGTTAAGACCTCACAGCTCGGTAGTAACTCTGCCTTCTGCGCTGTAGATGGTGGGTTCGATCCCCACCATTACACAAATATTTGTGTAATGAACATAGGTGTTTGTTCAGTGTCTGGGTGTTATGTATCAATTATTGTATGTATTTTCAATAACAAGTAAGTAAAGTAGTCAATCAGTTAGATGGTTCCCATAATACAAGCTTTGCTTAGTTTGGGTCTAGATGGCGCTGTGTGATAATGTCCGTTAATATTTATTTATTATTTAAAATATAGAATAGAATAGAATAGTTTTTTTTATTTCAACGACAGACAATAGCAAGGATAAGATAATATCGGTTGCATACCTGACTGAATGCTATGATGCGGCTTTCGAGCATAATACCAAAGGATTGTAAACCTATTTGTCTATACATCAAGCATTTCCCTATATAATATTGCACAGTGCCATATCCAATCCGTCCGTTGATCAAAAGACGCTCTTGGTAATCCCAACGACGAGGCGCAAAGGTAATCCTTTCATCATGCTCGCATTATGTAACACTCTAGGAGTATGTAGGTATATACTCGTACCGTAGACCACATAGCCCAATAGACGCCTAATGGCTTATTTTTTTCAAAAATCAATTCTGTCAAAACGCAGAGGTGTGAGGTCGGAAGGAGCGGTAAAAAATGCATTCTGATTGGCCGGTTCAATGTCACAATGTCGGTTCATGTCGTGAACCGCGCTCAGTGTCTTATATCAGCAGTGTAAGCCTAATGTGTTGTTGGAAAGTATTCGCCTTGTATGAGGAAGACTTCTCAACCAAGAACATCGTTCAAGGTCACCATCGTCGATGGTCTTGGGTAGGGTTGCATATGACGCGATCTCGCGATTAGTTGCCCGCGCTCGGTGGTTTACTCAGGATTTGTAGCCCATATGTGTTGTCTGACAGTCGATGACACGTACACATAAACCCCATCGAAGTAGTCTCGTCTTGTTGACAGCCAGCTAGCTTATTGCCTTTAAATCATTCTTCACAGCTTTTAAATTTGGTACTAGCTTTGATTTAAACTAGCGGGTGAAGATCGATTATTATGCAATAAGCCTACAGAACATAAATACGTTACGATGACAAAATGGTCTATTGGGCACAGTTTCATAGTAACCTATTAAATTTTATTTTTTGTATGTACCGCGACACCGTGCACTGCACATGCCTACACAATATATGTTATCGTGGTATGTACGTGTGTTTACGGCATGGTTATCCTAATTCTATTAATTTTATAAAAGAATGTGTTTGTTACTCTTTCACGCAAAAACTACTGAACGAATTTAGATGAAACTTTACAATAATATAAAGCTTTACAGGGTAATATAAAGCTTATACATCAGAATCATCCCGATTATCTCGCAAAACAGCGCTGCGATGCTCCCGAGGCCGATCACCGAGCATTGAAATATATACCTTACTAGCTGGATAAAAAGTCTACCGATTTTGTGCAAACTTCACATAAACCATCTACTAAATAGTCCGAAAAAAGCCTAAACATTTGGATTGGATAGGTGAAATTACAACGAAAAGTGGCATTGATTTATATATATATATATATATAGATTACGATTGGATACATATTAAATTCAATTGATAAATTTTAAATGCTTTCCGTTTCCGTCGGCTACTGTGCGCCGACAATTAGTGTTTATGTGAGTACGACTAGGTCATCAATTTTCCCCTTCAAAAACTACACAAAAGTGGAAAATGCTAACTGGCATAAGTTCATCTTGTATTGTATGTGAAGACTGGCCTCACAGCTCAGTTGGTAGTAACCGTGCCTTCTGCGCTGTTGGTTGTGGTTTCGATCGCAACCAGGATAATCATTTGTGTAATGAACATAGATGTTTGTTCTCTGTCTAGGTGTTTATTATGTATATTATGTTATCAAAAAATTAAATATGTATTCTATTAGTTATCTGATTCATCATACAAGTTCTAAAATCTTGGAAACGGCTTAACGATTTGAATACAATTTAGTATGCAGGGGGTTTTAGAGGAGATAAATCGATCTAGCTAGGTTTCATTTTTAGAAAACATCGTTTTATTCGTGTTTTCAGGCAATATAATACAAAGCAATGCTCGGTCATCTAGTTACATAGACATGAGAGCCGTGTGTATTATTCAGCATGAGTTCGTTTGACCTTGATGAAACTAGCTAAGTTAATTAATTGTACAGGAAGTCTGGAAGCAACGCTGCAGTAGACGTCTCCCCTCTGACCTTAACTTTGAAAACGCTTATTTATAGACTATCATTAGTCGCTCTGTATGCAAGGTCGCCATTATCATCATCACCATCAAAATCAACGACGTCATTCATTATCATCATCATCGACATCATCATAATTATAAACCGTTTATTGATTATTAAATTCTTGGTATTGGTATGCTATAACTATTGCAGTGTGGGCATGTGCCAAATGTTTGGACGTATCTCTGACTAACCTTTTTTTTAAATTGTTCTAGTAGTTTCTTAGTTATCACAAACGAAAATTCAAATTTTACGTCTCCATAAAAATTATCCCTTTGAGACCACAAAATAGTAGTTTTTTTTAAATAGGCTTTTTAGCTATTTTCTACTAGAACGCATTCAAAAGACTTATCGCGTAAATTTTCCAAATCGGTCGGACCGCTCTCAAGTGAAGTGCTTACCTACAACCAGCATTTATTTTTTATCTATAGATGGCACAATGGGTATGAGTTCAAATAAAGAAAACATAATAATATTTACCCATTGTGTGGAAGTACAATAGTTTTTTCGGTTATCAATGAAAAACAACTATTTTCGTATTTGGTTGTGCGGAACGACACAGAATTTTTATATCCAGTATCTCAGCTCAACCGGACAGGGTTTAGTTGTTCTATCTTACGAAGGCGTATATGTATACACATATATACACACGTCCTTTTGTGTGTCACTGATATAGAGTACTCCCGAGCTTACACACTGAAACAATGTGCCATGTGCACACACACGTAATTAAAACTATCGACCACACAGTCTATAATCACCTCATGCATGACGTTCACATAAGGTTTATACTGCTATATAAGACACTGAGCGCTATTTACGACGAATATATTAGAAACTAGCTGACCCGTGCCCGCTTCGCTGGTCGACAGATAGTTTTACATCTCGTATTCCAATCTTCAAAATAAATAATAGCCTATATGTTGCCAAAGACTTATAAGTATATAAAAAAAAGTTTCATTAAAATCCGTCCAGTAGCGTGAAAGCTAGACAACAAACAGACAGACAGACAAAAATCTCAAAATGTTTTTTTTTTGGTTTGTTTTACTTGTATAAAGGCCCCTAGGAGTATTTTTTTTAGTTTTCATTCAATGTAAATAATTAAACTCTTCTACAGTTTTATTATAATAGATGTATAGATAAACATAGTTCGTGATATTTTTAATATAGTTACTAGAAACTAACTTTGTACTAAGCACCCTTAAACATTCCCTTTTATAATTGTTAGTGGGAAGTAGTTTGTCAAAATAGCGCACGATTTAATGTAAATAATTCCAACATTTTGAATGTTTTGAAATTCGAAGCAATGTTGCAGGAGCTTCAGGTCGAGCGTCATTCCGAGCAAAGTTTTCAAACAAATAATCATTTTGGTGGCTAAGCCGAGGCCACTTGCTTTTACGGTCAACGAAGCGTTATATGAAAATAGAGATATAATAATTTATCTTTAAGATGAGTAATATTTTTTTTATGAATGTAAAGTCGTTTTTTCTCAATAACCGCAAAACATACAGTTTTGTTTTTTATGCAAAGATAATTTACGGATTTAATCCAGATAAATTATAGACAGAAACACAATGGGTGAAACTTTTTTCGATAGATTTAAAGTTGGCTCTTTCAAAACACTTATTTCGTTTTTACTCAAAACTATTTTATATAATTCGTAATTATACTCGCTACATAAATGAAAGACAGTTTCTTTTTAAGTTTGATGGTTTTCAAGATAATGCGGTTTTATCGCTTTTTCCGTCTTATCAAGAACACATTTACACTAGTATTTTTAAGAAAATAAAAATGTTATTTTTTTTGTTATTTTGATGTTTTTTTTATTAAGGGGCTGTATGTCGACGATTGCTCTTTTTCGAAACGAAAAAAGAAATACTTCTGAACAAGCCACATCTCCTATTTTTATAAATATATTACTTCAGGTTCCTACCTAGATTTCTATTAAGCTGAAAACATAATAGCAGAAACTTTTCACGATAAAGATGTTATTTCAAAATGATACGTTTTAGAATTTATGATCGAAATATTTTGATACCTACTATTAAGATCAAAATGTGATTTATTGTTAAAGATAATATGTATTATGTAGATCTAGATTTCTATTAGAATAGGTTATTGATAAGTTCTAATATACATAATTTATATCATTAATTTATTCGAAAAGCAAAGGCGGACAAAGAGAAAATGGTTATTGAGAGGTGGGTAAAGCTACCCCTATTACTTGCCTACGTAGGTACCAGCAACGCGATCTCATAAAAACTGTCGATAATATTTACGATACGCATACGCCATCTAGAGCTTGCCGTTGTTAACTATCTTAGTCGTTTCTGGCGCGGTTTTAGGAACTATCAACGCCTTAAACTAAACCCATTTTTTTAATTATTTACCTGTCGCACCCACGTATATGTTTAAGTACATTATATGCAAAGTAGTTCATAAAATAATTGTTATTTTCAAAAACATTAGATATTTTAACTAAAGTTGAAATAATATAACCTAAGGTATCAAAAATCTGTGCGAGGCCGCGGCAGACAGCTAGTGAGAAATAATTTCATTTGATCCTAATTAGCTCGTAGCGCGAATGATTAGCCCTGTACCCAACAATGGCTAATTGACCTCGCATAAAGGTTTACCTGTTCCTTTTGCTAAATCACATTAGGTCTGCCATATCATATAACAAAACCTTACATTAAAGGAATATTTATATTAGCCGTGTCCGGGCCGAAGCCTTTAGTTAGAAGACGGGCCCGGACGGGACATGGATCAGACACTGTTTAATATAAACTGCTTCATACAAAATATATGTAACGTTTCAAATCCGTGCCCTTCCAGGCCACATACACGGCACGCCCCGGGCACGGCCCGGTCTAATATAAATCTAACCTTATGCATAATGCCAGATAATGAAAATTAAATGAAATGAAAAAGGATCACGACTGCTATCCTCAAGTAGGTACAATAGACATACTCTCTCAGATCAGGCGGTCAGATTCTTGAATATACCTAAAAAGGTAGTAGGGGAACGTTTATATAAAAGCCCTAACCTATTAGCCATAGTCTTATTCTACAAAATATATTTACAGCAGTTACGGATTAATTGGTATAAAATATACTGTACAGTGTACATACATGAAAAATCATAAATATATATTATATACTAGCTGATCGCCCCGGCTCCGCACAGGTGGTACCTGGATAAAATGAAGCCTATGTATATGTATATTACTGTAAAGTTTCATTTATATCCGTTAAGTAGTTTGCGCGAAAGAGTAACAAACACACACATACACACAACCAATCACAAACTTTCGCATTTAAAATCAAAGGTTTTTTCATCCCACCATCTCGGAAAGAGTATTTTTGCTCTTCAATATCTGAGTGCAAAAGCCGTTTTTATTCTCTAGAGGATAAAGTAGGTAAATTGAATTTAGAACATCGTGTGCACTAAGTTTGTGAATTAAAAAAATCATTAAACCTATTTACTGCTACCTCTATAGTGCCGAATATAGCATACAACTTTTTTTTAATTTGTTAAAAACTCAGACTCGGTACCTTCTTGGTGTTCTTTTTTCAATTTGTTTTATACGCGGTTCTTATTAAGATTATTCTGTAATACTTACCTGTTATAATGTAGTAGTTAATACCTAAACTGAAATAAAAGTACCTATCTTGTGATTGTAAACGTTTTTTTTTTTTGCATTTAGTCATTTCCTCGCTGAGGTGGAATGAAAAGTTACGTGTTGCACTCGAGTGCAAAGATTTTTCACGCTTTTATAAAAGCATGACTAATCCGAACTTTCAAACACCAGCGCGCTGCCACCTGTCTTATATTATTCCATTGTCATCGTAACTTGACAGATATGCAAAGTTTTAACTCAATCATACTACGAGGAGTTCCACGGTCCGAGTTTTCTTAACAGATCCATCATCAGACTAGCTCGCTGTCACCATAGTATCGTATTGTCATTTTAGATACACAGGTTTTATTTATTTATGCTCAAAATCAAAATCTTAACCAAAATTATTTGAGTTTATTTTTATTCATTGTTTGTGTTTTTTTAAGTCCTTTTCAGTGTAATTTTCAGGGGGAGGGGGTAATAACTTACTGGCGGCAAATGTGTAAATCCACCACTGCTAACAAGGCAAGTTAAATAAAAGCTTGAAACAAAATATGAATCGGGAATGTTTTCACGATGCTAGGTGAACATATATCTATAACGAGCTGTATGCAAAATAAAAACAAAGAATGCTACTTTTTAATTACTTGCATTTGATGAGATTTCAAAACAAAGTGTTCCGTGAAGCGTGAAATTTGCACCGCCTTCTTAGTACGCAGTTTGATATTATAACCCATTGTTGATGCTTAGTAACTTCACCATCTTGTTCTTTCTCCAAGTGATATAAAAACAAAACATTGACATCGAAATAACTGGTACGGTGGTTACTGGTTTGCGAGTGTTTTGAGCACAATGACGTCACATGTCAAATTTTGTTTGTAGCCCACACTCACACTCACGCGAGAAATCTCGGCAAGACTTCTCGCGAGAACACAAGTACGAGAACATGAAGGCGAGCACGGTGATACCCAAGAAACGTAAGTGTGGAAGCTATTAAAAGTTTCTAAATTGATAGACCTAGCGACTGAGATGTAGAATAATTATGTTGATTCCGAAAGAAAGCTTTATTTCCTCTCCCTATAAATTATCTATTCCAATCAAACAAACAAAATGTATTACATAAACGCACAACTCTAACAAGAATGGAGATCATTATAAACTATTTTGGCGATATTATATATTCTGGGACATGAAACTTCTCGACCTAAACTGCCCACTTTACAAGTTTGAAACGTTTTGGACATCACTTAGACTGCTAAATGAGTTCATCCAGCCATCTTTCTATGACACCGATAGTACCTTGAGAGTTTGCACGAAATTGATGGAAGACCTATCAGACTATAATAATTATTGTTGCACAATGTGTATTTTTTTATTAGTCATGCCTTTCTTACTGCTGGTCAAAGGCCTCCCCTGTGGATTTCCACTTTTTCGGTCCCGTGCCGTCACCTGCCAATCTTGATAGAAGTTGTCTAGGTCATCACGCCAGCGCTTTTTTGCATCGAGTTAGGTTAGGTTTAAATCTAAATGAACTTTATTAATAAATAAAGTTATCATTTTATACAGTTGCAAAAGAACTAGGTAGTCTGGTTCACAGTGCGCTCATTTCTTGATAGATAAGATAGATTGATACAAGCAGGCCCTTCCTTTTAAGAATAATTAAATCTTCACTTAGATTTACTTTTGATAGTCTGTATTTCTCATTGTTTGTGTTTACGTAACATTTTTAATATTATGTTGTGTGTATGCCAAAGTAGAAAATAAATGTCTACGTCTTTTATTATAATCTAGAATAGAACACTGAACAGTGATGCCACTGAAGCGCAGCTTTAGTGTCAGTACAAATTTTCCTTCTTTGTCATACGACTTATAGAAACACAGTCACAGTGACTTAAGTTCCTTTTAGAAATCAGTGAGGCACCACTACAGAGCTTTCCTAAGCACCTAAGGCCCTTATGCAACAGTACCGCAAAACCCACGATCAAATTAATATGATATGCTTTATTTATTTTATGATTATTCTTTATTGATGTGGTTAGTCAAAAAAATTGTCAATTATAGTAAAGTGATTACTACACTACTTTTAAAAAGAGGTAAAATTTGTATTTTTGTTTGTATTTAATAAACAAAAAAACAAGATTTTATAAATTATCTCAGTTTTCAAAAGCTACGTTATCAGCGAGTAGCATTTGCTATATTTTATTTTCAAATAATTACGTTTCAAAAACTAAAAATAAAAACGACAAAATATTTTCGACCAATCCAAAAGTCAAGGGACAATATTAGTTTTTTAAGTTTTATGAAGTAACTATTAATACTACATTAATATAATTTAAATGGGACCAACTTGGGACTATTCTCTGCACAATAGAAATCATTCAAATCAGATCACAAGATAAAAAAATATGCATGGTCTAACATAAAAAAATAAAAATGAAAAAATCTACGCATCAACTTAAGAACCTCCTCCGTTTTTCGTCAGTTAAGGGGCTCCCAGTCGCTGATTGCTCTTTTTCGAAACGAAAAAAGAAATACTTCTGAACAAGCCACATCTCCTATTTTTATAAGTATATTACTTCAGGTTCCTACCTAGATTTCTTTAAGCTGAAAACATAATAGCAGAAACTTTTCACGATAAAGATATTATTTCAAAATGATACGTTTTAGAAT
Organism: Hydriomena furcata; assembly: GCA_912999785.1. Lineage (NCBI taxonomy): Eukaryota > Metazoa > Arthropoda > Insecta > Lepidoptera > Geometridae > Hydriomena > Hydriomena furcata. Next base: position 10,534,740 of record OU538821.1, read on the forward strand.
TTATGATCGAAATATTGTATATACCTACTATAAAAATCAACTTGTGATTTATTGTTAAAGATAGGTAATATGTAAATCTAGATTTCTATTAGAATAGATTTTTGATAAGTAATTATACATAATTGATATCAATAATTTATTCGAAAAGCTAAGGCGGACCACGCGCCGACGTGTGTTTGTCGTCATTGCAGCGGTCGGTAGGATTATTTATCGAAGTGATTAAAGATGGGTACATCTTTATTCACATATACTATACATTATAAAATAGGAGATGTGGCTTGTTCACAAGTATTTATTTTTTCGTTTCGTACAAAAACAATCGTCAACTGGGAGCGCCTTAATCTATATATATAAAAATCAATGCCACTTTTCGTTGTAATTTTATAACTCAAAAACGGGCTCACCTATTCAAACCAAATGTTTAAGCTTTGTTCGGAGCTATTTAGTAGATGGTTTATGTGAAGTTTGCACAAAATCGGTAGAATTTTATCCAGGTACCACCCGTGTGAAGCCGGGGCGAGCAGCTAGTAAAATATAAAACGGCGCCAAAAAAACGTGTCAAGACCAAGGGGCTAAGGTATCACAATTTTGCCTATAACCTTAATTAGCTCACCCGTGCGAAACCGGAGCGATATTACTTAATTAAATCGTTATACATAGATACGTGCTATGCAATTTTGACACTGCTGCGGAAATTTCAAGCTTTTAGATCATTTTGCATAGAATAAAAAAAACTGATGCCCGTGATGTTGTAGTGGCAAGGAAATTGAAATATGCGGCTTTGTTCCACATATCTATCAAACTTCAACGTGCATTTTACCTTCAATGTTTACTTAATTACTTTGCAAGGTAGAGTTCCTCTAATGATAAAACCAAAGTATGATGTTATATATAAGAAGTTATTTCTTCAATCAAAATAATAATAATCATCATCATCGTCATCTTCCTGCCCTTATCTCACTGGGGTCGGCACAATAAGCGCCGTGTATTTCTCCATTTCCCTCTATCTGCCATTATCTCATCACTCACTTCTTTCTTACCCATGTTATCTTTCACACAGTCGACCCATCTTTTCTTTGGCCTACCTTTACGTCTACATCCATTCACATTGATTCCTAACATTCTTCTCGCTACATGACTTTATTTTCTCCTCATAACATGCTCATACCACGCTAACCTATTGCTCCTCATCTTTTCCGTCACAGGCGCAACTTTAATACTTTCTTATGTACTCATTCCTTATTTTGCGACTCGCGCACGAAGGTTTCCATACCATTATCTATAATAAACGACAAAAAAATCTCGTTTGTTGTCCCACTTAAATATTTATTTTATTCTGTTTTTAGTATATGTTGTTATAGTGGCAACAGAAATACATCATCTGTGAAAATTTCAACTGTCTTAGCTTTAATAGAAATAATCTTAACAACATATTCCCTACCGTTGTAAGTATACTTGTGTAAAAAATATTAACTCTAAATCAATTTTACAGTTTAGTGTTTACATTAGCAATGTTTGTTATTAAACACAGACTTTATTTACCCGTGCGCGAAGCTCTGTGAGCACGGGTTATTTAATCATGAAACTTCTCAAACAAGAGCGTTGCAGGGAGTTCTTTTGAAATTATTTTCCGCAAACTGCATAAACCAACTAAAGGCTTCCGATGCCGGAGGAGAGTAGTCTGAAGTGTCTCTAAACAAATATTGTTGAGATTTTTATTACACAATCTTGTATCATAATATCTACCCTACTATTTTAAAGAGGTTATTTTGGTATTTAGGTATTTTTGTTTGTATCGCATAAACTATAAAACTACACATTTAAAAAATACTTAATCGTTCATTTATCAAATGCAGCATTATCAGCGAGTATCATTATGCCATATAAGTGACTTAAGTCTTTTTAAGAATAAATTTATTAAACGAAAATTGCAATAATATAACCTAAGATATCAAACAATTGCCTATAACCTTAATTAATAAACCCATGCGAAGCCGGGGTGAACTGCTAGTAATGTACAGAATGGTAAAATTATCACTCTCATCAGCGATTAAAATGGGTTGGACAGACCGGAAAGCATGGTATAATTTCCCCTTGTAAGACAGCGACAGCTTATAAGTTTTTTGTTAAAAATATTCTCCAAAATCTTCCTTCAAGCTAGAGCTCAGAACAGCGCGCTGTAATCTGCCACATAATATTACATTGTCATCGGAACATGATAGGCAAAGTTTAAGCGCTCAAAATCGAACTATTTACTGAGGAGTTCCGAGAACTCGCTCGCTGTCACCATATTATTGTATAGTCACCAAAGTTACAAAGGTGTATGTTAAATTTCAGCTTAATTGGTTGGAAGGAACTGGTTTCAAATTCAATTGCAAGGTTTGACCTGCACAATCAGACTGAGATAAGTTAAATAAAAGCTTGTAAAAATGCGTTCACTATTTAAACAGTTTTGTATGACAATTTTCGAGTATGGGTCACAATTAGCCCTGCAGACTTTCGTTTTTAGATCATAGATCTGAACATCGATCGAATTTAAACAATACCACTTTCATACAAACTGATGTATAATTTTAAACTAGAGGGAATTCTCGACAAATGTTGTCCTGTCAAATTTCAATAATCCCACGGAAAAAACACTTTTAGTTTTTCCGAACTTTACGCCATCCTTATCTTTTAGGGATATACAAAATATCCTACCTACCAAACATACACAAAATCATAAAAATTGGATAAGCCGTTTGCAAGCCCATCGCCGCTTATAACAGTACTAACTGGTTTCCTCACGATGTTTTCCTTCACCGTTTTAAGCAAGTGTTTTGATGCGCATATAAATTTACTTACTTACTTTACAATTTATATAAGTATAAGACTATTATAAATCATCGCAACTTTGTTCGCGTGAAGTTACCTTAATGTTAACCTCGATTCCCGCTTACCCCCTTAGGGGTTCAGTTGCGGGAATTCCATTATTATGTTAATTGCACGCTTTGACTACACAATTACGTTTTAAAATTACATTTTTCGAATAATCGTAAAGTCAGAAGACAATTCGTATTTTTAAGTTTTATGAGGAAACTATCACACCTACATTAAATATAATTTAAATGGGAACAACTTTACACTATCACTACATAGTATAAAGCAAAGTCGCTTTCCGCTTCCCGCGTCTGTATGTATGTCTGTATGTATGTTTGTTTATATCTTTAAAACTACACAACGGATTTTGATGCGGTTTTTTTTAATAGATAGAGTGATTCAGGAGAAATGTTTATATGTATAATAACATGCTTAATATATTAGAGAACCACTGATAATTTTAAGATTTCAAATCAGCGCGACTTTTTTTTTTTAATTTTAAATGCTGTTAACGAGTATACAAAGACATTCTGTAATATATTTTGGTATCAGCTTTGCACCCGTGCGAAGCCGGGGCGAGTCGCTAGTTTTCTATAAAATAAGAAAATATAATCCTAATCGGATCACCAGGTTAAAATATAAAGCAAAAAGCAGTTGAAAAGGAAAAGCAAAAGGCAAGAAAAAGGTTGAAAAGCTTGTATTATGAGAACCAGATAACTGATAGAATACTTATAATGAAATAAAATAGGATCACGACTGTAATCCCCAAGTACGGTAGACATCCTCTTAGATTTCCAGGCGCTCAGATCTTTGAAGACATTGAAAATGATTATGCAAACATCTTTTGAAATGAACTTGCATCCCTTACAAACAGCCCCCACGCCGAGGCTGTCTTCCGAACTGAGAAAAGGCACCTGCCCATTTATTTATACTAATATTATAAATGCGAAAGTGTATCTGTCTGTCTGTCTGTGACGTTATCACGGCCAAACAGTTAGGCCGATTGTGACGAAATTTCTTCTTATTAGCTACTTTTGTCCAAAAAACATATTTTGATTCAGGAATATTCATATTCATATTCATTTATTTATTGCTCCAGTTGGTTACAATGGTCTTAAGGTATCACAGAGTTTCTCAACGTAGACCCCGCTAGGGCACTACAATAATCTATTTATCTAATAATTACCTATGTATACTATCTTAAAAATATATATAAATATAATAGAAATCTTTGTTTATTAAGTATTTATCATAAATTATTTCATATTATAAAAACATATAGACACTTAAAATGTTTTAATATTTTTAATAAATATTGAGTAATTTCTCTATTGATTTTAATTTTGAAGCTTGTTAATATATTTGAATGGACATGTGATATGTTCCAGTTTTGACTATCTGTAGTTTTGTGTAAGGAAGATTTAATTTATCTTTATTTCTTAAGTTGTGTTGTTTTGTGTATGTGTCTTTAGATTATTAAAAAAATAGTTTGTTTGTTCTTACAAACTTACAAATTTAAATGTTTTACGATAAAGTCGTCAAAAATTGATTTTCTGAGTCGCGAACGACATCTCGGGTAAAAGCTAATCAATTATGCAAAGCTTTTAAGGCAGGTGGGACAGACTTACTCTTGTTTTTGAACACTTTAGAACTTCCTTTTAAAATTTAACTTTTGCCAATGTCACGACCATCTTTCTTTTATCAACTGACGAATAAAAGACGTTTGGCGTGTTTATATAATTTTTGATGGTAATTTTTTAGGGTTCCGTACCCAAAGGGTAAAAAATTAGTAATAGATACTAAGACTTCGCAGTCCATCTGTCTGTCATAAGGCTGTATCGCCTGTATCTCATGAACCGTGATAGCTAGACAGTTGAATTTTGACACACACAGATGATGTATTTCTGTTGCTGCTTCAACTACAAAATATAATAAATATTTAATTAGGGCTTTATAACTTTTTTTGCCGTTGTTTATAGATATTTTTTTGTTTATACATAAAATAGATACATAAACAAAAAACCGGCCAAGTGCGAGTTGGGCTCGCGCACGAAGGGTTCCGTACCATTCTCTATAAACAACGGCAAAGTTATAAAGCCTAACTAAGGTTCATGAGATACAGGCGATACAGCCCTATGACAGACATGTATTTTATGTAAAGTTGGTCTCCTTTAAATTGTATTTTCGTAGGACTATTAGTTCCTTCATAAAACTTTAAAAATTAATATCATCTCTTGACTTTGGATTGGTTGAAATATTTTCGTTAGGTTTCTTTTTAGTTTTCAAATAGTAAAAAATAGAGAAATAAAATAGGATCACTGTAATCCCCAAGTACGGTAGACATCCTCTCAGATCTCCAGACGCTTAGATCCTTTTCTTAGCTTAGAAGATGACTAGTGGGGGTAGTCAGAGGCACTTCCAAACATTATATTTAGCACATGCCCACATTTTGCAGTAGTTAGCATTCCATACGTTACAGGTTGCATGCCCATCGCCGCTTATAAAAATACTAACTGTTTTCTTCACGATGTTTTCCTTCACCGTTTTGAGCACGTGTTTTTGATGCGCATATAAATGCTTCGAACAGAAAAATCCATTGTAGCACGCCGGGATTCGAACCCATGACCTTCACATTGAAAGTCGAGGTACCAACTCGGCCAACACTGTTTAAAACGTAATTATTCAGTATAACTTTTTATTATTACCATTTGTATAATAAGTTTGTATTTACAAAAAAAAGTATATAAGTATTCTATCAGTTATCTGGTTTCTATAGTATTAACTGAGCTTTGCTTAGTTTGGGGCTAGATGACGCTGTGTGTAAAGTCCGCCAATATTTATTTATTTATTATTCCTAGGAATTCTCAAGGTCGAGCAAACTGAAAAGATATATAAAAGTAACAATATGCTTATTTAATTTAAAGGAAATCCTTTTAACCGCTGTATTATCTGGTGAGCCTATTATCTCTTTTACTTTATAGATCCCTGTTTTATTTGAGCCGTAAACGTAACCTTGTTAGCATGAAATGTACAAATGGAACTCTTACAAGCATTGACAACACAACCCAATAGACACCTCAGGCAAGGCGAACTGTCTGACAAAACATTAGGTTAATACTGTTGTCCCCACGCTAAAAGTTGAGATTGCTAAAACACGATGACTTTTTCACGTTAAAGTCTAAATTCGCGTAACATAAAAGTGACAGTTCTAAAAATTATGATATTTTAGTCATTTCTCTATTTTATTTCGTATTTTTTACATTTCCAAGTGTCATCTTAGTCAACACCAATTTACATGTTTATTAAATTTATCTTGTCGTTTCTAGATTACTTACGATAATCGTAATTTTTTTTAACACTATACTAAGTTTTAGAGCTGTCACTTGGATGTTAGGCTAATTTAAACCTTAATGTAAAGGAATAAGAGCGATCGTTTTTAGGAATTTTAGGTTAACGTAGACATAACAGAATCGTCACCACTGCTAATATAAGACACCGCGTCTCAAATCTGAAATAGTACCGACTACTACCGTGAACCGTCAATTTGAATCGGCCAATCAGAATGCATATTTCGGGACCCACACATAACAATGGTTTGACAGAATTGTTTGTTTGAAGAAATAAAGCCATTTGGCGTCTATTGGGCGGTGTTGTCGATGCTCACAACATCAATTTTGCATTTGTCTGTCTGTCACAGCCACTTTTCGAATGATACCTACAGTGTTAGGTGTTTGGAGTGTGCATATATATTTAGATCATCATCATTTTACTGTCCTGGCCCCACATTACGTGGGGTTGAACTTAAATTGATTTTTCTTCCATATCTCTCTAAGTACTCATCTCATCACTCCTTTTTTACCCATGCCACCTATCATGCAGTCCATTCATCTTTTTTTTGGTGATCCTTCATCTAGTTTTACATCCACCCACTGTAATTTCCAACATCCTTCTCGTCACACGACCTTCTTCTCTTTAATATAAGTATAAAAAACCCCAGCCAATAAATACAGAGAGGACAAGAAATACATCTGTGAAAATAATTTGAACTGTTTAGCTATCACGGTTCATGAGATACAGCCTGGTGACAGACAGACGGACTGACAGACGGACAGCGGAGTCTTAGTAATAGGGACCCGTTTTTACCCTTTGGGTACGGAACCCTAATAATTACTTAACTTTATTGTTTGTTCAAATTTGTAACATTTAAAACAGCTCCAAAGCATACGAGTTACTTTAAAGTAAAATAATTTATTGCTTAAAATCTGTAAATAATTACCGGCATACATGTTGTCGGTTTTGAATGCCGAAATGCTGATTTTAATTACGAGAAAAATGCAGCTTTATTTGTCAATATATATATCATGATTATAAACTTTACATACAGAAATAAATAATATATAATTGGATCCTATGTAGCACAACGAATCATGGCAATGCTGCCATTATTTTGGGAACACTTCCGACTTGTAGTGATCTGGATCAGTTAAGCTACCAATAGACTGTTTGCGATGATCTTAATAGATAATAGCTCAACTGGTTCTTGTGCATTTTGTAAATACTCTTCAATATATTAGTATTTCACTATTATTGAATACATATATAAATTATATTTGTATAAATGAATATTAAAAGTCATTCTAAAACAAATAACATCTAGTACTAATAATAAATTACAGAACTAGCTGCTCGCCCCGGCTTCGCACGGGTGCCGGGTGGTACCTGGATAAAAAGTACCTTATGTGTTATTCTGATGTATAAGCTATATTACTGTATAGTTATTTAAATCCGTTTTGTAGTTTTTGCGTGAAAGAGTAACAAACACACACACCCACTCACTCACAAACTTTCGCATTTATAATTTGATATTTTATCGAAACTTGGACACACTCTATGGCCTTCTCTTGTTCCTGACCCACGAATCGCACCTTAAAAATTCAGTCCAGGAGGTAGCCAAATTAGAGACACTTGATTGAATAATCAAACATATCTTTGAAGATGTCCAAACAACCTTAAAAACGCCTTAAGATCTGAGAGTATCTATCTATGAGTATGTGTACTTGAGGTTACGGTTGTGATCCTATTTCACGTAATTCATCCAATTATTATGTTTATAAGCGTAAACTGCGCATTTCGAGATTCGAGAGATTTGAAAGGTTAACCGCTGGGTGTGTCATCTGTGTCTTGTTTCAATTGTGGTTCGTATTTCCTTGGCGGTTTAGACTCGTATATTTAAGACGAGATGTACATTTTTTTTTAGAAACGTAGAATACAATAAAAAGGGTCCTATTAACAACGACTGAGAACAGAAGAGGGAAGATGGTTGGCTACCTTATACGGCACGACAGTTTTATAAGGACTATAATGGAAGGGAAGGTTGAAGGGAAGAGAGGAAGAGGAATAATAATAATGATAATGTTTATTGTCATTAAAAAAGGTAACAAAGTTCCTATGAAGTCCCTGACTTCTGAGCTAGGTACGTAGACCTGTGTTACATCTTTTCCCTTAAATGGTTGCTATAAATATTTATGACAAGAACATAGTATTTAAGTAAGTGAACTGTAGTTAATATTAAAAAATAGAGGTAAGTATAAGAATATGGAGTGGTTGAATATGAGTATGGTTTTTAATGTATTATCGTGTATGTATGTATGTGTGTGTTGATGAATTTGGAATAGTTTTTTCTCAATAACCGCAAAACATACAGTTTTGTTTTTTATGACAAAGATAACTTAAGGATTTAATCTTGATAAATGTAGATATAAATTCTCGTAATCTATTTGTCGTAATTCAATTCGAAGTAAACTGTTCTTAAATTTCTCAAGTAGTGACCTTGCACCTACGTTTCATGTGAAAATAAGCCGGCATCTCATGTTAAGCTTGTGTCATTAAAGGTTGAGATTAGAAATACGAGTTTGAAGAAATATGAGCTTATTAAAAGGTTTTTTTTTGATAAATTCACAGTAGTTTTTTTCTCAATAACCGCAATACAAACAGTTAGGTTTTTTATGATAAAGATAACTTAAGGATTAAACTAGATAAATTAAAGACAGAAACACGATTGGTGAAACTTTTTTCGATAGATTTATTTTCCAAAGTTGGCTCCTCAAAAACACTAGTTTCGTTTTTAATCAAAACTATGAATAGCTAAACAGTTCATTTTTATATAATTCGTTAGATAATCACTAGCTATCTAAATTAATGTCAATTTTTCTTTTAATTTGATGGTTTTCAAGATAATACATTTTTATCACTTTTTCCGTCTTATCCGAGTAGACTCAGCCCATACAAAACGTCAAAAATTTCACTTATCATATTAAGTCGAATTTCAGCGACGAACTCAAAACTTGCGAATCTTTAATAAAAGACCCTACCTCTCAAGTCTTGATATTGTACAAATTCTGTAAAATTATTATATTCATATTTTATTATACTCAATATACAATAGACAATTACAAAAAACCGGCCAAGTGCGAGTCGGACTCGCGCACGAAGGGTTCCGTACCATTATCTATAAAAACGGGAAATAAAACGTTTGTTGTATGGGAGCCCTCCTTAAATATTTATTTTATTCTGTTTTTAGTATTTTTCGTTATAGCAGCAACAGAAATACATAATCTGTGAAAATTTCAACTGTCTAGCTATCAAGGTTCATGAGATACAGCCCTGTGACAGACAGACGGACAGCGAAGTCTTAGTAATAGGGTCCCGTTTTTACCCTTTGGGTACGGAACCCTAAAAAGCAGCTTAGTATGAAGTTTTACGTTGAAAACCCACCGCAATTCGTTTGCATTACAGGCAAACTCAAACGAGCGAGAACATTTGTTATTATACAAAATAATCGGTACTTTTACAATTATTAAAAAAAAAAATAGTTTCACGACTGTGATCCCCGAGTACGGTAGACATCCTCTCAGATCTCCAGACGCTTAGATCCTTTGAATATGCCTAGTAGGGGTAGTCAGAGGCACGTCCAAACATTATATTTGGCACATACCCACATTTTGCAGTAGTTAGCATTCCATATGTGACAGGTTGCAAGCCCATCGCCGCTTATAAGAATACTAACTGGTTTCCTCATGATGTTTTCCTTCACCGTTTTGAGCCCGTGTTTTTGATGCGCATTTAAATTTTTCGAAAAGAAAAATAAAAATCCGGTATTCGAACCTTCGACCTTCAGATTGAAAGTCGAGGCACCTCCCACTCGGCCAACACGGCACTATTACTATATTATACAGATAACGTTTCAAAAACTAAAAACAATAAAAACCGGCCAAGTGTGTGTCGGGCCACGCGCAATGTAGGGTTTTGTAGTTTACACAGCTAACAATCTAGATGTAAGCGCTTATAAAGCTCAAACTATACTTTTTTGTTCAATTGAAATTGATCATTCACGGCATCAAAAAATAATTTAATAATGACATGAACGTAACAATTTAAACCATGAAAGCCGTGTTGACCAAATGGGAGGTGGCCTTGACTTTAAATCTGAAGTTCGTAGGTAATCCGAAATTAATTTTATCCAAATCTACTTCTACTATATAAAAGAAAGACGGGTTTGTTACAACACTTATAACTCGAGATCAGCTGGACCAATTTTCATGGTTTTTGATTCGTTGGATTTGTCTCCGCCCCGAATAGCAGAATACATCTTAAAAACAATGAAAACTTGACGAATACATAATTATGAAAGACTAGCGACCCGCCCGGGATTCGCACGGGTGCAATGCTGATACTAAATATACTAAAGAATGTCTTTATATAAAACGTTTTTTTTTCACCGCTTTTTTTGACCCCTTCTAGTACAATTGCTGATTTTTGGAGTACAATTCGTACAATTCCATAGATTTGTAACTGCATTAAAATTAACCCTTATCCACGGTGGGTCCGGCTGCGTAGTATCACACGATTTCTATGATTCTTTTTTTATGGAATAGTTAATAATGTTAACTTTTTTAATGAGGGATGACTGAGAGTGTTATAAACGTAAGAGTAGACACATATAATCAGAAAGCTTCGAACTGCTAAGCTATCGGGAGTTACACGTGTTATTGTAAGTCAACCATAAAAGATAGACATATGATGTCGTAGGATATTTTTTATATAATTTTAAGGAGAACATTTCCGTCATACATGATTTTTGTGTAGCTTTAATCATTAAAGTTGCACACGCGACGAAAGTTAAAAAAATGGAGTAACTTCTCCCGTTTTCCCAATATTTCCCTTCACTGCTCTGCTCCTTTTGATTGTAGCGTGATGAAAAGTATACTATAACCAGCTCAGGAGTATGAAAAATAATTGTACCAAGTTTCGTTAAAATCCGTCGAGTAGTTTTTGTTTCTATAACGGTTATACAGACAGACAGACAGACAGACAGACAGACAGACAGACAGACAAAAATTTTACTGATTGCATTTTTGGCATCAGTATCGATCCCTAATCACCCCCTGATAGTTATTTTGGAAATATATTTCATGTACAGAATTGACCTCTCTACAAATTTATTATAAGTATAGATGAATCATTTTCAATAAATGTTCATTGGTTTAGTACATGTCAAACATTTGTTGTCCATCCTGTCAAATACTGTAAGTAATGATTGACATTTATACATGCGTTCAGAAATGTATTTTGTGTAAACAATTTAAAAAGGGTGAATAAACTATTAAATTGTCTGTATTTTTTGATTTTTTAACGGGAACGGGAACGGGAACGGTACATAATTCTAAAGCGATACGAAGTTCGCCGGGTTAGCTTGTATTTTATGTAGTAAACGGCGATGTGTTTGCGACAAGTGACATAAGTAACGCTTACTACTGCAAAGTGTGAACATGTGCCAAATATAATCTTTGGACGTGCCTCTGACCAACCCCTTTATACATCTTCCAGGATCTAAGAACCTAAAGATGTGAGAATATTTCCACCTTACCTGGGAATTATAGTCGTGATCCTATTTCATTTCATTTTCAATATAAATTGTCGTTATAAAATTGGAAATAAACTGTTCTTATATTTCTCAAGCTGTAACCTTGCACCAACGTTTCTTGAGAAAATAAACCTGCATCTCTTGTTAAGACGAGGTATAAAATTTGTTGAGAAATATAGAATAGTTTTTTCTCAATAACCGCAAAACACGCAGTTTTGTTTTTTATTACAGAGACGCTAATTTAGACTTTAATGTAAAGGAATAAGAGCGATCGTTTAAGGAAATCTTAGGATTAGCATGGACACAACAGAATAGCAACACATTCAAGAAAGCTTCTTTTCAAGTTTGATGGTTTTCAAGAGGATGCGTTTTTATCACATTTTCCATCTTCCGGGTAGACTCAGACTATACAAAAAACCAAAACTGAGAAGTATCACCTCAAGACGAGTATTATATGTTTTTGATGAATGCAGAATCGTTTTTCTTAATAACCGCAAAACATACAGTTTTGTTTATTATGACTAGGATAACTTAAGGATATAATCTAGATAAATTATAGCCAGAAACATGATTATTGAAACTTTTCTCTATAGATTTATTTTCCAAAGTTGGCACTTCAAAAACACTAGTTTCGATTTTAATCAAAACCATGAATAGCTAAGCTGTTCATTTTTATATTATTCGTTAGATAACAAGCTAAGTAAATTATGGACAGTTTCTTTTTAAGTGTTTGTGATGCTGTTTTATAATTTTTTTCGTCTTAACCGGTTAGACTCTGCCCATACAAAAAAGCCAAACATTTCACATATCACCTTAAGCTTGTGTTCTTAGAGGATGTGAATAGAAACACGATTGAAGATATATGAGCTTAAAATGTAAGTCGTACGGTTCAAATTTACGTTAAAGCTGGTTGCGTACTGTAACATTGTACATTTCAACATTCCTCATGACATACATTGAATTGTATTCTGCAAAAGCTTTATTGCATGCGTTGAAGGTCGAGCCAGGTAAACGTCGATCTTTATTACGATATCTATCTACATTATAAAGAGGTAAAATTTGTAAAAAAAGTAATGGATAAAGTAAATAATACTGGCCAAGTGCGAGTCGGACTCGCGCACGAAGGGTTCATTACGATTATCTATAAACAACCGCAAAAAAAATTACGTTTGTTGTATGGAAGCCCCACTTTAATATTTATTTAAGGCGAGTAATTAATGTGTTTGATGAATGTAGAATCGTTTTTTCTCAATAACCGTAAAACATACAGTTTTGTTTTTGTATGAGAAAGATAACTTAAGGATATAATCTATATAAATTACAGACAGAATCACGATTGGTGAAACTTTTCTCGATAGATTTATTTTCCAAAGTTGGCTCTTCAAAACACTCGTTTTGTTTTTAATTAAAACTATGGATAGCTAAACAGTTAATTTTTATATAATTCGTTAGATAATCATACTAGCTAAATACATTACAGACAGTTTCTTTTTAAATTTGATGGTTTTCGAGATAATGCAGTTTTATGTCTTTTCCGTCTTATCCGGGTAGACTCAGCCCATACCAATAAACGTAGCATTAAACAAAGGATTATCACTACATAGTATAAAGCAAAGTCGCTTTCCGCTTCCCGCGTCTGTATGTAATATGTATGTATGTATGTATGTTTGCTTATATCTTTAAAACGACACAACGGATTTTGATGCGGTTTTTTTTAATAGATAGAGTGATTCAGGAGGAAGGTTTATATGTATAATAACATGCTACCCGTGCGAAGCCGGGGCGGGTCGCTAGTTGAAAATAAGAATAGGGCCCAAGCCGTAGTTGTTGTCTGATTCTTCTAGGCTTGGTCGCGAGGTACATGCGTAGCTTCTATGACGTTTAAAGTGATCCTTGTGATTTTATTGAAATAAATGCCTTTTGACTTTGACTATTTGGCCACAGATTATTTTTACAATACAACGATTTAGTTAATAATTTTAAGTGGTGAAGTGTTGAATGGTGTACGTGGACCTAATAACAGTAAATAAATGTAATTTTTTTAATTCCTGTAAGACATTTGGCCAAATCAAGTGATTGACCAAATTTAGCTAGAGATGCGAGAACTATCTGTCCTGTAAATGATAAATCCGCCACTGTTTGGTCACCAGTCTTGGAATACATGTATTAACATATGTATGCAAATATTTCGTGTGAAATCATTCGTTATTTAAATACATACCACGATATTTGTGAGAAACAATGTGTATTGTTTAATGCAGAACTATTAGGCGTACATGCCTCTAATGTGTTGCGAATCGGCTGCGTGTAATACAAGTCGCTTGAGTTGCTTCGATTTAATTTATATACTATTGTAGCCTCTACGCCCACGCTCTATCTAGATAGGAATCTAGGATGGGTTACGCGTACCAAGAAACATACCTTTCAAAGATGTAATGACGTAGACTAAGAAGATACATACCATGGCTGACCTTACAGTAGAGAAGACAAAGTTGAGACGATGACCTTACAAAGATGTTTGTTATATGTCTGGTTGTTTTAATCTATTATATTATATCTATATATGTGAAGAAAGTCGTGTGAGTTACACCATTTATAACTCAAGAACGGTTGGACCAATTTTTATGATTTTTTAGTTTTATATATGCGAAAGTTTGTAAGTGAGTGAGTGGGTGTGTTTGTTACTCTTTCACGCAAATTACTGAACGGATTAAAATTAAACTTTACAGTAATATATTATGCATCAGAAAAACACATAGGTTACTTTTTATCCAGGTACCACCTGTGCGAAGCCGGGGCGAGCAGCTAGTAGGATAATAAGTATAAAACATTCAAAAAATTAAATAAAAAATACCTTGCAGTTGCAGTAAGTTCAGTTTGATACCACAGTAAAGGGAACGGGGACGGGAACTTAACACATCAATTGTTAATTCTAAAGCAATACGAAGTTCGCCAGGTTAGCTTTTCTAACAATATAAAACTCTTGCGTTCCTGACTGACTTTTCTAACTGTTACTAAACCAGTGGTCCTAAAGACTTGAAATTTGGAAGTGTCCTTTTGGTGTGTAGGGTGCATATGAAATGAGCTCCCGAAATTCATCCTTTAAGAGGTTGCAGCGGGTTGAAGTCTGTTAGAAAACAATTTCAAATTAACAAAGTCGCGAGGGTTTCCACTAGTGTTTTATAGGTTTACCATATGTTATATTATATTATACCATTATCGTGCTCAAAACGGTGAAGGAAAACATCGTGAGGAAACCAGTTAGTGTTCTTTTAAGCGGCGATGGGCTTGCAACCTGTCACGTATGGAATGCTAAATACTGCAAAATGTGGCATGTGCCAAATATAATGTTTGGACGTGCCTCTGACTACCCCCACTAGACATCTTCAAAGGATCTAAGCATCTGGAGATCTGAAAGGATGTCCACCGTACTTGAGAATTACAGTCGTGATCCTATTAATTTTTTATTTTATTATACCACCTACCTAACTTTCCGATTTCTAAACCAAACATTTCGAGAATGCATTATCTTTATACCTCTAAAAATCGAAATAAAAAAATAAATATTAATGGACATTTCACACAGCGGTATCTAGCCCCAAACTAAGCAAAGCTTGTAATATGGAAGCCATATAACTGATAAAATACGTTTACGGTACGTTTTTTTTGTTGTTGTAATCTGTGCTTGCAACCTGTCACGTGTGGAATGCTGCAAATGTACTGCAAAATGTGGGCATGCCAAATGGAATGTTTGAACGTGTTTCTGTCACCCCTTAGACACCTTCAAGGATCTGAGCGCCTGGAGATCTGAGAGGATGTCTACCGTACATGAGAATTAAAGTCGTAAGTCCTCGTCCTATTTTTTATTGTATTTCGTCCATCTTGGTAAGGTACTTAAAATATGAGACTGTGTACACGTGACTTCGTAAATTGAGTTATAGACTGCCTCGGGTTCTTGTATTCGCAACGACATACTCGCAGCTCGGCAAAGTGATCGAATGGGTAACGTGTTTATAGCGCCATAAACAATAGGTACTTCGAGGAAGCGGTGATATATTGTACATTTTTTTACTTCTATTCACCTAACTAAATGATTGTTGTAAAGACTTTGGGCTAAGTGTTCGTCTTTTTACAAGCATTTATTTAACTTGCAATGTATTTATGTAACTGTGTAACTATGTTTGTTAAGGTGGAATCTTGCAACTCAATTTTGAAACAGTTATCTCCAACCGATTGAGCTGAATTTTCGCATACTTATGTAACTTCGGTGACGATGTAATAATATGGTGACAGTGAGCTGGTCTGATGATGGAGTCAGGAGCTGTTCAACAGATACACACAATAGAACTTCTTAAAAAATACTTCGATTGAGTAAAAACTTTGCATACAGTTCGAATGACAATGTTATATGATGTGACAGGTGAAATCGCGCTATCAGCGCTGGAAAAGCTTGTCATTGAAAAATATATTTCAACAGAAAACCATTCAATAAAATCATGTATAATTAGTAGGTACCTATGTATTTACAGTATACAATTATATAGTACAAGATTGACTAATTTTGGGGCTATATGGCGCTGTGCGAAATATTTATCAATTTTTTTTATATTTTAATTTTAAGGTACACATCACAACACACGTTTGGTTAAGCCTTCTTATTATAGAACTAGCTGACCCGTGCCCGCTTCGCTGGGCGACAGACATTTCTAAATGTGATTATTTTGAATAGGTATGGCTATGGTATGGCTTAAATTTAAGATAGGTTTCCGCGGATATACTCAAGTGGTCCCGCTGCCGGCCCCGTGAGTATAGTAATTGGTAGCCACGATTTTAGTATCCCGCAACTTTTATATCAGTACTTATGACTTACCCATTAAGGAGTAAACCCGCTGCAGAGCATGCTGTGCATGGCACGCAACGCATCTTAGCTGCGTGGGTTAATTTGTTTGACAACGTGAGTCTACATTTCCACAGCTGCACACGCTATACACGAATATGAATCCACAATCACAACTATGTAAAACTGTAGCGCAGCATAGTTTTGAATTTGATTTTGAGCTACCTGAGCATTATATTCCAGCAAGACTTCCGTGGGTTGCAATGGACACAATTACATACATATTCTTTTAAATCTGCCAACGCCATGCTCACTGTGTACGCGATACATGCAGACGTGATGAACGTATGATTCAAAACTGTGCTGCGCTATAGTCGTACATAGTTGTGAGTTAATATTCCTGTATAGCGTGTGCAGCAGTAGAAATGTAGACTCACGTTATCAAACAAATGAACCCACGCAGCTAAAATGCGTCGCGTGCTGGTGTACAGCATGCTCCGCGGTGGGTTTACGGCTTAAAGCGCAACTTGTCGCACGTGCGTCGCCTCTCTGTGCGCCGTGGTGGATTTGCGCCTTTACACTAAACACATGTTGAAAGGGCTCGAGTTTCCTAACAGGACGATAGGAATATTGCGACAGCTTTCATTTTGTTTTACTCATCATAACTTCAAAACGAATCGACCGATTTGAACAACTCAAAAGTGGTTTACTCCTAAATTTATAGCCTAAATTGCTAATTAGTTAAGTTGGATAAGTAATATCATGATATGGACAAAAACGGTTATTATATCTAACTATCGTAATATTTAGATAATATACCTCCTCGCAGACTTTCTTATGCGCAATAATGAGGACATTAAATAATGTATCATTATTTGTTTATGTTATCAATAGTTTTTGCAGAACACGCGAAAAATGCAAAAAAACTGAGTTTAGCCATTACAAACACAAACAAACAATACAGACAACAAAAAATCAAATCTTTCCTCTTTATAATATTAGTATACCAACTAAAATAACCCATAATGGTGTAGCAAGCCTACACAAATATAAAGAATGTTTGCGCCTATTATTATATAGGTAGGTTAGTAGTAGTTAGGTAGGTACGCATGTGCTGCTATCTGTTGAGTTTTTTATAAATTAATGTATAATTCGTAATTCTTTTTTAGGGTTCCGTACCCAAAGGGTAAAAACGGGACCCTATTACTAAGACTTCGTTGTCCGTCTGTTCGTCTGTCTGCCACAGAGCTGTATCGCATGAACCGTGATAGCTAGACAGCTGAAATTTTCATAAATGTTGTATTTCTGTTGCCGCTATAACAACAAATACTAAAAACAGAATAAAATAAATATTTAAGTGGGGCTCCCATACAACAAACGTGTTTTTTTGCCGTTTCTTATAGATAATGGTACGGAACCCTTCGTGCGCGAGTCCGACTCGCACTTGGCCGGTTTTATTTGATTCCTTTTCTTTCGATTGTCGACAGTATGTTGACCAACTTTGCCTAAAGCAGTATATTAATATCTCTTATAGATTACCCAAACCCAGAACGCTATAGTTCCACATCTGGTATTCCGATCTTCCAAAATTATAGTCTATAAGTTGCCTAGGACTAATAGCTATATAACAAAATAAGTTTCATCAAAATCCGTTCAGTAGTTTTTGCGTGAAAGCCTGACAACAGACAGACAGACAGACAGACAGACAGACAATAATTTCAAAATGTTTTTTTTTGGCTTGTGTTACTTGTATGAAGACCCCTAGGAGTATTTTTTTTCGTTTTTATTCAATGTACAGAATTGAACTCTTCTACAGCTTTATTATATGTATAGATTATTACACTATAACCACAAAACATTAAAAAAAAATAATGACAAAGATAACTAAGGTTTTAATCTAGCTAAATTAAAGACAGAAATACGATCGGTGAAACTTTTCTCGATAGATTTGTTTTTCAAAGTTGGCTGGTTTTATCACTTTTTCGTCATCACCTTAATCCCAAAATAAGGATAAAACTCAAGGAAAACATAATAAGCGAGGGGAGGTCAAAAAATTCGTGAAATAACAGGTCAAATTAAACAAGTTATTATATTTTCTTTTTTAATATATTTTCCCTTTTAGGCTCCCAGTCGCTGATTGCTCTTTATCGAAACGAAAAAAGAAATATTTCTGAACAAGCCACATCTCCTTTTTTTATAAGTATATTACTTCAGGTTCCTACCTAGATTTCTATTAAGCTGAAAACATAATAGCAGAAACTTTTTACGATAAAGATATTATTTCAAAATGATACGTTTTAGAATTTATGATCGGAATATTTTATATACCTACTATTAAAATCAACTTGTGATTTATTGTTAAAGATAGGTAATATGTAGATCTAGATTTCTATTAGGATAGATTTTTGATAAGTAATTATACATAATTGATATCATTAATTTATTCGAAAAGCAAAGGCGGACCACGCGCGGACGTGTGTTTGTCGTCATTGCAGCGGTCGGTGGGATTATTTATCGAAGTGATTAAAGATGGGTACATCTTTATTCACATATACTATACATTATAAAATAGGAGATGTGGCTTGTTCACAAGTATTTATTTTTTCGTTTCGAACAAAAACAATCGTCGACTGGGAGCGCCTTAAGGGCTTCATACACGGCAGCTGTAATGTAAAGATGTACAATAAAGCACGATACATTTTCCAATATCCCAAAAACTTTGTTAATACATTAAAAAATAATAATTTGTTCAAGGCCTTCAAGATAGGCTAGAATAAAAAGCCGTGTTGGCCAACTGGAAGATACCCTCGACTTTCAAACCTAAGGTCGTGGGTTCAAATCCCGGAAGTGCATCGATGGGTTTTTCTGTTAAAAAAATATGCCTAAAATGGTAAAGGAAAATATCGTGAGGAAACCAGTTAGTATCTTATAAGCGGCGATGGGCTTGCAACCTTTCACGTATGGAATACTTACAACTGCAAATTGTGAAGAAGGCCGTTTTGGCCGAGTAGGGGGCTTTCATATTAAAAGTTGTGGGTTCGAATCTCGGAGTGCTTCAATGGATTTTTCTGTTCGAAAGATGTATATGCGCATCAAAAAACAAGTGCTCACAACGGTGAAGGAAAACATCGAGAGGAAACCAGTTAGTATTCTTATAAGCGGCGATGGGCTTGCTATCTGTCATGTCATGGCATGTGCCAAATATAATGTTTGGACGTGCCTCTGACTACCCCCACTAGAAATCTTCAATGGATCTAAGTGTCTGGAGATCTGAGAGGATGTCTACCGTAATATTTACTTTATTCTGTTTTTAATATTTGTTGTTATAGCGGCAACAGTAATACATAATCTGTGAAAATTTCGACTGTCTAGCTATCACGGTTTATGAGATACAGCCTTGTGACAGACAGACAGACAGATAGCGAAGTCTTAATAATAGGGTCCTGTTATTACCCTTTGGGTAAGGAAACCTAAAAACAAAAAGAAGGTACTGGAAACATACTCATAATTTAAAATGTATTTCAATGTGCATTGTGTATCCATTAGTTAGATAACTTCTGAAAGTTTGTCGGTTGCAAAAGCAAGTAAAAGAACTCTCCATATTCCAGTTACTGAAAGGTATTCAACTTCAGTGGCAACTGTAATTTACTTCTGCCGTCTTGGTTTGAAAATGTAATAAGAAAAATAAGTTACATACTACGGTCCAGTCGCAGCCACAACCAATGTGATAACTCAATGTTATTTCAAAGAAAATAAAATTAAAAGTATGATTGAAAATTATCGATAAAACAACAGTTAAGGGGCTGTATGTCGACGATTGCTCTTTTTCGAAACGAATAAAGAAATACTTCTGAACAAGCCACATCTCCTATTTTTATAAGAATATTACTTCAGGTTCCTACCGAGATTTCTATTAAGCTGAAAACATAATAGCAGAAACTTTTCATGATAAAGATATTATTTCAAAATGATACGTTTTAGAATTTATGATCGAAATATTTTGATACCTACTATTAAAATCAACTTGTGATTTATTGGTAAAGATAGGTAATATGTAGATTTAGATTTCTATTAGAATAGATTTTTGATAAGTAATTATACATAATTTATATCATTAATTTATTCGAAAAGCAAAGGCGGACCACGCGCCGACGTGTGTTTGTCGTCATTGAAAGAAAGAAAGAAAGAAAGAAAGAAAGAAAATACATTTATTCAACAAACAAAACATAAGACAATTGCATTCATTGCAGCGGTCGGTAGGATTATAATTTATCGAAGTGATTAAAGATGGGTACATCATGCCCAAGATACAAGCTCTGCGCTTAGTTTGGTCTTCGCTAGTACCTATTTAATATGTTAGTATCCACATTTATCAACTCGTAGCAGATCTTGTAAATTTTTTTTCTCTTTTTGGCAATAAACTTTACTTTACTTATCTTTATTCACATTTACTATATATTATAAAATAGGAGATGTGGCTTGTTCAGAAGTATTTCTTTTTTCGTTTCGAAAAAAAACAATCGTCGACAGGGAGCGCCTTAAGCTAGAAATTCGTAAAAAAGATTATAAAAAAATTAAGTTTATATTAAATGCAATTTCATTTTCAAAATTGGTCTGGGTATTATCTTTTGATAATTATTACAAACATAAATAAAAATAAAAAAAAACAGCCAAGTGCGAGTTGGACTCACGCACGAAGAGTTCCGTACCATCTATAAAAAACACGTTTGTTGTATGGGAGCCCCACTTAAATATTTATGTTGTTCTGTTTTTAGTATTTGTTGTTATAGCAGTAACAGAAATACATCATCTGTGAAAATTGCAACTGTCTAGTTATCACGGTTCATGAGATACAGCCCTGTGACAGACAGACGGACAGCGAAGTTTTAGTAATAGGGTCCCGTTTTTACCCTTTGGGTACGGAACCCTAAAAACAGAAATTCCTTTGGTGTACTTATAAAGATTATAAAAAAAATAAGTTTATATTAATGCAATTTCATTTTCATAATAATAATTGGTCTAGGTATTATCTTTCGTAAATTTTTACAAACAAAAATAAAAATTTCACTTCTTTATAGTAGTGTAAATTAAGAATTGATAGGCTGAATTGAACAATGCATTTGGAGCTTTTGTAAGCACCAACTAAACAGAATCTTAGGAGAATAATACTAATTAGTATAAGTATGTATCAGTGCAAAGGCAATATTCCCCTTCATTTACTAAAGTCAAATATCTAGCTGTATCGAAACATCAAAATATAGAAAATCAATTGAAATTAAATCAATTGAATGGTACGTGTGGAAAATGTTTATTCAAATCGATTTCGTTTGCAATCAAAATGTAAACAAGTTTTTATCGAACGGTGCATAATCACTACATAGTATAAAGCAAAGTCGCTTTCCGCTTCCCGCGTCTGTATGTCTGTATGTATGTTTGCTTATATCTTTAAAACTACACAACGGATTTTGATGCGGTTTTTTTAATAGATAGAGTGATTCAGGAGGAAGGTTTATATGTATTAAACCTGTGCGAAGTCGGGGCGGGTCGCTAGTAAAATATAAAATATGTGTGGACATTTCACAAAGCGCCATATAGCCCCAAATACTATTACTAACTACTACTACTTACCCCAAATACTACTATTTGTACTATGGGATCTAGATAATTGAAAGAATACTTATAATTTTTTTTGTAACCACATTATACCTATGACACTCAGAAACAGAACAAATATTTTGTTCTGGTTTGACGATCGAACTCATAACCTACATCGCAAAAGAGATACTAGAAACTACTATAAAAATGAATCCCCAAATACGATAGACATCGTCTCAGATTTTCAGGCACTCAGATCATTCAAAGTGTCTAACCCTCGTATTCAAGAACGACACTATGAGAACACATAAAATGATGTTTATGAAAAACGATTTCGTCCACTGTGGGTGCGTGTTCTCATAGTGTCGTTCTTGAATACGAGGGTAAGGGGTGTCTGAGGCATCCTATACGTGACTGATTGCAAGCCCATCGAAGCTTATAAAAATACTAACTGGTTGCTTCACCGTTTTCAAATACGGACTCCTAAAGCATTGTCACTTTCGCACCAAATAGTTGGTACTGTTTTAATATTACTTTATGAGCTTGTAGTAAGGGGTCAAAAAGCCATCGTACACCTAAACCCACCTAAGCGAATATAAAGTTTAAGACGAGTAATAAATGTTTTTGTGAATGCAGAATCGTTTTTCTCAATAACCGCAAAACATACAGTTTTGTTTTTTTTATGACAGAGATAACTTATGGATATAATCTAAACAAATTATAGACAGAAACAGGATTGGTGAAACTTTTCTCTATAAATTTATTTTCCAAAGTTTGCTCTTCTAAAACACTAGTTTAGTTTTTAATCAAAACTATGTTTAGCTAAACAGTTATTTTTTAAATAATTCTTTAGATAATCATACTAACTAAGTAAATTATAAACAGTTTCTTGGTTTTCAAGATAATGCAGCATTATCACTTTTTCCGTCTGATCCGGGTAGACGCAGCCCATAGAAAAAACCAAACATTTCACATACCACCTTAAGTTGAACATAATACGAGTAGCCACTTCTAAGATGAATTGCATTTGCGAAATTGTGTCGGCCATGCCCAGCGGAGCGCAGATGTAAACTTTAAAGTAAGTAAGTTTCACATAGACGGTGGTCAGAGCTAACCTTGCTCGATGACCCAAGAGTCTATACGCGCGACACTTTAAATAATGGAACGGAATAAACAGGAAAGCAGAACTAACCAAAGTGGTTTTCAAGGTGGAATTGCACCATTATAAAATGTTAAAGCCTTCTGAAGGATTCTATAAATAATATTACTTTTCCCGAGAGGGTTACTGTTGAGTTTATTAAAGTCTGCGGTGAAATATTATGATGCCAACGAGTTTGTTTATTAAAAGCCAGATAATTTTCAGCAAACAGATTATACTGTATAAATAATTAAAAACGACTAAAAGTTTCGAATATTATGTATAAAAAATATCGAAGGTTTATTTCACAAAACTAGTATGACATTCATTTAAAAATAAGAAAATTAAATGGGATCACGACTAATCCCCAAGTACGGTAGACATCTTCTCAGATCTTTGATATATATATGTCTAAAGGGAGTAGTCAGGGGCACGTCCAAACAATATTTATTGGCTCATAGCCACATTTTGCAGCAGTTAGCATTTCATACATGAGAGATGTGCTAGCCCATCGCCGCTTATAAGAATACTCACTGGATTCCCCACTCACCCCTTTTTGAGCAAAATCATATCACCTATATAAAAAACCCAAGTCCAAGCCAAGTGCGAGTCTGACTCGCGCATATAGGATTCCGTACCATTTTATATAAAAAACAGCAATAAAAACACGTTTGGGGTTTTAGAGCCCCCACTTATCGAATTAACAAATACTAAAAATAGAACAAAAAAAATATTTATTTTTTTTGTTCTATTTTTAGTATTTGTTGTTGCAGCGGCAACAGAAATACATCATCTGTGAAAATTTCAACTGTTTCAGCCTTGTGACAGACAGACAGATAGACAGACAGACAAACAGACGGACAGCGAAGTCTTAGTAATAGGGTCAAGTATTTACCCTTTGGGTACGGAAAGCTAAAAAGCTCGAGCACCACCTGTAGCTCGATCGTATTTTACGCGCTCTGGTATCCCTTTTATTTACACGATATATGGAAAATATGCGAAGTAAAAGTACAGATAGGTGTCAAACCAGGTATCAACTCTAAGTAACTAAGTAATATTACGGGACAGGTTAAAATGTCTACTTACATATTCATATTCCGATGTAGCTATACCTACACATGGAGCGTTAGCGAGTATGTCACATGGTAATATTTTAACATTATTTGCAATTATGTTGTAAATTCGTATAATTTTTTTTTTCAAAACATATACAAATATTTTTGAAGTGAAATTTCTATATAGACTCTAGCTGCTCGCCCCTCGGCTTCGCACGGGTGGTACTTGGATAAAAAGTAGCTTAAGTGTTATTCTGATGTATAAGATAAATTAATTAATTCATTTTAATCCGTATTTCATCTAAATCCGTTCTTTAGTTGTTGCGTGAAAGAGTCACTAACACACACAATAACTCACAAACTTCGCATTTATAATATTAGTAGGAAGTTGTATATTACGGGGTATTAGGACTTTTTCTGTCTGAAAAAAGCGCTGAAGAAAAGATGATATATCATTGAGAGGTTTTCACTTCTACAATGTGTCCCAGCACACATTTCACTTTTTTGTGTTATTGTTGCAAATTCTTAAATTGAGAATAGGCAGGTTGATACCACTCTCCAATAGCAATGGCAATGACATAAATGTCGTTAGAAAGGTCATTTATACTGAAACAATACTTATTAGTTATTCATGTTTACCTTGATATAACTCGAAACGAACTAAAATTTCAATAAAACAGTCGTAATAAATATTTTTTCAATCGAAAAGACCTTCCCAACGACATATTACCGAGTGATATGTCATTGCTATTGAAGGACGGTACAGTTGTTTTAACGAAGGCGGGCTAGGCTTAATTGTGTGTATCGTTCAGAATCGACCGAGCCTCAGTCACGCACACAAAAGCGTGTGTCTATACACTGCACAACTACAAGTACTACTCACCCGCCTTCGTGAGACAGAACGACAGTACCAGGTCTTATAAATATGTTACCCATTCTCATTTGTTCTCTTTGGGTTCGAGCTGTCTTACCAAAGTAATATTTTGAATGAATATATCTATAGCCGCGCGTTTGGGAAGTGAAGCTCTGGTTAACGTTGCTATTCTGCTTTGAAAGCATTAGGTACGGATTATTAAACCGGGGCTGGTTCTACGAAATTCCGTAATCGCTTTGGTGAAATTGGTTGTCGTGGCAGATAATATTTGAAGCCACTTAGAATTGAGGAAACTTGGACTGTCATGTTATTTTGCTTTGTAATATGGTTGTTTCATAAAGTCGGATACAATAAAGAACAAATGGAGCGTCATGTTTCTCAACAACTACGTGAATGTCTCGGAGAAAATGATGTAATTTTTTTACAGACCGTTTGGTCTACTAATTGTTTATATAAATGTCCCGCGTTTTGACACTGTGCAACGTTGCGCGTCACGTATATTGAGTATTGCGCGTTGCGGGACAAAATGTCCCCTATCCGTGGCTTGATGATTTTTAAACAACATAGAATAGAGTATTTTTTATCTATAAGATTTTGTAACAGGCGATAATTATTTATTCATAATTTAAATAGACAAAACGGGAAATCATTGGATTAGGGCAAAAGAGGTACGCACCACAAATGTCACTAATCATAACGGACTATATAGACTTTAAATAAGTTTGTTTTCTATTCTTATTTATTGACTGCAAAAATTGAAATGCTCAAAACCGGGCTAGGCACCACAACTATTCTACGCACGTTGTTAGCACCCCTGTTTCTAGTGGACGTTGGATAAAAAGGACAACAAAACTTACGATCTAAATATAATTAAACTTACCGAGCCATCCTGTTTCTTGATTGCATTGTGAACAGCCCACACCAGCCCCGGGCCGGCACTAGTGACCTGTTCGCGAATGTCAAACCATAGTGTGATCGGGTTGCTGTCGTCATTGTTCGGTGGCTCCTTCGGCGCGTTGCCCCGTGTTAAGTTGGCGAGGTTGGACAACTCAACTAAGGTGTCCTTACACTTGGATAGTAACGACATTGGTCTTGTGGAAACTTCGCTCGGTATCACCTGGAATAAAAACAAAATATTATTAACTGTGCCTGTGATTACTCGACTATACTAATATTATATCGAGGAAATATTTGATTGTTTGCATTGAATAGGCTCCAAAACTACTGCACCGATTTGAAAAATTATTTTATTACTAGAATCCTACATTATCCCTGATGAACATAAGCTGTATTCATTACTAGAAAAATTAAGGATTCTTATTAAAACTTTAATAATAAATCCCAATGTGTACAAAAATTTGCTATAAAATCATTAGTATTTATATTTTTACGAAGGCGGGTTTTATACGCTTATTTTTTATATGGGTACCCACGCGAAAGTCATGCCTGGTATTTGGGGGCACGGCAGTGCCCCCGCCAAGTCGAGCGCGAAGCAAACACTGCCGTACCATCCTTTACTGGAACCATTTCGCCGCATTTTCAGGCCCCTATTTGAGAACCTCTGGATAAGACCAGAACGCTGAAATTTTCGTCATCCAGTAAGCCATAATCACATACTTAAAATCCAAAATTTCAAGTCTGTAGGTCATTTAGTTACGAAGTTAAGCGAAAGCAAAGTTTCGCATTTTAGACAGACACTCACTCACTCACTCACTCACTCACTCACTCACTCATGATCATCAGAATAGAACTAGTACTTCCCATAAATTCAGAGAGCTGAAATTTGGTACAGAGTTAGGGTTTAATGGCCACATAAAGGGAAAACCATAAAAACTAGGATAATCGAAGATCTGGAGTACCTGGTGACCCTGATAAGAAAACACAAAAGCCTAACCAAACTATTAGAGATCTACATACCGCCTTTACAAAAAATATTCAACTACTGGACCGATTTGAAAAATTCTTTCACCATTAGAATCCTACATTATCCCTGATGAACATAGGCTATAGTATATTTTCAAAAATATTAAGGATCCGTATGAAAACCTCGATAATGTAATCCAAAGTGTGAAAAAAATTAAAAAAAATCCTTATATTGCGTTTGCTGCGGAAATTACTGACAATAGAGCAAAGTAATTTACTACAGTTTTAAAGAGGACATCAATATCTACAAAAAGTATGCAATACTATATGTCTAACTATTAGGGATCCGTATGAAAACTTCGATAATGTAACCCAACGTGTGAAAAAAACCCAAAAAAATCCTTATATCGCGTACTCTGCGGAAATTGATGAAAATAGAGCAAAGTGATGTACTACAGTTTTAAAGAGGACATCAATATCCCACCAAAAACATTCTGTAAAAAACTAGCCAAGTCTCGATGGAGCTGCTTGTTTATCTCTAAAAAGTAATGAAATCTAGACAAAGTCGTGTCAAGTCTGAGGTTCTTTACTGCGATTTCTTTATTATTATAGAATGTTGTGTGACTTGGCCGTTGAACATTCTTTATACGTTAGTGGGTACAAGTCAATTTTGTTTACACGTAATGTTATATCTGTTGTAACTACCTATGTTTGTTATGCAAGATAATAGCCAATACAGGTATTGGTAATTGGACGCTAGTGTCTTAGTTTAGGCTGTTGTTGATCGTGCAACACATGCATTCAGCATTGACAATGCTGAC
Organism: Hydriomena furcata; assembly: GCA_912999785.1. Lineage (NCBI taxonomy): Eukaryota > Metazoa > Arthropoda > Insecta > Lepidoptera > Geometridae > Hydriomena > Hydriomena furcata. The sequence goes on from OU538821.1 coordinate 10,562,705, forward strand.
TTCTGCTGTCATCTTTTTGGAGCGTCAAATCGACCACCGATCTAACATAAAATAGACGTATTTTGACGGCCAAGTCACATAACATTCTATAATAATAAAGAAATCGCAGTAAAGAACCTCAGACTTGACACGACTTTGTCTAGATTTCATTACTTTTTAGAGATAAACAAGCAGCTCCATCGAGACTTGGCTAGTTTTTTACAGAATGTTTTTGGTGGGATATAGTTTACTATTAATAACATAATTAAATTCCTTCCTTAAACCTCTTAAAGGATTTAAGGGGGTTCCGAGAAGAATGTTTATCGTGCTTGGGGATTACAGTCGTTATACTATTTTTGTTCAATGATTTGCAACTTGATTTGTATAACTTATTTGTAGGTAAGTGCGGGGTCGTCACATGTATTCTTTCATTTCCCTCTTTCAGACATCATCTCAACACTTACTCTTTTCTCGACTTCTTAGCTTAGTAGGCAGTAACTGTGTCTTCTGCGCAAAATTTTTGTGATGTATTTAGATGTTTGTTCTGTATTTGGGTGTTAAAATATATTTAAGTTTTGACAAAAAATAAGAATCTAAGTATTCTATCAGTAATCTGGTTCTCATAGTACAAGCTTTTCATAGTTTGGGGCTAGATGGCGCTCTGTAATAATATCCACCATATCAATATAACGAGAGACCCTATATGAATCTCGTTTTTCCTTTTGAGGTATCAAACCTTACAAATGCCCCAAACTCTAACGGTGCTATTAATAAAAATTTACTTATCCAAAGATCATTTGAGGTTACACCAAGACTTGTTAATACCAGCTTAATGTAAGCAACTCCATTTCTAATCCTTGTTTATTAATATTGAATTCGACTAGTCCAAACGTAAGCGTTGGACTAAATTTAATCCTGCGCTAGTCTACGTTTATTAATAAGACGGTAAAGGTATTTATTTCAATAAAATCACAAGGATCACTTTGAAACGTCTTAGGAGCTAGGTGAAGCTACGCCTGTACGTCCTTCACGTCCAAGCCTAGAAGAATCAGGCAATATACATGGCTTGGGGACTATTATTATTTTTAATGATCCTATCCTTCTTACTCGTGTCATTAGACCTACCTTTACTTCTACATGTATCCACAGTCACACCCATTTTTAGGGTTCCGTACCCAAAGGGTAAAAACGGAACCCTATTAATAAGACTCCGCTGTCCGTCTGCATGTCACAAGGCTGTATCTCATAAACAGTGATAGCTAGACAGTTGAAGTTTTCACAGATTATGTATTTCTGTTGCCGCTATAACAACAAATACTAAAAACAGACTCAATATTTATATTTGGGTCCCATACAACAAACGTTATTTTTTTGCCGTTTTTTAAAGATAATGGTACGGAACCTTTCGTTCGCGTACCCGACAAGCACTTGGTCGGTTTTTTTTCTCCTAAAATTCTTTTTAATTATTTCTAATAATTAATTTCTTAATAATTAATTTATTAATGAAATTTTATGGATAATAATTTTTAGTCTTTTATTAGAATAAAAGACTAAAAATTATTATCCATAAAATTTCATTGAATATAGGTTTCAAGTCCAGTTGAGTTGAGTTACTTTGAAGTCTCAGTTAATTGATTTGGGAGTGACTTTGGAAAATTCCATTGTAAAATATTAGAGACAAGCATTATTGTAATATACACTAGCTTCCGTCTACGGCTTTTCTTGCTTGGTACCGCGATAAAAGGAGCCTATATGCTATTCTAAGTCACCAACTATATCGATGCCTAGTGTCGTCCAAATTTTGGGAAGATCTGTACGACGTATAAAAATCGGGCATGTACCTAATCTAATGTCAAGACTAGTCTCTCACCGATCAGACATCTCCAAGGCTTGGAGCGCCTGAGATGATGTCTACCGTACTTGGGGATTACGGTCGTGATATTCATTTTCTAAGTTATGCCCGTCTGTTTGCACCAGAATTTATCAGCGCAAAATGCATTAGAAATTCATTGAATTAATTTGCACAAATTTGCATTGAAGCAGAGGATGCAGGGAGGTGTTATTGAATTTCCTATAGAAAATTACCGGAGTTCTGGGCTTGACAATAACGTCTAACATCTTTTTCCTCTATATTTTTGCATCTTTAATCTATATTATATATCTAAAAGAATTGCTCGTTTTAATGGTAATAAATAATATTCTTATTTAAAAATGACGAAATCGCTATTTCGTATTCGCCTGTTTCCTCCTTCAAAATGGGCTATTTGACAAGACTTTGAAAACCATTCTAGATTATTTAGTAGTGACTGTGGAACCCATAAAAATAAAATATTATTTATGATATTTTTTAAAATTATTATAGATTTATTTTCTATTCTGTTAAGTATTGTCCCTAAATATGTAAATTAAATATCTACAATTTAAATAACCCGCAAAAGCGCTTCTTTATTTATGCAAATGGCGTCGCACTAGTTTCTGTAACGTTACATGCTTGTCACACAATACACAAACACTAGTTACAATACACAAACGTCAAGTTTTTCAAGGCAGGCGATGACATATTGACAAGCATGTTACATCATCGTCGATTTGACCAATCCTGTCAGTTTTGTGTACGTGACTAGCGTTTAAAAATAGATAATTTGAATTATGAGTTTTTTAATAAATCATTGTTTATTTTCATGACATTTTACTCTATAACGTTTTATATACATAAATCATAATTTACATAGATTACTATCAACAACACTTTATTTTTTATACTGTCAAATAGCCTATTGGATCGATTTGAATATTATTTCAAAAATAATAACAAGAATGATGTTGTGTCTTTCTTTGATTGATTATATTCGTCAAATGTTGTTCACTGAACGTCTAAAGTAGGCGGTTAAAACTGGCCAAATTTTGTGGTTTTAAACGGTTTCTAATTCTTAAAATAACTTATTTATAGAGAAAAATAAGATATAAGGGAGATGTTAGCTACCTAGTACTTTTGTGGGAAAATATTTGTAATTATGTAAAAATAAAACCACTGTTTCATTGCCATCAAAAACCAGCGTCTCATTTTTTATTATCTGTCAAACTTAAAAAGTTTTCTATTGAGCAAAAAGGTTACATCACAAAAAAGTATTTCATAGGTTCTGTCATCACAGGAGTCGAGTGATTCTCATAGATTGCATGGTAGAAAAATATTTGCTCTAGTGTCATTATCCAGGGAGGAAACAACTGAATACGTTTGTAAAACGCCTACAGGAATGCTCTCAAATCGTGATATATCACGATATCAGCTTTGGGTGCCCAAAAGATAAGAGACTTGGGGGCTTAGGGGTAAATAAATGCTTTAATTACAAGCTTGGGGCTCGGGGTAAATAGTTTGTAGAAAATAATACTACCAACAAATAAAAACAAAGGGGCAAACAATGGCAGGGGGGGAAGGAATATTTCGTGACTGTGACCACAACCACAACTGTGTTGTGTTGTGTAGGTAAAGATTTGCTTTTGAGTGAAGGGTAGGTACTCGCGAGAAGCCAAACATGAAAGCACTCCGATTTCTTGAGTTAATTTGTTATACATTAAATTTAATACTGTTATTTAATATATAAAATTTCCATGTCACAATGTTAGTTACCGTACTCCTCCGAAACGGCTTGACCGATTCTCATGAAATTTTGTGAGCATATTAAGTAGGTCTGAGAATCGACCAACATCTATTTTTCATACCCCCTAAGTGATAAGGGTGGCGTAAAGATCGGGAAAAACGGAAATTGCTTTTTTCTGTGGGATTATTGACATTTGACAGGACAACGTCTGGCGGGACAGCTAGCAAAATTATATATGCTAAAGTTACTCGTATGTTTAGGTGTGTGTTAAAATAATTGTACACCAAGATAGGGAGCACTTCTGTCTTCGTGTATTATTAAATATTAAGGCGCTCCCAGTTGACGATTGTTTTTGTTCGAAACGAAAAAATAAATACTTGTGAACAAGCCACATCTTCTGTTTTATAATGTATAGTATATGTGAATAAAGATGTACCCATCTTTAATCACTTCGATAAATAATCCTACCGACCGCTGCAATGACGACAAACACATGTCGGCGCGTGGTCCGCCTTAGCTTTTCGAATAAATTAATGATATAAATTATGTATAATTACTTATCAAAAATCTATTCTAATAGAAATCTAGATCTACATATTACCTATCTTTAACAATAAATCACAAGTTGATTTTAATAGTAGGTATATAAAATATTTCGATCATAAATTCTAAAACGTATCATTTTGAAATAATATCTTTATCGTGAAAAGTTTCTGCTATTATGTTTTTAGCTTAATAGAAATCTAGGTAGGAACCTGAAGTAATATACTTATAAAAATAGGAAATGTGGCTTGTTCAGAAGTATTTCTTTTTTCGTTTCGAAAAAGAGCAATCAGCGACTGGCAGCCCCTTATGTAACTAGCTGCCCGCCCGGCTTCGCGCGGGTGTACTAATGAAGCTTATAAGCAATTTTTTGAAACCTTGGTTACATTAATTAAATTTTAGAGAGATCTCTAATTTTTTTTTATATTGTTATTGTTTTTGTTACTCGCTAACAATGTAGCTTTTGATAAATGTTTATAAATTACAAACAAACATATAAAAATACAAATTTTACCGCTTTTTATATAGCGCTACTTTATAAATATAGTGTCGAAAATAGAAAAAATATGATTTAGTCAATTAAATGAGTGATTATGTGAAATAAGTCTAAAAAAAAAACACGTAGCATTAATATTTGATCGGCCTAAAACTCGATGGGCTCGGCGATAGGCTTGCAACCAGTCACGTATGGCGTGCTAACTACTGCAAAATGTGGGCATGTGCCAAATATAATGTTTGGACGTGCCTCTGACTACCCCCACTAAATATTTTTAACAAAAAACATTTTTTTTTTCCGTCACCAGACTTAGCAATATCAACTTGCTTAATGAATAAAACAGTTTTGAGTTTGTGTTTGGGCAAGGATGAGCCCGTCAACGCTGTCAAGCATCTGAAGACCAAAATCGATAAACATTTCATTTATTTCGCCTCCATTCCATCACGCCCTGTCACGAACGCGAGCTTGTAAGTTATTATTTACGGAGGTTGTAAATTGAATATAACCTTACTCTTCCAATCTTGTTCATCGCTTTTTCATACTTTGAAAGCAGCAATTATTGTGGCTTCGTACAAATGGTTTATTTATATATTTAGTTATCTATTTCAGAAAAATGTGGGGTTCTAGTAGTACTTGTCTCTAACTCTCTGAAGGTATTAGACATCTGTAAAGATCTCAGCGTAAAAAGAATTAAAACCTCCCATATTTTGTAAGGAATATTTTTATTTCAAGCTTTTATTTAACTTGCAATGTAAAACTTTTATGTTACACCTGGAAAGAGCACAACGATCCTTACTAAAAGTGATAACTTTTAGTCATTTTAGGTTCCCAACTAAGGAGTTGTACGATAAGTGCGAAGTTTTAACCGTTCGGCAATTGTACATCTATCATATTACAATAAAGCAACACATGACTACACCCTATGACAAAGTCAAATATAACAAAAAACGAACAATCACTAACGTATGCAATCTTCCTAAGCATCGTACAGCCTTCGCAAGGCGTCAGCAAACATATATGTATGTCTAGCTTCATATATAACAAAGTAAACAAACATGTTAATATACATCCACTGTCAAAACGTGAGGCTAAATTAAAACTCAAAAACTGGCTATTAAAACTGGACTACCATAAATCAGAATCACTACTATTACCATAACCATTTTTTACTATAGTTATGTTGATTTAGTGGCTTTAAACAAAACACACACACACACACACACACACACACACACCACACACACACACACCACAAACACACACACACACATACACACCTACACACACACACCCACACACACACAGACACACACGTTTAAACACTTTGTATACATACATTTATTTTAATTTCTTTTTCTTTTTGTTTATTCTCATCATTTGTTAAACCTACTCATTATTACTTTTTTTTTTTTTTTCTTACTTTTAAGTTTGTTAAATTTCTTCACTTGAAATTAGTGTTAATAAGGATGGAAGAGGAACTTGATTTCTGAATCACAGGTTATATATTACCTAGCTCAGAGATCAAGGGCTTTAAAAACTACATGTATATCTTGTGAGTGAAATAAATAAAGTTATTATTATTATTATTATTATTATTAATGTATGTATGTACTATTTTTGAAATAGTTATCCCCAAAATAATGAGCTGAAATTTTGCATACTTATATAACTCCGTTTACAATGCAATAATATGGTGACTCTAATAATATAGACAACAAGCTGACCCAGCGAACTTCGTATCGCTTTAGAATTAACAAATGCTGTGTTAAGTTCCCGTTCCCGTTCCCGTTCACGTTCCCGTTCCTGTATTCCTGCTTTTCTCTTGAAATTATTCCAAAAAGCCGTCGGTTGGAAAATTGTGGCCGAATCGTATGGAGTTAGGTGTAAAAATAGAGACATTGGGTCACAACTGTTTTCACAACTCAAATTATTGAAAATATCTTGATAGGTAGTCAGAGACACGTCCGTCCAAATATTAGTTGTAGACATGTTGCAAGCTCATCATAAAAATATTAACTGGTTTCATCACGATATTTTCATTCCCCGTTTTGGGTAAGTGTATATATATATATATATATATATATATATTATCGAATAGTAAAAGTTTTGCCAAGACTCGATCTCATACCTTAGGATATCACGATAAATTTTACTCGGCCAAAACAACCGAACACGACACAATAAATGCGATATAAACTTGTATCTCTGTACTTGTCATTTTGTAATGTATTTTGCAAGATATCATTTAATAGGTTGTCTTTGTGGGGGACAAAGATGAACTGAACATAGCCCAAAAAGACATAAAACCGTTAGACTACCGTCTTCTAAACTAGTGGAAACCCCCGCGACTTCATTCGCGTTAAGTTATTTTCAAACAACCCTCAACCCTCGCTATGCTACACAAACAATTAAGGTACTACGATTCTCTACTTTTGACTTTGATTTCTTGTTACTTTCTGATTTAGGTTGTTTTGCAAAATCCGTGTATTTCCTACTACTAGTAGGAAATGTAGTATGTATGTAGTATGTAGTACTAACTACTCCAGGTTTAGACTTAGTCGCATCACGCGATAAGATCCTCGCATACATAGTTTTGAAAAATTTATATTTCATCAAAAATACCTTTTTAACACGTGTAATAAATGTTTTTAATGAATGCATCAATGCTTAATCGTTTTTTCAAAACATACAGTTTTGTTTTTTTTAGTCAAAGATAACATAAGGATACAATCTAGATAAATTATAGACAGAAACACGATTGTCGAAATCTATAGTGAAACTTTTCTCTATAGATTTATATTCCATAGTTCGCTCTTCAAAAAAACTAGTTTAAAAAAAAACAGTTAATTTTTATATGATTAGCTAAGTAAATTATAGACAGTTTCTTTTTAAGTTTGATGGTTTTCAAGATTATTACTTTTTTCGTCTTATCCGGGTAAACTCAGCCCATACAAAAGAACAAACATTTCACATATCACCTTAATATAACTTAATCCTTACACATTAAGAGGAAAACAGCGGTTGTAGCCCAAACAAAGAGGTTTGGGTGCTGCGTTGTATGCCAGTCAGTCAGGTACTGTTTTATTATTATGTACGAGTAACGAAAGACGTGCTTGCTTTATGCACGGTTCCTTTATCGCAAGAAGCCATGTTAACATTGTGAATCGGAGGGTAAATACCAATAGAATCTTGCCGAGTTATTTATACGTGCAGAAATTTCATTCCACAGAAGGTTGAGATGCAATATAAATAAATATGTGTATATCGCACGGGTATAGTAATGAAGATTATTATAATTGACTTCGATACCTTCAGTTATGTTATTGCAATTTATAGTAAAATAAAATATAGCTTCGCGGAGATATGGGTGAAAGTTTTTCTTAAATTGGTCCAGTAGTTTTTAGTTAATCCGGTACAAACATAAATTCAAGTTTTGGTAAAAACGCGGAACACATAGACATACATAAAACGGCCTGACCTCGCAATAGCTCGTGGGTATCGAAAATCGAAATTCTCGAGGTACCATATATTTGTATATTTTCGCTCCCCTCACACTGACATTATGTTGTCACAGGTATTTTTTCCCGCTCACAGGTAGATATATTAGACCGGGCCGTGTCGGGGCCGGGCTGGAGCCTTTAGTTAGGAGACGGACCCGGACGGGACACGGAGCAGGCACTGTTCAATATAAACTGCTTCATACAAAATGTATGTAACGCCCCGGACACGGTCCGGTCGAATATAAATCTACCCTTGCTCCTTATCAAAACGAATAATACGCGATTCGTACCTAACTTTAGGTTCATGTCTGACTTATAGAAAACCTTTAGCGATGACATTCGAAGGAGTAATAAAAACCGGCCAAGTGCGAGTCGGACTCGCGTACAAAGGGTTCCGTACCATACCAATATATATAAAAACAGCAAAAAAATCACGTATGTTGTATGGGAGTCACCCCTTAAATATTTATTTTATTCTGTTTTTAGTATTTGTTGTTATAGCAGCAACAAAAATACATCATCTGTGAAAATTTCAACCGTCTAGTTATCATGATTATTGAGATACAGCCCTGTGACAGACAGACGGATAGACGGACAGACGGATAGACGGACAGCGAAGTCTTAGTAATAGGGTTCCGTTTTTACCTTTTGGGTACGGAACCCTAAAAACTAAAAACCGTAGAGAGTAAAAAGTAAAGTTTTCAACTGACAAACATTAGAGTCGAACTAAAATAACTACTTTTGGCTACAAAAGTAACATTCAAAATATGTGCATCAAATGTTAGGGATCCGTATGACAACTTCGATAATGTAACCCAACGTGTGAAAAAAGATCCCAAAAAAATCCTTATATCGCGTTTGCTGCGGAAATTATTGACAATAGAGCAAAGTGATGTATTACAGTTTTATAGAAAACATCATAATCTACAAAAAAGTCCAGATACCATATGTCTAACTATTAGGGATCCCTATCAAAACTTCGATAATATAACCCAAGGTGTAAAAAAATTAGCCATAAAATCATTATTAAGATTTCATTATGTCAAATAAATTATTACACCCGTGCGACGTCGGGGCGGACTGCTAGTCATTCATAAAACTCAAAAACGAATATCGTCTCTTCTTGACTTTTCAATTAGTCAAAACATTTCGTCAGTTTTCTTTATAATTTTGAAACGTAATTATGTTTTAGGAAGTAAATCACGAAGTACTTAGAATTCAATTTAAATTATATGAAAGGCATCAACGTAGTAAAATATGCTGTGTTCAGGAAATGAAAGTCCGACCGATGAACTTAGCTAAACTGTATTGTGAATAAAACCATACAAAGTCAAAGTTACAAATTTCAATATAATTACAGGAATCTAGAAACTAGATTACGAATACTTGTTAATACGAACTAAAGCTCATTTTATAATGGTTCTTGTTTTGTTTTACTTGGAATACTATTTGCGCAAGTACTAGCTACCTACTTCTACTTTAACTTTGACAAATTTATTTTAATGTGGTAGTGAATTATTTTTTAGGGTTTTGTACCCAAAGGATAAAAATGGGACCCTATTACTAAGACTCCGCTGTCCGTCTGTCCGTCTCTCTCTGTCACAAAGCTGTATCTCAAGAACCGTGATAGATAGATGGTTGAAATTTTCACAGATGATATATATTTCTGTAGCCGCTATAACAACAAATACTAAAAACAGAATAAAATAAATATTTAAGTTTATACAACAAATGTGACTTTTTTGCAGTTTATATAGATAATGGAACGGAACCCTTCGTGAGCGAGTCCGACTCGCACTTGGTTGGTTTTTTCTGTTTGCATATTCAAGCGTCTACTCTACATACTGATTATTGATTAATAGTAAGAAGCTTCAAGGTGGATTTAGACCCTGATTATATAAGAACCTATGCCATACACCAGCCTGACGTTGCTTGGTATATGCTTTTCTTAGTTCGTACCATGCCCTGCGCTGTTTTGAACCATCTGCGACCACAATTTCGACAATGTCTGTCGAAGTATTATTTAAATAATAACTAAGAGGAATACATTTCAATTTAAATTTATGATTTTGGCTTTGGCACCAAACACGAATATAATTATTTTCAAATGACGAGTACCTAGTAATAAGTTAATGTTTCTCAGAATTTATTTGCGTCTTAAAAGGTTTTATAAAAATAAAAATGAATAACCGAAATATTTTTGCAATTTGTTTTTATGGACGCCTAAAAATAAAACAATAACGAAATTCTTAAAGATTTCATTAGTCACACTCTCCTTTATTTATATAAATAGGTATGTAGGTTTGTATAATGTCGAACAACCCCCTAACCCTCCCCCTAACCCTCCTCCTAACCTACTCATCCCGCGAGGACACTCAACAAGTGAGGCTATGTTGTGACGAAAATTGAATTTTCTTTAGTCGCATCATCGACACAAAATGATATTTATGTATGTACCAAATATAATGTTATCCGGGATAATTGAATTTGCTTTTTAAAAATAAAAATCGATTTTTGATAAATTAAAAGTTTATTTATTATTTTATTATGAAAATAAAGAAATAGAATTATGAGACTAGTGTTCTTATTAGGAATCGAGTTAGGACTAACAGGGGGGAACCCTGGGATCTAAGAATAAGGGAAGGAAATAGATGATGTCGGATGAGAAGTCATCAGATTTAGCAATAAAGGATAGGATATAACAATTCGTTGCTGTAGGTACCTGTCTTCGTTGCAATTTTGTTCTTTTTAGGGTTCCGTACCCAAAGGGTAAAAACGGGACCCTATTACTAAGACTTCGCTATCCGTCTGTCTGTTCGTCTGTCTGTTACAGGGCTGTATCTCATGAACCGTGATTGCTAGACAGTTGAAATTTTCACAGATTATGTATTTCGGTTGCTGCTATAACAACAAATACTAAAAACAGAATAAAATAATTATTTAAGGTAGGCTCCCATACAACAAACGTGATTTTTTTTGCCGTTTTTATAGATAATATAGGAACCCTTCGTGCGCGAGACCGACTCGCACTTGGCCTATTTTTTTTTCCTGTGAAATTAAAAATCGAACGATAATTGCAAAGGGAATGATCTCGAGGTGGTAATGGAATGTAACGTTTGCAGTTTTTTTATTATCACCTAATTATAAACCTACATGTCATAAACATTCTGTGTCTGGGTGTTATTATGTATAACTAGCAGTCCGCCCCGGCGTCGCACGGGTGTAATAATGATTTTATGGCAATTTTTTTTACATCTTTGGTTACATTATCATTTTAATAGGGATCCCTAATAGTTAGACATATGATATAATAGACTTTTTTGTAGATATTGATGTTTTCAATAAAACTGTATAGTACATCACTTTGCTCTATTGTCAATAATTTCCGCAGCAAACGCGATATAAGGATTTTTTTGTGATTTTTTTCACACGTTGGGTTACATTATCGAAGTTTTCATACGGATCCCTAACATTTTTGAAAATATACTATAGCCTATGTTCATCAGGGATAAAGTGGGATTCTAATGGTGAAAGAATTTTTCAAATCGGTCCAGTAGTTTCGGAGCCTATTCGATGCAAACAAACAAACAAACAAACAAACAATCAAATCTTTCCTCTTTATAATATTAGTATAGATAAGTATGTATTTACAAAAAAAAAGTATATAAATGTATTCTATCAGTTATCTGGTTCCCATAAGCTTTGATTAGTTTGGAGCTGGATGGCGCTGTGTGGTAAGACCGCCAATATTTATTTATTAATATGTATCATGATACCGCAGTTTGTCAAAATATTTAGGGGTTTTATTAAAGTACCTATCTGCTTTTAGTTTCATTTAACTTTGGTGAAGATCATCAGATCTTCAAAGTTATAGTAAAACATAATATTATTGGTATACAGCTGTCCCGAAAGACGTTATCCAGTCAAATTTCAATAATCCCACAGAAAAAAGCATTTTCAGTTCTTCCCGAACATTATGCCACCCTTATCACTTAGGGGTATAAAAAATACCCTACGCTCTATTCTCAGACCTGCTGAATATACAAAAATATTTAATAAATATCGGTCAAGCCAATTCGGGATTTTGGTTAGAGTTTGGTTACAAATACTGACACAATAATTTTATTTATTATACGAAGTTTACCCGTATGACCTAAATTCGGTTTGATGTTTGTTTTTTATTCTGCCGCTACGTATCTAGTGGACACACGGTCTTATAAAGTTTTGTAAGTATTATTGTGTTAATTAATGGTAGACTACGTGGCGAGAAACATAAAGGACCCATGGCCTCCAAGGGCCACGCTTACAAAGGGTAGGCTTAGGGCAGTCACTCGGAAAATTTGCTGTGCGCAAATACAATGCCCATAATTCTCCTTCCTGTATTTCGCTGTAGTCGGGTAAAAACACTAAAATATGTTTTTGATATAATTAGTTTGACCGCATATGTCGATATATTAAAATAAGCGCATAATCACTAATAATTCAACAGAGCAGTTTGTAAAGTTCTCAGTACGAAATGATGTTTGGTAAAGAGACCCCTTATTGGTATCTCCGAAAAAATGCAATACTGGATTCCGTCTTCAGAAAACTCAAGGGAATATCATAATAAAATCAATAGCAAGTTATTAAGGCACCTATCCTTCGGACGTAATTGTGGAGTTTGCCGAAAGCGTATTAAAACTGAAAACGATGGTCGATTAAATAACGGGTGAGAAAGACTGGAATTAAACTAAACGCAACATAATTACGTATCGAACACCTAACACCGCTGGCGACATTATATATTGTATAGAGCACAATATTGTATAGAGCTTCTACAAGTTATGGGTTCCGGATAATCCAAATCTTATATATAAAATTCTCGTGTCACAATGTTAGTTACCTTACTCCTCCGAAACGGCTTTACCGATTTTTACCAAATGTTATATGCATATTCAGTAGGTCTGAGAATCAGCTACTATCTATTTTTCATACCCCTAAATGATAGGGATGGCGTAAAGATCGGGAAAAACGGAAAGTGCTTTTTTCTGTGGGATTATTGACATTTTACAGGACAATATTATAAAGAGGAAAAATTTGATTGTTTGTTTGTTTGTTTGTTTACATCGAATAGGCTCCGAAACTAATGGACCGATTTGAAAAATTCTTTCACCATTAGAATCCTACAGTATACCTGATGAACATAGGTTATAATATATTTTCAAAAATGTTAGGGATCCGTATGAAAACTTCGATAATGTAACCCAACGTGTAAAAAAAATAGCGAAAAAAATCCTTATATCGCGTACACTGTAAAAATTATTGGCAATAGAGCAAAGTGATGTACTACAGTTTCATAGAGGTCATCAATATCTCCAAAAAATTTGTAATATCATATGTCTAACTATTAGGGATCCCTATTAAAACTTCGATAATGTAACCCAAAATGTAAAAAAAATTGCCATAAAATCTTTATTACACCCGTGCGACGACGCCGGGGACGGACTGCTAGTAATATTAAAAATGTGAATGTTTGTGATGATGTTTGCGTGTTTAAAAACTAAAAAAAAAACCAACCTTATTTTTTATTGCGTAGGTTAAGAAGCTTGTTTTATTTACAGCTCGAAGAGACCGTAGACGTAAGTATTTGATATCCAACGTGATACCTTTACGTGTTTCTCAGAAAAAGGGTCTTAGCAGCCGTATGCTCAGTGAGACGGACAACTAAATGATCCTGAAAAGAGTTCCATTTTTGCTTTTGAGGTACAGAACTCTAAAAAAACGAAGCTACTGGACGACCGTCCATAGTAATACTACGAGTATGTCTATAATAACAACTAAAATGGTAATGGGCAGAGCATAAATGTAGATTTGACAAGCATGGGTAGATTGGGTAGGTAGATGTACAAAACTATTGAAAAAGTGGATCCCAATAGAAAGATAACGGAAACGAGGAAGATCAGAATGGAAATGGAGAAACATTTTTCTACAAATGTGGACCGGAATAGATTAGTAAGGCGAGGGAATGGGACTTATGGAGGGATTTAGAGAAGGCCTACGATATGGAGGGAATTAGAAAAGGCCTATAATATGTAGGCGACTAGGAAGCAGATAACACGATTATTGTAATAAGCAAAAATATAAATTAGGTAGAGTGAAATAATTTGTTATATATAGATAGAAATAAAATATGTTTATTTTTATACATTTTATCAACCGATTCTATATTGTCTATTGTTTTTTAGTATATAATAAAAAAAATATTAGTGAACCTTACACACAACGCCATCTAGCCTTTCCCATAGTAGAAGCCCATAGATCCCATAGTAGAAGCAAAGCTTCGATCGACGAATGACCACGCATTTTTTAAATCGGGTGTATACTCTTGATGTAATATATCGGGACAAAGGTCACATTGTTTCGGACTATACTCGTATTTGAAAGGTAAAACGACCAACATTACTTTTGACAATTATTATTGGCATCATATTCTACCACGAAAGACAACGATTTTGGCCAAATATATCAAAAAACTGTCACTATCGTTGATCATTCTGAAAATTCAATCGTTTTACAGAGTAAGGGCCCTCGTGATCGGATGTTTTTTAGGGTTCCGTACCCAAAGGGTAAAAATGGGACCCTATTATTACTAAGACTTCGCTGTCCTTCTGTCCGTCTGTCCGTCTGTCCGTCTGTCCGTCTGTCCGTCTGTCCGTCTGTCCGTCTGTCCGTCTGTCCGTCTGTCCGTCTGTCCGTCTGTCCGTCTGTCCGTCTGTCCGTCTGTCCGTCTGTCCGTCTGTCCGTCTGTCCGTCTGTCCGTCTGTCCGTCTGTCCGTCTGTCCGTCTGTCCGTCTGTCCGTCTGTCCGTCTGTCCGTCTGTCCGTCTGTCCGTCTGTCCGTCTGTCCGTCTGTCCGTCTGTCCGTCTGTCCGTCTGTCCGTCTGTCCGTCTGTCCGTCTGTCCGTCTGTCCGTCTGTCCGTCTGTCCGTCTGTCCGTCTGTCCGTCTGTCCGTCTGTCCGTCTGTCCGTCTGTCCGTCTGTCCGTCTGTCCGTCTGTCCGTCTGTCCGTCTGTCCGTCTGTCCGTCTGTCCGTCTGTCCGTCTGTCCGTCTGTCCGTCTGTCCGTCTGTCCGTCTGTCCGTCTGTCCGTCTGTCCGTCTGTCCGTCTGTCCGTCTGTCCGTCTGTCCGTCTGTCCGTCTGTCCGTCTGTCCGTCTGTCCGTCTGTCCGTCTGTCCGTCTGTCCGTCTGTCCGTCTGTCCGTCTGTCCGTCTGTCCGTCTGTCCGTCTGTCCGTCTGTCCGTCTGTCCGTCTGTCCGTCTGTCCGTCTGTCCGTCTGTCCGTCTGTCCGTCTGTCCGTCTGTCCGTCTGTCCGTCACAGGGCTGTATCTCATGAACCGTGATAGCTGAAATTTTCTCAGATTATGTATTTCTACTTCTTTTTTTAGTTTTGGTACCTAGTTACTTCATAAAACATTAAGTAAGTTTACTGTTAACACATGAATTTATAGTTAAACATAGACATAACAAAGACATGCATTTATAGTTAAATAATTTACACAATCGAGCAACAGCACAGGTGATACCGGTCACATGTGACTCACATCATATAAAATTGACATTGGAACTTGACAACAATGCAAAGCATATTAAGTATTTACTAAGGAGTTCCATTGTGAGTGACTGTTGAACAGCTCCTGACTCCATCATCAGATCAACTCGCTGTCACCATATTATTGTGTTGTCATCAAACTAAAGGTAAGTAGGTATGCAAAATTTCTGCTCAATCGGTTGGGGATAACAGCTTCAAAATTGAGTTGCAAGATTCCACCCTAATAAACATAGTTACATAATTGCAAGTTAATTAAAAGCTTGTAAAAACCATTCGTCTCTTGGCTTATAAATTGATCGAAACACTATAGTCGGTTTTCAGTTAGGTTGCAACGATGGGCTTGCAACCTGTCACGTATGGAATGCTAACTACTGCTAAATGTGGGCATGTGCCAAATATAAAGTTTGGACGTGTCTCTGACTACTCCCACTAGACATCTTCGAAGGATCAAAGCGTCTAGAGATCTGAGAGAATGTCTACCGTACTTGGGGATTACAGTCGTGATCCTATTTATTTATTTTATTTTAACACAGGTTGCAGCTGTAAACTGCAATAGTTAATTCACTTATAGAACAGAGATATCTTCAGATATTCTTTGGCTTGATCACCATTACGCTTAAGCTTGCTTTGCTCGCCTCTTATGTTTGCATGGTAACTCAACTCAAAAGCCTCTCAAGAGATTATTAACTTTAGTAGGTCAGGAGACAAACGAAAAGTTTTATATATCATAACATATTAAATAACTTCGCTGGTAAATAAATAATTTTGTCATTGGTAAATAAAATTCTTCTTAATTCTTCAGATAAAAAACATCATAAATGTTAAAAAGATTACAATTTGTAAGCTATCTGTAAGCAAATCTATATTTATAAAAGAAAGTCGTGTTCGTGTATTTTCACAGATTATGTATTTCTGTTGCTGCTCTAACAACAAATACTAAAAACAGAGTAAAATAATACAACAATCATGATTTTTTTGCCGTTTTTATAGATAATGGTACAGAACCCTTCGTGCGCGAGTCCGACTCGCACTTGGCCGGTTTTTTTGTATGGTCTGAGTCTACCCGGATAAGACGGAAAAAGAGATAAAACTGCATTACCTTGAAAACCATCAAACTTCAAAAAGAAACTATCTTTAATTTATGTAGCTAGTATGATTATTTAACGAATTATATAAAAAATGAACTGATCAGCTATTCATAGTTTTGATTAAAAACGAAACTAGTGTTTTTGAAGTGCCATTTTAAGAAAATAAATCTATACAAACCTAACTTAGGTTTTAAGACATTACTAACATATTCTTATGTAAAAGTTTGTTTAATAAATAAATAAATAAATAAAATCATAAATACACAAATCCCGCCTTACGATGTCCGCCTTGCTTCCGCCTTCTTAAGGCATAATACGTGTTGAGCCTCGTTTCACGGACAAACTTACTCTAAAACCGATTGTCTTAAGACGAGTAATAAATGTTTTTGATGAATGCAGAATCGTTTTTTCACAATAACCGCAAAACATACAGTTTTGTTTTTTATGACAAAGATAACTTAAGGATGTAATCTAGATAAATTACAGACAGAATCACGATTGGTGAAACTTTTTTTGATAGATTTATTTTCCAAAGTTAGCTCTTCAAAAACACTGGTTTCGTTTTTAATCAAAACTATGAACAGCTAAACAGTTAATTTTTATATAATTCGTTAGATAATCATACTAGCTAAGTAAATTACAGACGGTTTCTTTTTAAATTTGATGGTTTTCAAGATAATGCAGTTTTATCACTTTTTCCGTCTTATCCGGGTAGATTCATCCCATACAAAAAGTCAAAAATTTCAAGTATCGCCCCTTAAGAGGCTGCCAGTCGCTGATTGCTCTTTTCGGAACGAAAAAAGTAATACTTCTGAACAAGCCACATCTCCTATTTTTATAAGTATATTACTTCAGATTCCTACCTAGATTTCTATTAAGCTGAAAACATAATAGCAGAAACTTTTCACGATAAAAATATTATTTCAAAATGATACGTTTTAGAATTTATGATCGAAATATTTTATATACCTACTATTAAAATCAACTTGTGATTTATTGTTAAAGATAGGTAATATGTAGATCTAGATTTCTATTGGGATGATTTTTGATAAGTAATTATACATAATTTATATCATTAATTTATTCGAAAAGCTAAGGCGGACCACGCGCGGACGTGTGTTTACTTTACTTTACTTTTTACTTTACTTTATCTTTATTCACATATACTATACATTATAAAATAGGAGATGTGGCTTGTTCACAAGTATTTCTTTTTTCGTTTCGAACAAAAATAATCGTCGACTGGCAGCGTCTTAAGTTACCTTTACATTGGTCGTGCAAGTACTACAGGCTTTGCAGATGTCACTAATGAGTTTTATTGATTTCGACTATATTTTGATATTCCTACTACGTATAGTTTGGTGAGTATACCTATCAGCAATGAGTAATTTTGAACAGCTTTCCTTCTTTTTATCTATTCTGAAGAAGAATCCGCAAAGAAAGATAAATTTGTCAACAATGCAAGTCAAGCTAGAAGCCAATTAGACAATGAACGAGAAATGTAACTCGTAATGTAAGTAAACACGTGTAGCGTTTGAGATGAAAATCATATTAGAAGTTGTTGAGTTCCTTATTCATGCCTGTTTACTTTGAAGTTTTGATTACGTAGCTTTTAGCTCAAATTCACTTGGTATCTACTCGTACATACTCGTACTACCTAAAACCAGTGCGAAGTTTAGATCGCATAGTAGATACGGTTAATAAGTTGTCGGCGTTCGTTCAAGATCTATATACCTACTTCTTCTTGCGTGTCAATAGTACATTTCTAGGGTTCCGTACCCAAAAGGTAAAAACGGGACCCTATTACTAAGACTTCGCTGTCCGTCTGTCTGTCACAGGGCTGTATCTCAAGAACCGTGACAGCTAGACAGTTGAAATCTTCACAGATGAAGTATTTATGTTGCCGCTATAACAAAAAAAATACTAAAAACAGAATAAAATAAATATTTGAGTGGGGCTCCCATACAACAAACGTGATATTTTTTCGACTCGCACTTGGCCGGTTTTATTTATTGATAATGGTACGAAACCCATCGTGCTCGAGTCTGACTCGCACTTGGCCGGTTTTATTTAAATGATGTTATCG
The DNA here is from genome assembly GCA_912999785.1 of Hydriomena furcata. Classification (NCBI taxonomy): domain Eukaryota; kingdom Metazoa; phylum Arthropoda; class Insecta; order Lepidoptera; family Geometridae; genus Hydriomena; species Hydriomena furcata. The sequence continues at coordinate 10,581,583 of OU538821.1, forward strand.
TAAAATTTAGCCACCTTCACTCCATTCTCAGTGGGGTTAATGAGGTACAGCTGTCCCGACAGACGTTGTCCTGTCTCTCAATAATCCCACAGAAAAAAGCACTTTCAGTTTTTTCCTAACTTTATGCCATCTTTATTACTTAGGGGTATATAAAATACCCTACGACCTATTCTTATACCTACCAACCAAAAGAAATCATAAACATCGGTCAAGCCGTTTCTAAAATGAGTTTTCTTTACAAAAGTTAGATATTCTTAAGATAATTTATCTGCTATACCTTAAAGGTATACTTATCTTTTCTTCAAAATTTCCAGAGAAAAAAAAGGTAAATAAAGGTATTCTTTGGAATGGAATCTTCTAAAAAACAAAGTACCTACTAAAACTTATAAAATAAATTACTATATTTTCTCATGAAACGTCCGACTCGCACTTGGCCGGTTTTTTAAGTTGAAGCAGATTACTATTAACAGTGAACTTATCACGTTTATTCAATAACGTCTTCAATTTATTAGAATAAATTTATCGAGTTATTACTGTTCATACTTTCCTTAATTTCGTTTAAAACCTTTTGAAAAACTCGATAGATCTCTTTACGATTCAGCATTCAAAGGCTGGCATTCAAATGTAATCCGGATTTAAAGTTCGATTGCACTGGAAATTCATGCTGAAGGTCGGACCAAATAATGATCTAAAAATAAAATATTTTCCATTTAATTAGTGAGCGAACTTGTTAATGGTTTTCATGATCAATTCGTTAGCTCTATAGGTTCTACTTTATCGATTTATACCTTTAGCAATTCCACTGTTTTAGTGTTCAGTACGTTTCCGTAATTTCAACTAAGCTGAAATTTTCTCTAAAAACCAAATAAAATAAATATTTAACATACAACAAACGTGATTTATTTAGCGTTTTTTATAATGGTACGGAACCCTTCGTGCGCGAGTCTGTCTCGCACTTGGCCGATTTTTGTTTTAGTAGATTTTCCTATATTTAAAAATCTGTTGCTACAGTGTTTGTGGTTACACTCCTCCGAAACGGCTTGAGCGATTTTTATGATTTTTTTAATGCATATATGTATGGTAGGTCAGAAACCAGGTTGTAAAGTATATTTTCTACCGCTTTTTTGGAAAATCTAGCGTAATGTTCGGGAAAAACTGAAAATGCTTTTCTTGTGGGATTGTTTAAATTTGACAGGACAACGTCTGTCGGGACAGCTACTAGCTGTATAATACTTAATTAATATTTTACATTTTTGTCAATACATACATAATATCTTATGATACCCAGAAACAGAACAAACATGTTCATTACACAAATATTTGTCCTGGGTAGAGATCGAACCCAGAACCTACAACGCTGAAAGCCTCGCTACCAAGCCTAGAAGAATCAGGCAACCTATACCTACCTATACCTATACCTAAACTCTGTATACAACTCGAACATGAAAGAAGTATGAATAAATACCCTCCACACAACAGTTATATTTCATAATTATCAGCGCGATCGATGTTACATTAATAACGATTGATATTCCGTTTGAGCGCCGGACTATAATTTTATATAATTTCATTTTCCTTTGATAATACTGATTTGCATGAATAAAAGTCGACCTTCGATTGTGGAAGTTTCAATTTTCAATAATGCTTTGTGTAATCTTTTAACAGAATACGAGGCTTTTTAATATGGCTCAATACGCCTACCCTTTTACCAAAACACGAGTATCTATAAGTACTACATTAATGAAAATACATTAAACAAAAAGAAATAATAAACTGTAAAGTTTTATTTTAGTCCGTTCAGTAGTTTTTGCGTGAAAGCGTAACAAACACACACCCACACACTCACAGACCTTCGCATTTATAATAATAGTAGGATTACACTAGTGTGAACCCCCGCGACTTTGTCCCAATTAAGTTATTTTCAAACAGGAAGAGGTTCAGTTGTGGCTAAATTGGCTAAAAAGGTGTAGAATTTTAGAGTTTTAGCTTTATTTGGGAAACAAAGCTAAAACTCTGTGTAATCCTACTAATATTATAAATGCGAAAGTCTGTGAGTGAGTGGGTGTGTGTTTGTTACGCTTTCACGCAAAAACTACTAAACGGACTAAAATAAAACTTTACAGTAATATAGCTTATACATCCGAATAACACATGGGCTACTTTTTATACAGGTACCACCCGTGAGAAGCCGGGGCGAGCAGCTAGTATAATAATAACAGCTGCTCATTATTCTGATGTTTTGGTAAACTTTGGAACTTAATGACCTAAGCAAATGTGAGTTCGTCTTAACCAAGTATTGTTTAGGAATATTTGCTGGTAACAAGTCAGTATTTTTTTACCTGGTGATTTTACCTGGATGTTTTCTTAAGGTTCCGTACCCAAAAGCGAAAAACGGGACCATTTTACTACGACTCCGCTGTTTGTATGTCTGTCTGTCTGTCAGAAGGCTGCGCATATCATGAACCGTGATAGCTAGACAGTTCAAATTTTCAGATGCTGTATTTCTGTTGCCGTTATGATAAAACATTACTAAAAACCGAATAAAATAAATATTTAAGTGGGGGCTTCCATACGTCAAACGTGTTTTTTCCGTTTTTTCATAGATAATGGTACGGAACCCTTCGTGCGCGAGTCCGACTCACACTTGGCCGGTTTTTTTTAATTGTGTAGAAAATAGTTCAAAGCTTGTTTTATATATAAAATTGTTGTTAATATTATTATATCAGATAATGTAGTTCCCATAGTATAAGCTTGAGTAGAAGGCGCTGTGTGAAAAAACATCCACTATTCAATAATTAATTTCAAATTCAAATTTAAATTAAAAAATCATTTATTTCAATAAAATCACAAGGATCACTTTGAAACATCTTAGGAACTAGGTGAAGCTACGCCGATTCCTCGCGACCAAGCCTAAAAGAATCAGGCAACAAACACGGCTTGGGGTCTACCTTTTTTTTCAATGATCCTATCCTTAATGCTATGTAGAACTCCATTGTGCCGGTCGAACAAGATGAAGACTCAAACAAGAATAATTAATATTTCATATTTAAAATTTATATGCGCATCAAAAACACGTGCTCAAAACGGTGAAGGAAAACATCATCGTGAGGAAACCAGTTAGTGTTCTTATAAGCGGTGATGGGCTTGCAACCTGTCACGTATAGAATGCTAACTACTGCAAAATGTGGGCATGTGCCAAATATAATGTTTGGACGTGCCTCTGACTACCCCCACTAGACATCTTCAAAGGATCTAAGCATCTAAAGATCTGAGATAATGTCTACCGTACTTGGGGATTACAGTCGTGATCCTATTTATTTATTTATTTTATTTATCATATTTATTTTACTTAGTAGGTACTCTTACAAGCTTGTACCTATATTTACCGCAAAACGTGGGCATAATTATGCCAAATGTAGTACCTAAAATGTTTAGACGTGGTTCTAACTTACCCGCTTTAGACATCTTCAAGGATCGCATTGTGATCTTAAAGGATGTTTACTAACTTGGGAATTACAGGATTAAATCGTTTTAATTAAAAGTCCTCAATATTTTGACAGACAACATGGAAATAATGAGACAACTCAAAATAACTAAGCCTGCGTTAGTATAGTGTAAAATATTAGTGAAATATACTGAAAATGTAAAAGTTTTTAGTTGAAAAATATATTTTCGATACAAGCTTTTGCAAAATCTTTCACACCTTCGATAATAAGATTAGAACCAGTGCGCTGTTACCTATCACATAATATTACATTGTCATCGAAATTTTAAGCTGCATAAATATATATCGTATCCATACATTTTGAAAGATTAGAATTATATTACTAAAGCGCATCGTGTCGGGGCTTTCCAGGTATTGTTTTAACTTAATCGAACTATGCACTAAGTTTTGATAAATAGCTACTGACTCCATCATCAGATCAGCTCGCTGTCATCGTACCATTGTATTATCACCGAAGTTACACAAGTATACTACGTTATAGCTTAATTTGTTGGGGAACTGTTTAAAATTCAATTGCTAGATTGGACCCGCACATTCTGACAAACCAACGTACTTATAATAATAGTAATAAATATTGGCGGACGTTACACACTATAAAGCTTGTACTATGGGAACCAGATAACTGATAGAATACATTACATACTCTTTTTTTTTGTAAATACAAACTTATTATACATATTAACACCCAAACAAAGAACAAACATCTATGTTCATCACAAAAATGTTTGCCTGGGTGACCGAACCCACAACCTACAGCGCAGAAGACAGAGAGATACTACCAACTGAGCTGTGAGGCAAGTCCATCACACTAACTTAAATAAGGCAAGTAAAATAAACGCTTCTCAAAAGATTCTTCCTTTTAAGGGGCTCCCAGTCGACGATTGCTCTTTTTCGAAACGAAAAAAGAAATACTTCAGAACAAGCCACATCTCCTATTTTATAAGTATATTACTTCAGGTTCCTACCTAGATTTCTATTAAGCTGAAAACATAATAGCAGAAACTTTTCACGATAAAGATATTATTTCAAAATGATACGTTTTAGAATTTATGATCGAAATATTTTATATACCTACTATTCAAATCAACTTGTGATTTATTGTTAAAGATAGGTAATATGTAGATCTAGATTGCTATTAGAATAGATTTTTGATAAGTAATTATACATAATTTATATCATCAATTTATTCGAAAAGCTAAGGCGGACCACGCGCCGACGTGTATTTGTCGTCATTGCAGCGGCCGGTAGGATTATTTATCGAAGTGATTAAAAATGGGTACATCTTTATTCACATATACTATACATTATAAAATAGGAGATGTGGCTTGTTCACAAGTATTTCTTTTTTCGTTTCGAACAAAAACAATCGTCGACTGGGAGCGCCTTAACTAGAAACTGCAAGAAAATCTGTTGAACCCAATCTTAGATAGATCTAAGTAATTACTTTATGAAACTATGTCAAAGTCAAGTTACAATAATAAGGGGTCATCCATAAAGAAGGTCATACTAATTTCATTATTTTTGACCCCTCCCCCGTCCTTGTCACATTTGTGAGACCCCCCCCCCCTAACCCTAGAGTGACGACAAATAACATTTTAACATCTCGAAATTATTAAATTACCACAGCATTCTGAAATTAGTTTTATTATATTTACAAATGATAAATCTTAAATAAATGATTATAATTTAAATGATTTGAAATGTGACGTCACGAAACTCAGGACCCCTCCCGCCCCTTGTCACACAATGTAACCAAGATGCCCCCCCTCACCCCGCCCTTAACGTGTGACGTACTTTATTGATGGTCCCTAATTAATTCCGAAGCTCAGTTGATAGTAACTCTGGCCTCTGTAGGTTGAGGGTTCGATTCCTACCCGACACAAACATTTTTGTGATGAACAAGGATGTTTGTTCTTTGTCTGGGTGTTACAATATATTTAAAGTATGTGTTCACGAAAAAAGTATATAAGTATTCTATCAGTTATCTAGTTCCCATAGTAAAAGCTTTGGTTAGTTTGGGGCTGGCGATAAGTGAAATAAAAAAAAATACAAAGAAGGAAATAAACCAATATACCAGCATAAAAGTCTGATTAATGAGGTACGACGAGTATGTTAAAGCTTAATATTTCGTATTTCCGAAAATAGTACAAGTGCGTAGTTGAGAATAACTGATGAATATGCAATAGCCTTGTTACAATGTGCTCTGTTACAGTACGGTAAAAAGTTTAATTTTATTTTATAAGGTGATGCTTGAAATTATTGTTTTTTTTGTATGGGCTGTGTCTACCCGGATATAACGGATAAAGTGATAAAACCGCATTATTTTTAAAGCCATCAAACTTAAAAAGAAACTGTCTTTCATTTATGTAGCTAGTATGATTACCTAACGAAATATAAAAATGATAGTTTTGAGTAAAAATGAAATTATTGTTTTGGAAGAGCCAAATTAGGAAAAAAGATTCAATAATCGTGTTTCTGTCTATAATATTTCTAGATTACATCCGTATGTTATCTTTGTCATAAAAAAAAACAAAACTGTATGTTTTGCGGTTATTGAGAAGAAACGATTCTGCGTTCATCAAAAATTTTAATTACTCGTCTTAAACAAAAAGGAAATAGATACAAAAAATGGTTTCTCATTTTTTTCTTAAGATTATTAAAATCAGCTAATTAATAAAAGTTCGAAAACTTTCAAATCAGGACTGATTTTAACAAGCTGATTAATTGAATTTCAACTTATTAGAACACAATTTATTTTAAACTAAAAAGAAAACCAACAAAAATATTTCGACCAATTTATAAGTCGATATTAGTTTTTAAGTTTTTTATAAGAACTATTAGTACATAAATTAATAATTTATATAGGACCAATTAGGAAATATTCTCAACACAATAGAAATTATGGGCATGTTATGAGGAGGGAAGAAAGTCATGTAAAAACACGCACTCAAAACGGTGAAGGAAAACATCGTGAGGAAACCAGTTAGTATTCTTAAAAGCGGCGATTCTCTACACAATAGAAAAAACCGGCCAAGTGCGAGGCGGACTCGCGCAACAAGGATTCCGTACCAATATCTAAAAAAATGGCAAAAAATCACGTTTGTTGTATGGGAGAAAGTCTTACGAATAGGGTCCCGTTTTTACCCTTTGGGTACGGAACCCTAAAGAGCATCTAATTCGGATCAGGAGTTAATAAATAATAGAGAACCTCCTTTCTTCGTCGGTTGAAAAAAGACTGCGCGACTCACTTCTAACTCCGTCATGAGTATTAGAGCGAAAAACGTTAAAAGGGGGAGCAACTCTATTCTAGAAAATCTCTACACAGGTTATTTAGGGCTAGAATTTTATATTTACAAAGTCTGTCTACCTACACTAATGAGAAAACAAAAATATTTTCGTGTTGTTGTGTTTATTACAATTTAATTCATGATTATAAATAAATAAATAAATATTGGTGGACATTATCACACAGCGCCATCTAGCCCCTAACTAGGCAAAGCTTTTACTATGGGAACCAGATAACTGATAGAATAATTTTACCTATACCATTTTAGATGAAAACACATCTTAACCCGAACCCACAACCTACAGCGCTGAAGGCAGATCTACTACCAACTGAGCTGTGAGGCCAGTCGGTAGTACGGCCAATTGCAAATCTGTATCAAAAATTTACTTAATGTCGATAAAGTTAAAGTTTTACGTTAAAAGTAAAGGTTTTACGATAATGTCGTCAAAAATCAATTTCCTTCTACGCGGACGAAGACGCGCGTAAAAGCTAGTATATAAATTAAATGTCATACATTTTCCATCGAACGAAATGGAGCCGTAGGATTCTGCGAAATTTCGACAGAAACTTCCGTGTCCGTTCAATGATAGTAGACGCCAAGTTACAACAATCTTAATCTATACTCACGATTCTTCAAATCAAAGCCCCGTTTGCATTAGGAGACATATTGCAGAGACAAATCGCACGACATGTCCGGCGATGTCCCGCGCGACTTACCCCGACATCTAGAATACGTGGCGGGCGACAAGGTCATACGATAAATTAATGAAAATCAATTGCAGCTTATTACCATCCACATTCACGAGGACACGACATGTACCGAGAACTAGAAGGCGAGCCAAAATCCATCCAATAATAAATAATCCACACACACTTAATAATAATATAATAATAATAATATAGTTTATTTTTCGGAACAAGTTTTAAGGTACAAATTAATCGTAAGAACGATGATAACTACAGTAGTTATAAAAACTGTGTCGCAGCTACCAACGCCCACCTCCTGGACAAGTGCAGTTTGTTCCTAACTGTATACAAAACAATTTAAAATAATTTAAAAAAATATAATAAAAAGTATAGATCCTAAAATAAAGCTCTTTATGTAAACAAGTGTTTTTTAGGAACTGTGTGAGAGTGAGTGCATGTATTGTAATATCTATTTAATGACTCTCATTAAATCTTCAGTATCATCATATTATCGTATCATCATACTCTTAAGGTATTAGGTAAAAAACCCATATCGAAATTCGAAACAATCGCCTTCGATCCCGTTTCCATTATCCGCACCTATCGCTGAATGTATATTTTTTGGGTTCAGTACCCAAAGGGTAAAAACGGGAACCTATTAGTAAGACTCCGTTGTCCGTCGATTGACAGTCCTTGTGACAGACAAGGCTGACACATAAACCGTGATAGCTAAACAGTTAAAATTCACAGATGATGAATTTCTGTTGACGTTAAAACAATTACTAAAAACAGAATAAAATAAATATTTAAGTGGGGCACCGATACAACAAACGTGATTTATTTCCCTTTGTGCGCGAGTCCGACTCGCACTTGGCTGGTTTTTTTATGTAAACTTCGGAACCAATTAATCACCTATGTTTATTTGACCTTCTTTCTTTTTCAATTACACCTATACCATTTACACTGTAACACTATTAATTTAAAGAAGTAATATTTGTAGTTTTGTAGTTTGTTAAAAAATTATTGGACCAATTTTATAAATTCTTTTACCCATAAAAAGCTACATTATCAGCACGTAAAAAAAGAAGATATATTTTATTTTTAAAACGAATTAGAGATACCCCTTAAAATTGCACTAATGTAATCTAAGGTATCAAAATGTTACTTGTAATCTTCATTAGTACACCCGTGCGAAGCCGGGCCGGATTGCTAGTATTGAATAAAATGAAAATGTTTAGTGCTTTCAGCTTTTTTCAGTTCAATTTTTAATTTATAACTAAAGTCGCTTCGGTTGTTCGTTCCCAAAATTGGATTGCTTTGGTTTTTCTTAACTAAAAGTAATAACTACTTTCACAATACGAAAGAGAACAGAAAATCAAATCTGTGTTTGCAGAAATGAAAAAATGCTTTGTATGAGGCCAACTCTAATTAATTAGGTCCGTACATTACTACAAAGTAAGTATTCTTTAAATACTCAAATATAAACATAATGTAAATGACAACATTTACATTATGTATATTTGAGTAAGATCTTATTTATTAAAATGTCTTCTCAGAGGTTTATTTTCAAAGAATAATAAAATATCGCCAACAGAGCAACAGCTATATTCTCAAAAAGTCACTAAAGGTTAATATCGAGTGGTATCTTTCGATATAGAGGTACCAGTAGCAGTTATAAGAATTATTATGATATCACCACATAGTATAAAGCAAAGTCGCTTTCCGCTTCCCGCGTCTGTATGTATGTTTGCTTATATCTTTAAAACTACACAACGGATTTTGATGCGGTTTTTTTTTAATAGATAGAATAATTCAGGAGGAAGGTTTATGTGGTGTAGGTAGGTTTAGGTTTAGGTTTATGAAGGTGTATTAAACCCGTGCGAAGCCGGCGCGGGTCGCTAGTTAATTATAAAACAAATTTCCCATAAACCGAGAATCGCCTCCCAGGGCCCAATGTTGGGAGATTTTTTGTACTTATTCTTATATTACAGTGTTTGTATTTTATGTAGAAATATATAAATCAAACGTAAATTAAACGTATTTATAGATATGTAGCGGAAAATGCGCTTGAAACCACCTGGTCATGGTCACGCGTAGAATATTAATTACTGCAAAAAGTAGGTATGTGCTAAACGAAATTCGTGGTCGTGCCAATGACTACTCTAATAGTCAGAGGCTGGGCATTGGTTTGGGGTTTGCAGTCGCTAGTCTGGTTTAACCTAATTTTATTTAATGTAGTAAATAGTTTCGACCCGTAATTAATTAGTAATATATATCGGAACTCAAACCGCTCCTAAAAGTTTAAAATGAAATTTTGGTAAATTTTTTAATTGAGTATCCAAAAAAATTGTGTATTTCCATTATTTTATTAAACAAATAATCCTCGTAGTTGAATAGCTTAACAAGAAAACCGTTTGATCCTGAAAAGACTTTTTGTTGACCATTAAAATCACAATTTGCTTGAGTGTTATAAAAACGTATCTCCTAAAAATAATGAGGTGTGAAAAGGTGATTTAGGTGAGTTGTAAAATGTTGAGGCCACGATGCGAGGAACGCAACGAGGTGGCGGCGGCGGCGATGGCGGTTGAGAGATAAAATGGCGGGGTCTGGGACCCAGGATAAGGACCGCTTAAGCGAAAAGTAAAAGTGAGCGTATCCTCCGCTCGATACCAGCTTTCTTACCTGTTGCCGCGCCTCGCCCGCTTTCGGCAATGGGCCTAAGAAACTTTTACGCGCCCCTTCTCGTTTTGCCGGCGGTGTAAGACACCGCCGGCAATATTCTAACAAAAAAAAAATACTTACCAGAAGTTTCCTTCTGGCTAAACTCCTCGACGAGCGAGGTCAGGTCTTGGTCGTATCAGGCTTTGTGTAAGAAATTAGTTTTGCTACTTTTAATTCACCAAGATTTAAAAAGTAGATTTCGCGGGGAACTAGGTTCGAGTACAAGTTCCGCGGGTGAGTCGTGTACCCATGCAGGCGAGCCGTGGTACAGTGAGGCTCAACAGCGCCGCGCCCGCCCTCCGCGCCGCCGCTGCCCGCGCGGCGCGGCGACGCGGGCCCGGAGATCGTACCCTACCCGACCCAACAAACGAAGCCTACCTTACTTACGCTCCAACCCTGATGACATTGAAATTACTTTTCTATCCTGCATAACATTTTCAAGTATCCCAAATTACGAGATTTGACTAATTGTATCCGTTTGGACGTACGAATGTTGGACTTATTTCGTATTTATTTCGTGCGAGAGCAAAACATTTTGTGAATGTCGTACGTAGCCCTTTAAAATTTGTTAATTAGTGGGACGTGTAAATCACGTTGTAATAAAATTCGGAAAAGGTTTTTGAAGATAAACTTTTACATCGTCGACTTTGCCTTCAAATAGACTCGTAAAGAGGCCGTCGCTCGGGAGACTCATAAAAAGCTAGGACTTAAACGTGAGAAGCTTGAAAACTGTTTCTAATTTGTTAGTGTGAAAATAAAACTAAGCTTCGTTTCGTCACGGTTCCGTAGTTAGGTACATATTACACCTAATTTCTCTATGAATTTTCTTAAACTACGTATTCAATCGACGGCAGAAATTGATGACTTACTTTAGTTCAATCAAATGGCAATGCTATGTCATGAAATTTAGTATTGTGTCACAATTAAGGGTAGATTTATATTAGACTGGGCCGTGCCCGGGGCGTGCCGTGTACGTGGCCCGGACGGGGCACGGATTTGAAACGTTACATTATTTTTTTATGAAGCAGTTTATACTAAACAGTGCCTGTTCCGTGTCCCGCCCGGGCATGTCTACTAACTAGAGGCTCCGGCCCGGCCCGGACACGGCAAATCTAAATCTAAATCGGATTTAAATTAGACCGGGCCGTGTCCGGGCGGGCTGGCCGGAGCTAACCTTACGTTTATTTTACAAAAGGTAAAAGGTACTTATAAAGACTTATATATTAGGGCTCCGTACCCAAAGGGTAAAAACGGGACCCTATTATTAAGACTTCGCTGTCCGTCTGCCCGTCTGTCACAGGGCTATATCTCATGAACCATGACAGCTAGACAGTTGAAATTTTCACAGATGATATATTTCTGTTGCCGCTATAACAACAAATACTAAAAACAGAATAAAATAAATATTTAAGTGGGGCTCCCATACAACAAACATGATTTATAGATAATGGTACGTAACTCGACGTGCGCGAGTCCGACTCGCACTTGGCAGGTTTTTTTAGGATTTTTACACTAAACACTAATTGTGTTTCAAATTTGAAGCTTCTATGTCTGCTAGAAGTGCCTTAAACTTTTGATGATCGGTCAGTCAGTCAGTCAGTCAGTGAGTGAGTGAGTGAGTGAGTGACAAAATAGGAAACTTTGACTAGTTATAATTATTAAACTACTAGTTCAAATTGAATTAAATTTGAAATATACCGTGTTTATATAGTGACTGCTTGGTTACTGAAAATTCAGGCTTCTAGTTTTATCCACAACGAAGTTATAGGGGGTCGAAAATGGCCTGAACTGCTTCGAGAAAAGGATTATCCACAACGAAGTTATAGGGGGTCGAAAATGGCCTGAACTGCTTCGAGAAAAGGATGGTACAGCCGTGCCGCTTTATTGCTTGACTTGGCGGGGGCCAAGATATTATTATTTATTTCTTATGTATTGCGTGCATACTTATCCACAAGGTTATCAGATTTGGACGATTTTTTCTATTAAATAGAGAAAAATAGCTCAAAGTTATGTAGGATTAGTTCCTTCATAAACTTTAAAAACGAATATCGGTTCTTGACTTTTCATCGGTTTTCTTGTAAGTTTAAAAACGTAATATTAAGTGAGTTGTTTGCTCTACATGCGGTTCGACGAAGTTATTGCAAATATTCTGTGTATATCTCAGCTCAGCAGGCAACAGGTGGCAAGCTCAAGACAATTACAAAAGTACGTATGTATATCTAACACCTCGCTGCTGCTTCTTTGGACACTAATAAATTACTTTTATTAAATTATTTTTAGTAATCCGTGCCAGGTTTACAAAAGCTCATTAGGGTCTCACTCCGGTGTCTCTAGCAAAAACAATCCAACAACTTAATTTCTACAAATTGTTATATTGAAATTCTATTAATTAACTGATTATAATATCCGAGAGCACTGTTTACTTGATGATTATAATATTATTTTATTGTATATTTGGTACAAAATGTTTCAGAGAGCTTAACACAAAAAAATTATATACAAAATAATACCTCATTATTTCTAATTACTCGTAGGTACATAAAACTAAAAATCGACTAATTAATAGAGTTTTTGACGGGCCTCTTACGTTAAAGTTAAAACGGAGAGGTATGAGAAAATGTTATGACCAACTGGATTATTTATAGCCGGATACTCACTAGCTAGCCTGTAACCGTTGCACATTCATCATCTTCCTGTTCTTATGCCACTTAAGTGAGGTCGGCACAAATTGTGTACTTCTTCCATTTCCCTCTATCAGTCATCATCTCATCACTCACTCCTTTCTTATCATGTCATCTTTCACACAGTCCATCCATCTTTTCTTTGGTCTACCTCTACGTTGCACAATACTTTTACTAAAAACCATGGTATGTACGAGTACGTGGTGTGCGAGTTGTGTTTGTAATTGTCAGGAGAAGGTTCTTCCAGCGCAAGTTTGACATGAAAACGTCTGTCGGGACAGCTAATTTAAATTGATTTTAAATAACGGCGACGGGATGTAGCTACTGCAAAATCCAAGCATGGGCTAAAAGTTACATTTGGACGTGGGGTATCACGTTTTAGACATATTCAAGGATCTAGTACTAGGAGACAACACTCTCTCGTGATTTCTAACACAGGATATGACATAAACAGCCCCACCGGTACATATTGAGTAAATAAGGAAAACTTCTTTTATATTGAACAATTACTCGAAGCTCATGCAAACATCTTATAATTAAAATCTTATCAAAAATCTCGTAATTAATACTTAATAAAAAATAAAATTATCTGGCCCTGAAAACACATTGCTTTTATGATTACCTACTTTAATTTTCTGCCGCCCTTGAGTCCGGAATTGGAAACTGCGACGCAGATTATATTTTCTGTATTCAATTCTATTGTGTCCACGTGTATTAAAATATTACGTAGTGGCTCAATGGTAGTTATCTCGATCGGATGAGCTTATGGACCACGGAATTTAGTAAACTCAACTGGTTCTTATGTATTTTGTTAATATTCTGTAATATAGCCATTGGTATCAAGTATTTGCTCACGATGTTTTTCTTCACTGTTTTGAATACGTGTTTTTGATGCGTATATAATTTTTCGAACAGAAAAATCCATTGATGCACGACGGAGTTCGAACCGACCTTCAGATTGAATCGTGGTACCTCCCACTCGGCCAACACGGCTTATCCAGTTAGTATTCTTAAAAGCGGCGATGGGCTTGCCACCTGTCACGTATGGAGTGCTAACTACTGCAAAATGTGGGCATGTGCCAAATACAATGTTTGGACGTGCCTCTAACTACTCCCACTAGACATCGTCGAAGAATCTAAGCGCTTGTAGATCTGAGAGGATATCTACCGTACTTGGGGATTACAGTCGTGATCCTTTATTATATTTTTATCAAGTTTTAGATCTAATTAGTATTGCCAATGAAGGAATATTGCAGCCGGTTGTAAAATACTAAGCCAAATCCATTTTTCAACCCAAAGAGTAAAAACGGGACCCTATTACTAAGACTTCGCTGTCCGTCTGTTCATCTGTCCTTCTGTCTGTCACATGGCTGTATCTCATAAACCGTGATAGCTATACAGTTGAAATTTTCACAGATGATGTATTTCTGTTGCCGCTAAAACAACAAGTACTAAAAACAGAATAAAATAAATATTTAAGTGGGGCAAAAAAATATTTTTTTGCCGTTTTTTATAGACAAATAGTACGGAACCCTTGTGCGCGAGTACGACTTGTACTTGGTAGGTTTTTCCAACATTTTTTCCTGTTGTTGTGCCGACCCCACATGAAATGAGAAAAAAAACTCCTTTTAAAAAACCTCATGTTCAATTATTTTTTTTTACTTTAATCTACTTAAAAGCAATTGTATTTGCAAATGGCAGTGATATACAGGCAACAAAACGGTAGCTTGGCAGAAACAGGTTAAAAAACACCTATTATAAAACCCCAGCTTAAGGCTTCGATGCTCACTTGAAGCTCATCAGAATAGCTAGGAGCTAATTATAATAATAATGAGAAGGTATTGATTTCTACTTTATTATGTGGACGTTATAATGATATTTTAAGCATACATTTTACGTGCAGTCGCATTGTTGTACTAATAAAGAAAATAGGCAATTTTTTGATATATCACTATCACTACTAGTATAAAGCAAAGTCGCTTTCCGCTTCCCGCGTATGTATGTATGTATGTTTGCTTATATCTTTAAAACTACACAACGGATTTTGATGCGGTTTTTTTTAATAGATAGAGTGATTCAGGAGGAAGGTTTATATGTATTAAACCCGTGCGAAGCCGGGGCGGGTCGCTAGTTTGATATATTATTGCAATATTTCATTGAGTATCTCAGATGTTTTCTATACTATAATATAATAATAATATTATAAAGAGGAAAGATTTGATTGTTTGTTTGTTTGTCTCGAATAGGTTCCGAAACTACTGAACCGATTCAAAAAATTCTTTTACCATTAGAATCCTACATTATCCCTGATGGACATAGGCTATATAGTATTTTCAAAAACGTTAGGGATCCGTATGAAAACTTCGAAAATGTAACACTATAGTTTTATAGAAAACATCAATATCTACAAAAAAATATAATACTATAAGTCTAACTATTAGGGATCCGTATGAAAACTTCGATATTGTAACCCAACGTGTGATAAAAAATCCAAAAATATCTTTATATCGCGTATGCTGCGGAAATTATTGACAATAGAGCAAAGTAATGTACTACAGTTTTTTAAGAAAACATCAATATCTACAAATAAATCAACAATACCATAATGTCTAACTATTAGGGATCCGTATGAAAACTTCGATAATGTAACCCAAAGTGTGAAAAAAATCCTAAAAAAATCTTTATATCGCGTTTGCTGCTAAAATTATTGACAATAGAGCAAAGTAATGTACTATAGTTTTATAGAAAACATCAATATCTACAAAAAAAATATAATACTATAAGTCTTACTATTAGGGATCCGTATGAAAACTTCGATAATATAACCCAACGTGTGATAAAAAATCCAAAAAAATCTTTATATCGCGTATGCTTCGGAAATTATTGACAATAGAGCAAAATAATGTGCTACAGTTTTAAAAAAGACATCAATATCTACAAATAAGTCAACAATACCATATGTCTAACTATTAGGGATCCGTATGAAAACTTCGATAATGTAACCCAACGTGTGATAAAAAAATCCAAGAAAATATTTATATCGCGTATGCTGCGGAAATTATTGACAATAGAGCAAAGTAATATACTACAGTTTTAAAGAGGACATCAATATCTACAAATAAGTCAACAATACCATTTGTCTAACTATTAGGGATCCGTATGAAAACTTCAATAATGTAACCCAAATGTGATAAAAAATCCAAAAAAAACTTTATATCGCGTATGCTGCGGAAATTATTGACAATAGAGCAAAGTAATGTACAACAGTTTTAAAGAAGACATCAATATCTACAAATAAATCAACAATACCATATGTCTAACTATTAGGGATCCGTATGAAAACTTCGATAATGTAACCCATCGTGTGATAAAAAAACCAAAAAAATCTTTATATCGCGTATGCTGCGGAAATTATTGACAATAGAGCAAAGTGATGAACTGCAGTTTTAAAGATTACATCAATATTAACAAATAAGTCAGCAATACCATAATTATGTCCAACTATTACAGTTATGACACAATAACTACTTTTTCATGTCAAAATATGCAATGGTAACGCCGCCTGTACAAACTAGGCCACATTATTCGTACCTGGGTATTAATCCTTATCCAAAAAAATCACTTCATTTTCAAGGCCATATCAGTACCTGTAAATTACTTTTTTAATTATACCATTCCCAAATTCCATACCATTCAAAAGTTATTATGAGTGTAATAATCTATAGGTACTAATATTATTATGAGGAAAGATGTTTTGTATATTTGTATGGAATAAATACAAAAACTACTGGATATATTTCAAAAAATCGTTTACTTTTAGAATGCTACATTATCTCTGAGTAACATAGGCCATATTTATTGTTTGAAAAAATAGGGATTCCTATTAAAACTTCGATAATGTAACCTGGGTAAAAAAATACCCATAAAATCGTTATAATACGTTACTCCCGTGCGGAGCCGGGGCGGACTGCTAGTTATAAATAAACTAGCGACCAGCCCAGGCTTCGCACGGGTGCAAAGCTGATTCCTATAAACCTTCTTCCTGAATCACTCTATCTATTAAAAAAAACCGCATCAAAATCCGTTGTGTAGTTTTAAAGATATAAGCATACATATAGACGCGGGAAGCGGGAAGCGACTTTGCTTTATACTATGTGTGATAAAGAATATTTTACTCGTTGATAATGGAGCTTTAGATAGGCTAAAGAGTAAAAAAAAACCGGCCAAGTGCGAGGCGGACTAGCGCACGAAGGGTTCCGTACCATTATCTATAAAAACGGCATAAAAATACGTCCGTCCGTCCGTCCGTCTGTCTGTCACAGGGCTGTATCTCATGAACCGTGATAGCTAGACAGTTGAAATTTTCACAGATTATGTATTTCTGTTGCTGCTATAGCAACAAATACTAAAAACACAATAAAATAAATATTTAAGTGGGGCTCCCATAAAACAAACGTGATTTTTTTGTGTTTATTAAACGTGTTTTTTAGGGTTCCGTACCCAAAGAGTAAAATCGGATAATGGTACGGAACCCTTCGTGCGCGAGTCCGACTCGCACTTGGCCGGTTTTTTTTATAAATAATGGTACGGAACCTTTCGTGCGCGAATCCGACTCGCACTTGGTCAGTTTTTCATTTAATATATCTGGCACATACCAAAATACAAATTTTACCTTATTAAATAGTACGTAACTTCTTTAAGCAATATTCAAGACGGTCACTAAATTGTTACGAGATCGCTAGAGGTATTATCAAACGAGTGCTTTCGTATGGAATACCTACTAAATACTGCAAAATGTGGTTATGAAATGTAATGTTTGAACAAGCCTTTGACTTTGAACATTTTCAAAGATCTGAAAGCCTTACCCTCATATTCAAGAACGACACTATGAGAATACGCACCCACAGTGGACGAAATCTTTTTTTATAAACATCACTTTATTGTTGAGTGGCACTATGGCGCACGCTACCGTGTGTCTTTAGCGCTCAACTTTGGCTAGAGGCACACGACAATGTGCCTTTAGTCACACTATGCACTATGCAGTGTCGCACAACACATAAAGTGATTTTTATGAAAAAAGATTTCGTCCACTGTGGGTGCGTGTTTTCATAGTGTCGTTCTTGAATACGAGGGTGAGCCCTTAAGAAGAGCTCTACTGTACTTGGGGATTACAGTGTTCCTATTTTTCTATATCTTCTTATCACTTCACTACATAATATAAAGCAAAGTCGCTTTCCGCTTCCCGCGTCTGTATGTAATATGTATGTATGTATGTATGTATGTTTGCTTATATCTTTAAAACTACACAACGGATTTTGATGCGGTTTTTTTTAATAGATAGAGTAATTCAGGAGGAAGGTTTATATGTATAATACGAGCATAATATAGTAGAAAAACACTGATAATTTTAGAGGTTTCTAATGTGATGTCGTAAATAAACACATTTTTTTGCGCTTACATTGCAATTGCTGGCTGAACCCCACGAGATATATCAAAATAATGTACTACAGTATTGTACACCTTAAAAACGTCTACAAAAAAGTCCACGATGGTATTAGAAATGTCTTACGCACAGCGAAGCGGGCACGGGTCAGCTAGTATATATATAAAAGAAAGTCGTGTTATTTACACTATTTATAACTCAAGAACGGCTGAACCGATTTGGCTGAAAATTGGTGGGGAGGTAGCTTAGAAACAGGAGACGGACATAGAATACTTTTTGATAGGAACGGGAACGGGAAATCAACATTCTAAAGCAATACGAAATTCGCCGGGTAAGCTAGTATTATTATATTTTACTAGTTGACTTCGTAGTTATGATTATGAGGGATTAATGTGAAGTTGTTTTCAAGCAGACTTCAACCCTCACTGCACCCTCTTAGGGGTTGAGTAACAGGAGTTAATTTCCCCTTTAAAACAAAAGAAACATATACATATACATACACTACAGCTTCAATAAGTAAGCTCCATTGTTAAAATTGTTCTTTTGTTAATTTGCAATTTATGTATGCACCTATGTTTGTTAAGGTGTGATCTTGCAACTCAATTTTGAAGCAGTTATCCCCAACAGATTGAGCCAAAATATTGCATATTTTTGTAACTTCGGTGACTATGCAATAACATGGTGACAGCAAGCTGATCTGATGATGGAATCAAGAACCGTTCAACAGACACTCACAACTTCTTAGTAAATACTTCGATTGAGTAAAAACTTTGCATTCTTGTCAAGTTTCGATGACAATGTTATATTATGATGTGACAGGTGATGGCTGGTGCCCGATGGTTTGAATAATTTTACAAATACTTGTCATTGAAATTTTTTTTTCAACAGAAAATTTGTCAACCTACACAATTATTATAATGTCACTTATTTGTTGGTCGCGTCATTTGTTCATTTTATGACCAACGGCTTTATTAAGTAATTGAATTGATTGCGTAATCGGCTTACAGGATCCCGGCTTAAAAGTACCTAAGTAGCTAAATAGGTAGCTTTATTGCCTACCTTATTCTTGTCATTATGTGAGAATAATTAATATCTTTCATTAAGGACACTCGTTTTATAGTTTACTAGCCGACCCGTGACAGACGTTGTCCTGTCAAATTTCAATAATCAAATAGAAAAGACTGAATGTTTTTAGTCTGTGATGTCAGATTTGTTGCACACCAGCACCATCTATACCGAAATCATCCCTTTTGCGTTTTTTTATCGTGTTTGGGATGTTTTTCATATTCTAAAGTAGTCTATTATTTATTCGGGTATTATATCTACATCACAGCAAATTTCAACTAAATCCGTTTTGTCGTTTAGGCCTGATTCTGGAACAAACATTCATACAAACTCACAAACTTTCGCATTTATAATATTATTAGGATTAGGGTTTCGTCTTTAAGAAACCCTTATAGTTTCGCCATGTCCGTCCATCCGTCCGTCCGCAGCTTAGCTAAAAGACGCTTAGTGCTAGAAAGCTGCAATTAGGTATATTTGTGTGTACAAAGTGGTAATATTTTTTTAAGGGTACTTCCTCTACATTTAAAGTGAAAATGTTGTTTTTATTTCTCGCGTAACTCATGGTGTGGGATGTTGTTGGATAGGTCTTTAAAATTAGAGTCAAGTGTCCCCCCCCCCTAACAGGTAAACTATTGGTTTCGAAGAAAAAAATCACTGTACGTAATAATATAAATTTAAAACGAAAACTATCATGGCTAAAATATTTGTATTATTACAAATATCATTGAAAATTACTTATATAAGTCGTTAGCGATGTAAATTACGAAACCCTACATTGCGCGTGGTCTGACACGCACTTGGCCAGTTTTAGGGGTAATGTTGTAAATCACTTTGTGTACCAAATTAATACACGTGCGATCCGTTTTTAAACCTAAAAACCTAAAAAAATAAATGTATTACTTTACCCACAACACTTTTATCAACATTTAAAAATCGTTCTTATTGAAAGAACCTTTATACTTATCTACAGTTTATATAATCACTTATCGTTTGACGTTTTATCGCAAAAGAAAGCAAGCGCCAATCTGCAAAGAAACTCCAATATATATCCGTAATAAGAAGAAAAGCTTAGATAGGGAATTTAAATATGCTATTACTGAATGGAACTGAAGGTAAAATAAATACTGCGCGAAATTAATATGACGGATAGGATCGCAAACGATAGGAAATGGAGTGGAATTCCTCAAAACGATCCGTGGCCTTCTTTGATGTCGTCTCATTTTCGATAGAAGTTTCAAGCGTATGATCCCAGGAAGGCATAATACTAGTTTCGAGCAAGCGTTGTCGTGTCAAACTTATCAAGCGGTGATTTGTTATATTATGTACTACTAGCCGATCCGTGACAGACGTTGTCCTGTCAAATTTCAATAATCGAATAGAAAAGACTGAATGTTTTTAGTCTGTAATGTCAGATTTGTTGCACACCAACGCCATCTATACAGAAATTATCCTTTTTGAGTTTTTTCATAATTTTTGGGGTGTTTTTCATATTTTAAAGTAGTCTATTATTTATTCGGGCATTATATCTACATCTAAAGCAAATTTCAATTTAATCCGTTTTGTCGCTTAGGCCTGATTGAGGAACAAACATACATACAAACTCACAAACTTTCACATTTATAATATTATTAGGATGAAGGCTTCAGCAACAGTTACAGTGCCATAAATATAAACATTCAGGAGTCAGTGATGAGATGACGATGATAGAGGGAAATGGAAGAAGTACTCATGTTGTGCCGACCCCACTTAAGTGGGATAATCAATTAGTTAGTATTCTTATATTTTGTATCTAAGTACTTAGTTCTAAGTACATAATTATAGGTACCTAGGAATAAATAGTTATAGCTGTACCTTTATAATTACATATATAGGATATATTGAATAAGGTGGATGATAATGATGGACATTTCATACACAGCCATCTAACCCCAAATTAAGCAAAGCTTGTACTACGGGAACTATATTACGTTACGTTTTTTTCTACCTATAATATATTACTAGCGACCCGCCCCGGCTTCGCACGGGTTTAATACATATAAACCTTCCTCCTGAATCACTCTATCTATTAAAAAAAACCGCATCAAAATCCGTTGTGTAGTTTTAAAGATATAAGCAAACATACATACAGACATACAGACGCGGGAAGCGGAAAGCGACTTAGCTTTATACTATGTAGTGATAACACACACATAAAAATTGCCCGTTACAACCAAGCTTATATTTAGAATACCAAGTCTTCACTCATTATACCAGAAAAAAAGGGCAAGACGTTTTTATTGGATAGATAGTCCAGTAATGCCCATTGAATATGAATTGTAGAAATCCCCATTGACTAAATAAGATAGCAAAAATTGTTACAATTTTTATTACCATAGTTACCTTTGTTAGGAAAGTAGCACTTGAAGGCAGATTATGCAGCCTATAACAAAACAATAATATTAGATTGCCAAACCGCGCCCTATGATGCGTTCGTCTCATGTGCCTGTAATCGGCAATCATACTTTTCAAACTGGATCACAACATTGCTGCTGGGCGTTTGCTAAAGGACCCAGATTACTGATAGAATACCTACATAAATACTTTTTGACGTGACAACGTCTTAAATTAGGTTGCGGCTCGGAGTCACTCATGAAAAAGTGTAACGCCCGCTCACGTCTGTTACGATGAGTCACCGAACGAGAGAGAGGCCCGCCGGACCATTTACATTTTGTCACGTAAAATCTTCGCCCGTAAAACCGACTTTACAGGCAACCAATTTTTTTTTGTACATACAGTCATACTTATGATTACTTATTATTCAATATAACACCCGGACACAGAACAAACATCCATGTTCATCACCCAAATGTTTGTCCTAGGTGAGAATCCCATAACCTACTGCACAGAAGGCAGAGTTAACTACCAACTGAGCTGTTAGGCCAGTTAGGATACTGGATATACCTCAACAAATTAAATCATATCTCATACTATGATCAATCTAATATACATATATACAATTGTAACAGTGATATTGCGCGCTCATGTATGTGGTTTAATCCTTTGTCAACATTCAAACACAGTTTACAGTAATCACCAATCAGCTCGAGGCGAAAGGATCTTGCGCTGCGTAATTGCTTTCCAACACACACACACACGTTACTCACTGACTGACTAGCTGACTAATCTATTAACGCACTGCATAGTCCACTAGCTCTAGGAGCTTTAAATATGGAAGGCGTATTCCTTTTGGTGTGAAGAAATATTTTAGAAGGAAACAGGTTAGCCCCTTAAGGGGGATCAAGTCTGTTTGAAAAACTTCACGTGAACAAAGTCGAGGGTTTCCACTAATTATTTATTAAATTAGCCTTATGGTACGGTTTATCTGTACATATGCGAAGTTTGAACGAAGTAAGAAACTCACAATAATATTTTTAAAATACGTTGCAATTGTACAAATATGATAGATACGAAAAAGAGTACACGCGACAGAGATGATAGGAATGAATTTGTAAGGATAGAGAATTGGAGACGTAGAGGTAGGCCAAATAAAAGATGTCGGACGGACGAACTGTGTGATGTGCTGTGCCGACCCCACTTAAGTGGGGTAAGAGCAGGAAAATGACGATGAAAAGTTAGGTACGGTTAAAACATATATATTTACGCTAATTTCTTATTTGATTATTATGATACAGAATTTTATGTTACATTGATTAATTTATTGTATGTATTATTATTAATATATACAATAAAAATAAAAAAATATTAACTTATCAAAATTACACATTACAAACAAATAACATAGGTTACACATATTTGATTTCCACAAAATTTTAGATCCCTACGAAAGTTGCAATAATGTAACCTAAGTTATCAAACATTTGCCTGTAATATTCAATAATACACCTTGCGACACCGGAGCGAGTAGCTAGTATTACAATAGGCTTCGATTACATCACGATGATGACAAAATTATTGATGCTGGCCACTACCGATAGTTATAATCAGTGTAGGAACTAGCCGCTCGATTCGAACGTTCAGCGTCCGGCGTTCAGATTTTAAAATAACTAGTGGTCGCCCAGTGATCGAAATTCGACCATATAATAAATTTAAATTGAAATGACTTCAAAATGCATGGTAGTGTGTGTAATGTTTCTATGTCTATGGACAAAATTAAAAACAAAAGAAACATGTGTGTGGGAAATGCATGGTAGTGTGGGTAATGTTTTATTTATTGATTTAATGTACTTTATAAGCATTATTATTAAAAAATATTAGCGTTCTGCACTTCTCCTGCACATAAAATATAAGTGTGCCAAATTTTATGCTCCTGCGTCCGCGCAATTTTCGTAAAAAGGGGTCCAAAGTTTTGGCATCACGTATTAATATATAGATAATGTAAACGTGAACAAGTCTCGTTTGAGTCTGGCAACGCTCAAAAACAAAAGCATGTAAATTCGTGAATTAAAAAAAGAGTCTTGCTTGCCAGCTGAGGGGCGTTAGCCACGTTTTCTCGGCTCTTTTTTTACGCTTTGCTAGACGCCTTTTCAGTAAAACCGTACGTTTAAAGGGTGATTTATGCTAGACCTTAGCAAGAGCGAGCCGTGCCTCGGGACTCAAAACTTCAGGAACATTTTATATGATGCAGTTCATGTTATACCATCCATACGAGTCCCGGACGCATGTACGAAGCACGAACTGCGTCAAATAAAATGTTCGTAGAGTTTTAAATCCGTGCTGTGTCCGTGCTTAGTACAGAGCACGGTTCGCGCTACAGTCTAGCATTCATCCCTAAGCTGTTTCCACACGCTCTCGTTATCGATGCATGCTGGTTAAGCGGTTTAAGATAAACCAGCAGGGCAGCAGGAGCTTATGAAATAGCTGCTGAAGTTTTCATAATAAAATTCCACAATAGAATTCCAATTAAGTATGACCCATTGTTCCTCCTCACAAGTCCTACATTCTAGATCATACGCTTCCGCTCACAGCCGGTTCATATTAGAGCTGACCCATTTTAGTGCGACTCTACAAAGCTGCATTCATAAAGGTATGCAAGTCCTTCATATGAGTTTGTCATAGACAATGAGATCAAAGGTTCCATCTGTGCAGTATACCCGGATACATATTCTAAAGGATTGGTATTGATTATGATGTAGTTTTCTAAACGAGTAACTTGATTGGACAGGATTTCTAAAAGCATAGTCGTCCTTGTTTTAATGATCTATAAAAATCGGTCAAGTGCGAGTCAGACTCGCGCACGAAGGTTTCCATACCATATTATATAAAAAACGGCAAAAAAACACGTCTGTTGTATGGGAGCCCTACTATAATGTTTATTTTATTCTGTTTTAAGTATTTGTTGTTATAGCGGCAACAGAAAAACATCATCTGATCTTATCTGATCAATTTTAAAGCAGTTATCTCCAACCGGTTGAGCTGAAATATTGCATACTTATGTAACTTCGGTGACAATGCAATAATATGGTGGCAGTGAGCTGACCTGATGATAGAGTCAGGAGCTGTTCAACAAACACTTACAATGGAACTCCTTAGTAAATACTTCGATTGAGTAAAAACTTTGCATACTTGTCAAGTTCCGATGACAATATTATATGATGTGACAGGTGATAGCACGCTATGAGTTTACAAAAGCTTGTCATTAAAACATATTTTTCAACAGAAAACTTATTTATTATTTACCGTGTATTTCAGCATTATTTGTAGTCCTATTAGTATCTTATAGTAAAACGGCTCTAACCACGGATGGATTGGTAGGCAGACGTGGCGAAACTATTAAGGGTTAGGTACTTTGATGCGGTCTTAGTCGGTACCAGAGTTTTGACGATCTAAACAACATCTAGAGCAAACATTTCTAATTAACATTTCGTCGATAGTTTTAGCGAACAATAAATATCACGGTTCATGAGATACTGCCTTGTGACAGACAGACGGACAGACGGACAGCAAAGTCTTAGTAATAGGGTCTCGTTTTTGGCCTTTGGGTACGTAACCCTAAACATTATACCTACACAAAAATATCTTGCTTTATTCTTCTATTTCATAATATAGCTTTTTAGGGTCCCGTAGTTAACAGTTCCCCTAAAGTTTTGTTGGTTTTTATTATGGTTCCATATATCCAACGAAAAAACGAAACCCTCGTGTCAGTATGTCTGTTCGTCTGTCACAGTTTAATTATTATTCTTGTTTGAGTCTTCACCTTGTTCGATCGACACCACACTGAAGCTCTACATAGCATTAAGAAAGGATCATTGAAAAAAAAGGCGTGCCAAGCCGTGTTTGTTGCCTGATTCTTCTAGGCTTGGTCGCGAGGAAACGGCGTAGCTTCACCTACTTCCTAAGACGTTTCACAGTGATCCTTGTGATTTTATTGAAATAAATGATTTTTGAATTTGAATTTGTATTTGACAGCTGGTCTTCTTTTAATCTAATGGACGTATAGTTGAAATCACTACATAGTATAAAGCAAAGTCACTTTCCGCTTCCTGCGTCTGTATGTCTGTATGTATGTTTGCTTATATCTTTAAAACTACACAACGGATTTTGATGCGGTTTTTTTTAATAGATAGAGTGATTCAGGAGGAAGGTTTATATGTATAATAACATGCTACCCGTGCGAAGCCGGGGCGGGTCGCTAGTGTATTATATAACAGTGTTGAGTAACTCTATCACGAACGTTGATTTAGTATAAATAGACGAATTCTGATTTGTAAGGGTGAAACGGAGATCAGGCTTCAAACAAATAAATAAATTTTGCTTTGAATTATTTGTCACACACTTAAATAAACAGGTGTAAAGCTATCATTGTTTTTATTAATCCAATTTACCCACCCCTCTACTACCAACCTACAAACCTCTGGAAAAAACCCAAACCGAGACCTAAGGATTCAAATTGATCATAACTTATTCCAATTGGATAACGAATAAATTTTAAATTCTCTGCCGTCCCGTCCGCCAATGTACGCAGACCATAAGTCCTTAGCACGCTTTTTCTAAATCCACTATAGAATTTTATAGTAGAAAAACTTACATATTTAACACTAGCCGACCCGTGACAGACGTTATCCTTTCAAATTTCAATAATCGAATTGAAAAGACTGATTGTTTTAGTCTGTGATGTCAGATTTGTTGCACACCAGCGCCATCTATACAGAAATCATCCCGTTTGCGTTTTTTTATCGTTTAGGCCTGATTGAGGAACAAACATACATACAATCTTACAAACTTTCGAAATGTTTGTTGATCAAACTCAATTTCGTGTGAGCGGGTGAAAATTGATTTTTATCTTTCTATTTTCGTGCCAGGGTTTTTGTAACAATGTTAGTCAAACAGGTTTTAGGACTGAAATTTTGCAAAAGTGGGTTGTGTTTATAACTTTTTTATATTCATACAAACAGACCCGGCCACGCATTGCTGTGTCAACAGTTTGCAATAAAATAAATATATATGCGACTATAAATAAAAAAAAAAAAAAAAAAATATGGAAAAGGATCACGACTGTAATTCCCAAGTACGGTAGACATCCTCTCAGATCTCAATGTCTATTGGGGGTAGTCAGAGGCACGTTCAAACATTATATTTGGCATATGCCCACATTTTGCAGTGATTAGCATTCCGTACGTGACATGTTGCAAACCCATCGCCGCTTATAAAAATACTAACTGGTTTCCTCACGATGTTTTCCTTCACCGTTTTGAAGAAGTTTTTTGATGCGCATATAAACTTTTCGAACAGAAAATCCATTGATCCACGCCAGGATTCAAACCCACGACCTTCAGATTGAAAGTCGAGGTACCTCCCACTAGGCCAACATGGCACTATAAATTGAGATGTTAGCTATCCTATCTTTCAAGTTGGATCAAACTGCACACGGTGTGTAAAGTTTGATTAAAATCGGTTAAGTAGTTTAGGAGTCCATCGAGGACAAACAACGTGACGCGTAATTTATATATATTACTAGCTACCCGCCCCGGCTTCGCACGGGTAGCATGTTATTATACATATAAACCTTCCTCCTGAATCACTCTATCTATTAAAAAAAACCGCATCAAAATCCGTTGTGTAGTTTTAAAGATATAAGCAAACATACATACAGACGCGGGAAGCGGGAAGCGGAAAGCGACTTTGCTTTATACTATGTAGTGAAGATTATAGACCGATCTAAACTTGCTACCTATGCTAGGTTATTTTTATAACCACAATATAACAAATTGAATATTGTTCTGTTCACGTTAAAGTGTAAATTAGCATAGGCAGGTTTAAAACAAAAAAACACCCGTTAAGTGCGAGTCGGACTCGCGTACGAAGGGTTCCGTACCATTATCTATAAAAAATCACGTTTGTTGCATGAGATACAGCCTTGTGACAGACAGACAAACGGACAGGCAGACGGATAGCGGAGTCTTAGTAATAGTCTCGTTTTTACCCTTCATGTACGGAACCCTAAAAATGGTTAAGACCATTTTTAGGGTTCCGTCTACCAATTTTAAGAAATTGGTAGACTAATTAATTTGTATTGGTAGTTTGAAGCTGTACTCTCATCCGAGAGAGAGCTTGGATAAGTTCACTCATTTTCTCTGAAAAAGTAGCTCATTATTATGGAGCATGAATCGTGACTTATCATACTGAACCGGGATTCGAATTCAAGTAAATTGGCAATTTTTCTTTGAATAAGTAGCTTTTAAAATTGAGCATCATATTTTTTACGGCATTTTTCAATTGAAAGGCAGGCGGCGGTTGTAAAACATAAGCTAAATCCTCTTCAGAACATGTTTGTGTGCCTCACACTAAGTGGAAAAAAAAGATTAAAATGATGATCTTTTAATGATACTTTTAGCGTTTCACGCTCTGAACAAGTGCGTACTTGCCAGTGACACCTCACCTCGTCTTAAATTAATGCCGAACTTTTTATTTTTATCTGTTAAAAAACAACATGTTGCATATAAATGGATTTGGCTTGGGTCGCCTTACAACTTACAACCTGCCTGATGTCAACCCTCTTGGAGAATACTTGCACTTCCTTGTTGTCAGCGGCGGGTAGACACAGTAAAGCTGACATGCAGACCACAAACATCCGTAAGCGACGGTCATCCTCATAGCTCAGATGAATCACTCTATCTATTAAAAAAAACCGCATCAAAATCCGTTGTGTAGTTTTAAAGATATAAGCAAACATACAGACATACATACAGACGCGGGAAGCGGGAAGCGACTTTGCTTTATACTATGTAGTGATGATGTATCTAACATTTCAAATCCGTGCCCCGTCCGGGCCACGTACTCAGTACGCCCCGGACACGGCTAATATAAATCTACCTAAGCCTCACGGCTCAGTGGGTAGTAACTCTGCCTTCTGCTTTTTGAATTTGTGCTGAATTGTTGTACGTACTTGAGTAGTACTTTTAATTATTATTTTTGTTTGAGCCTTCACCTTGTTCGATCGGTACCACACAGGAGTACTGGAGTAGCTAAGTAGAGACATAGCATTAATTATTATCCTTTCCTTAAGATCATTGAAAAAAAAGGTAGACCGCAAGCCGTGTTTTTTGCCTTATTCTTCTAGGCTTGGTCGCGAGGAATCGGCGTAATGAATTCCCGTTGTCCCCGTTGACGGGGACACGGTCACCGGGGACAACGAAATTACATCGGCGTAGCTACACCTAGTTCCTAAAACGTTTCAAAGTGATCCTTGTGATTTTATTAAAATAAATGATTTTTGATTCTAGTACAAGCTTTGCTTAGTTTGGGGCTAAATGACGCTGTATGTAAAGTCGGCCAATATTTATTTATTTATAAGTGCTTTCTACCCAATTCTATTAAATAATGATACGGCTGCTAAAACTCCCTCCCCATGCATGAACTACTCGTATATACTTGATTTCGATAGAGGCATAATAAATAGTATAAAACCTAAGTATAAAACGGGAGTAGTCAGAGGCATTTCTAAACAATACATACTCATGGCACATGCCAGAACTCACTGACTGCGTTCCTGGCATTGTATAGAAAAAAACATAATTGGTATTTCATCGCTTCATTCACACTTCGCTGAAGTTCATTTGATCATCTAATAATTTACACGAACCTCGGATCTGCAAATAACAAAGTTATATTAGTACACTAGCCGACCCGTGGCAGACGTTGTCCTGTCAAATTTCAATAATCGAATATAAAAGACTGAATGTTTTTAGTCTGTGATGTCAGATTTGTTGCACACCAGCGCCATCTATTCAGAAATCATCCCTTTAAAATTGGTTCAGTAGTCGTGATTAGCTCAGCTCGTGCAGATATTTGATTTACGTATAAATAGACGACATGAGATTGAAGGCACGTGTATGCATTAACACGCACTATTTCAGGATTGTGTTACGAGGAAAGATTTATTTCAGTGATGCTTGAAATTTTATTTTTTTGTATGGGCTTAGTCTATCCGGATAAGATGGAAAAAGTGATAAAACCGCATTTCCTTTATGTAGCTAGTATGAATATCTAACGAATTATATAAAAACCAGCCAAGTGCGAGTTGGACCCGCGCACGAAGATCAGATAATTATGTTATAATTAAAGTAGACAAATGTGTCTACTTTAATTATTTTTCTTGTTTGAGCCTTACCTTGTTCGATTGGCACCACACTGGAGCTCTACATAGCATTGGCACCACACTGGAGCTCTACATAGCATTAAGGAAAGGATCATTGAAAAAAAAGGTAGACCCCAAGCCGTGTTTGTTGCCTGATTCTTCTAGGCTTGGTCGCGAGGAACAGGCGTAGCTAACCTAGCTCCGATAACGTTTCAAATAGATCCTTGATACGCAGTCGACATACTCTGGCATCCTTCTACCTATTAGGTACTCGATTGCAGTGGCACGTGCGTAAGTCAGCGGAAAATCTAGAGTTTCTAGCCTATTGAACTGTATGATATACAATGTAGAACAACATTGCTTCACGGAAATATTAAATTTAGCTCTACCTACAGAAAGATGGGTGTATGATAGAATGATAGAATTAAAATTATAAGTAAACTAGTAAAAACCCTCGCGACTTTGTTCGCGTGAAATAATTTAAAAGAGATTTCAACCCCCGCCGAACTTACAGCCCGTTAAAGATTAAATTGTGGAAATTCATTTCTTAGTGCACCCCTACACGCCAAAAGGAATCAACACTTAAAATTTCAAGTTCCTAGAACCAGTGGTTTAGGCTGTACGTTGATAGGTCAGTCAGTCAGTGAGTACCGCAAGATTTTTATATATGTCTGTGGGAATGCGTTTGTTTTTGACCCGATCCAACCGCAAACCACTTACTTGTCTGGCCAAGTCAGTGGGGCTACCATACCAATATTTATTGGTATTTATCCATAAAAAGTGAATAGTTACTATGGAAAGTGTACAGATTAGGTATTCTCTAATATTAGGTATTGAATTCAACATCATAACATGATAATCATGTTTGTACAAAATAGCTTTGCAGGTATTCTCTAAGATTAGGTATTGCATTCAACATTATAACATGATAATCATGTTTTCACAAAATAGCCCTGCAGGTCTCGTGGCGTTTCAAGTTCTGGATTTAATAGACGGAAACTTGCGATAGAGTGCTCGGTAAATTATTCATCGGAACTGAAACATAATAAGTCAAGTGCGAGTCGGCCTCGCACTCGTAGGGTTCCGTACCACCGAGCGATATAGAGCGCTGGGAGAATGACGTAGGACCCCGTTTTTTAAAGTTATTTTGTATGGAGATATTAGCGATCAAACTTTATTACTTTTTATTATTGGTTGTAAAAGGCCATTCAAATTTCAGGTATTTACTTTTTTCCGCTCAAAATATCAGATATACAGACAGCGGAGGCACATTAATAGGGTTCCGTTGTCAACCTTTCAGTGCGGAACTCTAATAATCGGTCAAGTGCGAGTCGATCTCGCAATATCCCTTGATATTCCCGAACATAAATCTCATTTAATTCAGTAACCATGACACTGATCAGCTGTTTTCCTTTATCCTTGACACAATTATTTGCTAAACCGAGGGGCGCGGCGGGGGTTATTCCGTTTGAGGACCAATTACTGTTTTTTGAAGGAGCTCTTCTGACCAATGAATAATGAGCTTTAATATTGAAATACGCATAATGCAAATACAGAACACCTAGCTTTGTGCATATTACAAATTTATGCGTTTCATAAGAATCTAGCCATCAAAAACATAACTTGTAAAAAAAGCCAAGTCTCGCAACGCAACTCAGTTCTTCTACCGTAAAAAGTTGTGAGATCCATGTAATCCATGTTAAGGGTCCTTCTGTCTTAAGTTATTACGTAAAGGTTAGCTAATTACGTAATAACATAAGTCAGAAGGACCCTTAAAGTAGGGACTGAATAAATTAATCGACTTGGTATTACATGGATCTCACAACTTTTTACGGTAGAAGAACTGAGTTGCGTTGCGAGACTTGGCTTTTTTTACAAGTTATGTTTTTGATGGCATCTCATTTATTTTTGTAGATAGCCCTACTTTTTAGGGTTCCGTACCTAAAGAGTAAAAACGGAACCCTGTTACTAATACTCCACTGTCCGTCCGTCCGTCTGTCCATCTGTACGTCTGTCCGTCTGTCCGTCTGTCTGTCTATCGGTCTGTCTGTCCATCTGTCTATCACAGGGCTGTATCTCATGAACCATGAAAGCTAGACAGTTGAAATTTTCACAGATGATGTATTTCTGTTGCCGCTATGACAACAAATACTAAAAACCGAATAAAATAAATATTTAAGGCCCGGCTCACACCCACACACGTATTTCAATGATTTTCAGGTACCGATTTAAAAACCAGGAATCACTATTGTGAGGATATAATGATACAAAATTACTGATAATATATTCATCTTTAATAGTAGATAATAAAAACAGGCCAGTTCTATACAACATTTTCAAAAAAATACGTTTTTACCGTCGCAAGAACCGCTGAAAATGTCGAAAAATGGGGTCTGGTTAGGTACCAATATCTTTAGACCCACAGCATATTTTTATTTGAAAATAATACGAAATTGTAGATTTTATATTTCTCTATACCGCGTGGCATTATCTTGTTTTCAAATAATTTACTTTTTCATTTATGAACAATATAAAATGCAATAAAACTTATCCATACATTTTTTCCATACAAAACTCACATTCACCTCAAGTCGGCACGTCAGTCAGCGCTCAGACGCGCTCGGGGAAGCACGTCCACGTCACATTTTTCTTCGAATTTAGGGGAAGTCTGACATAACCGGATACTGGGGTAAAATAGTGGACATGCAAAACTAATGATAACATTTGTATAATATATTGCCTTGACGAATTTGGTGCAAGCCACACAGATGAAGGTTAGGTACAATGCATGAGTTGTAAGGGCTGGGCTCATGTACACTGTACAGACTATGAAAGAGTTGGATGATTTTTTTGTAGAAGATGCGTTACATCGAGTTACGTTTCGAAACAGTATGATAATAGTTTACGGTTTTACCTTTTTGCATACGTCGCGTTGGAGCAAAATCGAAATAAGCAGATGTTTCGTATTTGATTGTTATTTTAATAAAAATATTAAATTTCAGAAAAATGTGAACCTGTTTGTGTCCCTAATTAGTCCTACTAAATAAATATAAATAATGATTTGATACATTTCTGTTTTGAAATGAAAGTTCTAAAAAGGTACCATGACCCTTAGTACGGTTTTAACTCGGCCTCCCCTATATTACCAAGCGTGTTTTTTTATACATGGATGGAAAAAATTGATACTTTATCTGAACAAAATGCGAAAAATTACCTGAATTTTCGATTACGAATATAATTTATATTTATTATCTATCTACATTTAATATTATAAATCTGATTTGTTTGTGCGGATGTTAGGTATGTTTGGATGTTTGTACCTCAATCAGACTTAAACGACTAAACGGATGAAATTGAAATTTGCTGTCGATGTAAATATACCCCTAGCTTATAAATATGCTATTTTTAATTTAAAAACATCCCCAAAACTATAAAAAGACTCCGAGTGCTGGTGTGCAACAAATCTAGCATTAATCAATTTTGACGACTGATGAATGACTGACGAATGATACGATACGCATTGAACCAAAAATGTTGAACCTTCTAAAAAGGTCGGTATTTGTTATTAACAAGGCAAGGTTTATCTGGGGGCACGGTAGTGCCCTCGCCAAGTTAAGCAAAAAAGCGGCACAGTCGTACCATCCTTTTCTCGAAACAGTTCAGGTCATTTTTTGGACAGACAGACAGACATTGAAATCTCACAACTTTTTACGATAGAAGAACTGAGTTGCGTTGCGAGAATTGGTTTTTTATTTTAATTTTTACAAGTTGTTTTTGATGGCATATACTTAAGTTGTACATGATGCAAATAATTAAATATTAAAAAAATAATAAAGTGTCCTGAAAAATTGTTTAATTCGAAATACTGAAAGTGCTCTTTAGTGTTTCGTAGTTTACAAAAAACCCTTATAGTTTTGCCATTTCCGTCCATTCGTCCGCAGCTTAGCTCAGATACTCTTAATACTAGAAAGCTGTAATTTGGCATGAATATACTAGTCACGCCGACAATGTGGTAGAAATAAATATATATTTTCAGATGTTTTTTTTTCTCGCATACTCTCCATGTCTTTGGATAGGTCTTAAAAAGTATTGCGGGTTTGTGATGTCATTTAGTATAAATACAATGGAAAATAATATGAATTTGTAAAAAGAGCAGCTGGTCATCTCTTTTTCTGGAAAGAAAATATTATGGAAGATTATTTAGTAAAATTTTACAATAACTGTTTAATTCCAGAACTTGTTGACCCTCGCTACGCGCTGTCTATGGATCTTCGAGATCATAGCTCGCACACAATATTCAAAAGCATACCTACATATTTTATCAGTATTTCACTTTCAAAACTTTCTGTGAGTGGTACTCGAAACGTTGACGGTGCCGTCATCGATTTCAGATGACAATAAGTTTTTTTATTAAAAATATATTTTTTAAATCAAGCTTTTGTAAATTCTTGTGCTCTAGTTCTCGTCAAGATAAAAATAACGAGCCCAAACGCGACGTGGTTATGTTGTGTAGTTGAGGAGTTCCGATGGCTACATCCGACCTCCATCATCAGACCAGGTATATAGATATGCAAAGTTTTGCCTCAATTCGACTATTTAGTGAAGAGTTCCGTTGAACAGCTCATGACTCCATCATCAGATCAGCTCGCTGTCACCATATTATGTATGCAAAATTTCAGCTCAATCGATTGGGGATAACTGCTTAAAATTAAGTTGCAAGATTACACCTTATCAAACATAGATACATAAATATGTACATAAACTGCAAGTTAAATAAGAGCTTATAAAAAACGATACTTACCGTTTTGTCATAATGTATTTTATTAGTAGGTATAGGTACCTAACAAATATTTTTTGCACAGTCAAATATTAGTAACTGTGTAGTAGCACTTTACGATTTGTAACCTGTCTTATAATATATATTAATTTTTTCTATATTTATTTTCTTTTTGTCAAGTGCAACCTATAAAATTATTAAGTACATACCTACCTATACAAATATGACATACCTATTGCACCAAATATTTTCAAGTATCAAGACTAGTTATTTAGTCTTGGCAAATGAAGTGTGAAGTAGCTTCAATGTGTGCGTTTGCACTATTCGTAGTGTGCGGCCACAGAATACGGAAAAGTACAAAAAATGCGAGCTGTCATATTTGAAACAGCCGCCTTAAGTGGGGCTCCCATACAACAAAAGTGATTTATAGATAATAACTATTTCGCTGGCTAATTGGTTTCACCACTAAAAAGGAGCGAGTTTCCACCTACGCGGAACTGTGCAGAGCAGAATTTGAAGCGGAGCGTAAATTTACAATAACAGTGCTCGAAATACTTACCAATAAACCATACCAAAAATACACAACAATTTCGCGCGCTGTGATTCTGTTTTGTTGTTTACGTTACGTTTCGCACAGCTCCGCATCAGTGGAAACGCACCCTTAGGCTATAAGTGTCGGAACCAATTTGCAGGGGAAGTGAGATCTCCGCATCGACGTATTGCAGAAAGTGGAAAAATAAAATCAACCAATCAGAATTAATCGCCCGCGCTCCAAATTGATGAATTGATCGGCTTGATTTAATTCTGCCATGATCCTAAGTAGTTAGTGGATTTTGCACCATATCTGTTTCATTTATCTATTTTTTTGGATAATGGACTTGCGTAGACTTGCGTCAGCAGACTATAGAATGTAGTAGGTCGTATCAACTTGCCTTTATGAGCACCTAATTGAAAACACCATTTACGAACACCTACTGCTTTCTAGCTTCATAGTTATTTAGTCCTTTGTTTGACATCGCTCGCGGGTATTTATGTGTGACTTCATGCATAAATAGATACGCCTGAAATTTACATCGCAAAGCTTTGCTTTCCTGGATAGGTGGCCGTCTGTTTTGATGGCTGATGATTTAAATGATTTAGATATAGTGAACATATTGACTGACAATCACCAGCTACCGTTTATAGATGTACTAGCGACCCGCCCCGGCTTGCTGCACGGGTGCAAAGCTGATACCAAAATATATTACAGAATGTCTTTGTATACTCGCATTAAAAATTACTAGCATTTAAAATTTAAAAAAAAAGTCCCGGTAAAAAGTAAAGGATAGAAATTGATTATTGTGGGTTATCCCTAAGAGATAAACATAATATCATCGCGGACTTTTTTGTAGACCTTTTTAAGGTATACAATATTTAGTACATTATTTTGATCTATCTCGTAGAGTTCAGCCAGCGTTTGCAATGTAAGCGCAAAAAATGTGTTTATTTACGACTTCATATTAGAAATCTTAATATTATCAGTGGTTCTCTAATATATTAAGCATGTAATTATAAATATCCTTCTTCCTAAATCACTCTATCTATTAAAAATACCGCATCGAAATCCGTTGTGTAGTTTTAAAGATATAAGCATACATACAGACGCGGAAAGCGGGAAGCGACTTTGCTTTATACTATGTAGTGAAGTTTCCCTGATACCAGGATTTAAAAAAATGGATTTTTCAAATTCCCTATTCATAACCCCTTACGCACCAAGACAAATATACCCTCCAAACTTCAAGTCTACGATCAGCGTTTTAGTCTACTCCCACGCTTTCCTATTCGCGCTGAATAAGTACGTTTGAAACCAGGCGGAACTTTCGAGCCGTGAAAAGTTATATGGGGGTCAAGGCTTCTCAAAAGTGCGGGCGGGGCGCGGAGGTAGAAACTCATGTTCGCACCTCCAAGCTCACAAAAGTTTTAATAATGTAACCTAAGGTATCAAAAATTTGCTTATAATCTTCATTAATACACCCGTACAAACAATTTTGTGTTCTCTTTATTTACGCAACACAGAGTAAAATATCAATGTTTAAATAGTATGTACTTTTGGTGACAATACATAGTGATCCATAGAGTTAACAGGAAAACTACATTCTTCCCCATATAGGGCACCAGGTAGCTATGAAGGAGTACACCGCCGGCCTCTCAGGCAGGCAGTAGCCGAGACTCTCGAGCAGAGACGGCGTATTCACCACCGAGGTGTGGAAGTCCTTGAAGTTGATCACGCCGTCCAGGTCCCGATCCATCCGTTTCAGCATGATATCTACAAATTCCTGTAAAAGTTTATTGGTATAGCATTCCAGAATAGATAACGCTGGGTTATTAGTAATGCTGGGGCTACATTATCGGGCTATGGTGAACTGTTCGTGTTGTGTAAAAGGTATAACCATGTCGGGAGATTCGTCACGGGTTAGACAAAGTCCAAATCCCAATAACGTAGTCACAGCATTAAAGTCAAAGTTCATAATGTTGAATTAGCTTCTTAACATCATGAGCCTACTTGTAAATAAATTGTTTTCTTTGTTATGTTTATAGATCCCATAAAAATTGTGAAAATGTAAAATAAGGTACACCCGTGTGAATCCAGGGCCGTAGCTAGTATTTTAAAATGTTGTTTGCATGTTATTCATAAAAAAATATTTAAATCATATTATATACTAGCCGACCCGTGACAGACTTTGTCCTGCCCAAATTTCAATAGTCGCATAGAAAAAAACACTTTCATTAAACTACAAATGTTTTCCCAATAAACCTTGTCCTGATAAAATTAATTACTTAACTAATTTTGCATTTATAATATTATTAGGATATTATCAAACCGAAAAGTATCATTATGGAGCCATTTCAAGTTAACCGCAGATAGCTGCAGTAATAAACTAGCTGACACGGCGAACTTCGTACCGCCTATAAATTATGGGTTCCTGATCCATTTAAACATACATTCGAAATTTCAACCAAATCGGTCTAGGCGTTTAGTAGGAATTATCTTCTATACTTATAATAAATCTGTAGAGAGGTCAATTCTGTACATGAAATATATTTCCAAAATTACTATCAGGGGGTGATTAGGGATCGATACTGATGCCAAAAATGCAATCAGTAAAATTTTTGTCTGTCTGTCTGTCTGTATAACCGTTATAGAAACAAAAACTACTTGACGGATTTTAACGAAACTTGGTACAATTATTTTTCATATTCCTGAGCTGGTTATAGTATACTTTTTATCACGCTGCAATCAATAGGTGCAGAGCAGTGAAGGAAAATGTTGGGAAAACGGGAGAAGTTACGCCATTTTTTAAGCTTCCGTCGCGTGTGCAACCTTAAAAGTTAAAGCTACACAGATATCATGTATGACGGAAATGTTCTCCTTAAAATTATATAAAAAATATCCCACGACAGCATATGTCTATCTTTTATGGTTGACTCACAATAACACGTGTAACTCCCGATAGCTTAGCAGTTCGAAGCTTTCTGATTATATTTGTCTACTCTTACGTTTATAACACTCTCAGTCATCCCTAATTAAAAACGCACACGCACAGGCAGGCGGCTTGCTTGGCACCTAGAGGCTAGCGAGTCACCTAGCGAGTAGCTTCGTAAAACGAACATTCTCGAACGTTCGCAACCGGCCTAGCAGCTAGGCGTCAAACGCGCAGTTCGGCCGGTCGCGAACGTTCGAGAAAAAAAAATCATCAATAATTGTCTAATGACAAAAAAGCTGTGAAAAAAAAACGTTACGTTCTGTAGTATATTTAGTATCAGCATTGCACCCGTGCGAAGCCCGGGCGGGTCGCTAGTTATTTAATAAGATTAAAAAACAACTTGTTGCATTTGCTCCTAACGAGTGAAGGTTGCTTGCTTACAGTATAAAATGCAAACGAACATGCTACGAAAGCGAATTTCGAAGAGAATTTAGTAATGCGCGTCACCGTGAATGACATAATAATACGTTGTAACTGCAAAATATATTTTTTAAACAAGCTTTTAAAATAACTAAAAAACCCGTGTTGGCTGAGTGGGAGGTAATTCGACTTTAATTTTCAAGGTCGTGGATTCGAATCCCGGAGTGCATCTATGGATTTTTATGTTCTAAAAATATATATGTGCATCAAAGCACGTGCTCGAAACGGTGAAGGAAAACATCATGAGGAAACCAGCGGCGATGGGCTTGCAATCTGTCACGTATGGAATGCTAACTACTGTGCATGTGCCAAATTTAATGTATGGACGTGTCTCTGACCAATACCTCTAGACATCTTCAAGGATCTAAACGCCTGGAGATCTGAGAGGATGTCTATCGTACTTGGGGATTATGGTCGTGAACCATGTTTTGTTGGACTACCTAACTCCTTCAGTTATTTTTAACGATCCGAGCGCTTGGAAGAGATCTGATCTGAGTGGATGTGTACC
The DNA here is from genome assembly GCA_912999785.1 of Hydriomena furcata. Taxonomy (NCBI): domain Eukaryota; kingdom Metazoa; phylum Arthropoda; class Insecta; order Lepidoptera; family Geometridae; genus Hydriomena; species Hydriomena furcata. Next base: position 10,620,773 of record OU538821.1, read on the forward strand.
GTAATTGGGGATTACTGTTGTCAACCTACATTTCGTTCCTGTTTCGTATAAAGTAAAAGAGACAGCAATAGTTTTAGAGATGTAAAAATAGGTTTTTAGATTAGTTTTATTGCCAGCAGATTTTACCTTTGGAAACCGAGAAGAAAGCAGCTGTTTCTAACTAGCAGTCCGCTCCGACATTGCACGGGTTTTTATATACTAATGTTTATATGGCTAATTTTTTCACACCTTGGGTTGCATTATTAAAGTTTTAGTAGGGATCCCTATTTTTACTAGTAACACATAATAATGCCTAACCCTCGTATTCAAGAACGACACTATGAGAACACGCACCCACAGTGGACGAAATCTTTTTTCGTAAAAATCACTTTATATGTTGTGCGACACTGCATACTAGAGGCACATTTTCGTGTGCCTCTAGCCAAAGTTGAGCTCTAATGGCACACGGTAGCGTGCGCCATAGTGCCGCTCAACACATAAAGTGATGTTTATGAAAAAAGCTTTCGTCCACTGTGGGTGCGTGTTCTCATAGTGTCGTTCTTGAATACGAGGGTATGTTACTCAGAAATAATGTAGCATTCTAATGGTGCAATATTTTATTGAAAACAGTCCAGTTTTTCGCTACAAATATACAAAAAAAAATTATTAGTATAGATAATTATAGACTAGTGAAAACCCTTCGCGACTTAATTATCGTGAAGTTATTTTCAAAGAGAATTCAACCCGCACTCTAATAGTGTGAATTTTGGGAATTACTTTCTTAGCGCTTCTTTACAGAACAAAAGGAATACACCTTCCAAATTTTTGGTTTCTAAGACCCACCACTGGTCCCATCAGTCAGTCAGTAAAGGAAGAGTTTTATATATTCAGTAGATAATTGAGCATGGCAACTCCAAGATTATACATTTACCTCATCTTGAAATCCACACCCTAAAGTAATTTCTTATCTACTTTACCGTGGTCTAATCGTTTTCTCGGATGATCGTGCTAGTTAAGAAAACAGGCCATGTGCGAGTCGAAATTGCGTACGGAGGGTTCCGTATCATTATCCATAAGAAACGGCAAAAAATTACGTTTGTTGTATGGCAGCCCCACTTAAATATTTATTTTATTCTGTTTTTAGTATTTATTGTTTAACGGCAACAGAAATACATCATCTGTAAAAATCAACTGTCGAGCTATCACGGTTCATGAGATACAGCCCTGTAACAAACAGACGGACAGATGGACAGCGAAGTCTTAGTAATAGGGTCCAGTTTTTACCCTTTGGGTACGGAACCCTTAAAAGTAGATGACAAATTGAAACCCTAATGAAAAAACCCGCAGTGGATTCCAGCAGTTCCATCTAGGTTAGTCTAATTTAGCTACGATCTAATCAAAATTATATTCGCCGTGTTCCAACTAGCGCTAAGTTACCTACTGCAGAGCATTAAGGCCCTGTATGTCGACGATTGCTCTTTTTCGAAACGAAAAAAGAAATACTTCTAAACATGCCACATCTCCTATTTTTATAAATATATTACTTCTGGTTCCTACCTAGATTTCTATTAAGCTGAAAACATAATAGCAGAAACTTTTCACGATAAAGATATTATTTCAAAATGATACGTTTTAGAATTTATGATCGAAATACTTTGATACCTACTATTAAGATCAACTCGTGATTTATTGTTAACGATAGGTAATATGTAGATCTAGATTTCTACTAAGATAGGTTTTTGATAAGTAATTATACATAATTTATATCATTAATTTATTCGAAAAGCAAAGGCGGACCACGCGCCGCCCATGGATCAGTACCACCGTGACTACTGTCAACGTCAGACGTGTGTTTGTCGTCATTGCAGCGGTCGGTAGGATTATTTATCGAAGTGATTAAAGATGGGTTAATCTTTATTCACATATATACTATACATTATAAAAATAGGAGATGTGGCTTGTTCAGAAGTATTTCTTTTTTCGTTTCGAAAAAGAGCAATCGTCGACATACAGAGCCTTAAAGTAGATTGCGTAAAATTTCAACTTTATTCCTTCACGTAATTGTTAGATCAGTTGGTAGTAGTTCTGCCTTCTGCGCTGTAAGTTGTAGATTCGATACCCACTCAGGAAAAACGTTAGTGCAATGAACATAGATGCTTGTTCTGAGTCTGGGTGCTATCTAAATAAAAACGCGTAACAAGTGGATATCCGTGATCTTTGCCTACTACGTGATTTTATGTAGGTGTAGTGTAGGCCTTATAACTTATGACAGTCAAATTTCAATAATCGAATAGAAAAGACTGAATGTTTTTAGTCTGTGATGTCATATTTGTTGCACACCAGCGCCATCTGTACAGAAATCATCCTAAAGTAGTCTATTATTTATTCGGGCATTTTAACTACATCTACAGCAAATTTCAACTTAATCCGTTTTGTCGTTTAGGCCTGATTGAGGAACAAACATACATACAAACTCACAAACTTTCACATTTAAAATATTATTAGGACGTATGTTTAAATCACTTGTGTTACTGACTGACTGATCTATCAATGCACAGCCTAAACTAATCCTAAAAACTTGAAATTCTATGAAAGAAATTCGCATAATTCAACCCCTAAGGGAGTTCAGTGAGGGTTGAAGTCTATTTGAAAATACCCACACGTGAAGGCAGTCGCGAGGGATTCCGATAGTAATGGATGTAAATTATATAATATTGCGTTTTTTTATCGTTTAGGAGAGATTTTAAATTTTTTAAAGTAGTCTATTATTTATTCGAGCATTATTATCTTAATCTACAGCAAATTTCAACTTAATCCGTTTTGTCGTTTAGGCCTGATTGAGGAACAAACATACATACAAACTCATAAACTTTTATAATATTAGCATTAATAATATTACTCGCAGCTCGCCTCGGCTTCGCACGGGTGGTACCTGGATAAAAAGTAGCCTATGTGTTATTCTGATGTATAAGCTATATTACTGTAAAGTTTTATTTTAATCTGTTTAGTTGTTTTTGAGTGAAAGAGTGAATTCACTCACTCACTCAAAAACTTTCGCATTTATAATATTAGTAGGATTATAAGTATTATCTTAGTCATCTTGTTTCCGTAGTAAAGTTTTGGTTAGTTTGGGCAAAGCTGTGTAAAATATTAGCTTACGACGTTCGACGTTTCAAAACAAATAAAATCACAAGATCACTTTGAAAAGTCTTTGAAACTACTCGTAGGTGAATCAAATAGAAAGTTATTTTCCGTACGTGTAAAGTTGAAACGGAGCGTGCAGTCGAAGTTGGTGAGAAAGCCACACGCGAACAAAGATTAACTTCTGTTCGCGTTATTCTCTTAGTTATTCTCTAATAAAAACCTCTGATGTTCACACGGAGCTGGAGCTAGTGGTAAAGTTTACTAAGCCGAGGATGCAATAGACAACAATGTTCAATAATAATCCTTATCCTCATACTCGTATATACAATGTACATGTATAAAAAGGTACAAAAATAAGTTTAGTTTGTCTGTTACATCCTCACACCTAAGCCGCTGAATAGATTGCGATAAAATTTAAGGAGATAATTTGCATTGTGAGGATCCTTCCTCATAGGCTATCTTTTGTCCCTAAAAACCTGAAGTAGTGGGAGGGAGTAGGAGAACCCATCATTTATCAAGTTATGGATATGAAAAACCGGCCAAGTGCGAGTCGGACTAGCGCACGAAGGTTTCCGTACATACTCTATAAAAAACGCAAAAAAAAAACACGTTTTTTTATGGGAGCCCCACTTAAATATTTATTTTATTCTGTTTCATAATCTGTGAAAATTTTAACTGTCTAGCTATTACGGTTCTTGAGATACAGCCCTGTGGCAGACAGACGGATGGACATACCGACAGACGGACAGCGAAGTCATAGTAATAGGGTCCCGTTTTTACCCTTTGGGTACGGAACCTTAAAAATCATATTGAGGCTTTTACTAAGCAGTATAGAATAACGTGTGTCACGGCAAGGATGTTTAGTTAACCTTAAAAAGAAGCCATCCTTTCAGTTCTGTAGGCGCTCAAGATTTTTTTTTAAATCACTAAGTAGGTGAAAATAAATGAAAAAAATTGTTTGAAAAACAGTGTTGAACCGATTTTGTTGAAATTTGACCCTGACATAGCGTTGTTAACGCGGATGAAGTCACGGACAACAGTTAGTAAAAATATCACATACGTAACAGATGTAAAAGAGTAAAATCAAGACTGCCTAAATGTACCTCTATTATGCCTATATGAAGGACTCGTATAATTAAAACTATCGTTAATAATTTTGAATAGAAATACGGCTAATTACCACGTTTATGTACCTACCATTGATCGCGGTCAAAGCCGTGTTGGCCGAGTGGGAGGTACATCGACTTTCAATTTGAAGGTCGTGGGTACGAAACATGGCGTGCATCAATGGATTTTTCTGTTAAAAAAGTTATATGCGCATCAAAAACACGTGCACAAAACGGTGAAGGAAAACATCGTGAGGAAACCAGCTAGCATTCTTATTAGCGGCGATGGGCTTGCAACCTGTCACGTATGGAATGCTAACTACTGTCAAAACTAGTATTCTACCTACATAACGTTTCAACTTTGTATCTTTGTGGTCATCCATCTGACAGAATCTAAAAAAGACTGAACGAGTAGGTAAATAAAATACAACTTGGAAAACTATAAGCTACGTATAAACAAGTTTCAAATACTGACTAATTTAACGATTCTTCTGAGCACTCGAGTAGAAAGATAGCTTTTGAATGGGGTACTTATTAGTTTCAAAACTTTTATTTTATTTTACCTTAGAACTTTTAGAGATCCTACTAAAATAAATAATAGCTATACGTTAAAATAATAATATCTTCTCATTCTTCCTAATAATATTATATAAGCGAAAATTTGTGAAAAGATAATTATAATATACTAGCTGACCCGTGCCCGCTTCGCTGGACAAAAAACATTTACAAATAAAACATACAAACAAACAAAAAAACAAATCGATATCTATTCTATATGTTGCCGAGGACTAATAGCTATATACCAAAAAAGTTTTATCAAAATCCGTCAAGTAGTTTTTGCGTGAAAGCCGGACAACAGACAGACAGACAAAAATTTCAAAAAGTTTTTCTTTGGCTTGTATTACTTGTATGAAGACCCCTAGAAGTATTTTTTTTTTGTTTTTATTTAATGTACAGAATTGAACTTTTCTACAGTTTTATTATATGTATAGATAGACTAGCGACCCGCCCCGGCTTCGCACGGGTAGCATGTTATTATACATATAAACCTTCCTCCTGAATCACTCTACCTATTAAAAAAAACCGCATCAAAATCCGTTGTGTAGTTTTAAAGATATAAGCAAACATACATACATACATACATACATACAAACATACAGACGCGGGAAGCGGAAAGCGACTTTGCTTTATACTATGTAGTGATATGTCTGTACCCTAATCAAACTTAATAGACCAAACTGACTATGATGAAATTTGCTGTATTATGTAGATAAAAAATCAGATAAACAGAAGGGGATACTTATAATCCAAAAAACAGTTCATTTAGTTTATAAAAAAAATGCAAAAAGGATGATTTTGGTATAGATGGCGCTGGTTTGCAAATAATTAGTCACCTCAGACCGAAATCATTCGAGTTAGCAACGCATTCTATTAAAAAGGTTGAATCCTAGTATTCGATTTTTTATTTTGTCAAAAAAGTTTGACATCTATTTGATTACCGAATGATACGCATTCTACCAAATTTTGGTAATTTATTTTATCAGGTGAAGGTTTTTTAGAGAAAAAAACGGTTTGTCGGGTTTGTTACACTATTTATAAAGAAAAAAGCAGGACCGATTTTTATGACTTTGGTTTTGTTGCCTTTGTCTTCGCCCCAAATAGCAGAATAACCATTTAAACTTTTTTAACATATTAATACACCCGTGCGAAGCCGGGTCGGACACCTAGTGTAGGATAAAGAACACGTTTTCAATATACATAGATTTCAAAACTAATAATAACTTACCTGGTTGCTTTGCTGTAACATTGAAGTTGTGGATAGTTTTGAACTATTGCATAGTTCGATTTTCAATAGGAATGTCGACTGTAAGCGGATTAGGGGGCAAATCAACATTTAGAGCCTATGCACACCACGTTTTTAGGGTTTCGTACCCAAAGGGTAAAAACGGCACCCTATTACTAAGACTTCCTTGTCCGTAAAAAACAGAATAAAATAAATATTTAAGTGGGGCTTCCATACAACAAACGTGATTTTTTTACCGTTTTCTTATAGATAATTATACGGAACCCTCCGTGCGCAATTTCGACTTGAACTTGGCCAGTTTTTTAAACGCGCCGTCGACGCGCGTTTGTTGCTATAAAGACGCGATACGCACGAAAGGTACAGGCTGCGTCTGACTTGCGTACCTACTTATCGCGTCTGTAACGCTAAAAACGCGCGTCGACGGCGCGTTTAAAAACGCAGTTTGCACAGACATTTAGAACAAACTTCCGAGCTTTCTACTACACGTATTTAACCCTGCAGGGGTCATTGTAAAGGTCTTTGTCCAGTCTTGAGCCGAAATTATCCAGTAGTGTATCACGGAATTAGTTTAGCGGGATATGAAGTGGCAATCTTGCAGACTGATGAAACTAAAGTGATACGACGAACACGCTCACGCCTGACAATTCAATTAGTACTCATCTGGCTTGGGGTTTTGAGCAAGTATAGTGTAAGCAAAGAGAAGTAACAATTTTACTAGCCAAACTATTTCCGAGGTACCCAGCACTCATGAAATCACCGACCCGCGACAGACGTTGTCCTGTCCAAATTTCGATAATCGCATAGAGTAACTCACGTTGCTATGACGACTGATGTCAACACGGATGTCAGATTTTTTGCACACCAGCGCCATCTAAACCAAAATCATTCTAGTTTTACGTATTTTAAAGTAGTTTATATTTTTATCGGGCATTATATCTACATCTACAGCCAATTTCATCATAATCCGTTTTGTCGTTTAGGCCTGATTGAGGAACAAACATACATACAAACTCACAAACTTTCACATTTATAATATTATTAGGATTAGTGGAAATCCTCGCGATTTTAGTCACTTGAAGTGTCCCGCTGAACCCTTTGAGGTTGAAATTCGGGAATTCCTTTTTTGGTGAACACCTATACACCAAAATAAATACATCAGCCAGTTTAGGCTGTGCTTTGATAGGTCAGTCAGGCAGTCAGTCAGCAACCCAAGAGTTTTATATATCTACTCGTATATAGAATAATTAAAGAGGAGATTACTTTCAAACATGAACAACTTTTAAAACCTAGCGCTACTGTTAGGGTATTTATTTTCTTTAACTAATTCCCATATTCTCAGTTGAAACCTCGAAATATCTCCACCTCGACTCGACCTCGAAACCGTGTTTTGCCTCTAGGCGAGGATCAACCAGAGGCAAACTCGAGGCAATTTTCTTCAGTCTTCAGTCAACAGAACTGTCAACGCAAGGTACCTCGAGATATACCTTGACATTTCTCGACAGATTCTGAACGACCTATGCGTGTGACAGTTTGTTTGATGAAAATCTTCTCGGACTGATGACATATATGACGTAATTGAGGAACCTCCAAAATATCGATTTATGATACCAAACATGAGGTACTTTTCAAGGTAACGTTCGAGGGGTCTCGAAAGAGTTTGAGTCAAGGTAGAGTCTAGGTTACAACTAAGAATATGAAGTATCGGTTTCCATCTCTACCTCTTGAGTTATTGTCATGAAGCTTGCACTAAGGTTATTAATCTGTTAAATATTAGCTGCTCGAGGCGATTTTTGTACGGTACATCCCTAATGTAGATTTTATGCAACATTTTGTTAGCTTAGGTTACATGTTGCAACTTTTGTAGGGACTTTGAAAATAAAATATTGCCCATTCTACTCGCCGATAGTTTAGCTTTTAGTCTAGTAATTATTGAGTTTATTCATTACAAAAACATAATGAATGTTGTCAGACATTTGTTAAAACTTTTGTAATATTTCGTTTACAACTGGTTGCTTTCCACATTTACAATTTCCCTTATTCCAAAAAGCTTTTCATACTAACTTGATAGAACTTTATCTTATGAAGAAATAGTTTGTTTGTACAAGTAATGCCATCTCCCGGATTTCCCGCGCCATTTTTGCATTAGGCAGAGCCAACTTATTAGCTATCCCGATTTAGAAAAGTCCACTAGAGGGTGCCACGGACGGAAAATCTAATATATAAAATTATCGTGTCACAGTGTTTGTAACCAAATTCCTCCGAAACGGCTTGACCGATTGTTATGAAACCTTTTGTGTATATTCAGTAGGTCTGAGGGTATTTTTTATACCCCTAAGTGATAAGGGTGGCGTAAAGTTCAGGAAAAACGGACGTACATATGACTAACCCCTATAGGCATCTTCAAAGAACAGAGCGCCAGGAGATCTGAGGGTGCCTACAGTAGGTACTTCGGTATAAAAGTCATGAGCATACTTATTTTTAAATATCTTCGTCAAAGTTTAGCGTCGTTAGCTAAAAAAAATGCATCAAATATACCAAACATAATTTTAGTACAAAATCAGAAAAAAAAACAACAAAAATAGCATCTGGCCCATGAGGGGATCGAACCCGCGACCTTCGCGTTATTAGCACGACGCTCTAACCAACTGAGCTAATGGGCCTGTGAAGAAGAGACTGTATTTTTAGCTCCGCTCAAAACTTTTAGCGTAGACACGCAAACCATTACAGTAAAATAAAATGTTTTAACCAATGATTTGTGCACACTCAGTTACATACCATGTGCAGTTGCAAATACAGTGTCCCACATATTAGTTTAAAATTCTAGGGATTCAAAAAACACCCCTTTAATGTGACGCGACATAGACTTTGTGCTGTGTAAATTCCAATATATTTGATCCTTAGATAAAAAAAATATAACTCAGTTTTTCCCGAATTTTTCAAGTATACAAAGTATTTTCCAAAAAAAAAACTTTCACGCAAAGCCTTGTATAAAAGATTGTTTTCTCCTTAGATCCTAAAATTTCATATGTTTATTTCAATATATATAAACATCGTGAGGAAACCAGTTAGTGTTCTTATAAGCGGCGATGGGCTTGCAACCTGTCACGTATGGAATGCTAACTACTGCAAAATGTGGGCAACGAAACATACATAGTAATATTATGGTAATAAAAACACTATAAATAGGATCACGACTATAATCCTCAAGTACGGTAGACATCTTCTTAGATCTCCAGACACTCAGATCCTTAATAATGTCTATGAGGGTAGTCGCAGGTACGTCCAAACATTACATTTTACAATATGGGGAACTGTTGGTTGATAAAATGATAAGATGATTCATAAATCAACTACTTCAAAGGAAAATTTAATTTGCCTACATCTATATATCTATACATATAATAAAACTGTAGAAAAGTTCAATTCTGTACATTGAATAAAAACTAAAAAAAATACTCCTAGGGGCCTTTATACAAGTAACACAAGCCAAAAAAAAAACATTTTGAAATTTTTGTCTGTCTGTCTGTCTGTTGTCCGACTTTCACGCAAAAACTACTAGACGGATTTTGATAAAACTTTTTTGTTATGTAGCTATTAGTCCTCGGCAACATATAGGCTATAATTTATTTTGATGATTGGAATAACAGATGTGACACTATTTGTCGACCAGCGAAGCGGGCACGGGTCAGCTAGTACATAAATAAAACAAACTTAATACGAGTAATATTTTTTAAATAGAAATACGGCTAATTACCACGGTTTTTCTTGTATTGCTGACGCCGATCTGCCGTTGATCGCGGTCGCGGGCGATGTTCATGATGAAGAGCATCTGAATTTTCTCAAAATGTCAGCAATACAATAAAAAACGTGGTAATTAGCCGTATTTCTATTCAAAATCATTCGAACTAATTTACAAAAAATGCCATCTCTTGGTAAGTCGTAAGTTTCCACGCAAAAGCGAAATCCTTGAACCCAAACAAGCTAGCGTTCCCGCTCCGGGAAAGGTGGTTTTTCCCGACAACCGTCCATGGTTTTAACTTGAATCCAGTAGAGGGTGCCTCAATTTAGTAGTTACTTTATAAAATTTCTAATAAATTTCAAAAAGTCATACAATTTTATGTATAATGCTAAGTAAAATATCAGGGTAAAAAAAAAACGAAAACTAAATTCAAAAGAATCTCATCACTCTGTGACAGCGATGAGATTCTTGGGCCTATGAGGGATTTGAACCCCCGACCTTCACGCTAAATACCTTAACGCAACGCTCTTACCAACTGAGCTAACAGGCCGATTATGAGATGCATTGAAACGATGCATCGCTTTCAGGTTTTAACCGTGTTGGTCGAGTGGGAGATACCTCGACTTTCAATCAGAATGTCGCGAGTTCAAATCCGGGGAAGCGTCAATGGATTTCTCTGTTCGAAAAAATTATATGCGCATTAAAACACGTGCTAGATAACAAATAACAATTTTGACTAAACATTAAACGGACAAAGATATATGGCAACAAATACAACGAAGTACAACGACGACTTAATTCTTTCTACATGGGACTATTAGGAGCCAGTTAGCAGAATTTTTTGCTACGTAATAAATTTTTGTCCTTTTAGTATTTTGAAATAGATTTCACTTCAATTAACTAATACCAATACTAAGACTAAGATGGACAATAACAAGTTAACTCAGAATGAGTTTATCTAGTTGATGCTTTTCTTGCCGGATAGTTTCATTTTTAATTATTTGTGTTAATAAAATAATAAAAGTTCTACACATTACTAATTATCACTACATAGTATAAAGCAAAGTCGCTTTCCGCTTCCCGCGTCTGTATGTAATATGTATGTATGTATGTTTGCTTATATCTTTAAAACTACACAACGGATTTTGATGCGGTTTTTTTTAATAGATAGAGTGATTCAGGAGGAAGGTTTATATGTATAATAACATGCTACCCGTGCGAAGCCGGGGCGGGTCGCTAGTATAGATATATTTGTATCTTTATTTGTATTGTTAGAATCTAATAACCTAAAAAACTACTGTATCAAATTTAGTAAATCTCTCACTTATCAAAAATTACATTATCAGTGAGTAAAATGGGTCATAAATTATTTTCTAAAAAAATTTGAGATCACTACCAAAATGCAATAATGTAACTTAGGGTATCAAACTTTTGCCTTTTATCTTTATTAGTACACCGGAGTAAGCAGCTAATCTATACATATTAATGAGAGGAAATCATTTTGCATTTTTGTATGTTTGTACGAATAACTCAAAAACTACAAGACCGATTTAAAAAAATATTTTATCATTATAATGCTATATTATCTCTGAGTAACATAGGCTCTATTTATTTCAATAAAAAATAGGGATCCTTACTAAAACATCAATAATGTACTCCAGTGCAACGTGCGACGCCGCGCCCCGGGTCAGACTGCTAGTGTGCAATAATGAGATTATAAATCCATCTAACAGTTTATGCGCCTCGCAAATTTCCGTCTATGTTTAGACGAAAGTTTGCAGTTTGCACTACATATTCAGACCAATATTTAACCTAGAGTTGCTGAGGCCTGAGCACGTACGATTATCGTATGGTTAAGGTATCGTCGAACGTATCTAAAAGGAATTTATTGTGCTGACGTTTTAACGATACCATACGATCTCGAAACGGGTTGAAGGTATACAGAGGCACTTTATGTACCATCTATCTTACAGAGATAAACTAGCAAATAAAGTGTAAGGCTACAAAAAAGACTTATACACTACAATATGACCGCTTTATCTTGCCGTGGTACAAATATATCTCTTTTTCTTGCATAGGGTCTTTAATGGAAAAATAAATAGCATTGAAATTATATAGTTTAAGTATTGCCGCACCGTCTTGTTGGCCTAGAATTAAGGTTTTTAATTTGTTTAGTTTGCCTGCACGAACAAATCTCGATAAGCACTCCATTTTGCCAAGAATCTGTGGGCAGTATTTATATTTTAAAAACAAGCAATTTGGACCTAACAGACTCTGTACCAAAATTTAAAGAACGATTAAAAGAGCTTTGTCTTGCTTCATGTCTCGTATAGATAATACTAGCGACCCGCCCCGGCTTCGCACGGGTAGCATGTTATTATACATATACACCTTCCTCCTGAATCACTCTATCTATTAAAAAAACCGCATCAAAATCCGTTGTGTAGTTTTAAAGATATAAGCATACATACATACATACATACAGACGCGGGAAGCGGAAAGCGACTTTGCTTTATACTATGTAGTGATATGTAACAGATAGGTACTCTCAACACAATTGGACTATGTTTTTTTATTCATTTATATTTCTCTTTAGATTACTATTTACCTTTTATATAATTATATATTTAATTTTTAGATATATATATCTTTTAGGTTGTTAAAAACTTTTCGCATGCTGTAATGCCCTATAATTGCACTTGGCATGAACTTTTCGTATAACTTTTTCTTGTATGAATGTGTACACCTGTGTTGGGTCTAATAGAAATAAAATAAAACGATATATGGTTCGTGCTTAGGGCCACTGCTAGTTACTGACTACCGAAGCGTGGTATGTCGGGCATTAGCATCATATTCGTACTATTTCGGAAACACAAAATTGCAGAGGTGCACAGATTTAACCGTATTGGTGGGCGTTGGTAGCTGCGACACAGTTTTAATAACTACTGTAGTTATCATCGTTCTTTCGATTAATTTGTACCTTATAACTTGTTCCGAAATAAACGATATATTATATTACCTAACCAAAATTATTAATGGGATTTATTATTCTCGATTGTAAATAAAGAAAACTTTTTGTTTACCTTAACAGCCTCCTCAACGTCATCGTCTCTTGAAGCCTTAGCCAGGGATTTTTTCATGCATTGGTACATCGTCTCGCGACGCAGGTAGCCCTCCCCGAGCAGATCATAACACTAGAATAAAGGAAATAGAATCACGACTGTATTTCCTAATTACGGCAGGCATCCTTTTCGATCTCTACGCGCTGAGATTCTTGAAGATGTCATTTAGCACATGCAGCAATACCTATGTTGATGCGCATATAAGTTTATTTACATAAAGTTTACATAAAGGGATTTGAACCCACGACCTTTGTATTGAAAGACGAGATACTCTTGAATATATGCTTCGTAATTATAATTTACCAAAACCAAAAATTGTGACCAGGCCTCTGTCGATGAATTGAAGATGATAAGATAAACTATAGCTAGCATAAAGTATGATCATGTAAGTATGTCTCGACTTGCAAGTTCATCAAAAAAGATTCGGAATTACAGTTACCGTAAATGCGTAAGTGATTCGCTCCTCTAGATCACCGCGGAGGTAGAGAGACATAGCCTTGGCGAAGGTGGCCATGGTGACAAAAGGTGATGTGCCGCGATCGAGCGCCACCATCACACGCTCCATCATGTACGAATCAGTCATGCCCAGACCAGTGTGTAAAACATCCCGAAAATGTGTTCTGAAAAAAATCCCAAGTATTGTAGACATCTTCAGAGATCTATAGATCTCTGAAGATGTCTCTGAAGATATCGTCAAGGAATTAAGCACCTATAGGTGCTTAATTCCTTGACGATATAAAGGGGTTAGTCAGTGATACATCCAAACATTACATTTGGCACGTGTCAATAAGGATTTTCCATAAAGCTCAGAATAACATAAGCTTTTGAATTTTACCAAATATTTAATCCCAATGTTTATTTTACTAAACTAAAAAAATTTACCGATACAAATTCGTCAGTTTACAGTAATATAGCTTTTCAAAGAAATTTTAAAAAAATACCCGTAAGAAATACATATTTTAAAATATTAGATCCAATATTGATCTTTGAAATATAATCAAAAACGAATATATAGTTCTAAAACTACAACATGGACGTGTATAAACTCTTGGGGTTCATAGGATATCAACCCCATGAGTGAAGGTGACAAGGTGTCGTGGTCAAGGTGAAAACTAGGGTGAATTGAGCTCTGAGGCCAGTTCATATGTTGTCTCTATGTTACCCGTATCTTAGTGAATGTATCAATGTTCTTACATCTAAGCGAGGTTGCGGGTACGTCTGAGATATAAATAAAACAACCGGCCAAGTGCGAGTCGGACCCGCGCACGAAGGGTTCCGTACCATTATCTATAAAAAAAGCAGAAAATTTAATTTGTTGTATGGGAGCCCCACTTAAATATTTATTTTATTTTGATTTAGTATTTGTTGTTAAAGCGGCAACAGAAATAAATCATCTGTGAAAATTTCAACTGTCTGGCTATCACAGTTCATGTGATACAGTGACAGACAAATAGAAGGACAGACAGACGGACAGTGAAGTCTTAGTAATATGGTCCCGTTTTTACCCTTTAGGTACGGAACCCAAAATCATAAAAGAGTATGATATTATTGCATCTATCTTTGCAATGTGACCTACCTTGATATTAAGTCAGATGCAGCAGGTTTTTCGTCGCGTTTCTGAATTTTGAAAAAGATCACCATTATCTCTGAAAAAAATTAATGTGCCAAATATAATGTATGGCCGTGCCGCTGACTCCCCCACAAGACATCTTCAAAGGATCTAAGCGTCTGGAGATCTGAGAGAATGTCTACCGTACTTGGGGATTACAGTCGTGATAATATATTATATTTTTTTTACCTCCTTGTAATAAATAATAATGTTGATAAACTAAGTTTTTTTTTACCTATAATATCCCACTGCTAGGCAATTATCTTCCCCATTTTTATCGAAGCTTTGCGATCGATGTAATTTGTATATCTCGGAAAATTGAAAGAAGCCAGTTCAATTCTACCATTAAAAAAAAACCAAGGAAACCAATACACGAAAGTTCTATTGTAACATAACAATGCACACAACACAGAAACACATTTGAAGCAATTATTACCGCAAAATTAACGCCTCAGGGCGTACAATTTGAAATTTCCTACACAGTTATTTAATTTAAAATTAACATTGGCTTGCGCTTTTGCTCTCTGCTTATGACAGAATTTAAAGAAACAAATGTACAAAATAGAGTTTTTTAATTAATTTAAAAATACAAAACTATCTACCTTATCCTAATAATATTATAAATGTGAAAGTTTGTGAGTTTGTAAGTATGTTTGTTCCTCAATCAGGCCTAAACGACAAAACGGATTAAGTTGAAATTTGCTGTAGATGTAGTTAAAATGCCCGAATAAATAATAGACTACTTTAAAAAATTACAAACATCCCCAAAACAATAAAAAAACACAAAAGGGATGATTTCTGTATAGATGGCGCTGGTGTGCAACAAATCTGACATCACAGACTAAAAACATTCAGTTTTTTCTATTCGATTATTGAAATTTGACAGGACAACGTCTGTCACGGGTCGGCTAGTATTTATATAAAACTCTTGCGTTACTGTCTGACAGACTGACTGATCACTCAACGCGCAGCATAAACCATTGCTCCTAGAGAACCTTGAACTTGGGAGGGTGTCTTAATTTTAGTGTGCGTAGAGAAACGTCTTAGGAAATTACGCTTATTCCTCGCGGCCAAGCCTAGAAACATATACAGCTTGGGGCCCATATTTTTTTCGATGGTTTTTTCCTAAATGCTATGTATAGATATCTGATTATATATACATATATATATGTCTGTTCTGTTGTCTTTGTTATTTGCATTGTTTTTGTCATTTTTATATTTTGTACTTATTATTTTTTGACATTTTCACATTTCTTCATAATTCATTTTATCTATGACATTCCTATTGACATGTAAAAATGAATAATTATTTATGTAGGTATCTAGTACGAGTAATTATTTTTAATAAAGTTTTAAATGATTGGATATAATATAATGTATAAATAGTTAGTGTAATTGGTCTTGTACCGTGCTAATTATGTATAAATAAATAAATAAATATCCAGTGTGATGCCGATCGAACAAGGTGAAGTCTCAAACAATATAATAGTTAAGATTCTTGATAGGTGTAGTGAGGTTGAAGTCTGTTTTAAAATAACTTCACGAGCACGGTAGTTGCTTTTATAAAATGCTATGATTTTGTAATTACTATTTTTCTTATGTATGTTTATGAAATGAACATATACCAAGCTTTTGCAGAAGATACCAGTTTTAATAAAACATCGAATGAGTTTTCTATTGGAAATAAATATATATAAGCGCATTAACTTGCGATAATGTAGCGGACAACATCAAAGGCTAAGCAGGTAGTATTCTTATGAACGACTAGCGACCCTCCCCGGCTTCGCACGGGTAGCATGTTATTATACATATAAACCTTCCTCCTGAATCACTCTATCTATTAAAAAAAACCGCATCAAAATCCGTTGTGTAGTTTTAAAGATATAAGCAAACATACATACAGACATACAGACGCGGGAAGCGGAAAGCGACTTTGCTTTATAATATGTAGTGATGATAGCCTTGGACGAGCTTCTGACTATGCTCTTTAAAAATAACTTAATGTTCGGAGCACTTCGAGATCTGAGATGTCTTTCGTACATAGACACGGGTTTCAGTCGAGACTCCAATTTAATTTAGAAGTTTTAAATCTAAAAAGCCACTTCATTATTAGAAAACGAGTTTATTTTTTTCCAACAGCGAAGTAAAAGATTAGTATTTTAAGTCGATAACATAATACCATCTAATTTTTTTATTGACTCATCATTATGTGATAAAAATGAGGCCTCTTATAATTACAGTATTTTCAATACTATAATAATAATCTTCCTTTATTGTTTGTTTCTACAATCCTCTGGTTCGTAAAATTGCCTGTCAAACGCAGTCAGACGCAAGGTCTTCAGACTCGCGTACGTATTGCGTCTATATCACTACAAACGCGCGTCGAAGGCGCGTTAAAGAAACGCGGTGTGCATAGGCACTAACTTGATCAGAACCGGACTGATAGCACTATTAGTATTTCAAGTCTATACTAATATTATAAAGAGGAAAGATTTGATTGTTTGTTTGTTTGCATCGAATAGGCTCCGAAACAACTGGGCCGGTTTTTAATCATCAAAATCTTACATTATCTCTGATGAACATAGGCTATAGATTATTTTCAAAAACGTTATGTTGATCCGTATGAAAACTTCGATCGTGTCGAATCCAACGTGTGAAAAAAATAAAAATAAAATCTTTATATCGCGTTTGCTGCAGAAAATATTAATAACTAGCTGACCCGTGCCCGCTTCGCTGTGCGTAAGACATTTCTAATACCATCGTTGACTTTTTTGTAGACGTTTTTAAGGTGTACAATACTGTAGTACATTATTTTGATATATCTCGTGGGGTTCAGCCAGCATTTGCAATGTAAGCGCAAAAAAATGTGTTTATTTACGACATCACATTAGAAACCTCTAAAATTAACAGTGTTTCTCTACTATATTATGCATGTATTATACATATAAACCTTCCTCTTGAATCACTCTGTTTATTAAAAAAAACCGCATCAAAATCCGTTGTGTAGTTTTAAAGATATAAGCAAACATACATACAGACATACAGACGCGGGAAGCGGAAAGCGACTTTGCTTTTTACTATGTAGTGATGATATAAACCTTCCTCTTGAATCACTCTGTTTATTAAAAAAAACCGCATCAAAATCCGTTGTGTAGTTTTAAAGATATAAGCAAACATACATACAGACATACAGACGCGGGAAGCGGAAAGCGACTTTGCTTTATACTATGTAGTGATAGAGCAAAGCGACGTACTACAGTTTTATAGAAGACGTCAATATCTACAAAAAAATGTGTATAATACTATATATCTAACTATTAGGGATACCTATTAAAACTTCGATAATGTAACCCAAGGTGTAAAAAAAATAGCCATGAAATCATTAATACATCCGTGCGACGCCGGAGCGGACTGCTAGTTTACAATAAAATGTACACACGTAAACGCACACAAGTAAAGTGTTGTTATATTTATTTACTCTCACACATTTAATCAATTATTTTTTGTGGAGGAGCGTTCATTTGACCTAGGTAACAAATTAAAACTTACGTTCTAACTCATCGAATGTGAAATGTGTTTCCTTTTGTATTTCAATCCATAGAGCACCGTTTTTCTTCCGAAAACGGATTTCTTCCATGGGATCCAAGGCCGAGTCTAGAGATACAGACATGGTTTCAACTTTTGTTCAATCTGATATGATATTTAACTATTATATATATTTATTGTAGAATTTAATATTTGTACGCGTATTAATTTTGGATACAAAATTAAATAAACGTTTTGACATATTTTTGACAAAATGACAGTGGTTTTGTCATTTTTAGCCTTAAGAAGTTCGAGGTTCATGGTTGAGAGAATCCACGTTCCTAATACAAAGAGGTAGATAACTTTGATTCCTACTTGATTTCTTGTATTATTCTCGACTAGCGACCCGCCCCGGCTTCGCACGGGTAGCATGTTATTATACATATAAACCTTCCTCCTGAATCACTCTATCTATTAAAAAACAACCGCATCAAAATCCGTTGTTTAGTTTTAAAGATATAAGCAAACATACATACATACGCGGGAAGCGGAAAGCGACTTTGCTTTATACTATGTAGTGATGAATGAAATCTATCTATATATCTATTCTATACATATAATAAAGCTGTAGAAGAGTTCAATTCTGTACATTGAATAAAAACGAAAAAAAATACTCCTAGGGGTCTTCATACAAGTAACACAAGCCAAAAAAAAACATTTTGAAATTATTGTATTGCTGTCTGTCTGTCTGTCTGTTGTCAAGCTTTCACGCAAAAACTACTGAACGAATTTTGATGAAACTTTTTTTGTTATATAGCTATTAGTCCTAGGCAACTTATAGACTATAATTTTGGAAGTTCCGAATACCAAATGTGGAACTATAGCGGTCTGGGTTTGGGTAATCTATAAGAGATATTAATATACTGCTTTAGGCAAAGTTGGTCAACATGCTGTCGACAATCGAAAGAAAAGGAATAAAATAAAACCGGCCAAGTGCGAGTCGGACTCGCGCACGAAGGCTTCCGTACCATTATCTATAAAAAACGGCAAAAAAACACGTTTGTTGTATGGGAGCACCACTTAAATATTTATTTTATTCTGTTTTTAGTATTTGTTATAGCGGCAACAGAAATACATCATTTATGAAAATTTCAGCTGTCTAGCTATCACGGTTCATGAGATACAGCTCTGTGACAGACAGACAAACAGACGGACAGCGAAGTCTTAGTAACAGGGTTCCGTTTTTACCCTTGGGGTACGGAACCCTAAAAACACGACTGTAATTCCCAAGTACGAAAGACACATACTTGGTAATTGCGTAGAGTCTACGCAACTACCGTATGCGGTAGGTTTCGTAGGTCTACGCCGTAGACCTACGAATCCTACCGCATTCGGAAATCTTACTAGTTTGGTTTGCAAAACTGAATAATGCTACGAAGCTTCCACTCTTTACCTACCTAGGAAGTTTATTTACGATTTAAAGTTTTTTTTTTAAATATCTTGTTTTTATAAATTCTAGGGCTCTAGTACTCGTCAAGACAAATCCAACGCACCGAAACACGACGTAGTTCTGTTGTGTAGTTGAGGAGTTCTTATGTTCTTATGGCTACATTCGACCTCCATCATCAGACCAGCTCGCTAGTACCATAATTTTACATTAGTATGCATAGTTTTATCTCAATCAAACTATTTACTAAGAAGTTCCGTTGAACAGCTCCTGGCTCCAACATCAGATCAGCTTGTTCTTCCATATAAGTGTTATTTATTTTACTTATTTCTATAAGCATTGTCACCAAAGTTGCAAAATTTAGGTATGCAAAATTTCAGCTCAATCGGTTGGGAATAAGTACTTCAAAATTAAGTTGCAAGATTCAAGATTCCACCAGTTACATACATACATACGTACTCGTACAAACCTACACACTTACACTGCAAGTTAAATAAAAGCTTGTTAAAATAATAAGTTCCGTTTTTTTAAAAGCTAGACTAAACAATTTATTGTTTTAGATTGATACCTAATACTCTTCAAGAAAGAAAACAATGTTATCAATAAGCTTTTGTCCTCACCGACGTATAGACTGTCCAGAGCCGGATTTAAGCATAGGCAACATAGGCGGTTGCCTAATCATATGTCCACCACCATACAAAAACATAGGCAAACATAGGCCGCCACAAAACGGGGGTCACCACCACACAAAAAAAATCGTTAAAAGTACATATAAAAAAAATCTGAGTTTTGTTACAAAATAGTTACACGAAAAACTCATTTTTTTCTTTGAGCGGAAAATTAATCTTCGAGTTTAGGCCGCACGAAATATGAGCACAATTTTTTATGAACAATATGAACGATTCAAAGGTCTCCACCACATGCTCTACCTTTGGGCCGCCGAAGTCTAAATCCGGCGCTAAGGCTATCATGAAAGATCCCGATTTAGACCTAGACAGTCGCTTCGTAGAGTGTCTCCTCTAAAGACCAATGTCAACTAACGCTACAGGTAAGGTTACGGTAATTTTCCTATGAAAATAAAAATGGCTTTTATTCAATGACAAAAGTCAAAGTCAAAGGTATTCATTTCAAAAAAATAGTCTTAGGAGCTAGGTGAAGCTACGCCTGTTCCTCGCAAGGAAACTTAAAAAAATCAGGCAACTAGTAGGTATGTTCCAAATTTCTTTCAATAGGTTATGTCGACGATTGCTCTTTTTCGAAACGAAAAAAGAAATACTTCTAAACAAGCCACAATTCTATTTTTATAATGTATAGTATTATGTGAATAAAGATGTACCCATCTTTTAAAACTTTTAAAACCCCCGGTTTTTTAAAACTAAATAGAAAAACCTGACAAAAGAAACTATTAGTCTATCTATTATCTATACTATATTTTACTATAATAATATAATATATGGAAATATCCGATTTTTTATTTGTTTGTATGTTTGTACATACAAACTCAAAAACTACTGGACAAATTTCAATTTTCAGCATTAAAATGCTACGTTATCCTTGAGTAACATAGGCTATACCTATTAATAGAAATAAATAGGAATCTGTACTAAAACTTCAATAATGTAACCCTAGTTGTAAAAAAATAGACAAAAAAATCATTATTATACCCGTGCGGACTGCTAGTCCTACATAAATATGATTTATGTAAAACCAATTTAACTATTACCCTACATATTAAAAAATAAGTTTTTTTTTAAATATATTTTTAAAAACAAGCTTTTATAAATTCTAGGGCTCTAGTACTCATCGAGACAAATCTAACGAGCCCAAACACGACGTGGTTATGTTGTGTAGTTAGACAGTTCCTATGGCTACATTCGAGCTCCATCATCAGACTAGCTCGCTAGTACCATAATTTTATATAGTCATTGGAGATTTATATAGGTATGCAAAGTTTTATCTCAATCAGACTATTTACTGAGGAGTTCCGTTGAACAGCTCCTGACTCCATCATCAGATCAGCTCGCTGTTACCATATTATTGCATTGTCATCAAAGTTACATAAGTATACATTATTACAACAACGGGAAATTACTCACGTAAATGATAAATTGTCAATGATAATAATGTGTAGTACAACTCACGAAAGTTTTGAAAGTTACATAAGTATGCCAAATTTCAGCTTAATCGGTTGAAGATAACTGCTTCAAAATTGAGTTGCAAGATTCCACCTTAACAAACATAGTTACATAGTTACATACATACATAGGAAGTTAAATAAAAGCTTTTAAAAAATCATCCAAATCCAAAGCAACAAAGAAAGATGAACGCATCGAATTGAGAATCTCCGGTTTTCTTGGCTAAAAAAGACATCATCGCTTGATTTTTTTGATATTTTTTCGAAACATTGAACTTAACTAAAAATTTCTGATAGATAATGATAATTCCGAAGATAAAGACTGAAATTTTCGTATTGTTAAGTAGGTTGTTAGTTATTATAGGTTGTAGGTGTGATTACTATGCATATGTAGGTATTGGTAATCGAAAGCTTTTTCTTACAAAACTATCCTTGTCCAATTTCTATTAGTTCCATAGAATACTCGCTACTGAAATTTATTCGAGCTTTTGCCGAGCGGACGAGTCTGCGGACCGGACCCGCAGATTCATTCGCTCCTCAGCCGCCCTCGAGAGTGGTCGCGTCGTGAAAGTGTGATGGTGGTTGGCGAGCGTGTCTGAAAATAATAAAAGGGTGAGTATATACATAGAAAAAATAACTTAAATACTTTTGATTGTGAACTGATAGGTGATTTAGAGTCTTGTGTAAGTGGATTTCGTTTTTCTGACTGCGAAAGCAAGAAATCTGCATTCAGTACGGTACTTCGTTAGTTTTCAAAAACAGTTTCGATGTTATTTAAGCAATTCTGAGACAGTGGATATTACACGCACATTCATACGCTTTGGTTACTGGCATATTGCCTATTTACCATCAAAATTAAACAATTTTTATCTGATTTTTTAACTTGAGTAATCTTTTTTAATGTTCATAGATATGATTTTTTATAAACTTAGTATTCAAATATAATCACGAAATCTACTGCAGACGTCCCTAAAAATCTCCAGGCCCTCGGATCTTTAAAAATGACAAATGGGAGTAGGTAGAGGCACATTTAAACATAATTAGGCATGTCTTTTTCAGTAGTTAGCATTCCAAACGTAACAGGTTACCAGCCTATCGCCGGTTATGAGATGGTTTCCTCACGATATTTTCCGTTACATTAGACAACCGGGATTAAAGCTCTCGGTAATTGGATCAAAAGTCAAAGTGCAAGGCCACTGCATCTTTTTCAAGTAATTTCATATCCGTGGAGAAAAAACTCAAGAAAAAATCTCTAGGGTTGTGCTGTCTAGGTCCGTCTCTTACTTTATCTTGCGTCGGGATGCGAACCCACCTTACTCGACCTTCTGAATAATTTGAGTTTTGGAAAATCATTTTGAAAATCAAAATCACACACTTCTATAATGCATAGTGCACAAAATGGAAAAGGCTTCCATTTGAATCTGCAGAACCCTAAAATAGGTAACGTAATTCTGACTATCGGCACACAGAGGCACCGGATAAAGTGATCCTTTGACTGGCGTGAAATTGACATTTTAGTGTCAGCACTATTACATACTGAGCGTTTTTTCTACGTTTTTTCTTTCTCTCGTATTCAGTTTTCAAGGAAAAGTTGTATAGAAAATTGGTCAATTAGGGAAACAACATTTTAAGAAACTGAAAATTACGGATGTGGGTATATTGATAACAGACATTTTGGGTCTTCATCTGTCTCTGGTCTGATGAAGCTTGACGGTAGTTATATGAACTGCATAACTATACAACATAACCCCGTTGTGTTTGGACTCAGTGGATTGGTTTTGACATGTAGGTAATATAATTATAGGGTTTTCAGAAAACTTAGAGTACTTGTCGAGTAGTTTTCTTAGGTTTAGGTATGTACTTCATTGTTTTAGGTTTCTTGCAGGGAGGTACGATTAATATTGTACTCCGTTCAGGTTCTCTGCTGGAAGTTGTAAGCAATTCACTTAGGATTGGACACGTTTAACGGAATTTGTTGCTACAGATCTTTATCCGTTTAGTAACATTACAGACTTAAAAAAGAACGCTTGTACGAATATTGCTCAATCTGTAATTTCAATGCAAGCCTTGCGTTACGTTTCGAAATCAAATAAAAGTTAGTTGAAACGGCAAAAAGTGAGTTCGAGCGAGGAATGTGCCTACTGCACCTGGTTCAATGCTCAAGTACATGCAATAGAAGGAGTTCTGGGAATGTGGAATAGGAAGCGGCATAACTTTCATGAAACATTCGCAACTGACACAGCTTTATGCAAATACTTTCCTGGTATTTACAAAAGCTGTGTTAGTTACAGGGAGAAAATGTAATTATGACACTTTATCCTGTTTTTTATTGACTTACTGACTTATTTATCAGCGCACAGTCAAAACCACTAGTCCTAGAAACATGAAGTATAAAGACGGCGTTCCTTTGAAAATGTTTTTTAATGACAAGCTTTTTTAAAATGTTTTATACCACCGAGCACCAGCGCGCTATCATCACTACATAGTAAAAAGCAAAGTCGCTTTCCGCTTCCCGCGTCTGTATGTATGTATGTATGTATGTATATTTGCTTATATCTTTAAAACTACACAACGGATTTTGATGCGGTTTTTTTAAATAGATAGAGTGATTCAGGAGGAAGGTTTATATGTATAATAACAAGCTACCCGTGCGAAGTAGGGGCGGGTCGCTAGTATCATATAACATTGTCATCGGAACATGACAAGTATACAAATTTTATACTCAATAGAAGTATTTACTAAGGAGTTTAATTGTGAGTGTCTGTTGAACAGCTCCTGACTCCATTATCAGATCAGCTCACTATCACCATATTATTGCATACCAAGTTGCGAATCGCAGTATGTATATGTAAGCTCAATCGGTTGGGGATAACTGCTTCAAAATTGAGTTGCAAGATTATAGTTATATACATACATACATTGCAAGTTAAATAAAAGCTTGTAATAATAGAAACAAGTATGAATCTATATATATAAAAATCAATGCCACTTTTCGTTGTAATTTCATAACTCAAGAACGCCCGTTCTTGAGTTATGAAATTCAACTATCCAAACCAAATGTTTAGGCTTTCTTCGGACTATTTAGTAGATGGTTTTTGTGAAGTTTGCACAAAATCGGTAGACTTTTTATCCAGGTACCACCCGTGCGAAGCCGGGGCGAGCAGCTAGTACTGTATAGTATAATCCTCACAAGCAAAATGAAACCTATAACTAGAACTTTAAATATATATATATAAATCTATATAAATATATATATATTGATATATATATATATAAATATATTGGTGGACATTTCACACAGCGCCATCTAGCCCCAAACTAAGCAAAGCTTGTACTATGGGAACCAGATAACTGATAGAATACTTATATACTGTTTTTCTTGTAAATACATACTTATTATACATATTAACACCCAGACACAGAACAAACATCTATGTTTATCACACAAATATTTGCCCTGGGTGGGGATCGAACCCACAACCTACAGCGCAGAAGGCAGAGTTCTGTTCGAGGTTTCAATTTACACGATGACATATCATAGCCCAAAACCACATACCATCAATATTTTCAGCAGAAATTGCTTTTGTGTATTTGAGCGTGCTACCTGCTCTTTTGAATTGAAGCCCAGAAATAAATGTCAAAGAGTCTAATTGAAAATATATATTTTGTTTAATGGAATTCTGTATAAATTCGGTGGAAATTTTAATTTAATGAAAATTTCTGATAATTATGACGTGCATAAAGTTAAAGCAAATTTTGCCAAAAGGTTTTTACGAATATTTCATGACATTCATATAATTTTGTCACCTATAAGATATTTTAAAATGTTATAAGAAGGAAGATGTCTTACATTTGGAACATTTTAAAAAAAGAAAAGGTTCTCAGTTCGACTTGAATATGTATAAGACTAGCGACCCGCCCCGGCTTCGCACGGGTAGCATGTTATTATACATATAAACCTTCCTCCTGAATCACTCTATCTATTAAAAAAAACCGCATCAAAATCCGTTGTGTAGTTTTAAAGATATAAGCAAACATACATACAGACATACAGACGCGGGAAGCGGAAAGCGACTTTGCTTTATACTATGTAGTGATTAAGACTTTTTTTTGTTTTTTAGTGTTTCGATTCTACAAGAAACCCTTATAGTTTCGCCATGTCTGTCCGTCCGTCCGCAGCTTAGCTCAGAGACGCTTAGTGCTAGAAACCTGTAATTTTACATGAATATATATTATTAGTAATGTCAATAAAGCAGTAGAATAAAATCTTGAAAATCATTTTTTTAGGGTTCCTCACAAGAGATCCGTTTGTGAAATATTAAGCTCTAAAGTGGCAATTTTTGTTAGAAACGAGTGTTCCTCCCTCCTCTAAAATATAAACTATTGGGTTTGGATGCGCGATAAAATTCACGGTAGTAGTACATATAACGAACTTAAAAGAAAAACTATCACAGTTAAGTAGGCGTAACAAGTTTTCGAGTAATATACATATTAGTCGACCAACTTATAAAATGTATTCGAAGAAGAAATTATCAATCATTTTTGACAAACACCATTGAAAATTACTTATTATAACGTTGTTTGCTGTGTAGACTACGAAACCCTACATTGCGCGTTACCCGACACGCACTTTGCCGGTTTTTTTATGATTTAGACTTTAACTTAAACGAATAAGAGCGATCGTTTTTAGATTTTTTAGGTTTAGCGTAGACACAACAGAATTGCTACCAGAGTACCTACCTAGTTAACATTCCACACGTGACAGGTTGGAAACGGCAAAGTAATGGCCGTTTAATAAATTAAATGAAATAAGATCACGACTGTAATCCTCACGTACAATACACATCTTCCCAGATCTTAAGGTGCTGAAATATTTTGACGATGTTTAATGGAGGTAGTCAGAGGCACAGCCAAACTTTTAGATTTGTCACATGCCCACATTTTGCAGTAGTTATTTATCATTCCATACGTGACTGGTGGAAAGCCCGTGGCAGAACACGACTGAACTTCTCAAGTATAAAAAACACCCTCTCAGATCTCAGGGCGCTCAGACCTTTTGAAGATGTTTAAAAGAGGTAGTCAGAGGCACATCCAAGCTTTTAAATTAGGCACATGCTCACATTTTGCAGTGGTTAACATTGCCACATCGCAGCTTTTTAAGAAAACTAACTTATTTCCTCATATTTTTCTTTGCCGTCTTAGGCGCGCATTAATTTTTTTCGAATAGAGTTAGCCATTGATGCACGTGGTAAAGTCTTAAGTCTCTTCCGATGAAGTCGAGGTAAACTCAATATCAAATAAGGTTGAATATGTGAGCAGAACTATGTCATCTATAAACTTCAAAGTGATGTGTGCATCGGAACTCGAGTTGGCTTAATCTTCCCAGATAGTTAGAAAGCCCAGGATGCTAAACGGGTATTTACTCGAGCGTCGTCGTAACTATTGGATTTTGACGACTAGATGGTAGAAAGGTGAGGTGGGTGATACAAACCTAGATACGAAATCTATATATCGGTACGATATCTGAAATTCGAATACTGGCTCGCTCGAAATCTATATTACAACTAGCTGAATCGTGCCCGCTTCGCTGAGGGACAGATAGTTTCACATCTGATATTACAATCTTCCAAATAAATTATAGTCTATATGTTGCCGAAGACTAATAGCTACATAACAAAAAAAGTTTCATCAAAATCCGTCCAGTAGTTTTTGCATGAAAGCCAGACAACAGACAGACAGACAGACAGACAAAAATTTCAAAATATTTTTTTTGGGTTTGTATTACTTGTGTAATGGCCCCTAGAAGTATTTTTTTTAGTTTTTATTCAATGTACAGAATTGAACTCTTCTACAGTTTTATTATATGTATAGATAATAGATATCACTAGATATTGCACGTAACTGAGTATTGTAGAGGTACGGTTACGCGCGCGCCACTGAGCTTTATACAAGTACCTACGTCGTCCAATTGATTAGAGCAGTAAACCAATAAAAAACAATATTTTTTTCATCCCACCATCTCGGAAAGAATATTTTTGCACTTCAATATCTGAGTGCAAAAGCCGTTTTTATTCTCTAGAGGATAAAGTAAATTGAATTTAGAACATCGTGTGCACTAAGTTTGTGAATTAAAAAAAACAATAAACCTATTTACTGCTACCTCTATGGTGCCGAATATATCATACAACTTTTTTTTAATTTGTTAAAAACTCAGACTCGGAACCTTCTTGGTGTTCTTTTTTCAATTTGCTTTGTACGCGGTTCTTTACGCGGCATTTTTTCTTCTGTAATACTTACCTGTCATAATGTAGTAGTTAATACCTAAACTGAAATAAAAGTACCTATCTTGTGATTGTAAACGTTTTTTTTGCATTTAATCATTTCCTCGCTGAGGTGGAATGAAAAGTTACGTGTTGCACTCGAGTGCAAAGATTTTTCACCTCGTGCTCTTTTGATTCCCTCGCTAACGCTCAGGATTCTAATTTTGAATCACATAATTTCGAACTTGGAAATGCTGAATTTGCAGTGAGTTTGTATGCTATAGCATGTTACAGATGTACTGCGTACAAGTACACTTTGTTCGCGACTGTACAGCGGTCAGTCTGTAAACACTTTAGGTATTACAGACCTACGTACATAGGTACGTATTGGAACCTCATTCGGCTATACCTACTGGTACATACCCGTAGTTTTTGTTCTTCAACTCATCACAATACTAGCTACCAAGACGTTGTGCTGACAAATTTCAATAACCTTATAGAAAAAAGTACTTACAGTTTTTCCCCGAATTTCACAGTTGTACGCAAGATTGTTCAAAATTTTCTTCCACACAAACCTTTGTCTTCACAATAACGAACGCAAATAAAAATATTATTCAATTTGGTACACTAGTCGTTGTGAAGTCAGTCGTGTACATAAAATCCAGAATAAGAATTTAGTTCAAGAGTACCAGTGAGTTCAAATAGTTATGTAGTTAAAAATATGGAATTCCTGAAAGCAATCTGAAAAATATTTTAACCCTCGCCAGCAAATAATACTTCAGGATTGATTGGTTTGACTTCAACATAACTATTTGGTAATAAAAAAATGTTGATAGGGAAATAGCGTCAGGCATGAGGCATGACAGGTAATAGTCGCCTGCAGCAAGATATACCTCATTTTTTGGGTTCCGTACCTAAAGGGTAAAACGGGAGCCTATCACTAAGACTTAGCTGTCCGTCTGTCTGTCACAGGGCTGTATCTAATGAACTGTGTTAGCTAAACAGTTGAAATTTTCACAGATTATGTATTTCTGTTGCTGATATAACAACAAACACTAAAAACAAAATAAAATAAATATTTTAGGGGGGCTCCCATAGAAAAAACGTGTTTTTGTGCCGTTTTTTACAGATAATAGTTCGACATCCTTCGAGCGCGATTCCAACTTACACTTGGCTGGTTTTATTTTATTAGGTTTCACAAGGATGTATTAAGGCGATACTTGACATTTTTGACTTATTGTATGGGCTGAATTAACCCGGATAAGACGGAAAAAGTGCTAAAACTGCAATATCTTGAAAACCATCAAATTTAAAAAGAAACCGTCTGTAATTTATTTAGCTAGTGTGATTATCCAACGAATTATATAAAAATGAACTGTTTAGCTATTCATAGTTTAGATTAAAAACGAAACTAGTATTTTTGAAGAGCCAACTTTGGAAAATTTATCGAGAAAAGTTTCACCAATCGTGTTTCTGTCTGTACTGAAACTTTTCTTGATAAATTTTCCAAAGTTGGCTCTTCAAAATCACTAGTTTCGTTTTTAATCTAAACTATGAATAGCTAAATAGTTAATTTTATCACTTTTTCCGTCATATCCGGGTAGACTCAGCCACAAAATGTCAAAAATTTCACTTATCACCAAGTTAACTTTGTCATAAAAAACAAAATTGAATGTTATTGAGAAAAAACTATTCTGCATTCATTAAAAACATTTATTACACGTTTTAAAAAGCGCCGACTAGCAATTGCGTCGTTACAAAGGGTTAAGACAGTTTCAATTGCTGTTTGAATTGCTGCGTCGGTCCGTCGGACTACAACAATGTTGTGTTGTATTTGCAGCAGCAAGGAATAATGATGGAATGGTATACGTCTATGCTATGAAGGTGGGTATTGAGATGGGTATTGTCTGCAATAGTATCAGGTTCGTTAGGGTGCATAGTAACTGTAGGTAACTGATCAGGTTATCTATTTCAAGTTATACTGATAATAGGTTTTTTTTATGATCTGTATTCATCTGCGATCAGTCTTCAGACTATGAGCAGGTTTGGTGTAGGCAGTCAGGCTTGTGAGGGAAAGACCAGTGAGCATTTCTCCTTTTCTTTTGGATCATGTTCTATCCAGTTCCACGATGTGTTGTCTGCGTAGCCTTTTAGGATAGCTGATGTTGGTAAGCTGTTTAGCCAAGTGGTTCGGGTGTTACTTATATTTGGATGAGTAGATCCTTATTTCATCGCTGACTGTGTTGACTTTTAGTTCGTAATGCAGTTTGGAGTTCATTATGTTTGATGTTTTCTAGTATACCATTTTGTGCTCTTTGTATGGTTAGGACATTGGATTTTCAAGTCGATCCCCATAGTTGTATACCATATTTATTTTGTATATGAGTTACTAGCCAACCCGTGACAGACCATAACCTGTAAAATTTCTATAATCGAATAGAAAAGACAATGTTTTTAGTCTGTGATGTCACATTTGTTGCACACCAGCGCCATCTATACAGAAATCTTCCTTTTTGATATTTTTATCGTTTTGGGGATGTTTTTATTTTTTTTAAGTATTCTATTATTTATTCGGACATTATATCTACATTTACAGCAAATTTTAGCTTAATCCGTTTTGTCGTTTAGGCCTGATTGAGGAACAAACGTACATACAAACTCACAACCTTTCGCATTTATAATATTATTAGGATAGGATATTAGGATTTGTTGTCCGTACTAAGAACCGAATTTTTACGGATGAACCAGTGTACATTTCGGTATCTGAGGTTTAGTTACTGTTCATCTCTCTTGTTTAAAAGTTTAATATGGAGATTTTTATGATGTATTTATACCTAAACTAGCAGTCCGCCCCGGCGTCGCGCGTGTGTAAAAATGATTTTATGGGTAAATTTTTTACACCTTTTCTACACCTTTTTAAAAATCCTTATATCACGTACGCTGCAAAAATTATTGACAATAGATCAAAGTGATGTACCTACTGCAGTTTTAAAGATTACATCAATATTAATAAATAAGTCAGTAATACCATAATTAGGTCCAACTAAAACAGTTACGTCACAATAACTACTTTTTCATGTTAAAATATGCAATAGTAACGCCGCCTGTACAAACTAGGCCACATTACCTCGTACCTGGGTATTAATCCTTATCTAAAAAAATTACTTCATTTTCAAGGCCATATCAGTACCTGTAAATTACTTTTTTAATTATACCATTCCCAAATTCCATACCATTCAAAAGTTATTACGAGTGTAATAATCTATAGGTACTAATATTATTATGAGGAAAGATGTTTTGCATATTTGTATGGAATAAATCCAAAAACTACTGGATAGATTTCAAAAAATCGTTTACCATTAGAATGCTACATTATCTCTGAGTAACATAGGCTATATTTATTGTTTGAAAAAATAGGGATTTCTATTAAAACTTCGATAATGTAACCTGGGTAAAAAAATACCCATAGAATCGTTATAATCGTTACTCCCGTGCGGAGCCGGAGCGGACTGCTAGTCACTACATAGTATAAAGCAAAGTCGCTTTCCGCTTCCCGCGTCTGTATGTATGTTTGCTTATATCTTTAAAACTACACAACGGATTTTGATGCGGTTTTTTTAATAGATAGAGTGATTCAGGAGGAAGGTTTATATGTATAATAACATGCTACCCGTGCGAAGCCGGGGCGGGTCGCTAGTTAATTATAAAAAGCAAATAATACGAACAGGTAGAACACGGCTTGGTGGTCAAACACCAGCGGTGGTACGTCTGTCCGTATTATATAATAATATTAATAAATATTGGCGGACTTTACACACAACACCATCTTGCCCCAAACTAAGCAAAGCTTGTACTATGGTAACTAGATAACTGATAGAATACTTATTTTCTTTTTTTTGTAAATACATACATAATATACATAGTAACACCCAGACACAGAACAAACATCTATGTAATCTAAATACAAGTACTGCTCACCTAACTTTGTGAGATATCACAAAATGTACAACGCAAAACTGTATTCTATTGATTTCCGATAGGATATTAGACATGACGAAATAAAAATTACTCAAAGCTTAGTTGTTTCTGAAATGTGTTGCAGGAGTACCCGCTCAGTCGTTTAGTCCTGATTAAAGCACAAACATCCAAACATACCAACAAACTCACAAACTTTCGCATTAATAATATTTTGTATTTGTCCCTAGGTACACCGAAATCAACAACCATGTATATTACCGCCCAGATGAATGTAAGTATTTTCTACGTTTACTCGAAAAGTTGGGTCTGATTGTTTGCGTTGCGTTCAGTATCGTCTGAGCCGCAGTCAGGCACACAAAAAGCGCGTGTATCATACGATAGTGGTTCGTGCTCGCAAAATTAGTTCCATTTACGCTCTATAGAGGCGCAGCAAAAATCTCATACAAATTTTGACATAAGCTTTTGTATCGAATTTAACATTAGAGGCCCGTGCTTGCCCTACTGTTGGAGTTTTTGTTATTTGAGTACTATTTTGATGTATATTTTGACCGGATTATAATGTTTTCTTGCAGTTTACCCCAACAAATAGCTACTACTTTGCTGTGGGCTCGGCGGTGTCCTCTATTGCTATTTGTGCGGCTTTGGCTACTTTTTATAAACTAAGGTAAGTAAAACTAATATTTAAGTCATTAACAAAATACACATCTACATATTTTTCAACATACTTGATTGTAAAGTGAGCCATATTACATCGTTCTTAGGGCCATAAACCGAGCTATGAACACATGCGTGCATAATAATATTACATACTTGTGCATAATAAAATTTTCTTTTGCACGCGCCAAATATGAGGTCTTTGATTACATAAAGTCATACACAGCCTACACAGTACACATTATTACAACAACGGGAATTACTCACGTAAATGATAAATTGTCAATGAGGACACCGACAATGTTTCGATTCATCTAGAGAATCTTCTTCAGGGTGAGTGGACCATTAAACGCGCGCACTACCCTGCTCGCATTGCCGTTGTTGTAATAATGTGTAGTACAACTCACGAAAGTTTTGAAAGTGAAATACACAGCCTACTTGAAAATTTTTATTTCACTACATAGTATAAAGCAAAGTCGCTTTACGCTTCCCGCGTCTGTATGTATGTCTGTATGTATGTTTGCTTATATTGTTACCTAACCACCTGAGGGGTATGGCATGATGATGAAATAAAATCAAAATGACTGTACCTTTCATTTATTAACCTTTATACACAACCACAACAACATCACTCGGCATAGCTAGTCTTAGAGCGTAGGGGTACATAACGTTTGTAGGTTCCTGAGATGAATTGTTGATACAGGGAGTCTTAGATCTAACACTTAAAAACTAGGTAAGGTATTACTTATAGACTAGGTAAGGGTAGAAGTAATTGGGCGCCAACCGTAGAACACAGCTACGGTACTGTTAGAATAGAGATACGGGCTTTACTATCCTAACAATTTAGTATAGTGGTCCGAATACGGATAGCACAGCAAGGTAATTAAATGTAAATAAAGGAGCCGGTAGCACCTACCAGATTATGCTCATACAATATATATAAACCAGGTTTCCACAAACGTAACGGGGGTAGAAAAGATAGGAGGGGTAGCCGCACAAGTGTCGTCTCTGTCGCAGCGTAAGGGTACGAAACACCTTCGGGGACCGCTTGCTACAGGAACACCGGATGCACGGGAAAACTCCACGGGTAGAAAAGAAAGCTCCTTAAGGGGCTGCCAGTCGACGATTGCTCTTTTTCGGAACGAAAAAAGAAATACTTCTGAACAAGCCACATCTCCTATTTTTATAAGTATATTACTTCAGGTTCCTACCTAGATTTCTATTAAGCTGAAAACATAATAGCAGAAACTTTTCACGATAAAAATATTATTTCAAAATGATACGTTTTAGAATTTATGATCGAAATATTTTATATACCTACTATTAAAATCAACTTGTGATTTAATGTTAAAGATAGGTAATATGTAGATCTAGATTTCTATTAGGATATATTTTTGATAAGTAATTATACATAATTTATATCATTAATTTATTCGAAAAGCTAAGGCGGACCACGCGCGGACGTGTGTTTGTCATCATTGCAGCGGTCGGTAGGATTATTTATCGAAGTGATTAAAGATGGGTACATCTTTATTCACATATACTATACATTATAAAATAGGAGATGTGGCTTGTTCACAAGTATTTCTTTTTTCGTTTCGAACAAAAATAATCGTCGACTGGCAGCGTCTTAAACACGCGGCACAAACATGCTCCTTAAACACGCGGCATAAACACGCGGCATAAACAGCCTGCATAAACAGCCTTCATAAACAGCCTTCATGAACATCCTTCATAAACACGCCTTCATAAACACCTCCTGGAATTTAGAGAAAAATCCCAGTTACAATCACATAAAGAAAACTAATCAATGAGGGTGGGACCTAGGGTAACCTAACTGTTCAACGTGGATTCGCTTTGGGAATCCCGAACAAGAAACTCTCACCTACATCCTGCGTAGATTCGCTTTGGGAATCCCTAATAGTGTATGACAAGAAGGCACGCTATAGTTAAAGTTATATAGAATTTAAGTTAAAATAAAGTTCTCAGGGACTGGAATGTAAGCTTACATACCTGCTTGGTAAGTTCAGGAGGCTTGTATAACGAGGAGGATCGTCTGGGGACAATTCTCGAACACGCCGACGCCTTCCGACACGCTGCAACCACGAGACGCCACGTCTCGATTATCAACCAGCGATCTGTTTGGACAATGAACCCTACAGGTTAAGATCCGGAGTACACCAGGTCAATCGCAGTATTCGCTCCAGCGTTAACACTTACCAAAAATAAAAGTTATAAACACGTCTGGCGGCTTTGCCCGCCAGAGGTAAAAGACATCTAACATGGTCGTCCTCAGGGACCATACTTTGGCGTAAACAACTTGCCAACTCTTCACGACAAAACACGAAAACGGGTAAAGTGAGTAATGGACTAGTATCATTTTCCCAAAAGTACACTGAAACAATAACAATTAGGAAAACGACCGATACTCATAGAAAGGAATAAAAATGACCGACAATATTATAGACAATACAGTAATCCAACGACAAGAAACACCTTAATAAAATAAGTCAACTTACCAAGGCAATATTGGCAATTTCAATCTCCCGAGACGGCAACATTATGCATCCAACAAAACGTTCCATTTCACAAAATGAGCGCGTTCAATACGGTATAATGTTCTAGAAAATAGGTTACAATACAAATAAGCAGAAAACGTTCCGTTCTACATACTACAACTTAAATCGTAAATAATAGCGATCCATTCAAAATAAATACGTGACAATGACCCCCCCAATCAGAGGAATTTTACGACAATGGCGGGAAATTCAAGCTGGTCCTCCAGCCTTGTAATCAACCTAGCTGAGAGGGAAAAAAGACAAACAAAAATAACATCGAAATATTAACCAAAAATAAAAAAAAAATAAAAAACAATAGAGCTAAACAATGGTTTAGAGCTAGACAAAAGAGTTAAAAATAAAACAGCAACATCAAATCGAACCCACAAGCAACCAAAATTCAAATAAAATTTATAGAGAAACACGGGGATCATGTTCTCACCGAACTATCACTTTTAAGATACTGTATATGCCAAGCACCCAAATACTTACCAGTGGCACAACTTTCCAACTCATACACCAACGAGGAACGTTTTCTTGTAACACGGCATTTTTCATATTTCGGAGCCAGCTTAGCCATGAAAAATTTACTGGCATCACTCTGTGGAAAGGTCTTCTTCCAAACTACGTCTCCTACATTATATTCACAAGAGCGACGTCCTTTATCGTAATAGACGGCACTTTTCAAGTGGGCCTTCGCGATGGCATCCTCAACTTTAACAAAGACATCGCGCAGTACACCCAACCTGGAAATATAATCCTCACGCGACGCACAAACAAGATCCACAGGAGATGAACTGGCAGGACCATAAAATTTTCCATCTGGAATGGCTTCACGACCGTGAACAAGTGAAAAAGGGGTAAAACGAGTTGTCTCATTGACAGCTGTGTTCAATGCAAATTGAACCTTCGACAAAGTGGTGTCCCATGAGCGATGATCATCTTTAACAAGGATAGAAATAGCAACGACGATGGTTTTATTATACCTTTCGACGGTGTTGACTTGGGGACAATAACGAGGGGTAAAGTGTATCTGAGGAATACCGTACCTCTGAAACATGGATTGAAGTTCACTTCCAGTGAATTGCGTACCATTATCCGCAATCACTGTTCTGGGAACCCCATGTGTCAGGAACACACCAGACTCCAAACATTGGGCAATGGACTTGCCAACCGCTTTCCTTAGGGGGAAAAGCAAACAGTACTTCGAAAAACAACAAACTACCACTAACAAAAAGGTAAAACCTGATCTAGAACGAGGCAAAGGTCCGACCAAATCGATACTTATAGTTTCAAACGGACGAGAACAAACCTTTGGGTCCCCCATGAGACCTTTGGGTGGTTCCTGAGAATGCTTATAAGCAGAGCAAACCTCACAAGAACTCACAAAATTAACCACGTCCTGATACATCTTCGGCCAAAAATACCGCAAGGAAACTTGCTTAAAAGTTTTAAACATACCAAAATGAGGAGACGTATCCCGACAATGACAAAACTGCAAAACTTCAGTACGTTTGTAAAAAGGTACCACTTCCTTCCAATCGAATTCACTGGAAAAACCAAACTTATTTTTAGAATACCTACATAATACACCATCAATAATAGAATAATTTGGACAAGATTTCGGAGACTTGGAACACTTAGCCAATAAATTATCAAACCAAGGGTCTTGAGGTACAGAGGCATGAGGGTCGACAGTAAGAATTGGAACAGCACGCGAAAGCGCATCCGGAACAACGTTATCTTTGCCTTTCCGGTGTTCAATGACGAAGTCGTACGGCGACAAGCGGCAACCCCATCTAGCGAGACGTCCTGTAGGATTTGACAAATTAAAGAACCACTTAAGGCTAGAATGATCCGTGATAATTTTGAATTGAGGACCTCCCTCCAAATA
Source organism: Hydriomena furcata (assembly GCA_912999785.1). Classification (NCBI taxonomy): domain Eukaryota; kingdom Metazoa; phylum Arthropoda; class Insecta; order Lepidoptera; family Geometridae; genus Hydriomena; species Hydriomena furcata. The sequence goes on from OU538821.1 coordinate 10,657,726, forward strand.
CGGACGAAAATGTTCAACAGAAAACACAACTGCTAGCGCCTCCCTTTCGGTAGCAGAATAATTACGTTCAGCCTTATTCAAGGAGCGGCTAGCGTAGGCAATGGGATGTTCTAACCCATCATCGAGAAATTGAGTTAAGGTACCAGCAATTCCATAGCTGGAGGCATCACAATGAACAACAAAACACTTAGAAAAATCCGGGCAAGCCAAGATAGGTGCTGACACTAACGCCAACTTCAACTCGCTAAACGACTGCTCCGCCTCTTCGGTCCAATGGAACGGAGGAGCATTCTTACGGGTAGAAGTGAGCGCATTTAACGGGGCAGCAAGGGTACTGAAATCTCTAATAAACCTACGGTAATAAGACGCAGTACCCATAAACATTTTCACTTCCTTCCTGTTGGAAGGCCTGGGAAAATCGACGATAGCCCTAACTGGATTAGGATAACTGGTTTCGGGGAGGACATTCCCACCTGAAACATTTGCAAAAAAAAATCTTTATTATTAAAGATATTTGGAGCGAGGTTAAAAGCCCTCCAAAAATCTACACCTAAAACTAAAGAAGGAGACACACCTGGCACAACATAAAATTTAATAACGCAAGTCAAATTATTAAATTTGACCGGCAACAAAAAGTAACCTATAACAGAAGCACGGGAGTTCGTAGCGGTGGTGATGTGAGTAATGCCATCACTACCGTGTAGAGTAGCTCCCGCCCTCAAACACTTATCAACCAAATCTGATCCCATAATAGAAATGGAAGCACCAGAATCTAACAGACCACGAAAAGAATAATCAAAAATATCGACCAAGAGAAAAGGGCGATTATCAAAATCGTTTCGAACCGTCGAGACGTTCCTACACGTAGAAAAGAAAATTTTTAGTTGCTTTAAATAATTTTGCCAATCGGCCTTATCAAAATTGCTAGAAGAATCTCGATGGTTCGAAATCATTAGTTTTTTGAAACAGAGGATTGATCCTGCAAAGAAGGACGACAGTTTGGACACCTAGGAACGGTAAATCCCTGTTTACCACAACGGAAACAAACAATAGCGGTGGAAGTACAATCGGCAAGACAATGGGATCCAACACGACAACGAACGCAGAATCGGTTTTCAACTGCCACGGCAGCATGAACCTTGGGTTGAACACTCTTACAAGCCAAGTCAGGTGCTAAGCAACCACTACGATGTTTAGAGGGCTCAACGAAGGCCTGCGCACGGTACCATCCACACTCCAACATTCTGCACAACTCCTTAAGTTTCTTCAAATCAGTAATTTTAGTAGTACACAACGGAATAGAGTAAGCAGGTCTAATATTCTGATAAATAATGTCAAACTTTTCTTCCTCGGATACTGAATATGAAAGACGGCTGAAATAGTTCAACATAATAGCAACGTAGGTAACGATGTTCTCATTTGGACCCTGCGTGCGCGCACGGACTTCCTGCATCAGACGGCGATCAAAATCGTACGGCAAATACTCGTCGATCAAGCACTGTTTCAATTCAGACCAAGAACTCCACTCGGCTTGGATGCTGCGATACCAACACAACACATCTCCCTCAAACAACTCCGCAGCAGAAGCAATTAAAATCTGCTCGGATATACCACGCGAAGCACATAATTCTTCTAGACGCTGTAAAAATACACGGATACAAGAGGAACCATTAAATTTTAAATTCAACGAAGAAACAATCTGATATTTTTTACAAGGGACTGAGGCAGCAAGAGTAACCTCCTTAGAATCATCTGAAACACTAGTCTTAAAAACTGAAAACATATTGTCTAATTTCTTCAATACTTTGTCTAATTCTCCCGACAGATGTACATGAGTGGACTGATCCTGACTACTAACTGGTTCCAAGCGAGTGAGCCGATGGAATAAATGATGGGCCAAAGCGCGGATTCGCGTTAAGTTTTTTAAACTCGATTGGCCGGATGAAGGTTTCACAAGCATGGACAGCTCCCCCAACTTTCCTTGGATCTCCCGCAACTCATCGGTAACTTTGCCTTCAAAAGAAACAATAGAATCGGAAGGTATTTCCTTAGACAAGATTCTAACCTGAGCTCGTAGTGCAGAAACATCTTCAGCAGGCTCAGCATCTCTAATACGGACCTCATAAATAAGCTCATCCTTATGCAACGCTTGGAAGGCTATAACACGTTCCTCCATCTTATCCGCAATCAAAAAAGGTCTGAAACGAAAACAAAAAAAATATTTCAACAAAACTCCAAAACAAAATATATCTATATAAAAGTTTGTGGAAAGGGAAAAAAAATACTGTATATGAATATTTGAACTAGACCGTGCTTAACCACCCGCTTTCTGTTAACAATTATGTTTGTAAAGCAAATTATATTTAAATATTGAATAATATTAAATTAATATAAAAAAGAAATTATAACATTATTTTGTGGCCGACTGTACTTGACAACGGTCCACTACTTTACCACAACTTCATAGAATTAAGAAAGTAAAAGTAAAAGATTTAGTATAACAATAAGTAGAAAACAACAATAATAAACCCGCTAACTGGTACACATTAGAATAACTCCATTCAACTTATCAACAATTTTTGTCACAGCTTATAAGTAAATAGACATAACAATCATCTCAGGAAAGCCCCACGTTGGGCGCCACTGTTACCTAACACCTTCGGGGACCGCTTGCTACAGGAACACCGGATGCACGGGAAAACTCCACGGGTAGAAAAGAAAGCTCCTTAAACACGCGGCACAAACATGCTCCTTAAACACGCGGCATAAACACGCGGCATAAACAGCCTGCATAAACAGCCTTCATAAACAGCCTTCATGAACATCCTTCATAAACACGCCTTCATAAACACCTCCTGGAATTTAGAGAAAAATCCCAGTTACAATCACATAAAGAAAACTAATCAATGAGGGTGGGACCTAGGGTAACCTAACTGTTCAACGTGGATTCGCTTTGGGAATCCCGAACAAGAAACTCTCACCTACATCCTGCGTAGATTCGCTTTGGGAATCCCTAATAGTGTATGACAAGAAGGCACGCTATAGTTAAAGTTATATAGAATTTAAGTTAAAATAAAGTTCTCAGGGACTGGAATGTAAGCTTACATACCTGCTTGGTAAGTTCAGGAGGCTTGTATAACGAGGAGGATCGTCTGGGGACAATTCTCGAACACGCCGACGCCTTCCGACACGCTGCAACCACGAGACGCCACGTCTCGATTATCAACCAGCGATCTGTTTGGACAATGAACCCTACAGGTTAAGATCCGGAGTACACCAGGTCAATCGCAGTATTCGCTCCAGCGTTAACACTTACCAAAAATAAAAGTTATAAACACGTCTGGCGGCTTTGCCCGCCAGAGGTAAAAGACATCCAACATGGTCGTCCTCAGGGACCATACTTTGGCGTAAACAACTTGCCAACTCTTCACGACAAAACACGAAAACGGGTAAAGTGAGTAATGGACTAGTATCATTTTCCCAAAAGTACACTGAAACAATAACAATTAGGAAAACGACCGATACTCATAGAAAGGAATAAAAATGACCGACAATATTATAGACAATACAGTAATCCAACGACAAGAAACACCTTAATAAAATAAGTCAACTTACCAAGGCAATATTGGCAATTTCAATCTCCCGAGACGGCAACATTATGCATCCAACAAAACGTTCCATTTCACAAAATGAGCGCGTTCAATACGGTATAATGTTCTAGAAAATAGGTTACAATACAAATAAGCAGAAAACGTTCCGTTCTACATACTACAACTTAAATCGTAAATAATAGCGATCCATTCAAAATAAATACGTGACAATATCTTTAAAACTACGCAACGGATTTTGATGCGGTTTTTTTAATAGATAGATTTAATAGAGTGATTCAGGAGGAAGGTTTATATGTATAATAACATGCTCAATATATTAGAGAACCACTGATAATTTTAAGATTTCAAATCAGCGCGACTTTTTTTTTTTAATTTTAAATGCTGTTATGGAGTATACAAAGACATTCTGTAATATATTTTGGTATCAGCTTTGCACCCGTGCGAAGCCGGGGCGGGTCGCTAGTTAGTGATAAAATGCAAATATTTTATTAATTTAAAAAAATATATATTATTTAACTAATGAGACTAGTAGTAGTAATAGTAGTAATCTAAGTAGACTCAGCCTATACAAAAAAACAAACATTTCACATTATCACCTTAAAAATTTGTGTTACAATAAGCTTACATATTTGACAGTATGAAAAATAAAGTGTTTTTAATTGAAATCTATGTAAATTATTCCTTCAAAAAGCGTTATGTACTATAAGTATATACAAGGTGTCTCAAAAGTAAGTTCACATTTGCTTTTATGTCAAATGGTTATGTCAAATCAAAAGTTTACGCTAATAAACCGACTTCCCTGGCACAATTAAAAGAAAATATCCGTCATGAAATGGCAGCCATCACGGAGACTACCTGCCGAGCTGTCATAGGCAATTTTAGTGCCCGACTAAATGAATGCCGAGAGCGCAACGGTTTACATTTGGACGATGTTATTTTTAAAAAATAAATTCCCAAACAGTGTACTTCAATATATAATAAACATTTTTTCAATAAAGCTAAGACTTTTCTTTTAAAAAAAAAGATTTAAATGTGAACTTTCTTTTGAGACACCTTGTACTATCTTTTACTATGTATGGATGGATACTATAGGTCTCCCGTATATACGTACACAACACACGTACACGTACATACACTTTCACAAATATGAGTATGGATGGATAGATGGATTATGCTGTATGTTCTAAAAATCATTATTAGAATAAAGCCTAAGCCGAACAATATCTACACATCATTTAGTGATCTGTAGTCCAGTGGTGTGCATTCTGTACATTACACATACATTAATCGTGGGTTCGATTCCCAACGGAGACAAAGATATTGTGTGTGATGAATACAGTATCACAAACCGAAAATACCAATGGTGTAGTCATGGTGTAGTAGTGAACTACATTTTGAAAACAGCTTTTGGGGTAAACTAAATAACAGGCAACCTATTTTTAAAACATAATTAATACTAGCTGTTCTGCACTCTGACTACCCCCTTTAGACACCTTCAAGGATCTAAGCGCCTTGACATCTTAGAGTATGTCTATCGCACTTGGGGCTGTAATCCCATTCACCCCTCGTGATCCTATTTTTTTTGTTTCAGGTTGTGCTCTATAAAAATAACTCTACATGTAAATTTATTTATTTGCCTATTACTTTCTTGTACATCTTGGCTTTTTTGGTTTTTCTTCGTTATTAATAATAATAGGATCCTTATAACTAATCATGTAAGTACATATTATTTTTTACGAATAAATTCTTAACTAAGGCATGACATCTCCCTCCCCTATAAATGAGTGCTATTCATTTTTAATCGACGAAAAATTAAGTTCTCCGAGGACGGTGCATATCTTTTCGCCTGGTGTTCCGATTTAGATGATTTTTAGGGTTCCATAGTCTACAAGAAACTCTCACAGTTTCCGTCCTTCCTGGCAGATGGACAGACGAACAGCGGAATCTTAGTAATAAGGTCCCGTTTTTACCCTTTCGGTACGGAACCCTAAAAACAAATATCGTCTCACGGTATTTCATTTGGTCGAAACATTTTCGTCGGTTTTCTTTTCAGGGTTTCGTAGTCTACAAGACAAAAAACCCTCATAGTTTCGCCATGTCCGTCCGTATGTCCGTCGGTCCGCAGCTTAGCTCAGAGACTATCGCTAGAAAGCTGTTATTTGGCATGTATATACATATTAGTAATGTCAACAAAGACGTAGTATAAAATCTTTAAAAACTTTTTTTTTAAGGTACCTCCTCTACAGCTAAAGTGGGGATGTTATTTTTTTTCTCGTGCAACTCATGGTGTGAGGTATCTTTAGATAAGTCTTTAAAAAGTATGGGGGTTTGCAAAAACAACTTTTCGATTAAGGAATTAGTTTGTGAAATATTGAGCTTTAAGTGCCAATTTTTGTTAGAGTCGAGTGTCCCCCCTCACCCCTAAAAGCAAAACTATTGGGTTTGGGGGGGTGAACAAAATTCACGGTAGTAGTTAGTACATATACTGAAGTAAAAAGCAAAACTATCACAGCTAAGTTGGCTATACAAGTTTACAAGTAATATACGTAATAGTTGACCAAATTATAAATTCTACTTAAATACTAAAAAAAAAACATTATTTATTATAATGGTTTTTTTTAGTACAAATATCATTGAAAATTACTTATTACATTGTTGTTAGCTGTGTAAACTACGAAACCCTACATGGCGCGTGACCCGACACGCTCTTGGCCATTTTATTTAGTTTTTAAAAAGTTATTTCAGTGGCTTGAGATATAATTTCTGTTTTCTTTTCAGCTGTGGTGCATAGGTTTGCACAACTTCAACCTCTACTGTTTTATTGCGGGGCATACGTGGATGTTTTTGGAAGCGGTTTATCTTTTCCGTATTCTTAAAATGGTGAGTAAACAAATGAATAACTTTTCAAATCAAAAATAGTTGTGTATTTATATATATTACTAGCGACCCGCCCCGACTTCGCACGGGTAGCATGTTATTATACATATAAACCTTTCTCCTGAATCACTCTATCTATTAAAAAAAACCGCATCAACATCCGTTGTGTAGTTTTAAAGATATAAGCAAACATACATACATACATACAGACGCGGGAAGCGGAAAGCGACTTTGCTTTATACTATGTAGTGATTTATATAGCTTTGATGTGGCTAACTTTCAAACCAAATATCGTAGCTTTGCTCGTGGCAATATAGAAATAAATATTATTTCACCAGCGGAAAAACAAGATAAATAAGTTAACGCTGCTTCTAATTAAAAAACGTAAGCGACATTTAGAAAAAAAAATATAAAAGTAATGGCTTTTATCATTTTTCTTTTTAAATAACCTTGTATAAAATATTTTTTTCATGCAGACCGCTACTAACAAATATTTTATTTTTCAGACGGTTAATATTCACGAAGAACGCATGATGAAATTTTTTTACTTAATTGGATGGGGAGCACCTCTGATCATAGTCGGATCGTATATCACCGTGCGCGTCCTCTACGAACAAACCGATAAGTTAGGCTGCGTTCCCACTACGCCGGACCGGCAAATCTGCCGCGCCGGTAAATCTGCCGGAAGGGCTAGTGGCTGTACAATTTATATGAATCTGTTCACATTATCCCGGGTCCGGCATTTTTGCCGAGCCCGGCATTTTTACCGAGCGTTTTGTCACTACGTGTTGTCACTCAGTACTTGACTGTCTGAATTTCTTCCGGCATCCGATGTAATGTGAACACTCTGTCCGGTGTCCGGTTTCCGGCAGATTTGCCGGTCCGGCGTAGTGGGAACGCAGCCTTAGTAGTTCCAAGGTTTAGCTATAGATTTTGACACGGGTCTTTATCACGTAACTACCTTTAATTTATTTTCCCGTAGTTTAGATTATGTTACAATAGCCATGGTTCGTAGGCAGACTGGAGTGATTGGAGCTACCGTCGAGAAGCGGAGGCAGTTTAAGAAAATACCCTCACATGGTCTTCAGAAATAGAAATGTCCATGTTGACATTACGACATACCACACTGACTATCCACGCACTGAGATGGTCTATCACGACGCCTACACATAGTGACCACAGGATTCCATGAAGAAGAGAGTCTAAAGCCGTCTTCACGATTTAAATTAGGGTACTTCTTAATTTCAATAGCTTCCCGGAGTTTTCTCTTGTAGTAATGGCGTTCACATGACAAAACTTTTGGGTCATGTAGTTCAATCCAGTGAGACGGTCCCGAATCCACTAAATGCTCCGCCATCGCTGACTTGTATAACTGGCGATTTTTGACTTTTGAAAAGTAACCTATATCCTTCCTAAGACTAATCTCTGCGTGAAATTTCATCACAATCGGCCCAGCGGTTTGGCCGTGATAACGTCACAGACAGACTACCGAGTTACTTTCGTATTTATAATATTTGTATAGATAGTATAGGAGGAAGTACACACTTTGTGCCGACCCCACTTATGTGGAATAAGGGCAGGAATATGATGATGACTAACGGGGTACAAAGGGGTATTAAAGTTTGTATGAAAAGTGTTTTTTTTTTCTACGCGATTACTGAAATCTAGACATGACAACGTTTGTCACGGGACATCTAGTTACTTAAATGTATAGAATCCTAAGCTAACTTGTGTCATGACAATAGCATTTTCTATTTGTTCTAGTTGCTGGGTAGACGTGAGGGGCAACCTCATTTTATTTCTTACAGTCCCAATTTGTTTAACAATAACCGTTTCAACAAGTAAGTTTTCGTAATAGTTGGCAAGATAATTTAGAACTAAATATTTTTGCATTCAGGTTAAATAGACGCTGCGGTTCCGGCTTTAGTTTAGTCATATTCTATTCATTACAAGCTTTTAAGTAGGTATTTAGTATATTACAAGCTTTTATTTAATTTGCAATGTAGTATGTAAGTATGTAACTTCGATTGATAAGGTGGAATCTTGCAACTCAATTTTTATCTCCAACCGATTGAGCTGAAATTTTGCTTAATTGTGTAACTTCAGTGACAATGTAATAATATGGTGACAGCGAGCTGATCTGATAATGGAGTCAGAAGTTGTTTAACGAAACGAAAAAATAAAATGGAGGACGAACTCAGGAATATAGGATATATTCCGTCTGAAGCCATCAGACGGAATATATCCGCGTTTTACCGTGGCCAGCTCAGTCGACTGACTTGAATCCCATTGAGCATGTATGAAAAATGCTCCAAACAAGACTCCTAAAAGACCTTGATAGGGTTCTCCTTGGAGTGATGTGTTCGATTAACATTATTTATATTCCACAGTACTATCTGGGTTCATACTCTATATGCAGAATAGAAGGGGCCATCCTCGTCTCAACGAACTCACAATTGGATGCTTGTGCAACTCTGTAAAGAGTCTGATTTCGCTGGTAAGTACTAGTTGATAATAGGTGCTAATTGAACTATCTACCTTCTCTAATATATAAAATTCTTGTGTCACATATAATCATACATATATAATTTGTTAGTAGTTGAAGTTCTGATTACCATTAATAGTCGCTGTTCTAACGCTATACAAATTTATGTAACAGTTAAAGTCTAAAGCGTAACATTAAAATGACAGTCCTAAAACATGACCTCTTTTTACAAGCTTTTATTTAACTTGCAATGTATGTATGTATGAATGTATGTAACTATGTTTGATATGGTGGAATCTTGCAACTCAATTTTGAAGCAGTTATACCCAACCGATTGAGCTGAAATTTTGCATGCACTTTTAGTTTTGGTGACAATATAATAATATGATAGCAGCAAGCTGATCTGATGATGGAGTCAGAAGGTGAGAAATAGACACTCACAATGGAACTTCTTATTAATTCCATAGATTGAGTAAAAACTTTGCATTCTTTTCAAGTTGAGATAACAATGTTATGTGATGTGACAGGTGATACAGATGAACAAACTGGTATCGAGCACCAGTTTGTTCATCTGTATCACCTGTATCACCTGGTTTGAATGATTTTACAAAAGCTTGTCAATGAAAAGTATTTTTCAACAGAAAACTAATTTTGCATATTTTACACATCCAAGTGTCATATTAGATAACACCAATTTACATGTTGATAAAATTGAGCTAGACGTTTCTAAATTACTTAGAAAATTGTATATTTTTTCCAAAAATATCCTATAATTTAGAACAGTTTTTTTTTTTTTACTTTCACACACAGCTCAATCTAGCCCCAAACTAAGCAAAGCTTGTACTATGGGAACCAGATAACTGATAGAATACATATATACTTTTTTTTTAAATACATAATTAATATATAGTGACTTTGAGATTACGCTTTTGACTTTTAATTAAAAGAAATAAGAGTCTTCTCTCTTCTTCCATCGTTGATTTTCAGTGCACAGCTCTCGAATTTAGAAAATACCATTTTTATAGTATAAAATCTTAGAATAGAGTAATGATTCTGTAATAGTTAATTTTAAAATACAATTCTCTAACTTCGAAAGCTGCGGCAATAAAATTAACGACTAAAGATTGTTTTTTGGCAATTAAAGATGACTCACGCTAGACCGTGCCGGGTTCGAGCCGGGTCCGAGCCGAGTGTCAGCCGTAGCATGGTCAACTAATATTAGTAGACCGTCTTTCGGCTGCCGCTCGGTATAGCGTGAGCGTCATCCTTAAACCTGCCGGCCTAACTCTATATTTTTTTCCAGATCACACTATTTGGCCTGTATTTCTGGCTGGTTCCCCTACAACCGGCCAATGATTCAATATTTATTATTCCGTATGAAATACTTGCGATAGTATTTTTGAGTCTGCATGTAAGTAGAACTACTGATATTACTGAACAGTCACGCTGACGAGAACATAATATATTGTGCATTGCTGTTGCGTTTCTATAAAATTTGTGGTATCGCCAGGGCCGGATTAGAGGCTCGGGGGCCAAAAAATAGATTAAACATAAACAGTCTTCATGTGTTTCACTAATTTTGATAATTTTAGACTATTTAACGTTGTAACTGAGCACCAATATATCCAAATCTACAAAAAAACACCCGGTCTTATAGCTTTTAAAAAGCTGTGTAGTTTAGTAATCGCGCACAAAGCCAGTGAATGACTGAGCATACGCACTTACCAGTTTGTAAAAACATGATTATCATATTATGATATTCATACCAATATTTATTGCTACATACTTACGTTTTTTATGCTGTTTATAGTTACTATGAAAAGTGTACAGATTAGGTATTACATTCAACATAATACATGATAATCAAGTTTTTACATACTAGCCTTGCTGCATTGCTGCGCGCACGCTGGATCACGTATACCATTGGTGACTCAACCGCAGTGCAGTATTTTTACGGGCATAGTTCTATACTTTCAGGATGTTATTTTAGTTAAAAAATAACGAAAATAACATCAATCTTTAAAATAATATTAAATATCTAGCTCCGCCAATAGCTCCGGACAACGAACAACGACGGACAACAAATTCAAAGTTGCCGCCGTAATAAGTATAGATCTATTTAAAAATACCAATTCAATAGTATATATTTTATAATATTCCTATAGAGGTTGTACCAAAGTAAATGTTCATTGTCGTTTAGCCCCTAATTTTTTGCCCTGCTCCTAATTCCGGTCCTGAGTATTGCACCAACTCGCGACTCGGAGCACACAACAGTCACAACGCATTGTAAACGCCGTCTGTTGCGAGAACATTCATTCAGCGTGACTGTAAAATCCACCTTATACAATAATAATAATCTATTTTACGTACATAAGACACAATCACTATTTAGGAAATAACGGATGGCCCGAGAATGCCAGGTATGCTTGTAAGGAAATACTCCTTACAAGCATACCTAGGTCATATTTCCTTACGTAGGCATTAGCAAATTTATGCCTTGATCACACGTACCGAGCAAAACGGGCGAGACGGTGCTCTCGGCCGAGTATTCAGTACAATAAACAACGAGTCAATCAATCCTAAATTAATATTATAAATGTGAAAGTTTGTAAGTTTGTGTGTATGTTTGTGCCTCAATCAGGCCTAAACGACAAAACCGATTAAGATCAGAATATGAAGAGAACAGAGAAAAAACGCAAAAGGGATGATCTTGGTATAGATGGCGCTAATGTGCAACAAATCTGACATCACAGACTAAAATCATTCAGTATTTTCTATTCGATTATTGAAATTTGACAGGGCAACGTCTGTCACGGGTCGACTAGTGTATATAATATAGTAACAATCTGATAATCCATAATAATCCCGGCAATTGTTGCAACCAGTAATACGCGCAACATGTTTTGATATAGCGAAGTTTTATCGCTATTTAGTGCATAATAATTTGAATAGGCTAGGTGTTGTGATTTTATGTGTGTACCACGATGCTGTCGATATAAAGGGTGGTTTGTTCTGCTTCTGTCCTAAACAGATTATTTTATAGCTCGCTATTATTACACGCTTTTCAGTAGCATAAGTATTCCATTTACACTACAATAATAATAAATGTAATAACTTACATCATTTCAAATGATAAGCATTCGTAAGTTTATAAAGCTATGGCTACACTATCGCGATTGTTAACCATTTTTACTGAAATGATAATATTTTAAATTTAGGGCGAGTAATAAATGTTTTTGATAAATGCAGAATCGTTTTTTCTCAATAACCGCAAAACATACAGTTTTGTTTTTCATGACAAAGATAACTTAAGGATATAATCTAGATAAATTACAGACAGAAACACGATTGGTGAAACTTTTCTCGATAGATTTATTTTCCAAAGTTGGCTCTTCAAAAACACGAGGTTCGTTTTTAATCAAAACTATGAATAGCTAAACAGTTTATTTTTATATCATTCGTAAGATAATTATACTAGCTAAATTAATTACAGACAGTTTCTTTTTAAATTTGACGGTTTTCGAGATAATGCAGTTTTATCACTTTTTCCGTCTTATCTGGGTCAGCCCATACAAAACTACAAAAATTTCACTTATCACCTTAACTGCTTTTAATATCTAATTGACAAACATGTTGATACATGTAATAAAGACTTTCTTGCGCCACAGAAAAGCGTGTATGAATTAGCGGGTTTAGGGCACATGTGTTATAAATAATTATTTTACGATCTTTAAGAAATATCAAATAGTCACAATCTGCATAGGTAAATTAAGTAATATAATTTTTATTTTGATTTTAGGGCCTGTGGCTTTCGTTCTTTTTATGCTTCTGTCACAAAGAAGTTATCTCGGCTATTATAGCACAGTGGAGGCGTCGCCAACAACTGATCCAAGACAACCGAGACATTGATCTGGCTATAGTGGCGAGTCAAATAGCGATGGGTTTGTATTTTTTTAATTTAAATAATTCTTCTGTAGTGTGTTTGTCAAATTTCGTATGTATAATTCGATGGGTTCCTGAATGGTTTGAAATCACAATTGGATCCTTGGATTGGATTGGTGGCGCTGCTGTTAGTATGTCACCAATTTTGATTTGCTGTACTCTTAATAAAAGTTCGCTGGGTCAGTTAGTACCTTATAAGTTAGTTAGTTACCCTCAAATTGAGAGTTCAATGTGAAATTACTTATTTGACTACCAATCGCCAAATTGTAGTAAAATATTGCAACACAATGTAGGCGCGTTTAGGTTTGACAATCGCGCCCGTCGTCGCCACTACGCTACGCTTGCAGTGTGGACACACGCTAACTAACTACATATTACTAACTATATCTACCTCTTATATTCCACAGAGGCTACACGACGAGCCAGATCGCATGAAAATGAGGAAGCAATGATCTAAGACAAAATATTACGATGGACACATTTGACGAACTGGAACATTCATCTCACTCAATTTATCTTCCATTCCTCCTCCAACATTCAACGTAGCAAAGTGGCTCTCCGTGAGCCAATTTTCGCCCCCACGGGAAACGAGACGTGACGAACCACATCGCCGCCATATGGACGATTCGTATTTATTATCTTCATTGCGTTCCCACGAGTTTTAAGGGAATTGAAGGTCCACCCTCTCAGAGCCCTTTGCTAAGGGGTACGGCGGTATTTCCAACTGGGCCCTGTCACCACTAACACAGACACCCTCCGTAAGTGACCAGCTTGCCCACTGGCCCTGTCCTCTGTTATCTAAAATCTGTAGATTTATATTTAAAATATTCAACTCTCTCTTCTAAACACAAACAAAAACAATAATAGTACCTGTACTCTACGGCAGAGTTAAACAGATATTATATATAATAAAAAAAACTAACTCTAGTCTTATATTTTTTGAATTATAATAAAAATATTTAACTTCTCTAGGCTAAGAAAAAAAAAGAGATTGTAGGTAAAACTTTCTAAAACCAATTTGTAATATAATTTATGTAATGTAATATAAATATTAAATTATATAATTATTAATATCTTAAATAGGTAGCCTCCATTTAAAAGTATTCGTCTGTCTATTCTAGAAACAAATAAAACAAATATTAATATCTGTACTCTACGGCAGAGTTAAACAGATATTTTAAATAATTAAAAAAAATGAATTCTAGTCCAATCTTTTTTGAATTACAATAAAAAAATTAAGACAAGTTAAGTAAAACTTTCTAAAATCTATTTGTAGTATAATGATTGTTATTTGTAATGTAATTAATGTTACCTATTCACTTTTGTTGTTGTAGAAAGCAATGACTTACTTAACTTACTCACCTATTCTCCCGGCTTAGGGAAATATCTATGTATTCTAATAACTCTCTTTAATAAACATAAACGCGCTACATTTTTAAAAAGTTATTGGATCTAAGTAACTATTAGACTCAAAAAAAATATGTTAGCTTTGATGTGACATGAACTTTCTGAAATCTAGGCGTAATGTTATTACGTGATGATGGCTCGTGGGTCGCCTCGCGCCTCGTCTCGCCACTCGCGACGCTCGCGTCCGGATCGGTTTTATGGTCACGAGTCAAAGGACCTCGCGGCAGACGCGAGTGCGGTGTTTACATTCGCACTTTCGCTGCATTCGGGTTTCAACGTTGTAACGCACAGGTTGTGTGCTTTTGAAAAAATCATCACACCATTTAAACAAAATAAACACTTACGGTGTTCTATCTATATATATAACAATCAATTGCTGTTCGTTAGTTTCGCTAAAACTCGAGAACGGCTGAACGGATTTATCTTATCTTGGTCTTGAAATGTTTGTAAAGGTCTAGGGAAGGTTTAAAAGGTGAGAAAAATTCGAATAATTGCCGGGAAAACCCTAAAAACAGCCCTTTTCTTTTTCACATACAAAAGTTTTCTAACTAAAACGTAAGAGTCAATTTGAGCTTTAACGGGAACGGGAACGGGAACGGGAACGGGAACGGAACACAGCATTTGTTAATTCTAAAGCGATACAAAGTTCGCCGGGTCAGCTTGTAATAATATATGGCCGTGTTGGCCAAATGGGAGGTACTTTGACTTTCAATCTGAAAAGGTCGTGGGTTCGAATCCTGGCGTGCATCAATGGATTTTTCTGTTCGAAAACTTTATATGCGTATCAAAAACACGTGCTCAAAACGGTGAAGGAAAACATCGTGAGGAAACCAATTAGTCTTCTTATAAGCGGCGATGGGCTTGCAACCTATCGGGATGGGAATGCAACTATTGCAAAATGTAGGCATGCACCAAATATGTATAATGTTTGGACGTGCCTCTGACTACCCCCACTAGACATCTTCGAAGGACCTAAGCGTCTGAAGATCTGAGAGGATGTCTACCGTACTTGAGGATGACAGTCGTAATCCAATTTATTTTGATTTTATTATTTCGATGAATCGATTATAGTCACCATCTTTTTGGGCGCCGTTTTTTTTTTTATCTAAATTAGTTGCGTAGTAGTAGAAGCTCAGGAAGCAAATACTTATTGCCGCTAATAATACTTCGACGTCCTCTATTGTTGCTAGCTCAAAGGCTACCGAACTTACCACGAGAGTGTAAGCAGGGAAGCTCATTTACCATCGATCACGCGAGGCAAGGGCCGAGACACGAGACGAACCACAAGGTGAGATACGAGGCTAAGTTTACACTCTGTAAACCTAGCATTAATTCTCTTCAATAGACATAAACGCGCTACATTTTCAAAAAGTTATTGAATTAAGTATAAAACTCAAAAAAATATGTAAGCTTTGATGTTACTCGAACTTTCTGAAATCTAGGCGTAATGTTGATAAATGTTATGCGTATTTTTAAGTGTATGCTAGAATAAGACTTATTTGCAAGCAAAAATAAGTGTGTGCTACAAAAGCGCTGTGAAAGTGCTACGGAAGTGCTACGAAAGTGCTACGAAAGCATCGACAACACAGCCCAATAGATACCTCATGCAAGGCGAACACTGTCTGCTAAGCCATTAAGCTAATACTGCTGGTATAAGACACTGCGCGTTCAATCTCAAGTAATACTGGTCAGTCTACTTCTGTGAACCGTAACTTTAAACCGGCCAATTAGAATGCATTTATCGGGACCCGCATACATCAACGGTTTGACTGAATTGTTTGTTTTAATTAAATTAAGACCTTGGGTGTCTATTGAGCTGTGTTATCAGTGTCAAAAGCAAATAAGCTAAATTTGTGGTAGTTGTTGTTTACGATGTTTAAAAAAAAGTTTCTAGGTAAAACTTTCTAAAAACCTATTTGTAGTATAATTATTGTATTACCTATTCACTTTTGTTGTTGTAGAAAGCAATGACTTACTTAACTTACTCAACTATTCTCTCGGCTTAGGGAAATATCTATGTATTCTAATAACTCTCTTTAATAGACATAAACGCGCTACATTTTTAAAAAGTTATTGGATCAAATTATAAAACACAAAATAACATGTTAGCTTCGTAGTACATTATGATACAATTGAGTAAAGTTATTCATTACACACGAGGCTGTTGTTTGTAGCCCGAGCCGTAGAGTGAGGGCGTAAAACAGCCGAGTGTTTAATGAGCAATTTGCTCACCAGTTTCATCCGCACTTTTTCAACACACTTGCGAGGAAAAAACAAACATGTCTTGCACAAATCGTTTTACTACACATCAACAAATGTGATACAAACCAAAGGGCGCGCAAGTTTTTTTTGTTTTTTTTTGCCTGCTCCTATTTTAAGGTGATTGATTATATAACAGCCATATACATATACATCCTACTTGAAAATTATAATTTTAGTGATAAAATGCAAATATTTTGTAACAAATTAATGTGAATTAAAAATGATTCACATTAATTTGATATTAATAAATATTTTTTTCGGCTTAATTTATTTACACACACATTTATTTATTCCATAAATGTAAATGGATTTTCAGCGGCATAAAACCTCTATGTTGTTACAAAAAAACCTGCATTACATACTCGGTTAAATTAAAAATGTTCTGTTTACTCGCATAATTTAATTTGCAGTTAGGTACTAACTTAACTTTGTGCACTAGTGTGTAATATTATTGAGTACGTGTGTGTTTTAGCTCGTTTTATGGCCCTAAGAACGATGCAATAAGGTTCACTTTACGAGCAAGTGTGTTGAAAATGTTATTACGTGATGCATATATGCGTATAAATGTGTATGCTAGAATACGACTTATTTGCAAGCAAAAATATGTATGTGCTACAAAAGCGCTACGAAAGTGCTACGAAAGTGCTACGAAAGTGCTACGAAAGCATCGACAACACAGCCCAATAGACACCTCATGCAAGGCGAACACTGTCTGCTACGACATTAGGCTAATACTGCTGGTATGAGACACCGCGCGTTCAATCTAAAGTAGAACTGACTACTTCTGTGAACCGTAACTTTAAACCGGCCAATTAGAATGCATTTTTCGGGACCCGCATACATCAACAGTTTGACTGAAGAAATTAAGCCCTTGGGCGGAGCTGTGTTCTAGATGTAAAAAACATGCTAAATTTGTGGTAGTTGTTGTTTGCGATGTTAATCTTCAAATAAGTATGCTTAAAATTATGAAAATATACTGCTTTTTTTAATTAAATACTGTTTGTTTCATTTATCCACCATTCGTAATAAATTCACTATTTATCTACCGGATGTAACCAAAGACTTTGGTACTTTTAGTACTACTTTGGTACTACGGGAACTTTTAGTTGTAATGTCAGACACGCGCTTTTGTGTGCGTGACTGATACTGAGCCTCCAAGTTGACGCACGCACAAACACACTAGATTAAAAAAAAGACATCAAGTGTTTTGCTTCTATTTTACTTATTTACATTATCACAATCTACATACACTTGACACATTCTGGTGCCATTGAGTACATCGGGCATTTTTTTCTTTGACACGTGCTGTTGGCATACACCATCGACCACATAGCCTATAGACTCCTCATGCAAGGCGAACTTTCAAACAACACATTAGGCTTATAATGCTGATATAAGACACCGAGCGCGATTCACGACGCGCCCCGCGGCGGTCTGTGACATCGTCCCGCACACCTCAACGCTTTGATATAGTAATTTGTTTGAAGAAATGAAGCCATTAGGCTTCTATTAGGCTATGTGGCTGATGGCGTACACCCTCGAACATAGTTTACTTAATTGACACCGAACTATGACCACAGGTCACACAATTTTAAGCCCCAATAGTAACCACAACTAATCAGCAGTCAATGCATCTATTGAGAATGACGCCTGTCTCGACGAGAATGGCAAATGTTATAAATATCACGTAAAATACACATAGCACAAAACCGACACTTTTACGTAGTGTGAACTTGGCGATGAATAGTACCACCCATAGGCAAGCAACTGCGACTAAAAGTGATGCTACCACGAAGTCAATGCCGTCTGAGTTGATCAAAACGGCTGGATGCTCGAGACCTTGGCTTAGGTTCACCAAGCATTTGACGAGCCACGGGATACCCAACGCGAAGAGTATGGCCAACGAGTTGGCACCTAGAGCATTTGACACGCCGATACCACCTTCACCTAAAAATAAGAAACATTTTTAACACTTGATTTCGTCTGCGCCGTATTACGTTCATGTTCATACTTATCTCTCTTAAACGCATCATATAAAACCTGTTTCCCAAAGGGAGACGCAGATACCATGGTTTTCTATGCTATTACTAAGTGTGCTTAACTCGATAGGCAAATAAACTATAAAAAAATGATGCAGACGAGGTATAAGTTGTCTATAAAGGAGCGTTCATATTGGCGAATGCGCGAACTACGTGCCAGTACTGCAACCGTTTTTGTAATTAAACTTAAGCTTAAGCGCCTTATAAGAGGCGTACTTGCTATTATGGACGCTCCATTATTTTCATCAGACATAATTAAATAATAAATTGTATATCGTATATTACATAAGATAAATTATTATTATTTTTTATCTTAAATAATATACGATATACAATTTAATTCCATTAATAAATCAATGTAACACTATAATAAAGGTTTACTGTTGGTCATAAGATAGGAAAAGTACGCCCGATGGAGTGTCTAATGGACGCCTTATGCCTTGATCACACGTACCGAGCAAACGGGCGAGACAGTGCTCTCGGCCGAGTACTAAGTACGTACAGGCAAGGCATAATGCCTTGATCAGACGTACCGAGCAAACGGGCGAGACAGTGCTCTCGGCCGAGCACTCGGTGTTTATAAGTACTGAGTACTGCTAATAATCACTATAATCACGCAAAGTATCACATGTTTTAATTGCCACAATTGCAACAGCCATACATCATACTGCTAATAGTTGATTATTACAAATGGTAAGCCACGGATACACTAGAGGACATTTTATCCCGTTACATGGCCCGCAACACATCTACGTGACTCTGCAACGTTGCACAGTGTCCGGCAACTTGCCCCAAAACATTTAACATGACATTTCTACAAACACTGAGTAGAGTTCAGAGAGTTGTTGAGCGACATTTTGAGGAACAAGTCGCTCCGTTTGTCCCCATATCCTTGACTTTTGTTACAAAGTTAACAATTTAAATGTCGCAAACGCTGAAAATCGCAACTTTAGGGTATCGCAAGCTTTGATATTGTTTCGTCAAATCTTTAGAGGGACCTACAGCCGCTTAGAACAGTTCACCAAGAATTATTTCGCTAGATGTGTGAGGTGAAGTATGTTCTCGGCTCATCGCGATTAAACGCATCCCCAATTATCGAGAAAGGTCAATAACCGATGGAATTGTTCTCATTTGTGACGGGTGCAGTTGTTTTATCTCACGAAAGTGGGTTCGTCTTAATAATGTGTAGCGCTCAGTATCATCTAAGCCACAGTCAAGCACACAGAAGCGCGTGCACAGGAACTACTCACCCACACTCGTGAGGTAAATAACTGTACCACTGCGTCGTGAAGTTTTCTTAAACGTAAGGTCAAGATTGTGATTATTACCT
Source organism: Hydriomena furcata (assembly GCA_912999785.1). Lineage (NCBI taxonomy): Eukaryota > Metazoa > Arthropoda > Insecta > Lepidoptera > Geometridae > Hydriomena > Hydriomena furcata. The sequence goes on from OU538821.1 coordinate 10,677,679, forward strand.
ACTACAGTACAGTTGCAGAGACAAATGGTATACATACAGTTTCAGTGTTACAGACCGTGTAACATTATAGTTCTAATAACGTACCTCGTCTCGACATGATGAATATTGAAAATGCTTCTGGTAGACATCCTCCAAGTGCCAGGAATGTCATTCCCATCACCGAATCAGGAATTAAAAAAGTGTATCCTTTAACAAAAAAAAATATTACAGCAGTTTATTTAGGCCTTCCAAACTTTTGTTGATTTTGAAGTAATTTTCTATTTAAATTTTTACTAGCTGTCCGCCTAGCTGGCTTAGCACGAGTTTGAATTTATTTCATTTTATATATTTATTCTGCTATTCAAAACAGACACAAATCTAACCAAATCTAACAAAACAATCATCATAAAAATCGGTCCAGGTCTCGAGTTATAAATGGTGTAACTGACACGACTCTGTAACATAATACAACGTATGTGGCAGTAAATAGCCTCAAGTAAAAATAACAATATTTTCAAAACAATGTTGTTATCAATTGGTATAGTTTTCTATTACAAAGCTTCCTAATTAGTAGAACAAGATATCTAATACTAGATTAACACTCGCGTACTAGTCGCGAGACGAAGTGCGAGTCGAACCACGAGACGAGAGTATGAATAGACGCTCGTGGCTCGCCCCGCACCTCTCTCCTTTACTATCGATCACGCGAGGTGCGAGCCGAGACACGAGACGAAGCAAAAGGCGAGGGACGAGGCGAGAGTGTAAATCTAGCATAAGCAATCTTACCTATGACTGTCATAGCCCAAGAGACGAAGTAAGAGTTTACACCGATCCATATGATACACATAAAAAAGGAGAACGGATACCACCGTCTGTAAGTGATGGGTGAAGGTATAGTGCAACCAAGGATCAGGTTCACAGGGAAAAGGTACAGCCAGCCTACGATGTGCAGAATAGACTTGTCTTTGGGGAAACTGAATATCCTCCTCACCTTCTTAACGTCGTCGATGGGGTCGACTGAAATAATAAAAATATGGTTTTCAAATATATAGAGAAGAACATCTAATACCTAACATCATAATTATTAAAAAATATGTTAAGAACCAGTTGAACTATCTAGAGACCGTTGCAAATACGACTGGCCACACAGCTCAGTTGGTAGTTTTTTTTTATACTTTTTTTATTTATCATTTATAAAAACAAAATTAAAAATAGCACTAAAAAACCACTGAGGTTTAAAACTAGTGCTATCACGAGTCACATTGCTTAAAGGTAAGTACATACTTAAACTTATTCAACATTAAAAACTTTATACACATTTAAATAAAGAACAGAATATTATGTATACATTTAGCGGCAGAAAATTATGATTAACTTACACAAATATTTAGATAATGATTTTTTAACTTGACTTTAATATTACTAGGTGTTAAACTGTAGGTGTTACTCTGCCTTCTGCGCTGTAGGTTGTGAGTTCGATCCCCACCCAGGGAAAACATTTGTGTGATGAACATAGATGTTTGTCCTATATCTGGGTGTTTATTATATGTATATTGTATAATAAGTATGTATTTACAAAAAAATATATAAATCTTTTATTTGTTATTGAAAATGATGTTAAGTGCCCACAACCAGAGTTCTTATGCCAGGGTCCCACGGCCCGTGTTTTCACGCGCCAGACCGCGCCAAGGAGGACGGACGCGCCGTGGAAACGATGCATCCGTGGTGGCCGGTGCTCGGAACGCTCTGTACGCGACGCGCCGGACGCACACAGGCGGAGCGTCATCCGGCGCGGCCCGTCGGTTTACGCGCCGTGGGACTCCGGCTATGTCCGGGTATGTCTGTCACAGGGCTATATCTCATGAACCGTGATAGCTAGACAGTTGAAATTTTCACAGATGATGTATTTCTGTTGCCGCTATAACAACAAATACTAAAATCAGAATAAAATTAATATTTAAGTGGCCCTCCCACAAACGTGTTTTTTGGCGTTTTTCATAGTACGGAACCCATTGTGCGCGCATACTGTGCACAGTCCGACTCGCACTTGACCGTTTTTTAAGTGTTTGAATTTACATGTATCATCACTACATAGTATAAAGCAAAGTCGCTTTCCGCTTCCCGCGTATGTATGTTTGCTTATATCTTTAAAACTACACAACGGATTTTGATGCGGTTTTTTTAATAGATAGAGTGATTCAGGAGGAAGGTTTATATGTATAATAACATGCTACCCGTGTGAAGCCGGGGCGGGTCGCTAGTAAACAATAAAAGGATTAATATTAATTCGTTACCTTTTTCCGAAACTAAATGCTTTTCATGATTGTCTAGTGGACTAACTTTGAGAGCGTTTTCATCAAATCCTTTGTTATCTTGTCCTTCTTCCACTGGGGTGCTACTTTCTGGAACTACAACAATATCTGGAAAAAAAAATGATTATTTTTATTCTTCTTAGAAAAGAATCGTTATTGTGAGATTACAGGTTACAAACCCCTATCAGTTCCATGTTTCTTTCAATTTGGTTCGGAGAATATGAATCACAAACATCCACATAAACATTAAATTTATACAAACAAGCTAGATAATTTTTCACATAAGGTTTTTTACGAGTAGGCACTTATAATGAAAAAAAAAACAATATTTGATGATTGGACGTGTCTAATACCTTCAGACATCTTCAAGGATCTAAAACGCGGGGAGATCTGAGCGTATGTCTACTTTGAGTATGTTTATTTTTAAGGTTCCGTAGTTTACAAGGAACTCTTATAGTTTCGCCATGACCGTCCGTTCGCAGCTTAGTTCAAAAACTTTTAGTACTGTAATTTGTGATGAATATAGGACTAGCCACCAGTTGGTGGTGACTCTGCCTTCTGCGCTGTAGGTTGTGGGTTCGATCCCCAGCCAGGGCAAATATTTGTGTGATAAACATAGATGTTTATTATATGTCTTGGTGTTTATTTATGTAACTATATATTTTAACACGGGTGTTTATCACAAGACATAATTACCTTTAATTTATTTTCCCGAAGTTTCGGCTATGTTACAATATAAGTATTATAAGTATGTATTTACAAAAAAAAAGTTTAAAGTATTCTATCAGTTATCTGGTTCCCATAGAACAAGTTTTGCTTAGTTTGAGGCTAGATAGCGCTGTGTGTAAAGTCCGCCAATATTTATTTATTTTAATTTTTAATATCGTACCTGACTGACTGCCAGTGGCACGACCCTTGCACTTCGCAACAAGATTGTCATACAATTTGAAAAGTCTCATGCTATTAAACATCAGCACGAAGTAGAGAACATATAGAATGGTCAGGACCATTGCTTCGTACCAGTCCACTTGGCCATCCCAGACGATCGCAACGAGAACGCTGACATTCACCATGTATATCACTACGTCTCTTGTCACTGGCCTCATACCGATTTTTATTGGCTGAAATAGGTAAATAAATTATAAACACCCAATTTTCTTAAGAGGCTGCCAGTCGCTGATTGCTGTTTTTCGAAACGAAAAAAGAAATACTTCTGAACAAGCCACATCTCCTATTTTTATAATGTGCCTTTACTTTTAATCTGAAGGTCGTAGGTTCGAATCCCGGCGTGCATCAATGGATATGTTGTTAAAGTGCCTACAAACAGCGCTCTCACCCTACGTCAAATTTAATCGATTGTTGTGCAAGCCGGCCTCAGTTCTGAAACGGGAACTTGTTGATATCCTAAAGATACTTATAAGTAGTATAGGTGGCTCAGCAAACCTACCCGTATAGCAGCCAGACCACCGAGGGCAGCGACCCCAAGCGCGTTGAATATGGCAGATCCAACGATAGTTCCTATACCCATGTCTGACTCTGTGAGAAATGTGGAGATCATGTTCACGAAGAACTCCGGACAGGATGTCGCAACAGACATAAATGTAGCGGCTGCTACATTCTGAAATCAAATTATGTTATTTAGGTAAATGAGATTGAGACTGCTGCATTAAATAATACTTTAGGTACCAGGTGTATTATTAGGACTACTCCCGATAACTGAAACTGGATGTTTAAACAATAACAAAAGTAGCAAATACATCAACTTCATAAATTGGCACTCTTTCTAGAAAATAGTTTTTAGGGTTCTGTACGAAAAAACCGTTCCGTAAAAACGAGACCCTATTACTAAGACTTCGCTGTCCGTCTGTCCGTCTGTCTGTCACAGGGCTGTATCTCATGCACCGTTATAGCTAGATAGTTGAAATATTCACAGATGATGTATTTCTGTTGCCGCTATAACAACAAATACTAAAAATAAGTTAAATATCTATGAGGGGCTCACATACAACAAACGTGTTTTATTGCCGAGTCCTAGAGAACCCTAGCATTGCGATTATCATTAAATTTTGTTTTTTAAATCAATAGAAAAAGAGAAGCAAACTCTCAACTCACAAGTTGGAGCTGGGTTTCCGGGCATTGGGATAGATACTGAGAGTGCTTGTGCCTTCAGTATTCAATACTCGTCTTATTACGTCATAATTTCGTCAAAAAAAGGGTGAGGTATACATAAACACAGTGGCTAAAGAAAAAACTTCGAATAACAATCTGTTTCGCCGTGCAAATAGCCGCGATCGGATGCTGTCCGATATTGCATCTAAAACGTGTTTTAAAATAACCGATAACTGACTAAAAATACAATTTTCAAGTCGACGGTCAACGATATCGCTCGCCCATTTTAAAGTTAGGTTACTGGTTAGGTTAGCTGGTAGGTGATAAAATATTTATAAAATTGAAATAAAATAAGCATTTACCTATATGAAGGATGTCATATTCTTTTTTTATATATGGTGGATATTTCGCACACCATTTAGCATTATACTCAGAAAGCCTGTGCTATGGGAACTGTTAAATACTTACAACATAAAACACCCAGTAAAAAACAAACATCTATTGTTTACTTCATCGCACAAAATATGAGCCTGGATGGGAATCGAACCAGCAGCTTACATTACAGTGCAGAAGGCAGAACTACTACCAACTGAGCTGTGAGGCCAGTTAGGATGGATTCCATCATCGACCACATAGCCCAATAGACGCCTAATGGCTTCATTTCTCAAAACAAACAATTCAGTCAAATCGTTAAGATGAGCTGGTCAGGGGTTGCGGTAAAATATGCATTCTGATTGGCCAGTTTAATGTCACAGCCCGCCACAGGGCGCGTCGTGAATTGCACTCGATGTCTTTTATCAGCAGTATAAGCCTAATGTGTTGTTTGAAAGTGTCCGCGTTGCATGAGGAGTCTATAGGCTATGTGGTCGATGGGTTAAACTGATGCGTAGCTGTGCGGAGTGGAGCGGAGCGCACCGTGAATGGACCAATCATAGTGCTCGAAATAGAGGATAAAGTTTACAAACCTGTGGTATGTTCAAGTCTTCGCAAATTAGCTCCACGCAGGGAATAAAGAAGTCATTGCAGACTACTCCCAGTAGTGTGAACGCGTATATTCCGAAAATTGCGTACAATAGGAAACCACCACTCCGGAGTTGATCATCTGTAAATAATAATTTATTTAATTAATAATTAAGCCCATACAACTTTGTTCGCGTGAGGTTATTATTCAAACAGACAAGAGGAAACACCCCGCTGCACCCCCATATTGATTCAATTACGGAAATTACTTTTATAATGCAAACCAAAAGGAAAATTTATATATTTATTTGTATTTATCCTCTAAAATTTTGAGCATTTTCTTCTATTATCGAAATAATACACAACTCTTCTCTTCTAGCGTTACTTACTGACTTAATGATTTATCAAAGAACAGCCTAAAATTTAAAGTCTAAATTTCATGTTTCTTGGACCAGTAGTTATTGAAATTTAGACTCTCAATTTCAAGTATTTAGACCAATGTTAATTGAAATTCAGACTCTAAATTTAAAGTTTCTAGACCAGTGGTATAATTTAGACTCTAAATTTCAAGTTTCTAGGACCAGTGGTTATTGAAATTTAGACTTTAAATTTCAAGTTTCTTGGACCAGTGGTTATTGAAATTTAGACTCTAAATTTCAAGTTTCTTGGACCAGTAGTTATTGAAATTTAGACTCGCAATTTCAAGTGTCTAGACCAGTGTTAATTGAAATTTAGACTCTAAATTTCAAGTTTAGACCAGTGGTTTAGACTGTTCGTTGATAGATCAGTCAGTCAGTAAGTAACGCTAGAAGATAATAGTTTCGTACTATTTCGATAATAAAAGAAACATATAAGAGAAAGGGCGAGAAAATGGTGATGATGCAAAAGGCAATTTCCGGTACTAGTTTGATTCTGAAACGTCTTTCACTTAGAAAGCTAATCCCAGAGTGCAAAGCATTTATTATTCTCTTTAAAAACATTTTCGCGGATAAAACCGCAGCATTCAGTTGTTAATTATTACTTGCTGCCGAGATAATATATTCGAAAACAAGATTGCATCAATTAAGATAGGTAATAAATGTTTTTAATGAATGCAGAATCGTTTTTTCTTAATAAGATAACTCTAGATCTATAAATTAAAGACAGAAACACGATTGGTGAAACTTTCAAAAACACTAGTTTCGTTTTTAATAAAAACTATGAATAGCTAAATAGTTCATTTTTATATAATTCGTTAGATAATCATACTAGCTACCGAAATTAAAGACAATTTTTTTTATAATTTGATGGTTTTCAAGATAATGCAGTTTTATTACTTTTTCCGTCTTATCCGGATAGACTCAGCCCATACAAAAGGTCAAAAATTTTATTACTTGTTGCCGAGATAATATATTCGAAAACAAGATTGCATCAATTAACATTGAAAAATTATTTTACAATGAAATTAATAATGGCTGAAAACCTTTGTTCGATCAATCGGCGAGAGACGAGCGAACCATAGCAATTAACTGCTAGTAAAAGCAATTCGATCAAATTACATCAGTTATTTTTAGGGTTCCGTACACAAAGGGTAAAAACGCCACATTACTAAGACTTCGCTGTCCGTCTGTCTATCACCAGGCTGTATTTCATAAACCGTGATAGCTAGACAGTTGCAATTTTCACAGATTATGTATTTCTGTTTGCGGTATAACAAAAAATACTAAAAATAGATTAAAATTTATATAAAAGTAAGGCTCCCATACATCAAACGTGATTTATTTGCCGTTTTTAATAGATTTGGTACGGAACCCTTCGTGCATGAGTCCGACTCGCACTTGGCCGGTTCTTTATTGAGTAGGTACTTGTTGGCGTGATAATTAACTGACGAGGTAACATCAATTGACATTGGTATAATTATTTTGCAAAATTAAAATTGTATAAATCAAAAACAATACAGATTGGCCATTTAGATCTGTATGTAGTAGCTAGTAGCTCTGCTTTCAGCACTATGTTTAGGTTCGATTCCTACCCAGGACAAACAGAATCTTTAATGTGATGAATACGTCATGAACGGTGAATTTCAACTAATGTGAAGTTAGCCGTTTGGCTGCGAGGTAGATAATTTTCGGCCGCAGTATGATGACACAAAACCAATTTCGCTGTTTTGAGGACGTATTTTAAAGCGCAAATAAATCTTTCGAACAGAAAAATCCATTGATGAACGGCTAGGGTTCGAACCCTACCCTTCAATATGAAAGTCGAGGTACCTCCCACTCGGCCAACACGGCTCTCTCGGCTCATTTTTTCCGGTAAATAAGATCAATGACCCGGTTGTGGTAGCTACCCCGGTTTTGGTAATTTTCAATTTTTGCAGTCAATAACTAATCATAGCAAACAAACTTGTTTATAAAATCTATAGTTAATACAATTCTTTGTCTATGGTCCGTTTTGATTAGTGACAGTTGTGATGCGTTATAACTCTAGACTTGATTGACAACAACTAAATAGGTCCCGTTTTGTCTATAAATAAATCACTACATAGTATAAAGCAAAGTCGCTTCCCGCTTCCCGCGTCTGTATGTATGCATATATCTTTAAAACTACACAACGGATTTTGATGCGGTTTTTTTTAATAGATAGAGTGAATCAGGAGGAAGGTTTATAGGAATCAGCTTTGCACCCGTGCGAAGCCGGGGTGGGTCGCTGGTAATTAATAAATAAATATCGCCTGTTAAAAAAAAACCTTTGCTTAACCTAAGAGATAGAAAAATCCTCTATTCTTTGTTGTTTCAAAATTGTCGTTTTAATATTTTTTTCAATATAAACAGTTTATTTAAAACTAGCAGTCCGTCCCGGCGTCGCACGGGTGTAATAATGATTTGATGGGTATTTTTTTTACACCTTGGGTCACATTATCGAATTTTAACCTAATAGTTAGACATATAGTATTCCAATTTTTATTGTAGATATTGATGTCCTCTATAAAACTGTAGTACATTACTTTGCTATATTGTCAATAGTTTCTGCAGCATACGCGATAAAAAAAAAATTTGGCATTTGTTCACACATTGGGTTACATTATAGAAGTTTTCATACGGATCTCTAACATTTTTGAAAATATTCTATAGCCTATGTTCATCAGGGATAATGTAAGATTGTAATGGTTAAATAATTTTTCAAATCGGCCAGTAGTTTCGTAGCCTATTCGGCAAACAAACAAACAAACAAAATAACAATCAAATCTTTCCTCTTTATAATATTATTATATATTAAATAAGTATATAAGTATAGATTAGATATATGAGTATATAGACGGCCTCACAGCTCAGTTGGTAGTAACTCTGCCTTCAGCGCTGTAGGTTGTGGGTTCGATCCCCACCCAGAGCAAATATTTGTGTGATGAACATAGATCTTTGTTCTGTGTCTGGGTGTGTAGTATGTATCATAAGTATGTATTTACAAAAAAAAACGTTTATAAGTATTCTATCAGTTATCAGTTATCTAGTTCCCATAGTACAAGCTTTGCTTAGTTTGGGGCTGGATGGCGATGTGTAAAATGTCCACCAGTATTTATTTATATTTATTATTATTATAGATATAGATTAAAATGCCCACAAACATTAACCCACAACATACAAAGAACTAAAGTTCTAACCTGTAAGTATGCTATCAGGAAAGCTTTCGATGGAATCCCTTGACACCAGCTCCCGAGCAACATTGTCGATGTACTCGATCCTCGTCCGCTGCCACGGAGTCCAATGCCATACTTCCTGCTCCGCGTCCAATCTCTTCACCAGCACCTCCGGCATCAAAATCGTTTTCCCTTTTATAGAAAGCTCCAAATACGTGTGTTCCGTGCCATCTGAAACAGACAATCTTGTCACAGCACTCGACTTATCACTTTGCACAAACATGGGAAATCGATGTAGGTATCTTGATATATTGTGCAATTTAATCTATTGTTCAGCGTCGAACAATATTTCAAATGTAGGAATTGTAGGTACCTACCTACGTTAAATCTTGCTAGGGTAAAAACCGGACCCTATTACTAAGACTTCGCTGTCCGACTGTCTGTCTGTCTGTTCGTCCGTCCGTCTGTCTGTCATCATGAATAACTGTATCTCATGAACCGTGGATAGCTAGACCGTTTAAATTTTCACTGATTATGTATTTCTATTGACGCTATAAAAACAAAATAAATACTAAAAACAACAAACTTGTTTTTTTGCCGTTTTTTTATAGATAATATAAAATACGGAACCCTTCGAACGCGAGTCCGACTCGCACTTGGCCGGTTTTGACTAACTGTTGTTGGGTTAAATGTTTTCTACTTGTCAACCGTAATATTATTACTACATAAAAAAATGGGTCACGCTCAGAACCTTGAACATGCCTTAAGGGGGGTAGTCAGAGGCATGTCCAAACATTAAACAACATATTTTATTCACAGTAAATTGGATGTTACTACACGCTACGCTCGCGTGGTACCTGCAATTATGTGTGCTATCCCAAGGCATCCATTTATATTCCAAGTTTCATACGAATACATTTGATTGAATGGGCGTGATTGAGACTCAAATTTTTCTACTACAAACTTTCGGATTTATAATATTAGTAGGATAGGCTACATAAATGTCCTAACTAAATGCAAAGTAATTTAATGGTATCTGTATATTTATAGACTAGCAGTCCGCCCCGGCGTCGCACGGGTGTAATAATGATATTTATGGCTATTTTTTTTACACCTTAGGTTACATTATCAAAGTTTTAATAGGAAACCTTAATAGTTAGACATACGGTATTACAATTTTTTTTGTAGATATTGATGTTCTCTACAAAACTGTAATACATTACTTTGGTCTATTGTCAATACTTTCTGCAGCAAACGCAATATAAGGATATTTTTTGGATTTTTTTTCACACGTTGGGCTACATTATCTATGTTTTCATACGGATTCCTAACGTTTTTAAAAATAATTTATAGCCTATCTTCATCAGGGATAATGTAGGATTTAAATGGTAAAAGAACTTTTGAAATCGGTCCAGTAGTTTCGGAGCCTATTCGATACAAACAAACAAACAATCAAATCTTTCCTCTTTATAATATTAGTATATATCGTACAGGCTATCTCAGTCTAGTTTAGGCACCTGAGGCTGTAATACATTAATTGTAATAATTATTTACATTTTAAAATCAGTGCATGATTATTAGTTTTAATAATGTATCAATTCAGTGTTTTTAATTATTTGTGCTCAAATAAATAATTTTTTTTTTTTTTTTTTTTTTATTATAGAAGTATAGGTTGAGCGTTGCACGTCATTTTGCTTGACAAAATGTCCCCAGGTGTACCCGTGGCTCTCACTACTATACTCTATTCTCTACTCACTGAGATCTTCTTGAGCTGCAGTGTTATGAGCGCAGAGGACCAACAGCAGGGTCCAGTATGCAGCGCTCATCGCCATGCCTGCTCAGTTCTGCTTGCAGCGTCAAATTTTAAAATCTTGAAGCTGAAACAAACAACCAATATATATACATACCAAAATAAAATAAAAATGCACTATTCACACAGCATCTATCTCCAAACTTTTATTTTTATTTATTTATTTCAGTGAAAATAAGTATATGTAAATAAAAAACCGGCCAAGTGCGAGTCGGACTCGCGCACGAAGGGTTCCGTACCATTATCTATAAAAAAACGGCAAAATAAATCACGTTTGTTGTATAGGAGCCCCACTTATATATTAATTTTATTCTGTTTTTAGTATTTGCTGTAAAAGCGGCAACAGAAATACATAATCTGTGAAAATTTCAACTGTCTAGCTATCGCGGTTTATGAGATACAGTCCTGTGACAGGCAGAATGGACGGACTGACGGACAGCGAAGTCTTAGTAATAGGGTCCTGTTTTTACCCTTTGGGTTCGGAACCCTAAAATCAATTAACACTTGATAATCCTTAATTAGTGTAAAAACTGTGTCGCGCTTTCCAGTGTAGCTGTAACTTTTTTAATAATATTAATTAATTTTGAATAAAAGGAAACTTTATCGTTTTCATACTATGTAAATCTTGAACAGTTTTTTTTATCACGAGTTGGTCGTTATTGTGTGTGCAGATGCACGTGGATATTGCTGTTGCGTAAGGTCGAGAACGCTCAGTATCTGTCACGCACACAGGCGCGTGTCTATATACACAACTACACTGCTCACCCTCTTTTGTGAGTAAGAACAACAATACTATAAAAAGTAAATTTCTGTTAGAATACTTATATACTTTTTTTTATATAAAAGATAAATTACATACTCATACCTTATTTACACCCAGACACAGAACAAACATCTATGTTCATCACACTAATGTCTTTCCTGAGAGGTGATCGGACTAACAATCTGCAGCGGACAACGGTTACTAATCTCACTTGTCATTAGTCTCAGTTTTATAGTGCATTTGTTGACTATTTACTTAATTTCTATTTAAAACTACTATTAATGGAATGCCAAGTACTGCAAAATGCGGGCATGTGCCAAATGTAATGTTTGAACGTGCCTCTGACTAACCCCTTTAGACATCTTCAAGGATCTGAGAGGATGTCTACCGCAATTCGGAATTAGGTACAATCGTGATACTATTTCGTTTCATTGTAAATTAGACTGTTAATTTAGACATTCCGAAAACATTATGATGCCCGAATAAAAAACCGCTATGCGATAGAAACCTTGTCAGCTCGTTTCAAAACTAGCATTATGTCTATAAACTGTGCTAATACTTAGTAAGATCAGACGCTAACTCGAGATGAACATCCTTTGAAACAGGATAGATGAATTCTTGAATACTGCACTCCATAGCAACGAAAGGCACTATCTATTTGCAAAAACGTGGGGGCGGCGCAATGATGTATAAAAACTATAGATACGTTGTCCGCACTCTAAAATGGCAACATGAAATGAAGCCAATTGGCCACATTGCGCTCAGTCACGCACCAACCTGTCTCGCGACGCTATGTTTATTTTTAATTTATATCGTGTGTGAAAACCTGTGCAAAACATAAAGAAAACATGCCGTCGTGTGTTTTCAGAGGATGTACAAATTATACCCCAAAAGTTAAAGACAAAAATGTGTCATTTCACGCGTATCTAGTATTTTCGCCGTTTTTAAGCGCCGAGATGTTGGTTGATAACGTGTCTATATATAATACGTCATTGGGGCGGCGTAGGTAATTCGTGCCAGTATAACATCTAACTTAGCTTTAGCTTACTGGAACTCGTAATTGCATTTTTTTACGTACTGAAGGACCTAAGATAATGTCACACTTTCTAGACTACATAAGTTAAGGGTTAATTTAAATGTACATAAAGGTAATGGTTAAAAGGAATTGTACGGAAAAAAAAACAGAAAGTTTAAGTCACAGGTTCCCATGATAATCGGATTTGAAAGTGGTCATGGTCAGGCTAAGAAGTGACTTAACTTTCAGCACCTTCCTCTTTAGGGTTCTGTACTCAAAGGGTAAAAACGGGACTCTATTATAAAGACCTCGCTATCCGTCTGTCTGTCACCAGGCTGTATCTCATAAACCGTGAGCTAGACAGTTAATATTTTCACAGTTTATGTATTTTTGTTGCCACTATAACAACAAAATTAAATACAAAACCTAAATAAAATAAATATTTAAGAGGGGCTACCATACAACAATTTTACATAAATACAAAGTTTTTTATATATAATGGTACGGAACCCTTAGTGCGCGAGTCTTGCAACAAACCGGTTTTTAAGTAAGATAGAAAGGTCTTGGAGATGTTCAGGCTAGGAAGTGTAACACATAGACTTACTCTATCTTGACTACAAATAAACTTTGCCAGCTAGATATAGACTAGGTACTTCGTCTACTTCAACTGTGAGTTCAAACCTATGCAGTGGCTATTCGGAAATTGGTAATTTGACGCACGACGAGGTTCATTGAACCAGAGAATCACATTCGCCCACAACCACACACAACTCAATTCTAGCAAAAGTAATTAGATTTCGGAAGGCGCAATTCTAGGCTCTGCAAAAACCTGGTTACCTAGTTAGTCATTGAACGATTTTCGTACGGAAATATCAAAATGAATAAATATGAATATGCAATTATACCACGCCGTCATAAAACGCGTACCAAAGCACCAGAAAAACATACGAGACAATTAAAAAAAAAATAGGTTCACGACTGTAAATTCCAAGTACGATAGTTATCCTCTCAGCTGGCTGAGTTTTATATCTAAGAATATCTACATTTTAGAGAATACCAATATCATAGTTACCTACTATAATAAAATCTATGTAGGTATAGGAAACTAAATTATACATACATATAAACCCATTATAAACCATATTAATCCGTTGTTTAGTTTTAAAGATATAAGCAAACATACATACATACGCGGGAAGCGGAAAGCGAATTTGCTTCATACTATGTAGTGATTTTTCATTAAAACATTGTTTCCTAACATAATAATCGGAAAAGCCCCGGTCACTGTACCGAGTGCAGTATCGACCTTCATTGTGCTGTAGATGAGTTCCAGGAAAATTGCGGAAATTGGTTTATCGAGGTATAATATTCCGATATTATATTTTCCTTTGTTGCCACGGTGAATGCAGATATTTGACGTATTAATGGAACAAAGTACCACAGATAGGGATGGTACTTTGTTCCATTAGTTGAATATATAAGTTCGAAAATAATTAAACCGAGTGGCTTTCTCTCTAAAAGCTAAAGTTTTTTAAAACAATCTTTTGTGAAATTCTTGAAACCGAACTAGAGATCAGAGTAACGCGCATTTTCTTGTCACATAATATTACATTGCCATCGGATCTTGACAGTTATATGCTAGTTTTAACAGGTATGCTAAATTTCAGCAGGAAGCTTATTTATAAATTCCATGGTAGATTTGACTGAACTTTTTTTTGAAAACTATCGAACTAACGAACTACCAATTGACTAACAGAGCAAGTTAAATAAGAGCTTGCAATAAAAACCGGCCAAGTGCAAGTCGGACTCGCACACGAAGGGATTTATTGGCTATAAAAACGGAAAAAAAATCACGTTTGTTGTATGTCGTTTTTACTCTTTGGGTACGAAACCCTAAAAATGATTGCTGAAATAGGCAAAACACAGTTTTTGGAAGTTTTCAGTGTCTGCGATGAGTGCAAAAGAGCGTTTACCGAAAAGTGCTTCGTGCTTGTTACGTTCAGTTACCTACAGGTACCTCAACTCACGCCTACAGAGTAGGTTAGCGCCGGCAGGCGTTCCATTCCGACCGTTTTATAACGACGTTTACTTTATTAGATTGCTCTCTGCTGCGCTAGTATGGGAAATACAAATGTATGTTGCGAATGCGTTGCAAATGTATGCAAATTTATCAAGGAAACAGAAATGATAAAGTTACAAAATATACCAGTGACAAATTCGTGAAGTTGTAGAAATGCAACTGAAAAAGCGAGAAAATCTATTTAATAAAGCGGGGGTTTGGTTCGTTTAGGGGCTCAGAAGTTTTTCTGGGCCGCACCCCGCCAAGATACGGGATATTATTTACTCAGCTCAAACTTACTTAGCGTCTACTTAGCGCATCGATGATGAGTGATTTTTGTTTGATATGGGGTGGGGGTGGAGTTCTCCTGAGTAGGTTTGGAGGCGCCTAAGGTAGGTTCGCATCCCGGCGCAAGATAGGTTAGAGATGGCCCTGGTAACTCCAATTAACAACAGAAATGGATAAAGCTATAAATGAACTCAAACGCAACGCAAAGGCTTACAGTATAGGTACTTTGGAAACACGTTTATAGAGCTGGGTAATTAGTAAATATCCAGCTTCACTGTAATTAGAGCCTTTGATACCAGCTTCATGTTCAGCCAGACTTGCAGTTTGAAATGGCCAGTTATTTGCCTAAAGTTGCCGCTGTCTTGTAAATATTACGTTGACCGTACCGCGATGTTTATTTAAGTAGCGAGTACTGAGTAGCTTATTATAATATTTTTTTTAATCAATTTTGTTATTTGGACCGAAAACAACAATAGTACATTAAAAGTAGTAAACGATGACATTTGCAGAAGTATAAATACTGAGACATTAACGCCCTCCTCCGTAGGTAGACACAGTTCCAATTTTAACCATAAAAAATTGAAAGGTAAAAGTTGCAATTTATAGAATGTATATAATGTATGTATCATCACTACATAGTATAAAGCAAAGTCGCTTTCCGCTTCCCGCGTCTGTATGTAATATGTAATATGTATGTATGTATGTTTGCTTATATCTTTAAAACTACACAACGGATTTTGATGCGGTTTTTTAATAAACAGAGTGATTCAAGAGGAAGGTTTATATGTATAATACATGCATAATATGGTAGAGAAGCACTGATAATTTTAGAGGTTTCTAATGTGATGTCGTAAATAAACACATTTTTTTGCGCTTACATTGCAAATGCTGGCTGAACCCCACGAGATATATCAAAATAATGTACTATAGTATTGTACACCTTAAAAACGTCTACAAAAAAGTCAACGATGGTATTAGAAATGTCTTACGCACAGCGAAGCGGGCGGGCGGGGGGCGACGGGTCAGCTAGTAGTGTATATATGTATGTGTATATGTGTGTGTGTGTATGTAATACACACAAGGCATAGGTACTTACTTATATAAAAAAATAGAAACACGCCGAATATACAAAAAAAAACATAAAAATCGGTCAAGCCGTTTCGGAGGAGTTTGGTTACAAACACTGACACGATAATTTTATATATTAGGTTTAGTACTTACCTACCTTTAAGGCCCTGTATGTCGACGATTGCTCTTTTTCGAAACGAAAAAAGAAATACTTCTGAACAAGCCAAAATTCTATTTTTATAATGTATAGTATTATGTGAATAAAGATGTACCCATCTTTAATCACTTCGATAAATAATCCTACCGACCGCTGCACGTGGTACTGATCCATGGGCGGCGCGTGGTCCGCCTTTGCTTTTCGAATAAATTAACGATATAAATTATGTATAATTACTTATCAAAAACCTATTCTAGCAGAACTCTAGATCTACATATTACCTATCTTTAACAATAAATCACAAGTTGATCATAATAGTAAGTATCAAAGTATTGCGATTATAAATTCTAAAACGTATAATTTTGAAAAATAATATCTTTATCGTGAAAAGTTTCTGCTATTATGTTTTCAGCTTAATATAAATCTAGGTAGGAACCTGAAGTAATATATTTATAAAAATAGGAGATGTGGCTTGTTCAGAAGTATTTCTTTTTTCGTTTCGAAAAAGAGCAATCGTCGACATACAGGGCCTTTAAGTAGGTGTAATCATAGTAGGTAGGTACCTTCGTTATATAGTAGTTATATTGATAGTTTTAAAAATAATACACCATCTTCAATACGCCACGCATACACTCATGCACACACACATTCACACACACATTAGGTTATAGATTAATAGCGAACAATTCTGCGTCTAGGAGGCGGGCGTTGAGACAGTCAGAGACATCGTTCCAACAGTTACCTGTTTCCTTTGTACTTTGTTCTGAATAAATGAATTTGAATACTTTGAATACACTGGTCCCCACCAATGTAACCAGGGGGGGGGGGGAAATCTGCAAATCCTTGGCTTAAAACTGACCTTTGTACGTACGTAACAGTCGTGGATACACTTTATGCAATAAGTTATCAGTGATTACTAAGCTACGCAAGTAGATAAAAACCGGAAAAGTGCGAGTCAAACTCTCGCACGAAGGTTTCCGTACGTATTTAAAAAATACGGCAAAAAATCACTTAAATATTTATTTTATTCTGTTTTTAGTATTTTGTGTTGTAGCGACAACAAAAATACATTATCTGTGAAAATGTCAACTGTCTAGCTATCATGGTTTATGAGATACAGTCTTGTGACAGACAGACGGAGAGACGGACAGCGAAGTCTTAGTAATAGGGTCCCGTTTTTACCCTTTGGGTACGGAACCCTAATAATATAATGAAATGTTCATATACAATTTGATTTACAAAAATTGTTATACTTCAAGGACGCTAGTAGATAATAGCATAAATAAATAAATTAAATTAATCAGACTTGCGAAAGGTAAAATACGACTTGATCCTATAATCCTACCGAAACCGGTTTGATTATAGGAAAACATGGCAACATTTTGACGCGCGTTTCTAGAGGCGTTTCTAAAAGTCTCTAGAGGCAGGCGATCGCACGTTGACGTGCGCTTTGATATGTATGTAATGTCCAAGCAGTGCCGGATTTAAGCATCTATAGGCAACATAGAGATGGCCGCCACCAAATCACAAAAAAAAAACTTGAGAGGTGTCAAGGGACACCCGGATGGAACGAAGTTCTCACAAAATAACGTGGGACAAGGGAAGGGGAATCAACTTTGACTTCGACTTCGACTTCGACCTCGACCTCGACCTCGACCTCGACCTCGACCTCGACCTCGACCTCGACCTCGACCTCGACCTCGACCTCGACCTCGACCTCGACCTCGACCTCGACCTCGACCTCCACCTCCATCTCGACCTCCACTTCCACCTCGACCTCGACCTCGACACAATTAATAGATATATATATTAATAGATATACTATAGCAAAAAAGTGTCGTGACAACTTTTCGTAAGAATTTTTTCCGTCTAGCCCCCTTTCACAACGAGCGATAAGGAACTTCGTTCCAAAAAATCGTTGAAGACTCAGCGTAGAAATAAATAAAAAAAAAACGGCCAAGTGGAAGTTGCGCACGAAGGGTTCCGTACCATTATCTATAAAAACGGCAAAAAAATCATTTTGTTGTGGCTCCCATACAACAAAATGATTTTTTTGCCGCCCTTTAAATATTTATTTTATTCTGTTTTTAGTATTTGTTGTTAGAGCAGCAACAGAAAGAAACAACAGAAGAAATACATCTGTGAAAATTTCAACTGTCTAGCTATCACGGTTCATGAGATACAGCCTTGTGACAGACAGACGGACGGACGGACAGACAGACAGACAGACGGACAGCGAAGACCTTTGGGTACGGTACCCTAAAAAAATACTGAGTTTTGTTACAAATAGACGATTTTTTTTTTATATTTTCTTAGAGCAAGAAATGTTAACGTTTAAAAATCTACGAGATCAAGCAGCACGAAGCTTGTAGGCTTAGTTTAATTTAAAATAAATTTTATGTTAGCCAACTTATTCATTTGCTCTTTTCTTTAACTTGACCATAATCGAAACTTTCAACTGATAACCACAAACGATTTGAGTTCCTCCACCACATGCTTTGCTTGTGGGCCGCCGAATGGGCCGCCGAAGTCTAAATTCGGCGCTGTGTCCAGGGTTGTTTTCTTTGTACTACTACCACTACCAATTTTCTTGTACTTTTGTTTATTTTCAACTTTACCAAACAGTATCGCTTGTCATCTGAACTCCTTGTTAATTTGATCACGCGTTACGTGTGAATACAGCCTTAAAGTGCGGCGTGCCACGCGCATCAGCCATTTTATTATCAGTCAATAGGATTATCATTAGGTACCTAATAATAATTTTAATGTACTAATTATGATAAGGACTGGATGGATATCTTGTATTGACTGTGATACCGTTTCAAGTTTTGTTTGCTACTTATTTTTCTTAGTAAGTAGGTTTTTCGTAACAGTGATTGGAGCCAACGGATTATGATTAAGGGGCTCCCGATTGCTCTTTTTCGAAACGAAAAAAGAAATACTTCTGAACAAGCCACATCTCCTATTTTTATAAGTATATTACTTCAGGTTCCTACCTAGATTTTTATTAAGCTGAAAACATAATAGCAGAAACTTTTCACGATAAAGATATTATTTCAAAATGATACGTTTTAGAATTTATGATCGAAATATTTTATATACCTACTATTAAAATCAACTTGTGATTTATGGTTAAAGATAGGTAATATGTAGATCTAGATTTCTATTAGAATAGATTTTTGATAAGTAATTAAAGTAAATTTTTAATTTATATCATTAATTTATTCGAAAAGCTAAGGCGGACCACGCGCCGACGTGTGTTTGTCGTCATTGCAGCGGTCGGTAGGATTATTTATCGAAGTGATTAAAGATGGGTACATCTTTATTCACATATACTATAAATTATAAAATAGGAGATGTGGCTTGTGTTCACAAGTATTTCTTTTTTCGTTTCGAACAAAAATAAGATTGTGGTGGTGTGGCGCTGCGCTGTAGATTGTGGTATCCAACCTAGGATAAACATAAACATAGATGTTCGTACATAAAATCTAACTATAGTTAAGTTTAACTTGATAGCAGGTAATTAATATATCCCATTGTCTTTTTACACTGAATTTATTAGGAATTCTGCTGCCATTATCATAGAATAACAATTGTTATAGATAAATCAATAATTTCCGAAAAATCTATTTTTAGTTTTATCGTATCGATACATTATCAGTCACTAGTTGAACATCCATCAGGATTAAGCAGTTTGGTTTTCACTAAAAGTAAACTTCAGTATTATAGAACCTGTATATAGTGGGTTCGAACATAGATGTTTGTTCTGTATCTGGGTCAGTATCTGGTCTTCATAGTACAAGCTTTGCTTAATTTGGGGCTAGATGGCGCTGTGTGCAAAGTCCGACAATATTTAGTTATTTATTAATAGTTGAGCGAAAATATTCAGATTAAATTTGAAATGACATTTATTTGACACTCACACATAAATAGGTACACAAAACAAGAAGAAGAAAGTTAAGGCCCGGCTCACACCCACACACGTATTTCAATGATTTTCAGGTACCGATTTAAAAACCAGGAATCACAATTGTGAGGATATAATGATACAAAATTACTGATAATATATTCATCTTTAATAGTAGATAATAAAAACTGGCCAGTTCTATACAACATTTTCAAAAAAATACGTTTTTACCGTCGCAAGAACCGCTGAAAATGTCGAAAAATGGGGTCTGGTTAGGTACCAATATCTTTAGACCCACAGCATATTTTTATTTGAAAATAATACGAAATTGTAGATTTTATATTTCTCTATACCGCGTGGCATTATCTTGTTTTCAAATAATTTACTTTTTCATTTATGAACAATATAAAATGCAATAAAACTTATCCATACATTTTTTCCATACAAAACTCACATTCACCTCAAGTCGGCACGTCAGTCAGCGCTCAGACGCGCTCGGGGAAGCACGTCCACGTCACATTTTTCTTCGAAATTAGGGGAAGTCTGACATAACCGGATACTGGGGTAAAATAGTGGACATGCAAAACTAATGATAACATTTGTATAATATATTGCCTTGACGAATTTGGTGCAAGCCACACAGATGAAGGTTAGGTACAATGCATGAGTTGTAAGGGCTGGGCTCATGTACACTGTACAGACTATGAAAGAGTTGGATGATTTTTTTGTAGAAGATGCGTTACATCGAGTTACGTTTCGAAACAGTATGATAATAGTTTACGGTTTTACCTTTTTGCATACGTCGCGTTGGAGCAAAATCGAAATAAGCAGATGTTTCGTATTTGATTGTTATTTTAATAAAAATATTAAATTTCAGAAAAATGTGAACCTGTTTGTGTCCCTAATTAGTCCTACTAAATAAATATAAATAATGATTTGATACATTTCTGTTTTGAAATGAAAGTTCTAAAAAGGTACCATGACCCTTAGTACGGTTTTAACCCGGCCTCCCCTATATTACCAAGCGTGTTTTTTTATACATGGATGGAAAAAAATGATACTTTATCTGAACAAAATGCGAAAAATTACCTGAATTTTCGATTACGAATATAATTTATATTTATTATCTATCTACATTTAATATTATAAATCTGATTTGTTTGTGCGGATGTTAGGTATGTTTGGATGTTTGTACCTCAATCAGACTTAAACGACTAAACGGATGAAATTGAAATTGGCTGTCGATGTAAATATACCCCTAGCTTATAAATATGCTATTTTTAATTTAAAAACATCCCCAAAACTATAAAAAGACTCCGAGTGCTGGTGTGCAACAAATCTAGCATTAATCAATTTTGACGACTGATGAATGACTGACGAATGATACGATACGCATTGAACCAAAAATGTTGAACCTTCTAAAAAGGTCGGTATTTGTTATTATCAAGGCAAGGTTTATCTGGGGGCACGGTAGTGCCCCCGCCAAGTTAAGCAAAAAAGCGGCACAGTCGTACCATCCTTTTCTCGAAACAGTTCAGGTCATTTTTTGGACAGACAGACAGACATTGAAATCTCACAACTTTTTACGATAGAAGAACTGAGTTGCGTTGCGAGAATTGGCTTTTTATTTTAATTTTTACAAGTTGTTTTTGATGGCATATACTTAAGTTGTACATGATGCAAATAATTAAATATTAAAAAAATAATAAAGTGTCCTGAAAAATTGTTTAATTCGAAATACTGAAAGTGCTCTTTAGTGTTGCGTAGTTTACAAAAAACCCTTATAGTTTTGCCATTTCCGTCCATTCGTCCGCAGCTTAGCTCAGATACTCTTAATACTAGAAAGCTGTAATTTGGCATGAATATACTAGTCACGCCGACAATGTGGTAGAAATAAATATATATTTTCAGATGTTTTTTTTTTCTCGCATACTCTCTCCATGTCTTTGGATAGGTCTTAAAAAGTATTGCGGGTTTGTGATGTCATTTAGTATAAATACAATGGAAAATATGAATTTGTAAAAAGAGCAGCTGGTCATCTCTTTTTCTGGAAAGAAAATATTATGGAAGATTATTTAGTAAAATTTTACAATAACTGTTTAATTCCAGAACTTGTTGACCCTCGCTACGCGCTGTCTATGGATCTTCGAGATCATAGCTCGCACACAATATTCAAAAGCATACCTACATATTTTATCAGTATTTCACTTTCAAAACTTTCTGTGAGTGGTACTCGAAACGTTGACGGTGCCGTCATCGATTTTAGATGACAATAAGTTTTTTTATTAAAAATATATTTTTTAAATCAAGCTTTTGTAAATTCTTGTGCTCTAGTTCTCGTCAAGATAAAAATAACGAGCCCAAACGCGACGTGGTTATGTTGTGTAGTTGAGGAGTTCCGATGGCTACATCCGACCTCCATCATCAGACCAGGTATATAGATATGCAAAGTTTTGCCTCAATTCGACTATTTAGTGAAGAGTTCCGTTGAACAGCTCCTGACTCCATCATCAGATCAGCTCGCTGTCACCATATTATGTATGCAAAATTTCAGCTCAATCGATTGGGGATAACTGCTTAAAATTAAGTTGCAAGATTACACCTTATCAAACATAGATACATAAATATGTACATAAACTGCAAGTTAAATAAGAGCTTATAAAAAAACGATACTTACCGTTTTGTCATAATGTATTTTATTAGTAGGTATAGGTACCTAACAAATATTTTTTGCACAGTCAAATATTAGTAACTGTGTAGTAGCACTTTACGATTTGTAACCTGTCTTATAATATATATTAATTTTTTCTATATTTATTTTCTTTTTGTCAAGTGCAACCTATAAAATTATTAAGTACATACCTACCTATACAAATATGACATACCTATTGCACCAAATATTTTCAAGTATCAAGACTAGTTATTTAGTCTTGGTAAATGAAGTGTGAAGTAGCTTCAATGTGTGCGTTTGCACTATTCGTAGTGTGCGGCCACAGAATACGGAAAAGTACAAAAAATGCGAGCTGTCATATTTGAAACAGCCGCCTTAAGTACATAAAAACACAGACTACCTACTGCGTGGGTCAGACAGGCCCCATCTCAGCTTTATGCTGCTCTACATGCATGTACCATGACGAATGGAGTAGCGCTGGTGAAAACCAGAGAGATAAAAGACAGAACGGAAGTTGTTCAGTGCTACAGTAATATATAAATATAGAATTAACACCGTGTTGCCCGGGTGGGAGGTACCTCGACTTTCAATCTGAAGGTCGTGGTTTCAAATCCCGGCGTGCATTCGATTTTTCTGTTCGATAAATTTTTATGCGCATCAAATCACGTGCTCGAAACGGTGAAGGAAAACATCGTTATGCAGCCCTAGCCTTACGAGGATATAGTATAGTGTAACCAATCGGTGACTCTTCTGTTGTAGGTGTCTTTATAATAATACTAGCAGTCCGCCCCGGCGTCGCACGGGTGTTATAATGATTTTATGGGTAATTTTTTTACACCTTGGGTTACATTATTGAAGTTTTAATAGGAATCCTTAATAGTTAGACGTATGATAATATGATATTACGGATTTTTTTGTAGATATTGATGTTTTCTATAAAACTGCAGTTCATCACTTTGCCCTATTGTCAATAATCTCCGCAGCAAACAGCGATTTAAGGAATTTTTGAGATTTTTTTCACACGTTTGGTTACATTATCGTTTCATACGGATCCCTAACATTTTTGAAAATATTATATAAGTAGCCTATGTTCATCACAGGGATAATGTAAAAAACTAATGGTGAAAGAATTTTTCAAATCGGTTCAGTAGTTTCGGAGCCTATTCAAACAAACAAACAATTAAATCGTTCCTCTTCATAATATTAGTATAGATATAGATAATAGCTTGACCCTAATACCTTGATAGTTACATCTCGTAATCTATTGTTTGCTCAACAAATACTTAATAAATCAATGTCGTTATTGCATTTCTTGTTTTCTTTGCTGTTGAATCTTGAGTGTTGCCTCTTTACAACTTTAGTTTTAGTCACCTAATCAAGATACGAGGTCTACAGTCTAAATTCTATAAAAATATACATATATATATATATAGGATCACGGTAGACATCCTCTCAGATCTCCAGGCGCTTCGATCTTTTGAAGATGTCTAGTGGGGGTAGTCAGAGGCACGTCCAAAAATTAAATTAGGCACATGCCTACATTTGATAGAATACTAATTGGTTTTTCCTCACAATGTTTTCCTTCACCGTTTTGAGCACGTGTTTTTGATGCGCATATAATTTTTTCGGACAGAAAAATCTATTGATGCACGCCGGGATTCAAACCGGGATTCACGACCTTCAGATTGATACATTTTAATCCGTAAAATACCGGAATTAGGCTATGATGCCAGAGTCGTCTTAGTTCTCGGCACTTATAAACCCAGTGAAAGGTCATCAGGGGCCGTACTACAATCTCTAAAGTAAGACTAAAGCAGTATTAAGACTAATATGAGTATTATGACTGGCCTCACTTTTAGTAGTAACTCTGCCTTCTGCGCTGTAGGTTGTGGGTTCGATCCCCACCCAGGGCAAACATTTGTGTGATGAACATTGATGTTTGCTCTGTGTCTGGTTGGAATATGTATAATATGTATGTATTTACAAAAAAAGTATTCTATCAGTTATCTGGTACCCATAGTACAAGCTTTGCTTAGTTTGGGGCTCTAGCCTTACACTTCTAGGCTCTAGGACCTTACACACAGCGCCATCTATGGCGCTGTGTGTAAGGTCCGTCTGAAGATCTGAGAGAATGTCTACCGTACTTGGGGATTACAGTCGTGATCGTATTTATTTTTTTATGTTTATTACTCGCGGTGCGAAAGTGAAAACGCCATATTTTGTGTTCATATAGCGTTGTCACTTTGCTTTAGTCCTACTTTAGAGATTGTACGGCCCTTGGACTAAGTATGACGCATGTTATAACGTTTAAACGCGTTCTTTACTAAAACTGAATAATAAAATGAAAATGTAATCGGATCACGTCTGTAATATCCAACTACGGTAGAAATAAGTTGATAGCATTCTCAGAACTCAAGGCGCTCAGATCCTTGAAGATGTCTAAAAGCTTTCTCATCATGTTTTCCTTTGTTGTTTAGTGCTTGTTTACAAATTATAATGTGCATAATAAAATTATTTCTAACAGAAAAATCCATTGATGCACGGTATTTGAACACACGATCTTTTGAATTAAATGTCAAAGTACCTCTAACACGATCTTCAAATCGTTACGCACCATAGATTTGAATATCGGTCGTGCTAATTATTGCTTTATTTTTTCCTAATATTATGCACTTATATTAAATATATTAAGTAATATATATACATAGGGTATTAAGAAAGAGAAATTTATATATGTTTTGTTATTAGTTTGCAATGAATTTAAAAAAGCCCGGACAAGTGCAAGTCGAACTCGCACACGAAGGGTTTCATACCACTATCGACGGACAGCGGAATCTTAGGGTCCCGTTTTTACCCTTTGGGTACGGTACCCTAAAAACTATTAGTCAAATTTAAAAAATGTTTTACTTAATATCGAGAGATACAACATTGGTCATATTTTATTAAAAAATATATATATAAACCTATCCAATCTTGATTAGTACACGCGTGCGAAGCCGGGACGGGCTACTTATTTATATAACTTATAATATCACATTGTTTTATATACGAGTAATCCGCATTATGCAGGCTAGTGCTATCAGATGGCGAAGGGAAATATCACGGAAAAACCAACATAATTATAATTCTATTAACCTAACCACATTTAAATGCGTAACATTTTTGTTCTCAGAATTCTGGTTAGATAAGTAAACTACAATTCACTGGTAGTTTCTAAACCCACATCTCTTTTCAATTCTACGAATACGGACTTAAAATGCTTCAATAGGAGGATTATCTCTTGAAGACGTTTTTCTTTAGGTCTCTTCTTTAGGTTTACCAACTCTTAATCTTTGCTGAGTGCTGAAATAAAACGCTTTTAGACCCCGGTTATGGTCATTTTCAATTTTGTCAGTCAATAACTAAGCATAGCAAACTTGTTTAAAATCTATCTATAATATAAACATGAATCGCTAAATGTGTTTCTAACTAAGCGTAAATCTCGAGAGCAGCTGAACGGATTTCGCTAATTCTTTTTTTGTTGTATTCGTTATTATCAGGAGAAGGTTCTTATGGAAAAAAATAATTTGACAGGACAACGTCTGTCGGGACAACTAGCAGTTTATACAATTCTTTGTGTATGGTCCGTTTTTATTAGTGACAGTTGTGATGCGTTATACCTCTAGACTTGATTGACCACAACTAAATATTTCCCGTTTTATCTATTTAAATATGAATAATTAGTAAATAAATATCGCCTGTCACAAAATGTTTAAAAATCATCGTTTTAGTATTTTTTTCAACATAAACCGTTATTTTGAAAATTAAAATGTCAAAATGGCCACCATCAGTGCTTTCACCCTAATCTAGTTCAATTAGAAAATCTTTTTGTAGATGCATCTTTTTTCCGCTAATGGAAAATAATTCCGTCACATTTCATCCAAGGTAAGAAGCAGCTCAAGGTAAAATTACCTACACTTGTTTACGTCTTCGGTGTGCACTGACCTAGAGAGAAAACTGCCTATAGATACCTTGACTACAGGTAGAACCCACTTTAATATGGTTCTAGGAAAATCGATTAGATCAGGATAGGTACTACGCAGTTGCATGTATCAGCCGGTGTACCATCTAGAGTTACTACGAGAAGCAATTGCTTATGAAATTGGACCAGACAGTTCTATATCATACCTACGTGTTTAGACAATTAATTGTGTGCCGTGGCACGCAGTACAGAGTAATTCTAAAATGATACAAGTACCTATACCAACATAATACAAAAAGTCCTATCGTGTTTTACTATTTATCAGTTTCTGGTGTCAACAGAATTGAAATCAAAAAGAAAAAGGTAACTTCTGAATAATAAATCAGTCTCACTGATTCGTAAATAAATTAAGCATATCAGTGAAGTAGCGTAATTATTAGTAAGTATTTCCTTATTCTAAGCGGTAAACCTATTAGTCATAGGTGATAATAATATTGATACGAGTCTTTTGTCTCGGCAGACAAGACTATCAATGTGAGTAGTAAAAAAGGTTGTCTTGAAATCAGTTGTTAGAAATTACAATTTGAAACGTTTATTTCAAGATTTTTTTTTTCCATTTTATATACCAATATTATTGTAAGGTAAACACTTAACAAATGGCACAGAAAAGAAATGGCTTTTAACAAA
The DNA here is from genome assembly GCA_912999785.1 of Hydriomena furcata. Lineage (NCBI taxonomy): Eukaryota > Metazoa > Arthropoda > Insecta > Lepidoptera > Geometridae > Hydriomena > Hydriomena furcata. Next base: position 10,705,038 of record OU538821.1, read on the forward strand.
CAACTGCTAAAACTTTTCAATTCATAATTTATTTAGCAATATTTATGATAAATATCAATATTGAATTGCCTTATGGTTTAGAATATTTTAGGGCATTTCTTGATTTTCAGAGATGTGTTTGGCATATTTTCTTAACGAGGTTTTTATAAAAAAAATATTTTTGACACTTATATGCCTGAGAATCTTCGATATAAATTTCAATTTCATTCATCAAGCACGATAGAAATTATTAGGTCTTCAACCATTGCAAATTTGGTTGTTGCTCAGCCTTAAATTTATTATTCAGTACCAATCAAGGCAATAGGTGTTGCCTGCAACTTCGAACGCACGATATTGAAACTAAGTAGCCTATGTCTTCCAAGGTACAATCTATCTCCTTGCTAAATTTTGAATCATGTTCAGCTGTTTAGGCGTGAACAGGTAACAGACAAATAGACAGAGTCACATTCGCATTTATAATAAGTTCTTATATTCATATTAGTATGGATAAGATACATACGCTGTCTGGTGTATATTTGCATACGTTTCTAAGTTTGTACTCACATTTTAAGCGGCCCTTATAATCACTAGAGATAGATAACAAGTTACAACATTTTTGATAAATAAAATTAATTAATTTGACGCCACTCAACCGCGATTGTCTCATCAAGGTACTGGAAGAAATATATCAACGTTGGAGGTTTTATGTAGATAATCATATTGATAAGAGTCTGTTTTACGCGATTATTAGATTCAATTAAGTGCTACAAAGACACGTCAGTAATGCAGTATTTTATTTACATGAACATTGTAATTTTAAATATAGGTAACCACTAAAGCTTAAGAAATAGGGGAAAGAGGGAAAAGGTGAACCAATTTTGTTTTGTTCTTTAATCTTTCAAATATTACCTAATGTACCATATTATTACTATCATTAGGTAAATAGATTTTATAATAGTTACTATGAAATAGGTATTCTATAAATTCGACTGATATACTAACATTCAAAACAACATTCGTATCTTTTGTTTTTTATGACGAAATCACATTTTTAGGGTTCCGTGCCCAAAGGGTAAAAACGGGACCCTATTACTAAGACTTCTGTTTGTCTGTCCGTCTGTCTGTCACAGGGCTGTATCTCATGAACCGTGATAGCTAGACAGTTGAAATTTTCAAAGATTATGTATTTCTGTTGCTGTTATAACAACAAATACTAAAAACAGAATAAAATAAATATTTAAGGGGGGCTCCCATACAACAAACGTGATTTTTTTGCCGTTATTTATAGATAATGGTAAGGAACCCTTCGTGCGCGAGTTCGACTCGCACTTTGCCGGTTTTTTGTATAATTATCTTGATATTGAAGATAACGGATAAAACACGAAAAGCGGCCATTTTAATCAGTCTCTTTGTAATTATCTATAATTTACTGAAATCTTTGTTGTTTAATCTTGACGAGCAATATGTAAACCGCTACTGGCTTCGATCAACAATAGCAACTGTTGATCGTTCTGTTGATCTGTTGAACTGTTGATACTGGCTTCAAAGCTTTTCGTGGTTCGATGTTTCACGTCCCTTAGTACCGAGGTTCCTTTAATACAAATATTAGTTATAATACTAGCAGACAAGCGACAGACGTTGCCCTGTTGTCCAAATTTCAATTATCGCATAGAGTAACGCACGTTGCTATGACGACTGATATCAACACTAATGTCATATTTGCACACCAGCGCAATCTATACCAAAATCATCCCTTATGCGTTTTTTTTATACATAATATGTGAAAATTTAAACTGTCACGGTTCAGGAGATACAGCCCTGTAACAGACAGACTGACAGACGGACAGCGAAGTCTTAGTAATAGGGTACCGTTTTTACCCTTTGGGTACGGAACCCACATACTTTTTAAGTATCTGGTACCTACCTAGTATAAAAGCAACTAGATAGTAGTGTTTTTGAAACTAGTTAGTACTTAGCAAGGTAAGTACGAGTACCTCGGTTTCGTAAAATCGTCCTAAAAGAGAGTGCTTGATGGTTCATTGAGGTGATGATATTTTTAAAGGGAAACCCATAATTTTTCAATTATTTTGTATGAAACCTTAAGAGGGTAAACCTAAAGAGGTGTTAATTTAAACTTTAGAACCTTCTCCTGACACTAACGATTACAAGAATTAGCAAAATCGGTCCAGCCGTTCACGCGTGATGCTATGACCAAGGGAAATATAATATTGTATAATATAATAATATTGTCATCGGAACTTGACAAGAATGTAAAAGTATTTACTAAGGAGTTCCGTTGAGTGACTGTTGAACAGCTCCCGACTCCATCATCAGATGAGCTCGCTGTCATATTATTGTACCGTCGCCAGAACTAAAGGTGTATGCAAAATTTCCGCTCAATCGGTTGGGAATAACTGCTTCAAAATTGAGTTGTAAGATTTCACCCGAACAAACGTAGTTACATACATACATTACAAGTTAAATAAAATCTTGTAATACATAGGGTGTATTAAGACGACTTCCGAAAACTAAAGGCTTTTAAGCACACCTACCTATTCCAATGCCCTTAGTGAATACCAAATAGATTGTTCAAATCGATACCAAAAAAAAAGAGATTTTCAGAAATCCTACGAGTATAATAATAATGAACAAAATCCAAATAATTAAATTACAATGTTCATTGAACCAAGCAGAATTTGAAAAAGAAGCAATTAAATTTGAAATATTTTCCGCTTTTTATTTAGTTTTTAGGGTTCCGTACCCAATGGGTAAAAACAGGACCCTATTACTAAGACTTCGTTGTCCGTCTGTCCGTCACAGGGCTGTATCTCATGAACCGTGATGGCTAGACAGTTGAAATTTTCACATAAATGATGTATTTCTGTTGTTGCTTTATCAATAAATATTAAAAACAGAATAAAACAAATATTTAAGTAGGCCTCCCATACAACAAATGTGTTTTTTTGACGTTTTTATAGATAATGGTATGGAACCCATCGCGCGCGAGTTCGACTCGCATTTGGCCGGTTTTTTTCTATTATTATTTGTCAAGATGCATAGTAAAAATCCAGTTTGTTTCTGTTTTCGGAAGTAGTGTTAACACACCCAATACATACACGTGTAAGACCATCGCCGCCTTTTACATGAGATAGATCTCAATTTAATTTGTTATGGTTACAGTGGATTGGGTAATCATAATAAATTTGTTTATTAAATAAATAAATATATTGGCGGACTTTACACACAGCGCCATCTAGCCCCAAACTAAGCAAAGCTTGTACTATGGGAACCAGATAACTGATAGAATACTTTTTTTTTTTTTTTTTTGTAAATACATACTTATTATACATAGTAACACCCAGACACAGAACAAACATCTATGTTCATCACACAAATATTTGCCCTGGGTGGGGATCGAACCCACAACCTACAGCGCAGAAGGCAGAGTTACTACCAACTGAGCTGTAAGGCCAGTGTTGCAGTGCAGCAGTTGTTGGGCTGTCTGAAGGTTGACTGAAATGATTCTAATTCAAATTTCTAGACGCCACCAATGAGTCCTTTGGGTTTTCATATGAAGTATTAGTGAATGAAACCTTTGCGACGATGTCAATAATGATGAAATGAATGTGGATGATGAAAATTATAACAAATCAATTATTTGCAAAGAATTTTGAGAAAGTAACGAGTTGTGGTATCGCTACACCCTCTGTGGACTGTGGGCTCATGCTATATATTCAAGGTGGGATTCGCCAGATCATGTGGGATTCATCAGAAATCTGTGATTTATGTGTCCAAAAATGTAATATTACTATTTATAATATGTCTTACCTTTAATAATAATAATAATTATATATTATATTATAATTTTTGAAGTTGATTTGACATCGTAAATTTCACTATTTTTGTTAAATCGTAAAAGGAGGTGGAGGTGGAGGTGGAGGTGGAGGTGGAGGTGGAGGTGGAGGTGGAGGTGGAGGTGGAGGTGGAGGTGGAGGTGGAGGTGGAGGTGGAGGTGGAGGTGGAGGTGGAGGTGGAGGTGGAGGTGGAGGTGGAGGTGGAGGTGGAGGTGGAGGTGGAGGTGGAGGTGGAGGTGGAGGTGGAGGTGGAGGTGGAGGTGGAGGTGGAGGTGGAGGTGGAGGTGGAGGTGGAGGTGGAGGTGGAGGTGGAGGTGGAGGTGGAGGTGGAGGTGGAGGTGGAGGTGGAGGTGGAGGTGGAGGTGGAGGTGGAGGTGGAGGTGGAGGTGGAGGTGGAGGTGGAGGTGGAGGTGGAGGTGGAGGTGGAGGTGGAGGTGGAGGGGTGGAGGTGGAGGGGTGGAGGTGGAGGTGGAGGTCGAGGTGGAGGGGTGGAGGTCGAGGTGGAGGTCGAGGTGGAGGTCGAAGTCGATTCCCCTTCCCTTGTCCCACGTTATTTTGTGAGAACTTCGTTCCATCCGGGTGTCCCTTGACACCTCTCAAGTTTTCCGAGGTGGTCCCATTACCACCAAGTCAGCTTCTGGTGATGGGATCCCAGGGAAATCGAGAGAAACCTTCAAAATTTACGGGTTATTGATAGTGGTTTTCAACTATAGACCTTGCCCTTCTTTCATTGGCATCAAGTGGAGGGCTAGCCGGGGTAGGGCACCTAGATCTCGCGGAGAGTATTTGAGCGCTTTAATTGGTCCGCTCTGCATAGCTTAGCGCAGCTCCGCGTAGGTGAAAACTCACACTTAAAGTCTAAAACACATAAATAGTAACATACGTTGTCCTACCCAAATTTTAGCAATCGCATAGAAAAAACACTATCTGTAACTTCCAATTTTTTGCCTAAAAACCTTGTGATATTTATAATGATAGTCAAAACCAATGTCAAATTTTTTTGATAAAATAAATTTTATTACGAATTTTGGTAGAATGCGTATCATTCGGTAGTCAAATTGTCCGATTTTTTGACAAAACAAAATTCCATATACCTTAGTAGGATTCAACCTTTTTGGTAGAATGCTTTGTTATGACAACTCAATATTTTCAGTCTGAAATGTCTAATTGTTTTGCACTTAAGCGCCATCTATACCAAAATCATCCTTTTGCTTTTATTTTATTAAGGGGTATGTTTTTCCGTATTTAATTATCCCCCTTCTGTTTAACTGATTTTTATCTCCATACTACAGCAAATTTCATCCTAATCAGTTTGGTCGTTAATGTTTGATTAGGGTACAAACAAATATATATACAAACTCACAAACTTTCGCATTTATGATAATTTTAAGATTATTTGTATTACATAGGTACCTAATAAGTAATTAAGTAGGTACTTATTGCATTTTATCTGGGTAGAAACCCTAAAGAACAAATCCACTAACGGTTTGAATAACAATTATAATGATAAACCTGATTTTATCAATATCAAGCAATTATTGACGCAAATAGCCACCTTGTATCATAATCGCCAAATCTGCTAAGTAATTAATCAATCTTTCATTATCTAAGAAGAATAGCGCGCACAAGTATTTTTAACAGACTTCAAATAGGTAAGTATAGGTACTACGTTTTAAAATCTAGAAAGAGTAGACCCCATGACCAAGAAAAACGATCAACGCAAAACCTTTTCCGCCCCCAACCCTACCTTGATCAGGGTGATCAACAAAGAACTAGCAAATGTGGTAACGTGATAAAGTATGAGGTACCTACAAGAAAAAACTTTTGAAAATGTTTGAAACTAATTTAGGAGTCAAATTCAATCGTCTCTTGACTTCGCTTGGTCTTAACATTTATACCTATCGCCATCTAGCCCCAAACTAAGCAAAGCTTGTACTATGGGAACTAAATAACTAATAGAATATTTAAATACTTTTTTTTGTAAAATCATACACATGATACATACTACCACTCAGACACAGAGCAAACATCTATGTTCATCACACAAATATTTGCTCTGGATGAGTATCGAACCCACAACCTACAGCGCTGAAGGTTACTACCAACTAAGCTGTGAGGCCGTCTAAAGCAGCTAGCTTATTTTGTAAAAATCATCTATGGACATAGCCATGACTATGGCTAATATACATTTTACAGAATACCAATTTCATAGTAAGTAACTAATAAAGAATCTATATTTTTAGGGTTACGTACCTACCCAAAGGGTAAAAACGGCACCCTATTACTAAGACTTCACTGTCCTTCTGTCACAGGGCTATATCTCATGAACCGTGATAGCTAGACAATTGAAATGTTCACAGATTATGTATTTTTGTTGCTGCTCTAACAACAAATACTAAAAACAGAATAAAAGGGGCACCCATACACAAACATGTTTTTTTTGCCGTATTTATAGTTCGCTAAAGTGTACACAGGTGTATTTCGCACAGTTGCTCCTCATCGATGGAAACTCACACACATACACACTCAAATTCCTATCAAAAGATAATGGGATTTTTACAGCTGCAGTTGAGTCAATTGCGATATCAGAGTCTTTACGCAAGGCAGAACTCAGAACTCAGAATAAGGATGTGAAATGTTTGGGTTTTTGTATGGGCTGAGTCCCGGATAAGACGGAAAAAGTGATAAAACTGCATTACCTTAAAAACCATCAAACTTAAAAAGAAACTGTCTATAATTTATTTCGCTAGTATGATTATCTAACGTCTCTATATAAAAATGAACTGTTTAGCTATTCATTGTTTTGATTAAAAACGAAACTAGTGTTTTTAAAGAGCCAACTTTGGAAAATAAATCTATCGAGAAAAGATACAACCAATCGTGTTTCGGTCTGTAATTTATCTAGATTATATCCTTAAGGCGCTCCCAGTCGATGATTGTTTTTGTTCGAAACGATAAAAGAAATACTTGTGAACAAGCCACATCTCCTATTTTATAATGTATAGTATATGTGAATAAAGATGTACCCATCTTTAATCACTTCGATAAATAATCATACCGACCGCTGCAATGACGACAAACACACGTCGGCGCGTGGTCCGCCTTAGCTTTTCGAATAAATTAATGATATAAATTGTGTATAATTACTTATCAAAAATCTATTCTAATAGAAATCTAGATCTACATATTACCTATCTTTAACAATAAATCACAAGTTGATTTTAATAGTAGGTATATAAAATATTTCGATCATAAATTCTAAAACGTATCATTTTGAAATAACATCTTTATCGTGAAAAGTTTCTGCTATTATGTTTTCAGCTTAATAGAAATCTAGGTAGGAACCTGAAGTAATATACTTATAAAAATAGGAGATGTGGCTTGTTCAAAAGTATTTATATTTTCGTTTCGAAAAAGAGCAATCGTCGACTGGGAGCCCCTTAAGTTATCTTTGCCGTAAAATACAAAACTGTATGTTTTGCGGTTATTGAGAAAAAACGTTTCTGCATTCATCAAAAACATTTATTACTCCACTTAAGTTATCTTCGTCATCAAAAACAAGACTATGTTTTGCGGTTTTTGAGAAAAAACGATTCTGCATTCATCAAAAACATTTGTTACTCCACTTAAGTTATCTTCGTCATCAAAAACAAGACTAAGTTTTGCGGCTTTTGAGAAAAAACGATTCTGCATTCATCAAAAACATTTGTTACTCCACTTAAGTTATCTTCGTCATCAAAAACAAGACTATGTTTTGCGGTTTTTGAGAAAAAACGATTCTGCATTCATCAAAAACATTGATTACGTACTCCATAACGACCGTCCTAGTAGGTGGGTTAGTCCAGGTACCTAAATAATTCTTCCTCGCCTCCTCCTCCGCCGTGGCGCCGCGAGAGGGTCCTCCTCCCGCGTGCGCTCTGCCGCCTCCTTCTGTGACATCACTTACCTACTCACAGAAGGAGGCGACAGCTGCCCAGGCCACCTCGCTTCCCAGCATGGAGTTGACCACACCGGGAAGCGAGAGGTCCGGCCCGACAGCCGCTGTCAGGCCGCGGCGCGGCTCGGACTAAGACGGGCACACCTCGAGGGTGTGCTGCGCCGTGTCCTCCGCTGCGCCACAATCGTGGCACAGCGGGGCCTCCTCCCTTCCGATCCGGTGCAGGTACGATCCGAAGCATCCATGCCCGGATAGCACCTGCACCATGCGGAAGGAGAGGAAGCCGTGGTCGCGCTCGAGCCAATCCTGCAGGACTGGCCCGAGAGCGTCCAACGTTCGGCGGCCGAACGCGGCGGAGGCGAGGTCCTCCGTCCCATGTTGAACGACCGCGTCCCTCGCCTGCCGCCGGACGGCTTCCCGCTCCTCTGGGGCGACGCGCTCTCCCAAGCTCTCACCCCTCTCTCTCGAGAAGGGGTGAGAGAAGGTGATCGTAATCGTCTTCTCTCGCCTCGTGGTGGTGGTGATTAGCGGGAGAGAGGCACGGGGCGCCCTCCAACTCCCCCGCATTGCACCTACTCACCACCTCAGTCGGGCGGGAACGGCCGCACGGTCTTTCCCGGGCCTCTCCCTTCATGGGCATTGATGCAAAAATGCATTAATTCCCATGGGTGGGAATGCGCAATACATTTTTCCCAGTGTCAAAAAAAAAAAAAAAAAAGTACCTACCTAAATAATGTAATTTTTCGTTATAATCTTATCATTGATAGGTATTTACATTTATGTTTATTACGAGGCTTTTATTTATCCGTTTTATTATTAATCATCTTTCAAGTAGACTTAATTTTATTAAGTAGGTAGGTTGGTAACTACTTAAGTACTTACATAAATGATTGTTAAATTTTATATTTTCCTATAGGTCAATAACTATGTAATATACCTATCATTATTTTAAAATGTGTATTAAGATATACAGGGTGTAATAGAACGACTCCCGAAAACTGAAGACAAATCACACCTATCCCTACCAATGCCCAGTGAAATCCAAATTTCTTAAAAATAACCTAATTATTTCATATACAGAATTGTCTTATAATTAGTACCTACCCGAAACAACCTGTAAGATAATAAATGTGTTTATTAATTATTTGCTTACTAATTCTATAGCCTATTGATGTAGGTACCTATTCTATGCCCCAAATTCCAAGTCCAGGAAAATCGTAATCACTCCTTTTTATTCTCCTATTTTGAATTTCGTTATTGACTAAGTACGTAGGTAACAACCTATGCCGTCTTTAGTCTATCTTTGCGCTGGAGTGCCTACCTTAGGCACCCCGAACCAACTTAGCACCGCCCGCTCGGGCGGCAAATCAAATTAAATTCTCTTATTAAATCATCATGATAATTCTGGAGATAGTAGTGAAGAGAATAGTGTATTTTGTAGATGCGCTCAGTAAATTTGAGCTGAGTAGCTGATAATCATTTCCCGGGCTTAGGCACCCAGCCAGCAAAAACTTAGCGCTCCCGTGCGCTCTGCATGCGAGGGTCGGCGGCACCTCACCCCACCTCTTGCACCCCCGGGTAGAGACGGCCCTGATTTTATGTTTTGATGGAAGATTTAAATTCGTGATCCAATTCGTGGTGCAAAATCATGGGAAGAATGAAAACACCCCTTTCTACTTAGGAGGTTACGGTTTAGGCTGATTGTCAGTCAAACGTGATGTATTTAGGTATACCTAAGGTAAAATAAAATGAACCTTGCCCCACTTTGAGGTCTTAAAAATGTACCAAGGCATACTAATTTACGCTGATCGTGCTGTTATTTTATCCCTTTCACGGTCGTTAATGCGTCAAACGTGATTACGGCAGTATCGCCTCCGATCGAAATTATCGTAGAGATTACATATACCTACCTACCTACGCTACAATGAGGAAATTGTATATACCTACGTAGCACCCGGTGTAGTCGTACAGTCTAATACATCATGTAAGATAACTACTACAGGACAAACCAGCTGGGCTATTTTGGAAAAAAAACATGAATATCATGTTATGATGTTGAATGCAATACCTAGAGAATACCTAATCTGTACACTTTTCATAGTAACTATTCACAGCTCATGCACCTATACCTACGCTTCTGCGTAGGTATTGTATTGGAAGCGTAGGTATAAGTGCATAAACAGCATAAAAAACGTAGGTATTGTGTCATTTCATTGTGTTGTGGTATGAATATCATAAATTCGACCACAATATAAAAAAACAATATTTTATATGATAAAAGCATTCCACTTGTGACAGGTTGCGAGCCTTTCGCCGCTCCCAAGAATACTTACTGGCTGACATCCGGCAGACCGCAGCATACCTACACCTATCTAGGTTCAGTACTACAATGGTGGTAATTCTGTTGGTAGTTACCATGGTTCGGGAACCTTTCATTCAACATATTTTATCTAAGTAGGTATTTTTTCATAAAATTAATCGATTAGGTAGGTAGGTACCTACTAATTATGTCGTTTCAATAAGCGTGCTATAGATAAATCCTGATATAGCTACCACCTGCATTGATAGACGTTGTCTTGTCCTTTAAATAACCCCATAGACAAAAGCACTTTCAGTTTTAATAGTAAATTATTTTTACTAAGTATTTCTCGGGCACCTTGTCCTTATAATAACATAGCAAAGAAAAGCTGCTAAATCGGTCGAACTATTTACGTGGCAACCACTTTTCAAAGCAATGCTGTTTGGTGGCAGATATACCTAAGTAGTAAGTAGGTGTAGTGGTGACACTGTCCGACGAGATCCTCACAAAGAGCTCTACTAATCTTAAAATCTCTACATCGTTAGTTCTTGCAAGTCATGCAACATGGCATATAACAAAATATCTTCTCTTCTATATTATACTAGCTGACCCAGTTCTAATACCATCGTGGACTTTTTTGTAGACGTTTTTAAGGTATACAATACTGTAGATCATTATTTTAATATATCTCGTGGGGTTCAGCCAGCATTTGCAATGTAAGCGCAAAAAAATGTGTTTATTTACGACATCACATTAGAAACCTCTAAAATTATCAGTGTTTCTCTACTATATTATGCATGTATTATACATATAAACCTTCCTCCTGAATCATTCTATCTATTAAAAAAAACCGCATCAAAATCCGTTGTGTAGTTTTAAAGATATAAGCAAACATACATACATACATACGCGGGAAGCGGAAAGCGACTTTGCTTTATACTATGTTTATTGTAGTGATAAAAGAAAGTCGTGTTAGTTACACTATTTACAACACAAGAACAGCTGAACCGATTTGGCTGAAAATTGGTGGGAACTTAGAACCAGGAGTCGGACATAGGATAGGTACTTTTTATAACGGGAACGCGAACGGGAATTTAATACAACATTTGTTAATTCTAAAGCGATACGAAGTTCGGGTTAGCTTGTAACAAATAAAAAAACATAAAACCCGACTGCTAAAAAATAATAAACAACAAAATGTTATGCCCCCCTTTTTAGGGTTCCGTAAGTACCCAAAGGGTAAAAACAGGACCCTATTACTAAGACTTCGTTGTCCGTCTTGTCTGCCACAGGGCTGTATCTCATGAACCATGATAGCTAGACAGTTGAAATTTTCACAGATTATGTATTTCTGTTGCTGCTCTAACAACAAATACTAAAAACAGAATAAAATAAATATTTAAGGGGGGCTCCCATACAACAAACATGATTTTAAGCAGTTTTTGAATTTTTAAGGGCTTCTAGTAAAAAAAAGTATTAGGTACACTCCCACAATTGAGACGAATCCAAATCATTATGTCATTATCCGACAAGTCGTTTATGTTGTAGAACATGCAGACATACTTATACTTACCTATATACATACGCTCGATAAACATTACCTTCCGCAGTCGGGTAAAATAAGGTTTAATGGTCATATTAAAAAAAACGTCATTTTGGATGTTAGATATTTATTTCAGGGTTCAGGGTTTACAATTCTAGATCAACATGACTATTATGTAATTATAGTATGTACCTACTTATCTACATTTATGCATGAGTATTTCTAAGTATCATGCAAGATTCTTTTATCAAAAATGATAAAAAAAAAGGTTTCTAAAAAATTATCTTTCTTAATAGATGGTGCTTTTTGGGGGGTTAGCATGAACCACTATCTATAGGTATGTCAAAACACATTTGGACGATTATTTGCCGATACGATAGTGGTTCGTACTCAGGCCACCACTGGCCTAGTGGCTATCAAAAAAGATGATCAAAATCTACCTAGTACTTAGTTTAATATATTTTTTGTCCTATCTCTAGGTACCAATTGAAAAATTGTTGGATTAAAAACTTATCTTACTTTATTATATCTATAATTTAAGGTATTAATGGCATTATTAAAGTGTCGAGTTTTATAACAAATTAATTATGCTTCAGTATTGTTCAAAACCTGAGTCCATTATTATTTACTTCAAACAGGAATTATTTTCAACCGACTTCAAAAAAATTAGGTCTTCAATTGGACTGTTTTTTATGTTTATTACCTCAGAACTTTCAACTGGATGAACCGATTTTGACGATTCTTTTTTTATTTGAAAGCTGGTCTTTCCCGTGTGGTCCCATTTCAATTTGAGGAAAGAATACCAATTTATAACAATATGCATGAAGTCGGTTTTGTTTTTAGTTTTTAAGCGGAATTATAATTTATCAAGAAATTGATTATCGGTTCTCTGACATTATGAAATGAATACAAATAAATGAATTAAAGTGTACATAGATGTGTACTTTATGATTCCATTCCGTTACTTTTCAACTTCCAATACGACACTGAAATATCGTAATGAAATGGAAATAAAGAAACAATTTTAATATAGGTAGGTACTTATTTTTATTATTCACTTTCTATATTCCTTCACAGCACAGCGCCATCTGCCTGCGCATTCTGTAAACATGTCTCGAACCTCGAAAGTTGAATCGATTGTATGATATATCATAGAAATTCACTGCAAATTCAGCTTTTAAATTCGAGATATATTTACCGAATAGCTCTAAAAGTTTGAACTCTGATACTGTGGTCTGTGTAAAGCCCATATCAATTAACATGCAAGTTATGAAAGCAACTATATAGGTACATACGGTCGATATAGCTACCTATCTTTATACAAGTCTTGACAAATAATATTGCAACATTATTACCATCTGTGCACAACAGTCTTCCATACATAAAGTGGTAGATTATGGTTCATCAGTTTTTTTTTAATAGTTTTCTAATTTTCTAATATTATACATTTACTGATTAAATGTGAATTGTCTTTAGGTATAGTATAGAAAGACATCCAAAAACGCAAGAAAATTGGCTTTGATGCAAAAACCAACCCTAATTATAGAACACATTAGATATAGATACATAATCAAAAATAATGGTAACACGTTAAAGCTAACAAATAAAATATAATATCATTTTTAAGTAAGTACTATAATTCTTACATTTACACAAATCAAAACTTATCTAACTTATATATAATTTCAATTGACTCGTCCTTCATAGTCGGGAGTAAATAATGCATTATTCTACTTATAGATAGGTATACCTACAATGATAGAAGTTTATGTATGTATAATTATTATGTCTATACCCTTACCACCAGTCATTAAATACTAATTATATAATTGACTTTGTGCGCTATTCTCCAAAGCTAAACTAATCTAATGAGGAATGTACGCATAGCTAAATCAAATGTACGAAATTTTGCCCTTTGCTACATTGCCTATTGCCCTAGCATGGATTATTTTTGTATTATAAAAACTAGCAGACCCGGCCACGCGTTTCTGTGGCAACAGTTTGCAATAAAATAAAATTGCGACTATAAATTGAGATGTAAGCTATCCTATCTTTCAAGTTGGATCAAACTGCACACGGTGTGCAAAGTTTGATTAGAATCGGAGTCCATCGCGGACAAACAACGTGACGCGTAATTTATATAATATATATTAAGATGTTTATATATTAGATATTTTTTATAAACGCTATTTCTTAGAAAAACTAATTTTAAATGATATGTGATTTTTATATTTCTATCCAAAGGAAAACATTTTGACAAAGATTGAGATTTTTATTCAAGAAAATAAAATAAATAGGATCACGACTGTAATCCCCAAGTACGGTAGACATCCTGTCAGACCTCCAGATTGAAAGTCGAGGTACCTCCCACTAGGCCAAAACGGCTATAAGAATAGAATAGGAATGAATTACTAATAACATGCCTAATGAGTTGTTGTTTTTCAATCAAAAAGACAGTCGAAAGTCATTTTGGCTCGTACCTATTATTCTACCAAAAATGTTGAACCTACTAAAAAGGTCGGTATTCATAATTTTCAGGACAGGGACAGGTCAGGATAGGGACAAAAATGTATTGTTACCTTAAATTATAAAATGTGTTTACCACAAGATACGAGCACAATGTAAAATTACAATTACAAGCGAATAATCGTTTAATACACATTATTGCAGTGTATATATATTTAAAAGTTTCAATGATTTTTACTTACCTACTTACAAAGTGTCTAGTACCTAAGTACCCTAAGTAGTACCTACCTATTCCTACTTGATATGTGAATAAATGTACTAATACTAAATTATTAAATGTTTTTATTGCAAAATTACCCTCATATATAAGATATTTGAAACACTACAATAATATGTAAAAATTGATGATAATTTATTTATAGTCGATAAATGTATTCAAAGATATACAACTCTGATGAAAAAAATGTTTTAATTAAGTACACGAGAAAGGTAAAATAGATAAGTATTTAAAAAGTTATTACATTTATAAGTCAAACTCCTTAAGAGTGGCTACCTAAGTAATTACATGCATACAAGAACAGAAAATACTTTTATATATCTATCAATATACTTTATGTTACTGGCAATATGTTTAACTAGCAATCGCCCGCGGATTCGCTCGCGTGGTACATGAATATGTTGTTCTAGAACATAAGCTATATATATTCCAAGTTTCATTAAAATCCTATTAGTCGTTTAGGCGAGATTGAGACTCAAAAACAAAAACTTCCTTACAAACTTTCGCGTTTAAAGAAATAAATAAAATCACGACTGTAATAATTCTCCAAGTACGGTAGATAAGCTGTCAGATCTCAAGGCGTTTAGATCGGAAGATGTCTAAAGGGGGTAGTCAGGAGCACGTTCAAACTGTTTGGCACAATACCTAAATTTTGTAGTAGTTAGTATTCCATACATAGCATTTATTACTTAGAACATGTTTTGTCAAATTGAAAAATTCTAGTAATATAATTGATGTGTAGTTTTTTATTTATAACGACCATTTATTTCACTAGGTTGAAATGTTTAAAGGACTACTTACTACGGATTTATCTTCTCTATATATAATAAACAGGGTTTCACAAACAAAAAAGTACAAAAGAGTAATACATGGGACATTGATAATTGTTTAGAATTAGTTAGAACAAAAAAAGGTTTTTAATTAGATATTATTTTTAAAATCAGCTTGATAAGTTTGATCTGCGGACATTTCCAGCAATGATTTATGTTGCTTAATGCTCAAATCATCATTATTAAATTCTAAGCCGCACATTACGTATATTTTAACGCGTACCCCACTTTGAATTACCCTGCAATAGAGTAACAAAACCTGCCAAGTGCGAGTCGACTTGAGCACTGTACCGAAATCGAAATTTACTAAAATAACAGCTTGACCTAGTAGCCGCCATTTAAACTTATATATAATTAGAGAACCAATGGACCTTGTGACCTCTCTTTAAAATATAAACCCCTCCTATTCATTTGATATTGAAATCTATGCAATGAAAATTAAAACATTATGATATTTTTATATCCAATGTGAGTAGGCAAGTGTGATGTATATATACTTCAAATTTTAGGAGGATGACTTAATTGAGAACTGTCTACGCTAAAAATATTATCAATGAAAAAAATTGAATGTTTGAAATAGATAATCTAAAAAACTACTGGAGCAATTTAAAAAAATCTTTTGACTATAGAATGCTACATTATAAGCGAGAAAAACGCCCTTTAAAATATTTTCAAAACAATTTGATACCACGAAAAATTCAATAAAATAAACTAAGGTTTTTACAGATGATGTATTTCTGTTGCCGCTATAACAACAAATACTTAAAACAGTATAAAAATAAATGTTTAAGTGGGGCTTCTATATTACAAACGTGTTTTTTTTGACGTTTTTTATAGATAATGGTACGGAACCCTTCGTGCGATGATTTGCCTATAATCTTCATTAAGGCGGGCAGCTAGTTTAATAATAAACGTGAGGGACAAAGTCGAAGGGTTTCTTATGAAGTCGGTGTAAAATAAAATGCGTTACACGCTTAAAATATATTGAGTAAATGCATTATCAAAACCATAAATTCCACAACTAATCAGTAATTGGGCACCAGCTCGGCTATGTCTGTGTCATTTTTCACAAAATGCGGCCATTCTTTTATGATATCGAACAGCTTATCACCTGGGCTGAGTGTGGACGCGAGCTGCCTATGACCAAACAGTTTGTAATCTTTCGCGATCTTACCGAGTTCCACGCCTCGTTTGATCAACTTCTGAGCGGCGTCGATTTGTTTTTGCGGCGGTGGGTTTGTGTTGAACGTGCCCACGAATGCAATGCCTATACTGTACTTGTTGTAGCCTAAGGTATGTGCACCCTGGTAGTCCCAGCCGCGGCCGTAGTACGCAGAGCCGTCGCCGGCGACTAAGAAGTTGTACCCGATGTCGAACCAGCCGCGCGACTCCACGTGGAACATCTGAATGAGACGCACGCGCAGCACGCATGCGCTCTGAAACGGCAAAATTTGTTCTGTAAGATTTATTATTGTAAAACTCACAATTATCCGCAGTCAAAAGGTGAATATATAAAAGAAAGTCGTGTTAGTTACACTATTTACAACTCAAGAACGGCTGAACCGATTTGGCTGAAAATTGGTGGGGAAGTAGCTTAGAACCAGAGGAGACGGACATTGGATACTTTTCAACGGGAACGGAAGCGGAAACGGAAACGGAAACGGAAACGGAAACGGAAACGGGAACGGGATCGGGCACTTAACACAACATTTGTTAATTCTAAAGCGATACAAAGTTCGCCGGGTTAGCTTGTTTTGTTATGGATATAAATAGGATCACGACTGTAATCCCCAAGTACGGTAGACATCTTCACAAATCTTCAGGCGCTCAGATCCTTGAAGATGTCTAAAGTGGTTAGTCAGAGGCACGTCCAAACATTA
Source organism: Hydriomena furcata (assembly GCA_912999785.1). Classification (NCBI taxonomy): domain Eukaryota; kingdom Metazoa; phylum Arthropoda; class Insecta; order Lepidoptera; family Geometridae; genus Hydriomena; species Hydriomena furcata. The sequence goes on from OU538821.1 coordinate 10,722,103, forward strand.
TTTTGTAAATATAAAACATATAAAAAGGACTTACTTGATAAGTACAGCCCTCTGTGTCAGTGTGAGTGATGATTACCCAGGGTACGGGCAGTTTCAATATATCCAATGGTTTCTCCACTGGCTTAGCCAGCCAGTCCGTTCTAGAAACTATGCGGAGGTGGTTCGGCGCTATCAACAATGGATCAGCTGAAACCAAGAATGAATAATGAGACCCTTTTAAAACTAGCGGCGATGGGCTTGCAAACTGTCACATATGGAATGCTAACTACTGCAAAATGTGGGCATGTGCCAAATATAATGTTTGACTACCCCCACTAGACATCTTCAAAGGCTCTAAGCGTCAGGAGATCTAAGAGTATGTCTACCGTGCTTGGGGATTACAGTCGTGATCCTATTTATTTTTAAAACTATGAAGTGAAGGGTATGATCGTGGAGTTGAACATCGTTTTTTCCTTAGTATTATAAACTATAGGTAAGATTTATGGCACTAGCAAGATCCGCTAGATTCGAGCGAGTATGCTAGTTTCCAGAAATTTTGCTAAACACAAACGCGCCATGAAGGGCCAGCTCTGAACGTCCTGTGGCGCCCCCAATAGATTTTTAAATATATCTTTTTGAAATAATTACGCAGAAAAAAAGACCGTCATATTGTTGTACAATCATAAAGATGTAATAGATGAGACCCCTTATGATTTTCCGCAGTGAATAATGTTTTAGTTAGTAACTAGCATACCTACGAGCTATATATGGCATGCTTTTGTGATAGTTACACAATCATACCATGATACATGCAAATAAGCAATATTTTTAGTGTTTTTCCAGCAATTATTCGAATTTTTCTCGCCGTAAAAACCATCCTTGAACTTCAACGAACATTTAAAACAAAGAATTGGCCAAATTTGTTCAGGCGTTGTTGAGTTATGCGCTTAACAACACATTTTGCGATTCATTTTTATATATAAGATTAGTATTTAAACCACAACCACAAATACCTTCAACGTCATACGACATTTTGTTTATATTAGGTCGCCTCTTCACAGTGGCAGAAATAGCTCCCTTATCACCGTCGATTTCCTTTGTTAGTATTACGTAAGCCCATAGAAATGTTAGCAACACCACCAATAGAGGTATGATAAGTAGTTTCATGTTTTGAATAATTCCCTCCACCTTCGTACAGTCTGAAATGTAAATGAGATAGAATCAGGTGGATGAGTTCATGCAGGTAAGTACCAACTATACACAGTTCTATAGATGTAACGGGGTGATACGAGTATGAGAATTTGTTTTCGAATGTTTACTGCCTCAGTGACGTGGTATGTGGCTGAGAGGCCAGAGGTGCGAGTTCAATCCCAAAGGGACAAAAGTTTGCAGGTCTGCAGTATTCGTAAATGTATCAACTATGAGTACTTTAGTGCCCTAGGGGTCTGTGTCGAGGAAAACTAATTTTGTAATACGTAGTAATTTATTGGTATCCGTGGCTTTATACCAATTGGAACAATAAATAATATGCATATGAATATGATAAACAGGGAAACCTAGAACTCACTACTAGAACTAATCAAAAAATATCATTTAAAGCAGAGGTACTCATGAACATAATTATGCTACACAGTATTTCAAGGCTGCAGCTTAGTTTTTCAACGTTTTTGTTCCAAATAAAGAATATTTTAATTTTAATTAGGAAATTTTTCATTTTTTTTAAGTAAAAAAAGTTTATTTATTGTATCCAAAGCTTATGGAACTAAAAGTTACATAAAATTGTTTGTGTTATGTTAATCTACCTATCTACATGTTACATTATTAAAGATAAATATACTATTTATTATTGTAAGAACACTAACTCACACCCTAGAAAATTACTCGAAAATTACCGTGTAAACGTTATATTACCTATCTTCAAATTAAAAATCATTTAATTTAATAAAATCACAAGGATCACTTTGAAACGTCTTAGGAGCTAGGTGAAGCTACACCTGTTCCTTGCGACCGAGTCTAGAAGAATCAGGCAACAAACACAGCTTGAGGTCTACAATTTTTACAATGATCCTTTCCTTAATGCTATTTAGAGCTCCAGTGGGGTGCCGATCGAACAAGGTGAAACTCAAACAAGAATAATATTTTAAAGTACTAACCAAGTATGTACAATGATAAAAAAATTAAGTAAAAGAGTATCTACATGTTTATTGTTATTGTTTAATTGCATTACTCACTACTGTTCAAGCTAAATTGTGGATTTATCTAGAACTTTAACCTTGTTGGCAATAAAAATGATAACAGTTTAGTTAAATGGTAGGTAGATACCTATTTAAAGGTTTACTAACAAAACCTCTTAAATACAAACATTTGATGATGTTTGACGGTGTAAGCTTTAAGATTTTACAATTTAAACTCGTACAATAAATGACAGCAGCCAAACTTATACCATATCAAGTAATGTATTAGTTGTGAGTGTGAGTGAATGTTTTAATATAATACTTTATTAACAGAAATAAATAACATCTAATACTGATATATTACAGAATATTTACAAAAATATACAAGAACCAGTATATTTAAAGACCAACCACACAGTCTATAGATAACTACCAGTCGGAAGTGTACTCAAGATACTGGCCACATTGCTACGCTGGACGACAATGCTGATCCGTTGTGCCAAACAGGAGCAAAATAGATAAATTTTGCAGTTATCATTATCAAACAATTAAAAGCTATGAGTAATGATTAAAAACATACTTGCAGCCTTTTCTTCATCATTGAATCCTGGTAAATCATTGCTTGGAGTCTGGTTAGATAGAGTTATAGATAATATGGCACAAATACCGCCCACCACAACAATGCATATAGCTGAAAAAGTCAACTTCAGCCATAATTTCACTTCTAGTTTCTTGATAGCTGAAAACAAACATAACATCTTATATGTTAAATTCTCATTTCAAAGTGTTTGTAACCAAACTCTTGCGAAATGATTTGACCGATTTTCTCTCGACTTAAAATTTTTTGGTTACATTCTGTAGGTCTGAGAATAAGTCGTAGGGTATTTTTTATACCCCTAAAACTAAAAGGGCCTTTTATGTGGGATTATTGAAAATTGACAGAGCCTGTTGGGACAGCTAGTATTTTTTTACAATAACTTACTCATACCAACTAGCAGGCTTTTAATATTAAATCTATTATAATAAGGGAAGAAAGTTATGTGACAAGAATGTTAGGAATTAATGTGGATGGATTCTTAATAAAAAATGGATGGACTGTGTGAAAGATGATACGGGTAAGAAAGGAGTGTGATGAGATGACAGTTGATAGAGGGAAATGGAAGAACACATGCCATGCTGACACCGCTTAAGGCGCTCCCAGTCGACGATTGTTTTTGTTCAAACGAAACAATAAATACTTGTGAACAAGCCACATCTCCTATTTTATAATGTATAGTATATGTGAATAAAGATGTACCCATCTTTAATCACTTCCATAAATAATCCTACCGACCGCTGCAATGACGACAAACACACGTCGGCGCGTCCGCCTTAGCTTTTCGAATAAATTAATGATGTAAATTATGTATAATTACTTATCAAAAATCTATTCTAATAGAAATCTAGATCTACATATTACCTATCTTTAACAATAAATCACAAGTTGATTTTAATAGTTGGTATATAAAATATTTCGATCATAAATTCTAAAACGTATCATTTTGAAATAATATCTTTATCGTGAAAAGTTTCTGCTATTATGTTTTCAGCTTAATAGAAATCTAGGTAGGAACCTGAAGTAATATACTTATAAAAATAGGAGATGTGGCTTGTTCAAAAGTATTTCTTTTTTCGTTTCAAAAAAGAGCAATCAGCGACTGGGAGCCCCTTAAGTAGGTTAAGGGTAGGAAGATGATTACTTTTGTACACTATACTAGCAGCAATGGGCTTGTATCCTGTCACAAACGGAATGCAAAATATTGGGAAATGTTGGCATGTGCCAAATTTCATGTTTGACGTGCCTCCGACTACCCCATTTTAAAATATTCAAGGATCTAAGCGCCTGAAGACCTGAGAGGATGTGTACGATACTTGAGGATAATGAGGTTATGATCCTATTAAAGGAATTTTAATTTGTAAACCTAAACCTAAGATAAAAGTGTGTGAATGAAGTGCTCCCAAAAACAATGTGCCACATGTTTCAACACACACAATTACAACCAACCTGCTTTAGTAAGATAGAACAATGTATACCACATAGTCATGTGGGCAAAGTCAATTTTAGAATGGATGCTCCTGGATGCTCATCAATTTTCTATTTAGAGAATGTTTATGTTGCAGGACAACATAGTTTGGAAACCAGTTAGTTGTTAGTTGATACTTACTTATTTCTTTTTTAATTTTGTAATCCGGTTTTGGAGGGACAGAAGCTTTTTCGTCTTCAGTGTATTCATACCCTGGGTTATCGTGATCTGCATTGTTGTGTACAACCTGCTTTATGGTCACAGGGCCATTGAAATAGGTGTTATTACCAATTTGAACATTCTCAGAGTTGGCTACTTGAACACTGCTGAACACAGGGGTCGAAGGCTTAACTACATCTTGCGGCAACGTAGACAAAGTGCTCACCGTCCTTGAACTTTTATCAGCATTATCCTCCTCATCTTCACTCTCACTTTTTTCTTCGACGATTTGAAATTCGCCGAGATCCCCTTTAACTTTAATTCCCAAATGGTTTTCCTCAACAGTAGCACCAGAAGTCATAGCCATTTTTACAAACACGTAAGTACATGGTCCAAATCTTTATAGAAACTCTCTAGTAACAACCGCAACATGAGATTCATTAATTTAGCGAAAATAGTTTTGGTTGTTATGTAGCTAAATCCTTTGATATTTTATGGCAAATCATCTATTTGTACTTTAAACTATAGCACATAAACAAATCTATTCGTTACATCGAGGGACAAAATTCACTAAAGGAAAATGTACTTGTGTAATGTGTGTGGTAAATAAATAATTACATTTGTCACTGTCAATCTGTCATGTTTGTTTATTTGTCATTGTCAAGTATATTTCTTTTTTCGCCATTTCGTACCTACTGGCTAATGTCGTTGGACAATACTACCAGTGTCGTTTTAACGTGTCCCAAATAAAAAAAAAGGACGGGACGGGAACAAGGTTTATCTATAATTTCACGCAGATTACCTACTTTTACATTAGATCGGACACGGATCAGACCAAAAGGCCTTGGAACAAAAGGTTAATTTTAGACGCCGTCAGCCACGTTTAACACGTATGAGAAAATTATAAAAATTGAAGACCAGCGTAAGGCGTAGGCTTGCTACAGTTCCATTGAGTGACGAACGACCAATAATTATGATGTAATATTCTTATATTTTATTCACATTATGTAATTCGGTCATTTTTTTTATGTAGGTACATTCATTACGTAGGTAATTAATAGGTAGGAATCTTGTAGGATTATTTTATTCTGCTAAATAAAATAATTTGATTCTATTAATAGGTAACTGGTCACTGGACATTAAAGATTCGTTAGGGTCAAATATAGGAGAGAATTCAAAGAAATCTTACTAAGTAGGTACCTACTTAAAACAATACTGTAACTGTTTTATTGAATTGGTAGGTAGTAAATAGATAGGTAAATAAATGGTAACTGGTATGCTTGAAATTAAACGACTTGTTAGTTTATTAATACATGTATTTCGCTATTTAACCTAAAACCAAAGACAGTAAGCGACATTATTTTGAAAATATAAGTTCACTATTTTATAACTTCAAAACATGAATGGGTAGCTGGTATGTACCTACCTATGTATGTACCTATGATGAAAGATTCAAAATACCAAAAAAACTCGATCAGGATAGGATATTAATGTAGGTAATCATACTTATTTTTACTATTATTTATATTATATTTTTTATAACATGGGTAAATAAGTAGGTAGGTATGGTACATTGTCAAAAAATGTTTATCAGTCATGAACGAGTCCTCTAGTAAAATCACAATTAGCTGCCAAATATATATAAAGTATAGCTAAATTAAAACAACAATTACTATATTAATTTACGCATAAGTACCTAATGAATTTCCATTTTTCTAAATTCTGAGATGACCAAATAATACTTGCTTTATTTTTATTGATTAAAATACATCAACTTATTTATTATATTACCTAAAACTGATGCATCAGTCCCAGTTGTTCTGTTGAATAACATCAAAATGTAATTTTAAAAGTCAACGATGCAAAACGGTGTTGAACGTGTTTCAAACCTCGACTCGGCATACATGCCTATTGATGAAAGGGGTTCTTCTAGGATGAAAATCGTGATAATCAAATACCCATAACCTAAAGCGCATAAGGCAGAGCTACTATGGACTGAACTATAAGGTCCGTCAAACTGTCAAGTTCCACGGAACACTATTTTACGGAACAACTGAGAATGACACACATGATTAGTTCACACCAGCCCATTAGATTGAATCAGGTCAAAGTAGATCAGGTGAATTATCTACCAGGGGAACTAGTTCTAAAATCAATACTGAATTACAAATTAAAAAAATAATTAACAGAAAATATTTAGTCTTTTTTACATTGGTGTCGGTTCTGTCAGTGCAAGTCTGAACGTTCCATCTCGTTCTGTTTTTAAAGAGTAAAAGAGACCGCAACAATCTAAAAGATGTCAAAATTGTTTCAAGTTCAGTTTGTTGCCACCAGAATCGACACCAGCGCAGCTCTGGTGGTATTTAAACATCAAATATTTTTGGTTTCTATTGCACATTAATATAGCCTGTAAATTATTTAAACGCTTAATTAAACTAGTATTTACTTATTTCTTTTGTTTTTGTTTCAAATTTCGTGTAAAGTTTACCTTAATGTGTACATCATTTAAAACAGACATAAATTCATTCACAAGACAGCACGGGCAAACTTTTAAACAATGTTAAATTGACAGCTTTTACATTGATCATGCTTTGATAAGCCTAATTTTCTAAACATATAAAACAACCGATAAGTACTTTGACGCCTATTACAATTTGAGAATTTGATATTAACATATTCAAAAATAGATATAGGCCCTCCTATCATTGATAATTTCAAAGTGGGGTAGATCCGTAACCTGGTGAAATGATATTGAAAAGCAACAGTTTGTAAAAAGATAATTTCTTTTGTTTTTACAGTACCTACAAAAAGTTGTTTATTCTAGGCTAATGTTTTAAAGAGGTAAAGTTTTGAAGAAGATAAGCTCTGAAACTACTGAACCTATTTTAACAATTCTTTCATAGATTGAAAACTCCATAATTACCGAGTGGTTGTATTTTGATAAATATATTTATTTATACATAATGATGAATTAAATCATATCAATGAAACATTCCATAATCATTCATGCGCTTGCTGGTCAGTTGTAGGTCGTAGTTAAATTTTTTTTTTATCTTTAGTAGATCTACAATAAAGTAGTTACTTAGAAGGTAGGTGCTTTAATAGTAGGTACTGTAATTCCAAATGATTTTTGAAATAGGTTGTGTGCTATAAAATTCGTAGGTAATTAATACAATTGACTTTTTGATTTACATCACTATAAGACTGAGTTAGAAAACTTTCAAAAACTTTACTCTTATATCAGTTGTAATGCATGACACGTATTAATTCTAGTTGTCACAATATAATTATCTGAGGAAGTACATAGGTACATGTAAATTATAACCACATTTTAATCCGTTTAGATGTAGTGGTTGAGTATTTTATGAATTTTACATACAAAGATACATTTACCTACGAACTAATAAAACTATAAGCATCAGTTTAAATAAGTACGCTTAATATTGCCAAAATACTTGCACCAAGGTAAATGTTGCAAACTATAACTAACAAACAGTTAAACCATTTGTCACACAACACCTTAGGAAGTATCAAGATTTAATATTATCAATAAATAATAAAAATTGGAATGTATTTATTGTAATAATTTGAGTGTAAAAAATGCCAATAAACAATAAATAAAAATTCTGTAAAATAAAAATATAATAATCTAACAATTATAAATAAATCTCCATATTTTCACTTTTTAGGGTTCCGTACCCAAAGGGTAAAAACGGAACCCTATTACTAAGACTTCGCTGTCCGTCTGTCTGTCTGTCTGTCCGTCTGTCTGTCACAGGGCTGTATCTCATGAACCGTGATAGCTAGACAGTTGAAATTTTCACAGATTATGTATTTCTGTCGCTGCTATAACAACAAATACTAAAAACAGAATAAAATAAATATTTAAGGGAGGCTCCCATACAACAAACGTGATCTTTTGCCGTTTTTATAGAAATGGTACGGAACCCTTCGTGCGCGAGTCCGACTCGCACTTGGCCGGTTTTTAAAGGTATACTGGGATTTCTTGCATTAAAACAACACTCCGACCGGTTTCTACAACAATTAAATAATGGAGTCATACAAATACGTTAAATTTAAATCAAATTTGCCGGTCTTAGATAGATAATATCGACGATAATAATAAATTATGAATAAAAATCTGTTGTAAAATCGAATTCTAAAACTACTTATTCAAAAAATAAAATTTAGAAACGTTCTTTTTAGATGGGTGAGATGACGGCTGATCAGATGACCTGCGACTTGGCTCTCATGTGACATTAAGCGAAAACATAATATGACAACCCACTAAGACAACTGTCCGAAATACGAACTTACACTATTACATACCTGTTATCATAATTTATATTAAACTACAAACATACAAAACGTGTATAATTATTCTAAATGTGCATCGATGTTATTATGTTGGCAACACGAGTTAGGTCTCTTTATTATTATCATAACTTCAGTTGCTAGAGCACGGATTATTTCGAATAGGTTTAAATCTAGTAATTGTATGTAATCAATGTTAATTGTAATAACACTAGTGTTATATCAATATTATTATTATTATAAGAAATTTACTAGCCAAACTACTTATTAAATGTGAATAAAAAACCTACACGGCAATGAGCGTGGAGTTGCCTAGGAGAGAACCGCTGCGTATCCCTGGATGAAAGACCTAGAATTGACTAAGTTATAGTACGTAAAATGCTAAATTCGTTACAATATGAAAATATAAGTTCCTAGATTATTTTATAGGTATGTCTCACATTTTATTGTACAAAAGTGTCAAATAACAAAACTATTAGAATCTATAAGTAAAAGTAGTAAAGTTGCCTACAACAGTTCCTTGCTAAAATCACAATAATATGTCATGATATAAAATATAGAAAGATAGAATAGAGATAATTGTATTAAATATGCACGAGTTCTACAATACACTAATGGGAATTCTCAATAGTGCATCATTTAGAACTAGTGTGAAATTTTCCCAAGTTTATGGAATAATCAGTGTTGGGAGTTTTGCTACGTCTTGCGAGGTGTTGCGGGTAGTTCCAGGGATGTTGACGACTCGCGGCGCAGGATCAGTTTGAGTTTATCGTCCTCCTCTAGGTCCTCTTCGACAGATATTGCGCGGATGAGCTCGGTGTGACCGAGCGCACGCGACCTCCATGCTTCGAGCCTCATGACCTGCGCATAATGTTATGTTTCATCTGATGCATGATAGTGGTATGGGACAGCCGCCAGTTGCGTGTCAAGTTGTTTTATCTCACGGGTGAGCAGTACTTGGAGTTGTGATGTGTGTAGACACGCGATTGTGTGCGTGAATGATACTGAGCGCTCCCGAGCTTACGCACACAGAAACAATGTGAGAGACCAACCCGCCTTCGTGAGATAGAACAACAATACAAGCTAATAAAGAGTTTCTGAAAAAGCGCTATATTACTTAATAGCTTGTGCCTTCGTATTTGCCAACCAGACTTAGGTCGCATCAAACTTACTTTATGTTTTTTACGTTTGAATAAGATATGGAAAAAACGGCGAGCTTTAGCACAAAAGCCACACGCGACAGCCACAAAACGCCGGTGGCCGCCACACGCCTCTGAGTCTGTGGCTGCAGCGTGTGGCCTATGTGCGCCTTAACTTAAGTTTAACGTGACTTACACAATTTACACATGCATAATTATTCCAACAGGGTTTTTTTTTTAATAACATGAGTAATTAATTATAAGCTTACCAAGATAGGAGCAAAAACAGTGTGTTGACTAATAAAAACCAATCCATAAAAATTCCACCCATACGAACTACCTTGCCTACAAAACAACTCACAACCACTGTACGTGGACGACCTATTAATACGGTTTCAAAAGAACTAGGTTGATTTTCAATGTTTTTTTGTTAGTTTATGGTTATAATGTTAGATAATTATCATGTTAGGCAATGTGTGAAAGCAAAATAACAGAAATCATATCAAACGAGCTAAGTTAAACAATGGCAAGCTTTTAACAGCAATAATAAATAAAGTAATACTATTTAGTAAATCAGAATAAGTTAGTTAAATCGAAGTGTAATTTAAATAGAAAAATTACAATAAGTAAACTTTTATAGATTCTTCTTATAATTTCAGCTTTCACCCGTATCATTTGAATGTTTGTAGAAATAAAGAGCACACAAACACACACACACACATGCAACTTTGGTAAAGCATCAGTGATAGACAAAAAGCAAGCAATCATTTAAAAGTTGATAAACACGAAATACAAGGGAGCAAACAATATATCTCAATATTCAAAGTTTAGCTAAACACATAACAATTTAGTACGCTTTTGTACGTTAACATGAGGTTACAGTTAAGTTGATTTATTATAATTAATTTTTCTATAGAAATTAACTTTTTATATTGGTAATAGATCAAAGGAGAAAATTATAATAGGTAATACATTAGTTAGTGTATTTATTTTCGATATTTCCTTCTTTGATTTTAAATCTGCTAACTCCGGAGTTGATCTAATATCTAAAAAAAAAAACTCCGGATTTCAAGCCCTACTAAGAAACGATAATTTTTTTGTTAAATCAAGAAAAGATTTCATTTTTTTGATATAAAAATTGTTGAACTTTCAGAATACAGTTTTTACATACATACTATTGAAGTTGGTTGTAAAATTGTTTAATATAAGATCGTCCATGTTAACGCACGAAACGAACAAATCTGATTGGTACATAAATTAACTTACTCGAGCCATTTCCAGGGCTCAGTGTCCGGAGTGGTGATAGGTGTCGGAAACTGTGCAGTGCCAAACAACACGAGAATAATTTATTATCCATGTACTGCAGGTGATGTATGACTTTAGAGATACTGAGGTTTCAATGGTGGTAATTCTGTTGTTTCCACAAACTATGCGATCGATCTTATTCCTTTCAAAGTAAAGTCTAAATTAGCGAAACCTCAAAATTACACTTTTCAAACTATCGTGATTAGTAGAAATAACTATAGATTTAGAATAGCCATGGTCGAAACGTCGGGAAAGTAAATTAAAAGTAATTACGTGATAAAGACCCGTGTCAAAATCTATAGTTATCTCAAAATTACAGTTCTTAAGGCGCTCCCAGTCGACGATTATTTTTGTTCGAAACGAAAAAAGAAATACTTCTGAACAAGCCACATCTCCTATTTTATAATGTATAGTATATGTGAATAAAGATGTACCCATCTTTAATCACATAAATAATCCTACCGACCGCTGCAACGACGACAAACACACGTCGGCGCGTGGTCCGCCTTAGCTTTTCGAATAAATTAATGATATAAATTATGTATTACTTATCAAAAATCTATTCTAATAGAAATCTAGATCTACATTATTACCTATCTTTAACAATAAATTACAAGTTGATTTTAATAGTAGGTATATAAAATATTTCGATCATAAATTCTAAAACGTATCATTTTGAAATAATATCTTTATCGTGAAAATTTTCTGCTATTATGTTTTCAGCTTAATAGAAATCTAGGTAGGAACCTGAAGTAATATACTTATAAAAATAGGAGATGTGGCTTGTTCAGAAGTATTTCTTTTTTCGTTTCGAAAAAGAGCAATCAGCGACTGGGAGCCTCTTAAATTTAGAATATTTTAGTAATAACTCTATTTTTTCGCATATTTTACACATACAAGTGTAATTTTCATCAACACCAATTGACATGTTGAATAAATTTAGATTGATGTTTCTAAATCAAATAAAAAAATTGAGAATTTATATTAGTCAGTTTTGATTCCTAAGATTTAGAACTTTCATTTTGAAATCAAAGTAATTTAGACTTTATAGCAAAAGGTATAAGATCATCGAATATTACAAAATTGTAATTAATTTGTAGTAACAACAGAATTGCCACCAATTTCGTACTATATTCTCGACTAAAACGAAGAGAACGAGTGATTAAGTTTCATTGTTTGCGCTTCAGAGTTTTCATCGCTTTTGTAGTAGTTTAAGTTTACTCATAAAATGACGAAACATAGGATTATGGGATAGTCATACAACTCCGTAGTTTTCACTGGGACACTTCATAATGTACATAATTAACATAATAGCGAAGCATTTTGTTGGTTTTCGGTGAACAGTTTGCTTTTTCAAATTACAAAGATAGATGAAGCAAGATTGATTCAGAGAAATCTCCGCGACTTCGTACACGTGAATTATTTTTAAACAGACTTAGACCCCATTTAGTGCACCCTACACACCAAAAAAAATCACAGGAATACACATATTGCAAATTTCAAGTTTAGGCTGTTTTTTGATAGATCAGTTAGTCAGTAACGTAAAAGTTTTATATATTTAGATGAGATAAAGCAGTATACCCATCTTTTATAGGCATCCAATCATAAGGCACCCCGAAACGGGTCAATAGGCAGAACGGAACCATAAGCTGACCAACCATTGCACCCGCAAAATGTACGAACAATACTATTATGTTGCTGATTTAAAACCCATAACGTAAACCGTTTTGTTCTCATGTATTTGTACTCCACATTGCCTGTCATTCTTTATGTACACATGATTCCCAAAGCAATGATATAATGACGTAAGCGTGGTCATGTCACAGCATTGAAAAACCCTGTGCAGTGTGCACACGTCCTACGATTTTAAATATTAGTTTAATTTGTATTACGCAAACTTTATCATGTTATGTATGATTCAGGTTAGTTATAAGCAACAGTTTAGAATTTTAAGTACATCGCGTGCCTATTTATTTACAATTTGTAATTTTTGTTGAGGAGACAAGGATATTGTGTCTCCCTATTCACAGCAGTAGGACAATATTGATAAAAAAAGAAAAATATTGTTATTTTCCATTGGCATTGTAAAGGGGGCATCCATTAAATACGTGAAGCGTTTAGGGGGGGAGGAGGTCGAGAGGAATCTCACCCAATCTCACGTAGAGGAAAAGGGCGGGGGGACTAGGCAAAAATCAAGTATTTTTTTCCAACAAGAAACAGTGTAAGTATGTAAAATTCCGGGGAAAATAATTTTAGCCAAATCTCACGGCTTTAAAGGAGGAGGGGTGATCGTAATTAATGGACGCCCCCAAACTCCAGAAAACAAATTAATATATGTATTAATTTTTTTTATGAATTCACTATTACTATTTTGTTTGTTCGTTTGTCCGTACCTCGGCTTTGAGCTCGGCGACCTGCTCTTGCAGTTCGCGCACGCGCTCTGTGTCGTCATTGTTGTTGCGCAGCTCCCCCTCAGTTACCATAACTTCGTTCTGAAACATTATTACGAAATATTCGTGAACTAAACCTAATATCAGAATATGACTGTAGAAGTTTACATACTTGCGTTGAGAAGGAAAATTTTATTTCAATAATTTAGATCTAAATGTAGTGCGTTGTACTTACCTTGAGTTTATATTCGGAAACTTCGCTTTCGAGTTCGGCTATTCTTTGTGCGTCCTCCATGTTTCTTATGTTTGCCTGCATGGACTCGTATTTAGCCTGAAATACGCAATATTATCCATTTAAGTGAGACTGGCCTCACAGTTCAGTTGGTAGTTCCTCTGTCTTCTGCGCTATAGTTTGTGGGTTCGATCCCCACCCAGGATAAATATTTGTGTGATGAACATAGTATGTACTTATTTACAACAAAAAAAACGTATGTATTCTATCAGTTATCTGGTTCCCATAGTTTACGCTTTGCTAAGTTTGGGGTTAGATGGCGCTGCGTGAAATGCACACCAATATTTATTTATTTTTAAGTAGCGGTTATGGTGGAATTGTCGTTTTCGGATACTAGTCTATAATAGTCAATTTGTCTTGATGACGTGGTTCGAGAGTTCCCAACTGAGACGCAAGAGGTGCGGGATCAATCTTTACAGCGCGACAATAAATAATCTATCAGTTTTCTAGTTCCCATAGTACAAGCTTTGTTTAGTTTGGGGTTAGATGGCGCTGTGTGATAATGTCCACTGATATTTAATTATTTATATGGAGCCAATAAGGCTTTTGTTTTTCCGTCTTGTTTTCTGAACGAAGCATACCTTGCTTTCCAGGTCGGTGTATTTGTGCTGGTACTCTCGCTGCCGCGACTGCAGCGCCCTCTCGCGCTGTAAAGTCTCGTCCAAAGTCTCGCGAAGTTGCCGCGTCTCCTCGTCCTGTCTGCGCAACTGGTTCGTAGACACTTGCACTTGGGTCTCCAGCTCCATTACCTGGCAAGAATTAAAATATTTCAAATTTTTGATGTGAAACATATATATATAGCTCTCTCATCTGTTGGCTTGGCATGCGTCGCCACGAAATACACTGTTTTACATCTGCCAGGCGTCCCGGGACGGCTGACATTTTTAATTTGTATTATTTCTTCTCCTACACACCACTAATAGTGGTAGTATAATAGTTACGTAAAACTATATACTTTGGATGTCATTTCATTTTGTTGTTTCCAGAAACAAAATAAAATTTTGCTAAATACGATTGCATTTATTCCGTTTACTACTAGTCTAAACTAGTTTAACCTCAAAATTACTGAATGTTCCTAAATTTAGAATATTTTAGTAATCTATAATATAAAAATAAGTCGGGTTTTCTTTCTTGACGCTATAACTCCAGAACGCATGAAACGATTTCCACGGTTTTGCATTCGTTGGAAAGGTCTCGGGCTCCGTGAGGTTTATAGCAAAGAAAATTCAGGAAAAAATTCAAGAGAAAAGCAGGAAAACAGGAACGGGAACGGGAACGATAACGGGAAACACAGCATTTGTTAATTCTAAAGCGATACGAAGTTCGCCGGGTCAGCTTGTTCTTTTTAAAACAAAATTAGAGCGACTGTATTTTACTTATTTTTAGTCAACATTTGGAAACAACAGAATTGCCACCATTATATTACCTTTGCTCAAATTAAATGAAATACGATCACGACTGTAATTCTCAAGTACAGTAGACGCCTGAAGGGGGTAGTCAGAGGCAAAATGTAATGTTTGGACATACCTTCAGTCTTAACTCTTTCAGTTCAGTGAGTGCCTCGACCTCCTTGATGCGGGTGGACATGAGTTCCTCCTCTATTTTCTGCATCTCGCCCGAGCGGCCCTCCCAAGCGCGCAGCAGCTTCTTAGGCGTCGCCATTATGTCCGAGACGACGTTCGACTGGACCGGCACTGGCGGGGTTTCTTGTTTATGCTCCTGGGAACATTAATAATAACGTATGCTACGGTGATATTTTAAATTATTGTTTTTTTTTTTATTTTTATTATGGTCTGAGTCTACCCGGACCAGAAAAAGTGATGAAACCGCATTATCTTGAAACTCATCAAACTTAAAAAATAATTCTTTCACATTTAGGTAGCTAATAAATTTATCTAACGAAATATATATAAATGAGCTGTTCAGCTAATCATACTTTTAGTAAAAACGTAAATAGTCTTTGGTAGAGCCAACTTTGGAAAAAAAAAACAATCGAGAAACAACATGATAGAGATATGCAAAGTTTTAACTCAATCAAATTATACAAAAGTTTGTTTTGGAACTCATTATTAATTAAAATAGGCTCAACAACAATTAAGACCATAATCAGAAATCACTATAAATACGGCAAATTACTACGTTTTTTCTTGTATTGCTGACGTTTCGAGATAATTCAGATGCTCTTCATCATGAGCATGAATCGAAGTTAAAATGAGTAACAACCACGATAGTTTTAATTCTATAATTAAGTCCATACTTATCTCTCTATGCGCACTTGGCGATGTCTTCACATGGAGTGTGGAAATATAACTTACTTGAAGATGTCGTTGCCAGCTATCCGATAGTTCCGTGACACGCTGTCTCAGTTCCTTCAGTGAGAGATTAGCTTCAGCTTCGCGCAACTTCACTGCGATCAACTCGTCCTATGAATAAATAAATATGTTATAATTCAACTATCACTCTTAAAAATAACATAATTATAAATATTGGTAGGTAAACATTTTACACGCCGGCGCCATACTAAGCAAAACTATAGAAAGGGGTATAGGAACCGAGTAACTGATAGAATTCTTATTATTATTACATATTTTTGTAAATATAAACTTATTGCACACTAGTTTCTCGCTCCGGCTTCGCACGGGTGTATTAATGAAGATTATAGGCAAATTTTTGATAACTTAGGTTACATTATGGCAATTTCGCGGAAATATCTATGTAACTTTTTTATTTAATTGACCGCTGTTTATGTAGATGAAATAATTTTAGAAAGAAGAGATCCAATAGTTTTTTTGTTTATATTTTGTTTGCAAAAAAAAAAAAAAATTGTATTATTATGATTAGTATTAAATTAATAGATACCACCTAGAAACAGAACAAACAAATGTTTGTTTTGGGTGGAAATCGAATAGTTACCTGCAGATGAGCAACGTTGTTGTCAACCCGTTGCCTGCGCAGACTTTTGTTCTCGTTCTCGAGTTCGGCTATTCTCGCGGTGAGTTCCCTCTCGGCCGCTTCTCGCTCGGCCGCGTGCAATCTCGCCCGGACCAGTTCCCGCTGGAGACAACGCGCTAACTCCTCACCTTTGGGCGAGGAGCCTTCCATACCCTCAAGGGATGACTGCCGCGAGTTGTTCTAGAAAAGTTTTATTTGTAAATCCAATAGTCCAACAGTACATCCTAACATTATAAAAGTTAAAAAAGCTGTACGGAGCGGACCAATCACAGCGCTCGACATTTTTGGGTCAACAATGTGGAGCACTGTGATTAGTCAATTAACGGTCCACTCCGCACAGCTCCGCGTGGAAACGCATCTTCAGACCCTAATAAATTGATAAGTCGGTCAGTCAGTAAGTTAGGTACGTTCTTTTACTGGAGTGTAGGTTTTCTTTAGGTTTATATTTTAGAACTTTATTTAGTAATTTTTTTATTTTTTTTTTACGTACCATTTTTGTTGTTTATTTTTGTTTAACTTCCTATCTAGTGTAAACACGTTCACTCTTGTCTATTGTTTTTTTTAACCCCCAACGGAAGATCAGCGTAGGTTATTATAACCTGCATATGCTGAGTTGGGACCATTTTGCAACTTATGGAATTAGGTACCTGCCCAAACCCGTTTACATCAATTAGTTAGTACTCTTCTATGTTATCTTTATTTTTGTTATATTCATCTATCTAAGTAATTAGGTACATCATAATTATAGGTACCTTGGATTAAACAGTTATAGTTGTACATTTATAGTTGCAAATAAATGATTTTGATTTGATTTGATTTGATAAAAGTTTCATATGTAGACGTGGCGTTGTATAGTTACTTCGGTGATAGTCATCTCCAGACTTCGGATCTCGTCCTGGGCCAGGGCCAGTCGCTGTTGCGCGTCTAGGTGTGCCCGACGCAAGGCCTGAACCTCTCGCGCCAGCGCGAAGGTTTCCTCTTCACCTTCAGCACGGTCAACTTGTCCACGGACCAGTCGTTCAGCTAGTGCAGAGCTCTCCTTCTCTAGGAGCTCCACGCGCTGTTTGAGCAGACGGTTCTCTTGGCGTAGGCACTGGAGGAGAAAAGGAATAAGTTTTCTGTTTTCAATGGACAAGCTTTTGTAAAATTATTTAAACCATAGAGCACCACTGTCACATCATATAACAATGTCATCGGAACTTGACAAGAATGCAAAGTTTTTACTCAATCAAAGTATTTACTAAAGAATTCCGTTGCCAGTGAATGTTGAACAGCTTCTAACTCCATCATCGGATCAGCTCGCTGTCACCATATTATTGCATTGTCACCGAAGTTACATAAGAGTGCAAAATTTCAGCTCAATCGGTTGGGAATAATTGCTTCAAAATTATATTGCAAGATTCCATCCGAACAAACTTAGTTACATGCATACATACATTGCAAGTTTTTTAATTTTTCACACACCGTTGAGGAACGGGCATTATCATTATAAATATAATGTATGTTTGTATGTAAGTTGTTCAGGTAACATTCTACTTTATGGATTTGAGAAGTTCACTAGATATCATGCAAAGTTGTTCGTTCTTAGTGATGATATAGAACTGATTGCATAGAACGTGTAAATATTTATAACAGTGGTAATATATTACCATTGGGTAGGTAGTTCTAATTAATGTAGTAAAGATTATGATTAAGAGTTTCAAATATAAAAAATCTAAATAAAATCCCCTTCAAATTTAATTTCCTTTTTGATAACGTAGCTAATATGAAATAAATCACGACTGTAATCCAAGTACACATCTACTTACTAAAACCTCAAGGCGCTCAAATTTATGATCATGACTAAGGGATAGACAATAACACGCTCTAAACATTACATTTCATACATGCAAAATTTATGAAAACAGGCCAAGTGCGAGTCGGACTCGCGCACGATGAGTTCCGTATCATTATCTATTAAAATCGGCAAAAAATCATAAAATCGGTTGTTATAGCGTCATCAGAAATACATCATCTGTGACAATTTCAACTGTCTTGCTATTTTTCATGTGATACAGCCTCGTGACAGACAGACGGACAGCAGTCTTAGTAATAGGGTCACGTTTTTAACCTTTGGGTACTGAACCCCAAAAACGATCGAAAGCCACACCATATTTAATCACAATACTGTGGTAATATGCTCTTACCCTTAGCACAGCAATATCTCCCTGCTCCTTCGTCTTGATCACAGTGTACTCTTTCTCTAGCTTCTTCATCTTCTTAGGGTTAACTTTGATGGAATAAGACAGGTTCATAAAACCGTCCGGATCACCCTCCACTTTCGGCGGCAGCTCTTTTTGTATGTACTGCGAACAAATGTATAATTTTTAGCGATAATACAAAATATAAATAGGATCACGACTGTAATCCCAAAGTACGGTAGACATCCTCTCAGAGGCGTGAAATCTCAAGATGTATTTCGTATTATTATAATTAAGACTAGTGGAACCCTCGCGATCTCGTTCCCGTGAAGTTATTTTCAAACAGAATTTAACCCACCCTAGGGGCTAAATTTCAGGAATTCATATCTCATTGCACACTACACTACAAAAAGGAATACATTCTTCAAATTACAAGTTTCCAGAACCAGTGGTTTAGGGTGTGTTTTATATAATTTAGATTTCCGCTTGACACTATCTCTGGGTACGACCTGTTTATGTAGTACCTTTAAAATGCTTTCCATATCAAGTGAGAGAAGATCATTCTTTCCTCGCGTGAGCATTGCAATTGCTACTTTGAACACGATCTCGATGCCTTCCGAAAGAAACACGTCCATTATGCGGCAAGCCAGTGGTAGTGAGAGCGTTGTAGTAAACAGAGTCAGGAACCAGCTGCTAGCGTACAGGGATGTGCTGAAGCTCTGGAACAAATACAACAATGGTAGGTGGGTTGGTAGGCACTTGGAGTATAAGACATCATCATTTTCTTGTTGCAAAAGGATTTGGCTTAGAGTTTTACAGCCGGCCGCCTTACCTCCAACGTTTTTTTATTAGTCTATAATTGAGTACATTTAGTTAGTGTTAGTTATTATTGGTTTTAAAATTGAGGATAGTTTAACTAACATTCCCATATTTACTAATTTTACATTTTTTTTTTGACATAATAAATAGTTAATTTATCTAAAACACATTAAGAGGCTGCCAGTCGCTGATTGCTCTTTTTCGAAACGAAAAAAGAAATACTTCTGAACAAGCCACATCTCCTATTTTTATAAGTATATTACTTCAGGTTCCTACCTAGATTTCTATTAAGCTGAAAACATAATAGCAGAAACTTTTCACGATAAAAATATTATTTCAAAATGATACGTTTTAGAATTTATGATCGAAATATTTTATATACCTACTATTAAAATCAACTTGTGATTTATTGTTAAAGATAGGTAATATGTAGATCTAGATTTCTATTAGGATAGATTTTTGATAAGTAATTATACATAATTTATATCATTAATTTATTCGAAAAGCTAAGGCGGACCACGCGCGGACGTGTGTTTGTCATCATTGCAGCGGTCGGTAGGATTATTTATCGAAGTAATTAAAGATGGGTACATCTTTATTCACATATACTATACATTATAAAATAGGAGATGTGGCTTGTTCACAAGTATTTCTTTTTTCGTTTCGAACAAAAATAATCGTCGACTGGCAGCGTCTTAAGTACGAAAATAGTAAATTTTAATTAGGTACCTAACCCAAATTTACCGTAATGCTGTCAGTTTATCAACAGAATTGCCACAGAATTGCCACAGAATTGCCACACATTCAACCATGAATCGGGCGCAGTAAACATTTTCCTGCCTACGAAACATAGTTTGATATAAAAAATAAAATGATCATTTTTTGTATTTTAGAATGACATAGGCGTGAAGCCACGAAAGAGTGATCTGCGTTTGTTAGGCACTTTTTTTGGGACTCTTTATAGCAAGAGCGAGACAAATAGAACACGGTCACGCCCGTCTTGTATACTGCACTGCAATAGCTATGGCACAGCACTGACTTGCGACTGGAAGTGGACATGCAGCTCCGGCAGCAACTCTTGAACCAGATTCTCCAATTGAAACATGCAAAGACCCAATTCAGCCATGCTTGGCTTGAACATATCCCGCATGCGGTGTTGCTGCATTATTTTCACAAGGACAGCAAATGCTTCTTCCTCGGGCATCTGTGAACAGAAAACATTTGAGAACTTCATACTTATTACTTACTAACTTATTCTATACTAATATTATAAATGCGAAAGTAACTCTGTCTGTGACGTTATCACGGACAAACCGCTGGGCCGATTGTCATAAAATTATATATAGAGATAGTTTAAAATCCTAGGAAGAACATAGGCTACTTTTTTTTCTAAATTTTTTTTTTAAGAAAATCTATATTTTACGTTAAAAGTTAAGGAACCTATTTCCTCGCGGTTGTAATCCCAAACATGGTTCTAATGCACGTCCCAAAGCGTTAT
This sequence comes from Hydriomena furcata, assembly GCA_912999785.1. Classification (NCBI taxonomy): domain Eukaryota; kingdom Metazoa; phylum Arthropoda; class Insecta; order Lepidoptera; family Geometridae; genus Hydriomena; species Hydriomena furcata. The sequence goes on from OU538821.1 coordinate 10,743,367, forward strand.
ATGTAGTATCATTTTATATATTAGTCATATATTAATTAAAATTGACAAACGTAGTCCTGTAATTTTTATTGATTTTTACAATTTTCTTTCATATGAATCTACTCCGGATACTAAAGAATATAACAAAATAAAAACCGGCAAGTGCGAGTCGGACTCGCGCACGAAATATTTCGTACCATTATTTTTTAATATTTGTTGTATAGCGACAACAGAAAGACATAATCTGTGAAAATTTCAACTGCTCTGCTATCACGGTTCATGAGATAGAGCCCTGTGACGGACAGACTTACTACTGTAAAAAGTTATGCGTGGTCTAACATAAAAAAAATATATACGTGTCGAGTTGAGAATCTCCTCCGTTTTTTTGCGTCGGTTAATACAAGGGGCATACCTGCATCAATAACAGTCCCACAATAAAGCCGGATCCCTGGCAGTATCCGACTTCACGATCGTGAAGAGAGTAAGCCTTCATCACGTTGAACAAAGATTCCTGGCCCAGTCCATCTTTCTCTTTGAAAAAATCGTGCTCTGGGTAAGTTCTTGCTATATCGCGCCGGATAACCTTCTCGCATGCTGATTTCGCCTGGAATAATACAAACAGTGAACCCTTACATCGCCTAAAGTACAAGAAAAGCCACTCCCTCCAAAAACACATAAAAAATAGCTTGTTTCATGTTTATGTTATAATAAAGTACCTATTGAAAACCGCAAGATAGTTTTTTTGACGATATTTTAAGTCCTACATAAATACAATTTAAAACGGACCAATTTCATTCTACAACAAAGAAAATCATCACCTGGTAAAAAAAAATGCGATACAAAAAAAAGCAAAGAAAAAATATATACGCGTCGAATTAAGAACCTAATTTTTCGTCGTTTGAACACGCAGGCAAGTTACAGAAATGATTCCTGTTTGGTTGGAACCAGAAATAAACCTGCGATCCTGCAGTAAATGTAAACAGTGCACGAAAATATTAGGTGCATAATGAAAGTGTACCTTTATGTATGAGGCATAGAGTTTCTTTTCGGGTGAGCAGTCAACGCCCGCCAATAGCTGCCATACGATGCCCCTGAAGTGGTGGGGCACCCCCTGACGGACCAAGTCTCGCACAAACTGGTTTCGTCGCCTCCATTCAGTCTCCCAGTTTGTAACTATCCTGCCCCAAAGACTCCATAGATCCTCTTCACCGTTACTGCTGCCACTGACTCTCGCTTCGGTCTCATGGCTCGAACTCGTCACTGGAATCATACATTTACATCAAACAAACAATTGTAAATAATTCAATTGATAAAATAGATCAGAGAGATAATTTTGTACAAAGCAAGTTATATATTATAGAATTAAAACTATCGTGGTTGTTAATCATTTTAAATAGAAATACGGCTAATTACCACGTTTTTACTTGTATTGCTGACGTTTCGAGACAATTCAGATGCTCTTCATCATGAGCAACGCCCGCGACCGCGATCAACGGAAGATCGTATACGTGGTAATTAGCCGTATTTCTATTTAAAGTTATATATTGCAGGTAAAAAGAAGTGTGGTCCAATTTCAATCTGCGTAATCTTATTTGGCACGAGATTTGCAGCGATCTGTCACTATGAGTCACGGTGCAGGGGCCTCATAAAACGAGATTACATTTACGTACATAATGAAACGTTTTCCAATACGATCGACCGATAGAACTCTAGAACACTTTTTGTACTGAATATATCGTTTAACTCGTTCATTTTGGAACAAATCACATTATAACATTGATAGGTGAGTCGAGTAAAACAACGTATCTTCACTATCAGGTTTCGTGACCGACTGATAAGAGATTAAGCGTATCTGGTGTATATTAGAGCAACGTGTTAGTTCTGTGGCACTATTTATAAACATAGTAACGTGAAGGCGGTAAGATTTTAGTTAAACTTGAGGTAATTTGTGTTGTAAATGGCATAATTGTGTAACGAGTTACAGTAGCTTAGAGGTTTCACGTCGCGCTCGAGGTATGTTTGACGATGCGTTTAAAAATGGTGCGATCTCTTTTTGCACAATCAATCTACTAGAAGTATTTCACCGTTAAAAATGTATAATTAAAACCAACGTTGTGTAAAAATCTGTTGGTCGCCAGAGTAATAGTAAACTGAAAATAGCATGTCAGACATCTCAGACAATATGAAAATTTAGATAGTAAGGTGGGTGAATGTCCGACTGAGACGCAAGATATGCAGGTTCGATCGTGGCGAGACAATTGTTTGCACGATCTGATATTGTTTTATTCCAGGTTTGAGTGTCATGTTATGGTACATATTATTGATTATTTTACAATGGAAATATTCATAAAATAGATGTACTTACCAGAGGCTAAGGAAATCTGCGACGTGTCCGAGCTCTTCCGACTGTGCACATTGGTGAGGGAGGGGTTCTTCGCATCAGCCTCAATCCTACGATTCTCTTCCTCCAGCTTGGCAAGCAACACCCTCTCAGGCGTCAGAATAGCCTGACACTCCGGCGCACGCAGGTCTGAACAGAGAAACAATACTGTCATGTCAGAAGCACGAATACGTAAACTGAATCCCAGCTATAAAACCCTGATTAACCTACGAACGTTTGGTTTAAACTAATCTAAAACAAAGATCCCTCACCCTCAAAATCTACTATATAAAAGAAAGTCGGGTTTGTTACAACACTTATAACTCAAGAACGGCTGAACCGATTTGGCTGAAAATTGGTGGGGAGTTAGCTTAGAACCAGGAGACGAACATAGGATACTTTTTAACGGGAACGGGAAATTAAAATAATAAAGCGATACGAAGTTCGCCGGGTTAGCTAGTTAAAAATAAATCAGACATTAGATACACCCTCTACTGAATTATTGAAACCGCGCATCCCGTAACTACGAGTAGGTATTACTTTGCAAGAAAAGCTGTGGACGTGGATAGAGAATTCATTTGGTTTAACGGTATTGAAAAGAACAAGAACGCTATAGTAGGTACTTCACGATCCCGTGACGCACACGGCCGGCGACTTTATATATATGAGAGCCTCGAGTGGTAGATGATAGCATAGATTGTCACCAGTAAGTGTGGCTGTTGAGATACGATTGTTTGTATGCAGCCACGATAAGCGCCTCTGAATGTCACTTCGAGAACCATAATTCCTAATATAAAAATCGTGTTTCATCATCCACCGAGACTGGTGACAAATGACAATCTAAGCTGTCATATCCCACCTGAGGCTCATATCTACAAGATTATTGTAAAGTAATCAACTTGTAATCGAAACTCTAAATATATAGTTTACGCAAACAAAAATTACCACTTTAAAACCATCATGTTTATCAAAACGCCCTTTGTTACGTAAGTTTCGTTGTTGTTAACAAATAATGATTTTAACTAGAACCGTTTTTGAAATGATGCTTCCTCCATATTTAGATCCATAGTATAACGGCTGCAAATAAAAACCTATTGAGACAAAACTTACGTAATCGAAGGCCACCACTCTGTATCGAAAAAGTGTTAGTAAAACCCAAATATTTTTGAAAGAACTATAAAACAATACAGTAATTGTATTACGCAAATAACAAACCTATCTTACATTAGGTACCTACCTGTAAATGGTATACCGAAAAAACTCTTGCTTAAAGTTTTTATTTTATAATGATCGTCTTCAATATTATGTAGGTATTGCCGTGCAAATCTGCGAGTAAAACCGCTCTAACTACGGACGGACAAACAGACACAGATAGAAAGACATTCATGGCGAACTATAAGGGTTTCTTAGTTAGTACAAGTCTAGCCACGCCGATGACACTAGTTGTAAGTAATTTTTTAGTTCATTCTACCAAATTGCAATTGCATTAAATATGAATATAAGATTTATGTGTGACTAATCAAAATATTGTGACAGTAGCGGCAGTTATTCTATCAGCCTAAAGCATGACAGCCAATAGTATAAGTGCTATAAAGTCTGTATGTGTGTATGTATACGGAGTTCAAATTGTAATGGTGAGTAACTATGAAAGCGGGATATTTACAAGTGCTGAGTTGTGTTAGTGTTAATCCAACAAACCGTCTAGGGATGACACAGGCGATTCTGTATTATTAGCGTTGGGGGTCCCTGGAGTGGCGGCCGGCACGGCAGGCGCGGCTGGGGCATCTTTCACATCCGCATCCACCTTCATGACGAGTCGGGATCTGCCATATAGAGCCCTCCCTTCGCTCTTTTCTCGGCTACTGGGCGCGCTCCTCTCTGCACCAGACACGCGCGTCACGCCATCAGCACGACTCTACCAAAGGTGCAACGCCCCCTACGTGCCACTCAACCGTACACATACTCCCTTAATCTGTATATCGTATTCCAAGCTCTTTATATTTTCTGATAATGAAAATCAAAATTGTTTTTAACTATATAATGAAACTGGAATATGGTATGGTCACATACTGCGCGATTACATGCATCAGAATAAATATTTGAAATAGGGATCTTATCTCTTGTACAATGTACGATTTCTCAAAACACTTAGAATATAAAATATAATTCTGAATCACCTACTTTAAAACAACGCTTGAACTATATATAATTGAAATTGTTAATTTAGTTATTATTTTTAGATGTAACTTAAACTAGCAGCATTCCACCAATCATGCACAAAACGAACGATTAATGATAAGTGGTCGTGAAATCATGAAAGATCTTGCAATACAACACTCCCAGTCACACACAATGCACTAAAAACAACAATATTTATTATTCTCGGTTTAGAGTGCGCTAAGTATAGGTACAATTATGCGTGTAAGATCGTTTCGATTGCTTGGTTATAGTTTTGTTTTGATGAAACAGCGCCCGTAGGTGAAAGTCGGTGCGGTGTGATCCGCGGCCAGCCGATCACTAAGCATGAAGGCCGCTCAGCTCTTCATTACATAGTTTTTCGTGTCAGAAACCAGACGCACACAACTTGTGCGCAAATGGTCATGATTTTTCATTTTTGAAACAGATGCACTTAGTTTAATATTATAATAACTCTATTTTTTCATTTTTGAAACAGATGCACTTAGTTTAATATTATAATAACTCTATTCTCTTTTAACTTCTATTTGTCAAATCTAACAATTATATTCAACGAGGGTTTTGTTGCCGAGAAATGACTTAGACAAAGATCTAGAAGATGACTCATTTTTAAGTAGGTATAACATTTACTGATGAGGTAATTTTTTTTCTGAGCACGCATGACCTATGACTAATCAGTGTAAAACTACATCAATACTTCAAAATACAAAATATATAAAAATATCTTTGGAGTATATTAGCTTTACAAAGAGTTTGATTCAGTTTGAAGCAAGAATATATTGGCTGGCTGCTGGTGCTTTGTCAGTATTTTTTTTATCAAAATTAGAACTAAATATTTTTTTTATCTAGCTAAGTATATAAAAAACTTGAAAGAGAAATGATTTAAAAAAAAAACACGGATTCTCAGAAACCTTGAACTCCGAACTCTTTAGGCGTAGCCGCTCGCCAATAAAATATTTAAGTAATCAATGACCAAAGCTGACACATCTAATCTATACTTATAATAAATCTGTAGAGAGGTCAATTCTGTACATGAAATATATTTCCAAAATAACTATCAGGGGGTGATTAGGGATCGATACTGATGCCAAAAATGCAATCAGTAAATTTTTTGTCTTTCTGTCTGTCTGTCTGTCTGTCTGTCTGTATAACCGTTATAGAAACAAAAACTACTCGACGGATTTTAACGAAACTTGGTACAATTATTTTTCATACTCCTGAGCTGGTTATAGTATACTTTTCATCACGCTACAATCAATAGGAGCAGAGCAGTGAAGGGAAATGTTGGGAAAACGGGAGAAGTTACTCCATTTTTTAAGCTTCCGTCGCGTGTGCAACTTTAATGGTTAAAGCTACACAAAAATCATGTATGACGGAAATGTTCTCCTTAAAATTATATAAAAAACATCCCACGACAGCATATGTCTATATTTTATGGTTGACTTACAATAACACGTGTAACTCCCGATAGCTTAGCAGTTCGAAGCTTTCTGATTATATGTGTCTACTCTTACGTTTATAACACTCTCATTAAAAAAGTTAACATTATTAACTATTCCATAAAAAAAGAATCATAGAAATCGTGTGATACTACGCAGCCGGACCCACCGTGGATAAGGGTTAATTTTAATGCAGTTACAAATCTATGGAATTGTACGAATTGTACTCCAAAAATCAGCAATTGTACTAGAAGGGGTCAAAAAAAGCTGTGAAAAAAAAACGTTTTATATAAAGACATTCTGTAGTATATTTAGTATCAGCATTGCACCCGTGCGAAGCCCGGGCGGGTCGCTAGTAATATATATTTCTGTATCTTTCTATCTACAATTAATTTTATTTTACTCATAGCTGTTTCCACGTAAGAACTATGAAATTAATATTTTTAATACTATTTCGCGAGTAAGTTGAATATGTGATTAATTCAGTGAAAGGAAATACGATTTGTAAGTGAAAACGAAATGAACGTTTGCCGATTAGAGGCTATGTTCATTGACGACATAAGTACATAAGTACTGGAACGAGGGTGTGACAGTTCACGAGACAGGGCGTAGCGTCCGCGTCGAGTTACTAAGTAGGTATAGAATATGGGACACCGCTAGTAATGAAGCGAATACAAATTAGTTAAGTGTCACCGGCGTTTCTATGTTATATTTGATAATTGAGAGAAATCCAATGATTTGGTGTAATAAACAGAAATGTTCCTAAAATTAACCTTTTAATCTGCGTAAGAGTAATGTGTGGTCTGATTGCCAGCTGGAATCGCGTGTTCGGCGTTCGTTTTAAACACATTTAAACGCGAACAAACATTTGTTTCATTTCTTTCGTCCTGCCTCCAAGAGCTGACTGACGGAGGGGCGCGGGCCGCCGTTTGCCCGCCCCGCTCACCACTCCGCCGGACGCTCTTGCACTCAGGTCTTACATTTTATTAACTTTGTTTACATTTCTAAGATAAATAAAAATATATGCTGGAATTTAGTATAGGGTACAATTGAATTGAGTGTAAAAAAGGTAACGAAACCAAAAGTGTTCAAGATAACTCAAATATGGTATTAAAGAAGAGGGAAGAAACATTGAAAAAATAGGTAGGCAGTTGAAATACCAACGAAAATAAAATGTTAGAAAATAACATGTTGTGTATCAAGCGCCTTATTTTTGAACAATAGATGTAATTTATCGTTGAAAATACAAAAAAAAACAATTTAAAAGTTTTCGTAAGACGATTGTTGAAAAAGACATGCTTTATTGTACTAAAATTCCTAAAATTCACACATATATTATAAAATTCTCTGTCCTTACTATTTATTTGTCTGTTGGTTTCGTTTTCATGACAAACGGTTGGACTGATCTTGTAGAAACTTCACAAAAAAAATTGTAGTCATAAGAAAGAATAGGTATGTTTATTAGGTAGTAGTAGTAGGTAGAAATAAATTATTGCTTCAAATTTTGAAAATAAATAAATAAATTTATGACTAGGTAACCGCGCTAAGACAAGAACCGCGAGAACAATATTGACTGGGAAAAACCATTCCTAAACATAAATTTTCTAGTTAGAAAAGATCTATAAAATGCTAGTGTATTAAAAAACCGCATAATTATATATTCCAAAGAGGCGGCCGCTGTGATAAAATGCAGTTTCAATGCAGGCTCTCAAAAGCTGACTTCGTAAAATCTATGCAGAGGCACGTCTATGCTTGGAGCATCCCAGCTAACCCTTTATTTTAACAGCAGTATTATTATTTCCGTCCAGGATCATTGGTGCAATTAACGTTTTATAACTATACTAAGTTCTATAATCAGAGATATTTTTTGTAAACAAAGTAATGTCAAGAAAATTTCTAGAAACATTTTTACTCGTGAAAAATATCCGACATAAAAACAATTGTTTGAACAAAATATTTGGACTTGTTGCCAGTTGAAAAAAAATAATAGGACAAAAAAATTATTTCCCAAGTATAAATTTGTTTCAAATAACATTCATGCTTTAAAATCATTAAATAATTATTGCATGTCATTTTATTCTTTAATAAGGAAAACAACAAATCAAATTACGGATTGCACAATTTTATTTACAATGTTTACAAAAATATCTCTGATTTATAAACCGCACTATAGTTAGTTACTTATGATACTCGTCTTGAGTATTTGGATTTATTTGTTGATTTAATTCATTCAGTTAACTTTTTTAAGAATCATATCGTTGCAAAACAACTAATTGAAAAAATATGTTTTGAAGTTGCAACGTAATATAATAATGTTAATTATATATTATTGCATTGGCTGGTGGTAGAATTTGATAATCATTCTCATCTTGTTTAATATAGCCGGGAACTCAACTCAGTTCAGGGAGGCTCCATAAAGACGAGCTCGCGCTAAGCAATATTTGCCTGATTCTAGGTTGAGAATACAAACAAATCAAGTTACAGATTCACTATTAGGTGACGGCCTTACTTACGGGACAACGACAGGGCATCAACTCCACTGGGGCGAATAAGTCGTTCTTTAAGCGATTTAATAATACTCTCAATTTTGTATTAATAATAATAAAAAAGCGCTACACTTTACATGAAAGAATAATAACTGATTGTTTATAACAAAGTTGTAGAAAATGTATAATATTCTTTATAAGCGGACTGACTGATCTGATAATAGGAGCGGAAGCGACAACAACGAATGTAAATCAATTGATACTATTTAAAGCAAACATTCAGACGACACATTGTATTGCATATCCCATATTAGATATAGAATATGAACAAACTTCAGAATTTTAGTACATACATAAGCAAAAGAAAAAGCTTATGAACCAAGAATCTGATGTTGAACATGTTAGGCTGTGGCCCCATGTCTGTGGTGCGGCGCCATTCAACATGAAAAGTTGTGTCGTTGTGATATGAAAATACGCGTCGCCGCAACTTGAAAAGTCATGGCGGCCTGCCACGGAGAGATGCCATGCGAGGCGTAAATGTCGACATTTCATGTCGTAAATCATGACACGATAGCGCGCCATGAAAATGCTAGGTTTAACTATAAGGTAAGAAACAAAAGAATTTTATGTTGACATTTTCGCACGCTTATAAATAAAGTGAAGTAATCCAAAATTTCAACTTTTTGGTAATTCAAGTTTAAAGTTTTGCGAATTCGCCGTACACTATATTATAGGATAAATACAAAAATATACATTTGTTTGGGCAATTTTAATGTTATAAAGGTATAGTCAATGAAATTTCCGTTAATATCATTTCATAAAATAATTATTATTGTGAATAGATTTTTTAATACAAGACTTAAAAAAATATTAGTGACATATTTGTTCAATTGACTTGCTTTGAAGCGCCTGTTGAACGCAACTTATTATTTGCATCTAAATAATGCGTTTTATTAAAAAAAAACTCGAAAAATCAATTTTTTGAGTTACTCCGCTTTACATTAAGCGAGCGATTTTTTTATTCAAATCAATGAAAAACAACGAAAAACCGGCCAAGTGCGTGTCGGGCCACGTGCAATGTAGGGTTTCGTAGTTTACAAGAAACCCTTATAGTTTCACCATGTCCGTCTGTCCGCAGCTTAGCCCAGAGGCTATCAGTGCCAATAGTAGCCATATAGTTTAACTTTTCGATCGGGGGGGGGGGGGGAGGACACTCGACTCCAACAAAAATTTGCATTTTAAAGCTTAATATTTAACAAACGGCTCCCTTGATCGAAAAGATGTTTTCACAAACTCACAATATTTTTTAAAGACCTATCAAACGACACCCATGGAGTACACGAGAAATAAAAAAAACATTTACCCACTTTACATGTACCCACCCTTACAAAATGATTTTTAAGATTTTATTCTATCACTTTGTCGGCGTGACTAATACGAGTATGTATATTCATGCGAAATTACAGCTTTTAAGCTGCGGACAGACGGTTGGATGGACGGACATGGCAAAACTATAAGGGTTTTTTGTAGACTACGAAACCCTAAAAAAATTTGCTGCGGTACGCCGTGCCAGTGATTTTCCGCGGCGCAGCATCGCGCTTTCTCATGGTCGCCGTGACTTGAAATGGTGCCTTTTACGCGAACAAAAGGTGACTTACGATTTGCATGGCAACTTTCCGTCGCACGCCGCCGTGTCTTTTCATGTCACGACGACACAACATTTCATGTTGAAAGACGCCGCACCACATACATGGGGACACGGCCTTAGGGAACCACAGTTGATTGAGACTATTTACAAACCCAAGTCTTTGTATAACACTTTTAGAAACGACATTGTAGACAGTTTGTAAACATTAATTGCTCAGACTAATACGGGGTAATACTAATGAGTAACTATTTTGGCTCCCTCTTAAAACACATTGTTACCATATATATTTGCACGTTTTTGATTTTACTTTATGTAATTCATCTTCTCGGTATTATATCGTGATTTAATTTTATCGATTATTTATAACAAAACACTAAACGGAAAAGATTTATTAAAAAATATCATACGCATAATGTAAAGAAAGACAATTTGTAAGACAGAAATACTCTTAAATTTGAAGTACACGATGTGCATTTCATGTGTTGTTTTATATTGAGACTCAAGTACCGAAGATTATATTTTAAAGCTTTTTTATGGCATTCTCATTTCAGTGCATTCTAAAAGCATCAAGAGAAGTAATGCTTAAGATTTCTCTACATATTGAACAATGCTCTAGAATTGGATTGAAGCATTCTATATATTTTACAAAGCAAAAAAATAATTTTCTTTGCTTAATCAAATAACAGTAAGTGTTGCATTTGTTATTTTTTTCGGCAATGCAAAGATATGTTACACAACTACTTTTTTTTCGATGTAATAATAAGAAAAGCTAAATAAAATGTCTTGATATCGCAAATACAATTTGACTTCACTTGAAGTATTTAAAAAATAAGATATAAAATAATAATGCATGGTGCATAAATACCTTGGAATTCGGTAAAGTTTGGCGAACACGACGCAACAGGAACTGGCTCAAACATTAACTGCAAAAAAGGGAAAAGGGTATGTCATTATCAGCTTTTATCATTCCTACTGCGGATAGCCTCTTATTTTAGGGTTCCGAAGATCTAAAGGAAACCCTTATAGTATCCGTCTGTCCTTCCATCCTAAATCAGAGGCGTATTACTTGCAGACTATTAGTACAATCATGCTGAAAATTTGCACGGTTGTACATATTGGTGACAAAGTACAAAGTGAATGAAAGAAAGAGCGACGTTTAGCGACGATAGGAGTAGACTGTATAGACCTACTAGTGCACCTACCAAAGGAATTCCAAACAAAAGGAAGCCTGCCTGATTCATAGGCTGAATATAAACGAGAAGAACGTTAATATTTTCTTACGACAGTTAATTTAACTAGCACAGATTTATTGCAAACGCAAAGCAATAAAGATCAGAGACAGATCTGATAAATGATTTTCAATATGTAAGACTTTTGTAAAAACTGTGTTAGTCAAACCTGTACCGAACACGTACAGTTATGTTTTTTGTTATGACTAAAAAGTGGTCAGAGCAGTCACACCACGTGGGCAGCCAACGGTGACTCAGCGTACACCCAAGCCGCAAGGTTTTTACGCCAAGCTACATCACATCACATTCTTCAGCACTTATAATCTAGTGGCTAACTCTGCTCGAACAACCGACATGTTTAATTTATCATTATACCCGGAACTGACACCTTAACTCTGAAATGGGCAGTCTTGCATGAAATAATATGCATACGATTACTCGGTAGCATACAATCGGCCCGCTATATAAAGACGGTGGCGATGACGACGTCTCTGGAAGTGTGAAAGCGTGCGCTTGTGTGTGGTTCAACGCTTCTGCGACATTCTCTAACCTAGGCTATCTATGTGTATGGCACCCAAGACAATAAGGGACATTCTATTATGTCACAACCCAGCGAGACTGATGTACGAGTAAACGTTCGTATGTAAAAAAATAACTTTCAAAGGAGCACCAATGAATATCTCAAAATTACTATAGTATTCCTTAAAATGCTCAAAAATAGTAAAACAACCCTTCTTAAACTAAATGAAGTACGAGTATGTACTACGTAGATTTTAATATGCGTTAAACGCCAAAAAAAAAGTTTTAATTTGGCCATTTATATTTAACTAGCTGGGTGGTACCTGGATAAAAAGTAGGCTATGTGTAATTCTGTTTCTATAGTTTTTGCATGAAAGAGTAACAAACACATACACACTCACTCACTCACAAATTTTCGCATTTATAATATTAGTAGGATTAGTAACCGAACCCAGTTGTCAGTTTTCACGTTTAAAATTTCATTATAGTTGCACAAATATAATTAAAACTATCGTGGTTGTTACTGATACCACGTTTTGAGACAATTCAGATGCTTGCATGATGAGCATCTGGAATTGTTTCGATAAAATTATCTCGTCAGCAATACATGTTGAAACGTGCTAAATAGTCGTATTTCATTGAAAATGCACTAAATACATGCATTTTTTAGCTCTCCCCCTGACCCGCACACCTCAACGTTTTGACAGAATTCTTTGTTTGATGAAATTAGGCGTCTATTGGGCTATATGGTCAATGAAGGGTACTATGCACTGCACTGCACATGCACAGTGCACATACTGTTTTTTTACAAATTATATTTATAAACTAAAAGAGAAGTTAAAAGGGATATACGTTTAAATATGAGAAGGATTTTCATTTTAACAGTCCCCCTTCAACACAACGCGTAAAAACCTAACAGTTCATTTCGTGGTTATATTTTGAGTTTGCTCTGCGTTAAAAATGTGTATAATACACTTGTGCAAATCATTGTGGGTGCCCGTTACTTCCTACATGCGCACAATTAGATACGCAGGCAGTGGTGTCGTAAATGTAATAAAGTTCCTATTACAAGTAAATGACTCATAGGCAATTTAGTATCGATAGCAATTCAATTTGGCGATTTGGTAGACAGGTGGAATTTACTTTTAACATATTTGGATTGTTTTGTTAGTAATATTTACATCCTGATTTTTTTAAGACTATTATAGAGCTGGCACGCGCCAGACGCTGTCCTGTCCATTATTTAGATTATACATATATCTTTAAAGACTATCATGGCTTTAAAGCGTTTAAATACAATTAATAATGCCTTATACGCATATAAGAGGCAATGTCGAACCACAGATACCTATATGAAGATATACGAGTACCTATATATATATACATACATACAATCACGCTTGTTTCCCTGAGGAGTAGGCAGATAGCACGGCGTTTCACTTGCTACGATCCTGACATGCTTCATTCAGTCTCATCTCACGAGATTCTAGAATGACACTAAATGCCAATTTTTTAAATCTTAGAACGCGAAATAACTCATTTTTTGTTGTTGTGTTCTATGTATATACTATACCAAAATTAGGCTGAACGTTGTCTATATATCAGTCAGTCTGGACTTTGTTATTTATATAAATAGAAAATAAAAAAACTGTCGCCGAGAATAAGCATTAACAGCTATGCAAGATACAAAAAGCAATCGCGAAAATAAATAAAGTTATAGTAGGTAATTAGGTAGTTTTTTCCGCGAGTAGATCAAGATGAGCTATATAACACGTAATACCCGTAATGTCGGGTACATCGACCGCATAGTTCCGTCCCGTTTCTATACGCGCGAGGCCAATATCCTCATCTCTAAAGCCTTGTATCCAATAGTCAACGTAACACGCGCAGACAAGCTCCGTAGATTTAGCATGTTTTCGGCGTAGTTCGTATAATACACGTACGATCGCGTTTCCACATAAACAAAACAACCGCGTGTGCACAAACATTTTCAGTGTATCGCATATATTTTATTTTTCGGTAGTACCTAATAAGGGGAAGGTTCACGCAAGGGTCTAGATGCAAGCCTGAGAGCGCGCCCGCGCTGGAATGAGTTTGTCAGTGTCAAAGGTATCCAAGACGCAAAGTAAATCTTGCAAGAAAAGCTTGTACGCGAAAACGTGTATAATCTATAACCGCACCAACGCAATTTAATATTGAAAGAGAATGAACTATTGCGACCACCAGCATCTATGATACCTTTGAGAAGTTGACCTTAGAAGAGAATAACTCAAGATTAACAACCAAGAGAGAGTACATCAAAATATTATTTTACTTCTTAACCTTTTTAGTGGACAATGGCACCGTTCCCCAAACTAAGGCAAGACCAGACAAACGACTACGAGTATATAAGCACAAGACGCGTTTGCCTTAGATACCCTGCTTTAGACTGACAATTTAAGTATCGTTTTTTCTTCGCTCATTCAAACTTCCGCTCGCTTACTGCGTTCCTACTCGTATTTGCTCACGCGACTGCGAACCACGACGTCGACGTATCAAGCAGATTACATCGCAAGAGACAGCATTCGACACAGCTGTATCGCGGCTTGCTAGTAACGGTTCCCCGTCAAGAAACATATTTTCTATAAAAACCCATCTATAACAGCGTAATTATGCCGTTAGGCTTCAGTTTATATATAATATGTTTCTATTTTTATGAAATAGAACCTTTTTATAACACGAATAACGAATGAATATAATAGGATAACAGCCAATGATATCGAAATGCCCTTATGGAGTCGATCTTCTTTATGAATTACTCATTCGTCGCCGTCAACCTATTGAGATAGAAACTAAGTAATTTTTTAAAGAGATTTATACTGATTTGATGATGAAATGACGACCAAATATGACAAACGTTTGTGAGTCACAAGAACCACAAATGCCATAATGCCCACAAATGTAAAATGCTTTACTTTCGGTTTTTTTAACAATCATAACTCAAGCTAATAAGAAAAAATCGATAGATGGATTTATAATACTTTGTGTAAGTACAACGAAAAAAAAACAGAGTAAATCGAATAACAGTCTAACTTTGGACCTTTGGCTTTGATGAAAATAACTTAAGTTGATTGAAGACTAATTCGAAAAGCCAGGGTCAGTAAGCAGCAGGAGCTTAACAAAGTATTGGATAACGTCACTCAATTATAATGTCATCTTAACGCTGACGATATCGCAACACGCAAATTAATGCATGGGAGCTTTGTTCTGAAAGATTGACAGACAAAACCGGTACAACCGACACAACTACAATAACGACACTAAAATACCTAAAATACCAATACCAATTAATAGTAAAAACGATAAAAAAAACGTATATAGATATTAATATGTTATTTTATACTCATAGGTGAATTGCGGACTTTCGACTACGAAACCAGAACTAACCCTGACAAGTATGTTGGAGTTGATAAAACAAATCGCTGATCACTCGTGAGAACTTTCATTTCATTATTTTGGACGACTGAAGTAGTAAAAAGTTTTCGTCGCTCTATGGACCTCAAAGAATGCTCTACCACCAAAGTTCGTTACCAGGATTTACCCTGGCTATTGTGGAATACCTGAGAGTACAAGTAGGCCACTCTTAACTTAACCTAACGAGATGGGTCATGATTGGTGACAAATTGACAATGATACGCAATGCTTGTGGTTACTATGTCTATGTCACACGTACTAGTGACACTCATGCCAAAAACCTGCACCATGAAGGGCCTTATGACCTGCTTAAACTATACAGTGGAAATGACCACCTATATATAAGAAGAAAAAGGCAACAAATATAATGGAAGAATGTGCATTCTATGTTTAAATATATCACTTTTATACTATTCCAAGCAGAATGAATGATGCAAAGTCAAAATATATAACATTGTTTGATTGGTTCATTAATAAGGTCATCAACGTAATAGCTTCATTTTGGATTTTTAATTTAAAGTGAATCTGGCAAAATGAAAGCTGAGATCTGTTAACAAAAAGTGAAAGCATCTAATTCCGCCACCCTCCAGGAATTTATTTTTTACCGATTGCAACCGAAGTTGAACTCTAATTGTATGTTAATTTGGCTCAAGATAGTGAAGAATAACAATTAGAAATCGCAGTAGAAAACAGCTTGAAAATTTCCAATTTATTAAAAAATAATATCACTTCACTATCATCACTACATAGTATAAAGCAAAGTCGCTTTCCGCTTCCCGCGTATGTATGTATGTTTGCTTATATCTTTAAAACTACACAACGGATTTTGATGCGGTTTTTTTTAATAGATAGAGTGATTCAGGGGGAAGGTTTATATGTATAATAACATGCTACCCGTGCGAAGCCGGGGCGGGTCGCTAGTTATAGTATAATAAAAACTTAAAGACACACTTTAATAGTACTGCACCTAAACATTGATAGAAAGTTTGGTGTCTGCTATTTAGCCATTGAGGAGTTCCCTCGTGAGGATCTAATCCTGGCTCCATCATTTTATTGTATTTTCATTAGAACTATACAAAAATTTGACTGAAAAACTGCCAAATTTGACAATGAATTTTGGATAAATGTTATTTCAAAGATTTAATTACATAGTTTACTTCAAATTAAACTAATAAAAGGGTGTTAAAAAAGATCTAATGCAAATAGTGTGCAAGAACCATGGAAAAAGATAAAATGATCTAGTCTATTATCTATCTAGTATATCATTTGTCTAGATACAATCCTAAGTTATATTTGTCATAAAAAAACAATACTGAATGTTTTGTGGTAAAAAACTATTCTGCATTAAAAAATATATATTTCTCGTCTTAATAATGGTTTTCATTTCATTTGACTGTAAATCTAAAAGAAATACTGAAAAAACTCCCTGAATATGGGAAAACCTTACTTTTATGATGACATTTTCATGACATTTCAAGGGAATTGGGGTCGCTTTGTTAATTTTTGTTCTGTTCATAAAAAACATGGGTTTAGTTTATGACCTTGTGGATAAGTGAAAGTTTGATTCATGCCTCCTATTATAATAACAACAAAAGGTTATCTATAATATATTATGTTGTATGCTCTCTGTTCCACCTGTAGCCGGGTCTCAAGTTGCATAATTATCATTATCAGCTATATAGATATTAAATTGTAAGTGTACTGTCAATATTTTATTTTTCTTTATGTGGTTCTTCTATAGCGTGCTATTTTGTGTTATATGTTATAGTTAATTATGAATATAAATGGTGTGTACGTTAATGTGTGTTATATTGTTTTAAGTTCAGCTAACTTGTGTCTTGATGTCCGTGAGTTCAAAACTGGTCTCAGCAGAATACCAGCGCTGCAACATGGTAACATGATGTAGCATATGCTGAGCTGAAGACCATTTCACCACTTAACAGAACTAATAACTGTTTTTTTATATTATTGTGGTGGTTTGAATAAACGTTTTTCTTTCTTTTCTTATCACTATGAAATAAAAGGAGATTAAGTAGACGCACAACTGTAATATCCAAGTACGGTAGACAAACTCTCAGATCTCCAGTTGTCCACATTTTGAATGATTCTATTTGGCAAATGTCCAATTTTTGCAGTGGTCCTTAAAATGTATAATATTTTAAGAAAATAAATATCTATGTTTAATTACCACATTTAAAGATTTAGTACATGGATGACCAAGCTTTGCTTTGTATTTCATTGCCTTCAGGCACACAGATAAACATACGTTTACTAAAAATTAATACTAGCTAGATCGATTTATCGCTTATTATTTATTATCGATTTATTTACCCTGCATACTCAATTTAATGTAAAACGTTGAGAGCTGTTTCCGAGATTTAGATTATATAAATATTAATAAATAATAAATAAACATTGTGTAACGTCCACCAATATTTATTATATATAATACAAAAATTGTTTGTTTTATTTGATTTTCCAAAAAGTTGAAAGGTTTTTATTTCAATAAAATCACAAGGCTCACTTTGAAACGTCTTAGGAGTTAGGTGAAGCTACGCCTGTTCCTCGCGACCAAGCCTGGAAGATTGTCTCTAAACATAATGCAATTCTGGTATATTTAGTACAGTAGGGAAGGTAAGTAGGTAACCATTATAATTAAGGCTTCTATTATTTAAACACTTTTGCGGCAGAAGCGAATAGTATGAATGGCGAGTTAAAAATATTTATTTTATATTATGTATTTCAACATTCTATATGGTTGGGTGTAATTTTATTTCTATATTACCAAAGAGGGTTGATGACAGGCAGGCGGCCGGTTGTAAAACATAAGCCAAATCCTCTTTGCAACATGTTGTGCCGACCCCACATTAGGTAGGAAAAGGAGAAGAAAATGATGATGATTCTTGGGTGTTATTTATTATTTTGGTACCTAAATAAGTATCTGTTACTTTTAAAGATATATACCTAAATACAGTATTTTTTTTTGTGAAACTTACAAAAAATCCGGTTAGACAGTAAAATCTCGATGTAACGAACCGTAAGTAGGTCTAGGCACACACGTTTGTTCATTCAAGCTGATCGCGGCATCAGTGTGGCCACACACGATAGGTTCTAACAAAATCGAAAAGCGACAAGCGACTACTTATCCAATTCTTTTGTCGCTGTTTCAAATAGCTTGCATGTTAAAAAACAGTAGTGAACTTGTAATTTAATGGTTATTAAAGTACAAGGACATTGTCAGCTATAATATGTCGCACAACATTGATTCCATTCGGCAGGTAGGGTAACAAATTCACCGTCACGAAGCAAACAAAACTTTAGTAGAAGACTTAAACTTACATTTTGCTGTTTGGTGAAGGCGAGGAGACACTTTCTTCTATCACTTGACCTATTTCTCACAATTATGTGGTTTTTGAGTTAAAAAGCTAATTTCGAAGCAAAAATGAGGTTTTAGAGAATTTATTTACAATAATACAAAACTCGGAACCGCCCAGCTGGCAAAATTTTCTCCACAGATAACTACAAAAAAAATTACTAAACCGTTAGCAATACAATGGCTGCGTTCGTGTTTTTCTATGTAAATGTCAAATCTGGATGTCATTCTCGGTATCTTCGGTAGAAATTTCATAGTTACTAATAAATAATATTTATTATCGTTGTGCTTGATTTTATTTAGAAACACCTAATACAATGTCGCCTTGTTCTAACTATGTGACAACATGTAAAATGGAGCATATTTGATGACAATAATTTAAAATTTGTAGCTATGTTTTTTATTTAATGTGTGAGTAGTTGTATCAAATAAATAAAATTCTTTTCATTTCATTTTAATAATATTAATTAATGATTACTGTATGAATAGGTAATTTGTTATATTTACCAGTTTTGGATCAGTACTGCTACCGAGAATGACTGTAAAACCATTATTATGTGCGCGTTTTTTAGAAACTCAGAACAGAACGCATCCATAAAATAGCGCGAAAGCGCGGGTTTATTTAAATAAAGGGGAACGGACTTCGAGTCATAATAAAATTTTTATGTAATTTCAAGACCCTGTAAATGTCAATGCTCGACTTGCCGGGGGCACTGCCGAGCCCCCAGATAAAATCATAGTAAAAATAAATAAAAAACACACATATTTTTAGTACATTTACTACAAAAGCGTGGTTTTCTGTTTATTATACTATCATTGATAAGTTTTTAAACGAAATTATCCACGTCTTTATCATACCTTTACCTATTTATCGCTTACCTAGGTTTTCTTTTTAGTTTTTAGGGTTTCGTACCCAAAGGGTAAAAACTGGACCCTATTACTAAGACTTCGCTGTCCATCTGTCTGTCTGTCACAAGGCTGTATCTCATGCACCGCGATACAGATGATACGTCATCTGTGAACATCTGTTACCGCTGCGCTGTAACAACAAAATAATCAAACCTGAATAAAATAAATATAATGGTTTTTTTTCCTTTTTCATAGATAATAGTACGGAATACTTCGTGCGCGAGTCCGACTCGCACTTGGCCGGTTTTATTAATTACCTACCTAACTATTTTTAAGTAAGTAACTATACTTAAGTTACATAGGTAAGTAATGTTTTATTTTTCTCTAAAGAAAACCATTTATGCGAATTTGCAATGCTGCTCATGTTATCACTACATAGTATAAAGCAAAGTCGCTTTCCGCTTCCCGCGTCTGTATGTATGTATGTTTGCTTATATCTTTAAAACTACACAACGGATTTTGATGCGGTTTTTTTTAATAGATAGAGTGATTCAGGAGGAAGGTTTAATATGTATAATAACATGCTACCCGTGCGAAGCCGGGGCGGGTCGCTAGTGCCTTATAAAAACTACCTATGACCTTTTGTACCTACAACATGAAAGCAATAAGGACTTTGACTTTGACTTTGACTTCCCTTAGCTAAGTACCTACCTACTTGTTTGAGGGCGATATCTTGTTGGTAAACTAATGATGTCAAAGGGTAATGGCTTTTAACATTTTGGATGAAACTTGAAACAGTTATATTTTGTTACTTGGAGTAGTAGGTAATATTTTGGCTACGTTTTACGTTTAGTACCTGGGTACTTACCCACCAACCATGCACGCGATTCCGCGGGCGGAAGTTAGTTTTTGATAAGTACCTACCTACCACATTTTATTAGTGATGTTTGAAAAAATAAACCCAAATCTGCCGCCCTAGGCTCCAGCCTACTCAGCCTAATGGTAAATCCGCCACTGTTGGTAGGTATCTAACTGCCTCAGCCGTTAGATTTTCGGAATTCGTCGGGATTGTAAATTAATTGAATTGTGAATTTTAATCCTACTTCCTACTAATACTATAAATGCGTAACTATAAAGTTTGTGAGTGAGTGTGTGAGTGTGTTTGTTACTCTCATGCAAAAACTACTGAACGGTTATAAATGAATCTTTACAATAATATTGCTTAGACATTAAAATAACACAATAGGCAACTTTTCATTCAGGCACCACCCGTGCGAAGACGGGGTGAGCAGCTAGTATCTAATAAATATACCTTATTTATTGTCCCAAAATCCTGACTTTTTGAAATTTTGCCCAGATATTCTGGTCATCCCATCTGGTAGCCCTACTGCTCCCATCCTCCCTTTCGCGGACTTTCGGACCTCTAGTTGTAGCCGTAATGTAGACACTCAGATACGTATCTTCCTACTTAAAATTGCATAGCATTTATGTAGATACCTAATGAATTCCCAGAACACGTTAATCTTATTTAACTCACCTAGAACTACAAAGTGTTATACTTGGAACTCTAAGGTATATCTACACATTTCCCTGTTTAAACACAAATCCAGAGTGAGACGCCTTGAGCTAGATTATTGAAGCAAACTAAATAGCAGAGCGGCAAAGAGATCGCAAATTGCATAGTACGGGTAAC
This sequence comes from Hydriomena furcata, assembly GCA_912999785.1. Classification (NCBI taxonomy): domain Eukaryota; kingdom Metazoa; phylum Arthropoda; class Insecta; order Lepidoptera; family Geometridae; genus Hydriomena; species Hydriomena furcata. Next base: position 10,764,611 of record OU538821.1, read on the forward strand.
TGTGTCATACCAAAATATGAAATGCTAATATCCCAGCTAAAATAGTGTAGAGCGAAAGCCCAGAAGCTTTCTTTATAGACATTAGAATTAAATCTAAACTAGAAAAAACCGCAGAACGTAGGGGACTTTCTGCGGTTTTTTCTAGTTTTAGATTTGAGGACCAAATTATATTTTTTTTCGTGTTTTTCCTTTATTAGCTGAATAATCTAGTGAGTGTCCTGTTTATGTATAAATTTGTTACAATACATTATAGCTAAGATATAAGTTTATGATAAAGCTCACGCGTCATACATTGCTCGATAGAAAGAAAGCTAATTTCGATCTGCTAAGTAAAATGGCAATGTATAATTTTTTATTATAAAAACATACTAACATCCAGATACTCTGTCTCTAATACTAAATGCCGGGATTCGAAAAATCGGACGTGTATTGAGTGAATCCGATCCGATAGTCTGATCAGACAATCGGAAGCAAAATCGGACGTATATTCCCAGCCTTATCTGTATATAAAACGTAGGTAGGTATTTTGGCATTCAGTACCAATGATATTGGTATGAATATCATAACATGTTAATCATAGTTTTTACAAAATTGAAAAAATAAATAGGACCACGACTGTAATCCTCAAGTACAGAGACATCCTCTCAGATCTCCAGACGCTTAGATTCTTTGAAGTGATGTCTAGTGGGGGTAGTTAGGCACGTCCAAACCTTATAGCACATGCCCACATTTTGCAGTGATCAGCATTTCATACGTTTACAGGTTGCAAGCCGTCCATCGCCGCTTATAAGAATACTAACTGGTTTCCTCATGATGTTTTTCTTCACCTTCCTTTACAAAAAAGCCCAAAACTTATTTAGGCTTACGACGAAAAGTTCACTGAACACTTAGTAGCGCAGAGACAGCAAAAGCCAGGAACGACCCGCGTGTGGATTTTAGGGTTGGGTGGGTAACTAGGGTGTGTGGCATAGTGAGATGAGAGATTCTATTATTTTATCGATTACTGTGTAGGCAATATAGTTTTTAAAATATCGTGATTAGTAGGTACTCTAAAGAAATAAAAGCTTTTAATAAGCCGTGTAGGCCGAAGAAGAATGAATAATAATAATAATAATTAGTATTTTGTGCCTAATTCTGTTCATTATTTTGCCTGGTTTTGGGCACACTACCACTAAGCAAACTGGCTTTAGTTCAGCAGTTTTTGGCCACTTACCTTTTCTGGGTGTGCCAGGAACCGCAAAACCAATTATGTCATTGCCGCCCGCCCACATCTTAAGACGCTGCCAGTCGACGATTATTTTTGTTCGAAACGAAAAAAGGAATACTTGTGAACAAGCCACATCTCCTATTTTATAATGTATAGTATATGTGAATAAAGATGTACCCATCTTTAATCACTTCGATAAATAATCCTACCGACCGCTGCAATGATGACAAACACACGTCCGCGCGTGGTCCGCCTTAGCTTTTCGAATAAATTAATGATATACATTTTGTATAATTACTTATCAAAAATCTATTCTAATAGAATTGTAGATCTACATATTACCTATCTTTAACAATAAACCACAAGTTGATTATAATAGTAGGTATATAAAATATTTCGATCATAAATTCTAAAACGTATAATTTTGAAATAATATTTTTATCGTGAAAAGTTTCTGCTATTATGTTTTCAGCTTAATAGAAATCTAGGTAGGAACCTGAAGTAATATACTTATAAAAATAGGAGATGTGGTTTGTTCAGAAGTATTTCTTTTTTCGTTTCGAAAAAGAGCAATCAGCGACTGGCAGCCTCTTAACATGACAATAGCAACTCATTTAACTTCGAGTAGGATGAGAGCTTTGTCATCTTTGTTTTTATTTAAGTCAAGGGTTCATTACAAAACCTTGGTAGGTACTAGCCATACCTATCACAAGGTCCAAAAAGTAATATTACTGGAGGTGCGAAAATAATAAAATAGTAAAGTGTTTTAGAGTCCCGTACCTCAATAGGAAAAATAGGATTGAGCTTTTATTTAACTTGCAATGTATGTATGTATGTAACTATGTTACTGTGGAATCTTGCAACACAATTTTGAAGCAGTTATCCCCAACCGATTAAGCTGACATTTTGCATACTTATGTAACTTCGGTGACAATGCAATATAATATGGTGACAGCGAGCTGATCTGATAATGGAGGTAGGAGCTGTTCAACAGACACTCACAACGGAACTCCTTAGTAAATACTTCGGTTGAGTAAAAACTGCATACTTGTCATGTTCCGATGAATGTTATATGATGTGACAGGTGATAGCGCGCTGGTGCTCGATGGTTGATTTTACAAAAGCTTGTCATTGAAAAATATTTTTCAATAGACAACTTATTATTTTCAAATTAGAGATCCCCACGCAAAATTATAGTAATAATGTAACCCAATATATCAAAAATTTGCCGACAATCTTCATTAGTACATCTGTATAAAGCCGGAGAGGGCAAGCTAAGGATACTTACCCTCGTATTCAAGAACGTCACTATGAGAACACGCACCCACAGTGGACGAAATATTTTTTCATAAAAATCACTTTATTTGTTGTGCCACACTGCATATTGTGACTAGAGGCACATTGTCGTGTGCCTCTAGCCAAAGTTGAGCTCTAAAGGCACACGGTAGTGTGCGCCATAGTGCCGCTCAACACATAAAGTGATGTTTATGAAAAAAGATTTCGTCCACTGTGGGTGCGTGTTCTCATAGTGTCGTTCTTGAATACGAGCCTTACTGTGGCGTTCGAAACTTTCCCGGCTATAACGTGTCTCTGATTAGGCAGTTAGACAAAACAAAAGAGACATTTATTTCCACCGCGTCTGACTTGCCGCAGTTTTTGCTCGATTCACAGCGGTGATTACAGAAACAGTTACAAAAATACTAAGGCTTAGCTAAGGGTAGACCTATTAAGCTTTTAAGGTTAACTTACTTATCTCAAATGAATAATTACGTTTTAAAACTAAAAAGAAAACCGACGAAAATGTTTTGACGAATCGAAAAAATAAGGGACGATATTCGTTTTTAGGGTTTCGTACCCAAAGGCTAAAAACGGGATTACCTATTACTAAGACTTCGCTGTCAGTCGGTCTGTCCGTCTCTCCGTCTTTCTGTCACAGTGCTGTATCTCATGAGATACTGCAGCCCTGTGACAGACGGTTCATGAACCGTGATAGCTATAGATAGACAGTTGAAATTTTTACAGATGATGTATTTCTGTTGCCGCTATAACAACAAATACTAAAAACAAAATACATTAAATATTTAAGTGGGGCTCCCATACAATAAACGTGTTTTTGTGCCGTTTATGGTACGGAACCCTTCATTTCGAGTCCGACTCGCACTTGGGCGTTTTTTTAAGTTCCATGAAGAAATTATTAATAAAATTTAAATGGGACCACTTTGGATTATTTTCTACACATTAGAATACATATTTTAGTAAGTATTATATTTAGAAAATACATGAAAAAAAACAAAAAAAGGTACGTCGAATTGCGATCCTGAAAAACTGAAAATAAAGATTCATTAAAAAGTGTTTTAGAGTCCCGTACCTCAATAGGAGAATAGGAAAAACCGGAATCCTTATAGGATCACTTTGTTGACCATCTGTCCGGCCGTGTCAAGACCCTTTTCTCAGGAACCGGTAAAGGGATCAATTTGGCCGAGTGGGAGGTACCTTGACTTTCAATCTGAAGGTCGTGGGTCGAATCCCGGCGTGCATCAAGCATCAAGCATCGTGCATCAAGCGTGGATTTTTCAGTTCGAAAAATCATCAAAAACACGTATTCAAAACGGTGAAGGAAAACATCGTGAGGAAACCAGTTAGTATTCTTATAAGCGTGCGTCACGTATGGAATGCTAACTACTGCAAAATGTAGTCATGTGCCAAATATAATGTTTGGACGTGCCTCCATGGCCATTAGGAAAAGATCTAAGCGTCTGGAGATCGGAGAGGATGTCTACCGTTCCCGTTCCCGTTCCCGTTCCCGTTCCCGTTCCCGTTCCCGTTCCCGTTCCCGTTCCCGTTCCCGTTCCCGTTCCCGTTCCCGTTCCCGTTCCCGTTCCCGTTATACGACTCTACGTTTTAGACTGTGTACTGTGGTACCTATACTATTTATTGGACAAAGGACCCACATAACTTGAACTAAAGCAATATTACATTTGTCATGTTATGAAACTAAATAAGTAGTTACCTACAGGTACTTAGTTATTTCATCTCATGAAAGCGGGTGAGCAGTACCTATTTGTAGTTATGATGAGTATAGACAGACACCCTCTTTTGTAGTAAGAGATACTTACCATAGCACCGTTGGCTACAATGTGACATTAAGAACATTGTTTATGTATTTCCTGATGCAATCAAAGAGTCTGTAGGTAGGGTATGATACATCGATTGCTTCGACTTGACTTCAGCAGATATTGCAGATAGACAGCCCTTGCTTGCTTGCCTTGTATGGGACTGGGATCCGCTTGCCCTTGGCGCGCGAATCCCAGATTTTCTTCATTTATGTTGGCCAAAATCTTGTTGTTGGTGCATTGATCATCATACGGTTAGGTATGGTATTATACTAAGGGTCACACAATTGATATTTCGATTACCTAACTAAAATCACTTATCGGTTACTCACAAGTCACAACATCACATAGTTTAATTTTACGAAATAAATGATAACCAGACATAGACATGACGCCATGACATAACCGCCATATTGATTTTGACAAAACAGATGTCAGATTTTGTGCACACGATCGCCATCTATACCAAAATCATCTTTATTGCGTTTTTTTTATAATTTAGGGGTTGTTTTTCGGATTTTAAGATACCCTATTATTTATTCTGATTTTTTGTCTACATACTACAGCAAGTTTCATCTTAATCCGTTTTGTCGTTTAGGCCTGATTGTGGAATAAACATACATTTATTTTCACAAACTTTCGCATTTATAATGTTATTAGCATAGGATAGGATTTGACCAGCGACTTTGTTTACGAAAATTCAGGAATTCGATTTTTGACATTGAAATTCCTGAGAATCTAACGAAAATTTTTGGGTACACATTTAGTTTTATTAGTTATGTCTAGATTTATATTATATATTCGGTTTGGCCTAGATAACGCCACAGACAGAAGAGGAGTGTAGCGTGTGCTGGTTTTTAAATTTGTGCTGAAGCTCTTTAGTTATTTTTTTTATTGTTGTACGTACTTAAGTAGTACTATTAAATAATATTCTTGTTTGAGCCTTCACCTTGTTCGATCGACACCACACTGGAGCTCTACATAGCATTATGGAAAGGATCATTGAAAAAAAAAGGTAGACCCCAAGCTGTGTTTGTTGCCTGATTCTTCTAGGCTTGGTCGCAAGGAATCGGCGTAGCTTCACCTAGTTCCTAAGACGTTTCAAAGTGATCTTTGTGATTTTGTTGAAATAAATGAATTTTTGTGGTATCGCCGTAGACACTCAAAGATGACAAATTTTCTAACGCTAAGGACGTTGGCTTTATCATAGACAACTGTGGTGGGGTGCCTGTACTGTAGGGTAAGTAGAGAAGCACCTTTAAAACAGCTCGTTGCGCTCGCTCAGCGGCAATAAGGTGTGTTTTTGCCGCCGTACCCCATGCACAAATGCAATAGCGGATGATGCATTCGCATAGCGCCTTGTAGGTTTGAATAACAAGGTTAAAGTCAGCTACTGATCGGAGGGTTCTGAAGATGTAAATAAGTTTCCTTATTCTCGGAGCTAAGGATGCTATGTGACTTCTCCAGTTGAGTTTGTCATCAATTAGTACGCCAAGGTATTTAATAGAGTGAACACGAGACAAGGTGGTACAGTCACATTGAACGGAACTAGATTGTCAGAAACATAAATAGATTGTCGGAACGCTGATGAAACATTATTATGCACAAAATTATCGGTCGTTTTGTTTCAACGCTCAGCATAATCATTCGCAGAATAATATTACGCTTCACATCCATGGTGATTATCAACCACATAGCCCAATAGACGCCTATTGGCTTTATTTCTTCCAACAAACAATTCTGTCAAAACGTTGAAGTGAGCGATCAGGGGGAGGGAGTATGTAAAAAAGGAGTAAAAAATGCATTTTAATTCAAGCGCGGATCCACCGTTGTGGGCACTATGGGCATGCCCACAACCCTAATAGACTAGTGACGTCACAATTTTGTTTTTGCAATTTTAATAGTGTAATTTTTTGGGTTGAAATATTGACAGATGATGTAAGTATTTCTATTGCCGCTATAACAAGAAATAGTAAGAACAGAATAAAATAATAAACTACTTTAATACAGGTGTACATTGTACAATATACAGACTGGATCCGCGCCTGTTTTGATTAGCCGGTTCAATGTAACAGCCTGCCGCGTGGGCGCCCGGGCGTCGTGAATCGCGCTCGGTTTATCAGCAGTATATCCTAATGTGTTGTTTGAAAGTGATCGCCTTGCATGAGGTGTCTAGGCATAGGCTGTGTGGTCGATGATGGTAATGCACCCCAAAATTAAACCGCTTTTGTGTTTAAGCCTGGTGGTTGTGTAAACAAACCGGAACCGAGATTGTGGTTTTATTTACTAAATAAGTTTTCTGTTGAAAAATATTTTTCGATGTCAAGCTTTTTTTTAAAATAATTAAAACCATCGAGCACGTGCGCTATCACCTGTCACATCATATAACATTGTCATTGGAACTTGACAAGTATACAAAGTTTTTACTCAATCGAAGTATTTATTAAGGAGCAATTTCTTTACTTTTTACTTTTTACCGCGACTTTTTTTTTTTAATTTTAAATGCTGTTAACGAGTATACAAAGACATTCTGTAATATATTTTGGTATCAGCTTTGCACCCGTGCGAAGCCGGGGCGGGTCGCTAGTAAATTGTAAGTTAAATAAAATCTTGTAAAAACAACACAATCTATCTACCTACTAAGTAATGGAAAAACATATTAAACCCTCACTATAAGTTACTTAGTTATAACACATTATATATTTATTCATCACTACATAGTATAAAGCAAAGTCGCTTTCCGCTTCCCGCGTCTGTATGTATGTATGTATGTATGTTTGCTTATATCTTTAAAACTACACAACGGATTTTGATGCGGTTTTTTTTAATAGATAGAGTGATTCAGGAGGAAGGTTTATATGTATAATAACATGCTACCCGTGCGAAGCCGGGGCGGGTCGCTAGTTATCACTAAATCTAAACTGCACCTTGCCGTTACTGAGAAAGCCTTTGAAAAATAGAGTCCCGCCGGCCACCACCGGTCGAACCCATCGGTCAGTTGGTTTGTATGCACGACGAGTCTAGCAGGGCTATTTTGTAAAACATGAATAACATGTTATGTTGAATGCAATAGGTACCTAATATTAGAGAATATCTAATCTATACACTTTTCATAATAACTATTCACTGTTTATGCACCTATACCTACGCTTCTGCGCAGGTATTGTATTGGAAGCGTATGTATAGCAAGGGCGGATCCAGGGGGGAGGGAGGGTGTGGTCATGGGGGTCATTACCCCCCCCCCCAGAACTTGGGTGCCTAAACAGTATAAAAACCGTAGATACCTTTTATGGCATTCAGTACCAATAAATATTGGTATGAATATCATATTATGATAATCATGTTTTTACAATATAGCCCCAATCCAGTGTTTACCATTTGGTGGTGGTAAACAGTATCCAGTCACAAAGGATATTGTGCTTTTCCTGCATATGTAACCAGACAGACGAGGGTATTTCACTACGTACACATACATCAGACTGGTATTATTCTCGTCACAACGCATTCGACTTTGATTAAATTTTTTTAAGTTCCTCGCGACGACCGGCGTTTATTCTTTGTAATCGTGAAGGATAGGTTATAAGATACAGGGGTCTTGGTTAGCGTACAGTAGGTAGGTAAGTAGGGTTAGGTAAGTACATCACCTACATAATTTAGCTTTTTTGGTAGGGAGAAGTCCAAAGGCGTAGCCAGTTTTATCTATAGAGCAGATAAAGAAAAAAATTTAATCGTGATTTTTAACATATGTTATGAGCATCTCACATTAGTAGCGGAGTCTTATCGTTATTTATTAGTGGCATTGCTTATAGTAAGAAAAGATAAAAAATATTTTTTTTCTTAGCTCTTCCTGCCTGTACCTCACTACGCCCAAGTAGAAGTCCTGAATTCACCTAAAATAATTATCGTTTTGCATTGCTATGCAACCCGAGAATCATCAAAACGGTAGGTATATTTTGATGCAACCAAAATACCGCGGTGTCAGTTTTAATTGGATCTAATGTATTCGAAATGCACAGCGATTATCTCATTGTGGTTTGCAGAGAGTTGAAACAATAGAGTTGGTAGGTATATCTAGAAGATATATGATTGGGTATTAGAAGCTTAGGTATAGGTGCTTAAACAGCATAAAAAGCGTAGGTAGGTATTATGGAATTCAGTACTAATAATTACCAGAGTTACTATTGACTGGCTTCACAGCTCAATTTGGTAGTAACTCTGCCTTCTGCTCTTTTGTGGGTTCGATCCCCACCCGATTTAAACATTTGTGTGATGAACATAGAGGTTTGTTCTGTGTCTGGGTGTTAATATGTATTATAAGTGCTTATTCACGTTGACTCGCGGGCGCGGTGGCGGGCGCGGTCACGAAATATCAAACATATCGCTAGTTAGCTCGCAACTTAGACCGCACGTGCGTTTTGAACGTGAACACTTGGAAATCACGTCATATGTTTGATATTTCGTGACCGCGCCCGCCACCGCGCCCGCGAGTCAACGTGAATAAGCATTAAGTATGTATTTACAACAAAAAAAAGTATATAAGTATTCTATCAGTTATCTGGTTCCCATAGTACACGCTTTGCTTAGTTTGGGGCTAGATGGCGCTGTGTGAAATGTCCACCAATATTATAAAACCAATATATTAATATTATTATTATATTATATATATTGCATGCTGTCCATCGTTCGTTACTGGTGATAATGGGATGGTCAATAATGGATTCATAGGCGTATGTAATACGACGGAACTCTATTGTTTGGCTATTCACACACTGCTCGACCCTAAGGCAGGTGGTGGTACAACGCTATCTGCTATAGTGACGGGATGTCGGTCTAGTGGCTGAGAATTGTCACCTATTAACCTACATAATTATGTCAATATCTTTTATGTATTATCTATTATCTACGAGTACTAATATAATAAATGCGAAAGTAACTCTGTCTGTCTGTCTTTAGTCGACGTTATCACGGCCAAACCGCTGCTGGGCGGATTGTCATGAAATTTCATAATGAGATAGTTTAAAGTCGTGGGATAAACATAGGCTAAGTAATTACTTTTTTTTTTCACAAAAGATATTTCGATTTTAGGAAATTCAATATTTTACGATAAAGTCGTCAATCTTTTTTCTGAATCTAAGCGGGCGAAGTTACGGGTAAAACGGAGTCCTTTATGAATGCAAAAGTGTGTTAATTAATGTGTTTGATGAATGCAGAATCGTTTTTTCTCAATAACCGTAAAACATACAGTTTTGTTTTTATGACAAAGATAACTTAAGGATATAATCTAGATAAATTACAGACAGAATCACGATTGGTGAAACTTTTCTTCAAAAACACTAGTTTCGTTTTTAATCAAAACTATGAATAGCTAAACATTTAATTTTTATATAATTCGTTAGATAATCATACTAGCTAAATAAATTACAGACAGTTTCTTTTTAAATTTGATGGTTTTCGAGATAATTACCGTCTTATCCGGGTAAACTCAGCCCATACAAAATGTCAAAAATTTTACTTATCACCTTAATGAACATAAGAAAATTTTACTTATCACCTTAATGAACATAAAAAACAATTTAGAGATGCTCTTGACAGTTTCGCCGATTCATTACAAACATAACTTAACAATATAACCAACTAGCTGACCCGTGCCCGCTTCGCTGTGCGTAAGACATTTCTAATACCATCGTGGACTTTTTTGTAGACGTTTTTAAGGTGTACAATACTGTAGTACATTATTTTGATATATTATCTCGTGGGGTTCAGCCAGCATTTGCAATGTAAGCGCAAAAAAATGTGTTTATTTACGACATCACATTAGAAACCTCTAAAATTATCAGTGTTTCTCTACTATATTATGCATGTATTATACATATAAACCTTCCTCCTGAATCACTCTATCTATTAAAAGCATCAAAATCCGTTGTGTAGTTTTAAAGATATAAGCAAACATACATACATACATATTACATATTACATACAGACGCGGGAAGCGGAAAGCGACTTTGCTTTATACTATGTAGTGATGGTTATGATAACCGTCCATCCAACATGATGAGCAAACCCTTGAATAATTACGTTTTAAAAACTAAAAACCGACTTCATATTTATAAATAAAAATTGTAGTGGGGGGGGGGGGGGAGGGGGATGCTCCCCCCTATGCTATCCCCATAACTTTTTAAGGTTTCTCTCGATTTCTCTGGGATCCCATCATTAGATAATGGGACCATCTCGGAAGTACAGGCTTTCAGATAAAAAAAAATTGTAAATCCGTCCACAAACGCTGGAGTAAACGCGTAACATACACACAAAAACAAAAACAAAATAAAACCGGCCAAGTGCGAGTCGGACTCGCGCGCGAAGGGTTCCGTACCATTATCTATAAAAAACGGCAAAAAATCGTTTGTTGTATGGGAGTTCCACTTAAATATTTATTTTATTCTGTTTTTAGTATTTTTTGTTATAGCGGCAACAGAAATACATCTGAAAATTTCAGCTGTCTAGCTATCACAGTTCATGAGATACAGCTCTGTGACTACCAGACGGACAGACGGACAGCGAAGTCTTAGTAATAGGCAGGGGCGGATTTGCCCTAATGCCCGGTAGGCCCGGGCCTAGGGCGGCCAAATATTAGGGGCGGAAAATCGTGCCAAAAAAAAATCACTGATGATAACAAGATTAACAAGAAATAAGTAATTCAAATACAAAGTATCTTAATATATTGAAGCCTCGCGTACTTTATGATTATAATTCTTCTAAATCACTCTCTGAATAATGTGGCCTAGTTAGTACGCGGCGCGGCGTTACTATTGCATATTTTAGCATGAAAAACCGGCCAAGTGCGTGTCGTACCACGCGCAATGTAGGGTTTCGTAATTTACACACCTAACGGCGTTATATATGTAATTGTCGATGATATTTCTGAATTTTTTTTTATTTTCTAAGTTATTTGCATAAATTTTAATTTTCTAAGTTGGTCGATGATTACTTGTAAACTTGTAAAGCTCACTTAGCCGTGATAGTTTTGCTTTTAACTTGAGTATTTGTACTACAACCGTAAATTTTTTCACGCCCCCAAACCCAATAGTTTACCTTCTAGGGGGGAGGGGACTCTAACAAAAATTTACACTTTAAGGTGATAAGTGAAATTTTTGACGTTTTGTATGGGCTGAGTCTACCCGGATAAGACGGAAAAAGTGATAAAACTGCATTAACTCGAAAACCATCAAATTTAAAAAGAAACTGTCTGTAATTTACTTTTCTAGTAAGATTATCTAACGAATTATATAAAAATGAACTGTTTAGCTATTCATAGTTTTGATTAAAAACGAAACTAGTGTTTTTGAAGAGCCAACTTTGGAAAATAAATTTATAGAGATCTTTGTCATGAAAAACAAAACTGTATGTTTTGCGGTTATTGAGAAAAAAACGATTCTGCATACATCAAAAACATTTATTACTCGCCTTAAAGCTTAATATTTCACAAACGGATCTCTTAATCGAAAAGTTGTTTTCACAAACCCATAATGTTTTTAAAGACCTACTATTTAACGACACCCCACACCTTAGGGTATGCGAGAAAAAAATAACATCCCCACTTTAGGTGTAGGGAAGATACCCTAAATGAAATTGTTTTTCCAGATTTTATTCTACGACTTTGTTAAGAGTCAAGTGTGTACCCCCCTCCCCCCTACCAGTTTTATACCACGATTAGTTTTGGAGGTGTGAAAAAATTCACGGTGTACTACTACCGTGAATTTTTTCACATAACGAATTTAAAAGGAAAATTATCACGGCTATGTAGGATTTACAAATTTACGAGTAATCATCGACAAACTAAGAAAATTATTTTCTAAGTTGCTCGACGATTAGGTACTCGTAAACTAGAAGTAAACTTATTAGTCCAAGTATTGTAGAAAGTTACCGATGTAACGTTGTTAGCTGTGAAAACTACGAAACCCTGCATTAAGCGTGGCACGCACTTGGCCAGTTTTTTTTCGGCAGTTAAAAGTGGGCAATAAAGTAAATTCATTAATTATGTATCTAGTCTATTATGATGAGTGCTAAGAAAGGGGCGGCACATGACCCGGGGCCTAGAGCGGCTAGGACTGCAAATCCGCCTCTGGTAATAGGGTCCCGTTTTTACCCTTTGGGTACGGAACCCTAAAAACAATATACAGGCTAATTGATGATCTCCTCCTTTTTGAAGTCGGTTGAAAAGAGAGCTACATTTGTTTGAACACCGTGCGGACAAAGTCGCTGTCAATAGCTAAAAACTCATATTTTTGCTTGTGCCTGTTCGGTTACCGGTTGTGCTTTATAAATACTATGTAGTGACTACATAGTATTTATAAAGCAAAGTCGCTTTCTGCTTCCCGCGTCTGTATGTCTGTATGTATGTTTGCTTATATCTTTAAAACTACACAAAGGATTTTGATGCGGTTTTTTTTAATAGATAGAGTGATTCAGGAGGAAGGTTTATATGTATAATAACATGCTTAATATATTAGAGAACCACTGATAATTTTAAGATTTCAAATCAGCGCGACTTTTTTTTAAATAGACATTCTGTAATATATTTTGGTATCAGCTTTGCACCCGTGCGAAGCCGGGGCGGGTCGCTTATCCCCATATTCTCAGTTATAACCTCGAAATATCTCCACCTCAACTCGACCTCGAAATCGTGTTTTATAGTAGTTGATAATATGATCTCGAGTTTGCCTTTAGTCGAGGATTCCTCTGTCAACAGAACTGTCTACTCAAGGTACCTCGAGATGTACCTTGACATTCCTCGACAGCGTTCATAAACGCATGCGTGTGATGGTTTGTTTGATGAAAATCTCCTTGGACTTATGACATAATGACATAATTGAGGAACCTCCAAAATATCGATTGAAGATACCAAACATGAGGTACTTTTCGAAGGGCCTTAAGTCAAGGTAGAGGTTACAACTAAAAATATGGGGGTTAGTTTTAGTTAAGGTGGGGGATAGCGCAAGTTCTGAAATGGTTACAAATGAGAGGTTGATGGGGATCATACCTTAACGTGTTACCAGTATTACCGGTTAATTTTTTTTTTATCAATTACCTCATTATTTAAGAAACACAAAAAATAACAAAATAAATAGGATTTAACTATATTTTATGTAACAACCATTTCTTAACGAAATCTGACGAATGACGAAACCTCGCAACACAAAAACTTGCTCGGAATTAATTGAATTGTTACGACAATTTGATTCGATTCAAACGATTTTGTACATTCAAATGAACAATTTGTAGATTACGATTTTCTTTCCAGTTTACGCACAAAGTGACAAAGTTTTTAATAATACTATATTAAAAAAAATATAGTAGGATTTCCTATTTTAAATTGTTTCCTTATACAACACTAGCCGACCCGAGACAGACGTTGTCCTGTCAAATTTCAATGTTTTTCATATTTTAAAGTAGTCTATTATTTATTCGGACATTATATCTACATTTACAGCAAGTTTAAGCTTAATCCGTAAACAAACATACATACAAACTCACAAACTTTCGCATTTATAATATTATTAGGATGCGTGAAGTGAAATTCTATGTGAAAAAGACTATGCCGATCGATTTGTTACTAATTCTGAAACGCCCAGACTGCTACTAGGGCCATATTAAACACGTACAACGTCGTTGGCATCGAACACATAGCCCAATAGACGCCTAATGGTTTAATATCTTCAAACAAACAATTCTGTCAAACCTTTGAGGTGTGCTGATCAGGGGGAGCGGAATAAAATGAATTCTGATTGGCCGGTTCAATGTCACAGCCTACTGCGGGACGCGTCGCGTGAATAGCGCTCGGTGTCTTATACAGTAGTATAAGCCTTTATGTATTGTGAGAAAGTGTTCGCCTTGAACGAGGAGTCTATAGGCTATGTGGTCGATGGTCGTAGGCCATCGCGGCCGACCCGTTCGCGGTTTTTTCTTTATCTCTACAACTTTCCCTCACGGAACTTTCGTGTAATCCTGGCAAAGTTGTCGTATAAATACCACTGTTCCTTTGTCTTTTTTGCGTCTGAACACCAGTTACGTATGGACAAAAGAAAAAATATTTTGTACAAAGTTTAATAAAAAAGAAACCAAAATTAGACTGGGTAAACGTATAGAGAGTTACCTATTCTTTTAGCGAGTTTTAGTAGATTAATAAAATCGGGCAAGACGGACTCGCGCACGAAGGGTTCCGTACCATTATCTATAAAAACATTATCTAGCAAATAAACACGTTTGTTGTATGGGAGCCCCACCTAAATATTTATTTTATTCTATTTTTAGTATTTGTTGTTATAGCGGCAACAGAAATACATCATCTGTGAAAAATTCTGTCTTCTACTGTCTAGCTATCACGGTTCATGAGATACAGCCCTGTGACAGACAGACGGACAGACGGATAGACGGACAGCGAAGTCTTAGTAATAGGGTCCCGTTTTTACCCTTTGGGTACGGAACCCTAAAAATGAGCTTTGAGTAGGTATAAACTAACTTGAAACTTTAAGTTAATTATTTGTTAACTCGATTCCTTGGGTTCTCATGTTGCAGTGACCGTCATTTAGCAACAAACGGTTAACAATTACAACATAATATTAAGGGTGGCTCAAAAAGAAGCTACCATAAACAAATTTAACGTATCTGGGGGCACGGCAGTGCCCCCGCCAAGTCTAGTCAAGTTATTACGTAAAGGTTAGCTAATTACGTAATAACATAAGTCAGATGGACCCTTAAAGTAGGGACTGAATAAATTAACCGACTTGGTATTACATGGATCTCACAAATTTTTACGGTAGAAGAACTGAGTAGCGTTGCGAGACTTGGCTTTTTTTACAAGTTGTGTTTTTGATGGCATTATTATGTCCTTGGAAAGTACAAATATTTTAATTGTAACTTATGGTACAAACTTGGATGTTATGCGTGGAACACAATACCCCAAAATGACCCCCATTTCCCTGTTTGCAAATCGTACCACATCTATATGTTTTCTCTGTTTATCTATAGCCTAGGTATAGGTATATGTATTTACTTTATTTTGCCCGCAATAGGCATAATGGCAGGTTACACAATTATGTTACAAAAGCACGATGTAGTAAGGTAGATTCTTCTCAGATCTCCAGACGCTTAGATCCTTAGAAGATGTCTAGTGGATGTAGTCAGAGACACGTCCAAACATTATATTTGGCACATGCCCACATTTTGCAGTAGTTAGCATTCCATACGTGACAGGTTGCAAGCCCATCGCCGCTTATAAGAAAACTAACTGGTTACCTCACGATGTTTTCCTTCACTGTTTTGAGCACTTGTTTTTGATGCGCATATAAATTTTACGAACAGAAAAATCCATTGATGCACGCTGGGATTAATAATAATAATAATAATAAGCCCCTCTAAGCCCAACCCTACGTCCGTGCTGAACATCTAAGCCACGTGAGGGGCGGACACCTGCAACAAAATAACCTAGCAGGTGACAAAAAAGGGCAATGGCAAACCCATCATGATGGAGCCTAGTAAGAATGTACGTATATGGTCGCTTCCCGGGGGTGATCGCCGGGGCACGTCTGGAGCCGATGCTGGACGTTACAGCATGCAAACCATCGGTGGCGAGGGTAATGGGCGGCCCTCTGCCGGGGAACCCGAACAATGCGAGCTCAACAGAAGATACAATCTACGACCACAGACAAGAAGCCGGAGCTCATCAGGAGCCGGCACTGCACGTCGCAGCAGGATGAGCGACCAATTTGGAAAACGGCGGTTAGCTCCGATCGAGGAAAGGAGCCAGAGCCGAACTGAGCGGGCTGAAGAGCCACAAGAAGCCCAATCAAACCTATCCTCGCCTAAATCTCTATTCTCATCACTTCCTTCTTCACCACCTTCTTACTTAAACTACATTTCTGAACCCTCTTCACCTTCTCTTCCTTCCCAAAAATCTTCAATGGCCGAGGATGTTGTGCAGTTGACAACAGTCGATATTTCTGCACCCGCCGCGGCTAAAACACGTACGCGCAAAAAGTGGACAGATGAAATGAATGCTTTCGTCTGCTTTCTTCTAAACTAGAATCCGACACCAGAGCATATCTCACGAGCCTACATAATGAGTTTATAAATAAATTCCCACATATGGAAGTTAGCAAACAACGGTTAGGTGACCAAAGAAGAGCCATTCTACGCAACAGTTTACTTACAACCAATCATATCAACGAAATACGCGAGGAAGTAAAGTCTCATCTGAATGCGAATGAACACCAGGTTACTCAACACACCATAAGCCAATCACAACCCGCACCAAATGGGCAGCGCATGAAATGGACGACAGAACACAACGAAGCCATTATTAGAGAATACTTCCGAATCACTCAGTTAGAAACGAATAAAACAGCATACAGAAAACCACTACACCAGTATTTCGTTAACATGTTTCCTCACCTGTCTCACATAAGTGAACAAAGGATAGCTGACCAAAGTAGGCTTATAATTTCTAACAAATTTATTTCTGATGATAGGTTGAGTAGCATTAGAAATGAATTAGCTAATGAATTAGAGCCAAACATACAAACGTTGTCAAACCAAACTGAACCTCTAAACATGACTGAAGACACTAAATAAAAATAAACACAGAAAATAACACAAATGCTAACCCACCTTCAAATGACAGACACGTAGAAATAGATGACACATTTAGACAGGCTTTAGATTACTTTCAACACAAAGATCCTGTAGAAAGACCATATATCCCAAAGCAGAAGACATCAAGGCAACTGGCGGAAGCTGTTGACTATCTCAATACAATTAGTCTACCTGAAATTATCAACATCAACACATGCTTCGAATCCCTACAGACGACAGTGTATTGTGCTGCTTGGACTGCAGCTAAAGTCAACGGTTCGAAATTGCGAATACCTTTGGAAGATTTAGAGAATCGAACCCAGCACCAAACAAAACCACGATGGCAAAGACGAATTGAGATGAAAATAGAGGACCTGAGAAAAAAGATAGGGAGATTAACTCAATACATACAGGGAAATAGAAGCTCAACTATCACTAAACACGTCAATAAAATATTAGAATCTTATAAAATACACACAGTTCACGAAGAATCGAACAGTAATTTAACACACTTCCTAGCTAATCGTCATGAGTAGTCGATTGAGAAGATACAAAGCATGTTCACTCCGTAAAACACAAAACAACCAATTTCAGAACAATGAAAAGAAATTTTATCAAAACCTCACCAAAACGACGAACAACATGCCAACATCTAGAGAGCAACGTGCAACTCACTCTGATATAGTAGATCCAAACGAACTAAGAGATTTCTGGGCTAGTCTATGGGAAAACGTTGTGGATCATAATAAAGAAGCAGATTGGATCGCTGAAGAACAGACCAAAAGCGCAACTTTTTCAGGAATGGAATATGAAAACATTCCTGTAGAAGTATTTCAGAAGGTCTTGAAAGCCACTCACAATTGGAAATCTCCGGGATCCGATAACATCCACAACTACTGGTATAAAAAATTTACACACATTCACCCCTTTTTGTATAACCATATAAATAACTTCATCCTAAACCCCGACACTATGCCAACATATATCACAACTGGAGTTACATACATGATACCCAAAGACCTAGACAACATCACTAACCCAGACAAATACAGACCAATAACTTGCCTACAAACTATATACAAGATAACAACAGCATGTCTATCGCAACTGATCTACCAACATATAGACTTAAATAACATATTGGATGAACAGCAGAAAGGTTGCAGGAAATTTAGTCAGGGGTGTAAAGAGCAATTGGTAATAGATTCTGTAATTCTAAAACAGGTACAACAAAAAAAGAAAGATCTATATACAACATATATTGACTACCAAAAAGCGTATGATTCCGTGCCACATTCATGGCTTATCAATATTTTAGAAATTTATAAAGTTCATCCAAAGCTAACTATATTTTTGCGCAACTCAATGAATCGATGGACAACACGTCTACGAGCTCAATCCTCAAATAGCCTTATCGAAACTGACCCCATTCGAATACAACGTGGAATATTCCAGGGTGATGCTCTCAGCCCGTTATGGTTTTGCCTTGCTCTCAATCCTCTGTCAAATATTTTAAATTTATCTGACATTGGCATTCTAGAATATAAACTAAGCCACCTACTTTATATGGATGATATTAAACTTTATGCTTCATCACAAATTGACTTAGAACATCTTATACGGTTAACTGAACAGTTCTCCCATGATATTGGTATGAAGTTTGGAATAGATAAATGTAAAATAAATTCAATCAGAGCAGGACAAAACTACGAACACAGTTACGATATGCAATCTGGGGAGGTAATTACACCTCTAAATGAAAGCGAAGCATACAAATACCTAGGCTATTATCAATCGAAACAGATTTTATATAAAGAAGCTAAAACCAAACTCACTCTAAATTTCAAGCATAGATTAAATTCCGTTTTAAAAACACAACTATGTTCTAAAAATACTATAAAAGCTATAAATTCCTATGCAATACCTATTCTGACCTACTCCTTTGGAGTTATAAACTGGACCAAAAAAGAATTGAAAGACATGCAACGTATTATTAACGTATCGATGACCAAAAATCGTAAACATCATCCAAGAGCATGTGTCCAAAGACAAATTCTGCCGAGATCAGAAGGAGGAAGAGGATTAATAGACATTCAAAACTTGCATAACAAACAAATAGCCACGCTTAGGGCATATTTCCATACGAAGACTGAATCATCCATTTTACACACTGTTATAGTTCAAAATGACAAAAAATTAACACCACTCAACTTAAAAGATGTAAACACTCAAAAAAACGAAAAACTTACAGACAGACAAACATTAATAAAGGAATGGACCCTCAAATCTCTACATGGTAGACATCGCCACGACCTAAGCCAACCTAACGTCGACAAGGATGCGTCGAACGAATGGCTTGGACGAGGGGAACTCTTCCCAGAAACAGAGGGCTTCATGATTGCTATCCAGGACCAGGTGATTGAGACACGCAACTATCAAAAACATATAATGAAGATCCGAAACTTAACAACTGATTTATGTCGTAGATGCCATAGCTCCTCAGAAACAATCCAACACATCACAGGAGCATGCAAAACTATAGCCCAGACTGACTATAAGCACAGACACGATCAAGTAGCAAATATTATTCACCAGAGATTAGCTGCTAAGTACAAACTGATAGACATATCACCTATGGTTAGACCAACACCTTACTACAAATATATCCCTGAGACAGTACTGGAAAATGATACTCACAAGCTATATTTTGACAGAGCAATTCTTACGGATAAAACTACACACTACAATAGACCAGATCTGACCCTTATTAACAAAATCAATAAAACAGCACTTATCATAGACGTAGCTATTCCTAATACTCATAATTTACAGAGCACAATAGCAGAAAAACTTAACAAATACATTGACTTAAAAGATGAAATTACTAGAATGTGGAGACTTAAAAAGGTTTCTATAATCCCTATTGTCATATCAACTACAGGAGTCATTCCCAAACAGCTTTTCCAGTCTCTCAATTTGATAGATTTACCAAAACATACGTATGCTCTTCTACAAAAAGCAGTTATTTTAAATACGTGTAGAATAGTCAGAAAGTTTTTACAAACTGACTCCTCGACCGAATTGTTACCATCTAGTACGAGTGATCACAGTTTAGCAACCACTGGTTCACAATTGGCTTAGGCCCTTGTGTTTCAGTTAAATTCCGGCTATTATGAGCCGAGTAAACTTAGGTTTAAAAAATAAATAATAATAATAATAATAATAATAATAATAATAATACTGTTACCACCGACTCTATATACATACGCCGAGGAATTTTTCAAGGAGACTCTTTATCACCCCTCCTTTTCTGCCTAGGTTTAAATCCACTTTCTCTGGTATTGAATACATATAATCTCAAAGGATACAAGTTAAAAGACAATTGCACTATAAATCATCTGTTATACATGGATGACCTAAAATTATATGCCAACACCCCAAACAACCTTAAAATTTTAATAGATAGCACAGAAATATTCACAGAAGACATCGGGATGAAATTTGGTTTGAGTAAATGTAACGTACTACATCTGGCAAAAGGTAGGCGGCAAGAACATGATGGTAGAGGTCATGTACTGCTGAGCGGTGAGGAGTTTGAACATTTAAAATCAGATGAGCAATATAAATATTTAGGCATACAAGAGTCAGGTAAAATAGATCATCATCAAACTAGGCAAAAAATACAAAAAGAATATTTCCGCAGGGTTAAATGTCTTAACAAATCTCATTTAAATTCACGAAATTTATTAAGGTCCATAAATATATACGCTGTACCGGTACTTCTTTACACATTTGGTATTATAAACTACAAAACTAGCGATTTAAAGAAAATTGATATCAAAACTAGAAAAATATTAACAATGAATAAAGCACATCAGCAAAAAGCAGAAGTTGAAAGACTTTACTTACCTATAGAGGAAGGTGGAAGAGGATTAACTAATTTAGAGATGTTATACAAAACACAAATCATTAAATACAAAAAATACTTAGAAAACGAACAAGATCATATAATTAAAGCAATAGTTAAACATGATAAAAATAGAGTCAAATATTCCATACATAAAGAATCGAAAGTAAATTTAGCAGAAATAGGATTGAGATGTGAAGAAAACTATACAGATAGAGAATTAAGTAATGCCGTTATTAATACTAAAATTAATATATGGAAAACTAAACCGCTTCACGGTCAATTTCACAAAAAAGTTTTAGATAAAGAAAATATAGATAAACCGTTTTCATTTAAGTGGATTAAAAAACAACCAGTAACACCAGGACTAGAATCATCAATATTTGCGATACAAGATCAGGCAGTAGTTACAAGACAGCATGAAAGAGATATATTCAAAAGAGCAGTAGATGGTAAGTGTCGCTTATGCTTGACAAAGGACGAGACTACGCAACACATTGTCTCGGGTTGCGTAAAATTAGCTGGCACTTACTACATTAAAAGACATAATAATATTGTACAATATGTTTATTGGACGCTGGCGAAGAAACATAGTTTTGAGGTGTCCAGTATGTGGTGGAAAGAAACCTTAACACAACCGCAAGTTAAAGAAAATGACACAGCAAAACTTATGTGGGAAATACCGGTTCAAACAGACGTTACGATAGTACACAATAGACCAGACATAATATATATAAACAAACTAGAAAAAAAAACATACTTAATAGATGTCACTGTACCGTCCGATTACAATATAGGAGCTAAAGAAATTGAAAAACTAAGTAAATATCACGCGTTAAAAACAGAAATAACCAGACTTTGGAAAACACCTACTGAAGTCATACCTATTGTAGTCGGTGCCACAGGTATCATAGCTAAAAGTTTACACAGATATTGCAATAAGTTAGATTCGCACATAAATATTCACATCATTCAGAAACAAGCAGCTATACACACAGTTACAATAATTACTAAAGTTCTTGGGGATACAGTTTTTATCAATAGGGGAGCAAATAATAGTAGTGAGAGAGTCTGAGCAACCTTTTCCCTGAGGGTCTCGGGGCGGGTGCTCAGAGAATGCCGAGCATTATAGCTCGAGAAGGAAAAAAAAAAAAAAAAAAAAAAAAATAATATTAATAATCATTTATTTGTAACTAAATATTTTTGAAGTATTTACATACATAAATACACTATTCAAAAACAGTAGTAGGTATGGTTACAACATAAAAATAATCATTAAGTATATTAGTGGTTAACTAGCCCCCACACTAGGATACCCTGTGTTGTGGGTGGCTAGTCTCTTCCAAGGTATCAGTAGGGTAAGATATATCTATATCTATCTATCTATCTATATCTATCTATGCATATAATAAAGCTGTAGATGAGTTCAATTCTGTACATTGAATAAAAACGAAAAAAATACTCAGGGGTCTTCATACAATTAACACAAGCCAAAAAAAAAACATTTTGAAATTATTGTCTGTCTGTCTGTCTGTCTCTCTGTCTGTCTGTCTGTTGTCAGGCTTTCACGCAAAAACTACTGAACGGATTTTGATGAAACTTTTTTTGTTATATAGCTATTAGTCCTAGGCAACTTATAGACTTGACTATCATTTTGGAAGATCAGAATACCAGATGTGGAACTATAGCGGTCTGGGTTTGGGTAATCTATAAGAGATATTAATATACTACTTTAGGCAAAGTTGGTCAACATGCTGTCGACAATCGAAAGAAAAGGAATAAAATATAACCTGCAAAGTGCGAGGAGTGCGCGTACGAAAGGGTAAAAACGGGACCCTATTACTAAGACTTCGCTGTCCGTCTGTTCGTCTGTATGTCACAGAGCTGTATCTCATGAACCGTGATAGCTAGACAGCTGAAATTTTCATAAATGATGTATTTCTGTTGCCGCTATAACAACAAATACTAAAAACAGAATAAAATAAATATTTAAGTGGGGCTCCCATACAACAAACGTGTTTTTTTGCCGTTTTTATAGATAATGGTACGGAACCCTTCGTGCGCGAGTCCGACTCGCACTTGGCCTGTTTTTATATAATTCGTTAGATAATCATATTAGCTAATTAAATTAGAGACAGTTTTTTTTAAGTTTGATAGTTTTAAAGATAATGCAGTGATATATCACTTTATCCGTCTTATCCGGGTAGACTCAGCCCATACAAAAAAAAAACATAGTTATCACCTTAAGAAGAAAATAGATGCATTTTGTAGGTTGAATTAATAGTCTTGTTTATCCCACAGGAAGTCATGTGCATTGTTGCAACTTGTGTGTCTTGTCGCATTGCATCAACGTCAAACGGGTTCGGAACAGACGTGGTGAATAATGGCTCGTTCATTTGTACACAGGGCCTTAAATGTAGCACCAGTTTTACTGGAAACATCGAGCGAGTCCGTTGCATTTATAATCGTAAAAATCATACGTTTCAAAAGTTTGCTAGCCGCATAGTAAGCCTCCTTCATAATTCCCCTTCCTAACGTAATTCTTCGGGATTGTTGAGTAAGAGCCTGGTTGCGGGCATTTTAACAACATTTTAATTTTCAAATAAACTGTTTATATTCGAAATACCGGCCAAGTTCTAGGCGGACTCGCGCACGAAGGGTTCCGTACTTATCTATACAAAACGGCAAAAACGTGACGGGAGCCCCACTTATTTATTTTATGTTTTAGGTATTTGTTATTATAGTGGCAACAGAATGAATCATCTGTGAAAATTTCAATTGTCTAGACACAGATTATGTATTTCTGTTGCCGCTTTAAAAACAAATACTAAAAATAGAAAACTCACACATAGCCGATTTTTTTTGTTTATCCGGAACAAACAAAAATTCACGTCTTTAAAATAGTAGTGTAGATATACATAACTTTGTTTTGCACAGTCATTCTAAGTATGTCTTTGCCGAAACTTAATAAAACGGCAAAAAACACCATAATTTGATTAATGAGAGCAAGAAATTATAAAACGAGCATAGCTAGGTAATCAGTATTTGATATGTTAAGACAGTATGAACTTTGCATACAATCGTTTTCTTCCATAAATTACTCCATAAGCTACTATCCTAGATAGACGACAATACACATATGCTGTTGGTGTCTCACGTTACATTTAGATGACGCCGTCGGATTGTTTTTTCACAATAAATTACCTACTGCCAATCGCCGCCGGCTAGCGGACGACACCCGTCATCACTACATAGTATAAAGCAAAGTCGCTTTCCGCTTCCCGCGTATGTATGTATTTATGTTTGCTTATATCTTTAAAACTACACAACGGATTTTGATGCGGTTTTTTTTAATAGATAGAGTGATTCAAGAGGAAGGTTTATATGTATAATACATGCATAATATAGTAGAGAAACACTGATAATTTTAGAGGTTTCTAATGTGATGTCGTAAATAAACACATTGTTTTGCGCTTACATTGCAAATGCTGGCTGAACCCCACGAGATAATATATCAAAATAATGTACTACAGTATTGTACACCTTAAAAACGTCTACAAAAAAGTCAACGATGGTATTAGAAATGTCTTACGCACAGCGAAGCGGGCACGGGTCAGCTAGTCTTATATATAAAATTCTCGTGTCACAATGTTCGTTCCCGTACTCCTCCGAAACGGCTTGACCGATTCTCATGAAATTTTGTGAGCATATTGAGTAGGTCTTAGAATCGGCCAAAATCTATTTTTCATACCCCTTAGTGATAAGGATGGCGTAAAGATCGGGAAAAACGGAAAGTGCTTTTTTCTGTGGGATTATTGACATTTGACAGGACATCGTCTGAAGGGGCAGCTAGTAATAAAACAAATTTTCCAGCTCACGATGATCAGGAATAGGTACAATGAGCCTTGTGGATGTGTGAATGTAACTTTATAATCTAACTTCCGGCAAAGACTTGTTATATTATTACGACTACCTTATTTATGGGTACCAATAATAAATGCAGAATTAATTCGGGCCATTGGTGACGTTTTCTGCCCAATTAAGACTAAGAAAGTACCCGTAATTATAGATTTAAAAAAACTTGCTCATTTTACGGAATCTTATTTACAAACGAATAGCTAGTTTAAAAATATTTTGGCCGGGATTTTAATACAAAAAGCAGGGATATAGCTGCTATAAAACAATAAAGCTATGAACTTATCGTAACCTACACGTATCCCAATGTGTTTGCTCATGCGTAAGCATTTTTGTTACGCTGGTGACGTGACGAAACTTCCCTCAGCGCTATTTTGACAAAAACGAATACAGAACTTACTCGCACATACGTGAGTGGTCCCTTCCCGGCATAATCAAATCATGTATTCAAAGTAGGTAGATACAACACCCGTTGTATCCACTGTGACAGAGTAAAGGGTATGCAATGCACTCCTTTTTTGTCAACGTGACTAAAATTTACTCATATATTACTACCCGATTATATTCGTATGTTACTACGGCGTGATTTTTAAGGTGATATGTGAAATGTTTGTTTTTTTTTTATGGGCTGAGTCTACTCGGATAAGACGGAAAAAGTGACAAAATTAAATTATCTTGAAAACCATCAAACTTAAAAAGAAACTGTCTTAACTGTTTAGCTAAAAACAGAAACAAAACTAGTGTTTTTGAAGAGCCATCTTTGAAAAATAAATCTATCGATAAAAGTTTCACCAATCGTGTTTATGTATGTAAATTATCTAGATTATAATTATAAGTTATCTTTTCATAAAAAACAAAACTGTAAGTTTTGCGGTTATTGAGAAAAAACGACTCTAAATTCATCAAAAACATTTATTACTCTTCTTATACTAAAACTTAAAACTTTAGCATTTATATGTTTGTGGGAAGTAATTCAAATTCCCTAAAGGAATTAAATTAACCTTACTGTAATAAAGGATGAATGCCAGGACAATTTATAAGTTTAGAAAAGTTTGTCTTTGCTTATTGCCTAGCCAGGCTCATGCCATTGTTTTACTTGCCTTGGAACTTAATTTATCTGTTTAATGTTTGCACTAAGGCTCTGCAGGGCTATTTTGTAAAAACATGATTTTATGATGTTGCATGCAATACATTATGTATTGCATGCAACATCATAAGTTAGAGAATACCTAATCTGTACATAGTTGCTATTCACTGTTTATGCACCTATACATACGCTTCTGCGTAGGTATTGTATTGGAAGCTTAGGTATGGGAAACAGCATAAAATGCGTAGGTATTATGGCATTCAGTACCAACACAACTCAGTTAGTAGTAACTCAGCATTCTGCGCTGTAAGTTGTGGGTTCAATCCCCACCAAGGGCAAATTTTTGTGTGATGAACATAAATGTTTGTTCTGTGTCTGGGTGTTAATTTGTATAATAAGTATGTATTAAAAAAAAGAGGATATAAGTATTATATCAGTTATCTGGTTTCCATTAATATTATTATTATTAGTATAATAAATATTGGTATGAATATCATAACATGTTAATTATGTTTTTACAAAATAGCCCCACTGGTTTAGACTTTTAAATACCAAAAGTAACAGCGGACACGTTGTAGGTAAATATGGTTATCAAAACGAACATAATAATTTTTGTACCTTTTAATAATTCAAGAAATAAATAATTTGTATTTTTATAACGAGTGCATTTTCAACAAACGGAAAAGAAGTTTCTCGATTTAACGCGTAATTTTTTTTTCTTTTGGTTAGATAAAGTCCAAAGTGGATAACAATTAGACTATTCGATTTGTCGAACTCGAAACATTTTAGTCTGTTTTCTTTTTAGCTTTTAAAACGTAGATATCGAACTATTAAACATTTTTTGAATTAATTTCGATATTTAAACGTACTCCGACGCAATGCTTATGAAAACTGCACGACCATGTACGATTATAACAAATAAGTACTACATGTTTGAACTTTAAATGGTTTTTAGCAAAGATAATGTGTCAGTGATTCAGTTTATAAAGTGCTAATAATATTTATTGTTTAGCTGTCTTTGCGTTATTGTGTTTACTTACTGGTACAATTATTTGAATAAAGAACAGAAAAAAAAAATGGTTGTGGGTAGTGTAAAATGTAATGGATCCTTTTATTCGATTTCAATTGGAGGGCTGAGAGAGATAGTATTATTCTCGTTTGCGGCACTGTGAGCTTGGGAAAGCAAGCCAACAGAAAAATTCGCAAGGCTTTCTCATCCTTGCTGTCTCGAGTGTACTCCAGAGACGGTTTTGTGAGCGAGTCCGCGGTGTCTATTCCATTTAAGATTCACCGAAGGCGTGTGATGTCACCAAACGGCGCGATGGCGTTGATAAATGACACTCTACTTTTGGCAATTTTCTACTTTCACCACGTTTTCTCTTGATTCGCTCTAATCTTTTGAAGAATGAATTATTCTGAACAACGGCGCACTGAAATTTGCACAGATTTATGTCGGATTGCCGACTCGTACCTACTATAAATAGTCTAGATTCAAAATTCACGCGTCAATTTGCGATTAATAAGTAATTACCTGGCGGAGTGGCATAATGTAAACGTTTAGCTGGTGAAATGTTAACGAGAATTATGTAGGTAGGCACATTAACTAATTCAGTATTAATTCAAGGTTTCTGAGCAACTAACCTAGTGGAGTGAACAAGTTAAGATGAACGTTAAATTTTTTAGTTTTTGTGTTGGTACCTATAGTGTAGAGGTGTAGACTATGAGGTACCAACACAAAAATGGTAGCATGACAAGACGAAAAATGGTGTCAAAAATGCATTATCATGAAAACTATCAAACTGTCTTTAATTTAGGTATGTACTGTGATTGTCTACTAAAATATTTTAACATTTTTTGTTTATGAAATAAAACAAAAAAAGTGGTAAGTATATGAGCAATTTTGGAATGACAAATCTATCTAGAGAAGTTTAACCAATTGTGTTTCTATTTTTTACTTGTCTAAATAGGTAACACCTAGAGTTACATAGGTAGGTACTATAATACCATTAGTATATACATATTATACTAATGGTATTCATTATTTATGTGAAAAACACGATCAAAATTACCAATTATGATTAAACCCTCACCTCAATTGCAAAATAAGATATTTTTTATAAAGGATTGTGTATTAGGATCAAAGAAAATTGTTATATTTAAGGGCATGTTGTATTGTTTGTATTTGTTAGTTAACTATGATAATTAATTATATATCTTAAATCTCTTTTTGGACTTGTCTTTATTCAACTAATTAGTTAGGTAGGTATAGTACATTATTAGACACCAAACAGAGTTAGGTACGTTTTTAGGGTTCCGTACCCAAAGGGTAAAAACGGGACCCTATTACTAAGACTTCGCTGTCCGTCTGTCTGTCACAGGGCTGTATCTCATGAACCATGATAGCTAGACAGTTGAAATTTTCACAATTCAATTCAATTCAATTCATTTATTCATCCATAGACATATTTTATGCACTTAGATAGGTCATTATGGCACACACAACAAAATAACTTTATCTTATGAACTAAATAAAATAATACAATTATTTTGATAAAACAGAAATGGGTAACAGCAAAAGCATTGTCATAATGTAAAAATAAAAAATTATAAAATAAAATAAGATAGGATGTCAGTTATTCAATAAAGTCAGAGATAATCATTTCATTATCCGCAAACGCTTCGTCAATTCTGTAATAGCTTTTTTTATTAACTGTTTCCTTATACACAATTTGAAGGTACAGTCTGTCATGTTCTTAATATCTACAGGTATTTTGTTATATAATTTAATTGCAGTGCAGTAATAACTTTTAGAAATTTTACTAAGTCGTGTCATAGGGACAATTAGATGATCCTTGTTTCTATTGTTAACATTGTGTATTTCTCCTTTTGTCTTAAAACTACCTAAATTTTCCCTAACATAAACTAAATTTTGAAAAATAAATTCACCTATCATCGTCATTATACCTAGTTCTTTAAATTGCTGTCTACAAGAGTCCATCTGTTTTAAACCTAATATATATCTTACTGCTCGGTTTTGCAGAATAAAAACTCGATTTGCATCAGCCGCAGAGATTATGTATTACTGTTGCTGCTCTAACAACAAACACTAAAAACAGAATAAAATAAATATTTATGGGGGGCTCCCATACAACAAACATTATTTTATTGACGTTTTTATAGATAATGGTACTGTTATATCCTATCCTTGGTACCTAAATCTGATGACCTTTTATCTTACATCAGCTCTTTCCTTCCTTTGTTCCTAGATCCCAGGTCCCCTCTCTGTCAGTCCTAACTCGGTTCCCAAAGAGAACACTTGTCTCAAAATCATTATATTTTTATTTTCGTGTCAATAAACTTTATAAATCAATTTTAATCCTTTTTTAAAAAGCGAATCTCGGTATCCCGGATAACAGTACGAAACCCTTCGTGCGCGAATCCGACTCGCACTTGGCTGGTTTTTTATTTTGCTTTTGTTGGAATATACGTAGTTTACTTTAGAAAAAAGGCGGTCCTACTTAACATTTCATTCAGCTCTTAAAGTAAGCAAACAACTCATGGTTCTTTCCTTTTAACTTGGCTTCATTCCTCCAGATATGTTGCTTCTTTTGAAAATATTACACTACTTTCACTACAAACAAACATTTTTTTCATAAAGTTGTATGATTAAAATTAAATAATGTAGGTAAGGTAACAATGAAAATATATGGGTAAGAAAGGACAGCATCGTAGATTTCCATGATTTTCTTACATAGTTTGTTACTCAATAACTTTTTAAAAAGGTATAAATAGTATTTTTTGGCTTTACTGAAATGTCACCTGTCATTTTTACTGACTGTACTATTATGTAGAAAATAGTCCCAAGTAGGTTCCATTTAAATTATATTAATGTAGGACTAGTAGTTACTTCATAAAACTTAAAAAACGAATATTATCCCTTGACTTTTTGATTGGTCGATACATTTTCGTCGGTTTTCTTTTTAGTTTATGAAACGTGATTATTAGTTTGGTAGGTAGGTAGGTAGGTACCTACATATTTATTAAACAAATAAATAGTATCACGACTGTAATAATTCCCCAAATACCTAAGGTAGATATCCTATCAGATCTCCAGACGCTCAGACTCCTGAAAATGACTAAAAGGGATAGTCAGAAGTACGTCAAAACATCACATTTGCATACCTAATATTACTTATAAATAATAACTAAGTATAATTAGTTTTTCTTTCAAGAAAGATACAGCAAGACAGACTTCATAATACATCCTTAATTTTTTGCAAGATATGAACTCAGTAGGTAAGTTCACAGAGCGGAAGATAGTTCGTCGCTGCATTATTTGTTCGCTACGCCTGCGGCCTTTAAGCCGCGTATCGACTTCGCGCTCCAAGAGGACAAACATTAGCGCGCGTTCTAGCCACGCGAAATAGATACCATTTTGGAACTCGCACCAACAATGTCTTCATTAGAACGCACGAATGTGGAGCGGGCCATTCCTTTCGGAGGGTCAGCACGAACCACTATCGTATCGACAACGTATCGTCCAAATGCCAAAACGGACACTTTAAGAAAAATACTACACAAAAAGTGTCAGTTTTGACATTTGAGAGAAACAATGAAAGAATAAACATTTATTTGTTCTATAAGCACAACATAATTATGAAATAAAAGAGAACAAAAACAATCAACAGCAGATTGTGCCATGTGGGGGCAAATAGGTCCCCGTCTCAGCATTGAGCCGCACAGCACCGAACATAGGGAGGTAGGCGAATTTGGCGGTGAAGGAAAACATCGTGAGGAAACCAGTTAGTATTCTAATAAGCGGCGATGGGCTTGCAACCTGTCGCGTATGGAATGCTAACTACTGCAAAATGTGGGCAAGTGCCAAATGTGATGTTTGGACGTGCCTCTGACTACCCCCACTAGACATCTTCAAAGGATCTAAATGTCTGGAGATCTGAGAGAATGTCTACCGTACTTGGGAATTACAGTCGTCATCCTACTTATTTTTTTGTTAAACATTATAGAAAGCTTCTTGCTTTTCCATTCAGTTAGTATCCATTACAAACATACTCGTACAAAAAATGTTTTATTTATTATTATAATGTAGAATGAGAGCGCTGGTTGTGGGCAATTTAACAACATTTTAATTTTCAAATAAACGTTTTATATTGAAAAAATAATTAAAACGACGATTTTTAAACAACATAGAATAGATTTTTTATCAATCTCTTAAGTTAGGCAAAGGTTTTCTATGAAGCGATGTTTATTTTTTTATTTTAATATTTAAAAAGACAAAATGCGATATATTTAGTTGTGGTCAATCATGTCGAGTGGTATAACGTTCACTAATCAAACTGTCACTAATTAAAACGGACCATAGACAAATAATTTTATTAACTAAGATCTTAATAAGTTTGTTTGCTATGCTTAGTTATTGACTGCCGAAATTGAAAATGCCCAAAACCGGGGTAGGCACCACAACCGGGTCTATAACTCTTGATCTAATTGTTCTTACAGGTTTCGCTATAAAAGCTTTATTTTTAATGTAAAAGAACATTAACGAAACAATTCAAAAAGTTGCTTTATTTCTCTTTGTAGTTCCTTTATTAAGAATTAGTTTCTTGCCGTTGCTCGTTTCATCTTGCCGTACAAACGATGGAACTTAAGGCTCCTTCAAACAGTTGCGGCTTTTTATAAAATCAAAATGTTCTGAAATTCTTATATAATACACTTAGCCAACCCGTGACAGACGTTGTCCTGGCAAATTTCAATAATAGAAAATACTGAATGATTGTAGTCTGTGATGTCAGATTTGTTGCACAACAGCGCCATCTATACAGAAATCATCCCTTTTGTGTTTTTGTATCGTTTTCATATTTTAAAGTAGTCTATTATTTATTCGGGCATTATATCTACATCTACAGCAAATTTCATTTTAATCCGTTTTGTCGTTTAGGTTTGATTGAGGAACAAACACATAGAAACTCACAAACTTTCACATTTATAATGTTTTTGGGATTATACAATTATCGTGTCACAGTGTTTGTATCCAAACTTATCCGAAACGGCTTGACCAATTTTTTTTTTTTTTTGTGTATTTGGTAGGTATGAGAATAGGTCGAAGGGTATTTTTTATACCCCTAAGTGATAAGGGTGGCATAAAGTTCGGGAATAACGGAAAATGATTTATTTCTATGAGATTATTGAAATTTGACAAGATAACGTCTGTCGGGACAGCTAATACTATTATAATTACATTTTAACTAAAGTTTTAACTAAAAAGAAAACAGGCGAACACTGAAAAGTAAAGAGATAATATTAGTTTTGTGGGTTATATTAAATAATAATTACTTAGTCCTACATAAATATATACTATTCAAAATGGGATCAACTTAAGACCGTTCTCTACTTACACAAAAAAAAACATCAAAATTGGATCACCAATAAAATAATACAAGCGGTTTTACATAAAAAGGAATTGTGTGGTTTTATGAAACCACGGTAAAAGTGAAACTTTTAGTCTATACACTACACGGTCAGCTGATGGAACTATAGACGCCGCCATATTACGCGCCGTTCACTTTATCCCTACTCCGCGGCCGACCGTCACGCGACATGCGACACACAGACCAAAAAATTGCCAAAAAACCGACCAAGTGCGAGTCGGACTCGCGCACGAAGGGCTACGTTCTATTATCTATACAAACCGGCAAAAAAATCACGTTTGTTGTATGTATCCCTTAAATATTTATTTTATTCTGTTTTTAGTATTTGTTGTTATAGCGGCAACAGAAATACATAATCTGTGAAAATTTCAACTGTCTAGCTATCACGGTTCATGAGATACAGCCCTGTGACAGACAGACGGACAGACGGACAGCGAAGTCTTAGTAATAAGGTCCCGTTTTTACCCTTTGGGAACGGAACCCTAAAAATGACACCCATAGAACCTTGAACATTTGTTTTTGTTGGTTGATAATAACGCATAAACCAATAAAAACATAAGCTACATAATCGTAATAAAATAAAAATAAATAAAATCACGACCGTAATCCCCAAGTACGGTAGACATCCTCTCAGATTTCCAGGCGCTTAGGTCCTTTGAAGATGTCAAGCAAGCCCATCGCCGCTTATAAGAATACTAACTGGTTTCCTAACGATGTTTTCCTTCTCCGTTTGAGCACGTGTTTTTGACGCGATACATTTTTCGAACAGAAAAATTTATGCACGCCGGAATACAATATTTTGCCGTAGTCATGTTATAGCCTTAAATTGTAAGCGCTGCAATATAATCCCTTTGTTTCTGCAATGCATTTTTTAAGATTTTACTTCATCAGAAACTAACTTGTTCTTTGTTTCATTATTACTGAAAGCTTCTTAGTACACTGATGTTTGTATCATCTAGCGGATAGCTAGGTACTTCAGCTCCAAGAATTGTTATTGTAACAAAGTACCTAGAGAGCCCACTCACCTAGATTTGTAGGGGTTTGGAAATAAATTCTCATTGATGAGTTCGAATGAATCCACTTCCAATGTTTTCCTGAATTGCCGTCTTATTTTATTGAGTCGTGGTTTTATTATTTATTTTATTTTATTTATTTGGGTAGAAAGACGGTCACACATTACAATATTTGTATTAAATCTAAGGTACATAGAACTTTATTACAATACACAAAGTGCCTTTGTGATCCGTCCCAATAGATGTCACAATCAAAACTCTCTGCTTACTGCAAAAGTTTACACTGTATTTTTATTTGTAATTAATAAAAAAAAATAACTGAAACAATTTTAAAAATTCTTTCACTTATCAAAATCTAAACTAAATAATCAGCGAGTAACAAGATATTTATAATAAAAAAAATATATATATATAAACAAATAAATAGGATCACGACTGTAATCCCCAAGTACGGTAGACCTCCTCTCAGATCTCCAGACGCTTAGATCCTTTAAAGATGTCTAGTGGGGGTAGTCAGAGGCACGTCCAAACATTATATTTGGCACATGCCCACATTTTGCAGTACTTAGAATTCCATACGTGACAGGTTGCAAGCCCATCGCCGCTTATAAGAATACTAACTGGTTTCCTCACGATGTTTTCCTTCACCGTTTTAAGCACGTGTTTTTGATGCGCATATAATATTTTAGAACAGAAAAATCCATTGATGCACGCCTGTATTCGAACCCACGACCTTCAGATTGAAAGTCGAGGTACCTCCCACTCGGCCAACACGACAACATAATAAAAAAATAAGTGAATATCATAAAAAATTGCATTAATAACCTAAGATATCAAGAATTTGCCTATAATCTTCATTAGTACACCCGTGCCGGTGCTCCTAAGACTACTGTACTCTAAATAGTGTCTATAACTTTTTTATGATCCTTTTCGTAATGCTATGTTTTTATAGATGCTAGATTTTATTGTTATTTTGATTGCCAGACAATCAAACAACAACAATAGGTACCTTGCAACCAACAAAACATGGTATAAAACAATTAAAGTTATTACTATATGGAAACACACGCCATGATTCAAATTACGAAATGAAATAGGTAAACATCAAGTCACCGTAGCTATTCAAATAGCTAATGCATATAAACACGATCACAGTAGAATGGTAGCTTAGGTAGGTATAGGTTATACTATTCAAAATACATGTGTGCTCGAAAATATTATAGGTTACTACCGTTATTTTGTAACACACATACAGTTAAAAAAAAATCTGCAGACAATGTAAATAAAAAGTATAGATAGATGTCGAGGGGTAGATAGTCAGTCATAATAATAATGGTACAGAGGGGAGAAAGCTGTTTCTGTGGGATCCAAACGGTTCCCAAAGATTTTTAGCGAATCTAGTCTGGGATTTAAATACAGAATACTGAATAGTGACGTGGCATGTCTTTATCAGTGTCTCTTTTAGGGTTAAGCTTGCCTTTGTTCATGTTCTTTGTTGTGTTATAATAAAATTGGTAATGTTTTCTGTGCATAATAAAGTATTATTTACAGACAACCAAATAACAACAATAGGCATCTTGCAGCCAACAAAACAAGGTATAAAAGAATTATAGTTACTACTATTAGACAGCACACGCCATGATTAAAAATAAAATAGGTAATTCTCAAGTAACGGCAGCTAATGCATATAAACAGTAAAGTAGAATGGTAGCTTAGGTACCTATGCAGTTTAAAATACAACGTGCTGTAAAATATTATAGGTATCCTTATTTTGTATTACTCATGCAGAATTTAAAAAAAAATAACAAAATGTAAATAAAAATTTAGATGTCGAGGGGTAGATCGAAGTCAGTCATAATAAGAATAGTCCAGAGGGGAGAAAGCTGTTACTGTGGGATCCAAACGGTTCACAAAGATTTTTAGCGATTCTAGTCTGGGATTTAAATACAGAATACTGAATTGTGATGTGACATGTCTTTATCAGTGTCTCTTTTAGGGTTAAGCTTGCCTTTGTAAATGTTCTTTGTTGTGTTATAATAAAATTGTTAATGTTTTCTGTGCACAATAAAGTATTAAAATATTATTCACTAGCTTCTTGCAGCTGTGTTTGTGTGATACCTACCCCTATAAAAAGTAGCCGCATTAAAATACACAACAGGAACCAATTCTACGCAAAGCGATATTACGGGTGTATTGGTTGCTTTAGAGTGGAATAAAGTCATATTAGCTTAGAGTTGTTGAGTTGTTAGCCTAGTGTCTTCCATCCGAAGTTCAAATTTTATAAGTTCGCTCCCGGCTGTCAAAAAACAACTAGTTACCTGGTGTAAAAAATAATATCTAATAACACCTAACAGTCTCATGCTTTCAAAACTCCACTACGATCTCAGTATCGTGGATATCAGGAACTTCGAATACCGCTGTCCACAAAATTGGGCTTGGAACTAATATTTGCTGAACATTCAAATATTTGTTTCGCCGCGGGGATCGAACCCCTTTTCAGGGTTCCGAAGTCCGACAAGGAACTTTTATAGATTTGCCAAGTCCGTCCAACCGTCTGTCATGCTTTTTATCGCAGACTATTAGCTTCTAGTAGAAGTAATGCTGTATATTTTGCATGGTAATACAGGTGAACCCAAGTCATCTTTGTCGCTACAAAGTTATGAAATAAACTTTGAACAAACGCTCTTCCGGGGTTACTTGTTCTTTACCACAGACGGAGGTTCCGCTATTGTCAAGGCAACCTAGAAAATAGAAGCCCACGGATATATTGGACGTGCGTGAGTTTGTTTTGTTTAGCTTGAAGTTATTATCTCTAGCTGCTCTAGCTGACCCGTGCCAGCTTTGCTGGTCTACAGATAGTTTCACATCTGGTATTCTAATCTTCAGAATAAATTATAGCCTATATGTTGCCGAGGACTAATAGCTACATAACAAAAAAAGTTTCATCTAAATCCGTTCAGTAGTTTTTGCGTGAAAGTCGGACAACAGACAGACAGACTCAAAAATTTCAAAATGTTTTTTTTTTTGCTTGTGTTACTTGTATAAAGGCCATTTTATTCAATGTACAGAATTGAACTCTTCTACAGTTTTATTATATTTATTATGCATTTGCGTAAAGTATCTGTTTATTTATGCCAACCCTTCGTTATAAAAGTACTCGTAGTTAATGAGTTGGCGAGGTATTTATAACATTTTCTCTAGGGATATGTCAGTTGTGCGTTTTATCTTGACAAACGACGCTCGACATTTTTTAACCGGTTATAAACTGGGGATTTTGAAGAGAAAGCGTAAAAGCTGAACTTATATTTTAAAAAATGTGAAATAATATATCAAGCTTCAGCACCGTTATTTTTAACAAAATAAAACTAACCTGCTGGTAACTTTATTAATTCGGAAAGAAATATTATCTAACAAATAAAAATGCTTTATAACAAAGCATTTTTATTCAAACAAACATGTTATTGAATGTCGAATTTTCATCAGTTTACGTGTACTCTACATATTCATATTGTTTTAACCTTTTATAAAAATTCAAAAATATAAATACTTCACGGGATCATCTCCGATTACCAACACAACAGAGAAACCATTAAAATTATTTTAGGAAAATACCCACATAAAAGAGGGAAATACATAAGTAGCTATCGAATTGACGACCTCCTTTTGTACAGGTAAAGAAACGCACACAAAGACAACCTCAAAATTATATGATTTTTCAAGTTCACTCAGTTTGAAAAATAGAACATTTAGATAAGTTTATACTTAAATTTTTCTTTCGGGTTCAAGCGACACCTCAGTATAGTAAATATCTCCAATTAGTTGTAAAATCGATTATATTGTTCAAGTTAGTACCTACATTGGATTGAAACTAAATATATCAATACTTAATCGTTTTTACAAGCTTTTATTTAACTTGCAATGTATGTTTGTTGGGTGAAATTTTGCAACTCAATTTTGAAGCAGTTATCCCAACCGATTCAGCTGAAATTTTGCATAATTTCAGTTAGAATCAAATACTTTCAAATACTTTATTATACACAGAAAACATAAACAATTATGACATTACAAAGAACATGTACAAAGGCGAGCTTAACCCTAAAAGAGTTTTCTACCAGCAAACCTTTGAGGCTAGGGAGAGGCCATAATACAATTGTGGACAAACCGTGTACGATATGAAAAAGAAAAGAAAATGTAATATAAACTAACAAATAATAAATATATAACTACATACTATACTATACAAAATAATCAATTATAATATATAAATATAGATATATAAATATATATATATATGTATATATATTATAATATAAAAACAAACATAAATTGGATTTACAATGACAAATAGTGCTCTTTTACTTTTGCTTTAAAAGAGTTAAGCGATTGACAGTTGCGAATAGTAAGAGGAAGGGAATTCCACAGCTTCACAGCATGTACAGTGAAAGATTCACTGTAGCAGCTGGAAGAGTGAGAGGGGGTTTTAAGGAGAAGGGACATAGAAGACCTGCATGGCATACCACGAGGAACAAGATAATCAAAACGCTCACGCAGGTAAGGGGGGGATAAAGGATTATTAAGGATGTAGAAGAGAAAAGACAATATGTGTAGATCACGACGACGACGAATAGGAAGCCACCTCAGCTGAGATCTGAACTCTGACACATGGTCAAACTTACGCAAACCAAAGATAAAACGAATGCATAGGTTTTGTAGACGCTCCAACTTGTTAACAAGTTCCTCCGAGGCATCAAGGAAGCAGACATCAGCATAGTCGATGAGTGGTAGCAAAAGTGCTTGCGCAAGGTTGACTTTAGTGACAAAGGGAAGAAACCACTGAAGACGCTTGAGAGAGTGAAAGGTAAAGTTAACCCTTTTGCTAATCTCATTGATGATGCTAACCCATGATAGTTGGCAGTCAAAAGTTACACCTAAGTTTCTTGCCCTGTTGGAATACATCATTCATTAACATAACTATCAAAACATGCAAATAAAAATAGTCAGTAAATTATAATAAAAATCATCGTAATCAAAATAATTAAAAAAAACCGGCCAAGTGCGAGTCGAACTTGCGCACGAAGGGTTCCGTACCATTATCTATAAAAACGGCAAAAAAAAAACATGTTTGTTGTATGGGAGCCCCCTTAAATATTTATTTTATTCTGTTTTTAGTATTTGTTGTTAGAGCAGCAACAGAAATACATAATCTGTGAAAACTTCAACTGTCTAGCTATCACGGTTCATGAGATACAGCCAAGTGACAGACAGACGGACAACGGACAGCGAAGTCTTAGTAATAGGGTCCCGTTTTTACCCTTTGGGTACGCAACCCTAAAAAAGAAATAGAAAAAATAAATGACAACAATGACAAATGACATATGAAAAATTGATCTTCTGATACCTACGCCAACATTCAAACATGCGGCCTGACCTGACTCAATGAGTAGACAATGACGACTGTAGACGAGCCGTTAATCAGAAAATTAAAATTATATATTCATACTCGTAGCATGATACCACCGGTCAGACTACTAACTTGGCGCACATAGATCCTTTGCTTTTTAAGGGGTATTAAGATTAAAACGCATTTCCAAACAGTATTTGACACATGAACAATTTTGCTCGTAGCCAAAACAATCCCATCCCTTAATGATCGTCCTGTGACCCCCCAATTGATTATTAATTATAAAAACAAAAATAAGATCACGACTGTAATCCCCAAGTAAGGTAGACATTCTCTCAGATCTCCAGACGCTTAGATCCTTCGAAGATGTCTAGTGAGGGTAGTCAGAGGCACGTCCAAACGTTATATTTGGCACATGCCCACATTTTGCAGTAGTTAGCATTCCATAAGTGACAGGTTGCAAGCCCACCGCAGCTTATAAGAATACTAACTGGTTTCCTCTACTAACTCCTTCACCGTTAAGATCTAACAGAAAAATCCATTGTACGCTTAGTTTCAAACCCACGACCTTCAGATTGAAAGTCGAGGTACCTCCCATTAGGCCAACACGATCTAAATATCGATATCTAATCTTATCTATAAAATAAAAACGCAGAAGAAAAGATGACGGTCTTTTATTCTGCGTGTTTGTCTATACTAATATTATAAAGAGGAAAGTTGATTGTTTGTTTGTTTGTAATGAATAGGCTCCGAAACTACTGGACCGATTTGAAAAATTATTTTACCATTAGAATCCTACATTATCCCTGATGAACATAGGCTATAAAATATTTTCAAAAACGTTAGGGATCCGTATGAAAACTTCGATAATGTAACCCAAGGTGTGAAAAAAAATCCAAAAAAAATTCTTATAACGCGTACGCTGCGGAAATTGTTGACAATAGAGCAAAGTGATGTACTACAGTTTTAAATAGGATATCGATATCTACAAATAAGTCAACAATACCATATGTCTAGTTAGACATATATTTTCATACGGATCCCTAGTAGTTAGACAAATGGTATGGTTGACTTATTTGTAGATATTGATGTTCTCTTAAAAAATAAAATTAATAATAATTATAATTATAATTGTCCCTATTAAAACTTCGATAATGTAACCTGGGTAAAAAAATACCCATAAAATCGTTATAATACGTTACTCCCGTGCGGAGCCGGGGCGGACTGCTAGTTTTATATAAACACGCAGATAGGTATACATGATGACCATATTTCTCTGATAAAAAATATAGTTTTATGTCGTCTTGTCACAATAATTAAAACGGTGCTTGATGGCCACCAAAAAATCAATTGGGGTCGGCACTGGACGCTCAGAGCACGAGAAGAATAACAAAGTTCCAGAAACATAATATTTGCGTTATGATACCTACTTACAGCAAGAGGACACTTGGTAGTGTTGCAAAAAGGATTGGGTAGACTTTGTACTGCTATTGTGAGGCAATTACCTTAAACGATGCTCGATGCATCATAAGTAATCATTCAATTTATTGGTCTGCACCCAGCCACTTGTTTGTTAAATAGCTACCATCTATACAGTGAGAACAACATTGTGGGTCTTCGAACTTTTCGAAACCAAACCGTTTCAATGTTGCTTTGAATCGAAACAGATACAATGTTGTTTTCATTTGGAGCTGCACAAGAACTGTACAAACCGCGTCTGATTTTCAATTTAGAAGTTGGTATTGTTTATGCGCAATCCCATAAAATTCACGGCTTATTTCCATTTTTTTTGGCAAAATCTGTAAAATACTTGTCAGAGCTTCTCTTGTGACATTAGATTGTTATTGCGTAAGCTCGTTCGTAATTTTGTAATCTGAACTGGCAAAAGACAAAGGTGTTTTTACTATACTATCTCGAACTACTCTTACGCTTTATTACGTAAATTCATAATATATTTACCGCAACACCGCGCGGGCGCGCGCATTGCAAGTATTACAGCTCTGAAAGTATTAAATCCGGTTTACGTACTTGAAAGTGCATTATCTGGTTGTAAAACCTGGTCGCCTAAATAATTCATTTTCAGCGTACCTACTCGTACGGTGTGACCGCGAAAATGATTTTGTGCCACTGCATATGGTCGAAAATTGTCTGCCGCACTGTCAAACTTCACGTACCTACCTAATCCAATATCCGCCGACCGTACGTTCTGTACTTAGGGAAAAACAAGAAAACTGCTTTTAAGATTTCGAGCTAGCTACATTAGTATTATCCCTGTCAAGTTTTATCGCACTCGATCTAATCCGATTTAAACTTCCCAACCCAACACAAATCCGCAATTTTTCCGTAGATTAGATGTAGAACGAAGATAACATTTTAATCAGTAGACTTTTAAACAATTCGAGCTTCAAGTCCCTTTGTAAGTTTGAAGCTGGGACTAAACGTTTATCTTTCAACTCTTGTGAACTCGGATATAATTGGAGTGGTTTTCAATTTTCCAAGAGTTGAAGCTTGTTACTAGCAATTCAGCTTTTAATTTTTACGTGCATTTTTTATTGTTATTTCAATTTATGTAGCACTAAGCCGTTTCGTTACTTTCCTTCAGCTTTTTTAATGTTATTTGAGCTGTGTTTTCTCTAAACTGCTCATTTGAAAATGTAAAGTATGAACCTACATCTACATAAAGCGGAAAAATTTGACTTTGTGTATTTTAGTTTGTAATAGAAAAATAATCAACCAATTTCAAAAAAAAAAAATCTTTTTTCATAATCTACAAAATAACACATAAAAGCTATTTTTTTTTTTATAAAAGGAGAACTAGAAATATATGGTATGCTTAATACTACTTTGGGTACCAAATGTAATGTTTGGACACGCTTCTGTCTAGCCTTTAGACACCTTATTTATTTATTTATTCAAAACACTCAAAAAGTTACAGTTAAAAACCAAAACGTTTAAGAGTACAGGTATATCTTCAAGGAACTATGCGCTACGAAATATAAGTGAATGTCTACCGTACCTTTTCCCAACAGTTTTATTTGAACTTGCTACCACAAGTATAGACGTAGAACTAAAGTATTTAGTTAAGATTGTGATATTTTATATATACGTTACGATATACGTTTGATATCTGGAATAACGCTAATTATATTATATTGTGGTTTCCGTTTTAAAAGGAAGTTGAAAAATCGTAGCACGCGGCTAACGATGCGAAATAACAATACCTACCTACTTTGTAGAATTTAAATTGAGCCGAAAGAAGGTTAAATCTATCGGGATCCTTACCTAAGAGTCACGATTTCCATAATACATTATTTTATTTACATTTTCTACAAAGAATAATAAACTCCTTGGTAATGGATAAAAGATGGATGGACTATAGAATACGAGTCAGAAAATTTAACTTTCATTATCTACGTAAAGTTCACAAAAAATTTAAATTCCATAAAATAAACTACAAAAAGTTGGATACTTGCAAACATCCCGAAACGAGATTTGGTATTATTATTTTTGAGTGTGACAATAGCGCGGACTATTAAGGGGCGCCAGTCGACGATTGCTCATTTTCGGAACGAAAAAAGTAATACTTCTGAACAAGCCACATCTCCTATTTTTATAAGTATATTACTTCAGGTTCCTACCTAGATTTCTATTAAGCTGAAAACAAAATGATACGTTTTAGAATTTATGATCGAAATATTTTATATACCTACTATTAAAATCAACTTGTGATTTATTGTTAAAGATAGGGTAATATGTAGATCAAGATTTCTATTAGGATAGATTTTTGATAAGTAATTATACATAATTTATATCATTAATTTATTCGAAAAGCTAAGGCTGACCACGCGCGGACTTGTGTTTGTCATCATTGCAGCGGTCGGTAGGATTATTTATCGAAGTGATTAAAGATGGGTACATCTTTATTCACATATACTATACATTATAAAATAGGAGATGTGGCTTGTTCACAAGTATTTCTTTTTTCGTTTCGAACAAAAATAATCGTCGACTGGCAGCGTCTTAAACAGTTTTTTGATGCTAGTATGTCCGGCAAAGAGTATTGCGAGGGGGACCGCGCCGACGGCAGGGTTCGCAAGGCACAGGGGCGGGCAGAGGCAGGTGCGGGGACCCAGTACCCTCCCTATCCGAGGCTTGCCACTATACTAGTCGAACCCCTGCCGTATTCGTTTAGTCTCTCCATGTTCGCCGCGCGGTCTACGCGCCTCATAGCGAGCTCGCCCAGAGCTGAGCTTGCCATGCGTGCGGTTAAAGTTTATTAAGACTTTTGAATAAATAAACTGTGCGAATATGGCGGCACAGAAAATCAACAGCGGCGCCGGGCGTTGGAAAAGGTTTGTGAAATTTTACTTTAACTTTTACTGTTAATTGCTTTATTTTATTGAGTTTATTTTAATTTCCGGCGACGCGCGAGCCTGCATTATGCTCAAAAAAAAATAAGTTAATCGATAGCGATATTTTTTTTTTAGATTAGGGGTTTTCGTTGTGGGTTTTCGTATTAAGTTAATTTTGGTGCTGCTAAAAATGCTTGGTAGCGATTTTAATGCATTTAGCAGCCAATGCAGCCAGCTCGTGGCTAAAAAAGTTTTCAAAAATGCCCATCCGGATTTTGGTGTTAAATAATATTATTTTTTTGAGTAGGCACTCATGTTATATTACGACTGGCCATTTATTACGGTTGATTTGATGCGGGAAATTGCGCAATGGGACTGGACTTCGATATCCTCTTCCTCCGGAAACTAATATTGATGTTGGGCTCACGATATTTTTAATCAGGGGCAAATTCATTATCCACTCTCGGTAAGCTTTTGTGAAATAAGTATTAAATATAAAAATTGTTTGGTATTTCTTAATATAATTTAGATGGCATCAAATAAAAGTTAAAATGAGGCGCAAACGACGCGTCGTAAAACTACTTCGGTGTCGAGTTTTTAACTTACGAGTTCAAAGGGTTTTAATTTGAATATTTTGTTTTCGCAGACGTACTTTTAGGAGGGTCCAATTTTTTTTGTCATTCAGATCGTGTTTTTCTTAAAGTTTTGATTTTATTTAAGTAAAATGAAGACAAACACGATTGTTCGCCAACTTTTTAAAATGGCTCGTAAAAACCACTTATTTGTTTAAGCTCCTAATTCCTAAACGTTAAACAGATTTTTAAATCATTGAGTAGACAATTTATATTAAGTAACTGAATTATAGGAGGTTTATTTTGGACTTAATGCGTTTTTCTCATATTTTCCGTCATTGGGTAGACTTTACCCGCAAAAAAATCGAATATTTTGAAGCTTGTCTTTAAATCAGATTTGTTTTATCTAGTTTTTATCTCTAGATAAATTCACCCAACCCTGCATCTTTTTTGTTAGTCGGGAGGTTTTTTTACGAGGTATTCTCCAAGTAGGTACTCAATACTGGTTTAAATACCTAATTTAAAAGAAATCACATTTATATTTATATTTTGATTAACAAGTCAATCGGGAAGAATACGCCAATCGAAATAAATTGATTTTAGTGTCGTTTTAAAGTTACCAAGCAAGAAAACCATCTGAAATGATTTAAAAATAAATTTCATCTGTTTATTATTCGTACACTGGAAAAACAATTGAAGAAGATTACTGCTCGGTGTGGCCGATTGAAGCCTTTTCCTCAGAAATCATCGAAAAGGTCGAGAAACTTATTCTTGAAGATGCTTGATTAAAGAAATAACTCGTTGAAATGGTTGGAAGTATCATCTACAATCATTTTGAATCCTCTACAATCATTGGAATGTTTGGCCGAGAACGTTCTTAGCTGTTCAGAAATGACAGAGCGCGTCGAGTCACGCGAGTCATGCGGGGTTGGGTCCCTGTAGCTAGAACAAGGATGAAATTTTGAACAGGATTGCCACCGGGAAAGAAACTTGGGTTCACCATTAGCCTGAATTAAAGCAAAAGTCCATGCAATGGCCGAAA
Organism: Hydriomena furcata; assembly: GCA_912999785.1. NCBI lineage: Eukaryota > Metazoa > Arthropoda > Insecta > Lepidoptera > Geometridae > Hydriomena > Hydriomena furcata. Next base: position 10,809,293 of record OU538821.1, read on the forward strand.
AAAGTTGCAGAATACCGTAAATACATCAATGTACCACAAGAAAAAAGTAAAGATCATAGTTATATTTAAAGGGGATTTTGGTGATCGACTAAAAGAAGAAAAGACTGATTATAGGAAAAAAGATGGGGAAAGAAAAAAAACAGCATTCCGCGAGTCCGAATGCTGTTTTAGTACAACCACGCATCCGTTCACAAAAAAGCATGTTGCAATGACTGCCTTGCTTAAATATAGCTATGGAACACTTAACCATCCGCCCTATAGTCCAGACCTGGATTCTTCGATTATTATTTGTTTTCAAACTTGAGAAACGGAACTTCGGCGGAAAAATTTACTGACGATGAAGAAGTTAAGCCGGCAATTTCAGCTTATTTTGAAAGCCTTGACAAATCATTTTTTTTTCGAAGGTTAAAAATGTATTGAGCTTACGAGAATAAATATACATATTAAATTGATTACTTGTTTATAATTTGATCCTTGCCTTTTCAACCCCCTCTCGTAAGTTATCCTTTTAAACATTTTAAACAAGCATCTTTTGTGTGTTTTTTCCTCTTTCAGATTTTATTATGTTGGTGCATGTACTAATATTAATAATTCTTCTGCTAGATTATGATTCTAAAATTACAAAGTAGGTCCGCGTTTTTATAGAAGTTAAAACTGTAATGAGAATTTGGGGCTTATCTAGTGAATACCGACAGAATAAATCTGTTAAAACCGTCTTAAAAAAACCGGCTAAGTGCGAGTCGGACTCGCGCTCGAAGGGTTCCGTACCGTTATGTGTAAAATGTCCACCAATATTTATTATTATTATCCATAAAAAACGCCATAAAAAATCACGTTTGTTGCATGTGGTTATAACAGCAACAGAAATACATCATCTGTGAAAATTTCAACAGTCTAGCTATCGCGGTTCATGAGATAGAGCCCTGTGACAGACAGACGGACAGACTGACAGCGAAGTCTTAGTAATAGGGTCCCGTTTTTACCCTTTGAGTACGAAACCCTAAAAAATACGTCATTTACCATCACTGGTTTACTAAAGAGAGGTAGCTTAGCCTGTCGTCTCGTTTGCATTATAATTAGGTTCCATTGTGAAATGCGTTTAGTGGTGGTCGCTTACCACGCCAAGGGAAGAGTCCGAAGTCCAGAGTCCAGGCACGTACAAGGAGCGCATTCTTGAATACGTTAAATAGGTACCTACCTACCACTATCCCTAACTTTGAACAGACTCAATTCATTGAATGACATTTCAACTAGTTATATCATTCATGGCGGGATTTGGTGGTCACAATGATTTATCTTTAACAAATATACACTGATATTATATATATATAAAAAAAACGTATTTTTATATGTCTATACTAATATTATAAAGAGGAAAGATTTGATTGTTTGTTTGTTTGTTTGCATCGAATAGGCTCCGAAACTACTAGACCGATTTGAAAAAATATTTTACCATTAGAATCCTACATTATCCCTGATGAACATAGGCTATAGAATATTTTCAAAAACGTTAGGGATCCGTATTAAAACTTCGATAATGTAACCTAAGGTGTAAAAAAAAAATCCATAAAATCATTATTACACCCGTGCGATGCCGGGGTGGACTGCTAGTAATGAATAAACTAAAAAAACAATTGGACCAATTTTAATAAAAATTCTTTCACCTATTAAAAGCACACTATCAGAAATAAAAATGGGCCATGTTTTATTTTTAAAATAATCAATGATCCCCACGATAATTGCAAAAAATCCCTATAATCTACTTATGTACACCCCGTGCGAAGCCGGGCAGTTAGTTTATATATACATTAACTAGAAATATCAGGGCGCATTCTATCCAATTTTACAGCAATTGTCATAACAAAAACATCTATTTCATTTTATGAGGTACATAGTTGAATAAATTGATAGATTTACAATAGATAGACAGAGTGAAAGCAATAATACGAAATATACGAACTACTCGTAGTATTGAATTAATCTAATATTGGAATACAATGGGTGCAGGTCTTATCGCTAGGAGCAATCTCCTCCGGATAACCTTTGGGGACTACCAGGGTTTAGCTAAATCTCATCTTATCTTATTATTAATCCGAAAGTTAGTGAGGATGTTTGAATGTTTGTGACTCAATTCCACTGTAAGTACCGAACCGATTTAGATGACACTTGAAACATATACAAGTAGTTTGTGGTCAGGTTACGGACAGATAAACTGTTTCAAGTACTTTGTTATATACTAGCAGCCCGCCCTTGCTTCGCACGGGTAATGAAGATTATAGGTACACTTTTTAACCGACAAAACACGGGGGAGGTTCTCAAGTCGACGCGTATATTAATATTTAATATTTTTTATATATAGTACCTGGTGACCCGATTTGAATATTTTTTTGTCTATTGTGTAGAGAATAGTCCCAAGTTGGTCCCATTTAAATTATATTAATGTAGGGCTAATAGTTACTTCATAGAACTTAAAAAACTTATATTATCTCTTGACTTTTGAAACATTTTCGTCGGTTTTCTTTTTAGTTTTTTAAAACGTAATTATGATATCCCAACCCATTGAGCTGAAATTTCTCATATTTATATAACTTTGGTGACAATGCAATAATATGGCAATAGTGAGCTGATCTGATGATAGAGCCAAGAGCTGTTCAACAGACACTCATAGAACTTAGTAAATACTTTGATTGAGTAATAACTTTGCATATTTGTCATGTTTCGATGACATGACAGGTGATAGATAGCGCGCTGGCGCGCGATGGTTTACATGATTTTACAAAAGCTTGTCATTGAAAAACACCATACAGGCGAATTGAGAACCTCATCCTTTTTGAAGTCGGTTAAAGTATTTTTCAACAGAAAACTTATTTGATACTAAAAGTAGGCGAAAGAAAAATCACGTTTGGTTCCTGGGAAAATTCACTCCTACACAGTTACGTCAGGTGTGACTGGAAAACTTGTTATATCTAATAGAGCAATAATAAGGCCTTATATTTGCTTCGTGTTTCATATAACTCAATAACAAAGGGGCCCACAGAGAAGAAGTGATTCTTCTTCACAGAGAAGAATTCCTAACTAAAATTATAATTTTCGAATAATTTAATTCGAGAATAGAAAATGAATCAACTGTACGAGTAAAGAGCAAACCTTTGAATTTGAATAGTTTTTTTTTTTAATTATAGGTTGGTTTCAAAGTTTTTAAGATTATGCATTACAAAGAAACACAAAAACAAAAATCATCTATAACATTAATTATACAATAAAATTCAATTAGATTAATTAATTAAACTTAGTTGTCAGTTTTCAATAAATGAAAACAATATACTTAAGAATGTTTTTTATGAGTAGAAATAAGAGTAATCCTACTGATAAATATAAAAGTTAGTGAGTTTAGATGTTTGTTTCTCGCCATAACGACTAAACCGATATAGTTATAACTTGGAACAAATATACATAAGTATGTACTTAGTATAAAGTTCTACCTTTTTATCTAGGTACTTAACAGATCGGTCCTTAATTTCGTTTTGATTTATAATTCATAAATTTGCAGGGATTCAAACCTACGCCTTTTGATTTAAAAGTAGATGCTCATATACTCATGCTAGAGTTAATATGGCTCTAGCATGAGTAACCGATAAATAAACTTGTCTATGAAGTCGCAAAGAGTAGAAAAGGAGTAAGAGCAATTAATATTTCTTAAATTTTACCATAAACAAAGGGAAAATATAACAAATTATTATAAAAACACTAGCGATCCTGAAAGACGTAGTCCTGTCAAAAAAAAATGTTATATAATAAATAATAATAATTTATTTATTTATTCAATCAACATAGGATCATTAGGTACATTAGATATTACATTCTTAAAACTAACTTATTTCTAAATCTTACTTATTTTTTTTAAAAAACCCCAGGCTTGACTGCCAATAAATGAATCATATTGCAATAATTCAGATACTGACAATCAAACCTAGTAGCAAACATCTTCAGGATACTGTTAGAGCTACCCCGAACTCTGCGCACCAGGGATGTGCAACATTTTCGCATAACTGTGTAAAAACAATTTACTTGTGCGTGTGCGAACATCCCCGATGCACTACAGAACCGTGGCAGCCCCATCAGCACCCTGAAGGCGTTATTGTATTGAATACGCAGAGCATTGTACTGTCTTTGCGTGTGACTTATCCACAGGCTACTCGTGTAAAAATTTGTACAAAAAGCTTTGAATAAGGTGACTTTTGCTTCAGTGGAGCAACGAGCAAACCTGCGGGCTATCATGTTCGCTCTTATATAGAGCGCTCTATAAAAACCTTTTCCTGGCAATAAGGAATATAACAAAACAAGAATTAGCAAAAGCGGTCCAGCTGTTCACACGTCATGCCGTGACCAAGGGAAATAGGGATTCATTATATTAATCATATATAAAACCCGACTGCAAAAGAATAATTAAGAATTAAATATGTTATTGTTCCTTTTTTTGATTAGCGTGTTGTTATAGCGTCAACAGAAATACATCATCTGTGAAAATTTCAACTGTCTAGCTATCACGGTTCATGAGATACAGCGCTGTAACAGACAGACGTACGGACGGACGGCGAAATCTTAGTATTAGGGTCCCGTTTTTACCCTTTGGGTACGGAACCCTGAAAAAGTAAAAGCCTTTATCACAATTGAGACGAATCCAACGACACCTCATATGCAAATCCGTCAACTCGTTTGGGCTGTAGTGCGTGCCAAAGAAACAGACATACAAAAATACATACATACAACATTACCCTCCGCAGACTGGAAAAAAATCAGAAGAATACATGAAAATAAAAGTTTCAGCGCTTCCCTTCACATAAAATCACGCCCACGGCAATGTATTCAACATCCTAATGTATTTTTTGTCTCTTCCGTAGACAAATCGATTACTTATAGGGCTCATGCTAATAAGCTTATCTACTTTAAAGCTCATTTATTCGTTTTTGCTTCGCAATAATAATTAAAATGTCTTTAGGGTATTTAAAACTAATCGCCTTGCAAGAAAAACCTAGTTTTGGCTAGGCCATCCAGCGCCGAATTTAATTTGGGTCTATGTAAGAGATTCTGATGATCGGTTCTTGATCCTAGACCGCAAACTACTGTAGGTTACAACCGTAAAATTAAAAACCGGCCAAGTTCGAGTCAGACACACACACGAAGGGTTCCGTACCATTATATATAAAAAAACGGCAAAAAAACATGTTTGATGTATGGGATTTAGATATTTATTTTATTTTTAACATTTGTTGTTAGAGCGGCAACAGAAATACATCATCTGTAAAAATTTCAACCGTCTAGCTATCACGGTTAATGAGATACAGCCCTGTGACAGACAGACGGACAGACGGACAGTAAAGTCTTAATAATAGGGTCCCGTTTTACCCTTTGGGTACGGAACCCTAAAAATTAAACTTTCTAACTCGACTACGCTAATTACGAGTCTAAGTATGACAAATGGAAAGGAATAGCTTAGTAAATAACATAATCAACAACCATTAAAAAGATTTCCAGTCACTCAGACCAAGGAAAATGTCTGAAGGGGGTAGTCAGAGGCACGTCCAAACATTACATTTACAACTTGCCCATATTTTGCAGTATTAAATAAAATTTAATGTTGTTACTTACAAAATGAACTGACGTTGATGATGACATTTCATTTAGTTTTGAAATGAAAAAGTCTTTTACTAAATTAGCAAACATGCAAATATAGTTTTTAAATAAAAATCGCCTCGCGCTGAGCACGTCTCGAGCTAAGCTAATAAAACGATTTCATTATTTCGTACACGTTTTAAAACTCGCTGAAAATTTCTACATGTCAGTTTTAATCATGAACACATCGTGTCTCTCGGGTACGACAATGAACAAATTCTAGCAGCTGTCACAAGTCGCCGCTGCCGCCACTTCGTCCCCTGTCATTTTGGTACACATTGCTACGAATACGATTTATCAATACATATTTTTTACTACTACCAGACTGACTGACCATGTAATACAAAAGACGAAACTGCTGGTAATAAGATATTGAATTGTGGAGGTTGTATTCATTTTAATGTTTAGATGTACGAAATAAATTATGAAAATTCTAATTCTAATGGGATAAAGAAGATGTGAGAGTTCGTTGCAAATATTATCTAAAACAAATAAAAATACGTATGATTTTTGCAAAACACAAGATATAAAGGTGTCAAGTTTGTATGAAAATAACTTACGCGAACGAAATCGCGAGGGTTTCCACTAGTCTCTAAGATTACGAAACTCAGTTACCAAAACGGTAAAAAAAAACTCGTTTATAATCATTTACGAAAAAGTGAAAAAAGAAATATTCTATCGTAGCTAATTACGGAACTCAATTACCAAAACGGACCAAACGTAACTTTGCATCAGAAAAGTTAGCTGCAAAGGTCACAGTGGTTTTCAACTGAGTGTTGTTGGAAACTCTTTATTTTTTCCAACAAAATAAAATTTGTACACTTTTTCCGACCCGTGGCTTTCTATTTAATAATTTTCCTAGTAGGTACATATCGTTATGCCCAGGTACCATTAAGCGTTACCTTAATATTGCTGCCACAGGCTTGGGATACGGGTCCTATTTGAATATAAATATGATATTGCGTAAGCAATTTTATAGGTAACGGAATAAAGTCGGCATATGGAAGATAATTTTATTAAATATACTGTCCTGCCAATAGAATAGTTATTGTTTTGCTACGAAATTGAACGACATTTTTACACTTATTATGTGAATAGATTTGACGCAAAGACCTTTTATAAAACTTTAAAAATGAAATGCTTGTTTTCTGAACGATTTTGGAATAGCTACGTGTACTCGTATATACCTAAACCATTGGATTCAATAAATTGGAACAGAAAAATAAAATAAAAAGCCATTCATAAACGAATCTACACATTGAAATAAATTTGGATATCTGCAAAATAAAACGTTGCAAAAGAGACAATGATATCGATTTTTTTAAGCCACCGTCAGATGCAGAAGAGGGCTCCCGTTTGTAAGCAAAGCCACCCTATTCTAATTATCGAACCCCCAATTGTGTTGCAGACGGAGGGGAAACCTTTCATCAAAAAACAGGATACTATTTAGTGTCAGCTCAAAATTTAACAAAATTAAATCAGAGATGTTTTGATGTTGCCATACTTATAGTTAATTAGGTATCACTACATAGTATAAAGCAAAGTCGCTTTCCGCTTCCCGCGTCTGTATGTAATATGTATGTATGTATGTTTGCTTATATCTTTAAAACTACACAACGGATTTTGATGCGTTTTTTTTTAATAAATAGAGTGATTCAAGAGGAAGGTTTATATGTATAATACATGCATAATTTAGTAGAGAAACACTGATAATTTTAGAGGTTTCTAATGTGATGTCGTAAATAAACACATTTTATTGCGCTTACATTGCAAATGTTGGCTGAACCCCACGAGATATATCAAAATAATGTACTACAGTATTGTACACCTTAAAAACGTCTACAAAAAAGTCAACGATGGTATTAGAAATGTCTTACGCACAGCGAAGCGGGCACGGGTCAGCTAGTCATGAATAAAGTTGTGCGGCGTCATACGATGTATCTACGTACACGTAAGTTATGAGTACGTATATAAGTTAGGATCACGACTGTAATCCCCAAGTACGGTAGACATCCTCTCGGATCTCAAGGCGCTCAGACCCTTGAAGATATATAATGCGGGTAGGCGGAGGCACGTCCAATAAGTAAATTTAGCGGAAGACAAAATAAAAAAAAAATATTTATAATTCTTACGTAAATGCAATAATATTACCAAAGGTACATATAAAAAATATATTTTTAGAATCCCCAAGTACGGTAGACATCCTCTCAGATCTCCAGACTCTTAGATCCTTTGATGATGTCTATTGGGATTATTCAGAGGCACGTCCAAACATATAAAAATACTTTTTACTTTTTATATGTATAAAAATACTTTTTACCATACAAGCGATCTCAATAGTGGCATTTCATGCACATGAATGAGACGGACTTACGTGTAAGTTGGGAAAAGCTGATCCGGCAATTCGAATTCAATGTGCTCTTACCTTATGTCAAACGACTCAAAAGTTATGACAAACGAGTGATCCCCGCGGACGGAGCTTTTACCTTTTCAAGATAAGAAGACCTCTGAAAATGGCTTAGATTGAAAGTATTTTTGTGTACCTAATTGGAAAGCAAGGTTGAAATGTGCCGTCGTTATATTGGTGGACATTTTACACATCGCCATCTAGCCCCAAACTAAGCAAAGCTTGTACTATGGGATCTAGATAACTGATAGAATACTTATATACTTTTTTTTTGTAAATACATACATATGATACATACTAACACCCAGACACAAAGCAAACATCTATGTTCATCACACAAATATTTACTCTGGGTGGGGATCGAACCCACAACCTACAGCGCAGAAGGCAGAGCTAATACCAACTGAGCTGTGAGGTATATATTATATTATACACTGTATTATACACTAGCTTCACTCGGGTGTACTAATGAAGATTATAGGCAAATGTTTGATACCCGTTTAGAAACATCGTGAGGAAACCAGTTAGTATTCATAAAAGCGGCGATGGGTTTGCAACCTGTCACGTATGGAATGCTAACTATTGCAAAATGTGGGCATGTGCCAAATATAATGTTTGGACGTGCTTCTGACTACCCCCTCTAGACATCTTCAAAGAATCTAAGCGCCTGGAGATCTGAGAGAATGTCTACCGTACTTGGAGATTACAGTCGTGATCCTATTTATTTATTTTTTATTTTATAAATGATTTGAATTAAACATTGGTGTCCTAAAAAACCGCCTAATTATTTCCTCATTAACTACTAAAAACACAAACATGCAAGCCCTTAAAAGCCCTTATTTATAATGATTTGTTGGTCTCTAATTTATTACTAGAGTTTTTAATACCTCTGCATTGCGTGAACCTTGAGCTACAGCTACTTATAAGTAGCTCATAATACTATTTAAAAAAAATCAGTAACTTCTCGGGTTTATTTTAAAAGTTAGCAAGAAAAGATTATTTCCAGAAAGTATAAATTATTATATTTTTAAACACAGTTTTCACTAGTTCGGCAGAATATTTATTAAAAATAATGTTTACTGCATATATATCTTCTAATAAATGAAATTCTCGTGGCACAGTGTTTGTAACCAAACTCTACGAAACGGCTTGACCGATTTTTATGATTTTGTGTATATTCAGCAGTAGGTCTCAGAATAGGGTGTCGTAAAGTTCAGGAAAAACTGAAAGTGCTTTTTTCTGTGGCATTATTGAAATTTGACAGGATAACGTCTGACGGGACAGCTAGTGTCAATGAAATAAAATTTGAAATATCATATAACTACTATCACTACATAGTATAAAGCAAAGTCGCTTCCCGCTTCCCGCGTCTGTATGTATGCTTATATCTTTAAAACTACACAACGGATTTTGATGCGGTTTTTTTTAATAGATAGAGTGATTCAGGAGGAAGGTTTATATGTATTAAACCCGTGCGAAGCCGGGGCGGGTCGCTAGTACTTACATATAATTACAATTACCAACATCGATTGCAACCGGGTCTTTAGATAGCTCATCTGATTCTATTATGATAAGGTATACAAAATAAAACGCTTGCAAACACGGGGACCGCGATTTCAACAAATTTGTCTGGCCATGCTATATACTCGTATAACCAGGCTTTTCCCAGCGGCTACGCTTCCCATGGTACCTGGATAAAAGTAGCCTACCAGTATTCTATTCCAGGATATATACTGTGTATATTATATTAAAATATAATGTTTGGACGTGCTTCTGACCTCCACTCGACACATTTTAAGTAGTTTTTGCAAACTTTCTCATTTATAATAATAGTAGTCACAGCGCTCATAATCGTGGAGGAAGTCGCGAATTGTGTGCGAAAGAGTATTAAGTAGGTACCTATCTACAAAGCTCCGATAACGGTGTGAGAGAGCACAGATGCTAACACTTATTTTCTCAGAGCCACGGTTCGGATTTGGGTATGAAGACAATACCTACCTACAAGTAGCTACGAGGTACGAGGACATTGTAATTGAAATGTGTGAAACAAGCGTAGTTCCAAAACTTTGATAAACAATTTCTACGCTAGAGTTTCAAACTCTTGATGAGTAGAAGTGCCGCTGCAGGGTAGTTAGCCATCAAGAAACATAATTTATTGTTTGTTATTTTGCCATTACCTACCAGAGTTTCAGTCTGCGCACGGAGTAATTTATTTAAGACTTTGCCCGCGTCTTACTATCACCGAGCGCAAACTATTGCGGATGACAGAGGTTTTACTGACATTTATTTGCTCGTTTCGTCTTAGACCTTCACGAGTAGTAGGTAGGTACCTACCGTGAGTAGCACTTAACGCCGATAATTCGGAACGAGCTGAAAACGACCGACAACGTTCCCGATTTATAGGCATCTCATTTCGTGGCTTGTGCGTGTATAGCTCTATATTTATGTATTTCTCAAAACTATTGGAGAATAGAGATATATTAGATTTGTGAGGATGTCTACCGTATTTAGGGTTATCAGTCCACATCCTATTTTTTTCACCACCTGCCCTAGGTAATAGCAAAAAGCTCCTGAGATTATTTTCCGGAATAAGCACTTAGCAGTTTTGGCATGACATAACGCCATTTTGGCATTAGGGGAGTATTTTCTTCCTACTCATGTAAAAATAAGTATTGACTGTTGGTGTTGTAGCTATTCTCAGATGACGCCAGATTCATACAATATCAATAATCACACTGAATATTGAGTTCACAGTAGAAATCTATTTTCTCCATTGTCCGTCTACGGCCTATGTCGATTTGGTATGATGTCGTTCTCTGTCTGCATTAATTTGTAAATTGTTTGATAATAATCTGCTCTTAACATTTTTAGCTATTTATTTTTAATTATTACTACTACTATACTACATGGCTACATAATGAAAATGTATTTTGCAGAAAAAGTAAAGATTTTACGTATAGACCAAGAATTACAGATGTAAAGCCAGTTATTTTTTTATCGTGGTTTACTATAAAATAAAGTAATTGTAAAAAGTGAACCTGAAAAATCTATTGATACGGCAACAACAAATTTCTAATTGATATTACAAAATCTTCTTCAATAGTTTCCGAGTTGAGAAACTATTGAAAACACGAAGGAATGTATTCATCCTGTTTAAATAATTCAAAGAATTTTCGAAACTTTATATTTATTGAAATTTAATTATATAATTTAAATTAAGAATATCGAACTAGAGGTTAAGCGGTAAAGCTCCTCACAGATCTTCAGGCAGAAGCACATCCAAACATTACATTTGGCACATGCCCACATACTGCAATAGCTTAACTTTTAAGTAGTGAACGAAGCTTCCAACTAGTCGTTAGACAACTATAAAATAAAATAAGTGTAATTGCTTATTAAAAAAAATCTTTAAATAATGTAGAAGTGAAACATAAAACCAAATAAACTCAAGTTTAAAAAAATTGCACAACTTTCATAACCAATGCTCCCTTTTACTTCCTGTATGGTTTTTTTTATAGACAGAGTCTAATTGGTTCCTTTAAAAAAAATATTAGCACTACATAGTATAAAGCAAAGTCGCTTTCCGCTTCCCGCGTCTGTATGTCTGTATGTATGTTTGCTTATATCTTTAAAACTAAACAACGGATTTTGATGCGGTTTTTTTTAATAAACAGAGTGATTCAAGAGGAAGGTTTATATGTATAATACATGCATAATATAGTAGAGAAACACTGATAATTTTAGAGGTTTCTAATGTGATGTCGTAAATAAACACATTTTTTTGCGCTTACATTGCAAATGCTGGCTGAACCCCACGAGATATATCAAAATAATGTACTACAGTATTGTACACCTTAAAAACGTCTACAAAAAAGTCAACGATGGTATTAGAAATGTCTTACGCACAGCGAAGCGGGCACGGGTCAGCTAGTATATATGTAAATTAAACTCGTTCAAAAAGTATTCGAACTACAAAATTGCTCTCAGCAAAATAGACAGTACAGCTTCTCTAAAACAATTCTTATTTGGAGAGCATGAGGAACTAAAAATCTCTGCTAAAACACTACATCAAGAAAGAGCCATTAGAAGTAAAGAAAAACTGCATAGTGCTTTCCCAAAGAGCCATTTCAACAACAGGTTGGCTATTTTCTTTGTCTTGTTTTAATTATCATCTCAGACTTAAGACGAGTAATAAATGTTTATGATTAATGCAGAATCGTTTTTTCTTAATAACTAAAAAACATACAGTTTTGTTTTTTTATGACTTTTTAATTAAAGACAGAAACACGATTGATGAAACTTTTCTCGATAGATTTATTTTCCAAAGTTGGCTCTTCAAAAACACTAGTTTCGTTTTTAATCAAAACTATGAATAGCTAAATAGTTCATTTTTATATAATTCATTAGATAATCATACTAGCTACCTAAATTAAAGACAATTATTTTATAAATTTGAAGGTTTTCAGGATAATGCAGTTTTATCACTTTTTCCGTCTTATCCGGGTAGACTCAGCACATACAAAACGTCCGAAATTTCACTTATCACCTTTATATCTTACGAATATAAACATCTAGCAAAACTAGAACGCGGCACAAAGATGTCTAAGTAGCTACGGTATATAGGTACGAAAAGGCGCACCTAAAGGCGCGTAGGTAATAATGTGGGTCCGATTTCCCATTTGTAAAGAAAAAGGAGAAAGACATCGTTCCGTAGCCCGTAGTCTGTTAATGTCGGTCCCCCGCCCTGCGAGTAGATCGAGCACCGACAGGTTACTTATCTAATGTCGTTTGCCCCATTATTAGCACATCGTAATAAAATCACTTTTGCTTTGTGTTCGAGTGGTTTGTTTAACGCAGTAAATGGTTGGATAATCGAGTAGACAAGGTAAATTGCTTTCCAGCCACCTGATGATAGAGTTTGGAACATTTCACGAGCTCGTTAGGGACACACGGCCGGAGTTTTCGTCTATCTTTCCGACACTGCTCTGGCCAATTTAGACATACATTAATTATATCATATGCGCATCAAAAACACGCGCTCAAAACGGTGAAGGAAAACATCGTGAGGAAACCAGTTAGTATTCTTATAAGCGGCGATGGGCTTGCAACCTGTCACGTATGGAATGCTTACTACTGCAAAATGTGAGCATGTGCCAAATATAATGTTTGGACGTGCCTCTGACTACCCCCTCAAGATATCTTCAAATGATCTAAGCGTCTGGAGATCTGAGAGGATGTCTACCGTACTTGGGGATTACAGTCGTGATCCTATTTATTTATTTATGAAGTTGACAGTACGAGTAATCGGGGGGGGGGGTGGCAATAATTTGGCGCTGGATTCGGCGAATGGTCTAATCTGACGAGGTTGCAGCAACTTGCTTATTACCGTTGGGTGAGGTAGGCTTATCCCGAGCTACGAAGTTAGTGTAGCTGCTTCGATATCGTGAGCAGGATGTCGGCTATCTGTGTCCCTTCCATCTGTAATGTAAGAGCGGGATTACTTTATAAGTAATTCCGAGTACGTAGATACTAAGTAGGTATTATTTCTTCCGTAGAAGGATTAGACTGGAATATATTACTTGGTTTATTTCCAGACAAAACAGACATGATTATTAAAAAAAAAATTGTGTGTTTCAGCTCCGACGCACGACTGGAGTTTACCAGATCGTGCGTAGAGCGTACCCCCACTATAAGATGTTTTGCCATCAGTAAGAGTGAGAGAAAGCATTATAAAGTATTGGCAAAGTAAGGGTACACACTACCCACGATCTAGCTGCACTGCTCACACCAAATTAGAAAGTTGCGCACCAAAAACATAACGAGGTCATGCGTTCAGTAGATTTTACTACACACATTTTTTTCATACCGGGCGCCTTATATCAAAAACCGATTCTTAAGGAGTAAACTCCAAAAATGTACAATAATAATGTTTTCTAGGTTAGTAACTAGGTATGGAAAATATAAATACTAAAAACTTAGTTCAAAAATTAGGATATAAATTAAATTTATAGGTATCAGATTTTTTTGAAAAATGCTGAACTTCGTTTGTATAACATTTTAAATAACAAATCAATATGTGGTCATCATCTTAGGTTTGTTAATAGCTTAGATTCTTCGGAGGCGGTCCTTTTATGTGGTTTATGGAAGAGTTGATTTAGAGCTCTTTGGTAGGTACCATAGGCTTTTGTCTCCGTGACAAATGTTTTCTGGCATTATATTTTATACATAACTAATGGTAAAAAAAAATTGACGATTAAATTTTTGTCTTTTTGATTTTGATTTTAATAGTTAAACATAGTTCCTTACCTGATTGTATGTAAGTAAGGAGAGGTATTCGATGTTGACCAAAAATATATAAGATATGTGAATGATATAACATATGAGAACATCTTAATAGTTGCTCAATGTGGATGATAGACGCTCATCCACATTGAGCAACTATTAAGATGTTTCAGGGTGTGATTGAGTGGTTGGCGTGTTTTAGTGCCATAGTGTTAAGATTTAACACCTATAAACACAGCAGCCTAGTTGCCTGCACTAAAATATAATTTTCAAAATTAAGTTTGCCAGATGTTTTTATTTATATTATGTACCTACATTACACAGTATACACAAGTAATACAATCATTAACTTAGCTGTGTGATCTTATACCTAACATTTTGTAGGTAGGTACACTGCAGTATAATTTTGGTTTAGGTATCATACTTTAAGCTCATATACCGCAAAATGCTTTTTGTATAAAATATTATGTTTACGAAGCGAAAATTAGGTTTTTATTACAATAACGTGTGTGCTGATGTTCCCATAAAAGCATTACGCGCTGTTGAATCGATTAACGAAATTTGGTTAAGTCCCTGTATGTTGACGATTGCTCTTTTTCGAAACGAAAAAAGAAATACTTCTGAACAAGCCACATCTCCTTTTTTTATAAATATATTACTTCAGGTTCCTACCTAGATTTCTATTAAGCTGAAAACATAATAGCAGAAACTTTTCACGATAAAGATATTATTTCAAAATGATACGTTTTAGAATTTATGATCGAAATACTTTGATACCTACTATTAGGACCAACTTGTGATTTATTGTTAAAGATTAATATGTAGATCTAGATTTCTACTAGATTACGTTTTTGATAAGTAATTATACATAATTTATATCATTAATTTATTCGAAAAGCAAAGGCGGACCACGCGCCGACGTGTGCTTGTCGTCATTGCAGCGGTCGGTAGGATTATTTATCGAAGTGATTAAAGATGGGTACATCTTTATTCACATATACTATACATTATAAAATAGGAGATGTGGCTTGTTCAGAAGTATTTCTTTTTCGTTTCGAAAAAGAGCAATCGTCGACATACAGGGCCTAAGGATAAAACGGACTTTGGTGGGAAAATTAGGGATTCGTACAAAGCTGACAGCGTATAAAGTAAACCCTGTAATTTTAGTGGTAGAGTCCGTCTAATCTTCAAATGAACGCCACAAAACGTAATTGTTTCAATGTCTGTGAGATAAGCATATGACATACTTATGACATCATTTACTTGTGTGCGTGTGTTGATTTTATTGTAAACTTGAACTACCAATGACAACATTTGATTCGTATATTTTGCGTCTATACAATTATTCTGTATGTGAGTGAGTCTTGTGAGTGTAAACATATTGGAAGGGCGTTCATTTTAAGATTTGACGAACTCTACCTATGATTTCACTTGTTAGGACTTTATATTATACAGTTCACAACTGTTGTCAAATTAATAATGAAATACCTATAGAAATACTCAGACCTCCTCCGTTTTTAATGACTACTAATACATAATGACTCGGATAGCATTTCACTAGCTGACATTTTAATATCAGCCAATCATCAATCACACCGACGACCTCATAAACAACACTAGCGAGAAAGTTCTGAAGTAAATAAACTCTCTTCATAGTGCAAGTCTCTTACTAAGTTCAAAGTCATTACGGTACTTAGTTACCTTCTTAATTGTATGTTCGGTGTTCAGCTAACCCACAACATCCTGTGTCTCACTAATTTACAACTACTAATTGATTCATTATATACCTACACGTTAGTTATACTTTGACTTTATACAGTGGTTATATTTAGAGGGAAACCACGTTGCTTCAAAGAGTAGGGAATTTACTGTGTTCTCCTAGCCTAGGTAGGTACCTTATTAGAATATTATCACACGGTTGTTTTAAACTCAAAATAAATTCGTCTTAAAAATAATTAAGGACTTAAAACCGGCAGAAATGTTTCGACAGTTCGATAAGTCCAGAAACGACATTAGTTTTTAGGGTTCTTTAAGTTTTATGAATGAACTTAGTCTTACATAAACACCATTTTAATAGGAGCAACTTGGGACTGTTCTCTACTGTCTACAATAGAAACTAATTATCCAAATCGGATCACCATGGAAACCTTACATATAAAAGCATCAAAAAAACTTTTTATTTTCAGACGAACTTTTTCCCCTTTTTAAAATTTCTCTTCACGTCGACTTCTCGATAGGTACGAGTTACCTATTGTTCCATGCACGATAACTGGCAATTTGAAAAAATATCCGATTCCTCTCAGCTCGATCTATTTAGGTGGATATATCTAGGCCTAAGCGTCTGTCTCCACATCGGACATCATAAAGTATGCAAAGCGAGTGAGTGTTTAGCAAAATGGCGCGGGTGAACACTCCGGTGCCGATTAGTTTAGATTTGTGTATCTGTTTACCTTTCAACAACATCGTTTAAGCCACAGAGCTTTTTGTGGAAGCTGCATAAAATGTAAGCCTTTTAGGTATATAATTTAGGTACTCACTAGCGACCTGTAATTATTGTTACTTTTACCAAAAACCATGGTGAGTAGGTACGTAGGCACGCCGAAGAGGGCGCTCGCTGAGATGTCGTAAGGAAACACCGTGTTATGCGTACACACTATAACAGGGATCAGCAAATAGGTACTTTCATTCGGGGCCGTTTTTATAATTAATATGATCGTCGCTTATTAGACTTATTACCTTTGAAATAATAATGAGAGAAATCGGCTTAAACTATTCGTCCGAAAAGTTTGTACTCAACTTGGTGCAGGCTACATACGAATTCAAACTCAGATTTATAGGTCGGGGCCCCTGCGGTCCGGGCTTAGACCGCGGTCCGTCATTTGGTGACCCCTGCACTAGAACATGTACTATCTGTTTGAGTACCCGGCTAAAGGCTTAACGACTTATTTTTCACTAAGCTTATAATTCGGGAATTTTTTAAGTGCCGGACTTACCTCTAGTTTTACCCAAAGCAAAAGTGATAACATAAAAAATCGCTTATGAAATAAAAAACAGGATCAAAAATGAATAAGCCTTTTTGATTCTGTTTTGTACGATGCACGAACAATTAACGAGTTAAAACGCTTGCTTGTAGGTTTATCTGCTTATTTTGCAAAATAACATTAGCCGGTTTAATTTGAAGTTACAAAGTTAAAAAAGCGATTACTATTCTAATCCGTAAGGAAGTTAAGGATAGACATCCTTTTAGATATTCACGCTGTTAGGTCTTTAAAGGGTCTATGAGGGGTACTTAGAAGCACGTCCCAACATCACATTTAGCAATTGCCTACATTACTTAGCATTACATACGTGACAGGTTCCATGCCCATCGTCGCTTTGAATAGGAATAACCTTAAACATTTTCTCGTTCTATAGGTACCTATAAACAAATAAATATTGTTGGACATTTTCCACCGCCATCTAGCCCTAAACTAAGCAAAGCTTGTACTATGGGAACCAGATAACTCATAGAATACTTACTTCTACTTTACTTATAAACACAGAACAAACATCTATGTTCCTCACAAAAATGTTTATCCTAGGTGGGGATCAAACCCACAACCTACAGCGCAGAAGGTAGCGCTTTATGAACATATAGCGTTGTCACGCACCGCGAATAATACTGCTTTAGTCTTTCTTTAGAGATGTAGTACGGCCCCAGGTTTCTATTTCTCATGCTAGAAGTTTACGAGTGCCCCACGTAGCGGATCTCATTTTATC
Source organism: Hydriomena furcata (assembly GCA_912999785.1). Taxonomy (NCBI): domain Eukaryota; kingdom Metazoa; phylum Arthropoda; class Insecta; order Lepidoptera; family Geometridae; genus Hydriomena; species Hydriomena furcata. The sequence goes on from OU538821.1 coordinate 10,827,414, forward strand.
AAAATGTTTAGGACGTATTCTTTCGGTATTCAAGACAGACCCTGAAATAAAAAACGTTGTTGATTTTTTACCTAAATATAAATAATTTTGCAAAGAGCTCGGCTAGCAACCCAGAAGTTCCTACTCTACGTATCTCCTACAATAATGTACGCAAGTTCGTTTGTTTTCTCGTGATCCCATTATTTTGTTCCGTTTATTAGAGTAATAGTTGAAATATCATTTTATATATATCCACTTCATCATCATCATCTTCCTGCCCTTATCCCACTTAAGTGGGGTCGGCACAACATGTGTACTTCTTCTATTTCCCTCTATCAGCCGTCATCTCATCACTCACTCCTTTCTTACCCATATCATCTTGCACACAGTCCATTCATCTTTCTCCGGCCTAACTCTACGTCTACATCCATCCACATTCATTCCTATCATTCTTCTCGTTACATGATTTTCTTCCCTCATAACATGTCCATACCACAAACACTATCCACTTGTTTCTCGTTAACTAAATATAAAAACGTAAAATTATTAAACATTCTATATTTCATTGAAATCGGTTCAGCAAATACGATGTAATTGTGTAACAAACAAACATTCGCATGTTTACAAGCTTTGTTAGTTAGTATGAATGGGTCAAATCTTTAAACAGAATTTTAAATCAGTAGAGCCAATCCAAGGGGTTAACTGCTACATTCAGCTTGATTGGTTAATCAAGCTGATATGTAACTTCGTTGGCAATTTAGGCAAACTTGCCACAAGCAATATGCTTGGTAAGTGCAAGACAGACTAAACGTAAACGTATTTAAGTAAGATATAAATATACATATATTTATATACGTAACGTATTGTAAACGTTAACATCATTAATCACTAGCAGACCTGCAACAGACGTTGTCCTGTCCAAACTTCAATAATCGCATTGAGTAAACGCACGTTGCTATGACGACTGATATCATAACTGATGCCAGATTTTTGCACACCAGCGCCATCTATACCAAAATCATCCATTATGCGTTTTGTTATCATTTTGGGGATGTTTTTAGTAGTTAGTGTAGTCAATGTATTATTTGGGAATTATATCTAAATGTACAGCAAATTTCATCTTAATCCATTCTGTCGTTTAGGCCTGATAGAGGCACAAATATGCAAACAAACTCACAAACTTTCGCATTTATAATATTACTAGCTGACCCGTGCCCGCTTCGCTGTGCGTAAGACATTTCTAATACCATCGTTGACTTTTTTGTAGAAGTTTTTAAGGTGTACAATACTGTAGTACATTATTTTGATATATTTCGTGGGGTTCAGCCAGCATTTCCAATGTAAGCGCAAAAAAATGTGCTTATTTACGACATCACATTAGAAACCTCTAAAATTATCAGTGTTTCTCTACTATATTATGCATGTTTTATACATATAAACCTTGAATCACTCTATTTATTAAAAAAAAACCGCATCAAATTCCGTTGTGTAGTTTTAAAGATATAAGCAAACATACATACATACATACATACGCGGGAAGCGGAAAGCGACTTTGCTTTATACTATGTAGTGATGATTAGGATTAATTGACTATCTATAATTAAATAATGATTTCATGAATAATCAATGAATTAACTATTTGAACTGCAGGTCGTAATCTAAATTGAATTCAACACCCATCACGGTGTATTGGCAATGTAATTTAGGTCACAGTAAGACAAAATATAGATAACTAACTTGTGTGACGTAAAACCTAATATGTACCTAGTGTGATATTGAATTGATCGATAAAACATATTTACATAAATGTATATTGGTATATGTATTATTCCAAAATAATTTCGCCGGACATTGTTTGTTGGATGGAGTCAACAATGAAAAATTAAAAAAGGTTTAATATTTGCTTCAACTCATACAAGCATTAGATAATACGTAATTAATGTCATGTATATACTTTTTACACTTCCGTGATCCTATTTATATTGACTTAAGATACGAGTGTAGGTACCTAACTCTTGTATTTTTGTTAAATGTAGTCGAACAAGAAAAGTCTCTCTGATGTCCGTGTAAGACAAAAAGTATTATAAAAACCAGGGTTAAGTTTATATTCCTAATCAAAAACACTTCTTGAACCTTTGATCTAATATAAAACAAAGTCAATCGTATATTAATGTTTCAAGTGGCACTGCACCGTCCAGTCTTGGTACGAAAATAGGAATGTGAGTGAGTCCACTTGTATCAAGTTGCTCAAGATCGCTGTGGTCAAGATTGCGGCTTTGAGTAGGTACTACCTAGTAGTACTTACCTTGGTTGTACTTACTATTCTGACTTCAAATATACAAAGGGTCTACTAAAAAAATGACTAAAATTATAGACATGTAAGGACATATTTTTCGTTTTACATCTTTAATTAAAAGACTATGTCAACCACATTTTTTAGGGTTACTTTATCATCATCTTTATCATCATAGCGAAGCGTAGATGATAAACTAAGAACCCATCATTGCTTGGTGTTTTTTGTATAAAAAGTATTTTACGAGTTACAAATAAAAATAGTCTCTCAAAATTAATTGGAATGTCTAATTATCGGTAAATTTACCTAGATACTAAAAAAAGGTTGGTTCTTGTTATTTGTTTTGAAGCTAAAACTCGCATTGAACCCAAATCTAATTATGACTGTTATAAAACACAAAAATACATGAGTACAAAGTCCTCATAACAGATTAATTAATTTCCGAGTTCTCTCAGAACCCAGCTTTAACATATATTGTTGAACCTTTCGTTAGTTATTTTATCAAAATAAAATTTTAGAGTAGCCCTTGAAAGTAAATTGAATAAATACCTAAAACATTTTCAGTAATTTTCATATCTTAAAATAATCAAAATTGTGAGATGAAAATAGGTAGCAAGAGGATCCTAAATAAATGAGCTGGTTCGTTTAATAAACCCTCTTGCCTCAATATCTGACAGCGATAATTTAAAAGTTTCTGTAGTTTTGAACAGCCCTATAATTTACTAAAATCTCTGAATTTTGACGAATTTGCTTAAAAATTCAGTCAATCATCCGGTTACTTAAATTTATTGGAATTACGAGTATGTACCTAATTGTTTTTATGGATAGGTGTACAGGTGTACATGTACATAGATTTATGAATGAACGTTACTTTGTTTTGTATTGTTAAGACGAGTAATAAATGTTTTTGATAAATGCAGAATCGTTTTTTCTCAATAACCGCTAAACAAACAGTTTTGTTTTTTATGACAAAGATAACTTAAGGATTTAATCTAGATAAATTATAGACAGAAACACACTTTTCTCGATAGATTTATTTTCCAAAGTTGGCTATTCAAAAACACTAGTTTCAAATAATTCATTTTTATATAATTCGTTAGATAATCATACTAGCTACCTACATTAAAGACATTTTTTTTTAATTTGATGTTTTCAAGATAATGCAGTTTTATCACTTTTTCCGTCTTATCCGGGTAGACTCAGCCCATACAAAACTTCAAAAATTTAACTTATCACCCTTAAATATTATCTTCTAACTAACTTTAGGAAGTCGTTAGTTTTAGCATATACATTTTTTGAATAGAAAAATCCATTGATGCACGCTAGGATTCGAAACCACGACCGTCAGATTGAAAGTCGAGGTACCTCTTATGTAAATTGTTTGAAACATAATAATGTGTGTAATGTCAATTTAAAAGCAAAATTTGAAAAACATTTTAACGCGAATGTAATATAAATGGAAACTTGACGTTGTTTTTTATTCGCAGTTAATAAAACTCGCTAAAGTCAATCATTCAGAGCAATTGATGAATACCATGTATCAATGTGATGGATATGTTAAGGCTTCGAACAGCGTGCGCGTAAACCGATTTGAAAATATATTATTTAATAAAATTGGTTTACTTTTCGATGTTTGCTTTATATGTGAGCGGTTAAAGTATGCAGTTGTTGCTGATTTAGCAATAGCAATCAGGCGCGGATCTAGCCCTCAAAAAAGGTTGTGGTCATAGTCACGATCTTCTTTATTCCCCCATTTTATTCTGTTTTTAGTATTTGTTAATACTTAAAGCGGCAACAGAAGTTTATCTGTGAAATTTTCAACTGTCTATCTATCAGGGTCATGACATAATTATAGACGGACAGCAGAGTCATAGTATTATGGTCCCGTTTTCATCCTTTGAGCACGGAACCCTAAAAAAGACACTTTATTAAAATCGCAAAAATCAAATTGTGACGTCACAAGTCTATTAGGGTAGTGAGCATGCCCATAGTGCCCACAACGCTGGATTCGCGCTTGATTGCAATGTCAACCTAATAACGTTTCAAAAACACATTTCCGACATTGATGTTTAAATAAGACCGACTCGAGATTATTTCCTACATAGTAGCAAATAAATTGGATACGGTACTGAAGTCTTACACAGTCTGTACGACTTAATTAGGTATATCTCCTTTAACACAGTTTAAGGTCATTTTATTTTTGTTCTTCTGAATATAATTTAAATAAGTTTTTTGATGAAAAATATTTTTCAATGACAAGCTTTTGTAAAATCAATTAAACCATTGAGCACTAGCGCGCTATATAACCTATCACATCATACAACATTGTCATCGGAACTTGACAAGTATGCAAAATTTTTACTCAATCGAAGTATTTACTAAGGAGTTCCATTGTGAGTGTCGGTTGAACAGCTCCTGACTCCATCATCAGATCAGCCACTGTCACCATATTATTGCATTGACACCAAAGTTACATAAGTTTGCGAAATTTCAGCTTAATTGGAGATAACTGCTTCAAAATTGAGTAGCAAGATTCCACCTTAAGACGCTGCCAGTCGACGATTATTTTTGTTCGAAACGAAAAAATAAATACTTGTGAACAAGACACATCTCCTATTTTATAATGTATAGTATATGTGAATAAAGATGTACCCATCTTTAATCACTTCGATAAATAATCCTACCGACCGCTGCAATGATGACAAACACACGTCTGCGCGTGGTCCGCCTTAGCTTTTCGAATAAATTAATGATATAAATTATGTATAATTACTTATCAAAAATCTATCCTAATAGAAATCTAGATCTACATATTACCTATCTTTAACAATAAATCACAAGTTGATTTTAATATATAAAGTAGTATATAAAATATTTCGATCATAAATTCTAAAACGTATCATTTTGAAATAATATTTTTATCGTGAAAAGTTTCTGCTATTATGTTTTCAGCTTAATAGAAATCTAGGTAGGAACCTGAAGTAATATACTTATAAAAATAGGAGATGTGGCTTGTTCAGAAGTATTCCTTTTTTCGTTTCGAAAAAGAGCAATCAGCGACTGGCAGCCTCTTAACAATCATAGTTACATACATACATTGCAAGTTAAATAAAAGCTTGTAAAAAAGGAAGGTCTAGTGTCTAGTTATTTAAAATTATTGCTTTATCATAGACATTATATAAAAAATACACTCAAAGCAGTAGTGCTAACAAAATACCACTGAAAATGGAGCTTTAGTCTATGAAAAGCTCTAACGAATCGTCGGTACATGCGTGTAGTATTTGCATAACCTACATTTCAAATTACCATCCTGTATATAGGACTAATGTAGTTTGCGGTAGGTACCTAGTACTAAGTAGGAACTGCTCGGATTATGTTCTTGAGGTAGGTATAACCATCCGTCTCTACCCAGGGGTGCAAGGGGGGCGGGGCGCCCTCAAAATTCGGGGGCCTCGAGGTTTTTACTGGGGTGTGGACGGCTCAGGCTGGGGGATTATAACTTAGCTACTCAGATGCCATAAGTAGAAGCTTAGCAGCTTCTACTTATGGCATCTACAAAAAATCAGTCATCACGAGTCACACATAATCAGAGCTAGTCAGTGATGATGAATTTTGTTTGATTTGCCAAAAGGGGGGGGTAGACGCTGTGTTGGTTAGGAGGCGTCTAAGGTAGGTTTGCACCCCGTAAGATGAGCTAAAGACGGTCCTAGTTATAACATTCCTCATACATGTTTCCAACGAGGTTTAAGGAAATTGATTCACTTCTAAGACCACTAACTGGATTAATCAAAAATGTATTTTCGTAACTCAAAGATGTACCCATTTATGGATGTACTTACAAAGCTCAAAGAGAAAATACATCGCTTCTATTATATCTTTTGATATGAAAATTCATTATAATTCAACCTATTTATTCGTTAGAGCTCATAGTGTGAATTTTTAGTAAAACGGTGACAATAAATAAATATTATATTATGTAGGTAATTACCTGGTAAAGAGGTTTCGTGCTAACGTTGGCCAAGTGGGAGGTATGCTTGACTTTCAACCTGAAGGTGATCTGACGGACCACAGACTACCTTTAGACATACCTATTCAAAGATCTGAGCGCTAGGAGATCTAAGAGGATGTCAACTATACTTAGGAATTAGGGATTACAGTCGTGATCCTATTTTATGTATATAAGTAACTGAAGTCTACGTTATACGTTTCTTCTAATACGACCATCATAGTACGGCCGCTGAAACTTGCAATACTAGTAGCTTGAGCTACGTTTGGTTTAATATAAAGATGACTTATGAGCTTCAGGAAATTGCATTTGCATGAGATAAACGTTGGATTGCTACCGCACTGGCATAGATAACTGCTGATCCGGCAAACTTCGTACTGCCTTTATATTAGACTAGCTGACCCGTGCCCGCTTCGCTGTGCGTAAGACATTTCTAATACCATCGCGGACTTTATTGTAGAAAAAAAAATGTGTTTATTTACGACATCACATTAGAAACCTCTAAAATTATCAGTGTTTCTCTACTATATTATGCATGTATTATACATATAAACCTTCCTCTTGAATCACTCTATCTATTAAAAAAAACCGCATCAAATTTCGTTTTGTAGTTTTAAAGATATAAGCAAACATACATACATACATACATGGGAAGCGGAAAGCGACTGCTTTATACTATGTAGTGAAGTACAGCAAATCAAATTCGGTGACATACCAACAGCAGTACCACCTACCGGATCCAATTGTGTTATCAAATCATCCAGGAGTCGGAAGAATTATATGTATACTAGCAAATTTCAATAATCGAATAGAAAAGACTGAATGATTTTAGTCTGTGATATCAGATTTGTTGCACACCAGCGCCAACTATGCCCAAATCATCCCTTCTGCGTTTTTCTAACATTTTGGGGTTGTTTTTCGGATTATAAATATCTCTATGTTTTATTCTGGCTTTATATCTACATCTACAGCAAGTTGTTCGTTTATTTTTGATTAGGAAACAAACATAGCAGCCTTATCACAAACTTTCGCATGTATAATATTATTAGGATTTAAAAGATGTGGCTTTCTCCATGAAGTCTAACTGGTTTGTCCAACAAATATTATCCCTTTATATTTCAGACCGCCACACAGTGTCTAGACTAAAAGTGCTTGAACCTAAGTTGTTTTGATTAGATTTATACTTAAATAATTACGATTATAAACTAAAAAGAACTGTGGCCTGAGCACGGACCACTATCGTATCGACTGACACTGACACAAAAGTGTCAGTATTGACATTTGGACGATACGTTGTCGATACGATACTGGTTTATGCTAACCCCCCTGATAAAAATGTTTCGAGAAATCGAAAAATCAAGAGACGATATTCGATTTTTAAGTTTTTTAAAGGAAATATTAGTCCTACATAAATATAATTTAATTAGCACCATCTTTGGATATTCTGCACCTAATATAAAAAAAATATCCAGGTAAATAGATCTCCAGGCGCTCAGATCCTTTGAAGATGTCTAGTGGGGCTAGTCAGAGGCAAGTCCAAACATTACACTTGGCACATGCCCACATTTTGCACTAGTTAGCATTCCATACGTGACAAGTTGCAAGCCCATCGCCGCATATATAAAAGGAACAGTTTTTTTTAATATCGCGTCGAATTGTTAACTGTTTTTTTCTTTTCCTTGAACCACGTTTGACTAGAGTTTAGAGTAGAGACGTCGAGAAATATTGTCCGAAAACGTTTACGCAGATTTATATGAACGCTTGCGGAGCCCGAGGCAGCTTGCCATTACGCAGTGGCCGTTGCTAAATCCTTTCAAAACGAGTCACCCCATTTATCGTAAGTAATAATAAAAGTAATTGCGGATAGCAACATCCCAGTTTATCTTTTTTAAATCGAAATAATGAATAATAAATCCTGCAACATTAACCTTCTGCGGCGTCGACGTCTTTTGTTAGCTCCCTCATTTCGGAACAAAACCTTATTTTTAAACCGGTTGTGTAAATAAGCATCATTATTCTGATATTCGCCAGCCGCCCAGCCGCCCAGCCACAATCACAGCGACCTCCAGAAATGGCGTCTCGTTGGTCGCGTTAGCTGATGCCTCTCATTTCTCTTGTAATGTTAAATAAATATTATAACGACGCAAATTCGTATTTGGTGCCGGCGCTTGGGGGACAGCAGCTGCGTCGCGACAAATTCATTTCTTTGGTAGGCATTCACTGAAAACCGGCTTGGAAGTGTCTCAACATACAAAGGAAATCAGGGTTTAACACAAAAGTAAAGTACTTACCATACTGAAAAAAAATAACACAAAGACACTATAGTCTTTGTAAGACGTTAAACGACGCAATAAGAAATGACGTCGTTTTGTGCTGAATGCTCGGATTAAGACGAGTAATAAATGTTTTTGATGAATGCAGAATCGTTTTTTCTCAATAACCGCAAAACATACAGTTTTGTTTTTATGACAAAGATAACTTAAGGATTTAATCTAGATAAATTAAAGACAGAAACACGATTGGTGAAACTTTTCTCGATAGATTTATTTTAAAAAGTTGGCTCTTCAATAACACTAGTTTCGTTTTTAATAAAAACTATGAATAGCTAAATAGTTCATTTTTATATAATTCGTTAGATAATCATACTAGCTACTAAAATTAAAGACATTTTTTTTAAATTTGATGGTTTTCAATATAAAGCAGTTTTATTACTTTTTCCGTCTTATCCGGGTAGACTCAGCCCATCCGGGTAGACAAAACGTCAAAAATGTCACTTATCACCTTAACATCATATATCGCATTTGCCATTAGCTAACAAAAGATTTCTTTCAATAGTCTAACACGATTAGCTATTATACGTACCTTTATGTATTTATCAATGTGAAGTTATTGTTAGTTATGCTTTGGTGTGTTTTGCACCTTTTTTCAACCCCTCCACACGAAAACTAATTTTATAGGCACATAAATAATAAAAATATATAATATATATAATATAATATACTAAAAATATATTGATACACTTAACAAAAATGCGTAACTTTGTATGTTTGTTTTTTACTCAACCACGTCGTACCGGCTGAACCGTTTAAGATAAAATTAGGTAGATAGCATTTTGTACCTTAACCTCTGTAGCTACAGGAAAACGTTCGGAACCTGCCCTTAACTTTTGGACAAATTTGCAGCGGGTTTTGAAGATTTTGGAAGTAAGCCAGAAAATGGTGAATTTTCACGAAAAATGTTTTTGACAATGAAATTTCACGTTATTGAATGAATATATTGTACTATTTTTTAAATCATTCAACTATCTATCGTGTAAGTTGGTTTTCGTTTGCGAGACTGATAAAACGTAATCGTTGCTTTTATATGCCAATTAACGCTACTCTGGAAGTTCTAATCAACACTTAACTTGAAGATCGTGAAAGAAGTCCTAAGAGTACGATTTCACAAGCTCTTTAACATTCTTCATCTGTGTACTTTTAACTACCTATTTTCGTGATATATGAGATGAAATCGTAACTAACTTGCACTGTCTTTGAAGCTGTACGTGATTCGACAATCATATTTGGATTTGTTATTATATTTTGTACAACTGATGACGCGTATATATTCAGTAGGTAGGTAGGGTATAATATTGATGTAAGCTTGGAAGTCAAAAAAACTTGGCCGCGAAGACATCATTCTTTTACTATCAGTTCTTTTTCTAGAACATTACTTTCATTTATATTTCAAACACTGCAAAACTTAAAAAAAATTGTAATATTTAAAATCCAAGTAGTAAGCGACCAATGAGGTTTAATATTATTGGCAAGCAGTGATAGGCGTGACATATTACATAGTTACTACGAACAAATACGTTTTGATTTCTAAATAAATAGAAAAATAAAATATGCCTCCGGACACGTCTAAGAACTAAATCTATCAGCTGATACAGATTTCATGAAAATCGTTTCGTAGAGTAAAACCCAGTCAGAGTTATTTTTATTCTTGTTATTTGAGGTCTCCTAAACACTTTTTTTGCATAAAATATAGGTTTAAAGATTTTTTTTGTCACTCTTTTATTATTATGATTTTATGATTAGTACAAAAAATAGTAGGAACATTCCCTTCCCTTCAAATACAAAAGCCACACTTATACGCACAAATATCGTTTGCTATGACGAAATGCTACTAGAAATTCATTGAAGCGCAATTACGTGTTTTTTATCGGAGCCCGTATCCTAGGGGAGAGAACGAAATCAATTTGTACTGCGACTCATGTAAAATAAAGGGATGAAGAGCTCCTATAAATGTGTTTCGGAGATAAATAATTATGATAAAGGCTCTCGATTTGACCCGCGAAAGATTCTTTATGTAACGCCTTATCTCATTATACTCAAGACTTGCAAAAAGACAATTGTTACCAATAGCCTTTTTGCCTTACATGCGTACATACGGTTTAAGATATTTATTTCTCAAAAGAATACAATTCACTTAATAGAGAAATACAAGATAATTTACTTACCTAACGTAAGTATAAAACAGAGATAGGTACGAGTCGGAAAGATACTCGTATTACTTATTTCAAAAAATGTTCAAACTAGATAGGTACTTACAACTAATTTACAATTAAAGTAACAGAATAAGTACATGTTATTTGTAAGTACTTAATACAAGGTTATTTTAAATGTCCTTCTGTAAGGATATTTATATATTGTAACTAGCGACCCGCCCCGGTTTCACACGGGTAGCATGTTATTATACATATAAACCTTCCTCCTGAATCACTCTATCTATTAAAAAAAACCGCATCAAAATCCGTTGTGTAGTTTTAAAGATATAAGCAAACATACATACATACAGACGCGGGAAGCGGAAAGCGACTTTGCTTTATACTATGTAGTGATTTAAATATTTATGTATAACAGTTATATATTTATTATTTGTTAGTTTATATTACATTTTCTTGGTTTCTTATCGTACACGGTTTGTCCACATTTGTATTATGGCCTCTCCCTAGCCTCAAAGGTTTGCTGGTAGAAAACTCTTTTAGGGTTAAGCTCGCCTTTGTACATGTTCTTTGTAATGTCATAATTGTTAATGTTTTCTGTGTACAATAAAGGGTTTGAAAGTATTTGAAAGGATAACTTTTTTAAGTTATTAGAGATCATGGACATGAACAACCTTGGTAGTATAGAAATCTACGGATACAGAAGAAGATTTCTATAATAGATGAGTAACCATATGACCGGATTTTATTTGAAAACTACTGAACCAATTTTCATGGAAACTGTATCATTTGGTAGCTTAAGATCCTAGGAGTGTCCGAATGCATATATATTTTTCTACGTTATCTACAAATCAAATTGTGAAAGAAATGGTTCGTAGTAGCTATATAATGTGTTATGTCTATCGCGTCTAGCCTATGAAACCTCATTGGTCGCATACTGTTGGATACTAAATATTACAAACTTTTTCAAGTTTATCAATATTTGAATTCAAATTGAAAGGAATATGGAACATTTTACATAAACTTACTCGTACCATCATGCAAACGAAGTCAAACACGGGTACAACTAGTCATAGATAAGACTGAATATAAAGAGGTTTCATTCTCGAATTCTATGCATCTTTTGTCGATGTAATTCAATAGACGTTGAGCTTTGCGCCTGCAGTTCACTGATAAATCGTAACATAGTCAGTTTCAATAGTCCTTTCGTAGCTGCTACATCACTACATAGTATAAAGCAAAGTCGCTTTCCGCTTCCCGCGTCTGTATGTCTGTATGTATGTTTGCTTATATCTTTAAAAGTACACAACGGATTTTGATGCGGTTTTTTTTAATAGATAGAGTGATTCAGGAGGAAGGTTTATATGTATTAAACACGTGCGAAGCCGGGGCGGGTCGCTAGTTAAATGATATAGCAAATTACGTTTTGTGGCGTTCATTTGAAGATTAGACGGACTCTACCACTAAAATTACAGGGTTTACTTTATACGCTGTCAACTTTATACGAAACCCTAATTTTCCCACCAAAGTCCTTTTTATCCTAAGGCCCTGTATGTCGACGATTGCTAATGATATACTAGCCTCACAGCTCGGTTGGTAGTAACTCTGCCTTCTGCGCTGTAGGTTGTGGGTTCGATCCCCACCCAGGGCAAATATTTGTGTGATGAACATAGATGTTTGTTCTGTGTCTGGGTGTTAATATGTATTTACAAAAAAAAAGTATATAAGTATTCTATCAGTTATCTGGTTCCCATATTACAAGCTTTGCTTAGTTTGGGGCTAGATGGCGCTGATTTAAAAAAAAAATATATATTTATCAGAGATATTACAGTAGAACTTTTAATAGTGGTCTGCAAGGTCTGCTGGATCGTGTTTAAGTTACGTGGAACATCAGCTCTTGTTTCCATAGTGACCACTCCAATCTGCCATGCGCAATCACCCCGGGGATAAGACGCCACTTACTGTAAGGGTGTTTTGAAAGATCCTTCTTCTTTCCTTCGAATTTCATTCCTTTGTGTTATACAACAACAGAATGGGGTCAAATGCGACACAATCAAGCTGGCTAAGCGGCCTATTAGTAAAGTAGCTTAGTTTAATGCAATAAATCTTATAGTAATTAAGATTGACTAATTATATATTTTTTTGCTCGGATTTATATGCTCTTTGACCTCCGAGGCCAGCGTAACTGGACTATCACCAACTGGCCCCACAGCTCAGTTGGTAGTAGCTCTGCCTTCTACGCTGTAAGTTGTAGGTTCGATCCCCACTTAGGACAAATATTTGTGTGACAGATGTTTGTTCTGTTAGCCTAACTAATAATAGTTAACCTTACTGTCTGGGTGTTATTACGTATCCTATGTATGTATTTACAAAAAAAAATATACTTATTTTTTGTCGTAAGTGTATCAGTTATCTAGGTCCCATATTACAAGCTTTATTATTATTATGCCAATATTATTATAATTATTTTTTTTGATACTCAACTATATCGGAAAAGGAGATGCAACTATAGATTTATTATAGTCCACATTTGTCTTATCGATAAAAGTGTACCACAAGATAGTGATGATTAATGCAGACGGTTCATGTACGTTAAGATGTCGGTCCCAGCTATAAAATTCGCTAAGCCATTACGAGGGCCTTTAGGCGGTTTAAAAACTCTGTCACCAGACATGGAACAAGCTCATACGAAACTATGGCGTCGGTGAACGCGCTAATTTATCGCATCCTTTTCACAGATTACTTCCCAAAGCTCGAAAATAAGTTGTCTGACAAATTATACTTTTGTTGTTGTGTCTCGGAATCTGAGCATAAAAGGATCGTAAATCTTGTAATGCATTTTTCATGCTTGGTCAACCTAGTAAATTGATGACCTGAGTACGGTGTGCGTACCTACCGATAAATTGTCGTTATTGTGCTAGTCTTGTGTAGGGACACTTTTACTTTATAGGCTTGTTTTTAAGTGGGGTTGGAATGCTAGTGACCGCAAAATATGGGCGTGTGCCAAATGTTCTATACATTACATTTGGGGCCTCTGACTACCTTAGACATCTTAAGGATTTAAGCGCTTTGAGCTCTGAGAGGAGGTCTACCGTACTTGGGGATTATAGTCGTGATCCTATTAAATTTTAAGAAGGTGAGTGAAAAATTCGTATATGTATGTCTGCTTTTTGACACGTTATATGCCTTATTTGACTAGATAAATCTATAGATTAGAAAATGATCTAGTAGAGAGGTAGAGACCCGTTAACGATGGTATCTTAATTCATTACAATTTGCGGCCTATCAATTAGTTATCGCGGCAGAAATCGATGTTGGCCTCCTAAGTTTTGGTATAACTCTCGGCTACTGGCTTAAACACTATGCAGAAAAGCGCTCGTTTACGAATAGTTTATCAAACATCAATACGTTCAGTCTGGTTCGAATGCATTGTGCACGTAATAAGGCCTTAAGCCTAGTCTAGGCGGCTAGCATTAAATCACGTTTATGAACGTCGTGTAAACTAAACGACGGGAGGCTATCACAACAGCACCCGATGTAAAAGCCCTGCGGTTCCTCTAATTGAACTCGTGTCACGTAATAAGGCGGAATAAGATTTGTCCATCCATTGGCAGTAATTTTGATGGTTTCCTATAATTAGTTTGTGTATCCTGTCCCCATTATCCATAAACGGGTTGAATATGTGAGGCTCGTGCCTTTATAGGGGGTACCTACGTGACGAGAGACGCCTGAGCGACCCGTTGCGAGTTACGTGACCCCATCACTTCGAAAAGCTCCTCATACACGAATACCTGTAATAAATAACAACCTATATTCATTTTCGCAGCTATGGAAATTAGGTGAAGAAGGAACTCGAACGCTTTCTAGTACATAAAAACTTGTATTTAATCGACTCAGTAATTCTCTTTGTTATTTTTAGCTATAAATGGAAAATCCATAAAAGTAAATGTTTATTTATTTGTATTTATCTTAATAATGTACATTCATTGAAATGTATGCAACGTTTTAACATCATATCAATCGAAAACCTCAATTGTATTATTAAATACCTTTGAGGTTTTCGATTCAAATTATGTTGTGGTTTTTAATTGCACAATTTATTGGAAACTCGGAGGTATTTAAATATCATAACAGATTTTATTATAATTTTAGTCTGAGATTACTGTAATTATATTATATCTGAACGAGTAATGTTTGGCAAACAATTTAAACTCCCATCACCTTCAACTTACTCTTATCAAACTGCATTTTTTAAAAGCCATGTCTACGTTGCCTACACCCCTATTTTGAATCGACTCTCACTTAATTTGATTTCAGACGGATTATTTCATCGAATAACTATGGTTTTTTTAAATTTTGTTCTCTAAAATTCCCCTAGCGAAGACTAAAAAAACAGACCTAAGAAAACACATCTAAAGTAGTCACTCAATTTCAAGACTGAAAAGCCTCGTCTGAACTTTAAGTTCATACTTATTTCTATAACACGCACTTTGCGATGTCATTTTGTATGGAAATTCCGTTGATAAGTGTGTCCTAAAAGTTAAAAGTACTTCTACTAAAATGATCATCAGTCTTGATCAATCACTCCTGAAACGGAAAATTAAGAGGCGATAACGATTATAGAGACAGTTTGTAAAAAAATATATTATCATAATATAAAAACTCCGACACGAGTTCGTAATGAGAAAAGTTTTGTACGAGTTACTAAATTAATCGAAGGTTTTTAGGTAGCGCCGGCTGACACAGAATGACCACGAGCCCAATTAATCTCGCTTTTCCTTGCTTCACGATATTACGCTAGCAATATTTATAGCAACGGGTCTTATAGATTTGCAAACAGAATTATAACAGTAAAATAATAATTATTTGTTATACAAGAGTGCAAAGTTGCTTTTTAACCGCGTGTTCAATTTTGATGACCGAGCAAGCGAAGGATTCTAAAATTGAATCACGAGCGCAGCGAGTGATTCAAAATTAGAATCCTGAGCGTTAGCGAGGGAATCAAAAGAGCACGAGGTGAAAAATATTTGCACTCGAGTGCAACACGTAACTTTTCATTCCACCTCAGCGAGGAAATGACTAAATGCAAAAGAAAAACGTTTACAATCACAAGATAGGTACTTTTATTTCAGTTTAGGTATTAACTACTACATTATGACAGGTAAGTATTACAGAATAATTTTATTAATGACGTGAAAAAATGCCGCGTAAAGAACCGCGTACAAAGCAAATTGAAAAAAGTACACCAAGAAGGTTCCGAGTCTGAGTTTTTAACAAATTAAAAAAAAGTTGTATGATATATTCGGCACCATAGAGGTAGCAGTAAATAGCTATTAATGATTTTTTTAATTCACAAACTTAGTGCACACGATGTTCTAAATTCAATTTACTTTATCCTCTAGAGAATAAAAACGGCTTTTGCACTCAGATATTGAAGAGCAAAAATACTCTTTCCGAGATGGTGGGATGAAAAAAGTATTTTAGGCCTTCACAATAATAAACGTATTTTGATCGAGCAAAATTGTCATAAAAATATCTTTTTCAATTATTTTCACTCTGGTGAGTCACCAAACAAGCAATTATTTCGAAAAATGATACATACATACATACACACCTACTTAAACCGGTATAAAGTAAATAATAATAATAAAAATATTTATTTTTCAAAAGGCTTTCACAGAAGGTTTACACTTAATGAATGGCTTAAATACTAGGTAAGGTAGGTTCTACATAATATCATCAACAATACAATGTGCAATAATTATTAGGGTAATACAATAGCAAACACCTTAATTACCTACCTAGGTAAAAACCTTGTGTTTTGAATGGCATAGATACTCTACTTTGCATCAAGCCTTGTAGTGTCAATAACATTGACTCCTCGCTCTAACTAAGTTTACACTTGTATATTAGACGCGAGGGATCCTTGCTTCGGCTGTCTACTTGGGGTTAAGCTCAGAAGGTATATCTATACTTCGTAATGAGCACATTAATAATAGTTGTTGGTTTAACGTGCTAGAAGTCTATACTAAAACTTATAACTTAATATTATTTCAGCCAAAAATTAAAAATATTGTGTATATTCAACCTGTTTTTGAACAGTTTTTTGCTCTTGTTATTTTAGGTACCTAAGTGTTTTTGTGTTATGGAAGATAAATGAAAGAGTGCAATCTATTGTCGGTGAAAGGTAACAATCGCTTGTAAAAATCTAAGTTGGTTAAGAGACTACGGTTAGCAAATCTTCCGTTTGCTGATAATCCAGGTTTTGCAAGTAAGTGTTAACTTTATTTTTACAATCTCTATAGGTTGTGTTGTGCATAATTGTGTGTTTGTTTACTTTATTGTATAAGTGTGGTGCTAAAAAGTGTGTGTGACGATGTGCGAATGATGTTCTGCATGATTTAGTGTAATATATTTTATCCTTTCTTCTTCTACTTGATACAATTTTATCTGGAGTATGTGAGTGTTGTGTGAGAATAACTTGTTGTATGAACAGCTTTCTAACGGATAAAACTTTGCAATCTTGGTAAAGATCGGTTGTTGGATACCTATACGGACGAGAGTGAGCTACTTTGAGCACAGCTCTCTGCGCTCTTTCGAGATATGTGTTTTTGCAGCTCCACCCCAAGATGTTAAGCAATAGCCTAATAATGATTGGCATAAGGCATAGTATGCAACTCTCAGTTGGGATTTGTTCGCCGCCAAGTGGGGATAAACATAAAGACGCTCTCGTATCATTCAAAAAAATGTTTTCACTTCGTTTTCGAATTATATTTTATTGATTTTTGGAAACAGTATTGCAATGAAATATTAAGGATTGAGATGCTTATTTTTCACATTATCCTCTACAAGGACTTATGTCGTTTCAATTAGTAGGTTTAAAGACTACGAGGTAAAATAATTAGAAGTTTTTACTTGACACAGGAAAATATAGCCCAGAATTATAAACCATGACGACCAAGTTGGGTAGTAAGTAAGTTGGGTAGTAAGCAAGTTGAGTAGTAAGCATATTGGGTAGTAAGTATTTCGTCTTTATCAAAATATTTTTTCCTGAACAACGTAGAGCTTTGCAAGTTTCGTGTATAATATTTTATTTAAAAATAAAATACTTAATGTAAGTCTATTGAATAAATTATCGGACAAAACGAGGTAACATTTTGTTATTCAACTCCATTTAAATATTCAAGAAGCGCTTAGTTAGGCCATCTGACTGTAAAGTCTTGCTATTTTGTAATTTTGTCATAACGGAGAACCTATTTATTTATTGAAGCAATTGTAGTACAAACCCTCCTCTAGAAATCTTACGAGAATTTCAATTAGGACAAAGTACAACCTACCATTGGAGTGACAATGATAAACTAATTGCAATTCGCCGGTGAATTGAAGGTGTCACATACTTTTTAAAAGCTTTTATTTAACTTGCAATGTATGTAACTATGATTGTTCGTGTGGAATCTTGCAACTCAATTTTAAAGTAGTTATCCCTAACCGATTAAACTGAAATTTTGCATACTTAAGTAACTTCGGTGACAATTCAATAATATGACAGCAACCTGACCTGACCATGGAGTCAGGAGCTGTTCAACAGACACAGCGTTAATCCTTAGATTGAGTACAAACTTTACATTCTTGTCAAGTTTCGATGACAATATTATATTATGTGACAGGTGATAGCGCGTTGGTGCTCAATGGTCAAACTTATTTGTTCTCACAATTTTCATAACCAGATTACAAGTAGTTTACCTACTACATCCAAACAAACAAACTTTATCTATACATACTATAATTTACGGTTATTGTCAATCATTAGTTTTATGATGCTCCACTGCGTTCGGTAGCCAAAAGTTCTAATATTTTTAAAATCAAGCTTTAATCGATATTAAGGCTTTAAGGGTTCTCGTCAATAAAAATCCAACGAGCCCAAACACAACGTGGTTATGTTGTTTAGTTAGGGAGTTCCTATGGTTTCTTTGCGACGTTTTATCTCAATCAGACTATTTACTTAGGAGTTCTGTTGTACAGCTCCTGACTCCATCATCAGCTTGCTGTCACCATATTATGCATTGTCACCTTGTCACCAAAGTTACATAATTATGCAAAATTTCAGCTCCATCGGTTGAAGATAACTGCTTTAAAATGAAGTTGCAAGATTCCACCTTAACAAACATTGTTACTACAGTTACATACATTGCAAGTTGAATAAAAGCTTTTAAAAAGAATACCGTCGACAATGATATTAAAAAATTTAACAAAAAAAGTATAATTAATATACGGGTCGACTTGGGGACCTTCTTTTTTCGCTGGTTAAAAAGTAACGACCGATTTAAACGTGATAGAGTTGCCGTGCATACCACTGCACTAGCAAAATCATGAAAATGATATAATAAAAGTTTGAATTACATAACTTAGTATGTACATACGACTACTTGTCCATACTATGTTTGCTGAAGCTTCCCAAGGATCGTAAATCGAGGAGTCGAGCAGTACGCATAAAATGTTCTTATTTATATTTAATCTTCAAAAGTTTTGAAGGACGATGCGGCGCGAATATGAATTTTTCCGAATACATTACAATTTTCCCACAAACATTCATATTTATTTTGCGATTTTTAACTATTTATGGTAATTCGCGGTCGGTCGATTGGTTACATACCTTCGAGGTCTTAAATTGTTTACCACGTGCATGCACACATCTATATCAGGAAAGGATCATTGAATAAAATTGGGGCCTATGATAGAGCCGTGTTTGTTGCCGGATTCTTCTAGGCTTGGTCGGGAGGAAGCCTAGCTTACCTAGCTTCACCTAGCTACTAAAAAACGTTTCTTAGTGATTCATGTGATTTTATTGAAATTAATGCTTTGTGAATTTTAATTTGAATCTTAAGATCGATGAAACTATGTGATTTGGTTATGTACAGAGCATAGATTTGTTTACGTACCTACGTAGTACGGGATCCAATTTTCCACCGCGGGATTGTGTGAATAGGCTTAGAGTAGTGCCCGTAGTGACAATGTTTTTTTATTGAAATAAACCAACACTGAACCAACATGTTGAAGCCCTGGCGCTTAAACAAGTGTAGGTTTAGCTGTGTTCTTTCCATTTTCTAAGGTTACTGTTAGGTTTTATTATCAAATTTAAAATTTAAAATAAACCGGCCAGGTACGTGTCTGTCCGAACGCAGTGTAGAGTTTCATAATTTACACAGCAAAAAACGTTATTTATATAATATTCAATGAGTTTGTGAAATAAAAAATATTTTCTAAGTTGGTCGACGATTACTCGTAAACTTGTAAAGACTAAACTATTATAACAAAAAATATTTTTAAAAATTTTACTCTACCAGTTTGTTGACATGACTAATATTTATTTATTCATTCCAAATTACAGCTTTCTAGCACTGAGAGTTTCTGAGCTAAGCTGCGGACGGACGGGCGGACCGACGGACATGGCGAAACTATAAGGGTTTCTTGTAGACTACGAAACCCTAAAATTATTTAAAAAAATGTGTAAATTATTTATATTTTAAAAAAATGTGTTTATTTTTTGTTTGATAATGTATGTGTATATTTTTTCTTGCTAACATAAATCTCTTTAGAATCTGAGATTTACAAAAAAAAACTGTGCAAATCTGCGAATATTTCTGTGTATACACGTGTGCGTATGTGTGTAGCACTGGCATTACACTCAAATACCATGTGTGCTAATACCAGCCTGGTGCATACCATAGTACCCGAGCAAACAGAATTCAACTCGAAATATCAGCTAAAACGCTCAAAATACCTGTAACGATGTTGTTTTACTACATCATCGAATTTGAAGCCTTAATCTTTGTTAACTTACTTATCAACAGCAAAAAGTATTAAGAGGAAGGTAATAAATGTTTTTGAAAAATGCAGAATCGTTTTTTCTCAATAACCGCAAAACATACAGTTTTGTTTTTTACGACAAAGATAACTTAAGGATTTAATTTAGATAAATTACTAACAGAAACACGATTGGTGAAACTTTTCTTGATAAACTTATTTTCCAAAGTTGGCTCTTCAAAAACACTAGTTTCGTTTTTAATCAAAACTATGAATAGCTAAACAGTTCATTTTTATATAATTCGTTAGATAATCATACTAGCTAAGTAAATTACAGACGGATTCTTTTTAAATTTGATGGTTTTCAAGATAATGCAGTTTTATCACTTTTTCCGTCTTATCCGGTTAGAATCAGCCCATACAAAAAGTTCAAGTATCGCCTTAAAAAATTACGTTTTTGGATAGTTAACCGATTAAAGCTAAAAAAACCGTGTTGGCCGAGTGGGATGTACCTCGACTTTCAATCTGAAGGTAGGTGAAACCCACGGGTTTGAATCCCGGCGTGCATCAATGGTTTATTCGGTTCGAAAAATTTATATGCGCATCAAAAACACGTGCTCAAAACGGTGAAGGAAAACATAATGAGGAAACCAGTTAGTGTTCTTATAAGCGGCGATGGTCTTACAACCTGTCACGTATGGAATGCTAACTACTGCAAAATGTGGGCATGAGCCAAATATAATGTTTGGACGTGCCTCTAACTACCCCCACTAGACATTCAAAGGATCTAAGCGTCTAGAGATCTGAGAGAATGTCTACCGTACTTGGGGATTACAGTCGTGATCCTATTTATTTATTTTTATTTTATTATTAAAGCTAAAAATTACTACGGAGTAAGTTAACAAAGATAAAGATTCATATCTATACATCACTACATAGTACAAAGCAAAGTCGCTTTCCGCTTCCCGCGTCTGTATGTAATATGTACTCGTATGTATGTATGTTTGCTTATATCTTTAAAACTACACAACGGATTTTGATGCGGTTTTTTTTAATAGATAAAGTGATTCAGGAGGAAGGTTTATATGTATAATAACATGCTACCCGCCGTGCGAAGCCGGGGCGGGTCGCTAGTCTATACATATAATAAAGCTGTAGAAGAGTTCAATTCTGTACATTGAATAAATACGAAAAAAAAATACTCCTAGGGGTCTTTATACAAGTAACACAAGCCAAAAAAAAAACATTTTGAAATTAATGTCTTGCTGTCTGTCTGTCTGTCTGTCTGTCTGTCTGTTGTCAAGCTTTCACGCAAAAACTACTGAACGGATTTTGTTGAAACTTTTTTGTTATATAGCTATTAATCCTAGGCTTATAGACTATAATTTTGGAAGATCGGAATACCAAATGTGGAACTATAGCGGTCTGGGTTTGGGTAATCTATAAGAGATATTAATATACTGCTTTAGGCAAAGTTGGTCAAAAGGAATAAAATAAAACCGGCCAAGTGCGAGTCGGACTCGCGCACAAAGGCTTCCGTACCATTATCTATAAAAAACGGCAAAAAACACGTTTGTTGTATGGGAGCCCCACTTAAATATTTATTTTATTCTGTTTTTAGTATTTCTTGTTATAGCGGCAACGGAAATACATCATTTATGAAAATTTCAGCTGTCTAGCTATCACGGTTCATGAGATACAGCTCTGTGACAGACAGACGGACAGACGGACAGCGAAGTCTTAGTAATAGGGTCCCGTTTTTACCCTTTGGGTACGGAACCCTAAAAAAGAATTACGAATTATACATTAATTCATAAAAAACTCAACAGATAGCAGCACATGTGTACCTACCTAACTACTACTAACCTACCTATATAATAATAGGCGCAAACATTCTTTATATTTGTGTAGGCTTGCTACACCATTATGGGTTATTTTAGTTGGTATACTAATATTATAAGGAGGAAAGATTAGATTTTTTGTTGTCTGTATTGTTTGTTTTATGTTTGTAATGGATACACTCATTTTTTTGCATTTTTCGAGTGTGCTGCAAAAACTATTGATAGTACGTAAACAAATAATGTGTAATGTAACAAGTAATGTGGATTCATATTCGTGTATAGCGTGTGCAGCTGTGGAAATGTAGACTCACGTTGTCAAACAAATTAACCCACGCAGCTAAGATGCGTTGCGTGCCATGCATGTTCTGCAGCGGGTTTACTCCTTAATGGGTAAGTCATAAATAAGTACTGATATAAAAGTTGCGGGATACTAAAATCGTGGCCACCAATGACTATACTCACGGGGCCGGCAGCGGGACCACTTGCGTATATCTGCGGATACCTATCGCCATTTAAGCCATACCATAGCCATACCTATTCAAAATAATCACATTTAGAAATGTCTGTCGCCCAGCGAAGCGGGCACGGGTCAGCTAGTCTTTAATAAACCAAATCAAGATTTTTACATACCAAGTATTACCAAGTTCTGCCAAGTCCAATAAATGCGTTACCTCGTAGATCATATTTTCTTGCTTTAGAGGCTCTATATCAGCTGAAGTCAATAACAGATTATTTATAGGCAAGGAACTTTCGAACGAAGTGATATTGCATCGCTTATATTAAAATTCTATGGGTACCATTTTTCTCTACGGACATTGTAACCATAAAACCGTAAGTCAAAATGGATGGTAATTGATATAAAGCGGATAAATGAATTCAGTATCGTTTTTTAATACTTGTCTTTTATCTTAGAGCGAGATAAAAGCAGTAAAATATACCTATTTCAATGAGAACTGTAAAACGTTTACTTAAAAATGCGAGTCGGACTCGCGTAAGAAGAGTTCCGTACCATTATCAAAAAAATAAACACGTTTGTTGTATGGGAGCTCTACTTAAATATTTATTATATTCTTTTTTTAGTGTTTCTTGTTATAGCGGCAACAGAAATACATCATCGGTAAAAACTTCAAGCTATCACGGTTCATGAGATACAGCCCTGTGACAGACAGACAGACAGGGTCCCGTTTTTACCCTTTGGGTACGGAACCGTAAAAAGGACGATTGACGAACTCATTATAGTTTTATTTTTTTAACTAGCTGACCCGTGCCCGCTTCGCTGGGCGACTGACATTTCTAAATGTGATTATTTTGAATAGGTATGGCTATGGTTTGGCTTAAATGGCGATAGGTATCCGCGGATATACGCAAGTGGTCCCGCTGCCGGCCCCGTGAGTATAGTCATTGGTGGCCACGATTTTAGTATCCCGCAACTTTTATATCAGTACTTATTTATGACTTACCCATTAAGGAGTAAACCCGCTGCAGAACATGCATGGCACGCAACGCATCTTAGCTGCGTGGGTTAATTTGTTTGACAACGTGAGTCTACATTTCCACAGCTGCACACGCTATACACGAATATGAATCCACATTACTTGTTACATTACACATTATTTGTTTACGTACTATCAATAGTTTTTGCAGCACACGCGAAAAATGCAAAAAAAATGAGTTTATCCATTACAAACATAAAACAAACAATACAGACAACAAAAAATCAAATCTTTCCTCTTTATAATATTAGTATACCAACTAAAATAACCCATAATGGTGTAGCAAGCCTACACAAATATAAAGAATGTTTGCGCCTATTATTATATAGGTAGGTTAGTAGTAGTTAGGTAGGTACACATGTGCTGCTATCTGTTGAGTTTTTTATGAATTAATGTATAATTCGTAATTCTTTTTTAGGGTTCCGTACCCAAAGGGTAAAAACGGGACCCTATTACTAAGACTTCGCTGTCCGTCTGTCCGTCTGTCTGTCACAGAGCTGTATCTCATGAACCGTGATAGCTAGACAGCTGAAATTTTCATAAATGATGTATTTCTGTTGCCGCTATAACAACTAATACTAAAAACAGAATAAAATAAATATTTAAGTGGGGCTCCTATACAACAAACGTGTTTTTTTGCCGTTTTTTATAGATAATGGTACGGAAGCCTTTGTGCGCGAGTCCGACTCGCACTTGGCCGGTTTTATTTTATTCCTTTTCTTTCGATTGTCGACAGCATGTTGACCAACTTTGCCTAAAGCAGTATATTAATATCTCTTATAGATTACCCAAACCCAGACCGCTATAGTTCCACATTTGGTATTTCGATCTTCCAAAATTATAGTCTATAAGTTGCCTAGGACTAATAGCTATATAACAAAAAAAGTTTCATCAAAATCCATTCAGTAGTTTTTGCGTGAAAGCCTGACAACAGACAGACAGACAGACAATAATTTCAAAATGTTTTTTTTTGGCTTGTGTTACTTGTATAAAGACCCCTAGGAGTATTTTTTTTCATTTTTATTCAAATTACAGAATTGAACTCTTCTACAGCTTTATTATATGTATAGATAGATATGTATAGATGTATAGATAGATTATCGTAGAACGTGAAAAAGCAGTGAATAAAAAATATTTGAATTTTCCGTAATAGGCACCTTTTTGCTATAAAAGTCTTTTATTATCTCCTCCATTCTACGCGTTATTTTTTAGCCAGTGCTGGCGAAGCCGCGGACAAATCGGCCGAATATTTCAAGCGGTAATCTCATAGTTGGGATTTAAACCTTTCCAACAGTTTGCTGCGTTGATTGCGATAGATTTATTATAAAAGTATATTCGCACCGAGTTAGTGGTTCTTGTGAGGTTCCTATCCACGTTTGCATTCCCGTGACGATTGTAATGTTCCATCTCACACTCACACTGTCTTATTTATATACGACCTCTCAATCAGTACCTTCCAATATTATCATAAAAATATCTAGTTTTTACAGAACCAATTATTTATTGTTGCTTTTATTTGTTTCAGATACTCCAGATGCCAACTGCTTATGCTCATTTTCTTCACTTCGGTCATCAGCGTTGAGGGTAACGCCAGTAATGTGATGTGCCCTATGGAATGCAAATGTCGGTTCATTTTCAACACCGAGTTCGGATCAACTTTACGCGTGATGTGCTTAAACGGTGATATGCATGTCATCCCGGTCAAGGCCATCGATAAAGCAGTACATATACTGATCATAGCGCCGCCGAGAGATCTCGAAAACCACCTGACCATCGGCCCTATCTTAACTCATCCAAGCCCTTTTGTCAATCTAAGAGAAATACATATCGTCCGTTCAAATTTGCCATCAATCGGCAAACACACCTTCTGGGGTCTTCAAAACCTCAACATTTTGAATCTGACTTATAACAATCTCACCACCATTAGTACGGAAAATTTTAGAGGGCTCTTAAACCTCACAGATATGTACCTTTCCCATAACCACATAGAGAACATGCCTAGTGAAACATTTCGGTATTGTGAATCACTGAAAACGCTCAACTTATCATACAATCACATCTCCGTATTAATGCCAAGACTATTTAGAATGCTGGCAAAACTCCTAGTACTCGATCTTAGTGGAAACCCTTTGGAAGATTTGAATCCAGAAGTGTTTAAGGATATTCAGCTGCTGACTAAATTCAGGTGCAGAGATTGTCTTTTGGCAAGAGTCAACACACAGATTTATCACTTGGCTCCAAATTTAGAAGAAATCGACCTTGGATTCAATCAACTGAAATATGTTTTGATCGATGATTTTCCAAACCTCAAAAAACTTAAAACACTAAAATTGGACGGAAATCAAATATCTGTGATAGTTGATTTTGTTTTTGGTCAAAACCGACAGTTGGAAGTATTGAATCTCGCGAATAACAGACTGGCCTTGCTGTCTCAGATGTCACTCATGAACTTGACCAAACTTGACCATCTTGATATCAGCCATAATAAAATTTCACACTTCTTTCTACAGACCTTTGCATCATGCGCAGAATCACTGAGAACTATTGATTTCAGCGGAAACAACTTGCCTCTAAAAGAGATCGCGATCTTACTGCAAATGTTACCGGATCTACACGAAGTCGGGCTCGCTAATCTTTCGCTGACAGATATTCCAACGAACTATTTTGTTCACAACAGGCACCTCGTTTCTGTGGACTTGTCTTGGAATCAATTGACAAAATTTCCTCTAAAGCTCCTATCGATGATAAGGTATCTGCATAAACTTGATATCTCGCATAACAATCTGGCCACTCTCGAGGAAGCAGATCTCCAACGGCTGGAAGCATTATCTGAGGTACGTCTATCAAAAAACCGTTGGCACTGCGATCAATGCTCGGCCGCGATGATGCTCGTGTACATGAGTACAACGGTCCTGAACGGCTCAATAAGGAATCTGCGCTGCTATTCGCCGATGCGTCTGCGTGGCACTCAGCTGGCTAACATGAGCTTCGATACACTAGCGGAATGCACGACGTCGCAAGATGCACAGATTAGCGTGATCGCCGCGCTGGTGCTAGTACTAGTGGCGGCGCTGGCGGCGGTGACTGGCGTACTGTGCTGCTCACGGCGCCGCGCCCAGCGCTACTACACCAACGAGGAAAAGCGATTGGAACGCGACCACGAGCACCCTGAGGAGCTGCTGCCGCATACCGAGCTTGGCAATCTGGCTACCACCCACGCGCCCTGTGTGCACAGCTAACGCCATGCTCATAACCCGCACCGACGGGTAGTGCGCGTTGCGCATAACGAACTTTTAGACTCTCCCCCTTTCCCGATGACCCCAGCTCCCTCCCCGGTACTCGAAGAGATCCCTATTCACATCCTGCGCCCACCGCCGGGATTTGAAAATGATGATGCGATTATGTGATATGAGGACTATGCTTATGAAGAAGATCTAGTGTAAAAACACCAAAGATCTAATAGTACTATAACATACTCAATCTAGGTTAATTAGATCAATCGGACAAAAGTGATTAGTGATTTTTAAGTTGTAATGGTAAGAAATATATATATTTTTATAAACCATTAACTTTATATTCAACAGTTTTTAGAATTATGAATGGCCGTTTAGACGGATTAGATTAAGAAACTTAAAAAAAAAGAGATTTGATCATAATTGTATGTATCATGTTTGAGAAACAACTTATATTGGTATAAAAATGAGCTTAGTTAAAGTCTTTCCTTCTAAGTACAGAACTTTGGTTTGTTGCGCAAAATAATTTATCAATCAATAAAAATAACCGACTTCAAAGAGGGGAGAGGGGGCGATTGTGAATTTGATCTATATATTTTATATAATTTTATTTTATTTCCTTATAATATTTTATTCGATATTTTGCTTGGAACTTTTTTGGCTATGAGTTGATACAAATTTAATTGAAGAGTAGTAGAGCTCCTTGTGCAAGGGCTCGTTCGGGGCAGTACTACCACCATACCTATTTCTGCCGCCAAGCAGCACTACTGTGTGTGTGGCTTGAAGGGTATGGTTGCCGATGAAGTAACAAGCACATGAGGTTTAACACCTGTATGCCTCAAGTTGGCAGATTCAAAGTAATATATCGAAAGGCGCGTTCTCGGTGTTCGTGACCTGCGGGATAGTGTTTTGTTATAAGCGATGGTTGGCGCTTAACAGCATAACCTTCTGCTTACTCTGCCTCCAATTATATAAAATATATATTATCTTTTACGTAAAATTTCATTGTTTATTTTTTCAATTTGGCGATAGTTTTTTTTTCATTTTAATTATTTAGTTTAATTTTTGATTATTTATAATTTATTTGCATTTTATTTAGTTTTGTGAAGATCTTCATCAAGAAGGTGAAAATTTGAAGTCGGTTTTTTATATGTAGGTACCATTGGATTTCGTTATTGCCAATAGCAGAGGTACATTTCTCAAAATACTAGCTGCATATGCTATATCATACATACGAGTAGCATACAAAACAAGGGGACTATTGATTCTAGTAATCGCATAGCATATTTATAGATTTTGACACGGGTCTTTATCACGTAATTACCTTTGAGTCTTCCCGCGACCATGGCTATTGTAACATAGTCGAAACGTCGGGAAAGTAAGTTAAAGGTAATTACGTAATAAAGACCCGTGTCAAAATCTATAGTTATGCCTACTAATCACGATAGTTTGAAAAAATACCTTGCTAGCAGCTTGTAGTGTTTGAGAATTATGCCTGAATACCATTTAATCGGCACCCACAACTTGTGGGTGTTATTTATTACATTTATTTGCGAGTTCTCTACCTAGAAGAGTCTGAAAACATTTGTCAACTCAAATTAAATAGCATTATTGATTCTAGCTTCTATGATTTGTAGTTGCTACTTGTAATTTTGACCAAATTTATTTAAAGTAACTTGCTTAGCAAAATAATATTTGCAGTTAATAACAAATTTCTATTTTTATGCCTCTTAAGGTTGAGTTTATTTTCAAAGTTTTTCATATTAAAGCAATATTACTTTTGAAATTATTGATCAAATTATGTATTTCTGTCCATATATATTGTACATAGTTTTTATCTCTTAGATAGGCATTTACTATTTTTACATAGATATGCTATTAAAAAGGCACACCGTGCCAATTTAGAAGAAGTACTTACGGCAGTTTCTATCTTAGATTTAAGTGGAATGATGAATGAAATAAACATGGTTTATTGGTTTTTAAAATATATTTTTTTATGTGCTGAGTTTCAAGGCATCGAATATTTAGTGTTTGTGTAATAATTATAATTCACCAATGTATTAGGCTTTCTCTATACTTTTGCCATTGGGTTTTTAAGTTGGGTAAAATGTAATATTTTTTAAAACCATGTTTAAATTAGTTGAGTTGGTACACAATTTTTTTCCAATTTATTTATAACAAGTGAAGTTGAAACATTTAGTAAAATCACAAAAGGAATACATTTAACCTTCATATTACTATACATTTTTGCATCGAACGATTTGTAAGATAAAAAGCTGGAAATAATAAAGAAATCTATTTTATTACAAAATAATAAAAGACGAAAAATAATTAGCGTAGACCGAGGCATACTAGTCCACAATATTTTTTAAGATTTGTTAATTATTTATTTTTTCTTTATTACGTGCATAATACAATCAAGTAATTCCATGATTTACCAATTAACAAAAATAGACAATTAGAACCCATATTTATCTTTCAAAATTTTAGTGAATGGCATTTTGAGAAAACACGGATATTACACGTAAAAATTAAAAAAAAAAAAAAAAAAAATATTAATATAATTATAAAATAAAATATAAAATTTAAATATATATTTATAACAGAGTAAATTCAATATCATACGAAAAAGTCAGACAAATTATATGTTTTCTAAATAATACCTTTATAATTCGTTTTTAGTGTTCCGTCAAATATTTAGATTCAAAAAAGGGTTCTGTTGCTAAAAAAAGTTTGAGAACCGCTGATCTAGAGAATCTTCAGTAAAGTGTGCGACTCTCAACGCACTCTCAGTCGCGTTCCGGTCTCGCTTTGCGGCCGTAGAAGTAGAACCCAATTATGTAATTTTTTGCACAATAAAATATTAATAATACTAAACAGCTAAGAGCAGTGGAGCACCCTGATGTGGAGTGACTCATCCGGGGAAGTACTACCACCATACCCGTTTCTGCAGCATTACTGTGTGACGGTTTGAAGGGTATGGTTGCCGATAAAATTACTGGCACATCAGGCTTAACAACAATGTCTCAAGTCGGCGGACGCAAGGCAGTGAATCGTAGGGAGCATTTCGAGTATTCGTAATTTACGAGTTAATGTGTTGTTACAAGCGATGGTACTACCACATACAGAATGACCATCAGGTTTTTATGCTATCAACTGGTCTTATTTAAAAAAAATATTATCGATATTAAAAACTTTATTTACAGAAAAAATATACAATTATACTTTCGAGTTAAATTTTTAAAAACAATATTTACAAAATTCACAAACTGATTCAAATATTGTTTTGTTTGAGTGTATTTTCATTTTGAGTATCCAACAATTTATTTGTAACATCCAAATTACTTGATTCTTTATATCCCAATTTGATGTCGATCACCACACCTAAAAACTCTCTATAAAAACATTAACAGTCCGTAACACGTTGCACTATCTTTATATTGTGGAAATATTGATTCTTTTAAGTTAATCTAGCCATGCGTTATAAATTTCGTATTCAAACTTAGGCACCTGGTTTCACCATCTTAAAGTTTTTTTAAGTCTATATTTATTTATTTGTGAAGAGTAGATTCACGTGCTTATTTCCCTATTAAAAACCGACGAAAAAACGAAGAAGGTTCTCAAGTCAACGCTTATATATATATATTTTATGACCACGCATATCTTTTTACCTGCTGATCCGATTTGAATGATTTTTTTTTCTATTGTGTAGGGAATAGTCCCATGTTGGTCCCATTTAAATTATATTAATGCAGGACTTATAGTCAATTAATAAAACTTAAAAAGTAATATTGTCCCTTGACTATTCGATTGGTTGAAACATTTTCGTCGGTTTTCTTTTTAGTTTAGAAACGAATTTTTATAGGTTAAATTTTATGCTCACTCAAGGAAAAAAAAATCGTTTCTACTTAAAATGAAAACAAGAGTAATATTTTGAACCTAAATTTGCTGGAATCCGTATCGCCTCGGTCTAACTCTAATACATAGCATATAAGGAACTGTACATTCTGATTCACATTGTAAGGACAAAACACCAAATAAATAATAAAAGAGTATATCTACAAATAAGGCATATAATGAAAAACAATAACCATTTTCACATTAAGTGGCAATTTTTTTATGTCGTTTTAGATGCAGAAGGGGGGCAAAATAGAAATCCAAAATACTTTAGCCAATATTTCAATATTTCAATTTGTCATTTCAGATTTAAAAGTAAAATTTATTAATGTGTGGTCTCATTGAACATTTCTTAATCATTCTGCGTTCATTTCTTTATCATTATTGTTTTGTTTTAAGATTCAAAAAGAGAAATACTTAAACAGCTGTGACGAAACACCTTCGTCTTTTGCCCTCATTTTAGAATGACAAAAGCTTATATTTAAACATTTATATTAAAATATATCAATACTATTGGAATTATGTAAATACTAACCAGTCTGTAAAAACGTTGAAAACAGTTATTGGAAATTATTAATTAGTTAATCTTCATATTCATAGTTAAATAATTTAGTCATTACCGAGTGATAGTGAAGTGCTTTGCTGGATAATACGTTGGAATGAAGAAACAGTGATAAGTGATGGTTTTCGTGTGTCTAGGATCTATAGGAGTTTAGCTTTTTAGTATTTCATAGTGCGTTTAATCAGGACATTTAAATAGATTGTAATAATATGAATGAGTGTTAAGTTACTGGACATTATATGGGAAAGTAGTGATTGATGGACATTTTGGATTGTTGTTTGATTATTATGTAACGTAATATTAGTTTAGAAGCATTAAAAAATCTGTAAGATCATGCTTTAGCTTTAGTTGTGTGTGTTTTTGATTTATTGCGGCGATACAGTTCGGTCAGACCTAACATTGATATCCCAATTATATAAGTAGATTTTAAGAAGTTTGCATTTTATGATGCCACCATTTCATAAGACTTATTTGTTTAATTAATTTACGTATTAGATAGCTAATTTTGTATATATTATTTTTATGGGCTTTAGAATTATTTAGCATTATTAAATTCCAAAATTTCAGTTTCGTTATATTTATTTTGAATTCGCATTGACACTGTTTTGGTTCCAGAATAAAATAAAAAGAGTTTGACATTTACCGATCAAATAGCTACCATACGTTATCAAACAAATTAATAATTTGCTTAAAATAATTTCAATTATCGAATTAGATATAACAATTTGTACATTACATCTTGCATTCCCGTTGCCTAGAATGATTGACTAATTTGCTGCAGACTTGTTACGAGTCGTAGCCTGAGATTCTACCACTAGATGTTCATTTACTGTATAGTCTCTTTTATAAAGTATGTAATTAGTTAGGACATGTTTGTGTTGATTTCGAGTAAGTCCAGTTTTCTCACCACCATAATTCACTTCGTATTCATATTTGACGCACAAAAAGTTCAGGAACAACTGCATACGATATGGTGTTTTATTTAAATTGCGTAATTAATATTTGATGTAACTCATTCAGGCTTCTTCGAAACAAGTAAATTCTAATACATAGTCCAAATTACATATCGCTTTTTATGTGATTGATTAGGTAACATAAGGAAAATAGATTGGCATTACAGAAGTTATAAAAAAATATGTTAGTATTTAGTGCAGAATTTAATTAATGTTTAAATTTATTCAAGATATATTTTATTGTATAAGATATTGTTGTAAGAAATAACTGCCGTAGGTACTTAATATAAGGAATACATTTATTGTTATACTATAAGGCTATAACGAAACAAGCTACGAATACATACCGTAGACAAACCACAGTATTCGTATATCGGTATTGTTAGAAATTAATGTTTTACTTTATTATTTGGATGTGAAGAAACATTCACGGAAAGATGTTTTTTGTAAATTATTTATGATTTCAACAGTGTAAGGCGCAGGTGGTTTGGTTCTAAATAATAATAATTAAAAAAAATATCATTATGCGCCGAATTTTTCGGCGCATGCACCTACTTGTATCTTAGGTACTTGTAATATGTGCGTATTTAGCCATTATATTTGATGTGTGCTTTTATTATACTTGATATTTGTAACTAATAGATCAAAAGTATTACGATGTAAGCAGATATTGTGCGGCAATCGAGCGCGGCAGTCTCGCAAGGCAAGCTGCGCTATGTTTGGACGACAATAACGCGTCAGCCGCGAGCTACCTGTTACCGCTACCGCTCAAACAGTGTTATTGTTTGTTCGCACGGCTAACTTGTGTCCTGCGAATGCCGCGCTCGAATGCTGCGCGATGTCTGGTCACACCTTTAAGCTTTCACTCACACAAAGTTATAAATCATATTGTAAATCACATTTAGAACAGTCAAATTAAATATGATACAACTATTAGATGTGAAACCATATTAGTCTAGACCAAACAACTAAACCAAAAAATAGCATGTACTCGTAATTCAAGTAATAAAATACATAATATTCAATTTAGTTGTAAAATACTTTATCTTTCTAATACAGTAATATTTAATTACAGGTCGTGAATTACGTCATATAAACTGAAATAATTAATTATTAATGGAAAAAAAGATGAAAAAAGTTGATGTTATTATTTAAAATTAGTACTAAGAAGTAATTTAAATATGAATGTTGCTAAAATGTACCTACTCTTATATTCACGACTTGGATGTATTCATATTTCGTAAACTTTAGGGGAAGGTTGTGGTTATTGGACCAGCGCTTTTATTGGACGTATTATTAAAAAAAACTGCAAGCACTTAGAGCTACTTATGTACATCAAGGAGTAAGCTTGGCGTCCCCGTAGCACCTTTCTAACCTCGTCGTCAGAACATCTGGTAAGGCATCGTGACGTATTCAGCTGAGACTGCGCCTCCCGGTAGGTATCTATGTATCGATAAATCACTTTTACCGTTCCAAGATCGTTCTTTTTCATCCATTATGAGAATATAATGGTCTAATCAAAGTAAAATTAGCCCGTAGACAGAATAAAAAAATGTTTTCAACAAATTAAAAAGTGTTAAATTGTAATTGTATTTGTAATGTTTGTCTTGTTGTGCTTGTAATGTGTTAGTCAAAATAATTAAATAATTAGTACGTTTAGTTTAATCATAATTATTGTGATATGAGGTTAGGTGTTTAGTTTAGTGGTCCAATAATAGCAACCTTCCTCTGTACAATGTAACCGTTAAATATTTCGTGTTTAATTATTGATGTTTATATTTATCTCGATTTAATTAGTGTTGTAACAGTCGTGCTTTTGTAATCTTTTTAGAACTATTTGATGTATATTTATTTATTAAAAATATTATCTTTATACGTTCTGGACTATTTTAGATATTAGTGTACTTTCTCTGATAATTTAACTGAAAGATCTGACCTTTTTATTAAATACTTTTCTGTATTATTTGGATTTGGTACTTCTCGATCCGGTAGTATTATTAATTTCAATCGACTTTAAACTGGAAACTCCTTGGAACAAGCTAAAGCGTCGCAATTGGGTATTATCCCCGCTAGTAGTTCAGATAATAATAATATAAATCGTTTATTTCGGATTAAGTTATAAAGTAAAAAATATATAATAACACGATGATTAAAACTGTGTCGCAGATTTTTGTTTAAAGTTTGTAACTATTTAACAAAACCCAAAAAAAGAGCAGTTATTATAAATTTAGCGGCTGGGAACATTTTTTTTTTAAGTTTAACCTTTAATTTAAATAAAAATCTTTGATGACTAAAATGGCTGATAAATCTGTTGCCATCTCTTTTTGTTAACATGAAAGTGACAGCGTCAAAACATTTTATAGATCCATAATAAAATTATATATAATAAATAGTAACTCAACTGTACACCCATTTTTTCGTAAAAACATATTCAAGAAACCACAAATAAAAAGAACAAAAAAAAATAATTCAAAAAAATTCTCTAAGGTTTAAAAATACCCATAAAAAATGGTAACTCGAAAACTACAAAGAATCGCGAAACATACATGGAGGTGATTCAGATACTTCTTGTTACTAGCCACCAAGTTCCCTTTGGACGTCACTTCTTTGGCCCATTTTGTATATAGATAAATGTGCTCAGGAGACCTCAAATAACTTGACCCAAAAAAACATTTCCATCAAACGACTTTGTCTGTCTATTTGTTTAACCATTTCATTCAAAAACTACTGAAACAATTTTCATGGAAGCTATATCAACTCGCAGCTTAGGATCCCAGGAGAGTCCGGTCATATTTTATTTTTCTACGTTAAATATCTAATTATGAAAGAAAATGTATTTGTTCATACTAACTGTGTAATATGTCATATAGGGTCATTGTTTTGCCCACAACCAATTATTTCACGCTTTTTCCATTTAAAATATGAATCATTGATAAATTAATATCGCCTGTTACAAAATCTTTGCTTAACGTAAGAGATAGACAAATACTCTATTCTATGTTGTTTAAAAATCGTTGTATTAATCATTTTTTTTGTTAATATAAACCGTTTATTTGAAATTTAAATGTTATTAAAGTGCTCTTGCCCTGAATCACGGCTCACCTATAATATTGCGCTGCTAACGAAGTCGCACGGGCACAGCCAGTCATGAATAAGGTCCTCAATGAATGAGCAGATTGTTTGAGTTTGCACTGATTTTAACCTAAAAAGTCGATACCTACCTACAGGGTGTATTATGACTGCTTCCGAAAGCTAAAACCGGATGACGAGACCACGTAACTTCATCTATTTTCGCCAAAAAAATTGAATACAAAAATAGCAATTTTTTTATTTAATATTACACTTTTCCAAAAACCAATTTAATAAAAATAGTAGATAGTTTTCACTTTGGATTCGGTTTATAGCCTCCTCTATGCCTGTAGTATTGATATGGATCTCTGAAAAATATTTTTTGTCTTTTTGA
This sequence comes from Hydriomena furcata, assembly GCA_912999785.1. Classification (NCBI taxonomy): domain Eukaryota; kingdom Metazoa; phylum Arthropoda; class Insecta; order Lepidoptera; family Geometridae; genus Hydriomena; species Hydriomena furcata. The sequence goes on from OU538821.1 coordinate 10,863,424, forward strand.
TCGGTTTAAGTTAAACATCTTTCAAGGTTGAGAAATTTCGTTTTCACATAGTAGTGTAGTAGTACTCCTAGTACTTGTGCGTCGGTTTTCGAGAGTTGCCTTAATACACCTTGTATAAAAACATTTCACATTCGTGAAAAATGCACGTTTTTTTATATCTTTTAACACGTTATCGCTTTTGGTATTATCCCGACGAAAAGCCCTGTCAGCCCGCGGCCATGACATTTTTAACATAATAGAATCGTCTAGAAAATATATTTATGGTTAAGTAATAACGTGACAAAGGACCATGTTAAATTAATTATTTCTACGTTATATATGAAAAGGGTCAGATTGTTCAGCTAAAACATACCTAAGTGTTTATAGAAACAATATATAAATGTATGTAGTAAAAATAAACCTATGAAATCTGATATGTATTGTATATCAATGAATGTAAAAAAACCAAAAAAAAACCAAAGACGCTTGCTTTTTTTTATCTATCTTTTGCAAAACACAAAACAAAAATATGATAATCTAATAATGCTACAATATAAAATGTGTCCAATCATTATTATAGCTTACTGTACTTAGTGTCACGTATTGATTTTTAGTGACGTTTTTATGTACCTAATTTTTTAATTCTTTTCTGAGCGTTAAGGCTCAGCATCAAGCAAATTTGCAATGGTTGTAGCCCAAATAATTTTTATCGTGCTTGATGAATGAAATTGAAATTTATATCGAAGATTCTCAGGCATATAAGTGTCAATAATATTTTGCCTTAATTTTTTTTTTATAAAAAGTTCGTTAAGAAAATAAATGCCAAACACACCTCTGAAAATCAAGAATTTCCCTAAAATATCCTAAACCATAAGGCAATTCAATATGATATTTATCATAAATATTGCTAAATAAATTATAAATTGAATAGTATAGCAGTTTTTTTTAAAAGCCATTTCTTTTACATAATATTTTTTTTCTAAATGTCGCTTACGCTATTTAATTCCGAGCATCGGTAACTTCATGCTGCACTCTTTTTTCTTGCTATTCGCGTATGTAGCTTCGCAGTCATACTCATTCCGCGGCGATCCGCGTTGCTAGACGGACCTGTGCTACTTTTCTCCAGAGCGGTTTCGTAATTTTAAACTTAACCATGGGTAAAATATCAAACAAAAAAAATTACATAAGCCGTGGGAAACGCATTGAACCTAATCTACGCCTTATATTTTATGTGCATTATGTGCTATTTTGATAAAGGGTAAATAGTGAAACTGCCAAATAAATATTCGATGAAATATTTATCGGCCAAGCAACAGCAGAATAATAAAATTATTGTTTGTTCGAAAATTTGATTTTGGTAAATTTGTAGTTGGCTGTGTTGGCGGAGTGAACCTCAACTTTCCATCTGAAGGTCGTGAGTGGCCAATGGTTTTTTTTATTCGAATAGTACATAATATAATATGCTATTCGTCAAAATAATAAGTTCAGATATTACCGTTTTTGAGCATTATGTGCTGTTTTGATAAAGGGTAAATGGTGAAACTGTCAAATAAATATTCGATGAAACAAAAAATTCGAAAATTTTGATTTTGATAAATTTATAGTTGGCCATGTTGGTCGAGTGGGAGGTGCCTCGACTTTTCATCGGAAGGTCGAATCTAGGCCGTGCATCAATTAATTGTTCAACTGTTCGAAAAAGTTATAGCGCATACACGTACCTACCTACTCAAAACGGTGAAGAAAAACATAGTGCGGAAATCACTTAGTATTCTTATAAGCGGCGATAGGCTTGCAACCTGTGGCGTATTGAATGCTAAATACTGCAAAATATGGGTATCGTGCCAAATGTAATGTTTGGACGTGTCTCTGACTACCCCTTTTAGACATCTTTAAGGATATAAGCGTCTTGAGATCTGAGAGTTTGACTATCGTTCTTTGGGATTACAGTTGTGATCCTATTTATTTTATTAGTATTATAACATTTTATGGTCCTTTAGTATTCTGTGGTAATAATAAAATTTTATTTAGGTATACATTTTCTCTGTTTTCGTTGTAGGCAGATAAACAGACAAATAGGTGTACTAATATAAATATGATCAACAGAATATTTATAAGGCACCTACAAATAGTGCGTCAAGCTACTTTATTTATTTTGTGGTAGAGCCGCGTACAGCGCGAGCGGGCCGCGGCGCGCCGTGGCGGCCGGTGGCAGCTCGTGGTACTACGCGATTCGGGGGACGCAAGGGCGCGGGTGAAATCCGATTTTTTTCTAGCTTATAGCCCCCTCTTAACAGAAACCTAAAACAGGAATTACTCACGTAAATGATAAATTGTCAATGAGGACACCGACAATGTTTCAATTCATTTATAGAATCTTCTTGGATGAATCGAAACATTGTCGGTATCCTCATTGACAATTTATCATTTACGTGAGTAATTCCCGTTGTTGTAATGTGTAGTACAACTCTAGAAAGTTTTAAAAGTGAAATAGAAACCTAAAATATTAAATGAATAACTAAGGGCCGATTTTTCAATCAACAGATAAGGGCCAACTGTTGAATAAATTTGACATATCGTATGGAAAATTGCAATTTTATTCCACAGTTAACACTTATCTGATGATTGAAAAATCGGCCCTAAAAAGTGTAAATTTTATGTTGCTTCATTTACATTGTATGTATTCAAATTTGTGTTTTGTTTATGATCCTAAATTAATTTTATTGATTTTAATTTCACATAAAATTTTGTAAAAGACTATGTTGTATGTTCAAACAAATAATGTTTTTGTTAACATTATTTTAAAATTATATTATTTATGCTGTATTTCGAATTATTGTTAGCAGAACATTGTAATTTAAAACCTTGATAAAATAAGATAACTTCTATTAATTCTAATCAAGCAATCAATGTATGCATCAGATTATATTTCTCTTTTTTTCGAATAAAAATTTCGTCATTGGAACTGCCCTTGTTTCATTTCTCTACCTTCATCATAAATACGAGTAAGTACGTTTTATTATTTTATAATTAGATTTTCAAGTATTTCGAAGGTACTAGTTAGTCCTACATGGATACAATTTCAATGGCGTGCAACTGCCGATAACAGCAGGTACCAAGGAGCATAAACTCAATTTTATAAATCATTTTTATCCTAACGATGTTTGACAAACATTTCAAATACCGGAAATAGCTAATGGCTTCAGAGCCATCATACTAAACAGAAACAATTTAACTAAGGATTATACCTTTAAGGATTAAATTAAATGAAATTGGATTACAACAACTGTAATCCCCAAGTACGACTGACGTCCTCTTAGATCTCCGAGCGTTCAGATCCTTGAAGTTGTTCAAAAGGGTTAGTCAGAAATAAGTCCGAAAACTAGATTTGGCTCATGCTCATATTATGCAGTAGTTAGCATGCCATACGTGTCAGGTTGCAAACCCGTCGCCGCTTAGAAGAATGCCAATTGTTTTCATAACGATGTTTTCCTTCAGCATTTTGAGTATGTGATAATGCACATTATACATTTTCGAATAGTGAAAATCATCGATTAACACCCGGAATTCAAACTCGAGCTTCGAGCTTGTAAGTCGAGGAACCTCGCATTCGATCACAACAAGCTTCTTAGAATTCCGTAGGTAATGCCTTGATCACACGTACCGAGCAAACGGGCGAGCAAGTCCGCTCGGCCGAGCATTCAGTGTTTATACGTACTGAGTACTCGGCCGAGAGCACTGTCTCAACCGTTTGCTCGCCACACGTAGCGAGGCAATCAAGGTATATGTAATCGAAGTGTAGCGCAGAGTAAATTTACAATAGCAATGGTATGATTAATTAAAGCGAGCCGAATCTACTGCATCGAGTGTTTTTCCACTATCCGACATCAGCCCGGGGAAGCAGACATTGATATCGGGGGTTGTCGTGCAGTTTCAGTCGCCGGTAAGTGGAAATGGGACATATTAATTCATACATTTTCGCTTCCCCAACAGCCGGGTCTGTGCCGGCGCCGGATCGGGCCGGCACCGTACTAATAATGAAAAAACGCTCATTCAAGGAGTGGCATACAATTTTCTTTTGCTACTATATTTACTGAAGAAAATAACATATAATATATCTTCATATAGGTAATTATTATAAATGCGAAAGTTTGTGAGGATATTTGCCTCAATCGTGCCCAAACGACCAAACGGAATTTGATGGTTATTGAAACATATATTATACATAGTCCATGCTCTAAAATATCAAATAGGCTACTATAAGCGATGGGAAGCTAGTAGGTAATAATGTAATACAGAAAATTCACAAAATATACAAGAAAAAGTTGAGCTAAAGATCTTTGAAAACAGTTTATAGGTAGGTAGTATTTACAGATCACTTACAGTCGGAAGCGTCTCCAAGATGCTGGCGGAATTACATCACTGGATGGCATTGCTAATCCGTTTTTTCAAATAAGAGCCGGCCCCTATCACGCTTTGCTTCGACCAAAAACTTTAATATAATTTTGAAAACCCGTTGGGCCCTGTTTCCCACCGGACTCAGGATCTCGACCCCAAACGGCTCAAACATGTAAGACTTCGTTCAAACTTATCCTTATGGGCGAGTTATATCGAGTAGCTATTACCCGATCATTATAAGTTGGTACCTCACGATGTATCCGTGATGTCGATAATGGTAACGGAACATAATCTTTATAGAGATACTTCGGAAAACGGCGTTCGTAATGTCCAAACTTTCCAGTAACTATTTGTATCTTCCAGTATTTGTATTACTAGTAACATGCAATGTTCCGAATAGTTACGCTATCAAACTTTACCCAAACATAGTATACATAATGACTGTAACAAAACCTTCCGCCGGAAACAAAATAACCAACCAAAATTCTTGATATAAGTTTTCCTAAATAGTTTGTTTCAGAGTGAAATAGGCTGAACGGGCGATGAAAATGGGAGCTGAGGGGCAGTCACGAAGTTTCATTTCATTACGTTGCCATCGTAGATTGCCGTCAAGATAACTTGGAGCTAAAATGTTAATCTAAACTGCAATACCTATTTCTCATTAGGCAAAAATAAAAGGGTATTTTCTTAAGACGTGTAATAAACTTTTGTGATGAATGCAGGATCGTTTTTTCTCAATAAACGTAAAACAAACAGTTTTGTTTTTTATGGCAATGATAATTTAAGGATTTAATCTAGATAAATTATAGACAGAAACACGATTGGTGAAACATTTCTTGACAGATTTATTTTTAAAGTTGGAGCTTAAAAAACTTACGTTTTAAACTTACTAATTACGTTTTTACTCTATGAATAGCTAAACAGTTCATAGATAATCATACTAGCGATATAAATAAAAGATAGTTTCTATTTAAGTTTTATGGTTATCAAGATAGGTGGTTTTATCACTTTTTCCGTCTTATCCGGGTAGACTCAGCCCAAACATAAAAACAAAAATATCAAGCATCACCCTTATTAAGTATATAACAGGCTGTCCCAAAAAAACTGTCAAGTGGTAATCTTTTTTAAATCACCCGAAAATTGTTTTCGGTCATTTTAGATGTAGATTAGTTACTGTTTATAAGTAAAATCAATAAAATTACAATGATCACCTTTGAAACGTCTTAGAAGCTGGCTACGCTTCTTTGTTCCTCACGACGGCACGGGACCGTAAGAAGTGGAAATCCATGGGGGAGGCCTTTGCCCAGCAGTGGGACAGTAATGGCTAATAAAAAAAAAAAAAAAAAAAAAAAAAAAAAATTTATTTAGAAATAGTAAACCAATCGTTTTTTTGTCTTTCTTCCTAACTAATTCGAATAATTAAAACCTTAGAGTTTTTTTTGTTTGTATGCAAAAATATCCTCTGAAAAAATGAATAAACCAATCCAGGATAGAGTCGTTATTTAAAATACATTTCGTCACTTGTTTTCTCTTTGTATTTGTCGACTCGTGTTTTATATGAAACATTTGTCGATTTTATACAAATAATTATATTATTTGTTTTTACTCATTATGTGTGTTGTGTGGTGGAAACCACTAAATAAATAAATATAATAATGCATTTTTCTTCTTTCTTATTTTTTGGTTGTTTTTTTTTTAGTTTTTATTGCTTTTTATTTATTTTTCTTCTGTTATTCAAATTAACTTACCGTATTGATCTAAATGATTTTATTGTGTAATATTTATTCTTATTTATTATTACATTTTATTTTATTAAATTTTAGATCAATAAGATTAAGTTAGTTTAAATAAAAGTGTTATCTATTATTTTATTTTGATTTTATTTCAACTGTGCTTGTGTGCCTGTATATACTAGAAATTGAGTTTGTTGTCCGTCTCCGTCAATCGAAAATCACATTATAATTATGCCTTTACTAATTTTAAACTGAAATTACAAACAGCTCTATGTATTTAGACACAAAGTGTTAGAGTAGATACTAAGAACTGGAAAGTAAGGCTAAACCTAATGAGAAGGCGCTACGACTTATTCAATTTCACTCAAACCTCTTTCACTAACTACTTCACAACTAGGTAATTGAAAATCCTCGAGACTGTAGCTTCACATTTTGAAGACCCTAATCTATCTTCGCCGTGTTCGAAGCGATTCTAGGATCGATTCCAATCATATTATTATGTCCAACGGCACTTTGGAGCCTTCCGAAAAGAAAATATGAAAACGTAGATAAGTGTAATAGAATTTCTCGGTAGCTGTTTGTTCGTGTCCTGTATTCTATTGGATTGAATACTCGTAGGCAGTTATTGCTTTCGTTTCATAACCTTTGTATTTATATATTAGCTGTCCCCGGTTTCTCACGGTTGTACTAATGAAGAACAATTTTTGATACTTTTGGTCAATTTATTGCATTACTATGGGACCCTAGACTTCGCTGTCCGTCTGTCTGTCAAAAGGCTGTAACTCATGAAGCGTGTTAGCTAGACAGTTGAAGTTTTCACAGATTATGTATTTCTGTTGCAGCTATAACAACAAATACTAAAAACAGAATAAAATAAATATTTAAGCGGGGCTCTTATACAACAAACGTGATTTTTTTGCCGTTTTTTATAGAAAATGGTACGGAACCCTTCGTGCGCGAGTGACTCGTACTTGTTTTTAAGTAACTTACATGCATGACCCATGTCAAACTTACGAAGATGTCGAAAATGTTTGTAACTTCATTACCTACATTAATACACAGCCGAATTGCTATTGAAAGCAATAGCTTAAAACGCCTGAACCGCGGCAAAAGTATTTGTTTATTTTAAACTAGCGACCCGCCCCGGCTTCGCACGGGTTTAATACATATAAAACTTCCTCCTGAATCACTCTATCTATTAAAAAAACCGCATCAAAATCCGTTGGGCTAGACAGGCCGAAAGTAAGGGTGAGTTTCCACCTACGCGGTGCTGTGCGGAGCGGACCAATGGCAGCGCTCAAACAATCTAGGCTGTATTTAGAATTCTTCATTCAGCTTCGCGTAGATGGAAACTCACCTCCAAGATACGCTCTTTGACCCAACGTTACTATGTAAAAAAAAATAGTTGATGTATTACGTTTTAAAAACTGAATAAAACTTTAGTTTGATGACCACGAAAGCCAAATCTAATCAGAAATAGCAAGCTAACTCATGAACTCACATAAACTTACAGATAATCCTAACAATAGCTAACAATACATAACAAGTTTGTGAGTTTGTTTGTATATTTGTACCTCAATCAGGCCTAAACGATAAAACGGATTAAGATGAAATTCACTCAAGTATGTCGATAAAAAATCTGATAATCAGAAGGGGAACTCGTAATTCGATTGATTTTTGTATAGGTTGATTTTGGTATAGATGGCGCTGGTGTGCAACAAATCTGACACCACAGACTAAAAACATTTAGTCGTAATAGCAACGCAATTTTTAAATGATGAATAATACGCATTCTACCAAAATTCGAAATTTATTTTATCAGTACAAGGTTTGCAGGGAACAAAATGGAAGTTGATTTATTAAAATTTGACAGGCAACGTCTGTCATGGGTCGGCTAGTAAAATAAATAATAGATAAACGAAAGTTATTGCAGAACAAACTCATTTGAACTTAATCTTACTGTGCAATCTTGAATATTTTAAGATGAACACATATCTATTCGGCCATCTCTTAACTACCGTGAGAGCCAAGTCTGGCTTCAAAACTGCAATGAAGATAGCGTGGGTACATACCACTGAACTTCTTATAATAACTGGCCTCACAGCTCAGTTGGTAGTAGTTCTGCCTCTGCGCTGTAGGTTGTGGGTTCGATCCCCACACGGGATAAACATTTATGTGATGAACATAGATGTTTGTTCTGTGTCTGGGTGTTAATTTGTATAATATGTACCTATGATTTGTAATGTATTTACAACAAAACAAACGTTTATAAGTATTCTATCAGTTATCTGGTTCCCATGGTACAAGCTTTGCTTAGTTTGGGGCTAGATGGCGCTGTGTGAAATGTCAACCAATATTTATATTTATTTATATTATCACTACATAGTATCAAACAAAGTCGCTTTTTCTGTTCCTATATCCCTATGTATGCTTAAATCTTTAAAACTACGCAACGGATTTTAATGCGGTTTTTTTAATAGATAGAGTGATTCAAGAGAAAGGTTTATATGTATAATACATGCATAATATAGTAGAGAAACACTGATAATTTTAGAGGTTTCTAATGTGATGTCGTAAATAAACACATTTTTTTGCGCTTACATTGCAAATGCTGGCTGAACCCCACGATATATCAAAATAATGTACTACAGTATTGTACACCTTAAAAACGTTCGCGATGGTATTAGAAATGTATTGAATAAAAACTAAAAAAATACTCATAGGGGCCTTTATTCAAGTAACACAATCAAAAAAAAACATTTTGAAATTTTTGTCTGACTGTCTGTTGTCCGGCTTTCACGCAAAAACTACTAGACGGATTTTGATGAAACTTTTTTTGTTATATAGCTATTAGTCCTCGGCAACATAATGGCTATAAATTATTTTGAAAAATTGGAATACTAGATGTGAAAATATCTATCGCCCAGCGAAGCGGGCACGAATCAGCTAGTTTATATATAAAAATCAATGCCACTTTTCGTTGTAATTTTATAACTCAAGAACGGGCTCACCTATCCAAACCAAATGTTTGCACAAAATCGATAGAGGTGTTCTTTATTTATATGCATTTTATTCAATATATGCACTGTGTGATATACAGTATGCTGCCCCACACGCACTATGGCTCCACTGAAAATCAGCGCTGCATCAACTCCCGCTGTTGCAGCATATAGCTGAGTGGTGACCAATTTTGTTGTCAATGTTTCCAATATGTATGTTTTTTGTTTAGTTTTAAGAGATTATTTATGTTGACACAAAATAAATTTATTCTTTCTTTCTTTCTTTCTTTCACATTTTTGTAACACATTCAATCAATTTATCTATCGATTGCGCAATTGTACAAAAATTGTTTTTAATATTTCACTTTATACGTAGCGAAGCACGTATCGGGTCGCTAGTTATGTATTAACTTCTTTTGAATCAATCATCAAACTAGAATAATATTTAACTAGCGACCCGCCCCGGCTTCGCACGGGTAGCATGTTATTATACATATAAACCTTCCTCCTGAACCACTCTATCTATTAAAAAAAAACGGCTTCAAAATCCGTTGTGTAGTTTTAAAGATATAAGCAAACATACATACAGACATACAGACGCGGGAAGCGGAAAGCGACTTTGCTTTATACTATGTAGTGATGTAAATAATAATAAAATAAAAAATAAATAGGATCACGACTGTAATACCCAAGTACGGTAGACATCCTATCAGATTACTATTACCGATAGTGGTAAAATAGCGCCACCTGCCAGCGGAATTGCGAACCTCTCAAACCCCGAGCTTTCGCATGAGACCGCGAAAAGCACCTATAATAACGTAGTATCATCAAATGAAACTAGATGGCGCTGGAATGCGAAAATCACTCTAAGCAGGCATGACATGAGTCATAGGGATGTAATATTGATTGAAAAAAATCTATTAATTAATAATCGATTTTTTGTCCCTACAAATAAATCGATTTTCCAAAAAATCGAATTATATGGTTCGGATCGCTTTCGGAGAGACGATCGATGGGTCGGTTCCCGTTTGTGAAGCGACTATTGGTCGGATCACGTTCGGAAAAACGATCAATGGTTCGGTTTGCGTTCGGAGACAAGACCGATGAGTCGGTTTCCGTTTGGGAGGCGACTATATGTAGGTTCACGTCCGGGAAAATGGTTAACGAACGATTCGGTTCGCGTTCGGAAAACTTAGTTTACAAAAATCGATTTATATGTGTAATTTACATAATCGATTTTTTAAAAATCGATTTTTGAAATCCAAAAAGAGAAATCTCTAACACTCACACTCACGCATATTGCGTGAGTGTGAGTGTCTCGTAAATTTTCGTTACGAAATTTCTGGATTCGGTCTCCACGCTCAAGGCCCGCGATAGAAGCTATGCAATAGCTTAAAAACTGTTAATCCGATGTCGATGTTATTTAAATGGGATTATCTCGGAACTCGATTTAAATACAACCGTAATGTTTCGGTTATATAAGATATGGCAATTAACTGAAGGTGGCTAGGTATGGTATGATTTACCCTACTTAAGACGAGTAATAAATGTTTTTGATGAATGCAGAATCGTTTATTCTTAACTAGCTGACCCGTGCCCGCTTCGCTGTGCGTAAGACATTTCTAATACCATCGTGGACTTTTTTGTAGACGTTTTTAAGGTGTACAATACTGTATGTAGTACATTCTTTTGATATATCTCGTGGGGTTCAGCCAGCATTTGCAATGTAAGCGCAAAAAATGTGTTTATTTACGACATCACATTAGAAACCTCTAAAATTATCAGTGTTTCTCTACTATATTATGCATGTATTATACATATAAACCTTCCTCTTGAATCACTCTATTTATAAAAAAAACCGCATCAAAATCCGTTGTGTAGTTTTAAAGATATAAGCAAACATACATACATACATACGCGGGAAGCGGAAAGCGACTTTGCTTTATAACTACTGTACTATGTTCTTAATAACCGCAAAACATACAGTTTTGTTTTTTTATGACAAAGATAACTTAAGAGGCTGCCAGTCGCTGATTGCTCTTTTTCGAAACGAAAAAAGAAATACTTCTGAACAAGCCACATCTCCTATTTTTATAAGTATATTACTTCAGGTTCCTACCTAGATTTCTATTAAGCTGAAAACATAATAGCAGAAACATTTCACGATAAAAATATTATTTCAAAATGATACGTTTTAGAATTTATAATCGACATATTTTATATACCTACTATTAAAATCAACTTGTGATTTATTGTTAAAGATAGGTAATATGTAGATCTAGATTTCTATTAGGATAGATTTTTGATAAGTAATTATACATAATTTATATCATTAATTTATTCAAAAAGCTAAGGCGGACCACGCGAGGACGTGTGTTTGTAATCATTGCAGCGGTCGGTAGGATTATTTATCGAAGTGATTAAAGATGGGTACATCTTTATTCACATATACTATACATTATAAAATAGGAGATGTGGCTTGTTCACAAGTATTTCTTTTTTCGTTTCGAACAAAAATAATCGTCGACTGGCAGCGTCTTAAGGATTTAATCAAGATAAATTAAAGACAGAAACACGATTGGTGAAACTTTTCTCGATAGATTTATTTTCCAAAGTTGGCTCTTCAAAAACACTAGTTTCGTTTTTAATCAAAACTATGAATAGTTAAATGTTTTTAGCGTTCCGTACCCAAAGGGTAAAATCGGAACCCTATTACTAAGACTTCGCTGTCCGTCCCCTTAAATAAATATTTAAGGGGGGCTCCCATACAACAAACGTGATTTTCGCATTCTAGCGCCATCTAGTTTCATTTGACGTTAGATTAGAGGATGTTAGACGTTAGAGGTATTAGAAAAGTACCTATAATACGTAGTGTATTATAGGTACTTTTCGCGGTCTCATGCGACCGCTCGGGATTTGAGAGGTAAGATGAATGAGGTTTGCGATTCCGCTGGCAGGTGGCGCTATTTTACTACTATCGGTAAAGTAAGTCGGTAAATAGGTGGTACTTCACATGATCGAATAAAAAGTTTGAAATTGAATTATTGAATTCATGTAGTTAGGTAAATAGGTAGGTACCTAGGTAGATATTATTAATTTCAAATTAATTTCGAGTTCGAATTCTGGCCGTGCATCAATGGATATTTCTGTTCGAAAAATGTACCTACACGTGTTTATAACAGTGAAGGAAAACATCGTGAGGAAACCTGTTAGTATTCTTGAAAGCGGCGACGGGCTTGCAACCTGTCACGTGTGGAATGCTAACTACGTAGTTAGGTAAATAGGTAGGTTACGAGATATTATGAATTATTTTTTGTTTCTAGGGTTCCGTACCTAAAGGGTAAAAAACGGGACTACTAAGACACCGCTGTCCGTCTGTCTGTTACCAGGCTGTATCTCGTGAACCGTGAATGCTAGACAGTTGAAATTTTCACAGATGATGTATTTCTCTAAAAACAGCATAAAATAAATATTTAAGTGAGACTCCCGTACAACAAACGTGATTTTTTGCTGTTTTGATAATAGTACGGAACCCTTCGTGCGCGAGTTCGACTCGCACTTGGCCGGTATTTTTTTTATATAATCCGTTAGATAATCATACTACATAAAATAAAAAACAGTTTTTTTTATTTGATGGTTTTCAAGATAATGCATTTTTATCACATTTTCCGTCTTATCCGAGTAGACTCAGCCACAAAACGTCAAAAATTTCACTTATCACCTTAACAACTAGTTTGGTAACATTGAAACAGCATTAGGGGTGTTACCTGGCATGCCATTGTCGCTGAGACATCACTTCACTCGTTAGCTGGCCGTTATGGTAATGGCTACGAGCAGGCGCCTACCGCCTCTTACAATATAATAGCATCGTAGATTACATTTAACTCGATCCATGTCACCTAAGTGACTATTTTTTTAGGGTTCCGTACTTAAAGGGTAAAAACGGGACCCTATTACTAAGACTTCGCTGTCCGTCTGTCTGTCCGTTTGTCTGTCCGTCTGTCTGTCCGTCTGTCTGTCCGTCTGTCTGTCCGTCTATCTGTCTGTCCGTCTGTCTGTCCGTCTGTCTGTCACAGGGCTGTATCACATGAACCATGATAGCTAGACAGTTGAAATTTTCACAGATTATGTATTTCTGTTGCTGCTCTAACAACAAATACTAAAAACAGAATAAAATATATATTTAATGGGTGCTCCCATACAACAAACGTTTTTTGCCGTTTTTTGGTATGGTACGGAACCCTTCATGCGCGAGTCCGACTCGCACTTGGCCGGTTTTTTTAGTTACACTTGCTTTATTTTTGTAGTAGGTATCTATAATAAAGTCAGCCCTGTACAAAGGAAACTTATAAATACTTTACGTGTAGACTTTGCTGTAAGATTGTTCGATAAATAAATTTTAATCATCATTAAAGATCTTACATTAGATTTTCCAGTCTGCATGACGAATTTGATTGAGGCTTTTGAAAATTCCACGTCGTATCACAAGCCATCGCAACAAAACACTCTGGTGTGCATGTGCATGTTACCATAGTATAAAATAGATCTGATATCAATCAGGTGCATTACAGACACACCACATAATTATGTTTCTACAATCGCTTTCTGTCCGAAGTCAAAAGAGGATGTTAAAACTACAAAGTGATCTTTTTGTTATTGACACAATGAAAATGTCAGCCTTTATGACGTCGAAAATTGCCGACTTGTTTGTGTTTGGCGTGTTTTAAAAATACTTTATCTGATCAGAGCTATTGTACTCTTTGTGGGATCATGTTTTTTATGAAACGTTCAAAAATATTATTACCATGCCGTAAAGGAGTAAGAGAGGTGATTTTATTAGTTCGGAATAAAGCGGATGATTGCTATCCGTACAATCCGTGCGCGCCGATATGCCCGCCGTGCCCTCCGTACCCGCAGTGCGCGCCTCCACCGTGCCCACTCTATCCACCCTACTATTGCTGTCCGCGAACAATGTACGACGTCAAGTTCGTGTACATCAACGACAAGCCTCCCAGAACTACTATGAAAGACTTCTTCGATCGCGCCGCCCAAGTAATATTCTGGACCGAACTAGCCCGAGGTTAGCTCTTGTTTTATTTTATTACGGTTCGAGAAAATTCTCGGAAAATACGCCGACTTAACTAAATCGCGCCACGCTTCGGTTGCCTTTTGGTGATTTTACCTGTGTATGTGTACTTGTACCCTTGACACGAGCAATTCACCCTTCTCTATGACCAAATATAAGTATTTGCGCTACTTGCTACCTTGCTACTAAATAGTTGTTAGTTCGTCGAAGGCCATTATTGTACGCGTTTGTCAATGTTGGAACAATACGGAGGGTTCCGACCTATTTAATTCCGTTATTTATTTATTGATAAAGAAACAATGCCTTACTTTTCTTCGTTGTCATTAAATATTAAAGTTGTGTGTACCCAAGGTAAATTAAGCTTAACTTCTTGAGTTCAATGGTTACAATATTCAGAACGTAATAATACAAACTCTCTTTGATAGATTTATTAAAGTTTCATCGAATAGTATTTTGAGTCTGAGCGGCTGGTACTCAGACAGTATCTACAGGCAACTGAACATGCAAATAACTTTAGTTTCTTCATCTTTTAGTTCAAGCAGTGCCAACTTTGGCAACGTTTATTTTCATATTTACGGCGAGACTTGAATAATAATTCTGTGCTCGTTAGCTGTTGTGGAATTGAAGTTGCTATTGGATACGGAAATTCCAATCACGCTAGTATATTTTGTTTGATGTGTATTGTATTTGACTGCATAACTTACTCGTATTTTCGACAATCCAATTTTTTTTTCATGAATTTGCACCAATCCTTTACGTAGCTGTGAAACCAATAAGCATGACCTATACCTAACAAGATACTGTATCCAACGCACAATATTGACTTTATTGGTTGTAGGTTTCGCCGTCACACTGGGACACATGTTCAAGGAGCCGGCTACGATAAACTACCCGTTCGAGAAAGGTCCACTCTCGCCGAGATTCCGCGGTGAGCACGCTCTCCGGAGATACCCTTCGGGAGAAGAGCGCTGCATCGCCTGCAAATTATGCGAAGCCATCTGCCCCGCTCAGGCCATCACCATAGAGGCGGAGGAACGCTGCGATGGATCCAGGCGCGCAACCCGTTACGATATCGACATGACCAAGTGTATATTCTGTGGCTATTGTCAAGAAGCATGCCCCGTCGATGCCATTGTCGAAGGACCTAACTTCGAATACAGCACGGAGACGCACGAGGAGCTACTCTACAACAAAGAGAAGTTGCTCTCGAACGGGGATCGCTGGGAGCCCGAGATAGCGAGCAACATCAAGGACAATCACCTTTATCGTTAGATTTAATTTTGGCTTATAGACAATTTTATTGTACCGGGAAAATACCCAATTACGTTTTCGACGGAAATGTAAACATCGTTTGTGAATAAATTGAAGTAAAATCATGACTGACAACGATAAGTTTCCTAAACCAACGTAGTTATTATTATTCATTCTGCGCCCGAGCCTCAAATTGAATTTTAACTATGGGACCTGATAGATGTTATCGAATTCCAATTTGAAAAGAAAATAATCATGTTTGCTTAACGAATCTGGCTGATCGCATTTCAAGTACATATAATTTTATCGATATTGAATTAATTTTTATATAGAAAAAATATTTTGCTCGCTTGGAAAAAAGCATCGGAGGTGTACAACATTCACATCATTTTGCATCCGATGAAAAAATAAAAACTCGTATTTTTATCGCATTTTTCACTCGGGTTTTATAGTGTACGGAATGACTCTGAGGCGATTCCGTATATACGTTTTATTATATCTATGTTAGTAATAAAAAAACTACATGATTATAATTTTTAAAAAGTATAATCCATAAATACATAGTTTGGCACCAAGCCGTTTTTGTTGCCTATTCTACTAGGCTTTATTGCGAGGCACTAAGTCATCTTTGTGGATTATTGAACCAATTAGCGACCCGCCTCGGCTTCGCACGGGGGCAATGCTGATACCAAATATACTACATAATGTCTTTATAATATACTAGCGACCCTCCCCGGCTTCGCACGGGTTTAATACATATAAACCTTCCTCCTGAATCACTCGTATCTATTAAAAAAAAACCGCATCAAAATCCGTTGTGTAGTTTTAAAGATATAAGCATACATACAGACGCGGGAAGCGGGAAGCGACTTTGCTTTATACTATGTAGTGAAAACGTTACAAATAAATAAAAATGGTTATTGTGGGTTATCCTAAAGAGATAGACTTTATATCATCGCGGACTTTTTTGTAAACGTTTAAAGATGTCCACTACTGTAGTACATTATTTTGATATATTATCTCTCAGAGTTCAGCCAGCGTTTGCAATGTAAGCGCAAAAAATGTGTTTATTTACGACATCACATTAGAAGCCTCTAAAATTATCAGTGTTTCTCTTCTATATTATGCGTGTATTATATATACCTAAAAACCATCCTCTTGAGTTATTCTATCTATTAAAAATACCGCATCAAATGCGTTGTGTAGTTTTAAAGATCTAAGCATACATAGGGACAGACAGACAGCGGGAAGCGACTGTTTTATACAATGCAGTGATTGTTAAATAAATTAATCAGACAAATTAGTAAAAAGTACTAATTTGTCGTTCTATAAAACTTTAAAAGCTACGTATTACTTGCATTTGTCTTGACTTTTACAATTTGTGAGAATGCTCGTATGTTGGATTCTTCCTTTTAGGGTTTCGTACCCAAAGGGTAAAAACGGGACCCTATTACTAAGACTTCGCTGTCTGTCACAGGGCTGTATCTCATGAACCGTGTTAGCTAGACATGAAATTTTCTCAGATTATGTATTTATGTTGCTGCTATAACAACAAATACTAAAAACAATAAAATAAATATTTAAGTGGGGCTCCCATACAACAAACGTGTTTTTTGCCGTTTTTATAGATAATGGTACGGAACCCATCGTGCGCAAGTCCGACTCGCACTTGGCTGGTTTAATTTTAAAACATGTTCGTAAATATTGAAGTAAAGGCAACACGTACATCAAGAGGTTATACTTATAGATATGAGTTATATTGAATAAAAGGAACAGTCATATATGTATATAACTCGATTGAAAAACAAACATACATAAATTATTGTTAGGGGTATTTGGGAACATCCTCAGAGACTTTTGCTTGTATAATGTTACTATGAATATTATATTATAGATTGATATTACTTATTAGGATGCGATGTGTCGATTGGTTTCTAGGTATCGTTCGTAATATTACCTCTGACAGATTAGGTACCTATTTGTGTTCGTCGTTTTGTAAAACGCACGTACTGTTTCTGAGATTCAGATTATATGTATATATATATATTTATATACAATAATTGTTCGTTTAAAGGTATTAAATAGATAGATAGATGTAGATGCTAGTACCATCCTGCAGTCACGCACACAAAAGCGCGTGTCTATACACATCACAACTTCACTGTTCACCCGCCTTCGTGAGATAGAACAACAGTGATGGAAAAAAAATGGTATCCCCGGTACAAAATTACTATGAATATAGAAGTTAGTTTAAGACGCAAACACATTAACACTGTTTTCGTTGGTTCAGTTGAGTCCAGCTCAGGGGGTCATATTTTAGTTTTAAATCACGACGATGCGCTGACTCAGCCGCAGTTTGCACTGTTGTATCAAACAGCTAGTCCATTTCACATTTTAATAAAAACCGGGCAAGTATGTTTCGGGCCACGCGCAATGTAGGGTTTTGTAGTTTACACAGCTAACAACTACTTAGTAGGGGAGGTACCCTAGAAAAAAAACCTAAATTTTTTTTCTACGTCTTTGTCGACGTCACTAATTTGTATATTCATGCCAAATTATAGCTTTCTAGCACTTAGATTCTCTGAGCTAAGCTACAGACAGACGGACGGACGGGCGGGCGGACATGGCAAAACTACAAGGGTTTCTTGTAGACTACGAAACCCTAAAAAGTATATACAGTCCACATAACAATTACATACAATGTAGTTACCTACGGGAAACACTTATAATGCTAAGCGAGTACTTTCATCCGGCGAAAGTCTTCTTTAGAACTTTTTCAGGCTCTTGGAGCCTGTTCTAACAGAGATTGAAGTGAAATAATAAACAAAAAATAGATTTTTTGTACAAAAATAGACTTCTATACATATAATAAAACTGTAGAAGAGTTCAATTCTGTACATTGAATAAAAACTAAAAGAAATACCCGTAGGGGTCTTTATACAAGTAACACAAACCAAAAAAAAACATTTTGAAATTTTTGTCTGTCTGTCTGTCTGTTGTCAGGCTTTCACGCAAAAACTACTGGACAGATTTTTATGAAACTTTTTTTGTTATGTAGCTATTAGTCTTCGGCAACATATAGGCTATAATTTATTTTGAAGATTGTAATACCAGATGTGAAACTATCTGTCCCCCAGCGAAGCAGGCACGGGTCAGCTAGTTAGAAAATAAATCTATTGAGAAAAGTTTCATCAATCGTGTTTCTGTCTTTAATTTATCAAGATTATATCCTAAGTTATCTTTGTCATAAGAAAACAAAACTATGTTTTGCGGTTATTGAGAAAAAACGATTCTGCATTTATCAAAAGCATTTATTACTCGCCTCCAGACCTGATCAACGTATTTTCGCAGTTAAATGTAATATGCCAGTAATAAAAAGATCAGCAGATAAATCAATTTTCAATGTATTTGAGAATGATACCTACACGTACTTGAAGTATGTTGGAATTTTGCGAATATTTTATGGGTTATCTCTGTCAACCCTTTACATTCCTTCTTCGTTTTTTGGGGACGTTTTTCGTTATACATTATATATCCTATGTCACTATTCTTAGGTATCACAACGAATCTATGACTTATTTATTATAATGTTTCGAAAACAGGGATGTTCCATAACATTATACGTAGGTACTTGTACAAACACTACAATTATTTTTAGTAGGCTCTTGATAAAAGAAAATGGTTTTATTACTCTTTAGATGCTCGCTTTGGAGTCGTTCGGGTGTACTGATGAAGATAAGAAAATTTTTGATACCTAAGGTTAAGTTATTGCAATTGTCGTAAGCATCTCTAATTTTTTGAAAATAAAATTTGACCTAAGCTACTCTCTGATCTAAAGTAGATTTTGATAGGTGCAAGATTTTTTTAAATGCCGTTCGCGCGTGATGCTATGACCAAGGGAAATAGGGATTCATTTTTATATATATAAGACTAGCTGTTCCAACAGAAGTTGTCCTGTCAAATTCATATTTTTCCCTAAGAACCTTCTCCTGACACTAACGATTACAACAAAAAAGGAATTAGCAAAATCGGTCTAGCCGTTCACGCGTGATGATATGACCAAGGGAAATAGGGATTCATTTTATATATAAATAAATAAATATTGGTGGACTTTACACACAACACCATCTAGCCCCAAACTAAGCAAAGCTTGTACTATGGGAACCAGATAACTGATAGAATACTTATTTTACTTTTGTTTTTGTAAATACATACATAATATACATAGTAACACCCAGACACAGAACAAACATCTATGTTCATCACACAAATGTTTGCCCTGGGTGGGGATCGAACCCACAACCTACAGCGTAGAAGGCAAAAATAAAAGGTAATTACGTGATAAACACCCGTGTTAAAATCTATGGTTATGTCTACTAATCACGATAGTTTGAAAAATAATAAGATATTTTTCATTATAGTAGATGTTTAGATTGGCGCTGAAGATCGAGGGCTCGTTCTGAGCTAGCTATTAAGAGCTAGCTGGGCAGTGGGCAACGGGAGCCTAGGTCATTCGTTAGGTAAATGCGCTGGTAAAAGGTCGTTAGGGGCAGCGACATCGCCTCCGTGATGCCGGCATTTAATGACCTCGATTACTGAAATTAAACTGGAATTGCTTTTTTAAGTTCACTGTAAATTAAGCATTAATCCACCTTTAGATTTTTCTCAATCTTTATGGAAGCAACCGATTTCTTCACACGACTGCCAGCTTCGAAAATGTGAGATTAGCTCTACGTTTTGCCAAGTATTTACCATGAAATAGAATGAAATGGTAATTATGAATGTATGAAAAAATATATATTTTATTTGCGAGAATTATGGGCTGGGTCAAATATAAAATTAGTAGGCACTGTAGTTTCACATATTTCAACACATTGGCATGCAAATTGGGATAAATTTCACTTATTATCAGAATCATGTTATTTCAATATTTTCTATGAATAATTTAAAATTCAATTTCACTAGTTTTATAAATTACAAACGATGTGAATATATTAAACTTGTATTTTAATGTTGATAATGTGCTATGACGTAGATAGGATATAATCACTACATAGTATAAAGCAAAGTCGCTTTCCGCTTCCCGCGTCTGTACCTATGTATGTATGTTTGCTTATATCTTTAAAACTACACAACGGATTTTGATGCGGTTTTTTTTAATAGATAGAGTGATTCAGGAGGAAGGTTTACATGTATAATAACATGCTACCCGTGCGAAGGCGGGGCGGGTCGCTAGTAAGGTATAATTTATAATTAAGTAAGAATAACAGGGTAATCCTCTCGTAGACACCCATTCCTGTATATTATAGAACTAGCCGACCCGTGACAGACGTTGTTCTGTCAAATTTCAATAATCGAATAGAAAAGGCTGAATGTTTTTAGTCTGTGATGATGTCAGATTTGTTGCACACCAACGCCATCTATACCAAAATCATCTCTTTTGCGTTTTTTTATCATTTTGGGGATGTTTTTCATATTTTAAAGTAATCTATGTTTTATTCTGGCATTATATCTACATCTACAGCAAATTTCAACTTAATCCGTTTTGTCGTTGAGGCCTGATTGAGGCATAAACATACATACAAACTCACAAACTTTCAAATTTATAATACTATTAGGATTTTCTCAGACTACAGTCAAACGTAAACGCAATCATTTAAACCACGGATACACTAAGAGACATTTTGTCCCCCTATGTAACGCTGCAACGTTGCACAGTATCCCGCAACATGCCCCGCAACATTTTATGTGACGTGCTGGTACACCTTCTCGGGCGACAATCTAGAGTAGAGTCAGTATAAGTTTGCATGGTGTCAAAATCGTTCTTAGTTTCGTTTGTTACCAACAGAATCGACACCAAAATGTATCATCACTACATAGTATAAAGCAAAGTCGCTTTCCGCTTCCCGCGTCTGTATGTATCTCTGTATGTATGTTTGCTTATATCTTTAAAACTACACAACGGATTTTGATGCGGTTTCTTTCAATAGATAGAGTGATTCAGGAGGAAGGTTTATATGTATAATAACATGCTTAATATATTAGAGAACCACTGATAATTTTAAGATTTCAAATCAGCGTGCCTTTTTTTTTTAATTTTAAATGCTGTTAACGTGTTTACAAAGACATTCTGTAATATATTTTGGTATCAGCTTTGCACCCGTGCGAAGCCGGGGCGGGTCGCTAGTATAGTAATATTCTGCCTCAATGTACGAAATTACGAAACCTCGGGGCAAACGCGTGCGCGCCTCACTTTGTAAATAAACTGCTTATTCAATATTCGTAGCTAATTACGCCAAATAAACCAAAATGTTTTTTCAACTTCCCTGTTGGTTGAGAGAAAGCGAAGTATTATTTAGATGATCGGTTAATTAAAGTCCAATCTAAATATATTAGGGTATCGCATCGTTTCATCGCATTTTTTGGCCTACCTATCTTAGCCTAGCCACATTCCCTAAGGGTCTGCGCACACAGACCACACCGCATACGCGACAGCTACAAAATGCCCCAACCGAGCGAGTGGACTCCAGTTTTCATATCTATATATATATATATATATATAAGGCAATATTTTATATAGACTTGCCGCACACAGTGTCGCCCGTCGGCACCAGACGCCAATGAGTCGCCGCTACGCTCATTCTGTGGTCACTAGTCACTACCGACGATATAATAGCATACACATAAGTGGCTGTCGCGCGCTTTAGCTGCTTTTGTAGCCGCTTCCAGCTTCAGGTGGTGGCGTTTGTGGCTATGGCTCGTGCACTAATTAAGATCCAAAAGCGTTGGTTAGAATTTCTAAGGTATCAAAAATAGTGAATAAAAATGTGCGGAATAGCTTGCCTTATCATACTGCGGTACAAGTTGTTAGGAGACCCTTAGCTTCTTGAAGTGCTTCTGTTTCTTTCTTGAAGCTTCTTAAAAGTCTTCACGCTACTTCAAAACATCATTATCACACTTGGCTTATACTCAATCAGTTTCATACATTCAAATCTAGCTAAATTAATTGAATCTAAACATCAATTATAATGTGTGTCTCTCAACGTTGAGATTAAACCTAATGGACCTAAAACAAACCTAACAAATACATTAATCTAGGTCGACACTCCAAATACTCCCGTCAGCATTCACTATCACCACTGGAAATATGACAGGTCATATCTCTACCAATGCTGCCAATGAATCACCAAAATGGAAGCATGATGGACTGACCGCGAGTCTACGGTAGTGACGTGCAATTAGCTCGTGTCGTGCCCAACGTGACATTGTTTTTCTGCATCTGAATTTCAGAGCATCGTACATCAGATAACGAGGCGAATATAAGCATTGGATTGGACAGTAAACACCGATGAGTGTTAAAGCACCGTCAAGCGAGAGTCGCACACGCGTGGCGAAGGTTTTCCGTACCGCTTTTTTTACGAATAATTTCTGTTTTCTATGAGTTTTTAGATTTTCTGTAAAAAATTTGTTAATCTATGCATATTCCGTGCTGTAGGCCGTACATCCCGGATTTTTTTAGTACGAAGATTTTTATGCGCACTGACACGTGCTCAAAATAGTAAAGGTAAACGTGGGGAAATCTCTCTTATATAAGAGTCGACGGCGACGGGCTTGCAACCTGTCACGTATGGAATACTGACAACTGCAAAATTAGGCATGTGCCACATTTAATGAATAAATAAATAAAATAAATATTGGCGGTCTTTACAGACAACGCCATCTAGCCCCAAAACTAAGCAAAGCTTGTACTATTGGAACCAAATAACTGATAAAATACTTATATATTTATATTTTTTTGTAAATACATACTTATTATTGTACATAGTAACGAACAACAGACACAGAACAAACATCTATGTTCATCAATGTTTGACCGTGCTTTTTTAAACATCTTAAGGCCCTGTATGTCGACGAATGCTCTTTTTCGAAACGAAAAAAGAAATTCTTCTGAACAAGCCACATCTCCTATAATGTATAGTATATGTGAATAAAGATGTACCCATCTTTAATCACTTCGATAAATAATCCTACCGACCGCTGCAATGACGAAAAACACACGGCACCATGGGCACCATGGGCGGCGTAATCCTACCGACCGCTGCAATGACGAAAAACACACGGCACCATGGGCACCATGGGCGGCGCATGGTCCGCCTTTGCTTTTCGAATGAATTAATGATATAAATTATGTATAATTACTTATCAAAAACCCATTCTAGTAGATATCTAGATCTACATATTACCTATCTTTACCAATAAATCACAAGTTGATCTTAATAGTATATCAAAGTATTTCGATCATAAATTCTAAAACGTATCATTTTGAAATAATATCTTTATCGTGAAAAGTTTCTGCTATTTGGGGGCACGGCAGTGCCCCCGCCAAGTCGAGCGCGAAGCAAACACTGCCGTACCATCCTTTACTGGAACCATTTCGCCGCATTTTCAGGCCCCTATTTGAGAACCTCTGGATAAGACCAGAACGCTGAAATTTTCGTCATCCAGTAAGCCATAATCACATACTTAAAATCCAAAATTTCAAGTCTGTAGGTCATTTAGTTACGAAGTTAAGCGAAAGCAAAGTTTCGCATTTTAGACAGACACTCACTCACTCACTCACTCACTCACTCACTCACTCATGATCATCAGAATAGAACTAGTACTTCCCATAAACTCAGAGAGCTGAAATTTGGTACAGAGTTAGGGTTTAATGGCCACATAAAGGGAAAACCATAAAAACTAGGATAATCGAAGATCTGGAGTACCTGGTGACCCTGATAAGAAAACACAAGAGCCTAACCAAACTATTAGAGATCGACATACCGCCTTTACAAAAAATATTCAACTACTGGACCGATTTGAAAAATTCTTTCACCATTAGAATCCTACATTATCCCTGATGAACATAGGCTATAGTATATTTTGAAAAATATTAGGGATCCGTATGAAAACATCGATAATGTAATCCAAAGTGTGAAAAAATTTAAAAAAAATCCTTATATTGCGTTTGCTGCGGAAATTATTGACAATAGAGCAAAGTAATGTAGTACAGTTTTAAAGAGGACATCAATATCTACAAAAAAGTATGCAATACTATATGTCTAACTATTAGGGATCCGTATGAAAACTTCGATAATGTAACCCAACGTGTGAAAAAAACCCAAAAAAATCCTTATATCGCGTACTCTGCGGAAATTGTTGACAATAGAGCAAAGTGATGTACTACAGTTTTAAAGAGGACATCAATATCTACAAAAAAAGTCTGCGATACTAAAAGTTTTATTAGGGATCCTTATGAAAAATTCGATAATGTAACCCAAGGTGTAAAAAAATTACCTATAATATCATTATTACATCCGTGCGACGCCGGGGCGGACTGCTAGTACGCAATAAAATTAAAGGAAAACTCTGGTTAAGACTAGACTGGCTTTTATACTTACTTATACTTACAAGTTTACAAGAAGAAATAGTCGAACGATTAACTTTATTCTACTCGAACATTACACAAATTGAATAAACAAATTAACAAATTAAATAAACTAAAATATTAATTTCGCTCAAAATTAAGAGTGGCGGTGATACCCGCACACGTCGCTGGATGGCGCTGACTGTATTTTAAACGCGCTTACGATTTGTTTTATAATAAAAAAACTACTCATAAAAAGAAAAAAAACTGTGTCAAATAAGAAAATCTAATAAAATAAATCAATAAGCCCACGTTTCTACAAAAAGAAGTGAAATCCCACCAAAAACATTCTGTAAAAAACTAGCCAAGTCTCGATGGAGCTGCTTGTTTATCTCTAAAAAGTTATGAAATCTAGACAAAGTCGTGTCAAGTCTGAGGTTCTTTACTGAGATTTCTTTATTATTATAGAATGTTATGTGACTTGGCCGTTGAAGAGTACATAAGGGTACAAAACCAGGTGCTCCATGACACCATTGCACCAATCTGTCGCCAGAACCGCTACCCATTAACGATGGAAAATTGCCACTTAGAAAACGTTGATTCAATAACCAGTCAATTGTAGGCTTAATAATACTTATGTAAAGGCGAGCCTGAAACAAACAGTATAAAAAATACGTCTATTTTATGTTAGATCGGTGGTCGATTTGACGCTCCAAAAAGAAGACAGCAGAAGTCAGCATTGTCAATGCTGAATGCATGTGTTGCACGATCAACAACAGCCTAAAATAAGACACTAGCGTCCAATTACCAATACCTGTATTGGCTATTATCTCGCTTAACAAACATAGGTAGTTACAACAGATATAACATTACGTGTAAACAAAATTGACTTGTACCCACTAACGTATAAAGAATGTTCAACGGCCAAGTCACACAACATTCTATAATAATAAAGAAATCTCAGTAAAGAACCTCAGACTTGACACGACTTTGTCTAGATTTCATAACTTTTTAGAGATAAACAAGCAGCTCCATCGAGACTTGGCTAGTTTTTTACAGAATGTTTTTGGTGGGATTATGTTTTCAGCTTAATAGAAATCTAGGTAGGAACCTGAAGTAATATATTTATAAAAATAGGAGATGTGGCTTGTTCAGAAGTATTTCTTTTTTCGTTTCGAAAAAGAGCAATCGTCGACTTACAGGGCCTTAAACATCTTTATGGGTCTGAGCCATGAAAAAAACAAAAGTCAAGTCAAAAGGTTCACTTTAAACGCCTTAGGAGCTAGGTGAAGCTACGCCAGTTTCTCGCCACCAAGCCTAGAAGAAGCTCTGAGAAGATGTCTACCATAAGTACCTTATCTACATGGGGATTACATGATTCTACTTTATTAATTAAAATTATTTTTTTACTACTTACATCACTTGCGATCACCTATCATTATTCTACAGTTAACCCAACTGGATTAGCGTCTGGATCATTTTGAAATTTATGATAGTAACACATCGTCGAAATTCAACTGAAATCGGAACGAACCCCGACGGCTCCACTTATGACGGCTGCACGGTGGAAAACCTGTCCGTTTTCGACTGTCTGTTATATTGATGGAGATAATTGGAATTATTTTGCCCAAGCTGTTGCCTACACTGGTTCGATGTCTCTATCTATATAAAATAGAATCACGACTATAATCCCCAAATACGGTAGATATCCTATCGAATCTTTGCTCAGATCTTTAAAGATGTCTAAAGGGGTAGTCAGAAGGATGTCCAAATATTACATTTTGGCACATGCCCACATTTTGCAGTAGTTAGCATTCCATATGTGAGCCGTTGCTCCGTTGCTGCGTAAAATAAGGACAAATCAACAAACTAATACTTTCGCCTTTATAATAAATAAGTTTTTTATTGAAAAATATTTTTCGATGCTTTTGTAAAATCATTTATACCATTGAGCACCATTGCGCGATCAACTGACACATCTTATAACATTGTCATCGGAACTTGACAAGTATGCAATGTTTTTATTCAATCGAAGTATTTACTAAGGAGTTCCGTTGTGTCTGTTGAACAGCTCCTGACAATAAATATCATCAGTCCAACTCGCTGTCACCATATTATTGCATTGTCACCGAAGTTACATAAGTATACCAAATTGCAGCTCAATCGGTTGAAGATAACTGCTTCAAAATTGAGTTGCAAGATTCCACCTAAACAAACATAGTTACATACATACATTGCAAGTTAAATAAAAGCTTTTAAAAATAAAGATTGTTTCTACTGCTTTCCTGTATTAATCGTACATATATGAGTAGATTTATTCTAATTTATGCTAATAAGTTGGTGACATGTTAGGTGATGCTATCTCGGTTTAGCTTCCAATATTGCTGCTCTAGATTCACGCTTCTATTTGTGTTGCGAGACCCAATTAAACATAACTAAAGATTTTGACACGGGTCTTTATCACGTAATTACTTTTAATTTATTTTCCCAACGTTTCAACTATGTTACAATAGCAATTGTCGCGGACAGACTTTATAAAACTTATAAATAACCCTACAATACATTAAAACCCTACAATAAGTGCATTCATTAATGATTTGAAACCTGATAGAAGCACGTACTCGTACTATGCAATCATGCCGTTAACGAACCTAAAATTGTTGGAGTATGGCAGTCAAAAAGCCATATCTGCCCACACTTAAATTTAATATTTTAATAGAACTTGTAACTGGGCTTTTGACCTGCGTACTCGTAAAAAAAGTGGCGATACTGTCTCTGTGATAAAGCGTAAGCGGGTGCGGTGAAACTTTTTCTTTAAGTTGAGCCACAAAGTTGCTAGTTATAACTAGTCAACTGTATTAAATAAATATAAAAATAAGTATTTATGGTCAAATTTAAAAATGGCATTTATTTCAATAAAATCACAAGGATTACTTTGAAACGTCTTAAGAGCTTGGTGAAGCTACGCCTGTTCCTCGTGCCAAGCCTAAAATAATCAGGCAACAAGGTCATTTCATACATCGCCATCTTACTGATAGAGTACTGATAGATTTTTTTTTGTAAATACATATTATGATACCTAGAACACCTATTATGTAACTGTATCAATACCCGCCTTCATGAGATAGAACATTCTATCTCACAATGGCAGGTTGTGTGTGTAGCGCTCACTATCGTATTAGTCGCAGTCACGCACACAAAAGCGCGATCAACCCGCCTTCGTGAGATAGTCGAGTAAGTTAGAACAACTAACTGTACCTGTTGTTCACAGCACTGTCATCAATATAATAATACTAATTACTAAACTTAACTTGAGACTTGAATTGTTTTTGGATATATAAAAAAATAGGACCACACCTGTAATACTAAAGTACGGTAAACATCCTCTCAGATCTCCAGGTGTTTAGATCCTTGAAGATGGCTAAAGAGGTTAGTCAGAGGCACGTCCAAACATTAGGTACATTTGCCAAAAACCCACATTTTTCAGAAGTTAGTATTCCACACGTGGCAAGCCAGTCGCCGCTTATAAGTATACTATAACTGGTTTCCTCGCGATGTTTTCTTTCACCTTTATCATTTTTCGAACCGAAAAATTCATGCATGATACACGGCCGGGATTCGGACCCGAAAAATTCATGCATGATGAACGGCCGGGATTTGGACCCACAACCTTCGTATGAAAGTCGGGGTACCTCCCACTTGGCCAACACGTGTTTCAGTTTACCCCCTTTTTCTTACAGAAAGGATAACAGAGTGGCATTGTTTCCCAAAAAATAATACACTTGCACACACGATTTTGCTCGTACTCGTTATTGCCAAAACCAAATTTAATATTTGACCTGATAGGATCTAGGGTTGTTTATTTCTATCTCTCTCTCTGATCTTGTATACTCGCTTTCGCTTCTTTGTGATTTAGCAGCCTTAGAGCCGTGGAAAGAGCTATGAGTGCCGGAAACTCCTTAAGTAGGCACGATGCTGACCGCTGATATTGGGCCGTTTAGGGTTAGAGCTACACCTTTCTGTGTGGAACGAGTGATAATATAAAAGTAACATAAATTGTCCTGAACTCACACTAGGATTTGTTGTGTCGTGGGTATCAGGAACTACGAGTACTGCAACACTCTGGGTTTTAAACAAATATCTGCAAATCATGCAAGAATTTGTCCAACGAATCAAAACAGCACCTTTTGCGTCTCAGCCAAAAAATCGGCTGTAAAGCCACTGGTTTTTTTAGCGTCATTGCTGGTCATTAGTGTCTAAATTCTCCCAGGTTCCTAAGTATTTAAATGCTACTCCAAATTTAGGTTTCATACCAAAAACTAACACCCAACATAAATAGTCCTGACCCCTCACTACCCTTGTTAGTTGTTTCCAGCCGACTTCAAAAATCTAGGAGGCTCTAGTTTCGGTTGTATATTTTATTCACATTTTGTTTTTATTCTATGTATACGAAATCCCCGCCAAATATAAAAAACCGGCCAAGTGCAAGTCGGACTCGCGCACAAAGGGTTCCGTAATATTATCTATAAAAACGTCAAATAAATCACGTTTGTTGTTTGTTAGCTCCATTTAAATATTTATTTTATTCTATTTTAAATTATATTTTTATAGCGGCTACAAAATTACGTCATCTGTGAAAATCATCATCATGTGACAGACGGACAGACGGCTCATAAGCTCATACGAACTTGTTACTTTATTTATATACCTAGTAAAAAATATCCAATCTCTTTTTACCAATGTTTATTTATGTTTACGTTGTAGTCTACAGTAGTGTAGACTATAGGTACTATTATATTTATACTATTGTGGTGCAGTAATGCCAAAAAGCCACGAGAGAAAAGCCACACGTCGGCGTATCTAATGCTAGTATTTACGAGTAACATTTTAGTATGCTTTGTAACAAGCTACGAAAACTTATCAATATAGTTTTATAAGTTTTATAGCCCAAATACCTACGGTAAGCTTGCAGAGCGTAAGTTCCTGCAAATCGTATTATTAGATATAATGACACAGGAATGTCCATGACCTGATTAGCATTATGGACTGCTTTCCATCCCGTAGAATTGCCAGGGGACACCATTTATTATTTTACGCGGCCACTGGCTCCACTGGGCTTACGTAATAAAAAAATGAGTTTAATTAAAAACTTAGGACAAACAAAAAGTCGACTAGGGTACCACTGGTTTGTTATGCTATGATTATTTCTTGGCCGATATTGAAAGTAGTGTAGGTATTCGTATTGTTAATACTGATCAGCATTGGGTAAACTGGTTCTTATTTTTGATAGCATGGAAAATGTGAGGCATAATGAACACTTCCCTTTTCCTCATATATTTGAACGATGACTGCCTTAGCTTATTTAGGTATCTACCTATAAACCGTTTTCATAGTACGTGAAGCTATCTCCACAAAAGACTGCAGAACGATATTTAGGCTTGAGGGATTAAATCGCTTCGGGGGCCGTAGTCTTGTAGGTACTTCGCAGATGACAATGTGAAAGGATATTTGTTTGTTGCCTGATTCTTCTAGGCTTGGTCGCGTGGAATCGGCGTAGCTTCACCTAGTTCCTAAGACGTTTCAAAGTGATCCTTGTGATTTTATTGAAATAAATGATTTTTGAATTTGAATTTGAATTTGAATTTACATTTACTTCCCCATGAGCTGTTGTATGGTTGTTGCATGGTCCTGTGTTGTCATACAACGTTCTGTGAAACCGCTCCTAAGAACTCTGCTCGATGACAATATACCCTTAACCATCAGCCTACAGTTTTAGGTTTCTTTGAATGAGTTGTAAAACTCGAAAGTACATATCTGAGTTTGTCTTCGCAAGCCTGTGCCATTTGAATATAGATTACACCTTACGTAGCATTTTCATTCATAAACTTAGAATGAACAGGCAAACTTTGATTAGATCTTTGCGGTACTTTTGAATCATATATAAAGTTGGCTCTACAACACTAATATGCACGCCACCATCCAACAATCAATGATTTGGAAAAATTTGGGCAAACATTTGTGTGATGAACATAGATGTTTGTTCTGTGTCTGGGTGTTACTATGTATATTATCACTACATAGTATAAAGCAAAGTCGCTTTCCGCTTCCCGCGTCTGTATGTCTGTATGTATGTTTGCTTATATCTTTAAAACTACACAACGGATTTTGATGCGGTTTTTTTTAATAGGTAGAGTGATTCAGGAGGAAGGTTTATATGTATAATACATGCATAATATAGTAGAGAAACACTGATAATTTTAGAGGTTTCTAATGTGATGTCGTAAATAAACACATTTTTTTGCGCTTACATTGCAAATGCTGGCTGAACCCCACGAGATATTTATATCAAAATAATGTACTACAGTATTGTACACCTTAAAAACGTCTACAAAAAAGTCAACGATGGTATTAGAAATGTCTTACGCACAGCGAAGCGGGCACGGGTCAGCTAGTTTATTTATATAGGTACATTACCTAATGTTGAATGTAGATTATTACATAACATTTGTGGCTAGAGTAGAAAGTACCTACCCACGTAACAGTAGGAATGTAGTAATTACATACTCTTTATATAGGGGATTACAACTGTAATCCCCTAGTACGGTAGACATCCTCTCAGATCGCCAGACGCTTAGATCCTTTTAATATGTCTAGTGGGGGTAGTCAGAGGCACGTCCAAACATTATATTTGGCACATGCCCACATTTTGCAGTAGTTAGCATTCCATACGTGACAGGTTGCAAGCCCATCGCCTATATACATACTCTTAGAGTAGGTATATAACTCCGGAGCAGACACAACCATAATTATAATTGTTCAAAAATTTATTTAAAATTCAATATTGTATTTTACTGGAAATTACTGAAAATATGAAAAAATATTTAGTCCTATTTTAAACAAGATTTATAAAAACATAAAAACAATTAACTAAAATATTACTAAAAAACAGTTCATTTTTATATAATTCGTTAGATAATCATACTAGCTAAATAAATTATAATTATTTGTGATGTTTTTCAAGTTAATGCAGTTTTATCACTTTTTCCTTCTTATCCGGGTAGACTCAGCCCATACAAAAAATCAAACATTCCACATATCACCATAACGGTAAAAATTGTTTACACTGCTAGCTTGACTAAAGCAATTTTAAAAATAGCAATAGCACCAATACCTTTAATTTTTTTATAGTGGTAGTACTACAAAAATAGAAGCTCGTAAACCAAAGATAGCCCATTTATAAAACGGGAAAAGCCCAACCTGGCTTTTGGTGTGGGAGTTATCTAAACCTATAGTGTATCTTTATAGGATACCTACCTACCAAATAACTACACTTATCAGGTAACTTATATCTACCTATTTCTTACACACGACTCCTTTACTACTTATTTACTATGTTCTACTTAATAATTTTTTATTTTGTATAAACTCAAGTGTTTATAACGACCACAGAAAAGAGGGGACTCTTCTAACACAGGTTATTATAACTTAACAGAAGAGATCCCAACCCTAATGATTGTACAACTTGTTTTATTGAATAAAAGATTTTTGATTTTGATTTGATCTAGGTAATGCTACCACCCACCATTGGTGGATCTGTCTGCCCGTCTGTCCGTCTGTCCGTCTGTCCGTCTGTCCGTCTGTTTTATTACCTAGGGGTGGTGCAAATCGCTTCTGCCACCCACTAAATGTAACGTTCAAAATGGGTTTACGATGAATGCATTTTATTTACGATTACTTCATATTTAATAGGTACACTTTATTGGAAATCAGTTTGAACGTAGCACGCGTATCTCAAACTAGTCGTTACAGACAGACAGACATTATTAGTATCATTATTCTTTGGTTTTATAATTATGTATTTTCTAATGTGGCTAATATAATGGAGTAACGCCCAATACATAAACTAGCAATCCGAAATTGCAAACCAATATAGAAAAATCGTAAAGCACGCAACGTTTACCAAACGGTGCACTAATTTTGAAAAGAAAATTTGATGATTTTTCACAAGTTTTTCCACCTTCCATTGTGATTTTCCATCTGAACAAGTATCTGAACACCTGGAGATCTATGTAGATAGCTACTGTACTTGGGGATCACAGTCGTAGTCCTATTTCATTGTTAGGGTTCCGTACCCAAAGGGTAAAAACGGGACCCTATTACTAAGACTTCGCTGTCTGTCCGTCTGTCTGTCACAAGGCTGTATTTCATAACCATGATAGCTAGACAGTTGAATTTCAAAGTTAAATTACACAGATTATGAAATATGCCTAAATATGCTGTTGCCGCTATAACAATGAATACTAAAAACAGAATAAAATAAATATTTTATTGGGGCTCCCATACAATAAAAATATGTTTTTTGCTGTGTTTTATAGATAATGGTAAGGAACCCTTCGTACGCGAATTCGACTCGCACTTGGCCGGTTTTTTTCAAATAAACAATTGACAGCAAACCCATAATTATGCTATAATAACATATCCGCAATATCAAGCAAGTTTCAATCAAATTTCTAGCGTTCATTTTGAAAGTCTTATTATATTATATTATAGTTATACTAGCGACCCGCCCCGGCTTCGCACGGGTAGCATGTTATTATACATATAAACCTTCATCCTGAATCACTCTATCTATTAAAAAAAACCGCATTAAAATCCGTTGTGTAGTTTTAAAGATATAAGCAAACATACATACATACAGACGCGGGAAGCGGAAAGCGACTTTGCTTTATACTATGTAGTGATTATGCAATCAGATTATAATCTATTGTTTGGCGGCGTTGCTGGCTTTAGCGTGGTTCGATCAAATGCTATTAAAAGCTCTGAAAGTGGCTACGATGGTATCTAATAATAGTTAGAACAATAGGTCGGTTGAACTTGTGTGAGCCAACGCAAGAGATAATGGTCATGGTATCTTTCCTTTATAACAGGAAGTCTTTTGGATAACATAACATTTCAGGCCACATAAAAGGCATTTTTTCCAGTCGCAGTCTTATAAAATAAAAACCGGCCAAGTGCGAGTCGGACTCGCGCACTATGGATTCCGTACCATTATCTATAAAAAACAACAAAAAAAACACGTTTGTTGTATGGGAGCCGCATTTAGATATTTATTTTATTCTGTTTTTAGTATTTGTTGTTATAGCGGAGCGCAGAAACACATCATCTGTAAAAATACAACTGTCTGATACAGCCCTGTGACAGACAAACGGACAACAAAGTCTTAGTAATAGGGTCCCGTTTTTACCCTTCGGGTACGGAACCCTACAAAATTTATATTTAATAGTGTCACGTCTGTAATCCAAAAAATCCCCAAGTAATTCTTTGAAGTTAAAGAGGAGCATTATGTGACAGATGGAATGCTTGGACATGGCTTTGTCTACCCCCATCGGTCTTCAAGGACCACAACATCTGAAAGGACCTTATTTAAAAAAAAATGCTTTGTTGCTTTGCTTCACACAAAACAATTACAACGAGTCGAATAAATCACTAACTACTCGTATAGATACTTCTCCACAATGTTCTGATTATGAGATCGATAGATCGTCGTCAGTCTATTGGGTATATAGGGTGTAAATCGTTCGTTAAAACACTCTAGACACGACTTAAAGAATCGGTTTGAAATGTCTAAATAACTATCTCATTTAAGTAAAAATAAAAACATGTATTAACTCTCTATTTTGAATAGAAATACAGCTAATTACCACGTTATTTTAATGGTAATTAGCCTTTTTTTTTAATTATTAACATCTTTATAGTTTACATTCTATGTAATATATAATGTCCATTATAAACAAAATAATAATAAGTAATGTAATATATCTATCAATTTTAAAACGGACACAATACTTAATATTGCATTTTTATTCAGTTCTGAGTAGACGAGAAAGTGAGTGAATCAAAACGTGGTAATAAAAAAGAATTAGGTCAGGTCAGTTTCCGAGAGTAAATATTAGTCTAAGTAAATATTAAATAAATAAATATTGATGGATATTATCACGCAGCGCCATCTAGCCCCAAACTAAGCAAAGCTTTAACTAAGAGAACAAGATAACTGAAGAATACTTAAATACTTTTTTTATAAATACATACTTATGATATACTAGCGACCCACCCCGGTTTCGCACGGGTAGCATGTTACATTATACATATAAACCTTCCTCCTGAAACACTCTATCTATTAAAAAAAACCGCATCAAAATCCGTTGTGTAGTTTTAAAGATATAAGCAAACATACATACATACATACGCGGGAAGCGGAAAGCGACTGCTTTATACTATGTAGTGATGATACAATATAACACCCAGATACAGAAAAATCACCTATGTTCATCACACAAATATTTGTCGGGTGGGGATCGAACCCACAACCTACAGCGCAGAAGACACTGTTACTACCAACTAAGCTGTGACCTATTTGTATCAGAAGATGTCATCAGAACTAATATTTCTGGATAACTATAGATTTTAATACGGGTGTTTATCACGTAATTACCTTTAATTTATTTTCTCGATGTTTCGGCTTAGACTCTACCACTCGGGTCGTGATAAACAGTCGGACACACGTGATAACCACACGTGTTAAAATCTATAGTTACGTCTACTAATCACGATAGTTTAAAAAATAATAACATTTCTGTAGATAAAAGTTCTTATGTTGTGATGTCTGTAGACACCCTTTACTATTAGTAGTGTTTGTAGCGTACCTATCTACTTGTGTTCGATGTTTCTCTCATTAGCAGACCACCAACAGCTGTGATTATCTGTATCCAGATTGAAAGTTTGCACAAAGGATTTATCTTAACTAGTAGAAACCTGGCGACTTCGCTCAGTTGAAGGTTTTTTTCAAATATACTCCAACCCTCGCACTTAAGGGTTAAATTTAGGGAATTTCTTTCTAAGTGCACTCCTACACACCAAAAGAAATACATCCTTCAATTTTCAAGTTTCTAGGAGGTAGAGAGAGAGGTTTAATCAGTCAATCAGTAACGTAAGAGATATTCATCTAATATTGAGCGTTTGTGGATACAGAGAATAGCTTTTTAAAGATTTTTGTTTGACCCCAAAACACTATTGCCCAAGTTGGATATGAACCCACACCATCTAGATACGGCGATGCATAATTTCACTATCTAGCTTACTCTCAACTCAGCGAAATAACGATTTGGGTCAAGAAAACAGTTCTGTACCAATAACGTTTTGAAACTTATTAAACTCGATCTGATTTTCAAATTAAATTTAATAAAACAAATTATATATGAAGTAGAATTTGTTGCAGTTTGTACCCATTTAATCAAGCTCAATTGAGCAATTTAGCACAGAATTCAGTGCATGAAGCTTCGCAAAACTTTGTAGCACGGGTGTTATGCCTTTTGCATATTATTTCCGACAGACTGTTGTATTGCTTAGCTAGCCACGTTGGCCTAATGAGGTACCTCGACTTTCGATCCGCAACTCGTAGTTTTTAATCCCGGTCTATAGGAAGTCGAAAGCGAAAATTAAGGCACGCTTTGCACAAAGCAAAGCGCGCCTTAATTATTAGTGTTCGTCCACACTGGAGTGTCTAGCGCGGTAGCGATGACTGGCGCGAAGTTTCAAACATATGAAACGCGTCTTTGCGTCCACAGTGTTGGGCGCGTTTTATATCTCACGCACTCCAATCCCGAATCAATATAAATTGTACAATGCATCATAAGCCAGACACGAAAAAGAGATGAATATGGTGTGTTCTAGTGATGTCAACTGCGCGCTTCACATTAGTGTTCGTCCACACTGTCGAGTCTAGCGCGGTAGCGACGACTGGCGGCGTGAAGTTTCAAACATATGAAACGCGTCTTTGCGTCCACAGTGTTGTTCGCGTTTTATATATCACGCACTCTTATCCCGAATCAATGTAAATTGTACAATGCGTATAAGTATTTACTCATAAGCCAGTCATACCGTAACAATGGACTACGAAAATAAGATGAATGTAGTGTGTTCTAGTGATGTCAACTGCGCGCTTCACTAAATTTTTGACGTTTTGTATGGTCTACCAGGATAAGACGGAAAAAGTGATAAAACTGCATTTTTTAAACCAAGATTTTTTTTTAAATTCTCTTTAATTTATGTAGCTAGTATGATTTATCTAACGAATTATATAAAAATGAACTATTTAGCTATTCATAGTTTTGATTAAAAACTAAACTAGTGTTTTTGAAGAGCCAACTTTTTAGAAAATAAATCTATCGAGAAAAGTTTCACCAATCGTGTTTCTGTCTTTAATTTATCTAGATTAAATCCTTGTCATAAAAAACAAAACTGTATATTTTGCGGTTATTGAGAAAAAAATTGTGTGTGTCAGCTCCGACGCACGACTGGAGTTTACCAGATCGTGCGTAGAGCGTACCCCCACTATAAGATGTTTTGCCATCAGTAAGAGTGAGAGAAAGCATTATAAAGTATAGGCAAAGTAAGGGTGCACACTACCCACGATCTAGCTGCACTGCTCACACCAAATTAGAAAGTTGCGCACCAAAAACGTAACAAGGTCATGCGTTCAGTAGATTTTACTACTCACATTTTTTTCATACCGGGTGCCTTATAATTTATATTAAAACTGATTCTTAAGGAGTAAACTCCAAAAAACGATTCTGCATTCATCAAAAACATTTATTACTCGTCTTAAGTGTTCTGTCGAGTCTAGCGCGGTAGCGACGACTGGCGTGAAGTTTCAAACATATGAAACGCGCCTTTGCGTCCACAGTGCAGTGTTCGCGTTTCATATGTGTGACGCGCCTATTGCCGCCACCGCGCTAGGCTCGCACTGTGGACACACTCTGTGTCCACTCGTTAGATCATGGAAGTTATTAACTGATCTCGTATGGGTCCTGTGTCGTTCTTGATACTGAAATTGGTTCTGTCTATTACGCGAGGTGTCACGTAGGGCGATTTAACTACTCCTACCTTATTGCTGGGATGCCACATATCTTATAAATGGCCCCAATCTCTGGGCTTATGTCTTGTGTAATCTGTTAGCCTGCCTGTTACTAGTAAATCAATTATAATTCAGGTAAACATTGTTATGTGAGTGGTAGCTATGGCATACTTGAGTAGATAGGTATTATTTAAAGGTACTATGAGCTACATTAAGAATGTATTATGGACCCCACATTAAGTGGGAAAAGGAGATGAAAACAATAAAAATTATGATGGGAATCGATCTGACAACCTATGTCTGTCCGTCTGTCTGTCTGTCTGACACAAGACTGTATCTCATGAACCGTGATAGCTATACAGTTGAAATTTTCAAAGATGATGTATTTCTGTTGCCTCTATAACAACAAATACTCAAATCAGAATAAAATTAATATTTAAGTGGGGCTACTATACAACAAACGTGATTTATTTGCCGTTTAGAACTCTCAATGCGCAGGTCCGACTCGCATTTGGCCGGTTTATTTTATTTTGGTATCAACTTAATTATTTATCAATCCAGCACCGATATTTCCATAGCACGGTGATGCCCATAGATTTTGTGTATCAGTATAATCTGTCAAATAACCTTTTTCAAAGATTTACAAAAAACTACTTCAAATGTATATCTACAAACAAACCGGCCAAGTGCGATTCGGACTCGCACGAAGGGTTCCGTACCTATAAAAACTACCATTATCTATAAAAACGGCAAAAAAAATCACGTTTGTTGTATGGGAGCCCAACTTAAGGCGCTCCCAGTCGACGATTTTTTTTGTTCGAAACGAAAAAATAAATACTTCTGAACAAGCCACATCTCCTATTTTATAATGTATAGTATTATGTGAATAAAGATGTACCCATCTTTAATCACTTCTATAAATAATCCTACCGACCACTGCAATGACGACAAACACACGTCGGCGCGTGGTCCGCCTTTGCTTTTCGAATAAATCAATGATATAAATTATGTATAATTACTTATCAAAAATCTATTCTAATAGAAATCTAGATCTACATATTACCTATCTTTAACAATAAATCACAAGTTGATTTTAATAGTAGGTATATAAAATATTTCGATCATAAATTCTAAAACGTATCATTTTGAAATAATATCTTTATCGTGAAAAGTTTCTGCTATTATGTTTTCAGCTCAATAGAAATCTAGGTAGGAACCTGAAGTAATATACTTATAAAAATAGATGTGGCTTGTTCAGAAGTATTTCTTTTTCGTTTCGAAAAAGAGCAATCGTCGACTGTGAGCCCCTTAAATAATTATTTTATTCTGTTTTTAGTACTTGTTGTTATTGCAGTAACGTATATATACATAATCTGTGAAAATTTCAACTGTCTAGCTATCACGGATCATGAGATACAGCCCTGTGACAGATAGACGGACTGACAGACGGACAGCGAAGTCTTAGTAATAGGGTCCCGTTTTTACACTTTGGGTACGGAACCCTAAAAACGGCATAAACTGTTTTGGAGTAAAAATGGGAGCAGGCACAATTTAGTCAAAATCCTATCGTGGTGGATAACAAATAGAATATTCAATAGGCACAAATAGGAACACGACAAAAATATCAATATGTATGACATGATGTATGTGAAATATCGATACAAAAATGTTCAGATTAACGAATTCTGTAAATACCGTCAAGCGGAATGCAAAGTTAGCTAACTTTTCAGACGAGTAACATTTTTTTTTTGATGAATGCAGGAATTGTTTCATCAACAACCACAAAACATACAGTTTTGTTTTTTTATGACAAAGTTAACTTAAGGATTTAATCTAGATAAATTATAGACAGAAACACGATTGGTGAAACTTTTCCTATAGATTTATTTTCCAAAGTTGGCTCTCAAAACTATGAATAGCTAAACAGTTCATTTTCATATAATTCGTTTGATAATTACACTATCTACATAAATGTGATGAACATAGATGTTTGTTCTGTGTCTGGGTGTTATATGTATCTTATGTATGTATTTACAATAAAAGTATATAAGTAATCTGGTACTCATAGTACAAGCTTTGCTTGGTTTGGGAATAGATGGCAATGTGTAAAATATAAACAAAAAAAATAAAAACAAATAGGGTCACGACTGTAATCCCCAAGTGCGGGAGTCAGAGGCACGTCCAAACATTATATTTGGCACATGCCCACATTTTGCAGTGGTTAGCATTCCATACGTGACAGCCTCTTATAAGAATACTAACTGGTTTCCTCACGATATTTTCCTTCACCGTTTTGAGCACATGTTTTATGATGCGCATATACGCTGGGATTCAAACCCACGACCTTCATATTGAAAGTCGAGGTACCTCCCATTCGGCCAACACGGCTTGTAAACCAATATTTATTTATTTATTCTAGCATTTTTCTAGCGTAAACCGAACCTCTTGCACCTCAGCATGGCATTCTTCGGTCACAGAGTACGTCATTATTCTAACACTTAAGTAAAAGCCCTTTTATCTTGGGTTCCTTGCCTCAAGAGAAAAAAACGCAACCCTCATATGATTACTTTATTTTCCGTCTGTCTTTCTATCTGTCTGTTAGTCAAGACCCTTTTTCTCAGAAATGCGTGGAGGTATTAAGACGCTGCCAGTCGACGATTATTTTTGTTCGAAACGAAAAAATAAATACTTGTGAACAAGCCACATCTCCTATTTTATAATGTATAGTATATGTGAATAAAGATGTACCCATCTTTAATCACTTCGATAAATAATCCTACCGACCGCTGCAATGATGACAAACACACGTCCGCGCGTGGTCCGCCTTAGCTTTTCGAATAAATTAATGATATAAATTATGTATAATTACTTATCAAAAATCTATCCTAATAGAAATCTAGATCTACATATTACCTATCTTTAACAATAAATCACAAGTTGATTTTAATAGTAGGTATATAAAATATTTCGATCATAAATTCTAAAACGTATCATTTGGAAATAATATATTTATCGTGAAAAGTTTCTGCTATTATGTTTTTAGCTTAATAGAAATCTAGGTTGGAACCTGAAGTAATATACTTATAAAAATAGGAGATGTGGCTTGTTCAGAAGTATTTCTTTTTTCGTTTCGAAAAAGAGCAATCAGCGACTGGCAGCCTCTTAAATATAAATTAATAAAAAGAGAGTGCAAGGTCTGTTTTTTGTTTTGTTTTTTTTAATTTATTAATCATAAGAATAAGAGGGCTTTATCACTTTGCGACCACACCTCCCAATCGGTACAACTTAACTAGGTTAACAAAAAAAAGAAAGAAAGAAAAGAAGATAAAAAAACACGCTCCCTTGAAACTATAAATCAAGCTTCTCTATCAAAGGCTATCTCTATGATTATTTATGTCGTATATTTAGCTTAATTAAGCTCGCAATTATATAAAAACTTACAGGGTAGGTACTTTATGTTGTTCTAGAATCATGAAATTTGATGAGTAAGTAAGGTACAGAATCCGAAAATGGTTAATTCTTAGTTTATTCACGTATTTTTTTTAAACCACCTATTTTCCGTCAAGTTTGTGCGGAAGCACAAACTTTGTTCGGTGCGCGAGTCAGACACGCACTTAGCCGTTTTTTTCTTTGACTCACTGTGATAAACTATGTTGTATGGCACTAAAATGGGCTTCACACACGACAGCTATAATATAAATATTACATCTTCGTATCTTATGATACAGAGCGATATGGTAATTTTTATGGAAAGATGTAATGAGATGTATCGTGCTATAATGTACATTTTTACATTATAGCTGATGTGTGTGAAGCCCTTAGGGTGGCAGAGTCCAAACCTAACACTCCAGACGCCTCCAACCAAACAAAATAAATAGGACTGAGTACCTGCGTAAGTGCATGTAGGTACGTTATTACAAAAACACATCACATTCTCAACACATTCTACGGCTAAGGCAAAGGATACTTAGCATTTTTCTTAAAAAGAGCCTGAAAAGATTGAAGCACGAACATACAAGCTTTCAAATTTTATGCAAGTACATTTCGCATCAAAAGCTTATAGTCAGGTACATAGTTTGGATGATTTTGAGGAAAATTGCGTTATTAGATGTTCATTGGCAACTCAGTTTTCACTTGCTTTTTCATTATATTCGTTTTATTCATTTTATTTTGTGTTTATATTAGTATGGTAGTTTCTGATCTTTTAAACTTAATTATCATTTATATTTTCCATGCACAATGCACATTCCATATACATCTTAGTTTATTTTTTGTTTATTGTAAATTAAAATATAATATAATTAGGTACATAAGTATGTATTATGTTTTATAAGTTTGTTTGAAATAAACTATTATATTCTATTCTATTCTATGTAGTTTATCGACTTGTCGTGTCGCCACATCGCGTCCAGGCCCCGAATGAAAACAAGCCTCGCACCGCGCCTCGCCTACTGTCTAGGTTTGGTGCTGTACGGCTCAATGCTGAGACGGGGACATATTTGCCCCACATGGCACAATTTGCATTTGATTGTTAGGTACCAATTGTTATTGTTCTCTTTTACTTATTCTGTTGTGCTTATTCTGGAGCAAATAACTATTTTTTCTTTCTTTCTTTCTTTCTGTTTTGCTGCAAACAAGATCTCGTACAGATGTTCTACGAAGGCGGGTCAGCAGTACTTGTAGGTAGTTGTGATGATTGTATATACCGCGCTTTTCTGAGGGTGACTGATATTAAGCGCTCCCGAGCTTACGCACACAGAAACAGTGCCCCATGCATCTACATACTCTATTAAAACCAACACGCCGCCTCTGTGCGATAGAACAACTTCATCATGCTTTCTGATTCGGGCTGCCCTGATTATAACCTTACTAGCTGACCCGTGCCCGCTTCGCTGTGCGTAAGACATTTCTAATACCATCGTTGACTTTTTTGTAGACGTTTTTAAGGTGTACAATACTGTAGTACATTATTTTGATATATCTCGTGGGGTTCAGCCAGCATTTGCAATGTAAGCGCAAAAAAATGTGTTTATTTACGACATCACATTAGAAACCTCTAAAATTATCAGTGTTTCTCTACTATATTATGCATGTATTATACATATAAACCTTCTTCCTGAATCACTCTATCTATTAAAAAAAACCGCATCAAAATCTGTTGTGTAGTTTTAAAGATATAAGCAAACATACATACATACATATTACATACAGACGCGGGAAGCGGAAAGCGACTTTGCTTTATACTATGTAGTGATGATGACATATATGTTATGATGATTATATGTGTTGAAGTTTTAGTAGGGATCCCTATTTTTTTCTAGAAATAAGTAATAACCTTTTTTAATCAGAGATAATGTAGCATTCTAATGGTGAAATATTTTTTTAAATCGGTCTAGTAGTTTTTGAGTTTATACTAGCTGACCCGGCGAACTTCGTACCGCCTTAGAATTAGAATTAATAAATATCGTGTTATTAGCTGATTTATACCGACAGCAACGCCACCTACCAGGTTCAATTGTGTTTTCAAACCATCCAAGAACCCATTGAAATATACGTTTCAACCGGTCCAGCCGTTTAGGAGAAGTTAGGTAACAAACACAGGTACAGAATAATTATTATAGGAACTAGCTTTCCCGACAGAAGTTGTCCTGTCAAATTTCAACAATCCCACAAAAAAAGCACTTTAAGTTTTTAAAAACTTTACGCTGGTTTTTCCAAAAAGCGGTACGAAATATACTTTACGACCTATTTTCATACCTACCAAATATATATAAAAAAATCATAAAAATCGGTCAAGCCGTTTCTGAGGAGTTTGGTTACAAACACTGTGACACGAGAATTTTATATATTAGTTGATTAAAATTGGTGAATTTGCAAAGCTTCACAGCTCAGTTGGTAGTAGCTCTGCCTTCTGCGCTGTACGTTGTGGGTTCGATCCCCACCCGGGATAAACATTTGTGTGATGAACATAGATGTCTGTTCCGTGTCTGGGTGTTATGTATAATAAGTATGTATTTACAATAAAAAAAACGTATATATGTATCAGTTATGCTATGTTATATATTAGTTATGTTCTATCAGTTATCTGGTTCCCATAGTACAAGCTTTGCTTAGTTTGGGGCTAGATGGCGCTGTGTGAAATGTCCACCAATATATTATTCCCCTTCAATCTTTTACATATTTCCAACGCTGTATGGGCTTATGTAAACGACGACTTTCCTGCGCGCAGATGAATCACATTTCGCAAACACACGTTATTCGCACTAACCGTTCATACGCTCATATCACATTCTTCTTGATTAATTCTCCAACGAG
Source organism: Hydriomena furcata (assembly GCA_912999785.1). Classification (NCBI taxonomy): domain Eukaryota; kingdom Metazoa; phylum Arthropoda; class Insecta; order Lepidoptera; family Geometridae; genus Hydriomena; species Hydriomena furcata. The sequence continues at coordinate 10,907,501 of OU538821.1, forward strand.
CTTTTGTATCGACAAATCTTCTGGCACTCAGATCTTTGGAGATCTCTAAAGTACAAACAATACATTGCGCACATACCCACATTTTTCAGTAGTTTAGCATTCCATACCTGATAGGCTGTAAGCCCATCACCGCTTATAAGAATTACACATTACACTCATTCAAACATACACTCACTCACATACACACACACACACAAACACACACACACATACTCGATAATACATTCAAAATCTTAGGTACTCATATTCAAACACTATATTCTTATACTTACCTCTATTTTTTATTATTAACTACAGTACCTACTTACTTAAATACTATGTACTTGTCATAAACATTTATTGCAACCATATATGGGAGAAGACACTGACTTCTGTAACACAGGTCTACGTACCTAGCTCAGGAGTCAGGGACTTCATAGGAACTTTACCTCTTTAATGACAATAAACATTATTATTATTATTATTATTAAGAATATCTAAATATATAAAACTATTGCGTTACTCACTGACTACTGATCTATCAATGCGCAGCCAAATCCACTGGCTCTAAAAACTTGAAAGTATAAACTTTAAAGTATGAAAACACTAGCAAACCCGTGACAGACGTTATCCTGTCTAAATTTAGATAATCGCAGAGAGTTACACAATACAAATGTTGCTATGACGACTGATGTCAACACGTATGTCAGAGTTTTTGCACACCAGCGCCATCTATACAAAAATCATCTCTTTTGCGTTTTATTATCATTTTGGGGATGTTTATTTATGTTTTAAAGTAGTCTATGTTTTATTCGGGTATTATATCTATATCTACAGTAAATTTCAAATAAATCCGTTTTGTCGTTGTTTGTTTAAAAAAAACTTCAAATAAAAATCGATTCACCTAAACAGAATATTTTAGACTAGCGACCCGCCCCGGCTTCGCACGGGTAGCATGTTATTATACATATAAACCTTCCTCCTGAATTACTCTATCTATTAAAAAAAACCGCATCAAAATCCGTTGTGTAGTTTTAAAGATATAAGCAAACATACATACAGACGCGGGAAGCGGAAAGCGACTTTGCTTTATACTATGTAGTGAAGATGGTTGGTATACAAATTGGGTAACCTAATCCTAATATCCAAAATGTTATAAATGCGAAAGTTTGTGATAAGGCTGCTATGTTTATTCCCTAATCACTACATAGTATAAAGCAAAGTCGCTTTCCGCTTCCCGCGTCTGTATGTATGTATGTTTGCTTATATCTTTGAAACTACACAACGGATTTTGATGCGGTTTTTTTTAATAGATAGAGTGATTCAGGAGGAAGGTTTATATGTATAATAACATGCTACCCGTGCGAAGTCGGGGCGGGTCGCTAGTCAAACATAAACGGCAAAACGGATTAAGATGAAATTTGCTGTAGTATGTAGATAAAAATCAGAATAAATAAAGGGGGCACTTATATTCCGCAAAACAACCCTAGATGATAAAAAAACTCAAAAAGGATGATTTTGGTGTAGATGGCGTTAGTGTGCAACAAATCTGACATCACAGGCTTAAAACATTTAGTCGTCATAGCAACGCAGTTTTGATTAATGAATGATACGCATTTTACCAAAATTTGTAATTTATTTTACCAGTACAAGGTTTGTAGGGAAAAAATTGGAAGTTGCCTGATTTTTTTTCCTATACGATTAATAACATTTGACAGGACAACGTTTGTCACTGGTCGCATAGTAATATCTAAATGCCTGTCCAATCATGATATTGGTGAACAGTGTCCTAAAACATCGAACATTATTACCGGCGGTTAGCGTGGTTTGTGAACTTTGGGTTAAACTCGTTCAATTGACAAACACATCTTAGTTACAAGTTTCAGAAAGCAATCATAAATGTGAGCTTTGTTTTTAGGATGTTGTGGACGTCTTTTTACGGCTGTAGTGTTGCGGTTTCAACTTTACGTCTAATATAACACGCCTAAGTGTCTGCCTAAGGGCCACATGCGATAGCCACAAAATGCCGCTTGCGAGCTGCGGACTGCAGTTTGCATATATATTTTACTAGCGACCCGCCCCGGCTTCGCACGGGTAGCATGTTATTATACATATAAACCTTCCTCCTGAATCACTCTATCTATTAAAAAAAACCGCATCAAAATCCGTTGTGTAGTTTTAAAGATATAAGCAAACATACATACATACATACATACAGACGCGGGAAGCGGAAAGCGACTTTGCTTTATACTATGTAGTGATATAGAATCGCCGCACACACTGCCAATGGTGGCTGCCACATATCACTGAGTAGTGCTGCTACCTTCCTGTGGCCGCTACCAACTATAATTATAATAGCATACACATAAGTGGCTGCGTCTGTGGCTGTGGCGTGTGGCCCGTGTGCGCCTACACTTAACCAACTTCCTAATTTTATGTGACATAGTTGTTGTTTGTACTTTGTGTGACACACTACATTTGTCATAAAGCGGTAGCTGTTTGTCACGAAATTAAAGCTCTGGTTATATCTACTTTGATGCGGTTCTTCAATACCCAGTGGCGCAAATTAATTACCCGAACAATGGGCCCGAATAAAATGAGATTGCATGAAGACATACCAAGTACCTATTTATATTGATCAAAGTGACTTTAATTAATGGGGTGTTTTTGCGGATGTATAAAGGATCCGTCAGGATTCACATTTTGACTGTAGCCTTTGTATAAACTAAAATAGAAACATTTCACAGTGGATTTTAACGGGTCGAGTTAATTTGACGAGGCTTGATCTATGGAAAATCACAAACAATTAATCAAGTTCAAACCGGGCGCGCAAAATCAGAGTTATACCAAAACAAAAATTTCGTAAGGGATACATACAATCAGAACTCAATTACTTGGGGATTACAGTCGTGATCCAATTTCATATTTTTTAAATCAACATTACCACTTGTTTTAGGAGTTTAAACATTAGAAAACCGATTTTGTTATTTATAAATAAATTCAGGAAAGGCGAAATAAAATAAATAATCAAAAAATACTAAAGAAAACGCAGAATTTACGATATAAAACGGCTATTATAGCCATTTGGTAATGAATGCTCAACAGTCGCGCCAGGGACGCTCGCAATTAGTATAGAGCTTTGCTGGATAATTGCCAAATTAAAGAAATTTGAAAGAATTTCTTTAAGGCGCTCCCAGTCGACGATTGTTTTTGTTCGAAACGAAAAAATAAATACTTGTGAACAAGCCACATCTCCTATTTTATAATGTATAGTATATGTGAATAAAGATGTACCCATCTTTAATCACTTCGATAAATAATCCTACCAACCGCTGCAATGACGACAAACACACAAAGGCGCGTGGTCCGCCTTAGCTTTTCGAATAAATTAATGATATAAATTATGTATAATTACTTATCAAAAATCTATTCTAATAGAAATCTAGATCTACTTATTACCTATCTTTAACAATAAATCACAAGTTGATTTTAATAGTAGGTATATAAAATATTTCGATCATAAATTCTAAAACGTATCATTTTGAAATAATATCTTTATCGTGAAAAGTTTCTGCTATTATTTTTTCAGCTTAATAGAAATCTAGGTAGGAACCTGAAGTAATATACCTATAAAAATAGGAGATGTGGCTTGTTCAGAAGTATTTCTTTTTTCGTTTCGAAAAAGAGCAATCAGCGACTGGGAACCTCTTAAGGCGATACTTGAAATTTTTGACTTTTTTTATGGGCTGATTCTAGCCGGATTATACGGAAAAAGTGATAAAACTGCATTATCTTGAAAACCATCAAATTTAAAAAGAATCCGTCTGTAATTTACTTAGCTAGTATGATTATCTAACGAATTATATAAAAATGAACTGTTTAGCTATTCATAGTTTTGATTAAAAACGAAACTAATGTTTTTGAAGAGCCAGCTTTGGAAAATTCTGTTAAGTTAACTTTGTCATAAAAAACTAAACTGTATGTTTTGCGGTTATTGAGAAAAACGATTCTGCATTCATCAAAAACATTTATTACTCGTCATAGTTTGGTTTTGTACTATGATTGGCGCTAAAGAACGAGCTCTTATGTGTCGGGACAAGTATATTCAAGACGCGATCATGCGCAAGCAATATTCTTTTTTGAGGTTGCGCTGTTTTTTTGTGTAGCAGTCTGAAGCTGATTCCATTTAAATTGTATTTATGTGAAACTTCTTTTCTTCATCAAACTTCATAAACACTAGCTCGACCACATCGTCGAGACATTTTTGTCGGTTTTCTTTTTAGTTTTTAAAACTTAATTATTTCCTCTTTTCATCTGGTTTACCAAGCTGACATTTTTTAAGCCTACAAACATGAGTTTGAGCATAAATTATAAAAGAAAATATAACATTGCAATCAAGTTTTAAAACTCAATTTATGAGGAAATGCGGTTTAGCTTTCTTTCATGTTTGTGTTATTTTGTGGCCAGTTTTCTTTGGCGCTTTTAAATTACTTTTTCATGTTTTCGGGTAGTTTAAATTGAGTAGAGTATTAAGGCCCTGTATATCGACGATTGCTCTTTTTCGAAACGAAAAAAGAAATACTTCTGAACAAGTGACATCTCCTATTTTATAATGTATAGTATATGTGAATATAGATGTACCCATCTTTAATCACTTCGATAAATAATCCTACCGACCGCTGCAATGACGACAAACACACGGGGCACCATGGGCGCCTTTGCTTTACGAATAAATTAATGATATAAATTATGTATAATTACTTATCAAAAACCTATTCTAGTAGAAATCTAGATCTACATATTACCTATCTTTAACATTAAATCACAAGTTGATCTTAATAGTAGGTATCAAAGTATTTCGATCATAAATTCTAAAACGTATCATTTTGAAATAATATCTTTATCGTGAAAAGTTTCTGCTATTATGTTTTCAGCTTAATAGAAATCTAGGTAGGAACCTGAAGTAATATATTTTTAAAAATAGGAGATGGGGCTTGTTCAGAAGTATTTCTTTTTTCGTTTCGAAAAAGAGCCATCGTCGACATACAGGGCCTTAAGGGATAAAATATTCGAATCCTAATAATATTATTGTAAGTTTGTGAGTTTGTATGTATGTTTGTGCCTCAATCAGGCCTAAACGACAAAACGGATTAAGTTGAAATTTGCTGTAGATGTAGATATAATGCTCAAATAAATAATAGACTACTTTATAATATGAAAAACCTCCCAAAAACGATAAAAATACGCAAAAGGGATGATTTTGGTATAGATGATTTTGGCGCTGGTGTGTTACCAATCAATCTGACATCACAGACTAAAACCATTCAGTTTTTTCTAGTCGATTATTGAAATTTGACAGGACAACGTCTGTTACGGGTCGGCTAGTAGGAAATAAGACATTATGACACGCTTTCATTGCAATTACGCGACTTGATTACATGTTACTCCCGAAACTAAAGATTTAGGTACCTACCTACAGCCGCCTCTACCAATACCCATAATGAAAACAAAGTGGCTTCATTCTGAAAAATGTTCAACGTGTTACTTTGTTTGGATCCAAAAAGTCATAAAATAGTTTTATCAGATATTATAGATATAATGCTACAAGTCATATAGGAGGCAATAATGAGCGCATATAAGCTAAAGTCATAGTGATAAATTATTACCTATACTTTTATTTCTTCAGAATTTTGCAAAATGTCCAAAATAATGACAAATTATGACATTGCTTATAAATTACGCGTCACGTTGTTTGTCCGCGATGAACTCCTAAACTACTTAACCGATTTTTGCACAACGTGTGCAGTTTGATCCAACTGGAAAGATAGAATAGCTTACATGTCAATTTATAGTCGCATTATTATTTTATTGCAAACTGTTGACACAGAAACGCGTGGCCGGGTCTGCTAGTACAATATATATTTCAGATAATTTCTATGTTTATTTGTCTAACATAAGACATACACTCGAGCATAGATATAGCATCAGTTACGACATTCGAAATTGTCAATAGAAAATTAACTGGCCTCACAGCTCAGCTGGTAGTATCTCTGCCCTAGGTTGTGGGTTCGATTCCCAACTAGGATAAACATTTGTGTGATGAACATATATGTTTGTTCTGTGCCTGGGTGCTAATAATATGTATAATACATACGTATTTACAAACAAAAAGGTATATAAGTATTTTATCAGTTATCTGGTTCCCATGGTTCGCTGTGTAAAATGTACACCAATATTTATTTATCTATTACTAGCGACCCGCCCCGGCTTCGCACGGGTAGCATGTTATTATACATATAAACCTTCCTCCTGAATCACTTTATCTATTAAAAAAAACCGCATCAAAATCCGTTGTGTAGTTTTAAAGATATAAGCAAACATACATACAGACATACAGACGCGGGAAGCGGAGAGCGACTTTGCTTTATACTATGTAGTGATATACTTGCATTTGAGCTACTTAGTTTTGAGCTACGAGTGAAATAACTACATTCAGTCATCGAAAATCCAATCACATAGTACCAAATCTACGTTTCTCACGAACTCGTAATGAAAGTAAGCAGTTTTAAGAACAGATAAGTGATGTCTGGGTCCATCCATACCAAATGAATTGACATCCAATGTAATTTTATACTAGATATTCTTTCGTATGAACACATTCGTTATACGTCGTGTATCTAGACTACTGGATGTCAAATCAAAGAATTTATTTAAAACAGTAAAGGTCTTCACACACGGCGGCAGCTATAATGTATCATCCCGGGATATATAGCTTTAAATTGTCCTAATGTATCACACTCATCAGGTAATGTTATGTATCTTTTTGAACTTTTTGAACATCCTTTTCGAAGAGAGATATACTGAAATGTATTGAGATGTATTAAGATGTATCGAATATAACGTGATATAATGTACATTGTACATCTTTCATTAATAGCTGCTGTGTGTGAAGCCATACATGGGTACCTACATCGACTACACAGCCCAAAAAGACACCGCATGCAAGGCAAACATTGACATCCAAAAGGTCAGTCTTATACGGCCGATAAAAAATACCGCGCGTCAAACCTGCAGTAGTACCGACCACTTCCTTGACCCGTGCACATCTCGTCTGTTTATGCTAAAAAACCATTACCACAAGCTCAAGTTAGACTGGTTATTTTCCTTGTCGAAAGTCAATAGTGTTGTACCACTACTCAATAATTGATGATCGATAAACCTACATAGTAGTAACAACAACAGTTGGACCTAACTAGTAAAACTACTTATTGCCAACTAGCTTCCGTCCGCGGCTTCGCTCGCGTTGTACCTACATGGATATGAAGTAACCTATTTGCTATTCGCATTTATCATATTATCGCTTTAGAATTAGTTCGCGTTCGCGTTCGCGTTCGCGTTCGCGTTCGCGTTCGCGTTCGCGTTCGCGTTCGCGTTCGCGTTCGCGTTCGCGTTCGCGTTCGCGTTCGCGTTCGCGTTCGCGTTCGCGTTCGCGTTCGCGTTCCCGTTCCCGTTCCCGTTCCCGTTCCCGTTCTCGTTCCCGATCCCGATCCCGATCCCGATCCCGATCCCGTTCCCGTTCCCGTACTATCAAACCTAATAAAGCTCAAATGGACTCTACGTTTTTTTAACTTTTGTATGGGAAAAAGAAAAGGGCTATTTTTAGGTTTTCCCGGCAATTATTCGATTTTTTTTTCACCTTTTAAACCTTCATAGACCTCCACGAATATTTAAAGACCAAGATAAAATAAATCCGTTCAGCCGTTCTCGAGTTTTAGCGAGACTAACGAACAGCAATTGATATTTATACATTCACCATTTTAAACACGTGTTTAAAATGGTGAAGGAAAACATCGCATCGTGAGGAAACCAGTACCTAGTAAGTATTTTTATAAGCGGCGATGGGCTTGCAACCTGTCACGTATGGACTGCTAACTACTGCAAAATGTGGGTATGTGCCAAATATAATATTTGGACGTGCCTCTGACTGCTATCGACAACTCATGTCAACACTTCCCATCCCTAGTGAATCACGTCATTTTGAAATTAGAATGCTTTTTCCGGCTCCCCCCGTACCTCATACCTCACTGACTTGACAGAGTTGTTTGTTTGAAGAAATGAAGCCATTAGGCGTCTATTAGGCTATGTAGTCGATGGGTACCTACTACAAAATTTTGTTGTCAATGTTGCCAATATGTATGTTTTTTGTTTAGTTTTAAGGTGGCTGTTTCAAATATGACAGCTCGCATTTTTTGTACTTTTCCGTATTCTGTGGCCGCACACTACGAATAGTGCAAACGCACACATTGAAGCTACTTCACACTTCATTTACCAAGACTAAATAACTAGTCTTGATACTTGAAAATATTTGGTGCAATAGGTATGTCATATTTGTATAGGTAGGTATGTACTTAATAATTTTATAGGTTGCACTTGACAAAAAGAAAATAAATATAGAAAAAATTAATATATATTATAAGACAGGTTACAAATCGTAAAGTGCTACTACACAGTTACTAATATTTGACTGTGCAAAAAATATTTGTTAGGTACCTACTAATAAAATACATTATGACAAAACGGTAAGTATCGTTTTTTTACAAGCTCTTATTTAACTTGCAGTTTATGTACATATTTATGTATGTATGTTTGATAAGGTGGAATCTTGCAACTTAATTTTAAGCAGTTATCCCCAATCGATTGAGCTGAAATTTTGCATACATAATATGGTGACAGCGAGCTGATCTGATGATGGAGTCAGGAGCTGTTCAACGGAACTCTTCACTAAATAGTCGAATTGAGGCAAAACTTTGCATATCTATATACCTGGTCTGATGATGGAGGTCGGATGTAGCCATCGGAACTCCTCAACTACACAACATAACCACGTCGCGTTTGGGCTCGTTATTTTTATCTTGACGAGAACTAGAGCACAAGAATTTACAAAAGCTTGATTTAAAAAATATATTTTTAATAAAAAAACTTATTGTCATGTAAAATCGATGACGGCACCGTCAACGTTTCGAGTACCACTCACAGAAAGTTTTGAAAGTGAGATACTGATAAAATATGTAGGTATGCTTTTGAATATTGTGTGCGAGCTATGATCTCGAAGATCCATAGACAGCGCGTAGCGAGGGTCAACAAGTTCTGGAATTAAACAGTTATTGTAAAATTTTACTAAATAATCTTCCATAATATTTTCTTTCCAGAAAAAGAGATGACCAGCTGCTCTTTTTACAAATTCATATTTTCCATTGTATTTATACTAAATGACATCACAAACCCGCAATACTTTTTAAGACCTATCCAAAGACATGGAGAGTATGCGAGAAAAAAAAAACATCTGAAAATATATATTTATTTCTACCACATTGTCGGCGTGACTAGTATATTCATGCCAAATTACAGCTTTCTAGTATTAAGAGTATCTGAGCTAAGCTGCGGACGAATGGACGGAAATGGCAAAACTATAAGGGTTTTTTGTAAACTACGAAACACTAAAGAGCACTTTCAGTATTTCGAATTAAACAATTTTTCAGGACACTTTATTATTTTTTTAATATTTAATTATTTGCATCATGTACAACTTAAGTATATGCCATCAAAAACAACTTGTAAAAATTAAAATAAAAAGCCAATTCTCGCAACGCAACTCAGTTCTTCTATCGTAAAAAGTTGTGAGATTTCAATGTCTGTCTGTCTGTCCAAAAAATGACCTGAACTGTTTCGAGAAAAGGATGGTACGACTGTGCCGCTTTTTTGCTTAACTTGGCGGGGGCACTACCGTGCCCCCAGATAAACCTTGCCTTGATAATAAATAACAAATACCGACCTTTTTAGAAGGTTCAACATTTTTGGTTCAATGCGTATCGTATCATTCGTCAGTCATTCATCAGTCGTCAAAATTGATTAATGCTAGATTTGTTGCACACCAGCAACAAATCTAGCATTAATCATTTTCAATCTAGCATCAAGCATTAATCTTTTTATAGTTTTGGGGATGTTTTTAAATTAAAAATAGCATATTTATAAGCTAGGGGTATATTTACATCGACAGCAAATTTCAATTTCATCCGTTTAGTCGTTTAAGTCTGATTGAGGTACAAACATCCAAACATACCTAACATCCGCACAAACAAATCAGATTTATAATATTAAATGTAGATAGATAATAAATATAAATTATATTCGTAATCGAAAATTCAGGTAATTTTTCGCATTTTGTTCAGATAAAGTATCAATTTTTTCCATCCATGTATAAAAAAACACGCTTGGTAATATAGGGGAGGCCGGGTTAAAACCGTACTAAGGGTCATGGTACCTTTTTAGAACTTTCATTTCAAAACAGAAATGTATCAAATCATTATTTATATTTATTTAGTAGGACTAATTAGAGACACAAACAGGTTCACATTTTTCTGAAATTTAATATTTTTATTAAAATAACAATCAAATACGAAACATCTGCTTATTTCGATTTTGCTCCAACGCGACGTATGCAAAAAGGTAAAACCGTAAACTATTATCATACTGTTTCGAAACGTAACTCGATGTAACGCATCTTCTACAAAAAAATCATCCAACTCTTTCATAGTCTGTACAGTGTACATGAGCCCAGCCCTTACAACTCATGCATTGTACCTAACCTTCATCTGTGTGGCTTGCACCAAATTCGTCAAGGCAATATATTATACAAATGTTATCATTAGTTTTGCATGTCCACTATTTTACCCCAGTATCCGGTTATGTCAGACTTCCCCTAAATTCGAAGAAAAATGTGACGTGGACGTGCTTCCCCGAGCGCGTCTGAGCGCTGACTGACGTGCCGACTTGAGGTGAATGTGAGTTTTGTATGGAAAAAATGTATGGATAAGTTTTATTGCATTTTATATTGTTCATAAATGAAAAAGTAAATTATTTGAAAACATCATAATGCCACGCGGTATAGAGAAATATAAAATCTACAATTTCGTATTATTTTCAAATAAAAATATGCTGTGGGTCTAAAGATATTGGTACCTAACCAGACCCCATTTTTCGACATTTTCAGCGGTTCTTGCGACGGTAAAAACGTATTTTTTTGAAAATGTTGTATAGAACTGGCCAGTTTTTATTATCTACTATTAAAGATGAATATATTATCAGTAATTTTGTATCATTATATCCTCACAATTGTGATTCCTGGTTTTTAAATCGGTACCTGAAAATCATTGAAATACGTGTGTGGGTGTGAGCCGGGCCTTAAGAGATTATGTTGACACAAAATAAATTTATTATATCTTCTATACATATAATAAAGCTGTAGAAGAGTTCAATTCTGTACATTGAATAAAAACGAAAAAAAATACTCCTAGGGGTCTTCATACAAGTAACATAAGCCAAAAAAAAACATTTTTAAATTATTGTCTGTCTGTCTGTTTTCAGGCTTTCACGCAAAAACTACTGAACGGATTTTGATGAAACTTTTTTTGTTTATAGCTATTAGTCCTAGGCAAATAGACTATAATTTTGGAAGATCGGAATACCAGATGTGGAACTATAGCGGTCTGAGTTTGGGTAATCTATAAGAGATATTAATATACTGCTTTAGGCAAAGTTGGTCAACATGCTGTCAACAATCGAAAGAAAAGGAATAAAATAAAACCGGCCAAGTGCGAGTCGGACTCGCGCACGAAGGGTTCCGTACCATTATCTATAAAAAACGGCAAAAAAACCCGTTTGTTCTATGGGAGCCCCACTTAAATATTTATTTTATTTTGTTTTTAGTATTTGTTGTTATAGCGGCAACAGAAATACATCATTGATGAAAATTTCAGCTGTCTAGCTATCACGGTTCATGAGATACAGCTCTGTGACAGACAGACGGACAGACGGACAGCGAAGTCTTAGTAATAGGGTCCCGTTTTTACCCTTTGGGTACGGAACCCTAAAAAAGAATTACGAATTATACATTAATTCATAAAAAACTCAACAGATAGCAGCACATGTGTACCTACCTAACTACTGTAACCTACCTATATATTAATAGGCGCAAACATTCTTTATATTTGTGTAGGCTTGCTACACCATTATGGGTTATTTTAGTTGGTATACTAATATTATAAAGAGGAAAGATTTGATTTTTTGTTGTCTGTATTGTTTGTTTTATGTTTGTAATGGATAAACTCATTTTTTTTGCATTTTTCGCGTGTGCTGCAGAAACTATTGATAGTAAATAAACAAATAATGATACATTATTGAATGTCCTCATTATTGCGCATAAGAAAGTCTGCGAGGAGGTATATTAACTAAATATTACGATAGTTAGATATAATAACCGTTTTTGTTTCTATCCATATCATGATATAACTTATCCAACTTAACTAATTAGCAATTAAGGCTATAAATTTAGGAGTAAACCACTTTTTGAGTTGTTCAAATCGGTCGATTCGTTTTGAAGTAATGATGAGTAAAACAAAATGAAAGCTGTCGCGATATTCCTATCGTCCTGTTAGGAAACTCGAGCCCTTTCAACATGTGTTTAGTGTAAAGGCGCAAATCCACCACGGTGCACAGAGAGGCGACGCACGTGCGACAAATTTCGCTTTAAGCTGTAAACCCACCGCGGAGCATGCTGTACACCGGCACGCGACGCATTTTAGATGCGTGGGTTCATTTGTTTGATAACGTGAGTCTACATTTTCACTACTGCACACGCTATACAGGAATATTAACTCACAACTATATACGACTATAGCGCAGCACAGTTTTGAATCATACATTCATCACATCTGCGTGTGCAGCTGTGGAAATGTAGACTCACGTTGTCAAACAACTAAGACGAAACTAAGATGCGTTGCGTGCCATGCACAGCATGCTCTGCAGCGGGTTTACTCCTTAATGGCTAAGTCATAAGTACTGATATAAAAGTTGCGGGATACTAAAATCGTGGCTATCAATTACTATACTCACGGGGCCGGCAGCGGGACCACTTGAGTATATCCGCGGATACCTATCTTAAATTTAAGCCATACCATAGCCATACCTATTCAAAATAATCACATTTAGAAATGTCTGTCTCCCAGCGAAGCGGGCACGGGTCAGCTAGTACAACATATTCGTACTTACTTATTATCTCTAATGTTTGAACGTAATTTCGACTACCTAATTTGGATATCTTCAGAGGTCTGAGAGTAGCTACCATACTTGGGGATTACAATCGTCATCATATTCCATTTTCATTACCTGTCCCCAGACGCCTGTCCTTTTGGCACGCCGTCGGTGTTGATTAGCAGGGTAATTTTGGATAAATAAAAAATATAACACTAGACCAAAACTAGTACATAGACGAACTAATGCTGGTTAGCATTTTCATTCAACTAACCTTTGTGTAATTTAAAAAAAAGGATATCAATCAAGGTACTTTGTAAGAGAAAGAATGAATGTGTCGTACTCCGTATCATTCATCGACCACACAGCCTATAGACTTCGCATGCAAAGCGAATACTTTCTCATAACACATTAGGTTTATACTGCTGATATAATACATCGAGCGCGATTTACGACGCGCCTCGCGGCGGAATGTGACATTGAACCGGCCAATCATAAAAAAAATATAAAAAATAAATAGAGAACGACTGGAATCCCCAAGTTTGGTAAACATCCTCTCAGATCTCCTGGCGCTTAGATCCTTTAAAGATGTCTAATGGAGGTAGTCATAGGCACGTTCAAACGTTATAATTGACACATGCCCACATTTTGTAGTAGTTAGCATGCCATACGGCTTGAACCTGTCGAATGTATTTTTTAACGCACACCTCAGAATTGTTTGTTTGAAGAAATTTGTGTCTATTATATAAAGAGTATTAGAGTAGATTATATTATATATTAAGAGTGTCTATTGGGCTATGTGTTCTATGGTAATATCAGACGCAGCACTGAAGCCGGCTGAGTCACTGCGTTCGTGGCATAGCGCCAGTCCAGTGCTTTCGATGTCGTGCAGTATCGCGATACTGAAAGCTGTCGATAAATCTGATTGCTGATTTGGCTCCCGGCGATTCATGTTTTTGCACCGTTCTACATGCGAGATTTCAACCGATTATACTTGTCTAATCGCAGTTGCTGATTTTGTAATGAGTTTCAATAAATATGTCGTACTGGTAACTATGGTATAATGTTTCTCTTAATATATATATTCATTTCGCGTCACGTTGTGTGTCCGCGATGGACTCCTAAACTAGATAACCAATTTCTAATCAAACTTGGCACACCGTGTGCAGTTTGATTCAACTTTAACCGCAAAACAATTAGCTTGTTTTGAATTTGCTCTAGCATGTCAACTGTCAATCGAACGGGCACCTCGCGTGATAAACTTTTCATATCATATCTACAGCCTGACTTTGCCCACTGCTGAGTATAGGGCTCTCTCATAATCTGCCTACGGTTCTACTAACCTCATCCAAGTTATTTTTTTCACAAGGTTTATCATATCGCTTAGAATTATACTAAACATTTAAAGCACCGCAAAAACCTACAGAAATACCTACTTCTTATTTTTAGGGTTCCGTACCCAGAGGGTAAAAACGGGACCCTATCACTAAGACTTCGCTGTCCGTCTGTCTGCACAAGGCTGTATCTCAGGGACCGTGATAGCTAGACAGTTGAAATTTTCACAGATTATGTATTTCTGTTGCCGCTAAACAAGAAATAAAAACAGAATAAAATAAATATTTAAGTGAGGCTCCCATACAACAAACGTGTAATTTTTTCCGTATAAAGATAATGATACGGAACCCTTCGTGTGCGAGTCCGACTCGCACTTAGCCGGTTTTTTTTAAATTGTAAAGTCATTTGTTACGAATCAGCTATCGTCATATGACTGTTATAAGTAATGTTGACCGCGGCTTTCATCCCCTATGTGAGATACGTGGACTCATATAGCTTGCGAAAACCTGTATATACGCAACGGAAAAGGCCCAACATGTAATGATAAATTGGCCAAGTGTGTGCTGGATCACGCACAGTGTAGGCTTCCAAAGTCATGGTGCGGCTTAGCTATATCTCTTTTAACACGTTGAACTAGTTATACTAAAAGTGACCTGGTGATATTAAGAGGAGTAATAAATGTTTTTGAAGAATGCAGAATCGTTTTTTCTCAATAACCGCAAAACATACAGTTTTGTTTTTTACGACAAAGTTAACTTAAGGATTTAATCTAGATAAATTACAGACAGATTTATTAGATTTTGATAGATTTATTTTCCAAAGTTGGCTCTTCAAAAACACTAGTTTCGTTTTTCATCAAAACTTATTTTTCACTTCATTTTTATATAATTCGTTAGATAATCATAATCATACTAGCTAAGTATATTACAGACGGATTCTTTTTGAATTTGATGGTTTTCAAGATAATGCAGTTTTATCACTTTTTCCGTCTTATCCGGCTAGTATCAGCCCATACAAAAAATCTAAAATCGCCTTAAACACTAACAATTTATAAACAACATAGAATTCTAGTTTTTCATGTTTAGCTTTATACAACTCAAAATGAACTAACATTTGAATAAAACTGTCATATTACATTTCCAACATCATAAATTTGTGCCCATTACAATTTTATGTTGCTTTAAAACTAGTTTTTAGGGTTCCGTACCCAAAGGGTAAAATCGGAACCCTATTACTAAGACTTCGCTGTCCGTCTGTCCGTCTGTCCGTCTGTCCGTCTGTCTGTCACAGGGCTGTATCTCATGAACCATGATAGCTAGACAGTTGAAATTTTCACAGATTATGTATTTCTATTGCTGCTCGAACAACAAATACTAAAACAGAATAAAATAAATATTTAAGGGGGGCTCCCATACAACAAACTTGATTTTTGCATTCCAGCGCCATCTAGTTTCATTTGATGTTACTACGTATTATAGGTACTTTTCGCGGTCTCATGCGACCGCTCGGGGTTTGAGAGATAAGATGAAAGAGGTTTGCGATTCCGCTGGCAGGTGGCGCTATTTTACCACTATCGGTAAAGTAAGTCGGTAAATAGGTGGTACTTCACATGATCGAATAAAAAGTTTGAAATTGAATTATTGAATTCATGTAGTTAGGTAAATAGGTACCTAGGTTATTAATTTCCAATTAATTTCGAGTTCGAATCCTGGCCGTGCATCAATGGATATTTCTGTTCGAAAAATGTACCTAAGTATATGCGCGTTACACGTGTTTATAACAGTGAAGGAAAACATCGTGAGGAAACCTGTTAGTATTCTTGAAAGCGGCGACGGGATTGCAACCTGTCACGTGTGGAATGCTAACTACGTAGTTAGGTAAATAGGTAGGTTACGAGATATTATGAATTATTTTTTATGTTTCTAGGGTTCCGTATCTAAAGGGTAAAAAACGGGACTACTAAGACACCGCTGTCCGTCTGTCTGTTACCAGGCTGTATCTCGTGAACCGTGATAGCTAGACAGTTGAAATTTTCACAGATGATGTATTTCTCTAAAATCAGCATAAAATAAATATTTAAGTGAGACTCCCGTACAACAAACGTGATTTTTTTGCCGTTTTGATAATAGTACGGAACCCTTCGTGCGCGAGTCCGACTCGCACTTGGCCGGTTTTCTTATATATTTTGAAGTAGTTTTATCCTAAATACGGTAATGATTTTGCAAAATATGCCCAAACTTTTATTTGTGATTTACCTACAAACATGCTGGCCTAACCAGCATGCTATATAGCCCTATCAGGTATGAGCAGGTCAAGGGTCAATAAAACATAAAAGGTTATTAAATATTTTACTTATAACAATATCAACAATAACTTATATTATATTACTACTTGTACTTTCTAAACTTAATAGAATTATAAGGTAGGCATCCGAAGACTATGACTTAGTTGGTTTGCAATATTTCACTATCGATATCGGTGAGACGTTCATTTTTAGTACGGTCCTCCCCCATGACCTGCGCCAATAGCATTGGTGTAACTATCGCCACCGAAGCTGCCGCCGTGGCCTCCACCGTGACCACCGCCGTGTCCGACTAGGTCGCTGAGACTAAAACTGCCTTGCCCACCTCCGTGGCCGCCACCGTGGTTGGACCCATGCCCACTCATGACAATGCTATAGCTGTCTCCACCGTGGCCTCCAAATCCACTGTCTCCACCGTGACTACCCGAGAAACCTCCACCTCCGTGGCCTCCGCTTCCGACAGTTCCATAGCTGCTTAGACCAGAAAAGCTACCGCCTCCGCCGCCGCTGTAACTGTCGCCACCGTGGCCTCCAAATCCACCGCTTCCACCTCCGAGACTGTTGTGTCCAATGCTGTAGCTGTCGTGACCCCCAGAGAATCCACCACCGCCGCCGCTGTAACTGTCATGACCACCAGTGAAGCCGTGGCTGTCGCTTGAGTCACTGCTAAAGTGCACATGTCCTCCGCCACCGCCGCCGAAACCGCCACCAATGTCGTGACCGCCACCAAATCCACCTTGGTCACCACCGTGTCCACCGCCATATCCGCTATCAATTCCGGCGCTAAAACCTCCACTGCTGTGATCATGACTGCCTTCATGGCCACCGCCAAAGCCACCACCGATTCCTCCTCCATGGCTTCCACCCAGGTCGTAGCCGCCTCCACCACCACCGTGTCCGCCACCTAAACTGTAGCTGTCTCCACCGCCGTGGACTCCGTGTCCGCCGCCAAAGTCACCGTGTCCACCGCCTAAGTCATAGCCCCCGTTTCCACCTCCAATGTCTCCACCTCCGTGACCACCTCCGAAGTCATGTCCGCCTCCGAAATCGCTTCCACCATGTCCGCCGCCAAAGTCGTATCCGCCACCGCCGCCGCCACCGTGTCCTCCGTGGCCTCCACCGAAGTCATGTCCTCCGCCACCGCCTCCTCCGTGCCCTCCTCCAAAATCATATCCACCGCCGCCACCGCCTCCGTGGCCTCCGTGGCCACCGTGGCCTCCTTTAAGATGTTCAACGAATCCTCCGTGCAAATGTTCGGCTAGCCCACCACTGTGACCTCCATACCCTCCGCCTCCGCTGTGATCATCGTGGTGCTCGTATACAACCACATCTTTAGACGAATGATGCTCCTCAGGTATATGCACCCGAATATTATGAACACTGAAACAGATAAATTCTGCGATGAGTTTCATTGGCATTTTATAACAACTTCGCATTAGCATAAAAGCACTCGAATCAACAATACGATTTCATAATGAAACAATTGATCGCAAAGCCAGGTCAAACGTGTACGAGTGAGAACAAAGTGCAGTAACAAAGTGTAAGGATAGATCTGTCATTAAAACACAATGGGTTTATTTTCACCATTTACCGCAATGAAGAGACGCGTGAGAATCTCTTATAGAAATCTCTACCAAATTGCTCCAACTGGTAGTTGCCTAACCTGCATCGTTTTTGCGGTTCCGTGCCTTCGTACCGTGTTTCTATCTAAACTTGTGAAGACTATAATTATTGTGATGCGTTTATCTTGGAGAAATTCGGTAAAAGTGAAACATGCCAAATTAACACAGATAAAATAAATTATAATACTAACTGTTCATGTCCAGAAGTGTCCAGGCATATGCCAATGCAAGACAGTAGGAAGCAGCTCAGCTGAAATAATAGCAAATATTAGTTTAGTTTGCACATACATTATATTAGTAAAATCAAGGGGTTTGTAAAGTGTTGTTAAGGTTTTATTTCTTTATGTATATTTAATGTGTGGAATTGAAAGTGGAAGTAGGTATTTCTACCTATGTAGGTACTATAAAGATCAAATCTCTTGTTCGAACTACGTGCTCGAAAGAATTTGTATATCAAGACACGTATTGTCCTAGTTAGAAGTATCTCAACTTTTATTCCGAAGGCCGTGGGTTCTAATCCAGGTCATGCACTAATGGATTGTTTTGTACGAAGAAATTAACGGTTAAGAACGGTGATGGAAAACATCGTGAGAAAGCCAGTTAGGATTTTTATAAGAGGCGATGAGCTTGCAACCCATCACGTTGACACTGCTAACTTTTGAAAAATGTTGGCATATGCCCATTTTCATATTTGGATGCGCTTCCGACTGACCCTCTTAGGAATCTTCAAGGATCTAAGATATTATTATTTAATTAAAAGATTTAACAATAAAATTATCATTAACATAATATTGTCAGCACATCTAAATACATAAATACCTACCTACCTATTTAAATCCAAAAAAAATAGATATGAAAATGTGAATTTTATTTATTCATTAGTCAGTAACCATTTTTATATAAAAGGTCAAAGTTGTACAATATATAAATCAAAAATATCTTATTAAAAGTACATAATACAACTCAATATGTTAATAATAGGAGAGAAATGTTTAAATGCGATCAATAAAAACAGATAATAATTATATCAAATCAGAGTTCTTCAAGAGAAAATTTATCTAGAAGGAAAAGTTTTAATTTATTTTTATGTATTGCTATTTGATGTAGGTTAGATTACTAATTTGATCTCTTGTAACAGTTTAATCTAATAAAACACTTATTAGATTTATATTCTTTGAATAATTTATATTTCAAAGTACGACAAGCTTTATAAGTAGGTGTGCATGTGGATGTATGTAATAGGTAGTACCTACATGACCAGCCAGAACTTTTATTGAAAAAAAAAAAAAGAAAAAATAGTGGTGGGTGCTTGAAGTAGGATGAAGAAAGTATTTTTTATTTACACTTTAGAGAGTCAATTATTCAAACGCTACGTGAGTATGTGACTCATATCTATTCAATCTTTAGTAAGTTTGGTATATCTAGTAACAAAGTAAATAAAAAAAATTAAGGAGAACGACCAAAAAGGAAAAATGTTCAGCATATCTAATTGATCTGATGATGAGACTCGTGTCTCGTATCACATCACGAATTTCATCCACAACTTCCGCAAAAATATTTACAACCGGTCACGTATGGAATACTAATTACTGCAAAATCTGGGCACGTTCATGTGTGATATTAATGTGTGATGGTTGATGGTAGGTACTCACGGTCAGGCGAGATGCCATGGTGTCTGAGGAGTGAGCGTCTCTGCTTCCACCGACTCTATAGGACGAAAGCTGCGTCTGTTATGTCCCCACAACTCCGCGAGAGCCTTTTATATATCGGTGAATGCTCGCATCCCCTACTCCGAGCGCAAAATTATATATTAATTCGCAAAATCTACTAATTAAATAATTTTATTGTATAAAACATGTCACGCTAAAGATGCGTCGCTTAAACTTTATCATACCTAATTCCCAAACGCAACTCGAACGTGTTTCACTTTGTTCTTATTGTTACAATTACATTCTCAAACGAAAATAAAAATAAAGCTCAATGTGTGACCTTATTTGTGGTTCAAGAAAGATGAAAGAATGATATCATGAACTACTATGAACTACCTACCTACAAATCGGAAATAGCACACAATCTTATTAGGTGATTTAGAGCAACTCGATCCACAGAGAGTGCAGTCACTGACCTCGTCGACTTTATTGTGGATTCTATTGATAAAAAGAAAAAAGTAATTGGCATTTTCTTGGACTTGGCAAAAGCATTTGACACTGTCTCCATTCCAATACTTGTGAAAAAACTGGAGTTGATCGGAGTTCGCGATAGCTCTCTCAATCTGCTATCTGACTATTTAAAGGACAGGAAACAAAAAACTAAAATTGGCAATACCATTAGTCAGGAGCTACCTGTAACCCACGGCGTTCCACAGGGTAGTGTCCTGGGCCCTAGCCTCTTCCTAGTTTATGTAAACGATTTGTGTAACTTAAAACTAGACCATTGCAAATTATATTCGTACGCCGATGATACTGCACTATTATTTGTGGGCGACAGCTGGGAGGAGGCTAGATCCCATGCAGAAAAAGGAATGCGAATTGTTACTACATGGCTGCAGGACAACTTACTTTCGCTTAATATCAGCAAAACAAAATACATGACATTTACCAATCCACGCAGTAAGCCCCCTCACATAGCAATCAAAGTACATGTTAGTTGCACACCCGACTCGTGTGACTGCCCTTATTTGGAACAGGTTCACTCCCTCAAGTATTTAGGCATCACAATTGATGATAGACTTAATTGGAAAAAACATATTGACCTACTTACGAGCCGCGTGCGCAAACTGATATATGTATTTAAGAACTTGAGAGACGTGGCTGACCGTAAACTACTTATGAATGTATATGATTCCCTTTGCCGATCAATTCTATCATATTGTGTCACCGCTTGGGGCGGTGCATGCGTCACTTACATGCTTCAATTAGAACGTGCGCAAAGATCTGTTTTAAAAGTGGCTACCTTTAAGCCCTACAGATTCCCCACTACTGATTTGTATCATGATTGTGGGGTGCTTACTGCTCGTAAGTTGTATATTTGTAACGCTATAATGTCACAGCACAAAAAAGTAGATATATATAATAACTTATCAACAGGCAAAAGAAGAAAGGACAGAATCTTGGCCAAACCCTTAGTTAAAACGCTGTTTGCTCAGCGCCATCAACGATTTTTGGGTCCACTGTTATATAATAAAGCCAATAAAGCCATACCAAACTTAATAAATTTTAACTCTTCCGATTGTAAAAAATTGCTCCTGACATGGCTTTCAACACTAAACTACGAGGATACAGAAGAATTGCTAAAAGTAACCCGATAAATAATACCTTACACACTTACCTTACGTACTTTCACATTCACCCACGCACACAAACATCCACATAAACTAAACTAGACTTAAATAAAATTATACTTGAACTGATTACTTACCATTACTTAAAATTGTACATGCCCGTCTCATAATCTTCTTCTTAATATTTCTGGTATTTTTTTGTTTTTATTTTTTCAAACATTGTAACAATAAATAATAATTATTAATTATGTATTTAAGTACATATCACATGCTCTTATTAGTAACCTTAGAGTTATATTGCATAATTTAAAATACCACTCATTATGTAAATCGTAATAACGTAGGTAAATTAATAAATTAATAAAATGAATAATATTGTTTAACAATAAATTAAAATTAATTGATTAATTATTTAATTGATTTGTAATATGGTTAATAATATAATTAACTGCATGATGGTACTTACATCTGAGAACCTCAGTTTGGCTTTACAGCAGATTGCTATCTTTGGAAGGTAACGCGGCACTTACAATACACAAGTCTTGAACTTAGTGTAAGTACTGTAAGCCACATTCAATTCCGTACAAGCCATTGCAAATGTTGAAAAAAAAAAAAAAAAAAAAAAAAAAAAAAAAAAAAGTATCTGACTGGATGTTGTCGATATCCGCCACGTAATTATTACGAGCGCAAACATGCTTGGTCCAGCCATTCTGTTGCATAAGCGGCATTTGTGGAAACTCTCGGGAGTTGGTTGAGCATTATGCTATTTGGTGGTAAAATGAATAAAGAACTAAATGTTTAGAAAATTCGTTTTATCATTCATTACAAGCTGGTAACTACTCGTGCCTATTCATTCTTGAATTTGTATCAGCGATAAACTTAAATCATGAAAGTTGGACTTTGTTTGAATACAACATTGGTACTTGT
Organism: Hydriomena furcata; assembly: GCA_912999785.1. Lineage (NCBI taxonomy): Eukaryota > Metazoa > Arthropoda > Insecta > Lepidoptera > Geometridae > Hydriomena > Hydriomena furcata. Next base: position 10,930,035 of record OU538821.1, read on the forward strand.
AATATAAGCTCAAACGCGACGCGATGCTATTCGAACAAATAGATCAGTTACCACTTTTTACAGTTTTATCCGTGTAGCGTGACAACATTAGTGAGTTTCGATAGTTATAGTTAATTCATAGCAATTCAAACAAAAATAGAAATAGCCTTTTCATAAAATATAGTTTTAGGGTTCCGTAAAAATGGTTAAAAGACACCCCCATATTTTTCAAAGTTGTAATTACCTATTATTGCAAAGATGCTCTAATATTTTTAATTTTGTTTTTAAAGTAGCTTTCGCATTATGGGATTTTTATTAGTCTATCTTTATTATGTAATTAGGTCTCAGTATGTTTTTGTTCCTCATAATAAACCCTGAAAACTGTACATAATTATGTCATACGGTGCACTAAAAAAAGCTTTTTGTCCCTACATCCCAAATTCACTCTCGAAAATGAGTTTATCTATTTACGCTATTATTTTTTCCATTTCGTATTGTGTACGGTATTGTTTGAAAGGGCAGACGTTTAAAAAGTTAAGGGTTAAAAAGCGCGATCAAGAATCGTCCCCGCCTAAATCTTCTTACATTTTTAAAAGCTAACACTTATCAATAATAATACATTACATACTCGTAATTACAGAATAAAATGTTTTTTTTTTTAATCTTATGTAGAACCTTGATGGCAATCCCTATTCGCACTTGGCTTGTTTGTTATTTAGAGTTTCACCTACAGCAGATGGCAATTCATTGAAAATCTATAGAAAGCGTCATGAAGGTGGAATTTTCCTTTTATTGAAAATAAACATATTGCGCTCAGGTCAACGTGTAGGTGGCACCTATTATTGAGCTTGGATGTTATGATGAACTAATACAACTTGGTTGTTTTCTTAGTTTCTATCTTGGGATCATTATGCAAAACATCAACATCCTGCAACATCCTACAACATCCTACAAAATCCTACAACATCTGGTATTCTCGTTATCTGATCTTTTTCCAGCTCTAAAGATTGCAGTATTATGGCTCTAGAAATTAAAACAAGCCGTGTTGGCCGAGTAGGAGGTGGGCATGTGCCAAATATAATGTTTGGATGTGCCTCTGACTTTAGGGAATAAATTTATGTAGGTATAATGTGGCAAAAAAGCCCTTGATATCTATCTATCTATACTTATAATAAATCTGTAGAGAGGTCAATTCTGTACATGAAATATATTTCCAAAATAACTATCAGGGGGTGATTAGGGATCGATACTGATGCCAAAAATGCAATCAGTAAAAATTTTGTCTGTCTATCTGTCTGTCTGTCTGTCTGTCTGTCTGTCTGTCTGTCTGTATAACCGTTATAGAAACAAAAACTACTCGACGGATTTTAACGAAACTTGGTACAATTATTTTTCATACTCCTGAGCTGGTTATAGTATACTTTTTATCACGCTGCAATCAATAGGAGCAGAGCAGTGAAGGAAAATGTTGGGAAAACGGGAGAAGTTACTTCATTTTTTAAGCTTCCGTCGCGTGTGCAACCTTAATGGTTAAAGCTACACAGAATTCATGTATGACGGAAATGTTCTCCTTAAAATTATATAAAAAATATTCCACGACAGCATATGTCTATCTTTTATGGTTGACTCACAATAACACGTGTAACTCCCGATAGCTTAGCAGTTCGAAGCTTTCTGATTATATTTGTACTCCTCTCAGTCATCCCTAATTAAAAACGCGAACGCACAGGCAGGCGGCTTGCTTGGCACCTAGAGGCTAGCGAGTCACCTAGCGAGTAGCTTCGTAAAACGAACATTCTCGAACGTTCGCGACCGGCCTAACAGCTAGGCGTCAAACGCGCAGTTCGGCCGGTCGCGAACGTTCGAGAAAAAAAGAAATCATCAATAATTGTCTAATGACAAAAAAGCTGTGAAAAAAAAAACGTTTTATATAAAGACATTCTGTAGTATATTTAGTATCAGCATTGCACCCGTGCGAAGCCCGGGCGGGTCACTAGTCTTTAATATAAAAATTAATCGCTGAATGTGTTGCTAAGCGCAAATCTCGAGAGCAGCTGAACCGATTTCGATTATTCTTTTTAGGGTTCCGTACCCAAAGGGTAAAATCGGAACCCTATTACTAAGACTTCGCTGTCCGTCTGTCCGTCTGTCTGTCTGTCCGTCTGTCTGTCACAGGGCTGTATCTCATGAACCATGATAGCTAGACAGTTGAAATTTTCACAGATTATGTATTTCTATTGCTGCTCTAACAACAAATACTAAAACAGAATAAAATAAATATTTATGTGGGGCTCCCATACAACAAACGTGATTTTCGCATTTTAGCGCCATCTAGTTTCATTTGATGTTACTACGTTATTATAGGTACTTTTCGCGGTCTCATGCGACCGCTCGGGGTTTGAGAGGTAAACCAATGATTCCTAATTCCGCTGGCAGGTGGCGCTATTTTACCACTATAGGTTGGTTACGAGATATTATGAATGATTTTTTATGTTTTAAGGGTTCCGTGCATAAAGGGTAAAAAACGGGACTACTAAGACACCGCTGTCCGTCTGTCTGTCACCATGCTGTATCTCGTGAACCGTGATAGCTAGACAGTTGAAATTTTCAAAGATGATGTATTTCTGTAAAAAGAGCAAAAAATAAATATTTAAGTGGGACTCCCGTACAACAAGCGTGATTTTTTTGCCGTTTTGATAATAGTACGGAACCCTTCGTGCGCGAGTCCGACTCGCACTTGGCCGGTTTTTTAATCTAGTCTTGCAAACACTTTGTTTAGAATTGAGTAATTACTTTCTAAATTAAAATATAAAAAAAACCGGCCAAGTGCGAGTCGGACTCGCGCACGAAGGGTTCCGTACCATTATCTATAAAAACAGCAAAAAAATCATGTTTGTTGTATGGGAGCCCCCTTTAATATTTTTTTTCTGTTTTTAGTATTTGTTGTTAGAGCAGCAACAGAAATACATAATCTGTGAAAATTTCAACTGTCTAGCTATCACGGTTCATGAGATACAGCCCTGTGACAGACAGACAGACGGACAGCGAAGTCTTAGTAATAGGGTCCCGTTTTTACCCTTTGGGTACGGAACCCTAAAAAGAGAAAGAGCATTCGACATAAAGAGCTTTTGTATACAAATCTATCTTGAAAATGACATCCTTCGCAAAAATGAAGCAGTTTTTTTTCCACATTTAATCTAAATCAATACTATTTTATTTCTTGATGCCTTTTTTCTTGAATATTCAGAGTCAGGTGGGAATACTTATTTACTGGGGGGCAAGCACGAATCACTATCGTATCGTCAAAACGGACACTTATTCCGTCTTATTAATAAACGTAGACTAGCGCAGGATTAAATTTAGTCCAACGCTTACGTTTGGACTAATCGAATTCAATATTAATAAACAAGGATTAGAAATGGAGTTGCTTACATTAAGCTGGTATTAACAAGTCTTGGTGTAACCTCAGATGATCTTTGGATAAGTAAATTTTTATTAATAGCACCGATTGTGTATACGTGTCAGTTTTAACATTTTGACGATTCAATGACGCGTGTCATTAGTGATTCGTGCTCAGGGCTTGTACTTCGCAAAACGATTTCTAGAATACAACAGTACTCCGATATTTTCAGCCAAACCGCCTCTTACCCTCGTATTCAAGAACGACACTATGAGAACACGCATCCACAGTGGACGAAATCTTTTTTCATAAAAATCACTTTTTGTGTTGTGCGACACTGCATAGTGTGACTAGAGGCACATTGTCGTGTGCCTCTAGCCAAAGTTGAGCTCTAAAGGCACACGGTAGCGTGCCATAGTGCCACTCAACACATAAAGTGATGTTTATGAAAAAAGATTTCGTCCACTGTGGGTGCGTGTTCTCATAGTGTCGTTCTTGAATACGAGGGTTAGAAATTGTAGTCTGTCGTACTAGAATGTATGACCTCAATTGTCAAGTAATGTCGGACGTTCCATCGTGTCTAAACGATGTGACGTTTGTAGACGCCACTGCCACTGGACACTGTAGTTTTTAGGATATTTTAAAATGTATGTATGTAACTATGTATTAGGACATTTTAAAATGTATGTATGTAACTATGTATCTATGTAACAACGTGGAATCTTTCAACTCAATTTTGAAGCAGTTATCTTCAACTGAATGAGCTGAAATTTAGCATACTTATGTAACTTTGATGACAATGAAATAATATGATAACAGTGAGCTGATCCGATGATGAAGTCAGAATTTGTTCAACGGAACTCCTCAGTAACTAGTCTGATTGAGATAAAACTTTGCATACCTATCAATCTCCAATGACAATATAAAATTATGGTATTAGCGAGCTGGTCTGATGATGGAGCTCGAATGTAGCCATAGGAACTCCCTAACTACACAACATAATCTCGTCGTGTTTGGGCTCGTTGGATTTGTCTTGACGAGTACTAGAGCCCTAGAATTTATAAAAGCTTTATGAATAAAAATATTTTTGAAGAAACTTATTTTTAATGCTGTTCCACTCTGTTCTAGTAGATACCGTATACCATCCTCTCAGTTTAGTCGGCTTCATCCATAAAAAAGACATAGCCATAGAATACGGAGACATTTTTCGATTAGGAAAATCTATTGGTCACGAACCAATGGCCTTCAAATCGAAAGTCGAGATACACTCAGTGTAAATTGATCCAAATCCACTGCCAACTTAGGCGTTATTAATAAAGATTTACCTACCGTGTAACAGCTTATACGAAAAGTGCGGGTTAGAAGCAGCAGAAATTTATCTTTTTCGGAATTTAGCAACTTTTTATTACATAAAAAACACGTGCTCAAAACGGTGAAGGAAAACATCGTGAGGAAACCAGTTAGTATTCTTATAAGCGGCAATGGGCTTGCAACCTGTCACGTATGGAATGCTAACTACTGCAAAATGTGGGCATGTGTTAAATATAATGTTTGGACGTGCCTCTGACAACCCCCACTAGACATCTTCAAAGGATCTAAGCGTCTGGAAATCTGAGAGGATGTCTACCGTACTTGGGGATTACAGTCGTGATCCTATTTTTATTTTTTATTACAGGCGGTGACGACATTTTTTAATCAATTTTATTTGTATTTTTACTAGATATCCCGTCAAACGTTGTTCTGTCAAATTTCAATAATCCTTCAAAAAAAAAACACTCCGTTTTTCCCGAACTTTATGCCACCCTCATCACTTAATGGTATAAAAAATACCCTATGACATATTCTCATATCTACCAAATATGCACAAATAAAAATAGGTCAGGCCGTTTTGGAGGAATTTGGTTACAAAAAGCCTGACAGATAAGAATAAAAGAAAACAACATGTTGAGGGCAGGAAGATGATAATAAATAAATAAATATTGTCGGACTTTACACACAACACCATCTAGCCCCAAACTAAGCAAAGCTTGTACTATGGGAACCAGATAACTGATAGAATACTTATTTACTTTTTTTTTTTTTTTAAATACATACATATTATACATAGTAACACCGAGACACAGAACAAACAGCTATTCATCACACAAATGTTTGCCCTGGGTGGGGATCGAACCCACAACCTACAGCGAAGAAGGCAGAGTTACTACCAACTAAGCTGTGAGGCTATGACGAATAGTTGGTAGTACGGACATGGTCTACGAGTAAAACCAAGACTGTTGAACTTCGTAGGCAACTTGTAGCTCTGCTACGAAAGGTCTACAAAAGACCATAGGGCCACTTTGCAAACTAAAAGTTTTAAAATAAACGTTGAAAAGTTTGGTGCAAACAAGCATGCCTAAAATTAAACAATGCTGGGGCCGTACTACAATCCCTAAAGTAAGACTAAATCAGTATTATTAATAGTAGGTATCAAAGTATTTCGATAATAAATTCTAAAATGTATCATTTTGAAAAAATATTTTCATCGTGAAAAGTTTCTGCTATTATGTTTTCAGCTTAATGAAAGTCTAGGTAGGAACCTGAATTAATATTTTTATAAACATAGGAGACGTGGCTTGTTCAGAAGTATTTTTTTTTCTATTCGAAAAAGAGCAATCGTCGACATGAAGCGCCTTAAGAGCGAAAGTGACAATGCTTTACGAACACGTATGGCGTTGTCACTTTTGCACCGCGAGTAATACTGCTTTAGTCTTACTTTAGACATTATAGTACCGGCCCCTGTTTAGATATTAATATGACGTAGCGAAGCCGTAAACCATGTTGCTACATGTAACATTGTCTCATAATTTAATGTTCTCCTAAAAAGAGGTAACGCCAAAAAGTAAAAAATTAGAGACTACCATTAGAGAAACTACTAAAATACATTACAATTTTTCGTAGTTTTAAAAATAAACCGGAGAAGTGCGAGTTGGACTCGAGCACCGAGGGTTCCGTACAAACATTTTATAGATTTTCGTGTCATCGATAATTAACTATTTCAGTATTTTTTTCTAAATTTTTGGCCCAGTAGTTTCGGATATGAGTCTTGGGAGAATGGAGAGACAGACACATAAGTGATCCTATAAGAGTTACAGAGTACGGAACACTAAAAACTGCGTGTAGATAATTACAAAACACTGTTTTACACGCCTTCGGCCTCTTGTTATCAGAATAAATTCAAAGTACTGACTGAAATAATATTTTTTTTTATTCAGAATTTCAAAAATGATGATTTTTATAATCATCATTTTCTTGTCCTTATGCGAGTCCGGTTCACACTTGGCCGGTTTATAAAAAACATAAAAATCAATAGGACTACGACTGTAATCCCCAAGTACGGTAGACATCTTCTCAGATCTCCTGACGCATAGATCCTTTAAAGATGTCTAGTGGGGGTAGTCAGAGGCACGTCCAAACATTATTTTTGGCACATGCCCACATTTTGCAGTAGTTAGCATTCCATACGTGAGAGGTTGCAAGCCCATCGCCGCTTATAAGAATACTAACTGGTTTCGTCACGATGTTTTCCTTAACCGTTTTGAGCACGTGCTTTGCGCATATAAAATGTTCGAACAGAAAAATCCATTTATGCACGCCAGGATTCGAACCCACGACCTTCAGATTGAAAGTCGAGGTACCTCCCACTCGGCCAACACGGCTTTTTTGGCCGGTTTATTTCTTTCTATATTAACGCATTAGATAGATACGCATAATAATGCTGAAGTTTAGAAAGTTATATGCTTAGTTATGCGAATATAAATCATCCAGGCAGTTAGCGGAAGCGTTGCGTCCCGGGACCAACCCGCGTCCGCAATAAATAATTGTTTTTGCATTATGACAGCTCAAAAGGACACAAAATCTTAGCGTGTTTTGAGCGTTTTGTATTTTTTTTGTATCTCATTGTTGTGGAACCGGATAAATTAACAGACTGGGGCAACCATGGTTTCTTAATTTAGTTGGACTGTTTTTTTTTATCCGCTTTTATGGACGCATTTTGTTTTTTACCAGTAATTGACTTATCTGATTCAAAATTAAGCTGTTGGTGATCCTTAAAATAAATAAATAATGACGACACATAATGTTCGTGAAATTATGTTTTTAGAAAACAATTTATTGAAATATCCTTAAAATAAATAAATAATGACGACACATAATGTTCGTGAAATTATGTTTTAGAAAACAATTTATTTAAATGCCTGCAACTCCGAATAGACCTTTTTAAAAGCATTTACTTAACTTACAATTTATGAAACTATGTAACATCTTAGTATTGAACTAACTGCTTCAAAATTTAGTTGAAGATGAAGTGAGGAGCTGTTTAACGGAACTCCTCAGTATATAGAAGGAATGAGATAAAACTTTTCATACCTATTAATCTCCAATGACAATGTAATATTATGGTACTAGCGAGCTGGTCTGACGAGGGCACTTGGATGTAGCCAAAGGAACTCCTCAACACAACATAACCACGTCGTGTTTGTTTTGACAAGTACTAGAACCCTAGAATTTATAAAAGCTTGTTTTTGTAAATTTATTAATAAAAAACTTATTAAATTTTTATGATTAACTAGCTTTCGTCTGCGATTTCGCTCGCGTTGTACCTATTGCTGATCAGTATTCAATATGCTATTAAAGGTCATATTAATATGTTTATTCCAAGTTTATCCAAATCGGTTTTTCTGTTTTGGGCGTGATTGAGGCTCACATCTAAACATACAAACTTTCCGATTTTTTATATAAGTAAGTGGAATATTTCAACTATCTTTATACTTATGACTTTTTGTAGTTAGCTGGACAGACATGATTTTTGATTACATCTGGGGGCTCGGCAATGACCCCGCCAAGTCGAGCAAAAAAAAGCGGCTCTGCTTCGAGAAAGGAATGGTACCCCTTTCTCGAAGCAGTTCAGGCCATTTTCGACCCCCTATAACTTTGTTGTGGTACAGTTAACATCAAAAGTAGACGCTCATTAAATAAAATCTCAAAAAGGTTTTATGAATGAAAAATACCTTTTGTTTTTTGTTACGAACTATCAGTCTTATTATGAAAGTTTTATAGACTAGCAATAAAAATGATTCATAATTGCCGGCTTCTGTAATTAATCGTTTCTAAATTCCGCAAAAGTTATAAGTTTTCTGCAGAATGTATCTTCCTCTCAGTTTAGTCGATCTTATCTAACTGTTATCGGTTTCTAAATTAAATTTAAGTAAATTATAAATTAATTAAATTATTTCTAAACTAGCTTTTATCCGCGACTTTGTCCGCCTTATCGACAGTTTATTGTAAAATATTAAAATTCCCGAAAATCATAATAATATATTGTAAATAAAAATGCAAATCAGTACATGTATACATGTTTTTATTTAAAATATTATTATTTCTTATTTACACAATGCGTAATTGAGATACAAAAGCGCACATACATCTTCAAAAACTTTTAATACAAAAGTATACTTTAGATAAGCCATGTTGGCCGAGTGGGAGGTACTTTGACTTTCGTTATGTGTTCGAACCTTGGCTGTGCATCAATGGATTTTTCTATTCAATTTGCAGTATTACCATATATATAAGGCAGACAAACTACATAGATAGGTATGGTACGGATTTTACGCGACTTTATAACAAAACAATTCGCGTTCCCCTGCCATTTTGCATGTCTAATGCTGGGGCCACGTTATCAGGCTATGGCGAACTATTTGCGTTGTGTGAGTGCGACACGTGAAGCTATATGATACGACATAGGATAGACAAAGATGCAAAACGTAAACATTTGTCGAATCGCGATAATGCAGCCACAACATAAACGCCAGTCGTGCTTGCGTCCTATGTTACCATCACTGCCTGAGAATGTTTGGCTTTTAGTATTGCCATATTTTTTCACTTATATAGTTCTATTATAAATATTACACATCCTTACTTATAAACTAACAATTTTACCCGCTACTTCTTCCGCGTAGATTCTGGAAATAGATTTTTGACAACTATCGTAAAACATTTAACCTGCTGAAATTAAAAGAAAATTTTGGAAAAAAGTCTCTATATAAAATTTCATCACAATCTGTTGGGCTGGCATAACGTCACGGACAGACAGACAGAGTTATTTTCGTAATTATAGTAAGTATAGATTAAAGCGTTTATGTTTGTTGGTTTGTTCTTCTTTCGCAGCAACAGAGCAACAGATCGACATGATTTTATGCATAGAGATAGAAATAGTTAATAGACCGGAGAGTGACTAGGCTACATCTCTTATCCGGATATAATTATGCGAAGCCGCAGGCAGAAGCTAGTTTATAATAAATAAGTTTTCTGTTAAAAAATATTTTTCAATACAAGCTTTTGTAAAATTATTTAAAGCACCAGCGCGCTAAACCTGTCATTGTCATCGGAACTTGAAAAGTATGCAAAGTTTTTACTCAATCGAAGTATTAACTAAGGAGTTCCATTGTGAGTGTCTGTTGAATAGCTCCTGACTTCATCATCGGATCAGCTCACTGTCACCATATTATTGCATTGTCACCGAAGTTACATAAATATGCAAAAATTCAGCTCAACCGGTTGAGGATAACTGCTTCAAAATTGAGTTACAAGATTCCGCCTTAAGACGAGTAATAAATGTTTTTGATGAATGCAGAATCGTTTTTTCTTTATAACCGCAAAACATACAGTTTTGTTTTTTATGACAAAGATAAGGATTTAATCTAGATAAATTTAAGACAGAAACACGATTGGTGAAACTTTTCTCGATAGATTTATTTTCCAAAGTTGACTCTTCAAAAACACTAGTTTCGTTATTAATCAAAACTATGAATAGCTAAATAGTTTATATACATTTTACATTTTTTTTTTTAATTTGATGTTTTACAAGATAATGCAGTTTTATCACTTTTTCCGTCTTATCCGGGTAGACTCGGCCCATACAGAACGTCAAAAATTTCACATATCACCTTAACAAACATATTTACATAGTTACATACATACAACGTACATACGTTGCAAGTTAAATAAAAGCTTGTAAAATAGAATGATTTTGAAGCGTCAGATGGGACTATTACCGTTGCTATTATTCACCTAATCACCTAAGGGTACGTATAAAAGAATGAAAAACCGATAATGTATTCGCAAAGTTTCAGCAAAAACTCGAAGTACTTTAGGCATTTCCAGCGATATGAGTTTGATAAAACTTTCCCTAAGTGCATGTCTACACTTGCAAATATTTGATCGGCGCGTAAACCGTTTTCAAACTACACGATACTGTCATCGCGACCGTTTAAAATGTACCTGGTCTAGTTATCTCCATATTGTTTATTTATTTATTTATTTAGAACAGAGTACAAAGGAAACAGTTTGCAATAGAACGATGAGAACCGCAAAAGTTAGAAAAACTGTGTAGCAGCCTCAACGCCCACCTATATATTCAACAGAAATAAAAAAATAAAAAAACAATTTATGAAAGTAGCACGGTGCACAAAATGTACGGTATGCAATATTATATCTCAAAAGTTATTTTAATCTCAAATGGAAATCCCTTTCTTATTTAATTTAGCTACGAATAATTTTGCACTATATAATTAGCATAACGCCTTCATTAAGTTGTATAAAACTAAGAAGTTTTAAGGCATAAACTCCTCGGACTCTGGACTAAGTTAATACTTCGAAGAACTAAGTAAGTTCGGCAACTATTATGTATATTAATGTACATTACATGCCGGGGTGTATATGTATATATAGCTTTACATTAACTTAATGTATCACACACAACAGGTTATGTAATGTATCTTTCTCTTTATTCCATTAAACGGAAATGTATTGAGATGTATCGAAAAAATATATATTTTCATATCGGATACGAAGATGTAAAAATGTATATTATAGCTGTCGTGTGTGTTCTCCTGACGATTTCTATGGAAAGATGTAATGATATATCGTGCTATAATGTACATCTTTACATTATAGCTGCTGTGTGTGAAGCTTAAGCAAGTGGCCAACTTCAGCGAGGAGCTGCGACCATTGTCCAATAACAAACAACTCGAGACAAAAGTGGCATCTCAAATATTTTCTGGATAACTTCGTGCCGGCTTCCTTCCAAATCCAATATCCACGTTCACACACCTACATACAACTTCAATTTGACGAATTTAGATCTACTCGTATATCTCTGGAGATCTTCCACAATATTATATAAGGTGTATTTAAAGTGCTTCCGAAATCTGTAGACGCAAGTTCGAATGCCTCTAGTGAACTAAATTGATTTATCTTGAAGCATGTTCAAACGTTCATCTTATGAGTGTTATGTTATATTGATGCAAAAAAAAAATAGAGTTAATAGGTACACAGGCAAAATAGGAGATACAATAGAACAGAATTGATATCTTTATTCAGACATCGGGATGTTGAATAACTGCAGAATAATAAAATGTAAAAAAATTACGACCTTAGTTTTCGTTCTTTTTTGGATATGATAAGGTTTTCATCCCACCATCTCAGAAAGAGTATTTTTGCTCTTCAATATCTGAGTGCAAAAGCCGTTTTTATTCTCTAGAGGATAAAGTAAATTGAATTTAGAACATCATGTGCACTAAGTTTGTGAATTAAAAAAATCATTAAACCTATTTACTGCTACCTCTATGGTGCCGAATGTATCATACAACTTTTTTTTAATTTGTTAAAAACTCAGACTCGGAACCTTCTTGGTGTTCTTTTTAGGGTTCCGTACCCAAAGGGTAAAACCCCTATTACTAAGACTTCGCTGTCCGTCTGTCTGTCTGTCTGTCACAGGGCTGTATCTCATGAACCGTGATAGCTAGACAGTTGAAATTTTCACAGATTATGTATTTCTGTGGCTGCTCTAACAACAAATACTAAAAACAGAATAAAATAAATATTTAAGGGGGGCTCCCATACAACAAACATGATTTTTTTGCCGTTTTTATAGATAATGGTACGGAACCCTTCGTGCGCGAGTCCGACTCGCACTTGGCCGGTTTTTCAATTTGCTTTGTACGCGGTTCTTTACGCGGCATTTTTTCACGTCATAATTAAGATTATTCTATAATACTTACCTGTCATAATGTAGTAGTTAATACCTAAACTGAAATAAAAGTACCTATCTTGTGATTGTAAACGTTTTTTGCATTTAGTAATTTCCTCGCTGAGGTGGAATGAAAAGTTACGTGTTGCACTCGAGTGCAAAGATTTTTCACCTCGTGCTCTTTTGATTCCCTCGCTAACGCTCAGGATTCTAATTTTGAATCACTCGCTGCGGTCGTGATTCAATTTTAGAATCCTTCCCTTGCTCGGTCATCAAAATTGAACACGCGGTTAAAAAGCAACTTGTATAACAAATAACTATTAAAGAAATTTATTCTCAAAAAAGACATTACAGTCACTTACATGAGAAACATAATTAGGGTAAATAATTCACAAACGTCGTTCCAAACTACATTCAGGGTTCTAAGCTAGCTACTAGGTATTTCTAATATTAATTCTAATTTATTTATAATTAAGTAAAGGTGTATTAAAGGCATGGTTCAACATTCAGTTTCAGTTTTGAGGAGTATTCTTACACCCTGTATAGAACTGTCCTGCTTGCAGCTAAAGGAATTCCTTCCTTTTCAACTTTGTGAATAAAAAATATCTCCAACATTAACGCGTTCGTTTACGTTTTACTCCTTCGGATGTACTTACAGATAATATTTCCGCACAAACTGAAATCACTAAGTGTGTCCTAGAGATAAGCATGAACATAAATTTTGATGCAAACGAGTAATAGTAGGTAATAATATAAATAAGGAGCACTCCTACATACTCGTATTAACAAGCGCACCGTCTGATCCATTAAGGACTTTATTTATTCTAACGATGTTATAGAAACAAATGGAAAGATGATTTCAAATGTTCATCCATAAATAAATAAAAAGCTTGTCGTTGAAAACTTTATTTATTTTTTCGTTAAATAACCAACTTAAGGGGCTCCCAGTCAACGATTGCTCTTTTTCGAAACGAAAAAAGAAATACTTCTGAACAAGCCACATCTCCTATTTTTATAAGTATATTACTTCAGGTTCCTACCTAGATTTCTATTAAGCTGAAAACATAATAGCAGAAACTTTTCACGATAAAGATATTATTTCAAAATGATACGTTTTAGAATTTATGATCGAAATATTTTAAATACCTACTATTAAAATCAACTTGTGATTTATTGTCATTATTTTTCGTTAAACATCATTTAATGACCTTGTTAGAGCCGCGGGCAGCATCTTCTGATACCTATGTAGTAGGTATTTCTAGTGTTTGTTAGGACTTTTAATATGACATGTGACGGTTGGGTGTTATTTTTGACTATTGCTATTCAAGTAGTTAAACTAACTGCCATTAGGAACAACCAGTAAAACGTAAAAACAAAACACTTACTTATTTATATTTCTACCTGCTAGCAAAATAGTTGGTATCTATCCAAAAACTACTGACTAAAAGATCAAGGTCTGCATCGTTATGGTGTCCCTGATTCTAGTACCTACCACGGCTTCTCTGTGATATTTTCCTACGACTAACGAAATCCGAGCAACACATCCTTAGTAGGCATCTACTGAAATGCGATGAAAAAATGACGCAGTACAAGGCGCGTGCGCAACGATCGTGTAGTGTAGGTAGATCAATGACATTATTGGAAAAAATGGCCTCCAGACACTAGGATATCATGAAATCACAGCACATTGTCGTTGCGCGATACAAACCAAGGAGCCGGAATAAAGACGTATGTATTATGACTGTTTTTGACATATTCATCCGTAAGTTTATTGGTGTAAGATTAAATTCAGCTTGTTCATGTGTTGCATTTTAATACGATATCGCACAAGGTCCATACTAATTGTATAACAAAAATGATTTTGAGTTTTTCTTATCATCTCAATGTGTCTCGTCTGACCTCGAGATATTATAATTTTAAATGAAGGTTATGGGTAAAAAAACGTGTTGCTGGGTTTGTAAGTCTGCTTTTTAATAGGTAGGTAATATTAGTAAAATTGGTGGACATTAAATACAGCGCATCCTGCCCCAAACTAAGCACAGCTTGTACTATCGGAACCAGATAGTGAATACTAAGGTGCTTATTCGTAATACATAACAACTTCCGAACATCTAATATATTACTTTACACACCATATTTACATCACACAAATGTTTGTCCTGTCTGTGAGCGAACCCACAAAATACAGAAGATACCAGCTGAGCTGTAAGGCCAATATAATTGACTCTTACCTGCTTAGTTCCATGCTATTATCTGGGGGCACGGAACTGCCCCCGCCAAGTCAAGCAATAAAGCGGCACGGCTGTACTATCCTTTTCTCGAAGCAGTTCAAGCCATTTTCGATCCCCTAATAACTTCGTTGTGGATAAAACTAGAAGCCTGAATTTTCAGTAACCAAGCAGTCACTATTATAAACACGGTATATTTCAAATTTCATTCAATTTGAACTAGTAGTTTAAGAATTATAACTAGTCAAAGTTTCCTATTTTGTCACTCACTCACTCACTCACTCACTCACTGACTGACTGACTGACTGACTGACTGACTGACCGATCATCAAAAGTTTAAGGCACTTCTAGCAGACATAGAAGCTTCAAATTTGAAACACAATTAGTGTTTAGTGTAAAAATCCTAAAAAAACCTGCCAAGTGCGAGTCGGACTCGCGCACGTCGAGTTCCGTATCATTATCTATAAATCACGTTTGTTGTATGGGAGACCCACTTAAATATTTATTTTATTCTGTTTTTAGTATTTGTTGTTATAGCGGCAACAGAAATACATCATCTGTAAAAATTTCAACTGTCTAGCTATCATGGTTCATGAGATACAGCCCTGTGATAGACAGACGGACAGACGGACAGACGGACAGACGGACAGACGGACAGACGGACAGACGGACAGACGGACAGACGGACAGACGGACAGACGGACAGACGGACAGACGGACAGACGGACAGACGGACAGACGGACAGACGGACAGACGGACAGACGGACAGACGGACAGACGGACAGACGGACAGACGGACAGACGGACAGACGGACAGACGGACAGACGGACAGACGGACAGACGGACAGACGGACAGACGGACAGACGGACAGACGGACAGACGGACAGACGGACAGACGGACAGACGGACAGACGGACAGACGGACAGACGGACAGACGGACAGACGGACAGACGGACAGACGGACAGACGGACAGACGGACAGACGGACAGACGGACAGACGGACAGAC
This sequence comes from Hydriomena furcata, assembly GCA_912999785.1. Taxonomy (NCBI): domain Eukaryota; kingdom Metazoa; phylum Arthropoda; class Insecta; order Lepidoptera; family Geometridae; genus Hydriomena; species Hydriomena furcata. The sequence continues at coordinate 10,945,721 of OU538821.1, forward strand.
GGACAGACGGACAGACGGACAGACGGACAGACGGACAGACGGACAGACGGACAGACGGACAGACGGACAGACGGACAGACGGACAGACGGACAGACGGACAGACGGACAGACGGACAGACGGACAGACGGACAGACGGACAGACGGACAGACGGACAGACGGACAGACGGACAGACGGACAGACGGACAGACGGACAGACGGACAGACGGACAGACGGACAGACGGACAGACGGACAGACGGACAGACGGACAGACGGACAGACGGACAGACGGATAGACGGGCAGACGGACAGACGGACAGACGGACAGACGGACAGACGGATAGACGGACAGACGGATGGACGGACAGTGGAAGTATTAGTAACAGGGTTCCGTTTTTACTCTTTAGGTACGGAACCCTAAAAGTAGGGCATCTACAAAATTAAATGAGATGCAATCAAAAACATAACTTGTAAAAAAAGCCAAGTCTCGCAACGCAACTCAGTTCTTCTACTGTAAAAAGTTGTGAGATCCATGTAATACCAAGTCGGTTAATTTATTCAGTCCCTACTTTAAGGGTCCTTCTGACTTATGTTATTACGTAATCAGCCTTTACGTAATAACCTTTACGTAATAACCTTTACGTAATAACTTAAGACAGAAGGACCCTTACTGTAGGGACTGAATTAATTAACCGACTTGGTATTACATGGATCTCACAACTTTTTACGGTAGAAGAACTGCATTGCGTTGCGAGACTTGGCTTTTTTTACAAGTTATGTTTTTGATGGCATAATATATAATGGAACTTGCCATATTTCAATGTTAGGTGTGCTTATTGAAATACAGCACATTGATAAATCAGCACATTATTTTCCACGTAGGTAGACACTGAAGATGAAATGGGAGAATATGTTACTTTGTATGCGACGGTATAAAATCATGAATAAGTAAAACATAGACATATCATCGTCATCATCAACATATTAGCTGTAGGACGTCCATTGCTGAAAACAGGCTGTCTTCCATTCCATATATTTTCAGAGCTACCGCTCAACGAACCTTTATCAGATTGTGTTTCCATCTAGCTAGGGTCGTCCTGTGCTTTCCGGTACTTGAACATAATATTTAATCATTATACAAGAATATTACATAACACAATATTCTAAATAATAAAAAATATCTACAAATATTACTAAACTAGCCGACCCGTGACAGACGTTGTCCTGTCAAATTTCAATAATTGATTGACAGCAAAATCCCTATTTCCAAAATGAACTGCCATTTATTGAATTCATTTGTTACAAAAAATGTGATAAATGAAGAACCGCTCTACCGATTTTGTGCAAACTTCACATAAACCATCTAGGTACTAAATAGTCCGAACAAAGCCTAAACATTTGGTTTGGATAGGTAAGCCCGTTCTTGAGTTATAAAATTACAAAGAAAAGTGGCATTTATTTTTATATATATAGACTAGCGACCCGCCCCGGCTTCGCACGGGCTTAATACATATAAACCTTTATCGTGAATCACTCTATCTATTAAAAAAAACCGCATCAAAATCCGTTGTGTAGTTTTAACGATATAAGCATACATACAGACGCGGGAAGCGGGAAGCGACTTTGCTTTATACTATGTAGTGATAATCATTTTCATTCAAAATTATAAATAAACTAGCGACCCGCCCCGGCTTCGCACGGGTAGCATGTTATTATACATATAAACCTTCCTCCTGAACCACTCTATCTATTAAAAAAAACTGCATCAAAATCCGTTGTGTAGTTTTAAAGATATAAGCAAACATACATACATACGCGGAAAGCGGAAAGCGACTTTGCTTTATGCTATGTAGTGAAGGCTCTGTTTTATTAATAATTTTGTCTGAATTCCAATTCCAATTCGAATTGTACTAATTGGATGTGGTTCCCACTGTGTAGTTGCATGACAAAAATTAATTAAATCATGTAGGAGGAATTTATTGATACGAGTACGTGAATTTTCTCTTAATTAGCATGAAATATTATTATATTAATTAATTTATATTAAAATGGCAACCAAAATAAAAACCCTAGGGAACTATTTAGTGGATGTTCTCTACACCCTAATATAATAATATTATAAATGCGATCGTTTATGTGTGAGTGTGTGTGTGTGTGTGTGTGTTTCTTTGTTAGTCTTTCACGCAAAAACTTCGGAACGGATTAAAATGAAACTTTACAGTAATCTGGGGGCACGGCAGTGCCCCCGCCAAGTCGAGCAATAAAGCGGCACGGCTGTACCATCCTTTTCTCGAAGCAGTTCAGGCCATTTTCGACCCCCTATAACTTCGTTGTGGATAAAACTAGAAGCCCGAATTTTCAGTAACCAAGCAGTCACTATATAAACACGGTATATTTCTAATTTCATTCAATTTGAACCAGTAGTTTAAGAATTACAACTAGTCAAAGTTTCCTATTTTATCACTCACTCACTCACTCACTCACTCACTGACTGACTGACTGACTGACTGACTGACTGACCGATCATCAAAAGTTTAAGACACTTCTAGCAGACATAGAAGCTTCGAATTTGAAACACAATTACGGTGCTATTAATAAAAATTTACATATCCAAAGATCATCTGAGGTTACACCAAGACTTGTTAATACCAGCTTAATGTGAGCAACTCCATTTCTAATCCTTGTTTATTAATATTGAATTCGACTAGTCCAAACGTAAGCGTTGGACTAAATTTAATCCTGCGCTAGTCTACGTTTATTAATAAGACGGTTAGTGTTTAGTGTAAAAATCCTAAAAAAACCTGCCAAGTGCGAGTCGGACTCGCGCACGTCGAGTTCCGTACCATTATCTATAAATCACGTTTGTTGTATGGGAGCCCCACTTAAATATTTATTTTATTCTGTTTTTAGTATTTGTTGTTATAGCGGCAACAGAAATACATCATCTGTGAAAATTTCAACTGTCTAGCTATCATGGTTCATGAGATACAGCTTCTGTCTTAAGTTATTACGTAAAGGTTAGCTGATTACGTAATAACATAAGTCAGAAGGACCCTTAAAGTAGGGACTGAATAAATTAACCGACTTGGTATTACATGGATCTCACAACTTTTTACAGTAGAAGAACTGAGTTGCGTTGCGAGACTTGGCTTTTTTTACAAGTTATGTTTTTGATTGCATCTCATTTAATTTTGTAGATGCCCTACTTTTAGGGTTCCGTACCTAAAGAGTAAAAACGGAACCCTGTTACTAATACTTCCACTGTCCGTCCATCCGTCTGTCCGTCTATCCGTCTGTCCGTCTGTCCGTCTGTCCGTCTGTCCGTCTGCCCGTCTATCCGTCTGTCCGTCTGTCCGTCTGTCCGTCTGTCCGTCTGTCCGTCTGTCCGTCTGTCCGTCTGTCCGTCTGTCCGTCTGTCCGTCTGTCCGTCTGTCCGTCTGTCCGTCTGTCCGTCTGTCCGTCTGTCCGTCTGTCCGTCTGTCCGTCTGTCCGTCTGTCCGTCTTTCCGTCTGTCCGTCTGTCCGTCTGTCCGTCTGTCCGTCTGTCCGTCTGTCCGTCTGTCCGTCTGTCCGTCTGTCCGTCTGTCCGTCTGTCCGTCTGTCCGTCTGTCCGTCTGTCCGTCTGTCCGTCTGTCCGTCTGTCCGTCTGTCCGTCTGTCCGTCTGTCCGTCTGTCCGTCTGTCCGTCTGTCCGTCTGTCCGTCTGTCCGTCTGTCCGTCTGTCCGTCTGTCCGTCTGTCCGTCTGTCCGTCTGTCCGTCTGTCCGTCTGTCCGTCTGTCCATCTGTCCGTCTGTCTATCACAGGGCTGTATCTCATGAACCATGATAGCTAGACAGTTGAAATTTTTACAGATGATGTATTTCTGTTGCCGCTATAACAACAAATACTAAAAACAGAATAAAATAAATATTTAAGTGGGTCTCCCATACAACAAACGTGATTTATAGATAATGATACGGAACTCGACGTGCGCGAGTCCGACTCGCACTTGACAGGTTTTGTTTAGGATTTTTACACTAAACACTAATTGTGTTTCAAATTTGAAGCTTCTATGTCTGCTAGAAGTGCCTTAAACTTTTGATGATCGGTCAGTCAGTCAGTCAGTCAGTGAGTGAGTGAGTGAGTGAGTGAGTGACAAAATAGGAAACTTTGACTAGTTGTAATTCTTAAACTACTGGTTCAAATTGAATGAAATTTTAAATATACCGTGTTTATATAGTGACTGCTTGGTTACTGAAAATTCAGGCTTCTAGTTTTATCCACAACGAAGTTATAGGGGGTTGAAAATGGCCTGAACAGCTTCGAGAAAAAGATGGTACAGCCGTGCCGCTTTATTGCTTGACTTGGCGGGGGCACTGCCGTGCCCCCAGATACATCAGAATAACACATAGTTATCCAACTACCAACCTTGCGAAGCTGGTGCGAGCAGCTAGTATTTTATATATTAATTAAAAGACACGACTTATATAATTAGCGGCTCAGTCAGCTTCGCACGTAGGTATTTACTATGCTGGTATAGGTGTTGGGCAAACCTAATCCATATAAAACATGCCTCAGGCAGTTAAGCGTCCCGTAAGTGAGAAAGTTCCACCTGATCATCTAGAAAAGTTGTAAAAAGGCCTCACTCTCTAGCTTAATAGGTTCACGTAGCACGGCTGTATTTTGGTCCCGAGTTATAATTAGACCTACTTCTGTTGGCGACTGTACAAAGTTGTATGAAAATTGTCTTCGATGGTCATGCAACAATGTTGCAACACATGACTTATCAGGAACAGCGTTCTCTTGACACTTTTATCTCTGACCACACTCACACACACTAAAGATGCACTAAAATTGTTATACCGGATTTTTCTGGTAGGTCGTCGTACATTGCAATGTGCAATGGATGCAATAATGCTGCTAAATGTTATGCTGATATAATGTTAATGTTCTATGTTTTCTAGAAATCAAAATACATCTTTTACAAAAAATATTCGTTTTATGCGATCAAAGTCGCGCAAGAGTAATGCCATCAAAAACATAACTTGTAAAAAAAAGCCAAGTCTCGCAACGCAACTCAGTTCTTCTACCGTAAAAAGTTGTGAGATCCATGTAATACCAAGTCGGTTAATTTATCGAAGTCGACTTATGTTAGTAATTAGCTAACCTTTACGTAATAACATAAGTCAGAAGGACCCTTAAAGTAGGGACTGAATAAATTAACCGACTTGGTATTACATGGATCTCACAACTTTTTACGGTAGAAGAACTGAGTTGCGTTGCGAGACTTGGCTTTTTTTTACAAGTTATGTTTTTGATGGCATCTCATTTATTTTTGTAGATAGCCCTACTTTTTAGGGTTCCGTACCTAAAGAGTAAAAACGGAACCCTGTTACTAATACTCCACTGTCTGTCCGTCCGTCTGTCCATCTGTACGTCTGTCCGTCTGTCTGTCTGTCGGTCTGTCTGTCCGTCTGTCTATCACAGGGCTGTATCTCATGAACCATGATAGCTAGACAGTTGAAATTTTCGCAGATGATGTATTTCTGTTGCCGCTATAACAACAAATACTAAAAACAGAATAAAATAAATATTTAAGTGGGGCTCCCATACAACAAACGTGATTTATAGATAATGGTACGGAACTCGACGTGCGCGAGTCCGACTCGCACTTGGCAGGTTTTTTTAGGGTTTTTACACTAAACACTTGTGTTTCAAATTTGAAGCTTCTATGTCTGCTAGAAGATTCTTAAACTTTTGATGATCGGTCAGTCAGTCAGTGAGTGAGTGAGTGAGTGAGTGAGTGACAAAATAGGAAACTTTGACTAGTTATAATTCTTAAACTACTGGTTCAAATTGAATGAAATTTGAAATCTACCGTGTTTATATAGTGACTGCTTGGTTACTGAAAATTCAGGCTTCTAGTTTTATCCACAACGAAGTTATAGGGGGTCGAAAATGGCCTGAACTGCTTCGAGAAAAGGATAGTACAGCCGTGCCGCTTTATTGCTTGACTTGGCGGGGGCACTGCCGTGCCCCCAGATACTAGTTAATTATAGTGTGCAAGTTACACGTGATTGCATCGGAACTTTTGCAAAGTGCATTTTCCGTACACCCAAGTACCAGGAGAACATAAACCAAAAGAGATAAAGACGTATCGATGTCTTGAATTTTAATACAACTCTACGTGTGTGTGTAAAACGAAAACTGCGAAAAAGAAAACACAGAGATTGTCAAACATCGTATTAGTTTAAATGTCAAATTTGTTTACCTTTTTAGGTAATTTTAAGGTATAATCAGACCTGCTTGATGAAAATATAATAGCCTAAATTACGAGAAAACACTAAATGATTTCTAAGAGTTTGAATTATGATAATGTGCGATGGTATTATTCAATCAGGATTGTATAAAAACTTCTTTCAAATTGTAGTTTTGTGTAGCAGTCGACTATCAATTGGCGGTGGTTAGCCGTTTCAATTGGTGAAGCAAATTGAACACTGACAAAAATTATACCCTTTCAAATGGAATGAAGTGAATTCGTTAGTGCCGGGTGACTGAGCTGCATAATATGTCCAATTTTAATACATAAGTAGATGTTAAAGGTATAGAGCTCTGTAACCTGTAGACTAGTGTTTACTAAGTAGAAGTTTCTTCAGGTTTGAATCCAGGCCGTGCATCATTGATTTTTCTATTAAAAAAATAATAATTACACTAGCTGCTCGCTCCGGCTTCGCACGGGTGGTACCTGGATAAAAAGTAGCTTATGTTTTATTCTGATGTATTTAATAAGCTATATTATTTCATTTTAATCCGTTCAGTAGTTTTTGCGTGAAAGTTTAACAAACACACACACACATTGACCCCCACTCACTCACTCAAAAACTTTCGCATTTATAATACTAGCCGACCCGTGACAGATGTTGTCCTGTCAAATTTCAATAATCGAATAGAAAAGACTGAATGTTTTTAGCCTGTGATGTCAGATTTATTGCTATTTATACACCAGCTATCTATACAGAAATCATCCCTTTTACGTTTTTTTATCGTTTTGGGGATGTTTTTCATATTTTAAAGTAGTCTACTATTATTTATTCGGGCATTACATCTACATCTACAGCATATTTCAACTTAATCCGTTTTGTCGTTTAGGCCTGATTGAGGTACAAACATACATACAAACTCACAAACTTTCGCATTTATAATATTATTAGGATAAGATTAGAAGGATTAGCGCGTGCTCAAAATATCGTAAGAAAACTAGTATTCTTATAATCAGCGATGAGCTTGCAACCTGTCACGTGTGCTACGCTACGCATAATACGAGTAACATCACGCTACGTGTTGATCCTAAAATCATGATAGTTTATTCATCTTTCTATTTCATTTCACATAATTATTTTACACATCCCAAGTATTATAGTCCACCCACGCCAGTTTTCAAGTTGACTAAATTTAGGTAGGCATGTCATGCATAATTTTAATATATTACTCGTACCTACCCATATCATTGGACGAATAACGTTGTAAGTTATTGTTATAATAATACTATTTTTTTAATAGGGTTTCGTACCCAAAGAGAAAAAAACGGGACCCTATTACTAAGACTCCGCTGTCCGTCTGTCTGTCTGTCACAAAGTTGGATCTCAGGAACCGTGATAGCTAGACAGATGAATTTTATTTTATTTCTGTTGCCTCAATAACAAATACTAAAAACAGAATAAAATAAATATTTAAGTGGAGCTCCCATACAACAAACGTGTTTTTTGCCGTTTTTTTAAAGATGCTTTGATAATGATTTTTCGTGCGCGAATCCGTCTCGCACTTGGCCGGTTTTTTTTCTTCGAACTGAGATCTAGTTACGTTTCGTTTTGTAGTACGAGTAAAATCTAATATCAAGTGAACTATGAAAAGTTTATTTCAAATAATTGATGTCTTATCATTTAACTAGCGACCCGCCCCGGCTTTGCACGGGTAGCATGTTATTATACATATAAACCTTCCTCCTGAATCACTCTATCTATTAAAAAAAACCGCATCAAAATCCGTTGTGTAGTTTTAAATATATAAGCATACATACATACATGCATACATACATACAGACGCGGAAAGCGACTTTGCTTTATACTATGTTGTGATTCAATGACCACCTGATTTTCACATGATCGTGCACATGCAGTTTGTATAGGTATCTTTTCATTCAAAGCGCTCATGGCGTAGCTTAGTGACAACAAATACTAAAAACATAATAAAATAAATATCTAAATGGGGCTCCCATACAACAAACGTGTTTTTTGCCGTTTTTTATAGATAATGGTACTGAACCCTACGTGCGCGAATCCGACTCGCACTTGGCCGGTTTTTTTTTCTAAAGCGAAGTGCCAAATATTACAGTCTGGTAGACGTACTCTAATATGATTTTCCAAAACAACTTTCGATCCCATTACTACATACCCAAGGTAGAATGAATAAAACATCACTACATAGTATAAAGCAAAGTCGCTTTCCGCTTCCCGCGTCTGTATGTATGTTTGCTTATATCTTTAAAACTACACAACGGATTTTGATGCGGTTTTTTTTAATAGATAGAGTGATTCAGGAGGAAGGTTTATATGTATAATAACATGCTACCCGTGCGAAGCCGGGGCGGGTCGCTAGTGGATAATAAAGTCGAAATGTGATGCGTCTTCTCTAGTACTTACTTGTATTTCAGCATCTTTCGGGTCAAGAATGGTGCAGCAGCAATAGCCATAAAAATAAAATCGATGATGAAGAGAACTCAGCAAAATTAAAATTACTTATTTGATTTAGTAACAGATACCGATGAAACTATCCAGTTTTCCTGCGACTATGACTGACTAGATTTATTGGCGTATTAAACTTTTATTCGGAAAACAAAATATAGAGGAGAATGGAACCTATATTTAAGTACTTTATTTTGCAATAACTTTTAAGACTTGGCTAAAAACAAAATACCTGTCTGTTTTTAGACTTTAACCCGAGGGCGGAAGCTATTTATTTGTAAATGAAATCATTTCTACCAACTTAATGTCGAAGCTTCAGCCTTGCCGCTAAAGCTACTGAATTCAATTTTCTAGCTATTGCAATGGCTCCGCTCAAGATGGTAAATAGCAGGGATAATAATATTGAAGCGACGAGGTTTTACAGCACCTAGTATGGGTTTGAAGTACTTTCAGAGCAAAAATACTTACAAAACATAGACAGCACAAACTTATTTATTTAATAGTACGTTATTAAAATTATAATTAAATATGACTACAAACAGACTGTACATTGTACAAGTAGGAAACAAAAGCAATAGGGGTGCAGTTTCTTCCATGCTGACGTGCGCTCGTGATTAAAAACCGACCAAGTGCGAGTCGAAATCGCGCACTAAGGGTTCCGTACTATCTTCTTATAACATATATAAATTACGCGTCGCGTTGTTTGTCCGCGATGGACAAAATGGATTCAAAATTCAAATTCAAAAATCATTTATTTCAATAAAATCACAAGGATCACTTTGAAACGTCTTAGGAACTAGGTAAAGCTACGCCGATTCCACGCGACCAAGCCTAGAAGAATCAGGCAACAAACACGGCTTGGGGTCTACCTTTTTTTAATGATCCTTTTCTTAAAGCTATGTAGAGCTCCAGTGTGTTGCCAATCGAACAAGGTGAAGGATAGATACTAAGATATACTTCAGAATATACTTTTAGATATACTTTTAGAAGATACTACTTCACCGATTTGCGTTTATTATAATTTTAAGTATGTTTTTCTTATTTTAAAGTAGACTTTGTTTTATTCGGGCTTCATATCTACATCTGCAGCAAATTTTAACTTAATCCGTTTGGTCATTTAGGCCTGATTGAGGCACAAACATACATACAAACTCACAAACTTTCACTTTTATAATATTATTAGGATAAGGATTAGATGAGATAAATGGACGATGGACGCACAGCATAGCAGAACAGGAATAGTAATAGAGCAAAGTGATGTACTACAGTTTTATAGAGGACATTAATATCTACAAAAAAGTCCATAATACTATAAGTCTAACTATTACGGCATCTGTATGAAAACTTCGGTAATAAACGGTAATAACCCAAGGTATAAAAAATAGCTATAATATCATTATTACACCCGTGCGACGCCGGGGCGGACTGCTAGTCGAGAATAAAATAACATGAGATTAACCAAGGATGGAAACAGTGAGGTGTGATGTAAATCAGATGCCTTCTACCTACCCAACTGTGCAGAAACGGGATAGAGATAGATCGCTAGACGCGTGGTTTATTTATTTACTAGCTCACCGCCCGCCCTGGCTTCGCTTGGATTTCGTACAATTAAGGTGATATGTGTAATGTTTGGTTTTTTGTATGGGCTGAGTCTACCCGGGTGAGACGTAAAAAGTGATAAAACTGTATTATATTAAAAACCATCAAACTTAAAAAGAAACTGTCTATAATTACTTAGCTAGTATGATTAGTTAACGAATTATCTAAAAATGAACGGTTTAGCTATTCATCGTTTTGATTAAAAACGAAACTAGTATTTTTGAAAAACCGACTTTGGAAAAGAAATCTTTCGAGAAAAGTTTCATCAATCGTGTTTCTGTTTTTAATTTATCTAGATTATATCCTTAAGTTATCTTTGTCATAAAAAACAAAACTGTATGTTTTGCGGTTATTGAGAAAAAACGATTCTGCATTCATCAAAAACATTTATTACTCGTCTTTAAGATTATAAGCAAATTTTTAATACCTTAGGTTATTTTATTGCAATTTGCATGGGGTTCTCTAATTTTATAAACGTTTTTGATACGTCATGGAACTCTATTGTGTTGTCCAGACATTTTTTTATTTTTTACGATGGAATACTCCTAAAAATGTTTCCGAATTTTTTCCTAATAATATTATAAATGCGAAAGTTTGTGAGTTTGTATTATATGTTTGTTCCCTAATCAACAACGAAACGGATTAAGATTAAATTTGCTGTAGATGTAATAATTATAAAACCCGAATAAAACACGGACTACTTTAATATACAAAAAACATCCCCAAAATCATAAAAAAACGCAATAAGGGATGATTTTAAAAAAATCTATTAACTGTCGTCATAGCAACGTGCATTTCTCTATGAATTTTGGACAGGTCAACGTCACGGGTCTCTAGTACTTAATTAATAAAATTGTCCATCTCTATTCTTATAGATTCTAAGTATTTAATACCAAAATGATAAGATTTTTGAATCTTGTGTAGATACTTTGTAGACATTATACTGGAAATCGCAAGTATAATCCATTTCTAAAAATAGTTTGTGTTTTCATATCACAACACGGCACGATCAAAACATCGACGTTGTTTTGCATGTCTCGAATATGTACCTACAAGTTTGTGACACGTTATGAAACTGCCTACATTTAACGTTGACGTAGTGAGTATACAACATGTCTGCGTCAATGTCTACCAAGGAGGTTACTGTTTAACATAATAAGAATAAGAGCAATCCTAATATTATAAATGCGAAAGTTTGTGAGTTTGTTTGTATGTTTCTGCCTCACTTATAGGCCTAAACGATAAAACGGATGAAGTTGATATGTGAAAATTTTGTATGGGCGTTTGTATGGCGTTTTATATGGGCTGAGTTTACCCGGATAAGACGGAAAAAGTGATAAAACTGCATTAACACGAAAACCATCAAATTTAAAAAAAAAATCATTAATTTAGGTAGCTAGTATGATTATCTAACGAATTATATAAAAATGAACTATTTAGCTATTCATAGTTTTGATTAAAAACGAAACTAGTGTTTTTGAAAAGCCAACTTGGGAAAATAAATTTAACGAGAAAAGTTTCACCAATCGTGTTTCTGTCTTTAATTTATCTAGATTAAATCCTTAAGTTATCTTTGTCATAAAAAATGAAACTGTATGTTTTGCGGTTATTAAGAAAAAACGATTCTGCATTCATCAAAAACATGTATTACTCGTCTTAAGATGAAATTTGCTGTACATATTACTTTGGTGTGCAACAAATCTGACATCACAGACTAAAAACATATAGTCATCATAGCAACGCAGTTTTGACTAATAAATAATACGCATTCTACCAAAATTAGTAATTTATTTTATCAGTACAAGGTTTGTAAAAAAAAATTAATCTAGCAATGTTTGTGACAACTGGACAAGCAAATAGATTTAATTAACGAAATTCACGCAACTTATTAACAACATCTGTCAGTAGGTACCAGATTACATAAAGTTTCGGGTACACGTGAGCTCCATAATAATTCACACGATGTGAAACAATTTAATTGATGCGCGTGAAAATGCAAAACTGGCAGACGAGATACCGTACATTATTATTTTCGTTATTGAAAATGAATGGGATAAAATTTACGAATTTGCACGACTGCTCTCACCGTGATAGTTAGGTAGTTGACATTTTCATAGATGATGTATTTCAATTACCGCTATAACAACAAATACTAAAAACAAAATATAATAAATATTTAAGTAGGGCTAATTCAACATATGTAATTTTTTGCCGTTTTTATAGATAATGTACGGAACCCTTCATGCGCGAGTCCCACTCGCACTTGGCCGGTTTTTTACAATACCAAGCAACAACTTCAATGGTACTCTTTCCTTACACTTTTCATTGCCATCGAGGTAATGTTTTTTTTCAGCATGGTGGCATCATCGATCGCACGTAACATAATATACTAGTCAATATCTAGTAGTTTTGTAAAATAAACTATATTGGTCCATAATTTATTGTTTTTTTAATACCTAACTAAATAGGTATCCAATAAAAGACCAAATTATGGAACAACCTGTACACAGTAGATAAACAATGGTGGTAGGTAATTTTAATGTCTCGACACTAACTAAAATTTTGTGAAATATGAACGTTCTTTTTCCGATCCTGATATGTCTAAACTAGCGTAAACCTTAGAGGCTATGCAAACCGCGTTTTTATACGCGCCCTCGACTCGTGTTTGTTGCTATACAGACGCTATAGGCACGCAAGTCAGACGCAGCTTGTATATTTTTATTATTACCTTTCGGTGTGCATAGGCCCTTAGAGTGACAGTCTTAGAATTAGGATAATTTAGTATTTTTTAGGGTTCCGTACCCAAAGGGTAAAAACGGGACCCTATTACTAAGACTTCGCTGTCCGTCTGTCTGTCACAGAGCTGTATCTCATGAACCGTGACAGTTGAAATTTTCACAGATGATGATTTTCTATAGTTGCCGCTATAACAACAAATACTAAAAACAGAATAAAATAAATATTTAAGTGGGGCTCCCATACAACAAACGTGTTTTTTTGCCGTTTTTTATAGATAGACCCTTCGTGCGTGGGTGACTTGCACTTGGCCGGTTTTTTTATTCGCGCATTCTACACATAGGGGTGTCACATTGGTTAATAATTCACATGTTGACTAGGTACATTATTTCTAAATCACAATAAAAAAAATGTGTTTTTTATCAGTAACTATACCAATAAGACTACCATACTACAAGAATACCATAGGTTTATATTACAGAATAGGATCTATCGTATTTTGCACAATTTTAAGTATGACGATTTGGCTGTGATAACGTCACAGACAGACAGATAAGTAGAGTTACTTTCGCGTTTATAATATTAGTATATATTCGGAAATATCCAGGTCGTGTGAAAAGTGTGCCAACAGACTTATTATCTGTGATTTGCCAGTAGTGTGAAAAATACAGACGCGCACACAAAAACATGCACATGATGTTCATTGACCTGGAAAAGGCGTACGATAGAGCAGTCCGAGAGGTTTAGTGGGGCTTTGAGAAAATGCTTGGGTTGAGAATGCTTTGAGATATTATGTGCAGCTTGTAACATGCATGTAGGTATTGTATGTTTGAATGTATTGTATATTGACTATGCAATACATTCAATCATACACGCAGCTTACACGCATGGCCGATCTTGTTGTGATCTTGTGCAGGGCTTCATGTGTGATAATGGCTTAATTTCTTCGAACAATCAATTCTGTCAAACCGTTGAGATGTGCGAGTAGGGGGAGCGGTAAAAAATGCATTCTGATTGGCCGGTTTAATGTTACAGCCCGCCGCAGGGCGCGTCGTGAATCGCGCTGTCTTATATCAGCAGTATAAGCCAGAGTTGTGAAAAAGTATTAACCTTGCATGAGGAGTCTATAGGTTGTGTGGTAGAACAGACCTACTAGAGGCATCCTAGTGTTCTTGTTGTAGAAGATGCATTTGAGATCTAGAGCAAAAAAATGGTATAAAAACTTGGAGTGTCGGAAGATCAGTAGAACAAGAAACCAAGCATTTGTTTTTGTCAAAATTTGTATGTATTAAGTACCTGGATGAACCAGCTTTGCTCGGTATTTCATTGCCTGAAAACACGGATAAAACGACGTTTTCTAAAAATGAAATCTAGTTAGATCGATTTATCGCCCCCGAAACCCTGCATACTAAATTTTATGAAAATCGTTGGAGGCGTTTTCGAGATTCAGATTATTAGAGCACCCCCTCAAGATCTTATGATAATATTTATGGGAGGTTGACTATGCAGTAACTGTAGGGTTGCAACCTCACACCTGTAATACTACACATAAAAGCATGTGCCGCAAACATTATTTGGGCTTTACGATGCGTAAAGAACTTAGTACAACCGTGCGAAGCCGGTGCTGACTGCTAGTATTAAATATTCTTCACGGTCTAACAAAGTTTTGGGTGGGTTTTACCTACACGATATCCGGCCATTGTAGGTATACGCCCTGTCAATTTTTGATATGGGGTTTTATCAAATTGAACGGCACGTCAGGTCGGATCGCCATACGATTATCTGAATTGATAAATCTTTAACTCGATTAGCGGCGGAAAGATCAGGCTTTCCGGCTTACCCTCACATTTTTGGCTTTCAAGTCGTTGACTGGTATCTACATAGTGTGCTTAATAGTTACAATGCCTTTCAAACGAGGACAGTATAAAATAAATCGATTTTATGCAAAATGTATCAAACTGGTACAAGAGCGGCGATTGGTTTGCAACCTGTCACGCCTGAAATGCTAACGGAATGCTCCGTTTTGTCGTTTAGGCCAAATTGAGGCACACACATACAAACAAACTCACAAACTTTCGCATTTATAATATAATTAGCTCGCCCCGGCTTCGCACGGGTGGTACCTGGATAAAAAGTAGCCTGTGTTATTCTGATGTATAAGCTATATTACTGTAAAATTATTTTTAATCCGTTCAGTAATTTTTGCGTGAAAGAGTAACAAACACACACACACACACACCCACCCACTCACTCACTTACAAACTTTCGCATTTATAATATTAGTAGGATTTATAGCACCTATAAACAGAACAAACATTATTATGTTCATCGTACAAATATTTATCCTGGGTGGTCCACAACCTACAGCGTAGAAGGCAGAGTAACTACCAACTGATCGTGTCAGTCACCATTTAACGATATGTACGATTACGATATAAAAATCACAATAAGCCAACAAACTGGCCTGAGCGATACTCGAAAGCCACAAACCACAATACAGAAATTAGGAATTTGTACAGAATATTCTAGGAGATTTTAAGCTTCGTGGTGATAAATGCAAATCTGTACCTATGTTAGTGGAAATATTAGACTACGTGAAGTTATATTCAAACATATACGCATAGCCCAATCTTTCTTATTATTGACTAGCCAACCCGTGACAGACGTTGTCCTGTCAAATTTTAATAATCGCATAGGAAAAAGCAATTTCAGCCAACTTCCAATTTTTTCCATACAAACTCGATAAAATAAATTACGAATTTTGGTAGAATGCGTATCATTAATTAGTCAAAACTGCGTTGCTATGACGACTAAATGTTTTTAGTCTGTGATATCAGTTTTGTTGCACACCAGCGCCTTCTATATCAAAATCATCCTTTTTGCGTTTTTTATAGTTTTTGGGGTGTTTTTCATATTATAAAGTATTATTTATTCGGGCATTATATACAGCAAATTTCAACTTAATCCGTTTTGTCGTTTAGGCCTGATTGAGGAACAAACATACATACAAACTCACAAACTTTCGCATTTATAATATTATTAGGATTAACGTCTTAAGTTGTTATTTTTAGATAACTTGTAAACAAGCTTGAAGCGATTATAATCCCTGACAAACAATCATCACTACATAGTATAAAGCAAAGTCGCTTTCCGCTTCCCGCGTATGTATGTATGTATGTTTGCTTATATCTTTAAAACTACACAACGGATTTTAATGCACTTTTTTTTTGTGAAGTGATTCAGGAGGAAGGTTTATATGTATAATACATGCATAATATAGTAGAGAAACACTGATAATTTTAGAGGTTTCTAATGTGATGTCGTAAATAAACGTTCACTTACAATACAAGTCTTGAACTTAGTGTAAGTACTGTAAGCCACATTCAATTCCGTACAAGCCATTGCAAATGTTGTAAAAAAAAAAAAAAAAAAAAACACATTTTTTTAAAGTTCGATTAGGGTTCGTAGGGTTCAGCCAGCATTTGCAATGTAATGCAAATGCTGGCTGAACCCCACGAGATATATCAAAATAATGTACTACAGTATTGTACACCTTAAAAACGTCTACAAAAAAGTCCACGATGGTATTAGAAATGTCTTACGCACAGCGAAGCGGGCACGGGTCAGCTAGTTAATTATAAATTTATAATATTATCCTTAAAGTAAATACGAGTACCTACCATCTATAAACGACTGTCGGTGAAAAATAAATTAAATAGGATCACGACTGTAATCATCAGTTACGTAACATTGTTGACTAAAGGGAGAGTAGTCAGTGGTATGTCCAAATATTTCATTTGGTATTTGATAATGTTTTGCAGTAGTTAGAGAGGAAAGTAGTCAGTGGTATGTCCACATATTTCATTTGGTATTTGCTAATGTTTTGCAGTAGTTAGAGTTCCATACGTGACAGGTTGCAAGCCCAATAAGAATACTAACTGGTTTCATTCCGGTTGTGATGCCTACCACGGTTTTGGTCATTTTCAATTTTTGCAATCAATAACTAAGCATAGCAATCGACTTGTTTAAAATCTATAGTTAAGGCCCTGTATGTCGACGATTGCTCTTTTTGAAACGAAAAAAGAAATACTTCTGAACAAGCCACATCTCCTATTTTTATAAATATATTACTTCAGGTTCCTACCTCGATTTTTATTATGCTCAAAACATAATAGCAGAAACTTTCACGATAAAGATATTATTTCAAAATGATACGTTTTAGAATTTATGATCGAAATACTTTGATACCTACTAATAAGATCAACTTATGATTTATTGTTAAAGATAGGTACCTAATATGTAGATCTAGATTTCTACTAAGGTAGGTTTTTGGTAAGTATTTATACATAATTTATATCATTAATTTATTCGAAAAGCAAAGGCGGACAAAGAGAAAATAGTTATGAGGGGTGGGTAAAGCTACCCCTATTACTTGCCTACGAAGGTACCAGCAACGCGATCTCATAAAAACTGTCGATAATATTTACGATACGCATACGCCATCTAGAGCTTGCCGTTGTTAACTGTCTTAGTCGTTTCTGCCGCGGTTTTAGGAACTGGCAGCGCCTTATTACAATTCTTTGTCTTTGGTCCGTTTTGATTAGTGACAGTTGTGATGCGTTATACCTCCAGATTTCATTGACCACACCTAAATATTTCCCGTTTTGTCTATTTAAATATGAATAATTAATTAAAAAATATCACCTGTAACAAAACCTTTAATTATAAATACTCTATTCTATATTATTTAAAATTCGTCGCTTTAATAGTTTTTTCAATATAAACCGTTTATTTGAAAATTAAAATGTTGTTAAAAGGCCTACAACCAGCGCTCTTGCCCTATCAAGTTTTAATTTTATAAACACTTTTGACTAAAGTCTGCTTACGTTAATTTAACAATGGATTTTCTATTCTAAAAATGTATATGCTATTCTATATAGTATACTTGTAAGCGGCGACGAGCTTGCAAACTGTCACGTGCAGAATGATAACTACTGCAAAATGTGTGCATGTGCCAAATGAAAGAAAGAAAGAATAAATTTATTTTGTGTCAACATAATCTCTTAAAACTAAACAAAAAACATACATATTGGCAACATTGACAACAAAATTGGTCACCACTCAGCTATATGCTGCAACAGCGAGAGTTGATGCAGCGCTGATTTTCAGTGGAGCCATAGTGCGTGTGGGGCAGCATACTGCATATCACACAGTGCATATATTTACAGATCTAAACGCCTGGAGATCTGAGAGGATGTCTACCGTACTTGGGGTTTACAGTCGTGCACGTTGTTGCAGTTTGAACACGTGTTTTTGATGCGCATATACATTTTTAAAACATTAAAATCCATTGATGCAGCCCAAAATTAGAATTTCCCACCTACATCCTCCCACCCGGCCAACAATTTTGAGTATAAGAACCTTTTAAAGCCGTGTCTTACTTTAGGTCCTTAGAACCACAGGCAATTAACATTTTCCTTTTCCTGTTTCCCTCTGCATAATAGGTACCTAAGTATTATTTAAAAACATGTCGTTTGTCTTATGCTAATTCAGGACTGAACAACTTTATACTTTTAAGTTTCGTTTATATAGACCAAGGTTAAACAAATTCAAATTCAAAAATCATTTATTTCAATAAAATTACAAGGATCACTTTGAAACGTCTTAGGAACTAGGGGAAGCTACGCCGATTCTTCGCGACCAAGCCTAGAAGAATCAAGCAACAAACACGGCTTGGGGTCTACCTTTTTAGGGTTCCGGACCCAAAGGGTTAAAACGGGACCCTACTACTAAGACTTCGCTGTCCGTCTGTATGTCTGAATGTCTGTCTGTCTGTCTGTCTGTCTGTCCATCTGTCTGTCACAGGGCTGTATCTTATGAACCGTGATAGCTAGACAGTTGAAATTTTCACAGATTATGTATTTCTCTTGCTGCTATAACAACAAATACTAAAAACATAATACAATAAATATTTAAGGGAGGCTCCCATTAAACGAACGTGATTTTTTTGTCGTTTTTTGTACGGAACCCTTCATGCGCGACTCCGACTCGCACTTAGCCGGTTTTTCGACTTTTTACCTTTTTTCTACCAAACCAAACTCAAACTCGTATTATTTATTGCGATAAATGGGTATGTAACAGATACAGCATAATAAGCGCGCAACGCATGCAATATTCTAATTATTGGTAAGTAAACTAAATGCCATCAAAAACATGACGTCACGGGTTGGCTAGTAAATAATATTAAAATTATCATTAAGCTTACAGTTCAAAACAACTCCTTATTAAAATATCAATAATAGCAATTTTATTAATTAAATGTAAAAGGGCAAATATTAAAATAACCAATAATAATCATCAATAAACAAAACCTAACAATAGCATTTTTTAAGAGCAGGGAAATTTTTGGATACTGTGGGACATATCCCACATAATGTGCAAAACCTCATTAATTTAAATTTCATAAGTCTTTCATCCGACAAATTCAAATTAAAAAAAAAGTTTGACAGAAATAAATGTCAGAGAGAATATTGTGCCTTGCAAAAAGTGACTTTTATATTCGAAAAATATATTATATTTTATCTTTTATAACTCCCTGCTGGTTTATGTATTTAACGAAATTCTGTGTAAATATTTAAATATATACATATTATTAGCATAAAAAATATTTTGAATTAACATTGCGAATTAATGAATTAATACCTAAGTACTACTTGCGAGTTATTGCAAATTGTGACAACTACAGACAATAAAAAAAAACAAAAGAGAGGGAATAAAAAAGATATCGCGGCGCTTTGATGATATTGGTTTTGATAGTTTTTTTACGGTTTAGAGTCATGTTATTAATTTATATTAAGTCACATTATTAATTTGATTACTTATATTTACGAGAAATAAGCGTGGTTTATTAGAAGATAATAGTTGTTTGAATTAAATTAGAACCTAGTTGTTCATATTTGTTTTTAGTTACATATGACAAAATAAGTAAATTATTTATAGGTTGTTTCTTTTAGGGCCGATTTTTCAATCATCAGATAAGTGTTAACTGTGGAATAAAATTGCAATTTTCCATACGATATGTCAAATTTATTCAACAGTTAGCCCTTATCTGATGATTGAAAAATCGGCCCTTATGCAAATAAATGATAGTCTAGGTTATTCGCTAATAATATAGTTTTATATGTATGGGAGAAAGAATTTTAATTCAAATTGGTCCAGTCGTTTTTCAGTTAATCCGGTACAAATAAAAATACAAAATACGAATTTAACCTAGCTATATATTTATCATAATTAGATGCCAGAAATTCGGAAATTCAGATTACATACCTACCTATAAAAATAGAATATGACATATCTATTGCACCAAATACTTTTGCATAATTTTTCCTTCTTACTTTCAAGTACCAAGACTAGTTACTTAGTATTGGTAAATCAAGCGTGAAGTAGTTTCAATATGTGCGTTTGCACTATTGATGTGTGCAGCCATAGAATACGGCAGAGTATTCAAAAGTCGAAATGTCATCGAATGTAACACTCCTCTTAATATAGGTAACATGTATTACTCGTGAGATACATTGTACTTTCATGCGTTTTTTGTTTTTAATTTTTTTAGGGTTTCTAGACAAATATCATTTTGTATGTTTCACATTCCGACATATTATTTTTATTTCAAATTAATAACGAAAATTAAAAAAAAACAAATCTCCAACATCCAATGTCTAACGAGCACGGTTTTAAAAAAAACTTGATAAATCGGGAGATTGCGTGGGGAAGTTTTAAGGAGGGCTACGAGGTTAAGTAGGGTATTATTTAAAAGGGCTTGATTAGCACATTGAAGAATAGATTTAAATTTATATTTAGGTCAATTTTATTTTTATTTTATTTTACTTTTACAATCTTGGGAAAACTACAGCTAGCATGGATGTAGATTTGAGGCTAAATAAAAGTTTCCACATACAGTAGAACAGATTTATCATAAAACAAAACAGTCAAAAGAGGTAGAGAGCATCGATTTAAAAAAAAACAACTATACTATGTTTAAAATTAATGATGTTAGAAAAAAATATAACTATTGCACAAAAAAATAAGTATAGCGCTTCATAACCCAAAATGAAGTATTAAAAACCGGCCAAGTGCGAGTCGGACTCGCGCACAAAGGGTTCCGTACCATTATCTATAAAAATGGCAAAAAAATCATGTTTGTTGTATGGGAGCCCTCCTTAAATATTTATTTTATTCTGTTTTTATTATTTGTTGTTAGAGCAGCCACAGAAATACATAATCTGTGAAAATTTCAACTGTCTAGCTATCACGGTTCATGAGATACAGCCCTGTGACAGACAGACAGACGGACAGACAGACGGACAGACAGACAGACGGACAGCGAAGTCTTAGTAATAGGGTTCCGTTTTTACCCTTTGGGTACGGAACCCTAAAAACTAGCCAACCCGTGGCAGACTGACTAATGTCCTGTCCTGTGTAGTCAAAATGATGTCAGACTTATTGCACAACAACGCCATCTATACCAACATCATCCCTGCATTTCTTATCATTTTGGGAATGTTTTCCGGATTATCATCTACCCTATGTTTTAATCGAGCATTATACTCGTATGTACATCTACAGCAAATTTCATCATAATCAGCTCTAGTGGTTTAGGCCTGATTTTCATACACACAAATCTTCTCACAAACTTTCGCATTTACAATATTACTAGCTGCTCGCCCCGGCTACGCACGTGGTACCTGGATAAAAAGTAGCTTATATGTTATTCTAATGTATAAGCTATATTACTGTAAAGTATCATTTTAATCCGTTCAGTAGTTTTTGCGTGAAAAAGTAACAAACACACACATACACCCACTCACTCACAAACTTTCGCATTTATAATATTAGGAGGATAATAAATAATAAAGTAGGATATCGAGTTCAACATTGTCAGAGCTATTAGCCACTACTACATTGAAATATCTGCTTGCTCTGTTGACGAATGCATTTTGTCTGTAATACGCAAAGGAGATTAGGCCTATGCAATGAACCAGTATTTGTGCGCAAACCAGATCTGCTCCAGCAGATCCGGGCACTCCACCGCGCCATTTGCAATTTTCATTTAGTTAGACGAATAATACCTCTTTTGATGAATGCAGAATCGTTTTTTCTGAGTAACCGAAAAACATACAGTTTTGTTTCTTATGACAAAGGTAACTAGATAAATCATAACTTAGGATTTAATCTAGATAAATTATAGACAGAAACAAGATTGGTGATACTTTTCTCGATAGATTTATTTTCAAAAGTTGGCTCTTCCAAAACACTAATTTTATTTTTACTCAAAACTACATATGAATAGGTAAACAGTAAATTTTCATATATAATTCGTTAGATAATCATACTAGCTACATAAATAAAAGACAGTTTCTTTTTAAGTTTGATGGTTTTTAAGATAATGCAGTTTTATCACTTTTTCCATCTTAGTAGACTCTAAAAAAAATCTAGCATCACCTTAAATAACATAAATCGGCGATTTCTTCTCTCTTAATGTTGACAAACATGTTGTGAAGAGGATTTGGCTTATGTTTTACAAC
This sequence comes from Hydriomena furcata, assembly GCA_912999785.1. NCBI lineage: Eukaryota > Metazoa > Arthropoda > Insecta > Lepidoptera > Geometridae > Hydriomena > Hydriomena furcata. Next base: position 10,968,341 of record OU538821.1, read on the forward strand.
CGTCAGGCAGGCGGCCTGACGTCAACCCTCTTTGGTAGTACTTGTTGGTGCACTTCTTCGTTATGGGCGGGCGTTGGACATGGAGATGCTGACATGCATGGCCACGCTCATCCTATCTCTTAGGGTTTGAATTTCGGAAATAACATAAACAAAGAACTGTATTATCTATAGATTTTAAACAAGTTTGTTTGCTATGCTCAGTCATTGACTGCAAAAATTTAAAATGACCAAAATCGGGGTAGGCACCTAAACCGGTACTTTGACCCTAGTTGCGGTACGGAACTCTAGTTGTTGAGTCGACTCGCACTTGTCTGGACTTATATGCTTTAGTTCTCTATTTACATTAGGAAAACACAATAAATACTTGTACTTGTTGTACAAGATCAAGGAACTTTTTCGTAAACGAAGGTATCCTTGATCCGAAAATCGTTTATTGGAAAAACAGTTGGAAATACAGGCGTCCCAAAAAGAGGATAAAAAATAAATACGATCACGACTATAACTCCCAAGGGTGGTAGAGATCCTCTCAGATTTTCAGATCTCGGGATTAGATCTCTAAAGATGTTAAAAGGGTAGTTAGAGGCACATCCAAACGCTAAATTTAGCAGTAGTGTAATACGTGACGTGTTGCAACCCCTCATAACAATACTAACGGGTTTCCTGATGATATTACATACATCGTTTTTAAAAATATTCAAATAGTAAAATCGGTAATGCACGGCCGGAATTCGAACCCCGGCATTCAAGTTGAAAGCTCAGGTACCTATCTCTCAACACAAATTTCCGGAATTCCGCTTTAAAGCGGGTTTTTATCGCAAAAGCTATGTTAGATTATCCCGAATTAATGAAAAGTGTCACGAGCTAAGCTCATATTAAGGCGATACTTGAAATTTTTGACTTTTTGTATAGGCTGATTCTAGCCGGATAAGACGGAAAAAGTGATAAAACTGCATTATCTTGAAAACCATCAAATTTAAAAAGAATCCGTCTGTAATTTACTTAGCTAGTATGAGATTATCTAACGAATTATATAAACATTAACTGTTTAGCTATTCATAGTTTTGATTAAAAACGAAACTAGGGTTTTTGAAGAGCCGACTTTGGAAAATAAATCTATCAAGAAAAGTTTTACTAATCGTGTTTTAGCCTGTAATTTTAAGGTGATAAGTGAAATTTTTGTCATTTTTTATGGGCTGAGTCTACCCGGATAAGATGGAAAAAGTGATTAAACTGCATTATCTCGAAAACCATCAAATTTAAAAAGAAACTGTCTTTAATTTATTTAGCTAGTATGAATTATCTAACGAATTATATAAAAATTAACTGTTTAGCTATTCATAGTTTTGATTAAAAACGTAACTAGTGTTTTTGAAGAGCCAACTTTGGAAAATAAATCTATCAAGAAAAGTTTCACCAATCGTGTTTCTGCCTGTAATTTATCTAGATTATATCATTAAGTTATCTTTGTCGTAAAAAACAAAACTGTATGTTTTGCGGTTATTGAGAAAAAACGATTCTGCATTCATCAAAAACATTTAATACTCCTCTTAACATAATTTTCATACTTTCCTGCTAAGCCAAACCGCAGCTTCGTACACGGGTGACAACAAGAAAAGTCACAATTTTATCTACAACATCATTAGTGTAACTAGCTTCCGTCTGGAATCTCGCTTGCCTGGTAATGGAAATGAAATGAAATGAAATAGAATCACGACAGTAATCACGAAGCACGGTTAAAATAATCTCAGATCTCCAGACGCTAAGATTCTTGGTATAAATAAATAATGTTTTGACTTTTACACACAACCATCTAGCCCCAACTAAGCAAAGCTTGTACTATAGAAACTAGATTACTGATAGAATACTTATATTCCTTTATTTTTACATACTTATTATACATATTAACACCCAGACACAGGTCAAACATCTATGTTTAGGTATCACACAAATATTTGCCCTGGGTGGCGATCGAACCCACAACCTACAGCGCATTAGGTAGTTGTAGTCAAATAGATGTCACATTTTTTTGACAAAATATTATTTTAGTACAAAGCGTTGCTATGACAACTCAATGTTTTCGGCCCGAGATGTAAAAAATTGTAAGCCGGGGTCCCACGGTGCGTAAAACGACGGGCCGCGCCGGATGACGCTCCGCCTGTGTGCGTCCGGCGCGTCGCGTACAGAGCGTTCCGAGCACGGGCCACCACGGATGCATTGTTCCCACGGCGCGTCTGGCGCGTGAAAACGCGGGCCGTGGTACCCCGGCATAACACACAAGGGAGACATAAGAGAACACGCACCCACAGTGGACGAAATATTTTTTCATAAACATCACTTTATGTGTTGAGCGGCACTATGGCGCACGCTACCGTGTGCCTTTAGAGCTCAACTTTGGCTAGAGGCACACGACAATGTGCCTATAGTCACACTATGCAGTGTCGCACAACACATAAAGTGATTTTTATGAAAAAAGATTTCGTCTACTGTGGGTGCGTGTTCTCATAGTGTCGTTCTTGAAGTATATAAGTATTCTATCAGTTATCTGGTTTCCACAGTACAAGCTTTGCTTAGTTTTAAGCTAGATGGAGTTGTGTGTTGAGCGTTCAGCTTTTAGACGGATGGAGATAAAAGTTGTTAAGCATCTTTTGTGTAAGAGGTTTATTTACGACGTACACGATATAGCTGGCTACATTCGTTTCAGTTGTTGACATGTTGAAAGTACGGAGTCAGAACTTTGAATAACGGCATAGTTCTAAACTGTACTGCACCGCAACAGGGGTATACTCACTCAATGTGTAGACGGAACCCAACCAAGCGGAACAACAACTTTGGTATGTTAGATTTTATACGTTCAAACATTGCACAACATGGCATAAGTTTTCCCACAGGAATCTTAATTTGCAAGTTAGCAAGGAATAATGAAAAAGTGTTCGTACTCGTACTGAGGTAGTATCGTACGAGTATGAACACTTAAAAAGTGTCTATTAGTTGTTCGTACTTTGTTACATTTAGTTCTAGTTTGAGAAATAAAATAGCATCACGACTGCAATCCCTAAAATCTAGATAGATGACCCGACCAAACTTTATATTTGCAGTAACATTTTGCAGTAATTATCATTCCGTACGTGACTTGCAACCTGCAAGCTCATTGCCGCTTATAAGAATACTAGCAGATCCGCGACAGCTGTTGTCCTGTCCAAATTTCAATAATCGCATAGAGTAACGCACGTTGCTATGACGACTGATGTCAACACTGATGTCAGATTTTTTTCACATCAGCGCCATCTATACCTAAATCATCCCTTATGCGTTTTTTTTATCATTTTGGGGATGTTTTTCGTAAATTAAAGTAGTCTATGTTTTATTCGGGCATTATATCTATATCTACAGCAAATTTTATCTTATCCGTTTTGTCGTTTAGGCCTGATTGAGGCATATACAAACAAACTCACAAACTTTCGCACTTATAATATTACTTGTTTCTTCACGATGTTTGTGCGTGACAAATTCATTGATGCACTGCTGGGTTTCGAACCCACGACCTTCGGATCGAAAGTAAGTCGACGTCCTAGGCAACACGGCTTTATACCCAGTTTATACTAATAACAAATGGGTATATATCACTTAATGCCTACAAAACTAATCTAGGCAGGCACATGGGAACACTGTGATATAAGTTGTCGCTTTGCCCACCATCACAAGACGATGCGGCATTATGCGGCCCCTTTATTTATTTTTACAGCCCATGTCAAGTCCACGCCGCGAACATTTGTCTCGCCAGGGCCTATTATCTCTGACGTACGAGCTGCTACTGTCGCTTTACACCTTGCACGTGAATCATATTTGAAGTCGAAAGGGTCGTTTTCGGTATTGATTCTTTTTAGAAAACTAAAAAAGAAGTAGGTATGTTAGTTTTTTCTACATCACTACATAGTATAAAGCAAAGTCGCTTTCCGCTTCCCGCGTCTGTATGTCTGTATGTATGTTTGCTTATATCTTTAAAACTACACAACGGATTTTGATGCGGTTTTTTTTAATAGATAGAGTGATTCAGGAGGAAGGTTTATATGTATAATAACATGCTACCCGTGCAAAGCCGGGGCGGGTCGCTAGTAAGTAAATATATGTCAAATTTTTCGGTTTTTCTATTGTTTGTTTGCATTGAATAGGCTCTACCGGTTTAAAGAATGATTTTACCATTAGAATCCTACCTATCCCTCTATTAGAAGCCGTGTTGGCCGAGTGGGAGGTACCTCGGCTTTCAATCTGAAGGTAGTGGGTTCGAATCCCGGCGTGCATCAATGGATTTTTCTGTTCGAATATTTATATGCGCATCAAAAACACGTCCTCAAAACGGTGAAGGAAAACATCGTGAGGAAACCAGTTAGTATTCTTATAAGCGGCGATGGGCTTGCAACCTGCCACGTATGGAATGCTTACTACTGCAAAATGTGGGCATGTGCCAAATATAATGTTTCGACGTGCCTCTGACTACCTCCACTAGACATCTTCAAAGGATCTAAGCGTAAAGGAGATCTGAGAGGATGTCTACCGTACCGTAGCAGACCCGCGACAGACGTTGTCCTGTCCAAATTTCAATAATCGCATAGAGTAACGAACGTTGCTGACACTGATGTGTCTGATGTATTTAATCATTTTGGGGATGTTTTTCGTATTTTAAAGTAGTATTTTTTTATTTTTTTATCTATTTTATCTACATCTACAGCAAATTTCATCTTAATCCGTTCTGTCGTTTAGGCCTGGTTGATTTATAAACATACAAACATCCTCACAAACTTTCGCATTTATAATATTATACACTCTGAACACGCCCTATGATGCACTGTTTTGTCCACTAATGTTCGGCCGTTCAGAGAATGCGTTCCTGACACCTATCAGTTAGTCACGACTAGTGACTATAATGTTGTAATAATGTTGTAATAATGTTGTTTTAATGCTCATCAATTGTTAAAACGGTAAACAACCAGCATCGTATCCATATCGTAACTGCAACGCCATTAGAAAGTTACGTCGTCAGTTCAATCGCGACGTGTCATAAACGCATTCTCTGAACGGCCGTAGTATAGATAGATGAAGCTTTTGTACAACATGTTTTTGGAGTCCGTACCCAAAGGGTAAAAACGTTACCCTATTACTAAGACTTCGCTGTCCATCTGTCCGTCTATCACAGAGCTATATCTCATGAACCGTGATAGCCAGACAGTTGAAATTTTCAGAGATCATGAATTTCTGTTGCGGCTATAAAAACAAATAATAAAAACAGAATAAAATAAATATTTAAGAGAGGCTCCCATACAACAAACGTGTTTTTTGCCGTTCTTTATATATAATGGTATGGATACCTTCGTGCTCGAGTCCGACTCGCATTTTACCGCTTTTTTCTACATGTTGTACCGACCGTGATACTACTGGCGTGGTAGTACTACTCCGATGAGATGAGCTCCGTCACAAGCAGCTCTACTGCTCTTCAAATTAACTTTTACCTGTAATATAATTTACCCCTGAAACTTCCACGTCTCACAGCTAATGTAAATTAGTTTAATGAAACTTTATCTCGAAACTATATAACGGAGCAAAAGATATTCATTAAATCTTTTAAAAATTCATCTATTATACTTTAAAAGATTCAAATTGAAATTAAGACGAGTAATAAATGTTTTTGATGAATGCAGAATGGTTTTTTCTCAATAACCGCAAAACATACAGTTTTTTTTTATGAAAAGGATAACTCCTTAGGCTCCCAGTCGCTGATTGCTCTTTTTCGAAACGAAAAAAGAAATACTTCTGAACAAGCCACATCTCCTATTTTTATAAGTATATTACTTCAGGTTCCTACCTAGATTTCTATTAAGCTGAAAACATAATAGCAGAAACTTTTCACGATAAAGATATTATTTCAAAATGATAATAATAATAATAATACGTTTTAGAATTTATGATCGAAATATTTTATATAATACCTACTATTAAAATCAACTTGTGATTTATTGTTAAAGATAGGTAATATGTAGATCTAGATTTCTATTAGAATAGATTTTTGATAAGTAATTATACATAATTTATATCATTAATTTATTCGAAAAGCTAAGGCGGACCACGCGCCTACGTGTGTTTGTCGTCATTGCAGCGGTCGGTAGGATTATTTATCGAAGTGATTAAAGATGGGTACATCTTTATTCACATATACTATACATTATAAAATAGGAGATGTGGCTTGTTCACAAGTATTTCTTTTTTCGTTTCGAACAAAAACAATCGTCGACTGGGAGCGCCTTAAGGATATAATCTAGATAAATTATAGAAAGAAACACGATTGGTGCAACAGATTTATTTTCCAAAGTTGGCATCAAAACTATGAATAGCTAACCAGTTCATTTTTATATAATTCGTTAGATAAACATACTAGATTAATTATGTAAATTATAGGCAGTTTCTTTTTAAGTTTGATAGTTTTCAAGACAATGCGGTTTTACCACTTTTTCCGTCTTTTCCGGGTAGACTCAGCCTATACAATAATAATCCAAACATTTCACATATCACCACTGGGTAGCTGAATAGTAAAACTCAAAACTAAAAGGATAAACAACTGGATCCCCCATTTCTTGTACTTACTTCAATTAGGGTAAGGATTAAACGATGCTAGGGATTGAAGTCAGTCTTAAAGTTACGTTCATCACCATACGTTAAATCGTGTGATCCTGGCACGCACTGTCAAAGTCTTTCGCTCGACTTTTCCACAACACATAGCCTAATAGGAGCCTAATGGCTACATATATATATATATATATAAAAATCAATGCCACTTACGTTGTAATTTTATAACTCAAGAACGGGCTCACCTATCCAAACCAAATGATTCGGCTTTGTCCGGACTATTTAGTAGATGGTTTATGTGAATATTGCGTGTTGAGGTGTGCGTGAGCGGTAAAAAAATGCATTCTGATTGGCCGGTTCATTATTGTCACAGCCTTTTGTATCATCAGCAGTATAAGCTTCAGGCATTTAAGCATCAGCTTTGAGTGTAAGGTCAACGTTTTCACACCACAGTCGCTCTGGTCGCTTCGCTTCTTTATATTCGTACTGAGTGTGATCACTCCTTATCAGCTAGCCTGGAGAAATAAAACGCCAACATGCTTGTGTTATGCAAATCTCCGATCACGTTGTTTTCACGCAAATCATGAAGTTTTTAACCGACGAAAATCGGAGAAGGCTCACAAGACGACGCGTTTTTTTATGTATGACCTAGTTATTTTTACCTGGTTATCCGATTTGAATGAGTTTTCTATTCAAAATTAATTGCGGATTAAAACACACAACCATCGGATTGAAAACCGAGGCATCCTTTTTGGCGGCTAAATGATTTCACTATATACCAACTCTGATTCATTCTCCACGATCATAGGACGATATTTTTACGATCGTTGTGATCGTGGCTAATGAACCTGAGTAGTAAAATCATTCATGCGAAGTTCCTTTCGTGCACAGCACATACTATTATTATAAGAATGTAAAATATTATGTATTTTGAAATTTCCGTTTGTAATGAATAAACTAAAATACTTTATGCCAATTGAAACATTATTTCACCTATCAAAAGCTATATTATCTGAGAGTAACATGGCATAATATTTTTTTAATTGTATAAAAAATAGAGGAGAGTGGGGACTTAGGTCCTGTGGTCTAAAAATTTGCCGCTTTACTAGTACATCTATGCAAAACCAGTCATAGATAAGACTAAATAAATGTCTTCGTACATACCTACTGGGCTCGAATACGATGCACAGACTAGTTTGAACTGGAATAGGCATTACGGCGATAAATTGAGCCAGACTTCGTGGGTAGTCAAAGTTTTCCCATTTAAATGGGTCGGTCGAGTGCATTAAGGTTCCTCTTAGTCAAGCCATCTTCATGAGTTCAACAATCTTAATTTTAATTGTAGATTACGCGGTAATGCTAACTACTTACAGTTGTTCTTTCTTATGCCGGCTCTTCACTACTCGCGAAGTTGCTTCGACAAAGTACTTGCCGAAGTTGATCGAAGTCCGAAGTACGTGTCTACACACTCGTTTTCGAACTTCGGGACACTTCGAATCCTTTGACTCGGGCGCAAATACCGACACCGAATGGAAGTCGCCCGAGGCGAAGTGAAGTTATACGAAGTGAAGCGAAGTGCTCTTCTACACTATCGTATTCGCTTAACTTCGGTCAACTTCGCGAGTAGTGTAGAGCCGACTTTACCAAGGCAGGTTGGTCTTTTTGTGTGTGCACGTGGCACATTGTTTATGTGTGCGTAAGCTTGGAAGCGCAACCCAAAGCGCGTGTCTATACGCATCACAACTACAATTGGGACCGAGTTATGCAGAAAGCAGCTATATGTCAGTTTTCCAGAAATTGAGTTATAAACGCAAACATACTCTTTCGATATCGCGATTTTTTTGCAAAGACATTCATGTCGATATCTCAACTAGAGCCCTACATAGTATTTACGAAAAAATGATCATAACTCAGTTAGTACTTTTACTTACTTGGCTTCATTCTACAGAACTCGGTCGAATTAGTGAGGTAGTGTTTATTTATTTATTTAGAACAAAGTACACAAGAGACAGGTTATAAATAGTACGATGAGAGCCGCAAAAGTTATGAAAAACTGTGTAGTTTTCTGCACATGCCTTCGTGAGAAAGAACAACTAGGTATACCTACTGTAAAAAGTCTAAAAAAAACTGACTTCGCTTAGACTTCAAGTATCTGAGCGCCAGGATATCGGAGAGGATGTCTACCATATATCCGGATCGCAGGATATTAGAGGCCATTTTTTTCGCATTTTCTTGTAGACGCCGTGTATACAAGGTGTCCCTTAACTTTTTAGTTATGAATGAGGGTGATTCGGTTACTTCTAAAAGTGATTTACCTCTGGACTTAACCTTGAAACATTTTTTTGGGATAAAGTGGCGTTGCGTCTTGTTTTAACCGACTTTAAAAAAAAGGTTTACAATTCGGCACTAAGTAATGTTTCTTCTTTTTTGCGGTGTCACCCATATGGCCAAATGGCACCCAAATTTTTCTGTATTATGCTCGGTATAACCCTGGGTGTTCCCATATTATAATTAATATCATACTTACTACTCGTAGTTATTATCTTAAAACTTAAAAAAAACATATTTTGTTGTACCTATTTTTTTGATGCATATACTCATATAATAGAAAAAATATAACAAGCAAGTTTAATTAATTTAAATTAAATGTAAAAAAATTATGGTTTACAACGAAATTCCTCAAAACAGACAAATTACGTAGGTAGTATAAACCGGCCAAGTCCGAGTTGGACTCGCGCACGAAGGGTTCCGTAAGTATTTGTTGTTATAGCAGCAACATAAATACATTATCTGTTAAAATTTCAACTGTCTCACGGTTCATAAGATACAGCCCTGTGACAGACAGACCGATAGACGGACAGACGGACAGACGGACAGCGAAGACTTAGTAATAGGGTCCCGTTTTTACCCTTTGGGTACGGAACCCTAAAAACGACATTATCGTTTTTTGCTTAGGTATTTTGTAAGTATACTAGCTGTCCTGACGAACGTTGTTCTGTCAAATTTCAATAATCCCATTGAAAAAAGCAGTTTTTTCCGAACTTTACGCCACCCTGATAGCCACTTAGGGACATAAAAAATACCCTACGAACTATACCTACTAAATATAGACAAAAATTCATAAAAATCGGTCAGTTTTATTAGTCGTTTCGGAGGAGTTTGGTTACAAACACTGTGACACGAGTATTTTAATAAGTATATACATTTTGTGGCATAAACGGTGCTTAAACAAATACCTAAGCTTACAAGTTATAAACCTACATCCAAAATTCAACGAGAAACCACTAAATGGACACAGCAGCGACAAGCTTTGAGAAGTAAAACGTTATAGTATGTATAATTTAGGTAACACACTAGCTAACTAAACAAGAATTAAGTCGAAATAAGCTCCGACAAAGTTAGCTTAAGAGGAAAGCCCGCCGTGTCGCCCCGGGTAATGACTCTAGAGCAAATATTCTGACATACAATTCATAAGGACCGCTGTATTCTATTTGACAACTGTTTTCGTTTCTTGGGCTTGTAACCTGTCACGTATGGAATGCTAACTACTGCAAAATGTGGGCATGTGCCAAATATAATGTTTGGACGTGCTTCTGACTACCCCCTCTAGATATCTTGAAGGATCTGAAAGGATGTCTACCGTACTATAATTATTATAAGAACTAAAAACCATCTAAAATCACAAAAATATCCTTATTTTAGATGTCCAGAAAACAAATAGACGAATATAAAAAATAAAAGAAGACATACTAGTATAGCCAAATCTTTCTTATTGTTATTCTCGAAAATATTAAAATTGATCTCTTTTTGGAGGAGAAAACAGGGGAATACGAAATAATCACTATTTCGTATTCCCCTGTTTTCTCCTTCGTAAATTTTAAATAGGAATCATCGGTCTGAGCTGCATTTGTCTCTGTCACTCACTACGTTGTTAGCTCGAGCACAGATTTAAAAACCTATCTCAAACATGCTGCTGGCCTTTCCTCTTAACCTTAAGAGTGGAAAAATGGAATTGCCCGAAGCGTTGCCGGAGTACCTTATAAAGTCTCATTAAGATAACCGCGTCATTTTAAATTATTCACTTTTTATATTATCTAGCCTATTAATTTATTCCTTCAACTCTTTGAAGCTCTTTGTCTTCCAGTATCGTTATTTTAATACGTATTAGTCTTGAATACGTATTATGTAGGTACACAAAATAATGTCTACGAAGCCAATAAATACAATAAAATTATACTAAGTGTACCTAAAACATTAAGATAAAAAAAATATATTAAAAAAGTAAATAAAAAGTATTTTTTAAGTATTTAAAAATTGCCTAATCATTGTTTATGAACTCAAAATATTTTTTTATTTTGCAATGATCCTTATTATAAATGCGAAAGTTTGTATTTATGTTTGTGCCTCAATCAGGCCTAAACGACAAAACAGATTATGATGAAATTTTCTGTAGATGTAGCTAACAAAAACTACTTAAAAATACGAAAAACAACTCCAAAATAATAAAATACGCGTGATTTTGGTCTAGATAGTGTGAAAAAAATCTGACATCGGTGTTGACATCACATCATTCGTCATAGCAACGCGCGTTACTCTATGCGATTATTGAAATTTGGAAGTATCTCGACTTTGAGCGAAGGTTGTGGGTTGATTTTTATATTTGAATAATTATATGCGCATTACTAGTTCTAAAAATAGTGACCGAAAACATCGTGAGGAAACCAGATAGTATTTTTCTAAACGGCAACGGACTTGTACCTAACCTGTTAAGTATGTACTGTTGACTACTGCAAAACGTGGCAATGTGCCAAATGTTTGATCGTGCCTCTGAATACCCCCTTTCAAAGATCTATCTCAGGCCACGAGGATTGAACCCACGCATCTTGCGTCTCAGTCGCACACTAGCCCTCTGACAATATTTTCCAATTTTCCGAGAAGGATATATTAAAATATAAATAGGAGGTATCAGGAAACACACTGTAAGATTCCGAGAACATATCCTATTGAGTATTTTCAGACAAGAGCGTTGTATCAGTGTAACACTTTTGGATTCCACGATAATCTCCTATTGAATATTTTCGACTAAAGACGTAGGTGCACTATGAAGCGGCTTCCGTAATATAACATCAGTAAATACAGTTTATGTAACAACTAGGTGCTCCGGAAATGAAGTACCTATTATATACTGAAGCATTATTGACAAGAACGGCCCAACACCAACGAGAGAGACAACCGCAGCCGTCAACGCGTCGACTGCAGACCCTACACAATTAGTTTCCCCGTCTAAGTAAAGAATATTATAAGATAGTCTGACCTTTCTGTTAGCTCCTTACTTCCAAGTTTACCTACTCCAAATAACTTAACAAAGACGTACAAGTATTTGTACCAATAAATACCTACTGCTGTTGACCTTTCAGATTTTGTTTCTGTTTCCATTAAAATGTTATGTTTATCCAAAGTTTTGACTCCAAAGACGTGACGTTTTACCAAAGTACGGCATTAAGGATAGAGCGCTCAAGCCAGCTTCGGTAACACACTTCATCAACACATACTGCTACAGTTCTATATCATGAAGGAAGCAGTACTTGTAGTTGTAATTTGTATGACTTGGCGGGGGCACTGCCGTGCCCCCAGATAGATTTGTATAGACAGTCTTTAGATCTGTATAGATATTAGATACGCGCTTTTGTGTGCGTGACTGACACTAAACGCTTACACATACAGAAACAATGTGCTACGTGTATCACACACAATAAAGACCAACCCGCCTTCGTGAGATAGAACAACTGTCCCTACGCTATTACATTTGTCTCGGTTCTGCCTGCGGTGAGCTTGCGACCTGTCACATATAAGGTGGACTTGTGCTAAAATTAAAGTTTGGGCGAGCATCTAATATACATATTTAATGAAGACATATTTAGACATAATTTAGACATATTTAATGAAGGTTCCCGGAGATCTGAGAAGATATCTACCGTATTCGGGGATCACAGTGAGGGTAATCCTATTTCATTTTTATTTTGCTTCTAGCTGTGAATTTGCTTTCGTATATAGTATAACTAAACTAGATAAGCTATTCCAGATCACAGCCATTAACTGAGCAGGATATTTCAACCAGATGGCATCCTTTTACTAGCCATGGTTCAGAAACGTTCATAATCGTAATATAAGAAGTTAGTTTTATAATATAAAAGATCGAAATCAGCATCAAAGAATTGTTTCAATTTCAAAAATCCATTCGTGTAAGTGAAATACGAATTGAACAAAACTGAAGGTGCAAAGCCTATATACTGGTACATTGAAACAATTTCTGTTTTCTGTTACTTCAAAGCCACGGATACATCAGGAGACATTTTGTCCCGCAACATGACCTGCAACGCGGGACACCTTAGCTCGCTAGGCGACCGCGTTAGGCTCGCAATGTGGACACACGCTTATGCAACATGTCACTCAACAACTACATAATGTCTCGGGGACAATGATGTGGAACTTTCTCCAGGCTGCACACAACTCAAGTGTTTATAGAAATGCCGCAAAGGTGTCCCGCGTTGCGGGTCATGTTAAATAAATAAATAAATAATAAATATTGGTGGACTATGGGAACCAGATAACTGATAGGATACTTATATACTTTTTTTTTTGTAAATACATACTTATTAAACATATTTACACCCAGACATGTTTATCACACAAATATTTGCCCTGGGTGGGGATCGAACCCACAACCTACAGCGCAGAAGGCAGAGTTACTACCAACTGAGCTGTGAAGATGTCCCCTGATGTATCCGTGGCTTAAAAGTAACATAAATTGTACCTATAGATAGGCCATCACTCACTACGGCCGCAAAGGCGCGTTTCACATGTTTGATATTTCGCGCCCGTCGTCACAACCGCGCTAGGCTCGGCAGTGTTGATAACTCTCATTTGTCCCCTAGTGTGTCCCCTAGCTTTAGCTACGACCAAGCTACCACAACAGTAATATCCGTCCAAATCAGCCATCCACTGTTCGCCTAGTTTCAGAAGCTTGCGAGGAGCGAAATGACAATACGTTCAAAATGTATTTATCGGCAAACATGAACAAAGATTGTATTGTCTCCTTTATGCTTTTATTTCTGTTACTAATACGCTGATAAATAATTCCTTAAGGGACAAGCCGCCAGCAATAACATATTCACAAATACATCTAGTATTCCATAAAATCTCTTATGAAATAATACCAATTTATGAAATATATACATACCTACCTTTTTATTATTTGGGATTTGTGGATTTTTCTAAAAGGTTTGTTTAGCATTATTTTCTGTAACCATGTATTGAGGTTTTTGTAATTTAAATTATTTGCGTTTTCTTTTATTGATTGTTGTCTTATAAACTAAATTTTTAGGTAATAATGGTAATAGGTAATGGTAATTTAGCCCAAAACTAAAAAAGCTTGTACTATGGGTAAGTACCAGCTTGCGGATAGAATACATTATGTATTTTTTTTTTGTTAAATATAAATTAAATAACCATACAATTAAATACCACGACTGTTATCCCCAAGTACGGTAGAACATCCTCTAGGATCTCCAGGCGCTCAGATCTTTGAAAATGTCTAAAGGGGTTAGTCAGAGGCATGTCCAAAAATTACATTTGGCACATACCCACAATTGCCTGAAAACACGGATAAAACGACGTTTTCTAAAAATAAAACCTAGCTAGATCGATTTATCGCCCCCGAAACCTTCTGCATACTAAATTTCATGAAAATCATTAAAACCATTGCCGCAGATTATATCCTAATAATATTATAAATGCGAAAGTTTGTGATAAGGCTGCTATGTTTGTTCCCTAATCAAAAATAAACGACAAAACGGATTAAGATGAAATTTGCTGTAGTATGTAGATAAAAAATATGAATAAATAAAAGGGGAACTTATAATCCATAAAGTGACTAAATGATAAAAAAAAACTCAAAATGGATGATTTTGGTATAGATGGCGTTGGTGTGCAACAAATCTGACATCACAAACTAAAAACATTTAGTCGTCATAGCAACGCAGTTTTGACTAATGAATGATACGCATTCAACCATAATTCGTAATTTATTTTATCGGTACAAGGTTTGAAGGGTAAAAATTGGAAGCTGCCTGAAATTGCTTTTTCCTGTGATTATTACAAGAAAAATGACAGAACAACGTTTCTTTGTCACGGGTCGGCTAGTATTATCTATACAAGAATAGGTATCAGATAGATAGATAATATGCGTACTAGTTTAGAACACTTACTCTAAACAAACGAAAACTACCATAGGATGATGATTCTTATAAGCGGCGATGGGTTTGTTACGTATAGAATGATAACTACTGAAAAATGTAATGAGCATGTCTCTAACATCCATTTTAGGTATCTTAATGATCTGAGTGCTTTAAGATCTGAGAGGATGTCTACCACACTTGGGAACTAAAGTCGTGATCTTATTTATTTCTTTTCTTTACCTATTTATCCATGTGTAACAGTTTAATTAGAGACGTTCTCGAATTACAAGAACTGTATATAATTAGAAAGAACAATGTTAACAAAGTAGTATTACAAAAATATAAATTACATTCAAGTTTATAAAGTTGGAAGCAATTTTGGTGATTTCAATATATAATAACTAGCTGACCGGACGAAGACCGGACTAATAAACAATACCACCGTGATGGTTATAAATAATTACACTACAAACTACAGCGAAACAAAAGGAGGGTTAAGATTTAAGTTATTAATCCAATCATTTAAAAAAAAATATTTCCGACAATATATTACACATACATGATAATAATTTAGGTATAGTATCCCGGAAGAAAGACATTCACCTTATTATACACTAGCGACCCGCCCCGGCTTTGCACGGGTTTAATACATATAAACTTTCCTCCTGAATCACTCTATCTATTAAAAAAAACCGCATCAAAATCCATTCTGTAGTTTTAAAGATATAAGCAAACATACATACATACATACATACATACAGACGCGGGAAGCGGAAAGCGACTTTGCTTTATACTATGTAGTGATTATACTTATAACGAACAAGCTGACCTGGCGAACTTCGTATCGCTTTAGAATTAACAAATGCTGTTTAAGTTCCCGTTCCCGTTCCCGTTCCTGTTTTACTGCTTTTCTCTTGAAATTTTCCTGAATTTTCTTTGCTATTTTTATATTATAGATAACGCCATAAAAAAACAGCTTTTTGGGTTTACCCAGTTAACTTTCAATTAAACAAAGTCTAAATCCAAAGGAATTTCAATAAAATCACAAGGATCACTTTTAAAAGTCTTAGGAGCTAGGTGAAGCTACGTCTGTTCCTCGCGACTGAGCCTAGTAGAATCAGGCAACACAGATTGGTGGATAATATTTTTCAATTAAAAAAAAAACAAAATATTTATTAAAATGTAAATTATCTTGTAAAACTTCTTATTAATTATTAGTTATAGGGTTGGTACAAATAACATGGTATGAATAATATAATGGCGGTAACGCGGTAACTATAATTTTTGAGTCGGCTGTCATAAAGGAAATCCGCGGTCCGATGTCAAAGAGATTTGGCGCGTCAGCCTCAACTGCGATCCCGCAAGGATCCCTAGCTCCCGAAAGGGCTTATTTCACTAAACATTCCGCGTTTGAAGGTTCCGTAATCCCACTAATACCTACCAAACCGCACGTATACAACTTCTAAATCGAACCCGTTACACCCTTTATTTGCACTCAATGACTGTAATGATGCTACCTTATATGTAAACTTTCGACCTTTAAACCCTAGAGCACATTCAAAGAAATGTTAGAATGGGTCACTTTATGGTTAAGAATACTTTTTTATGGGCAATAATGGAACAATACTTTTATGAACCTTGTAAATCCTACTTGAAAACATGTATATTATACTAATTATAACTTATAACTAATTATAGGCAAAATTCCTTTATCATAAGATCGGCAAATTACTACAACGAGCTGGTTGGCTTTCCCGAGTTAGATGTTTTTTATTCTAAACGCGCGCTATATCCAATCGTTGGTTTGATTCGGTTTAATAACTGTTTAATAAAGGTTATTTTTATTTTATATTAATTACTTGCTAGATTTTTAAGTTTTTTCATTTTCTCTCAAACAAGTTTTTCTTTTTTAATTCCTATAGGCGAAAACATACTGTATTGGTTATTAGTTTCATTAAGTGTTTTTTATTTAGATTGTAAAACTGTTTGTTTCCCGAATAAAATAAAATAAAATAAAAAAATCGGTCAAATGCGAGTCGGACTCGCGTTAATGTCTCCGTTCCATTATCTATAAAAACGGCAAAAAACTTACGTTTGTTGTATAGGAGCCTCACATACAAAAAAAATATTCTTTTTTTAGTATTTGTTGTTATAGCGGCAACAGAAATACATAATCTATGAAAATTTCAACAGTCTAGCTATCTCGGTTCATGAGATGCAGCCAGACAGATGGACAGCGAAGTCTTAGTAATAGAATCCCGTTTTTACCCTTTGGGTACGCAGCCCTAAAAAAATAACTTAACAAGCACTATAACTATTTCTGCCGCCAAGCAAGATTGCTGTTTTGGTTAGAAGGGCATGGAACAGGCACGTGCTGTATAACACTTGTTTGTGTCTAAGAACGAAAGGCACCGTAAGGCGCAATTTGTGTATTTGAGATATACGAGTTAGTGTTTTGTTTTTATGCGATGGTACGAATGCTTCGCCTACTCCCTAGGTTCGGTGCTGTGCGGTTCAATGCTGAGACGGGGACCATTTGCACATGGCACAATCTTTTTTATTACTATTACTACTATTTATTTTTATATTAGCGTAGCAACGCCGCCAGTATCTGGAAACTTTATCTAGATCAGTTGAGCTACCTATAAGGTGTTAGCAATGGTCTTCGACTAGCTCAGCTGGTTCTTGTATATTATTTTTATACTTAAATAAAATATCGAAATAAATAGGACCACGACTGTAATCCCCAAGTACGGTAGACTTCCTCTCAGATCACCAGGCGCTTAGATCCTTTAAAATGTCTAGAGGGGGTAGTCCGAGGCATATCTAAACATTAAATTTGGCGCATGCCCTAATTTTGCAGTAGTTAGCATTCCATACGTGACAGGTTGCAAGCCCATCGCCGCTTATTAGAACACTAACTGGTTTCCTCACGATGTTTTCCAAGTGTTTTGATGCGCATATAAATTATTCGAACAGAAAAATTCATTGATGCACACCGGGTTTCGAACCCACGACCTTTAGATTGAAAGTCGATGTACCTCCTACTCGGCCAACACGACGGTTGTAAAAAAAAATATTTTTATTTTATTATAATACTAACTGACCCGTGCCCGCTTTGCTGTGCGTAAGACATTTCTAATACCATCGCGGACTTTTTTGTAGACGTTTTTAAGGTGTACAATACTGTAGTACTTTATTTTGATATATCTCGTGGGGTTCAGCCAGCGTTTGCAATGTAAGCGCAATCAAATGTGTTTATTTACGACATCACATTAGAAACCTCTAAAATTATTAGTGTTTCTCTACTATATTATGCATGTATTATACATATAAACCTTCCTCTTGAATCACTCTATCTATTAAAAAAAACCGCATCAAAATCCGTTGCGTAGTTTTTAAGATTTAAGCATACATAGGGATATAGGGACAGAAAAAGCGACTTTGTTTTATACTATGTAGTGAAGCAGGTAAATTAACTTTCCACTTAAAGTAGCAGCCATGTCTAATACAAAATGTTCAAAATAAGAAACAGGTTCGTAAGTATGAGATGGTCTCATCTTGAGCCTTTGATTTCCCCCGAGACATTCCGAGATTCATTGCTCAGTGTCAATTGTGGTCATAATAGTGACCTCAAAAGGGTTTTAGTGGCCGGTGAGCTTTAATTTCTGGAAGAAGTTACACGTGCGTCGATACGTGTCAACAGACCTCAGATGACACACTGATATGAACCAAGCTTGAGTGAGTTGAAACGTGAGTTTAGGATTTTTTTTTTTTTTTTTTTTTTTTTTTGCCGTTATGGAACGGCTTATTCATTTCTACAGACTGGGTTCGTCCGTACCCTTTTTTGCTTGGCGTTATTTATTATTTTGGTTTTACATTTATTACGTCTAATGCTCCTTTTTTGGAGTACTCATTTATATAATTTAAATATTTTAAACTTTATATAATAATATACTGTTACCTAATATTTGTTATATTCTACTTATATCTAATCTATTTCATATTTGTTTATATTTTAAAATTAATTGTCTATATATACATATACATATATACATGCATATTTGTTGTCTATTATAATTTATTAACATTGTTTTTTTTTTTTTTTTTTTGTGTTACATTTTATGGTTTCTATTTGTTACATTTACATTTTCTTACAGATATTTATAAATTATTTGTTCACATTTATTTAAAAAACAACATTTTAAAATTTTTAGAACATACGCTTTCGCAACGAACTAGTAGTTTACGCTGAGATTGCCGGAGACTGCGCCCTATCAGACCCGTTGATCCGATGCCTCTATATTATAGTCTCTGATCTTACTGACTGTGGCTGACAAGGCTTTGTGAATGAACTGAGCTGTTGCATCACCCTCTTGACTGGCTGTGTAGTAGACGCAGCTTCCCGTATGTCTCGTGATCGCCACAACGGCATGAGAGACGCTACTGTGCAGCTGCGTTTTCCTTCCTTCTGTCTTGATGATTACCACGCTTTTGTAGGTTAGTCCTTGAGCTTCGTGGATGGTATGGACCTGTGAACCCTCTGCTTTACCGTAGCCCAGGCTTGTAAGGAGCTCCTTTTCTCCTTTTCGTTTAGGTATTGAAGGTATTAAGGTAACGTACCATTGAAGGATCATTGAAAAAAAAGCTAGACCCCAAGCCGTGTTTGTTGCCTGATTCTTCTAGGCTTGGTCGCGAGGAATCGGCGTAGCTTCACCTAGTTTCTAAGACGTTTCAAAGTGAGCCTTGTAATTTTATTAAAATAAATGATTTTTGAATTTGAATTTGAATTTACCGTTGTTTTATCTCACGAAGGCGGGCATGCATGTTTCATTCTTTCTGTTTGCATAAGTTCAGGAGCGCTCAGTCACGCACACAAAAGCGCGTGTATATACACATACACATCACAATTACAAGTACTGCTCACTCACCTACGTTAGATGGAACAACTTTACCTGGTAGTTGTAAAAGTCGTCCTGAAAGTTTCAAAGTGAACGACGCTTGTTATAAATTTTGAAGATGATTGATACCTAGAAACATCATATTTTGTACATTTACTAACCAGGGGGGTTAGCATGAACCACTATCGTATCGACAACGTAACGTCCAAATGCCAAAACTGACACTTTTGAATACAAAAAGTGTCATTTTTGACATTTGAACGATAGGTTGTCGATACGATAGTAGTTCGTGCTCAGGCCACTGTAATATAAAAATAATTTCTTACACGTGACAGGAAATACCAAGATACCTAGAAAGTCTTCTCACAGAGGGTCTTGTTGCTCACGTATGAACAATTTGTTTTCTACAAAGCGGTAACTACTAAGGACCGTAATATTTATTTATGTAATTTTCTTTAAATTATATGAGTGAAATATTAGAAAACACCGCGACTCTTTTTAACGTGGAAACCTTGCAATCAATTTTTTAGCAATACATCACCCGTTTTAAGATTTTCGTATACAAACTTTGACACTACTAAAACTTAAAAAACCGGCCAAGTTCGAGTCAGACTCGCGCACGAAGCGTTCCGTACCAATCAATGTCTATAAAAAACGGCAAAAAAAAACACGTTTGTTGTATGGGAGCCCCACTTAAATATTTATTTTATTCTGTTTTTTTTGTATTTGTTTTTATAGCAGCAACAAAAATACATCATCTGTGAAAATTTCAACTGTTTAGCTATCACGGTTCATGAGATACAGCCCTGTGACAGACAGACAGTACACGGACAGCGAAGTCTTAGTAATAGGGTCCCGTTTTTACCCTTTGGGTACGGAACCCTAAAAATGGTAATTTTTAGAGAAATTATATTCAATTTTCATGTTTGTAAGTACAATGAATAACATTTTCACTCCTGTTTACCCTTAGGATGATGTTATCAAAATTCCTTTTTTCGTACTCACCTACAAACATAAATAAATACTACTTCTAAATTTTAAATTTCTACCACCAGTTAGACTTTACGTTGTCCATTATGACAGTCAGTCAGTCAAACAAGATTTTGATTCTTATGATAATAGATAAATCTATAGATTAGGTACTTATCGGTCAACATGCTATAAAACATAGACCACGGCGATTAGTAAGAACTCCAAATAACGCCTGGTCGACCTTTCAGACCGGAGGCCACATTTTTGTTCTCCCCAAAAAATAATTTGCTGAAGACCTCATTAGCGAAAGTTTATTCTTTCCAAGACTGTACTTAAGTAGATCACGGCTAAAGTGAGGATAATTGTGTTTGTCGAGCGATCGTATGTACCCCCTTTCACGGGTTGCCCCCATCCTTGTTCGACCTCCTTCGCTCCGTCGACGAAAATCTCCTCTTAATTCCAAATAAACCAGCCTCATCAGATTAACCGATTCTAAGTGCTCACTTACGATGCATCAACACACAAATCTGTATTGGATATAGGACAAACCATGCGAGTATTCGCATGGTGTGTCTTGTTAAAATAAAGATAATAAACTCCAACCCTTGAATAAATATATCTAAACATAAAAAACTCGTCAGTTACTGACTGGCTGATTGGCAATCAACGTACAACATAAAAGCATAAAATATGGGGATTATATTCCCTCTATGGTGTCGAGGTGCACTAAAAAGGATTGCCAAAACTCAACCTCGAAGATGCAGCAATGGTTGAAGTCTGTATGAATATAATATAGCGAGAACGAAAAAAAAAGCCGTGTTGGCCGAGCGGGAGGTACCTCGACTTTCAATCTGAAGGTCGTGGGTTCGAATCCCGGCGTGCATCAATGAATTTTTCTGTTCGAAAAATTTATATGCGCATCAAAACACGTGCTCAAAACGGTGAAGGAAAACATCGTGAGGAAACCAGTTAGTATTTCTTATAAGCGGCGATGGGCTTGCAACCTGTCACGTATGGAATGCTAACTACTGCAAAATGTGGGCAAGTGCCAAATATAATGTTTGGACGTGCCTCTGACTACCCCCACTAGACATCTTCAAATGATCTGAGCGTATGGAGATCTGAAGGGATGTCTACCGTACTTAGGGATTACAGTCGTGATCCTATTTATTTATTTTTTATTTAGAATGAAGTCGCGGGTATTTCGACTATTCGTAAAATAAAAGTATTACCATTTTTGCCTCATTTCTGTTCCCTTCTAGATCCACGACGTCGACACTCGCCGAATGGCGTGATATACTAATAAAATTATGCATTTATTTGAGTTTTTTCAACTCTGGCCTTTTATTTCTGTGTAATACGTGAATCGTGGTATCGTTCTGATATTTTATTGGCAATGACTGTGAAACCGTTTTTATTTCGTTCAATAATTTGTTGTCGCGTTTATAACAGAAAATACATACTTATCTTATTGAAAACAACAAATATTAAATTCAAGTTAAGTTAACAATTCATTACTTAAACAAGTACTTTTGCAAAGCCTTTAATTGCAAAACGATTTCAACATTCCTGGGTTTTTAACAATAGGTTCTTTTATTTCCGTAGCTAGCTATTAATCAGCATAATTTTACTTTGTTCCATCAGCGAACACTGATGTTATAAGGTATCAAATTCACTTATTCCATGGAAATAGAATCAGGCAGCTGTCGATAATGGGCTTGTCCATAAAGGCTTGGTTTCCATACTTATCTGTCAGCGAACGGCCGTCAGCTAAGGCGACGACTAAAGAAAAATGTTCGTGATGTAGTTTGCTTTTAACTAGTGCAAATCCTCGACTTCGTTCAGGTGAATTTATTCCCAAACAGAATTCAATCGTCTTGCTGCTTTTTCAGTAATTTCTTCATTCTTAGTGTAAGGGACATACCAAAAGGAATACGCCATTCAAATTTCTTGTTTCTAAGAAGTTTAGACTGTGCGTTAATAGATCAATCGGCAGTCAGTGAGTAACGCAAGAGTTTTATATATAGATGAGCCAAGTTCAGTGCAGATATCAAAAGTAGGGGTGAGGGCAGTAGCATTTGGAACTGAGTACGTACCTGCTCCGAAAGTCTAGACATTTGGAAAAATCGATTTTGGCTACAACAGCCGCGAATGCCTGCGTGGCGTCTGTAATACATCGCCGCAGCATCGTCCGGAGACGGGCATCCGCTAGGACGTCCGACGGTCCCGTCCGCCTAGGAAACCAAAGCTTATATATACAGTTGCTTTGCCGACAATGTTGATACGCCGCGCCGTGACAATGCCAATATCACGGAACACCAACCGAAACTTTTTTCCATTTAGGCGGGAAACTTCAGCTCGGCGCTATATTTTGGGCGGTTTCAGCATGTGCTTGGAAGATTGCCTTTACAACTTTTTGGCATACATGTTTATTGGGCAGATAATAAAACCTAGCCTTAGGCTACATGTTATCTTTTGTAAGACCTTAAAATATCACGATGTTATTATAATTACATTCTGGGACGAAAAGCTTGTTGATGTATATTAGAGTATTTCAGCTTGCGCTAGAAAATTTTAGATCTTTTGTAAGTGGTACAAAAGATTTTGAAACCATAGATACAAATAAGCGGAAGAATGGAACTGGCAGAAAGCCCACCAATGCCAATTACGTAGTGCGGAACCCGGTTCGTACTTGGCCAATTATAATTAATGTTATATGAGTTTTTTCTTTGACACAAATGTACTATTGTGTTTAAGGTTTGGTTAGGTAGGTAGCGGCGATGGGCTTGCAACCTGTCTTGTATGGTATGCTAACTACTGCAAAATGTGGGCATGTGCCAAATATAATGTTTGGACGTTTTCTGACTACCCCCACTATACATCTTCAAAGGATCTAAGCGTCTGGAGATCTGAGAGGATGTCTACCGTACTTGGGGATTACGGGCGTGATCCTGTTTATATATTTTTTTTAGTTAGGTAAAAGGTAGCTATGTAGTAGTTAGTACCTAGTAGATAAGTCCTGCCTTAGCCCTTCAACTTTTTTGTAAGCTTACCCTGTCTCATCCCAACTTATCCCAAGCCATTCAATTTGGAATAAAAGTTTACGATTTTACGAATCTCCTTACATAACCGCCATCCTACTAAAATTACGAGTGTAAATGTGAAAGTTTCTGTTTCAATTTTCAATCGCTTTACACCAAAACCCTAGATAAAAATCAATTAATCTATACCTACGTAGTTAGAACCTGTTAATAGTATTATAGGCTAGGCTTTGTGTAACAAAAAAGAAGCCGAGGGCGGAAGCTAGTAGTTAACTTCATAAAACATCTTAGGTATTTTTTTATTAACACGATCGGTATTACAATAACACGGGTTTGATGTGAGATAATTATATTTTTGTATTTTAACCTTTTTGAAAACTCTAAAAACTACTTAAGCTGAATAAAATCAAATTAATCTAGTTTCCCATATATCATTACTAATGTGACATAATATATTGTAAAGTTGTTTTTCTAAAATAAGTTACCACTTTTTTTCTTCACAGCATTTTTCTAAAAATCTAATTATCTCAAAAGTGCCATGGTGTGGGTTGGTTCTAGTTTGCATAACTATGTCCGATTAATGTCCGGTATTTCTATATTATAATTTAAAATAAAATAAAAAGAGATAAAGGTAAGGAGGTGATGATTTGCCAATAGGCCTGAGACTGAGGCCAATACCATATTTACTGTCAACCGTATCCAGGCTCTGCCTATCAGGGATTGCTAGGGATTGCTAGATAGATCTCTGCATAAACTCTCGAATTGTAAATTAATTATTTCTGTGTACCCTAGTATCTAAGTTTTTTATGTAGAAATAAATTATTTTTAATTTTCATTTTCTTTTTTTAGGTCAAAGGGTAAAAACGGGACCCTATTACTAAAACTTCGCTGTCCGTCTGTCTGTCACAGGGCTGTATCTCATGAACCGAGATAGCTAGACAGTAGACATTTTCACAGATTATGTATTTCTGTTGCCGCTATAACAACAAATACTAAAAATAGAATAAATAAAATATTTAAGTGGGGCTCCCATACAACAAACGTGATTTTTTATCGTTTTTTATGGATAATGGTACGGAACCCTTCGTGCGCGATAACGACTCGCACTTGGCCAGTTTTTTTTTTCAAATTTATTTTTATACCGATTTGGTTTTTTGTAAGGGTGTTTTTGAAAGATCGTCTAAGTTAGCAACCTTGACCTCGGTTATAAAATGAATGGATGACCGCTAAAAGCGAGAAAAAGTGCCTGTATCCTACTCGTAGCTAGGTTTGAGATTAGTTTTTGTTTGGCTAAGAAATATATTTTAAAAGTGCTGGTGAAGTCTTATTTTATACCGACTTTTAAAATAAACTTTAGGTTTAATTTATATAAACTATCTATAAAAACGCCCGTATTATGAACTCGAGCGTGAAAAGCTGTTAGAAATTTATAGCCAATATACGCTTGAGCATAAGTAAAAATAATAACCGGCCAAGTGCGAGTCGGACTCGCACACGAAGGGTACCATCTATAAAAAACGATATCATCCAAAAAAAATCGCTTTATGTCTGGCAGCCTCACTTAAATATTTATTTAATTCTGTTTTTAGTATTTATTGTTATAGCGGCAACAGAAATACATCATCTGTGAAAATGTCAACTGTCTAGCTATCACGGTTTATGAGATGCAGCCTTGTAGACAGACAGACAAACGGACAGCGAAGTCTTAGTAATAGGGTCCCGTTTTTACCATTTGGGTACGGAACCCTAACAAGTAAATTATGTAGTCCATATGAACTAGAGACCAAAAGAACAATGCAATATGATGCTATCACCTACTTCGTGGAACATTTAGTACAAAGGAAAACTATAATTATTGTCGAGCCGTGTTGGCCTAATATACTCAACTTTAATTCCGAAGATCGTCAGTTCGGATTCCGTGCAATGTATCAATGGATATTTCTATTCTAAAACATTATATCACATCCTAAGGTTCTGTATGTCATTTTGTGAATGCGTCTGTTTGCATTTTTGTAAAATACAAGCTGACCCGGCGAACTTCGTATCGCTTTAGAATTCACCCGAGCCCGAGACCTTTCCAACGAATGCAAAACCGTGGAAATCATCGTCAGGAAGGAAAACCCGACTTATTTTTATATTATAGATAACTGAATATTTTCAAAATTCATAAGAACCAGTTGAGCCAAAGACCGTTGCTATCAGTCTATAGGTCGCTAAACTGATCCAGATCACTACCAGTTGGAAGTGCACCCAAGATACTCTGCAATTTATTAGTATTTAATAATATATTGTAATATATTAGATGTTATTTGTTTTTGAAATTAATGTCATAATTTTCATTTCTAAGTTTTGCTTACTCAACATTTAGTTTATCTAAGACCCTATCACACTGTGCTAATAACAATCCTAAACGCTTCTTGTCTTAGTAGAAATAATGCACTTATCTGTGACCTATGCCAAAGAGTAAGTCAAACTAGAAACAGCTCTGTGGAATAAGAGTTGATATACTCGTAATAATTTGTAAATCAACATCTTTAGGAGCTCACTCAAGAAATTGCATGCGCTCAGAATTTGGAGCGCGTTTTGAGTTCCAGCTTAGTTTAACGATGCTAATAAGAAAATTGAGGATGTATTCGGTTTTGTGCCAACTCTAAAAATCTAAAGCATTTTATTTACTTTGATCCCACCGTTCGAGTAACACGAGTATAAATATACCTATGTATCTTCTATCTATCTGTCTTCTATACTATAAAAACCGGCTAAGTGCGAGTCGAACTCGCGCACTTAGATTCCGTACCATTATCTATAAAAACGGCAAAATAAAACATGTTTGTCGTATGTATGGGAGCTTCCCTTAAATACTTATTTTATTCCAAATAGAAATACGGCTAATTACCACGTTTTTCCTTTGTATTGCTGACGTTTCGAGACAATTCAGATGCTCATGATGAAGAGCATCTGAATTGTCTCGAAACGTCAGCAATACAAAGGAAAAACGTGGTAATTAGCCGTATTTCTATTTAAAATGATTAACAACCACGATAGTTTTAATTCTATTATTTTATTCCGTTTTTAGTATTTTAGTATAGAGCAGCAACAAAAATATATAATCTGTGAAAATTTTAACTGTCTAGCTATCACGGTTCATGAGATACAGCCCTGTGACAGACAGACGGACGGACGGACAGACAGACGGACGGACGGACGGACAGCCAGACAGACAGACAGACAGACAGACAGACAGACAGACAGACAGACAGACGGACAGCGAAGTCTTAGTAATAGGGTTCCGTTTTTAAACTTTGGGTACGGAACTCTAAAAATGAATCGCTGAATGTTTCGCTAATTCTTTTTTTGTTGTATTCGTTATTATCAGGAGAAGGTTCTTATGAAAAAAAAAAGAATTTCACAGGACAACGTCTGTCGGGACAGCTAGCTAGTAATATGATAAATGTTATGTTTGGACTAGCATCTGATGACCCCTTCAGGACATCTTCAAGGATCTGGGTCTTACAACAAGCTCTTAAAGTAACAGTAACTCGCAGTGCGAAATTGACAACGCAATACGAGTACCTAGTACTGTTTTAATATTACTTTAGAGCTTATGGTGTACTGTACGTCTGGGGATCTGAAAGGATGTCTACCGTATGATTAAAGTCGTGATTCTGTTCTGACTAATAAAACTTTCTACACTGCATACACAGAATCTAGACAGTAATACATCTAAGTTCTCCAGGCACTCGCATGTTTGACGAAGTTTATGCAATGTTGTAAGCAACATCCAAACATATAATTTGGCACATTGCAATTTTTGTTTGACAGATTTCAAGTCCATCGCCGTACTACTAATTTAACTAGTTTCCACATAATGTTTTCCTTCACCATTCCGAAAAAAATTTTTGCTTAGAAAAGTGTACTAAATAAATTGTATTTATACTGAGAATCTGGGGATGTCCTATTAATAAAACTACTATAAGAACTATTTGTGTAAAAGACTGCAGAACCTTTTTTCATTAATTTTGCTTTCTTTTTCTTTACTTCATGTTGCATGAGCATGACTGACAGGTGCTTCACATGCATCTCTCTGTGCCGAGCTACGGTTTGTGCTGGCGGGAACTATACGAGTATTATTGTACAGTCAACTCCTAAAAGATTCAGAGGGGAACCTTTCGAAAATACTTGACACACTGCCACATATTGTTATTCAGTTTCACCTTTAGCTGTGTTCTATAGTTAAATAAACGGCAATTTCTCCAGGGGCCTTACCTCGGCCTTACCTGCATTCAGTATTTGCTAATAGGTACGTAATTATGTAATTAAGCTGATGCTCAGCGCTTCACTCTAGCATGGAATTTGATCTAGTTTAAGCGTTTAAACGTTCAGCTCACAGCGTTTAAACAGCATTTTCATTATTAACATGCTTGTTTTGTTGGCATAATAATATATTGTTTCTAAATGGGGAAGGATTTTATGAGCATTCGAAAGGTATATAATGATTTAATGAATATGGATAGAAGGTAACACACACATATTTTTCAGTAGTTAGCATTCTATACGTGACACGTTGCAAGCCCATCTCCGCTGTAAAGATAAGTTTATAAGTTAGTAAGTTCTCGTAATTAAAATCACTAGAAACGCAATAATTCCTTATAACTGCTACAATTTTTGTATAATAGACAGGTTGATTAATATTAAAGGTAGGTCTAGATGTGACTTTGGCTACTAGGTACATACCTACCTACACCTAGATGAGCTATATAGATTGCTTACAATGACCTTTAGAAAGCTATAATGTTGTGTATTTTGTGGACATATTACTTTACAATAAATTAAAACAACATATAAGTCGAAAAGGGTAAAGTCCAGCTTCATTTCACTACGTTCTGTAACAAATAGATACGCAACAATATGATATTGTTTGTGTGAGATATAGAGCGCTCCGAGAAAATACAGTTTATCGATATCGTCTCGAACTACATTTTCTAGCTTTCATATTCCCCAATACTATTTGTATCGTAATAAAATTTTCTATTACTTATATGCCGGCTTTGATTCTTTCTTTGCGACGAGATGTAGGTACCATTCTCCTCTTTACCTTTCTTACCCGGCCCTTTTTATTACTCGCTGCCGAGTTTTTTATAAAGCGTAATTTCTATGCGTCCTTTCTGCGAGCGGTCATTTTCATGTAAAAGAGGTGATCCTTACCAAAGATGTAGGGTCGTTAAAATAATTATGTGGAGCTAAGTATTATTAATATAATATTATAATCTAAAGTGCTGGCCTTGTTTTCTTTTGAGCTCGTGCCATTGTTTTATTCAGTAGCAATCGCTTGGGGGCACCCTTATGAAAACGACAGAGGAATGCGCTAATTGAGATAAATACCGAAAAGTTTCTGTAGATAAAAATGGAAGTAGTTGTTTCGAACTTTATTAAATGTAGTTTTTTTTCTTCTTTCATTTCATCTCATCTCCATCTATGTATTAAAACTCATTCGCTGTTACAGTTCGCTAGAAGGTGATCAAAAAAGAATCGGTTTCTAAGCATCGATCCAGGTCACTGGAATATGTTGTATTTCTTGCACGGATTTGTGAATCTAATCACTATTTTTATTTATAAAAATAAAATAAATAGGATCACGACTGTAATCCCCAAGTACGGTAGATATCTTCTCAGATCTCCAGACGCTTAGATCCTTCGAAGATGTCTAGTGGAGGTAGTCAGAGGCACGTCCAAACATTATATTTGGCACATGCCCACATTTTGCAGTAGTTAGCATTCCATACGTGACTGGTTAGCCCTATTTACCTTTAACTTTATAAGAAAATGCAAACTTACCAGTCTGTTAGACAAAGATCCGACCGGTAATATTGAAGTTACTTTGTTTGTATTTGTCATGGCTTTCACCAAGCATTGTGTGCCTCATCGACCACACAGCCTATAGACTCCTCATGCGAGGCAAACACTTTCAAACAACACATTAGGCTTATACGGCTGATATAAGGCACAGAAAGCGACTCACAACGCGCCCCGCGGCGGGCTGTGACGTTGAACCGGCCAATCAAAATGCATTTTTTACCGTCCCCCGTGACCCGCACACCTCAACGATTTGACTGAATTATTTGTTTGAAGAAATGAAGCCATTAGGCGTCTATTGGGATATGTGGTCGATGGTGTGCCTAGAGAAGTTTGTTTTTGGACTGAGCGAATCTAACATCCTGGACGCAGAATTTAATTACTAACATTGTAACAACTTACGTAATTAACAAACTGTCTGTATAGTATTATTGGGCGCCCGAACTAGAGTTTAATGATTTGTTCTGGTTTATTTAAAATCATAGCATGTTCATTACAACTCTCTACTACGGTACGTGCTGTTTATAATGTTTCTTGTGTTGTTTTATAAGTTACAGAGTGGCCTCACAGCTCAGTTGGTAGTAACTCTGCCTTCTGCGCTGTAGGTTGTGGGTTCGATCCCCACCCAGGGAAAATATTTGTGTGATGAACATAGATGTTTGTTCTGTGTCTGGGTGTTACTATGTATAATAAGTATGTATTTACAAAAAAAAAGTATATAAGTATTCTATCAGTTATCTGGTTCCCATAGTACAAGCTTTGCTTAGTTTGGGGCTAGATGGCGCTGTGTGTAAAGTCCGCCAATATTTAATAATTTAATTTAATTTAATTTTACTAGCTGCCCCGTGACAGACTTTGTATTTGCCAAATTTTAACAATCGCATAGAAAAAAGCAATTTCAGACCATTTCAATTTTTTTCACTATTTATGACCTTAATCGGATAAAATAAGTTACGAATTTTGGTAGAACGCGTATTATTCGGTAGTCAAAATGATATCAAATTTTTATGTCAAAATAAATTTCGAATACGGACCTTAGTAGGATTCAACCTTTTTGGTAGAATGCGTTGCTATGACAACTCAACGCCATCTATACCAAAATCATCCTTTTTGCGTTTTTTTATCATTATCATTTATTCTGATTTTTTATCTACATACTACAGCAAATTTCATCTTAATCCGTTTTGTCGTTTATTTTAGATAAGGGAAAAAACATAGCAGCCTTATCACAAACTTTCGCATTTATAATATTATAAGGATAAGATAGGATCGTGTTATATTTTCACTTGTGTTATATTATGTAAAGAGTTTGAAATAAAGTTTTACAGCTAACGTACAATGTCGATGCTTCCGCCTCGACTCAATCAATTATCTGGGTTACAAACCCTTTTTTTTGCCCCTATGAATAAAAAGTGCAAAGTCAGCGCCTTGATACAGAGCTGCGTCAATTCAGGGAAGGGTGGTTAACATAAAGTTAAGACAGTCATATTGGCCTCACAGCTCAGTTGGTGGTAACTTTGCCTTCTACGCTGTAGATTGTAGGTTCGATCTCACCCAGGGCAAACATTTGTGTGATGAACATAGATGTTTGTTCTGTGTCTGGGTGTAACTATGTAAGTATTTACAGAAAAAAAAGTTTTCTATTAGTTATCTGGTTTCCATAGTAAAAGCTTTGCTTAGTTTGGGGTTAGATGGCGTTGCGTAAAGTCCGCCAATATTTATTTATTTTATTTTGCAGCGAAAAATTTGCTTTCAAATATTCACCAGTATAATGTTGAATAGAGTTTGCCAAGCTTTTTGATGCTCAATGTTACCCCATAGACTTGTACATATTTGTTCCATTTAAGGTGGTCAGGAAGGGAGCCCATACAGAGACTCAGGATAATAAAATCACTTGGTCTGCCCTGTACACAGTCGCCGTTCCGAAATTCAGAATGTTCTAAGGGTTCCGTACTTTGAAATAAAACACGGATTGTTTATACTGTAGCATCACTTTATTGTCCGGCTGTCTATCTGTACCAAAGTTGAAGTGGTACCTACTACGTTGTTCAGCTCCTGGTGTAGTAAAAAACAACCTCCTAACTCTGCGTGTAATAAAAGATACGGTCTTGAACGAGCATCTTTGTTCTGAAATGACCCAAATAAAACATCTCCTGGGTAAGACCAGTGACCCCTTACCGCTAAAGCTTAGTTGGAAGACGAGCAAAAGCCTGAAATTTGAGAATTTACACAGAGGATGTTTAAGGAGCATCTACAAAATTATATTTAGCTTAGTATGATAAAGTCGAAATGATTCTACGGAAGTCTCGCGTAAGTTTGAATTGCATTTCCCGTACTTCGGAATGATCTATGTGACGGCTCTACGCCGCGTGTCGTCCACTCATACACAAATGAAATAACAAACATTCATAGGCTGCTATACTCGTAACCCCGTTGCCGTGCCGTAGTCGGGTAAAAATAGAAAAATTGTGTGGAATCAGATTTGAGGTCCCTCCTATTTGTGTTGTGTAAATCTGACACGCGACCGGTGACTATCAAAACTTTCCGGATACCCGATATTGAAATATCATAAACTCTTTCATTGTCTTTGTGGACAAAATATCGTTGTTATGTTATTGTATAAGTTACGATATTCCATCAACATGCTACATTATGTAGGTACACATTCGTGCTACATTAAGCACGGCCGACTCACCTACAAGTCTGATTTTCGCCGCTTTCGGATAATGTATATTGTATTTATACGGTACGAATGAAAGTAAGCCAGGATTTATTATTGTTTCCTCATTCTATCGGTAAACTTGTACTAAGGGATATTATATGAACAAAATATAAATTTTACGATATCTTGGTACCTGAATAGAATTGTTTTTCTCTATTTTTTTTGTTTATTTTTGTAACCTAGATAATGGGTTGGGAACATAAATGTATAAACAAATACTTCATTTAGAATTAAGACTGACAATGACATGTAATATAACCTTCACTACATATACTTATATGTAATGAAAATGTTTATATTACCTACCTACCTACCTAGTTTATATTATTACCTATTTAAGTACCTACAAATTACACAAGGCATTTATGAAATCTTATGTTGAATATATTATAGAGTACGCCCGGGCGTCGCACGAGTTATTTTATAGCTGTTGTTTTTACACCTTGGGGTACATTATTTATTAATGTTTTAATAGGGATCCCTGTTTTTTTCTAGTAATTAATATAGCCTTTGTTCATCAGGGATAATGTAGGATTCTAATGGTAAAATAACTTTTCAAATCTGTCTAGTAATTTCGGAGCATATTCAATGCAAACAAACTAAAAATCAAATCTTTCCTCTTAATAATATTAGTATAGACTAGCTGACCGCTTAATACTAGATTTACACTCGCGTACGAGTCGCGAGACGAGGTGCGAGGCGAACCACGAGACGAGAGTGTTAGAATAGACGCTCGTGGCTTGCCTCGCGCCTCTCTCCTTTACTATCGATCACGCGAGGTGCAGGCCGATACACGAGTCGAAGCACGAGGCGAGGTACGAAGCGAGAGTGTAAATCTAGCATAAGAATTAGCAAATGTTGTGCTAAGTTTCCGAACACAACAAAAAATTATCATCCGTATCGGTCAAGCCGTTTCTAAATTTTAGCTAGACTAAAAACAGCAATTCATTTTTAGATATAAGAGAAGATAGGTACAAACCTAGTTAGCAAAGTGCAATTTATTTCAAAGAACCAAATGTTCTTTGGCTTTCTTCACAAACCGTACCGTCTGCCGAGGCGGAGAATCGTTTCTAACACTACAGTGCATGTAGGTAATTCGCAAGCGGCGATCTCTCTTTGCCAGTGAATCGTATGATAACCGCCTAATGTCTGATACATGGCAACGAAAAACTGTTAGATTTTCCAATTTTGAAGCAATCTCAAAATGTACAGACAAATTTCAACTGTACTCTTGGATTGTGCTGAGCTTTGTGCAGTCGTAAATCACAAAGATCTGTTTTAAATAAACTCGGAATATGATACTGGCTGTTTCGTTATCGTTTGAAGATGAATGTAAAGACTAGAATGAGATGCCTTTGTAGGTACTTGGTGCGTGTCTTTAAGAGGATGTCATCCATGCTTAAAGATTATAGTGAGCATTTCTTTTTATAATTATTTATAAAGAATGTTATGAAAAAAAATTAAATTGCGCTATGCCACAGACTACTTGAAAGACAATTATTATTACTAGCTTTTGTCCGTGACTTCGTTCGAAAACAAAAAAAGCTGTACTTTCACATTCATTAGAATTCATGAAGGATTCATTAGAATCTATATAAAATTTCTAAAAAATCGGTTCATCGAATTTTCAACAATTATTTTATTTACTTAGACATCTTTAAATAACCTTGAATGCTTAGCGAACTGACAGGGTGTCAGCTTAAGGAAAAAGACGTGAGCCTGCATTTCTCTTACAAACGTTACAATCTCCTTAAACCACCTTATCACTACATAGTATAAAGCAAAGTCGCTTTCCGCTTCCCACGTATGTATGTATGTTTGCTTATATCTTTAAAACTACACAACGGATTTTGATGCGGTTTAATAAATAGAGTGATTCAAGAGGAAGGTTTATATGTATAATACATGCATAATATAGTAGAGAAACACTGATAATTTTAGAGGTTTCTAATGTGATGTCGTAAATAAACGTCTACAAAAAAGTCAACGATGGTATTAGAAATGTCTTACGCACAGCGAAGCGGGCACGGGTCAGCTAGTAGAATATATTTTGTATTTAAAGTATCCAAACCAAGATTGAAATCGCAAATCGAACGCATTTAAAATTTTCCTTCAACAAAAACTTTTTACCGACTTTTCAATGCAAGAAGCTCATGAACTATTTTATTTTTTTCCGAAGTTTCATAAAAAGTCATACCGTAGAATTTGTATTTTCTACATCTAAAACCTAAATTTAGTCAACATTTTGACATAATTATCAACATGGGATAGATATAAAAGAGTACAACAGACCCAAATGATAATTTTATAAAATCTTAAGATAAAAGTTATTGGTGATTTCCGAGAACCTTATATCACCTAACTCATCTTGTCTATTAAGCATTCGTAAATTTTAATTATCTGATCGCAATAAGTCGATAGGTAGCTACTCTCATGGTACCTAAAGTTCATTCAAATAATTCATTCTGAGATCATCAACTACACATAGAAAATTTATTCAATCATTCATTCGATGCAGTAGATATAGCCAAAACAAAATTGCCAGTCTGGAGGACATTAAGGATCAATTCGGCAATTTTATAAACATTTTTTATTGGGGGATTGGTAAAAGCAAAACATTCTAAAACAATGGTCTTTTTTATTAAAAGACTTTGAAATAATCTTCTAATATATAAAATTTCCATGTCACAACATGTAACCGTACTCCTCCGAAACGGCTTGACCGATTCTCATGAAATTTTGTGAGCATATTGAGTAGGTCTGAGAATCGACCAACATCTATTTTTCATACCCCTAAGTGATAAGGGTGGCGTAAAGATCGGGAAAAACGGAAAGTGCTTTTTTCTGTGGGATTATTGACATTTGACAGGACAACGTCTGTCGGGACAGCTAGTAACGTATAAAAAAAAAGAAATAGGACCAATTTGGGACAATTCTCTAAACTAACTTCGCAACTCTAAAAAAAGCAACAAAAAAATATACATGTCGAATTGACAACCTCCCTTTTTTTCGTCTTTTAAAAAGAACAAAGTTCTCAATTCGGCGGCTACGTTCTTTTCTTCTCTACTCGATTCACGCTTGAGAACAATGATAGAAAAAAACGGGTCTATGAAAGCTAACGCGAATTAAATCTGTCATTTTAAAACGAAAGGACACCGTCTGGTTTATTCACCCTGATTCCAGACTCAAATTTCAAGTCGAAATATAGAAGGTGTTTTCAGGTGCTTTTAGATTGTTTATTTTTCTAATAATAGTGGCGAAGTTCAGACGTCTTGTAGTTTCGACTATTTTAATTTTGTATTGTCTGAGTTCCGTCTGTCTAGGTTTAGACTTGTCGATGTTCAGTCAGACACTAGAATGCCAATGAACTGACGGTATCGCATCCAAAAATATCATCTCTTCCGACAAAGATATACCTTTCTATTTTGTAGCATGGATTTATGCTAGCCGACCCGTGACAGACGTTGTTCTGTCAAATTTTAATAATCGAATAGAAAAGACTGAATGTTTTTAGTCTGTGATGTCAGATTTGTTGCACACCAGCGCCATCTATACCAAAATCATCCCTTTTGCGTTTTTTTATCATTTTGTGGATATTTTGCATATTTTAAAGTATTCTATTTTCATTCGGGCATTATATCTACATCTACAGCAACAGCAATTTCAACCTAATCCGTTTTGTCGTTTAGGCCTGATTGAAGAACAGACATACATGCAAACTCACAAACTTTCACATTGAAAGATTTGGCTTTTCCGTGGTCTCTAGTAATGTTACGTCTACTCTAGTAATTTTAGGAATACGTGTGTTTATCATCGAGATATGGTTGTGGGCGGGGCAGTGACCCGGCATGCAATCTGGCAGAGAACCAGCACACTAATGCCCAGATCGTCAGCCCACTCCAAATGGTAACTAAACGTTCCTCCAATTGAAATCTATTTCTAGTGTGGAAAACGGAACTTTCACGCAACTTCGGAATTAGTTACATGTTGTAGTTTTAGTTACCGGAAAGTGCCTGTCAGTTTGAGCGGTTGTATAAATGGTGCATTTATTGTGCACTACACTTTTTAAATGTAGCGGCGATGGGCTTGCAACCTGTCACGTATGGAATGCTAACTACTGCAAAATGTGGGCATGTGCCAAACATAATGTGTGGACGTGCCTCTGACTACCCCCACTGATTCAAATGATCTAAGCGTCTGAAGATCTGAGAGGATGTCTACCATACTTGGGGATTACAGTCGTGATCCTATTGGAACGAAGTTCCTTATCGCGCGTTGTGAAAGGGGGCTAGACAGAAAAAATTCTTACGAAAAGTTGTCACGAAAAGTTGTCACGACACTTTTTTGCTATAGTATATCTATTAATATATATATCTATTTATTGTGTCGAGGTCGAGGTCGAGGTGGAAGTGGAGGTCGAGATGGAGGTGGAGGTCGAGGTCGAGGTCAAGGTCGAGGTGGAGGTCGAGGTCGAGGTCGAGGTCGAGGTCGAGGTCGAGGTCGAGGTCGAGGTCGAGGTCGAGGTGGAGGTCGAAGTCGAAGTCAAAGTTGATTCCCCTTCCCTTGTCCCACGTTATTTTGTGAGAACTTCGTTCCATCCGGGTGTCCCTTGACACCTCTCAAGTTTTTTTTTTATGTAGTTACAAATAATATTAAACCCGTCAACTGCACCAGAAGAAAGAATAAAACTATAAATGGGTATAATTAAAGGTTGGCCGTGATAACGGCACAGACAGACCGATAGATAAAGTTACTTTCGCATTTATAACAAAGTATAAAGAGTATAGATAATTACTTAATGGTTTTAGAGTAGGGGGCCACGTTAACCGCTGTCATGTTAAACTGAAAAGGTATTTATTTCAATAATAACAAGGATCACTTTGAAATATCTTAGAAGCTAGGTAAACCTCGCCTCAAGTTGAGCTGAGATTGTCTTGCACGCCACAGTCGAGTAGCACTTCCCTAGCACTTCACTTCAATAAGGTAAGCTAGTATTGACAATACTGCAGCAATCCACCGATTGAAATGGTCCTGTTTACATACTCCAATAGATCCAATAGACTTATACGATACTCACAAAACAGAAGTTCTGATATTTGATAATACTTTTGAAAGCTCATACTCCTGAGAACTCATAGGGTATTTGAAGTATTCAATATCGGATATTGGAGTTCCACCTGTTTAGCGAGAAATTTCCATATTGCATCGCATATTATGGAGAATTTATTTGCTACATACTCGTATTTGTACCTATTTGGTATTTACTGAGGACGTACCGCAAGCTCTTAAGACGCTGCCAGTCGACGATTATTTTTGTTCGAAATTAAAAAATAAATACTTGTGAACAAGCCACATCTCCTATTTTAAAATGTATAGTACATGTGAATAAAGATGTACCCATCTTTAATCACTTCGATAAATAATCCTACCGACCGCTGCAATGATGACAAACACACGTCCGCGCGTGGTCCGCCTTAGCTTTTCGAATCAATTAATGATATAAATTATGTATAATTACTTATCAAAAATCTATCCTAATAGAAATCTAGATCTACATATTACCTATCTTTAACAATAAATCACAAGTTGATTTTAATAGTAGGTATATAAAATATTTCGATCATAAATTCTAAAACGTATCATTTTGAAATAATATTTTTATCGTGAAAAGTTTCTGCTATTATGTTTTCAGCTTAATAGAAATCTAGATAGGAACCTGAAGTAATATACTTATAAAAATAGGAGATGTGGCTTGTTCAGAAGTATTACTTTTTTCGTTCCGAAAAAGAGCAATCGTCAACTGGCAGCCCCTTAAGGTAATATTAGAACTGTATATCTAACGGTGCGAAATAGATAATGTTATACAAACTCGTATCATCAATTTAAATAGAAATTCGGCTAGTAACCACGTTTTTTTCTTGTATATTGTTGACGTTTCAAGATAATTCAGATTTATTCGCCGATCTACTGTTGATCACGGTCGCCGGCGATATAGCAATACAAGGTAAAGCGTGGTAATTTGCCGTATTTCTATATAAAATGACGATCTACAATAATCTTTGTCAATTTATACAAAGTATTATATTATGAGTCATATAATAAATATACCATTTTTCCCCGCATCTTCGTCTGCGTAGATTCAGGAAATAGTTTTTTGAAGACTTTATCGTAAATCATTAAAAATTTTGAAAATCAAAAGAAATATTTTGGGTGAAAAAGTAGCCTATGTCCGTCCCATTATATTCATTACAATTGGCCTAGCAGATTGGCCGTGATAACGTCACACACAGACAGACAGAGTTACTTTCGCATTTAAAATATTAGTATAGATTAAAAACAAACTTATGTACTTATATGATGAACGTTGTTCTATTTTAGAAAGAATAAAATAGAGATATCAGGATGTTTACGAGTATACTCGTACTTATCTAACCTATTGTCTAACTACGACCATATTAAGTTTACTTAGCTTGAATTTGTTCTAATTTTGGCTTGGAGACAATTCCTGTCTACAACAGACGCTGTGGCGGTTATTTCTGAAAACATACTGCAATAGGACTGAATCAATTATATACTATAATAATAATAGGTTAATAGGATCACGAACAATGTGTTTATTTACGACATCACATTAGAAACCTCTAAAATTATCAGTGTTTCTCTACTATATTATGCATGTATTATACATATAAACCTTCCTCTTGAATCACTTTATCTATTAAAAATATTATCAATTATACTCATCCTAGGCTAATTTTTTTTTTTAGATACATTCTTTATTGACTGCCCTCACAGCTCAGTTGGTAGTAACTCTGCCTTCTGCGCTGGTTAAACATTTGTATGATGAACATAGATGTTTGTTCTGTGTCTAGGTGTTAATCACTACATAGTATAAAGCAAAGTCGCTTCCCGCTTCCCGCGTTGTATGTATGTCTGTAAGTATTTAAAACTACACAACGGATTTTGATGCGGTTTTTTTAATAGATAGAGTGATTCAGGAGGAAGGTTTATATGTATAATACATGCTTAATGTATTAGAGAACCACTGATAATTTTAAGATTTCTAATATGAAGTCGTAAATAAACACATTTTTTTGCGCTTACATTGCAAACGCTTGCTGAACCTTACGAGATAGATCAAAATAATGTACTAAATATTGTATACCTTAAAAAGGTCTACAAAAAAGTCCGCGATGGTATATGTTTATCTCTTAGGGATAACCCACAATAATCAATTTCTATCCTTTTCTTTTTACGACTTTTTTTTTTAATTTTAAATGCTGTTAACGAGTATACAAAGACATTCTGTAATATATTTTGGTATAAGCTTTGCACCCGTGCGAAGCCGACCCGCCCCGGCTTCGCACGGGTAGCATGTTATTACACATATAAACCTTCCTCCTGAATCACTCTATCTATTAAAAAAACCGAATCAAAATCCGTTGTGTAGTTTTAAAGATATAAGCAAACATACATACATACGCGGGAAGCGGAAAGCGACTTTGCTTTATACTATGTAGTGATGAATTTACAAATAAAAAGTATAGTATATATTCTATCAGTTATCTTGTTCCCATAGTACAAGCTTTGCTTAGCTTGGGGCTAGATGGCGCTGTGTGTAAAGTCCGCATATATTTATTATTATTATTTATTTATTAATAAGACATTGTACAGTATCTTTGGAACAAATTCTAAACTAAATTTTAACCTCCAACCGATTAATCTGAAATTCGGTATCACAATTTTCAATTATTTTCAATATTTATTTTATATGCGCATTAACAGGTGTTCAAAACGGTGAAGGAAAACATCGTGAGAAAACCAGTTAGTATTCTTGTAAGCGGCGATGGGCTTTCAACCTGTCACGTATGGAATGCAAAACGTGGGCTTGTGGCAAATGCATTGTTTGAAATATCTGACTTTTCCTTCCTTTATTCTCTTCTCAAGTCATCTTCAAGAGAAGATCTGAGAGGTTGGGGATAAAAGTCGTAATCCTATTTAATTTTTAGCGTTCCGTATCCAAAGGGTAAAAACGGACCCTATTACTAAGACTCCGCTGTCCGCCTGTCTGTCTATCGCAGGGCTATATCTCATGAACCGTGATAGTGACAGTTGAAATTTTTACAGATGATTTATTTCTGTTGCCGCTTTAACGAAAAACACTAAAAGCAGAATAAAATAAATATGTAAGTTGGGCTCCAATACAACAAACGTGTTTTCTTGCCGTTTTTTATAGATGGTACGGAACCCTTAATGCGCAAGTCCGAATTGGCTTAGTTTGTTTTTCATTTTTGTTTTCCTCGGTAATTAATAGTTAGGACGGCTATCCTAAATGGTAATTACATCGTGTATTTTTCTATTCTAGGATTCATCCTATCGCAAAAATTGCTGTTCCTTGTAATGAGCCCAGTATGTACACAACTGGCTGTAATCCTATGGCTAACTGGACTGCCATAATTGGTAGTTACCGCGCTTATTGTAAGAAAGTAGTCGATGATGAAAATCATAATGCCATTGTAAGCATTTACTGCAATTATGTTTAGCACTCTATAATTAAATTAAATAAAAAGGATCACGACAACAATGTGTTTATTTACGACATCACATTAGAAACCTCTAAAATTATCAGTGTTTCTCTACTATATTATGCATGTATTATACATATAAACCTTCCTCTTGAATCACTTTATCTATTAAAAAAACTGCATCAAAATCCGTTGCGTAGTTTTAAAGATTAAAGCATACTCCAACGATTTTCATAAATTTAGTATGCAGGGGGTTACGCGGTGGCAATAAATCGATCTAGCTAGGTTTCATTTTTTGAAAACGTCGTTTTATCCGTGTTTTCAGGCAATGAAATATCGAGCAAGGAGGCTCGTTCATCCAGGTATTAAATAAAATTAATACTTCACAATATACGTGGGAAATTTAATTAATACCTTTTATAATTAATCAACCTTCGAATAGTTCGATTTCGGTCAAAACACTGTTTTAATTATATAGTTTTCGGTCGATTAATTTCACTTTTGTTAATAACAGAGAATGACATAATAATAATAAAGCCGTGCCGGGATTCGAACCCACGACTCGAAATGAAAGTTGCGGTACCTTCCACTCGGCCAGAGTGGAAGGTACCGCAACTTTCATTTCCGGCTTACATCGATGGATTTTTCTGTTAGAAAAATTTATTTGCGCATCCAAAACACGTGCTCAAAACGGTGAAGGAAAATATCGTTAGTTTTCTTACAAGCGGCGATGGGCTAGCAACCTGTCACGTATGGAATGCTAACTACTGCAAAATGTGGGCATGTACCAAACATAATGTTTGGACGTGCTTCTGACTGCCCCCTGTGGACATCACCAAGGATCTAAGCGCCTGGAGTTCTGAGAGGATATCTACCGTACTTGGGGATTACAGTCGTCATCCTATTTTTATTTTTTCATATCATATGCATTTGTAATGTAAGAGTGCATGCACGTTGTCTTTTCCACTGGTCATACACGTAGCTGCACGACAACGACGTAAGGCCGTGTCCCCATGTATGTGGTGCGGCGTCTTTCAACATGAAATGTTGTGTCGTCGTGACATGAAAAGACACGGCGGCGTGCGACGGAAAGTTGCCATGCAAATCGTAAGTCACCTTTTGATCGCGTAAAAGGCACCATTTCAAGTCACGGCGACCATGAGAAAGCGCGATGCTGCGCCGCGGAAAATCTCTGGCGCGGCGTACCGCAGCAAATTTTTTTAGGGTTTCGTAGTCTGCAAAAAACCCTTATGGTTTTGCCATGTCTGTCCATCCGTCCGTCTATCCGCAACTTATATAAATATAATATACATAATGAATGAATGAATATGAATATACATACTCGTATTAGTCACGCCGACAAAGTGATAGAATAAAATCTTAAAAAATATTTTTTAAGGGTACATGTAAAGTGTAAAATGTTTTTTTATTTCTCGTGTTCACTATGGGTATCGTTAGATAGGTCTTTAAATAATAGTGTGAGTTTGTGAAAACAACTTTTCGATTATGGGAGCCGTTTGTGAAATATTAAGCTTTATAGTGCTAATTTTTGTTGGAGTCGAGTGTCCTCCCCCCCCCCCTCGAAAAGTTAAACTATATGGCTACTATTGGCACTAATAGCCTCTGGGCTAAGCTGCGGACAGACGGACATGGTGAAACTATAAGGGTTTCTTGTAAACTACGAAACCCTACATTGCACGTACATTGCAAAACGCATTATTTAGATGCAAATAATAAGTTGCGTTCAACAGGCGCTTCAAAGCAAGTCAATTGAACAAATATGTCACTAATATTTTTTTAAGTCTTGTATTAAAAAATCTATTCACAATAATAATTATTTTATGAAATGATATTAACGGAAATTTCATTGACTATACCTTTATAACATTAAAATTGCCCAAACAAATGTATATTTTTGTATTTATCCTATAATATAGTGTACGGCAAATTCGCAAAACTTTAAACTTGAATTACCAAAAAGTTGAAATTTTGGATTACTTCACTTTATTTATAAGCGTGCGAAAATGTCAACATAAAATTCTTTTGTTTCTTACCTTATAGTTAAACCTAGCATTTTCATGGCGCGCCATCGTGTCATGATTTACGACATGAAATGTCGACATTTACGCCTCGCATGGCATCTCTCCGTGGCAGGCCGCCATGACTTTTCAAGTTGCGGCGACGCGTATTTTCATATCACAACGACACAACTTTTCATGTTGAATGGCGCCGCACCACAGACATGGGGCCACAGCCTAACCCGACTATTTTGCAAAACCTCCAAGACAGTTCCAACAAAGGTTGAGTTAATGGGCTCCGTAATAAATCAGCTTCTCTATTCTCCTAATATAACAACCGCTTATAATTTGCTTAAAATTGTATAAATTATTACAGAATAAACGAAGTAATTCTAAAAAGCTCCATAATATTCGAGAATACTATAGAAAGCTGCGCTATGGGCGATAGGCTCGCAGCAATAAAGCTATCATAATATTAAAATGTGCATGTATTTAAATAAATTTGATGAGGGAATGTTGGTAAGGATTTCAGGCTTTAGGGATTTCTACCAATATTTATTTATAAAAGTACCTAGGGCAGTTGTTTGCGATAGACAGCATT
The DNA here is from genome assembly GCA_912999785.1 of Hydriomena furcata. Classification (NCBI taxonomy): domain Eukaryota; kingdom Metazoa; phylum Arthropoda; class Insecta; order Lepidoptera; family Geometridae; genus Hydriomena; species Hydriomena furcata. Next base: position 11,011,826 of record OU538821.1, read on the forward strand.
ATAGGCTTCGACTCAATTATTCATGGGTTACGGGATTGCCAAACTGAATGCATTGGTTTTTCCCATAGAACCACTCGGCCTCGGCCCTTAAGGGGGCCATTATGTGTTGTAGCCACATTATTTTGGTAGTAGGTACCTATTTCTGTTGTACCAACAAAATACAATCGTTCTTATTCTGTTAACATTAAAGTCTAATTACCTTTAATTTATCTTCTGGTCGTTTCGGCTATGTTAAGGTGTCACCAGACATTGGCGGCAATCGAGCTACCTGCCGCGCTCGAACGGTGTTATTGTTTGTTGACACGGCAAACGTGTGTCCTGCGAATGCCGCGCTCGATTGCCGCGCAATGTCTGGTCACATCTTTACAATAACCATGGTCGCGGGCAGATCCCGACTTGTTGATAAAGATACGTGTAAAAATCTATAGTTATGTCATCTAATCACGATAGTTTGAAAAATTAGCGTTCTATTTAGAGATTCACTAGTGATTTTAAAACGCAGTCAATTCCGCAACTTTTCTTACGCAACGGTTGTCTAGTTGTCCGCTTCAGCCAAATTAGACTCTAGTACATATAGTTTAGTAATTTTTCTATATTTCAAAGATTTTGCAGATTTAAGTGTCATATAAGCCTAAACCAATTTACATTTTGACTAAATTAAGGACGACGTTGCTTAATCACACAACTAAAATTGAAAATTGTATTAAAACTACCAATTTTCAGTCGCTCTAATGTCACTCTAATATAGACTTTAACGCGAATAGAATAAGGACTTATATTTGCCTCCACATCGTTAGTTTATCGACGTAACAGAATTGCTACCATTAGCTTGTTACATAGATCCAGTAATAAAAGCAAAATGCGCTTCTATTTTAGATAGGTTTAGGTTTTTTTTTATTTCGATATTTTTGGCATAGTTAAAAAGTATTTAACTTATAATAAAGATCCAAAAAAATAAGCATTGTTTCCAACAAAGTACCTACTACGTTAAACGACCAAAGACTAAAATTGTAACTGTTGGTAAAGCCATTATTCTTGTTTCCACGAAGACGAATAAACTGCCAATAATTCTGACAAAGGTGATAATCACCATCACGATATCGCGCCATTCATCTTGGCATCTGCCATTCAGCCCGCATCGCTTCCGATATAGGATGACTCCCTTTTTACTTTTTTGGGAAAAAATCTGACGCTTCGAATTATAGATTGCATTTCAAAGGATGCATTCAATTTTCGTATTCAGTGTGCATAGTGATTGGCCCGTTCGAAGCCGCTCGAAAGCGATCATAAACTGGATGAGCAGAAATGTTGGCGCAGTCGTAAATCTCTAATGGAACCGACGATATAGGTGGAAATAACCGGCTTAACTCAGGTTCACAAAATAGATTACAACAATAAAGCCGGCTGTATTTCGCAATCGTCCATCAAAAGAGGAAACGAATGGCCACCCTAAGAATGCTGTACATTTATCACGTTTATCTAGATTTCGCACTGGACCGCATCATTTACTGCGAAAAAATCTATAACGGGCACATTTCAAACACGATTAATAATCGTTGAATAAGCGTTCTGTTTCAACGCGACCGCCCCAAGTCGTGCTGAGTGGTCACATGGTCAGTCACGCCGCATTTTATAGCTAGTATTTGCATTTTTTTATTAACTGACCTAAAACTTTATTCGTGTGCTAATCTTATTTGACGGTGGTGTGGCGGGAAAATGCCCGGTGTGGATTTAAACCCCGCGGCGCGTGTCAATATTTGTTTTGGGTCTTGGTGTAATGATAAGATACTCGTAGTTTCTAATACCAGTTACAGGTAATCATAATAGCGTGGGATAAAACTATGTTTTTGGATGTTAAACCGGAACTGAGTATAAGAGGTACTCGTATTTGGTATCTTCCGACGGTTACTGCGGTCGTAAAGATACCTGAAATAGTGTCGATACAGGTGCGTACTTTCAGTCTTAAAACCCTCGGTATTCTGGGAACGTGCTGGCGCAAATCTCACATTTAAGGCGATTCACACACCACCCGACGAGCACACCGACCGCGGAAACCGCAGAAATATATTCAATATTTTATTGCTGCATACTTCTATATAATCCGTTAATCAATCTATTTGCGCAACCTTATTCCAAGATGCGCTCAATGTGTCCATCACCTTAATCGGAAATTTACTGCAATAGCTATAGTATCGACTTATTGTACAAACAAGAAATGAATTGTTCGATTAGGCTTCCGGAACTTAAAAGATACAAGACATGATAAGATGTACGAGAATACCTACAGGAGGTAGAATAAAAATTGATGAGTGGTCATTATGTAGTGTTAACCACTTACGTGCCTGACCCTCGTATTTAAGAACGACACTGTGAGAACACGCACCCACAGTGGACGAAATCTTTTTTCATAAAAATCACTTTATGTGTTGTGCGACACTGCATAGTGTGACTATAGGCACATTGTCGTGTGCCTCTAGCCAAAGTTGAGCTCTAAAGGCACACGGTAGCGTGCGCCATTGTGCCGCTCAACACATAAAGTGATGTTTATGAAAAAAGATTTCGTTCACTGTGTGTGCGTGTTCTCATAGTGTCGTTCTTGAATACGAGGGTTAGAAATCTAGTAAGGTTTTCTGAACCAAATATAGGTAGCCATTTTATTATAGCCCAGTAACGTTTAAAGCAGGTTGAATAAATAGACAACGAAAACCAATTATATTACTGTACTTGAGTTACTGCTAAAATGTTGAATACAATTTGTTGCAGCATACAAATTTGTAAACAACTCGTTAAACTACATACAAAATTTAATCAGTTAGATTAATTAATATAATTAATGAATGTGTAACAACTTGTTTAACATTGAAACTACCTTTCTCCCCAATCAGGCTGAAATCTAGTTAGTTCGGATGCTGTAAAACTTGTTCCGTTATCGAGTAAAACATTTTATTAGGTTGTTACAAATGAGAAGTAATTTGTGTATATTTACTATCCTTCTATTGAGGGTGGAAACCTTGAATATGAATCTAGAGCCCTGGTAAATGGTGAGAGCGATTTTTATTATGATATCACGACTTGAAAATTATTCGCTATTAATACAAAAATGTTGTCTCAATATTCACCGTGACAGGTGATGATAACCTATGCTGTCATCTCCCACTCAAAACTCAGATCAGTGTTAAATTACCTGTCTTTTCAACCTTGGGTCGTCCAACTGACCTTTGAATAAAAGATAGAAGACAAGCTTTCTATTGAAATACAAAAACCATGAAAATAAAATTCTGAATAGCGTATCTATAATACAGCTATATTGTTAGGCCAGCGCCACACTTGACGGAAAATCTGACGCCGAACTTCCGTTGCGGTAAATCACGTGAGCGACCGATCTTCCGCGTAGTGTGCCCGCTATTTTTAATCTATATGCAATAACATTTTGGCGTTCCGTCGCCGAAGTTTGCGTCGGATTTTCCATCGAGTGTAGCGCTGGCTTTAGGGACCTATTAATTTAAAACGGATTTCAGTAATACTTGTAAGTAGAAGAGAAGAGTAAGAGTAAAAATTAGTCGAGAATAATACGAGAAACGGATCGATATGATTTTTATGCATATCAAAGCTGCAAGTAAAAGCTGATCTTTCTTTTTATAATTCTTCTGTACGTGTGTTTGTCACCTAACTCCTCCTAAACGGCTGGACCGATTTGGTTGTAATTTCGTAATGTATATTTAAATGGGTTCCTGGATAGTTTGAAAACAGAATTAAATCCGGGAGGTAGCGCTGCTTTCGATACGCCACCAAATTTGATTTGCTGTACTCTTAATATATAGGTGGTACGAAGTTCGCCGGGTCAGCTAGTTTTATTGTATATATAATTAATGTGTTGTTTAATTGGTAGGTTAGTATTGACAACTTCAAGCCTGGAGATCTGAGAGGCCTGGCGTACTTGGGGATTACAGTCATGATCCTATTTTATTAGGATGCCTACCGTACTAGGGGATTACATTTTTTTTCAAAGTTAAATATTCAATGAATTGGCAATCACGGCGCTGCGCTATTCAAGAAAATCACAAGATGTGGTACGTTCAAAAATCAACCCGTAGGTACTATACATGTAAGAAAATTTACCCCGAGTCTCTAGCGACCAATGACCTATGATTGCTTACATGTATTTCCTGTAGGTTCTCTTTAATATTTGCCAAGTGACTGAATTCGATAATAGGTAGTAGGAGCATGGGCGATGCGATCAATCATCGATGACTATCGATTAAGGGGATGTCGGGACATTTTGCCATTAACGATGAAAAAATGAAATAGTATCACGACTGTATTCCCAAGTACGGTGACATTCTCTCAGATCTCCAAGCGCTCAGATCCTTGACGATGTCTAAACGGGTTAATCAGAGGCACGTCCATGTTCGCATTTTGCGGTAGTTAGCATTCCACACGAGACAGGGTGCAAGCCCGTTGCAGCTTACAAAAATACTAACTGGTTTCCTCAACAGACTTGTCAACTCAAGGTACCTCGAGATATTTCACTTTCAAAACTTTCGTGCGAGACGACAATGCGAGCAGGGTAGCGCGCGCGTTTAATGGTCCACTCACCCTGAAGAAGATTCTCTAGATGAATCGAAACATTGTCGGTGTCCTCATTGACAATTTATCATTTACGTGAGTAATTTCCCGTTGTTGTAATAATGTGTACCTCGAGATGTACCTAGTCATTCGTCAACAGCTTCTTACCGAAGCATGCGTGTGACGGTTTGTTTGATGAATATCTCCTCGGACTAATGACGTAGGTATAATGACGAATTCAATCCAATAAATAATCTTTAAAATATCGATTTAAGGTACTAAGAGGTACTTTTCGAAGGAAAGTTCGGGGGGCTTCGTTATATTTTAAATCAAGGTAGAGTCGAGGTTACAATTAGGAATATAGGGATTAGTCGCAAGGAACAGGCGTAGCTTCATCTAGCTCATAAGACGTTTCAAAGTGATCTTTGTATATATCTTCATATACTTCTTAATACTATAAAACACTTCTGTACGTGTGTTTGTCACTTAACTCGTTCTAAACGGCTGTACTGATTTGGTTGAAATTTCGTATGTATATTTCAATGGGTTCCTGGATGGTTTGATAACATAATTGTCACTTAGTTGTATAAAAAATACCCTACAACTTATTCTCATACCTACCGTATATACACAAAAAAATAACATAAAAATCGGTCTAGCCGTTTCAGAGGAATTTGGTTACAAACACTGTGACACAAGAATCCTACTTTCTACTAATAAATGTGAAAGTTTGTGAGTGAGTGGGTGTTTGTGTTTGTTACTCTTTCACGCAAAAACTACTGAACGGATTAAAATGAAACTTAACAGTAATATAGCTTATACATCAAAATAACACATAGGCTACTTTTTATCCAGGTAAAACCCGTGCAAAGCCCGGGCGAGCAGCCAGTGTTATATATTAGAGATATCATAATCTGTTTCATTGATTAATCCTACTAATATTATAATATATATCTACACGTTTTTTTCTCCATTTTGTGTTCATTGCTGCAGGCCCTAATGAACCGGTGGGAAAAGAGGTGATCGACAAATCAGCTAAGTAATGATGATTTTAGCTATGGCGCAGTTCTGATATTCCAGCGCAAGTAATCACTTAAATTTCCACCGTTGCTTAGTTAATTGCTAAATCTGGTCTTTGGAGCTCAATCCTAATAATATTGTAAATGCGAAAGTTTGTGAGTTTGTTTGTACGTTTGTGCCTCAATCAGGCTTAGACGACAAAACGCATTAATATGAAATTTGCTGTAGATGTAATTACTCTTCTGTGTCTGCATGTTAGCATGTATATTATGTATGTATTTATAAAAAAAGCATATAACTAAGAATTTCTTAGTTTTTGGATGGATGGCGATGTAAATAAAATCTGCCAATATTTTTGGAACGAAGTTCCTTATCGCGCGTTGTGAAAAACTAGACGGAAAAAATTCTTACGAAAAGTTGTCACGAAAAGTTGTCACGAAAAGTTGTCACGACACTTTTTTGCTATAGTATATCTATTAATATATACATATATCTATTAATTGTGTCGAGGTCAAGGTCGAAGTCGAAGTCGAAGTCGAGGTCGAGGTCGAGGTCGAGGTCGAAGTCGAAGTCAAAGTTGATTCCCCTTCCCTTGTCCCACGTTATTTTGTGAGAACTTCGTTCCATCCGGGTGTCCCTTGACACCTCTCAAGTTTTGATTTATTTATTTTAATAATTGTACTACTGCGTTGCTGTTTTTATAATACTTGTACGAGTATCAATCGATTTGAAAGTTTTGGATTCGATGGAAAATACTTAGGAAATCGCGCCATCTAGCTCCAAACTAAGCAAAGCTATAGGAACCAGATAACTGAGATAACTTATTTAACCAGATTTCTTTTTTTTATGTAAATAAATACTTATTATACATATTACCGCCCTGGATGGGGATAGAACCCACAACCTTCAGGCGGAGTTACTACCAACTGTGCTGTGAAGCGAGTCAAATCTAGGCTTACTAGGTAGCCAGTGGGCATATTAATATGTAGGTTTAAAGAAATGATACCTACCGCGCGGTGGTCAGCGTTGTATAAAACTTCAAAAACGAACAAACTTTTTCAAAACACTATAAAAAATAAGTTCACTTAGTTTAATTCACTCCATAAATATAACAAGCCAAGCAAAACTTCGTCGAGTAAGTACTCGTATATCTCGGCTATTACTTGTAAGTAATAGTTTTAAAGTGATAACAGTTGAGCGAGGACCCAGAGGAGTGCAGTTGCTCCGGAAATGCAGGGGCCAGACTCCGAGATAAAAGCCTTCGCCACAGACCGATTCTGAACCCTCTGTTTCAGTAACTCGTTCGATGCTGTAAAATTCTCTGAAACTCGGTAACAGAATAAATAATTCACCTTCCAGAATCAGCCTGCCGATTTACAGGCTTCGTTTATCAGTGAAGCACTTTAAAAACTCTCGTAGATAAACTTTATTTTCAATTTTAAAACTACAAGATGCCATTTACTGTTGAATTATTTAAAACTGAGCGTCTGCATAGTCAAAATAAGTTATAAAGCTTCGGGCGGTATTTTAATGCATTTTAAAGTAGATTTCACAATACATTTGCGGTTTGCAGGTTTGTTTTATTTTTGCGTAAACATTATTATTAGTAAAAAATAGGGTTTATTCTGAGATATTATTTTGATGAAGCGAATTCAATGAGCGATTGAAATGGTTCGGAACAACATGCAATAGCCATAAAAGTATAGTACAGGCAATATTACACAAACAAGCAATAAAACAATGGATATTACAGTACAAAATTGTTTTCGTTCGTAGCACCGTAGCACCTCGTAGCTTCACGTAGCATAGCAGTCGTAGACTGTAATAGGTATAATTGCTCACCCCTGGAACCTTGCCGTACCACGATACAACCGACCCAAAACTTTTGTTGTATTTTTATTAGCTTCTTACTGAAATTAAATATTGTCTTTTGTGCTTCATGCACCACATATTAATCATTAGAAAACATATTTTATTTAACAAAATGTAAATTAGCGTACCATCAAAATGACAGTCTTATAACATAGAATATAGCCATTTCTCTTATTTGACACATCCAAGTATCATCATAGTCCACACCAATTTACGAAAATGTTAATTAAACTTAGCTTGACGTTTCTAACCCTCGTATTCAAGAACGACACTAGGAGAACACGCACCCACAGTGGACGAAATCTTTTTTCATAAACATCACTTTATGTGTTGAGCGGCACTATGGCGCACACTACGGTGTGCCTTTAGAGTTCAACTTTGGCTAGAGGCACACGACAATGCGCCTCTAGTCACACTATGCAGTGTCGGTAAATCACTTAGGAAAATCGAAAATTTAATTAAAAACTATGTTAATGTCACTTTAGCTTTTAGCGTGGACTCAACAGAATCGCCACCATTGAGTAACGTGAATAAAAAAGCAAATGCTCTTGGTATCAAGTATCAGCAGTTTTATTGCTTTTATCATTAGAAATAAAATAGGAACACGACTGTAAATCCCCAAGTACGGTAGACATCCTCTCAGATCTCAAGACGCTTAGATCCTTTGAAGATATCTAGTGAGGGTAGTCAGAGGCACGTCCAAACATTATATTTGGCACATGCCCACGTTTTGCAGTCGTATGTTTTCCATACGTGACAGGTTGCAAGCCCATCGCCGCTTATAAGAATACTAACTGGTTTCCTCACGATGTTTTCCTTCACCGTTTTGAGCACGTGTTTTTGATGCTTATTTAATTTTTCGGACAGAGAAATTCATTGATGCACGCCGGGATTCGTTTGTAGGGAAAAAATTGGAAGTTGCCTGAAATTTCTTTTACCTATGCGATTATTAAAAATTGGCAGGACAATGTCTGTCACGGGACGGCTAGTAGTTACATACATTGCAAGTTAAATAAAAGCTTTTAAAATACACGCTTCGCTACTTGATACGTTTTTAGGGTTCCGTACTTACCAAAGGGTAAAAACGGGACCCTATTACTAAGACTTCGCTCTCCGTCTGTCTGTCACAGGGCTGTATCTCATGAACCGTGATAGCTAGGCAGTTTAAATTTTCACAGATTATGTATTTCTGTTGCTGCTCTAATAACAAATACTAATAACAGAATAAAATAAATATTTAAGTGGGGCTCCCATACAACAAACATGATTTTTTTGCTGTTTTTATAGATAATGGTACGGAACCCTTCGTGCGCGAATCCGACTCGAACTTGGTCGGTTTTTTTTGTATATATTAATATTAAATGTATTTTGTTTTTCACTAAAAGCTTTATCTCGTTTTTCTCTTGCATTATCACTACATAGTATAAAGCAAAGTCGCTTTCCGCTTCCCGCGTATGTATGTATGTTTGCTTATATCTTTAAAACTACACAACGGATTTTGATGCGGTTTTTTTTAATAGATAGAGTGATTCAGGAGGATGGTTTATATGTATTAAACCCGTGCGAAGCCGGGGTGGGTCGCTAGTCCAAAATATATACATATATGATAGCCATTCTTCATTTGCATAAGTAAAACGATACAACTCTTTGAATCAGTTTTCAGCATATATTAATTACTAGCTTGCGCCAGCGGCTTCGCCCGCGAGGTGCCAGTATAAACAGTAGCCTATGTGTTATTCTTATGTATTATAAGCTATATTACTGTAAAGTTTCATCTAAATCCGTTAAGGTGATAAATGACGTTATGTATGGGCTGAGTCTACCCGGATAAGACGGAAAAAGTGATAAAATTGCAATAACTTGAAAATCATCAAATTAAAAAAAAAATATCTTTAATTTAGGTAACTAGTATGATATTTACGAATTATATAAAAATGAAATATTTAGCTATTCATAGTTTTGATTAAAAACGAAACTAATGTTTTTGAAGAGCCAACTTTGGAAAATAAATCTATCGAGAAAAGTTTCACCAATCGTGTTTCTGTCTTTAATTTATCTAGATTAAATCCTTAGGTTATTTTTGTCAAGAAAAACCAAACTGTATGTTTTGCGATTAGTGAGTAAAAACGATTCTGCATTCATCAAAAACATTTATTACTCGCCTTAACAAACATAGTTACATACATACATCGATCATACATACATACGTCTCTCATACCTTTGACCTCCAGCCAACGCTGCGTTCAAATACAAAATAAATCTGGCTAAAACGTAAAATGACATTTTTTATGTGTAGCCATCAAAATAAGCCCGTGCCTTGTAAAACAAAACCATATCAAACGCTGCTAAAGTCTCTATTTTTAGGCGTTCTATACTTTTTTATTCGGTCACTAAGAGAGCAAAGCTGCTGGGTAAAACTAGCATTTTATATTCCACTCTTATTAATAACGGTTTTTGTGATCCGGTACTCGCCAAAGGCGATCCATTGCCCGGAGCAAAATGAAAGGATACGTAATCACTACATAGTATAAAGCAAAGTCGCTTCCCGCTTCCCGCGTCTGTATGTATGCTTATATCTTTAAAACTACACAACGGATTTTGATGCGGTTTATTTTAATAGATAGAGTGATTCAGTAGGAAGGTTTATATCACTACATAGTATAAAGCAAAGTCGCTTTCCGCTTCCCGCGTATGTATGTATGTATGTTTGCTTATATCTTTAAAACTACACAACGGATTTTGATGCGGTTTTTTTTAATAGATAAAGTGATTCAGGAGGAAGGTTTATATGTATAATACATGCATAATATAGTAGAGAAACACTGATAATTTTAGAGGTTTCTAATGTGATGTCGTAAATAAACACATTTTTTTGCGCTTACATTGCAAATGCTGGCTGAACCCCACGAGATATATCAAAATAATGTACTACAGTATTGTACACCTTAAAAACGTCTACAAAAAAGTCCACGATGGTATTAGAAATGTCTTACGCACAGCGAAGCGGGCACGGGTCAGCTAGTGTATAATAACATGCTACCCGTGCGAAGCCGGGGCGGGTCGCTAGTATATTATATAGAATACTAGCAGACCCGGCCACGTGTTGCTGTGTCAACAGATATCGCCATCTGTTTGAAACTTTAGTAGCTAACAGATAGTTGTGACTGTCAGATAATAAACAAATAATTAGCAATAAAATTATATTGCGACTTTAAATTGAGATGTAAGCTATCCTATCTTTCAAGTTGGATCAAACTGAACACGGTGTGCAAAGTTTGATTAAAATCGGTAAAGTAGTTTAAGAGTCCATCGCGGACGAACAACGTGACGCGTAATTTATATATATTAAGATTTTTTGAGCCGCGCACCGTGGATCTTCTGCTCGACGTCGGGCCAAATGTCCCCTAGTGCAAATGCAGCATTATATACTGATATTCAGAGTGCCTCCACAACTTAATAAAGAGTGCTAAGTTTTTTTTTACTTGCATCTGTTACCGTTATGAGAACTTTTTTGATACAGAGATTTTTGTTTAATAAATGTCTAGCTTTGAAGATGCCATTTTTGTTGGGGTTTTCCTGATTTCACAGCTTAGTTGGTACTCGTAATAGCTCTGCCTGCTTTGACAACATTTATGCAATGAAATGTTTGTTCTGCGAGTATGTAAGTATGTAGTTGCATATGCATGTATACACACACATGTAAGTAAAAAAATATATGGAAGATGGTTCTTCAATACTTTTTCAATACACAAGCATTTTATGAACTAGAATTAAACGAACGCAACGAACTTAAGATAGTTTAACTGTTTTTTGTCAATATTTTGTACTATATTATAATTTAATTGTAATTTATTTCTGTAAATAAAGACATAATTATTCATCATTTTCTTCTCCTTTTTCCACTCAAGGTACATGTTGCGAAGAAGATTTGGCTTATGTTTTACAACCGGGCGCCTGCCTGACGACAACCCTCTGTGCTCAAAACGGTGAAAAAAAACATCGTATGGAAACCAGTAATAAAGACATAATTATAATTTTTGGTAAAAAAAATAAGATGATAGTTATTTTTTTAATTGAATAAGTTTTTGTTTAGATTTATATGGTTGCCAAAGACCTGAATAAGTTGACCTGACCAGGATCGAGGCCGAAGGAGCACAGTTAGGCAAACTTACTCGTTGTTAGTGATAAGTTGACGCAGCATCTTTTGAACATAGAAAGTTTGAAGCTGAACGTCCGCCTATCTATATCTATACTAATATAATAAAGAGAAAAGTTTTGATATTTTGTTTTTTTGTTTTTTTGTATGTTTGTAATGGATAAACTCAAAAACTACTGAACCGATTTCAAAAATTCTTTCACCATTACCAAGCTACATTATCCCTAAGTAACATAGGCTACGGGAACGGGAACGGGAACGGGAACGGGAACGGGAACGGGAACGGGAACGGGAACGGGAACGGGAACGGGAACGGGAACGGGAACGGGAACGGGAACGGGAACGGGAACGGGAACGGGAACGGGAACGGGAACGGGAACGGGAACGGGAACGGGAACGGGAACGGGAACGGGAACGGGAACGGGAACGGGAACGGGAACGGGAACGGGAACGGGAACGGGAACGGGAACGGGAACGGGAACGGGAACGGGAACGGGAACGGGACCGGGAACGGGAACGGGAACGGGAACGGGAACGGGAACGGGAACGGGAACGGGAACGGGAACGGGAACGGGAACGGGAACGGGAACGGGAACGGGAACGGGAACGGGAACGGGAACGGGAACGGGAACGGGAACGGGAACGGGAACGGGAACGGGAACGGGAACGGGAACGGGAACGGGAACGGGAACGGGAACGGGAACGGGAACGGGAACGGGAACGGGAACGGGAACGGGAACGGGAACGGGAACGGGAACGGGAACGGGAACGGGAACGGGAACGGGAACGGGAACGGGAACGGGAACGGGAACGGGAACGGGAACGGGAACGGGAACGGGAACGGGAACGGGAACGGGAACGGGAACGGGAACGGGAACGGGAACGGGAACGGGAACGGGAACGGGAACGGGAACGGGAACGGGAACGGGAACGGGAACGGGAACGGGAACGGGAACGGGAACGGGAACGGGAACGGGAACGGGAACGGGAACGGGAACGGGAACGGGAACGGGAACGGGAACGGGAAAGGGAACGGGAACGGGAACGGGACCGGGACCGGGACCGGGACCGGGACCGGGACCGGGACCGGGAACGGGAACGAGAACGGGAATTGGAACGGGACCGGGACCGGGACTGGGACCGGGAACGGGAACGGGAGCGGAAGACAAAATTTGTTAATTCTAAAGCGATACAAAGTACGCGGGGTCAGCTTGTTACTTATACTTTTATAACTGTATCCGAGATTGCGAAAAAATAGAACTGGAATAAATAAACGTTTCAAGTCTAAAAACAAAACGGACTTTATATTAAAAATTATAATAAATAGGAGCACGAGTGTAATCCCCAAGTACGGTAGACATCCTCTCAGATCTCCAGGCGTTTTGTTCCTTTGAATATGTCTAGTCGGGGTAGTCAGAGGTACGTCCAAACATTATATTTGGCACATATGCCTACATTTTGCAGTAGTTAGCATTCCATACGTGACAAAGCGCATCTTCATCATCTAAGCGTCTGAAGATCTAAGAGGATGTCTACCGTACTTGGGGATTACAGTCGTGATCCTATTTATTTATTTTTGGATAAAACAGGTTCCACTGTGTATAACTGACATTTCTTACAGAAACCGATATCTGAACTTTGAGTTAATCCTTTCAACTCTCAACTTTCCGAAGAGGTTCTGACTGCGAAGCGCCCTAAAGTGAAAACAGCTTCTAGGATTCATGTGGGGATTATCCACTTTACATTGCAAAAATATGCAGTACCAGCTTTCGCCCGCGACTTCGCTTCAATAAAAAGTAGCATACATGCTGTTATAAATATAAATAAATTAGCTGTCCCGACAGACGTTGTTCTGTCTTTCAATAATTCGATAGAAAAAAAATAGTTTTTCCCGAATTTTACTATAAATATTTATATTATTTTTGAACCACCTGTGTTAATGCGAACAAAACAAAAAAAACAATATTTAAATCGGTTAAGCCGTTTTTAAGTTTTTTTAGCGAGACTAACGAACAGCAATTCATTTTTAGGGTTCCGTACCCCAAGGGTAAAAACGGGACTAAGACTTCGCTGTCCGTCTGTCCGTCTGTCCGTATGTCCGTCTGTCCGGCTGTCTGTCACAGGGCTGTATCTCATGAACCGTGATAGCTAGACAGTTGAAATTTTCACAGATTATGTATTTCTGTTGCCGCTATAACAACAAATACTATAAACAGAATAAAATAAATATTTAAGGGAGGCTCGCATACAACAAACGTTATATTTTTGCCGTTTTGTATAGACAATAGTACGGAACCCTTCGTGCGCAAGTCCGACTCGCACTTGGCCGGTTTTTATACACTTATAATATAATATATAAATATTGACGGACTTTACATACAGCGCCATCTAGCCCCAAACTAAGCAATGCATGTAATATGGAAAGCAGATAACTGATAGAATACTTACACACTTTTTTTCTTTGTAATAACTTACTTATTATACATATTTACACCCAGACATAGAACAAACATCCATGTTTATCGCACAAATATGTGCCCTGGGTGGGGATCGAACCTACAACCAGCATAAAAAGTAGCATACATTTAAGTCACGAAATATATTAATATTATTCCACGGTTAATTCTAATCGTTTTAGCCGTTCACCATTATTGAAACACAAAAGTCCTCACAAACTTTCGGTTCATTAAGATTATTATTTAACATACAATACATTATATCAACACTAATATAATAAAGCCGTATTAGCCGAGTGGGAGGTGCCTCGACTTTCAATCTGAAGGTCGTGGGTTTGAAATCCGGCGTGCATCAATGGATTTTTCTGTTCGAAAATTTATATGCGCATCAAAAACACGTGCTCAAAACGGTGAAGGAAAACATCGTGAGAAAACCAGTTAGTATTCTTATAAGCGGCGATGGGCTTGCAACCTGTTACGAATATAATGCTAACTACTGCAAAATGTGGGCTTGTGCCAAATATATTGTTTGGACGTGCCTCTGACTACCCCCACTAGACATCTTCAAAGGATCTAAGCGTCTGGAGATCTGAGAGAATGTCTACCGTACTTGGGGATTACAGTCGTGATCCTATTTATTTTATTTTTATTTTTTTATGAACATATTTTTTTTTGTTTTTTTAGTAGTAATCCGGGTTGGGTACGACCTAAATGTATTATATTGACAAATTTCAGCTGTCTAGTTTCAAGTAGCTACGAAATTACGTCCGTCAGTCAGTGTGACATCTTTATAAAACAAACAGACTCACCCTTTTTACCCTGTTAGACATTTTCAAATAAACCAGATTTTTTACGTAATGTGATGTATTCATTATCCATATCCTTTTCTTTTTAAGCTTTGGCACTCCCTGCACCATCACTACATAGTATAAAGCAAAGTCGCTTTCCGCTTCCCGCGTATGTATGTATGTTTGCTTATATCTTTAAAACTACACAACGGATTCTGATGCGGTTTTTTTTAATAGATAGAGTAATTCAGGAGGAAGGTTTTGTATAATAACATGCTACCCGTGCGAAGCCGGGGCGGGTCGCTAGTTATGTATATAAAAGGTACTTCATTAGATAGTGTGTATAATATATACCAAGATACGGCTTTTACCCGTCATACAAACTTTGAAACACACTCTCTTAACAAGTACTAAAACTATACAACCATTTTTCTGAGTAATTAATTTTCTCACGTTTCAAGTTTATAACGTAGAGAGAATATGATTTTTCATACAAAATTTAATACCGCTAGCACAGGCAGCAATTTACAAAAAGTTTGGGTCCGTATCTTTTAGTCTACATATCAATATGTCTAGGCCAGCGCCGTGATATAAGATAAAGACGAGATCGATATAAACAGCTTAATAATAGGGAATTAGAATTGTTTTTTTTTCTCAGATATTCTGTCGAAACTGTAAATGATTTTTAATGGCATCTGACCATTAGCCAGATAGTAAATAGACTCAAGTAGGTGTATAATTGCAAGGCATTGTTTCCATTTTTAATTATTTACTCTAAGGAGTAATTATCTCAAGTTTCATGCTTTTACAAAGAATAAGACCTAACAGACGATCTAGCTAGTTCAAAGAGTAAAGGCTTTCACAATTCATAAAGTCAAGTAATTGTGTGTCAAGGCATACAATTACGTCAAGCACTTTTAGCGATTCTTATGCAAGCCGCTCTAAGTCATACAAATGTTTTCCCCCCTTTTCACACCTCCTTAATGTTGTGAGTAAATAAATAAATATATGCGGACTAAACACACAGCGTCATCTAGCCCCAAACTAAGCAAAGCTTGTACTATGGGAACCAGATAACTAATAAAATACATAAATACTTTTTTTTTGTAAATACATACTCATTATACATATTAACACCCAGGGGATCGAACCCACAACCTACAGCCTACCTAGAGTGGTGTCCTAGTGGTAGTAGTCCCAAACGTGAAAATCTCCCAATGAATTTAAGTTTAAAAATATATGTGCACTTTTACACATAAACGACATGTGTGCTGAAAACGGTGAAGGAAAACATCATTAGGAAACCCGGGCGTATTTATCATGTCTTTCCTGTGGATGAGGCCGACTAAGTTGAAAACTGTAACTGATAAGTGCAGGGAAATTTTCCTCTAACTTATACTTACTTTAATTTTCTAAGAGTATGGTGTTGTGCGCCGTGACACGTCACATTCAGGGTTAAGCCAGAAGAGGCGTATAAGAAAGCCTAGCGCGGTTGCGATGATGGGCGAACTATCAAACATATGAAACGCGCCTTTGCTTCCATAGTGTTATTAAGACGAATAATAAATGTTTTTGATGAATGCAGAATCGTTTTTTCTCAATAACCGCAAAATATACAGTTTTGTTTTTTATGACAAAGGTAATTTAAGAATATAATCAAGATAAATTACAGACAGAAACACGATTTGTGAAACTTTTCTCGATATATTTATTTTCCAAAGTTGGCTCTTCAAAAACACTAGTTTCGTTTTTAATCAAAACTATGAATAGCTAAACAGTTCATCTTTATATAATTCGTTAGATAATGTCGTAGCTTAGTAAATTACAGACAGTTTATTTTTAAATTTGATGGTTTTCAATATAATGCCGTTTTATCACTTTTTCCGTCTTATCCGGGTAGACTCAGCCCATACAAAACGACTAACAACTACAAAAAGTCTAAAATTTTACTTATCACCGCGTAAAGCTATATCAGCGCGTTTCATATGTTTGACACTTTGCTCCCGTCATCGCAAACGTGTTAGGCTCGCAGTGTGGGACACAAGATGAGGACACGTTGCAGATAATTCTATGTAGTTTCAAAAACCAACCTATTTCCCTTAAATTTTTAGCAATATAGTTTGGTTGTAATGGGGGAATGGAGGGACAGACGGACAGACTGACGAGTGATCCTATAAGGGTTTCGATTGAGGTACGGAATCCTAAAAAAGGAAAAAAGCATACAGAATAAACGGAACGCTGATGCTACGCGTTTACGTTTGCATCTTTTACGACGCGTCTACGTCTTACGTCTCTTATGTGTCTGACTTGCCTGAACGCGCCGTCTCATGTTATTTGTAAAACAGAGCGTATCTCAGATTCCAAGATTTTTGGTAAATGAAGACTATGTTAATCGTAACCAAAGCAAACCGCAATCTCTGGCTTTTTGTTCTACGCTGTCTAAAAAGCTATTTTATTAATGAAAATGAAAAATATAAAAACCGGCCAAGTGCGAGTCGGACTCGCGCACGAAGGGTTCCGTACTATTATCTATACAAAACGACAAAAAAATAACGTTTGTTTTATGGGAGCCTCCCTTAAATATTTATTTTATTCTGTTTTTAGTGTTTGTTGTTATAGCGGCAAGAGAAATACTGTCCTGTCCTGTCAAAATTCAATAATCGAATAGAAAAGACTGAATGTTTATAGTCTGTGATGTCATATTTGTTTCACACCAGCGCTATCTACACCAAAATCATCCGCTTTAAGTTTTTTTTATCGTTTTGGTGACATTTTAAAGTAGTATCTATATCTATATCTATACATATAATACATATAATAAAACTGTAGAAGAGTTCAATTCTGTACATTGAATAAAAACTAAAAAAATACTCCTAGGGGTCTTCATACAAGTAACACAAGCCAAAATAATAATAATAATAATAATCTTTATTTGGAACATTAAACAAAAGTGTACAGTACAAAAATGGAAACGATGATACCTGCATGAGTTAAAAACTGTGTCGCAGATAGCAACGCCCTCCTCCGCGTCAAAGAGACAGAGTTCCAGTGGAGGTGGTATGACAAAAGGTAAAAAGGAATAGGAAATACATTAAAAAACAAAACAAAAGAAAAAAACTTACTAAAACAAAAATTTGGTAAATAAAAACTGGAAAGTTTGAATTAAACCTATGGTTATTTTAGTAAAAATTGTGAAACAGTAATGTAATGTGTGCGAGTGTATGAGTTGTGTATTATTAAGTGTGGTGTGTGTGTGTGCGTGTGTTTGTGTGTGTGTGAGTGTGTGTGTGAAAAAAAACATTTTGAAATTTTTGTCTGTCTGTCTGTCTGTCTGTTGTCTGGCTTTCACGCAAAAACTACTGGACGGATTTTGATGAAACTTTTTTTGTTTTATAGCTATTAGTCCTCGGCAACATATAGGCTATAATTTATTTTGAAGATTGGAATACCAGATGTGAAGCTGTCCCCCAGCGAAGCGGGCACGGGTCAGCTAGTGTTATCTATTCGGGCATTATATCTACATCTACAGCAAATTTCAACTTAATCCGTTTTGTCGTTTAGGCCTGATTGAGGAACAAACATACATACAAACTCACAAACTTTCACATTTATAATATTATAAGGATCTTACCAACGTTATGTTTCGCACATAAAATGTCGCCAAGAAAACAACCAAATTGATCAACAAAAAACCCACCAATAAACACACAATGATATTTCACGGTCAGCGCTAGACAAATGTTATTGTAGTTTTTGCTCAGCTTGTTTACATACTCAAGGGCCGGCTCCAATATAACAACACTCCGTCCGTAGAGAAGAAAAGAATGAGGTAGTCAAGTTACATCCATAAAAAAAACGGCCAAGCGCGAGTCGGACTCGCGCACGAATGGTTCCGTAATAATCCGTATAAAAAACGTCAAATAAACACGTAACGTTTGTTTTATGGGAGCCTCCCTTAAATATTTATTTTATTCTGTTTTTAGTATTTGTTGTTATAGCGGCAATAGAAATTCATCATCTGTGAAAATTTCAACTGTCTAGCTATCACGGTTCATGAGATACAGCCATGTGACAGACAGACTCTTAGTAATAGACAGAAGTCTTAGTAATAGGGTCCCCTTTGGGTACGGAACCCTAACAAAGAATTCCAAATTTTCTTACCTACCATCTATAAGGGTGAGTTTCTATCTACGCTACAGAACTGTGCGAAGCTGTACGGAGCGGACCAATGACAGCACTCAAATATTCGAGTTTCAAAATTTTGGGCACTGTCATTGGTGCGCTCGATGGCTCCTCGTAGATAGAAACCACCCTAAGCAAGCATGGGTACTCGTAAACCTGTTTCTCATATTTTTATTGATAGAATTGTTTTGATTCAAAAATGGGAATTTCTCGGTTTCAAAAATAACTTAATTGGTTGAATTCTGGTAATATTAATTAATAACTATAAAATGAAAATATGTTTGTATGTTTGAAAATCAATTAGACTTAAACGACCGATTAAATTTCTGTAGATGTATAATTTTACGTGAATTAGAAAATAGGGGTGTTTATAATCCGAAAAATATCCCCAAAACGATAAAAAGACGCAAAAGAGATGATTATATAGATGACGCTTGTGTCCAACAAATCTGACATCAGTGTTGATATCAATCGTCATAGAAACGTGCGTTTCTGGTTGCGATTTTTGAAATTTGGACAGGACAACAGCTTTTGCGGGTCTTTATAATGTGATAAGGATTATACTAAAACTCATAAAAGTGTAAAGAACCCACCAAAATTTAATAAGGTATCCGTTATTGGAATATAAAGCAGGAACTGGATAGGGATTAAAAATACTCATGCGTGATCATGAATTGTACTATAGATTATTCACATGTAGAGCTTTAACTTTTGATGGACCCATTTAGGGTGAGGCTACACATCATCGCAGACTTCATCACACACAGGTGTCAACAATGTGAAATGTTACATATCGAGTTATAATTGAATGTTGTGTCCTGGTCTTGCAGCTCAGTTTGTAGTAGTTTTACCGTATCTGCTGTAGGATGTGGGTTCGATCTCACTCAGGACAAACATTTGTGTTATGCACTAAGATGTTTGTCTAGGAGTTATAATGTATCAACTGTGCTTAATCGGTTCTGAGTTATAAATTTGCACTGTTGTAATTTTTTTTATGTTGGTATTTTGAATTAACATTAAAACAGTCTACACAATATTTTATGTTTGACACGGCTTTGTTTTTCTACGAAGTAAGATTCCTAATTCCAGGTAAATTATTATTCCAGTAATAAAGGTATTTATTTCAATAAAATCACAAGGATCACTTTGAAACGTCTTAGGAGATAGGTGAAGCTACGCCTGTTCCTCGTGATCAGTGGCCTGAGCATGAACCACTATCGTATCGACAACGTATCGTCTCAAAATTGAAACTTTATAGTAAAAGTGTCAGTTTTGTCATTTGGACGACACGTTGTCGATACGATACTGGTTCATGCTAACCCCCCAAGTCTAAAAAACAGGCAAGAAACACGGCTTGGCAGTCGCATAATGCTGAAGTATACTTACACATGTGGCCCGACCCTAATCCGACACTGTGCTCATGTGTGCACAACACAGCTATATCTTCATGTAAGCTGCGAATCTGTTCGTGTAAAGTGCCAAAGAAAACATCTGAGGGAGAACAATAAGTGCCTACGGGTACAAGAGCGAGAGATCCGATTACCATGCTCGTAAGTGGTTATAAACGAGGGCACCATACGTTATTATTTATTTAAAAGCGTTGTAATTTTTACAATATTTTACTGAGGTTTTTACAGAACAAAATCGAGCTCAAATGTAACATCGTCGTGTGTAGTCGTCGAACTGCCGAAAATTGCGATCGCTAATTATAGATAGTTAGATATTGGTGGACATTATCACACAGCGCCATCTAGCCCCATACTAAGCATAGCTTGTACTATGGGAACCAGATAACTGATAGAATACTTATATACTTTTTTTTTGTAAATACATACATATGATATAATAAGAAAGAAAGAAAGAAAGAAAGAAAGAAAAAACATTTATTTGCTCCAAAAAGAACAAACAAAAACAACACCCAGACACAGAACAAACATCTATGTTCATCACACAAATATTTGTCCTGGGTGGGGATCGAACCCACAACCTACAGCGCAGAAGGCAGAGCTACTACCAACTGAGCTGTGAGTTCATGATGAAGAGCTTCTGAATTGTCATTGTCAGCAATTCAAAAAAAATGTGGCAATAACTTTTAATTCACAAATATACAGTTTTATACCCGCGACTTTGTCCACGTAGATTTAGAAAATCTATTTTTGGCGATATATACAAAAACATTGAAACTCCTGGAAAACAAAAAAAAAATAGTTTCCGCGGTTTGGCCGTGATCACAGACAGACAGATAAAGAAAGTTATTATCGCATTTATAATATTATTACAGATTAGGACGCACAAAACACATTACAACCACATAATTACTACAAATGTATTGTTTTGAACTGGGTTTCAACATAAACAATAAACATTATACATAAATGTGCGTACAACTAGGTATCCCTTTGAGTAAGGTTGGTCAGCAACCTAAGGCACTGAGCCTTTACAAAAATTACCAGTTCTAATATATTGTAATAGGTATGTCAGCTCGTGTATCATCCATCAATCAGCCGGCTCGATTTAGGGTTCCACACATCCGATGAAAAAACGGGAAACCGATAAAATCACAATCAAGAAAAATATTAGTGATCGGAAAAACTATATAAGGAACTCTCCACGCGAGCCTGAGTCAAACTTCACCAGTTTTTTCTCAGTCCCAACACTCGCCTACAATATAATGTAAGGGTCGTCTAGATGAAACAAGTCGTCTTAACTTGAAACAACATTATCTGGAAGCCGGACAACCACTTGGATCGTTTTCAAAGTGAAATTCTAAGCTAAACTTAAATTGAAACCACGAACATAGATTAGCGCCATCTAGTGAAACTGTGTTCAATATTTCATCTAAGTTTGCTGCTATCTCATAGCCGTGTAGCCAACACGGCAGGAAGCCAATTTAGCATCTAAAACCACGTTGTTTGCTCAGGAGTAAGCTTTCATACGTTATTAGGCCTTGCCTTGCGTTGGCCATTTTGAAACAGTCTTAAAGCAGTATTACTCGAGGTGCAAAAGTGACAACGTTATACGAGTTCTACGTCACGAAGGCGGGTCGGTCTTAATTATCTGTGACACATTGTTTCTGTGTGCGTAGGCTCAGGACCGCTTTGCAGTCTATAGGTAGGTACACATCACAATATATATTGAAAAAATGACTAAAATGACGATTTTTAAAGAACGTGGAATAGAGTATTTATCTATTTTTTAGGTTAAGCAAAGTTTTTGTAAGAGGCGATATTTTTTTATTAATTATTCATATTTAAATAGACAAAACGGGAAATATGGTCAATCAAGTCTAGAGGTATAACGCATCACAACTGTCACTAATCAAATCGGACCATAGACAAAGAATTGTATTAACTATAGATTTTAAACAATGC
This sequence comes from Hydriomena furcata, assembly GCA_912999785.1. Taxonomy (NCBI): domain Eukaryota; kingdom Metazoa; phylum Arthropoda; class Insecta; order Lepidoptera; family Geometridae; genus Hydriomena; species Hydriomena furcata. Next base: position 11,034,237 of record OU538821.1, read on the forward strand.
TTAGTTATTGACTGCAAAAATTGAAAATATTCAAAACCGGGGTAGGCACCACAACCGGGTCTTCGCTTCTAGTACCAATACCTTACCTATATGTATTTGTTACATAGTATTTTATATATAGAAATAATGGGTGTACGTACACGCTCTCGGTCAATTTATTTAGAATAATTATGTTTGTTTGTTACTCAATTACGCTACAATCACCATGAACTGATTGGGCGGCTTGGCACGTGTAGTCCTTTAGTCAATAACATTAGGCATCAGTCTCAAGTAACATAATTATAGGCTTAGGCACTTTTTACTCCATAAATCTGCCTCCATGGAGTGCAAAGGTTTCTAAAGAAAATTGATTACGTCTTTGTTAGTACACAATCACGTCGTGACCAGCCAGCCGAGGAGTAGAGTCAGGATAGATGTTAAGAGGACTTAGAACTCCCAAGGTTATAGGTGTGGAGCGGAAAAATCAAAGAGGGTTGACGCCAGGCAAGCGACCGGGTGTGAAACATATGATAAATCCTCTTCGCAACATGTGCCGAAATTAAGTGGGAAAATGAGAAACGATGACAACGGAAAAATCACTATGATTCGATTTAATTGATTGATATTACGATACATTTTTATAACTAGCGTCTTCGTTCGCGCAAATTCAGGAATACTTTTTTGACGACTTTATCGTAAAACATTGAAATTCCGGAAAATCAGAGAGACAGACAAACAGACAGACAGACCGACAAAAATAATTACTTTCGCATTTATTTAGTATAGATTGCTTAGTCTGAGAAGATATTTAAATAATTTGACTAATTTATTCGTATTTAGCAATAAGTTTTTAATTATTATTTGTGTTTTTTATTGGTTACGTATCGTGTAGGTGGGAAATCAGTGCGGCACTGGGACCCGTTCAATGTATGAATCTCCTAACGAAAACTGACATGTTTACCTTGCGGTCATGTTCAGCTAATCAATCAAGTGACCAAATTGCTTTATGAAATGCTCGTTTAGCCTGTACAACGTATCGTTGAAGGTCGGATCTGACCACAAATCACGAGCGACTCATCAGTCAGTTGACCGCGATGTTACGTGGCTATTAGCTTAGTACCGATAGCAATAAGAGAAACAAACACAGTATAGATTGACTTGTATATTAGGAAGGTAGTATGTAGACTACTTATTGGGATGATTTTTAATCGATGAAAAATAGAAGGTCCTCAGTTCGACATGTATGAGCATTTCTTTTTACGTTGTGATCCGATTTCGATATCTTTTTTTGTATTGCGTGGGGAATATTCCCAAATTGGTTCCATTTAAGTATATTAATGTACGACTAATAGTTCCTTTATAAAATGTCTCTCAGCCTCTTACTTTACTATTTTGTTATCAATCATCTGTCAGGTCGTGGTCTGTGCTTTTGCAAAACAGCAGTGGTAACGTGTGGTGTGCGCTTTTATTTGTAAAAAATATCTGAATGTTTGAGAAATATGGCAGATTCCAATATAGTTCTAGACAATTCGATTGGTTGAAACATTTACCTCGGTTTTCTTTTTAGTTTTTTAAACGTACTTATTGGTCCTCATATCTCAGAGCAAGTAATGCCAACAACCGGCAATTGTCAACAGGTGATAGTAATCGATTATCTGTGTAAACCGATAATTATATAAGCTACATATAACCTACAGACATTTCACTATCGACTTTCGTTTCTCATAGCTAATAGAAGCTGGCTATTACCCATCTCCATCTACCTGAAGCTGTCAAGAGCGCTAAAATATTCAAGTTTTAAATGTCGAGCGCTGCATTTAGTCCGCTTCGCACAGCTTAACCCAGCTCCCCACAGCTCCGCTTAAGTGAACTCAACCTAAAACAACACCCAAGCACAACAAATATTAGAAGTTTTTAGGTAACAAAATAAAAACTCAATGAAAGAACTACACCGATTAAAAAAGTTGGGACTTTTGAAAAGCATGAATCAACTTCATGTCCGTCTCGGTCGACGGTTCACGTCATGTCGAAGTTCTGGAATATTGGTTTGAAGGCACGGCAAGCTCTTTTGTCGATACCGCATTCATGTCAGCATTCAACAGTACCTTAAAAAAAGTAGTGCAAGTATTCTCGTTTCATTTTAGGATACAAAAGTCTATACTATGACGTGGCCTAGTTTCTAACTTAAAAATACCCTCGCTTATATTCAAAATACGTTCAAAAAACACCTGCATCACAAACCTTTATAACATGTCAAAACCGTGCGCGACATCGTTTAGGTCACAAAAACGTTTCCTACGTCAATATCTACACTACTATTATAGAAAAGTAAGATTTGTATTTTTGTTTGTACTGAATAAACTAAAGCACTACTGGACCAATTTATAAAATTATTTCACCTATCAAATCTATCAAGACGTTATCCGCGAGTAACATAGGCTATATTTTAATATTTTAAAAATAGAGATCTTCACAAAAATTGCAATATTGTTCAAAAAATGTACTGTTAATCTTCATAATTTGATTAGATAGATCTAGATAAGGTACAAAAATAAATTATGACTCCGTTTACTCCGTGTTCCCTAAGCTATTAGCTGTTACAGTTCCCATCATATTATGTTCTGTACCTATATAGTTTTCAAGTAAACAGACCGGAAGACAAAGTCTTTAAACCAGCAAAATAACTTTTAGGTAATCTTATTGGTGTAGTTTTGTGTTTTGTGTTTGGGACAGCGGGAATTCATTTTTACAATTGTTTTGCGGTCTCTTGGATAGACAGATAGGACAGACAGAATTCATTATTATATCTACACCAGAAACAAAAAAACCGGTCAAGTGCGAGTTGGCCACGCGCACGAAGGGTTCCTTACCATCTATAAAAAAACGGGAAATAAATCACGTTTGTTGTATGGGAGCCCCACTTTAATATTTATTTTAATCTGTTTTTAGTATTTTGTTGTTATAGCGGCAACATAAATACATCATAAAAAATGTAACTGTCTAGTTATGATCTAGCTATGATCTATGATCTAGCTATTTCAACTGTCTAGTACATTAGATACAGCCTTGTGACAGACAGACAGACAGACAGACAGACAGACAGACAGACAGACGGACAGCGGAGTCTTAGTAATAGGGTCCCGTTTTTACCTTTTGGGTAACCTTAAAAAGGACTGCGTAAAATATAATTTCTCATTTGAGTCTTACTTATCTAAAAAGCGATTTTCTTGATTACCAATGTTTTCGCATATGCAATATAAATAAGTGTACCTACAGATCTTTCGAGTAACTGTTTTATATATTGGTAGATAAAAATTGAGCGCGTGCCTGATTGAAATACTGATGAATGTGATTCATTTTGAGAAACGGAAATTTTCACTTACCTTTCTGTCGATGAAAGCACTAACAATGTCTGAGTGATAAATGATGTTGGTAAATCACGTTAGTTTTCAAAGTAAAAATACATTACGTTGGTGATGTTCTGTTTTGTCGTAAGTGATCGCGTTATTTAATAAATTGAATGTGTAATGACCTTAAATCACGTAACAATGGCGCTTAATGTGTTTAGTAGGCTACTTACTACGGAAAGTAGGTAAGGTAGTCGTGTTAAATAAAAGCTAATAAACCAAAATAGGTGTAATAAACTATACCTACAGTTTAATCCTACTATAATCATACTAATATTATAAATGTGAAAGTTTGTGAGTGAGTGGGTGTGTGTGTGTGTTTGTTACTCTTTCACGCAAAAACTACTGAGCGGATTAAAAAAAGTTTACAGTAATATAGCAGTACATAGGCTACTTTTTATCTAGGTACCACGCGGGCGAAGCTGGGGCGAGCACGGGCACCTAATAAGGTCCAGTTGACCAATTCAAAATATACATTAGGTCAACTGGGCCCGTAGGGCTAGTTCGAGCGGGGCCAATCGACTAAAGAGCCATAATTCTTCTGTACGTGTGTTTGTCACCAACTCCTTAACTATTATTATTCTTTTCTATTAGGCTATTCATAGTTTTCATTAAAAATGAAACTAGTGTTTTTGAAGAGTCAACTTTGGAAAATAAATCTATCGAAAAAAGTTTCACCAATCGTGTTTCTGCCTATAATTTATCTAGATTATATCCTTAAGTTATCTTGTCATAGAAAACATAACTGTATGTTTTGTTTTTATTGAGAAAAAAACGATTGCATTCCTCAAAAACATTTATTACTCGTCTTATTGACAATTAATAAGACGAGTAATAAATGTTTTTGAGGAATGCAATCGTTTTTTTCTCAATAAAAACAAAACATACAGTTATGTTTTCTATGACAAGATAACTTAAGGATATAATCTAGATAAATTATAGGCAGAAACACGATTGGTGAAACTTTTTTCGTTGAACATTTGAAGTTGAAGTTGAACAGTTGAACATTTGAAAGGAAGTGATGTTTTGCATTTTTCGTGTTCTCGTGTTTTGTTTGGCTTTTTTCTGGTTTTATGTGTAGTAGGTAAAACTCAGTCTTAAAACACGAGTGTGAGCAAATCTTATATATAAATTAAAATTCTCGTGTCACAATGTTCGTTCCCGTACTCCTCCGAAAAGGCTTGACCGATTCTCATTAAATTTTGTGAGCATATTGAGTAGGTCTGAGAATCGGCCAACATCTATTTTTCATACCCCTAAGTGATAAGGATGGCGTAAGGATTGGGAAAAACGGAAAGTGCTTTTTTCTGTGGGATTATTGACATATGACAGGACAACGTCTGTCGGGACAGCTAGTTTAACTATACAATAATAGTTTTAAAATACCGATAAAAACAAATTACCGTTGCAGCAGAAGCTTCTTATGATCTGAGCACTGTCAGCATGATTTATTATTACACTATCACAAAGTTATCGAGGTTTCTTTTTAACCGAAAATTGGCACTAATTTATGGTTTCAGTACTAGAAAATACTACACAAATTACAACGGAAACGGCGAGCTATTTATGAATGGATAGAATCGTGAAAATATGAGTAGCTATGTGGTAGGTGCGTATGAATAAACGGTTAACTAAATATTGTGTTTTTTTTAAGGATATTCTTTTTAATTTTTTAATTTAAGTTTTAACTACTTAAATTTAATTAGTAACAGACACTGACAATACGTTATTATTTTTTTTGGTAATTAAAAACTAGTGTTGTATAGATGTGATTTTTAATCCAAAGGTCATCATATGGCAGCCATCAACGATATTTTATTCGCATTAACAAGTGCGTCATTTTGCAAAACAAAACAAAAATGCTAACTACCAAATGTGGGCATATGTCAAATATAATGTTTGGAAGTGCTAGACATCTTCAAAGGATCTAAGCGTCTGGAGATCTGAGAAGATGTCTACCGTACTGGGGATTACAGTCGTGATCCTATTTTTACTATTTTTAAGTGCGTAAAATAAAACATAGAAAGGGAATCAGTTAATCTTTTAAACGGCGATCATGATGGTCTTGCGACCAATCACGTATGAAATGCTAACTGCCGCAAAATGTAGGCAAATATAACGCTTGGACGTGCCTCTGACTACTCCCTGTAGTCACATTCAAGGATCTGAAAGTTGTCCGATTAGTTGCCTGGAGTTCGGAGAAGATTCTACATTGTCTATCGTAATCATTGAGCTTAATGTACTTACTACGTACTAGAGGAGCTATCCAAGCCAAATAAATTGCTCAATTTTCATTTATTAAAGCCAAAGTCCGCTTGCAGCGTAAAATAAATATTTATATGGCTAAACGAAACATTGAAACGTAAAGCGCTGACCGCTGAATGGCTTAAGTTACTTTCAATCAAAAAGGTCGTAAGCGCCACGAAAAACACGTTCGCGCGTCACAGGCGTTAGACTCGGACTGAGTCCACTGTGGTCCAGGGACCGCAAGGCGCACCGCAAATTATTACTTTGTGGTGTCATCTCTAGTACGTAGTACATTAAGCTCAATGAACGTAATTGGGATTACGTATTCTATTTTTCCTTATAATGTAGGCATGTCTGTCGAAGTTTCCAAGAAATCCTTCGAAGTTTCCAGAAAACTTTCAGAAGCTCTGGAAGCGTAGGAATAGTTAAATCCTAAAATAAACAAAAACCTGGTCTGTATCGCAAGTAACAGCCGTGTTGGCCGAGTGGGAGGTACCTCGACTTTCATTTCAAAGGTTCGTATCCCGGCGTGCATCAATGGATTTTTCTGTTCGAAAAAAATATTGCAACCTGTCACCTATGGAATGCTAACTAATTTAAAATGTGGGCATGTGCTAAATGTTTGAACATGCCTCTGACTACCCCCTTTAGACATCTTCAAAGGATTTAAGCGCTTGGAAATCTGAGAGGATGTCTACCGTACTTGGGGATTACAGTCGTGATCCCATTTATTTTATTTTTTTATTTATCGCGTGTTTACCTACCTATCAGAAACTAACACGTTGTTTTTATGCTAACATGTTATTGAAATTCAAAACTTACTCTAAACATACCTTGTTCGGGGAGTTCATAGACAGCTTCTAATTATTAATTCACTGTTTAAGGCGCTCCCAGTCGACGATTGTTTTTGTTCGAAACGAAAATAAAATACTTGTGAACAAGCCACATCTCCTATTTTATAATGTATAGTATATGTGAATAAAGATGTACCCATCTTTAATCACTTCGATAAATAATCCTACCGACCGCTGCAATGATGACAAACACACGTCCGCGCGTGGTCCGCCTTAGCTTTTCGAATAAATAATGATATAAATTATGTATAATTACTTATCAAAAATCTATTCTAATAGAATTGTAGATCTACATATTACCTATCTTTAACAATAAATCACAAGTTGATTTTAATAGTAGGTATATAAAATATTTCGATCATAAATTCTAAAACGTATCATTTTGAAATAATATCTTTATCGTGAAAAGTTTCTGCTATTATGTTTTCAGCTTAATAGAAATCTAGGTAGGAACCTGAAGTAATATACTTATAAAAATAGGAGATGTGGCTTGTTCAGAAGTATTTCTTTTTTCGTTTCGAAAAAGAGCAATCAGCGACTGGGAGCCTCTTAAGCTGCGTTCAAACTGACGCGACCAAAGTATGCACCGTCATAATTCTTCTGATCGTTCTGCTCTATCAAACTGACCAAGGTGTAAGTAATTCTCGCTTAAAAAGTATGCATGTCTTTAAGGTATTTATTAAAATGACCTCAGTATTTGTATTTTACACTAGCTGTCCCTACAGACGTAGTTTTTATTATAATAGATTACTAGTGTTGCCTGAAATAAATAATTATTATTATTATAATTGGCTTAACCAGTAGGTATCGATATAGGTAATCAGTGCCTAGAAGTTCATTCAAAAAATAAAGTCGCTGAATTGAGAACCTGCCCTTATTTTGAAGCTGGTTAAAAATGGATAGAGTCTATCGCAGGATGGTTACTAAATAGCAGTCTGCATAGGTGTAACCGAAGCTTTAAACTTAAAACCTCAAGATAGGATAACTTCGAAAACTCATTAGCGTTGGACTACCTCGAGCTAATAAACTCATCTCGACCAATAATGCCTGCAGGTATGAGACTAGAATTTTTACTTGATCTGCCAACCCCTTCAGCTTTTAAACATGCTCTTGGCATGATGGTTTCTATAGTTTAGATACCTGTTTCAAATAGAACAGACTTTAATTTATAAAAGTGATCAAGTGATTGTCGCCCCCGCAATGTAGGGTTTCGTAGTTTACACAGCTACTAACATTATAATATACTAGCGACCCGCCCCGACTTCGCACGGGTTTAATACATATAAACCTTCCTCCTGAATCACTCTATCTATTAAAAAAAACCGCATCAAAATCCGTTGTGTAGTTTTAAAGATATAAGCAAACATACATACAGACATACAGACGCGGGAAGCGGAAAGCGACTTTGCTTTATACTATGTAGTGATTGATTTTCAATGTAATAAATCGACTATTACTCGTAAACTTGTGAAGCCCACTTAACTGTGATAATTTTCCTTTTATCTTCATTATACGTACTACTACCGTGATTTTGATTTTTTTACACCTCCAATACCAATAGTTTAGCTTTTAGGAAGGAACATTCGACTGACACCCCACAATATCGCGTACGCTAGAAAAAAATCATCTCCATTTTAGGTAAGTAGAGGAGGTACCCATAAAAAAATTGTTTTCAAGATTTTATTCTAACACATTGTCGGTGTAACTAATATATATAATCATGCGAAATTACAGCTTTCTAGCATGAGGACTGAGGAGTCTCTGAGCTTAGTTGCGGACGGACGGACGGACGGACATGGCGAAACTATAAGGGTTTCTTGTAGACTACGAAACCCTAAAGAGTTAGCTGTCGAGATGCAGAACCACATCAAGCCATACGGATCTGTCATTAAGATCATAAGCACATCCCTGTGCAATGTAGAAAAAACCTACATAAATTTATAGGGGCTTGAAAGTAGGGATTGCAGAGGCATATACAAATATTACATACTAGCGACCCGCCCCGGCTTCGCACGGGTAGCATGTTATTATACATATAAACCTTCCTCCTGAATCACTCTATCTATTAAAAAAACCGCATCAAAATCCGTTGTGTAGTTTTAAAGATTTAAGCATACATAGGGATATAGGGACAGAGAAAACGACTTTGTTTTATACTATGTAGTGATGCCGCGTTGAGTGGGAGTTACCTCGACTTATCGAAGGAGTGGGTTCGAAAACCGGTCGAGAATGAAAGGATATTTCAATTCGAAATTTGAATGATCAATGTGAATTAACACGTGCTGGAAAGCGAAGCAGTAATGCTATCGCCGCTTATAAGAATACTTAACTAGTTTCCTCACGAAGTTTTTCTTCAATACTTTAAGCACGTGTTAATGCGACTATAAATTTTTCAAATTGAAAAATCTATAGATCACGTATTCATGAGTCACGTGTGGAATGCTAACTACTGTAAAACGTGGGCAATGTGGGCAATGGGCATGCCTCTGACTACTCCCATTAGACACATTGTCTAAAGATCTGAAAGGATGTCGAGAAAGTATACTCGTATTACATTTTTTTTTCTGTATTATTTTGCCGATAAATTTTATTTACCTAGAACCCATCGCAAGATCAAGAAGAAGCAAAAAGAAGAAGATCACCATCACACATAAAAAAAAAAAATATATATATTTGTTATTTTTTAAGTCGAATAGAGAATCTCCTCTTTTTTCTTTTGTTAAAAATCAAAGAAATCACTACTCAGCAGTTGCCTTGTCGAGTTTACACTCGCAAGAAGAAATTCATTGTCATGTTTAAATAGATAGAGTGATTCAAGAGGAAGGTTTATATGTATAATACATGCATAATATAGTAAAGAAACACTGATAATTTTAGAGGTTTCTAATGTGATGTCGTAAATAAACACATTTTTTTGCACTTACATTGCAAAACCCCACGAGATATATCAAAATATTGTACACCTTAAAAACGTCTACAAAAAAGTCCGCGATGGTATTAGAAATGTCTTACGCACAGCGAAGCGGGCACGGGTCAGCTAGTTTCATATAAAACAGTGGTAGGTAGTTTTAATTAATTTTATTATACACGCTATTGCGTGTGAGTAACAAATATAACTACTCGATATAATTACTCAACAGTCATTATACTCGTACCTTTATAATTATATATCATAGTCTTTTTCCGCACTAGACTTTTCTTGTATGGTATGGTTCTCCATGGTTTATTTATTTATCTATTTATTAAAATGAACTGCCAACAGCCTTTATATGACGAGAAATACATTTTTTTAATGCATGCAGAATAGTTTTTTCTCAATAACCGCTAAACATACAGTTTTGTTAACCTAACTCAGAACACGACTGGTGAAATTTATCTCTATAGATTTATCTTCCAAAGTTGGAAAACACTATTTACATTTTTACTGGAAACTATGTTAAGCTAAACAGATATTTTTCTATGAAATTCATTAGATAATCATACTAGCTACACAAATAGAAGACAGTTCCTTTTTAAGATTGATGGATTTCTAGATAATGCGGTTTTATCATTTTTTCCGTCTTATCCGGATAGTCTCAAACCAAACAAAAAAAATTTAAAGAAATTTCATCTTAGGTTATGTGGTATGTGAACAATCACAACGTTGGCAACTTTATGAACTACTAATGAGATCAAAAAATTCCTAATTTAGTTTTACATTATTAATAAAATATAAAAAAAAAGGATCACGACTGTAATCCCCTAGTACGGTAGACATCCTTTCAGATCTCCAGAAGCTTAGATCCTTTGAAGATGTCTAGTGGGGGTAGTCAGAGGCACGACAGGTTGCAAGCCCATCGCCGCTAAAATATATTTACTATAATTATAGACTATAAAATAAAATGGTTTGACGGGTTCATACGACATCATAGGTATCAGAAACGAGCACTATGGTACCACAAGAAATGCTTGCCCATCGTGAAAACATTTTGTCCTATCTATCACCTCTAGGTATCTTATAATTGGAAACGATAAACAGTTTTCGTAGGTATTAGTACTAATGGTTTGTTTTCACACGAAAGAGATCCAATATAAAGTGAATGGCAGCCGATTTTTCGAAAACTATGAATTGAGTTTCGCTGGCTTAATCGTGCAAGCACTATAAATTCTGAAGTACCTTCTAAGGAAACTTGTAGGTAAATACGTACCTGCTGGACTTTATTACCAACCACTCTACAGTACAATTAAAGTGCAATGCTCTAGATCATGCATAATAAAAAGCCAACTTCGAAAAACCCCGACATCAAGAACGTATCTTCTGACGTCAATAAATACTCGTCATGTTAGGACGTCATTCCTGTCACGTCACGTCATCCGTCCCGTCATGCTAAGTCATCCGCGCGACTGACGAGACTGCTCGGCTCTTAGATCATTTGTGGGCCGGATTGGTCACTCCAAGGTGTTTCTGCTCAGATTTTACCCCCTCAATACTTGTACATTAGACGGGTTGTTTGTTATTCGTTTTGTTCATAGCACAAAAATAATGGTATGTAGTTCGGGTAAAACAATGCAAGATTTTTTTATATAGCTAATAATTGCTAGACTTTTTTGGATGTCAGCTCAAAGTCGTGTAAGTAGGTATTTTTAGCACGTCATGTACATTTACTTTAGTTCATGTCTTCGAGGTACACCCTGTAGGATTTAGAATCTAAAGTTTAGAGCTATCTGAAGTATCTCATCTCACAGTTATTGCCATGTTCTGGTATTCTAAGTAAAAATACCTATAGGTACCTCTTTAGTTGCGACTTTTTCCACCCTCTTGCTACCGACTAACCAAAAAAAGGCGTGAGAGCGGTGCGGCTGTGGTGCTAAAGCAACCCCTTGTGCAACCAGGGTGTAGCGAGTGCGCCGACAAAGAATGAACACCTACAATGAGTGCCACCCGTCGCAAAGCGTCTGGCGGCATGCCTTGATTGAGTGTAATTGCGAAATGGAAGTCTAAATAAAAATGCACTAGTAATTTGATTTACGGTAGAAGCAAATTGTGTGTTTCTGTCGTAAAATAAATAATGTTATAAGTTCATAGTAAATAAGCATGATAGATTAATTTCGCCTATATTTTCGCCACGAACTCGTTTTATAACAGAATGTAAAACATACCTACAAAGAATATTAATATTATAAGCTAAGTTCGATATCGGCATACTAACCTAACTAATACCAATTTAAAAAAGCCGGCCAAGAGCGTGATTTATCCACGACCCCACACCGTGCATACACGAAAAAAAACATCCCTTCTTTTTTAGGGGAGGTACCCTAAAAATGATATTCAAGATTTTATTATAACACTTTGTCGGCGTGACCAATATGTATAACTCCTTTTTTTCCTAGAAATATTTTTTACACTCTAAAATTTCACGGAGAATCCAAAGATATATAGATGTCTATACCTTTTCATGCAAAATAACGAGATATAGGTGAAATAGTGCATGTAGGGCGTGACGGCGGCGTGTCGGGGCGTGGATCCATATGGTCTCGTGCCACGCACGGATTTCGGATGTTTAGATGCCTTGCCATGCGAGGGGATAATATTATTCATGCCAAATAACAGCTTTCTAGCACTAAGGGTCTGAGCTAAGCTGTGGACGAACGAAAATGGCGAAACTATAAGGTTTTCTTGTAGACTACAAAACTCTAAAATGTTTCGTTTCCTTTTTCGACCTCCGTGCAATATAGCGCCGACGCCTTCTCTCAAACTAATTTACCAATTGAAGGCTTTCCTTGTTGACTTACCGAAATTGCTTTGTCGTGATGAGCTTGTGATTTTATTTATAAAGCTTATATTCTCCTTCTAATTTTCTTCTCCTAAAAATCTCTTTCAATGCACACTCGGGGCCATCAAACGAGCGCTTAAAAAAAAAATTTTTTAGTAACCAAACAGATAGGTAACTGTACTGTAACAAGTTCTTAAAATAAATATGATCACTGTAACCCCCAAGTACGGTAGACATCCTATCAGATCTCCAGGCGCTTAGATCATTTGAATATGTCTAGAGTATTCCATCGTTTGTATTCCATACCTGACAGGTTGCAAGCCTATCGCCGCTTATAAGAATACTAACTGGTTTCCTCTCGATGTTTTCCTTCACAGTTTTGAACACGAGTTTTGATGTGCATATAATTTTTTGTTATGAAAAATCCTATGATGCAAGCCGGGTTTCGAACCCACGTCCTTCGAAAGGAATGTCGAGGTACCTCCCACTTGGCCATTACAGCTTTTTTCATGGGTTATAGTGTGTACGCACAACACGGTCTACACTTTCGCCGTTTCAACGATCTGCTGCGAGCCGCTCGCGACATGCACATGTACAAACCATGGTTTTTGGTAACAGTCAAGTTACTGTTGAACTTTGGTAACGGTTACAGTAACGGCTCGCTAGTAAGTACTCGGCTTTAGTAGATTATGAAGCGTGTAGCTTGCCTTCTTGATCTCGGAAGATCGTCTAAGTTAAGCTCTTAGTACCACTAGGCATTAATAACATTATACTAAGCAAAGCTTGTACTTACTATGGAAACTACATAACTGGTAGACTACTTGTTTTACAACTATTGAATAAAATATGTACGTCATGATGCAAGTTGATTTTTTTCACAAAAACCGGCCAAGTGCGAGTCGGACTCGCGCACGAAGGGTTCCGTACCATTATCTATAAAAACGGCAAAAAAAAATCATGTTTGTTGTATGGGAGCCCCCTTTAAATATATATTTTATTCTGTTTTTAGTATTTGTTGTTAAAGCAGCAACAGAAATACATAATCTGTGAAAATTTCAACAGTCTAGCTATCACGGTTTATGAGATACAGCCCTGTGACAGACAGACGGACAGACAGACGGACAGACAGACAGACAGACGGACAGACGGACAGCGAAGTCTTAGTAATAGGGTCCCGTTTTTACCCTTTGGGTACGGAACCCTAATAATATAAAAAATAACAATCTGTCTGCAACTTTTCGAAAAAAAAATTGGATTTGGGATTTTATTTATTTTATTCAGATCCTATAAGATATTTATAGGGGATAGTCAGAGGCACATCCAAACATAACATATGGCACATGCCCACATTTTGCAGTAGTTTGCATTCCATACGTGACAGGTTGCAAGTCCATCGCCGCTTATAAGAATATTAAAAGCCCCGTTAAAATAAACTTTACCAAAAAGCTTTTTTTAGGGTTCCGTACCTAAAGGATAAAAACGGGACCCTATTACTATGCTGTCCGTCTGTCCGTCTGTCCGTCTGTCCGTCTGTCCGTCTGTCCGTCTGTCCGTCTGTCACAGGGCTGTATCTCATGACCGAGATAGCTAGACTTCTTAAATTTTTACAGATGCTGTATTTCTGTTGCTGCTATAACAACAAATACTAAAAACAGAATTAAATAAATATTTAAGTGGAGCTCCCATATTACAAACTTATTTTTTTTATTGTTTTTATAGATAATGGAACCCTTCGTGCGCGAGTCCGACTCGCACTTGGCCGGCTTTTAAGTTTTTTCTTATTTACGTCATTTAGGTACAACTATCATTATCCACCATCACAATATCCGTCATAATGTGGTCATAGACATTTTGCAATATATATAGTGGTTTATGATAAAACATGAAATCCGTTCTGATTTTCCTCAAATAGAGTTTCATTTACGTATTTCCACCAATGAAAATTCGAATCATCTTTAATTATTGAAAACCAGAAAGCGAGCATTGCAATCTGTCTACCACACCTCACTGTATTCGGAAATTGAATGCAGCTGCGAGAATTTCAAATTTCGGCTGATTGGATAACTCACACCGGGATATTGCAAACTGTCACCAAAATATACCTAACAGTTCAGGTGAAAGAAAATGTCGTGAGGAAACCAGTTAGTCACTACATAGTATAAAGCAAAGTCGCTTTCCGCTTCCCGCGTCTGTATGTCTGTATGTATGTTTGCTTATATCTTTAAAACTACACAACGGATTTTGATGCGGTTTTTTTTAATAGATAGAGTGATTCAGGAGGAAGGTTTATATGTATTAAACCCGTGCGAAGCCGGGGCGGGTCGCTAGTATTCTTATAAACGGCGATGGGCTTGCAACCTGTCACGTATGGAATGCTAACTACTGCAAAATGTGGGCATGAGCCAAATCTATCTATCTAAATCGCAATCTAAGCGTTTGGAGATCTGAGAGGATGTCTACTGTACTTGGGGATAACAGTCGTGAAGTCGTGATGCTATTTTTTTTTTTAGTTAGTTATTAATGTATTCAGGCTTCAGTGTAGTTATGCACTGATATTTAATTAAATTTGCAGTAAATATAACTGCATTTTATGTCAATAAAAACCGGCTAAGTGCGAGTCGGACTTACGCACGAAGGGTTCCGTAACACTCAATATAAAAAATGAAAAAAAAATTGTATGGGAGCCCCACTTAAATATTTATTATATTCTATTTTTTGTTATAGCAGCAACAGAAACACATAACATGTGAAAAATTAAACTGTCTAGCAATCACGGTTCATGAGATACAGCCTTGTGACAGTCGACTGACAAACGGACAGACGGACAGCAAAGTCTTAGTAATAGGTCCCGTTTTCACCTTTTGGGTACGGAACCCTAAAAATGAGTAACGAGTTAGAAAATACTAGGGTAATATACGAATGCATAATTATCATATATTAACGAGACTGCATTTTATAATGAGGTGCAAAGTGCTCATCGTATTCAGCGAAGTCAGCTAAGAGTCAGCCAATCAGAAAAGTTAAGTACCCTCCTCTCGGTCTCAACAAATGAATTAAAAATGCTCCATCTGCGTGACCTAGGTGGCCTAATTAGCGTCACATTCTTATAAAAATAAATAAATAAATAGGATCACGACTGTAATCCACAAGTATAGTAGACATCCTCTCAGATCTCCAGACGCTTAGATCCTTTGAAGATGTCTAGTGGGGGTAGTCAGAGGCACGTCCAAACATTATATTTGGCACATGCCTACATTTTGCAGTAGTTAGCATTCCATACGTGACAGGTTGCAAGCCCATCGCCGCTTATAAGAACACTAACTGGTTTCCTCACGATGTTTTCCTTCACCGTTGTAAGCACGTGTTTTTGATGCGCATATAAATTTTCGAACAGAAAAATCCATTGATGCACGCCGGGATTCGAACCCACGACCTACAGATTGAAAGTCGAGGTATATCCCACTCGGCCAACACGATTTTTTTAGCCACATACTTGTAGCTCATTTTTAAGTCCATCGTTGTACTGATTGTATTTAATTTCATTGTCATATTTATTATATAGTGCGTAGTATGATAGTGCTTTTCTAAATTTTATTTAATTATCACTCGGAAATGGATTGCAATAAGTTTTTTTTGAAACATATTTTTCAATGACAAGCTTTTGTAAAATCAACTATCGAGCACCAGCTTGCTATCACCTGTCACATCCTATAACATTTGTCATCGGAACTTGACAAGAATGCGAAGTTTTTACTCAATCGAAGTATTTACTAAGAAGTTCAGTTGTGAGTGACTGTTGAACAGCTCCTGACTCTACTATCAGATCAGCTCGCTGTCACCACATTATTGCATTGTCACCGAAGATACAAGTATGCTAAATTTCAGCTCCATCGGTTGAAAATAACTGCTTCAAAATTGAGTTAACATAGTTACATACATACATACATTGCAAGTTAAATAAAAGCTTGTAAAAACAACTTTTTCCATTATTCGATTATCATCGTCTGACGACACGATAATTGTGCAATCACAATAAACAAAATTGTTTTAAAACTTCTCAAAAATGAATGCAGAGTCATTAAACGCGTTTGATGAAGGAAACGGATTCAGACCAGACGGGGTCATCACAGCTTCCTGCTGCAATCTCATTAAACAGTACTGCCGATAAAAGTAGGCCGACTCACGTAAAACCTCATTTTTAGGGTTCCGTATCCAAAGGGAACGTAACAAAATGGAACCCTATTACTAAGACTTCGCTGTCCGTCTGTCTATCACAGGGCTGTGTCTCATGAACCGTGATAACTAGATAGTTGAAATTTTCACAGATGATGTATTTCTGTTGCCGCTATAACAACATATACTAAATACAGAATAAAATAAATATTTAAGTGGGATTCTCAAACAACAAAGGTGTTTAGTTGCCGTTTTTAATAGATAATGGTACGGAACCCTTCTTGCGCGAGTCCGACTCGCACTTGGCCGTCTTTTTTATTTATTGTTTCTTTTTTATATTTGTGTATCTCAACAATTCTAATAAGTAACGCAAAACTTTTTTCAATAAATAAGAACCGTTTATTAAAATATGAAGCTTTTAAAGAAGTTATTTCTGAAGAGTTTTTATTCTAAATAAACAACAAAACACATGACAAGCTCCAAATTGTGGTTTAAGATGTTTATTTCTCAAAGAACGAAGTTTACTTATAAAGAATACAATATTTTAACAGAAGTACATAGTGTACTGGATGAAGTCCAATATTGCAACAGTTACATAGTTCCTAGTTAAGGTGATAAGTGAAATTTTTGACTTTTTGTATGGGCTGAGTCTACCCGGATAAGACGGAAAAGGTGATAAAACTTCATTATCTTGAAAAGCATCAGACTTAAAAAGAAACTGGCAGTAATTTACTTAGCTAGTATGATTATTTAACAAATTATATAAAAATGATCTGTTTAGCTATTCATAGTTTTAATTAAAAACGACTTTGGAACATACATTTATCGAGAAAAGTTTCACCAATCGTGTTTCTGTCTGTAATTTATCTAGATTATATCCCTAAGTTATCTTTGTAATAAAAAACAAAACTGTATGTCTTGCGGTTATTGAGAAAAAACGATTCTGCTCTATAATCTGTATAATCAAACTGTGGGCAGATACAGTTCAACTAAGTTGGACAAATTTATTTTTCATCCCACCATCTCGGAAAGAGTATTTTTGCTCTTCAATATCTGTGTGCAAAAGCCGTTTTTATTCTCTAGAGGATAAAGTAAATTGAATTTAGAAAATCGTGTGCACTAAGTTTGTGAATTAAAAAAATCATTAAACCTATTTACTGCTACCTCTATGGTGCCGAATATATCATACAACTTTTTTTTAATTTGTTAAAAACTTAGACTCGGAACCTTCTTGGTGTTCTTTTTTCAATTTGCTTTGTACGCGGTTCTTTACGCGGCATTTTTTCACGTCCTTATTAAGATTATTCTGTAATACTTAGGTACCTGTCATAATGTAGTAGTTAATACCTAAACTGAAATAAAAGTACCTATCTTGTGATTGTAAACGTTTTTTTTTTTGCATTTAGTCATTTCCTCGCTGAGGTGGAATGAAAAGTTACGTGTTGCACTCGAGTGCAAAGATTTTTCACCTCGTGCTCTTTTGATTCTCTCGCTAACGCTCAGGATTCTAATTTTGAATCAAGAGCGGAATCCTTCGCTTGCTCGGTCATCAAAATTGAACACGCGGTTAAAAAGCAACTTTGCACTCTTGTATAACAAATAACTATTATTACATAAGTACTTTTAGTATTCCGAAGTACAACAAGGAACACGTGGACAGGCCAACTCGGCCAACCCGCAAGCCGTGTTGGCCGAGTGGGAGGTACCTTGACTTTCATTTCGAAGGTCGTGGGTTCGAATCCCGGCGTGCATCAATGGATTTTACTATTCGTAAAATTTATATGCGCATAAAACACGTGTTCATAACGGTGAAGGAAAACATCGTAAGGAAAACAGTTAGTATTCTTATAAGCGGCGATGGGCTTGCAACCTGTCACGTATGGAATGCCAACTACTGAAAAATGTGGGCATGTGCCAAATGTTCTGTTTGGACGTGCCTCTGACTACCCCCTCTAGACATCTTCAAAGGATCTAAGCACCTGGAGATATAAGAGAATGTCTACCGTAATTGGGGATTACAATCGTGATTCTATTATTTTTATTTTTTTTACATACGTACTCAAATTCAGAAAAGTTTACATTGTTAATAAGATGGACGTCATAAACAATAGTTATGTTCATGTTGCTCTTTATTGTATTCAAAACTCTTCTTGGATTAGTCAATATAATTTAAAATGATGTTCATGATATGTCCAAACTACACAACACTTCAGATTTATAGGTGGGTACGTTTTGTAACGATAAAACTTCTCCCCCATTCACTAGACATTAGTCGCTTCTTTCGGTCGTTTAGTTTTCCACCTCATTATGTAACCTTAATACATAGGGTAATAGGCGAGTACCAAAAGTAAAAATAATGGCATAAAAACTTAACGCGAACAAAAAACATGTTTTTCCTTATTTCCACGTATTTTACTAAATACAAACAGCGATTGAACAGAGTTGAAGTTTGTAATTTTTGATTTAATTTTTTTTAAGCTATTGCATAGCTTCTATCGCGGGCCTTGAGCGTGGAGACCGAATCCAGAAATTTCGTAACGAAAATTTTACGACGTATTGCGTGAGTGTGAGTGTTAGAGTGATTTTCGCATTCCAGCGCCATCTAGTTTAATTTGATGTTATTACGTTATTATAAGTACCTACTTTTCGCGGTCTCATGCGAGGCGACCGCTCGGAGTTTGAGAGGTAAGATGAAAGATGTTTGCAATTCCGCTGGCAGGTGGCGCTATTTTACTACTATCGGTAAAGTAAGTCGGTTAATAGGTGGTACTTCACATGATCGACTAAAAAGTTTGAAATTGAATTATTGAATTCATGTAGTTAGGTAAATAGGTACTTAATTTCAAATTAATTTCTTGTTCAAATCCTGGCCGTGCATCAATGGATATTTCTGTTCGTAAAATGTATATGCGCGTTACACGTGTTTATAACGGTGAAGGAAAACATCGTGAGGAAACCTGTTAGTATTCTTGAAAGCGGCGACGGGCTTGCAACCTGTTACGTGTGGAATGCTACGTAGTTAGGTAAATAGGTAGGTTAAAGATTTTGACATCTATCGATGAATAGCAGAACTTTTAATGACTTTTTGAAATATCACGCTTGTCTCTCTAGTTTAGCAACTCGCCAATAGGTGGCATTGGTTGTATCGGCGTTACTGCGCATGCCTAATCCCCCTCTTCCCCCGCAATCTAGGGATGTCGGAAATGCAATATAGTATCGATATATATAGGTATCGATATTTTTAAAAATATCAATATCGATATCGATATTTGTATTATTTTTATTTTAAAATATCGATATATCGGTACAATATGACCTATCATATCTAATCTACTTCAGTCATCTTAGGTACATTACTAGATAAATAATAATAATAATAAATAGACATCATTTTTAATAAATCAAGAACAACGATAAAAAATAATAATTATTTATTACCTAAACAAATACACAAGACATGTATCATGTGTCAGTTCAGTTCAGTATGTCTAAATACAGAGTTGCCCATTTAAAAACCAACCTAAGTACCAAATTAAAAAGATGAGTCGACCAAATAAACACAAAAGGAAATATCGTTTTTGATACAATTTCGATATTGGATATTTGACATCGATATATCGATATATTGAACTGAAAATATCGATATATCAATGTATCGATATTTAATTGACAAGCCTACCGCAATCTGGTGACTTATGCGTGCATTTATTAATGAAGAAAGTCACGAAAAAATGGTCAAAGAAAATGAGTGAGTACTCTATATACATACATTTTATTATTATTATTATCACAAATGCTAACCAGATTATGTATTTGTATTGCTGCTCTAACAACAAATACTAAAATCAGAATAAAATAAATATATTTTAAGTCATACAACAAACGTGATTTTCGCATTTTAGCGCCAGCTAGTTTCATTTGATGATACTACGTTATTATAGGTGCTTTTCGGTCTCATGCGAACGCTCGGGGTTTGAGAGGTAAGATGACGGGGTTTGAGAGGTTCGCAATTCCGCTGGCAGGTGGCGCTATTTTACCACTATCGGTAAATAGGTGGTACTTCACAGACATGATCGACTAAAAAGTTTGAAATTGAATTATTGAATTCATGTAGTTAGGTAAATATCGAATCCTGGCCGTGCATCAATGGATATTTCTGTTCGAAAAATGTATATGCGCGTTACACGTGTTTATAACGGTGAAGGAAAACATCGTGAGGAAACCTGTTAGTATTCTTGAAAGCGGCAACGGGCTTGCAACCTGTTACGTGTGGAATGCTAAAATAAATAATTATAATTACATAAGTTGATAAAAAATGTTATGCAATAGCTTTACCGCGGCAGTCTCCGAGTGCCACACGTCTTTTTTTTCAGATTTTTGGAGTACAATTCGTACAATTCCATAGAATTGTAACTGCATTTAAATCATCCCTTAACCACATATGGGTCCGGCTGCGAAGTATCACACTTTATATCACGTGCGCGTCCACGTTACACCGCAAACGCGGCGTCCGTCATCACAGCGTGAGTAGGTAACGAAATGTAAAATACCTGTACTTAAGATAAAGGTATATAAGGTCTGTTGTTTATGATTAGGTACGTACATAACTGTTTACCCGGCGACCGTAATCCTAAAACAATAAACTAGATGGATAAAGACCTCACGTAGATGACTGTGACAATATAGGATCATGACCTAATATTAATAAGGGTTACTATCATTAGGTGAACCATTAAACTAATGATATAAGGCCTAGCGTTTCCTTGTTTGGTTACTTAAGGAAGAGCTCTGACAGTAAATTCTCTGTTACTTCTCAAGTAAGAAGAGGTTATCAAAGGTTATCAAAGGTTATCAATTATTAAACATATAGATAACTGATAGTTTTTGTTTCATTTAAAAAAATACCTAATACGTATGTACTCGCAATAAAGATCTCGAGGTTGTCGATGATTATTTTATGTGTTTTAATTGTATAATTTTTAAGAAAATGTCACTATTTACTTGTATTCTGTATATAGGTATATACAGAATATAGGTAAGATAAATAGTACTAAATAGAGAAATTTTCTTTAATATAAGAATATTAAAGAAAATGATTAATATAGTAGGCTATATTAATTATAGGAAAAATTATGGATCCTTACTAAAACTACAATAATATAACCCAAGGTGTTAATTTTTTTTGTCATAAAATGTCTTTCATCGCATATGCTGCGGAAACTATTGAAGATAGAACATAAAAATGTTCTACAATATTAGAGAACATATCAATATCTACAAAAAACATTGCAATACTATATATCCAACTATTGTAGTTATGTCACTATAACCACTTTTTACATTTTAAAAGTTAATAAAAAAGCTGACCAATATCAGACCATGATAACTATACCTTCGTATTAATCCTTATCCAAATAAATCATTTCATATTCAAAACTGTTTCAATACCAATAGAAAACTTTTTGAATTACTCAAATCGGACATTCCATTCAGAAGATATTACGATCGAAACAAAACTAAGCGCCGCAACCCGCGTCGCGGTCGCGGTCGTCCCGGGGTGTGACGTCATAGTGTGAGCGCGCGTAATCTTAGAAATTCAAAAAAGTGCTTCAACTTCTCTTCGTTATAACTTCGGAAATACTGCATGTATTAAAGTGAAATAAAAACTCATGTAATGTACATGAGCTACGCTCCGATTTTAGGTGTATTTGATAGTAATATTTTGACCCAGTTGTGTTCTCCATTCCATGAATTTTATAAGAAACAAGAAGTCACGTTGCTATACGTCCAAAGTTAATTTACCGTTGGTTGGACAAATAAAATTCCTGGGAATATTAATTTATCGCAGAGATGATTTTCCTGGAACTCCAAGGAGCCTCTGGACTTTACATGTACCTACCGATCCTTGATCCTATTTAAATCCTTGAACATATCTTAAAGGGGGATAGTCAGAGTAGGTCCAAATTCATTAGTGACCTAGCTAGTCATAGTGCCAGTGTTTTTACCCTACTTTGTCTGAGCGGTGGAAAATTTACCAGTCATTGAAGCTCCATGTGAGTGGTCTCGTCGTGGTCTTACTACTATAACTTACTAAGTCTTACTATTATAAATCCAAAAGTTTGAGAGGATATTGAACTTAAAATATAGGCACATAGCCTATGTTTTGGTATACAAAACTGTCTTATTTTTATCCAAATATTACTGGAAAACCGAAGAGATAGCCACGATCAAAAGACAACGAGTTTAAAACTAGTAGGTAGGTACATAGTCTATAGCAGGACGATAAGACGGCGCAAATGTCTATTGAAACTAAACTAGAATTACAAAATGTTCATTAAACCCGGAATAATCCTTAACAAGATAGTGAAAAAACAATTAAAATTGGACTTGTGTATCGGAGTAATCGATGTACCGGTGGTGTGAGAACCTTCTCCTTTCTTTGGAATCGCTTAATAAAATGAAATGAGATCTTAGTTCTGAGTTTGCGAGCCCGCGCCCAGTTCACACTTAACCAATTATAGTTATTCTAAAAGTTTTTATTGCAATGAATAAAATACCTGCTAGAACTGTTTAAATTTAATGAAGGTCTGAGTTTTTTATATAATACTAGCTGACCCGTGCCCGCTTCGCTGGGCGACAGATAGTTTCACATCTGGTTTTCCAATCTTCAAAATAAATTGTAGCTTATATGTTGCCGAGGACTAATAGCTACATAACAAAAATTAAATAATCAAAATCCGTCCAGTAGTTTTTGCGTGAAAGCCGGACAACAGACAGACAGACAAACAAAAATTTCAAAATGTTTTGTTTTTTGGTTTGTGTCACTTGTGTAAAGGCCCCTAGGAGTATTTTTTTTAGTTTTTATTTAATGTACAGAATTGAACCCTTCTACAATTTTATTATATGTATAGATTTAAAATGAAAATTCTATTACAATCTTTTTCCAAAGCTTTTAAATGTTAATATTACAATTCCTTTCAATTGCTATGTCATAGCTGTTCCTTTATAAAACCGTTGATACATATTTAAACAGAGCGCAGACTACAAAGGCAAATTAATATAGTAGACTCGGAATAGCTAATTAGTAGGTAAATAATCATAGTTATGATGAAAATGGATATAGTTGGAGACTCGAGGTAAGCATGTTGTCAGTCTTCCCCTGTTTAACGTAAGACAACATTATTGAGCGTATTTTCAGCTCGTTTAACATAAGAAAATTTATCACAGTTTATTATAAATACGCAACACGAGCTAAAAACACCTACGCCTGATACCGTCCACACTGCGACCGTGCTAAGCACGCAGTGTGGACACATGCGTATGTATATTCAGCGATCGTTATGTCATACGTTCCGCACAAATATATTACAAGCACGTATTTTTATCTGCCTAATCGTTTTTATCCTGCTAGCTGACCCGACAGACGTTATCAAGTCTGAATCTCAATAATCCAATAGCTTGAAAATGCTTGTAATTTTTTAGGTTAATCAAAAAGTCTATCAAAAATAGCACAATTTCTGTTTATGTTCT
Source organism: Hydriomena furcata (assembly GCA_912999785.1). Classification (NCBI taxonomy): domain Eukaryota; kingdom Metazoa; phylum Arthropoda; class Insecta; order Lepidoptera; family Geometridae; genus Hydriomena; species Hydriomena furcata. The sequence goes on from OU538821.1 coordinate 11,058,180, forward strand.
TTAGATGATTATGATTTTGTTCTGCTACCACGCATGTACGAGTATCTCCTTTTAAGGGGCTGTATGTCGACGATTGCTCTTTTTCGAAACGAAAAAAGAAATACTTCTGAACAAGCCACATCTCCTATTTTTATAAGTATATTACTTCAGGTCCCTACCTAGATTTATATTAGCATAATAGCAGAAACTTTTCACGATAAAGATATTATTTCAAAATGATACGTTTTAGAATTTATGATCGAAATATTTTGATACCTACTATTAAAATCAACTTGTGATTTATTGTTAAAGATAGGTAATATATAGATCTAGATTTCTATTAGAATAGATTTTTGATAAGTAATTATACAAAATTTATATCATTAATTTATTCGAAAAGCAAAGGCGGACCACGCGCCGACGTATGTTTGTCGTCATTGCAGCGGTCGGTAGGATTATTTATCGAAGTGATTAAAGATGGGTACATCTTTATTCACATATACTATACATTATAAAATAGGAGATGTGGCTTGTTCAGAAGTATTTCTTTTTTCGTTTCGAACAAAAACAATCGTCGACAGGGAGCGCCTTAAAGAAAAAACACCAAAAGTAACTACAAGAACATACCTAATGTACCTAAAGTACCTACCACTTCAATAATGAATATACATCAGTGGTGGATTTACCACCAGACTGAGTAGGCTGGAACCTAGGGCGGTTTTTAGGGGCGGAAAATTTAGGTTATTTTTTTTAAACAAGATATTTATTTTAGCCTTTATCGTCCCACTGCAGGACGATAAAGGCTAAAATCAAAATCCGTCGATAAAGGCTAAAATCAAAGATGCCTCCCTCCTTTCCTCCCACACATCTCGATCTCTAGCTAAATTTGGCCAATCACTTGATTTTCCCAAATGTCTTACAGGAATTTAAAAAAAACTATTATAATTTATTAGGTCCACGCACACCATTCAACATTTCAACACTTAAATTTTTAACTTTTTTAAATAGATTGTAAAAATAATCTAGGTGGGAGGGAGGGAGGGGGGTGTAATAGCCTACTGGCAGCAAATGAGTAAATCTGCTTCACTATGGAGTAGAGAGCCAAACAAATAAAGGTTCTCAATATCTGGCCTCTCAAAGTAATACATATTTCATACACTCAAATATATTAAGTTTGAAAAATATATGATTATAATAATAAAACCGGCCAAGCGCGAGTCGGACTCGCGCACGAAGGGTTCCGTACCATTATCTATACAAAACGGCAAAAAACACGTTTGTTGTATGGATGACCCACTTAAATATTTATTTTAATCTGTTTTTAGTATTTGTTGTTATAGAGACAACAGAAATACATCATCTGTGAAGATACAACTGTCTAGCTATCACGGTTTATGAGATACAGCCCTGTGACAGACAGACGGACACACGGACAGCGAAGTCTTAGTAATAGAGTCTTAGTACTTAGTTTTTACCCTTTGGGTACGGAACCCTAAAAATAAAATCAATCAACTCAATACTCAATCTAATCTCCATGGATTGGTCTCGTCGTTGTTGTCTGGAAACAGCAGAGATATAAAAGCATTACCTACTTATTTATATAAAACTCTAGCGTTACTTACTGACTGATTATATGAACGCACAGGCTAAACCACTGTTGCTAGAAACATGAAATTTGGAGGGTGTATTCTTTTTGTTGTGTAGGGGTGCACTAAGAAAGGAATTTCCCAAAATTCTACATCAAAGAGGTTGCAAGTATGTTCGAAAATAACATCACGTAAACGAGTTGCGAGTTTGTCCACTAGTCTAGATATGATAAAATAATATCAACAAAAACCTGTATACCCTATTTTTTGCTAGCGACCGCATATAATTTACCCATATTAAAATTATATTACTCAGTCTGTTTTTGTATCCGAAATTTACTCGAAAACTCTGGAACTAGTTAGAAACTGGAATAACTGATAGCTTACAGTATAATTTATTATTAGAAATTATAAAAGAAAGCTTATTTATTCCACGCGAGAAAAGTCGCACACGCGTACAGCTACTGTAAGTAATAATATTACATTGTAATTTACCAAAAATCATTCAAACGGATAAAGGGTCGTGAACTGTCTGTGACTACCTCCTTCGAATACATTTAGAATTTATGAGGTGACCAAACAAAAATACACTTTACTCGCTAACTTTAAAGGGCTTCACACACAGCAGCTATAAATTATAACACGATAAATCATAATCACTACATAGTATAAAGCAAAGTCGCTTTCCGCTTCCCGCGTCTGTATGTCTGTATGTATGTTTGCTTATATCTTTAAAACTACACAACGGATTTTTTAATAAACAGAGTGATTCAAGAGGAAGTTTTATATGTATAATACATGCATAATATAGTAGAGAAACACTGATAATTTTAGATGTTTCTAATGTGATGTCGTAAATAAACACATTTTTTTGCGCTTACATTGCAAATGCTGGCTGAACCCCACGAGATATATCAAAATAATGTACTACAGTATTGTATACCTTAAAAACGTCTACAAAAAAGTCCACGATGGTATTAGAAATGTCTTACGCACAGCGAAGCGGGCACGGGTCAGATAGTAATATATATTTCCATAGAAATCGTCAAGAGACCACAAACGACAGCTACAATATACATTTTTACATCTTCGATACAGAGCGATATGAAAACATAATTTTTTTCGATACATCTTAATACATTTCCGTATAATGGAATGAAGGGAAAGATACATTTCATTTCCTGTTGTGTGTGATACATTAAGATAATTTAAAGCTATACATCCCGGGATGTAATGTACATTAATATACATTATAGCTGCCGCGTGTGAAGTCCTTAATGCTAACAAAACTTAAATTTATCCCGCTTCAAAGTGTTTGATAAGTTCACATTTATTGAGTGAAAAATAAGATAGACTGCGCAGTCATATTATAAAGGGTTTGCGATGAAGTTGAGCATTGGCTGATTCTACCCGGATAAGACGGAAAAAGTGATAAAACTGCATTATCTTGAAAACCATCAAACTTAAAAAGATTTACTTAGCTGGTATGATTATCTAACGAATTATATAAAAATGAACTATTTAGCTATTCATAGTTTTGATTAAAAACGAAACTAGTGTTTTTGAGACCCAACTTTGGAAAATAAATATATCGAGAAAAGTTTCACCAATCATGTTTCCTTCTATAATTTATCTAGATTATCTTTGTCATAAAAAACAAAACTGTATGTTTTGCGGTTATTGAGAAAAAACGATTCTGCATTCATCAAACATTTATTACTCGTATTAATTCCAATGTATCAAAGAACCAGAACATTTCTAGTGAATAAAAAGCGTGAAATTGTAACATACAAAACTTGCATAAAACACCTACCAACGCCTATAATCCAGCATAGAAAAACAAAGCCGCGCCCGCCACAGCGTCTACATTGATTTCCGCGCTGCTATTGATCTTTGCCACTTTAAATCACCTGGCAACATAAAATAAGTCTTATTTCTATGTCTTAAGATTTAATATTATTCTACTAGAAATATCTAAATTTGCAGTCTGACAAAAAAAAAGTGTAATTATGCTGATAGTATAGTGCTATTGCCACGTTGTGACGGGGCATTAAGACGAGTAATAAATGTTTTTGATGAATGCTGTATCGTGTTTTCTCAACCGGAAAACATACAGTTTTGGTTTTTATAACAAAGATAATTTTAGGATATAATCTAGATAAATTATAGATAGAAACACGATTAGTAAAACTTTTCTCGACAGAGTTATTTTCCAAAGATGGCTCTTCGAAAACACTAGTTTCGTTTTTAATCAAAACTATGAATAGCTAAACAGTTCATTTTTATATAATTCGTTAGATAACCATACTAGCTAAATAAATAATAGACAGTTTCATTTTAAGTTTGAAGATTTTTTGGTTTTCTAGATAATACAGTTTTATCACTTTTTCTGTCTTATCCGGGTAGACTCAGCCTATACAAAATACCAAATATTTCACATATTACCTTAAGTTCGCATTGTTCCTGTATTGTGCAATAAAGAATTTTCAATCTATCTATCTATGAAAATAAACATCCACACTTAAAACAAACTGTTGTTATGAAAATGATTGTTTCCGTTTGCAGCCTAGTTCAAAGTCAAATCAGTTCAAAGTCAAATGGTATTTATTTTAATAAAATCACAAGGAACACTTTGAAACATCTTAGAAGCTTCGCTTGTTCCTCGCGACAATAACTAGAAGAATTATGCAACAAATACGGTTTGGTGCCTATCATGTTTAGCACCTATAATAATCATAACTATGATTTTTACATGGGTCTTTTCACGTATTTATCTATGACTAGCTGACCCGTGCGCGACTTCGTTCGCAAGGTGGTGGATTAGCATTAGGTAGGTAGGTATGTATGTCTGTCTATGGAACCTAAGTATTCCAATGTATTATTTAAATTGTTATACAACACCAATGTAGAATAACAGGTAGTTTGTATTCAGGGTATATAGGTTAACGGGTAGTTACCTACCCCGTGATAAGGACCTACTTAGCTATGATTTTTACATGGGTCTTTTCACGTATTATCTATGATTTATTTCGACTATGATACAATAGTCATGATTGCGGACAGACTAAAGTGATAAAAACCCGCGTAAAAATTAATAGTTATGTGTAGTAATCACGATAGTTTGAAAACTAATAATCATATTTCAGAAGTATATTATTTTTATTGGTCACGTGTGTTCTTGTTTCCGAAGCTTTGCAACCAGGTTATAATTTATATATTCATCCAATTTCATCGAAATCGGTTCAAAGGCATGATTGCTTATTGTAGTAAATAAATAGTAAAAAGATGTATTGCTGGATAGAATAATTTATATTGAGTGACTTACTTCAGAAGAATAATGACTTACGTGTAGATTTAAATCTAATGTTCTCTATTTAAAACATTAGCCTTAGAGAGTATATTATCCTAATAATATTAGAAAATTATAAATGTGATAGTTTGTGAGTTTGTATGTATGTATGTTTGTTCCTCAATCAGGCCTAAACGACAAAACGGATTAAGTTGAAAATTGCTGTAGATGTAGATATAATACCCGAATAAATAATAGGCTACTTTAAAATATGAAAAACCTCCCCAAAACGATAAAAAACGTAAAAGGGATGATTTCTGTATAGATGGCGCTGGTGTGCAACAAGTCTAACATCACAGACTAAAAACATTCAGTCTTTTCTATTCGATTATTTAAATTTGACAGGACAATGTCTGTCACGGGTCGGCTAGTTAGTGTATAAAGTATGTATATTACAACACTTACCAAAGAAATAATCATTAAACTTTTGTATTTACTAAGTGTGATACAAGTGAATACAGGACTTACTACCATCATTCGTCGAATGAATCTTGTATACATAGCTACTATTATTTCGTCTGTACTCGTATTTACGAGTCGAGGAAACTCTTGCTTTATCAATACAATTGTCCTCTCGACTCGGTCTGTGATATTGCAGCTTAGCTCTACTACGTTCCTACTATTCTGTGTCTGAGTAGTTAGCAGTTTGAAGAGGATAGGCTCTATAGTTTAATTGGTAATCCTCTCTAGAATGCTTACTCGCGAACCTAATCATTATGGTACGAGTATCGATGTTCATTTGCTTCTCTAAGAGCTCTTAGAGAAGCGAATGAACACCGATGTACTTGAAGGTTGTGAAAGAGGCACTTAAAGAAAAAGGAGCGTCTGCTATTTGCACAGTAAGGTGAATTTAACGATTCTAAAATCTCTTTAATTTACTTGTATTTAATGTGTTTTCTGGGAATGCTTTGCTAAATATTTTTTCGAACTTTCGTGGTTATTTTATTATGCGTCGGTAAAGGAGACGCATGTCAAATTAATATGTTTTTGTCAAATTTAGAAGTCTTCCAAGACTTCGTATTGGTGTTAAGTGACCGATCCCGTTCCCGTTAAAAAGTATCCTATGTCCGTTTCCTGGTTCTAAGCTACTTCCCCACCAATTTTCAGCCAAATCGGTTCAGCCTTTCTTGAGTTGTAAATAGTGTAACTAACACTCTCTTTTATATAGATTTGCAATTCCATTTCTTGAAATCAATATAGTTGTAATATTGGATCGTGAGTTAATTTTCTTGCAAATTGCGTTATCTTACTAAGGAATTTTTAAATGTTATTGAATATTCTCTTTTATTTGGAAAGCTGGTTAACCGCACACAATGGTTGATCCCCTGGCTTAAAGCTTTGCTCTCTTTTGAACAAATGTTCAAAGGATAGAAGGAGAAAAATCTAATTATAAAAAAAAAAAATCTTAGGACTTTAATAATATTTACTGTACTGTAACTTATTAATCACTAGCTGACATGTGCCCGCTTCGCTGGGGATAGATAGTTTCACATCTGCTGGTATTCCAATCTTTAAAATAAATTATAGCCTATATGTAGCCGAGGACTAATAGCTATATAACAAAAAAAGTTTCATCAAAATACGTCCAGTAGTTTTTGCGTGAAAGCCGGATAACAGACAGACAGACAAAAAATTCAAAATGTTTTTTTTTGGTTTGTGTTATTTTTATAAAGGCTCCTAGGAGTATTTTTTTTTACTTTTTATTCAATGTACAGAATTCAATGTTAAGAAAAAAGATAAACTAATATGCATGAATATTGTACTAAATTATTATATTACATTATTTAAACAATCATATAGAAAAATTTATCAATCAATACTAATTATACAAAAAAAAAAAAACATATTGCCATACTATAGCTAAAGCATGTTTAGTAATAAGTTTAGTTTATAGATTATTCAATGGATTAATAAAAGGTTTTATTATTATTATTATTATATTATTATTCAATGTACAGAATTGAACTCTTCTACAGTTTTATTATATGTATAGATCAGATAGATAGATATGTATAGATACGAGCTGTTTTCCGTATACCTAATTCTGCTACAAGCAAAAGCTTTTAGCGATCAAAATTATTTTATTTATTTATTTATTTATTTCAGTGAACATAAGTACATGTGAATAAAAACTATGAACACTGGAAAATGCATTAGTATTAAAACTGTGTCGCGCTTTCCAGTGTGTCAAATGCAATTTAATAATTATATTGAATCAGGTAGCCCTCTCTTGATTGCTGGTAGAGTCTGCTACGCTCTTCGTAGCACTCATCGACCGTAGCTATGCGCTACGTTGTAGCTAAGTGCTACGTCGAACTCTATGCAAACTGCACGAAGTCACATCAAGTAATTTACTTAGGAATTATTTGAACGGTCATTTTATGGAATTAATAGTAGTACCGAATCCATTTTTTAAGAAAAAAATAGCGTTGGTTCTTTCTATTTTTAACCGACGAAGGAGGTTCTCAATTTGACGCAAATATTTTTTATTATTTTTGCTGCTTTTTTAGGGTTCCGTACACAAAGGGTAATAACTTCTTTCTTTTTAGTATTTTAAACGTAATTATAAAATTGACAGTTTGAAAGTGTGATAGCGAATATTTATAATTACACACTATGAAATGTCAACCTTGAACATTTCGTAGTCGCTAGACAAAACAACGGAAACATCAAGATCTTTGGGTACAACACCTCAGCTCTTGACAAAACAAAACAAACTTCTATAGCTACTTAAGCCACGAATCTGCAGACTCATTAATTTGCGATGTTCAGAAGTTGAAAACGATTATAATTAAACTTTGAATGGTACCGCCCGACAATCGAACATCGACCATATGCTAGACGTAATAGATTGCAATTTTCCTGTTGCATACGGAAAAAATCACTCGCCTGATTTCAGATAGATGCACAATTCCATTTAGACAGACTGAACTGGAAATGACGTCGTCCAAGCCAATTGAAAGTCAATCAAATATTGATAGATGGAATGGGGCTATAGGAAATGAGGTAATATGCCTGCCGATTGCATTTTTCGCGTTGACTATACAGCGTCCAATGAAATGCCAAATGTTAACTGAACTAATGCCAACGAGATTTTTAGATAGGTCTTTATCACGTAATTACCTACGATAGTTTGGTTTGTAATTGTAACGTACTTTAATGCATTGTTCTACATATCTCATGAAGGCGGATTGGTCTTTATTGTGTTTGTAGATGCACGTGGCACATTGTTTCTGTGTGCGTAAGCTTGGGAGCGCTCAGTATCAGTCACGCACAAGAGAGCATGTCTAGAAACATCATAAGTAGAAGTACCTGCTCACTCGCCTTTGTTAGGTAGAACAACTATATCTATGTTTTTTTTCTATGAGCGATTATCACTACATAGTATAAAGCAAAGTCGCTTTCCGCTTCCCGCGTATGTATGTATGTATGTTTGCTTATATCTTTAAAACTACACAACGGATTTTAATGCGGTTTTTTTAATGAATAGAGTGATTCAAGAGGAAGGTTTATATGTATAATACATGCATAATATAGTAGAGAAACACTGATAATTTTAGAGGTTTCTAATGTGATGTCGTAAATAAACACATTTTTTTGCGCTTACATTGCAAATGCTGGCTGAACCCCACGAGATATATCAAAATAATGTACGTATTGTACACCTTAAAAACGTCTACAAAAAAGTCCACGATGGTATTAGAAATGTCTTACGCACAGCGAAGCGGGCACGGGTCAGCTAGTAATATAATATAATGAATATAGCATTAGGTACTTTGATTTCTGTAGTAAGCTCAGTACAGAACCCTCGGTACGCGAGTCAGAGTCGCGCTTTTCCCGTTTTTTATTTACCTAGGTATATAATTATATACTAGCTTCAGCCCGCGGTTTCGCTCGCGTGATATCTAGATAAAAAGTTATATATGCTATTCCTGTACATAAGCTTATACATATTCCAAGTTTCATCCAAACATACACACACAACAAGAATACACAATATTATTATAAAAAGGCATAATTTGTATTTTTGTTTGTAACGGATTAATGAAAAAAACACAAACCAATTTTAAAAAAATATTTTATCTATCACAAGCCTTATTATTAACGAGTGATCTAAGCTAGGTGTACAAAAAATGTAAAAAAAAAGATCATGACTGTAATCTCCAAGTACGGTAGACATCCTCTCAGATCTCCAGGCGCTTAGATCTTGATGATATACGAGTATTATTACAAAAATAGAGATCCCAGCTTAATTGCAATATTGTAACCATATAGTATTGAAAAAAATGTCTATAATCTTCATCAGTACGGGACAGACCAGTACATAATACATTGCTGCTCTTGACGCTTCGCTCGCTCGTACAAGTACAATTATTAATTTGAAGGAAACTCAAAGCGGTAACATATTAAGGGGCTCCCAGTCGCTGATTGCTCTTTTTCGAAACGAAAAAAGAAATACTTCTGAACAAGCCACATCTCCTATTTTTATAAGTATATTTACTTCAGGTTCCTACCTAGATTTCTATTAAGCTGAAAACATAATAGAAGAATCTTTTCACGATAAAGATATTATTTCAAAATGATACGTTTTAGAATTCATGATCGAAATATTTTATATACCTACTATTAAAAGCAACTTGTGATTTATTGTTAAAGATAGGTAATATGTAGATCTAGATTTCTATTAGAATAGATTTTTGATAAGTAATTATACATAATTTTTATCATTAATTTATTCGAAAAGCTAAGGCGGACCACGCGCCGACGTGTGTTTGTCGTCATTGCAGCGGTCGGTAGGATTATTTATCGAAGTGATTAAAGATGGGTACATCTTTATTCACATATACTATACTTTATAAAATAGGAGATGTGGCTTGTTCACAAGTATTTATTTTTTCGTTTCGAACAAAAACAATCATCGACTGGGAGCGCCTTAAGCCAGGGTCCCACGGCGCGTAAAACGACGGGCCGCGCCGGGTGACGCTCCGCCTGTGTGCGTCCGGCGCGTCGTGTACAGAGCGTTCCGAGCACGGGCCACCACGGATGCATCGTTCCCACGGCGCGTCCGTCCGCCTTGGCGCGGTCTGGCGCGTGAAATCGCGGGCCGTGGGACCCCGGCATTAGAGTATTGACACACAACACCGCCGCGGGTAGTAAGGTGTCGATCACACCACCACCAACATCCACAGCAGAAATTAAAACTTTACAAATGACAAATTCACTTAGTTTCCATGAATAGAATTGGTGAATTCAATTTACAGTTTATGCCCGCCGGCGAGCGGACCGATTGTTCCAAAGTTGCCACCGTGATTGACTTAACTCGATTTTGGGGTTTATTTTACGTAAATCACTAAAGTTAGTTTGCAAAACATTCATAAAAGTTACATTTCCAATGGTTATTTTTAATTTGTTTTTTTAAATCATATTTGTAGGTGTATTTTTTTTCTTTTTTTTTACACAACGCCATCTAGCCCCAAACTAACTTTGCCCTGGGTGGGAATTGAATCCTTAACCTACAACACAGAAGGCAGAGTTACTACCAACTGAGCTGTGAGGCCAGTCAAGTGTCAACAGTCCCGCAAAATTAAATGTTTAACACCTTCAGTTTTCCTGTAACTTTTGCTTTATTACTTACTAGCTCGCCCCGGCTTCGCGCGTGTTTTAACTGGATAAAAAGTAGCCTATGTGTTATTCAGATGTGTAAGCAATTTTACTGTAAAGTTTCATCTAAATTCGTTTTGTAGTTTTTGCGTGAAATAGTAACAAACACTCACCACTCACAAACTTTCGCATAGTAGGACTCATATTACCGTGATAATACCTAATTAAAGAGCAGAAAATCAAACAATCATCAAAAAAATTAAATTTAAATAACAGCAACACTCAACCGTGGAGTTATTTCATTACAGCTCATGAAACTATTCATTGTATTTCATTCGATATTCATCAATAGCGTGAAAAGAATTTAATGATTTTTTCGTTTCATTTCGTGTTAAATTACTTTCGCATTTTTACATTGCCATCAATTTGCGATCGGAATGAATATTGATTCGAATACAATTAAACAATTTTATAATACGGTTTGTGTTTCTTTTATCAAAATTTGAATTATCTACTCGGATAATAAACTTGATTTGATTTACTTAAGTAATTGATCGAGTGAGGTAGCCAAGACCTTTTTATCAACTCGGACCAATAGTCATTTGTATGTATGTTTGTTCATCCGAGCTTAAATGTCGAACTGTTGCGTTGATCCGATACTCTGATTTTTTTTAGGTGATTATGTTGTAGGTCAAGACTTGCTGGTAAGTATATTAACTAAATCGGTTAAATAGAGTGTTATATGAAAATACTTGTTTTTGATCCAGACTTTATAGTTTTTAATATGAGACAAAAAATAATAGAAACCAAAAATTCACTTCCGAGGCTTAATCTTGTTGGCACGTATAGTTAGCCTTTTGGACGATGCAAGCTAGAAATAACAATAATAAATTACTTAAGGCGCTCCCAGTCGACGATTGTTTTTGTTCGAAACGAAAAAATAAATACTTGTGAACAAACCACATCTCCTATTTTATAATGTATAGTATATGTGAATAAAGATGTACCCATCTTTAAAATAATCCTACCGACTGCTGCAATGACGACAAACACACGTCGGCGCGTGGTCCGCCTTAGCTTTTCGAATAAATTAATGATATAAATTATGTATAATTACTTATCAAAAATCTACTCTAATAGAAATCTAGATCTACATATTACCTATCTTTAACAATAAATCACAAGTTGATTTTAATAGTAGGTATATAAAATATTTCGATCATAAATTCTAAAACGTATCATTTTGAAATAATATCTTTATCGTGAAAAGTTTCTGCTATTATGTTTTCAGCTTAATAGAAATCTAGGTAGGAACCTAAAGTAATATATTTATAAAAATAGGAGATGTGGCTTGTTCAGAAGTATTTCTTTTTTCGTTCTGAAAAAGAGCAATCAGCGACTGGGAGCCTCTTAATTAAAATTGAACGCCAGTCGGTCCCGACTTTGGCAGTAGTAAAACCATAAGTATTGTTTTATTGATTTTATTATCTTAGGGTAGGTATCCGTGTTTCGGAAGGCGCATTAAGCCACCCCAGGGTAAGCAGTAAGTAGTAAAAACCTAAGAAGAACTATGTGTGTATAGAAAACTAATAAGTCTACTCCATTTACTCATTTCATTACTTCTACAGGGGCCGTACTACTATCTCTAAAGTAAGACTAAAGAAGTATTAGAAAGTGACAACGCTATACGAACACGTATGGCGTTGTCACTTTCGCACCGCGAGTAATACTGCTTTAGTCTTATTGTAGTACGGCCCCAGAACGGAAAATCGCATGATCGCAGCTAAGGGTCTAGTTTACGACTCATAAAATAATCATGAAGCATAAAATAATATCATTTTATGCAGCTTATTTTAAATGGCCCGATTTGTTAACAACATAAATTTTATCGTAAACTAAACAGCTTATCACTTAGACTGACTGAATCTGTTTGTTTGTAGTTCGACAGCTGGTGGCCGATATCAGTTATCGTTTGCCAAGGGTCGGGGTAAAGCCTTCGTTTCCTAAGCGAACGGTGCCGTCCGCCGTCTACTTTTAAATCACTGTAAGCCCGGTCTTTCTACGCCAACGTCAATGTGTAGCACAGTGTTCCGCAAAGTGTGTACCGCGTCACACTGGTATACCGTGGTCATTAGTTGGTGTGCCTTGGAAAAATAAGGATATCTTATAAACGTATTTTTAGCAGCCCTGTCAACGATTACTCCAAATTTAGACCGTCTATGCTTAATAAAACAAGCTCATGTTTCGCATTAGATACCTTTTCTGCAATTTAAAGTTTCGTTTTGTTGATTAATAAAAATATTATTTCGTTGATTAATAATAAATGTTGATTAATAGTACTTAAAAACTGGTTTTTAATGTGTGCTGTACCTCCAAAAAAATAATTTTCCTAAATGTACCTTGGACACAAAATGTTTGCGGAACACTGGTGTAGCATACCGACGGCCGCTTCTACAAATGTAAACATATTATTTTATAAAGCACTGTATTGTGACTCTGACTTACGTCAACGCAAGTTATAAAGTAATTAAGAAGTCGATTACAATTATTTTGTTTGGTGTACAAAACAAGGCCGAATTATTCAATTTTTGTATGCGATCGACGTCTTAGCGTAGATGTAATAAAGACTGAGCTCAGATAATCATGACTTGGGAATTTCAATCAATGACTGACACTGGACGGTGAACGGTGGACGGCACCATTCGCTTAGGAAACCAAGGCTGTGGTAGCCGCCATATTTAAAAGACGTTCTGGCAGTAACGATGATCGATGTCCTGGCACTTCCTCTGTAATATCCGACGCGTCTGGACCCTAAACACCCACTTGCATCGTAAACTATTGTTGTTGGTACCACTATCAGTGAGAAACACAATATTAAGTTTACCATCCAGTGAAAGATCTAATAGGTATTTACCTACTTCTACTAAACTAAGTACTTAACAAATATATACTTAATAGATTTAAATATATATATACAACTAAAAAACAGTGCTTACAACGGTGAAGGAAAACATCGTGAGGAAACCAGTTAGTGTTCTTATAAGCGGCGATGGGCTTGCAACCTGTCACGTATGGAATGCTAACTACTGCAAAATGTGGGCATGTGACAAATATAATGTTTGGACGTGCCTCTGACTACCCCCACTAGACATCTTCAAAGGATCTAAGCGTCTGAAGTTCTGAGACGATGTCTACCATACTTGGGAGATTACAGTCGTGATCCTATTTTATTTATACAACTATCTACAAAGGTATTCATATTGCTATACCGTTGCACAAGAGAAGAATACACGACTAGATTAGTAATTAGAAGTTTAGATTTGGTACTGATTAGAAAACAGATTTTTTTATTGGAGGCTACCTACCATACACGCTAGGTAAAGCGGTTAAATGTGTATTTTTATTAAAAACTAAAATATATACTAAAAGTCTCACAATTAAAAACCTTTTAAAGCTACATTATCTACGAGTAACATAGGCTATATTTCATTTAAAAAAATGCTTGTAAATCTCAAAATTATAATAATGCACACTAAGATATAAAAAAAACTTCATTTAGTATACACGACACGTGCAAAGCGGAGGTGGACTGTGCCCATTACACACTCAATGCGCTGCCAATGGGGATAACTGGACTTTTTGTCCAGAAATGCCCATTGATGGGGATAGTCAATGGGGATTTCTGGACTAACCCGACTGCTAAGTACAATTTAAACAGGACTATTTCCAACTTTGGGCTATTCACTACGCTACACAACAGAAAATCATCTAAATCAGATCAGCAGATAATAAGATATGCGCGGTCATAAATAAAAGACACAAAAAAAATACGTGCCGAATTGAAAACCTCCTTTTTCCTCCGACCGAAAAGCTATCAAGAGATATTGAACAACTTGAGAGAAGTATCGTTTTATACTTGTTCGTAAAAATGTTATTTGCTTGTGATTTTATATTGATGTTTTATATTATTTTATTTTATACGATGTTATATTATCATTATGAGGGTCACGTATGATGCTGAAGTCTGAGAGATAACTCCTCAATGCTTTGGCGATAACTTGAAGACATGCAATGGTACTCGTAAACGGGGCACGTTGACGAGGTTAAATTTTGAAAATGATAACTAGCTGTTCCGCCAGACGTTGTCCTGTCAAATTCCAATAATCCCACATAAAAAAGCACTATAAATTTTTCTTGAATTTCACGCTGCATTTATCGTACGACAATGATTATATTTAATTGCCATCTTGCAACTCTATGTCACATTTATGGATGCAAGTAAAGTTACTATAATATACGCTTTTAAAAAATGGGGGTTGGTGGTAGAAGGGTGAAAAATAATGGTTATAATGTATTTTTTGTGCCAAATTGGGTTGGTTTACTCTTATCAGGTAGGTAAATATGTAGGTGTATAAAATAGTTTACAACCTATACTCAAACCAACCGAATATACACAAAAAAATCATAAAAATCGGTCAAGCCGTTTTGAAGGAGTTTGGTTACAAACACTGTGACAAGAGAATTTTATATATTGGAAAAATTATATACGCGGCGAATAGAGAACCTCCTAATTTCGACGGTTGATTAATCAAGTATCAACCCACCGCTCAAACTGAAGCAAACTCCAATGTGGATTGGACATCAAAGTTTACCTCAGTTTGTGCGATACGTGGGATTCGTCTATTGTATTGATTTAATTGGTTTCTTATTTGTATTGTATTGTAAATATTGAGTTGTATTGTTACTCAAAAGGAGGATTCGGAGGAGTGCATCTGATAACTTGTACATATTTACTAGTAGGTACCTAGTGTTTTAATTGGTGCAAGTAATTAATACTTCTCCATCTCCATCTAAACTAATATTATAAATGCGAATGTAACCTGTCAGTCGTTATGTCTGTGACGTTATCGCGGCAAAAATTATAATAAAATTTCATAGAGAGATAGTTTAAAGGCTTAAGACAGAAATAGGCTACCTTTTCTTAAAATTTTCATGTAATTTTCAGGAATTTAAATGTTTTACGTTAAAGTCATCAAAAATGAATTTCCCGAATCTACGCGGACGAAGTCGCGAGAAAAATCTAGTATTCCCATATTTCTCCATCGGACTCCGTCAATTCGCGTTCATCGCTGGATGTAACTAAATTACTAAGTGCGTGTCGGGTCAAGCGCAATGTAGTAGTACGTACGCAAACAACGCTAAATACAACGATATTTGTACTTAAAACATATATTATATCTTCTTCAAGTACATTTTATAAGTTGGTTTTGACGTTATAGTTTTGCTTTTAAATTCAGTATAATTTACTACTACCGTAAATTTATTCACGCCCCCAAACCCAATAGTTTTGCTTTTAGGGGGACACGCGACTCTAACAAAAATTATCACTTTAAAGCTTAATATTTCATAAACGAATTCCTTAATCGAAAAGTTGTATTCACAAACCCCCCATACTTTTTAAAGACCTATCTAACGATACCCATACCATGGGATACGCGATAAAGAAAAAACATCCCCACTTTAGGTGTAGGTGAGGTACCCTAAAATAAATTGATTTTCCAGATTTTATTCTACGACTTTATTGACATTACTAATATGTATAAACATGTTAAATTACAGCTTTCTATCACTGATAGTCTCTGAGCTAAACTGCGGTTTCTTGCAGACTACGAAACCCTAAAAAGATTTGACTAATGGATTTATATTATTTGAATGTGGACGCTTGCAGGTTGCACTGCGATCCAATAAGAGCCTTATCCGCTTAGACTATTTATCTTGAATATTTCAGTGCCGCGTTGCCACTAGTCTGAATAGCGAATTGAATTAATCCGGTTCTTATGGATAGCAATCCGATTAGACAGCTACCTACTGCAATTAATTGTAAACGTAAAATTAATTGTATCCTGAGACATGTTCAAATGTTCATGACTTATCATACTCCTATTTAGGTAATAAAAGTTTTAAATTACATAATAAAGCCTCTTTCATAGTACAGTAACTACTGTGTTTTTTTATTAAAGACAGGATACAATCGATTAACTGGCGTTTGTATGAGCGTTAACCTACCCGCCTATTACTACTGTGGGGCGATTTTGTAAAAACATGATTATCATGTTATGGTACTGAATGCCATAATACCTACGCTTTTTATGCTGTTTAGGCACCTCTACCTACGCTTCCGATACAATACCTACGCAGAAACGTAGGTATAGGTGCATAAACTGTGTATAGTTACTATGAAAAGTGTACAGATTAGGTATTCTCTAACATTAGGTATTGCATTCAACATCATAACATGATATTCATGTTTTTTACAAAATAACCTTGCTGATCGTTAAAACAATCCACGTTTTCCCAGCTTTTCAGAAAATCTAGTTTTTTTTTGTTTTTTTTTTATGTTTACTACATGCATCGAGGTCAAGGTATCAAAAAATTGTGATACAAACACTACGAGACAAAAAATAGTTTCAGTAACAACTGGGTTAATAATACTATTTTCATCTTATTTTATACTAGCGACCCGCCCCGGCTTCGCACGGGTAGCATTTTATTATACATATAAACCTTCCTCCTGAATCACTCTATCTATTAAAAAAAACCGCATCAAAATCCGTTGTGTAGTTTTAAAGATATAAGCAAACATACATACATACATAGTTATGCAACCATCCAGTAGTCCCTTCATACGGCACGCGTAAGATTTGCACACGCTGCGTTCTTGAAACTGCAGGATGGTCGCCTTATCGCCGACCACCTACGCAGTCTGTGACTGCGAGCTTCTAGTTTGTAAGATGTTTTGATTCATTCGTATTGAGAATAAACTTCGTCTCAGACGTTTCAATTTATTTTATGTTTTTAATTATTTCACGTAAACTTTCGTGAGTTAAAGTTAAAAGTTAGTTTTTAAAAACTCTTATAACGTTCCCGTATCCTTTTCTGGCGCAGGCGGGGCAGATTTTCCGAGTTTTCACGTGGTTTTCGCGAGTTCCGTGAATTTTCCGACGTATCGGATCTGTTCGAACCAAATAAATTCGAAAAGTGAAGGTGATCAAGCATGCTGGTGACTGGCTGGTGAGTAGAATTTTCACCATCCTTTCCTCTCGTGTTTTACGTTGTGTTTTGTTGTATATGGAATTGAACGTTTTCCTTTATAGCGTTTTCTGGTTTCCTATTGTAGGGAATTGTGAATGTAGAGTAGGTAGAGTAAGTAAACAGTGCTCGTAAAATTTTAGGCATTGTTAGTTCTTGGTAATATTTATTAAAAAATATAAATAGCCAAAGATATAAGTTTTAGTTTACGTAATAATCAAAATATTATTTACATCAAATTGTGTATTAGTGTATTAGGTTAAAATAGCGTATTAAAAATGACGACATTGATTCCAAAGGAAATTATTGCTATTATACCAATATTTAGTGGCAATACACGCCTATTAAACTTATTTATAAGGAAATGTGACTATGTGATTAATAAATATCGCGGAAATGCAGAGCAGGACCTCTATGTATTGCATACTGTTACGAGTAGATTATCCGAAGAGGCCGCCGCACTTGCTAGCGAACGAAATGACATAACGAGCTGGGAACAGTTAAAGACATTGTTAATACAACACTTTGGTGATCCTAGGAGTGAGGAATGTATAGCGATTGAGTTAGAAACCTTAAAAATGAAACATGGGGAAAGCTATTTACAGTTTTGTAATCGTGTACAGTCTGTTAGGTCGGTACTAATATCAAAAGTGAACCAACTGTTAGACGTGAATGTTAGGAATAGTAAGGTGAGTATTTACAACAATTTGGCACTTAACGTATTTCTATACAACTTGCCCGAAAACCTTATCAGGACAGTGCGAATGAAGATGCCGCCTACATTGGAAAAAGCATTAGAGTTTGTTATGGAGGATGTTAACTTTTATGAGCAATATAGTCTCCGAAGTAAAATGCTGAAACCCCAGCATACAGCAAGCACATTAACACCTGTGAAATTTGGCAACCACCCTCCATCACAAAACGTGCCCTTCCAGCCTAGTGGCTTTAGGCCCAATATCAATGCACCCCCGCGCTTTAGTTTTGGTATACCAGGGAACAGTCAATTTAGACAGCCTTATGTGAACAAGTTCAATCCACAGGCTCCAACTGGTTATAGACCACAATTCATGCAGCCGCAACAGTTCGGTGCTCAAAGGTTTTCACAACCTCAAAATTTTAATCCAAGGCCGCAGCAATTTGGTTATAGGCCTCAATTCAACCAAAACCAATTTGGTTATAGGCCTCCACATCCGAAATTAGCGGACAACGACGTTTCCATGAGGACCGCACTTCCTCCAAAGCCCATGCCGACCCAGGCTCAACAACCTCAGGGTTTTCGATTAAACGAGCTCGATTTAGGTGATAACTATGGTTATGAAAATTATGAAAGTTATGATAATCAGGAAGGTTATTATGGTGACATGAATGAGTACGATGAATGCTATTATTCCCAAATGGAATCAACTACAGGAAATGAGCAGGAAAATTTGGTGACTGACGAAACAGCGAATGTGACTGAAGTTGGAAATTTTCACATCCTGGCCTCAGTAGAGAACGGGAAGTGATAAATCTAAATTGTAACATCAAGTTAAAACTGCCGTATATTTATCTTGCGGAAATTGACGGAAAGTTTATGATAGACACCGGTAGTACGCGATCTTTTATTAGCCCGCGAAAAGCTCACCAATTTTTCCGCGAGTTTACGTTGTGTGAACCATTCACGGTAATAAGTACTCATGCGTCGAGTTCTCACAACGAGGTCATTGAAATTCCACTTATGCCATCTTTTAAAAGCAATGAATTTCACAAATTTTATGTGTATGACGTAGACGCCCAATATGACGGACTTATAGGTAACGACTTACTTGTTCAATTGGAAGCTGTCATCGACTTGAAACAAAATAGGCTCCGAACGAAAACAGCAACTCTACCTATAGTACAACGAATAACAAATCACGTTATAGAGTTAGCTGCACGCTCTGAACAACGCGTTAAGTTACCTACGGATGTATTTTCCGGCGAAGCGATCATTAACTTCCAGAAATTCTGCGAAGGTGTTCGAATGCCCGCCGCTATAGTTAGGTGCGAAAATGGATATGCTACAACTATTATTCAAAACGCACTAGACACGAAAATGACATTGACAATTACAGCTCCGTTTAAGGTAGAGCCATTTGACATAAACAAAATACAAGTAAATTGCTATAATGACGTAGAAATGAAGGACATGGAAGTAGATGACATTTTAGAGGAAAATTTGAAAAGACTCAGGTTAGATCACATGAATCAAGAAGAACGGAAATGCATTTCTGAACTATGTAAAGAGTACAAAGACATCTTTTATAGTGATCAGCTTCCTCTAAGCTTCACTAATCAGGTAAAACATTTCATTCGAACAAAAAATGAAGATCCCATTTATGTTAAGCCTTATAGGCAACCTCCGGTACAAACGCAGGAAATTAAAAACCAAGTAGAGAAGTTATTAAAAAATAATGTAATTCAAGAATCCCACTCGCCATGGAATGCACCTGTTCACCTTGTCCCGAAAAAAATGGACGCTTCAGGTGAAACCAAATTCAGAATGGTAATTGACTATAGACGACTAAACGACATTACGACAGACGACAAATACCCTCTACCCAACATTACTGACTTATTCGACAAATTAGGCAAAAGTAAATACTTTACGACTTTGGACTTGGCTAACGGTTACCACCAGATAGAAATCAATGAATCTGACCGACAGAAGACAGCTTTCAGCACAGAAGCAGGCCATTACGAGTTTCTAAGAATGCCATTCGGGCTTAAAACAGCTCCTGCAACCTTCCAGCGTGCTATGGACAACGTCCTCCGAGGACTCCAGGGCTTACATTGCTTAGTATATATGGATGACATAATTATCTATAGTACTAGCATGCAAGAGCACGTTAAAGACTTAAGATCCATCTTTGACAGGCTGAGGGAAGCTAATTTAAAAGTTCAACTTGATAAATCAGAGTTTTTACGAAAAGAGGTATTATATTTAGGTCACACCATCACCGATCAAGGTCTTAAACCTAATGATGATAAGATCAAGGCAGTTTTGAACTATCCTCTTCCCAAAACTGTGACTGAAATCAAGAGTTTTCTTGGACTTGTAGGTTATTACAGGCGCTTTATCAAGGACTTTGCCAAAATAACGAAGCCCTTGACAAATTGTCTCAAAAAACGAAACAAAATCGTGATGGACCAAAAATACATGGACGCTTTCCATCAGTGTAAGGAACTTCTAACACACGCGCCTTTACTTCAGTATCCTGATCAATCGAAGCCTTTCATATTAACAACAGACGCTTCAGCTGTCGCCCTAGGCGCAGTACTTTCACAGGGTACTATAGGTACTGATCAGCCTATTGCATATGCGAGTAGGACACTCAGTGAAACCGAGATGCGATACAGTACGATAGAGCGCGAACTTTTAGGTGTTATTTGGGCTGTAAAACATTTCAGACCCTATTTATATGGTAACAAATTTACTATCTATACAGACCATCGACCTCTCACTTGGCTAGACTCACTGAAAGAACCAAATAGTAAACTGACACGATGGCGATTGCGTTTGCAAGAGTACGATTTTGAGACTAAGTATAAGAATGGAAAACAAAATACAAACGCCGACGCTTTATCGCGTATTAAGGTAAATATTTTAGACGACGATTCGTCAGACGAATCAATGGAGGTTAACGTAGACGAAAGTGAACAGCGACTTCAAAAACATCTTCAAGACATAACTGACCAAATTATTAAATTAAAAACAGAAAAAGACAGTAAAGACGATGACGAGCCTATAGAAACTATAGTATTATCAGACAATTCTGATACAGAGACGGTTCGCAATGTTCTCGTATCAGAAAAATCATATCCACTTCCGCCTCTTTCAGATAGTTCGGTAGGAACAGTTCATTCAGCTGCAGATCTAGAGTCAAAAGGAATTCCTATATTAAATGAGGCTGTTGATACTAAACCAAACCAAATTTTAGTTTTTACGTGGTTTAGGAAAGAATTACAAGTAAAGAAAATACCTAGGGAAAAGCAGAAAGTTCTTGAAGTGTTTTTACCTATAAATGACGAGGAATTGGTAAAGCAGTTTCTTAAAGAATACATTAAACCTAAAACAAAGTACTTTATCTATTTCGAAGATGAGCAACATAGAAAAGATTTTAACAGCGTTATTATAAAATTATTCAAGGAAGGCATGGTTGAGTTTTATGAATGCACTAAAAGAGTTATATTTGTGGATGATGAAAATGAACAAAAAGCGATTGTATTAAAACATCATGAAGGAAAAACTTGTCATCGAGGGATAAAAGAAACCATGGTTAGGATTAAAAGAAATTTCTTTTGGCATAACATGCAGGAAATGACGTCAGCTGTAATAAATGGATGTGACGCGTGTCAAAAGATGAAGTATGATAGAAAACCGATAAAACCGACAATTGAATTAACTCAAACACAATCAGCACCATTTCAAGAAATATTTATAGATATTTTTTCGATTGAAAACATTAGCTATTTGACGATCGTAGATGCATTTAGTAAATTAGGACAGGCATTAAAAATTGAAAATAAATCAACACCGGAAGTAATTCGTGCATTGATTAAATACTTTTCAATGTACGGTGTTCCCACCAAAATTAGTTGTGATCCCGGATCTGAGTTTAAAAATGAATTGATAAAAGAATTTGCTGATATGTACAAAATTAAATTACACATCACTACACCAAATAACCCGAATTCGACGAGTATTGTTGAGCGTTTTCATTCAACATTAATAGAGATTTATCGTTTGGCAAAATATGATCAAAAATGTACTGACGCTGCCTCAGTTATGACTTACTCTATAATGGCATATAATAATACCATTCATTTGACTACGGAGTTGACTCCCTTCGAGATAGTATTTGGGCATACGGACTCAAATAAACTATTTGATGGCGACTTTGAAAAGACATACACTCAGCAATTACTAAATGATCACGCAAAACGTACAAAGCACCTGTATCGATATATTTCAGATAGAATAGTAGAAAGGAAACAACAGGTAAGAGATAAAAGATTAGGTGAAACTGTTGAACTAACGCCAGGTGACATTGTGTACACGAAAGACATTAATACTAGGAAAAGCAAGGACAAACCAAGGTATAAGAAGGCTGTAGTGAAAGGAAACATATATCGAAACGTTGCTTCAATGCAAATAGGAAAGAGAAAGACAAACGTAGCAGTTAAAAATGTAAAACGCCCTCCGCAGGTGGTGCTTGGTCGTAGTGACCCTACTTCCCCAGTACCGAGCGCTTCATCTTCAAAGGATTGAAAACAATCCTGGGATATTACCCGTTAAGGAAGGACAAGCGTTCAAGGAGGAAGATAAGTGGCTTATAGTTAAGATTTTAGATTTAAGCGGTATTAGTAGTGATCTCGACTTTCATACCGTAAAGTATTTAGAATTTATTAGATTAGTGGATAGTCATAAGCCTTTTATAAATGAATTTCTAGGTATAAGGACTCAAGTAGAGTACATACGCGATACAACTGTAGTAAAATTTCGGCAGTTGGTTCCGTCGCATAGGTATAAGAGAGGGTTAGTTAATCCTCTTGGATCATTAATTAAGGCAATTTCCGGAAATCTAGACAACGATGACGCTATTCGATATGACTCTCTTATTTCAAAAATCAGTTCTAAGGAAATGGTTATTGATAAAAAAATAACAATGATCACCAGAATGTTGGATAATTTTGTGAATAGTACAGAAACCTTACACGAAAATATAATTGTATTGGATACTAGATTGAAAAATATTGAAGAGCTAATTAAATTTAAAAACTTTCAAGAAAATACCTGTCTTTATTTGACTCATGTTTTCAGTATGTTCGATATGTTTATGAGTATGTTTAGAACTATCTATATAATATTAAATGAAATAGAGACAGCATTGGCATTTAGTAAAGTGTCTGTACTACACCAGTCTATTATAAATTCCACTGAGTTATTGTATCTGTTAAAATCTATAGAGCAAGTAAACCACTTAGTATACGAAGCCGATGAAATTAACTTGTTAAAATTGGAAAGACTTATTAAGGTAAAAGCTTATGTAAAGGAAAACCAGATAACGTTCATATTGGAAGTACCATTGATAGAAAAACATATTTACAGTTATTTTAAATTGTATTCATTACCAATTTATAAAGGTTCCGTAAACAAAACAGTCGTAGTATTTCCCGAATTCCCTTACCTTTTGGTGAAAGATTCGAAGTACCTGCCGGTCGTTAAGCCATGCGAGAAGATTGCAGCGGATAACAATTTCCTGTGCAATGATGACAACCTGGCTCAGTTCCCAACACTGACCTGTACAGAACAGCTCCTAGAGTTTCAGGAAAACCCTAGTTTATGCACGCCATACGCTGTTGATGTCGAGGACACCAAGGTTCAAAGGATCAGCTTAAACAATTGGATCATTTTTACGCGAAAACCAACCATATTGACGGAGAAATGTAGTCGTGACACTATTAGAGAATCGCTGTGTGGTACTTATATACTAACAACGATGGAAAATTGTGAGGTTTACCTGGATGACCACAAACTAAGCTATCATAGAACATTTGCAGATAAACTTCAGTATAGGATAACGCCAATAGTTACCTTACCAGAGCTAAAACCTGGAAATACAACATCAGTAGCTACGGTTAACATCAAGAACCTTAACTTAGAAGAAATTAGACATTTTTCTCAAATTCTAAAATTAAAAGAAAGTGAATACAGTGAAAGTGAAAACGAGATCAGTGGCGTAAATATAAAAAGTGTTAGTTTAGGAACTCTACTATTGTACTTAGTTTTAATATTGATTTTTATTGCCTTTATCATTTATCGATATGTGTGGCGAAATCATCTAGTTAAAGCTTCCGCTGAACCAGATAATTTCGCACTTGAGGAGGGAGGAGTTATGCAACCATCCAGTAGTCCCTTCATACGGCACGCGTAAGATTTGCACACGCTGCGTTCTTGAAACTGCAGGATGGTCGCCTTATCGCCGACCACCTACGCAGTCTGTGACTGCGAGCTTCTAGTTTGTAAGATGTTTTGATTCATTCGTATTGAGAATAAACTTCGTCTCAGACGTTTCAATTTATTTTATGTTTTTAATTATTTCACGTAAACTTTCGTGAGTTAAAGTTAAAAGTTAGTTTTTAAAAACTCTTATAACGTTCCCGTATCCTTTTCTACATACAGACGCGGGAAGCGGAAAGCGACTTTGCTTTATACTATTTTAAGATTTCAAATCAGCGCGACTTTTTTTAAAAAATTTAAATGTTGTTAACGTGTATACAAAGACATTCTGTAATATATTTTGGTATCAGCTTTGCACCCGTGCGAAGCCGGGGCGGGTCGCTAGTAAATTATATACAGATAATAATATATACATATACATATGTATTAGAGTATAAACGTAAATATTTTTTAACATTTGGCACATGCCAACATCTTTCAGTAGCAAGCATCGCCGCTTGTAAGAATAATGATTTCCTTACAAAGTTTTCCCGTTTTGAGCACGTGTTACGCGCATACATTTTCCGAGGAGAAAAATCCATTGATTGCACGGCCGGTATTCAAACCGTATTCAACCTTCACATCGAAAGTCAAGGTTGTCCTACCTCCGGATCGGCCAACGCGGCTATAAGGTCTATCGACATTCCACAAGGTTTAAGGTCTATCCACATTCTTCAGTGCAGTGTAAGGGACGTCGCAAAGCCGTGTTCTTCAAGGGTCTTAGAATATCATTTATTTGTAACTAATATATCGGCGTAGATGTAGGCACATTCTACAAGAACATTTCTTCTTCTTTAGCCTCCGCAATCCCGTCACGTTCCTGTCACTGCGCTGATATGGTTACATATATGGATATACCTAGTTCACTAGTTCAAAATGAGTTTTTTTATGCACGACCGGTCGTGCGTTTTCGGACACTTTCCGGCTGCTCATAAAGGCGTGTAGTGCCCCATTCACTTCACCAGCATTCCCTATCCTCACAATATCACGATCCAATATCAATATCTCCGCTATAATAATATGTAGACTAGGGTTAACTATATTGAAATGCTCGAGTACCTATAAGCTCCCACAACCCAAAGCACATAGATTTAAGAGCTTACTGAGCTACGGAACTATGAATCTCCAATGGAACTCGGCTATTCGTTTGCCAATGTAATGGGATTGGTCCTAAAACATCAAAGTGGGCTTACTTACTAGACTTGTATACGTTGACTGCTATTTACATTAGCGTACTTAGAAGGTAGGTACTTTTGTAGGGCTTAAGGTGATAAGTGACATTTTTGACGTTTTGTATGGGCTGAGTCTACCCGGATAAGACGGAAAAAGTGATAAAACTGCATTATTTTGAAAACTATCAAACTTAAAAAGAAACTGTCTATAATTTACTTAGCTAGTATGATTATCTAACGAATTATGTAAAAAAACCGGCCAAGTGCGAGTCGGACTCGCGCACGAAGGGTTCCGTACCATTATCTATACAAAACGGCAAAACAATCACGTTTTTTGTATGGGAGCCCCCTTATATATTTATTTTATTCTGTTTTTAGTATTTGTTGTTATAGCGGCAACAGAAATGCATAATCTGTGAAAATTTCAACTGTTTAGCTATCACGGTTCATGAGATACAGCCCTGTGACAGACAGACGGACAGCGAAGTCTTAGTAATAGGGTCCCGTTTTTACCCTTTGGGTACGGAACCCTAAAAATGAACTGTTTAGCTATTAATAGTTTTGATTTAAAACGAAACTAATGTTATTGTAGAGCTATCGAGAAAAATTGCACCACTCGTGTTTCTGTCTATAATTTATCAAGATTATAATCCTTATGTTATCTTTGTCATAAAAAAAACAAAACTGTATTTATGCGGTTATTGAGAAAAAACGATTCTGTATTCATCAAAAACATTTACTACTCGTCTTAAAACATATTTTCGTAATTTTTTTTTGTCTTTCATAATTAGTACTTAAGGCCCTGTATGTCGACGATTGCTCTTTTTCGAAACGAAAAAAGAAATACTTCTGAACAAGCCACATCTCCTATTTTCATAAGTATATTACTTCAGGTTCCTACCTAGATTTCTATTAAGCTGAAAACATAATAGCAGAAACTTTTCACGATAAAGATATTATTTCAAAATGATACGTTTTAGAATTTATGATCGAAATATATTATATACCTACTATTAAAATCAACTTGTGATTTATTGTTAAAGATAGGTAATATGTAGATCTAGATTTCTATTAGAATAGATTTTTGATAAGTAATTATACAAAATTTATATCATTAATTTATTCGAAATGCAAATGCGACGTGTGTTTGTCGTCATTGCAGCGGTCGGTAGGATTATTTATCGAAGTGATTAAAGATGGGTACATATTTATTCACATATACTATACATTATAAAATAAGAGATGTGGCTTGTTCAGAAGTATTTCTTTTTTCGTTTCGAAAAAGAGCAATCGTCGACATACAGGGCCTTAAAATCAGTTATAATTTTTAACGAGTCTTTATAAATAAATAAATAAATATTAAATATTGGTGGACATTTTACACATCGCCATCTAGCCCCAAACTAAGCAAAGCTTGTACTATGGGAACTAGATAACTGATAGAATATAATAATATACTTTGTTTTTTTTTTGTAAATACATACACATCATACATACTACCCAGACACAGAGCAAATATCTATGTTCATCACACAAAATACTTGCTCTGGGTGGGGATCGAACCCACAACCTACAGCACTGAAGGCAGAGTTACTATAATTATACCTCTAATATGTACCAGAGTCTACTTAATACAATGACTGTAAGGAGGGATGGTAAATGACCGAAGACAACGAGTACTGATTTGTAACTGATTTATTGAAACTAGTGGTCGCCCAGTGGTCGAAATTCGACCATATAATAAATTTAAATTGTAAGTGACTTCAAAATGCATGGTAGTGTGTGTAATGTTTCTATGTCTATGGACAAAATGAAAAACAAAAGAAACATGTGTGTGTGAAATGCATGGTAGTGTGGGTAATGTTTTATTTATTGATTTAATGTACTTTATAAGCATTATTATTAAAAAATATTAGCGTTCTGCACTTCTCCTGCACATAAAATATAAGTGTGCCAAATTTTATGCTCCTGCGTGCGTAATTTTCGTAAAAAGGGGTCCAAAGTTTTGGCATCACGTATTAATATATAGATAATAATTTATACAAGTAATTATAAACTAGGTATTGTTCACTATTATTAATTACCGAGCACGTAGGTATTGTTTACGCATGACTTTCTAGGTCTTTGTAGGATCTTTGTAGGACTTTGTAGTAGGTCGCGTAACTGATTGCTCTGACAATGATGTATGTTACAATAGACGAAACGTCAAAAATAATCAAATTAACAAAATAAGTGATAAAGACCCGTTAAGAGGAGTAATAAATGTTTTTGAAGAATGCAGAATCATTTTTTCTCAATAACCGCAAAACTTACAGTTTTGTTTTTTATGAAAAAGAACAACACTTAAACAACAAAACTTAAGGATATAATCTAGATAAATTACAGACAGAATCACGATTGGTGAAACTTTTCTCGATAGATTTATTTTCCAAAGTTGGCTCTTCAAAAACCCTAGTTTCGTTTTTAATCAAAACTATGAATAGCTAAACAGTTCATTTTTATATAATTCGTTAGATAATCACACTAGCTAAATAAATTACAGACGGTTTCTTTTTAAATTTGATGGTTTTCAAGATATTGCAGTTTTAGCACTTTTTCCGTCTTATCCGGGTAAATTCAGCCCATACAAAAAATCAAAAATGTATAGTATCACCTTAAAACTAATTAGATAAGTATCTGGTTGTAGAGCTTCGAACGGTTGCACTATTGCTAGCAACAGTCATTTACATGTTAAAACAATTTAAGCCCTTTACTCGTATAATAGAATAGCAGAGTACCTACGAACGTCGAAATCATCTAAATTTAATTTAAAAATGATCCTTTATGTCAACCGAATAGAGTTAATTTTATGATGTACTTTAAGGATTAGTCAAAACAGAAAGCCGAGTTCACTCCACTGAAAAATGTCCTTTTGAGCCGATAAAAGTTATAATGAGATTTTTCTTGTTCAAAGATTAGTGTTCCTCGGTCACTAAATCATAACTTTATCACTCGATAACGCGAAAATTCAAAAGAACAGCAATCTCCAAACCACTGAAGCCTTTATTCGAGTTATAATAATTACAGTAGTGCGTCTGTTACTCTTCAACTACCCAAACACACATGCACTATATCCCAAAATGTATAAGTAAGGTGGACTTCCGGAAGTTCTAGCTAGACTCATCTACTTACAACTCAGTTGGTAGTAACTCTGCCTTCTGCGCTGTAGGTTTGATCCCAACCTGGGGCAAATATTTGTGTGGTAAACATAGATGTTTGTTCTGTGTCTGGGTGTTAATACGTATATTAAGTACTAGCCGACCCATGACAGACTTTGTCCTGTCCTGTGTAGTCAAAACTGATGTCAAATTTTTTGCACACCAGCGCCATCTATACCAAGGTCATCCTTTTTGCGTTTATATCATTTTAGAATTTTAAAGTAGTCTATTTTTTATTCGGGCATTATATCTACATCTACAGCAAATTTCATCTTAATCCGTTTTCTCGTTTAGGCCCGATTGCGGCACAAACATACAAACAAACTCACAAACTTTCGCATTTATAATATTATTTGGATGTGTTTACAAAAAAAAAAGTATAATTATCTATTCTATCAGTTATCTAGTTACCATAGTACAAGCTTTGCTCAATTTGAAAAAGTCCGTCAATATTTATTTATTTATTTACTATTTCCAAATCGACAACAATAATATAGGGTCATAGACCAGGTTGTGGTGCCTTCCCGGTATTGGGAAATTGGATTTTGGCAGTGTATATCTAAGCATAGCAAACAAACTTTTTTAAAGTCTATAGTTAAGAGGCTGCCAGTCGCTGATTGCTCTTTTTCGAAACGAAAAAAGAAATACTTCTGAACAAGCCACATCTCCTATTTTTATAAGTATATTACTTCAGGTTCCTACCTAGATTTCTATTAAGCTGAAAACATAATAGCAGAAACTTTTCACGATAAAAATATTATTTCAAAATGATACGTTTTAGAATTTATGATCGAAATATTATATATACCTACTATTAAAATCAACTTATGATTTATTGTTAAAGATAGGTAATATGTAGATCTAGATTTCTATTAGAATAGATTTTTGATAAGTAATTATACATAATTTATATCATTAATTTATTCGAAAAGCTAAGGCGGACCACGCGCGATCGTGTGTTTGTCATCATTGCAGCGGTCGGTAGGATTATTTATCGAAGTGATTAAAGATGGGTACATCTTTATTCACATATACTATACATTATAAAATAGGAGATATGGCTTGTTCACAAGTATTTCTTTTTTCGTTTCGAACAAAAATAATCGTCGACTGGCAGCGTCTTAATACAATTATTTTTTGTCTATAGTCCGTTTTGATTAGTTACCTTTGTGGTGCGTTGTACCTCTAGATTGTGCTGACCACAACCAAATATTTCCCGTTTTATCTATTTAAATAGGAATAATTAATAAATAAGTATCGCCTATTACAAAACTTTTGCTAATCCTAAGAGATCGTTTTAATATTTTTTTCATTATAAACCGTTTATTTGAAAATTAAAATGTTGTTAAAAGACCACGCTCTCACACTAATAAGTTTTTTTTTAAATATATTTTCAACACTGTTTATAAAATCCGAACTTGTTAAGCCGAATCTAATGAGTCCAATCGAGCCGGGTTAGTTGGAGTCCCTTTGACTACTTTCGAATTATATCAGATCTCCACTAAGTAATCAGATAATACATATTTTAGTTATGCTTATTGATATAAAAACTTACGTTATTATTACTTAAAAAACCGTGTTGGCAAAAAAGCCGTGTTGGCCGAGTGGGATGTACCTCGACTTTCAATCTGAAGGTTGTGGGTTCGAATGCCGGCGTGCATCAATGGATTTTTCTGTTTGAAAATTTATATGCGCATCAATAACACGTGCTTACAACGGTGAAGGGAAACATCGTGAGGAAACTAGTTAGTGTTCTTATAAGCGGCGATGGGCTTGCAACCTACACGTATGGAATGCTAACTACTGCAAAATGTGGGCATGTGCCAAATATAATGTTTGGACGTGCCTCTGACTACCCCCACTAGACATCTTCAAAGGATCGAAGCGTCTGGAGATCTGAGAGGATGTCTACCGTACTAGGGGATTACAATCGTGATCCTATTTTTTTTTTTTTTGTTACTTACGTTATTACATTATAACTAAGATTTACTAACTCACTTTTTGATGCCAGTTGATACTGAATCGTCACAACGCTCAGCGGAGCGTGTATCAGACACTTTGAAGATTAAATGGGCCTTGTCAAGGGTGTCAAATCTTCAATCCGAAGTTAGGGAATGATAAATGATGCAAAAATAAATCAGATTCACTAAAAACTTCGCTAATGACACAAAAATTGTGTGAACGATTTAGGCCGGACGCACACATAAGTGTCGAAGCAGGTACCTTATTTACGTTAGAGGCATGGCCGTCAGGTACGCCGTTCGATCAGTTGGGTGGTGCGGTGGCACCTTAAAGATTTAGGTGACGGACGGCCATTCGCTAATGACCTTCCATCGACGCCGACGGCAAAGTTTGCTTCGGAAACCAAGAATTCAGCACCTTCCCTTTAAAAATAATCATATTTTGATAATGATCGATCACACTAACGTGTTAGCCTAGGACGGCCTAGGTAGTTTATTTACCTCGGCTTTTAACCGACCGAGTAGTTATAAGTTCATACCTAATGTTCTTTCTGACGAAGGCGGGTTCGTTTTAACTGTGAAGATGCACGTGGCCCATTTCAGTGTGCGTTACATTATCAGACACTTACTGCAAAAGCGCGTGTCTATAGACATCTAAACTACCAGTAGGTACTGCTGATACCTTCGTGAGATAGAAATACTGTACCTGCCAATATTTTTTGGACTATTAACTTGTACTTAAGGCCCTGTATGTCGACAATTGCTATTTTTCGAAACGAAAAACGAATACTTTTGAACAAGCCACATCTCCTATTTTTATAAATATATTACTTCAGGTTCCTACCTATATTTCTATTAAACTGAAAACTTAATAGCAGAAACTTTTCACATTAAAGATATTATTTCAAAATTATACGTTTTAGAATTTATGATCGAAATACTTTAATACCTACTATCAAGATCAACTTGTGATTTATTGTTAAAGATAGGTAATATGTAGATCTAGATTTCTACTAGAATAGGTTTTTGATAAGTAATTATACATAATTTATATCATTAATTTATTCGAAGAGCAAAGGCGGACCACGCGCCGCCCATGGATCAGTACCACGTGCAGCGGTCGGTAGGATTATTTATCGAAGTGATTAAAGATGGGTACATCTTTATTCACATAATACTATACATTATAAAAATAGAGATGTGGCTTGTTCAGAAGTATTTCTTTTTTCGTTTCGAAAAAGAGCAATCGTCGACATACAGGGCCTTAACCTAATCAGCAACCAGGCAGTTCTTGGCACATATTTTTAATTGTCTTTTTTAAACATTCGTACAGTTGCTAATGAAAAAAACCGGCCAAGTGCGAGTCAGACTCACGCACGAAGGGTTCCGTACCATTATCTATAAAAACGACAAAAAAAAATACGTTTATTGTATAAGAACCCCACTATTCTATTTTCAATATTTGTTGTTATAGCGGCAATATAAATACCTCATCTGTGAATTTTAGACAGTTGAAATCACGATTCATGAGATACAGCCTGGTGACAGAAAGACACACAGACAGACGGACAGCAGAGTCTTCGTAATGGTTTCCCGTTTTTACCCTTTGGGTACGGAACCCTAAAAATGAACTATAGTAGATTAACTTGGGGAATTAAGCAATACGTATCTTACGGCACAGGCGTCATATTGAATCCAAGCGCAACGAAGGATTCTAAGGTTAACTCTCTCGATCCGGCTTTTTCCTGGGGGGTTATCCTGAGTGCAGTGAAGGTATCTAGCTCTTCGAAGACGAAGACAGTTTGATCCCAGAGGGAATACATTGCTTTTCATACTTTCTGCGAGACAATAATAAATAAGGCTTACTGTGGATAGCTTTTATTGTTTGAGCTGCATTTAAGACGCTGCCAGTCGACGATTATTTTTGTTCGAAACGAAAAAAGAAATACTTGTGAACAAGCCACATCTCCTATTTTATAATGTATAGTATATGTGAATAAAGATGTACCCATCTTTAATCACTTCGATAAATAATCCTACCGACCGCTGCAATGATGACAAACACACGTCCGCGCGTGGTCCGCCTTAGCTCTTCGAATAAATTAATGATATAAATTAAGTATAATTACTTATCAAAAATCTATCCTAATAGAAATCTAGATCTACATATTACCTATCTTTAACAATAAATCACAAGTTGATTTTAATAGTAGGTATATAAAATATTTCGATCATAAATTCTAAAACGTATCATTTAGAAATAAATTTTTTATCGCGAAAAGTTTCTGCTATTATGTTTTCAGCTTAATAGAAATCTAGGTAGGAACCTGAAGTAATATACTTATAAAAATAGGAGATGTGGCTTGTTCAGAAGTATTTCTTTTTTCGTTTCGAAAAAGAGCAATCAGCGACTGGCAGCCTCTTAAGTAAGTAAAAGTACCAGTTTTCAAATAAAAACTGGAAACAGTTTCAGATGTTTTGCAATTTCTTTACTAGCAATAACTTCATGTGAATGCAATTCTACATATATCTAAGGCTAATATGGTACTTATATCTACTAGTTTGTACTACGACAAGCTCTATTCATTCAAAAAATCAAAGTCATCTATAAAAAAACCGGCCAAGTGCTAGTCGGACTCGCGCACGAAGGGTTCCGTACCATTATCTATAAAAAACAGCAAAAAAAACACGTTGGTTGTATGAGAGCCCCATTTAAATATTTATTTTATTCTGTTTTTAGTATTTGTTGTTATAGTGGCAACGGAAATACATAATCTGTGAACATTTTAACTGTCTATCTATCACGGTTCATGAGATACAGCCCTGTGACAGACAGACGAACAGCGAAGTCTTAGTAATAGGGTCCCGTTTTTACCCTTTGGGTACGGAACCCTAAAAAGATACTTGTACTTTTAAGGCACCTACATTTGTTCCATCTCACGAAGACTGGTTGGTCTTAATTGTCTGTGTAGCACTCAGTATTGTCCGAATCGTAGTCACGCACACAAAAGCTCGAGTGTATAAACATCTCAACTACAAGTAGGTACCTACTCTTCCCCGCCTTTGTGATAAAACAACTGTACTTCGGTACTAAAAATTCAATCAATTGGTACGTAAGTAGGTAAGTACTTATTTTCATAAGAAGCTGTGAACAGGTGCCTCGTTAGAAAAGTTCGCATATTTTGAGCTTTTTATACTTTTAACTTCTTTGCTCGATGAACTTCCGATTTCCTCTTCGGAAATTTTAATAATTTTGGTGTTTGTTTTTATTAGGGTTCCGTACCCAAAGGGTAAAAACGGAACCCTATTACTAAGACTTCGCTGTCCGTCTGGCCGTCTGTCTGTCACAGGGCTGTATCTCATGAACCGTGATAGCTAGACAGTTGAAATTTTCACAGATTATGTATTTCTGTGGCTGCTCTAACAACAAATACTAAAAACGGAATAAAATAAATATTTAAGGGGGCTTCCATACAACAAACATGTTTTTTTTGCCGTTTTTATAGATAATGGTACGGAACCCTTCGTGCGCGAGTCCGACTCGCACTTGGGCGATTTTTTTGAATCGTGTTTGATGTTTGTTGTTGACCTAAGCGAATAGATGTTGAAATGTTTAAATTCACGAGAGCTCTGGTTCAGAAACAGAGTTTACGCCTTTTGTGGTTTTCCATGTGTGGTTTTCATCGTTGTAAGCTTTAATGTAGGTACATCTCTTTTGATTATTTCGAGGATAAGATGGCGTTTGATTTTAGGACCTCCGTAGTCAAATAATCGCTTTCGTCACTTTTACTCGATATTTTTATTTCAACTGGCTTTTGCCCGCGTCTTCGGATAAAATGTAGCCTATGTTATTTTCCGGACCATAACCTATATTTATATTTATAAAAGGCAAGTCCTGACTCACGTACTGACATAATCAACGCCCAGCCTGAACCACTAATGATAAGTTTGAAATTTTGAGAGGATATTGATGTTATAATGCAGACGTCATTTAAGAAATAATTTTTCTAAATTCATCCCCTGAAATAGTAAAAAAGTATGTTTGTATGAAAGTGCTTTTTTCTATGCAATTATTGAATTTTGGACAGGACAAAGTATGTCGCGGGTCAAGCTAGTTATCTATAGGTAAGCATATAATCATGTCGATACGTTACTCAATTGCTGCGTAGAATAAGGACAAACCAACAAACTACCAAAGTAAAGTTTAAAAAGTTAAAAGTTCATTTATTGTTTCTAAAGCTCATGGAAAGAAAAGTTACACAAAGATGTTTTTGTTGTGCACGACTTCAATATTACAAAAGTATTTAAATTACAAACAACATTTTATAAATTTGAATAGGTACTTTGTACATATGTTTACCGTACTTGGGGATTACAGTCATGATTCTGTTTTCTTTCTATCTTTTTCTGTGGTGCCAGCGTTCATCACAGCTCGATGCCATCGGACGCCGTCAGCACCATGGCAGACGTCCCCATCCTTGACAATAATACCTAAAATTTCAGTAAGCATAAGCAGGATATCGACTAATTGGATATCGGATAACGTAGGACAATCACTTCGCTGGTATCAACCGGCTATCGAGAATAGCGGAATATTCTTTATACTTCATACATACACTGGTATATGTATGGTCAAAGACAAGTTGAAAAAAATACTCATAAATTCGGTAACTTAATAACTCAGGTTTGGAGATTAAAACAGCGCTGTAGGTAGTGACCAGACGGACAGGTAAATAGGTTTATATTTTCCTCATCAATTTCGTGTTTTCGCCGCACCCAAGGAAAGCCCGTGCTCATAAATCATTTATGCAAATAGCTAGCAACAATGAGCCAAAATATAGACGGTGCTATGGAAGCGCGCACCGGATGTACCAGCGACTTCCCGCCGGTTTTACCCCCGGTTTCCGTAACGTAGTAAGTTACCAACAAAACTGTGCTAGCCAAACCTCTAGGCAGTGCCGGATTAACCCTTAAGCAAATTAAGCAATTGTTTAGAGCATAAAAAATACCAAACAAAATTTTATCTAGCACATGAAACATACGGCTGTTTGAAAATGGGGGACACCAGGCACTACGGGAGATTATTACTCCAGATTTACTGCTGAGGGGGGGGAGATACTAGAAGCACCGGGCACACGGGCATGGATTGCTTAGGGCATCAAGTAGTCTTAATCCGGCTCTGCCTCTAGGCGCTGAGACTTTCTTGGTGCGGTTGCCTAAACTTGTACCTTTGGGCAGTGGCTGCTAGATAAGGCTTGTGTATGAAATATGCGGAAGAGTTTGTGGGTCCGGAAATAGGCCCCATCGTTCAACTTACTCAGCAGAGTAGAGGTTTTTCAGATATAAATTCCGCGACCCACTATAATTCTAATTGTACTACTAAAAGTTGTCCTTTCCAACCAACAAATAAAGGTGGTTCGAATTTGACGTGTTTATTTATATTGTGTAGAGTTGGAAATAGTCATAAGGTCCCATTTAAATTGTATAAGTAGGTATTATGTAGGACTTAATCGTTTCTTCATAAAACTTTCAAAAAATCGGCCATGTGCTGTTCCGTACAGCATGGTGACAGACAGACAGACAGCGGAGTCTTAGTAATAGGGTCCCGTTTTTACCTTTTGAGTATGGAACACTAAAAATTTATATCGTTTGACGTTTCGATTGTACAAAACATTTTTCGACGGTTTTCTTTTTAATTTTTAAAATATAATTATGTACTGCACTGTAGCAACAGCAACGACGTGATTTTTCATAATCATTTTAATTTATCCGAGTAGGTACCACGCGTGCGAAACCGCGAGCAGAAGCTAGTAAATATAAATATTTGTTGCTTGTTACATTGATATTTCGTCGTTTCATTCGAATATAGTATTATTATTATGTAGTATCCTTTAGTTTCCAGGCAACTTTGCACAATTTCAGAGAGGATTTACTCGATTAGAATTTGTCAATACTCTTGTCATCTCCTTTTCATAACTCATTCCTTTTTTGTGCACGGCAATGAGCTCACACGTTTTACGCAAAATGCTGAAACCCTGTGCCCAGGATGAATTAGTGCAATATCAACGGAAAATAAGGAAGTTGGAAGAAAAAATAAATAAAAAAACCGGCCAAGTGCGAGTCGGACTCGCGCACGAAGGGTTCCGTACTATTATCAAAACGGCAAAAAAATCACGTTTGTTGTACGGGAGTCCCACTTAAATATTTATTTTATGCTCTTTTTAGAGAAATACATCATCTGTGAAAATTTCAAGTTAGGTAAATAGGTACCTAGGTAGATATTATTAATTTCGAGTTTGAATCCTGGCCGAGCATCAATGGATATTTCTGTTCGAAAAATGTACATGCGTGTTACACGTGTTTATAACGGTGAAGGAAAACATCGTGAGGAAACCTGTTAGTATTCTTGAAAGCGGCGACGGCCTTGCAACCTGTCACGTGTGGGATGCTAACTACGTAGTTAGGTAAATAGGCAGGTTACGAGATATTATGAATTATTTTTTATGTTTCTAGGGATCCGTACCTAAAGGTTAAAAAACGGGACTACTAAGACACCGCTGTCCGTCTGTCTATCACAGGGCTGTATCTCATGAACCATGATAGCTAGACAGTTGAAATTTTCGAAGATGATGTATTTCTGTTGCCGCTATAACAACAAATACTAAAAACAGAATAATATAAATATTTAAGTGGGGCTCCCATACAACAAACGTGATTTATAGATAATGGTACGGAACTCGACGTGCGCGAGTCCGACTCGCACTTGGCAGGTTTTTTTAGGGTTTTTACACTAAACACTAATTGTGTTTCAAATTTGAAACTTCTATGTCTGCTAGAAGTGCCTTAAACTTTTGATGATCGGTCAGTCAGTCAGTCAGTGAGTGAGTGAGTGAGTGAGTGACAAAATAGGAAACTTTGACTAGTTATAATTCTTTACCCTTAGTTTACCTGGTGATCCCAAATCACTTAATTTACCCGATGGAGTCCATGAGACTCCTTGCACAATAATCATTGATTATGGTCAAAATAAAAGCAAAATATGTACTCAAAAATGGTTTATTATACTTAGCAACATTATACTTATATGTTTTAATATCACATTTCGTTATAAGTTTGTAACAGTCTTCTTGACAATTGAAAAACCTAATAGACTAAAAAATAAGAAAACAAAAAACAATGGCAACTTTTGGCTCAAAACTTAAATACAATGTATTGTAATTTTAAACTATTTCCTTCTATAATAAGTTTAAAATATAATCAACTTTTAAAAACTAAATAAAAATTGGAACACGTTTATACAAAAAAAAAAACCTGCAGCGCTTTTTACTCCTTATTTTTAGCTGAACACCGAACACAGATTTTCTTTGTCTAGTACTGTAGAGCCAGTCTAGTACTACCGAGTCAGCTTCGGGTTGAAGTAAAATGACTGACCGACTGTGTGAAGCCATTTGGTAGCCTAAAACACAAAAATAACACTGAATAAATGATAACGTAACAATCCAGCGAAATAATATTTTTATCACACAAATACCCCCATGGAGTCCAGCGGACTCCATAGGCACAATTACTCACCTATACGCGTGGCGCAGCCGCACGTCCTCTTCACCCCGCGTCCGGACTGCTACTGCAGGAACAGGAAGGTACTGAGACGCACGAAAACAAAAACGCGACAATAAAGTTTTTAGACCAAAATGAAACTTCGCGCGGAGTCCCTGGGACCTAACAGATAAATTAAGGGTTAAACTACTGGTTCAAATTGAATGAAATTAAAAATATACCGTGTTTATATAGTGACTGCTTGGTTACTGAAAATTCAGGCTTCTAGTTTTATCCACAACGAAGTTATAGGGGGTCGAAAATGGCCTGAACTGCTTCGAGAAAAGGATGGTACAGCCGTGCCACTTTATTGCTTGACTTGGCGGGGGCACTGCCGTGCCCCCAGATATTAACGTAGTAACATCACATGAAACTAAATGGCGCTGGAATGCAAATATCAAGTTTGTTGTATGGGAGCCCCCTTTAAATATTTATTTTATTCTGTTTTTAGTATTTGTTGTTCGAGCAGCAATAGAAATACATAATCTGTGAAAATTTCAACTGTCTAGCTATCATGGTTCAAGAGATACAGCCCTGTGACAGACAGACGGACAGACAGACGGACAGACAGACGGACAGCGAAGTCTTAGTAATAGGGTTCCGATTTTACCCTTTGGGTACGGAACCCTAAAAACGTTCCATACAACGTTCATTGACCGACCGAATTTGTGTCGATCAAGGGTTTGAAATGCAATACATCGGGATTGACTGCGAGTCAATTGCGATAACATGGTTAGCTGCGAGCTAACCATGATAAATATGCAGAAAATTACGTGATATATTATTGATTCGCGTATATCTGTGCATTATTGTCTGCGAGACAATAAAATAAAATATTTACATGTGACATATTTCAAACTACTCTAAACAATCGTTTCAAATATTACCGATAACAGAAACGAGAATATACCATAAAATAATTATGTTTTAGGCATATCAAATGGTGAAGATGCACCACAAAATGACATTGCGGAAAATGAGCAACAATCATCGCTGCCGCCGCTGTCCCTACAGGCACCGCCTGTCTCGGTCAATATGTAAGAACCCGCCGTAGCTTCGACAGACGCTCCATCAGAACCAAACATAGACCCCTGAACTGTTATCAGCTCTTGGTGCATCTACTTCGGATACCCCTGACTTTGGTGAACCCATTCGTTAGTTTAGCTAACATAATTATATACACCATTATTGAAAAAAGGGCTGCCTAAAGATGATAAACCCAATCTTATGAAGAAATATTTGATTCCCTTCAATTGCAAATTTGTTGCAAAAACCTAAGCAATTTCAGCCGCCTCTTAGAAGTTGTAAGAAATCGAGATAAAAAATCTTGATAGTTTTTAAAGGGCTCTCGGTACCAGTACCTCTGCGATAAATCGCACCATGGACACAATGCTAAAAACCAATGACAGGGTCCGAGCCCTAAAGTGCCTGAGTGATGGATGCCGATTATTAGCGGACTTACAATATTTCCACTCTTGTGATAAAAAAAATTAACCACGTCGAGCTTGGAAAAGAATTACCTGCACATGATACAAGATACTGAGCGAGACGACACGCTTGCGGACTAGATCAAAGCAAGTAAGGCCATTGAAAAGCAAATACAAATACGGAAGTTGGCAGCACAGAAGACCGCCACTCCTACTTCTCAGACTCAAGTCACTCGGCATACTCACCAGGGAAACATGACAGGACCTCCTCGCTACCCGTCATTCAGAGGGGAAGGGGGGGGAGGGGAAGTCAGCGGAGACCTGCACCAGCAGCTCGCAGACTCCATCGACGACGACGAACCAAACGTCATCGAAAAACTTCAACCTAACCAAGTCCCGTGCCAACGCGCACCAATAACACAGGTACATGCAGGCAGATTAATATTTCATTTTAACTGTTGGCTTAATATATCTAGCAATAGTGTTATTCTAAAGTTGATCAAGGAATACTATAAAAACCTTTTTATAAAAATGTAGTTCAATTATGTCGTTCCACGTTCTAAGTTGAACTATGATGCCAGTCAAGAAATGACTAGCACCATTCAAAAACGCATACATTTTGAGCTGTATCTCCATGCACACCATGTGACGACCAATATATCACCAGAATTTTCTTGGCTCCTAGACCTAACGGCAGTATTCATACTTAACCTGAAGCCTTTAAATAAATTCATTTTAAAATCATATTTAAAGATGTAGGATTATAGGACTGCATCTAAACTTATCCCACATGGTGGCTTTCTAGCTTCCATTGACCTCAAAGAGGCCTACCTTTTAGTCTCTATTAAGACTTTAGATAGGAAATACCTAAGATTTGAGTTTCAAGTCCTATTTCCCAGGAAATAATCACTCACGAAGTTAATCCCAAGGTTTACGGATTGTCCGTCGCTCCCAGGGTATTCACAAAAATTATGAAAGAAGTTTAGTAATTACCTATCTACGAAGGCAAGGTCACATGTCGGTAATATATCTCGACGACATATTGTGCATAGGTGACAGTTTTGATGAATGCATAAAAAATATCTATTCTACGTTACAACTATTAAACTGTCTGAGCTTTGTTTTAATCAGGAAAAAGCTCACTGCACCCTAAAAAAAGTCACAGTTTTTTGGCTTTATGTAAAATACAAACGAGTTATCTTTATTATTACCTTCAGACGAAGGAAACGCAACAAAATTAATCAATTAGTACAAAAGTTCTCACGTTTACCGAGATGTACCATTCGCGATTTCGCTAAATTTATTGGTGTCCTTGTCTCAGTTTGCCCTGCCGCTAAATATGGATTCCTGTACACTAAAATTTTAGATAGACACAAATTTCTTGCTTTACAATAATAACTATGAAGCTAAAAT
The DNA here is from genome assembly GCA_912999785.1 of Hydriomena furcata. Lineage (NCBI taxonomy): Eukaryota > Metazoa > Arthropoda > Insecta > Lepidoptera > Geometridae > Hydriomena > Hydriomena furcata. The sequence goes on from OU538821.1 coordinate 11,099,571, forward strand.
TAGACTTTCTAAAATTATATTAAAAGATCTGAATTAGTGGTAAGATAATATTATTAATAATAATATTTATTACTCCTAAAAGTTGTAATAAAATTGAGTATAAATATGAAATATCTACAGACGCCTCCCGAACAAGTTGGGGTGCGGTTTGCAATAATAGGCGAGCAAATGAGACATGAAAGCTTTCTGAAAAAGAACACCAAGTTAATTATTTAGAATTGTTAGCAGTTTTCTTAGGATTAAAGAGCTTCCTAAACAACAATTCGAATTGTACAATATTGTTGGATATTCGCTTCTTACAAATCAACCCAGATACTGAATGAGAACTGACAAGCGATTATTTTCCAATAGTACTTACAACTCTTTGTCTATCCAGAGATAGATATTTTGGCTTCTCGCAGCAATGCTAAGTGTGACGTCTATATTTCCAGGAAACTAGAACCAGACACCCTCACCTTCGACGCGTTTACCATAAACTGGAAAATGCGATACTTTTATGCCTTTCCATCATTTTCATTAATTTAAAATGCCTGCGGAAAGTAATTGATAATGAGGCTACGCGTGTTTCCACACTGGCCGTCAGAGCCGTGGTTTCCTCTTCTACGGAATTTACTAGTATCTAAGATACGCTTTCTCAATCACAGTAAGTAACTATTACAATCTAATGGATCAATCAATCAGGAAGTATCGATCACTGAATACGAACATTACTCTAGGTGTCGTGAAGCTTTGCAAACGGCGTTCACGCACCGTGGCCGCTACAAGCGTTCGACCTAATGCTGGCGTCGCTGTCTGACAACACCCTTAACCAATATAGCGTAACCTTTATGCTTTGATGCCAGTTTTACATCGACAATATAATGGTAAAGTACAAAATGATTCAATCGCAATAGTCCTTAAATTTTTAACAGAGCAGTTGAGTAAAGGATGTTCCTATAGCTCTCATAATAGTCACCGCTCAGCACTGCCCTTATTCCTAGGTGATGCGGTCAGTTCAGACGATCGAATAAGACGATTCTTTAAGGGGCATATAAACTCAAACCAAATCGTCTTAAATATACCTCTACTTGGGACCACCAAGTCGTTCTTATTAAAATAGCCATTACTGACATAATTAAAAATTCGCGAACAACCAGTGCTGTTTTTATCGTATTTTCAAGATAATATGAATATTTGTCCCGCTTCTGTCCTCAAGGATTATATTTTTGTAACTAAAAATTGAGAACCTCGAATGTGGGTATATTATTATCGACAACAAAACGACCACCTTGCTGCAACGTTTCAGTCTATTAGCCGCTGGATTAAGACGCTACCAGTCGACGATTATTTTTGTTCGAAACGAAAAAAAAATACTTGTGAACAAGCCACATCTCCTATTTTAAAATGTATAGTACATGTGAATAAAGATGTACCCATCTTTAATCACTTCGATAAATAATCCTACCGACCGCTGCAATGATGACAAACACACGTCCGCGCGTGGTCCGCCTTAGCTTTTCGAATAAATTAATGATATAAATTATGTATAATTACTTATCAAAAATCTATCCTAATAGAAATCTAGATCTACATATTACCTATCTTTAACAATAAATCACAAGTTGATTTTAATAGTAGGTATATAAAATATTTCGATCATAAATTCTAAAACGTATCATTTTGAAATAATATTTTTATCGTGAAAAGTTTCTGCTATTATGTTTTCAGCTTAATAGAAATCTAGACAGGAACCTGAAGTAATATACTTATAAAAATAGGAGATGTGGCTTGTTCAGAAGTATTACTTTTTTCGTTCCGAAAAAGAGCAATCGTCAACTGGCAGCCCCTTAAGAAGGTGTTATCAGAGAGCGGTGTAGACACGCATATTCATCGCGCGTAGCATAGCGTCTGCCGCGTGTTCCGCGGGTCTCAAAGTAGACCCGATTACATAAACATAAGTTCAGGGAAGGCTGCCGGCTGGACTGGCACCTTCACAGCTTTTGCCCGTTTTTATAACTGGCCTATTCTGGATTCCGATGAAAGTGACTTTGCTAGAGCGGTAGTCTTTTCATCCGGATGATTTTAAGTTCATAAAGCTCATAAGTTCAAGCTTTTTAAGTTAAACACTATGCGTTGATGTGTTTTCATTTATTTTGAAAATAAACAAATATCTTTAATACAATATAACTTTGTTATTTTAAAGCAAAGTACAACAAACCTTCCTTCTCTAAATATCTACATTGTAATAATAATATATTCGAATGAAGCGACGAAATATCAATAGATGATCAAATGAACTTCAGTGAAGTTCGATCACTATTATATGAGTCGCTTCATTCGAATATATTAGTTAGATACCCTACCCTCCCGTACCAAAGGAAAACACTGACATATTGGTGTTTTTAGGTACCCAGAATTATTTAGGAAGATTTGTTTCCAAAAATCTCTAAAAGAATGAGGTATGACAAGGAGATGACAAGAGTATTGACAAATTCTAATCGAGTAAATCTAATCTCTGAAATTGTGCAAAGTTGCCTGTAAACTAAAGGATACTACATTGTAATAATACTGTATTCGAATGAAGCGACTCATATAATAGTGATCGAACTTCACTGAAGTTCATTTGATCATCTATTATACTGTAAGGCGAAACAAACAACCGCGGGAGATGGTACCTATAGGTACCTTAGTACATAATCATTATGTACTAAGGTACGGGTGTACATTATGTCATAATGTACACCCGCGAAAAGATGTATTGAAGGGTGTATTATGAAGACTTCTGAAAACTGAAGGCACAAGTACACAAACAATCACCAATACCCCTAATGAACACCAAATTGTTTAATCCTGACTGAAGGATGTCCAACTAGTGACTGTTTTTGCATCGATTCGAAATAACGTAAAATTGATTTTTTTTTAGCCTTGTTGGCCGAGTGTGAAGTACCTCGACTTTCAATCTGAAGGCCGTGGGTTCGAAATTTCAAATCCCGGCGTGCATCAATGGATTTTACTGTTCGAAAAATTTATATGCGCATCTAAAACACGTGTTCAAAACAGTGAAGGAAAACATCGTGAGGAATCCAGTTAGTATTCATATAGACGGCGGTGGGCTTGCAACATGTCACGTATGGAATGCATATTGCAAAATGTGGGCATGTGCCAAACATAATGTTTGGACGCCTCTGACTACCCCTACTAGACATCTTTAAAGGATTTAAACGTCTTGAGATCTGTGAGGATGTCTGTCTACCGTACTTGGGGATTACAGTCGTGATCCTATTTTATTTTTCAGAAATCCTATGACGCAATGCTTTAATGGCTACTGATTAACTGCTGAATCCAAAGTTTAAATGACTATTTACCCGACTGCGGAGGATAGAGTTTATCGAGCGTATGTATGGTTGTATGTCCGTTTCTTTGGCACACTCTACAGCCCGAACGACTTGACGAATTACGATATTATGAGGTGTCGTTGGATTCGTCTTAATTGTGGGAGTGCTATAAGCTACATATTTTTAGGGTTCCGTACCCAAAGGGTAAAAACGGGACCCTATTACTAAGACTTCGCTGTCCGTCTGTCCGTCTGTCCGTCTGTCTGTCACAGGGCTGTATCTCATGAACCGTGTTATCTAGACATTTGAAATTTTCACAGATGATGTATTTCTGTTACCGCTATAACAACAAATACAGAAAACATCTATCTATACTTATAATAAATCTGTAGAGAGGTCAATTCTGTACATGAAATATATTTCCAAAATAACTATCAGGTGGTGATTAGGGATCGATACTGATGTCAAAAATGCAATCAGTAAAAATTTTGTCTGTCTGTCTGTCTGTCTGTCTGTCTGTCTGTCTGTCTGTCTGTCTGTCTGTCTGTATAACCGTTATAGAAACAAAAACTACTCGACGGATTTTAACGAAACTTGGTACAATTATTTTTCATACTCCTGAGCTGGTTATAGTATACTTTTTATCACGCTGCAATCAATAGGAGCAGAGCAGTGAAGGAAAATGTTGGAAAAACGGGAGAAGTTACTCCATTTTTTGAGCTTCCGTCGCGTGTGCAACCTTAAAGGTTAAAGCTACACAGAAATCATGTATGACGGAAATGTTCTCCTTAAAATTATATAAAAAATATCCCACGACAGCATATGTCTATCTTTTATGGTTGACTCACAATAACACGTGTAACTCCCGATAGCTTAGCAGTTCGAAGCTTTCTGATTATATTTGTCTACTCTTACGTTTATAACACTCTCAGTCATCCCTAATTAAAAACGCGAACGCACAGGCAGGCATCTTGCTTGGTACCTAGAGGCTAGCGAGTCACCTAGCGAGTAGCTTCGTAAAACGAACATTCTCGAACGTTCGCGACCGGCCTAACAGCTAGGCGTCAAACGCGCAGTTCGGCCGGTCGCGAACGATCGAGAAAAAAAGAAATCATCAATAATTGTCTAATGACAAAAAAGCTGTGAAAAAAAACGTTTTATATAAAGACATTCTGTAGTATATTTAGTATCAGCATTGCACCCGTGCGAAGCCCGGGCGGGTCGCTAGTAATAAAATAAGTATTTAAGTCCCATACAACAAACGTATTTTTTGATGTTTTTTTTAGATAATGGTAGTAATAAAGTTAAAGTAATAAAGTAAATAAAGTTTTATCTCAATCCAACTATTTACAGAGAAGTTCCTTTGAACAGCTCCTAATTCCATCATCAGATCAACTCGCTGTCACCATATTATTGCATTGTCATTTGTCACCGAAGTTACATAGGTAGGTACCTACCTATGTCAATTACAGCTCAATCGGTTGAAGACATCGACTACAAGTCGATGGTTGAAAATAACTGCTTCAAAATTGAGTTGCAAGATTCCACCTGAACAAACATAGTTACAATAAAGTTACATACATAAATCTATTGCAAGTTAATTTTTATGCGTTTATAAATAGCGAAATGGCATTTTCATCCCACTAATATTATCATTTATGATATTCATACTAATATTATTGGTACTGAATGCCATAATACCTACGCTTTTTATGCAGTATAGGCACCTATACCTACGCTTCCAATGTCAGTTTAGGTAGGTACCATAGCGTATGATAATGATATTATAGTTTATACAAAATAGCCCCACAGGTATCATATTAAATTGTCATCAGAACTACCTACACACACACAACTGCCTAATATTGATAATTCATTCCAATAAAATTGGTGGTTAATCAATTTCTTAGGGTTTATTACATAGATTATTAGTAAAATTAGTTATTAGTTGAAGCTTTAGGTAAAAAGATGTGTTAAAAAGTTTATAGGGCAAACAAAAACGATTTCACCGCTTGTTTGATTTTTGGCGCGCGTTTTGCTAGTTACTTTCCTTTAGATGCTCTGTACGTTCTAGCGTACGTACATTCTAACTTTTGTAGTATTGTCTTTTGACAGAAGAATATTTTAGACACTGACTTTACGAAACTAAACCGTATAACAGTGACAATACCAATGTCAGAGAGAGTATGTATGTCAAATTTGAAGGAATTTTGACATTGACTTTACTTACTGATGTGATATTGTTGACATAACTTCATCAGTGCCATTGTCTCAATCAAAGTTAAAATAGACACTGACTTTACAAAACAAAATTTATGTGACATTGACATTGGCTTTGTAACATTGACGACAGTCAAAATCAAAGAGTAGGGATGCACGATTTTGGCTTTGAATCGATTTTTTATAACGTAATAAGCCTCTGCGGGTCGTACCACAAGCTCTTATGAGTAACATTTTAGATATTTTTATATTGGTGGACACATCATACAACGCCACCTAGCTAGTCCCAAACTAAGCCAAGTTTGTACTATGGATGGGAACCAGATAACATAAAAAATACTTTCATACTTTTACATACTTTTGTAAATATCTTAATAATAATATAAATACGAAAGTTTGTGATAAGGCTGTTATGTTTGTTCCCTAATCAAAAATAAACGACAAAACGGAATTGAAATTTGCATGTAGATAAAAAAACAGAATAAATAAAAGGGGAACTTATAATCCGAAAAACAATGCGTAAAAGATTATGATGGCGCTGATGTGCAAAAAATTAGACGTCTTAGGCTGGGAATAGCCAAATCGGACGTCTATTCCCAGCCTTAGATATAATACGAAAAAAATATATTTTTTCAAATTAATCTGATATTCGTTTTGACTACTAATGATAATAATGATAATAAATTGACTAATAATGATTTGCATTCTACCAAAATTCGTAATTTATTTTATCAGGGCAGGGTTTATTTAAGGAAAACATTTGTAGTTTCCTTAAAGTGTTATTTTCTATGCGACTATTGAAATTTGGGCAGTTCAAAGTCTGTCGCGGGTCGGCTAGTATACTATATTATGTAAAATAAATATAAACAGGATCTCGATTGCAATTATTAATTCTTCCTAAATTAAAATCACATCGTAACGTCCATCCTTATCACAAAGACAGAGCTACAGTTTTCGCTTCTCTACAGTAACGACAGTCTCAATCTAGCGATTATTTGAATCGATTCAATTTATTCTGATTTTAAATGCGTTTGCGTTTATTATAATTGCGTTTTAATCGATTCACAGATCGGATTAGCCAGTGATAGATAGCCAAAAGACGTTTTTAAAATCACACACAGAATTATACTGGCACAGAAATAACGACAATCGCTAAATATTGTCGACTTAGAATACCTACGTTTACGATGTTGCCAAACGACATTTTTTAATGTTAAATTCAGAAAAGTCGATTGGCAACATCTAAGTTCAATTAACTAACCATTTATCATAGACAACAAACGAGGCATTTGTTAATATGAATTCAACGTAAGTAATTCGTATCGTCTAGTAACTTTAAATTAGTTCGCTTGAACTCGTATTAAAATTAATCGACTAAAAAAATCGCTAGATCGTATTCGTTTCAACGTAACATTGTCCTCCATCCCTACCATGAGATGAGAAAGATTGAAATAATCGATATACGCATTGCGGCATTTGCGGCGCGATTCGATTTGCGCAAATCGCTGTGCTGTACTGTGTGACTGTGTGGTGTGTGTCGTGTGTGTTGACTGTTGACTTGACTGTTGTGTGAGACGCTCGCTCTCGCTGTCGGTCGGTCGGTCGCTGCGTATTGGCGTATTAGCTCTATTAGCTTGTGGATAAAATTAATTGAAATCAGGTACCTTTAAAATCAAATAGTTTTATAAATTTAGATCAATAACTTGTACATAGGTGGAGAAACAATAACGTTTTCTAATTTTCTATTAAATGTGGCGATAACATTCTAATTTACAGCAGTTGAAAATGTAGTCGCAATGGTTTCCTTCCATTCGATCGATACTATTGCGCCATTTACATTATTTTACTGGTTCCTTTATTTAATAGTATATTTAAAATGTTTTTTGATCATTTAGTTTTTGTAAAATTCGGAAATTTAATTACATAAGTTAAAAAAATATATATAATTTTCAGAAAGCAGTAGGTACATTATGTTTGTTCCTCCGGTGTCGGGTAATACCTTCGTGGTGCTCCCACCGTTTACTGAAGATAGAACGGTTATTTTCGGAAAGAATTCCGATAGGCCACAGAATGAGGTTCAAGAAGTGGAATACATCAAGGGCGGGTTTCGGCCCATAAAAGTAAAAGTAAGTTTTTTTTTCTCAGCTTTTTTTACCTACCAATTCAATTAATCAGTAATTTTCTCATAAAAATCTCTTTGTTCTCCAGTGACTATTTACCTGTGATTATGTGTGTGATGTGATGATCTACTTACGTATGATTTACGAAACTATGTTTTTAAGATGGTTCTTTCATGAATTCCAGTGCACCCACATCATGATAGATGAGCATCCATCTCCCATCAACAGTGTGATCATCAGCAAGCCTACCTGGATGTGGGGAGCAAAGATGGGGGCCAACGACAAGAATGTAGTCATCGGGACTGAATCCGTGCCCACCAGGTACAACATGGAAGATGGCGATGGACGTGTAAAGCGCCTGCTTGGAATGGATTTAGTGCGGTATGTGAAGTAATTTTAAGCAACAAACAAACAAATATAAGAACAATTCATTTTTATAAAAACTTTAAAAATATTTTTACAGTTTGGGCCTTGAAAGAGGCAACACAGCTGAGGGAGCACTAGATATTATCACCTCCCTCCTGGAGCAGCACGGTCAAGGCGGACCATACACCGAGAATGACGATGATTACAATTATATTAAAAATCACAACTCTTTCCTCATCGCCGATGACAAAGAAGCCTGGGTCCTCGAAACCGCCGGCAATTTCTGGGTCGCTGAAAAGGTGACCAACGGATACCGAAACATCTGCAATGGTCTCACCATTCGGACCAAATTTGAAAAACACTCAGCTGATATCCATGAGAAAGCAAAAGAACTTTGGTTGTGGAATGATGAGGTAGCTATTTTAAATTAATAAAGGTAGCTATTTTAAATTTTGAGATAAAGAATCATTTGGAACAATTGAATTGCACTTTTCTCTTTTCAAAGTGAATGTGGATATCACTACATAGTATAAAGCAAAGTCGCTTTCCGCTTCCCGCGTCTGTATGTATGTATGTATGTATGTTTGCTTATATCTTTAAAACTACACAACGGATTTTGATGCGGTTTTTTTTAATAGATAGAGTGATTCAGGAGGAAGGTTTATATGTATTAAACCCGTGCGAAGCCGAGGCGGGTCGCTAGTAAATATATATATTCTATAATTTCAGACCCCGTTTGACTTTACCGATGCATTCGGGAATTACGGAAACGAAGAAAGAAAAAATGAAGGAGCGAAACTGCTGCTAGACAGCATGGTGGACAACCACTTTAATCTAAAAAAGATGATGAAACTTCTGAGACAGAAGGAACATGGCATTTGCCATGGATGTGATGACCCCTTCCCTACTAAGGGCAGCATGGTGTGCAAAACAATTATTAATAAACAAACACCCAACAATAGCAATATTTAAAATAATATTTAAAAGATACAACGCATGTCGAGTTCAATTCCAAACTAAACTTTATTTAAGTACCCACAAGTTACAATTAATGGTTACATGATTAATCAGCTGTCAAATACACAACATACCTTTCTTCTATAAATTGGAATAAACAAACAAAATAATATAGTAATTTTACAAACCAAAGTAACACTATAAAACTAACAATGATAACTTATTTATTTTTAATCAACGCTATTAGGTATGCCAATTATGTCCGGCCACCTTTCTGGTGGTGGAATCTCTATGGGTGGCTCATCCGATGTTTGCGAGTCCAAATCCACCCTGGCTCTGTTCACTGGCAATCGCCTATCTGCTTGCACCGTTCTTGCCAGGATCTGATCGGCATGTCGACGGTGTAGTTCTCCATCTTCCGTCCGCACCCTGTAGGAGCTAGGTCCTTCCACCATCTCTACAGTGGCCTTGCGCCACTTCTCTCCTGGACCATACATGTGTATGAGCACGGGTTGGTCCACCGTGAAAGTTCTGGCGGGTGCACGCTGTGCCGCCGCCTCTAGCTGCAGGTCGCCACGACTTGGCGTACTCTCTGGGTGGATGGAGGATAGCGCCGTTCTGTACTTACGGCCGTTCAGCATCTCCGCTGGAGTTTTGTTAGTGGAGCTATTCGGAACTGTTCGCATATGATACAGCACCTTGCTCATCATTTCGCTCCAAGGTAAATTCTGATTTTCCATTTTCTTAATTTTATTTTTAAATGTTTGTATTGCTCTCTCTATCTGTCCGTTGGTCGCAGGGTGATATGGTGGAGAGAAAATGTGTTTTACACCATTTTTCTTTAAGAAACTGTTAAATTCTTCAGACGAGAAGGCTCTGCCATTGTCTGATACTACCACCTCGGGTAAACCCTGCGAAGCAAAAATTCTTCTCATCACAGTTATTACAGCTCCACTACTCATAGTGTTAACAATCTCTGCTTCCATCCATTTACTGTGGCTGTCAATCAATACAAAAAACGTTTTTCCATGAAATGGTCCAGCAAAGTCTATATGCACCCTATGCCAAGGCTTCTCCGACATCACCCAAGTCTGTGGATCTCTTGGAGGGTTATTTCTCACCAGTTGGCACTGTTCACAGCTGGCCACCATCTGTTCAATCTGATTATCCATCTGGACCCACCACACATAGCCTCTTGCATATGCCTTCGTTTGAACTATACCCGCATGTGGGGCATGTAAAATTTTTAATACCTGTTCTTGTAGTTTGGCAGGTACTATGACTCTGTTACTCCATAATAAACAATCTTTAGTATGAGAAAGAGCCTCTCTCCTCGTCCAAAATGGCTGCAAAGCTGGGTCTGTGTTCTTATTTGGCCACCCATGAAGGACATGAAATGAAACCTTCTGGAGTACTGGATCCTTTTTTGTTTCCACTGCAATCTTCTCTGCACTTAAATTCCAGCCACTTGGTTGTTCTTCTAACAACAATACCTCTTTCACCCCTTCTTCAGCTACTGTCCCAGTAGATGGTGCTGTCCACCTACTTAATGCATCCGCATTTCCAATTGATTTTCCTGGTCTGTGTTTTATTGTGTACTCATAGCAAGCTAACTTCAAAGACCAACGAAGCATTCTTGGTGAGATCTGGTCAGGTATAAGTTTCGCTGGATTAAATAAGCCCACCAATGGCTTGTGGTCTGTTATGATACAAAATCTGCGACCTAATAAAAACTCATGGAATTTCAACAATCCAAACATAATAGCCAGTGCTTCCTTGTCAATCTGACCATAGCGCCTCTCATGTGTTTGTAGAGTCCGCGACGCCATCATTATGGGTCTCTCAGATCCGTCATCCATGACATGTGCTATGATAGCGCCCACTCCATATTCTGATGAGTCACAAATAAGCAGTAACTCTCTGTTTACATCATATCCCACCAATGTGAGATCCGAAGATAGTAAAAGCTTTGCTTTTTCAAACACTGTTTGCTCGCGTTCTGTCCACTTCCACCGGGTTTTCGAATCTAGCAACCGATACAAAGGTTCCAGCATAGTAGCCCTATCAGGTAAAAACTTTTCATAAAAGTTATATAAACCCAGGAAAGCTCTCAAGGTTTCCTTATTCGTGGGTGCCGGCTTTTCTTGTATCTCTTTGACTTTTGCCGGTGCCGGATGTAGTCCCTCGCCATCAATCATGTGTCCCAGAAATGTAATGCTATTCGTGGCAAAAATACACTTCTTACTATTTAGTCTAAAGCCCATCTCATTTAGCTTCTCCATCACCCGACGAAGCCTCCGATTATGCTGTTCTAGCGTTACACCTGTTATTGCTACGTCATCGAGTAGGCATGCCACGCCTTCCATGCCCGCCAGAGCGGACGACATTACTCTTTGAAAAATACATGGCGCCGCATTTACACCAAATGCGAGACGATTCATTTTCATTAGGCCAATAGGCGTATTTAAAGTTAACAGCTTGGCTGTCTCTTCATCAACCCTCAATTGGGTGTAAGCCTGTTTCAAGTCGAGCTTACTGAAAACTTGACCTCCACTTAGCTTCACAAAAGCTTCCACCGACGTTGGAAGCGGGTATCTATCTACTTGTATAGCAGCGTTGACTGTAGAACGATAGTCTCCACAAATCCGCAACGATCCATCATCCTTCTTTACTATCCTCAACGGAGTAGCCCACTCTGAGTGTCTGAGAGGAGTCAGTATGCCTGTAGCTACCAATCGGTTAAGTTCTTCTTCCACCTGTTGCTTCATTGGAAAAGGCACTGGGCGCGCTTTCAGAAAACGTGGTCTTGCATCAGAACGTAAGTGAAGTTTCACTTCGGGCCCATTGTAAGCACCTAATTCTTCTTTGAACAAGTCAGGAAATTCATTCATGAACGGCACCAAATCCTCCTTTGTCCAATATAAGCCAGTTACTTGTAGATCGAGTAACTCAAACCAGTTGCGCCCTAGTAGGCTAGGTCCATCGCCGGCAACGACCACCAGTTCACATTGAGCCTCTTTCTCGCCCAAGACTACACGCACGTTCGCCACTCCCATTACTTTTAGAGAGTCTCGTGTCCACGTGATTAACCTCACCGTCGTACTCTGCAGTGGAGGGGGTGTCGACCACAGTTTATTGAAAGTCTTTTCCGATATAATACTGCGAGAAGCCCCGGAGTCAACTTCCATTGTCACACTGACGCCATCTATGACTAAGTTCGCTTTTATCGGAGGTCGATAACTGTCCGAACACGCGTAGACGCCCATCATGTCTTCACCTCCAGAGGAAGGCTCTTCCTTGTCTTCCACCTGGTGTACTTTTGTTTTCTTGTCGCAGACCTTTGCAATGTGACCATATTTTTGACATTTAAAGCACTTCGCCTTTACAAAGATACACCGCTCGCCTGCCTTGTGTATCCGAGAACAGTGCTTGCACTCATTGGATTTTATTCTGCCAATATCCATTGGCTCGGCTGCCTGAGACGAACTAGACGAAGCTTGACTTGATTCTTGACTCCGCCCGGGGTACATGTCCTCAAATGTCGCCTGGTGATTGAGACACATCTGCACAGCTGATTCGAATGTCAGTGCTTTAGTTTTAAGCAATTCCCGACGCAAACGTTCATCACGCACCCCTAAAACGAGTCTGTCCCGTAATTGGCGTTTTAAATCCGTAAAGTTGCACTTAGCACTTAATGCACTTATCGCGGCCGTAAATTCTTGCACGCTTTCCTTTTGCAATTGTACCCGCTTATGAAATTTTCCCGCTTGCAAAATCTCATTCACTTCAGGTTCATAGAACTTATCCAAAACTGCTAGGATATCGGGAAACTTCACCAGTGTAGGGCGTAACGGCACTAAAAGGGACGCAATTAGAGCGTATGTGTCTTTTCCACATTGCGACAAAAACAATGAGCGCGATTTATCATCGTCTTTTGTCGCGCCTCGAACGAGACCCGCCGCGTCGAGAGCACAAATTAACTGGTCCTTATAGTCGCACCACACATCACTTTTAGCGTTAAACGGTCCTGGCAAACCAATATTCGTTAAATTGATTGCCATTTTAGCGCAATTACAATTTATTCACCGAAGTCGCCACTAAAAGATACAACGCATGTCGAGTTCAATTCCAAACTAAACTTTATTTAAGTACCCACAAGTTACAATTAATGGTTACATGATTAATCAGCTGTCAAATACACAACAATATTTATAATATTTTGAATTACTTGCCTAATCAGCTAAATAAGAAGAAATAAAAAAATAAAACAATTACATTTAGCTTAAAATCAAATTAATTTAGTGTCCAAAAACTTTTTTTTTCTTCAGGTGTCCCGTCTGTCTTCTTCTATCAGTGTGCATTACTTCACGGCCACTCCAGACCCCAGCATGTCCTATTTCAAGCCTTTCATCTTTACCCCTGATGTGTCTATCTCTGAGTACACCAAAACCACTAATGAGGTAACAAATTAATTACCATAATTATAAGGGCAGCTACCTTAACCCATGCATGTAGGACTGTTGGTACTGGAGATCTGCTGCCTCATTTCAAATTACTATAGTGAAAGTGATTGTTAAATTATACTTTAGATAAGTTTCAAATTTAGATCCCATAAATACATTTTATCCTTTAAATTCTTACATTATGCTTATATTTTCCAGCCGCAGGGGGAGCACTACTTATACAAAGTGCACAAGGACTACATCATTGAAAAGAACAACATAAAGCTTGTTCGTGAGATTCAAAACATGGAGCGCGAGTGTGTTGGCGACTTAGACGAGCGCCTTGAAAAAATTGAGGCGGGGTCCACTGAGATATCAGTGCTGGACAGCCTCATGAAGGAATGCGTCGAGGCAGAGGTGACGCACTATATTGACATACCGGAAGGTGAAGAGATTCACTTTGGCAACTAAATGCTAAGTGCAATCTAAAAACTAGGTCTCAGGGTAATTAGCAATCTAGAGCTTGCCAACGTACGAACCGTAATGAATGGATCCACACTTGAATGAAATAATTTAAAGTCAGCGTACAAAACTGGAATGAAAGAAAAAGCACTAAAATATCATGCTTATGTACAATGAGGCTACTGTTAGCACTATAGCTGCTATAACTCTGAGGTCAAAACACATTTTTCTCAATACTTTTATGATAATATTGATGTTTGATGTCCGTAATTTTCAATGTGATGCTTCCATCATTAATGTGTGTGATCCTATACCTATCTCTAATCATATAATAATATAATCGAATAGTAGAATAAACCTTCTGTATCAATTTTTGGTTAGATAATGTTTGCAGTTTCCTTTGTTTTGCATACATTTCCTGTTTTATTATTTTATTTTGGAAAGATTAATTTAACATGAAAGCCAAAAATAACTATGTAAGACTTATCTTAGCATAAGATAGAGAACATGAGATGAGAGGATAAGAACTGAAAAAGCTTTAAAAAGGCGTTAACTTTAGTTTTAATTAAGTTTTTTTTTATTATTAATCTATTGTCATCGCAAAAAAAATGTTTTTTTTTGTTTTCCTATAAATTAATGAATGCCGATTCGCATCAACTACATTATGTTTACGAATAATAAGAATGCCAAAGTGAAAAGTTCCTAAAAAAACTTTGAAATTAATGCGAATTACGACTGAGGTTAGAGACTTTTTGGTGTTGCAGTAATTTATTAGTGATTGCGATGTTTAAGAGACTTGTTTCTAATGTCTTTCAGTTTATTATGAATGTTTCAGTAGATTTATCGAAAAAGCTTATGTGATTAATGTGATTAAAGATTCTGTAGGTAGTAAGTAGGTATATCTATAATTTAGGTACTATATATTTAGTTGAGGTATGTTTAATCTAACATCTGAAAATACTGTGATAATTTTACTTAGTTAAAAGTATCTATGTAGTTCGATAATTATGTCTTTTTTAATTATTTGAATCGCTATGTCAGGATTTTTTCAGCTTTTTAATTATGTATGGTGCATTTACCTACCTTGACTTCAGCTTTTGCTGATATACAGGTATATAGTTGTTATATAAGTAGTATCAAAATTGAAATGTTTTCTAAGCTTATCTATACCTAAAGCATAAATGTAATTCTATTGAATGTTTAGAAATATTTTAATCTTCTTAAATATTGTATTGATGTAAATGTACTTAGTAGATATCGAGTAAGTTACCTTCCTTCATTCTAGTCTGTTATAAAATCATTTTATTTATTAACCTATTTTTTAGTTTTTTTACTTTGTTTCTTCATTCTTTACCACAATGATGCGAGTATTTTAATTTATTTTATTAAACCTTCTTATGCAGTTACTTAGTATGGACTTTCACGAACTTTTTTTTTAATCTGTCCTTAAATCTATTTAAATACTTATTTTAAAATTCGTTATTGTGGAAATGATTTATTTGAATAAAGATATTACCATAACAAAAACCGTATTTTTTGCATCGTTTGCTGTCTGTAGGTTAATTATGTTGGTACTCGAACGATCAGTCAAAATCGTTGAAAAATACATTCATAAAATAAACAGGTACAATAACAACAACGAACGAAACGAAATTACGTGGCGTTGTCATGGCAACTATGCGCAGTGCGGCATTTCGATCGATCGTCGATGCGGATCCGTGAACATCGCGCGATTCGCTGAAAGGGCCGTCCAGTGCCCTAGCACGAAATACTCTCATTATGGACAAAACGATTGATTGAACGTAGTGATTCCTGCTAGCCGCCCCGTGCCCCTCAAGCCCTCATACGAAGCGCGCCGCCAACCTACGCGCGCGCGCCCGCGCGTTGTCCGTGAGTCAATCTGTCACTGTCATTTATTGGCGAGTCAATCAAAGTCAAACTGTGAGAAAAATCGATAGGCCAAACCCCGCCACTGCGGATACCAGCGGATACTGCGAGACTCCCTGGAGTATTATGTTCCTTGCTGCGAGATCAAGGCGATCAAGTTTAAAATAATTTTAAATCGAGGTGCGAGTAAATTCGGTGTTCTTTCGTGATAAAGAGGTAGGTATTAGTTGTGTATTCATAAAAATACAATTTTCTATTCGTTATCTGTCGATTGATTTAATTGCGTCTATGTAGGTACCTACTACATTTACCTAGTAGGTACCTATTGATTAGTGCACCACATTATTTATTCAAATACCATGATTTTTGATGTACGTTTTGTTTTCTGAATTTTGCGTCAATCAAAAATGTTTGTGACCCTTGTATTTTGCCCTAAATAAATAACCAAAACGCCATTATGCACCTACCTATACCTATGTAGGTACCTATAAAAAAATAAAAATCATAGTTGGCAAGCATAGAAAAATAACATAAACAATGGGGTAGCTAAGTACTAGGGTGATAGGGTGTGTCCTAGCGTTCCGCCCGATGACGCTCCGGACCGGACGTACCCACTTAAATGCTCTTTGGACGTACCTACAGGATCAAATCGATCAATAACATCCGGGCGTGTCGTCGGGCGTAGGCACTGCGGCACAGGTGACCCCGACTGACCCCGTTAGCTGCGTATTAAATCGCACCGCTGTCATTTTACATTTAGACGGATAACGTCAGTTATAAAGCAAAGCCGCCATTACAAACTAAATAAATTTTATGCAAATCTGTTGTTTTGCCAAGTGTTCACAAAATAAATACAGTTCATTAATTACCTTCCGAAGTCGATTCGATTTCATACTTTATAATGCTAATGGATTGTTAATTGCAAGACACCACCTCATTGTTCTACGATTTATTAAAGTCCTACCAAATTTTGTTGGTAGTAGGTACATACAGAAACCGGGTATCTACAAATAAATTGAACTCGGAGATTGGCTGGCGGATGCCAATCAGTGCTCAAAATTTTTGGGTGAGCTAGGTACTTCGAACACTGTAATTGGTAAATTCTAGGTCCGTTCCGCTCCGCTCCGCACAGCTCTGCGTCAGAAGAAACGCACCCTTTAGATTCCATAGTTTCTTCAAAAAAAGCTGCTTTTTTTTAACCAGCTATGTAAAATAGTTGACGTAAGTAATTTTCAAATGTTACAGAGGACTCTGTTCTTATTTTCAGAAAGCGGCAAAGATGCAGCCTCCACTTTCGTCTGTTATGTTCGTGGTGCTCTCTCCGTTTCCGGAAGTAGGCAATATTATCTTCGGCAAGAATTCTGAACGGCCTAACAAGGAGGTGCAGGAAGTGGTGTACATCAAGGGGGGATTTCGTCCCCCCATATTGAAGGTAGGTTCACTTTCTACCTTCAAGGACTTGCGTGAGGATACCTATTTTTATAATAATCAAGGACTAATCAATACCTACCTCATAAAAATTATCTGCATGCTAACTAATTAGCGATTAGGTACTTTATTATTGTTTTATCAATTCCAGTGCACATACATCACAATTGATCAGCATCCATCACCGATCAACAGTGTCCTTCTTAGCAAGCCTGCCTGGATGTGGGGCGCTGAGATGGGGGCCAATGATAAGAATGTGGCCATTGGAAATGAAGCGGTGTGGACAAACTTCAACGAAGGTGACGGAGATGCACGAGTCAAGCGTCTTCTGGGAATGGATTTAGTGAGGTATGTTCAACTTAACTTATAGCACTTGTAATTTCGAAAGCTGGTTATGTCATAAGAACTGAAGACTGATCCAAGGTATTCAAAAATTCAGTGATGCTCATGATGAAGTTCATCTGAATTGTCTTGGAACATCAGCAATACAAATTGAAACATGCTATTGTCTACAGATTGGGCCTGGAAAGGGGTAACACAGCAGAGGAAGCCGTCGATGTAATAACTTCGCTCCTGGAATGCCACGGCCAAGGCGGACCCTGCACTGAGAATGATGAAGACCTTTATTACCACAACTCTTTCATCATCGCTGATGAGAAAGAGGCCTGGGTCCTCGAAACCAGCGGGAAGTTCTGGGCCGCTGAAAGGGTGAACAGGGGCTACCGATTCATCTGCAACGGTCTGACAATAAAGACCAGGTTCACTAAGCACTCTATTGGGCTTTTCGAGAAAGCTTCGGAACTTGGACTTTGGGACAAGAAGGTATGTTTATTTAAGTTTTAGGATGATAAGCATGAAAATTCAAATTCATTAAGCCTTTTTCATATTGAATATGATATTAATAAGTGTATAAATAATTTCAGAGCGAGTTTAACTTCGCCAAGAGCTTTGGATCTGGCGGAGACTTGGCCAGACAGAACGAGGCAGAGAGAGTGCTGTTGGACGCTGTCTATGACATTGCATCGCATGACCGCTTCGATGCAAAGAAGATGATGCTACTTCTGAGACAAAAGGATTACCGCGTATGCCGTGGCTGCGATGATCCCTTCCCTACTCAGGGCAGCCAGGTGTGTACATTCATAAATGAGAACATAAGTAAGACTGCATTCAGTGATAGAGTCTGACAAGTACTTTGAGATTCATAAATAACTAGCAGACCCGTGAGAGACGTTGGTTGTCCTGTCAAATTTCAATAATCAAATAGTAAAGATTGAATGTTTTTAGTCTGTGATGTCAGATTAGTTGCACACCAGCGCCATCTATACAGAAATCATCCCTTTTGCGTTTTTCTATCGTTTTGGGGATGTTTTTCATATTTTAAAGTAGTCTATTATTTATTCGGGCATTATATCTACATCTACAGCAAATTTCAACTTAATCTGTTTTGTCGTTTAGGCCTGATTGAGGAACAAACATACATACAAACTCACAAACTTTCACATTTATAATATTATTAGGATTTACTCAGTAAAAATTAATAAATTGAAATTATTGGCAATTGTTTGATACCTTAGGTTACATTATTGCAATTTGGTGTAATAACAATTTTTTTTTGGAAATAAAAATGGCTTATATTACTTGTTGATAATGTAGCTAACATAAACTTACTTCTCCAGGTGTCCCGCCTGTCTATGAACACCAGCGTGCATTACATGACTGCTACTCCGGATACGAGCATGTCCTACTTCAAGCCGTTCGTCTTCACTCCGAATGCGTCCATCTCCGACTTCACCACCAGCTCTAATGAGGTATCTAAATATCCATTCATACAAATTACAGGGGCTGTAAGAGCATCTTAACTAATGCTACTTGATAGATAGATAGATAGATAACACTATTGATTACCACACGTTCACACGAATACAAATATTTATGAACAGAAATAAAATAAATAACACTATGCTTAAAGGTAATACAATGGGCGGCCTTATCGCTAAAAGCGATCTCTACCAGGCAGACTTGATAATGGACAATTGCTGCTCTATTTAAAACTACCACTCTGTAGTCAATAACTTAACATTCTTAGAATAAGAGATAATAATAAAAAGATTAAAATTTGCCTGTAGTGGGCATGTGGCCGATAAAACTATGATGAATGTAAAATTATACTTTAGAGATCTTATAAATACATTTTTAATCCAATCCATAATTATATGTTCTTGTTTTCCAGCCGCAGAGAGAGCACTACTTGTACAAGGTGCATAACGAGCACATCATTCAGAAGAATGACTCATTGCGCGCTCATTCGATTTATCACATGGAGCGCGAGTGCGTTACCGATTTAGATGATCGCATCAAAAAGATCGAGGCAGGTACAATTCGTAGTTCGGTGCTCGACAACATCATGAAGGAATGTGTCGAAGCAGAGGTCGCTCAGTACCTAGGGACACCGTCTGATGACAAGCTTCACTTCTGCAATTAAATGCTAAGTTTAATCCAAAACCAAGGTCTCAGGGTAATTAGCATGTTACAGCTGAACAAGAATGGATGGAACCACACTGGAATGAGATAATTTAAAGTTTGCTTACAAACCTAGAATGAAATAAATACCAATAAAACATCATGCTTACGTTAAACGAGGCTAGTTTTGGTTAGGACTATAGCTGCTATGACTCTGAGGTCAAAACACATTTTTTCTCAGTATTTATTCGGTTAATCTCGATGTTTGATGTTTGCTATTCTTAGCTTGACCTGTGTGGTCCTATACTTGTGTGTCTAATTATTATATTAAGATAATGTAACAGTTTATCAAACCCTTCTCTATTTAAGCTTTGGTTAGATAAATAATTATTTATTTCATATTGTGTTTTTGGAGTGATTTATTTAAGGGATGAGATAAGATGGATCGTTTTTAAAACGGTAAAAGCCAATAACTTGCTTTATGCAAGTTATTAGGTAGTAGGTGAAGACTTATCTTAAGCATAAGATAGGGTAGATGAGAGGATAAGAACTGATCAAGCTTTAAAAAGGTAGAAATTATAATATGTATGTTTTATTTTATTTATTGATCTATCTATTGTTTTAAAATTAATGTTTTTATCGTTTTTTATTGTATTCTTCGTGCCGACACGCACTAACGCACAACACTCGTTATTAAAAATAAGGATTGCCAAAGTGAACAGGTTCCTAAAGAAATCTTTAAGCCTGAAATATGAACTGAATTGAACTAAAACTAATGCAAAGTAGACTAACCCTCGTATTCAAGAACGACACTACGAGAACACGCACCCACAGTGGACGAAAGATTTTTTCATAAAAATCACTTTATGTGTTGTGCGACACTGCATAGTGTGACTAGAGGTAACAACGTGTGCCTCTAGCCAAAGTTGAGCTCTAAAGGCACACGGTAGCGTGCGCCATAGTGCCGCTCAACACATAAAGTGATGAATATGAAAAAATATTTCGTTCACTGTGGGTGCGTGTTCTCATAGTGTCGTTCTTGAATACGAGGGTAAGGCTTTTTGCAATCAGGCATTTATTAAATTATTATTCACCCTAGTAATCTAAGGTGCGCGTCCACAGGTCGGTATCGTACGTATCAGACGCATCGCATTTAACGGATGATGATTTTGCATTGTACGCAGTGGATACACTTGTGTGACTTTCTATACAAAGAATACTACGATCCGTTATATGCGATGCGTCCGAAGCGTACGATACCGACCTGTGGACCTTTAATGTTTTTAAATAGTAGTTGTCTATTTGCTATTTCCAGTTTACTGAATAAATGTTGTCGTAGGTAGGTAAGCTCATCTAAAACGCTTGTTGTGATTATTTCTTCTAGAAAGAATGTATAAATAATAGTATTACACCTAGTCAATCAAATGTATTATGTTGTTTTTACCTAATAAAGTCTCGTTATTAATTTAATTGTCATTGTACTATTTGGTCAGAAAATACAGACAGTGATTGTTTTACTTATTTAAAAACAATTTATAAAAAATTGTGATTACTATTTTTATTGTGATTACATACTATAATTTTTTTTTGATTACTTCAGATTGATGTGTCTTGGTTTGTTGGTTTGTGCTATTTCATTATATTTTAAAGTTCAATTACATAGTTACGTAGACTTCAGCTTTTGCTGTTAAGTAGATAGTTCTTATAATGATAATGTCCATTTGTCTATGCTCATCTATAGAGCTTAAATGTGATTAAATGTTGAATGTTATAATTGTTGTTAAAGCGAATTGCCAGGGCTTTGTAAAGTTTGTAGAATTTGAATTTAAGGAAAGGAATTATGCGAAGGACCACCGACAGATGTCGGAAAGCGATGCCCTGGCATGTTCTTTAAGGGAAGCTATACCTACTAAATGTTGAAATTACTGTCTAGACCGGACTCAGACCTGAGGAAAGGAAAGGATATGAAATCCACATACAAGAATGAGACAGGTATAGGTTATGTAACGTATATGTGGGAGCGAAACAGGTAGAGGTCTTTATCGAGTCCGGGTAATTTAAAATAGTTATTTGAAGCATATACAATGCATACTTATTTCTCTAGATGATGTTGTAATTGTTCGATAAATGTATTAAAATGTATGAGTAGAATGTAACTTAAAATATGGTTAGAGATTTGTTTATTTCTCATAAAGCTAACATTAATTTGTTGTACCTATCATTCCAACGCGGATCCACCGTTGTGGGCACTACCGCACTATGGGCATGCCCACAACCATATTAGACTTGACGTCACAATTTTATTTTTGCTATTTTAATTGTCTTTTTTTTATTTTTGTCCACATGGGACTATTTTAATACACTGTAGGTGCCCAAGTGCCCATAATGGGTACAATGCCATGACCACAGACATCAACATCAAAATGCGAAGAGGGGGGTTCTTTCGTGACTGTGACCACAACCTTTTGGGCTGAATCCGCGCCTGCTATCATGTCTTTTCTGAAATCATGTATAATTTCAATTTTTTTCAGCATATTCTTAGGTATTTACTTTGTTAACCATTCCTACAATAATGCATATAATATGTTATTTTATGTACCTTCATATTTTATTACATAGGTATAAGTAGATATACCAAACCAATTTTACATTCTTCAAAATTTTTAGGCAAGTCTTTGGAAAGTTGTACTTATTTAGGTCCTACTTGTAGATATTTTTTATACTTGTAACTTACCCAACTTTATACATACTTATTAACATTTTTTATTGTTTTATGAATTTATTTGAATAAAGAAATGATTTACCAAAAAACGAAAACCTTTTTTTGAATGAAAATGTTTTAGTTTTAGTGCGTTTGTATCATCGACTAGTCGATGGTTTGTATGGTTCAGTTAGATTCACAATAATTGAACCCGCAAGGTGGCGCTGCAATCAGGCAGGACGCAGGACGTCAGGTCCGCTACTTATTAATATTACAGGAGGATCAGTCAGGTTTCATACAAAAAGTAAAACCGGCCAAGTGCGAGTCAAATTCGAGCACGAAGGGTTCCGTAACATTATCTATAAAAAACGGCAAAAAATCTCGTTTGTTGTATGGGAGCCCCACATAAATATGCATTTTATTCTGTTTTTAGTATTTTTTGTTATAGAGGCAACAGAAAACATCATTTTGTAAAAATTTCAGCAGTCTAGTAGCTATCATGGTTTATGAGATGCAGCCTTATGATAGACAGACAGACAGACCTACAAGCGGAGTCTTATTAGTATTTTTTCAAGACTTAAAATTAACTAAAAGGGCAAACACATTCCTTTCCTGTAAATTATGTGATAAGTAATTTAGCTACCCACATGGTAACTCACACAAGAAATTTCATATTCTTACAACAGATGTGATTAGGTCTCCTGCTAGTCACATCTGTAGCAAGAATGCAGTCCGGGAGCGTACTACGGCTCCGTGAATTTCCTCCCCACCAGTTTGCGAATGAATCCTTCAAATGGACTAGTTCATTCATAGGGTTTCCAACATTCCAACTCGGCTTTTCAATTTAAAATTCAAATTGTTTAATGTACTTTATGTTGTTCTTTAGGCTAGATTAGAAAATTACTTAGAAATTGTAAAATTTGCATATGAAAAATACGTAGATCTACGTACTTTTTTCGAGTGAAATGGAGATATTTAAATATTTACTTTCGTTTGTTTGAAATCGACGCGAAAGACGGGTGGTGACATCTGTTGATGAGGGACAGAAAGGTTGAACAACATCTGCCAGCGCCATTAACAGAGGGCTCTGTTTAAAATAGTTATTATTCAGTAACTAACATCACAGAGCTTACAGTGGCCTGAACACGAATCTATTAGACATCTAAACCCATCGACAACACAGGTCTATTGGGCTGTTTTGTCGACCACAGTCAGGCCACTGTAAGCGCTGTGATGTTAGCTACAGAACAATAACATTTGGATAAAGTGAGGCTCCCATAGAACAAACGTGTTTTTTTTGCCCTTTTTTATAGACAATGGTACGGAACCCCTCTTGCGCGAGTCTGACTCGCACTTGGTTTTATTTTACAAGTTCTTAGCTCTGCCATAATTTCCTTTTATCATCATAACAAAAGCACGTTTTGATTCAAAATGGTGTTTCGAAATATAGCAGTTTGTAGTACTTACCTACATAAAGTAGTCGTACTTATGTATTAGAAACTACGTGGTTCCACAATATCCACATGTAGATTAGATACGAAATAAGTTAATGCTATATACACTGAACTTTACCTTACTTTACTTTCAGTTTTCACCCTTTGGGTACGGAACCCTAAAAATGAGGTCAGCCTACATTTATCGGTAGAACTGTTTAATTAGATTTCAGCAGGAAACTTTGACGACCCCTTCTAGTCTGAATCCGTTTCCTTCTTCAAACGGGTACGTCTTCTTGGGTACGGAACCCTAAAAAGACGGGAGTGGAGAGGAAGGAGGAAGACAACCTCAGAAAAAATTACGGGACGTGATGGGACGAGACGGTGTATGCACCGTCTCCGCAAATCTCCTCCTCCTGGCGGTCATGTGATTTGCCGGGAGCGAGGCTGCTGAATGGGATCGTTCGTGTTTGATCCCACTCTGGGATGGGCGGGTGAGATCCTAGTTGCCTGCCCCGACACGGGATGATGACTGGTGGCCGTTCTGGCTTTTGGCCTTGCCACTATTCGTGGAGCGGAGTTCGGCGAGGCTGACGGCAGAGCCACACTTCCGTGTCGTGTCGTGGCGCGACACGCCACTAGCCAATCGCTTTCATACATTTAGTATTGTTAGAGACACATTTGGGTGTCGTGTCGTGTCGCAGTCGCAGGTCGCAGCGCTATCTGTCGTGGCGCGACGCGACACGACACGACACAACAGGCAAATATGTTTCTATACCGGCGCGTGCCTCGTGGCGCGAACCATAGATTTAGGATGGTTCGCTCTTATATCTATGGCGCGAACACCTAGCAGACATATTTAATTTAATTTGCAGCATAGTGATTGACGACCTTATTGAACTTAAACGTCAACGAAAATTTTTTTTTGCCCTCTAGGAGTTTCATTGCTAAGAGAAATTGAAGGTTTTCATCAAAATTACTATACCCTGCAAAGAGCGCGCCCGTATACTCTGTGGAGCGCGCCACGACACGACACAGTAGTGTGCACACCCACCCCACGCGCGCGAGTGGCGTGTCGCGCCACGACACGACACGGAAGTGTGTTTCTGCCATGATTCTGCTGTTTTGGGTCCGTGAGTGGTTGAAGTGGGGGCTTCGGCTACTCCCTTTTAAATGTGCTTTTTAGTTGCCTAAAACAGAACTAGGTGGCGCCACAGGAAAAAATAGAACGCGCTATCGTTGCGTTTTGGCAAAACATAGCAGATCCTTAATGCCGACTATGGAAGGTAATAATAACATTAATAATTATAAAAGTTTTTGAAGCATTAACATAATGTAAATTATGAATATGCGCTTAACCGTTCTATCATAGTATCGTAATATACTGAATTTCAATTCCAACCAAGTGCGTGTCGGTCGGACTCGCGCACGAAGGGTTCCGTATCCGTACCAGATTCATTATTTAATAACTAAAATGTGGTGCTGGAGAAGGATGGTAAGGATAAGCTGGACAGAAAAAATTACAAATATCTGGGGGCACGGGAGTGCCCCCGCCAAGTCAAGCAAAAAAGCGGCACGGCCGTACCATCCTTTCTCGAAGCAGTTCAGGCCATTTTCGACCCCCTATAACTTCGTCGTGGATAAAACTAGAAGCCTGAATTTTCAGTAACCAAGAAGGCATAGTATAAATTCGGTATATTTCAAATTTCATTTAATTTGAACCAGTAGTTTAAGAATTATAACTAGTCAAAGTTTCCTAATTTTGTCACTCACTCACTCACTCACTGACTGACCGATCATCAAAAGATTAAGCCACTTTTAGTAGACATAGAATCTTCAAATTTTGAATACAATTAGTGGTTAGTGTAAAAATCAAGGAAAAACCTAAATATTTTGCAATTTCGATCCAGTATTCTAGATACACCGACTGCATAAATAACTTTGTAACACCATATAAATATATAGGATTACAAAGTTACATTTGCAGTTAGGCACCTAGATATGATTATGTTCAAAGGTAACTTCCGGCCAAGTGCGAGTCAGACTCGCGCATGAAGGATTCCGTACCATTATCTATAAAAAACGGCAAACAAATCACGTTTGTTGTATGAGAGCCCCACTTAAATATTTATTTTATTCTGATTTTAGTATTTGTTGTTAGAGCAGCAACATAAATAATAATAATAATAAAATTCTTTATTGAAAAAACCAATGTGTCAATAAACAGATGGAGCCCTGACTCCTAAACTAGGGCTACCTGTATGTCAGGAGTCAGTTCTTCCCAGTATAAGTACTAAAATAATGGTTTAAATGGTAAAAAAATGTAGGTATATAAATCGAAAAGTTTTTAGAAAAATTTAAATTTAAAATCACAACAAAAGTACTAATTTAGATAGATAGATTAGTGTGTGTATGTGAGTTTGTGAGAGTAGGTATACATGTCATTTTAATACAGCAAACAAGTCTTCAACTTCATCATAGTTAAGTTTTAAAAGCCAACCTGCAACCTTATTTTTAATTTGATAGTTATTTGAACATTTAATCTTTATAGTTAGGTTAATTTTATTGTAAATAAATGGAGCAATGTAATTGTAGTGTTTTCTAGCTAGTTGTGTTCGAATTTGCGGAACAGGACAACGATCTACCCTCTTAGCTAGACTTGGAAGAGTGGGTACTGTGTGTCTGTGATAACGTCTAACACATTGGTAAATAAATAGTTTGCGCACACTCAGTACCTGGGTCACACGGTAGACCTCTGAAGTGGGAAATCTAAATGGTAAAAACATAAGTACCTTCAAAACCACTCGCTGAGCCCTTTCAACCTCAATCATGCGACTCTTACCTGCACCTCCCCAAAAATACATCATCAGTGAAAATTTCAACTGTCTAGCTATCACGGTTCATCCAGCCCTGTGACCGATAGACGGACAGACAGACGGACAGCGGAGTTTTAGTAATAGGGTCCCGTTTTTACCCTTTGGGTACGGAACTCTAAAAACTAGTCCTAGTTTTTAAACTAGAAACTAGGAATATCTACAAAAATAAATGAGATGCTATCAAAAACATAATTTGTAAAAAAAGCCAAGTCTCGCCACACAACTCAGTTCTTCTACCGTAAAAAGTCGTGAGATCCATGTAATACCAAGTCTGTAGTAGGGACTGAATAAATTAACCGACTTGGTATTACATGGATCTCACGACTTTTTACGGTAGAAGAACTGAGTTGTGTGGCGAGACTTGGCTTTTTTTACACATTATGTTTATGATAGCATAGAGGTTTTACGTAGAATACAGGAAAAAAGGATCCTAATAACAACGATTGAGAACAGAAGAGGGAAGATGGTTGGCCACCTTATACGGCATGACAGTTTTATAAAGACTATAATGGAAGGGAAGATTGAAGGGAAGAGAGGAAGAGGAAGGCCACGAATAAGCTACATGAGCCAGATAAAGGAGAAAATAGCTGTCGACACGACAGCTATTTTCTCCTTTATCAGGAGGTTATAAGGAAGTTGGAGACGGCGCTGGAGAGAGCTGCATCAATTACACCGACAAGAGCACAGCTCTTAAGTTAGAAGAAGAGAAGAATATTTGTACATTGATAAATAAACCAATAATTACGTTTTAAAAACTAAAAAGAAAATGTTTTGACTAATCGAAAAATCAAGAGACGATATTCGTTTTTTAGGGTTCCGTATCCAAAGGGTAAAAACGGGATCCTATTACTAAGACTTTGCTGTCCGTCTGTCTGTCACATCACAAGGCTGTATCTCATGAACCGTGATAGTTGAAATTTTCACAGATGATGTATTTCTGTTGCCGCTTTAACAACAAATACTAAAACAGAATAAAATAAATTTTTAAGGGATGCTCCCATATAACAAGCGTGTATTTTTCAGTTTTTTTATATATTATGATACGGAACCCTTCGTGCGCGAGTCCGACTCGCACTTGCCGGTTTTATTTTAGATACTTAATGATCTCCTCAATAAATAGTCTAAGTTAAAACTTTGCATATCTATCTATCTCCAATGACAATAATAAAATTATGATAGTTACTAACGAGCTGGTCTGATTACGGAGTCAGAAGCTGTCCAAGGGAACTCCTCAGTAAATAGTCTGAGTTAAAACTTCGGATGCCTATCAATCTCTTATGACAATGTTAAATGATGGTACTAGTGAGCTGGTCTGATGATGGAGCTCTGATGTAACCATAGGAACTCCTCAACTACAAACATAATTACGTCGCATTTGTACTCGTTTGATTTGTCTTGGTGAGTACTAGAGCTCTAAAATTTATAAAAGCTTGATTTTCAAAAACTACTTATTTATTATAAAAAAAACTTATTTAATACCAAATCAAAAAAAATATTCATAATATAAAAATATTGTTTGTGTTGGGGGCTTAAGGGTGGCCCCTTATCACTTAGGGGTATAAAAAAAGTTTACGACCTATCACCCCAGACTTACCGAATAAACCTACACAAAAAAACCATAAAAAATCGGTCAAGCCGTGAAAAACCGTGTAGGTTGGGCTGAAACCAAATACTTTAAAGTATTTAAAACCTGGTTTATCAACCTGGTATTTGATGGAGGTGGCCAGGCTGTCGTCACTAGGAACAAATAAAGTTTTATACAGACTTTCTGCCAACACTCAGATAAAAAACATAATACTACAAAAATAAAAAGTATTAACGTAGCACCAAAGTACCTAACTACAATAATAATTTTATTTTAGTCGTATTTTACGTCAAACCAATATCTTTGTAATGTTGGTAATAAATGTCAGTTTTTTGTTTTGATCAAGTTTTGCCGAAGGTTTCTAAATATTTTTATAATTAATGTGTTTTTATTAAAAAACACAGAAATACAGTGAACAGAATATGTTATTCAATTGGCTTGAGTGCGCGGGCCTCGTAAAGAATTACAAGGCCCGCTCCGGGCGGTACGAGAGAGTTCTGGGCCTTGCAATTCTTTAGAGGTTATGATTTCGTCATATTTAGGTGTACATAATACAAATAGCTTAATTTAATTACTACGTGTACGTTTGCGTAATATAAAAGATATGGGAGGCAAAACTTTGAGGAAGTGCGAAGTTTGTGGAGTGAGAAGGTTTAGGAAGAGCACATCGGGAATATTTCTAGCCAAATTCCCATTGGAGCCTGAAAGGTAAAAAGTTGACCTATTATCTTATAAAATGCATGGATAATTATGTTTGATTATTGCAGTTGTTCAAAACAACTTGTTTGTTTCTGAAAACTGCATTTTATTATTGCAGTAAATGCCGGTAATAGTGTGGTAAATTTATATCGATATTTTTGTCGATGAATCATCTGGTTCACCGTTAACCGTAATAACCATTCTAAATACTAGGTACTTACATAGAACGAGTAAATTTGAATGTTTTTGCATGATTTTGTTTTTTTATGTTATATTTTTTGAAGTGAAACTTCTTTATAAAGAGTATTAGTTATTAGACTATGAATTATTTTATAAAAGTTTATTTCTTTGTTGCAGCCACCAAAGTACTGGAATTGGGTCTTCCAGTTTTAAATGAATTTTGCTCAATCACAAATGTACAATTTCAATTGGGTCTTCCAGTTTTGAATGAATTGTGCTCAATCACATGTAAAATTGCACAAGCACAAAGTACAGCAAAATCATGAAATTGTCAGTAACATTGTCTTTGATATTATTGCAGTACTATTTTTTAGACTATGAATTATTTTATAAAAGTTTATTTCTTTGTTACAGCCTCCAAAGTACTGGAATTGGGTTGTTGACTGGGTCTTCCAGTTTTGAATGAATTGTGCTCAATCACATGTAAAATTTTAATTGGGTCTTCCAGTTTTGAATGAATGAATTATGCTCAATCACATGTAAAATTTCACTAGTACAAAGTACAGCAAATTCATTAAATTGTCAGTAACATTTTCTTTGATATTATTGCAGTACTATTTTTTAGACTATGAATTATTTTATAAAAGTTTATTTCTTTGTTGCAGCCTCCAAAGTACTGAAATTGGGTTGTTGACTGGGTCTACCAGTTTTGAATGAATTGTGCTCAATCACATGTAACAATGTCTCACAACAGATTTTTTTTTTTAATAAAATCGGGTTTATCTCGTCCCAAAAACAGAAAAAAAACAAGCATTTTATTTAAAAAAAGTAAGCTGTAATCTGCATGTACTGTTATCGGGAGAAAAGTTTTTTGTGGATTGATAATTTTGTTTAAATTTCGCTAATAACTATACATTTTGGTGACATACTAAGTTTAGATTACCGCTTGCTTTTGATTTCCAAATAAAATAGAATATTTTTTAAAATTATGAAGTAACCCAATTTTTTTTTTTTTTTAATTTAATTTATCGATATATGTACGATAGTAAGGCACCTCACTATTAATTTGTTATTTCATGATAACATGTTGGTAGTACGCTTTTTCCTTTTCGTAAGGTGTAGCAAAGTCCATACAAAACCTTGACAACAGCTAGTTAGGGAGTGCCGACTCTTACTTATATGCTCTTTGGAGGTGGTATTAATTAGACCTGGTACGTCAAAACACAAGTACGACCCACCTCTAGTTCGCCGGGTTAGCTTGTTTTATTATATACTAGCGACCCGCCCCGGCTTCGCACGGGTAGCATGTAATTATTATACATATAAACCTTCCTCCTGAATCACTCTATCTATTAAAAAAAACCGCATCAAAATCCGTTGTGTAGTTTTAAAGATATAAGCAAACATACATACGCGGGAAGCGGAAAGCGACTTTGCTTTATATTATACTATGTAGTGATAGTGAAGATATTATCTTCACCGTATCTACATACCTACTAGGTACTTGTGTGATATTCTTTTTCAAACTACCTATCGTGATTAGTAGACAACTACCTAAATTTTGACACTTATCACGTAATTTTAATTTATATTCTCGACGTTTCGACTATCTTACAATTAGGCTATGTAGTCGATGTATAATAGCCATGTGTGACACCTTTTATTCTGGCTATTATATATGCTTTTTTTTATAGTGCTTTCCTAAATGACGAAGGTAGATGAGTAAAACAACGCGATTTTCAGAAGAAAAGTTTATTATGTTTTTATACACATACTTAGATATAAGTATTTATCACATTTTTCAAAAACTATAATAGGTAGGTATCTAGACAGAAAGTTTAAACTACATACTTACATAGTATCTACCTAATAAAGTGTTATTGTTACGCCGAAAGACTTTTTGAGATTATTTAATAATGCGTACAATAAACACCAAAACGTAAATACAACAACTCAATTTTTAAATAAAATATAAAACAACTACCTATTTATTACACATTTAGGTTCTATAAACTATTGATTATCTATTATTAAGGTGTTTGCGGCACGATTTTAATGTTCACTCGTATTGAACCTAAATGTACCTAAAGCACGCGCCAGTAACCAGGAAAACCAAAACTATGCATACTAGCGTTAGCCTTCGGCATCGCTCGCGAGGTAAACGGGTAAAAAATAGGTAATCTGTTAGGTATTTCTATTAAAATATTCCAAGATATTATTGAGTCAAAACGACGACTGTTCTATAAGAATTTTAAAACCAAATCGTATGGTGTGCATAAACCCCCAAACAAATTACAAACGTGATAATGTTAGAAAAAAAAACAAAGTATTTTAGTGTCGAGTATTCAAATAAACATAAAATAGCGCGTACTTTGGCATTATTATAATTCTCAGTTCATAGTTGTTCAAAGCTGTGAAACAGTGCCAGTTAACTGCCATTTTCAATATCCATATCTACATGATT
Source organism: Hydriomena furcata (assembly GCA_912999785.1). Taxonomy (NCBI): domain Eukaryota; kingdom Metazoa; phylum Arthropoda; class Insecta; order Lepidoptera; family Geometridae; genus Hydriomena; species Hydriomena furcata. Next base: position 11,131,165 of record OU538821.1, read on the forward strand.
TTTTTTTATATTACGAGGCCTTAGTGCTTTTAAATTCCTCAAAAGTTGCGAAAATCATTATGCGATTGTCTCATACACATTTTAATTTCACGATAGTTGTGTACAATATGTTATTTTGCTTTATTGAAAATGGCCATCGATTAATCAATATTTTATCACCCAATTTTCATATTAAATACAAATTCAAATCCAATTAACAAATAATGAGATCTTATTTTTATGACATTTATTATTAATACATACCAACTTCAGGATAATATAAATTGAATAAGTTATATTTCATTTACTCATCTAGTGGATTATTATGTGTTTAATAAAAGAAGCAGCCTAGGCGCCGCCGTTTCTGAGAGCCGGTCGGAGCCATCTCCACACCAATGTATCTAGATGTCTGTTCAGCGATGTTTGATACTTCTGATATATTCACATTATGGAACTGATTAAAAACTAGTCAAATCGAGTAGAAGAGATCGCGCGTTAGACCGCGTGCGCAATAGTCGTAATCGAGATCGGCGCATACGATACCGCGTTTTCTCTAATTATAAATAGGTCGATTCAAACAACGATATTTGTTACTTCTATGATGATAGGCGTAAGATCAGTTTCTACTAAGACGTTTCAAAATGATTTTATAGGACTGATAGGTAAGAGGCCATCAGAAAATTCAACGACTGTGGCGCATGCGACTCTTACAGCGCGGTCTAGTGTGGAGATACAAAACTCCGTTACGTATAGTTCGCCAACACAATAAGGTGGTCAGTTCTCAGTTGCACGTGGCAGGTATCCAACGTATAACAATATAAGGTCTTAGACCTGGTTGTGGTGCCTACCCCGGCTTTGGGCATTTTAAATTTTTACAGTCAATAACTAAGCATAGCTAACAAACTTGTTTAAAGTTTATAGTTAATACAATTCTTTGTTTATGTTCCGTTTTGATTAGTGACATTTGTGGTGCGTTTTGCCCACAACAAATGATTTCCCGTTTTGTCTATTTATAATTATAAATATAAATATCGCCAATTACAAAACCGTTGCTTAACCAAAGAAATAGATAAATACTCTATCCTGTTGTTTAAAAATCATCGTTTTAATATTTTTTTCAATATAAACCTTTTATTTGAAAATTAAAATGTTGTTAAAGTGTCCACAACCAGCGCTCTTGCCCTATGTGAGCATGACGATAGTACATCTGTCTAAAACAACAGAAACTTGACCACCTATTCAAATGTTGGTGAACTTTAGGCTCTACATTACAATTTCGGGTAAGTTAATATAAATGGAATAATTTATGTTCCTATATTTATATCGTAGAGTTTAATAGTAATAGATCAGACCAGAGCGATGTCTTCGGTCGTAGAGTTCCTTTGATAAAATTTCAAAATCTGTCGCATAATGATCATAATTTGAGAATATCAGCTCAACGATTAATTTCGTTGACTTCACCATTCAATCCAAAACCAGCAAATATTAAATACCGTGAACTCTACGATCGAAACCAACACTCGGCTGCATCTTGGCTACATATTTCAAAACACTATTTCTATGTAATCTAACACATTGATTTGATAAAACCTTTACGTATTAGTTTCACATCCAAAAATAGCTTACTTTATCCATAAAGCCACTAAATATGTGTAATGTACTCGTAGTTTTCAACATCAATTTTTAACTTTTAATTTCTGTCTAAATAGTTTATAAGTTAATATTCCATATAGTTCAACATACGCACAGTTTTTATTTTAATATAATACATCAATATAATCATATATTAAAAAGTTAAATATTGAAACCATGATTACATTATCGAGTAAATAGACATAAAGAATTGTATGTAAATCTATTTACACATAAAAATATAGAAATTTCGCATTAAATTATCATCTATTCATCCATCTACTAAACAAGCAAAAATAATAATAATAATATTCAAATTCCGTAACTAGCTAAATATTCTTTGGGAACAATTAGCAAGGAAACGAAACCATACACAACAAGTGGATGTCTTAAACTTTCTTAATTATGTTCATTACTCCTTAAGATATATTTTAACAAAACTAATAAAAATGGCATTAAATTATCTCTCTACATATGAATAGATATGAAAGTAAGTTTTTTTAAAGAGTTATTGAGGCAAATTTATTTGCGTAGATGCCATTATTTCATATTCACATAGCCTTTAATACTCTTAGAAAAAAACTTACCTTGCTTACTGTAAGAATCTTCTTTACTTATTAATACGCTATGAGCACAAAAACATGTTCAATAAATCGAACTCTACATATTTTCAATTTTTAACTTATATACTGTTATATCCTTGTTTTCCTCAAATACTTTTCGTAATTATGGCTTTCATACTTAAATATCCATCTTTAACTTCACTGCAGACCTATAAGTTGACTATTGACTAATATGTATTAAGATTACCTATACAATATAAAGATTATGCATCTATGAGTAATTTATATCCTGGGGAAGCGAAGAAGGCAAACTAAGTTATAACAATATTTCGAAATATCTTTTTAAAAATAATAAACAATAGGTACTACTAAAGAATATTTACATTAAATTCGGGTAGGTAAATTAGGCCTCCCGATTATATGACATTATCAAGTAAAATGCTACATTATGAAGCGAATCTAACCTTATCATTTAAAATGATACCTATACAATTTATTATGTTTTTAATTAATTAAAAAAAAATTTTTTTTTTAATTAATTAAAATTTTTAATTGATTTCAGAAAATCTACAGGAAACCTATCATGTTTTGTGATCAAGCACACTTTATTGGACTTCTTATAGTCGGTCCCATAAATATCTAATAGCTCATTTAAACAACCCTTTATAAATTAATATCTACATTAGCTCAATATATACACAGAATTTCACTTAATTTACTTTCAAAATTGTCACAATTTTCAAAGTTACATCGCACGGATTTCAACCGTTGCACATTACTTTTACAAAATAAACCTACAGCTGTATTTCATATCTTAAGCAGTTCATTATGTTGTTTTAACATTAGAGAGCAATTGTGAAAAAGCTTCTTTCTAATGTAACATTATTTGATAAAAGTAGTTCCTACATGCACATGCAACTGTTATCTTTTCGGAGATATAAATATTTACAACACGATAATCCATACAAGCAAGACACATTCTAAATAATTTACTTATTATTTTTATCAGAGCTTTGGGGCTTACTCTGAGACAACGTTGTAAATCCGGGCAATTCGGAAGACGATGTAGAGATCACTTGCGGCATTCGCGGAACCGACGGTTGTACATGCGCAACCGGCGCTTGGAGATGCGTGCCGAGAATATGACGCGGTATCGTACGGATTATGTGGCGTTGCACGTTCACGGGCGGACCTGTCCCAGAACCTTGGGTGGGGAAAGTACGCCTTGCAGAAAAGTACGCGACGGGACGACGGATCACGACCCTCTCAGTGACGGCGGCGGCGTCGGTGGTCGTCGGCGTGGAATCAGAGCGAGCAATGGTCGATAAGTTTTTAAATACGGTGGTTTTGTAATGGGGCATTATTAGTGTGGTGCCGGTGGACAATGTCAGAGTGGTCGTGGTGTGGATCGAGGATGTGGACCCGTCCACGCTGCCCTGCAGGGATGTGCTAGGAAGTTGTTCGCTTTGTAGGTTTGGGACAGTGACTGCGGAGTCAGGGATGCTTTGCAACGTGGCCGGGGTCGTGATGATTCTTTCAGCTCCGGAGGCGCTTGCAGCCGCGCTTCGTATAATCAAGCGGTGGTGCGTGCGCGGGCTTGGCTGGACATGACCGGTCTGATGATGTGCAAGGGCGACGCTGTGGATTTGCGCTTGTGGGTTAGTCAAGAGTTGCGCTTGTGAGATGGCTTGGAGTTGCGATTGTGAGACAACTTGAAATTGTGCCTGAGGGGTCGCTTGGAGCTGCGGTTGTGAGGTTGTTAGAATTTGAGCTTGTGAGACTTCTTGGAATTGTGAAGTGGATTGTTGTGGGGCTTGTGGGAATGGTTGAAATTGCCCTTTAGATAGTTCTTGGAATTGCGCTGGAGTTATTTCTTGGAATTGCGTTTGAGAAATTTCTTGGAACTGCGCTTCAGACACTTCTTTGAATTGCGCTTCAGATACTTCTTGGAATTGTGCTTGTGGAACCTCTTGGGAGGTAGAATCGAATTGTATTGGCGTATCTTCTTGGAGTTGCGTTTGAGAGGTGGCTAAGATTTGCATTTGTGAAAGAGAATGAGGTTGCTCTTGTGAAGTAGCTTGGGGTTGGGCTTGTGAGGTAGCGAGCAGTTGCATTTTAGAGGAAGCAAGCAGTTGCGCTTGTGAAGCAGTTAAGAGTTGTACATTCAAAGTGCCTTGGGGTTGTGCAAGTGCGACGGATTGGAGTTGCGCAAGTGAGGTGATTTGAATATGCTTTTTCGCGGTGGTTCTTTTCTTTGTTAGTGCCGCTTTGAGGCGATTTTGCGATGCAGCTTCGAGTTGCGCGTGAGAAGCGGCTTGGAGTGCCGCGAGCGAGGTTGCATGAAGGACAGCGCGCTTTTCTTCAAGATGACCCGCTTGTGATTCCTCGTGGTGTTCCGCGTGCTTAGCTACCCTCTCTGTAGCCTCCTGCAGAGATTCCCTCTGTGTAGCAGCTTCCTGCAGAGCTTCCTCTGCGGCCTGACGCTGCGCTGCCGAAACACTGCGCGGTCCAAGGAACGTGCGAGGGGGGGGAGTCTTGCGCAATTGCGGTATTTCACCCGGCTCTAAATACTTAGTTTTGTAACCAGGGGTAACATTCGTGTGCGCGTTACCACGATGAATTATAGTAGGTGCGAAAGTGGTGACGACTCCGCCGGGACCGAGCATGGTGACCCCGGGTGGAATAACGGTTCGCTTAATCGGGCCCCCGGGTATAGCCCTGCTCGCGACAAGATTGTGAGTTTTGGACACAGCAAAGGCAGTGGGTGCTGCCATTTTCGCGGCGCTCGAGTCTTTATCGTGAGTCTTGGGTATAGTGAAAGCGGTAAGTGTGGCCGTCTTAGCGGCGCTCGCGTTTTTATTCTGAGCCTTGGACACAGAGAAAGCGGTAAGTGCGGCCGTCTTCGCGGCGTTTGCGTCTTTATTCCGAGTCTTGGGTATAGTGAAAGCGGTGAGCGCGGGCGTTTTCGCGGGGTTCGCGTTTTTATTGTTTGCTTTGGGCACAGCGATAGCGGTAGGTGCGGCCGCCTTGGAGGGGCTTGCGTTTTTATTGGGCGCGCGGATATGCGGCACCGGAATGTAAGTCTTTGTGTACGTCGGAAAACACTTCGTGCGAGTCTTCGGAGACGCGGTCGATGTAAATATGAAAGGTTTTTGCGGCGTGCTAGAAACGGTCGTAGTTACAACAGCACCCGTTCCTTTGGTCGTTATGATCGGTGATATCGAATAAGATACTGGGGATGCCATGGTCATCGGCGTGGTTATGGCCATGGTAGTGGTGGCGTGAGTCGAGACCACAGTGGCTAAGGCCGGCGGCTTTCGGGCGGTAAAATCGGCACCGGCCGAGGTTTTAACAAACGCGCTTCGACAGACGGGACGCTGGGCCACCTCTTTCACAACGAGGTTGTGAGTAAGTGTGGGCCGCACGGGCCCAACTTGCGAAACGTTCCTGACAATTGAAACCGGGGTCGAAACGTTTACAGGTAGATTTAGAATCTGAGTCTTCCCAGACGGGGATTTAGTCGAAGCTCTTATAATGAAGCTCGTGGTCGATCGAGGGGCATGCGGACGCGCTACGTACGGGCCCGGAGTAGACTTCTGAGCAAGTAAGGCCTTTATAAGCTGGTTCTGATTCGGGTTTGAAGGTCTAGGTTTAGGTTTTTCATGTTGCGCGATGCGAGTCGGTGGTTTCGTGTAAGTTATTATCGGAAGCGGGGTCAGGAAGACCGCGTCGTCCATTTTTGCTTTCTTCGGTGGGGATGGCGCGGTTGCGACAGACTCGGCTTGAGCTGCCGTAGTCTCCGGCGTCGTTACTTGCCGCACCATTTCAGACTCTGACGACAATGGCGTAACATTCGCGATCTTTGTAACTCGCGTCGCCGTCGCGAGAGGGTTGTGTCGGAACGTGTAACAAACGTTCCCTTGAGTGAGGTAAGTGAGTCGAGTGACCGGCACTGTGCTAGCGACAGTTGTCACGTTTTGCATTAGCGCGTAAGTGAGTTGCTCTGACGTGATTGGCGTCAGGGCGTCTGCTGTTGTCGCAGGGGGTACTACGATTACGTCAGCGGTCAAATCAGTTATATCGTCATCCGTGATGACATTTGTAGGTATAATCTCTACATCGTCGAGCGAGATTGTCTCAACGTCTATAATGTCGGCAGAAAGTGGCTGCGCGACCAAACCCTGAGGCGCAAGTAGCGCCGGTGTGCTGAGCACCCCATCCGCAGGCGCAATTGCACCTGCGGATTCAGGGTTAAGCAAATGTCAGTGGAGCGTTTTCGACCTTTTGGATCTCTTCTGCGCCTTCGAGGTCTTCACCCACGGGAGCAGGAAGTTGCTGGAAATAATAAGATTTGTAAGGAAAAATTTATAATTAACAATCAATGCATACAGACAACCAGGTATACCGTTGCGTTGCTGTTGCGTTCCCTGCACTAAGAATATCTATCACTATAAAATACGAAAACAAGAACGACCAAAAAACTACACAATTAGTGAAATATGACAACTGAAACTCAATCGCGAATGATTTACTGTGTCATTATCAGAGATCAGATAATCAATGATAATTATACTTGAAGTTTAGTTTTTAGAAAGATTGGAAGTGTCTTTTGAATTATAACTCTCCTGTTCTTCCTTGATTGCTTAAAACGTTACGAAACGTTACTTAAAACCAATATTTCACATACCACCACATTACATGTCCAATAATTATGGATATGGCAAAGACTTACAAAAATTGTATAAGTTAATTTATTAACTCGCTAATAAAGGAAACCCAGGATTCAATGCAAAAAAAAAGCGCAATTTATATTAGCCTCGATTATCTATATTAGACTCAGTGAAAATAATCATCCGATTATCCGATCTTTGTTCATGACGAACTGCTGGCTGGTCCACATAAATCTGCAGCGATCACCGTTCTAAGCCAATCATATTTGAATTTGAATTAATGCAATTTGATTGAATCACAAGATTCACAAGACATGGTAAGAGATGCAAATCCCTTCTCCACTAGAGTGTTTTGCGCCGAGTGTCTTAGGGCGTACTTACACCTCTGGGAGTTTTGGTATATCTTCCCCGAACGCTAACACGGGTAGTATGTCGGTGATCTCTATGAGCTGCAGGTCCCGCAGAGGAGATGGCCACACCGTGTAGGTAGTTGGAGTGGCATGAGTGATGACGGCCCAAGGGTCGCGCTGCCGCAAACGAAGGCGCTCCACGTGACGCTGCTCCCTCACGCGGCGCATATGCCACCTTTAAATAATCACATAGAATACCAGAACTGTCGCCTTCTCGCGCTTGCTTCGTCGTGTTACCTTATGCACTAGAGGTTCCGAGCCGAGGAGCCGAGCCGTAGTTGTTCACACGCCTACAGCTACGTCTACGCGTCTCCGAACCTAGTCGTAGTCGGTGAATGACTTCCGAGCAAAATTAAAAGGGTTCATCTCAGAGCCGGTCGGGGGGATCTCAATGCAAACGTTTGTACCAAGTGACTGCGTGAGCTTTGATCGTAGAAATGATAATATGTGGCTTAAAATCGATGTAGCTTCCTCAACATCTGTGCATCATTTTGTTTACACTATTAATTTAGGCGAGACTACCGAAGTAATATACAAGAATACTCGAGTGGTCTTTGCAGCTCTAGATTGAAACAAGTTGGTATAATTTCGAGAAATATTTCATAATAATCTGGCCAACTAAAGAGAGAAGCTCGATCAGCCAATATTTATTATTAGATCATCAAAAACAAACTAGGGTGAGAGCGCTGGTTGTGGGCGTTTTAATAAAAGGGTTTATATTGAAAAAATGATTAAAACGACGATTTTTAAACACCATAGAATAGAGTATTTATCTATGTCTTAGTTTAAGCAAAGGTTTTGGTAAGAGGCAATATTTATTTATTAATTATTCATACCTAAATAGACAAAACGGGAAATATTTAGTTGTGGTCAATCATGTCAAGAGGTATAACGCATCACAATTGTCACTAATCAAAACGGACCATAGACAAAGAATTGTATTAACTATAAATTTTAAACAAAGTCGTTTGCTATCCTTAGTTAAAGACTGCAAAATTTTAAAATTACCAAAACTAGATGACACCACAACTGAGTCTTTGACCCTATTCACCTTGTTCGATTGGCACCACACTGGAGCTCTACATAGCATTAAGGAAAGGATCATAAAAAAAAGGTAGACCCCAAGCCGTGTTTGTTGCCTGATTCTTCTAGGCTTGGTCGCGTGGAATCGGCGTAGCTTCACCTAGTTCCTAAGACGTTTCAAAGTGATCCTTGTGATTTTATTGAAATAAATGATTTTTGAATTTGAATTTGAATTATATATCAACATATTTTAATTGTATGCAAAAATTAAGACTGAAGATATCAATGCGATTACAAGGCAATTCACAAAGCTACGGTCAAAAGTCATGTAGAAATCGAGAAACCAAGTTTGCGTAGAGATGTCTCCGACCGTCAACGAGGTGTGAGAATATGGATACTTACATTGTTCGCGAATGGATGATAGGTAGTGATGTCATCTGGTGATCGAAGCTCCCCGTAAGTTGGTTCTTTTTTATATTTTTTATTATCACAGAGGAAAAATATATAACAGAGCGCGCAAGAGTGTGCTCGTTTTATTATTGAATGTGATATGTTAAAAATTAAGGGCGTCATGAGACGATGTGTTGCATCTTTTATTGCCCATGAGGTTAGTTCAAGATACGATCGCATTAAACTGCAAGCTTAAGAGTTAGTGCGCGATTTTTAACAAAGAGTGCTAGTATTTATGGCCCGTTTGTTGAGCAATCGCCTAAGCGCGCTCTATGGTTAGATAAAATAAAGAATCCAGGCCTGTGCCACTCATAGAAACTCAATGTAAAACAAATGATTGTGTATGAACAGTATTAAGTGAATAAATGGTTATGGTTATTCTAAGCCACAGCGCAATACTCGCCAGATAACTTTGCGGTTGCATTTAGCAAGCACCACACGCGCCAAGTAGCGACGTGCATGCAATGGTCCTTGCCGTACCACGTCAGTCGCGAAGTTGCGTGGCGGGTATCGCACGAGATTCCTTGATTTATCTACATTTATATTTTCCCTCGTGAGCTACCTGCGATACAATGTCAAATTCACCTGAGTTGGCGGCGTTCTTCAGCTTCTAGTTTCTGGTGCCGCTTTCGGTACACCTCGTCGTCCGTGTTTTCCGTTCCCTCGGCGCTGGTAAGGCTCGTAAAGGTCATCTCCCTCCAGCGAGGAACCTGGAACAAAATCAGAAAGGCATAAGTAGGGACTGCTCCTGTGCTATGCCACAGTGAGGCAATGGCTCGGACGTTGATAAGTATTTTTTACACTTTGCTCGTCGTATTTGTATTTTACATCTTTTTACACAATTTTATATTTCTTTACACTATTTTTCAAAGCAACTAAACTATTGATTTGTTTTATTTTATTGGCATTACTAAATTGGCACTACTGTATTAAGTAAATATTCGGTAATTTTTTAGTAAAATTCGTGCGATTTTTATGTTATTTCCCCGAGCCCTTCAGTAGAGGCGCCACGGTTAGATTTTAAGCGTGCATTAATCGTGTGAACGATGCAATTCACCATGCAATGTATAACAGGATCCGGAATAGTCAACCCCGTGTAAACGTATCATCCAAAGATAATAATTCGAGCCTATCACGGATAGGTCTGCATTCGTATTACATTCCAATAAATATAAGTACATTTCAAATACTGGCTCGCCTTTTTTTGATTCAAAATCATTATGCATATGCAGATCATTTATGCATACAAAATTAGGAAGGTAAAAGGGGTATAATACTGCGTTTTATAAAGACTGACGTTACAGCAAAAGTATAGCATAGACCGTAAAAACTTTAGTATGGCTTCGTTGATGTTGGGTATGTAACCTTGACATAAAGTCATGCTGTTTTATTGAAGTCGCTTCGATCGATGGTAAATTATGTAAAATAATTTACTGCATTCGTTTACGAATTTTATGTAAGCGACGAAAATACTTTAGTATTCATCAAGTTATTGATTTTGTTGTTCAAAACTTGACAGCGCGTGCGATTTTTCCGGAATTTTGCCGCAAAAAACGTATATCACGCCGTCTTCGGTGCACCCACCAAAATATCAAAGACATACGTAATATGTACATTTTCAGTTTTTTTTTTATTATTTATTTTATCATAGATTAATATCACACCGTCTTCGGTGCACCCACCAAAATATCAAAGACATACGTAATATGTACATTATCAGATTTTATTTATTATTTGTAGATCATAGATAGGTACACGTTCCACGATGTGGATTGTGAGTCATAGAGAAACATAAGGAGGACAGAGGAGAAGGGGCGTCGGGAAAAGACAGGATAGCGCTTTAGAGCGCGTGAGTTTAGGCAATGTAGTTGATCTAAAATATACAAGCAGGATAAAAGGCATCTTAATTAATGCTCTCAAGATCTCAGTTTTTGTGAGAATCAAATTAAGTAGTTGAGACGTGTTGGTAAAACACTTTCACTAACTACAAATACAAATACTTAGCAGTTACTAAACTAGTGCATTAATGGCTTGGTTATAGGATAAATAACAAATTATTTAATTAAAAATATCTATTTTTATATCCATAACTATACTTAAAAATAAACATCAGCGTTAATCTATAACACGCGTATTGTACCTCAACATTGGAAGATGTGTTCTCAGCTAGTTGCTCAACATCCTCTTTCTTGACGTCCGGATCATGGCCAAGGTACCAAGAAATGTCTGGGTGACCCAATGCAGTGTGATATGGCTTTCTTGTAGTCAGGGGGGGCACCGGGATCCACGATCCGCGTTTTCCGCGAAAACCACCTAAAATATACATTGTACAGGACGTGTTTTTCAGGGGCTTCTTACGCCTATAGGTGCACAGAAGCGTGTACTTTTTGTGGCAGTTACAAACTTCGTATACTAACCTTCGTGACATTTCTGAACACCAAGTCGAAAATCAGCTAGCTGGGTGCGGTAGGTATATAAGATTTAATTTCACTAAAGCACATCGGATGGTGCTAGTTTAGCTATTAAAATCTAACACACTGGCTACACTTGCGAGCCAGTGTGTTAGATTTTATACCAGTGATAGAATGGCGCCAAGGCTTGGCTGGCATAAATACTTCACATCATTGCGCAATCTTGTTGACACCAGCAAAACTTGTATACCACTAATCTGCTATTGTAAATACGTTATAAAAAAACATTAAGAAAATAAATAAATATGATTTTTAATCTCAAAAGTACTCGTAGTTTAAAAATACTTGCAGCAATCCTTACTTCAACTTGTGTTTGATATAAGAGGTGCCTAGTATTATGACCTAGACCCAAAATATTCGAGATCAGTCCTCACGCGTGAACATGCATCATTCATTTCGATTTGAAAGGAATCGTAATGTGTTCAGTGTATTGTATTAGTAGATAATAGAACCTTAAGACGGGGTTTACAGTATACGAATTTTGTGTGTACTACCATTAAGTAAACATGCGTTCTCCTACTCACCAACCGGGCCACGAAGATTTATGATACGAAAATATTTTATAAGAAAAGACTGGGGTTATATTAACTTTTAAAGACATCAATTACCAACTAAGGTCAAGCTTCGGATCATGGAATACATTAATTTATTACACGTAATTTACTATAATATTTTTCATGACTCTAATGGGTAAGTTAATTGGTAGTTGTAATCGGCTTCAGTTGACAAATCAGTTGCGCTGAAGCCTATGAAGATCAACAGCTGAGACAGGCAATTGCCTGGCCTGGTCATGCTCACAGATACGCAAAACACTGGAGCTGTAATTGCACTAAATAACGAACCGCTTGATTCTATTATAGTCAATTATCATAGGGTCACAAATATTAAACTATCGAGATGTTATTGCAAGTTGAATATGTTACAGTTATTCAACTTTTTTTTTTAAGATTGAATAATATGGACCTGCCTTTTCTTATGCGGACTTCACACAATTAGTTAAAACGCTACTGAAAATCCTAAATGAATTTATAATCCAGCGACTTAGCTAGGACTTATAAAAATCTCTCAATTCAAAACGTCGAGTCTGAGTTCTAAAAAGCAGTGTTTTGTAGATTATTTGCTTGTACATGCCATTGGCATTGCTTGTACATTGGCGTACCCAAGTTAAACCTATTGAGGTGTGACACGACACTACTTTTTAGTACTCCGACTCGGTACAGTACAGTTGTTTATTTACTATACTTTCTGTTTCAATAAAAGGAAGACTTCAAAACCGTCTGAAAAGAAAATACAACGATGGAAATTCAATTACTAGTCAGACTTACCAATCACTAAACAGCGTCGTTGGCAGTGTTATTGAGAATACAATCTGAAACTTTTATCAAAATGACCGAGTAACTAGCAAGACATCATCAGAACAATAAGCGAAAATCGCCACTAACAACAGCTGTTTTGAAACAGAGAGTAGAGATAGATAATATGATTCAATTTATACTGACAACGTCTGTACAAGTCTCAGCGAGTAATTATAATTGCTTTTTATAATCACAAGTTAGGGAAGTAGTCTAATTTGTAAAATTAGTCATGAATAAGAAAATGTGAAGACCGCATTTTTTATATTTTCGTACCAACTTTAGTTTAGTTATGTATATAGAAGCCCTGAAAAAACACATCCTACATTAACATTGAATCTATTTTTCTTAATTATCTACTTGATGAATTTCGAATAATTATATTGTATCATATTTAATTCCGTCTAAATGTAAGCTCAAACGAATGCTCATTTTTGATGATCAGTGACTTATTCTTATCTAATAATAGGTGAATACTTATTATAACATACATACATAGACATAAATAAATTATTATAAATATTTATACACTATAATAAATATAATGTTTTGTTTGCCTGCTAGATGGCGTGATTCCTTATTTCAGTTGGAGATAACTTGATGTCGTATGTCGATGAAGTGGGTCGTGCTAGTGACGTGCAAATATAAGTAGGTAGCGTTATCAATCGCGTCCACTGGTAAGCGTAATCAACTTCTAATGTCTAAATTCCATTGTATTCTGACAGTTCGACAATAGAAAGAAGACAGGTGAATCCGATTACGAGCACTAGTTTAGTAAAGCCATAACCCCCCAATTACAATAGTATATAACGTTACACCATTTAGAAATAGAAGAGGTCGACTCCATTGATCTACAGGGATCTTAGATGCTTAGGAATTTTATTTTTAAACACTATACTATATTTGGCCAATATAGCACAACGTTTTGGGCGCGAAGACTTGCAAGTATTTCAGATCTGCAAGTATTCAAACGCAAACCCTAGAAGCCTAGTAAAATACTAATATGTTTCAAAACTTTGAATTAAAATAATCAGTAACTCAATTGCGTATGTTCACTGGTTATCGTAATTGGCTTCAACTGTTAAATTTCTATTGTGCAACTGTCCAAAGACAATGGGATTTTACGGTTGAAGTCGACGGTTAGTAGTAGGTTAGATTAGTAATGTTACGCAATAGAGCTGCTGGTCTAGTCTTGTTGTCAGAACCTTTGACTTCCCACTGTATTTCATTTTTATATCCTAAGCGTTGTGTTTTATATCAAGTCGAAAATAGTATTAATATATACACGCTTAAAATACCTAAGTAATACATAAATACAAATATATTTCTAAAATACCTAGCAGAGATAACTTGTTGACGATATCATTAAAACTTTGCTAAAATAGATTACTATACCTAAACAAATCATCATATTTTTATATATAAAGCGGTATTGTCCCGCTCGCTAATCTGCTGAGCTAAAAAACTAAACTAAGTTGTTTTTTTTTTGTTTATATTAGTTTTTCATAGAAGTTATGTCTTAACATATATAATGGTTAAGAGCCAGGTCAGGCCCGCTAGTTAGTTAATAAGTAACGTGAAAGTGTTTTACACTTTCGTCTCAACAAAAAAAATATAAGTAAGTATGAAATTGTAGGTTAGATAAGAGAATAAAATTGAATACCTCGTCCTCGGGGTGCGCGGGGCTTAGGAGGCGCCTTCTCGCGTTTGGTCGAAGAAGCGGATGATAGTGCTCGCTTCCTGCCACCACGTTTGCTGTCTGCGCCGCGACGATTCTCGACAGTAGCATCCTGTTCAAATAAAGTCATTATAAAATTGGTGTAATTTATGTCATGCCTGCAGAAATTAAGAGATTCAAGCAAGCAGAACTTCGGCCAGAAGTGTATCGTCTAGCTAGACTCTTGAGTATAAAATTAGAAAGTTTGTAAAGATGTTTGTGCCTCAAGTATGAAATTAGAGATACAAATTGAGAAAGTTTGTGATGATGTTGGGATGTTTTTATCTCAGCCACGTCTAAACGAACAAACGGATCAAATGAAACTTGAAATCTACATAGCCAATGTCCTGGAACAGCAAATAGACTATTTTTCTATATAAGCGAAGCCGTTCACAAAAAAATTAAGCAGGAGACATTATGTTTTAGCCTTAGGAAAAGAAGGATGGATTTTGTTATAGTTTCTCCTAATGAGCAGGCTGATTAACAAGGAATGTATTATGTTTAACAATAAAATGTGATACACACCTCCCCAGCAGTGGACGAGCCCGCGAGGCTAATGGTCCGTGCGCCTCGTTTCTTAGAAGTCGTTGGCTCGATGGCAGGAGTAGACAACACCTCCGGCTCAGGAGTTTCCTCAACAGCAGCTTCTACATTCTCATCGGGAGTCTTCGGATCTGCAGTCTTCGGCCGCTCATCCGGTTCGAATATATCGTTAAAACTCATTTTGGTAATGTCCATCTTCTCCAGCTTGCACGACGTATACAAGTCAATATTGGACGCTGAGATCATAGTGGCGGACGGAAGATGCTCGCCAGAGGTCACCAATTCGCCGGCCGGTGCGATGCTAGTTCTCAGATTAGCGGATGTCTCGCCGTACGAGAAATCGCCCAAGCTGGTGGCAGGCTTCGACCTCTTGGCGAATGGTTCCCAAGCGATTTCCGTCTTCTTGATCACGTTGGGTTCGACTTCAGGAGTGGCGGTGGTCCTGATGGGAGTGCTTATCGGAGTCAGAGCGGATGTCGTTGGGATCTGCATGGTGGAGGATTTACGTCGGTTGGTCTTGACGGCGGGCGGCTTGGCGGGAGGCTTGGCGGGCGGCTTCTTGGTCTTTTTGGGTTTCGGCTCAGGCTCGGGGTCGTAGACGCGCCGCGTCGAAGTGGCCGAGGCCGTTGGCAAGCTGGTGAGGCTTCCGAAGCCTTCCCCGGTGTGGATCCTCACCCTGTTATTCTTAGGCAAGACAAGCCTCGGAATGGGCGATTGTTCCCTCATCTCAGCTTCACCGATCTGGTAAGGATCCTCTCCAGTGGGGGTAGTGTCGATCAATTGAAGCCGGTCAGACAATGACCCAGCATATGGGTAGCGCAGTGAATTCACCTTGCCTTTGCCGTAGGTGCTCATCATTTTTGCTTTTTTATTTAGATTGTAGATCTCAGTATCATAAATAGTGTCTGTAATTATAAAAAATATATGTATATTAAAATGTTTGTGAGGCTGTACAAATAATAAATTACGTCGTAAGGATGTGTTAAGGTGCACCCAGTCGACGATTGCTCTTTTTCGAAACGAAAAAAGAAATACTTCTGAACAAGCCACATCTCCTATTTTTATAAGTATATTACTTCAGGTTCCTACCTAGATTTCTATTAAGCTGAAAACATAATAGCAGAAACTTTTCACGATAAAGATATTATTTCAAAATGATACGTTTTAGAATTTATGATCGAAATATTTTATATACCTACTATTAAAATCAACTTGTGATTTATTGTTAAAGATAGGTAATATGTAGATCTACAATTCTATTAGAATAGATTTTTGATAAGTAATTATACATAATTTATATCATTATTTATTCGAAAAGCTAAGGCGGACCACGCGCGGACGTGTGTTTGTCATCATTGCAGCGGTCGGTAGGATTATTTATCGAAGTGATTAAAGATGGGTACATCTTTATTCACATATACTATACATTATAAAATAGGAGATGTGGCTTGTTCACAAGTATTTTATTTTCGTTTCGAACAAAAACAATCGTCGACTGGGAGCGCCTTAAGAGAGTTGATAGACATATTTTATTACTTCAAAAACTACAAGACATGCTTACTTGGTTCTGGTTTCGGTGTCTTTGGCATTCGGCTCAGGCTGCCTATACTCGAGGGTTTTCTGCGGTTCTTAGCTTTTTGGATGACAGGGACACCACTGGAAACATTTATGTTGAAATTATTAATAAACAATGAATTAGGTAATTACTAATTAGTCTTAGGCAGCCAGATGGCTACTAGATTTTGTTGTTTCTGATCAAAATTGTTAAAAAACAATTTTGTGAAATGGCTGCACAAAATTGCTCTGTATCTGATGAACCAACCACACAGTAATTAGACCATCTCTAGACCATTAAAGGTAATTCAATTTTATATTTTAATAGTTGTAGACGTAAAAACTTTGTATAAGTTAAAAAAAAAACCGGCCAAGTGCGAGTCGGACTCGTGCACGAAGGGTTCCGTACCATTATCTATAAAACCAAAAAAATCATGTTTCTTGTATGGTAGCCCCCCTTAAATATTTATTTTATTCTGTTTTTAGTATTTGTTTGTAGAGCAGCAACAGAAATACGTAATCTGTGAAAATTTCAACTGTCTAGCTATCACGGTTCATGAGATACAGCCCTGTGACAGACAGACGAACAGACAGACAGACGGACAGCGAAGTCTTAGTAATAGGGTTCCGTTTTTACCCTCTGGGTACGGAACCCTAAAAACGAATGTATAGCTTAGACAGTCCTAATAACCTGGCTGGCAGGGGATGGGTAATAAAGTGGGTAGAGCACACAACACCAAAAAGTAGGGTATCCATTACAGGCCCGAAGACCTAGGCATTGAATAATGATGACCTGTCTTTTACTAATTGTTTGTCTGAACTGTTTGCGTACCTGTCTGTTGTGATAACATAGTTCCTTGAGTTGTCCTGAGGCTTGGTCTCCTTCTTAACGGGAGTGAGCCTGTCAATCATGTTGAAGTCTTGTTGTATTGATGTCAGGGGGACGTCTAGCATCGACGGTAGATCCGATGGTAAGTACTCTGGCAATTCTGGAACTACAAAAATATTTATGACTAAAACTTGTGCATATAAGGCATCAATGAGCTTTATTGATAAATTTCTTAAGTTTGTTTAATGTTTAAGTATGTGGGAATATATCTTCATAGTACTGTAATATCATAAAAAGTGGTTTAGCAAAATAAGCAATTAGAAGTTACATATTTAGAAACTATTATCTTACGTGTTTCGATAGGTCTTCCCAAGTCAAATGGATCATGTCCAAATGGTCCAGGCCTATCACCGCTGTATAAATTCGACTCAGACCCCAGTATTTCACTAAACGAGCTGAACAGCACCTGCAAATTCAAGTAAATCATTATATTATTATGTTTCCTGGCACTTTCTTATAAGTGAATTGTGTAAAATGTGTCCCAAATAGAAATTGAGCTAGTGAAATCCCAGAGAGGAATGACGGAGTTTAATGTTCTTCATCATCATGCCATCATGCACTAATAGTATAATGTTATTAGCATTCATACATATGTGGTTTCATCATACACTTTGTATTATACATCCAAGTATACTGTTCTGAATAAATGATTTGATTTTGTATTGTGGTATATTTACCGGTCGATTGGGAGGAGTGTCGCCCTGGCTGGGGCTGGCTGAAGTAACAGTGCAGGTGGTTGGCACGTGGAACAACGGTGGTGGGTTGAGATGTCTTTGTGCTAGGGTCAGATGTTTCCCCCCAAGTTTTTCAATATTTGGGACAAGGACATCTTGGAGCTAGAAACAGAATGTGAATATTTTAAGTATTATTCATAACACAATAAAAATTCGCCGCCAGAGATGCAACAGTCAAGTTGTACTCGCGTTAAGAGCCAGACAGCGATACTCAGGCAGAGTATTGCATAAGGCATGTATAGCAATTGACAGTACAATTGGTATTATATTCGCCAACATTCTGTAATCCCCTTACTAATGGTTACAAATACATGTAACCATTAGTAAGGGGATCTTCAATTGAGTGTGCGACAATGTGCACCAAGCTGTTAAGGTAATTTGGCCAATGACCTACAATTTTACGAAATTACAGCATAATTCTTAAGGTTATTGTTCAGATTTTCAAAGGTATTAGGTAGTTGAACACTTCTAAAAGAAGAAACCGGCAGGTTCTCACTAAACTAACAGGACAATCTAAAATAGTATGTTGGACTGGCCCAACAAGTTCGGCTCTGGAACTGTGTTCAGCATTGGACATTTTACAGCAGTAATTATGAGCATGTTTGTTCATTGCATCATCATGACTAGATACAGGCACTGAGTAAACTCCTTTATTGGCATTGTTTATTCAATCAATGTCCCAAAATGTTAGAGGGTTGTTGGTATCAATCATGACGTCATAATGATGAGAAAATGCTTTTTCAATAATAAGAATCAAAGAAAATAAACTTTCTAATCTGCAGTACCAACATCATTGATAAGAAATACTATTGGAAAGACGGGGCAGACTTGCCCATGTCAATGTTTTTACTTTAACCTTGTAAGGCCCAGGGCTGCTAATCATCCACTTGTCATTACAACCTAATGGTCTTTCCTGTAGTACCACACAAAAATAGTGACTCCGGCCCAGCGCATGCCAGTATATTTCCATCATTTCACCAATTTCCTTTTTAATTTTATTTGAAATATGCCACTTTATTTAACCATGATGACAGATCTATCGACAATCCTATATTTCATTCTAGCTTCTCACAAAATCAAAAAAAAAGTAATAAGCAGTTAATTTTCAGGTCCTATGTAAAGGACCGTTGACATTAATGAGTACAAAGCTGGAAAATGGGCTGGGTCAAAATGGCCATGTTTTAATGATTCTATTTAAAAAGGTTGGCAGTCAAGGTTCTAATTAGGGTTTCTGATTTCTCGAATTATTTTCGTTCTCGAGGCACGGGAATTCTTGACGCCAAATTCTCGAGTATTCTCGAGTCTCGAGGCATTTAAAAAAAATTTAATTGGTACTAAAATTTGAAGAAAAACTCAAAATAATGACGAAACGAACGTATTGTTATTGCCCCCAACTGCACTTACTTAAAATACACTTTAAAGAAATCTTATAATAATCAATTTTTAATATGTTTACTTATAAGAAAATTAGGAATACTAAAACACTGCGAGTGCGACATAATCATGTAAATCTGAATCTGTCTATAAGAGTATTGAACAATACGTTCAAAATTCTTTTAATAGCTTCATCATTAGTTAAAATACTAATAAATAATAGAAGGGTTCCGTACCATTAACTATAAATAAGGTCCCGTTTTTACCCTTTGGGTACGGAACTCTAAAAACGGCAAACAAACACGTTTGTTGTATGGGAGCCCCCCTTAAATATTTATTTTATTCTGTTTTTAGTATTTGTTGTTATAGCGGCATCAGAAATAGATCATCTGTGAAAATGTCAACTGTCTAGCTATCTAATGTTGAGTAGTAGTCTAATGCTGTAGTGAGCAGTCCATAATGTGACAGATTATAAACTCATTACAACTTTTATAAGACTGGTGTCTTCACTACATAGTATAAAGCAAAGTGGCTTTCCGCTTCCCGCGTCTGTATGTCTGTATGTATGTTTGCTTATATCTTTAAAACTACACAACGGATTTTGATGCGGTTTTTTTTAATAGATAGAGTGATTTAGGAGGAAGGTTTATATGTATAATAACATGCTTAATATATTAGAGAACCACTGATAATTTTAAGATTTCAAATCAGCGCGACTTTTTAAAAAAAATTTAAATGTTGTAACGTGTATACAAAGACATTCTGTAATATATTTTGGTATCAGCTTTGCACCCGTGCGAAGCCGGGGCGGGTCGCTAGTTGTTGAATATAAGTAAGTTGAATGATAAATGATGATAATGTACTGATATTTTATAGTAGACCAAACACTGTTTTTTTTTTGTTTTAAAATTGTATAGAGTACATCTTTAGCTAACTGCTTGAACTACTTGTAAAATGTAGGCATATGCTAAATTTAATGTTTGGATGTGCTTTTACATTGATATGTACTTTGGTTCGATTACAGTTGTGATCCTATTTAAATCTTTTATATTTGCTATATTATTCATCATGGCAAATCCAAAACTCAAATTTAACCCGATCATGTTAAATTGTGTATTTTTTTGGGCTTTTATCATAATATTACATTTTTATCAGAACTTGGCAGATATGCAAGGCTTGCATTACTCAATCAGACTATTTAATGATAAGTTCCATTTAACAGCTACAGCTTTAGACTCAATCATCAGAAAGCTTGCTGCCACTGCCACCATATTATTGTGTTCTCCCTGAAGTAAAGATATGCCAAATTTCAGTTTAATCGAGAACTGGTTTAATATATAGTTGCATGATTTTACCCAATAATATTAACTAATATACACACATACTAACAAGTGAAGTTATATAAAAGCTTGTAAAAATAAAATGACGGACAAATTGAGTTGAAATGATTTCAATTTTATTAAAGTTAATTACAAAATTATCAAATTCATTCAATATAGTATCAATATTATACTGTTTGATCAATTACGGAGATCTGAAAGGATGTCTACCGCACTTGGGGATTACATTTTGTGATCCAATTTCATTTTAATTTTATTGAGAGGATGTCTAGAGTGCTTGGGGATTACAGTCGTAATCCTATTTCATTTCAATTTTACTGTTAGATTGGTAATTTTATGGTTTCTATGCATGTTGCAAAAGCGCAAAGTATAAAAAAGTACATTTTTTTTTAATATGTGAGAACCTACAGTTTCTACATATAAAGATGTGTTAGTTTATATCTATTTCTTTTTTTAATTCACTAGGAGAATAGCCTATCTTAGTTTTATTTGTAAATAAGAATTTCCTAAGCTCAGCTTTCTAGCTATGCTTATGGCATACAAGTCGCAATAATTTATTACAACACAATTCGCATTTTGAATTTGTTACTCCTATCATGTGTTTTTGTTAGTAAAATTACAACCTTATTCATTCTTTTGCATTACTGGCTGTATGACACACAGACAGATCTATCAACGCACAGCCTAAACCCCTGGTCCTAGAAAGTTGAAATTTCGAGGGTGTATTCCTTTTAGTGTAGTGATGTGCACTAAGAAATAAATACCTGAAATTCAACTTTTAAGGAGTTGTAGCAGGGGTTGAAGTCTGTTAGAAAATACCTTAACATGCACAAAGTCATGAGAGTTTTCCAGTGATCTATAATGCTGTAGTTGGTAATCTAATCAGTTGAGGATGTCTCAGTTTGAATTTGTTTAATACAAAAGAAGTTGGTAGAACCGAATAAATTCTGAATAAATAGATGTTTTTTTTTTAATGGAATTAATGAAATTTAGGCAGGATAACATTTTTCTGGTCAACTAGTGACTTTATAAAATTACAGTTATTATTATATTTTTGTTTTTACCTCACTTTATAATTTATCTTTGAAAATGAAAAGATATCTAAAAGATGCCTGATGCCTGATAAGCAACAGACTCATCATAAGATTTCCAAATTATAGTACCTAGTCATAGAAGATAGCATCACCTTTCTTTTCCTAAGACCTCATAAAAAAAACATTTTTTTTTGCCTTAATGCAGGTAGGTAGCCCATGAGCCCATTTTATTGAAAATTAAACTAATTTATATTTCATGTCACCTACAAATAACAATGTAAAAACATTAACACTTACAGTGACAATATCTTCTGGTGCAGTATTCGAAGATTTTTCTCTGTTAGTTATCACATCATTCTGTTGTTGAATTAAATCCAAATGATAAACAAGAAGCTCTTTCAACTTTTTGTTCTGTTTCCTCAAGGAAGTAATCTCAGCATCTTTCTCCTGGATAGTTTTGTCCGGCTGTACCAAACAGTGCGTCGATATCTCTACATTCTTATCCAACGTGAGAGACTGCCCTAAGTCCGAGCTTTGCGAATGACATGCGTACAGGTGGTCAAACGGAAAACTAAGTAGTGGCTCTTTGTCTAACGCGTTTAGGGATTCTAGATCGGGTGAAAAATTAACCAAATTCGATTCATTTACACCGCTACGACTGTTCATTTTGTAATGCGCGGATCTCACGAACTTACGACAAGCCTGCCGGCTGTCACTGACAAGCCTGCAGCCACTCGTCTTACTTTACAGCACTTTTCTTCGTACCATCACATTTGGATTGCACCGCTAAAGTTTTTCACACTCTTTCACCAACATTTCTTGCCCATTTTTAAGAGCATTACATTGTCAAAACCGCGATTAAAAAATCGGAACTTCTCTATTCTGACACTTCTTCACGCGCATGGAATAGGTAAAGACGCATATAACGATTTTTCGTCCATAGAAGCGAAAAACAAAATGGATTCTAGGAAGATTCATTGATAATTATGTACATCAAGTTGGAATAAAATAGCAAAATCTCTATTGTATTGATTTGGATAGTCTGAAATCCAGAATCTGCAAAATTCATTTAATTTTCGGAGGAGCGCGTCAAGTCAAGTCAAGGCGTCAACCGTAGACACTTGTGTTTTTTTTCGTCGAGCAAAGACTACTTCTGTCCACAGACTACAAAACGCAAAAGTTGATCATCTCGATTAAACGCGATATAACTCAAGATTATATCGATTTCTTGCTGTTTAAAGCCTTTGACGGGTTTTTTAGTTGTACGCTTCATCTAGCACGCACTGCTTTAAAATTTAATATATTTGCAAATTTCAATACCAAATATTTATCTTTATAATGTTAAGGCGGCCAACCGTCCCGTATTCTGCGGGACCGTCCCGTAATGTAATCCCGCTTGTAAAGAGTTAGTAAAATAATCCCGCAAAACGTTTGAAGCGTCCCGCATTCCTATTCATTCAATGCATTGACGTACTATGCTTATTTTTCAAGCCTACAGAAAGAGTATTTTCTTTAACTAATTTCAAATACTTCTTCAAAAACTACGAGTGAGTGCACAATTCACATAATTAAGGCGGCCAACTTTCTGGAAATTGGAATTTCTGAATAATTGGTGAATTCGAATGCGAGGTATGAAATTTTAGTCTGTATACCTACCAAAATTACATAAAAACCAAAAATTACTGGTGTCATTCATTTTTAAAATCGTATTTATTAGAGGTGGGTCGTACTTGTGTTTTGACGTACCAGGTCTAATAAATACCACCTCCATCAAATACCAGGTTGATTAACCAGGTTTTAAATACATTAAAGTATTTGGTTCCAGCCCAACCAACTCCAACCAGCACCCCCCCCCCTAGGATTCAAAAATACATTGAAGTATAAAAACACTTTCAAATACTTGTACAAAAATACTTTCAAGTACAAAAATACTTTAAAGTACAAAAATAATTTCAAGTACAAAAATACTTCCAAGTACAAAAATACTTTCAAGTACAAAATACGCGTTCAAACTGTGCCGTCATACCTGGTACGTATTTTTTTATGCCTATACCAGGTTTGCAAACCTGGTCGAGTAAATACGCACCACCTCTAGTATTTATTACACTAGTGTGACACTTTTTTTACAAGGTCATGGTTTTTATTGAGTAGGTATTATTTATACTATTTCGTAAAAATCTTCGCAACTGCCCATATTAAATTTAAGTAAAAGCAAAGCTCGCAGTGTTTCCCCTTTTAGGGATGATTTTTCCGACTTCCACAGACCATTAATTAAAGAAAATACTCTTTCTGTAGGCTTGAAAAATAAGCATAGTAGTACGTCAATGCATTGAATGAATAGGAATGCGGGACGCTTCAAACGTTTTGCGGGATTATTTTACTAACTCTTTACAAGCGGGATTACATTACGGGACGGTCCCGCAGAATACGGGACGGTTGGCCGCCTTAACATTATAAAGATAAATATTTGGTATTGAAATTTGCAAATATATTATTAGAATGTTAGTCCAATTCCCCAATTACGCTAGTAAAATGTCCATGGTTAACGCAAGTGAAACTCATTTTATCTTAGCAAACCATATTTAGTTATTTGAAAATGAGACAGTCGGATTTTGGATTTTCAATCATTTATTCTCAATTTATAAAGTACCTACCTACTTTACTTATACGAGTATTCAATAATGATTAAAATTAAATAATGCTCGAAGTCGAGTTTTGTTATCACTACATAGTATTCACTACATAGTACCTATAAAGCAAAGTCGCTTTCCGCTTCCCGCGTATGTATGTATGTTTGCGTGTGCATTACCCCAGCAAAATGTTGGCTCTAATCAGGATTTGATGTATGCAGTAATGTAGACCATGGTTTCGTGTATTTGTGACCGAATTTTAGAATTTGGGTGTCCACAGGCAAAAAACATATTAATTAAATACACATTCTGCTGGGGTAACGTTACCGCAGCAAAATGTTATCGAAATAATGGATGTATCCAAAAAGTAATTAGTACGTTGGGTAGCTAAAATTTGTGTGCGCTTATGAGCCAAAAATTTAACTCTGTGTGTCCAAGGACTCCAAAGATATTCAGGATTTTGTTAAGTATGGCGAAACTTTAAAGTCATTTTACGAGAGTTTTACATAAGTGAGAGAACTGATATGTTTTACACAAAAAAGAGTATTACAACAGCTAATTATTTTGAATTTTTCAGCGAATTACAGCGAGTGATTTCAGAAATATAATGAAAACTCAAAAACAAACCATAACCGACAAACCCGACTAACAACGAAAGACACTTACAAGGTGGCGCTACGGTACATGATGGCGACCTTCGCACATTGTTCGCACTATAATGAAGTAACTGATATTTACCATAGTACAATATGTTCTGGAAAATAGTAGCGCAATGTTTTCAGTGCCATCACGAGCATTTTATTAATAATCTATGCAGGTATAGATGTACCCACCTGCAGGCTTTATACCGTAAAAATCGATCTTCGTTTTTCGATTTTTATTAAGTATCTACCTACCTACCAGAGCTCTACACATTGATTGATCAATGTAACTACCTATTTCATAGTAACTAATAAAGAACCATAGAGTTGAATACGTAAAGTATATTATTTCATAATAGTTACCTACTATGAAATAAATTTGACGGGTTTTGCCTGAAAACCCACAATGCATTTTAATGCGTCATATAAAGGTAACCTAAAAATAATTACCTATGTTGCTGTTTGAATAAAGTCGAGGTTTCTACTAGTGGCCTATAAATTCATGTTTAGTTATAGGTATAACTAAACATGATAATATAAATAATAATATTAATATTGTAAACACAGGTATGTATACAATATTTAGGTTACTTTTTCATATACATATATTTAACTTACCATCATCATCATCTCCTTGCCTGCATCCCACTGTGACATTATGTGATAGCCATGCGCAGAATATATTCTTAAAATGAAAAGATATAAAAATGTGTCTTTTCATCTCAGTGAAGTATATCACTCATCTAGTTCATCTAGCTCATTTAGTTCAATAGTTCATTTAGTTCATCTAGTTCAGTTTGTCGCTTAGTTCATGCATTGAACTATCGTAATTTGCATTCATCTAGTTCAGATGGTCAACTGAGATGATTTCGTTAGGCGCTCTTTTTTCTTTCCTAGTTCATCGAACTAAAATAAATAAATCATAAATAGAATCGCGGCCAGAAAATAATATAAATAGAAGAAAATAAATAGAAGAATTTATAGGCCACTAGTAGAAACCTCGACTTTATTCAAACAGCAACATAGGTAATTATTACCTTTATACCTTTATATAGGTTACCTTTATATGACGCATTAAAATGCATTGTGGGTTTTCAGGCAAAACCCGTCAAATTTATTTCATAGTAGGTAACTATTATGAAATAATATACTTTACGTATTCAACTCTATGGTTCTTTATTAGTTACTATGAAATAGGTAGTTACATTGATCGATCAATGTTTAGAGCTCTGGTAGGTAGGTAGATACTTAATAAAAATCGAAAAACGAAGATCGATTTTTACGGTATAAAGCCTGCAGGTGGGTACATCTATACCGGCATAGATTATTAATAAAATGCTCGTGATGGCACTGAAAACATTGCGCTACTATTTTCCAGAACATATTGTACTATGGTAAATATCAGTTACTTCATTATAGTGCGAACAATGTGCGAAGGTCGCCATCATGTACCGTAGCGCCACCTTGTAAGTGCCTTTCGTTGTTAGTCGGGTTTGTCGGTTATGGTTTGTTTTTGAGTTTTCATTATATTTCTGAAATCACTCGCTGTAATTCGCTGAAAAATTCAAAATAATTAGCTGTTGTAATACTCTTTTTTGTGTAAAACATATCAGTTCTCTCACTTATGTAAAACTCTCGTAAAATGACTTTAAAGTTTCGCCATACTTAACAAAATCCTGAATATCTTTGGAGTCCTTGGACACACAGAGTTAAATTTTTGGCTCATAAGCGCACACAAATTTTAGCTACCCAACGTACTAATTACTTTTTGGATACATCCATTATTTCGATAACATTTTGCTGCGGTAACGTTACCCCAGCAGAATGTGTATTTAATTAATATGTTTTTTGCCTGTGGACACCCAAATTCTAAAATTCGGTCACAAATACACGAAACCATGGTCTACATTACTGCATACATCAAATCCTGATTAGAGCCAACATTTTGCTGGGGTAATGCACACATGTTTGCTTATATCTTTAAAACTACACAACGGATTTTGATGCGGTTTTTTTTAATAGATAGAGTGATTCAGGAGGAAGGTTTATATGTATAATAACATGCTACCCGTGCGAAGCCGGGGCGGATCGCTAGTTTAATAATAAATTAAGGTTTGATAGATTTTACAATTTGACAGGACGCCATCTTTAATTGAGAATAGTAAACTTTTATTAGCTGCTGTTTTCCTATAGATGGCGCTAGGCTACTCTTAAAGAGAGAAATATCTATTGGAAAATTTTGAACATAAGTCGAAGGGTTTAAATAAATGGCTTACACCGATATTTCAAAATATATCAATAGTAAACCAAATCCAAATACAGATCGATATAATACGTTTCGTTTTATTTTAGTTCAAAACAAAGTTACACAGATAGGTAGGTAAGTACCTACCTACCTTGTTAGTATACCTAGGTATGCTACAGCTTAGGTAGGTAATTGGTTGGGGGGAACTGGTTTGAAATTCAATTGCAAGATTTGACCCGCACTACATAGGGTCGCATACTAACACACGAACTAACGAATTCAGCTTGTATTGTAAAAACCAACAACTACCCACCACCGATCTATGAGTAAATAGACTTTAGTTACGTATTTTTTATGCTTTAGACCTTCAACTTCTTAGATAGGTAGGTATGATCTAAGCATAAAAATACATAAAGTAGGTAGGTATAACTATATAGGTAAGTAGGTAGGTACAAAGTTTATAAAAATAGATAGATATGTACTTACCTAAGTAGGTAGGTACTAGTTTACTTATGGTCTCTCTATTTATATACTTAAATAATACTAGCTGCAGGTGGTAGGTAGGTACGTGGATAAAAAGTAGCCTGTTTTATTCTGATGTACCTATACCTAAGCTTTTTAACTGTAAAGTTTTATTTTAATCCGTTCAATAGTTTTGGCATGAAAGAGTAACAATAAACACACACAAACACTCACAAACTTTCTCATTTAAAATATTACTAGCTTCCGCCAGCGGCTTCGCCCGCGTGGTACCTGGATAAAAGGTACCTAGCCTATTTTGCGTGAAGGAGAAACAAACAACACCAGTGGGTGGGTGTGTACCCACCCACTTTTAAACTCACAAGTCCATCCATAGGTAGTCGTTCTAGGTTCTAGGCCTCATATTTTATTATATTATTCATAAGTAGGTATATTATTTTATTTTTGCTATTTAGTTTATATATTTTTATAGAATGTTAAATAGTAGGTTTCTTTAGAATTTAAGTAATGTAAATATATGCACTGTGTGATATACAGTATGCTGCCCCACACGCACTATGGCTCCACTGAAAATCAGCGCTGCATCAACTCTCGCTGTTGCAGCATATAGCTGAGTGGTGACCAATTTTGTTGTCAATGTTACCAATATGTGTTTTTTGTTTAGTTTTAAGAGATTATGTTGACACAAAATAAATTTATTCTTTCTTTCTTTTCACTCACAAACTTTTAGTAGGATAAGTAGAAAGTAGGATTACCTACTTCCTACATTTACTTATTACCTAAATTAGTTGGGAGGGAGAGGCATAACGGGGACGCTAAGGAATAAGAGTATCAAAAATTTAGTTTTTATTATTGTTGCTAATAACAACACTTTTGTTTCATATATATAATTCATATATATTCATATATAACTACAATTTTGCATTTATTCTTTCATAATTTAATTAATTATCAAAACACCATGTAGGGGCAGTAGAAGAGTGGGTAGGTAGGTACCTACCTACCTAACGAGCGAATAAGATTTTAGCTTCCTTATAGGCCTTACAGGCATATTAAGTAGGATTTCTTCATCGTTGTCGTCATACACAGCAGCTCCAGCCGTAATGGGACTTAGGTAGGTACGTCAACATACCTGACAGCTCATCCAACCCACTTCAAAAATGAAAATGAAATAGATCACGAATGTAGGTAATCCCCAAGTACGATAGACAGCCCTCACTGGTCTCCAGGCGCTCAGATCTTTGAAAGACGTGACACGTCTAACATGTGGCTCATTCCTACATTTTGCAGTAAGTAGTTAGCATTCCACACGTGACAGGTTGCAAGTCCGTCGCCGCTTCTTATAGACTTCAGATATGGTTGATTGACATCGACATACAATACTTGGCATAGGTAGGTACGGTATCCTTGTCTATAATTTGGGGGCACGGCAGTGCCCCCGCCAAGTCGAGCGCGAAGCAAACACTGCCGTACCATCCTTTACTGGAACCATTTCGCCGCATTTTCAGGCACCTATTTGAGAACCTCTGGATAAGACCAGAACGCTGAAATTTTCGTCATCCAGTAAGCCATAATCACATACTTAAAATCCAAAATTTGAAGTCTGTAGGTCATTTAGTTACGAAGTTAAGCGAAAGCAAAGTTTCGCATTTTAGACAGACACTCACTCACTCACTCACTCACTCACTCACTCACTCATGATCATCAGAATAGAACTAGTACTTCCCATAAACTCAGAGAGCTGAAATTTGGTACAGAGTTAGGGTTTAATGGTCGCATAAAGGGAAAACCATAAAAACTAGGATAATCGAAGATCTGGAGTACCTGGTGACCCTGATAAGAAAACACAAGAGCCTAACCAAACTATTAGAGATCGACATACCGCCTTTACAAAAAATATTCAACTACTGGACCGATTTGAAAAATTCTTTCACCATTAGAATCCTACATTATCCCTGAAGAACATAGGCTATAGTATATTTTCAAAAATATTAGGGATCCGTATGAAAACATCGATAATGTAATCCAAAGTGTGAAAAAAATAAAAAATAAATCCTTATATTGCGTTTGGTGCGGAAATTATTGACAATAGAGCAAAGTAATGTACTACAGTTTTAATGAGGACATCAATATCTACAAAAAGTATGTAATACCATATGTCTAACTATTAGGGATCCGTATGAAAACTTCGATAATGTAACCCAACGTGTGAAAAAAATCCAAAAAAATCCTTATATCGCGTACTCTGCGGAAATTGTTGACGATAGAGCAAAGTGATGTACTACAGTTTTAAAGAGGACATCAATATCTACAAAAAAAGTCTGCGATATTAAATGTTTTATTAGGGATCCTTATGAAAAATTCGATAATGTAACCCAAGGTGTAAAAAAATTACCTATAATATCATTATTACATCCGTGCGACGCCGGGGCGGACTGCTAGTACGCAATAAAATTAAAGGAAAACTCTGGAAAACTCTGGATAAGACTAGACTGGCTTTTATACCTACATAACTTATACTTACAAGTTTACAAGAAGAAATAGTCGAACGATTAACTTTATTCTACTCGAACATTACACAAATTGAATAAACAAATTAACAAATTAAATAAACTAAAATATTAATTTCGCTCAAAATTTGATCAAAATATAATGCATTGGACTAAGAGTGGCGGTGATACCCGCACACGTCGCTAGATGGCGCTGACTGTATTTTAAACGCGCTTACGATTTGTTTTTATAATAAAAAAACTACTCATAAAAAGAAAAAAAACTGTGTCAAATAAGAAAATCTAATAAAATAAATCAATAAGCCCACGTTTCTACAAAAAGAAGTGAAATCCCACCAAAAACATTCTGTAAAAAACTAGCCAAGTCTCGATGGAGCTGCTTGTTTATCTCTAAAAAGTAATGAAATCTAGACAAAGTCGTGTCAAGTCTGAGGTTCTTTACTGCGATTTCTTTATTATTATAGAATGTTATGTGACTTGGCCGTTGAAGAGTACACAAGGGTATAAAACCAGGTGCTCCATGACACCATTGCACCAATCTGTCGCCAGAACCGCTACCCATTAACGATGGAAAATTGCCACTTAGAAAACGTTGATTCAATAACCAGTCAATTGTAGGCTTGATAAAGCTGTGTATTTCAATAACACTTATGTAAAGGCGAGCCTGAAACAAACAGTATAAAAAATACGTCTATTTTATGTTAGATCGGTGGTCGATTTGACGCTCCAAAAAGAAGACAGCAGAAGTCAGCATTGTCAATGCTGAATGCATGTGTTGCACGATCAACAACAGCCTAAAATAAGACACTAGCGTCCAATTACCAATACCTGTATTGGCTATTATCTCGCTTAACAAACATAGGTAGTTACAACAGATATAACATTACGTGTAAACAAAATTGACTTGTACCCACTAACGTATAAAGAATGTTCAACGGCCAAGTCACACAACATTCTATAATAATAAAGAAATCGCAGTAAAGAACCTCAGACTTGACACGACTTTGTCTAGATTTCATTACTTTTTAGAGATAAACAAGCAGCTCCATCGAGACTTGGCTAGTTTTTTACAGAATGTTTTTGGTGGGATATAATTTGCTGCCTTGAACACGAACCATTATCGTATCGACAACGTCGACGTAACTATATCGACGATGTCGATTTACCAAAATATAGGTAGGTACTTAGTCAAAACGTGTCTGGGTTTTCGGTTTCTCGAACACTTCTCTAACTACCTACCGAGAAACATTGGGATATAAACACCTAAAACAAAATAAATATATTATTCTTTTTTTCTTACCTCGTAGGGTAGGTATACCCCATCGTGCCCTTTATCCCCAAGCTTATTATTGTTTTGAAATTTCAATAAAAAACACAAAAATGTATGACATTTGATTTTAACCAGTTACAAATCGTAAGCACAAGCAATTTAAAAACACAAGAAAACACAAAAATATTGATGGTGAATATTTACCTTTTCAGCGTTCTAACAAAACATGAAACTAGATAACAGAGCTCTAAACAGTTTTTTGATGTAAAAAACGAACGCGTGCACTTTCTTCCACCTTTGATCGTTTCCGCCTAAGCATCAACCAGAAATACCCAAATATTTATAGGTACACAATACTACAGTAGGTAGGTACCTATGTCTGTAGTAGATATGTCTATAAAGTTATTCATCAACACAACTAGCATGTCATTCTCATATGCAGGGGACCCAATTTTTCCCTGTGATTCCGTTATAGGGTCAAAGACCCGGTTGTGGTGCCTACCCCGGTTTTGGTCATTTTCAATTTTTGCAGTCAATAACTAAGCATAGCAAACAAACTTGTTTAAAATCTATAGTTAATACAATTCTTTGTCAATGTTTCGTTTTGATTGGTGATAATCATTGATTGGTTGTGGGCAAAAAAAAACATGGTACAACGCACCACAAATGTCAATCAGACAAAATACACTTTAGAAAACATTGTTTGCTATGCTTAGTTCTCACTACATAGTATAAAGCAAAGTCGCTTTCCGCTTCCCGCGTCTGTATGTATGTATGCTTATATCTTTAAAACTACACAAAGGATTTTAATGCGGTTTTTTTTAATAGATAGAGTGATTCAGGAGGAAGGTTTATATGTATAATACATGCATAATATAGTAGAGAAACACTGATAATTTTAGAGGTTTCTAATGTGATGTCGTAAATAAACACATTTTTTGCCATTACATTGC
Source organism: Hydriomena furcata (assembly GCA_912999785.1). Taxonomy (NCBI): domain Eukaryota; kingdom Metazoa; phylum Arthropoda; class Insecta; order Lepidoptera; family Geometridae; genus Hydriomena; species Hydriomena furcata. Next base: position 11,163,629 of record OU538821.1, read on the forward strand.
AAACGCTGGCTGAACCCCACGAGATATATCAAAATAATGTACTACAGTATTGTACACCTTAAAAACGTCTACAAAAAAGTACGCGATGGTATTAGAAATGTCTTACGCACAGAGAAGCTGGCACGGGTCAGCTGATAAATTTAAAATATTCAAAGCTGGGGTAGGCGCCACAAACACGTCTATGACCCTAACCCTCGTATTCAAGAACGACACTATGAGAACACGCACCCACAGTGGACGAAATCTTTTTTCATAAAAATCACTTTTTGTGTTGTGCGACACTGCATAGTGTGACTAGAGGCACATTGTCGTGTGCCTCTAGCCAAAGTTGAGCTCTAAAGGCACACGGTAGCGTACGCCATAGTGCCGCTCAACACAAAAAGTGACGTTTATGAAAAAAGAATTCGTCCACCTGTGGGTGCGTGTTCTCATAGTGTCGTTCTTGAATATGTGGGTAGGTCTTTTCCAAGGAGCACTTAATTACCTACTTGCAAGTTCATCGTCTCACTTTTCTTCAATGAGTAAGATCTATAGGTAATTTTATACTTACAAGTTCATCGCCCCTCTTTTCTTTTATGGCCTTCATACGGCATTTTCTCGCAAGTTTCGCTTCGTCAAAGGTCCTTTTATTTGATTTTGCATTCTCAGTATACGATCCGTTAGAACCCTACGTAAAAAATAAGTTTTATGTAAAAAAAACGATTTTGTGGGATAAATACAAGTAGGTACCTACAGTACGAAGTAGGTGCCCACAAAATGATAATAATTAGGTGTTATGGACAAAACGACAACAACAACCAACGTTTTGTTTTCAACCGACGAAAAAAGGTGGTTCTTTCCTCATTTTCTTTTGTTTCTTTTTAACCTACGAAAAAACGGAGGAGGTTCTCAATTCGACACGTATATATATGTAAACGTTATATATATTTTAATGGAAAGGGTAGGTATACCTACTCCGAAGTTGGTCCCAGAAAACTGTTATGATTAGTAGGAACATTTTTTCTAAACTTTTCTTTATTTAGTTTTTTACCAGGTGATTCGATTTGAATGTTTTTATTCTATTGTGTATACTGTAGAAAATGGTCCCAAGTTGGTCCCATTTCGATTTTATTTATGTAGGGTTAGACATAATTACCTAGTTCCAACTTAAAAAACGAATATCATCTCTTGACTTTTCGTCTATTTTATTTTTAGTTTTTAAAATGTCCTAGGTGCTTAATTAATTAATTATAAACTAGAGATACTTATATACTTTTATTTCATCAGTAATTGGAAATAACCTTGCTAATTATGTAAGCAGGCTTATGGAATAACTACTTAAATTTACCTAAACGATCATAACTTTCTTTGTAGTTTCATAAAAAATACAGTAATTGGCTATTTTCACTTCTGAGAGAAAAATCGGTCTAATCCAGTTAACTCAATTAACTACAGGTTCGTTATCTATTCACTTTTACACAGGTCTTTATTACGTATTTACATAAGTATAATTATCTTTTCTTAGGGTAGACCGTGGGTCTATCCAGTATAGTAGGTAATAGGTATGTGTTTATTTTGGTTTATTACCTAAGTAGGTAACTCGCTGATATTTTGTTTTCCCAATAGTGCACATTGACGGTCAATTAAGATTCGTATGAACTATTGCATAAAGACATAAGTAATATTGATTGGAGAGGTCGTCACGTCAATATGTCATGATGGCTTTGAATAGGGCAAGTCTACTCTCCGCGAAGAAGCTATAAAACGGAGACTCGCATAAGACATAAGACCCCGCCCAATTTACCAAAGACGCTGATTAATTAAATTGACTTAAAAAAGTCAAAAGGATTCCTTATTACGAGTATTGAAATGGATTTTTCCTTTATGTCCTTACAGTTCATTCAACAGACAGGCTGGGGCTGCATTGGTATTAATGAATATTGACTTTACTTCAAATATTTATAAGTCTGGCGACATAGGTTTGTTAACCTGTTTGAATGTGTTTCAAATACTCTGTTCATATTATTTTTATTATTGGCTTTCTTTTACTCTAAACATATCTTGATTATTTTAAATAGAAATACGGCTAAATACCTACCACGTTTTTTCTTGTATTGCTGACGTTTTGAGACAATTAAGTTGATCGCGGACGATGCTCATGATGAACGTGAAAAACGTGGTTTAAACTCTTTATATATGAATGTAAGTATGTTTGCTCGGGTGAAATCATGCAACTCAATTTTGAAGCAGTTATTCCCAGCCGTTTGAGCTGAAATTTTACATAGATTTTTAGTGCCGGTGACAATACAATAATATGGACAGCGAGCTGATCGAATGATAGAGTCAGGTCAACAGTCACTCACAACGCAAATGAAGAAAATATCCTTAGAAAATACTTCGATTGAGTAAAAATTTTGCATTCTTGTCAAGTTCCGAAAACAAAGTTATATGATGTGACAGGTGCGCTGGTGCTCGATGGCGAAAACCTAATTAGGTACTATTATCTTGGTAGCTAGTAATAATTATTTAAAATGATTGATTTATTTGTGGGTGAGGGTTTTTACACATTTACTAGGAGACTCGATGTCACCGATCAACCTGCAGAGCTGGAACTAGGTAGGTATATATGTTATTTTTAGGTAGTTACGTTCCTGTTTCTGGAGTCAAGCCATATGACGCTAAACGTACCAACATAATAGAAACGATACCAGGGTTGGTACACACACCTACACTTCTAGAAATCTTTTATCGGACCCTTAGGTAGGTAGGTGCATTACATAATTTATGTCATTATTTATATACTTATAAAAATGAATTGCTGTTGTTGTGAACTCAGATGAACTTGATCGATGGATTATATATATTTTTTTGTTCCTAATTATATTTAATTATATATAATTTATAATTATTAGGTACCAGGACAAGGATAAAAATTCAAAAATGAAAAAAAAGATATATATAAAGGGAACAGGAACGGGAACGGGAACCTGACAACAATTCTAAAGCGGTACGCAGTTAGCTGGGTCAGCTAGTTGGTTGATAAATATATAAGTTTATTTTAGTTTATTTTAGTTTTAGTATATATAAGCATTATATAAGTTTGGTACGAGCACCTACGTAAAGTTTTCATGTTTATTCGCGATTTTAAATCCTCAGTTAAAAGGAGAAAGAGTTTTGGATCATTGCCAATCCAACCAAACATAACAGTTTGCTTCTACCATGAAATGAACGTCTATGAATAAATTCAGAGTGTGTTGCAGTGTTTCAGTTAGTATTTTAATTTCTGATTATTGTGTAAACGGCTTCATTTTTGGTAAAAACTGGCTCATCAATTTTGGATATCGTACCACCCACCAACTGGTAAGGGCAGCGACAAATGAAATTATTAAAATAAATTGTGATATTTACATATTAGCGAAGTGTTACTGAGCGCACGTTTTACACACGTAGCATCAACACTTGTACATTGACAATATTAGAAGGTAGGTAAGTATAGTGCATATTTTCTTTTATTTTAATGGAACTCAGTTTGTACTTAGTACTTACCTACTGCCTCGCACTGGTACAAATTTTTGATACCTTGGGTTACCTTATTGCAAATTTCGTGAGGATTTCTAACTTTATTGAAAATAAAACATGATCTATCTTACTCTCTGATAATACAGCTTTTGACAGGAAAAAGAATTTTTAAAATTTGTCGCGTATTTTTTAATTTATCCATTATAAACAAAAATAGTGGTCTTTCAGTCTAAATAGTGTAGTAGTGTTTAATAACTATAGATTTTTACACGGGTCTAGTCTTTCACGATAATTTGAAAAATATCAGTGTGGATGTTGAAGTGTAGAAAGGTTTTGCTGAGGAACCTACTTATATTATTATTTTGCCAGGAGGCAAACACACCTCCAGTGGCGATGAAACACCACCAATACCGGAGGAGGAACTCGAACAGCAGAAAATTGAACATGAACGTCAAGTTCAAAAGGTAATAAAATTGAAATTTTTAGTTTTTTCTATGGGCGAGTTTACCCAGATAAGACTTTAAAAGAAACTGTCTATAATTTAGGTAGCTATAGTATGATTATCTAATGAATTTTTAGGGTTCCGTACACAAAGGATAAAAACGGGACCCTATTACTAAGACTTCGCTGTCCGTCGGTCTGTTACAGGGCTGTATCACATGAACCGTGTTAGCTAGACAGTTGAAATTTTCACAGATTATGTATTTCTGTTGCTGCTATAACAACAAATACTAAAAACAGAATAAAATAATTATTTAAGGGCTCCCATACAACGAACGTGTTTTTTTGGCGTTTTTTATAGATGATGGTACGGAGCCCATCGTGCGCGAGTCTGACTCGAACTTGGCCGGTTTATTTTATATAAAAATGAAATTAATGCATGTTTAGTTTTGATCAAAAACGTAAACAGTATTTTGGAAGAGCCAAAGGAAAACAAATCTATCGAGAAAAGTTTCACCAATCGGGTTACTGAAATCGGCATCTAGATAAAATCCTTATGTAATTTTTTTTATAAAAAACAAAACTTTTGTTTTGCGGTTATTGTGAAAAAACTATTCTACGTTCATCAAAAAAAATATACGTCGTTTTAAATACTTAGATGTGTATTCGATCAAATAGGATCTTTAAATCACCTAGTAATACTAAATAGATACATAGACTCATAGTAGAAAAAGTTACCTCTATCTCGTAGCTCCGGGCTATGGGTTTTATTATTTTATTTTATGGCGTCTGTCATCTTGGCTTGGTTTTGTCACATTGCCAAGATGAAAGACGAGTTATTATTTTGAGAAAATAATTGGTTGGTAGGGTGAGATCGCTGGTTGTGGGCAATTTGACAACATTTTAATTTTTATTTAAAACAATAATTTTTAAAAAAGTATATTAAATAATGTTTAAAACGAGTTTTTTAATTAAACAACATAGAATAGAGTATTTCTCTATCTCTTAGGTTGAGCAAAGGTTTTGTTACAGGCAATATTTATTTTTAAATTATTCATATTAAAATATACAAAATGGGAAATATTTATTTTAAATAGAAATACGGCTAATTACCACGTTTTTCCTTGTATTGCTGACGTTTCGAGACAATTCAGATGCTCTTCATCATGAGCATCTGAATTGTCTCGAAACGTCAGCAATACAAGGAAAAACGTGGTAATTAGCCGTATTTCTATTTAAAATGGGAAATATTTAGTTGTGGTCAATCAAATCTAGAGGTATAACAAATGTCACTAATCAAAACAGACCATAGTCAAATAATTGTATTAAGCATAGATTTTAAACAAGTTTGTTTGCTATGCTTAGTTATTGACTGCTAAAATTATTGAAAAAGCCCTAAACTGTGGTAGGAACCTATAAGTATATAAATTTTGTAATAATTTGAGAATCGGTTAATCATTTTGTTATATTTGTATACCTACATTTTAAAGTTTTATTTTTATTTAAGGAAAAGTTTATTTAATACTTATTATTTTTATATTAGTATTACTTTTTATTTTATTTATTTATTAATATTATATTTTATATTATTATTATAAATATTACATTAGTAGGAGTGTAGATAAAGAGGTATTAATCATAAGAGTTAGTCAGAGGCACGTCCTAACATTCACATATGGCACATGCCCACATTTTGCAGTATTTGGCATTCCACGTGACAGGCGACAGAAAATTTTCCTTCGGATTGAAAGTCGGGGTCACACCCACTCTGCCAACATGGCTTGTTATATTAACAGAACTATAATATTAACTCGTTATAATATTAACAGCTATTTTGATTTCAGGAAAAGGAATGCCAAGCACGCGAGGCCGAGGAGGTGGCTCAGCTCGACATAGAGCTTCTGCACCAAAGAGCCATAGAAGCAGAAGAAGAACAAAAAAGAGAGGTTGGAATTATATCTATACTATAATATTATAAAGAGGAAAGATTTGATTGTTTGTTTGTTTGTATCGAAATGTAGAATTAAATTAAGTCAGATTAGTTAAAGCAACGGTGGCGATTCTGTTGTGCCCATGCTAAACTTAAGGTTTCCTAAAACCCCTGTTATTCCTTTACGTTAAGGTCTAAATTAAAGTATACGATAGTTCTTGAATTTTGATGTACAAAAAAATAATAAAATCGAAATTTCACTATAGTCACCATTTCATGCGTCTTATATTTCGATTGGTCGATACATTTCGTCGGTTTTTTATTTTAATTTTTTTAAACTTTATTATTTGAAGATTGCAGAAGCAGTCGAAGGGCTGCGTGGTATGAACACATCGTGGTCGCATCACAGGCTCTGTGATCTACAACGGCAGGCGGCGAGATGGCGGCGCAGCAGACCGTCCATACCCGATACTAGCAGGCCATATCGGGTAAGCAGCAATTTTATTGCCAACAGTTTTGAAGTACGCTAATGTGCCCTACGTATGTATTTTCACTGATTTTATCTATACTCTTTAATATTATAAAAACCGGCCATGTGCGAGTCGTACTCGCGCATGAAGGGTTCCGTATCATCTATACTATAATATTATAAAGAGGAAAGATTTGATTGTTTGTTTGTTTGTTTGTTTGTTTGTTTGTTTGCTTGTTTGCATCGAATAGGCTCCGAAACTACTGGACCGATTTGAAAAATTATTTTACCATGAGAATCCTACGTTATCCCTGATGAACATAGGCTATAGAATATTTTCAAAAACGTTAGGGATCCATATGAAAACTTCGATAATGTAACCCAAGGTGTGAAAAAGAATCCAAAAAAAAACCTTATATCGCGTACGCTGCGGAAATTGTTGACAATAGAGCAAAGTAATGTTCTACATTTTTAAAGAGGACATCAATATCTACAAATAAGTCAACAATACTATATGTCTAACTATTAGGGATCCGTATGAAAACTTCGATAATGTAACCCAACGTGTGATAAAAAAATCCAAAAAAATGTTTATATCGCGTATGCTGCGGAAATTATTGACAATAGAGCAAAGTGATGTACAACGCACAGCCCAAATCACTGGCCCTAGAAACTTTTAGAGTGTGTATAAATATTCTAAGTTTTAAATTGTCATTCTAAGGTTACATTCATTTAGAATTTAACGTTTTAGTCAGTTTGTCAGTTGTTTCATTTGAAATGAATGTGGGATGATTCTTTTCTGCTTTACTACGTACTCGAGAACTGCAAACGAAATTTCATAACAATATTGTACGGTTTATGCAAACCATACAACATTATATGTTCCCGCGGGTCAGCATTTACGTCAAGACGTGGCTTTTACTTTGCCTTTGTGCCTCAGTTGACAACCACACGTCTTAGCGTACAATCGCGATCGCAACTCATTAACCTAACTATAACTAAACAAATAAACGGTGAACTTTAACAAACTATATTATTTAAACCTTTCAAATAAGATAAAGGGTACAGACCCTACAATTTTTTTTTTTTTTTTTTTTTTTTTTTTTTTTTTTTTTTTTTTTAAAGTTCACCGTTTATTTGTTTAGTTATAGTTAGGTTAATGAGTTGCGCTCGCGATTGTACGCTAAGACGTGTGGTTGTCAACTGAGGCACAAAGGCAAAGTAAAAGCCACGTCTTGACGTAAAAGCTGACCCGCGAGAACATATAATGTTGTATGGTTTGCATAAACCGTACAAATATTCATATAAAAGTTACATCGTTTTGACTTTTGAACTGATTTGTTATAAATAGGATTACGAATATCGATTATTGTCAAAAGTAATTACGGTCGTTCCATCCTTCAAACTATAGTCGAAACGATGTAACTTTGAAACGTCAAAACTGTCAATTTTTGTATAGTAAAAGTGTCAGTTTTGGCATTTGGCGATATGATAGTGGTTCGTGCTCAGGCTACTGTTTCGATCTTTGGAATTCTAAAAAGATACACTGTGTCGACTTGAGAACCTTCTAACGAACCTGATGTTTCTTTAAACATCGGGTCATCTAGAAGTGCATTTTCACATTTTGTCTGCTAGTCTACAATGTACTCACCTGGTACAGTATTCCCCGAAAGCCGATTTTAGGTTTAGCTGCGTCCGGTAGCTTTGGGCTCTTGCTTTGTATCGCAGTCTGAGCAGTTGGGTTCAGATTTGTGTTATCTTTTTCTTTTGGTACATATGGATCTTCCGGTATTTTTATATTATCTAATATTGCTATAAGTTTTGGTATGTCTATATCTTCAATTTCTTCATAATCTTGTGTTATTATGTCATCTTTTATCGCTTTTTGTTTTGGTGTGTCTATACCTTTAGGATTGATTGTTTTATCTAATATTGCTATATGTTTTGGTATGTCTATATCTTCGGGGTTATCATAATGTTCTAGTATTTTTATATTTTCGAAAATAGCTATAAGTTTTTGTATGTCTATACCATCCAGTATGTCAATATCTTCTTGTGTTATATCCATATGTTCTTGTGTTTCTTCTGGTATTTTTTCATCTTCTAGTATTGGTCCTATAATTTTGTCCAGATCTTCCTGTAGTAGCACGGGTAGATCGATGTTATGACCCATGTGCAAGAAATCCGAAAAATCAATAATTAAGTCATCATCGAGAAGATTAGTGAGATCGAAGACATCCTCATCAAAATGTATCCAGATTGGTTGAAACTGAAATAAATACAAACGGTTGTAGGTTAAAAATATTTGAATATTATTATGTAATTACTAGCTGTCCGATAGACGTTGTCCTGTCAAATTTCAGTCAGTTCAAATTTTTCAGAAAAAAGCACTTCCAGTTATTCTCTAACTGTATGAACCCTTATCACTTAGGGGTATAAAAAATACCGTACAACCTATACTCATACCTCCCCAAATCCACAAAAAATTTAGCTAACAGTGTAGCTGTTTCGGAGGAGTTTGTTTACAAACACTGTGACACGAGAATTTTATATATTAGATAATTCTGCTCATTCTGTTTTCCTTCAAAAGATCTTAGATAATCCATGCACTGTCAACTAAACTGAAAGTAAAATTTTTTTGGAGAAAAAAAAGTCATTTAGGTTTTTTTTTTAAAAAAATGTTTTTTTTTTAAAAAAATGTTTTTTTTTACCACCTATAAGTGGGAAAACTTTTGATCAGATCAAAATCAGACCAGCCAAAAGGGAGTAATTAATCGGTGAACATAGGTATGTTAAAAACATGACGGGGTCAAATGCGGTGCGACTGACTGGCTTCACAGCTCAGTTGGTAGTAACTCTGTGGTGCTGTACGAGTTGGTTGGGCTGAAACCAAATACTTTAAAGTATTTTAAACCTGTTTTTCAACCTGGTAAAACACAAGTACGACCCACCTTTAGTGACTACTCCTTGTAGACACATTCAAGAGTCTGAGCGCCTCAAGACTAAAAGCCTATCTGAGAGAATGTCTACCGTACTCGGGGATTCGGTTGTGCGCAGAGATGGGCACTTACCCGGTAAAAATAATTTTTACCCATTCATTCCTATTTATACCCATTTATACCGGGTAAAAATGATTACATCTTTTTTTTTTACTTTTTTGACACTTATCTAATTATGGATCACGATTTTCATATTTTCATTAGTTTAGATCTTTCGAAGATGTCTAGTGGGGGTAGTCAGAGGCACGTCCAAACATTATATTTGGTACATGCCCACATTTTGCAGTAGTTAGCATTCCAAACGTGACAGGTTGCAAGCCCATCGCCGCTTATAAGAATACTAACTGGTTAATACTAATTAATTATGGTGTTTTCTTGTAATTTTTTAATTTGGATTATAATTATTCAGACTTTAGTAAAGAAATAAGAGCGGTCGTTTTTAGGAATTTCAAGTTTAGCGTGGAGACAACAGAATCTCCACCAATGTAATAAAATTAAACTTAATACAAATTCCATAAAATATTACCGAAATTCTATCTATTTTGATTATTCATATTATGCATGGTTGTGTAGATTGTTTGTCCTGCCTCTTTGACGTGTAATCTATAAAAACCGGCCAAGTGCGAGTCGGACTCACGCACGAAGGGTTCCGTACTATTATCAAAACGGCAAAAAATCACGTTTGTTGTACGGAAGTCCCACTTAAATATTTATTTTATGCTGTTTTTAGAGAAATACATCATCTGTGAAAATTTCAACAGTCTAGCTATCACGGTTCATGAGATACAGCCCTGTGACAGACAGACGGACAGACAGACGGAGAGAGAGACGGACAGACAGACGGACAGACAGACAGACGGACAGACAGACAGACGGACAGACAGACGGATAGACAGTCGGACAGACAGACGGACAGGCAGACGGACAGACAGACCTGCAGACAGACAGACGGACAGACAGACGGACAGACAGACAGACAGACAGACGGACGGACAGATGGGCGATGGGCTTGCAACCTGTCACGTTTGTAATGCTAACTACTGCAAAATGTGGGCATGTACCAAATATAATGTTTGGACGTGCCTCTGACTACCCCCACTAGACATTTTCGAAAGATCTAAACTAATGAAAATATTAAAATCGTGATCCATAATTAGTTAAGTGTCAAAAAAGTAAAAAACAAGTGCGAGTCGGACTCGCGCACGAAGGGTTCCGTACTATTATCAAAACGGCAAAAAAATCACGTTTGTTGTATGGGAGCCCCCTTAAATATTTATTTTATTCTGTTTTTAGTATTTGTTGTTCGAGCAGCAATAGAAATACATAATCTGTGAAAATTTCAACTGTCTAGCTATCATGGTTCATGAGATACAGCCCTGTGACAGACAGACAGACGGACAGACGGACAGACGGACAGACGGACAGACGGACAGACGGACAGACGGACAGACGGACAGACGGACAGACAGACGGACAGCGAAGTCTTAGTAATAGGGTTCCGATTTTACCCTTTGGGTACGGAACCCTAAAAAGATGCAATCATTTTTACCCGATATAAATTGGGTATAAATAGGAATGAATGGGTAAGAATGACGTCATTCTTACCCATTCATTCCTATTTATACCTAATATAAATCGGGTAAGAATGACGTCATTCTTACCCATTCATTCCTATTTATACCCAATTTATATCGGAATATTATTTATATCGGTACTTTGAGGTTTAATCTATAATAAGTAATCTAAAAATAACTTAAACAAGTAGTATTTCATATAAGCACTTAGTGTTTAGGTAACATATTTAAATATATTGTTTTGTGTCGAGCGTAGGTACGAGTAGGTACTTTGGAAAAAAGTAGACTAGCCCGTCAATCCCCAAGCGAATGCCGGCGTCCGCGCTGTGACGTCACTGCGCCATACATTCCGACGTTGCGGCCGGGGTTTGAGTGGCTAGAGACAAGTTTAACGGGAAGATGGGGTGGGTGGGGGATGCATTGCGTTGTACTTGGTACTGCGGCCATTTTGTTTAGTACCTAGACGTTAGAGGTGGGTACTTGTGTTTTGACGTACCAGGTCTAATTAATACCACCTCCATCAAATACCAGGTTGAAATACCAGGTTTAAAATACTTTAAAGTATTTAGTTTCAGGCGAACCAACTCTCCACCCAGCATCCCCCCCACCTAGGATTGGTAATTTGTTGAAAAACACTGAAGTACGTACAAAATTACTTTTAAGTACAGAAATACTTGAGTATTTTTCAAAAATACTTTCAAGTACAAAATACGCGTTCAAACTGTGTCGTAATACCTGGTACGTATTTTTTTATGCCTATTGCCTATACCAGGTTTGCAAACCTGGTCGAGTAAATACGCACCACCTCTACTAGACGTACGTGCGCGCTCCCGCGCACGTTTACACACGCGCGTTTGAACGTCCATTCATCTAGGCGTGCAGCAAGCCGCGTGTGAACAGGCGATCGGGCCTCGCCATTCAAAGCACCAAGCAATTCAACATTCAACGCGGCGTTCAAATCGAAGCGTGTAAACGAGTGCCGAATGCCGAGCGCCGATCAAAGCAATTTTTTTAACCGACTTCAAAAAAGGAGGAGGTGTTTTGTTTTTTTACTTATGTGTTGAGTAATGTAATAAAATTATGAGTATAATATAATATATATATATAGGGAAGTCTGGCAACGCTGGTACCTACAGACAGACAGTTACCTACGTTAGTATTTATAATATTAGTATAGATTCTAATGAGAGTCCCATAGTCCCATGTTATTATTTTATATATTATTATACACCTACCTACCTAAGTACTTATAAGTAGGTAGGTAGGTACATCGCGTATTATTAGTTATAACTAACTAACTATATGTATCACGTATGGAATGCTAAATAAGTAGGTAGGTACCTACCTACTTGAAAATGAGGGCATATGCCTAATACAATGTTTGGACATGCCTCTGGCTACCCCCTAAGCGCCTGGACATCTGAGAGGATTTCTTCTTAGGGATTGCAGTCATGATCCTAACTATATATTTTATTTCATTTATTTTTAGCTAATACCAAGTACTAAGTAGGTAGGAAGTAGGTAGGTAATAATTATTAAAAAATGAAATTAAATACTTAGGATCACGACTTTAATCCAAGTAGGTGGGTTACTAAGTACGGTAGATCTCAGATCCACAAAAAAAATACTAAAGGAGTCAATCAGAGGCACGTCCAAACATTACATTTGGCTACAGCATTATAATAATAATGGCTAGTAAGTAGGAAGGGAGGTGTTTTGCTTGTAGGTATTCCTACATCTACCTACATAGATAAAGGTAGGTATAAAATAGTACGCCATCGCTTGACCTGTCGAGATTCGAACCCATAACCATCGGATTGAAAACCGAGGTCAGTACCTACCTAATTTGTCATCGAGCGCCAAGCAATTCCACTTTGATGTTTTGTCGAAATACCGACAATCGATGGATCGGACGGATTCACGAGCTCATTCAAAATCAACGTGTTCACAAGCTCGGTGGTTTGAATTGATTGTTGAATTGGTCGTTGAATGGAGAGCGTATCGGTTCAATGTAATTCACGTTCAAATTCAAAAAGCAACCGGTTCACATGCCCGTGCTCGTTGAACGCGCTAGTGAATGGACACGTATGTGACCGCACCTTTGATCGGCCAAATGTACCGTGCTTAACTACTTAAAAGTGTAGGTAGGTCGATGTTTGCCATTGGTTTCGCAGACACCGGCAACAATCAGTGTTTGTTACTTATATTTGGAGATATGGATCTTTGTTCATTTTTTAGGGTTCCGTACCCAAAGGGTAAAATCGGAACCCTATTACTAAGACTTCGCTGTCCGTCTGTCTGTCTGTCTGTCACAGGGCTGTATCTCATGAACCATGATAGCTAGACAGTAGAAATTTTCAAAGATTATGTATTTCTAATGCTGCTCTAACAACAAATACTAAAATCAGAATAAAATAAATATTTAAGACAACAAACGTGATTTTCGCATTCTAGCGCCATCTAGTTTCATTTGATGTTACTACGTTATTATTAGGTACTTTTCGCGGTCTCATGCGATCGCTCGGGGTTTGAGAGGTAAAACAATGATTCGCAATTCCGCTGGCAGGTGGCGCTATTTTACCACTATCGGTAAAGTAAGTGGTACTTTACATGATCGACTAAAAAGTTTGAAATTGAATTATTGAATTCATGTAGTTAGAAATAGGTACCTAGGTAGATATTATTAATTTCAAATTAATTTCGAGTTCGAATCCTGGCCATGCATCAATGGATATTTCTGTTTGAAAAATGTATATATGCGCGTTACACGTGTTTATAACTGTGAAGGAAAACATCGTGAGGAAACCTGTTAGTATTCTTGAAAGTGTCAAAAAAGTTAAAAAAAAGATGCAATCATTTTTACCCGATATAAATTGGGTATAAATAGGAATGAATGGGTAAGAATGAAGTCATTCTTACCCATTCTCATTCTTACCCATTCATTCCATTTTATATCGGGTAAAAATGACGTCATTCTTACCCATTCATTCCTATTTATACCCAATTTATTTCGGGTAAAAATTACGTCATTCTTACCCATTCATTCCTATTTATACCCAATTTATATCGGGTAAAAATGATTGCATCTTTTTTTTTACTTTTTTGACACTTAACTAATTATGGATCACGATTTTCATATTTTCATTAGTTTAGATCTTTCGAAAATGTCTAGTGGGGGTAGTCAGAGGCACATTTATAGGGCCAAATATTATATTTGGTACATGCCCACATTTTGCAGTAGTTAGCATTCCAAACGTGACAGGTTGCAAGCCCATCGCCCATCTGTCCGTCCGTCTGTCTGTCCGTCTGTCTGTCCGTCTGTCTGTCCGTCTGCCTGTCCGTCTGTCTGTCCGACTGTCTGTCCGACTGTCTATCCGTCTGTCTGTCTGTCTGTCCGTCTGTCTGTCTGTCCGTCTGTCTGTCCGTCTGTCTGTCACAGGGCTGTATCTCATGAACCGTGATAGCTAGACTGTTGAAATTTTCACAGATGATGTATTTCTCTAAAAACAGCATAAAATAAATATTTAAGTGGGACTTCCGTACAACAAACGTGATTTTTTGCCGTTTTGATAATAGTACGGAACCCTTCGTGCGTGAGTACAACTCGCACTTGGCCGGTTTTTTATAGATTACACGTCACAGAGGCAGGACAAACAATCTACACAACCATGCATATTATGAATAATCAAAATAGATAGAATTTCGGTAATATTTTATGGAATTTGTATTAAGTTTGATTTTGTTACATTGTTGGTGGAGATTCTGTTGTCTCCACGCTAAACTTAAAATTCCTAAAAACGACCGCTCTTATTTCTTTACTAAAGTCTGAATAATTATAATCCAAATTAAAAAATAACAAGAAAACACCATAATTAATTAGTATTAACCAGTTAGTATTCTTATAAGCGGCGATGGGCTTGCAACCTGTCACGTTTGGAATGCTAACTACTGCAAAATGTGGGCATGTACCAAATATAATGTTTGGACGTGCCTCTGACTACCCCCACTAGACATCTTCGAAAGATCTAAACTAATGAAAATATGAAAATCGTGATCCATAATTAGATAAGTGTCAAAAAAGTAAAAAAAAAAGATGTAATCATTTTTACCCGGTATAAATGGGTATAAATAGGAATGAATGGGTAAAAATTATTTTTACCGGGTAAGTGCCCATCTCTGGTTGTGCGTGATGCTATTTTATTTCATTTTATTGTACGCAAACCATAATAATGATGAATACGATAGAAGACGGTGTGCGATTTTATGTCATCTATTTATAATGTATATAAGTTGTGGTATAAATATCAGCACAATACCTCGATGTGTAAAATAATAAAACACATATTTAAGGGTTTCTGAATTTTATCCCTTATAAAAAGAGACAAATTCATTGTTTATTATAAAAATTACTTGAAATTAAGTATTTATGCTCTTCATTACTATTAAAGAAACATGATGTATTCAAGAGTTTTTAGAATTTCATCCCCTAACGGGGTAAAAGAGGGTGTTCAAGTTCATTATAGTAGTAGTAGTTTATTAGCAAATGGCATAAAACTATTTTTTTGTATGGGAATGTGAAGCTACATGTAAACTTAAACAGACCGCGTATTTTGTTTTGTTTTGTTCTGGGGTTTTTATGGAACATTTTCATAAAATATGAGTATTTTATTCAAATATGTTGTACTTTTTGCACTGAAAATCTGAATAAAAAATGGAAAAACTCGGAAAACTGAAAGTGCTTTTTTCTATGCAATTATTGAAATTTGGACAGGACAACGTCTGTCGTGGGTCCAGCTAGTCTTATATATAAAATAGATTGCTGTCGTTAGTCTGGCTAAAACTGAAAAACGGCTTGACCGATTTGGATGATATTTTTTTTTGTTGTATTCACTACCTCACTACCAGGACAAGGTTTAAACGGTGAGAAAATACAGAAAAAAATTATAATTGAACTGGAACGGGAACGGGAACTTAACACAACATTTGTTAATTCTAAAGCGGAACGAAGTTCGCTGGGTCAGCATCAGCAAGTCTAAAATATTTTTTTATAGGTGATCTACAAGTTCACAAGTTCAATTTAGAGTAAGTACTTACTTCTGGTAACGTATGTGTCGCTGCATTAATTTCTGAAAATAAACACAAGTTATTTAGATTTTACCACACGGTTTTATGTACCCACGAGTTGGTACTACATGCAGCAGTGTTGGTACTACATGAACCCTCGACTTGAAAGTCGTGGGTTCGAACATCGACCACATAGCCCAATAGACGCCTCATGACTTCATTTCTTCAAACAAACAACTCTGTCAAACCGTTGAGGTGTGCGGGTCTCAGGGGGAGCGGTAAAGATGTATTCTGATTGGCCGTTTCAATGTCACAGCCCGCCGCGGGGCTCGTCGTGAATCGCGCTCAGTGTCTTATATCAGCAGTATAAGCCTAATGTGTTATGATAAAGTGATTGTTACTCCTAACTATGAGTATGACGTTATTACGATCAAACCGCTGGGCCGACTTCATTCACAGACTATGGCTACTTTTCCCCCTAAAATGTTCATTCATTTTCAGAAATTGAAGACTATAAAATCGACTAAAATCAATTTCCTATTTCGCGGACGAAATCGCGGGTAAAAACTAGTCTTTAATGTATAACAAGGGACAGAATATGAGCGTAAACAACTTATCTCTTTCAGCTTTTGCTGAATAGTAACTGATTCGATTTAATAATCTCTATTATATAGCCACAAATAAAAATAATATACCTATGGGGTTGGTTGGTCCGGGTATCTTTTATGTTGTTCTACCTCTCAAATGTAGCTCGACATAATTGTACAACAAAACTGATAAACAATAAATTCTAAGACGTAATTTTCGTATTTTGGATTATTTATTAACACGTGTTCACGTTGAAGGAAAACATCGTGAGGAAGCCAGTTTGTATACTTATCTGGGGGCACGGCAGTGCCCTCGCCAAGTCAAGCAAAAAAGAGGCACGGCCGTACCATCCTTTTCTCGAAGCAGTTCAGGCCACTTTCAACCCCCTATAACTTCGTTGTGGATAAAACTAGTAGCCTGAATTTTCAGTAACCAAGAAGGCATTATATAAACACGGTATATTTCAAATTTCATTCAATTTGAACCAGTAGTTTAAGAATTATAACTAGTCAAACTTTCCGAATTTTGTCACTCACTCACTCACTCACTCACTGACTGACTGACTGACTGACTGACTGACTGACCGATCATCAAAAGTTTAAGACACTTCTATCAGACATAGAAGCTTCAAATTTAGAATACAATTAGTGTTTAGTGTAAAAATCCTAAAAAAACCTGCCAAGTGCGAGTCGGACTCGCGCACGAAGAGTTCTGTACTATTATCTATAAATCACGTTTGTTGTATTGGAGCCCCACTTAAATATTTACTTTATTCTGTTTTTAGTATTTGTTGTTATAGCGGCAACAAAAATACATCATCTGTGAAAATTTCAACTGTCTAGCTATCATAGTTCATGAGATACAGCCCTGTGATAGACAGACGGACAGACAAACCGACAGACGGACAAACGGACAGACAGATAGACGGACAGACAGACAGACGGACGGACGGACAGTGGAGTCTTAGTAACAGGGTTCCGTTTTTACTATTTGGGTACGAAACCTTAAAAAGTAGAGTTATCTACAAACATAAATGAGATGCCATCAAAAACATAACTTGTAAAAAAAGCGAAGTCTCGCAACGCAACTCAGTTCTTCTACCGTAAAAAGTTGTGAGATCCATGTAATAGTCGGTTAATAATAAGTCGGTTAATTTATTCAGTCCCTACTTGAAGGATCCTTCTGTCTTAAGTTATTACGTTAAGGTTAGCTAATTACGGCTTTTTTTCCAAGTTATATTTTTGATGGCATATACATTGCATCAACAACCGAAATTTTATGAGTAAGTAATGTTAGGGGAAATGGATGAAAAATACATGTTGACCCCACATGAGTGGGATCAGCGTTGTGTGATTACTGTGTAAGCTGTTGCATCGAACTCTCCTGGGATGCGCGTCCCGAGCGGGTCGATTGAGGCATAGGTCACGGCCAACGCGCTGTATTACACGGGCCCGGCGATGCACCCTCTTACATTATTCAATTCAACAATTATTATTGTTTAGCTGCCGGTGTCTATACTACTGTATTAATCTGGCACCTACGCACTAGTGTGATCGCTAAGTGCGCCTATGAAAATCGGCTATGGATAACCTTTTTATAGCGGTGAAAATATTAAAAGGGGTAACGGAGAATAGATAAACTGGTATATAAAGCTAAAGTTTATATAAGTTTATATAAAAAAAAGACCTTATCTACCGCAGTGGAAATTAAAGCATTCTTAGAAAAAAACTTGGTGGACATACATTATATACCACCTATTTTACCTAGATGCCTGCTGCTGGTACGTCGATTTTAAATAATAGAATCAATTACCTTTAATTTCACACCACCTTTCTTTCATTGTGTTTTTTTTTGCGGCTTTTGTTTCAATAAGCCCGAGGCTACTCGTATCAACACTTTGTAATGTTCAATATACATATTCACTGTTATAACAAGTTAACATCTCCAATAGGTAATTCGTAGTACCGAAATATTGTTATGATATAAACTGTATCGTCGCGAAACACACGCACCGGGCGAGAGTTCATATTGAAATGCAATATTACAACAGTCTACAAACTACGGCAGCTGGATACTGTGCACACAAGTTTACCTGGAACTATCCTCAGAATACCCATCCCCTTATTATTGACGTCATGTATCACCAATCTATAAATGTGTTATAGATAGGCAAGTTTTGGACGTGTCGTTCTAGTACTTATACAATTTATAGTTACCGGCAACTAATTTAGTCCGTAATTTTATAGATACATGCTCGCAGTACAAATGTACATACAAGGTATATTTTATATAGACTTTTTTACACAGGATGTTCTCAAAAAGGCTTGCAGTGCTCAACTGACCATGCCTCATTCAAGTCAAAGCATCGACAGAGACGGAATATTTATAAATCTTTCAAGATTGGGCTCATGTAAAGGTAACAAAGGACAAGATGTTTTTTAAAGTTTAGAAAAATAAATGGTCTGATTTGAAAATGTTTTTAACAGACGAATCCATGGACAGTGTAGGTGGCTGCGACTCTCCCGAATGTAAGCAGCAGGGGCGAGTGTGGCGGGCCTCGGCCAGTGATGTCAGCCTACAGGACTGTATGGACCTACCACGTGCACCATCTTGCCCAGGGTACATTAAACACTATAAGTACTATTTTATAATTATAAATCCCTAATGAATTATGAAATTAACTAAACTATTTTACGATACGACACGACGATGCCGCGGCCAAACACCGACGCGCAAAAGAAGTACGTTACACTGTGACACCTGTTGGTGCACTGGGGCTGGTTGATTTACCGTTCGGAAAGTAGACCTAGATAGACATATCTTATTATTACATATAGACGTATGTTATTGATTTTAATGCAATTGACCTGCCGTCTCACCCCCCAATCATTAATAATTTAAAGTGATTTCATATTTTGTTAGTAGACATATCCAAGAAAGTGATTTTATGCTTCTAGTAAAAAACATAAAAGTAGTAAGTAGTAATTAGTTCCAGCTACTATCCTATTATCCGAAAAAAAAGATAGGCCATATATGGTATTCCTATCTTTGAGCTGGAAGTAGGTCTCGTGGGTGGTAAAGGGTGGTTTGGGGAGGTTGGTCCGCGCACCGCGTCTTTGCGCAGGGTGGCAGTAGGCGCGCGCATGCCTCTCGCCCTCGTCCCCCGAACCGCAGCACCCTACCCCGCGTTCCCCCTCCCTTGTTCTATCCTCGCCTGTCCGCAGCCCGCATTAAGCCGCCCACCAGTTTGTTCCTCTTTTCCGCATAGTAACAATCCGTATGATCAGTGCGTAGTTTCTTCTGCTGTCCCGGTGAGTGCCTCCGCGTCTCCACGAACTGCACTTTCCTCCTTCCTCCCACTTAAAGACGTTTGACATAATATCACTAGAATTAGTGTTTTACCCGTTTCTTGGTCTCGATCATGGCCACATAACCTATACTTAGTTTCAGTGCTTAGATAATTATTCTCATGTAAGATCCGATATCGCGATAACCTGTTAGCTGGCTAGTTCTTAGCAATAGGAGATGCATGCTTCTCTGTTTCGTCCATGTCACTGAGTGTGTGAGAGCTCTTGTGTACCTACCTAGTGCGGAGTATTCGCGGGCCGGTCGGGAGCCGTGTGAACGTTTCGTTACAGATAAGATGCAATAGAGAGTTAAGAACCGATGATAGCGTAGGAGCAGAATGAGGAGACAAGAGATGCAAGGCAGGGGGGTCGACGTGGAAGGCGGCAAAGAGGGATCGCAGATGTCCCGCAGCGAGTCCACCATCAGCAGGTGCACTCCGCACACGCCGATGGGACTGCCAGACAGCGTCAGCGTTGACTCCAACCCCATGCCCACCATATATCGGTAACTGTACCTTAGAGATCCATCCACAAGCGCCAGGGAGAAGACCTTCCTACAATCGAAACTACTGTTACATTCGAATTGAACTAAAACCACTCAATCACGTCATTTTATTCTAAGAATTTGACGTAGCTGATCTGTTTTTACGCAACTGATTACGCTTATAAAGTGGCAGTACCTACCGCTTAACTTAGGTAAAACTTGTTATGTCTTCTCCCAATCGCAAATATTGCAGCACTCCGTCGCATCGCGCACCGCGCTCGTCGCATGCGAATAGGTACCACGATAAAAATATTCAATAAAACTACAGCCATTGTGAAGCCATTACTTAGCCATTTATTGATTTTACTTTATAGGTATACGTTTGTAAAATGTAAAGAAAAACTAGTGCTTCACAATAGCTAGTAGATTTAAAGCTACAGAGTACGATGCTTGGCTTCTCATGCTGGTTATGGGGGATGTCCGGCTGCCAAGTTAAGGTACGGTGATCAATTTTATTGTACACTTGTTATTTCTTCGTATCACTCTCCTTCATCACTTATTGCGCTTGACTACTGCAACTTAAACTACTGATTTTATGACCTACTCTTAGGCAAGACCTACGAGAAAACCACAATAAAATATCAACATGCGACCTACGTTGAGCACGAGTTTATTTAGGAAAACTCAAGAGTTTTTTTGGGTATTTTGAATCTTAAGATACTTCCTGAGTCAATAAATATCAACGTTAGGTATCGAATTAAATTAGTTTTGCATGATCTTTTTGAGCACAGTAGAAAAAACATTATTTTTACAAACTAGCACAAGATAAAACTAAGATGTAACTAGGTATCATAAATTCTAGAACCCCAATTACTTTAGATCGATCGTTTCTTTAATAGCAGCAGTATTACAAAAAAAACATTAATCTAAATGTAGAACTAAAAATCTTAATGTATGTAGGGTGACGGTACCCATTCCCTTATGTTTTGACCATATTTCAAATACTTATGAGGAGTTTTAATAACCATGAAATTTTGATAAAATTAGAGATCATAATAGAAAAGTAGATCTGTTTTTCCAACTGGAATTTTGATTTCATAAAATCATATAGTATATTTAGTTAAATATTTTTAAAGAATAACGCTGTCCTATAACGGTTATCACCTATTTTATATCTTAATGAAAAACAAACAGTAATAGGTACTTCGACAATTTTATGTATGCGTGAAATTTAACCTATTTATGAACACCCGAAAATCGCTAGGCTTTATAATCATGTATTTGGTGGCACTTTGAATAGGGACCTAAGTATTACAATTTCAAACATAATCTTCGGTCATCATAAGAAGTGCGGTCATCTTTTGGTACCGTAGCCCTACTTAGTAGACATTTTGCTTAGGTTATTGTACATATTTTAGTGGAGTAGTATAATAAACTTTAGACTTTTATTTGAGGTATATAATTATCTCCATCACCACTACTTTATAAAGCTTCTAGACTCCAGCCGAAAATAGTTTCATAACAATGCCAAGGTTTTGGCGTTTTTTTCAGAATATACTTGTGTAATCTTGGTCTAACCAATCAAATAATGTACTAGGACATTCCAATTTTAGACTAATAATATTATCCAAGAAAGTAAATGAATCACAGAGTTGTATGAAATACATCCTCGTTCCTAGGTAGGAACGATGATGATTTGAGTATGAATTAATTTATTATGTTGGAAATTAATTTAAATCGCTACAAGAACAGAGTCTATTTGATTCATGATTTGCACCAATCTCTAAAAAACTTGGCGTAAGAGTGTAATAAAAGGAATGATAAATTAGATTAGTTGCGCAAAAAACTAGTTTTTAATAGGGCAATGAAGACTGTTATTGAAATAGAAAAATATCTGTATTGTTCAGATGCCGGGCTCCGATCGCATCGCTAGATTGTATGGACGATTTTAGTGCTCACTCCCAGCAAATGCTAGATCAAGGTGAGTCAAATAATGTTTATATTTTATGTACATGTTTATGTTTTAATTTATGGAAAGCTTAAATCTTTGTAAAGTCACTACAAACAATCCTTTAGACTATTCATTTCTGTCTGATATTTAGCTACATAAATACAAAACAAAGGTATTGTACGAAATTCACTGGATAAAGGGTTAAGAAAAGATTTTATTTCCAAGGTCTGACAGCGGAACTACTGTTCGGAGATTTTCAAGATAAAGGTTTGTTGTTTTAAACTAATTTATTGCGTTTTATTCAAAATCTTCAGATAGACAGATAACATTTGCTTTGATCTAAATAATTCAGGCGTTCGCTTACGCATGATTGCTAAAAATACAATGCGTGAGAATTTTTTGTTGTTGGATAATAATAAAATAATAACAGTGATATCCTATGGATATATTGTACGGGCATTTATCACCTTTACTCGTACCTTAATATTTTTCCAGAAGACTTATTGACTATTTTATGTACAACAATGGTGGTCTGGTGTATGTACTTTTTGAAACTAACAACGTAAAGCTCTTCACGAAAATCCACGATATAATACGTGTTTAGATCGTTTTAAAGTTTGAAACTTTAATTGTAACTTTTCACGCGTAGGAGATATGGCGTTGTCTCGTCCAATGTGCACCGTTTACACGGGCCACCCTTCTGCAGTAGCTTCTTCGGTGACTCCAGGTCTTCGGTACAAGAGCCTGGGCAAGTCAGGGCTCAGAGTGCCCAATGTTGGCCTTGGAATATGGACCCTGATGAATGAAGACAACGCTGAAGATGTTGTCATGGCTGCCCTGGAAAACGGGATTAATCTCTTTGACCTTTCCGAAGCGCATTGCGGTTAGTCATGATCAAATTGCCTGTTTTATTTTTGCACCTACTTGTGGAAACTCACTTGTTTTCGTCTGCGTGATATTTATCATTTAAAAAATATTTTTGTACTATACATACGGGTCTAATAGAATTCATAATCTATCCTAGAAATCGGTTCGACGTAAATGATTGGAAAACAAAAAAAAAACAACTTGGCTCTTTCATAAAATCAATGTAATTTATAAACAAATATCGTATCTTAAAATAATTTCTATCTACAGCCAAAGGAGAAGCGGAACTCGGCAGAATCTTAAAAAAACGAGGTGTCAGGAGGTCCAGCGTAATAATCATTACAAAAATATATTGGAGTACGAAGTAAGTTCGTTTGCTGCCTTTGAACGATCAACATTTAACATGCAATAATCACAGACAATGATCAGACTTATGATGTATACTCTTACACAATGTAGGAACACGTGTACAAAAGTGGCATAAATAAGAATTAAAAAAATGTTACACTTATCATCGAACTGTAAATAAAACTACTACATACCACGGCTTTCATCACCATGGAAAAGTCCTCGAATTAGGTATCTACGTATTTCATTCCACTAATATCGGCAAAGATATTCTAAGAGATGACAGTTGCAATCCCATCGCTGCCTTTAGGAAAGTTTGATTAGAAAAACATCGCTCCAGACCAAATTTATCATTACTAGTCCTGCATATTAGTTGTATTGTAAATACTTGTATTAATACTAATTAAGCTTATTAATAGTACTATAAATAAATTAATAAAATTCATTATTGTACATTTATCTATGTATTTATATTATGTAGTTTATGCTAAGTTTTATGTAAGTGCTAACGGAAGAAATATCAGTTTATCAATGTTTTAATTAATTATAACATTTTGTGAAACATAATAATTTTACCATGTTCATATTCGGCACAAGCTCATCATCCACAGGACCAAAGTTCGTACAACACCCCGAAAATGCTTACATTGCTATACCTCTTACTCCGGAACTAGTATGGTAACCCGAAAGGGCCTAATTCTATACACAAAAAAGGTAATACGGTACAGAAATCGAAAATATCTTGATCATGTTACCTGCTGGTATGCACCTTCTTTCCTCCTATCCGCTCCAAACCTTTAAAGTATTAAACATACAAGGAGTTTGATAACTTCACTCCCCTTGAGTTTAAACCTGAAAAAAGAATACGAAAAAACGCGTAAAAAAATATTTAAACCGTTACTACGTCGCTTTCTTCTCTAGAATTCAGTGTTATAGAACGGGGAAATTATATTTTCATCAGACAGGCTGTTTGTCTGTTACTCACCAGAGATTACGCTATTATAATATCGATGAGGGTTTGCTTTTATGGTTTCCATGTTTTCTTCAAAGAGTTGAGAAAACTTTGAACTGTTTTGAACCCAAAAATGGTAAAGTCTGTGAGTATAATCTTTACCCTTTCGGCTTACTAAACAATTCCGGAACAACCTGTAGAAAAACCCCTACTTTATTGTATTTGTTCATGTTCCCAAAATCCTATGCTTATCGCTAAATACCTAGTTACTAATTATGGTCCAACTCTTCATTTACTAGGTGTGTTGATAATGATAACAGGTCGATAGAGAGAGGACTCTCTCGTAAGCATATATTTGAAAGCGTAAAAGCAACACTGGCCAGACTTCAAGTGGAGTACATCGATGTAGTGCTTTTGCACAAGGTCGACCCATTGTGCCCGATGGAAGGTCAGTACTATTATGTACATTTCTTATTGCAATTGTATTTTATCGATCGTTGTACCAACTGTTCACGGTTAATATTTTCACAGAGGTGGTCCGTGCCATGAACTTTGTTATTGACAAAGGATGGGTATCTTATTGGGGTACAGCTCGTTGGTCCCCATCTGAGGTAAACCATCTTTTAAATTTCTTGATTACTACTTGGTACTATTCCTGGCAGCTGAGGGTTAAAAATTCTTCCTTATCCATAGATCATGGACGCCTATACAAACTGCAGACAGTTCAACTGCGTGACACCGATAGTTGAGCAAACAGAGTATCACATGTTTTGCCGTGAGAAAGCGGAATTATACATGCCCGAACTGTACCATAAAATTGGCGTTGGTAGGTGCATTATATTTTTTTGATAACTGCTGATTTAACTCTAAAATCCTAAAGCTAAAACCCAGTTATTCTACAGGTTTGATGGTTTGGTCAGCATCAACGACTGGCAAGGGCCTGGGCCCTGATGACGTCACAAGCCTTTTTGCTAAATCACGTTTCAACAGAAAATACAGCACCTTTAGTTGGTGCGAAGACGATCTCGCTTTGCCTGAAGTAATTATTATATTTTTGCATAAAATCACTACATAGTATAAAGCAAAGTCGCTTTCCGCTTCCCGCGTCTGTATGTAATATGTATGTATGTATGTATGTATGTTTGCTTATATCTTTAAAACTACACAACGGATTTTGATGCGGTTTTTTTTATTAGATAGAGTGATTCAAGAGGAAGGTTTATATGTATAATACATGCATAATATAGTAGAGAAACACTGATAATTTTAGAGGTTTCTAATGTGATGTTGTAAATAAACACATTTTTTTTTCTACAATAAAGTCCGCGATGGTATTAGAAATGTCTTACGCACAGCGAAGCGGGCACGGGTCAGCTAGTTTAAATATAAACGAACTAACGAATTCTTTTGAATTCTACACATATTTCCATCATCGTGATAACCAGACTATACATATATGTATATATACGACTATATACATATACGACTATATCGGTGGTCATAAGGAATTTCCTCACAAAGCATACTCATAATAAGTATTTCTCACGCCAAACTCAGTTCTTCTTCTATGCATTCCGCATGTTAACGCATCTTGCCCTAAAACGCTGTTTTTGTATGGAATGAAGACCAGCGCAAGAGTGCATTATGGTGCAGTCCGTATTATAGCGTGCTGTCTTTTCATACAAAATCAGATGTAAGGGCAATACAATAAAATGTACCTTGTTATGCAGACGGATAGTGATGTATAGCATCGTTTGTGTGTCTAGCCATTGCCGACCTCCAGTAGCAAGGAGCAGGTCGGAGTAGCAGTCGAAGAGCCCCGCACTTACGGAGATAAACTTCGGGACCTTACCAATCTGGCCAGCTCCCTAAGTAAGTTTATAAACACTACCATAACTTCTAATGTTGACTTTATAATATACAAAATACTTTACAGAAAATTAAAGAGTGTAAAATCGCCGTTTTAGAACGCGCCTCAAACTATCCTTTTCTTAGACTACGTTAGGTTCTACGAAGTTGACAAGAAACAACATTTTATTTATTTCTTAAAAAAAAAAAATATATTATATAATTTATCTCAAACAGATTGCTCAATAAGCCAATTGGCTGTGGCATGGTGTCTGAAAAATGATTCCGTTAACTGCTTACTTCTGGGCGCTACGAGCGTAGACCAGCTACGAGAAAATATTCACGCTTTGCAGGTAAGAACAATGAAATAACTTTTGTGCAAGCCATTTGCGTTGTTTTTAGATTAAGGTCTTTCACCAATGTTTTCTTGTATAGATCGCTCCTCAACTGACCCCATCAGTGCTTCTAGACATAGAGCGCGTGCTGGCCAACAAGCCGCAACGGCCGCCAATGGTGTCCACACTCGCAATGCGCAACCAGCAGAGCAACACCGTCCGCATTGATATGACGTTTGTATCAAAAATAACTCTTCATAACTCGTTCTCTCTTTCTCTCTCTCCTTGAATATATATCTCATATTATGGCTACGTTCCTCGCTTTATTTATTTGTGAAATCTTACCTTGTGTTATCAGGGGAGCCACTTCTGGAACTGCTTCGCCCAAGCCAGAGGGCGAAGTCACCACCACCGCCGACGCTGAGGCCACCACTCCCGCCAAGGAGGGTGTCGGACGAGCTTTTTGTGAGATCCAGTGACTGTGGTGGAGAGGAAGCACTGACTCTGCTTCCAAATCTAGCAAATCAAAGGTGAGTTATACGTTCCTAAGGATTAATTATCAATCTTGTTTTTTATTTTGTTCACCTTATACAACAGTTATACCTCATAACGTTATTCCTGCAGGAATCAAAGGACGACAAAAAGGACGAACCGAAAACCAGCTTCTTTTTAAACAACGCGGGGGAAGTCATCCGTCGCGAAGGTAAGATTAAACGTAATCAGTAGGAGTAGGTAAGGCTGGTTCTGCGGCGCTGACACTTATAGGTTTTTTTTGTTGTTTAGAACATGACGGTCGCACCACCGACGTAGTCGTCTCGATTTCATCTTTGAAGAGCAAACAACAAGCGGCTGCTGCTGCCAAACAGGCAAAAAAGAATCAGGCTGAGATGACAGCTCGGCCCAGGTCGGCTTCCATCCAGAAGTCCACCTCGGGTCAGAATTTGCCATCCACGAGCCGGGAGCGCCGACAGTCCAGATACGACCTCGGCTCTGGCACTGATCTCTAAGCAGTACCATCCTACACAAGGAACTACGACACTACATTGATGTCGTTGTTATAAAGTCAGATTTAAATTCTGGTTTCAGAGACAATAATCCATGTGAAAACGTGTGATGTGTAATCTTAAAATACTTCTTTGTGATAAGGATTTAAATTAAATTGTATAACATCGGAACTGTCCCTTGGAACTTTAACTTTTTTGAGGTAGTTTCGGGTTTGTTGATCGAGATGGCGGTTTGGTGTTGAGCTACACGTATTAGTGCAGAGGGCTTGGTCACCACCAAGGTGCAGTCATGTCAAGCATTATCTTTTTGTAGTAGTTGCTATTAACTGACAGTATTTTGATATCGTAGTCGAAAGTAGTACACAAAAGCGTAGAAAATAAGGAATGATCTGACAAAAATCTGGGGTGTTCATGTGATGGCTCATTTCGAATGTCATAACGGTAAAAGGGGTAGAGGCTCTTACAGTAGGTACAGTTGGTTATTTAAAATGTAAGCGTAGCTGTAAGAATAACGAAAGTTACACGAAAAAGAATAGAAAGTTAGTGATCCCAAGAATGGGAATGTGAATAAATTAAGATATGACTACAATATTTTTAATTAGGAACTTTGGAGGATTAAAATCTCAAATCGATGTACGATTACAGCATAATATATGCTTGACTTGGCGGGGGCACTGCCGTGCCCCCAGATAACGTCGTAGAACACAATCTATGTATTAGTATTTTATATCAAAAGAAAAAATAAAATAAACAGTTAGGGGGCAGTAAAATGGATTAGGTAATGACGGAAAAAGGTGCATACACATTATAATACGTGACTTTGATTAGCAAACTAAGTTGTAAATTGTAGTATAAAGCAAGGTTAAATCGAATACAAAGTCGTCATCTTTGTAGTTTTTTGTAGTTGTCCTTGATGTAGGCATATATCCTAAAACCGAATGGTATTGTACTTTTAGATCGTTCTATATTTCTTAGTGTCAAAGTTGATTCCCTTGAATTACTAGGTTCGGAAGTCATTTAGGTAGTTGTTATTTAAGATGTATTCCGAATATTTCACTGCTTTGAAAATAGCACCTTTTCTAACAATATTATAGCTTTTATTATATAATTATTACCACTTCTTTCTGGATGACGACTTACTAGTAATATAATATAAAATAAAATACCGTTTCATAAAATTAAAAAAAACAATATAAATATAATAATTATGATAGAAGTCTTTCTGGAAATGTAATAATGAGCAAGTTACGAAGGAAAAAATAAAGGTAAATCCTGAAAAACAGCACAAAATAGATAAATGGAAAAGTTGACGAGGGTCAGATTATAAAAAAATATATTTGATAAAATTTAATAGAATTCTCCATCAATCACGTACCTAAGTTGATTTCATTATTCTACTTTGATTCCATTATATTATTGAATCACATGAACAAATTAATATATATTCTCCAATACCATTGATCAAAGTTAGTTGACCTCTAATCGTGTGTGTTTCGTGACACAACTGTAAATTATACATTTTATTGATAATTATGCCGCAATTACACTAGTGGAATTTGTCCCGCGACATTGTCGCCCGCAGACGTTACGACATTACGACGTTGCCCTACATATGCATCGTGCCACATCGACGGCTCGCGGCTTAGACGATATTTGCGTGTCCCTCATCAGTCACGCGCGGGACATGTCACCTAGTGCACATGCGGCTTTATATTAAAGGAAACGAAAGCTGCAACACAGAACGTTAAATGAATTTTAGCTATAAGGATGTTTAGGGGGATTATCCACATTAATATTTATTGATTTTTTTAAATATTACTAAAGGTAGGTCAATTGGTTAAATGCTGTAATTAATAAATAATAGAAACCAAATATATGCAATTAAAAAATTAAATAAACGTAATGTTTGAAACTTGATCACTAGACACTTTGAAACTCGTAGCAAATGATACTATAATAAATATATAAATGTAATCATAAATATAAAGTATGTCAATCAATATTTATTGTAGACTCGTTTTGTCATCTTTATGTTCAGATGTACTATTTCTTAGAGCACCAATGAGTATAATAAAAACTTAGAATAAATCAGATGTATGCTATAAGATGATTGTTATAAAAATGTAGTAAATAGTGTCTTTTTAAATTAATGAATTGTTTATTGCACTAAACATACGCGTAATATCCGCACATGAATACAATAGCAATGTTAAACTTAAAAAAATGTAAATTAATATTTGTATTATTAATAAAATATACATAATCTTGCATATAATTAATTTAACTTAAATAATAGAATCGGAGTTCAGTACCTTGAAAATTACATAGTTAGACTAACTATTTCTAGTATTTAGCTAGTTATAATTGGTATTATAGTATTATATAGTTTTAGTAATAAAATTCAGCTCCTCCCCCCAACCAACCTAAAAAATTACAAACCTCACTCAATCAAACTTATTCCTCTTACGGTAAAGTCTAAAATAGCGTACCATCAAAATGACAAAAGGATATATTAGCCATTTCTCTTTTTTATTTCGCATATTTGATACATCAGTGTCATTTTAGTCAACGCCAATTTACATGTTGATTAAATTAGCTTGACGTTTTTAAATCACTTAAGAAATTCGAAAATTTACTGTCATTTTGAGGTTACATTAATTTAGACTATAACGCAAAAAGAATAAGAGCGATAATTTTCAACAACAGAATCGCCACCAATGACACATCAAATGCAGTAATTAGTTATTCCTAGCATTATTATTGATTGCTCCTAAACATGAGCATATCTTCTTATCTCTTAAGTCTACTACCCCCAAGGTTTTCATGCTTACACTGGTAAAATCAAACAATACAGTAAATTATAAACATATTATTATTATAAACAATTAATTATAAACAAGCCTTTACAATGTTTTAATCGGTAGTCTTTTATAAATTAAAGCCTAAATTAGAGTTAGAAAAGTTAAGTAGGTACTTTCACAATTTATAATTATTTATCTAAGTAGGTATTCTATAACAAGCAGTAACTTAAAGAATAGCGAACGTAATTACTGCGAGAGTAATCTATTAGGATAACAATATTATATTTATTTCCATAAATATTGTCTTTAGATTTAGGCCATTAGGTAAAGTTTATTCTACTAAAAAATATTTTCATATATAACTATAAAGTTTGAGTCAATTAATGTTTTCAGGCTTCTACGTGTTTTTATCCAATAGTATTCACGTACTACTAATTTATTACACTAATCTATCTAACTTATTAAAACTTTCAAATAGACGAGGCTAAACAATAGGAAACGCCGTTTTTTCTAAACAAATATTGTTTTTGCATAACACTATATTACCTTTGATAAATAATCACAGTAATCAATTAGAATAAGTTGAAGCTTTGATATTTGAATGTTTTAGCGGAAATAATTATGTATTTCAAAAATAAATGTTTATAGTATTAAAAGTTTGTTTTATTACCTAATCCTCACCTTACGTGTTCGTATACAAATGTATAGGTAAGTTCGGTGAATATCTAACAAGCGCATACTTATATAGCCAGCGAGTCTTGAACCGAGCACGAGCGCAAGCGTGCGATGCGACGACTCCGGTAACTGGTCAATTATCCAACCTCATCCCTCCAACGTGTCTGTGCGAGATCCTTCAAAGGATAAATATAGCAACGTTCCAGCATCATGTTCCGCTCGGTAAATGCCCATTGTATTGTACTCCACCGAGATGGAGTTTAAGTGTGACCGTGTACGGACGCGCAATTTCACATTGTGCGACAAGTAAACCACGAAAATGACTGTGGTGTACTTTGACTGGCTCGACTACATGGTCTTCGGGACCATGTTGGCCTTGTCAGCCTTAATAGGTGTCTACTTTGCGTTCTTCGCGAAGAAAAAGCAAAATACCACGGCCGAGTATCTCATGGGTGGAAAAGCCATGGGCATCTTCCCAATTTCCATGTCACTGATAGCCAGGTATGATAATTTACTATAACGCTTAGTTTTTTTTTATTTTTATTATTTGCGAAGGTGTGTAGTATTTGTTTATTTTCAGCTACATATCGGGGATATCATTGCTGGGGCTCCCGGCAGAAATGTATACTTACGGGACTCAACTGTGGACAGTAGTTCTATCTGAATGGGCTGTATCGCTTACTATTGCTATCGTATATCTCCCGGTTTTCTATAATTTACAAATCACATCTACATACGAGGTAATGCGATCCTTATTATCGGTTAGGTTAAAAGTTTTTATGAAATTGACTAAGATTATTCATAAATGGCTTAAACTTTTCAGTATCTGCGTCTAAGGTTTAATCAAAAAGTGCGGCTTTTGGGATCGATCATATTCATCATAAAAATGTTGCTTTACATACCCATAGTTATTTACGTACCAGCTCTAGCATTCAGCCAGGGTTAGTAAATATTTAATCAATTTAATCGATATGGTATTGAATTAGCAACGAACCTAGAGCTGCTCATACATCAAAATACTTATTATTTCAGTGACGGGTATAAATCTACACATGATCACACCGATCGTATGCATCGTTTGCATATTTTACACAACACTAGTGAGTATATCAGTTTAGGGCCTATTATTCTCTCCCTATTATTGCAATTTGCTAAATTCTAGACCCGCATCGAATCGAGGGGTTTAACCTCGATTCGATGCGGGTCTAGAAGTACATAAATCAGGATGAATTGATCAAAATACTAACTCATTAAAATACTGGCAAAATACATAGACATACATTAAACTATAATTTCTCTATAGGGTGGCCTCAAAGCTGTGGTATGGACAGATACCTTGCAAACGGTTCTCATGTACTTTGGGGTAATCTTCGTTCTAGGCTACGGTACTTATCTACTTGGTGGCATTAAAGACGTGATTGAAATAAACAAGAAAGGAGATAGGCTAGACTTCTTCAAGTACGTTTATTTCACAATATTATTGTATAACAAAATATATGAATCGAACAATTTGTATTATAACTTGATTACACTTGCAGTATGGACCCTGATCCGACTATCAGACATACATTCTGGTCAACAGTTTTCGGTAATTACTTCAGCTGGCTAGCTTCTTGTTCTGTCAATCAAGCGATGGTGCAGCGGTGTCTTGCACTTTCTTCTTTAAAAAGGGCTAGAATGTGAGTGACATTTAAACTATAGTAGCATACTAGCGACCCGCCCCGGCTTCGCACGGGTTTAATACATATAAACCTTCCTCCTGAATCACTCTATCTATTAAAAAAAACCGCATCAAAATCCGTTGTGTAGTTTTAAAGATATAAGCAAACATACATACAGACATACAGACGTGATATTTTAGTGATAGTGATAGTGATATTTTACTATTCAAAAGGCATATAGAGGATTTAGGCTACATTTTATTGCCACGAATGCGAAGCCGCGGGCAGAAGCTGGTACTATACATTTACTTTAAATAATTTGTGTAATTGTTTAACCATGTTAATTATTTATAATATATAAATAAATAAATTTACAAAATTATCCTTTTGTGATAAAAAAACAATCTTTCGACTGAGGCCTCGCGTGATATGCACTTACTGATTTTGGTTGTACTTTTAGAACGATCTTCATAATGGCTGCCGGAATTTTTACAATCCTATCTCTCTGTTGCTACACGGGGCTCGTAATATATGCAACGTTCGCAGAGTGTGATCCTCTGTCGACAGGAGCTATCAGAAAGAGTGATCAACTACTACCTTACTTCGTGATGACTATAACAGGGTCTATACCAGCTCTGCCTGGAATATTCATGAGTGGTGTCTTTAGTGCTGCATTAAGGTATGATAATAACATAACGGACCTATTTTGCAATTGAGGTTTTTGAACCCTTTTCGATCCATTCATTCGAATACAATTATTCATGATGCATCAATTATTTGTAGCGAATGCTAGCTTACATTACCACAGTACCTAATTAACACAAGTTTCCTTATAAGCTGTGTTAGCATATAACGACTATGATATTACGGAACAGCCAACATCAATACTATTTCACCCGTTCATACTATTTGCCGTCGCGTTGTAGATAATCTATGCACCATTAATATGCACCTCTACAGCCTACACAGAGTTTTGTTGTTTGGATATGTAAAATACAATAAATACATTATGTAGGTACTATTTTAAAGAGAAACAATATGAGTGATGAAATTTTGACTTTTGTATGGGCTGAGTCTACCCGGATAAGATGGAAGAAGT
This sequence comes from Hydriomena furcata, assembly GCA_912999785.1. Lineage (NCBI taxonomy): Eukaryota > Metazoa > Arthropoda > Insecta > Lepidoptera > Geometridae > Hydriomena > Hydriomena furcata. The sequence goes on from OU538821.1 coordinate 11,197,564, forward strand.
GATAAAACTGCATTATCTTGAAAACCATCAAATTTAAAAAGAAACTGTCTGTAATTTACTTAGCTACTATGGTTATCTAACGAATTATATAAAAAAATAACTGTTTAGCTATTCATAGTTTTGATTAAAAACGAAACTAGTGTTTTTGAAGAGCCATTTTGGAAAATAAATTACCAATCGTGTTTCTGTCTGTAATTTATCTAGATGTTATGTTTGTCAATAATGTAACTTCTTATACGTGAAAGAATCTTTAAAATTGGTCCAGTAGTTCATCCGTTTCAAAAAATAATACATAATTTCAAATTTTACCTCTTTTTAAAATTAGTTACAACTAATGTCTTGTTTTTACAAAAACATAACGCTTTTCTGATTTTTTTTCTCAATTCTAAACAAACTAAAATGTTAAAAGTAAGTTAGTTGTAAGTCTGTTAAAAATTTGCTTCTCAATCCGAAAGATAAGTATCTTTTTCTAATGTTTTTAGCTCCATGTCCACCGGATTGAATTCCTTGTGTGGAGTAATATTTGAGGATCTCATTCGACCAGCATACAACAAACCGATCTCAGAGAGGACAGCTAGTTTTATCATGAAAATCATCGTGGTGGTCATTGGTTTGTATACATTTTCATTGATAGTTTTTAGTATTTCATGTAATTTATATTGTTGACTAAACACTATTATCTTTTTTTTTTAATGTTATCAATTACTGCTATGTAAATGTCGTTGTGATGAATATTTTAGTACATATAATTATGTACTAATAAAGTAACTAAGAACGAGTAATTTTTAAAAGTTTTAAATCTTCTTTTATATAAAATTATCGTGTTTGTAACCAAACTCCTCCGAAACGGCTTGACGATTTTTTAAGTGTATATTCAGTAGATCTGAGAATAGGTCGTAAACTATTTTTTTATACCCTTAAGTGACTTACCACAATTTTTTTTTTTAAATTTTTTTTTATGATTTGGCACTTAAAATTCATATAACTTAATTTTCACCCTTCTACCACCAACCCCCATTTTATAATAGCGATATTAGTATCTTTACTTTCATCTACAAATGTGCAATAGGTTTGCTAAAACGGAAAGCGTTTTTTGCTGAGCGATTGTTGAAATTTGACAGGACGTCTATCGAGACAGCTTGTATAAGTTTTTTAGTTTGGGGCCTACGGATAGAGATGAGAACTTATAAGTTTTCCGAATTTGAGTTTAACCTCTTTTGCAGGGGCCCTTTGCGTTACGCTAGTGTTTCTGGTAGAGCACATGGGAGCTCTAATTCAGGCAGGAAAAAGTCTGGCAGGAATCACAGCTGGCAGTTTGCTTGGGCTATTTTCTATGGGTCTGTTTCTACCGTGGGTGAATGCTACAGTAAGTTTCCTGATTTATTTATTTGCATCATTTACAATACATAGTTGGTATAGGTCTTATAAATAGGGTAAGTAGTATTAGTACTAGTACATGGGTCCTGTTAGGACATACATATATATTATATATGTCGTACAGGACAGGACAAAGTATTATATATATTTATATTTAGTGTATATATATGTATATTTTTTAATAGTATCTTTAACGTTATTATTAATAATTTACGAGTAAGTTCACCATTGATTAAATAAGATGGTTTTATTTAGACAAGATTTTTAACATTGTCATACATCGGCTGCGATATAGTGGAGAGAACACAATTTTCAGCTTTGCGTCAGTACTTTTTATGAAGACCTCTATAGCTGAAAAACTGGAAGCGGTGCGGCTTTGAATCCCGTGCCATGATACATTTTTTACATGATCTACAAATATGTTTTCCTGTTCTTACCCTCGTATTCAAGAACGACACTATAAGAACACTCACCCACAGTGGACGAAATCTTTTTTAGAGTCGTGTCGTTCTTGAATACGAGGGTTAGTGTTGTGGTACAAATTGTACTCTAAGCTTACCGTAGGAAATCCTAATGCGGGTTCAGCACGTGCATGTGACAGGTGCTTTCCAAAAGTTTTTGACAGGTATTAGATGTCTACAGGCCAAGACGTGCGTCGACGAAAACAACTCAGTAGCTGTATAAACATTATCACCATATGAAAATCGTGACGTTAGTTCTTCTAACATGTGATAGGCATAATAGCTCAATTTTCTAGTTATCGCGACCCAGTTTCCAGAGCTAGATTGACAGTTGACAATTGTAGGCACTTCGCACCTACTTCAAAGATCTGGAGTTTCAATCTACGCTCTATTTCGATCCTTTTGTATGCAAGAGCCTTTTTTATTTCTTAGTGTTTAGATTAGGTCCCTATTAGAATACCAAGTTGTACCTCAGCGCGTGCATTATCATTTATAGACCTAAACCGATTAAATTTATATTTAAATTGGAACGTGTTCGCTGGATGATGCTTACAACGTGTGACACTTCCTAGCCTTACCTCATGGGTTAAATGCAGTTTAAAATAATAATAATTTATAGAAATTGTACATGCAGCACTGTTCGAAATATGAAAACTCCACGCATGCTTTTTTCCTCTTCTAGTGTAACAAACGTTAGTTTTTATCATAATATGAAAGAATGATCAAAAAGATTGTTTCAATCCTGTGCACACTGTGTTTTTTAAAAGTGCCGTCGACGCGCCAGTCAGGCGCAAGGTCTACAGGCACTTAGTGTCTAGACAGCTTAATTTAGATTTTTATTCTTTTTAGACTACTTTGAATAGACTCTTGATTAAAAATCTCCTGCTGTTATAATAAACAAAAATGCTCCTCCTGTTGTTAAATATCTCCTGCTGTTATGTTTTTCGTTCAAAAACATGTCAAAGCCTCACAGCTCAGTTGGTAGTAACTCTGCCTTCTGCGCTGTAGGTTGTGGGTTCGATCCCCACCCAGGGCAAATATTTGTGTGATGAACATTGATGTTTGTTCTGTGTCTGGGTGTTAATATGTATAATAAGTATGTATTTACAAAAAAAAAAGTATATAAGTATTCTATCAGTTATCTGTTTCCCATAGTACAAGCTTTGCTTAGTTTGGGGCTAGATGGCGCTGTGTGTAAAATCCGCAAATATTTATTTTAAAGAAAAAAATAAAAGGACAAGGGTAATTTCAGGGTGCTTTAACCGGTGGTATCATCTCAACGCTATTGGTCGGTTGGATCTCCCTCGGTACTCAAGCAGCGATGATGCGGGGCGAAATAGTGATAATGCCGAAACCAGTATCCGTAGCTGGCTGCCACCTGAACTACACAATGCCGCCCTCAGACTCGGTGCTGAATGCTGTTGAATTTAATAGGTAATACGTGTTTTTGATAGCAATACTGGTAAGAATTACAATAGGTAACATCATTTTTGGGGAACATGAAAAACTATTACGATATCTATAATAAAAAAATCGGCGAGTCGAACTCGCGCACGAAGGGTTCCGTACCATTATCTATAAAAAAACGGCAAAAAAACACGTTTGTTGTATGGTATCCTTTATTCTGTTTTTAGTATTTGTTGTTATAGATACAGCCCTGTGACAGACAGACGGACAGACGGACAGCGAAGTCTTAGTAATAAGGTCCCGTTTTTACCCTTTGGATACGGAACCCTAAAAATGAATCGCAGAATGTGTTGCTAAGCGCAAATCTCGAGAGCAGCTGAACCGATTTCGTAAGTTTTTATCAGGAGAAGGTTCTTATGGAAAAAAATGAATTTGACAGGACGTCTGTCGGGACAGCTAGTTATCGATAAGGGTAACAAGTGCTTTTCTACTCTAGGTATTATCAAACTGGTAGAAACCCTTAAAACTTTGTCAACTTAAAGTTATTATGGAACTAACATCAACCATCTGCAACACAGAGGTTTTTTGGGAATTCCAAAAAATCAACCTCACAAAGACATCTAATATCTTGTAAGATTTTCCTTAATTAACTAAGGGAATCGATTGAATTGGGTATAAAAAGTTGGACCCTGTCGGTGCCGCTGACTATTTTATAGTCCATCGTTATTATGCCGCTGAGTTATTTTTAGTCAATGACCATTTGTGTTTGCTAACAGGTCAGGCACGTTCTTCCTGTACAGGCTGAGCTACTTGTACTATACGCTGGTTGGCATGATTGTGTGCGTGATAGTGGGTACCATCACTTCTTACTTTACTCGACCCAATGATCCTGCTATGGTAAGATTTTATATTTGGTCCTCATTTTTAGAGAAAACTATTTTTTATCCTGCGGGAAAGTTGAGGTTCCTTTTGAGAACTAATTTTAACTATTAGATGATATTTTTCTGATATTTTATTAAGAGTTTATTCACCGTCATATTTAGAGCAGTGCTCAATGCTCATATTGTAGAATCTATAACCTGTAGATACATTTACCTACTTTTCTTGTGCTATAAACCTGAGAGGATTTCACAGGACTTAGCAGCCCATGTGCTACCTCTTTTTACAGAACAGCCCGTATGCAATGTATAAGCAAATATTTTCCAGGTTCACCGTGATCTGCTTACTCCCATCATCCACCGGTGGCTGCCGGCTCAACACACGCACTGCGTTCGCCCGCGACTGACTCACCACAATATCGAGATACATGCCAGGGAACTGGAACTCCTTCAAACACGGGCTCCGTACAGTGTAAGTCATTCCCATCTTGTGTGTTCCTTTGGCTCGTGAACTATTTGCTCATATTTTATATTAGTTGTCGTCCCTGTGTACTAATGAAAAAGCAAATTATGTTATTACGTAATTAGCTAACCTTTACGTAATAACTTAAGACAAAAGGACCCTTAAAGTAGGGACAGAATAAATTAACCGACTTGGTATAACATGGATCTCACAACTTTTTACGGTAGAAGAACTGAGTTGCGTTGCGAGACTTGGCTTTTTTTTTCAAGTTATGTTTTTGATGGCATTAAATATACGCGCAGTAATTTATCAGGTCGGAGAATTAAGATTACAAACTGATTTTATAAAGCGGTGATGTTACACACCGGCCAACCAGTGACAGAGTGTCATATCTTGATTTATTATACCGGTATACCGGACACATCGTGGAAAAAATCAATATCTTCAATAGCAATTCATTTCGCTTCAAGCCCGTATTAGAACAAATTTGAAAAACTGGCTCTTGTAGGTACAATACAATGTGCAAAAAAGTGGCGTTTATTTCAGTAGAAATTCTTAGAGAGGTGAATAGGTATTGAATATTTGCTTCTTTTCTAGGATTTACATACTCGAGATGTTCCACTTCGCCATTTCGGATGTTTTATCGAAAGTTAGTTACAACTACTTTTAAAAATGCAAAATGTATTGTGTTGCGTTCATTATTTTAGTTTACAGGTTTTTTTTTGTTTTTTGTATACTTTTGGTTATATTTTCACATCACCTTATTGCTTTCCAAAGGTTTTCCAAGATTCAATGGGAAAACTAGTTTATGGAGGTTTATTACCCTTGTGGTTCACCACACTACTTAGATACTAAAATACATCGTTATACTCCACCTTTGAATTTGTGTAGAGCACCTAAGGTTTGTCGTTTGTTAACGATATACCTCCCCCTGGTCAAAAATCACTTTTTTCTTCTTGCCCTTATTCCACATCACGTGGAATAAGGGTAGAAAAAACACGTTGTTATAAAGTTGAAGAAAAAACACAACTTGAAGAAAAAACACGTTGTTATAAAGTTTTGTTTTGGGCTGTTTTACTGCCTTACGTCAGCCCTCTTTGTTCAAAAAGCACTTGTCGATCTTATGATTAGTTATATAGTAACACTAGCTGACCCGTGCCCGCTTCGCTGGGGGACAGATAGTTTCACATCTGGTATTCTAATCTTCAAAATAAATTATAGCCTATATGTTGCCGAGGACTAATAGCTACAAAACAAAAAAGTTTCATCAAAATCCGTCCAGTAGTTTTTGCGTGAAAGCCAGACAACAGACAGACAGACAGACAGACAAAAATTTTAAAAACTTTTTTTTGGCTTGTTTTACTTATATGAAGACCCCTAGGAGTATTTTTATTAGTTTTTATTCAATGTACAGAATTTAACTCTTCTACAGTTTTATTATATGTATAGATGAAGACCCCTAGGAGTATTTTTTTTAGTTTTTATTCAATGTACAGAATTTAACTCTTCTACAGTTTTATTATATGTATAGATTAATTTATTGTTTCAGAAATCGACTAGCGACAGTCAGTGCGATCTGCTTGCTCAGCAAAACAATAATGCTAATTCCTAGTTGGATTACTTTATGAAACTCTTGTTGATTAATGTAGCATTAAAATGTAATGTAGAAAAAAATTGTCGATTCATTTGTATTGAAAGGTATTTTAGAATAGGTATAGATTTAAATGAGGTTACTTTATTCATAGTAAAATAAAAAAATAGTACACATACTTCCGATAATATTATTTCCCCATTTATCTTTGGAGTAGATACAGAATGTCTAAATAATAAAGATTGTTTGAACATACTCCGTGCAAAAATATACTCTTAAATCGAAGTTGGTTACTAACAGTGCTGAACTACTCATACCATCTGGCGCAGGTGCGACCAGAAAAGCAGACAATTTTACAGCACAAAAAAGTTTTATTAATGGAAACAATTCCATATAAGAAAACTCAATGAGAAAAATTGGAGCCTGAAGCATGCCTGAGCACTTCGATTGAAAGGCCAAACAGCTTGGTTGGTAGTAGCTCTGCCTTCTGCGCTGTAGGTTTTGAGTCCAATACCCCACCAGAACAAACATTTGTGTGATAAACAAAATAATGTTTCTGGGTGCTGTAACATTATTATATACTAGCTGCTCGCCCCGGCTTCGCACGGGTGGTACCTAGATAAAAAGTAGCCTATGTGTTATTCTGTTGTACGAGAAGCTATATTACTGTAAAGTTTAATTTTAATCCGTTCAGTAGTTTTTGAATGAAAGAGTAACAAACACACACAACCACTCACAAACTTTCGTATTTATAATATTAGTAGGATTTACAAAAATAAAATATGTAAGTATTCTTTTTCTAATCAGTTATTTAGCACCCATAGTACAAGCTTTGCTTTTTTTAGGGCTAGAAGTCGCTGTCTGAAATGTCCACTAACATTTATTTATGATTATTATTATTATTTTTTATGAATATTTATGAGTTTATTATTATTCATTTCCTGTAAATAGTTTTTGTCAGAGATAAAAATAAAACAGTAATATGTACGACATAAAAATCTATTGATATAAAGTTTAATTATTCTTAAAGAAAAGTAAAATTATTTATTTACAACAAAATATTTTAAAGATGTAAATGGAATTTGAAATCGATGGGCGTATCATAGAAAAAAGTTTAAAACTGAATTGACCAACTCAAAAATTACGAATTACAGCAGTTAATTCTCAACTAAAAAACAAAATAATAAAAAAACCCCTAAATATATTGAAAACACAGAATAAAGTAGAAAATTATTATTATTAATTAACTTGGAATGTAAGCAAATTATAATGTATTTTAGGGTGGGTATAGATAGTTTTGTCTGTCGCCCATTACTCAAGAGTTTGATATGAAATAAACTAATAATCTAAGATATAATTTATCCACTCTGCACGGAATAAACCTTACAAAATTGAATAAATAAAGTGAATGCTGGTGTTTACTTCAAAATTCAAAAATATTACAGAGTCATAGAATGTTTTAATTATTTCTAAGTCAAAATTGACCCGTTAACCTAATAAGAATAGAAAAAGTTTTGCTGCTACCTAATCTAAGCAGTTCCAAGAGATTCGAAATGCGCTACAATTAAAGTCTATTGTTACAGAGATTCCCAGACTAAAAGAATAACAATCAAATAATCGGTACACATAATATATCTAAACACTCGAAGATCATGAATAAAATTAGGTGTTAGTGCGGTCACGGCGCCAATTGCTTGGTAAGGTAAAGTCCGTTCACAGTTTGGGCATCAGTTCGTTCCGACTGCAAGTGCGCACATTTACCGGGAAGAAGACATTTAGCTCGATAAGAGTGGCAAGAACCAGGAACATGGCGTACATGGCGAGGCAGGCACGCCCCACGGCGGCGTCCAGTCGAAACTTATTGAACCAGAACGTAAGGTACAGCAACAGAAGCGTCGATAGCAGAGATATAGCCGAATACTCGAGTCCCATTGAATTTATTTTCACCTGACAACACACAATAAATTAAAATACTTATCTATCCATCTTCAATAAACACCAGCTTATTTTATGGTACTTCAGGTTGAAATATAACTAGTACAGGTACCAAATTTAACTCAAATTGGTTCAGTCGTTCGTTAAATACCCTGCTTACAAACATCCTCAAAAACTTTCACATTTGTTATTAAAGTAAGACTTTTTGGTCTAAACAAGTACTAGTACTGTACAGTTTGTATACGCTCAACAGGATAGGTACAATCTACATCGACCTTCAACAAATTAAGGGCATAATACATAACGATGTTTTCCTTCACCGTGTAGCATAAGTGATAGATGCACGCATGAGCTATAAGAACTATCAGAACACGCCATCCATTACATATTATGGCCCCACATCCTTTATTTACATGGTTAACCTCCTTATCATTTCGCTAGGCTGACACATTCGCATTTTGACATGTAATGTATATTATGAGTTCGCAAAATAACTGATTGAAAAAGGACTGTTTGGCTCACCCGATGCTGTCCTGGTTCAGTAGGAGTCAGAGAAGCCTTGATAAGCCATGGAAGTCCGAGACACAGCAAAATATCAAACGTATTTGAGCCAATCGAGTTGCTTATACCCATAGATCCATGTCCTATAATCAATGAAATATCAATTAAATAGATGATGACATGCACCATTTTTATTTTTAAATGATAAAATATTGATTACCCTGTTTTGCTACTATAACGCTTGAGACTGCTTCGGGCACAGAGGTTCCAGCCGCCAAGAAAGTAATCCCCATCACTGAATCTGGTATCATTAGAGTGTCGCCTGAAAATATAAAAGGATTAAGCTGAGGATCTGAAAGGATCTTGAGAACAATCGCATTTTCTTTAAGGATTGTGGAGATCAATTCCTTACCAATAATAGTGATCATCCAAGCGACTACGTAAGAGAGAGATCCAATCCAAACGATGCACATCATGAACGTCATGGGGAACCAATTTCTGAATCGAGGCTTTTGGCAATCCGGAATGGTGAACAGGAACACAAGATGGATCGGCCAAGTGACTATCCATGTAGTCTGAAAACGAATTCAATTTAAAAATCCAACTAAACAAAAGATTGCATTGCATATGCTATAGGTGACAGCGCATTAGGTATTGTGAATAAATAAAAATATGAATAAATAAATAAAAAAATGAATAAATAAAATAGAATCACGACTGTTTTCGCCAAGAACTGTAGAAATCTCCTCAGATCTCAAGGCAATTAGATCCTTGAAAATGTCTAAAGTGAATAGTCAGAAACAGGTCCAAGCCATCCAAGTCAGGAATAAAAAAAATGAGTGTTTTTGGTATAAAATGTATTACGAACCTTAGTAACCCAAGTCCGCCCACTCGGCCATTTCAGAAGTGAATGCACGTATGGCTCTGGTTCATTAGCCACTACTAGGCTTTCTACATTTGTAGCAATTTCCAGTTCATTGCCTTTTACATCCATCTCAACATTGGTTGCTTTAGGGCGATCTCCTTCAGGGGACTTGTCTAATGGAGAGGTATTAGCAGACGTGATCCTTTCAGTGACATCCGAATGGTTGGGTGAATTGCTTGTACTCTTGATACTCCCATTTAGCTGGGGAACGTCCAGGGATAAAGACAACTCATTGTTTCTAGTTGAAGATACCGGTGATTTCAATTCTTTGTCTTCTGGAAAAAAAGTGAAGAAGAAGTTATACGATACAACGAGAAGATCCTAAAAAATATTAATGAAAGGGCATGAACATCGTGTTACCTTCGTCTTGTTTCCCATCTTTCCTCATCTTATCAGAAACGCATTGCCAGCTCCCTGAAAACGTTATTTTATTTAACTTTAATAAAAAAAAGTTCCAAACGATGCACTGAAAACACAACCGAACATAACAACCGATGGAGACAAATAGTAAGTTCAAGTTTAGTTAGTCAAGTTGCACCAAAGGGCAAAAATCCTCCGCAATGAAAGACCGATTGAGGATAAAGAATAAAAAATTGCTGATAGTATAAAATATGATTTGTGTTGTATTCAAAAAAGAATTGAGTAAGTTACAAATTAACCGTGGAAACCAAATATAAAGATAAATTTAAAAAGACTGACCTTTAGCGAAGTTCTGGATCGATTTATCATAATACATAATGCAGATGTAAACCCCGTACAGCATCACGAGTAGCAGAGCCTCGTACCACTGCACGTACTCATCGTGCATGATGCAAATCAGGATCGAAACCGTGATGCCGTAAGCCAGACAGTCTCGAGTCAAAGGCCACCAATCCAACGGGACCACCTACAAACATTAATAAAAAAAAAACAAACAGTTACATACATTCCTCACTAGAATTCCCAGTTTCGTGGGCATTATTATTATACTTAAATAAAAAAAAAGTTACAGAATAGGCATACATATATTCCGTTGCTAGCATTCCACATGTGACAGGTTGTAAGCCTATTGCCTATTATAAGAATACTAGCTGACCCGTGCCCGCTTCGCTGTGCGTAAGACATTTCTAATACCATCGCGGACTTTATTGTAGAAAAAAAAATGTGTTTATTTACGACATCACATTAGAAACCTCTAAAATTATCAGTGTTACTCTACTATATTATGCATGTATTATACATATAAACCTTCCTCTTGAATCACTCTATCTATTAAAAAAACCGCATCAAAATCCGTTGTGTAGTTTTAAAGATATAAGCAAACATACATACGCGGGAAGCGAAAAGCGACTTTGATTTATACTATGTAGTGACTAACTAGTTTCCTCACAATGTATACTTTCACCGTTTTAAGCACGTGTTAATGCATATATATACATTTTTCGAAAAGTAAAATGTACGGTTTGCTTTCGATCATATACAGATGTTACAAACATATAAATATTATACTCTTTTCGTTTTTGTGCTCTATCACTACTTTAGTTATTACAGACTTTTATAAATTTTAGATTAAGTTTGAAAAGGTACAGTATCAAAACAAGGGCTATTACATTTAGTGCTTCAAATTCAGATCAAGGTATCTCAAATAAAGGTTTAAAACGGTAAAGGTAAAGGTTAAAAAAACGCACCATTCCCGCCCCTATACCACAGCAAGCGGCTACGGCGAGAATGTTGAAGACAGCTGAACCAACGATGGTGCCTACGCCGATGTCACCCTCTGTGATGAAGGTCCCAATCACGTTCACGAAGAGCTCGGGTGCCGAAGTGGCAGCTGCCATGAAGGTAGCGCCGGCGACGTCATTTGTCATATTCAAGGCTGAAATTTTTATAAAAATTATAATACACCAGATGATTTCAAAAATATATTTCTTGACGACTAGGGTGACTAACTTCCTCTTTATCATCGTTCATGACTTTTGTTGTTTTTTTTTGAGTATAATTGTTTGGAAGTAACAGCCTATTAGTAGTCATGTAAGTGCCTCCAAAACATATTTTAAAAGAGAACCAGGCGCAATTTTACTGTTTAATTTTGGATTCCTTTTAAATTGTACTGAATCTGCATCCCTCGGTAATTTTATAAACATTTAATAAAAATAACAATGGCAAACAAATACAAACATATTACTAACCCAAAATTAGGATTCCTTGTGTCGTGGTTATCAGGAAAGGCTCGCGCACATTATGGCAGGCCGCACCGCTCTGCATCGCATCGCATCGGATTGCATAACAAAAATCTTCCTACATCACTATAGTTGCAAAAATACGATTATGCGATCTAAGAGCGTTGCGATGACACCCGATGCGGACACCCCGCCTGTAGTGTGCGCGAGCCTTTACAGTATCACAACTCCACCCGATCAACTTCAAATTGTAACTTTAAAATGTAAATATGTACATTTGCAGATCATGCAACATTCCGTCGCAAAAATAGACTAGAAAAAATATAACAATTACACATACGAAATTCTTCTTAGCTTCGTTCTTAACAATTACTTTTAAAGTCGTAGCACTTCGTAGCACTTGCTACGACGAGTACAAATTCTTAAAAATAACAGCTGTTTCAATTTGAGGCCTGTTTTACTGATGATCCTGGCTTTATCGAATGGTTGTCGCTTCAAGATCATATCATACAGAGAGCTGGAAAGCAGACCCAAGCTGTGATTCGTCATAACTCGAAGAAAAAGCACTAACCATGGCATATTCTATCGACTGCGGGCACAAAAAACTTGTCGCAGACGACGGCGAGCGCCACAAAGAGATACAGTGAGATGAAGGCATGAATGACGATGGCTCCATGCTGACGCTGCAGCTCAGTGAAGAAACCTGCTGGGAAGTCGTCGATCGCGGCTGGTGTGCAGTTGCGCATTAACGCGTCTGAAAAAAAAACAATTTTATATAATAGTTGATAGGCTGATAGTACACAGTGATAAAAGGTTTTACCCGACTGTGTAATTTCGAGCGAGCGTATGTATGTCCATTCCTTGACTTGTCGGATTACAACATATTGAGGTGATATTGGATTCGTCACAATTGTGGGAGTGACATAGGCATAATTTTTAAATATGGCGCCCCCCTCCCTAAAAAGGGTCCATAACATTTTTTATAGTTATTTTTCAGCAGTCTGTTTTATGTTTTTTAGAGTTTCGTTGTCTACAAAAAAATCTTATAGTTTCGCCATGTTCGTCCGTTTGTCCGTCTGTCTACTGCTTAGCTCAAAGACCCTTAGTGCTAGAAAACTGTAATTTGGCATGAATATACATTATTTATTACGCCAACAAAGTGGTAGAATAAAATATTCAAAATCATTTTTTTTAAGGGTAAAGTGGGGATGTTTTTTTATATCTAGCGTACCCCATGTTGTGGGGTGTCATTGGGTGGTGGTCTTTGAAAAATATTGTGAGCTTAATCACATGTCACTTTATTAAATCAACAGACAGAAACAAGATAACGCTAACACTTATTAAGTAGGTATACTAAGGAGTTCACGTTTATAATCCAAAAAATTGTATACCTTACGAGTCATAAAATTAGGATAGTTAAGACATTTTATGTATTTCCTAAGCAGAGGATTAAAAAGCGCAATCCAGAAAAAAAAAAAAAAAATGTGCTTTATTATGTTTATTATAGCACAAAAAAACTTATGTTGCGATTAAAATTAAATTTTTAGGGCTCCAAACCAAAATGGTAAAACAGAACCCTTATGGTACGAATTCCTTTGTTCGTCCGTCCGTCGGTCACGGCTGATGTGCTGATAAAAGTGGGGTTCATAGGTATCATAATGAAAGGGTTTCATTGGCACATTGCAAAACAGTTTTTTTATGATTGTATCAAAATTTAAAAGTATACTATTCCCCATCAAATTTCAAGTTTTGGGCTATCAGTTTTTGCTTTGCGATTGCATAATATCTGTCAGTGTATTGAACGCGACTTTGTCTACGTGGTGATGACACGAAATGGCTGTCAATACTTTCCCATGGTTCAAATTATATCTGTTTATATATACAACAATCGGTTCAACTTTTTTTTCAAACAATAATTTTCACTCTCCAAGTCATCTTCAAATAATCTTTAGTGCCTAGAGATCTTTACTGCTTGAGGATATTGATTATAAAAGTAAAAATTATGAATGACTAGCCGACCCAAACGATGTTCTGTCTAATTTTAATAATCGTATAGGAAAAAAAAATCCGGCAACTTCCAATTTTTTCCCCACAAACCTTGTACTGATACAATAAATTACGAATTTTGGTAACTGCATACTATGATGACTAAATGTTTTTAGTCTGTTATGTCAGATTTGTTGCACACCAGCGCCACCTATACCAAAATCATCCTTTTTGAGTTTTTTTGGGTTGTTTTTCAAATTATAAGTTCCCCCTTTATTTATTCTGATCTTTTATCTACATACTACAGCAAATTTCATCTTAATCCGTTTTGTCGTTTATTTTTGATTAGGGAACAAACATAGCAGCCTTATCACAAACTTTCGCATTCATAATATTATAAGGATGTGACCGGTTTAAACTCCTTTATTATCATCGAGAAATCAATAATATCCCATTATGACAATATCGGGTCGAGGTCTACAAGTACTTATTACGTAAGTGATCGATTTTCATTCGAAGGAACATAGGTCCTGATCTTCAATTAACCCCGTAATGTGTAGTTGATATCTTGAGGCCCCGAGACACAAGTATATCCATGACAAGGACCATAGACCGACCATACGAATACTATTATGATCGATCAACAATAAATGTATTATTGTATTTTTTTACAAAAACTCATAAACATCTCGACCTATTTGACAATTTTTTTTGTTGCGTTCGTAATTGACACCAGAAAATTATAAATTTTTGAAATAAACTTTAGTGTTTTTTTATGGGACCTGTAAAATTTAGACTGTACAAAGTCTGGCGGGTCAGCTAGTGGTAGTTTCCTCTTTCTGTTCGAAGAGTTCTAGCTGTGAGAACATATTACGCTGAATATTATCAGCAGAAGACTGAATATGATTCAGAGATCCAGCTAACCAGGAGACAATTGATTTTTAGGTAATGATTGATTTTTAGTAGGCTAGAATAAAATGTACTTATAACGGTAAAGGAAAACATTTTTGACTGCCTCTTCCAAGGATCTGAGAGGATGTCATACTTGGGGTTTACAGCAATGATCGATCGATGAAAATAGATATTTTTAATTAGCAAGGACCCTTTTAATTATATTTTGATGATTTTACCAGTTTAGTTAAACCTCCTAGAACATTTTGATGGTTCTAGTAGTTGTGCTTCTGTCCTTACCACCTTTAATTTGCTTACAATCAAAACAATAATAATAAAAATAAACACTCCACAGTCACATACATAATATAGCATATCGTATGTATCACAACTCCTAGACTCGGAACAAATATTTGCATATCATGTAAACGTTTTTTTCCAACCGGATACTAGCAAACTTGTTTGACATCATTTAGGACGGCATTGGAGAACATTTTCATCAGGATCAATAATATTACTCATAAATGGTTACAAAAAAGAGTTAGGTACTTATTCAAATTTACTAAATCCTTACGAAAACATTCAGATATCATTGTTCGTATCATGATAGCTACATACTGTTAATAAGAACCGGCATGTCGTTGATTCCACAAGATGCTTCCTGCGTTGTTCCACTCCAGCAAATAGCAAAGTCAACAAGCCAATCGTGAGTAAATTGTCTCAAATGACCGCAACACTAACTTATTTAACCGAATTAACTGATTTCAGAAATACAACGTGTCAGGGCCAATGTCGTTGCGACACTCATCTGACTTATATCTTCATGTCCACAAATGTACGCTAAATTGTGCGTGACTCTTCTCGTTGAGACTTTGAAGCAGTCGCACATCATCGAGTGCACTATCAAGGAAATTGACAGATCAAAGAGGGCAGGAAGTTCACATTAACGTCGCATAAGTCGTCTTTCGATCCGCGGCTATGCTACATTGTCCTTTCAGAGAATGGATGGTTTAGTCTTGATACGGATCGAGTTTGAGTAATTTTAGTGTTCTGTCGAAAAACGTTTACACATATCAGTTGAGTTAAGAAATGGACACGGGTGGGCGTGCTATGATTTTGGGCAATGGCACCGGTAGGTCACGTGAAGACGCGGGTTCAACCTTGCGCGGGGACAGCCCTGAGTCGACGACGGCCAATTGACAATTTGCGCGAGGAGCGACCGGATGAGGCGCCGAGTGCTCATGCCTCCCCCTTCTAACTTTAGGAACGTCGGCCTAAATCACTGCAAATGGTTGTAATGATAGATTTACTTAATGAGATCTTCACTTGCTTCAGGATACCTATGCATCATCACGAGCAATGCGTTGTTCTACCGACCAAAGAATGATTATCAACAGAATCTCTTACCACTAAGGTACTATCACAGGTACCTATATAATGGTGATGAAAATGCAAGTAGGTAGTTATCATTTGCTCGGTATTTTTGTCAAATGAAGCTATAAATAGCTGCCCATACCTCTGTAGGTCGGCAATGACAATTATTACTGAACCCGCAATTGGATCAACTTTGGCATTATCGACTCGAAATCGATAACCAATGTACCTTTAAAGATGATGTAACACCGTAATTTGGAAATCGGTGATTGATTATTTTACTTTATAGGCAGTTTTTTGATCTTTTTCCTGCATATTTTGTTATAACGCAAGTTGATGATATTAAGTATACTTGTTATTATGGTAGGTCAGTTACTACGTTTGTCCTAATACCTAAGGTGCGGTCTGTATAGGTACGTAAACGGCGATACGGTTGCCATGTTGTACTATAATCTGCACTAATTCGTTTATAGTCGGTACATAATGGCCATCGGAGAGGCATCAACAGCCACGCCCGTATTTTGTTAACTTCGTCAATTGTGATACCTAGGTAGTTACTAAACAATACAAGGAACCCTATAGAAATAGTACACACATCGCTGTTCAGTACGGTGAATAAAAATGAAATAAAAATAAAACAAATTGAAACGTACCTGTGGTGTTTGGATCCATGATGTTTCAGCTCATGTCCATTACTTACTAGTGGCGGATCCGGCTGCGGCGGTGGCAGCAGGCGGCGACCGCGGCGAGACTCCAAGGGACACTTCATTCACTATCAATAACCGGCACTAAGACCGCTCATACGATCTCCTCCGCGGCTCTATTTGATTCATTTGCAGTAGTGAGTGACCTGGCTGAATAACGAGAATTGGACGCACTTCCGACCCCTTTCTGGTAACCTTGTTGTGTAGGTACGCTCGCACTTCAGCAACTCCATTCGACCGCAGGACCTCTTAAAAACTAGATGAAATCGAGCCTTCGATGTCTTAGACATGTCGCCGTACCTCGGTCGGAGGTGTTCATCTTGTCCGGGGAGCAGCGCGACGCAAGCGACCGAGGACGTCACCACTAGCGTCGGAATGCCAGCGCTCGCGCTCAAACGAGCATAATGGACCCGCCGCCGGAGAACTCGTCAAAAGACTTGAGTCAATTATTTATTCGGCTATTGTAGCTCACGTCGTTCAGCGCTCGGGCGCAGTGCAAGAGTGATCCCGCCGCGTTTCCGCACCGTCCTGCGAACTGTCCACTCCGCCCGCGGCCCGCTTTATTACTCTCGCTTCTCCACATTTTATTCACAAATAATAAAATAACAATAACTATATTTTTTTATGTAATACCATACCTATAAGTAAACTGATTATGTTTTGAATATATTTTATACGCCACTGGTTTAACTAAACTTTCGATTCAAACGGGCACCTAGGTACCTTATGTACCATATGAACGAACCGCCCATTATATATTATTTTGAGTAAGTAAGTAAATTACCAACTCAAGTCATGCCAGTCGCGTATACCGTTAAAACTATTTAAAAATAGTGAAGCAACATTTTTTTTTGTTATTATGAAACCGATACTATACAGCAAATGCCTACATAGTGCATTATATAGACTGCTAGTACCTAGTACGTAGGTATTTGCTGCAATTCTCTGACGCAAGTTGCGAAGTAGTTTATCCGCCTAATTGAAAGAGATCCTCGGAGCTCTGATTTGAATAATCCGTGGGGTCAAGTGTCAATTTACAAGCCCTTCTCGCCGCACGGCCACGAGTGGCACGCGACTCTTGTAATTATACTTCATTAGGTACAAGATTTGAGATCAGAACACTAATAAAGTGACTCATAAAACACATACAAGTAGTTACTAATTTTGAACCAGCGCTGTAGAAACTATTATCTTTAAGAAGTTCGACACATTTGGGACTACAAAAACCCAGTGTAAGAACTAAGTATAATTTTTTTTCCGAACATCTTTGATCTTTTCGTAAATACGGCGTTCACTGCACTAAATCAATAAATTAATTTTGTAAATGTAAACTTGTCCAAACTGTTTGTTTTTCTTTATCTAATGGCGTCTGTCATTTTGGACAATGCCAGTGTCAAGTAAAATAGTTTAAACTTTTAAAAGAGTTTGATGAATATATTTTTTGGATTTTTTACAAAAAATAAATATTATTTAGGCAAAATTAAATAAATAAAAAAAATCATACAGGCGAATTGAGTACCTCCTCCTTTTTGAAGTTGGTTAATAAATATTAGTTGACTCACAGCGCTATCCAGCCTCAAACTAAAAAGAAAAAAAAACTCGCGTATTATATATTTTTTTAAGCTTTTTTTAATGTATGACCGGCATATCTCTTTTTACTTGGTGGTCCGATTTGTATGATTTTTTAGGGTTTCTTACCCTCGTATTCAAGAACGACACTATGAGAACACGCACCCACAGTGGACAAAATCTTTTTTCATAAACATCACTTTATGTGTTGAGCGACACTATGGCGCACACTACCGTGTGCCTCTAGGGGTCAACTTTGGCTAGAGGCACACGACAATGTGCCTCTAGTCTCACTATGCAGTGTCGCACAACACATAAAGTGATTTTTATGATAAAAGATTTCGTCCACTGTGGGTGCGTGTTCTCATAGTGTCGTTTTTGAATACGAGGGTTAGTCTACAAGAAACTCTTATAGTTTCGCCATATCCGTCCGTCTGTCCGTTCATCTGTCCGCGGCTTAGCTCAGAGACGATTAGTGCTAGAAAGCTATAATTTAGCATGAATATTCATATGAGTCAAGTCGATAAAGTGGTAGAATAAAATCTTAAAAATCCGACCAAGTGCGAGTCGGACTCGCGCACGAAGGGTTCCGTACCATAATCCATAACAAACGCCAAAAAATCACGTTTATTTTATGGGGGCCCCACTTGAATATTAATTTTATTCTGTTTTTAGTATTTGTTGTTATAGCAGCAACAGATATACATCATATGTGAAAAGTTATCAGTCTAGCTATCACGGTCTATGAGATAGAGCCCTGTGACAGACAGACGGACAGACGGACAGCGAAGTCTTAGTAATAGGGTCCCGTTTTTACTTTGGGTACGGAACCCTAAAAACTATGTTTTAAGGGAACCTAGAAATAAAAAAGAAGATGTTTTTTTTATTTCTTGCCTACCCCATGGGGTGGGGTTTCGTTGGATAGGTCTTTGAACAATATTGTGACACTGCATAGTGTGACTAGAGGCACATTGTCGTGTGCCTCTAGCCATAGTTGAGCTCTACAGACACACGATAGCGTGTGCCATAGTGCCACTTCAATACATAAAGTGATGTTTATGAAAAAAGATTTCGTCCACTGTGGGTGCGAGTTCTCATAGTGTCGTTCTTGAATACGAGGGTAAGGATATAGAGCGATATGAAAATATACATCTTGCCATCGCTATGAGTAATGCTTAATCATACAAAATATTTTAATCACTACATAGTATAAAGCAAAGTCGCTTTCCGCTTCCCGCGTCTGTATGTATGTATGTATGTTTGCTTATATCTTTAAAACTACACAACGGATTTTGATGCGGTTTTTTTTAATAGATAGAGTGATTCAGGAGGAAGGTTTATATGTATTAAACCCGTGCGAAGCCGGGGCGGGTCGCTAGTTATTAATATAATCACTACATAGTATAAAGCAAAGTCGCTTTCCGCTTCCCGCGTCTGTATGTATGTATGTTTGCTTATATCTTTAAAACTACACAACGGATTTTGATGCGGTTTTTTTTAATAGATAGAGTGATTCAGGAGGAAGGTTAATATGTATAATAACATGCTACCTGTGCGAAGCCGGGGCGGGTCGCTAGTTTATTAATAATGCATACATTTAGATCACCGGCGTCCTACAAGGCGCCCAAACACAGGACTGTCACCGTTACCTATGTTATCTCTAATATATACAATTCTCGTGTCACAGTGTTTGTAACCAAACTCCTCCGAAACAGCTTGTACTGATAAAATAAATTACGAATTTTGGTAGAATGCGTATCATTAATTAGTCAAAACTGCGTTGCTATGACGACTAAATGTTTTTAGTCTGTGATGTCAGATTTGTTGCACATCAGCGCCATCTATACCAAAATCATCCTTTTTGCGTTTTTTATCATTAAGGGGTTGTTTTTCGGATTATAAGATCCCCCTTTGTTTATTCTGATTTTTTATCTACATACTACAGCAAATTTCATCTTAATCTGTTTTGTCGTTTATTTTTGATTAGGGAACAAACATAGCAGCCTCATCACAAACTTTCGCATTTATAATATTACTAGCCGACCCGTGACAGACGTTGTCCTGTCAAATTTTAATAAACGAATAGAATAGACTGTTTTTTTTTAGTCTGTGATGTCATATTTGTTGCTCACCAGCGTCATCTATACAGAAATCATCCCTTTTGCGTTTTTTTTATCGTATTGGAGATGTTATTCATATTTTAAAGTAGTCTATTATGTATTCGGGCATTATATCTACATCTACAGCAAATTTCAACTTAATCCGTTTTGTCGTTTAGGCCTGTTTGAGGAACAAACATACATACAAACTCACAAACTTTCGCATTTATAATATTATTAGGATAGGATTAGGATTAGTACACCGAAGCCGAGGAAGTTTGCTAGTATATGAATGACAACGAAAACTACACTATACGTGATCGACAAGTCGTACTATCAATAGACATCTATTTATTTTTGATAAATCGTGATTATGTACACGGCTTACACCAACATCAACAGTGGAAAGATACTACCCCGCTGAAGTGGTAGTAACCTTAGATCTAATAAGTAATGGAATATTTCTAATCGTTATCCCTGAATTAGGATTACTGCGTATGATCATGACACTGATTAAATTGATGTTTTGAATTTATTTTATAAATCGGTTTTTTTCACAACTTCTTATCATTGCATCAAAGTATTATAAAAGGATGTCCCAAATTATGTTCAGAAGCCCAGAAGTAGAGCAACCTTAGAGACACCCTAATTAAATGTGCGCATTCATAAATAAATAAACAAATATTGGTGGTCTTTACACATAACGCCATCTAGCCCCAAACTTAGCAAAGATGGATGGAATGGATGGAACCAGATAACTGTTAGAATATTTATATACTTTTGGAACGAAGTTCCTTATCGCGCGTTGTGAAAGGGGGCTAGACGGAAAAAATTCTTACGAAAAGTTGTCACGACACTTTTTTGCTATAATATATCTATCGTCGAGGTCGAGGTCGAGGTCGAGGTCGAGGTCGAGGTCGAGGTCGAGGTCGAGGTCGAGGTCGAGGTCGAGGTCGAGGTCGAGGTCGAGGTCGAGGTCGAAGTCGAAGTCAAAGTTGATTCCCCTTCCCTTGTCCCACGTTATTTTGTGAGAACTTCGTTCCATCCGGGTGTCCCTTGACACCTCTCAAGTTTTTTTGTTGTAAATACATACTTATCATACCCAGACAGAAAACAAACATCTATGTTCATCGCACAAATGTGATGAACATAGATGTCCCGGTTGCAAAACCTATAGTGCAGAAGGCAGAGTGAGGTCATTAGTTCATGTGTCGCGTTAGTTTTCAAGTTATATTTTTTTTCTAAATTATCTGAATGTGAAACCTAGCGGATGCATAACCATTTGTAATGCAAACATTACACCCATTTGTAAACATTACATTTACAAACAAGACCAGTCAAGTGCGAGTTGGCTTGCGCACCGAGGGTCACCGAGGTGACTGTATCAAAACTGTCCTTTTTAGGGTTAAAACCCTATTACTAAGACTTCGCTGTCCGTCTGTCTGTCTGTCTGTCCGTCTGTCTGTCACAGGGCTGTATCTCATGAACCGTGATAGCTAGACAGTTGAAATTTTCACAGATTATGTATTTCTGTTGCTGCTATAACACAAATACTAAAAACAGAATAAAATAGATATTTAAAGGGGGCTCCGTCCGCAGCCGATCCGTGACAGATGTTGCCCTGTCAAATTTCAATAATCGAATAAAAAAGACTGGTTGTTTTTAGTCTGTGATGTCAGATTTGTTGCACACCAGCGCATCTATACCAAAATCATCCCTTTTGCGTTTTTATCATTTTGAGGATGTTTTTCATATTTTAAAGTAGTCCATGTTCTATTCGGGCATTATATCTACAGCAATATTTAACTTAATACGTTGTGTCGTTTAGGCCTGATTGAGGCACAAACATACAAAAATCTTTCACATTTATAATATTATTAGGATTAGGATAGGATAGTTGGGACTTCGGCACTTTCGCTTGAAGATTTTTTTGACACCCTCTATTTCTAAAAGTGTTATCTAGCTGAATGGATAATTTAATCATGTCTAATTAAATAGGGTAGGTATCTTCGAGAAAAGTGTACACCGAAAAATAAAAGTAAAAGGTGTTAAGTATTTTGGAAAAGTTCCAACTATATTCGCCGAGCACTTACCAGTCCCAGTCGTTCTCAAACCCGGTGTTGTTTATCAGTCTCACAGTATGACTCTTGGTCTGTTGGATTCTTCCAAGGTCTATCAAGTATATAGTATATCCTATATAGGCTATCTTATCACAACCTCCGAGAACCTCAAAAGGCTTTTTTAGGCCAAGAGTTTGGGTGATGGGAACGGTCATAGGCTGCTCTAAGCTTTCAAAATTATATCACGCTTCCACTCCGAGGTGATCTGTATCAATTGAGCTTCATAGTTTGAGAGCGCTGGTTGCATTTTAACAACATTTTAATTTTCAAATAAACGGTTTATATTGAATAAATGATTAACTAGCAGTCCGCCCCGGCTCCGCACGGGAGTAACGTATTATAACGATTTTATGTGTATTTTTTTACCCAAGGTGGTTACATTATCGAAGTTTTAATAGGGATCCCTATTTTTTTCAAACAATAAATATAGCCTATGTTACTCAGAGATAATGTAGCATTCTAATGGTAAATGATTTTTTTAAATCGATCCAGTTGTTTTTGGATTTATTCCATACAAATATACAAAACATCTTTCCTCATAATAACATTATTACCTATAGATTATTACACTCATATTATTTTGCTTTTTATTCACATGTTGGGTTACATTATGGAAGTTTTCATATGGATCTCTAATAGTTAGACATATGGTATTGTTGACTTATTTGTAGATATTGATGTCCTCTTTAAAACTGTAGTACATTACTTTGCTCTATTGTTAATAATTTTTGCAGCGTACGCGATATAAGGATTTTTTTTGCTTTTGATTCACACGTTGGGTTACATTATCAAAGTTTTCATACGGATCCCTAATAGTTAGACATATAGTTTTGTTGACTTATTTGAAGATATTGATGTCCTCTTTAAAAATGTAGAACATTACTTTGCTCTATTGTTAACAATTTACGCAGCGTACGCGAAATAAGGATTTTTTTTGGATTCTTTTTCTCACCTTGGGTTACATTATCGAAGTTTTCATACGGATCCCTAACGTTTTTGAAAATATTCTATAGCCTATGTTCATCAGGGATAACGTAGGATTCTAATGGTAAAAGAATTTTTCAAATCGGTCCAGTAGTTTCGGAGCCTATTCGATGCAAACAAACAAACAAACAATCAAATCTTTCCTCTTTATAATATTAGTTTATTAAATAGACAAAACGAAAAATATTCAGCTGTGGTCAATCAATTCTAGAGGTATAACGAATCACAATTGTCACTTATCAAAATAGACCATAAACAAATAATTGTATTAACTATAGATTTTAAACAAGTTTGTTTGCTATGCTTAGTTATTGACTACCAAAACTGAAAATTACCAAAACCGGGTAGGAACCACAATCGGGTCTTTGAATCTAGTTTCATGTGCAATGTTCTTTAGATAGCCCAGCCGTTTCTTGTGTATTTTTTATTATATTTCTGTTGTTTTCTTTCTGTAAACACAGGTACCCTACATAATAAAGACATTTCCGATTTAAGATCTTATCTTGATCAAATGTAGTTCTTATCATATGAGTTAGTAAATGCATAGTCAACTATGTAGTTACAATGATATTCAACATATAGAATTGTAATTTAGAAAGAACCAGGTATTCCTTATCTATCTCAAGCTACCTGTAATGATCAAAACGTCAACAATATTTACCTTCCAACCGATAACATCGATAGGAGTGTTTGCGATAGGTACAGAAGTAATAATAATATACAGATAAACTGCGTATTTTCTTGGAACGCCGGACTGGATCCGCTGCTGCATTAGCTTTCAACCTCTCAAGCAGAAAGCAAGTCTATGCTTATTGCTAATTAATGACCGTCTTTCGTTTTTTTCCGTGCTAATGCTATTGTGCTGTGCATTTAGCAAGATATTCGACTTCTTCATTTGATATAAACTTTTATCTAAAAATAATATATAATCGTTCTCAAGACATCTAGTCATTCGTTCATAGTTTTTTTTTTGTTTTCTAATGGCAAATAATATGTTGATAAGGACTAATCGTAACTGGTGTAAGTATAGGTTGGCAGTATACGTGAGAGTGGTTTTGTTCTTCGCGATACCAACTGTTTATTTATTGGCAAACGGTGTGGATAAAGGCGCAGAAAATGTCGATGACCAGCAGTTAAACTATGAGATGGGTAAGTTTGCTGGCGTGCATAATTAAGAAACCAACATTATTACCATAAAGAAACATTATATTCAGTAACTATATGAGAAACTCGTAACCATATGAGTATTTAATTTTATTATCTGATTCCCATAGTACAAGCTTTGCTTACTTGCTTAGTTTGAGGCTTGATGGGGCGATGTGTAAAATAAGCAGTATACTCTCAATAATGTACAGTTAAAATAGTTAGAATAAATAAATATTAGATTAAACGATGATATAATTATTCGGAATCTTGAAATTCCGAATAATTATATCAGTTTCAAATATTAATATACTTACAGTTACCATTAAAATACTACCTAATAAAATTAAAAATACTAAAGTGCAAATTATCTGAACAGATTTAGAAGAAAATTAAGAAATATATATACCTATATATTTAAATTAAAGTATGTAAATAAATTTGAATATAATACAAGCTACTATTTTTCCGGACAAAAGGCGAGCGCAGCCGTGTGCGGAAGTTTTGAAAATTGAAATTTCTTTAACCATTAATCATTTTTAACCAACGAAAAATGAGGACGTTTACAATTCGACATTTCTTTATTTTTTTTTTGAAAGATTATTATTTACTAGCCGACCCGTGACAAACGTTGTTCTGTCAATTTTATTTTGTAATAATCACATAGGAAAAAGCTATTTCAGGCAGCTTCCAATTTTTTCCCTACAAACCTTGTAAACCTTGTACTGATAAAATAAATTACGAATTTTGGTAGAATGCGTATCATTTATTAGTTAAAACTGCGTTGCTATGACGACTAAATGTTTTTAGTCTGTGATGTCAGATTTTGAGCACACCAACGCCAACTATACAAAAATCATCCTCTTTCCTTTTTTTGTCATTTATGGGTTGTTTTTCGGATTATAAGTTTCCCCATTATTTATTCTGATATTTTATCTACATACTACAGCAAATTTCATCTTAATCCGTTTAATCGTTTATTTTTGATTAGGGAACAAACATAGCAGCCTTATCACAAACTTTCGCATTTATAGACGACATTTCTACAGATGGCTACTCCGGTCGTCATTTGTTAACAATTGTGGAAAGAGAATACAGGAACTGCACGCCTGCTGCGATCCATGAGTTTCCACCCGATGGATTCACACGTTTTCAAAGACAACATGTAAGTACACACATTTGTATACCTACAAGACGAAATCTAAAGCGAATTCTAAAATAATTAATTACTTCATAACTTGTCTAATCTCGCCTAAATAAAGAAAATCTATCGTAAAGTATACCTTTTCAACTAACAAAAAAAGATGGTTCTCAATTCGGCATGACCAGGCATTTTTTTTTTGTCTGGTGATCCGATTTTTTTTATTGTGTAGAGAATAGTCCAAAGTAATAGTCCATTTAAATTGAATTTTTGTACTTAGGGCTAATAGTTCCATTAAACTAATATTGTCTCTTAACTTTTGAATTGTTCGAATTATTTTAGTCGGTTTTCTTTTTCATTCTTAAACCATAATTACTTGAATAAGACTCTTGAACGAATTAAATTAATTAATTAATTCTTAAGGCGCTCCCTGGCGATGATTGTTTTTGTTCGAAACGAAAAAAGAAATACTTCTGAACAAGCCACATCTCCTATTTTATAATGTATAGTATATGTGAATAAAGATGTACCCATCTTTAATCACTTCGATAAATAATTCTACCGACCGCTGCAATGACGACAAACACACGTCGGCGCGTGGTCCGCCTTTGCGTTTCGAATAAATTAATGATGGAAGTTTATATGTATAATAACATGCTACCCGTGTGAAGCCGGGGCGGGTCGCTAGTATACTTATAAAAATAGGAGATGTGGCTTGTTCAGAAGTATTTCTTTTTTCGTTTCGAAAAAGAGCAATCGTCGACATACAGCCCCTTAAAAGAACGAACCATTTACTAGTCTGGTACCAGGTTGATATGTGTGCGGCAACCTTAAGGGTAGACCTCGTACAAATCCGTAACAGGCACGCACCCGTCCCGCATTCGTCTGGGTGCGGAGCAGAATCTATTTAAAAAATGCCCCTTCATTTTACAGGGATACATCGTATTACACTGCATATTAGCAATATACTGCTTCCTGTTACTCGGTACCGTTTGTGAGCAGTACTTTGTGCCGGCCATAGAAATCATTTGCGAGCGTAAGTTATAATAGTTATTTTAATCAATCATTGCGAAGAATAATGAACATTCTTACCACCTTAAATTTTTATAATACACTTGTACAGTTGAAACCTTTGCGACGTTCACATGAAGTTATTTTTAAACAGGCTTCAACCCTCGCTGCACCTCCTTAAGGAATCTTCCAAAATGAATAAACCCTACAAATTTCAAGTTTCTTGGATGAGTGGTTTAGGCTGTGCGTTGATAGATCAGTCATTCTGTCAGTCATAGTCAGTCAGTAACTCAAGATATATATTATACAAATTGCATAGGTATATATATATATATATATTTCATTCTCACGAAAGATAGCAATGCCGAGGAAAATGGCAGTACTAGGTATTATAAAAAATAACAACAACAGCATCGGCCTGCAGCTAGAAGTCTTTTTCTATATATAGAAAACTAGCCGACCTGTGACTGACGTTGTCCTGTCAAATTTCAATAATGAAATAGATTAGTCTGTGATATCAGATTTCTTGCACACCAGCGCCATCTACACCAAAATCATCCCTTTTGCTTTTTTTTTTCATTTTGGCGATGTTTTTCATATTTTAAAGTAGTCTATATTTTATTCTGGCATTATATCTACATCTACAGCAAATTTCAACATATTCTGTTTTGTCGTTAAGGCCTGATTGAGGCACAAACATACGTACAAACTTACAAACTATCGCATTTATAATATAATTAGGATTGTTCACCAGGGTTAAACATGGAGGCTGACATAGCTGGGGCCACGTTTATGGCAGCTGCCAGTTCAAGCCCAGAGCTGTTCATCAATTGTGTTGGCACTTTTGTGACGGAGGGCGATCTCGGCGTGGGCGCTGTGGTCGGCTCAGCTGTCTTTAACGTGCTGGCCGTGCCGGCTTGCTGTGCTCTCTTCGCCAACAGAGTAAGACGTGTCAGCTGTCTTATTAAACAACTAGCTGTCCCGTGCCCGCTTCGCTGGGCGACAGACATTTCTAATTGTGATCAATTTGGATGGGTATGGCTCGAATGGAGATAGGTATCCGCGGAATATACGCAAGTTGTCCCGTTGCTGGCTCCGTGAAGATGGTCATTGGTCGCCACGATTATATCGTCCCGCAACTCTTTATCAGAAATCTTGACTTGTGCCTTTACCATTAAAACGCAAACCCACTGCAGCGCATGCTGTGCACGCGTACGGGACGTATTTTAGCTGCGTGGGTTAATTTGTAGACCCACAATGGGTCATTACACGCTACATTTCCACTGCCGCGCACGCTATACATAAATATTAACTCATAAATATGTACAACTCTATAGTTATACCGCAGCATAGTTTTGAATCGTTTTTTTCATCATTTTGAAACATTTGCGTGTACCGCGTACACATCGTGCATAGCGTTAACAGCGTCGAGCTACGTGAGCACCATATTTGAGCGAGCCACGCGTGTACCATTGAAGTCAGTTCATGCGTAGCGTGTTCATAGGTTGCAAAGGACACAATTACATACATTTTCTTGTAAAGTAAAGCTTGACGCACGTGCGTCGCCTGTCCGTGCGCCGCAGTGAAATTGCGCTTATACACTACACGCATGTTTGTAAGGCTGGAGAAACCACGTTTCACTTCAATGAAGAAAGGGACATAGCGGAACAATGGGAAATGACACTGCAGACGAACTGGCCAAGAAGGGCTCGGAAACACAAACGGAAGGCCCCACCCCATTCCTGCCCCTCTCCTGTTCCTGGATGCGGCGACAGACCCAGAGCAAAAACAACGAACGATGGGCACAGGCGACTGACTGCAGACAGTCAAGAGCAGCGATTGCACACAGCGACAGCAGCGCAGTCGCCTGTTGAACCTATAAAGACCAGACCTAAAAATCATCGTAGGGACGCTCACTGCCCCCTTAACAAACACTTATACAACATCGGAGTTGCAGATAACCCGCTCTGCAGGGGCTGCCTTTCCAAAGAAGAATCAGCTGCCTGCGCATTCCAGGACTGCGTGGGCAGCTGATTCTTCGGGCGTAACAGCGCAACGTACACAAATCCTCGGCTACCCGTGGACTTTTCTCTAAGCCTGTGAAGACCCCAGGAGGCTTCTGTGCTTCTGGGAGGAGCTAGGTTGGCTACAGATGTAGCCGGCTCTCTACGCATAACGGACAAACCGAGAGTCTAAATGCGGGAAAGGGAGTCGCCATACACACATAAATACATGCTTAGAGGGCTCGAGTTTCTTAACAGCATGATAGGAACATCATAACTTCAAAACAAATCGACCGATTTGAACAGTTCAAAAAGTGATTTACTCTTAAATATATAGCCTTAATTACTAATTAGTTTATTTGAATATGTACTAACATCATGATATGGATAGAATCACTTTTTGTTCCGAACCATGTTTTAATTAACAAATTTAAAAAAAAAACGGTTATTATACCTAATGTATAATATTTAGACATACTATTTTACAGACTTTCTTATGCGCATTGATAAAGACATTTAATATGTATCATAATTATTTATATACTATCAATAGTTTTTGCAGCGCACACGAAGAAAGCAAAATTTTTGGTAATTTTTTACATCTTGCTTCAAACTATCGTCATTTTCATAAGGAATTTATTACTTTTTCAAAATAAAAAATAGCCTATGTTACTCAGGGATAATGTAGCTTGGTAACGGTGAAAGAAATATTGAAATCAGTTCAGTAGTTTTTGAGTTTATCCATTACAAACATACAAAAAAACAAAAATCAAAACTTTTATCTTTATAATATTAGTATAGATAAGTTGCCGAGGACTAATAGCTATATGTATAACAAAAAAAGTTTCATCAAACATCGTCCAGTAGTTTTTTCGTGAAAGACGTATAACAGACAGACAGACAGACAGACACAAATTCCAAAATGTAAATTTTTGGCTTGTGTTACTTGTATGAAGACCCCTAGGAGTATTTTTTTTAAGTTTTTAGTATAGATATAGAAGACTAATGTATAATTCGTAATTCTTTTTTAGGGTTCCGTACCCAAAGGGTAAAAACGGGACCCTATTACTAAGACTTCACTGTCCGTCTGTCTGTCACAGGGCTGTATCTCATGAACCGTGATAGCTAGACAGCTGAAATTTTCATAAATTATGAATTTCTGTTGCCGCTATAACAACAAATACTAAAAACAGAATAAAATAAATATTTAAGTGGGGCTCCCATACAACAAACGTGTTTTTTTGCCGTTTTTTATCGATAATGGTACGGAACCCTTCGTGCGCTAATCCGACTCGCACTTGGCCGGTTTTATTTTATTCCTTTTCTTTCGATTGTCGACAGCATGTAGACCAACATTGCCTAAAGCAGTATATTAATATCCCTTATAGATTACCCAAACCCAGACCGCTATAGTTCCTTGTCTTGTATTCCGATCTTCCAAAATTATAGTCTATAAGTTGCCCAGGACTAATAGCTATATAACAAAAAAAGTTTCATCAAAATCCGTTTAGTAGTTTTTGCGTGAAAGCCTGACAACAGACAGAAAGACAGACAGACAGACAGACAGACAAAATTTTCAAAATGTTTTTTTTTGGCTTGTGTTACTTGTAGACCCCTAGGAGTATTTTTTTTAGTTTTTATTCAATGTACAGAATTGAACTCTTCTACAGCTTTATTATATGTATAGATAGATATAGATATAAATAATAGATATAGATATAGATATAGATATATATATATAGATATATATAGACAATATTATTATATACAATAATAGTTTTAAAATACCGGAAAAAAAAATTTACCGTTGCAGCAGAAGCTTCTTATGATCTGAGCACTGTCAGCATGATTTATTATTGCACTATCACAAAGTTATCGAGGTTTCTTTTTAACCGAAAATTGGCACTAATTTATGGTTTCAGTACTAGAAAATACTACACAAATTACAACGGAGACGGCGAGCTATTTATGAATGGATAGAATCGTGAAAATATGAGTAAATATGTGGTTAACTAAATTTTTTTTTTTTAAGGATATTCTTTTTAATTTAAGTTTTAACTACTTAAATTGAATTAGTAACAGACACTGACAATGCGTTATTATTTTTTTTGGTAATTAAAAACTAGTGTTGTATATAGTACCTACATCAAGGACATGGTTCATTAATATCCACTCGCAAGACGAAATCCCCGAGAACACTCATGCTGAGTGTGGATTAGTGACTTGCACACTTCCACTAACGTGGAAGTCAGAAGTGGATGGGCATTTGTCTTAGCATCTCGTGTGTTCATTGACATTTAACAATGACATTGATGCACATTGACACGAACACTTGATAACTCACGGAACCAACTGAAGCGATTACCAATTGTAGATACAAGTTTTTTTTCCAATTGATAGAATTTTAAATAATAGCTATTTTTTTGCTAATTGATCGTCTATTGGCAATTTGTCTTAGTGTGACATTGACAATTGGTATTTCAATTGCTCGGCATAGTCACTGGTATAATAAATATATCTTTCCAATATAACCTTTATGTCATATGCAAATATAGGAAATAGGATCATGACTGTAATCCCCAAGTACGCTAGACATCCTCTCCTGACGCTTAAGGCGCTCCCAGTCGACGATTATTTTTGTTCGAAACGAAAAAAGAAATACTTGTGAACAAGCCACATCTCCTATTTTATAATGTATAGTTTAAGTGAATAAAGATGTACCCATCTTTAATCACTTCGATAAATAATCCTACCGACCGCTGCAATGACGACAAACACACGTCGGAGCGTGGTCCGCCTTAGCTTTTTGAATAAATTAATGATATAAATTATTTATAATTACTTATCAAAAATCTATTCTAATAGAAATCTAGATCTACATATTACCTATCTTTAACAATAAATCACAAGTTGATTTTAATAGTAGGTATATAAAATATTTCGATCATAAATTCTAAAACGAATCATTTTGAAATAATATCTTTATCGTGAAAAGTTTCTGCTATTTTCAGTTCAGTTTTCAGCTTAATAGAAATCTAGGTAGGAACCTGAAGTAATATACTTATAAAAATAGGAGATGTGGCTTGTTCAGAAGTATTTCTTTTTTCGTTTCGAAAAAGAGCAATCAGCGACTGGGAGCCCCTTAAATCCTTTGAAGATGCACGTCCAAACAATATATTTGGCACATGTCCACATTTTGCAGTAGTTAGCATTCAGGAAATCAAGTTTTCAAAGGTTTTTGACAGAATACCTATGTTTACAAAATCTGTATCAGTAAGTATTTACATTTGATGTTGCTACTTATCAACATTTACATTTGTCTGAATCTTTTAAAAGCCTTATTGAAAGGACAATTGATATTTTCGAGCCTTAGATACATAGTTACTTATCTGATAGGTTGGCGAAGCAAGGTCACAGGCGACTTGGACCGTTTCGAGGGACTGCGGTTCCAGTAGCCTGATTTATTTATTTTCTTATTTTTCTTCAGGCTACTGGGACCTGGGGCCACTCGTTATATGAACAAATAATTCTGTTAGGTAATCCGATGTGCTTATAGTTCGAAGGAAATTTATTCACCTTCACCGTATTTAAGGGTAGCTATGACGCACTGGCACGTTGCCAACAGATGTTTCCCTTGCCCCATTGCTCCAGTTTGCACGGAACGCGTAGCAAAAAGTACGTCATTACCATTTCTTCAAATATTTCTATAAAGAAAAAGGAAAACATCGTGAGGAAACCAGTTAGTGTTCTTATAGGCGGCGATGGGCTTGCAACCTGTCACGTATGGAATGCTAACTACTGCAAAATGTGGGCATGTGCCAAATATAATGTTTGGACGTGCCTCTGACTAACCCCACTAGACATCGTCATAGGATCTATGTATCTGAAGATCTGAGAGGATGTCTACCGTACTTGGGGATTACAGTCGTGATCCTATTTATTTATTTATTTTTAGAAAAAGGAAATACGTTACACTCAGTTTACATACACTCAGATCTCTAGGCGCACAGATGATATCTAAAGAGGTAGTCGAAGGCACGTCCTATAATTATATTTGGTTGCAATGCAAGTCCGTCGTTTATACTAAGTCGAATGATTTCCTTCACCGTTTTAAGCACCGTAAAATGTATATGTGCATATGCGTCGGGTTTGTTTCACACCGTTTACGACCTCCAGGTAAAAAGTCTCCCACTCGGCTAAAGCTAGGGTCCCACGGCGCGTAAGACGACGGGCCGCGCCGGATGACGCTCCGCCTGTGTGCGTCCGGCGCGTCGCGTACAGAGCGTTCCGAGCTCGGGCCACCACTTGGGCTATGTAGTCGATGGCCACCACGGTTGCATCCGTCCGCCTTGGCGCGGTCTAGGGCGTGAAAACGCGGGCCGTGGGACCCCGGCATAACACTGCTTTCTCATTTGTTTTCTATTCTTCACTTCTTAAATTTTTTGAATGCAGGCTATAGAGCTAGACTGGTGGTCGGTGTCTCGCGATTGCATGATGTACGCCGTGGCTGTGGTAGCGCTGATCCTCACGCTTTTGGACGATAAGGTGTATTGGCATGAGGCCCTGGTACTTGTGCTCATGTACACATTATATATTCTAGGTAAGAAATCATTTTTTTTTTCTTAAAAAGCGTTGACGTCTGTCTGGCGGTTGTAAAACATATGCCACATCCTTCCGCAACATGTTTGTCATCATGTTGTACCGACCCCACATTAAGTGGGCTAGGGAGAAGAAAATTAATTATAAAACATATTTGAGTTGCTAGCTGTACCTACAGCCGAGCTTTACATGGTTGTGCTAATGAAGATTATAGATTTTTTTTTACACTAAGACTTTATATCTAAAATTCAAAATCACTTTGAAACATCTTAGGAACTAGGTGAAGCTAAGCCGATTCCTCGCGACCAAGCCTAGAAGAATCAGGCAACAAACATGGCTTGGGGTCTACCTTTTTTTCAATGATCCTTTCCTTAATTCTATGTAGAGCTCCAGTGTGGCCGATCGAACAAGGTGAAGGGTCAAACAAAACAACAATACAACTCTACTACTCAAGTACAACAATAAAAAAAATAACTAAAGAAAAATATAGGCCATGTAACTCGCTAATAATGTGTTCATAGGTAAAAGATTTTTATAATTGGTCAAATACCTAGGTTTTTAGTTAAGGGCGCTCCACATTCTCAAGAGAATCACGCGAGAACGCGAGAAACATGCGAGAAACGTGAATGTGGAAGCGATTCGCGTATTCTTCTCAAGTTCTCGCGTTGTTCTCCGGCTTTTCTCCACTTTTTGTCGGTTTTTTGGCGCGAGACAAAGGAGCGCGAGAACGTGAGAACAGGCGAGAACGTGTATTGACTCCACACTCACATGTTTCTCAGTAGCGCGCGAGCCGCCGCATAACAATAAACTTGTCGCAGCGGTTACTTCTGCGTCCATCGTCATCGAGCGCGAGAACTGTAGTGAGAACTATTTGAGAACTTTGTGAGAGTGTGTACCCAAAGAAGTTCTCGCTACAGTTCTCGCTGAGAATCTCCGGAGATTCTCGCGTGAATGTCTCGTGGGAATGTGGAGCGCCCATTATACATTTCAAACAAAAAATATCGCACAATATATAATTTCGTTAGCCTAGGCCCGTAGAGTGTTAATTATGTGTTCTAAAGTGGCTACTTTTGTTCCGGGCACCACACGAGTGAAGCGGGCAGAAATCAATGTTCAATTGTTCATCCTTTTTTAGGGTTCCGTACTCAAAGAGTAAAAACGGGACCCTATTACTGAGACTTCGCTGTCCGTCTGTCGCAAGGCTGTATCTCATGAAACATGATTAGCTAGACAGTTGAAATTTTCAGAGATAATGTATTTCTGTTGCAGCTATACACCAGTAAAAATAGAATTAAATAAATATTTAAGTGTGGCTCCCATACAACAAACGTTATACTTTTGCCGTTTTTTATAGATAATAGTACGGAACCTTTCGTGTGCAAATCCAACTACACTTGGCCGGTTTTTTTTATAAATTGTTCCTAATTATTTTTTTTTTACAGCAATGGTTTTCAACCGGAGTCTGGGACGTTTTGTGAGGAGTGGATGCTGCTATATAAACAAACCTAAGGCATACACTGAAATCACCCCTCTTCTGGGTAAAGGTATGCAATCAAAAATTATCAATCTGTTTTGAAGTATCGTCAATGTTGGACCCGAAAACCAATAGAAGTATCTATCTAGCGTGCAATTATTACGCCAGCTATTTTATTGGTTTATTCATCTACTAGCGACCCGCCCCGGCTTCGCACGGGTAGCATGTTATTATACATATAAACCTTCCTCCTGAATCACTCTATCTATTAAAAAAAACCGCATCAAAATCCGTTGTGTAGTTTTAAAGATATAAGCAAACATACATACAGACATACAGATGCGGGAAGCGGAAAGCGACTTTGCTTTATACTATGTAGTGAAGACATATAAATGTATAGAAAAAGAAGATTGTGTCAATTTAAGAGTATGTATTGGAGCTAGTCACGAAAAATGGGGTAGATAGATAGATAGATAATACTTTATTGTACACTAGAAATAAACAAGCAAAACATTAAAAAACAATATTTTAGAATTACGTACAATGGGCGGCCTTATCACTAAAAGCGATTTCTTCCAGGCAACCTAAGGATGGAAAGTAGTGAGCAAAGTAACAGTGGGGTAACTTAGTAACAGCGCACAATACGAGTATGAATACAAAAATAAAATAAACAAATTAAAGAACAGGACAAAAGAGTTTACAGGGCTTCTTACAAAAGGGACTGAACTTATGAACTTATGACTAAGTCTTAAGGCGCTCCCAGTCGACGATTGTTTTTGTTCGAAACGAAAAAATTAATACTTGTGAACAAGCCACATCTCCTATTTTATAATGTATAGTATATGTGAATAAAGATGTACCCATCCTTAATCACTTCGATAAATAATCCTACCGACCGCTGCAATGACGACAAACACACGTCGGCGCGTGGTCCGCCTTAGCTTTTTGAATAAATTAATGATATAAATTATTTATAATTACTTATCAAAAATCTATTCTAATAGAAATCTAGATCTACATATTACCCATCTTTAACAATAAATCACAAGTTGATTTTAATAGTAGGTATATAAAATATTTCGATCATAAATTCTAAAACGTATCATTTTGTAATAATATCTTTATCGTGAAAAGTTTCTGCTATTATGTTTTCAGCTTAATAGAAATCTAGGTAGGAACCTGAAGTAATATACTTATAAAAATAGGAGATGTGGCTCGTTCAGAAGTATTTCTTTTTTCGTTTCGAAAAAGAGCAATCAGCGACTGGGAGCCCCTTAATGAGCATTGTAAGTCTTTCTGGAAGTTTTGAACAAAATTTTATTATTTTCGCAATATGAATTGGGAAAGCCTTTGTGTAAGTATTGATTTCAATCATGGGGAGTATAGCCGATTTACGGCCTTTTCACGATCTATAAATAAAGTCTCAAGTACGCCAATTAAAATGCGAAATATGGCTATCACTAAGCGGTTAAAGTAAGAAGCAGGTACAATACACACACGCATCCACAAATTTCAGTAACTAAACAAATAATAATTAGGAAGAGTTTTTTTTATGAATGCAAAAATGTGTTTTCTCGATAACCGCAAAACATAAAGTTTTGTTTTTTATGGCAAAGGTAACTTAAGAATTTAATCTAGATAAATTATTGACAGAAACACGATTGGTGAAACTTTTCTCGATAGATTGATGTTTCAAAGTTGGCTCATCCAAAACACTAATTTCGTTTTTACTCAAAACTATGATATAGCTAAACTGTTAATTTTTATATAATTCTTTAGATAATCATACTAGCTAGATAAATAAAAGACAATTTCTTTTTAAGTTTTATGGTTTTCAAGATAATGCGGTTTTATCACTTTTTCCGTCTTATCCGTGTACTCAGCCAATACAAAAAAAACTAAAATTACAAGCATCACCTTAACTTTTATTCTGTATATAGAAAAACTTCTTGCCATCAACCCCACGCGTCGGATGAGCACTGCTTTAAGAAATGACCCGGAGAAAGGCACGGAGATGTCAATACGCCACGACTCTACGGGCTCAGGTAAATATTTTGAGTAGGAACCTACGACATACTTCCTACTTATGCCTAAGAGTGGTTCGTCCACACTGCCGAGTCTAGCGCGGTTGCGACAACGGGCGCGAAGTATCAAACATAATTATGAAACGCGCCTTGCGTCCATAGTGTAGTGATAGCGCGTTTCATGTTTGACACTTCACGACCGTCGTCCCAACAGCGCTAGGTTCGGACACACGCTCATCCTGATAAAAAATAAACGAACATCATAATATGAAATATAGCATAGCAGCAAGAGTAACTAGAAAAAGATGATCAAGAAGATTATTCTAGTGTTTTTCTTATTATTATGGAAATGTCATTCCAACGACTGATATAGACAAAAGCTCAATCAAAATTCTATACCACATATTGGAATAAATAATTACAAAATAATGAATAACGAAACATAACTATAATTCGTGATAGTATTTTCACTTTCCATCGCATAATGATGCAAACACATGAAGTGGTAGGTACTATATTGTTTTCAAATCGTGAGCACGTACGTTTAAAGTCATTATTATAAAATATAATCTGTTCACATATTCTATCGCTTTAGCGCAAACACGCAAGTCAATAATACCTACGGTTAAGAAATATACAGGGTGTCCAAGAACCTGGCGTCCAACTGGATTCCCACGATGCCCCAAGTTCTAACAGTACTCAGAAAAATATTTTAAAAAATCCACCCCATGTACTTACAGAATTATACTGATTTCAAAAAAAAAGGGGAAATGAGCACCCTGTGACATACTTTTGAATGCTGTGACTGCTAATGCTGATAATTTCGATATTTCTTGGAGGTTTTGTAATCTAGGGTATTGCTGTGTCTAAATAGAATGTAAAAATAAAGTACTTATTGTACCATTTTAAAATAAAATATTATTTTAACTAAAGGTGATATGGAAAATTATTGAATTTCGCAACTTTGACCGACTGTAGTGTAAAAAAAATGTACCAAAATAGTATGGCAAGTGACGTCAAATTTTGACGCGTTTATTCCTCTTTTTAAAAAGGTATAATACTTACACATTAATTTGAAAAAAAAAATTTTGATAATATTTTTACTCAACAACCCAATTTTTACGAAGTGCCTACCTACTAACGGTAACTGTCGGACCCTTTCTTATCTTAGAAACTGTTATGTTACTACTATTATTTACTTCGGTTCCAAGAGTGAGCAAGAAGGAAATACACACAGGTAGATGGGTTCCCAGTAGAATAAAAGCAAAGAATGTTAGTTTAAAGATATTTTATTACAATAAATGTTCAAAATGTTGACCACCCGCGGCAATACAAGCTCTCACTCTCCTTAAAAAGGACCGCTTTATGTTTCGCGAGTAACTTTTTTGACGTATCACCTGCACTGCTTGTGTTATCTTCTCACGAAGGTCAGCGATGTCATTAATGGGCTTCGCATAAACGAGCTCCTTCATAGTTCCCCAGAAAAAAAAATCCAGCGGATTTAAGTCAGGTGAGCGGGCTGGCCACGGGATTGTTCCTGATCGCCCAATCCACCTGTTCGGGTATTGCTCGTCCAAAAACTCTCTATAAAACGCTCACCTGACTTAAATCCGCTGGATTTTTTTTTCTGGGGAACTATGAAGGAGCTCGTTTATGCGAAGCCCATTAATGACATCGCTGACCTTCGTGAGAAGATAACACAAGCAGTGCAGGTGATACGTCAAAAAAGTTACTCGCGAAACATAAAGCGGTCCTTTTTAAGGAGAGTGAGAGCTTGTATTGCCGCGGGTGGTCAACATTTTGAACATTTATTGTAATAAAATATCTTTAAACTAACATTCTTTGCTTTTATTCTACTGGGAACCCATCTACCTGTGTGTATTTCCTTCTTGCTCACTCTTGGAACCGAAGTAAATAATAGTAGTAACATAACAGTTTCTAAGATAAGAAAGGGTCCGACAGTTACCGTTAGTAGGTAGGCACTTCGTAAAAATTGGGTTGTTGAGTAAAAATATTATCAAATTTTTTTTTTTCAAATTAATGTGTAAGTATTATACCTTTTTAAAAAGAGGAATAAACGCGTCAAAATTTGACGTCACTTGCCATACTATTTTGGTACATTTTTTTTACACTACAGTCGGTCAAAGTTGCGAAATTCAATAATTTTCCATATCACCTTTAGTTAAAATAATATTTTATTTTAAAATGGTACAATAAGTACTTTATTTTTACATTCTATTTAGACACAGCAATACCCTAGATTACAAAACCTCCAAGAAATATCGAAATTATCAGCATTAGCAGTCACAGCATTCAAAAGTATGTCACAGGGTGCTCATTTCCCCTTTTTTTTTGAAATCAGTATAATTCTGTAAGTACATGGGGTGGATTTTTTAAAATATTTTTCTGAGTACTGTTAGAACTTGGGGCATCGTGGGAATCCAGTTGGACGCCAGGTTCTTGGACACCCTGTATACTATCTCATCTGTTGTTTGTTTATGACAAGGATTACCTATGTTGGATAATATGCACATTGATAAATCGCAAATGAATTGCCTCGCTAAATCAGATGCCAACATTGTTAAATAATATTAATTAATATTTTAATATATATGATATATTTTTTTTTATGTCTCCGACTTGCGAGCATTATTCAAGAGGTAACTTGAGGAATTGGAAAAATATAGATTTCGTACTTTCCCCTTAGTACAAGTTAGGTGAAGATACTATCTATCTATCTATCTATCTATCTTCGCGCCCGTCGCCACCACCGCGCTAGGCTCGCAGTGTGGACACACGCATAGTAGGCAGTGAAGATCTAATAAAGACCTTTGGAAGTTTATAACGAAATTACTGTATCAATGTTGCTAATGTCGTTCTTTTTTTTTATTTAGATAGCAGCACTAGCTCCATCTGGTCATGGCCGAGCGAGAAGACCTCCTGTTGCTCGAAGATATTCTGGCTGCTCACGTGGACGAGTAGTCTACTTCTGTGGCTCACCATCCCGAACTGCCGCCGTCATCCTCGTCTCTACCCGCTTACCTTTATCATGTGCATCGTTTGGATCGGAGGCGTGTCTTATCTTGTGGCTTGGATCATCACTATATTTGGTATACCAACCTTTAATTTCCCATCTGCGCAATGACTACTCAAAACAGTGAAGGAAAACAACGTAAGGAAACCGACAATCGGACAGTGAAGGTACCTACACAGGTACACTGCCACAAACATAAAGGTACAGTGTAGGTATATACCAGTGTACAATGATAACTGAAATAAAGGTACAGTGTGTGGAAAGAATGACATCAAGTACAAATATAGCTTATACTAGCTGTCCCGACAAAATCAATAATCCCAAAGAAAAAAGCACTTTAAGGTTTTCCCGAACTTTACGCTAACCTAGGCCTACGCCTCTTAAAAAATACCCTACGACTTATTCTCATACCTACCAAATATACACAGTTTTTTTTATAAAAATCGGTCAAGCCGTTTCTGAGGGGTGTGTTTCTGAGGAGTGTCTGCGGAAACACTGTGACACGAGAATTTTATATATTAGATTTTAAAATACTAGAAAAAACTTCACCAGCTTAAACATCTGAAACATCCAGTTCATGATACATGTTCTCCTTTGCCTTATCTCAAACTTTTTAGTAAACCTACTCGTTGGTTAATTTCAAGAAGTTCGGATAATTTATTTTTTCCATATTTATATAATAAAACGCATTAAAAAACAAACTATAGATATTGTTACTATTCTCTTTCAAATCGTGATTAATAGACATAATAGATTAGACAGTTTGCCCGCCGACCATGGCTATTGTAACATAGCCGAAAAGCCGGGAAAATAAAGTAAAAATCTATATTGTTACTCTTGTTTGTAGAATCTTTTTTTAAAGCATAATTATGTCAATATTGAAATACCCTGTACGTATGAGTGTGGTACCACTAAGGTAGAGGTAAGGCTTGAACAGAAATATCTTAGACGGAGTGAACGCCCAAGTTCTTTAACCTTTGCTCCACGCTTAGTATCTTATTGAATGGGCTGGGCAGTGATGCAAAGTAGGAAGTAATAAATGATGCCCAACGCTTAAGGTATCCTACTTACTACTTAACTCGGTTCTCTATTTTCTAGTAAATTATGAGCGTGGATGAGCAACAGTATGTTAAACAGATCCTTATTTCGTTTTATTTTATACTAGGGGGTACATCGACTTTCATTTCGAAGGTCGTGGGTTCGAATCCCTGCATGGCCATCAATGGATTTTTCTGTAAAATTTAAGCGCGCATCAAAATACCAGCTCAAAACGGTGATGGAAACCATCGTGAGGAAACAGGCTAGTATTCTCATAAGCGGCGATGGGCTTGGAATGCTAATGCAAACTACTGCAAAATGTGGGCATGTGCCAAACATAATGTTTGAACGTCTCTGGCTAGATATCCAGAGGCACGTCCAAACATTGTCCTTTATTTTTTACCTTGTGGTGAGAATCTAATAATTTAGATACTACGGCGAAAAAAAACGTTCCCTTTCGCATGTCACAACCTTGCAACTAACCTTCAAAGATGTCTATTATCCTGTTTAGGGTTCCGTACCCAAAGGGTAAAAATGGGACCCTATTACAAAGACTCCGCTGTCCGTCTGTCCGTCTGTCCGTCTGTCCCTCTGTCCGTCTGTCACCAGGCTGAATCACATGAACCGTGATAGCTATACAGTTGAAATTATTACAGATGATATATTTCTGTTGCCGCTATAACAACAAATATTAAAAACAGAATAAAATAAATATTTAAGTAGGGTTCCCATACGTGATTTTGTTGCCGTTTTTTATAGATAATGGTACGGAACCTTTTTTGCGCGTGTCCGACTCGCACTTGACCGGTTTTTTACCTTGTTATATTTATGTAGGTATGATATTCATATTTATGCATAGTACCTACCTTCCTAAGTTTATGATCTATCTATAGTTACAATACAAACAAAGGTAAGTGCTAGACTCACAAGCATGTCATGGATGTCGGTTAAACGCTAGTTAGAGCTCCCGCGATGATGCTATAATAAAATAAGTGCAATGATTCAATAGCTCCAATACACTCGTACCTACCTGAGGGGGAACCAACGTTTCGTCGTTGTCTCGCGTCTTCCAATATGCCTATTGTTAGCCCAAGAATCCAGCAAAATAAAGATGAATGAGCTAAAGACATGTCCGTCTGGTGGTACAGACGTGGCCACTTTTAAGACATACTTATATCTCTACGGCATACATAACAATGGGCTAAAGATTTAGAAAACCATTCTAGATTATTCAGTAGTGACTGTGGAACAAATAAAAAAATATAATCTTCAATTCTGTTAAGTATTGGCCCTAAAAATATAAATTTAATATTGACAATTTAAATAACCCGCAAAAATGCTTCTATATGCAAATGGCATCGCACTAGTTTCTGTGACGTTACATGCTTGTCAACAGATACACAAACGTCAAGTTTTTCAAGGCAGGCGATAACATATTGACAAGCATGTTACGTCATCGTCGATTCGACCAATCCTGAACGTTTTGTGTCACGTGACTGGCGTTTAAAAATAGATAATTTTAATTATGGATTTTTTAATAAATCATTGTTTATTTTCAAGTTATTTTACTCCATAAAGCTTTATGAAGCCATAATTTACATAGATTACTATCAACAATACTTTATTTTTCACTAGCGACCCGCCCCGGCTTCGCACGGGTAGCATGTTATTATACATATAAACCTTCCTCCTGAATCACTCTATCTATTAAAAAAAACCGCATCGGAATCCGTTGTGTAGTTTTAAAGATATAAGCAAACATACATACATACGCGGGAAGCGGAAAGCGACTTTGCTTTATACTATGTAGTGATGATACTGTCTACTGTCATAAATAGCCTATTTCAGCAACTATAGAAATGTCATCTTAAAAAAAACACTTATGTAGGTACAGTTACAACTCTCTATATCTTTCTGTCTTAAAAAAAGTTTAATAAAACAATATTTTCACAATTTGGTTTTAAAAACTTACCTAACATAACCAAGACTAATTGTGTTGTGTAGTGTAATACATGGCTTATTTTATGGGAGCACTTTGTTCTGTTTAGAGCTCCACACTTGAGTTTAGGATTGTATGGGCTCCGTGTTTCTCCCTAGCTACTTAGCTCCATATTTTTAGTCAAATGCGTAAAGCACTTTGCCCTATTTTTTGTATTACAGATTAAAACTTACATGATTTATGCTTTAAGGTGATACTCTTAACCTGCCGGACAGCATAACT
Source organism: Hydriomena furcata (assembly GCA_912999785.1). Lineage (NCBI taxonomy): Eukaryota > Metazoa > Arthropoda > Insecta > Lepidoptera > Geometridae > Hydriomena > Hydriomena furcata. The sequence continues at coordinate 11,240,676 of OU538821.1, forward strand.
GGGCTGACGATCCTCGCAGCCGGCACTTCTCTACCGGAAGCCGTGTCCAGTGTTTTGGTTACCAAGCAAGGTGAGCGCATAACGTATAGAAGTAGCACTCATGGATTAGCTTGCCTCGTCATTCTTAATAGATCAGTCAAGATAAGACCGTTAAAATAATTGCGATTCGACATCAACTGGACTCTAAAACGAAGACCTGCCGGCGCGTTCTACTCATTCCAACATAGGATAATTACCTGTAGGTAGGTATCACCTGCTTTTATTTGTTCAAATCGTTGTCGTGTCCTTCATGTTTATTAACCCGAAGGAACCCGAAGTGTTTTTTCTTGTTCTTCAGATTTCGGTCCCGGATAACTTCAAAACTCAACACCAGAGTTGACCACTTACTCATAAAAACTTACCTAAAGAACTAAACTGATTCTTTATGTGCTTATTATTAATGCGACAGTATGTTTGTTGGTTTGTCCTTTCACGCAGCAAAGGAACGACGGATCGACATGATTTTTTGCATAAACTTCTTGGGCCGGAGAGTGACATGAGTGAAACTCTATCTGGGTAGCACGTGCGAAGACACGAGCAGAAGTTAGTGATAAATACGTCAAAATACAATGAATGACATCTACTACTACGTAAATAGTTACAATGAATGACACCAGTATAAATAGATTTTCGCGATAGTTCGAGATGACTCTAGATCAATTTTTATAATTTGTTTCTTGTGTGTTTTCTCACTATTATTATTAGTGTATCACTCAATAGTTTTACTCAGTGATTTCCATTCCTTAGTGGTCATACTCTATTTGATAGACCCTATCATGAGTTCGGACTGGGTAGGTAGGTAGTTATCTTATTCGCATCTACATGGGTAGCTGTTGACTGTCAATCTTAATTTCAGTATCTAGGTTGCCGCACCTCTTCGAGGACTTTGCTAAAAGGTACCGTTAGGTATTTTACTATCATAATGAAGCGACACAATGTGTTGCGGTGAGCTGCGTAGATAACCTACCGGTGACCTCTAAGCTGTTCAGAGCAAATAATAGTTTATGGGTTGGATATTGATGGAAAAAGATATCATATTACAATTCTAAGAGCCTAATGGACAATCCTATTGTGTACAAGTATAAGCATTTGTATTGTTCTATTATTCTCATTTCATCTATCACACAGCCCACTCATCTCTTTTTATGCCTCCCCCTATATAATATATAGATATATTATATATATATATATATATATTATATAGGGGGAGGCATAAAAAGAGATGAGTGGGCTGTGTTATAGATGAAATGAGTAAGAAAGGAATGAATACCTACTGTGAAGACGGTCGATAGGTATAGAAGAAAGAAACATGTTGTGACCACTCCACTTGAATGGGATACGGGTAGGCAGATGATAATGATGAAGCACGAACTAAATATATGTTTGAAACCGTCTTGGTTTTATGCAGTTTTTTTTATTATTTGAATTTTTAAACTCGATTTTTGCCAATTGCCCCATTCGTAATATATATAATAGGTAATATATTTTATCAACTGTGGAGTGGTTACCAATGAATCTTAACTATATGGGACTTGTGCAGTCTGCGCAAGTACTATCACATCGCTCACATTATAGGACGCAACTGAAGTGGTCACATTCTCCTTCTCTACAGCATCCTCCATAACCCCCTCTCACTTCACTATCTCAATGAATTATAATTATCCTCTTCTTATACCCCCATACCCCCAACACCTTGTCATGACGCCTCAACTTAACACGATTTTTTAACACTAACTACCTACTCCACGGAACTCTCTTCCTGTGGACATCAGAATTAGAATCAAATTCAAATAAAAACAGTTTTAACGCTCTCTGCAAAATATTCATCCAATTTGAGCACCTATGTATATTTAATGCGATTACTATTTATATGTGTAACTTTATGTATTTTTTATACGTATTTGTAACTGTGTATTAATTATTTTTATCTTACAATGCAGTAGCATTACTTTTCGTAATTAAACAAAGGTTAGCTGAAAGAAAACACTAACTAGCATTAAGTTCATCTATTATTTTAAAATATTATCTCCTATGGCGTTTACATTTTCTTCGTATGTAAATAACGTGTTTATCTTCTGACTCTTTGATGTCCGATGCCTGATTTGGTCACAAAATGTAGTATCAGAGGCTACAACGCATCAGGTAGATGCTTGCTCTTTGTTAGACACATTAAATAGTAAACTCTGTAATCACATATTTTTTTCAGGTCACGGAACAATGGGCATCAGCAACTCAATAGGGTCAAACACATTCGACATTCTATTATGTTTGGGCTTGCCGTGGCTTATCAAGGGACTTTTTTATCCATCTTTTCCTGACAACCACTGGGTGAGTCTGCCATAGAAATGTTAAACGCACGAATAACTCTTTTATTTCAAAAACTAGCGACCCGCCCCGGCTTCGCACGGGTAGCATGTTATTATACATATAAACCTTTCTCCTGAATCACTCTATCTATTAAAAAAACCGCATCAAAATCCGTTGTGTAGTTTTAAAGATATAAGCAAACATACATACATACATACATACAGACGCGGGAAGCGGAAAGCGACTTTGCTTTATACTATGTAGTGATTGTTATCATTTAATGGTAGAGGATCTAGGTCTTACCTACAGTCTGCGCTTATTTAAGCTGACAAAATAAAAAAGTTCGTTTTCTTGAGAATTAATGGGTGTTTATTTCTTTGTTTAGTCTTGGATTTTTACCTTTAGTTTTCTTTCGACAGGTAACAATAAACTCTAGTGGCCTTTCATACAGTGCAATCTCCCTACTGTCGACCCTGTTGACCCTGTACGGGTGCCTCGCTCTGAACAAGTTCCAACTGGACTGGAAAGTTGGAGTAACTTGTACGCTTGTCTACATTGGCTACTTGACGTTGGCAGCTCTCATTGAACTCAATGTTTTCTTCGTAGTCAACCTACCAGTATGCCCACACTGAAGAATTATTGCAAGACACTATCCAGAGAACGCTAGGGCTATTAATCTTTTATACTCTAACTTTTAAGTATTTTACCAAATTCAGCGATCAAAAATGTATTTTAAATGGTTTATTATTTATTATGTTTTAATTTTTTGTTTTTAGTTATTTAGGTAGGTATATGTAACTCTATTGGATTATTTAAGTATATCTCGAATGATAGGTACTATAGGTATAAGTATTATTGAAACCTTAAGTTACATAATATGCAAATGTATGCTAATTTGATGTGTTTATATTATATAAGATATGCATCACACACACTAGAGTTTTCATTAAATACCCACATAGGTAGGTTCCTGTTCTAAGAGTAACTAAGTACCTACGATGAATGCATTAAGATTGACGGATATTTTTTCACACTTCCAAGAATTATGAGTGACTAGGCACGACAACGTATGCAATAGGTAGGTATTCTACATTGTTTTAATCGCGATTGAGATGGAGCGAGTTTGTAACAAAAACTAACTTTCCCCATCTTGTGATTCTGTTTTGTTATGTGATTAGACGAGTGTAGCGAACTGACGATATGTAGGTACCTACTTACTATATTGCACCGATTGTTGATCGACATGATGCTTATTAATATAAGTCTGTCGGTTGTGTGCATTATCTGCATTGCTTTACCTACTATTATCAAGAAATTTAAACAAGATTTTGTACTACATTTTTGGAGAATTTTAAGGGTAAGTACAACATATTAATAAAAAAAAACGTTAGGTAGGTTGCGTCAAAGATGTAAGGTTACTAGGGGAAGTAGCTATTTGGAAACAACAACCAACAGAGTAAAATGGTAAAAATTAAAAAGTGCATTAGTCTGCCTCTGACTGTATCTACTTAGAAGAAATCAATCAACGAGAAACTCCACAAAATTTAACTTTATAAAACTATAATCCACTAAATTGGCAACATGGAAATATGACAAAATGGCCGTCGTTTGTTGGTAGCCGAAGAGATATTTTGAAACATGAGACCAAAATCAGGTCATCTAGCTAGCTCCGTCTCGCTATCGATCCAGATTCCCCCTTTACCTGCCACTCTAGGCAAGTGGGGTGCACCCACGCCCAGGGGGTTGCAATCAATACCTGCTCTGACACCCTCATCCCCGGCGCATCTCATGGATTTAAGAGTTGCTGGATGCGGTATATTTTTGAACTTTTAAAACAGTAACCCAGCCGTTTATAATGCTAATAGAAGTGTAACAAAATTGAATTCATAAGCCTTGGGGTCTTTTCTTATACTGGTATATAACATTCTCGTGCCACAATGTTAGTTCCCGTACTTCTCCGAAACGGCTTGACCGATTGTCATGAAATTTTGTGAGCATATTGAGTAGGTCTGAGAATCGGCCAACATCTATTTTTCATACCCCTAAGTGATAAGGATGGCGTAAAGATCGGGAAAAACGAAAAGTGCTTTTTTCTGTGGGATTATTGACATTTGACAGGACAAAGTCTGTCGGGACAGCTGTACTAGCTGGTATAAATCTCAAAGTGATAGCGTTCATTTAAGATCCGAAAACTAATAAAATATTTTTTTAACTAATTATCTTCTATAATATATTTAGAACTATTCAGGAAGCTATAAAACTAAAATTTTATGTTAATTTATTTTAAAGAAATATACTTTAAAATCAAAATGTATGGTATATACATATATATTTATATTGACCGGGGAAATATAGGATACCTGACCTTGATCTCCAGTTCAGTGCGGCCATAAACCCTCCCGTGACTTTATTATAATTGGATTTAAGTGGTACTTAGATACCTACTTAGCATATGGGGTGCAAAAATGAATCATACAAGTTAAGTAGGTAGGTAAAAACAATAAAATCGTGGAAGATAACTAAATAGGCTCACAAATGTAGGTAATTTTTCTCAAGCATGGCAGTTATCCTCTTAAGCCTCAGGAGCTTAGATAATTGAAGACACTTCCACGTTAAGAAATAAAAATAAAGAAATGAAAATGAGATTTATAATATAAAAGCTGTCCCTACAGACGTAGTCCTGTTAAATTACAATTTTCCAAAATTATCTTTTTTTTTTATTTCTGATTGATAATAACGAATACACAAAAAAAGAAATAGGTAACAAAATCGGCCTAGCCATTCACGCGTGATGCCGTGACCAAGGGAAATAGAGATATTTTTTTATATATAAGAACGATTTGAGAGGACAACGTCTCTCCCGACAGACGTTGTCCTCTCAAATTTATATTTTACCATACAAAAAGCACTTTCGGGAATTCCCAACTTTTAAAATTTTCAATTTTAATTTTTTTCTTACATAAGAACCTTCTCACAATAATAAACATAACAAAAAAAGAATTAGCTAAATCGGTCTAAATTAGCTATCGGTGTGATGCCGTGACCAAGGGAAATAGGGTATAGTTGGTAGTAACTCTGCCTTCTGCGCTGTAGGTTGTGGGTTCGATCCCCACCCAGGGCAAATATTTGTGTGATGAACATAGATGTTTGTTCTGTGTCTGGGTGTTAATATGTATATTAAGTATGTATTTACAAAAAAAAAGTATATAAGTATTCTATCAGTTATCTGGTTCCCATAGTACAAGCTTTGCTTAGTTTGGGGCTAGATGGCGCTGTGTGTAAAGTCCGCCAATATTTATTATTTATTTATTTATTTATAGGTACCTAGATAAGATGTTAGTATACTTGAGCCATCTACATACCTTTATTTATTTTTGTGTAAGAGTAAGATACGAGTAATTCAAACAAAATACTTAAAGTTTGTTACATTTTGTTATATGACTAAAACGAATAAATTGTAAATCATACACTCGTAAACCGCTCATCGAAACAATAATTTCCGTATAATTAGGTAATATAATTAATCGTTTTTTTAATACTTACATAAACTTTACGAAGCTGGTGTACCAGCTGGTGGAGTACCTAAGCAATTCGAAACGCATATTATAAAAATACCTTTTTGTAATTCGTAAGAGACAGTTACTTACTCCGTACGTGGGAATAACAAGATAATTGCTTATGACATAAACCACAATGAAAACTATTAATTATTTCATCATAACGCAAAAGCCGTTCAACTTTTCCATTCCGAAGCGTAAAAGTGTAAAAAAGAAGACAATACATAATCGGCACAGTAATTAGCGGCAACACACGCGAACAGCGACGACAATACACGCATGGCTCCTATATTTACCTACCACAGTGCTATGATATGACGACTTGATATCTGTCTTATTAAATAATAATCTAGAAATACACCTAGTATCTATCATCCCGCTTCCTACTTCCTACTTATAAAAAAATGCGAAAGTTTTTAAAGTCCTATGCCTACGCACAGAGTATGTTTTGTGAGTTGGTTTGCTTGTTACTCAAACATGGCGTAACCACTGAACGGATTGAGACTCTATTTTTCCCAACTAGTAAATAGTTTATTATAACACAGAGGCTACTTTTTACCTTAGAAATGTTCTATCATGGGGCACATGTAATGTGTCAAAGTTTCCATAGAAAATTGATTGCATCTTTATCTCAAAATTTCTTTCAAAGACACTTTTAATCAGGATACATACGCGAGCAAAACCTCAAGTGAAGGCTAGGTCTTGAAAAAATAAAACATTAAGGGCCGATTTTTCAATCATCAGATAAGGGCGAACTGTTGAATAAATTTGACATATCGTATGGAAAATTGCAACTTTATTCCACAGTTAACACTTATCTGATGATTGAAAAATCGGCCCTAATACAACTTAATTATTATTGTAATGATAACAACCGTTGTCTCATAGATAAGCGATAGTTCTCTACTTACCTAATCTATAAACATTTTTTTAACCTCTTTTTACTATGTAGCAGTTATTGACAAAGGGTAACTGAAATCATCTGAATACAGATAATTGTAAATAATCATAGCATCTACAGAATCACTTTAATTAGGTACTAAATTTAAGATACGGTATGTCTACCTAGGTATCAAGGTTTTTATTAGCCTTTCCCATAGCGTTGGTCGCCGAGTGGTGCTGGCCATAGCCATTGTCGGCATGCACACGCGAAGCGGCTTCTGCGGGGATTCCATCACGAACGGGTACGGATGCCTTAGTAAAGGTGATCCCGTGGTACCAACCAAATTAATGGTAGATTTGGGAAAAGTCAGCGGTTGACTCTTCACGATTTGTCGAGTGCTCGCACCGCCGAGGAGAATGATGGGTATCGAACTTGATTTGGTCGGTCTCGGCGCTTTTGTTGACGGCTTTGACGTTGTTGTTGAAAATGTTTCAATTATGTCATGGAATATAGACTCATCTCTATTGTCCTCGCCCAGGGGTGCCACGAAGACCATCTGCTTCAGACTGTTGATATCTTGCACCAGCTTCGCGTGTTCTTTAAAAATGTCATGCTTCAACGACAAAAGGTCATCGAATCTTCGTGTTAATAATTTATTGGAATTTAATGTATTGATTGGTAATGATGAGGATCCAGCCATTATATTCCGTATTGCTGATTTCTGGGCACGCCTCTCTGAGGGAATGAATAAGTTTGTTAAAATATTAAGGTGGTATACAAATGCTGTTGAAAACCTAAGTAAATAGGTAAAAAAAAAAGAATCATCAGCTTTTTAAAATTTGCCTGACGTTGATGAGCCACCACGGGGATTTCTGGACTAACCCGGTGTAAGTACATAATAAGCTGTATGTCAGTAGGTATATAATAAGTATGAACTATTGACGGAGTACGTCCACTTCCCGTCACCATCATCAGATCTGCTCGCCGTAACAAATACCAAACATCAAAATTGTCTCCTGAGATCTGAGTTTGACTCTACAAAATAAATGGTAACCTGTCACACTCTCGTAACTTTAAACTAATGTATTATTAAGGAAAATTTATTACATTTTGATGAAAGGCTATATTTTCATAATTTTTGTGTCGTTTCTGATTCATAATGTTATGGAAAAGTTATTTTTCTTTGTTTATTTGATGATAAACTTAATTGTTTAAAAGCTTCTAACAAAAGGAAAATTATTGTCTAATTGTTGTCTAAGGGAAAATAGTTGTTATCAGTACCTACGACGTCACGTCACGTTATCAGTCTGACAATAGTGTTTCTGTTAAATGATTGGTATCTAAATATAATTACGGAATCATACAATTATGTTGTGTACCTATTACATCCTGAATTCAAACATGCCTTGATAGAGGTACTATTTAACGTTTTGATGCAATTAAAATTCTTAGTTACAATTTTCGAAAGTATATATTTATGACATGTTACCTAAATAAATATTTTTCGTTGATTGTAAAATACCAAAAAATATCTTGCTCCACATTCTTCTAACAATATAGATGCATGCATACAAATTATAGATTAATTAGACACTGTGTATAAATACTGTAATATTTATGAATTTATACTTCATTGTCTGTGGCGCTACCGAAAATCTGAGTGGTGACCATCGACTACATAGCCCAGAAGACACCGCATGCAAGGCGAACACTGTCATCCAAAACATCAGGCTTATACGGCCGATAAAAAATACCGCGCGTCAAACTTGCAGTAGTACCGACCACTTCCTTGACCCGTGCACATCTCGTCTGTTTATTCTAAAAAACCATTACCACAAGCTCAAGTTACACTGGTTATTTTCCTTGTCAAAAGTCAATAGTGTTGTACCACTACTCAATAATAGATGATCGATAAACCTACATAGTAGTAACAACAACAGTTGGATCTAACTAGTAAAACTACTTATTGCCAACTAGCTTCCGTCCGCGGCTTCGCTCGCGTTGTCACTACATTGAAGTAACCTATTTGCTATTCGCATTATAATATTATCGCTTTAGAATTAACAAATGTTGTCTTAAGTTCCCGTTCCCGTTCGCGTTCGAGTTCGCGTTCGCGTTCCCGTTCCCGTTCCCGTTCCCGTTCCCGTTCCCGTTCCCGTTCCCGTTCCCGTTCCCGTTCCCGTTCCCGTTCCCGTTCCCGTTCCCGTTCCCGTTCCCGTTCCCGTTCCCGTTCCCGTTCCCGTTCCCGTTCCCAATCCCGATCCCGATCCCGATCCCGATCCCGATCCCGATCCCGTCTTTAAAACGGTGAAGGAAAACATCGCATCGTGAGGGAACCAGTAGTTAGTATTTTTATAAGCGGCGATGGGCTTGCAACCTGTCACGTATGGACTGCTAACTACTGCAAAATGTGGGTATGTGCCAAATATAATATTTGGACGTGCCTCTGACAACAACTCGACAACTCATCATGCTCATGCTATCGACAACTCATGACAACACTTCCCATCCCTAGTAAATCACGTCATCTTGAATCGGCTAATCAGAATGCATTTTTTCCCACTCCCCCCGTACCTCATACCTCACTGACTTGACAGAGTTGTTTGTTTGAAGAAATTAAGCCATTAGGCGTCTATTAGGCTATGTAGTCGATGGTGGTGACTGTGTGACCAATTTTACTGTTAATGTCATTATTATGGTATAATGTCATTAAAAGAAACATTATGAACTTATTATTTCATTCTTTCTTTCTTTCTTCTTTTTTTTCCGTGTAATTTTCTCGTAACATTTTAAAATTCAAATTGAAATAAGAACGCGCTCCTACACTAAGCGCCGCTTACATTAAGGCTCTCCCAGTCGACGATTATTTTTGTTCGAAATGAAAAAAGAAATACTTCTGAACAAGCCACATCTCCTATTTTATAATGTATAGTATATGTGAATAAAGATGTACCCATCTTTAATCACTTCGATAAATAATCCTACCGACCGCTGCAATGACGACAAACACACGTCGGCGCGTGGTCTGCCTTAGCTTTTCGAATAAATTAATGATATAAATTATGTATAATTACTTATCAAAAATCTATTCTAATAAAAATCTAGATCTACATATTACCTATCTTTAACAATAAATCACAAGTTGATTTTAATAGTAGGTATATAAAATATTTCAATCATAAATTCTAAAACGTATCATTTTGAAATAATATCTTTATCGTGAAAAGTTTCTGCTATTATGTTTTCAGCTTAATAGAAATCTAGGTAGGAACCTGAAGTAATATACTTATAAAAATAGGAGATGTGGCTTGTTCAGAAGTATTTCTTTTTTCGTTTCGAAAAAGAGTAATCGTCGACTGGGAGCCTCTTAACTGCCCAAAATGCAGTTACGAGTAGATCACGCCGTCACTGGTTAGTGGTACGTTGAAAATCTTACCTTCGTTATAGGCTCTGCCAAACCTATCAGTTTTGAACTTAGTGGCGTATTCGTAACAGTTTATCTGGAAAACAAAAAAATATTAAAACGCACTTTATCCCATACGATTAACTTGATGCCTACTTATTATCCCATATAAATTTAATCTATGACAAACTAAATAAATAAAACTGTATCTATACCCCAAGTGCGTAGACATACTCTGAGATCTTAAGGCGCTTAGATCCTTGAAGATTTTTGGGGGATAGTCAGAGACACGTCCAAATATTGTTTTGCAAAACATCCACATTCTGCAGTAGTCAGCATTCCATTCGTAACAGGTTGCAATCCTATCGACGCTTATATGAATTATAACTAGTTTCCTTCACCATTTGAGCACGTGTTTTAATGAGCATATAATTTTCAAACAGAAAAATCATTGATGCACGTCAATAGTCGAGGTTACTTTCCTTGTGAGGAATTACTTAGTTACTATCTCATTATTACACTCTGTCACAACATTACATGAAAGTTTTTTGTGTAGGTGTATTTTGTTCGAAAAGTTGTCCAAACATTATATTTGGCACATGCCCACATTTTGCAGTAGTTAGCATTCCATACGTGACAGGTTGCAAGCCCATCGCCGCTTATAAGAACACTAACTGCGAAAGTGACAACGCCATACTAGTTTGTATATATATCCGAGCGTGGCGGCCGGTGTGATGAGAGGTCGATTGCCACTGCGGGACAGATAGCATAGCCTGCAGAAATGTTAGGTATATATTTTTGTTCCGGGCAGTAATGACTGCCGGCAACCGTGCCAACTAACTCTGTCATGCTACAACCAGTTGTTAGTACTTACAGTCACGGAGTGGTGCGCTGGGCGTCATCACACCCATTTCCTCACCACTCCTCTTCATCATCACTCCGTGACGGTAACTGCATGCGTGCAGGGATGTGTGAAAGCGTGTAGGTACTTATCCAGACGTGTGAGATAACCAATTTAGCTCCCTAACTCACTAGCCTCAAAGGTTTGCTGGTAGAAAACTCTTTTAGGGTTAAGCTCGCCTTTGTACATATTCTTTTTTATGTCATAATTAATGTTGTTTTGTTATAATATAAAGTTCTTATTAAAGCGATGGTCGCCGTTGCGTAGATGCAGGAGTTGATGTTGAAGGTCCAAAAATCCCCGAAAAAGAAGAGTTGCGATGTAAAATAAATCCCACCAAAAACATAAATGTGAAAGAAAGCAGAGTACTTAAGACGCTGCCAGTCGACGATTATTTTTGTTCGAAACGAAAAAAGAAATACTTGTGAAAAAGCCACATCTCCTATTTTATAATGTATAGTATATGTGAATAAAGATGTACCCATCTTTAATCACTTCGATAAATAATCCTACCGACCGCTGCAATGATGACAAACACACGTCCGCGCGTGGTCCGCCTTAGCTTTTCGAATAAATTAATGATATAAATTATGTATAATTACTTATCAAAAATCTATCCTAATAGAAATCTAGATCTACATATTACCTATCTTTAACAATAAATCACAAGTTGATTTTAATAGTAGGTATATAAAATATTTCGATCATAAATTCTAAAACGTATCATTTTGAAATAATATTTTTATCGTGAAAAGTTTCTGCTATTATGTTTTCAGCTTAATAGAAATCTAGGTAGGAACCTGAAGTAATATACTTATAAAAATAGGAGATGTGGCTTGTTCAGAAGTATTTCTTTTTTCGTTTCGAAAAAGAGCAATCAGCGACTGGCAGCCTCTTAACAAGTATACCTAACTTGCAAGATAAGTAGGAACCTACTAAGTGATATCTAACTGGATAACAAGTTCTTTCATAGTTCCTTATATCATAACGTCACTTTAAAAGAACTTGGTATCCAGTCCTATCTGTTGGGTGGACTAGCGGTTCAAAGCCACACCTGTGTAGATCAGCCATCGAAACATTGCTTTGTGTCGGTGCTTTTGAACGTCCCTTTTAATAAATAAATAAAAATAATTCTCAAATACTAATTCAGAATCTATACATTTTACGATTTTTCAAAGATGTCTGATGTTGTGACCAGCCATCCTGGGCAGTCTTCAATCGTCCTCTTCAATCCTATCTGGCACAATGAATTAAAACGTATTATCCACCGTCTAGTGGCCGCAGTGACTAAATAGACCTAACTAGTCTAGTATGTACCTAACTAGATTAAAACATTACCTACATATATGTTGGTAATGATCGAACTCAACAGCCAGTTTATCATTAGCGCCCGCGCTTTCACACCTATGACATTACAACAATGGAGCGTTATGTGTTGCATTAGACTTTAGAGAACTAGTAAACACATTTTTTTTGTAGTGCCATATAGCTGTTTCAACGTTCTGAAGTATCCGAGTATCTGAGTGACACAAAACAAATTACCAAAATTTCTTAAAACAGGATAATGTAGAGTCGCCTACGTCACTTCCGTTTGAGGATGCGATATATTATACATAATGAGGACCATACCAAATAAATGTACCAACTTACTTTACCCATCCCCTCCATGCTGCACTTCCCCTTTCGATTATATTGATGGTTAGATACGCTGTATAGTGTAAGTACTTACAGTTGTTTCCACGAAAATGCTCGTATCTCTAATCCTATTCAATCTAATAAAATTATAGCATGGTATCTATGTCTACCATCCTTTCAGAATTTTGATTGCGTGAAATCCTAAATCTTTATAGGTGATTAGGTACCTACATAATAAAACTTACTTAGCTTTTTACAGGTAGATTATCTAACTAAAAACTTTTACGGTGAAATAGTCTCAAGCGGAAGTTCAGAGGTAGGGTATGTGAGCCCGTTCGCCGGCCCCTTTCTGTTTTCGGCCTTTACGCGTTCTCGGTGCCGTAAAATTGAGATACTATCGTTTTCACATACTATTTTCAAACAAAATATTTAATCGGACATCTGAAAATGTTAACCTTATATCTGATAATACTTTTAGTCGCGAAACATCTACGAGTGATTTATAGCGAATTGTTTAGTTTGACGACGGGTGTCGGAAGTCACGCCACGTGCAAAAAGTAAAAAAAAATTAGTGCCGCGCGTTTCACTCCAAGGTAAGTATTGCGTTGTTCTTCAAACTAAATAATGGCAATAGGTATGTAATTCACTTCAAATATGACGTATTATCATACTCGTAATATGATTTTTGTGATATGATAAACAAAACCACTGTAATTTTAGGGGCCGGTATCTAAAATCTAAATTTTTAAAAAAGTTTGGTTTTCGGCCTAGGGGCCGATATGTGCTATATCAAGTCTTCTACGCTTTTGTCTTGTTTATTTATTTGGTTAAGGATATATCTGAAGATTCTTTCTATTACCATTGTACTTAATGTGAGTAATCTAGCCATTAATTTTCGGCCGTCAAATTACGTGGTATTCAGTTAAAAATTGATCTTATAAATGACCATTTTCGGGGTGGCCGAAAATCTCATCATAGATAAAATGGTACCGTAGTTTTCGGCATGACCTATAATTGTATGGAGAACATGGTGGTCGAAAATTGAATGTCACTGTTAGTTTTCGTCTACAAGTTTCTAATAACATTTTAAACATTTTATTCTGCAGATTAATCTAAAGTTAGTTATTTTGATTAAGCGTTACATTCAACCGACTTTATAAAAAAGGAGGTTCTCTTTTCAACGCGTATATATTATATGTTTTTATTGCTTTTTTAGGGTTTCATAGTCTACAATGTTGCTTCTGGGGCTTGGCGAAGAAAAGATAGATAAAAGAAAAGATACAATTGAAATGCGCCTTCTGTGAAGTCATTTTAATAAGCGACACAGAAGAAGATACGGAGAAGAATCTTGGCTGTAATTTTTGCACTAATTTAAGATAAACTGACTTGGTAGGACTGAAATATGAAGATGTTCAGGACAAATAATTTAAACGAAATGTTTGTTATACTGATTTCTGATCGCAAAATGTAAATTTCGTTCGTAAAAATGTGGTTGATTTTGAAATAGGTGTATAGATAATACATTTATTATAGCTTAATAAATCATTACGATTAATATTGGGTAGTCAAACCCAAAGACTTATCATCTTCCTGCCCTCATCTTACTTAAGTGGGGTCGGCACAATATGTGTACTTCTTCCATTTCCCTCTATCAGCCGTCATCTTATCACTCACTCCTTTCTTACCTATGTCATCTTTCACACAGTCCATCATCTTTTTTTTGGCCAACCCCTACGTCTACATCCATCCATCTTTATTCATAATATTTCTTCCTCCTTATCTTTTCTGCCTCAGGTGCTACTTTTTTTTCAAGCATCTCTGATTATTATCCATCCTGATCTTATCCATCCTCGTCAATCTTCTTTCCGACACTCTCCAATTTCATTTGCCATTTTCCCAGTCTCAGTTGCGACCGTTCTCCTACAAGAACAATGTCGTCGGCGAACAACATGCACCAGGGTGCCTCCTCCTGTATTTGCGATGTCAGTGCATCCATTTCCAGGAGAAACAAATAACAGCTTAAAGCCGATCTCTGGTGCAAGCCTACAACCACATTGAACTTGTCCGTAACGCCAGCTTCAGACCGGACATATGTACCGAGCCTCGGCTGTACATGGCCCGTATAAGCTGCAGGTCCTTTCCAGGTACTCCTTTCTTTTTCATAAAAGCCCACCACAAAACCTCACGGGGTACCCTGTCGTATGTGTTGATCTTCGCCAGGTCAGCACGTGCAAGTTCATATGTGCACACTGTGCACTCCTGTACTTTTCGCACAGTTTTCGAAGTGCAAATACGGCGTCTGTTCCCGAAACCCGAACTGGCTCTGCAATATCTCACTCTCGTCTCTCATTCATCTCGCAATCACTTTCTCCTAGATTTTCATATAGTATGTGACATGAGCTTTATATCTCTGTAGTTATTGAAGTCCTTTACGTCCCCTTTGTTTTTGAAAATGGGCACTAGCTAACTATTACACCACTCGTCCGTAATCGCCTCATCATGCAACAACTTGTTAAAGAACAAAGTCAGCCACTTCCATCCATCTGCTTTTAAAAACGTCCATACTTCCACAGGACGTAGGTAAGGTATATCATCTGGTCCAACTACTTTCCTATTCTTCATATCTTGCACTGTTTTTTTTACCTTTATCCATACTAATCTCGTTTACAACAGAGAATAACGAAGAATAACTATTTTAATTAGAGAGACAAAATGTTTCTAAAATGTTAATTTTTATTAGATTACTTGAATAATTTTGTTTGTGATTTTTAATAGCATTTGGATTTACAATAAAAGAATATTTAACATACAAATAAAGCGTTTTTATATTATTATATACTTATAAATTCATTTAAAAACCATCACAATGCAGTGGCCGAAAACTGAAAACCCTATGGCCGAAAACATAATTTTGGGGCCGAAAACTGAATTTTTGGCATTTTTCCGGATTTAAATTAATATAAAAATAACTAATAGCTTTATATACCTTATTGTATTTTTTAATCAAATTTGATTATATAGGCTATCATATGACATCATTAGAACAGGCATATTAAAGTTGCAACTATTTTTTATGATGTCCTAAAGTTGGAGGGAGCACTAAAAGGCCGATATCCGGCACATCGACCCTACCTAGTCTACGTTACCTCTTTATGCTATCATTATAACTCTCAGGTTTTATTTATTTTTGTAAAACCGTTAATATATTTTTGAAAAAAGTTTATTTAATACTTTTTTTATTTATGTACCCAATTTAATTATGTAGGGTACTTACATTTTGAAATATTTGACATAATATTACTTGTGTCTTATCTCTAAATATATATTTTCTGGTAGTACCAGGGCCTACGCGCTAGCGAGAGATACCTAGTAGCCAAATTATAGCTCACCTGTGACGTCGGTACATACTGCCTGTTTTGGGTGAAGAAGTTAATGTCAAGAGTCCCTGTCACGAGTAGAAGACCGGAGGCCCGCCACAGTACCGTCCACAACCACATCTTCACTGAACTACTAAGCGCTTTGCGTTCTATCGAGCTACGACACCCCACTACTTGGGGATGACTGCACTATACTTTACTCTAATTGCAACAATGTAATTTAACTTCCTTATGTCAGCGTATGCGGTAATTGCATCGCAATTACAGAAATCTTAATTAGGTAAATACTTTTTTACGATCTTGTCGACAAGTTAGGCTTTATTTTCTTTGTTTATAGGTAATAATTAAATAAATCCAGTGTATATTGATCAGTTATAAAATTGGTTGTTGGATTAGGAAGTACCATTCAGACGTTTTACGATGTCCCGATGACCCGGAAGTCATTTAAATTTTTCCGGGTTATTGACAAGTTCTGACAAAAAGCCTGTACCTACTGCGCGAGCCCGATCCAACCAGACAATTCCTATTATTTCATTGTATTTGAATATGTCAACAAGTCCTCATAAGAAATTCTCAAAAAGCTTTCTGAATTTTTTGTTCCTTGTGAATCGGATGGAATGTTACCTAATGATTGGTGTACATACAATAATAATATTAGTAGGTATTAAAAAATCTATTATTGTGGGAAAAAATCATTTAATTTCTACACAGAGACGTTAATTATTTATAAACATTTAGTATGAACTGTAATAATAATGCCTACTTGACTAATTATGTAGTAAAAATAACATTTAAATAGTGAAAAATACAGAAAAGTAACAATTAAATAATAAAAAAACACAGATCACGGTATGGTATCTTTATTACAAATGGTATTTTAAATGATACCCAAGTAGGTAGTGATGTACACAAAATAACAAAAATATAAAAGAACACTACACATTTAACAGAGATGTTATTATCATTCTTAGACATCTATGAAGCAAACCTGGTTCATAATCTCGCATTTACTCGCCACGCAAATCAATACCGTAGTTATTGTATACATTAAAATTCTTGAAAATAAATTTTAATTTCAGGTTAATAATATTAATTTAATAATATCAACCCCTATTATTCAACGTATCGAAATCATAAACATCTTTCGAGTAACAAAACTAGTTAGCACGCAGCGAGCTCCAGCGCCGATACTGCAAAAACGTCAATTAATTAATTAATTAGGAATGTGCTCCTATTTTTCAATATAATATCTTGTAGCAATATAAACTAGACAGATGGATGATAAGTTCTAACACAAAATAAATTTCAAAAATGTTCTAGCCCTAATTTATTATTCATTTTAATGAATAATACAAATTACTTTTTTTTTAGGTGTTACTTATTATCGAATTTACAGTTAAAGAACTAGTTTAAGGCCCAGAATACCCCGAAACGCTATCTAAATTTTTTATCAAATATTGTTTTATACTCAGAAACAACATTAGTTTATATTTTCCTAAGTCAGTATTTTTGAAAACCACGGTGCCAACGGCGGAGTGCAAGTATTTTTTTGTTAAAATTAAAACAATTTATGTCGGGAATTCACGCGCTGAGGTGTTTATTTTAGGGTATTCTGGGTCCAAGTAGATATGAAAACCACCACACACTTTAAGGATTCCATTTCTAAGAAAGAAGGAATGCTAAATATGAAACCAGATACGTAACTTATATTCTATGAATTTAACTTTTATTATTATAATAAAATATTGTAATAAATAATATACGAAGAGTATAAAAGCAAAGTTAAATTGTGCATATATATTTTTTTACAGATAACAAACAGTCCTTGTCTTTTTAAATATAGCACCATAGATTGTTAAGGCGCAAAAACGCTTTAATTCCCTTCAAATCGTTTGATAATTTTAAGATTGGATGCAAATTGGACAATATCCATAGGTATGTTGACATGGGCACATGTTTATCACTTAGGTTGGCTGGTAGAAAATATCTCGACAATAAGCCTGCCTTTTGCATCCCATTTTTGTAATAAAGTGTGAATAAAAGCTGTAAGGAATTTTTACATTTCAACATTAAAAAATACCTATAGCTAGTATATTCTAGAAAACGCAGATTTGCACCAGATAACTGAAAAATAACTCGACAGCATATTTAAAAATCAGCTTGAACGTACTGATGTATTTGTGTGGGATCTTTATCATCATCATGTATTGTGATTATTGGGTATGTTTTTATAATAAAACATTATGCATTATATTGTTGCAATGCTGTAAATTATCCATTTTCATACAGGAGAGCAGCCTGTGACTCACAAAATTTAATAATATCCAAAAATAGGTTTTATAATAGGATGGTATGAATAATTGATTGCATCATATTGCAATCAGCTGCCAGCTTACAGATAAATATGTTTTACCACAGTAATAAAAAAAACTTTATTTCTGAACATTTGCTTTTCTAGGATTTATTAGTAGAAATCTTTGCTTCTATACTCCTCATGCGATATTATTACAGGAAATAACTGGAAATTAAATATTTTTGTACAAATTATAAACATCACTACATTAATAATTGAGCTAAATATTATGTTTCATTCAAAATGACGAAATCGTTTTCAATATAATTTTAGCATTGATGTTGTTGATGTAATACATTACAGATGTAATTACAATTAGCTTGCAACTAAAAATTATATTATAAATTCTTATTACTGTATCAATGGTGTCTACGAACCATTTTATTCAAATAAATTCGATGTTTCCGATAAATAGTTACTCCAGCAATACTAGATAGTTCTAATCAGTATGAGATGATATTTGAAGCACAGCTATTTCGTATTTTGAATATAACACACAAAAGCAGGAATATAAAAATAACTAAAATTAAGAAAAATACACATTGAAATGGTAAAAAGTATTAAAATGTATTCACAGGAAATAACAGGTCAAATGTAAGCAGAACGATTATAAAGGTAATTAATGATTCCTAATTCATCAAAATAAACAAACATGTATGTTGCGGTAAAAATGCTTACTTTCAGATAATTATGCACTGTGTTTCATTTGTTTTCAGGTGGCTTATTACTGTGACATAAGAAAAGCCTGTATTTTTCAACAATCTTGAATTACTACGAAAATACTATTTGTATCGTGAAAATATGTACGTTTTGTACTAAATATGTTTTTATTGCTGTGATATATTCACAGCGCTATCGTTACATTGCAGAGCGGCGCGAGACCAATGTCTAATCGCAAATAAATAAAGAACGTAGGTACAACTAACACTACGACAACTAGGTCTAATTATATCAATAAAAAAATTAACACCAATAATATACTTAAATTTACTTTAACATTAACATATATACTTACTGGTAAAACTATTCTCCCAACGAATAAGTTTTTAGTCGACATTAATTTGGGCGCAATAGAATAACCTTAGGGCAATACCTGAAGGCAGACGGCAAGATAGAATAATCAATAAACAGAATACTCGTAAGTTCTAATAATCATTATATTATTATTATAAAAGGTATTAATGTAGTATTGAATACTTCTACGTTATGTACATAAGCGCTCAGTTATAACTGTATAAAAAAATATTTGTTGTGAAATAAATATGTAGCCATTTCAATTGCAAATAAATATATCTGGTGTATTAAGACTACTCCCGGAAACTGAAAACACAAATACTTTTACCGACCGATCTGCTGTCGGAAAGAAAATTTGCTTTTATCTGGAGAATAGGACTTACGACTCAGTCTGCCTGCGAGCTTAAAACATGAAAAAAAAAAACAATAGTTATAGTTATGACTGTTTTAGTATATAATCAATCGTATTTCACTTTCAATACTTTCGTGAGTTGTACTACACATTATTACAACAACGGGAAATTACTCACGTAAATGATAAATTGTCTACGCACTGTGCAAGACGGCAATGCGATCAGGGTAGCGCGCGCGTTTAATGGTCCACTCACCCTGAAGAAAATTCTCTAGATGAATCGAAACATTGTCGGTGTCCTCATTGACAATTTATCATTTACGTGAGTAATTTCCCGTTGTTTTAATAATGTATAATCAATCGTATTTTTGTTTTTTTCAGACATTTACTGTATTTGGTTTTGGCTTTTCGACGCGACGCGTATAAGGCAGACATTTGATATTTTTTTATATTACTACTTTGAACTAATGTTTTTTTTATATGACGACAGCTGACGATTAAAACTTAAACGAACATCGTAGATTCTCCCGAGTCAAAAGTTATACTAATTGCAAATCTCGATTCGCAGCAAAATAACCTCAAAATGGCGGCGCTTCCCCCTCCACCGCGCGCCATTCTCGCTTATCATAATGAATTATTGGAACCTTTAGTGGAATAATTTAATTTTGGATGTAAAGGATATATTCGAAACTACAATGCCAAACTGTATCCTGATTTCGTTATGATTAGGTTTTTTGGATTGCCTTCGTATGGTAACAAATTCAAAGACGTATTCACGTCAAAATATTATTTTAATTCAGTAATCGGCAATTTGGTAAATTACTAATTTTGTATAGACGTGTTGGCCGAGTGGGAAGTACCCCGACTTTCAATCTGAAGGTCGTGGGTTCGAATCCCGGGGCGTGCATCAAAGGATTTTTCTGTTCGAAAAATTTATATGCGCATCAAAAACACGTACTCAAAACGATGAAGGAAAACATCGTGAGGAAACCAGCTTATAAGCGTCGATGCGCTTGCAACATGTCACGTATGGAATGCTAACTACTGCAAAATGTGGGCATGTGCCAAATATAATGTTTGGACGTACCTCTGACTACCCCCACTAGACATCATCAAAGGATCCAAGTGTCTGGAGATCTGAGAGGATGTCTACTGTACTTGGGGAGTATAGTGATCCTATTTATTTATTTTATTTTTATTTTTTCTAATTTTGTTTAAATTTTTAACAGTGATAAACGATTGCATCTGAGCATACGTTTCAGTTTTCGGGAGGAGTTTTAATACACCCTGTAAAATGTAAATAATATTTAGGCTGCGCAACCATTTTCCATGGCTAATTAAATCAATGATATCACAACATCTAACGTTGCATTAAAGTGTGGATATAAATATTAATGTGGTACTTTGCGGCATACTACAAGCATATACGCACAATCTACTGCGTTACCTTAAATATACGACAATGAGAAGCGATTACATACATTCTACTGGTTGAATAATCATGAATTATTTTGGTATAATGAAACAATCGACTAAGTCTTAATTTTTTTTTGTTACCTACATTGAGTAACATCGTAAGGGCCCTCGGGAGGTCAGAAGCCATCTCTTAAACGGGCAGTCTAGCAATAGAACCGTCTTCGTCCTAATCACTCATATGTCTTCTTCGTGAAGAACGATTATTCCTTAAGTTACAATAACTATACCAAAGCCTATCATATTTTGATGAGGTACATTCGTTAATTTTCAAGTCCTGTATGTAATATACATTCCAAGTTACAATACAGAAATATTGCCACATCGATTATACACCGAACTTTCTTTGGTCTGTTTAAAGCACGCGCCCTGTCATCTATAACCGCAACTCAAAAAACTTATAAAAAAAAATACTTTCTACGATTAATAACAAGAAAAATAATCGAAATGCCTATTACTGACAATAGCTAGACAGGAAAGTCAACGCAAGTCGGCAAGTAAACAGGGCAGAGCTTCTCGCACTCCATTTGAACTTATAGAAGACTCCATGTGGACCAATAGAAGGCGTCTGCGCAATCTGCGCATTGCCGAAGCCCCTCCCCTTTTCTTCTGTCTCGCTCACTCGGCACGTGCAGAGGGTAAGTGCGTTTCGCACATTTACAGCCGCCGGTTAATCTCTTATACACGAGCGCAAACTTTCCAAAGACATGACTGCTAAGTGCTTACTCCTACAGCAAGAACTCGGAATTGTTACACATAGTGTGCCTCTACGGCATTGCTCGTAATAATTTGAGTGATACAAGGCGCTCCTATTAAGATCCTGAACATCTGGACAGATTAAGATGGGTATCTCTGAACGACAGATTCCATAGCCCTTAAACTCTTGCAACTTCTTGACTTTAGGTGGTTAAACCGCGAAATGTTTTAAATGCGATATAGCTGTCATTTTTAATATAAGCTACATTACTTACTTAATATGCAAGTGGCATTCGTTTTACATGGTTACAGTAAATGTATGCAAAACATTATCTGAGAATAACAACGACTTCCGTGTCCAAACGCTCCTCGCCTCATATGAAAACTCTCCTTTCTCGTTATATATTGGCGTTATAATAATAATGTATTTTCAGTTCTGTACTGAATACTAGTAATTTCAACTAAACCAACGATACAAAAACGCTAAGATAATAAATTACACGAGCGCTGGCTTTAAACGGACTAAAATAAATGCGGTGTATACCCAGTGCTCCCTAGACACATCATCTCGTTAAAACAATATTCGAACGACACGTGATAGCTTTCAATATCACCGGCTTCGTAAGCTTGGGCAGTGATAAAGTTCCTAGGGAACTAGATATGACCCTACATAGTCGTACGAGTGAGTGTATACACACATCACTATAGGTAGTGAATAAGTATAATTATGCAGGTATAAATTACTAGAAAGCCTTAAATTCTAAGATTTCCGTGTGTTTGGAATGTACACCATCATAGGAGCCAGTCACTGCGTTGTGGTCGCGGCAAACGCCCTCTGGAACAAATCATCTATAATTTAATAATAGTGTTGCTTCGGATAGGCTAATAACTTTTATTTAATTGGTCTCGTAGTTTTTAGTGTTCCGTTCCCAAAGGGACTCTATTACTAAGACTCAGCTGTGCCTCTGTATGTCTGCCACCAGGCTGTATCTCATGAACATCAAACAAAATCATCTCGTGATAGCTAGACAGTTGAAATTTTCACAGATGATGTATATCTGTTGCCGCTATAACAACAAATACAAAAACAAAAATATACCCATACAACAAACGTGATTTTTTGCCGTTTTTTATAGATAACGGTACGGAACCCTTTGTGCGCGTGTCGGACTCGCACATGGCCGGTTTTTTTTTCATTACAAACAAAAATAAATCTCTTTTAATATTAGCATAGACAAGATCCGTGTCGGCCTAGCGGGAGGTGATTCGGCTTTAATTCAGAAGGACGAGAATCGAATTTATAAGCGCATGACGTGCTCAAAACTAAGATGGAAACCAGTTTGTATTTTTGTACCACCAACGTATATAATGCTAACTAATGCGTGATGTGAGCATGTGCCAAATTTTGTTTGGACGAATATAAATTAGGCACAAAAATCTAATTAGTACACGGTCATTACGATTTTTTTGACTAATATGCAAAACAAGTAATCGATCGAGTATTTACCAAAGAATCTAAGATTTTCAGCATTCCTGTAAAGTTGCAGATTAGGTTTTCATTATTTGTGAGAGTATAATTATGATGATTATAAAACAACCAGTTCAATTATCTAACTTCCATATTCTAGCCAAAGTCATCAAAAACTGTGAAAATGTTCTAATTACGAAAAATAATAACGTTCTAATACATCTAATTAATGTCATAAAATACAAAAAAAAACCGGCCAAGTGCGAGTCGGACTCGCGCACGAAGGGTTCCGTACCATTATCGATCAAAATCGGCAAAAAAACACGTTTGTTGTATGGGAGGCCCACTTAAATGTTTATTTTATTCTGTTTTTAGTATTTGTTGTTATAGCAGCAACAGAAATACATAATCTGTGAAAATTTCAACTGTCTAGCTATCACGGTTTATGAGATACAGCCCTGTGACAGACAGACGGACAGACGGACAGACGGACAGACGGACAGACGGACAGCGAAGTCTTAGTAATAGGGTCCCGTTTTTACCCATTGGGTACGGAACCCTAAAAAACAAGCAGTGCGGTGCATGCATGCATGCATGACTGCGCAAGAAATAAAACAAATGCTACAGCATAACAAAAAAAAAATACAAATGCGTTGTGCAATATTTAGCCATAATCTAGAAATAAAAACATAAAACTAAGCCATAATTCGCACGAGCATGCAAACAATTATAAAAAGAAAAGACAGATTGAAATAGCATAATGATAATGAATGCGTAGGTAGAATAGTCGCTTAAGCAATACAATTAAAATGCAAATATGTTCATGCAAGCACATATGACAATGCTGTCAAGAATAATAAATCACTCAACTATCATAATAATTGGATGCCTTAGTTCTGAAGTTAATTAAGTCTACATAGCTTTTGACGTTTTCATATTAAGTTCAAAATGTTCTGTTTTTCTATATCGATTGGTTCATTCCTTGTTTTTCTAACAAGTGGCTAAATGTGTTTTCCCACTCCTCGTTGTTTTTGTTGAAACAACAAAACAAACAAAAACCCCTCGTTTACATAATGTTGCAATGAATTTTAATAATTTTCTATAACAGCTATATATTGATAGATACTATAATTTCAATGCAAATATATAATCGCAAAGTCGCCATATTTACCGGATAATTAAATTTACTTTTTATAAAATATACAACCAAAAAAACAGCAAATGCAATTAGCGACTTTCAGAACTAGTCTATCCAATTACCGTCTGCGTTCTATCTTGACAATTGACATGCCATTTTTTTATGATTGTAGTGTTGGTTCATGTATCGTATCGAGCACGCAAAGCGCTTACACTCTGATATCAATCGTACTATCCAACGAATATAAATTATAAATGCGAAATTATGTAAGGATGTTTGTATTTTTATCAAACGTTACGGTTGAATTCAACTTTGGTTTGTGTGAAACATGGAATAAATATAGTTGGTGGCCTATTACATAACGAAACATAAAAGCTACTACGATTAAAATAAAAGCATACTACGAATACAACTACAACTTTCTACTAACTAATAAAATTAAAAAATCAATGTGTGCCGTGTCGGCCTAGACTTTTCAATCCGATTCAAAATATTTTTCTGTTCGAATAATTTATGGGCGCTGCTTAAAACGTGCTTAAAACGATGATGGAAAACATCATAAAGAAAACCACGGCTTAGTCAGCTGCGAATGTATTGACAATGTTTTTGCTGTGGATAAGGCAAAGCTGAGAGGAGTATAGGTGCTGCAAGCATACTACATCTAAAACATGTCCTAAGTATTATACTGCTTCCATTATGTAAGTAGAGAGTTCCTTGGCGCTGTATTAAATCACCTAGAAAGTATGTTAAAAGATACCTTACTAACTTAAAAGTTATAGGATGTAGTCATATAAAATAACTCATTCACACATTATTTATTTCCACCTGTCTAAGGTTATGTCATAGATATCCTAGGCATATTCGCTGCGAGTTATTTGTAATGCTGCATGGCTTAAACTCCAAATTGTTAAGAGCACTGAAGATAAAAAAAGCATTGAAACTGCCTTTTTTTCTTAAAGTTGCTGGTGTGTGTAGAAGTTTACCAATTAACCTCTAAAGCGGTGAAAAAAAACATTAGGGAACCTACAAATTTTGAATTCAGAGAGGAGTCATTTTATCCTGCTTGTCGATTAAACTAGGTAAAACTTCGGTCAACACCTTGCTTCTACGCGCATGCGCTATCTTCTATTTCGTATATCTATCTCGCTCGATTTCGTGTATCGACGAGGAATCGTATTATTACAACAAAAACCTAGTGGTAATAATAAGCTTAACCACGGACATCAGATTGTCGATTCTAATTTATATACACAATTTCTTAGTGTATCTTTGCTCAAAATACTCAAACCCTAATCTCATTACAGTGATGAACTCGTTTTTTTTTGACATTTCACACAGGGCCATCTAGCCCCAAACTAAGCAAAGCTTGTACTATGGGAACCAGATAACAGATAGAATACTTATATAATTTGTTTGCTGTAAATACATACTTATTATACATGTTAACACCCAGACACAGAACAAACATCTATGTTTATCACACAAACGTTTATCCCGGGTGGGGATCGAACCCACAACCTACAGCGCAGAAGGCAGAGCTACTACCAACTGAACTGTGCGGCCAGTCGTTACAGAGTAGTTAAAGGCCAAATTCGTTATTTATAATAACAGTCACTAATGTGAACTCTATTTAGACTCGTAAAATTCTAAATGTAACTTTAAATTTTAGAGTCACCATACCCTGCGAGTATGATTAAAAAAAACACAATTATTAAAAAAGAATATTCCTTGATATTTTTTATTTTCTTCTGCTGTGACACAGTCGCTTGAAAAGTAGTTATTTTTGAGAAAGGGCTGGTTTGATTTCAATGTGTTTTCTTTATTTTGTAAGTAATAGGATGGTAGGATGACTCTTTAAGTTGTATATAATATAGATCTTATCTACGAGGGATTAGTAGAATTAGTAGTTAAAAAAAAACTTAAATATTACAATCTGACGAAACATTTTAGAATTGGTTATAAAACGAAGATACTTACAGGGTAGTTTTAATAAGTTTTAGTTGTTTTAAGTTTATTATATCAACTTATCTAGTTACAGCAGTCCGCCCCGGCTTCGCATGGGTGTACTCATGAAGATTATAGGCAATTTTTTGATACCTTAGGTTACATTATTGCAATTTTTGTGTAGATCTCTAATTTTTTGTTAGTAAAATATAGCCTATATTACTCGCTGATAATGTAGCTTTTGATGATTGAAAGAACTTTTTAAATTGGTCCCGAGTTTTTAGTTTATCTAGTACAGCTATACTCAACCTGCGGCCCGCGGGCCGCATGCGGCCCGCCGGACCTTTTTGATTGGCCCACTTGAAGTTTCTATGCTCCATTCTATTTTAAATTTCGCGCCTATCAGAGAACGAGTGATTCGGCAACTCTAATAAATGAATTTCAAAAAAGGTTCCAAGATCTAAGACAAATAAAAAAATGTTTGTTGCTTATAGAAAATCCATGGCATTTAGAAACAACTACTATCACAGAGTTCAGGCTTCAGTTTTAAGTTGTAATTACGCGGAGTTGTTTGATGAATTTATTGATTTTAAAAACGACAACAACCTAGAAGTCGTGTTTAAAGAAAAAAGGGAGAACAGAGAATATGTCGAGTTTTGGAGCATTGTTCCCCAAAAATATAAAAACGTACAAAGATGTGCTCAAATCTTACTAGCATTCTTTGGGTCTAATTATGTGTGCGAATCTTCTTTTTCTAAAATGAAATATACAAAGAATGTATACAGAAATAAACTCACAGATTCTCATCTGGATGATGTAATAAGAGTAGCATGTAGCAACAAGCCAGATCTTGATAAAATTGTGAAAAAGTGTTCACAGTATCAAATATCGCATTAAAATATAGTTTTTTCCATTTTCTTCTCATCAATAAAGTAAATACATCGTTACCTTTGATTCATGTTTTATTTATGACCTAATAATTTCTCGCTTGCGGCCCGGGATCCCATGACCGAAACGTTATTTGGCCCTAGTAAAAAAAAGGTTGAGTATGGCTGATCTAGTACAACTAAAAATACCTAAATAAACAAAATACCTTTACTTAATACCTTTACAATAATAGTGTAGAAAACCTGGAAACGGAATTAGAAGAATGCTATTACCTTATTTGTTGGGAGCAGGCGCCTTCGCCGGCTGGGCGGTTATTGTAATCTCATCATTGATTTTCAGTCCTTTAGGAGCATTGCTCTTAGTTTTGGCGGGTGTGTTCTTATCCATGACGCGCTTGGCGACAACACTATGCGCTGAGTACACATGGTTCTCAAACAGCTTGTACATGCCGAATGTGGCAGTGCAAACGGTGCATTTGTAGGACAGGTGGGCGGGCTTCAGCGTCAAATTGTGATCCCTGGCCACGTGGTTGAGCAACTTCCATTGGTACACCTGGAAATTACAAGTTCGTGTCATCAAAATTATATATCTAATATTACATTTCGAATTTATTTTGGATTTGTTATATGAATAAAAGTTAAAATGAATTTATATGTTTTTACCCACTGGCACTTTCTAAAAGTAATTGATACCTGGTTACTGATAAACACAACAAGCATACAGGCGCAATACTCTCATTTTGGATTGAGGTAAATCATGTTGTCAGAACGGCTGAGGCATATTTATACTCCGCAAAATGATTTTGACAATACGACAGTGCTCCGACATATTCGGCCAAAACGCACTAGTAGAATGTATGTCAATTGTCAAAAGTAATTTTGGTCTTTCCATCGGGTCGGAAACGATGTGATGTTTGTCACGATAAATCGTTTATTGGCTTGCAGAGTAGACGCTAAGGCCACAGAAAGGTATTTGAATATAACAAACCTTGCCACAAACAGGGCACCTGCCCGCGTCTTTACTCTTATTGGCGGCCTCTTGCATGGAGCTGGTAACGAGACCGTGCGAGCCCAGCAAATGACGCTCTAGACCCTGGTCTGTGAAGAACCTGAAAATATACAACCACAAAATCATAAGTATCCACTCAACTTGAACAATTATGCAGTTTTATATTGTCCATTGATATCTAACTAACCATGCGAGGTGGCCTGTTACCTTGCGTAGTCTGCATTTTACTAAGAACTTTATTAGTTGTATCGGTTTGTCGGGCAAAAATCTCACCATAGTAAGCCACCTTTATAAAGTAAGCTTAGTATAATGTACAATGACTAACCAATTACTCGTATCGTTGCATTGCATCATAATATTTTCGGCCACCATCGCAACTGAGTACGTTAACCAGTTACCATCGCGCATATTTCAATGAGTACCTGAATTGACACTTTTGGCAATTGAGCGGGGGTCTGTTGTAGATCATTTTAGGATGGATCTTCACTTTGTGGATCCATTGCATATGGTTCCTGAGCTGGTCGAGATCCTTGATATATCCGTCGCAAATCTCACAGATGACGAAGGTACCCTTCGCGTTCTGGCCGGCTTGCACGTGCACCGGTGCGGGCTGACGAGGCAGCGGTGTGATCGAGATCGACGGCTGGTGGAGCGACTTTTTAGTGTTCTGAAGAGAATAAAATAAGTTTTTGGTGAAATTATTTAAACTGCTGGTAAAAACTGGATGATATAAATTTTAAGTACCTGAAGATATTTAAAGTAAGAGAGTTTAAAGTAAGATATTTAAATAAGAGCTCTAAAGTTGACATGCATTTTTTTTGTTTTATTTCTTAGCTTTTGGGCAGCTGATAACTCGCGTCACCTAGTGATACACGAGATTATACAATCTTACTTACTTCTATGTCCTGGTCCCCAGAGTGAGTTGTAAATGAAAAAAGTGCATTAGTATAATATATTCTAAAAAATAACTTGTAAAGCAATCAGGGAGAACAATCAGCTTTATTCAAATTAATGAAAGAAGTTCCTGAGATTATCTTCTACATCCAAACTTGCAAAATCATCAACAAACCTAGGGTAGACAATGCAAATCTATATTTGCATGTAAACTTACGCCTATCGCAAAGCCTGTGACAGTGGCCGTGGAGTTCTGCCGCAGCATGCTCGATCCACGTACGATGGATCCGCCGGCTTGTACCGGGCGAGGTCCGGGCGGTGGGAAACGTCCCCTTGGGCGGTAACCACCAACGCCTGGTATAACGCCCGTCACAATCGGTGCGCGACCGAAGCTACTGCCAAACTGCTGTCGGCCAAAAGCGCTAGCTGTGCCGGTGTATGCGGCACCCAGCATTGTGTTGCGCGCCTTTGCAACCTGGAATTTGATCGGCAAAATGTTCATAACACAAAATAGTCGTGAATCTACAATAGGTCTCTGTGTGGTATGTATCAGAAACTATCAAAGTACCATTGGTATTACCACCACTACACTAAGACCAGGAAAAAATATTTGCATATTTGCAACATTTGTCCCGCTTGGGATCAATCCCACTCCATTGAAATCATAATAGATGTCGTGAATATAGATTCGTAGTAACTATGAGAGTTAGATAGAGAGTTATATATTACCTTTGGTATCTTGGCCGGAGGCTCCCATTCGAGTGGTGGGTTTAGATTTTGTTCAGGCTTAAATTTCTTAGCGCAAGCCACGAGATGGCGTGCCAGCTTGCCTTTCCCGTTGTCCTCAAAGGGACAGTTGGCACACTGGTGGTACGCCGGCGCCCTCTCTAGCTTACCGCGCACGTTATGCTCGGCCTCCATATGAAACAGTATGTCATGCGGACTGCGAATTTCAAATGAACAGAAGTTACACTTATACAAACTGTTTTTCATGTGAGGAGTTTCCAAGTGCTGTGCCAAAACCAACGCCGATTCAGTTTTGAAACTGCAATGTTCACATTTCAGCTGTGAACATGTGTAAGGTTCGTTGTTCTCTTTGCTGAGTTCCAAGTTTTTCATAAGCAGAGATATTGAGAGTTCTCGCTCTTTTGTGCTTTGACCAGATTTTTTTTCCCTTTGCAGCTTCCGCTTTTGCTGTTTGAGCAGGTCAGTCTGCACATACTCTTCCACAAGGCCCATGCCGATGTTCATAAAAAACTTTCCCAAGGAACAGTCAAAATAATTTTCAGACTTGACGGTTGATGCAGGAACTTCTAAATCTTCTTTTACTCCAATGGAATCATCTTTGTCATTGATTAGAATGGTTGTACCGTCTTCATCTGTTATTTTAAAGTCTTCAGAATCTGATGAATCTGACCCATCCCAAGACTCATCATCTTCCTCTTTTTGACGGCGCCGTTTCTCTGAAAATATATTGTATAATGTACATAACCTATAATGTCGTAAGTGTTCTTAGTCTGTTATAAATAATAATGCTATCATAAATTATATTTTTTTTTTTTAGATTCTGTTTTAGTGAAGAAAGCTACCAAAAAAATTATAAGAACATACCTTTCTTTTCCATCCTCCGCTTTTTGATTTCTTCAAGGTCTTGCTGACCCTCCTCTTCAGATTCTTCTACTTCTTCTCCACGGTCTTTCTTTTCTTGCCTATCTTTCTGGCGTTTTGCTTTCTCCTCCTTCTTCTTTTCTGATAGCTCCTTCTCAGCCTTAGATCTCTGTTCCTCTAGTTCCTTGCCCAAATTGGTAACAAACTCTTTAAAAGGTTTGATTGAAGGCTTCTCATACACATATGGTACGATGAATGATGGAGCTTCTACTACAAACATGTCGTCAGTCAAGGAGGGTAGTATGACGGGCGCGGGCGCGTAGGCTGGAGAAGACGCAGGCACCGGTGAGGTCTGCGTACCTGTCCCTACTGGCTGCCTGTTTGGCACCGGCGTTACGGTCGTCCCACGCGCAACAATACTCTGGTACAAACTTGTATTCAGATTTGAATTGACATTTTTACTTGGTGTCGAAACTTTAGCAGCCTGATTAGAGCCAATGAGCACTAGCTGAGGCTCCTTCCTCTGAGCTGAAGTCGATCTTGCCGCCTGTTTAGCCGCTATCTCAACTAATGATTTAGTATCATTGATCATGATTGGCCTCGATTTGCGTTTCAAAGTATCTCCAGAAGGGATTTCTTCAATATCAGACTCTTCAACATTTTCGTAATCGTAACTATATTTTTTACGCTTAATTGTTCGGCTACTGCGGCGTAATTCATTGTTGCTGATAGCTTTCTTTTTGTTCTGAGTGGCTTTGTTTCCATCCAAATTGTTTTCTGTAGTGACAATACAGTCATCATCATCTTCATTATCACTGTCTATTTCATGAACTTCTGGACTCTTATTTCCATTTTGGTTTGGTGGTCTATCATGTTCTAAAAGAATGACATCATTTGATTTTTCAAGTACGCTTTCTTGTGAAGCTTCATCATATTCACTGCCAGAGACTATGCTGAATGTTTCTTCTGTCTGAGGATCTAAATCAGAACCCAGCATTTCTTCTAAGGAATCTTCAGATTCCATATCCATGTCAAGCATCTGAAATACAAACCCATCATTAGTCATAGCATGTTCTAATTCAACACACAAAACATATAGTTACTAACTAAAATATTTTTTAATAATTTGATATAGACCATATAAATAATTGGTAATATATAGAGATAGATTATATGTTAAATAAATCTTGTTTTTAACGCACCTCCTTTTTAGCCCTTTCATTTCTTTCAATATCTGATTGAGTGATTGATATCTGGTTGTGTATATGGTTAATATATATTTGGTCCCCATTGTCAATCGTGTCAATCTCATCTTGTGTATCTGTTGTAGACAGCATACTAGAATCTTTGCTATTATTGTAAATCTTCTCTTGAAAGCTATTGCTGTTTTCTAGCTCAGATTCGGGTTCAGGAGATCCTTTCATGTTAAAGTGTTTATCATCTTCAATCTTTTCTAATCCATTGGTAGAAGTGGTGGGGGCTTTCTGTAAGCCTTCTTCACAAAGTCCTTGTAATCCTTTGACATGAACATGTACTTCTGTATTCTCGACATTCCCATCACAAATTCTTCGACTGGGACTTGTTTTTCCTTCACTGATCGATGAACCAGGATCAGCGTGTCCTTCAGTCTGTACACCTTCTTCGCCCACTTCAGATATAATATCTGATCTTTCACCATCATTTCGTTCTTCCTCTGGACCACATACAGTTTGCTCCTCCGTTCCACTAAATCCTTTGTCCTCCGATAGCTGTACAAGTCCGGGTATAACATCTTTACTTTGTGGAGAGGTCTCAATAGTTTCATCCATTACTTCTCCATTCATATCATTTGGAATACCTGTAGGCAATATATAAAATTTAATAAGGTTATGTTTTTAAATCTCATGATAAAGCAGATCATGAGAATACAGAGAGTAGGTACTACAGCGTCACATTTTTTATAGAGAAGAGCGCCCCTCCCCGCAACTCCTCACCCCCCTGGCAAGGCGCTAACAATCAAAATGGCGGTTCCATGGTATAGGTAGCTGTAGCTACGTGTACATACGTACCTATTAAAATGTTGACTTCTTAAACATTTAAAAATAGGTTAAAAGATCACTACGAGCAATATTTTGCCGTATCACAACGTATATCTCAATTTTACGATCAAAATAAACAACATTATCGCAAATCACAAGTTTCGCTCCAACTGGCAAAATGTGCATTTTCTGGCTGTAAAATCGTTAGAGAGCGGACAATTCAGGTTTTTTTAGTAGCAGTACTACGTAAACTTGTTATTTTTCAATGCAGCACTTTATTCGAGGCTTATATCAAGCGAAATTAACTCCCGTGTGAAAGGTTTGTAAACAATTCGATACCGGCACTGGTTTTATCACAACAATAACAACAAATTAAGTTAAAACAGTTGACTCACCGCGGCGAAAAATCAATTTTTCATACAGCGGTATCCAGCTTTCAGTCAGGAGCACTGTTTTCTGGGACTGTTCAATAGTACCTACTTCTAGCCTGCCACTTGGATTGGGTACTTCAATGGAGGAACTAATAAATTTCAAAGATTTTATTCACTCTCGGCACAATCCCATTCAAGCTAATTTTGTGAGAAACAAGCACTGCTTTTAAAAAAATATTCATACAACATAAAGTAACAACTAAATTAGACTTTTAATATTAATTTAAAAAATTGTGCGAAAGTACACCATCCCTCGCTCGTCCGAAAAATCCAATATGGCGGCGACATATTGATTTTGGTTTGGTTGGAGTCAGTCACGTGGGCAAGACCAGTTTCCAGTAGACGATCAAATACAAAAATACAATTGATCATGTTTAAGAGTGAATGCGCGTACCATCATTCATCCATTGAACACATTGCCCGCCAGCAGCGTCTCGCGAAAGCTTCCGACTGGTGGCCGTGGATTTTAGCTCATCTATTAATTTTGTTTATTGTATATTTTGTAAATATTTGCTAGATTTCTTACTGTTAATTAGTTAATTACCATTTACTTAGGAAAAAAGATTTCTATTGGTTCACTGAGTCAAAATATGAGAAAATTATTTTGATGGCTTCTCTTCCTTTTTTCCATCAATGGCATCACTTTGAACTTTTAGATTCATAAAATTAATTAAAAAAAAGGCCTAAACATTCAGTTGAATTCTATCATCTTGAATTTGCATTGAAGCAATATTTACTGAACATGTACTCCATTTAAGAAACTTAAGGTGTACGGACGGATGAGTGGCTAAACCATTAATTAAAAATATTTCCTATTGCCATCCGTCTGTATTACATCCATTTTTAACACATCGACTTCAAACTATCAGTTTATTTTTATCACCAGAATATTTTCTTCCCGTGTTTTAATTGTGATCATGATCAATCAACTCGTCAGTCAACACATTGTATGAACTTTTAGGAACAACATCCACATTTATTAGCATCTATTAGCATCTTATCCACTTTAATAGCAGCTCGGAATCCAATATTTATTTGGTGTTCAGCTATCAAAATCAAAATAAGTTGCTACGGAGGTACCGAGGTACGGAGCTACGGAGCGCTGACAGACTATCACGGGTCTATGGTTTGACGGTTGACAACAAAAATTTTACTTGACGTGTTTGTGACGTGACAAGTGACTGAACAGGGCTGGCCCTGCCATGAAATGTCAGTCAGTCATACTTTGTAAATCTTGTCATCTGTAAAGTTTCCTTGCTGCTAGCGTAGCGCATGATAATGCGTCTACCAGCTCATCTAGTATTTGATATTTGATTTGGTAGACGAATAGATTTTTTATAAACAAAGTTAACGTCTTTTTTTAGCAAAACGCTTCTACCTAGTTCTAGAACACCAGTTGTTCTGTGCACAACACGCAAGGGAACAAGTTTCAAGACAATAAAAATCTAGTCATTTAAAAAAAATATTGTGAATATGGTGTTATTAATGGCATATCGTGTCCTATTAGTTTTTATTTTAGCTATTATATCGGTTAGGACTGAAGAGGAAAGTTCTGCGTCCAAAATGCCGAAGCTGGAAAGATTAAGCTTGAAGTAAGTGGGATTACCTGTTTCGTATTGGAATAAGTTCAGACTTCTATGTCCTTCCTTCCTCATCTCTATCTTCTTACCCTGCCTAACTGATGTCATATTTGCTCACTAATAATGTTGTCAACTAGGTAAGTTCAGTCAATGAGATGTTTAATCTACATTCCAAAAGTAACTTTCAAAATGATGTCACAATTATTTACACAAAAAAACTCGAAAAATACCTACATTATCATTCAACTTTGGTCATTTAATATAAGTATCCTTATACAATTTTGGGCCTAGAAAATGTTTAGATGAAGTAGGCTTGTCATGCACCCATTGACCAACTAAGGATCCTTTGAGAATGGTATTCTTAAGGATACTGTCCTTTGAAGATCTTATCCACACAGTTTTGTTAGCCAATATGTGCAGAGCTGAGTAATCCACGGTTTCCTCAAGATGTTTTCCTTTACCATTTATTTCCATTCTCTCCATCTCACCATTTTGTTGTATTGTTGCATAATTTTATCAATAAATTATGGAATGTGCATCGGTACATCATATTGCTGGCAACCACCTACCCAAACTTATGGCTTTGTTACATCTATTGTAACTTACTTATTTAATTCATTAATATCAGGTGGTTCCAGATTTGCCAAACACCTGTCCATTATCTCAGCCTAAGAATAGCTGAGCAGACCAAATCTCAGGTTTCCTTTCAAATGGATGGTTTTTAGCGTGTGTATACTTTAAACATACATCTCGCTCATTCAAAGATAAATGTATGTGCCCTATTCAGTATCTAACCTGTCTGTTCATGAATTTTGATCATAGCTCTAGTGTGGACAAGTAGAGCATGTAAGTTGCATCAGTCTATGTCGTGATATGTCGGCGCCGCCAACAGGTGCTGAAACAGGTCCACATCAAGTTAATTAACCTTTACAAAACAAAATAAAAGATGTTCATTCTCTCATGACAATTAAATTAAACAGAATCTAACCTTCATTAAAGGTTGTTTCAAAATTACCAAGTGTTCAGATTACGAAGCTTCTACATCCATTGTGGAATACTTATCAAAAATTCACTTTCAGGGAGGAAGCAAGAAGTATGTTCTATCATGCATATCATGCATACATGGACAATGCATATCCCGCCGATGAGCTGATGCCTCTAAGCTGCAAGGGTCGGTGGAAAGGCGTCACTCCGAGCCGAGGAGATATGGATGATGCTCTTGGGAAGTAAGTAGATAGTTTAATAAAAAGTATCTACTCTACGGATCCTTGAAGATATCAAAGTAAAAATCAAGAGGTATTTATTTTAATAAAATCATTAAAATAAATACCTCTTGAGACATTTGGCATACACCTTGCTTAGGTATTAGAATTCCATGTGATAGGTTTTAAACACATCACTGCTGTGGTAGGAGTCTGGATTTAAAGACTTTTGTAATTAAAAAAATTGTGAAAAATGATTATTGTGATATGTAACATGCCAATATGTAGTTTACATCTAATCTAATGATGGATTCTAAAAGTTAACTCTTCTATTAGTCAAGTCTATATAGACCTAAAATAGATATGGGTATTAAGCCGCAATTGTATTGTTATGTCGGGGCGTGTCGTGATGCGCCATAAGTAACCATACATTTGCACACTTGAGCTGAGATACTTTTTATAACACAACTTCAATCTACAACAATCCAACAGTGTCTAAAAGATCAGATCTCTCACCCAGTTCAAAGGGCTAAAATAAATAAAAAAAACATGCTTTTAGTAGAATTATGTATAATAAGATTAAAATTATATTACCAAAGCTTAGTGTCCCAACACGCTGCGCTTTAGTACACACGCCCCGACATAACAAAATAATTGCGACTTTATTTGGGTTCTTCTGAATCGTTGACGTATGGCCAAAGAATAATAAAGATACAAATCGTTGACCATGGCCTGAATAGCATAAATAAGCTACTATCTATTTAAGAACTGCATGGGCAAATCTGCAGACTACAGTTAGTTTAGATTTACAAGTTTTACTAGTAGTAGTAGTTGTGTAGTATTACAGCTTGTTCTAGACTATAGCATAATGTGTGTGTAATTTTCAGCTTCTCGCTTACTCTAGTGGACAGTTTGGACACTCTAGTAGTTATCGGCGATTTCTCCGAGTTCAACCGTGCCATCAAACTCGTCATAAAGGATGTCACCTTTGATCACGACATCATTGTATCTGTCTTTGAGACAAATATACGAATACTGGGGTAATTATTTACCGCGGAGCAGGATGAATTTTGTACAATGACCACTTGTCTCTGTCACTTGTGCAAAAATATGTATATTACCATCTCACCCGTATGTGGTGAGCGCCGCCTGTGTAAATGAAATTCTTCCTGCTACGAGACTGGTCTTTACTTATATTTATTATTTAAAAAAACTGGCTTAGGAGACCCAAGAATCACCCATAGTAAGTTTTTTTAGTTTACAATATTTTAGTCCTAAATTCTGGTAGAAGGAAAACAAAAAGATTGTATAAATAAATTAATTAATGTGTATTTTAATTTAACTCTTAAAGAAATCATAATATCGTGTTTGGGATTGGAGATAAAAAGCACCCAATAAAAAAATTGTCTATGAGCAAACAAGAATTACTAGTAGAATATGTAGCACTATGGGTAGCTAAACTTGCCCCTGCTTTACATACTAGAGTATACACTGTACAGGTATAAAGTCTTTTTGTCTATTACAGTGGCCTTCTCTCTGCTCACATTCTCACAACATCATTGATGACCGAAGTGCCAATGCTTCAATGGTATAAAGGAGAACTCCTTCAAATGGCCGAAGACATTGGCAAGAGGCTCCTGCCGGCATTCAACACCTCCACGGGGATTCCACATGGCAGGGTAATTCAAAAGATATCGTTATACTCGTTTTATAAGTGCAAACTGTTTAATGTAGATGCGTGTATCACGACATCATTGCCTGAAACCGACTCCACTCAACATGCTCCATCCGCTAGCTGGCATTGCTCCTCCTTCTGTACGACGGGATGTTGCTTGCGCTATAGAAAAGTCAAAGCAAGAACGAGACTGCCGACATCCTCTCTACGGACAACCAAGTCCTAGCTTTCGACTGAAGAGTCGCAGAAGTTTCTTGCGCATGACCGAAGCTGCCGTAGAGCATCCAACCACACTTAAAAATAATATTTGGAAGGCGCAACAACCAGCTCCGCCTGGTTTCGCAATGCACGAACACCTGCCCGCGGGACGTGATCTTCCGTGGCCATTTTGGAAATGTATCAACCGACTCCGGACTCAAGTTGGTCGCTGTAGGGAGAACATGTGCAGATGGGGCTGCCGGGACCCCATTAAGATCAGATGCGACTGCGGAGCCCCTATCCAAACGATGCCCCACCTTCTTAATTGTCCCCTATACCCTACTACCTGCACAAGGGACGACCTCATTAACGCCACCGAGGATGGGGTGAATGTGGCGAAATTTTACGCAAACATATTTTAAATGTTTGTATCATTGACACGCAAGAAGAAGATCACGGCAGAACCAATTACCTTTTTATTAATTTCTGCCCCGGTAGTAGGCTAACTTTTGTCTACTCTATGCAGACAAGACTACGGCCTTCAGTTCAGATCTAGTATCTACAATGTTGCTCTTTTCAATTTCAGATAAACCTACGTCACGGTATAAAAGGGCTAACCGAGTCTCGTGAGACATGCACCGCGTGCGCTGGTACTATGATCCTAGAGATGGCAGCACTGTCGCGCCTCACAGGCAACCACGTTTACGAACAAAAGGCGCACAAGGCTATGGACAGGCTTTGGAAAATCAGACATAGGTATGTTGTTATGTAGAAGCAGTCCGCCCCGGCGTCGCAAGGGGATTCTAATGATTTTATAGCTCTTTTTTGACACCTTGGGCTATTAAATTTTTAAATAGGGATCCCTATTTTCTATTAATAAATATAGCATACTAGCCGACTCGTGACAGACGTTGTCCTGTAAAATTTTAATAATCGCATAGAAAACGAAATTTTAGGCAAATATACGGTAGCTTCGTGATAATAATATGTCATTGACCTCGCAGCTCTTGGCTCTGCCTCCAGCGCTGTAGGGTGGGTGGGTTCGATTCCCACCAAGGATAAATGTTTGCGTGATAAACATTGATGTCTGTTCTGTGTCTAGGTGTTTGTGTTATAAGTATTCTATCAGTTATCTGGTTCCAATAAAACATGGACTAGATGGCGCTGTGTGAAATATCCATCAGTTTTATTTACTATCTTTTTGATTTGTTATTTCAAACTATACCATATTCTTTCTAGGACATCCGACCTCATGGGGACAGTTATAAACATCCACTCGGGCGACTGGGTACGCAAGGATTCCGGCGTCGGCGCTGGCATCGATTCGTACTATGAGTACTGCCTTAAAGCTTACATCCTACTCGGCGATGAAAAGTACCTGGCCAGGTTCAATAGACACTACAATGCTGTTATGAAATACATAAGCAGGGGTCCTGTTATGCTGGACGTTCACATGCACAGGTAAATATAAAATTACTTCTTTACAACGAAACTTGAATCAATTAATGTTTTTTTTGACAATATGAATAGGCTACATCTAAACGATCAGCAATGGAAAACTAAGCAGCAAAATGTGCTTGCCCTGTCGCCATATGTTTTCTCAGACCAAATGGAAGTGGTTATTAAAGTTACGTCATCCAAAAGCAACTTTATTGGTCATTCATAAACCGGAAAAAAGCTGTGCAAAAAATAGACGCGACTCTAATAAATTTATTCAGTATCAGATTAATAAAAATAAAAAACAACAAATAAACTATTCAAAATAAACAAAAAATAAATTTACTTAATTATAATTACTCTTACGTAATAGTAATATAATTAAACTAGTGGAAACCCTCGCGACGTTGTTCAAGTAAAACTATTTTCAAAGATACTACAACCTCCGTTGCACCCCTCTATGGGTTGAGTTTAGGGAATTTATTTATTTATCAAACAAACAGTTTACAAAGGATATGATTAGTAATGTCTTAAAACCTAAGTTAGGTTTGCCTAGACACTTTCTTAGTGCCTAAAAGGAATAACAACAAGGATTAGGACCAGTTAGGCTGTGCGTTGGAAGACCAGTCAGCATATTAGATATACATATTCTAATAATAATTCTAACTAGATTAGGGTTGCAAGCAATTACCAGAAGTTGTCACACATAGTTAATGCAGTCTTATAGGCGAGGCCCTTACCTAATCAGTTGATTAGATTACAAGATTGTGTGTGTGTGTGAGAGTATATTATGTGTGTGTGAACGTATGAAAAAACTATCCGAAGTGGGATTATCAACATACCTATAGAACAGGATAATTAATTCATGAATATCGTTTTAAGGAAAACATCAAGAGGAAACCAGTTATTCTAATAGGCTTAATAACTGGTTGTAACAACGTATGGAATGCTACTGCAAAATGACAGCATGTGCCAAATGTAATGTTTAGGCCTGCCTCTGGCTACATTTAGTCATATAAAGGATCTGAATGCCTGGAGATTTGAGAGAATGCCTACCGTACTTGAGGATTATAGTCTTAACCCTATTTTATTTTTATTTTATGCCAAATGCATGTTTGTACGCGCATATTTTTAGTTATTTGCACATATTCCTTATTGCTGTTGTTGTGTTGGCTATGAGTAATAATAAAAGCATAACGTAACCCGGAACGCTGAATAAGCGTCCCGGGTCGCTGCACTTTAGTAAAATGATATGCCTATTGCGCGTCAGGACACGCCCCGACATAAATATCTTACGGATTAAGGCATTAAAACGCTTTGCATGTATATGTCTAGCAGTGCGATTACTATCTTTTTTGTTCCAAGCTTTTATTTAACCTTCAATGTATGTAACTATGTTTGTTAAGGTGGAATATTGCAACTCAATTTTGATGCAGTTATCCCCAACCGATTGCGGTGAAATTTTACATAATTATGTAACTTCAGTGACAATACAATAATATGGTGACAACGAGTTGATCTGATGATTGAGTCAGTAGCTGTTCAACGGAACTCCTCAGTAATTAGTCTGATTGAGTTAAAACTTCAATATCAAATGAGAAGAAATGAAGAAGGGGGATTTATAAAAATAAAAATAAACGATGGTTATTATAGTATCATCGTATTTGTAGATTATGACTCGATAAGGGAATCCTAAGGGTGAGTTTCCACCTACGCAGAGATGTGTGGAGAAGACCAAATATCGTGCACTGTGATTGGACTGTGTTTGGTGTGATTGGTACATCACCACGTAGATGAAAACTCACCCTAATAGTCTAAGATACAGATTCAATATATACCCTACTAACAATGTTCATACTGATTAGCTTGGCGATTTATTGATGTACATTAATCTTTGTCATATTCAAATAACAGATGAGGGCATATTTTTATTATCCGTATCTTTTAAGGATAAGTACGTATGGTGAGAAAGTGACAACGCTATACGCATTCGTATTGCGTACTCGTCAAAACGTGAGCAATATTGTTTTGATATTACTTTAGGAGCTTTTAGCGCTTGGGCTGTAGTCGTGCCAAGGAATGTAAGTTTAGTAGTTTAGTGGACGATCAGCCATATTTTGTTCTACAATTGCAGCGAGATTTTTGTGAAAAGCACTCTACGCAAAAGCACATCAAATATATAATATAGGTTATAGATCAATTATGTAGCTGTTGGCGGATTATGTTTATTTGATGTGCTTTTGCGTAGAGTGCTTTTCACAAAAATCTCGCTGCAATTGTAGAACAAAATATGGCTGATCGTCCACTAAACTACTAAACTTCCATTCCTTGGCACGACTACAGCGCAAGCGCTAAAAGGTCCTAAAGTAATATCAAAACAATATTGCTCACGTTTTGACGAGTACGCAATACGAATGCGTATAGCGTTGTCACTTTCTCACCGTACGTACTTATCCTGGGAACTTCTTTTGTGTAAAGCATATAAGCATTAGATTAGCATGTATTTGTATGGCATGATGATTGTTATAGCTTACATTATTTTTATTTGCCACTTTGCGTGAAAGACAAGGATGAGTATTTGTTTTTGATGAAAGAAAGAGCTGTGCTAGAAATATGTAATTTCTGCCAACAAAAATGATAGATGATTACTTTTGATTTCTACTATTTACAAATGCGATACTTTCCGAGAAGACGACGCAAATAGTAAGCAATGTATGAATGAGTGTGTTTAGTACACGATCGTAGAATTAATGTCTATACTAATATTATAAAGAGGAAAGATTTGTTTTTATTATGTGTCTGTGTATGTTTGAAACGAATTGGCTCAAAAACTACGGGACCGATTTCAAAAATTCTTTCACCATTTGAATGCTACATTAACACTGATTAATATAGGCTATATTAATTATAGGAAAAAATAAGGAACCTTACAAAAACTAAAAAAATGTAACCCAAGGTGTGAAAAAAAAATGCCATAAAATCATTAGTAACCCGCGCGACGCCGCGCCGGGCGGACTGCTGGTAGATTATAAAGACAGAAGTTTACATACAACTCAATCGGACATTAAAAAGTATGATAAATTATACTTCCAAGCATCCTACTAATATTATAAATTCGAAAGTTTGTGAGGCTCAATAACGCACAAACGGATTTGAATGAAGTTTGAAATATACAAGGCCTTACCCTGGAATATATAGGCTTTTAAACCGGGTACCACGCAAGCGAAGCTGGTAAAAACTAGTGGTATAATAAAACGCTGATAACAGCTTTCGATAGGATTTAAAAAAAAATTGATCATTTGCTTATCTGTTACAAACAAACACAAAAAACCGGCCAAGTGCGTGTCAGGTCACGCGCAATGTAGGGTTTCGTAGTTTACACATCTAACAATGTTATTATAAGTAATTTTCAATGGTATTTGTACTAAAAAAATTGATTATTTCTTCTTCAAGTACATTTTATAAGTTGGTCGACTATTACGTCTATTACTCGAAAACTTGTAACGGCTACTTAGCTGTTATAGTTTGGCTCTTAACTTCAATATATATACTACTACCGTGAATTTTTTCACGCCCCCAAACCCAATAATTTTTCTTTTAGGAAGCCCCCCACTCGACTCTAACAAAAATTGGCACTTTAAAGCTTAATATTTCACAAACGAATTCCTTAATCGAAAAGCTGATTTCACAAACCTTCCATATTTTTTAAAGACCTATCTAACGATACCCCACACCATGGGGT
The DNA here is from genome assembly GCA_912999785.1 of Hydriomena furcata. Taxonomy (NCBI): domain Eukaryota; kingdom Metazoa; phylum Arthropoda; class Insecta; order Lepidoptera; family Geometridae; genus Hydriomena; species Hydriomena furcata. The sequence goes on from OU538821.1 coordinate 11,283,897, forward strand.
ACACGAGAAAAAAAAACATCCCCACTTTAGCTGTAGGTGAGGTACCCTAAAAAAAATATTTTCAAGATTTTATTCTACGACTTTGTTGACATTACTAATATATATATATATATATATACATGCCAATTTACAGCTTTCTAGCACTGATAGCAGCATAGCTCAGAAGCTAAGCTGCGGACAGACGGACGGACGGACATGGCAATACTATAAGGGTTTCTTGTTGACTACGAATCCCCAAAAAACGAGAATTCAATTTGTTTTCTCTTTATAATATTAGTGTAGACAAGCTACAGGTTTGTTTGACGCACAGCCATGATTTATGCAGATTAATAGTATTATTATCTATAGAAAACTGATTAGCAATGATAAGACTGGCAAAAAGCAAATACTTCGGAATGCGGCCAAGTAACACGCAATCGTATGATATAGCTGAATAATGACAAAACTGATAAGCAAAAACATGACGAACATAACAGTATGATAGAGAAATATGATACCCGGACATAATATAGCCAATGCTACTCTCCGGCAAATTAACTATCTCTATGAAAAAAAAATACCTCGATTCGATGCTGCACTGCTGCGTTAAAGACGGACAAACCAACAAACATACGCTATAATATTTTGAATAGGACACGGAACGCATAGTATTTAAAGCGAACACATGTAACCCCGGAATCCGCGTGCATCAATGGATTTTTCTGTTCGAAAATGTATACGCGCATCAAAAACACGTGCTTACAACGGTGAAGGAAAACATCGTGAGGAAACCAGTTAGTGTTCTTATAAGCGGCGATGGACTTGCAACCTGTCACGTATGGAATGCTAACTACTGCAAAATGTGGGCATGTGCCAAATATAATGTTTGTTAGTACCTCTGACTACCCCCACTAGACATCATCAAAGGATCTAAGCGTTTGGAGATCTGAGAGAATGTCTACCGTACTTGGGGATTACAGACGTGATCCTACTTATTTTTTACATGTTAACCGGATAGAATATTGCCTATGACATTCTCCGGCAAATGAACTATCTCTATGCAAAAAAATCCTCAATTCGATGCTGCACTGCTGCGTTAAAGAAGGACAAACCAACAAACAAACGCGCTATAATATTTTGAATAAATAAAAAAAAATAAAAAAATTGGTGGATTTTTACACACAACGCCATCTAGCTCCAAACTAAGTAAAACTTGTACTATGGGAACCAGATAACTAGTAGAATACTTAATTTTTTTTTTGTAAATACATTCTTATTATACATAGTAACACCCAGACACAGAACAAACATCTATGTTCATCACACAAATATTTGCCCTGGGTGGGGATCGAACCCACAACCTACAGCGCAGAAGGCAGAGTCACTACCAACTGAGCTGTGAGGCCTGTCAATAGGACACGGAACACAAAGTACTTATTTAAAGCGAACACATAAAATATAACCCGTATAAAATATAGCCTATGATATTCTCTGGCAAATGAACTATCTCTATGCAAAAAAATCCTCGATTCGATGCTGCACTGCTGCGTTAAAGAAGGACAAACCAACAAACACACTCTCGCTATAATATTTTGAGTAGGACACGGAACACGAAGTATTTTAAGATGTTTGCCAAACTCTTTCTCCAATATATAAAGCACAAAAAAATGCATGCTAGTACATAACTTCTATTGTAGCTATCTATAGCACAATCAGATGGTCTCTGTGGCCTAGCGAGCGACACGCAAGATTTTGTGGGTTTGATCCCCGCCCGCGGTACAAATGTTCGCATGATCTGTAAATATGCAATGGGTATTTCTATTCTGCATGTGACTGGCTGTCGTTGGAACCGCTATAAAATAACTTTTTCTCAGATGATCGGGACTGATCTATAGTCAAAGAATATGCTTGGCAAAACGTTACAGTATTGATCGTACTGTGAAATAAACTGCAACTTGATACATTATTATTATGGTATGCTAACTACTGCAAACTGTGAGCATGCGCCAAAAGAAATGTTTGGACGTGCCTTTGTCTACGCCCTTAAAGCATATTCAAGGATTTAAGCTCCTGGAGATCTGAGGGGATGTCTAACTCTCTTGGGTATTACGATTAACAGTCGTGAATTATTTTAATATTATTGCCAGGTTCTGACAGGTTACAAGCCCATCGCTTATAAGAATTCCAACTGGTTTCCTTACGATGTTTCTCTATTTTTCTATTGGGTAGAGTCCAAAGTTGACCAACTACCATTTAAATTGTAATTGTTTAAGACCTAGTTCCTTCATAAAACTTGTTACTAAGATCGTCTCTTGGCTTCTCGATTAGACGAAACATTTACGTTGGATTTTGTTTTTAGTTTTTAAAATGTAGTTATTTGTCGACAATCCAGGCCGCATCTTCAGTCTCGTAACTTCATGGACGCTCTGCTCGCATTCTGGCCAGGGCTCCAGGTGCTGCTCGGCGACGTAAGACCTGCGGTGGAAACCCACGAGATGCTGTTCCAAGTGATGCAGAGGCACACCTTTATACCTGAGGCGTTCACTTCTGATTTTCAGGTGAGAGGCTAGTCTTCCTATTTTTTATACATAGGTACTCAAAAATTTGAGACATGAGCAAAGATGTAGATTCAGCTCTTGCTGCGTCACAAATATGCAGGTTAATATATTTTCTAGAGGATTTGAGCCTAACGACCAACTCCTTGTCTCTGTCAAGGCGAGAGCGCGACGCAGGTTAAATGTTTTTGATGAATGTTTTTTCACAAACATAAAGTTTAGTTTTTTATGACAAAGATAACTTAAGGATATAATCTAGATAAATTACAGACACGATTGGTGAAACTTTTCTCGATAGATTTATTTTCCAAATCTTCAAAACACTAGTTTCGTTTTTAATCAAAACTATGAATAGCTAAACAGTTCATTTTTACTAGCTATTCATACTAGCTAAGTAAATTATAGACAGTTTCTTTTTAAGTTTGACGGTTTTCAAGATAATGCAGTTATCACTTTTTCCGTCATATGCGGGGAGACTCAGCCCATACAAAAAATCAAAAATTTCACATATCACCTAAATTTCAGGTCCACTGGGGTCAACATCCTCTTCGGCCCGAGTTCTTAGAATCAACCTACTTCCTCCATCGCGCTACCGAAGACGACCACTACCTGCAAGTCGGAAAGACGGTTCTCAAAGCGCTCCAGCAACACACCAGGGTACCTTGCGGATATGCCGCCGTTAATGACGTCAGAACAAGGCTTCATGAGGACAGAATGGACTCTTTCGTGCTCGCAGAAACCTTCAAGTATTTGTATATGTTGTTCAGCGAAGACGCTGACTTGCCTATCAAACTTGAGGATTATGTGCTGACGACCGAAGCGCATTTTCTGCCGCTGTGGCTCGCTACTTCTGGAAAGAACTCGACCTATTACCAGATAAAAATTGACGACGACGATGAAGATAAGTACAGAAAGTGAGTAGCAACGTCAATGTTTCATGCAATTGGTAACCAACACTACCAATAAACGTAATTAATAATTATGCATCTACACTACGAAGTAGATAAAATTTGTTTTATTTTTGTTTGTGATGAATATACTAAAAAAATACTGAAACATATAAAAAAAATGAGTCTTCGCGGAACGCCTGGCAGATGTGAAACATCGTAATTATTTTGTACGGGTAACATGCATAAAAGGATAGTTTATGAAAAATTAAAAGAAACAAAGACAAATAAAAATAAAACAAAGTGAAAAACTTTTAAATGATTTTTATCAAAAAAAGTAGAGTTGTTTATTCTACAAATTCCAAATATGTATATATTAAATAAAAAAATAAAAACAATTTTTGGAACACGTCACGCCGCGAACTAGATTAGTTGCTGCCGAAGAAGTGCAGACCGCGTCCAATCAGGTCAAGCTCTTCTGTACTATCATAATTTTCATAATAATTTAAATAATTTCGATGTATCACATCTTTTTTTTTATATAGAGTATCAGTTTCTTATATTTGTGTTCGCAGGACATGCCCGAACACAGCATCCCTTGTCGCTGAGAAGGTACGCCAGCCTCTGAGACAGTTGCTAGAGGCGACAACGGCTCGACCTCCGGCACGACTCCGGCCCATCAACGACCCGAGACAGGTTCACGCGTTGGCTGATATGGGCATTTCTGTGCTGACCCTACCCGACGGCAGAGTACAACTGTTGTATACAACATCTACGGTACGTGTAGACAACTTAGATACCGTATTCATGGTGAGTGGTTTTGTAAAGATTTTTCTATTTTAGATATGCCGAACCTGAAGCGTACACATCTTCCTACTAATATTATAAATGCGAAAGTTTGTGTGTGTGTTGTTACTCTTTCACGTAAAAACTACTGAACGGATTAAAATGAAACTTTACAGTAATATAGCTTATGCAACAGAATAACACAGGCTACTTTTTATCCAGGTACCCGTGCGAAGCCGGGGCGAGCAGCTAGTAATAATATAAATTCGAAAGTTTGAGGATGTTTGTGTATTTATGTTATTCTCGGACATAAGTTATAAGCTCGTATGTATTGTATATATTACAAGATTCATATAGAAATCAGTTAGTCTTTTTGGTTTTAGTGATCACATCCAAGCATCCTCACAAACTTTATATTTATAATGTTAGTAGGATGGTTTCAGACATTTATTTCTCCAAAGAATACAATTCACTTAAATAGATAAATACAAGATGTCGGAAGAAAACGTTTTATGAGTATGTTTAAAATAGCAAATTTTCAAAAGCTGTTGGGAAATGTATTAGATAGAACATTGTAGACATGCACCTGAAGATATCTAAGGGGGTTATAAGGCACGTCCAAACATGTGTTTGGCATATGCCTATACATTTTGCAGTATTTACTCGTATTCACTTATAAGAACACTGTAATCGGTTTCCTCTCGTTTTCCTTCGCCGTTTTGAGCTCGTGTTAGAGCGCACATACTTATTTTAGAAAATACTTCTTCATAGCCAACACTAACTCTCAATGTTTTTAATTTACAGGCGAAATCGGCGAAAGACGCGGCGGAAGGTCTGACCTTCATGCGGGAGATGTCCAAGTGGAACTCGATGAGTGACCAGGAGAACGGCGTGGTGCCCGCTGGCTTAGCAGCCGGTGACCGATTGCTCCACGCCGGACCAGCTCACTTCGGCAAGGAGCTGACCGGCGATCTCCGCCTAACAGGCCGACTCGCCATCGCCACACCCTACGACGCTTGCACCCCAATCACAAACAAAGAAAATATCCAAGCAATGTTCGCTATCGCCGAACGCGGCCAATGCACCTTCGCACAAAAGGTTCGCAACATTCAAGCTGCGGGCGCCGAACTAGCTATCCTCATTGATAACATAGAGGACTCCTCACACGAAAACACCGCCTTATTCGCCATGTCCGGCGACGGAAAAGACGATATCACCATACCGGCCGTGTTCCTATTCTCTAAAGAGAGCGAGTATCTATTCCAAATGTGGAAAAACGATGATAAGCTGTCGGTTGTTGTCGGAGAGCTGAAGTCGATGAAGCGCGAGTACCAGAGCGAGTGTGAGGGAAACCACTGCGAGAATCAATTGGAAATGGATCCCGATACCGACTCGACTGATAAGGAATCATTCGTTCATCTTAAGAAGGTGCTCAGCCAGCTGGTCGCTCAGTTCGAACTCGCCAGCACCCACGAGCTGGTCACCGATAGTGAGGCGGCATGCGAGAATACCGCTCCGGACGCCTACTTGTCCCAAAACAAGTTCATCAATGAGAAAGGCGCAGAAGGACCGATACACAAGTCGTCGAACGTCTGTGCGATCAAAAGCGAACCCTCTACCCCCATCTCCACTCTGGTGGAGAAGGACAGTCAGCTCCTGGAAGCGGAGAAGCAATTTGATGAAGCCTGACGAAGGTTTATTAAATGTTTACAACGGCCCGTTGTGAAACATTTACAAGTGGCCGAAGAGAGACTTGATGAAATAAGAGGTAACCTAATTAGATATATACAAAAGCAAAAGCTAGAATATAATGAACTTGAAGTAATTGATAGTGATTGATGTGAGTTTTCACAAAAACATCCTCTTAAATGGACATCCTAATCAACGATATAAATGTGTACCTCAGACAACAGTGAAAAAGTTTAACTGACCTATACGAAATATTATTGAATTTAGAAATGTTACCATTGTTAATCAATGTTTTTACGGAATAAGAATTGTTTTAGTATAATAATGTTTATATTAGGATAATATATAACTATCACGTGTTATGTGCCTTTTGAATAATAAAATATGATTTCTAAATTGTAAGCCATAAAAAGATGCCGCATTCGCAACCATGTTTGAAAATATCTAGAATTCATGCAGCATTTTGAAATGTTATTCGTATCAAAACACAAAAACATTGATAGTTTTTTTTTGTATTGCACTTACTGTAGCAAAAAAGTGAATTTAATGAGCACAAGGTACTAACCTATCGAATCGTAGTGTCGAGCACTACTTCTGTAACGAAACAACTTAAAATAACTACTAAAATATATTCTCACATTACTTCCCTATATTATATAAAATTATTACATGCATATGTAAAATGGAATTAGGAATGTAAAGAGATACTTTTGTAAGTATATACTTAATCATTCTATGTAATACTAGAAAGATTAAGCATGTAAATATTGCCAAAAAAATATATAAAATTTTCTTTCAAAAGTAGTTTTTTATCGGCACCACACTGGAGCTCTACGTAGCATTTAAATCATCGAAAAAATGATAGGCACCAAGCCGTGTATATTGTCTGATTCTTCTAGGCTTGGTCACTAGGAACAGCTGTAGCTTCGTCTAGCTTCTTAGACGTTTCCTTGTGATTTTATTTCATTCTTTGAACTTTAAGTAGGCAAAAATCTATTTAAATGTAAATAAATGTGTTCAAAATTTTATAAGTAAAATCTTTTTTTTTTGTAACTATAAATAACCTAAATGTATATAGTATAAGTAAACTTTTAATTGTGATTATTATAAATATTGTTTAATACACTTTATTAAGTATAAATAACATTGTAAAATATAAGCAGGAATTGAATGAGATACTCGTAAGTAATTGCGTATTTAGTAAATATAACCTGTAATACAATTATTGCAACAAAACAATTGATAAGTAAATATATTCCATCTTAGTACATTGTTATTTTCTCTTTATAGCTTCTTTAATAAGCGAGAAAAAAGTGGCGCGCTTTTTTGTGAGGATCACGTCTCCCTGGTTCAACTGTAGCGCTATATTGATCATGTACCAATCAAACTTGGGTTGTTTAATACTTTTCTAGGCGTTTATAAAAGCTGGCCAGACAGAAGAGACGTATGACGAGAGAACGCGGCTCCCCTTTGATGTACTTTCTTATAAAAATAAAGAAGCGTCGTGACGCAAAACATACAAAAGAGACGGGCCGCGGACGCGATTGTGCCCTTTTCCCGACGCGTCCTCGTCCTACGTCTCTTCTATCTATCTTGCCCCTAAAATGTACGTGCTTACGCCTACGTCTTGAATATCACCAAGGTAGGTTCAGTTTAAAACGTTGAAGTGACGGGCAATTTACTATGCTACGGTTTATCCAAGGAATTCTTCCGCTACGAGTATACAACTAGATCTACATGTAACCTGCCGGTTTGAGGGCAGACTTGAGTCTGCGGGGGGAATGCGGGCTGTAGTCGGGCATGGGCACCGGGGGCCCTTGTTGCCACGGCTCGCGACGCCATTGCGGTTCTTGGGAAGACGGCGCGGGGGAAGCTGGCGGCTTAAGCGGCACCGACCGTCTGATATCGTCCATGTACGAGAACGGTCGGGAGCCGTGATTCGCCGGCTGGTGCTGCCACGAGTCTGAACGGTTGAACGACTGGCTGGAGCTGGAGAATAAACAGTTTTTACAGCTGATCGTTCCAAAATGCGGAAAAGAGACATGCACAATGCACGCATACATAGCTGATCTTTTGAGATTTAGGCGTATCTTCGTACTCTCGCTAAGCTTTCTGATATCGAAATTATGACACGAAATGTAAAACACATATCACAGCAATGTGGATCTCTAATTCCGGCCGATGTTGTCTGTGAAATGTATATATTTAGTTTACCTACTCATATCATTATTTATAATTATTTAGTTTTAGCAATCACGAAATTAATAAATTGTTAATTTAGCTGCTAAGTCAGGTTTTATAATGCGTTATGCTCCAGGAAACCTTATTTTGTTTATTAGTTGTTTATTAGTCCGTACAAAATAGACATAATATAGTGATTAAATAACAAAAACTCCAACAGAGCCTAGGTAAATAATTTTTAGGACCTCCCTCCCCTACACGTAAAGAAAAACATCCCCAATGTTTTTTTTTCGCGTACCCCATGGTGTAGTGTGTCGCTAGAAAGGTCTTTAAAAAAATATGGTGGATTGGTGAAAACAATTTTTCGATTAAGGGATCCGTTTGTGCAATATTAAAAACTTTAAAAACACAACTTTTTAAACTTTTTGAATCGTTGTATCTCAGAAACAGTACTAGGAAAGAAGTATTGACACATTTTTTATAGATAACTAGCTGTCGGCCCGACAGACGTAGTCCAGCCAAATTACAATTTTCTTTTATAAAAACCAATAACTAATATATAATAAAAACAAATACAACAAAAAAAGAATTAACAAAACCGGTCCAGCCGTTCACGCGTGATGCCGTGACCAAGGGAAATAAGGATTCATTTTTATATATAAGGTTTTGTCTGGGCTATATTTTTGATAAAACTTACCGCTTTTGAGAATAATCCAAAAAACCGAAAACTTTGATGTTTGAATTTGAATAACTTTTTTAGCACCAGGGATTTATGGGGACTTTTGGCACTTTATTTCTAATGGTGTACCCAAAGTCACTACCAAAATTCGCCTCTGTCGAAGTTTTTGTTAATTGAAATGCCTATTTTGAATTTCAAATCAAATCACCATTAAGCTACTAGTCTTATCAGTCTTGTCTTGTACTATGAGTCGTCGGTTTTCGTACCAAGCACATTATTGCACATTATGAATAACATATTCATTAAAAAAAAACACAGTATTTCTAAAAGTGAATTTCGCACATAGCATTTCCTATTTCCTTAGGGGCAAGCTGACTGAAAGTGACGTAAGACAAGGACGCGTCGTATAAGGGCGCAGACGTAAAAACGTCGCGTCGCGTCTCTTCTTTATGTTGTTTTATGAAAGAACATCAAAGGGACGCGACATCTTACGTCTCTTCATCTGTCTGGCTTGCCCCTTAGGTCATGTACTTAATAATCATATTTTCTGCTGTCATTGTATACTGATCATCTTCGACAACTGTTCGGGATAAAAGTAGCTTGAGATTTCATAGCTACTTATACCTTAGTTGTGTATCTTTTTAGCGATATAGTTATTTTTTTTTATTTGATCGAATAAATGAATTGAATTATTTTTCATTTCTTTTACTTACGATGGGTAGTAGTCACTACGCGGAAGGCTTCTCACCTGGTCCTCGTCATTACTGTAGGCAGTATTTGTTTGGCTGAAAATAATTAACAAGTGTCATCGTTTTTGCGAAAGTAGTGTGTAGTAGTGTCATTTACGCATGATTTATATAAAGTGGAAATATAAAAACAGGCTATTTGCGAGTCAGACTTGCGAACGAAGGTTTCCGTACCATCTTTAAAAAAAAGCAAAAAAATCGCTTTTTTTTGTACTTAAATATTTATTTTATTCTATTTTTAGTATATTTATGTATTTTTTTAGTATAGCAGCAACTGAAATACATCATCATCTGTGAAAATTTCAAACTGTTTATCTATCATGTTTCATGAGATACAGCTTTGTGTCAGACAGACGGACAAACAGACAGGCGGAGTCTTAGTAACAGGGTCCCGTTTTATCCTTTGGGTACGGAATCCTAAAAATAAGTTAAAAGCTTCGCCTAGTGACCTAAATAATGGCAATGAAAATCCTTCTGACGGGTCCTTCTAACTTATGTTATTACGTAATTAGCTAACCTTTACGTAATAACTTAAGACAGAAGGACCCTTAAAATAGGGACTGAATAAATTAACCGACTTGGTATTACATGGATCTCACAACTTTTTACGGTAGAAGAACTGAGTTGCGTTGCGAGACTTGGCTTTTTTTACAAGTTATGTTTTTGATGGCATGAAATTTGCTGTAGATGTAGGTATAATGCTCGAATAAACCATAGGCTACTTTAAAATAAGAAAAACATTCCCAAAATGATAAACAAAACGCACAAAAGAGATGATTTTGGTATAGATGGATCTGGTGTGCAAAATCTGACATTAGTCTTCATAGCAACGTGCGTTACTCTATGCGATTATTAAAATTTTGACAGGATTATTTTTTTTCTGTCGCGGGTCTGCTATAGGCAATACGCTAAAAAGTTCTTATTTCTTCAAGTTATACGCGGGTGAAACCGCGGGTTACAGCTAGTATTCTTATAAGCGGCGATTGACTTGCAACCAAGCGCTGATCCACCGTTGTGGGCACTAAGGTCATGCCCCCAACCCTAATAGACTTGTGACGTCACATTTTTATTTTTGCGATTTCACGTTTTAGGGTTCCATACTCAAAGGATAAAAACGGAAACCTATTACTATGACTGCGCTATCCGTCTGTCTGTCTGTCACAAGGCTGTATCTCATGAACCGTGATATCTAGACTGTTTAAATTTTCACAGATGATGTAAAAACGAATACTAAAAACAGAATAAATATTGAAGTGGGGCTCCCGTACAACAAACATGATTTATTTCTTCGGGCTTCGCACGGGTGGTACCTGGATAAAAGGTCTACCGATTTTGTGCAAACTTCACATAAACTATCTACTAAATAGTTCGAACAAAGCCTAAACATTTGGTTTGGATAGGTGAATTTTAAAACAGTAGAATGTCATGGCCAGTCATGCCATGACATTCTACTGTTTTGTTTATCCTTTGAACGTGTTATTTCGAAATAGTGGATTACGAATTTTGGTAGAATGCTTAGCATCCATTAGTCAAAACTATTACGGCTAATTGTTTTTAGTCTGTGATGTCAGATTTTTGAGTTGCCTCATGTATTTTTCTTATTTTTTGTACTTTGTTTTATTGGCCACTAGCGACCCGCCCCGGCTTCGCACGGGTAGCATGTTATTATACATATAAACCTTCCTCCTGAATCACTCTATCTATTAAAAAAAACCGCATCAAAATCCGTTGTGTAGTTTTAAAGATATAAGCAAACATACATACATACGCGGGAAGCGGAAAGCGACTTTGCTTTATAGGTACTATGTAGTGATTAGATCGATATGCGTCTGTCAATTTAGGCGGGAAAAGCGACATGACCGTGCTTCAGAAAAGCTCTAGGCTTACTGGGCGGGCCCAATGGGTTTGAAAGAAAGGAATAACTTTAATTACAAAATTGAATGCGGAAAGAGATCGAATGCGTGGGATAGTCTTTGAAAGTAATCAACGTAAGCGCCAAATAAGAAAATATGAATAATATAAAAACTATACATAGAGTTTAAAAAAAAAGTGGCTGTAATTTAGGTAGCTAGTACGATTATCTAACTAATCATATAAAAATGAACTGTTTAGCTATTCATAGTTTTGAGTAAAAACGAAATTCGTGTTTTGGAAGAGCCAACTTTGGAAAATAAATCTATCGAGAAAAGTTTTACCAATCGTGATTCTGTCTGTAATTTATCTAGATTATATCCATGTTATCTTTTTCATAAAAAACAAAACTGTAAGTTTTGCGGTTATTGAGAAAAAACTATTCTGCATTCATCAACCCATTTAATTCCTCACCTTTTAAATAGAAATACGGCTAATTACCACGACGTTTTTTCTTGTATTGCTGACGTTTCGAGACAATTCAGATTATAAAAAAACGTGGTAATTAGCCGTACTTCTATTTAAAATAAGCCTTGCAGTTCGAAAACATGGTTGAACTTACCCGCGAGTAAAAGATGAAGCGTACGGACTGACAGGCGCAGACCCTTGCTGAACCCAGTTGTCTATAGGCCTCGGCTGGCTGCAAAATGAAAAAAATATAAATATTGCTGTTACTGTAAAAAATAAATGTTACTGAATTAAATAGGTTCAGCCGTTACGACGTTATTGAGTAACAAACAACACACATCAATACTTTCGCATTTAGTCGTGTGATTTGTATTCTATAGGTAATTAACAATAAACAACAATAAAATGTGATGACATAAATACTTATAATTCTGACATTAATAATTCAATAAATTCAATAATAAAATGGCTTGACAATAATAACCTGAAAATAAATATAAATAAAACAAACATAATGCATTTTAGTCAAAGAATTAAAAATGATCATCAAATTGACCTACAGTTTAATGGTAGTAAGGTAGACGTGGTAGAATCAACAAGATTTCTGGGAATTCAAATAGACAGCAAATTAAATTGGAAAACCCATGTTGAACTTCTAAGTAAGAGAGTAAGTAGCTCCACCTACGCACTCTATAAATTATCCTCTATTGTTAACTTAGAAACACTACTTACAGCTTATTATGGAACAGTAGAGTCTATCCTAAGGTTTGGTATAATTTTCTGGGCTAACTCTACTAATAAAGACTTCATATTTACTAGACAAAAAAGATGCATTAGATCGATGTTTAACCTGCACGTTACCGACAGTTGCAGACCTTTGTTCATTGAGCACAAGATTCTAACGCTTCCGTCGTTATATATATTTGAAATGGCATTATTTGTTAGAAAACATCCCCATCTTTTCCCACGAAAATCTGATTTTGTAGTGCGAAATAGACGTGATAGCAGTAAACTCCAAATGCCTAAAACTAAAACAGCTTTCCTACAAAACAGTGTAGTCTATATGACACGTAAAATCTACAACAAAATACCTAAATCATTAAAAGATCTTGACGATAATATATTTAGAACTAAATTCAAACTATTAATAATCAACAAATGCTATTATAATATTAACGATTTTATGACAGATAAATTTTGACATTACCGTATTTCTATTGAGCCTGTTACTATTATTACTTTTTTTTTTTTTTTTGACATTCATTATAATATAATATTGTCTTTATCTTACTATAACATTTGCATGCTAATTTTAGTAGAATATAATTGAATCTAAAATATTATTTATTATCATCTGTGTAGGTTACATTGTGTTCAAGCAAATAAATGATCTTTATCTTTATCTTTATCTCTTTATTAAAAATGTAGGTACTCACTCAAAGGCATTTATAGCTCCCACTTTGTGTATCGAGTGCTAAAAAAAACAAATTCATAATAAAAATATTGTAAATACCTACATATTTATTATGACTGGCCTTACAGCTCAGTTGGTAGTAGCTTTGCCTTCTGCGCTGTTGGTTGTGGGTTCAATTCCCACCCAGGATAAATATTTGTGTGATGAACATAGATGTTTGTTCTGTTCTTCATGTTTAATATGTACATATTTACAAAAAAAATAGTATTTAAGTATTATATCAGTTATCTGGTTCCCATAGTACAAACTTTGCTTAGTTTGGGGCTAGATGGCGATGTGTGAATTGTCCACCAATATATATTAATATACTAGCCTATAACCGCGACTTCGTCCGCATAGATTCAGGAAATTGATTTATGACGACTTTATCGTAAAATATTGAAATTCCTAAAAAAACTAAATATGTTTTTTTGGGGAATAAAGTAGCCTATATTCATCCCAAGATTTTAAGCTATCTTTATATGAAATTTCAGCACAATCGGCACAGCGGATTGGCCGTGATAACGTCACAGACAGAGTTATTTTATATCTAGATTATAACTCTCAGACAAGAAATATACAACTATGTCCATCTTTATTCACACAAATGTCCTTGATGGGAATCGAACCCATAATTTACAGCCCAAAAGGCAGAAGCTAGTTAGGGACAAATGAGCTGTGAAGTCAATCAACACAGTAATCAATACGGGAGGTAAGCGGCGCCCAGGTGCCCCACACCACTGGGCAGAGACATCCCTGGCATAACGTTACCTGCTCCCTTTCAGAGGCGTCCTGATATCTGCACGAGTAGGTGATGATTAGGCAGATGAGGACTAAATTCAGGACCAGAGTGACATATCCCTTCAATGTCACTGTCATGAGTATCAACGCTCCGTGCCGCATTATATCCAACAAAAAATTATATTGTGGCTGGTCACGCTAAAAACAATAAACAATAATTACGTTTAAAAAACAAAACCGGCATGAAGCATGTTGTTATAAATTGAATTGAATGATCCAATACAAAATTTCTTCACCTATTTTTTGCACCCTTAAAAGTGCTATTTTTTCCACTTTAAATGGGGTCCCATGACCAACCTTTTTTGAGGGATTTATCTATTATAAATATTACTATTTATCTATTAACTAGCGACCCGCCCCGGCTTCGCACGGGTAGCATGTTATTATAAAAAAACCGCATCAAAATCCGTTGTGTAGTTTTAAAGATATAAGCAAACATACATACATACAGACGCGGGAAGCGGAAAGCGACTTTGCTTTATACTATGTAGTGATAATCTTAATCTTGTCGTTTATGCCTGTTTGTGGCACAAACATACAAACAAACTCACAAACTTTCGAATTTATAATATTATTAGGATTAGGATACAGAGCAGGTAAAGCCTACCAGCATTTCCGTCAGTGTCGCGAAGTCCATACCCAGGTGGGTGGCAAACGTGACGTCGACGGCCAATGACCCCACCCAGCACGTGATGTAAACGAAAACGATCACGTTTGTGTATTGAAAAAGCTCTTTCTGTGTTACACCTAGAAAAAAATCGTTACGAAAGATTCAGCAGGTCGTAAAGTCTTGGAATATTCAGGTAGATAAGTAGGTGTAGATCCGTATCTAGGTTTACATATGTATAAAGATGTACGATACATCTCATTACATAGAAATCGTCAGGAGACCACACACAACAGCTATAACACACATAATATTACTTTATTAAGATAACTATAACTTAGTTTCTATTCTTCAAACTCACCCACTGTTAAGACGATGCTGGCAATGAGTGTTAGTACGGAGAAGCACAATGTAAGTACTACAAGTATAAACACAGTTTGCGATTGAGTCAATTCTTCCGCTGGTAATGCTTGAGGACAATCTTTATCTAAAAATATTAGTGCTATATTAACATCGAATAAAAAATCTGAAGATGTATCTTCGAATAGCTAGCTTTGAATGTTCCAAGCTCAATTAAATCAAATTAAATAAAAGTGGCAAGATATAAAGAGAGTGAGTTAAATCCTTCAAAAGGGGTAGCGACCCTTTTCTAAAGAAATGTTTAATGTTGCTACGTGTCATCAAATAATGTTGACCCACAGAATTTTCATCGTATTTTACACAATTTTGGTCATCTTGTAGAAACAGCAGAATTGCTACCAATAACTCGCGAACGTTCATATTAAACTTTGTGATTCGGTGTTGTGCCCAAAATAAGCCGCGATGGCAATGGCACGCGTATCATTCGTTTGCCACCCCTGTCCTTCAACATGTTCTTTAGCAATAAAGCAGGGTTGTCATATCGCATACAAAATACGCTTCCACTATGTATGGTGAAATGTACCCAACCTAGATCAACTCAAAAGCAAAAATTACACTATGTTCCGTCTCTATGGCACGGGCACTTATTGACCGTATAAATAGATAACACATATCAGATTAAGTGAAAAAAATAAGGAACAGCGAATAAATAAACATGGGTACTCTATCTTAGAACAAAAAATAAATAAACTCGTCCACCAGAAATAAAGGGCATTTTTGGTTGCAATTTCGAACCTTGAATATAAATTCTGTAGATCACGTGCCATGTGAATTTTGTGTTGTCGGTCGTTACGGCGGCCACATCGCAGTTAAATCGGTATATTATAGCTATTATACTCAGAATTATGTAACTTATTGATGTCACCTGAAATACAGAAGTACCTGATTTACCTACTTTTATGACTAACAAAACCTATCTGGTATGGTAACATTGACAATCATGAATCATGACACACAAAATATTATCCTGCTAGATAGATTCAAATTAGCTAAGGCTTTGTTCTAGATACAAAGTATGATGATATCTGACGATGATAAAAATTACAGAAAAAAGAGGCACGTAATAGTGTGATATTAAAAGCAACAAACATAGCGTAAGTCTATGCTAGGTATGTCCTAACGCAGGGTGCCATGGGGTGAAAGGGCTAGGGACATGACAATGAATAAAACGTGCTATGTTTGCAGGCGTACCTAGGCATCTAGTACGTATGTACAGTATGGTCGACGGATCTAGGCATCCTTTAAATTAGCCGTGTGACCGCATAAATAGTTTAGTGTCACTGCAGAAGGGCGAAAATCGTTTGCACCACAGCCAAACGGCTAACAATATCCGCCGAACGTACTGTACTTACTAGTAGGGGCCTAACTCTACTAAATAATTTAGTTATACGTTTCGCAACAAAGCAGCAGTTACAAAACTAAGTAGGTACTTACTATTGTGATTCCAGCCGACAGGAGAGCAGCCAAAACCAGGTTTGGCGACACCTTGCTCTGCTTTTCACTGTCTTTCAACATTGTTACGATCAGCTAAATCCTTGTTTTATTAGAACCCTTTTTGGCACGTCATACCGATCCAGTGTTCGTTTATGAAGGGACTAAACGAGATATCGGCGCGTTAATCGCGTCTGATAATTATTATCGGTAATAATGTACACACTATCTGATTGAGTAGGTGATAGGATTAGCAAGCGTCGCGTCGATGGAATAAATAATTTACCTGTAGGGTGTAGGTTGTAGACGAAGTTTCAAGTCGACAGGCCTCACAGCTCAGTTGGTAGTAACTCTGCCTTCTGCGCTGTAGGTTGTGGGTTCGATCCCCACCCAGGGCAAATATTTGTGTGATGAACATAGATGTTTGTTCTGTGTCTGGGTGTTACTATGTATAATAAGTATGTACATATTTACAAAAAAAAAGTATTTAAGTATTCTACTAGTTATCTGGTTCCCATAGCACAAGCTTTGCTTAGTTTGGGGCTAGATGGCGTTGTGTGTAAAGTCCGCCAATATTTATATTTATACTAGCTGTCCCGACAGACGTTGTCCTGTCAAATGTCAATAATCCCACAGAAAAAAACACTTTTAGTTTTTCCAGATCTTTACGCCATCCTTATCACTTAAGGGTATGAAAAATAGATGTTGGCCGATTCTCAGACCTACTCAATATGCTCACAAAATTTCATGAGAATCGGTCAAGCCGTTTCGGAGGAGTACGGGAACTAACATTGTGACACGAGAATTTTATATATAAGATTTATTTTAATCAAATCAAATCGGTTCTCCTCAAAAAATTTTGTATTGCCTTTTTGAGGAACTTTTTAACAGAACTACATAAAACCTTTTAGATAAGAATTTATCATTAATCTATGACTTCTTCTATCACGTAGACTTTTCAGCCAGAATAATAGATGCTGTGAAATCACGAAGAAATTAAATCGTTCTGGTCTTCCAAATTGTTAAATTTCTCTAGTTATGATTTAGGCGAGACTACACAAAATGTAAATAAAATTCTACGTGCACTTATACCATGTTATGACAAATCCTGAAGCGTTTCTTACTGGATTACTTTACTTTTTCTGGGCATGGCGGATCGGAAGTTTCTTATACTCAAGCTACTCCGTCTCGGAGAGCGTAACGCCGTCCTGTGCTGGTACCGCCGTGAAACTCGTCGTCATGGTGTTATTGATGTCCAGCTCTTTGCTCCTCCACCTCGTCCCGCTAGCAGAGTTCCCCCGCCTCAGCCTCGCAAATAGAATCATCAGTGTGCCCTCACAGATAAACTCACTGTGCTTTTTGCACCGCTATGTGGGACCCAGCTTAGACAGCAGGAGAGTGACGGCACTACTCTGTATAGTTTCCATGCTGTCTATAATTGAAACTATTTATATGATACACGTGGATTGGAATAGAATAGAACGCCTCGATGAATGAGAACTTAACGTTTTTAGGATGAATACACTCAAAGGTAAGGTACCTTTAGTTGCGTCTGATTTAACTATTGGTGCTGCCTATTCTAAATACCTAGTCCTACAGAGGATTGTACTATTTCATAAGATACCGAGTGTTGACCAGGTTTTTGTACACGCAAAATAAAATAGCAGTAAAACTTACAAAAGTGTTTTTATTATTTACATTCGCAAAGTTCTACAGAGAAGTAAGTACCTACTTGAAGATAATAAAGTACCAACTTAGGTATAGACGTTTAGTTATGCGAAATCTCACAATTGAATGAGATACGAAAACAAGTCTTATCTAGAGTCCAACTTGCTTGGTGCATGCGTCTCTCGCAGTGTTCCAATTTAGTTCTATTATTACTTATTCGCTATAGTTAAACCAAGCAGCTTTGATCAAAACACTGTATGCGCAGCAAATTGGACACAGGTATTCTATATCGTTCTTTTAACTCAGCAACCAAAATGAAACGGTTACCTACCGAGTGAGACATTAAAAGTACTGAAATGATTCAGTTTTGCCAACAAACTGTAACAAAATACAAAAGTATACTATTTACTAAAAAAAGTTCTACAAGTTACGTATAAGTAAATAATATTAATAAGTACCTATATTTATAACTAGCGACCCGCCCCGGCTTCGCACGGGTAGCATGTTATTATACATATAAACCTTCCTCCTGAATCACTCTAACTATTAAAAAAAACCGCATCAAAATCCGTTGTGTAGTTTTAAAGATATAAGCAAACATACATACGCGGGAAGCGGAAAGCGACTTTGCTTTATACTATGTAGTGATTATATCTTCTTCGTCTGAAGAACTTCGCACGAATTAAAAAAATATCTTAAAAAAAATCTTAATTAACCTAGAAGTTTCGTCGAGTTTACTGTTATTCTGGGTGATATTCGTATGATACTTCGTATACGGTAGTTTGTAGGTCTGTGTTTTGTAGATTCTCTCTTCCATCTCGCTGTCAGATTCAACGCTCGTATATGGCATCAGGTTCTAGTACAACACATCAGAGTGAGTTAGAGGCGCTGGAAGAAACGTCAACAGTAGAAACTTATATCCAACCAAGTGCAAATCAGAGGTAATGATTTCGTTGTTGTTTCAAAATTGCAAAATGAGCCTTTTCAGCATGGTCTAGTGAAAGTCTAGGAGAGAGAAATAGAGTCTAAAAACTGTGCCTTCAAGATAAAGGGTACTGTATTTTGTTATACTAAGATATCACTATCGTGGCAATGCCGCCAGTATCTTGGATTGGTACCTACACTTCCAACTGGTAGTGATCTGGATCAGTTAAGCTACCTATAGCCTGTTTGCAATGGTCTTTAGATAGATCAACTGGTTCTTAAGTATTTTGTAAGTATTCTGTATTATATTATATTAGTATATTGATGTCACTATAGTTATGACCTTGATCATTTCAAAAGTTTAGCCAAATATAATCAAATATCATTTCAGATTAGTATTGACCTACTGAACTGACCTATATCATATCACACTGTATAATGTAGGTACCTAGTTAAGTAATGTACTTACGACGCTTGGACTGAGATGCGTAATCTCTTTTCTGTGTCAACGAACTGAGACTCGAAGCGGCTCGGTGGACAGCTGAAATATAAGGGCTTTTAGACATGGCTAGCAAAATGGAATAATAGTGTCTACTAAGTACTATTATCAGATCTTCTGCTGAATATATTACTTGCTCATAAAATGCCAGTAAAAGATGCCCATCCAAATATCACAATGTTGACTGCTGAACCTCGAACCACCCTCATCCAACTTCCTATGATTGCTATTGGATAGTTCGAGTTTCAACGGCTATTCAGTATCATGACCACAGCGAGTTGTATGACAATCGCCACGGTTCAATAAATACAATTATAGACCAAAATCAGTGCTGGATTAACCCATAAGCAAATTAAGCAATTGCTTAGGGCATCACGTCTTGGGGGGCACCAAAAACAGCATCGTAAAGTTGGTAGCACATGAAAGAAAGGCTGTTTGAAAATGGAGGCACCAGGCACGGGAGCTTACTCCAGTTTGAAGCTCTTTAATTTTTTTTTATTGTTGTACGTACTTGAGTAGTACTTTTAAGAATTTTTATTTTTTGAACCTTCACCTTGTTCGATCAGCACCACACTAGGGCTCTACATAGCAAAAAAAAAAGGTAGACCACAAGCCGTGTTTGTTGCCTGATTCTTCTAGGCTTGGTCGCGAGGAATCGGAGTATCTTCACCTAGTTCCTAAGACGTTTCAAAGTGATCCTTGTGATTTTATTGAAATAAATGATTTTTGAATTTGTTTGCTAAGGGTAACAAGTAGTCTTAATCCGGAATTTACTAAAAAGTTTGGTTATAATAGTTGGTGCTACGAGCTACTTACACGCTTTCCTAAAGGAGGGAATAGCGTTATAGTCCGGTAAAGGCACCGGAGGGAGATCTTCGTCGGGCGGTAGGTGGTCGCGCATACGGTGTGCTGCAGCCGCCGCCGGTAGATAGGCCCAAGGCATCTGCCCCGGTAGACCCGCTGTTGTACCGCGCCGTCTGAGACCAGAGAGGCGCGTAAGAACGTTATTAAACAAGGAATAGAAAGACGTCACAGTTACGGGGAAGATGACTTGAGCTTTACATTATTAGTTAAACTTGCTATTTGATACATGTAAGAAAGGCTAATAAGAACGTAGCAGGTGTCAGGTTTACTCATAAACCTAGTTTTTAGGGTTCCGTACCCAAAGGGTAAAAACAGAACCCTATACTAAAAGTTCGCTTTCCGTCTGTCCGTCACAGGGCTGTATCTCATGAACCGTGATAGCTAGACAGTTGAAATTTTCACAGATGATGTATTTCTGTTGCCGCTATATCATCAAATACTATAAACAGAATAAAATATTTTTTTTGCCGTTTTTTTTATAGATAATGGTACGGAACCCTTCGTGCGCGAATCCGACGCGCATTTGGCCGGTTTTTTTATGTTCTCTGTGTCAAAATTTTTTTGATTTTATTTTTATTTAAAGTCAGACACCGCCTATGTAAAGAAGAAGAGCAGCTGATCACACTGCAGTGTACCGATGCCGGACTGCTGTCTCAAAAATTCGTCGTAAATTGACAGACCGACAGACCGACAGACAGATTGACGGACAGACGGGCAGACGTACAGATGGACAAACGGACGAACGGACAGTGGAGTATTAGTAACAGGGTTCCGTTTTTACTCTTTAGGTACGGAACCCTAAAAAGTAGGGCTATCTACAAAAATAAATGAGATGCCATCAAAAACATAACTTGTAAAAAAAGCCAAGTCTCGCAACGCAACTCAGTTCTACCGTAAAAAGTTGTGAGATCCATGTAATACCAAGACGGTTAATTTATTCAGTCCCTACTTTAAGGGTCCTTCTGACTTATGTTATTACGTAATTAGCTAACCTTTACGTAATAACTTAAGACAGAAGGACCCTTAAAGTAGGGACTGAATAAATTAACCGACTTGGTATTACATGGATCTCACAACTTTTTACGGTAGAACTGAGTTGCGTTGCGAGACTTGGCTTTTTTTACAAGTTATGTTTTTGATGGCATTATATTCTACAGACTAAATCTTATATCATATTGGTTATGACTGTATTCCGTAGGTACAGTAGATATCCTCTCAGATCTTCAGGCGCTCAGATCCTTAAATATGTCTAAAATGGGCAGTCAAAGGCAAACCAAACATTACGTATTAGCATTCCATCGCCGCTATAGACTATTACCCGTCCATCAGGTTGCCAGAGTCGAGGTGAGGCAGGGACTGTGAGGCGCGCTGGGGCGAGCGACGGCCAGTCGTATCCACTACAGAGTGGTCAAGACGCCTCTGCTGTTCTGCTATCATATTCTCAAGCCGTTGCGGTAGGGAAAGGTTTTCGGGAAAGTTCACCGTTCTCTTTTGATCGCTCTTGTCGATTGGGACGTGGTGAGCCTGTGGTGACCTGTTGTGATGACGACAGAAAGAGTGGCGTGTAAGCTAATATCATGACGTTTAGATTTATTAGTAACTGAATGACCGAGCATAGCTTAGTATTTCATTGCCCGAAAACACGGATAAAACGACGTTTTCAAAATATGAAACAGCTAGATAAATTTATCGCCCCGAAACCCCGTGCATACTAAATTTAATGAAAACCGTCTAGCCCGTTCCAAGATTCAGAATATATATAAACAAGAATTGTTTGTATGAAGGATTTACATGTACAAGAATGCAAAGCATCGAAACTAAAACTTGGTTTAAATATTTTAACTACTGTTGATTTTTGATAAAGCAAATATGCAAAGCTAAGGTAAGTATATAAAATTACATCCAACCTTTCAGGACATGCGTCCAAAAAATCAGCATAGAATCTGCTGCGTTCAGTTGGTGATTTTCTAAACAATAATGTCTTCATCCTGCGAAACGAATTGGTCAGCCCGGGCCGGGGAATCATGCTTGGCTGTTCGGTTCTGTGAACGCTGATTAATTTATTGTAGTTGAGATTTGATTCTCAATGAATTGACTAATCATTAGACAGTAAGGACGAGCTTATACATGCAGCTTTAACCATTTTAAATAGAAATTCGAATTATATAATATTTCGAAAATAGAACCGCCGTTGATCGCGGTCGCGGGCGTTGCTCATGATGAAGAGCATCTGAATTGTCTCGAAACGTCAGCAATACAAGTAAAAACGTGGTAATTAGCCGTATTTCTATTTAAAATGATTAACAACCACGATAGTTTTAATTCAGCTTTAACCAGTTTCAGGAAATCAGAATTCAACTAATAAATCGTTGTTATTGATTGTAAAACAAAAAAACACATCCAGTGATACAATTAAATTAAAACGAAGGTTCCATACTAAGTCCTATGATACTCTATGATACTCTCAAATTAGGTTAAGCTTACGTACCTATCAGAAACGTCTAAAGAGTCAGGAAGGCTGGACCGGGTGTGCCGTTCCGGAGAGGGCGACCTTCGGAATAGGATAGTTTTCATTCTGCGAAACGATTGGCTTAGGCCGGGTCGTGGTATTCTCTCAACACTGGGTGTGCTGGCATTCTCTATGTCTGCAAAGTCTAGCTCGCTGGTCTCTGTGGCTACCTCGTAGCTACGAGGCTGGACAGGAACAGGAACCGGTATAGCAGCATCTGCTGGAGCTTCCACATGCTGGGTACAAAGAATTATTTTTATGCGACTGTAACATAACACCAAGTACATTACCGATGCGTTACCTGCTGTGAGTTATAACTTGCACCTTCACTTATAGACTACTAGCGACCCGCCCCGGCTTCACACGGGTGCAAAGCTGATACCAAAATATATTACAGAATGTCTTTGTATACTCGTTAACAGCATTTATTTTTTAAATTTTTACTTATTTATTTTACTTTTACAATTAACACAGAATCTCTCTTTATACAACGTTCACAGCTTTCTTTTCATTAGACAATACAATTAGTTATTTGTTATACAAGAGTGCAAAGTTGCTTTTTAACCGCGTGTTCAATTTTGATGACCAAGCAAGCGAAGGATTCAAAATTAGAATCCTGAGCGTTAGCGAGGGAATCAAAAGAGCACGAGGTGAAAAATCTTTGCACTCGAGTGCAACACGTAACTTTTCATTCCACCTCAGCGAGGAAATGACTAAATGCAAAAAAAATCGTTTACAATCACAAGATAGGTAGTTTTATTTCAGTTTAGATATTAAGTACTACATTATGACAGTTAAGTATTACAGAATAATCTTAGTAATGACGTGAAAAAATGCCGCGTAAAGAACCGCGTACAAAGCAAATTGAAAAAAGAACACCAAGAAGGTTCCGAGTATGAGTTATTAACAAATTAAAAAAAAGTTGTATGATATATTCGGCACCATAGAGGTAGCAGTAAATAGGTTTAATGATTTTTTTAATTCACGAACTTAGTGCACACGATGTTCTAAATTCAATTTACTTTATCCTCTAGAGAATAAAAACGGCTTTTGCACTCAGATATTGAAGAGCAAAAATACTCTTTCCGAGATGGTGGGATGAAAACATGTTTTCTTTAGATGTTACTCTTGAAAGAGCGACATATAATTGTATTTAAGGTACATAATTAGATAAGGATTAATGCTGTATTGCTTAAAATCGCTTCGTAAATAAGCCATTATTTCTCGTAAATAGTAAAGGATAGAAATTGATTATTGTGGGTTATCCCTAAGAGATAAACATATGCCATCGCGGACTTTTTTGTAGACCTTTTTAAGGTATACAATATTTAGTACATTATTTTGATCTATCTCGTAGAGTTCAGCCAGCGTTTGCAATGTAAGCGCAAAAAAATGTGTTTATTTACGACTTCATATTAGAAATCTTAAAATTATCAGTGGTTTTCTAATATATTAAGCATGTTATTATACATATAAAATCTTCCTCCTGAATCACTCTATCTCTTAAAAAAAACCACATCATAATCCGTTGTGTAGTTTTAAAGATATAAGCATACATACAGGCATACATACAGACGCGGGAAGCGGGAAGCGACTTTGCTTTATACTATGTAGTGATGATGCTTAATATTTTTTTTATTTACGACTATCTAACAAGAGCTTCCTTACCTGTATTTCCACAAATGTATTATAGCGACTTTTATTTTCTAAACTGGAAATTATTTATACATGATCCAATAGAAAGAAGACACAAAAAATTAAAGACAAACAAAGTAGGTTTTTTCACATAATTCATTCATTCTTTGAGTTTTTTACTCTTATGCTTTCAAAAAAAATTAGGCTAAGAGCTATGTATATACCGGATAGTAAAATGTATGTCTCTTACCACTGCACTATTCTCGGTATCATCCCGCTTGACGTTGCATTCCACCACCATGGTGAGAACGAGGAAGACGTTCAGCACGAATAGTACTACAAAGCGCGAGTACAGTATCACCATACTCCATGACGCCCATGCGGTGTTTAGCTGTACGTTGCCAATCCCACTGACCGTCCCGCCAATGAAATCTATTATGTCTGATAACGTCTGGAAAATTGGTACAAGAAAATGGGTTTGACTTCGCAATCAAAAATTTTATAAAAATACATAGAATTACTAGATCATAGTTCGAAAGCCTTCGCACTTTCAAAATTCAACGATCTTGTTCTATGTATAGACTTAGACTTCCTGTTTTATGATGCAATCTGATGCAATATCATCCTGCTGACCATCTCAATAAAAGATACTCACTAAGAACCTACATTCGATTTAACTACTTCTATACTACTATTAGAAAGAGGTAAAATTGCATTTTTGTTATTTTGTTTGTATGGATGAACTTAAACTCAATTTTTTTTAATCTCACTTATCAAAAGCTGCATTATCATCGAGTAACATAGGCCATATTTATTATTAAAAAAAAATAGAGATCCTCTTGAAAATTGCACAAAAAAATGTTAACTTAAGGTATTAAAAAACTTGCCTATAAACTTCATTAGAACACAAATATTACTGTTTATTAATGATAATGAAGTAGGTAGGTACATATGTACATCGCTTGAATTAAACTTTTAAATCGTGGATTAACTGTTAGGTGATTGCTATTGTTTGAGGAAGGCTTACCTGTGAAATCTTGATTGCCATCTATAAAACGACAATAACGCAACTGCGTTATTAAAAAACTACTAGCTACGTAAAAAAACAGCTTATTCTGTTTTGGGATTTAAAGGTTTTACGAGAATAGAACACTGCCACAAAAATTATTACATTTGAAAACTTCGGTATAAATCTCTATTTCTACTCTAGCCAAATGGGAAACTCGATTTTTATTTGAAATCTGTAAAAGTAGGAAAATAATTGCATCTCATAAGACTCTACCTACCTACTTAAGGATGTGTAGATGAAGAAAATTGTACTCGCAGACAGAGCAAACCAGCTCCTTCCTGTGCTAGATCTAGTATTGTAATTCCATTTGATCTGCCAACGCGCTAACACGCGCTAATTTCCTCATAGAAATCCACTTGGCCTAACTCTGCTTCCTGCTTTTGACTGGCCTTACAGCTCAGTTGGTAGTAGCTCTGCCTTCTGCGCTGTAGGTTGTGAGTTCGATCCCCACCCAGGACAAATATTTGTGTGATGAAGATGAACATAGATGTTTGTTCTGTGGTTTTTTTCCCAAGTTGGTCCCATTTTAATTATATTTATGTAGGACTGACAGTTAGTTCCTTCAAAAACTTAAAAAACTAATATCGTCCCTTTTTCTTTTTAGTTTTTAAACGTAATTATAAATATTAAGTACCTACCTACCTGTGTAGAAAGATATGTAAGACGAAATATATTTTTTAAAATTATAATTAAATAAATTATAAAGGAATTACATTCGTGATCTTATTTGTTGATATATCCTTTCTAGTCCTAATCTTAATCTTCCAATCTTATCTTAATATTAATCAATTCGATATTATCAGGTTTATAAAAGTTTATAGGAAAATAAATTTGAAGTTAGTGTTTTTTTCTATGCGATTATTAAAATTTGGACAGGACAATGTCTGTCGCAGGTCAGCTGGTATTATATAAATTAAAAAAGACCACGACTGTAATTTCTAAGAACGATAGATAGATATCCTCTTAGATCTCAAGGCGCTCAGATCCTTTAAGTTAAGGGGGTAGGCAGAGGTATGTCCAAACATTAAGTTTAGCACATGTTCACATTTTGCAGTACTTAGTATTTCACACGTAACAGGTTGCAAGCCTGTCGCCGCTGACAAGTATACTAACTGGAAGCATTATGGGTTTTTGAAGTCAACCCGTTTGGGAAATATTAAGATTTATAGTGCTATTTTTTGTTAGAGTCAAGTGTCCCCCAGACCAGCTAAAATGTTGATTTTGGAGATATGAAAAAATTGACGGTAGTAGTACATAATAATGCATTTTAAAGGAAAACTATCACGTCTAAGTAGGCTTTACAAGTTTACGAGTAATCGTCGATCAACTTAGATTTTTTTTTGTACAAATATCAAGCAGTTATAAAAAAATTGCACAAATACCATTCAAAATTACATAAATAACTTTGTTTGGTGTGTAAATTACGAAACCCTACATTGTGTGTGGTCCGACACGCATTTAACCGGTTTTTGAGTTTTAGAGAGACTAACAAACAATAATTCATTTTTTTATAAGCAGAAGAAGATAACAAAGTACTAACCCTAGTGTGGAAGGAGTCGTTGGCGTATGTAACAGTAGCGACTAGGTCGACTACACACACGCAAACAGTGACCACTATCCAGGGCCATCGCGTGTGTTTTGTCTGCTTATTCCTCGCACCACCCACTGTAAACAAAAATCAGAGGGCTTTTGGAAAGTTAAATTGAATTTTCTTCTAATCATAAGACCAGTGCCGGATTAAGACATGCCCTAAAAGCAATCCACGCCCGTGTGATCTCCCGTGCCTGGTGCCCCCATTTTTAAACAGCCTCATTTTTGTTCTTGGTGCCCCACAACCCCACAAGACGTGATGCCCTAAGCAATTGTTAAATTTTCTTATGGGTTAATCCGGCACTACATAAGACGTGCGTTAAATTTTTTCATGATAATGGCAACTTCAGTACCACACGTACGACGTATTACTGCGGGCTTTCAACAAAATCATCAAAATAAAATTGTGCGCTGAATTGTCAACCTCGGTGGCGGTCATGGGAAAATGAAAAGCCAGACGGTTCGACTACAGCAGAAATGAGCTCTAAGGCTGCAGTTGCCTCTATCGTTGGTAATGTGAAGTAGTGACCGACCGAAAGTTAGGGTTCGGTTTCGATTTCGGTTTCGGACAAAAAATTGCTGTAACTTTCGGCCGCGCCGAAACGCTAGTTCGTGAATTATCGAGAGTCGTTCGCAGAACTTCAACATAAAAAAATTGAAATATATTTGTTACGTAAGTACATAATGATTGTCTTCTTATTTCATTTAACTGTCGGTATAATTAAAAAAATCAATTAAATGTGTAAATAAATTAAAATGCACTAGAATTCAGTACGCAATAGATTTTTTTAAAAAAATATTAGTAAGTTTCGGTTTGTTTCGGCCGAAACTGAAAGCGAGGCCGAAAGTTCGGTTTCGGCTTCACTTGAACGTGAAGTTCGTGTGAAGGAGCTCTTATTAATTAATTGTGGAATGCCTAATGCCTGGTACAAAAACAATAAGAGATGGCCATCAATGATCAGAAGAATAATAAAACTCACTCATTATAATAACACTAGATATAGTCCATAGCACGGCCAGGCCCAAGCTGACGCAGTTAATGACGAAGGTCCGGAAAGCAGTGAAGGGCTCATTCTGAAGGAGCACGAAGGCCTGGGCAGCGACGCCGTCGATCGCTTGCCCAATGCTGATTCGAGAGCTACAGGTGTCAGGGTCTGAAACATATTTCTTTACTATAGCTTTTTAGCTATATTATATATATTTTTTATCATAAGTACACCCGTGGAAGGACAGCTAGTCTACACTATTACACTCTTCTAGAGGAAAAACTAGTATTTTTTTGTATTTCTGTTTGTAATGCATTAACTAAAAAACTACAAGAATAAAACATTCTTCAATCAGAAATGAAAGAATCAACAGTCAGTAACTGAAACCCTAACGAAAATTGCAATAATGTTACCTAGATATCAAAAAATCGCATATGTACACCCGTATTAATGAAGAATATATGCGATTTTTGTAAGGCTGTACGACGCCCGTTGGCATCTAGTACTAAAGATGCCAAAGTCAGGTATAGCACACATTTTTAACATCTGATATATTACATCTATTACTATTACTAAGTAAACATAGAAATAAAATAATACTTATAACTTACTATGAAAGTACAATATCCGAATATAGATTAGAAGCGGCAGTTCCTTGAGGAAGTCTATGACGCAGAAGTGCTGTGCGAGCCCCAACGATGTGAAGACTATCTGGCCTACGGCTTGGAGCTAAATGAAACATCAAGATTTGAATGAATACGGTAAAAACAATTCTAGAGATATCTAATAAATAATAAGTATGGTACATCGTAGGTATGCAAATAACAAATAGACTTGCAGCCTGTCACGTTAACAATGTACTTTAAAATGTGGGCAAGTGCCGAATATAATGTTTAAGCGTGCCTCTGACTACTCTTATTAGACATTCATAATAATAGATTAATCATAATAGACATTAGGAATTCCAGTAATTTCAAAGGTCGGTAAACCTAAGATCTCCAGGCTCTCAGATCTTTTATCCAGTTCTGCAATAGCCAGACCAGAAGCCAGTTCTAGGATTTATATTAATATCTAGACACTAGCTCAAAACAGTTGTCGTGTTTGGTAGTTCAGTATGTCTAACAAAAATGTTTATCTAGTTATTTCGTAATAGATCTTATCAAAAAGGCATTCCGGATCGAATTGTGACAATTCTCAAGATACAAAATTGGTGACGTTAGACAAGATAAGGTTTAGATAAACAAAATATGTCCACACAACTAGTGTGACTAAAACTACAATTTATTTTGCCATTTTATAAATGTGTATATTTATATATATATTTTTAAATCTCTCTGTTACTCAACTTTAGGGACTAAAGAATATTATCATAGGTATAACACAAAGAAAAATAAGAAGTGGGCATGTATTTGTTGTATTTGTTGGATTGTACAGTCTGGCTATTGCAATTCAGGGTTTAGTATTTGAGGACAAATTAAGAACTCATTAAGAACATTAAGAAGTGTACGGAATGTCTACGCTAAAATGTACCAATAGTTATCACTATAATAAAACAGATAAAATATAACAGATAAATTCTTACTATCATCTTATTCCCCTATCAGCAAAATTGTTACTACGTGTATGTCCTACTTCCGATTATTCCGATTCGGGACATACCTAGTCTACCTACCCTGTACATATTATTATGATAAAAATCACACACCTCACATGCCTATTTTCATAAACCTACTACTAGGATTCTACTACTAGGATTAAGTATCTATATATATTTATGATACTTACATAAATATATATCTATTATATATATTATATATATATATATATTTATGTAAGTATCGTGCAATTTCAGCATAATACATAGGTAGTAACGAAGGGTTTTATGTCGGACTTCAAAACCCTAAAAAGTCGGTAAAAATCATGTTGGCGTCGCAATTCGCAAGTAATTAGGTATATTATTCATATTATTATACACACATCAATTTTGTTTAAGGATATTGCTATTGTTTAGTATAGTCTCTAGTCTAGGCTCGAAGTAATGAGAGAGGTAAAACAATTAATGGTCATGATAACAGGCTAGGTAACTTTTGAATAAATCAAAAGAGATCAATATTTGTGTTAGGAACATTCGCAATGTGGTATTTTTATTTTAGGATTTTAATTATTAAACCAGTAAAAAACGTAGACGGACTAAAACTTAATTAATACGAAAATTTGGGAGGTCAGAATGTTTTAATGTTTGTGACGCAATCATACCCGAAAGATCAAACAGATTTGATGAAACATAGGATATACAATACATAGCATATGTCCTGGAATAGAGCGAAACCGCTAGCAAAAACTAGTTTTCTAAGAATAAAATCTTATATGATCCCTAAACGAAATTGATGTGTGTACTTTCATAATAATAATATAACATAAAGATAATGTTACGAATTATGTGCCTAATGTCCTAATGTCCTAAACACAATTCGCGTTGCAACGAAATCTTTTGGGCATCACAATTCTTTCAACTAAACAAATCTCACTTATAAAATCACATTTGAAATCACTCAGAAAATAAGAAAACTATGAAATAACTTACCAAAGTAGAGACGCCAGCAAAAACCATTGCCTTATTGACGGTCATTTTGAATTCGATTTTTGTTTAAAACGCGTGTGAGCACAAGTTTACAACTTGGCTAATAGTCACACACCTTCTCTACTCTACTAACTCTATCACCGGCCAGCATCGCACTGAGCTACACCTCTAGAGATAAAATATAGATACCGAAGATCAGTTAGGCACTTGAAAAAACTCGGCTAGTTTGATAGCAAACAGGTACCTATCCTATAAAACATCTTCGTAAAGCAAATTCCGTAAAAGCTGAATTTCATAAGTTCTTAGTGCATCCCTGCACATGCACACCTAAAGATATACTCCCTCCAAATTTCAGGTTTCTAGTGTTACTATAGTGTTTTAGGTCGAGTAAAGATAGATCAGGCGGTCAGTCAGTAACACCAGAGTTTTATAAATTAATCAAAGGAAAACTACTCGTACCTACTAGGAAAATCTCTTACCCACAAGTCATTTAATTATTTCACGAAGGTGGTAAATGTTCGTATTTAGCATGTCAGTATTAATTAAAATGAAGCTGATTAGTAACAGTTTACAGAATCCCATTGCAATGCTAAACAGGTGCATCACGAAGGTATATAAAGAAGAATTCAGTCCATTTTCAGTATATTTCCTATTTTCCTACTGTGTTATGGTCGCTTGAATACCAAATTCAAATTAGTAACTGGCCTGTTTTTCTACAAAATAAAATGTATTACTTGGTAAGTTTACCCGTATATTTGCTAACTCTCATCTAAAGCCGGGGTTCCACGGCGCGTAAAACGACGGGCCGCGCCGGATGACGCTCCGCCTGTGTGCGTCCGGCGCATCGCGAACAGAGCGTTCCGAGCACGGGCCACCACGGATGCATCGTTCACAACGCGCGTCCGTCCGCCTTGACGCGGTCTGGCGCGTGAAAACGCGGGCCGTGGGACCCCGGCATAAGGTTATCAATGGTTTATAATGTACCTACGAGTAATTCTAGATGTTCGCATTGATACTGTCGACGACTGTGATGATGAGTACGAACGGAGAAGTAGTTCGTAGTCACTCGGGGAACTCGTCTCAGCCGGGAAAAGATATGTGAGTATCTAATCTATAGTATCTATAGTATCTAATCTATAATATCTAATCTATATGTGAGTATCTATAGTCATTTATTAGCCGCGAGGAAGAGGCGTAATTTTAAGTCAAGAGGTACATAGGTATTTATTTCAATAAATCACAAGGATCACTTTGAAACGTCTTCGGAGTTAGGTGAAGCTACGCCTGTTCCGCGCGACCAAGCTTAGAATAATCAGGTAACAAACACGGCTTGGTGCCTATCATTCTTTTTCGATGATCCTTTCCGTAAATGATTATGTAGAGCTCTAGTGGGTTCACCTAGATCCTAAGACAGAAAAGGGCAGAACTTGCGCTTGTGTTCTAAAGGCCGGTACCCCGGCATTGTATTAATTCTTCTATTCGAATAACATTATTATCCTGTAACCAGTATAGGACTATAGGTAGTATATTGTTTGGATAATTGTTTTGGTATAATGTTATGAACGTGTTTCTAATAGAAAAAAAATCATCATCTTCAAGATGTCTACCATGCCCGATAAGGTTTACGGTCCTGTTTTTTTTATTATGTGTTCGATTTTGCAATATTTCTAGGTACGTTATTCATGCGACAGTCTACGAAGTTGGTATACTGACGAATAAAACAGACAACAGAACCAGTAATTTTAATACAACGTAAGTTATTTTTCTTATTTATACGAAAACTACTATAATGCATTGAACAGAACTATAATATTATTATTTTCATACTATCTACATGTCTTATTTTTATTCTACACTGCGCATTAACACATGATCAAAACGTGACGAAACCAGTTAGTATTCTAAGAAGCGGCAAAGTGCTTGCAACCTGTCACCTATGGAATGCTAACTACTGCAAAATGTGGGCATGTGACAAATATATTGTTTGAACTTGACTGCTTCAAGGATCTAAGAGCATAAAGATCTGAAAATATGTCTACCTTACTGGGGAATTACAGTCGTGGTCATATATATTTTTTACTATCAGTGGAAGTCAAGAGTCGGTGACGTTCTACCAAACAAATGGTACACACATGGACCTTAGTGGCATACCGCAGCCACTGTTGACAAATGTGACAGCTCAAAGTATGGTAGGAGTGGCTCCGGTGGCCAATGGAACCAAAACCCTGGGAGCTTGGGGGCCTTTGAGTCAGCTGACTTCTTTGCCAAATACGGAATCATCGGATCAGACAGGTGATTATCTTCACTACTATTATAAAGAGGCACAATTTGTATTTTTATTTGTAATGGATAAACTAAAAACTACTATACCAATTTTAATTTTCTTGCACCTATCAAAAGCTACATTATTAAAAAGTAACATTATATTTTATTTAAAAAAATAAATTCCCCACGGCAATTGCAATTATGTAACTAAAATAAGGCATCATAAGTTTGCCTATAATCTTCACTAGCGACCCGCCCCGGCTTCGCACGGGTTTAATACATATAAACCTTCCTCCTCTATCTCTCTATCCTCTATCTATTAAAGAAAACCGCATCAAAATCCGTTGTGTAGTTTTAAAGATATAAGCATACATACAGACGCGGGAAGCGGGAAGCGACTTTGCTTTATGCTATGTAGTGATTAGTTCTAGCGGACTTCTGGTTTCAAATATTTTTGCGATTATTTTAAGACACAAGATACTTGTACATCTGTAAAGTAAACTCATTATTTTGTTTTAAAACCATTCGAAGCTAAGTTACGTGATTCAAACTTATTTTTGTGTGTTTTCAGTAAAAACTAATAATGATGATTTGAAAGTTGCACCACTCGACTCATCAAGGTTTCTCAGAAAACTTTTCAAGAGAAACACAAATGCGAATATTCCTGTCAAAGTAGAGAAGGGAACTGCTGTAATACCGCCAGCGGTTGGACTCCAATCTATAAGTTTGCCTCCTCTACTATCTCTCAACAATAAACTTTCCGGCATACCTATTCCGATACCAAATGTTGCTGTAGTAAATTATGCTAAAGTAAATACTTTGGTGCGTACACCGTAACTTTTGTCTTAGGATACAAAACAACTTATTTATCTATAATTATATTTAAACACTTTATAAAACTAATAATTAGTAAATGTTTCATTAATAATATTCCAAATAAAATAAATGCTTTCTTATGCCATCGTTTAAGGAAAATTGAAAATGGTTCCAAAATCACTTTCCGAAAACGAACCAGGTTGGCCAACCGTTCGCAATCTACCATCTGGCCTCCTTCATTTCGTGCCCTAAGAGATTCTTTCGATTACCGCCAGGTTTACCTTCATTGTATTGGTACACTTGTGTAGCTTTTGCCGGGTGCTACGCATGCGCGCGTCAAACGATCAGTATCGCCAAAACCCCCTTTTAGCCAGTCACCCTCGTGAAATCACACGAACGTCAATTATAAAATGTCAGTGAACATGTATAAAGTTCCAATAGCAATGTTAACGAATTAACAACGGGTAAGCCATCAATTGCCATGAGTTCCCCAAAATTAAGCGAAAGATGTCCGAATACAATGGGTAGTAGCAAAAAACTTCTCAGCAATGATTCTAAGGAGGACTCCTTAGACAATTCCGTGAGTATTACCTGCTGCCTAAAATGACCTACTTAAAGCGTTAAGAGTGTGAAGTTACGGGATTTTTTTATTTTTATGTTTTAGATAAGAGAATCGATAAAATCTGAAAGACCGGGCAAGAACGAGGAGGATTGGCGGAGACGCACTATCATCGTCGAAAAGAAAAACGGAAGCTACGGTTTCACACTACAGAGCTATGGGATACACTACAAGAAGGTAATTAAATATTTTTGATTATTATTATGAGCATTCAAAAATGTTTACTGAACTATCTAGTTACGAACATGTTACTAATGTTACTAGCTATAAATTTTACGTGTCATTACTTTTCTATATAGATACTTCTCTAAATCTTGCCGATTCCTTGTGTGTACTTAAATAATAAGCACGAGTACAAGTGCCTCCAATAAAATGTTTAAAATGTATTTTCAGGAGCAAGAAATAGAAGTGATCACATACGTGGACCACGTGGAATGCGAGGGCCCAGCGGCGATTGCTGGCATGCGCGAGGGAGACGTCATTCTCTCCATCAACGGCATGGACGTGGAGCGCGCCGAACACGCTGCCATCGTGGACACCATCAACGGATGCGACTCTCAACGTATGCGTATGGTGGTCATCTTCGAAGATTGCGTACGTAAGGTCGAGCTGCACCTTAAATATATAAACATCCAACGAACTATTCAGAACAAGATGCGAGAACTCGAACAGCTCACGGTG
Source organism: Hydriomena furcata (assembly GCA_912999785.1). Lineage (NCBI taxonomy): Eukaryota > Metazoa > Arthropoda > Insecta > Lepidoptera > Geometridae > Hydriomena > Hydriomena furcata. The sequence goes on from OU538821.1 coordinate 11,319,136, forward strand.
CGAGAGAGACAGCTTTTTGACTCGAATTGGAAAACGCACAGCCTCCCTTCGCAGAAGAAGAAATCATCTCCGTCCGATGTCATCTCCGACTCTGAGGATAACGTTATTGGAGAAAACATCAACAACTCGTACTGCAGGCCCACCTTGTCTAGTGAGAATGTTACGGCTGCAAAACCACCGCAGTCCAATGTGTTTATGTATCAATATCTAGACCCACGATATGGTACGTGCCTAATACAACCAAACTTGCGTACCGGTAGTTTCGTGATCACTGTCGGCTCGCCGAGAAACAGACGCGACTGTCACCATTACGTGGTGAAGACTCAACAAGGTGAATGTCATCGTGCTTCTGAGACCTACAAAGCTACGAACCCTAAGCACAGCAAGGGGCACAGGAGCAGCCACAGTCATAGTTGCGCCCCATGTATGCCAGCGTATAACAATCAAGACGCCAACAGTTTGGAAGCTTACGATCTCGCGAGTCCCTGCTGTGATCCGCACTGCGTTCCTAACAGCAGGAAAAAAGTTAGAAGGAAAAAAGAGTGCTCGAAGGAACACAAACGCAAAGACAAATGTCAACAAGTCGATAAATCGACGCAAAAACCAGATAGTGCTGGCGGACCCCAACCTAGGACTAAAAAGGCATGCCCATCCGGACACTGCTCTGGTCGGTATCGCTACTTGACTACAGAATCCACACAAACTAGCCAATGCAGTCTTCAATCTTATGCTACCAGCAACGCCACAGTGCAATGCGATAATTCCGCTTCCAGTTACAGTACATCCTTAAGCAGTGACACTCTATTCTGGGACAATGACCGCTCTGAAGCAAAATCATCGCCAAAAATACAATATCAGAACTCACATCAAAATGTGAAGCCGAAATCTTGGGACAATTTAACAACCAAAGCCTTCGGTGGTTACGGTTTCGGATACGGCTACTTGGACACTACCAATAAACAGGCCAACAATAGATCCAAGAGCCACGGCCGAAGTCACGGCGGTCGTACTTCCCAGAGCCATCACGAGTACCAGCAACACCAACCGCAGGAAAAGCATGCCCACCGACAGAGCACCGTTCCACATAACCATTACTCGGTGTACGCCAGAAGTCACAGCCACTGCGCGCCCACCAAATCGACGGAGAGTCTGATAATGGTTCCCAAATACCAGCTTGAAAGTAGCGGCTCCGAGAGCAGGTTGGCTTGCGACTGTGCCGCCGAAACAGTGGAATATTACCGAAGAGTGACCAGCAGCAAAAGCCCGGCAGACACTCACGCTAATGCATACTACTCTCAACATTTCACATACCCCACTCATTCATACAAGAAAAAAGACACGAATGTTAGCTCAGAGATAACGAGGTTGTAAGTAGACAATTCAGAAAGTAACTGATGCTCAACATCAATTAGACGTAGGCCTATATACTACGAGTATGTTATTATAACGTGAACAATGTTTATTACATTTTTGTACTGTATTCGCTACATTTTATAAATCGCTTAAGGTACTTATGCAAAATGTCGCTTTATGAATATTTCATTATTGTTGGTTTTAAAATAAATGTTAACTATCTTGGATGGTTTTATTTATTTCACGAGCTGTAAAATACGATCGACCTATTTTTTGATATGCCATAATTTACAAAAGACAAATCAGTCTGAAGGATTCTGTTCTAAACTACCTGTCCCGACAGACGTTGTCCTGTCAAATTTCCACAATTCCATAGAAAAAGCACTTTCTTTTTTTTCCGAATTTTGAAATTTTAAGGTGGATTTTCACATTTAAAAATACAACTAACAAATTATTATCCTGCCTGGTGCATTTGCTCCAAAGTTATGCGCGTACAACATTTCGGCAATTTATTTTTATTCATATAGAAGATAGTTAAATAGATGATGAGTCTTTGCTGGTATAAATGCTGTCTGATAGAAATAGAATTGATGAACGAGAAATTCTACATAAGCATTGGATAATAGAATGTTTCATAATGACGCTTTGACGGCATCTTAGTAAAATGTCAATATTTAACAAAATCCGTTCAGTTTGTGCTATTAATATTTTCTTCATCGTGTGAGATGCCATAAATATTTTTTGTCACATGTCGTTCGCTCAAGGTCATGGGCGATTCAACCCTAAGTTTTACTATTACACTCGCCTTATAATCATCATGCAATATTCGACTTTATTTGCTGTACATGAGATCTGAAAATAGCGCGTTTTGTAACGAATAAATTACAAAGCTAAGCATTATTTTGACCCCTCTATCAAGCGGCCTTGTGGCGCAACGGATAACGCGTCTGACTACGGATCAGAAGATTCCAGGTTCGAATCCTGGCAAGGTCGTATCTATTTTCGTATTTTTGAAATTTCTTTTATTTTTGTTATTGTTATAGGACAATAGAACTTCGGTAAATAATTTGTTTATTTGTTAAACCTCTGACTTTTATCCCTTCTATGATAACATTTCTATCGGAAACCTTGTTTGAAGTTTGTTAATAAAAGTTATTAACAAACTACCCTTGTACCTTACCATTTATTACTTGTTACCTTATTTTCATTATTCATACTTCGATTATCTACTACATAATCGCTGGTCCGATTTCAATGGTTTTTTTCTTTATTGTGTGAACTGCAGATAATTACTCCGAGGAAGTCCCATCTACTTAATTATGGAAATCTATGTAGAAATTCTACCGATTCTACAGTAGAATCAGTAGTTTTTTCATAAAACTTCATCATCACTACACTTTTAGAATAATGGCAAAAACTTTTTTTTTATTATATTTGGTACTAGGTAAGCTTTATTCAAAAGTTCATTAGACAAAAAATAACAGTACTGCTATATAAGCAAATGGCAGAGTAGGTAAACGGAACCTGTTGTCATTTTTATGAGATTATCTGAGATAATTATTCTCTTTTAGAATGAAATTCCTCAGAAGTTCTATGTTTTTTATTTTTAAACTTGGATCGTTATTTTTAGTGGTTTTTATTAATTTCGTATAGCATGATTCACCCTACCCTAGTTGCCACCACCCTACTTGCCTACTTTTGACATTTGAGAGGCATTCGAAAACATTGAGACATTATTTGGATAATTTCTTAACGGGTAACTTCTTTGCGACGATCAATGTGCGTTCACTGGTGTAATGCCGCACGATGATTACGTATGACAATATAATTTGGCACACTTTAGCGATAATGCTATCTCAACTAAAGATACCTACTTCCTCCTATTCTAAGTCAAATTGTGGCAAATCGGTTTGATATCACCGAAATTGGGTGCGTGAACTTAAATCAGATGCGGGTTCATCTTGGGGTTAGCAGCGGGGCCGGGTCAGAGTAAGGGCAGTGCGCCCGACGGCTGCGGCGTCCGGCAGAGCGTCGCCGCGCACCACCGGCATCGCATCGTCATGCGTCGACTCGCGAGCCTACCGCGCTTAGGGCCGCTGCCTTCGCCCTTGCAAACGCTTATCATCTGCGCAGCATCTGCCTTTCTACTGGCTTGCGTTCAAGCTGTACCCCCAAATCAAGTAAGATTTTAATTATTTTAAATATATCCATGTTTCACAGCAAATGCTTGAAGCACCAGGATAGGTAGCTGACCTACATTTTATGCTGGGATTAAGTAGGTCGACTTGTTGCGCATCTGGGATATGCATTAGGGACTTACTCATAAAACTATGTTACAAGAGTCTGTATTGATTTCAGCTGTACCTTACCTGCAAGTTACCGAATTCTAACTGGTGTCCGGCTTGGCTGATAAGTCAAGATGTTGCTAAGAAATTGGTCCATATAATATACCCAGGCTCGGATTTGAGTCGCTATTGTGGTCTTAGCGATTTAAAACCTCTTCCACCGCGCCTCAAGTTTATAGTGGTAAGCTTTATAAGTTACATACTCAAATTAACTAGTTAATCTCCTGTTCAAACATCGAATGCACAATTACCTGCTATTTTAAACATAACGGTATTTACGTATTAATAGGCAGATATTAATGTTGCTTTGCGATTTTTTAATTTAATTTCTATATACATTTACTTTCGTTTATGTGCATGTAGGTAGGTACCTTATATAAAACAATACTAATAAAAAAACATTCGCTATGCGCTTTTTGTAAAAGTTAAAAGTTATTCAAATGTGAAGTTAAAGTTTTGAAAAATAATATGTAGCAGATATGCCGAAACGTGAGAAACTTAGATTCTTGAACTACATAAATAAGTATTTTATTTTGAAACCTCTAATATTACACAAGGAGGAGAAAAGTAGTAACATACCTTAGGAGTTAGGTAGTTATATCTGGGGGCACGGCAGTGCCCCCGCCAAGTCAAGCAATAAAGCGGCACGGCTGTACCATCCTTTTCTCGAAGCAGTTCAGGCCATTTTCGACCCCCTATAACTTCGTTGTGGATAAAACTAGAAGCCTGAATTTTCAGTAACCAAGCAGTCACTATATAAACACGGTATATTTCAAATTTCATTCAATTTGAACCAGTAGATTAAGAATTATAACTAGTCAAAGTTTCCTATTTTGTCACTCACTCACTCACTCACTGACTGACTGACCGATCATCAAAAGTTTAAGGCACTTCTAGCAGACATAGAAGCTTCAAATTTGAAACACAATTAGTGTTTAGTGTAAAAATCCTAAAAAAACCTGCCAAGTGCGAGTCGGACTCGCGCACGTCGAATTCCGTACCATTATCTATAAATCACGTTTGTTGTATGGGAGCCCCACTTAAATATTTATTTTATTCTGTTTTTAGTATTTGTTGTTATAGCGGCAACAGAATTACATCATCTGTGAAAATTTCAACTGTCTAGCTATCATGGTTCATGAGATACAGCCCTGTGATAGACAGATGGACAGACAGACCGACAGACCGACAGACAGACAGACGGACAGACGGACAGACGGACAGACGGACAGACGGACAGACGGACAGACGGACAGACGGACAGACGGACAGACGGACAGACGGACAGACGGACAGACGGACAGACGGACAGACGGACAGACGGACAGACGGACAGACGGACAGACGGACAGACGGACAGACGGACAGACGGACAGACGGACAGACGGACAGACGGACAGACGGACAGACGGACAGACGCTTTTTACTCTTTGGGTACGGAACCCTAAAAAGTAAAGCTATCTACAAAAATAAATGAGATGCCATCAAAAACATAACTTGTAAAAAAAGCCAAGTCTCGCAACGCAACTCAGTTCTTCTACCGTAAAAAGTTGTGAGATCCATGTAATACCAAGTCGGTTAATTTATTCAGTCCCTACTTTAAGGGTGCAATCAGCGACTGGGAGCCCCTTAATAAACTAGCTTTTTATGTTCGTTCTGAGTTTTTTTCTTAGAGTTTGGCTATAGCTGGTCAATGTATTCCATAATCTAGGCAGCTGTCTCTCTAGAGTAGAACTACATAAATAAATTAATATCGTGATTGTCTTTGTGTGTCATTGGGTCTATTACCCTTGTTTATCAACATTATAATGCCTAATATTAGACTTTCAAATCGACCTATGTTCTAAATTCAACTAAACATTTACAATTTTACAGAATAATGATCAGCGCACAGTGGATGAATATAGTTATCCAACGAATTAAATACCTTATTTCGATTTGTTAACTATTAAATTCCATTGATAAATTTTAAACACGCTGCCGTTCGGTCCACCTCTGTGCGCTGACCATATGTAGGTACAGAACAGAATACTTTTGTTTGAGTTAATTAATTATTTAACTTCAATCGATTGACAAGTGTGATTAGTTGTTACATGAACAACTATTATTGATTAATAACTATATGCGATATATACAAATTCAACGATTTATCTCTATGTTTTACAGATAACTTCTTTTTGTCAAGGTTGAATAATCTTTCCTTGGCCCATGTTTCACAACTTTTTATATTATCATAATTAGAACAGATCCAGTGTATTATTGTGTCAAGGCAATCTGATTCTTGGGGTCAAGTCATTACTTTGTAACTTAGGTAACAACATATTTATTTCCATTATTCTAATGACTGTATTGTATTAAAACAGGTAAAACCATTCTATGATAATGAATCTACTAAAGAAACCTTCTGTAAAACGGGCGATGTCGACGTAAAAGACGATACTGAATTGATATTTGACAACAACGTAGTTTTGAGAACATCAGCAACCAGAGTTCGTCGCCAAACGAGCTTCGGCCCAAGGGGTCGGTTTAGAGGCCAGACTCAATCACAATACTTGGCTATAGACCGCGGCAGTGGAAAAGATGAAGGGAAAGCTGAAGCACACTCCAATGCAGATTCCTCTAGGGCAAGCGTTAGTTAGTACATTTTTGATACCCATGATTCAATGTTAACATTATCTATTTTCAAGAAATTAATCTATGACTATAGTTTCAGGTGGTGGGGGTGGCATGGGCCAGGCGCAAAGTCAGTCAGTATACGACCCAAGTTGTGAGGAGTGTCAAATTCGTACCGTACAAGAAGCGGAAAGCTTAAGGAGACCTTCGCAAGGCTCATCAGTGATCGCGTTAGTAACTGTTACTTTTATAGTTTGGACTATTGCGTTTGAAATACTCCTCTAGATAACTTATTATTGCTTATGAATTCTTTTAGATCCGAAGGAGGTCCGTACGGAATAAATCAAGGTAGTCCAGGAAGTGGTTATGGACCCAACCGAGGAGTAAACGGAGGATTTGTACCTGGTCAAGGCAGCGGTAATGGAGTCATTGGGTCTAATCAGCCCGGTGCTCCAGATGGTGGCGGGACATATGGGCAAAACCATAATGGTCCATTGGGAATTACTGATAATCACGGTGGTAACGGTAATGTACCATATAGGTTGGTTCCAAATGGAGGTAATCCGTATGGACCACATGGTCAAGGCTTCGGAAATGAACCTGGAAGAGGAATTGTGCATGGACAGCCTAATGGTTCAGGAGGTAACGGAGGCTACGTGCCAGGTCAAAATAGAGGGTCCGGCGGTTTAGTACCTGGAGGAAATGGAGGATTTGTGCCCGGGCAAACTGGGGTATCGGGAGGAGATAACGGGTTCATACCGGATCAAGGTAATGTGCCAGGGCATACTGGTGGAAATGGTGCTTATGTGCCAGGGCAACTAAGTAGACCTGGAGGAACAAGCGGATTTATACCTGGTCAAGGAAATGTGCCTGGCCAAACTGGTAGTTTGGGAGGAAATAACGGATTCATACCTGGTCAAGGTGGTGTCATCGGCGGGAATGGGGGATATTTACCAGGACAAACTGGTGGACCGGGAGAAAATAGCGGATCCATACCTGGCGGGAATGGAGGATATGTACCGGGGCAAATTGGTGGAAGTGGTGAAATCGGACCTGGACAAATTAGTGGTCCGGGGGGAAATAGAGGATTTGGACCTGACCAATTTAATATACCAGGGCAAGCTGGTGGACCAGGAGGAAATAACGGATTTATTCCAAGTGGAAATGGAGGATATTTGCCTGGGCAAACCGGTGGCTTAGGAGGAAATGCCGGATTAATACCTGGCCAAGGAAATGTAGGTGGAAATAACGGTGGAACTGGAGGAAATAACGGATTCGCATCTGACAAGGGAGGATCTGGTGGATATGCACCTAGCCAAAGTACTGTACCCGGAGGAACAGCTCCTGGCCAGAATCTACTAGGCGGTATACCTGGCCCAATCCAAAACAGTTTAGGTGGTAATAATGGTAATTTTCACGGAGCTACACCTAATCAAGGCGGGAATGGAGTTTATCAAGGACCAAGTATATCTGGATCTTTTCAAGGACCTGGTGGAGTTCGTTACATTTGCTGTGTGGTCGATCCCAGCAAAAATCCACAGTACTTAGGACTGGGTGGTGGCACAAATGGATTCAATCCTATTATATCCTCTGGTACTGGCAATGTGGACGAAACTAATCGACCACTAACTGGTGGTTCAAACGGACCAAGTGGAGGCTATGGACCAGGCACTTCAGGGGGGCCCAGTGGAGGCTACAGACCAACAGGTACTTCAGGGGGACCCAGTGGAGGCTACGGACCTACAGGAACATCAGGAGGACCCAATGAAGGATACGGCCCAACAGGCACTCCAGGAGGACCAAGTGGAGGCTACGGACCTACAGGCATTTCAGGGGGACCAAGTGGTGGCTACGGACCTACAGGAACATCAGGAGGGCCCAATGGAGGCTACGGACCAACAGGCACTTCAGGGGGACCAAGTGGAGGCTACGGACCCACAGGCACTTCAGGGGGACCCAGTGGAGGCTACGGACCAACAGGAACATCAGGAGGGCCCAATGGAGGATATGGCCCAACAGGCACTTCAGGAGGACCAAGTGGAGGCTACGGACCTACAGGCATTTTAGGGGGACCAAGTGGTGGCTACGGACCTACAGGAACATCAGGAGGGCCCAATGGAGGCTACGGACCAACAGGCACTTCAGGGGGATCCAGTGGAGGCTACGGACCCACAGGCACTACAGGGGGACCCAGTGGAGGCTACGGACCAACAGGCACTTCAGGGGGACCCAGTGGAGGCTACGGACCAACAGGCACTTCAGGAGGACCCAGTGGAGGCTATGGACCAACCGGCACTTCAGGGGGACCCAGTGGAGGCTACGGACCAGCAGGCACTTCAGGAGGACCCAGTGGAGGCTATGGACCAACAGGCACTTCAGGGGGACCCAGTGGAGGCTACGGACCAACAGGAACTTCAGGAGGACCCAGTGGAGGCTACGGACCTACAGGCACTTCAGGGGGACCAAGTGGTGGCTACGGACCAACAGGCACTTCTATAGGACCAAGTGGAGGCTACGGACCTACAGGCATTTCAGGGAGACCAAGTGGTGGCTACGGACCTACAGGAACATCAGGAGGGCCAAATGGAGGCTACGGACCAACAGGCATTTCAGGGGAACCAAATGGTGGCTATGGACCTACAGGAACATCAGGAGGACCCAGTGGAGGCTATGGACCAACAGGCACTTCAGGGGGACCCAGTGGAGGCTATGGACCAACAGGCACTTCAGGGGGACCCCGTGGAAGCTACGGACCAACAGGCACTTCAGGAAGACCCAGTGGAGGCTACGGACCAACAGGCACTTCAGGGGGACCCAGTGGAGGCTACGGACCAACAGGCACTTCAGGAGGACCCAGTGGAGGCTATGGACCAACAGGCACTTCAGGGGGACCCAGTGGAGGCTACGGACCAACAGGCACTTCAGGAGGACCCAGTGGAGGCTATGGACCAACGGGCACTTCAGGGGGATCCAGTGGAGGCTACGGACCCACAGGCACTTCAGGGGGACCCAGTGGAGGCTACGGACCAACTGGCACTTCAGGGGGGCCCAGTGGAGGCTACGGACCAACAGGCACTTCAGGAGGACCCAGTGGAGGCTATGGACCAACCGGCACTTCAGGGGGACCCAGTGGAGGCTATGGACCAACTGGCACCCCAGGGGGACCCAGTGGAGGCTACGGACCAACAGGAACTTCAGGGGGACCCAGTGGAGGCTATGGACCAACAGGCACTTCAGGGGGACCAAGTGGAGGCTACGGACCTACAAGCATTTCAGGGGGACCAAGTGGTGGCTACGGACCTACAGGAACATCAGGAGGGCCCAATGGAGGCTACGGACCAACAGGCACTTCAGGGGGACCAAATGGTGGCTACGGACCTACAGGAACATCAGGAGGGCCAAATGGAGGCTACGATAATTTGGTAAGATTACATTATCGAGATAAATAAGTATTGTGTATGTTATACTTGTTACTATATTATCACTGCCCCCGTATAAATAAGATGTATGTAATGTATCTATTTATGTATGTATAAAGAAGATCAATTAACTGCCAATTTGTAATTGCAATTTTTTTATTCACATATTTTCTACAAACTAAAATAAACTATTTTTTACAGAATACAGGACAACAAGGAGATAATTCAGGTAAACACTACTATAATATTTACCTAAAGTCTGAGTGCGTTCTTCTCAATCGCGTAATCATTCATACAAGCGTCCTGAGTGCTGAGAGCATCCTGCTTGCATTCAGCATCACGTGCGCGTGCAAGTTAAATACGGCCGACTAACTTGAACGCTGCTAAATGATTACTGAGGGCAGACAGTGCACGCTCTCTTGTCTTTTAAAAAGCACGCTCGGTTGAACAACTTTTCATTCATGTCTTACACAAAGATGTCTCTACAAAGTAGGCAAATAGATACCTAAGTACTAATATATTATAGCTATGAGTACTCAAAGACTTGCGTGTTTCAAGTAGGTATAGTCTCAAATAAAACACTAATACAATCAACAACCGACAACTGATTGTTGTCTAAGCTGCGTAATATCCATACAATTAAAGCAGCGGTAAACGATTTTAAAAACAAACAACTCGAGAATTCGATAAACTATTACCTAGTTATGTAATAAGAAACTCTACTCACACCATATTTCAAATTTCAGGTGTACCACAAAACGTGATAGACCCAAATTCAATAGCGACTGACGTTGATGGAGATGATTCTCAAGCTGAAGCAAGTGTCTCTCAAACTAGCAACGGCACCTTAGCTACTGCATCTTCAAAGGGCGGTAATGACAAGGGCCGTGCACAAACTCAGGTCCAAGGCACATACACGGGTAGCGGATCGTTTTCGGCGCAAGCCGAAATTACCGGAGAAAATAGGGCTGCTAATAGTGAAGTAACAGGTGACAAAAAAGGAGCATCTAGTAACGCTCAGGGAAGCGGTAGAAATAATAAATCGCAGGCTAATGTCAAATTAGGGTCTGAAACTGGTTCGATACTAACAGGTTCGCAGAGCGAAGGTGCAATGCACTCCTCGAATTCTCAAGTACAAGGCAGTATTAAAGGCGGTTTGGCCGACGCACAAGCCAAAGGCCCGGGCAGCACTTCTTCTCAGGCACAAATAGGGTTTACACCTTACAAACAGGGAGACAAGTCGCACGATTTACAGAAAAATCCATTTGCCGGAGGAGGTACTTCATCGGCTCAGTCAAATGGTAGAACTGGAATGTCTCAATCGCTACTTCGAGGGACTTTTAAATACGGCATCACATACAACGGAGCGGCTCAATCAGGTGCAAGCGTTGACAAGGATACTGTGTTTCCAAATAGACTTCCATTTGATAAAATAGATGTATATGATGAAAGTAATAAAAATATAAACGTTGACATTCTAAACACTGAAAAACCTGAACCACTACCGGAAATAACAGATAACAATGAATCATCGACAGGCGTTATTCCGTCTACTGATATACCCTTCAGCGACATAGGAACTACAGACAGAATTTCAGATATAAGTACAATTCCTATTAATCAGTATGATCCCCATTCTCATTCAGACCATCACCAAACGGAACCCGAAACAATTAAGCCCACTCTTACTCCTTCGGAAGAAAACAGGCGGTCATTCCAACCAAATTACAACACTAACAACGCTGATTACGATTATAATACCGGCAGAGACGAACCCTTACCCGAAGAATATGACATAGACGACGGCTATGGCACTGAAGGAAGTGACGCTCTTGAAACTGATCAACCAGAATACAATAACTACAATAAAATATCCCGTAATACAGAGGCGACGCATCAATCGTTGCATAGTCCAAAACGAAAAGGGTTAGAGGTCAGACAAACTACAGGCGGCAACACACAACATATTTTACTGGGATCTCTTAATGAACAAGACGCTGAAATAACTCAACATAATTCTGAGCGACCCGATGAAAAGAAGACTTACCAGCCAGGAGAACGCATCCCAGGTACCGGGGGCTACACAATACCCATCGGATTTACTGGAAGCGTTAAATCTGTAGCATCTAAAGAGAATACTTATGTAGTCGGTTCCAAGGACTCACCATCTCAAGCGCAAACGGTAAAGCTAACGCCTGGAACGGGAAAAATTAGATACACACCGTCATCTTCATATGAGAAAAGAGTAAACCCAAGTAATTTAAGATCTTTGTACCCGAAGCCTGACGACAATAGATACTTATCTGTTTCTAAATCAGTGACACGGTCACTAGACGATCAGAATAATGTAAGAAAACAATATTCGCACACGTATTACACCAAGTCATCTTCATGTGGATATTTTACCTTCACATGTACGATGGTGAGCGGCTCGGGTGGCAAAAAGAAGGTTTGCAGGCCCAAAATTCCAACTAATCCCGATGGTAGCCCTATGAGGTGTTAGATTGTTTTAAGGTTTTGTGAGAACGTAGGATCGCATATCATAATCATATCGAAATTACATTTAATATCTTTAGCTGTTTTAGGGAAAATCGATCTTAGGGCTTATCCTTGGCTAAGACTAGTTATTTGTACCTACTCAAAAGGTACAAACAAAAATATTGATCAACTTCTCACATTAATCACGTAACAGTTTGATAGGATCCTGCGTTAAATATTTAAGTATTTTTAATTTTAGTATTGTAGTTATACGTATATTACTAATTAGGAATCGCTACATAATAATTATTAGTTGTAGTTTATTCTATAACTGCTGTCTACGCTGTGTCTAACTTATCAGTGATTATATATTATCAAATGTTAATACAACGTGCAATGCAACCTTTTCCCATACATTTTATAGTGCCCATTTGTTTTTTTTTACTGTTTGCGAACACATTAGTATATACTGCATAATAAACGTTGCATTGCACGTTGCACCTAATTTGTAAGCGGACTTATACGACCGCTCCTGTTTATTGTGATTATGTAAGTGACAAAATATAAACATTATAAAGTACTCTCAAGTTTTCTTCAATAGATGATTGAAAATAATTATTCTTGTCAGTTATGTTCGTAAAAGTTAGTGGACATCTAATTTAGGCCGCCCGAATAATATAAGGGTTTGGTTAGGACTGCATTGAGGCAATTTCCTCTTCAGAAATAGGCTCATTGTAATTCCAAGTCTAAAAGAAATCCTGTCAGAACTCCAGAAGCTCAGATACTTAAAGATAAATACGAAGGTAGTCAGAGGCACTTCTTGTATCTATCTGACAGGTTACTATCGTGCGTAGAAGGAAATTAACTAGATTTGACGATGTTTTTCATCGAGTACGTGTTTGTGCGTACATATAATAAGAAAGGCAATCTAATAGAGGAATCGATTTGTTTTTGAGGAAGAAGGTCGAGGCACCTGCCAATAAGCTAATATATAAGTAAAACACATAATTATTACAATGACATTTTAATATCTCGGATAATTTAAATTTATCATAATTTTACAATTTGTGACACATAGATTAAGTACGATGCCGACGTTAGTAACAAACAAGTACAATTTTGACATATAAATTGGGTTTCTTTTTAGTCTCTTTTTGGTTCATAATTTATTTCTAAATGCGCATTCAAATCACTTTCGTCCGATCAAGATAGCTAATAATAAATTATATCAAAGCAATTTATATGATTGTATCGGGACATTCTAATCATATTAGAAAAAAACATATTAGGGTTTATGAATACTAATTAGTAACAATAAATAGCAAACCAACCTACATTGATCTTCCGAATAATGGTGTATAATTTTATGTATAAGTAGGTATGTAATAAAAATCCAACTAAAGATTATTTAGAACGAAATCTGATTTGAATGCAAAGTTGGATGGTTACTAAAACGATTCCTAGTAAAATAGTTAAAAACTAATGACGAAACAGACACTGGAGATGACAGAATTAAAAGTCATGAAATAATTTTACACTCAAAGAAATTACAAAAAAAAATCACATTCGAAGCCAAATTACTCGTATCTCGTACGAAGTCTTATTGAGTTTTGTTTGCCATATTTTTTTCAAAGGTTTTTACGTAAGTAACACCAACGTATCCTCCGATAGCCAGCCTATTATCACTTTGAGATTCACGGCATCAATCTTGTTACATTTTTTTAATGTGACACTATTTAAAACGTAACGAAATAGTAATATATTCAACCAAGTGCGAATATAGCGCACGAAGGGTTCAGATCTTATTAGTTTCGGTATTCTTACATGCTAGTGCGGTACCGAAAATAAGTTTTTGATCCGGAGCGCGAGCGAATAAAGATTGAGGGTTCATTTCAATATAACACGTAATATACTTTTTTTAGTCTAGAATTTTTGTAACTTTTGTTGAAAGAAATAAAAATGATATTAGATTTTATTTAAAAAGCTCTTTTTAACGATACCCCGATAATCAGATTAAAACTTTATTTTAAATATTGTAATTATATACAGTTTTTGTTATCGGTTCAATCAACTACATATAAATGTTGTAATTTAACGTCTTATTTCGCTTAGAAACTTGTAATCCAAAATAGTGTGACCGACGGACCGATGTCACTTTAATAATAGGCCTCCGGTACCATTGAGGAACAGAACCCGACACAATTAAAGCAGAAACCAAATCTATTTAGATGCTACACTAAAATAACAAATTTTAGTACTTTATAAATAAACTTTAGTTCATTAAGTACACGATTCAGTCTGTTAGGTATAATAATGGAATGTAAAAATAAGGTAACGAAGTTGTTAACATGCATTTGCTTAACTCGAAGGAGCAATAAACAATTTTCGTTGAAATAAACGAAAATAAATTCAAAGAGAAAATGAGATTAGTGAGGAAGTTTCAATTCTAAATCATCCAATTAGTAAAGCAACCATTTCAATCTTAGAACTAATTAGACTTCCACTTGAGACTATATAATTCATATACGTTAAATATGGGTATATAACAACAAAATAATAGATAATAGAACATATTCCCTAGAACCCACAACTAAGTGAATTAATAAATTTAACTGGTGTCCATTTTCATCTTACATATAAACTGGTGTTTTAAAATAGTGTATATAATCATAGCTTTTCATATTATACTAATAAATTTAAGAGCAATGGTCATTTATTTACGCTATATTTTGTTATTATAAAAACATTAGACTCACTATACTTTCATACTCTAAAAGCAAGGTAGATGAGCGTCTGAAAATCAGATCCTTGAAATTGCTATAGTGGTGCAAATAAAACCTAACACTCGGTACATTGCGTTCTTTTTTGTAATATAGCTAAACGCATAGGCCTGGTGACGATCATATTCTAAAATTCTCTAAAAATTAATAGTCACTATAACCTAATAAACCGTGCCCATTGCTCTACGGAAACTAAAACTACACAAGAAAACTATTTAAAACTAACCTAAATTAACATGGCAATCAATACTTGTTACGTAATACTTAAAACATAGTGCGTAACACATAGATAAAACTAATTAAGTACCTTTTATGCGATAACACCAAAATGAGTGGGTTAATAATTTATAAGACGAAGTTGAGACAAAGTATTGAGCTGATCTGATAAGTACTTACATACAGCACACAATAAAAAACTTGAGCCCGTGAATAAGGCGGAACGATCACCGATCCAACTCATCTCGTAAATTATCATTACTGAGATAATTCAAATCTTCAGTTTACTAGTTACCCGCAAGTGGAGTATGGCAATATGAAATGCATTCATTTAAGTTTAAGAGTATGAGATATTATAATACTTTTTCAGCTTTAAAAACACCCACTTTTATCTATTAATCTAAATAAATAATGTATTTCAATATTTTTAGTAATACTTGAAACGTTTGCAATAGTAAATTGAGAGATACTGCGAATATAATTAATGCGTTAACTACAGTCCATTAGAATATGAATTGTTAATATTTTTTTGTGCACTTACACAAATTCAACATGAACACAACTGAAACAAAGAATTACAATAAAAAAAAACACATAAATGAGATCATTTTTGAGTACAAATAGTTATTAAAATATGCTAAAAGTAATATCATTAACTACCCTATATTATGAGATAGGTACATTAAAATGGCGAAACATTTAAACATGTAAATACTGTTGTGTAAGGAACTTGGATTTAGATGGCCTCATTAATATATTTTTCGATTATTTTACATTACTGAAATAAACACTTTTATAACTACCTAAAACATACATAGCAAATTCCATTGTTACATTTAGATTTTATCAATCCACAATCGTGACATTATACTTATATTATTTGATTAATAATATTTTTTTTTGTTGATATAATATTTAAACGTTTAACATTTTTATAAGGAGTGATATTTGAAACTGTCGTATATGAAAAGAACTTGCTAACTCTAAAACATTTCAAAATACAATTATTCTAACAGTACTATCATACAGATTTTATTATAATATCTGAAAGATACTTTTAACGATGAATACTGATTACTATAATTAAAGTTACATCAGGTAATATGCGAGATAATCTAAATAAGTTAGTGAAGCATCATGAAGCGTTACCAACTACAAGCGTATAACTTGTATCTACATGTTGTATGACTTGTATTTGATAATGCAACTGATGTTGAGTCTAGGGGGTGGTTGGTGCATTGTGCAATACTTGGACCGTATAGCTCTTAGTCAATGATATTTGCAATGATGTAAACTAGATCTTTGGGTTTATTGATGAAACGGTCAGAAAATTATGAGATTCTTATCAGCTCTCAAGATAATTTGTCATTTGTTCAATGACTAAGGAATAAGCGAGTATATTATAATATACAGCATAAAATAATGCGTTATAATTTTTAGTTGATCATTCTCGACTTACAATCCCATATTTCAATTCAGCTGACCAAGATAATAATTAATTCGCTGCTCGTCAATTGCTTTCAATAATACTTTGTTCAGTTTGCAGCCCAATTTTATATTCAAAATGTTGGCCAATATATCAAATTATATATCATCTTGACAATACCAACTATTGTCGAAAATTCAAGATCAATTATAAATAATCAAGAATTAACCGTATAATTATACCTTTACGTATACAAAATACGGCAACCAGGCCTAAATAGTATAGAGTAATTTTGTATAGAATTATAACATAGAGAGCTTTAATGCGTAAGGGATTCCGTTAAAATTGGAACACATAATATCCAGTGGCCCTGCCATACTGGAGGAGTATTTAATTTTGTCAGCTACCGATATTCTGAATATAAAACAACTCACAGATGTTAGAGCTCTTAACTGGAACCGCGGAGGCGCTTCAGGCGCTCCTTTTCAAGATGATCGGCGGGCGGCTCCCGGTCGTATGAACTCAGCTCTAGACCTGGAATTAAACAAACATTTTCTCTTTACAATCATCAAACGGGAAAATTGCTATAATATCAATATCTAAATACTCGTATACCAAACTCTTGCGTTTATAATTCACTGATCTATCAACGTACAGCCTAAACTGCTGGTCCTAGGAACTTGAAATTTTCAGGGTGCATTTCTTTAGGTGTGTGTCAACCCCCAAAGGGGGTGCAGCGGGGATTGAGGGTTGTTTGAAAATAACTTCATATGAACGAAGTCGCGAAGGTTTCTGGTAGTCACTGTTATTTTTATTGTTTGTGCTGTCTTATTTAGCTTTTCAAGCAGCGGGCGACTCAAATGTCGTCATGATCTGCTGACATTTGGAGGCAACCCTATATTATGAGCCTACTCATCATTGATGGAAACGGCAACGTGTTTGTTTGAGGAGGGCGTTAACCTTCGGGACATAGTTTTCAAAGCTACAGGCTGTTATTGTTTTTCCGAGTTTTTGTACCAATGTTATTGTTTCATATATATATATTTTTTAAATTGTTTTGTTTACCTATCTCTGTGAGCGTGGGCCGGTCGTTCAGGTATCGCCAGACGGTGTGGTGCGGGGCCTGGGTGGTGGTGGCGGGAGGCTCTTCAGTCATCAGCCGACGCGACGCTAACTGGTTGCTCACATGTCGCGCGAGTAACGAACACTTCTCGAAGTTCACCCGGTTGCCGGCCAATCTGTTGACGTGATTATATTTAGATGTAGCATTAGGCCAGCTATACTATTTTACTGATAATATAAATCCGAAAGTTTGTTTGGATGTTTGTACCTCTATCACGATCAAATGGATTTGTACGAAACTTGATAAAACATGCGCTAGAATAGCAAATAGGCATAATTTTATCCAGGTAACACGCGAGCGAAGCCGAACGAAATTCGAGCATATTTAGCGACAAGCGACCAAGATTGGTGAAATCAGGTCATCATTTTGTTTAAAAAATAGTCAGTTTAAATTTGATTACATTTACTTACTTTGATGGAGATCCCTGATTGGCAAAGTGGAGATCTCGACAGGTAACCGACAACAAGGGCACAGCCGTTGCATATGGGGCAGCGGCCAATGCTGCTCGGTATCTGAAGGACATAAACAATTTAGATCTGGATTAACCAAATAATATCTTCCTTCATTAGAAGTGAGTTGCTTTGCTTCACATGAATCTAATGTAAAAGAAAAGCAATCATCTCACTTTTATTTCTTCAATTTCAAAGTTTGTGAGAAAATATTAAAAGTTATATTTGTGGCAAATTTGTTGTCTCGACAAAATTAAGTCAAATTCTAACTTCTGTTCTCAATTTTATTTAGTTTTTGGTTACCACAGAATTGCTGCTCTTACCTGGCATGGTTCCCACTTGGCTCCACACAAAGCTCTAGCTGTCGCAGTTGCTGTCCACATACGCCTGAAGTTCGGCTCCACTGAACATAATATTACATTGCCATCAGAACTTGCCATAATCTGAGTAGTTCCGGTGAAAAGCTCCTGACTCTATCATCAGATCAGTTCGATGTCATAGAAGTTACATGGGTATGTCAAATTTCATTGTAATAGGATGGAGGGAACAGTTTAATAGAAATGTTATATTTTTATACGGATCATATTTATATAATCTTTGATATCCCTAGCAATTACTTAAGGCCCTGTATGTCGACGATTGCTCTTTTTCGAAACGAAAAAAGAAATACTTGTGAACAAGCCACATCTCCTATTTTTATAAGTATATTACTTCAGGTTCCTACCTAGACTTCTATTAAGCTGAAAACATAATAGCAGAAACTTTTCACGATAAAAATATTATTTCAAAATGATACGTTTTAGAATTTATGATCGAAATATTATATATACCTACTATTAAAATCAACTTGTGATTTATTGTTAAAGATAGGTAATATGTAGATCTAGATTTCTATTAGAATAGGTTTTTGATAAGTAATTATACATAATTTATATCATACATCACATCATTAGTACATCTTTATTCACTTATACTATACATTATAAAATAGGAGATGTGGCTTGTTCAGAAGTATTTCTTTTTTCGTTTCGAAAAAGAGCAATCGTCGACATACAGGGCCTTAAAGCTAATATCAGATAGCGGACAAAGGGTCAAGATGGTAGGTAAGGGTTTTTACCGTTTTCTTTAGTCTGGACACCGGCGCCATATTCAAAGCGCTAATAATAGCCATCAATGAATTAAAATTTCCAAGATTGAAGCATTCCCTGGCTGTCATCACCCATTGTTCAATGACACGCGCTCTATACTTGCTTTTTGTAGGCTGAAAGCATAGAAACAAGTTTAGCCATTTGCTTACACCTTGGTCATATTCTTTAAAATTTAATCACAAAATTACCTT
The DNA here is from genome assembly GCA_912999785.1 of Hydriomena furcata. Lineage (NCBI taxonomy): Eukaryota > Metazoa > Arthropoda > Insecta > Lepidoptera > Geometridae > Hydriomena > Hydriomena furcata. The sequence goes on from OU538821.1 coordinate 11,338,677, forward strand.
CACAATGTCAGTGGCCACTAAGTAACTGAGTCTGTTGAACCAATCCGCATAGGCCTCCAAGTTTCGAGTGCATTTGGTATCGACGTGGTGCAGATTAATTGATCCTTTGCCGCATGCAGACGCCGCTTGTGGTGTATGTGTTGGTGCAAACGCTTGGACAAGCTCTTCAGGGCCAATAAACGACAGCCGGTGTAGCTCCACTATTGTTAGTTGATTCGCCAACTCAACCGGAGTCAAGCCCAGGGTTAGAATGTCCCCCTGAAGTGTAATATTTGCATGTTATATTACAAACTTATAAAAAAATGTTTCCAATTTTACTTTTTGGGCTGTCAGTAAAACCCACAGTCAGGTGTTAAAGGAATTAGTGCATAGCACAAGAAAGCTTTTAGTTTAGTTTCTTATTTTTACCTGTGCTAATTGGTCCACAGATCCTACTTGGGGCACATCAATCAGAGTTTCCTCATACTGTTCGAGAGCGGTCAGTTTGTCAAGCAATTTCTCAAGGGTAGTTGACATTTCTACCCGGACAAGAGTCATGTGTTCTGCAGCATATCTAAAAAACAAGTAAATGTGTTAGCAGGAATTATGCCTTTTATTTATTAAGCCTTTTAAAATTAACCCTCAGTCCAGCAACAAAAATCGCAATCATATTAGGTTAGTTTGTATTTTGAACAATCACTACATAGTATAAAGCAAAGTCGCTTCCCGCGTCTGTATGTATGCTTATATCTTTAAAACTACACAACGGATTTTATTGCGGTTTTTTTTAATAGATAGAGTGATTCAGGAGGAAGGTTTATACAGGGTGTAATCGTTAAGTGTGCACAGGCGATTATTCCGTAACTATTGCAGATATCAAAAAACTTGAAACTGATATCGAAAGTACTTTACCTAATGAGTAAAATGACATTAATAACTTTTTAAAAATAAAACGAGAAATATCCAAAAAAAATACATTAATCACTCCCATACATTTAGTATGAGATAGTAGAAAGGTTTTAGTTTCCTTATTTTAAGTGGAATAGTACCTACTCATTTTACCCTTGTCATTTTATAATTATGTACGATATGAAGGTATTAATGAATTTCAAGTAGATACACGTGTAGATTAATTATCTTACCACTTAAAATTTATAATAAACCTTGTTTCAATATTGTATTGATTTGAACTAGCTGAAAAGCAACATACTAAATAAAAACAAAAAGAAAGATACTCTTTGGTGTTCGTTCTAAATTCAAATTCTTTATCGCGGGTTCTCGTTCCCGCCAATTTATTGTATTTTTCAATTTGCGTTAATAATCGTGATTGTTGCATTTATTGATTGAAAAATGGCATATTCCAATACAGAAAAGAGGGACATGTTAAAAATGTACTACAAACATGATTGTAACAATAGGGCGGCCATTATCGCCTACAGAAGAGAGTACCCAGATAGAGAAGTTCCTTCTGGTACGTATTTACGTAAGTTGGATAACAATTTGATAAATTATGGATCTTTTAACAGAAAAAAAGGTTCGAGAACAAGAGCTCCGGAATTTGATAATGACTTAGATAACAATATTATTAACTACGTAGTAGATAATCCACAAGAATCAACGCGTTCAGTGGCCCGATCATTTCCAGTGTCCCACAATTATGTACACAAGTTATTAAAAAAACACAACTTCAAAGCATTTAAGATAAAACCTACTCAAACGCTGCACAATGATGATCCTGCTCGTCGGCTGGTCTATTGCAATTGGCTAGTCAATAATTATGTCAATGTAAGGTCAATTTTATGGACCGATGAAAGTAATGTTTCAAACTGCGGCATTTACAATAGAAAAAACTCGCATTATTGGTCAATTGACAATCCTCGCTTAACTACTGAAGTTAGAGCTCAGGTGCGATTCTCAATTAATGTGTGGTGTGGTATTCTTGGAGATCGGATCATTGGGCCATATTTTTACAGTGGAACCTTAAATGGACAGAGATATTTCTCCTTTGTACAAAACGATATGCTAAGTCTCTTAGAACCAATTCCAGACGATGAAAGAAGGTCGATAATTTTTCAACAAGATGGAGCACCTGCACATAATACAAATGTTGTAATTAATTTCTTACGAAACAATTATAATGGCTTAATAGCCAATAATAGTGCAACCCCTTGGCCTGCCAGATCCCCGGATCTCACGCCTTGTGATTTCTTCCTATGGGGATTTGTCAAAGACCACGTGTACGCTGAGAGAGTACACAGCCTAGAAGAGTTACAGAATCGTGTACGTCGTGCAATTGCTTTAATTACTCCGCAAATGTTAAGGAAAGTTCATTTAGAAACTGTAAATAGAGCTCGTCATTGTATTGCACAAGGAGGACGTCACTTCGAACATATGCTTTGAATACAAAATTTTGTACTTACTAAGAAATAAAATGTATGGGAGTGATTAATGTATTTTTTTTGGATATTTCTCGTTTTATTTTTAAAAAGTTATTAATGTCATTTTACTCATTAGGTAAAGTACTTTCGATATCAGTTTAGTTTTTTGATATCTGCAATAGTTACGGAATAATCGCCTGTGCACACTTAACGATTACACCCTGTATGTATAATTACATGCTTAATATATTAGAGAACCACTGATAATTTTAAGATTTCTGATATGAAGTCATAAATGAACACATTTTTTAGCGCTTACATTGCAAACGCTGGCTGAACTCTACGAGATAGATCAAAATAATGTACTATATATTGTATACCTTAAAAAGGTCTACAAAAAAGTCCGCGATGGTATATGTTTATCTCTTAGGGATAACCCACAATAATCAATTTCTATCCTTTACTTTTTACCGCGACTTTTTTTTTAAATTTTAAATTCTATTAACTAGTATACAAAGACATTCTGTAATATATTTTGGTATCAGCTTAGCACCCGTGCGAAGCCGGGACGAGTCGCTAGTTTTTTATAATTACAATATAATTTATAACCTTTGTGTGATACTACGAACAAGCGCCATGACCCTATCATCGCGGAAGTCGTAGGGGAACATGCTGGTCCACTGGTTGAGCACCCGCACCAGAGCTGACATATCAACAACCTCTTTATCAACCAAATCTTTCACTTCTGATTTACCCTGAAATTACATAATATATTACAGTACAGTATTAATTAAATGCAATATTTTGTGGGATTACTTACTATACAACATGTTCTGTGGTTAGTAGGGTAACTGGATCAGGCACTTATTTAAAAAAAAGGCTGTATTACTGTAGTATTAAAAACTAAAAAAAAATCTTCCGATTTAGGGAGTTTTGATGTTTTAATCGCAGAAAATTTTAATCAGATTCTCGTTAAAAATTATAAGATATTTCCTGATATTCGTGCAGGTATACACTTTTACTAAATAAATATTATAGATTAAAATAAACACCAAAAGTCATCAAGAAAATGTTTATACAGATTTTAATTGTTATGTGTAGGTGTAGTTTTGTATAGGGTATTGATAAACTATCTATTCCTATAGATTAAATTAGATGGGTCCGTCCCGGACTCATTTTCTACAAGATAGCCAAAAATCATTGAAATCAGACCTTAGTCTGAAAAAGAGGTCAATTGAGTACTCTTTAACAGCTTACTGCTAAAGAGTACTCAATTGACCTCCTTTTTGAAGTCTAGTATAAACAGCACATTCTGCAAATATTTCTTCATGGAAATTTGTAGATACTATTACCTATTGTTTGACTAAGCTCATTTTAGCTTATCTACTTGCTCAGCAACACATAGTATTTGCTTGTATCCTAGATGAAATATAATATGTAAATGTTGCATTGTTTTATTTGGCCACCCACAATGTGCTTTACTATTTAAATCTTCTAACAATGAATAAACATAGGTTCAGAATTACCTATTGTTTACTTACAATTTTATCATAAGTTTTGAAGTATCTTTTGCAGAGTTTGTTCAGCAGCTCATGTGGCTTGATATATAGACGCGAGCATAGTAAGAATGTGAATGTAAATGCCCTATATGTCCCAGGTTTGAGCATATCAACCAATGCTTCTAGCGTTGCACTGACAATATGTCCGTCTCGGTATTCTACATCTGGTTTATCCGGGCAGTTGAGATATGGCAGTGCTGCAGGTTTCACTCCAGGTGTTAAAACTGCTGAGAGCTGTAAAAAACCAAGCAAATTTTTTTTTTAATAACATTTAACTAAACTACTCTTTCAAAGATTGATTCCTTTATTGAGTTTTACAACATGTACCTGTGGGGTTTCCAATTTCTGAGGTACAAAGTTGATGCCTCCATTCATCACTATGTGTTTGCAGCCACTCTCCGACACAAACTTATTTCCTCTTACCATTGAGTAGTAATCATCATTCTGAAAACAATATTCACATGTACACATACAACTAAAATAATAAGTCAAAATGTATATAAGTATTGCTATTAATCATGTTATGAATGTGTGACTTAATTACTGCTAACAAAGCAGCATTATGTATTGAATCATAGACAAATTCTTATAGGGTAGACACAATGCAAAAGATAAATATGGTTACAATAATGTATCAAAATCAAATTGGATGCCAAATTAAGAATTTTTTTGTATACAGATTTAGCATAATATTATAAATAGGCCACAATTTTGTTTTGGTAAAAACAATGGATTTTATCACAAAACTTACATATCAAACTATTTTATTTAAAGCATGTGTGTAGTTAATAGTTATATTTTAATATTCAATTTGGCTGAATCTTGTCCTGTCTTGTGTAGTCATAAACTATATCTATACAGATATAGTTTATTTTGGATTAGTGCTACTTTTTAAGCAGGTAACACATGAGCAAAGAAAGAAAGCTAAACATTTATAAACAAGCATGTTTAGATGTTACAACCCTTACTTATTTATTTCAACTGGAGCTATTTCAATTGTAGAAATATACTTTATTATGCTATAGAACTCCCGATGAAATAGTAGTTTGGCAAAAGAATTAAACTTTGTTAAATTTCGAACAGTTTTATGTTTTTTTTTTATTTTATTACATAATTTTATATAAATTAGATAGTTATTATATTCATAAACAGAGATGTTGAGTTAAGAAAGTGAGTGTTGAAGCTGCTACACAGTTATTAACTTTTGTTGTTTCATCATACACTTTGTAATGTACACCCGTGTACTATTGTTTTGAATAAATTATTTGATTTGAACTTACATCGTAATAGGAAAGTCCTGTGCCATGAAGAGATGTTTCTGGAGGCAGAGGAGCATGGTCAGCGGGAGGTGGGGGCGCAGGTGCTGGCTCTGTTGGTGCCGGAGGTACTTTGATATTGCACCCGCTGCATGAAGCCTCATTGAGCTTGCTTGCGTAATAATACATAGCCATTCAATTCCTCAATGACAACTTACACTAGAAGCTTCTACTGAAGCCGGTGGGATTAGGACAATCAATCCATTGGGATATCTGCAAATTATAATATGTGGTAATATTGTCCTTTACAGCAACAGAGTAATCCACAAATTAGTATATAAACAACGACTTTAAATCACAATCTTGTGTGATGTAAACATCTCGGCACAAAATGATGGTCATATCGAGAAAAAAATTGCAAAACTAATCATTTCAAATAGAAGCGAAATTTCATTTCACTTCATGAAAACCATTAGAAAACAAGCGACCTTCGCTAACAAATTAGAAATCGATCCACAGTTTATTGTTCTTACTGCTGATGCACATAGAACTAGTAAAATGTAAATGAACCGTTTAAACAACTCAAAAAAAATTGTTTATATTAGCTAATGATGCTCACTCGGTGTAGATCAATTTAAAATAAATAAATACCGTGAAATTACAACGACGAAGAAAGGTGAAAGTTGTCTCCCAAAGGAAAATATAGTTACCTGGTTTGAAGCACTGAGTTTTGCGTTACAACAAGATAATATTATTTTCACGATTGAATCAAACGTTCATCTAACTTACGCAAAACCAGAAATCATTGTACATTTTAGCATTATCGCAAAATAGCGCGAATAAAACACGCACAGAAAAGTCAGTCAGCACTTCAGCAGCAAATCAGCAGAGCTAACCACTAGACATGTGTCGGCTATAGCCAAACGTAACTGATATCCGTTGGCATGCTCGTAGCGTAGCGTACCGGTGGAATCAAGTCCAACCACCGTTGTCGAATATCTGTAGAAAACGCGCGAGCGAACTGCGCAAGTCACGAAAGTTGGGTGAAATATCTGTCACCCAACACTAGCTGACATGGCTGTTGGTTGTTTCAGTTGATCAGTTGGCACCCAAAATAATTATGGTATCCCTCTCTACCGCGCTAACTTTCAAGCGCGTAAGCGAGATGCAGATAAGATTCATAGCGAGATGATCATATCTTCATCTCGCTTACGCGCTTGAAAGTTAGCGCGATAGAGAGGGATACCATAATTATTTTGGGTGCCAACTAATCAACTGAAACAACCAACAGCCATGTCAGCTAGTCAGACCATTAAGTTGGTAAGTTGTAAGGTTGTTTCAGTTGGCACCCAAAATAATTATGGTATCCCTCTCTATCGCGCTAACTTTCAAGCGCGTAAGCGAGATGAAGATATGACTAGCGAATAGCTGAAATATTGTTCATTATACTTTGACCTATGAAAGCAAGTTTCGAACACCTTAATGTTAGAGAAATAAGGTTGAGTTTCGCCTGCACAATTTAAGAAATGTATTAAGTTACACTGGTTGTTGGTGTGATTGATTGAGAGCCAAAATCATACATTTTGGCTATCGCTACCAAGAGTTTCAAATAAACCTTATTCGTAGGCTAATGAGGTCGAGTTTTGATGAGAAGCTTTATGAGATATTAAACTGACGCGCCGGCGCCCGGCCGGCTCATGGTGGCGTGTGCAACTATGCAAACCTACTTGTTATTGTTTGTATTTTTAAATTCGAATTGTACCTACTTGTAGTGGTTGAGTGATTGCGCGCAATGTAGGTAGGTTCCTAATTTGAATATTAAATTTAAGACGTTTGTAGGTAAATTTTTTAGTTAGCTATGTGGTGATTTTTTAATGCGCCACTTTTTATTTAAGCAAATCGAAATATTTACCTACCACTTGCGAATATAAAATGTGCTAGTCCTAAACTCCTAAGCCTTGTAAAGCATGAAGGAAAATCAAATACTTATAAATAGAAAAAAAATAGGATTACGACTGTATTCCCCAAGTACCTACGTAAGACATCCTCTCAGATCTCCAGACGCTTAGATCCTTTGAAAATAACTAGTGGGGGTGGTCAGAGGCACGTCCAAACATTATATTTTGTAGTAGTTAGCATTCCATACGTGCTAGGTTGCAAGCTCATCGCCGCTTATAAGAATACTAACTGGTTTCCTCACGATGTTTTCCTTCACCGTTTTGAGCACGTGTTTTTGATGCGCATATAAATTATTCGAACCGAAAAATCCATTGATGCACGCCCGGATTCGAACCCACGACCTTCAGATTGAAAGTCAAGTTTTTTTTTTTTTTTTTTTTTTTTTGTAATTAAGTACCGATATTGAGTAATGGTTGACGATACCGGTAAAGAAACTAAATATCGGATACCCAACCGTTAGCCAAAATAGTCAATATCACCCATGCCTACTAACCACCAACCATCCATAGACAAATTTGTATATCACTCTATGATTTATTTTTTTCTTTCAAAATGGCTGGCTTGAATGTTGTCAGTTAAAAATATTTACAACTTACAACTTGCCAAAGACACGCAAACTTTAAAAAGCTTCACGGCACAGAAAGTCGGCTTAGTCGGTCTCTTCTAATAAAATAAAAATAAAAAATCTATAGTCAGTGTGGCTGTCTTTGACCATGGACTTTTGACTTTTGACGAAAATATGGACCGCGTAAATCAAGTTCATGTCAGAATTCTTCAGCACTTGGATACTTGGATACTTGGATAAAGACAGAGGGCTCTCTTATACCTTTCTCAAACGTACTCGATTGAAACCTAAATTATTATACTTAAAATTATAAGACCAGGATGTTATAGTGTAGTTTTGAACAGCTAGGTTTATAAGAACAGAACTTCAGTTGTCATGTTATGACCTTATGACACATGTCATGTTTATGATAATGGTATTCAATTATGGCGATAGATGTCGTTACGGAGTTTGAAATACATGCTGTGGCGGTAAACTATGAAAGTTTAAAACATGTATAAAACTAAAAATCTGATCGTTTAGCAAGTGTTTGGTTCATTTAATTTTATATGTATATTATTTTAAGTATCTGCCTTATTGATAAAGTACGTAGATACCTAACTAGGTATTTGCTACTTACAAAAACCGTCACTAAATATTAATTTAAAACCCAAAAATACCTAGTATATGATTTAAGATTTTAAACGGTCAGTAGCCGGTAGCCGCCTATTGATGATACACCAAGATAGGATGCATTTATCATGGGTGACCATGACCATGGTATACGAAAGACTACAGCCGACCATAACCGAACTATGTGTAAGTACCTCCGTACACCCTAGTGAAATAAGTTAACAGTTTCCATAGAAACCGTCTGTCAGTTTTTGTAGTTATTTTGTGACAGTTTGTAATTACATTTCGAGACATGTTTTGATTTTGTAAAAATACAATCATGTTGAATGGAAGCGTAAAGCGGAGAGCAACGTCAACTACGTTACCAGCGATTGAAACTTTACAAAGGAATGTTCGAAAAGTACCGACATACCATGTGAGGTAGGTAGTTAACTTTTTTCTCCTTACCATCGTTGCTAACCATAGATTAATACGGCTATTTACGCTCCGTCCGAGGCTGTGTAATCCAATTTCGCTATCAGACCTCTGCTCGAAATAGCGATCTATGTCATGAAAACGGTTCTGTAGTGAGCGTAGGTTTCCAACCAGTGTCAACATAATTCTACTTCTGATTGCCTAACCTTGTTACGCTTGTTGCATAATCCGATAAACAATTATGATCATGGTAGTAGTTAGGTAGGTACCTATGTGTAGGTAACCTTAGAGGTATGACAGGTAGAGGAAGGCAGGTATGATTCGTAATGTACACTTTGTACCTACTTTAGGCCTTATTAAAAGAAAACTACCCGCGTTTTCAAAATAATAACAATGCTATTATACCTATTACCTATATATCTGGCTATAATAATTAAATCAATTGTATCAATGTTGACCACATTGATACAATGCAACATAATCGAGCAATTGCGATTTTCCCGAAATATGGAAATCGTAATAAATAAACATTTAGGTATTATATAATATTAATACACATTACTAGCAAATAACACAGCTGCTTAGAAAAAAACATCTTATTTAAATAAAAATTCTGTGTTAGTTACCTTTAATTCCAAAAATTAACACGTTGCTGATTATATTTCTTCCAGTCTATGTCTTTCGGGAGTATTTGTGTAAATTCTTGATTTTCCTAGCAATTTTCCCTTCTTTTTTTTCCAAAGCAACTTTACGGTACATTAGTCATAGTACGAACCTATCCCGCTCATAACTGTTCGAAGGTACCCTAAACCAAACAATCAATAAAACAAATTGAAATAAAATTAAAATGTTACCTTTACTTCAAAATGAATGTTCAAAAAAAACTTAGCATCAACGAATCATGCATAATATATTTTTTTTAAATATGAGCAAATTTTACTACCTACATAGAGCTTATTAATTAAAAAAATTCTCGAAATACCTACGTCGAAAACACGTATCGACACTTTCCAGCAAAGCCAACGGCCTCACCGCCGCCTCACTCGAGGATTAGCTGCTGGGTATGAGCAGGAATGACGCATATGAGTATGAACGCATCAACTTTTGTTGTAGTGAAGATATGACCACTGTATGAATGCGCCCCCTGTATGAATCCTACCTGCTTTCCTCTACTACCCACCAATCTACCTATCTAATAGAGTAGGTCGTAGGTACCCACCCGCTGGCTTATTTTAGAGAATACCAATTTCATAGTAACTATTATAGAATCTATGTACCTAAACTACGTACCTACATAATATGATAATTTATGTACCTACATAATATGATAATCATAGATTTTTACGAAATAAACCAGCAGGTAATGCAACCAATGCGATCAAAGGTGGACGCATATTACGAATGCAAATTGACGCAGTCAATTGATCGCTTACGAATGTAATTTACTACGTAATTGACGACAACTAAACGATATCAATTGCTAATTATCATATCGGGGGCACGAAGGTTTACTGTACGAGGATACCTACCTCGCGGGCATTTGCATGATTCAGATGCGCATTTTTGTTACTGAAAACCAGCATCGCACCGTAATTCACTAAGGTACCCCCTTGAGTTTAGTGCTGGTGCGGCCTAATGCTGAGACGGTGATCTATGCTATGTTGTTTTTATTTGTAAACTGCATTGTGCTTGTCGTGAGACAAATAAATGTGTTTTCTTTCTTCTTTCTTTTTAGAAAGCCTCGAGACATCCCCTTTCATTTGCCCCACAAGAAGTTACTGGAAAAAATCGAATATGTAAAGAGGGAACCAGAACCTTTGGTTTGTATATTTTTTTGAACACTGAAACTCTCTGCCAAACAAGTACCTAGGTTCTAGTAGGTAATAAGTTTAGGGCCCATATGAACTTTAGAAGTTCATCATCTAGGTACTTACCTCCCAAAACTTTTCGAGCATTTTCACAATCCACACCAAGGCATAATGGTACCTAGATACCTACCTGCCTAAGACCTGAAGGTAACTAGAACCGTAGGTACTTTAAGTACCTTAGGTAACAGGATATTACTATAATAATGATTGCAATTGAACCGCTAGGGACCTAAGACCACTTCAAATGGCAAATGGTGACCACGTACCTACCAGAAGTCATACCTTCCTACCTACCGTCCGACGTCCCCCGGGTGGGCGTCCCACTTATAACGATGAGATTGTAGCGAAAACATCTTGACATGGAGGCAGCAATATATTGAAAACTAGCTGACCCGTGCCCGCTTCGCTGTGCGTAAGACATTTCTAATACCATCGTTGACTTTTTTGTAGACGTTTTTAAGGTGTACAATACTGTAGTACATTATTTTGATATATCTCGTGGGGTTCAGCCAGCATTTGCAATGTAAGCGCAAAAAAATGGGTTTATTTACGACATCACATTAGAAACCTCTAAAATTATCAGTGTTTCTCTACTATATTATGCATGTATTATACATATAAACCTTCCTCTTGAATCACTCTGTTTATTTAAAAAAACCGCATCAAAATCCGTTGTGTAGTTTTAAAGATATAAGCAAACATACCTACATACATACATATTACATACAGACGCGGGAAGCAGAAAGCGACTTTGCTTTATACTATGTAGTGATAACATGAAATGAAAGCCGTGTTGGCCGAGTGTTATGTACCTACCACGACTTTCAATTTGAAGGGGTTCGATTCTCGGACGAAATTCATATGCGCATCAAAACGCATGCTTATGACGGTGAATAAAAAACATCGTGATGAAACCAGTTAGTATTCTTGTAAGCGACGACGGGCTTGCAACCGGTCACGTGTGGAATGCTAACTAATGCAAAATGCGGGCATGTGCCAAATTTACCTAATCATTGGACGTGCCTCCGACTTTAGACATCTTCATAGATCTGAGTGCCTGGAGATCCGAGAGGATGTCTAGCGTATAGTACCTAAGTAGGTACCATATACTTATGTCATTTACCTACCTATTTATCTTTGTAGGTACTAAGAATCTGTTATTAAACCTAATTTATGTAACCTAACTTTGCGTTAGTTTATCTGTTGAGTGAGGGAAAGATGTACTGATATAGATATCGAGATGTATGTGGGTAGGCACGCTATGTGAATAAAGCAGTCTTGAATACGCCATCTTGTTGTTTACTTCAATAAGGTCCATCAACTCTCAGATCTCCAAACGCTAATATCCATGACGATGTGAAATACAATGAAATAGGTACTACCTACACATAAGAAGAAGAAAAATAAATAAAAACACAGATGACCTACTGCGTGGTTCAAACAGGTCAATGTATTAGTGTGTAGGTTAATAAACTGACTATCTGAAAGAATTTTGAAGTTGAGAACTGAGAATTTTTAGAGCAACAATCATTCTCTGTCACGGGGATCATCTTGTACCTACACCTACGGTAGGTGTAGGAACCTAACTAAGGATCCAAGAATTTAAATACTAGCTAGTATTTTTGCTGATGTTTTTATAGCATTTTTTTTACACCTTGGGTTACCTTATTGAAGTTTTAGTACGTCTCCCTATTTTTTTCTAGTAATAAAAATAGTATATGTTCATAGAAAATAAAATAGCCTAGAATTCTAATGGTAAAAGAATTTAAAAATCGGCCCAGTTGTTTCGGAGCCTAGCTAATGCAAAAAAAAACAAACAATCAAATCTTTCCTCTTTATAATAATAAGTATAGATGTATGTTTTTTAGACTGGGTTTACTGAAGCTCAAGAAGAACGTTATCGAAATGAACGAAAGCCAGCTAAACTGCAACTGGAGCCTATTTACCTAGATGACACTCTATGTAAGTTAAAATTGTGGTAATAGTTGAAAACCCCGCGACTTGTTTATGTGAAGTTATTTTCAAACTATTATGCCTGACGCACAGTGGAGAACCGAACGGCAGCGGATTGAAAATTTATCAATTGAATTTAATAGTTATAATGCGCCAACCATTAGGGGTGAAATTTCGGAAATTACTTTCTTAGTGCACCCCTACGCACCAAAAAGAATAAATACCTAGTACCTACACCCTCCTCAAGTTTCTAGGACCAGTGGTTTGGGCTGTACGTTGATAAATCAGTCAGCCAGTCAGTCGGTCAGAAACGCAAGAGTTTTTTAATTTAGATTTTATTTCAGGAGCTTTATTAAGATATAAAGATGGGGATAGTTTTGTCGATTATCCAACCAAATCACCCTATCAATCAATATCGTAAGTTTTAATAACGAGTAGAAATTGCAAGTAAAATAAAGCTTGTAAAAATATTAGTTCCTCTAGTTTTCATTATTAATACATACCTATCTATTATTAAACAAAAACCAATATTTGTTATTTTTCAATAGTTGGAAGGAAACTATATACCTATACTCATAGCTCTACTGGTGTACACTGTGCCACGCTACACTGACCGCTGTGCAATCTTAGATAGATAGACATGTGGGGACGAGCTAGATGTGCACTGCAGCAAGGAGCAAGGGACGGCATGAATGGGGTAAAGGTAGGGAGGTCCTTGCCCTGCAGTGTAACAATAATCGAGGGCTGACAATCCATACTCCCATTACTATAGGTACTTTATAAGGTAACTCTGTTACATTTGCACACCCAAACCGCTCCAATCAATGTCCTTATTGACTGATATCATAGATAGCATAAACCGCAGGTCGTAGAGCTTTGTTTGGAAGGTATTCCTTTGGTGCATTAAGAGGGTGTACGAGAAAGGTAAATTATCATCCAAAAGGGTTGAAAAGAGGTTTCGATTTAGTATGGTGTAGATGTAGTTGAAACCCTGGGAAAGGACATACGTACCTAGTTACTTTTGTTTAAATACCGGAGGGACGAATTCACGACCGAAAAAAAACGTGTGAATATGACATTATGTTAGGCAGCCCTAACTAACTAGGTACATGTGAGTTGTATTCCAGGCAAGGACAAAAAGAAGAAAACACTAAAAATACGCGAGTCGATCGACTCTCAGCTCGATAACATAGAGCTTACCGCGGACCCATTAAAAGTAAAGCCCGTAGTTGCTTCGCAGAGGGAAGTCATTGATTTCGTGAGGAAAGATCCATCTGGTGGCTTTCTTTACATGGTGTATGCTGTTCACCCGGAGAATGTATATTTTACACCGTATTATCTCAAGTACGTTCGTTTCTATCTAACATAATTATGGTTATAAAACAATTCCTAAATGTGTTTAGCACGCTAAATGTAAATTTAGGAACTCGTCAAGTTATATAAATACGTAAAATTTTTAAATTATATCAGCAAATAAAGCAAATTATAAAAGATGTCCCAAAAAATATTTACAATTATAAGTTCAGAGGTAGTCCAGTCCCCCCTTAGAGGTACCCCCCCATGTAAGTGCAGCGATTTTTTTTATTATTTGTTACCACTGAAGTTTTATGAGATGCATACATTCATAAAACCATAATCTGTTTTCCGGAGTGTTAGGCAGAGATCACAGCTTTCCACTAGCTACGATCCTGACATACATTCTTTATGTCTACTCGCGTCGGTTTAGAGTACTCTTGACCTGGCCTTTTTCGAAACGTCTGCGATTTGGATCAAGAACGTACGTCGTGGTCTTGCTCTTCCTACGGTCCCATTACCACTCGCTGTATACAAATATACTCTTATTTTGTCAATCTTCTTCCGTTCATTCTTTCTACATGCCTAAACTATGCTTTACCTCTGGAATTCCGCTTGACACATGTAATTTTTTGGGACTGTACTCAAGCCAGGCCTAGAAAATCGTGTTCAATAAATTTATGATTAAGATTTGATAGCTTTTCATTGTTAAATGTTTACTTAGCAAGTGATTATAGGTACATATTGTTATATGGTTGCAAAAAGTATTTTTGTTTTATTTTCAGAGTTGTTCCTTACGAAGAACTAGATAAAAGGAATTATTTAACTATCAGTCCGTGCGGAGTAACGCATTACACAAATGAAATGGTCTTCACAAAACTCGCGGCTTGGGAGCAAGAGTACACTATTTTCGTAAAACTGACTGATGTAATTTTACTTTTGATGATTTTCAAACTTACAGGTTTCTTTTAGGTGCCTCTGGGCTCTGCTTGGTTTCGGACTTTAGTTTTTTTATTTGTCTAGTTTATTAGCCGCTCTACTCATTTGAATTTGTTTTCAGATCAAGTTTTTCAGAGTTTATAGATACTGGAAAGCATTTTACGTGTGGCGGAAGTCTATTCTATTTAGGAAATACAGCAAATTAAGGACGAAGCTTGCTAAGAATCTGTTTATTTTGACTCCGGTTCTGGGTAAAGCTCTACTTAGCGTTCAAGCTATGTGCTGTGAAATGTACATGAAAAGTTTTGCCGATCTAAGCAGGGATATGGATACGGCATTCTTCTACTTCATTGAAGTGCAGGTAACATTATCTAGCTCAATGTAGAAAAATACTTTTGTTTATAACGTCAACAGAAAAAAGTTACCTGTAATTTTTTTTTTTGAAAAAATATAAAAAAGAATAATAATAAAAAAAAACAAAAAATCGAAACAAGCTTTTGTATATATTTACTTTAGTTGTCATCGGAACTTGACAGGTATGCAAAGTTTTAACTCGGTCGAACTATTTAAAAAGGAGTTTCGATGTCCGAGTTTCTGTAACTAATCCTTCCAGCATCACAAATTATTGTATTGTCACCGAAATTGCACAGGTATGCTCAATATGGAAATTGGTTTAAATTGAAAAATTGAATTGCACGATTTGATCCGCACATACCTACAAACTAACGAAATAACAAGAAGAGTTGTATAAAAGTTTGTACAAATACGACAATACAGCAACAAAATTAATGTTAAAAAATATGTGTTCCAAATGTTAAAAATATCTATTCTGGACAGATGAAGCGAGTGGAATACACAAGGGAGAAACTAAAGGAGTTTAGGGATGTGGTGCTAGAGATAATCGCTACTGCATGCCACACAGCTCTCTACCAGCAAGGATTCGTTCACGACGATAGAAATATACCCCCATTCCAAATTATAAGGGGAAAGCCCACTGGAGGAATGTCGTACACTGAAAAAGCCAATAAGAGAAAATACTGCGAGAGGCTGGCTAGGTATTCAATTACTAATTAGAAAATGAATATTTCTGTTCTTTTTGAAGGGTAGGTTTGCTTTAATAACAGTAACGAAACTACCTAATAGGTTTTGCAATATGATATTTCGCACGATCATTTATAATTAATCTACTCGTAAATATGAGCAAATGCTGGTTAGGACCGTCCATTGCACATCATATCTTTTGATTTTTGTTTTTATGCACATATATTTTATTGATCTGATTATAGTGTGCATTAAAATTCTTCTATCTATATATAATCTGTGTTGTCTTTTTAATATTGATCCTTCATAACTCTTCTACAAATCTGTTTAATATTTTAGTTACATAAAGCAAAACGACTATATGACAAACTACATGCTTTACCGTTTGACGAAGAGATCCAACAGCATGATGGCGGATATGCTGCGAATACATGTCGGGTTCACGCCCGACTTAGAGCTTTTGGAGGGCAGTGAAGTTGATGAGGTCCTTGAAGTAATTCCTCGGCCAAGCGATACTTGTAAGGTATGAAAAAGCTTTATGTGATTTTGTAGTCACTTCGCGATAGGTCAGTGAACAGATTAAAAGCTGACCTTGTAAAAGTTAATTTAATTTAAAGACAGACCAGCACGAGTCAGCACAGTCATCTAGGTAGGTACATTCATTTCAGCAGATATTAAAAAAAGAGGTTTTCAATCCGGCTGTATTTTGATGTGATATCTCCGCCAACTATAAACCGGTTCTCATAATCGGGAATTTTATGAGGAATTTGTAGTTTTTCCATAAAAGTTTAAAAAATCTATATCTTTACTTCATTTTTCAATTACACTCGTGTGGAAAAAATTTCTTGATAATTTTGGTGTGTATTTTATTAGAAAAATTATCAAACCTATAGATTTCGGAAATATATAACATAATTCAACTTTAAAGTTTTAGTTATGAAAAGGTTCTAATTAATATACTCGTACGCGTTTGTTATAACTTTACCATCTTATTTGGAATTATACTTAATTACATTCCAGTGGGCACTTTTTCAAGTAGACGCATACGTTTTGCCCAACGGTGAAGTAGACCTGAATCCCAGCGAAAAAATCATGACATCTTACTTAGAAAAGATAACTGAGTACTGGGACCAATATGTACGCACGTTTCACAACTTCCTAAATGAAGAAATACTGCAAGTGTTCGTTCAGCCCTCAATAATGGGTAAGCAAGTGGAATGGTCTGCTGGACAATCACCGAACCTATACTTCCTCATGAATCAAGACAAGAAAATGATGGAGGATATCGCGTTTATACCGTACTCGATAAAAAACGGCTACAACAGCGTGTGGATATTTCTCAAACGCATGAAGTGTTTTATGGACAACTTTAGAGAAGCTCACGAAATGGACACTGATATAATAAAGAACGAGCGAGACGTGATGGAGTTCAGGAAGTTGTGTGAGAGATTCGGCAAACAGATGGAGGAAATCGAGGATGTGGTCAGTTATCAGCCGCTCGGTATGCTGTTTCTGTGCCTCTGTCCATTCCAAGAGTTGTTCAGACCGCAGCCGAAACGATTGTTTGACGTTGTTCTGAATACTACGCCAGAGTGAGTGACAATAATCCTTAATTAATGTGCAATTTTCTTCGGAACCAATTAAGTTGTTCATTCATTCATTATAACATATATAACATTGTTCATTCATTATCATTCATTATAACATATATAACACTAGTTGACCCGTGCCCGCTTCGCTGGAGGACAGATAGTTTCACATCTGGTATTCTAATCTTCCAAAATAAATTATAGCCTAGGTATATGTTGCCGAGGACTAATAGCTACATAACAAAAAAAGTTTCATCAAAATCTGTCCAGTAGTTTTTGCGTGAAAGCCAGACAACAGACAGACAGACAGACAGACAGACAGACAGACAGACAAAAATTTTAAAATGTTTTTTTTTGTCTTATGATGTCTTTTTGTCTTATTTACTTAAATGATGACCCCTAAGAGTATTTTTTTTAGTTTTTATTCAATGTACAGAATTTAACTCTTCTACAGTTTTATTATATGTATAGATATCAATAAGTCATCATTAGACTGAAGAAGTTACGCCATTCAACAATTTTATGTTTAGTTAAAAATGCTTTTGCCGCTACCATATTATCAAACTTTTTTATCGTAAGAAGTTCAGCATATATGGATAAATAAATAAAATAAATATGATCACGACTGTAATCCCCAAGTACGGTAGACATTCTCTCAGATCTCTAGACGCTTAGATCCTTTGAAGATGTCTAGTGGGGGTAGTCAGAGGCACGTCCAAACATTATATTTGGCACATGCCCACATTTTGCAGTAGTTAGCATTCCATACGAGACAGGTTGCAAGCCCATCGCCGCTTATAAGAATACTAACTGGTTTCCTCACGATGTTTTCCTTCACCGTTTTGAGCACGTGTTTTAAATGCGCATATAAATTTTTCGAACTGATAAATCCATTGATGCATGCCGGGATTCGAACCCATGACCTTCAGATTGAAAGTCGAGGTACATCCCACTCGGCCAACACGGCTATATGGATAGGTTTTCTTAATTTTGTTTTAATAAATCCAACTGATTTTTAGCATCGGCCGTGATTGTATTGATGAGATACTAGCGGGCGTAGAAAATATAAGCGAGGACATAAGCAAAGAACCTGAAAGTGCAGGTGAACTGGTAGCGTTCAATTTTATGCTGGACGGTCTAGAATCGCGCGTCGCCTTTTTAGAAGAACGTCTGGAGTATTTGAGGGAAATGTACGATCTTATGGGCGAATTCAACATTCCTATACCACCTGATGACATGACTGAATATTTAGGTTTGTGGTGCATGATATTTCACGGTTTTAATGTAACATGTAAATGGAGTACTAGCGTTGGTAATTTCAAAAGTACGACGTGTCAGAAACTTACCATTGAGGTAATCGCACGCAAACTTACTTGACACCCCGTTGCACCCTTATTTAGAATTTGGAATCCGATGTAAACTTACTTTGACACCCCCTTGCACCCTTTTTTAGGTAATCTTCGAAGATATAAAAAATTTTCTATCCATCTGATCTTCCAATAAAAATAATGCGGTCTTATTTTGGTGTTTTAGCAAGTATTTATAATAAGCAAGTAAATTCGTAGCACCGTAGCACCGTAGCACCAGCTACGAACTTATTTTGTTCTCAAACTATTTGTATGAATGTAGTTTTATTATTTTTAGGTTTGAGTGTGGCTCTTGGCACATTGCGAACGAACGTTGACGCTCGCCTTGAGACGCGAAGTAAGTTGGCAGGTTTGTTCGCGAGCCAGATCGGCAAGGATATAATGGAGCTCATGTTGGACGTCAATAAGTTGAGGGATGAAGTTGTGGTATGTATTGACATCATCAAACTTACACATGCATGATAGATAAAAATTATGATGACTACATAATATAAGTTAGTTTTGTAATTAAATAGTAAAATTTCTTTTTAATTAGTTTTTAAACCGTTTTCATATTTAATGGAGCCTGAGTGGAAAATTTTTGAGCAATACCTTTTCGGGCATTTGAGCGCGGCAGCCGCGCGTACACACCTTTATTTTTAACCTAGTCACGCGGCAAACTTGTGTCCTGCAAATGCCGCGCTATGTCTGGTCACATCTTTAGAAATTTTCATTATGGACGCCAAAGAAAAGATGGATGAACTGTGTAAAAGATAACATGGGTAAGAAAGGAGTGAGTGATGAGATGACGGCTGATAGAGGAAATGGAAGAACACATGACACCTAAGTGATGATGATGATTGCTTATATTGTTCAATATCATGTTTGTTATGTTTGTCGCTACGAAATGCCTACATAAAAAGATGCCGGAGAACTTCTTGTTCTATGACTACAATTCTCGCATTGCGAGACGTTAATATACCTCAGGGTTTCTCCACTTAGTAGTACCTCTCCTGTAAATAATTTTTAATTTTGAGCAGGATACTTGCTGTATGCACATTAAAAACAATATAAAGGCTTGTTTATTTATTGCTAGCTTCCGCCTACAACTTTGCTAGCGTGCTACCTGGATAAAAAGTATCCTATTTGTTATTTCAGGGCATAAGCAAAACATCCAAAGATCTTAGTAAACAGCTAGTTGTAATATAATATTGAAGACAATTATAGTAGTACCTACCTATCTTAAGTATTGTTTTATGTTTGTTTATTTTTAGGGTTCCGTACCTAAAGGGTAAAAACATTACTAAGACTCCGTCTGTCTGTCAGTCTGTCTAACACAAGGCCGTATCTCATGAACTGTGATAGCTGACAGTTGAAATTTTGACAGATTATGTATTTCTGTTGTCGCTATAACTACGAATACTAAAAATAGAATAATTTAAATAATTAAGTCCATAGTCCAAGCTTCCATACAACAAACGTGTTTTTTTGCCGTTTTTATAGATAATAGTACGGAACCCTTAATTTTTAAGGATTCTTATTGTTCACAAAGGCCATTTACAATGTAAATAAAGTTATTGTTTTACCAATAAATCATTAAAATTGTTGCTAACCGTTTTTGGTTGTATTAAACGGACCTGTGTTGAATCGACGTGACATTTATATAAACATCTGATGAAACTCTTTTCGATTTGGTTCGATTATATTGATCTATTGTTTGAAGTTGAAAAATTTGAGAATTGTTTTGCGAAACATAAACTAGTTCGATTTGAGTTGTTATGCTCAAGTAAGGGTAAACCATACAGTAACTAGCCATGTACCATAAAAAACATTAAATAGAGAATGTAGTCACTACATAGTATAAAGCAAAGTCGCTTTCCGCTTCTCGCGTCTGTATGTAATATGTAATATGTATGTATGTATGTTTGCTTATATCTTTAAAACTACACAACGGATTTTGATGCTTTTTTTTTAATAGATAGAGTGATTCAGGAGGAAGGTTTATATGTATAATACATGCATAATATAGTAGAGAAACACTGATAATTTTAGAGGTTTCTAATGTGATGTCGTAAATAAACACATTTTTTTGCGCTTACATTGCAAATGCTGGCTGAACCCCACGAGATATATCAAAATAATGTACTACAGTATTGTATACCTTAAAAACGTCTACAAAAAAGTCCACGATGGTATTAGAAATGTCTTACGCACAGCGAAGCGGGCACGGGTCAGCTAGTTATTAATAAGAGTAAGCACTTGGCCTTACAGCTCAGTTGGTAGTAGCTCTGCTTTCTATGCTGTAGGTTGTGGGTTCTATCACCACCCAAGGCAAATATTTGTGTGATGAACATAGATGTTCGTTCTGTGTTACAAGAATAAAAGTATACAAGTATTCTATCAGTAATCTGGTTTCCATAGTATACTATTTATCTTTTACTTCTCTGTTGAAAGATCTTGTAGTTCTAATAAAAAAATATAGCGTTTTCGCAATAAAATTTTGAAATTAAATAAATTAGGCATGCGACTGTATCCCTATGTACGGTAGACATTTTCTCTGATCTAAAAAGAGATCAGATCATTGAAAATGTTTAAAGAGGTTAGTCAAAAGCAAGTCAAAACATTACATTTTAGCCCATATTTTCCAGTGGTTAGCATTCCATATGTGACGGGTTGCATGGCCATCACTACTTATAAAAATACTAACTGGTTTTTTCTCAATATTTTCTTTTACCACTCTGATCACGTGTAAATGCGCATACATTTATTTCGAACTAGCGACCCACCCCGGCTTCGCACGGGTAGCATGTTATTATACATATAAACCTTCCTCCTGAATCACTTTATCTATTAAAAAAAACCGCATCAAAATCCGTTGTGTAGTTTTAAAGATATAAGCAAACATACATACAGACATACAGACGCGGGAAGCGGAGAGCGACTTTGCTTTATACTATGTAGTGATGGTAAAATCTTAATTAAAGCTTCTGTCATCTGCAAAAGGCATGGAATGTTTCCTATAAAATGAACACGAAGAAAAATTGAACCCGCAAAATTGCAT
Source organism: Hydriomena furcata (assembly GCA_912999785.1). NCBI lineage: Eukaryota > Metazoa > Arthropoda > Insecta > Lepidoptera > Geometridae > Hydriomena > Hydriomena furcata. The sequence continues at coordinate 11,360,489 of OU538821.1, forward strand.
TTTTATAAAGCAACTAGTGGAATACCTCGCGACTTCGTTCACCTAAAGTTATTTTCAAACAGGCTTCAACCCTAGCTGCATCCTCTAATGTGTTGAATTCCTTTCTTAGTGCATCCATAAATACAGAAAGGAATACACCCTCCAAACTTTAAGTTTCAAGAACCAGTAGTTTAGGGTGTGCGTTAATAGATCAGTCAGTCAACCAGTCATTTAGTCGGTCAGAATGCCAGTCGGGCCACTGATTTTTCTCTTTTGACCGACTGATCAGTTATTCAGTCAGTAACGCAAGAACTTTATACATGTAGATAGGTAGCATGTTAAAATTAATTAGTAACGTTCGTTTTGTGCATTTCCACGCATCCTGTCATAAGCAGCAACGTGAAGCGCAATATCAATTTTGAATTGAGCGTAAGGAGTCGGAAAATTATTTTTTTTATGGCTGAAATTTTGCAGAAATAATTGTTTTAGATGGGTGCATTGTTACAATAAAACCATCGTGTTTACGTTTCCTTCGCCTCTTTTTGCGTGAAGATTTTAATTGGCCGCTGTAAGCTTTTGAATTTATACAAAAAATATGATACTTGCAAATACACAGTTAATCTACACTATTTTGATTATTAAGATACAATTTGTATTTTCGTTTGTAATGGATTAACAAAAAAAAGTACTGGACCAATCGTAAAACATCTACAAATACTACAATCTATACTAATATTATAAAGAGAAATGTTTTGATCTTTTGTTTTTTTGTTTTTTTGTATGTTTGTAATGGATAAACACAAAAACTACTGAACCGATTTCAAAAATTATTTTACCATTACCAAGCTACATTATCCCTGAGTAACATAGGCTATTTTTTATTTTGTAAAAGTAATGCCATCAAAAACATAACTTGTAAAAAAAAGCCAAGTCTCGCAACGCAACTCAGTTCTTCTACCGTAAAAAGTTGTGAGATCCATGTAATACCAAGTCGGTTAATTTATTCAGTCCTTACTTTAAGGGTCCTTCTTTCTTAAGTTATTACGTAAAGGTTAGCTAATTACGTAATAACATAAGACAGAAGGACCCTTAAAGTAGGGACTGAATAAATTAACCGACTTGGTATTACATGGATCTCACAACTTTTTACGGTAGAAGAACTGAGTTGCGTTGCGAGACTTGGCTTTTTTTACAAGTTATGTTTTTGATGGCATCTCATTTATTTTTGTAGATAGTACTTTTTAGGGTTCCGTACCTAAAGAGTAAAAACGGAACCCTGTTACTAATACTCCACTGTCCGTCCGTCCGTCTGTCCATCTGTACGTCTGTCCGTCTATCCGTCTGTCCGTCCGTCCGTCTGTCTGTCTGTCGGTCTGTCTGTCCGTCTGTCTATCACAGGGCTGTATCTCATGAACCATGATAGCTAGACAGTTGAAATTTTCACAGATGATGTATTTCTGTTGCCGCTATAACAACAAATACTAAAAACAGAATAAAATAAATATTTAAGTGGGGCTCCCATACAACAAACGTGATTTATAGATAATGGTACGGAACTCGACGTGCGCGAGTCCGACTCGCACTTGGCAGGTTTTTTTAGGATTTTTACACTAAACACTAATTGTATTTCAAAGAACAATGTTCAAAACGTCCCCACCCTTGTAGCACTTTAAAACCTATGTTAATCGAAGGGCCATAACCATCTTATCATTTTATTGTACGACGGCGAAACTGAAATATGCTTCCGAAAAAAGTTATATCGACATGAAGAATACGGAATCAGTTAAAATGTTCAGGAACGTGGTATTCAATAAATCACTTCCTCACTTCTTCACTGACTTCCGGATTGCTGGAGCGCTTATCAACACCTTCAGGGAGCCTTTTCATGATAGTGTCTACGCCACAGAGTTCGTAGAACGAATCAGTCACAGAATTCATATCAACAATGACTTGGGCAACTACGTTGTTGCAGAAAATGTTAACAGGCAGCGGGTTGCGTTCAGGACATTGACTGACGAGTCCATAAATATGCCGTTCCCTGAATTGTCAAACGAAGATATTATTTTGTTTAGCTTGGGGACATATCATCTAAAACTGGCAGCTTCCTATGTCAGCGAACATTTACGTGGCGGCGTCTATAACATAGAGGTTTGTGCAACTCCAAGCCCAATTATGAATCAATACGGTATAGACACGGAAGATTGCACTCTTCTAAGGGGTCGAATTTTATCAAGACATAGGTCTAATGCGACCTATTATACGTATTTAATACTGAATAACGCACAGGGAATAAACGCTATTCAGGCATATTACTGCTCATGTTTGACGGGTATGAGGACAGTTGGTGCCTGCGCGCATGTCGTCAGCATCGTTTGGTACTTTGGGATTGGAAGGCGTTTAGAGAATTTCGTTGGGCCAGCCAGTGCCTGGGACAATATTGTAATAGATACTCAAAATACCGAATAAAGGTTTTATTTGTAATTAATAAGGTATTTTATTTGAAATCTCCTAAAAAAAACGTCAATGGTAACCTTACAAAACCAATATTCAGCAGAATTATTTATGAACTTTTTTCTGCTCCGTGAGTTGTTCCCGAGCGGGAGTCAGCATTTAATTCTAAAGAGTTGTTTGAAAACTCCGAACGAAACCATCCCACAGTAAAAAGAAAAGCATCGTGATCGGAAACATAATTATTATTGTGACTGATTCCGGTTTCTTCATGTCGATATAACTTTTTTCGGATGCACATTTCTGTTTCGCTGTCATACAATAAAATGATAAAATGACCATGGCCCTTCGGTTAACATAGGTTTTAAAGTGCTACAAGGGTGGGGACGGTGTCCATACATTTTTGGGCATTGTTCTTTGAAGCTTCTATGTCTGCTAGAAGTGCCTTAAACTTTTGATGATCGGTCAGTCAGTCAGTCAGTCAGTCAGTGAGTGAGTGAGTGACAAAATAGGAAACTTTGACTAGTTATAATTCTTAAACTACTGGTTCAAATTGAATGAAATTTGAAATATACCGTGATTATATAGTGTCTGCTTGGTTACTGAAAATTCAGGCTTCTAGTTTTATCCACAACGAAGTTATAGGGGGTCGAAAATGGCCTGAACTGCCTCGAGAAAAGGATGGTACAGCCGTGCCGCTTCATTGCTTGACTTGGCGGGGGCACTGCCGTTCCCCCAGATAAATTCTTTAAAAGAATGACGATAGTTTTTAGCACCTTGCTTAGGTGTAAAAAATTGCTAAAAATTTTGCTTTGTTCATGTGCGCTACAAAAACTATTGAACGGGAATTGTAACGGGAACGGGAACGGGAACGGGAACGGGAACGGGAACGGGAACATTTGTAAGCGATACGAAGTTCGCGGGGTCAGCTTGTCTATCTATCTATAATATAAAAATGAATTGCTGAATGTGTTGCTAAGCGTAAATCTCGAGAGCAGCTGAACCGATTTCGCTAATTCTTTTTTGTTGTATTTGTTATTATCAGTAGACGGTTCTTATGAAAAAAAAATGAATTTAACAGGACAACTTCTGTCGGGACAGCTAGTCTATACTTATAATAAATCTGTAGAGAGGTCAATTCTGTACATGAAATATATTTCCAAAATATCTATCAGGGGGTGATTAGGGATCGATACTGATGCCAAAAATGCAATCAGTAAAATTTTTGTCTGTCTGTCTGTCTGTCTGTCTGTCTGTCTGTCTGTATAACCGTTATAGAAACAAAAACTACTCGACGGATTTTAACGAAACTTGGTACAATTATTTTTCATACTCCTGAGCTGGTTATAGTATACTTTTCATCACGCTACAATCAATAGGAGCAGAGCAGTGAAGGGAAATGTAGGGAAAACGGGAGAAGTTACTCCATTTTTTAAGCTTCCGTCGCGTGTGCAACTTTAATGGTTAAAGCTACACATGGAAATGTTCTCCTTAAAATTATATAAAAAATATCCCACGACAGCATATGTCTATCTTTTATGGTTGACTTACAATAACACGTGTAACTCCCGATAGCTTAGCAGTTCGAAGCTTTCTGATTATATGTGTCTACTCTTACGTTTATAACACTCTCAGTCATCCCTCATTAAAAAAGTTAACATTATTAACTATTCCATAAAAAAAGAATCATAGAAATCGTGTGATACTACGCAGCCGGACCCACCGTGGATAAGGGTTAATTTTAATGCAGTTACAAATCTATGGAATTGTACGAATTGTACTCCAAAAATCAGCAATTGTACTAGAAGGGGTCAAAAAAAGCTGTGAAAAAAACCGTTTTATATAAAGACATTCTGTAGTATATTTAGTATCAGCATTGCACCCGTGCGAAGCCCGGGCGGGTCGCTAGTTATAAATAAACTAGCTAACCCGGCGAACTTCGTATCGCTTTAGTATGTTAATTTCCCGTTCCCACTCCCGTTCCCGTTCCCGTTCCCGTTAAAAAGTATCCTATGTCCTATAAAATCCCCATTTACAAAAAAACGATCCGCCATTTATTGAATTCATTTGTTACAAAAAATGTGATAAATGAAAAACCTCTCTACCGATTTTGTGCAAACTTCACATAAACCATCTACTAAATAGTTCAAACAAAGCCTAAACATTTGGTTTGGATAGGTGAGCCTGTTCTTGAGTTATAAAATTACAACGAAAAGTGGCATCGATTTTTATATATATAGATAAAATAATTGCTTAAAAAAAACAATAAAAATTGTAATATTATAATTTACGGTATCAAAAACTTGCCTATAATCTTCATTAATATACATACATGAAGGAACGCGACAGGGCACTATTCCTAAAAAAATCTTAAGTTTTTAGGCACTTAGGAGGTCAGTTACTGTGTGATTTACCCTACCTAGTACTTTGGTTAATAGCATTTTTATGAGTTCTTTTCAAATAAGTACTTCTTTGCAGCAACAATGGCTGTACGATGAAAGGTCAGACATGGAAAAAGTTATGGAAACACTTGACGACCTTTTTGAAAAGCTGATGGTTTGTTTCGCAAGAGACAAACAAATCAGGGAGTGGCAAAAAATATTTAAGGTTGGAATACCATGCAAAAAACACATTGTATAAATGATAGTTTTTTTTAAATATAATAGGATCACGACTGTAATCTCCAGTTACGGTAGATACCTACCCTCTCAGACCTCCAGGCGTTAAAATCCTTGAGGATGTCTAAAGGGAGTAGTCAAGAGGCACGTCCAAAATGACCACATAGCAGTAGTTAGCATTCCATATGTGACTGGTACGACTGGTACTGGTTTCTGTCGATGTTTTGTTTTGAGCGCGTGCTAATGTGCATATTGATGCAAGATCGGGATTTGAACCCACAGCTGTGGTTATTTATACAATATGCTAAATATCTTTATTTTCAGATACCACCAGCACGATTAGAACAACTGGATGAAGCTATCAACGATGTCAAACTTCGACAGTTGCTGTGGAGGTCTTCCAAAGAATGGAATGACATGTTCCTATCATGGTAGGCCATTCTAATATTATTAATAAATCCGAAGGTTTGTGAGTTTGTATGTTTGTACCTTAATCGGGCCTAAACGACAAGATTAAGTTGAAATTAGCTGTACATGTAGTTATAATGCCCGAATAAAAGATAGACTATATTAAAATACGAAAAACACCCCCAAAATGTTATAAAACGCAAAAGGGATGATTTTGGTATAGATGGCGCTGGTGTGCAAAAATTCTGACATCAGTGTTGAAATCAGTCGTCATAGCAAAGTGTGATACTCTATGTGTTTATTGAAATTTGGACAGGACAACATCTGTCGCGGGTCTGCTAGTATACTATACATCTACACTATTACAAAGAGGTATAATTTGTATTTTTATATTCTTAACCATACCGAAACTACTAGACCAATTATAATTATTTTATAAAAAATATTTCATCTATCAAAAGCTACATTATCTGGGAGTAACATAAACTAAATTTTATAATAAAACCGGCCAAGTGCGGGTCGGACTCGCTCACGAAGGGTTTCGTACTTATCGATAAAAAACGGCAAAAAAATCACGTTTGTTGTATGGAAGTCACACTTAAGATGAGGAATTAAATGGGTTGATGAATGCAGAATAGTTTTATCTCAATAACCGCAAAACTTACAGTTTTGTTTTTTATGAAAAAGATAACTTAAGGATATAATCTAGATAAATTATACTTAGACAGAATCACGATTGGTGAAACTGGTTAGTTCTTCAAAAACACGAGTTTCGTTTTTAAGCAAAGCTATGAATAGCTAAACAGTTTATTTTTATATAATTCGTAAGATAATCATACTAGCTAAATAAATTACAGCCACTTTTTTTTTAAACTCTATATTTTTATATTATTAATATTTTCTTATTTGGCGCTTACGTTGATTACTTTCAAACACTATCCCACGCATTCGATCTCTTTCCGCATTCTATTTTGTAATTAGCGTTATTCTTTTCTTTCACGCTCATCGTCAATGCCCAGTAAGTTTCGAGCTTTTCTGTGTCGCTTTTCCCGCCTAAATTGACAGACGCATATCGATATATTGGTCAATAAAACAAAGTACAAAAAATAAGAAAAATACATGACTCAACTCAAAAATCTGTCATCACAGACTAAAAACATTTAGCCGTAACAGTTTTGACTAATGAATGATAAGCATTCTACCAAAATTCGTAATCTACTATTTCGAAATGACACGTTCTAAGGATAAACAAAACAGTAGAATGTCATGCATGACTGGGCCATGACACCTAAAGAAAATGGGCGAACACGTGAAATGAAAAAACCGGCCAAGTGCGAGTCCGGACTTGCTCACGAAGGGTTCCGTACCATTATCTATAATATATATTTATATAATATATAGCCACTTTTTGTTGTAATTTTATAACTCAAGACCGTCTTGAGTTATAAAATTCACCTATCCAAACCAAATGTTTAGGCTTTGTTCGGACTATTTAGTAGATAGTTTATGTGAAGTTTGCACAAAATCGGTAGACTTATTATCCAGGTACCACCCGTGTGAAGCCGGGGCGAGCTATCTATAAAAAAAACGGCAAATTAATCATATTTGTTGTACGGGAGCCCCACTTCAATATTTATTTAATTCTGTTTTTTGTATTCGTTTTCACATCATCTGTGAAAATTTAAACAGTCTTGATATCACGGTTCATGAGATACAGCCTTGTGACAGACAGACAGATGGACAGCGCAGTCTTAGTAATAGGTTTCCGTTTTTATCCTTTGAGTATGGAACCCTAAAAAGTGAAATCCTTAGTGCCCACAACGGTGGATCAGCGCTTGGTTGCAATTGCAAGTCAATCGCCGCTTATAAGAATACTAGCTGTACCCCGAGGTTCCACCCGCGTATAACTTGAAGAAATAAGAACTTTTTAGCGTATTGCCTATAGCAGACCCGCGACAGAAAAAAAATAATCCTGTCAAAATTTAAATAATCGCATTGAGTAACGCACGTTGCTATGAAGACTAATGTCAGATTTTGCACACCAGATCCATCTATGCCAAAATCATCCCTTTTGTGCGTTTCGTTTATCATTTTGGGAATGTTTTTCTTATTTTAAAGTAGTCTATGATTTATTCGAGCATTATACCTACATCTGCAGCAAATTTCATTTTAATCCGTTTTTTTGTTTTGGGTTGATTGAGGCACAAACATACAAAGCGCCTTAAGCTCATATTTCCTTGCGTCGTTTGACATCTAGAAAGTTTAGGTAAATAAAACGTAGGTATTTGTCGTTCTGCAGGGAAGTGATGTATCTGTTACGTAGTAACATTATTAGTAATCCGCGGCGATTTCAGCACGGCGCCGCGCGCCGGCGCGTGTCGCGGTTTCGCGCCAAAACTTGGGATAGTCACGCCCATTATAGAGTTTATTTTTATTTATTACTCCTCTTAAATATTTATTTTATTATGTTATTATTATTTGTTGTTATAGCAGCGACAGAAATACATTATCTGTGAAAATTTCAACTGTCTAGCTATCGCGGTTCATGAGATACAGCCCTGTGACAGACAGACGGACAGACGGACAGCGAAGTCTTTTAATAATAGGGTCCCGTTTTTACCCTTTGGGTACGGAACCCTTAAAAGGATCTCGGTGGGTTACATTTACATGCTTTGAATTTTTATAGATTTTAGGTACGTACATATCAAAAATTACTATACCAGACTTGCCTCTGAAATAGTTTTATTTCTCAGTCATTTGAGAATATTTTCAAAATTTAAATGTTTTTATTTCAGGTATGAAAATCCATTCAACACACTCGACATGGATGATATACAAACAACAACTATAAATTACGGCAAAATATTCAATCAGCTGGATAAAGGACTGCCTCCTAACAAAATAGTACCTAAGTGCAAAGAGACAATAGATATTATCAAGGAGAAGGTATTTTTTGTTTTATTACTATATTCTGCCTTCTGCGCTGTAGCTTGTGGGTTCGATCCCCACCCAGGGCAAATATTTAAAAATATAAAAATATATATATATATATATGTATGTATATATTTACAAAAAAAAAGTATGTAAGTATTCTATCAGTTATTTAGTTCCTATAGTACAAGCTTTGATTAGTGGAGCTAGATGGCGCTGTGTTATAATGCCCAACAATATTTATTTATTTATTTTATACCTGTTTTTTTTAGATTATAAAGGTTCCAAAAAGGTAAAACGGAACTCTGATTTGATTTCTATGTCTATCTATTGGTTAATGCATAATAGTATAGGTATGTTTAAGAAATCTAAATTCCCATCTGTTATTCGATTTTAACAAAGATTTTTATGCTAGTTAATAAAATAAAATAAATAAAAATAAATAGGAACACGACTGTAATCCCCAAGTACGGTAGACATCCTCTCAGATATCCAGACGCTTAGATCATTCGAAGATGTCTAGTGGGGGTAGTCAGAGGCACGTCCTAACATTATATTTGGCACATGTCCACATTTTGCAGTAGCAGTTCCATACGTGACAGATAGCAAGCCCATCACCGCTTATAAGAATACTAACTGGTTTCCTCACGATGTTTTTTCTTCACCGTTTTGAGCACGGTGGGTTAAAAAAAATTAAATTTGTATTTTAATTTTGGATATTAAGCAGTATTAGTTTATAGTAAATAACTCCACTTGTGTACCCTGGGGTTGGCTTACTAAATAACGGGCCAATACTGTATAATACTGTTCTAAAGTATTAGTAATGCAAGAGGAACATTGCAACGCTTAAATATGTATATATTTAAATATCTCTATATATATATTTATATATATAAACCTACGTAAGGTAAGTTAGATAAGTCTGCACAAGTTTGGTATGCTGTTAAGATTTTCAAGCAACAGCATCAAACTATACTTAATCGCATTCTTCAGTAAAGCGTCCATACTAAGAGCCGTATAAGTTTTAAGTTTTTGAAACGAAGAAACCTAGAACTGAAAAGAAAACTACTTAAATTTGAGAAATTTCATTATTATAATTTCCAAAGAGCGTTGAGCTTGCTTCTTCTTGTGTCGATGCTTTATTTTATTTTTTACTAGCAGACAGAACTCACAAACTTTCGCATTTTTAATATTATTAGGATTATTTTAAATTGTTTTCGAATAGTAGGTGGCCACCTCGACCGCTCTATCTGTAGTCCCGTTGAGGTTATCCATAGTGCAGGTGGTTGGGCACAGCTGTCTAGTGTAGCATGGATTGATTGGGAGCACCACAATCACATTGGGTTAGTGTAGGATCCCTGTAACCCCATTTGCATATGTTGAGTCTGCAGCGACTAACGTGGTATCGTAGCCGATTCAATGACATCCACAAATGCAATGTTGAGCTTGCGAAATGTAGGCATGTTTAAATGTTAGGATTATTATTTTATTTAAATTTACTATCTCCATAAAGCAGACAGACAGACGCAACCGAGCAGACACTGACGCTCTTTGCTTATGATATGACGGCTGCAACGTGCTGAAGGGTGCAATAATGTATTGTCCACTAATAGGATCACAACTATTCATAGAATTTCCCGGACTGGAAATTAACTTGCTTCGTGCGACAACTTATGTTCTTACACAAGTTGAGAATAAGAACATACCGACTATAGGAAGCACGAGCAAGAACATGTGCAGTAAAAATTACACCTATAAATTTATATATTTAACAGTGTCTATTTAGCTATTGCGAATGTTTTGTGAAAAAATCACAAAAATGGCTGTATTTTTGTATGAATAGTGAGCGAGCGAAGAAAGCGAATATTTCTCAATAAAATTGAACGATTATTCTTTTTTAGGGTTCCGTACCCAAAGGGTAAAATCGGAACCCTATTACTAAGACTTCGCTGTCCGTCTGTCTGTCCGTCTGTCTGTCTGTCTGTCACAGGGCTGTATCTCATGAACCATGATAGCTAGACAGTTGAAATTTTCACAGATTATGTATTTCTATTGCTGCTCTAACAACAAATACTAAAAACAGAATAAAATATATATTTAAGGGGGGCTCCCATACAACTAACGTGATTTTCGCATTCTAGCGCCATCTAGTTTCATTTGATGTTACTACGTTACTATAGGTACTTTTCGCGGTCTCATGCGACCGCTCGGGGTTTGATGTAAGATGAAAGAGGTTTGCAATTCCGCTGGCAGGTGGCGCTATTTTACCACTATCGGTAAAATAAGTCGGTAAAAAGGTGGTACTTCACATGATCGACTAAAAAGTTTGAAATTGAATTATTGAATTCATGTAGTTAGGTAAATAGGTAGTTATTATTAATTTCAAATTAATTTCGAGTTCGAATCCTGGCCGTGCATCAATGGATATTTCTGTTCGAAAAATGTATATGCGCGTTACACGTGTTTATAACAGTGAAGGAAAACATCGTGAGGAAACCTGTTAGTATTCTTGAAAGCGGCGACGGGCTTGCAACCTGTCACGTGTGGAATGCTAACTACGTAGTTAGGTAAATAGGTAGGTTACGAGATATTATGAATAATTTTTTATGTTTCTAGGGTTCCGTACCTAAAGGGTAAAAAACGGGACTACTAAGACACCGCTGTCCGTCTGTCTGTCACCAGGCTGTATCTCGTGAACCGTGATAGCTAGACAGTTGAAATTTTCACAGATGATGTATTTCTCTAAAAACCGCTTAAAATAAATATTTAAGTGGGACTCCCGTACAACAAACGTGATTTTTTTGCCGTTTTGATAATAGTACGGAACCCTTCGTGCGCGAGTCCGACTCGCACTTGGCCGGTTTTTTATTTACGTTTGTATGGATGTATGTGTGGTTTTCCGTGGATAAACAGTCTAACCATCGATCCTATCTTTTGGAAGTTTGACTCAGGCCATACAGTTACTGCTCTTGTCACACATGTTAACATCAAACACGTCTATAGTTTTAAAACAATTTGTTGTATTAAACAGCTCCCAGTTATGTCATACCTTCGCAATCCATCGCTGAAACCGCGCCACTGGGTTAAGATCGAAGAGATATTGAAGACCAGGTTCACACCTGATATGGTAGTGACCCTTAAAATGTTAGAGGAGCTTCAGGCCTTCCAGCACGCGGAGGAATTGATGGAGGTAGCTGGGCAGGCTAGTTCCGAAGCTGGTCTTGAAGGGTTGTTGAAAAAGGTTTGTTTAGCAGACAAATAGTTATGTTACGATTAACTAACAAGTGTAGACAGGTAACTTTTTCAATTATGAAGAATAAGTCCGATGTGTATAACCCCTTAAGAAAATAAATATAAAACCGGTTATCCGACAAGAATACTTTGTTGTAGGATTCATATTTGGGCATCTTACTAGTTTTTTTTCCATAGGTTCATTCTTCTTCATCGATTAGTAACTAATTGAATGATTTGTTGTAAACTATACGGATATACGGAAAAAAAGTACCTAGTAAAAAACAAAATAACTTTATTCTTAGATTGCTACTCTATTCACATCCCAAAATCCAGGTGGAAGAGATATGGGCAGCACTCGAATTCCCGGTTCTTCTACACAAGGATGCAAGAGATGTGTATGTGCTTGGTGGCTTAGATGAGATTCAAGCGGCTTTAGACGAGAGTAATATCCACATTGGTACAATACTGAGCTCGAGAAACTGCGGACCTATCAAAAGCAGGGTTGAGGAGTGGGCGAGGAATCTGGACCTGTTTTCTAAGACTCTTGTAAGTGTAACATGTACTCTTATATCCGCTTACTAGTTAACTTACCTACAAGTATTTAATATAACTTTAAAAAAAGTCACAATTGCTTTGTTATGAAAATGTCAGGTCATAAGAAGTTTTTAGCGTAGTTTCCATTGTTGAGGAATTTGTTTTACTGTGGAGAGCAAAAATTATGTAACGTAAGAGAATTTTTAAAATTAAATTCTGATTCTGTATTCACTGAATACAGAATTTTAAAAGTTAAATTATTTCTGTATTCAGCACCTTCTTCGTACGTAAATGTAGCATAACTTAACTAACTCGTATTAGTATAATATATATTATTCATATTAATATATATTACATACTTTTGTTAGCTTCTCTTGTAACAAATTAACTTGGTAAATTCGTAAGAAAATCTTGAAGATCGAATTTAAATAACTTCTCATTGTTGTATCATATTTGGCAGTGTTATAGTTCAGCTGACAAGATAATACAACATGATATCAACAATGTGTTGCTGTCAGGATCAGCTCCTCATGAGGGAACGGCAAATAGCACGGACACCAATCTTACACGTATTCAACTGTGACAGAACTTAGTGCAGTACTATAAAAGCGTGTTTTATAGTTTTTGACCTATCTATCTATAATATAAAAATGGATCGCTGAATGTGTTGCTAATCGCAAATCTCGAGAGCAGCTGAACCGATTTCGCTAATAATTTTTTTGTTGTATTCGTTATTATCAGGAGAAGGTTCTTATGGTAAAAAAATAGTTTGAAAGGACGTCTGTCAGGACAGCTAGTTATTGTTAAATTATTATAGGAAGAGTGGTCAGCCTGCCAGCAAACGTGGATTTATCTTGAAGTTATCTTCTCCGCTCCTGATATTCAAAGACAGCTGCCTAATGAAACCAGACTGTTTACCATTGTGGACAAATCATGGAAGGACATAATGAGGAAATTGGCTAAGGTCAGTGATTGTCTCCTGTCTACTATAGAAGTGCCCTACTATAGGATTCATATCACAAACTTATACCATACGTATTTTAGGTGCCTTTGGCAATGCCAGCTGCAACACAACCAAAGTTATACGAAGAGTTTGTAAGGAACAATGAAATGCTTGATCAAATCATGAAATGTCTTGAAGCATATCTGGAAACGAAGCGCGTGGCTTTCCCGAGATTCTTCTTCTTGTCTAACGATGAGTTGCTGGAAATTCTGGCACAGGTAATTTACTCATAGGAATACTATTGAAATATTCCGAATATAACAAAACTTTATAGGTACCTATATTAATAGTAGCTATAAATCCAAGTTTCACGATTCAATCGATTTAACGATTGATCGATGTGTCATTTAAAATGTATCTCAAAATGTTTCTCTATCCTACAAACATTCAACTAATATTATACATAAATGTGAAAGTATGTGAAGTAGTGTGGATGTCTTGAATCAGTGGATATTAGAAAACATTTAGAAATAAACTTTAGAAAAACTCAACATCACCAAAGGACCGATAAATCGCTCGGGTTTAGTTCTCGAATGGTATTGACAAAATCTTTGAAAGGCTCACTGAGACACACTGTCACTCAGAAGGATATTGTTATGACCAAAAATTATGAAACTTATACAGTTTTTAAATAATGTAATACAATAAATATGCATTTAATATAATTGAAGGCTTATCAAATATGCAATGCATGCCGTCGGCCGATCAATAGCTCTAGAAATAAACGTTAGTTTGACATTTGTAAGAAGGCCTCATATATATTTCATAGGACACTTATGCAAACGTCAGCTAAGTTACATAAAAAAGACATTGGAAATGTTATAATAATTATGTACCTTCAATTTGGTTATTACTGTAATCGTCATTATTCCACGACAGGGTTGTCGTGGAATATGCTACGTCGTAGCATAAGCTACGAAGAAAAAAGCAAATTGAGTAATCATTTTCTCTTTTTATAGAATGTGATTGGAAACTTAGTTTTGGAATTTATTTTTGAATAAAACTAATATAATTATGACAGGTATTCACACATTTTAATACCATGTCAATTTTGTTTACATTTAGCAGTTACCAAGTATATTTTTCGTGTTTTTTTGCAAGACTGAGCGCAAAAGTTTTCACCGATCGCTAAAGCGATTGCCGATTTGTAGCCTATTAAATACGCATGGAGACTATGGTACACTATATACATAAAACTTATGCTAAGGCACTCGAACAAATTAAATTATTTGTCCTCTAATCGAACCACATCAATGCGAACGGTGCGTATTCGATTTCTAAGGCTAGATAATAATTTGCACTTTGTATAATAATATACCCACGGAATAATATATACCATCTACGCTGTAGATTGTGTTTAATCCCCACACAGGACAAATATTTGTATGATGAACATAGATGTTTGTTCTGATCTGCCTGAGTGCTATTTGTGTCATATTCTATTATTCTATCAGTTATCTTGTTCTCAAAGTACAAGCTTTGCTGTTTGGGGCTAGATGGCTCTGTGTGGTAATATCCACCAATATTTATTTAATATTTTTGATTACAGACTCGTAACCCCCACGCTGTCCAACCACATCTACGTAAATGCTTCGACGCGATTGCAAAACTAGAGTTCGGTGTTAAACTACCAGAGAGTGAGATGGAAATAACAGAAGACGGTACCTTAGTAGAGAAAGAAATGTCTTTTCAAACAAGAGATATGCTGCAAGCCAAACTAGCGAAAGCGGCCAAACCGGAAGACCTCACCACGGATATTATTGCTATGCTGTCGCCTGAAGGGGAAAGGGTCAATTTAGGCAAGGTAAGTACAGAAAACAAGTCTTAGTATATTATAAATCCTAAAGTTTGTGAAGCACAATCACGTCTAAAAGACTAAACGGATATGGATTAAACATGCAATATACATAGCTCATGTCCTGAAATAGCTTAAATAATATTTTTCATATAGGTAGCATCCGAGAAATGCTGCAGGCGGATTTATTACATAATAGTTGCAAAATATACAAGTAACAAAATGACCAAGCAAGCCGCGCCACATGCTAACAGTAATAAATTCAAAAGTTGGGATAGTCTTAAGAACATTTTCTCACAGCTACTAGCCTACAACGGTAAAGTTTCTCGTACGAGTAGATGCCCTTACAGTTCCATCTTAAATGAGCGCACTGCATACTATTTAATAATCTTACAGGGTTTGAAAGCTCGTGGCAATGTTGAAGACTGGCTCGGTAAAGTCGAGGAAGCCATGTTTGCATCTGTGAAGCGATGCATGAAATACGCACTCAAAGACTTTATGTGTCGCCCGAGAGTGGAGTGGGTCGAGCTACATCCTAATCAAGTAAAGTTTATAAACTATAATTGTTGAATGTTTTGCGTTCGTATGAAAATAGTCTAAGTTTGTTTTCATTTTAAAATGCTAGTTTAGATAAGATTTAATAAAGTAATAGAAGCGAACAAATGTCAGTTTTTAACAGGCAAACTAAAAAAATAACAACTTTTTGATATATGATTTAACTCTGACTACCCCTATTAGATATCTCCAAGGATCTGAGAAGATGTCTGTAATGTACTTGGGGGATTAAGGTCGTGGTGATATTTTAATTTTTCTTATTTGTCCTTGTCTATAGCAATTGGCTGTTATCAAGGTAAATTTATTATTTTCCACTGCAATTGTTTGTGGATAATAAAAAAAAGTGCAAAAGAGAAATAAAGTAATCAGAGTGGTAAAATGTCAGTTGCTGTAGAATTTAAGACCTTTGCCTTAGTTTTCATACTGTTACTTGGAAAAAAAACCGGCCAAGTGCGAGTCGGACTCACGCACGTAGGTTTCCGTACCATTATCTATAAAGAACGGCAAAAAAACACGTTTGTTGTATGGTAGCCCCCCCACTTAAATATTTATTTTATTCTCTTTTTAGTACATATTTGTTGATATAGTGGCAACAGAAATACATAATCTGTGAACATTTCAACTGTCTAGCTATCACGAGATACAGCCCTGTGTCAGAAAGACAGACGGACAGCGAAGTCCTGTTTTTACCCTTTGGGTATGGAACCCTAAAAATGATATAAGCAAGAATCTGTAGTTAGTCACATTGAGGGTATTATAATTTATTTGTATCATATAGGTTGTGCTCACAGTTTCACAAATAATGTGGGCTAAAGGCGTCCATGAGCTCTTTGACTTGGAGATACCATTACGCATAGACACAAGTTTACTTGAGTATGAGAAGATATGCATAGCCGATCTTAATGACTTGGCGGCTTTGACCCGAAAAAACCTGACGTCGCTGTTCAGGAAGGTTCTATGCGCTCTTATCACGATTGATGTCCATGCGAGGGACACTATTGCACATATGGTAGAGAAACATGTGCAACGCGCGTAAGTATTATTATTTAACTTAGAAATAAGTTTATACGTGGTTGGCATTTTCGGAAGGCCATTGAGGCCAAATTTAAACGGCTATTAAATAAATGTCTACCTTCTAATATAAAAAATTCTCATGAAACAAACTATTTTGAAACGTCTTCTCTAAGGATAATTTTTAATAAGTTATGTTTTATGTTATTAAAAGTTTTTCCTTTGTTCATTTACCTACATTAAGGTATTTTATGCACCTAAAAGTGTTGTAAATCTGTTTTGAAAAGTGTATTGAGTTATATTCCAATCTATAACGAATAAGTCAGATTAAATTGTGAGTTACTCGCAGAAGCGTTCCTAAGTTTATGAACTGAAAGCAAAATTGCTTTATCATTACTAGCTGACCCGTGCCCGCTTCGCTGTGCGTAAGACATTTCTAATACCATCGTGGACTTTTTTGTAGACGTTTTTAAGGTATACAATACTGTAGTACATTATTTTGATATATCTCGTGGGGTTCAGCCAGCATTTGCAATGTAAGCGCAAAAAAATGTGTTTATTTACGACATCACATTAGAAACCTCTAAAATTATCAGTGTTTCTCTACTATATTATGCATGTATTATACATATAAACCTTCCTCTTGAATCACTCTATTTATAAAAAAACCGCATCAAAATCCGTTGTGTAGTTTTAAAGATATAAGCAAACATACATACATACATATTACATATTACATACAGACGCGGGAAGCGGAAAGCGACTTTGCTTTATACTATTTATCATATCATTTATTCTTCAGAGAATAACGGAGGCCAGTAATTGGAACAGTAGTGCCTACCGCTGCTAGACAGTTCTGATCGGTCTTATTGACTGCTTTTCTTTGCAAACTACAAGCACTTTGCTGCACTTTAGAAATAAATAATCACTTTCAATAAAATTGCGCCTTGGTTAAGCTGCTTGCAAAACACTTTTTTACGCGATGATTTGTTTTGGTTTCGCTTAAGCTTCAAATGAGTTTTATCCTAATAATATTATAAATGCGAAAGTTTGTGAGTTTGTATGTATGATTGTTACTCAATCAGGCCTAAACGACAAAACGGATTAAGTTGAAATTTGCTGTAGATGTAGATATAATGCCCGAATAAATAATAGACTACTTTAAAATATGAAAAACACCCCAAAAACTATAAAAAAACTCAAAAAGGATGATTTCTGTATAGATGGCGCTGGTGTACAACAAATCTGACATCACTGACTAAAAACATTCAGTCTTTTTTATTCGATTATTGATATTTGACAGGACAACGTCTGTCACGGATCGGCTACTATTATCTAAAGCCCTTTTTTTTCATTTGTTTCTTTCAGGACCGACTTTGAATGGTTGAAAATGATTCGCTATTATTGGGAGGAGGATATAGACAACTGTGTAGCTAGAATGTCTAGTGCCTTGTACATTTACGGTCATGAATACTTAGGAGCTGGAGGTTAGGCACTTGTATTAACATTGTACTCGTATTACTTCGATTTACTGAATAAATACTAATCATATTTTGTTGAGCTGTCACATCTAATGTCACATCCAAAGAATGACCGGAGGTATAATTAATTCTTATAGTACCTCGCAAAGATAGTTTTATAACATTGGACCACTTTATTAATCTTTGTCAAACCTTTGGATAAGAATACATTGACAAAACTCGCAAACGCTTAGTGGCGAGTCTCAAAGCAGTTCACATGTCCTTAATTAACACGTGACGTGAGACTTGGTTTCACAACAAGCTATTTCTTTGGTAGGTGTGTTGGTAATAACACCGCTGACGGATCGTTGTTACCTTTGCCTCATGGGGGCTCTGCAGTTGGACCTCGGTGGAGCCCCTGCAGGACCCGCTGGTACCGGCAAGACTGAGACCACCAAGGATTTGGCAAAATCTCTCGCTATACAGTGTGTGGTGTTCAACTGTTCAGAAGGTATATTTCAAAAGAATCCAGGCGCGCTCTCAATAAATAATTGTTGAAATACGGGTAAATCTAAATAGTTTTCAAAAAAATCTAACTTTGTAAGCCCGCTTTTAGAAAAAAGGGTTCTAAAATTCTTAAGCGGCGATGTTTTATGGTGTGCTAACTACTACAATAATGTGGATTGTGGGTGCGAAAAGTAATGTTTGCACGTGCCTCTGTCTAATACTCCCTATAGACGTCTTCAAGATTTGAGATTATGTCTGTCGCTTTTGGAGATGCAGTCGGTCCTATTTTTTTTAGTGAGGCAAAAGAGAGGTTTTTTACATTTTAATTATTACTTTTTTTCCTAGGTCTGGATTACAAAATGATGGGCAGGTTCTTCTCCGGTTTAGCCACGTCGGGGGCTTGGTGTTGTTTCGACGAGTTTAACCGTATTGACATTGAAGTACTGTCTGTAATCGCACAGCAACTGATCACCATCAGGAATGCGAAAGTTGCTAAACAGGCCAGGTATTTTTTTAATTATTACATACATAAATATAATGCAATTAAATATAAAAGCTTGTAAAAAAATACTCTATTTGTTGTAAAAAAACAAACGAGATTTGATAGACTTTGTAGTAATAACAAAGCACAAAATTCTTTCTCTGTAGTCAAAACAACTGAAGAAATTAAAAACTTACAGGTAATACCGAGTTGAACTACTCATGAAAGCAATTTTCCAGACGATATTTTCAAGTAATTTTGAGCAGTACGAGTTAAAATGAACTTACAAAGGGCATGCAATTTTATTGTTTTGCCTATTTAGTTAATAAAAATATTTAGCTTACTTTTCTCACAGTTTTTCTTTATCATCCAGCACGCCTAGCATGACTCGATAAAAGTATATTTCACAGAAGTATAAACAAAAAACTTATTTTGTTGTGTTAAAAGCACTTCTTGAGCATGGCAATCGCAAGAATGATGGAAAAAAACTGTTTCTAAACTTGACTCGACTAAAATTTCACGTCTACGCCGCAGAGAGAGGTCATCTTACTTTTCCATTTAGGTATATGAAGATATAATTAAATGGCACAGTAAGATTGTGATTGTTCCAACCTTTGCCAAAGTCTACGCTTTTAGGTTCATGTTTGAAGGCAGAGAGATAAAGCTGGTCCGCACCTGCGCCGCGTTCATCACTATGAACCCTGGCTATGCCGGCAGGACGGAACTACCAGACAACTTAAAGGCTCTGTTTCGACCCATTTCCATGATGGTACCGGATTATGGTAATCTACTTTTTTTTTGTAACATCATATTTTGTGCTTATCATTATCATTATATTCCTACCCTTATCTCACTCACTTACATCAAGTATTTTCTTCCATTTTCCTCTATTATCCGTCTGTCTCTTTACTCTCTTTTCTCTTACCCATGTCATCTTTCACACAGTCCATCCATCTTTTCTTTGGCCTACCTCTACTTCTACATTGATACATCTTCATTCTTAACATTCTTCTTATTACATGAACTTCTTCCCTACTCATAGCATTATATTATACCGAAATCAGTTTAGAAAAACCCAGCAGTCGAGTTTTTTTTAGTTCGTTTATAATTTTTTGCAGCTTTAATTGCGGAAGTAATCCTGTACTCTGAAGGATTTGAAGCGTCAAGAGGTTTGGCTAAGAAGATGGTGCAAATGTACAAACTTGCAAGTGAACAGCTTTCAAAGCAGGATCATTATGACTTTGGCATGAGGGCGGTGAAGAGTGTGTTGGTAAACTACTCGTATTTTTGTGGAACTCCATTTTTGCGAGCCAATTATTTAACAGTATGTCCAAAAGTTCTCAGAAACAGCTCATATTATAGAGGAAATCAGATTTACGTCTTGATACGCGTACACCGTGGTTAGATAGACTGTCTAAAAGCTCAGTGTAAAGTTTTTCACATTTGTACGGTATTTCCTATTCCAATCAACTATTTCGTAACAATAGTTAATTTTTTAGCAATAAGACTTTCTTTTATAGGATTCCGTACCCACCCAAAGGGTAAAAACAAGACCCTATTACTAAGACTTCGCTGTCCGTCTGTCCGTCTGTCTGCCACAGGACTCTATCTCCTGAACCGTGATAGCTAGACAGTTCAAATTTTCGCAGATGATGTATTTCGGTTGCCGCTATAATAACAAATACTAAAAACAATAAGAAATATTTAAGTGGGACTCCCATTCAACAAACGTGATTTTTTTGCCATTTTTTATATATAATGGTACGGAACCCTTCGTGCGCCAGTCCGACTCGCATTTGGCCGGTTTTATTTAATATCCTTTGTGACAGACCTTTTGTATGCAGTCGAAACGTCCGGCGGGGTGGACATTTTATGTAAAAGTTCGGCTCGCCGTAAACAACAGCGTATTAGCTTTACGCTGCACTAGCCTTTGATCACAGATTTATTTTTAGAATTTTAGACTATTCTGCTTTTGAGAGCGCCCGACGTACTTCAACGAATGTATTCGACATTTAGGTGATGGCTGGCGCGCTCAAACGTGCAAGTCCCGACCAGCCAGAAGAAATGACCCTCCTCTGTGCACTAAACGACAGTAACTTGCCCAAGTTCTTAGCGGCTGACGCGATCTTATTTGCGGGTATATTGTCAGATCTATTCCCCGGCGTTAGTCTACCTTTCAGAGACTATGGGGTAATGGAGGAAGTCATACGTAAGTATAAGTAATTGTTTGTTTGAATCGCAGACTTTCGTTGAATACATACATATAATTTACATTTTAGTGTGTACTCTGTAACTTAGCTTGAGAAATAAGTTTCTTGTATTCGGGTATCACTGCAAAATGCGGTCATGTGACAAATGTAATGTTAATACTAACTGCCCCCTTTAGTTTAGGCATGTTCATTGATCTGAGCGCCTGGAGATCTGAGAGAATGTTTTCTGTACTTTGAGATTACAGTTATGATTTTATTTCTTTGTTTTAATTTCATTCAGGTATCATTCTACGCGAGAAGAGAATGCAAATAGAGATTTGTCAGATTAAAAAAGTGATCCAGTTGCATGAAACGATGATCGTGAGATGGGGAGTTATGCTTGTCGGACCCACCGGTGGAGGGAAAACTGTCGTTTTACATGTAAGTTTAATGTACCAACTGGTTATGAACCATCACTTTACTCTAGTATTCATTATTAGGTCATTTGCTCTTCAATGGTTTGCAAATAGTTAGGAACTGGATTTTTCAAGGAGTCCAAATTTACGTAATATGTATATCTATAAATTTTTAGAACTTGACTTAAGTTAGAGATAGTCGCACAACCTAAAATACAATTTACCTTTGAAAGGGTGAAGGAACTTATAAATAAATTATCAGTCGAATCAGTCATTATGGAGAAATAGATAAACA
Organism: Hydriomena furcata; assembly: GCA_912999785.1. NCBI lineage: Eukaryota > Metazoa > Arthropoda > Insecta > Lepidoptera > Geometridae > Hydriomena > Hydriomena furcata. The sequence continues at coordinate 11,382,353 of OU538821.1, forward strand.
AAAACAGTTGTAACAATAAAATAACATAATCTTTATTAGGTATATGAAGTTAGTAAAAAGGGTGTAATTAAACATTTAGACCGACTTGCACAACAATCACTAAAAGTGTTTAGCGGCTAATTTTATTTAAATTTGACGTATTTGTATGACTTCACAACTTCATAGATGTGTTAAATATATTTAGGAATTGTTGTGCAAGCCGCTCTAAATGTTTTTAACGTACTAAACACATTTAGGAATTATTACAAGCCGCCCATAATCAACTATTAGAGTCTAAATGAGTGGCACGGTTAGCTTCATGTGTTCTATTTAAATTTCTAAATTTATTTAAACTGGATTATTCAACTTTATAACACAATAAAGAGTATGCATTTCAATTTCGTTTTAAACTAGATCATGACTAACGCTGAACTAACTTTAACATTCAAGGTTTTCTGTTTTAAGCTCGAAAGTTTTAAAACAGTTAGCGATCATTTGTTTTTCAGACTATACACAGTTTTTCTAAAGACCTCGGGAAAAATACTTTTAACTTGAGCTAACTCTATTTTGTTACCTTTTATGTGAACAACAAAATAAATCATTTTTAGAAACAGGGTTTTAGGGGTTTGAACAAAAACAAAAACCTATCTACGGCCCGTTATACGAGTACACACATCAGTAGCTCGTTCAAAAGCATGCTAGCCAGATAAAGCGCAAGCTACTGCCTTTTTTGTAACAAATCAAACTCTTGGTTAGTGCTTTTAGTTGTCTTGATTTTTCAATGGTCGCTAGATACTGGCAAGACAAGGTAGTTAGGTAGTAACTCTGCCTTTAGCGCTGTAGATTGTGGATTCGATCCCCACCCAGGGCAAATAGTTGTGTGATGAACATAGATGTTTTTCTGTGTTTGGGTGTTAGTATGTATCGTAAGTATCACTAAGTAAAATGTCCACCATTATTTATTATTATTTATTCTTAAAGGCCATAAAGTATGAAACTACCTTAGTACTAGTTGTATGCTGTTTAAATGAAGTTGTACCTTAGGTTTTAGCTGATACATACACCAGACTATGTGAACAAGAAGAGCCTGGTAGTCAGAACCAAATAGTGCACAAATATATCATGAATCCTAAGAGCCTGACGATTGGCGAGTTGTACGGAGAGGTGAATCTACAGACTTTGGAGTGGCATGACGGAATACTACCGTTGAGTTTGAGGACTGCTGTGCAAGTATGTATTAAAGATATTTTTACCATTTGAAGACATAATAGCGCCCGTCGCCAACAACGACGAAGTGCACCAGCCAGAATTCCTAAAGTGGGCTGACGTCAGGCAGGCGGGCATTTGTGAATCATAGTCATAATCCTTCCGCAACATGTTTGTTAATGTTGTGCCAACCCCACATAAAGTGGAAAAAGTAGAAGCAAATGGATGATTATGGAATCGATAGTTGACTTTAAATAATTAGAAGAAATTGAAAACATTTCTCGGTGTTTTTGATTCAGCTTCTTTAGAGACGCCATAGTTTTTAGGGTTCCGTACCCAAAGGGTTAAAACGGGACCCTATTACTAAGACTTCGCTGTCCGTCTGTCTGTCTGTCTGTATGTCTGTCTGTCTGTCTGTCTGTCTGTCTGTCCGTCTGTCTGTCACAGGGCTGTATCTCATGAACCGTCATAACTTGACAGTTGAAATTTTCACAGATTATGTATTTCTGTTGCTGCTATAACAACAAATACTAAAAACAGAATAAAATATATATTTATATATATTTATTCTCCCATACAACAAACGTGTTTTTTGTACGGAACCCTTCGTGCGCGAGTCCGACTCGCACTTAGCCGGTTTTTTTAATTAAAATTAGTTTGTTGTAGATACTCGTAATGCTATAATATAATAGCATAGATAATAAGCCGTGTTGGCTAAGTGAGAGGTAGCTCAACTTTCATTTCGAAGGTCGTGGGTTCGAATTCCGGCGTGCGGAAATGGATGGAATGGATTTTTCTGTTCGAATCAAACGCATCACGTGCTCAAAACGGTGAAGGAAAACATCGTGAGGAAACCAATTAGTATTATTATAATGCTAACTATTGCAAAAAGTAGGGGTGTACCAAATATAATGTATGGACTTGCCTCTGACTATCCCCTCTAGACATATTCAAAGGACATAAGTGCCTGAAGATCTGAGAGATGTTTTACGGCAGACATCATCTCAGAATTTGTAATAAATAAATAAATAAAAAAAAATAAAAAAAATAAAAAAAAATTGGGGATTACAGTTGTGATGCTATTTATTTTTTTATGACAATAATGCTTAGGTAGTTAGATCTACATGCTTCGTTACAATACAACTTATCACTAACTTTTCTAGTGTGAAAAACCAGACCACCAATGGTTGATTTGTGATGGTCCCGTCGACGCTGTTTGGATTGAGAACATGAATACCGTACTTGACGATAATAAAATGCTGTGTCTATCAAACTCTGAAAGAATTAAGCTGACTCCTTACGTTCATATGGTGTTCGAAGTAAGTAACTAAAAAAATATATTTACAGAATAATATTACATCTAATAAAAGTATATCACACTATATTTACAAAATGCATAGGAATTGATATGAATGAAGGATATGAGAGGGTGCATGGTGGGTGAGGCTTCGGTCAAAGGAACCGAGATGGAGAAGCACTGCTCCAAGCTGCTTCTGCATTCGATTTAGCTATAGCAAACACATATTTCGAAAAACAGGAAGAGCACCTTATTACCTTTAAAAGTGGTAATCACAAAACAAAAATAAATTATTTTTTTATAAAAAGAAATAGAGAATATACCGGTAAGTATTATTGGTTTAGTAAACGAGGTGAATATAGATAAAGTAAAAAAAGCCGTGCAAGATATGAAGCTGTCGGACCAGATGGTATTCCAGTTGAAGTATGGAAGTTTATGAAAGCAGATGAATGTAAGTAGCTGACTTTGTTCTTCATCAAGTTGTTGCAAGATGAGGCGGTCCCGGACTAGTGAGAGAGACGAGAGTGAGATATCGCAGAGCCAACTCGGGTTTATGCCTAGTCGTGGGACAACATACGCCGTATTTGCACTTCGCCAACTGTGCGAAAAGTACAGGCGTGCACACAAGAACTTGCACATGGTGCTTGTTGACCTGGAGAAGGCGTACAACAGGGTACCCGCGAGGTTTTGTGGTGGGCTATGAAAGAGAAAAGAGTGCCTCGGAAGTACCAGCAGCTTACGACGATATTGTTCTTGTCGGAGAAGATACAACTAAGGTCCAGAACAGGCCGGGAAAATGGACTTCGGTGGTCCATCCAATTTCATCCCGCTTGCTTTAAATGATGTATCCCTACCAGTCTGTTCCGATTTTCGGTATCTTGGTTCAGTAGTACAGAATGATGGTGATATTGATAGAGATGTGAAGGATAGAATAAATGTAGGATGGATGAAATGGCGTCATTCACCTGAACAGCATGCGATCCAAGAATGCCCCTTAACAATTGTGTGAAAGTTGACATGGATGAGAAAGAAGTTAGTGATGAGATGACGGCTGATATAGGGAAATGGAAGAAGTACACAAGTTGTGCCGACCCCACTTAAGTGGGATAAGAGCTGGAAGTTGATGATGATGACACAGGAATTGATATCTAACTAAAGGTAGTTAGGTACTTATAGTGCGATTGATCAAGACCACTACCAGTTTATAGCGTCCCCCAGACGCTGGCGGCATAATATCGCAACAAAATACAAACAAACCTTATTGAATGTGGCAAAAGATTGTATAAAGAAATAATGCTAGCCTTGGAAATATAATACTGGCCGTTCGAGTTGTTTATTCGATTTCTAAGATACCTATATCAATTTTCTATTGTATCAAAACATAAATATTGATTGTGTTTATTTTATATTATTTAATGTTACTATGAATGTTATTATGTTTAATAATGTTACTTGTTTCTGTAATAATAAAGTTATCAAATGACGCTTTTATAATAAAACTAGCAGTCCGCCCAGGCGTCGCACGTGTGTAATCATGATTTTATAGGTAATTTTTTTATACCTAGGGTTACATTATAGATGGTTAATATGCATCCCTATTTCTTCTATTAATAAATATAGCCTATGTTACTCAGAGATAATGTAGCATTCTAATGGTAAATTATTTTTTGAAATAGTTCCAGTAGTTTTAGAGTTTAATCTTTACAAATATACAAAAAATCTTTCCTCATAATAATATTAGTACCTATAGATTATTACACTCATAATAACTTTTGAATGGTATAGAAATTGGGAATGGTTTAGTTAAAAAGTCATTAACAGGTACTGATATGGCCTTGAAATTGTAGTGTTTTTTTTTGGTTAAGGATTAATACCCAGGTACGAATAATGTGGTCTAGCTTGTACCGGGACAGCGTTTCTACTGCATATTTTAACACGAAAAAGTATTTATTGTAACGTAACTGTAATAGTTAGACAAATGGTATGCTGTTTTTTTTGTAGATATTGATGTACTCTATAAAACTGTAGTACATCACTTTGCTCTATTGCCAATAGTTTTTGCAGCGTACGCGATATAAGGATTTTTATCAAACGTTGAGTTACATGAGCGAATATCCTAATAGTTAAACATATGGTATTACGGACTTTTTTGTAGAAATTGATATTTTTTATAAAACTGTAGTACATCACTTTGCTGTATTGTCAATAATTTCCGCAGCAAACGCGATTTTTTTTCACACTTTGGGTTACGTTATCGATGTTTTCAAGCGGATCCCTAATTTTTTGAAAATATTCTTATAGCCTATGTTCATCAGAGATAATGTAGAATTCAAATGGTAAAAGAATTTTTAAAATTGGTCTAGTAGTTTCGGAGCCTATTCGATATAAACAAACAATCAAATCTTTCCTCTTTATAACATTAGTATAGATAGAAATCTTGTTTATTGTAAAGGAGAATGGACAAAATAATATTATGAAACCAGATACAACCGTCCAATAGCAATGGATACCAATAATTATTGTCATTTACTGTCATGTTACTCGTAACGGACTAACATTTTAATAAATCTATTCATTAATTAAATTTTAATGATAGACGACATAATTATATGATATGTCTTTGCTATTAGTAGGTGGTACAAATATAAACTTAGCAGCTGCGACGGACTTGCAACCTGTCACGTGTGGAATGTTAACTACTGCAAAATGTATGCATGTGCTAAATGTAATGTTTGGACGTGCCACTGACTAACCCCATTAGATATCTTTAAGGATCTAAGTGCCTAAAGATCTGAGAGGATGTCTAACGTACTAGGGGATTATAGTCGTGATCTTATTAATGCTTTTTTGTTGTCTTTTTTAATTAAACAGGTGGCCGACCTGGCTCAAGCTTCGCCAGCCACTGTGTCTCGGTGTGGCATGGTATACATAGACCCTAACGAAATGGGCTACTTACCGTATGTCCGGTCGTGGCTGGAGGAAGGAGTGGAAAAGAATACGTTCAACCAAGAGAATGGGGACTTTCTCTATGAATTATTCAAAATGTTAAATGTTGGCGTGACTCATGTAAACACTAAATGCAGTGTTGGCATTAAGCAGGTAAACATCCCATCGTATGCGCTATTTCGTTTATTTAGAAAGAAATGGTTCCTAATTTAGAAACCCTCTAACCCCCATTTCACCTTCAGAAGATTTAATTTCGGGAATTAATTTCTTTGTGCGCACCTACCGCCACAAGGAATATGCCCTTTGAAAGTTTTGAGGACCAGTGGTTTAGGCTGTGCGTTGATAGATCAGTCAGTTAGTAACGCAAGAGTTTTATATATTTAGGTAATCTTAAAAACACAAAATAACTGCTTCTAGATAAAATAATGCCATCAAAAACATAACTTGTAAAAAAAGCCAAGTCTCGCAACGCAACTCAGTTTTTCTACCGTAAAAAGTTGTGAGATCCATGTAATACCAAGTCGGTTAATTTATTCAGTCCCTACTTTAAGGGTCCTTCTGTTTTAAGTTATTACGTAAAGGTTAGCTAATTACGTAATAACATGTTACTGTTACTAAGATCTGTCTGTCTTCTGTACGTCTGTCCGTCCGTCCGTCCGTCTGTCGGTCCGTCGCTGTATCTCATGAACCATCATAGCTAGACAGTTCAAATGTAGGGGTCACCTAGGGGTCTAGGTGATAAGAGTGACGTAAAGTTCGGGAAAAACTGAAAGTGCTTTTTCTGTGGAATTCTTAAAATTTGACTGGACAACGTCTGTCGGGACAGTATATTTATTTAATGTTCAAAACGCAAAAATAAATACGGCTTCTAGATATAAGAGAACATAATACACTAAGGAAAGACTCCTTTGTTTTCTTCGAGTAAACTAGGTTGAAATAATGACAGGTGGACATAAGCAAGGTCTCAGCAATATGCTACCTAATGGGCGCATTGTTATCGGAACCAGGAGAGAGGTTTTCTGACAAAGCTGCTATTAAAACATACATTGCTTACTGCTTTATATTCTCATATGTATGGAGTATCGGTGGAAACATTCTAGAAGCTAATCGAAAGGGCTTTGAAGAAGTCGTCAAACGTCAATTCGAGGAATTTGAAGAAGCGGAATAGTAAGTTTGTTACAATCGATTTTAAGATAAGGTAGCGCTTGCCTAGTAATAGATTCAGATTATAATAATAATAAAGAAAAGACACGTCGGTTATAATAGTCGTCAAGCCATGACGAAGCCAGTCTGGCAGCCTAAAATCTTTCCAATCATAAGAGTCCGTAAAACAGTAGCCAGACAGAAAAAAACTGCCTAAGAAAATTATACGATGATATTATATTTTTGAACTAAAAAAAAATACAAAATTGTTATTATTGCATTCAAATATAGGATTACATAATGTGATGCACTGGTTCCTGCTTTAGTTTTCACTGCGTTGCAGGAAGGCAGTAACCTCCCCAAAATATAACATACATTTTGCAACATTTGACAAATGTAGGTAAACATAAAAAAATAAAAAAACAGTATAAACTTATAACTATTACTTATAAACTTATACTTATAACTATTAGCTTTGATAAAAGAACTGACTTTAAATTCTAAGAGTAAGATGCTACTTTTCGTAGACTTGCTACTGGTGCTACGAAAAACTGTAGACGCCGTCTACGAAACTCGCTCATCTTTCCACTGCGATTTCTTTTGTTGCAGAACTTTAACTAATAAAATCAGAATCATGAATTTAAAAGTGTCGTTGAAGTTTAAAATCTTCGTGATATACATACATAAACTTTTTTTAACAGCTTTCCACAAGGATTCAACTTCTTTGATATGTATATGGACACAAAAGTCCGAAGGCTGAAAGTATGGGCGGAGATAATTCCCGAGTTCATTTATGACAGTGAAAAACCTTTTTTTGAAACCTTAGTGCCCACTATTGATACCGTGCGATATGGATATTTGTTTGAAAAGCTTCTGGGCTCTGGAAAACCGGTGATGTTTACTGGAAGCACAGGTATGTATTTACTGTTATTGTAAGAAACCCCTAGAGATTTGAATGACCCAATATTATGCAAAATAGTTTGTTTCTTCGTGTTCCATCAATGAGCATTATTATATGAAGCGGCTTTTATACTCTGTAATAAAAACACTATCACACTCACACTAGTTTAATAAATGCGTAAATGGCTCTTGGTTTGTTTGAAGTTGGATGAATTTCAGCATTTGAACTTCCTCGGACAACGGGTAAGTCAAAATTCTATGTAGGTACTTTAAGCATGTACTTAAACTACATATATATAATCGTACGTATATGTCATATCTAATTGTTCCAAACACACTCCACCAACTCATACAATTAAGTTGCATAAAAAACTTTAAAGTAAAACTTTACAAGCATGTTATACAGTACAGTACATGTTGTACAGTAATTTTGTAGTTGCTAACAAGCATATGAAACGTGCATCCGTTTTAGGCATGAACCACTTAGCCTAATAGACGCCTAAATGGCTTAATTTCTACAAAAAATCAATTCAGTCAAATTTTGAGGTGTGTGGGTCAGAGGGAGCGGTAAAATATGCATTTTGATTAGCCGATTCAATGTCACAGACTTTCGCAAGGCGCGTCGTGATGCGCGCTCGGTGTCTTATATTAGCAGGATATGTCTAATGTTTTGTTTGAAAGTGTTCGCCTTGCATGAGGCTGTTTGGTCAATGGTTTCAGGTGTCGGCAAAACTTGCATTGCAGCGGAAATATTGAACCGTATGTCCGCTACCGGGTACTACATACCAGTTATATTGAACTTCTCAGCGCAAACAAGTTCGACGCGTACCCAGGTATTTGAACACTTAATTGCTATTATCGAACTGGGCATGGTGGGCTAACTACCGCTTGAGACGCAATAGGTTTGATACCCGGGTTTGGGTGTAGTGGTACTATGGTACTTGTAGTTTCTAACACTCACTACACATGGAGTAATAGTGTAAGGTCAGAACTATGTATGAAAATGACATTTGTTTTTTTTTCGTAAAATTTTTGATGTTTTTAATATCTCAAGACATCCAAAACCATTGAAAAATGTACGAGAGTGTGTCGCACTAGATATTGTCTGATTAAGTTATTTCTTATTTTCACAATCAGTTATTTAATGAAAGAAAAGAAAATATTTTTAAAGCCTTCCTTTTTCTTTAGCACACTAATGAGTAGGTTTAGGTGTGCACTGTGCATGAACGTGATCTTTTACTAAATTTATTAAATCGCTCGCTAGACTCGAACCAGTTGCTCTCTGCTCTATTCTTTCGTATCTATACAAGCAACAAGTGATATTACTCGGCTTCGTGTTTCTAAGATATTTATTTCCGCAGTAGTGTCATGATTTCTTTTTTTATAGGAAGTTATTGAGCTGAGGCTGGATAAAAGACCGCGGAAAGCTATAGGCGCTCCTCACGGCAAAAAAGTTATAATATTTATCGATGACGTAAATATGCCTAAGCTTGACGTATATGGCGCTCAGCCTACTATTGAGCTACTCAGGTGAATATACTATAGAGACGTGTCTTTCTGAGCGACGCCCATCCCATTGATGTATCTACAATTGGTCACAAATCCCTTTTCAGAACTATCGTAATTCAACCTAGACAAAATCAGTAACACGACTAACAGATGGGATATAGCATTTAGTTTTCATCACATTTCTGGTAAGTAGTAGGAGTTTTTATAATTCAAATTATTTGCACAGGCAATTCTTGGACTTCGGCGGTCTTTACGACAGAGATAAGCTTTACTGGAAGGATATCCTAGACGTGGTTCTGTCTTGTGCCTGCGCACCGCCCGGAGGTGGTAGGAATCCACTGACAGCCAGATTTGTGAGACATTTTGCCATGTTTTACATATCTGCACCCAACTCCGAGGCTATGAAAACTATATTCAAGGTATACATGTTGAAATCACAAAGCTGCATTATTTATTATATCATACGAAGAACCAACTTTAAAGTTGTTTTATTTTTTACTTTGAAATAAACATCGTTAGGAATAGATTTGTGTAGGTAGAGTCATAATATCAGCTCGTTAGTTGTTTATTATGAACTGACTATCTCGCAACTTTATTATTGTTTCACAATATTTCACCCACCTGCGCTATTTTCTTAGAAAATCCCTGACCCGCATCTTTCAATATTTTCTTGAAACTAAATGTTTTTAGTCTAAGATACCCTGTAAACATTTTCTATACAAGTACCTACTTAGAAATCTCTTTGTTTTGTACAGGGCTGAGTAATATATTTTACCGTCGTTTCTTGTTTAATTGCAGCGATGTGTTGCTCAGATTGCATTTTTCTTTTCCACTGCATCAAATACTGCACACAAATATTATTCCGTGGCTATGTAACTACAATAAATTACTGTTTATCAATGTATAGGTACTTTATTAACAGGCAATTCTAAAAGGACACATGGAAGATTTTGTTCCCGAAGTTTCTTGCCTAGGCGATAATATTGTCAACGCGGCTGTCGATGTTTACCTCAAGATATGCGCTGAACTCTTGCCAACCCCAGCTAAATCTCACTACGTGTTCAACTTGCGGGACCTGTCTAAATCTATGCAGGGTGTCTTACAAGCTGACGCGGCTTACATGCGTTCGCCGCAGGCCATGCTAAGGTAAACTTTTTTACCAGTTTACGGTAAGATTACCTCGTTTTAGTGGTAGGCTACACAAAAGAATAGCAAGCAGCGTGAGTACCATAGATAAATAATTTTAAAGAATTGAAGAAAACTTAAGACAAATCATTTTCTCGGAATGAGCGCCCGAGAAAACAAAAGATAAAGCTGTAAGCCTATAAAATTTAGCACTAGGTTTCATTCGCTTGCGTATTTACAAATAGTAGGCACATAAAATAAATAAAATAAAATTATGTATAAAATTATGTTGTATTCATGCAAATAAATGATTTGATTTGATTTGATTAAAGTGGCTCTCAATGTGACCGAAGCTATACAAGCACGACAATTTAATCTTAAAATAAATACCTTTTTTTTATAAAATCTAAAATAATCAGCACTATTTTTTATTCAACTATTAGTAAACAACGCTTTGTATCATTTTCAATAATCGAAGTTTCAATATACTGCTTTCGCTTCCTTGTTCATTTATTTATCATAATATCAAAGGCTATGCAAGGCCAGACTGATGCAATATTCCTGCTTTAGTGGGATTATTCTGAAAATTACACGTTGCGAGCAATTGGATTGATGTCATGAACAGGAGATACAAGATAAAACGCCATGACAAGTTCATTAACTTGGAAAGCCATGCTCTATACTCCTTTATTTTCAAAATGTTAATAATTCTAATGTTTACATAATATAATTTAGTTTTTAAAACTTAAAAATAAACAGATAGCAAATACAAGGAAAGTGGTTCTTTTAATCTCTTTCCTCAACAAAATTATATGGAACTACACTAAAAAACAATAAAATGTTTAGACTAATTTAAAGTCTGGTGATGTAGTTTTATTTTAAGTTTATGTAAAAGCTACAAAGGTGAAATTCGAAGACTACCTCGGAGTCATCCTTACATGATAGTGAAAAATAATTGAGATAAATAAACATTTATAGTCGCCAAAGGGCTTAGTGGTGCGTCTTGGGAGAGACCTTTGCCCAACAGTGGACTTCTATACTATATACTTAATATCTCGATTTTGGTTGATAATAAACTCCCCATAACATACATAACATGAAATAAATCTTCTAGGTTATTCTATCACGAGTGTCTTCGAGTATTCCACGATCGTTTGATCAACGTCCAAGACAAGAGTTACTTCCTTCATCTAATGAGCACAGTTTGCCAGAAGAACTTCCAGCAGCCTATATTGGACGTTCCCGAAGAGGCAGTTATTGAACATCCACCGATGCTTTTGTTTGGAGACTTCTTAAATTCGGCTGTTCCGAAGGAGAACAGGGTTTATGCAGAGATTCCAGATATGGCGAAGTTAATGATTGTTTTGAAGGTAAAATAATCACTACATAGTATAAAGCAAAGTCGCTTTCCGCTTCCCGCGTATGTATGTTTCCTTATATCTTTAAAACTACACAACGGAATATGATGCGGTTTTTTTTAATAGATAAGAGTGATTCAGGAGGAAGGTTTATATGTATAATACATGCATATAAACACATTTTTTTGCGCTTACATTGCAAATGCTGGCTGAACCCCGCGAGATATATCAAAATAATGTACTACAGTATTGTACACCTTAAAAACGTCTACAAAAAAGTCCACGATGGTATTAGAAATGTCTTACACACAGCGAAGCGGGCACGGGTCAGCTAGTGTAATAAATAATAAGTTATTTCAAAGCATCGCTACAAAAATGCAGATCCTTTCACAGAAAATAATATCGAAAATAATTCTGTTAACGTATTTGTTATTGAATAATTTATATCCCCTTGAATAATTTATATTGCATCCTAACAAAAGAGTATTCTTGAAAATAATATCTAAGCTTGTGAAGCAACATTTCCATGAAACATCTCATCGTAAGCTTAAACTGAAATTTCAAAACGTCTACCTCTCGAGTTTGCTGACTACGCAGACACTTTTCCGATATAACAATTTTCAATAAATCTCGACTTCAGGCTGTATGCATCTTTGCTTTGTTTCCTTCTATACAATACTCGACTTTTGTTTAGATCATACTTTCCCTTCACATTGTGTTTCAAAGATAAAGAATGTACACGCTGTTAATTTTTCTATCATTTCATTATGTCTGTGTATAAACAACTGTAAAAACGTATATCTTATTACGTTATAACCATAGAGCTCAGGCGCATTAAGAGGCGCGCTTTCGATTCGTGTTGCGGTACAAATGATCTTCAAGCATTGTTTCTAGTTTAGCTTATTCTTTTATACCTACTATTTTTCTTTCTAATACCCACTTGCCAAATATACATTATGGAAACTGAGATTATGCCTATATAACAATTATAGCAAATACTTTAATTATGTAACTATTGAGATGCTGACATATTTTATCGATATCATCCTGCTGACTGCTGGGTGTAGACTTCTCTTTTATTGTGTTATCTACCTCGATCTTGTAGACATGGATTTGTCTATCTACACCATCGACCACAAAGCCCAATAGACGCCTAATGGCTTCATTATACAAACAAACAATTCTGTAAAAACGTTTAAGTGTGCGGGTCAGGGGGAAGAGGTAAAATACTTATATTTGGCTGATTGAATGCCACAGCCCGCCGCAGGGCGCGTCGTGAACTGCGCTCGGGGGTATACACAGGATCTGTATCTGTAGCCCATTTATTTTGTCTGACAGTGTTTGCCTTGCTGTGTGGTCGATGCCCTATGATTTTGACTAATGCCAATCTGGCATACCTATAAATCTCTCACCCACTATATATAAAACGTATTATGAACTTAGGAGTACCTAGAAGAGTACAATTCGACAGCGCGAGCGGAGATGCACCTGGTGCTGTTCCAAGATGCTGTGGAGCACGTGGTGCGGGTGGCAAGGGTACTACGGGCTGAGCGTGGTCATTGCCTCATGGTGGGGCCGGGGGGATCAGGACGCAGGAGCGTTGCTACGCTTGCGGGACATGTCAACGAGTGCAAGTTAGTTTTTTTTGTATACTCGCTCTAGCGTGGTTTATACAGAAAATTAGATATTGTAACATAAAAGCTCGATGCCGTGGAGCCTCGGCTATGCCTCATTAAGCTACGTAAAGAGGCGTGCAACAACTTTTATTTATAAGTTTTTTTATAATAGATGCCATTAAAAACATAACTTGTAAAAAAAGCCGTACCTTTACGTAATAACATAAGTCAGAAGGACCCTTAAAGTAGGGACTGAATAAATTAACCGACTTGGTATTACATGGATCTCACAACTTTTTACGGTAGAAGAACTGAGTTGCGTTGCAAGACTTGGTTTTTTTTAAGTTATGTTTTTGATGGCATCTCATTTATTTTAGTAGATGAATTTACTTTTTAGGGTTCCGTACCTAAAGAGTAAAAACGGAACCCTGTTACTAATACTTCACTGTCCGTCCGTCCGTCTGGCCATCTGTACGTCTGTCCGTCTGTCCGTCTGTCCGTCTGTCTGTCTGTCGGTCTGTCTGTCCGTCTGTCTATTACAGGGCTGTATCTCATGAACCATGATAGCTAGACAGTTGAAATTTTCACAGATGATGTATTTCTGTTGCCGCTATAACAACAAATACTAAAAACAGAATAAAATAAATATTTAAGTGGGGCTCCCATACAACAAACGTGATTTATAGATTGGCAGGTTTTTTTAGGATTTTTACACTAAACACTAATTGTGTTTCAAATTTGAAGCTTCTATGTCTGCTAGAAGTGCCTTAAACTTTTGATGATCGGCCAGTCAGTCAGTCAGTCAGTCAGTGAGTGAGTGAGTGAGTGAGTGAGTGAGTGACAAAATAGGAAACTTTGACTAGTTATAATTCTTACACTACTGGTTCAAATTGAATGAAATTTGAAATATACCGTGGTTATATAGTGACTGCTTGGTTACTGAAAATTCAGGCTTCTAGTTTTATTCATAACGAAGTTATAGGGGGTCGAAAATGGCCTGAACTGCTTCGAGAAAAGGATGGTACAGCCGTGCCGCTTTATTGCTTGACTTGGCGGGGGCACTGCCGTGCCCCCAGATAAGCGTTGTATCAACATTTTTGTTGTAGACATGTAATTAGTTTTAACTTATTTTAGATCTAAAATATCTATCCAGTTAATCAATTATTTGATATTACATTTTGGTCTGAATCTATGTTTGACACTAAATATTCCATACAACTTGTATTATTATTTCATATAACGATGTCTAATGTACCAGTTGATGTATTCTGGATTTACAAATATGAGTTTTATTCAAACCGGGTTATTCAGATCACTGTTATAAAACAAACTTGACGAGCAGTGAACACTGTACAATATACTCGTAGCATACAACAAAAAGCCAATAAAAAAGTTTCATATCAAATATCGAGGTTCAAAGGAAATATTCAGTTTCAAAGTGAACAGTCTGTTTTACAGCGAATAGCCTATCACCATGTTGAAATACAGAGTACAGGGCGTCTCATGTACACCTACATTAGGAACCAAAAAGAAAAAGCATTTGAAAAGCGAACGAATTCGTTAGTTTAAAAAAAAGCCCGGTTTTCCTTTCAATTGAACTTTTAGCTTCTTCTTAAACTTTTTTCACATTATCTGATGTCGCCGTACTAGTTATTAGTTTCTTACATTCCATACCCTGATATTTTATGTTGCATCCAATCATAGGGACTAGTTATTATATTTTCCGATGTATTTTTGTACGCACTCTCACTAGCATTGCTGCGTAACCAGAGTTAGTACCAGTAACCAGTCTAGTTAGTACAAGAGTATAATTTTATTGTGAACGTCCTTTTATAGATGCATGGGCATGGAGCTGAAACGTAATTACGATACGCCTGAGTTTCACGATGACCTGCGCAAAATGTACATGAGGGCCGGAGTCAATTACGAGGATACAGTGTTTTTATTTACGGATACGCAGATAACTAAAGAAGGCTTTCTGGAAGATATAAATAACATGTTGAATTCGGGTAAGATACCATTTTAAGATCGTCAACTTTTATCTAGTTTGCCCTTTAAGGTACGTGCGCTGCTGGCTTGGAGACGCTGCCTTAATTTTGCATTGAAACAAAACTTAGAACTATAATTATATCAATGTGCTACGAGTAGGCAGTTTCTTATTACAGAAAATAAATCTAGAAAAAAAATAATCAAATAATTTTTACTGTAAGATTATGATCATGATTAAACAATAAAACCAAGAACACAATTTGGGAGGCTATACTTAATATAATTACTTATGTCAAATTTTGCTTAACTTTTTGAAATAGTAAGTCACCTAGTCTACAAGCCGTACTTGCTTTGTATGTGTAACGATTGGTTTTAGCGTACGTTCTCAAACACGATGTTCATATTGTGTTGTGAAAATGAAATGAAATAGAATCACGACTGTAGTCCCTAGGAGAGGTAGCAGACTCTCAGAACTCGAGGAGGCACTTAGATCCTTGAAGATGTATTGGAAATGCAATATTTTAACAGTTATAATATTGCGTCTCCATTTAAGTCTTCTCTAAGTACGTCTAAGTGCATCTTTAGAAACTAATGAACCACTCAACTTCGAAGATACAAGCAATTTCTCGTGAATGAGTGCAACTCATTGAGTCTGTCAGCTTAGTGAGGCTGTTAGGTACTTGGCGTTTAATATTCGTAGCATTACAATATTATTTTATTAATTTTAAATGCGATGCTTGCAGTTGCGTAAGCAATTCTTACAATTGAAAAAAGTTGGCAAATGCCAAATGTAATGTTTAGACGTGTCTCAAACTACCTTTACGTACCTCAAAGTTCTCAGGTTCTGAGCGTCTAGAGATCGGAGAAAATGTCCATCATTCTTGCATGCATATATTGTAATATTTATTTAAATTGAATTAATTAATAGGATCACGACTTTAATCCCCAAGTACGGTAGACATCCTCTCAGATCTCGAGGCGCTTAAAGCTTTGAACATGTCTAAAGGGGTTAGTCAGAGGTACGACCAAACATTACATTTAGCACATGCCCACATTTTGCGTAGTCACTAGTTAGCATGTAGAATGCTAACTACGCAAAAAAAACGTGACAGGTTGCAAGCCCGTCGCCGCAATTATATGTTGCTATGTTTTATTATTGTTTGTATATACCAGGTGAAGTCCCGAATCTATTTGAAGGTGACACATATGAACAAGTGCAAACTGGATGTCGCACGGAAGCTGGAAAATGCGGTATAAATCCGTCAGACAGAGATGCAGTATACTATTTTTTCATCAATAGAGTGAGAGGGAAACTGCATCTGTGCATATGCATGAGTCCTGTGGGAGAAGCTTTCAGGTACACTTGAACATTACATCTATACTTCTTTAACTATCTATACTATACTACAATATCACTACATAGTATAAAGCAAAGTCGCTTCCCGCTTCCCGCGTCTGTATGTATGTCTGTATGTATGCTTATATCTTTAAAACTACACAACGGATTTTGATGCGGTTTTTTTTAATGGATAGAGTGATTCAGGAGGAAGGTTTATATGTATAATTACATGCTTAATATATTAGAGAACCACTGATAATTTTAAGATTTCTAATATGAAGTCGTAAATAAACACATTTTTTAGCGCTTACATTGCAAACGCTGGCTGAACTCTACGAGATAGATCAAAATAATGTACTAAATATTGTATACCTTAAAAAGGTCTACAAAAAAGTCGGCGA
The DNA here is from genome assembly GCA_912999785.1 of Hydriomena furcata. NCBI lineage: Eukaryota > Metazoa > Arthropoda > Insecta > Lepidoptera > Geometridae > Hydriomena > Hydriomena furcata. The sequence continues at coordinate 11,399,161 of OU538821.1, forward strand.
TGGTATATGTTTATCTCTTAGGGATAACCCACAATAATCAATTTCTATCCTTTACTTTTTACCGCGACTTTTGTTTTAAATTTTAAATGCTGTTAACGAGTATACAAAGACATTCTGTAATATATTTTTGTATCAGCTTTGCACCCGTGCGAAGCCGGGGCGGGTCGCTAGTAAATATTATAATGCGAAAGTAACTCTGTCTGTCTGTCTGAGACGTTATCACGGCTAAACCGCTGGCTGGACCGATTGTGATGAAATTGTATATATAAATAGTTTAGTCTTTGGGACGGACATACATATATGTAGGCTCCTTTTTTTTGCAAAAAAATATTTTACGATAAAGTTGACGAAAAACGATTTTCTGAATTTACGCGGACGGAGTCGCGGGTAAAAGCTAGTATTTTATATTTTGTGTTTGATTGTTTGTCTGCAACACGATTCAATGCTCTATCTGTACCTGCTGTGAAACAGAGACGTGGGGCCGTACTACAATCTCAAAAGTAAGACTAAAGCAGTATTATTCGCGGTGCGAAATTAACAACGCTATACGTGTTCGTATAGCGTTGTCACTTTCGCTCTTAAAGTAATACTGACCACTGAGATTGTAGTACGGCCCGTGGTCTCTCGTGGACGAGCCTCAACTTAAATAGGTTTAAACTTCGAGTAATAAGATTAATAAGGTGTGTGTGTTGGGTGCAGACCACACAAGATAGGTCACTCTTAAATTTCATTAAGAAGGCATATCATTAGCAGTGGATATTCTCCGACTGAAATTATGATGATAATATTAATAACCTACCTACTGTAAATATTTCTAGTAAAAAAAATATAAATAGGATCACGACTGTAATCCCTAAGTACGGTAGACATCCTCTCTGATCTCCAGACGCTTAGATCCTTTAAACATGTCTAGTGGGGGTAGTCAGAGGCACGTCCAAATATCAACTTTTGCAGTAGCTAGCATTTCATACGTGACATATTTAAAAATCTGAGCGCGTGGAGCTCTGAAAGGATGTCTACCATACTGGGGGATTATTGTCGTGATCTTATTTATTTATTAATTTTTAGAAAAAGGAAATAGGTTACACTCAGTTTATTAACCGACGAAAAACGGAAAAGGTTCTCAAGTTCTCAATTCGCGTATATATATATATATATATTTTTTTATGTATGACCACACATTTATTTTTACTAGGTGATTCGATTTGAATGTTTTCTTCTATTGTGTAGAGAATAGTCCCAAGTTGGTCCCATTCAAATTTTATTAATGTGGGATCAATAGTTACTTCAACTAATATTGTCCCTTGACTTTTCGATTGTTCGAAATATTTTCGTCTTCTTTTAAGTATTTTGCAACGTCATTATAGTTTACATGTTCATTTAAAAAGTTTTTACTAAGGTGCATGTTAAAGTAAAACTTTTGAAACCCTGTCATAACACGGAAGTAGCCGTCCGCTTTGAACGGTTTTAATTAAAATCTCCAGCAGATTCAAGCTGCATATTCATATTTTAGACGTCGCTGTCGGATGTTCCCTTCTTTGGTAAACTGTTGCACCATTGATTGGTTTACAAAATGGCCGCCCGAAGCTCTCTTGTCTGTCGCCCAGCAATGTTTGCAGCCTCTCGGTAATCAGGATATTATAGAGAAGATCTCACCTTTATGCGTTACAATGCACGAGGTAAAGCTTAAGTATCAAAAATGTATTTTAATAATTAAAATTTGGTTTTTGTGTCAAATATTTTTATTTAGAGTTTTATTACTTTCATTATTTAAGAGGCTCCCAGTTGCTGATTGCTCTTTTTCGAAACGAAAAAAGAAATACTTCTGAACAAGCCACATCTCCTATTTTTATAAGTATATTACTTCAGGTTCCTACCTAGATTTCTATTAAGCTGAATACATAATAGCAGAAACTTTTCACGATAAAGATATTATTTCAAAATGATACGTTTTAGAATTTATGATCGAAATATGTTATATACCTACTATTAAAATCAACTTGTGATTTATTGTTAAAGATAGGTAATATGTAGATCTAGATTTCTATTAGAATAGATTTTTGATAAGTAATTATACATAATTTATATCATTAATTTATTCGAAAAGCTAAGGCGGACCACGCTCCGACGTGTGTTTGTCGTCATTGCAGCGGTCGGTAGGATTATTTATCGAAGTGATTAACGATGGGTACATCTTTATTCATATATACTATACATTATAAAATAGGAGATGTGGCTTGTTCACAAGTATTTATTTTTTCGTTTCGAACAAAAACAATCGTCGACTGGGAGCGCCTTAAGGGCAAATGTTTGTTATATTTGAAAGAGTTCCCTATTTTTCGGAACTAACATATCGGCAGACCTTTATTAACCGTAAAATATAATCAGGTGTACGGTTCACCATCTTAACTTACCGTTTTGACAAATTAAAATTAAAAAGCCGTGTTGGTCGAGTGGGAGGTACCCCGTCTTTCAATCTGAAGGTCGTGGGTTCGAATCCCGGCCGTGCATCAATGTTTTTTTCTGTTCGAAAAATTTATATGCGCATTATAAACACGTGCTCAAAACGGTGAAGGAAAACATCGTGAGGAAACCAGTTAGTGTTCTTGCGAGCGGCGACGGGCTTGCAACCTGTTACGTGTGGAATGCTAACTACTGCAAAATGTGGGCATGTGCCAAATATAATGTTTGGACATGCCTCTGACTACTTCCTCTAGACATCTTCAAAGGCTCTAAGTGCCTGGAGATCTCTACCGTACTTGGGGATTAAAGTCGTGATTCTATTAATTTTATTATTTATTTATTATTTTTAACAAATTATTCTAAAACAAACTAGGTCATAATAATATGTTTTACACTATTTATGTGTTAAAAGGATGTTGATGCTATGACTGACCGTCTGTACAACGAAATGAGACGCTACTTCTACACAACGCCGAGCAGCTACTTGGACTTACTCAAGCTGTATTTGCAATTACTGGACCGAAAGCAACAACAGATCATACGAGGGAGAGACAGGATATCCTGTGGATTATATGTGAGCAATGAGCATGTAATCAACAATACATCTACACTAATCATCATAACATTTTTCTATGTTTATTTATCACTACATAGTATAAAACACATGTATAAAGTCGCTTTCCGCTTCCCGCGTATGTATGTATGTATGTTTGCTTATATCTTTAAAACTACACAACGGATTTTGATGCGGTTTTTTTTAATAGATATAGTGATTCAGGAGGAAGGTTTATATGTATAATAAATGCATAATATAGTAGAGAAACACTGATAATTTTAGAGGTTTCTAATGTGATGTCGTAAATAAACACATTTTTTTGCGCTTACATTGCAAATGCTGGCTGAACCCCACGAGATATATCAAAATAATGTACTACAGTATTGTACACCTTAAAAACGTCTACAAAAAAGTCCACGATGGTATTAGAAATGTCTTACGCACAGCGAAGCGGGCACGGGTCAGCTAGCCATGTCACAATGTTAGTTACCGTACTCCTCCGAAACGGCTTGACCGATTCTCATGAAATTTTGTGAGCATATTGAGTAGGTCTGAGAATCGACCAACATCTATTTTTCATACCTACTTCATAAGGGTGGCGTAAAGATCGGGAAAAACGGAAAGTGCTTTTTTCTGTGGGATTATTGACATTTGACAGGACAACGTCTGTCGGGACAGCTAGTATTGGATAAACTTTAAAACAACATAGAATAACAACTGATGAATCGAGGCCAGAGACAGGACATCATGTGGATTACATGTGAAATTACAGTATATTTATACTAATACTAGTTGTTACCGCGACAGACGTTGTTTTGCCCAAATTTTAATAAACGCATACAAAAAAGCACTTTCAGAAAACCAAGGATTGTTTTTTTTTGGAACATTTTCTTCATCGACTGATTGTTGTACTTTTGTGCACTGAAATTGGAATGAAAAATTGTGAAATTCGGAAAACTAAAAGCGCTTTTTTGTATGCGTTTATTAAAATTTGGACAAGACAACGCCTGCCGCGGGTCCAGCTAGTATTAGTATAGATAGACTGTAATTTTACATGTAAACAAAACGAAACACGCTGTCTATTTCAGTTTACAGATGGCTTTCCATTCCCATACAAAAAACACAGTTTTACGCCATTTGCTCCTAAACTACGCTACTAAGGGATGAAGTTAAAAAAAACCTTTAAAATATGTTTAAAATGTGTTTATTTAATTGTATTGAAGAGCATAAATACTAATTTTCAAGTAATTGATAATTTTCATAATTAACAATTTATATTTCATACTAACTTCAATACCCCTTTTTACCCCGCTAAGGGATGAAATTCGAAAAACTCTTGAAATTCGAAATCTTAATACTGAATCTCAAGTAATTTTGATAATAAACAATGTAATTGTCATACGAGGGTTAAAATTGACAAAAACCCTTAAATATGTGTTTTATTATAATAGATCTAGAGGCTAAATACAACATTTCATTCGTTTCAAGTAAAAAAATACAGAATTTCATACAAACTTTCATCCCTTTTTTCGCCACTTTAGGGGACGAATTTCGAAAAATCCATTCTTAAGACGCTGCCAGTCGACGATTATTTTTGTTCGAAACGAAAAAATAAATACTTGTGAACAAGCCACATCTCCTATTTTATAATGTATAGTATATGTGAATAAAGATGTACCCATCTTTAATCACTTCGATAAATAATCCTACCGACCGCTGCGTTGATGACAAACACAAGTCCGCGCGTGGTCCGCCTTAGCTTTTCGAATAAATTAATGATATAAATTATGTATAATTACTTATCAAAAATCTATCCTTATAGAAATCTAGATCTACATATTACCTATCTTTAACAATAAATCACAAGTTGATTTTAATAGTAGGTATATAAAATATTTCGATCATAAATTCTAAAACGTATCATTTTGAAATAATATTTTTATCGTGAAAAGTTTCTGCTATTATGTTTTCAGCTTAATAGAAATCTAGGTAGGAACCTGAAGTAATATACTTATAAAAATAGGAGATGTGGCTTGTTCAGAAGTATTTCTTTTTTCGTTTCGAAAAAGAGCAATCAGCGACTGGCAGCCTCTTAAATGACGCCGAAAGTTTAAAATTAGTATCATCTCAAAATTGAAAACTTCTATAATTAGTGGTTTAGGCTGGGCGTTGATATATCAGACAGAGAGTCAGCCTTTTATATTACATATATATCTAGATTATAAGAATACAACCTTAATTGCTTTTTAGGGTTCCGTATCCAAAGGGTAAAAACGGGACCCTATTACTAACACTTCGCTGTCCGTCTGTCTGTCCGTTTGTTTGTCACAGGGCTGTATCTCATGAACCGTGATAGCTAGACAGTTGAAATTTTCACAGATTGTGTATTTCTGTTGCCGCTATAACAATAAATACCAAAAACAGAATAAAATAAATATTTAAGTATAGCTCTCATACAACTAACATGATTTTTTTTTGCCGTTTTTTATAGATAATGGTACGGAACCCTTCGTGTGCCAGTCCGACTCGCACTTGACCGGTTTTTTTTGTATTTTTCTTTGTATTGGATAATAACATAGAATAAGAACAGATAATTCAAGGCCAGAGACAAGATATTTTGCGGATAACACGTGAGCTTACAGTCTATCTATACTTTTATTATAAAGAGAAACAGTTGTATTATTGTACGTTTGTTTGTAATGAATTAACAAAAAAAAGTATTAAAGCTATTTGAAAAAATATTTTAACTCTCAAGGTAGATTATCAGCGAGAAGTATATGCCACATTTTATTTACAAAAATCCCCACGAAAATTGCATTGATGTAAAACAAACAAAAACATGTCTTCACCTTTAGCTGTCACGGTTCATGAGACAGACAGACGGACAACGAAGTCTTAGTAATAGGGTCACGTTTTTTATCCTTTGGGTACGGAACCCTAAAAATAAACTAAAATAATACAATTTCCTTAAAGAAACTATACGAAACCTACGAAGTTGTCGGCGTGATGGAGCAACAAGTGCGCGATATGGAGCCAATACTTGCGAAAAAGGCCGACGAAGGTATCGCACTTGTCAACCGGCTGAAGATCGAACAAAAGTCAGCGGATGAAGTGAAACAAGCTGTTATGAAGGACGAAGCAGCGGCAAAAGTAACTAATTCTCTATTAACTACTATATTTTTTGAACGATTTGAGTGTATTCTATTGAACAAATGGGACCTACTCAGTGGTGGATTTACATATTTGCCGCCAGTAGGCTATTAAAAATAATCTAGATGAGAGGGGGTGCCCCCATCTAGATAATTTTTTACAATCCAACGATTTAGTTAATAATTTTAAGTGGTGAAATGTTGAATGGTGTACGTGGACCTAATAACAGAAAATGATCAAGTGATTGGCCTAATTTAGCTAGAGATTGAGATGGAGGGAGGTATCTATCCTGCAGTGGGTAGATAAAGGCTAAAGATGTTTGAAAAAAAATCACCTTATTTGTGGCCCCCTAAAATCTGCCGCCCTAGGCTCCAGCCTACTCAGTCAGGTCAATGTATGTTCTTATCCCACATTATGTGGGCTCGGCACATAATGTTGTGCTTTTCCATTTGATTTTTTTGTAAAAACGTGTATTCTAAAACACCTTTTTTACCTAACAAGCAACAGAAGAACAACTTGTTGAAGGATTATTACTAGGACTAATTATTTAAATCCGAAGGCTTGTGAGGATGTGAAAGCTAGTATATTATACGCTCTTATCCACAAACGGTGAAACTAAGTGATTCCTTAATCACGCTTCTCAGGTTTTCTCGGGAGTTCACTCCGTTTGTGGATGGCCTATTAGTCTAAACTTTAGACTCTAAAGAGATGATAAATCTATTTCAGTTTCGTTTTGAAATTGTAAATGCTTGTTCAACATGCTACATACACAAACCACATTAATACTCACTCACATATTGTAGTAACAATATGTTTAGCTTTTTATAATTTACTTAACTTAAATAAGAACTCTTTAAATAAATAGGTATCTCTCTTTAGAGGAACTAAAAAGGAGGGCGTTAACATTAGCGACACAGTTTTCAAAGCTACTGCGGCTGTTGTAGTTTTTAAGAAATTATGAATACTCCCACTAGATGAGTATGAGTTTGACTGGCCTCACAGCTCAGTTGGTAGTAACTCTGCCTTCTGCGCTGTAGGTTGTGGGTTCGATCCCCACCCAGGGCAAACATTGTGTGATGAACATTGATGTTTGTTCTGTGTCTGGGTGTTACTATGTATAATAAGACAGGCCTCACAGCTCAGTTGGTAGTAACTCTGCCTTCTGCGCTGTAGGTTGTGGGTTCGATCCCCACCCAGGGCAAACATTGTGTGATGAACATTGATGTTTGTTCTGTGTCTGGGTGTTACTATGTATAATAAGACAGGCCTCACAGCTCAGTTGGTAGTAACTCTGCCTTCTGCGCTGTAGGTTGTGGGTTCGATCCCCACCCAGGGCAAGCATTGTGTGATGAACATAGATGTTTTTCTGGGTCTGAGTGTTAAAATATATAATAGAATGAATTAAAAAAAAATATTAAATAAGTATTCTGTCAGTTGTCTGGTCCCCATAGTCGAAGCTTTGCTTAGTTTGGGGCTAGATGGTGCTGTATGTAAAGTCCGCCAGTATTTATTTATTTACTTGCCGCTTGCCCCGGCTTTGCACGGGTGGTACCTGGATAAAAAGTGGCATATGTGCTATTCTGATGTCTAAGCTATATTACTGTAAAGTTTCATTTTAATCCGTTCTGTAGTTTTTACGTGAAATAGTAACAAAAACACCCACTCACTCACAAACTTTTGCATTTATAATATAGTAGGATATTAGGTAGGATGAGTACAAAATTAAAATAAATACCTAGGTACCTAGTTTAGAACAACCGAATGTAGTTCTGAACGACTTTTATGAATTATTTAACCTAATATTATGTTTCTCATGTACCTAAGTGACTGTAATGTCTTTATTGAAAATTATTTTCTTTAAACTCAGATAAAAGCTGAAGAAGTGAAACAAATCGCGGACGAGGCTAAAGCTGACCTCGCTCTAGCCATGCCAGCTATGGAAGCCGCCCAGAATGCGCTCAAAGCCTTGAACAAGGCGGACATTAACGAGCTGAAAGCCTTCCAGAAACCGCCTGCTTTGGTGCGCTTCGTAATGGAACCTATCTGCATATTGTTTAATTCAAAGTTAGTGAAAGCTCCAGAATTAAAATATAATTATCAAGGTTCTTTATCGCGTAACCTTTACTTTGTTTTCTCGATGTTTTGACTATTTTACAATATTTATTATGGTCTGCCAGCGGCTATGACTATTGCAAAAAGAGAGTCGTGACTAAAATAAAATAAAATAAATAGGATAATTTATTTATTTATTTAATTAGTACGGATAAACCACTTATTAAAATTTAACATTTAAAATAAACAAATAACGAACTAACACATAAAATGTAGAATATTGTACGGTAGACATCCTCTCAGATCTCCAGGCGCTAATATCCTTGACGATGTCTAAAGGGGGTAGTCAGTGGCACGTCCAAACAATATATTTGACACATGCCCACATTTTGCAGTAGTTAGCGTGCTATACGTGACAGGTTGCAAGCCTATAGCCGCTTATAAGAATACTAAATGGTTTCCTCACGATATTTTCTTTCTCCGTTTTGAGCACGTTTTTTGCGCATATAAATTTTTCTAACAAAAAAATCCATTGATGCACGCCGGTATTCGAAACCACGACCTTCCAAATGAAAGTTGAAGTACCTCCCACTCGGCCAACACGTGACTAACACTCGTGAAAAAAAACAGTAGTTATGATTAATAATGATTACCAAACTAAGAAAATTAATACGTCTAGTATCTATGATTGGTAGACTAGAGACTGAAGTTTTACTTTGCTTTAGATTTATTTATACTTGTATGATTATTGTAAAATCTGTTATGTAATTTATGAACGTATCTCTGACTCCCCCTTTGCACATCTTCAAGGATCCGAGTGCCTGGAGATTTTGAATAATTAAAAATAAATAACACACCACAACCGTAACACCACGCTACGCTCAAAAACTGGAATTGCTGACGTTGGAGAAAAATCTGCCAGGCTGAAGTGGGAATGGGCGGGTCACGTCAGTCGGATGAATCCAGACAGATGGGCTAGGATCGTCACGCAGTGGGTGCCTGAAGATGGGAGACGACGCCGAGGAAGGCCGCGAAGACGCTGGCGTGACGACCTCGACATATTCCAGACTGGCTGGTGGGACGAAGCTGTAGACCGCAAAGCTTGGAAGAGAATGGGAGAGACCTTTGCCCAGCAGTGGGACAACATAGGTTGATAAAAAAAAAAATAATAATAATAATAATTTAGTTTATTAATTTACTGATATTATTAGCTTGTACAGTATTATAAGATATTTATTTCTTAACAAACGTCCATAAATGCATAGGATAAAAGAGGTATTTCTTATATTAATTTACATTTCAAATATAGGAACAACATAGCTACCCAAACTAGGTTAAACCTGTATGATGGCATACCTAGGTCCTCCGCCAGATAGTGATTATGTAACTGGGACTTTGCTACATACGATGAAAACCTAAATTTGTTTGGAACAGGCCAGATTGGGACTCCACAAAGAAACTTTTGGCTGACGTCAATTTTATCGGAAAATTGGAAGAGTATGACAAAGATCACATACCAGATGCAACCCTCAAGAAGATCAAGGTCTATTTGACACATAAGGATTTCAACCCCGATACTGTGGTTAAAGTATCCAAGGTACGAGTATGCCAAATTAGGGTTTCGTACCTCAATAGGGAAACTTATGTAATTCTATTGATCTTTTACCCGCGACTTTGTCGTAGATTTAGGAAATTGATATTGACAACTTTATCGTAAAACTTTGAAATTCCGGAAAATCTGAAGAAAATATATGAAAATAAAACTAGCCTATGTCCATCCCAAGACTTTGAAATATCTCTAAATGAAATTTACTAATAATCGGCTCACCCAGTTGGCCGTGATAACGTCACAGATAGACGGAAGATTTGGGTACGGAACCCTAAAAACAAATATCTTAGAAGTTACTCTATTTCTATGTAACTCTAGAGTTACTTTTGAATGTATAATGTTAGTATATATTTTGTTGTCCATCCGGATGTGTTCAAAAACTTTTTTTTCTTTCAAGGTGTGTCGTTCCATGGTTTTGTGGGTGCAAGCTATTGACATGTACGCCAAAGTCTTCAGAGTGGTGGAGCCTAAAATCCTCGCGTAAATATTTATTGTTTTATATATTTGAATATTTTATAATTTGTAACATACACCACACTCTTGGAACACGATATTTTCATTTGCAATTAATATAGTCATTGTAAAAGGCGTTAGTAAAGAACCGTTTTTATTGTCGGTAACTACAGTTCGTCTAGCTCATGAAGGCTGGTGTGCTGTACTTGTAGTTATGATGTGTATGAGGCGTTTTTGTGTGCGTGTTGTAGTTGTATAAACACGAGCTTTTGTGTGCGTGGTTGCGACTCAAACGATACTGAGCGCTATGCACACAATGAAGACCAACCTCTCTTCGTGAGATAGCACAACAGGACCTAACATTAACAATATCAGAATGTGGTGTTTTTATTGCTCCCAAACAAAATCGCGATTCGATGCTATACGACGCCCGCACGCAGGAATATAGCTCTTATCTTTTAGAAGAATTAAAAGACAGCTCGCAGTTAGGTACGTGTGGGAGCCGTTAGAGTAGATTAAATTTCGAAAACTATTTAAAAATTAATTGTTATATGAATAACAACAGGCATAAAGAGGCTGCTGGTATTTTGAAGAGCGTAATGGCAGTGCTGAGAGCTAAACAAAAGGAAGTCGAGGCCATTGAGGCGCAACTCGCCAAAATGCTGGACGAGTTAAGGGTAAGTTTTAATTTTACTTTGTACATAATAATAATAGTGTTGTAGTATGAACCGTTTGTGTATTTAAAAAAAAATTGTGTGTGTCAGCTCCGACGCACGACTGGAGTTTACCAGATCGTGCGTAGAGCGTACCCCCACTATAAGATGTTTTGCCATCAGTAAGAGTGAGAGAAAGCATTATAAAGTTTAGGCAAAGTAAGGGTACACACTACCCACGATCTAGCTGCACTGCTCACACCAAATTAGAAAGTTGCGCACCAAAAACGTAACGAGGACATGCGTTCAGTAGATTTTACTACTCACATTTTTTTCATACCGGCCGCCTTATATCAAAAACCGATTCTTAAGGAGTAAACTCCAAAAATCATAACTTATCCCCGAGTTCGGTAGACATTCTCTCAGATCTCCAGGCACTCAGATCTTAGAAGATGTCTAAAGAGATTAGTCTGATACACGTCCAAGCATTACATTTAGCACATGCCCGCATTTTGCAGTAGTTATTAATTATTTCTTTATTCACGTAAAGTTATTTTCAAACAGATTTCAAGTCCCGCTGCATCTCTTTGAGGGTTAAGTTTCGGGAGATCATTTGCTTAGTACACCCCTACACACCAATAGTAATATACCCTCCTTATTCAAGTTTCTGCGCTGTAGGTTATTCCCCACCCAAGGCAAATATTTGTGTGATAAACATAGATGTTTGTTCTGTATCTAGGTGTTATGTGTATTTACAAAAAAAAACATAGATGTTTGTTCTGTGCCTGGGTGTTAATGTAGGTATATTTACAAAAAAAAAGTATATAAGTATTCTATCAGTTATCCGGTACCCATAGTACACGCTTTGCTTAGTTTGGGGCAAGATGGCGCTGTGTGCAAAGTCCGCCAATATTTTTTTATTTATTTAAATGATATTTTGGTAACTTCTGGCTTTAGATATTATACCGTGTTTTTTTCTGGTATTACAACGCAAGGTTATTATTTGTGTCCATAGGTAGTTGAAGACGAGCGTATAAAGCTGCAAGCGGAGTGTGACCTGGCTGCTGCTCGATTGTCACGAGCAGGGAAACTCACACAAGCCCTCGCTGATGAACAAACGAGATGGGAGGATAGTGTCAAGGTTTGCTAAATATTTGTATTTTAAACCCAAGAAAAATGAGGAGGTTCTCAATTCGACATCACTACATAGTATAAAGCAAAGTCGCTTTCCGCTTCCCGCGTCTGTATGTAATATGTATGTATGTATGTTTGCATATATCTTTAAAACTACACAACGGATTTTGATGCGATGCGATGCAAAAAAGTCCACGATGGTATTAGAAATGTCTTACGCACAGCGAAGCGGGCACGGGTCAGCTAGTGTAGTATATTTATTTATTTTTTGCTTTTTTTATATGTAGCGCATATCTTTTTACCTGCTGATCCGATTTGTTTTTTTTTTGTAATGTATACAGAATAGTTCAAAGTTGATTCTATTAAAACTGTGTTTATGTAGGATTATAAATCATGATCATAAATCTTAAAAAACTAATATCGTCTCTTAACTTTCGATTGTACGAAATAATTTCGTCGGTTTTCTTTTATGCTTCTGTTTTTACGTACCTTACCTTGTTTTTACGTATATTAAATATGTATTTAGCTATTTCTGATCCTAAATCAGTTTCAATAGCGACAATAGAGTGCTGGGTTTAAAAAGTTTGTTAATTCCAATGCACCTGTCTTTCATATTGTAATCGGAACAATTTGTTTTAACCAGAACGCGACTTACCAACTACATTGTACCACCGGCGATATCGTTGTTGCGTCCGGGTGCATTGCATACTTCGGGGCTTTCCCCTCGCATTTCCGACGTGAGCTCGAACTCAAATGGATAAAACTATGTTCCGAGCTAGAAATTCCTTCATCGGATACATTTGAGTGAGTAATTAGCTAATTTGGAAATTCTGTAACATCAATTAAACTAGCAACGACGTATGATTGCTTTGCAAATATTCCTGTATTTGAATTAAGCATTCCTACTCTATGTTTCACCTAAACTAGGTATATAAAAATCAAACTATATTTGGAGGAGCAAAATCTATAGTTGTATACAGTATAGGTACAGTTAATATCAATAGTATGGTAAGATAACTTTATAAAGGTGAATAATAGCAAATTTTTTAAGAGTTCCGTACTTTAAGGGTTAAAACAGGACCCTATTAATTAGACTTCGTTGTCCGTCTGTCTGTCTGTCTGTCTGTCACAGGGCTGTATCTCATGAACCGTGATAGCTTGACAGTTGAATTCACAGATGAAGTATTTATGTTGCCGCTATAACAACAAATACTAAAAACAGAATAAAATAAATATCTTAATGGGGCTCCTCCCATACAAGAAACGTGTTTATTGCCGTTTTTATAGGTAATGGTACGGAACCCTTTATGCGCGAGTCCGACTCGCACTTGGATGGTTTTTTTTCTATTGTGTGGAGAATAGTCTGAAATTGGTCCCATTTAATTATATTTATAAACGACTAATAGTTTCTTCATAAAACTTAATAAACTAATATAGTTGGACTTTTCGATTGGTGAAAACATTTTCATCGTTTTTCTTTTTAGATATTAAAACGTAATTATTATGCATCGCGCCTAAAAAAACGTAGGTACTGATGAACTTTTAACTCAATCATGATAGGAAGATAAGGAATTAATGTAGAGAAGGATGTGAGGCCTTTGTCCTATAGTGGGCTCCTACAGGCTCATAATAATAATGATAGTGTAATGAATAATTTAAAAAGTCTAAAAATATAATCCTTTCCTGTGTACTGTAAGTAGTATATTATACGAGTCGTATAATATACGTATACAAGAAAAATAATACGAAATATGAATATATATAGGGCACGCAAAGGAAGCCTTATGAGAGAGTTCAATTTACGAAAACTAAATTAATTTTGCCTTTTTATGTTATCGCCTAGTTTGATAGCCATAATGGCGGATTCATTCACGGTACGAACGTGGAACTCTCAAGGTCTGCCGCGTGATGCCATCTCTACGGAAAATGGCATTTTGGTGACGAGGGCCGGACGCTGGCCTCTAACCATAGACCCGCAAGAGCAGGTCTGTCCTCTTCAATGAGTAGTCTTAAGGTGTGACCAGACATAGCGCGGCATTTGAACGCAGCAGCCGCGTGCTACCTTTATGTTTAAACTAGTCACCCGGCAAACTTGTCCTTCGAATGCCGCGCTATATGTGGTCGCACCTTTATAATAATACGACCAGATATTCTTAGTAATAGGATGTAGACTTTTTTTTTCAGTATTGGCCCAGGGAGGCTGATGATACCATCGGGAAAATGCAACTTATTAAAATATTATCTCTTGTCAATCTTTTATATAGTGACATTTATAAAACGATAGAGGCTCAACTTACTCTTTATAGAAAATAATAGAACTCCTTGTAGAAACTGATATACTTTTATGTACTTAAGATACATTATAACACCCAGACACAGAACAAACATCAAAAAATACAAAAATATTTGGCCTGGGGGGGATCCACCCACAACCTACAGCGCAGAAGGCAGAGCTACTACCGACCGAGCTGTGAGGCCAGTATGAGCACTTTATTTGCAATAATTCATTAATTACATTACAGGCGAACAGATGGATAAAAAACATGGAGCGCGATAGTGGTCTTATGATCACAAAGTTAAATGATCCAAGCTATTTGAGAGTTTTAGAGAATTGCATTCGCTTGGGATGGCCGATGCTCATCGAAGATCTCGGCGAGACTCTAGAGGCAACCCTGTCACCTGTTCTGTTAAAACAAACATTTTTGCAGGTAGGTATTTTATTTGATTTTCTAATATTATTAAGGCGCTACCAGTTCCTAAAACCGCGGCAGAAACGACTAAGACAGTTAACAACGGCAAGCTCTAGATGGCGTATGCGTATCGTAAATATTATCGACAGTTTTTATGAGATCGCGTTGCTGGTACGTATGCAAGTAATAGGGGTAGCTTTACCCACCCCTCAATAACCATTTTCTCTTTGTCCGCCTTTGCTTTTCGCATAAATTAATGATATAAATTATGTATAATTACTTATCAAAAACCTATTCTAATAGAAATCTAGATCTACATATTACCTATCTTTAACAATAAATCACAAGTTGATCTTATTAGTAGGTATCAAAGTATTTCGATCATAAATTCTAAAACGTATCATTTTGAAATAACATCTTTATCGTGAAAAGTTTCTGCTATTATGTTTTCAGCTTAATATAAATCTAGGTAGGAACATAAAGTAATATATTTATAAAAATAGGAGGTGTGGCTTGTTCAGAAGTATTATTTCTTTTTTCGTTTCGAAAAAGAGCAATTGTCGACATACAGCCCCTTAAGAGGTAAAATTTGGATTTTTGTATTTTTGTTTGTAATGGATAAACTAAAAACTACTAGACCAATTCATTTATTTAACTTACATATTAACTATATTTTATTTTCAAATTAGAGATCCCCGCGAAACCCCGGTAATAATGTAACCTAAGGTATCAAAAATTTAAGACCTGTAAAATTAACCCGTCTTCGCACGGATGTACTAATACATCCAAGACGGGTGTGCAGCTAGTAGTATATTACACCGTTCAAGTCTATCCCTAGTATTCAAGAACGACACTATGAGAACACGCACCCACAGTGGACGAAATCTTTTTTCATAAACATCACTTTATGTGTTGAGCGGCACTATGGCACACGCTACCGTGTGCCTTTATAGCTCAACTTTGGCTAGAGCCACACGACAATGTGCCTCTAGTCACACTATGCAGTGTCGCACAACACATAAAGTGATTTTTACGAAAAAACATTTCGTCCACTGTGGGTGCGTGTTCTCATAGTGTCGTTCTTGAAAACGAGGGTAAATATCCTATCCTAGACCTGATAACATGAGTAATTAAACGTATTAACATAACTAAGTATAACCTATACTTAAAGAGGAATTTAATTTTGTTCATCCAATGTAAACGAATAATTTACCTAGAACTAGTTATTGAGGTGTAGCAATGAAAATTGAAATACTTACTATTATAAATGCAAAAATGTTTGTTGGTTTGTCCTTCTTTCATGCAGTAACGGAGTAATAAATCGACATGATATTTTGCGGACACATATTTTGGATCGGACAGTGATATTAAGCTACTTTTCGACCGGGCAAAAGCTAAAACAATCTAATTTCCGGCGTGGAATTTAATTAGGGTTGCTTTCCAGCTACTCACACAAACAAAATTCTGCACGTATTATGAACTGTAATGTAATCACTGCACTCCATCGGATGCATTTCTTTACGCGACCTAAAGCCGCTAACCCACCGCGGCGCACGTGCGCCGTATGAAAATGTATGTAATTGTAACCACTGTAACGCACGGACACGCTACGCATGAATGAACGTCATTGGTACATGCGTAGCTTGCTCGTATATAGTGGTTACGTAGCTCAACGCTGTCAACGTCATGCAGATAGAAAAAACTAGATAAATAGAAAATACTTTATTGCACACCATAAAAAAAAAACAAAAAAACTATGCTGAACAATGGACGGTCTTATCGCTAATCAGCGATCGTGACCACGTTGTCAAACAAATGAACCTACGAGCTAAAATGCGTCGCGTGCCCGTGCACAGCATGCACCGCGGTGGGTATGCGCCTTTACGCTACGTTGGTGCGAATAAAATCAATATCATGTACTAGCTTCCGCCCGCAGCTTCCCTCACGCGACTCCATTAGTTAGGGGGAACTGGTTTAAAATTCAATTGCGATATTGACCCGCACATACTAACAAACTAAAAAGGCAAGTTAAAATAAAAGCTAGTAATAAAGGAGCTTGGTGAAAATACTATTGATAAAAAGTAGATATTCTTATTGTTATTTAAGGGCATAGCTATGTAAATTCCAAGTTTCGTGATTGAGGCACAAACATCCAAACATCCTCACAAACTTTCTGATTTGTAATATTATTAGAATTTTATCATAGCTTGCATTATCCATTTAAGGGGCTGTATGTCGACGATTGCTCTTTTTCGAAACGAAAAAAGAAATACTTCTGAACAAGCCGCATCTCCTATTTTTATAAGTATATTACTTCAGGTTCCTACCTAGAGTTCTATTAAGCTGAAAACATAATAGCAGAAACTTTTCACGATAAAGATATTATTTCAAAATGATACGTTTTAAAATTTATGACCGAAATATATTGATACCTACTATTAAAATCAACTTGTGATTTATTGTTAAAGATAGGTAATATGCAGATCTAGATTTCTATTAGAATAGATTTTTGATAAGTAATTATACATAATTTATATCATTAATTTATTCGGAAAGCAAAGGCGGACCACGCGCCGACGTGTGTTTGTCGTCATTGCAGAAGAAAGAAGAATTATTTATTGTAGAATTATTTATCGAAGTGATTAAAGATGGGTATATCTTTATTCACATATACTATACATTATAAAATAGGAGATGTGGCTTGTTCAGAAGTATTTCTTTTTTCGTTTCGAACAAAAACAATTGTCGACAGGGAGCGCCTTAAGTATTAATTTAAGACCAAAGTTATTGAAATGTTCCAGGCTGGTCGTCTTCTCATCCACCTTGGTGATAGTGACATAGAATACGACACCAACTTCCGCCTCTACCTTACTACAAAACTCGCCAATCCTCACTACCTCCCAGAGATATGTATCCAAGTTACGCTAGTCAACTTCACTGTGACACTCTCGGGCCTCGAGGACCAACTGCTCGCGTTAGTTTACACTATCGTAGCGCCGTAGCATCGTAGCACCCCGTAGCACCTCGTAGAGTTCGTAACAACAAAGTTTTTATAACCACATTATTTATAATGGAAAAATTTCAATACATTTGATATTCAAAGAGTTAGACCAAGTTACTTTACATCTGAGATTTCTATTGTCTTATTCCTGACGAATCACGTGGCCATGCTTTGCAAAACGCACATCGGTAATTGAATTTTTATTGTGATTATTTATTCATCTAGTTTGGTCACGTGGCTCGTCATGAATCAACTTCTTATAGTATTATATATTATTATTATATTCTTAAGTATTATACCTAAGAAAATAATAAGAAGAGCTCTTTTTAAGAGCCAGAAAATATTCGTTGTTTAAAGATAAATTTATAGTTAGGGAGATAATAATTATGGCCTTGAGGTATGCACACTATAACTATTAGCTTCAAATGTAATTGCATGCACAGATAGTAGGTAAGTGTTATACAATATTACCATAAAGTATTACCATACTATATTTCATTCGTATTAATGCATCTAGCACGTATGGCTAGATGACGGTAATAAGAAGCAGACTAAGGATCTGGAGTTGGTAATAAAAACAAATAGTAGGATTGTTTTTCGGTTTTTCTTAGATTTATTTTAAATAGTATTAAGTGTACTAAACACTCAATAACTTTGATAAAATAGGGATGTGGTGAGACTGGAAAGGCCGGACCTTGAAATTCTCCGAACAGAACTCATTGTTCGCATCAACACTGATAAGGCCACACTACTCGAAATCGAAGACAAGATATTAAGACTTTTGTATGCATCCTCCGGAAACATTCTAGACGACGAAGAACTTATAGAAACACTCAATGAAAGTAAGGTAAGATATTTATCCTATCAACAATTGTTACAAAATTTAACTTGTGTTTTCCAAGACATTTTATATCCTCGGCTATTTATACATTCGTTGGTTGATTTTCTGCTGACTCCAAACCAATTTTGCCAGGAAACGTCAGAGATAATAAATGCTCGCCTAGAAGAGACAGAGGCGACAGAGATCAGCATATCGGCTGCCCGCGAGAAATATCGCACCGTGGCCACTCGAGGCGCTGTCCTGTACTTTGCAGTCGCTCAGTTGGCTGATATCGACCCCATGTATCAATTCTCATTAAAATATTTCAATCAGGTGAGTAAAAACGAAACCCTGTCTGTCCGTCTTTCTGTCACAAGGCTTTATCTCATGAACTTTATCTCATGCTAGACAGTTGAAATTTTCAAATTATGTATTTATTTTGCCGTTATAACAATAAATTTTAAATAGAAATACGGGTAATTACCACTTAAAATGATTAACAACCACGATAGTTTTAATTCTATAACAATAAATACTAAAAATGAAATGATATTAATATTTAAATGGGTCTCACATACAACCATCGACTACATAGCCTAATAGACGCCTAATGGCTTCATTTCTTCAAACAAACAACTCTGTCAAGTCAGTGAGGTATGAGGTACGGGGGGAGCCGGAAAAAGCATTCTAATTTCAAAATGACGTGATTCACTAGGGATGGGAAGTGTTGACATGAGTTGTCGATAGCAGTCAGAGGCACGTCCAAATATTATATTTGGCACATACCCACATTTTGCAGTAGTTAGCAGTCCATACGTGACAGGTTGCAAGCCCATCGCCGCTTATAAAAATACTTACTAGGTACTGGTTTCCTCACGATGCGATGTTTTCCTTCACCATTTTAAACACGTGTTTAAAATGGTGAATGTATTATCAATTGCTGTTCGTTAGTCTCGCTAAAACTCGAGAACGGCTGAACGGATTTATTTTATCTTGGTCTTTAAATATTCGTGGAGGTCTATGAAGGTTTAAAAGGTGAAAAAAATATCTAATAATTGCCGGGAAAACCTAAAAACAGCCCTTTTCTTTTTCCCATACAAAAGTTAAAAAAACGTAGAGTCCATTTGAGCTTTATTAGGTTTGATAGTACGGGAACGGGAACGGGATCGGGATCGGGATCGGGAACGGGAACGCGAACGCGAACGCGAACGCGAACGCGAACGCGAACGCGAACGCGAACGCGAACGCGAACGCGAACGCGAACGCGAACGCGAACGCGAACGCGAACGCGAACGCGAACGCGAACGCGAACTAATTCTAAAGCGATAATATGATAAATGCGAATAGCAAATAGGTTACTTCATATCCATGTAGGTACAACGCGAGCGAAGCCGCGGACGGAAGCTAGTTGGCAATAAGTAGTTTTACTAGTTAGGTCCAACTGTTGTTGTTACTACTATGTAGGTTTATCGATCATCAATTATTGAGTAGCGATACAACACTATTGACTTTCGACAAGGAAAGAACCAGTCTAACTTGAGCTTGTGGTAATGGTTTTTTAGCATAAACAGACGAGATGTGCACGGGTCAAGGAAGTGGTCGGTACTACTGCAGGTTTGACGCGCGGTATTTTTTATCGGCCGTATAAGACTGATCTTTTGGATGTCAATGTTCGCCTTGCATGCGGTGTCTTTTTGGGCTGTGTAGTCGATGCATACAACAAACGTGTTATTTTGCCATTTTTATCGATAATGGTACGGAACCCTACGTGCGCGAGTCCGACTCGCACTTGACCGGTTTTTTTTTAGTTGACTGATCACATTTAGTCCACATTTAGTCAATGGGGGCTATAATTTGTAATTGAAACCAATTAAAATGCACATGCAATACTGCTCATCGTAGGTGTCAACCCTCGATGAGCAGTTTCACGCAAGATTGAACATTTTAGGGTGCCAATTAATTAAGGATATATTTATTATTGCTCTTGGTATCGGTAGTTTCTATGAAAATAATAACCGGTATTATTTTTTCATATTTGTGAAAATGAATGCTGACCTATCGCGAAATGATTCGCAAAATTAAAAACTACTTTTCAATACCTATTTATGTACTGCGTTTAGTCAATATTCTATTACTAGAATTTAGTCTAAGCTATCATCAACCCATGAATATTTTATGTTTATTGGTTTTATATAATTACTATGCCAGTAAAGTATGTTCATTGCCGTGATTATGACTATCTATTAAATTTTCAACCAGTTTGTCTTGATACTCCAAGTATAATAAAAGTGCATAGGTGGATCGCAAGAATCATTTACTTAATTTTCTCGTTATCTATTTTCAATTCGGATACATCACAAAAATTTGCGTTTACGAACCATGTAGTGGCATAATTTTATAGGTAGACGCAGTTTTTTTCATAAAAGAGTGCATGGATTATTCAAATGTTGATATGCGTTTAAATCCTTACCGCGACTGAAGAATCACGTACGGCATAAGTTTACAGATTAGATCGCAGTACTGCACATCCTAAAATTCTAAAGCAAATGTCTTATGATCATGGAATAAAGCATTTTATAGAATTAAAAATATCCTGGTTATCAATCGTTTTAAATATAAATAATATAAAATTACCACGTTTTTCTTGTGTTTCTGACGTTGCGAGACAATTCAGATACTCTTCATCATGAGCATCGTTCGCGACCGCGATCAACGGCAGATCGACAACTACATACGTTAGCGATGAAACGTCAGCAATACAAGATAAAAAGTGGTAATAAGCCGTATTTCTATTTAAAACTAGCGACCCGCCCCGGCTTCGCACGGGTAGCATGTTATTATACATATAAACATGCCTCCTGAATCACTCTATCTATTAAAAAAAACCGCATCAAAATCCGTTGTGTAGTTTTAAAGATATAAGCAAACATACATACAGACGCGGGAAGCGGAAAGCGACTTTGCTTTATACTATGTAGTGACAAAGCATTTTTTTTACAGGTTTTCAATCAGGTAATAGAGAGGAGCGAAAAGTGTGACATACTTGAAACACGACTAGAAATACTACATCGTGAAATCACGTTATCTGTGTATCAGAATGTGTCTC
This sequence comes from Hydriomena furcata, assembly GCA_912999785.1. Classification (NCBI taxonomy): domain Eukaryota; kingdom Metazoa; phylum Arthropoda; class Insecta; order Lepidoptera; family Geometridae; genus Hydriomena; species Hydriomena furcata. The sequence continues at coordinate 11,420,848 of OU538821.1, forward strand.
GAGGTCTTTTCGAGAGGCACAAGCTAGTTTTCAGCTTTTTACTCAATATGGCGATATTTTTAAATGCTGGCTTGGTGACTCCGGACCAATGGAACTTCATACTGCGAGGTCCGGCGGGAACTAAAGTCGTAAGCATTCAGTCTATTTATTATGTTTAATTTACCCATATGTGTTCCGATATCTTTAAGCAAATAACCGGATTTTCCTCAACGCTAATGATGTGTTAGTGATATTGTGACTTATGAGTAGTGCGCGTACATTTAAACCAATTGAACTATATAATAACAAAGAAAAACAAACAAATATTTAATACTAGAAATTATAAAATTTTACAAATCGTCATTAACAAATCGGGGAAGTTGATCAAAAATCTTATATATAAAAATGAATCCCTATATCCCTTGGTCAATAGCATCACGCGTAAACGGTTGGACCGATTTTACTGATAATTCTTTTTTTGTTGTAATCGTAAGTGTCAAGAGAAATTTCTTATGAAAAAAAATATGAAGTTGACAGGACAACGTCTGTCGGGACAGCAAGTCTTATATATAAAAATGAATCCCTATTTCCCTTGGTCACATCCATCGTGCATCCTTGGTGCATCCAGCTAGTAAAATAATATTATTTAAACAGTGTTTGGCCCGTGATTTAGCTATTGCGGTATGTATTACCTTACATAATCAGATAACAGATGAACCCTCATATATTTTTTAACCGTATCTTAGACTATAATAAAAGGGCACAGTTTCATTTAGATTGCCAGAAATATGTAATTTTATGTTTTAACCAGATCGCAGTGTGTTTCGACACAATATACGTTCTAATTCACTATTCTATTCTAATTCTAATAAGTCTAAAGATAACTTTTTATGGGAATACTACGTAACTATAAGTATTAAAAATCAAACAATTCTGAAACCAAGTTTTTTTTTTTTTTTTTTTTTTTTCAGTTGCGCGCATCACTCCGCAACGAGTGCACGTATTGTGTTAGGCTTGTTTCTTTTCGCGGCGTTTATTTTCCGATCTACCCTCAATTGTGCGGAGCGGGATGGACGATGTCTCCGGGCCTCGATCCAAAGTCGAGAGCGATATGAATGTAGAAGAAGCTCAGGGAAATCATTTAGTTTGTGAATTGGAGGAGTTTAACATGCATGAGATGTCAGTTTATGAAAACCGGAGTGTTGAGATCTTTAGTGGTGCTAGGTCAAAAAGAAAGAGAGGAGCGAATGTCGATAATGATGAAGATGGCTTCACATTGGTGCAGAAAAATGCCAAAAAACCGAAGAAAATCACAGTCAATAATAACAGATTTGGAGGTTATACACCGAAAGCCAATAACTTTAGAAAAAATAACAAAAGCAGTACCGAGGATATGAACTCAATTGAGGTTTGTCTGTCATCAACTCAAGTGTTGCCAAAGCAGATAGGTCTAGCAAAGCTTTTGAAATCAGAATGTATACCTAATATTACAGAAATAAGGTACAAAACCCCATACAAAGTATACATGAAATTTGAAGCTAGGGCAGATGCGGAAAAACTACTGAATAATGGCAAGTTTATGGAGCTTGGTTTTAAAGCTCGACTTACTAATGAAGTAACAATGACCTATGGCTTGGTTAGATACATAGAAGTAGAAGTACAAGAAGAAGAATTGTTGAAATCTTTCAGCGGTGAATTTAAATAGTTTCTGTGAAAATATTAAAACGAATGAATGAGAATAGTGAATGGAGGGATAGTGAAACGGTTCGTTTCTGCTTTAAAAGTTCTATTTCACCACAATACATATATGGGTATGACTGCCGTTTCAAAGTGGAGCCTTACACCTTCCCGGTTAATCAATGCTCTGTTTGTTGGAAGTTTGGCCACATAGCTCGAATGTGTCCATCATCTAAAAAGAGGTGTCCTAAGTGCTGCGGAGAACATGAAAATTGTGAAACTACAAAGTACAGATGTATGAATTGTAAAGGAGATCATGCCATCAAAAACATAACTTGTAAAAAAAGCCAAGTCTCGCAACGCGAGTTGCGTTGCGAGACTTGGCTTTTTCTTCTTCTACCGTAAAAAGTTGTGAGATCCATGTAATACCAAGTCGGTTAATTTATTCAGTCCCTACTTTAAGGGTCCTTCTGTCTTAAGTTATTACGTAAAGGTTCTACTAATCACGATAGTTTGAAAAATAATTTTGAAAAATAAGATGAGGATTTTACCCTTATGAGATGGACAGGTAGAGGCTTGGCGCAAGGAGATCCGATCTCACCTCTAATTTTTAACTTAGTAACTTAAGATCAACTAGTCTACTGCTAGTATTTATACCCTGCGATATGCAGATGACTTTGTATTCTATTCACAAAATATAAATATTGAAAGCTGTGTTTTGGTACTTCAGAATAATGTTACAGTAGTATCATCATTATTAGCTCAAATCGGTTTAGAAGTTTCACTCACTAAAACACAAGTATGTTTGTTTTCTAGAGGGCGGAGGAGAGACTGCATCCAAGTAAATGTTAATGGTCACACTATCCCATTTGTGGATTGTGTTAAATATCTGGGAGTATGGCTCGGTTGTATGCTAAGGTGGAACAAACATATTAAAGAAATCCAGGCTAAGACAATGAAATTCACTAACTTACTAAAAGTTTTAGTAGGTGCATCTTGGGGGGTACATCCGAAACATCTTCGTAAATTGTATATTTCGCTTGCAAGAAGTAGAATTGACTATGCCAGTTTTGTTTACGATAGTGCGGCAAAGACCCATCTTCTTAAATTGGATAGAGTACAGAATATAGCAATGCGTGTTGTGGGAGGGTTCATTAGAACGACTCCCATTCATGTATTGCAAAATGAGTTATGCTTACCCCCTCTACCTTCGTAGAGAATATCTAGCTACCAAATATTGTCTCAAATCACAATCATGGGCAAGTAATGTAACAGTAGATCTAATTAAAGTTTTGACAAGCGTTAGTAATTCAGCATACTTTCGTAGGAATAGAAGTTCTTTAATGTTTATAATAATACTAAAAAAGAGATAGTTAACACCTGTAATCCTTTATATATGTAAACCTTAGATACTTGGGTTTCAAATTTAAACATGGACTTTATTCACACAACCGTAGACAGTATAGTAAAGCCTAAAAATAAATATGATAATAATGTTCTTAGATGCAATACCTTGCATATGATAAATAATAAATATGATGGATGGCAAAAAATATATACCGATGGATCTAAAACAAAAGATGGTAGTGGCGCAGCTTCTTACGATCCCGGCAGAAATGTTAAAGAACGCTATCAACTTGATCATCACTCGTACAACTGTATAATGTCAATAGAACTATTCGCAATATCTGAGGCACTCTCTTATATCAGCAGTGTGGGATTTAAGAAAGCAATTATTATGTCTGACAGCAGAAGTGCTTTGCAGCATGTGGCTCGATGCGCCTCTGGTCACAGAGGCACATCGATTGCCTACAAAAAATTAAATAAAATCCTAGCACTGCAATCTGAGGGAGTGACTCTCGGACTACAGTGGATCCCATCTCACATTGGGATTAGTGGTAATGAGGTGGCTGACTCTTTCGCCCGTACGGTACGGAAGTTTTGATAAAACCTGAATATTCAGTTATCCTGCACCACCATAAGATCAGAATTAAATCAAAATGGAAGGAGTACTTTGATGTTGCTTCTCGGGAGAGAGGAATATGGTATAGAACTATTCAGAGTGAGCCTCCTCATATACCATGGTTTGTTAATTGTAATTTGAAGAGGCAATACATTGTAATCGCTCATCGATTGCGCTCTGGGCATATGCCATAGTAAGCGTTCAAGTTCCTTATGAAATTGGTTGAAAACCCAAACTGCGACACATGTAATATTAAGGAGGATGTCTACCATCTGCTTATGGAGTGCGCCCGGAGCGCAATGATGAGAGAAGACTTAAAACAGTTTGTGGATGTTAATTGGCTTGATGTGGGCCTGTTTCAGGGCGTGTTGGCGGCTCCGACATCGGATGCGGCTAACATGCTCTACAGGTCCATATTAGGGCTGGTTAATCAAGATATGGTGTAGAGTCCGTTAGTCGGAGGACATTATGGAACCGACATGGTCGGATACCGATAAAGGATCCTTAAAAAATAGAATTAAAAAAAAAAACTTAGTTCGTTAGTTAAAAACTATCTCAAGTTTTGCTTTTGTTTTTAAACTTACATTGTGTATATCCAAAGGTGCCTCCAAAGAAACCTTTCGTGGAAACTCTATCGGACGCGATGTGGTTAGCAGTAAACCACCTACAAGAAACGGACGATAGCTTTGATGGTCTAGCTGAAGATTGCCTACGGAAAATACCCATACATCTAGGGTCTTTTAGTGTGGTATGTGATGATTTAGTTAGGTCTTAGAACATCTTACAGCTTTGGATCGTATTGTGTAGCTAACGAAGAAACCGAACGGATATGAAAGATTATGAAGAAGAGTACCTATCTAGAAGTAATTTCACTATGTATCCTAATTTTACTTACTACTTTTGTCGGTATAAATGTTACATTTTTGAAAGAGAGGTAATCTTGCTTACCTATATTACGCCTGTACGATTTTGAAGGTACTCAAAACCTGAATCAAAATGCATTTATTTTTCAGCTTAAAATGTAAAATAGGTATGCTTGGATTTCCGTCATGTTAGTCTTTTGCACGAACCAAACCATGACCATATGATCACACAAGTAATAAAAATCATTTCAATATCCCCGACCTGGATAGAACCCGAGAGGCACGGTAAAAGCTTTTACCGGACTGCAAACTAAAAAAGAATATACCTAAGTGAATCTGTCCGTGCTCTGTCACATTAGGCTGTTTGCGAATACAGTATGCTCCTACCGTATGCTCTTCATTCAGACACAAAATTGACAGACTCCAGATTTTTAAGTGCCCGCTCTAGTGAAACTTTGGCGGTGCGTGTTCATGCATGCATGCGTCCTAAATGGCGACCAAATATCTACAGCGATGCGGAGAGTGCCCACGTCTAGTTTGAAAACTCGAGAAAAGTTTATTGTACAGACAGAAGTATGAACAAAAACCAATTTATGGTTAAAAGCAGCGATTTTTCTACTTTTTGAGCAAGAATTAACGCAAACACTTATTTCTAAACTTGTGTTGCCCAAAACTTGGTCTACAGCGCTATAATCTACGTCAAAATGTAATTATTGTAGACAAATCAATTTCTCGGGAAAGGATTTATAATATATACCTTATTTCGATTGGATAACTATTAAATTCAATTAATAATTTTTATACCCTCTACCGCGCCGTGCTCCAGTTTGCACAGACCATAATGTGCTGCTTGCGATCAAACCGCGTGCATGCTCAAACCACTTTTTGCACACACCGCAAAATGCTTTCTCAAACAGAATTTACCCTTACTGTCTACTTTTAGGACATTCACGTAAACAAAAAGGAGAAAACACCAGCAAAAATAAACTGGGACGCAAAATTATCTACGTTTGAAAAGTTGATGATAATAAAAAGTCTGAAGGAAGAAAAGCTGGTGTTCGCGATCGCTCAATACGTCAGCACTAGCCTCGGCTCGGTGTTTATCGAGAGCCCTACGGTGCAGCTCAATACATTGTAAGTATTTGTTTGACGTACAAAGCAAGTTGGTTTAACGTTACAATATCGTGAAAATCGGCTCTCAATTTCAGGGTGTTATCGACGTTTACGATAATACGAGTATACCGATATACATACGTTCTTACGGCCGTGCATCAATGGATTTTTCATTTTAAATAAATATATGTGCATTATCACGTGCTTAAAACGGTGAAGGAAAACATCGTGACGAAACCAGTTAGCATTTTTATAAGGCTTGCAACGTATGAAATGCTAATTACTGCAAAATTTGGACATGTGGAAAATGTAATGTTTGGACGTGCCTTTAACTACCTGCTTTAGACATTTATAAAGATCTGAGAGGAGATCTACTGTACTTATAACAGTCGTGTTGTTATTTCATTTGATTAATTCATAGGGCAATTATTTTACTATTAAATTATTAACACGTTGAGACATTCCAGGTACGCGGACACAACTTGTATAATTCCTCTTGTGTTCGTTTTGAGCACTGGCTCCGATCCGTTTGGTGCATTCCAAAAGTTTGCCACTGAAATGGGTGTGCGAGACAAAGTGCGCTCAATATCGTTGGGCCAGGGACAGGGACCCGTGGCCGAAAAGATGATCAATGCAGCCAGACCTAAGGGGGACTGGATATTTTTGCAAGTTAGAAAAGTTTGGAACTATTATATGCTTCGAATCGGTTTCTTTCACGCAATTTGTATTCTTCTTTAAACTAATTAATTTCCCTACGTCCGCGTACGAAACCAGAGGTTCGTAAACAGTTTTGGTAGAAGCAAAATTCATCTTTATGCGATACTCGTTACTAAAGAATACGTTTTTATTCTTTACAAGATATCGACTTTTTAATTCGCAACTACACGGCCGAAGGGTTTATTTTTAAGTTTTATTCATTTTTTAGAATTGTCACTTGGCAGCGTCTTGGATGCTGAATTTGGAGCTTATAGTGGCTAATCTAGGAAGTGAACTGGGCATGCCTCATCCGGACTTCCGACTTTATCTTAGCTCCATGCCTACTGCCAAATTTCCAGTCTCAGTACTACAAAACTCAGTGAAAGTCACAAACGAACCTCCCAAAGGACTGAAAGCGAATGTGAAAAGAGCGCTCATTGAAATGGAAGATGATTTTTTCGAAAATCACAGTAAGTTACAAAGACTTGGACAGTTTTGTACTTGTATTTACGAAGTGACTTCGTAAATACAAGATAATCAAGGGGAAAAACGCAAATCGTTAATTTGTAGATAACACATATTTTTAAATTTGAATAACGTTTGACACCAAATTTTCGTGATGAACCATCGACATACAAGTTTGTATGGAACCCTCGGTGCATAAGCCTCGCACTTGTCCGGCTTTTTAAGGGCGTGGTGTGTATGCCGTGGTAGACGCATTCATCTTTTGGACAGACTCTAGACCTCTTAGCTCGCTGGATTTCAATTATACTATTAGTCATTAAGAAACTTCTTCGTGCGTAAGAGTTTGTTAATGAGAACGTCTGCTAAGAAGAAGCTAATGAGATCTTCTACTAAAGAGAAGTTACATTAACTAGCTATACACAAACTATCCTGTAGATAGACCGAGATTAGTTGGTACGTATTCTACTTTCGAAATGCGGATTAGTCGGAATGAAATCAAAACTTTTGAAACAGGATTTCACTTTTGGTTAAGTTTACGTTGTCTCAATAGAAAAATGTGATCTGTGGCGTGAGCACGAACTACATACTATCGTATCGACAACGTCTCGTCCAAATGTCAAAACTAAATAATAAATGTTAACACATAAACACTTTTTGTGTAGTAAAAGTGTCAGTTTTGTCATTTGGACGATACGTTGTCGATACGATAGTGGTTCATGCTAACCTCCGTGTCATTAATCAAGAAACAATTACTTGTACCTACAATTATTTTATTATATTTGTAAGAAAGCCTGTACGAGTCGTGAGGGTGTAAATAAGTTCATACAAAAATGTTATACTATCAGTTTGCTCAGATCATTTGCCCAGAACCGAAACAGTTTTACGTAATGTGTCCAAATGATCACGACATAATTAAAGTAAATGATAGAAAATTATACAGAACCACAATATGGTAGAAAATTGTAGTATGCTTCTCTAACAAAAATCTTTTTCTAAACCACAGAGCATAAAATATAAAAATAAATAGGATCACGACTGTAATCCCCAAGTACGGTAGACATCCTCTCAGATCTCCAGACGCTTAGATCCTTTGAAGATGTCTATTGGGGGTAGTCAGAGGCACGTCCAAACATTATATTTGCCCAAATTTTGCAGTAGTTAGCATTCCATACGTGACAAGTTGCAAGCCCATCGCCGCTTATAAGTACACTAACTGGTTTCCTCACGATGTTTTCCTTCACCGTTGTAAGCACGTTTTTTTGATACGCATATAAATTTTCGAACAGAAAAATTTATAGATGCGCGCCGGGACTCGAACCCACGACTTTCAGATTGAAAGTCGAGGTATAACCCACTCTGCCAACACGGCTTTCGAGGTACAACCCACTCGGAGCACACCACAGAGCAGGTATCGCAAAATACATTGCTGCAAAAATAAACCCCTATGTACGTGCCTTTTCGGACACTTACCGGGTGCTTATAAAGGCGTGTAGTGCCCCATTCACTTCTCGCCTCTCAACACATCTCTCATCTCTCGTAAAATCCTCAAGTAGGCCAACTCATTCACTCGTAGAATTAAAACTATCGAGGTTGTTAATCATCTTATATATAAAATTGCTGTTCGTTAGTCTCGCTAAAACTCAAAAACGGCTCGACCGATTTGTATATATATTTTTTTGTTTTGTTCGTTTCAATACAGGGTTGGTTTAAATATAAATAAAAATAAGATAAGTTGCCTGGAAATTGTAAAGTTCCCTATTCCTATAGAAATAAGGCTAATTAAGGTGATAAGTAAAATTTTTGACTTTTTGTGTGGGCTGAGTCTACCCGGATAAGACGGAAAAAGTGATAAAACTGCATTATCTCGAAAACCATCAATTTTAAAAGAAACTGTCTGTAATTTATTTAGCTAGTAAGATTATCTAACGAATTATATAAAAATTACCTGTTTAGCTATTCATAGTTTTGATTAAAAACGAAACTAGTGTTTTTGAAGAACCAACTTTGGAAAAGAAATCTATCGAGAAAAGTTTCACCAATCGTGATTCTATCTGTAATTTATCTAGATTATATCTCTAAGTTATATTTGTCATAAAAAACAAAACTGTATGTTTTGCGGTTATTGAGATAAAACGATTCTGCATTCATCAAACACATTAATTACTCGACTTAACAAGTTATTTTCTTGTATTGCTAACGTTTCGAGACAATTCAGATACTATTCATCATGAGCACCGCGATCGCGATCAACGGTAGCAGATCAAGCAATACAAGAAAATAACGTGGTAATAAGCCGTATTTCTATTCATTATTAATTCATTCTTTTTCTCCACCAATATTAGAAACTGTAGCAACTCATACAAAGTTTTCTTGTGATAGTTTTGGGTCAGGACTGGCGCACGATGCTGTTCGGCATTTGTATGTTCCACGCAATAATCCAAGAGCGCAAGAAGTTCGGCCCTCTTGGCTGGAACATTACTTACGAGTTCAACAACAGCGACCGCGAGTGCGCAATGTCCAATTTGCAGATGTTTTGCGAAGACGGACACATTCCGTGGGACGCTCTAGAGTATATTACAAGTCAGTATACTCATCATCTGTTCAGGATTTTTTCTACCTAAAGTATTTTCTACTTAGACTGTAAGAAGTACCAAGGGAGCGTGACCAGCTAGATAACCATGCGTTATGCTTCATCTTAAATTAATATTCATGAATGTATAGCTTCTTGCGTGTCCTAAGGTTATTTCTTCATGTAGGTATTTTATGCTATTTGTAATTATTTACAGCTAAATTATAAACATCTTTGCTTACATCCTTCTGCGCTGTAGGTTGTGGGTTCGATCCCCACCCAGGGCAAATATTTGTGTGATGAACATAGATGTTAGTACTGTGTCTGGGTGTTACTATGTATAATAAGTATGTATTTACAAAAAAAAAGTATTTAAGTATTCTACTAGTTATCTGGTCCCATAGTACAAGCTTTGCTTAGTTTGGGGCTCGATGGCGCTGTGTGTAAAAGTCCGCCAATGTTTATTTTATTTGTCTTTGGAAATACGTTAAAACAGTTTTTCATATTAATGCATCCAACAGGTTCTATAACCTACGGCGGCAGAGTAACAGACATGTGGGATCAGAGGTGCCTGACTACCATCTTAAAGTTATTCTTTGCGCCGCCCACATTGGAAGATGGTTATGCGTATTCCGAGTCCGGGAAATACTTTTGTCCTAGAGCTGAAAAACTGGAGACTTACAAGGAGTATATGGAAACTCTGCCGGTCATTGAGGACCCTGAAGTATTTGGCATGCACGAAAATGCTAATATCGCGTTCGAGGTAATAATAATATAATTTAAATGTTTTTTTCTCTATTACGTTATACTACAAAATGATTTATACAAAGTTCAAAGTTTGTAAGTTAAAGGAATACTTACGAGATTTTTTTAAATCTTTTTTTAGTGAGACGTTACAACCTAAATAGTGTAAGCACCAAAATTCAAACTTCTTTGGGCCTTATAACTTGTATCGAATATAGATAAAAAAAATATGACAGCAATCATAATACCATTATAATATAATAAATGAAATTGGGAACACTATCTGTTACTTATCCACAAGGTGCATTGTTCCTTATGCGAGTTTAGGTGACCTTGACTTCAAAAACCAGTCTTCTCATTTTATTGTGCTACGTCATCAAAACAGAGGAAATTCCGTGTTAGTCAACCTTATTTGCGTTAGTGGTATTGGTCAACTTGCATCGTAACCTTGACCAAATCACACAGCCACTTGATTGGGTTACTCATGAATGACCAGTATTAGAAAGTAGCAGTTTTAACGGAACTTTAAATTAAATAAAAGACTAGTTGCCCGCCCCTGCTTGCGTGTACTTGTAAAGATTATAATAAAATGTTTGATACCTTAGGTACATTATTGCAATTTTCGTAGAGATATCTAATTTTGTTGAAAAGAAAGTATGGCCTATATCAATTGCTGGTAATAAATCAAAGAATTTTAAAATTGGTTCAATAATTTTTTAGCTTATCCATTACAAACATACAATATTTTATCTTTATAATAATAAGTGTAGAAAAGTTGGTAATACAAACGAAATTCACTATCCAGTCACCATTTTATCCCAACAGAACAAAGAGACCACGACTCTTATACAAACGATAGTAGACGTGCAACCTCGTGCTGGTGGTGGCGGTGGCGGCGAAACACCCGACCAGATAGTGTGGCGCATTTGCGACCAAACGCGCAGCTCCGTCCTCAACAAGATCGACAGATCTCAAATCAACCCCGACCTCATGGTACCCGACGACATGGGGCAGCTGAACTCTCTAACGACAGTTTTGCTTCACGAATCTGAAAGATTCAATACTCTTCTTGCGTTGATACATTCATCCCTCAATGAACTGCAGAAAGCCATCAAGGCAAGTATCTACGACTAGTGGAAACCAGATTTCATTCACGTGAAGTTATTTTCGAACACCCCCCTCCACTCCCCTAGAGGTTTAATTTAGGAAATTCCTTTCTTAGTGCACCCCTACACACTAAGGATTACACACTCCAAGTTTAGTTTAGTAAGTTACAGGACCTGTGGTTTAGGCTGTACCTACGTTGATAGATCAGTCAGTCAGTAACGCAAGAGTTTTATGTTTAGATATCTTTTATAACAGACTTCAAAAAGGAGGAGGTTATCAATATTTTTTTTTTTTGTCTGTTTGTTACGCGATTACTCCGGCGTTTGTGGACGAAATTACAAAATTATTTTTTATTTGAAAGCCTATACGTCTGAGGTGGTCCCATTACCACCAAGTCAGCATCTGATGATGGGATCCCAGGGAAATCGGGAGAAACCTTCCAAATTTGGGAGGGGAGGGCCCATATTCCCCCCCCCCCCCCCCCACCCTCGCCTCACTACATTTTTTATTTATAAACATGAAGTCGGTTTTGCTTTTAGTTTTTTAAACGTAATTATTATAGATTTTAAAAACGAGTGCTTTCTTTATCGAAGAAGATGAAGATCTAGTCCAAGCTAAGTCTAGCTCTCACTTTGTCCATATACAGGGTATAGTAGTGATGTCAGAAGAATTTGAGGCAGTTTTCAACGCGTTCTTGAACAACAAAGTGCCGCAAATGTGGCACAAGAAAGGATACAACTCACTCAAATCACTCGGCAGTTGGATACATGATTTGATACTTCGCATTGATTTTGTTGAGGTAATTTATTTTTTAATTTACATGCATGCCATAACTTATATTTTTTTGTAAAGTTATCACTGAAGACGGGAATCATTTTGCTCGAGGTATCTATACCTAAAATTTTACCTACAAATATTACAAGCTATGTACTAAAGTTTATTTTCTTTTGTAGTTTGGTAATTCATCATCTTCCTAACTTCCCACTTAAGTGGGGTCGGCACAACATGTATTTTTCTTTAATTTCCCTTTATAAGCCGTCATCTCATCACTCACTCCTTTATCATCCCTGTTATCTTTCACAGTCCATCCATCTTTTCGTTGGCCTACCTCTACTTCTACATCCATCGACCTTCATACTCAAACGGTAAAGAAAACCATCGTAGAATCATCAGATCATCGGACTGGCCCGATTTTCGTATCGCTTTAGCCTCTGCCCAGCTAGCTCATACGAACTCATGATATTCATCACCTATTCTTGCAGAAATGGCTATTGGAAGGTTTGCAGCCTAGCAGCTGGGTATCAGGTCTGTTCTTCCCTCAAGGCTTGCTCACGGGCTCGCTGCAGTCGTATGCGCGCCGCTACAGAGTGCCTATCGATGCACTCATGTTCGACTTTGAACCTATCCCCATCTTCCTCTCGCAAGATGACGTATACAAGTACAACAAAAGGAAGAATAAGGTAAAACAAAATTAAAACGTAAACTATAAAAATGCCATTTTCAGGACTCATCCATTCTCGTTCTCGCTACGTCCATTGCAATGCGAGATATACACAGATCACAATGTTCGTATCTTAAAATTATTAGAATCGTTATTGGTGAGATTTAATAAGTTAAGCGACCTTCAGCGCGGTCATCAAATGAATGACCGTTAGTGACAAAAGCCGAGTGCATCCGTGCTTCGGAGATCAAGATATATTGTAGGTTCGGCTTTTAAAATAAAAGTCGTTGGACATTACGGTGGCTTATGGGCGGTCTGAAATCTCCGTCGCCAAAGCTGGTCACTATCTCGTACGAATTTACTTAGGTTAGGTACTTTCATTAATAAATAAGTACCTGAATGACAGAGCTTGGCTCTGTATTTCATGCCTGAAAACACGGATAAAACGACGTTTTCTTAACATTAAACCTAGCTAGATCGATTTATCGCCCCCGAAACCCGCAGCATACAAAATTTCATGAAATTCGTTCGAGCCGTTCCGAGATTCAGTTTATAATATAAGTCTATCCTAATCACTACATAGTATAAAGCAATGTCGCTTTCCGCTTCCTGCGTATGTATGTATGTATGTATGTTTGCTTATATCTTTAAAACTACACAACGGATTTTGATGTGGTTTTTTTTAATAGATAGAGTGATTCCGGAGGAATGTTTATATGTATAATACATGCATAATATAGTAGAGAAACACTGATAATTTTAGAGGTTTCTATTGTGATGTCGTAAATAAACAAATTTTTTTTGCGCTTACTTTGCAAATGCTGGCTGAACCCCACGAGATATATCAAAATAATGAACTACAGTATTGTATACCTTAAAAACGTCTACAAAAAAGTCCACGATGGTATTAGAAATGTCTTACGCACAGCGAAGCGGGCACGGGTCAGCTAGTAATATTATAAATGCGAAAGTTTGTGATAAGGCTGCTGTTTGTTCCCTAATCAAAAATAAACGACAAAACGGATTAAGATGAAATTTGCTGTAGTATACTTATAGATAAAAAAATCAGGATAAAAGGGGAAACTTATTATCCGAAAAACAACCCCTAAATTATAAAAAAACGCAAAAAGGATGATTTTGGTATAGATGGCGTTGGTGTGCAACAAATCTGACATCACATACTAAAAACATTTAGTCATCATATACTAATCTTACCTAGGTACCCACGACGAATGGACTAACAAACATGTTGTTTTGTCGCACTCTTTTGTGCTTAGTTACCAAGTGGCCAACAAGCAAAACGCAAATTGCGTCTTTGTGGCGCAATTTGCGTTTTGCTTGTTGGCCACTTAGGCATAACAAGTTATCAATAACCAGACAAATTACTGCACTTGTTGAGCTGATAAGAGATGTACGGGCCATGTATTGTAGATCATGTAAGAAATACTCGAATATTATGCAATATTTCAAATAACCCATTATTTATCTTTATGGATCCGAGTGCTTGGAGATTTGAGAAGATGTCTACCGTAAATTCTGGGGGATTAAAGTCATGATCCTATTTCATTTCATTTTATTTATAACTAGCGACACGCCCCGGCTTCGCACGGGTAGCATGTTATTATACATATAAACCTTCCTCCTGAATCACTCTATCTATTAAAAAAAACCGCATCAAAATCCGTTGTGTAGTTTTAAAGATATAAGCAAACATACATACAGACATACAGACGCGGGAAGCGGAAAGTGACTTTGCTTTATACTATGTAGTGAAAAGGCAGAAAAATATATATTTGGCGGCAGGATGAAGGGGGTCCGAGCGTGTACGGTGAGCTGGAAGTGCCCGAAGACGGCGTCAATATTCACGGCCTCTTCATCGACGCCGGCCGCTGGGACATGGCACAAAACTGCCTCGTCGATGCTATACCGGGTACAAACTTGAAATATTCTAAGAGGGATTTATATAGCTGTATTCTACCTGCCTGCAAAACCCCATTCCGTCCATAACATGACTAGATTTATTTTTTCCAATGAGTTTGATTTATTTGTTGTGGAAAAAATTCACTCATTTAAAATTTATAGGTACTTACTTAATTCAATCAAATTATACCTTTTTACCCCTTTTTCTCTCCCTTCTCCCCACTTAGGAGTTGGACTTTGTAAATTCCTTTCTAAGTAAAATTGATTGATATACCTAATACCTACACTTTTGGAGCGATCTGATAATAGGCTTATATTATAGCTTACATAAACACGCATAGAAATCTAACTAAATTCCTGTGCAAACATGATTAGTCCGATGATGTTTGAAACCTAGTTTAAAATCTAATATTATCATGATTCTTCGTCTCTTGTCTGAAAATAAAAGTCTTAATCAGCTTCATCTTTGTCTTGACTAAAGATCCGAGCTTACGATGAATACTGCGCTAACCAATTTTATGCATTCCTTTAGGTCTGATGAACCCTCCACTTCCCGTGGTGTGGTTCAAGCCCGTTCTAGAATTGCCCAAGCCTGATCCTCGCTATGACGCGCCTCTCTACAAGACGTCCGAACGTGCCGGCACCCTATCAACAACTGGACACAGCACTAACTTTGTCCTGCCAGTCTTACTGCCGGCAAGTCGACCGCCACCTTTCTGGATCATACGCGCAACGGCATTACTCACGCAGATCACCGACTAGGGTTTCTTAATTTGAGGCCAGTTAGTATTCTCATAAACGGCGATGGGCTAGCAATTTGTCACGTTTGGAGTGCTACTACAAAATATAGGCACGTCCCGATTGTAAAATTTTACTCAAGCTTAGATACAACACAATAAGTAGCCTTATGTATTTCTTTCGTAGGTACTCAAACAGCTGGCTGCCCGTTCTTAAGTCGGAAACACACTTACGTGTCGTGTCGTGGCGCGACACGCCACTAGCTAATCGCTTTCATACATTTAGTATGGTTAGAGACATATTTGGGTGTCGTGTCGTGTCGCAAACGCTATCTTGCGATTGGCTAGTGGCGCGACACGCCACGCCACGACACGTAAGTGTGTTTCCGGCATTATGCCTGTAGTGTTCTCTCCTACTCGTGTTCCGTTAGTAGGTAGGTATAGCTAAAATGCCAAATATAAACAAAAAGTACCATTGTTGCTTTTGCTAATCGTAGTCGTGACAGAGAAAAATAAATGAAAGCATCGACAGTATTTTAAAGTATTTTTTTGTAATTACCTACCTGTTTTATGTTGGTTTTAGCTGATATTAGTCTAGCATATTTATAATTACACACTTTATTCTTTTTATTATCCATACCAAGGTTAGTAGGTACCTATGATTTTTTTGACATAAGGAGTAGTACCTTACAGCTGATTAATTAAGTTCGAACTCGAAACAGCGGATTTTAGCCTAGTGTTTTTCCACTCTCTGAAAATATTTGAATTTCCAATTTTGTGCTACAACTACGCTGTCACCGATGAGGCGAATGGCCTTTTGCGATACCTATATTACCTATAGGTACTTACCCGTTTACCTAATAATAATAAGCGCAAGGCATTGGACCGGGTAGTAAGGACACTTTTCTAAGGCACATTAACACGTTCCCTGTCCCAAACAAAAATGCAAAATTGAATGACAAGTCCAACATACTTTTTGCAAAATACTGTTATTAAGTTAAGAGAGTAATAAAAAAAAATAAAAAAAAAAAAAAAAGTACAAGTAAAACCGGAAGTAGGTATTACTACCCTGAAACACATATGGCTCAGGAGCGTAGAGAGTAATTTTTGTTTCTGCACTTTCATGACCATAAGTGGTTCAGGGAAGTTTATAGTGGTTTTTATAAATATTTATTGATTTTTTACACTTTATATGTACAAATTATACATTTATACAACTTATGGTAATACCTACTAGCGACGCTAGCATGCAAATGTCTTCTGGGTACCGCCCAATATCGAAGCCGACAATAGTGCTTTTTTACTATGATAGAAAGAAGGGCATAGATCTATCGGACCAGCTTTCAAGCTATTACGACCCTAAAAGAAAATCTCTAGCGTGGTATAAGAAGATTGCTGTGGATGTTTTGATTTGTGCGTCGATTACAAACGCCACGCTATTGTATCAAAAACTACACCCAACTGCAAACAGAAAATCTCGCAAAACGATATTACAGGCGCAGCAAGAGATTATCAGGGAGTTCTTGCTATTGGACAATTCATCAGATACGAATGCCAACACACTGAGTAGTCCAAGACCGTCTACTAGTTCGATCACAAATAAACATTTTCTATCAAAAATTCAGCGAAAAGAGGACAATAAAATTATCCGAAAACGTTGTAATGGATGCTACGAAGACTTGCGAAAAGATGGTACAAGCTGGGAAACTGCTGCTAAACAAGTCAAACGCGTAGATACCGAGTGTTTGCAATGCAAAAAAACCTTTTGTTTGCCATGTTTCAAAAACAAACATAATTAGTTAGAAACAGTGTAATTTCGTAAAAAATAAAGATATTTTTCCGTACGTCTTGGCGTTTTTCTTTACTATATGATCGTCTTAGCACGTCCCAAGCATATTTAGTACAGTACCAGCGCGTCCCGTAGAAATAATCGCTATAGAAGTTGTATGTGTCCCCTGACACACATATGGCTCAGGAACGTATTAGTGCTTTCCAAGCGCAAGTTTCCTGAGCCATATGTGGTTCAGCGGACAGGGAACGTGTTAACTACCTACTCTTAAAAGTTCATTAATCAGTACGTAAGCTTTTATGGTGACACCCTGAACCTATCTACTTGGGTATATACCTACCTACCTATTCCATAAAAGCATAATTTGCTCTACCTATGTATAATTTATGACCAGTTTTGCCATGACTTTGATTTGTGATGCGCTTTGAATTTAATGTTTAATCTGAATTTTATAATCGTACTTAGGTTTTCTCAAATGTTATGTGGGTAGGATAATAAAGGATAATAAAAAAAAGACATTGATTTATTTATTTTATTTAGATGTAGGTAACATTAACTTACATTTTAACTCGATTACATGGGTTAATTTTAAGATCTAAAAACGAATACAATAATCCATTAAGCATATAACTTAGACATATATATGTACGTATGATGTACTTACTACAAAAACATAAATAGATACACGAAAAAATACTTGTTAGATAGGTAATTAGATTTGCTATTCAAATTGTATACTACTTCTATTAAAGTGATTAAATATATTGTTTGCAGAAACCGTTCACCAAAAGATTCAGGAAATCTGTCACTGAGAATCGGTAGGTAGGTTTAATTAGAGTTGCAACTAACCCTATGAAATGCATTAACTATGACTAAGTTTGACTCTGGCTAAAACCAAAGCTCGGCAAAAAACACAATGTAAAATGTCACAGCAGTCATTGCGGCTGTAACTTTTTACTTGCGTTTGTTTAATATCAGAAGACGTGTCTCGGATCCCATGCATATTTCACCTGATCGGCATTTGCGTTGATGTTGTCAATCAAGTTGACTTCTACACCGCTCAAAGAGAAGTTAAGGTTGAAGTTCTCGGTTATATGCAAAGAATTAGTAGATTTCGGAATCACGGCAACTCCCTTCTGGAGGGACCAGGTGAGAAGCACCTGGGAGGAGCTAACGGAGTGATCGTTAGCTATTTCCTTCAACACTTGATTTTTCAAGAGGGCTTCGCTGTTGTCGGTTCCGCCCAGGGAGTGGTATCCCTGCAATTGTATGCAGTTCTTGTTGCAGTACTCTAGAAGTTGTTCGTCGTAGTAACGAGGGTGCCACTCCACCTATTACAAAATAAAAAAAATGGTATTAAAACACATTGGTATTTGGGTTGTAGGTAAATATGTTATTCTGTTTTTTTTTTATAAGCACCTGATTAACTACAGGAATATCGCTGTGATATTCGACGAGTAATTGTTCGAGGTGCGATTTGGTGAAGTTTGAGACACCGATCGAGTTGACACGCCCCGTATCGTAAAGCTCGGCCATGGCGCTCCAAGCGTTATGACGCTGTGCCTTATTCCTTTTATCCTTGGGATCCAGTTTGGCAGCGCCGGGGAAATGAATCAAGTACAAGTCCGGTGAGAATCCCAAGTTCGCCTCGGACTTCGAAAAGGCGTCCAAAACGCGTTTCTTGCTGCCGTGGTCAGCATTGCCTATAAGCATTAAAAGTATCATAAAATCAAAATCTCAAAGATCATTCAATTAGACTCACAAGAATTATATCTTACTCAATTTGGATGCGACAAATACATCATCCCTAGTTAGGTCGTATTTAGGAAGAAACCTTTCGAGCGCTTCGCCAATGTACTGCTCGTTGCCATACACAGCGGCCGTATCTGTAGGAAATAAAAAAAATAATAATTGCTTTTAAAAATTGCTAGGTATTATATGGAACCGTACACACAAATCTTACCAAAAGAGCGATAACCAACGCCCAAGGCGGAGTCCACCACCAGAAAAATGGTATCTTTATCCTTGATACGGAAGGTGCCCACTAAAAAAGAAAAAAAAATACAAAATATAATTAAATAATTATATATATTTTTATTTTCTCAGACATATACTTAGTGGTATACATAAGTGGTGCTTAATTTAACTTACATCCTATTGCCGGCAAAGTGTTTCCATTGTGTAGATTGAAGGCCTCCCAGAAGGGCTTGGGTGGCGCGTTCGAGGACGCCATGTCCCTATAACAAAATACATAATTATTTAGAAAAAATCTAAGATCATGTTTCTCAGAATACAGACTGCCAAGTCTGATTCTACTTTTTCTATAAAAGGTTGCGAAGAAGATACACTTTTTATTCAGGTAGGTACCTACCTACCACGCCAGCTAGCAAAACCTAGTTTTTCATAATAAATAGTGCGTCTAATGAGTAGGCATGAAGAGCACTCCCCCTAAACGTATCTCACTTCGAAACCTCGTCGTTATGTCCACATTAAAAGAATTAATCAAATATAAATAACAACCAGCAGAAACGGATTTTACCTACGAACAATTATTAACAGTCTGAAACTACGACTCGGTAAACAACGCGACGCTTAAGTCAAAATTTAAATAACTTTCCCGACGAATAATTTTCAGAAAGCTGTAGGCCTAGCTAGACCTACATAACATTGTAGGTAGTGGGTACAATTCCATCCACCACATTTTTTTTTTTTTTTTTTTTTTTTGCGGATTACAAATACTTACCTGACTGTTGTATTTTTATTATTTGTATTCGTAAAACGATAAACTGATTTTGCAGAAATCAATTATAATTGAAACCTAATGCTACACACAATCAGAGGAGGCGACCTGATTTGCGAAAAGTGACCAATTAGTTGAAAAAATATAAATGGGTTGAAAATAAAGGTCTGAAAGCTGTTGTTTATTCTACTATAACTGCGTCTAGTAGGTAGGTAGGTACCTACCTAAAATAATTATAATCGTAGTCACCGATATAATCAATATTATAATTATATAAAAAGCATTTTCAGTTTAATTTTGATAATAAAATATTGAATGAATTCACAAACTTTAATTCTTATATTAATCTAAAATGTTTTAACTACAATAATACTTCGTATAGACATTTTCATAATGTAGTTCACAAAGTCAGGATTCCACACCAAGATATATATCGTACTAGCTGACCCGTGCCCGCTTCGCTGGGGGACAGATAGTTTCACATCTGGCATTCACACATTTACATCTTAAAAATAAATTATAGCCTATATGTTTCCGAGGACTAATAGCTAGGTACATAACAAAAAAAGTTTCATCAATATCCGTCCAGTAGTTTTTGCGTGAAAGTCGGACAATAGACAGACAGACAGATAGACAAAAATTTCATAATGTTTTTTTTTTTTTTGCTTGTGTTACTTGTCTAAAGGCCCTTAGGAGTATTTTTTTTAGTTTTTATTCAATGTACAGAATTGAACTCTTCTATAGTTTTATTATAGGTAATGTATAGATTATTACATTACAATTTAAAAAAAAAGCCCGCGTCTGTTGCCTGTATGTACGACTTTTTAATTTAGGTATCTTTCTAAAATAAAAACCTTGAAAACTTACCTTGTTGTAAAGTTTTCAAACTTTACCAGGAACTGGCATCAATAGGAGAATAAAAGTTGGTACTTTTCACTTAGCTATTCACAATATTAACAGAATAAACTTATATATTTATTTATTTAGAACTGATGCCGGTAACTGTAAAGCCCCAACTTTTGACGAGAAACACTGAGCAAGACTAGCCTCTGTCCGACTGCGATGCGATGCGATCTTCGCTGCTGCCGACTGACTGGCCTGCTTGCCCCCTTCCCGATTTGCTTTGCTTTGCTGTGGTTGGTTAGTTGGTTGGTGGTGTGGTGGGGATCAGATTTGTTTCGTTCCTTGCTCGTTGACTTACGTTACATCAGAATCTGTCACTGTCACCCTACACTATAACCAGATCTCACAGATCTGAGGTGTTGCTAGATCAAAAAGACTTGGTTATGATTATGACAACGCAGAAGAACCGACTGAACAGAGCATTGCGAAAAAAGAAAAGAAAAGGATAGAAAACCGCTAAATTTAACAATACTAATCTTTAGAACACAATTGATAGGCAACTGACGTAGGTACTTATCCTTTATGTTGTATAGGGTAGGTAGTTTTGTGGAACGTAAGATATATTTTCTCCTATTATTGGAAATGGAGATGAAATAATTATCTACGTCAGGAATTTTGATATCGTCTTTTATTTGCCTATTACCTGCTTTGACTGATTTGTTTTTGATAAATAAGCAACGGCGTGATTGAGAAACATACTAAATATGTATTCGAACATCTTGTTTAGTTAATAATATAATTTACTCCACACTAAAAACGAAATGATATATAATTTTTTTATTATTGCTACATACCTTAATTAGTCAAATATCCTCTTTAGCTTATTTTTGACAATTCCCTTTTCCCAAATTAGTCGTTCCAGTAGTACGTACCTACCTACCTAGGTACACCTACGTCTACGCTATATTGGTTCATGAGTTTGTTAGCCAAAATTGTACAAAGTTATCTAGTTCTGTTCAAAATGCATTATTGCTATTTTTTAAATATTTTATTTATATAATTTTATTATATTTATATAATTAGGTATTGTTAAAATTGCATGTAAAAAAAAACTTATCTACCTACAATGATAGGATAGGATATATTGTAGGAGGAAGGTCCGACGGACGGATCAGGCAGGACGTAAAGTAGGAATTGTAGGAAGGCTACCTGCCTTCCTACAATTCCAACGACAATTATAACGACATAGTATTTTTGTTTTTCCCTTAGTCAAATTCCAAAATATATCAGGGTAAAATAAACTTGATGAGATGAGAGTAGATGGATGTAACCTAAGATGCTACTATTAATAATGGAACTGCTGGGCTTATTTCATGTCTTTGTTTCCAGTTTGAGCATGGCAAACTCGAGTTTATTTCCACTGATATTCCTATGGATTCATGGTTCTATATTTTTTTGTTTACTCAAAAGGCATGCTTTGGGCCATACTAATCTATATATCTTAATCTTAATATATATAAATCTCCTGTCACGATGTTTGTCCGCGATGGATTCCTAAACTACATAACCGATTTTAAATTAAATTGGCACACCGTGAGCAGTCTGGTCCAACTTGAGATATAGGATAGCTTAGATCTTTAATTATAGTCGCAATTTTATTTTATTGCAAACTGTTGACACAGCAACGCGTGGCCGAGTCTGCTAGTATCACTACATAGTATAAACTAAAGCAAAGTCGCTTTCCGCTTCCCGCGTCTGTATGTATGTTTGCTTATATCTTTAAAACTACACAACGGATTTTGATGCGGTTTTTTTAATAGATAGAGTGATTCAGGAGGAAGGTTTATATGTATAATAACATGCTACCCGTGCGAAGCCGGGGCGGGTCGCTAGTATTATATAAATCAATTGCTGTTCGTTAGTCTCGCTAAAACTCGAGAACGGCTGAACGGATTTATCTTATCTTGGTCTTGAAATGTTCGTGGAGGTCTAGGGAAGGTTTACAAGGTGAGAAAAATTCGAATAATTGCCGGGAAAACCCTAAAAACAGCCCTTTTCTTTTTCCCATACAAAAGTTTTCTAACTAAAACAAGAGTCAATTTGAGCTTTATTAGGTTTGATAATACGGGAACAGGAACGGGAACGGGAACTTAAGACAACATTTGTTAATTCTAAAGCGATAGCGAAGT
The DNA here is from genome assembly GCA_912999785.1 of Hydriomena furcata. NCBI lineage: Eukaryota > Metazoa > Arthropoda > Insecta > Lepidoptera > Geometridae > Hydriomena > Hydriomena furcata. The sequence goes on from OU538821.1 coordinate 11,443,683, forward strand.
TCGCGGGGTCAGCTTGTTAATAATATTTATTTGTTTGAAGAAATGAAATCATAAAAATGTTGCCATCTCTGATCTGCTTTATTTATATTTCGCCGATCTTTCTGCACTACCTATGCAGATTTTCATTGTCCTAATCAGAAAAAAAGATAAAACTCAACTCAAAAAAAATAAATATTCCTATTCCATAAACAAAAGTTCGGTTTACCAATGACAAAGGTTGAAAGGTAGCCTGCCTGCCTACTACATTTGACTCGTCTCTTGGTTAAGGCACTACCATGCCCCAGATTTTGGATTGGATAGATTATAATGCAGCTTGCCAGAATAGTAACTGTAGATTTACGTTCTACAATTACTATTTGGTTGAGCAGATTATATAATATTTTGTATGTAAGACAAACTTTGTGGTATCATTTATATTTTAATAATAAATTAAACTAATCCTATGAACAATGCCATGTTTTGTTAACGTAAATAGAACAAAATAATAGGGCCACAGATACTACTTTTGTTTATCAACAGATTTATTTAATTTTAAATTGAACAAAATATGTAGTAAAACAGAAGAAATTTCGAATAATTAAATCGAGCTCTGAGTGGAGGCGACATACGATCGCAAATGATTTTTACATTATGCTAAGTTTACGGCGGGCGATCGGAGAAGCATGCGTTAAGTATAATAAGATATTCTGATGCAAGCCAAGTGCGCGCATCCCCCGAGAGCGACGTCCTCCTCCATACATACACACAATATCATATACAATACATTACCTTTATAGACCTGCTCTGCATCTCAACTCAACACCTAAACCACACAATAAAATTAATCGTACACAGCATGCACTCCTAACTATATTTATAAATTATGATCTCCACACAGAGCTGAATGAACATTTATTTGTGAAATTGAATGAATATCACAGTAATTCTGTAAATCGATTTAATTTTTACTTGCATAGCTTGATTTACCCTGACTTTCGTTAGCAAGAGTTACGAAAGTTAAGGATGTCAAAAAAATACACATTAAAAATATTGGACAACAATTATAAATAATCCTGACTTTATGGTACAATATTTGCAAATCTTGTTGAGTCCTGGCAGACCAGTAGTCACTGGATGGTTTAACTTAATCACAGATTGAGCCCTGCATTCATCAAATTAATGTCACACTCACAAACTGTTACTCACAATTATGTTCTATTATATGTATAACAATTATCATAAATATGAAAATCCAATTTATAAAACTCACAAAGACAATGAACCAATTAAAATACGTAAATATACCGTAAGAGGTACAGTCTGCCTCTATTAATTGAATACCCTCAAATATCTGTGTGAAGTGATTACAACACCTACGTGTCAGAATTGCATAACAAATGACTAAAGTTATCCTCAGAGAAGTGAACAGTGAACAGGTTCTCGGGAATTAACAGTGTTTTTATATCCTTGGCATTACAAAGCTTCATTATTTATTTAGTAAATATTATTACAGATTATACAATTTCTGAATAGAACCAACTAATAAGCTACATGTGTTTCAGGTTCCTACTGTTTATATATACCACCTGCTTGTAAGTTAACCAAGTCCACATACAACGATTGATTGGTTGTAAGAGCCGACACCGGCCAACTGCACGCCGAGTGATCACTATAACTTACAAATCCACAAAATCACTTAAAACTATACAACTAAATTTGCTAGGAAAGTATTAAGACAATATTACTATTTACTTTACAATAAACACATTACAAAAACACTGTAGCCTTACACTGTAAAAAAAACATAGTTTTGACTCAGTTAATACAATTATATTCTTTTTTACTGATTAATCATATTACACAGAAGTTAACAAGTAACAAAATAGAAAAGTTAAAGTGGCCCACGAGTTCAAAGTTTAGCTAGTGCAGCGAGTGTCCCTAATGGAACTTAAATTATCATCATCTCCTTATCACACATCATGTGAGGTCGGAATAACATGTAGAAAAATATGTTAATGGAACCTAAATAATTAGAAAAAATTGCATTTGACTTGGCTGAGCAGTTTAAAAGCTAAGAGGTAACAGACAAACACACAAAATAATTATTATTCCTTGGAAACATTATACTGACTCTGTTCTGTCGTGGGCAAGAGAAATATATATTACCAGCATTGTTAATGAAATCTATGTTTAAAGTCATAATTATGGTGTAACGACAATACATCAATACTGCACTGAATCACACATCCTCACCATCTTACAATGACAATATCCATGTTATGTAAGTGAAAACAATAAAAAAGTTACATTAAAAATGATGCAAGTCCATCTATTATTAAAGTTACAAACTGCGCCGATTCTTATTTATTTAACATCAAAATCACACAACACAAATAGTAGTCAATCTAAATTACATAGAAAGAGAACGGAATGAAGTTTTTTTGTGGTGCAGTAGAGTGGGGGAGAGAGGTGAGTGTGTTGGGAACACGTCCCTTGGGCTGGAGGGAGAGGCGGGCGGCGCAGGGGATTCGCGGCGCCCGTGGGGGGCGAGTAGCGGGGTCCGACCCGCCCCCCACCACAACTCCTATTCATCCGACATGAACGAGTTCTGCGACTTGAGCTCCTCCAACCGCGAGATCTGCTGCCGCAGGTACATTATTCTGTTGGAAAATTTTCACATTCATTTGACACTTGATAAAGTCTATGTACACATTTTTTTCTAAGAAAATGTTAGCATGACATGGGTACGAAAGGAGTGAGTGATGAGGTGATAACTGATAGAGGGAAATGAATGAAAAATACATGTTGTGCCGACCCAACTTAAGTGGAATAAGGGGAGGAAGATGTCAAGACCCATGACGGTGGAAGGTGGGTGAGGATGCGAAACTAACTAATGAACATTGCAGTAACATACTTCTGCTCCTGCAAGGTGGCCTGTATTTCCGTCTGGCGCACGACGGAACGCGAACACTTCAGCTCAGCGGACACCCGCGTGCACTGCAAGCATCCCAGCTGGTATGCCTCTTCTGTGAATTTGTTGGCCTGGAATATTACAAAAAACAATTTGATTAAACTATTATTAAAATGTTTTACTAGTAATTGTTGCTAGTCTCGGTAATAGTAATGAAAATTGGAAAAATAAAGTCTAGGAAGTCGGCTAACGCCATTGTTCTGATCCCAAAGCAGGGCTGCCAACTGAAGTAATACGCGCGTGTTAGGTTGCGCAAGACATTCTGAAAGATACAATCATATGCCCAGACCTCGAGTCTGATAGAATGTGCAACTCTTTATTTCGGTCGGCGCGCACGAAGTTCTGCAGCGGAGCTTTTGCGCGTGCTGGACAGTGTTAGTTAACTAAGAGATAAGACCAACCTGCTTTTCTAGGATGTCAGCAGGCCAGCCGGTAACATGCGCGGTGAGGTCAGCGCGAACGTAATTTTGCAATGACGGCGTCAGCATCGGCGCCGCGTGCTGGAGAGTTCCGCCCACCACTGACGAGTAGCTCCCAAGGCATTCCACTGCAAGATAAATATTAATTACTAGTTGACCCAGCCAACTTCGTAACGCCTTAGAATTAACTAATGTAAGTGTTAATTTCCTGTACAACTGGTAGCCCGTTCCGAAATAATTAAAATTATTCATCAATCCTTTGTAAGTTTCTAAACGTACCCAAGAATATAGGAACAAATTGTATAGATAAAGAAAAATGTTGTTTTTATTATTTTCCTCTTATTTATTCCTTATTTTCTTACCGTTTAAACCTTCCCTGAACTTCAACAAATATTTTAAACAAAATTAACCGAATCCGTCCAGCCGTTTCGAATTTAAGCGAGACTAACGAAAAACAATTCATTTTTATATATAAAAAGGAAGATTGCTGTTGTTATTATCATGGAAGCCGCGGGCGGATTTTAGTTTATAATAGTATGAAGAGTTACTCTTGCGAGGCAGCGCCGCGTCGAGGTGCAGTGGCGGCGCGTGGGGATCCGTGTTCTCCGAGTGCGTGGGGGTTGGGGGTCCGGCGTCACGGCGCGGAGACTCGCCCGCCGGGGCCTCGGAAAGAGTGGGCGTAGCGCCGCCATTGTTAGCGCTCGTCGTCGCCACGCACGGCGCTGCGCATGCGACTAGGCGAGGCAGTGCCGCCGCTAACAGCGAACCGGTCTGTAGATAATAATAAAAGTTCATAACTACTGCAAAATGTGGATGTCGTGACAGCGTAATGTTTGAACGTGCCTCTGACTACCTTATTTAGACATCTTCAAGGATCTAAGCGCCTCTAGATCTGCGGTATGAAATATACTTTACGACCTGTTCTCAGACCTACCGATATATACACAATTTTTTTTATAAAAATCGGTCAATCCGTTTTTGAGGAGTTTGGTTACAAACACTGTGACGCTATTTTTTAGGCCTTTATCGCGAGGTTCACCAGTTGTTTAAGACGTTTTAATGAAGATCGTCAGTAGATGATTTATACAGCATCGATTAGCAAGAGACTTTTTTGGTAACTGCATACTTATGCAAATAGGATGTCTACACTGTTCAGGTGTAGTCTGAGAAACGGGTTAGCAATAGAACAACGAGATTGCTAAAGAAACTGTGGTGCCGTGCTCCGTACCGTTAGCGCTAGTCACCTGAAACTGATTACTCAAGCCTTGTATACAATTAGTTAGGAGGCAACATCGTATTACGAGCGAGTCAGGCTAGACTACCCGCAACCAGTTATAGTTACGCCCCACTATTGTGTTCATATTGCCAAACTCGCAAGTTAATGTACAAGCATGCAGTGGCTATGCCTAGCCCAGATGTAGTAAACATACAGTTTGGTTGGAGTTGTCTAACACGACGACGGGCGGCACGGAGGTACCCTCGGATGTTGCATGACGCGCGGCGACAATCGCAAGAGCCTCACGCGCACCAAATGAGTTCTCCGAGATTGGTGTACTGCGGTCCGGAGATATATCCATATCCTGCATCGACTGGCCTTCTAGAAAATGAAAGCATCTTTTAGTCATTGTTTTTTAATGTAAGAATTGTGTTAACAATTAATGTCATGGATTATTTTAATGTCTTCAATATATTGAAAGCTGTGATTGGCGAAAGGTAAAATTTCACTAACTACTAAAAAAAGTAACGAAACATAAAACGAAAATGGACTACATACTCCGCCTACCTTTTCCATCATGAGTACTGACGGTGTGTTTTGGTCTTGTTCTATCGTGTATCTCCTCCTCCCGGCTACTATTCCAGTATCTGTCGGATGTGTTATTGCTTCTTTTACTAGATTTCTCTGACTCTCGTCTGTCCGAACGGGATCGTGACCTCTTTTCGCGATCTATGAATAAATAGAATAATGTTAGTAGAAAGCAGAGGAATAAACTCATTAAAATGTATGTTCCATAAATAAATCTATCAAGATTAGTTTGCTTAATTGCCATCGATGTATCGCAGATTAAGTATTGGAAAATATTGACTGAACAAAGAAAAAGGACTGTGATAACAAACTTGCGTCAAACATAGGTTTTTGAGCTATACTGAAAATACTGAATCAAATACTAACTGCTTCTAGATGAATATGATGAATCTTTGGATGATGTTCTTCTCAAGTCGAAATCTCTTGGTTTGTCCCACTGTGACACTTCAGTTAAGCAGTTATAGTAGTATACTTTGCCATGTGAGCTGATGTGTTCAGACCACTCGTGGCCAGGAGGAACACTAGTGCCAGGGGCACTGCGCTTGTCGTATTTACTACTCCTGCTAGTGCTCTGGTTCATGCCACTACTTCTACTGCCCTTTTTCTCTTGGCTTTCATTTCGTTCATGATTACTGCGTTCACGTTCAGTTTCCTTGGTACGTTCTTTTGGTGAGCGGACACTTTCTGTAATTTTATCAAAAATGTTGTACATTTCATTGCGTTATTTTATGTTATTGCGTTTGTACTTCATTATAATTTTAATAACGCATTCGGCATAAAATGCAGCTTCTCATTTTAAAGGGGTTCGATCCAACAAATATACTAGCTGGCTTTGGCGCTGCGCTGGCGCGTGACACTGGTATATGTGCAGGGTGTATTTATGATGTGTATGTACACGCGCGTATGTGTGCGTGACTGATACTGAGCGATCTCAAGCTTACGCACCCACAGAAACAATGTGAACATGCAACAAACTGTACCTACTTACAATTATGTGGACCTAAGTAAGAACTTACGAACAAAGTGACTGATGTCTCAGTCATCAAACTATGCAGTATTTTAGTTTATCAATTACAAACACAAATACATTTTTTTCCTCTTTATAATATGATCAAAGTTTCATGTCACCTGTTTAATGAAAATGATAGGAAGATTGGTAGCAATTCTGTTTGCGAAATACAATAGAGAAATGACTAAAATATTTTAAGGTTTAGGACTGTCACTGAGCTTACGCCAATTTAGACTATAAGGTAAATGAATAAGAATGAAAAAAAAATCGATAAATTTTTGGTAACAACAGAATTGCGACCATTATCAAAATGATGAATTAATTAATAATAAGTAAATATACTCACAATTTTAGAGTGCAGTACATTAAACATTGCAGAAATAAGTGATCCTAGTTATATTTATGTGCAGCAATAGAAAAAAATATATTTAAAAACCCTACAACTCTTAAGTTGGTATCTAGAATTTAAGAATTTTAGTGTTAGAAAAGTTAGTGTAAGAGTGTTAGGAAGGATAAAAAGTAGCCTATTTGCTATTCCAGGGCATTAGGCTACGTATATTTCAGGTTTCATCCAAATCCGTTTGGTTGTGATTGAGGCAGAAACATCCTCACAAACGTTTACATTTATAATATTATAAAGATTCTATATCATTTTTATTAGAAAATAGAATTTTGTAATAGTAAAATATGGCAAATATATGAAGACAAGCATTTTTCGATAAGAGGTAATTCCGTTGTCTCTACAAATCATCGACCAAATAGCCAAATAGCCGCAAATAGCAAAATGACAAGAACGCAAAATGCGAATTCTAGTTCGTTGAAGATGACGATATACCACCATATGCGTTCTAAACATTTTAATTGTTAAAACTTATGATGAAGACTAGCCGACCCGTGACAGACTTAATCCTGTATAAATTTCAATAATCACATAGAAAAAGGCACTTCAGGCCACTTAAAATTTTTCCCTGTAAACCTTGTCCTGATAAAATAAATTGCTTGAATGCTTTTATCATTCGGTAGTCAAATTGATGTCAGATTTTTTTGATAAAATAAATTTCGAGTACCTTAGGAAGTTCAACGTTTTTTGGTAGAATGCGTTGCTTGACAACTGAATGTTTTTGGTCTAAAATGAGTATTTTTTTGCACACCAGCGTGTACCACCACCAAGTGCATTTTTTATCATTTAGGGGTTGTTTTTTGGAATACAAGTATCCCTTCTTTATTCTGATTTTTATCTGTTGTTTATATAGTCCTGATTAGGGCACAAACATATAAGTCTTTTCACAAACTTTTACATTTATAATAAAATTATTAGGATTATCTTCAAATAATCTCAAAAGTTAGAACAAGTGATAAAACCGGTGCAGTGTGGTACTCCGCTTTTATAGTAATTTAGAGCACTTTTATTAGGCACAAATGGTGTTATGGATATTTTTGTAATTTTGCATTATTATTGAATTGCGATTTTGTTTTGATTTAGGAAGATTGAGATTTAGGAAGTTTGAGTGTAAATCAACTGTAGATTATGAATTAGTTTATGTGAATACTTATATATTTCATAAACATTGATAAAAAGTATATTGCGTTACTGACTGACTGATTGATACAGCCTAAACCTCTGGTCTTAGAAACTGGAAATTTGGATGGTGTATATCTTTTGGTGAGTTAGGTTGCACTATAAAAAGTAATTCCCGAAATTCAACCCCCAAAGAGGGTGGAGTTGAAGTCGGTTTGAAAATAATTTCATTCAAACTTGCAAGGTTGCACAACAAAGCTGCAAGGGTTTTCACTAGATTATTGAAAAATGTTAAATAAAATGGCAATTAATCATTATCGATAATGCCACGCAATTGTGTTGTTTTAATGGTAGTGAACTTCAATCATAATTTTCTCCTCTTCACTTAAAGTGGGGTTGTCACATGTTAACGAACATGTTGCGAGAAGATTTGCTTTTATTTTACAACCGGCCCACCTGACGTCAACCCTCTTTGGGAATTGGAAAAAAACCGGGTAAGTTCGTGTCGGGGCCATGCGCAATGTAGGGTTCCGTAGTTTACGAACAACAAACAACGTAATAAGTAATTTTCAATGATATTTGTACAAAAAAAATATTATTAATTCTCCAATTACGTTTTATAAATTGGTAGACAATCATGTAAAGCCTAATTAGCTGTGATAGTTTTTCTTTTATGTTGTTATATGCTACCGTGAATTTTTTCACACCTCAAAAACAAAGTTTAGCTTTTAGGTTGGGAGGACACACACACATACAAAAATTGGTACTTTAAAGCTTAATATTTCAAAAATTAATCCTTTAATCGAAAAATTGTTTTCATAACCCATACTTTTTAAAGACCTACTATCAAACCAAGAAGTACCAAATAAAAAAATTCCCTCAAGATTTTATTCTACCACTTTGTCTACGAGACTATTTTATATTCATGACAAATTACAGCTTTCTAGTACTAAGTCTCTGAGCTAAGGTGCGGACAGATGGACGGACATGGCAAAACTATAAGGGTTCCTTGTAGACTATGAAACCCTAAAAATGGTAGTGAATTGAAATATAGGTAGTTTTAATCTTCAATGTTTGTTCTCATGCAAGACACAACGTCAATGAATATTTTACTGACAAGTGACTAGTGTCAATTCCGTTGGCACCAAACTAAACTAAAGACGATTCAGACATCTCTAAAACCATTGCCGTCTCTTATACTCATAGGAAACAAAAGATGGACACTATAGAATTAAAATTTAATAGTGCAATTTTAATTATTTTACTTAGTGCAAATTTATTTGCCAAGAATACAAGAAATAACATGGTATTTAGATTTAGCCATATTTAGTTAAAATGAGATGGACACTGTTTAGTTTAAGTTAAGCTTGGCACCAATAGTGTCTGGATAACTGTGTTTCAAATTAATTCAAATATTTTGAGATATTCCATCAATCATTTACTTACAAGTATGAGGAAGTATTTTATATTGATTTTTAATATTCAATTCAGTATAGGTAGTTTGACAGTAAAATTTATGGATGATTAGTTTTTGCTACAGAAATGACTTAAAATCTATCTATACTGGTATTGAATTAACTGGTCCACCCCATACAAGACAAGTATGAAGATTGAGAATAACAAAGGATATTTTTAGCAACATTGTTTTGGAATTGACTGTACTGATTGACTAATTGACTGCAAGTTAGTATAACTCACCAGTGTACTTATTTCTAGAGGATTTGTAGTCTCTATCTCTCTCCTTTTCGGAACTTTTTTGCTGATAGGAATTCCTTGGTGTTGCATATCCTCTATCTTCAGGTATGTGCCCATAGTGGTGGTGGCTATGGCTGGACTGGCCTGTGTGAGTGCTATGGCTATGTGATGAGACATTGCCATTCGGAGAACGGAGGGGAGTATAGCGGCTGTCTGAAGATCCATAATCATTGGTGGCTCTTCTATCACTCTTGGAATTATATTTCTGTTCACACAAATATTTATTATCATCAACTATATAGGTTATTCAATTACAGAGTGCAATAAGTTCAAGTAGATATTGTTAAAACAGTTATAGTTTAGAACCTACTATGCAGAGTATGTTTACAACTTTCTTTAAGTATATGGTTGATTATAAAGTAGCTAATAGATATCTAGGGCATCTTAACAAACATTTTATTGAAGGGCTGTATTAAATACATTGTAAATGTACTTTTATTGATAATCCAGTATTATAATGTTTACCCTTATCTCCTTTTGCCAGACAATTACTGATAATGTAATGCATGGAATGGAGTCAATCAAAACGGTAAAATAATACCTATCCAGAAGCAGATAATAGCGTAGAGAAGATAAATTCAAGTCACAGTACCATCGTCCGGTACCGATTTACTTAGAAACAAACATTTGAGTTGGTTCTTACCTGATACGGATGGGCTTGATGCTTCTCAAAGTACCTGAAATTAGACAAAACGTATGTAGGTATTCCACAAAATGAGATTACAGAAAAAACTAAATCGCCGACCGCCATAGAGGCACGGGCCGAGTTGGTAAGCCGAAGCATCTGAATTCATAAGTCATTTCATACCCATCGCTTATTCGCTTTAGAGGTTTCCTTGCATGCATTACCATCAATGCAAATATACGATTTGTAACGGCCTCACTAATAAATTGCAAATTCAGACCACTGTCATGTAAAACAGTACTACAGAAGGCCGTGATAAATCTTGGTGGACGCCATGTCACATTCAAGTTTCAAGCAAGCAGGACACTCAAGAAAGAGTCAGTCAATCAAGGGTAAAGAGAGAGACCGAATAACGATTGTCTATGGTTTATAGGTGCGGCAAAAAATAATAGTTGCTGTCAGACGCTACATCCAATATTTTATATTTCATTTTTTGAATTATCGCTTTATCGCTTTTGTTATATAATTTAAAAACCCAAACAAGAAATATGAGCTTAGTCGCAAGGAGCACGTATTAGTTAATTATTAAACTCGCTATCATAGACAACATACTCTAGCTAGACAAATATGTTTAAATTAGCAGTGTCTGGACTGGTAATGCGGAGTTTGGTCTCTGATACCAACAGCTTATCATACCTAAATCCATTAGAAAAAAAAACCTAATTACATTAATTGGTAAAAATGTTTAATCAGTTAGAATCAAAGTCTCTCCATCTATGAAATAAACATTGTCAGTTTTTATTGATCAACTCGAGGAAACATAAATGAATGACTTACGATGAAATGAGGTGATTGTTAGTCAGAAGTCAATAAGTCAATGTCGTAAATGACAATGACAAAGCTGAAGAAAAAGCTGCTCGCTGCTCTGCTTTTCTCTGATTGCTGTGCGGATTCCATCCTTTTGACATAACCTATAAATTTAATTTTATTGAGTCGAGTTTTAGTCTGTCCCAACAACTGATAGAGTTTTCTTCGTACGTTACCGTACAGAATTGCGTCTTTTCTAACCAGTGAGCAAAGGTGGAGTGAATTCATCATCACTCAACGGAATTCCATTCGTGAATTTAGCAGCTTACAAAAACCAAAATGTCGAAACCAGTGGACCTAGAATTAAAAAAAGCATTTTTAGAATTGCAAGTAAAAATGATTGAAACCAGCAAGAAAATTCATGAAATCGACACCGAAAAGTCTGCCCTGAGTCGTCTATTAGAACAAGTTCAATTAAATTCACTTGGAATGGCATCTGTAACCGAGGGAACAAAAACTTACGAAGCCGTGGGCAGAATGTTTCTCAATAGGGATGCAGAAAACCTGAGAACACGATTTGAAGACCGTAAAGTGGAATTGGCTGCCTTGATAAAGGATTTGAATGATAACAAAGAGTATCTAGATAAAAATCTGAAGGAAAGTCAAAACAACATTAGGGAAATGGTGCAGTTGCGAAAAGATCAAACTGAAACTAAAGTTATCTAACATTATTCTCAATTCTAAATAAGTTAAACCATGCAATAACTGGCCGCTAAGTGCCTCTGCCAATTCTCATTACTGGCATTTTAAGACACAATCATCCAAATGTAACCTAGGAACATGTATTATTCACCAATCTTCAGTCGCGGACAATGCTCATGATGAAGAGCATCTGTATTGTCTCAAAATGTCATGGCAATAAGAGCAATAACAAGCAATAACATGGTAATTAGCCATATTTATAGTTAAAATAAAGACATGGTTTACTTTCAATAATTTAACATTTATTCTGCTGAAAATTCTTGTCCTAGTGATAAAAATTGTAAAAGGGTGAATCAACTAATTACCTAATTAATAATAATCATAAGTACTTATACAGGATGTTTCATAACTCAATGGTGACCTGGTAACAGGCATGCGGTTAAGATAAACCAGTAATAAACAAAAAAAATCCATGTAAAGTATAAAAAAGTACAAGAAATTTTCACCAGTCGTACAAATTATCCTTGCATTTTTTTTTTGTTTTTCTTATTTTTCCAGAACTGGTATAAGTTAGCCTCGCGCCCCGTACCAGGTTATCGTTGAGTTTTGGTTTAACCTGTTAGGTATTTTCTATAGATATATTACTTTACAGTACATATTATGGTACAAAATCCATGAGCTTAGTTATGTTTGAAATGACTTATAATGCAAATTATAATGTAGGTTTAATATGTATAATCATTAACTATATTAATTTAATATATGTATGCTACATAATAAAATACTGCTTCAAAAATTGCATTTATTCATTCAACACCTTTACCAACTTCGGGGTAGTGTATCTAGCTCACTTAAATAAAAATAAAAGTTTTTCTAATTTAGGCTAGATTTATACAGAAAATGTTAAAGCTAGTAATATTGTAATAGAAAGATAACTATGTAATATATACTTAACACTATAAAGGTTAAAGATGCCTACAGTCAGAAGATTCATCACTACATAGTATAAAGCAAAGTCGCTTTCCGCTTCCCGCGTCTGTATGTCTGTATGTATGTTTGCTTATATCTTTAAAACTACACAACGGATTTTGATGCAGTTTTTTTAATAGATAGAGTGATTCAGGAGGAAGGTTTATATGTATAATAACATGCTACCCGTGCGAAGCCGGGGCGGGTCGCTAGTTATACATAAATGGCTAATATTAACACATTGACAGTCCATGCATTATATCAGAGACTAATAACTTAGTCTCTGATTATATATAATGCATATTTTGGTCTGGTTGAGATGTCACATAATGTAATGCATTTCTCAAAGGAAACTGAACTGCATTTCCTCAGATGGATGTGTGAGCTAGGAGTAGGATTTTGAATTTCTAAAATAATAATAAAAAAATATGGTTGGACGTAGGGTCCAGGACGCCAGGGTCCCACGGAAAAACTACAAATTTATTGAATAGTGTTTGAGGGCACTACAATATAATAATAACAATTATCTAAATATACCTATTAAACTTGCATTACTGACTGGCTGATCTCAGTGTAAACGACTGGTCCTAGGAACTTGAAATTTGGGAAGCGTATACTTTTTGGTTTGTACGGGTGCATCGAGGGTTGAAGCCTTTTTAAAAATAACTTCACGTTAACAAAGTCGCGAGGGTTTCCACTGGTTTATTGGCATAGAAACCAGATCAATTTGCTCACGAGGTCCGGTCAATTGTTTAAACAGTGTATGTAGGTACAAAATGTTTAAGTTGGTATTTTTGGTATTTAACGTACGTACTTACCTACCTATCACTACATAGTATAAAGCAAAGTCGCTTTCCGCTTCCCGCGTCTGTATGTAATATGTAATATGTATGTATGTATGTTTGCTTATATCTTTAAAACTACACAACGGATTTTGATGCGGTTTTGTTTTATAAATAGAGTGATTCAAGAGGAAGGTTTATATGTATAATACATGCATAATATAGTAGAGAAACACTGATAATTTTAGAGGTTTCTAATGTGATGTCGTAAATAAACACATTTTTTTGCGCTTACATTGCAAATGCTGGCTGAACCCCACGAGATATATCAAAATAATGTACTACAGTATTGTATACCTTAAAAACGTCTACAAAAAAGTCTACGATGGTATTAGAAATGTCTTACGCACAGCGAAGCGGGCACGGGTCAGCTAGTTTAAAATAATTATGAAATGGATTTGAGAATTACTTAATTTTGAATATTTTGTTCCAAAATAGGGTCATTGCGCTGGATTACGACCGATTAGCGGGGTACCCAACTTTGGGTCAGCTTATTAGTATGAAATATTTACTCGACATTTATTGAAAGGGTTTGTCATGGTTCCATATATGATCAAGATATATTAAAAACCTTAAATATGTATATATATTATTAGACTTAATTTTAAATAATTTTTTATTGAGAAATAGGGTGATATGCTAGTTTGCGACCGATTTTCTTAGTATACGACCACTGTCTGAAAGGGAAATTACACATAATTGATTAAAAATAATGCTACATTATCATGTTATTATTAATAATTTCTTTATTTCTAATCATCTGTTTTGTAACATCTGTACCAAAACTGTAATATAAATACTAACATAATAGTGGTCGTAAAATAATATATCAAATGATTACATCCAATATGCGACCGTTAAATTCCTATACATTTTAAGACGTAAACTGACGTCGGCCGCGGTCGCAAACTAAAGTTGGGGTATGTTAGACGATCATATTATATATTTGTACAGTATTTACGAATGTTAATGCGGTCGCAAACCGATGGTAACAAAACCGCTATTAAGAATATGTTAAAAAAGCCACAAAATACGTAACCTTTATTATTAAAGTAATAAGGGAGATAAATAAAGTTTGCAATCAAACAGTCAATTTGCGACCATGTGGTCGTAAAGTCAATTAACATGAAAAATTATATTTTGGTATGCGACCACTCAATATTTTACATGTTTTTGTATATTTTCTTTATAAAAATTGCGCAAATGCGTAGAAAAATAATTTTCTTAGGCAATAAAAACACTAGCAATCAGTCATTATATAAATAAATCATTAAATACTAACTCCGAAAGCAGCACGTGCTCACTATTTTTTTTGTAATTTCGTGAACCCGTTCACACGAGGAGTACGGGCGCCGAAATGAGCGTGGGTTTGTTTAATTTCGGGTAATACTATGGTGCCAACTCAAATAGGTAAGAACAATAGATCTATCCTGCTCTGTATAGACCAGAATTTCGTTTGGAAAAGAGAGATGGAATTCTTAATTTCTTAGTATTTCTGCAGCAGGTCCCTGAAATGGTCGCATACTGACGGTGGTCGCGAAACCAGCGCAATGACCCTATTATGAAAGGTTGCATGTCCAAACGAGTATTATTCGGGGTAAATATCATCGCCCAAACACGTTATTCGGCGAATTATGGCCGCAGAAGATTTAAAAATGTATCAATTTAAATTTTTGGTTTTTTGGATGGGCTAAGTTTACCCGGATAAGACGGAAAAAGTGATATAACTGAATTATCTTGAAAACCATCCAACATAAAAAGATACTGTCCTACATTTAGGTGATTATCTAACGAATTAAATACATAATAAAACCGGCCAAGTGCGTGTCAGGCCACGCTCTTAGGGACACAATCAACTCTTAATAAAAATTGACACTTTAAAGCTCAATATTTCACAAACGGCTCTCCCTTAAGGCCCTGTATGTCGACGATTGCTCTTTTTCGAAACGAAAAAAGAAATACTTCTGAACAAGCCATATCTCCTATTTTATAATGTATAGTATTATGTGAATAAAGATGTACCCATCTTTAATCACTTCGATAAATAATCCTACCGACCGCTGCAATGACGACAAACACACGGGGCACCATGGGCGGCGCGTGGTCCGCCTTTGCTTTTCGAATAAATTAATGATATAAATTATGTATAATTACTTATCAAAAACCTATTCTAGTAGAAATCTAGATCTACATATTACCTATCTTTAACAATAAATCAAAAGTTGATCTTAATAGTAGGTATTAAAGTATTTCGATCATAAATTCTAAAACGTATCATTTTGAAATAATATCTTTATCGTGAAAAGTTTCTGCTATTATGTTTTCAGCTTAATAGAAATCTAGGTAGGAACCTGAAGTAATATATTTATAAAAATAGGAGATGTGGCTTATTCAGAAGTATTTCTTTTTTCGTTTCGAAAATGAGCAATCGTCGAAATACAGGGCCTTAACCAAAAAGTTGTTTTCTCAAAACCATGGAGGCGTACGCCATGGAGAGCATGGCGTACGAGAAAATTAATAAAAAATACTTTACATGTAGGTATACCACCCACCCACCCATAAAAAATATGTTTTTAATATTCTATTCTACCACTTTGCCAGCGTGTATACTAATCATATTCAAATGCCAAATTGCAGCTTTCTACACAAAGCGTCTTGAGCTAAGCTGCGGAAAGAAACTGTCTGTAATTTACTTAGCTAGTATGATTATCTAACGAATTATATAAAAATGAACTATTTAGCTATTCATAGTTTTGATTAAAAACGAAACTAGTGTTTATGAAGAGTCAACTTTGGAAAATAAATCTGTCGAGAAAAGTCCAATCCAATCGTGTTTCTGTCTGTAATTTATCTAGATTATATCCATAAGTTATCTTTGTCATAAAAAACAAAACTGTATGTGTTGCAGTTATTGAGAAAAAACGATTCTGCATTCTTCAAAAACATTTATTACTCGTCTTAACTTGTAATGACAACTAATGTTTGTTAAGGCGGAATCTTGCAACTCAATTTTGAAGCAGTTATCTTCTACCCATTGAGCTGAAATTTGGCATACTTAAGTAATACGGTGACAATGTAATAATATGGGGACAGCGAGCTAATCTGATGATGAGGTCTGGAGCTGTTCAACGGAACTCCTCAGTAAATAGTCTGATTGAGATAAAACTTGGCATACCTATCAATCGACCCTCCAATGACAATCTAAAATTATAATACTAGCGAGCTGGTCTGATGATGGAGTCAGGAGCTGTTCACTAAAACTCCTCAGTAAATAGTCGGATTGAGGTAAAACTTTGCATATTTATCAATCTCCAATGACAATATAAAATTATGGTATTAGCGAGCTGGTCTGATGATGGATCTCGAATGTAGCCATAAGAACTCCCTAACTACACAAAATAACCACGTCGTGTTTGGACTCGTTGGTTTTGTCTTGACGAGTACTAGAGCCCTAGTATATAAAAAAGCTTGATTTTAAAAATATATTTAAAACAAAACTTATTAATATTCGTAATTTTAAATGTTTTTATTTAATTTGCAATGTGTGGGGTGAGAGCGCTATTTGTGTCCATTTTAACAATATAATAAAAAAAATATATATACAATAATAGTTTTAATATACCGAAAAAAAAAAAATTGACCGTTGCAGCAGAAGCTTCTTATGATCTGAGCACTGTCAGCATGATTTATTATTACACTATCACAAAGTTATCGAGGTTTCTTTTTAACCGAAAATTGGCACTAATTTATGGTCTCAGTACTAGAAAATACTACACAAATTACAACGGAGACGGCGAGCTATTTATGAATGGATAGAATCGTGAAAAAATGAGTAGCTATGTGGTAGGTGCGTATGAATAAACGGTTAACTAAATATTGTGTTTTTTTAAGGATATTTTTTTTAATTTAAGTTTTAACTACTTAAATTTAATTAGTAACAGACACTGACAATACGTTATTATTTTTTTTGGTAATTAAAAACTAGTGTTGTATATTATAACGACGATTTTAAAACAACATAGAATAGAGTATTTATCTATCTTTTAGGTTATGCAAAGGTTTTGTAACAGGCGATATTGATTTATTTATTATTCATAGTTAAATAGACAAAACGAAAATATTTAGTCAATTCAGTGGTCAATCAAATCTAGAGGTATAACGCTGTCTAACTAATCAAAACGAACTTTATACAATTGTTTGTCTAAACAATTGTATTAACTATTAGATTTAAACATGTTGTTTGCTATGCTTAGTTATTGACTGCCAAAATTGAAAATTACCAAAACCGGGGCAGGCACCACAACCGGGTCTTTGACCCTAGCTCGCTAGTCCCGTTTTCGTTCCTACTTGTCGTGTTCTCTCTCCCATCCACACTCACGCGAAAGACCATAAATTACGAGCGCTGTGATTGGTTAATTCACGGCCCGCTCCGCATCAATGGAAACGCACCCAAACACAATGTTGCCAATATAATAGCAAAATAAGGTTTGTTAGCTTGTGGTTTAAATGAGAATAATTTGTTGAAGTTTATTTCGAAAATCTTTATTTTCATTTTTACACAAGAACTGTTTTCAATATCTCTTAAAACAACTTTTCTTAATAATACATTCATGGATATAATAATAATCTTATTTTAAAAATGCTAAAAACACTGATCGTAAATAAAATACTAAAATATTTACACAACAATCTAAATCATGTAATTAAACGTAAAATATAATAATGATTTTGATATATCTATAACAAATTAACTAATTTAGTGTGACCTTACAGAACAAAGCAATAAGAGTATATTTTATTTAAGTAAATTAAAGCTAAAAAATAAGCTTACCAGCGAAAGTTTGTGGGTAAGTTATTTCAATAAAATAATTATATAACCTATGTATATAACATCATTTTTTTATTTATGCTATGTAAAATATAGCTAGTGATATCGCAAGACTGCCTCTAAAATCTGTAAGCATAAACATAATTAAATATAACTATTTTAAATATTTAATTACTTTATTTGTAATATATTTAGCTATTTTAATTAATTATGTGTACCGGCGTCGATCTGGATGCAGTTTCTGCGAACATTTTAACATCAGGTATTTTATCATCAGTTTAACTTTAGTGAATACTGCACTCAGCTACCAACAACAATATTTATTTATGCTACCATCATAAAATATTTAATTTTAAATTTCAACAACAACTAAATTATTTAGCATTTATCAACTGTGGAGGAATTAGAAGTTTGCACTATAAATATACACTAATTTATAACATAACAATTAACAAGTGTAAACCGTAGAGAAGCAGTCTGGACTACAGCAATCACAGGCTAATTAGTCAATACCAAATAGACACAAATAACTATCAATAAATTATTCATTATAGACAAACTAGTCACAATTTCATTATTTATGTAAATAAGAAATATCTTCACAAAATCTACTTTGTTCAATCTACAAACAACATAAATTACAATCTCTTATTATAACAACCGTGACACAAACAATGTTTTATAATATTATTATTTTTAACGGTTAAGTATAGTGGAGTAAGGATATGAGTGTCCATTCGTAATGTTTCACTTTAGGGCTATACAGTGGGAAATGGGGCCACTAGGTAAAAAGTTCGTGAGATTTCACGGGGGGATGCCATTATCATGGCAGTAAAGTTGATATCAGAGCCACGAGTGTCTGTTCATGTTAATGGTATCGTAGGGTTGCGAGACGCCGAGGGAGGGTGGGTAGCCGGGCGGGTACAGTCCCATGATCTGCGCGCCGGTCTGGCGCAGGAGCTCCTCTTGGCGCTGCAGGTACTGCTGGTAGAGAGGGGAGCCGGGCTCAACACCCACGCCGCTGCCGACGAAGCCATAGCCAGGGCGCACCTGGCCGTGGCCGATGAAGGGAAACGCGTCGCGGGCCGCTTGGTGCGCCGGTTTGCCGAGCTTGTCAGCCACGCTTGCCTCCGCACTGGTTCGCTGCTGGTGTGCTACGGCGGCCACCATGTAATTAGCTGCCATCAGTTGGTTGGCCGCCGAGAAGCCCGCGTTGTCGCCGTACATGCCGCTGCTTAGAGCCATGTTCGTCGCCATGTTTGTCGAAGTTCCGAAGTTGAACGAGCTGGTCGGCATCATCCCTGATTTTACGGATGACAGCATATCTGCGGTACAAGACGGAGCATGATATGACGGCTGTATCGTTGAGATCTGAGCCGATTTGCTCTCTGAAGTTCTTTTCTTCCTCTTCTGTTTCGGTTTAGGCTCCGGCTGGGGATTGGCCCCGTGCGCACTCTTGTAGATGGAACAGTCCTTACTGAGGGACATGGATGGCTGCGAGTATATGCTGGCGGCCGCGCTGGACGAGGGGATCTCAGAGGCCATGCTCTTGTTGAACATCTGGGCCATTTGAAACTGTTTGTCATAGAGAGAGCTGCTGCTGGCAAAAGACGATAAAAATCTTTCTTCGTTGGAATACCGTTCTAACATTTGTGGAATATTTTGCAAGTTTCGTAAACTGTCAAGTTGTAGAGCCGGGTTGGAGTACGGCGTCTTATACGGATTTGAAGTAACCAGAGGATGGTTTTGTACCAGTTTATCTGCCTTATGATTTTTGGACGCTGTATCAATATGTTTATTTGTTGTTTCCGGATCATTACTTGGCACAGAGGTCGTTAAATTATGGTCGTTTTTCAAGTGTCCGCGAGGGTTAGGGATCCTCAGCTCGGCAGGAAGACTTTGCTGCAGATCTTGCGTCCTTTGGGAATTCGCTCTTGGGACATTGTATATGTTATACTGCTGCTGCAAGTTTTTGTTGTAAGTCGAAGACATCATGATGTCTTGCTTATGTTTATCGTTCTGGTTGACACTATGCTGGTACGTCGCGGAGTAGTCTGAAGGAGTCAACATTTCTTGCTTGCGCATCTGGCTCAGTTTCCAGTTACCGTAATCGATAGCGGTGGAGGGCGGGGTGTTGTTACTGGAGTATAGTTTCTTGTTGGCCAATTCGATATCGCTCATGGAGAAGTTGCTGAGAGCCTGTCCGCCAGTGAGGTGCTCGTAGTGGCTGAGGTGGTGCGAGTGTGCGGCGTGTTGGTTTATGTTCATGTCACTGTGAGAGCGTTCATGCGCTGGAGTTTGCGCACGCGCGTTCTGTTGCGAGTGGGCTAGAGACTGCGAGTGTGCGGGTGGCTGACAGTGCGCGGGCTGCGAGTGAGCCGGCTGCGAGTGGGCTTGTTGCGAGTGAGCTTGTTGCGAGTGAGCCACGTGTTGTGAGTGCGAACCCTGAGAATGACTTGCATGCTGCGAGTGAGCGGGCTGGGAGTGAGCTGGATGTTGCGAATGGACCGGATGTTGAGTGTGAGCAGGCTGAGCGTGCGTTGTATGCTGGGAGTGTGCTGGTTGGGAATGAGCTGGCTGAGAATTGGATGGATGCTGAGAATGGATAGGATGTTGGGAATGAGTCAAATGTTGTGAATGGGCTGGCTGTTGGGAATGGGGTGGTGGCTGCGTGTGTGGTGGTTGCGTGTGCGCAAGCGCCGGCTGCTGCTGCTCCATTCGGACATGCGAGTGCGCCGGCGGCACCTGCATTGTATTCTTTGCCAATGTCTTGTGTAGAGGCTGATTGTTGATGCCTAGATTCAAAGCGATAGTGTCGACATCATACACTTTATGCTGCGAATTAGCATTTGGTTTTGGCTTATCTCTCATAGCAGAGAAATCATTATCGCGATTTTCGCCGCTGATCCTGCGTTCATATTCGGGGTTCATGTAGCCCATATTGACCATATCAATGTTGTCGTTATTTACATTACCGAAAGGTTTGGTTCCGTTTGTGTTAGCATCCTTCTTTATTTCACGTTCGGTGTCAACTTGTTCCATTTTAGCGGTGTCACGTTCTTCAGCAAGTCTTTCGTTATTGGCCGTATTCTCAGCCGCATTCTTTTCGCGCAACTTAGCGAGTTCTGATTTCTCACTCAGAGCTAGCGCGATATCGTCGACAGATGTGGGTGGCACCGGAGTTGACTGCACTGGTTTCGGTAATTCAATTTTGTTTTGTGTCACATTAGCTTCTTTGTTTTCAGCCGGCTTTGTCGGCGGTGTGGCGGTCTGTTCGGGTTCATTGTACATGCGTTTTTTCATTGGGAAATTAGCAGATTTAGTATCTACAGTCACTGGGGGTACGTTATAAGTAGTATTGGAAGAAATAGGAAGAGGCGGATTTTGTACTAGAGGATAGTTGGAAGACGTTTGAGTATACGGGGAATAAACGGGGGAATAGGAGCGTGGGATTGGGTTCGGTTGGAACGTGTCAGGTCCGAGGGCGGTGTAGTCTTCGTGCGCACGAGGCTTGTTAGCGGCGGCCGCCTTGGCTGTGTCGTAGAATGGAGGCGGGTTTTGAGTGTAAGTGGGTAGAGGGCTCTTGTTGTGATCCACGAAGTACTGCGGAGTGGCCGATCCCGCCGCGTGGTTGCCCGCATACACGTGTTGGTTATACGGCGAGTAGGGGGACGTGGGCCCCTCGCGCGGACTGCAACTCTTCTCAGGGCTGCTTCTAATAGATGTCGTATCTTGATAAAATCCAGCTCGAACAGATCCGTTGATAATAGGGTAGGTGATTTTTTGGAAATCGTCTCTTGGCGAGGCCGGCGAGCGTAGCAGAGGCGACGTGAGCGACATTTGGTGGCGCGGGGAGTCGAGATCCTGGCTGAAGGAAGAACGCTCAGAGACCGAGCTGCCAGTGCTGGTGCGGCGCTGACGAGGCGTTGCTGTGGGGTTAGGCAGAGGGCTCTCGCCACCTTCCGTGTTAGGCGTCTCCGGATTTGCCGGACTGGTCACCCGCACTTCTGGAGCAGCCGGCTCCGCTGGCTTCTCCTCTTCGCCCTCATCAACTTTCTTCTTAACAACGAAGCCAATGACCGGTGGAGTGCTCTTCGGAGCACCGAATGCCTTAAACCAAGCGCTGAGATTGGGTGTGGCTTGGTTAGGTTTGATCGGGGGCTGAGGTTCGGTTTCCACCTCGGCGTCTTTCTTCGTGACTACAGCGGGAGTGACTTCTTCTTTCTTCTCGATCGGAGCGACCGTTTCTACTTTTTTCTCGACGAATTCCACTGCCTTCACCTCCTCTTTGGGTGCGATATCGACAGTGGCAGTTGCGGTTTCCACTTTAGTTTCCTTCTTGCCGAACTTATGTTCTTTTCCGAGTGTGAAATCGACAGTGGGTAGCACGGAGCCGAGACTGAGCTTGGGGCTGGCTTCCTCGGATTTACTGGTTTCGCGCGCCTTGGTCACCGCTCCAGGGGATGCGGATTCTTCTTTTTCATCATCTTTCTTAACATCTTTCTTGATGACTTTGGTGATTAAGTTGCCCTTGCTTTTGCCGGGCTGCAGCCTGTCGATGGTTCTTTGAATCTCTCTCCTCTTTAGTACCTTAGGTTCGCGTGAGGCATGGCGCTTGCGAGCGGATGAATGGTCCTTCTTGTAGGTGGACGTCTTCTCGCTTAGCGACACTTCGTCATCTTGTCGACTGTCTTGTTCTTCAGTGGAGATAGTCTGTGCAGGGCTGTCAGCGGGCGAACTGACCGCGGATCCTTTAGGGCCGTCTTCGAACCACTTGGTCATGTCCTTGACGGCTTCCTCCAAAGCTTCGGTTGCAGATTCATTTTTAGCGGAACTCTTCTTAGGGCCTCTCTTGCCGGCTGGTTTTGCTTTAGCTGGTTTTTTAATTGGCTCGTCATCTTCAGCATCTTCATCATCTTCAACGTTGTCTTCTTTTTCTTTTGCATGCTTATTTTTTGTCTTTGAATTCTTCGATTTAGGTTCTTTTGTTTTGGATTCTTTTGTCTTGGATTCTTTTAACTTGGATTCTTTACTTTTCGGTTCCTTAGATTTTGATTCCTTCAACTTTGGTTCCTTTGATTTAGTTTCCTTTGATTTACCGTCTTTGTCCTTCTCCTTTGATTTACCGTCTTTGTCCTTCTCCTTTGATTTACCGTCTTTGTCCTTCTTCTTTGATTTACCATGAGTTGGTGAGAACAAATCTCTGGTGGCCGGAGTCTCCTTGTACTTTTCGGTGTGCTTGGCCTTCAACTTTTCAATGGTCTCTCGGAGCTTCAAGTTTTTGTCTGTCTCAGTCGGGGCTAGATGTTTGAGTTTGTCGAGAGCGCACTTCTGCTTGTAGTCGAAGAGGGACTCCCAGACGTCCTTGGCAGCACCGCGGCGGCGTTCTTTTATTTTGTCGTACTTGTCCTTGAAGAAGTCGGGGTCGGAAAGTTGGTCGTCGGGTTCGAAGTCTGGGGGCGGTTCGTCGGGCAGCGAGGGCGGTGGCGACTCAGAGCGGATGGAGGGCAGCGGGCTGGCGCTGCGGCTGCGATTGGAGCTCTCCACGGACTGGGCGCTTGGGCTTGGTACGCGCGCCACCGGCACAGGAGAGGGCGGCGCCGGTGAGGGCGGCTCGTGGTGCCTACTCTTCTTCTTCTTCTGCCGAGCCCGCTTCTCCTTATTCTTGCTCTTTTGTTTTTTTCTCCTCCTCTCCTCTCGCTCCATGTCGTCACCTTCCCCGGATCTGGATTCCCTCCTCCTCTTGGAGTGTTTGCCGCGACGGCGGTGCCCCTTGCGCTTCTTTTTGCCCTTTCCGTCTCTATTTTTATGAGATTCCTTGGATTTCTTCTTCTCCGGCTGGGGCGCAGTTTCTGGCTCCGACGCATGCTCCCGCCGTAAATCCGACGAGCTTGACTTCGGCTCTGAAATTAATAAAACTCCAAAATAAAGTACAATTATTTTAAAAGTATGACCAGACATTGCGCGGCAATAGAGCGCGGCGGCCGCGTTAGGTAAGTATGCCGTGCGAACGAACAATAACAACGTTTGAGCGCGGCACGTAGCACGCGGCTGCCGTGCGCGGTTGTCGTCCAAACATAGCACGGCTCGCCGCGCAATGTCTGGACACACTTAATGTCAAAAACAGGAAAATTCCTCAGGATTTCCTTAGGATTTTATACATAATCATCATTGTGTCATGTTTACAAATCAAATGAAGAGAAATTACCTGATTCCGAATGAGATTTGCGTTTTCTCTTCTTCTGCGGGACTTGCGGAGATTCGCTGCGCTTCGGCTTGTGTTTTCGAGATGGTGTCGGGATTTGAAATTCGACAGCGATTTCTTCATCAGACGATGAGAGCCGATGCATGTATTTTTCCGTTAGTCGGTCAAAGGCTGCTGCTAAATTGTCCACCATCACAGTATACTCTAAAATATGATAAAATACAAAATATTAAACTTTTCAAAATTAATATTGCAAAACATAGTAAAATTCCATATTTCCGTATAATAACTCGTACATAGAATTACGAAATCACACTTACCGTTGTCCTGTCCATTATATAATCGGCAATTATTCACAATCAGTTTGAAGTCAGCTTTGAACGCGGTAAAGTCTCTATAATGTCCGCTATCGAGTCGGTCCTCCATTTTGTGCAAATCCATGGGACGCCTAATGACCGCATAGTAGTTCGGTGCGTATTCTTCCTCCACGGGCTCCATAAAAGGCCAAGCGTCATCGTGAGCGGTGATCTGCTCGAGGACTTTGTACATATCCGTTTTGATGTCTTCTTCAGATCGACTGAAACTAGAAAACAGCGAATTTAAAACATCACTTGCGCCAAGACATAGAATCAACTTATAACATCATAGAAAAAAAAATCACAAGTATACTTTCACTTATTGTGTTTTCCAGTATAAAATTTGTAGTAGGAGGTTCTTTGACTTATGCAGAAAAGTGTATCTTACATTTGAGAAGTCTTGAGCTTCTTCCTTGTACTGCTGCCAGGTTCGTCATTGTCGGGTATAACAATTTGGCCAGTGGCAGATGCCAGAGAGTTGTTCGTCTTTCTTCCGCTTTTGGCCGGTGGGTCTGGCGGTGGTTCGCCTTTGTGAGTAGCAGACGAGTTTTTTGAACGCTTTTTATCTTGGCTTTTTGCGCGCCTTTTGGCCACCTTTTGTGGCATTTCTTTCGCACTTTCGGAGCTGGATGATGATTCAGATTTAGATCTGTAACAAGGAATATTATATATTATAGGAGAGCAAGCAGCAAAGTTATAATAGAAGTTCACTAAAGGTAAAGTTCGAAGACGAAACTAAGCGCTAACTTAAGCTTTCCTATGTCAATATCGGGTACATTCTAATTTTGCGAGTTATCACAACTTCGCTTGCGCGAAGCGTTATAAGTTGTTCGGATACTTGAGCATGTCATAGCAGAACTAGCGCAGTCAAACGAGCAAAGGTATGTAAGTTATAATAGCATTTTGCGAAAACTCTAGTGGTTTGATTTGGTCATTTTACTAGATTATTATTGTAGTATATACAATAATAATCAAGTAAAATGACCCATCTTGCGTCAAAAAATATATTTCTCATTATTATTTCATTAAAGGAGTCTGTTTATTTTTAAATGTTTCTTAATGCCTGTCGCTGCGAGGCCTGCCGAAGCATGAAAAACTAGTCCGTAAATATGTTAAGTGTGTGTGCGTAAATACGTACTAGATAAAAATATGAATCAGGATCACGACTGTAATCCCCAAGTACGATAAACATACTCTCAGATTTATAGGATGCTTATTGCTTAGTTTGCAGATCAAGATGCAAGGTTCAAATGTTTAACTTTCAAACGCTTTTGAACTTACTTCGTTGAAAAGTATTTGCCAACTAATGCTTATTATATCAACTAACTGGCGGGCTGATTCAAATGAGCAAAAATACGGATAATTTTCTGTTATTTACCGAGAAGTTTTCGCCTGCTGAGTTTCAACTTTAGTTGAAACCAGGATAGAGTGAAACTTTGCATTTCTCTTGTTTGTTCCTAGAAGTGCACTTATTTACGAAAAGCGAAAGCGATATACATTTATGTACCGCACAGAGCCATATTACTAGTATATTACGAATGCGAATATAAAGGTACTGTTACACATGCTGATTACTAGCACGAAAGCATGCCACTATTGAGAAATTGCTACTTAGTAGCATGTGTGTCGAAACATTGCTAATAATGAGCATGCTCATTTCGAGCTTGCTCAAAAATCAACGGACGTGCGCGCAAGCACGCTATAAAATGTCATGTGTTTTGGAATGTTATGCTTTGAGCATGCTTATTCAGGAACATACTTAAAACAAGCATGCCTATTGCTAGCAAATATAAACTGTTTAAAAGCATGCTTGTATTGAGCATACTCATTAGCATGCTATTATAGAGCATGTGTAACAGTACCTTTAAGTCTAAATTGAAAAAGCAGTTTCTATGGAATTCCGCGTACCCAACCCACAAAGGCTCTTTATACTGAGAGAAGTTCAGTTTGTTCATTACATCAAACAAAACTTGATATAGCAATGAAGAACTACAAAATATTGCCACTGGCAATTTGCGTAGGGCACGTATAATTTAATCATAAAAATTTCGTCGAAATGATATCTGTGAAGTGCAGGACTAATTTGTGTGAGGAGACGATTTTCATATTAAATTCTTATCACTGATGGAAATTCAATTAAGAAGTATCGGTCGATATCTTTTTAGGGATAAAGGTGGAAAGGTATCATCTATATATATAAATTAAACGCCGAACGCGTACGGTCCATTGAGAAAAATAGTTGTGTTTCAAAAAGAGCTAGAGGCAACATAGTTACTATACCGTTAACTAAACAGTTTTAAGAAATGGAGTATTTTCAAAACCTTTTCAAACCTTTCGTGCTATGACTGTGCTAACTGTTTGTAGGTTTAGCTAGAATTTCATAAATATAAACGCATAGAATGCACGATCAAAGGAGGTTTAATAATTGTACACATTTCAAGCACTTAGATTCGCGGCTTTAAACTTCACAAACATGGTGGAAATTCGTCGAAACTTCTACGAGGATTAGTTACAACATTAATTACATTTAGCAAATATTGCAACATATTGCAATAATAATTATACACCATTCACAGACTAGACCAAACGGAAACCTGGTTCTAATGAGACCCATTCTCATTAGGACCAGGTTACATTGGTCAGTCTGTCTGTTATGTCATGTTACCCGTATAGTCAAACCCTTATAGGTCTAGTTACCTTTAAGTCTAAAAATCTTTTAGACTTAACGGTAACGTTTCCATATGGTCTAATCCTTATTGGTCCAGTTACTGATTAGTCCATTACGTCAGTTTGGTCCATTTTGTCCGTTAGTCTATTTTTAGATAGGGCATCAGAACAATCAGTTTTACGTGACAACGTTATAATTATGCTAGCTGTCCCGACAGACGTTGGTTTGTCAAATTTCAGTAATCCCACAGAAAAAAGTTCTCATACTTTTTCCCGAACTTTATGCCAACCTTATCACTTAGGAGTATAAAAAATACCCTACGACCTATTCTCATACCTATCAAATATACACAAAAATTTGATTACTAATATTAATGATTGATACTTATAGAAATTATGCGATTTATTTTCGACTAATCTTGACACATTTTGCGCAAATTATATGGATGTCCGCCGGACGCCGTGTCTAAACTAGCCTTTGAGTGTTTAGTTTGTGTCTTCATTAAATAAAAGATTTATTTATTGATGTGCCCACTAGTTACCGTTAGGTCTAGTAGACTTTAGAGTAATTGTGTCTGAAGAGGAAATAGACAAATAGACTAACAGGGAAGTTGGCGAAATTGGTAACTGGACGTAACGGACAGGCTAGACCAAACGGTAGCTTGGTCCTAGGGGGTCTATTA
Source organism: Hydriomena furcata (assembly GCA_912999785.1). Lineage (NCBI taxonomy): Eukaryota > Metazoa > Arthropoda > Insecta > Lepidoptera > Geometridae > Hydriomena > Hydriomena furcata. The sequence continues at coordinate 11,471,823 of OU538821.1, forward strand.
GATTTTACACGATATTCTTCTAAAACTTGTACTTTAGAAGAACCCATAAGAGGGTGCAAGGGTGCAGCGGTGGTTAAAGTCTGTTCTGTCTTTAAACAAAAATAAACTACTCGGTAAGGGCGTAACCGGTGACCTACCGAACTTTTGACACGAAATCGAGTCTATATATAGAAATTTCAAAACAAAATGTGTTTAAACATATTTTTATTACTCCGTAAATACACTTATTTAATTTATGTATTATTTGTCAAGTAACTAAAAATAGTATTTTTAGAGAAGATTTTTTTTTAAGAAATTAATTTGCCAAATAATCTGTTCGGAAATAGATATACTGAACTCACCTGAACCGTAACATGATGTTAAACGAAAGCACTAATTTAAAATAAATAAATAAATAAATATAGACAAAGACTGATTTTATTTTTGTTTACGCGAGACGAGCATAGGCTAGCTGCTGTAGTGCTCATCTGGGGACGCTCCATCTCTTGATCGATTTGCGTCTAAAATACGGGAACTAAAGGTGCACACAGCGCGCGCAGCCTTCTAGAACATTCTATATAGACCTCCGTATCCCGAACACCTTTACCACGAGTCCGGTCCCGGTTCGACGAGTGACCTTCGACAGAGGTAGCGGCCGCTCGTCCTTGATATTGCATTGGGCACTATTTGTATACCAGTATCTAGGTCAACGCAAATTCCCCTAAATCCCTAATAGTTAGACAAATGGTATTGCTGACTTATTTGTAGATATTGATGTCCTCTTTAAAACTGTAGTACATCACTTTGCTCTTTTGTCAATAATTTCCGCAGCATACGCGATATAATTTTTTTTTTGGATTTTTTATCACACATTGGGTTACATTATCGAAGTTTTCATACGGATCCCTAATAGTTAGACATAATATGGTATTGCTGACTTATTTGTAGATATTGATGTCCTCTTTAAAACTGTAGTACATTACTATGCTCTATTATTAATATTTTTTGCAGTGTACGCGATATAAGGATTTTTTTTGAATTTTTTTTCACACCTTGGGATACATTATCGAAGTTTTCATACGGATCCCTAACGTTTATGAAAATATTCTATAGCCTATGTTCATTAGGGATAATGTAGGATTCTAATGGTAAAAGAATTTTTCAAATTTGTCCAGTAGTTTCGGAGCCTATTCGTTACAAACAAACAATCAAATCTTTCCTCTTTATAATATTAGTATGGATATAGATAACTTAGTTATTTTTAATCTTTATCTTTGTTTTTAGGGTTACGTACGCAAAGGGTAAAAACGGGGCCGTATTACTAAGACTCTTGTCTGTCTGTCACAAAGCCGTATCTCATCAACCGTGATAACTAGACAGTTAAAATTTTCACAGATGTTGTATTTCTAGATACAGAACTAAAAATAGAATAAATTAAATATTTAAGTGGGGCGCTCATACATTTTGGCGTTTTTCATAGTACGGAACCCTTCGTGCGCGAGTCTGACTCACACTTGACTGGTTTTTGTGACTGTTTTGTTTTATATTCAAAATCTATTCTACTATATTTGGAAACTTTTAATTATCCTTTGAAAAATTACTAATATATAATTGGTAATTTTTCACCTTTTCCTAAGATTGTAAACATAAAATAAATAGAAAAAACAAATACACAGTGAAAAGTAGTATATTTCTAAAAACGTAATGTACGTCTTTACATGGCTACCTACAAACCCTACGATTGCAAAATTTATGACATTTAAGATGTCGGTCCCGGCGTACTGTGATCCGTTACGGAGCCCTTTGGTGGGCTTAAAACCTTTATCACCAAAGTTCATCACACGAACTAAATTAGCTTAAAACTTCAACAAGGAACACCAATCTGAACAGCAACTCAATAATTCCACAACGGCATCTCAGGTGTGTTCGATTTCCACCGCTAAATAAATGTGTCCACGACATGCATTTATTTGGACTGAGTATGCAAGTCGCATGGAATTGTAGTGTGGTCCTAGGACTGTATGGATAATGGTAGAATGTGTAGGCCGTGTGAACGAAGGATAACAAGAGAATCTAGTGAGTATCTTACATATTTTAAAGAGTAACTTTTATTATATTTATCTGGTAGTGGGTTTTAAAAGGTTACTTTGCATGAAATATGTAGTGTTACTAATTATTCGACCAATTCCTGCGAGGAGGTTATGGGGGAGTTTATTTCCGTTGAAAGAGACCATAATGTTCTAGTGCGAAAGTTAACTATATCTGAGAAAAAAAAATTCTACAACTCTTAACAACTCAAATAGTACATACTAATCTACATATATACACTAATATTTTTAAACTACCAAAAAAAAGACCTTTGCAGCAGAGGCTACTTATGATCTGAGCACTGTCAGCATGATTTATTATTGCACTATCACAAAATTATCGAGGTTTCTTTTTAACCGAAAATTGGCACAAATTTATGGTCACAGTACTACTACACAAATACTCGTATACTCGTATCTCGTACGCACTCCATTCGAAGACGCTCTTATCTCATTCCACCTCCTTTCTTCCTAACTACGGCATCTCCCTGTCTCACTGTAAAATTACCTACCTACAGTAAAGTAAAAAAAAAGACATTTGTTTTAAAAATAATTTTATTTGTGAATTTTATTTAGGACAACTTAGCTTAGGTCCTAGAACAAAATGTTCGCATCAGGGTTTTCCAACACCCAATTAAAAATGTCATCCTCGGTGCTCCATCGTTGGTCGTTAGCTCCTGGATGTTTCTGTAGTGGTATGGGTGCATATCAGCAGAGCGCCTAATCTTCCAAGCGCATGGCTTACACCGAAGCGACGTGCCGCGTCATGCGGGCTCCTCCGGATCTTCTGCGATGTACTCGAGGACGTCATCGTAGAAGTTTTGGGGGTATGCAGGCGCCCCTCGATCTTGCGCATGCGACGGCACGTAAAATGAGCCGTGTTCCAATAAAATCGTTGGTAAATGCTGGACATCGTGGAATGATTTGGTTGTCGATTGTTTGAGTACAAATCGCGATACATCCATAATGCTCACATTTTTCCCGGATAAAAAGTACGCGCGCAACATGAGCGCATACTCTCTCGTCGTGTATTGATATGCCATCACAAAAAAGTTGATAACGACAACACTAAATGATAACGACGCGCGCAGTGTCAACTCACAATGTACACTGGTCTCAGTGTTGCAAAAGTATTTCAATCTACCTACTTTATTCTGAGTGAAGTGATCAGTTATTGTTGCCTTGTTCTACACATTGAGGGTACTTCATTGTTTCACGATTTGTCAATGATCAAATCGGGCGGGTGGGCGAAATGAAAGGCTGTACGCACTACGCAGCGTATACGGCGCGCGCGAGTGAGACGGCGAGCTATTAATGAATGGAAAGAATCGTGAAAATATGAGAAGCTATAGTAGTAGGTGCGTACGGATAAAAGGTTAACTCAATATTATGTTTTTTTAAGGATATTATTTTTAAATATTTAATTTAAGTTTTAACGACCCAAATGTAACAAGTAACAGACACTGACAATACGTTTTTATTTTTTTTGGTAATTAAAAACTAGTGGTGTATATATAAAAGAAAGTCGTGTTAGTTACACTATTTAAACTCAAGAACGGCTGAACCGATTTGGCTAAAAATAGTGGGGAGGTAGCTTAGAACCAGGAGACGGACATAGGATTATATTTTTTTATAACGGAAACGGGAAATTAACACAACATTTGTTAATTCTAAAGCGATACGAAGTTCGCCGGGTTAGCTTGTAATATTATAAATGTGAAAGTCTGTTAGTTTGTATAATATATTATGTTTGTTCCTCAATCAGGCCTAAACGACAGAACGGATTAAATTGAAATTTGCTGTAGATATAGATATAATGCCCGAATAAAACATCCCCAAAATAATAAAAAAACGCAAAAGGTATGATTTTGGTATAGATGGCGCTGGTGTGGAACAAATCTGACATCACAGACTAATAACATTTGACAGGACGGTCACGGGTCGGCTAGTTGTGTTTATAATACAAGACATCATACAATTAAAAATTCATCTAATGAATGTTTCCTAATGAAAATATACTTACTTAAATATATTTTGTAGTTATTGTTATTTTTTTTTCTCAGAAATGGTTAACTTTCGCATTATATTATGGGTTCATTGAACGGAAATCACCTCCTCTACAACCTCCTAGCAGGAATAGGTCGAATGACCAATAATCCTGTATAATATTCGCGTGTGACACATTTAGCAATAAAATGTATTCTTCAAAATGTGTAAGATATTATTATGATTCTCTACATAGAATATAACGTCTATGCGAAGACTTACCGTATCAAATTTCGTCTCTTGGCGCGGTTGGCCCTGCCGGATGAGGTGGGCTGCGGCTCGTCGTCTCCGTCCTTGTTGTCATCGGTGCTTTGTTTACTCTCTTCTTTCTGCTTGATCTTTTGCAGAACGCGGTTAGACGTGCGGCGCGGGGCTGTCTCAAGCAACCTTCAAATATATATAAACAATCTTAAAATGTTAGTTCGATAACTAGACACTATGTTACAACAGCTATATTATTATTGCAGCTGGTATATATTGTATTAAATTTGCATCCGGTTTTTACGATTAGATATATTTATTTATTTTCTATGTTTTTAGTTTTGTACTATTGTATGTGCTACACAGCGAAATTTTCAGAAAGTTAAACCGTTAACAATGACTGATCATATTTAGACTTAAATATCTTGGTAATCGTTGATCAGATTTCGTCAAACATGGTTACATACACTTTCACAAATGTCAGCTTTAGAATAAAGTAAACGACATCAAAATCTTATTTGAAATTTTGGAACTACGATGCCAAAGACAATATTCACACACCAAGCCCTCAAACTTGTACTCATTACAATCGTATTGTTGTCGCTCAAAATAATAGGTTAAACAGCATTTTAATAGATGAGTTGGTGCATAAACCCAGTGTTGTAGTACCACCTTTGTTTTGTTAATACTATGCATGATGGCATGTTGAGAATACGGGGGGTACAGTCTAATATGACTTATGAAATGGAGTTGTTGCATTTGCATCAAATTTTGTAGACTTGGTATGCATATTGACATTGTCCTCCTATCTTACCGTTTCTAATGCTACAGTGATGAATGATGCTACATAGATAATTTAGAATCGCAGTTGCATGCATAGGCGTAAACATTCAAAACAAGCGGACAAGCTGACATCAATAAAACTAAATAAATTATTTTGATTGGCGCAATTGTGCTAAAGTTGCACTTCGCTCAAGGCCAATATAAAATTATTAAACATCCAATCAGGCAATAGTTTTCTTTAACGTGTTTCCTTTATTGCACTATACGTATTATTAAAAATGTTGATCTTCGACGCTGTATTGCGATGATGAACTAACGCCACTTGACCGTAGAATTCAAACTAGCGACTTTTACATTAGAAGTTCGGCTAGGTGAAACAACAAACAGTGGTCTTGATTATATCTGTTGTAAAACTACAGTTTTGTAATCCTAATCACTACATAGTATAAAGCAAAGTCGCTTCCCGCGTCTGTATGTATGTCTGTATGTATGTATGCTTATATCTTTAAAACTACACAACGGATTTTGATGCGGTTTTTTTAAATAGATAGAGTGATTCAGGAGGAAGGTTTATATGTATAATAACATGCTTAATATATTAGAGAACCACTGATAATTTTAAGATTTCTAATATGAAGTCGTAAATAAACACATTTTTTTGCGCTTACATTGCAAACGCTGGCTGAACTCTACGAGATAGATCAAAATATTGTATACCTTAAAAAGGTCTACAAAAAAGTCCGCGATGGTATATGTTTATCTCCTATGGATAACCCACAATAATCAATTTCTATACTTTAATTTTTACCGCGACTTTTTTTTTTAATTTTAAATGCTGTTAACGAGTATACAAAGACATTCTGTAATATATTTTGGTATCAGCTTTGGACCCGTGCGAAGCCGGGGCGGGTCGCTAGTGATATTATAAAAGCGAAAGTTTGTGAGTTTGTATGTATGTTTGTTCCTCAATAAATAAATAAAAAAAATAAAAACTATGTAAACTAGATAAATAAACTAATTTACAAAATGCCTTTGTGGTTCACGCCATAATATTGTATGGGTACTACCAGTTATAAGCTTGTAGTAACTAATATACTTTGTGCGCTACATGTAACATCAAAAAATAAAGTCTACATTTATGCAACTAAAACTATATGAATTTAAATGAATTGATCAAATATCAAATAATCAATTTAAAATTTGATTAGTTGTTAACAGATCATTCTTCCAAGTAAAATATCAGAAGGATGTTCTAGAATCTAGATTCTGACCAGAAGGAACACCTATTATTAGCACTTTTATTTATTGAATTAATTGAAATAGGTACTATTTATTTTTCCTAAACTATTTTACTTTATGTACAACCAGTATGTCACTTCGGATTTTTCACTAGTTTAGTTTTATTCATTTTAATGGAATCTAATAAGAATCCAAACTCGCAACTGTATTTAGCTGGAGACCTGAGCTGAATGCAACACAACTCTAGTGTTAGTAAATCGCGACACGATGTATTCTATTATAGAGAATTGAATAATAACATATCATTAATATGTTAGTAAGTATACGTTATATCAGAGGGCCAAGTGGTAGTTTTGATAGAACTTTGCCTCTGATTCATAACGTGCAAAATAATTACGAAATGGTGCAGTGTATAATTTATTAAATAATACATTGCTGTCTTACAAATCTTTTTGTATTTATTAATTATATTTACAATGCCATTATATTACAATTTTATTACTCTTTTGGCAATAATTACAGTTTGATCATTGGTTCTAGTTCATTTTTGATTATAAGTTGGCATTGTTTTTGTTTTTTTCATATAAGGTGTTTTCTTTCTTTGTTTTTCAATACTATCTGCAATAATGTGGTTTGTGTGAGTATTTAATCAAAAATCTGTACAAACTGCCGGCTTTGTTGCATTGTCATATCACCAACTAGAGCTGGGCTAACATTACATATCTAGGAAAGTAAAAGTGGATACTTCTATAAATACTATAACAAATATTATGTATAAAGAGTGCTTTTCACGAAAGAAATCTCATCAAGAACGGTCCACACTGATAAAAAATATTTATTCATCTTTTCTTACTCTAAGCAATGTCACTAATAACGATAAGACTCCACAATTAATGTGAAATACTCATATTGTATGTTAAAAACCACGATTAAAACAACACAGTCTAGTTTTTATTTAACTGCCACCCCTTATAGAGAATCCTGGCTACGCCCTTGATCCTAGACGCAGCACTGTAGTAGTGCGACGATATGTTATTATCTCTGTTCTTTTTATCTAACAAAGACAACTTGGTCTTAGTCAAATTTAGTTCTACTAAATTGCCGCGGGTCTTCTTATGTGAAAAGCATTCTACTATACTCTATGTGCTGGAGAGTGTGCGCATGAAGCAGATGCAAGTGCTGGGAAAATGATTTATGAATATTTGCATACACTAATAACTGCTGGAAGTCTTTCATGTAAAATATAATAAACAAGCTGTTAGATATGTGCAGAATGGGAAAAGGATATTTTTAATTTTAATATAACATCTAGTCTCAGTGTAATCACAGGGATATACCCCAAGATATTTAAAACTCTTGTCATCAGACACAATGATCACATCTTTCTTTATGTAGATTATAATTAATTGACAAAATGAAGTAATACATAATTAAGTATAACAAAATCAATGTATCTATCTGATATGGCTTCCATTATGCACACATACACACAACAACAGCTAGTTTTTTCTTTAAGACTGACTCTCAACTGCTTAAAATTATCCTTATATTTTTGTTTCAAATCCCAGGGTCTAAAAACATACCCCTCTCCCTCCCCTTACTCTCCTTGTGATACAATCTAGCATTGACGCCCAGATTGAGAAAGTAAAGGTGGTCCATGCTTTAAAAAGTTGTTAAATCATGATGGATGTCTTTGAGCAGCCTAAAAACTCCATTTCTAGAGTTAGCCACAAGGTCACACAAAATTACTTTACTACAAGAAGCTGGTTTGGTTTTGTTTATGTCCTAGATATTATTTAGGAGCAGAGGCTACATATGATAGGCCTTAGGCTTGTGCTTTGTTGCAGCAGTACATAATATGCACACATAAAGCCGATGCATAATGGGCATTAACATTCAATGCCATCGCAAAGCTTGCGAACACTTGGTCATCTATTAGATCTACAACATGCAAGGTTGGAGTCTATTGATTGATTAGAGTGGGTTTCCACTGATGTAGAGCTGTGGAGAAGAGCAGATTGTGAAATGACCAATCACAGTGCTTGAAATTTCGAACTCTGTGCTTGGTCAATTCACAGTCCACTAAGGTCAGCTACGCATCAGTGTAAACGTACCCTTATTGACTAAATAATGATTGATTTTACTAAACTTTTTGAGCATGCATGAGCATCTATCTTTTCTAACAGGACCGCAAGCAAGCATAGATTTAATTTGTAAAATTTACCTTTTACGTTGCAACCGCTCCTTTTCTTGGAAAAGCCTTGGTATTTCCGGCAAGAAGTTTTGCGATAGGGAGCGATACAACTCCCTCTCAACCTTGCTGGTGGCTCTGCTGAATCTCTCTGTCAGGTGAATCCAGTCCGCTTCCGTGAAACAGACCACTTGCCACACACGCTCAGTATCGTCCTCATCAAGATAGTCATCACCATAGAACCAGCACTTCCCGCTTTCTTTTTTTTTCCTTTTATGCTTGCCTTTCTTCTTCTTTAAATCTTCTCGGTACAATCTTGTGCCATAGAAATACCAGTATGCCGAGCACTCATCATCAAATCTGTAAATAATCATTTTACAATGTTTACAAGAACAAACAAATAACAAAAAAATATATAATAGCTCATACCAATTAAACAAATAGGGACTCTTACCCTAGAGGTTCTACCCTCAAACTCTCAGCTTCAAGATTTTTAAACAAATCCAAAACATCTTCAGCATCCAATCGGAAGTCACATAAGGCATATAAGATTTCAACTTTAGTGCGCAATGGCAGGAATTGGAAGTCAATATCTGTATTGAAGGGATTATAGCGGCTTGTTTCTTGACATTTTTGCCTGAATATGCGCCTCAAATACATCTGGAATAGAAACAATAAACAAATAAAACAAAGCTTATTTACTACAAAATAGCACCTATTTTTTATGGGAAAATTTATTATTACCTGATAATTAAATGCTGAGATGTCATTGTTGCCCAAACAGCCATTCAAGAGGCGCACTATCAGTTCAGTGAGAAGGGAACTGGCTGACTCCTCCAAGCCATCTGCTAATAGTGCTTCCTCTAATTCCTGGAATATTAGCAATAGAAACCTGTCACAGTGACCCTCCAGAGCACAAATAAGAACATTAATTAGGTAAATCGTCTACACTCACTTCGATGTCAAAATCCAGAAGCTTGAATGCAGTCCTGAATAGGGAACAAAAGTATGCAATACTGGGCACTTCCCACCATGATTGGACCGTAAGGAACTGTGAGAAATTCATTCAGACATCACTTTGAACTTTACTGACTTGGAGAAAAGACGCAATTATGTCCAGTCTTGCTGAATCCTACATAAAATACCAATAAAAGATGGAAACATAACCTAAAAACTGTTCACTGTCTGGATTAACAACGCTGCTTCGACAAGACTTTCTATTTATGTAGTATTCAGGTAATCATATTGTTTTAAATGGATTTAGCTTGTTCTCTTGTTATTTTGAAGTGAGTATAATAATATGCGTTGTGTTTATCGAACCAAACGCCATAACAGTTTACCTACAAGTACATACAAGTCGTTCGATGAATCACTTTATTCGTGTACAGATTTTGGTAAACTATTTTCAGACTTTTTTTAAATACTCTTTAGGTTATTTAAATATTTTATATATTTTGAGTATGTTTTAAATAAAAACTGATCAATTCATCGTTTTATAATCTGTAAAAGTTCTAAAACGTTACAAATACAACGGAAGTGTATTTTAATTGTTGGTAAGTTGGATAACGGTTTTCCGGACTAACTTGTCTGTGGTTATGTTCTATTGGCCAAAAACTTAGGAAACTCTACCACAAAAACTATCGGCTGCCTAATCTTTGTATACCTTAAAAACGTCTACAAAAAAGTCCACGATGGTATTAGAAATGTCTTACGCACAGCGAAGCGGGCACGGGTCAGCTAGTTATTATTATAATGACAATATTAATGGTGATACCACTCAAACAAGTAAAGTCAGTTATTATGATTTTGAATCGATTTAATTATTACGTTTTTTTACTTGGCTATCTTGCAACATGACTTTGACTGGTGAGGGGTTCATTGATTTGATCTAATTAAAATGTAAGCCGCCTTTGACCCGCTTGACTTGGGGCGGAGGTTTTGCTGCGCCCACACACCCCATCGAGGTTCACTTTTAGGTGTCCCCAGCAGTTAAGGTTTCTTTTGTCTTCTCAATGCAGTGTGCAAATAGTAGCAGTTCAAACGACATTACAAGGTTTTCTCTAATAACATCATTTTATTTTCCTCTTTGGGACAGTTTGGGTAGTTCACATATTTATTTGATTGGTATGGTACTGTGAGAGTGAAAGCATAAAATATATTAATGGTTAGACCCTAAAATTCTAAAAGCTCGTTTAACGTACGCAAACGATTGTGCGGTAAGGGTTAAAAAAACAATGATTGAAAAAATCTCAATCAATTTTATATTGATCGTCAAAGCGTTGCATGGTAAACCAGAAATAAGACAACCATAGACAATGAAAACAAAATGAACAAGTAGCAAGTAGCAACCCTAACAAGCAACCTAACAAACTTCATACAATCAAATCAATCAATGCCAATTGCCAATCAACGACAAACTGAAACTGATAGCCCATCCACCACACCATAATTTTCATTTCATTTCATTTCTTTCATCTTCCTCAATATTCTGCCGATTTTAAGTTGTTAAATACTAGAGATACTATTGTTGTAGTAGACAGAAGGTACGTTACAGCAGGTAAATTTGTGATAGATGTTTAATGAAGTTGTGGAAAAATCGCCTTATCCAGCCCTCGAAACATTGAATTCTGAAGGATCATGCCTGGTTCATCTCATCGGATGGTTCGTAGTGTGATTTGTTCACTTTATTACAATTGTTGCCTTCTCTATTACAAGATAAATCAAATTCGACAAACAGCGGCTAATTAATCTAGTAATTTTTATTGGCAGATACTCGTTTTGATTACATACCTATAGTCTGAAAGGAACCTCATAAGTGAGACTCTGACTTTCTACGGTATATAGTTTCTTGCTCCATTGGCTCCTTTTTGGTTCCAAATGCCTTGATAGTTAGTTAGGTCTAATGTTGGATGATTTTAGGATCAGTGAATTGAAAGATGATAAATACCGAAACATTTTTCTCTATTGATTTCTGTCCTGCTTTTTTAACGTTTTCCTGGTAGAAATACGTTTATATTATGTTGGACTAGTGTAAAATGGTGAAGACAAAATAGTGCTTCTTGACTGGGTATGTAGTTTTCTTGTGAATAATGAACTGATTGTTGTGTTTCCATTTTTATCCTGGTGGTGGTAACTTGGGGTAAAGACACTTAGTAGCTGCAGTATACAGCTATCTAATTGTTGCTTTTTGGACTGACTGAAAAACAATGAACAGTGTAACTAAACCTTAGGTCAACTTAAAATAATTGTAAGTGTACTAAATATTTGTGTTGTTATTATTAATTTTTTTTTTCATTTTAGAATCAATAAAATAATCTGAATAATGTGCCATAGTAATAACCATCATGCCAAGGGATATTTTGAGTGATAGTTTAGCAGTGCTGCGTATAGTAGAGGTAATTATATGAACACTTCAACACCTTCACATACATAGTTCTATACTTCCTCTATCTATCAACTCTCGTCTTTCTTTCAGATGAGCAATTGCTCACATTGACACTAAATTTAAAAAATCTATTGTATTTCCAATAAATTGATATCCTACACTTTGATTGTAATTATTATTTGTATTTGACATTCCACGAGTTATTACAACATTATTAGGTTGCTTCTAAAACTTTTGTATTATTAACTACTTTTATTAAATTATCACATGAGTGAAGCTGCTAGTGAAAGCTATGAGCTTTTTAGGGTTCCGTAACCAAAGGTTAAAAACGGGACCCTATTACTGAGACTTCGCTGTCCGTCTGTCCGTCTGTCTGTCACAGGGCTGTATCTCATGAACCATGATAGCTAGACAGTTAAAATTTTCACAGTATTTCTGTTGCCGCTATAACAACAAATACTAAAAACAGAATAAAATAAATATTTAAGGGAGGCTCCCATACAACAAACATGATTTTTGCATTTCTAGCGCCATCTAGTTTAATTTGATGTTACTATAAATATTTAAGTAAATAAAACAAACGTGATTTTTTGCCGTTTTGTATAGATAATAGTACGGAACCCTTCGTGCGCGGGTTCGACTCGCACTTGGCCGGTTTTTTAAGTATACATACAACATTACAGCATGAAGATGAGGAAAACTGGCCTCTTGATGAAAAGCCTGCATGTAAGCAGAACCACAAAAAACAATCTAATATACCTCTGAACAGTCAACAACCATACACAAAAGATGATTGTGCATGTTACTACAACTATGCGTAAGTCAGCAATTGATTTATTATGAACTACCTAAGCCATTTTAAAACATAATCAGGTCATTGCCATATATTAAATACATACACTTCCTTTATTTTAAAATTTGAATAAACTACCACATCCTAAAACATTGGTAACATAAGAAAATATACAAAAATTAATAGTTATTATTACTTTTATAGAAATGCATATTTATGTGAGAATGCCTTGATTATGACCACGCTACAATGGCTTTACTAATTTAGATGTAATTAGGAGTAGACATAGTATGTTACTTGTAATAGTTTAATTTTATCTGGGTACCACACAAGCATAGTTGCAACTAGATAAATTGGTAATATTATCATAAACAAAATTACAGGCATGGTGAAAACGGTGCCAGTCGTCAGAACGATCCAGTATATCAATACAAAACAAGCAGTTTGCCTGCTGCATCATCAATGAACCAATCATGGGACAACATAGTTTGCTCAGCGCTAAGACTGACACCGGAAGAGATTGCAAATCAGCTGACATTACTTGACTTGCCTTGTTTCAAAAACATCCGACCAGAGGAGCTCACAACCTGCGGATGGAATAAGTTGAACAAAGTGACTGTGGCGCCAAATGTGGTGGCGTTCACTAAAAGATTTAACAGGGTTTGTAAAACTTTAGTATAATTGGTTACTATGACTTTGCATCTTGAACGATAACCGGTTTCTGATGTCCCTTGACTCAGAAACCTTTTGACTTTGACTTTGAAACTTAGAGATTCAAGAGTACAGTATGTAAGAGCGACTAAGTATATACTTTATTTATCAATATCGAATCTAGGAGCAAACTTATGTTATATCATTTTATACCTTTAATTGAGCTAAATTGGGATACCTAATTCCCAATTCCTAATTGTGTACTAATAGAACCCCTGAGAGGAGTAGACTTACTTCACGGAAGTAATAGTAATGCAATAATAGTAAAGTGAAATGCACAACTATAATGTGCCTTGGGTGATCAATGTCAAATGTATCTTGATTGATGAACACTGATGCTACCAATTGAAGCAAAAGTTAATTGCAATAACATGCTTGAAAGCAATTGATGGTGATGTAACCTATTAATTGTTACTCTATAATCGTTTCAATTGCTTGCTAGCTAAGCAAATGGCAATTCGTGAAAACCCTGTTAGTGAATTGGAGCATTATTCACTCGCCTATCAATTGCTTTCCAATCATTCACATCACCATTTTCAAATACAACAGACTCTTTTTATCTCCTGACTCATAATGAGGGGTGTTATAAATTTGACGTATCTGTGTGTCTGTCTGTGGCATCATAGTCCTAAACGAAAAGACTGATGTGATGTGGTTTTTATTTGTTGAAAAGCAAACATAATTGAGATGGTTCTTAGTTCTTAGGTAATATTGTGGAAGGGATGTTGAAGCAACTTCCACTGGTTCGATTCAAAATGAAGTAACCTGTGACTTCAGAGGCAGGGGTTTTTTAATTTATAATTTGATTATGCTTTGTGATTTAAATCACCAATCTCTAAATAACAGCTTTAGGAGATATTTGGCTGAGTAATTATTCCTATTTGTATTGAATGCCACTGCAGTTAACAATTCCTTATCAGTAGTAAATCCCCAACTGAAAGGAAGCATCTGTTTACACTCATAACATTATCTGAACTGCTGGTATGTTATGGACAATTTGGTTATTCCCATATTTGTTTACACAAGCACTTAATATTTTACATGAAGGAGTATCAAAATTCTTTATTATTTACTTTCTTGACGATGGCAGTTTTTAAATAAAATAAGTGGCCACACAGCCCATTTTTAGTAGATCTGGCTTCTCTGCTGTAAGTTTTTGGTATTGCAATGTTTTAATTCTAAAACATAGGTATTGTACCCTAAAAACTATGCAAGGTTTGTCTGGGACAATAGAGACATTCGTTGTTAAATATAAAATTATGTAATACTCGTACAGGGGCAAGTAAATTAAAGCTTTGTTAATCCAGTAGATAAAAAATAGAACTAAAAGTTCATCAAGTTTCGAGTTTAAATAAATAATATCATTTAATTTCAAGCAACTTCGACTCATAAATGTTATGAGGAGGGAAGAAAGTCATGTAACGAGAAGAATGTTAGGAATGAATGTGGATGGATGTTGATGTAGAGGTAGGCCAAAGAAAAGATGGATGGATTGTGTGAAGGATGACATCGGTAAGAAAGGAGTGAGTGATGAGATGAAGGCTGATAGACGGAAATGGAAGAAGTACACATGTTGTGCCGATCCCCACTTAAGTGGGTTGTGGGCAGGAAGATGATGACTCATTCGACTTATAAATGGCACATTACAAATAGTTTGATTAACAATAATTATTTGTTTGATGAACATAAATGTTTGATTTGTGTCCGGAGGCATCTTCAAGGATTTGAACGCGTGGAGATCTAAGAGGATGTCTAACATACTTTTGTTTTATCTATGTTACTGATGTTTTTTATTTCTCCAGGTGAGCTTCTGGACTGTACAAGAAATACTCAATGGACAATCGGCGAAAGCCAGAGCGGAAATATTGACTCATTTTATTAAAGTAGCTAAGAAACTACATGAACTCAACAATTTACATTCTCTTTTCGCTGTGATATCAGCCTTGCAAAGCGCAGGCATATACAGGTACAAAGTTATATGCTACTACTAATATAATAAATAAATATTTATCTAGGTACAGTTGTTCTCATGAAGCACAAGATCTTAATGTAATATTAAAACATTACACCGCAAGTGGTACTGGTATAATATTACTTTAAGATCTTTTGGTAAGGCTCCTGGTTATTGTTTCAAAGCTTCCCAATGTAATGATAAGGTGTCTTATTCAAAACCTTGATTGTTGTTATTTTCAGGTTGACTAAAACTTGGAATTGCTTATCGAAAAAGGATAAGCAGCAATTCGATAAACTGGCAGAACTTTTTGGAGAGAAGGACAACTGGATTGCCCTTCGGGAATATTTGAGATCCATTTCATTGCCATGCATACCATATCTAGGTAAGCACATTTCATACAAACCACACTTTTACGCTACTATTATAAAGAGGTAAAATTTGTTTTTCTGTGCTTTTCCATTCATCATTTTTTGTAAGTGCGAGTCGGACTTGCGCACGAAGGGTTCCGCACCATTATCTGTAAGGAACGGCAAAAAAAAACACGTTTGTTGTATGGGAGCCCCACTTAAATATTTATTTTATTGTTTTTAGTGTTTGTTGTTATAGCGGCAACAGAAATACATCATCTGATTCTGTGAAAATTTCAACTGTCTAGCTATCACGGTTCATAAGATACAGGCCTGTGACAGGCAGACGGACAGCGAAGTCTCAGCAATAGGGTCCCGTTTTTACCCCTTGGGTCCGAAACCCTTAAAACTACTGGACCAATTAAAAAAATGACACCCACCAAAAGCTACTTTGACAGCGAGTAATAAAGGTCATATTTTATTTTCAAAGAGATTAGAGATCCCTAGGAAAATTGCAATAATGTATTTATCAAAAATTTGCCTATTATCTTCATTAGTACACCAGTGCTTAGCCGGGACGGGCAGCTGGTAACATTATTATTTAGAATACACAAGAAAGATGACATGAGATAATGTAAACAAGAATACCAGAAATAATGATGCTCTAACAAATAGATAAGGGACAATGCGGGTGATACGTTTCGTAGAATTATATGCGTAACGATAGTCCCTGACAAACATCATTCTGATAACCTTTGCTGAGATAAGAGTGCCAAACACTGAATATCTACTTACTGGTGGCAATTCTGTTGTCTCGACAAACTGACTAAAATTGTAATCGAAAGCTCTTATTCCTTTTACTTTTACGTTAAAGTCTTAATTAGCGTCGTTTATCAGTTTGTGAAAAACACAGAATTGCTACCACAATATATCAGCAAATAGGGGATTACAGACGTGAACACGTCTGTAATCCCCTAATACGGGAGACATCCTCTCAGATCTTCAGGCGTTCAGCGACTAAGAGACGCGTTTGTTAGGTGAAAGAAGATTTTAAATTGGTCCAGTCATTTTTAGGGTTCCGTACCCAAAGGGTAAAATCTAGAGTATTTATATAATAGGGTATCATTACTAAGACTCCGCTGTCGGTTTGTCTATCCGTCTCATGAACCGTGATAGCTAGAAAGTTGAAATTTTCACAGATTATGTATTTCTGTTACCGCTTTAACAACAAAATGATATAAATATTTAAGTGAGGCTGCCATACAACAAACGTGATTTTTTTGCCGTTATTTATAGATAATGGTACGGAACCCTTCGTGTGACTCGTACTTGGTCGTTTTTTTTGATACTATTTCATTTGTCAATTCTGTTAAATCGACGTGGTTTTCCAGGTATATTCCTGACGGATCTCGTGTACATTGACATAGCGCACCCAGCCGGGTCTCCGCACCGCGCCGCCAAGATGGCCGTTGTGTTAAAAGCCCTGGAAAGATACCAGACTTCAGAATACGAAATCATGATTCTGCCGCACGTTGCAAACTATCTCAACAGCGTGCGGTACATAGAGGAACTGCAGAAGTTTCTTGTCGATGATCAGTTCAAGTAAGATTGCACACAAACTACTAGTAAACATAACTATTATTTATTTTTACACTAGATTTTATCATCTAATTTTATTTTCCGACGTTTCGACTATATTACAATAGTCATGGTCGCGGGTTAAGGTCAACAATTCATAACAAAAACATAAAACCCGACAGCTAAAAAATATTAACTAAAAAAAATGCTAAGTATGTCCCCCTTTTTTGGGGTGGGGCGCGCTAATAAATATGTAATATGTCACTCCCACAATTAAAACGAATCTTATACACCTTATATTTTATAATCCGTCAAGTCGTTTGGACTGTAAAGCGTATCAAAGAAATGGACATACATTATACTTACACATTACTTTCCATCTGGCGCAGTCGGGTAAAAAGTATATAAGTATTCTATCAGTTATCCGGTTCCTAAAAAGCTTTGCTTAGATGTCCACCAAAATTCATGATTAATATTTATTTAACTTAAATTTTGTTGTATGTTAAGGATCTAGAATCTAGAGTATTCCGAAATAAATGATTTATTGTTATTATTTTATCGATACCCAGATTATCGTTAAAACTGGAGCCGCCATCACCAATCGGCAGCTGCGCTGGTTCCAAGGAGTCTGTTAAAGAACTTTCTCAAGCAACGGCAGGCCCTATCAACGAATCGCCCTCCAAAATAGGCTCAGGCTCTTTACGGCTCCAGGGGTCATGCCATCAAGGCCGGTTCGTACCCACACACAGGAAATGCCGATCTCTAGGGTCCAAGTAAGTAAATAACCGAACTTACACTCGTACATTGATAATAAACACTCGCTATGATTGGTTAGTTTTGATTTAACACGTTTTACAATGAAAAGTTTATTAAGTTACATGATAGTTCACAAATTAAAAAAAAAAAAAAAAAAAAAAAAATAAGTCAAGTTACTTGCACGAATATGTGTAGATTCTAAACGGAACTTTGTTGATATCATATAAAAATATAAATACGTTTATATGATATCATACAATTAATCAGATAATATTTACAATAATTATAACTTAATAAATTTTTCCGTTTACTCGTTCTAGAACATTCGTCCTTTTTACTGTCACTGTCGACTCATCACACAATATTTTTATCCAAATTGTAAAACTCGATTGGCAATGATGTTTCCGATGCAAATCCCCGAGACATAATCATGTTTTATAAGCTAAATATTGTACAATACATTTTTGAAATTGGTACATAGGTTTCGTAGCGCGAGCTTGCCAAGAAATTTTCACAAGGTCAATTTTGGTGTTGGGTGAGTTGTATTACTAGTTAATAAAATCGAAGGCTTGTATTGTGTTATGTAGATAATTATGTATGATAATATATCATTCTAACTACCAAACTAGATTTTTGGATGACCTACTTTTACATAAGACAAACTATTTACTCATTCGCAATCGAATAAACTATTGTGAAACCAGGTAAGGTTGTGTAACTGATTCAAAAACTTTACCTATCTATAGCATTGAGCTTAATGTACTACGTACATCTATAGATACTTTATTCAATATTTACTAAGCCATACTGGTTTCTCTTGGATTATGCATATTAATAATAGAATAAAGGGTTTGTACTAGAACTAAACTAAACTGTAAAAAAATATTGGTAAATTCTACCGCGCCTAGATTAATCTAGGTAAAACAAGTTTGTCCAAAAATAAAGTTTGGTCGGTAATAAATTTAGAATACGAAAGATAACTGGGAGCATGCTATAATGTTCGTGTTTGGAACTTCACAAGCTGAATGAGACGGCATCTTGGACTGTTGTTGACCACTGACTAAGAACAAGCAGACTCGTAGGCAAGACGCATAATAAATCCAATCGGGCACAGCATGGGTTTTCAATGCGCCAAGTTGCTTGTTTGTACTGAAATATATTCGAGAATCGCACCAAAATTCACATTAACAGTTCTCGAACTTATTTGAACTTAGTATTTTGTCATTGAACAATAATTTATGCTATGTTTCTGGTCTGCGCCTAAAGCAAGCAATACTAAATGGGTCCATGAATGTGCACGTAATGGCCATGCGTTATGCAAAAATATAACCCAACGGCAGAATTTTTCAATTTGCCTTATAAGCGAGTAGGTTTAGTTGAAAATTGTTGTTGAGAATATTTTTAGTTGCGCTTTTTGTAAATAAAGCAACGGTTTGTGAAATGTAGTAAACTAGAGGATATGTTTTTCTTTTTAACCAATCGTTTTCTGGTTGATTGAGTAGATTGCGCGTTAGATGTGTTTGATTTTAATTTAGTCTGAATTAGAAATATATCATTTGTAATTGTAATGTATGAATGAATGTATTAATGACTAGTTAGCTAGATAATAAATACAAATATAAGTTATGTTAATTGACTAAGATAACATAATTTGTCGTTATTGTTACTTGTTTTGTTAATCAAATTCAATTTGTCATTTAGAAGATGATAGTAAATATAATTTAAAATCATTTATATAATTGGTATTAAAGATGATTATGTCTGCTGGATTATAAAATCAAATTATGCTTGCATGTTGAAGCCTTGATAACAAGTTCATGCACTTATCTCTCATGAATAAGTTTCCATAGAACAGATACATAACTAATTAACAAGACGGTTACATAACTAAGTTATTAATTCTTTTGAATTCAATTATTTTGGGCTCATTCGGTTGTTCATGTAGATTTTTTAACTGCATAATGTCACGGACTCTTTAAATGGAACCTATAGGATGGACTACATAAAACATCTGACATGGCAATTCATTGCCACCACAATCTAGCTAAAATTTAGTAAAATACGATCGATCTTGTTCTGTTCAAAATAAAGTTTAAATTAGCTCAAAATTGTTTGATAATAAAGTTTACTCTAATTTAGACTTTAGCGTAAACAGAATAAGAATTGTATTTTACTAAACTTTAGTCGGTTTTTCGAGACAATATTGTCACCATTACTCACAGTGACACTGATTGAAACACCTAGCGGGTAACGGTTTACAGTTTACACTCTTGCTTTGTAGTTGCTAGATTTATGTAGCAATAATGACCTCTATTCCTGAGTATATAGGAGGTCAGATGTAGTCTACTATTGATGGTGTATGTATATTGCTCTGATCCAGAACTACTTCACTGTAGTCTTGCTTGGCTTTTTAAAGCACATTTGAGATATTCCTTCAATTTCTAATGTGTTTTAACACCTGTTAATAAATATCTTCCTGGGAAGAAACGGTAGATAGATTTGGTAGATGTCTGACGATTTTTATAAAAATGTATAATTTGTACGCGAAAATAAGAACTAAGTTTTTGAACTAAATAGTAATACGAGTGTAGAAATCACTGTACAGATTAGAAAGAAATTCCAAAAACTCTTTAGAATAAGGTGTTGGTATAGATTTCAAAACGTGAAAATATGTTTTAGCATTTTCGGCAAGAGCCACACTGATGAGAAAATGGACGAGAAGACTCCAGCGGGCTCTGTTAATCTTCTCGACGACACATTATTAGAGTCGCCAGGCTCTGTCTCTGGCGACAAACTGTCGAAAACCTTCCCGCCCAGGTGAGTTTGAAATACATTTATTTGACACTCACTCAGATAAATAGGTGCACATAACATGAGGAAGGAAGATACATAAAAACACAGACTACCTATGTGGTTCAAGCAGACCCCATTATCAGCTTTATGCTGCTCCATGAACCATGTCGTGGACCAGCGCTACTTTTCAGACAGATCAGTATCAAAAAGACCCTCTTCGGTAACCATGGCTCAGTTCCCATACAAAACAAAAACAATCAGTATGTGCTACTATTAGCGGGAAACAAAAGCGTTCATAAAAAAACAGGTTTTTTTATAAACGTTTTTGATGATAAATATACGATAGGATATAATATAGGATTAACGAATAAACGAAAGTTGAAGAAAATTTATGAAAATTTTCTGAATGGTCAGCATAATATGGTAATCAGGCATACCACGGCTTCCCGAAATAGCATGATGTGGTCAGATACCAATTGGTTAGTATCATATAAAGATAATAGGCTTAAAAGTTAACCATGCTCTTCCAAAATCAGTAATTTACAACAATATTGTGAAAATTATTATAATTGTACAAATACTCATATCTTCCTGTGAATTCATAAATAGTTGGTACTTCACTTAAAGGGCCGTTTTTTAAGTTTAATCTTATTCCAGCAACCTATCAAAGCTGGAGGAGCTGCCTTGTGATTTCCAAGGCTTTGTAAGACGGAAGACATTGCTGAAAGATGGAAGGAAAATATCCCTATCGTCGTGGCAAAGATACTGGCTGCAAATGTCTGAAAATATTCTTGTATTCTACGCTTCAAAATCCTTTAAAGGGTAATCATAATAATTATTATAAATGCGAAAGTTTGCGATGATGTTTGTATGTTTGATAGTCAATCAATCAGGCCTAAACGACTGAACAGATCAAGATTAATTTGCTGTTGTGCTTAGATGAAAGATTAGTGGTACTTATAATCAGAAAAACAACCCTTAAATGATAAAAAACGCAAAAATATGATTATGGCATAGATGGCGCTGGTGTGCAAAAAATGTGACATCACAGACTCAAAACAATCAGTCTCCATAGCAACACAGTTTTGCCTAATGATGATGCACGCTGTGTTAGCAGACCAATAGCAGCGCTCAAATATTCAAGATTGAGAATATCACTGACATCGACCACATATGGCTTCATTTCTTCAAATAAACAATTCTGTCAAACCGTTGAGGTGTGCGAATCAGGGTTAGCGGTAAAAATTCATTCTGATTGACGGGTTCAATGTCACATTCCGCCGCGGGGCGCGTCGTGAATCGCGCTCGGTATCTTATATCAGCAGTACAAGTCTTATGTGTTGTGCGAAAGTGTTCGCCATGCATGAGGAGTCATTGCTCCGCTCCGCACAACTACGCGTAGATGGAAAATCACCATACCCTGCCATAAACGTATACCAGTTTAGTATACCAATTAGGTTACACTGCTCGAGCCGTTTCTTTGTTACAGGAGTACTCGCAGCGACTTTCGCGCGGAACGTTGCAAGGTGCTACCATTGGATGGCTGGCGTGCCAGATGGGAGTCAGACGCACCAGACGCCTTCCAACTGGCCAACCAACGCCTTGGCACACAGTACAAGTTCAAGTAAGTACACGCGATAGACTTTCGAATTTATGAACCTAACCTAACCCAAAAAAGCCGTGTTGGCCGAGTGGGAGGTACCTCGACTTTCAATTCAAAGGTCGTTGGTTCGAATCCCGGCGGTGCATCAATGGAATTTTTTGCTTGATTTTTTTTATGCGTATTAACACGTATTCTTGTAAGCGGCGACGGGCTTGTAACCTGTCACGTGTGGAATGATAACTACTGCATAATGTGGGCATGTGCCAAAAATAATGTTTGGACGTGCCTCTGACTAACCCCTTTAGCCATTTTCTAGGATCTGAGCGCCTGAAGATCTGAGATGTCAACCGTTCGTGGGGATTACAGTAGTGATCTTATATATTTATATTATTTTTTTACCTAACCCTGAATAATCATGAAGGGTTAAACTTTTTTACCGCATTGTTGTGTTCAAAATACTATTAAGAATTTTTTCTCTAAAAAAAACTTATGAACGTTGAATAGTTTTTTCTCAATAACAGCAACTAAGGACAAGATAACTAAGGATTTATAATCTATATAAATTAAACACAGAAACACGATCGGTGAAACTTTTCTCGATAGATTTATTTAAAAAAGTTGTATCTTCGAAAACACTATTTTTGTTTTTACTCAAAACTGTGAATATCTAAACAGTTAATTTTTAGGGTTTCATAATCTCTACAAGAAATCCTAATCATAAAATCTATAATCCATAATCATGCTAGCTACCTAAATTAAAGCCAATTCCTTTCTAAGTTCGATGGTTTTCAAGATAATGCGGTTTTATCACTTTTTCCGTCTTGTCCTGACTCGGTCCATATAAAAAACCAAAAATTTCAAGTGTCACCTCATCTTTTTACGTTCGTCTTTATTTCAAGTTGAGTTAAATTTATTTTATTCTGTATAGAGGCAACAGAAATAACATCATCTGTGAAATTTCAACTGACTAGCTATCACGGTTCATGAGATACTGTCCTGTGACAGACAGACAGACAGCGAAGTCTTAGTAGGTAGAACTATTTTTTTTACTAGGTTGCGTTGCTGGTTTCGTTTCAGTTCAGTTTCCCAACAACCGTGAAATGTTTTCAGTGTAAACACAAGTTAGCACGCTATACAAGTTCAAGTTACCCTGTACAGCACGCCATACCATAACTTGTAAACAACAAAGTTTATTGACACAGGCGGTATGCGTGGAATTCTTTGCCTACAAGCATACTGCACATATTACATTTAGCTTCGAGACTTTCTAGCAATATTATTCATGTCAGTTATGCGGACGAAGTAGGGCGCTATTTTATTTCTCAGAAATTCTAGCTACATTTTCTCTATCTAGAACGAACAAAAATTGTAACGCGCGGAAACTGAGAATTTCATGAGCGCAAGGCCAACTTTAGTTTTTTGTTTCTGTTGTACTAGAAATAAAATCGCATTTTATTTAGTAACTATGATACTGACTGAAAAATCTGGAGCAGTTAACTCACTCATTTTTAGTATTGGAATCCACGAATGTGTATTCCCTTTTGAGAAAAACAACACTGCGACTGCCTTTTTTTATAAACGAATGCGCTTCATACTAAAACAGCGCTTTATAAAACTGACTATACCGAAGTTCCAAAGTTCTAGTTGGCTGCACAATCGATTATTTGAGAACTAAATTCGCAGAACCGCAAACTTTAACAAAACTCGATAGCCAGGTATCCGATTGGAAAAGTTTGTTACAGAACTGGCTCGGAGCCTGCGGCCAAGCAGTGGGTGAAGAAAATCGAGCTAAACTCAAACAAGACGATGAAGCCCCTCCCGGCGAATCTCATGTCATTTGAATAGTGATGAAGATGACGCATGTACGTATATTAGTTATCTCATTCGATGTATTTATTTACATTATCTCATATTATTTTACCGTTTAGGTATTTTATTTTATATTGACTTTATTATAAAGCTTTCTGTGAACCATGTTTGTTTTGTGTAGAATAGGTAGCTTTAACTGAGTACACTACTCGTATCACTATGGTGTACATGTTTTTTATTATATTGTACTCCGACGTGATTTATGCTTACATGAATCTGTTATAATCCATTAAGACAATTCTCGAATTCGTTAATAACTATAAGTTCATATTTTTATTGAAATATCCATTTTCATAGAGTTTCTCTCAACAAAAGTGCCACATAATAGGATACAAAAACTATATTATAGCAATTATCTGAGATTTTAAAAACATTGTAAGATTTCGTACCTACATATCTGAGTCACAATATTTTAGCTGTATTCATAAATTAATAAATTAAAATATACCTTCTGGTTATATTAAAATAACCTTAAACAAAATAGATACGTAAAATAGAAAATGAATCGTAATTTAGAAATATTTATATGCCAGACTGATGAATTATCCAAGCAATATAAAATAGGGACCTAGGTTTATGTATTTCTAGATTTTGACGATGTAACGGAACAGAAATTAGGATTTTCATAAAAATAAATGTATGTCATTTTATTCAATTCCTTAACGTGTGGCACCTTATTTAAAATTACTTCCGAGTTAGGTTATTTTTGAAATGAAAGGTCCTGCAACCTTCCATTTAAATTTCGTTTTCTATGTGACCTGGGGATCTACTCTTGAAAACGATCAACGATATATCGAGACAAACATATTGTTTCTGACTATATTTGAAAGATGGTACTACGACAGACGATGATTTCTAATTGAGCACTGTCGTCGATAAAGTCGAAGTCGTTTTGCAGAGTAAGGGCGTGCGCCGTTCTTGCTAAGAGGAACGGCTGGTGGCACACCCAATTGTTTTTTTATATATATTTTTATCTAAAATAAATACATATGCAGAAAAGAAGTGCTCGTTGGCCATCAAGCACCGTTTTACAAGACTGTCCTATAAAACTAAATGTTTGTACTTACACAAATATGTCATCTTATTACACTACAATATTTACTACACTATTTACTTAAAATGAAAATATATATTTTAAAATGAAATGGAGGCGCCACTAAACGGCCAAAGCCTCTTAAACATTATTGCCACCGCGACTGAGCTTCCCGATTACCACTTAGAGAGGATGCCCCGGTCGTCCCCGCTCACTTTGTCACTCAGACAAAAGACTTATAGCCACAGTTTCATTTTAAACTTGTAGAACCTCTCTATCGCCACTAAAGTATCAATCTCGAGGGTGATTAAGGTCCCTCAACAAATCGCAACGAGTTAAATGGTCAGATGGATCGATTTTCAAAGCGAGGACGATGATATGCAACTGAAGATGATATGATAATCCGGGACTCTAAATTATCTAAGCAACAAAAATTTGGTTTGACTATCGGATGTGAAATCCGAGATGCAATTTCGATCCGAGGACGATTTTAGCTGATAGTTCAAGTAAATTCGGACACAGTTTTTTTGAATCAGTGATAGCAAAATAAATCTAAAATTAACTACATTCTGGTGTCGATTCTGTTGTGGGGTTTTGTTAAAACTAACTTAATTTTACAACGCTAAAATAGTGGCCTTGTTGTCTTGAAATAATTAATTTAGAAATTACCGCCACATGATACCGCTTTTAATAGAAAATAAACTTAAATACAACTTAATTTCAGAATTTCACTAATATGATATGAGTAGGAATATCTCTCTGTACTGTATAGGATTTATGTACATATAAATATATGGTATACATACTATACGATCAACTATAAAATAACGACTGTCACCTAAAAAGTGAGCCTGAGAAATATAAAATCATCATCATCTTCCTGCCCTTATCCCCTTATTAAAAATCGGTACATATTTCAATCCATCTATTGAAAATCCCACATAAGTTGAGAAATATAAAAATCAGTACATATTTCAATCCATCTATTGAAAATAAATTGTTATATTATCATTCGCATCACATTCTTATTTTTATCTCTTTTGTTAGTGAAGTTTGATACTCACGAAGAGTTTGTACGTGCACATACGAATACTTGTACCTCAGCTCAACATTTTAATTCGTCTTTGAAACATAATAAACATACAAATAAAATTCAATTCAGTTGAAACCTTTACTTGAACCGTTATGATGATACAAGTAGGTAACAAGTTTCTTAGATTGAACATAGATTTACGAGAGAAAGTTCTATTCTATTTCTAATACTTATATCAATCTCATTTGTACTCGTGATTTAACTTCGGTTTATTTGTTATTTTATCTAACTACTAGCTTTTATCTAACTACTTTTAGCAAACTATGCCAGAGCTAAAAATATATTGATACATGATACTCGTATGACGCACACTTGATTTCTCATAATAATTTCTCTCAATCACTGACAATTAATAGGGGCTTTCTAAACAGAAAGATGTAGGTATCGGTTACAAATTAATTCATCAGTCAAATCATACAACGCATCAATTTACTATTAAAAGCTATAGAAAAAAAAACGTTCTAAGTACTTTTAAAAGTAAAACTATTATTCAATATTACAAAACAGTAAAACATTTCCCGGATAAACGAAAGGAATTCAAAATGCCATTTTATTTATACGAGGGGATTTCAGTCTGAAGCTCGGATTAACTGACGCTTTGATATAACTGGAGTTGCGGAATTTAAAAACCGGCCTCTGATATCTAAATCCATCGAAAACGCAGAAACTCGACTGTAAAAGTTTATCCGTATTTCTAACTTTACAGTACAAAAAGTATAGTTCTTTTTACAATTCGGCTGCTGCTTTTCAATCCCGTTTAAAGTGCTTCGTTTATATCGTTAAGTTGGTAAAAGTTTGAGTGTCTTTGTTATATAAACGTTTACTTATTTATTTCTTGGTACCCTTCAGTTGGTAGTAAACCAACTGCGCCAACTGCTCACAACAATACAAGTACTTCTTTTTGTGTTAGTTTGACAAAACATCTTAATAAAATATCCGAATACGCTGAAAAAATTGCGACTTTTCCCTCGCAACGATACAACTCACAGTTTGGCACAAAGAACTGATTGTGGGATGTTTTGTTTATACAATACATCCCACATCACCCTACAGTACCATTGTATCTCTTGTTATTTAAAATCACACTCCCCATAAATACTTTTCTCTAAATATACGTTTTCCTTGTACATAATGTTGTCTATCATTTGAATAAAGTAATTACACGTGTTCGAATCTGGTTTTGTTAATATTAAGCTGTATTCTTATTTTCTTTGCTTCTATTTTGTGTATCAATTGCGAAACAGTATTTATAATATTGCATACTAATTAAATTGAAAATGATTATTACGAGTACCGCATCGCATTATTCACGGTGTGATCTGAAATATCGCGTTCGACGAGTACGTATCAATTTAAGGAATTAATTCCACGTGTTGAATGGAATGGTATCCAACTTTACATCAAAAATTTATCGAATGACTTTATCTAACGAGCTTTACATTAAATAGCCGCTTTCATTTAATGCAATCTCAAGTTGTTTTGTTTAAAAAATGATTTTTTATTATATGTAAACAATTGATACTTAACCCAAGTTTTAAGTTCTGACAATCAGTTTTCGTTCAGTTCAGAAATCTTATTTTGAAGTTTTTTTATTCGTACTTACAGTTTTTTTTAGTTTAGTAATTATATAATTCTAACTATCGTTTATGCCCATTTTCACTCTCCTAAGGGTTTAATAATGTGCTCATTTTTGTCAAAAATTTAAACTACTGTCAAAATTTCAAGCGGTTTAGGATTTGCGACATACGTTTTTTATAAAATGATATACGTGTTTATTATCTCTGCTCTAGCTATATTAACTCAGCGTTTTACATTATTAATTTAGCAAGGTGCTATAGCGTAGTAATTATTTTCTAGTTGTAACGGTCCAGTCAACAGCTTTATGAATATCCATTTATGGATTAAATATGCGTGAGCCATTATTAAAAGTATAATAAACTGAAAATCGACTGCAAAAATAAAACACATGTCAAAAACAATTTAAGTTTTTTATTCTGGTTTCTTAGTTATACAACAATAATTAATTAGAAAATACTATATTTAACTATGTCACTATGGAGAAAGATTTTACGTACTCGTAAATGTCAATCGTTTTCCGAGAACTAATAATAAAAGGCTTGTTATACTCGGGAAGGGTTATCCCAAATAACGTCCAAGAACCTAAATAGCCCCATTTTACGGTATAATTAATAAAGGGTCATTTAAGTAAGGTGTGTAAGATATTCACAATTTTTTTTGAGGAGAAAATTACGTAATGTACATAACGTTTCTTGAACGGGGCACTGAACACATTTAATTGCTTTTGATTTTGAATATAAATTTGATGATTTGCATACACGTCATTTCCTTCAACGCTATATGTCTTCCATGCAATCAGGCCATGCACTATTAAGCAATAAACAACAAACTTGACAAAATAATTTGTTCATGCGATCATGTTGTTAAAGCAACATGATCGCTGTAACCTGTAAAATCGAGCGTCTTTATCGAAAGAAACTTTATTATGCTCACACAATGTTTGTTTAAAGTTTTATTTTAGTTATTTGCGAGGTGCTGTTTTCTCAAGAAACTGTGGTTTTCAAGTGCGTCTATTTGTTATGTTGACTGGACTTTTAATTTCGGATAAGACGTAAAAATAATTGAAGAACTAAGAACGGTGACATTTTATCACGGAGACTGTGAAGCGGTGTACTCGTATAAACGGAAAATGAATATTATTGTAACAACGAAGTGTACAGGCTAAATTATTTTAATTAATGATAGACTAAAATAAAAAGACGCTAATGAATTAGTTCCATATTCTTGCCATTCCAATTGCTATGTAATCTAATCATATTTAAAATAGTATTTTTGTCGCTCCAATCCGAATGGCTTCCTTTATAAACTAAAGTTATATAGTGTCAAAATCTATCACAATTATTCAAGCCGTAGTAGGAACCCATGATTCGAGTGATTCAATGGGTTTGATAGGTTTTTAAATGTTACAAGTAACTTGTTAAGATGACGAGCGTTACCGATATTGTGGTAAAATTACGAGAACGAACCAGATCGCCGCCGCAGCGGCGCGCCTCTGGCGCCCCTCTAACGAAATCATCTCGTAGCAAGCCGCTAATGGGCGACAGCTTGCCCGGCCGCTGGATGTAGGTCATTCTCATGCAATATCATTATGCATAGTGGGAGACTTGCAGGTGCGAACCACAATTACATTTGTATTGTATTCGTATGGAAATTTTAGAACAAATTTCACTTGATCAATGAAGACCTACCACATAACTTTTGAAATTATCATTTATGAACAAAAAAATTATAAAAATCTATATTTATCATGATTTTGTGAATTCTATTATTTCCCGATGCATTCAATATACTGTTTTAATAGAAAATTTAAAGTTTATAATAAGTTGAGAAAAAATCAACAATATTTGCATTCTTGTTTTTTAGGGTTTCGTAGTTTATGATTTTGATGATTAAGAAACCCTTATAGTTTCGCCATGTCCGTTCGTCAGTCTGTCCGTCTGCCCGCAGCTTAGCTCGGAGACTATCAGTGCTAGAAAATTGGCACGCATATACTTATATACATATTAGTAATGTCAACAAAGTTAACAGCTAAGTAGGCGTTACAAGTTTTCGAGTAATATACGTAATAATCGACCAACTTATAAACTGTACTTGAAGAAAAAATAAATCATTCTTTTGAGTACTAATTCCATTGAAAATTACTTATTATAACGTTGTTAGCTGTGTAAACTACGAAACCCTACATTGCGCTCTTGGCCGTTTTTTTTTAAAGAATAACGCCTGTTTCGCTTTTTGATTGAAATCTGAAGTTCCTATGTAACGATAGTTTGTCCAGTTAGGCTAAGCCAGTCTTTTGTAAAGTAATTTCATAATGCACATGAGACATAGTAATATATCTCAAAATACTAAAGGCTAAAGTCCATTGTGATTGCTTCTTCAGTGTCCCAACATGTGTATATTATTTGAAACTTCAACTAGGCATGATGGGATATGTCCTTCTGCTGCACCATATTAAAAATATGGTATTGCTTTTCTTTGTACTATGTTTACATTATTGCTCTTAATTATTTACGAGTACACGAATAAAAAGCTTTAAAAATTTAAAAATCATATTAAAAATTACTCGCACGACAGTATAGCCTAAACGGCCAAACTATATCTGTCATGTTATCTCTAATCTTAAATGCATCATAGACAATTGTAAACATTACCAAAGCTACTGTTTAATTATTTACTATCTATTTTACTGTAAAGTAATTTCATAATGCACACGAGACATAGTAATATATCTCGAAATACTAAAGGCTAAAGTCCATTGTGATTGCTTCTTCAGTGTCCCAACATGTGTATATTATTTGAAACTTCAACTAGGCATGATGGGATAATATGTCCTACTGCTGCACCATATTAAAAATCGCTATCTGTTCTAAAAATGTTATCTCTAATCTTAAATGCATCATAGACAATTGTAAACATTACCAAAGCTACTGTTTAATTATTTACTATCTATTTTACAGTTTTTTTTGTATAGTGTTAAGTGAGGCTATGATATTTGACTGATATTGAAATTGTTTAATATGAAATTCAGTCATTGTAATTATGTTTGGATTGAGGCAAGCAAGTCAGTGCTTAGTATAGTAGGTACGAGTAGGTACGCCAGAGACGTGTTTGAATCAAACGCCGCAATTAGTTGCTAACTTTGAGCTGTCGGTAAACAAACTGAGTCTCTTGTTTTTGGGTTGAGATTATCTCGCCCTCGTTTTAGTTATCTCGAATGCACCTCGAATATACCTTTCGTCGAAATGTCGATTCGAACACGTCTCTCGTCTAGGATATTCTTATACGATCACATCTATTCAAATGTATAATCTGCCATTTATCTATTCGATATGTAAGACATTATATTTGTTTTGTAATTATAATAACTTTTTACGTTTATATTGTTGAAACAAGATTTTGACAAAGGTATCGTATCGTATCCAACGTGTCGATTGGACATGATTTGTCCGAAACATTATTGCTCTATAATGAAGTACTCATAGACGTATAATTTACGGCACTCTGTGTCTTTGTGTTCAATAAAATTCATAAGAAAAACTGGCGTCTTTTATTTTTTTTTCCTCGGATGAGAATGCACAATCACCCCATATTCATATTTAAATTAATGTTTGTTGTTCGAGTTGGTTTAAAACTACAAGGTCTTATTTGGTTTAATTTTAGTAGACATTGCTATGTATTGAATTACAAGTATTACGTACTTATATTTAAGATACCCGCATCATATCGCATCATAGTTTTATATACGAGTATAATGTCTTTGTTTTTTTATAGTAGTCCAGTAGTAATGTAATTAATAATATTGTAACATAATTGCTTGACTATCCCACTGGTTGAACAATGTACAAAATCTAACCATGATTCTGAACGTAACTCGGACACGACAGAGCGTGTAGCACTAGGATAGGAATGCTTTGTTAGAGCAATTTTAACCAAAAGGTACACAAGTACATGTCGATCAAAGCAATTTCATCGGTTAGCTTTGAGCTGCCCAATGTAACATATCTGCTCAACAAACTGCTATATATGTTAAGTCCGTTATACCGCTTACCAAAGCCGGGCTTACCATGCATGATAACAAGCTTTGCTGGTATGTTCTGATAACTTAATGTGTTGCATCTGTTGAATTATCATACAACCATAACTTTGGTCTTAAAATTATATGTTATTCATGCGTATTCTATAGGCTTTTATCGCGTATTTATAGATGAACTCTTTCGACGATCGGTTAGAATAACAATAGCACGCGAATGAAGTTTAAAAAAGGCTATTTCCACAGGAACCACTTGACCCAGATGTCAAATGGGTCTTAACTAGAAGTTGTTGAATCCGTCAGCGCTTGAGCTGTAGCGTCGTTATGTGCCGCTGCGAGCTGGCGCCTCTTCTAATTAGAGCATATCTCGCTTGTAGGTTTATACTTACCACATATAGAGCAGTACCTAAATCACTATGTACTCGTCAAGCTAAATTAATCCTTATGGTAATGGTAAAGAGTCCCTTTTCGGATGGTTACCATAACATGCCGTTTCCGGTATACGTCATCCCGTGTGTTTTTATGTTTATGGATTTTATCTATAGTGATAAAGTAAAGTGGTTTTCATAAAGGTTTGAAATATAGGTATATTTGGCACTATTTTATAAAAAAAACTGTTTTAATAATTCCAGTATTAATGTATATTCAGTTACATACTTTTACCAAGATTTTTTCTTACCATATTTATCACAGTGTCCAATATAAAACTACGACCTTATTTTCTCTTACAAACAAATTAATTAAATTACTGAAATTCATCATTGAATTGAACAAACAAAACGAATAATATTCGAAGTAGTATTTCATGTTTTTTTGGAGCATAAGCATTGAATTGATATTTCGTCGCTTCATTCGAATATATTATTACTAGCAGTCCGCCCCGGCTCCGCACGGGAGTAACGTATTATAACGATTTTATGGGTATTTTTTTACCCAGGTTACTTTATCGAAGTTTTAATAGGGATCCCTATTTTTTTCAAACAATAATTATGGCCTATGTTACTCAGAGATAATGTAGCATTCTAATATAAACGATTTTTTGAAATCTATCCAGTAGTTTTAGGATTTATTCCACACAAATATACAAAACATCTTTCTTCATAATAATATTAGTACCTATAGATTATTACACTCATAATAACTTTTGAATGGGATGGAGTTTGGGAATGGTATTATTAAAAATGTAATTTACAGGTACTGATATGGCCTTGAAAATGAAGTGATTTTTTTAGATAAGGATTAATACCCAGGTACGAATAATGTGGCCTAGTTTGTACAGGCGGCGTTACCATTGCATATTTTAACATGAAAAAGTAGTTATTGTGACATAACTGTAATAGTTGAACATAATTATGGTATTGCTGATTTATTTGTTAATATTGATGTAATCTTTAAAACTGCAGTTCATCACTTTGCTCTATTGTCAATAATTTTTGCAGCGAGCGATATAAGGATTTTTTTGCTTTTGATTCACACGTTGGGTTACGTTATCGAAGTTTTCATACGGATCCCTAATAGTTAGACATATGGTATTGTTGACTTATTTGTAGATATTAATGTCCTCTTTAAAACTGTAGTACATCACTTTGCTCTATTGTCAATAGTTTCCGCAGCATACGCGATATAAAGATTTTTTTGGATTTTTTATCTCACGTTGGGTTACATTATCGAAGTTTTCATACGGATCCCTAATAGTTAGACAAATGGTATTGTTGACTTGTTTGTAGATATTGATGTCCTCTTTAAAACTGTAGTACATTACTTTTCTCTATTGTCAATCATTTTTGCAGCGTACGCGATATAAGGATTTTTTTGCTTTTGATTCACACGTTGGGTAACGTTATCGAAGTTTTCATACGGATCCCTAATAGTTAGACATATGGTATTGTTGACTTGTTTGTAGATATTGATGTCCTCTTTAAAACTGTAGTACATCACTTTACTCTATTGTCAATAATTTCCACAGCATACGCGATATAAATTTTTTTTTGGATTTTTTATACGGATCCCTAATAGTTAGACAAATGGCATTGTTGACTTATTTGTAGATATTGATGTCTTCTTTAAAACTCTAGTACAGCGTACGCGTTATAAGGATTTTTTTTGGATTTTTTATCACACCTTTTACCACACCTTACATTATCGAAGTTTTCATACGGATCCCTAACGTTTTTGAAAATATTCTATAGCCTATGTTCATCAGGGATAATGTAGGATTCTAATGGTAAAAGAATTTTTCAAATCGGTCCAGTAGTTTCGGAGCCTATTCATTACAAACAAACAAACAAACAATCAAATCTTTCCTCTTTATAATATTAGTATAGATTACAATGTAGTATCCTTTAGTTTACAGGCAACTTTGCACAATTTCAGAGAGGATTTACTCGATTAGAATTTGTCAATACTCTTGTCATCTCCTTGTCATAACTCATTCCTTTTTTGTGCACGGCAACGAGCTCACACGTTTTACGCAAAATGCTGAAACCCTGTGCCCAGGATGAATTAGTGCAATATCAACGGAAAATAAGGAAGTTGGAAGAAAAAATAAATAAAAAACGTTCCATACAACGTTCATTCATAGTGATCGAACTTCAATGAAGTTCATTTGATCATCTATAATATTCCATTAGCAAAGTGAGTACTCGTAATAAATATCATGATCGCTTAAAAGCGAATTTGTTTATGCAAAGCTTACTATACGAGTATAAACAAGGAAACC
The DNA here is from genome assembly GCA_912999785.1 of Hydriomena furcata. Lineage (NCBI taxonomy): Eukaryota > Metazoa > Arthropoda > Insecta > Lepidoptera > Geometridae > Hydriomena > Hydriomena furcata. The sequence continues at coordinate 11,506,591 of OU538821.1, forward strand.
GCCCAGTGTTCAAATTTTGAGGTAAATTTCAGAGGTGTAATGCCTCGTTTGCATTGTTTGAATCAGTCTATTTATTATCTAAGATTCCATTGGATTCAGTATGGTTCGGCTTGACCGCAGCGCTGAAGTCAATAATCTTAACGGGTAAAGTGCCAATTGAAACTATCTAATGACCCCGTTTAAAATCTTATCTATATCACCATAGTTTTTATCACAATCCAAGTTGAGTTATCTGTTCAGTAAAAGAGTTGATTTTAACTCTTTTAAAAGAGAGCGAAATAAGCGGGCGTTTTGCATTACACGATTAGCTTAAAATTTAGTTTGTTTCTTTGTAGTTGGTATCATAGATAACTCTGGAGTTTATTCGTATTTTCAGGCTTTAAAATATCTATTCTTCATCCTTTTTCTTCCCTCCAATCTTCTTTCAACCTAGATCTAATGTTTACTTCAAACAAACTTCGTGACTGCCGTAACTTCACTTCTCATACAAAACTTTGATATGTTTTCTCCACATACCTATAATAATAGACCTTAAGCAGGCACCATAACATAGTGTTGTCACTTCCATAATACCGGGAGGCGTCAGGCGCGATTTATAAATTCTCTTTTGTTAGTTTTACAAAACAAGATTATCTAACAAACGACGACTGTTTCGGAAAACTGGTGTCCGATAACACTATGACAACTAGCTTCATTCATTAGTTTATTTATTTGGATGGAAAGATCATCGAAATAAGATATTAGCACCAAGCCGTTTATGTTGCCTGATTTTTTAGGGTTACCACCTAAATTTAAATTTAAGTTTAAACTTTCGTTTTTTTTTGTCGTCCGATTTTTCTGTAACGGTTTTAGCAATTTTATTTGTTACACAGCACAAATAAAATCGCTAAAACTGCTCCCGATGTCATTCCAGATAAAGTTAATACAGTTCATATCTACGACGTCGTCTGATCGTCAATTGAAATCACTTGCATCAGCATCAATTGTAGTTTTTTTCGTCGTGATGTTTTATGAATTACAAGCTAACCCGGCGCACTTCGTATCGCTTTAGAATTAACAAATGTTGTGTTAAGTGCCCGATCCCGTTCCCGTTCCCGTTAAAAAGTATGTCCGTGAACGTGAAAAACGTGTCCTATGTCCGTCTCCTGGTTCCAAGCTACTTCCCCACCAATTTTCAGCCAAATCGGTTCAGCCGTTCTTGAGTTGTAAATAGTGTAACTAACACAACTTTCTTTATATATATATAAAATTTGTTTTTGTTTTTACGAGTTTTCATTAATTTTTAGTCGCCATAATCAATGATTACGGATCTGGGGGTCTACTCGCGAACCGTAAACGGAATTTCGCAACAACGTAGTCGTAGTCGTTTTAACTTTGAAACGTCGCTTCCGAATTTGAACGATGGAACGATCGTAATTATTTTTAACAATCATTGATGTTCGTAATCCTACTTACAAATCAGTTCAAACTATAGTCGAAACAATTATTGCTTCAAACGAAATTTCGTTTTCAGTTCGCGAGTGGACCCCCAGATCCTAATCATAAGCTGCACTGTTTATTAGATGGATTATTTTTATAAAGCATTATTTCAGACGTCATTTCCACTTAAATTCATAGTTTATATTGATTACTTAAATAAAAAGAGGTTAAAATAAAAAGTTTTGTATTTTTTTTATAATTATCGGACCATTTCTATAATTTTAGACAATATCTGGGGGCACGGCAGTGCCCCCGCCTAGTCAAGCAATAAAGCAGCACGGCTGTACCATATTTTATTACATTATTGAACAAATAGATATTTTATACTGAAAAGTTAGTCATAAAATTGTGAGTCCGGGAGGTGAATGCTTCAATACGTCGTCGGTAGTAATTAAATAAACGTGGAACCGCGTGGGGACGTGCTCCACGCGCGCCTATTGAGGCCGCTATGGCTTCTAACCGAGACAAAGGTGTTCCCCGCCTTCCATGAATCACAAGTGACCCAATTCGTTGACTCTGCTTTAGTTTTGGGGGTAAAAAGTGGCTAAACGTAGAATCGATGGTGTATGTGTTGCGGAGGTGGGGTGGGCCAAAGTGGGCGCTTGCGCGCGCCCTCTCCGCAACGGAGCGCTAGTCGCTATTGCCTGCACAGTAGACAACCGGTAAGTACGATACGGTCGGAGGTTTCGCAGAAATATACCCACGACTTACTACGCCTTCACATTCCACTGTGGCGAATCCAGCCTTCCAACCACTCCACGGTAACATATGGACTCAATGTAAGTACTTTTTTCAACTTTTTAACACTAGTTTAATTCATAACGAACTAGTTTGAAAACTTCATGACGGCTGTACCTTAAAGTTAAGGCGGCGTCGTTATCGAAAAGGATTTTTTATAATTTTATTTTGAGGTTTAAGAAAGTTTTCTTAATTATCTAGATAAAAGTCTTAAGATGCTAGTCACAAGATCCAAAATTTAATTGATTAGCGTGAAGTAGGTTCTAGGTTCTGTGCTGTGTTTAGAATATTACCCACTTATATTATGTGTTTGTATATTTGTATGCTTGGATGTTTGTGGTGTAATCACGCCAGCTGAATCGATTTGAATGAAACACGGAACATGTGTATAGTTCTTGTCTGGGAACCAGGGATATTCTGGCTAAGGATAATAATCGATTCTCAAACCGTTTGAATAAGAGATAATATAAATTATCGGTTACCGAATCATTTCTGATTGGAATGGTTTTAATAAGGTACTACCACGGTATAAAACATATAGTAGATCGACGCCTTAGATCTCGAGGTAAATGCCGACAAGGTGTCGGGTTGTTGAGGGTTGTCACAATTGAACAATGTTTATTAATAAAGAATTTTATTTATTTATTTATATAAAAGCAACATTACTACCTAACAATACAAAAAAAAAACAATTCCGCCATCTTGGATATAATAATGGATGCTATTTTCGTAATAATCAAATCCACAAACCTCGCAAATGACAGCCAAATCAATTTATAAAAAAAATATCCGCCATTTTGGATATGAAAATGGATACCATTTTTGTAATCATCAACCCCAACAAACCTTGGAATGGACCTCCAGATCATGTTATAAAAAAATATCCACCATTTTGGATATGAAAATTAATGCCATTTTCGTAATCATCAACCCAACAACTCTCGATAATAATCCATATATTTTTATTAATAAAATAATATTCAAGCCATCTTGGATAGATATAGATCTATAGATATAATAGATACCATTTTCGTAATAATCACACCAACAACTCTTGTTTTTTATTAAAAAAATAAAAATTAATGTTTCCGGCATCTTAGACGAAAAAAAAAATTTGTGAAAATAAATGCCATTTTCGTAATTATCACCCCAACAAAATATGACATTGACAGCCATATCATTTTATAAAAAATATATCCGTCATATTGAATATAAAAATGGATGTCATTTTTGTAATCATCGCCCCAACTAACCCTAAAATTGACACCCATATCATTTTATAAAACAAAATTATCGGCCATATTGGATATGAAAATGGATGCAATTTAATCATCACCCCAACAAATCTCTATAATGACACCCATATAAGTTTTAAAATATATATATTTACGCCAACTAGAATATGAAAATGCATACCATTTTCGTCACCCCACCAACCTTAAAAATTACACCTATAACATTTTATAAAATGATAATATGTTCGTCATCTTGGATACGAAAATGAATGCCATTTTTGTAATCATCACCCCAACAAACCTCGAAATTGACACGCATATTATTTTATAAAACAAAATATATCCGCCATATTGGATATGAAAATGGATGCAATTTTCGTAATCATCACCTCGAAAATCGTAATACTTGGACTTAATGGTCCATTAGGTCTAAATAACTTTTATTTAGGTGCGGAATTAATGATATCGCAGATTTTTATTTATGCGAGATGACGACTTACAATGACACGTCGTATGCACCATTTTAGAATTGCAAGGCAGAGACACAAACAGCAAACATGCGATAGCCCAGAAAGTTGTGTCCAGAGCTTCAAGGAACGATGTTGTGTGGAGGGACCGTACCACAAGCTCAAAAGTAATAGTAATACCTTACTGCTCACGGTGCGAAGATAACAACGCCATACAAACTCGTATAGCTTTGTCACTTTCGCACTGCGAGTAATATTGTTTTAATATTACTTTAGGCCCCAGGTCGGGAAAGCCCTTTCATATTAAGACGAGTAATTAATGTTTTTAATGAATGCAGAATCGTTTTTTTTTCAATAACCGCAAAACATAAGTTTTGTTTTATATGACAAAGATAATTAACGATATAATCTAGATAAATTAAAAACAGAAACACGATTGATGAAACTTTTCTCGATAGATTTATTTTCCAAAGTTGGCTCTTCAAACACTAGTTTCGTTTTTAATCAAAACTATGAATAGCTAAACAGTTCATTTTTATATAATTCATAAGAAAATGATACTTGCTAAGTAAATTATCACAATTGACAGTTTCTTTCTAAGTTTGATGGTTTTCAAGATAATGCAGTTTTTTCACTTTTTCCGTCTTATCCGGGTAGACTCAGCACATACAAAAAACCAAACATTTCACATATCACATTAAAACGTCGTTTCACTGGCGGCTATCATTTGTACTACGTAGTAAAAACAGTTGGCCGAATGGACAATATCACTAATGAACAATATCTCGCATGAATAATGGCCCAAAATGTCAATGTCCAGAATTAATCGGCTAATGGGCTAGTTTCCAAATAAAAATAAATTATGTATAGGGTTTTCCAATAGGAACAGGTAGAAGTTGACAGTCTATGGTGGCCATATCGTTTTAGCGGCATCTTTAAAAACAATTTTTATTAATTAGTCACTATTACCATATTATCATGGCGAATTACACGATTGAGCAGCACGTCCAAATGATAAAACGCTATTATCAAAATGAGTCTTTGTTATGTAGTCCAAACTTTGCGCGCGTTGCGCCTATTTTACGGTAGACAGTGGTCCTTCAAAGACGACTCTAATCTTTGGTGACCAAAGAAACGACCGGTTCCATTAACAATCAGCTAACCTGTACATCAAAAGAACGCCTGATCGGCTGATAACATCGCCACTGCCCGTGAAAGTATGCAGGAGAATCTGAGGTAGTCAATTCCGCGCTGTGCACAAAAACTCGGCCTTTCGCAGACTTCAACTTGCCGAAGAAAGAAAGAGTCAGTTGACCCAAAGCTCAAAGTTAGAGACCATAGGAAACGCCGTTTGCATGAACTCTCGCAGAGGTGACGTGAATTGGCCACGAAGATTCTGCGATTTGACTCCACTAGACTTTTCTCGTGACTTTTCTTTTCATCCCAATTATCCGCAATCGACCAGGGCCCTGAAATTTTCCGGCAAGCAAACCGGAACTGGATTTTCTGGGGTCTCCAACTTTCTCTGTTCAGAATGTCAAGTAGACATTTACACTTCTCATGTAACATCCATTCCAAATCACCGATATCAAATGAGAGTAGGTATTTGATGATGTTAGGTCCGTTTCAATTACTGTAAAACCGGCCACGCGCAATGTAGGGTTCCGTAGTTTACACAGCTAACAACTTTATATAAGTAATTTTTAATGGTATTTGTTCTAAGTTTGTATGAATACTTTTCCATTTACATTTTATAAGTTGGTCGACTATTAATGGTAAACTTGTAAAGCTTTCTTAGCTGTGATAGATTTACTTTTAAATTTGTTAGTATAGTAGATACTACCGTGAATTTTTTCACACAACAAAAATGAAGCCAAGACCCTAGCTAATATAATATGGCGACGATGCGTGAGTGCAAAATGTCACATCGGCGGTTTTATTGCACCACGCCTCGCTTATATACCCCACATGCTCACGACGTCGGCGCTTCAGTATAATACCACAAAGCATAAATTATAGTTTATTGGCTCTGTCACACACAGGCCTCATCTGAATGTACATTATACAAGCAACGTTGATGTCGCATGCATAACTTCTGCTAATGAGTTAAACTGTTTAACAAGCTCACTGATTCGCCGAGCATGCCTAACAAATTGAAGTTATTGATCATCATTCGTGTTTTATTATCCGTCTGTGTATGATTATAAATAACTAGCGACCCGCCCGGGCTTCGCACGGGTGCAATGCTGATACTAAATATACTACAGAATGTCTTTATATAAAACGTTTTTTTTTCACAGCTTTTTTGTCATTAGACAATTATTGATGATTTCTTTTTTTCTCGAACGTTCGCGACCGGCCGAAGTGCGCGTTTGACGCCTAGCTGTTAGGCCGGTCGCGAACGTTCGAGAATGTTCGTTTTACGAAGCTACTCGCTAGGTGACTCGCTAGCCTCTAGGTGCCAAGCAAGCCGCCTGCCTGTGCGTTCGCGTTTTTAATTAGGGATGACTGAGAGTGTTATAAACGTAAGAGTAAACAAATTTAATCAGAAAGCTTCGAACTGCTAAGCTATCTGGAGTTACACGTTTTATTGTGAGTCAACCATAAAAGATAGACATATGCTGTCGTGGAATATTTTTTATATAATTTTAAGGAGAACATTTCCGTCATACATGAATTCTGTGTAGCTTTAACCATTAAGAATGCACACGCGACGGAAGCTTAAAAAATGGAGTAACTTCTCCCGTTTTCCCAACATTTTCCATCACTGCTCTGCTTCTACTGATTGCAGCGTGATAAAAAGTATACTATAACCAGCTCAGGAGTATGAAAAATAATTGTACCAAGTTTCGTTAAAATCCGTCGAGTAGTTTTTGTTTCTATAACGGTTATACAGACAGACAGACAGACAGACAAAAATTTTACTGATTGCATTTTTGGCATCAGTATCGATCCCTAATCACCCCCTGATAGTTATTTTGGAAATATATTTCATGTACAGAATTGACCTCTCTACAGATTTATTATAAGTATAGATAACAGAGATTTGAATAAACAATTATGTATAAGTACGACCTTTTTACTGGTAACGAGTGCGACTCGTGAATGAATAGATGCGACGAAAGAGACGCCGAAGGACCTTTGAATAGAAACCGCACAGACACGTATAGGTGCTTCACCCAACTCATAGCCGTGTCATCGTTACACAAGTTTTTCATAATTTGTAAAGTTAGCAGTGCTTGATAACTACATAGCTACGACGTATTTTGATACCTCATTCATCCAGATTATATTCAGCGTGAAACGCGCTAAAAACTTCTCGAATTATCAGCCTTAATCCCTTCTGGCATTTGTATGGCATCTTAGAAGTGTAGTTATGTAAAATAATTACGCTATAAAAACTAAAAATAAACCAAAGAAAATGTTACGATCAATCGAAAAGTCGATAGATGATATATTTTTTATATCAATACAATTCAAATTTAATCAAATTTAGAATTTTCTACATAAAAGAAAATAAATCACCCAAATCGGATAAACAAATAAAAAGATGTACCTATATACTTTAAATAAACAAAAATGTATATATATAAACGCGTCGAATTGATAATCACCTTTTTCGGCGGTTGAAAATGATCCTAAAATTGATTCAAGAGTTAGAGTAATTACTTATTAATAGTAGGTAAATTTTATCTGTTTCATCATAACGAAAAGGTCGAGTGAGAAAAGGCTTTACGGGCATTAGGCTAATAATCCGATATTCTAGTTTTAATAAAAGCGAGAAACTAGTTTTAATAAAAACGAACAAAATATAAGTTTTTACTCTGTTATTTTTCTTAGTCGTTCTTGATCTCGGTAGCGTAGCGGGCAAGCACCCGGCTGTGAGACGCAAGGGAATAAATTATATAATATTTCTTACAAAACGTGCTTTTTAGGGTTCCGTACCCAAAGGGTAACGGGACGGTGACTCCGCTGTATATATGTATCTCATGAACTGTGATAGCTAGACAGTTGAAATTTTCACATATATATATGATGTATTTCTGTTAAAAACAGAATAAAATAAATATTTAAGGTGGTACGTGAAATGTTTGGCGATATAAAAAATAAATGATACGAGTCCCTTAATCGAAAAGTTATATAACCGCAATACTTTTCATAGACCTATCCAACGACACCCCACACTATGGAATACACGAGATAAATTAAAAACATCCCCAAATTTTGTGTACAGGAGGTACCCAAAAAAATATTTTTTTAGTATTTTATTGTACCACTTTGTTGGCGTGACTAAATGTATATTCATGCCAAATTAAAGCTTTCTAGTACTAAGAGTCTCTGAGCTTAGCTACGGACGGACAGACGGACATGGCGAAACTATAAGGGAATATGTAGACTATGAAACCCTAAAAACAGAGATTCTTGTCATAAATTAGTGTTATATGAGCGCACAAACAAGCATAACATTTAATAGTAGTTTATGTAACTGTCATATAAGGAAGGGTATTAAGTGAGTCATGATAGTAACGAGTGTTTTAATACCCGTGTTATATGCAGTTACATACACTACTTTATCTTCACTAACGTCGCTATCCATTTTTAACTTTTAATTTGTATTTTAAAAACAAAACACATTGCGAAACATTAAATTCACGCGTACGTGTATTGTATTGTCACAGTGAACTTGCCGCCATTAAAATCTAACCAATAAGCAGCTGCGCGCGCAGGGCCAATCAGGAGCGAGCGCGCGCTGTTTTTTTTTTTATTTAATTGGCACAAGATCTTACCAAAGAGTTTTGTGTATGTAAGTTTAGTAGTTTCACGTATAACCCAACTGTTTTCAAAAGCCAGCCTAATATCAACATTTTATACAACTTGTATGAGGATTTTGACATAAGGCTCGCCAGGTTAATTGGTCGCGTTTTATTGATGTTATAATGAGATTTTACGATATCGATGTGGATATTATACCATCATGTGAAATTGCTTAAATTGAGTGTTTTGTTGTCTGCGCTATAACAGTAGTAATTATAAGTCAAGTATTGGAAACATAAGTAGAATGTTACAACATTAGTGTAGATAAAATATATTTTAGTATTCGAAAGTTACTCATCTGAACTAATTATATTCGGCGCAAACTACGAGTAGAATAATTTAACATAAACTAAATTCACATGTATTTAGCCATTCCTTAACTACCGCGGAGCAGTCTGGGGTTAATTTGCAATTACCGCCTGCATGCCACTTCGTTAAGCAACCCAATCACGACCGTATAGTGTAAACAGATGAATTCTGAAAATTTACGAATACGAAAACTAATGAAAACTCTCTCGACGTATGTAGTTTATGTGAAGTTATTTTCAAACAGACATCTCGATCTCTTATTTACTCGTATAAGAAAAAAACCCGGCCAAGTGCGAGTCGGACTCACGCACTAAGGGTTCCGTACATTATCTATAAAAAATGGCATAAAAATATCGGAAAAATATTGTATCGGAGCCCCACTTTAATAGATTTTTTTTCTGTTTTTGGTATTTGTTGTTATAGCAATAACAGAAATGCATCATCTGTGAAAATTTCAACTGTCTAGCTATCACGGTTCATGAGATACAGCCCTGTGACAGACAGACGGACAGACGGACAGCGAAGTCTTAGTAATATGGTCCCGTTTTTACCCTTTGGGTACGGAACCCTAAAATAGCGTTTATATTCTTTGAAATCACTTTGATCATTTAGAATCGTCAAATTTAGTTAAGTTTAATTATAATAATAAATAAATAAATATAGGCGGTCTTTACACACAACACCATCTAGCCCCAAACTAAGCAAAGCTTGTACTATGGAAACCAGATAACTGATATAATACTTATATACAATTTTATTTTGTAAATTAATTCTTTTTATACATAGTATTTCATACATTGTTTGTGTTGTTTTAAAGTCTTCGCACTTAAGGGGCTCCCAGTCGACGATTGCTCTTTTTCGAAACGAAAAAAGAAATACTTCTGAACAAGCCACATCTCCTATTTTTATAAGTATATTACTTCAGGTTCCTACCTAGATTTCTATTAAGCTGAAAACATAATAGCAGAAACTTTTCACGATAAAGATTAGATTTCAAAATGATACGTTTTAGAATTTATGATCGAAATATTTTATATACCTACTATTAAAATCAACTTGTGATTTATTGTTAAAGATAGGTAATATGTAGATCTAGATTTCTATTAGAATAGATTTTGGATACGTAATTATACATAATTTATATCATTAATTTATTCGAAAAGCTAAGGCGGATCACGCGCCGACGTGTGTTTGTCGTCATTGCAGCGGTCGGTAGGATTATTTATCGAAGTGATTAAAGATGGGTACATCTTTATTCACATATACTATACATTATAAAATAGGAGATGTGGCTTGTTCAGAAGTATTTCTTTTTTCGTTTCGAACAAAAAAATCGTCGACTGGGAGCGCCTTAATATTTAATACATAATTCATCATAATTATTATTGATAGAGCTAGTTGGAGCAGTATATCTATATACAGTCGTGGTCAACTAATTAGGGACACTCTTTGGTTAAACCGAATTGTGAATTTATTTTTTATTTTCCAACGAGTCTAAACCATATTCCATATCTCTTACATGTAAGTATAATTAGTCATTTATGTGCCCGATTATACAAACACTTAAACATTAAACCTCTTTACAGTATAGCTGATAGATTATCGTAGTGCTATTTGTTCAAATAATGCTGGCTGGCCATTTAATTAGGGACACTGAGATATTGCGTTCTATTTTCAAAATTTGAATCTCAATACTTTTTTACTTCTTCTCTTATTGTTTCGTGGTAGTTTTGGCGGCAATCCCGATATTTATTTTAAGTTTTGAAAAATATTTTGAAGAAAAATGGGCAAAAATAAAAGTTGCGATCCAACACTACGAAAAATTATCATGAAGTTTGTTGTCGAGCATGGTTAGCCATACCGAAGGATAGCAGAACATTTAAATTGTTCAAAAACTATGGTATACAATGCAGTGCAACATGTCAGACGCAATAACACAGATTTAAATGTGCCCAGAACAAAAAGATCGAGAAAAACAACTCCGCAAGAAGATAAAATGATAACCAGGTTAGCTAAGAAAGATCCGTTTCTAGGCTCTATTTTAATTAAACACGAAGTGTTTGGGACAGACGAAAGAGCTGGTGTCTCAGCGAGGACCGTTCGACGACGTCTGGTAGAAGCAGGGTTGTTCGGAAGAGTGGCTCGCAAAGTACCGTTGTTGAAGAAAGAACATAGAAATGCTCGTTTGGCGTTTGCACGTCAATATGGACATTGGACCTACGCCCAATGGCAACATGTATTATTCTCTGACGAGACCAAGGTTAATTTGATTTCTTCAGATGGAAGGCAATACGTACGGCGTCCAGTAAAAGCGGAAATGAATCCAAGATTCACAAAAAAGCAGGTGAAACATGGCGGTGGAAACATTAAAATGTGGGGTTCATTTTCTGGACGTGGAGTGGGACCTGTGAGGAATGTTCAGGGTAACTTAGACCAACATCAATACAAGGCAATATTGGAGGAAACGATGCTTCCCTATGCTGAGGACCATCTCCCCATTATATGGACGTTTCAGCATGATAACGACCCGAAACATACCGCCCGTTCAGTCAAGTCGTTTCTTACCAGTCAGTCAGTATCGGTGCTAGATTGGCCAGCAAATAGCCCGGACCTTAACCCAATCGAGCACCTTTGGCACGAAATCAAGAAAAAAGTAGCCACTTATCGTACCACAACTTTAGATGAACTTAATGAAGCTTTTTGTGAGGCATGGGCAAACATTCCTGTCGAAACATGCCAGAAACTGATAATGTCTATGCCACATCGGTGTCAAGCGGTAATTACTAACAAAGGTTTTGCTACTGGGTACTGATTTTACACGTAATAAAATGGAGCTGTTAAAGATATTATAATACTGCAGATTATTAGTTTTGTTTAACTCTATTTTTCATTATAGTTTACTGTCCTTAATTAAATGTCCAGCTACAGAATTATACCTTAAAATTGAATACATGTTCAACCTTTGATATTAAATACTTTATTGTTCTTCACTATCTTGCATGTCCCTAATTAGTTGACCACGACTGTATATAAAAGAAAGTTGTGTTAGTTACACTATTTATAACTCAAGAACGGCTGAACCGATTTAGCTGAAAATTAGTGGGGAGGTAGGAGACGGACATAGAAAGCGATACGAAGTTCGCCGGGTTAGCTTGTATTTACATATGGAGCAGTCTACACTTATCACCAGAACGACAGAAACTAAAATGGTTAGAAAATATCGAATGTAATATCGAACGTATTAACTTACATAGTTTACATGAAAAACTTAATCGAAAATCGTTCGAATTTCCATAGAAAGCGAAAAATGTTTATTTCAACCACTAGCTGACCCAGCGAATTTCGTAACTTCCCGTTTCCGTTCCGAAATTATTAAATATAATCAATTATTGAGCCTTCAAAATGATTGACAGACTGTACAGTGTACAGTCTAAATGGAAAAATAAATTGTTGTTTTTCTGTTTAAACCTTTCCTGAACGAATATTTAAAGGTTATTCAAAGGTTAAACGGGACCCTATTACTAAGACTCCGCTGTCCCTGTCTGTCTGTCTGTCACAAGGCTGTATCTCATGAACCGTGACAGCTAGACTGTTGAAATTTTCACTGATGATGTATTATATATACATATATATATTTATAATAAATATATGTAATATATATATGATATAATAAATATTTAAATGGGGATCCCATACAACAAACGTGTTTTTTTTTTTTTTGCCGTTTTTTATAGATAATGGTAAGGAACCCTTCGCGCGCGAGTCTGACTCGCACTTGGCCGGTTTTTATATATAAAAAACTAGCTGTGCCGAGAGACGTTGTCCAGTCAAATTTCAATAACCCCATAGAAAAAAGCAACTCTTTAATTTTTCCCGTATTTTACAATTTCCAGGCAATCTATCCGATTTGTTTTTAATTTTTAATACTCTGATTTCAAAGCGAACAAAAAAAATAAATATTTAAATCGGTCAAGCCGTTTTAAGTTTTAGCCCAACTAACGAACAACATTTCATTTTTATATATAGATAGATAGAAAATTCGACCCTCTCCACTCATGTCTGACTCGCACTTGACCGGTTATTGTTATAATTGTTGCAAAGTTGTTCCTGTCAGAAAAGATTCGTAGCTGCACCATTCGATCGTTAGTCTTACAATGGTTTTTGACGATACAGAAATTTCTAGTGTGTTCTAGACTATGTAAGAGTATTTGTGGGAGATATCGACGCTCCCGAGTAGAAATAAAAAAGCGTAGGTGTTGTAGAATTAGGACACAGGTTTACTTCCCATAAAATAGGACATAGATAACGTTTTAGATACAGAGAAGGGGGGTTAGCATGAACCACTATCGTATCGTCCAAATGCCAAAACTGACACTTTTACAATACAAAAAGTGCCAGTTATGAGATTAGGACGATAGGTCGTCGATACGATAGTGGTTCGTGCTCAGGCCAAAGAACTTAGTGAAGAACCGGTAATATTCTGACATCACAAAACATCGTGTCATGTCTTACTATACACTACTGGTCGTCTGTCACTGTCATTTTTGACTAGTGGTTCGGCCACAGAACAGAGAAGTGCGACGATAGATTCGCTACATATTTAATGTTGGATATAATTAACATTAATTATGCCATATTTAATTTACAAAAAACTAAAGATTACCTATGAGGTATTCAAAATTTGTATATAATCTTCATTAGTACATTCGTACAAAGCCGGGCGGGCAGCTAGTCTATTATATTTTAGGATATCACCAGCCCTCATGCTCTTTTAACTGAGTAACTCACAATTTACGTGACCATTATTTGTTTAGGTATAGTTTTGGTGAGTCAGATGGGTGGATAAATGCAAAAGCTTTTAGCCACCCGTCCACCCATCAAACGACACCCGCCAACGCGTGATAAATTAGTTTAATAATAAATAAATCCTTTTATAAAACAGGTAGGCGACTAACGTGTGATGACATCGCAACTCTATGTAATATTAGGTAAAGGGTGTACTGCTTCCGCTGCTTCCTTTACTGCTGCTGGTAAAGGGTGTACTGCTTCCAAATATGGAAGACCTTAGAATGAATGCCCCTAGTTAAAACCTAAGTAGTTGCTTTATTCTAAACTAGCAGACCCGCGACAGACGTTGTCATGTCCATATTTCAATAATCGCATAGAATAACGCACGTTGCTATGACGACTGATGTCAGATTTTTTGCACACCAGCGCCATCTATCATACCAAAATTGTCCCTTAGGCGTTTTTTATCAATTTGGGGATGTTTTTCGTATTTTAAAGTAGTCGAAAATGCGTTTTTTCTGAAATTCTATGAACTGAATCCAGAATAAAAAATTACTATTATCATTCAGGCAACCTGATTTTGTAATGTGATAAATTATGAAGTTAAAAAAATTCACCACTATTGTTTTAATCTTTTTCGGTTAGGTATGTATAACAGATCGAGATGCATGGTCTGAACATCTAGTGCCAGTTTTTGGGAGGAGTATAAGTGTACCTTCTTTAAGCCATCATTACCCTCATGCCCTAGAAAGAAAAACACTTCCTACATTTATATATAATGCTTAGCAGATGTTTCGTTACTTGAACATTGCTTGAACAAGCCTGCAAATCAAGCAAAAATGAACCACACTGTACACCGAGCTGTTACAGCCGAGTCTTGGCTTTAGCTCTTTCAACTAATATTACATAAACTCGTACATTTGATGTTAGCTTATTCACGCTAAGCTGAGTGGCAAGCCATTGTTAGCCGAGCAACTATAGACGCTCGAAGACAAACTGATATCGCCTCGACCCATTCCCGACCTCTTGTTGCATGAGTGCCCAGCTCGGTTAGTAGGTAGTAGATCCAGCGTAGTGTGAATTGCAATCGCGGAGCTGGCTTGGTGACCGTGATATGGCCGAGACTCGGGTCGGTGGGAGCTCGGATAGCTTAGATTATCCTTAAATTGTGATGATTCGGACTTTTCTTTATCGTGTCTAGATCTTACTTTCTTCAATTTATTCAACTTCAGTTAAAGTAGATACTTGTCGAAAAACCTCAAGCGCTTAATGCTCTTATTCATTTGTCTGGAGTTCGGTGCTCCTGGATATCTCATACCAACATGAATCTACAACTAATGGTTTTTAATAAAAGACAACTTTTTTTCAGTAGACCAATACCTAAGAGTTATGTATACTTACTGCTGTAGCTGTTATTCCCTAGATATGCTCATTTTAAATTAATAGTGAGAATTATACCAGAGACTTCATATACAATAACCACATTTAGCTGCGTTTTGAAATAAGATAACAAGTTCCTCGTCGAGTATATCCATCCAGTGGTGTGTAAAGGGGCCGTTCACAGTTTTTATACTAAATAATCTTACAAGAACCTAAAAGGCGAGAAAAATAGTTAAAATATCATTTTTTTTCACACAAACTGTTCCTACCTGTCTAACATACCGAAGACTTTTGTCAAATTAAAAAACGTAATAAAATAAGGGTTTTGAATCGACAACATATATCCGCAATTATCGCATAGGACCCAAAATTTTAGCTTTACTAAATAACTAGCTGACCCGTGCCCGCTTCGCTGTGCGTAAGACATTTCTAATACCATCGTGGACTTTTTTGTAGACGTTTTTAAGGTGTACAATACTGTAGTACATTATTTTGATATATCTCGTGGGGTTGAGCCAGCATTTGCAATGTAAGCGCAAAAAAATGTGTTTATTTACGACATCACATTAGAAACCTCTAAAATTATCAGTGTTTCTCTACTATATTATGCATGTATTATACATATAAACCTTCCTCCTGAATCACTCTATCTATTAAAAAAAACCGCATCAAAATCCGTTGCGTAGTTTTAAAGATATAAGCAAACATACATACAGACATACAGACGCGGGAAGCGGAAAGCGACTTTGCTTTATACTATGTAGTGATTGACACAGGATCAAGAACGGCATATTTTGTTGGATGTCAAATATTCTTGGGTATTTTCAGAAACTTACAAATGATCGATAAATAAATTTAATAATTTAGGGGTCAGCTAGTAAGAAATATATTCTAATCGATGTCGATACTGAATAAGTAGTTAAACAGTTGAACATTCTTTAGGGAGAAGCAGTTTTGTTTTCACTAGCTGTACTTGATGTGTCCTTCAGCTAGTCGGTAGGTATGTACACTATTTTACTTATTATATTTATGTACGGTAGATCGTGAGATCGCCTAAAAAGGCCATCTACAAAACAGCTTCGCTACATACGTGCATCGGCATAACTTCAGGCTGAGACGCGCACACCCCAGCACGGACTACTCAGCATAAATATAAAGAATGAAAATCCATACCATTATATTATTACATACCTACATATGCAATACTAAATATGCATTATATGAATCATATAATGAACATAAATTGAAAGACTAGTTTAGGAGCTAACCTAAAACATTGTTTTTATACTTGTCTAACCCTCGTATTCAAGAACGACACTATGAGAACACGCACCCACAGTGGACGAAATCGTTTTTCATAAAAATCACTTTATGTGTTGTGCGGCTTGTGCGGCTTGTGCGACACTGCATAGTTTGACTAGAGGCACATTGTCGTGTGCCTATAACCAAAGTTGAGCTCTAGAGGCATACGATAATGTGCGCCATAGTGTCGCACAACACATAAAGTGATGTTTATGAAAAAAGATTTCGTCCACTGTGGGTGCGTGTTCTCATAGTGTCGTTCTTGAATACGAGGGTAAGACTAGCAATCCGCCCCTGCTCGCACGGGTAAACATTATACGCAAATTTTTGATACCTTAGATTTTTTGATTGCAATTTTCGCGGTGATCTCTAATTCTAATGAAAATAAAATATGGCCTTTGTTATTCGCTTTTGATGTGTTTCCATGAGTTTTTTTAGATATCTAATACAAACAAAAATGCAAAAATACTAATTTTTCCTTTTTATAATTAGTACAGAACAACATCTCACTGAGTTGAGTCTCGGCCATAA
This sequence comes from Hydriomena furcata, assembly GCA_912999785.1. NCBI lineage: Eukaryota > Metazoa > Arthropoda > Insecta > Lepidoptera > Geometridae > Hydriomena > Hydriomena furcata. The sequence continues at coordinate 11,523,635 of OU538821.1, forward strand.
CATGGTCACCAAGCCAGCTCCACCATTTGCAACATCTGTTCTCATTTGTGGTACCGACCCCACGACGACGTGGGATAAAGTGAAGAAGACGACGAAGAATAATCTTATATATAAAACTAGCTGACCCGTGCGCGACTTCGTTCGCTAGGTGGTAGATTAGCATTAGGTAGGTATGTCTATCTATGGAGCCTAAGTATTCCAATGTATTATTTAAATTGCTATACAACACCAATGTAGAATAACAGGTAGTTTGTATACAAGGTATATAGGTTACCGGGTAGATAGGTACCTATCCCGTGTTAAGGACCTACTTAGTTTATTAATCGATCGAAAATATTATGTACGTAGGTAGTTTATAGATAGGTATATATTTCGTGTGGCAAAAATCATCACGATCAATCTGATAAGCAATGTTTTTGGAAATAAGTAGTAGTAAATAAGTAATTAAATAAGTAAGAACTAACTGTAGCTGGATACAACACTTGAATGAAAAACGCAGGTAGGTACACTTCTCTGTTTACAAAGTTGACACTTCTGTCCATAGGAAACGTCGTGCATGTTGTTTTTTTTAGGACTCAGGTGCCTTTGCACGGTTGAGTAGATAGTAGGTAGGTAGGTATGCGACGAACTAAATCTGACTAAGTTGCCTTTGTTAGATGAGCAGAACAGAGATAGAACATTTCGTAGCACGATTTGTACTGCCCAGCGCTGTAGTCGTGCTACGAAATGTTCTATCTCACATTTCGTAGCACGACTACAGAGCGCTGCATCTAGATGCCTTCGTGAAAAGCACTCTGTTTAAAGCAATCATTTTTGTACTGCCCAGAGCCAACTGGGCTCTGGGCAGTACAAATCGTGCTACGAAATGTTCTATCTCTGTTCTGCTCATCTAACAAAGGTAACTTAGTCAGATTTAGTTCGTCTTACTAAAATCACGCGGGACTTCTTTTGTGAAAACATCGATCTACTTGTAAAAAGTAAAAAACTCATCGTCGTCGTCAAGAGCATAGACATTAGACAATGTTCGGAAACTATCGTAAATTAGAAATCCTTGGTTCAAATATAAATAGTTTATAACAGTGTATTTTTTTTTTAAATATTTATTTATTTAATGGGGCTTTGGTCGACAACGCCTATGTCACCCCAGTATAAAAGCTAAACACCACAACTGCTCTATTAGTAACTACGTAGGTAATTGTACATTAATTAAAAACCTACCTAATAACTTAACAAAAAAATATTTATAAAAACCAAACCTATCTGCTATCCGTTCTAGCAGTCTATGAAAAAAAATATTTGTCAACGTTAACGTCAAATAAATTATCTTCTTCTTCTAACTTAAGAGCTGTGCTCTTGTCGGTGTAATTGATGCAGCTCTCTCCATCTATTTCTCTCCAGTGCCGTCTCTTTAACTTCCTTATACGACATGACAGCTATTTTCTCCTTTATCTGGCTCATGTAGCTTATTCGTGGCCTTCCTCTTCCTCTCTTCCCTTCAATCTTCCCTTCCATTATAGTCTTTATAAAACTGTCGTGCCGTATAAGGTGGCCAACCATCTTCCCTCTTCTGTTCTCAATCGTTGTTAATAGGATCCTTTTTTCCTGTATTCTACGTTTTACCTCAAACATAAAAAAATGTGGTAGCACTGACTCCAAAAAAAAAAAAGTAGATTAGAACTAAAGTGGGTGATAGACGTACGAACTTATAGTACGCGGTTTTTAAGATCGCGAACTTACTCGGCTCGACGTTAGTGACACACGTGAAGCTTACTCACTCTGTATTGCGAGGTCGTCGACTGAAGAAGCTTTGTGTTATCTATACTTATAATAAATCTGTAGAGAGGTCAATTCTGTACATGAAATATATTTCCAAAATAACTATCAGGGGGTGATAAGGGATCGATACTGATGCCAAAAATGCAATCAGTAAAATTTTTGTCTGTCTGTCTGTCTGTCTGTATAACCGTTAAAGAAACAAAAACTACTCGACGGATTTTAACGAAACTTGGTACAATTATTTTTCATACTCCTGAGCTGGTTATAGTATACTTTTTATCACGCTGCAATCAATAGGAGCAGAGCAGTGAAGGAAAATGTTGGGAAAACGGGAGAAGGTACTCCATTTTTTAAGCTTCCGTCGCGTGTGCAACCTTAATGGTTAAAGCTACACAGAATTCATGTATGACGGAAATGTTCTCCTTAAAATTATATAAAAAATATTCCACGACAGCATATGTCTATCTTTTATGGTTGACTCAAAATAACACGTTTAACTCCCGATAGCTTAGCAGTTCGAAGCTTTCTGATTATATTTGTCTACTCTTACGTTTATAACACTCTCAGTCATCCCTAATTAAAAACGCGAACGCACAGGCAGGCGGCTTGCTTGGCACCTAGAGGCTAGCGAGTCACCTAGCGAGTAGCTTCGTAAAACGAACATTCTCGAACGTTCGCGACCGGCCTAGCAGCTAGGCGTCAAACGCGCAGTTCGGCCGGTCGCGAACGTTCGAGAAAAAAAGAAATCATCAATAATTGTCTAACAACAAAAAAGCTGTGAAAAAAAAACGTTTTATATAAAGACATTCTGTAGTATATTTAGTATCAGCATTGCACCCGTGCGAAGCCCGGGCGGGTCACTAGTTTAGGAATAATATCGTATTACACGAAGTCGAAACAAAATGGCGGCTCGCGGCTCGCAATGCTGCCACACGTTCGAGCCATGACGAGCTACGAGCAAGATTTCAGACCGGTTGGATCGCCGACGATTTTGCGCGGCGGTTTTAAAGTACGCGTACTTACGGTGACACACAAGCGAAAAAGGTCGGCGAGCCATAAGTACGCGTACTTGCTCGTACGTCTATCACCCACTTAATGTTTATGTAAACAGAAACAGAGCCGGCATTTTATGTGTAAGTCAATGTCAGTGCAAAACGCAAATGCCATACAACACCTGTCAGCTTAATGAGCCGAATATTGAGAAAGTTTCACAGGCCAAGCGAGGTCGATGACCTCGGAAGTTACCACTGCAGCCTGTGATGATTGCGCCTTCTGGCCTTCTGCTGCTCCCCGCCAACAGAAGAAGAGTTACGTGCTGGGTGTCCCGCCAGCCTCAACCGTCACACTCAACCGGCAGCCTGTGGATCGCAAAAGGTCGACGAAGGTTTCACTATCGCGGATAAGAAACTCGTAATCAGCGTGGTACTGCTCCACTGTATTCTGGGTTCACAGAGAAGGCAGGCCTATCATTGTGATCTTCACTTGTCCTCCTGGACCTGGAACCTACCGGGAGAAGCATCATCCAGTATGTGAATGAAAGGGGTCGATGCCATCTGGGGGGTCTCACCTAGAACTTGTGTGAGGCTTGAAGTGCTTGGAAGCAAATAGAGAAACAAACTTCAAGTCATATGTGCTCCGGGTCTATTCAAAGTTTATGGATGTATTCATCGGGCTTTTGAACAGAAATAGTCTACCATAGGTATATGAAAGTACCACTAAAGAAGAAAGTGCTCTGAATTTTTGTGTTTTTATAATATGTATGATATTCATAAGTAATGTATTTACTTATTTAATAATTTATTAATAATTATGAGCCTTACTGGTGTTGCTGGAAATAAATATATTAATATTATTATTGTGCTTCTACACACACTGAAACATAACTAAGATTGGATAAAAAAAAACCCTACAACCTACATTGTCTCAATCCGGTATACCCACTTACTTAGCTGGTTGTGGAAAACCATGAGAAGCGATGATAACTTTATGTGATTAAAAAAGGAAATTAAGTAATAAAGTGTTAATAATCAATAGTCTGGTTTATTTTCATGTTTACAAACTAATTTCTGTTATCTAGCTGTTCCATCAGGCTTGCTTTCATCAAATAGTTTCAGTTTTCCTTATAAGTAACACAGCTTTCTCCGGAGAATCCTTGGGAACATCCCAGAATGAAGTAAATATAGTAGTCACTCCTAAAAATTAATAAATAATAATGGTCAGGATTCAATGCTATTGTATTGTATTGTATAGGGACTCCTTTTCCTGCATTTAGACTCCTATTTGGTCCGTTATGCGTGGGGGTTTGGACCGGCTACATCTGTAGCTAGCCCAGCTCTTCCTAGAAGCACAGAAGCTTCCTGGGATCTTCACAGGCTTCGAGAAGACCTCGGGTTGCCGAGGATTTGTGATGCCCGCGCATTCCAGATTCTTATTCGGTTAGACAGCCCCCGAAGAGTGGGCAGAAATGGTGTGTACCTTAGGTACTATAGATATAGATAGCCCTTATAAGTACAGAATCATTGTTCTCGATGAATTGTCATGCTGGCTGCTACACGCCGGGCCTTATTGTGTTAGCTACAATGTGACATCAAAAATATTGTTTAGATACTTCCAGGACACCGCTTTTTTTGACTCAGTTGGTCCGTTATGCGTAGGGGCTACTCATCTGTAGCTAGCCTAGCTCCTCCCAGAAGCACAGAACCTGGGGTTCACAGGCTTCGAGAAGAGACCTCGGGTTGCCGAAGATTTGTGTACCTACGTGCGATTCTTGTTCGGTTAGGCAGCTCGAGTAGGGCGGGCAGAGATTGTGTGTACCTTAGGTAGTGTAAATAGCCCTTGTACAGAATCATTGTTCTCGATGAATTATCACGCCGGCTGCTACAGGCCGGCTTATTGTTGGCAAAAATCTTGACGTGGAACATCAAAACAAACCAGGTAGTTGGTGCAATACTCATCATACGTATCTACATAGGGTAATTATACGGGTCACACACTTGATATTTATGTTACTCAATGGATATTTCGGGTAATCACTCTTTTTTCGCGGATACACACCACTTTTTTCAGTTTTTGTATTGAATGACATGACGCCATTTTGATATTGTCAGTCAACAAAACAGATGTCAGATTTTGTGCACTCGATCGCCATCTATACCAAAATCATCTTTTTTGCGTTTATTTATCATTTAGGGGTTGTTTTTCGGATTTTAAGATACCCTATTATTTAATCTGATTTTTTATCTACATACTACAGCAAGTTTCATCTTAATCCGTTTTGTCGTTTAGGCCTGATTGTGGAACAAACATACATTTCTTTTCACAAACTTTCGCATTTATAATATTATTATATATTAGGATTCTCGTGTCAGTGTTTGTAACCAAACTCCTCCGGCATGGCCTATTTTTATGTAATTTTTTTCATACTTGGTAGGTATGAGAATAGATTGTAGATTATTTTTATACCCCTAAGTGATAAAGTGGCATAAAGTTCTTGAAAAACTGAAAGAGCTTTTTTCTGTTGGATTATTGAAATTTGTCAGGATAACGTCTGTCGGGACATGTCGGGACAGCTAGTAATAGTGTAGAAGTTTAGACAATGGGGTAAAATAAGTATGTGTGTGCACTTGCATTAAGTAAGAATACAGAGAATCAATTTCGAGATTATTCGGTGAGACTGCTGGAAACGGCCCTTATCTTAAACACCAAGGAGTGGAGAAGAGGCTGGCAGGGTGCCAAGAAGTTGTCAGGCGCAGATGGCATCGTTATGATAAAAAGCTATATACGATTTATACCAACGCCTATTTATTTAAAATAACAAATAACATCAACTATGTCTAAACCTTGCAGTCTTAGTATCTTAATCTTAAACTACTTTAATATAGTAAGTTTTGTAGTTGTAAGTCGTATTTTTGTTTGTAATGGATAAACTAAAACACTACTAGACCAATTTCATCAACCAAAATGTACATTATCAGAAAGTAACGTCCCACTAATATTATAAACGCGAAAGTTTGTGAGCGACTGAGTGGATGTGTGTGTGTGTGTTTGTTACTCTTTCACGTAAAAACTACTGAACGGATTAAAATGAAACTTTACAGTAATATAGCTAGGTTATACATCAGAATAATACATAGGCCACTTTTATTTAGGTACCACCCGTGCGAAGCCGGGGCGAGCAGCTAGAAGGTCATAGTGTTGTTAAAATGAGATTAAAGAAAATTTCAATAATGTAACCTAAGGTATCAAAAATTTGCCTACATTGCTCCATCCGTGGGAAGCCGAGGTGGACTGCTAGTCTATACTAATATTATAAAGACAAAAGATTTGATTGTTTGTTTGCTTTCATTGAATAGGCTCCGAAACTACTGGACCGATTTGAAAAACTGACACTATATTATTTCTGATGAACATAGGCTATATTCATAACTAGAAAAAATCAGGGATAGGTACCTATTAAAACTTTAAATAATGTAAGCCAAGGTGTAAAAAATAGTTATAAAATCATTGTAGTACTCGTGCGACGATGCCGGCGTGGTATGCAAGTCATATTTAAAGATCGTGCTCATTCCAACCCTGACGACAAAGTTTTTAGGCCATCTAAGATCTACTGGTAGAACATAGAGGTTATTCTAAAGAGTTGACATGGTGTATGATTAAGTTATGAAATGTGACTCCTTGTGCATGAACTTATCTCATAGCGATCTGTTCCATCGTTCCCAAATGGCTATTCCAATCAGTTTTTTTTTTTTTTTCTGTTGTCTTTACACACATCGCCATCTAGCCCCAAATTAACCAAAGCTTACTATGGGAACCTGATTACTGATATAATACTTACATACGTTTTTTGTAAATACATACACATTATAACACCCAGAACAAACACCCATGATCATCACACAAATGTTTGTCCCGGGTGGGAATCGAACCCACGACCTACAGCGCAGAGGGCAGAGTTACTACCAATTGAGCTTTGAGGCCATTCAATTGGAATACATCGACGTTTTTCCTCTCTCTTCACAACAAGTAAAAAACTTGTACAGTCAAAATAAAAAATATTACGAACCTACTATATTTCAGTTAAGTATATAGGTTTCATAGGGGCTAATTAATGAAAATGCTTGTTCTGCAACATTGCACAAAGGGAACATTCAAGGGAACAATTAAAAAAATCCATGCATCCAAACTGATTGGGGTAGCTAGTTGGGAAAAATGGAATCGATCCTTATAGCTTCCTATCTAAAAAGTATTTGATAATACGAGTATATGACAAACTACACGACATTACATGACCGTGTCAAAATATTATATTAGGGTCAAAGACCCGGTTGTGGTGCCTATCCCGGTTTTGGCCATTTTCAATTTTGGCAGTCAATAACTTAGCATAACAAACAAACTTGTTTAAAGTCTATAGTTAATACAATTCTTTGTCTATAGTCCGTTTGGTTAGTGACATACAAGTGGTGCGTTGTACCTCTAGATTGTTTTGACCACAAATAAATAATTCCCGTTTTGTCTAATTAAATATAAATAATTCATAAATAAATATCGCCGAAATAAATATAACAGATAGATTAATACTCTGTTCTATGTTGTTCAAAAATCGTCGTTTCATAATTTTTTCAATATAAACCGTTTATTTGAAAATTAAAATGTTGTTAATGTGCCACAACCAGCGCTTTCACCTACAATCAACGTTTTATAATTGTACTCAATTATGGGTAAGCTCGATCCTAAATTATAACACCATTGTTTCTTCTAATAGCTTGAAGCTTAATTCATTGAAGGGTCATAAGTCCTTGACCTAAATTGTACAAGTATAAAATCAATAGCAAAATGAGTTGAGTGGAAAAACAACTGTGCCAAGATAACGTCACTATTTTTATAGAAGTTACAAAGGCCGTTATAAAATTTATCCCTAACCCTAAAAATACAAGAACATAACTCTCGTATTTTTAGAGTTAGACATTTTTAGTAGGCAGGCGCAAATCCTTTAGCGACATGTTTTTTAAGGTTCTGTACCCAAGGGGTAAAAACGAGACCCTATTACTAAGACTTCGCTGTACGTCTGTCGATAGCGATATGGTATGGATGGGATAACGGTAAATAGAACCTAACATAAAGGAAAAATCTCCTTAAGGGGCTCTCAGTCGCTGATTGCTCTTTTTCGAAACGAAAAAAGAAATACTTCTGAACAAGCCACATCTCCTATTTTTATAAGTATATTACTTCAGGTTCCTACCTAGATTTCTATTAAGCTGAAAACATAATAGCAGAAACTTTTCACGATAAAGATATTATTTCAAAATGATACGTTTTAGAATTTATGATCGAAATATTTTATATATCTACTATTAAAATCAACTTGTGATTTATTGTTAAAGATAGGTAATATGTAGATCTAGATTTCTATTAGAATAGATTTTTGATAAGTAATTATAAATAATTTATATCATTAATTTATTCGAAAAGCTAAGGCGGACCACGCGCCGACGTGTGTTTGTCGTCATTGCAGCGGTCGGTAGGATTATTTATCGAAGTGATTAAAGATGGGTACATCTTTATTCACATATACTATCACTACATAGTATAAAGCAAAGTCGCTTTCCGCTTCCCGCGTCTGTATGTAATATGTATGTATGTATGTTTGCTTATATCTTTAAAACTACACAACGGATTTTGATGCGGTTTTTTTTAATAGATAGAGTGATTCAGGAGGAAGGTTTATATGTATAATAACATTCATCATATAATAACATATAATAACTACATCATTTATTAACAGATTTAGTAAATTATATTGGTGCTCGTAGTTCCAACCTAAACATACATGTAATAGAATAATTCTTGGAATTGCCACATTACTCGTAGATATAATATTTTAAATACGAGAGAATAGCCACTAGTCAGTCGGGGATACATAACGTACTTATATATTTTCTACGTGAAAGCAGGTGTGAGTTGTCATTGAGCTGGTATCGATTATATGGAAGGTTCTCATGTGACCTTGGGCGCCTGGTTGGCGTCGGGTAGTTCCACAACGCGCCCTTGACTCCTGTGCCCCCTCACCCGTACCAACAAAACACCCCGCCCGCGACGCGCGCGCTCGCATCTCTGCGTTAGTATTACGCGAGCCCTCGCCTTCTAAATTTCTCTTACAAATTCTACCTAAATTTAAAAGGAATCCTTTTGTGTTGTAGCTGTCATGTGAACCGGTGAGCAAGTGTTACAGCCCCAAGCAGGTAAGTAGTTACACAATTAAATCCAATTTTAATTAATTGCGTATGAGTTTGAGTTACATTATGTTACGCATAGTTTTGGTGTTAGGTAATAGTTAAAATGTTGGGTTCTTTCTTGTTGTCCCCTATCATTTTAATTGTCATCATCCTGCCGTTTTTGCAAAACGTAATAGCTAATCGATTGCGATTCGACATTGATGCGGCCATGTTCAGGAGACCTCGACCTTAAGCAAGGCTGAGTTTTAACCTTGGACTTGCATCTGCGCGTTGCGTTTATCAGGCATCGCATTGCTGCCATTACCGACATTCACTCCGCAAAAAGCTTTTGGCAGTCAGAAAATCCATTCAGTTTTATTTATTTGACAAGTTAGTATCGTTAGTGTTTACCTATAGTGAAGTGTGAATAAAGCTCGAAGAACATAACCTTAAGGTACGCCTATTGATTTTTATATCACCAATACTAAACAGCATAGGGTTGGTTCTTAGTACGTATCTAAAATTTCAAGAGCTTTAATGTTTTTCCGCCAGGCAGCGCTTGTTTCCACCACCCACTCGTTTTCATTAGAGCCAACGAGACTGTGAACCAGCTAAACCACAAAGCGCGCGTTGTTTTATTTCGAGGTTGTAGTGCCTTTTGTTCAGCTTAATGCTATGAAATTATTATTTGCTTTTAATTTATTTGAGCTAAATTCAAACATTCAACATGTTACGATAAAAACCAATGTATATTGTCCTTGGTGAGTGCTTCGTTATCATTATGTTGCTGGCTGTGTCACGTATTCGTGTTTGCCTTTGTGTGACCTTTACTTCGAGGATCGTGCCAAGGTTTGTTTGAGCGCTAGGTAATGGTGAAATGGGTATTGAACGGATAACGGTTCTAAGCTGTTACTAAAGGTGGTCGTGGACCCTTTACAAATGCCTAGGAATTTTTTAAGTCAAAAACTTATGTTTTTTACCCAAGTTTGTTATTTTTTTGGAAAGGAATTTAATCCTTGCAGACATAAAAGAAACACAATTGTGCTACCAATAAAATAAAACGAGAAAAATACTCACCTACTGCGCTTTCCACGTATTGCGGCGCTCAAATAGGTATGCTCGTTTCGTACTACAATACAATCAGAGCGCGGAGCCATGCCAGTATTTGAGCAATGGAGAATTACCAGAACGTACCTGGTCAGTAGGTGCTTAGAAAAGCATACCGGTCACTAGATGGAGGTCACTTTTTTCAGTTGCCAGTATCCTTTATCATTTTATATATTAAAAAGGAAAGTTGCATTTTTAGCTTTGGTATAAAACGAATCGGTACTAGCGGCACAATATTCATATACTCTGCTTTAATAACTGTAGCGCGTAACACCGGCTACGCAGTTATTCATTGCTGCAAGTATCTACACGTATCTACACTTTTTACTCAAGTTTGGACTCTTGGGGTGATGTTCTAAAATGTAACCACTTTTTGTGACGATCGAAAATACTGATGTAACTAGATTGTTAATGCAATCTATGACTTACTTGTACCTTTGTCTATGAAGTTCCGAAAAGATAATAAATAAGATCACGACTGTAATCCCTAAGTACGATAGAAATCCTCTCAGATCTCCAGGCGCTCAGATCCTTTCAAGATGTCCAGAAGGGGTAGTCAGTAGAGGGGGCAGGTTGCAAGCCCATCGCCACTTATAAGAATACTTAGTTTTATTATGGTGCTGTTTTTCTCCTAGATAATTATATTGGGTATAGGCCCTAGACTAGACAGTGGTATTTATGCAGACAGTTTACATCAAGTTTCTTGTAGTTTGGCGGTTTAGTTTAGTAGGTATCCAGGTATCCTTAGCCTAGACCTTGAGGTGCTGACCTTTACCAAAGTTCTCTCGCTCGTGCAATGCTCAAAGCAACGGCCTCGGCCTTGCCTTGTGGAACTGAAGCAAGTTCATCCTTGGTGGTCCAAAGTTTACAGCAAATCAATATTGAACTTAGCTTACTTTGTATGAGCCAATGGCCATATTGACAGAGATCATAGGCCACCCGAAAGATATCATTAGTAGTTTGTTTATTCTGATAACGCCTTCTTAGATTTAGATTTCTTTCTTAGATTAGACCCGTTAGATATAACCAAACACTCGTGCGTACATTTACAGATACAGTAGTCCACATTCAGTCGTGTTAGTTACACCATTTATAATTCGGGAACGGTTGGACCGAATTATATTATTATTATTAATTTATTTCAAATTAAATATCCAAAGGTACATTACAATATTATAAACAATTAAAACCAAATTAATTTAAGACGAGTAATAAATGTTTTTGATGAATGCAGAATTGTTTTTTTTTTTCAAAATTACCGCAAAACGTACAGTTTTTTTAATGAAAGAAATAACTTAATGATTTAATCTAGATAAATCATAGACAAAAACACGATTGGTAAAACATTTATTGATATATTTATTGTCCAAAGTTGGCTCTTCCAAAACACTAATTTCATTTTTACTCAAAACTATGAATAGCTAAACTGTTTTTTTTTATAATTCGTTAGATAATTATACAGCAACATAAACTAAAGACAGTTTCTTTTTAAATTTGATGGTTTTCAAGATAATGCGGTTTTATCACTTTTTCCGTCTTAGCCAATTAGACTCAGTCCATAAAAAAAATTCAAGTATCACCTTAATATTAAATTGGAAGTAAAAAATAAAATAATCAAATTATAAAATTACAGTCAAAGTAAAACTTAATTAGAATTATAATTTAATGATTTTGAACATTTTAATAAATAATCTTTATTAGTACACACGTGTAACGATGTAGAAGATTCGGGCGTTTTAAGTTCAAACGAGATTGGCATAGCGACAGAAAGTGTCGCCATGACGGGCTTTTTGAAATTAATACGAGCTTAGGTATATAAAGCTTACTTAATCACTACATAGTATAAAGCAAAGTCGCTTTCCGCTTCCCGCGTCTGTATGTCTGTATGTATGTTTGCTTATATCTTTAAAACTACACAACGGATTTTGATGCGGTTTTTTTTAATAAACAGAGTGATTCAAGAGGAAGGTTTATATGTATAATACATGCATAATATAGTAGAGAAACACTGATAATTTTAGAGGTTTCTAATGTGATGTCGTAAATAAACACATTTTTTTGCGCTTACATTGCAAATACTGGCTGAACCCCACGAGATATATCAAAATAATGTACTACAGTATTGTACACCTTAAAAACGTCTACAAAAAAGTCAACGATGGTATTAGAAATGTCTTACGCACAGCGAAGCGGGCACGGGTCAGCTAGTATCTAAATATAATAAATATATTTCGGTCGTAAATATTTTGCATTGAAGTGTTAACGTGTGATATGGTCCACTTGTTGCTACAGTCTACGTTGAATTCTGAAGTCAGTCGACTCAGGACCTACGCTTAGGCGCGATGCACAATAATAACGTTTTAATATCTAAAAAGAAAACTGATGAAAATGTTTTCACCAATCAAAAAGTCCAACTATATTAGTTTATTAAGTTTTATGAAGAAACTATTAGTCGTTTATAAATATAATTAAATGAGACCAATTTCAGACTATTCTCAACACAATGGAAAAAAAAAGACTAAGTGCGAGTCGGAATAGCGCACGAAGGGTATCCGTATTATTGTCTATAAAAAACCGCAAAAAAAACATGTATTTTTGTATGGAAGCCCCACTTAAACAGTTATTTTATTCTGTTTTAATATTTGTTGCTAAAGCGGCCAACAGAAATACATCATCTGTGAAAATTTCAACTGTCTAGCTATCACGTTTCATGAGATACAGTCTTAGAAATAGGGTCCCGTTTTTACCATTTGGGTACGGAACCCTAAAAACATCTTAATCGGATCACTAGGTAAATATATATGCAAGGTCATACATAAAAAAGCAACAAGAAATATATATGAGGCGAATGAGAATGTCCTTTTTTTGTCGGCTGAAAAAGAGGACGGTTACGGACGGAGGTGTTACGGACATAATTTCATGAATACACACACCACGGACTAAAAGAAGACGTGACAAGGGCGTAATTAAAATTGCGCCAATTGCGTCGTTCCATATTTGGCCTTCGTTCTGTGAACATGGGGGTTATAAGCGACTACACAGCCTATAGACTCCTCATGCAAGGCGAACACTTTCTCACAATATATTAGGCTTATACTGCTGATAAAAGACACCGAGCGCGCTCCATCATTCTTAGATGAAAATATTTTGTCCGTTTATAACTAAATAGTATTCAGAGAACAATGAGGTATAATTATGGATTTTAATCGCTGTGGGTAAATGAAAGTAAATAAGTTCTCCGTTGAGAAATAATATTTTTTTAAATCAAGTTTATCTAAGGCTTCCTTCAAGAGATAAGCGCCATGTCACATAATTTAAAATTATCATGGAAACATTCTAGTTATGCAAAGTTTTAACTTATTTTAACTATTTACTAAAGAGTTTCGTTAAAAACAAAACTAAGCGACATCCTTAAAAAAATAGACTTACAAAAATGGAGATGGACCGGCCATATGTTGAGATCAAGACAAGAAAAGTCAGCCAAATCATAACACAATGGTATCCTAGAGATGGCAAAAGAAGTCAAGGACGACAACAAATGCGCTGGGAGGACGAGCTCAAACTTACTGCGGGACCCAAATGGAGAAGAGTTGCTCAGGACCGCAAACAATGGAAGCTACTGGAGGAGGCCTTTGCCAATAGGCACACTGAGCTGAGAGATATTTTATAACACAACTTAATAATTTAAATACCTACAATAATTTAAATCTCTCACTCAGTTCAAAGGGCTAAATAAATAAATAAATAAAGAGTTTCGTTGTGAGTGTCATTAGAACAGCTCCTCACTCCGTATGAAATTAGCTCGCTGCGACCATACTATTGTATTGTCGACAAAGTTACACAGGTATGCTAAATTTCAGCATAATTTCTTAGAGGGAACTGGTTCAAATTCAATTTGCAAACCTAACTAACTAAAAAGACAAGTTAAATGAGAGCTTGTACACATTAACGTTTTGAATATCTGCATCTCGATATATTCTTTCAAAATGTGGAAGCATTTTCAGAATTATGTTTTATATAGCTTCCGTACGCGGCTTCGATTGTAAGTGATAGACAATACTTTAAAAAATAGAATCACGCCTTTAGTCCTCAAGTACCTACAGTAAACAACGTCTCCGATATCCATGCGCTCAGATCCTTACTTTACCTGTAATAAATTAACTATAGTCTAATGTGCCAAATATACTGTTTGGACGTGCCTCTGACCGCTAGACATCTTCGAAGGATTTAAACGCCTGAAGATCTGAGAGGATGTCTACCGTACTTGGGGATGAAAGTCGTGATCCTATTCATTTATTTTATTTTCTATATTCTGTGACCTAATTCACTATAGTATCATCAAAACGTCAAACTAGACACTTTAGACGCGATGAAGTTCGGTGCAACTACGCCTGCAATGCTATTTGAATTACTAACGATACACTATGCCGTATGCGTTTTATTAATACAAATTGTAATCGCGCCGTACTTCAGCTGGATAGTGTGTTTAGACCCTAAATGTCTAGTCTGACGTTTTATTCGTGCTCAGGCCACAGTATTTTTTTCTTCGTTGTTCCTAATCACCCCTTTCTCCCACCCCTACGTGAATGTGAATGAATAAATGCAACTGACGCGATGAGTTGAGGCGCGGGTGAGGAAAATGGGTAGCCCACCTGGGGGGTAGACCACCTGTCTGTGTCGTGTCGCCTCTATTGTGCACTTTTTTATTTGTTACCTAATGGTCGTGAAAATGAACAACATTCGGTGCCTTTTCCTTTTACTTTGTTCGTTGGTAATTTTGCATTGTAGGCCAATTTTACTCACTTTAACAATACAAACACCCTTAAAAACTTCCAGATTTAATATTGATGTAATTTTTTTTGTGTTTATGTTACGCGATTACCCCGGTGTTTGTAGATGGATTTCCAAAATTATTTTTTTATTTGAAAGCCTATACTTCCGAGGTTGTTCCATTACAACCAAGTCAGCATCTGATGATGGGATCCTAGGGAAAACGAAATAATATTTTAAAGCATTACATTTTTTATTTATAAACATAAAGTGGGTTTTGTTTTTAGTTTTTTAAACGTAATTATTTGTCGGTTGGTAAGGACAGCAAATTATCTTTTAAGTTTCTAGGCCAGCGGCTTAGGCTCTGCAATTTATGTCAGTGAGTCAGTTCAGCGTCTTTTTATTGTGGTTTTTCTACCCTAACTTTAACGTCCCATTTCAACCACATAGGGATTGTTTTTCGAGATAAAAAGTACTGTTTGTTAAAATCAAAGTCATCTACTTAAATATATCTAAATATGTAAAACTCTTCCGTTACTGACTAACTGTCTGTCTGAATTACTGACTTTCTGACTGACCGACTGACGGACTGACTGACTTACTGAGTGACTGACTGACTTATCTATCAAGGCTCTAATTTGGATGGTGTTTTCCCTTTTAGGGTAGTGCACTAAGGGAACTCCTGAAATTCAACTCATAAGAATTTGCAGCGGGTATTGAAGTCGGTTTAAAAATTACTTTACGTTAACGAAGTCGCGGCTTCCACTAGTGATCCAATGAATACCAAATTTCACAGTGATTAGGCGTTATACGGTATTGGGTAACAAACACGTAACCATTCAAACGTAACAATTCGCAGAAGTATTAATGAAAAATGTATTAATGATCTTGATATTCATGACCTACTTTGCACCTAAGCTTTGACCTAAGTAAAACACTGAAAGCGTCTCCGCATCGAAAAGCCTTTATTAGGGCTAAAGCTTTTGTTGTAGTCATTTGAGGCCTACTTTCAACAAAAGCTTTTTACTGATAGATTATGAACAACACTGAATTTATTCGTTTTGAAAACTAAAAATTTCAGCTTTCACACCAAAGGTTTTATGGTTCATGTTTTCGAAATTTTTCACATAAATAAACAGACACAAATTACAAATACTAATTTTTTATGTATTTCTAGAAGAGTTAGATAATCAAAATATATTTTAATAGATTTTTTCTTAATCCCAAAACTTTCCAACCATCTCTATCCTTCGAAAACCACTCCCTTAGATATAATTACTAGAAAAAAAAAAATATATATTTCGTTATATAGCAAGAGTAAAGATGATGACACTAGTTGTTTTTAGCCAAATACAGAGAAGCACCAGGAGCATTAAAAGCAATCTATTTAACAAGTTACAACAGCCTTTATTTATGCTCGAAAAAAAAATAGAAATAGAATCACGACTATAATCCCCAAATACGGTAGACATCCTATCAGATCTCTAGGCACTTAGATCCTTTGAAGATGTCTAGCGTGGGTAGTCAGAGGCACGTCCAAACATTATATTTGGCACTTGCCCACATTTTGTAGTAGTAAGCATTCCATACATGTCAGGTTGCAAGCCCATCGCCGCTTAAATTTCAGTGTCGGTTTACATTATTCCAATTGATCGCTTGATTTGATTACTGGACTGGAACGCTACTGCAATAATGTGAATCAGTATCCTCGCCCACTTGTGGTCGACCGCACTGTTCCAGTTTCTCCTATAATCTAGCTGCATACATTCCTATCATAGCAATGCACTGAATGCCGGGGGGCCGGATGAAACCATTAGAATTGTGTTGGCTCGGATTGGAATGCAATCACTTAGCCGCGAGTTCACTCAACTTGAAAGCCTACGTTGCTTTGCTACAGATTATCCGCGTTGTTTGATACGTGCCGCTGGGAATAATCGAAACGATTGAAAATTTGCTTATACGAGTATCAGAGAATTTATCTAATGGAGTATATTAATCTCTATGGACTCTGGAATCTTGCCGTGAGACTATTAAGGTTTGTAATGTAATTTACAGCACACAAACGCAATATGTAGGTTATATGCTGATAAGTTTATCTCTGTATGTTCACAACTGTGAATGTACGGGTATAGTTCTGTATTGTATCAGAAATACCTACCGAGCTCTCTGGCGAAGCTGTAGTGTCGTAGCCTGCTACGACGTAGAAGTCTACGACGTAGCAGACTACGACATTCTTGAATTTAATTATATTTTCTTGAAAAATTTCAGTTATATCAGATTCTACCTCTTTTTTCTTAGTAACGAAAAAAAAATTAATTAGTTTGCTACGACGTAGATATCTATGTCGTAGCAGGCTACGTCCATCCTGCATTTCTTAATATTTTCTTTTAAAAAATCAGTTGTGCTCATTTATACGTCTTTCATAATCTTGGTAAAGAAAAAAAATCATGAATTAATTTGTACGTTGTTAGCAGATGACGATTTAATTCCATGATGCCAGGGTCGAATGAATCGAATAAAGCTGGTATAATCCAGCGCTGGAAAGATCCGCCCCTTTACAGCCAATGTGCTATAGCACATGTAGTTTTTTAGCAAGCATAACATACTGTCGAAGCTTCGGCACGCATTGCGTAGTATCGATAAATATCGAGTATGTTCTAGCATTAATGTAATAATTATAATCTGGGGGCACGGCAGTGCCCCCGCCAAGTCAAGCAATAAAGCGGCACGGCTGTACTATCCTTTTCTCGAAGCAGTTCAGGCCATTTTCGACCCCCTATAACTTCGTTGTGGATAAAACTAGAAGCCTGAATTTTCAGTAACCAAGCAGTCACTATATAAACACGGTATATTTCAAATTTCATTCAATTTGAACTTCTGTAATTAGCTAGCCTTTACGTAATAACTTAAGACAGAAGGACCCTTAAAGTAGGGACTGAATAAATTAACCGACTTGGTATTACATGGATCTCACAACTTTTTACGGTAGAAGAACTGAGTTGCGTTGCGAGACTTGGCTTTTTTTACAAGTTATGTTTTAGATGGTTATTCTTTTAGCAGAATCTTTTAGAAAAAATGTGCGGCAACCTTTCTTTGAGAGCTCTCCTACAAGAAATGAAAATAAAAATTATACTAATTGGACTCTCGTCTCGTTTTATCTAAGAAAATTGGGTTGCTGACGATTCGGACACAACAAATTCGGACACTGTGTCCGAATTGACACTTTTCAATTTTAATATTTTTTTCACTGACGATTCGGACACCACCAAAATATTGAAGCTGTTTTGTACAGTCAAGTAGAAAAGTTTTTAAATGATTTATTACTCCTAAGAAAAAGAGCGTTACCAACTGCGTATTTTAGGATAAGCCATAGCGCCATATGTGTTGGCCGAGTTGGAGGTTACTTGCCTACCCTGGTTTGAAATCTAAAGGGGTTTCGAATCCCGTCAGTGGATTTTTATATCTGAAAAATGTATATGCGCATTATCACGAGCTCATCGCGTGTTGAAGGGAATTAGGTGGCATTCTTATAAACGGCGATGGGCTTGCAAGTTGTCACGTATGGAATGCAAAATCCTTGCATATTGTGGGCATGTGGCAAAGGTAACGTTTGGACGTGTCTCTGACTACCCCATTTTAACACCGATGGGAGCCTTCTTTTTTTGAAGTCTTCAACTTTTTGTATTCCATGATTATTACTTAAAAATCTTCTATGGGTGTTTTTAGCTTTGGTTTTTATTAAAATTGAAAAAAGACATCAAACATACCACATCGTAAACACTTTATGAAACCAGCGAGAGAAATCTAATAACAGACGTAATTTTAGATATTATAATGTACATTCTAAATGGTGGTAGAAATCTAGAATTAGGTACCGAGCAACTCTATTGTAAAGCGAATGAGATCTCCCAGCAACAGTGGTCCTTTGTGACGCAATATCACAGAAGTCTGAGCTACGGTTCGTGGTTAAAAAGTTCGCATCATATTTCAATAGAGTATTATAACGTTGTACCCAGCTAGGTACTGTAAATATCTACCAAACTAAGTGATACACACTTTTGTCTTATCGGACGTAGCGCTATTATTCCGAATTAAAATTTCAAATTCAACTTCAACAGGCATTTATTTTAATAAAATCACAAGAACCACTTTAAAACGCCTTAGGAGCTAGGTAAAGCTACGTCTGTTCTTCGCGACCAAGCCTAGAAGAATCAGGCAACAAACACGGCTTGGGGCTTATCATTTTTTTCAATGATCTTTTCCTTAATGCTATGTAGCTTCAGTGTGGTGCCGATCGAACAAGATGAATGCTCAAATAAGACCAATAATTAAAAGTACTAACCAAGTACGTAAACATTAAAAAATGAACTAAAGAGCTTCAGCACAGAACTGAAGGCAGCACACGCTACACTTGATTTAGAAAAAAAACATACAGGCGAATTAAGAACCTCCTCCGTTTTGAAGTCTTGAATCGCGCTCGTTCTTATATCAGCAGTAAAAGCCTAATGTGTTGTGAGAGAAAGTGTTTGCCTTGCATGAGGAGTCTATAGGCTGTGTGGTCGACGCTTACAGCGGATATCGGCTTAACTACATACCTAACAGGAAGGAAATCTATCGCCTACTTCGAGCTAAATGACGCAAACAAAAGGGTAATTTATATCCGCCGTTGCTATTGTCTCGAATGAGATAATCTTCCGCTGTGACCTTTTTAAAAGCTTTTATTTAACTTGCAATGTATGTAACTATGTTTGATAAGCTGGAACATTGCAACTCAAATTTGAAGCAGTTATCTTCAACCGATTGAGCTGAATTTTGACATACTTATGTAACTTTGGTGACAATGCAATAATATGGTGACAGCAAGCTCATCTGATGATGGAGTCAGAAGCTGTTTGACGGAACTCCTCAGTAAATAGTCTGATTGAGATAAAACTTTTCATACCTATCCAATGACAATATAAAATTATGGTATTAGCAAGCTGTTCTGATGATGGAGCTCAAACGTAGACATAGGAACTCCCTAACTACACAACATAACCACGTCGTGTTTGGGCTCGTTGGATTTATCTTGACAAGTACTAGGTCCTAGAATTCATAAAAGCTTGATTTTAAAAGTATATTTAAAAAAATCCTCATTATTTTATGGAGATTAATTCAGTGAGAATAGATAATATGTGATCTCAATCAAATTTTATTTCAATTAAACTGAGATTTGAAAATCCTTAGTGTGTAAGGGGGAAAAATATTAAAGGAACCGTGAATTTCTATACTTTTATCCGTTTCAATATTTATTGCTTAAGAGTTAAAGAGATACATTTTCGAACAAATTTCCACCTCCGTTACACCCCCTTAGGGGTAGAATTTCGAGAATTCTTTCTTAGAGCAGTCCTACACAACAAAAATATTACACCCTCAAGTTTCTAGTACCAGCGGTTTAGGCTGTGCGTTAATAGATCAGTCAGTAAATAACGCAAGAGTTGTATATAGATTTTCTTCTTTTTTTACACTATTTTCGTCATTTTAAGCCAGCAATTTAAAATGGTACCACATGTATGCTACAAAGTATTAATTAAAATCAGGAACAACTCCATAATATTACGTTCAAAGATTTAAAAGCAAATGATAATATTCCATGAATAGTACAAATAAATTCTTAAAGCCTCGCTTATAAACGTCGACGACATTTTTCGCTTAAAAATTGCTTTTATTCAGGCTTAGCGATGCATTTAATTAAGCCTGGAGAGACCAGATTATGTAAGTACTTCTCCAGAAATATTGAGTATAACGAATTGAATGTTGGAAATAACATTTTTAGCTTTTGTTTACCTTTTTAAACTTTTACTTCGATTGGTTTCTTCTTATGTATTTACAGTCGGCGGCATTTGTAATAACTTAATCTACATCCCACGTACCAATCACTACATAGTATAAAGCAAAGTCGCTTTCCGCTTCCCGCGTCTGTATGTAATATGTAATATGTATGTATGTATGTTTGCTTATATCTTTAAAACTACACAACGGATTTTAATGCGGTTTTTTTTAATAGATAGAGTGATTCAGGAGGATGGTTTATATGTATAATACATGCATAATATAGTAGAGAAACACTGATAATTTTAGAGGTTTCTAATGTGATGTCGTAAATAAACACTTTTTTTTGCGCTTTCATTGCAAATGCTGGCTGAACCCCACGAGATATATCAAAATAATGTACTACAGTATTGTACACCTTAAAAACGTTTACAAAAAAGTCCACGATGGTATTAGAAATGTCTTACGCACAGCGAAGCGGGCACGGGTCAGCTAGTAAAGATTAAAGGCAATTCAGTAATAAGATTATAGGATTATTTTTGATACTATAGGTTACATTAAAGAGTGTAGTATGTGAAATATAACTACAAATACGGCTAATTACCACGTTTCTTGTTGTATTGCTGACGTTTCGAGACAATTAAGACGTGTTATTAGCCGTATTTGTAGTTAAAACGAATAACAACCACGATAGTTTTAATTCTATAGATATGTGAAATGTTTGGGATTTTTGTATGGGCTAAGTAGAGGGGGGGGTCCTCTAAAATCTAGTGGAGGCGTGAAATAATACAGTAGTAGTATAACGAACTTAAAAGGAAAACTATCACAGCTAAGTAGGCGTTACAATTTTTCGAGTAATAGTCGACCAACTTATAAAATGTACTTGAAGAAGAAATTTTTTTTTTTTTGTACAAATAAAATTGAAAATTACTTATTATAGGTGTGTAAACTACGAAACCCTACATTGCGCGTGACCAGACACGCACATGGCCGGCTTTTTATATTGTTGGATTTGTCTCCGTTTTGTTAATTCTAAAGCGGTACGAAGTTCGGTTGTTCAGCTTGCTCTCATATAATATTAAAATCTCGTAGGTATCACGGTGTTTGTGGTCGCACTCCTCCGTAACGGCTACACTGATTTTTAGGTAATTTGGTAATGTGAATATGTCGTAAAGAATATTTTGTATCGCTTTTTGGAAAATCCAGCATATAGTTTGGGATAACTAAAAGTGCTTTTTTCTGGAGTTTATTGAAATTTGACAGGATGTCTATCAGGACAGTTAGTAAAATCTTAATGTCTCGGTATTCAAATAAACTGATAAACTTTGGACAAATATTTTCCAAACTATCGTGATTAGTAGACATATCTATAAATTTAAAACGGGTCTTGATCACGTTATTACCTTTAATTTATTTTCCGACGTTTCGGCCATGTTACAATAGCCATGTTCGCGGGCAAACTCGTCAGAGTCTAAGATCAGAAGATCTATAGCTAGGAAAAACTGATGGTTGAGTTAAACTCAATGCGTGTCGTGCCAGTCTTGATTAAAATTTAATATAACATTAAAAAATTAAAAATGTACTATGTTCGGAATAAAGGTATTCGAAACCATTCAGTATATTACAAGAGATTGCATTATGCAATCAGTCAGCATAAATTCTAAAACGTTGATACGTTTTAGAATTTATGAACGAAATACTTTGATACCTACTATTATGATCAACTTGTGATTTATTGTTAAAGATAGGTAATATGTAGATCTAGATTTCTACTAGAATAGGTTTTTGATAAGTAATTATACATGCAATTCAGTCATTTTGAAATAATATCTTTATCGTGAAAAGTTTCTGCTATTATGTTTTAGAAATCTAGGGAGGAACCTGAAGTAATTTATAACGGAAATAGTGATAAAACTGCATTATCTTGAAAACCATTAAACTTAAAAAGAAACTGTCTATAATTTACTTAGCTACTCGTACTATGATTATCTAAAGAATTATATAAAAAATGAACTGTTTAGCTCTTCATAGTTTTGATTAAATACGAAATTAGTGTTTTTGAAGAGCCAAATTTGGAATATAAATCTATTGAGAAAAGTTTAACCAATCGTGTTTCTGTTTTTAATTTATCTAGATTATATCTTTATGTTATCTTTGTCATAAAAATTGTACAAAACTGTATGTTTTCCGGTTATTGAGAAAAAACGATTCTGCATTCATCAAAAACATTTATTTAGATTTAACTTCGAACAGATATAGGTAGATCGGGATCTGGTTTAGCAATAGGCAACATTTTTATAGTATCACGTAAACGAAGCTGAGGGCAAAACAACCTTATGAGTTTATCAATTCAATTATTTCACAATTGACATCAGATTCTGAATGAATAAATTTTTGGAATACGTAAAAGTAATTATGTTCTGCCTTTGACTGGTCATAATTAATTTGAGTATTTTTTTGGGTTCCGCACCAAAGGGTAAAAAACGGGACCCTATTACTAAGACTGTCTAAGACGTCTGTCTGTCTGTCTGTCACAGGGCTGTATCTCATGAACCGTCATAGTTAGACAGTTGAAATTTTTATAGATGATGTATTTCTGTTACCGCTATAACAACAAATACAAATGTTATTTTTTTGCCGTTTTTTATAGATAATGTTACGGAACCCTTCGTGCGCGAGACCGAATCGCACTTGGCCAGATTTTTTTGAATTTTATGTTATGAAAATATTAAATATCTATTGGATGTACGAGTATTGTTTAGACAGTTTACAATTAATTATACTCTTAACTTAAGTATGATGGAACATTTGATGACAAGAATAACAACAAACACAGCAATATGATGTGGGTTAAAATCTAGAACAAGGGCTGGTCAAAGTTATTTTTGAAATCAAGGTTAGAACTTGCAGATTGTATCAGATAAACAGGCCAAGGCGCTAAAGTATGCAGTCAACGACCTTCTTCAAAAGGGTGAGCTGCGAACTGTGTCAGTTTTCAAACAAACCTTTTAACGCCTCAGCTTACAGGGTGTATTAAGACGACTCCCAAATACTGAAGGCACAATACCTAGATAATATAGGCAGATATATATAATAATGAAGAATATAAAATAATGCTAAAAGAAAATGGGTTTAAACTACTAAACAAACCAGATAAAAAATACTGCACGCGTGAAACTGAAGACTCCCAGACTATTATAGATCATATTTGTACGAACCTAATTGATAACACATTTCATATGGCCATAATCGAAAGTTCATTATCGGACCACAAACAAATCTACTTTGCAGTGAATAGAATAAAACCTGAACAACCGAAACGAATAAATTATGAAGCTGTCAATTACAATAATTTGTACAAGACCATTCAAGAGGAAATAACTTCAATTAACCTAATGAGCGAATACGAAAGACTTGAAAGTTTGCTGTTGCGATCAATTGCTAAAAACAAAATGAGGAAGACGAAACTACTAAACACACAAAAATCAGATAAAATTAATTAACGAAAGGAACATTATGTGGCATGAACTTAAACAAAACCCTAAAGACAAAGAACTAAGAAATGAATTTGTAAAACAAAGAAATAATGTTCACAGTGCTATTCAAACTACTAAGAATAAATACTACCATAAATCTTTTAAAAAATGTGAGAAGAATCCTTTGAAAATATGGCGACTAATCAATAGCTTAGTAAGTAACAAATCAAAATGCAAATCCATTCCTTCAAAATTAAATACTCCCTTGGGTCAAATCACAGATACTAAAGAAATAGCTAAATATTTTAACTCATTTTTTTCTAACGTAGGTTCACAACTGGCAAGTAAAATCCTTATAGAATTTCATAATAATAATAAATACACATTATCCGTAAGAAATCAATCAAAACACAAAGTCATTTTTATGAAAAAAGATTTCGTCCACTGTGGGTGCGTGTTCTCATAGTGTCGTTCTTGAATACGAGGGTTATTGTATTGTATTCAGTTTTGACGTTTATACGATACGATGACAATACGATAGTGATTCGTACTAGCCCCAAAGTAAAAAAACCACGGATGGTAAACGCCTGGTTTTAAAATTGCCTGAGGCAGTATTTATCTGTTTTTGAGCCACAAACAGACATATTGCAATTTCATTTCATTTTAACATGTGTGCTTATGATAGTGATTCGTACTAGCCCCAAAGTAATAAAAGCAGGGATGGTAAAACGCCGGAACTATCGTAGTTATTTACTTTTAATTAACTCCTGGTTTTAAAATTGCCTGTGGTAGTATTTATCTGTTTTTGAGCCACAAACAGACATATTGCAATTTCATTTCATTTTAACATGTGTGCTTTTAATGATTAACAGGTTGGGTCTGATATTATGCATTTAATACATTGCGCGCAGTTAATTATTTCACGTTTGATGTTACTACTTAACTAATATGGATCACCGGCTTTTGATATGAGCCTAATTGCGTAAATATTAATTAATGTATTGCTGATTTATGCTAATAAAGTAACACAATCTGATATTCAAATAGCGTTATTATATTCAAACATTATTAAAAAAATAACTAGATATATCTGAAACGCTTAGACGCGGTTGTTTTTATATTTTCTTAGAGGAATATTTTTAGATACTTATGAATTGTTGCATATTTTAATAATCACGATTTAATCTACTTTCCATAATGAACTATAATGAAGTTGTCTTTGACCGCTAAAAGTGTTTAGTGGCTAATTTTATTTAAATTTGACGTATTTTTATGACTTGACAACTTCCTAAATGTATTTAGCGTGCTACACATTTAAGAATTGTTGTGCAAGCCGCCCTTAGTATTCAAACAGTATATTTTTTTCCTTTTTACAGTTAAACCAAAAATGAAAATGAAATGAAATAGAATCACAAAACTATAATCTACGGTTTAAGTACGGTAAACATCCTCTCATATCTCCATGCGCTCAGATCTTTGAAGATGTCTAAAGGGGGTCAGAGGCACGCCCAATTATTATATTTGTCTCGTTTTTGAAATTAATATAACATAAAATATTAAAGGGTTGTCTGTATCTATTAATTAATTAAAATGTAAACAATTTAACTCGCTTCACACTTGGAAGAAACTTTAGTTCCATGTTGAACAATGTCGCAACAAATTTTCCGAGAGGCTTCCGCCACAGCCGCATTTACGTTTCAAAGTTTACATAACTTTGGACTTTTAGAAGATACTTAGTACTAACCTACTTCAAGTTTATTTGTGTTTGTTTTTATACATTGAATGTTTTTCTTTTAACTCTATTAAGAAGGTTGTAAATAGTTTTACAATTATCTAAATGTATAACTATGACTGCGTTACTGATTAATTGACTGATTGACTGATCTATGAACGCACAGCTTAGCCACTAGTCCTAGTAAGTTGAAATTTGGAGGGTTAATTCCGTTTGGTGTTTAGGGGTGCACTAAGAAATCAATTGCCAAAATTCAACGGGACAGCGGGGGATGAAGTCTGTTTGAAATAAACTACACGTGAACGAAGTCGCGGGGATTTTCACTAGTTTGAACATAAATCAATATCTCTTGTCATTACCTTATTGTCGTGTTAGGGGAGCTTCGCCAATGGATACATGACCCAAAATAAACTAGGCTAACTATAAACTAACACCAACGAGGCGTGTGACGAAGAATAGAGAGCAAACATGTGTGTTTATGCTGTTTAGTTTAATGTAAAGTAACTGGGTGACCGAACTTTGCTCGGTAATTCATTGCCTAAAAACATGGATAAAACGACGTTTTCTAAAAATGAAATCTAGCTAGATCGATTTATCGCACCCGAAACCTCCTGCATACTAAATTTAATAAAAATCGTTGTAGCAGTTTTTGAGATTGAGATTATAATATAAGTATATATATTATATACAATAATTTCTCGTTTAAAGGTATTAGATTCTTGCGAATTATGTCCTAATTGGCAGTGAGCAAACAAAAGCTGTCGGCAACTGTCTAGTGTCGATGTCTAGTGCAAATCGCATTATCTTAAAACCATCAAACTTAAAAAGAAACTGCCTTCCATTTATTTAGCTAGTATGATTAATTATCAATCGAATTATATAAAAAAACCGGCCAAGTGCGAGTCGGACTCGCGCACGAAGGGTTCCGTACCATTATCTATAAAAACGGCAAAAAAAACGTGTTTGTTATACAACAAACACGTTTTTTTTTCCATACGGAAGCCCACTTAAATATTTATTTTATTCTGTTTTTAATATTTGTTGTTAGAGCAGCCACAGAAATACATAATCTGTGAAAATTTATACTGTCTAGCTATCATGGTTCATGAGATACAGCCCTGTGACAGACAGACGGACAGACAGACAGACGGACAGCGAAGTCTTAGTAATAGGGTTCCGTTTTTACCCTTTGGGTACGGAACCCTAAAAATGAACTGTTTAGCTATTCATAGTATTGAGTAAAAACTAAATTAGTGTTGAACTAACTTTAGAAAATAAATCTATCGATAAAAGTTTCACCAATCGTGTTTTTGTCTATAATTTATCTAAATTAAACCCTTAAGTTATCTTTGTCATAAACCATAAATCATAACTGTATGGTCTGCGGTTACTGAGAAAAAACGATTTAGCATTCATAAAAAAAAATATTACTCGTCTTAAGTCCAAAGGTTATGTAACTATATTAAGTAAGACGCCATTGGCTCCTGAAACACAACACAAAACTAATTCAGAAGCCTTGCGATGAAATAAAACTTTTATTCTTTTACTAGCGACCCGCCCCGTCTTCGCACGGGTAGCATGTTATTATACATATAAACCTTCCTCCTGAATCACTCTATCTATTAAAAAAAACCTCATCAAAATCCGTTGTGTAGTTTTAAAGATACAAGCAAACATACATACATACATACAGACGCGGGAAGCGGAAAGCGACTTTGCTTTATACTATGTAGTGATTATGTCATCAAACAAATACTTCAAAATGCTTGCAAAGTCTTATCAATAAAGTATTTTCCTCTGAACTAAATAGCGAGAATGAAACTTTTATCTTACAATAGATCAAAAGCTTTTCCTTGTAGTCTTGAAGGCCCGTTCAATTGCAATCGGCTTTAAAGCTCAAGACAGTCAATGCTGCCGAGTTTGTACAGGAATATTCTATCATATTTGTTCTCAGATTGGATTTGACTAGTTTATATTGTAAAATAAAAATAGGATCACAACTGTAATCCTCAAGTACGGTAGACATCCTTTCAGTTTATATTGTTATTCTTATTTGTATCTTAGCTTTTGTATTTCAATTTGTAATCGTGCGGCATAATAATAAAGGCTCGAATGGATGCATGCTTTCTAGCCACAATGGATAGCTGTTTTTAGGGTTCCGTATTCCGTACCCAAAGGAAAAACGGGACCTTATTACTAAGACTCCGCTGTCCGTCTGTCTGCTTTTCACAAGGCTGTATCTCATGAACCGTCATAGCTAGACAGTTGACATTTTCACAGATGATGTTCTGTTGCCGCCATAACATTATCTACCAATGTTCAGGTTGCCAGTGAAAATAGAGGCACATGAGATTTAACACCTGTATGACTTAAGTTGACGACCGGAAGGCAGTGCATCGTAGGGTGTAATTTGGGTTATTCCAGAAATGCCCATTGCCTATTGACTTTCCCCATCAGTTTTGTAATTGACGAGTTCGTATTTCCTAAGGTATACTTAGGCGATACATGCCACATACAGCGTGCCCATCTTCTCACTTTTAAGCCGCTCTCAAGTGGTATGAATAACTAAGAAACAAATCCGATATTAGAAAAGTCAATTCAATATTTATTTGAGTAAGTCGGTAAAATTAGGATACATGTTGTTAGAACTGCAAAAGCTAAATAATTTATTTAAATTACAAGATCCATCTCTTTCATACCTTCATATAGGTACGTAGGTATATTTTTTATTTAAATCGTACGCTAACAATTAAATTTATTAAATTTGAAATTATTTATAATGTCGTTATAAAGACATACAACAGAATTGGACAATCATAAATACTTAAATAAGCCCTTAATAACACTTAAATAACATCTAAACTGAGACAGATTATTATGGATCAATTCCCACAACCAATATAGAATATTATTCTGCTTTTAAAAAAATAGTTTCTTTTGACAAAATAAGCAAAAAAATGATATTTGCCTTTCAAAAAATTCAGCTGTGAATAAATCTTATTTGAGCGGCGGATTGGTCTGTTTTATTTTTATCTTTCAGAAATCATTGAAATTCTCATTGAATATGTAACTCAGTATGTCTGTTGTAGCAAAAAAACTAATTCTTTTCAACAAAATGCCAAGCTTTAATGTTAATGCCGTAAAGTTCGTTGAATATCACGTGTGAAATAATTCAGCAGCATTCAGCCTGTTTAACATACCTTGTAAAGGCGAAAACATTTTTGGAAAACTAAAATGTTCAAGCCAAAACCTTTGTTTGTTGTATTACAAAATTACTCTCATAAAGTCAAACATGTTACAGGTATATAATGAGGGTTTAATTATCGGAAAACTAAAATCTCGCAGTACCTACCCTCTTCTATACATATCTATACATCTATACATATAATAAAACTGTACAAGAGTTCAATTCTGTACATTAATAAAAACAAAAAAAAATACTCCTAGGGGCCTTTATACAAGTAACACAAACAAAAAAAAAACATTTTGAAATTATTGTCTGTCTGTCTGTCTGTTGTCAAGCTTTCACGCAAAAACTACTGGACGGATTTTGATGAAAATTTTTTGTTATGTAGTTATTATAGGCTATACTTTAATGTGAAATTATCTGTCCCCCACCAAAGCGGGCACGGGTCAGCTAGTATAAAAATAAAATAACACTATAATTCCTTGGTAACTCTCTAATAATGTAGCTTTTTATAGGTGAAGGAATTTTTATAAATGATCAAGAATTCTTAGAATTCGTTTAAATCCTGAGTGCTTGTTCGAAAAACTCCAAGGCCCCGTGGTTTTGGAGAGTTTGTGACGAGAAAAACTGTTGACTACTCCGTTATAAAAATATCTTTAATATATATTGAAGTTTCTTTGAACAGGTTGACACCCGGTTCGTGATGGCTGTGCGCGTTGCATCAAGCTATTAAATAAACAAGCCCCAAGTTCCTGGAACAACTGAACAGGTGAGTAGACAAAGACGAATCTATAAATAAACCATGTGAAGCGTTGAAGAATTTAAATTATATTATTAATTTAAACGCGAGGCGACTATTTTTCCGTGTGAATTCCACGAGTTCGAATTGGAAGCGAGAACGGGAATTAAATCGTGACAAACGACTGAAATTAAAATGGAGCAACGCTCGACCGAGTTCTTTTTTTAAATCATTCGGTTGACTGGAGTTTCTAGGGATCCGTACCCAAAGGGTAAACGGGAGCCTATTACTAAAACTCCGCTGTTATGTCACAAGGCTGTATCTCATAAACCTGGATAGCTAGACTGTAAGAGAGCTAGAGCTAGAGCTTTAGAGCTAGAGTTGAAATTTTCACAGATAATGTATTTCTGTTGTCGCTATAACAACCGAATAAAATAAATATTTAACCCATACATGTTTTTGCCGTTTTTATAGATAATGGTACGGAACCCTTTGTGCGCGAGTCCGACTCGCACTTGGGCGGTTTTTATTTTAATTGGTAGATAGTATATAGACTTGTTATAATTGTGTAGTACCTTTATGATTGCAAATAACAGAAACAGCGATGACTAAAAAAATGCTTACTAATTCGTCGTTAATGAAATAATAATAATAATAATAATAATAATCATTTATTCAAAAATTCAAGCACATGCATACATAATTAAACAGATATAATTATTGAGATGTCTTATAGTGATGGCTTGTATATCATAACAAGTTTTTAACAAAGCCTACACTAAGTCATTAAGACTTGTGTTGTAGGCTCTGCTATCCTTCCAGGGGCACCATAGTTCATAGCCATATCTTAAACATTGTAAATAGTAATAATATAATCATCTTTCATTTCACTTTATATAAACCATTAAACTAGCTACCAATCATTAACCAATACTTAACAATTGTAGTCAGCCAATTATGAATTATTTATAATAAATTATCTAAACAAACATTATTCGTTATTTATTATTTATTAACGATACACCATTTACTCCTTATTACTGAATTGCCAAAATGTAAGCCATTAATCAATTCCTTAATACATACATATTTTTCTTACTCTGTAAACAAATTAAAATTAGACTATCCAATAACAAACATTCCGTATATAAATTAAATAATTTAAGGTTTGCCTAATTACTCAAAAGAAAATGTCCCTACTTATTTTTGTGTGTTTACTGATGTGTATGTAAGTTATGTACTCAGGTGGATAGTGATTAAATGTATAATTTTAAAAACCTAATATATGATTAAAATTAATTATATGTGCATAATGTAAAAATTAGTCTACTACTACGACTACTTCAGTATTTTGAGCACCTTTTCCGTGTCCTCGTAACTCAGTGTTTCCAGCCACTTTCTCAAGGAATTCTTGCACTCGTTGTTATTTAAATGTACTAAGTCTTTAATATATTTATTTGCTATATTATAAATAAATGGTCCCAGGAAAAAATTCTGGCGCTGTGCTGATGTAGTGTTACATGTAGGTGCTGGGATAATTCTATCCTTTCTCCTTTTTCCTATAGATAGATTATTAGCTACATCGACATTTTTGTGTTGGAATAGGATACTGCTAAATATGTATAACTGCCTTACGGTAAGTACTTCGCATTCGCTAAAAAGATCCGAGGTCGGAAATCTGTAGGGCTTGAACGTAGCTACTTTTAATACAGCCCGTTGAGCTCGCTCAAGTTGCAGCATATAGGTGCTGCAAGCGCCACCCCAGGTTATATTGCAGTAAGAAAGTATAGACCTGCATAGAGCGTTGTATACATTTATTATTAGCTTACGGTCGGCCACTTCTCTGAGACATCTAAATATGTATATAAGTTTTCTGACTCTATTACTCAGTGCCTCAATATGTTTTCTCCATGTAATTTTGTCATCTATTATAAGTCCTAAATACCTAATATTGTCCACTCTCTCCAGGGTTTGACAATTACAATTTACAGATGAACAGTCTATATTGTGTGATTTTATTGAAATATCCGGACTCTTCACGCAAATATTTCTAAACGTCATATATTTCGATTTCTCTATGTTTAGTGAGAGCAAATTTTGTTGTAACCAGATCGTAACTTTTTTTAAACCTTTTTCTGCATGCATTCGAACTTCGTCCCATGTTTTGCCTTCAAAAATAATAACTGTGTCATCGGCGTATGCGAATATTTTACCATTTGTCAATTTGAGATTACATAAGTCATTCACATACACAAGGAAGAGTGTTGGCCCTAAGACACTGCCTTGTGGGACTCCGTAAGTAATTTGCTCGTCCCGACTTAGGAAGTTGCCTATTTTAGTTTTTTGAGTTCTGTTGGAAAGGTAGTCCTTGAAGAGGTCTAGGGCTTTATCACGGATGCCAATAAGTTCCAACTTCCTTACAAGAATGGGCAAGGAGACAGTATCGAATGCTTTTGCCAGATCCAGAAATATGCCGATCACTTTTTTTTTGCGATCTATCTTTGAAACTACCAAGTCTATTAGGCCAGACACTGCAGCCTCTGTAGATTTGGCTGATCGGAATCCAAATTGGTTTGGCGATAATATGTCGTATTTTTCCAGGTAGGAAATCAATCTTTTATTAATAATTTTTTCTAGTATCTTAGAAAACACCGTAAGAACTGAAATTGGCCTATAGTTATTGACACTGTCTCCTTTGCCCCCTTTAAAAACTGGAGTTATTATAGCTGATTTAAACGCTTTTGGGAATGTGCCAGAGATCAGACTAGTATTAAAGATGTGAGTGATTACAGGTAGCAATGTTGAGCTTGTTAATTTTAGCATATTTGTCGATATCCCATCATATCCAACGGCACAGTCAGTTTTAAGGGTGTTAATGATACTGAGAACTTCTTTTTCATCGGTTGCCAGCAAGCCGATTGAATTGACTTGAGATGGTAAGCTTCTTGCTAGATGCATGTCAAAAATGGCTGTATCGGTCCTATGAGATAGTATTTTTGTAGCTAGAGCTTTCCCGACATTAGCAAAGAAATCATTTACATAATCTACAGATGATTGAGGACTAGACTGCACACTAAGTAAGACATCACTATTTGATTTGGATTTTGCGGTATAAGTTATCTGCCTGATTGTTTGCCAAGTCTTTTTGATGTTATTTTTATGTTTTTGTAGTTCTGATCTTTCGTAGTTAATTTTAACCTTCTTAAGAAGTTTATTGCAAAAGTTTCGGTATCGTGTATAAGTTTTCATCAGAATGTCATCGGTTGGATTCTGTTTTAGATGGACGTGCATTTTATCTCTAGTGCGAATACACCGAAGAAGCCCTGAGGTGATCCAGGGTTTGATTATGCGCTGAGAGTGTGGTATATTAAAGATTCGGGTATTTATTTTAATTACCTGCATAAATTTGTCAATCAAAAGGTCGGCAGCGTAGTTAGCATCTTTAAGGTTGAGTATTTCGGAGAAGTCCGCTAGTTTAATTTGTTCGGTAATACTTTCTATATTTATCTTAGCTATAATTTTTTTGGGCGTGTTTACAGTAACCAGTTTTGTTTTAACACTAAGAAGAGTAGGACAATGGTCAGTCAGGTATGTTTTAAGTACAATAGCTGTGCATTGAAACTTGCTTTTCAGCATAATGTGATCAAGACATCTATTTCCCCTAGTTTGTATTGTGTGACATGGAAGTAGTCCATGAGAGGCTAATAGTTCTAGATAGCTGTTGGAGTTTTTGTCAGTGTTATTATATTCTATGCCAATATTTATATCACCTATTACTGAAACAGTGGAGCATGTACCAAGATCAGATAAAACATTATCCAGTGAGTTCAAAAAGTTATCTAAATTAGAAAATGATGGCGATCTATAGAGTGCTACTATTGCTATATTTCTATCTATTCTAACCACAAGGCAGTTTGAGTCTTGAAAATAGGGTTCTTCTATTAAGCAGTTTATGATGGACTTGTAATAAATGATTATACCCCCATTTTTATTAATAAAGTTTTTAGTATGAGCTGAATTGTAATTAGGTAATGCTGGAAATGGCTTTCCCACGGGAATCCAACACTCAGTTAAGACCAAAAGATCACAGTCGAAGCCCAATCTAGACAGCAAGAGTTCAAGAGAAGAGAGGTTCTTGTTAACACTTCTGATATTTTGCGAGAGTACGTTAATTGTTTTTTCACTAACATCGATAAGTGACCGACAAGTTTCCGGGACACATTCATGGATTTTTGCAATAGAGAGCTCGTCCAAAAAATTATTTATATCATTTTGTTGATTTTTATCACCCATATTCAAAGTAGTAAGAGGGGAACCAAATAAAGACATCTATGTTTAATCTAGTGGAGTACAAATCTACGTGATTTATCGTTTTATCAGAAGGCAAATGATTCAATATTTTTTTTGCGGAATTTTGACCAATGAGAGTGAGTTTTATATATAGGAGTGTATAAATGCATGTTTGATTAGAATAAAAATAGAAATCTACGTTTAAAGCTATTACTACTAAGATGGCATGCACATGGATAGCAACAACGAGCATATACACTAAAAAAATATATTTACAAACTAGTCACTTTATTTCTTTTAGATCCTCAAGTTGGGGCTCATTTGCTATACAAATGGCTGCGGAGCCTTCAGCTTTTCTAATGAAGATTTTGCCATTGATACACCAGCAGTACCTATATCCATTGTTTTTAGCCACATCTCGGGCAAGGAAGTATAGTCTTCTGGCTTTCGGTGTTAGGAAATCAGATAGGTATATGGGATTCTTTTTACCAGGTAATCCAATGGCAGTAGTATTGAGCCTATCATTGATGTGATGCAAGTTGTACTTTTTTACAGCCTGAAGGATGTTATGTTTCTTGATTTGAGTTGTCACATCCATGATTATTGGGCGGTCACTGTTAGGCTTACCTCTGGCGCGGTATACATTTTTTATATAGCCCCTTTCAACTTCCAACTTCAATTTATTTTGCATATTATCTATTATACTTAGGAGATCATTTTTAGATATTTCAGATATTAATAAGATATCTACCTACTATAAAAAGGTATAGGTACAAGGCATACTTATAACATATAAAAACACAAAGAAACCTTACATACATAGAGCAGATTTAATTATTTAATATTCGAAAAATGTTTATCATTATATAAAAAAAAGTCGTGTTAGTTACACTATTTAAAACTCAAAAACGGCTGAACCGATTTGGCTGAAAATTGGTGGGGAGGCAGCTTATAACCAGGAGACGGACATAGGATACTGTTTAATGGGAAAGGGACGGGAACAGGAACGGGAACGAGACATTTGTTAATTCTAAAGCGATACGAAGTTCACCGGGTTAGCTTGTTCAAAATATTCCCTAGACCATTAAAACACTTCCGCCATTTTAGAAGCCTTTTGTGGCTTTATACAAGTCTACACTGAAATCGACAAACTCTTTACTACTGAATCGAAGTTATTACTTCTTCAAAGTTGTCGAACCTCAGAAGTCTAGGTTTAACTCCTTTAACGTTTTGAAATAGCCGGGTATTGACATGAAGTAGCAATATCGATGAGTAGCATGACCACTCTCGGTTGCTGCTAGCCTTTTCGTTATTTTTGTTGAAAGTTACTATCAGCAGTTACTGAGGCAACATATGGCAGGAAGCACACCAGCTTTTGACCACTGAAAAGTCTATATAAGCATGTTTAGGCAAGTAGTGTGAACCGTAATGGTGAACGCTTTTCACATTCGAGTAAAAATATTCTCGTTTTTATTTTGTCGTATCGAGCCAGCTATCGGATGCAGGCTTGGATGTGAGCCGCTTTTGTCTAACTTGTTTTATATGAATTGTACGCAAATGGTTCAATATTATTTAAAGCCAACATCGAAAGCCTATTTTTAGCTGAGCCGTAGTTTGAGTTTTGATTGGGATCAAACATTTTAGAACAAAAAAGATCGAATCCATAACGCAATACTCGTTAGTTGGTAGTTGTTATGTTCGTAAATGCCGTTTAAAATTAATGGTGTTTTTAACGCATTGATTCGAGATAAAAACTGGGCAAGTGCGAGTCAGATTCGTGCACCAAGGGTTCCGTACCATTATCTATAAAAAAACTGCAAAAAGATCACGTTTGTTGTATGGGAGCCCCACTTAAATATTTATTGGAACGAAGTTCCTTATCGCGCGTTGTGAAAGGGGGCTAGACGGAAAAAATTCTTACGAAAAGTTGTCACGACACTTTTTTGCTATAGTATATCTATTAATATATATATCTATTAATTGTGTCGAGGTCGAGGTCGAGGTGGAAGTGGAGGTGGAGGTCGAGGTCGAGGTCAAGGTCGAGGTCGATGTGGAGGTCGAGGTCGAGGTCGAGGTGGAGGTCGAGGTCGAGATCGAGGTCGAGGTGGAGGTCGAGGTCGAGGTGGAGGTCGAGGTCGAGGTAGAGGTCGACGTGGAGGTCGAGGTCGAGGTCGAGGTCGAGGTCGAGGTGGAGGTCGAGGTCGAAGTCGAGGTCGAGGTCGAGGTCGAGGTCGGGGTCGAGGTCGAGGTCGAGGTCGAGGTCGAGGTCGAGGTCGAGGTGGAGGTCGAGGTCGAGGTCGAGGTCGAGGTCGAGGTCGAGGTCGAAGTCGAAGTCGAAGTCGAAGTCGAAGTCGAAGTCAAAGTTGATTCCCCTTCCCTTGTCCTTTCCTTGTCATTTTTCGTTATAGCGGCGTCAGAAATAAGTATTTAACATTTGGTATTGGAGAGAATACAACACCGATTTCTTATAGTATTTTAAAGTACAAACTCATCTGTAAATTAAACTGTATAAATTTGTATTACAATCTAATTAATGCTAATTTCTACGGTATGCACAACAATCGCTAAAGCGTTAACGCGCAGTGCGCTAAGCACAATCCTACGTCAAATTAAGGAGAAGTATGGAGGCTATGTTTACTCTTTTCTTCAACCTGTGCGTGCATATTAAAGATTTTTTTCTATTTTATAATGTTTTGTGAAAAAATGTAGCACGCAAGCAAAACCGGGGGCGGAAGTTAAATATTGGCGGACTTTACACATCTAGCC
This sequence comes from Hydriomena furcata, assembly GCA_912999785.1. Lineage (NCBI taxonomy): Eukaryota > Metazoa > Arthropoda > Insecta > Lepidoptera > Geometridae > Hydriomena > Hydriomena furcata. Next base: position 11,560,500 of record OU538821.1, read on the forward strand.
CCAAACTAAGCAAATCTTGTACTATGGGAACCAGATAACTGATAGAATACTTAAATACTTTTTTTTGTAAATACATACTTATTATATCTATGTTCACCACACTAATATTTGCCCTGAATAAAAAACCTACAGCTATGAATTATCTATTACTTACTGTGAATATAAAACTTCTGATAAAGTTCGCTTCGGCGGGAGTCTTACTAGTTAAACTGTCTTATGGTTCAAATCACTACATAGTATAAAGCAAAGTCGCTTTCCGCTTCCCGCGTCTGTATGTAATATGTATGTATGTATGTTTGCTTATATCTTTAAAACTACACAACGGATTTTGATGCGGTTTTTTAATAGATAGAGTGATTCAGGAGGAAGGTTTATATGTATAATAACATGCTACCCGTGCGAAGCCGGGGCGGGTCGCTAGTAATTAAATAGTTTTCAAAAGTTTGCTGTTGCCGTGGTATTTTTTGTCAGACCTGATAAACTTATGAGTCATCGGCGCCACCCAAACACTTCTATTTATATGGTGAACTAGCCGACCCGTGACAGACGTTGTCCTGTCAAATTTTTATAATCGCATATGTAAAAGCAACTTCATGCAACTTCCAATTTTTTCCCTACAAACCTGATAAAATAAATTACGAATTTTGGTAGGAAGCGTATCATTCAGTCAAAACTGTTAGTCTGTGATGTCAGATTAGTTGAACGCCAGCGTAATTTGTATAGCGCCATCTATATCAAAATCATCCTTTTTTCATTTTTTTATATGATTTATATTATGAGTTTCCCCCTTCTGTTCATCTGATTTTTTTCTACATACTCCAGCTAATTTATCTTATCTGTTTCCGTTTTGTCATTTAGGATTTCTTAGGGTACAAACGTATATTACAAACTCACAAACTTTCGCATTTATAACATTATTACTCTTCGCATGCTGTGATACCAGTGTTTCCATAATGTAAATTGAGAATTACCGTGTTACAAGGGGAAAAATACGGTGTTTCCACATAAAATTACGGTGGATCAGCTAAAAGTATACCGTGTAATTTATCATAAGAAAAAACAAACATAGAACAAAAATGGAGGGGGATGGGAGCCCTCTGTATATCAGCCGTCACCAAGTTAATATACCTATATATAATATAATATAATTATTTACAAAATAAATAAAAAACATGTAAACTTGCAAAATTTCTTTTAATAAATTATTCTGAATTTAACTCTCCTAGCAAGACAATAATCATTTTCGTAAATGGATTTAATCAAAAACTCAACCTATCGTTAGTAGGCTTGAAATCCACGAAGTTTTTGCTATTTCTTTCGATTGATTGCTTAGTTACGTGTATATATTTTATTTATTTTGCAATAATTAGAAAATATCTCCATTTGTCTTCTAGTATTTGTTATATAACTAGTTTTTAGGACGTAATTTACAATGGTCGGAATTACGGTGATATATGACACGGTAATACCCTTATAAACTTGACGGTAGATTAAAAATAGTACATCTACCGTAATTACCGTGTATATGGAGACACTGTGTAGTACCTAACCTATTATATAATTGCGGGAGCACTTTGCTTGAACTTTTTGTATTATCTACTTTTTCTTGTATGTGAATGTACACCTGTGTTGGGTATCCCTATAAATAAAAAAATAAATAAAATACGAATTAGGATTAGGAAGGATTAGAAAGAGTGATATACAGTATTGTCGTAATTGGCCTCGGTATTTAAATAAAAACCGGCCAAGTGCGAGTCGGACTCGCGCACAAAGGATTCCGTATCCATAAATCTTTCGTTGTTAAATCGTTTGTTGTATAGGAGCCCCACTTAAATATTTATTTTATTAAGTTTTTCGTAATTGTTATAGCGTTAACAGAAATACATCGAATGTGAAAATGTTTACTGTCTTGCTATCACGGTTCATGAGATACAGCCTGGTGCAGACAGACGGAAAAAAGGCGGTCAGCGGAGTCTTAGTAATAGGGTCCCGTTTTTACCCATTGAATACGGAACCCTAAAAAGAGCACGTGAAATCACGAAAAACGACATATGACGGTCTATGTTCATCATGTTTTCTTAATATAGAAAAATGTAAGTAGGTAGGTATATCAAATGAAAGCCGAATCAGATCGAAGTCGATCAGAATCAGATCGAAGTACAATAATAAATTATTTGGATTTTGTTTTATTTTACGTCTTTGAATAATTTTACATTTTAACATTTCGTCATTTATAAACAACTAGCGACCCGCCCCGGCTTCGCACGGGTAGCATTTTATTATACATATAAACCTTCCTCCTGAATCACTCTATCTATTAAAAAAAACCGCATCAAAATCCGTTGTGTAGTTTTAAAGATATAAGCAAACATACATACATACATACATTTTACATACAGACGCGGGAAGCGGAAAGCGACTTTGCTTTATACTATGTAGTGATATAAACCTTCCTCCTGAATCACTCTATCTATTAAAAAAAACCGCATCAAAATCCGTTGTGTAGTTTTAAAGATATAAGCAAACACACATACATATTACATACAGACGCGGGAAGCGGAAAGCGACTTTGCTTTATACTATGTAGTGATGATTATATTTCGAAATTTTGACATTTTGCCAAATTTTAAATTTTTTTCGGCGTTTGACATTCTGCCAATTTTTCAATTGTTTTCACACTCCACAATCACTGATTCGTCTTTCATGACTCGCAGTCTGTTATTATTTATTACATCGTATTTTGGTTTAATTACTTTTTAAAACTAAAAATGTTTCGACCAATTGAAAAGTCAAGAGATGATATTCGTTTTTTAGGGTTCCGTACCCAAAGGGTAAAATCGGGACCCTATTACTAAGACTTCACTGCCCGTCTGTCTGTCTGTCTATCACAGTGCTGTATCTCATGAACCGTGATAGCTAGATAGTTGAAATTTTCACAGATGATGTATTTCTTTTTCCGCTTTAACAATAAATACTACAACAACGTGTTTTTTTTTCTGTTTTTATAGATAATACGGTACGGAATTATTTCACGGTAATACACCGTTACCCAGTGGCGGACTTACACATTTGCCGCCAGTAGGCTATTGAATTGCAAACTGTTTTTAAAAGATTGTTGTCGCGCTGTGCCCAAGATACCAGTGTGTGAGTGGCGATAGAGAAAACTGTAGTTCGAACCAATTATTTTTATCATTACATAGTATAAAGCAAAGTCGCTTCCCGCTTCCCGCGTCTGTATGTATGCTTATATCTTTAAAACTACACAACGGATTTTGATGCGGATTTTTTAATAGATAGAGTGTTTCAGGAGGAAGGTTTATATGTATTAAACCCGTGCGAAGCCGGGGCGGGTCGCTAGTATTTAATAATTTAATAATCAGTCTATAATCTTCTTCTTTTCTATGTAAAAATTAATTGCCCAAAAACGGCTTGATTGATTTGAATATATACATATATATTTTGTATTGTTCGATTTAATACAGATGGTGGTTTAAAAATAAAGATAATAGGGATAGGTTAACTTTGTCAGAACAACGTCTGTCAGGACAGCTACATTAATAAAATAATAAAATATATATTATCCAGGAAGAAATAGGGTAGTACGTTTTTATAGTCTAACGTTGCTGGCGTTTCCCCTATAAGATAGCCGCGCGGGCAATTACGTGCAAAAAATACAGCGAAATAATAATTTCGCTGTATTTTTATCGCAACTACAAAAATTGCTTACTGGAAATTGCTATTCATTTCAATTGCAAATTGAAAAAGTTTAGGTGAATAAGCAAACTACTAATGAAGTTGCTTCTCGGTATTAAAACAATATTTTGGTTTAAAATAATTGCAATTGCTTTTTAATAATGACGCTTACGTTTCGGCAGCATTATTCGAACAGGATTTAATATATTTAGGGAAAACTTATAAAATTATATGTTTATAATTAATAAAAGCGTGTCTAGGTCGTCACTTCAGCTTTTATTTGCACATACATTCATAACAATACTTACTCATATAATACTCATAATAAATACTTAGAAAACTGATTTATAAAATTGATTGCATACTAACCATATGCCTATACCGCAATTTATTTAACGTCGTCTAGGGGGTCTACTCTCAAACTGGTAAAACATATATAGTGACAATACACGTGCTATAGTTATATATTTTAAACGATGGAACGTCCGTTATAATTTCTGACAACCATCGATGTTCCTAATCCTACTTTAAAGGTCACTAAAACAAGATTTTTAATTTGGCAACAATAACAAATGTCACGATAGGTATATTGCGTATTGCGAGTAGACCCCCAGGGCCAAATTGATGTGAACCCACATTTGTCTCTGACAATTTAGCCTAGATAGTGGACTAGGTTTATAATTATATTAACCACATCGTAGAATTGTGCTTGAACTTATGGAAATGATAGAGAAAAGTTTACTTGACAACTGACTGAACTGAATAAAAGTCAAGACTATAATCAGTCTAATCAGGAATAGAATTTGCCTAATGACTATAAAGGTGGATGTACATTATATTTTTTCTCTAAGTTGGCATTAGCTTTTGTGGCGGTTGCTTGTTCGATCCCCAATCAGGACAAACCTTTGTGCGATGAATCGATGTTTGTATGAGGAATTGTTAATTATTATTTATTTGCCAGGATGCCGGCCAGAATGATGGGCTCGCGTGGCAGTGCCAGCACTGGCAGCGAGGTGTCCGTAGCAGACAGCCCGCTGGCCACGCTGGAGTCGTTGACGCAGGCCGCTGCCATTGCTTGCATGGGTATCGCAATAGTTGTATCCAATCTCCTCATCATCGCCTCCTTCCTAAACTTCAAAGGTAATTACGCTTATTTTTGATGATTGTTTATTAGAAATGATTTGCTTCCTTAATCTTACTTAAATTTTAAATCCGTATGTGTGTAACCCAAATTTAAAGATGCTAATTGTATATACCTACTTGTATTCTCAATATAAGATGAATAACTTTATTAATGTTTCCTGAAGTACTTTAGAAACTAAAAAAGTAACGAAGGGCAAAGGCCGATAAAAATATTACTAAATCATAGATTAGAGAGCTGGTTTTTAATCTACTAGAAGTGGATTAAAGTTAAAAGGTTTCTTCCTTACAGCTGAGTTACCTTAATCCGGTGATTAACTTAGTTTTATTTTTGCACGATAGTGTTCGAGTTTGCCTCGGTATAAATATAAATATACACGACGTATTTTTAAAAGTTCACAAAACACTCATATCAGCGTTACATAAGGCAGTTAAAAATTCTGATACATGTTATCTTTTATTGCTCTGTAAGCGTTCCGTGAGTTTGTATAAACGGAACTGAAGGTAACTTTATTTTTCCTTTCAGGTCTCTCTAGCGAAGTGATAAACTATTACCTACTTTCACTGGCAGTGGCAGATCTATTGTGTGGATTGTTTGTAGTGCCACTGTCAGTATACCCAGCTCTAACCGGACGCTGGATGTTTGGAGACTTAATGTGCCGATTGGCTGGCTATGTGGAAGTGACCCTTTGGTCCGTCTCAGTTTACACGTTCATGTGGATATCAGTCGACCGCTACCTCGCCGTCCGAAAGCCTCTGCGCTATGAGACGGTTAGTTCGACGGTAGTTATCTTTTCATTATCTTTGTTATCTCCTTCAGCTTCATACGTACATTCAGTAAAAGTTTTCCATCCGTAGACGGCGGACAGTTTCCCTCGAGTTAATGAAGTCTAGAATAGATTCCGTCTTTACGAGCACTTACATTTGTAAACTACTCGATTTGAACCATTTGCATTTCGATTAAATAACTTTTTCCTTTATAAGTACTTACTATCATAAATTTTAAAGATTAGCTAAGCATGGTTTGTGAAGTAACTATTCTAAATAGTAGGTAGAAACCGAATTAACTTAGAGTGGTGTGATGCAATGCTTAAACTTAAAATTAAACGCAACTACTTACTACTTGTGCAACAATCCAATGTACGTATAAGCTAGGTCTTCTCGTCTGTAACACATATAATGGCTTTTTTTTGGTTAATTGTCACTCAGGTACAAACGCGCACGCGTAGTCAGTGCTGGATGGTGTTTACGTGGGTTTCGGCAGCGATGCTGTGTTGCCCGCCGCTGCTCGGCTACAAAAAGGATGCGTACTTCGACAAGGAGACGTTCATTTGCATGCTGGACTGGGGTACCACGTACGCGTACACAGCCACGCTCGCCATCCTTGTGCTCGGTCCCAGCGTCATCTCCATCGTGTACAACTACTTCTACATCTTCTCAATGAAGCGCAGATTGCACAGCGGTGTGCCCATCCACGATAAAGAGTACGCCACCGCGCTCGCTGAAAACCTCTCGAACCCGAGTCACTGGATGAGCTTTATCCTCGTGAGCACCTTCTGGATGAGCTGGATGCCGTGGGCTGGCGTGCGCCTTTACGAGTATGTGACAGACCGCGAAATAAAAGTGCCCATGCTGCACTTCGGCGTGGTGTGGCTCGGTATCATGAACTCCTTCTGGAAGATCGTCATCATGTTGACTTTGAGCCCACAGTTCCGGTTGGCACTGCGCATTCTGTGCCTGACAGCTTGCTGCCGCACCAAGGGTCGCCTGCAAGCGGAGTTGCTAGGCATGGACAATGATGACTGAGATAGACTCACCCGAATGCCGTTTAGATTTTTATAGGACTTCAGCGACCCCGCAATTCAAAGTGCCGATCAGAACACGAGGCGGTTCCTGATCGAGGAGGAGGATGAGCCGACGCCGGAGCCACGCACGCGCAGCTACCGCGTCGGGGAGGCCTACGTCTAACGGCTGATTGTGCGCATGAATTGAAAGTACCGAAAAAGTATAGTTTTTAATGAAATGTGTCACCAAAAGAACAATACAGTTTTGTTAAATAAATTTGGTTCAAGCGGCAATTGGTGGCCATTTTAAAGACAGTCATACAAAAGTCATTTATACCCAAAACGGCCAAATGGCATACTTGACGATAGACAATTTCAAATCTGCTGGTACAACGGGGTCGCTTTAATAAAATAAATAAATGTACAGGCTTTTCTAAATGTTTAAATTTTAAATCTCTCCTATTCTTGTTCAAACGTCTATTTGCATGTTATTAACATTTAAATATTATTAGTCAAATGTCGACTATTTCATAAATTATATTACTGGTTATTAACTATTTAATATTGTAGCTACTTAAATTTTAAGGAGTGGTCCGTTTCTCTTAAAGTGAGTCAAATATTTGGAGCCGACGAGACTTGGATATCGAGAATATGGATTGTATAATGGGCTCTGCACTTACGCTGACAATATGTACAAAGAAATTTCGTGATTTTAACCGATTTCAATAAAAATCAGTGTATAAAGTAGTAAGTGTGTTATTGCTGGAATATTTCAATTGTTGTTTTGCTATCTTGTTGGGGATGACTGCGGAGTGGTCCCATACAAGTGAAATTTATGTGGGATATATTAGATACATACTTTAGATATAATATTATAAGTAGTTTTTATATAAAACTTAAAAAAAAAATTACATCATCTTTCTATTTTTACAATCTGTCGTAAAAAAAATATAAAATATACTTGGAGGGTAGTTCCATATATAAATTTTTAGTGAAGATCTGCTTAAGATTTTTGGGGATATAAGGAACAAAATTACTTGAATTTAGAGTAGTTTTTTTTAGTTTTGAAATGAAATAATATCACATAGGTTAGGTGTTACTCGAAAATCACATTTTGCGACGACTCTACCCCTCGTATTCAAGAACGACACTATGAGAATACGCACCCACAGTGGACGAAATCTTTTTTCATAAACATCACTTTATGTGTTGAGCGGCACTATGGCGCACACTACCGTGTGCCTTTAAAGCTCAACTTTGGCTAGAGGCACACGACAATGTGCCTCTAGTCACACTATGCAGTGTCGCACAACACATAAAGAGATTTTTATGAAAAAAGATTTCGTCCACTGTGGGTGCGTGTTCTCATAGTGTCGTTCCTGAATACGAAGGAAAGTCTCAAAGTTGAACCTCTTGGGGATATAAAGAACAAAATTACTTGAATCTAAAGTAGTTTTTTTTAGTTTTGTAATGAAATAATATCATATAGCTTAGGTGTTACTCGAAAATCACATTTTGCGACGACTCTACGTCTCAATGTTGAACCTATCACGGTCGCGTTATATCAAATTACGATCGCGAAGCATCCAATTAATAGATGTACTGTGCTCGTATGACACTACTATTGAGTAGTCGTTGGCGTGAGTGTATCTCAATGAATATTTGTTGTTTAGTGTTGTGTCTGAAACTACTTAAGATAAAAGCAATTGTTCAGTCTGTGCTCGTCTGGCTACTGAATGTGCAGTGTTCACAAATTATGTAAAAATGTGAATTTCCTGACAATAAATTGTTTTTATCTATTCTATCTACTAATGGTACTTTTTGTGCAATAAAATGTCTTCATATCATGTTTCAATGGAATAGTTAATGTATATTTTGCTAGCTACGTAAGTTCATATTTTGTAAGTATACATTTTGATCTGTAAATATAAAGGGTGTCTCGAGTCTCAAAAGTGTTTAAATGATGGTGATATTTGGAGCTTTTGTGGTTAAACGCATTTTCATGTATTTAATGTGAGTAGTAAGTTCTAGAAAAGAAATCAATGCATTCCTAAGTTGATTGAACTCTATGTTCGTGCTGAATCAAAATGACTGAGGCACCCTTGCATTTTGATGTCTTACTTATTAATTATGAAGTTTTGATGGAAGGTTGTTACTAAGATAATATAAGAATGTTTACTTGTTACCTAATTGATTTTAGATAGATATATTATATATTTTTGTAGAATGAATTAATCATAAAGTTTCAATTGTAAATGAAATAGTAAAAGGTAGATATGTATGAGTAGTATAATATTAGTATTTTTAAGCGCACATTTTGTTCAGATTCGTTTTAGTTTAAATACTTTATTTGTTGCTACGTTATCCTTACTTTTTAACGAGATACGTTATTTAAACGTAAAAATGTAATATACAAGTTTATTTGTCGCACTGACAGTAAATAATGTAGAACTTTCTAATGAAATCGTAATCCAATTTATTAGTCTGAGTACGGCAGTAAGTTTGTAAAACTTTTGAAACTTGAAACTTTTGAAACTTACTGCCGTCTAATAATTTTAATGCGCAAATTGTCATTTCTCAAATCAATGGCTGTGTTTAGATATAATTTTTATTTAGAAATATTTACTTACTCTTATTTTAGTTTTCTCAAGTGTTTGGTATAAGTTAATTGTATAATATTGTATATGCGCTAACAAAGATGTTTTGTCTTAATATCGAAATAATACTCATTTCTTTTGATTGAAGGTTCTGGTTTATTACCTGGTGATAAAAAGCTACTTGTATTTTCTCATACTTTACGAGTTTTTAGAACGAAGCCAAGTTAGATGGCTTTCGTAATATGGGGACTTATCTACCTAACGAAGTACGCCGCGAGTGGAGAGCATCGTGGGCTTGGGGATAATTCATTTACTTACTAAACTTTAACCAACCAAACTCAACATTTTTATTCTTCCGAGGTATACTTAAAGCATTTATACAAAGTAAACTATGAAAGTTAACAAAGAAATTTCACTTTTGACTCGAAAAATAAAATATTACGATTACGCAGGACTTACCGAATTAAATAGAGGTAGGTAAGTAATTGCATTTGTAATGCGACTAGTGATGAAAACACGTGAATACAACGATCTTGTCTAAGTACGTTGAACTTAAGATTTGAGAGCGATTGATTCGCGATTTTAAATTACTATTCGTACTGATTTTAATAAAAACTACTTAATCATATCCTAAACGCCGGTTTCCACTGCGAACTTCTGCGACTTTCCGGTTTACTCTTGCGATTCGCAAGAGTAAACTGCATACTTGTATTTCCACTATCAAATAGTCGACAATGGAATGCTAACTACATGTGGGCATGTGTCAAATATAATGTTTGGACATGCCTCTGACGACCCCCACTAGACATCTTCGAAGGATTTAAGCGTCTACCGTATTTGGGGAATTCAGTCGTGATTCTATTTATTTATTTTTATTAAATAGTCGACAAGTATGCAGTTTACTCTTGCGAGTTAAGGGGCTCCCAGTCGACGATTGCTCTTTTTCGAAACGAAAAAAGAAATACTTCTGAACAAGCCACATCTCAGGTTCCTACCTAGATTTCTATTAAGCTGAAAACATAATAGCAGAAACTTTTCACGATAAAGATATTATTTCAAAATGATACGTTTTAGAATTTATGATCGAAATATTTTATATACCTACTATTAAAATCAACTTGTGATTTATTGTTAGAGATAAGTAATATGTAGATCTAGATTTCTATTAGAATAGATTTTTGATAAGTAATTATACATAATTTATATCATTAATTTATTCGAAAAGCTAAGGCGGACCACGCGCCGTCGTGTGTTTGTCGTCATTGCAGCGGTCGGTAGGATTATTTATCGAAGTGATTAAAGATGGGTACATCTTTATTCATATATACTATACATTATAAAATAGGAGATGTGGCTTGTTCAGAAGTATTTATTTTTTCGTTTCAAACAAAAATAATCGTCGACAGGGAGCGCCTTAAACGGAACCCTTATGCCTTGATCATACGTAGCGAGTAAACGGCCGAGACAGTGCTCTCGGCCGTTTCCTCGGTATGTGCGATCAAGGCATTCATAAGTCCAGAAGGTTACGGTGGAAGCCGGCCTTAAACAATTAAAACGAGATGAAAGTTCTGTACAAAATAAAATTAAAGTAAAACTGTTCCGGAAGTGCGGTAGTAATCTGATGGGGCTTATTCGTTTGGTAGGTACACAAAGAGGGACAAAATCAAAAAGTTTAATTCTAAACAAATCAATGCTATAATAAAAACAAAGTACCTAGATTCTCAACTCTCAACTAGCTTAAATATTATTTAAAATACATAAGAAATAAGTCAGCGTACTCAACAAACCGAATCAAAACAGGTATCCAATAATTCTAAAAATGTTTGATACCTATCTATCCAACAGGTAGATTGGGAATTTCATTCCGAGCTCGTCGATTGGTCGATTTTAGCTTCGGTACAATTCCTAGTTTATCCAATCAAATATCCGGCCTATTTATCTAAGCACATGCGAGTAGAATAAGCCCTTTTCAGGTTACACATAGGGCAAGAGCGCTGGTTGTGGGCACTTTAACAAAAAAATAATTTTCAAATAAGCGGTATATATTGAAAAAATGATTAAAATGACGATTTTTAAACAACATAGAATAAAGTATTTATCTATCTCTTAAGTTACGCAAAGGTTTGTAACAGCCGATATTTATTTATGAATTATTCATATTTAAATAGACAAAACGGGAAATTATTGGTTGTGGGCAAAACAATATAGAGGTACACCACAAATGTCACTAATCAAAACGGACCATTGACAAAGAATTGTATTATTGACTTTAAAAAAGTTTTTTTGCTTTGCTTAGTTATTGATAAAAAAATGACCAAAGCCGGGGTAGGCACCACAACCAGGTCTATGACCCTACCTTGTGTGAATTAAATTATCTTGTCTTCATAATATTCAACGGACTCTGAATATTAATCACTACCTACATCATAATACACAGGTATCACGTATACAATGGAATCAATCAATAGTGTATTAACACGTCTTCTCTAAAATGCATTGGACCAGACATAATGCTATAAAACCGAGAGTAGAAACGGTCGATACTAATCAAAGGAAACCGTATCAGATTACATGGGTCAATCAATCGGATATTGATGAAATGTCCGAAACGATATGTCATCACGACCTCGTAAGCACACTCATGCTCGAGATTTCTTCAAGATCAAATAAAATACATTTTATCTTAATATCTGCTTTATTTATGTGTTTAATCCTTATTTCGTAATGCAACCTACCTAATCCTTTCCCAATTCCTAGTCAACTTAGGTAGTTGCAGAACCTGAAGATAGTTTTCGTATTGTTAAAGATATTTTTTCAAACTATCGTGATTATTAGACATAACTATAGATTTTGACACGGGGTCTTTATCACGTAATTACCTTTTATTTACTTTCCCGACGTTTCGACTATGTTACAATAGTTATGGTCGCGGGCAGACTAGAGAACACGGTGCTACCGTCGAGAAGCGGAGGCAGTTGAAGAAACTACTCTCGCTTGGTCTTCAGAAAAAGAAATGTCCATGTTCACATTACGACACACTACACTGACTGTGAGATCTGATAGTCTATCGCGACACCCACACATAGCGACCACCTCCATGAGTAAAAGAGTTTAAATCCGTCTTCAAAATTAAAGGTAATTACGTGATAAAGACCCGTGTCAAAATCTATAGTTTTGGTAAAGATAGTTTTCGATTTGGTTGTGTCTACGCTAAAAGTTAAAATTCCTAAAAACGATCGCTTTTATTCCTTTACGTTAAGTCTAAATTAGCGTAAACTTAAAATAAAAGTTCTTATATTTAGAATATTTTAGACATTTTTTTTTTCTTCGTATGTTTTGGATGTACAAAATATATAAGAAAGTCAATATTTTACTTTAGTCAACATCTTTCATGCTGTCTAAATTTACGTAAAATTACGTAAAAACTAGAAATGTCATCATAAAATTACGCGAATTTAGACGTAAAAGGAATAAGAGCAAATGTTTTTTAGGAATTTTAACATTTAGCGTGGATACAACAGAATCGCCACCAATGACTGGCCATACTAATTTTACTTCACGCTAAACTATATACTTTACGGATTTAATTTTGGTAGGTACAATAATTATTCCCAGACTAACACTCTCCATAATAGGTATAGGTACCTACCACCTAGTCTGATTCGTACCTACCTACCAACAACCAAATCATAAACAGCAATAGTACAAGCAAATAGTGCTTTAAGGAAAGGATTATAAAAAAAAGATAGACCCAAGCCGTGTTTGTTGCCTGATTCTTCTAGGCTTGGTCGCGTGGAATCGGCGTAGCTTCACCTAGTTCCTAAGACGTTTCAAAGTGATCCGTGTGATTATATTGAAATAAATGATTTTTGAATTTGAATTTGAATTTTGCTTTAATAATTCATGCGACTAATAAACAGAACGAGCCTTAAAGGACCGTGTACGTTCTGTTGGTTTAGAAATACCTAATTAGTCGAAATTACCATCTACCTATCACGAGGGGACGTAGGGGACGATTATAAGATTTTATTTTTGACTATATTATATTAATGTACATTTTTTTGCTAGTTTCTAAAGGCACACTGTAGCGTGCGCCATAGTGCCGCTCAATACATAAAGTGATGTTTAAGAAAAAAGATTTCGTCTACTGTGGGTTCATAGTGTCATAGTGTCGTTCTTGAATACGAGGGTAAGTGTAGTAGCGAGTATTTTAGCTATTATATTACTCGCTACTCGACTAAAATACTAGCATAGTCAGAACTACGCTTAAGAGATAGGTAGTCAGACAAATGCGATAGTGTAATACTTATAGGATTATAAGTCTTTCGTTTTATATCGGAAGTTAAGAAACTTTAGAGCATTTCAATGTTCCTATTAGCGTCGTCTACTTCGGACGCTTACAGTGTCATTTAGGTAATTGACACTGTCAATGGCTAAAAATAGATGCTGAACTAACTACCGAATGCAGGTTTTCCAAAATAACCACAGTTTGAAACCTAGGCACAATTGCGAACGCAGTGCGGTATAGGTAACTGAATTACTAGGTATTCCAGCTATTGTGCCATTTGAGGCGCAGTCGTATCGCTCAACTGTGTAGGTTAATCTCAACAGGGAGCTCAATTTATAGGCAATTTTAATAATTTTCAATATACTATTCATGTTTAACTAAAAACGATACTATGAAAGCCCAACGCTCAAATAAATTTAATGCTATCTGAATAATATCAAAGGGTCTAAAAAGGCCACTTGGCATGAATCATGAATTGAATTTACATAATATTAGTAATCACAAATGGTCAGATATTTATTGAGGATATATTTAATGCCGTTCATAGATAAACGAAAATAAAAAAAATCATAAATAGGATCACGACTGTAATCCCCAAGTACGGTAGACATCCTCTCAAATCTCCAGGCGCTTAGATCCTTAAAGACGTGTAGTGGGGTAGTCGGAGGCACATCCAAACATTATATTTGGCACATGCCTAATTTTGCAGTAGTTTAAAATAAACGTCATACTAGCAATTATTACGAAACATTAATCTAACGCGAAACATAAATTATTCGTTTAAAAATAAAAGAGGTAAAAGTAGAATGTTAAACGGAGGTTACTTACCGACTCGTAGGTACATCATAAACAGATGGGTTTTTCATCTGAGGGATCACATTGAAACTTTCTGAACAAGCTGCGACTTCGTTAAGACGCTGCCAGTCGACGATTATTTTTGTTCGAAACGAAAAAAGAAATACTTGTGAACAAGCCACATCTCCTTTTTTATAATGTATAGTATATGTGAATAAAGATGTACCCATCTTTAATCACTTCGATAAATAATCCTACCGACCGCTGCAATGATGACAAACACACGTCCGCGCGTGGTCCGCCTTAGCTTTTCGAATAAATTAATGATATAAATTATGTATAATTACTTATCAAAAATCTATCCTAATAGAAATCTAGATCTACATATTACCTATCTTTAACAATAAATCACAAGTTGATTTTAATAGTAGGTATATAAAATATTTCGATCATAAATTCTAAAACGTATCATTTTGAAATAATATTTTTATCGTGAAAAGATTCTGCTATTATGTTTTCAGCTTAATAGAAATCTAGGTAGGAACCAGAAGTAATATACTTATAAAAATAGGAGATGTGGCTTGTTCAGAAGTATTTCTTTTTTCGTTTCGAAAAAGAGCAATCAGCGACTGGCAGCCTCTTAAAGTTCTTTTGCAATTGTAGATACGAATATCGATTTTGTAAAAGTAAAGGTTCGAGTGCTATGATGTTATATAATCCTTCAATCTTTAATCTCGGTACAATTTCAACTTCTTTAACAGCGCCCTTGCCCTACTTATACGTAGGTAACTATTAGTAGGGCAAGAGCGCTGGTTGTGGATAGTTTAACATTATAATATTAAAATAAACGGTCTATATTGAAAAAATAATTAAAACGACGATTTTTAAACAACATAGAAAGTATTTATCTATCTCTTAGTTAAAGCAAAGGTTTTGTTACAGGCGATATTTATTAATTAATTATTCATATTTAAATAGAACGAGAAATCATTGTTTGTGGGCAAAACAAAAAAATAATGGTACAACGCATCATAAATGTCACTAATCAAAATGGACCTTATGCAAATAATTGTATTAACTATAGACTTTAAACAAGTTCTGCCCGCGGCCATGGCTATTGTAACATGTCGAAACGTCGGAAAAATAAAAAAATTAAGTGATAAGGACCCGTGTCAAAATGTATAGTTATGACTTTAAACAAGTTTGTTTGCTACGCTTAGTTATTAGGTAGGCACCACAACCAAGTCTATGGCCCTATATTTAGTAGATACATTTTAACACAATCAATATATTAGCCTTTATTTATGCTCGAATAAAAATAGAAATAGAATCACGACAGTAATCCCCAAGTACGGTACACATCCTCTCAGATCTTCAAACACTTAGATCCTTTGAAGATGTCTAGTGGGGGTAGTCAGAGGCACGTCCAAACATTATATTTGGCACATGCCACATTTTGCAGTAGTTAGCATTCCAAACGTGACAGGTTGCAAGCCCATCGCCGCTTAAAAGAATACTAACTGGTTTCCTCACGATGTTTTCCTTCACCGATTTAAGCACGTGTTTTTGATGCGTATATAAATTTTTCGAACAGAAAAATCTATTGATGCACGTCGGGATTCCAACCCACGATCTTCAGATTGAAAGTCGAGGCACCTCCCACTCGGCCAGCAGGATTTTTTTCATGTTTTTGATATTCTTTAGAGATATTTATTTTACATCCTAATCTTAAACTACATACCTACCTACTGTTGCCGTTTCTGTTGGTGCTAGATTTTACTAAAACAAGTAACGGCATCCATCTCCTTTTGTTTCGTATGTATTGAGTAAAAGATATAGTAATCATTTTAGAGATGTCTAGCTCTAAATCGTTTTTATCGAAATCTAGAACTAACCAACCCTAATGTGATCTGTGATCTGTAATCTTGAATCGTGCTCGCTCCTCGCAACGTTTGATTTGCGAATGTATATAGCATTTGTGAACGTATTGTAACCTACTACTAAAAGATTTATTATATTGAATAATCTTTTTTATAAAATACTAGCACTCACAAACTTTAGCATTTATAATATTAGTAGGATTATGTCAAATTTCACATTAATTTAAAAACAAAAGTCACGACTTAAATCCCCAAGTAACGTAGACATCGTCTCAGATCTCCAGACGCTTAGATCCTTTGAAGATGTCTAGTGGCTGTCTAGTGACTACCCGTCAGAGGTACGACGTCCAAATATTATATTTGGCACATTCCATACGTGACAGGTTGCAAAAAAATATTTTATAATTTATAAATATTAAATAACAAACACCCTACAGTCACATCAGTAACACAATCTTGGCTCCAAACAAGAATTCCCAGTGTCATGGATATAGCGATGTTAACACAATACTCAGTCCCGGAACAACCCGGGACAGTACAGATCATTAAAAATAGAACTTTCAAATATAAAACTCAGCAGGACTGAATATTCTTCGACTTCTCAAAAACTACCTTTTACCTTTGATGCTGGTATCCAGTTATTTATACTAACGAAGTTACTTGTTGCGCATAGACGAAGGTACGTTCCTTATATGCAATCTCCGCACTACATCCTAGAAAATTAGTTCACATCCTCCTTTCCCTTTACTAGAACGTTTCTGCATTAATTGTAAGTAGCGCAAACAGGTCTACTTGCTGTCATTAATCAGCGCTTTAATTTAAATAAATTTTAACTGAATAAAGTTACAAATCACTACATAGTATAAAGCAAAGTCGCTTTCCGTTTCCCGCGTCTGTATGTATGTATGTATGTTTGCTTATATCTTTAAAACTACACAACGGATTTTGATGCGGTTTTTTTTAATAGATAGAGTGATTCAGGAGGAAGGTTTATATGTATAATAACATGCTACCCGTGCGAAGCCGGGGCGGGTCGCTAGTCATTAGATAAAATAATCGTTTATCACAGCTTTCGATGCAGAGCCCGTGTTGATAAAATTAATTAAAGCCCACCACATTCTCTCTGCACACGTTTATTAAATAGTTCTACCTCTAGCATGGTTAATTGAATACCTACATAATCATTACACGTGCCACATTTTGTGGAAAATCATTTTATAATGATGAAACGGGTAAAGAGTATGTTAACATGAGCTTGTGATTCTATTAACTAGAGCTTTATTATGAACTAGCTGACCCGTGCCCGCTTCGCTGGTCGACAGACATTTCTAAATTTGATTATTTTGATTAGGTATGGCTATGATATGGCTTAAATGGCGATAGGTATCCGCGGATATACGCAAGTGGTCCCGCTGCCGGCCCCGTGAGTATAGTCATTGGTAGTCACGATTTTAGTATCCCGCAACTTTTATATCAGTACTTATGACTTACCCATTAAGGAGTAAACCCGCTGCAGAGCATGCTGTGCATGGCACGCAACGCATCTTAGCTGCGTGGGTTAATTTGTTTGACAACGTGAGTCTACATTTCCACAGCTGCACACGCTATAGTCGTACATAGTTGTGAGTTAATATTCCTGTATAGCGTGTGCAGCAGTGGAAATGTAGACTCACGTTATCAAACAAATGAACCCACGCAGCTAAATTGCGTCGCGTGCCGGTGTAGAGCATGCTTCGCGGTGGGTTTACGGCTTAAAGCGAAACTTGTCGCACGTGCGTCGCCTCTCTGTGCGCCGTGGTGGGTTTGCGCCTTTACACTAAACACATGTTGAAAGGGCTCGAGTTTCCTAACAGGACGAAAGGAATATCGCGACAGCTTTCATTTTGTTTTACTCATCATAACTACAAAACGAATCGACCGATTTGAACAACTCAAAAAGTGGTTTACTCCCAAATTTATAGCCTTAATTGCTAATTAGTTAAGTTGGATAAGTACTATTATGATATGGATAGAAACAAAAACGGTTATTATATCTAACTATCGTAATATTTAGATAATATACCTCCTCGCAGACTTTCTTATGCGCAATAATGAGGACATTCAATAATGTATCATTATTTGTTTACGTACTATCAATAGTTTTTGCAGCACACGCGAAAAATGCAAAAAAAATGAGTTTATCCATTACAAACATAAAACAAACAATACAGACAACAAAAAATCAAATCTTTCCTCTTTATAATATTAGTATACCAACTAAAATAACCCATAATGGTGTAGCAAGCCTACACAAATATAAAGACTATTTGCGCTCATTATTATATAGGTAGGTTAGTAGTAGTTAGGTAGGTACACATGTGCTGCTATCTGTTGAGTTTTTTATGAATTAATGTATAATTCGTAATTCTTTTTAGGGTTCCGTACCCAAAGGGTAAAAACGGGACCCTATTACTAAGATTTCGCTGTCCGTCTGTCTGTCACAGAGCTGTATCTCATGAACCGTAATAGCTAGACAGCTGAAATTTTCATAAATGAAATATTTCTGTTTGCCGCTATAACAACAAATACTAAAAACAGAATAAAATAAATATTTAAGTGGGGCTCCCATACAACAAACGTGTTTTATTGCCGTTTTTTTATAGATAATGGTACGAAACCCTTCGTGCGCGAGTCCGACTCGCACTTGGCCGGTTTTATTTTATTCCTTTTCTTTCGATTGTCGACAGCATGTTGACCAACTTTGCCTAAAGCAGTATATTAATATCTCTTATAGATTACCCAAACCCAGACCGCTATAATTCCACATCTGGTATTCCAATCTTACAAAATTATAGTTGCCCAGGACTAATAGCTATATAACAAAAAAAGTTTCATCAAAATCCGTTCAGTAGTTTTTGCGTGAAAGCCTGACAACAGACAGACAGACAGACAGATAGACTATAATTTCAAAAAAATTTTTTTTGGCTTGTGTTACTTGTATGAAGACCCCTAGGAGTATTTTTTTTCGTTTTTATTCATTGTACAGAATTGAACTCTTCTACAGCTTTATCTATCTATACTTATAATAAATCTGTAGAGAGGTCAATTCTGTACATGAAATATATTTCCAAAATAACTATCAGGGGGTGATTAGGGATCGATACTGATGCCAAAAATACAATCAGTAAAATTTTTGTCTGTCTGTCTGTCTGTCTGTCTGTCTGTCTGTATAACCGTTATAGAAACAAAAACTACTCGACGGATTTTAACGAAACTTGGTACAATTATTTTTCATACTCCTGAGCTGGTTATAGTATACTTTTTATCACGCTGCAATCAGTAGGAGCAGAGCAGTGATGGAAAATGTTGGGAAAACGGGAGAAGTTACTCCATTTTATAAGCTTCCGTCGCGTGTGCAACCTTAATGGTTAAAGCTACACAGAATTCATGTATGACGGAAATGTTCTCCTTAAAATTATATAAAAAATATTCCACGACAGCATATGTCTATCTTTTATGGTTGACTCACAATAACACGTGTAACTCCAGATAGCTTAGCAGTTCGAAGCTTTCTGATTAAATTTGTTTACTCTTACGTTTATAACACTCTCAGTCATCCGTAATTAAAAACGCGAACGCACAGGCAGGCGGCTTGCTTGGCATCTAGAGGCTAGCGAGTCACCTAGCGAGTAGCTTCGTAAAACGAACATTCTCGAACGTTCGCGACCGGCCTAACAGCTAGGCGTCAAACGCGCAGTTCGGCCGGTCGCGAACGTTCGAGAAAAAAAGAAATCATCAATAATTGTCTAATGACAAAAAAGCTGTGAAAAAAAACGTTTTATATAAAGACATTCTGTAGTATATTTAGTATCAGCATTGCACCCGTGCGAAGCCCGGGCGGGTCGCTAGTTATAAATATGTATAGATAGATAGATAGATATAGATAGAAAATCTGAACATACGTAGGTATAATGACTGGAGATATGAGATTAATGACGCATTCGCTCAGGCCTCAAACCGGTTGAATGCGCATTGCGAGGCCGACGTAGCGCCGCCTCTATTAAATATTTCAATAACTGCACTAGGGGTAATCGGGTTACGGGTTAGGATGACACCTCTCAATCAAATCATGGACGTTGCCATTGAAGGACAGTCGGTTGAGAACGATCGATGTCTATAATAAACTATATGCCATCAAAAACATAACTTGTAAAAAAAGCCACGTCTCGCAACGCAACTCAGTTCTACCATAAAAAGTTGTGAGATCCATGTAATACCAAGTCGGTTAATTTATTCAGTCCCTACTTTAAGGGTCCTGAAGAACTGAGTTGCGTTGCGAGACTTGGCTTTTTTTACAAGTTATGTTTTTGATGGCATCTCATTTATTTTTGTAGATGCCCTACTTTTTAGGGTTCCGTACCTAAAGAGTAAAAACGGAACCCTGTTTCTAATACTCCACTGTCCGTTCGTCCGTTTGTCTATCTGTACGTCTGCCCGTCTGTCCGTCAATCTGTCTGTCGGTCTGTCGGTCTGTCAGTCTGTCTGTCCGCCTGTCTATCACAGGGCTGTATCTCATGAACCATGATAGCTAGACAGTTGAAATTTTCACAGATGATGTATTTCTGTTGCCGCTATAACAACAAATACTAAAAACAGAATAAAATAAATATTTAAGTGGGGCTCCCATACAACAAACGTGATTTATAGATAATGGTACGGAACTCGACGTGCGCGAGTCCGACTCGCACTTGGCAGGTTTTTTTAGAATTTTTACACTAAACACTAATTGTGTTTCAAATTTGAAGCTTCTATGTCTGCTAGAAGTGCCTTAAACTTTTGATGATCGGTCAGTCAGTCAGTCAGTGAGTGAGTGAGTGACAAAATAGGAAACTTTGACTAGTTGTAATTCTTAAACTACTGGTTCAAATTGAATGAAATTTGAAATATACCGTGTTTATATAGTGACTGCTTGGTTACTGAAAATTCAGGCTTCTAGTTTTATCCACAACGAAGTTATAGGGGGTCGAAAATGGCCTGAACTGCTTCGAGAAAAGGATGGTACAGCCGTGCCGCTTTATTGCTTGACTTGGCGGGGGCACTGCCGTGCCCGAAGATAAAATCGATATATGCATCACTCGTATTAACTGATGGCCGATAGGTACGGATACCTTGAAAACCATGGCTCATATTATGACATCGTGTCCTAGATTATGGTCAATAACATGGACGAGTATGTCATGGTAGCTTTGCTATGCCTGTAATCACTTCGATCGGTCTCACTGAGTTCGATATATTTTTCTGGTATTATTGTTTAGAACGAAGCCGACGATCGCAAAGTTTGGTAGAATGGGGGAAACCTTTGCCTAGCATTGGGGCAATATAGGTAAAAATAGTTAAGAAAAATAGACTATTTATCGCGGTAACAAAGTAGAGTAAGCAATAAACTACACTACACCTATAAATACAAAGTCACATAAAGTTCTAGTGAAGTGTAGGATTCCCTGAGTTGTGGATATAATAAATTATAGTTTAAAAAAACTAAAAAAACACGCTTTTATTGCTAATCGAACTAAAAACTAGAAAAAAAATTTCGATGACAGAGTTTAATATAACTGTAGTAGAAGAAGAAACAATCAATCATAATGAATCACCTCAAAACAAAATTATAATAAAATTTAAGTTATTAACACAATCATTCAATTCAGAGTAAAAAGCGTGGGGTGCATTTTACTGCGGTTCATAACTATCCTCTCATAGATAGTTGCCAATAAAATGATTGTAATATTTAAAAATATCAAGCACCACACGCTTTTTACTCTGAATTGAATGATTGTGTTAATAACTTAAATTTTATTATAATTTTGTTTTGAGGTGATTCATTATGATTGATTGTTTCTTCTTCTACTACAGTTATATTAAACTCTGTCATCGAAAATTATTTTCTAGTTTTAGTTCGATTAGCAATAATAGCGTGTTTTTTTAGTTTTTTTAAACTATAATTTATTTTTCATTTTTTAGTCTATGCCAAACTCATTAATCACTTTCAAGTAATTGATTTTGTTCAATGGCAAGGGCGGTGAAAGTAATGACGTAGCTAGATAGTAATTAGCCAGACTAGGTATATTAAATTGGCAAGTTAATATTAAGTAAGCTTTGCTAGTAGAATTTCAGTAGGTGTTGCGAATAGAATTTCAGTAGGCGCTGCAACAGGATCTACAAAATAATTTATCCTGGCGGTCCTATTAAGGATAATGGGAAACTAATATCAAATTATTGCATTGTCATCGATCTTTGACAGGTGCGCAAAGTTTGAATTAAATCTGATCGTTCAAAGTAGGACAAAATCGAGCTCAAAGGGCCGACCCCTTTGAGCTCGTACATACATACATACATACATACATACAGGTGAAGCTAATATAAAGCGTGTAAAAAACCGGCCAAGTGCGAGTCGGACTCTCCGCACGAAGGGTTCGGTACCATTATCTATAAAAAACGCCAAAAATACACGTTTGTTGTATCCTATACACAAAATGAATAGCAATGTTGCTGATACTGAAAAAGTATTTTTATGCAACCTTTTTTACAAATAAATTAGAATGAAATTTTGTAGTAAATAGGTACGCAGTATGTTCAAGAAACAAGGCTTTAAAATTGCAGTTAATAAGCACACAACCAAAGCTAATAAATAATGAAGCACGCAATCACATGGATAATCAGTAACTAGAACAAGGGTAGAATACAGTAACATAAAGGCATGTGTAGGTAAATAGTCAAATTTAATAGTCATAATAGTAATTTATTATTATACTATACATAAATCTAATAATATAGCGTTGAGATTCATCTAAATCTAAAACATATATAAGTAAAAATAAAATAGGAATACGACTGTAATCCCCAACTACGGTAGACATTCTCTCAGATCTCCAGACGCTTAGATCCTTTGAAGATGTCTAGTGGGGGTAGTCAGAAGCACCTCCAAACATTATATTTGGCACATGCCCACATTTTGCAGTAGCTAGCATTCCATACGTGACAGGTTGCAAGCCCATCGCCGCTTATAAGAATACTAACTGGTTTCCTCACGATGTTTTCCTTCACCGCTGTGAGCTGCTTTTGATGCGCATATAATTTTTTCTAACAGGAAAATCCATTGATGCACGCCGGTATTTGAACCCACGACCTTTAGTTTGAAAGTCAAGGTACCTCCCCCTCGGCCAACACGGCATAAATAAGTAGGTATTATTATTTTAACTATTTTACAGGGAACTGAAACTGTATGTTCTTACCATGCAAGATGCATATGGGTAGGTGTGCTTGTTCCTTCAGTTATCGAAAGTTGTCTGACATTAATATCGCAGAAGGGTCAACGTCAATCAGAATTAACTTCATTCAACATTCCGAAAATGTTTGATTAATTCGTGAGTAATGGTTTTTAAAGTAAGTTCGGTAGAACACCCTCTAACTTCAGTTAGTATATTAAACTGATTAAAACAAACTCAAACGACAACCAATCCACAAAGGAAAAAGATTGTCCATCAGATCAACTTGCTGAGACATCATAGTATTCTGTTGCTATCAGAACATGATAGGTATTCAATATTTCAACTCAGGACGTCAATGCAAACTTTATCTCAGTTCCGATTTATTCACAACTAGCGACCCGCCCCGGCTTCGCACGGGTTTAATACATATAAACCTTCCTCCTAAATCACTCTATCTATTAAAAAAAACCGCATCAAAATCCGTTGTGTAGTTTTAAAGATATAAGCAAACATACATACATACATACAGACGCGGGAAGCGGAAAGTGGAAAGCGACTTTGCTTTATACTATGTAGTGATATGATCGGCGTTTGCTACGAATGGAAGCAAAAATAAATATTGATCCCAATGTCAAGGCTAATCATTCAAAGTCATATAGATACCTATGCCATATAGATACATATTTTACATATTATGCATACCTATTGAATTTTAAACTAAAATTGTGAGAAATCATTTATTGAACCTTAATTAGATTTAACCAAAATTAAATCCGGTGAAGTGTATTATTTATAAAAAAAAAAAACAAATAAGAACTATCAAACTAGTACATATTCGGCATTTTGTGTATGTAGTACCTACCTACATGTTCATGACATATAGGCAGAATGATAATGTTAATGATGATGACGTTTAAATGTCGTACAGTCTTTTTAAATGCGGTTAAAAAGGTTAAGTGGGTACTCGTAACTTGGCTACAGCTACACTCCTATTTTGCGAGAACCATCTTGCACTTGGCTGTTTATAATTAAATTGTAAATTTATGCTCGGTATGGCAACTGAAATTTCAGCTGTTGGTCGCATTTCAGCTTTTGGTCGCGTCCGGATGTTGTGCGATTCTTATAGCTCAAAGTCATCCCTCAGTGACAAACTTATAATTGTCAATTTCAAATAAATAGTCGTTATCCCGCTGAACTTTGGGAAATTGTATTGTGCAAACGCCCTAGTAACTAAGTGCCGTTCCTCGATATGCCACAATAACGAGGAACATGCTTTATAATAAGTGGGTTGACATTCTGATTGGTAGGTTTTAAAGCTAATAAAGGCAAAGCAAGGTACCTATTTAAATCGGCCACTTAGCATTTATAATGCAGTAACACTGTATACTGTTTGTTTTGTCACAGAACATGTAATAGATAGTGTGTAGAATATATGAAATTGAGTATTTCAACCAGTGCATACAAATATGTCACTCAATCTCACGGCAGCTTAGGTTATTGCTTGCTTTGTGAAGTTTTAAGTAGGCAGTTATTTATGCATCAGGTAGTTATATCTAACTCGTGTATAACCAAGCCGTGATTGTTGCCTGTTTATTTTATGCTCGGTCACGAGGAAGGGTATAGCTTCCCCTAGTTTATTGAAATAAATATATTGTGATTTGACTTCGATATAGAAACAGAGCGAACGAACTCTTACTTAAAATAATGATACTTATTTCTAATTTTGTTACTAAAGTATTCGAGGCTGTTTGATAAATAGGGTATTTTGCAATATAAAATCATAATAAAAGCAATTAAGATAAAGAAAAATTTAAAAATTTGTTGAATTTCATAAATAAATAAAATCTCTCGACAGAACTATGCTTGGCGTTTCTGTAGGTACGAGATCAAACTAGAAATGTGGAGATACTTACATACGTAGAACTAAAGTGGGTGATAGACGTACGAGCAAGTACGCGTACTTATGGCTCGCCGACCTTTTTCGCTTGTGTGTCACCGTAAGTACGCGTACTTTAAAACCGCCGCGCAAAATCGTCGGCGATCCAACCGGTCTGAAATCTTGCTCGTAGCTCGTCATGGCTCGAACGTGTGGCAGCATTGCGAGCCGCGAGCCGCCATTTTCAGGCCTCACAGCTCAGTTGGTAGTAACTCTGCCTTCTGCGCTGTAGGTTGTGGGTTCGATCCCCACCCAGGGCAAACATTTGTGTGATGAACATAGATGTTTGTTCTGTGTCTGGGTGTTAATATGTATAATATGTATGTATGTATTTACAAAAAAAAAAAAGTATATAAGTATTCTATCAGTTATCTGGTTCCCATAGTACAAGCTTTGCTTAGTTTGGGGCTAGATGGCGCTGTGTGCAAAGTCCGCCAATATTTATTTATTTATATATTTATTTTGTTTCGACTTCGTTTCTTTTTTTTAGTTTTTAAAATGTAATACGATATTATTCCTAAATAACACAAAGCTTCTTCAGTCGACGACATCGCAATACAGAGTGAGTAAGCTTCACGTGTGTCACTAACGTCGAGCCGAGCAAGTTCGCGATCTTAAAAACCGCGTACTATAAGTTCGTACGTCTATCACCCACTTAAGGTTACCGACATAGCTAAGAGGAGGAGGATCGTCTTTCCACTTGATGGAAAGACGACCAGATAAACGTTGCTGGAAGCCGTTGGGTGCATGCCGCATAGTCGCTTTGGAATTCTATAGCCTATGTTCGCCAGTGGACGTCCTATTGAAATCTATGTAATACGAGCAATCCTTGTATATACGAGTATGTATATAATCTGAATCTCGGAAACGGCTACAACGATTTTCATTAAATTTAGTATGCCGGGGTTTCGGAGGCGATAAATCGATCTAGCTAGATTTAATTTTTGGAAAACGTCGTATTATCCGAGTTTTCAGGCATTGAAATACCTAGTAAAGCTACATTCAGGTAAATAATAATGATGATGATACTACGACCTCTTAGCTCTGAGTTGCATGCGACCACACTAATGCCCTATAAAGGTTCGAGCACATTATGCCGGGTCGCAGCGTGTCGGGGCGGAGCGCAAAAATCCGCTCAAATCGCTTTAATACAATTCGTATGAATAGCGCACACTTTGTCGGGCAACACTTTGCAGCGGCTCGCATTATTGCGAGGCGGATTTGCGTCCGTGCGATCCGGCCCGCACCGCCCCATCCATAACGTACAGTTGCACGCCAATTCTGGCAGTACACTGTACTCAAAATCCGTCAATGCACTGCGACCCGGCCCGTCACTAATGTGCTAGGTAAGCATTTTGCGCTGTGCTGCGGCCCGCTCCGCCCCGCTGCGGCCCGACATAATGTGCTCGAACCTTAAAGAGGCATAAGCCTGTGAATGTAAATATAATAATATTAATTATACAAACCTATGAACAGTTGTTAGAGAAGTCTGACTCGTATCACCTGCCCGTTCTCATTGCCTTCGTAGATTCGTAGATACCATTTTATAAAAGGCATAATGTAAGTTTTTACAATAAACAAGTATATAAGTATTCAATCAGCTACAGCTTCTCATAGTACAAGCTTTACTTAGTTTGGGGCTAAATGGCGCTGTGTGATAATGCCCACCAATATTTATTTATTTCACACTATGGGCACAACACACCACGTAGATTTGCTCCGGTAGCCGATGGGTATTTTTTACTGCGCTGTAAATGGTTGAACGTGAACATAAGGTATCCAATACCCGCCCACCTGTTTGTACATCGATTTTTAAATTACTAGAAGAGGTAAGAAATTCTAAATGTGCAGTCAGCATTTTTGATTACTTCACAATGATAATGTAATTTTTCTTATGCAATTCTGCCTAAAATTATGACTTATTGACGAAATACTTTGATACTTTCTGTCTCATGCCTGGTGATTGAAAAAATATTTTTACGTTACGTCAATAATTTAATTTATTCAATTTCTTTGCTCAAAATTTTTTCGTCGTCGAATGTTTAACATAGAAGTTTTCAACAACATTTGCAAGAGCGCATTTCTTTTTACTGGGAATGTTAAATAAAGTTATATAATACTTCTACTGGATGTATCTACCCGAGCGAGAAATCTTTCGCGTGGAATGGTTGGGTACACAATGTACACATTCATTCATTATTATATTTCTAAATAAGCTAGACAACTCAAAGAAGTACAAAGAAGAACTCCTATTGGTTCATTTTATTTGCAGTCTTTTGAACATGTTTTCGCAATAAAATATGGTTGTTTCGTTATTTTTTGAGTTACCTACTTCTTTTATATGTATAGTTGGTGGTAGGTGCCTGTAGTTTTTGGGAGTAGTATTAATAATACACTCTGTATGTATGATGCGTTATTGATGACAGGGCTAGGCTATTGACTTGATTGAAAAACTGATCCTGATTGGTTTAGATCCTGATCCAGACCTCTTGATCCAGAGATCAGAACCTTCCGCCGCAGTAAGACATGAGAAGTTGAAGATGGTTGATCACGGCTTGGCACGAATGTCCCAATGAAGATTATGGCAAACTTTTGATACCTTAGCTTACATTATTGCAATTTTCGTGACGATTTCATTTGAACAGACGTCTTAATAATAGTAGTGTAGACATAATTATGTTCTATCTTATGGAAAGGAACTTAAAAAGAAAGTAGAAAGAGATTGAAAAATGTTCCTTATCCAAATCGTATGATAAACCTGTTATTGTGGTAGCAACTATCCTATTATTTTTCACATTATTACATTATTACGAGTATGTTCATGTCTGAAATCTCATTATATTTGTCAAAAATAGGCTCTGTCGGAAAACATCCTGCATATAAGCACAATTTGTAGTACTTACCTACACATTTAACTTACCAAGTTTGTATACATTTTTTTTGTATTTGTTGTTGTTGCAAATAACTAAATGTTTTTCATTTTATTTTAGAATTCATTTCACTAATATTTATTACGAGAAGCTTCTCGTCATCATAATCATTATCTTCAGGTGCTGTTGGAGGAATGGATTGAGGGTTTAAATAAATAATAAAGTCTTGCTGTATATTTATATATTATATATAGATATATTTATAATACTATATTTTAGTGTTTATACACAACTATAATTATAATTTTCCAGACGACTTTATTTCTTAGTAATTTGAAATTTAGTTGAAACAGTGCGTAACGTGAACATTAATTCTGATATTCCACATACTTAGGGAATAGTTTACTAGTACATATTGAAAGTGAAAAGACATTCATTATTATTTTATTGAATATATCATTATAGTTAGTTGCACAACATCCAAGTATTTATGGCAGAAAAGTGATAGCGTTGGATGAAGTTACAGAGGGTAGCGTTTTAAGATGCAGGTGTGTGTTTGAGACTACGTTTAATATATGCATTTAATGCACGATTATTATAAATACTTGCACGTGGCACTTGAGAAGAAAATTTTATACATAAATAGGTCAAAAAATAACGTTTAGAGTAGGTACAATACAGGTTATACCTGAGTATAATTGTTCACAAATTCATGAGGGTAGAAATTGACTAGAAACCCAAAGAAATAGAACACAAAGTAAGTAATTTAGAATAATTGAATTGTGACTGTACGTACCCTTTTAATTTAGAACTTAGTAGCTACATTTTGGAATACAAGTAAAATATAAACAATTTAGTGATACGTATCTGTAATCTGGTTGAATGATAAGATAAAATACCAGTGAATATACATTTTGGATATGTTCAGAGTTTGGTGATCACTAAAGTTGATTAAGCAAGTTTATTCGGCTTTTTGACATTACATTAGTTACCCTTTTGTTTTTTTTATTAATGTTTAGCTGGTGATGTAATTTTTATTAATATTGAGCTAAAACAGACGGCACCTGATTAATAAAAATATTGTACCAAATATGATATTAGGCCGAATAAAAGTGATAGGTGCCCAATTAACTCATGGATTTTTGTGCGAATGCTTATACGTATTTGTGCAGGTTTACGTTTTGTTTGACACACTAGATATCCTCAAAGCTCTTTACATTATCCTATCTAAGTCCTGCAGATGGACAGTATAAATTCTATCTAAAACATCGATCCATATATTCAGGGTTTAATCATTAGCACGCAGTTGTTGTTTTACATTGCCCATCCTTCCAACCAGTGATTTAAACGAAAAACCATTACAAATTAAATATTTAAGCAAATTCCAAAACACAGGCTGAGGCTGCACTTTCATCGGCATCTAGGTTCTACAAGCTTACCGTGAAGCGGTACTCTGTTTTGAATGTTTTATATCTTCAAAAAATGTAATCTTATAAAGTCAACTGATGTGCGAGTTTACAGGTGTGCTTTGAAAAATGCAGTAATAGCTTTAAATGAAATATATGTACTACATGAAATGATGATGTAGGGACAACATGAAAAGCTAGTAAAGAGGTGTGCAACAAGTTTGAGTGTTCGATGACACTCTTACGCATATCGAATTACTCCTTTGGCTGGGGCTTCACCACCTCTACTTTGCCAGGGGTGGCCGGGGTCGGGTCCTCGTTAAACAAGGGGTTCTTCACTTCCATTTCGCCGGTCTGGGAAATTTTATCGCATCTTAGAAATAACTCAATCAAGATATACATGTACATACATAATAGAAATTTGACAGTTGAAGTCGATTACGAGATGAGATAGGCCTCGGCGCGGAAGCAATCCGCTGCTGCTCGGCAATAGGCGCACATCACATCATATTTTTCGTCATCTAACATATATCTATAAAAACACGGCCAAACGTAAGTACCTACCCACGCGCGTTTAGATGTTGCAGTTTTTAAATCGTAAAAGCTCAACTCACAAAGAACTACCTGCCACAGATCGTACAATAGGTAATAGTAGGAGTAGGTAATGTGTATTTTTCAGGCGTTCTAAAGCGGAACCCACGCACGAGATTCCAACCATTATCCGTTTATCCACGTTTATTGAGTACACTCCATTGTAACTTCGGAATCGATGAGCGTAGCGGTAGGTGGTCGCTTCGACTCATCGAAGTGTTATCAAAATATTGAAATATATTTATCAATAACCAACGAATTAAACGTTTAGTTGATATATGATTCTTTATATCGATGTTGCGAGTACGATTACATTGTTATACATTGTTAGCGGATACAATTAATTATTTATTATTTGATTATTGATGAGCCCTGATTTGTTTCACTTTTTTAGGCTCTAATTGGCTCTTTTGTAGCTAGTATTTTATGTCTATTAGATTGACGAGAATTGTGATGTAGATTGTTGTTGCTTTCAAGTAGGTCTATGTATTATTTGATGTAACGGTTTGTAGCAGCTAATTTATGGATGGTTGAGACATTAAGTACCCTGCCGTAACACAGTTAAATCTAGCACGGGGGGTACGGACATGTAACTACCTACTAATGAAATTAAACCCTATGCCTACTACCTATTTAGTGATATTTTTAGTAGTTAAGTTATTTATAATTTGTACTACTTTATTTGAAAAATAAACGATTTCTATTCTATTCTATTCTATTTATATAAGTTAAATGTAAAAATACAAATTAGTATGTATGCAACACTGACCGTAGCAAATCCAGGGCACTCGTATACAGTGTAATCACCCTCTTCGTTTTCTTCCTCAGACTCCGGATCAGAAACGGAACCGTTGCGTTGTTCCTCACAGTTCCTAAACAATAAATATTTTTTTTAATATACCTACATACCTCCTATACATCCACACTCATGCGATAAGACGACAAATAGGTAAATAAGAGAACGAGAAAGCAAACCACTAATCACACTCACGGATGTTCTCGGGGGCTTTCGCCGTAAGTGTTGATGCCCTTTAATATTGCTTTGACAGTTTCAAAATGATTATTTGACAGTTCAGTAAGGTAGTCTACGCCGGTGCCCCGAAAGGGTTTCGTTTGTTCTGTACGGAACACGATATGAATTGATATGAACGATGATATTCAATAAAACTAGGTCAATATAATATATATTATATTGAACTCTTAGAAGTTATCCAGAATATAACAGTAAACTTTAAAAAACCAGACAAGTGCGAGTTTGACTCGTGCACCAAGGGTCCCGATGGGAATTCGCTAATTTATCAGGCTATCAATCGGCACTAACCCTGTGATAAAAACACAACACGTGCATCCCACCACAAACACCCTTCGTGTAGCCAATGTGGCATAGCAAATTTGTTTTTTAACATTGATGAAATTACAAATTATCTTTTTAAAGATTTATTCCTGACATGAGCTGTAAGACTTTGTAGGTTTTGATTTAACCGCGAGCCACGACATAAATGGCCATAGCTTGATATTAATATCAATTAATGTATTTGATATTAATATCAATTTGATACCTACACGTATTTTTAAGAAAAATGGTCTTCACAGATCGTCAGACTGACAGAGACACAGATAGACATACACATAGACAGACAAACATACACATAAACAAACAGACAGACATACACATAGACAGACAGATATACAGATATACATAGAAATAGGCAGACAGCCAACGATGTGATCCTATAGGGACTGCGTTTTCAGTTTTGAGGTTCGGAACCCTAAAAATAAGATTAATCTGCAACGGCGCGGGTAGCGTAATGAATACATTACCTCTCCATGGCAATTATTTGTTGTTTCTGGTGTTGATAGTGATACATCTGGGCCGAATGCGCCAGTTTTCGGTCCCCGGACGTATCCATGGTCGGTCCAGTGACCCCATATGCAGGGTAGTCCACGTCAGCTGCCGCTTTAGCGCGTTTTGAGAGACTGCCAAATTACCCC
The DNA here is from genome assembly GCA_912999785.1 of Hydriomena furcata. Lineage (NCBI taxonomy): Eukaryota > Metazoa > Arthropoda > Insecta > Lepidoptera > Geometridae > Hydriomena > Hydriomena furcata. The sequence goes on from OU538821.1 coordinate 11,592,716, forward strand.
AGACCAGATGGGTACAATTTTGAATAAATACAATAAACCCAATCGTAAATCGTTATAAAAACGTCCCCTGATAAAAAATAACTATCAGGGGATCAAAACTATGAATAGCTAAACAGTTAATTTTTATATAATTCGTTAAATAATCATACTAGCTAAATCAATTATAGACAGTTTCTTTTTAAATTTGATGGTTTTCGAGATAATGCAGTTTTATCACTTTTTTCGTCTTATCCGGGTAGATTCAGCCCATACAAAATGTCAAAAATTTTACTTATCACCTTAAGTCGCGGACAATAGAGTCAGCAATCACGACGTTGGTTGAGTAATAAACATCCAAACTTACGCGTTATTATATTAGTGTTATTTGTAAAGTATCAAAATCAAATTGGAAAAGCATGAAAATCCGTATTTCTATGTGTAAAATGTAAATTAGACAATTAATTTACTCCACTATGCTAATAATGGACATTTATTGGCTGATTAAGCTGTTGGTTTAGTTTATTGAAATAAAAACAGTCGTTGGTAATAGTTGAATTAATAAACACAATACAGGGGTTAATTGGAAACTCGTAAATGTGCTCAAGCAATAAATGTGGTTCTCTTTTACTTAGAGACTTGGAGGATTAAGTAGTTATTCAATGGTATTAGTCATAAATTGGAATAGTTTTACTAATTCATAATTTATTCAGACGGCAAAAGCGGTGACCTTTTATGAATGTATGAATGTGTAACAAACAAGCAAATATTTAAATATTTGCTTGTTTGTTACTCAATCACGTCATGACGGCTGCTGATGAATTTTAGTATATAGATAAATTATGCATTTAAACATATGGTACTTTTTATTCAGGTACCACATGAGCAAAGACGCGATATGCCAAGAAAGCTATACAACATTTTTTAAAAGCTCAGACACCGCTTAATTACGGCCATTGTTATGACGCAAGTGCTTTTGTTCAATAAAGACCTTTTCAAACAAACAATGACGACAAACAATTCTAAGATATCCAGATTGAGCCCAAATAAAATCAAATTAACCGGTGAATGTAATGCTACGTAGCTACGATATTTGCTACGCCGTAGCACATTTCGTCTCAATCGTTTATAACCATGATATCATTCACGTAAGGTGAATTAAACAACTGAATGGATTATATACTTATTTTACGGACGAATCAAAGTACATAACTAAAATATACTCGTAGCAATGTAAAATACCGAAATCAATATTAATGAATACAGCACGTTAGTCGTAACACCCGCCTAGGCCCGTATTCGATGACCTATTCTCAGGTTTTCTCCCCACCTGTGGCTTTCACATTGGTATTGGCTTTAGCAGGCGTTGAAAGAGACGTCTAACTTCCTTTAGACCAATGAGGTTCGAGAATGAACAACTCGTTTATACATTTGTTATTAGTCTATGTAGGTCAATAGTGAGATATGTAGGTTACCTAAGCACATAGGTATTAATAAAACGTATCATTTCAGTTTAAATTGTTGTGCAGAGGGCTTTTTAACATTTTTCAACTTTATTTTGTAAGACTTTAGTGTTGATAAGTTACTTCTAAAGTAACGTTAATTGGTAAGTTCGTTAAAATTTTATCAGTTTTGCAAACATAAACTGTAAATTTGATGGTTAGTTCAATTATTTTAAAAATAGTTCTGTCCATTCATTCAGAGTCACATTCAATGACGTCAAACACTCAATTAAAGAAATGTTTGATACTTCGGACCTCTTTTGAAATCTTCATTGAGCACCCAACGAACTGAATAGATGCTATCCACGCTTTGATATTACAGCGGTGAATCTTATTTATATTTTTTTTAATTGACCAGGAATTACAATTATGAACTTTCTTACAAAAATAACCATGTTGACTTGTTACTCAGAAGTAAGAATAATAAGTAAGAATAAAAATTTGGTGATTTAAATTAATTACACAACTACGACGCACCGTGCTGCGCTAACAGGGTATTGCGAAAAATGTTTATTAGGAGTATTCAACGGCTATAATTATACCAAACAAAATAATCAATGAACTGAAAAAAAAATATAGTTATGGATCAAACTTCCCATTATGATTTACCATATTTACCTGTTAAACGCTGCTGCTTCTTTGTAAATTTATGCCTAAAACCGTTGTCTAAAATAATAATTTTATGTTGAAAGAACTGTTGAATTTTTTTTTAAAATGGAAGTGTACTTACGTTATGCATCCAAAGACAAAGCCAAGTATACCCAAGATGAAGACAGTACCGACGCCGAGAGCAATGCCTACTGCGTAGACGGTTCCAGTGGCGAAGTCGCTTCCAAGCACTCGAACGTGTCTCGGCTTGTCCTTCAAGTCGTCAGCATCCAAGTCACTATGACATACGAAAACCATTTAGTTCCATGTAATATTTAAGGGGAAAGTTCACACACCTTGCAAAGAGCAACAACTTATCGAATATCTACTAATTTATTTAAGAGCAACTTTGTAACCCAATTAGAGTTCACGAAGATAATACATTTTTCCTTTCGATAAATGGTTTGTGAACGAGCTCGCTCGATTCGATAAGCTGTTTTACTTGATATTTAAGGCAATGGGTGGTCTACAACACACAATGTTCACATCTCGATACAATCTAGCATCATAGTTACCACAACACTGTGCTTTAAGTATTTATCTACTGCCGCAAACAATAAAACAGTTACGACTAAACTGTGACGCACTAGCTCTATTTTAAAAGCCTATTTCATGCTTTAATAAAGCAGTGAAATGAGGTGTGAAAATTTAATGTTCGTCCGTAACTTGCTCTTCTGGCAAATTTATTGTGATGTGCTTTATATTTTATTTTTAACAGCGACTTTGTCTAGCGTACAGTTAGAAGGTACTTTTATATTGAATCACGGCATAATTTATAACATCTAATATACCTAATAAGTAGGTCCAGCTAGATAAACTAAATTCTATTTAAAACAATAACAAATCTAGAGAATATCATGCGCTTCGATTATAAGAAACTTATGTCTTAAATGTGTCGTCGATGTACATATTAAGCTGATTTAAAAAGCTTTGTTCTTTATTATACATGTATATCTAATTTATATGTTTGATGATAAGAAACATGTAAGTAATAAGCAGGAAAAAGCTATCCTAATGATAAATGATCGTTTGATTGGTAGTTTTGTTCTGTCGAGCAATATACTACTATAGTAAGACCTAAACAGCTGTACCACTTTTAAAGCAGCGCGGTGAAGAGGGGGAGTGAAAGAAAGAGCATGAGCCTATCGCTGTGACCTGCCTATTTTACCTCCCTGCAGATTTTTTTACAGCGATTTCGTCCAAACTCTTTTGCTCAAAAATCAAATGTATATTCGAATAAAAGTCAGTTGGTAAAATATCTTTGCGACTCGAAAAAAATTACTATGCTATTATTTTAATAATTTTTTAGTATTATGGAAACAATTTTAATGTTTCCGTACCTCTAAAGGGGAAAGGAACCCTTATAAGATCACTCTTACGTCTGTCTGTCTGCATGAAATGCAGAAATTGAAAAATAGTAACGCGCATACTCTCATTCATTTAAATTTTCGACTGTATATGAAGAGACACCTCATCAACTTTTTTTTGCTTTTTGTATGTTAATTACTCTAAAGTGCAAAAAAGTACCAAAACTGTTGATATAATGTTAGGGTTAGTAGTTATAGAGCCACACATTAAAGAAAAACTGCCGATATTTTTCGTTCATAAGATCATCATCAGATTTGGCGAGTCCGACTAGCAATAAGTAGACCGATTTATTTCTTGGTATGGGTGTTGCGGCACTGAATAGTAACTCTAGTTTTAGATGACGCAAATGTATGTTTGACTGCTTACCCAAAAATAAAGTAAATAATAAGTAGCTACTAGCTAGGTAAATGTGAGATGAGTTTGTAAGGTTTGTGCATGTTTTTTTCACAATTAGGACAGAGGCACAACACAAAATTTGAGTGCTAAACACCCTAAACATTAAGACTTGCACAAGTGCCACACGCATTGCACTGCTTCTTTTATAGAATTACCACAAATGAAGTAATCTCCAGATGTGAGAATAGGATAAAATGAATACTCCATGCTCATCTAAGGACTTTGTAACAAACAGGGTGTATTCTAAGTACATAAGTAAAGTATTTTCTTACTTCAATTTATTATTTACATCATTGGTTTTTTTTAACCAATTTAGGTTTGTCGGTATCAGTGATACCGGTACGCGCATTTGGTGCCGAGACCTGTAAAGTATGTAAAACTTAGGTCTGAACAACAACGAAGAACGCTTCTAAAATATTGGCGTCAAAATGCCTCTAAAACTTTTATATTTTAGTTCTAGGTTTAAATCACACCATTCGTTGAAAGTAAGGTTTGTTGACAAAATTAGATGTATAAAACTCGATCTGAGAGAATGCCGTACTTCGAGATTACAGTCGTGATCCTATTTAATTTTCATTTTATTTTATACTAGCGACCCGCCCCGGCTTCGCACGGGTGCAAAGCTGATACCAAAATATATTACAGAATGTCTTTGTATACACGTTAACAACATTTAAAATTTTTAAAAAAAGTCGCGCTGATTGGAAATCTTAAAATCATCAGTGGTTCTCTAATATATTAAGCATGTTATTATACATATAAACCTTCCTCCTAAATCACTCTATCTATTAAAAAAAACCGCATCAAAATCCGTTGTGTAGTTTTAAAGATATAAGTAAACATACATACAGACATACAGACGCGGGAAGCGGAAAGCGACTTTGCTTTATACTATGTAGTGATTACTCTTGATTGAAATAAATGAATAGTAGACGTATGGTTTAGCACATCAAGTGCGTTACACGTAATAACCGGTTAGAATGCGCAAGTGAATCGTGCCTCAATCATCGGTTATTTAAAAAAAAACTGTCAAAAGACTCTCTGGTATTATATTTTTGTACCTATGAGTACTAATGCTACTTGTAGGTATGTATGTACGCTGTGGGCTAGGTACAAAAACCCACCGCTAAAATTTTTTAGCGCCTCTGTAAGTTTTTTCACTAGTTCGGCTACCATTTATAAACAATAAGCTAAGCCAAATATTTATTGAACTACTTAAACTAGACCTATTCAAATATAACTTTATGCAACCTTGCTCCAATTGTGATACCTACTTGGTGCCTATCTTTTTATGCCAAGAAATGCAATCTAAAATCAGCTTATAATTTGGAGCAAGGTTAAGTTAATTTCGAATAGGGCGAGTTTGAATAGGTCAATACTAAATACATTGGAGTAGCTACGTATAAGTATAATTGGTAGCCTAGCTAGTGTACAAACTAGCAAAGTATATAAGTAGTTACAAATAACCAAGCGTATATATCGCAGGCTCAATTATTTTTATTTATACCTATGTATTTACAAAGGTACGTAGGTTTCGGTATCTACCTAGGTACTTTTTTTCCTGAAACATATACATATACAACCTAAGATTATAGGCAGTTTATTTATTATGATATTTATTGTTTGATATATACATTTTCACTTTATTGATTCACGATTAGAACTCGTAACTTTGAATCATTTAAATATTAATTTAATATAATTCACCGACGACTTATTACCATAAAATAATTGATTTTTGTTACATAACAAGACTGTTTGTATGCAATTGACCTAATAAATAAAAAAATAATAAAGTAACACGTGAAAAGCCAATATTCAGGATTCAAGCAAGTCTAACACACAATCTCCAGTCACCTAACTAGACACATTCACCGATAGCTGAGAAGTATTGCAAGTTACAACTAATTTGGGTCTTCTTAAACAGAAAATATAATTAGAAATATAGAGGTCAAGCTCACAACAAAAAAACATGTAAACTGTCGATGAGAAATTAATTTCATCCAGGCATCTTTATTATCGTAATTATTTTAATAGAATGAATACGCGGGCTAATCTACACTATCAATACAAAAAACATGATCTACTTACTGTAAGAAATCACATTACGTATAAAAAAAATCATTACCAACCGTAATACCTACTTACTTGTGTTTGAACAACAAGAAGGCTATACCAAATTATGGCATTTCAGCAAAGTACGGCAGTTAATTAGTAGCCTAACTATAAAATAGATCGACCCTTTATACTCGTACAAAAATAATAAATTTTAGAGAAAAAATATTTTGTTCGTCATTTAATAACACCTTTCTAACGTCCTATATGAACGAGTATGTACAATGTACATACATTGTTTAAAAAGTCTTTTTTTTTTAGTTAAAAGGTACAGTACTTAATAGTAAAATAAAAATGTTCATTCTGTCAATCGAACGGAAAACCAATGCAGTCCAATGCCATTGCTAAGAATAAGGGGTTGACCCAGTTATACGTTTATATACTGAATGATGTCGGGTCGTCAAGTCAATGATATTGTACCGTACTGAAGTAGCTTAATACAAGATAAAAACGAGTATGTCGTTTAAAGCCTGAATTTACGCAAACTAAACTGTACGTTGTGTAACTGTAGGTAAGTCTAGCAGTGCAAATTGCTTACCTCAGAGCAATAAGGAGATGTGATAAAACACTTATTTTTATGTTGTTAGTCTTATATTCCTTCCTTGCAATGGGTAATCAAAACATGATGCTGCCGACTGTATGTACTTTAGTTCAAATTATCAGATTTTTCTACTTTATTTTACGTCATACTTACACGCCGGCTCTGAGTTTTTCCAAATCATCAGCGACAAGGGTTTTAGTGCGGGTGATTGGGTTTTGGCGAATTTGACGACGAGGACTCATTTCGTCTGAGATCTCGTGACCTCCACCCTCATGTGGTCCTTCCATTGTGTCAGCCGTTGGTTTATCTAAAATGAGAATTGTTGACTTACCGTTGCTAAATTATTGGTTAATGCGAATTATACGTCTGTCGCATTTACTTACTCGATGAATTGCTTTTCTCTGTTGGTTCAAAGTATCCCGCATCGAGTGGAGTTAGAGCAAATACTTTTCTTTGTTCTTGTGGCTCTGTCTCGACCTTAAAGTCATTGGTCGTTGTCTCCATTAATGGGTGCAAGATTTTGGCATGTTTGCGAGGCACGGTACTGCCAGCTATCAGCGCCTTCGCGGTCAGCAGATCGTAGTAAGGCCTGATGTGGCTGTGAGGTTCATGCGATCCGAACATTATACGTTTGTGCGCCTCGTGATTCATCCAAGGAGGCAGCTCCGACTTGTACGGCACGTGTATAGGAACTTTTTCTTGCATTCGATTGATACGGTCAATTTCCTGTGCAGACATTTTACTTTTATTTATTATCTAGCTTCTGCTCGCGGTTTTTTTCGCGCGGTCATTGGAAAAAAAGTGTTTCGATCCAGATCATTTTTCTATATATTTATATATACAAAATTAAATTGAAACGCGTGGGAATTTCTTTTCAAAACAACCCTTTATATGGGTTGTTTAAGTAAGTCACGGAGTTTGAGTTCCTCACACCAAGTGAGGAACTTTATGCCTGATGTGAACAACTCTTAACTTTAATCTTTCTTCCCTGTACCTCCGGGATTTTTAATTGCGTGATTTTCACAAATTCCCCGAAAAATGGGTGCAAAATTAATATGGGAGACTTTATAAGCATGGGAAAGCGTAACGGAACTGAGCAGAACCTGGGCCGAGTCTAACTCGGCCCAGGTTCTGCTCGGTTCCGTTTTCCGTTTCCGTTAATCGGGCTCTGCTGAGCCCAATTAACACCAAACTTAGGATAAAAGACAAAATTTTAGCATTGTTAAAACTTCCCCAAAAATTGGTGTAACGGGGTGTCATTCAAGCATGAAATATTTTGAAGACTTGGTGTCGTTAACTTTGAATAAAATTTTTAAATTTTGCCAAAAATCTGAAGTGGACGTTGCCTGAACTTTTTACATGACCTGAAATTTTTACAAGTCATATTTGACGAACATAACGATGACGGGTGGTTTGGGAAGAGCAACAAAGTTACTTCAACATTTTTTACCTCATCAGCGGATTTAAAACATATCTCCGTCTTTATTATGCACACGTTTATCGCTATTGCTAGAGTGACATTGTTCGACTCTCGGGAATTGCAGGAGACAGAACGTTCAGTCAACATGTTGATTCAACAATATTGCGAAATTTAGTCCGCAGGAGACCCGGCTTTGCATTCACAACGAGTATGTTGAGTTCATAAATCCAGACTGCGACAAGCTTCGCCCGCTTTACTGAATACGTATACGAACAAATATCTAGTCATTTTGTAACCTATCCATTCAAATGATATAAGTCGTTCACCAATACCAGCAATGAAAGCTAAATATTACCAGTTATAGGTAGGCTATACTTGGAACTGCTACGAGAATTCACTTCCATGACCCACTGCTGCAAAGTAGGTCAGAGAATTGACCAACATTATAATTTATGAAAGATATGGCGTAGTATCTAGAGTGATCATGTTACGCTATAATTTCGAATGGTTTTCAGCTAAAGTAAAAACCTAAGTCTTTAAAACAATATAATTGGTTATCTATAACTTTAAAATTCTGATATATTAATAATTACTAAGATTATTCATATTAGTATAGAAAACGTTAAAACTCGTACTTTTTCGAGGGATCACAATAATCCCTGGCGTTGCGCTTACCTTATTGAGCCAATCAGAAGCGGGCATCTGGGGGTGCGGGTAGGGAATGCGAGCGCGTTCTTCAGTGGTCACGTACTGAGACCTCAGGTATCTTGGGAGAAGGTAATCGCGAATAGACTTGCGATTAGGCGGCTCGAGCGGCTTGGGACCATTGCGCAGGAGTTCATGGTGAATCGGGTCATTGCCAGGCTCACGTACCACTATAGAAAAAACATTATATTAATTTATTGATTAAACAACAACGCCTGAAAGTATTGAACAAGCATTAAAAAGAGGCGAGGTTAAAGTGATCCTAATTCTATATTAAGGCCCTGTATGTCGACGATTGCTCTTTTTCGAACCGAAAAAAGAAATACTTCTGAACAAGCCACATTTCCTATTTTATAATGTATAGTATATGTGAATAAAGATGTACCCATCTTTAATCACTTCGATAAATAATCCTACCGACCGCTGCAATGACTACAAACACACGTCGGCGCGTGGTCTGCCTTTGCTTTTCGAATAAATTAATGATATAAATTATGTATAATTACTTATCAAAAATCTATTCTAATAGAAATCTAGATCTAAATATTACCTATCTTTAACAATAAATCACAAGTTGATTTTAATAGTAGGTATATAAAATATTTCGATCATAAATTCTAAAACGTATCATTTTGAAATAATATCTTTATCATGAAAAGTTTCTGCTATTATGTCTTCAGCTTAATAGAAATCTAGGTAGGAACCTGAAGTAATATACTTATAAAAATAGGAGATGTGGCTTGTTCAGAAGTATTTCTTTTTTCGTTTCGAAAAAGAGCAATCGTCGACATACAGGGCCTTAAGTACCTACTCAGGTATTTTGAAATTATTAAGAACTAGTTCTAAGGTATTATAATATTATATAGAAATATTTATTTAAATAGAAATAAGGCTAATTACCACGTTTTTTCTTGTATTGCTGACGTTTCGAAACAATTCAGATGCTCTTCATTATGAGCATCGCCTGCGACCGCGATCAACGGCAGATCGTCAAATACTGAATATTGTCTCGAAACGTCAGCAATATAAGAAAATTTGTGGTAGTTAGCCGTATTTCTATTTAAAATGATTAACAACCACGATAGTATTAATTTTATAATTAAACAACGTTTCATAATTACTTTTAAAAAACTTAAAAGAAACCCGACGAAAATGTTTCGTCCGTCCAATCGAAAAGTCAAGAGTCCTTCATAAACACAATTTAAATGGGACCAACATCGAACTATTCTCTACACAAAAAAATCAACCAAACCGTATCACAGGGTAAAAAGATATTCAAAGCAAGTACGTCTAATTGAGAAGCTCCTTTATTCTTCGATTGCAAAATGCAACTGCCATAAAGAGCTGTAGAGGTGAGTATAAAAGAACCGCGAGTATTTTTATAAAAGCCTTTGAAACCTTTTCTAACGATATCATCAAACTGGCTGAATGTGCCAGTAGCAGCGAGATTGGTTTTTATCTCGCGAAGCTTGTCACTGTTCCTGCCATAGCCAGGAAATCACATTTTACGATGAAACTTTACCGGATGCTACCCCCCCAGGCTTGTCTAGGTTAGTTACTTTATCGATCACAGATATGATAAAAGCTGCTACTAAAAATAAAGCGTAGAGCCGTCGTGTTATCTACACTACCATTAAAATAAGTCAATCGATTTGAAAAAATATTTTACTGGTTTGGAGGATATATTTCCTGTTTGAACCCATATGTATTTGAGGAAAAAATACCAGCTCTAAAAAATGTGTTTGTGAAAAAATAGGTTATCATATTTTGTATTGACATAACAACATGAAGTCGGTTTTGTTTTTAGTTTTTTAATGGTAAATATTATATTTTTGTGTGTACCGGAAAAGCTAAAAAACTATTTGACCAATTTTTAAAACTCTTTCACGTTAAAGCTACATCATCACTGAGTAACATATGCAATATTTTATTCAAAAAGATCTAAGGTATCAAAAAAAAGCTTAATAAATACATGTAAGTAATATAGGTTGTCTATGTGAAAGACTAGCAGCGTCCCGCGGTGAAGCGAAAACTACTTTTTACAAGAATATAAAATAGTCTAATAACACTCAGGAATAATGTAGTTTCATATTCATGTATTTTTTTCCCGAACCAGAGAGAGAGAGTTTCAGACATTGACTCCTACGTCCACTCTCTCTCATACTTATGAAATCATAAACCAACACTTTATAATTAACAAGCTAACCCCGGGAACTTCGTATCGCAATTGATAAATGTTGTTTGAAGTTCCCGTTCCCGTTCCCGTTCCCGTTCCCGTTCTTAGGAACACACCTACATTGCTTAGACAACAGTGAACTTTATACAATAGCAATAAAGCTCAAATTGACTCTATGTTTTTTCTTTTGTATGGGAAAAAGAAAAGGGCTGTTTTTAGGGTTTTCCCGGCAATTATTCGAATTTTTCTCACCTTTTAAACCTTCCCTAGACCTCCACGAACATTTCAAGACCAAAATAAGATAAATCGTAATAGTTTAAGCGGCTTTGTGTGCGTCTTTTTAATTTACTTTAAATAATTTAATAGTCCCAAGTTGGTTCTATTTAAATTACTGTTAGTTACTTCATAAAACTTAAAAACTAATATTGTCCCTTGACTTTTCATTTGATCGAAACATTTTGGTTGGTTTTCTTTTTAGTTTTTTTAAACGTAAATTTTCTGGGATAAGATGCACCAGCAATATTGTGTCTGTCAGCTTACTTTTGGCAGATAGTGACCCGCCATCTACTGAACGAACCCCCAAAGATGCCACCAATCAAATGCAGCAATTATAATGGGCTCTTCGACAAGATTATGAAAACCATTCTAGATTATTCAGTAGTGACTGTGGAACCCATTAAAAAATATTATTTCCAATTCTGTAAGTATTGGCCTAAAAATGTAATTTAAATATTGACAATTTATAAAACCCGCAAAAACGCTTCTTATGCAAATGGCGTCGCACTAGTTTCTGTGACGTTACATGCTTGTCAACAAATAAACAAACGTCAAGTTTTTCAAGGCAGGCGATGACATATTGACAAGTATGTTACGACCAATCCTGACCGTTTTGTGTCACGTGACTGGCATTTAAAAATAGATAATTTTAATTATGGGTTTTTTAATAAATCATTGTTTATTTTCAAGTTATTTTACTCTTTAACGCTTTATGAAGTCATAATTTACATAGATTACTATCAACAACACTTTATTTTTCATACTGTCAAATAGCCTATTATGTATTCAAATAGTACAACAATTACCAAAAACCAATTACTACCAATTACATGGCATCGACTTTTTCAACGTGTTTGCGTTTTTTTTTGCGAAGGAAGTACTGAAACAGTCAGTTGGTTAACTCTTCCAATTATAACATCGACAAAGCAAACAGATAAAAGATTTTGCTTTTGGGATAATAATATTTCTGAGAGGATGTTAACTGTTACTACGGGATACTAATTTATGTTATATGTTTATTATTTAAAGTTTGTTTATTTTTCCAAGTGTGTCTCGTAAAAAAGTTGAATTTGCTTCGCCTCGACTTATAATTAGCGTCTACGACTTTACATTCTCCGAATATATCCAAATATATTATTTAATGCGGCGCAACTGAGTTTCCTAAAACGCGTGCGACACAACTGTCAATAGTCGGCCGTCGTGATGTCAAAGTGGCGACGTCTTGTCGCCGCCCTCCTCCACCGTCGTATTAATATAGCATAGGTAAAAGATAATTTTGTTTCCTAGAACGAATAATAATACTTTTAAAAACAAAAATTCTAAATTCTTCTTTATCTTTGAAATTTATATTAATATTTTCACTAAAATTATTTTTATGTAATTATAACTACATAGAGTTTTGTAATTACATAGATAGAGCCCCCCAGTTGATATGCCTACTCAACCTTCCTATGAAGTTCGATTAAAACGCTTACACTCGTCGAAAATAGGTAGGTACCTAGGTACTAGGTAGTTACTATAATACCAAGGTTTACTTAATACTTCCCAGCTGACCACACTCGCAATTCTAAAGATTTTATATTTTATCGTACCTGCGAGTATTTGTGCCCCGAAGATCAAAGTTTGTGTTTCAACGGTTGCAGAGGTAAACGTATTTTAAAGTGATCAGTCTAGGAAATAACTTGAGAATAAATCCTTCCTCGGTAGGCTATTCTCAAAGCAAGGAATGAAATATCATTGGAGTTCGAGTGAGAATGACGTAAATGTGGTTTTATTAAAGCCCCATCTAAAATGTGCTAGCAATTCCTGCGGGAAATGGAAAATCCAAATGCTTCAAATGCTTGCGTTTGTATTGCAATGTACGGTTTTCACGTTGTACATTCTTTCTGATTTACTACATTATTGGGACAAGTTTTTATAGTTTATAAAGTAGCAATATAATGTTTGTGTATGGTCGAAGAGATCTTGTCTTGGATTCAAGTCTTACAAAGCTGTTATTTAATTGTAGCAATTAGATTTCGTCATCCAAAAAATTGTAGCGCGTGAATTAAGATACGTGAATTATTTCTACATAGCTTGTAAGTAATTGCGCTCCAAAATAAAAGTTCATGACGTCCTAAAATAATTACATCTAATGTTTAGTGCATTTTTAAAGGCACAATATCTCTAACCGCGCAATATACCTTCCAAGTATCTTTCAAGTTTCTAAAATCATAATGGGCTCTGATTTGTGCTCGTAAGTTAGTTAGGTGCTATTTTATAAAACGAATTCGAACATCATTCCATTAGTCTGATAAACATCGCGACGTTTAAATATTAGTATTAAATGGAAAGTGCTGCAATCTAGATTTACGTAACTCTCTCGTCCACGAATCGGATCCCAGACGAACAAAATTTAATTCAGTCCTCGGATGTTTATTTCTTAGAAATGAAAGATAAGTTTCAGCAGTAAAAGCGTGGTAGGATATAAGTAGGTGATTTCATATTTTTATTTAACTGGAGAATTTATAAACTTATTGCCGATGGGGCAATAAAACGTGTGAACGGTTTTTTTAATTCAATGAAGAACAACCCACACATAACCGATAACGCGTTCATGACCTCACATACACCACAAGAATATCAAAACAAACCCTAATTAACGTTCCCGGTATGTGACATTGATCCCTCCTGTCACGGCCGCCGGCAGTTGTTCGTCAACCAAAGCGGCTACCTGAACTATCAATAATCCCTATAGCACGTACGAATAAATCATCAGTTTGATACACTGACGATGATCTTCCAAGCGTTTGTCAGTTTTCAATTTGTGAGAGCACTCACTTCATTAGGACCGGCAAAGTACGACTACAACACGTCAAAACTAAACATAATAAAAGGCTATTGGATGAGACTAATGATCAGAGGCTGGCGACATTACCTCTCTGAATGGGTAACCTAATGTCTTATCCGAGGTAAAATGTCAAAACGCCTCAGGCTCCATGATCCTAAAGTTTCTACCGCGAAAGGCAGATACATGACCATGCTGTGTTGTGTGAAAACGTACGTAAATGCATTGAAGATATGCAACTTTAGTCTGTGAAGTATAACTCTAAGCTGTAAAAGGATCTATCAAATAAAAGATTCCATCCGTTACTTTATCTCGTAAATCATTCTTCATTCTACTGGTAACTTCTATCTTTACAGGCACCTGTAAGTAGGTCATGTCTGATCTAATCTATGTATCTCGGAGTTTCAATTATGCAAGATAGTCAGGAGAATAATTGCATCGAAGGCGGGCTTGTGGCAGTGAGGCAGCTCTTTATGCCTTTACCAACACTTATGTCTCATACCAATACGTTTTAAGGCGTCGAAAACTTATTTAAATGCGCGTAATTTTTATATGTAAGTAGGAGGGATATACATACGAGTAAATACACAAAGTCACGCCTTTTTCACCAAGGGATAGGTAGAGATAAAGGTCCTAAAACATCAAACTGTTTCTTACTCTATCTCCAAAACATGGTAAGCCATGACGGAGGCTTTTTGCTAGTAGCCCATACAATCTAACGCACTAAGTCTATATTTTAAAGTTATCCCACACATAATATACAACCTCTTCATAGAACTTATGAATCGAATAATTATCGTCTCTTGGATTTTCAATAGGTCGAAACATTTTCGTCGATTTTCTTTTTAGTTTTTAAAACGTAAATGTACCTAATTGTAACCTAATCAAAAAAACGCATAGGTATAATCAATTACCCACAATATCCATACACCTAAACTATTTATACTGGAAGTCTTTTAAAAACTATCAAGCAATAACTTCAGTTTTATGTTTAACCCAAAGATCTTGCAGCCACAAAGAACTTGCTAAATATTTGGAGTCTTTTTATGTTTTAGAGAGGAGTAGACAAATGCAATTGTGATCTTTTTAGGGTTGCGTTGTTTTTCCTTTTCAGGTCACGAAAATCTAAAAATACTCCAGCTTCGCCTTAAAATTGAATCTCGTTAGGTGGGTGGCCAAACCAATTACAGTTTACCGATATTGACAACACACCCAACCGAAATGGTTAGAAGCAAGTACATTCAACATCAAAAGTATATTACACAGTTAAATGATTCCTGGGACAAAAAATGTATAATTTTTGTTGTTATGAGCTAATAATCATCAGTGTTTAAGACCAGCATGAATATAAATAGGTAAATATTTGCTTGTGATTTTGTAAGAGTTGGAGATAATCTCCGAAACTTCCGATCCTGAAAATTCTTTACTAAGAGAAGGCTACATTATTCCTGAGTGCTACGAAATGTTTTTTTCTCTGATAAA
The DNA here is from genome assembly GCA_912999785.1 of Hydriomena furcata. Classification (NCBI taxonomy): domain Eukaryota; kingdom Metazoa; phylum Arthropoda; class Insecta; order Lepidoptera; family Geometridae; genus Hydriomena; species Hydriomena furcata. The sequence continues at coordinate 11,608,148 of OU538821.1, forward strand.
AAGTTTTTTAACAGTTGAAGACGCCGCTCGCAGCTAAAATAAAATAATTTTAAAACTGCAATCACACTGATGTTTACGAAAGTTTTTTTGCAAAGTTTCCTTACAAACAGAATTATTTTTATCCCGAAAGTCTAGGGTGGAATTTCTTAGTATATAATTTCTAAAAATTTATGAATTTCTGCAGCTGGCTGTACCAAAGCTATCTACAAAGTTAGCAAGAGCCAAGCCGTGAATCTCATCAGTCGCCGCAGACACCGCCGGACTTGATGTTTACTTTCGAAATGAGACGGTGATTGCTTCGCTTGCTAGTTCACACCTCAAATTGCTTCGTTAGATGCCGCCTTTGCCGTTAGCCTGTTAGTTTCAGGTTTCAGATATTAAATGTACCGATGTAGTGATTTAATGCCGGTTCTATATTATTATTCGATTTAATTAATGTGCAAACTTGATATAATTTGACATTTCGGTGGCGTGGTGCTCTGATGAGACGCAAGAAGTTATGGTACTGTGGTACCATGGTACTCGTTGTTTCTGATAACCCAACGACAGGAAACTCTAATATAATGTCCTAACCTTAAATATTTCTAAGTCCTAACATAGAAATATATGTGCCATTCACTTTTGAGAAACTTGTAAATTTTGAAAAAAAAAAAAAAAATCTGTTTCAAGCTGGGACCTATAGGGATTCTTATAGCGTAGTATTTTTTTCCGTTCTTGATTAGATATTAAGACGAGAGACGAGAGTTTGTATTAAGACGAGTCCCGAAACCTGATGGCCCAACACACCTACCCTTACCATGGAAACCCGAATTGGATGTTATTTTTTTTTAACTATTAATATGGCTAATTACCCCATTTTTTCTTGTATTACTGACGTTTCAAAACGTTATTAGCCGTATTTAATAACCACGATAGTTTTAATTCTATGGTGTTAAACATGTGACTGTTTTTGTATCGAAGCGAAAAGACGACTTTGATTATTCTGAATAAAAAACTAAAAACAAAACCGACTTCATGTTTATAAATAAAAATTGAAGGTTTCTCTCGATTTCCCTGGGGGGATCATGATGCTGACTTGGTGGTAATGGGACCACCTCGGAAGTATAGGCTTACAAATAAAAAATAAATTTTGTAAATTCGTCCACAAACGCCGGAGTAATCGCGTAACATACACACAAAAAAAAGAGATTAAAAAAGGGCACCATTATGTCTTCAATAAGTAGGTCATGACATATTACAGCTTACGTGCTAAGATTCCAGGAAGATTTTAATTTTATTATTCACCAAATGCCATAATTGCTAGACTCCCAATCTGATGTATTTTTAAATAACTATAATCTTTACTTACAGAAATATATAGCCAGTTGAGCTATCTTAAGACCGTTGCAAATAGTCTATAAGTAGCTCAACTGATCCAGATCACTACCAGTCGGAAGCGTTCCCAAGATACTGGCGGCATTGCTGTTAATATACACTCCAATTATAACTGACTGATAATCCTATGGTGGATGGATTTCATCGTCAGTTCCTGTTCAGATTATTAGTCAGAGTTCACAGTCAATGCGTCGAGATAATTAATGCGATTGAAACATATATCACTAGTACGTAATGCTCTTATAATTACGGGCTCTTTGACGAGCTTTGCGTTTCGATTGATCCCATTTACCTCGTGGAAATTATCTGAGAGCATTATTTTATGCAACGCAACTTCGGCTTAAAATGTAAATGGGGCTCGGTTCACTTCATTGTTTGATTGGGCTTAATTTGCGAATTGTTAGCATAGTACGAATATTCATTATTCGGTCCGATGCGAGCATTAAATTTTGAGCATTAATTCCGTAAAATGATTTTGGTGAATGCATTTTACTTCTTTGTTACATACATGATATCGTTACTATCTTGCATCGTTTTAAATAAAGGTTTAGGTGTTTAAATTATTAGTTAGTTAACGTATAAGAAAATGGAAAGTTCTTAGTCTTTATTTGACCCTTACATTATAATAAATACGTTTAGAAAACTAAAAAGAAAACCGACGAAAATGATCCAAAAAAATGTATTGGACAATTTCGGAGTATACACTATCTATTAAAAAAACAATTGTCAAAATTGGTCTACTCTGTAAAAAGTTATGCGTGGTCTAACATAAAAAAATATACGTGTGGAATTGAAAACCTCCTCCGTTTTTTCGTAGGTTAAAAATAATGTCCTCTCAGTTATATGCTTCTGGGACATGTTTTAGACTGTGCATTGATTATCAGTTTTTCACAGTCAGTCTTATAGAAACGTAAGAGTTTTATATCTTTATATATAATATTATTATAGTTTTATAGATAATAATCGCTGATCGAAAATACTTAGTGGTCTACTAAAGTAACGACGCTGGACCACTGGACCGCTGGACCATAGAGTTTTATATTTTGAAACATCTCCTGATCTTAGTCAGAATTAATTAAAACTATTTTTCAGGTATCTTTATAACCATACAAATTGGAGAGGCCAGTACGAAGTAATGTGATGTATGTAGCAGTGTGACAGAATTGATAAATTAGTTAACTTCTGAAGTCGATTGAAAAATAAATTACATTCATTTTTATAATCCTTTAGTTAGTGATAGGCTGCAGATGTATCGCCGCTTTAAGGAATACTAACGGACTACTAACATCTCTTTTTTCATTCAATTCAGAAGGGTGTACTTTTGAATATTTGTCAACGTTTATTCCTTTTGAGCAAGCGCATACATTTTTCTTTCGTATAGTAAAATCAGTGCACGACAGGGGTTCGAAACTACAAACTTCGGATCGAAGGTCTAAGAACCTCCCACGAGACCAACTCTATTTCGTTGCTGTGTTTGTCCAAACATTTCGTTTCAGTGTAAATACACGAGTATAAAATAATTAGGTTCACAAAAAGACTTAACTTGAAATAAGTTTTCAGTTGAAAAATATTTTTCAATGACAAGCTTTTGCAATATCATTTAATTTAATTCAATTCTTTTCCCTGGCTGCTGTGACTGAATGTCACAATTTTGCCAATAACCATCAAGCCCCAGCGCGCTATAACTTGTCACATCATATTACATTGTCATCGGAACTTGAGGTATGCAATTTTTTTACGCAATCAAAGTATTTACTAAGGAGTTCCATTGTGAATGTCAATCATCAGATCAGCTCACTATTATTGCATTATCACCTAAGTTATATAAGTATGCGAAATTTCAGTTCAATCGGTTGGGGATAACTGCTTCAAAATTGAGTTGCAAGACTCAACCTTAACAAATACAGTTACATAGTTGCATACATACATAATACATACACTGCAAGTTAAATAAAAGCTTGTAAAAAGTATTTTAAACGTGTGGTCTGACAGCGTAGTTCTCTCGATCGAGCGACATGATTTATTTTCTATTGTCTGACAAAGAGGAATCACGAATTTAGTGTATGTGTAGCACTTTAAATAAATCGAAACATTGTCAGTGTCTCGACCGACAATTAAAAATTACGTGTGTAATTTCCCGTTTTTGACATAATGTGCGACTTGACGTTATGAGTCCAGTTCAAAATTGAATCCCTTATTTTTTCATCCTTATAGGTAGTATTTTTTCCCAAACGGAAACAATATCCTCCCAATAAAAACAATTATAATTTTCAAATTGTTTAATAAATTCTCTAGTTCGGAGGTAACAACCATAATTTAAAAAAAAAAAACTTACTTGAGAAACTTCGCTTTTTTTAAGTTAATAATCTACATTAATCCTTGTTATTTTTTGTCAGATGCCGAAGTCAGAAATTAAAATTATCAAGGATTATTGTCTCGTTTTAATTGTATTCTTGGTTCAAATGAAAGATCATGAAGGACCAATGCTCTAATGATGACGTTGGAGGACTTCGTCGTAAAACGGCTTACAATTAGAAGTTGTAGATATTATTAACCGAGAGAAGTGAGTTTATTAGTTTTTTTTTTCAGATTATATCTTTCAACCCGAACCGTTTTGCTTAAAACTACTGCGGTTAATATAGCGGTAAGATGGCGGTTACAATATGACACGTATGATTTTCACGCATGTTCTTAAGAGCCATTTGGGTAAAAAAATTAGTTAAGTATGTGTAGTTTTTAAATTAGTCACAAGATCTACGTGTGATGTATGTTGCTCTAGAATTGCGAACAAAAAAAATGACATTGTCTTTACTAAGATTTAATCTAAATCGGAAAATCCGTTATTATGGTGTTTCATTGGCATTATCTCTTTCACTTCTCAACGAAATAAATACCTATACCTCCCGAGTAAACTGGTTAAAGACGATGAAATAATTAAAAATAAAAATAGAGAAAATAACGCAATGAGTTCGTAGACGGTCAAACTACGTTAAGCTAGGTAATTTAATGAGATGTTAGGTCGTCGGAGCTAGATTTATAAATTTTACTGCGTGCTATTTTACCGCAATTACTTTTTACCGATGCGAACGATTTTAATTACTCGTAGGTGATCTAAGAGTTCAGGTAAATAAGTGAGAGAGAGATTTAACACTTATTAGCTCAAGGCAAGGCTTAAGACTGCCTATTACTTTGCATTCTATAGGTGTTTTACTCACTCAGCTTATTGAAATCATATTTGAGGCATAATTATAGGCATTTAAAGCAACGCGTAGACAAACAAACTTGCGTGTAACAGGTGGTATTTTGCAGTTTGCCATTGCCACCTCATTCATATGGTATTTTATTCCGCACTACATTTATTTAAACTGTTGATTCGGACCACACTGCAAAAAGCCGTAAAATGACAAAAACTAACTAATATCGCAATAATAATACCGACGACAGGCGGCTCGTTGCGGGAAGCTCTTATCAGTCGTGATAAGGTGAGTGAACATGAATATATTTTTTACGTCATAGTAAAAAAGTTTTAAAAGTATTTATATTATAGTTTAGTTACCAGGTGGAAGTGCGATGGCACAGGCAGTAAGAGCGGCTACGGCGAGCGCGAGTGGAGTATACATCGCGACCGCGAATCAGCCGTTCGGCCAGAGCGAGCGTTGGTTTCTGTTTACTGGCGATGGCGAGTGAGTGGCTTGTGGAGCGGCAGCCGCTCCGCTAAGCACGCACCCCGCTTCACACTCTGAGCGCAAGCGGGCCCGCGTCGATCGATACCCCCCGCCCACATCAAATTGCCCCCGCTTGTCTACAAAACGACTTATCTCTACTTTGCAAACTCTTACTTACTGATAAAAACACCATAAGAATATGTTTTATCTTTCCTGTACAACATAAACATTTCACGTAACAAAACTTCAACTGAGTAATCGCAAAGACGTAGAAAGGTGTTTTTTATTTAAGATCAATTTGTAAATAAAACTTGTGTAAAGCCCGCTTGCATTCGAATCGGCTTTGCCGTCGCACATTGTTTTTTAAACTGAAAAGAGATCCTGCTAAAAAAATAAAAATGCCTCCCGCGCTCTGAAAATAGTAAATCTTTTCTAGCGCTACGGTATCACTCCTCACCTCAACGCATCGCAAAAGATCATACCTTCGGTATGAACAGGTTTACCTAAGTAAATAAATCCGCCATTTGCGAGTTATACTCATGCGCTGACGGATCTGTAACAAATTAGGTTATGAATTTAATGAAACTGCTCTTTTTAATGATCTTCGAAAATATTAGGATATCAATTTCAGTGCATAATTTAGGGTAAATCTAAAAATCAAAAAATCTCGTTAACTTTAAGTACCTACCTGGTGAGGTTAAAATGTCCAAAGATTTTCATTTATCATAATAATGAATATTGCATCTGAATATTGGGAGGGGAGCATGTTTCTGTCTGTATTATAGATAACTAGCGACCCGCCCCGGCTTCGCACGGGTAGCATGTTATTATACTTAAAAACCTTCCTCCTGAATCACTCTATCTATTAAAAAAACCGCATCAAAATCCGTTGTGTAGTTTTAAAGATATAAGAAAACATACATACATACGCGGGAAGCGGAAAGCGACTTTGCTTTATACTATGTAGTGATAATGACCAATAGCATAAAACGATTGGTAGACGGACGTATGTCAATGAGTACATCTACTTCGGTCAGTTAGCTGCCTTCGAAAACAGGCAGGACAAAGAGGTCGACAAACCAATAACCAGTACCCAGTAGGTCCTTGAAGTATCCCAAGCCGTGTTTGTTGCCTGATTCTTCTAGGCTTGGTCGCGTGGAATCGGCGTAGCTTCACCTAGTTCCTAAGACGTTTCAAAGTGATCCTTGTGATTTTATTAATATAATTAATTTTTGAATTTTGAATTTTGAATTTTGAATTTTGAATTTTGAATTTTGAATTTTGAATTTTGAATTTTGAATTTTGAATTTTGAATTTTGAATTTTGAATTTTGAATTTTGAATTTTGAATTTTGAATTGTGAAATTTGAATTTTGAATTTGAATTTGAATTATTCTGTTAGTTTTAGAATGTAAATAATTGTATATATTTTTTCAATAAGACAATCAAATATTTGTGATGATTTATGTTGTTTGTATTTCATTTTTAAAAGTATCCTAATTTTAAATAAATATAGTCGCTAGTATTTAATTTTTAAAAGGATGATCATAATTTGAAATAAATATAGTTAATAGGGGTTCAATGGGGATTTCTGGACTTTTTTTAGAAAAAGTCCAGTTATCCCTATTACACACTCAATGCGCTGCTAATGGGGATATCTGGACATTTCTAAAAAAAAGTCCAGAAATCCCCATTGATGGGGATAGTCAATGAGGATTCCTGGACTAACCCACCTTCCGTTATCTCTTAAACGCCAACTAATTCATATAATTTGCTTTTCCTAACCTACGGTGCCCAATCTAGATCACTGACCGAATTTCAGAAGTCTAAATTCGGGGTTTGGCAGTGAGTGATGTAGCGCAGCATCCTAGGTGTGAAGAGAATCGACAGTATTTAGAACATCTGGCTGCGCTCAAAAACCAGCATCGCTGATGTGAGTATCAAAGCCTCCCACGCTAAAATTGGATTTTGCGGGTCGTGTTGTTCGTATGCACCCGGATAGGTGGGCTAATGTTGTAACAGGTTGGTGAACAGACCAAAGAAGCGCCGGCGTGATGACCTGGATAACTTCTATCAAGATTGGTAAGTGATGGCACGGGACCGAAAAAAGTGGAAAATGACGGGGGGAGGCTTTTGCCCAGCAGTGAGACATAGGCTAACGAAAAATATATTTATATACCTATCAAGAAATAAAAAGCAAACACATTGGAAAGTTATTAATTCGCAATTTTTTAACAGATGTTAAGCTTTTTTAACATTTAATCTAATATACCTACCGGGTTTATTAAGACGACTTCCAAATACCTATCAATGTCCCTAGTGAAAAATAAATTGCTTAATGACCAACTTGTAAACTAAAAAATGATATTTCAGAAATCCTAACAATGCTACAGGCAATACAGAACCTTTAAAAAATATATTAAATACTCCTAAGCATTAGCTTAGGAGTATTTAATATGAGTGTCACAAAAACATAACTTTGCGTTACTCAAATTTAGAGTCAACTGACCAGTGAACTGACAGCGGATTTACAGATTTGCAGAAAGTAGGCGTTACAAGTTTACGAATAATAGACGTAATAGTCAACCAACTTATAAAATGGGCTTTAAGAAGTAATAATAAAAATGCAGTAAGTACAAATACCATTGAAACTTACTTATCTATGGTTGTTAGCTGTGTAAACTACGAAACCCTATATTACGCTTGGCCCGACAAGCTCGCCACTTGGCTCGTTTTTAATAGTAGTTCTGCTATTCGGGGCGAAGACAAATCTAAGAAATCAAAAATCATGAAATTTGGCCCAGAAGTTCGAGTTTTATGTGTTTGAGCAAACCCGACTTTGTTTTATGTATGTATCGTAGAAGATTATCAAGGTAGAATTAGTATTTTTGTTTCAAAAAATACAAAAAATAAAGAACTTTTCACAATAAAGAACCAATTCAAAAAACACCTATCAAAAGCTACATTATCAGAGAGTAACATAAAAGCTAAATTTTATTATATGGATATGGCAATAATATAACATAAGGAGTTCAAGCGAACTATTGCTTGTTTCTAATATAGAAAAACAATAATTTTATCTATACTATCTATATTACAGGAAAATTTGATAGTTTGTTTATTTGCATTGAATAGGCTCCGAAACTACTGGATCGATTTTAAAAATTATTTTACCATTATAATCCTACATTATCTCTGATGAACATTAAGTTCAAAGGAACCATTAGGTTAGGAACAAATCAGGGATAAATACTTTAATAATGTAACCCAAGGTGTAAAAAAAGTTACAAAAAATCATTACACCCGTGCGACGCCGGGGCGGACTGCTAGTTTATTAGCCATCGCTGTGATGATTTCCTGCAAATATATTGTACGTAGTACGAGTCAACATGTATCATGCATCGATACATGTTGACGCGTACTACAGACAGAGTCATGGAGCTCGGCATTGGACTATTCTGAAGCGAAACGCAACGATAGCGCGTTCTAGAAATTTACCAGATTTACTAGCGACATCTAGTTGTGTTTTTGGAATTAAAGTATTAACCCCTTCTGTTGCTTCGCTTTATTTTGTTTGGTGTGTTTTGTGTAATGTAGTGTAGTGTTCGCACGGGTGCAAAGCTGATACCAAAATATATTACAGAATGTCTTTGTATACTCGTTAACAGCATTTAAAATTTTAAAAAAAGTCGCGGTAAAAAGTAAATGATAGAAATTGATTATTATGGGTTATCCCTAAGAGATAAACATATACCATCGCGGGCTTTTTGTAGACCTTTTTAAGGTATACAATATTTAGTACATTATTTTGATCTATCTCGTAGAGTTCAGCCAGCGTATGCAATGTAAGCGCAAAAAAATGTGTTTATTTACGACTTCATATTAGAAATCTTAAAATTATCAGTGGTTCTTTAATATATTAAGCATGTAATTATATAAACCATCCTCCTGAATCACTCTATCTATTAAAAAAAACCGAATCAAAATCCGTTGTGTAGTTTTAAAGATATAATAAGCATACATACAGACATACATACAGACGCGGGAAGGGGGAAGCGGGGAAGCTTTGCTTTATACTATGTAGTGATGGTACGGGACCCTTCGTGTGCGAGTCCGACTCGCTGATGGCTTTTACCTATATATTTTGAAATTTAATTTCGATTTTCAATATTATCTTACATTATGTTGTTACTGATGAAGCTAAAAGTGTGTTACGTCGAATGAAGAACCCTATCGTTTTTGTTAAAATTTAAAATTCATTATTTTGTTTCAGAAGTTTGATAGTTTGAAAAGTACGTTTGACGTGCTGGTTGGAATATTGACTGTATTTTTATATTGTGCGGTCGGTCTATCTAAAACAGATTTAATTGTACGTTGTGGTCCAAAATTTATGAACTCATGATATTTTTAAATACATTCATAAAACCGACATAAATAACGGATAAAACAGTAAAATGTATTATCCTACTAGTTTATGAGTGGGTGGGTGTGTGTGTGTGTGTGTGTTTGTTACTCTTTCACGCAAAAACTACTGAACGGATTAAAATGAAACTTTCCAGTAATATAGCTTATCCATCAGAATAACTGCACATAGGCTACTTTTTATCCATGTACCACCCGTGCGAAGCCGGGGCGAGCAGCTAGTCTTAATTAATTCTTTCTCTGCTGCTACATCACAGCCATCTCTAAAAGATAACTAAAATCCTGGCACTGATATATTGTAATACAGGCAATTATGTACGGTAAACTATTGTACATGCTTCAAGCGCGTCCCAACTTCGTAATACGTTATACCTCGCATTAGAAGTTTCGAGTATTTCCAATGTAACTGGAGGGAAACGAGATCAATCCATTTTCAAACTCGGTAATATTTGCTACCCAAATACCTACCTATCAACTTGTTATAAACTCGTAGTTCAACTTTGCCTCTGCATTTTATCGTGGCGGCTGATATTCTATTTAAAATAAATACGTTTTCTTTAGAAAAATGTTTTTTCAAAGAAAACTTTTTAAAATCCTCTTTCTATAAGCTGGAGAAAATATTATTTTCATCCCACCATCTCAGAAAGAGTATTTTTGCTCTTCAATATCTGAGTGCAAAAGCCGTTTTTATTCTCTAGAGGATAAAGTAAATTGAATTTAGAACATCGTGTGCACTAAGTTTGTGAATTAAAAAAATCATTAAACCTATTTACTGCTACCTTATACCTACTTTTTTTTAATTTGTTAAAAACTTAGACTCGGAACCTTCTTGGTGTTCTTTTTTCAATTTGCTTTGTACGCGGTTTTTCACGTCATTAAGGTGACTGTTAAATTTATGACAGCTCGCATTTTTTGTACTCGGTCGTATTCTGTGGCCGCACACTAAGAATAGTGCAAACGCACACATTGAAGCTACTTCACACTTCATTTACCAAGACTAAATAACTAGTCTTGATACTTGAAAATATTTGGTGCAATAGGTATGTCATATTTGTATAGGTAGGTATGTACTTAATAATTTTATAGGTTGCACTTGACAAAAAGAAAATAAATATAGAAAAAAATAATATATATTATAAGACAGGTTACAAATCGTAAAGTGCTACTACACAGTTACTAATATTTGACTGTGCAAAAAATATTTGTTAGTTACCTACTAATAAAATACATTATGACAAAACGGTAAGTATCGTTTTTTTACAAGCTCTTATTTAACTTGCAGTTTATGTACATATTTATGTATGTATGTTTGATAAGGTGGAATCTTGCAACTTAATTTTAAGCAGTTATCCCCAATCGATTGAGCTGAAATTTTGCATACATAATATGGTGACAGCGAGTTGATCTGATGATGGAGTCAGGAGCTGTTCAACGGAACCCTTCACAAAATAGTCGAATTGAGGCAAAACTTTGCATACCTATAAATCTCAATGACAATGTAAAATTATGGTACTAGCGAGCTGGTCTGATGATGGAGGTCGGATGTAGCCATCGGAACTCCTCAACTACACAACATAACCACGTCGCGTTTGGGCTCGTTATTTTTATCTTGACGAGAACTAGAGCAGAAGACATTACAAAAGCTTGATTTAAAAAATATATTTTTAATAAAAAAACTTATTGTCATCTAAAATCGATGACGGCACCGTCAACGTTTCGAGTACCACTCACAGAAAGTTTGAAAGTGAAATACTGATAAAATATGTAGGTATGCTTTTGAATATTGTGTGCGAGCTATGATCTCGAAGATCCATAGACCGCGCGTAGCGAGGGTCAACAAGTTCTGGAATTAAACAGTTATTGTAAAACTTTACTAAATAACCCTCCATAATATTTTCTTTCCAGAAAAATCAAATATGAATTTGTAAAAAGAGATGACCAACTCTTTTTAAAAATTCATATTTTCCATTGTATTTGTACTAAATGACATCACAAACCTGCAATACTTTTTAAGACCTATCCAAAGACATGAGGAGTATGCGAGAAAAAAAAACATCTGAAAATATGTATTTATTTCTACCACATTGTCGGCGTGACTAACGTATATTCATGCCAAATTACAGCTTTCCAGTACTAAGAATATCTGAGCTAAGCTGCGGACGAATGGACGAAAATGGCAAAACTATAAGGGTTTTTTGTGAACTACGAAACACTAAAGAGCACTTTCAGTATTTAGAATTAAACAATTTTTCAGGACACTTTATTTTTTTTTAACTATTTAATTATTTGCATCATGTACTTAAACTTAAGTATATGCCATCAAAAACAACTTGTAAAAATAAAAATAAAAAGCCAATTCTCGCAACGCAACTCAGTTTCTTTTTTTGTCTTTTTTTTGTTGGAACTATGCTCGTGTGTAGTAAACTTAACTTGTGAGATATTGTATAAGTAGCCTAAGAAGACCAGAGATAATCTGTCGATATCAGTCTCTCTTCCCTGTTCGCTTGTTACGGCTGGTCGTGTTCTATATCTCTACAATAAAGAATCCATATATATCACCCAGATCGTGTATATGTATAATTTAACCAAAAACCCATCAGTTCTTCTATCGTAAAAAGTTGTGAGATTTCAATGTCTGTCTGTCTGTCTAAAAAATGGCCTGAACTGCTTCGAGAAAAGGATGGTACGACTGTGCCGCTTTTTTGCTTGACTTGGCGGGGGCACTACCGTGCCCCCAGATAAACCTTGCTTTGATAATAACAAATACCGACCTTTTTAGAAGGTTCAACATTTTTGGTTCAATGCGTATCGTATCATTCGTCAGTCATTCATCAGTCGTCAAAATTGATTAATGCTAGATTTGTTGCACACCAGCACTCGGAGTCTTTTTATAGTTTTGAGGATGTTTTTTAATTAAAAATAGCCTATTTATATGGTAGAGGTATATTTACATCGACAGCAAATTTCAATTTCATCCGTTTAGTCGTTTAGGTCTGATTGAGGTACAAACATCCAAACATACTTAACATCCGCACAAACTTTTAGATTTATAATATTAAAGGTAGATAAATGTTTGTTATGTAATTTTTCTAAATCCAATTATAGATAAAGTATCATTTTTTTCCATCCATGTATAAAAAAACACGCTTGGTAATATAGGGTAGATTGGGTCTAAGCGATACAGGTAAGGATCATGGTACCTTAGAACTTTCATTTCAAAACAGAAATGTATCAAATAAACATTTATATTTATTTAATAGGACTAATTAGGGACACTTCAAAAACCACAGCAAAAGACGTTGTCCAGAAAGTATTATCACTAAAATGGAAATAGGCCGGGCACATACAAAGATTACAAAATGAGAGGTGATCTAAAACAATTATGAATTGGGACCCAATACATAAAAAACGAAGAAGAGGAAGGCCTGCTATGCGATGGGATGATGACATCGTGAAAGTAGCAGGCAAAACATGGAGCAGAGCCGCTAGAGATCGGGAAAAATGGATAGAGCTGGAGGAGGCTTTTACCGCTGAAAGCGGTCCTTACACATAATTTTATATACCTATGCATAGATACATATTTAAGTTAATTTTATATTGTGCAAGGAAATAAAAGCTTTTATTATTTATTATTAATTTGGGACACAACCAGGTTCACATTTTCCTGAAATTTAATATTTTTATTAAAATAACAATCAAATTCGAAACATCGGCTTATTTCGATTTTGCTCCGACGCGACGTATGCAAAAAGGTAAAACCGTATACTATTATCATATTGTTTCGAAACCAAACTCGATGAAACGCATCTTCTACAAAATAAAACCATCCAACTCTTTCAACAAACCATGCATTGTACCTAACCTTCATCTGTGTGGCTTGCACTAAATTCTTCAAGGCAATATATTATACAAATGTTATCATTAGTTTTGCATGTCCAGTATTTTACCCCGGTATACCATTATGTAAGACCTCCTCTAAATTCGAAGAAAAATGTGACGTGGACGTGCTTCCCCGAGCGCGTCTGAGCGCTAACTGACGTGCCGACTTGAGGTGAATGTGAGTTTTGTATGGAAAAAATGTATGGAGAAGTTTTATTGCATTTTATATTGTTCATAAATGAAAAAGTAAATTATTTGAAAACAAGATAATGCCACGCGGTATAGAGAAATATAAAATCTACAATTTCGTATTATTTTCAAATAAAAATATGCTGTGGGTCTAAAGATATTGGTACCTAACCAGACCCCATTTTTCGACATTTTCAGCGGTTCTTGCGACGGTAAAAACGTATTTTTTTGAAAATGTTGTATAGAACTGGCCAGTTTTTATTATCTACTATTAAAGATGAATATATTATCAGTAATTTTGTATCATTATATCCTCACAACTGTGATTCCTGGTTTTTAAATCGGTACCTGAAAATCATTGAAATACGTGTGTGGGTGTGAGTCGGGCCTTAATAAGATTATTCTGTAATACTTACCTGTCATAATGTAGTAGTTAATACCTAAACTGAAATAAAAGTACCTATCTTGTGATTGTAAACGTTTTTTTTTTGCATTTAGTCATTTCCTCGCTGAGGTGGAATGAAAAGTTACGTGTTGCACTCGAGTGCAACGATTTTTCACCTCGTGCTCTTTTGATTCCCTCGCTAACGCTCAGGATTCAATTTTAGAATCCTTCGCTTGCTCGGTCATCAAAATTGAACACGCGGTTAAAAAGCAACTTTGCACTCTTGTATAACAAATAACTATTATACCAGCGCGCTGTCGCCTGGCAGTAATATTACACTCTTATTGGAACTTGACAGTTATGCAAAGTTTTAACTCAATCAGATTTTTAAGGTACTAAGGAGTTTGCCATATTATTATATTTTCACCGAAGTTACACAGGTACCTTTACTTAGTTTCAGCTTAATTGGTTGGAAGAGCCGGTTTAAAATTCAATTGCAAGATTTAACCCACACATACTTACTAACAAAGCAAGTTAAATAAAAACGTTGGCATTGTTTTGGTGGCGCTTTATGATGAGTGAACCATATAATTTGAGACATTTTCAAAATCACCTGTTTACATTAAAATAATATTTGTTTTTCCTTTGAATTAGAACAACATTTAATTTTGTTTTGCTCAAACAAATGCCATCAAAAACATAACTTGTAAAAAAAGCCAAGTCACGCAACGCAACTCAGTTCTACCATAAAAAGTTGTGAGATCCATGTAATACCAAGTCGGTTAATTTATTCAGTCCCTACTTTAAGGGTCCTTCTGTCTTAAGTTATTACGTAAAGGTTAGCTAATTACGTAATAACATAAGTCAGAAGGACCCTTAAAGTAGGGACTGAATAAATTAACCGACTTGGTATTACATGGATCTCACAACTTTTTATGGTAGAACTGAGTTGCGTTGCGAGACTTGGCTTTTTTACAAGTTATGTTTTTGATGGCATCTCATTTATTTTTGTAGATAGCCCTACTTTTTAGGGTTCCGTACCTAAAGAGTACAAACGGAACCCTGTTACTAATACTCCACTGTCCGTTCGTCCGTTTGTCTATCTGTGCGTCTGCCCGTCTGTCCGTCGATCTGTCTGTCGGTCTGTCGGTCTGTCAGTCTGTCTGTCCGCCTGTCTATCACAGGGCTGTATCTCATGAACCATGATAGCTAGACAGTTGAAATTTTCACAGATGATGTATTTCTGTTGCCGCTATAACAACAAATACTAAAAACAGAATAAAATAAATATTTAAGTGGGGCTCCCATACAACAAACGTGATTTATAGATAATGGTACGGAACTCGACGTGCGCGAGTCCGACTCGCACTTGGCAGGTTTTTTTAGAATTTTTACACTAAACACTAATTGTGTTTCAAACTTGAAGCTTCTATGTCTGCTAGAAGTGCCTTAAACTTTTGATGATCGGTCAGTCAGTCAGTGAGTGAGTGAGTGACAAAATAGGAAACTTTGACTAGTTATAATTCTTAATCTACTGGTTCAAATTGAATGAAATTTGTGTGGTTACTGAAAATTCAGGCTTCTAGTTTTATCCACAACAAAGTTATAGGGGGTCGAAAATGGCCTGAACTGCTTCGAGAAAAGGATGGTACAGCCGTGCCGGTTTATTGCTTGACTTTTCGGGGGCACTGCCGTGCCCCCAGATAATAAGATTGAGACCAATAATAATAATAATAATAATAATAAGATAATTTATTTCTCTCACATGGTAAGGTAATACAAACTAGGTGCTTATCTAAAGGATGATGTTAGGTTCAGGTAGGTTAATAATAGGTTTCTAGTTTATTTTTTAATTGTTATGTTACAAATTACATCAAGTGCCTGTGCACCTTAAATCTACGTGTTTTGTTTTATATTCGTAAACTAAAAGTAGTAATCGATAGTAAGTTTGAGGAAAATTGACTCTAAAATATTTCATATTTTTGTTAAAATTAAAATTCAAAGGGCACATTTACTACAATAAAAACACATGGATCACTTTGAAACGTCTAATAAAAATAAGTCGGGTTTTCCTTCCTGACGCTATTACTCCAGAACGCACGAACCGATTTCCACGGTTTTGCATTCGTTGGAAAGGTCTCGGGCTCCGTGAGGTTTATAGTAAAGAAAATTCAGGAAAAAATTCAAGAGAAAAGCAGGAAAACAGGCACGGGAACGGGAACGGGAACTTAACACAGCATTTGTTAATTCTAAAGCGATACGAAGCTTGTCAAAGAGCATAATATTATCAGCGTCAGAATGATTTGAAGAAAAATGAAGAAAAAAAAATACTGCATAAATAAAATAAATAAATAATTATAATTACATAAGTTTATAATAAATGTTATGCAATAGCTTTACCACGGCAGTCTCCGAGTGCAACACGTCTTTTTATTTTACAACTTCAGAAAAACTTACAGTTATTATTACACTTTAATTTTTCTCTTATACATTTACTAGCGACCCGCCCCAGCTTCGCACGGGTAGCATGTTATTATACATATAAACCTTCCTCCTGAATCTATTAAAAAAAACCGCATCAAAATCCGTTGTGTAGTTTTAAAGATATAAGCAAACATACATACATACATACAGACGCGGGAAGCTGAAAGCGACTTTGCTTTATACTATGTAGTGATTGTGTAAATAAGTAACATGGACGACATAATAAATTCTAAGTAGCAAATCAAAACAAATCAAAAGTAAAATGAAAATGAAGCGACGAAAATGTTATCTAGGAAGTGAAAAGATTATTGAATATTTTTCACTAAATGTTTAAGTTTAGGTAACGTTATACGAAATTCTTCATCTTGAGCATGATGCTAGGATGCGACATACTTCACCCGTTCCATTTTATTCTCGGATGCATGGAATGGCACGTGTTTGGTATTAGATATGTGAATGCTTCAAACGTTTACACGACACGGAGCGCTAGAAAGAAAAATACAGAATTTCTAGAATTACATGAAATCTTCAAAGATCTAAGCGCTTGGAAATCTTAAAATCGTCTACTAGGAGTATAATCCTCAAGTACGGTAGACGATTAATTATTATTATCTAAATAATAATAATTAATCGTCAAAATTTTAAGAAGATATAAATAAGTACTGACTTATTTATATCTTCTTAAAATTTAGACGGAGAGGACTAGAAAATGTTTACCTGTTTAATATGAAGTGCAGAACTAAGCCACGGAAAAATAATAATAATAATCTTTATTTAAAAAGGGATAAATGGAGCGAAATATTATGAAACTTTTTATAGCGCACGACATTCTGTGTTTAGATTATAGAAAGTACCTGGATGACCGTGCTTTGCTCGGTATTTAATTGCCTGAAAACAAGAATAAAAATACATTTTCTAAAAATGAAACCTAGCTAGATCGATTTATCGCCTCCGAAACCGCATACTAAATTTCATGAAAAACGTTGGAGCCGTTTCTGAGATTCAGATTATTTATATATATATACAAGGAGGTATTATATTTAGGTATTATGGTAAGGTTGCATGTTGCGGTACACTGCATAGCCACGTAGACGCATATCATTATGCAGGAAAAAAATGTCCCCAAGTGTACCGTGGCATTTATCTAAGAAAATTAAGCAAGCTTTATCTCGTGCGGTCTCAAACGCCAGCGCAGCGGTTTTCTTTGTTCCGTGCCAGATTGAGAAAAGCTACCAAAAGACGCTTTCTGAAGCACTATGTCGACATAACCACCCGAGTTCCTTGGTATGGCTTCCGCTGAGACTTGATTGGAATTGACTTGACGTGAAA
Source organism: Hydriomena furcata (assembly GCA_912999785.1). Taxonomy (NCBI): domain Eukaryota; kingdom Metazoa; phylum Arthropoda; class Insecta; order Lepidoptera; family Geometridae; genus Hydriomena; species Hydriomena furcata. Next base: position 11,625,874 of record OU538821.1, read on the forward strand.
CTTGTTCAGACTTTAACACAGATGGAGTGTGCCTTGACGAACACTTACAAACTTAGCTAAAGTAGATTGCCTAAAAGCGTGTCGGTTCGCATAATGTAAATGCATCCGAATGTAATTACGGCATAGTTACGTCTCGTTCAATCTGGTAATGCGGTGCTCGTATTTAAGCACAGGTCGGGTGGATAATTTAGTTTGAAGCGTTTACAAACCGAATACTAACCCGTCTGCCAAGTACGTGTAAACTAGTTAAGCCTACTTAGCTGAGATGGTTTTCCTTCTTATTTTATTATTAGCAGTCAGACCCATGTACTAATGAATATTATAGGCAAATGTTACACTAGTTAGGCCTATGTTACTCGCTGATAATGTAGATATTGGAAGGTGGAATAATTCTTAAAATTGACTACAAGAAACAAATTTAGTTTCGCCACATCCGTCCTTCCTTTCGTCCGACCGTCTGTCCGTCTGTCCGCCTGTCTGCAGCTTAGCTCAGAGACGCTTATTGCTAGAAAGCTGTAATTTGGTATGAATAATACTTATTAGTCATGCCGATAAAGTGGTAGAATAAAAATAAATCTTGAAAAACATTTTTTGAAAGGGTACCTCCCCTACATGTAAAGTGGGGATGTTTTTTTTATTTTTCGCGTTTTTATTTTTTCATGGTGTGGGGTGTCATTGGATAGGTCTATAATAACTATTTTTAGATTTTTTAAACCAAATTTTCTATTAAGGCAGCCGTTTGTAAAACGAAAGCTTTAAAGAGCCAAATTTTGTTAAGTGGAGTGTCGTGTCTATATCCTACTATTTGCAGCAATTCTTAGATTTGCTTATAATAGCGGTTTAGCTGGAAGAAATACTTTACTCACAAAAATGAACAGTTCAAAGCTTTAACAAGCATCGCATTAATATACCTATCTATTGTTAATATTATGTACCAAAAAAATGTTCATAGAATTAATTTTTTTTTTATAAGATCTATCCAACGCAACCGTGGATATATCTTTAGTTAGTAAATTAGTAAGCAAATATGTATAAAAGGAAACCTAAAGAGACGCCTTAAAAAAACTTAATCTCAAAGTGTAGTATATAGTTGTTGTATATAGTTGACGGCCTCACAGCTCAGTTGGTAGTAACTCTGTCTTCAGCGCTGTAGGTTGTGGGTTCGATCCCCACCCAGAGCAAATATTTGTGTGATGAACATAGATCTTTGTTCTGTGTCTGGGTGTGTAGTATGTATCATAAGTATGTATTTACAAAAAAAAAATGTATATAAGTATTCTATCAGTTATCTAGTTCCCATAGTACAAGCTTTGCTTAGTTTGGGGCTGGATGGCGATGTTTAAAATGTCCACCAGTATTATTTATTTATAGTACCTGTATAGTACTTCTTATTGTCTGCGTTATAAGCTGTTTTTATTACGGAAAGACCTGGCCTGGCAAAACTAAAATGATTGTTTGTCGAACTTCAAATGGTACGTACGGTACACAAGGGGCTTCAAACTTTGAGTCAAAGCAAAGGCGCATAATATTCGTAGTGCTCCTGCTATTTCGGTGATTGAAAGTTAGTTCAAACGCTACTCGAAATTCGAATGCAAGGCAAGAAGCTCAAAGTATCTATTATACACATTGGTTCGTAGACGAAATGTACTATCAAGAGAACGAAGAGATCTGTATAGATACTATCAGTTTATTTTGGTATATTTTATAACTATCTTTTACCCGCGACTTTGTCCGTGTAGATTCAAGAAACAGATCTTGATGACTTTCTCGTAAAATATTGAAATTCCTCAAAGTAAAAAGATATTTTTGGGAAAAAAGTCCGTATAGACTTTAAACTATCTCTTTACAAAATTTTATTACAATCGGCCCAGCGGTTTGGCCTTGATAACGTTACAGACAGACAAACATAGTTACTTTCGCATTTATAATATTAGTATAGATTGCAAAATTTGGTTTAATATCTACGTACAGACACTGATGGCCTAAAATACAAACAACCATTAGATTAAGTACCTACACCTACAAGGTGATGGCTGCTTATGAAACAGAATGCTAAATCTGTACGGAAAGCATTGCCTTTACATGTGCCACGAATGCCGCGATAGTACCAGCAGTCACAGATGACATAATAGTGCAGTTGCGTGAGATTGCTGAAGCGAGGAAGTCTAACCTAATAATGGAATTGGATGCTTCAAAGCCTTTGTACGTTGGAAGAACTACCTACTCGTGCAATGCTTTTATGAAATCACTTCCGACGCTGAAGCATATTAAATACAGCCGGCGTTCAGGTTTTAGAAAATGTTTGCTTGTTTAAAGAATTTCAATTTTATAGTTTACTAGCAGTACGCCCCGGCGTCGCACGGGTGTAATAATGATTTTATGGGTAATTTTTTTTACACCTTGGGTTACATTATCGAAGTTTTCATACGGATCCCTAATAGTTAGACATATGGTATTATGTTTTTTTTTGTAGATATTGATGTTATCTATAAAACTGTAGTACATCACTTTGCTCTATTGTCAATAATTTCCGCAGCGTAAGCGATATAAGGATTTTTTTTGTGCACATTGGGTTACATTATCGAAGTTTTCATACGGATCTCTAATATTTTTGAAAATATTCTATAGCCTATATTCATCAAGGATAATGTAGGATTCTAATGGTGAAAGAATTTTTCAAATCAGTCCAGTAGTGCCGGAGCCTATTCGATGCAAACAAACAAACAATCAAATCTTTCCTCTTTATAATATTAGTATAGTTGGCCCATGAAGAATAAAATATTTTTTCAATGACAAGCTTTTGTAGAATAATTTAAACCATCGAGCACCAGCGCGCTATCACCTGTCACATTTTTTTACATATCGGAACTTGACAAGTTTGCAAAGTTTTTACTCATTCGAAGTATTTACTATGGAGTTTCTTTGTAAGGGTCTTTCAAACAGCTCCTAGCTCCATCATAAGATCAGATCGCTGTCACCATTGTTTTGTCACCATAACTAAATATGTATGCTTTTGTATGCGAAAAATGGTTGGCAGATTTTGAAAGTTACAAAGAAACATACATACGATAAGTACTATAATAAAATCTTGTAAAAAGAAACGAGGTGATTGGTGATGAATATAGACGGGATTTATTAATACGGTCTCCGCATTCTTGAGCTGGAGCTCTACATAGCATCAAAAAAGCCATCAACAAAAATTATAGGCACGGCTTGTGTTTGTTGCCTGATTTTTCTAGGCTTGGTCGCGAGGAACAGGCGTAGCTTCACATAGCTCCTGAGACATAGTTATTTTTTTTGAAATGAATTCCTTTTGACTTTGCCTTGAATTCGTGTTTAATTTAACTTCTTATTTGGTTCGCGCACGAACGAAAAGCGGCCAGCCGCATGTTCAGAAATTACACATAATTTCCGCCAAGCGGGACCAATGTACTCTTTCGCCTATTACTCACTTATTTTTAATGAATAGGTATAGCCATCTGTATATATTTGTATAACTAATTGTTTAGAACTAAATGAAAACACTTGTACATACGTACATCGCTCCAGAGTTCAGGGAAAAGGTATTTACTTATAATTATATATTTTAAGAAAACAGCTCGTATTGTACGGGAGCTGCACAGATAATGTCAGTCGCACAAGCTAGTCAGTAAGCAAGATCTAGGTCACAACACAAGCGAAAGATTTCAACGCGCTATTCCCTCTTAAGGGGCTGCCAGTCGACGATTGCTCTTTTTCGGAACGAAAAAAGTAATACTTCTGAACAAGCCACATCTCCTATTTTTATAAGTATATTACTTCAGGTTCCTACCTAGATTTCTATTAAGCTGAAAACATAATAGCAGAAACTTTTCACGATAAAGATATTAACTCAAAATGATACGTTTTAGAATTTATGATCGAAATATTTTATATACCTACTATTAAAATCAACTTGTGATTTATTGTTAAAGATAGGTAATATGTAGATCTAGATTTCTATTAGGATAGATTTTTGATAAGTAATTATACATAATTTATATCATAAATTTATTCGAAAAGCTAAGGCGGACCACGCGCGGACGTGTGTTTGTCATCATTGCAGCGGTCGGTAGGATTATTTATCGAAGTGATTAAAGATGGGTACATCTTTATTCACATAATATACTATACATTATAAAATAGGAGATGTGGCTTGTTCACAAGTATTTCTTTTTTCGTTTCGAACAAAAATAATCGTCGACTGGCAGCGTCTTAAAAGACTAGATCTTAAATCTTTTTCACTCTAAATAATGCTTTTAACTTGAGAGATTTCGAAAAAGTTCCTTAAGTTTTAAATAGGTACCTGTGATCTCGTTAGCTTAATAATAACTAGGTACTAGGGTCGCATTGAATGTTGCCGTATATAACAGTACTAAATTTACCGATGGGCACTATGGCGCATGGCGCCATAAGACCTTTCATCAATCATTCTGGAGGTCCAACACGAAATGTTACTGTTAATGATGATGATAATGTTTTCAGTGGCAAGTCATTTAACTTTGTATGTATATTTTTCAAGATCTATTTCGCTCATTTCTTTGCCTCTACGAGCAACTGCGTTGTGCTACGCGCGTCTTAAAGTCTCTACGAATGTCTACGCGTTGCAATGTAGTGCTACGAACGTCTACGGAGCTTTGATTGCTTGTTTGTCGTAGTGATTCTGCCTTAATCTGATAATACGTTGAGGTTATAGCTACATTCATTCCGACTGATCAGCAAAAATTACAAAAAAATAAACTAATTTCAAGAAATTCCGTTTTTATTTTTCCTTGTCCTACTTTAACTAATTACGACACCCTCGACCCATGTGTAAACTTACACTTGGCAGATTTTATTGACCGAGTGAGATAACGCTTTTCGAAGGCATAATTTACATTGATTACTATCAACAACACTTTATTTTTCATACTGTCAAATAGCCTATTACGCATATATAAACGACTACGAGTATCATGTCCTAGAATAGCATATGTGTATTTTTTCTTCAGGCAACACGCGAGGTAAGCCGCATGCGGATACTAATTTAAGTTAATTTAATTTACTCGCTAATCAAGTATATACCTCGATGTAGGTTATTAATTAATCTTGACACGTGTGTCCAATTAAGCACCTAACGTAGGCAGGTAGGTTTATGTATGTAGGTACCTGTAGTCGCTCTGCAATTCCGTTGCGTGATTGATTTCCCAATGTTTGATTTATAAGAAGCCAGACGAAGTTTCTTCTTGGTAAAGTTCGTTTCTTTTACTAACTTTTTATTGAAATCATTAACACAATACAATACAAAACAATATTGTAAAAGCACTGGGTATTTTTCTTAAAGCCGGTCATTGGAAAATTCCGATAAAGCTGTTATTATGGATGTAGTAGGTATTTGTATGATTTTTAAATCACGGTTAACTTCCTCTCAGATCTCGAAGTATTTAGATTCTAGATGTGTAATGGTGGTAGTCAATGACACATCCAAACATTTAGAATTATAACATGCCAGAAAGTAGTACAAAATCCTAACCTTGTAGTGTAATAATATAGAGCGATACAGAGTCAACAACTGGGATTATATTACATTTTGTTTGGTTTATGTATGTATGCTTGTTATGTTTTTTTTTGTGTACTTACCTAAGTTAGTTACCTACAAGTAATTATTGTATTTTTTATGCAATTTATCTTAATATTACTATTAACTTACGTTGGTAGTTTTAGTGACTTTACAATTCAGTTCTAAGTTATATTATTTTTAAACTATCGTGATCAGTAGACATAACTATAGATTTTCACACGGGTCTTTATCTCGTACCTTTAATTTACTTTCCCGATGTTTCGACTCTGTTACAATAGCCATGGTCGCGGGCAGACTACCCGCGTTGTAACATAGTACGAGGTAATTACGTGATAAAAACCCGTGTCAAAATCTATAGTCAGTTCTAAGTTGATCAAGGTAAAAATAGGTACAAAAGAAAAGTACAATGTAGTAGTAATTCAATTAAAATGAGAAATAGAGTAAGGTGCAGTAGAGAATAACAAATTAGAAGAAAAGAAAAAGAAAGAAATAAAATTCTAACATGTTGTTATCAATGCATCGTAAAGCGAAGCGTAGTGTAGGTGATACTTAAAATATTTGGCTTTTTGTATGGGCTGAGTCTACCTGGACAAGACGGAATAAGTGATAAAACCGCTTTATCTTGAAAAACATCAAACTTAAAAATCCTTTTTAAAAATAAAGATTTCAAAAAAAAAAAAAACTGTCTTTTATTTATGTAGCTAGTATGAATTATCTATAGGTCCAGCTATTCATAGTTTTGAGTAATTAAATTGTGTTTTGGAAGTGCCAACTTTGGAAAATAAATCTATCGAGAAAAGTTTCATCAATCGAGTTTCTGTGTTGAATTTTTAAATAAAAAAAACAAAACTTTATATTTTACGGTAATAGGCTATTTATTGACAGTAAGAAAAATAAAGTGTTGTTGATAGTAATCTATGTAAAAATTATGCCTTCATATGGCGTTATGGAGTAAAATGACTTGAAAATAAACAAACCCATAATTATAATGATCTATGTTTAAACGCCAGTCACGTGACACAATACGGTCAGGATTGGTCGAATCGACGGCCGTACCATGCTTGACAATTTGTCATCGCCTGCCTTGAAAAACTTGACGTTTGTTTATATTTTGTTGACATATTTAGGGCCAATACTTATCAGAATTGAAAATAATATTTTTATGGGTTCCACAGTCACTACAGAATAATCTAGAATGGGTTTCAAAAGCTTGTCAAATAAATATAAAATTGAGAAAAAAATATTCTACATTCTAAAAAAAATATATACTTAGGTACCACGTTTTATACTAAGTACTATATAAATGTAGGTGGTTCCACTAAGCAAAGCAATGCGCGATTAGCCGTGCCGTGCTAAGCTGAGGTATCTCGACCCCTTTCTTAAGAACTTAATGAATTATCAAGGTGTATTTTTTTATTTTTTTCTTCTTGGGGTCCTACCCCACTTTACTTACACTAGGTAGATTTACCTAGACAAATATAAAAAAAAATTAAGAAAATATGGTTTGGTTTGTTACAAAACTTAAAACTCGAGAACGGCTGCTGGATCGATTTTCATAATTTTTCATTTGTTGTTTTTGTCTAGATCCCGAATAGTAGAATAACTAGCGGCACGAAGTACGCTGGGTCGGCAAGTTTTTAATTAAATTTGAATTTTGCAATGGTTTTTACTTTTTAGGGTTTCGTAGTCCACACGAATCCCTTAAAGTTTCGCCATGTCCGGCCGTCCGTCCGTTCGTCCGTCGTCTATCCGCAGCTTAACTCAGAGGCCAAATTAGTGCTAGAAAGCTGTAATTTGGCATAAATAATACTTAATAGTCATGCCGACAAAGTGGTAGATCTCAAGAGTAGAATCTTGAAAAAAATATATTTTGGGCTACTTATTGCCTACTTTTCCCTAGCCTAATGTGGAATGGTTTAATTCTTGCGCACCCCATTGTTTATGGTGTCGTTGGATAGGTCTTTAAAACGTATTGAGGATTTGCGAAAACAACTATTAGATTGAGCGATCCGTTTGTGAAATATTACCTAAGTGCAAATTTTTATAAGAGTCGTTAAAAACTCATGGTAGTGATTAAATGTAATAACGAAGTTAAAAGGAATACTATCAGGGCTAAGTATAGGCTTTAGGTACAAGTTTACGAGTCGACCAGTCGAGACCAAGTTATAAAAAGTTGTAGAAGTTGGTTAAATAATCATATTCTTTTTTGTAGAAATACTATTTAGTAGATTTAAATAACGTCGTTAGCTGTGTAAACTACGAAACCACGTGCGCGTGGCACGACACGCACTTAGCCGGTTGCTGGTGATCCCAAAGGTATTCTACGGATTTAAAAAACCGCCAGCGCCATCTCTTGTTTACAGCACATTTTGAACCCTGTTTCTAGTTACCTTACCCAACGCTAGATGGCAGTTATTTTTAGATGTGAGATGTGACCAAAGAGTTAAGAATATTTTGACACCAAATAATTTAACAGAACTATGTACCTACTGGCGCAGTATTCATTCAAAGGAAATTTAAATTTAAATAAATTACTGCTTAGGATGATAGTGTAGTTCAGTCATTTCAATATTCACTGCTAGCAACTCCGAGAGATTTTTTGATAAAATTTTACGTTGTCAATGTCAATGTCCGCGCAACGCGCTCAATGCCTACGCTTGGTTGGCTTGTTATCAACCTGTCATTGGTACAAACCATGATCAAACATTCGTTTACCTAACAAAAAAGTATGTAATCACTACATTAGATTGATACTTCTATCGGTTTTTGTATGGACCCGCAAAGATCAGACAATGCAATAAAATAAAAACTCATTATCCTAAAACTATTTAAAAAAATCGATATAGTGATACAGATATTGTACATAAGCGAGGTGTAGGTACGGAACACGTGGGAAGAACGGGCGCGGCCTCGCCGCGCCTTTTCGAACAAACAATCGATAGCGAACCCGCTTGCGCACTTTCTCTATCGTACCGGACAATGCTGCCGAGTGCGGATGATTCCCCGATTTACGGGTATTTTAAGGGTAATTGATAATATAAGGTTATTTACTGAAAAATTTATAATTCCAGTGAATTTACATATTTCATTAAATGAATAATCTTCCTTTTGTTTAGCCTTACATATAACAAAGGTTTTTATCCAAAAGTATAATAACATCTAAGCTTTAGTTTTTGAAACTATTGTTTCTTCTTCACTTAGACATTTTAATTACAGCTAATGTTTATTCTGTTTGTCTCAATGTAGTGTGGTGTACATTTAGATAACACTAAGCATTTTATAGCTGTCTGGTTTACATAGTACAAGCTTGTACTATAAATGTACGCCCAACTGTTAAGTTATGAATACTAATTTTTCCCTTCATTGAAAATGATTGATAAAATGATTCTATCTTAAAATTAATTAGTGTGGATTCAGGTGCTACTCGTTGCTGTTATGATATCAAAATTTTGTGGTATTAATACAATGTAAAAGTTTCAACTAATAATATTGTAATATTTTTTTTGTATGGCAATATGGCAATATAATTTCCATCTATTAAACTGATTCCGGGTAATTTGATCTTGGGATTTCTTTTATCAACATTGGCAACACTAGTGCCGGGCCGCCTAGGCTCTAGCCGCTAGTCGGTTGCGCGCGTGAGAGTCTATTTGGCCTGAGCCAATTTTGGCAAATTTTGTTAGATGTGAATTCATTGTTTCACCTTTCACCTTCAGGCTTTGAGCCTTTTCGCCATTTCCATAAAATGAAACTCATTATTGTGAAAGAAAGACATTAAATTATCTTATGAGCTGACCATGATTCTTTTTGTGTTTGTCTGTGCTGCAGAATGAAAACCGTGAATGAAAAAACTTTAAACTTTGGTGGCATAGCCAGGTACGAACATGATTCGGTACTCGAATAATTCATGCAACCAGGAACCCGACCTTCTATCCTCAAATGGATGAGACTGGCGAGACAATGAACAAGTTTCATAGAAAATGTGGCGATCGGGTCACATTGCTGAACCAAAATCTCACAGCTATTAGAAACTTCGTAGAATTCAACCATGGTTTAATTCTTAGTGCTGATCCACTGACGGATGACGCCCTTTTCGAAGTGCGCATTGATAGGAAGGTTAGTATTATGATTCCCTTGTTATTCTTACCTACGCGTCGATAGAAGGTGGGCTCCGAGCCGATTCAAGGTCAACTTTAAACAAATGGTACCTATTTGGGCCTCTGATTATATATATGGAACCCCTGGCCTACAAAATTAAACCTTACTTCCTCACAAGGATTACATTTTTTCCCAAATGCTAGACAACCAAGCAGTTCTTTTGCAAACATTCTCAAATATAATTTATGTAGGTGTGATCAGATCAATAGTTCTTTTGTGAACTACTCAGTCATAATTTTCAACATACAACATCAAAATTTAAAATAAAGAAATAGATTTGAATTACCTGAGTTTGTTATTGTAAAGAGTAGCAATGCATTAGGGCTATGAGCTGCCATAATTGGCTAATTTGCAGAATCAATACAAATATATCAGTAACATAATTGTATTGATTCAGTAGATTAGCCAATTAAGGCTCATTGTTTGAAATAGAAGTATGGCTTAATACTTTGTTTTATCTTTTATTGATGATGTTTAGAAACAATATTTGTTTGAATGAATATTGTCCATGGCTGTGTCAACGATGGATCAGCTAATACTTAAATTGTCTCAAAATGTTAGGGATACAAGATAAAACATGGAATTTAGCAGTATTTCTATTTAAAATTATTTACAATAGTTTTAGACCTTTGTTCTTTGACTACCAAGCTTGTTTTAGGGCTAATATTATAGCTCTAGTGATGGTTATCCTAGTTCAAGCATGCAACATCGGACATTGGACCACAGAATTGAGCACAGGAGGCTCAATTCAGGAGGATCTTGCAAATATGCAGAGTGAAAGTGTACTATATATCTATGATTTAATATCACGTTTGTATAGTATATTAATAAATAAATGAATATGAATAATAAACATTCTTGGAAATTTTATTTGAGCATCCTAATAAAAGAATAACATACAAAGAATCATAATAGTCATCATCATCATCATTATTGGCCTGCAACTAGAAAAGATGATTTAAACAGCATTTTTATACAGGTAATAGGTACCTACGTACATTCATGAAGCAACAGTTTACCACATTTTTCCCAAACGGAACTTTGTGTCTCTATAGTTGGTAATGGTAGAGCATAATGTCGATGTCTTAATATGTTTTTAAGACAACATAATAATGTTCACTGAAACACCATATTTCAGAATTGATTGAGCTGTGTAGCAAAGAACATGTAAAGATGTACAGTTTTACAAAACTACCATAAACCTTAACAACCTTATTGTAAGGTTTGATAAGTACCTATATTAAATATACAACATAAGTCTTGGGATACAACGCCTTTGGAGATAAATCATAATAGGAGAACTATGATATTGTATTCTTCAATGACACCCCATTTCACGATTGCCATCAGTTGTTAACATCAACCGTAAGCCAATCCAATGCTCATTGCTCGGGTATAGAAATTCTTAGACAATGTTTGTTCTCACTTGTACTATAATATTACTAAGCTTCAAAAAAATTGTGGGAAAAATAGAACATTGCTTGCAGAAAGCATTGAGACATACTTATTTTTATAGGTGAATGTTTGGAATGGGAGCCTCGAGATTGGAGTTACAACATTAGATCCAGAGGGTTTGGAGCTTCCGGCAACAGCCACTAAGTTGCGAAATACTGCTTGGGTAAAAAAATACTTCTATCATAACTAACATAACATTATTCTAATCACAATTATATGTACATTATAGAAAAGCTCAATAGTCAATAATTTATTAAAATTAAGAGACTTTTTGCAGATATTGTCTGGAAACTCCTTAGTAAAAGATGGCGTCACTATCGTCAACTCTTATGGACCTGAATTGGACTCTCTTAGAGAAGGAGACAGCCTTGCAGTTTCCCGCTCCAGTAAGGTAGGCATTTCGACTTCAAATCATTGTGAATATTGAAATTATAATTACTATTTGAAATACTTCTTGTTTTAAGATGATCAGTTAAACATGTGATTTATTCTCTTTATTTCTACAGGGGGAATTGATGTTCTTCATCAATGGTCGCTGCCTTGGCATTGCTGCAAAAGACTTGCCAGGAAGACTTTTTGCAGTCATCGATTTGTATGGGCAATGTGTCCAAGTTTCTATCATACATTGCAATTACCCAAGGTCCATGACTGAACCGGTTAGTAACTTTTATTCTTATTTACATAATCATATATATAAATTGTTAAAAATTCCCTTGTACTTAAAGTTAATTAATCTTTCAGCCATATGAAGGAACAAGCTCCGGGGCAGGAGCTTGTTCTCTGCCTCTACCGAGGCCCCACCGTGACACTCACATACAGTTGCCATTGACATGTCCACTTGGTAAGACCACAACGGAGAGTATTTTACAAATTTTGTTTAACTTGCTTTATATTTTGTGTGGTTCTAATCTTGTAAGACAATTTTGACATGGGCTTGTGGCAGATCAGGTTGGAACTAGGCATAACTGTAAAGTTCTGATATTAATATAATATTTTTAACATGACTGAAACAGGCCCAGTCCAACTATGTAGTAAAAATAAATAAACAATTGTATAGTTATGTCGTTTAGTGCTTTCAGTGTCTCAAGACAACTTGCGATTCCACCCGAGATGTGGAATATTGGTGAAGCTCTCCAATAACAACAAGTAAGTTGCGTACATCAAACCATACGTAATATCTACTCAAATCATAGTTAGAATAATAATCTAGGTCAGCTTCCCATAGAGTAAATAACTGATGAAACTCCGACATCGGGCAAATTATAACAACTGAATAATCGACTTCGCGCATCTAGTCTGCACAGTTGCACAGCAGGGCGCGGCACCCGCATGCTTTGTCCATTTATATTATTGTCGGTACTAGAGCAGTTTCGTATCTAGGTGAAGTATATTTACTTAATGTATTGATTTATTATGTTAGAGGCTGATTCTATCTGGTATTTCGTAGATCTGCGGAGAGGGCGCGGCCATTGGATGATTATAACAACGGGGTTGTGATGACTCATCGTCCTCTGTATGACAATGAATTCTTTGAGATTCGTATTGATAAACTCGTCGACAAATGGAGCGGGAGCATTGAGGTAACTTTTGTTAGGAAACTTATAATTTTACACTGCACACTGCACAGGCTGTCACACAATACTAACATTAGGGACTGCAGGGTTTGAGGTGTGGTGGCCGGTCACCGTTGATAAAAGAATCAGTTTGGTAAAGGATGACAGTCCTAGGCTTGTTTTGTGCACATTCGCTTGTTTTTCTGCCAATCCAAGGTTTTCCTTGTTCACACACAATCAGTAACCTATAGATGAAACGAAATTAATTCATCGTCATCATTACTAACAAAACAGACTACATCATCTACTTATCGAAGCCACAGTGAACCTATCAATGGTGGGGCTAAACGCTTACATTAAATTTAGTACGAATTGCAGGTGGGAGTGACCTCCCATAATCCTGCTACAGTCCGCTTCCCCTCGACAATGACCAACATGGATACGGGCACTATCATGATGTCCGGATGCAAAGTACTCATGAACGGACAAGGCGCTTGTATGGAGTATGGGAACTTCAATCTAGATGAGCTGCGGGTAAGTTGTACCTACTTGCCAAGTTACAACTACTTCCTGACCTCATCCCACTTCTCGTGGGGTCGGCGCGAGACCTAGATGTTGCAAATAGATTTGGCTTGGGGTTTTTATAACAGGCCGCCTGCCTGACGTCAACTCTCCTTGGAAATGCTTGTTGTTGTTGGTTGGACATGGTAAAGTTGACAAGCTCGGTCTCGAATGTCCAATAACGACGGTCATCCTCGTACAGATTGCGGCGATGGTCAACAAATATTATCTGATCGCAAAACTCTGATCAAACATTCCCGTAGATCGTATAATTTACAGTCACGCAGTTGTAATGAGAAAGTCAACAGGGTATTAATTAAGTGAACCGAGGCCGCGCTAGTAATTATATACGATATTATCAGTGCGTCCTTCACAAGAGCTTATTGCCAAAATAAGACCCCTTGGCGTGCGTTTCTCACGTTTTCTTTCGGCTTCGTGGTATATAACGTTTAGTATGATTGTCATCACTTCAGTCCGATTGCGCCCATTGCTGGGTATAGGTGTCCTGGCTTCAATACAACATTATTTCTCTTCTGCTGTTTTCTGACTACGTTAACAATATCGATCGACAATATCTGCCTTTTGAACGGAAAGCCTAGAAAGACATCAAATTTTAAACTATGGTTCTTATGCCATATTCAGAGAGATGAAGAAAAATACATGTAGCGCCGTCCCACGGTGTGGAATTTTACCTCAATCGCGGTCGCCTATATCTTATCCGTCCATCGTATAGATCCAAATCAGAAATAAAACATTTGTAAAGGAAGCATGCCTTTTTTATGTTTAGTTTTAAAGTTATTAAAGAATATGCTGACGTCAGCAAAAAATAATATTATTTATATTTTCCAAAATAATAACATTATATACTCTATTTAATTATTTACTATTGTAACGACATAATACCTAACTCCATACGAAGTTTAAGTGTTGTATCTACGATACACAAAGAGAACCAGTATTTTTTTGTATTTACACTAAATTTTGTTTATCTTTATAATCCTTTGGATTCCGCATTTGGATTTAAATGCAAAACATGCACATTACATTTATATACATCTCACATAAAAATCAAATACGTAAACAGTGGGACTTGGGAGATATTACATTTCTAAAGTTTCCATAGAATTTCTATGGAAATAGGGTTGTCAAATTTCAACACTTATTTTCAATTATTTTTTTAGTTAAAATTTAATAATTCTATACCGATTTCATGAAGAAGTAAGATCTATTTTGTTCATTATGGATAAGCTCTGAAACTACTAAATGAATATAATAAAAAAACTGGACAAGTTCGAGTTTAACTCGTGCACCGAAGGTTCCGTACAGAGTTAATGTAAATGACAGTTTGTAATCGCAATAAATAAATTTAGTGATGTACAGTGAACAGCTGCTGTCCTTCATCGAATAAAGTATACAATACAATGTATTATTGTAATGAATACATGAGAAAAAACATCGAAGGTGATGTGCATTTTTTGTAAACGACACGTAAGTATTATTTATAATGAATATTAAAGGCGACTTGCGATTACGTTTATTTTATCCGTTACCCGACGAATTGATACTGCCACCAACAGTGACAACAGTAGCGCCCTCCCCCTCTACATCCTTGTTGGCGTTGTTGTTTAATATTCATTGTGATGTGCAATGTATGATTAAAATATATGATTAATAGAATTTCCTATTATATTTTTAACTCTGACGTGAAAGGAGTCGAAAAAAATCATAACATTTAATTCTACATCGAAAAAAGTAGTAAATTAGGAGTCAAAGTTATCTAAGAAATATTACAGTAAAAAAAGTGACAACCCTAACCTCAAAATTTAAAATTAAATAACTCTGGAGTCCCGCATCAATCACGCCTGATTTTTTTTTATAATATAGTGGACTATAATGTTAAACTTTTCTCGTTTAAAATAAATGCGGAATCAATGGGACTCGCCAGAAAAAAAAATTGAAATTTCGAAAAAATAATTATTTTCGTTCTGATTTGCGTTTTTTTTTTTACTTTTTTTATCTGAATTAGTAAGTTTAACAACTTTTCATAAGATCCCATTATAAAAATTGCTAAATTGATTATTTCAAGCGAAATAATACAATTCTTTGATTTCTATGGAGTTTTCTCGAGTTTCTAAATAATTCCAAAACTAAACATAAAAAGATTATGGTTACTTCCCAGAAGTTTTAGTTCTTTCCTAGATCTATAGGATGAAGTGATTAAATATACATGACCACAATTGAGGCAAAATTTCACAGTGTGCGTCCCCACGTAATGACAAGAGTAAAAAAAAATCATGATGAAGTATTATTAAGTTCACAACTAAGGAACTGTAGTTTTAGTCACACGGTAATTCTTTCAGGAGGGTGACACTGTGGGAATGATGAGAAAGGGCACCGGGAAGCTCCACTATTACATCAACGGCGTGGACCAGGGTGTTGCCACTGATAAAGTGCCGCAGCAAGTTTGGGGCGTGGTGGACTTGTACGGCATGACGGTAAAAGTAAGCTTATGTTTCTATTTTATTCATATTAGAGACTAGCAGCTGTCTGCCAAGTCTTTAATACATTGTACTGTTCGTATAATTACAATATTTGTATAGAAGTGTGTGATTTTTTAAGTCCTTATTATATTGGTATAATAGTACTGATATTAATAAAACAAACAATTCAAAACCTAACGTTACCCGTAACAACGTTACCGTTTTCAGGTGACAGTCATAGATCCGTGCGGTGACATGGACAGCAACATTAACTCCATGCCGTTGCGGATGTTGCCACCACCCGAGCCGCCGGCGCTGCCCACCTCGTCGCCGCCGCACGTGCCGCCAGAGCCCTCTGCGCCTGTCGCGGTGGCTGAAGACACGTCTGGCAGCCCAGACACTGCCGTGCAGATGCCGGCAGAACAGCCGCCGGCACAGCCATCCACAAGTAAACAGCTCCGTTGATTCGGAAAATCGATTTTCAACAACTAATAAAATTCCTGAAAATCAAAATATTTTTTTTAAGTATTTAGCTTATATTAATTCCAAGACTTTTAAGTATCTCTATATGAAATATCGTTACAATCGGCTCAGCGGTTTGTCCGTGATAACGTCACAGACAGATAGACAGAGTTTCTTTCATATATAATATAGTATGGATTACATTGACTTGCGCATACGCCGTGTAAAAATCTATAGTTGAAAATAGTCGATAGTATAAAAATTAATGTAACTATAACTATCAAATTATTCTTAACTTAAAAACACTAACAAGTCACATCTAGGAACTCGTTCAATAAGTAAATAATAGTAGTTTATGTAACTGTCATATAAGGAAGGGTATTAAAACACGAGTGTGAGTTTATGAAACGAGCGAAGCGAGTTTCATAATAGTAACGAGTGTTTTAATACCCGTGTTATATGCAGTTACATACACTACTTTATCTTCACTAACGTCGCTATCCATTTTTAACTTTTAATTTGTATTTTAAAAACAAAACACATTGCGAAACATTAAATTCACGCGTACGTGTATTGTATTGTCACAGTGAACTTGCCGCCATTAAAATCTAACCAATAAGAAGAGCACAGCTGCGCGCGCAGGGCCAATCAGGAGCGAGCGCGCGCTGTTTTTTTTTTTATTTAATTGGCACAAGATCTTACCAAAGAGTTTTGTGTATGTAAGTTTAGTAGTTTCACGTATAACCCAACTGTTTTCAAAAGCCAGCCTAATATCAACATTTTATACAACTTGTATGAGGATTTTGACATAAGGCTCGCCAGGTTAATTGGTCGCGTTTTATTGATGTTATAATGAGATTTTACGATATCGATGTGGATATTATACCATCATGTGAAATTGCTTAAATTGAGTGTTTTGTTGTCTGCGCTATAACAGTAGTAATTATAAGTCAAGTATTGGAAACATAAGTAGAATGTTACAACATTAGTGTAGATAAATGATGTTTTGTTTGTTCGACAGGTTCATTCGATCCTCCAGGGTGTGCCGGCATTGTAGACGAGGCGGAGCTTTTGTTTCATACGCTGCGTGATTCGCATGTTATTATTATTAACGATGGTAGAACTGCTCATCGGCCTAAGTAAGTATTCATTGAATCTAGATCTGTTGAGCCTAGAGTCTTAGATAGTTTTTAGATAGTTCACCTGTTTCTTATATATTTTTTTAAAATAATAAATATTGATGGACATTTCACACATCGTCATCTAGCCCCAAACTAAGCAAAGCTTGTACTATTGTGAAATAATTGTTACATGTAATGCCTAAGGAGAATGAGGGTTCAAATATTTTGTGTTACTAATAAAAATCTTTATGTTACAACATTTTGACAAAACGGGAAATTACTCACGTAAAAATATAATGTTAATGATGGCACCGACAATGTTTCGATTCATCTAGAGAATTTTCATCTAACTCAACCTGATTTCCCGTTTTGTCATAGTAGTACAAGCTCACGAAGGTTATAGAGGTGAAATCTTTGTGATACTAAAAATAAAAATAAATATTGGCGGACTTTACACACAACACCATCTAGCCCCAAACTAAGCAAAGCTTGTACTATGGGAACCAGATAACTGATAGAATACATATTATATACTTTTTATTTGTAAATACATACTTATTATACATAGTAACACCCATACACAGAACAAACATCTATTCATCACACAAATGTTTGCCCTTGGTGGGGATCGAACCCGCAACCTACAGCGTAGAAGGCAGAGTTACTACCATCTGAACTGTGAGACTGATGTATTTTTTTTTGTTTTTCCGCAGTGCGTTCGAAATCTTCAATAATGGATTCGTAATGACGAACCGGACTTTGAAGACGAACGAATTATTCCAAGTGCGGTTAGACCTCGTTATACCAAAGTGGGCGGGAAGTATTGAGATCGGGGTCACGCAGTATTCCTCAAAAGACATAAAATTTCCGTTCCGAATGATTAATGCAACGTGAGTATACATTTCAATTCACGACGCGGCCATGGTCATATGGTCAATTTAAAACTGAGTACATAGTAAGTAATTTCATATTAGCACCTAACATTTTTGATGATACTATTCAGGTTAAATGTACTGTTATAGACTGAGTTCATATTGTTGTCAATAATCAAATTAGAAAGTATAAAACTACTATACAGACTATACATATAAATAATTAAATGATCTCTCTTGAATGTAGACGTAGAGGTAGGCCAAAGAAAAGATGGATGGACTGTGTGAAAGATGACATGTTTAAGAAAGGAGTGAGTGATGAGATGACGGCTGATAGAGGGAAATGGAAGAAGTACACATGTTGTGCCGACCCCACTTAAGTGGGATAATTGCAGGAAGATAATGATGGTGAATTAAATGATCTCTCTCTTTCAAAGCGCTACCATTCCCTTTCCAAATTATACAAAGGTTAGCTGTAACAAAATGCTAAGTATCATTAAGTTCGCCTATGTACATGTTCCTGTATTGTGCAATAAAGAGTTTTCTATCTACTAAACAGTAAAAAATTGTTGTAATAATATGTTTTCTTTCAGATCTGGCACATGGGGCATTACAGGTGAAGACGTCATCAGAGATGGCACCATCATAATACCACAATACGTCCGCAATCTCAGCAGACTTGTGGTAAGTTCTTTTGGATTATTTTCTTTATGTTTTCAATAACGGCTAAGTGCGAGCCGAACTCGCGCACGAAGGGTTCCGTACCATTATCTATAAAAAACGCCAAAAAAAACACGTTTTGTTGTAATGGAAGCCCCACTTAAATATTTATTTTATTCTGTTTTTAGTATTTGTTGTTATAGCGGCAACGAAAATACATCATCTGTGAAAATATCAACTGTCTAGCTATCACGGTTCATGAGATACAGCCCTGTGACAGATAGACGGACAGCGAAGTCTTAGTAATATGGTCCCGTTTTTACTCTTGGCTACGGAACCCTTAAAAGTAGCCTATTTGTTATTGCGGGGCATGTTTATTCAAAGTTCCACTCAATATCTAAATACGTGGTAAATTACACATATAGCGTGGCCCATCTGCTTAATTTCCTTCAAGAAGTAGTAATCTTCTAATATATAAAGTTATCGTCGACCGATTTTTATGTGTTTTTTTTGTGTATGATGTATGAGCATAGGTCGTAGGGTATTTTTTGTATCCCTTCTATATTTAGGGTGGCGTAATGTTCGGGAAAAACAGAAAATGCTTTTTTCTGTAGGATTATTGAAATTTGACAGGACAAGTCTGTGGGGCAGCTAGTATACGATATAATTACAAGCATACTTGATTAGAAATCATCAAATATAAGGGATGGTATCTCTTTGTTTCTCAGGAAGGCGATACAGTGGGAGTGATGCGCAAAGACATGGGCATCCTCCATTTTTACGTCAACGGGGTCGATCAGGGCCCCGCAGCATTTAACATACCAGAGCACGTCTTCGGTATTGTTGGTAAGCATATATTGGTTAGCATATATTGTGACCGGATACAGTGAATTTTTGTATAAAGAATTATGGTTCCAAAAATTACCGCCAGAGGCGCTTTATAGGGACTTCATAAAAAAAAACACTAAGAGTGACTGGTCAGTCGGATTCTCATTAGTTATATCCGACCAATCACGTGTATCCTTTGTTTTCGCCCATTTACGTGTCTACGAATATATTATTAAGTTCGTTTCAAACATAATAAGCTACGAACGCTAAACCTTGTTCTGATTAAAATATTGTTCGCTTTAATAAGTAGAGTCTACAATTTTCTTTGAAAATTATAAAGTATTATTTTTACACAAATATTTTTAACATTGGATATTAATTTGCAGATTTGTACGGGCGCGTGGCTCAAGCAACTATAGTGGACTCCTACACCCCACTGCCAGTTAGCTCGCCAGAGTCGCCCGTCTCCTTCGAGTCCAATGCAACTGTGCTTCCGTGAGTATTCATAATCTACAGACTTACACATTTGCCGCCAGTAGGCTATTGATCACTATCTTTCTACTTAAAGTTAATCTAAAGCTAAAGTAGCTTGTAGCTTTGACGTTAAGTCAAAAAATTACTATTTTTTCATGAACATTCGGGATGTTCAATTTCGTTTTCTTTCTTCTATAGTACGTTTCATAATCAGAGATCTTTTTTTGTAAAAAAAGGGGATACCAGTGCAAAAAAATGAATTTAAAATCGTGCAATCCGTAATTTGATGATATATCGTTGTTTTTCTTATTTTAAAGAATAAAATGTCGTGCAATCATTATTTAATGATTTTAAAGAGCTCACTTTTGCATGATTGTTATTTTAAACAAATTTATACTAAGCCAAAGATTTTTTCGTGCAATTATTTTTCTACAACTGGCAACAAGTCAGTGACTCCAAATATTTTGTGCAATCGGATTTTTTTTTATGTTATTCGTGTTCCGCTATAACTTTTGAATTGGAATGTATTTCTCAGGGTAATGGCTAATTATTAGTGATTTTTTAAAGTTTTACGCGAGTGAAACCGCGATGCATAGCTAGTAATACTTAATTATTACATACCTTACAAGTCGGCTATTTTTCACAATTGAAAAATGTTTGAGAATTACTCGAATTACACTTTGACATTACTTTGTTTATAAAAAAGATATCTGGTGATGAAACGTACTTTATGTGATAAATTATACTGCATTTTGTTCAGTTATACATACATCTATATAAATAAATAAACACCTAACATTCATATGCACAGTCAAACCCCTCACAAAAATTCCCTGTATGTAGCGTGGGTTTACAAGTACCGCAACGCTAGTCTAAACTCTACAATAGTATTCCAATAGGTATTAACTATAAACCGGCCAAGTGCGAGTCGGACTCCCGCATGAAGGGTTCCGTACCATTATCTGTAAGAAACGGCGAATAAACACGTTTGTTGTATAGGACCCCTACTTAAATATTTATTTTATTCTGTTTTTAGTATTTGTATACATCATCTGTGAAAATGTCAACTGTCTAGCTATCACGGTTCATGAGATACAGCCCTATGACAGACAGACGGACAGCGAAGTCTTAGTAACAGGGTCCCGTTTTTACCCTTTGTGTACGCAACCCTAAAAAAAAAGAACCTAATAAAACCGATAAGAATACAAAACCCTGCAAGAATAGTAATTATCAAAGCCTTAATGTCCGTTTCCTACAATTTAAAAACGATCAATATTTTATTCAGATGGCGGTAAAAATAACCTGGCGTAAGCAAAAGTTCCATAGTTTAATATTAACTGACAGTTGTAGGTAACTATTTTAAATCTTTATACATACAGACAACTTCTCTATCCTACCGTTATCAGGTAGTATAATAATAGGAACCCGGTATTGATCGATCTATGCCTAAAATACGACTTCGCTATCCTACCGTTACCGGCTGGTATAATATAGGAACCCGGCATTAGTCTATAATTAGCTTTGAAAGCTTCAGGCTGCTTTTCCATTCCAACCTCATTATTCATTCAGAACTATCGACTGCGGCGATAATACAGTTTTACGTTTCAATCCAGAAAGTTTTTAATTAGACAGTTCAATCAACGAATGCAATCTAAAGTTCAACGCGATTTTTCAGTGAGCTTTTGGCAGTCCGACTGGCAGGCATCTTTCTTTAATCGACTTGCGGGTCTTCGGAAAGTGAATATTATCGCGCTCATTTTAAATACAATAAGTTACTACCACCATGGCTACGAGTATTAACATATTTGACCATGCGTTTTGGACGTTTCGTGATCACGAGTAAGTCATTGTCGCCGTCATTGTTCGTAGTCGCCGACTTTAAGCAAGATAAAGTTGTTCTAGCTCACGAAGGCGGGTTAGCAATACTTGTAGTTGTGTATAGACACGCGCTTTTGTGACTGATACTAAGCGTTCTCGAGCTTACGCACAATAACGCTTACGTGAGATGAACAACTGTATCTTGGTAGTGTGACAGTACAACAAAGAGATTTTGGCATAAAGTATTGTAACATGTAAGTATACGTACGGCTCTTGATGGATTGTGATAGATATAGTTTAGGTGTACAGATATCAGTAGGGTCACCACACGCCATAGCAAACATCTCGAGCGTCTTAATTTGGTCCTCTAAAAGTAAACATGCAGATGTCAAAAAAATAACTAACTTAAAACTGGCGCTCCATGTATGACGCATGACGCTAACATTTGATATGAGATATAAGTTTTGTATAGATAGATAGATATTGGTGGCGATTCTGTTGTGTCCAAACTAAAAGGTAAAATTCCTAAAAACGATCGCTCTTATTCCTTTTACTTTAAAGTCTAAATTTGCGTAACATCAAAATGACAGTCCTAAAGTTTAGGATATTTTAGCCATTTCTCTATTTTATTTCGCATATTTTACACATCCAAGTGTCATCTTAGTCAACACCAATTTACATGTTGATTAAATTTAGCTTGACGTTTCTAAATCACTAACAAAAACTAACATTTTTATGAAACTATGCTAAATTTTAGAACTGTCACTTTGATGTTACGCTATATTAGACTTTAACGTAAAGGAATAAGATTCATCGTTTTTAGGAATTTTAACTTAAGCGTGGACACAACAGAATCGCCACCATTACATACCTAAATTGTATACCAGAAATAAACAAGTAAACAATATACAAATAATTCCCTAATACGTACAATGGGCCTTATCGCTAAAAAGCGATTTCTTCCAATCTGAAATTTATTTATAATAGTTAAACTACCGAGCTTATTATACAACACTAGTTTTTAATTACCAAAATAAATAATAACGTATTGTCAGTGTCTGTTACTAATTAAATTTAAGTAGTTAAAACTTAAATTAAAAAATTAAAAATAATATCCTTAAAAAACACAATATTTAGTTAACCGTTTATTCATACGCACCTACCACATAGCTACTCATATTTTCACGATTCTATCCATTCATAAATAGCTCGCCGTCTCCGTTGTAATTTGTGTAGTATTTTCTAGTACTGAGACCATAAATTAGTGCCAATTTTCGGTTAAAAAGAAACCTCGATAACTTTGTGATAGTGCAATAATAAATCATGCTGACAGTGCTCAGATCATAAGAAGCTTCTGCTGCAACGGTCAATTTTTTTTTTCGGTATATTAAAACTATTATTGTATAAAGTTGTGTTGTACTTTATGTTGTAGAGAAATGTGCTTCCACCGTGTTCACGGTCACAACGCGCGCCTCTCTCGCAGCCGACTGACGGCATCACGCGCCACTGTTTACTCTGAATTCAACGACGCCGTGCTATTCAGTTCTCGGCCACTCCGAGAATGCGATATGTTCGAGATCAAGATCGACAAGATGGTCGACTGCTGGATCGGCAGCCTCGAGATAGGTGAGCAAGATGTTTCAATGTTCATTGCCGTTACAACGCGTCCTAACATTATATTTGGCCCATGTCCAGTACGGGCATCTTTTGTTTTCTGAATTTAAGCATTTTTTTTAATGCAAGCTGACTATGCTGCCTGTGAAATACATTAAAAACTTTTTTTCCTCTTGATTGAATTATTTATCAGACAAAAACGTTGTAGGTAGCTCTCTCTTCCTGTGTTTTCTTTCCTGTGTGTTTGATGTCTTAAGACAAACTGTATACAAACTAGTCTCCTTCAAAATTACGTAAATTTTTAAATGGAATGTCTTTTGTTTTTTTAGAATACTTTAACATAATAATTATTTATTATATTTTATCAGGCGTGACCGCGATTCGCCCCGACGATCTGGACGCGAACGGAGGCCTAGGCGCCCTAGCCGGCACAGCCACCGACCTCTCTTGGGACACCTACATCCTCAGCGGCTCCGCAATGATGAAGGACGGCGAGTGCGTACGGAGCGGGTACCCATTGGACCTCGACACCTTGACTGTCGGCAGCAGAGTTGGTTAGTTATAAAACTATAAACATTATGTAGCTGTATGATTTTTTGCAATAATAAATTTTAAACTTTATAATGACGCCGCTCTGTCATCGTCCTAGTTTAAGCTCATACTATTTCTTCATTTAATTAATTATGGAGGTGCTTCTAGGAGAAAATAATATTTGCACGTGCACACTTTTTGCTTCGCTGCTAACATTCTATACGTAATAAGATGAACGGACTCAACTAACAATATAATGTTACGTGCTATGGTATTCATGAATCTATGCTTTATCTCTATGCTAGATAGGGATTTTCAAAGATTCGATTAATGAAATTAGAAAATGAACAGGGACCCGTTCTGATAACCAACCTTAGACGCTTTCTAACTACCATTTTTTCACTCGTCTTGTTATTTTCTAACGGTACGGCATCGATTTATCTAAGAAACCATCTTTCGAAATCACAAATCTCATTCGACTTAAAGCGTCGTCGCTCCAATGGTCTGCAAATGGAGCATCGCAGAACTTTACTTCCCCTTTGTATGTAGAATAAGGCCTATGAGGAGATTAACTATCCTTTACTCTTCCTTATCACTTCATCTCTTCTTAAATTAAAAATAAAATTCTTAACATGGCTCCGAACCCTTTCCAACAAAGAAACTGAAAAACTCGTTACAACTAAATGCATTGTTTTAATCTCTCTTTCTCTCTCTCTCTCATACATACACACACACAAACAAACATACACCAACATACATACACACACAAAAACGCACACATACACAAAAACATATCGGGATCACTATATAAATTTAACAACATAGTAAATTTCAACTATTTTAAATTTCATTAAATTTATTTTGTAAAAACCTTTAACTTGAACCTATTGCTACAAAGTTTTAACTTTTGATGTTGTCAATGTTTTCAGTTGCTTTTTGTACACAGCAATGTTTTGTGTTCCGAGTAAATACATTAAAAAAACTTTCATAATATCAAATAACCTAACTAACCGAAACTAATACAATTCCTTCCTGTCTTTCATGCTATCACTTAGTCGGCTGCTGATCTGCAAGCATGGCGGTAGAGCCCCTGAGTTGTCATCGATTGGATACTGCGTTTCCAATAGGATAATCCCGAACCATATTTAGATGGCTCCCACACGGTCGTAGTTATTCGCAGAGACTCAGAGGCCGGCCTGGTCTTGGCCAAGTCGTGCCTCTTTCTTGCGCCTTTCTCCGAGCGTGCAAAGCCATCATAAACTAACCCCAGAATATTGTAGCACACAACATCATGTCCATACAGCTGTGCATTCATATGACCCTCTGTGCGTTAAAACATAACAAAATAAACACTTAACACCCAGTTTGACACATCGGGGGTTGAATAATTGCGCAGCTGTCTGTACATCATCTTTTGCATGAAGAGTTGAGATGCAGAAATCTATTTACATCGACTTAGTTCAATTTCGTATATTGCTGTATCATGACTGTTGTGACGATATGACAGAGACAGTGATATACAGGAATGAAACAAATCGATTTTCATCGTTTTGCTTGAAGAAAGAAGATCTTTGGAGAAAACGGTATGTTTAGAATGTAAAAGATAGTAGGCTCGCGCGCCAGGTGGTTAGTGTCCGTCTTTTACAAACGCCTGGAGTAAATGTGTAGGCTTAAACGGGATAAATAATATAAACAATAAGTAGGTAGGTAAGTGTTAGATTTTTGTTAAAAAATATTTTAAGTGTCGAAGGTTCTGTTATTTTAAAAGGATTTTTTGTGTTCAGGTATGATGTGGCATGCAGACCGCAGCCTGCACTACTATCTGGACGGGATGGACATGGGCAAGGCATGGTATGTCCCACATCTGAACATCTACGCCGTGGTCGATCTCTACGGACAGTGCACACAGGTATAAAACTTCTTTATTTTAAAACGTGCATGCATCTTAAAGATGGAATTTTTCAATTATTTTTGTCTGATGGTTAAGGCACATGTCAATATAGCACAGGTCAATAAAGCTTGTAATGTAGTAATGTTGAAAGCGAGAAATACGGTTTTAATGTGTTGCTCTTGTTTGTATAGGTGACAATCCTTCAGAACGAAGAACGGGCGTTCAATTACAACGGATGCAACACAGATCATGGTAGCGCCAATCCACGAGCTCTGCCGACACCCCCTCCGCCTTATTGGTAAAAAAATATGCTAGTTATTTATAGTCTTCTATTTACACTATTATTATAAAAAGAAAGAAATTTAGTGTTTGTTTTTTTTTAATGTTTGATTTCATCAATAAACTAAGAAACTACTAGACTAATTAAAAAAAACCTTTACCTATCAAAAGCTGCATTATCAGCAGTAAATTATAAGTTATATTAAAATAAGATGAAACCGGCCAACTACAACCGGTACTATAATAAAAACGGCAAAAAAAAAATCACGTTAATTGTACGGGAGTCCCACCTAAATATTTATTTTATGCTGTTTTTAAAGAAATACACCTTATGTGAAAATTTGAACTGTCTAGCTATCACGGTTCACCAGATACAGCCTGGTGACAGACAGACGGACAGCGAAGTCTCAGTAATAGGGTCCCGTTTTTACCCTTTGGGTACGGAACCCTAAAAAATTGGAGATCCCTCACGAAATTTGGAATAATGTAATAACTTATAGTATTGAAAAATTACCTATAATCTTCATAAGTAATCCCGTGTGGCCTAGTTATTACAATAGCAGCTGATTGGCATTTATTTTGACAGGAGCTTCTCGGAATACCACGGCGAGAATGTGACTTTGTCAAAAGACTACACCGTAGCTCGCCGGCTGACCCCTGACCCTATGGGCGCACTTGTGTTCAGCTCAGCACATCTCATCGTGAACGAGATATACGAGGTGAGTAATATTATAGTCTTGCTGCAAAAAGAGTACTTGTAATTTCGTCTGTAAAGTCTAATCTCCTATAAACTTAAGGGGACGTTTAGTATTTTCGGTACCCTTATATGATGGAGCCGTTCTGGCCGAGTGAGATAATTAAACAGAAGGAGATGAATATAGTATTTTCAGAGCATTTATAGAATGGAACCATGCTGGCCGAGCGAGAGGGACAGAAAGAGATGAATATTATATTTAGAACCCTTATAGGATGTAGCCGTGTGGGCAGAGTGGGAGTTACCTCGAGTTTCAATGTAAAAGTCGTGGGTTTGATTCCCAGTCGTGTATTACTTATTATATTCAATCGTGAAAAAAAAACCAGTAAGTGTTCTTAGAAGCGGCGATGGGCTTGGAACCTGTCACGTACAGAATGCTACTGCATGGTATGTGCCATATGTTATGTTTGAACGTGCCTCTTTAAAGATCTGAGCACCTGGAGATCTAAGAAGATGTTTTCGGTAAGTACTTGGGGATTAAAGTCGTGATTCCATTTCATTTGTTAAGGGATCTCTTCGTTGTCCGTCTTTTTTTTTGTCCATAACCTTTTTCACAGGAACGCGTGAAGGTATCAAGTTGTAATTAACATCAAATACTTAGGTTTACGGCCCCTTAAGAGCATTCCTGGTCAGGCGTTTTTTTATAAAACGTATTCTCATGTTTCCTCTCTGGGTAATAACTCTAGAATAAATAATTTTCTGCCATAAAATCTATGAAGACCACTGTATGCTCCTGTATGTTTTTTTTTTCTCTAAAAACTAATCAGTATAAGAATTAGAAGACGTCTAAAATCATTAAAAAAATCCAGTTTTTCCGCCCTCTTCAGACGTCCATAAAACAAATTTGACGAATATTATACTTAAATAAAAATTAAAAACATACAGAAAACATGAAAGTATTATTAAAATCGATCCAGTTTTGAAGAAGGAAACAGAGGAATACGAAATAGCGTTTCGCCAATTTTAAATAGGAATATTGGGACCGACCTGTTGTTGTCTCTATCTCCACTTATACGTTCATATCTCGGGCACAGCGCAATAGCAATAGATATATTAAATACCTATTTTTCAAGTTTGTTGATGTCAGGATTTCCTCTTAAAGCTGTAAACAAATCAAGTTTCGTCGACGCAATCAAAAAATAGAACCACTCGTATTCATATTTCGCTCACTCGCAAGTCGCAAGTAAATCAAAACCTACAGGGTGCTTTTCGTTGACCTACAATCATGATCAACTAGTCCTAAGGACGGGCACTGGAAAGCGCGACACAGTTTTTATACTAATGCATTTTCCAGTGTTCATAGTTTTTATTCAAATGTACTTATGTTCACTGAAAAAAAAATGAGATTTAGCAAGAAGAAAGGTATACAGCAAAGGATAAAATCCGAAAATAGGCTATTTGACAGTATGAAAAATAAAGTGTTGTTGATAGTAAGTAATCTATGTAAAATATGATTTCAAAAAGCGTTATGGAGTATCTCTTGGTATTAAGTTAAATGCGGTCGGAACAACAATGAGCTTAATAACGCAATCTGCTATTTCAATTCTTTATTTGTAGGCGATCCGACAAATAAGTTTAAACGTTACTGTCTGATTGACTGTGCGTTAAAGACTAGAGCGTTAGAAGACTACTCCCGAAAACTGAAATACCCTATTTTAACACTTATTAGGATATACAGGGTGTATGAAGACTACTCCCGAAAACGAAACACCCTATTTCCGCACTTATTATTGTTCGGACCATCATTTTAATTATGAAAAAAAAAGCTTAATGCTAGTGTAAATCTAGTATTAGGAAAATTTATACTTTTAGGGCGTTTTTTTTTTTCATGTATTTTAAGTAAATAAATACCCATTCTACATCATAAAAAAGTACTAATACCTAGTTATTTAGTTAAAAACGCTAAATATCGACAAAAAATAAAAACGCAATAAATAAAGATCGGCTCGGCGGAGATCACCTGATCGGTGCGTTGTCCTCGCACAATCTCGGATCCCGCACAACGACCGCGCGACTAGATCACAATATTCGACGTATATACATTGCTGCCTGTGAAATACGTTAAAAAAAAACAAAATATATTTTTCTCTATAGTGAATCAATTTTTAGACAAAAGCAATTTTTTTATACCTGTTTTTTTTTTCAGTATTCGGGGTATGACTTTATACACCCTGTATTGATTCGGTTAATTTTATTATGCATTTGCATTTTCCATTTGCATAAATGCATGCGAAAATGCACAGATTTATTGTTGTTGTAACATGTTTCCCAAAATGTATAATACGTAATGTAAAATTATTTCATTGTGTTGAGATCTGGCAGCTATTGTGTTAAAATTTCGCCGAATGTAATTTTATAAATTCAAAATTCAATAAATTCGGCGATATTAGTTGGATATGTATGATGCTATATTTAACGTATTCTACTGACGCCGACGTCAGAACCTCTGAATTTGGTAGGGTTATCGTAGAATGGGCGGCAGCGGCAGCGCCGGCAGTGTAGCCAAACCGCACGTCAGTTGAGATCCGTTGTCGGTTAGGAACGCTGCCTGCTAGTGAAGTGTGCTCCTTGTGGTAAGTAAGTAATTCTATCTTGTCATTAGCGATTACAATGTGTTTAATTTGACAGATTTCTATAATAATGTTTCAATCCATAAAGTTCAGTCACACTCGTCAATTAATATCTGTCCCTCGCTTTCGTAATTTACAACGTGCAAAAATATTTTTGATACATGTACCATGGGTAGAGATGTTCATAGACATTCTACTGGTATGTCGGTGGTAATTTGAGACGCAACATTCGGGCTAACTTATCTGTTTCAGCTACAGAAAAACGTTCTTAGAAGTCTCGCATCTAACATTTCAAATTACATGCATTATCTACATTTACTCATTATGAATTGACAGTTAGTTATGATATTTTTGCAAATTCTGGATCATGTATCAAAAGACTCAATAACCGAATGATGATGGTTTATGTGAAGTTTGCACAAAATCGGTAGTGCGGTTTAAATTTTTTTAATATTTCAATTTATACGTAGCGAAGCACGTATAAATTGAAATAGAAAATACCGGGCCGCTAGTATTGTATAAAAAATAGTTGAAATTCCCATGTAAATTGCAATAATTCAACAAAAGGTATCCAAACTTTGTAGTCTTCATTGGTACACCCGTGCGAAGCCGGGGCGAGCATCTGATCTTATAATCAATGTTTCAAGTTGTTTCATTTGCATTATTTTTCTTCGAAAATTGCGAAGGTATGCCAATTAGCAAAAGGTACGTTTAAACGCCAGTCGGTTAGATGAGGTGGTTGCTAGTATCGTTAGAAGCTTTTATAAAGCTTTTCTGTGTTCTGCCAATTAGAATCGCAGGCATTGATGCAACTTAAGTAGATTTATAGGAAAAAAACAACAATGAAAAGCATTGTGTTGAGATATCTCAACACAATGCTTTTCATTGTCACTGTTATGTATCAGAAATTCGAATTTGTGAAATTTTGATTTCAAATGAAAAGCCGAATATATATGCGAACGGTATTTCCTATAATACAGGTATGCGAGTTTTCATCGTGTTGCGAGTGGGATTATTGTCTTTTTCGAGGAAAACCAGGACACAAAGACATTTTATGACGAACAGCTGTATCGATTTTTAATTTTTTGCATTTGTCTCCGCCCCGAATAACTAATAAAACATTCGAAAAATGAAAACAACTAAATTCTACAATAGAAAAGACTTTGCAGTGAGTTCTTGAAATTTGGAGGGTGTATTCCTTTTGGTGTGCACTTAGTAGAATTCTCGTAATTCAACTCATAAGGGGTTGAAGTCTGTTTAAAAATAACTTCACGAGCACGAAGTCGCGAAACCTTTACTAGTACATACATACTCGTATAACTATAGATTTTGACATGGGTCTTTACCACGTAATTACCTTTTCTTTATTTTATACATACATTTGCATTTCATACTGAATATGTTATAGAATAATCGTTATTTTTGAATACGATATAAGGGTTTGCCTCTGCCCCGGTGAAGCGAAGATCTTTGAAATGTCGGCAAGAGATAGATGAGGAGAGCCGAATACCAGGCTAAGGGGATTACTATAGGTTGATGATGATGAAGTGTAATGAAACAACGTGTATAACATTGTTTCAATACGCCTTTTCAGATCCAGATCTTGGAATGTAAGCATTCGTATGCTGGGAGCTTTCGCATGGGCGTAACTGATGTCAACATCTTAAACGCACTTATAAACAGGAACATACCGCTGTGTGCATCTTGGATGTCCCATTTCACGGCCTTCATCGATGGTAATCTAATTTTATTATTTGATATCTTATACATAGTACATTAAGGTGTGAGTAGGAGCTACCTCTACTTTAAATTCGATTGACGTGGGTTAGAATCGCAGCATCGAATTAAGTTTTCTGTTGGAAATATTTGTGCATTTTAATGGGATATAAGCACCTGAATTGAATATCTGCGAGGTGGTCTATCGTACTGGGGATTACATTTAATTTAGGTGTATAACAGCATAGGGGTCAGTTAATCCTATGATAATTGATCGGGCTTTTAGATAAAATATGACACATTTTGTCTATTCTCATATCTGAATAGTTAATACCTGTATTAGTATTAACTATTCAGATTTGAGATTTGAGATTTTCTTTCTTCTTCTCAGGTAAATATATAAAATATTCGCAACCCCATCCGTCTCTGGAGAAAGATTTGCATTCCTTCGTGCCGTCCTTCGAATGGCTTCGGCCGGGCGACAGAATAGGATTGAAGAAGACCACCGATTCTAAAGTTCTAGTTTACTACAACTCAGAACTACTCGAAGTTGCTTTCGAGAAGGTTCCAGATGTAAGTTGTTCATAGATATGTTGCTTGAACTTCAATTGGATTTTTAAATAAAAGCTTTATAACTTGACGTGCTGTTTTATATTTTAGAAAGTGTATGTGTTGATGGAATTGTATGGGACAACAACTAAGATCCAAACGGTCTCTCGCGGCACCAACGTTGTACTTGGAAACCAACAAACAAGTAAATAAAATTATAATAAATACAATACATTTTTATTAATTGACCTTCATATTTTACAGTATTTCTTACTGCAATTTTCTTTCAGTTCCAAACGATAAGTCCGATACACAAAACCCCAGCACAGGTGGTCTATTGGACGGTCTAACTGACCAAATAGACCTTTCTAGTACAATCGTGCCAAATATGAACGAGCCGAAAGAGAGGCCCGTTGTGCCAGCTGACGAGTCGGCCGAAGCACCGCCCACGCCTCCACTAACCGACCTACCCGATGAAACAAGCCCTGAAATTACTCCAGTAGTCGCTGACGAAGATAACGCATGCGCGTTACCAATTGAGGGAGAAGGCGCGTGCGCATTTTCGCCCGACGCCAAACCAGCCGAGGACGCCGTGGCGTCGACATCGGCCGGTCATGGGATGGTTGAAGTGGTACGCCAGCGCCGCGCAGCCTTGCCGTACACGTTCCACTTCATGACTGGGAACAACATACGACTCTGCAGCTCTGGTAATAATTCAATCAAATTTTCAACTGTGTTACTGTCAAAAAAAAACCTTGTAGATGAAAAAAAAAACATTTTATTTGAATCTTGGTCAAAATGATGACGTAAAATATTGAAAAAGAAAATTTTGAATAATTGACCGGAAAATTGTAAAATTTGGAAATACCGAAAGATAACTATATAGAAAAAATTCTATATAGTTATTTATTATTTATAATAATAATTCATTTATTTGTTTATAATATGGTCAATTAATAAAGGTATTATCAATTAAATAAGGTTCAACATATTCTGTCATAATATTACGACATAATTTAATTAGTCACCTACGTTTCATTACAATAAATTAGATCAGGGTATCTATACTATTACTATAATAATAATATTATAAAGAGGAAAGATTTGATTGTTTGTTTGTTTGTTTGCATCGAATAGGATCCGAAACTACTGGACCGATTTGAAAAATTCTTTCACCATTAGAATTCTACATTATCCCTGATGAACATAGGCTATATTATATTTTCAAAAATGTTAGGGATCCGTATTTAAACTTCGATAATGTAACCCAACGTATGAAAAAAAACTCCTTATATCACGTACGCTGCAAAAATTATTGACAATAGATCAAAGTGATGTACTACAGTTTTATAGAGGACATCAATATCTACAAAAAAGTCCGTGATATACCATATTATGTCTAACTATTAGGGATCTCTATTAAAACTTCGATAAAGTAACCCAAGATGTAAAAAATTAGCCATATTATAATCATTATTACACCCGTGCGACGCCGCGCCGGGGCGGACTGCTAGTAAAAAATAAAAATGTAATTGCATGCAAATAAGGAATTAACAATGTTAAATTATAAAAACACGTCACCAATTGAATAAAAACACTTATCTATCAACCATTCCTTTAGTGCCTTTTTTTTTAAATAAGTGACTAGGTCAATTATTATAAATTTTGTTAATTATTGTACTTGTTCATTTCAGACACTGTCGCTCTGCGTTTTCGGGGATACAGCGACGCCGTTGCCGTGGCCAGCCAGCCACTGCATCGTGGCCAGGCCTTTCGGGTATGGCTCCACTCTTGCGCAACAAAATAAGTGGAAATTGTAACGGCATATCTAAATAACTCTATTAATGAATATGTATCGGAGGCGTTCTTAAGACCCAAATAGAACTTGATGTTAACAAATTATTCTTTTTACGTATTTGGTAAGATTTCAGTATAATTTTCTGAAAATAACGACTTACTCGTAAATGGTAATATTGTTTTTGAGACAAATTATGTCATTTCCACTTATTTTCTTGAATTTATTCTTAGAAATAAGTAAATACTTTTCAGCTATTGATATAATTTTAATAAAATCGCTTTGGCTATGGGATGTTTGTTCTTGTACTAATTACTAAACCGATTTTTACTATTGATCAGTTTTGGCGTTTTAGGTTAGATAAGTGTGAAGTTTTAGGTTAGTTAAGTGTGGAGTTTTAGGTTAGATAAGTGTGGAGTTTTAGGTTAGATAAGTGTGAAGTTTTAGGTTAGATAAGTATAAAGTTTTAGGTTAGTTAAGTGTGGAGTTTTAGGTTAGATAAGTGTGAAGTTTTAGGTTAGATAAGTATAAAGTTTTAGGTTAGATAAGTGTGGTGTTTTAGATTAGTTCCCTTTTGGACATTCGAAATAAATATTGATTTTGTCGTTTTCAGCATTTTGCTAATGAAGTAACCGATTTACTAAGTTTAGGTAATCCTTCCATGAAATGCGATTTGTGTAGGATGTTAAGATGTTCGTGTTTCATACAGGTTACTGCGATTTAGATGAAACTTAAAACAATTATAGTTTAGATTATATAAAAAGATTGTTGTAAATTTTGTAAAGCACGCGTGCGCGCACTAACATAAACACACGCACTCACATACATAATATATACATACATCAATATAAACTAACACTAACATCATTTAAATAAAACTTGCTATAGATATAAATATCTGATTATGCGAATACTAGTTGAAGGGAAGATATTAAGCTCAAAAAACAAATTGTGAATTTTTCGAACACATATACAACCCGGTCACAATATCTGTGCACCTGACCTCGTGACGTCATATCGCGGGCGAGGCGGGAGAGGCGCCGCATTCCAGCGAGGTGCACAGATATTCTGACCGGGTTGTAAGTGAAACAGACAAAAAGCCAGCTATAGCCTGCTCGCCAGCTCGCTTTTATGATGGGCGAGCCAATCATTTATGATGGGAGTACCTACTCCTGTGACTACCTACTGACGGAAACCTTTCGGCGGCCTAAAAACTACGTCACTAGAGTTAGCCACTGATCTGTACGAACTTACTACCTTACTAACATTATATATATATTTTTGTAATATATTTTTAAAAACGAGCTTTTATAAATCTAGGGCTATAGTATTTGTCAAGACAAATCCAACGAGCTCAAACATGACGTGATTATGTTGTGTAGTTAGGTTGTTCCTATGGCTACATTCGAGCTTCATCACCAGACCAGCTCGCTAGTATCATACATTTATATTCTCATTAGAGATTGATGGGTATGAAAAGTTTTATCTCGATCAGACTATTTACTGAGGAGTTCCGTTGAAAAGCTCCTGACTCAATCCTCAGACCAGCTCGCTGTCTCCATATTATTGCATTGTCACCGAAGTTACATAAGTATGCCAAATTTCACCCAGTCGGTTGAAGACAACTGCTTCAAAATTGAGTTGCAAGATTCTACCTTAACACACATAGTTACATAGATGCATAGTTTCATACATACATAGTAAATAAAATAAAAAATGTGCTACACTTGTCTTCAAAATCATATAAATCAATAGTAAAAAGGTAGGTTAAGTGTACAAGCGACGACGCCAAGCTTAGTTGCAAGCGACTTATTATTATAATTATGTCCATCTTATCATCACCAAGAAACCAATTCCTTTTGACTGTGCGTCACTTTTAAGAATAATCGCAGTAATATGACAATTAATCAGCAGTACTTATTTTAGTTGGTCATTATTGCAATTTGAATAGGACAATGTCTTTTGCAATTCAGCTAATATTTCCATAAATAATTCATTCTAACTGAACAAGGCAAGCTATCATAATTATTGCGATTTATTAAATGATGGAAAAAACGCATATTATGTCCCATAAAATGGCATTACGAGTGTCTTTACATGGCAACCATATTAAGTGCTAGTAGTTTATGAATTCCGAAGCATTAAGGCCCTGTATGTCGACGATTGCTCTTTTTCGAAACGAAAAAAGAAATAATACTTCTGAACAAGCCACATCTCCTATTTTTATAAATATATTACTTCAGGTTCCTACCTAGATTTATATTAAGCTGAAAACATAATAGCAGAAACTTTTCACGATAAAGATATAAAATAAAATACATCACTCTTACGCGATAATCGTACAGCGCTAAAATATTGCTCAGTACCAAAATATTAAATACCTTCTACGCTGTAGGTTGTGGGTTCGATCCCCACCCAGGGCAAACATTTGTGTGATGAACATAGATGTTTGTTCTGTGTCTGGGTGTTACTATATATAATAAGTATGTATTTACAAAAAAAATATACTTTTTTTTTGTAAATACATACTTATTATATATAGTAACACCGTATATAGTATACAGTATTCTATCAGTTATCTGGTTCCCATAGTACAAGCTTTGCTTAGTTTGGGACTAGATAGTGCTGTGTGTAAAGTCCGCCAATATTTATTTATTATTATTAACAGGAAATAATTGTTTCTAGTTCCGTGTGGACAAGGTGTCCGACGACTGGGAAGGCACCGTGTGCATCGGCGCCCTAGGAATGCTACCAACAGAGATGCCACCGTCTACGGCGCTCCACTTCTCAATCCCGTGCTGGGTGATTACAAGCGATGTGTTGTACACCCGGGGCGTATACGTGAGTGATCTGGTGAAGCTAATTCACAAGCATCTATCTGCGTTTGAGAATAAGGGTGCAGAGTGCCCTATTCCTCAATACGCTACCTGTAGCATGTGTTCGTTATAAAAAACAGCGTAGTTTGAATCCGACCTCGAGCGATGCCGAAAAATGACGTCGTGTCCTCATTCGCCTGCGTCCGCATGGTTTTTTTTTTACCTTTATTTCCGTTTATTATTGCTCACTCGTACAAAATATGAGCGCATGCGCAGATGAGGACGCACTATCAAGAGAGGATCGATATTGAGCATTCTGGGTACACTCGCCGACACAGGGATACCTAACGCTGACAACTAACTGGTCGGTACGAGTTTATCTATTGCTTGCTTATCGTATCTTCTGCTTGTAGCATGTAATACTATATCGACTTGGCGGGGGCACTGCCGTGCCCCCAAATTCACTGAAAATGGATATTCAATTTTATAAGAGAGCACTGTAAAATATGGAATACTTTGCTGAGTGGGTGAGTTCCGGTGAAAAACAGATACATGCAACTTATGTGTTCATCGGTGTTGTACTGAAATTAGGCGCACTCTCAATAAACAGCTTGGTGTTTGCTTACTCTATTAGCCTTTCAGTTCTTTGTAGTTTTTATAATTTACAATTTTAGTTTTATTACAGCGGGTATACACCGGATTTCCTATCTGAATTTTGACAACATTATTGATCCAATATATATTATCAGATGACCTTACATTTTGTCAAATCAAACAAGTAATTTAGATAATTTTAAATGATTTTACGCGGTATGAGTCTACCTATCTCTACCAATTTTATAGTATAATGCAGTGCTCTGAAAAGGCGTGTAACGTACAAGTAATAAACACTTAACGAATTTCAAAATTTACTTGTATTATCACTACATAGTATAAAGCAAAGTCGCTTTCCGCTTCCCGCGTCTGTATGTTTGTCTGTATGTATGTTTGCTTATATCTTTAAAACTACATAACGGATTTTGATGCGGTTTTTTTTAATAGATAGAGTGATTCAGGAGGAAGGTTTATATGTATAATAACATGCTTAATATATTAGAGAACCACTGATAATTTTAAGATTTCAAATCAGCGCGACTTTTTTTTTAAATTTTAAATGCTGTTAACGAGTATACAAAGACATTCTGTAATATATTTTGGTATCAGCTTTGCACCCGTGCGAAGCCGGGGCGGGTCGCTAGTTATTATTAAAATCAAAATAACGTCGGTCCGTACGACAATTCACGTTGGTAGATTATTTCATCAAGTCCATTCCTAATCTACTGTATTCTTTCCAGACGTTGAGCGAGATCGGTCGCAAACTGGAGGAGATCACAGAGAACTCTGTGCTGACACTACATTTCCGCTTCAATAGTGATCTGACGTTGGAGATCGATGGAGTTATGCGCGGTGTCATAGCTACCATCCCGCGTCGATTTAATGATATATATCCATTCATTGATCTGTACGGACGGATCGTCCAGGTAAGATTAAAGACAATCCATAGTAGTAATCCCATCACCCTGCTCTTATCCCACTTATGTGGGGTCGGCACAACGTGCGTTCTTCCATTTCACTCTATCATCCAATCCATAGTTTTGTCATATCACTACATAGTATAAAGCAAAGTCGCTTTCCGCTTCCCGCGTCTGTATGTAATATGTATGTATGTTTGCTTATATCTTTAAAACTACACAACGGTTTTTGATGCGGCTTTTTTTAATAGATAGAGTGATTCAGGAGGAAGGTTTATATGTATAATAACATGCTACCCGTGCGAAGACGGGGCGGGTCGCTAGTAGATATATAAAACTCTGCTTTACTGACAGGTTGACATATCTTTATTTCTTTCTTTGATCTATTAAATTAACACACAGCCTAAACCAATGGTCCAAGAAACTTGTAATTAGGTGGTTGTATACCTACCGTGTGTAAGGGTAAAGGTATTCCCGAAATTCAACGATTAAAGAGATGCAGCGGGTGTTGAAGTCTGTTGGTAAATTCTTTTACGCGAACAAAGTTGAGCAAGTGGTTTTGACATGATGTCTGCACAAAACACTTACCTATGTCTTTTATTTTGTAAGTCAGTGTACTCTGCAGCTGGTGAAGTGGTTAGCACAAGCAAGTTTCGAGTAAGCATATAAAGTCAGTTTAGACACTTTTTTTTTTTTAATTTTTTAAACGTAAAAAAGGGCTTTGTCGCTTTGCGACCACACCGCCCAATCGGTACAACTTAACTAGGTTAACAAAAAAAAGAAAGAAAGAAAAAAAAATTGGTTTCTTTCCTGTCTAAGCACTTATTAGCTAGGAAATAAATTTTTTTGGCTTCATCAGACATTGGTGAAGCCAATATACTGTTACATCGGCCAACATTTAACATTGAACCAAACATAGTTCTTCTATCAACAGCATTCCGCACACATTCTATCAGAATATGTTGAACATCTTCTATACACTCGCAAACGTTACAATTATTCGATGGTACTTTTTTTATTAGAAAGGCAAATTTGTTGGATGAAAATTTAGACACATGTATTGAGTATTCGTTGCTTAACTTTGTTTCTATCACTTCTAGGTATCTATTCTACTGCATCCCCACGTGATCCTCGGCGGTACATCTCTGGACCTCCCCATGATTGAAGAAAACCACGAGGAGTTCCCCGAAGCTGACCTCGCTGATGAGGCCGACACTGACTCCGACGTTGACCCCGATGTTGACGCTGACGCTGACCTTTACGCCGAGCGCGAAGTTGACTTTGAGCCTAACGGGGATCTCACACCCTCTTCCGATGAACCAGACGATGACTACTATATGAACCAACAACAGATGCGATGCCGCGGAATTCTCTATAGCGATACTATAGATGACACAGATAACCTCGACGATGACGCGGATCAATCGGGCAATGTTGCCGATGACGACAACAGCAATCCGACCGATGATAGCAACCCGCTCGAAAGCCACGAGTTCACCGAAGTGGTTGAAGTGTACGAGCATTACGAGCCCTTGCCGGGACCCAGCAGCGCGCCCGATACCGTTCCCAACTTGAATGCTAACGATGCTAAGAATTCAGAGATCAAGGCGTCACAGCAGGAGCGCAGCGACTGGCCTGTTAAAGCCTCCATCCATCAAAGTCTTTTGCTGAACGACGACATCGAAGTCGCCGATAACGACTTGGCCGCTGAATCCCGCGGCTTGAAGAAGAGTCAATCCTCCCAGCTCTTCCCACCTCTGCAGGCTTCTGACCCTGATGAAACTGAATCTTGCTCCGGCACCAGCGGATCCAGCTCTGGCGACTCAATGATCAATCCGCTTAGTCTGGGTTCACACATTATGGACGACGACTCCGACGACAGTCCGGACGAGATCGAAGATGTTTGCGACACTAACATCCGTCACAACGATCAGTACCCGGAGGCTAACGAGATCGACTCCAACGAGGGCTATGACGCCAGTGACGACAACTTCGATAACGTGTTCATCGACGCGATGTTTCTGGAGACCAGCAACATGCCTGATTTAAACGAGGAGCAGTCGTTGTCTGTTGACGAATCGACTACTACCCGCCGCGACGACTACTGGGCCGATGGGCTGACTGTTGAGAACTTACACTATTTGAACGGTATAATCTGCTGGGATCAGCGCGTGACCGGCGCACGCGTCGAACATCGCGATTGGGTGTTCTACTCCGAGACTAACGGGAACTGCGAAGTGATGCATCTCGCTCTGAAGTTTTGGAACCAGATAGTAGCGCCATACTCTGATATGCGTGAGGTGGTCACCAGCGGGAATGTGCATTGCTTCTGCAGTGACTGCCACCCTGATGCTGATTCGCTGTACGCAGGTAAGCTATCATCTGTCAATATAATATGCAGTTTATACCTATCTTAAAGTCAAAGTTACAAGATATTTATTTCAATAAAATCACGTCATAGAAGCTATATAAAATTACGCTTGTTTCTTCTTTTAATGAGAATACTAAAACCAGAAAGCTATACAATTGTCTTTTTAAAGCTTTAATTTATAAAATTACTCTATAATTAATGGTGATAATGAGATGGCACTAGACCAAGAAAAGTAAAAGGCAAAATAGGTTTTTTTTTTACATCAAAGCGACATAATTTGCATCGCAACTGTTTCGCATGGGTGTAATATTATATCGGTTAACCTAGCTAACCTTATCTTTTTATTAAAAGGATGGGTTCGCATCGAGCGCGCCAAAGCGACCGAAGTGGCATGCAGCCAGCCAGTGCGCATGTACTGGCACGTTGTGCGAGCCACCATCACCTCTGCGCTTGCGCTAACCGACGTCGCTGCACTGGACATGCGCCGTCCGCGTCACTTTTGCGCCCATCCCTCCACCTCGCCGGCCTGCGCTGATACGTAAGTTATTATCTTATCAGTCATCTGACACTAGAATCCGCCCGAGGCTTCTCTCACGTGGTATCTAAATAAAAAATAGCCTATGTACTATACCAGGACGTCCTATGTACTATGCTCTGACTTTGGTGGACCTCTGGCGTATTTATATAATGAATTTCCGGATTAATGCTAACTACTGAAAAATGTTGGCATGTGGCAAATGTAATGTTTGGACGTGCCTCCGGTTAACCCCTTTCAACATCTTCGAGGATTGAGTGCCTGGAGATGTGAGAGGATGTCTACCATACTTGGGGTTTACAGTCGTGATTCAATTTTTTTTTAATAAAACACGTTAATTTGTAAAAATTATAATATATATTTTAATATTTTCAGGTGGATCGATGAAGAAGGCAAGCCTCATCAAGCTGCTTTAGCTTTGGATGTAGATATCGGGTAAGACATTACTTTCTCGTATATATTTTATACTAGTTTCCGCTTGCGTCTTCGCTGACTTATTATGGTGGCAGTAAACTGTGTTGTTGATGAAAACGAACAAGGGAACTCAGTTGGGCCAGCTTATAGTTACCATTACATACAAATATTTACATACATTTTAACCTAAAAAATTCGATTTTTTATGTTTATTTAAAAAAATCTATTGGGTAGAGAATATACCAAAATTAGTCCCATTTTAATTGCATTTATATAGGACTAGCGACCCGCCCCGTCTTCGCACGGGTAGCATGTTATTATACATATAAACCTTCCTCCTGAATCACTCTATCTATTAAAAAAAACCGCATCAAAATCCGTTGTGTAGTTTTAAAGATATAATCAAACATACATACATACATACATACAGACGCGGGAAGCGGAAAGCGACTTTGCTTTATACTATGTAGTGATTGATACTTCAAAACGTTTTTGCCGGTTTCTTGTTGTTGTTCATAGTTGTTAAAACGAAATGATTAATGTAAACCTTTATTTCCAAAGCGGACAAGATGCTGAGAGCGACCGCCTGATCGCTTACTGGATATACCTGAAGTCGCACGCCTCTATGATGCAAGATGCTGTCGAGGACATCGAGGACACCGTCGAAGACGCGGTAGACGACATACTCGAAGATGCCATGGATGACATGGTCGAGACTATACTAGACGATAACATGGACGAAGTCTTCGGCAATGCAGCCGTCGCTCAGATGGACGAAGCTCTTGACTTAGATGAAGATGACCCGGAACCGGAGTCCGCACAGACGGAATCCGACGATTAAACCGACAACTCCTGATAAGTCTACACAAGACTCGAAAACTTTATTGCCGATCAACCAGGTACTGAATAACGAAAAATTATGATATTTTTATTTTATGATATGACGTTATACCGATAAATTTCAGTTACCCATATATCTTGATAGCTAACTCAAAATTTTGATTACTGTAAAGTGCGCTATCGTAACACCAAACGGTAAAATATCGGTAGTAACCTCTATCGGATAATGGTATCGTTTTGTCATTACGGTATTGATATCGTATACCTCAGTCCCTGCGATCAGCTCGTTTGTTTATAAACAAACACTAAATATTGCGGACAAAATAATGAGTCTAACGAAATCCGCGCAAAAATTAATCGCCAGTCAATATTCCGTCAGGTTAGCTACTAAATGGCCTGATAATATGTTTGAGAACTCAATCATAATATAAAGAGTCAGCGAATAATTAACAAAAATGGTCTTCAGCTCTTATCAATCGAAGAGGATAGACATCACTGATGAGTTTTAACTCATAGGATAGAAACAGGAATCTTGACTGATTATTGAAATTTTAATTAAGATATTCGTAAGGGCGTAGCCAGACTATGGTAACTGATATGCCTCTTAAGGCTGGACTAACTTTTTTTTGCTGGATATTGGAATTAAATGACTAATACGCCCGACCTTTGACTAATATAATAATAATCGACTATTTAATGAATCTACCAGAAATAAGTGTTTTTAATCATAATTGTAAGACGTAGTCTGTAGTTTTAAAAGGAAATGTAACCTTTACTTCAACACTTTCATATCTATGCGACAATCGAAGTCAGATCTGTGGACATCATTATTAATATCTCTGAAATTCTGAATGCAATTTGTGTTTTAATAACTTCTTTCTTACTTTGAGCCCGTAGACTCCGGCTCGCTATTATTATCAATCAAGCAAATAATAAGTAGAAAGTTATTAACATTACATAATAAAGTTTTATTATATGGTACGCAAATATGTGTTAGAATTACATTTTAAAAATATGTTGATAATCGAAGTAGTATTTGTAGTTCTAGTTTACTGATCTCACTGTCTGTCTCTTGACTCTTTTATAGGATTGGTTAAAGGAATGATAATTATTCGAATTTCTTTCGGAATGGATACAAATTGACAGGTATTTCAGATTTCAAAGTATTCTAATGAAGTTTTAATATTGATGTTTTAAATAATCATGTAGTTTTGAGTGATAAAAATCACTGTTACTTCCACAATGGTCAAAGGTTGGTTTATGATATTCAACAAGGAATGCACGATTATTAGCATTCCCCTATACCTCTATACAACTTCTATAAGATAAGTCGTAGATATTATACTTATACTAATAAATTAATATTGATATTGTTGTAGGACACAAGAAAGTTGTGTCTAAAATATTTATTCTAATAGATATCTTTTAGGCCATTTAAGGCTGGCGCGGACCGCAGCACAAGATAAAAAAAAACATCTCTCATAATTTCTTATAACTTAGAAATATGTATGCAAGTTCATGATTGCTATGAGATGTAAAACAAACAATAGTGTGGTGCAGTGGCTATCGGTCTTTATCTGGTAAATCCTAGTCACTAAATTTATTTATTTTAAGGTTTACCTAACCTATATAGGTACTCAACACGATATTTATTTTATAAGTTGATTTTGATCTCGGTAATTTTAAAAATAATATGTTGCAGCTATATTAAGTTTATAATTTATGGAGAATTATGTAATAATTTAATTTAGCCTGATTGTAGAGGTTTAAACATTAATTAATTCATTGTATTAATACACCGATAATAGGATGGCACGTTTTATCCTAAGCCAAAAAAGTATTATTTGTTAGTGAATACATTTTAAATCATAATCAGTAAGAATTATAGGGTTACCGTAAACCAATTTTGTAATAATATTATTCCTAATTAAATGTCGGTCTGACCTTTTCGGAACAAGCTTTTCTAAATTTATATCAAACTTGAATGAACGTAACAGCGAAAAATTCAACGCGATAATGTAAAAGAATTGTCGTAATTGACATTAAATACGTATACTTTCTAGATTTTTGTCCGCATGTAATCTAAAATTAATTGTAAAACAAGAAAGAGGATGCTTAAAAAATGATAAACAAA
This sequence comes from Hydriomena furcata, assembly GCA_912999785.1. Classification (NCBI taxonomy): domain Eukaryota; kingdom Metazoa; phylum Arthropoda; class Insecta; order Lepidoptera; family Geometridae; genus Hydriomena; species Hydriomena furcata. Next base: position 11,670,214 of record OU538821.1, read on the forward strand.
CGTTTATGTTTTGTTTGGCTGCGTCTCTGACTACCCTGAGGCATCTACAAGCATGTACCATGCTTGGGAAGTGACCCACATTCCATTCTGTATGTATTAATATGCATGCAAGTCGATGCGCTAGAAATAAACTTACGTGTTTCTTATTTTATGAGAAGTCAAACATGAAAAACTGGTTCTGACATCATTTCAATCATCTGCATGTAAAATGAAGAGCAACTAGATAACATGTCAAGGGAATTTTAAGTTATTGAACCCACCACAATACTTGCTCGGAGTAAAGAATGGATTTATAAAAGCTTTTTAATATGATTGTAGATGTCCTGGAGTGATGGACCATTATTAATTATTAGCTTCCAAATGCTAATCCTGGTTACGTACGATGTTGATTCCAAATCTCATTAAAATCGATCAAGCTTTTGTGGCGATACTGAAACACAAACATCCTCGCAAATTTTCGCATTTTATTGATATTTACGATTCTATTTTTCATATCCTCTTTCTTGTTAGTCCATACGATACTATTTAAATTATAAGTCAGTGTTTGAATTGGTGTTGTGAAATAGAATGTCTTATTACTCAATCAATTTGTCGGTGTACGATCCATAATAATTTGTAATTGTTACAGTATAGGTATGTAGTATGTCCAAGAAGATGTTTCTTCTTTAGCAGCTTGGCAATTGGTAACTACTATTATCTTGAGATCTACAGTATTAAACTCAGATTTATTCATATTAATATTAAATGTTCCATTCCAAGTATTGTAATATCTACTTCATAGTAAATGTATTCTTGACTCGGTAACTAAAATTCTTGCATACAGTTTTTTAATTGTTTTAAGTTGTATATGAAGTTATTTTTGATATTTCATATTTAAAACAATTTATTTAATCTCAATTTTTAATATATAATTAATCTATTGTGTAACTGATAAGAACATGTCTCTTGTGTTTCAGTAATTCCGTTTATTTGACAACTGCTAGGGTGCGTGTCCACTGATGCGGAGCAAGGCGGAGCGGAGCGAACCGTAAATTAACCATTCATAGTGCTCGAAATAATTGATTCAAAAATTTCGATTACTATGATTGGTCAGTTGACGGCCGCTCCGCTCCACTCCGCCCAGCTCCGCGACATTGGAAATGCACCCCAATTCTGAAACTAAAATAGGCTTAGTAATTCGGTCAGCCATCGTCATTTTCTACTGCTTATAAATAACATTACATTCAAAAAATCAAATCCCCCGACCCTCCCGATGAGAATTGGAAAAATTGGAAAATTCTTAATATCTGAAAAAACTATGGGGTTTTTGATAATGAGACAGGACAACCGACTGACTGGTCAGCTAGTGTCAAAAAAAAGTAAACATACCGAGATAACCATAATCTATCACTAACCCGAAATTGCTAACCGAAATACAGAAGTCAATAATTCAGCATACCTACTCTGTATGTGTATTATTGAGACTAAAGAAACATGTCGAGATAATTTCCTATGTATGTATTATGTTTATTGTAAGCTCTCGTACTATCATATATATAGTATATTCTGTATAATCTCTATCAAAAATAAATATACGAAAAAAAAATGTTGTTTTCATTTATTCACCCAACCTTTATAATTATGTTTCTAGTGCAAAAACGCAAACTGCTCAATTTATAGTGAATTAGGTAATCAATCAGGTTGAAAATCAAACTCAATATCTAAACATTATTTTATTTGTATTCCATCGATTTACAACAACACAATCGTATCCAAAATGTTCATTTAGAATGTTAGAAATGTTCCTATAGCATTAAAGTTATAATAACACTTCATTTTTATCCTCTTAACGTGATATTCGATACAGTATAGATTTAGATAAAATTTATATAACAGTGCTGTAAAACCATAATAAAATGTATTAATAGTAATGATCTAAATTATAAATAATTGATTCAAATAATACATTAGCGACGCACTGCCACTGCGGTTTTGACTGCGGCCGGCAAATATTAAAATATATCTCCTCGACCTCATAAGGCCCACAGTTCTTTTTAAAGTTCTCAACAGACATGGCCGTTCCGGCCCAGCCCATTTTCCAGCTTTGTACTCATTAACGCCCAACGGTCCTTTACAGAGGACCTGAAAACTACATGTTTATTCATTGAGCTTAATGTACTACGTACTAGAGGAGCTATCCAAGCCAAATAAATTGCTCAATTTTCAATTATTAAATCCAAAGTCCGCTTGCAGCGTAAAATAAATATTTATATGGCTAAACGACACATTGAAACGTAAAGCGCTGACCGCTGAATGGCTTAAGTTACTTTCAATCAAAAAGGTCGTAAGCGCCACGATAAACACGTTCGCGCGTCACAGGCGTTAGACTCAGACTGAGTCCACTGTGGTCCAGGGACCGCAAGGCGCACCGCAAATTATTACTTTGTGGTGTCATTCACCTCTAGTACGTAGTACATTAAGCTCAATGTGTTTATTACTTTTTTTTACATTTAAATTCTGTTCTTTTTCCCTGGTTGCTGTGACTGATTGTCACAATTCTGCCAATGTCCGTGTCATTTTTACATTTCGCGGGAAGTTAGAATCGTATCAATGCATTTCTGAACGAAGGAGAAGAACGAAGAACTAAGGATTTTCAATGGATCTGTCATTGGTCAAATCAAGTGGCACCTGTCATTTGAAGGAAATTTGTGAAATAATGGGATGACACTGGCATTCGCTGGGCCGGAGCCACTACTTTTGTGTGGTCCTTAAAAGGACCACTGGGTCGTAAATCGTAATGACAAGTGGACGATTAGCAGCCCTGGGCTTTACAAGGATCTAGGAAAGACTGAATTGTAAAAGCAGTTTTTATTTAACTGTTATGTGCCGTATGCCGTATCACATTGCGAGATGACGTTTTCACTAGGCGACATAATAGTATCTTACTTACTTCGACCCTACCATCAAAAATAATGTTTTTCAAGATTTTATTCCACTACTTTGTTGAGTGAGCTAAGCTGCGGAAAGACGGACACACCGAAAAATGGGAAATAATGGGATGACACTGGCATTCGCTGGGCCGGAGCCACTACTTTTGTGTGGTCCTTAAAAGGACCACTGGGTCGTAAATCGTAATGACAAGTGGACGATTAGCAGCCCTGGGCTTTACAAGGATCTAGGAAAGACTGAATTGTAAAAGCAGTTTTTATTTAACTGTTATGTGCCGTATGCCGTATCACATTGCGAGATGACGTTTTCACTAGGCGACATAATAGTATCTTACTTACTTCAACCCTACCATCAAAAATAATGTTTTTCAAGATTTTATTCCACTACTTTGTTGAGTGAGCTAAGCTGCGGAAAGACGGACACACCGAAAAATTAGGCTGGGAATAGACGTCCGATTTTTTCATCCAACAGTCCGATCCGATAGATCAGACAATCGGAAGCAAAATCGGACGTCTATTCCCAGCCTAAAGGTACCTTTATTTAACGGTATGACGTCACCGAAATTATCCGATCCGGTTACCATTACCACAATAATTATTTCAATGCCTAAAAATAACCTAAAAGAAACTTTCTGGTAGACTCGAAACCCTAAAAACGGCTCCACTTATATATTTATTTTGTTCTGTTTTTAGGGTTCCGAACCCAATGGGTAAAAACGGGACCCTATTACTAAGACTTCGCTGTCCGTCTGTCTGTCACAGGGCTGTATCTCATGAACCGTTATAGCTAGACAGTTGAAATTTTCACAGATTATGTATTACTGTTGCCTCTATAACAACAAATAGGTACTAAAAACAGAATAAAATTAATATTTATGTAGGGCTCCCAAGCTCCCATACAACAAACGTGATTTTTTTGCCGTTTTTCATAGATGGTACGGAACCTTTTGTGCGCGAGGAGACTTGCACTTGGCCGGTTTTTTAGTAATTGTTGATAGTGGCAACATAAATTTATACTTAAAACTGAAAAAAATTCAACTCACGCTCACGCACGTTTCATGAGATACAGCATGTGACATTGTGACAGAGGGTATGGAAATGGAACCCCAACCCAACCGCAACCCAAAATTACACTTTACTAAAATGTCAAAAATAAAATTGTGACGACACGACACAAGTATAATAGGGTTGTGGACATGGACATTATTGGACAATTGGACATGCCTATAGTGATAGTGCCCACCAAAGCCCACGTGCCCAAAGAGCATATAAGTGCACGTGCCCACCAAAGAGCATCTATGTAGGTGTAGGTGCCCACAAAATCCCACAATGCCCCAGTGGCCCAAAAAGCATATAAGTAGGTACCTATATATTTAAATGCAGTGGCCCACACAAAGAGCATGTAGGGGCCCACACCACACACAGAGCATTCATGTAGGCCTTGTAGCCTTGTAGGCCCACAGCAATGGCCCACACCACAGACCACAAGGCCCACAACGGTGGCTTCACCACCGCCCTCCGCGCATGCGCGTGCGTGCGGGTTTCGGGAGATATCGATCTCCAGGACTCGGAAACTCGGAACAAAGAGCATCACTACATTTCCCAGACAGAATAATTTTCATAGCCAGGAAATCCTGGAATTCGTGATCGTTTTATTAAAAAAAACACCAATTTTATTTTGCGAAGTGATTTCTTGAACAAGATTTACTATGTCTTGGTTATTCGGTTCAAAATCTCCCCAGCCGCCACTCGAGATTCCTAGTGGCGATGGCGGTGGTGGAGCATCGGGCGGCAGGTCGGAAAAGATGGAACTAGAAGATTCAAGTGCCCTCGAGAGAGCTGCTCAAGCATCCAAAGAGCTGGAAACATCAAGTAAGCAGTAGGTACACTGCGCGGTATTGCGTCCGCATTACCTTACACCCTATCTTAAACCACTAAACATAGTTATTTGTTTAATAAAATCGTTATATGAAACACGCCCACTTGTAACTTGCTGGGTATTTTGGTAAGGTAGGTTTGGTACTTTTGTACCCTACATAATTACCAAAACTACTCTACCAAGAATATGAAAATGTAACTTTTTTTATTCTATTAGTACAAACAATATAATCAATCAACCAAAAAAATAGGATGACAAGAATAAAAAGAAAACATGTAAAAAAGGCCTTACTGTAGTTAGTACTGTTTGGTAAAGAAAGTGGTTAATCAATTCAGGACTAGCTCTGGAACTCGGTATACTGCAAGAAACCACCAAGCAGCAAGAGCAGATGGCAAAAATCAAGGAAATGGAAGCTGCCATTGAACAATCCAAAATTAAACAGAAGAAAATAGACCATGAAGAGAAGCGTAAAACCTTACAGGTTGGTACTTTTAACCTCTAAAAAGAGTATTTATGTCGTATATTAATAAGTATATTATGTCCATAAAATCATAGGCACAAAACAACTCAACCAATTTCAAAGCTGCTTGTTTTATTCAGAAGCTGGAGTTTCAGATATGTTTCTTAGTTGTTTCCAATATATTCTGGTTCAAGAAAAAATTCCGAGGGTTTTAAGTTTTGCTAAAATAAACTTGTCAGTAACTGATAATGTTACAATTTGTTTTGAATTGTTTGGATTTTTTATTTATTCATTTCAAACATACAAAAATACAAATGTTTCCTCTTCTTATTACTAGTATAGACAACAGTTTATTACTCCGCGACCATGGTTATTGTAACATAGCCGAAACGTTGGGAAAGTAAATTAAAGGTAATTACGTGATAAAGACCCGTGTCAAAATCTATAGTTAAGTTTATTACTTGTACTATCAGGGAAACTTATTGTATGCCATGCATGTTAAATTTTGTTGTATATTTGCAGTAATATGACAGATAAAGATTCGTCAGTTTGTGCTTTTTCAGGTTGTTATTATTATACAACTAAATTGTGATGACACCTAAAGATATCTTTAAATTTATCGTTAAGCATTGTACGTTGAGGCTGTAGAGCTTGAACTACTTTCTTAATGTTGTTTGTTTGTTTACTATAGTTTGACTGGCCTTACAGCCTTCTTTGCTGTAGGTTGTGGGTTCTGTCCCCACTCAGACAAATATTTGTGGGATGAATATAGATGTTTGTAACAAAAAAGTATACTTATATAAGTATTTTATTAGTTATCTAGTTCCCATAGTACAAGTTAGTTAGCTACATAGGTTAGGGCTAGACCGCACTGTGTTAAAAGTCCACCAATATTTATTTTGTTGATCAGGAAACAACAAAACAGCTTCAGTTGAGGGCCTATTACAAAGATCAGCTCACCAAGAAGAGACACGAAGAACAACTGGTGCAACAGCAGCAGTCACAAGAGGAAATTTCGAAAAAGTTAGAATTTTTCTTAATTAGTATTAAAATGATAAAGTTTTAATGATTATTAGTCTCAACATTCAATGAACTTAGTTTACTTGAATCATACAAAGTACTCTTTATTAAGTGATGGTTTCCCAGAGCGGTAGGCAGAGATCACGGCTTTCCACTTGCCATGATCCTGACATACTTGTTTTGCTTCATTCACTCTCATCACATTCATCATGAATACTCGTTTTTGTGTTTCACAGACAAGAAGAAAGCTTGGCCAAGCAGGAAGCATTGCGTCATGCTACGATAGAGCACGAGATGGATAAGATGAAGGGGATTGAGGCCGAGGCGAAGGCCCGCATGATAGTATGTTAATGATTTTATAGCAAATTTTTTTACACCTTGATTACATTATTGTAGTTTTAGTAAGGATCCCTAATATTTCTAATAATAAATAGAGCCTATGTTACGTTGAAATCAGTTTTAGAGTTTATTCATTACAAACATACAAAAACACAAATGTTTCCTCTTCATAATATTAGTACAGACATCTGGTTTATTACTTGTACCATCAGGGAAACTTATGCCATGCATGTTAAATTTTGTTGTATATTTGCAGTAATATGACTGATATAGATTCGTCAGTATGTGCTTGTTCGAGTTGTTATTATTATACGACTAAATTGAAATGACACCTAAAGTAATCTTTAAATTTATCGCTAAGCCTTGTTCGTTGAGGCTGCAGAGCTTGAACTACTCTTCTTAATGTGGTTTGTTTGTGTACTATAGTTTGACTGGCCTTACAACTCAGTTGGTAGTAACTCTGCTTTTTGCGCTGTAGGTTGTAGATTCGACTCCACTCAGAACAAATATTTGTGTGATGAATATAGATGTTTATAACATAGATGTTTGTACTATGTCAGGGTGTTATAATGTATTTTGTGTAAGTATTAACAACTAAAAATCAGTTATCTAGTTCCCATAGTACAAGCTAGTTAGCTACATAGTTTGGGACTAGACGGCGCTGTTTGAAATGTCCACCAATATTTATTTAATATTTTGTTTTGTTGATCAGGAAGAAACAAAACAGATTCAGATGAGGGCCCAGTTCAAAGATCAGCTCGCTAAGAAGAGATACGAAGAACAACTGGTGCAACAGCAGCGATCACAAGAGAAAATTTTGAGAAAGTTAGAACAATTTTAATTTATATTAAAATGATAAAGTTTTAATGATTTATTAGTCTTAACACTTACTGAACTTAGTTTACTTGGATCATACAAAGTACTCATATTTATATACAGTCGTGGTCAACTAATTAGGGACATGCAAGATAGTGAAGAACAATAACCGGTTATGTACATACAAATATAAAACCCTATTGATTTCTCAGTAACTATTATTTGCATAATTTGGTCCGATTATTATGCTTTAAATGGCTGTAAATAAAAGAATAAATAAATAGAAAAAAGTATTTAATATCAAAGGTTGAACATGTATTCAATTTTAAGGTATAATTCTGTAGCTGGACATTTAATTAAGGACAGTAAACTATAATGAAAAATAGAGTTAAACAAAACTAATAATCTGCAGTATTATAATATCTTTAACAGCTCCATTTTATTACGTGTAAAATCAGTACCCAGTAGCAAAACCTTTGTTAGTAATTACCGCTTGACACCGATGTGGCATAGACATTATCAGTTTCTGGCATGTTTCGACAGGAATGTTTGCCCATGCCTCACAAAAAGCTTCATTAAGTTCATCTAAAGTTGTGGTACGATAAGTGGCTACTTTTTTCTTGATTTCGTGCCAAAGGTGCTCGATTGGGTTAAGGTCCGGGCTATTTGCTGGCCAATCTAGCACCGATACTGACTGACTGGTAAGAAACGACTTGACTGAACGGGCGGTATGTTTCGGGTCGTTATCATGCTGAAACGTCCATATAGGGATAATAGGGAGATGCTCCTCAGCATAGGGAAGCATCGTTTCCTCCAATATTGCCTTGTATTGATGTTGGTCTAAGTTACCCTGAACTTTCCTCACAGGTCCCACGTCCAGAAAATGAACCCCACATTTTAATGTTTCCACCGCCATGTTTCACCTGCTTTTTTGTGAATCTTGGATTCATTTCCGCTTTTACTAGACGCCGTACGTATTGCCTGAAGATATATATATCTGAAGAAATCAAATTAACCTTGGTCTCGTCAGAGAATAATACATGTTGCCATTGGGCGTAGGTCCAATGTCCATATTTACTTGCAAACGCCAAACGAGCATTTCTATGTTCTTTCTTCAACAACGGTACTTTGCGAGCCACTCTTCCGAACAACCCTGCTTCTACCAGACGTCGTCGAACGGTCCTCGCTGAGACACCAGCTCTTTCGTCTGTCCCAAACACTTCGTGTTTAATTAAAATAGAGCCTAGAAACGGATCTTTCTTAGCTAACCTGGTTATCATTCTATCTTCTTGCGGAGTTGTTTTTCTCGATCTTTTTGTTCTGGGCACATTTAAATCTGTGTTATTGCGTCTGACATGTTGCACTGCATTGTATACCATAGTTTTTGAACAATTTAAATGTTCTGCTATCCTTCGGTATGGCCAACCATGCTCGACAACAAACTTCATGATAATTTTTCGTAGTGTTGGATCGCAACTTTTATTTTTACCCATTTTTCTTCAAAATATTTTTCAAAACTTAAAATAAATATCGGGATTGCCGCCAAAACTACCACGAAACAATAAGAGAAGAAGTAAAAAAGTATTGAGATTCAAATTTTGAAAATAGAACGCAATATCTCAGTGTCCCTAATTAAATGGCCAGCCAGCATTATTTGAACAAATAGCACTACGATAATCTATCAGCTATACTGTAAAGAGGTTTAATGTTTAAGAAGTTGTTATTGTTTGTATAATCGGGCACATAAATGACTAATTATACTTACATGTAAGAGATATGGAATATGGTTTAGACTCGTTGGAAAATAAAAAATAAATTCACAATTCGGTTTAACCAAAGAGTGTCCCTAATTAGTTGACCACGACTGTATACTCTTTATTAAGTGATCGTTTCCCAGAGGGGTAGGCAGAGATCACGGTTTTCCACTTGCTACGATCCTGACATACTTCTTTTGCTTCATTCACTCTCATCACATTCCTCATGAATGCTCGTTTTTGTGTTTCACAGACAAGAAGAAAGCTTGGCGAAGCAGGAGGCTCTGCGCCGTGCTACGATGGAGCACGAGATTGAGCTCCGTGAGATGCATAAGCTGAAGGCGATCGAGGCCGAGGCGATGGCCCGCGCGATGGTGTGTTAATGATTTTATAGCAATTTTATTTACACTTTGGGTATACATTATTGTAGTTTCAGGGGGGATCTCTTAATTTTTTCTAGTAATAAATATAGCCTTACTCAGTGATAATATAGAATTCTTATGGTGAAAGAATTTTTGAAACCGGCATAATAGTTATAGAGTTTTTTCGTTACAAACATACAAAAATTCAAATGTTTCCTCTTCATAATATTAGTACCGACAACTGGTTTATTACTTGTACCATCAAAAAACTTATTGTATGCCATGCATGTTAAATTTTGTTGTATATTTGCAGTAATATTACTGATAGATTCGTCAGTATGTGCTTGTTCGAGTTGTTATTATTATACGACAAAATTGAGGTGACACCTAAAGATATCTTTAAATTCATCGCTAAACCTTGTATGTTAAGGCTGCAGAGCTTGAACTTGTGGTTTGTTTGTGTACTATAGTTTGACTGGCCTTACAACTCAGTTGGTAGTAACTCTGCCTTTTGCGTTGTAGGTTGTAGGTTCGACTCCACTTGGAACAAATATTTGTGTGATGAATGTAGATGTTTGCACTGTGTTTTAATGTATCTTGTGTATGTATTAACAAAAAAAATGTATATATAAGTATTTTCTCAGTTATCTAGTTTCCATAGCACAAGCTAATTAGCTACATAGCTGTTTAAAGTGTCACCAATATTTATTTATTTGATATTTTGTTTTGTTGATCAGGAAGAAACAAAACAATATCAGATGAGGGCCCAGTTCAAAGATCAGCTCGCTAAGAAGAGATATGAAGAACAACTGGTGCAACAGCAGCGATCACAAGAGGAAATTTTGAAAAAGTTAGAACACTTATAATTAAGCTTTGTAATAAGCTGTGTTGGCCGAGTGGGCTCTCATTTCGAAGGTCGTGGGTTCGAATCCTAATGTGCATCAATGGATTTTTCTGTTCAAAAAATTTATATGCGTATCAAGACGGTGAATTCTTTCACAACATCGTGAGAAAACCAGTTAGTATTCTTATAAGCGGCGATGGTCTTTCAACCTGTCACGTATGGAATGCTAACTCTGCAAAATGTGGGCATGTGCCAAATATAATGTTTGGACGTGCCTCTGACTACCCCCACTAGACATCTTCAAAGGATCTAAGCGCCTGTGATCGAGATATTTCTACCGTACTTGAGGATTACAGTTGTGACCCCATTTTAAAAAAAAATTATATATGTTAATTACTAGCCGACCCGTGACAGACGTTGTCCTGTTAAATTTCAATAATCGAAATGAAAAGACTGAATGTTTTTAGTCTGTATTGTCAGATTTCTTGCACACCAGCGCCATCTACACCAAAATCATCCCTTTTTAGTTTTTTTTTCATTTAAGGGGATGTTTTTCATATTTTAAAGTAGTCTATATTTTATTCGGGCTTTATATCTACATCTACAGCAAATTTCAACTAAATCCGTTTTGTCGTTTCGGCCTGATTGTGGCAGAAACATACATACAAACTCACAAACCTTCGCATTTATAATATTATTAGGATTAAGATTAGGATTATTAAAATGGTAAAGTTTTAATGAGTATTAGTCGCAACACTCAATGAACTTAGTTTAGTTGGATCATAAAAAGTACTCTTTATTATGTGATAGTTTCCCAGAGGGGTAGGCAGAGATCACGGCTTTCCACTTGCTACGATCCTTGCATACTTCTTTTGCTTCATTCACTCTCATCACATTCCTCATGAATGCTCGTTTTTGTGTTTCACAGACAAGAAGAAAGCTTGGCGAAGCAGGAGGCTCTGCGCCGTGCTACGATGGAGCACGAGATTGAGCTCCGTGAGATGCATAAGCTGAAGGCGATCGAGGCCGAGGCGATGGCCCGCGCGATGGTGTGTTAATGATTTTATAGCAAACTAGCCGAGCCGTGACAGACTTTGTCCTGCCCAAATTTCAACAATCGCATAGAAAAAAACACTCAGGAAACTTCAAGATTTTTCCTATAAATCTTGTCCTTATAAAATATTTAACGAATTTTGGTGCGTATCATTTAAGTAGTCAAATTGATGTCAGATTGTTTTGATAAAATACATTTTTAATACCGAACTTAGTAGGATTCAACTTTTTTGGTAGAATGCGTTGCTATTACAACCCCAATGTATTCGGTCTGAGATGTCTATTTCTTTGCACATCAGCGCCATCTATACCAAAATCATCCTTTTTGCATTTTTTTATCATATAAGAGTTGTTTTTTAGATCAGTTAGAATAACTTATTCTGATTTTTTATCTACATACTACAGAAAATTTCATCTAAATCAGTTTGGTTAAGGTTTGAGTTATAGGAGTTTACATTATTTGATGTTGACTGTTTGAAATGTCCGCCAATATTTATTTATTTGCTATTTTGTTTTGTTGATCAGGAAGAAACAAAACAGCATCAGATGAGGGCCCAGTTCAAAGATCAGCTCGCTAAGAAGAGATACGAAGAACAACTGGTGCAACAGCAGCGATCACAAGAGGAAATTTTGAAAAAGTTAGAATACTTCATAATTTTTGTAGTGTTTGCAATAAACATGATAAGTATCTACCCAAGTAGATATCGATTTGCTGTCTCATGGGTACAAGAGGTTAAGGTTATGAATCTGCCAGTGTCAATGACAAGCAGCTGTCAATGTCGGTCAACTGTCAATGTCGAACGGACGGGCTGGACCACGGAACTTGGTGATCTTGGCTCCGGGCATTGGACGCGGGATAACGGCAGGCACTGAGGCGCGGTTTAAGATATAAGCTGAAGGCAGATAAAGTATAATCTTGTGCACACACACCTTGAGGTGTAGGCAGAGATCACGGCTTTCCACTTGCTACGATCCTGACATACTTCTTTTGCTTCATTCACTCTCATCAAATAAATCTTCAGTCCTCATGAATGCTCGTTTTTGTGTTTTACAGGCAAGAAGAAAGCTTGGCGAAGCAGGAGGCTTTGCGCCGAGCTACGATAGATCACGAGATGGAGCTCCGTGTGATGAATAAGCTGAAGGCGATCGAGGTATGTTAATGATCTTATAGCAATTTTTTTTACACCTTGGGTTATACATTATTGTAGTTTCAGGAGGGATCCCTAATTTTTTCTAGTAATAAATAGAGCTTAATATGTAGAATTCTTATGTTGAAATCGGCATAATAGTTTTAGAGTTTATTCATCACAAACATACAAAAACACAAATGTTTCCTCTTTATAATATTAGTATAGACGACTGGTTTATTTCTTGTACCATCAGGGAAACTTATTGTATGCCATGCATATAAAATTGTTTATTTGCAGTAATATGACAGATAAAGCTTTGTCAGTATGTGCTTGTTCGAGTTGTTATTATTATACAACTAAATTGAGATGACACCTAAAGATATCTTTAAATTTATCGCTAAGCCTTGTACGTTAAGGCTGCAGAGCTTGAACTACTCTTCTTAATGTGGTTTGTTTGTGTACTATAGTTTGACTGGCCTTACAACTCGGTTGGTAGTATCTCTGCATTTTGCGCTGTAGGTTGTAGGTTCGACTCCACTCGAAACACACCACCAATATTTATTTATTTGCTATTTTGTTTTGTTGATCAGGAAGAAACAAAACAATATCAGATGAGGGCCCAGTACAAAGATCAGCTCGCTAAGAAGAGATACGAAGAACAACTGGTGCAACAGCAGCGATCACAAGAGGAAATATTGAAAAAGTTAGAACACTTTTTAATGAAAATTAAAATGATAAAGTTTTGATGATTATTAGTCTCAACACTCAATGAACTTAGTTTAGTTGGATCATAAAAAGTACTCTTTATTAAGTGATAGTTTCCCAGAGGTGTAGGCAGAGATCACGGCTTTCCACTTGCTATGATCCTGACATACTTCTTTTGCTTCATTCACTCTCATCACATTCCTCATGAATGCTCGTTTTTGTGTTTCACAGACAAGAAGAAAGCTTGGCGAAGCAGGAGGCTCTGCGCCGTGCTACGATGGAGCACGAGATTGAGCTCCGTGAGATGCATAAGCTGAAGGCGATCGAGGCCGAGGCGATGGCCCGCGCGATGGTGTGTTAATGATTTTATAGCAATTTTATTTACACTTTGGGTATACATTATTGTAGTTTCAGGGGGATCTCTAATTTTTTCTAGTAATAAATATAGCCTTACTCAGTGATAATATAGAATTCTTATGGTGAAAGAATTTTTGAAACCGGCATAATAGTTAGAGTTTATTTGTTATAAACATACAAAAATACAAATGTTTCCTCTTCATAATATTAGTACAGACGACTGGTTTATTACTTGTACCATCAGGAAAACTTATTGTATGCCATGCATGTTAAATTTTGTTGTATATTTGCAGTAATAATAATATAATAATAATTATTATTATTTATTCTTCTTCTAACTTAAGAGCTGTGCTCTTGTCGGTGTAATTGATGCAGCTCTCTCCATCTATTTCTCTCCAGTGCCGTCTCTTTAACTTCCTTATACGACACGACAGCTATTTTCTCCTTTATCTGGCTCATGTAGCTTATTCGTGGCCTTCCTCTTCCTCTCTTCCCTTCAATCTTCCCTTCCATTATAGTCTTTATAAAACTGTCGTGCCGTATAAGGTGGCCAACCATCTTCCCTCTTCTGTTCTCAATCGTTGTTAATAGGATCCTTTTTTCCTGTATTCTACGTAAAACCTCTATATTTGTAATTTTTTCTGTCCAGCTTATCCTTTCCATCCTTCTCCAGCACCACATTTCGAAAGTTATTATTACCGGTATCATAATTAAAAACTCGGTATACAATATTTATGTTAGATTGTTAATAAAGGCTATTATTATATTTGCAGTAATATGACTGATAAAGATTCGTCAGTATGTGCTTGTTCGAGTTGTTATTATTATACGACAAAATTGAGGTGACACCTAAATATATCTTTAAATTTATCGTTAAGTTTTGTATGTTGAGGCTGCGTTAGTGTGGTTAGTTGTGATGAATATATAGATGTCCAGTTCCCATAATACAAGCTAGCTAGCTACATAGTTTGGGACTAGACGGCGCTGTTTGAAATGTCCACCAATATTTATTTATTTTTTTGTTTTCCTTGATCAGGAAGAAACAAAACAGAATCAGATGAGTGCTCAGTACCAGGATCAGCTCGCCAAGAACAGAGACGAAGAACAACTGATGCAGCAGCAGCGATCACAAGAAGATAATTTGAAAAAGTTAGAATACATTTTAATAATAATTAAAAATATAAATAAAGTTAGATAAAAGTTTTAATGATTATTAGACGTAACACTCAATAAACTTAGTTTACTTGGATCATACAAAGTACTCTTTATTAAGTGACAGTTTCCTAGAGGGGTAGGCAGGGATCATTCATTCACTCTCATCACATTCCTCATGCATGCTCGTCGGTTTAGAGTACTCTTGGCATTTTTAAAATGTAATTATGTGTTTTACAGACAAGAAGAAAGCTTGGCTATGCAGGAAGCTATGCGTCGTTCTACTATAATCCGCGAGATGGAGTTCAGACAAAAGAATAGGCTAATGGCGATCAGGGCCGAGGTGAGGGCCCGCGCGAAGGCCGAGCGCGAGAACAGAGCCATCTCGCTCGAGCAGATCCGGCAGATCAATGCAGCTGAGAACTGGGCTACCATCCAAGAGAATATAACGTAAGCACTTTATATGTTTGTTTTTTTTCTACGATGAGTTATAAGGTGTAACTACACTGCAGTTACTTATTGTAAAGCAACGTTTCCAAGTGTTTGTGGGCAACGTCTGATAGCAAAAGTAAAAGAAAAACTTCTTATTCTCGTAAGCGGATCTAAGCGTCTGGAGATCTGAGAGGATGTCTACCGTACCTGGGGATTATATTATAGTATTAAAATCGCATACTAGTGTTAATGATAAACAAAGGAACTCGCCAGTGGGGTCGCCAGTCGTGACAAACACCATAATACATACATAACCGACTAAAAAAAAGTCATTCTCTTATTTTTTATGTGATTTTTTTTCTATTGGGTAGAGAATAGTACAAAATTAGTCCCATTGAAATTGCATTTATGTAGGACTAATAGTTTAAAAAATCTTTCAGAATCAATAGAGAAGTCTCTTGACATCTCTATTGGTCGAAACGTTTTTATCAGTTTTCTTTTTAATTTTTAAAATGTATATTAATGTAAACCTTTTTTTTCTAAGCGCACAAGATGCTGAGAGAGAACGCCTGGTCGCCTACTGGATGTATCTGAAGTCGCACGCCTCTATGATGCAAAATGCTGGCGAGGACATAGTCGAAGGTGCCATAATCGAGACCATGATTGACGACAACATGGATGAAGTCCTTACTAGTGCAGCCGTCCTTCATGTGGACGCAGTCCAGTTGGAAGATGGCAGCATCGCCTTCGACTTATGCCGTACGACTTACTATTGAGTTAGACGAAGATGACCCGGAACCTGTGTCCGAACCGACAGAATCCGACAATTAAACCGACAACTCATGATAAGTCTACACAAAACGCGATAACTTTATTGCCGATCTACCAGGGACTGAATAACGAAAAATTATGATATTTTTATTTTATGATATGACGTTATACCGATAAATTTCAGTTACCCATATATCTTGATAGCTAACTCAAAATTTTGATTACTGTAAAGTGCGCTATCGTAACACCAAACGGTAAAATATCGGTAGTAACCTCTATCGGATAATGGTATCGTTTTGTAATTACGGTATTGATATCGTATACCTCAGTCCCTGCGATCAGCTCGTTTGTTTATTAAACAAACACTAAATATTGCGGACAAAATCATGAGTCTAACGAAATTCGCGCTAAAATTAATCGCCAGTCAATATTCCGTCAGGTTAGCTACTAAATGGCCTGATAATATGTTTGAGAAGTCAATCATAATATAAAGATTCAGCGAATATTAATTAACAAAAATCTTCAACTCTATAAATCGATGAGGATCATCACACATCAGACATCACTGATGCACATCAGACATCACTGATGAGTTGTAACTCATAGGATATATACAGGAATCTTGACTGATTTTTGAAATTTTAATTAAGAAATTCGTAAGGGCGTAGCCAGACTATGGTAACTGATATGCCTCTTAGGCTGGACATTTTTTTGCTGGATTTTGGAATTAAATGACTAATACGTCCAACCTTTGACTAATATAATAATAATCGATATTTTAATGGATCTACCAGAAATAAGTGTTTTTAATCATAATTGTAAGACGTAGTCTGTAGTTTTAAATGTAATTGTAACCTTTACTTCAACACTTTCATATCTATGCGGCAATCGAAGTCAGATTGTATTATATGAATATATATCGATCTGTGGACATCATTATGTATTAATATCTCTGAAATTCTGAATGCAATTTGGAGTGTTTTAATAACTTCTTTCTTACTTTGAGCCCGTGACTCTGACTCGCTATTATTATCAATCAAGCAAATAATAAGTAGAGAGGTATTAACATAACATAATACAGTTTTATTATATGGTACGCAAATGTGCGCTAGAATTACATTTTAAAAATATGTTGATAATCGAAATAGTATTTGTAGTTCTAGTTTACTGATCTCACTGTCTGTCTCTTGACTCTTTTATAGGATTGGTTAAAGGAATGATAATTATTCGAATTGATTTCGGAATGGATAGAAAATGACAGGTATTTCAAATTTCAAAGTATTCTAATGAAGTTTTAATATTGATGTTTTAAATAATCATGTAGTTTTGAGTGATAATATCACTGTTACTTCCACAATGGTCAAAGGTTGGTTTATGATATTCAACAAGGAATGCACGATTATTAGCATTCCCCTATACTCCTATACTACTTATATAAGATAAGTCGTAGATATTATACATAATCTAATAAAATAATATTGATATTGTAGTATTTATCTTTTAGGCCATTTAAGGCCGGCGCAGACCTCAGCACAAGATAAAAAAACATCTCAATCATTTTATAGGTCTTTCTTTATCTGGTAAATTCTAGTCACTAAATTTATTTATTTTAAGGTTTACCTAACCTATATAGGTACTCAACACGATATTTATTTTAAAAGTCGATTTTGATCTCGGTAATTTTAAAAATAATGTGTTGTAGCTATATTAAGTTTATAATTTATGGAAACTCGTGTAATAATTTAATTTAGCCTGATTGTAGAGGTTTAAACATTAATTAATTCATTGTATTAATACCCCGATAATAGGATGGCATGTTTTATCCTAAGCCAAAAAAGTATTATTTGTTAGTGAATACATTTTAAATCATAATCAGTAAGAATTATAGGGTTACCGTCTGACCTTTTCGGAACAAGCTTTTATAAATGTATATATGTACTTTTATAATCTGATCAAACTTGAATGAACGTAACAGCGAAAAAGTCAACGCGATAATGTAAAAGAATTGTCGTAATTGACATTAAATATGTATACTTTCTAGATTTTTGTCCGCATGTAATCTAAAATTAATTGTAAAACAAGAAAGAGGATGCTTAAAAAATGATAAACAAACGTTTATGTTTTGTTTGGCTGCGTCTCTGACTACCCTGAGGCATCTACAAGCATGTACCATGCTTGGGAAGTGACCCACATTCCATTCTGTATGTATTCATATGCATGCAATTCGATGCGCTAGAAATAAACTTACGTGTTTCTTATTTTATGAGAAGTCAAACATGAAAAACTGGTTCTGACATCATTTCAATCATCTGCAGGTAAACTGAAGAACAACTAGATAACATGTCAAGGGAATTTTAAGTTATTGAACCCACCACAATACTTGCTCGGAGTAAAGAATGGATTTATAACAGCTTTTTAATACAATAGTGATGTCCTGGTGAGATAGACCATTATTCATTACTAGCTTCCAAATGAACGATATTGATTTCAAATCACATTTAATTAAATCGATCAAGCTTATGTAGCGAGATTGAAACACAAACATCTTCGCATTTTATTGATATTTACGATTCTATTTTTCATATCCTCTTTCTTGTTAGTCCATACGATACTATTTCAATTATTATAAGTCAGTGTTTGAATTGGTGTTGTGAAATAGAATGTCTTAACTTGAGATCTACGGTATTAAACTCAGATTTATTCACATTAATATTAAATAGTAACTAAAATACGTGTATACATTTTTTTGATTCGTTTAAAGTTGTATATGATTTTATTTAATGATATTTCATATTTAAAACAATTAATTTAATCTCAATTTTTCATAATGTTTTATTAATCTATTGTGTAACTGATAAGACATGACTCTTGTGTCTCAGTAATTCGGTTAGACATGTTGATAGATGATTCGTCATTTACTACTGTTTAAATAAATAGCATTACATTCAAAAAATTAAACCCCGACTCATCCAGTAAAAGTTATTCAACATCCCTTCAATAATTATAGCTACGAAACAACTCGATCATTTCAGTTATAAAGCAAAAAAAAACCACGACATTATTGTCGTGGTCCATATTTTGTTTAGACTTAGAGCTACGAATGGAAGGTACGATGCCACATATAGACACAGGCAAACACGTAAAACTTATAACATCGCTCGGGAGGGTAATAAAATGACTGCGATCAAACCCATGAAATATTAATGTAGTTCCAAAATTGTAAACCGTAAAGTTTGAATCGTAAATGATCAGCTCTATATAAAATATACAAAATAAAGTTATCAGGGAAAGTAAAACGGGGCAGATAATTCTTGATTTCGAAAATAATAATGGGAATATTGAAAATGGGAAAGGACAACCGACTGACGGGTTATTCAGCTAGTCTTAAATAAATTTAAACATACCAGGATGACAACAATCTATAACTTACCCGTCATTGCTAACCGAATTATAGAAGTCAATATCATCATACTCTGTACGAGTATTATCGAGACTCGTGAAACACGTAGAGATAATTTCCTATGTATGTATTATGTTTATAAGCTCTCGCACTATCATATTTATAGTATATTCTGTATATTCTTTATCAAAAATAAATATACGAAAAAAATTGTTGGTTTCATTTATTTGCCCAACCTTATTTATTTTTCTAGTGCAAAAACGCAACTGCTCAACTTATAGTGAAGTAGGTAGGTAATCAATCAGGTAAAAATAAAACTGTCACTGTAGATATAAATGATTTTATTTGTATTCCAACGATTTACAACAATACAATCGTATCCAAAATGTTCCTTAGCTACATTATTATCTAATCTACTAACATTAATGATAAATTATCACTGTTCGTTTATATCCACATAACGTGAGATTCGATACAGCATTTTAGATAAAATTTATTTAACAGTGCTGTAAAACCTTAATAGAATGTATTGATAATTAATTAATGATATAAATTATAAATAATTAATTCGAATAATACATTTAGGCGGCGCACTGCCACTGCGGCACTCAATAAATATTTATGCAAGACTAAAATTGTAAAAGCTGTTTTCATCTGTTATGTGCCTTATACTACTGTGCACTACCTGCATTGCGAGATGATAAACTTTAAAATCAGGCCTTACTGAAATTGAACTGGTGATTAAATCGGCCTTTACTGTTATAATACCATTATGTTCTGACCGGTTGAACCTGCCTGCAATAGGCAGGTACGAAAGAGCCCTTCACAGTGTATCGCCTACATAGGCATAGATACTATCGCTACTACAAGCCATTGTCTGGAGAGTGGAGTGTCTATACTTAGTTTACCTATATGTTTTGTTTTTTCTTGGTTGAATAGGGTTTGTACTTATTTCCCGTGTACCTACAGGCCTAAGTACCTAATAAGTTCTTCTAATGTTATTAAATTTATACCCGTCGATAATCTAACGTTTTGTGCTCAGTCTAAATTCTCACCCAAAACAAGCTACAAACTGTCGTTCGCTGAGTGATAGTAAAATAACTACTTATTAAAATAACAATCATCTAATCTATGTACAACATCGAGATACCTAACATTCATTTACGTTAAGGTATAACTTGCGCTTTCGAAGTCGACCTTCAGCTGTCGCCGCAAATGCCCGATGTCCGCCTCGGAACAAAATCAAAATCTATTGTGGTGTAGTGTTGTTAAACTGCGTGTAAAAGTCGGTTAGATTTACGAGTGTTTGAGGTTGTTTTTTTATCGAGGCGGAATAAATAGATCGTTTACCAGACTTTGCATTTGCCGGCGGGGTTCATGGGTGAGCCGACGGGGCATTTAAAGTCGTTGGCGAATTCCTCCATGTTAGACATGGGGCCGACGACGCGATAGCGGCCGGGGGAGTGGAAACCGGTGGTGATGCGGAGCTTGATGGCTTCGTTGCGGTACACGGCGCACCATGTGTTGGCCGCGCTCAGCCAGAACAGCTGGAAAACACGCAACGCTCATCACATATTCATCGTAATAATACCATAGAGCGGGTTATTCCCAACGGATCGCGCGATCCGTTAGTAGTTGCATCCAATCGCACAAACGATCTGTTGGGAACCGTTGGGAACAACCCCATAGAGCTCGTGCAGACGCAGCGCTGATTATTGATGAACATTGTCTCATTCGTGCGTAAATTGTTATAATTTTTATGTCCAAGGTTTTATTTTGGTGAAAGCAATTTAGCTACTTAGGAAGATGGCTGGACGAAAAGGTAGAGATACCTAGGCATGGATTATGTGTGATTGGAAACTTTTGGAGGAGGCTTAATACCCGCCGAAGGGTCTTTCATCAATTTATTTATATTTGAACTTTACGTTAGATAAGGAGTAAAGAGTAAAAAACTTTTTTAATTTAGGTCGTACCTGACGTGGGGTATATTTCTCGAGTCCGGGCAGCCTAGGCTCCTCTCCGTGCCGCTGGATCCAGGCCTGGTACGCATAGTAAGCCTCCTTGATACCGCCGTTGTCAGCAATGTTCTCGCCTTGGGTGTTCACGCCGTTGAGCTGGTGAACAAAAACAGTTGCTTCATAAAAAAACTTTCTATAAGCTCGTAATGTGGTGATAAATTAAGGAAGTAAAAGTAACCTCCTACCAGTGGCCTGAGCACGAACCACTATCGTATCGACAACCTATCGTCCAAAATTAAATGTCAAAACTAGCACTTTTTGTATAGTAAAAGTGTCAGTTTTTGCATTTGGCAACGTATCGTGCGTGGTCGATACGGCTATCCCCCCAGGAAAGCTTTTGTAAAATTAGGTAAGTACCGTAGGTAGGTACCTACCTAACTTTACATAATCTTAAGTAATAATAAAAGCGTGTTAAAAACAAGGCCTATTGGCCTTATACCTTATTACCTAGGTACAAATTAAAACATTTCTTACCCGAACGTAGTTATGTAGGTAATTTTATGAAAATACCTAATTGTTATTCAAATCATCTCTATTAAATAATAGTTGTAGGAACCTCTTACTAATTAGATAGGTACTTTAATGGGTAAGTATTGCAATAAGACAACGTTATCCATTGTTCTAAGTTCGTTGTTCGAGAGGTCAATGACATATTATAATTAACCTCAAATCCCACGAGAATCGTGTACCTACTCATTCAAAGGCCTTGGGTTCGAAACCCGTTGCAAGCATTTCCCCATTATGTACCTAATACCTATGTATAGAGAAGTCTACCCACTCCAACGTACCATTCCATGACTGTACTACGACCGTGGCCGTAATAATTTGTGTAGACTATGACAGATCGGTCATGACAAAATGGCTGGACGCTGATGATGAAGAACACATAGGACGGACTGATGATGAAGGGCAAATTATTTCGGAGTCTGTCTGACGAGTTACTTACCTTGAGACCAACTTCCTTGACCGTGTAGTTAGAGTACTGGTTGATGATGCACGTGGCTCGCTCCAAGTACTTAATCTTGGTCATCTCTTGCCACCAGTCTACAAGGTTTCCGTTCTTGTCGAACTGGCGACCCTGCACACCAAATAAATAAAATTTATAAAAATATTTTACATTATTTTTACTCTCTACGTCTACGCTACCATAGGTGGGACATCATTGTGTCACTCATACTTACCTAGTAGCTACCTACGTGTTAACACCATGCATACTTAGTAGGTTGGAACCTACCTACTACCCAATTTAAACTACTGCGAGGCTCATTTGAATACTATCGCTATTCTGGTCAAATAAAGTAGGTACCTACGTGCCCAACCGTGTCACATAAACAGTTGCGTATCGAAAACTACGGGCACCATGTTACTAAACACCCATAACTGGAACAAATATAATGCAAACTTGCTGATCATTATAGATAATGCAAATATTTGTTCAGCTAAGGAGATTCTATTAATATAAGTTTTACTTCTATTTTCTTTAGATGTGAGTGTTCTCAAAAATGGGATCTCATCTTATATAGTTCTCGTGTCACAATGTTAGTTACCTTACTCCTCCGAAACGGCTTTACCGATTTTTACCAAATTTTATATGCATATTCAGTAGGTCTGAGAATCGGCAACTATTTATTTTTCATACCCCTAAGTGATAAGGATGGCGTAAATATCGGGAAAAACGGAAAGTACTTTTTTCTGTGGGATTATTGACATTTGACAGGACAACGTCTGACGGGACAGCTAGTATTAATATAAATATATGTTTTAGGTACTTTAATTTTCTTTTTACATAGTTGATTGAATGTTCCTAAAAAGTTATTGCACTGCGTTGTAAAAGGATTTAGGTAAGTAGGTACCTAAGTAACTAGTATCTGCATTATATATCGCAGAGAGACTTCTTACCAACTTCCAACTTTTTGTTTTCTGAGAAGCCGGTTTTTTTTAGTTTTTTTTTCCTTATCCATAACATTTTTTATTGCGAACAATATCAAACAGGAAAATCCATTAGCGCACGACCGAAATTACAAGTCGAAGAAGGTCGTGACCTCAAAATTGACAACATCATAAATAATTTACAAAATAATCATAGAAAAACTCCTTCGCTGTAATATTGGCACCAAGATAAAAGTTTAATAAGTTTATCTTTTATGAATAAAAACCTTAGCGACTTCGTCCACGCTAACCCCCGTATTCAGGAACGACACTATGAGAACACGCACCCACAGCGCGTGGGTGCGTGTTCTCAGTGTCGTTCCTGAATACGGGGGTAAGTCATTATCAAACAGACTTCAACTCCCGCTGCATTAGAGCACATCAAAAGGAATACATCCTAAAAATTTCATGTTTCTACGATCAATGACTGTGCTTGATAGTCAGTCAGTCAATAACGATAGAGTTTTATAAATATAGTTTTTTTTTTTACTTAACATGCAAATCGCAATCGTTATCAACGTGCTAAAACCACACATTCATGCGTGCAATATATAGGCAGATAAAATGGTAAAATCACCTGGTCATCGAAACCGTGCGTGATCTCATGTCCAATTACAAATCCGATGGCGCCGTAATTCATGTAGGCGGGTCGTGCAGCCGAAAAGAACGCTCCTTGTAGGATACCAGCGGGGAATTCTGTAAGAAAAACATTAAAACATCGATTTATTAGGGTTAGGGGGCCCAACATTAAAAAAAACCGGCCAAATGCGAGTCGGACTCGCGTACGAAGGGTTCCGTACCATTATCTATAAAAAACGGCAAAAAATCACGTTTGTTGTATGGGAGCCCCACTAAAATATTTATTTTATTCTGTTTATTCTGTATTTGTTGTTATAGCGGCAACAGAAATACATCATCTGTGAAAATTTCAACTGCGTAGCTATCACGGTTCATGAGATACAGCCCTGTGACAGACGGACAGACGGACAGACGGACAGAAAAGTCTTAGTAATAGGGTCCCATTTTTATCCTTTAGGTACGGAACCCTAAAATGAGGCAAATATAATAATGGTAGTAGCGCCTATCTGTCTGTCTAAGGCAGGCGTATCGTTTTGGTTAAAACAAATAAAAGGAATTTTAAATTCAGGAATATAAAGATGCAGGAATTTTAAATTCGACACAGTAAAACTGGATAGTACCTACCTAGGTGAGTCAATTTAGGTAGGTACCTATATAGATACTTCAGTGGACATAAGAAGAACCCCTTAAAAAATATTCAACGTTGGTTTTACCAGCTATTTCTTGTAAAGCAGCAGATCCTACCCGTGAAGACTATATTTCATTGAGGGAAGGCGTAGACGCAGTGCGTGATATGCTTGCGTCTTTTTTAAACTTGATGAAAACTTATGATGCATTTGGGAACGAAAATGTATTACATGACAACACCACTTTTGAATCAGCAGTGGACCCTTAGTTACTTACGAATACTATTCTCGATGGAGGAGTAAAAGGCGTTGACGACGGCGGGACGGCCGTGAGTGATCCAGTCAGTCTTGTTAACCGGTTCGCGCAGTTTACGGAAAAGATATTCTGTTCCGAAAAGCGTCAGGTTCAACACTGACTCCATAAGTTTGTCAGTAGACATCTCCAGCTGGAACAAGATGAAAAACATTGTATTTCGTTCGTAACAGATGCTTTCTAAGTAATAGGTATTTTGTACAAACAGAAAACTGAAATTAAATAAAAAATATATATGAAATAGGATTACGTCTTTATTTTCCAAGTTCGGTAGAAATCCTGCCATATATATAAGAAGTCATTAAATTTGGAACATGCTCACAAAGCATCATGTTTTTCTTAACATTTTGTAAAGGTATACATATATACTTAGCATTTGATTTAATGGCAAAGGTAGCTAGCTAGTTTAGAATTTTATTTATCCAAATTGACACCAGAAACACGATTGGTAGGTACATATTTTCTAGGTTTTTATTAAAAAACTGCTCCAACAAGATAGGTAGGGTACTTAAATTTTATGCGCCTCGCTCTCATCGCCTGTTATATCTTTTTGCAGTTGAGCTGGCGTCCAATTAGGTGGCTGACTCCACTCGTTCCATTAATTTATTATCTAGTTGCTTTATACTGAGTTTCTTTGCGTTTGCTAACCTCGCACTGTATTAAATAACAGAAACCACGAATAGATATCATGGCGACGACACGGAACAAATATTGACTAGACAAAATCATGCAAACATATTTGTCCTACAGCGGTCACCAACCGGTCCTAGCGGTCAGGAACCCAGCGCTACAGAGGTTTTCAAAGTAAAATTATGTTACCCCATCGTAGAACTTGGTGAGCTTGACATCGTCGAGCATTTCGGCGGGATAGGCGATGTGCGAGGCCATTGCATCAGCCTTCTCCAGTGCAGCGTTGCGCGTCTTGTCATCCATCCAGTCCACTTCGTTCAGGGTCTTTCGGAACTGTTGCCTTTGAACCAGATAGATGATTCATTTAGGAATTAATTCCACTGGTTTAGGAATATGAGGCGGTCAATTCGTAAATAACCATATTTTAAGTTGATTGATACGGAAAGAGTGTTTGTGTTGGACACATTTAGCTAGTGTTGTCAAGCTACCAGTAGGTAACGAACTACAATTTTGTCAGCTGAAATAACAAATATTTTCTACCTGATATCGTTGACCATCTCGAGAGCGTTCGCCTTAGAGTTCTCGTTGAAGTATTTTCTGATGTAGAGGGCGCCCACAGCGATGGACATACTGCGGGAAAAAACAAGTTATAGAACAATCATAATTTTCCCAAGCTATATAAAGTAATACCGGCAACCTTATCAAGTATTTTAGACTAGTATCTTTTTTAAAATGCATCGTTTCTTTTTCATTTATTTCTACCTTACTCATCATTTACTTTTTATGAAACTTGTCTGAAATTACTTGTTAAATTGAGTGCCTGAAACTAGCTGCAATTTGCAATTGTGTCTGTACATCAGCTTTACACACACTGTTACATGCATATCATGTGAATGTTTAAGAAACGTACTTCTTGATGTTATCTTTAACAGGACAGACGGACTGAACGCGGCATTCTCGCTTTTCAAACAAATGCATTTCTCTATTTACTCTCTACTTTGTTTTCCCATGAAAGAAACATAAAATGAAAATTACAAAACTTACACAGACAATTGCACAAAACCATAGAAACTGAAAAATAATCTAGTGTTTATCCAAAAAGAAGAGAGCTTTTGTTTGGAAAGGGAATATTTCACGCTTTTATCATCTCCATCTATCCTCTTAATCTATAGGTACCAGAACAACACTGCAAACACGTATTTATAAGGTGTAGGTATACATTTACAAGTTTGGAAGCTATTCGTGCTGTTGAGTATAGATAGACAGAAACTGAACACACTGTAGGCTGTTTCAACAGCTGGCTACTGCTGTGGTGATCCAAATAGCCCATCCACACTCACGCGATAAGTCTCGGTGAGACTTCTTGCTGGAACACAAAACTGAGCTGCTGAAAGGCACGTTACCAGTTACCACTGACAGAGGCAACCGCAGTTGTCGAAACGCGTCAACGGCTATCGTGGACGCGTCTGTGGCAGCCATCGACAAATTGCCTCTGTCGTTGGCATCGTGCCGTTCGTATGTAAGAGCTCTTACAAGAACGAGAAGGCGAGCCACTATCCACGCTCATGCTTCTCGGGTGTTCTCAGGGGTTCTCGCCGTGAGTGTGGATAGCTTTATAGCACTACCATATTTTTAAATTCGTGAAATAAACTAATTATCTATATATATCCTAATTATCTATATATTAAAAACCTTTATTATCGTGGAAAATTGTCGTTATCGTTCTTGTTATGCTCTGGAGGGCGCTGACTCTGCTACTCAGTTTTAACTTTTGCAGTTGTCAACGTTTTTCACTTGTTTTTTATATACCAATGTTAAGGGCTTCACACACGGCAGCTATAATGTATATTACATCCCGGGATGTAAAGCTTTAAATTATCTTAATGTATCACACACACAACAGGTAATGTAATGAATCTTTTTGGACTTTTTGACACCCTTTTCAAAAAGAGATATACGGAAATGTATTGAGATGTATTAAGATGTATCGAAAAAATATATATTTTCAAGATACGAAGATTTAAAAATGTATGGAAAGATGTAATGAGATGTATCGTGCTTAATGTACTTACATCATTACATTATAGCTGCTGTGTGTGAAGCACTTTATTTATTCCAAAAAATAATCCATTTTCAATTTAGAAGTAGGTATTGATATTAGGTAATTAAAAAAACTTGTATTTATCAACAACATAAACCATTTTAAATTTAAATACGTAAATAATAAAAGGAGTCATAAATGTGATAGCAGGGTAGGTAGTCTGGAGGCACGCTGGGTTGGGAAGCACTGCACACATAAACCTCACTCAAACCGGATGGAACATAGGGACAAACAAGGGTACAGAGACAGACGTCCAGCGTAATGAAGCAGCATAAAGACGACTTCCAGCCGATTTTGCAACTCATGTCTGTAGCGTGGTAGTTCTAGTGGTAGTAGTAATTCATCCGGGGAAACTTGACTTAATTTTGGAAGTAAGTACCTAAGTTTCATATCACAACATGACCTAGAAATGCTAGATTGGCTGTAAGCTGTCTGTGTGCTGCATAAACTAATGCTTTATTTACAAACAGGCAGGTCAGCGTATCACCACACCACATTCAAACTGTATTTTTGCAACTTACCTATCTCCACGAAGTTGTAAGCTAAGGAGTTGTCCATTTTAGAAATTTTAATTTTTTCTATTATATTCTTTTTAATTTATGATTAGGTAAGTGATTATGGTCAGCTCTTGATAACCCTATCAAAACGCTTACAAAATTGGTAAGAAAATATTCAAATGTAGGTACTTATGATTAAATAAAATCGTAGATAGAGAGAATTTACTTATTAATGAATATTTTTTATTTTTATTTTTGAGGGTATTTGTAGTGGTGCTATATTGGTGCTATTTCTTATTGGGAGAAAGTGGATGGAGGGAAACAATTATTTTAACTCACCCGTCTTCAGGAAACGGAAAGCTATGGAAGGTTTACGTTTTAACTTATTGTCATAGGAATTATAGACTGATGTATCCAGCTCATTCAGAGATGTTGCGTCAATCACATCACTGGAAGAGATTAAACTACTTCGTTTAGCATTTTAGTTTAAATTATGTTACTTAAGGGGCTCCCAGTCGACGATTGCTCTTTTTCGAAACGAAAAAAGAAATACTTCTGAACAAGCCACATCTCCTATTTTTATAAGTATATTACTTCAGGTTCCTACCTAGATTTCTATTAAGCTGAAAACATAATAGCAGAAACTTTTCACGATAAAGATATTATTTCAAAATGATACGTTTTAGAATTTATGATCGAAATATTTTATATACCTACTATTAAAATCAACTTGTGATTTATTGTTAAAGATAGGTAATATGTAGATCTAGATTTCTATTAGAATAGATTTTTGATAAGTAATTATACATAATTTATATCATTAATTTATTCGAAAAGCTAAGGCGGACCACGCGCCGACGTGTGTTTGTCGTCATTGCAGCGGTCGGTAGGATTATTTATCGAAGTGATTAAAGATGGGTACATCTTTATTCACATATACTATACATTATAAAATAGGAGATGTGGCTTGTTCACAAGTATTTCTTTTTTCGTTTCGAACAAAAACAATCGTCGACTGGGAGCGCCTTAAGTTACCTACTTACTTCATTATCATTTGATTATAGCCGCTTCACTTGATATTTTATATATGAGAAGAGAAGTACAGCTTTAGGTATGTATCTTCAAATTATGTCTCGCCTGCTAAAGTTGGATTTCAACTTGGTTCAACAGGGTAGGTAGGTACAACCAGGATTAGAGTGTAGAAGCTAGTATTTTTTTGCCAAGTTTAAAAAAGTGTCGTTATTCGAACCTAGCTCCAGCAGTCTCGGTGCACTCTTTCCAGCGGCTCTCGCGCTCTGTCTTGCCGGACAGCGAGGTGACGTAGGCGAGCTGGCGCCGGCGCAGGTTTTCGGTCAAGTATGACACTGATGCTCCTGCCACGCGCCACATCACGTAGTTCGCTTGTACACGCTTCGGAGTATTTTCCAGTAGAATCTAGGTTCATTAATTATTTCGGTTACAAATGTTGAAGTGGTTTCAAAGGCGGTTAGTGTTTATCATGTTCATCACGGCCGTCACCTAAATTCTATAGCTTAAAAACGTCTTCTTTCTTACCCTTAGGATTATTAAGTTACCTTTTATATATTTTATTTATAGATATATATATTTTTTAAGTTGTTAAACACTCCGCTTGCTGTGGTATCTACCCTAATTTTGCGGGAGCACTTTGCTTAATTTTTTTTGAATGTGAATATGTGCACCTGTGTTGGGTATCCTTTTTTAATAATTATAAAAATAAAATAATCCAACGCTGACATAGGTCTCGGACACCAACAACATCGTAAATCCGTTCGGGAATATCGATGGACCTGCTCAAACAACCAATGAAGCCTCTAATTTTTGCGTTTTTTCCTTGTTGACGTTGTTTAAAATGATCTTCGTTGCAAAGGCTTTGTATGTTGAGGCACAGTATAGTGCAGCAGTACATGCACTAAATGATCTAATCAAAACCAAGCTGTATTTTATTTGAAAATAATGCACGCGTTATTTATCATTTTTACAGAAATATTTTGCTCTCCAGGTTACGTTTTTTTTGTCATTTTTACACATCGCTATCTAACCCCAAACTAAGCAAAGCTTGTACTACGGGAACTAGGTAACTGATAAAATACTTAAATATTTTTTTATGTAAATACATATTAGGATACATACTAAAACCCAGACACAGAACAAACATCTATGTTCAACACAAAAATATTTGCTTGGGTGAGGTTCGAACCCACAACCTACAGCGCTGAAGGCAGAGTTACTATCATTTGGCTGTGAGGCCGTCAAATTATTTTAAGGGGCTCCCAGTCGACGATTGCTCTTTTTCGAAACGAAAAAAGAAATACTTCTGAACAAGCCACATCTCCTAATTTTATAAGTATATTACTTCAGGTTCCTACCTAGATTTCTATTAAGCTGAAAACATAATAGCAGAAACTTTTCACGATAAAGATATTATTTCAAAAAGATACGTTTTAGAAATTATGATCGAAATATTTTATATACCTACTATTAAAATCAACTTGTGATTTATTGTTAAAGATAGGTAATATGTAGATCTAGATTTCTATTAGAATAGATTTTTGATAAGTAATTATACATAATTTATATCATTAATTTATTCGAAAAGCTAAGGCGGACCACGCGCCGACGGGTGTTTGTCGTCATTGCAGCGGTCGTTAGGATTATTTATCGAAGTGATTAAAGATGGGTACATCTTTATTCACATATACTATACATTATAAAATAGATGTGGCTTGTTCAGAAGTATTTATTTTTTCGTTTCGAACAAAAACAGTCGTCGACTGGGAGCGCCTTAAGTAACTATATTTTTATCTATGACTATGAGAAGAGAAAAGACGTTTTCTACCAATCCGAGTAGGACTATCAACGAATACATTATTATGATATAGGATATAAACAAAATACCTAGGTAAGTAAGTTTTAATTGGTACAAACCTCAAGATCCGAAATGTATTTGGGTACGCTCACTATGGTCACTTCATTCAGGTCAACTGTGACGTGAGGGGCTAAGAGCCGGTTGATGTAGCTCAGCCATGGGATCCTACAAGAAAGTAGAAGAATAGATAATATAACGCATTTCTGGTTTATGGTAGCGCCATTCCATCTAGAAATCTGGAGATCGAGCGGAACCAAATTTCTTATGAATTAATATTTTCTTTGGGCTGTTCAATCAATTTGATTGAAAATTTCAACTGTCTAGCTATCACGGTTCATGAGATACAACCTGGTGGCAGACAGACGGACAGCGAAGTCTTAGTAATAGGGTCTCGTTTTACCCTTTGCGTACCTACGGAACCAAAAAAATGTATGAAAGTGAACTTACTTTGGGAAATTCTTCTGCAGTTCAGCAATAGTCATGGGATTGTAAAGGCTGGTGGCATTACGACGTTTCTCAAGCGGCAAGGAGATCTGCAACAAAAGGTAAAAGTCACAAGCAGAACACTTGCTAACCTGTGGTATTGTATAATCTACGCTAGTTTGTGTTGTGCTATTGCGACAATTACTCTTTAGGCCTTGTCGTATAGAAACGAAGCGGGCACTGCGTTTTCAAATACTTTCATTTCAAACGCGATTCAGGCAACACGCGTTGTGTTGAAATATATTACACGCAAACTAGGTCTCTGTTTCCATCTGGTGGAAACTCCTGCGACTTAACTCGGGTGAACTTATTTTCAATCAAATATACTTTAAGCCCTGTACCACCATAACTATTGGATTTGGGATTATTTTCCTAGTGCACTTCCTCTGAATGTTTCCTAAGTATCTTGGATCAGCGGTGTCCATCCATTCATCTTTTTACCCATCGACCACATAGAGTCTTCATGCAAGGCGGACACTTTCTTACAACACATTAGACTAATACTGATGATATATAGACACCGAGCGCGAAATTTACTTTAGTACCTAAAGATCACTTCCATGAACATCTCGTCAGTTTAGATTACTGATTAAAATCACTACATAGTATAAAGCAAAGTAGCTTTCCGCTTCCCGCGTCTGTATGTCTGTATGTATGTTTGCTTATATCTTTAAAACTACACAACGGATTTTGATGCGGTTTTTTTTAATAGATAGAGTGATTCAGGAGGAAGGTTTATATGTATAATAACATGCTACCCGTGCGAAGACGGGGCGGGTCGCTAGTTAATAATAAATGAATAAATAAATATTAGTGAACATTTCACACAGCGCCATCTAGCTCCAAACTTAGTAAAGCTTGTATTATGGGAACCAGATTACTGATAGAATTATACTTTTTTTGATGATCAAACTGATGAAGATTTGTATCCTGTCTTGGCTTGGCTATTTCATTTTATTGCCATTTTAATCAACGTGTATCCATTGTAAAACTAACACCCAGATACAGAACAAACATCTATGTTCATCACACAAATGTTTGTCCTTGGTGGGAATCGAACCCACAACCAACAGCGCAGAAGGCAGAGTTATTACCAACTGAGCTGTGAGGCCAGTTTTTCCAAAGGTCCATTGTCGTCCGTCTGTCAGATATGGCCACTCATTCACACTCGTAAGTCCGTACATACGTTCTAAAGTACATAATGCATGGTTACTCCTTTAATAAGGTCATAACACATAATAAGTTGGAATTGATTCAACCCGCGCTGCTTTCTATTGAAACGTAGGTACCTACCTCATCGAACGAGACTGCCTTTCGATTGACACGTTCCATCAAGTCGACAATTGGGTCAAATACAGCAAATAGTACGGGAGCTCGAAACAATTTATTTGCATCGAACCGTGACACACACGTTGCTATTGTTCAAACGAGTATGGTTATGTTTAAAAGTTTGCGAATGCAAATATTATGAGTTATTGACGACAAGTGGAGCTTATACTTTTTATTAAATTATGTAGAAGAAGAAGAAATATGAGGAATATGTTTGACTTTAGGGCTGACATCCTACCATAATAAGAAACAAAAGGGTAAGTATTTAATCTGACGTATTTGCAAAAGCATATTACACTCTCAACTGCTATAACTCTTTTAACTACTGCTTTTTAGGGTTTCGGAGTCTACAAGACAAGAAACCCTTATAGTTTCGCTATGTCCGTCCTTTCGTCTGTCCGTCTGTCCGTCTGTCCGCAGCTTAGCTCAGAGACTATCAGTGCTAGAAAGCTGTAATTTAGCATGTATATAAATTTAGTAATGTCAACAAAGTCGTAAAATAAAATATTTAAAAACATTTTTTTTAGGGTTCTCCCCTGAACCTAAAGTGGGGATGTTATTTTTTTTTCTCGCGTACCCCATGTTGTGGGTTATCGTTGGATAGGTCTTTAAAAAGTATGGAGGTTTAGTAAAAACAACTTTTCGATGAAGAGAGCCGTTTGTGAAATATTTAGCTTTAAAGTCATTTTTTTGTTAGACACGAGTGTCTCCCCCTCCTCTAAGATCTAAACTAATGGGTTTGGAGGCTTGAAAAAATTCACGGTAGTAGTACATGTACCGAACTTAAAAGGAAAACTATCCCAGCTATGTAGGCGTTACAAGTTTTCGAGTAATAGACGTAATAGTCTACCAACTTTTATAACTTTTATATTGTATTTGAAGAAGAAATAATGTTTTTTTTAGTGCAAATGCCATTGAAAATGACTTATTATAATGTTGTTAGCTGTGTAAACTACGAAACCCTACATTGCGCGTGACCTGACACGCACATGACCGGTTTTTTTTTAAAATGATATTGTTAAAATAATTCTTTACTTGCATTTTTTTTATTTTTTTTATCCTTTGTTTATTTTAAAATGTTGACTTTATTATTATTATAATAAAATATCAAAATCAAAAAAAATCAATCGTTGAATCTTATTTAATTTATAATACCATTAATTGACCATATTCTAAACAAATAAATGAATATTTATTATTAAAAACCCCTCATATAATACCGATTCATATAGAGCCCAATAGGATGGACGCCACCGTTAACTAGAAATATTTCTTCAGCTTTACACACAAACAAAAGATGAATAAGAAATTATCCTTAGCTCCAGGGCTTCACCAACAAGGACCTTGGTAGACAGTAACCCGTTACGGTCAACTGGACGGTCCACATAAAGTCGTTCATAGTCTTCTCGGTGATTTATTTTACTTACATCAAAGTCACTTTGCTCGTAAAATGTGATTTTTCGTGGCCCCATAAAGCTTGTCGTAAAGGAGGCCCGATAGGTGAAATTTAAAATTCAGCGCTGGTATTTTTACCTAACTCACCCATAAGACGGTGAGAACGATACTATTGTAACATTTAGACCGGCTTGCACAACCTTGTTGACTACGTGGTTAAACGCTTTCAAATTCCCATATGAGACCAGTAGGTACTTATCACTACATAGTATAAAGCAAAGTCGCTTTCCGCTTCCCGCGTATGTATGTTTGCTTATATCTTTAAAACTACACAACGGATTTTGATGCGGTTTTTTTTAATAGATAGAGTGATTTAGGAGGAAGGTTTATATGTATAATACATGCATAATATAGTAGAGAAACACTGATAATTTTAGAGGTTTCTAATGTGATGTCGTAAATAAACACATTTTTTGCGCTTACATTGCAAATGCTGGCTGAACCCCACGAGATATATCAAAATAATGTACTACAGTATTGTACACCTTAAAAACGTCTACAAAAAAGTCCACGATGGTATTAGAAATGTCTTACGCACAGCGAAGCGGGCACGGGTCAGCTAGTTATAAATATAATAGGAATTTAAACAAATCTGTTCTTTTATTTGTTGCGCAAGTCGATTTTATTACAGTCTTTCTCACCAAGTACCTAGTTAAAGTTAAAGTATTAGCGGGCGTGTAGCTTAATACAATCTTACTTTTTTTATTATTTTATTGTTATCCAGCCTGCGAAGGTATCCGACTCGTATTTATGTAGGTACGGCATTTGGTGGGAAAGACACAATTTTTTTAGCATACCTACGAGAAGTTGAGGCATGAGGCATTACAGTTTGAAGTCTTTGACATTACCTGTAGCACCACCCATTTTATAAGATCCCAACTCGCCGACATAGCCTATTGTGCAATTGTATAGGTTTAGTAAGAGGTAGTGCTAAGGGTACTAGTCATAGATGCTTTCTTCTAATGCAATCTCTTTTGACGCATGAGGTATGAATAATTATATCATGCGCATAAGCTCTACCTACAGCTGATCTTAAATATAATATAATATTGGCGATATAATATTGTTGTATTTCTGCAGTATAAAGACATCCATGCTTTAGCTCTCAATCAGTTGTAGACTTCTGAAAATACCTTAATAATGAAGCTTATAGAGTCAGTCCATACCAGAACTGGCTCTATGTTTTGTACACCTAAGCTTTGACAACGTTTGCAATAGTGCATGCTACCGATACAGCGATTCTTACGTTGACCAGCTCGATAGAGGCGGCTTGGCGCATCATCTCTTGGAATTCTGCTTCAAGCTCGTCTTCAGGCAGGTCGTAGTCGTCGTCTGTGTCGTACACCTGGGTTCAAATACTTTAGTGACCTAGCAAGTAACATTCCTAACAAGTAGCATGCACGCATCTAGCTTCCGCTCTTTATACGTAGTTTCAGTTTGATAAGCAATCTCCTGTTAATACCTGCAAGTCGGAAGCTAATCACAGTTGTAAGTTGCATTCAGAATCGACTGTATTTTAGGAAGTTGTGTTGACAACTGCTTCGCAAGAACGGAAATAGGAACGTTGTTGGGAGATGAGCGCATTACAAACGGGATGTTCTACACTTCAAGGGCAAGGTCAGGTCACCTCTCCACATGAGAACACTGCCTCATCGTAACTGGGAAAAATCGACGGAATAGAACTTTAGTTATTGACGATGTTAGCTACTGAACTATGTCAAGTGGCCTTAAACGTGATGTCTAGATTTACTATGGACTATGGTAAGGAAGATATCAACTATTTATTTATATTTTAAGTCGAAATTAGCACGACGGTGACACCACAAAGTAGTACACATATTTAGGTATGCTAGTATTGCTAGGTTAGAGAAGCATAGAAAACGCCGAAAAAGGTTGGTACCTAACAATTAATTTTTGATCGATGGTAAATGCTTGCAGTTGTTTACGGTGAACGATTTGTTAAGGTTCAAATTACTTGATATTAATTTGCTATATTATTGCTTTAATTTTTTTCTTTTTACGGATATACTTAGGTACAAAATTACCTACAACTTTAAAACAGATGATTTGGCCGGCCGCCCGCTAACGTGATGATGAACTGTTGCCTAAGAGGGGTAAATTAAGTTTCTACTTACGTTGGCAAGTTTGATTTCAAACTCCAGAGACTCCTTAAGTTCTTCTACAGCTCGGGTCTTCTCGGCGCCGAGAAGTATCGCGATGTCTACCATGTATTCGTAGTATGCTTGCACAAGTTTATCTGACAGGCCGCGGGCCAGGTACTCACGACTGAGCCCCAGGGAGGCTTGGTCCAGCTGTAGGAATGGTAAACCAGGTTAGACAAAATAAAAAATAAACTGTACATTTACGTTGTTTCGAAACGCTGCTGTTGGCGAAGGAGCAAAGTATAATAAAAACAAATAGATAACATAAACAACCATTATGCAAAAAAATGCATTTATGCAAAGAAAACTTGCAAAGCTCAGAATGAACTAACAATCGAATCTAATTGTGTAGCTACTCTTTTATGGCTCATACGAAAAAGTTTTTTAGTTATAAGAGTTATGGCTTAGGTAGGTACACAATCAGTTTTCCGATGATGACATAATAATAAATATTAGCTTATTTAAAGCCTACCTTTGGTAAAATCCACGCATTTTAGTTTTTAATAAATTTAGAAGCTACCCAGTCTTACAAGAGTGATCGTAAGAACTTTAATCCGCGCATGAAACCCTATATACGACTAGCTTTTAGGATCAGGATTTATACCTCAATAATTTTAGTTCATTGTTTAATTTTACTTGACTCACACCAACTACCAAGAAGAACCAAGGAGGATCATACACAGTCAGTGCTAGCTTTATACGTAAAGGGGATCTCAATTTGCTGCATGAATACTAGTCCGGAAATCGTTCTTGCGATTACCTTCATACTTACATACCTACCTACCAATTAGTGATTTGATGTATAGCCTACTTTGTTAGTAAGTACAGTAATTCAAGGTTATATTGGACGTGCCCTTATGCACAGCGATTTGTACCACTAGACAATAAAATTATGATTAACGCTTGGTTCGCCATAGAGAATATGCAATCAAAGTTCGCTGGGCACAATTCGCTAGCACAATGGTGTTAGGTTGTGTTGTGACTGTCATTGTGCCGCTGATTTGATTGGTCTATTATTTGGCCAATTAGGGTTAATAATATGGAGTTAGGTATGATAATGCAATGACCATGTTAACAGTCGACAATGCACACATCAGAGGAAATTAGGTGTCTAGCTAATATCATTGCCATAAATAAAAAAGATTATGCATTTTAATATGACGTGTTTTATGTACTATTTAGTACTCATTATGTATTTACCTATGTAGACGCAATTTCTAAGAACAAGCTTTCTTCCCAAACAATGTTTGATAAATAGGTCTGTTATAGTTTCAGTTGTATCTTCCAAATCACTACATAGTATAAAGCAAAGTCGCTTTCCGCTTCCCGCGTCTGTATGTATGTTTGCTTATATCTTTAAAACTACACAACGGATTTTGATGCGGTTTTTTTTAATAGATAGAGTGATTCAGGAGGAAGGTTTATATGTATAATAACATGCTACCCGTGCGAAGCCGGGGCGGGTCGCTAGTAATATATAAAACGTCAACAATTATTTTAAAACATAATTATAAAAAAATATATAAATTGCACAAACAAACACTGTAAAAATCAAAGACAGGTTATTAAGCCTAAATGGCATGCTTACATCAATTACTCTCTTTGTAGAGTTCTTCACGTCAACACTGATGGAGAAGTCCAAGAAATAGTCGACGGAGTAACCCGCTGACCTGAAGTTGTACACCGACTGCTCCCAGGTGAAGCTATCCTGCTTCCAGGAGTCGCCTTCCAGCACCGGCCAGCCCCCTAGGCGCTTTAACATCTCCAGCAGTGGCGTTACCCCGCGAGCTTCAATCGCAGCTATGGGATTAGACATTGTTTCAAAAATGTTCAGACATACTATATGACTCTAGTACTAACTTCAAATTACCTTTTAATTTGTATGCATGCTATTTAGATAAGTTAATTCAAATTTTATTCAAAAGGCCCTCATACCAATAATTTAATCTCGATTGTAAATAGATAGAAGATTAGAAGTTTTCGGTTGATTCAAAGACAATAATTTAAATTAGCTGGACGGTTGACTTCGTCACTCGACTAATTCAAATCTCGAAATGAGATCACCATTGTTTGCTTACGAAGACAGGCAAAACAAATGAACCGAGATTAAACTGGGTATTGCTCGCGTGCATCAAGGCTCTAGAGGCAGATCTAGGAAATATAAGAGGCATATTAAAGTAATAAGAATTGCGATGCCGTTAAATGCATGTTTGACAGCCAGTTTGTTCAATAGCAATCGCGTTTGCAAGTGCTTGTAGCAGTACCTACAGCTCCAATAAAACATAAATTAAAAAAAACGTAAATATAATGTCTAATGCCTTAAGTAAAAATATACACAACCGAAAGATCTTTATAGCAAAGCTTGATTTGGATTAACTGATAACAGAATGAATAAAACATAATTATTATTAGGTACTCTTACACGGTGATGATTTTCACTTCGGGACAACGCCATTTTTAGATGACGAAAAAAAAGGAGATTCTCAATTCGACGTGTATATATATTTTTTTTTGATGTTTTTTTATGTACGACTTATATATTTAATGCTTACGATTTTTAATAGTTCTATCATAAAAATTGAAAATGAATATAGTCCTTTGACTTTTAAATTGCTCGAATTTTTTTCGTCGCTTTTCTTTTTAGTTTTTTAAAAGTAATTATCAAATCACGAGAACATCTAAATTTAAAACGTCAAAATATACAGAGAGTAAATATTCTGGCCCGTGTAAGAGCACCAATTACGAGAATACGCCCAAACGCGCTTGAGTTATACCAAATAATTTCCCATCTGTCTATCTGCTCAATTTTGCTGAAATGTTATTATGTGATATCTAAGTATATAAATGATTCCATGCCCAAAATGTTAAATTTTTTCAGAAAGAAATAATTTTGTTCCCTTCTTAAAAATTATAGAATCCTAAAATAAGAATCCAATGAAATTAGTATTAGTCTAATATCCTATATCCTATTAGACTGATACTAAATCAGTAGTTAGTACCTATTTCTAATATTATACAGAGCAGCCCTAAGCATTCTGGTAAGCTTCATAAATGCTTAAGGGCTTGATCAACATCAACATGAAACACGGCCATGCTATTTGTTTTTATTGGCTTCAGTCTGAAATCTAATCCTTCCGCTGTCAAAGTAACTTAATAACTGTTTACAAAGATTTATAAAAACAGTTTTTTGTTTCCGTATCTCTAAGAACAAAATAAAGGCTCCCATAAAACTCTTGAATGCCTGTATGTCTTTCACAGGTTGTTTGATAAATAAGAAAGATAGTAAATTGATTCAGGCGTGACTTTGTGAAAATCCATTTCAAAATACTAGACGGACAAAGATAACAAAAAAAACCGCCAATCTGCTTCCAAAGAGAGAGCAGAGACATTAGACACAGTGTTTGTAACGACGCTTAATAGACAATAAATTGTGCTCTTCGTCCGACAGGGATTTAGCTAAGTGAACTTTTACTAGGACCAACGTTACATTTACATCATTGGGTCCATTCATCAATTCACGTCGGGGTTATGCAAAAAGCGGAAGCACTTTCACTTGTGTACAGGTTTCAGAAGCGACAGATAAATTTGTTGAAATTCTACAATTTGATGTCCAGTCTATATTACCAAATGTATAACATTAATAGTGTTAGCCGAATCTTTGAAGCCTCTCCTTTAAATTCGGAGGGTCTTGGGTCCGAACCCCAGACATGTTTCAATGGATTTTTATATTCAAAAAATGTATTTATCCTCATTTCTTTTCTCTTTCTAAACAAAGTCCGCGTATTGAATTACTTATGTCATGTCATTAATGTCTAATAAACAAAAAGCGAGGTCGTAACTAAGAACAAAAATAAATATAGAAGCCCATATATACACCCCATTTCGACAGTAGACCTGTTAACCACTAATGTACATATTTGTTCATTGATTGTTTCCTTGTTCCTCAAGTAATCATATAGAAAGGTACTTGGTACAACTCAAGAAAATTTAAACGTGCAATACGAGTAGATTTTATTAATTTCGTGATGTAGGATAACTACGGGGTTGCTGCTACGATTTCTACGAAAACAGTAAGGTATAGGTAGTACATACATACACAGGACACATCAGTTGCAGAGGGCTCGTCAGCGTGCAACAAACAAGTTGTCTTGTCGGAATATCTCAATGATATTTCGACTTTATTAGTGGCATAAAAAGGGAAAGTTAATTTCTCTAAATTTATTTCATGGTCCGATGTCAAATCAGATCTGATGATACAGGTGTGGAAAGAGTGCATGAACAGTAGAACTAGGAAGCTTGTGAATGAAAATACAGTTTGTACAATTTCACCACACATCGGTTAACTCGTAAATTAATTATACTTACTTCTATTCATGCAGGCCTGGTATAGTGTTTTGGCAAGAACGAACGGCTTGGGTTCCTCTGGGCCAATAGGCTCATCCAGCAGGGCGCGGATCTGCTCCTGCAGCTGGTCCGTTATGATGGAGAAGGTGTTTACAGATGTTTTGTCGTCGGGAATGCGAGTATTTTTCACGAACGAGCCACAAGCAAAGTCGTAGAAATCATCGCAGGGGTCTACCGTATCATCCAAGTTTAGAAGCAGTTTTGAAGCTAAAACAGAAAAATATTTGTAAATTCACACAATAAGGCCATCTTTCTTTATTTATAACCACAACCACATTGAAACGACAGAGGCGAATGTTTAAAAACAGCAAAACTCCAGTTAGTAAGGCATAATCACATCCACTCTGCTGATACTTGATTGGAGAAACCCATGAAGCCAAAACCTGTTACGAAAGAGCTACACCGGGTACCAAAGTAATTAATTTTAGGAAGCAAATAAATCACTCAGTTGTCTCTTTTAATCCGATCAGTATCGTCTATTTGATTCCGTTCAAACTAATTTCTAAGATACCCAGTAAAAGTGTTAAATGACCACACAAAAATTGTAACAATTACGTTGTTGTATATAGTAGGTACCTGTGTGTACACATCCCGGGTTGCTGCAAAACTTGCCATCGGAATCACCTTTAGCGATAACAGCAGGAGGCATGGATGAAGAAAGTCTCAGTTCACTAGTTTGTGGCATTTCTAAAATGCAGATATTAAGCTGAATATATATAGGGAAACAATACAGAACAGAACATTCTCAGTGTAAGAACAAAATCACAAACAATCTGTTCTCATAAGATAATTTTTTCCTGTAATATACAGAAAAACGATGTCAATAACGTTCAAAAATGTTCTAGTAATTTAAAGGTTGCTTGAGAATTTAGACAATATTTTCAGAGAGGCAAGCAGACTGCGTGTAGTTCTGGACTTGAGTGTCAGTCAGTGCATAATGTATTTTAAATCAGAAAAGAACTCGTAGTGTTTCAATACATAAACAAAACATCAATTAATCGCGACTCCAATAAGTAAACGTATAATGCCATTTTGTTGCAATACCCTGATAGAGGAACTAAATATAAAGTTATGCACATAAAGGAACAAAATCCTGGGACTCCTTAAATGTTTGGCAGTAATAAGTAAACTTGCTACAGTGTCGAAATGCGGGTGGGAAACAGGCAACCTGGTAAAATAATTGTACGTTGCAGTGACTCTTGTCTTCACTGTGAACTCTGTGCACTTGTGCAGGCTTAATTCGTTAGGTATACATTTTATAAAGGCCAGTTCCCTCATACAGCTTATTATTTTAATGACAAAATGACGGTTCTGTAACCATTACTGTATTGCAGCTGAGTATATAAGTAGTAAATTATTAGGGGAGAATGAAACCGTCACGTAATGTCACGACGGTAGCAGGAAAAATACAAATTTGAAAAGCAATCGCTGGTAATTTTACTTGATATAAGTGGAACTGACCCTTATAAATTGAGATATGTACATAATTTCACC
The DNA here is from genome assembly GCA_912999785.1 of Hydriomena furcata. Taxonomy (NCBI): domain Eukaryota; kingdom Metazoa; phylum Arthropoda; class Insecta; order Lepidoptera; family Geometridae; genus Hydriomena; species Hydriomena furcata. The sequence continues at coordinate 11,712,522 of OU538821.1, forward strand.
CTGCATTGATTTTATAAAATTGTAGTTGATTATTTCCTCACATTATCCCTAATGGGGGCGACTAAAGAAAATTATGCAGTGGACTAACTACTATTATGCGAGTCTATCTATAAATATCAAGACAATGTTTATAGGGGAGAAATTAGAAGATGCCTGAAATTTGTTAAATTCGGAAAACTGAAAGTGTTTTTCTTTATGCAATTATTGAAATTTGAACAGTTCAACGTCTGTCATGTGTCATCTAGTACAAAATAAAACACTTGTATCCAATATTTCCGTGTGTGAAAATTTACTTTATTTGACACAAAAACCAGAATTCAAAAAATATCTCACTGCTAGCCCGGTATAGTTAGCATCATTATTTGTAGAGATTATTTGCAAGTAGGTGTCAATGAAACCGTTGGTTATTGCGCATTTTGATAGCCACATTATACGAGAATGTTTTTTGTTTCCGTTTATCTACAGAGCAATGTAATTAAGTATTTTACCTATCAGTATCCGCAGGCCCACCCACAGCCCCGTCCTCACCCTGTTCTGGGAATAAGCCCTCCCTTTGTTTAAGTTGTTTCTATAATCTCCTTATTTCATCCAGACGACCAAAATCTTAATACCCGAGTATTAAGTGTAACGATATAACTTCTGATTACAATTTATTTAAACTGCCATAAAAGTAAAAGTCTACTGAACCCCTGCCTGAGATATGTATTAGATGGAGTAGGCATGCTATACCATCCGCTCAGCTTAATAGGCCTCTTCAAAAGGAAATGGTTATTACGTGCAAGATTTCTCACGATGTTTTCCTTCACCGTTCGTTTTAAGCATGTGTAAAAAGCACATTCATGTTTCGAACATAAAAATCCATCGGCGCCCGACCGAACTCACAACAATCGTATCGAAATTCGAGGTAGACCTACTAGACCTACCAGCTTATGTAGATATCCTATTCAATAATTCTTCTTGATAGTAAAAAAAATATTTTCTTCAGTGAAGTAAATTGTAATTTTATTGTCAAAAGCCCCTTTGTCGACTGATCTACCACTACTCAACCACTTATTACGAAGTAGATCTGCAATTTTGTTGTCATGTGGAAATAAAAATGTTACAATTTCTATGCTATAAGCACTATAGGAATAGAATGTCATCGTGTACCTGCGACGTGAATTATTATGTCAGCAAGACAACTATTACGAGAATTTACCTTTTTTATTTCCTTTGATTTTAAAGTGAAATCAGCACTTGTCAACATACTCGTACATACGTAAGTAATGTATATAACAATACATTTTTACTGATAAATACTCGTAAATGTGTGATCAAAATTGTATCGTTGTGTATAAAAATGTACATATTGATTAGATTGGTATCGATAATTTTTTTCGGTAGTATGAAACTAATATAATTATGATCGTGGAAAATTAACTTCCTACATAGAAAATTTATCGGAAATCAAACGGAATAAATAATTTGTAGAAATAAGTAGGTACAAACGTAGCTCTAATGAATAGGTAGGTAGGGTTTTATTATAAACTAGCTGACCCGACAGACGTTATCCTGCCCTTAATTTTCCCATAGAAAAAAAAACACATTTTAGTTATTAAGACGAACAAAACACATTACAACAACTTAGAAAGACTATAAAAATTCAAATTTCAAATTCCACACTTTAAATTTCTAATGTTAATTTCAAATTTCAATTTATAATCATTAGTTTTACCCAAATTTATAAAATTTCTGGTAGATTTTACAAAAGTTTAATTTTTAAAAATTTTGCCCAGACAATAATGAACACAACAAAAAAAATATTATCCTATTTGGTGCAGTCGTTTCGAAATTATGCGCGTACCCAAATTACGTTGATTCATTTTTATTTATATAGATAAATTATCATGGTAAAAAAGTAAGCGAACTAATATCTCATTTAACTTAGTAACCATGATATTTTAGTAACAGTGGCTCGAAAGAACTCCTCATGTATATTGTGATAATACCAAACTTAGTTCAATTACTATAACTCACAGATAAAAGCCAATGAATTAATTGAACAGGTACTATTATTTTATGAATGACACATATATTTTACGAGGGGATATAATTAGATATAATAGACAACCACTTAATTGCTTTTCATGCATCAAGCAACGATGCTTCTACCTAACAACGTAACAACGCCTAAAAGTGAAAAGAACTAAGAAATGAAACGTGATAAGTAAAATTTTTGTCATTTTGTATGGGCTGAGTCTACCCGGATAAGACGGAAAAAGTGATAAAACTGCATTATCTCGAAAACCATCAAATTTAAAAAGAAACTGTCTGTATTTTTTTTAGCTAGTAAGATTATCTAACGAATTATATAAAAATTAACTGTTTAGCTATTCATAGTTTTGATTAAAAACGAAACTAGTGTTTTTGAAGAGCCAACTTTGGAAAATAAATATATCGAGAAAAGTTTCACCAATCGTGATTCTGTCTGTAATTTATCTAGATTATATCCATAAGTTATCTTTGTCATAAAAAACAAAACTGAATGTTTTACGGTTATTGAGAAAAAACGATTCTGCATTCATCAAACACATTAATTACTCGCCTTAACTTACTTAAATACCAATAGCTTTAATTTACTTATATCACCCTCACCTTTAGTGACCGACCGACCTTGGTAGGTCCAAGTATGTGCCTATGTTTCTCGGAATAAAGTGGAATCGGCGCTTATATTTAGGCTCTGCATTCGAACAACCAGTTGATAATGACCTAGTTTTCGCCTGAACTTGGCCTCTTCCCTCGGTTGGGATGTAGGTATGTCTCATCACTACTCTTGCCCGCTACTTTCTTGGTATTCAAATTTTAGGGAAGTTCTAGGTATTCTGTGTTTATTTTGATATTTTTCTATCACACTTGGACTAATCTACATGAATCATAATAAAAACTAATTCCAGGTCCACCTAGGACCCCAAGCATTATGGGATCACTAATAATATACTTTATACTCAGGTAGAATGAAGAGATCAACAAACTCTAGAACCACAACCAACCCCATTGCAATACCTGCGTAGTCTGCGTACACTGGACCGCGTTATTATTGTAAAGAAAGCAATTATCGCGCTCCATTTGGCAAGTACTTGTAGCTGTTTATTATTGTTGTAAAGCTATAAATAACTTAAACCTATTATTTTACTACATGTTATTGTTAGAATAATTGTCAATTTGCTTGTTCAATTTCGTAAATATCTGACCTCTCTAAATAAGTAAGTGGGCATAGGAACGTGCGACGGAGCGTGGCGGTTGCAGCACCCAGCGTGATTGAATATTTGGTAACGCTAGTCGTAATAACATAGTGTAACATTTCCCAGAGTTTAGGTAACGCAGCCTGTTATTGCTTGTTTTTTAAGTCGAAAAGCGGTTTTTCTAAATACTTCCGCTAGATGAATCTTGCGCAGTGGTGTGCAAATTTCAATCACGTCTCCGCGCTGGCGATCTCGCTCTTCCTAGCTGCTTAGTTTCCGCATCGTTGAAACCTACGGTGAATAATTAATGTTCTTTTGAGGTAGTATCTCGTAGTCCGATCGTGGAACCGTGGAAACGTGGGCTGGTCAAAAGAACCTGGGAATTTAGTGAAACGTCGCTATTTTATGACAAAAGCCCAACCATAGATGGGCAAATCGATACGTAAGGTGTCTGAAGTATTAGGTAAGTATGCCTACCTACTTATGTAAAAAAGTGTTAGTCCCTAGTTTATATATGTATTTAAAAAAAACTATGATAACTGTGTCTAATAAATAAAGCATAACTTTATAAAAACAAAAAAGACCTAATGGAGAGAACGAAATCAGTTGTTATAATATCTCCAACAAGCTAACCCGGCGAACTTCGTATCGCTTTAGAATTAACAAATGTTGTATTAAATTCCCGTTATAAAAAGTATCCTATGTCCGTCTCCTGGTTCTAAGCTACCTCCCCACCAATTTTCAGACAAATCGGTTCTGTCATTCTTGAGTTATAAATAGTGTTACTAACACGACTTTCTTTTTAGGGTTCCGTACCCAAAGGGTAAAAACGGAACCCTATTACTGAGACTTCGCTGTCCGTCTGTCTGTCTGTCACAGGGCTGTATCTCATGAACCGTGATAGCTAGACAGTTGAAATTTTCACAGATTACGTATTTCTGTGGTTGCTCTAACAACAAATACTAAAAACAGAATAAAATAAATATTTAAGGGGGCTCCCATACAACAAACATGATTTTTTTGCCGTTTTTATAGATAATGGTACGGAACCCTTCGTGCGCGAGTCCGACTCGCACTTGGCCGGTTTTTATATATACTTAGATTACCTACATATTCTATTGACACTCACTTGCGTCCTTCGCATTAAAATTCATAAACGATCGTTGGTGCTAATTTATATTTCATTTTCAATCTTTGCTACTTATTCAGTTAGAAAAATAATCGTAGGTTCTAAATGCATAAAAATGTTAATTCAAACTCAATTTATATAAATATTAGGGGGATCAGAGAGAATCTACCGTTCCTTGGGAGAATCTTGACCCTATTTATTTTTACCTATTGTGTTTATTACTATACCTGCTTATAACTCATTTTTACAGTATTAATATAAATATAAAATTAGGTATATTTATACTCAAACCTCAATTTTGGTTTTCAGTAAATAGCTGTATATTATTTGTTAAATATATAATTATTATAGGTTAGGATATTTATTTATAATCAATTTTACGTGTACGCAGTACAGATATTGTTGGAGTTCTAATAATTATCATTATGGAACTGCGAATAGTACGTTACATTGCAACAAAATGGCAAATAGTGATTATATTGTCCTTATTATTACAAAGAGTGCGCGAAGAAATGTGTTTTCAGTGTCTGGTCTGCATTACTTTAGCCATCGTTCAATAAATGAAAATATGACCACCATGGTTTGATTGTTAGGTAGGAATTCAAAATGAAATATAATGCACTAAGCAAATTTTATATTTTGATCATGACATGCATCATAAATGTGTGGAAAGAAGTATCATTCATTGACAAACGCTTAGAGCTACAGCTTAGACTTTCAGCTGTAAAATTATACCTGAGACAGAAGTTCGAGGTCGCTTAGAAGATGAGGCTAAGAAAACAGGAAATCGAAGCAGCAGCTAATGGTGTTTTCAAGCAAAACTGATCTGATTATGAAATTGGTTTGAACTCGTTACCCTGTTAACGAGTTTTTGTTAAAGGCACCATCATGTTACTCTGTATTTAGGCCGACCTTTAGCCACCGCTGCCGAGTTTATTATTTTTGGGTTTGTGATATTAACATTATACATACCATTTTCATCGGTTTTTTTGTTCACGGCCACGCTGGAAATGAACGCGATAAAGAAGATGATGGCCAGCACGCTGGCCACGCCGGACAGGATCACAAGTCTCTTCTCCATCTTCGTCCTTTTATTCCAAAACGTGGGTCTGGAAAGAAAGTATTATTATTTATATACGTGTTTTTTTTAAGTTACGAGTTTTCAATAGTTTGTGTTATGTTAAACTTAACTTAGATTTTTTTAATTATAGACAGGTATTCATATTTTTCCATAGGAAAACCTATATCGTGTTTTTTTCATTTAGTACAAAAATAGGAAAAACTAAAATATTTTTTTTTACCAAAAATTATTTGTATGATTCATTTCAGTTTAAAATTGCCTGTTCTTACCTAAATACGATTTCAATAAAACTTAATTTTAATTATGCTTGTGGACTATTTCATTTCACCAAAACACTTGAAATTTTGTGAAGTAAGAATTCAAAAGTTATTATTCTTGAAGGAGAAAATTACCTCGAAATTTTCAATTTGTTTTGGTAACCCAATTTTCTGTACTCGCAAGTCGCAACTTTGGTGCCACACGAAAAGAAATCACGAGGGACCCCTGCTCCGTTCTCATTAGACCCAAATGAAAATTGGTAAGAATGTTCTCTTAGAAATATTCATTCGGCTCGCAGGTAAATGTATGGTAATGTAATGTACTTGAATATTTTATTTATTGGTTAGATTAATTAATGTGTGGAATAACCACGAAACAAAGTTCTAAAGGATACAATCGAGTGTTCAACGCTAATATGTCGGTTCACAATTAATTTGCCTTAGTAGTATTAAGTACCTAATTTGTCTTAAGGTGATAAGTGAAATTTTTGACGTTTTGTATGGGCTGAGTCTACCCGGATAAGACGGAAAAAGTGATAAAACTGCATTATCTCGGAAACCATCAAATTTTAAAAGAAAATGTCTGTAATTTATTAAGCTAGTATGATTATCTTACGAATTATATCAAAATAAACTGTTTAGCTATTTGAAGAGCCAACTTTGGAAAATAAATCTATCGAGAAAAGTTTCACCAATCGTGTTTCTGTCTGTAATTTATCTAGATTATATCCGGTTATTGAGAAAAAACGATTCTGCATTCATCAAATACATTTATTACTCGCCTTAATACGAGTAGGTACTAAAATAAGTTAATATTTTTCATAAGTTGACCCCACAATGTACAAAAATACAGAGGGGTTAGCATGAACCACTATCGTATCGACAACGTATCATCCACGAGACGTTGTCGATACGATAATGGTTCGTGCTTACGTGCTTAGGCAACAGGTGTGTTTTCTCATCCCCCTCACATCAGACAGACGTTGTTATTGTCACATCTTTGTGTCGCCAAAGTCAACTAGTCATATGGTCAAGTCCCGTTAATACCAACACTACACAGATGCCAAAGCCTGTTATAGTCAGAAACTAGCGTAGGCTGAACTTGTAATATAAATAAAAAATCGATTAGGAAAGATCGTGAAAACTATACACCTAGTCGAGCTTGTTCTCGGATGTTCTCAGGTTATTATCACGTACCTAGGCAAGGCAATCTGACGCTGGATTTAAACTCTGACGAAACCCATAAAACTGTGATTTCATTGTGAATCGATGGTGGTCGATAGGTTTGTTACGAGATCATTGCGTAGATTGCAGACTTCATTTCACGCACGTGGTTTTATACGTGTTCGTAATTACTGTCATTATTATCAATCATGCACAAGTCTAGGTATTTAATACCTACATACTGGTAGAACTGGTAATACACGAGTTGAAATTGGTTATAATAAATGAATTACAAACATCCCATTGCACCATTTTCAAGAGGTAGTTTGAAAAGTATTTTATATTAGCCGACCCGTGACAGACGTTGTCCTATCAAATTTCAATAATCGAATAGATAAGACTGAATTTTGAGATGCTGAGTTTTTAGTCTGTGATGTCAGATTTGTTGTACACCAGCGCCATCTATACCAAAATCATCCCTTTTGCGTTTTTTATCATTTAGGGATGTTTTTCAGATTTTAAAGTAGTCTATTATTTATTCGGGCATTATATCTACATCTACAGCAAATTTCAACTTAATCCGTTTTGTCGTTAAAGGCCTGATTGAGGAACAAACATACATACAAACTCACAAACTTTCACATTTATAATGTTATTAGGATTAGGATAGGATAATACAGCAGAATATTAATGCAGTTTAATTTCAGGTATACGATTTCCCATAAAAACGCTTTTACCCCTTTTTACCTAGAGGTGAAGGGAGAGGGTCTAGAGGTTAAATTTCGAAAATCCGATCCTAGTAAGACAAATCACATTAGGTAGGTATTCTAAAAATGTTATGTTTTTATAACTTACAGTTTTAACTGTTCAAGTATCAGTCTCTGAATTGCTCCAGACCCTACTTCTCTATTGATAGCGGTCAAAGCGACGGTCATATCGAATCTTTATTGATTTATTTGCAATAAAATAGATTCGTCTAAAAATACGGAAATAACACCTAGACACCTAGCGTTGGCGCCACTTTTCAATCTTTACATACTCGTAAGTACCGACTTCGAAACATCTATACTAATATTATAAAGAGGAAAGATTTGATTGTTTGTTTGTTTGTCTCGAATAGGCTCCGAAACTACTGAACCGATTCAAAAAATTATTTTACCATTAGAATCCTACATTATCCCTAATGGACATAGGCTATATAGTATTTTCAAAAACGTTAGGGATCCGTATGAAAACTTCAATAATGTAACCCAAATGTGATAAAAAATCCAAAAAAATCTTTATATCGCGTATGCTGCGGTAATTATTGACAATAGAGCAAAGTAATGTACTACAGTTTTAAAGAGGACATCAATATCTACAAATAAGTCAACAATACCATATGTCTAACTATTAGGGATCCGTATGAAAACTTCGATAGTGTAACCCAACGTGTGATAAAAAATCCAAAAAAATCTTTATATCGCGTATGCTGCGGAAATTATTAACAATAGAGCAAAGTGATGAACTGCAGTTTTAAAGATTACATCAATATTAACAAATAAGTCAGCAATACCATAATTATGTCCAACTATTACAGTTATGTCACAATAACTACTTTTTCATGTTAAAATATGCAATGGTAACGCCGCCTGTACAAACTAGGCCACATTATTCGTACCTGGGTATTAATCCTTATCCAAAAAATCACTTCATTTTCAAGGCCATATCAGTACCTGTAAATTACTTTTTTTATTATATCATTCCCAAATTCCATACCATTCAAAAGTTATTATGAGTGTAATAATCTATAGGTACAGGTATATATTATTATGAGGAAAGATGTTTTGTATATTTGTATGGAATAAATACAAAAACTACTGGATATATTTCAAAAAATCGTTTACTTTTAGAATGCTACATTATCTCTGAGTAACATAGGCCATATTTATTGTTTAAAAAATATAGGGATTCCTATTAAAACTTCGATAATGTAACCTGGGTAAAAAAATACCCATAAAATCGTTATAATACGTTACTCCCGTGCGGAGCCGGGGCGGATGCTAGTATCATATATTCTTAGTTGTCACCTCGAAATATCTCCACCTCGACTCGACCTAGAAACCGTGTTTTGGTAGTTTTAGTTGATAAAATTACCTCGAGTTTGTCTCTAGTCGAGGATTCCTCAGTCAACAGAACTGTCAACTAAAGGTACCTTGACATTCCTCGAAATCGCCTCGGACTGATGACGTAATGACATAATTGAGGAACATCCAAAATATCGATTTAATGAGATACATTTCGAGGGAAATTTCGAGGGGCCTCGAAAGAGTTTGAGTCAAGGTAGAATCGAGGTTAAAACTAAAATATGGGGAATAGTCTTAATTTAGTTTTACCTCATGTTTATAGGTAGGTACCTTGTATAAATTGGCCATGTCTTTCCTGTAGCAAAGGCCAACTCAACAGAGTGGATAACTCAAGAAGCTCACCTATCCAAACCAAATGTTTAGGCTTTGTTCAGACTATTTAGTAGATGGTTTATGTGAAGTTTGCACAAAATCGGTAGACTTTTTATCCAGGTACCTACCACCCGTGCGAACCCGGAGCGAGCTGCTAGTTACTGATAAAATATTGGACGCTCCACCCTTGGCAATGAATTTAAAAACAAATGCTACTAAATTGTAGACAAGACAGTCATTAATAGAAAAAGATTTTGGATTCTGTCCAACTTTATCTTACTAGTTTTATGGCAGCGCCGTAACGTAACACAATTTGTAATATAATGTACTATGCATTAGAATAGTTTTAGTAATAGACGTTTGTATGAATTAGCTTAGTATATGTATTGTTTTTAATGCGCATTAACACGTGCTTACAACGGTGAAGGAAAACATCGTGAGGAAACCATTTAGTATTATTGTAAGCGGAAGCGGGAAGCGGTCGCGTCGAATGCTAACTACTAGGTATACACCAGTGCTTTTACAACAAAAATGCGTCCTTAGAATCTTCTGGATATGGAAACGTCGGAAACCGTCACTGTGGAACAGGAATTAATATGAAAAATATTTTAACAATATTTATAAACTAAAAGCAATTCTTATATTATTATAAATTTATATATATACATGTATGTTAAAGAATGTGAGTTTATTTGTATGTTTGTGCCTCAATCAGGCCTAAACGTATTAATATGAAATTGGCTGTAAATGTAGATATAATGCCCGAATAAAACATAAACTACTTTAAAATACAAAAAAAAACATCCCCAAAATCACTACATAGTATAAAGCAAAGTCGCTTTCCGCTTTCCGCGTCTGTATGTAATATGTATGTATGTATGTTTGCTTATATCTTTAAAACTACACAACGGATTTTGATGCGGTTTTTTTAATAGATAGAGTGATTCAGGAGGAAGGTTTATATGTATAATAACATGCTACCCGTGCGAAGCCGGGGCGGGTCGCTAGTGATAAATAAACGCATGATGGATGGTTTTGGTGTAGATGGCGCTGGTGTGTAAAAAATCTGACATCCGTGTTGACATCAGTCGTCATAGCAACGTGCGTTACTTTATGCGATTATCGAAATTTTGACAAGACAACGTCTGTCGCGGGTCTGCTAGTAAGAATATATAATAATTAGATGCCCCATGTTAAGAAATATCCTATTGTAGATAGGTCCTTAACAAGTGACCAACTGGTCAGATATGAATATGAATAATTTACCTAGATAAAAATAAATGTGATCGAGACGGTAAGTATTGTACATTTCCTTTATGCTGTTTAAATACTAACCGACATAATGCTGTGAAAATCATGTCATGTTTTTGGTTTGATGTTGTCATAACATGGGGCAGTATTTGCTAATATCTACATTATCACGTCGGACATATATAATGTTATACCACTAGACAAATAGGTAGTAGTAACGACCGACATCATAACACAAAAGGAATAAACGCGTATCCACATCCCACCTATTAGATAAAAAGATAATTACTTTGCTTTTTGTATAGGTACCTACTTACTTGTAGGTACATTCGTATGTGGCTTGCGCACAGGCAACATGATTTCTAAACAAGTTTCCAAACGATTTACTGCCCGTAGAGGTATGGACATGTCATCTAAATCACATTACCACCTTATCTTAAAAGTTAGGTAGGTACCTAAGTTGGAATACAAGACAATAACCATCTGTTATCTATGAACACAAAGGATTTCTAAGCGATGTAAATGATACTTTGCAACCTTGGAGGCGAGATGGCCTTCGAACTCATGCTAGCGGTCGGAATTATAAATTATATAATAAAAAGAAGACTGTTGGCAGAGTGTGAGGTAAGTTCCTTGACTTTCAATCATAAGGTCGAGAGTTCATCATTAGTTTTTTTTAATACTCGTAAAGTATTTCGAATAGAAAAACGAATGCCAAACTTAATTTAATCCTAATCCTAGTAATATTATAAATGCGAAAGTTTGTGAGTTTGTATATATGTTTGTTCCTCAATCAGGCCTAAACGACAAAACAGATTAAGTTGAAATTTGCTGTCGATGTAGATATAATGCCCGAATATATAATAAATAGACTACTTTAAAATGTGAAAAACTTCCCCAAAACGATAAAAAACGCAAAAGGTATGATTTTTGTGTAGATGGCGCTGGTGTGCAACAAATCTGACATCACAGACTAAAAACATTCAGCCTTTTCTATTCGATTATTGACATTGGCAGGACAGCGTCTGTCACGGGTCGGCTAGTAATAAATAAACTAAATAGTGGTGTCGATTCTGTTGAGTCCACGCTTAAGTTAAAATTCCTAAAAACTATCGATCTTATTTCTTTTAAGTTAAAGTTTAAAATAGCGTAACCTTAAAGTGACAGTTCTAAAACTTGAATAGTTTTCAATAAATTTACGATTTTCGTAATCGATTTAGAAACGTCAAGCTAAATTTAATCGACATGTAAATTGGTGTTGACTAAGATGACACTTGATTGTGTCAAATACGCGAAATAAAATAGAGAAATCGCTAAAATATCCCAAGTTTTAGGACTGTCATTTTGATGTGACTCTAATTTAGACTTTAATGTAAAAGGAATAAGATCGATCGTTTTTTTACGAAATTTTAGGTTTAGCTTGGACACAACAGAATCGCCACCAATGTAATTTAAAATTTAAACATAACACAAAATAAACTTACTATTAATAAACTGTAAAATCATTGAGGCCCTGTATGTCGACGATTGCTCTTTTTCGAAACGAAAAAAGAAATACTTCTGAACACTGAATACTTCGACGGCCGCGCGTACATTTATTTACTAGTCACGCGGCCAACTTGTGTCCTGCGAATGCCGCGTGTAGTTGCCGCGCGTCTTACGCGCTGTGTTTGGACATACATCCTTGTAATTGATGCTATACAAGAGATGACTGCCTGACGGACTATGCAGGGCTAAAACTGCTGTTTCATGAAGATCTATCTTGAAGATTTGATAGCGTAAGAATCACTTAAGTAATCTTAACTCAAATTCATCTTAAAAATAAATTCACACTATTATTCATATGTCTGCATATATCTACAAAAAGTCAGTCGTAAAAAACCTGACCTCGCGTCAAAAAACAAACAAGAAACATCAACTGTTATTTTTATGACGAAATATTTATTATAACTACTCGTATTATCACTGGATAGCGAGAGTATAGTAATATAATTATAGTCGATAGTCTCGGTTCCATATATCAAGACTTTCCTCATGAGGATTTCATTTCCTCATTATTAATCAACGAAATAATATTTTTTATTAATCAACATAACATGACTAAACTTCTAATGCGAAACATGAGCCTGTTTAATTGAGCATAGACGGTCTTAATTTGGAGTAATCGTTGACAGGGCTGCTAAAAATATGTTTATAAGATATCCTTATTTTTCCAAGGCACACCAACTAATGACCACGGTACACCAGTGTGACGCGGTACACGCTTTGCGGAACAATGACTTAGACGACAACAACTTGAAGATAAGATAATACTGGGGTGGTTGATAAATGTACATTTGAAATGATTTTCGTCTTGTTAATGTTTATATTATGATCCATCTGAGGGATTAGCATGAACCACTATCGTATCGTACAAATGCCAAAACTGACACTTTTACTAGGTATACAAAAAGTGTTAAACCATTTGGACGATACGTTGTCGATACGATAATGGTTCGTGCTCAGGCCACTGTTATGAAAGTATTGCATTGTGTCCGCAGTGGACGAAATCTTTTTTCATAAACATCACTTTATGTGTTGAGCGGCACTATGGCGCACGCTACCGTGTGCCAGCTTTGGCTAGAGGCACACGACAATGTGCCTCTAGTCACACTATGCAGTTGCGCACAACACATAAAGTGATTTTTATGAAAAAAAAATTCGTCCACTGTGGGTGCGTGTTCTCATAGTGTCGATCTTGAATACGAGGGTTAGTCTTCCTGCGATTCCGACTACTACGACTAAAAATAATAATTATTATTAAAATGTATTTGTGATAACAAACAAAACCAAGTTGAAGGTGAAGCGTAGGCAAGGGAAGGAAATCACTAGGGGAAAGTAAATGTTTTCCAGCACGCTTCCACTTAGTGGAGATGAAACAGACAGGTTAATTGTGTATTTGCGCTCGTTTTGTTGTTAGATCCTATTTTCCCATTATGCTATCTCTTAGTGAGATAAGTAACAAAGAATAAATAAAATTACCTACCTACCGTTTGTTGTTTTGTTAATATGCATGAGTTATAAATAGAAATTACTTACGACGATTATGGTACATTCTTTGTTAAAGACAAGGCCTTTTTTGCCTACGAGCATCTCTCTGTACTACCTTGATACGCGATATCTTTTCTAAGCAAAAAGCAGCTAATTAAGGCGGTTATCCTCATAAGACTTGAAGCTATTACTCCTAGAACCAGTCTTGCAAAGTGTGCAAGCAGTTATGCAACTAACTCGGTACAGAGTAATAGCATGCCAGGGAATTTTATTTTTCTATCACACGAAAAACCGGTTTCACTAAGTTCGTTGTATTTGTCTTTGTTACCAAGTTTGATGTACAAGTAAGTATCTATAGACAAATATCAACATACGAGTACTTGTGTTAAAAATAATAAAGGCTCTCCGGCTTTTGGTGTACTTAGTATGCAGATTTTTGAAAACCCCTCCACTTTCAGATTACTATTCAACAAACGCTAAGCAATGGTGCTTTCGTGATAGTATACGATACTTGGAACTAATCCAACTGCCGAACAATGACTTTGCTTTCTAATAAAGGACTATACAAATTCTAAAATGAGGTCTGTCAATGCGATGTGGGTAACGGTACGGCACGGGTGTGACAGCCAGCAGGTTCTAGCCTGGTACCAGGATTAAACGAACATAATGCAAATCTACCGTTACCTTGCTAAGCTACGAGTTCAAAAGTTGAATGAACTATGCACTTACGTTATCATAGATAGATTTAAGGCCTAGAATACCCTGAAACGCTCATGAGCTTTGCCAACTATTTTGACTAGGTACTCAAGGATATAGCCATCTTTGCTATGCCAAAAACGATTGTTTATGTAGAAAAACAGTCTAACAGATCACTGGAAATTCCAAGAAGTTAAATACCTGTTATTATATAGGCATATTTGATATTTTGGAGATACGTCGAACTGATGACTGTTACGATATGAGTATTACGAGTTTAATTTGCGTTTTGATTATTGATATCACAAACATATTCTACAAATATTATAAATTAGCCGACCCGTGACAGACTTTGTTGTAATCAAAACTGATGTCAGATTTTTTGCACACCAGCCAGCGCCTTCGCTCGCGTGTTACCTGGATAAAAAGTAGCCTATGTGTTATTCTGATGTATAAACTATATCACTGTAAAGTTTCATCTAAATAATTTCAGTAGTTTATGCGTGAAAGAGTAACAAACCAAACACACACAAACACTCACAAACTTTCGCATTTATAATACTAGCCGACCCGTGACAGACCAGTGCCATCTATATCAAAATCATCCCTTTTGCGTTTTCTTATCATTTTGGGGATGTTTTTCATATTTTAAAGTAGTGTATGTTTTATTATAACATTATTATCTACATCATAATGTTAGAATAAATATACATACAGCAAATTTCAACTTATTCCGTTTTGTCGATGAGGCCTGATTGAGGAACAAACATACATACAAACTCACAAACTTTCTCATTTATAATATTATTAGGATTAGTAGGAAGTAGGATTATTATATTATTATTATTATTATGAGGATTAGGATGCGTAGTTTGAATTTCAATCACGCTGTATCGGCTAATCCGATTTGGGTGATAAACTTAATACAGAAAACAGATATAATATGGGTAATAGTAGCTATTTTTTATCCGGGTTCACAGTAAAGCCGCCGTAGGGATAGCTCTAATAATAAGGTATTTAATTAGATATAAAATTTCACCCAAAGTTTCACCAAACGCGGCTGTCATAAGCGGTGGAGCCCAATCCAATTTCTACCTTAATTCAATATAGATGAGGGTATGTCAGAAATTTGAAATTGCAGATGCTAATTTTGCGCGGGTATGTAAGGTCGCTATTGCACGTCTGCTTTATAGCGCCTGCCTCCGATCCCTGCCGCGGAACAAATGTTTACATAATCTGCAAATATTTGTTGTAGTATGGTAGGTACTCGTAGTTTCTGAAGCCCATGACACTATCCTAGGACTGTTGGGTGTTATTTACTTAATTATGTTTCCTCCACATATTTATAGAAACTTAATTGGAATAAAGATGTTGGCTGCGGTCTCACTAATTCCTTAATATGCCCAGGTAGGTAGGTACCTAATGGGACAATTATGTTGTGTCGACAAGCTGACTACAATTTTGTACTTATTCTAATTATAAGACTGTCACTATAGGCCGCTAATTTTGACATCTAAAATTTTTAAAAGTTATTTACCTATATTTAGATAACAGGAAAATCTATAATAAGTTTGTACGGAACCCTCGCCCCAATATATATTAATTCATTGCTTTTAGGAATAAAATGGGTTCACATCGGTAGGTCCTACTTTGTATATCCATGGAAAAATACCGTGATACGTCTCCGTGACGTAATTTAGTCTTATTTAGTTTTATAATACACTCGTAGTTGGCATATTGACACGGCTCAACAGGGGCCGTACTACAATCTCTAAAGTTCGACTAAAGCAACATTACATTAAGAGCGAAAGTGACAACGCTATACGAACACGTATATGGCGTTGACACTTTTGCACCTCGAGTAATACTGCTTTAGTCCTACTTTAGAGATTGTAGTACGGCACCAGGCCCTACGGACGGATCTAATCTATAGGTACTAATATTGCAATGATATAAATGCAAATATAAATACAAAAGTAACTCTGGTACTGACAATGAAATGACTGGAAATGACTGTCTGTCTGTCTGTGACGTTATCACGGCCTAACCGCTAGGCCGATTTTGATGAAATTTCATATAGAGATAGCTTAAAGATATCATTCAAACAAGGGCTACTTAAAAAAAAAAATTGTACAATGTTCCAAGATAGTCGTAAAAAAAAACGATTTCCTGGATCTACGCAGACGAAGTCGCGAGCAAAAGCTAGTAATATTATGAATGCGAAAGTAGCTCTGTCTGTCTGTGACGTTATCTTAAAGTCTTGGGACGGACATTTTTTTTTTTTTTTTTTTTTTAATTTATTTATCATATAAACGTTTTACAAGAATAAATAAAATAATATAGCACAATAAGAAACCACTAAGGTTTGTAAAAAAAAAGTGCTAAATACGAGTCTACACATAATATACATATACTTAGCCTTAACAATAATCATAAAAACAAGAACAAAAACAATTGGAGCTATGCAAGTACATTTTTAGTATTACATAATATATTGATTGCTTACTTTTTAGCCAATTTACGAGGTGAATTCACCTCGTGAATTACATAGGCTACTTTATTCCCCAAAATTGTCATTGTCAGGAATTTCAATGTTTTACGATAGCGTCGTCAATAATATACACATTTAATAAAACTGTAGAAGAGTTCAATTCTGTACATTGAATAAAAACTAAAAAAAAATACTCCTAAGGGTAACAAGTAACACAAGCCAAAAAAACATTTTGAAATTTTTGACTGTCTGTCTGTTGTCCGGCTTTCACGCAAAAACTACTAGACGGATTTTTATGAAACTTTTTTGTTATATAGCTACTAGCTGACCCGTGTCCGCTTCGCTGTGCGTAAGACATTTCTAATACCATCGTGGACTTTTTTGTAGACGTTTTTAAGGTGTACAATACTGTAGTACATTATTTTGATATATCTCGTGGGGTTCAGCCAGCATTTGCAATGTAAGCGCAAAAAAATGTGTTTATTTACGACATCACATTAGAAACCTCTAAAATTATCAGTGTTTCTCTACTATATTATGCATGTATTATACATATAAACCTTCCTCCTGAATCACTCTATCTATTAAAAAAACCGCATCAAAATCCGTTGTGTAGTTTTAAAGATATAAGCAAACATACATACATACATACATACATATTACATACAGACGCGGGAAGCGGAAAGCGACTTTGCTTTATACTATGTAGTGATTAGTCCTCGGCAACATATAGGCTATAATTTATTTTGAAAATTGGAATACCAGATGTGAAACTATCTATTCCCCCAGCGAAGCGGGCACGGGTCAGCTAGTCAATAATAATTTCCTAAATCTACGCGGACAAAGTCAGGGGAAAAGCTAGTCAGATGTATTTTGATGATTGATCGAGGGGAAATCGAACGAAGATCTCTGAATAAACTTGAACTAATTGGAGTTTTGTATATGTCTGTGTATTTTTGCTCGATTATAACGTCAAACCATTTAATTGATTAATTTGATTTTATCGATGGGCTTGCAACCTGTCACGTATGGAATGCTAACTACTGCAAAATGTGGGCATGTGCTATATTTGAGTGTTTGGTCGTGCCTCTGACTAACCCCTCTAGACATCTTCAAAGGATCTAAGCGTCTATTAAATTACTAAAATTCACTTGACTAGACTGGCCTCACAGCTCAGTTGGTAGCTTGGTAGTAACTCTGCCTTCTGCGCTGTAGGTTGTAGTTTTTTGACCCCACCAATTGTAATAAATAATAATAAATAAATATTGTACAAACAACGGCAAACATTTGTGTGATGAACGTGTTTGATCTGTGTCTGGGTGTTAATAAGTATGTATTTACAAAAAAAAAGGTATATAAGTATTCTATCAGTTATCTGGTTCCCATAGTACAAGCTTTGCTTAGTTTTGGGCTAGATGGCGCTGTGTGTATAGTCCGCCAATATGTATTTATTATTTAGGGTTACCAGATGGCATGATCAAAATATCTGGACAAAATTACAAAATATCAAGTTAAGGTGATAAGTGAATTTTTTGACGTTTTGTATGGGCTGAGTCTATATACCCGGATAAGACGGAAAAAGTGATAAAACTGCATTAAATTAAAAACTATCAAATTAAAAAAAATATTGTCATTAATTTAGGTTTGATTATCCAACGAATTGTATAAAAATGAACTATTCATAGTTTTGATTAAAAACGAAACTAGTGTTTTTGAAGAGCCAACTTTGGAAAATAAATCTAATGAGAAAAGTTTCACTAATCGTGTTTCTGTCTTTAATTTATCTATTAAATCCTTAATTTATCTTTGTCATAAAAAATCAAAACTGTATGTTTTGCGGTTATTGAGAAAAAACGATTCTGCCAAATAAATATTACAAAAGTTATTTTTAAGCACATTGGTCAAGCAAACCACATGACCCGATCGATTCAGTGATAAACCGCACAATTTTTAATAGGTGTTTTGTTATTTGTCGGGACAATTTGTATTTTGTCAGAACTCTGGACATCATGTGAAATTTCGGGACAATCCCGACTATCTGGCAACCCTACTTGAGATAGGTATATTTAGGGCTGTCATCCATCCGGGTTTCCCCGGATTTGTCCTAGTTTAGAGGGCGTCCAGGGAGCGACCGGGCGGGGTTTCATTTGTAGTCCGGGATTAAAATTTGGCAACCCGCGACATACGCACTGTGCCCGCACTCCGCGATCAACCGACGAAACGACTAGCAAAATTCACCCTTCCCCTTAATTTAATAAGGTTTTGTTTTGTAACAGAGTATATCAATAATTTGAAAATTACAGAATATATGAGGTTGTTAGCTGTGTAAACTACGAAACCCTACATTTCGCGTGACCCGACACCCACTTGACCCGTTTTTTATTACAATATACACTGACATGTTGAAAAAACCGTGAACATGTCCGTGTTCTGGGTTCTAAAATCCGGGATTTTCACGCGTCTTGTCCTGGTTGCCAAATTTTAGGGATGGCAACCCTAGGTATATTAAAGAACTTCTGGAAGTTGTTATTTTATGAAACGTATTAACTTCGTCATTGTAAGCAAGTGTTTTACGTAGATTAGGTTTAATGCACTGCAAGGTCGTACGAAGTGGTAGGGCATTGTTATATAACCTATCTTTTAGTTTACCTTTGCATCGAGTATCTTGATAACCACGTCTCACATCACAACTAGCTTCGAGGACATAACAATAATAATAAAGAATTAAAACTATCGTGGTTGTTATTCATTTTAACACAATACAACAAGAGACGTGGTAATTAGCCGTATTTATAGTTAACTAGCGACCCGCCCCGGCTTCGCACGGGTAGCATGTTATTTTACATATAAACCTTCCTCCTGAATCACTTTATCTATTAAAAAAAACCGCATCAAAATCCGTTGTGTAGTTTTAAAGATATAAGCAAACATACATACAGACATACAGACTAGGGCGTGTAAAAACCGGGTTGTTTAGAAAAACCGGGTTTTTCGGTTTTTAATTTTCAATAACCGGTTAAACCGGTTAATCGGTTATTTTTCAAGTTTTTTTATATAGGTGTCTTAGGACATAATAAAACCATACATTTTAATGAAAATTAACTTATTATTCAAATAAGCAAGCACCAATTAAATTAACTTGTTAAATTTCAAAATATTTTGATGTACTCAAAACTCACCCTCAAAGTAATAAAGGCAAAAATATGATAAATCAGTCATAATAGTTAACAATAATACCTCATAATTCTTAGTTGTAACCTCAAAACTAACTTGATTCAAACTCTTCTGAGGCCCCTCCAATACCCCTTGAAAAGTACTTCATGTTTTAACACGGGTGTTTATCACGTAATTACCCTTAATTTATTTTCCCGACGTTTCGGCTATGTTCCAATAGCCATGGTCGCTGGCTGACTGGAGAACACGGTGCCACCGTCGAGAAGCGGAGGCAGTTGACGAAACTACCCTCACTTAATTGGTCTTCAGAAATAGAAATGTCCATGTTCGTATTACGACACACCACACTAACTGTATCTACGCACTGAGATGGTCTGTCACGACGCCCACATAATAGTAACCACAGGATTCCAAGAATTAGAGTCTATAGCCGTCTTCACGATTTAAATTTGAGTACTTCTTGATTTCAATAGCTTCAGGGTGTCAGACAAAATTGGAAATGTGTTGAGGAGATTTTCAATTAAGTCAGTTTTCAATCCGTTGTCTAAGGTGGCTAAGCAGTTATGGACTCCGAAGGATGTACCTTTGCAGATGCCTGGTGTATATAAGATAGACTGTAGTTGTGGCCGTTCATACATTGGGCAAACAAAAAGAACTATAGCCGAACGTGTCAAAGAACATATTGCAGCTGTCAAATCGTCAGGTAAACAAGTCAGCGATCGCAGAGCACTTAGTAGATTCGGGACCGTCTCACTGGATTGAACTACATGACCCAAAAGTTCTGTCTAGTGAACGCCATTATTATAAGATATTCATAGTTCAGGAAGCTATTGCAATCAAGAATTACTCAAATTTAAATCGTGAAGACGGCTATAGACTCTAATTCTTGGAATCCTGTGGTTACTATTATGTGGGCGTCGTGACAGACCATCTCAGTGCGTAGATACAGTTAGTGTGGTGTGTCGTAATACGAACATGGACATTTCTTTTTCTGAAGACCAATTAAGTGAGGGTAGTTTCGTCAACTGCCTCCGCTTCTCGACGGTGGCACCGTGTTCTCCAGTCAGCCAGCGACCATGGCTATTGGAACATAGCCGAAACGTCGGGAAAATAAATTAAGGGTAATTAGAATTACGTGATAAACACCCGTGTTAAAACATGAAGTACTTTTCAAGGGGTATTGGAGGGGCCTCAGAAGAGTTTGAATCAAGTTAGTTTTGAGGTTACAACTAAGAATTATGAGGTATTATTGTTAACTATTATGACTGATTTATCATATTTTTGCCTTTATTACTTTGAGGGTGAGTTTTGAGTACATCAAAATATTTTGAAATTTAACAAGTTAATTTAATTGGTGCTTGCTTATTTGAATAATAAGTTAATTTTCATTAATTCGGCTATTGTAACATAGCCGAAACGTCGGGAAAATAAATTAAAGGTAATTACGTGATAAACACCCGTGTTAAATCTACTGTTATGTCTACTAATCACGATAATTTGTAAAATAATACTTCATGTTTGCATCTTAAATCGATTTTTTGGAGTTTTCTCAATTCCTCAATTACCTGTGGTGGTTTCTAAATGTCACGAAAGTCAAAGAAACGTTACACAGTCGTTTAGAAGCTATCGAGGAATGCTCAAGGTAGATCGCAAGATACCTTGAGTTGACAGTTTCTTCAAGGAGGAAATATGTTGAGGAATCCTCGACATGAGGCAAACTCGAAGTCATTTTAATAACTACTACTACTAAAACACGGTTACGAGGTCGAGTCTAAGTGAGGATATTTCTAGGTAACAAGTAACAACTAAGAATATAGGAATAAGAATAATTAACTTTTTTAATTGGTAGTATTAAAACTCTTTCTCGTACTCAAATCCTAATAATATTATAAATACGAAAGTTTGTGAAGATGTTTGTATATTTAAATATCAATCAGGCCTTAACGAAAAAACGTATTAAGATGAAATTAGCTGTAGATGTAGATTATAATGCCCGATTAAAACATAGGGTGGTTTATAATCCGAAAAATATTGCCAAAATGATAAAAAAAATGCAAAAATAATGAATTTGGAAATAATCGAATATCCGGTTATTTTGCCAAAAAAACCGGTGAAAAAACCGACCTAAAATCAGTCGGTTAATCGGCTTTTCGGTTAACCGATTAATCGGTTTACATGCCCTAATACAGACGCGGGAAGCGGAGAGCGACTTTGCTTTATACTATGTAGTGATAATAATAAAGTATGATTTTTCAAACTATCGTGATTAGTAGACATAACTATAGATTTTGACACGGGTCGAAATAAATTAAAGGTAATTATGTGATAAAGACCCATGTCAAAATCTATAGCATATAACGTTTATTTTACAAAAAAAGTGATATTGGTGTGTACATAACTTATTGACATTGTCTTAAATATTAAAATTGATAATTATAATTACGTTTAAAAAACTAAGAACAAAACCGACTTCATGCATGTTGTTATTGAATTGAATAAGTCCAATAGAAATTTTATCCCCTATTTTTTCATCCTTATAAGTGGTAATTTTTCATCAAATTTAAATGGAACCACACGGAAATAAAAAAAAAGAATCATCAAAATCGGTTCACCCAGTCGAAAGATCTGAGGTAACAAACATAAAAAAAAAAAAAAAAAAACAGTCGAATTAAGAACCTCCTTCTATTTTTGGCGGTTAAAAACAGTACCATTAGTTGACTGTCTTCCTCGCACTAGGAATAAAAAGCCTGTTTAATGTGGTCACAGGTCACGTACATCTAAAAGTATCATATAGTGAGTAGGTAGGTTAAATTGGAGAATTGTTGCTATGTCCCAATCTGTTCGGTTTAT
Organism: Hydriomena furcata; assembly: GCA_912999785.1. Taxonomy (NCBI): domain Eukaryota; kingdom Metazoa; phylum Arthropoda; class Insecta; order Lepidoptera; family Geometridae; genus Hydriomena; species Hydriomena furcata. Next base: position 11,735,304 of record OU538821.1, read on the forward strand.
TAAGAGCACTCCTGTGGGGCTATTTTGTAAAAACATGATTATCATGTTATGGTACTGAATGAACCTACGCTTTTTATGCTGTTTAGGCACCCATACCTACGCTTCCAATACAATACCTACGCAGAAGCGTATGTATAGGTGCATAAACTGTGCATAGTTACTATGAAAACTGTACAGTTTAGGTATTCTCTAACATTAGGTTATTGCATTCAACATCATAACATGATAATCATGTTTTTACAAAATAGCCCTGCTGGGCAGGCGTTTTTCTATACAAACATATTCAGATGTTTCCTCTCTGGATGATGGCACTAGAGCAAATATTTTTCTACCATACACTCTATGAGAACTACTGCGTGCCCCTAAGTATTATTTTTCTCTATAAAAGAGTTAATAAAATAATTAAAGACCGTTTCAACCGCCCACCTGCTAGGTAATACCTGCTAGGTACCTCTTAACAATTGGAAAGTTATTATCGGACAGACATACTCGTAGGTTCATGTACGAGTAATTATGTACCTACTATAATTATAAACGAGTATGTTTAAGTACAAACGGCGATTCACGCAAATTCATTTGGAGATCTCGCTTCCATAGATAAGGTTTTACTATCTCGCTTCGAATTTATATTTAAGACGCGGTATAAATTATTTTAAAGAATTGAGAATAGTTTTTTTTTTCATACAATTACAAATACAGTTTTGTATTTTTAAACAAAGATAACCTAAGGATATAATCAAATAAATGTAGCACAGAAACACGATTGGTGAAACTTTTCTCGATACATTTATTTTGCAAAGTTGGCTCTTCCTAAACACACTTTTTACCCAAAACTATGAATAGCTGAACATTTTATTTTTATATAATTCGTTAGATAAAATCATACTAGCTACATAAATGAAGGACAAAATCTTTAGGTTTGATGGTTTTCAAGATACCTAATGCGGTTTTATCATTTTTTCCGTCTTATACGGTCAGATTCAGCCCAAACAGAAAACCAAAAATTTAAGGTATCGCAATAAAGAGGTTATCGATAAAACAACAGGTTTAGAAATCGTATTTTTCATTCTAATTTTAAAAATGTGTTTAAAAATCCAGCAATAACATTATGTACGTATTGACGCCTGTGATAATTGAAACTAATATAAGAGTACACCGTAATGTTATAATACGAGTAGCATGTTACGTCACACAAAGCAGTTACTTGATTTCCGATTACAATAACTAAAAAATATTAATTTCTAAATTTTTAAAAAGGGGAATTTTGTTCTGTTTCGTACTTACTCAACTTCACTGCTTTTAGTATCTAATACCTTTAAACGAGCAATTTATTAGTACCTATATGCAATGAAATGCCATCATTTGAAATATCATCCAGGTCATCATTTAATTCATAATCTTTCACCTTTTTGCGCCCCGTCTGGCAGTTCTTAGATAGGCTGCATCTTCTTTTGGATAATGACATTGACAAGACAAGATTTGTGAAAAATTGGTAAATACATTATTTTTCATTATCGCGTAGAAAAAAAAACAGGTTGCAAAAGGATTTGGCTTGGGTTGTTCTTAAACCGCCTGCCTGACGGCAACCCTTTTAGAGAAGTACCTGTTACATTGGTAACGCACTATTCATAAACTGATAACTCTTATATTCTACTTACTTCACGTTATTCCTCATGCTGTCGTAATGGGTTGGACTGTACTCTGCGTCTCCACTGTAAAAAAAAACTCCTTTTAATTTATGTACTCATCTTTTCATTAAAATCTAGAACAACCAACAGACTAGTAGTATGATTTCCTAAACAATCGCCAATCATAGGCTTTTGTATTGAAATGGGTCAATTGACGCACTTTTTGGCCTTGGGGCCGCCTTGGACGGACATGGCGACCGTAAAGTAGAATGCAATATCCACTAATTATTGGAATTGTAAAACAATAGAGCGAACCGGAACGCGGCGCGACGCCACCGGCAGCTGTCGTCACTTCGTCGTTGTCTATTTCTCTATTCAGAAATCAGGTGCTATACAATAATAGTTTTAATATACCGAAAAAAAAAAATTGACCGTTGCAGCAGAAGCTTCTTATGATCTGAGCAGTGAGCACTGTCAGCATGATTTATTATTGCACTATCACAAAGTTATCGAGGTTTCTTTTTAACCGAAAATTGGCACTAATTTATGGTCTCAGTACTAGAAAATACTACACAAATTACAACGGAGACGGCGAGCTATTTATGAATGGATAGAATCGTGAAAATATGAGTAGCTATGTGGTAGGTGCGTATGAATAAACGGTTAACTAAATATTGTGTTTTTTTAAGGATATTATTTTTAATTTTTTAATTTAAGTTTTAACTACTTAAATTTAATTAGTAACAGACACTGACAATACGTTATTATTTTTTTTGGTAATTAAAAACTAGTGTTGTATAAGTACGAGACCTATAAATAATTAACCCAAGTATTCTTAACTTCATATGTTTGATATTTCGCGCCCGTCTCGTCGCCACCGCGCTAGGCTCGGCATTGTGGACGAACACTTAGATGTTAACATTTTATACTTCCTAACATACTCGTAGGTACCTACTTACTGACATTTGATATCAAACTGACATTATCTTCTTCGCGATTTCCGTTAATTTTATCAATTGAAAATTATTTATATACACAAAATTCTGCAATTTATTTTTAATTTTATCCATTTAGTTAGAACAACATTTAAAGGCCAATATTTTGTAGGATCAAATCAAATCAAATCATTTATTTGCAAGAATACAACATTATTTTACATGTCAGATCTTAAAACTATGATGGTAGATTGTATTCAGCCTGCACGCAGGCGTGCAAATGTTTTGTGAGTCACATGATTAGAATTAAGTATTAGTCATTAGGTATTATGTTACAATTCAATTTTCCAAATACTCTTTTACACTGTAAAAACATTCCTCAATTAGCCAACCACTTAACTTTTCCTAAATATATTTCCATTTAGTTCTTTTAAATCTGTTTATTCAAGATTTCTGGGATCAATACCCTGTTCGAAATCAATTCTGCACCTAGCCCGTGCAACTTTTGCAGTACCTATAGTCAGTAGCATGGTTTTTGGTTAGGCTTATACTGTAGGTATTCTTGGAGTGAGATTTCCAAAGAACAGTAGCTAGGGTTATAGACTTGGTAGTGGTGCCCACCCCGGCTTTGGGCATTTTCAATTTTGGCAGTCAAGAACTAAGCATAGCAAACAACTTGTTTAAAGCCTATAGTTAATACATTTTTTTGTCTATGGTCTGTTTTGATTAGTAACATTTGTGGTGCGTTGTACCTCTAGATTTTTTTTGCCCAAAACCAATGATTTCCCGTTTAATTATTAAAATATGAATAATTAATAAATATCGCCTGTTACAAAACCTTTCCTTAACCTAAGAGATAGATAAAGACTCGTCGTTTTACTATTTTTTACAATATAAACCGTTTATTTGAAAATTAAAATGTTGTTAAAGTGCCCACAACCAGCGCTCTTGCCCTACATGACGTTGTTGAGAATATTGTGCGACCGCATGTAAAATGCAAGCGAAGGTCCTTAACAGAAGAAAAATTTGAGGCTTCTATTTTATTTGTATTTGACTGAACTAATCAATGGTATGTATCACGTAAAGAACCAATAGAATCGTGTCAATTGGCATCACGTCATTCTGTGTGCGATTTTATTTGTTTGATTTAACACATAGCCTGCATTGTAATTGGTCGATGTAGTGTCATATCATTAAGAGCAACTCTGGGCAGACGTTTTTCTATACAATCGTATACCCCTGTTTCCTCCCTGGATGATGACACTAGAGCAAATATTTTCCTACCATAAAATCTATGAAAACCACTGTATGCCTATGTTTTTCTTAAAAAAATAATTATTATGAGAATTAGGAACCGTCTAAAATCACAAAAAATGTATTCTGCCAGCTTTAACCGCCTTCTTTAAACGATAAATAAAATTTACTAATATAATCGATAAAAGAATGATAATTGCCCAATCTTTCTTATTTTTAAAATCGATCCAGATTTGGAGGAGGAAACAGGGGAATACAAAATAGCGATGTTGTCAATTTAAAAAAGAAATATTGGGTCCGCGCTTTATTGTTTTCTATACTCATACGTACGCACCATATTCAAATTCAAAAATCATTTATTTCAATAAAATCACAAGGATCACTTTGAAACGTCTTAGGAACTAGGTGAAGCTACGCCGATTCCACGCGACCAAGCCTAGAAGAATCAGGCAACAAACACGGCTTGGGGTCTTACCATTTTTTTTTTTTTTTTTTTTTAGAAAATCCTATTTTCAAAATTGTTGCTGTTGGCATTCTCTCTTAATTAGAATAATTATTTGAAGAATCTATACTAAATACGAGTACGTCGGCAAGAGCTAGGTCAAGTCATGTTCATCTGCAAGGATATTTATCGTTCGTCGTCGGACATAAAGATGTAAAAGTTAAGTTGAGTAATAAATGTTTTTGATGAAAGCAGAATTATTTTTTTCTCAATAACTGCAAAACGTACAGTTTTGTTTATGATAACAAAGATAACTTAACTAGGATATAATCTGGATAAATTATAGACAGAAACACGATTGGTGAAATTTCTCGATAGATTTATTTTAGAAAGTTGGCTCTTCAAAAACTCTAGTTTCGTTTTTAATCAATACTATGAATTAGCTAACAGTGTATTTTTATATAATTCGTTAGAAATCATACTATCTAAGTAAATTATAGACGAGTTTGATGTTTTTTAAGATAATGCAGTTTTATTACTTTTTCCGTCTTATCCGGGTAGACTCAGCCCATACTAAAAACCAAACATTTCACATATCACCTTAAAAGTGACACAATCCTATTTGTAAGCTAGTATGTTTGTATGTATGTACTTATCTTAGGAACGCTTCCGAATGGTACCTACTGATCTGGAGCAGTTGAGCTAACTAGACTGTTTGCAGCAGTCTATAGATAGCTCAACTGGTTCTTGTGTATATTCTCTATTATACTAGCTGCTCGCCCCGGCTTCGCACGGGTGGTACCAGACGGGAGTTATACAGATGTAAGCTATCCTATCTTTCAAGTTGGATCAAACTGCACACGGTGCGCAAAGTATGATTAAAATCGGTTAAGTAGTTTAGGAGTCCATTGCGGAAAAACAACGGAACGCGTAATTTATTAAGATTATGTACGAGAGGTATCTTCCTACAAGAATAATAATTTTAACACATCACATACTAACATAATTTATATCGAAATGCTGCGGTAGAACTGTGCTTGAAATTTTTGGGTCAAATATTTCGAGGTCAATTCACGGTCCGCTCCACTCCGCCCAGCTCAGCGTCAGTGGAAACTCACTCTGAAGGTGTAAATTATGCCAGATGGACCTTAATGAGCTAATTCTAGTAAGTAATACCTATTTGTCTATCCCGTAGGTACGCTTGATTCACGAGTCTAATGAGGCGTTTCCTACTTTACTTCGAAACGAGATCGAGGCAAGAGATTGCAACAAGTGCAAAATAAATTGAGAAGTGCACGCTTGTATCTCTTGTAATAAGGTACAATTTACAATCTATCCTAATACTAGCTGCTCGCCCAGGCTTCGCACGGGTGGTACCTGAATAAAAAGTCTACCTACCGATTTTGTGCAAACTTCACATAAACCATCTACTAAATAGTCCGAACAAAGCCTAAACATTTGGTTTGGATAGGTGAGCCCGTTCTTGAGTTATAAAATTACATTACTGTTACAAATTACTATACCAATATTATAAATGCGAAACTAACTTTGTCTGTCTGTCTGAGACGTTATCGCGGCCAAACCGGTGGACCGATTGAGATGAAATTTTATATACAGATAGTTTAAAGTCTTGGGATGAACATAGGTTATTATTTTTCCAGAAATTTTATTTGATTTCTACCCCCTCTAGACATCTTTATGGATCTAAGAGATCTGAGAGAATGTCTACTGTACTTGGGGATTACAGTCGTGATCCTATTGATAATTATTTTTTTTACAAATTCAATAATCATTCATATCACATCATTAGAACTGAAACGAGGTAAATTAAACAAGTACGATAACGTTATTTTATCAATGAAGAAAAATGCTTACAAAGGACATGTCATATCTAATGCTGAACACTGTTTTATGAAAAAATCTAGTCATGACATACAATGTAATCCAGATAATAAATATAGGGTTTCTATAATCATGTAAAAATATAGTTACTGGACCGGACCTATATGCACTATGCGTGGACGGACACGCACGTAATCGCGATCATTAATATGATTGTAGGAAGATAGGTAAGTGGCATCGGTCACATAGTCTAGACTTCTCGTGGAAGGTGAACACTGTCAGACAACACATATGGGCCACATGTCCTGTGTTACCACCGAGCGCAGATTACGACGCGCCCCGCGGCGGGCTGCGACATTGAACCGGCCAATCATAATGCATTTTTACCGCTTCCCGCACACCTCAACGTTTATTTATTTATTAAAATGGACTGCCAAAAGCCTTTATATTTATACATGTTATGACAGAAGTCTTTGTTTTGCGTCTATTTGGCTATGTGGTAGATTTTCTCCCGCAATAGAGGTTGATCCACTTTCTATTTAGTACCTACTTGTGGCTATTTACAAAGCATTATTTGCTACCATATGAGAAATATCTGATTATTGTTTGGTTTGCTTACAAAGATAGGTATCATCCTACTAATTGTGAAACCGAAAGTTTGAATGAAACTTGAAATATAAATAGAAATATAAAAATAAATAAATGTAGTAAAGGAAAAGTACACAAATATTTATGGAAATAGAAAAACTACATAAAGATTTATTATTTATTTACGTAATTTAATTTCCTACTTCCATAAATATTTGTGTGTTTTTCTTTTAATAAATTTATTTATTTAAACATCCGGTGGTCACTCAAAACCAATCATTATCCTTTAAATTCTATAATTATCACTACATCACTACATAGTATAAAGCAAAGTCGCTTTCCGCTTCCCGCGTCTGTATGTCTATATGTATGTTTGCTTATATCTTTAAAACTACACAACGGATTTTGATGCGGTTTTTAGGGTTCCGTACCCAAAGGGTAAAATCGGAACCCTATTACTAAGACTTCGCTGTCCATCTGTCTGTCTGTCTGTCCGTCTGTCTGTCACAGGGCTGTATCTCATGAACCGTGATAGCTAGACAGTTGAAATTTTCACAGATTATGTATTTCTGTTGCTGCTCTAACAACAAATACTAAAAACAGAATAAAATCAATATTTAAGGGGGGCTCCCATACAACAAACATGATTTTTTTGCCGTTTTTATAAATAATGGTACGGAACCCTTCGTGCGCGAGTCCGACTCGCACTTGGCCGGTTTTTTAATAGATAGAGTGTTTCAGGAGGAAGGTTTATATGTATAATAACATAGTAAATAAGTAAAAATTTAAAAAATACATGCAACGAGTATACAAAGACATTCTGTAATATATTTTGGTATCAGCTTTGCACCCGTGCGAAGCCGGGGCGGGTCGCTAGTTAATTATATATATACTCACCCGACAATAATCCCACTTTGTCGTCATGATAATTACGTTTAAAAAACAAAACCGACTTCATGTTTATAAAATAGAAATTGTAGTGGGGGGGCGAGGGGGATGGTCTCCCCACTCCGCGAGATCTAGGAGCCCTACCCCTGCTAGCCCTCCACTCGGTGTATGCCAATGAAAGAAGGGCGAGGTCAATAGTTAAAAAACAGTATGAATACCCATAAATTTTGAAGGTTTCTCTCGATTTCCCTGGGATCCTATCACCAGATGCTGACTTGGTGGTAATGGAACCACCTCGGAGGTATAGGCGTTCAAATAAAAAAATAATTTTGTAAAACGGTCCTCAAACGCCGGAGCAATCGTAAAAAAAAAAACAACATACAGGTGCATTGATAACCTTCTCCTTTTTGAAGTCGTTTAAAAAATGCGTGGTAATTAGCCGTATTTTTATTTAAAACTCCCATTTTGGCCGAGTTTTACAATCTACCGGTTGAAATAAAAAAAAGTTATATCTTATAAACGTTGATTCTTCGGCCATAACATAAAAAGTTCCTTGAATGCGCGTTTCTTAGAAGAAATTTCCGATAGAAACAACAAGTCAAGGTTTCCCTACCCTTTCCACCCTATGAAAATAATTAAACAGGTAAGTACCTGCACGGTATATTAATAAACCCTTTCTTGTCCGCTGCTTGCAAAAGTTTTTATTAAAATATACAATCGCATTTGGAGACCAACTGAAAAAGACCGAAGGGACTTTCGGCTTACAAAATTCAATTTTCTTCTGCGCTTTGTGGTGCTTGGATCGCAATCGAACCTCTCAAACGCATTCATTTACTTACCAACTCCCTCATTTAAAAGTTAGATTGCCTTTGAAAACAGAGAATGATTTGAAATTTTTGAATTCACCTTTAGTTATGAATTGGTTTAAGCTCAGATTATTCCTTTAATAATATTCGAATGGGAACTAAAGAGATAGAATTTCCTTTTCATTGAATTTTATTCTTTTAATAACTTTTGAAAGAATTTATGAATGTATTTAAACATACTTAGTACGGTTATTAGAATAAATCCTACCTACTTATATTAACAAAAGAGAAATTAAGAATTTATAAGGTTTTGTAATGAAAATTGAAATTAATTTTGAACGATACAATACAACCTCTTTAAACCTACAAAAACGACCCGACCTCATTTCGTCTCATAGATATCTAAAAACAAAAAAGAACAAAAACAAAGGGTACCGTACATGTAAGGTACCTACAACCACACATAAATAAGAATAACAACAATCTATACTATCTATATTAATATTATAATTGCGAAAGTAACTCTGTCTGTCTGTATCTGTTCTGTCAGTGACGTTATCACGACCAAACCGCGCGCTGGGCCGATTGTGGTGAAATTTCATATACTTAAAGATAGTTTATAATCTTTGAACGGGCACAGGATACTTTTTTCCTTAATTTGGGGGCACGGCAGTGCCCCCGCCAAGTCGAGCGCGAAGCAAACAAACACTGCCGTACCATCCTTTACAGGAACCATTTCGCCGCATTTTCAGGTCCCTATTTGAGAACCTCTGGATAATACCAGAACGCAGAAATTTTCGTCATCCAGTAAGCTATAATCACATACTTAAAATCCAAAATTTCAAGTCTGTAGGTCATTTAGTTTCGAAGTTAAGCGAAAGCAAAGTTTCGCATTTTAGATACTCACTCACTCATGATCATCAGAATAGAACTAGTACCTACTTCCCATAAACTCAGAGAGCTGAAATTTGGTACAGAGTTAGGGTTTAATTGCCACATTAAGGGAAAACTATAAAACCGGCCAAGTGCGAGTCGGACCATTATCTATAAAAACGGCAAAAAAAATCACGTTTGTTGTATGGGAGCCCCCCTTAAATATTTATTTTATTCTGTTTTTAGTATTTGTTGTTATAGCAGCAACCGAAATACATAATCTGTGAAAATTTCAACTGTCTAGCTATAACGGTTCATGAGATACAGCCCTGTGAAAGACAGACGGACGGACGGACGGACGGACGGACAGACAGACAAACAGACGGACAGCGAAGTCTTAGTAATAGGGTTCCGATTTTACCATTTGGGTACGGAACCCTAAAAACTAGGATAATCGAAGATCTGGAGTACCTGGTGACCCTGATTAGAAAAAATATTCAACTAGATGGGCCGCTTCATTTGATGTCAAAAGTCGAAGGTCTGAAGTATCTGATGAAGAACCCTCAGCTGGTCTCAGCTGTATTAGAGATATGGTAATGCCCCCTTCTACTATTGGTACATAAAAATATCGACTGTCATTGCAAAAAACTATGTCAAAAAAACTGTGTCAAATAAGAAAATCTATTAAAATAAATAAATAAGCCCACGTTTCTACAAAAAGAAGTGAAATCGCACCAAAAACATTCTGTAATAAACTAGCCAAGTCTCGATGGAGCTTCTTGTTTATTTCTAAAAAGTAATGAAATCTAGACAAAGTCGTGCCAATTCTGAGGTTCCTTACTGCGATTTTTTTATTATTATAGTTAAGAGTGAAGAAGTGTGAGTTATGTGTGTGAATTACTTTTTAGAAATAAACAAGAAGCTCCATCGAGACTTGGCTAGTTTTTTACAGAATGTTTTTGGTGGGATTTAATTTTCATGAATTTCTCATGAATGTTTCGCGATATAATCGTAAAAAATCGATTTAATGAGTCTACGCGGACGAAGACGCGGGTAAAAGTTAATAATTAGAATACATTAAACACGATAAAGATAAAGATCATTTATTTGACAACGAGTAGATATTATAATGATACTGCAAAGTAGACTCAGCATGGTGCAGTTTGCAACTAACAACCTATGGTCTTCCGTTAGGACGATTTCGATTAGCGGACGTGAATAATACAATAAAATAAGATTAGCTAGCTGGTATTTAAATATTTGTATGACTTGACAACCACAGTAATGGGCCGTTTTAAAAACAACTATGGCCAGCAGGGCTATTTTGTTAAAACATGATTATCATGTTATGATGTTGAATGCAATACCTAATGTAAGAGAATAACCTAGTCTGTACACTTTTCATAGTAACTATTCACTGTTTATGCACCTATACCTACTCTTACCCTACTGCGTTGAAAGCGTGGGTATAGGTGCCTTACCAGCATAAAAAGCGTAGATATAATGGCATACAGTACCAATAATGTTTGTAGTACCCTGTTTTTACAAAATAGCCCTACTGAGCACGACACTTTTACTATACAAAAAGCGTCCGTTTTGACATTTGGACGAATATACTTTTGTTGTGATCACCGCCGATATTGCTTGAATCAAATCAAATCAAAATCATTTATTTGCAACTATAAAGGTACAACTATAACTATTTATTCCTAGGTACCTACAATTAATTATGATGTACCTAAGTACTTAGATACAACATAGAAGAGTACTAACTAATTGATGTAAACGGGTTTGGGCAGGTACTAAATTAAGCAAGTTGCAAAATGGTCCCAACTCAGCATATGCAGGTTATAATAACCTACGCTGATCTTCCAATAATCGCTTGACAATACCTTCCTAACATACTCGTACGTTCATTTACATTCTATCTACACTACTCTTGTAACGAGATAATTTATGTATTTTTGTTTGTAATGGAAAAACTAAAAATCAAATGAACCAATCTTAAATTTTTTTCGCCCACCAAAATCAATATTATTTGCGGGGAACTTGGGCTATATTTTATTAAAAAAAAAAATAGAAATCTCTACATAAGGTGTCAGAAATTTTCTTAAAATCGGCATTATTTAGTACACCCGTACAATTCCGGTAAAAACAGCAAATATTTTAAGGTGCCTGACTCCAGCGAGATCATAAATATTTCTAATTATGGGCAGTGCGAAAAACAAAATTCTTAGGGCCGATTTTTCAATCATCAGATAAGGGCTAACTGTTGAATAAATTTGACATATTGTATGGAAAATTGCAATTTTATTCCACAGTTAACACTTATCTGATGATTGAAAAATCGGCCCTTAATTAACTAGCAGCTAGGATACATAAACATTACATATTGTAGGTTTGTTGATTGTTTGCGTCTGTCTAATTCCGTGACAAGTGATCCGTGATTGAGGCACAAACATACAAAAAACCTCACAAACTTCCGTATTTATAATGTTAGTAGGATCACAATAATACCCCGGCGCAGAATTAGTGAGGAAGACTCTGTTATCAAAGAGGCCCAGTTCAGCCAATGGTGAATCAGGTAAATGTACAAGTTTCATCAAATCAAAACTTGTTAGCTAACTACGTAAGTTATTTACACGGAGATCTCGCCTGCGGCACGTATGTACGTAATTGCATTATTTAATACGTGTTGCCTACCCACGGGTGTACCTGCGAGTAGGTACTTGCGTAGCATGGTAAAACTCCTTAGAAAGCAGGTCATAATAAACTTACTGTTTCTGTAGGTACCTTCACATAGAGAAGCTAGCTAGATGGTCAAGAAGGGATCGCTTCTAGGGTTGCCAGAAGGTCGGGATTCGTTAGGATTGTCTCGACATTTCATATGAGTCCCGGAAACATCCAATTGTTCAAAACTTTTTACTTCGTAATATTTATTTGTCCCGAAAATTATCCCAAACTCCCGACTTTTTAAAATTCAGTTTAGATATTCTGGTCATTCCATCTGGTAGCCCTAATCCGTTCTAATTTATAAACAATTGAATAAGAAATAAACAAACTCTTATTTACAATTACAACATAGTATAAAGCAAAGTCGCTTTCCGCTTCCCGCGTATGTATGTTTGCTTATATCTTTAAAACTACACAACGGATTTTGATGCGGTTTTTTTTAATAGATAGAGTGATTCAGGAGGAAGGTTTATATGTATAATAACATGCTACCCGTGCGAAGCCGGGGCGGGTCGCTAGTTTACAATATTATGAAGATTTGTATGGCATCTCCTTCCAGAGCAATTGAATGTTTAGTAGAAAGTATCATTGGATTGTTCCCTATATAAATAAACTACAAGTACCTACAACCTACCTAACACGAGCTAGTAGATACACCGGTTTCTAAGACGTGTATAAAGTTCATAATTAATTACTTTGATACGAGTAGCATGTGGCTTGTATAAGTAACATAGACTGGCTTAAAACGTATTCTTAAAATATTCGTAGCTGGCGAGGAAGTATACCCGTTATTCACCCGCGGGTCAAGAGTAAGGAAAATCTACACTAATCATTATAAAGATTGTTTGTGGTAGCAGTCCGCCCCGGCGCGGCGTCGCGCGGGTGTAATAATGATTTTATGGCTATTTTTTTACACCTTGGGTTACATTATCGAAGTTTGAATAAGGATCCCTAATAGTTAGACATATGGTAACACGGACTTTTTTGTAGATATTGATGTCCGCTATAAAACTGTAGTACATCACTTTGCTCTATTGTCCATAATTTCTGCAGCAAACGCAATAAAAGGATATGGATTTTTTTTTCACACGTTGGGTTACATTATCGAAGTTTTCATACGGATCCCTAACGTTTTTGTTAATAATCTATAGCCTATGTTCATCAGGGATAATGTAGGATTCTAATGGTAAAAGAATTTTTGAAATCGGTCCAGTTGTTTCGTAGCCTAAAAAACGATGCAAAAAAAACAAACAAACAAACAAACAAACAAACAATCAAATCTTTCCTATTTATAATATTAGTATAGACTAGCAGTCCGCCCCGGCGTCGCACAAGTGTAATAATGATTTTATCGCATTTTTGTTTACACTTTGGGTTACATTATTGAAGTTTTAGTAGGGATCTCTATTTTTTTCTAGTAATAAATATAGCCTATGTTACTAAGGGATAATTCATTAATTCAGGCATTCTAATCGTGAAAGAATTTGGATTGGTAAAGATTTTTTTTGAAATCGGTTGTAGTTTTTGGATTTATTCGTTGCAAACATACAAAAATGCAAATGTTTCCTCTTTATAATATTATTAGTATAGATGCAACATTATTCTTAATTATTTTAGTAGGCAAGGCATCTATTGTATTTTTTTCAATAGGGTGCGTAATTCATAAGGGAAAACGAAACCTTTATCCTTATAGAATAACTCATGTCTGTCTGCTCTTATCTTTGAAACTACTATGCTTAAATGTTAAAAATATTTTTTTATTTTGCCTGTTCATTATAGGAAAAGATATTCCGTCCTTCCTCACATATAAAAAAACCGTAATCTACTACTATACAAAATTACTGGAATGCTGTAAAATTGCTTTTGTTATCAGAGTAAAAAAGTACAAATAATATTTATTCTCTAACAAGTTAAATAAGTCCAAACTAAACCCAAACACACCTTATTAATCACTACATAGTATAAAGCAAAGTCGCTTTCCGCTTCCCGCGTCTGTATGTCTGTATGTATGTTTGCTTATATCTTTAAAACTATACAACGGATTTTGATGCGGTTTTTTTTAATAGATAGAGTGATTCAGGAGGAAGGTTTATATGTATAATAACATGCTACCCGTGCGAAGCCGGGGCGGGTCGCTAGTCATTGATAAGAACAACATGAGTGATATTACAAACTTTTGGATTTATTACCTACTAGCGACCCGCCCGGGCTTCGCACGGGTGCAATGCTGATACTAAATATACTACAGAATGTCTTTATATAAAACGTTTTTTTTTCACAGCTTTTTTTGACTTTTTTCTAGTACAATTGCTGATTTTTGGAGTACAATTCGTACAATTCCATAGATTTGTAACTGCATTAAAATTAACCCTTATCCACGGTGGGTCCGGCTGCGTAGTATCACACGATTTCTATGATTCTTTTTTTATGGAATAGTTAATAATGTTAACTTTTTTAATGAGGGATGACTGAGAGTGTTATAAACGTAAGAGTAGACACATATAATCAGAAAGCTTAGAACTGCTAAGCTATCGGGAGTTACACGTGTTATTGTAAGTCAACCATAAAAGATAGACATATGTTGTCGTGGGATATTTGGAGAACATTTCCGTCATACATGATTTTTGTGTAGCTTTAACCATTAAAGTTGCACACGCGACGGAAGCTTAAAAAATGGAGTAACTTCTCCCGTTTTCCCTACATTTCCCTTCACTGCTCTGCTCCTTTTGATTGTAGCGTGATGAAAAGTATACTATAACCAGCTCAGGAGTATGAAAAATAATTGTACCAAGTTTCGTTAAAATCCGTCGAGTAGTTTTTGTTTCTATAACGGTTATACAGACAGACAGACAGACAGACAGACAGACAGACAAAAATTTTACTGATTGCATTTTTGGCATCAGTATCGATCCCTAATCACCCCCTGATAGTTATTTTGGAAATATATTTCATGTACAGAATTGACCTCTTTACAGATTTATTATAAGTATAGATTAGTAGGATCAAACAATGCACTTTAACAAACACTCATGTACGAGTATTTTATTCCTAAACAAGATAACCCGCGAACTTCGTATCGCTTTAGAATTAACAAAAAATTTCATACCAATTTTCAGCAAAATCAGTTCAGCCGTTCTTGAGTTATAAATAGTGTAACTAACACGACTTTCTTTTATATATACTCGATAGCACTCCTCCGCCCGCTAGAAATAATGTTTGTAATTTGCTGTAGTATTTGATAATTGAAGCCGATTACAATTACCAGAGAGCTTACATAAGGCTGTTGGTCTTATTAATTGGAAGGGGAAGCTTTGTTAAAAAAACTGATTGCGTAAATACGAACTATCCCTACACATACGAGTTTATCAGTAGAGCAGTAGAAAGGTCCTTATCAAGGGACTTGTCCAAGGCAGTACTAGTACCTACTACCACCATACCTATAGGTACCTGCTGCCAAGCAGCAAAGCTATGGTCCGGTTTGAAGAATATGAACGGTAAAATTACACAGTCAGATGAGGCTTAAAACTAGCCTACGTTTTAAAACTGTTTCGTGAGGTTACGCGAATTTAGACTTTAACGCAAAAGGAATAAAAGCGATTGGTTTTTAGGAATTTAAGCTTTTAGGATGGACTCAATATCGCCACCATTAACTGTGTAACCACTTGAGCAGAGGCACATCGTAGCTCAGCTTCAGTACCAGCTGCGTCATGCTAATACCTTTATTATGCATCTATTCGATCATAAAAATGTCTATATTTTCTGAGAGTAATCCATGCCATAACCGTAAAATTGACGCGGGGCAATAAAAACATCCGTGTACCCGGACCTATAAAACATCTTTCAACTCTTTATGTAGCTAAAGGTATTAGCATTACGAATGCCAACAATATATAAATGTATTAATAGGTTTATATTTTTATACCACTTGAAGGCAGAACAAGCAATTGGCCACGATGCTAATCTTCATTGAACCATTGGTTATAATATAACTATACACTATCTCGCAGGTCACGAACAACAACCCGTCCTACGCACTGCCTCGTCTCCTTCAACTTGAGGCATACGCATATTACGCAAACCGGTGTTGAGGTGATATTTTAAATTTTTGTTTTTGGGGTTCTGTACTCAAATGGTAAATACGGGACCCTATTACTAAGACTACGCTGTCCGTCTGTTCGTCTGTCTAACCCTAAATATGAACTGTTCAGCTATTCATGGTTTTGAGTAAAAACGAAAATAGTTTTATTGAAGAGTCAACTCTGGAATATTAAATGCTATCAAAAACATAACTTGTAAAAAAAAGCCAAGTCTCGCAACGCAACTCAGTTCTTCTACCGTAAAAAGTTATAAAATATTTAGGTTTTTCCTTGATTTATACACAAACCACTAATTGTATTCAAAATTTGAAGCTTCTATGTCTGCTAGAAGTGCCTTAAACTTTTGATGATCGGTCAATGAGTGAGTGAGTGAGTGAGTGAGTGACAAAATAGGAAACTTTGACTAGTTATAATTCTTAAACTACTGGTTCAAATTGAATGAAATTTGAAATATACCGAGTTTATACTATGCCTGCTTGGTTACTGAAAATTCAGGCTTCTAGTTTTATCCACAAAGAAGTTATGGTTAGAAGGGGGTCGAAAATAGCCTGAACTGCTTCGAGAAAAGGATGGTACGGCCGTGCCGCTTTTTGCTAGACTTGGCGGGGGCACTGCCGTGCCCCCAGATCTATCGAGAAAAGTTTCACCAATCGTGTTTTATAGATTAAAACCTTGTATTAAAAAAGAAATCTGTATTTTTTATTATTGAGATATTGAGATAAAACTGCCGCCATATTATTACGTCTGCTTGTGCTGATTATTGTTATATTACGGCCGTCATATCAAGGGTTAGCTGCTATAGATACCTACACTTTTCAAAATAAGCAAATATAATGTACATTTGTAGTACGGTATCATTGCTTATTTTTACTGGGTTATGTCATTATACCGATATTTTGTGTGTGTATCTCTTTATATTTTATGTGTAGATTCGAATTTATTGTAGCCCGATTATTAATATTGTTTTTTTTGGTAATATTAAATATTATAAGTTTTATGTTGTCAATTCAGTTGGCAACAAACTAATCTACAAACTATTTAGACCTCTGAAATAGTTGCTGTCTTTTTAGGGTTCCCTACCCAAAGGGTTAAAACGGGACCCTATTACTAAGACTTCGCTGTCCGTCTGGCTCTCCGTCTGGCTGCCACGATTCTGTATCTCATGAACCGTGAAGAGCTAGACAACTGTCTAGCTATCACTTTTATGAAATTTTTACAGATTGTGTATTTCTGTTGCCACTATAACAACAACTACTAAAAACAAAATAAAATAAATATTTAATTGGGCATTCCATACAACAAACGTGATTTTTTTGCCGTTTTTTATAAACAATGGCATGGAACCCTTCGTGCGCGAGTATGACTCGCACTTGGCTAGGTTTTTTATTTAATCTATCTATTCTACCTATACGAAACAACAATAGATGTCATTTAGTTTATTTTAGTTCAATCTGGCACCAATTTATTATCATTAATTATTTTAATTACTTCTCTAATTTGAAGAAGTTACTCGAATAATTATAATTTAATGGCATATGTAATTAAGGTCCCGCAGTAGGTTCGACCTAAGATAAAGCTGTTCTTCTTCTGATGCACACAATATATATACTAAGTCCGAAATATCAGAATAATCAATTTATTGATAAAAACTATTACACGTCAGAGATCATTATAATATCATTAGGTACATTAATTTATTAAAATTTTATGCAAATAAAATGTTAAAATCTATAACTAGGTATATAATAAAAGAAAATCGTGTTAGTTACACTATTTACAACTCAAGAACGATTGAATCGATTTGGCTGAAAATTGGAGGGGAAGTAGCTTAGGACCAGGAGACGGACATAGGATACTTTTTATAACGGGAACGGGAACGGGAACGGGAAATTAACACTCTAAAGCGATAAGAACTATTATAAGATAAGGGTAGCTAGTAGGATATAAAAATAAATTAATATTAAAAATGTATACGTTATTGCAATTTGCATATCAAATCATCCACACCACATCATAGAACGCCGTCTCAGCGAGCCATGATTTTAATTTTAATTCTAAGTCTTAGTTCTAGAGAGTACATTTATATAGGTACAAGTCCGAAAAGACAACCATATAATTCCGATTGCCTAAAATTTGTTCAATACAAAATATTGCAAAGATACCTCCAATTTCTTGTCTACCATAAATCCGAAGGCTTGTAAAGATAATTTGATGTTTGTGTCTCAGAGGCTTAATTGACTGATATACAACGACTTACTACAATATCCACCATTTTTGCCTATGATTTTCGCATTACATTATTATTTAATTCGTTTTTCTACACTTAAGAATATATTTCTCATCTCTATAACATTAACTAAAATCGAGAACTCAAGATTCAATGTTTTCTTTGATATCTTATATAATAAAAAATAATTCCTATTTTCCTTGCACGGCATCACGAGTGAACGGCTGAACCAATTTTGTGAAATCTTTTTTTGTTGTAATCTTTAGTGTCAAGAGAAGGTTGAATCAACATTCAGATTATAAGTTTTCCTATAATCATTATCCTAACGATACTCCTCAAATTTGAAGTCAGTATTTAGAAATACAATGAATGATTTTATATCTTTTTATCTTTTTGTATGTGGGTAGATACGAGTAAGCTGTGTGTTGTCTGTGTCTATGTCTTGTCTATGTCTGTGTTCATGTTTTCATGTAAAATATGATCTAATCAAATCAAATTAATAAGCACGAGTAAATTGTTCGTTAAATTTACCACAGAGTACATATATATACGGAGAAAATTTACCCACAAAGTAAATTTTATTATTGTGTAAGCTTGTTTAGTAAAACAATTTTACGATGTTTTTAATAGACACCACTGTAATTTGATTTAGACACTAAATTATTGTTGAAAACACTTGTTGCATAACTAAATAAAACATTATTAGGTACCTACCTATCAAAGTTGTGTAGAGATTGCTTTTTCTCCTCTTTATGGCAAAGTTAATTAAAAAGTTACGTTCATTTGTTTCCATCTAAGTAGGTGATAATATTCGCAAGCGCACGTAATAATCTAAATAAAATTATCAAAGGAGTTCCCCATTTATCATTATCAGTCATTAAAATACATATAAACTTGAACCGACGCGACGGGTCACTGTTTATCCGATTTTTTAACGCTTAAATTTATTTCCTACAAAATGTAAATACGATTTTTCCGTACATTGTACATTTATAAGTATTTTGTGAGAAATTCGTAAAGATCAATGCAAAATTCGTAAAAATAGCAAATATTATTTTTGCGTACTCACCTCATCGAGTCGGGTTTTGGTGTATTTTTGTCGCGAAAAAGTTAGTCTGGCGACATGCGACGCAGCTAGAGCGTGTGAGAGGGCGCGGGCGCGGATCGCGAGCGACTGGCAGAGACGGAGTCGTGGCGGACTGTACGGCCGGAGCCTTCTGTGGGCTGCGCAGCGGTGCGGAGCCGGTGCCGGGCCGGTATACGTAGGTACACGCGCTCACCTGAGGTGCTAGGAGCTGTCGATGCGGCTGTGTGGCTGCGTCTCGACCGCGCGGTGCGACTGAGTCGCACGAAACGCAACCGTTCACTTTTATATTTTTCCCCTTCTTGGAGGGTTCAACAGTTCTGTGGCAGAACAAAACTCGCTGGTTCAGGATACCGTTGACCCGTGACGGCTGCACTATGGGCGCCATCCGGGTGTTAGGACATTATCTAATGCGAAATGGTCAGACGAACACGCTGTTATTATGCCAAAAGTCGAGTAGACCTTTACTTTTTTTGTCATACAACGTACCATATTGAAAAAAATAATGTCATACAAAAAAATATCGACATCAAGTTTGAGGATTTAAGTCGACCCTGAACTTAGCAAGAAGAGTATCTTGATTCTTGTCTTATATGAGTTAGACAAAAAAATAAAAAACATAACGATAATTTAGCAGATCATTTAGTACAATATTGAATTTTAATAATTACGTTTAAAAAACTAAAGAGAAAACCGACGAAATCGAAAAGTCAAGAGACGATATTTGTTTTTTAAGTTTTATGAAGTAACTGTTAGTCCTACGTAACTGTTAGTCCTCTACACAATATAAAAAAATCATCGAAATCGGATCAATTTTTTTTTAATAATATACGTCGGTTAAAAATTATTACCTGAACGCCTGGCTACCACACTACTCAGAAAAATACCGCCCGTGTAACATCAAACTGCTTGCAATTTGTATACAGTCATTTTTTGCTCTTGATTTCCACGAGGCACCATAATTAGCCCTAGTAGTTAAACTAAGAGGCCAGGTGGAGGAATAAGTGTAGAGCTTTTACGAACCTATTACCAACAAACCCGACCACAACTCGTAATCTAGTCAAACCTACTTCAACTTACCCACTCGCAGCTCAGACTTTGACTTGTGATTTAATATAAGTCGACGATTGCTCTTTTTCGGAACGAAAAAAGTAATACTTCTGAACAAGCCACATCTCCTATTTTTATAAGTATATTACTTCAGTTTACTATCTAGATTTCTATTAAGCTGAAAACATAATAGCAGAAACTTTTCACGATAAAAATATTATTTCAAAATGATACGTTTTGGAATTTATGATCGAAATATTTTATATACCTACTATTAAAATCAACTTGTGATTTATTGTTAAAGATAGGTAATATGTAGATCTAGATTTCTATTAGGATAGATTTTTGATAAGTAATTATACATAATTTATATCATTAATTTATTCGAAAAGCTAAGGCGGACCACGCGCTGACGTGTGTTTGTCATCATTGCAGCGGTCGGTAGGATTATTTATCGAAGTGATTAAAGATGGGTACATCTTTATTCACATATACTATACATTATAAAATAGGAGATGTGGCTTGTTCACAAGTATTTCTTTTTTCGTTTCGAACAAAAATAATCGTCGACTGGCAGCGTCTTAAGAGAAAACATTTGTATTTGTGTATGTTTGTAACGAATAAACTGAAATACTACTGAACCGATTTAAACATTTCTTTCAGCATTAGAATGCTACATTATCTCTGAGTAACATAGGCTATATTTGTTACTAGAAAAAAAATTAGGAACCCTACTAAAACTTCAATAATGTAATCCAAGATGGAAAATATTAACCATGAACCATTATTACAGCCGTGCGACGCCGGGGCGGATGACTAGTTATAAATATACTTACCCATACTCATCTTCTTTAAAGTTTTTTATCAGGTTATATACGTTTTAACCGGTTGGAGGACGTCAGAGATTTTTTTTTACAAAACGATATTGTAAAAGAGTTCATGAACATGAAACCTAATATTTTTAAAAGACCTATCCAACGAGGAATGATATTGGAAACGCCGGGGTGCAAAAAATAAAAAGAAACCGGCCAAGTGCGAGTCGTACTTAAGGTTCCGTACCATTATCCATAAAAAAACTTGCCAAGTGAGTGTTGGGTCACGCACAATTAGGGTTTCGTAGTTTACACAGCTAACCTTAATAAGTAAGTCATTTTCAATGGTATTTGTAATAGATTTTTATTATAACTTCTACAAGCCCATCATAAATCATAAATTGGTCTACTATTACCTACGACTCGTAAACTTGTAACGCCTACTTAGTAATGATAGTTTTGTTTTTAACTCCGGACAGACGGACGGACGGACGGACATGCCGATAGGGGTTTCTTGTAGACCACGAAACCCTAAAAACAGTAAAGTAAACCACGTTTGTTGTATGGGTGCCCCACTTAAATATTTATTTCATTCTGTTTTTGGTATTTGTTGTTATAGAGGCAACAGAAATCCATCATCTGTGATGATTTCAACTGTCTAGCTATCGCTGTTCATGAGATACAGCCTTGTGGCAGACAGACAGACTTCACTTCACTTTGCACGTAAGGGATGCACCCTGAAATACCTACCTTTATCACAAAGGTTTAATTACAGAACGTCACTAATTTGACATGTACAATGTACATATTGTAAAATTCTCAGCACTCTATATTGGTATAGTCAACGAACCAGAGAAATTACAAAATGAATACTGTATTTTGGTGTAAGGTCAAAAATCTTTTTCGGCGATAAAAGCTGTTCTTCCGGTTTACATCATTAAGTTTGAAGATATCCGTTAAACTAAAATAAATAGATAACGTATTTTAATTTGTAACGGTACATAATACTGTTAGGAATTACCATAATGTCAAAACAATAGATAGCTAAAGTAACATTTTTTACATGACCAGAACTTGTGGTAGTAGTAGCTACTTATACTTATACTTATACTTTACTTAATTTTATAATAAACTAGCGACCCGCCCCGACTTCGCACGGGTTTAATACATATAAACCTTCCTCCTGAATCACTCTATCTATTTAAAAAAACCGTCAAATTCAAAGATATAAGCAAACATACATACAGACATACAGACGCGGGAAGCGGAAAGCGACTTTGCTTTATACTATGTAGTGACTAGCTGCTCGCTCCGGCTTCACACGGGATAAAAAGTCTACCGATTTTGTGCAAACTTCTCATATACCATCTACTAAATAGTCCGAACAAAGCCTAAACATTTGGTTTGGATAGGTGAGCCCGTTCTTGAGTTATAAAATTACAACGAAAAGTGGCATTGATTTTTATATATATAGATAAATAAAAAATATATCTACGAGTAAAATGCGGTTTGTGCGCATTTTTTTGTAGATTTTGCAAATTTTTGGGTATGGACGGTATAGAACATAGTTCGCTCGGGAGGCTGGACGCTTGAGTGGATACTTACCAAATATACACATACAATTTTACAAAAATCGTTCAAGCCGTTTCGGCGGAGTTTCGTTACAAATACTGTGACACTAGAATTTATATATTAGAACAGAAAGATTGTATAATTAAAACAAGAATAATTTCTCGTTAAGAAGCGTTTTAGTTTTAAAAACTTATCATTTCACTGGTTGGTACAACGCAACGGTAGGATTATCTACATACTGGGCATGGATAGTGGTTTTGTTTTGATTCTCAACGGAGACATACACGTGTTCTGAAAGGTAGATTGCGTTTATGTTAGGAAAAGTACCTGATTTATATCCTGATGCACCTTGAACTTGTTGCCTCGTGCCTTGGATAAACACCCACCTCCTTTCTAAGAAAATTATTTCCATATTTTATGGAAGATGGGGAGATTGAAGGTATTTTCATACTAAAATAGTTCTAGCCCTACCCACGCCATTCCTAGATCGACTGAATACCTAACCTGCATGCGTAGTTGAAATATGATGATGTACCAATACAGATCTGAATTATCTCGAAGCATCAACTATACAAATTGAATCGTAGTAACCTAATAAGCCGTAATTCTTTAGTTTTAATTCTATCCGTTCAGTAGTTCCAGAGATTACTTACAAATTACAAACAAGCTTTCAGACAAACTATCAGACAACACATAATGGACTACAGACCATGTGTAAACCACCGAGCGCGATTCACGATGCGCAACGCGGCGGGCTATGAAATTGAACCGGCCAATCAAAATGCATTTTTTACCGCTCCTCCTGACCCAAACACCTCCACGGTTTGACATAATTGTTTGTTTGAAGAAATTAAACCAATAGGCGTGTCTATCGGGTTATGTGGTCGTGCTCAGGCCACTGGAGGCTAAAGAATTGTATCATGACAGAAGATTCACGTAAACAGTATGAGTAAATTAGTCTTCCTGCAGGTGGCCCAGCGTGATAAGTAGGTAAGGTCATTGAACAATGGTCGTTGCATGCCAATGAGCAGAGATCGTTGTTACCGGAAAACATATCCAGCTGACGCACTTGAAGAAACATCCTATAATTTCCACTTCCTCTAGTTCCTGAGTAGATAGTAATTTATAGCTACGACATATGGAATTAAAGACCTAGCGCGTTACGGTCAGAAGAACTTTATGGATTAACTAGCAGTCCGCCCCGGCTCCGCACGGGAGTAACGTATTATAACGATTTTATAGGATTTTTTTTACCCAGGTAACATTATCGAAGTTTTAATAGGGATCCCTATTTTTTTCAAACAATAAATATGGCCTATGTTACTCAGAGATAAAGTAGCATTCTAATGGAAAACGATTTTTTGAAATCTATCCAGTAGTTTTTGGATTTATTCCATACAAATATACAAAACATCTTTCCTCATAATAATATTAGTGCCTATAGATTATTACACTCATAATAACTTTTGAATGGTATGGAATTTGGGAATGGTATAATTAAAAAAGTAATTTACAGGTACTGATATGGCCTTGAAAATGAAGTGATTTTTTTGGATAAGGATTAATACCCAGGTTCGAATAATGTGGCCTAGTTTGTACAGGCGGCGATACTATTGCATATTTTAACATGAAAAAGTAGTTATTGTGACATAACTGTAATAGTTGGACATAATTATGGTATTGCTGACTTATTTGTTAATATTGATGTAATCTTTAAAACTACAGTACATCACTTTGATCTATTGTCAATCATTTTTGCAGCGGACGTGATATAAGGATTTTTTTGCTTTTTATACACATATTGGGTTACATTATCGAAGTTTTCATACGGATCCCTAATAGTTAGACATATGGTATTGCTGAATTATTTGTAGATATTGATGTCCTCTTAAAAACTGTAGTACATCACTTTGCTCTATTGTCAATAATTTCCGCAGCATACGCGATATAAATATTTTTTTTAGATTTTTTATCACACGTTGGGTTACATTATCGAAGTTTTCATACGGATCCCTAATAGTTAGACATATGCTATTGTTGACTTATTTGTAGATATTGATGTCCTCTTTAAAACTGTAGTTCATTACTTTGCTCTATTCTCAACAATTTCCGCAGCGTACGCTTTATAAAGATTTTTTTTGGATTTTTTTTCACACCTTGGGTTACATTATCGAAGTTTTCATACGGATCCCTAAAGTTTTTGAAAATATTCTATAGCCTATGTTCATCAGGGATAATGTAGGATTCTAATGGTAAAAGAATTTTTCAAATCGGTCCAGTAGTTTCGGAGCCTATTCGATGCAAACAAACAAACAAACAATCAAATCTTTCCTCTTTATAATATTAGTATAGATAATTAATTAATTACGTTTAAAAACTAAGAACAAAACCGACTTCATGCATCCTAGGTACTAATCCTAATCCTAATCCTAATCCTAATAATATTATAAATGCGGAAGTTTGTGATAAGGCTGCTATGTTTGTTCACTAATCAAAAATAAACGACAAAACGGTTTAAGTCTAAATTTGCTGTAGATGTAGATATAATACCCGAATAAAACATAGACTACTTTCAAATATTAAAAACATCCCCAAAATGATAAAAATCGCAAAAGGGATGATTTTGGTGTAGATGGCGCTGGTGTACAATAAATCTGACATCACAGACTAAAAACATTTAGTCTTTTCTATTCGATAATTGAAATTAGACAGGACAACGTCTGTCACGGGTCGGCTAGTATTATAAATGCGAAAGTTTGTGTTGTTTGTGTGTGTTTGTTACCATTTCACGCAAAAACTATTGAACGGATTAAACTTTACAGTATTATACCTTATACATCAGAATAACAAATAAACTACTTTTTATCCAGGTACCACCAGTGCGAAGCTAGTACCTATTGTTATAAATTGAATAGAATAAGTTCAATACAAAATATCATCCCCTATTTTACACCCTTAAAAGTGTAAAATTTTCATCAAATTTACCTAATTGGGTATAAATTTAAGGTACAAATACAACCAAGCGCCAGCTTTCCGTGTGGAAAGGAAATAATCATCAAAATCGGTTCACTAAGTCGAAAGTTCTGAGGTAACAGTCGAGTTGAGCATTTCCTCTTTTTTTTGAGATCGGTTTGTTCTGATACCTACACCCACACTTTCTTAGCCGGCATACTCACTTTTTGGTACTTAGGTACTTATGGCTACTATCTATGGTTGTTTTTACTGAGTCGAATGACACTGGACAATGGTTGTGAAATCTACATAACAAAACCATTGTGCGAAACTTCGGGTTCCAAAAGGCTTTGTCATTGCACCCCCGTGAACGATTCAATTGAAAAAGATTTAGGTAGAGAGGCCAGTAGACACAGTTCACTAACACAAGCAAACGTGCGCTTATTGTGTGTAACCAACGGTTATATTGAAAAAATTATGGATGTGAAAGATAATCAATACAAATCTGTGAGGTCAAACTCAGTGATATACAGACAGCAGCGCCACCTACCGGGTTCAATTGTGTTTTTGAACCCATTGAAATATATTACATACGTAATTTTCTTTCATCATCACTTATTTATATTTTAGACTTTAAAGGTTTAATAAATTTATTCTCAAAAAGACTTATCCTAATAATATTATACAAATGATTATAAAAGTTTGTGAGTTTGTATGTATGTTAGTATATTTGTGCCTCAATCAGGCCTTAACGACAAAACGGATAAAGTTGAAATTTGCTGTAGCTGTAGTTATAATGCCCGAATAAAACATAGACTACTTTCAAATATGAAAAACATCCGTTATATGAAAAAAAACGCGTAAGGGATGATTTAGGTACAGATGGCGCTGGTGTGCAACAAATCTGACATAAAACATACTAATTATTATCAAACTAAAAACATACAGTCTTTTATATTCGATTATTGAAATTTGACAGGACAACATCTGTCACGGGTCGGCTAGTGTCACTTAAGACGTTGTTAGAACTTTTAAGAGTTTATTTAATTCGGAGACTTTTACACTTCAAATTTAAAGTTAGTCTAACGATTTCTGTGGGTAGCATAAAAAAAATTTACCAATAATTGGTATTCTGAATTGTCTCGAAACGTCAGCAATACAAGAATAAAACCGGCCTAGTGCGAGTCGGACTCGCGCACGGAGGGTTCCGTACCATTATCTATAAAATTGGCAAAAAACACGTTTGTTGTATGGGAGAACCACTTAAATATTTATTTTATTCTGTTTTTAGTATGTGTTATGGTACATCGTCTGTGAAAATGTCAACTGTCTAGCTATCCAGGTTCATGAGATACAGCCCAGATACCAGCCCAGAGACAGCCAGCCAGCATACAGACAGACAGACGGACAGCGAAGTCTTAGTAATAGGGTCCAGTTTTTACCCTTTGAGTACGCAACCCAAAAAATGTGGTAAATAGGCGTTTATATAGTTAAAATCAATATCGGTACGAATTGTTTGAGAATTCATTTGGCAAACCTCACGATTTTACATCCCTCGTTAACATTTCAAGGTGTGAATTTTCAAAAACCTTTTAATAATGAATTAAATAATATAACCTAAATTCTTATCTTAGAGAAATTTACAGAAATCATAAGAGTTTTTCAAAACTAGGTACCTACTCCTAATATTATGGTTGTAATAATATTATAATAAAAATTATAACAAAAAGTTTGAAAAAGTTTTGAACTTTTTGTCTCTGTGAAATCGGAGTGAAATGAAAATAAAAATGTTTTTAACCCAGTTAAACCCCTTTGAAAGGTTATTTTACAAAACCCTAAAACTACATTAATCTTTTCTAAAATTTCCTTTACAGACTTTGACACTCTGTTGCGAGTTGCAACCATAATATTAGGAGTAGGTACCTAGTTTTGAAAAACTCTTATGATTTCTGTAAATTTCTCTAAAATAAGAATTTATTTATTTATACTTTTACTAGCGACCCGCCCCGGCTTCGCACGGGTAGCATGTTATTATACATATAAACCTTCCTCCTGAATCACTCTATCTATTAAAAAAAACCGCATCAAAATCCGTTGTGTAGTTTTAAAGATATAAGCAAACATACATACATACATACAGACGCGGGAAGCGGAAAGCTACTTTGCTTTATACTATGTAGTGATTACACTTAAAAAAATACAAAAAGACGGACTTAATGCCAAGTCATTTTCTACCAACCAACATAATCATTACATGAAAATATTTATTTTCCAATTTAAGTTTATTATGTTCATCTTAGCAAAATTAGTAATGGGTGGGTAGTTTGAGGCCAGCTGCCTTATTTCGTAAAAATCTATGATTATCATATTAAGGCTTTCAATGCAGCCTAGGTACTATATACCTACATTGATTCTATATTACTATGAAATTGGTATTCTCTGAAATGCATGATATTCTCCATAGCTATGAGAATAGATTAGAATTTTAGAATTGAAATTAGAATGTTTTAATATAAAGTCCTAAAAATAGTTTATCTGAATCTACGCGGATGAAGACGCGGGTAAAAGCTAGTTAACCATAAACCATTTTTAAAGTTCCGTACCCAAGGGGTAAAAACAGGGCCTATTACTAAGACTTCGCTGTCCATCTGTCTATCTGTCACAATAGGCTATCTCATGAACCGTGATAGCTAGACAGTTGAAATTTTCACAGATGATGTATTTCTGTTGCCGCTTTAACAACAAATACTAAAAACAGAATAAAAAATATTATATATGAGATACAACCCTGTGTCAGACAGTCGGACAGACAGACAGACAGAAAGACACACAGAAGGACAGCGAAGTCTTAGTAATAGGGTCCCGTTTTTACCCTTTGGGTATGGAATCCTAAAAAGCACTAAATAATTTTCCAAAATTTTACAATTTCCAGGCAACTTATTCCGTTAATCGAGTTAAAAATAAAAAAATATTAATAATAAATTAAAAATAAAAATAAAATATTCAAAAGGTCAAGCCGTTTTTGAGTCCTATGAGACAACGAACAGAAATTCACTTTTATAAGAGATCGCCCTACACATACTGCCATCTAGCGTCGAGCTTACCACTTACATCAACCAACTTTTTAAAAACCCAATTCTGTCTCCTGTTGGGTTTCTTCGCTAACAGCGCAGCAAATATTTTTGTAGCATTCTAAGAGATGTCGCTACTTCTATTTATATATAAAATGTAAGTAGTTCCGTCCGCGACAAACTTTCACATTTTGAATTAGTTACCTACCTACCTAAGTCTTAGCACCTAGGCACCTACAAAGTGGGATAGGTACTTACAGAATATGCCGTTTCGATGTTGTTGAACGTAATAAAAGTGACATAGACATTTTCACAGATGATATACCTACCTATTTCTGTTACTACTATAACAACCAAATACTAAAAACTGAATAAAATAGATATTTAAGTTGGGCTCTTATACACCAAACGTGATTTATTTACCGTTTTTAAAGATAATGGTAATTAATCCTTCGTGCGTGAGTCCGACTCGCACTTGGCAGCTTTTTATACGGAAACTACGCTGGCAAGGACGCGGGTAGAAATTATCTAAAGCCTTGCTAAAGAATTAAAGGAGGTTGGGGATAGAAGGTTTCGCCACCAAGTATGGGTAGATCTAAGATAAAGTAAAAATATATAAATATAAAGTATATAAAGTGTTGAATTAATTTACCTTTAGCTGAGTTGCAGTACTGATCTATTTAGATTTACATGACACTACTTAAGTAATTTTTTTTTATTACATTAGGTATGTAGGTAGTAGGTACCTTACCTACCTACTTATCCATAGCAAGCAAAATTATTATGAGCAGTTCCATCTTCCGCAAACTAACACTAAATCCTAAGTAGGTACACCTACCTGCCTACTTACAGCATAGTAAGTAGACCTAACTGTCAGACATTTAGAGATTTAAAGAAATCTTTGCATAGAGAGTTGCTTGCTCATAAATAAGGTTCTGTTCTAGATGGTTCCAGCTACAAGTCCCTACCAACGTTAGAGTAAAACTACATTAAAAACACAGATGGCGTTGCTAGAGAGAGTTGTGCTGCGCACATCTATCCGTAAATTGTATAGTACGCGCTTCCGCCTACACAGAGTACTACGATCAGTCGGACTGGTACGTATCGTACCGCGTCCTCAGTTGTTTCGTGAGATACCGGCGAAGCGTGCGCGTTCGTCCGCGCCATCCGCGCAGTTCGTGTGTTGACGGAAATCAACACACACTAAACTGTGTAAACGAATGAGTGATGAACATTAGTCACACTAACTAAACGTACATTGCAGCTTAGATCATTTTGTGCAGTGTTTGTGGAGAATTTTGGCGTAGCTGCATTCGGATTGCCGGCAATTTGGCGATTCTGTACGTAAGTCTTAACTTAAAATTAGAAGAATGCATCGTCCATCTCTACATAGGTACCTACCTGACTCTCTAGATAAACATTACTTGGTCGAAAACATTAAGTTAAGTTTTTTTTTATTAAACTTTGATAATAAACTGTGGAGCCTATGGTAAGCTTAATGTAGGTAACTAGAATATAGGTCTAGAACATTTACAACTATTATCTTATTTGAGTAAGCATAAGCACCTTTAAAACAAGACCGGTCAAGTGCGAGTCGACTCGCGTACCGAGCGTCCCGTGACCTGGTGACCTCACTTTGAAATTTTGACCCTCCCTAATTTAGATCCTTCCGCAGTAAAAATTTAAATATTTTGTTTTTTTTCTTGCAATAGAGAGTGGTATTCCTAATCCTATTAAAATATAATTCTAAAAAATTACAATTGCTTCAGTAATTGCTGAAATAATGCAATTAAAAGAAAACTGCGACAGCCGGACGAAATTTCACCGTGTTGGTTCTGATTCTAAGATCTTTGCAATTATTATACCAGTTACTATTTTCAAATGTTTACAAAAAAAAACAGATTTTCTCTATCATTAGAAGAATCCTAACGCTGTAAATTATCTTTAATACCTAGATGTAGAATAAAGCAGCCTTACCAATGCGGTCATGATTCATATCTTTTCCGTTTTATAGTTATTCTTAAATCTACATAACTATGTAAATTGTATCTAGATTGGTACCTACTGTCTATTTCAATTATTTGACGTGCTTTTGGTGTCAATACTTTTAGTTTGAAACATAATAATTCGTCTAAGACAGTCACCCTCGTATTCAAGAACGACACTATGAGAACACGCACCCACAGTGGACAAAATCTTTTTTCATAAACATCACTTTATGTGTTGAGCGGCACTATGGCGCACGCTACCGTGTGCCTTTAGAGTTCAACTTTGGCTAGAGGCACACGACAATGTGCTTCTAGTCACACTGTGCAGTGTCGCACAACACATAAAGTGATTTTTATGAAAAAAGATTTCGTCCACTGTGGGTGCGTGTTCTCATAGTGTCGTTCTTGAATACGAGGGTAAGTCAGTTCTTGTATGCTCCTGTATTGTATATAAGATCTTTATTAGCTGTCAAGTTTGATTAGTATTTGGAAAATTCTTCTCAAAGGGGAATGGGCAAATCTGTATGAAAAGTGGTATAAGAAGTAATAGCGATAAGATTGTGGTTTTTGTGGTACCACAACTATGAAAGAGCGTCAAAATCTGACCTTTGTAAGTAGCAGTTATGAGAAAAAAATACTTTTTTATAAGTAGGTACCTACCTACTTTTTTTGATGAGCAACTTTGTAGTCTGCTATTTCTGAAGGGTTATTCGCATTTCGTACACTCTATTGTTATGCAAATTTATGCAATTTTACCGCAGTTAGTACGTAAAGTACATAATTAATAAGTATTGTGTTTCTGTTATACTAAGTAAATTCGTGTTGTCTCAACAGAAGTATCATTGTTAGTAGTATGCTATATTTGAATACTTTAGTAAGTACGATATACTTTTAATTAATTGTGGAGGTGTTTCTCCTATACCTACTAAGTTCGTGCTATCTTAACAGTGTATTTATGTATTTATTTTATTTCACAATAAATTTGTTATTATGAAAGAGATATACTTAAACCAGCTTTATTGACCATTAGCTCAAGCAATTTCACAACCGCAGCTTAAACCACTTTTTCCTAGTAAAAATTATTGTTGAGTAACTCCTTGGCCTTATTAGATCCACTTTAGCCCAGTCTCCTTGGCTTGTAAAAATCATAGGGTAATTCCTTGGCCTTATTAGATTTAGCGTAGATATTTTTACATTTTGCTCCATCATCTGCCTTATTCTCAAAGTTATTTCTGTACCATACCTACGCGTGATGCATGAATAAAACAGCTGTTTAACCTCAATGGCGCAATGTTGGATACTATGTAGTGTAGGTAGATAGGTAGGTAGGTACTTTACACGGTCTGCGTGACCAATTGACAAGGCACGCCAGATGTGTCTATTTTAGCAGCAGAATATTATCCTACGGACCAGAAGACGTTGCCGGACTAGACCATGCCCAAGCTGAATGTTTAACGTTTATTAATTCCCTCTGTTAATTTAACTAATACATAAATTATAGTAAAACTTTGCACGAGTTTAGGTACTAATGAATATTATAGGCAATTTTTTGACATTATTGCAATTTTCTATTAATTTAAATTTAAATTTATAATTTTTTTATAAATATAGCCCATGTTCCTCGCAGATAACGTAGCTATTGATAGAAGATATATTTTTTTAAATTGGCTTAGTAAATTTAAAGATTATTTTCTTTATAATATGTAGATCAACTTTACTTTATTTAAAAACGAAACAGCATAACAGCATCTTCAGCGAACTAAGCAATTTGCTTCTATTCATATCTGTGTGGTGTACCTACCTAGGTACGCTATTCAGTTTAAATGAAATGAATAGAGTGAGTTAATCCTTATCAATATTCCAAGACTTCGTACCTGACGAAGCGCATTCGAGGAAATGGTAGCGATGACTTTGATAACAGTAAATAATTGTATTATCAACTGCAATGCTTTATTTATCAAACGAGTACTTAGTTATCTATTAAGGTGAAGCTTGAAATTTAAGTTTTCTTTTATGGGCTGAGTCTAGCGGGAAAGACGGAAAATGTACATTATTACAACAACGGGAAATTACTCACGTAAATGATAAATTGTCAATGAGGACACCGACAATGTTTCGATTCATCTAGAGAATCTTCTTCAGGGTGAGTGGACCATAACGCGCGCGCTACCCTGCTCGCATTGCCGTCGCCGTATCATTTACGTGAGTAATTTCCCGTTGTTGTAATAATGTACATTTTCCGTCTTTCCCGCTAGACTCAGCCCATAAAAGAAAACTTAAATTTCAAGCTTCACCTTAATAGATAACTAAGTACTCGTTTGATAAATAAAGCATTGCAGTTGATAATACAATTATTTACTGTTATCAAAGTCACATCATAATGTGTAGTACAACTCACGAAAGTTTTGAAAGTGAGACGGAAAATGTGTTAAAACCGCATTATCTTGAAAACCATCAAACTTAAAAAAACTGTCTTTTATTTATGCTGATAGTATGATTATCTAACGAATTATATTTGTGTCCCCGCCAAGTCGAGCGATAAACAAACTGATTAGCTATTCATAGTGTTGAGTAAAAACAAAATTAGTGTTTTGGAAGAGGATAAAAAAATCTTTGGAAAATTAATCTATCGCGAAAAGTTTCACCAAATGGTGTTTCTGTTTATAATTTATCAAGATTAAATCCATAAGTTATCTTTGTCATAAAACCAAAACTGCATGTTTTGCGGTTATTGAGAAAAAATCGATTCTGCATTATTAAAAAAAATATTACTCGTCTTAAAGGAATGTGTATATACCGTAGAGTTATTATTTTATGTAGTGAATAATTATTTTAAAACTGTAATGTTCTACTGTCGCCATAGGATACGCTCTTCTACCAGTGGCCAACTTATGTATAAATTTTGTGTGAAGTGACCAGTCGTTGCCCTTTACCTTGGTTCTGTAGGTACCTACTTTCGTAACTGCGTAATCGTAAAAAGATTCTTTCTATTAACAATTAAATTAACTATAGGTACACAAAAATATTTTTCATCCCACCATCTCGGAAAGAGTATTTTTGCTCTTCAATATCTGAGTGCAAAAGCCGTTTTTATTCTCTAGAGGATAAAGTAAATTGAATTTAGAAAATAGTGTGCACTAAGTTTGTGAATTAAAAAAATCATTAAACCTATTTACTGTTACCTCTTTGGTGCCGAATATATCATACAACTTTTTTTTAAGTTGTTAATAACTCAGACTCGGAACCTTCTTGGTGTTCTTTTTTCAATTTGCTTTGTACGCGGTTCTTTACGCGGCATTTTTTCACGTCATTAATAAGATTATTATGTAATACTTACCTGTCATAATGTAGTAGTTAATACCTATTTATTAACTATTCTATATTCTATATTTATTATCTATTTCAATTTTAGAATCCTTCGCTTGCTCAGTCATCAAAATTGAACACGCGGTTAAAAAGCAACTTTGCACTCTTGTATAACAAATAACTATTAAACCCTCACAACTAGCCGTTTTATTTCATACT
Source organism: Hydriomena furcata (assembly GCA_912999785.1). Classification (NCBI taxonomy): domain Eukaryota; kingdom Metazoa; phylum Arthropoda; class Insecta; order Lepidoptera; family Geometridae; genus Hydriomena; species Hydriomena furcata. Next base: position 11,769,671 of record OU538821.1, read on the forward strand.
AGTTTTATTTATATTACTGTAAAGTTTTAATTTTAATCCGTTCAGTAGTTTTTGCGTGAAAGAGTAACAAACACACACACAAACCTATCCTAGTAGGATAGCAGGATGTCACCCGGTACAATTGTAGAATCGTTTTATTTATTTTCCAATTTTCTTTAGTCACAAAAATTTATACTGTATGTGTTAGTACCAAATTTTAATTTAATCGGTCGAATTCGGTGCATTTTGGTAGTGACAGACAGACATGACTTTATCTGTTTTATCATTCGGACGTACTAAACCCTATACAAAACCGGTCAAGTGCGATTCGGACTCGCGCACGAAGGGTCCGTAATGCTATCTATACAAAACGGCACTTAAATATTTATTTTATTCTATTTTTAGGTTTATTTTTAGCGACAACATAAATACATCAACTGTGAAAATTTCAACAGTCTAGATATCACGGTCATGAGTTACAGTCCTGTGACAGTGAAGTATTAGTTTTAGGTTCCCGTTTTTACCCTTTGGGTACGGAACCCTAAAAAGATGGAATTATTAATAACATTTGAGACATGTAGCTACATAAAAAAATAAAGACACTGTCATTAGTAAGGGACGGGGATAATTGAATGGGGATTTATGGACAAAAAGTTTAGAAACGCCCATTTTATACTCAATCGGGCCGTCAATGGGGCTAAGTGGTGTATTTCTACAAATGTCCTTTGATAGGGACAGTCAATGGACATATCTGGAATAACCCTACTCGTACATTTGTAGACAAAAGGTGAATGATGTCAAGTTGGCGCTGACTACTCAAATCAATGCAGCCATCGCGGCATCAGCTTCATTATAAACCTGCCCCCTTACCACAAGCTCTATTAAAACAGTATAATTCGCGGTGCGAAATTGACACTATACAACAGTATGACGTTGTCATTTTCGCACCGCGAGTAATACTGTTTAAAATACTTTAAGAGCTTCTGGTATGGCCTCAGCGCAAAGTTCGTCGGCGTCGTCGGTCGATGCAATTTCGCAGTCTTAATTAATCTCTCCAATACTTGAGTGAAACAGAAATGCGTCTGGCGCCTTAGCGAGTAAAGGTACTTGGAAACCCACTAAGTAGGTACTTGCAATAAGATTATAGGTACTCAATCGATCTTATAATATTTATTTGAACCTTACATAAAAAAAAAAACAAATTGACCATTTAAAAAAATATAGCGAGTAATATAGGCTGTATGTATATCACTACATAGTATTATAAAGCAAAGTCGCTTCCCGCTTCCCGCGTCTGTATGTATGCTTATATCTTTAAAACTACACAACGGATTTTGATGCGGTTTTTTTAAATAGATAGAGTGATTCAGAAGGAAGGTTTATATGTATTAAACCCGTGCGAAGCCGGGGCGGGTCGCTAGTATTACATACTCGTACATCCCACTAATAATATAAATCCGAAAGTTTGTAAGTAGGTGTGTGTTTTTGTTACTCTTTTACGCAAAAACTACTGAACGGATTTAAATGAAACTTTACATTAATATATACTATACATCAGAAGAACATATAGGCTCCTTTTTATCCAGGAAACCCGTGGGCGAAGCCGCTGTAAGAGGCTAGTACATTCATATAATAATGGCTGTTTCCCAGAGGGGTATACAGACACCACGGCCTTCCACGTGCTATGATCCTGAACTACTTCTTTTACTTCATTCACTCTCATCACCTTCCTCATGCATGCTCGTCCGCTTAGATTACTCTTGACCTGTCCTTTATTCAAAAAGTCACCAATTTGGTCAACGAAAATACGCCGAGGTCTTCCTCTTCCAAGTCTTCCAACGTTCCTATTCACACTCGCCTTATATACCTGATGTGTTGGCATCTTTCTTCATTTATTCATTCTATATTTAATTTAAAAATAAAAATAATATTCGTATGAAAATTTAAATAATGTAACCTAAGACTAAGGTATCAAAAATGTTTTTCACCTGATAAATATAACTCAAGTGTTAAAAGTACTAGACACTTTTTTTCTTATTGCACTAGGATACAGTTTCAAAACGCTACCCTTTTTTACGAGGTATGTGTTGTGTGTCAAACTTTGTGGGTACCAACCTACTATGTATGTATCTTCATATTCGTAGCATGGCGTGAGCATCGTACTGTGTAGAATGCGAAGAAAGCTAGCGTTTGCCTGTGAAAAGAAAAAAATATAATGAAATAGAATCACAACTGTAATTCCCAAGTACGGTAGACATCCTCTCAAATCTCCAGGCACTCAGATTATTGAAATATGTCTAAATGGGGTTAGTCAGAAACACGTCCAAATATAACATTTGGAACATGCCCACTTTTTGTAGTAGTTAGCATACCACAGACAGGTTGCAAGTTAGACGCCACTTACAAGAATACTATCTGGTTTCCTCTTTCCTCACCATGTTTTCCTTCACCGTTATAAGCACATAAAGTTTATTCGAACAGAAAAATCCATTGTTAAAAGTCGAGGTACGATCCACTCGGCACACAGTGCTTTTTTAGGGTTCCGTACCCAAAGGATAAAAACGGGACCCTATTACGTAGACGTCGCTGCCCGACTGTCCGTCTGTCTGTTACAGAGCTGTATCTCATGAACCGTGTAGCTAGACATTTGGCATTTTTACAGATGATGTAATTCTTTTGTCGCTATAACAACAAATACTCAAAAAAGAATAAAATTGTAAAACGTGTATTTTTGCCGTTTTTTATAGAATGGTACGGAACCCTTCGAGCACGAGACCGACTCGCACTTGGGAGTTTTTTAAAAATAAAGAGCTTTTTTTCCGGTATAAAGAGCCACGATCAATGCGGCTTTATTAGAATCAAGGGATAATGAAATGCTCTACCAACACTGTGGGCAATCACTAAAGTGGTGGACTTAGTGATTACCCTCAGTGTTGGAAGACTTGGGCCATGCATAGCTCATCATGCTAATGTGTTTCTGGCACGAGTTAGTTGCAAACATAATAATGTTTCTAGGTATTCTTAGTTACTAATTAATAACTAGTGGAAACCCAAGTTATTTTCAAACAGACTTCGACCCCCGCTGTTGAACCTTAGGGGTTGAATATCGGGAATACATTTCCACCAAAAGGAATACATCTTCCAAATTAAGTTTCTAAAACCAGTGGTTCTTGTCAGTCAGTTAGTCAGCAAAACAATAGTTTTAAATATTTTGAAGAAAAGTTTGACAGTATAAAGTGTACTGACTGTTCACACGGTAAATATCTAGGGGTCTCTAGGGGCTTAGATACTAAGATGTTTAAAGGAAGTAGTCAGAGGCACGTCCAAACATTACATTTGGCACATGGCCCACGTTTTGCAATAGGTAGCATTCTAAACGGTGTTCAATAAACCCATCACCGCATATAAGACTAGATACCAACTAACTGGTTTCCTCACGATGTTTTCCTTCATTTAACGCGCATATAAATTTTTGAATAGATTGAAGCACGGCCGGGATTAAAATTCGACCTTCGGATTGAAAGTCAAGTTATCTCCCACCAGACCATTAGGTACAAGCCCGTCGTGTTTTCAAACAGACGTCAACTACCGCTGCACCACTTTTTTTGGGAATTCCTTTCTTTAGCCCTTCGCACCCCAAAAGGAATACACCCTCCAAATTTTAAGTTACTTAGACCAGTGATTTAGGATGTGCCTTGATACGAGTAGATCAGTCAGTCAGTCACGCAAAAGTTTAAATAGTAAATGCCCTCTAGAAATCTAGGGTCATAGACCTGGTTTTGGTGCCTATCCCGGCTTTGGGCATTTTAAATTTTTGCATTCTTTAACTAAGCTAGTACAATTCTTTGTCTATGGTCCGTTTTGATTAGTGACATTTGTGGTGCGTTCTACCTCTAGCTTGTTTTGCCCTCAACCAATGATTTCCCGTTTTGTCTATTTAAATATGAATAATTAACAAATAAATATCGCCTGTTACAAAACTTTTGCTTAACCTAAGTTATATATATATACCTACCCTATTCTATGTTGTTTAAAAACCGTCGTTTTAATATATATTCAATAAAAACCTTTTATTTGAAAATTAAAATGTTGTTATAGTGTTCACAGCCAGCGTTCTTGCAATAGTTGAAACTAATAGCGTTGCCATTTTGTTTTTATGTCCGTGAAAATCCTGTGCTGTAAAGTATCGGATCCGCAATATGATCTTGGATTACGAGACTGCGACCGCGGTGCACGCGGCTACCGAAGACGTCTTTGTTTTTCCATTGTATTATTTTCATGGACAGAACACGGTTTTTTATTTACTAAGCCACGTTTCAAAGTCTACATAAGCGAGAACTACATACCTACATACCAACAAGTCTGAGACGTCTAACACGTGACATGTTGGTGTGTGTTACCGGGCTATGGTGGTCGATGGTGTTCCACACTTTTAAGTTTTAGTAGGTACATGTTAAAACCTAGATAATACTCTAAAATATGGAATTTTCCCCCAATTTTTGTCACTTTTCAACCGACGAAGATAGGATTTTTTAAATTATTAATTCATTCGAAAGTACTTAAATGTTCGTTGACTTATCCTTCTTGCACGCAGCAACGGAGTAAGGGATCGTAATGTTTTTTTGGATAGAGGTATTTCGTGTACATTTTATCTTGGTACCTACCATCCCAGACGCGCAAAGCCACGTACAGAAGCTAGTTATTAATAAAATGTTTAATTCGCACATTCAAACCGCACGGCATTATATCGCCACAGGGCAGAGAGCGAGCAATTTTCAGACTTACTTACGAGTATGTCAGTTTGAAATTGCTATGTTTGAAGTGCTAATTTTGCCAGAGAATGATCAATCGTTTTTTCATCCGGCGAAAAAAAAAGTTCCACAATTCAACGCGCGTACATTGTTTTTGTTGCTTTTTAGGGTTCCGTACCCAAAAGGTAAAAATGGGACCCTATTACTAAGACTTCGCTGTCCGTCTGTCTGTCTGTCTGTCTGTCCGTCCGTCTGTCTGTCTGTCACAGGCACAGGGCTGTATCTCATGAACCGTGATAGCTAGACAGTTGAAATTTTCACAGATTATGTATTTCTGTTGCTGCTATAACAACAAATACTAAAAACAGAATAAAATCAATATTTAAGGGGTCTCCCATACAACCAACGTGTTTTTTTTGCCGTTTTTATAGATAATGGTACGGAACCCTTCGTGCGCGAGTCCTAATCGCACTTGGCCGGTTTTTAGGGTTCCGTGGTTCCGTACCCGTAGGGTAAAATCGGAACCCTATTACTAAGACTTCGCTGTCCGTCTGTCTGTCTGTCCGTCTGTCTGTCTGTCTGTCACAGGGCTGTATCTCATGAACCATGATAGCTAGACAGTTGAAATTTTCACAGATTATGTATTTCTATTGCTGCTCTAACAACGTTCGACGTTTTGTGAAGCGTTTTTCTCGTGTTTATGCAGGACTAATAGTTTCTTCATAAAACATTAAAAAAAGTAATATCGTCTCTTGACTTTTAAATTGGTCAAAACATCTTCGTCGGTTTTCTTTTTAGTTTTTAAAAGGTAAAATTTTCCGTTGTTAATGCATTTCGTTGCAAAAACTTTCTTAATTACACAGTTGCAGCTAGGAAACCTATAGGTATTGAAAGTCATTATTTATAAGTATCTGTAAACAATAGTTAATTTAATTATAAAAAGAATTTTTAGAATCGGATCAGTAGTTCCGAAGATTCCTCACATACAAACTTATAAAATCATAAAGTCACAAACAAATTTTTTTTTTAAACTTTTTTTTTTCATTTAGATTTGGGTAAGGTGCTAAGGTGGTTTTTGGATCTTTCCACTGAATGACGGTTAAATTTAGCTAATTTTAAGACATTTATACTTATCTCAAGAAAGGTCTTCGAAACAGGGTAACAAGCTTCTTTTCCCCATCCTTTTTACATGCAGTCCCTCGCGCGTGTTCAGGAAGTAATTTATGAAATTAAAATGTATTATGGCAACGACATTTTGTATGAGTCACGGGCGTCGCTGCCTTACCCTACCGACACGCGGGCTGCTTCACATTAGGGAGAGTCATCACCCCTGGCAGGGGTGTCTACTGGAAGAAAGGTCACAATTTATCACTAACCTCGTCATAAAAACAATGTTTTGCTTACTCCGAAGTTTTAGGTATAATATTAAAATAAACAATATGATGAATAAAACTATTGGACCTTTACTAATACAATACCTTTACAAATACTATGGTCAGCGTGTAGTTCATTCCTATCCATAAATTAGTAGGTAGGTACAAGTACAAGACGTTCGTTAACCTCGCGATGAATATCAGAGTTATCTGGGGGGTATAAAACACCGCCTTCCAACTAAGGGATGGGCGCCGACCGTGTCCCAGAATACTTTGTAGTCGCTACGGACGATAGGCAGAATAACTCATAATCACTACGGGTCACTGCAGAGATTACCTCATAGTTATTGAGCTGACTAGGCTTGCTACGAGTAAGTTAAGTGTGGCCACACCCCGGAAACTCCATAGAACTGTAGCAAACTACTACTACATTAACAAGGTGACGTTTGTACACACGCAAATGTGTGCGTGGTGTTTAGGGCTGCCCTGTCGCGGCACGAAACATTACACAGCGTACCGTACACAGTGACTTTGTACAAGGGCGGCGCCCGCCGGCGTGAGCATCACAATTTAGGTACAGCTCCTCTGCTTTATGAAAACATAAAAAACCCGGCCAAGTGCAAGTCGCACTCGCGCACGATGGGTTCCGTACCATTATCTATAAATAACGGCAAAAAATCACGTTTGTTGTCCCATACAACAAACGCCAGACTTAAATATTTACTTTAAACTGTGAAAATTTCAACTGTCTAGCTATCACGGTTCATGAGATACATCCTTGTGACAGACGGACAGCGAAGTCTTAGTAATAGGGTCCCGTTTTTACCCTTTGGGTACGGAACCCTAATAAGGATACAAAAGAAAAAACCCTAATTGATTTGTGTTCGCTTACTTTGTTTACGTGCCTCTGTTGAGAGCCAACGAGCACTACAATAATGAGCGTAGTATTTTGTTCTTGACATGGAGTGCCCGTTCTGTACGTAAAACTCTTAGATATTCTATGGTATACCTAACACCTAACCAAGCGGTGCAGCAAAGCGATGGCCGCCTGTTTCCCTCCTCGCTAGAGACACAATATGTTAGGTGTAAAACCATAGACACTGTGAAACAACAGATATTAGGGAGTGAGCCACATTCTACTTCTTTCTGCTCTGTGCCTTGTAATTTTAATAGTTGTAGTTTTTTAGGTACCTATCCGGTATTAAGACGACTAAATCTGAAGACACTTTTTTTTTACAATACCTGTAATACAGTACCAATGCAATTGTATCGATCCGAAACTATCAATAACCTTTTGTTACAAAACCTTAGTATGTTTTTTGCATTTCTGCAGGCTATACCTAAAGGAGGCCATAATCTGATGATGCTTGGTTGCATCTTGAAATTTATACAAACTTTTTTGCAAAAAAAAATTACCAGAATCTTCTGTTTTGTTTTCATGGATCTCATCAACTATGATTTCGGCCGGTTCCGGTGACGGCGCCGCCGTTACCTAAGCCTTCCTAAGGCCTAAGTCAGCCTTAGATGGGCATTCCGAATCGGAATCCTCTGAGCGTCTGTTAAATTCTTAAGCCTCTTTTGAAGCTTGTGAATTTTCCTTTCTAGTCTCTCACTAGAATCTTTTCGCCTCTTAGGCATTTTTTATAAGCAGAAAATCACGTTTTATTATTTTTACCTATTTTTTTAAACTTTTTTATGGCGATTTGACGGTACCGACGAGTCGCGAAAAAATGAATGAATGAATAAGAATAAGGGTACCTATGCACGTTTTTCCTATTTAAAAGCGCGAACAGACGATGATAGATAGAATGGAACTACAGAGTAAAAATATCTAATCAAATCCTCGTATAATCTATTGTCAAACTACCTTCACTGGAACTCTGTCTCTTTTGACGCGTAGGAGCGTTGCTATTTGCGACACAGTTTGTAACTCATGCAGGTACCTATCATCGTTTCCATTTTTATACTGTACGCTTGATGTTCCAAATAAAGATTTTTATTATTTACCAAATTTAACTGAAGACAAAGTGTAAAATTAGATAAGTGCTACCTTAATTCGGGTATCGGTATTTTGGTAAAGGTCAATATTATGAAGTTATTTTTACCACTTTTTCTCTTAAATGGGTGATAGGATCAAAGTGTTTCTGAAAGGCACAGTTTCTGTTTTCGTAAGAAGTTCAAGTCATTATTAGTTATTAACGGCACAACGGATCAGCATTACCATCTAGCGTGGCAAATGACAGTATCTTGGGAGCGCTTACGACTGTTAGTGATCTGGATCAGTTGAGCTACTTATAGACTGTTTGCAACGGTCTTTAGATAGCTCAACTGGTTCTTATGTATTTTGTAAATATTTTGTAATATAATAGTATTAGTTTCTTAGATTATAAAAAGTACGTACTCTTATGTACAGTGGCCTGAGCAACGTATCGTCCAAATGTCAAAACTGACACTTGTTGTATAGTAGTAAAAGTGTCAGTTTTGGCATTTGGACGATACCTTGTCGATACGATAGTGGTTCATGGTAAACCCCCCTAAGTCTTAAGGCCCTGTATGTCGACGATTGCTCTTTTTCGAAACAAAAAAATAAATACTTCTGAACAAGCCACATCTATGATATGTATCATAGATGTGGCTTATGTATCTATAATTATGTATCTAAATAACCTACTTTAGGATTAATCAACACCGCACAATATTGAAATGCACTTTAGGAGTTGAGGGGGGTGCTCGTTACTTTGCATTGCATTTCTATTTATACTTATAACACGGTGCAACGCGATAGCGTGGTATGATCCAGCAAGTATTCTGAGCACGCTTTAAATTAAAATTTTCGCATCGTAGGTATTTTCGCATCTCTGGGTTTTTAGGGTTCCATACCCAAAGGGTAAAAACGAGACCCTATTACTAAAACTTCGCCGTCCGTCTGTCTGTCACCAGGCTGATCTCATGAACCGTGGCGGCTAGACAGTTGAAATTTTCACAGATGGTGTATTTCTGTTATAACAACAAATACTAAAAACAGAATAAAATAAATATTAAAGTGGAGCTCCCATGCAACAATCGTGATATTTTTGCCGTTTTTTATAGATAATGGTACGGAATCTTTCGTGCGCGAGTCCGATTCCCACTTTCCCGGTTATTTTTCATGATAACTTCGTCATGGCGCGTCTGCAAGCTTAGGAAGATTCACTCTACTTTATGCCGGTAGACAAAGAGGATTAACAGGATTACTTACCGCGACTTCACAAGCGGAAACTACTTTTTGTCGGAGTAAAAAATAGCTTTTAGCACTCAGGGTTAAGATCACCTTTTAGTGAAAGAATTTACTGAATTGAATCATCAGATCACAAACAAACTTTACTTTTTAGATACCTTTTTACTTGTTTGTTTGTTTGAAAAGGTCTTGAACATAAAATAATAAAAATTAATATATCTAAACACAGACTTGTACATTACAACATAGTATTCGGATTTAGTAACTCTGCAGGCTGTTAATCGCCTATAGGAGTCTTTTAATAAAATATATATTTATGACAGTATTTACTTTATAAATCTAACGTAAAAGTTATTTGTATTATGCTAACATTTAATAAATATTTTGGACCTTTTTACTTGACTGTACGGTTCTTACTACAATTTATTCTGAGGTTATAATAACTCGTAATTGTACGAATATTCATTAGTAAAATTGTCATTTTGTAATGTTGTTGTCACAAATTATTTATCATTGACCTAAAGCAGCCAAGCAGGGTGACTAAGTTATGTACATATATTCATTAGTAAAATTGGCATTTTTAATGTTTTTGTCACAAATCATCATAAGCAGCCAAGCAGGGTGACTAAGTTAGTAAAAATTAACAGTGACACGACAAGCAAGCACGAATTTTCTTTTTTAATGTAGTTTTTATTTGTTTCGTGTTTGCGTTGGTGAGCCTCGCTGAGCATACAGAACAAAATAAAATAAAAGATTTGTAAATCTTTTGAGCGCAGATGTTGCTGGGGTTTTGCAATATTAAAATTTTCTTTTTATTACTAGGTATCTTTCTTTACTGCACTCGTCTTTACGGGTTTTTGTAACCAAACTCCTCCGAAACCTCTTGAATGATTTTTATTTAAAAAAAATGTATTTTCAGTAGGTCTGAGAATAGGTCGTTAGGGTATTTTATACCCATAAGTGATAGGATGGCGTAAAGTTCGGAAAAACTGAAAGTGCCTATTTCGGTAGGATAATTGAAATTTGACAGGACAACGTCTGTTGGGACAGCTAGTAACATTATAACATTGGTCGTGTAGTGTGAAATTGGTTATATTCTACCACCAGTTGCAGTACCGGACATTACTTTCTCTTGTTTATAAACATTTAGCCATCGCAATACTGTGTAGAATACTTACCTCAACTCGTTGCTCTGTAATACAGTCCATGATATTCATAGTAATACTACCTACATCTACCACTTCTATTATAAAAAACCGGCCAAGTGCGAGTCGGACTCGCGCACGAAGGGTTCCGTACCATTATCTATAAAAACGGCAAAAAAATCATGTTTGTTGTATGGGAGCCCCCCTTAAATATTGATTTTATTCTGTTTTTAGTATTTGTTGTTAGAGCAGCAACAGAAATACATAATCTGTGAAAATTTCAACTGTCTAGCTATCACGGTTCATGAGATACAGCCCTGTGACAGACACACAGACGGACAGACAGACAGACAGACGGACAGCGGAGTCTTAGTAATAGGGTTCCGATTTTACCCTTTGGGTACGGAACCCTAAAAAGGTAAAAGCCGTGTTGGCCAAGCGGGAGTTACCTCGACTTTCATTTCGAAGGGTTCGAATCTCGCCGTGCATCAATGGATTATGTATGTATGTATGTATATGCGCATCAAAACACGTGCTCAAAACGGTGAAGGAAAACATCGTGAAGAAAGCAGTTAGTATTCTTACAAGGCTTGCAGGTTGCAAGTACGTATGGAATGCTAACTGCTGCAAAATGTGAGAAAATTTGTACATATGAATTTTACAAGCTTTTATAAGTTTGCTCGAGTCAAATCTTGCAACTGAATTTTTAACATGTTATCCCCGACCGGTTGAGCTGAAATTTTGCATTATTACATTGAACTTCCGTGAAAATGTAATAATATGGTGCCAGCAGCAAGCTGATCTAATAATGGAGTTTGGAGCTGTTCAACGGAACTCCTCAGTAAATAGTCTGATTGAGTTAAAACTTCTCATATCTATTAATCTCCAAAGGCAATGTACTATTTCGGAACCGAGCTGGTCTAAAGATGGAGCTGAAATGTAGCCATAGGAACACCTCAAATACACCTAACCCTTCGTGTTAGGGCTCGTTGGTTTTGACGAGTACTAGCTCCTATAGAGATTATAAGAGTTGCTTAAAAAATATTTTTATATGTTTTTATACCCCTAAGTGATAGTGCTAGTGCTTTTCATCTAAAAATAAATAAATAAATATTGGTGGACATTTTACACATCGCCATCTAGCCCCAAACTAAGCAAAGCTTGTACTATGGGAACTAGATAACTGATAGAATACATACACATGATACATACTACCACCCAGACACAGAGCAAACGTCTATGTTCATCACACAAATATTTGCTCTGGGTGGGGATCGAACCCACAACCTACAGCGCTGAAGGCAGAGTTACTACCAACTAAGCTGTGAGACCGTTAGCCGTCTTCTGTTTGATTATTGAAATTTGCCAGGACAACGTCTGTCGGGACAGCAGAATCTATACATTAGTGATTTGTATGGTTGCTATTGTTGATCGGAGTGTGTATGACAACGGCGCCACGCTTATCGATAGTAGAACAGTAAAAGCACAGAATGAATAGGAGTACTATTGTATGTCCATGTCACTAGAGTTTATCCAAGATATTTATGCACATAAATTTTATCAAAATCATTATGAACTGGGACAGTTAAGAATATTACAAATAATGATACTAACTCCAGTTGCAAGGCGTGGGGGCCTAGCTATAAAAGTTATCTTCTGTAACCGCATATATATATTGATCCAGGGGGCAGACTTTATTTGTATACTAGCTGTCCCAAATTTTACGCCACCCTTATCACATAAAGATATAAAAAATACTCTAAGACATATTCTCAGACCTACTGATTAAACACAAAAAATCAGTCAAGGCGTTTTGGAGGAGTTTGATTACAAACACAGTGAGACGAAAATTTTATATATTAGAGATATTTTGAACCATCGTTCAGACAATAATTATTAGTTTTTATAATACATTTTTGTCAGAGTCAAATGTCTAACCATATATTTGTACCTATTGGATGATCCCGTTTATCCATTACATCGACATCGGATTAGTGGTTTTTAGAGCTCCGAAGTTCGACAACAAATACAAATAAATTTAATAAAATAAGTAAACTTTTTGCAAAGTACTTCGGGAAGAAGTAGGTAAGCGTTCAGTGAAATACATTAAAATTTCAGTATGATTACCTAAAAAGACTTTAAAATAGATCGCAACTTCGTTTGGAAGCGAGAATATTATGATAAGTATATATTTTTTTATATAACCTTAACATGTTATATAATTATAATTAATTTATTAGCTTCTTATCCGCGACTTCGTCCGCATAGATTCAAGTAATCCATTTTTGTCAACTTAGAAATTCTTGAAAAACATTGAAATTCTTGAAAATTAAAAAAAAAATTTGAGGGGAAAAGTAGCCTAAGTTCATCTCAAGACTTTAAACTATGTCTATATGCAATTTCATCACAATCGGCCCAGTGGTTTGGCTGTGATAACGTCACAGACAGACAGAGTTACTTTTGTATGTTTAATACTAGCCGACCCGTGACAGACGTTGTCCTGTCAAATTTCGATAATCGAATAGAAAAGACTGAATGTTTTTAATTTGTGATGTCAGATTTGTTGCACACCAGCGCCATCTATACAGAAATCATCCCTTTTGCATTTTTTATCATTTCGGGGATGTTTTTCATATTATAGAGTAGTTTATTATTTATTCGGGCATTATATCTACATCTACAGCAAATTTCAACTTAATCCGTTTTGTCGTTTAGGCCTGATTGAGGAACAAACATACATACAAACTCACAAACTTTCGCATTTATAATATTATTAGGATTGGTATAGATACTCATAGTATATATAGATTATAGTTGACTGGCTTCACAGATCAGTTGGTTGTAACTATGCCTTCTGCGTTGTATATTGAAGGTACTCGTACAATTTCCCAGGACAGGCATTTGCGTGATGAACATAAATGTTTAATCAATTAAACATTTTTGTTCATCCAATTAGACTGGCCTCACAGCTCAGTTGGTAGTAGTTCTGCCTTCTGCGCTGTAGGTTGTGGGTTCGATCCCCACCCAGACAAATATTTGTGTGATGAACATAGATGTTTGTTCTGTGTCTGGGTGTTATTATCACTACATACTTCGTAGTATAAAGCAAAGTCGCTTCCCGCTTCCCGCGTCTGTATGTATGCTTATATCTTTAAAACTACACAACGGATTTTGATGCGGTTTTTTTTAATAGATAGAGTGATTCAGGAGGAAGGTTTATATGTATTAAACCCGTGCGAAGCCGGGGCGGGTCGCTAGTGTATCATATGTATGTATTTACAAAAAAAAAGTATATAAGTATTCTATCAGTTATCTAGTTCTCATAGTACAAGCTTTGCTTAGTTTGGGGCTAGATGGCGCTGTGTGATAATGTCCAACAATATTTATTTATTTATTTATTTTTATTAAACAAAACATTGAAGCAATTAACAAAGGTTATGTTCTATACTTGCTCGTAATTATAATAATAATAATAATTTTTGGTGGACATTTTTAGACTGGTTTTTTTTTTTAATTAAAAGTTTGGTGTACATTTCACACATTGTCATCTAGCTCCAAACTATGCAAAGCTTGTACTATGGACAATACCGGATTAACCCATAAGCAAATTTAAGTAATTGATTAGGGCATCGCGTTTAGGGCACCAAAAACAGCAACTAAAATGCACCACAAGGGGCACCAGGCACATTATTATTTACTTATCCTAGGTGGGAGTCGAACTTACACCCTACAGCGCAGAGTCACTACAAACTGAGCTGGGAGGTTCAGTAAATAGTTAGTTGTTTGTGCGAGTGACATAGACCCGATAAAAGGTCAACCCTTGACCCGACAGCAATCGTAGTAAATGCGTCTGCGCATAGTTCGCCGGAAACGTTCCATTAGAAGTGCGTTAAGCGTTCCGATAGATAGATGATGGATCACTAACTCACAATGATACCGATCATAAGCAGTTCATTTCCGCTATGTTGTCACTGCATAAATAATACATGTTTTGAAATACCGGCCAAGTGCAAGTCGGACTCGCGGACGAAGGGTTCCGTACCGTTATCTATCAAAAACGGCAAAAAAATCACTTTTGTTGTATAGAAGCCCCATTTAAATATTTATTTTATTCTGTTATTTGTTGATATAGCGGCAAAATAAATACATCATCTGTGAAAATTTCAACTGTCTAGCTATCACGATTCATGAGATACAGCCCTGTGACAGACAGACGAACAGACGGACCGACGGACTGACAGACGGAAAGCGCAATCTTAGTAATAGGGTCCCGTTTTTACCTTATGGGTACGGAACCCTAAAAACGTAGATCGTTTTGTACGAAATAAGACTGCTGGATTGAAATCGCTTGACTTTGAACCAAGATAATCTTCTAGTGACCTTTGTTCCGTCGCCGAAGGCTAATAATATATTATTATCTATCTCTGACACACACAAACAGTTTTACCGTCCTATTTGCAAGTATTATCAAGTTTGATCACATAAGAGTACAAGCTTTGCTTAGTTTGGGGCTAGACGGCGCTGTGTGAAATGTCCACCAATATCCACCTCTCTTACCTCCCTACCCCCTCCCCAACTTCTCCAAACTGTCTATCTTAGAAATTGCCTTTTAGGCTTTTTGGGGTTCCGTACCCAAAGGGTAAAAACGGGACCCTATTACTAAGACTTCGCTGTCCGTCTGTCCGTCTGTCCGTCCGTCTGTCTGTCACAAGGCTGTATCTCATGAACCGTGATAGCTAGACCGTTGATTTTTTTACAGATTATGTATTTCTGTTGCTGCTATAACAACAAATACTAAAAACAGAATACGAGTAAATCCTATTAATAATAGTAATAATTATTAACAGTCGATCCCATTTTTTTTTTGATAATCATTCGCAAATCATTTTAGATATTATATAGTAATCTGTATAATTTTTACATAAATCTCAATAAAGTTACTATATAATTAGGTGTATAATTGTCCTAGGGTTGACGTCAGTCAGGCAGCCAGTTGTAAAACATATGCCAAATCCTCTTCGCAACGTGTTGTGTCGACCCCACATTAAGTTCCCACTTAATGTGGGGTCGACACAAAAGTCGACACAAAGGAGAAGAAAAAAATGATAATTAGATGTAATATACATCTTCTGAGTCTTATGTCTGTTATGGTAAAACTATTTAAACAGAGAATGTAGATAGGTAAATCTTTTAATCAAAGGTATTTTGACTGGCCTTACAGCTCAGTAGTAACTCTGCCTTCTGCGCTGTAGGTTGTGGGTTCGATCCCTACCCAGGGCAAATATTTGTGTGGTGAACATAGATGTTTGTTCTGAGTCTGGGTGTTAATATGTATAACTACCCGCCCCGGCTTCGCACGGGTAGCATGTTATTATACATATAAACCTTCCTCCTGAATCACTCTATCTATTAAAAAAAACCGCATCAAAATCCGTTGTGTAGTTTTAAAGATATAAGCAAACATACATACAGACGCGGGAAGCGGGAAGCGGAAAGCGACTTTGCTTTATACTATGTAGTGATAAGTATGTATTTACAAAAAAAAAAAGTATTTAAGTATTCTATCAGTTATCTGGTTCCCAAAGTACAAGCTTTGCTTAGTTTGGGGCTAGATGGCGTTGTGTGTAAAGTCCGTCAATATTTATTTATTTATTTATTAAGAGATGGTAATAACAATTCAGCAAACAATTTTAGCGATTATCAACATACACGTTCGCAGCATCGTCATGGGGCAGTTCCAACAGCCTGTTAATAAATATTATTGATTGCGGTCGGCAAGCCCCAGGGAAGTATTCTGTTCATGTTCAGCCAGCAACATAGAATAGACAACAGTGGCCTGAGCACGAACCACTATCGTATCGAGAACCTATCGGCCAAATGTCAAAACTGGGGCCGTACTAAAATCTCTAAAGTAAGACTAAATCAGTATTACTTTATGAGCGAAAGAAACAACGTTATAGAATGATGAACATTGACGTTTAATCTGTGTGTGTGTTATAATGTATCGTTATGTATTTGTTTACAAAAAGAAAAGATGTTACTATTATATCAGTTATCTGGTTCCCATAGTACAGGCTTTGCTTAGTTTGAGGTTAGCTGTCGCTGTGTGAAATGTCTGCCAATACTTATATGTACTTATTTCAACAATGCAAGAAACGCACGCGGCGGCAATACAGCACAAAAACTGTTGTATCGGATTCAGATCGGTTTCGGATATCCGAAACTATCGTTTATACAGAGCTCCCTAACATCCCTACCTTCTACTGGGAGGTTAGCATGAACCATTTTATCGTATCACCAACGTATCGTCCAAATGCCAAAAATTACACTTTTACTAAACAAAAAGTGTCAGGGGCCGTACAATAATCTCTAAAGTAAGAATAAAGCAGTATTACTCGCGGTGCGAAAGTGACAACGACATACTTTACGTGTTCGTATAGCATTGTCACTTTCGCTCTTAAAGTAATAATGATTTAGTCTTACTTTAGTGATTGTAGTACAGCCTCAGAGCTCAAGGTAAGTACTTACCATACTTGGATGAAGTGCTGCACCGCAACGTGTCAGTCGCTGTCGCGGTCGCGTCGGCGTCGTCACGACACGTAATACATACCACCTATTCTATAATCCAGGGCATCGATATTCTTGCCAACGACACATAATAAGAAATAGTTTGTTTAGCGAGAGCTCGAGGCATGTTCGCAGACGGAAGTCATATCCGCTCGCAGTCATGACTCACGGCGCGCACTAAGAATAAAAAAACTTTCTTGGATGGCTGCCGATGCCGATTTTTCCGATATGGATAAAACACCACATTGGTGGCAATTTTGTTGTCCGTCTAAACCAAGTTCGTAAAATTCAATCGATCTTATTCCTTGTACGTTTAAGTCTAAATTAGCGTAACCGAACAATGGAAATTCTTAAATTTGAAATATTTTAGAAATTTTATTTTTTTGTTGTAAATATCATTCTAGTATGTGAACAAGGCCGGATTTAGGGGTCTGGGCCTTGGGGCGACAAATAAATTAATAAACTAAAGCTAGCCCCAAAGCGTGTACGATAAGAACTTGATAAATGGTATAATACTTTTTTTGTACGTCTACATACCTACATAATGTAATAAATATAATTACACCCAGATACAGAACAAATGTCTTATGTTCATCACACAAATGTTTGAGTTGGGATAGGATAGGGGGAAACATGAGGTACTTTTCGAGGGGCTTCAAATAAGTTTGAGTCAAGGTAGAGTCGAGGTTACAACTAAGAATATGGGGATATATATACTATCAGGTGAAGTTAAATAAAAGCATGACCGGTAAAAAGCGCGTGTACTTGTTTTTTTAATCGTTCAAACCCTCACGGTGAGCGACTCAACTCGCACTTAACTGGGCTTATTTTTTCATTTTCCAGCCGCTTTAGGCGAATGTGAACTCGTTTCTTTTTTAATCATCTATGCTATGATATTGTGTAGGTATGTATCCTAACAATTTTTCCTTCGGTTCGACGTTCAGGGCAGAACAAATATGATACTGTACTATTCTTTACTGTTTTACTTTACGCATAATAACAAAATAGGATCACGACTTAGATCCTTTGAAGATATCTAGTAGGGGTAGTCAGAGGCACGTCTAAACATTATATTTGGCATATGACCACATTTTGCAGTAGTTAGCATTCCATACATACCTAATTATCTTGTTGCAACACAACACTTATTGTAACGATTGTATATTGTGTGACGTAATTTATTTGTCTTCATAATGAGCAGGACTTCAGTCAAATTATAATTAGCCGCACTCTCTATCGTTAAATCTATAATTCACAGATTTTAATCTATATTACTTTATATTATGATTTTAATTTAAAAAGTAATAAAGTATTGTTATAATTTTTTTAAAGTTTATTTATAACTAGCAGTCCGCCCCGGCTCCGCACGGGAGTAACGTATTATAACGATTTTATGGGTATTTTTTTACCCAGGTTACATTATCGAAGTTTTAATAGGGATCCCTATTTTTTGCAAACAATAAATATGGCCTATGTTACTCAGAGATAATGTAGCATTCTATTAGTAAACGATTTTTTGAAATCTATCCAGTAGTTTTTGGATTTATTCCACACAAATATACAATACATCTTTCTTCATAATAATATTAGTACCTATAGATTATTACACTCATAATAACTTTTGAATGGTATGGATTTTGGGAATGGTATAATTAAAATAGTTATTTGTTATTATTACAAGAGTGCAAAGTTGCTTTTTAACCGCGTGTTCAATTTTGATGACCGAGCAAGCGAAGGATTCTAAAATTGAATCACGAGCGCAGCGAGTGATTCAAAATTAGAATCCTGAGCGTTAGCGAGGGAATCAAAAGAGCACGAGGTGAAAAATCTTTGCACTCGAGTGCAACACGTAACTTTTCATTCCACCTCAGCGAGGAAATGACTAAATGCAAAAAAAAAAACGTTTACAATCACAAGATAGGTACTTTTATTTCAGTTTAGGTATTAACTACTACATTATGACAGGTAAGTATTACAGAATAATCTTGACAGAATACAGACAGAATAAATGACGTGAAAAAATGCCGCGTAAAGAACCGCGTACAAAGCAAATTGAAAAAAGAACACCAAGAAGGTTCCGAGTCTGAGTTTTTAACAAATTAAAAAAAGTTGTATGATATATTCGGCACCATAGAGGTAGCAGTAAATAGGTTTAATGATTTTTTTAATTCACAAACTTAGTGCACACGATGTTCTAAATTCAATTTACTTTATCCTCTAGAGAATAAAAACGGCTTTTGCACTCAGATATTGAAGAGCAAAAATACTCTTTCCGAGATGGTGGGATGAAAAAGTAATTTACAGGTACTGATATGGCCTTGAAAATGAAGTGATTTTTTTAGATAAGGATTAATACCCAGGTACGAATAATGTGGCCTAGTTTGTACAGGCGGCGTTACCATTGCATATTTTAACATGAAAAAGTAGTTATTGTGACATAACTGTAATAGTTGAACATAATTATGGTATTGCTGACTTATTTGTTAATAATGATGTAATCTTTAAAACTGCAGTTCATCACTTTGCTCTATGGTCAATAATGTTTGCAGCGTACGCGATATAAGGATTTTTTTGCTTTTGATTTACACGTTGGGTTACGTTATCGAAGTTTTCATACGGATCCCTAATAGTTAGACATATGGTATTGTTGACTTATTTGTAGATATTAACATTACTTTGCTCTATTGTCAATAATTTCCGCAGCATACGCGATATAAAGATTTTTTTGGATTTTTTATCTCACGTTGGGTTATATTATCGAAGTTTTAATATGGATCCCTAATAGTTAGACATATGGTATTGTTGACTTGTTTGTAGATATTGATGTCCTATTTAAAACTGTAGTACATTACTTTGCTCTATTGTCAATAATTTTTGCAGCGTACGCGATATAAGGATTTTTTTGCTTTTGATTCACACGTTGGGTTACGTTATCGAAGTTTTCATACGGATCCCTAATAGTTAGACAAATGGTATTGTTAACTTACTTGTAGATATTGATGTCCTCTTTAAAACTGTAGTACATTACTTTGCTCTATTGTCAATAATTTCCACAGCATACGCGATATAATTTTTTTTTTTAATTTTTTCACACCTTGGGTTACATTATCGAAGTTTTCATACGGATCCCTAACGTTTTTGAAAATATTCTATAGCCTATGTTCATCATCAGGGATAATGTAGGATTTTAATGGTAAAAGAATTTTTCAAATCGGTCCAGTAGTTTCGTAGCCTATTCATTACAAACAAATAAGGATTTTTTTGCTTTTGATTCACACGTTGGGTTACGTTATCGAAGTTTTCATACGGATCCCTAATAGTTAGACAAATGGTATTGTTAACTTATTTGTAGATATTGATGTCCTCTTTAAAACTGTAGTACATTACTTTGCTCTATTGTCAATAATTTCCACAGCATACGCGATATAATTTTTTTTTTTAATTTTTTCACACCTTGGGTTACATTATCGAAGTTTTCATACGGATCCCTAACGTTTTTGAAAATATTCTATAGCCTATGTTCATCATCAGGGATAATGTAGGATTTTAATGGTAAAAGAATTTTTCAAATCGGTCCAGTAGTTTCGGAGCCTATTCATTACAAACAAACAAACAAACAAACAAACAAACAATCAAATAATCAAATCTTTCCTCTTTATAATATTAGTATAGATATAGATTTGGAGTTAGAGTTACCTAAAATGTTATTTTAAATCATTCAATATTGATAAAGTTTCTATCTGTTATCTAACGAAATCTGTTTATTAGTCCCCGATCTCCAATACATATTAGAGATCTGAGAGTCTACCGAAGTTAGGGATTACAGTCGCTAGTTTTTTTTATTTGGAACAAAGAGGATGCCTGTGCCTACTACTGTTCTTGGGGATTAATCGTGATCCTACTTTTTTTGTCTGTCATTACTTTTCCAATACCTGGCTTTTAAGCTCAATGCCTATTAGCTAAGTAATTCCACAGCCTTCTTGCGATGAAATATCGAAGTGAAAGTATTCAAATAAAATATTAAAAATAAGAACAATAACAATAATCTGAGTAGTATAAAGTACTAGCCGACCCGCGACAGACTTTGTCCTATCCAAATTTTAATAATCACCTCATGCAACTTCTATTTTGCCTTTAAATCTTGTCCTGCTGATAAAATAACATACGAATTTTGGTAGAATGTGTATCATTCAATATTAAAAACTGCGTTGCTGTGACGACTGAATGTTTTTAGTCTGTGATGTCAGATTTATTGCACACCATCGCTACCTATGCAAAAGTATATCCTCTTAGATTTTGATTTAGATTTTTTTTATGTATTTATAGTCAATATTTTTATAAATACTTTTAGATTTTTTTATTATTTTGGATTCTAAGTAAGTTCTAAGACTAAGGGGTAGTCTACAGCAAATTTCATCTTAATCCGTTATTTTGTTGAGGCCTGATTGAGGCACAAACTAGCAAACATCATCACATACTTTTGCATTTATAATATTATTAGGATACAATGACATTTAATGAATTATCACCGCAAAAAAAAAAACTATTAGTTTGTTTGTGATAAGACAGAACTTAATGCGGAAGTACCTACTCGTAGATATACACCGTTCTATTAATACAATGAACTACGACGAAGCGAATTGCAATGTATTGCCTCGGGACATATAGGAATGCTCGCAAGTCTTATTTGGGAGCGCAATTCAGATTATGTCATTTACGACGCGACGACGTCGAAATGCAATATCCACGAAAACCGGCAATTTCCGGTGGAGGATATCCATCCGAGTTTTCGCGATATAAATTGCGTTTACCTACGATGGATATTTTCGTGAAAATACAACATTTTAAATTTTACACAACCTTAAATTCCCTTGTATTCTGCATCTATGAAAATAAAAGAGAAACACGACAATAATCCCCAAATAATCTATGGTAGGCATTTTCTTAGATCTCCAGGTGATCCAATCCTTAAAAGTAGTTTAATGGGGATAGTCATAGGCATGTCTAAACATAATTGAACATGCCCACAAATTGCGGTAGTTAGTATTCCTTACGTGACATACCTACTATACTCGTAGTATTTTAGAATAGAAAAATCGGCTGGGATTCGAACCCACGACTTTCAGAGAGAGCTCCAATGTGGTGCCGATAGAGCAATGTGTAGGCTCAAACAAGACAAATAAAGATACTAAACAAGTAGGTATAATAAAAAAAATGAAGAGCTTCAGCGAAGTTCTATTCTATGGCAGCACACGCTACACTAAAGAATAGGTAACTAGGTACTTGCAACCACGTTAGATTTTCAAATCGCAACATTAGCGCAGACTAGAAACTATCCAAATTTGGAAGCGCCAAATAATCTAGTTCTCAAAGTCTTAATCCTATGAAGCCACGTTCGTTTCCCACAACGCATCGAATGCGCAATCGAGAGAACCCATTAATATTTAGCAGGCTCACTTAGTTCGAATCTTTGTGGGAAACGTAAGGGGGTAACCGACTGAACCCATGTCGTCATAGAAAGAAAGTATGATAATGTTTTTTAATGTGATATATGAAATTTATGTTTTTTGTATGGGCTGAGGACCCGGACAAGACGGAAAAAGTGATAAAACCGCGTTATCTTGAAAACCATCACTCAGCCCATGCAAAAAAACAAAAATTTTAAGTATCGCCTTAAAATAAAACAAAGAAAATTTACCAAAATTTACATAAACTATCTTAACGAGAAATTAGATTAACATGTTACCTATCTTTAGGAATAAATCCCAAGTAGATCTTCATAGTAGTTATCAAAATATTGTGATAATATATTCTAAAATGTATCACTTTGAAAAAATATCTTTATCGAGAAAAGTTTTTGCTATTACGTTTTCAGCTTAGCTAGAATCTAGGTAGGTACCTGAAGTAATATATATGTATATATATATATGTATATTGGAGACGTGGCTTGTTCTGAAGAAATATTTTTTTCTACTCGTAAAAGAGCATTCGTCAACATGGAGCGCCTAAGAACTTACGTAAACAAGTAAGTAGAAGAAATTTTAAAGCAATCAGTATCACAATTATATAATGTGCGGAGTAGAGGCGCGATAAGCATGGCGTCGGCGGCGTCCCAAGATAGCCAAGGGCGTCGACCGTACAACGAGGTCGCCTGATATTCCTTTCCAGATTCTGATAAAGTCTAGGTACCTATATTTGCTTCATTTACTTACGAGTATAACCATCAACTAGAACACTGCCAACTTCACTAAGAGTCGCTTTTATTAAGATTAGGTAGGGAACGAACAGTTTTGCCGTGAATAAATATCGAAGCGGGTTCACAACAATGCGAGTTGGTTTAACATTATTTTACATACAGCATACATAGAATAATGTGTAAATTTCAATATATTGGTGGCGATTATGTTGTGTCCAACCTAATAAAAACCATCAATCTTATTCCTTTTAAAGTCAAAATGAGCGTAATATCAAAATGACAGTAAACACTAAACAGTGACAAACTTAGGATATTTTTGCCTGTTCTCTATTTTTTTTAGTATTTGTTGTTATAACGACAACAGAAATACATAATCTGTAAAATTTTCAACTGTCTAGATATCACGGTTCATAAGATACATCCTTGTGACAGACGGACAGCGAAGTCTAAGATTTTGCTGTCCGGGTTAATAGGGTCCCGTTTTTACCCTTTGGGTACGGAACCCTAAAAATGCTATATTCTGCGTTAGTCACATTTTACATCGTTTTGACACACTAGGATTTCCTATGTCGCGCGTGGGTATCAAATAATACGAGTTGCTGGGACCACAACCCAGAGGTAATAACGTTAGCATAGAGACTGAACGATTTTAAAAATATCTTGGATTGATAAGGTTAAACTTCTCGACCTACGAGTAGGTACTGCCCCCTCTACAAGTGTTACATTTTTTAGGTGTAAGTAATTCTGTTTTACTTGTCGTAGTCGTGGTCGTCTAGGTCAAGGGTTCAATTCCCACCAAACTAGTAACTACCAAATATTTACAAAAAAATTAGAAGAATTCTATCAGTAATCTGGTTCCGGTAGTACAAACTATGCTTAGTTTGGGGCTAGATGACGCTATTATTTATAGTTATATACTTCCTTTTGCGAGGTTAAAGAAATAAAACAAACTTATTGATGGATTTCTTTCTTTGCGCACCTGGTACCTTGCACAGCTCTGGTGGCATCGCAGCTTTATAGACGCGAACGGTTTTTTGTAATTTTTGATGGCACGACGTGGATTACCGAATGAAACGCGAATTTCCGCTATAAATGGAACTGTTCATCGCCGCTAAGTGGTTAATTGGCTAGCCGTCGTTTGTACACGATTTTCGGACAGCCAATTTTGCGTTATAATCCAACACGTTTGTTAATAGTTCCTGGCGGGCAGATAATCCTAGGGTTGCGTTTTTTATTTTGAGGTACGGACCACTAATTGAAAATCTTCTAATTTTTGAAATGGATGATGTTATGTTTCACCCGTTAAGGTGATAAGGTGAAATTTTTGACTTTTTGTATGGGCTGAGTCTACCCGGATAAGACGGAAAAAGTGATAAAACTGCAACTATCTTGAAAACCATCAAATTTAAAAAGAAACTGTCTGTAATTTACTTAGCTAGTATGATTATCTAACGAATTATATAAAAACAACTGTTTAGCTATTCATAGTTTTGATTAAAAACGAAACTAGTGTTTTTGAAGAGCCAACTTTGGAAAATAAATCTATCGAGAAAAGTTTGACCAATCGTGTTTCTGTCTGTAATTTATCTAGATTATATCCATAAGTTATCGTTTTCATAAAAAACAAAACTGTATGTTTTGCGGTTATTGAGAAAAAACGATTCTGCATTCATCAAAAACAGTTATTAGTCGTCTTAACTGCCTTGCACACACTCGGGCAATGTTTTTCAAACAAAATGCTTTCACATTTCCAAAGACTAAGTGGTTACGTGTCTAAATTGCAGTCAGGTTGCATTTAAATCTACGAAACAAAGAGAGAATGCTAAAATGGAACTAACAGCGAGGGGCGAATGATAGAAACTTTGCATCCACCTTGTACTCCACCCAACGCGGTAGACAGACATAACAAGATTATTAGTTAAAATATGTAACTTGTTTATACCATTATAAGATAACTCTATCTAGAGTTGGCCACTAGCTCATCCGAATTAAGGTTGAGTTAGTGATGAATTATGCTAGACTGTAGCGGGCGCTAGCTGTGCCCCGTGCGAGGTAAGGACGAAGCACGGATTCGAAACTTCACAAACATTTTATGATGCAGTTCAAACCGTGCTTCGTTCGTGCGATCAGCAGGGCTATTTTGTAAATACATGATTATAATGTTATGATGTTTGAATGCAATACCTAATGTTAGAGAATACCTAATCTGTACACTTTTCATAGTAACTATTCTCTGTTTATGCACCTATACCTGCGCTGCTGGAAGCGTAGGTATAGGTGCCTAAACAGCATAAAACGCGTAGGTATTATAGCATGCGGTACCAATAAATATTGGTATGAATATCATAACATGATCATCACGTTTTTACAAAATAGCCCCACAGGACGCGGACGCAGCACGTTATAGTTTTATAGTAGCACGGTAGTTTTGAATCCGTGCCTCGCATAATTCGTATTCTAGCATAATTCATCCATTATCTATTATCTAAAAATATTAAACTCTTGCGTCTTAAACTGACTGACTGGTTTATCAATGCACAGTCTACACCATTGGTCATAGAAATTGAAATTTGGAGGGTGTATTCCTTTTGGTGAGGAGGGGTGCATTATGAAAGATATTCCTGAAATTCAACCTCTAGGGGAATGCAGCGGGAATTAATATCTGTTTGAAAATAGCTTCACGAACGAAATAGTGAGGGTTACAAGTCTATCTAGGTATCCTAATATCCTAATCACTACATAGTATAAAGCAAAGTCGCTTTCCGCTTCCCGCGTCTGTATGTATGTATGTTTGCTTATATCTTTAAAACTACACAATGAATTTTGATGCGGTTTTTTTAATAGATAGAGTGATTCAGGAGGAAGGTTTATATGTATTAAACCCGTGCGAAGCCGGGGCGGGTCGCTAGTAATATTATAAATGCGAAAGTTTGTGATAAGGCTGCTATGTTTGTTCCTTAATCAAAAATAAACGACAAAACGGATTAAGATGAAATTTGCTGTGCATGTACGTAGATAAAAGTAAATTGCTTTTTCCTATGCGATTATTAAAATTTGACAGGACAACGTTTGTCACGGGTCGGCTAGTTATAAATAATATACAATTGTATTGTATAACGATCGTTAGTTGAGAACGGCTCGATTGATTTGGCTGTTTTCTATATTGTGTTTGTAATTATCAGGTTAAAGTTTGTACCTATTAAATAAATTCACCGGAACTTTGTAAAATCCGGGATAATTTATAATTGCTTTTAAATTAAACGAGAATACTTAAATTTAAACAAACTGTCAGGTCATCTATTTTATATTAAAACATTTTTTTTCGCCTTGTATCTTTGTGAACAATAAGTACCTACCTACCTAATCGAGCCAATCGATTTTTCAATACAAAACTGGTTAAACAATAGATGATGTAACTTGATAATGCTTCTATTGTTTATCGTTGTGTACCTACATAAGTAGCTACTCAATTTAATAATTAAAAGTGGCAGCACAATTTGTTACTTACGTAAGATATCGATAGTATTGCCCACACCATTATAATATACTAGTACACGGTACAATATATTAGACAACATTTACCTGTAATTACAAATAAGAGTTATTTATTATAAAGCTGATGCGTTTACACGTAATGTTCAGAACTCTTTGAGCGAGCATTCGCTCGTTCACGCGTCAAATGGAAACACTTCAACACAATTTGTGACATTTATGACAAGCAAGTTCATTGATGACCATTAAAATTTGTGTTGGCCGAGTGGGATACCTCGACTTTCAATCTGAATATAATGTTTGGACGTGCCTCTGACTACCCCCACTAGACATCTTCAAGGGATCTAAGCGTCTGGAGATCTGAGAGGATGTTTACCGTACTTGGGGATTACAGTCGTGATCATATTTAAAAATTTATTTTTTATTTTTAAAATACGTCGTCAATGAACTAGCTTGTACCATCGGTAATCGGTTGAACTCGTCGAACGAACGTTCGCTCGCTCTTTTAAGTACAAACGACGTCTTTTGCTCGTAACAAGATTATGTTCGTCGTCTCTTGCAAGTGAAAACAGATATTTACTGTTTTTAGTGAGCACAACAGAATTATATAAAATGGCTTGGAAGACGAAACGAGCCAACTACGCAGCAAGGATAATGCCTGCCCATATTTTTATTTAGTTATTCCAAACATGTAAGAGTTCGATTACAATAACATGATTTGTACCTACTTGTAGGTAATATGTAGTAGATATATCAGATGTATATACCGATATACCTACGCGCCACCTAGCATTACGGCTTTATAAAATAGACAGTGATTATGGAAAGGTGTGTAATGTTATGCTTTGTGAAAGGGAATCGGCTGGGTGCAACGTGCAGCCGTGGGCAGTACTGCACAACTTGTGTGGGAGAACCCGTCTGCTCTACGAGCGAGGGTGACTGGGACCTACAGCACTGTGCTCACAGAAAGAAAATAGCACACCTACTTACCAAAATATTTTGACTCAGCCGAACATAAAACATAAATAAGCGGAATTGTAATGCAACAAAGTACCTTGACTTCTGTAATCTGATGCCATAGCAACATCGGTAAAAATAGCGTGGGCATTTAAAAACAATTGAAGGCTTAGTCTAAACATGACCTGCACACTAGCATAGCCTGAGCCAGACGACGCAGACGACGGTTGAAATAACCACGCAACCAAATGTCCAACTTATGAGTGACGTATAAGTGACAAATCGCGAGGTGATGTTGTGATGCAATGTGAATGTGACGTATAAGACACTATGCACATGCGATGTGCGTCTTCTCTGACACTGACTGACGATCTTAGTAGCTTATGTCGTAACTTAAAAAACATAGCCGTGTTGGCCGAGTGGGAAGGTACCTCGACTTTCAATCTGAAGGTCGTGGGTTCAAATCCCGGCGTGCATCAATGGATTTTTCTGTTCGAAAAACGTATATGCGCATCAAAAACACGTGCAATTATAACGGTGAAGGAGAACATCGTGAGGAAACCAGTTAGTATTCTTATAAGCGGCGATGGGCTTGCAACCTGTCACGTATAGAATGCTCACTACTGAAAAATGTGGGCATGTGAAAAATATAATGTTTGGACGTGCCTCTGTCTACCCCCACTACACATCTTCAAAGGATCTAAGCGTCTGGAAATCTGAGAGGATGTCTACCGTACTTGGGGATAACAGTCGTGATCTTATAAAACAAAAAAACCTGAATGCTTGTAAATACAAAATATTCCCCTTTATTAGAATAATGCTGAGCATAGTAAAGTGTGAAAGGTAAAACCTCAGTTTAATCTGAGACTAGCAAACTGGCTGGGTTGACTTTGCAGACATGCCTTATCGTAATCTCTGAACACACGATCTTTTGCCAAGAAACCGTTGTCACGGACACGAAGAATAGGCGTAGGCATACAAGAATTGCAAACTTACCTATGGACTTGCACATCACTACATAGTATAAAGCAAAGTCGCTTCCCGCTTCCCGCGTCTGTATGTATGCTTATATCTTTAAAACTACACAACGGATTTTGATGCGGTTTTTTTTAATAGATAGAGTAATTCAGGAGGAAGGTTTATATGTATTAAACCCGTGCGAAGCGGGGGCGGGTCGCTAGTACAATAATATACGTTTTGAAAACTAAAAAGAAAACCGACGAAAATTTAGTTTATTAATTAACTATTACAGCTGAATAAAAACTATTTAAATGAGTCCAACTTTGAACTATTCTCTACACAATAGAAAAAAAAACACCAGATAAATAGATATGCGCGGTCATACATAATTAAGCAACGTAGCAAAAATATACTGACTGTAATCCTAATGCAGCCTAGCTAGGTAATAAGGATTAAAGTCGTGAGCTAATTATTTTAAATCCGTTTGGATTTACAAGTTTAATGCCTACCTACTTCGTGTTTGGATGAACAATAGTTATTGTCATATTGAATGCAGTGCACGCGACGCACCTTCGGGACATCCTTCCTGCGCGGCGGTTTCGGTGCCTGACAATCGGTAAAAACGTGCTCGGACTGCAACAAATTCGTATGCATTAAGGTGATACTAGACATTTTTGTTGTTTAGTGTTCCGTACCTGTATAGGGTAAAAACGAGACCATTTTACTAAGACTTCGCTGTCCGTCTGTCTGTCAGTCACAAGGCTGTATCTCATGAACCGTGATAGCTATACAGTTGAAATTTTCACATATTATGTATTTCTGTTGCCGTTATAACAACAAATACAGAAAAAATACAGCCTTGTGACAGACATGCGGGCAGCGAAGTCATATTAATAGGATCCCGTTTTTACCCATTAAAATACCGTACCTACCGTACCGTACCCTAAAAATGAACTGTTCATTTTTAATTCAATTAAAAATTCATCGTTTTGATTAAAAACGTAAATAGTGTTTTGGAAGAGCCAACTTTGAAAAAGAAATCTATCGAGAAAAGTTTCAGTAATCGTGTTTCTGTTCTTCATTTATGTAGATTCAATCCCTAAGTTATCTTTGTCTTAAAAATCTAAACTGTCTGTTTTGCGGTTATTGAATAAAACTATTCTACGTTTATCCAAAAAAAATACCTCGTTTTATGTAACAAATTACATTACACTCGAAGCAGTTATTTGAAATTAATTAATTAATGTTTATTTTTGTAATTTTTGTAATATAAATTATGAAGTTACGATATGTACATACGTACAAAAATCTAAAAAATAAAAAAAAGCTAAAAAATAAAAGTGCTATTTTTACCCACGACGGAACGGAGACGGTGTTTGCGTTTGGGGTAAACAGTGTAAATAATTATTATGGTAAAAATACGGACTTTACATTACAAAAAAGATTTTTTTATTTTTTATTTAAATACTTCTAACTACTATTTTATAGTATTCGGATGAAAACAATATACTTTTGTTTTTATTGCGAGTGGTCCCAATTAAAGAAAAATAATAAAATAAATTAGTCAACTGGTCCCGGTTTTAAAGCGGTTTCAGTTGCCTATGTTTTCACTCGAACTCTCGAACGGCGTATTAGCCCGTCAAAGAAGAATATCTTGACGTCACCGCCCCTTCACTCTACTCTTCACTCTGATCAGTCCGTTACAGGACTCTTCTGTCTTATTGCTCAGGCTCAGCGCTTTCAAATATCACATACTTAGTTTCTGAGTTTCGACTGTAGAACCACAAGTTGCTGGCTCCGCAATTTGTAATATCACTCCACTCCAGATGGAATATAATAGATAGACATAAGAATTTTAGTGAACCTACTTAAGTTCCTGTGAAAATTCTTGTACTTTTGACTTGAACACCTATTATTTTAGACCATATTCCTGAATCATTCTAGTAGATTGGCGGCGACGGGCTTGCAGCCTGTCATGTGTGGAATGCTAACTACTGCATAATGTGGGCATGTACCAAACGTTATATTTGCACGTGCCTCTGACTAACCCCTTGAGACAAGGGGAGGGGACAAGGATCTGAGTGTCTGGAGCTCTGAGATAACGTCTACCGTACTCGGGGATTACAGTCGTGATCCTTTTTTTTTCTACATGATTTTCGAGTAAAATCGTATTAGAATTTTGTTGCCTTACAAATGCACCGAATCGATTTAGCAAAAAAAATCTCAACTGAAAATTTATTTAGTTGGCATAATTGTATGAGTCTAAAGACATCCGATGAAACGGTGTAGTCCGTTTCCGACCCACGCTTTCTCACCACAAATAATAAATTCCAGATTCAACCCAAAATGTAGGCCGGTTTCAACCCACGAAAAAATAAAATAATATTTAGTTCGTGTTCTACCCAAAATCTATGCCTGTTTCAACCCACAGCCTAAGACAATGGAATTAGTACGGTTAGACAAAAAATGCAAATTTACTAACATTTTTTTGCAATAATATTATTTAAAATGTTAGGATCTGCAGTTTTGAATGGCAATCATACTATTAAAAATGCAGTCAGCATTGGCATGTTTTACCATATAACTTCTATTGTATGGATCCCAGGTAAAAAAAAAATAAGTTTTCTGTGATTTTTTATGCTAATTACTAGGTACATTGTTGATTGTTTTTAAAGCGAAATGAAAAAAAAAAAAAAAAAATTGGACCACGATTGTAATCCCCAAATACGAGAGACATAGATACTCTTAGATCTCAAAGCGCCTAGATCCTTGAATATGTCTAAAGGGGGTAGTCAGAGGCAATTCCAAACATTACATTTGGCACATGCCTACATTTACTCCCACTTGGCCAATACGGCAAAACGACAAATAAAAACATGGTGAAGATTAAAATTTTGTTTGCTGTCGGTACGTTTGACGCACTTATGTCATTTTGCT
Source organism: Hydriomena furcata (assembly GCA_912999785.1). Taxonomy (NCBI): domain Eukaryota; kingdom Metazoa; phylum Arthropoda; class Insecta; order Lepidoptera; family Geometridae; genus Hydriomena; species Hydriomena furcata. The sequence continues at coordinate 11,801,245 of OU538821.1, forward strand.
TCTATGCGGGTTGAAAACGGAATTCAAAAACTAGTTGGGTAGAAACTGGAATAATTATTATTATATTTTGCTTGTGGTGAGAAAACACAAAGGAACTTTTTTATGATTAGGTACTGTCATGTCTATCTGTCAGTTACAGCCACAGACGTCACAGCCAGTATTTTATTTTAATCTACTGAACAGAAAGAGTTAAGGCGCTCCCAGTTGACGATTATTTTTGTTCGAAACGAAAAAAGAAATACTTGTGATCAAGCCACATCTCCTATTTTATAATGTACTAGCGACCCGCCCCGGCTTCGCACGGGTAGCATGTTATTAAACATATAAACCTTCCTCCTGAATCACTCTATCTATTAAAAAAAACCGCATCAAAATCCGTTGTGTAGTTTTAAAGATATAAGCAAACATACATACATACATACCGACGCGGGAATCGGAAAGCGACTTTGCTTTATACTATGTAGTGATAGTATATGTGAATAAAGATGTACCCATCTTTAATCACTTCGATAAATAATCCTACCGACCGCTGCAATGACGACAAACACACGTCGGCGCGTGATCCGCCTTAGCTTTTCGAATAAATTAATGATATAAATTATGTATAATTACTTATCAAAGATCTATTCTAATAGAAATCTAGATCTACATATTACCTATCTTTAACCATAAATCACAAGTTGATTTTAATAGTAGGTATATAAAATATTTCGATCATAAATTCTAAAACGTATCATTTTGAAATAATATCTTTATCGTGAAAAGTTTCTGCTATTATGTTTTCAGCTTAATAGAAATCTAGGTAGGAACCTGAAGTAATATACTTATAAAAATAGGAGATGTGGCTTGTTCAGAAGTATTTCTTTTTTCGTTTCGAAAAAGAGCAATCATCGACTGGGAGCCCCTTAAGGCGCTCCATGTCGACGATTGGTTTTTTTCGAAACGAAAAAAGAAATACTTCTGAACAAGCCACATCTCCTATTTTATAATGTATAGTATATGTGAATAAAGATGTACCCATCTTTAATCACTTCGATAAATAATCCTACCGACCGCTGCAATGACGACAAACACACGTCGGCGCGTGGTCCGCCTTTGTTTTTCGAATAAATTAATGATATAAGTTATGTATAATTACTTATTAAAAATCTATTCTAATAGAAATCTAGATCTACATACTACCTATCTTTAACAATAAATCACAAGTTGATTTTAATATTAGTTATCAAAATATTTAGATCATAAATTCTAAGACGTATCATTTTGAAATAATATCTTTATCGTGAAAAGTTTCTGCTATTATGTTTTCAGCTTAATAGAAATCTAGGTAGGAACCTGAAGTAATATACTTATAAAAATAGGATATGTGGCTTGTTCAGAAGTATTTCTTTTTTCGTTTCGATAATGAGCAATCGTCGACATACAGCCCTTTAAGTAGGTTCATTACATACATATTATAACTACAGAGAGAGGTGACCCAATTACGAACGTATTGCACAAGTAAACGAATTCTGATTTAGGAAGGTGAATTTGGGTGCTAGTAAGTAAAAAAAATGGCGCTGGTTTTGGGCATTTTAATTTTCGGTTTTTATTGAAAAAATAGTTTAAAACGACGATTTTTAAACAACATAGAATAGAGTATTTATCTATCTCTTAGGTTAAGCAAAGGTTTTGTAACAGGCGTTACCTATTTATTAATTATTCATATTTAAATAGACAAAACGGGAAATATTTAGTTGTGGTCAATCTAGTCTAGAGGTATAATGCATCACATCACAACTGTCACTAATCAAAACGGACCATTGACAAATAATTGTATGAACTATAGATTTTAAACCAGTTTATTTGCTACGCTTAGTTATTGACTGCCAAAATTGCCAAAACCGGGGTAGGCACCACAACCAAGTCTATGACCCTAATATAGAATTTTAGGATACGAATATTTTTAAATTCTCGTAAAAAACGGAAAATAAAATTGAAATATCCCTAAACAGAAAAATATAAATTAGGTAACTTCTATTTTTCTAGTATAAATCACGGAACCCTCTCCACGCGAGTCTGACTCACACTTGACCGGTTTATTTCTGTATCAAATCTCTCAATAGATAAGTATGCTGTTGTGTGTTCCTTTGTAAATAAACTAGTTTCCGCCAAAAACTTCAAAACCAAATTCAAATTCAAAAATCATTTATATCAATAAAATCACAAGGATCACTTTGAAACGTCTTAGGAACAAGGTGAAGCTACGCCGATTCCACGCAACCAAGCCTAGAAGAATCATACAGCTTCGCTCCTGTGGTATATGTTATTCCAGGACAAAAGCTATAGTCCAAGGTTCATCCAAATAACTTTGGTCGTTTGGGCATGATTGAGACACAAACATCCAAACATTTACACACAACCAGGCCCAAACTTTTGGATTTATAATATTAGGTTGCTGACGATTCGGACACAATAAATTCGGACACTTTGTCCGAATTGACACTTTTCAATTTGAATATTTTCTTCACTGAAGATTCGGACACCAATGTTTTGTACAGTCAGATATAAAAACTTAAACTGCTAAGAATATTAGTAGGATAAATAAGCATGCGGGTTTAATAGCGGTAATGACGTAATGGCATCTGCTTCTATTCTGTTTCTATGTTATTAAATACCGAGCACACTCAATTGATAAACTGAACTATGCCGTATCTGTTACAAGGACACAACAAAATTGATTGTTGTAAGTTATAAGTTCATAAGTTCCCTTTTTTGTGTTTATGTTACGCGATTGCTCCGGCGTTTGTGGAGGGATTTACAAAACTATTTTTGAAATCGTATACTTCCAAGGTGGTCCCATTACAACCAACTCAGCATCTGATAATGGGATCCCAGGGAAATCGAGAGAAACCTTCAAAATTTATAGGTATTGATAGTGGTTTGCAACTAAAGACCTTGCCCTTCTTTCATTGGCATACAACGAGTGGAGGGCTAGCCGGGGTAGGGCTCCTAGATCTCGCGGAGGGGGGAGTCTCACCCGCACTATAATTTTTTTATAATTATGAAGTCTGTTTTGTTTTTAGTTTTTTAAACGTAATTAATTATTTAAGTTTTATAAAGGAACTTTTTTGTACTAGACTACTTTTTTGTACTACTTTTATATACTAGAAAACATTCCATACATCCCAGTTCAACTAGGAACTATGTAACTGTTACAATACTGGACTTCATCCAGTACAATATGTACCTACTTCTGCTAAAATATTGTATTCTCTATAAGTGAACTTCGTTCTTCGAGAAATCACATGTCTACATACGTAAATATAATTTAATGGGACCATCATTTGGGGACTGTCTTGAGCCGGTGTACTGACTTTAAACTACCGAAACTTGCATAAAAATAGTGTGTACGAAGTGGCAATAACCTGGACTATTCCCTACGTCAACTCTTCACTATAGATAAAATCTTAGATCTCTTAGATAAAGCTAGAAGTAAAAGTATTTCAAATAATTACTAGGTTCCTCCCGCGGCTTCGCTCTCGAGGTACTTGGATTAAAATAGCTTATTTGCTATTTATGGTACAAGTATATTCCAAGTTTCATTCAAATCCGTTAGTCGTTCGGATACAGGCATAACCACCAAACAACTTCCCAAACATTCGGATTTATAAAAATTTGAGGGATAACTCATTTTTGCCTGATTACACTACATAAGATGTACGTTCGGTAACCGCAGGTATGTATATTTATTGATATCTAAGTAGTTAAATCATTGGGTAATGTGAAGAGAACACTAATTATAAATATTTGATTGTTTACATCAGAAACCATAAACTATAACATCGGCATTTAGTGTTTGTGTTCAAACAGGTGGCGATTGTTACGAGCACTGCAGAATGTTATACAATACACTAGCTGATTCGCGGTTTTACACACGGACGCGACTTCATCAGAATTGGCTTATCTATATTCTATTACCTTATAATAATCGGTACATAAGTAGATATTTATTTTGTATTTTTTTTTGTAATGTCTAAAAAAAAGCTGCTGAACCAATTTAAAAAAATCTTTCACTCGTAAGTGGTCACTAGTAATAAAGGCCGTAATGTAATTTCATAATAAAAACGGGCCAAGTGCGTGTCGGTTACGCGCAATTTAGGGTTTCGTAGTTTACACAGCTAAGAACCTTATATATGTAATTTTTAATGGTATTTGTACTATTTTTTTATTGTTACTTCTCCAAGTCCATTTTATAAGTTAATCGATCGTTACGTCGTCGTACGTTACGTATTACTCGTAAACTTGTAATGCCTACTTAGCTGTAACTTCAGTGTAAGTACTACTACCGTGAATTTTTTCACGCCCCGAATCCCAATAGTTTAGCATTTAGGGGTGGGGGTGTCCCCCCCTCTCGACTCTCGACTATAAAAAATTGGCACTTTAAAGTTTAATATTTCACAAATCGAAGTGGTTTTCACAAACCCGCAATACTTTTTAAAACCTATCTAACGATACCCCAAAACAATGGGGTACGCAAGAATAAAAAAAACATCGCCACTATATGTGTAGGGAAAGTACTCTAAAAAATAATGTTATAAATTATTTACAGTAGTTTTTCAATTTACGGGCTTCTAAATTCTACAACAGAAGAGACTTTCTGTGACCTATGGCAGGTATATTACCAACCTACACGTAACATTCTAATTTTAGAATTGCAGGTTGCGTTGCCTACATATTGCAGTTTATATTTACAGTCGAAGTGGGCTTGATAATGATTTCTAAGAACGCCTTCACAACAGTTTATTCACGACTATAATCCATCCACAGTCACGTATGAAACATTTGTAACAAAAATCCAGATAGGAAGGGTGAGAGCGCTCGTTGTAGGCACTTTTACAACTTTATACAGGTTTATATTGAAACATGATTTAAACGACAATTTTTAAACAACATAGAACAGAGTATTTATTTATCTCTTAGGTTAAGCAAAGGTTTTATAACAGGCAATATTGTATTATTAATTATTTATATTTAAATAGACAAAACGGGAAATCATTAGTTGTGGTTAATCAAATCTAGAGCTATAACGCATCTCAACTGTCACTAATCAAAACGGGCCATAGACAAAGATTGTATTAACTATAGATTTTAAACAAGTTTGTTTGCTATGACTAGTTATAGTTGACTGCCAAAATTGAAAATGCCCAAAGCCGGGGTAGGCACCACAACCGGGTCTATGACCCTACCGTTATTTATTTACATAAAAGTACATTTTGGAAATTATATTCATCATACTTAGTTACTGACTGATCCGAGAGACGTTTGTGAAGGAAGTTATTTGCAGACAGACTTTAACCCCCGCTGCATCCTCGTAGACTCAACCCTAGTTACGGGAAATCTTTTAGTCCACCCCTACACACCCTCTAAACTTCAAGATTCAAGGACCAGTTTAAGCTGTGCGTTGTTAGATCAGTTATCCCCCCATATTCTTAGTTGTCACCTCGAAATATCTCAAAATCGATCTCAAAACCGTGTTTTTATAGCTTAAAATTACCTCGAGTTTGCCTCTAGTAGCAAACATGAGGTACTTTCCGAGGGAAAGTTCGAGGGGCCTTAAAAGAGTTTGAGTCAATGTAGAGTCGAGGTTACAACTAAGAATGAGGGGATAATCCCCATATTAAACAATCAGGCTTTAGATATCCGTGCCAATGAATCACTGCACATCTTATTACGGATTCCTACATTGCTTATTTAAGTACATGTCCATTCCATGGTCATCGGTTTGTTTTGTCTCATTTATTGTTTAAACATTAATTTTGTCACCGTTTCTTACACAATAGGTAAGGGGGCGTCTATAAATTACGTGAGATGTTTAAGGGGGGAGGGGGTCGAGCCAAATCTCATTTAATCTTACGTTAGAGAGAGGGGGTCTCGGCAAATATCACACAATTTTTTTACTGATTGAAAAAAAAATATATACTTTTGGTCCATTATCCAGATTGTACAATTTGTAAATGCCTATGATTTAATCTTAAGGCCCTGTATGTCGACTGTTGATCTTTTTCGAAACGAAAAAAGAAATACTTCTGAACAAGCCACATCTCCTATTTTTATAAATATATTACTTCAGGTTCCTACCTAGATTTCTATTAAGCTGAAAACATAATAGCAGAAACTTTTCACGATAAAGATATTATTTCAAAATGATACGTTTTAGAATTTATGATCGAAATACTTTGATACCTACTATTAGGATCAACTATTTAAAACTATTTAAATATTTATTGTTAAAGATAGGTAATATGTAGATCTAGATTTCTACTAGAATAGGTTTTTGATAAGTAATTATACAAAATTTATATCATTAATTTATTCGAAAAGCAAAGGCGGACCACGCGCCGCCCATGGTGCCCCGGGTGTTTGTCGTCATTGCAGCGGTCGGTAGGATTATTTATCGAAGTGATTAAAGATGGGTACATCTTTATTCACATATACTATACATTATAAAATAGGAGATGTGGCTTGTTCAGAAGTATTTCTTTTTTCGTTTCGAAAAAGAGCAATCGTCGACATACAGGGCCTTAAGCCTAATCTTAATACGATTAAGATCATTCACTATTTTTTTTCTTTTTACAATAACAATCCAACTCGTTTACATAAGACACCCACATTTTGAAAAATCTCACGTGAGATTGGGGATGGGGTTGAATAAAATCTCACGACATTTCACCAGGGGGGGGAGGGAGGGACAGAAAATTTTAAAAAACATCTCACGTAATTTATGGACGCCCCCTAACAGTATAGATGGAATATCACTACATAGTATAAAGCAAAGTCGCTTTCCGCTTCCCGCGTATGTATGTTTGCTTATATCTTTAAAACTACACAACGGATTTTGATGCGGTTTTTTTTAATAGATAGATTGGTTGTGTCAAATATGCGAAATAAAATAGAGAAACGGCTAAAATATCCCAAGTTTTAGGACTGTCATTTTGATGCGACTCTAATTTAGACTTTAATGTAAAAGGAATAAGATCGATCGTTTTTTTTACGAAATTTTAAGTTTAGCTTGGACACAACAGAATCGCCACCATTGGCAATTTATTGATTCAGGAGGTAGGTTTATATGTATTAAACCCGTGCGAAGCCGGGGCGGGTCGCTAGTCATCTTATATATCTTAGTACGTTACCAACCAATGCTCTACATAAAAATCCATGATAAAATTGTTGATGTTGAAGTAGAGATACTTCTATAAGTAGAGTAAGTAAGTACTTTAGGAACAAACATATTGAAGTTATCAGTAGCGGTATCTGAACTCGCACAATGCAAATAAAGGTGTGATTTGAATATATAGGTATCTTCATTGTGGTCACGTATGGTTAGCGCATAAAATAGTCGTGTTTGTGGCCTCCCTCATAATATAAATGGGACTCCTTTCCTGGGAACCCATAAAAACCGGCCAAGAGTGTGTCAGACCACGCGCAATGTAGGGTTTCGTAATTTATACAGCTAACAACGTTATTATGTAATTTTCAATGATATTTGTGAAAAGTTGGTGACTAATTTTGCTGTCAATGTTGCCAATGGTGGCGATTCTGTTGTGTCCAAGCTAAACTTAAAATTTCGTAAAAAAACGATCGATCTTATTCCTTTTACATTAAAGTCTAAATTAGAGTCGCATCAAAATGACAGTCCTAAAACTTGGGATATTTTAGCCGTTTCTCTATTTTATTTCGCATATTTGACACAACCAAGTGTCATCTTAGTCAACACCATTTTACATGTTGATTAAATTTAGCTTGACGTTTCTAAATCTATTACAAAAATCGTAAATTTATTCAAAACTATTCTATGTTTTAGAACTGTCACTTTGAGGTTACGCTATTTTAAACTTTAGCTTAAAAGAAATAAGATCGATCGTTTTTAGGAATTTTAACTTTAGCGTGGACACAACAGAATCGGCACCAATATGTCTATAATTTTTGGATTCGTTTTTAGAGATTGCGTTGACACCTAATAAAGTAATTCTTTCTTTCTTTCTACAATGTTTAATTTATCTTGATATTTGTAAAAAAAATACTTTATAATTTGGTCGAATATTACACGTGAACTTGTAAAGCCTATTTATCCGTGATCGTTTTTAGGGTTCCGTACCCAAAGGGTAAAAACGGAACCCTATTACTAAGACTTCGCTGTCCGTCTGTCCGTCTGTCCGTCTGTCCGTCTGTCCGTCTGTCTGTCTGTCACAGGGCTGTATCTCATGAACCATGATAGCTAGACAGTTGAAATTTTCACAGATTATGTATTTCTATTGCTGCTCTAACAACAAATACTAAAAACAGAATAAAATAAATATTTAAGGGGGGCTCCCATACAACAAACGTGATTTTCGCATTCTAGCGCCATCTAGTTTCATTTGATGTTACTGCGTTACGTAACGTACGTACGGAACCCTTCGTGCGCGAGTCCGACTCGCACTTGGCCAGTTTTTTTTAATTCATTTTAAGTGCGTAGGGGGGAGGGAGACACTTGACTCTAACAACAAAAAAATAGTAATTAAAAGCTTAATATTTCACAAACGAATCCCATCGAAAATTTGTTTTCACAAACCCTCAATACTTAAAAAAAAACCGGCCAAGTGCGAGTCGGACTCGCGCACGAAGGGTTCCGTACTATTATCAAAACGGCAAAAAAATCACGTTTGTTGTACGGGAGTCTCACTTAAATATTTATTTTATGCTGATTTTAGAGAAATACATCATCTGTGAAAATTTCAACTGTCTAGCTATCACGGTTCACGAGATACAGCCTGGTAACAGACAGACGGACAGCGGTGTCTTAGTAGTCCCGTTTTTTACCCTTTAGATACGGAACCCTAGAAACATAAAAAATAATTCATAATATCTCGTAACCTACCTATTTACCTAACTACGTAGTTAGCATTCCACACGTGACAGGTTGCAATCCCGTCGCCGCTTTCAAGAATTTTCAAGAACAGGTTTCCTCACGATGTTTTCCTTCACTGTTATAAACACGTGTAACGCGCATATAGGTACATTTTTCGAACAGAAATATCCATTGATGCACGGCCAGGATTCGAACTCGAAATTAATTGGAAATTAATAATATCTACCTAGGTACCTATTTACCTAACTACATGAATTCAATAATTCAATTTCAAACTTTTTATTCGATCATGTGAAGTACCACCTATTTACCGACTTACTTTACCGATAGTGGTAAAATAGCGCCACCTGCCAGCGGAATCGTAAACCTCTTTCATCTTACCTCAAAAACCCCGAGCGGTCGCATGAGACCGCGAAAAGTACCTATAATACGTAGTAACATCAAATGAAACTAGATGGCGCTGGAATGCAAAAATCAAGTTTGTTGTATGGGAGCCCCCCTTAAATATTTATTTTATTCTGTTTTTAGTATTTGTTGTTCGAGCAGCAATAGAAATACATAATCTGTGAAAATTTCAACTGTTTAGCTATCATGGTTCATGAGATACAGCCCTGTGACAGACAGACGGACAGACGGACAGCGAAGTCTTAGTAATAGGGTTCCGATTTTACCCTTTGGGTACGGAACCCTAAAAAGACCTATCCAACGACATACCACGCCATGGGGTACGCGAGAAAAAAAATAACATTCCCACCTTTACAGGTAGGAGAAGCAGCCTTAAAATATATATATTTTTTAATTTTATTCTAACACTTTGTCGACGTGACTAAAATGTATTGTATTCATGCCAAATTACAGCTTTCTAGCACTAAGAGTCTTTGAGTTAAACTGCGGACGGAAGGACGGACAGAAATGGCGAAATTATAGGGGTTTCTTGTAGACTACGAAACCCTAAAACAACTTCCCATTATCATTTTTAACTGGCCTCATAGCTGGTGGTAACTGGTAACTCTGCCTTTTAAAACCACCCAAGACAAACAAGTGTGTGATGAACATAGATATTGTCCTGTCTTGGTGTTATAATTATACTAGCGACCCGCCCCGGCTTCGCACGGGTAGCATGTTATTATACATATAAACCTTCCTCCTGAATCACTCTATCTATAAAAAAAAACCGCATCAAAATCCGTTGTGTAGTTTTAAAGATATAAGCAAACATACATATTACATACATACAGATTACATAATATGTAATGTATGTATTTATGGACTGCCAACAGCCTTTATATCTATACATGTTTAAGGTATGTTACCACATAGGTATGTGAAGAATTCCGATACAAAAGCCAATTACAGGCAATCACAACATTGACTATGTATATGTATGTAGTTATAGAAACAGTGTAGTAGCTTACATTGAAGATTTATAATGGCTACCACAAGCGTTTTTCTATACAAAGGTATTCAGCAGTTTCCTCCCTAGATAGAAAGAAAGAAAGAAAGAAAAAATTTATTTTGTGTCAACATAATCTCTTAAAACTAAACAAAAAACACATATTGGTAACATTGACAACAAAATTGGTCATCACTCAGCTATATGCTGCAACAGCGAGAGTTGATGCAGCGCTGATTTACACTAGAGCAAATATTTTTCTACCATACAAACTATGAGAACCACTGTATGCCCTTATGTCTTATTTTTCTCCATAAATTAGTTATTGTGACAATTAGGAACCGTTTAAAACCACAAAATTGGCCAGTTTTAACCGCCCACTTTAAACGTCCAGTAAACAAATTTGACGAATACAGTCAATGAAAGAAATACAGACAGGCGTCGAATCGATCGTTTTGAAGGAGGAAACAGGTGAATACGAAAAAGCGATTTCGTCATTTTTAAATAGGAATATTGGGTCCGCGCTGTTGTCTTTAACGCCACTTATACATTTGTATGCTGTACCAAATCTTGGGTACAGCGCGACAGAAAAGGATTTTTTAAATACCCATTTTTCAAATTTGTTTTTCAAACCTCATCTTATCACTTTGCTTTTGGTAGGAATAGGATAGAATGTAGAACATACATAAACCTAGAAAAAGTAAATTCCTTAAAATTTTCATGAGAATAGCTTCTGTAAGTTTTTGGTGGGTACGCAAAGAATTAGCACCTATTTAAAAATACCATGATTCTGAGCTCTCACTAGGCCAACACGGCTTGGATATCTTTAATCGGATATCTGTGAGGCAAGTCACGGAAACTACTTCCTTCCTACGTAAGCTGATGGATGCTCGATGTCGGTGCAATGTCGTTACGTTAACCGATAAAATACCGCTATCTATGAAACACCTACCTTACCCAGGTTTATGAGTTACTAGCAGTCCGCCCCAGCTTCGCACGTTGCAATAATGTAACTTAAGGTATCAAAAATTAGCCTTTAATCTCCATTAGTACACCTTTTCGTAAGGATATCTAGTTATTATTTTATAAAATATAGCCTATAGCTGATAATGCTGTTTTTAGGGTTCCGTATCCAAATGCGTAAAAGCGGGACCCTATTACTAAGACTTCGCTGTCCGTCTGTCCGTCGGTATATTTGCCGTTTTTTAGATAATGGTACAGAACCCTTCGTGTGCGAGTCCGACTCGCACTTGGCCGGTTTTTTATAGATGGTATGGAACCCTTCGTGCACGAGTCCGACTCACACTTGGCCGGTTTTTAATAACAGTTTTTTTTTTAATTGTACCAGTAGTGTTTTATTTTATTCGATACAAATAAACAGAAAAAACAAATAAAAAAAATTGTTTTTTTGTGCTTTAGTATCTTGTAAATAACTATATATCACAGACAGACACTTCAGTTTTATTTATATGTATAAGATACGTTTTTGGTTTAGCAATATTTGTCAAGTCTTATTGATGGCAATTGGTTCAGCATTTCCCATTTTAGTATGAACACCCGTAGCACCTATTAATTACATCAGGCACAAGGTGCGCGGGCGCAGATTGTGTAGGCCTGGCATTTCCGCTTGAGAACGAACGTAGGTTACTAAAGTTTAAACAGGCAAGCTTCACAAAGGACCACCACCTACCTATATAATTCACATCTCGGTACCTACTTAGAGATATACTATTACTTACCTATAAATTTAAAACAATAAATTTTAAGTATTCTATACTAATATCCTACTAATGTTATAAATGCGAAAGAATGTGAGTTTGTTTGTATGTTTGTGCAGCAATCAGGCCTAAACGTCATAACGGATTAAGTTGAAATTTGCTGTAGATGTAGATATAATGCCCGAATAACATAGAGTACTTTAAAATAATATGATAAAAACGCAGAAAGATATGATTTTGATATAGGATGGCGCTGGTGCGCAAAAAATCTTACATCATAGCAACGTGCGTTTCTCTATGCGATTATTGAAATTTGAACATGACAAAGTCTATCGCGGGTCTGCTAGTTATAATATACTAGCGACCCGCCCCGGCTTCGCACGGGGCAAAGCTGATACCAAAATATATTACAGAATGTCTTTGTATACTCGTTAACAGCATTTAAAATTAAAAAAAAAAGTCGCGGTAAAAAGTAAAGGATAGAAATTGATTATTGTGGGTTATCCCTAAGAGATAAACATATACCATCGCGGACTTTTTTGTAGACCTTTTTAAGGTATACAATATTTAGTACATTATTTTGATCTATCTCGTAGAGTTCAGCCAGCGTTCGCAATGTAAGTAAGCGCAAAAAAATGTGTTTATTTACGACTTCATATTAGAAATCTTAAAATTATCAGTGGTTCTCTAATATATTAAGCATGTAATTATACATATAAACCTTCCTCCTGAATCACTCTATCTATTAAAAAAAACCGCATCAAAATCCGTTGTGTAGTTTTAAAGATATAAGCATACATACAGACATACATACAGACGCGGGAAGCGGGAAGCGACTTTGCTTTATACTATGTAGTGAAATGCAATTCTGTCTATGACGTTATCACGACCAAATACCGCTGGACCGATTGTAATGAAATTTAATTAGGACGGACATAGCCTACTTTTTTTTTAACTTTTCTTTTGATATTCAAGAATTTTTATGTTTTACGATAAAGTTAAAAATAGATTTCCTAAATCTACGTGAGCGAAGTCGCGGGAAAAAGCTAGTATTGTAATACTAACTACTACTAAAATTATAGGTAGGTACCAACATCTAGTTAACTAATTATTATTCTTAGGTTATTTAAAACGGATGCCTTATCTGACTAACCATTATCATCAGTTACATACAGCGTTTATCCAACGGAAATCCTTTTTTGCCATTTGACCTTGGATAAACATGGCACCTACAACAATTTATACTACTGCTAAAATTTTGTTAAATTAAATATGATCGATTCTATTTGTAATGTCACACATTCACTTACACTCACACACACAGACACACACACACACATAATTCTTACTCTTACCTGTTAAAATTTACACTTAAGAGGCTCCCAGTCGCTGATTGCTCTTTTTCGAAACGAAAAAAGAAATACTTCTGAACAAGCCACATCTCCTATTTTTATAAGTATATTACTTCAGGTTCCTACCTAGATTTCTATTAAGCTGAAAACATAATAGCAGAAACTTTTCACGATAAAGATATTAATTCAAAATGATACGTTTTAGAATTTATGATCGAAATATTTTATATACCTACTATTAAAATCAACTTGTGATTTATTGTTAAAGATAGGTAATATGTAGATCTACAATTCTATTAGAATAGATTTTTGATAAGTAATTATACATAATTTATATCATTAATTTATTCGAAAAGCTAAGGCGGACAACGCGCCGACGTGTGTTTGTCGTCATTGCAGCGGTCGGTAGGATTATTTATCGAAGTGATTAAAGATGTGTACATCTTTATTCACATATACTATACATTATAAAATAGGAGATGTGGCTTGTTCACAAGTATTTCTTTTTTCGTTTCGAACAAAAACAATCGTCGACTGGGAGCGCCTTAAATTAAATTAAAACTATCTACTTAATTTACTATATGTATCTCTCTTTAAAGGAACATACATTACATTTCGGAGGATGTCACAGGGCTGTATCTCATGAACTGTGTTATACAGTTCAAATTTTCAAAGGTTATGTATTTCTGTTGCCGCTATAACAACAAAAAATAAAAACAGAAAAAAAAAATTAGTAGGGCTCCCATATAACAAACGTTTTATAGAAAATGGTACGGAACCCTTCGTGCGCGAGTCCGACTAGCACTTGGTCATTTTTTTACGAAATAAGCCAGCAGAATTGTCAACAATACCTAACGCGTAGGTACCTACCCCTATATTTATGCTGCAGACTAGTGTTTGTAAATTCAAATAGTTATTGAAAACCAGTTTGCGTCACTACTCGGAGCGGTGGACAAGTACGTTTCCTACTTTTAAGGGTTCCGTACCCAAAGGATAAAAACGGGACCTTATTACTAAAACTTCGCTGTCCGTCCGTCTGTCCGTCTGTCTGTCACAGGGCTGTATCTCATGTACCGATGTAAACGAAATACATGAAATACAAAAAACAGAATGTAAGGGCTCCTATACAACAAACGCGTTTTTTTGGCGTTTTTATAGATAATAGTCGGTTTTTCGTGCGGGACTCCGACTCGCACTTGGCTGGTTTTTCTTTTTAGGGTTCTGAACAAAAAAGTCGGAAGAGCAACTCCCAACTTCATTGTCCGGTGTTCCGCCCTTAGGTGCGACCTCGTTTGGACTAATGGCCGATTATTTCAGGGACTTTATTTTAAAACAATCACCTTGATATTTGAAATACTACTCGTAGTTACCCGTATATATTCGACAAACATTTCTAAATATTTTAGTTACTAGCTGCCTCGACCTTTTTTCCCTAGCTTTATGCCACTATCACTTATGGGTATAAAAAATGTATTAAAATCGGTTAAGCCGTGTTTGGTTACAAGCACTGTGTAATGAGAATTTTATATATTAGATGTTATATTAAGTAGCTGAATTTTCAGTATTCGGGAAATATCTTTATACGTTCAATATAGGTACCTACTTGCGCACTCTTATCTATAATAATATAAAAATGAATCGCTGAATGTGTTGCTAAGCGAAAATCTCGAGAGCAGCTGAACCGATTTCACTAATTCTTTTTTTGTTGTATTCGTTATTATCAGTAATGGAAAAAAAATGAATTTACATACATACATACATACATATTGGCGGACTTTACACAAAACACTATCTAGCCCCAAACTAAGCAAAGCTTGTACTATGGGAATCAGATAACTGATAGAATACTTATAATTTTTTATTTTTTTTTGTAAATACATACTTATTATACATAGTAACACCCAGACACAGAACAAACATCTATGTTCATCACACAAATGTTTGCCCTGGGTGGGGATCGAACCCACAACCTACAGCGTAGAAGGCAGAGTTACTACCAACTAAGCTGTGAGGCTAAGCGGAGACAGGACATCGTCTGTCAGGACGGCTAGTTGTAAATAAAATTTCGTAAAAAAGAAAATCGTCGGAAATCGAAAAGATAAGAGACGTTATCAGTTATCTATTTCCCATAGTAAAAACTTTGCTTAATTTTGGACTAATGACGCTGTGTGTAAAGACCACCAATTTTTCTTTATTTTATTTTTAAGTTTTATGAATGTTGTTTTAAAATGTAGTATCCACATACATAAATAGGAGCAACTTGAGGCTGTTGTCTACACAATAGATAAAATATCATCAAAATCAGATCTCCAGGTAGGTATAAAGATGTGCGATCAAAAACAATTTATGCGCGTCGATCTGAGAATCCTTTTTTTGTCGGTTGAAAAACAAAACTTTTTCAATTTTATTGCCAAAGGGTCAACACAGTTCAAAGTGGGGTCACTAGGTTAACCTATACCTTACCTATATAACCCTTACGAGATCTACCCTACTTATAAGTAGGGTAGATACTCGTAAGTATCCTAAGAAAGGACTTGATGGGCATATTCAAAATAGTTTTATGAATGATTATAGTCGACTAGCTGTCCCGCCCCGCCCGACAGACGTTGCCTTGTCAAATTTCAATAATCCCACAGAAGAAACTTGACTGGCCTCACAGCTAGTTGGTAGTCTGCCTTCTGCGCTGTAAGTTATGGGTTCGATTCCCAGCAAGGGCAAACATTTGTGTGATATTTATGATTGTTCTATGTCTGGATTCATTATTTACTTACTTAAAAAGCTTTTTTTATAAAGGTAGTTTAGGATAGTAAATTAGAGGCTAGGGACTAGGGCTAATTGGACTTAGAGTCTCAATAAATAGGGGCTTCATTCTCACATTGTAGAATAGGTTTATATTGCATAATGTTACGAATATTAGTCAAAATTTACCTAAATAAAAATATAGTTAAAAAAGGTTGCCATACGTCCGGGTTTCCCCTGATTTGTCCTAGTTTAGAGGGCGTCCGGGGAGCGTCCGGGCGGGGTTTCATTTGTAGTCCGGGTTTAAAATTTGGCCACCCGCGACACAAGCACTGTGCCAGAATTGTGAAAAAAACTTTTCGATTAAGGGAGCCGTTTGTGAAATATTAAACTTTAAATTGCATCCCCCCCCCCATGTCATGTTAACATGTCCGGGTTCTGGGCTCTAAAATCCGGGGTTTTCACTAGTCTTGTCCTGGTTGCCAAATTTTAGAGATGGCAGCCCTACATACATACTACCCAAACTTATAAAAGCGTGTTAAAAATAGTGCCCGGCAAGTTAGCAGCCTCAGAAACTCGATGGTTTTGACTTACAAACAAAGTTACCTTCGCATTTATAATATTACTAGCGACCCGCCCCGGCTTCGCACGGGTTTAATACATATAAACCTTCCTCCTGAATCACTCTATCTATTAAAAAAAACCGCATCAAAATCCGTTGTGTAGTTTTTAAGATATAAGCATACATACAGACGCGGGAAGCGGGAAGCGACTTTGCTTTATACTATGTAGTGAAGCATAGATATCAGAGACCGTTCGTTTCTGGGTTCTCTGGTTAATTCTTGGCCACCCTGCATTTGGTCGGTTGCCAGGGAATTCACTAAACTCTCAACTTGCACTTTAGTGAGTTTTGTTTGGTAATTAATTTCATTGCAGTTAATACGAGTATGTTTAGTTTAGTACCTACCTACGTACTTCAATTATCAGTAATAATTAACACGTTAATTACAAGTCTCTCGTTTGTTAAATGGCTTGTATAGGTATCCAATTTATACTAAATTATAAATGCGAAAGTTACTCTGTCTGTCTGTGACGTTATCACGGCCAAACCGCTAGGCTTATTGCGATGACATTTCATATAGGGAGAGTTAAAAGTCTTGGGACGGACATAGGCTACTATTTTTCCAAATTTTTCCTTAGATTTTCTGGAATTTCAATGTTTTACGAGAAAGTCGTCAAAAACCGATTTCCTGAATCTAGGTTAAAAAGTTTAAGTGGTTCTAGGTTATAAAGTGTATTCGTAGTTTCTGATCACGGCACAGCACAGGGAATCCTAATTTAGGGCCAGACATAATTATGTATGCAACTGTTGGGTTTTATTATTTACTAGCTGACCCGTGCCCGCTTCGCTGTGCGTAAGACATATCTAATACCATCGTGGACTTTTTTGTAGACGTTTTTAAGGTGTACAATACTGTAGTACATTATTTTGATATATCTCGTGGGGTTCAGCCAGAATTTGCAATGTAAGCGCAAAAAAATGTGTTTATTTACGACATCACATTAGAAACCTCTAAAATTATCAGTGTTTCTCTTCTATATTATGCATGTATTATACATATAAACCTTCCTCTTGAATCACTCTGTTTATTAAAAAAACCGCATCAAAATCCGTTGTGTAGTTTTAAAGATATAAGCAAACATACATACAGACATACAGACGCGGGAAGCGGAAAGCGACTTTGCTTTATACTATGTTATTATTTATATTCAAAAAGTGCTAGACACATCGATTTATACTGTTACTAGCTATTACCCTCGACTTCGCCCGCGTAGATTCATGGAAACGATTTTAGACGACTATCGTAATATATTGAAATTTCGAAATCACTAAATATTTTTTTGGGAAGAAAGTCCGTCTCAAGACATTAAGCTATCTTTATATGAAATTTCATCAAAATCGGCCGCGTGGTTTGGCCGCGATAACGTCACAGACAGGCAGACAGAGTTACTTTCGAATTTATAATATTTGTATACATTTGAATGACTGTGAAACATTGTAATTAATGAAGTGGGGCATATTGATTTGTATTACCATTACGACCAACTGGAAAAATAAGTAAATGAATATGAATATACACTAGCCTCTGGCAACTGCTACGCACGCGTGGTACCTGGATAAAACAAGCATAATTATTTAAGCTATTCCAGGTCTAAGGCTAATAAAACTATCTGTTTCAAGTTGAGAAATACATGCTCTCAACATACATCTTCACTTTTCACATTTATACATTACTAGCTTTTGCCCGCAACGTCGTCTGCGTAGATTCAGAAAATCGATTTTTGGCGACTTTAACGTCAAATATTGAAATTGCTAAAAATAAAAATATATATATTATATAATAACTACATAGTATAAAGCAAAGTCGCTTTCCGCTTCCCGCGTCTGTATGTCTGTATGTATGTTTGCTTATATCTTTAAAACTACACAACGGATTTTGATGCGGTTTTTTTTAATAGATAGAGTGATTCAGGAGGAAGGTTTATATGTATAATAATATGCTACCCGTGCGAAGCCGGGGCGGGTCGCTAGTATTATATAAAGTGTAGCTTATGTTTATCCCAAGATTTTAAACTATCTCTATATGAAATTAAATCGGCCCAACGGTTTAGCCATGATAACGTCACAGACAGAGTTACTTTTGTGTTTAAATTATTAGTATAGATTATTATTAAATTTGATATTTTTTTCCATAGACTATTATAAATGCGAATGTGTGTTTGTACGTTTGTTAGTTTGTCTCTATTCTGTGTGTTTGTATGTTTGACGCAGCAACGAAGCAACGGATTGACAAGAGTTTTTGAATAAAGACAGTTCATGAACTGGAGAGTGATATACGACTACGTTTTATCCAGATACCTAGCGTGTAAAACCGAGAGCAGAAACTATTATTCAATATATTAGTAGTATCTCAGAGAAAACATATTCACAAAGACGCGTAGGTACGTAACCACGTCAATTTATTTTTCTCTCCGCATTCTGGTCAGCCGTCGCGTCGCTTTGAATGTATAATCGACTTCCATTAATGGTAATCTCAACTTGTCTTACCATAACTTCAGTATGCACTATGCTTTAAGACGAGTATTTTTTTATTTTTATGAATGCTGAATCGTTTATTCTCAATAACCGCAAAACATACAGTTTTGTTTTTTTATGACAAAGATTACATAAGGATAAATATAATCTAGATAAAATATAGACAGAAACACGATTGGTGAAACTTTTATAGATAGATATATTTTCCAAAGTTGGCTCTTCAAAAACACTAGTGTCCGTTTTTAATGAAAACTTATGAATAGCTTAACAGTTCATATTTATATAATTCGTTGGATAATCAAACTAGCTAAGTAAATTATTATAGACAGCTTTTTTTAAGTTTGATGGTTTTCAAGATATTGCAGTTTAATCACTTTTTCCGTTTTATCCTGGTAGACTCTGCCCATACAAAAAACCAAACATTTCACATATCACCTTAAGGATTTAATCTAGATAAATTATAGACACAAACACGATTGGTGAAACTTTTCTCGATATATTTATTTTGCAAAGTTGTCTCTTCCTAAACACTAATTTCGTTTTTACTCAAAACTATGAATAGCTAAACAGTTCATTTTTATATAATTCGTGTGATAATCATACTAGCTACATAAATAAAAAACAGTTTCTTTTTAAGTTTGATGGTTTTCAAGATAATGCGGTTTTATTACTTTTTCCTTCTTATTCGGGTAGATTCAGCCCATACAAAAAACAAGAATTTCAAGCATCACCCGTATTTATTTTTCCAGCCGTGGAACTCTCGTGTATTAGAAAGCAGAGAGTTGTAGATGTAGACTGACATTTACTGTTTGAAAAAGCGCTAAAGTTACTTTGCTCACCACTTTCCATCCTCAAGTTGACTGGACGAAATCGCTTTTAAGCGATAAAGCCGCCTATTGTACGTAATTTGAAAATTTGTTTAATGTTTTGCTTGTTTATTTCTGGTGTACAATATATTTCCCAAAGAGGGTTGACGTCAGGTAGGCGGCCGTTTGTAAAACATAAGCCAAATCCTCATTGTAACTTCGCAACATGTTGTGCCGACCCCACATCAAGACGTGTGTCTGGCCGGAGAGATCTTTTCTTGGATTCAAGTCTACCAAAGACGTAAATTTCGTTGCTAATTAATGTAGTAATTTGATGTCGTCATGCAAAAAATTGTAGCGCGTGATTTAAGATAGCTATGTAGGAAAAACAGGAGCTCTCCGACCAGACGTCTGTCAAAAATAATCTTCTGAAATGTTATATTGTGCATAGTGCATATTTCATATTTAAGTTGGTAATGGAGAAGAAAATGATGATTTCTGGTGTACAATAAAGTATTTATCTATCTATCTATCTAAAGTATATTTTAGTAACATGCAATGTCTTTTTCTAGGTACTTCTATTGGAATGGGATTGCAGTAAATTATCTAAAAGGGTAAGTGGTATAACATCTTTCTTATAAATACAACGATTTAAAAAAAAATGTTATATGTTATTAAAATGTATAAGCTATATTACTGTAAAGTTTCATTTTAATCCGTTCAGTAGTTTTGCGTGAATGAGTAACAAACAAACACACACACACACCCACTCACTCACTTACAAACTCTTCGCATTTATAATACTAGCCGACCCGTGACAAACGTTTTTCATAATAATCACATAGGCAAATTATTTAAGGCAGTTTCCAATTTTTCCCTATCAAACCTTGTACTGATAAAATAGATTACGAATTTTGGTAGAATGCGTATCATTCATTAGTCAAAACTGCGTTGCTATGACGACTAAATGTTTTTAGTTTGTGATGTCAGATTTGTTGCACACCAACGCCATCTTTACCAAAATCATCCTTCTTGAGTTTTTTTAATCATTTCATCATTTTAATCAGTTCCTCTTTATTTGTTCGGATGTTTTATCTACATACTACAGCAAATTTCATCTTAATCCGTTTTGTCGTTTATTTTTGATTAGGGAACAAACATAGCAGCCTTATCACAAACTTTCGCATTAGGATTAGTTTATTAGGATTAGTAGGATTTTAGTAAGAAGTAGGATAGAATACACCCAGGGCAAATATTTGTGTGATGAACATAGATGTTTGTTCTGTGTCTGGGTGTTAATATGTATAATAAGTATGTATTTACAAAAACAAAAGTATATAAGTATTCTATCAGTTATCTGGTTCCCATAGTACAAGCTTTGCTTAGTTTGGGGCTAGATGGCGCTGTGTGTAAAGTCCGTCAATATTTATTTATTTATATTTATTAACTTGTACTTTTTCCAGTCACAAACCAATATCATACAGTACATAAATTACTTTATCATTTTCGGACTTTTTAATTCGACTTTCTCTCCATTAAGGTAAATTAGGTGAAGATCTGATTAAGATCAGTGTTATAAGAAGTTCTTAAGGGGCTCCCAGTCGACGATTGCTCTTTTTCGAAACGAAAAAAGAAATACTTCTGAACAAGCCACATCTCCTATTTTTATAAGTATATTACTTCAGGTTCCTACCTAGTTTTATATTAAGCTGAAAACATAATAGCAGAAACTTTTCACGATAAAGATTAGATTTCAAAATGATACGTTTTAGAATTTATGATCGAAATATTTTATATACCTACTATTAAAATCAACTTGTGATTTATTGTTAAAGATAGGTAATATGTAGATCTAGATTTCTATTAGAATAGATTTTTGATAGTAAATATATTAGTTAGTAGATAGTTTTAAAAGTAATTATACATAATTTATATCATTAATTTATTCGAAAAGCTAAGGAGGACCACGCGCCGACGTGTGTTTGTCGTCATTGCAGCGGTCGGTAGGATTATTTATCGAAGTGATTAAAGATGGGTACATCTTTATTCACATATACTATACATTATAAAATAGGAGATGTGGCTTGTTCAGAAGTATTTCTTTTTTCGTTTCGAACAAAAAAATCGTCGACTGGGAGCGCCTTAAGATACACAGAAGAAACAAAACATTTCGTTTCTGTATGTTGATCTATCTATTTACTTAATTGATACAATAATTACGTTAAAAACGAAAAAGAAATTCAACGATTATTTTTTTAAGTTTTATGTAAGAACTGTTAACTAGTACTACATGAATATAATTTAAATGGGGCCCTATTTGGGACTATTCTCTACACGATAGGGAAAAGCATCAAAATCGGATCACCAGGTTGGTACGAAGATATGCAAAAAAGATATACTTACATAACTACATAAAAAAGCAACAATAATAAGTATTTTTTTAATATATTTATTAAATCAAGCTTTTATAAATTCTAGGGCTCTAATACTCGTCAAGACAAATCCAACGAGCCCATACACGTCGCGGCTATGTTGTGTATTTAGGCAGTTCCTATGGCTACATTCGAGCTCCATCAGCAGACCAGCTCGCTAGTACCATAATTTTATATTGTCATTGGAGATTGATAGGTATGCAAAGTTTTATCTCAATCAGACTATTTACTGAGGAGTTCCGTTGAACAGTTCTTGACTCCATCATCAGATCAGCTCGCTGCCACCATATTATTGCATTGTCACCGAAATTACATAAGTAAAGTATGCCAAATTTCAGCTCATTCGATTGAAGATAATTCCACCTTAACAAATAAAATTACAAATATAGTTACAACATACATTGCAAGATAAAGAAAAGCCTTTTTCGTCGGTTAAAAACAAATTGAGTCATATTTCATAATGCGAGATCAAAAACATATTACTTTACGTACCTACTTACCTACACGGATAAATATTATTTGGTAGGTACGTACGTACAAGTAATGTTATTGTATTCTTAGAAATATGCAAAAAAATAGATAGATAGATGAACTCTTTATTGCACACAAAGAAAACAAATGGTAAATAACAACAAACATAAATGTAAACAATCTTTTGTTTTTGGCTTATTTTACAACTCTCCGCAGTTAGCACGTGTTATAAAACGTAATAATAACATATTTTTTTACACACTACACTATTTAGCCCCAAAGTAAGCAAAGTTTGTATTATGGTAACCAGATAACTGATAGAATACTTAAGGTGCCTGTTAAATTTATGACAGCTCGCATTTTTTGTACTCGGTCGTATTCTGTGGCCGCACACTAAGAATAGTGCAAACGCACACATTGAAGCTACTTCACACTTCATTTACCAAGACTAAATAACTAGTCTTGATACTTGAAAATATTTGGTGCAATAGGTATGTCATATTTGTATAGGTAGGTATGTACTTAATAATTTTATAGGTTGCACTTGACAAAAAGAAAATAAATATAGAAAAAAATAATATATATATAAGACAGGTTACAAATCGTAAAGTGCTACTACACAGTTACTAATATTTGACTGTGCAAAAAATATTTGTTAGGTACCTACTAATAAAATACATTATGACAAAACGGTAAGTATCGTTTTTTTACAAGCTCTTATTTAACTTGCAGTTTATGTACATATTTATGTATGTATGTTTGATAAGGTGGAATCTTGCAACTTAATTTTAAACAGTTATCCCCAATCGATTGAGCTGAAATTTTGCATACATAATATGGTGACAGCGAGTTGATCTGATGATGGAGTCAGGAGCTGTTCAACGGAACCCTTCACTAAATAGTCGAATTGAGGCAAAACTTTGCATACCTATCAATCTCAATGACAATGTAAAATTATGGTACTAGCGAGCTGGTCTGATGATGGAGGTCGGATGTAGCCATCGGAACTCCTCAACTACACAACATAACCACGTCGCGTTTGGGCTCGTTATTTTTATCTTGACGAGAACTAGAGCACTAGACATTACAAAAGCTTGATTTAAAAAATATATTTTTAATAAAAAAACTTTTGTCATCTAAAATCGATGACGGCACCGTCAACGTTTCGAGTACCACTCACAGAAAGTTTTGAAAGTGAAATACTGATAAAATATGTACTAGGTATGCTTTTGAATATTGTGTGCGAGCTATGATCTCGAAGATCCATAGACCGCGCGTAGCGAGGGTCAACAAGTTCTGGAATTAAACAGTTATTGTAAAACTTTACTAAATAACCCTCCATAATATTTTCTTTCCAGAAAAATCAAATATGAATTTGTAAAAAGAGATGACCAGCTCTTTTTAAAAATTCATAGTTTCCATTGTATTTGTACTAAATGACATCACAAACCTGCAATACTTTTTAAGACCTATCCAAAGACATGGAGAGTATGCGAGAAAAAAAAACATCTGAAAATATGTATTTATTTCTACCACATTGTCGGCGTGACTAATGTATATTCATGCCAAATTACAGCTTTCTAGTACTAAGAGTATCTGAGCTAAGCTGCGGACGAATGGACGAAAATGGCAAAACTATAAGGGTTTTTTGTAAACTACGAAACACTAAAGAGCACTTTCAGTATTTAGAATTAAACAATTTTTCAAGACACTTTATTTTTCTTAAGTATATGCCATCAAAAACAACTTGTAAAAATAAAAATAAAAAGCCAATTCTCGCAACGCAACTCAGTTTATTTTTTTGTCTTTTTTTGTTGGAACTATGCTCGTGTGTAGTAAACTTAACTTGTGAGATATTGTATAAGTAGCCTAAGATGACCAGAGATAATCTGTCGATGTCAGTCTCTCTTCCCTGTTCGCTTGTTACGGCTGGTCGTGTTCTATATCTCTACAATAAAGAATCCATATATATCACCCAGATCGTGTATAATTTAACCAAAAACCCATCAGTTCTCTCTCTCTATCGTAAAAAGTTGTGAGATTTCAATGTCTGTCTGTCTGTCTAAAAAATGGCCTGAACTGCTTCGAGAAAAGGATGGTACGACTGTGCCGCTTTTTTGCTTGACTTGGCGGGGGCACTACCGTGCCCCCAGATAAACCTTGCTTTGATAATAACAAATACCGACCTTTTTAGAAGGTTCAACATTTTTGGTTCAATGCGTATCGTATCATTCGTCAGTCATTCATCAGTCGTCAAAATTGATTAATGCTAGATTTGTTGCACACCAGCACTCGGAGTCTTTTTATAGTTTTGAGGGTGTTTTTTAATTAAAAATAGCCTATTTATAAGCTAGAGGTATATTTACATCGACAGCAAATTTCAATTTCATCCGTTTAGTCGTTTAGGTCTGATTGAGGTACAAACATCCAAACATACTTAACATCCGCACAAACTTTAAGATTTATAATATTAAAGGTAGATAAATAATAATTATAAATTATATTCATAATCTGAAATTTATGTAATTTTTCTAAATCCAATTATAGATAAAGTATCATTTTTTTCCATCCATGTATAAAAAAACACGCTTGGTAATATAGGGTAGATCGGGTCTAAACGATACTGGTAAGGATCATGGTACCTTAGAACTTTCATTTCAAAACAGAAATGTATCAAATCAATATTTATATTTATTTAATAGGACTAATTAGGGACACTTCAAAAACCACAGCAAAAGACGTTGTCCAGAAAGTATTATCACTAAAATGGAAATAGGCCGGGCACTTCCAAAGATTACAAAATGAAAGGTGATCTAAAACAATTATGAATTGGGACCCAATACATAAAAAACGAAGAAGAGGAAGGCCTGCTATGCGATGGGATGATGACATCGTGAAAGTAGCAGGCAAAACATGGAGCAGAGCCGCTAGAGATCGGGAAAAATGGATAGAGCTGGCGGAGGCTTTTACCGCTGAAAGCGGTCCTTACACATAATTTTATATACCTATGCATAGATACATATTTAAGTTAATTTTATATTGTGCAAGGAAATAAAAGCTTTTATTATTTATTATTAATTAGGAACACAAACAGGTTCACATTTTTCTGAAATTTAATATTTTTATTAAAATAACAATCAAATACGAAACATCTGCTTATTTCGATTTTGCTCCAACGCGACGTATGCAAAAAGGTAAAACCGTAAACTATTATCATATTGTTTCGAAACCAAACTCGATGAAACGCATCTTCTACAAAAAAAACCATCCAACTCTTTCAACAAATCATGCATTGTACCTAACCTTCATCTGTGTGGCTTGCACTAAATTCTTCAAGGCAATATATTATACAAATGTTATCATTAGTTTTGCATGTCCAGTATTTTACCCCGGTATTCCATTATGTAAGACCTCCTCTAAATTCGAAGAAAAATGTGACGTGGACGTGCTTCCCCGAGCGCGTCTGAGCGCTAACTGACGTGCCGACTTGAGGTGAATATGAGTTTTGTATGGAAAAAATGTATGGAGAAGTTTTATTGCATTTTATATTGTTCATAAATGAAAAAGTAAATTATTTGAAAACAAGATAATGCCACGCGGTATAGAGAAATATAAAATCTACAATTTCGTATTATTTTCAAATAAAAATATGCTGTGGGTCTAAAGATATTGGTACCTAACCAGACCCCATTTTTCGACATTTTCAGCGGTTCTTGCGACGGTAAAAACGTATTTTTTTGAAAATATTGTATAGAACTGGCCAGTTTTTATTATCTACTATTAAAGATGAATATATTATCAGTAATTTTGTATCATTATATCCTCACAATTGTGATTCCTGGTTTTTAAATCGGTACCTGAAAATCATTGAAATACGTGTGTAAGTGTGAGCCGGGCCTTAAATACCTTTTTGGTAATACCCAGATATAGAACAAACATCTACGTTCGTCACACAAATGTTTATCCTAGGTGGGTATCGAACCCACAACCTACATCGCAGAAGGCAGAGTTACTAACATCTGAGCTATGAGGCCAGTAAGAGAATTTAGATTTAGACCCACATGTGGTCTGACTAATAAATAAATATATATTACAAGCTGACCCCGCGAACTTCGTATCGCTTTAGAATTAACAAATGTTGTCTTAAGTTCCCGTTCCCGTTCCCCACTCTACGTTTTAGTTAGAAAACTTTTGTATGGGAAAAAGAAAAGGGCTATTTTTAGGATTTTCCCGGCAATTATTCGAATTTTTCTCACCTTTTAAACCTTCCCCAGACCTCCACGAACATATCAACACCAAGATAAGAAAAATCCGTTCAGCCGTTCTCTAGTTTTAGCGAGACTAACGAACAGCAATTGATTTTTATATATATAGATTACTACCGATGCTTTTTTGATTGGAAATTCCACTTTACCTAATAGATTTGTGAAAAGCCAAATCTGCCATCAACTCATCATAAAATAATTCATACCATTTTATTTATTTATTTATTTTAGAGAAGATCAACAGCTTAATTTAGAAATAAACTAAGTTAACTTAAAGTAGGTAACGGATAAGCCAATTACTGGTCCTCACGGATTAAAAACAATGTAGGTAATAAACGCGTAAACTATTTTTTTTTTCTTTTTTGTTGATGAGTAATAATAAACATGTAACATTATTATACGAACAAAAACAAACATAATAAGATCATTGACATAATGTAGAATGACGAAGAAAGAGCCTAAGAGGTAACAGGTAGGGCTGATCGGCAAGCTAAATACCTATACTAGATACTACCTACACTAAATACCTACATAGTTGCTTGAAAAATACCTACCAGCAAGTACAAAGAACTAAGAAAGGTAATTTTAACAGAAGAATGTTGTAATGTGTAAAATATTTATTTAAATTCGTTGCAATGCGCGTTTATATTAACCCAGTATGGCTATGATGTCAACAAAATAATAGTTGCTCTGATGATGGTGACTCATATGCCTTGAGAACATGTATTATTATTATGACCACTCATTTCAATGAAATCATCGATTCCTCAAATTAGAATTCTCTAACTTCAACGCGCGACTATGTTTGCGTGGTAGGTACCTACCCGGATAAAAAGTTTCCTATGTTCAAATCCAGGTATTCAATTCTAATCAATACGGTCAATTCTACAAGTCTATATCAAATTTCAACAAAATCGGTTGTCTTTACGACGTGATTTAGTTACAAAAAAAACATCCAAACATTCGCATTTATAATTAGTGTGATCCATACAAAACAGGTCGCAGTTGTCGCAAATATTTTAATCTAAGAATATATGGATAAATTTATTTAATCTCCAACGATGTGAACAACATTGTTTTCTTTGTAAACTAGGAGGAAACTTGAACCTCGGTTAGAAAATTTCCTACAACAATAGCAGTTTCCGTAGCTTTTGCAAATATCGATAAAAACACGACCAAAATGTAAAATATAAAAATTAAACCCTAATCATAGACCAACTCTACTATCTTATCTATTTTTCTCGTAGAGTGAATAAAGAGCTCGTAAAATCCAAAATTAACATTTTTAATCATTGAGTAGGTACCTACTAACCTACCTATCTAATGTTGAGTCACGTTTGCGTTCTTTAATTCGTTTGCCAGTTTTGGCCCTGAGATTCTCGTTGATATGTCATGTTGTGTTGTATGCTTAACTGTGCATCGACGCAGGCTTCGTCTTCGTTTGCATCAAGCTGCATTTGCCGACTAACGGTACATCGCCCTTTTTAGGCAAGAATAGGCTGTAGTTCCTACTTTTGGTGTAGACACCTCTACCTTTGGCCAAATAAGTTTTCCATGCCACGTATCGCCGTGCTGTGCCAAAACGTAAATTGTCAAATCGATTTTTGCTACTCGACCGAAAAGTACCACATTGGGGGAGGGTGCGAATGTCGTCGACATACGACAAAACCGCGACCGCAGCTCGGCGCGGCCTCGTCAGCAAACAAAGATCAGAAGAACGCATTCGGCATCATTGTTCTGCAATAAAGGATTAATTCCGTCAAACAATTTGGTACGTTATGCAAACAGAGGGGAGAAACTGTTTCAGTGAGAGCTCTGCCATCCGGTCTAAATATAACCGGGCGGAGACAGCTGGCGAGGATGCGGAGTGAAGGGGGCGCGTGCCCACTGTGCCCAGGGCGACGACCCGGCCAACCCAGACCTTGTGCGCAGTGCCGGAAGGAACGGTGCTACCAATTCGCACCAATGTCCTAGCCAAGGAGCGACGAGATCACATCTTCTTATCCTCCAACAGATGGATACAGCTACTAAAACTGGGTACTAAGACGTTTATATGCAACTGGTCTGGTTCCGCGGCTACACTAACTAGCGTTTAACCCAAGAAACCATATTGAAGTCCATAACTTCCAGGTCATGATTTATATCTTCGAGTATATTTGTATACTTACCTACGTTCCTCAAAATGGCATCCAACCAAATTAATTTAACCGTTACATTGCATCGTGATGAACAAACACAAATCCTTGCTAGTGTAAGTAAAAAATAATATTAGGATTGCCATTAATCGAATTGCTTGATTGATCCACTTTCCATAAGTCTTCATGTCTATCGAGCAGCGTATACCTAATGAGCGTAGCTTTAACCTAGAACAATCGAGCATTATAGGTCGTTGTATGATCTAAATTCCATGCAAATTGTAATAGGTAGTTTCGTAGAATGAATGAAACAAGGATAGAGCAATTTAAAACAATCTGCGGTGGACACCGCGGTCAGTTGATCAGGAAGGAGCGTCAGTCACTATTACAGTTGATGGGTGATTGTGTCGATATGTAGGTACCTACGAGTGTGTACAAAGTGGCGCTGGAGACTCGTTATCGCCCGATTACGTTCACACGACGATTCCGAATCCGCTGGCGGCATGGCAGGTCAATAGCACCGTTAGTTGAAGGTCTTGGTCGGCATTCGCGCCTGAACTGTGGCCCTCAACCCATACCTAACGTTTCTGCCACCCACCCACAACCACCTATAAAGTTTTGTAACGCAAACTGACTTCATAAGACGGCTCTTTTTATTTTTATAAGATTTCAAATATAACATTCTGCTTTGACTAGGTTTTGTGTTTAAAACCGCGAACCTAGTTAGATTGCCCTTTTTTATTTTTTATATGATTTTAAATAACATTCTGCTAAGATCCGATAAGCCACGAACCGAACTAGGGAATTTTAGCAGCAAAAAGCAACCTGAGATCAAATTGGTATTGAGCTCACATTCGTCTTAATTCACGTGGGAGAGAGAAATATGATTCGACAGGAAATTTGCATCGCACCGAGCGGACCGTCTCATAGTTTCCAGGCTATCCTTTTACAGTCGCGTAAATTATTTATTGGTTTGCTGAAAGTAATTTCTGGCCCAGAAAATAACTACGAACCTATCTACTAATTAACAGAATGACATTAAAGAATCAAAGAAAGTAGTTCCGTAGTAAGAAGAAAAAGTTGGTGCTAAAAAAAGCAGCAAAAGTTAGAGCACTATTATACGAGTAGGTGAGCAGAACAGAAGAAAACAAGCTCATTGTTAATAAGTGTTTGTAACGCGCAAAACATTTAAATTGTAACCGATTAAAAGTGTTATAAAAATGTAGGGGACTAGAGATTATTCTAGAGAGATAAGCCTTGGCTATACCTATCTAGTATTGTGTTATCATTTAAAGGAATGCTTTAGTAGATTCCAAAAAAAAAACCTTAAAAATTTGTTTGTGTTTGTTAACTATTGTGATTAATTACACATATCTAACTATACTTTTTTCGATTGTAACTTAGTCGAAACGACAAGAAAATAAAATAAAATGATATAAAGACCCGAGTCTATAGAAAAAATAGATATAAAATAGTACCTGGTTAAATAAAATGTTTCCAAACAAAATACAAAAAAAGTTTTAAAGTTGTCGCGCACGTGGCACTCTCAATTTGCTATGAACGAAAACAAGCGATAGGCTTTTTGGGTTTTTTCATGAGAAAAACGAGTTTTCCGGGTTGCAATCGCCAGTAAGCAGGTGGTGCAGGAGACTCCCCGTCCTCCCTCACGGATCAATACCCCCTACCCCTCTCCGCTCACCACACCCCTATTCAGGGAATCTACCCGCCATGCCACCCCACAATATCGAGACGGCACAATAGATACTTCCCAGCTTTTATTTTGCATGCTCTCTCTACACCTGACGTCTCCATTTCCAATTAACGAGAACTCCTGAATATAGACAGTTCAGTTAGCTATTCTTTTTGAATGAAAATAAGATTTTTCAAATTTTTAAAAAAAATTCAGTCTGACTAAACTTCATCTAAAATTTAGGAGTAGTTTTAAATTATACCCCAAAATAATAATGAGTATCTGAGTAAAAACATCTAGGGTAAATCCTAATCACTACATAGTATAAAGCAAAGTCGCTTTCCGCTTCCCGCGTCTGTATGTCTGTATGTATGTTTGCTTATATCTTTAAAACTACACAACGGATTTTGATGCGGTTTTTTTTAATAGATAGAGTGATTAAGGAGGAAGGTTTATATGTATAATAACATGCTACCCGTGCGAAGCCGGGGCGAGTCGCTAGTAATATTATAAAATACGAAAATTTGTGAGTTTGTATATATGTTTGTGCATCAATCAGGAATAAACGACAAAACGGATTAATACGAAACTTGCTGTAGATGTGGTTATAATGTCCGAATAAAAAATAGACTACTTTAAAATACGAAAAACATCCCTAAAATGATACAAAAGGGATAATTTTCGTATAGATGGCGGGCGCTGGTTTGCAAAATGTCTGACATCCGTGTTGACATCAGTTGTCATAGCAACATGCGTTACTCTGTACGATTATCGAAATTTGGACAGGACGTCTGTCATGGGTCTGCTAGTAGTTTATATAGTCATAAAAACATAAATTAAAAAAGTTATGGACAAACAGAAGAATCTCCTTACATACTAGGAAATATGACACGTAGAACTCAATAGGTTTGCTGCAAGTCTATAAGCCTTTTGAAATTCCCTGTATTTTTTTCTCTTTTATGCGCTTCTGTGCTTTTATGAATATAATCAAATTGAGTAAAGCACTCGCATTCGTTATAAGCTTATTAAACTGAACATATACCTGCTAGATAGTTCCTACAGAAGTAGTTTTTAGGGTTCCGTACCCAAAGGGTAAAATCAGAACCCTATTACTAAGACTTCGCTGTCCGTCTGTCTGTCTGTCTGTCCGTCCGTCTGTCTCCCATACAACAAACGTAATTTTTTCCGTTTTTATAGATAATGGTACGGAACCCTTCGTGCGCGAGTCCGTTTCGCACTTGGCCGGTTTTATTTTTTTTAAAGTTTTTGAAACTGAATCCTGCAGAATAGTTTCCTTTCCAGTTCCCACTGAATAAACTTAATTATACCACTCGCTGCTTGTGAGTGCTCCTTTATCTGAAACTCGGTTTTATATTCGTTAGTCAGGGGCTTTGTGTTAAAGAAATGATCACGGGCATTGATGTGTTTTTTACATCAATGATCACGGGTAACTTTATTTAGGTATGCTACGCTTAAAATAATATACTTGAATAACAATAATATTTAAATCAAGAACTGAAATAAATATACAAATAAATATCGATAGACCTTTCACACCGTCATCTAGCCCCAAATTAAGCAAAGCTTGTACTATCGAATCCAGATTACTTACAAAATACACAATAAAACTTATTTTCTAAATACATACCTACTTATAATACATTATAACACCCAGAAACAGAAAAAAACCGGCCAAGTGCGAGTTGGTCTCGCGTACGAAGGGTTCCGTACCAAATCTAAAAAAATTGTTAAAAATTTTGTTGTTTTTTCTACGTGTTTTTTCTTCTAAAATATTTATTTTATTCTGTTATTAGTATTTATTATTTAGCGACAACAGAAAAACGTCATCTGTGAAAATTTCAACTGTCTAGTAGCTATCAAGGTTCATGAGATGCAGCCCTGTGACAGACAGACGGACAGCGAAGTCTTAGTAATAGGGTTTTACCCTTTGGGCACGGAACCCTAAAAACAATGTTCATCACACCACCTACAGCGCAGAAAACAGAATTACTATATGAACAGCACAATAAGAAAATTTATTTGGATTTTGTGGTGTATCATGCATCGTAGGTATGTTTTTTTTGTAACGTAAAGGAAATGTCATGGTTTTATGGTACAACATTTACTAGTTATCTTTTAAATTTTCCATGGCACTAAAGGCAATTATGACACCATGTTCACTATAATAGGTACCAGGTACCTATAGTCAATTTCAATGTTGACGCACATAAATAACTCATGAATAGGTAAAGTCTACTGGGAACAATTATTATCGGCACCAAAATTGGTTCGTTACGAAACTGTGATGCAACGATGCATATTGTGAAATTAAATTAGGGACACTGAAATGCCACTAACGTGTGGATAACCGGGACCATCATACTCCGGGAGGGTGGGGGTTGTCAACGGGTGGCCATTGGCTTCCAAACGAGTGGAATTTGTTGCCTACCCTTTACCAGGCCGGACATTACTTAAATACCAATATAAAGCGTAATATATTATTTATAGTTAGTAAATCCTGTCGTATTGTATGAATCTGAGTGTTAGGTTACAAAAGGACGGATGAAAGAAAAGTGCACACAGCGAAGATGGGATCGATGTGTAGAGTGACGAGGATGGATAAGATTAGGAATGAGAATATCAGAGGAAGCTTGAAAGTAGCGCCGTGACAGAAAAGATGAGGAGCAAAAAGTATCTATTTAAATGAAATAAAATAAAAAATCACTTCCCCAAGTACGGTAGACATGCTCCCCGATATCCAGGCACTCAGATTTTTGAAAATGTCTAGAAGGGTTAGCCGGAGGTACGTCCAAACATTCCGTTTTGGCACATGCCTATGTTTTGCAGTAGTAACCATTTCACACGAGACAGGTTGCATGCCCGTCGCCGCTTACAATACTAACTGGTTTCCTCACGATATTTTCCTTCAGAGTTGTAAGTGGTAATATAATAAAAACAGTAAATAAAGATAAGTAAATATTGATAAACTGAATCATTATTACTTAAAAAAGAGAGAGAGGCAGAGGCACGTTGTCTGTGTCTGACACGTCTGGTCTCAAAGGCGTCCGCGAAAGCGTCTGGGGTACCCTTTTCGACTAAAACTTTGCGTTAGAAATAATTGGAATACCAAGCCGTTGGCAGTTAATTAATGCATCTCTCTCAAACGAGAACAGGCAAACGTCAATAGACGTCTCGGCAAATTGGTCCTTTGTGCAGTGAAGCTAATACTGGTAATCGTCATACAATCCTATACATCGAACAGTGGTACCTAAGTGCACAATACAAATTGATTGCGCTGTAGCCGCAGCCTCGTTACCTTCCTCTTGCCAGCCTCCCTAGCTTTTGTTTTTAAAAAACGGTAACCGTCATGATCGGCCGTAATAAGTACATATGACGCGAATACTTACCTACCTATGCTATTATAATAGCCTGGACTACGATCATTCTAGAACAGCCAAAAACCCTGATGAAAATAATTATTATTATTTTCGGTCTAACACACTGAATGCGTTTACAAGATAGAATTATGTTAAGATTTTGAGAAAATTGCAGTATTTTTCGTCAGTATCGTAAAATAAGTAAATAAAAATAAATAAGATCACTACTGAAATCCCCAAATGCGGTAGATATCCTCTCAGATCTCCAGGCGCTTAGATCCTTGAAGATGGGGGTAAAGAAGGGGTAATCAGAGGCACGTTCAAACATTATATTTGGCACATGCCCACATTTTGCAGTAGTTAGCATTCCATACGTGACAGGTTGCAAGCCCATCGCAGTATTGTTATCTATCTAAAATATAAGAAATATGGAGAGCCCGGAAACAGGGCACCTATTTGAAAAATTCTTTCACCATTTGGTACATATGCGAAGTCGCGCACAGAAACCAGTCACATAAAATGATTTTTTTTTTCAGACACAGAGCCAGATTCCAGCTTGATCTTTCGATCAAGATTTTCGTACTTGCCTAATTGTTTTTTTATTCAATTACATACAAATCTTTTAACTTCAAAACCCTGTAAATCAGAGAGATGACAATTTTTCCTTTGAGAGAAGTTAAAACGTTAATAGCTAAACTAGCCGACCCAGCGAACTTCGTACCGCTTTAGAATTAACAAATGGTGTGTTAAGTTACCGTTCCCATGTTTTAATAGTTTGGGACGCAGACAAATTCAACACACCAAATATCATGAAAATCGGTAAAAAGTAAGAAAATAAATTAATGATGATAGTCTTATGACATTCACCGCTTCTTAAGAAAGCAGAGCTTTAGCAGACGTTTGCAGACAACATGCTCAAACAAAGGCCTCGCAATAGTGTTGCGGTTATCACGTTACCGCGTTTCGATGCTTGGAGGGTTTACAAGTTTATACCAAATGGTACAAAGTGACCTAATAGATGGAATGTCATGGACAAAAAGTAGGTATTTTTTGTAGGTACTGCTAACCAACAACATAAGAATAAAATATAAAAATATTCTGACAATAAAAATAATAAATACTACAGTAAATGTATATTATTTTTGTTCAATTTTATATAATTATTTTTGTCTATAATTGGCTCACATACTATAATACTTTTTCATGAATGTTTATGTATTTAATGTATATTATGTGTGCTGTTGGCGATGCCTTAATAAATCACTACATAGTATAAAGCAAAGTCGCTTTCCGCTTCCCGCGTATGTATGTATGTATGTTTGCTTATATCTTTAAAACTTCACAACGGATTTTGATGCGGTTTTTTTTAATAAATAGAGTGATTCAAGAGGAAGGTTTATATGTATAATACATGCATAAACACTGATAGAGAAACACTGATAATTTTAGAGGTTACTAATGTGATGTCGTAAATAAACACATTTTTTGCGCTTACATTGCAAATGCTGGCTGAACCCCACGAGATATACCAAAATAATGTACTACAGTATTGTACACACCTTAAAAACGTCTACAAAAAAGTCCACGATGGTATTAGAAATGTCTTACGCACAGCGAAGCGGGCACGGGTCAGCTAGTAAATAAATAAAATAAATAAACACTACTGTTATAAAAAGGTAAATATTTTTGAATTTTTGATTGTAATTGATAAACTAATTGAGGAGCTCCGGAACAAAAACCGATAAATCCACTTTTGATGAAAACACTTTTTTTTTTCCGACGCTCATAGTACTCTTACATGCCATACTTTAATCGGACGCATCAAAAACCCGTTAAAAACGTACTAAATGAGACTCTAAAGATGGGCATCCAGAACAAAATCCGACAATTACATGATTTTTTATCAATTCGTAACAGATTTTTTCGTTTTCGGTTTTAAGTCTAAAAGATGATAAATAATAAAAGATTAACAACCACGATAGTTTTAAGTCTAAAGATTATAATTAATAAAAGATTAATCTATGATTGTTTTTTTGTGTTTTTTTTTTATAAAGTATACTGTCCCTAAAATAGAAGAATATCAACGAAAAAAATATCGATAATTACAGGGGCGTCGGAACAAAAACCGATATTTACAATAAAGCCGCTGAAAAGCCGATAATTACGTAATGGTCGGACCAAAACCCGATAATTCCATATTTTAAATTATAATGCTTAGGACACTATTCATACTAGATTTTTTTTAAATGAGTATATATACTGCCCTTCCTACGACCCATTTTAATTATATTTTAGCTGATCGAAAAGTATAACGATTTTTAAATAAATCAATGTTTTGTGTTTTCCCTAAAATTACGAAAAGTGGATTTATCGGTTTTTGTTCCGGAGCTCCTCAGTTATAATTGGCACCTGGGGGGTTAGCATGAACCACTATCGTATCGACAACCTATCGTCCAAATGTCAAAACTGACACTTTTTGTACAGTAAAAGTGTCAGTTTTGGCATTTGGACGATACGTTGTCGATACGATAGTGATTCGAGCTCAGGCCACTGGACTGATTTAAAAAAATATTACACCTATCAAAAGTTACATTATCAGCGAGTAAGAAAGGCCAAATTTTCCAAGAAAATTAGAGATCCTCACGAAAATTGCAATAATTTAATATATTGTATCAAACATTTACCTCTTCATTATTCCCCCCCTTGCGAAAATTGAACAGCTTGTCCATAGATAAAATAAAAACGAAAATTGAACAGCTTGTCCATAGATAAAATAAAAAAAAAAACAATTTTTTTTATTCTGTACCTATAGGTTCTTATTTTTACAAAACGTAATCACTCTCAAAACGTTGAATTTCAGCGCTTACTCAAATGTCTTTATTTTTATTCCAATCTGCAGAACTTCAAGTTTCAAGGAGCACTCCCTTCAATTTTCATTATAACTGTAGTGTTTCAGTGCAATTGAGAGGCGCCACACAATGAAGCGTGACTGTGAATGTACAAAGGTAACCCCAAGTATCTGCAATCTAGTGGTCCGGGGCAATTACTCGTATTGTTTCTCGCATTCTGCTTTGTATTGCAGCGTCTTGAGTCCTGAATAGTACAGTTTAGTAATTATGACGAGTAATAAAAATGTTTTCAAAATGTTTTTGATTCAAATTCAAATTCAAATTCAAAATTCAAATTCAAATTCAAATTCAAAAATCATTTATTTCAATAAAATCACAAGGATCACTTTGAAACGTCTTAGGAACTAGGTGAAGCTACGCCGATTCCACGCGACCAAGCCTAGAAGAATCAGGCAACAAACACGGCTTGGGGTCTACCTTTTTTTTTATGATCCTTTCCTTAATGCTATGTAGAGCTCCAGTGTGGTGCCAATCGAACAAGGTGAAGGCTCAAACAAGAATAATAATTAAAAGTTAAAAGTACCTACTACTCAAGTACGTAGGTACAGCAATAAAAAAAAATAACTAAAGAGCTTCAGCACAAATTCAAAAAGCAACACACGCTACACTTGATTTAGAATTAAAACTTACAGATAAAATAACTATTTGCTTAAAAATAATTAAAGTAGACAATGCAATGAATGCAGAATCGTTTTTTCTCTATAACCGCAAAACATACAGTTATACAGTTTTGTTTTTATGAAAAGATAACTTATAGCTTTAATCTAGATAAATTATAGACATAAACACGATTGGTGAACCTTTTTCGATAGATTTATTTTCCAAAGTAATCTCTTCAAAAACACTAGTTTTTAATATTAACTATGAATAAATGTAAATACTATTAATATTAACTAGATAGTTAATTTTTATATAATTCATTAGATAATCATACTATGTAGCTAAGTAAATATAGACAGTTCTTTTTAAGTTTGATGGTTTTCTAGATAATGCAGTTTTATCACTTTTTCCGTCTTATCCGGGTAGACTCAGCCCATACACAAAACCCAACATTTCACATATCACCTAAAGGCCTGGGGGCATACCACAAGCTCCTAAAGTAATATTAAAAAAGTACTACTCGCGGTACCCGTATTTAATTGTTTTAACTGACCTGGACTTTAGAGTTTCAATTTGGGATTTGGGAGAAAGGAATTATGTAAATCGGCAGAAAAAATGAATTGTTTGTTTTTTTTATTATAGGGATTAGGTCTGCACCAGAAGGTGTACACTCTACACCGGAACTCGTTAACGAGTAACGGTAGGAAGGTTGTATTTATGTTCTTTACGACAGCTTAGATTTACGATCTATAAGCACCGAGGTTTGATAATGAAAATAATAGATGTTCTATGGCCTGGAGTTGCGTATTAGGTATACGTAGGCAAAGTATTCTGAGGTCCTGTCGCAAGTTTATTAGAAGTTTTAACTAGATACTCACAATATTTTTAGGGTTCCGTAAAAACTGGACCCTATTAAGACTCCGCTGTCCGTCTGTCTGTCTGTCTGTCTGTCACCTGGCTGTAAGGCTGTAACTCATAAGCCGTGATAACTAGACAGTTGAATCTTTCACAGATTATGTATTTCTGTTGCCGCTATAAGGGCTATAACAACAAACAGTAAAAACAGAATAAAATAAGTATTTAAGTGGGGGCTCCCATACAACAAACGTGTTTTTTGCCGTTTTTTATTGATAATGGTATGGAAACCTTCATGCGCGAGTCCGACTCGCACTTAGTCGGTTTTTTTTATTTCACTAAAACTATAGAACGTAGAAATCTATAGAACTTGTAAAACGAACAGGGGGTCATTCAGGTACCTATCATCTAAGGTGCTCTACCTCAAGACTCGCGCTAGACATTTATTAGGACATCCTGTACGCCGAAACCACGTTCGCAGATTGCAAAATCCCTTCCCAACTTTTAAGTCTTACCTTTACAATCATTTTCAAAATAAACGACCTTGAAAGCGTTGCAAATTGTACCTACTTTTAGTCAATTTTAAGCGAATCGAATTTTTGCTCGATGGTATCGTGACCAAATAGCAATTTACGTTGCGGTTTTGAAGTAAACGTTTTCACAATAGCTGTTGGGCCCCATACCTATGTAATATACATCAAGGATGCGTGGAAAGTGGAGAAGAGAGTATTGGAAGTTAATTGGCCGGGAATTTAATATATTTTAGAATACTAGCTGTCCCGACAGACGTTGTCCTGTCAAATTTCAATAACAGAATAATTACGTTTCGAAAATCTAAAAAAAACCGACGACAAGGGACAATAGTTTTTAAGTTTTATGAAGTAACTATTAGTCCTACATTAATATAATTTAAATGGGATCAACTTGGAACTATTCTCTACCCAATAGAAAAAAAACATTCAAATCGGATCACCAGGTAAAAAGATATACGTAAATAAAAAAATATTAAAAAAAATTATATATACGCGTCGAATAATTTTTCGTCGGTTAAAAAAGCACTTTCAGTTTTTCATCCGACCCCCCAAAGACGTCGGATAAGGTTAAGAAGAAGAAGAAGATACATAATAATATTTTTATTG
This sequence comes from Hydriomena furcata, assembly GCA_912999785.1. Lineage (NCBI taxonomy): Eukaryota > Metazoa > Arthropoda > Insecta > Lepidoptera > Geometridae > Hydriomena > Hydriomena furcata. The sequence goes on from OU538821.1 coordinate 11,841,113, forward strand.
CAAGATATTAAATGAGCCTGTCTTTAGGTGAGTGTGTGTAGGCGAGTGTAGGAGTGTTAGTATGAGTGTGGTAAGCATCGGTGTAGGTTATGGATTAAGTGGCTATATATTTTTGTTTGAAAATGTTACTAGTTTCTAATAATTTTGAAACATTGGTTGTGACGTGGGACTTACCTTTTGGTTATAGCTCCTCCTTTTGATTTACTTTTTCTCTTGTTTTGTTGGGTTATCTCTGTGGCATTATAACCAGAAGAAAAATCGTATAGTAGAATAGCGAATTATATAGGTAGGCCAAAGAAAATATGGATGAACTGTGTGAAAAATGATATGGAAAGGAGTGAGGGATGAGATGACGGCTGATAGAGGGAAATGGAAGAACACATGTTGTGCCGACCCCACTTAAGTGGGATAAGAGCAGGAAGATGATGATGATGATTCATATGATAGGTCCTTTATTATAATTCTGTCCTAGCTATCAGACACCAAAAATATGAACAGGTTAAGTTTTCACAAGAACTTTATATCTATAATATAAAAATGAATTTGGAACGGGAACGGGAACGGGAATGGGAACTAAAGACAACATTTGTTCATTCTAAAGCGATACGAAGTTCGCGGGGTCAGCTTGTACCAAATAAAATCAGAAGCAACGTGTAATCTGTTAACTTTTCGCAGCTATATTGAATGTAAAACATACTTGTTAAAAGTTTCACAAAAACATTCACTCAACCTTGCACCTTAGCAACAACGACAGTCTCTCATATAACAAAATCTGTCATTGTACCGTTGTTTGTTTTATTAAATAACAAGTTCTAAGAGAACACACGACTTTTTCCTAATAATATTATAAAAGCGAAAGTTTGTGAGTTTGTTTGTATGTTTGTGCCGCAATCAGGCCAAAACGACAAAACGGATTATAATGAAACTTTCTGTAGATGTAGATATAACGCCTGAATAAAACATAGACTACTTTAAAATATGAAATACATGTCCAAAATGATAAACGCAAAAGGGATGATTCTGATATAGATGGCGCTGGTGTGCAACAAATCTGACATCACAGACTAAAAAAAACAGTCTTTTCTATTCGATTATTGAAATTTGACAGGTCAACGTCTGTCACGGGTTTTAAGAAAACATGCCACTTAATCATCGAAAATGTGTCTGTTTCCTGATAATTCTAGACTTGGCCGGGAGGAACAGATGTAACTACATCTTGCCCCTAAGACGTATCGAAGAGATCCTTGTGATTTTATTAAAATAAATGCCTTTTAACTTTGACTTTGAAGTTAAATTAGAGGGCCCGTAGGTCCTAACAAGAACTGGCATCATAAGGACTGCAGCCTATATCTATTTTGCGAGTTTTGTGATTGACGGGGGTACCGAGAAATTTGAAGTATCTACCCCAATTATACACCCATATTTTAAAAACGCTTACCAGGTTTACGTACTGCTTACTGCTACGTACGAAATGCTTACCTGGGGTCATACCACAAGGTCCTATAGTAATATCGTGACAACGCTATACGAGTTCGTACTGCGTTTTCACTTTCGCACCGCGAGTAATATTGTTTTGATATTACTTTTGAGATTTTAGTACGTCGTCTAGTCGTTAAACCTGGTCGAGGAGAAACGCCAATCATATTACAATCAGCATTATCATCAAAAGTCCAATCCCGCAGCCCTAGGCTGTACCTACGTTAATTGTCAATCAATTAGTAGGTAACATAACAATTTTATGTGTTTTAGATTACCAAGCCAGTATGAAGCCGAGTAGGTGGGCTATACTAGGACCTACGTAAACTATAGTTCGTTATCCGGCTGTTTAATTATGTATTGCAAAACTTGAGACTGGTGTCCAGACTAACGACTTTAAATATGCGTCGACACGCATGTTATGACTAGGTACAGTAGGGTCGGGGGATTTTGGCTTACGTTTGGCTGTGCGGTAAGCAATTGTCGACCTAATGCTGTATAATAACACATGGCCATTTAACCCCAAACTAAGCAAAAGCTTGTACAGTGGGAACTATATAAACTGATAGAATATTTATATACTTTTATTTTTATTTTTTGGAAATATATATGTCACCAATATATATAATATGATACATTATAGTCACCCATTATATGATCCGTGTTCATCACACAAATGTTTGTTATGGGTGGGAATCGAACCCACAACCTAAAGCACAGAAGGCAGAGTTACTGAGTGACTCAAAATCATTTTTTCGGTCAGAGGACTAACTTTAAAATGTTCTTTTAAATCATTCAGTGATTTTCAACAGACGAAAATAGGTTCTCTGGCTTTTTATGTATGATCGCGCATGTCTTTTTACCCCTTCAGCCTCGTAACCGGAGCCTCGTAACCAGTTACGATACCTATACTAGTTACTAATCACCTGGTGATCCGATTTTGGACATTATTTTCTATTTTATAAAGAACAATCCCAAGTTGGTCACATGTAAATTGTATTTATGTAGGACTAATAGTTCCTAAAAGCCGCGTTGGCCGAGTGGGAGATACTTCGACTTTCAAGAAGGCCGTGGGTTCGAAACTCGGCAGTGCATCTATATATTTTTTGTTCTAAATAATTATATGCGCATCAAAACACACGTTTTGATGCGTAGTTGATAGTAAGGAAAACAGTTAGTATTCTTGTAAGCGGCGACCGGCTTGCAACCTGTCACGTGTGGAATGCTAACTACTGCAAAATGTGGGCATACGCCAAATGTAAGGTTTATGCCGGAAACACACGTGTCGTGGCGTGGCGCGACACGCCACTAGCCAATCGCAAGATAGCGTTGCGACACGATACGACACCCAAATATGTCTCTAACCATACTAAATGTATGAAAGCGATTAGCTAGTGGCGTGTCGCTCCACGACACGACACGTAAGTGTGTTTCCGGCATTAGGCGTGACTCTGACTAACCCCTTTAGACATTTTAATTCCGTTTACTTTCGATTGGTCGAAACATTATCGTCGGTTTACTTTTTAGTTTTTAACGTAATTATTAGTAGACGGTAGGCGAAGTCGTGGTCGGCTAAGAAAACGCTGGAAGGATTATCTTGACTCCTTCGAAAGATAAAGTTAGTTGGAAGGATTACGGGGAGACCTTTGCCCAGCAGTGAGACGAAACAGATTAAGACGAGTAATAAATGTTTTTGATGAATGCAGAATCGTTTTTTCTCAATAACCGCAAAACATACAGTTTTGTTTTTTACGACAAAGATAACTTAAGGATATAATCTAGATAAATTACAGACAGAAACACGATTGATGAAACTTTTCTCGATCAATTTATTTTGCAAAGTTGGCTCTTTAAAAACACTAGTTTAGTTTTAAATCATAACTATGAATAGCTGAACAGTTAATTTTTATATAATTCTTTAGATAATCATACTAGCAAAATATATTACAGACAGTTTCTTTTTAAATTTGATGTTTTCAAGATAATGCAGTTTTATCACTTTTTCCGTCTTATCCGGGTAGACACAGCCCATACAAAATGTCAAAAATTTCACTTATCACCTTAAGAAAAAAAAATAAACTAAAATTGATTGGTTCAGTACTAGGTAGTTTCTTGTGGATCAATCTGTATGTAATCAAGTTACTTACCAACTTGGCAAGGGTCACTTGTTCGTTTGATAAATGACCTGGTGAAAGTTCGAATATCGACTCGTGACTTATCCGATTCTCCAGATTCTCCAGAAACTTCTCCAGATAGGATTTAGTTTATTTAGGATCAGCAGCAGTAGTTCATCCTAACTTTAACCGGTATTTTGTAGATGAGTTCCGAGTTAAGTTATTAATTGGGACCAACTTGGTACTATTCTCTATTAAATAATAGTATTATACAAATAGTAGTACTAGTAGATATTTATATTACTTATACTAGCCGTGTTGGCCGAGTGGGAGGTACCTCGACTCGAAGATCGTGGGTTCGAATCCCGGCGTGCATATTTGGATTTTTCTGTTCGAAAAAATTATGTGCGCATCAAAACACGGTGAATAAAAACAACGTGAGGTTAGTATTCTTACAAGCGGCGATGGGCTTGCAACCTGTCACGTATGGAATGCTAAATGTGGGCATATGCCAAATATAATGTTTGGACTCTGACTAACCCCACTAGACATCTTTATAGGATCTAAGCGCCTGGAGATCTGAGAGGATGTCTACCGTACTTGGGGATTACAATCGTGAACCAATTTTTTATTTTATTTTTTTATTTCATCACTTTAGAGTTCCGTACCCAAAGGGTAAAAACGGGACCCTATTACTAAGACTTCGCTGTCCGTCTCTCTGTCCGTCTGTTCGGTACTGTTCTGTATATCATGAACCGTGATAGCTAGACAATTTAAATTTTCACAGATTATGTATTTCTGTTGCTGTTATAACAACAAATACTAAAAACAGAATAAAATTAATATTTAAGTGGGGCATACATGGGGTCATACATCAAACGCAATTATTTTACTGTTTTTATAGATAATGGTACGAAACCCTTCGTGCGCGAGTCCGACTCGCACTTGGCCGTTTTTTTTATTAGACACGTTAGCATTCACAGGATACCTAGGTACCTATATTGTATTCGCGATCGCAATATCAATTGAGCCGACAAGTCATAACAACCTTGAAGTTGAGAACTGCACTTGCTATAAAAACAATCGATTGTCAGTGATTCCCACCACACATTTTAGTTTATAAACCGATGCATAATCCACCTGTTTGAGTTATAAACGAAGATTTTTTTAATCACTGCTTTGCGTCTACAGTGCAGCGATGGCGCGTTTCATATGTTATGCCGGGGTCACACGGCCCGCGTTTTCACGCGCCAGAACGCACCAAGGCGGATGGACGCGCCGCGCCGTGGGAACGATGCATCCATGGTGGCCCGTGCTCGGAACGATCTGTACGCGACGCGCCGGACGCACACCGCGCTAGGCTCAGTGTGGACACACGCTACACGTTTCATATGTTTGATACTTCGCGCCCGTGGTTACAACCGCGCTAGGCTCGGCATTGTGGACGAACAGGGGCCGTACTACAATCTCTAAAGTAGGACTAAATCAGTATTACTTTGAGAGCGAAAGTGACAACGCTATACAAACACGTATGGCGTTGTCACTTTCGCACGCAGTACCATGTATAGGACTAGTGGAAACTTTTAGCGAGTTCGTTCACATTAGGTTGACTTCAATCCCCGTTGCACCCTCTTAGGGATTTAATTTCGGGAATTCCTTTCTTAGTGCTTCCCCCACACCCTCCATAGTGCACCCTCATAAAGGAATACACATTTAAAATTTCTAGGACCAGGTTTTTTAGGCTGTGCAATGTGCATTGCTAAATCAGCTAGTTAGTCGGTCCTAACTGTAACAACTGTATTATCATTGAAATTCCTGCAAATGTGAGCTTGTGTTACCTGGGTCGGCTAGAATTACCTAATAATTCGGTAATTCTAGCCGACTTAGGTCCTAATTAATTTCCTGCGTTCGCTGAGCATTGTTACATGTACTTACCTTAACCCCTTCGCCCCTTGGGGAGGAAGCCGACAATAAATGAATTATTCACATTCTACCAACCGCTGTGGCATTGGCAAAGTTAGGATCTAATTGATTGATCAATTCAAGTAAGCACTTAGTACCTACGCCATTATATTGAATATTTTTTCCCCGTAGTTTATTAACACGTGCTTAAAACAGTGAAGAAAAACACCGTGTAGGACGCTAGTTAATCTTATAAGCTGCGACGGGCTTGCACGGAATGATAATTACAGCAAAATGTGGGCCTGTGCCTAATGTAATTTTTGGACGTGCCAATAAAACCTCATTAGACATCTTTAAGAATCTCAGCATCTGGAGATCTAAAAGGATGCATACCGTGCTTGGTGCTTGGGATAATTTTTACAGTAATGACGTGATCCTTTTTCTTCATTTCTTATTTCTTCGTAGCGTATAAAATGACTGTGAAACAAATTATTCCGTGCTAGGTAAACAGAAAGAGATAAGAGGCTTTCGACCTGCAGTTTTCAATAGGTTTATAAGAGTCTTAGTAGGAAGGAATTCTTTACAAATAGCTTTCCATGAACGGCAACTTGGGATCGGATATAATTATCAAGAACTATTTGAGAGGCACTAAAATAACTTCAGCTGTAACGAGCCAGCACACGCCTCGTCCGTGTTTACATTAAGTGCAGTATAAGGGCGAACCATGGCCATATTTTTACTGCCATGCTTGACTTGTAAAACCTTACAGAAACTGTTTTTTTTTCGTTATTTCATACTAGACGACCCGTGACAGACGTTGTCCTGTCAAATTTCAATAATCGAATAAAAAAATGTTTTTAGTCAGTGATGTCAGATTTGTTGCACACCAGCGCCATCAGCAAATCATCCCTTTGTTTTGGGTATGATTTTCATATTTTAAAGTAATATATTATTTATTCGGGCATGATATCCACATCTACAGCCAATTTCAACTTGATTGAGGAACAAACATACATACAAACTCACAAACTTTTCATATTTATCTGGGGGCACGACAGTGCCCCCGCCAAGTCAAGCAATAAAGCGGCACGGCTGTACCATCCTTTTCTCGAAGTAGTTCAGGCCATTTTCGACCCCTATAACTTCGTTGTGGATAAAACTAGAAGCCTGAATTTTCAGTAACCAAGCAGTCACTATATAAACACGGTATATTTCAAATTTCATTCAATTTGAAACAGTAGATTAAGAATTATAATAACTAGTCAAAGTTTCCTATTTTGTCACTCACTCACTCACTCACTCACTCACTGACTGACCGATCATCAAAAGTTTAAGGCACTTCTAGCAGACATAGAAGCTTCAAATTTGAAACACAATTAGTGTTTAGTGTAAAAACCCTAAAAAAACCTGCCAAGTGCGAGTCAGACTCGCGCACGTCGAGATCCGTACCATTATCTATAAATCACGTTTGTTGTATGGGAGCCCCACTTAAATATTTATTTTATTCTGTTTTTAGTATTTGTTGTTATAGCGGCAACAGAAATACATCATCTGTGAAAATTTCAACTGTCTAGCTATCATGGTTCATGAGATACAGCCCTGTGACAGACAGACGGACAGACAGACCGACAGACAGACAGACGGACAGACGTACAGATGAACAGACGGACGGACAGACAGTGGATATTAGTAACAGGGTTCCGTTTTTACTCTTTAGGTACGGAACCCTAAAAAGTTGGGCTATCTACAAAAATAAATGAGATGCCATCAAAAACATAACTTGTAAAAAAAAAACTTGAGAGGTGTCAAGGGACACCCGGATGGAACGAAGTTCTTTTCGATTAATTAGTGAAGGAATTGTAATAAAATTTTATTTCTTTTAAGTTAAAATAATATGTTTTTTATTATTATCAAATATAATGTAATATAAACTAAAATGTAATATAACTTATGTTGTACTGAACACAAAATAACGTGGGACAAGGGAAGGGGAATCAACTTTGACCTCGACCTCGACCTCGACCTCGACCTCGACCCGACCTCGACCCGACCTCGACCCGACCTCGACCCGACCTCGACCCGACCTTGACCCGACCTCGACCCGACCTCGACCCGACCTCGACCCGACCTCGACCCGACCTCGACCCGACCTCGACCCGACCTCGACCCCACCTCGACCCCACCTCGACCCCACCTCGACCCCACCTCGACCCCACCTCGACCCCACCTCGACCTCACCTCGACCCCACCTTGACCCCACCTCGACCCCACCTCGACCCCACCTCGACCCCACACCCCACCTCTACCCCACCTCGACCCCACCTCGACCCCACCTCGACCCCACCTCGACCCCACCTCGACCCTTTCACAACGCGCGATAAGGAACTTCGTTCCAAAAAGTATTTAAGTATTCTATCAGTTATCTAGTTCCCATAGTACAAGCTTTGCTTAGTTTGGGGCTAGATGGCGATGTGTAAAATGTCCACCAATATTTATTATTTATTATTTATTATTATTATTATTATTTATATATTAATAGATATACTATAGCAAAAAAGTGTCGTGACAACTTTTCGTGACAACTTTTCGTGACAACTTTTTGTGACAACTTTTCGTGACAAGTTTTCGTAAGAATTTTTTCCGTCTAGCCCCCTTTCACAACGCGCGATAAGGAACTTCGTTCCAAAAGCAAAGTCTCGCAACGCAACTCAGTTCTTCTACCGTAAAAAGTTGTGAGATCCATGTAATACCAAGTCGGTTAATTTATTAAAGTCCCTACTTTAAGGGTCCTTCTGACTTATGTTATTACGTAAAGGTTAGCTAATTACGTAATAACATAAGTCAGAAGGACCCTTAAAGTAGGGACTGAATAAATTAACCGACTTGGTATTACATGGATCTCACAACTTTTTACGGTAGAAGAACTGAGTTGCGTTGCGAGACTTGGCTTTTTTTTACAAGTTATGTTTTTGATGGCATAATATTATTAGGATACAAGTTGTCCTTACGTTCTGCTCAAATAATGAAAGCCTGTAATCTGCTACTTCACAGGAGTGTTGTAAAACTTATGTACTTTTGTAATAATTAGTGTAAAATAAATAAATATTCTCTAACAAAAGTCCTAATTATACAAATAGTAACACACTGTATCAATAATTGGCAATGACAACATGAGTGACATGTTAGTTTTATGAACATAACATTATCACGAATGTCAGTGCTGATAACTGACATTCGTGATAATGTTACCATGTCAATAAATGGCTTCATAGTGATTTATTATAAATCATTATGTTTTTGTAAAAACTTGATCGATTGTTCTATAACTTTGAATATCAGACAAAAAAATCCTCCAGAAGCTAGCCAATATAATATACGTTGTACAACCCGGTCACAATATCTGTGCACCTGACCTTGTGACGTCATGGGTACGGGCGAGGCGGGAGAGAGAGAGAGCGGGAGAGGCGCCGCATTCCAGCGAGGTGCACAGATATTGTGACCGGGTTGTATATACGTATGACGAGCTTTTGCACCCTTACCATTGTGCTGCTATAAAAACTATCACTACATAGTATAAAGCAAAGTCGCTTTCCGCTTCCCGCGTCTGTATGTAATATGTATGTGTATGTATGTATGTTTGCTTATATCTTTAAAACTACACAACGGATTTTGATGCGGTTTTTTAATAAATAGAGTGATTCAAGAGGAAGGTTTATATGTATAATACATGCATAATATAGTAGAGAAACACTGATAATTTTAGAGGTTTCTAATGTGATGTCGTAAATAAACACATTTTTTTGCGCTTACATTGCAAATGCTGGCTGAACCCCACGAGATATATCAAAATAATGTACTACAGTATTGTACACCTTAAAAACGTCTACAAAAAAGTCAACGATGGTATTAGAAATGTCTTACGCACAGCGAAGCGGGCACGGGACAGCTAGTAATATTATAAATGTAAAAGTTTGTGAGTATGTATGTATGTTTGTGTCTCAATCAGGCCTAAACGACAAAACGGCTTTATTTGAAATTTACTGTAGATGTAGATATAATGCCCGAATTTAGTATACCTAGACTACTTTAAAATATGAGAACCACCCCCAAATTTATAAATAAACACGAAAGGAATGACTTTGGTATAGATGGCGCTGGTGTACAACAAATCTGACATCACTGGCTAAAAACATATTCAATTCGATTATTAAAATTTGACAGGACAACGTCTGTCACAGGTCGACTAGTAAGTATAATAAAAACTAGTAGCCAGTAGCTTCACAGGAGAATAGTGTTAAGTACCTACCTTACCTAAGTATATTATAACTGCCAACTACGAGTCTCTCCCACGTATTCAGGAACGACACTATGAGAACACTCACCCACAGTAGACGAAATCTTTTTTCATAAACATCACTTTATGTATTGAGTGCAGTATCTATCTAGTCACACTATGCAGTATCGCACAACACATAAAGTGATGTTTATGGTTATTATATGGGTTAATCTATCTCTATGCAAAAATCGTTTCTATAGGTACCTTAAAAACTAAAATGATAATGTGATACATCTCTGTGGAAACAGTGTTAAAATAGTTTAACGCTGTAATAATATGTAATTTTCATATAAACGTTGCTGTCTCATTCTCATAAGGTGTTTGATTCAGAATAAAAACTTTATACCAAATTTTATCGCAATCGGTTCAGCGGTTACAACATGATTGAGTAACAAACATCAAAACTTTCTCATTTGTAATTAGTGTTATCTATCTACTTTTGATTTGGGAGTTAATCAATGATTTTTTAAAAAACACTAAATTAATTAAATGTAGAAATAAAACTAAATGATTATACGTGTACACCGATTTGGAGGTGGTTTAATAATGATCTCAAAAGTACATGGGCGGATGCAGCCGGGCGACTGCAGACGCTGTATCAGCAAACCTTAGTTTCTAAGAACTGCATTGAAGATGCAGGCAAAAACAATATTCTAGACTTAATCTAAGGCAGAGGGGTGAGGGGACAACATAACTCCTCCATCCCTAAGAGGAAAATTATCGGTATGATCGATTTGAGATTTATTCCGATAATTTTTCATACATGGAATGCTATTCAACAATTTGAGTCGAAACACATAAAATAAAAACACAAGAAAACATAAAATGATTAAGCCTAAAGTTACGTATCCTAAAGTTTCACTGAAGTTAACGTTTCTTTCATTCAAAACACTTTCAATCACTGAACTATGCTTTAAAGAGTACGCCATGTATTTAACTTCATCTAAACTGACACCGTTCATGTTGAGTGCGCGTGCACTGGATAGACTCGCGTTCACACGTAGTCGTGGTAAGGCGATTAGCGGAATTGGCTCCACAACTTCCGTTTCTATGAAGACACGGTGGTTTATGCGAATTCCATTGATCTCCAAATCGCATGGTTCATCGATTGTCACGAGGTAAGTACCGAAAACTGACAATTTACTGATGTCATTGTCGCAATGCTTAGTAAGGGTCGTCTTCAGTCTGCTATACATAATCCAACTGTCGGGGTTGACCTGTTGAACCTTGACCTCTTCAATTTGGACCTGATGTTGAGTACAGCGAGTGGGGTCATTGTCGAATCTCATGAGCTGCTCCATACAGGTAAGCTCATGGTACAAAGCTCGGTTGTCTGTGTTACACAGGAAATGGTCGCCGGCTGATAACGGGCGACATGGTTTCACAATCGGTAAGTATTTCATTCCTTTCGCCAGAAGGTAAGGATATTTAGGAAAAATGGATAAGGTCTTATTTTCGGATTCATGGAAGATTGGTAAGGAGTACAATTTGTAATAATTATAATTAATCTTATCTGTTATAGGGATTTCCATAATAAATGTGATCTGATTTTTCTTAATATAGGATTTTACACAAATGGTTTCCTCTAATTTTAACAAGTTTTCATAGTTCGGTGGATACACTAAGGTTTCAGAATTAGCAATCAATTTCAAATGATACAAGAGTTCCGTAGAGTTCACAATAGACTGATGTAATACAGATACTTTACTTAAGGCTAGAGCAGTTTCAATTTCACTGAGCCTGACAAATAGAGTATGAAAACTGCTTGTATAAACGTTCAACAAACCAATAAAGTACGTCGAGAAAACCCAATTTTTCTCTTTAGCAACTAAATCTCTTATCATAATTTCAGTTATTTTAAGACGGTTTTCCAAATTAAATGTATTATTATTAATCGTTTCAGTTATATTAATAAAACTATCAAACATTTTTGAGACCAGTGTTAATTTATCAGATAATACAATTTCGTTGTGACTCAATTTTGAAGTAAGTTTCTCAAATCTAATCGCGTCTTCGTTATCAAGATTTCCTGTTACGATTTTTATAAGAGAACCCAAAGGATTAATGAGACCTCTTTTAAAGCGCTGTTGTGGAACAATTTGTTGGTATTTTTCCATAGTAATATCGCGAATAAACTCTGTATGTAATTTCGCACTCTTAAATTCTTGAGAATATGATGCATTCCAGTCGACTAATTTACACAGCTGTTCAAAATTTGTAGATACGTAATTTAAGTCGTTGTAAATCCTATCCAATTTAATAACCTTAACTATAGTCCAATGATCAGTTTGAACATAAGCTTGTCCTTCTTTGATCGGAAGTAAACCTGGATTTCCTTCAAGTGTTTGAAGATGAAGAGCCAGCGATGGCACCACTACTAGCAGCAGGCTGCACCTGCGGAGGGCGTTTGATGTTTTTAATTGGAATTTTAGTTTTCCTTTCATTTACTTTTATAGGTAATACATTCCTATTTACTTTCTTTTTGGCTGTTAACTTTCCTATCTCTTCAACTATATTTCCTAAATGATTTTTTAGCTTTTCTTCCTTCTCATCTACATTAACTGCGATGGGTAAATTTTCATCGTCGGAATCTATAGCATTTATCTTTATCCTAGACAAGGCATCAGCGTTGGTATTCTGTTTGCCGTCTTTATGAATCATTTCATAGTCATAATCTTGTAAACGTAATCTCCATCGGGTGAGTTTGCTACTCGGATCTTTAAGAGATCGAAGCCATATTAATGGACGATGATCAGTGTATATGAGAAACTTTCGACCGTATAAATAGGGTCTAAAATGCTTCACTGCCCAGATAATAGCGAGCAATTCTCGTTCAATCGTGCTATAACGAGCTTCAGTATCGCTTAATGTGCGACTAGCATACGCTACAGGTTTGTCACTTCCAATCTGTCCCTGGGATAATACTGCTCCTACCGCTACATTTGACGCGTCAGTCGTAAGTACAAAAGGCTTGTCATAGTCGGGGTATTGCAATAGAGGGGCATGCGTCAAAAGTTCTTTGCATTTATTAAATGCTTCAATGTACTTTTGGTCAATGACAATTCCATTACGATTCTTTAAACAGGCCGTCAAAGGTTGTGTAATTTTAGCAAAGTCCTTTATGAATCGTCTGTAGTATCCTACAAGTCCTAAAAAGCTTTTAATTTCTGTCGTCGTCTTTGGTAATGGATATTTTAATACAGCGTCAATTTTGTCGTTGTTAGGTTTAAGTCCATTTTTAGTAATCGTATGTCCTAAGTAAAGAACTTCTTTACGTAAAAATTCAGATTTGTCAAGCTGTAATTTCAAGTTGGTCTCTCTGAGTCTGTCGAAAATCGTTCTCAATTTTGTAATGTGTTCGTCAAGGCTGTTTGAGTAAATTATTATGTCGTCTAAGTAAACCATACAGTGGAGTCCTTGTAGTCCTCGTAAAACATTGTCCATAGTCCTCTGAAAGGTTGCGGGTGCTGTTTTTAAACCAAATGGCATTCTGTGGAATTCAAAATGTCCATTTTGTGTGCTGAAGGCTGTTTTCTGTCTGTCATTTTTCTCTACTTCTATCTGATGATAACCACTTGCTAGATCAAGTGTGCTAAAGTAAGAGCATTTTCCTAACTTGTCGAAAAGGTCTGTGATGTTAGGTAAGGGGTATTTGTCATCTATAGTTATGTCATTGAGTCGTCTGTAGTCAACTACCATTCTGTATTTCATTTCACCAGATGCATCCATTTTCTTTGGTACTAGATGCACGGGTGCACTCCATGGGGAATGGGATTCCTGAATGATATTGTCCTTCAATAACTTATCTACCTGTTTACCAATTTCGTTTTGTAAAAACGGAGCCTGTCTATAAGGTTTCATGTAAATAGGGTCTTCGTTTTTAGTCCTAATGTGATGTTTAACCTGATTGGTAAATGTCAAGGGAATCTGGTCACAGTAAAATATGTCCTTGTATTCCTTACATAGTCTGTAAATCTTTTCACGTTCTTCGTCGTTAGTATGATCAAGTCTGATTCTACTTAAGTTCTCTTCTAACAGTTGATCAATTTCAATGTCGTTCGTGTCGTTTTTAGTAAAATTCAGTTCACAGTCTGTCCTTTCGAATTTAGTCACAGTAAAAGGTCGTTTAATTGTCAATTGTTTTGGTTCATCTAGTGTATTTTGAATAACCGTAGATGCGTAACCATTTATACAGTTTACTATCGCACTGGGCATTCTTAAACCGTTGGCAAATTTTCTAAAGTCAAGTATAGCTTCACCGGTATGTTGGTCAATTGGCAATTTAACTCGTTTTTCTGTTCGTGCTGGTATATCAATGATATAATTTAGATTATTGTTGATTATTGGAATGCAAGTAGCATTTGTTTTCAAGAGCTTTTCTTTTAAATCAATAACTGCGCCTAACTGTTGTAAAAGATCATTTCCGATTAAACCGTCGTAACGTGAGTCAACGTCATATACATAGAATTTATGCCAATCGTTAGAGGCAAAAGAAGGCAAGAGAGGGATTTCTACCACTTCATCATGTCTACTAGTTGCGTGGGTGCTAACTACGTGGAATGTTTCCTTTTGAATAAATTCACCGAAATATTTATAAGCAATTCGGGGGCTAAAGAAAGATCTCATACTCCCGGTATCTATCATCATTTTTGCGTCGATTTCTTTTATGTGAACATAAGGAAGTTTTAAATTTGGATCACAATTTAGTTCTAAGACTTCTTGTCTTCGGAGGCTGTTGTCTGAAAATCCTCTTGTTGATTTTCGCCGGTCTCTTCAATTTCGTCATTACCTAACTCATTTTCAATGTTATAATATTCATTATAATCGAGATTATTATAATCACCGTACGCATAACTTTCATCGTAGTAGGGTTCATAATCGTTTGTAGTCAGTTCATTCAATTTGAAACCTTGTTGTGGTGTTTTAGGGACTGCTGTCCGCATTGTAACGTCGCTAGTTTGTAAGCGAGGAGGCTGTACATAAGGTTTCGTTTCTGGCTTATAACCAGACGCTTGAGGGGGTCTATAGCCAAACGCCTGAGGGGGTCTATAGCCAAACGCCTGAGGGGGTCCATAACCAAACGCCTGAGGGGGTCTATAACCAAACGCCTGAGGGGGTCTATAACCAAACGGTTGGTTATTTTGTTGTTGTTGTTGTGGCTGAAGGCCAAATTGAGGCTTATATCCGAATGATGGTTGTCGGAAAGTACCGTAATTTTGTGGCTGTGCATTCTGGATACCGAACTTAAACTTAGGCTGTGCATTCATGGGTATACCAAAATTAAACCTTGGCTGTACATTATGAGGGGCACCAAAACCGAACTTTGGCTGTGCGTTGTTAAAGCCGGATGACATAGGCTGACTTATCGATGGCCTTGAAACCGTTGCATGTTCGATCTGCCTACCACCATGAATACGATTTCTCATATTGTACTGTTCTGAGAAGTTGACTTCCTCTAGAACAACGCTTAGTGCTGCTTCTAAAGTCGAGGGTGCTTTTAATCTCACTATGCGAACCATATTTTCAGGAAGGTTGTACAAAAATACATTCAGAGCTGTGTTGTTGTAAATTATCAATTTTGCGCGCTTTAAATCTTTGTCATCTATCGTGTTCACTTTTGAAATTAATAGTGAGCGAATTGTTTGTATACGATTACAGAATTCTAGATAACTTTCACCTGATTTGATTTTTAGAGATTCTAATTCGATATTAATACAAGCTTCGCTACGCGGGTCTCCAAAATGTTGGATAAGGATTTCCTTCAACTCTGACCATGTCTCAACGTCATCACGTTCTGATAAGAGCGCAGCTGCATCCTCGGCGAGTCTACTAGTCAAAACATTATAGACATAAAGATTCTGAGCTTCGTTTCCGGGCTGACCGTATTGACCGATAATGTATTGGCATTTTCGCAAATATAAATTTAATTGTCTTTTATCACCTTTAAAAAGCGGAATTAACTGAGAGACTTCTCTAGGGATAAGTTTAAGCTTATCGGGCTCTGGTCCAGAAGTTCCAGTCATCGTGAGCTATGAAAATAATCGGAGGAGGCAACTGACTTTTATTCACTATCACACAAATTACACAAATTACACAAATTTTTAAAACACAATAAAATACAATAAAACAAGCAATAGAACAATAAGGATTATATGTAAAAAGTTTTTATAAAATAATATTTTTTTATATTATATTTAATATATTTTTTTTTTATAATTAATTAATTAATATTATGATCGAGTTTAGATCAGTAATATTTAATTAACACCTAAATATTTTTTTTACTTATATAAAATCAGATCACTTTTGATTTGAATATGCCGTATCAATTTATTCTTAAATCTATGTTTATTCTATTTTTAGAACATGGTTTGGCCTTGATAGAAATGCATACAAGGTCTACCGAATTAAAGTAAGTTATAATGAGCAAGTTTCTATCTCAGGTATAACAATAAAATGTGCAAAATATAGGAGGGTGAGGGAAAGGAATGGCGAAAAGTTTTACTCACCAACCGACCGCTACTCCCATACTGCTTCCACTCAAAAGAAATTTGTTTGGTTCGACGGATTAACTTTACAAGGAATTTTCCCCAAAATTTCCTAACGGATTTGGACGTCGGAAAACTGTGAAAAACACCGTGATTTCAAGGAAATCCGCGCCGGCTGCGCCACTTTTGATTTGGGAGTTAATCAATGATTTTTTAAAAAACACTAAATTAATTAAATGTAGAAATAAAACTAAATGATTATACGTGTACACCGATTTGGAGGTGGTTTAATAATGATCTCAAAAGTACATGGGCGGATGCAGCCGGGCGACTGCAGACGCTGTATCAGCAAACCTTAGTTTCTAAGAACTGCATTGAAGATGCAGGCAAAAACAATATTCTAGACTTAATCTAAGGCAGAGGGGTGAGGGGACAACATAACTATCTTGCATTTTATGTTTTTATTTTTAGTATCTCTTGTAACAAAAACATAATAATATTATGAGTTATTCTTCGTTATCACTCTGCGCTTTTTTCTGAAGCTTTTAAATGCAGCATTTGAATACAGTGATAATAACAGATGCTTTTAAATCATTTGAAAAGCAGCAGATGCTGTCGATCGTCAAACGGTCAGACCGTTTTGTTTCAAAAAGACGGTCGATTATCGAACGAAACACGGTCTAAACGTTCGACGATCGTCAGCATCTGCTGCTTTTCAAATGATTTTAAAGCAACTGTTATTATCACTTCAGTGCTCTGCTAACCTGCAATCGTCCGTCGCTTCGCTTTACCACATTTATGCATAATAACCTTATCCGGGCTTCACTGGCGCCATCTTATTAAAAGTTGTACCTACCTATTCCTTGCCTCCTCCTCGTCGACAAACAAGCGACATTCATTTGGTAATGATAATAAACACCCTACGGTTACTTGGCTGCATAGTCCTGAGTCCCCCTCTACACTTCCTAATGATAATCCTACCAATATTATAAATACGAAAGTTTGTGAGTGGTTGTGTGTGTTTGTTACTCTTTGACGCAAAAACTACTTAAAGGATTAAAATGAAACTTTACAGTAATATAGCTTATATATCAGAATAACATATAGGCTACTTTTTATCCAGGTAACACCAGTGCAAAGCCGGGGCGAGCAGCTAATACTTACCTAATTATAAACTACCAACAACGGTCACATAGAGTACACCTATTATGGTTGGTGCACAGTGGCGGACTGAAGCGGAAAGGATATTAGTTTGATCAATTGATTTGAATAGATATCCAATCGTAATCCTAATCCTAATAATATTATAAATGCGAAAGTTTGTGAGTTTGTATGTATGTTTGATCCTCAATCAGGTCTGACATAACGGATTAAGTTGAAATTTGCTGTAGATGTAGATATAATGCTAGAATAAATAATAGACTACTTTAAAAAATGAAACACAACCCCAAAACGATAAAAAAACTCAAAAGGGATGAAAGATGGCGCTGGTGTGCAACAAATCTGACATCACAGACTAAAAACTTTCAGTCTTTTCTATTCGATTATTTAAATTTGGCAGGACAACGTCTGTCACGGGTCGGCTAGTAATATTATAAATGTGAAAGTTTGTGAGTTTGTATGTATGTTTGTGCCTCAATCAGGCCTAAACGACAAAACGGATTAAGTTGAAATTTGCTGTAGATGTAAATATAATGGCCGAATAAAACTTAGACTACTTAAAATATGCAGAACATCCCCAAAATGTTAAAAAACGCATATGGATAATGGGAATGGATTTTGGTATAGATGGCGCTGGTGTGCAAAAAAACTGACATCCGTGTTGGCATCAGTCGTCATAGCAACGTGCGTTACTCTATACGATTATCGAAATTTGGTCAGGACGACGACGTCTGTCGCGGGTCTGCTAGTAAAGTAAAAATTTCAATGCTCGGTGATCATCGGCCTCGGGAGCATCGCAGTGCAGTTTTGCGAGATTACCGACCATTGAAAAATATACCTTATTTCGATTGGATAACTATTAAATTCAATACCGTGCGCCAGTGTGCGCAGTATAGACACAAGTACACCTACCCCTACTAATGCCCTTCTAATTATCAAGTTGATTTTTTTTCCAGTTTTGTGTCTGTTTTTTTCGGTGATAATCGATCAAGATGCATAGTCTGAACAAGTAGTTTCAGTTTTAGTTAACATCCATAATTACACACTGTATACTATTAAGTAGAATGAATAGACTGTTAAAATTATTCCGTGCGAAACAGCTTTCTAATTCGTTAAGTACTTAAATAACCAAGTGCTTATTTACGTTAAGATACGCAAGTCCGCTTACGTTCAATCTAATAGCTGTACTATGATTACAAGTGATAATTGGTCTAAAATGATAGATCGACTTCGGCATCGCCAGTTGCAAATTGAACGTTCGGAGCAAAGATAAAAAAAACCGGCCAAGTGCGAGTCGGACTCACGCACGAAGGGTTTCGTACCATTCTATAAAAAACGGCAAAAAACATGTTTTTTGTATGGGAGCCCCCCTTAAATATTTATTTTATTCTGTTTTTAGTATTTGTTGTTAGAGCAGCAACAGAAATACATAATCTGTGAAACACATAATTTCACACAATTCAATTCATAATTTCACATAATTTCAATTCTCTAGCTATGACGGTTCATGAGATAAAGCCTTGTGACGGACAGACGGACAGACGGACAGACGGACAGCGAAGTCTTAGTAATAGGGTCCCGTTTTTACCCTTTGGGTACGGAACCCTAAAAAGACAAACCTCCATTTCGAGTGACCTCCGCACTCCTTAGAAGCTAAGAACTATACACCAATAGCTAAGTAGGGACTCGTACAGTCAGCCGCAGAAGTTGATTACATAATGGACATTTAGGAACTCATTATTTCATGAGCAACAGAGCTGTTCTTTATACATATTTCGAACCTCGAAAGCTGAATCCGCAGTGAGTTTGTATCAGAGAAAGATACTCAAAATTTGATAACAGAATTCGTAGGCTGATGGGAATTTAAATAAATAATATATCGATTTTAAAAAGCACACGCAACACTTTGATGATTATAACAAAAAACTAATGTTTTTTACATAAAACTCTTTTGTGACCAATGTCTATCGACGATAAATGACGATGATAACGATAATGGACAATGTCCAGTCTTCCTCTACATTTGATGCTGACTGTACTTATGAATAAACAGTGGGTGTTTAAATGGAATCGGCTGCAACTTAGAGGCCCGGGTTATATACCTATATAATCCTAGTAATATTATAAATGCGAAAGTTTGTGAGTGGTTATGTTGTATGTTACTCTTTCACGCAAAAACTACTGAACGGATTTAGATGAAACTTTACAGGAATATAGCTTATAAATAAATAAATAAATATTGGCGGACTTTGCACACAGCGCCATCTAGCCTCAAACTAAGCAAAGCTTGTACTATGGGAACCAGATAACTGATACTGAGAATACTTAAATACTTTTTTTTTTGTAAATACATACTTATTATACATATTAACACCCAGACACAGAACAAACATCTATGTTCATCACACAAATGTTTGCCCTGGGTGGGGATCGAACCCACAACCTACAGCGCAGAAGGCAGAGTTACTACCAACTGAGCTGTGAGGCCAGTCAATACAAGTTATACATCAGAATAATACATTATGCTACATTTTATCCAGGTACCATGCACCGCCTTTGGTAAGCCGCGAGCTGAAGCTCGTATATGTATACTTCGAGAAAAGGATGGTGCAGCCGTGCCGCTTTATTGCTTGACTTGGCGGAGGCACTGCCGTGCCCCCAGATTAAGTGTGAAGTTCAAAACTTAACTTTCTCGTATTTAAATGCACGTGGCACGTCCCTGCTTATTATTATTTTTTATTTCTCACATCGCCCCCAAGCCCCGAACTAAGCAAAGCTTGTACTATGGGAACCAAATAACTAATAGAATACCTATATACTGTTTATAAAAATACATACTTATTATACATATTAACACCCAGACACAGAACAAACATCTATGTTTATCACACATTTTTTACACCTTGGGTTACATTATCGAAGTTTTCATACAGATCCCTAATAGTTAGACATATATGGTATCACAGACTTTTTTTTAGATATTGATGTTCTCTATAAAACTGTAGGACATCACTTTGCTCTATTGTCAATAATTTCCGCAGCAAACGCGAAATAAGGATTTTTTTTCACACGTTGGGTTACATTATCGAAGTTTTCATACGGATCCCTAACATTTTTGAAAATATATTATAGCCTATGTTCATCAGGGATAATGTAGGATTCTAATGGTGAAAGAATTTTTTAAATCGGTTCAGTAGTTTCGGAGCCTATTCGATGCAAACAAACAAACAATCAAATCTTTCCTCTTTATAATATTAGTATAGAAATGTTTATCCTGGGTGGGAATCGAACCCACAACCTACAGCGCACAAGGCAGAGCTACCAACTGAGCTGTGAAGCCAGTCATTGTGTGCTAATCAGCTCTAAATCCAGAAAGAACTTCTTATTTAAATTTAAGAAAAGTTATGTAACTAAAATAAATTTCGAGTAAAGTTATTCCTCAACTGCTAAAAAAAGGAGACAATTCCGTGGCCAAATAAGTATTATAATTGTATTTTTTACTTTTTACGAAAACAGTTATTTATTTTGTTTCAAAGGGGACCTTAAATTGAACATACGCCCGAGTAGAACGAACAGGTAACACAACTCATACTTTACTAGCTCTATTACCTAAGGGAGACCAGCCAAAAACGGGTAACCTGATCAAAACGCGTTATCTTTTTAAATTTTCTCTGACACTAGTTTGAATGTGTGTCAGGAAGGTCGTCGACCAATCACAGCTATCATTTCAGCACCGACGAAACCGCGGTAACAAAGTGATTAAGAAAGATTTTTATTCGTTTTGTTAATGTTTTATGACCGTTAATTAGTCGTGATCTTTACTTTCTAGTTCAATTATATTATCTGGCAATTGTTGAACATTGTGAGTGAAGTGATTGCTGTAGTGTCTAGTGTGTCTGTAGGTGTAAAGCCTGTTTCGAGGTTATAAATGTGCAAAAATAAAGTAAGCCTTTGGGCATGACAGGTACCTATGAGAAAAACAAGCCTTACTCGTAGAAAACTTTTTGTGAATTATTTGTTTGACTTATAATAAGTAAGTAATCGATTCAAAAAATAATCAAATTATTGTTTCATAATCATTTATTCGCATAAAGGCAATAAAATTTAATTACATGAGAACCAGTTACATAGAAAATATTAAGTACCTAGGTACCTACCTATAGGTCGTTCAAATGAAGGTTGGAAAGTACTCAATTATCGCATCTTTAAGCATAATAAATGCAGGATCTGCACATTTTGCCTTCAACCTAAGCTTATCCGTTTTGGGCTTCCCTCCCCAAAAAGCTATAAAGCTCAGGAACTGGTTGTGCATAACGCGTACACAATGCATTTAAATACCTCGCACACACACACTTTGAGCACATGTAACTGCGCGTTATGTCGACCCGCATCTCCGAATAAGGCCGCTTACATCAAATTGAAGCAGTTAATTTATCTTCACAACTGCGCTACACTTTGCTATTTATTTTAGGAGAAAGCTGCAATCGCCTGATGCGTTAGGTATGTACCTATTCGATTACGAATAATCTGCATAAGACCAGCGGAATGTAATAGAATGCACGATGTTTCACTATTGATGGCAATACAATACAATAATGTATGTGTGAATGTATTCGTACGTAACAGGGAGTTATACAAAACGATAACAAAAAATGCAGCACAACGCGCAACGCATTCAAATTTCGAATTTGGTGTCCCATATTGTGGACTTCAACAATCACAAAACTATAAATGCATAAAGTAGAGTAGATACCGTCTCCGTTTCTAAAATCGCGTTAGACATCGAGTTTTCTTGAAACAATTTAAAAAGCTTTTACGATAATATACCTACTTACTGAACTATAACTTACCTAGGTTGCCTTTGTTGTTATAGGAAATTAGATACAAACGTAAAAAAAACCGGCCAAGTGCGAGTCGGACACGCGCACGAAGGGTTCCGTACCATTATCTATAAAAACGGCAAAAAAATCATGTTTGTTGTATGGGAGCCCCCCTTAAATATTGATTTTATTCTGTTTTTAGTATTTGTTGTTAGAGCAGCAACAGAAATACATAATCTGTGAAAATTTCAACTGTCTAGCTATCACGGTTCATGAGATACAGCCCTGTGACAGACAGACGGACAGACAGACAGACAGACGGACAGCGAAGTCTTAGTAATAGGGTTCCGATTTTACCCTTTGGGTACGGAACCCTAAAAATCATAAAAGTTATGTCACTTTGGATAAAATGTACAGCTACCTACCTAAATGCTAACCACTGCAAAATGTGGGAATGTGCCAAATGTAATATTTGGACGAGCCTCTTACTTAACCCTTTTAGACATCTTCAAGGATGAAGATGATGCCTAAGAGGATGTCTTCCGTAAGTACTAGGGGATTAAAGCCGTGATCCTATATCTAGTGTATTTAAAAAATGCTTCAAAAAATCACTTGAAATAATAACGCTTGTGCCATGAAAATGAAAACCGTGCGAGTGTTCCTCTGCGCTTCTTCATCATTATCTTCATGCTCCTGCAAACCATTGCGATGAAAATAATTTATTATCAAATTATGAAAGGGACAGGGGAGTGCAACACTACTAAAATACGGATGAAGAAAGTCGCACTTGTGCCTTCGTTTTGGGTTAGGCAGGTTTGGGGGCATTCATGCAAGAGACAAAATTTTCTATTGTTAATCTGGATTGAGCAAGTCACGACGCGATCTTTTGTATGTGATATTGTTGTAGAACGTATTATTAACTAAATATTACATCAATCCAACTTTCCTTCCCGGTTATTGGAGTTATGATAACAAAAACGTAAATTCGAAAGGGCCGTACAACGCGACGTGACTTTGTAACTGCCAATAAACTAGACTATTTTCTATAAAATTCAATTTTCTACTAAATATAACAATGGTGGCAATTTTGTTATCCCGACATACTGGGGCCGTACTACAATCTCTAAAGTAAGACTCAATCAGTATTACTTTAAGAGCGAAAGTGACGATGGTATACGAACACGTATGGCGTTGTCACTCGCACTGCGATTAATACTGCTTTAGTCTTACTTTAGATATTTAGAGTACGCCCCTGATTAAAATGTAGTAAAAAACACAGTCGTTTTTTATTAGGGTTCCGTACCCAAAGGGTAAAAACGGGACCCTATTACTAAGACTTCGCTGTCCGTGTGTCCGTCAGTCTGTCACAGGACTATATCTCATGAACCGTGTTAGCTAGACAGTTGAAATTTTCACAGATTATGTATTTCTGTTGCTGCTATAACAACAGATACTAAAAACAAAATAAAATAAATATTATATATTAATAAAAGTGGGGGCTCCTGGTACGGAACCCTTCGTGCGCGAGTCCGACTCGCACTTGGCTGGTTTTTTTTTTCGGTATAAATTAGCGTAAACCGTCTTAAAATTGGAATATACATTTTTTTGTTTTCGTAATGTGATTTAGAAACGCAACATAATATTTAGTCAACATGTACATTTGTGTTGACTTGACACTAAATTATAATGGTGTAGGTACTTATTGGTAATAATAATGGGTAGTTTATCCACAGCTTGAAGCTCTTAAACCTAAATGAACAACTGATATTTATAGGCGTAGACCAATAATACTTACCTATCTGAGAACGGTTTAGGTTTAGACAACTACCTGCCTACTCTGCACACTTTCTAAACTGGTGTTTAATTTCCTAAGCCTTGGTTTATGAACTTTACAACACAATGGAGCACGATACCATACCATGGCTAAGCTTCCGACCTAAACGAATAAACATCACAATGGTGGCTAGGAGTTACGCCTACTACTTGTTACTAATAATGTTTAGGTATGCTTTAGCTGCAGCTAAATAAGGCAGGTTTTAAGTATGTAAGGTGAAGCGCTGTTTGTGGGCACTTTAACAACATTTTAATATCCAATTCAACGGAAACGAATTGAAAAAAATATTAAAACAACTATTTTTAAACAACATAGAAAAGAGTATCTAAGCAAGTTTTGTAACAGGCGATATTTTTTTTTATATATTATTTATATTTAAATAGACAAAACGGGAAGTCATCACCACTTGTGGTCAATCAAATCCAGAGGTACTTATCATAACGCATCACAACTGTCACTAATCAAAACGGACCATAGACAAAGAATTGTATTAATTATAGATTTTAGACAAGTTTTACAAGTTGCTGACTGCCAAAATTTTAAATGCCCAAAGCCGGGTCTGGCACCACAACCGGGTCTATGACCCTAGTTGCGAATTGTCGATACTAAACCGAACAGTGTAAACTGTGCTCAACGCAATTACCCGGCGAATGTAAATTTGGAAAAGCAGTGTCCTAATTACGTTTTGTTGGTCTCTTGTCTCTTGTAGGTGCCTCATTAGGTTTAACACTGTGTTTGTTGCCTGATTGTTTTAGGCTTGGTTCCGAGGAACAGGCGTAGACTTCTCAAATTGATATTCTTGTGATTTTATTGAAACATAATAATTTATCATAGAATAAACTATCAAATCAGGATGGGTGCTTAGATGTTAAGCCATTTTGCTAACTCCTTTTTTCCGTACAAAATCCGTGTTACGTTACGCACACGGTTTCTCAGAACAGATTCAGGGTAGGTACAGTACAGTCGGAACTAGGAACCTTGCTATTTACGTTAATTCGTCATAGAAATGGTGTCATGTTGGCCCACGCTTTACTTATTTGTATCCGTTGTCATTGCAAAAATCTTGATAGGTGAGTAGCTGTCTACCGGTGTGTCAATGGTACTTAATTCTTTGATACCAGGTTGAGGCAAAACCTGTTGTAATAAGATTGTGACCGTTACCTGTCTTCGTAATATGATGCAACAGGCAGTGGATTTAACAGCGACAAAAAATCTAACGAATCTCAAAAGAATCATCATTGAGAAAAACTGACTCATAATATTATTCCTGCTTCTGTTATTATGAAACTTGATACAAATATATTTTCGGCCTGGAATAGGATTCTGAAGACTAATTTCTCACCTAATCTTTCCTCGTTCTAACGCTAGGTACTAGTACAGTGCGAGCATAGCCCCGATTGGGGCTAGGTGGCACTATGTGTCCTAATCTCCAATTTTGAAAAAACTCGTGATAGTGTAATTAAGCGTTGAATGTTTGACTTCCAGATGGCGTTGGTTGAGGAGTCCGGCGCGGGTGCGGCATCCGAAGACCCGGAAGCCCTGCTCAACGAGTGGCTGGGAGAGCTCACAGTTCTTACAGCGGTAAGCCAACATTTGACTATCCACCATCTTTATCGCCATCTACCATTTTAAGGTAGGTACCTATACCTTATAGGAATTGCAACAAACACGAGGCCGTCTTCATTACGGTTTCGTTGACAACACAGTTTACGTGTGACAAACGCGATTAGTAGATAATTAATGTACCAACATAACAATCAGCGCATTGGTAAAACTTCATCATTCGTGTCGATTTGGCTAAACCACTTTCGTTCGTTTTTTTTTTTTTTAATAGTCGTTGGTTTGGTGCATAATGTCTCACAGTGTGCTGGAGTAAGGACTAGAAGGGCATTTTAGCACATTTAACAAAACGAGAAGTGTGTCAGGCAACATAATGTTTGAAATATTAAAACGTAACAAATAAGAAACTACAGAAAAACTAGAACATTGTTCGAATTGATATTGATACACATAGAGCTAAAATAAAACAGTTTCGTATTTCAATTTTTTATATAGGTTGCCAGTTTGTGGCCGTAAGGCATACAGGTGTTAGTATGTATTTCACCGACAACAATAGGTACCAAAATCTTGCAGCAGAAATATTTGTAGATATTATGGTATTTCTTAGGACGAGCCTTTTCACAAGGAGCTCTCTAGTTCCAATACCAGTCCCATCTGTTGGGAGTTCCAGATTAATCAGGAAACGGTAGGCACCACGCAATTTCAGCGCGGTGGCGACGGAGATGCTTGTTAGATATTTTCTTTACCTTGGTCTGTAAAAATATCAAAGCTATTTGCGCATATCCGCTTTCAACAATCATCGCACATTGTTTATTCCTTTTTATCTGTTGACACAAATTGTCAACAGCTAAGTCCAACAATTAAGGTGATAAGTGAATTTTTTAACTTTTTGTATGGGCTGAGTCTGCCCAGATAAGACGGAAAAAGTGATAAAACTGCATTATCTTGAAAACAATAAAATTTTAAAAAAAAACTATCTGTAATTTACTTAGCTAGTATGATTATCTAATGAATTATATAAAAAACGAACTGTTTAGCTATTCATAGTTTTGATTAAAAACGAAACTAGTGAACAACGATAACTTATGGATATAATCTAGATAAATTAAAGACAGAAACACGATTGGTGAAACTTTTCTCGATATATTTATTTTCCAAAGTAGGCTCTTCAAAAACATTAGTTTCGTTTTTAATCAAAACTATGAATAGCTAA
The DNA here is from genome assembly GCA_912999785.1 of Hydriomena furcata. Taxonomy (NCBI): domain Eukaryota; kingdom Metazoa; phylum Arthropoda; class Insecta; order Lepidoptera; family Geometridae; genus Hydriomena; species Hydriomena furcata. Next base: position 11,868,017 of record OU538821.1, read on the forward strand.
ACTTCTTAATATATAACTATAAAGCCATTATTTATAGTTATTATATTCACAGATGATGTATTTCTGTTGCCGCTATAACAACAAATACTAAAAACAGAATAAAATAAATATTTAAATGAGGCTCCTATACAACAAACGTGTTTTTTTTTGCCATTTGTTATAGATAATGGTACGGAACCCTTCGTGCGCGAGTCCGACTCGCACTTGGCCGGTTTTTTGTTATATAGGCACACACACAGCCATCGCTGTGATGATTTCCTGCAAATATATTGTACGTAGTACGCGTCAACATGTATCATGCATCGATACATGTTGACACGTACTACAGACAGAGCCATGGAGCTCGGCATTGGACTATTCTGAAGCGAAACGCAACGATAGCGCGTTCTAGAAATTTACCAGATTTACTAGCGACATCTAGTTGTGTTTTTGGAATTAAAGTATTAACCCCTTCTGTTACTTCGCTTCAGTATCACAACCTTAAATGTTGTTTAGCGTGTGTAATGTGCAGTGTAGTGCAATTAAGATACATAGAATGCTTATCATTCAGTAGTCAAAACTTATGTCACTCACATTTTATTGGTAAATTAAATTACGAGTACCGAGTGACGTTAGTAGGTTCCATCTTTTTGGTCGAATGCGTTGCTATGACAACTGAATGTTTTCAGTCTGAGATGTCAGATTTTTTGCACGCCAGCGACATCTATACCCACATCATCCCCTATGCGTTTTTTATCATTTTGGGGATGATTTCAGATTATAATTATCCGTTCAGTATTGTCTGCACTAACAACACTTCAGTTAAACATGTTTTCGCATCCAGATTGTTTATGTTCTTAGGGTCATACTTGTAGATAGATAATTTGCGATTGAGATAACAGACTCAATCGCAAATTATCTATCTAGACAATGAATTACACTAATTGTAAAAAAACCTCTACAGAATTCCCTAAACAATTGAGTTGAGATGTTGTTGTATTCTTCGAAAGCTTATTTATTATACATGATTTAGTGAATGATAATATTCATAACTATACATAGTATAAAGCAAAGTCGCTTCCCGCTTCCCGCGTATGTATGTATGTATGTTTGCTTATATCTTTAAAACTACACAACGGATTTTGATGCGGTTTTAGATAGAGTGATTCAGGAGGAAGGTTTATATGTATAATACATGCATAATATAGTAGAGAAACACTGATAATTTTAGAGGTTTCTAATGTGATGTCGTAAATAAACACATTTTTTTGCGCTTACATTGCAAATGCTGGCTGAACCCCACGAGATATATCAAAATAATGTACTACAGTATTGTACACCTTAAAAACGTCTACAAAAAAGTCCACGATGGTATTAGAAATGTCTTACGCACAGCGAAGCGGGCTCGGGTCAGCTAGTAATGTATTAAAACAAAAAATAAGGATGTTTAAAGGCTGAGTGATGCAGCATCACGGTAAGAGCACGTGTGGCTTGCAGCCGGCGCGGGCGTAGGCAGGTGTTCATGCCATATGGCTATTTTATCAAGATTTGGTATCGAATGGTGTGCCTCAAGCAATTTATCGGTGATACGCACGCAACTCGATTTTCAACAGACCTTTTGTTGTTAACAAAATTGCAAAACCACTCCACAATTCAACCCAAAAATAATACCTATCTACTTGGTGCAAATATATTCAGACTCCGAAGGAAACCGGTAGTTGATTTTATAAATATAAATAACATTTTAAGATAAAAGGTAAATAATTATGTACTGTGAATACATAATGGAATCTGATATAAAGTGTGCCATAAGAAGTCAACCACGTTATATCACAAATATTATAGAAAAAAAAAAGCATGATCACGACTATAATCCCAGACATCCTCTCAGATCTCTATGCTATATATCTCAATATCTATCTTTGAAGGAGTCTTTAAGATATAATGTTTATTGCACAAATAAGTGTTACAGATATAGTGAACATAATGGCGGACCTGAATGACATTAACAAAACGAGCTTAAGGCGGTTAATTTACCGGTAATTATCGTGTGCCACAATAGCACCGCGGCAACGAGTAGGTGTATTGTTAGTGCGGTGCCATTATCGTACTGGTATAATTCAAAGCTCATTTTCTTTAGACAGCACTCAGCCAGAGGTAGTCTGAACAGTGATTATCGGGCACGAATGGTTTGGGATCAACAAAGTATGTTGCACATCTGTCGAGTCGATCTCAGGCAGGTGTTTCTTCGCACCACCTGTTTCCCTTTTTTTGTCCATCACTTTTGAGGCAGCGAAGGTTTACCTACCTACTGTCGGTAAGTTTATTTAATAATAATTAGAAGGCCCTCTTAAGTCTGATATTTCTTATGATTTGGAATCGCAACACGTGCATCTGTACATCTGTCGGTTACAAAACTTACCTCACTTTTAATTAGACTGGATTTAGTGTTACACCTAAAAGTATTTTTATTTGGTGGTTTTCTTACCCCTAAAACCGAATTATGACCATTTTGTTTTACATTGACTAGTGTTCTCAATCGCAGACTAAACAAAGCAGTGTCGTCAGTTAGTGAGATCCCGACATTGAACAATCGATTGGATGCCCATACATCGCACTTTGTCTGTCCATCATTCAAGTTTTTCAATACGAATGGTTCGTCTCAGAGGTACTCGTAATGTGTTGAACGTGTTTGTTTTACTTTTTAGCATTCTGGAATGAATGCAGGATGCTCTAACAATGGCGAGCAGGTAAACGGGGCGAAATGGGGATTAAAAATAATACTAGTTGTCCTAATTCCCGCGATAGCCTTTATGGTACAAATTAACTAGAGCAAAGTGGGTATTTTCTTTTATTCATAACACTAGCTGACCCGTGCCCGCTTCGCTGGTTGATAGATAGTTTCACATCTGGTATTCCAATCTTCAAAATAAATTATAGTCTATATGTTGCCGAGGACTAATAACTACATAACAAAAAAAGTTTTATCAAAATCCGTCCAGTAGTTTTTGCGTGAAAGTCGGACCACAGACAGACAGACAGACAAAAATTTCAAAATGTTATTTTTTGGCTTGTGTTACTTGTATAAAGGCCCTTAGGAGTATTTTTGTTAGTTTTTATTCAATGTACAGAATTGAACTCTTCTACAGTTTTATTATATGCATAGATGTATAGATTATTAGTACCTAAATACCACAACACTTACAATTCGCAGCAGAATCAGTTGGCTGTTCTCGTAGCTTAGTTCTCTGTCGCTACGTCTTAGAGAACGCTAGGTAGGTAGGTACCTACTACGCAAACATACCGTAGTACAAGTTCGTTCGAACCCGTGATCAAACTAGTGGTGTCGAATAGGAGTTCTGGAGTTCTAATTTATATTCGCTCGATGCAATCGCACGACATTCCTAGTTCGCGAACTCAGTTCGTACGAATGCACGATCAAACATATTGAATACTAAAAGCTCGTCTTCGTTCTAGCAAACTTATAAACCGAGATCAAACGTACGTTCAGTAGAGGTGTTGAATAGTCGCCTAATTGACGTTCACGTAATAAACGATACAAATCTTGTTATCGCGCGAACGTGCGATGGTCGCGTGATCGCATTCTATTGGCTTAGGACACACGCTTCTTGATATCGCGCGAACGTGCGATGATCGAATCGCGTATTTGATCGTACCGTGACCCTGACCGTACCAACACGCAAAAAATACCTCTGCTTAGATTACTATGATCACTACCGTTCTATCAATTCTATCAATGTAGCGTTAGGTCATGCCGCGCTACAGTTAGGCGACTGTAATTTCAGTAAGTTTATTTAACAACTAGCGATCCGCCCGGGCTTCGCACGGGTGCAATGCTGATAGGTACTAAATATACTACAGAATGTCATTATATAAAACGTTTTTTTTTCACAGCTTACATTAGATGATTTCTGTTTTTCTCGAACGTTCGAGTTACACGTGTTATTGTGAGTCAACCATAAAAGATAGACATATGCTGTCGTGGGATATTTTTTATATAATTTTAAGGAGAACATTTCCCTCATACATCATTTCTGTGTAGCTTTAACTATTAAAGTTGCACACGCGACGGAAGCTTAAAAAATGGAGTAACTTCTCCCGTTTTCCCAACATTTCCTTTTACTGCTCTGCTCCTATTGATTGTAGAGTGATGAAAAGTATACTATAACCAGCTCAGGAGTATGAAAAATAATTGTACCAAGTTTCGTTAAAATCCGTCGAGTAGTTTTTGTTTCTATAACGGTTATACAGACAGACAGACAGACAGACAGACAGACAGACAGACAGACAGACAGACAGACAGACAAAAAAATTACTGATTGCATTTTTGGCATCAGTATCGAACCCTAATCACCCCCTGATAGTTATTTTGGAAATATATTTCATGTACAGAATTGACCTCTCTACAGATTTATTATAAGTATATAGATGACACGCATGAATTAGGATAATATGCAAATAAAACAAATTAATCTTACTTTACAAGTTTTTATTATAGGTACCTAGGCTAGATGTATTACCTACCTAGCAAAACAAAATAATCTTCGAGTAACGAGATAGACAGACGGACCTACGACGATGGCGAATGTATAGATAGGTAAGGGTTTCTTGTCGGACTTCGGAAGCCTATAAAGCTATGTATGATACGAGTAGTTATCGTATGCGGGTAGGGTGACGTGACTTCAACAACACAACTAAAATTAAATACTTACCTAAACAATGAGTTTCATTACCACGAACCATAATTAAATCTATGATTATGGTGTTGGAAGGAGCTGTCTCTAGTTACTTACAAACTAATGTTTTGTTTCAAAAAAATAATAAAACCAAAAAAATTGTGTCGGTGGTTTGTTCTACGATGGAAGAGTAAAACAAAAAAAAGTAGGTCATACCCACTCCGTGCAAAAAGTACAATCACGATCCCACAACCTGACTACTCTTGCAAAGCTTTTTTGGCCTGATGTTTTATGCAAGTTGTCTGACAGAGTTAATTTTGATGCTCTCACTCGGTAGAGTTAGTTCCAGAGCGATGTGATGCGGCATAATACGAGTACCTAGTAAATAGCAAATTTTAGGCAGTGAGTTTTAGATCTTCACTAGTGAGAAACTTTGGGTATCTACGTGTATCTAAGGGTTTTCTAAGCTTTTGGGTCAAAAGTAGGTGCGACAAGCCAAGCTTGGATACGGGCGCGCCACGCGCCGAACTTAAGTACAGGGGTTCTTTCAAAGTGAGGGGACTTTGACGCACACTAGCATAGAGCCGCCACTTCTCGTCAATCTGGAGGCAAACATCGTAGCGTAGCGGGGCGCACACACGTGCGCGTTTCACAATACACAAGCTCTCCCCCCTGCCCTGCGTGGCCTGCCTCCTGCCTGTGACCGCCGGCTTCGCGTTCATGGCTCATTTTGTAATACAACTCACTTCACTTTGCTCTACTCCGAGCCGACAAGTAGTTGTGGTCGAGGCTGCGGAGGTTTAACGCGTTCTTAGCGTCGATACCATAATCGAAAGCGTCCTTTGTTGTGTTAGTGTATAGAATCAGTTTCCTGAAGGTTGTGCGCAATAACAAAGTTTTAGTTTAGTGAACGGACGAGGTCAATCACACTGTTTTGTTGCATCCGAGAATCCCGCGTTTGTAGCGCAGTCCCGCGCAGACTCCGAAAGCGGTGGAACTTTAAACTCGTTATCGTACCACAACTCACATCATGTGCACTTATGAATACAAGTAGAAGATTAAAATTCCAGTTTGTCAAATCCGGCTAGATGTTCACATGGCGTTTTTCGTGAGTGTCAATTGTCTATGAGAATGAAGAGTCAATTGAGTTAAGTAGAATGTGCAGCGTGTGGCGCCGGCCTTTTGGCACAGTTTGCTAATAGCGCGAAGTGCTGGTTTGAGCTGTGAGTCACTGGACATTGCAACTGAAATGTAAACGAAATAAATGATGGATGTACAACTCACAGAACCGAGTAAGTGGCAACGCGGAGGCTTTCTTTCTTCACTGAACAGGAGTTTTCGATTGAGTGGTGGAAAGTCCAAACTTGTTACAAATTCGCCCACGGAAACAAAAACTATGGAACTCAATCTGGATACATCGGCAATGGTACGTACCCGAAAAATTATAAAGACGCACAAGTTTTAGTCACTTTATTATTTACTTACCAAAATATGCGTATTATCTGGTCTTTTTCAAACTACTTTTCACGGTATAGGTATTTATATTTATCTATATAGGTACCTACGTTTATAAGCGCATCACTTGAGAACTTTGCTTAGTTATTATGATCATAATAGTCATAATAAGGTTTTAAGGGAAAGAGCGAATATTAAAAATGATACGGGCAATTTTGAAATTACGAAAAAAATAAAAGTGCATTTATAGGATTATTGAAATTTAGGCAAGATAACGTCTGTCGGATAAGTTAGATAATTATTATTTTAAACTAGTATTTATCGCATTATTACCGTTTTTTTACAATCGTGATTGCAGTAAGTCTTCCTGACGATTACTGTAATTATAATTGTAACACAATCAAAACGTCGGAATAAATAAAAAGGCAATTAATTTATTAATTAATTATTATACATAGGAAAAACAACTAAATGAGATTTAAGAAGTAAGTCTACCGTAGGTTAGGTTTACCTACTTATATTTTTATCAATGTGTAGTCTCTACCTACATAATGTGAATCATATGTGTTGTTTGTTACTGGTCAAAATTATTTTCGTAGGTTTAAAAGTAACATTTACTTACCTACTTAATGTAGGCACTTACTCATTATTTTATTTATTCAATGGTCTCGAAACATTTTTATCAATCTTGGTACATTTTAAAAAGTTTTTGTACTTTTTAACCGACGAAAAATGGAGGAGGTCCATAAGTCGACGAGTATATAATATATATATTTTTTTTATTTATTTGAATATTTTGAATATTTTACCTTTCTATTGTGTAGAGAATAGTTCCAAGTTGATCCCATTTAAATTATATTAATGTAGGACTAAAAGTTACTTCATAGAACTTAAAAACTAGTATTGTCCCTTGACTTTTCGATTGGTCGAAACATTTTCGTCGGTTTTTATTTTTTATTTTTCTTATGAATATATTATTTATTATAATTTTTTTATGGATAAGACGGAGAATATGGGCATTCCACGTGAAGCGGACAAGCAAAAAAAAAATTAAGATCGTGGATTTTGTTTATATTCTGGTCAATTACACTTATAGCAGACATATATGTTCACACAATATTTTTTTCGTGTGATGCCTATTTGCTGAGTTATGGGCTTATAAAGAATTGAAATTTTTTGAGAAGAGTCATTTTAGACCGTTATATTGTCGAAGTTTTCATACGGATCCCTAACGTTTTTGAAAATATTCTATAGCCTATGGTAATCACGGATGATGTAGGATTCTAATGGTAAAATAATTATTCAAATCGGTCCAGTAGTTTCGGAGCCTATTCGATGCAAGTAAACAAACAATCAAATCTTTCCTCTTTATAATATTATTATATTATATTATATTATATTAATATAGAAATAGGTATACTGTTTGTCTACTAGATTATTTAAACATAATCTGTTGAAAATATTTTTGATTGATAACTTTATGTATGTAGTAAAGTTTGACTAATCGTGTTTCTGTTTTTAATTTGGACGATTAAAACCCTAAAGTTTTCTATGCCCCAAAATCAAAGCTCTACTACCTTATGTAAAACTTAATAAAATCATGATCAAATGACAAAAAAATAAACACTCCAAGTTCATTGTAACAATGACAATGTATCATAATCCTATGTAAATTATGTTTTGGATTCTCAGCTTGAATGGTTAATTAATTCCTAGCATGTAGATATTATCATAATATATGTATACAGTAACGTACGCATATCATATCTATCTATGTTATTGTTGGTATTGAATATGTTAATTGTAATTAATAAATACTTCGAAAAATATTTTATAAATTGTAGCTAGATTTAAAGCTAGTACGTAATACCGACATAAAGTTACACGTAGTCTACACTAGACTTCTTGATAGATACATACAGGTAGTTAAGTAAAAATATTGAAACCACACTCAAAAAAGAATTATACCTACTCGAAATTATCTTAATATTAATTTACTGGATTTGGACCACTTCCAAATTCGACTAAACAATACATGTTCATGAAATAAATACATAGCCGCCGAATTGCTAATCTCCTAGTTATTTAAGTCTGTTAAAAAGTTGTATTTTCAAAGTGAAAACCTACGTCAGGATTAAACATTTCAACTTCCTTTTAAATACGACTAATTATAATAAGTCCCGGTTCAAACGCAGGATTTCCGGTGAAATAACAGGCACGTGAGACATAAGGTACTCGGGTACCATTTTACATGTCAGGAAGCGGCGCAAGCGCAATTCAATAAAGTTTCAAAAGCTTATTTATATTGAGTCAATCTTCCTACCCACCTATTAGAAAGGTGAATGAGATGTCATTAAAATATGTTTAATTAATGTGGTTTTATCACGCCATAACGGCAAAAGGCGTATTGCCTTATCCAGGACGGAATAAGGCAATAAGCTCTTGATCCATATATTTTATATACTTACCAGCGAATCACGATAATACAACCCATGCACCTTCTCAATTTTATGCAGATCAGATAAATAGTTCGACAGTTATGTAGCATACATGCAAATGCGGATTCGTTTAGGTTGATGTAGAAAACTTCGACGACTAATTTCAATTCTAATTCTCTCGCAAAACAACTCACTTGACTTGATCACATTTTTTTGCTGTTGCACTCCTAAGGTAATGTTTATCTTTTCAGGGTCTCAATTCGTCAGGTGACGTCGCATCAGCTATGAGGCCGTTAGAAATAGTTGCTCCTCGCATCGATACCTATCGGTTCTCGATGGCCAACCTGGAAGAGACGCAGGACGCCGATCTAGATGCTATCCTAGGCGAACTCTGTGCTTTAGACTCTGAGTACGATGAAGAAATATCCAGGGTATCTGCAAGTGAGTGCTTTTTTACCATGGCGTTATTATTTGGACATGAGAACGTCTGTCGGGTTAATTCGTTTCTGATAAAAATGTAAAGGACGTAGTAAGTGCTATACGTAGATTACGTAAGTATAAGTACGACATCAACAATCCGATTCAAATTAATGGAGATAGAAGAAATATATTAGAATATAGAAGTGAAGGAATTTTCATGCTTATGTACCTTCTTATAAAGAAAAAGTATATGGAAAATGAAAAGACAAGATCAATTGGTATACAATACAAGAAAAAAACGTCCTAGTATTTAGTTACCTAGCTTTTATTTACACTGTGTCAGCAGATTATTTTCATCATCACAGCAGTAGACCTCTGGATTCTCTTGTCAGCGGCGGGCGCGCGGACTTTGTGTGCGGTTGGTTGGTCGCTTCAATGTTAATCGACATATGAGAGCTTATCCTAAATTATTATATAAACTGGATAATTATCTCACGAGTTCATGTGATCCTTGACATGTGAGAAACATAAAGTGTTGTGGCGTAATCGGGCTGCGGCGTGCTGGCGATCGGGATCGCCGCCCATGAAATATGATCCAACTGCGTATCTATATAAAAAATCATAAATGCTGTTTGTTGGTGCAAAATCACTTCAGAACGTCTGGAACGATTTGAATTTTTTTTGTAATAGTTTTATTTAAGCGTAATGTTTTTTTAGTAAAAGTAAAATTGAAAAAGTTGCTAGTAAAATTTTGTAAAAGTCCTTTATTTGTTTGAAATTATAAATTATTTTTTACAACAAAAATATGCAACATCTACATGTTGTGTCGACCCCTCGTGAAGTGGGATAAGGTCAAGAGAAAGAAAGATAACAATAACTTTTGTTACAGAAAGAGAAGGTTCGGCTGAAAGTCAAAGTCAAGAGAAAGAAGCAGGTGATGGTGTCTCCAGCATAGCACGTACAGACTCGCCTGACAACGATTCAGCTTTTAGCGATACTGTATGTATTATCTCAATTACAAATTACAAACTACTCATAAACTCGCAGTCTAATAACAAAATATTTACAGGTATCGATGCTTTCGAGTGAATCGTCTGCATCCAGCAGCACTAGTTCTAAATGCAAAGCTCTCAAACTAAACATACATCCAACTCAAAAGGTATTTGTCGGAACTTTAATGTACATATTGCTATTACTCATATTTAAGCTGTAATACATTGTTTAGGAAACTTCGTACTGTAACATAACACGTACTCCGCAGGATGCGAGTTTTCAACAAAAGGCAGACAAAATAAAGTTGGCGCTAGAGCGTATGCGTGAAGCCAACGTAAAAAAGCTTTTTATTAAAGCGTTCTCTATGGACGGCTCGTCCAAAAGCTTATTGGTGGACGAAAAAATGACATGCGGATATGTTACAAGACTGCTAGCTGATAAAAACCACGTGACCATGGAACCAAAGTGGGCGGTTGTAGAACACTTGCCTGATCTCCACATGGGTAAGGCTTTCATTATCATCTATATAACTCACTTTAGACAGTTCCAAGTATGAGTGTGATTAAGATGTTGATAACTGATATTGTTTTTACAGAACGTGTTTACGAGGACCATGAAATGCTAGTCGACAATTTAATGCTCTGGACAAGAGAATCCAAAAATAAAATCTTTTTTGCTGAGAGGCCAGATAAAATTTCCTTATTCCAAACTCCCGAAAAGTATCTTCTTGCTGATGAAGAAAGAGGTAATTGTTTTTTTGATGATAACAATAACAATTTTGATAAGCTTGGTAATTTGAATAAATGATAATAAAAACATTAAATTTTCATTTTAGGGCGATCAAGTGAGCATGATGAGCACTCCCGACAAATGATTATAGAAGAATTTTTCACGCAAAACAGTGTACCTTCCACTATTTCATCAGTATCTGGTCATGCAGTGCCACCTATGGAGGGCCCACTCTATCTCAAAAACGATGCCAAAAAAGGATGGAAGAAAATCTACTGCGTATTGAGGCCGTCGGGTTAGTAATTATGCTGGCGCCGTGTGGCCACACTCTCTATTCTTGCCATGCGAAATGCCCATGCGAATGCACTTTAATCGCACTACCAATTTACTTTTACTGTATAAATGATACTTTAAAATGTTTTTATTTGTTCCCATTATAGGACTCTACTATTCGCCTAAAGATAAAGTGAAGACGTTGAAGGAGCTGGTTTGCTTGGCGACTTTTGATAATAACGAAGTATACATAGGATTGAATTGGAAGAAAAAGTACAAGTCACCCACTGACTTTTGCTTTGCTATAAAGCACCCGAGGCTTCAACAGCCTAAGAGTGTGAAGTTTATAAAATTTTTGTGTGCGGACGACCAAGCCACGCAAGAAAGATGGCTCACTGCTATGAGGATAGCCAAGGTACCAGCTTAACATTCCTACTTTCTCTTTATCTGGGGGCACGGCAGTGCCCCCGTCAAGTCAAGCAATAAAGCGGCACGGCTGTACCATCCTTTTCTCGAAGCAGTTCAGGCCATTTTCGACCCCCTATAACTTCGTTGTGGATAAAACTAGAAGCCTGAATTTTCAGTAATCAAGCAGTCACTATATAAAAACGGTATATTTCAAATTTCATTCAATTTGAACTAGTAGATTAAGAATTATAACTAGTCAAAGTTTCCTATTTTGTCACTCACTCACTCACTCACTGACTGACTGACCGATCATCAAAAGTTTAAGGCACTTATAGCAGACATAGAAGCTTCAAATTTGAAACACAATTAGTGTTTGGTGTAAAAATCCTAAAAAAACCTGCCAAGTGCAAGTCGTACTCGCGTACGTCGAGTTCCGTACCATTATCTATAAATCACGTTTGTTGTATGGGAGCCCCTCTTAAATATTTATTTTATTCTGTTTTTAGTATTTGTTGTTATAGTGGCAACAGAAATACATCATCTGTGAAAATTTCAACTGTCTAGCTATCGTGGTTCATGAGATACAGCCCTATGATAGACAGACGGACAGACAGACCGACAGACAGACAGACGGACAGACGTACAGATGGACGAACGGACAGTGGAGTATTAGTAACAGGGTTCCGTTTTTACTCTTTAGGTACGGAACCCTAAAAAGTTGGGCTATCTACAAAAATAAATGAGATGCCATCAAAAACATAACTTGTAAAAAAAAGCCAAGTCTCGCAACGCAACTCAGTTCTTCTACCGTAAAAAGTTGTGAGATCCATGTAATACCAAGTCGGTTAATTTATTCAGTCCCTACTTTAAGGGTCCTTCTGACTTATGTTATTACGTAATTAGCTAACCTTTACGTAATAACTTAAGACAGAAGGACCCTTAAAGTAGGGACTGAATAAATTAACCGACTTGGTATTACATGGATCTCACAACTTGGCTTTTTTTACAAGTTATGTTTTTGATGGCATTTGTATTACAGTGATCACAACTGTAATACCCAAGTACGGCAGACATCTTCTGAAATTTTTAGGCGCAAAGATTTTTAATTACTTCTAAAGAGTCGGATTCGGAGGCACGTTCAAACATTATATTTGACACATGCATTATTTCGCCAGGTGGTTGATAGTACAACTATCCCCGTATCGAAGGGGAGCTTGTAAGTTCAAATCCCATCTGTTCAATCAAGCTTAGGATCTTATAAAATCTTTATTTCTCTATATTGTTATAATTTCTGAAAGATATTCTGATTGTTCTTGTTTATAGCATGGGAAGCAACTGCAAGAGAACCATCGAGCGTTGGTAGAGGAACTGACACAAGAAGACCTTGATCATCTTGCCCACGCTCGCTCTTGTTCGGTTTGTATACTTTCTTAGATTCTAATATTTATAGAACAATTCAGGTATAGTTTTGCAAAGCACCTACAATACATTATTTCGAAAAGTCGTCATCTGTTTTCCATACAATCAGTTGACATGTTTTTTTTTTTTTTTTTTTTTAAAGGCTGTTGGTTGTGGTATATTACAATAAATACTATAATATACTTTTACAGATTACATCGATCCCTACGAAAACGAACATCATCAATACTGTTGGCACTATTATTATGCCAGTGCAGGCTACTTCGTTCAACGTCAGTGTTGCCAACTCAGATATTAGTAGTGGCAGGTCAGTATCCAAATAATCTGAAATTGCATGATTTTGTTTGTGCATTATGGGGGCTACTGTAAATTAACTAGGGAAAATAATATTCTTTTTTAAATAATTAAGTTAGTAAGAAGATAAGTGATACAATTAAAGAATAGAATCTTTTCCACTTTGCTACAGAATTTGAAATAATAACAATAAAGCAGTTGTTGGAGTCGGTAGCCCTCATCCAGCATAATCCTGCGTGCTAGCTGCTTGCTGCTGCGATGTTAAGCATTTACCTTACAATGATTCGAACATTACTTTTGAAAGTTTTCCGATATTGGTAGCGATTATTTTGTGTTCATGCTAAAAAAATAAGAAAATCAAAATTTCACTTCAGTCGACACATTTTTATATGCTGATTAAATTTACGTTAAAAGACGTAAAAAAACCGATAAATTACTTAAACTAGCCTTTTTAAAACTGTTATCCTTAAGTTACGGGAATTTAGACTTTACGTGAAGGAATAAGAGCGATCGTTTTTAAAGAAAATCTTAGGTTTAGCATGGACACAACAGAAACGCCACCACTGTATGCTACGGAATTCTACGGTATTTTCTTATTTTGCCCATTCTGTTCAGCGTATAAGATCTTACCGAAGCACTGTTACTTGTAAAATTGCAAATGATTTTCTGATTTTATTTTACTGAGGGCTGATTTTTCAATCTTCAGATATGTGCTAATGATGATAAACGTTATGTCAAATTTATTATCAAATTTTACAGCATTTTCATCATCATTCATCATTCAGCATATATTTTAAACAGCATTTATTTGAGTTTTTAAAAATTAACCTTTTATAAATAGCTGGGAATGTTTGTTATACAACAATTAATGAATTAGGTATATATATGTACTTAAAATACTACAATTTGTTAAATTTAACAGACACTCACGCGCGTCGTCGTCGAGCTCGAGCGGATGTCTCTCCGATGGGGGCACCGCCTCCGAAAGTGCCTTCGACTGCGAATTTCCTATGGGTAATTACTTTTTGCTCAAACTAAATGGTGATTCGTCAGTCCTATTATCAAACAGATAAGCATCCACCTAAGATGAACGGTTTGATTAGTTTTTCAATTAAGGGGCTGCCAGTCGACGGTTGCTCTTTTTCGGAACGAAAAAAGTAATACTTCTGAACAAGCCACATCTCCTATTTTTATAAGTATATTACTTCAGGTTCCTACCTAGATTTCTATTAAGCTGAAAACATAATAGCAGAAACTTTTCACTATAAAAATATTATTTCAAAATGATACGTTTTAGAATTTATGATCGAAATATTTTATATACCTACTATTAAAATCAACTTGTGATTTATTGTTAAAGATAGGTAATATGTAGATCTAGATTTCTATTAGGATAGATTTTTGATAAGTAATTATACATAATTTATATCATTAATTTATTCGAAAAGCTAAGGCGGTCCACGCGCGGACGTGTGTTTGTCATCATTGCAGCGGTCGGTAGGATTATTTATCAAAGTGATTAAAGATGGGTACATCTTTATTCCCATATACTATACATTATAAAATAGGAGATGTGGCTTGTTCACAAGTATTTCTTTTTTCGTTTCGAACAAAAATAATCGTCGACTGGCAGCGTCTTAAACTCGTATCTTATCTTGTACATATTCCTGCTTTTCTCGCAATTTAATAGCTGGTTTTGTTTTAAATTTCAGGTACGATCAAACGTAAGCCATCAATGAAGCCAAATATTCCTTTGACGTGGATGACGCGTCAGCTGAAGGAGATGGTAGAGAAAGACGGCGAGGGCCCCGAGGGCCCGGGGGGGGACTCTGGCACTCTGACGCGCCGCCCCCGTGTCGTGCGCGATGACTCCACGCTCAAGAGACATCACACCTCAGGTAAGCCACTATTGAACAGGTACCTAGATAAATAAAAATAAAACTCGTCTGACGCTGTACTAGTGCTTTCTCATTCGCCTTTCGATATCTATTGAACCTCTGCTCTGAAATCTTGTTTTGTTCAATCAATAGTTGACACTAAGATATTTGCTCGATTGATCGATAATCTAGAATAATAATATTAAAAGTCCTTTTTTTTTCATTTAAGCCGCAATTTTCAAATTGTAATCCACATAACGTTGTTTACAGATTGTTCCACCAACTCGGCGCACGGCAGTCCAAGCACGAGCCGCCTCAGCAACGCTGGCAGCCCAGGCCTTGGCGCACCCCCCTCTCCCTCGTATGGCCTCTATGAGACGATCTCCCGCGAACCATCGTTTCGGAGCAGCAGCGACAGCGGCAGCGGCAGCGGCTTGTATGGATACTCCACCATATACGACACCATCCAGCGCGGGCCGAGTCAAACATGCGCTGGACGCGCAGGAGAAGACACACTGCCTCCGCCACCGCCTGCCGAGGACGTCACCGACGGCATGTTCAGCTCAACGCTGAGCTTGGACTCACTGCCGCCACCGCCGCCTCCACTCGAAGAGCTCGAGGAGTTGTCTGGCTCGCAATTAAGCCTGCCGCCCCCACCACCCCCTCATGCCCTAGAGGCGCCTGCAGGCCGCGTTCATGACATCGTTAACCAGCTGACGGCGCACCAGCTGGAGCAAGTGGCGCGCGCACCGCCCACGCCCGCCGCTGCACCTGCTCTGCACCCGTTTCCACGCCAGCCTTCGCTCGACAGCGTCGTCTCGGAAGCCTCCAGGACATCCTCCCTGCACTCTGACAAAAGCCTATACGGGCAGCAGAACGTGGCATACGGTGCATGCCTTGTCGAGCTCCAGACAAAGAAGCTAAGCAATGGCAGCCCTTCGGGCCCGAGAAAACTCGGCCAGGAAAGCACGAAGGAGCGCACCGGTTCGATCAAAAAGGTTAATTTCGCTGACGATCTTCCGACTTGCTCCTCCGAGAAGAAGCACAAAAAGATCTCGTTCAACCTGGCAGAGGCAGCGCCGCCTTCGCCGCGCAAGCCGCCACCGCCCAAGCGCAACGAGAGCACGCGCCTCTCCTCCCCGAAGAAGCTGGTTGACTCAAACAGCAACCCGCCCAAGGACTTCCTGAAAGACTTGCAGCGCGTGATGCGGAAGAAGTGGCAGGTTGCGCAGAAGTGCAAGCTTGAGCCGGCCACGACGCCACACGAGGTGCTCGGCTTCCGTGAATACCCGCTCTCGGAGGACTACAAGGAAGCGAGCGTGTCCATGTGGGTGCAGGAGCACTATGGCAGTGGCGGAGCGCTGGAAGACCCCTTCTACGAGAACGTGTTCGTGCGCGATGGCGCCGTGCCACGCCGTGAGGAGCCCAAACCCGTCAAGAAGCGGCCACCGCCCGCGCCTCCGCGCCGCAGCGACTCGACGCACCTCTCCACTAACCCGCTACCGCATGCGCACGCGCACCCGCAACCGACCGTCTGAGAGGAGGCCCGGCCCCTGGGGCCGCGTATAGTTATTCATAATTCTTGGGCACGAATTTTGTGCTGTGATTGGAACACTTGCAAGAAAAATAAGCGATATAATCGATCGGTTTTCGAAGTTTAGTCAGTTTGCAAAAATTATGTATTCCCCGCTGCATAGATGCGTTTTATTTCAAAGTACGACTAGGTAAGTGTCGAGTAGAAAAATATTTAGAAAACTAATTTGTGTTACTGCGAGGTTAGACTGAAGTGTGTGTACTGTGTAAAATTAGTAAAACATTTCCAGTTATTATAGAGCCAGAAGAAAGGCGTAATAAAAGGAAACGTGATGTATTGTATATGGTACTACAGTGAAGTGATAAAAGGGAATCGTAACTGAAGTGAGTGAATTGACTAGTGAATGACCAATTTTAAACTTGTTATCGTTATCTTGGACATATAAAAACAATAAATATAACATTAATCTTAGTGGCGGTGCTATTTGAAAAGGTATTTAATATACTATGAAATGTTTGGGTTTTTACAAGTTCACTTGTGATCGAACAAAGGCCTCAGAGCTTTGGCCTTTTGCTTAATTGCACAACTAGCAGTCGAAGCAGCAAATGCATCGTTTTACCAGTGGATTTGCAAAATGTATTAAGCCTGTTGGAGTTTTGTCAACTTTATTATTATGTTCCTGTTTTAAAAAGTGATGCGGTTTTTATTTAAATGAGCGCCTTTAAAACTGTTTTACTACAATTATACAAGTCCTGTTCAACCATCTATAGATAAGATTCCAGCAACGGTAGCAAAATTATACCTAATAGAAGTGATTATTCAGCTTAACTTGTCTACAGATAGTTGTAGAGGCGCTAATAAAAAAGAATGTATGTAGGCACATTGTATATTGATAGTCTATGTTAGGAAGCAATAGTCGTTTTTTGCAAACTCGAAGCTGCGCATCAGCATTTCGAACATGTTGAGTAAGTTCAGTGCATTTTGTTATTATGACTGTTAATAGCCAGGATTAATGAAATGCTGATAGTATAGTCAGTCGCATGCAACAATCGGGATTGCACTCCATAGGTTAAAAACTTGACGTGTTCGGTTTATGTCAGAATGTGATGTCCATTTTAACCAACCCATTGGTACGTGAATGTTACAATGAGCATTAGGGTGGCCCAAAATATTAACCACTATAAGTGAGTAGGTTCTAGAATTGTATCTACTATTTGTCTAGAAATAATTCATATTTAAATTGTGTAGGTATATTCCAATTAACTTAGATTTCATACATACCTACTAAATAATCTGGTAGGTAAAAACTTATACATAGTACGTATGTACTTGTATATTTATAAATTTCATCGGCCAAGGACGAATTCGGACTCAGTTAAAATCTATGTCTAATTTTAATCACAGCCGCAAAGCTAGGTTTTGTTTAAGAGACTAGCTTCTGTCTGCTGCTTCGCTTGTGTGGTACCTGGATAAAATGTATCCTAGTATGTTATTCCAGGACATAGGCTATGTATATTCAAGTTTCATCGAAATCCGTTTTGTCGTTTGAGCGTTATTGAGGCACAAACATACAAACATGTGATAATTCTCATTCGCTCGCATTGGCCGTCGAAATGATGCTGAACCGGAACAGGACCGGTTACCCTGACCATCATCACGTCAAAAATATAATAATCCAAACGAAAGTTAACTATTTAATTCGTTGTTAGTGCCATCAGTACTTTTTTATATATAATAAATCTATTCGTTTTTACGCGGATTAAAGGCAATAATTGGAACTTATAACGTAATACATAACTCCAATGTGTGTCGTCGATCTCAGAACCGCAGTTGTTATGGGGCAGTGATTCTGTCTTGTTTTATATTCTGGCAGTTATAATATAGATAGTGGTCATAATTGCAATGTAATTTTCGTAACACTAAACACTACAATAATGACACATTTTTATATTCCCGCTAGCCTCTACACCGTGTTTTGATCGAGCTGTGTCTCGGAGGCGGTGACGTGGGTAACAATTAGATATTTTACCAAAATATCTAGATATTTTACCGATCTATCTAGAAAATATCAGACATAATCTTACACTAAATAGTAATAGAATGTAGACAGTGTTTTAATGCTTAGACAAATATGGTAGTCTTTTATAGATCGATTGAAGAGTAATCGAAATCCTGAAAAAACCAATTCAGGAGACAGACCAACTCATATCTTCACACATGACCACTACCGATGATATTGCATTTGATTCAGAAAGGCTTATTTTTCATTTACATTAGAGTAGCTAATTTTACTAATAAAATATACATGTAGATAGTTAAGCTTTAAATACCTGATTAGTTATAATCAAATCTGGCAAAGAATACTAGAAAAGCACGTACTTCCATGTAGTACATAACATTACATAGGTAGGTACGCGTAGGTACTACATACACAATCCATAACTAGTTGTATATTTTACTGTAATGATTATGATTATGGATATACATAATGAAGAAGATTTAGTAAATTCAGAAGTTGGTAACGCCGACGAGGCACATGGCTTAGTAAGCGTTATTTTATCTAGTTTAGGTTGTAGATATCTAATAGCTGATCCGCCACAGCTTCAACCGGCTCCAATTTACTGGAAAATGCGACCGGTATTTTTAAGATTTTCTCATTAAAACTTTTTCTAATATTTTTACCTTCTGATTCTTAAAAAATCACATCTGAAGAATCGAACGCCTGCTTCCAAAAGGGAGTGTATATGCCAAATCTAAAACATCTAGGCCATGAGGTCCTGATTTAGTAAAAATAGCTTCGCCTTTATCTCATAACCCAGATATAGATGCCGACCGCATTCGTAGATACGTACAAAAACACATAGTTTACAGGTAGGTAAATTATTGTATTCGGTCTATTCAACATACATTATTATATGACATAGAACACTGTTTGATACACCATAATTACACAAAGTTACCATATTAGCTAGAAATGTAGTATATCTAGGTTCAACGAAAAAAATAAAAGATCAGCTTTGTTTTTCGATGGTCAACCTCTTCGATTAATGCCCTAAATAAGGCAATAAACATTCAAAGAAACAACGGAAATGGTTTTGGTATTACTTACCTACATACTTACATAGAGGCCGTCCATTAGGTAATCACGTACCTAATGTTTTTTTAGCATTTTTAACCCACCCCCCCCCCCCCCCACCCCTCCTCCCCTTGGTTATACGTGTGAGGTTTAAGACTACACCCCCTCCGCCCCACACAAAATCACGTGTATTTTTAGTACCTACAAATAATATTAAATTTTTTAGAATATTATTTTTAAATACAGGTATAAAGTACCTATAATCTAATTTTATTCTAGAAAATTATGGAGACCCCCCCCTTCCCCCTTGTGATATTTCGTGATTTTTGCCGAACCCCCCCCTTTCGAGGCTCACGTGATTATTGGACGGCACCATAGGTACTCACTTAGTAGTTTTTTGATATAAACAAAACCAAGAAATAAGTTGAGCGGGATTTTGACCATATTATATTACGGACCACATAATGGCTGAACTTAGCTTTCTATTCTGTGGTATGATATAGTTATTGACGTAAGTTTAAAAAGCCGGACAATAGGAACATAGGTACGTCATATTGCATTTTGTTATTTGTCTATTGTTAGGTATATTCCCCCGTGTTCATTGTTACTTTGATCTGCTCAAAATATAATTTTTCCAGGGCAAATGATAGTAATCGTTAAATTATATTTATTAATTCCTAAACGAGAATGTCTACTTTTAATTCCATCCAGTCATTATTTCAAAGACTGAACGTTTATTATTCGACTATGACAATAAATTTCGTCCAACAACTACGTGTCATATCTAATAAGTATCACATTTCAACAGCCTCCAACCAACTTCTTTGTATCCTATGGTAATGGTATGAAAATGGACCCATAAATATAATCTCATATCTCGAATAAGCTGGATAACCTCGTTTTGAGGATACCTAAAAGAACGTTGCAACAACATTTTATGTTTCTCTATTTGAAATACTCGAGTTTCTAGAGTCATTTCAAAATGGTAACCTTTGCACGATCGTTTAGTGGTGCAAAGTTTAAAAAAGCAGATAATACTTAGTTATTTACCACAGACATAAATATTATAAAACATTATATATTTATTTTAAATAGAAATACGGCTAATTACCACGTTTTTTCTTGTATTGCTGACGTTGATGATGAAGAGCATCTGAATGTCTCGAAACGTCAGCAATACAAAAAAAAAAGTGGTAATTAGCCGTATTTCTATTTAAAATGATTAACAACCACGATAGTTTTAATTTTATATTTTTATGTCTGTGCTATTTACATTTGTGTAAGTGGTTCTTATATTATCGCAAGTTACCTACTAATAATTATGTTTGAAATAATCTAACATTGGTTATGTACATAAACAAAAATATCTAAGTACCTTATATACCTAAACAGGTACATTTTCTCGTCATGATAATTATTATAAAACATTACGAAAACATATGGCATGCATTGTCTTATGTACATTTTAAAGTCCCTACGAAATAAGTAAAAAAAACCTTTTTTGTAATTTTTTTTATAAAACGCTTGTAGATAATGTTGTAAAATGTATCAAAATATAGATAGACTAGGTACACATACGTCAAATACCTTAAATGAAACTGATTTCGCCCGCATTCTTATTTATTTCCTACATCTCTAATAACTAGGATGCTGAGGGCTATATATATTTTATCATTTTGAAAAATATTGTATTTTATTGATTCTATCTCTTGTCTTGTTATCATACCCAAGTAAAAAAAATTGTTATTACAAGATAAATGTCACTTACCATTTCTATATAACGCATTTATTAGTTTAACATTAAATTGTACCTATTAATAAAAATTGTACAAAATAAACTATATTAATTCTTTGTATATTTTTTCAAATATAATGAAATTCCATTGAAATGTTTTTATTACTTTTTACTTTAAGCTTTCGTAGGTACTAAATCACTAGTGCTAAAGAACTGTCACGTATGGGATGTAATATTTGGACGTACCGTTGACTACCTCCGTTAGGGTCTGAACGCTTGGAGATCTGAGTGGATGTCAACTTTGTGAAGTGGGATTACAGTCGTGAAACTACATAATATTTATGTGAAAGCAATTAAAATGAAATATTGAGAGAATTTCTGATAATTATATACATAGGTATCACATAGGCTAGGTCATATTTTCATTAAAAAAACTAGCTATCCCGACCGAAGCTGTCCTGTCAAAGAACCTTCTCCTGATTATAACGAATACAACAAAAAATAATTAACAAAATCGGTCGCGTGATGCCGTAACCAAGGGAAATAGGGATTCATTAAGACTAGATGTCCCAACAGACGTTGTCCTGTCAAATTCATTTTTTTCCCATAAGAACCTTCTCCTGACATGACTTCTCCTGAATACAACAAAAAAAGAATTAACAAAATCGGTTCAGCCGTTTACGCGTGAGCGTGATGCTAAGACCAGAGGAAATAGGATTCATCTTAATATAGGTACCTATATAAATTACGCGTCACGTTGTTTGTCCGCGATGGACTCATAAACTACTTAACCGATTGTAATCAAACTTTGCACACCGTGTGATCCAACTTGAAAGATAGGATAGCTTACATCTCAATGTATAGTTGTAATATTATTTTGTTAGAAACTGTTGACACAGCAACGCGTGGCCGGGTCTGCTAGTTTTTATATACGAGTATATAAGAAGATAAAGATATCGAGGAATGCTTAGATACTATTTCAGAGCTAAGCTCGGACTCCAAAGTCTTTGCTTGGAATGACATCACAGTGATAATCAATTGACATTGATGAAATATGTAAGTATGACATCCCAGTGAATTGCACCAAATGCCACTACGAATTACCATATTTGTAAACAGTTTACACTTATTTTTGCTTCTTTATTTTATTGTTATACAGACGTACCTAAAAGAAGGTATAATCAAGTGCCTACTAAATAAATTACCTTATAGAAACAAATTGAATTCTATAATGAGTACGGAAGGTATAGTGTTTTTCCAGTAAAACTAATACCACTTATTTATTCGGAATAACAAGTTGGTGTAGGTAAGGACCAGTTCCTTACCTACACCAACTTGTTGTTATTCCGAAAGAAATGGTTATAAATAAATAAATATTGATGGACAATTCAAACAGCAATATAATCTCAAACTAAGCAATGTTTGTACTATGGAAACCAGATTACCTACTGATGAATACGTACTATATAATACCTTTACCACACCTAGCCAGACCTCATAACGCTCAAAAAACACTGCATTTTCTTTTGATGTAGATACCTAGTTCTATACTTTCTTAACCGGTAATATAAGAAGTGCACAAAATAAAAATACATTATATTATTGCATTAATACCTATTGGAAACTAGAGGAAACCATCGTAACTTCGTTTACATACAACAGACTTCATCAACCTCCGCTGCACCTTCCAAGGGGTTGAATAACAGGATTTTTTTTCTCAGTGCATCCTTCCTTTCACTGCAAAATGATTAGGTACACCCTCCAAATTTCGGGTTTCTAAGAACAAGTGTTTAGGCTGTGCGTCTATAGATCAGTCAGTCAGTAACGCAAAAGATTTACAATATTTCGTCGATATAGTCTCGTTGGTTCTCCGCAGACGACTGTAAATGTATCAGGATCAGTGGGCATCTCGAGGCAGTCAGGTGGATTCTGTGGCCTCGAGCTTACGAGCCCAGCGCTGGCTACTTGTCCCTCGGTGACTGGACCTCCGACCCTCACATCTGGCTGCAATACGTCGAGAGCAATGATGGCTTGGTGGCAGACGACGATGTGCTGTTGTAAGTTTGATTCACGTAGGGTCTAAACACACTATGCAGAAGATACGCAGCTGAAGTTCGGCGAAATTACGGCTGCAATGCTATTTGAATTATTACTAACGACACACTATGCCGAAATTATGTCGCGTTATAGTAATACAAATAGCAATTGCGCCGAACTTCAGCCGCGTATCTTCGGCATAGTGTGTTTAGACTCATACTCATGTTTTAAACGCTACGACATATCTTACTAATATACCTGGATAAAAATAAGCCCACGAATTTTACTGTTTTTGAACAGCTTTATCCAACTCTGTTTAGCCATTTAGATGTGATTGATCTACAAACATACCTACAATATTTCGTATTCAAAATACTTGTTTCCTTCGGGCTTCCCTTGCATTGTACCCGGATGAAATGTAGCAATATGTAATTTTAGGTCACAAATTATTTTGTAAGATAAGTACCAATTCCTCACGCTAGTTTCCTAAAGCTAGTACATAACATAATGTTTTGCAGGAGCACCGATACTCGCTACTGGTCAATTCACGATGTACAACGGTATTTCTTTGGAGATATGCATTGTGAAAAACTACTTTTCACATATCAGTACCCCAATTTGAGGATGCCCTCCTCTCTAGGCAGCTACTTTTGGCAAGCGAACACTGCACTAAAACTGCCCACAGCCCTCTATCAGAAAGAGTTTCATCGGTCCTTGGAAGTCACACTCAAGGTTCATTTATATTACAACAGTTATTGGACCACGTGAGCGAAGCCGGCGGACGCTAGTGTTTCATAAATCAAAGAAGAAAATGAAAAGTGGAAAAAGGTCTTTCGGATACCTCTAAGGGTGCCAGCTCCGGACTTCAGCTTGACACTATTTTTATGAAG
This sequence comes from Hydriomena furcata, assembly GCA_912999785.1. NCBI lineage: Eukaryota > Metazoa > Arthropoda > Insecta > Lepidoptera > Geometridae > Hydriomena > Hydriomena furcata. The sequence continues at coordinate 11,892,271 of OU538821.1, forward strand.
ATTCTGTGCATAAGCACAGAAGACCTTAAACCTTCGTCATTATAAGGTCTTCTGTAAAGCTCTAGATTTTGTACCACCACCACCACGACGTATTTTCTACGTGAACTACGCCGTAGAGGGTCTACGCCGTCTCATTAACAAACCATACAATTTTTTTCAGAAGTTAGAAGCAACACAAGCCCAAATGAGTCGACTTATGATTTCTGATCAACTAATCAAAATCGACCGCCTTGATGATTTCAAAAGAAAAACTTTTTTCCGTATCTTGTTGAACATTATGAGGTAATTAATCGTGCCACATGAAAACACGTAAATTATGCTTTAAAATCACGGACATACCTAGATCTGTCTGTGTTCGATATAAATAATTAAAATAGTACAGAATATTTACAAAATACATAAGAACCAGTTGAGCCATTAAAAGACCGTTGCAAACAGTCTATAGGATACCAGTAGGAAGCGTGCCCAAATACTGGCGGCATGCTGATCCGTTGTGCCAAATAGGAATCAGTAACAAAAGGTTGATACAAACCTACTAACAGTTTCCAGGATCGCCTACAGCTGGTATCGCTTGAGAACCTCTGCTGCAAGCGGCTCGAGGGTGTCAGTCTCATCCAGCAACTGGCCTGCTTTAACGCAGATACCCTCAAATACCTGTTCTTGTGGCGGTTTGTGCTGCCTAATGAGAATCCCCTGTTGATAAACTACTCTTACATAACTGGTATGTAATGTTTAGACGTGCCTCTGACCAGACATATTCCTTTAGACATCTTCAAGGTTCTTAGCGCCTGAAGATCTAAGATAATGTTTATTGTACTAAATTCGTGATCCTACTTCTATTTCTATTTAATATAAATACCCACGACAAAAGATATCCTAATGGTCAGGACTCAGGAGTTGGTTTGTACTGAGATAACTATATAGATACTTTTTAGAACCTAATTAATTAAACTACAGCCGTACGTACAGCCTAATACGGTCAAATTTTGACATTGACATAATTTATGGATATGGACATTAGATACCTATTTGACGTAAATAAGTAGTAGGCACCTAGGCACATTGACATATTGAATCAAAAACTGTTTATTAAAGTTTAAAAATTATAAAATCCAAAAAAACAGTATAACATCATATAACTCCAACAATATCAGAAATAAACCAATAATGGCAGATTTCCTCCCTATATTACTTCTGTGTCCCAGTATAAAGTTGTTCTGTATCCTGATACCCTGCGCCATGCTGTTTATTACGATGGGCGTTTACGTCGGGGGAGCTTTCTCACATTTCAATAACATCACTCACACCAAACTGAATAACTTTGTAAGGACCGTGTCGTTTTAAAGTACCTAAATATGGAAATTGACGGTATGGTTGAGGCGACGCCATAGATACGGTAGGCATGACTACCGCCTGAAGTTTATCAACAAATTAGTATAAGCCCAAGCTTTCTGCTTGCTTTTCGTCATGGCTACCGACGAAGAGAAATCCCGCATTGCGAAGCTTTTGCAAGGTTTGGAAGTTCCTGAGACTAAGTTAACAGAACGGTGCTCGGATTTGATCAAGGACTTTCATCAAAAGTTCGATAGAGAGGTCGAAGAAGAAGCACAAGACAACTTGATGGAAGAAATACACGAGAATCCTTACCGGGTAGACAGACAACTTTTAGAAGATAACGAAAGAAAATTGCGGGAATTGCTGGCTGATTGCAAAAGGTTTGCTCCCATACCCATAGTCCTACCTCCAAATTGTTGAAGTTTCAAATAATCAAATAATATTGTCATTTTGCAGAGCTAAAAAGGAATGCACAGACGATGTGACCAAAGCCATTTCAGATCCTAAGCGCCCGTGGAGGACTAATTCCAACAAAGAAAAGTTGGTTCGTATCGATTGTGAGCTTAAACAGCATCTCGATAGAGCCTCGTCCTTAATTACTCCAATGGGAGATAAGGAAATGCAGGATCTGGTGAATAGATGTCATGCGGAGACACTAGTCGCTCCTCATGTGTCGGGAGATCGGCTTAGGGACACGGTAGATGCTGCAAAGAAAAGCTTATCTAATTTTCAGTATCGCAATGTGGAAAATACTACAGCAACTGACATTTTACCCGAAGCTCATGAACTAAAAGCAAAGGGCCCTGAAATAGTTTCTTAGATTTAATTTGTTGCATAAACCTTAGAAGCAATTATATTTTATTAATTTTGTGATAATATTGTGTTTTGTAATAAATATTTTCTTCGTAAGACGAAGAAAATATTTTCGAAGTTTTGGTTTTTTGAAACTGGAGTTTTTTTACAAATCCTCTTTTATTATGTGTTGATAAAAAAAATGTAGCAGAAATGTGGAGTGTGCAGAAGGTATACGCACATAATGATAAATATATTAAATATTAGTGCAATATCCAGTGGTGGATTTATAGTAGGGGCAGTCGGGGCTAGTGCCCAAGGCGGCAAATTTTCTAGGGCGGCAAAATTTGGAAAGTGAGATAAAAATACAATATATAATTAACTAATTCTTTTAAATAAACATTTTATCTTTCAAGAAATATAATTCAAATATTATGTATCACATTAAAATTTTGTATACTTATTATAATATAGGAAATTTAAGTAAAAACTATTCAAATAGTTTAATTAATTTATTTCCATAAAGGTTTGAAAAAATTAAAGTTGATATTTTTATTTTCTGGAATTTATAAATTTATGTAGTTTTTTTGAATAATTAAAAATATTTTCTAATTATGTATGTATTTGTGATAACAGAAACTTCTAATTCTTAAAAAATAAGATATCAAAACTTCAGTGCCCCAGGGCGGCACAAATTTAAATCCGGCCCTGGCAATATCTTTGATAACTTAAATACGCAGTATTGAGGAAATCTTCAAAGAATAGGTAAGGTAATGAATAAATTTTATAGATGTAAATTCATTATAGCGGAAGAAAACGATAGTTTTACAGTTTACCGTATCCGGCTGCCAAAAAAATAGAAAAAATTGAAAAATTTAGACAAAAATGGAACTTAACTTTTGCAGGCAGTGGACAATATATCCCACGACCAGAAACCAGACACTGCTTTCTTCGTAGCCTGGGGGAGTTGCAAAATTTAAGGATTTTGGCGTTAGAATATTCTCACATCGCAGATGGTACTGGTAGCGCTCTCTTATCACTCTTGCCAGTGATAAAAAGACCTCATTTTCGTTTACAGGTAGGTACTGTCAAGTATACCTATTTATTTAGTAGGTACCCTTTATTTTCTTAGGCATTACCGCTTAGCACTACTAGTAGGGAAATTTTACTTTGCCGTGCCACTATAGGTACTATTCTTATTGGCAAATTAAACGCATATTATAAAATCTCCCGTGGATTACCTCATTATCAATGGCACTACTAATACTAAGTAGGTATATCAAAGCAAGATAATATTTCACTACCTTGCTTTTCCTGGATAACGATTAACCAACCATGTCGATGACCAAGTTTATACTTGCGTCATCATCATCAACAGAAAATATTGTTAAAACTATGTGGCATATTGTAAAGGAACAAACAAACAAACTAACTACAAAAAGTAAAATAAACATAAAGTTAAATATAAATGGAAAAATAACAGAAGATCCACACATTATTGCAAATACATTTAATAGCTTCTTCGTATCAGTAGGAAATAATGTAGTCTCATCAGCTAAAATTGGTCGACCTGTAATATCCATATCTGAAAACTCAATGTACTTACAACCAGTCACTGTTCAAGAAGTCAATAAACTAATTTGCAACCTTAAAAACAAACGCAGTTTTGGCTATGACGAGATACCACCAATGCTCATAAAAAAATGTTCAAAAGAATTAGCTCCCCCTTTAACATCTTTGATTAATCAATCTTTTGAAGAAGGTATTGTCCCAGATGTATTGAAAGTGTCAGTAATCAAACCTCTTTATAAAAAGGATGACAAAAGTGATCGTACTAACTATAGGCCAATAGCACTGTTGCCGACATTTTCAAAAGTATTTGAAAGTGCAATGTCATGTCGTCTCTATTCATATTGTGAAAAATTTAATATGACTGCCAAAATGGTTTTAGAAAAAAGCGATCCACATCCTTAGCTGTTTATAAATACATACATGATATACTTAATATAATAAATAATAAAGAGTATGCTATTGGTATCTTACTAGATATGAGTAAGGCATATGACAGAGTCACATATAATATTCTGTTGAAAAAACTTTATGGTATAGGTGTGAGAGGTCTAGTCTACGACTGGTTCGTCTCATATCTCAAAAATAGGACTCAATATGTAGAAGTAGAACACTACGACAACAGTACAGGATATTTAAATAAAGTAAATTAAAAAAAACAGATGTCATCAATTCCATACCGCAAGGTAGCGTTCTTGGATGCATATTATTTCTGATATACATAAATGATTTACCAAAACTTATAAATAGCCCATGCACCCTGTTTGCGGATGATATATCAATCGTAGTCCCTAGCAAATCTATTTCAATTCTAGATGTCGAACTAGACAAAATTCTTTTGAAAATTGTAAATTGGCTTGAAGAACATAACTTACAATTAAACTTCAAAAAGACCAAGCTCATGCAATTTCATCCCTATCAAAAAAAAACACTAATTATTCAATACTTACTCCTTTCAAAATACGCCACTTGAATGTGTAAACACTTATCCTCTTCTAGGAATAAATATTGACTCTAACATAAACTGGAAAATACATATTAGTAAAATAACAGCTAAACTTTCAAGATTCACCTATGCTTTATATGAACTAAAAAAATCTACAGATGTTAAAACAGCAACTTGTGCATACTATGCTTATGCACATGCATGGCTTCATTACGGTATTTTATATGGGGAAATAGCATGGATACACCAAAACTGTTTGTTCTGCAAAAAAGATGTCTACGCATTATCCTCAACTTGGGTGAAATGGAGAGCTGTAAGCCTTATTTTAAACAAGATTTTTTTTTAACTTTAGTATTCGGACAAGCTAAAAGCTGAAGGCAGATAAAGTATAATAATATTCTTGTGCTGTGGTGAGCCAGTTATTCAATTATAGGATATTACAGCCGGGATAATCCCGACCATCTGGCAACCATATACCTAGTAGCTGCTAGTACCTGAGGAAAGTACCTTTAAGTAACCTATTTATTTTCATTTGCAAGTTGATATGCCGCGAGGACCAGGTACCGGGGCGCGCTGACGCCGCTCTCGGGATCGGGGGCTATGGCATACCTGACACGGCCTGGAGACGAGTCAACATCGCCTGCCCTGAACTTTACCTGCACATGGCATTCTGTTTGGTTTTCCTTTTAACTATACCTACTAATATTAATACGAGGCAAGCGCGGATCCACCGTTGTGAGCACGATGGGATTTAATTTAAAAAAAAACTATAATTTTACTGATTTATTCATTTACGTAGGTACAAACCCATTAAATAAAAATCAAATCAAAATATATTTGTGATTCGACAGTTCGAATCCGTGACTACGACAACATACGCCGGTTCCTGGTTCCCAGCATCCCATTGCGAGAGGTTCATCTACAGTTTGGTATAGACCTGAAGATAAAACAGAGACAAGATTCAGACTTGAGCTGTTTCATCCGCCACGTAGCATATCGTTACGCGAACACTTTGGGTTTGTCCTTTCCTTCAACAACTGTTAGACACAGTGCCGCATTACATAAACCCTTGCAATTGCTTGCAACCCCTCAAGCAATTGCTTCTTGGGGGGCACCAAAAACAGCAATTTACCTAGAAGATTGCAGTTTTGCATGGTAGTTATAGTTATTAGAAGGTGTGCTTTATTAATTTCGAATCGTAATGATGGAAGCTGTGCCGGAAATGAACTATTTTGTGTGTGCGTAGGTAGCATTCGATAAAATACACAGCAATGATTATAGCCTAACATTCAAGCATATTAATATTTTTTGTCATGGGCCTCGGTTACCAACTCATCTGCATAAATTGTTATTCAGTTTCGCTGAGTATCCACCAGTGGCGCTTCGCAGTGTTCCCTCTGCGTCGTGTTTTCGAGCTTATGCCAAGACTTGTGCGATTTCACTACATCGGAAGAGTGGAAGATGACGTGGATCTCAGGAGGATGTTCCTCATATTTTCTTGTGGTGTTTGCGATAGTAAGTTAGGCATTGTTCGCTTCAAAAAGACCGACTGCAGTTGGTAATTTAAACTTCCTAAAAGAGCATACCAAAACCTATTGTTAGATAAAGAGGAGCTTTGTGGATTTGTAAGTTTAGTGTTATAGGTAACTTCTTGCAACCTGTTACGTATGTAATGCTAACTACTGCAAAATATGGGCATGTGCCATGCCTCTATAGACTTTTTCGAAGATCTGAGCGCCTTGAGAGCTGATAAGATGTCTACCGTACTTGGGGATTACAGTCGTGATTTTTATGAAATGGATCATAGATTCTAAAGAAGTTATATTATCTCCAAATTAGGTATGTATGTATATTTAGATACCTATAGGCAATGATGTATTAAAACTATAGATACGTTGTCCGCACTCTAAAATGGCAACATGAAATGAAGCCAATTGGCCACATTGCGCTCAGTCACGCACCAACCTGTCGGCGCGTCGCTATGTTTGTTTTTAATGTAATTTGACTATTACTTATCCTGTGGCGTAACTGAAGATGTTTATTTATCTCCCTCTAGCAACAGGCATCCCGCCGTACGGTGTCATATTTTCTTTCCCTTTCTTTACGCGTTTATGTAGTTATCTAGTATTTTCGCCGTTTTTAAGCGCCGAGATGTTGGTTGTCGTGGGTGTAACCGCGGGACTAAGCCTAGTTATTTATAAAATAATAATACTCACCTATCTGATTATTTTAGAACTCAAGCAAGTGAACATAAATATACAAGATGAAGAATTAAGGCGAGACTACTGGCGTAAAGTTGTTGGTTCTTTGTCATCCGAGTATGCCGATATAATGAAACTATACAATATCAAATTTTGTATTACAGTCTACAAAAATTAATTTTTTGTTTATAAACTTTGTGCTGTTCTTGTCTGAGCTCCGGAACGAGATAAAATGCAAATATTTTATAACAAACTAGCCGACCCGTGACAAACGAGAAACATAGGAAAAAGCTATTTCAGGCAACTTCCAATTTTTTCCCTACAAACCTTGTACTGATAAAATTACTAATTTTTCGTTCGATAAAATAAATTACGGATTCTGTACCTCTGATAGGTGTTTTCATTTATTGTTTCTATAATAGGGAACCTACTTGCTCATATCATAGCTGGGTACAATAGGGTTTAATTGAAAAAACATTTATGTACAAAAATCTCTACAGAGATTTATTTTATATTTTTTTTATAAAATTTAATAATAAATAAACCGAGTGTTTAGGATTATAAAATAGGTATATTATGTAAGTAATGAATTATCGCCGAATTCCTACATATATTTTAATGGAATATAAAAGCTCTGTTTCTATTTCTATTATCTACTATATTTTCAACAAAATATGCAGTGATTTAGGCTTAGGCGTTAATTATTAATTCAGTTCACATAAGATTTGCAATATTGCAGATTACCGATTATGTTCTAAACAGTTTTATATAAATATCGCGTCCGATTGATTATGTACTAAAAAACAGTATTCTCTATGTAGCGCGCCGAATAATGTACTAAACAATTTTCTATAAAATAGCGCGCCGGATTATGTACTAAACAATTTTCTAAATGTAGCGCGTTTATAGGAATATTTATTAAAGATTGAATAGTTTCAAAACCTTTATTTACATAACATGCGTACATAAAACTGAAATGTATCTATAGTTTATAAGTAAACCCAGTAGCCGTTACAGAAAACAACAATAAAGCTCGTAGATGTATACGAGACTCCGATCGCACCATTTGTGTCTCCTCGTTCTCTCTTCTCTTTCCCCACTCCCCTTAGTCTATCTCTCAACGCCTTTTCAGTTGCCCACCCTAGTGCACATTTGATTTGAGATAATCCATAGGTGCTGTAATGCTAACTGAGTTGCTATCATAATTAAAACTAAACAATAATATATCTAGGTAAACATAATCAATTACAATAAGAAACAGTGCATTTTGAAGTTTGTTGTGTCCTTCATAAACGAAATGGCTTCAGCACTAAGCATTTCGATAGAAGTACTTATTGCAGTAGTGTTACAGCAATTATTAAGTATATAACATATTATTATAGGTAAATACGCAACTTTTATAAAATCATTTCTATTGACGTTTAGTATTATTATAAAATATGTAAAATTAAACAATTGGCTAGTGTACATTGCCTATTTTATTGCCTTGGTTACCATTAGTTAACTACATCATTCGAATATTAAAATACATGTTTTTTTAACTTCTTTTGAGAATCCAAACTGAAAGAATGGAAATTAACATTGGTAGCAATTCTGTTGTTTCGACAAACTGGCTAAAATTTATAAAATAATAAGACTTCAAATTAGGATAGTTTAGTAATTGTTCTATCATATTTTACACACCATGTGTCATAATAGTCAACACCAAAATGTTATTAGGTTGACGATGCTAAATCAAAAATGTAATTCGAATTATTCCAATTTTAAGACTATCACTAAGGTTTGTTTACGCCGACTTGAAGAACGGAATAAGATCGATCTTAATTTACTCAATTTTAGTTAGTTTGTGAGAGCAGCAGAATTGCCATCATCAACAGGTTACAATTTAAATACATAGTTGCCTGGAGATCCCACGGGTTAAAAATTAAGTGTATGTCAGCTTTATCTAAAGTATCGTGCAGTCACTTCATCGTGCCTGTCAGGCGTGCTAGCTCGTCTCGCGTCGCAGCGTGCCGTGCAAGGATGTAAGTAAGAATTCGACTAGTCGTTTACCGTCAGTCTTATTCTCATGTATGTAAATTAAGTATCTCAGTAAGTCCATTGGTTATTTGTTCACAGTAATGATTTCATTTAATGCTGTCACGCGGCGACGGTTTACCCGTGTAGATCCCGCCGTAAGTACAAATCTACATGGAAGCAATATCAATATGATACAAAACTTATGTACCTTAACAAACAATATAACAAAGTGTTATGGTGCTGGCAATGAAGAATTAAGAGGTTTATTAACGCACAAATCTATAACAATGTCGCATCAATGCCTCAAAAAAACCTTTTTTTATTGATTAGTAGTTATTGTAAAACAATATTTTAACCGTGATTCTCACAACTCGCGCTTCATCTGGCAGCACCATAAAAATAGCATAAAGTATACATAAAAGTAAAAGAATTAAGTTAGTATACGTAACAACAGTGATATTTTTCTATAAAATATTTAATATATCGGTAAAAAGACATATATTATACAAGCGTACAATTACATAGCGAGTTAACATCAAATATTAAAATTATTATTACTGAAATGTACAGCCAAACAATAGAATATCATACACATAAAAAGCTCTGTATTTACGATAGGTGTGACACGCATATAAGCCAATTTAAGAGTTCTCGTTATATACCATTTCACTAAAATAATTATACAACATTTTATCTATGTTCGTTTAGTTTAGACAAAGCGGTAAGTCCCAGGTTTTGTGTGGTGTTGATTAAAACATAATGAGAAATAGATATGAGGATTGGGGTCTAATAGGGTGGTGCCGGCGCCAGCGCTTTCGCGCGGTTCTGTAGGGCAGGGTGTGGCAGACAGGCGCGGGTGCGGCGCCGGCGGGCCCGCCACCCGGCCTGGCCCGCGTCAGTCCTCGCTACCAGAGTCTTCGTTGTCCGCCTCTTTGATGTTTGTGAAGAATGATGTAAGCGCTTTCAGCATTACACCTACATAACAAAAAAACCACTACTTAAAATATAGCCTATATATAATGTAGCCTTTTTCCTATTTCAGGTGCATTAATGTGTATTAATTAAAAACCCAACCACAGAACAGATTAGTTGGGGCTGAGCTGACAGCTACCATCGGGGTCCGCAGGTGACGGATAGTGGAACGGCCACCAGATATGGTGGTTTGCTGCGAATACTGAATAAGCAGTCCCCGACCAACAGCGGCAGGGTTAACAGGAAGCAGTGGGGAGTTTGGAGGGACCGGCTCACTTATAAAATACTGTATAGTTCCTATGACGACCTTGTGACATGGCGATCAAATGCCGCCAGTAAATAAGCATTCCCCTGATGCGGGGTAGCAGCCGTATCAGTACTGGCAGAAGGCCGAAGAATAGTTTTCCGGAAGGGTTTCTGACTGGATATTAGAGGACGGCACGCCGGACTCTGAACTGCGGTGCCGAAAGAAACGGGAACCTACTGCACAATAATTCCTACAAAAAGTAATGATGCAAGCACAAAGAAAAGATAGTAACGTTCTTGACAACGGGCTTCCACGATGTAACATTCCGTGGCGGTCTGAGTCCGGCAGGGGTAGGGACAAGGCTACCCAGGTCGTCATCCTGCGAAACCCTTGTAAAATAGGAGCCTGGAACGTTCGTACTATGCTCACCACGGGGAAATTAGAAGAAGTTAAAGGAGAAATGACAAGATTGGGGATAGACATATTAGGACTAAGTGAAGTAAGGTGGGAAGGAAGCGGAGATTATTGGAGTGATGAATATAGAATAATTTATACTGGAGAAAACCAAGGGATTAATGGAACAGCTATAATTTTAAATAAAAAATGGGGGAACCAAGTTGAAAATACGATACACCACAGTGACAGAATAACAGTAGTAAAAATAAAATCAAAACCAATAGACACATTTATAATTCAAGTATACATGCCAACAGGAAGCCATCCAGATGAAGAAATAGAAGAGATATACGAACAATTAGACACACTCATGGATTTAGTAGGAGAAAAAGACAATTTGTTTGTAATAGGAGATTTCAATGCAGTGGTTGGTGAAGAAGAAGAAGATAGAAATATAGTTGGGAAATACGGGCTAGGAAAGAGAAATAAAAGAGGGGACAGATTAGTACAGTTCTGCAGTGAATACAACTTAACTATCTCAAATACAAAATTTAAACAACCTAAAAGAAGGCGGTACACATGGAAAATGCCAGGTGATATAGGAAGATATCAAATTGACTATATAATAGTCAAAGAAAAGTATAAAAATATGACATCAAACTGCAAAACCTATCCTGGAGCTGATCTCAATACCGACCATAATTTATTAATTAGCAAAATTGACATTAAAATAAAAAAAGGAAAAAGGATACATAAAGCCAAAGAACTTGATCTCAATAAATTAAAGAATAATAATAATAATGTGAAGGTGCAATATAATACAGTCATAGATGATAAGTTAAATAAAATTGAAAATAGGAACATAGATAGTAATATAGATAAGCAATGGTGCAATATTAGAGATATTATTAAATTTAGTGCAGATAATAGTTTAAGTAAAGAAAAAATTAGGCCTAGAAAGAAATGGCTAACTACAGATATAAGCGACTTAATAATTAAAAGAAGACAATATAGAAATAAAAATGACGAAGATAATATTAATGAATATAAGAAAATTACAAACAGGATAACACTTAAATGTAGAGAACAAAAAGAGAAGGATATAGAAAAAGACTGCGATACTATTGATTATTACATGAATATAGGGAAAACAGATGTAGCTTACAATATTATAAGAAATTTAAATAGAAAACATAAAACAAAATCTACCGCTATTTTGGATGAAAACAATAAAATAATTATAAACAGTAAAGATGTCGTAGAAAGATGGAAAAGATACATTGAAGGTTTATATAGAGGAGAAGAACTGTCAAATACTGACATTGAAAACGAAACTGAAGTAGAACCGATAGAATTGGACCCCTGATATAATTAAAAGTGAATTTGACGAGGCCTTGAGAAGTATAAAGAATGGTAAAGCAGCAGGAGATGATGGCTTATATATAGAATTAATAAAACATTCAAATGATGGCTTACTTAATAAAATATTTGAAATGACGCAAGTAATTTACATAACAGGAGAAATACCAAATGATTTTAAAACAACAAAGACAGTAACACTACCAAAAAAGGCCAATACACTAAAATGCGAAGAACATCGGACTATAAGTTTATTATCACAAGCCTCAAAAATAATATTAAAAATCATCCAAAATAGAATAAGATCTAAAATAGAATATCACTTAAGCGAGGATCAATATGGGTTCAGAAGAAATAAAGGTACGAGAGAAGCAATCCTAGCACTGAGTTATTATTGATAGAAGAATGGATTTAGGACTAAACACGCACATAGCATTTATAGACTTGGAAAAAGCTTTTGATAAAGTAGATTGGAAGAAAATGATGGTATCATTAAGAAATGTTGGCTTGGATTTTAGAGATAGAAGAATCATATATCAACTTTACAAATATCAAGAGACTATAATAGAGATAGGGAATGAAAGAGGAACAGCTAAGATCAGACAAGGGGTAAGACAAGGATGCTCACTCTCGCCACTCATATTTAACGTTTTTATAGAATCAGCAATACAGAAAATATCAGAAATAGACAAAGGAGTTAAATTCAACGGAAAAGTTATAAAATTTGTAAGATTTGCTGACGACATAGCAGCAATTGCAGAAACACAGAATGATTTACAGATATTATTAAACACCATGGACTCAATTTTTAAAGAATTTTCGTTAATAATTAATATAAATAAAACTAAAATTCTAACCACATCCAAAACAGAAGAATTTGCAAGAAACACTATAACATTAAATAACATTCCCCTAGAAAGAGTAAGCACATTTAAATATTTAGGCAGCATTATAACATCAGACTCTAGATGCACACCGGATATAAAATGCAGAATAGCGATTGCAAAAAAGGCGTTCCACAATAAAAAACAATAACTTACGTCCAGAATATCAAAAAATGTCAAAAAGAAATTTATTAAAACATATATTTGGAGTATAGCGCTGTATGGGTGTGAGACCTGGACAATGACCCAGACAGATAGGGAGATCCTAGAAGCTTTCGAAATGTGGTGCTGGAGAAGGATGGAAAGGATAAGCTGGACAGAAAAAATTACAAATATAGAGGTTTTACGTAGAATACAGGAAAAAAGGATCCTATTAACAACGATTGAGAACAGAAGAGGGAAGATGGTTGGCCACCTTATACGGCACGACAGTTTTATAAAGACTATAATGGAAGGGAAGAGAGGAAGAGGAAGGCCACGAATAAGCTACATGAGCCAGATAAAGGAGAAAATAGCTGTCGTGTCGTATAAGGAAGTTAAAGAGACGGCACTGGAGATAAATAGATGGAGAGAGCTGCATCAATTACACCGACAAGAGCCCAGCTCTTAAGTTAGAAGAAGAAGAAGAAGAATGTGTATTATAATTTTAAGTTAAACAGACGTGTACCGACCTTTTCCTTCTAGCTCTTTCTCAGACACCTCCCACTCCAAGAATCCTTCCAAGGATATGAAGTATTGCTCATGCAAATATTGGAATATTTCTAGTGTTAGTCCTGGAATGATAAGAGTAAATTATTTATTGTAGCAAATGAATTAGGTAATTGTTGTATTTTCAGTGAAATAATTAACTATACAATATAACCCTGAATACGAAAAATAATCTCACAGACCTTGTGGGTGTTCGAGAATGAGTATTAAGTTTTGAACGCCAATCAAGCAATTTTCCTCCCTGGATTTCTTTGATTCGCCAAATTCGTTGATGAGGCCGGCATATCTGCTCATGCGGTCTTGATTGAAATGCAGGACATCCCGACCTTCGTTGCCGTAGAGTGCGTGCTCACATATGGCCTGGATCAGCGCTCGCATGAACCAATCCTCATTCGAAGCTTTGCCAAGTTTATCCTGCAAACACATGGACAAGATTTAACATAACATTTACCCCATCTCAAGCATTATTATAATGTAAAATGAATTATATTCGTACCTGAACCCATCCCTTGATACAATCGCAGCTTTCATCGGAGTTCATGAGTTGGAGTAATCTGCTTTGAGTTTCAGCAGGGGTTAATATCTTGGTTGATTCCTCACATGCCTGAGATCCTCCTTTGAGGAATTCAAATTTGTTATCAACTATCCATTTCTGCACCTGTATATTCAAACAATATGTTAGAAAAAAAACTATTGTATTGTAAACTCGCTGAAACATAAGGAGAATGATTTAATGAATTTGTCACCTGTTCTTCCTGCATCCATTGGCTTAGCTGCAGGCCGGATTCTTGCCATTTACTATTGACAAACGTAGGTCCCATACTCTCGTTCAAGTTATGAATTATAGCCTTTAGAAGAAGATGACCTTGTTTCGCCAAGATAACACTCTCGCAAAGGTCAAACGTCTTTTCAAGTGTGATATACTGTAAACAAAGTTATGTTACTCTTCATATTTAATTTAGAAACAATTCATTTTTGCACGTTTCTTAAAGTTTCGGCCCTGTAAAAAAATCCTGTATTTTCTTATTAAAATAATATTTTCTTACCTTCTTTTCAATATGAGGAGCTAATATTTTTCCTAGGTTGTCGTACAACAATGGGATATCAATGTATAGATCGGGAGCAAATTCAAATGTTTCTTTTAGTCCAGCTATGAAATTCTCTGGCGCGATAGTGTTTGTAGACACTAGGTAAAATAGTGACCCGGTAATCATGTTAATTTCCTTGGGAGATCTGTAACAATTTTATATGGAAACATAAATGGAAAAACCAACTTATAAAACCTTTTTATCACTTCTTTTTAAAAAGCCTTTGCTTTCTTGAATATTCACACACTACTACATAAACAGAGCTTACCTTTCAAGGACCACATTAAGAATTTCACCAATGACAGCAGCGTGATATTGCGGCGGAAATAGATGTTTGACCTCAGCTACTAGTTCTTTGTCGTCCGGGCTGACAAGTGACAGGTCAATAGTGGATTTAACCGCCTTCCTCATCTTTTCGTCTGTTAACGGTTCCTGAGGCGCAGAGGGCGCTGGCGTGGGAGTAGCCGCAGGCGCCTCGGGCGTCACGGCAGGCACCACCGAGCTGGGCCTAGCCACGCCAACGCTTCCCGAGCGACCACCACCAGACGCTAAAACACACATAAACATCGCGTTAACATAATCATTTCACATTATTTAATATTTATGTAAAAAAAAACTGATAAGTAAACGCAAACGAAGTTGCAACCCTATGTTATTAATAATATTTTTAGAAGAAATATTACTCACCATAATCTCCCTTCGAGTTAAACGTTGATCTTTCGATAGACGCGCCCTTGGCTTGGTATGTGGGCGTCGTGTCTCGGTTACCTGTGTGAACCATGTCTAACAATTTATTTTTTATAGATTTCTGTTCATATATAATTTTAGGTAGTGATAGTTACCTCTAACGGAAGGTATGTCCGCTGTAGTGTTTCCAAGAACGCTGTACTGGTTTTGGCTAAAGCTTATGTTACTAGTAACTGGGGCCTGTTGAGGCTTAGCAACTGCAGCTCCGTGATTCCAAAGTGGTGGAGCAAGTTTGACGTTGGTCAGATTCTAAAACATTGCGTTAACATTAGATTGAGAATTACTACCAACCAATTAAACTGATATTTAGCATACTTGACAATACTTCAGATTTGCTGTAAATACACAAATATTATGGTGACAGCGAGTTGATCTGATGAAGTCAGGAGCTGTTCAAATGAACTCCTCAGTAAATAGTTCGATTGATTAAAACTTTGTATATCTGTTAAGTTACAATAACAATGTAATATATATGACAGGTTTGAGTTACAAAATATTGATTTGAAAAAATATTTTTCAACAGAAAACTTTACTCAGGTAATCGTCTGCGAAAGTCTGTCATCTACAAAATAAAATATATAACTGAGACTAATTCATTAAATAAATTTATATTTAGTCTTTCTTTAGTAAGAGTTTATAATCAATTCAACTTGTATTTGCCATGCGATTACGCAACGCCTTCATAATTTTACGCTTGCGATATCGTCATTATATTTATGTAACTGACGGGCTGATAACACAAGTATTACCTTATCATCAGGAAATTACTGTTCAATCAGAAGCTAATATCATGATGTTTAGTTTGAAATAAAAAATTAAATAGGATCACGATTATAATCCCCAAGTTCAGCAGACCTCCTCACCAGGCGCGTACCGTAACAATAGCTGTTATTCGTTGCACTAAACGAGAGGTTGACTTACCTTTTGAGGCGGAACAGCCTTAAATTTACTTGTATCTACAGGGAAATTGGTAGTTCTCGTAGTTCGCGTAAAGTTATCCGTGTAGTTTTGTCGTCGCGAATCGCCACTGCGCTTGCCGCGCCCACCGTCATCTCGGCGAGATGAGCCGCCACCACCACCGCCGCCGCCGCCGCCACCCATGCCGCTCGCATTCATCAACTATAACAAAATAGTTTAATGACTCAACCCACGAGAGCTTTCCTGAGTAATACCCCAAATTGTATGGGAAGATTGCATTCTACTGAAAATCTTACATAAAAACTATTTTATGTATTTTTGAAATGATAATTTTAATAAAATTTTATTGGCATTGAAATCCTACCTCAATGTGACGTTGCTGTTGCTCAGCTTCTTTTTGGATTTGATCCATCATCTTAGGTTGAGAATCAACAACACTCTTCATAACCCATCTTCTCCTTTTTAGGTCAATTACATCCTGAATCATGAATTTGACACGACTGTTGATTTTATTAGCTCTACGATCGACAATATCTTGCAATTTCTTGAAAGTAGAATCCAGCTGGCTCCCTCCTTCGTTCTCGAGCTGTTCGCCGATTGTGGAGAGGAGCTTGCACAAGCATTCAAGCTTTTCTTCCTCAAATTTATCAATCAAACTCTTCATGCAATAATCCATTATTTTGCAGGTCAGCATTTTCAATTTGTACAGCTCACCTAAAACAATACAAATTAATTTCTATTAAAATTAAAGTTTTATGAAATTAATATCAACTTCACGAACAACTACTGAATTAATCGCTAAAGACCAAAGCTATACATGAGGTGCAGTTAAATAGATAAATAATATATTAAAACTTTTAATTTTGATACCGAAGCCATTGGTACAGAAGGCCAAACTTTTGAGTTTACTCGCGACCATATGCTAACCGCGGCTTCGTTAGCATTGTACCTGGACTAATAGTAGCCTTTATTATAAGCTATCCCAGCAACATATATTTTTCAAGTTTCATCCTCAGTTTCAAGTTCCCATCCGTTATGGCGTGATTGAACTACTATCGCATTTATAAAATAAAGGTCCCTAAAACGATCTATGCTCAAAGCACTTTCTGATGGCTTCAATATCTTTCAATCATATTATGAAAATGGTGCTCTAGATAGACTTAAAAAAAACGGATTCGCAAGTAGGCATGCTGTGCTAACGACTTGATTGTTCGCAATGCAAAACAAAACAACAAAAATAATTGGCACATTGATTAGAAATTATAAAAGTATGGGCCTACAAGTTAGTTTATGTTACAAACTAACATTACATCCAAATAATATTAATATTAGAGGTAACTATGAATTATTGTGAGTCAATAATCATTCACATTAATACAGATATTCCTGTAGCACCACCATTCATCAGTATCTGAATTTATCTCTTTTGAGTGCTCCCAATGGCTTGTAGTAGTACCTTGTCAGCATTTCAGAGCATATATTTTTCAAATAACCTTCTCAAACAACATTAACATGTCTGTACTCGCCTCTTTAATTTATAGTATTTGGATTAGCATCCTTTTGGATTCACAACAAGCACAAAGAAAAATATGTGTCTAAGTATAACTAAGGGAAAGCTATGGGAAACTAAAACAACTTTAAAAAATAAAACTTTAGCTACTAACAACCTAATGGAACTAAGCTGTAAGTACAAGTTGGGTGATATAGAAAACATGCGGTGATATAGCAAATCGCTTGAAACAATATTGTGTTGACATTTACATACATTCAAAGGCTCATTCATTTTACAGTACAATACATGAATTTTACAAAAACTTACCAATAAACCTCACATTGGCCACAGCTCTCAATCTTATTTTCCTGTTTTCCTCGATTATCATCAGGTGAAGTTCCTTCTTCTTAGCCTTGAATAAGTATATAAAAATAATATTTAATACCAATATCATTGATTGAGTTCAAAATAATGTTACATTTACAATTATGTCCTGATAATATACTTACAGGATCATTGGATTCTGCTAAATCTTTCTCCATTTTCTGGACTTGTTCATCCGATTTTCCAGTCTCAAATTGAGTTTGACATTTACTAATAATGAGCTGTCTAAAGTTGACTTGTTTGTCAGGGTTATTGTCAGAGGGCACCTGTAAAAATCACACAGTTGTAAACAGGTTGTTAATCAATGTAATATGAAATAACAAAATAAGCAGTCTCTTATGCACATAAAGTTTAGTTCTAGGGCACGCAATTTTTTAAGTTGTTTGCCTTCACATAACTCAAATGCTTATAACGAACAATAATATTTCGAAATGTATACATTATAGATTCAAGACTATTCGAAATTTGAACCAGTAACTGTAAGGGTCTTCACACCACACAACACTATCGTCTATTGTCATCAACAGAGGGGCACTACCAAATGGCCTTTCACTCTTGACAATAGCGACAATTTTGTTTGTTTTGTCTGCTATGTTCCACCGAATTGCAGTATGTTAGTTCATATGAGTTAGTGCCAACTCTAGTGACCTAGTTTTCAGGCCGCCTGATGACCTCCGCCATGGTTTATACGACGACGTGGCGCCCATGACAGATGCAATATTCCATGATTAAAGTTTTATGATTTCTACTATACTAGAGTTTTAACTATGAATCCTTTTGAAAAACGTCGATAACATTATTACCTATAATTTTCAGTGTTGATGGAAATATTGATTTTTTCGATGGGCGATTTGATGACAAACGTTTTTTTGAGTTCCACACTCGAACGTAATAAACGATATAAATTGCCGAACTAGGAAAATGAATTACACAACATTCCTCCTAACTTTGTAACAATGTTTATTAACTAATATAATAGTTTGTCAATACCTTGAGTGATGAAAGTTTATGGCACATGGTCGCATAGGCTTCAGAGAAATTGGGCTCTTCTATAGCCTTCTCAAACAAAAGGTCAATTACACCTTCCATTCGTTTTTGATTATTGATATCGAGTGTCTTCACTTTTTCCAGTAAAGTGTCGAACTTTTGCGGAGTCAGTTTGTTCAGAATACCTCTAAACTGCTTATAAAGCTCCTAAAATTAGAAAAATAATTAATATTCTGTCCCTACAAAGATAATTTTCAAAACAATTTTTTGTGTAATCAACTAGTACCTGCGTCTTTATATCCTCTTCAGCAAGATTCTCTTTCCTGAATCTTGTTGGTTTCCAAGCCGAGTCTACTTCATTGAGTTTCACATCCTCACGCAAGGACAACGAGACATGAATAACTGGTTTGTGAGAGCTGTTGTTACTAGCTGAAGGATTTAGTTTGATACTGCCTTTACCTAAGAAAACATGTTATGATAAATGATAATTGCATAAACACAGAGTTTCCAATGATTAGTGTGTGATTATTAATGTGGTTTAAAAATACACACAAATAACTATTACTAACCAGTTACTGCTAACATATTCCTACCATCTTTCTTGGGATCTCTTGGTGCAGCATTCCTAGAACCTCCAACACCCTTCAAGAAAGTAGGGAAGAGGGAATCATTGACAGGTCTTGAGATAGGAGTAAAAGTCATTGGCTCCTGCATTGGTGCAGTCTAAAAATTCAAAAAACATGTTTTATATTCATAATGCATTTACATAGAAAAGATTATATAAGCTTCGGTAAAGTTAGTCTTATTTACCCGAATAACATTACACGCTTCTAATTGTTTTGTTGTAGGTGCATTGGGCTTGTTTTTGGAGAGGGGATCCTCCTTTATTTGCTTGAGTAGTCCAATATCATAGCACTTTTTGCCAGATTTGTTAAGTGGTGACCATTGTTCTGTACATAAAATATAAAAATAATGTAAACATGTAGCTAATAAACCGCAACATACAATATTGATTTCAAATTATAGATGTTATAGAAATAAGTATAAAAATATGAAAGGATATTTTGTTTACTATACCTAATTTATTTTGAATTTTATTTATACAAACAAGTAACATCTAATACCTACTAATGTATTACAGAATATTTACAAAATACACAAGAACCAGTTGAGCTACTGTAAAAGATTGTTACTAACAGTGTATAGTATAGGTAGCTCAACTGATCCAGATATATTAAAAATAATATTCACAAACCTTCAGTGTACTTGTATTTAGGCACAAAAACAGCAGGGGCAGAAGGAGCTGGAGCTGGGGCTGGAGCCTCCTCTTCTTTCTTCTCCTCTGGTTCAGGAAGCTCTTCTTCCTCTGGGGCTGAAACCACTTCTTGCTCTACATTAACTACTTTATCAGTCTCTTCTTTGCCATTCTTACACGATTCCATTTCTTTCACAATGGCATCATTGTTTGCCATCTTTGCAGCTTTTTTACTGTTATTCTTAGTATTCTTTACAGATTTTTCATTCTTATTAATATCTTCCTTAACAGAATCAGTTTTCGTTACTTCCATGGCATTTCCATTGGCATTATCAGGATCTTAAAAAACAACGATTCAATTACATAATTATACATCGTTCATATTATTCATAATCGGAAAATAATTTTATATACACACAATACAATATTAAGAAAATACAAACCTGTAGCCTTACTGTTAAGATTAATATCTTTCATCTTAGATTCAGATTGATGAGCTCTGCAAACACTTGATATACTCTGTGTTAACTTAGCTTGTGCTTCAAATGCACTCGGCAACTTTTCAGAAACTGGTTCTGGTTCTGGTTCTGGTATATATGCTTGATCCCTGGCAACTTTCTCAATACCAGCAGCCAGAAGTTCGGTGGCAGTTAATACATGTTCTGGGGCAGGAAGTGGTGCAAACTCTGGTACTATTGCTTTTGATACAGCATGTTTCTTTGAAGTAGCACCTTGATTTAGAATGTTTTGACTAGTCGATAGGTTGCTAGCTTGTTGAAAACTTTCAATGGAACTAATCGCTGTAAGTAAATAAAATGTTACCGTTAGACAGGATTGTTCAACAAAATGTGGCAATATTTAAGCCCCTAAGGATTCTATTTATTTAGAAAAGAAAATTATTATATATTGTTTGTGGAATTAATTATTACTAGCGACCCGCCCCGGCTTCGCACGGGTTTAATACATATAAACCTTCCTCCTGAATCACTCTATCTATTAAAAAAAACCGCATCAAAATCCGTTGTGTAGTTTTAAAGATATAAGCAAACATACATACAGACGCGGGAAGCGGAAAGCGACTTTGCTTTATCACTACATAGTATAAATCAAAGTCGCTTTCCGCTTCCCGCGTATGTATGTTTGCTTATATCTTTAAAACTACAAAACGGATTTTGATGCGGTTTTTTTTAATAGATAGAGTGATTCAGGAGGAAGGTTTATATGTATAATACATGCATAATATAGTAGAGAAACACTGATAATTTTAGAGGTTTCTAATGTGATGTCGTAAATAAACTAATTTTTTTGCGCTTACATTGCAAATGCTGGCTGAACCCCACGAGATATATCAAAATAATGTACTACAGTATTGTACACCTTAAAAACGTCTACAAAAAAGTCCACAATTGTATTAGAAATGTCTTACGCACAGCGAAGCAGGCACAGGTCAGCTAGTACTATATAGTGATGAAAGAATACAATTATATTATTCCATTTGGAAATATAGTATAAGCACAAATGAAATATACATTGCAGTCCTTCACAAATCATACAACTTATCAATTGTATCATTGTAAAATTTAATAACCCAACTAGTTATTACAAAAACCTGCCAAGAAGTTTGAATTGTTTTAATTTACTGTTTTGCTATTCTACAAGTATGTACTGCAAAATATTACTTAAATTTTGTAGTTGGATAATGACCAGAATGATAAAGAAACTGAGAGAGTAACAATAAATATAAGTACCTACATTCCTACCCACATATAATGATAGCGACCTAGGTTCCTATGGTTGGCACGAAAGTCAGGACAATGAATGTCTTATAAATTTGGTCTAAGACACAAACTAGCGCACAAAGAAATAAAACATTAATTAAAATAACTATACGAACCAGAAATACATTAGTAAAAGTTGATTCGAAATCTCGACTATCAGTTCTTGTGAACCAAGTTCGGTTTCTAAAAATAGAGACGTGAGGTATTTCCACGTGGGAGTTCTCGCACAGTACCTGATTTTCAGACTTTTTTACTATGTGGCAGTGGTAGTAGTATTATATCACAGCTTTGAAACCGAAAAGCTTTCTAATATCTTCACAAAACTCGATATCAGACACGTAAACGTAGCAATATGGATAAAGAAAGTCTATCCGAAAGGTCACTCAAGGATCTAGAATGTCTGACTTTTTGACTCTTAAAACTCGAACCACATTACTTATTTTAAAACTTAATAAAACTGTATCACTAAAAATGCTAAAATAAGATGATTTCTATGTAAAAATTTAAGTGTTACAAAGATTTAAAATTAAAACGCAGCCATGATCAAAGTGACTGTGAGTGTAAAAACCGCCATTTTGGATCTTCCATGCGGACAGAAGGCGGAGAAGGCGGGCGGCGGCGGCACGGCAGTATAGTACTAGTGATGTGCGCAACTCCATAATAGTTCTGCGCAAGCTGTCGATCGATTATTACGTTCGGTCGGATTCGAATGATTGTTGGACATTTCAGAATTGAACAATCGAATCGTAATTCAAGTCAAATGTTGGTAATTTATGTTACTGTACGATAAAAAAAATGTTTATAATTTTTACCGACTTAAAAAAACGATGATTTAGCAACTCGGTATTGCTATTATATATTATTTTTACGTTTTTTTACAAAGATAATTTTTTTATTTATAATTTCAACAAATTATTCCTATATCTGTTTTCATAAACAAGTACGTTTTACTATGGCCTTTTACTCATTTATGTAACTAGCCCACGCGCGACAGACTATGTCCTGCCTGTTTAAATTTCCATAATCGCATAGATAAAAGCACATTCAGTTTTATGAATTTTACAATTTTTAAAGCAACTTATTTTTTTTTTTATAAACATTGTCCAGATAAAATAAATTACGAATACCGACCTTTTTAGTGGGTTCAATATTTTTTGAATGCGTATTATTCAGTCGTCAAAATCGAAGTCCGTTTTTAGGGTTCCGTACCCAAAGGGTTTTACCCGGGACCCTATTACTAAGACTTCGCTGTCCGTCTGTCTGTCTGTCTGTCACAGGGCTGTATCTCATGAATATGATAGCTAGACAGTTGAAATTTTCACAGATTATGTATTTCTATTGCTGCTCTAACAACAAATACTAAAAACAGAATAAAATAAATATTTAAGGGGGGCTCCCATACAACAAACGTGATTTTCGCATTCTAGCGCCATCTAGTTTCATTTGATGTTACTACGTTATTATAGGTACTTTTCGCGGTCTCATGCGACCGCTCGGGGTTTGAGAGGTAAGATGAAAGAGGTTTGCAATTCCGCTGGCAGGTGGCGCTATTTCACCACTATCGGTAAAGTAAGTCGGTAAATAGGTGGTACTTCACATGATCGACTAAAAAGTTTGAAATTGAATTATTGAATTCATGAAAAATTAGTAAATAGGTATTAGGTACCTAGACTAGATAGATATTATTAATTTCTAATTAATTTGTAGTTTGAATCCTGGCCGTGCATCAATGGATATTTCTGTTCGAAAAAATTTATATGCGCGTTACACGTGTTTGTGTCACTCTTTTTACTCTGAATTGAATTATTGTGTTAACAACTTAAATTTTACTAAAATTTTGTTTTGAGGTGATTCAATATGATTGATTGTTTCATCTTCTACTACAGTTATATTAAACTCTTTGTCATCAAAAATTATTTTATAGGTTTTAGTTCGATTAGCAATAAAAGCGTGTTTTTTTAGTTTTTTTAAACTATATTTTATTTTGGGATATTTTCGTGTTATATATTATAGCACGTTTTCATCAAAGTAATAAACTACATCTACAGCAAAATTTCATTTTAATCCGTTCTGTCGTTTAGGCCCGATTGAGGCAAAAACATACAACATTTTTACAAACATAACATTCGCATTTAATATCATTATTAGGATTAGGACGATGATTTCAAATGATTTTTTAACGCATGTCAAGTTACCTTTTTATGTTTAGCCTTACAAAAGAGACTTACCCTCGTATTCAAGAACGACACTATGAGAACACGCACCCACAGTGGACGAAATCTTTTTTCATAAACATCACTTTATGTGTTGAGCGGCACTATGGCGCACGCTACCGTGTTCCTTTAGAGCTCAACTTTGGCTAGAGGCACACGAGAATGTGCCTCTAGTCACACTATGCAGTGTCGCACAACACAAAGTGATGTTTATGAAAAAAGATTTCGTCCACTGTGGGTGAGTGATCTCACAGTGTCGTTCCTGAATACGAGGGTATATCTTTATTTAATTAGGATGTTGTGTTGAGACAAAATATAATGATACTCAAATAATAGCAAATTAAAAAAAAAAAACGGTTGTATTTTTATGTTTCTGACACAGTTCACGCGGTCAAATAAAAAGTAGGTTCATACAATATTAGAAATTATATACACACTGTTACTAAGGGAAAAATTGGAAGTTGCTTAAAAATGCTTCTTTCTGTGTGATTATTGAAATTTGGGCAGGACAAAGTCTGCCACTGATCGGCTAGCAATATTAAACGACCAAACCGATTAAGATGGAATTTGCTGTAGTATGTAGATAAAAAATCAGATAAACAGAAGGAGAAACTTCTAATCCGAAAAACCACCCTTAAATGATAAAAATAATGCAAAAAGGCTGATTTCGATAAAGATGGCGCTGGTGTGCAAATAAATCTGATATCACAGACTAAAAATATTTAGTTGTCATAGTAACGCATTCTACCAAAAAGGTAGAACTTAGGTAGCTCAATACTTGTAATTTATTTTATCAAAAAATCTGACATTAGTTTTGACTACTAAATGGCATTCTATCAAAAATGTCGTGGTTAATTTTACCAGGACAAGGTTTTTAACGAAAAAATAGGAAGTATCCTGAAAGTGCTTTTTTACATGCGATTATTGAAGTTTGGACAGGACAAAGTATGTCGCGGGTCGGCAATTTCAAAGACATTTTTATAAGTTTATAAAAATGTTTTGGAAATTGAACCAGTGCGTATCGAGGTGGGCAAATAATATATATTTTATACAGTAAATGAGACTACTTAATAATTATATAGACGTGAATGTTTGTGAGTTTATTTGTTTGTTTTTGCTCAAACACGCCGTGGATTTGATAATAATAATTACTACAATTCGTGATCTGAAACTGCTTGCATAAATGCGTAAACGCTTGGACATACCTATGGCACCTATGCATGAAAGATGAACAATAATTATTTTACAACAACCAAGTTTAAAAAAGAATTATTGACCTGGGGCTGTTGCATAATAAAGTACAAGCCCACATTACAGAAAAATTAGTAATATCACTAGTACGTCTTTATTTTACAACAGGCGAATGTCATAATAATATTATGGTGATATTTCACCATATATTTTATTTACTAGCAAATCATTTGACTACACCATTTTTGATATATTTAGTCAATAAGCGAGGATAAATTACCCAAA
This sequence comes from Hydriomena furcata, assembly GCA_912999785.1. Classification (NCBI taxonomy): domain Eukaryota; kingdom Metazoa; phylum Arthropoda; class Insecta; order Lepidoptera; family Geometridae; genus Hydriomena; species Hydriomena furcata. Next base: position 11,918,037 of record OU538821.1, read on the forward strand.
ATAAATATAGGTACTTGGATTGAATAATTATAATTTGCCAGTAAAAATATAATTTTCTGTAAGCTTGTGTATAAGCTCAATAAAAAAAGAACAGTGAACTATCGACATATATATATATTTTATAAAATAAAATGCGGTATTTGCATTAACTACGAGAAAAAGAAAATAAGTTATGATCTATAATAAATAAAAGCATTCATGCTTAATATAATATAATCATACTTACATTTTAACATAGAATTAATGTTTTTCCTTCTGTGCTGTCCGACTATCAAACAAATAGAATAACATTTTCAAAATATTCAGTTGCAGTGTTTCATTTAGCATCTGTAGGCAAAACTACTTTTATGTATGTTCAAATTATTATGTATTATTCAAAATCACTCTGCTCCACTCGTTTCCCTTTTTATTATTGACTTTAAATGCACTCTCCGAACTTAAATAATTCATACGATTTACCGAGTAGATAACTTTATGCTCAGTTTGTTTATCAGAACACAAGAATAAAATCATATTACAATGTAGTGTTTATAAAAGTTAGGTTTTTAGATTAGCGGAAAAAGTGTTTTCGCACTTCGTGTCTTAGAGACAAGCAATCGATTTTCAAACTTTATTAGGCCACTATCGCCACTTACACAAAAAATACGAAAAATACATTTTTAAAAATCTAGTTATGGGTAAAAGTTGCCATGTAATGATATATTATCATCATAATGTATATTAATAAATAAATATTGGTGGACATTTCTCACAGCGACTTTTAGCCCCAAACTAAGAAGGCTTGTACTATGGGAGCCAGATAAATGATAAAATACTAAAAATATAATTCAAAATGATCTTGTAATCGTTAATCACTCAAATGTTTGATCAGGGTGGGGCTCGAACCCACCACCACCAGTGCAGAAGGCAGAGCTACTGCACCAACTGTGCCGTGGGGCCTAAATTAGATGAACAACATCATTTTTTTAGAAAAATCATGTTATTCTTTATCCATTGTAGGTTTCCAATAGCATAGTACAACTAAGTATATAGGGAACATAGAATAATAATATTTGTGGGGTAGACAGAGGCACGTCCAAATTGAGAAATAGTCACTTTTTACAAGTTGGATACAAATAAAATAGTGATTAATACTCATTTATGTTACTCATACATTGTGATGTGTACAGGATCATTTGGGTTAAATTCATCGGTGTGAAATAAATTTTAAAATCGGTGTATTAAACTAAGGTATTTGACGGCTTGAGTTGAATTGTAAGAAAGTCAACGTAAAAAATATTCAGTCAACGTCAAAAATATTCAGTCAACGTCATGCACGACTCACTTTTTTGATAATAACAAAATGCGTCGAATTAAGAAATAAATTGTAAAAAAAAAAATAACAGAAAACATAAGCGTTTTTTAAAACGTTATTATGAGTTGTCTATTTGTTATTAACGTAGGTACATCACTACCCAGCCAATCGGTCGTCTTACAAGTTCGGCCATTTTTGGTCAGATAAGCAGAAAAAGTTTGTTATCTGTCAATACGTAATCATTTGTCAGCAATAAATAACATTAGCTATTTGCACTGATGAAATTACCTACATACATATTTTATCAGCTACTGTTCATAATTTTCAAACACAGATCAAGTCCTGGTTGCAAACCTATATCTTAGACTGTTCTCTTTACTATTTACTCAAAATACCATCATGATCTGGTCACTGTTTTAGTATTGGCCATAGTCAAATTTTTATTTTAATAAATCGGTTCATTTTCGAAATATTGTAGACATTTATAAATATTTTAATTGAAATTATGTGAAATCACAAATTTTCGCTCCTTTTCACCTAGTTGTGGCCATACCAGTCCACCAGTTTGACCATAATTGTATATTATAGAAATATTTAACATTTAGTGTGAAAATAAAACGAATAATTAATCATATAAAAATTAACATAAATTTACAAAATAGAAAATTACATTAGCATTTTTCTAGGTTATAAAAATGCTTCTTCGTCTTCCGATTGTTGGATTCCATGACTGCAAAAACTTGTATTTATCTTCTTTGTTATTTTTTCTTAAATTTGCTGTCGTCGTTCAGGTACTCTAGTATCGAATGGTATTAACGCATAGCTTTTTAAGCCAATGATACTTTGGAAGGCGAATACGCAAAAAAGGTTCCTCTTAATGTTGACGTCTTTTTCTAACTTTATATGATGATGCCATTTTACCGAATCTAAAAATAAAATCACCAACCTGTAAAACCAAACCTGTTACTACTGAATTGTTAGTCAGTTCTAAGAATAACTTAAGCGGTTAAAACGGCTGTTTTAAGGGAGTCAGTTGTGGCCTTACGCATGGCCAAAACTCAAGCAAAGCATGAAATTGTTGTATTAGTTGTGGTCGCCTAAGTCCTAGCATTAGGAATTTAATAAATTCCTAAAATAACAATAAAACCAAGCTAATGGATAGGTTCCAATTACATCCAAAGCGAAGAATACAAATATAAGTAAAATATTTATCGATTACTTACCAAGTTTCGCGATCATTGCGAGTATTATCTACTTACGGTAGAACACATTGATGCAACGAAATCATATTTTAACACCTTTGTACATGTGATTCAGCAATAAATATAGGTACTTTAATTTTGTCCATGTTAAGATAGGTTCGTATTTTTTCAACACCAATTTTTATATTATCTATACATATAATAAAACTGTAGAAGAGTTCAATTCTGTACATTGAATAAAAACTTAAAAAAATACTCATAGGGGTCTTCATACAAGTAACACAAGCCTAAAAATTAGTTTTTGATATTTTTGTCTGTCTGTCTGTCTGTCTGTTGTCTGGCTTTCACGCAAAAACTACTGGACGGATTTTGATGAAACTTTTTTTGTTATGTAGCTATTAGTCCTCGGCAACATATAGGCTATAATTTATTTTGAAGATGGGAATACCAGATGTGAAGCTATCTGTCGACCAGCGAAGCGGGCACTGGTCAACTAGTGTAGAATAAATTGATCTAAATCACATTTCGAAAACCGTTAATTGTATCAAAACTATCAACCGGCGCCGTGTATTATATCCTAATTGACTAAATTGAGTCAGTTTTCGAGACAATAGAAATGCCTCCAATGAATGATTAAATTTACATTATGCATTTAACTCAATACAGATAACCTTAGGTATAGGCTAAAAGCATTGGATGCGCGTAAGTAAGGGTAACAGATGAGGGTACTCACATAGAGTTGTCGGGCCGTTCAGTCTGCACGGGGGGATGACAATGTCCTTCTCAAATTTGTTATGTTTATCCTTTTCTTCGGATTTGTTGACTCTGTCTCGAGGTGCCCTCTGGGGCTGCGGCGCGGCCGTGGTAATGGGCAGTGAGGGCAGCGCGCTGTGCGCAGGCGTGTGCGCAGGCATGGCAGCCGTCGTCACCAGTGGTGAACTCGTAGCGGTCGCAGTCGTTGTCGTGGCTGTCGCTGCTGCTGTCTCGCTCAACGTCGCATTCGCCATTTCCATATTCAAAACATCCTTCTCTTTATCTACCTTCTCCGTCGTGGATGCATTCTTTTTATTATTTTGCTTATTAGTCTGCGTATTTTTACTTGTATCTATGACAATGGACTGCACAGTCGTTTCAATCTTCTGGATGGGTTTGACATTTAACGTCATTTTAGGCACTATGACGGGACTGTCCGATATCGCCGAGACGACTGGCGTTTCGCAAGGCGCTGCGGCAGTATCGGGCCCCAAACTTCTATTATCATTTAAATTTACTAAGTCAGACTTTATAACATTATTATTAATAGAGCTCAAGGAGCTTATTGCATTCTGAGGTTGAGCGGTACTCGTGGAAGATACGGGCAATTCAACATTCTTAGGTACGAAATTATTTTTTATTGCGTTCTCAAGGCTTGGTTGGTTCGCCGCTTCGTTGACCATCCTAGTGAACTCTTCAGCGATACTATGTGTCGGTGGTTCCTAGGAAAACAGAAGAAACAGTAAGATATATAACATAGTATTTTAAATGTACTGTCAAATGTCTACTCTTTTTTGTACTATAATACTTACAGGCTGCGGAGTGTGTCTGTCGTTTTGTTCCCCACTTAAAAAATATTCATTATTCGTAGGATATAAATCAGAAAATATGTCCTGCCCTGCAAATAAAGTGACAAAGCGAATATAAATTTTGGTTTCAATATTGAATAATCTACAAAAAAAAAACAAGTTTACTTAATTACATTTACTTACGTGTAACAGGATCTATAATAGGAAGTCTGTGACTACGTTTTTGAACTGGAGCTGGGCGTATACCTAAACAGGAAAAAATTAACATTCTATAAGTATAATTTTGTGTTATTAATTATTTACTCTTCTTTCGCATTACCAAAAAACCTGGTTAAATACCGTACGTTTTACGTATATAATTACACCGTACCGTTCCTTTCATACAAACGTTTTAATTCGAAATAACATAATCCCTTAACTATAGATTTTTACACCGGTCTTTATTACGTAATAACCTTTAATTTCAGTCTGCCCGCCACTATGGCTATAGTAACATAGCCGAAACGTCTAGAAAATAAATTAAAGGCAATTACGTGATAAAGACCCGCGTAAAAATCTATATTTTGAAAAATAATATAAAATTCCCTAAATTATAGGGCGTATAATAACTAGTATTACACAGACCATTATTAATTGTAAAAAATGACTTTTTGTCAATGAAGAATTTTAAGAACGCGTAACCCATTGGTTGTTTTATAATGTTAAGTGTTGATGAAATCATGTCAGTAGGATCACCATGGACGTGCCTCTACTGGGGAATGAAATAGTTACCAGGCATAGGCTGATGGTGATGGGCTGGTGGTTGCGTGTGCGAGAGAGATACCGCTGGCGCTGGAGGCGCGGTGGCCGCTGCCGGCGAACCCTGCCCCACCAGTGTGGTGGAATTGTTCCTGCCGCCGGACGAGTTGGCTGGCAGACTCTGCGCTGGCAGCTGCGGACTGTTCGTTGCGTAACTGTAATCTTAAAATAACATCGCAAAACATTAATATAAATAATTACGTTTACAAAACTAAAAACAAAACCGACTTCATGTATGTTGTTAAAATTTAATCCCTTATTTTTTCACCCTTAAAAGTAGTATTTTTTCCTCAAATTTAAATGGGACCACACGGGAAGCACCAGCTTTCAAATAATAAAAAGTATCATCGTAATCGGTTCAACTTGTCGACAGTTCTGAGGTAACAAACATAATGAAATAAAATGCAGTCGAATTGAGAACCTTCTCCTTTTTTGAAGTCGGTTAAATACTAGCAGTCTGCCTCGGCGTCGCACTGGTTCACTAATGATTTTATGGCATTTTTTTTACACCTTGGGTTACATTATTATAGTTTTAGCCTATGTTCATAAGGGATAATGTAGGATTCTAATGGTAAATGTGCAAAAAATGCAAAATGTGGGCTTGTGCCAAATTTAATGTTTGTATGTGCCTCTGGCTAACAACTTTAGACATCTTCGAGGATCAGAGCACCTGAAGATTAGGAGAGTGAGGGATGTCTACCTCACTTGGGGATTAAAGTTTTGATGATATTTCTTGCTTCTTTCAAAAACATCAGCTCTGTAATCCCCCAGTAGCTACAGGAGATTTCCTCTCAGATCTCCAGGAACTCAGATCCCCGGAGATGTCACAAAGTGTAAGTTAGACCAAAGACTATATTTGGAACGTGCCCACATTTTAACAACCCACATTTCATATGTAAGCGGTTGCAAGCCCATTGGACACCTTACGTAACCGAGTAGTTTTTTTTTTAAATATTCTGATTTTTATTTCCCAAATCTTGTATTTATGTGTAATTCGTCATAAAACGTGTTGTAGGAACCAGTTCTCCATAGTGTGTGCATAGAGTTCCTGATATTAATTTAATAGATACAAAGATCATTAACTTACAAGGATTTGTGTGACTCGGGGGGTTATATCCTATGTAATGCCCCATGTGGTACTGGTAAAATCTGCAAATAGAAAACATGTAGTTAACCTTTATTTGTAATTAGATGACCAAACAGATATTATTTGTTCAAATTTAAAATAAACCTGTAGCAAAAAGTACTTTATTTTGATTTTCCAGAAATGCTGACAACTACGAACACTACAAGAATTTTTATTTATATTCTTTATGTAATTGTGCCCTTATAATTTGATTAGATAACCCGTTACTACTGGGTACTATCTTCCTCGATACCAGTACAGGTGGTAAAGTGAAAGTCAGACTATCCATCCATTCCATTGTCAATATTTATGACATTGATTATTGAAACAGAAGCGAGAAGATGGAATATTTTATTTAAGTGTGTTAAATTAAATCCTAAATAATTTTTTGTTCTAGAACTTCTAAACATTGTGTAGCAGTTTACCTAACTTAAACAAAGGGGTGTAAAGTGTTACCAAGTAACAGTTTTTTTTAAACTAGCACGGAATATATAGTTTTACAACTGGTTGCTGCTGCCATTATCAGAGAAAGCTTATTTTCAACTATAATTACTAGATACTTTAAGTTTAGCGTTGTAATTTTAATGAGCTTTCTAACCATGTATCTGGTTTTAGTTCCTGTAATTTATGGTTAAATAATAATGGTGGTATAGATTTAGTTTACTCGACTCACTAGAACTTATTAAGCGGATAATAAATTATGTACATGGGACATGGACTGAACCAAGTGCGTATTATTTGTTATTATTGATACAAAGGTTACGTTTTCAGTGGTGGTGATTAGCCTAAAATCTTCAGACAGTTTTGCACTTTTCTTGCTTATGATTTTTGTAATAGGTCAAAGGTGTGTTATTATTCACAAATTAGGATATTATATTTTTATTTGGATACATAACCAATTTTCATTGCAATTGCTATTAGCATTTCTTCCTTATCTACGGAAAATCTTGCCAGACGACAAAGGTTGAAATCACTATCATCGTATTGTACATTACCAATACCAACACACGCATAATTATTAATATAATTATTCCATGCCGTTTACGTGTGACTGATTTTGGTTTTGAATCTCGGAATAATCAGTGAGGTTATGACGAACGACGTGCGATAAGAAACCGACTAAAAGAAAACAGACTATTATAGTCTAATAATACATCTGCTTTCGAGCAGAACTTAGGACTGCCGGACTAACCTGCTAGTTGAGCTACTCACCCAGGTGACCCTGATCTTGGTTGCTGATAAGTTTGCATGCCCATGTGAGTCGGGAAAACTAATGCCGGGTACATAACTGGCCCAGTGGAAGAGGCTGCGCCAGGAATAAAAGGTTGTTGTTGCCTGAAATGTTAAATATTACAAGCATTAGATAATTATCCTAGTGCCTTATCTACAAACCGGTCGGTTTATGCCGAGGCTAACCCTCGTATTCAGGAACGACACTGTGAGAACACGCACCCACAGTGGACGAAATCTTTTTTCATAAAAATCACTTCATTTGTTGAGCGGCACTATGGCGCACTCTACCGTGTGTCTTTAGAGCTCAACTTTGGCTAGAGGCACACGACAATGTGCCTCTAGTCGCACTATGCAGGGTCGCACAACACACAAGTGATTTTTATGAAAAAAGATTTCGTCCACTGTGGGTGCGTGTTCTCATAGTGTCGTTCTTGAATACGAGGGTAAGTGGAGTCGGTCAGATTTGGCACGGGTTAGATAACATTAACTATTTTACGAACTAATGGTAGGTACAGAGTCAACAAACTTTAACTTGGGATTAAATAATGATAATTAAAACTCATAACATTGTTTTCAAAATCGCCACTAAAAAGGGGGTTAAAAATGTGGTTTTATCGGTGCGCGTGGCTTGGGGTTATATCATGGGATATACTAATTCTTTTTTATAAGGTAGATGATGTGGATTGTGTACCGAGGGTGCGTATTGGGCCTCGAGCCGTGTTGTGATCCTCTATATTGTTGGTAATTCGGATATTGCGCTCGGGGTTGTGTCTGCGTTTGCGGCACAAAATTGTGGCTAGCCTGGAAATTTTAAGATTAACTGGTGAGACATACACATCTATATTTATAAAACAAAGTCGTGTTAGTTACATCATTTTTAAATCAAGATTAATGATTTTTGGATTTATTGGATCTGTCTTCGCCTCTAAAAGCATAATAACTAGTAAAACATTTGAAAAATTATTAATAGTACACCCCAGCAAAGGCGGGGCGGGGCAGATAGCTTATTTATTAGATAGATTTCATATTTAAATAAATATCAAATTGATCAATCACAGCAATAACGCTGAAAACAATTTCGTAAAATCGTGAAATGACAAGGTGTATTCAATGATCTAGTGACTAGATTCTAGTCGATAATGGTGCCGATTATGTAGGTGCTAGATTAAACGTATACTCAACTTCCATCTAGTTATCTTTGATATATAGTAAAAGGACAGCAATAACTAATTCGAGACAAGTCAATATCAACAAGTTTTTAATTTAGTTTGAACAGAATAGACAACGGTAAGCCACCGTGAATGTATACGCACCATTGTCGTTTTAGACAAGTCCTGTTGCGGTACTGGCGGTGCCGATGGCTGTGGAGGGGTCGGCTGGACTCTCAGCGAGGTCTGGGACGAGGATTGCGTCCCGCCGGTCGAATTCGGCATGTAAGTGGCCGCAGCAGCGCCACTGGGGTGGTAACATTCTACCGGTCCTGATGAAACAGAAACAATAAACAACAAGCTAAAAACGAGTCAACGCATTGTGTAGAGTTCCGAAGTAGTTTCTATCGGCACAGCTACGTATATTTCTCCACGAAAAATACCTTTTACTTAGTAGTAAGGCCCTTTTATATCTCATCAAGATGATTTTTATAGCGTAGGTACAAATATAAAACTCACAACTTTGGATTGGGATTGCTGATTTAGAGTAAAAACGTATCTGTGTAATAATTATATAGAACTTTACACGTGGTCTGGTCGATCATAACTTGGAACGAATCCTCTAAGAAGCCTGACGAAATCATGGTCGTAACCACCTTCTTTATACATTTACCTCGTAAAAGGTTGTTTTTAATTCTTGTTTAAAAGTAGACTGTCGATTTAAAAACAACATTGTTTAAAAAGTAAATGCTAAATTGGTCGAAAAATTATGTTTTCAACTTTTTATATAATGAAGGTGGCAGATTATGGGAAATAAAAAAAAGAGGTAAAAGAATGAATGCTTTTATGAAGTTGATTGCTTTTAAACGAAAGCATGATTAGATTATTCTTATACATAAGAACCCTAAAGCGACTTGGCTAATTATTCAAATTATATAAAGCAAGCCTATAAATGTTTTTTTTTTTCATAAAGTTTATGTAAACCGAGGTTAGAAATTAGTAATCTCACTCAAAATCACTACATAGTATAAAGCAAAGTCGCTTTCCGCTTCCCGCGTCTGTATGTCTGTATGTATGTTTGCTTATATCTTTAAAACTACACAACGGATTTTGATGCGGTTTTTTTTTATAAACAGAGTGATTCAAGAGGAAGGTTTATATGTATAATACATGCATAATATAGTAGAGAAACACTGATAATTTTAGAGGTTTCTAATGTGATGTCGTAAATAAACACATTTTTTGCGCTTACATTGCAAATGCTGGCTGAACCCCACGAGATATATCAAAATAATGTACTACAGTATTGTACACCTTAAAAACGTCTACAAAAAAGTCAACGATGGTATTAGAAATGTCTTACGCACAGCGAAGCGGGCACGGGTCAGCTAGTACATAATAAATACAGACGAGCAAGAACCTAATTTGCAAAATACATACGAATCGTGAGTCTTACAAGCCCCGCATTAATTAGTCTAATAGCAATAAATTAACTGTAAAAGTAATCATATCTAAATATGTTAATCTTTTATAACAGTGGATTATACCAGCACTTTACTTAATTTATTAATAATCATCTTGAAGGATTTGTGCGCCCAGAAGAAGTAACTGATGAATGAAAATTTGTATCATAAGTACAGTCTCTTGGTCTCAAGTTTAAACTAGAAAATATTTAAAGAATTTAATACTCACTATGTGGTGTAGAAGCCCGAGGATAACTGTATATTGCTAAGTAAATTATTGCGAAAACAAAATAGAAGCCAAATTAATATACCAAACAAGGGAATATCGAAAAATAAACCTAAGCATCTGTTGCCTAACGCATAACATTTTTATCGCCAATTCAGAAACAAACAATGGGTCGTAAAATATATACATTCATAAAAGAAAGAAAATAAACAAATTTTGAAAACGATATGTAAACTAAAGGTGGACACTTACTGCACGCTTGTTTCAATAGCCGGTATGGTTGAGATTGTGAAGACAGCACACAGTTTGACGTTGAATATCGGGATTGCTCAATTTTATGAGTTTGATTGTGACTAGTAGTACTGGTTAGACTTTGCTGGCTACTATTCAGATTTTGAATCGTGCTCAACTTTTGGCTACTGTTCAGATCTTGGTTTAAGTTCAGGGCGTGACTACTGCACAGACTTTGGCTGCTACTCGAATTTACGTTGCTGATAGGGTTGGCAACAACACTGTGGCTCCCTAGGCTAAGATTGCTGCTGTTGCTATGACTGCCGTTTAAGCCAGGGTTGAGGGTGTGGCTATGGCTTCCACCTAGTCCAGGAGTGCTTCCATGGCTACTGCTAAGGCCAAGATTAGTGCTATGGCTTTGACTCCCGCCAAGGCCAAGATTGCTGCTGTGGTTGGGATTGCCGCCTAGACCAGGATTAGTTGAATGGCAGTGACTTCCACCTAAACCAAGGTTGAAACTCTGGCAACCACTTAGGCTGTTGTTATGACTCACGCTTACGCCAAGATTACCGTTGTGGATGTGACTTCCACCAAGGCTAAGATTGCTGCAGTGGTTGTGACTAGCGCCTAAGCCAAGATTGGCAGTATGGCTGTGACTCCCACCTAGGCCTAGGCCGGTAGAGTGGCTATGATTCCCGCCTAGGTTGCTGCTATGGCTGTGACTCCCGCCTAGACCAAAGTTAGTGGTATGGCTGTGACTCCCGCCTAAGCCAATGTTGGTAATATTGCTGTGACTCCCAGCTAAGCCCAGGTTGGTGGCATGGCTATGACCTCCGCCTTGACCAAGATTGGTGGAATGGCTGTGACTTCCGCCTTGACCAAGGTTAGTAGTATGGCTGTGAGTGCCGCCTAAACTAAGGTTAGTGGTATGGCTCTGACTGCCGCCTAGACCAAGGTTGGTGGTATGGCTGTGACTCCCGCCTAGGCCAAGGTTGGTGGCGTGACTCAGACTCCCACCTGGACCAAGGTTTGTGGTATGGCTGTGACTACCGCCTAGACCAAGGTTAGTAGTACTGCTGTGGCTTCCGCCTAGATTTACATTGCTGTTGTGATTAAGACTCCCGCCAAGGTTCGTGCTATGTTTGTGATTACCACTTAAACCCAGAGAGCTGTTGTGGTGGTTATGACTGTTGCTCTGATTGGCATTGAGACCTAGGCTGATGCTATGACTGTGACTGCTAAGGCCCAGGCCACTGTTATGGTTAACACCAGCATTGAGGCCAAGGCTGTTAGTAGGGTTGTGACTGCCTCCTAAGCCTAGACTGTTGGTATGGCTTTGACTGCTGCTTGATCCAAGACTATTGGTTTGGTTGAGGCTCGAGCCTAATCCATGACTGCTGACATGATTGTGGTTTAGATTTTGGCTGGCATTGTGCCCGTGGCTGTGGTTCAGGCTGTGGCTGGAATTACGGCTGTGGTTGGGATGGTTGTGAGAACCAGGATTGGCTGGCGGCGCCTGGGGTACGAATTGCAGCGACACTGTACTCAATGATTGCAGATTAATTGGATTCGGATTAAGAGACCCAGCCGGGCTTGACATAGTCACCGAAGTTGGTATATTCAGAGTCATATCAATTCCAGTAGATTGCGTTGTAGTTCCATGATTGGCACATGTGTGAGAGTAAGGACTATTTGTATTGTTTCCTCCTCTTAGACCTACCATCTTAATTTCATGATACAAATCTTTCAAAAATTGTATGAGCCAAACGTTGAAATATTCCCAAAACAAAGGAGGCACTATCATTGGGTCCGACATTCAATTGACCATCTCTGTTACAGTCATTACATGCCCCTCCGGGCATCCATCTAGTGAGCACAATCTAGCTTCACTTCTGCTTATTTCAATAAAAGAGTAAAGGATCACGTGTATACACCACAAAACAAATCACTAATTTAAACCTGAGGTTTCATAGAAAATCTTGCCAAAACTACGCATGTTGTTAAAATATTAGCGGACCGAATTCACTACTTCAGTAGTAATTTAATGCAGCATAGAGAAAATCGATAAGGAAACCGCGCGCTCCATGCTACATCGTCGTTCGCTCACACTTGAGTCAGATTAATGGCACCGCGATAACTTCACCTTTTCTAACCGAACTATCACATTGAGATAAGCTTTGTTCACATTTAATTCTGAATATTTAAATTGTAAAAAAACTGATTCTAAGCCGAAAAATCGTCTGATGACTGATCAGATCACCCTGCAAAGTAGTTAGTAAAGGATAGAATAGAGCGAAAGAGATGAACGTATATAATACACCTTCATGTTGGGCGTTCCCCGATGTGCCCCGTACCACATTAGAGACCGAACGATTGAACTACTATGCAATGTGTATATTGCTCTGGTAAAATAGAGTTCTGCGTTTTACTAAGTTCGACATACAGAAATCCGCAATGGATGGTGTACAAAAATGTTTTCACCAGTTGATACGAACAACTGAACGTTAATAGTGAAGGGTAAGGGGTGACTTACGAGGGTTGTTCTCACTCAAAGAACGACAGAAGACGATTGAAAGTATCCCTTTTTTTAAATCGATACATCGTCAGTGGTTATTCGGACTAACAAACCATTTGGAAAGTTTATCAATTATAATATTAAAATTAATAATAGTTATTAAACTTGCAGTAAGGAAAAAATAAACATTGATGAATTCGATGTGACAATGTGTTTCATCTGAAGTAAATTCTAAGGAAGTTTACGAATTATTCATTAAATACTAGTGATGTGGTTGAAAGTATTTCTATTCGTTTGGCCTGACTGTGCCGCGCATGGCATTTAATAGTTGTGAAAGCTTGATCAGGTAAAATTACTTCAGGAATTAAAAATATGCAATGTTACCAACAAAAGACATCACAAAAGCTATTTTATAAACTTAAGAAATCAGATTATAATATTATACTATAGTAACCTATCTATAATGCGGATACTATATTGTACGAGTACATGGTTTTCTCGAATAGCCAGTGAGGCTAAAATATTACTTCTAGCTATTATTATTTATTTAAATTGTACTAAATTCATAACGGCAGGTAAAAAAAATGTTCGTGCATACTTTTTGTTATTGAGTTTATATGGTAGTTTTAAAAATATAATTTGTTTGTGCAAACATTTTGTTATTGAGTTTTCCTTGTGGCATCTAAATAAGGGTTGTAAAGGAACCTTACCTCTGTAAATGCTGAACTCCTTCAAGTTTTTGTTTACGTTTTTTCATTACGCAACTTGTAAAAACAACTTGACGGCAACTTGACCTTGTATGCTGTCATAAAATACTGATTTATATTACAAAATATCAGGAGAGGTCAAAAAGTTTACGAATGACAAAATAGGAGTTAAATTAAACAAGACAATAATTGTATTTTCTTTTCTATATACTATTCCTTAATTAATACATTTACTAGATCTCACAAAAGCTTTTAAACACATTTATAAATATTATTGTTAAAGCCTTCGTAATATGGTGAAATTTCTGATTCAACTTCTCATCGTCAGTAATTTATTTTTCCCGGCCCGTTTTGGAAACAAATAATAATCGGAGGGTGGCTGGTCTGGATTATAGAAATAGAAAGGGTGGCGGTTTAGAGCTTCGTAGACATATTTTGCTGCAACATGGCTTTTGTGTACGGACGACGAGTCGTCGTGCAAATAGCGATATAGTATCCCCCTGTGATGTTCAGTCCCTTTTCTTTGAAGTCGATAAAAATTCCCCACCAGAAACCTTAAAAACCGTAGCCATGATCTTTTCTGTGACACCTTGAATTTCTTAGAAGACGTTGCGCCTTTTTTCTGCCACTGCATAGACTCCTGCCTTGATTTAGACTCTTAGATATAAACCCATGCTTCGTCCCCAGTAACACTATGTTTCAAAATGTCATCCTTGTTCTCTCTACAGAGATCCAAAAATTCAAGAGAACACTCCGTTTCTGAACCGCTGGCTGAGAGAGTACTTGGCAAATCAGCTGACCGTCGACATGCTAAGATGACCGTGGAAGATATTAAAAATGGTTGTAGATGATACTCTAATTTCTGCGAGTTGTTCTTTCTTAAATCTTAATACCCAAGAATAGGATTTTACGACAGTTTTTAATGATAAAATGCAATATCAAATATACGCGATTCACGCTTCAATGCAGTTCATCAGTCAGCACACGGACCTAGAGTAATATAAGAGATAATTATATTACAGTGTTATAAAAATTTAAGAACAAACGTTCTCGTAGATACAGTATACATGTAATGTAATGTGGGGGGGGGGGGGGGGGGATCAAGTTATTTGATCACTTCCTTTTGAAGCGTATTGTTAACAGGGTCTTTATATAATAGTAGTGTTGTGTTACATTATTCTCTTATCAGCTATTCAACTGTCATAGACGGTGTCTGCCCACCGAAGACATGTAAATTATAAATAAATTAAAATGATCGAAGACTTCTCAAGTACATAACTTAAATAGTTATAGAATGAAGACTATCAACTTTTCGACGTAGATACGATACGTAGACTTTTAGCGTCGACTTTTTTGGGCTGATACTTATTTCAAGATGAATAAATACTCGTAGATACGAAACATCACACTATGATTGATCCAAAACGCACTTTAGTTTTTTGAGGGTTCTTTGTCACCAGACCGCACAAAGTTAGTCCCACGTGGGGTCAGCAATAAATTTTATTATTTATATTTCTGTTTTGCATAAAAAACGTTAGAAACTAAAGTGTTTTGCAGCATTTTAACCGTTATTATTTCAGTCTATATAATTGTTTTGTATACATTAATAGCAATATTATATACAAAATATAGATACAGATACAAAATGTAAGTAATGATTATAATAAACACCTAATTATAATTAGGTATAATATATCTTATTATGAAGTACATGCCATGGATAACTGTTGTCTACTACGCATCTGCCATTATGCTGCAGATAGGTAACTATTGTTAACGGACTAAATGAATGTCTAACAATTTAAAGCTCTAATTTCAACGACTCTGTGTAAGCATACAAAGATGATGCCTTTATTAAGTTTCCGAAGTATTTACGCCGATTTGACTTTTGTCAACTATTAGTATTGTAATCAAATTTCGAAATTTAACCCCTATAATTTTGTAATCTAGACATCTAGTATCTGTCAGTTAAACACCTTTATTACTCAAGCAAACTCTATACCTGTGAACATGAAACATATTATAGAAACGTGTTAACAAAATATAAAAGAGATAATTTAAAAGGAACATTAAAATGGAAAGTTTTACTTGTTTTTCACATTGAAGGTATAGATAAAGAGGGTATCCACATTGGATATTTTAATATACAGATAAAGGTTTTTTAACACCTTACCTTATGTGTATTTAAAAAAAAACGTATTTAAGTATTTTATCAGTTATCTGGTACCCATAGTACAAGCTTTTCTTGGTTTGGAGCTAGATGGCGCTGTATAAAATATCCAGGAACATTTATTACTAGCAGTCCGCCCCGGCGTCGCACGGGTGTAATAATGATTTTATGGGTAATTTTTATACACCTTGGGATACAATTATCGAAGTATTCCTACGGATCCCTAATAGTTAGACATATAGTATTATAGACTTTTTTTGTAGATATTGATGTTATCTATAAAACTGTAGTACATTACTTTGCTCTATTGTCATTAATTTACGCAGCGTAAGCGATATAAGGATCTTTTTTGGATTTTTTTTCACACGTTGGGTTACATTATCGAAGTATTCATACGGATTCCTAACATTTTTTAAAATATTCTATAGCCTATGTTCATCAGGGATAATGTAGGAATCTAATGGTGAAAGAATTTTTAAATTCGGTCCAGTTGTTTCGGAGCCTATTCGATGCAAACAAACAAATAAACAATAAAATCTTTCCTCTTTATAATATTAGTATAGATAAGTTTAGCCAGTTTTTTTTTATTATACTTGTATAGCTATCTTAGCTATAAATACAAGTTTATTAGGTACTTATTACCTGCAATATGCTTCAAATTGGAATAAATGTGTCTGATGGTTATATATTTACAAAGTATTGCAGATTATTCTCAATCAACAATCAACTATAAACATGCTTAAATATTCATGCAATCAAACATTATGGTACTCATATTAACGGTAGAAAGCTGTTTATAGGGATTACTATAATAAATAATAACACAAGAAGCACACTTTCTACACAATTCAAAAACACAGTATAAACATATTCTGAAATATTTGAAAAAAAGCCATTAAAAAATTTAAAAAGTTTGTTTCTTTAAAAATCAGGTTAAATGCCCAAAACTGTGGCTACCAAATAATGACGATTATGATATTTTATGATAGGAGATACACAGATTAAACATCTACAATAAGTTTTTTGTTACAACTGCATTTTATTCAAGTTAATTAAACTGAAATATTATAAGGATAACTGTAACCGTTTCAAAATATATAATGTGTTTTTTTCACATCACTACATAGTATAAAGCAAAGTCGCTTTCCGCTTCCCGCGTCTGTATGTATGTTTGCTTATATCTTTAAAACTACACAACGGATTTTGATGCGGTTTTTTTTAATAGATAGAGTGATTCAGGAGGAAGGTTTATATGTATAATAACATGCTACCCGTGCGAAGCCCCGGCTTCGCACGGGTAGCATGTTATTATAGTCGGGTCGCTAGTAGTTTAGATAAGAACAAAATGTAATTATCATAGTGGATGCCGGGTTAAAACAATGTCTAGTACTAAGCTACATTTTGCAACAAGACCTAAACTTCTTATTAGTGTGTTGAAGAAGTTTATTACTGCCTCTACTTGATTTTTTAAGGAACACACTGCAAAAAATAGACAATCAGATGTTATGAACACACAAAGTTGATTGTTTTGATACAGACACATTCTTAAAGCAAGTATATTTATAAATATTGAAATGTAAATAAACTCTGTGTAAGCAATTCTACGAACTCATATTGGTGGGATAATGAAGCTATATGGAATAGTTATGATATAAGATGGTGTATGTCATTATGTTTTAGTGAAACATTACAACTTAAGAGGTATCTCCTCCTAGCAAGATTTTGGAAAAAATCAATAAGTTTTATTGGTTATGCCCTATATTACACAAACCCAATAAAATCTCATGTTTATCAAGTAAAATTTTTATGGAAATACCCCTTTTATGTTTCTTAACAAAGCATCAAGATAAGTCACCTAACTTACATGAGTATTTCATGTAAGCTTTGATAGTCATAAAGATGCCATCAAAAACATAACTTGTATAAAAAGCCAAGTCTCGCAACGCAACTCAGTTCTTCTACCGTAAAAAGTTGTGAGATCCATGTAATACCAAGTCGGATAATTTATTCAGTCCCTACTTTAAGGGTCCTTCTGTCTTAAGTTATTACGTAAAGGTTAGCTAATTACGGTTTCTATGGCTGCTAGAAGTGCCTTAAACTTTTGATGATCGGTCAGTCAGTCAGTCAGTCAGTCGGTCAGTGAGTGAGTGACAAACTGGGATACTTTGACTAGTTATAATTCTTAAACAACTGGTTCAAATTGAATGAAATTTGAAATATACCGTGTTTATATAGTGACTGCTTGGTTACTGAAAATTCAGGCTTCTAGTTTTATCCACAACGAAGTTATAGGGGGTCGATAATGGCCTGAACTGCTTCGAGAAAAGGATGGTCCGGCCGTGCCGCTTTTTGCTTGACTTGGCGGGGGCACTGCCGTGCCCCCAGATATATTTTTAGGCAGAACATTGGATTATATTTTTATGTAATTGAAAAAAATATTGTTCCCATTTATTTGTTCAATAGATAAACAAATTAGAAGTCAACTGGTGAACCAATATTAAATTCCATGCTTCTAAAGCCGGGGTCCCACGGCGCGTAAAACGACGGGCCGCGCCGGATGACGCTCCGCCTGTGTGCGTCCGGCGCGGCGCGTACAGAGTGTTCTGAGCACGGGCCACCACGGATGCATCGTTCCCACGGCGCGTCTGTCCGTCTTGGCGCGGTCTGGCGCGTGAAAACGCGGGCCGTGGGACCCCGGCATAAGACATAGATTAGGGATATAAAATTTTAATGTTGGTAATTTTAAAGTATGCAATAAATATTAAAGTTACCTACTAAATATAAATAATATTTGTTTATGATTTTTTTAGGGATTGCATTGTAAAATCTTTAACTTGGTGTGGTACCTATTATGAGAAATATTTTATAACAATACAATTATTTTGATGGACACCTGCAATTCTTAGCAACTAAGGTAGGTATTTTACCAAGTGATTATGATCAACAAGGAAAAACATACTAAGGTTAGGTTATTATATGTTTTACATTTTTAGCGGTAGACTACTTGGACACACAATCCAACTAGGTAGCTTCATACCTACTTTTAGTATTAGGATATTGGACTTGATTTGAAATGGAATTAGTTTTTTTTTTATCTTAAATATATACATTTCGCTTCAAATTGAATAACAATAATCGCATAATGCAAATTATGCATTGAACCAACTCATCTAGTTTACTTTAGGATATGGATTATGTTGTATCTATAAAGAATAATATGTACTTACTTATAGCAACACAAACTGCAAATATGCACTATCATTTCAATAACCAAAAATAAGCATGCATTCACAAAACAAAAAAGAAAATATTTACTTACTGATGTTAGAATGAGATAAGTAATTGGCTAGCTTCATTCTTTTAGCAAGTTTACAAAATGAATATACTTAATTAAAATAAAATCTAATAAAAAATTAAAGCAGAAAATGCGTAAGGGTGCACTACAATTGCAATTTACTACAGTAACATAGCCACTACTTATTTCGTTCATACAAAACTAATTTCAGAAAAGCAAAACAAAAACTAATTTTTCGCAAAGCGGCACAAACAGATGCTGAAGTGGCATAAAAATATTACGTAAATAATAATGATAAAAGTATACTATCAAATAATTTTGTTTATATAAAAGGATACGGTCCGGGACCTCGCTGACTTGGTGCCAGCGGCACCTGATTCCCGTTGCCACTCATATTCTTGGCAGCATAGGTATCGGGACACGTACACCACTCAAGGTGGCACGTAAATTCGCCCTAACCGATTGTAGGACACATCCGGCACTTATTAGAATAGATAAACCGACGTCAGTTTGACAAGTCACACAATTTAATTTAAACCCACTGTGAGCAAAGTTTCCAGTAAAAACATTGTACACCTTCAGTTATAACACAATAGTATGCCTTCCGTGAAATGTTATCAGCATCACTAGGAATGAAAGCCAGTCACTAAACAAACGACAGTACAAAATGGCGGATGCTAACCAATAAACAAACGTGACTGTCAACTGAAAATTAGTTACTTTCACAGGTATATTTTCGTTGCAGCTTGGAGTTTTGTTTGAATATAAATAAAATATGTGTAAAAATATATTATTTTCTATAACAACATCTATAAATATTTTCTAATAGTAAAACTGTCATCCGATCGTTCACGTATGTTCAACTCACGTCACGCATGCATGCATGAATGAAGTGCTACTTGGCAGTTGTGACTTGTGTAGTGGCTGGCTTGTCATTTTTTTTTTTCTTTTGCTTGACAGCACTTTGTCGCTAGAGCTATTCTTCCCAATATGGAGATAACCCGGATATTTTGGCTGTGATTTACCAACGTCATTAGAAAACAATTTTGGTACCTAATGTATGTAGGTACATAAACTTTTTTATCTTTTTAGTACATATACATACTCAACTAATACTGCAACAAGTGGTATTACAATATATTAATTTAATATTATTATTACAGATACTTACGAAAGTTTGTGTTTCAAAAACGGCTGGACCGATTTCGATTAAATTTGGTGGAACAAATAATTAAACATCAGGTTACTCTTTTTATTCGTGTAGAAGGTTATGTACTTACCTACCTACCAAGGTACTTTTTGTTATTTTAAGTAGTAGAGATAATGTCACCACTTTGATGGAACAGAAAATGATCAACTTATTACAGAATCCGAAAGCATTTTTTTTAAATCACTTTATATCATTGAATTCAATCTTTTTTTGAACTCACAAAATATCGTCACAACACACACAAACCGTGTCCGGAGTCCGGACCCTGGAAACATAATAAGGCTGGGAATAGACGTCTAATTTTGCTTCCGATTGTCTGATCAGACTATCGGATCGGATTCACTCCATACACGTCCAATTTTTGCGTCAGACATTTTTTTAACTTAGTCGTTCTCGAGCTGCGCTGTGATGCAAACACGTCCTCCCAAGCCAAATCTTTCATTTGCCGATCGTAATAAGCTTCAATGCCCGTATCCCATAGGCATGTCCTACGGCCATAATAAGCCGTTCGTGGGTTCGAATCCCGGCATGCATCAATGGATTTTTCTGAATCAAAAACATGTGCTCAAAACGGGGAAGGAAAACATCGTGAGGAAACCAGTTAGTATTAGAGATAGAGTGTTGGGGTGTTAGTATGTATTTACAAAAAAAAATTATACATTGCCATTTTACTTGACAGATCGAAATTAGATTTCTTTCTCTAACGAACAATATATGACGCGTGAGCTAAGGTGAAATCGGAAGGAGGAATCGGACGTCTATTTGGTATTTTGTACAAATGTATGCAGACCGCACCTTCAGACTATCGGATCGGCAATAAAATCGTAAACGCTTTGGCGTTGTTTCCGACTTGAATGTCCGATCCGACTATCGGATCGGACGTGTATTGCTATTCAAACAAAATGTATGGCACGAGCGCCTTCCGATAGTCTGATCAGACTATTGGAAGGCGCTCGTGCTATATATAAGCTAATTTCGATCTGCCATGTAAAATGGCAATGTATAATTCTTTTTTGTAAATACATACTAACATCCAGACACTCTGTCTCTAATACTAACTGCCGGGATTCGAACCCAAGAACGGCTTATTATGGCCGTAGAAAAACGGACATGCTTAAGGGATACGGGCATTGAAGCTTATCACGATCGGCAAATGAAGATTTGGCTTGGGAGGACGTGTGCACATCACAGCGCAGCTCGAGAACGACTGAGTTCAAAAAATGTCTGACGCAAAAATCGGACGTGTATGGAGTGAATCCGATAGTCTGATCAGACAATCGGAAGCCAAATCGGACGTCTATTCCCAGCCTAAGGCAACACGGTTTGGAAATGAAGGCTATAAGATCTGTATCCAAACTCCAAAACTATTAGCCAATAGCAGTCATTTTGTAGCTTGCAGCTTGAAGGATAAGGATGTACCAAACCTCCTTTTAGCCTACTATCTACAAATAGTAATCGATTTTGTTCGATTTTAAAATAGTCATTAGCTGCACTTACCCAACTCAAGTCTATATAGATTATAATATTAGTTTTAGATAAAGTTATTCTAGTTTAGTTGCGATTATCTAACATACCTAGAGCTCCTTTATATTAGACGCTTGAGGAAGCGCCACAGGCTTACGACATATTATGTATGTAATCTACCTATATGATTGCAACAAACTCGCATGCTCTTTGCAAACTCGTCTTTGAACAGTGTCTGGGCGACGCGACGTGAACAAATTGGTAAGTACCTATAGGTAGGTATGTATCTAGTATGAACTTATAACTTATTCGTAGCACTAGGAAAAAAATATTGGTTTAGGTTCGTGCCTAATCGTGCCACTCTATGTTACTGTCCATATCATTATAGGTTTCAATAATTTCGTAAATTTATTATAAGTACCTATACTTATTGTGTTTTTAATATTATTTCGTGGGTATACTTAAGTTTCTATTTCTACCTATATAATTAGTAGGTAGGTACTGGTCAGTTAGATAGGTAAGTATAAAGGTAGGTACTTACCTAGGTAGATACTGTAAAGAGTAAACAACAAAATACACGTTATGGTACTTTACTTAGGTATATTAAACTTTCAAAATCACAGATATTGCACAATAAATATACTAAAGGTAGGTAGGTATGCAGCAATCACTAACCAAATCTGATTTCACAAATAAAATTGTTCACAATATCACTACATACTCGTAGTAGGTATAAAGCAGTCGCTTTCCGCTTCCCGCGTCTGTATGTAATATGTATGTATGTATGTTTGCTTATATCTTTAAAACTACACAACGGATTTTAATGCGGTTTTTTTAATAGATAGAGTGATTCAGGAGGCAGGTTTATTATATGTATAATAACATGCTACCCGTGCGAAGCCGGGGCGGATCGCTAGTATATAATATATTGAAGTATTAAAAATAAATAGGTATGTTCGTGATGTCGGGATGGAAAGATTTGCTTGTTAAAGCCGGTTTTCTGTACGCATAGCGATGCCATACTAAAGTAATCTAATTACATTTCACTACACGACACTTCGATCACGGATTAGAAGTTATATTACAGACTCAGCGCTCTGGTGATCATTTGTTTGTTTTTATTTCACGATATCATTTTCATAAGACATATTTGTGGTACCCTTCAGATTCTTCATTTTCGATATGTCGGGCTTCGGTAGTCTCTGCAAAGAAACGTTGAGGTAAATTATGATTTATGAGTAGGAGTAGGTACCTATGTTACCCAATGTGTGTATTACTACCACTCCCGATCTAAACTGATACTGTATGTTCAGTTCAGACCATCCGAATAAAACGACAAAAACAATGCACAATTAATCAACTTCAGAATCTGGCACTTTTCCGAAACCAGATTGCCTGAATGAAAATAGTTTTTTTCCCTTTGGATTCAGTTCATTAGAGCCTTCTATTGCCTCCTCAATTGCCTGGAATTGCCATTGTCATTGGGTTTCTAAAAAAAATTTTTTCATTTTTTTTTATTTTCGTCATTTCGAATCCATACAAAACAGTCACAAGTTGAATATTCTTCAGAATCGAGCAATTTCGTTTTTACAAGGGGAATTAGTAGGGGTATGCAGGTGTGCTTGTCCCCTCAGTTTTCAGGAGTCGTATTAGTACCTACACTCTATAGCCTACTACTTAACTACCAACCTACTAAGTTTGAACTTTGTAGACCTCGGTCGGTTGTTCGGTCTTGGTGTTGTAGTAGGTAGGAAGTTTAATGGTGGTAAGTAAAAAGTGACGAATAAACATGGTTTTTTTAATAGTTCAATAACATTCATGGAAAGGATATATTGGAAAACGCAACAAAAAAGAGAAAATAAAATTGCTGACAAAAATGCTACCAACGCAGAAAATGATGAGCCTTACCTTTGAACGGTACACTTTATTGCTGATTTTTCGAATGCCGGCAAAGTGATCTTCAATTTCATTGAGCTTTTTTCCTTCAGTTTCGGGCAGGATAAAGTAGAACGTCACACACCCTATTGCACTGTGAAAAATATAATCAATGTTTATATAGAAATGTCGTCCAGAGGTGTCCGGCGGCGGCGTCACGAAAATGTTGCGGGACATGTTGCGGGGCACTGCACTTGCAGCGTCATATAAATTATGCGTTTTTTGACCCTACATATCCGTGGCTTACTGCAAAAATATAAATGTACCTACCTATGTCAAAGGTTCTAATAGGCAAACATCACTGATTATTATCTCTATGAGTAAGCTTAGCAATAAAACACAGTAAAAAAAAACTTCCACCAAAACTTACCATATCAAGCCGTACAAGCCGTACGTTCCCCATATAGACATACTGTCTACCATGCTTATGTACATTTTGTTTGCAAGGAATCCAAAAATGTATCCCATGGCGCCGGCTAGACCCGCGCCTCCAGCTCGAGTCTTTGCACTGAAAACCTGCAAAGGAATTCTGTGTAGATGTTTAATTCGTTTAATTAGCATAAAGTAAATAAGTACTTATGTGCCTAGGTACGAGTATAAATGCCAATTAGGTATCTCCTTGCACATAGAAAACTAGCACTCCGCCTTGACTGTGCGAAGTCTAGCGTTGCTGTCGGTACAAAAAGTCTAAAGAAGATTATAGGCATTTTTTTTATATTTTAGGGTTATATTACAATTTATAAGGGGATCTCCATTTACAAATAAAATAAGGCTGATATAATGTAGCTGTTGATAGGAAAAATATATTGTATAGGTAGGTATATTAATTTATCCAGTTGTTTTTAGATTAAGTCCATTACAAACAAAAATACAAATGTAGGGGAAAGTAGTACGAGTTGATCCCTTGGGGTAAGATGATCCTTTGTGATTGTGCCGAAACTACTAACGTCATCTAGTCGCTTTTGCTGGCAATACATAGCTCCGGACACCTCTCTGCCTCAGTCAAACTGTAATGGCGGCGTGAGCGATACATCGATTTTGACGAGAAAAAATAAAAATTGTGTACGGCTGATCTAAGGTAAGCATGACTTTGAGCTTATGTTACTTTTATATAAACAATGTTAAATGTAATTACTGTTGTGTTTGTAGCTTCCTAATATGCTTATTTTTAATATTTGGGCTATCTGAACATAGCCCCGTGCTAGTGCTAGTAGGTTATGTTAGCAAACATTGAATGAAAAAGTGGGACTTGGGTCAAGATGATTCCTTTCTATATGTACAAGATGATCCCCGGGGATCATCTCGTATATGGGTGTCCAAGAACCTGGCGTCCAACTGGATTCCCACGATGCCCCAAGTTCTAACAGTACTCAGAAAAATATTTTAAAAAATCCACCCCATGTACTTACAGAATTATACTGATTTCAAAAAAAAAGGGGAAATGAGCACCCTGTGACATACTTTTGAATGCTGTGACTGCTAATGCTGATAATTTCGATATTTCTTGGAGGTTTTGTAATCTAGGGTATTGCTGTGTCTAAATAGAATGTAAAAATAAAGTACTTATTGTACCATTTTAAAATAAAATATTATTTTAACTAAAGGTGATATGGAAAATTATTGAATTTCGCAACTTTGACCGACTGTAGTGTAAAAAAAATGTACCAAAATAGTATGGCAAGTGACGTCAAATTTTGACGCGTTTATTCCTCTTTTTAAAAAGGTATAATACTTACACATTAATTTGAAAAAAAAAATTTTGATAATATTTTTACTCAACAACCCAATTTTTACGAAGTGCCTACCTACTAACGGTAACTGTCGGACCCTTTCTTATCTTAGAAACTGTTATGTTACTACTATTATTTACTTCGGTTCCAAGAGTGAGCAAGAAGGAAATACACACAGGTAGATGGGTTCCCAGTAGAATAAAAGCAAAGAATGTTAGTTTAAAGATATTTTATTACAATAAATGTTCAAAATGTTGACCACCCGCGGCAATACAAGCTCTCACTCTCCTTAAAAAGGACCGCTTTATGTTTCGCGAGTAACTTTTTTGACGTATCACCTGCACTGCTTGTGTTATCTTCTCACGAAGGTCAGCGATGTCATTAATGGGCTTCGCATAAACGAGCTCCTTCATAGTTCCCCAGAAAAAAAAAATCCAGCGGATTTAAGTCAGGTGAGCGTTTTATAGAGAGTTTTTGGACGAGCAATACCCGAACAGGTGGATTGGGCGATCAGGAACAATCCCGTGGCCAGCCCGCTCACCTGACTTAAATCCGCTGGATTTTTTTTTCTGGGGAACTATGAAGGAGCTCGTTTATGCGAAGCCCATTAATGACATCGCTGACCTTCGTGAGAAGATAACACAAGCAGTGCAGGTGATACGTCAAAAAAGTTACTCGCGAAACATAAAGCGGTCCTTTTTAAGGAGAGTGAGAGCTTGTATTGCCGCGGGTGGTCAACATTTTGAACATTTATTGTAATAAAATATCTTTAAACTAACATTCTTTGCTTTTATTCTACTGGGAACCCATCTACCTGTGTGTATTTCCTTCTTGCTCACTCTTGGAACCGAAGTAAATAATAGTAGTAACATAACAGTTTCTAAGATAAGAAAGGGTCCGACAGTTACCGTTAGTAGGTAGGCACTTCGTAAAAATTGGGTTGTTGAGTAAAAATATTATCAAAATTTTTTTTTTCAAATTAATGTGTAAGTATTATACCTTTTTAAAAAGAGGAATAAACGCGTCAAAATTTGACGTCACTTGCCATACTATTTTGGTACATTTTTTTTACACTACAGTCGGTCAAAGTTGCGAAATTCAATAATTTTCCATATCACCTTTAGTTAAAATAATATTTTATTTTAAAATGGTACAATAAGTACTTTATTTTTACATTCTATTTAGACACAGCAATACCCTAGATTACAAAACCTCCAAGAAATATCGAAATTATCAGCATTAGCAGTCACAGCATTCAAAAGTATGTCACAGGGTGCTCATTTCCCCTTTTTTTTTGAAATCAGTATAATTCTGTAAGTACATGGGGTGGATTTTTTAAAATATTTTTCTGAGTACTGTTAGAACTTGGGGCATCGTGGGAATCCAGTTGGACGCCAGGTTCTTGGACACCCTGTATAGATTTTATTATGTATTTGTGATTTTAATTTAGGTTCATATTTTTGTTTAATTTTAAATCTCGAATATTGTAAACAATAGTCGCCGCCCGCTTTGATCTGTCAGTCTGTTTATGCTTTTGTCTGACTTCAGGTTGTATTCCTATTATTAATTCTGATTTTAAACAACATATTTTTTCATTTTTTTTAGCCACACGTCATGCCGCGTAATTACAAAAGAAAAACCACTTGAGGTGATTGGTCGCAGGAATTCATGACTTGACATGAAAAAGGGTGCCCATAATGTCATTGAAACAAAGGGCCAAAGTAAAAAATAAAATATCTGTTGGTGCAGTAAAATATTTAGGAGGAAAAAAAACTACTTTTACTGAAGAACAAGAAAACGAGCTCGTGGACCATATTAAAGACATGGAGACAAGAATGTATGGATTAACAAAAAAGGAACTGTTATCAATGCATATGAACTAGCTGAAAAAAATAAAAAAAATATTTTTTTAAAGTCATAATGACTGTTGTTTTTGTTATTTTTATTACCTTACTTAACTAAAAACTTAAGATGACTGACTATTAAAAATAAAGATTATGTTTCACTGTTATGTAAGTATTTTTGTTTTTTATAACCTTTTTCTTCATAAAAATATATGTTTACTCGAAATGGGGGTAAGATGATCATAGGGATCATCTTGCCTCTAGCTGGGGATCATCTTACCCATAGGGGTGTACAACTGTACAAGATGATTACTTTGTAAGGTTTTAAAAAACAAGAAATATTTTAATGAAACCTCAATTAATTTCTGGTTTTGAGTATGAGGAAAGTTAACTAGATAAATATACTAGTAGTAATCACCTTTATTTATAGTTTACCTCGAAAAATATACATTTTACAGCGATTCCCCCTTAAGGGGATCATCTCGTACTACCTTCACCTATATGTTTTTTTCTTATTTTTTTTCCTTCTTTCACTTGTGTCTTTATGGGTTCATGCACAACACAGCTGTGTCCGAATTGACGCTGATGAGGATCCTTACCTCTCCAATCAGAACCCATGGCAATAGTCTTATCCCAGTGTGGGTAATAAATGCTAGCAGCATTAGGAGTGTGGTTGGAATCCAAGAGTACGGGTTTTTCTGCAAAAAAATAAAGCTAATATAAGTACCGTTACACATCTATAATTTAGGGGGCGTTTAGAGGGGAGGAGGTCGAGAGGAATCTCACCCAAACTCACGAAGGCTCTCCCCTTCGTGAGTTTGGGTGAGATTCCTCTCGGGGGATCTAGGCAAATATTAGGTATTTTTTTTCCACAAGGAACCGTGTAAATACTTAGCTAAAATTATAATTATAATTTTACTTAACTTCACATACCTAACTATTTTTCTAAGATAAAAATAATTAAGCAAATTATGTTTTTAATCAAGCAATTGTTATCGTACTAGCACGAAAAATAAGCATTTTGAAAAACTCACGTAAGAATCCGCCCAGCCCGGAGCCTCGCAATAGATAGAGGTATCCGCTGGTAAGATTATACGGGGAGGGTTTAGCCTAATCTCACGACATCTCACCAAGGGTTTCGAAAAAATGCCAAAATTACCTCAAGTAAAGGACCCCCCTTAAGGCGAGTAATAAATGTTTTTGATGAATGCAGAATCGTTTTTTTCTCAATAACTTAAGGATATAATCTAGATAAATTACAGACAGAAACACGATTGGTGAAACTTTTCTCAATAGATTTATTTTCCAAAGTGGCTCTTCAAAAACACTAGTTTTGTTTTTAATCAAAGCTATGAATAGCTAAACAGTTCATTTTTTTTAATTCATTAGATAATCTTCCTAGCTAATTAAATTACAGACAGTTTCTTTTTAAATTTGATGGTTTTCAAGATAATGCAGTTTCATCACTTTTTCCGTCTTATCCGGGCTCAGCCACTCAGCCCATACAAAACGTCAAAAATTTCACTTATCACCTTAAGGGGCTGAATGTCGACGATTGCTCTTTTTCGAAACGAAAAAAAAACTTCTGAACAAGCCACATCTCCTATTTTTATAAATATATTACTTCAGGTTCCTACCTAGATTTCTATTAAGCTGAAAACATAGTAGCAGAAACTTTTCACGATAAAGATATTATTTCAAAATGATACGTTTTAGAATTTATGATCGAAATATTTTGATACCTACTATTAAGATCAACTTGTGATTTATTATTAAAGATAGTTAATATGTAGATCTAGATTTCTATTAAATAGATTTTTGATAAGTAATTATACATAATTTATATCATTAATTTATTCGAAAAGCAAAGGCGGGCTACGCGCCGAAGTGTGTTTGTCGTCATTGCAGCGGTCGGTAGGATTATTTATCGAAGTGATTAAAGATGGGTACATCTTTATTCACATATACTATACATTATAAAATAGGAGATGTGGCTTATTCAGAAGTATTTCTTTTTTCGTTTCGAAAGAGAGCAATCGTCGACATACAGGGCCTTAATAAAAAAAATAACCATAGACATGTTTTCTATTTCCGATCGCTGCCTTAGCCTTCACTTACCAAAACAGTTGGTATGTTCTCCGTCGCGACACCACCAGAAGTTGTCGCAGTGCTATTCATAGGTGTACCTTCAAGAGAGCCACCCTGCAAACCAGATACCAATAATAGTCATGCAAAGTTATCATTATAACACCTACTTACCTGCCTCACAGCTCAGTTGGTAGTAACTCTCTAACTCTGCCTTCTGCGCTGTAGGTTGTGGGTTCGATCCCCACCCAGGGCAAATATTTGTGTGATGAACATAGATGTTTGTTCTGTGTCTGGGTGTTAATATGTATAATATGTATTTACAAAAAAAAAAAGTATATAAGTAATTCTATCAGTTATCTGGTTCCCATGGTACAAGCTTTGCTTAGTTTGGGGCTCGATGGCGCTGTGTGTAAAGTCCGCCAATATTTATTTATTATTATTATTTATTATAACACCTAGTCCTAGACACAGATCAAACATCAATGTTTATCATGCAAATATTAAATCTGGGTGGGGATCGAGCCCACAGCCTACAGCGTAGAAGGCAGAGCTACTACCAACTGGGGCCATACCACAAGGTCCTAAAGTAATATCAAAACAATATTACTAGCGGTGCAAAAGTGATAACGCTATACGAGTTCATATTTCATTGTCACTTTCGCACCATGAGTAATATTGTTTTGAGCTTGCTGAGCTGTGAGGCCAGTCATCCATGTCATTATGTAAAGTCACTCTAGGTACTTTTAACTTTTAATTATTATTCTTGTTTGAGCCTTCACCTTGTTCGATTGGCACCACACTGGAGCTCTACATAGCATTAAGGAAAGGATCATAAAAAAAAGGTAGACCCCAAGCCGTGTTTGTTGCCTGATTCTTCTAGGCTTGGTCGCGTGGAATCGGCGTAGCTTCACCTAGTTCCTAAGACGTTTCAAAGTGATCCTTGTGATTTTAATGAAATAAATGATTTTTGAATTTGAATTTTGAATTTGACTCACAGTTCGAATATAGATATCGTAGACGGCCACCAGTATACAACACAAAGCTGCGCCTGCTGTCGAGATCAGGGTCAATGGCCTCTTCCCTGTGAAATGCACCAGAAGGACACACACTCCGGTACCTACTATCTGTAGGATACCTATTATTAGGGTCGCATAGTATTTGTCTATTGGCGCCTCTAGCATTTGAAATATTGAAACTGCATACGTCTGCGAACAAACAACATCAATTCATTAAGTGACACTTTTTAGGGTTCCGTACCCAAAGGTTGAAAACGGGACCCTATCACTAAGACTTCGCTGTCCGTCTGTCCGTCTTTCCGTCTTTCCGTCATTCAGTCTTTCTGTCTGTCCGTCTGTCCGTCTGTCCGTCTGTCCGTCTGTCCGTTTGTCCGTCTGTCCGTTATACGGCTGTATCTCATGAACCGTGATAGCTAGACGTTTTTTATACCCCCGAATCAGACACGCACTTGGCCGGTTTTTTTTAATGATTAATCTTTTATTTGCAACTTTTGCCAGCGACTTCATAAAAAGTCATCACATGTATGTACATGTATGTTCGTTTTACATGTATGTATAGCATAGGCCTATTTTCCATGTTTCATCCAAATCCGTTCGATCGTTTGGGCGTGATTGAAGCATAAACATTCAAACATCCTCTGAAACTTTCTGATTCATACGAGTTATTATGTAGGATGGTAATCGGACGGTACTAACGAAATCGGTAGTAGGTATTCGTACCGATCAACAATCACGACTTTATAGAATATCCATCGTTCATCTTCCCTCTTCATCTCATCATCAGATCAGCTCGTTTATCACCTAATTATTGTATCATCATTTTTTCATTTTGTATCTCTCTCAGCGTGAAAATGGCCGAATGTATCAGTAAGAATGATAAGTACCTGAAGTGTGGTCATACCGCTGAAATGTCCTACGAAGAAACTGAAGCACACCAAGAAGTAAGGGACGAGGAAACTCCTTCTGAAGTAGAGCGACACCTCATCTGTGAAAGTCTCCACTGAACTGTTTGTATTCACTGCAAGAAAATAAAGATTTACCAACAGCACTAAACTTAAATGTTACCCATAATACTCGTAGTTTGAGGTCTGTCTGAGGAATGTCAAGGTACATCCCGAGATAACTTGAGTTGACAGTTCTGTTGACTGAGGAATCTTCGACTAGAGGCAAACTCGAAAGCATTTTATCAACTAAAAATACATAAATACGGTGTCCATCGAGTCGAGGTGGAAATATTAACTAAGAATACGGGAGTAAGAAACGTGATCAGAGCAGAGAAACCAAGAAATGTTGCGTACGTAGCTCCTACATACAGGAGCAAAATAAATAGCCCCAAAGCAAAGCTTGCACTATGGGAACCAGATCACTGATAAAATACTTAAATATAAATATCCTTTTTTACTACAAATACGGCTAATTACCACGTTTCTTGTTGTATTGTTGACGTTTCGAGACAATTCAGATGCTCTTCATCATGAGCATCGCCCGCGACCGCGATCAACGGCAGATCGGCGAATACTGAGTATTCGAGTATTGTAACCTCGACATATTTCCACCTCGACTCGATCGATATTTTGGTATTTTTGTTTGATAAAATGCCCTCGAGTTTTTTAGTATTCGCCGATCTGCCGTTGATCGCGGTCGCGGGCGATGCTCATGATGAAGAGCATCTGAATTGTCTCGAAACGTCAGCAA
The DNA here is from genome assembly GCA_912999785.1 of Hydriomena furcata. Classification (NCBI taxonomy): domain Eukaryota; kingdom Metazoa; phylum Arthropoda; class Insecta; order Lepidoptera; family Geometridae; genus Hydriomena; species Hydriomena furcata. The sequence goes on from OU538821.1 coordinate 11,949,989, forward strand.
TACAACAAGAAACGTGGTAATTAGCCGTATTTGTAGTTAAAATGAATAACAACCACGATAGTTTTAATTCTATAAATATCCTTGTCCGAGGTGGGAATCAAAGTCACAACCTACAGCGCAGCGCAGAAGGTAGAATTACTACAAACACAGGTGAGGCCAATACCAACATGTATTTTGTATAGATTGTAAGAAAAGTTTTCACATATATTTCTCAAAGTCATAGAAACTAGCTAGGTAGTTCATAAGGATTAAGGCAGTGGCGGATTTACCACCAGGCTGAGTAGGCTTTAGTCTAGGGCGGCAAGCGGCAAATTAAGGTTAATTTTTTCAAACATTTTATTTATTTTAGCCATTATCGTCCCACTGCAGGACAAATGCTTCCCTCCCTTCCGTCCACACATCTCGATCTATACTTAATTTGACCAAATGTCAGAGAGGAATATAAAAATAAAATACTTTTTTTTACAGTTATTATGTCCACGCACACCAACCAAATCATTAACGAAATCGTTAGATTGTAAAAATAATATAGGGGGGGGGGGGGTGTTATAGCCCACTGGCGGCAAATGTGTCAGTCCGCCACTGAATTAAGGGATGAGAGGAGGTTTTAGGATGGGCGTTTGGAGGTAACTGATAAACCTGCTTACTTTAGGTACTAACCCTTTTCACAATTGAACACCGCTTGAATCTCTCTCAGTTCTGTTTCGACTGATCCTGGCGTGGTCCAGCCACGCAGCCATTGTAAGCTCTGCAATTTAAATATATTTTAGTAGGTATTAATAATAAGTTAAAATAAATAAATATTGGTCATCTAGCCCCAAACTAAGCAAAGCTTGTACTATGGGAACTGATAGAGTACCTACCTACTTATTTAAACATTATTTTTTGTAAAAATACATACTTCACTACATAGTATAAAGCAAAGTCGCTTTCCGCTTCCCGCGACTGTATGTATGTTTGCTTATATCTTTAAAACTACACAACTGATTTTGATGCTGTTTTTTTTAATAGATAGAGTGATTCAGGAGGAATGTTTATATGTATTAAACCCGTGCGAAGCCGGAGCGGGTCGCTAGTAATTTAATATACATATTAACACTCGGACACAGAACAAACATCAGACCAGTTTATCAGACAAATATTTGCTCTGAGTGGGGATCAAACCCACAACCTACAGCGCAGAAAGCAGAGATACTACCTGAGCTGTGAGGCCAGTCATTATGTATCTAGATTGCTCGTACCTATATACATCTGCACTATACTATTATAAAGATGTTAGATTAGTATTTTTGTTTGTACCACAAAACCTAAGGCCCCAAAATAGATTAGCTTTTCCTTTTACTAAATTACAAATGTTTCATTCAGGTCCACACGCAATGTCCGTCAAAATTTATAATAGCATACCTACCTACCATAATACAAAATGAAAATAACCTACCCAGATTCAAAACCCTTCTCAAAAAATATTTAATTGAAAATAGTTTTTACACTCTGCAAGAGTTTTTTTGTGAAAACCCAAAAATAGTTTGTTTAAATAATTAGTTTAGGTAGTTTATGTACCTCGATAAGTAATATTTTTTAGTTTTAGAATTTTATTTTATTTTGTTACATTTTATAATTTTATAGGCTAAGTGATCTTTTGCAATGCCCTACCCGGGCTCATGTTGATACCATATTTATATAAGACCATAATATACACATGAAAGCAATAAAAACTTTGACTTTGACTTTAAAAATCCTTTACTTATCAAAAACTACATTATCAGCGAGTAACATAGACTATATTTTATTGTCAAAAACAGAGATCCCTACCTAAATTGCAATAACCGCTGGGCCGATTGTGATGAAATTTAATATAGAGATAGTTTAAAGTCTTGGAAAGGACAAACCTAGGCTACTTTAAAAAAAAAAACTTTTAATTTTCAGGAATTTCAATGTATAATAAAAAATCGTGAAAAATCGATTACCTAAATCTACTTACGCGGACGAAGTCGCGGGTAAGAGGTACTTATTTATAAACAGTACTTAGGTAGGTACATACCTTTCTTGCTTCGTCATGGCGTTTTTTGGAGACCAGCCAATGTGGAGACTCGGGCACGAAGCAAAGGGCTATTACTGCCAGAATCTGTAGAACAATAAAACGTGGATAGGTAAGTAGATGCTAGCCAAGCATGCCTGTAGATAAGAAACTAGTTAGGTACCGATATTATATACTTAGGTTCGACGCTACGAATAATACACGGAGTTTTGCTCCTTAAGGCCCTGTATGTCGACGATTGCTCTTTTTCGAAACGAAAAAAGAAATACTTCTGAACAAGCTACATCTCCTATTTTATAATGTATTGTATATGTGAATAAAGATGTACCCATCTTTAATCACTTCGATAAATAATCCTACCGACCGCTGCAATGACGACAAACGCACGGGGCACCATAAATTAACGACATAAATTATGTATAATTACTTATCAAAAACCTATTCTAATAGAAATCTAGATCTAAATTTACCTATTTTTAACAATAAATCACAAGTTGATCTTAATAGTGAAAAGTTTCTGCTATTATGTTTTCAGCTTAATAGAAATCTAGGTAGGAACCTGAAGTAATATATTTATAAAAATAGGAGATGTGGCTTGTTCAGAAGTATTTCTTTTTTCGTTTCGAAAAAGAGCAATCGTCGACATACAGGGCCTTAAGAGACGACACGCGTTAAGTCCGTGTTTTGTTCGTAGTATCGTGTTACTTCGAGATGTATGGATTTTCTATAGACAAAATTGATTAGACGAAATGGCATGCTTGGTGTAACGTTTCGGAGAAGATCGTTTAAGCCACAGTAACGTATACAAAAGCGCGTGTCTATAAACACATCATAATCACACATCGTCTATATCTCTAGACATCACAACTACTGATCACCCTCTTTCGTAAGATAGAAAGAAAGAATTGGTTACCATTACCACTCAGTTATATGCCATCAAAATTATAACTTTTAAAAAACAAGTCTCATAACTACAGTAAAAAAGTTGTGAGATCCATGTAATACCAATGTTATTTTACGTAATCAGTTAAGGCCCGGCTCACACTCACACACGTATTTCAATGATTTTCAGGTACCGATTTAAAAACCAGGAATCACAATTGTGAGGATATAATGATACAAAATTACTGATAATATATTCATCTTTAATAGTAGATAATAAAAACTGGCCAGTTCTATACAATATTTTCAAAAAAATACGTTTTTACCGTCGCAAGAACCGCTGAAAATGTCGAAAAATGGGGTCTGGTTAGGTACCAATATCTTTAGACCCACAGCATATTTTTATTTGAAAATAATACGAAATTGTAGATTTTATATTTCTCTATACCGCGTGGCATTATCTTGTTTTCAAATAATTTACTTTTTCATTTATGAACAATATAAAATGCAATAAAACTTCTCCATACATTTTTTCCATACAAAACTCACATTCACCTCAAGTCGGCACGTCAGTTAGCGCTCAGACGCGCTCGGGGAAGCACGTCCACGTCACATTTTTCTTCGAATTTAGAGGAGGTCTTACATAATGGAATACCGGGGTAAAATACTGGACATGCAAAACTAATGATAACATTTGTATAATATATTGCCTTGAAGAATTTAGTGCAAGCCACACAGATGAAGGTTAGGTACAATGCATGATTTGTTGAAAGAGTTGGATGGTTTTTTTTTGTAGAAGATGCGTTTCATCGAGTTTGGTTTCGAAACAATATGATAATAGTATACGGTTTTACCTTTTTGCATACGTCGCGTCGGAGCAAATTCGAAATAAGCCGATGTTTCGTATTTGATTGTTATTTTAATAAAAATATTAAATTTCAGAAAAATGTGAACCTGGTTGTGTCCCTAATTAATAATAAATAATAAAAGCTTTTATTTCCTTGCACAATATAAAATTAACTTAAATATGTATCTATGCATAGGTATATAAAATTATGTGTAAGGACCGCTTTCAGCGGTAAAAGCCTCCTCCAGCTCTATCCATTTTTCCCGATCTCTAGCGGCTCTGCTCCATGTTTTGCCTGCTACTTTCACGATGTCATCATCCCATCGCATAGCAGGCCTTCCTCTTCTTCGTTTTTTATGTATTGGGTCCCAATTCATAATTGTTTTAGATCACCTCTCATTTTGTAATCTTTGTATGTGCCCGGCCTATTTCCATTTTAGTGATAATACTTTCTGGACAACGTCTTTTGCTGTGGTTTTTGAAGTGTCCCTAATTAGTCCTATTAAATAAATATAAATGTTGATTTGATACATTTCTGTTTTGAAATGAAAGTTCTAAGGTACCATGATCCTTACCTGTATCGTTTAGACCCAATCTACCCTATATTACCAAGCGTGTTTTTTTATACATGGATGGAAAAAAATGATACTTTATCTATAATTGGATTTAGAAAAATTACATAAATTTCAGATTATGAATATAATTTATAATTATTATTTATCTACCTTTAATATTATAAATCTAAAAGTTTGTGCGGATGTTAAGTATGTTTGGATGTTTGTACCTCAATCAGACCTAAACGACTAAACGGATGAAATTGAAATTTGCTGTCGATGTAAATATACCTCTAGCTTATAAATAGGCTATTTTTAATTAAAAAACATCATCAAAACTATAAAAAGACTCCGAGTGCTGGTGTGCAACAAATCTAGCATTAATCAATTTTGACGACTGATGAATGACTGACGAATGATACGCATTGAACCAAAAATGTTGAACCTTCTAAAAAGGTCGGTATTTGTTATTATCAAAGCAAGGTTTATCTGGGGGCACGGTAGTGCCCCCGCCAAGTCAAGCAAAAAAGCGGCACAGTCGTACCATCCTTTTCTCGAAGCAGTTCAGGCCATTTTTAGACAGACAGACAGACATTGAAATCTCACAACTTTTTACTATAGAAGAACTGATGGGTTTTTGGTTAAATTATACACGATCTGGGTGATATATATGGATACTTTATTGTAGAGATATAGAACACGACCAGCCGTAACAAGCGAACAGGGAAGAGAGACTGACATCGACAGATTATCTCTGGTCATCTTAGGCTACTTATACAATATCTCACAAGTTAAGTTTACTACACACGAGCAGTTCCAACAAAAAAAAGACAAAAAAAGAAACTGAGTTGCGTTGCGAGAATTGGCTTTTTATTTTTATTTTTACAAGTTGTTTTTGATGGCATATACTTAAGTTTAAGTACATGATGCAAATAATTAAATATTAAAAAAAAAATAAAGTGTCCTGAAAAATTGTTTAATTCTAAATACCGAAAGTGCTCTTTAGTGTTTCGTAGTTTACAAAAAACCCTTATAGTTTTGCCATTTTCGTCCATTCGTCCGCAGCTTAGCTCAGATACTCTTAGTACTAGAAAGCTGTAATTTGGAATGAATATACATTAGTCACGCCGACAATGTGGTAGAAATAAATACATATTTTCAGATGTTTTTTTTTCTCGCATACTCTCCATGTCTTTGGATAGGTCTTAAAAAGTATTGCAGGTTTGTGATGTCATTTAGTACAAATACAATGGAAAATATGAATTTTTAAAAAGAGCTGGTCATCTCTTTTTACAAATTCATATTTGATTTTTCTGGAAAGAAAATATTATGGAGGGTTATTTAGTAAAGTTTTACAATAACTGTTTAATTCCAGAACTTGTTGACCCTCGCTACGCGCGGTCTATGGATCTTCGAGATCATAGCTCGCACACAATATTCAAAAGCATACCTACATATTTTATCAGTATTTCACTTTCAAAACTTTCTGTGAGTGGTACTCGAAACGTTGACGGTGCCGTCATCGATTTTAGATGACAATAAGTTTTTTTATTTAAAATATATTTTTTAAATCAAGCTTTTGTAATGTCTAGTGCTCTAGTTCTCGTCAAGATAAAAATAACGAGCCCAAACGCGACGTGGTTATGTTGTGTAGTTGAGGAGTTCCGATGGCTACATCCGACCTCCATCATCAGACCAGCTCGCTAGTACCATAATTTTACATTGTCATTGAGATTGATAAGTATGCAAAGTTTTGCCTCAATTCGACTATTTAGTGAAGGGTTCCGTTGAACAGCTCCTGACTCCATCATCAGATCAGCTCGCTGTCACCATATTATGTATGCAAAATTTCAGCTCAATCGATTGGGGATAACTGCTTAAAATTAAGTTGCAAGATTCCACCTTATCAAACATACATGCATAAATATGTACATAAACTGCAAGTTAAATAAGAGCTTGTAAAAAAACGATACTTACCGTTTTGTCATAATGTATTTTATTAGTAGGTATAGGTACCTAACAAATATTTTTTGCACAGTCAAATATTATTAACTGTGTAGTAGCACTTTACGATTTGTAACCTGTATTATAATATATATTAATTTTTTCTATATTTATTTTCTTTTTGTCAAGTGAAACCTATAAAATTATTAAGTACATACCTACCTATACAAATATGACATACCTATTGCACCAAATATTTTCAAGTATCAAGACTAGTTATTTAGTCTTGGTAAATGAAGTGTGAAGTAGCTTCAATGTGTGCGTTTGCACTATTCTTAGTGTGCGGCCACAGAATACGACCGAGTACAAAAAATGCGAGCTGTCATAAATTTAACAGAAGCCTTAATTACGTAATAACTTAAGACAGAAGGACCCTTAAGTAGGGACTGAATAAATTAACTGACTTGGTATTACATGGATCTCACAATTTTTTAAGGTAATTGCGAGACTTAGTTTTTTACAAGTTATGTTTTTGATGGCATCTCATTTCTTTTTGTAGATATTCCTACTTCTTTTACAGTTTGAAATAGGTATACCGTGTATAAACAATGCCTGCTTGGTTACTGAAAATTCAGGCTTCTAGTTTTATCCACAACGAAGTTATAGAGGAGTGAAAAAAGCCTGAACTGCTTCGAAAAAAGGATGGTACTACGACCGTGCCGCTTTTTTGCTAGACTTGGCGGGGACACTGCCGTGGCCCCAGATAAAACAACTGTATCTACAAGGATTAATAAGTGTAAGGTTCGGTGGTACAAAGCTGGTCTGGATTGGACATTGCCTTACCACAAAAATTATATTGACCAGGGCCACGACTCGCCAATACAGGAACAGACCAAAGAGGAACTGAGTGAACACGCCAAGGATGATGCTCATGGAGCTGGTGGCCGAAAGAGCGCCCCGTAGATGCGGCTGCGTTATCTCAGCTACATATGTAAGTACCTGCAAATTATTAAAATAATTATAATAGTATAAATATTAGTGGACATTTCACACATCGCAGTCTAGCCCCAAACTAAGCAAAGCTTGTACTACTGATTACTGATAGAATACAAATATTTTTTTTTGTAAATACATTCTTATTATACCTTACTAGCTGACCCGTGCCCGCTTCGCTGTGCGTAAGACATTTCTAATACCATCGTTGACTTTTTTGTAGACGTTTTTAACATGTACAATACTGTAGTACATTATTTTGATATATCTCGTGGGGTTCAGCCAGCATTTGCAATGTAAGCGCAAAAAAATGTGTTTATTTACGACATCACATTAGAAACCTCTAAAATTATCAGTGTTTCTCTACTATATTATGCATGTATTATACATATAAACCTTCCTCTTGAATCACTTTGTTTATTAAAAAAAACCGCATCAAAATCCGTTGTGTAGTTTTAAAGATATAAGCAAACATACCTATATACATACATACATATTACATACAGACGCGGGAAGCGGAAAGCGACTTTGCTTTTTATACTATGTAGTGATAACACCCAGACACAGAACTAACATCAATGTCCATCACACAAATGTTTGTCCCGGGTGGGAAACGAACCCACAACCTGCGGCGCAGAAGGCAGAGTTACTACCAACTGAGCTATGAGACCAGTGAAATATGATTTCAGTGTACAAGTGTACCGGATAGCAAAATATGCCATACTAGCTGACACCCGCCCGGCTTCACACGGGTACTAACGAAAATTATAGGCAAATGTTTGATTCCTTAGGTTAAATTATTGTATTTTAAAGTCTTATATGAATGTGAGGTCGCCTTTCAATCCGAAGTTCGAACCTGGCCGTGTATCAATGGAATTTTCTATTCGGAAAATGTAGGTAATAAGGTAATAACAAATAACCTATGCGCAAAAAACATCATGAGGAAACCAGTTAGTACTATTATAAGCGGCTATGGGCTTGCAACCTGTCATTTATGAAATGCTCAACTACTAAAATGAGGCAAAATGAGGCATGTGTAAAATGTAATGTTTGGACGTGCCCCTGACTACCTACCATTTAGGTACTATATTCAAGGATCTGAGTGCCAAAAGATCTGCTGTGCTTGGGGATTACAGTCGGGAATCTATTTCATTTTCATTTTTCTAAATCCGTGTTACCTACATCTCGATAAGTGCAGGTAGCACGATACAATTGCACTCGGACTCAACGCTTCGTCTCGTACTGAACGAAATTCTTAAGCTAGCTATACATGTTGGCCCAACGTTGCCGAGCGAGGGCCAATACCAACGTGTAGACGGCATGTTTGCCTTGCCTTGCCATCGCTCGGTGTCGCTCGCCTAGCTGGCCGAGTGAATACAAGCGCCAACGTGTATAGAGGCCATTCGCAATGACTTGTCACCACTCGCGGTCGCTCGCGGTCACTCGCCTCACTTCGGAGCCGTGTCGGTTTTTTTGCACAAATCAAAGGCGCTTGTCTACGCTCGGCCAATCGTGTCCACATGTTTGTCAGCCCGCCATTACGCGTTTGGTGTCGGTCATTGCAATAGTTTGCGTAAACTTGCCGAACGTCTAGACGGTAGCACTTGCCTTGCATCGATTTGCCTACGCTCGCGTTGGCCATAGCTCGGCCAACATGTATAGCTAGCTTTATAGTTTTTACTTACTGGCGCCTCCAGTAAGCCCCCGGCCAGTCCGGTGAGGAAGAGCGCGCCGTACAAATGACCAGTGTCGGTGGAGAAGTGGAACATCAGCCAGGCGATGAAGAATGGCAGATTCACCAACTGCATAGCTCTTATTCGACCGAGAGGAGACGTCACCAAGCCTGATAGCGCGCATCCTAACGGCACCACAATCAGGTTTATGGAACCTGGTAATGAGCAACAACAAATTAATAATTCTTCTGTTGAAAAATATTTTTTCAATGACAAGGTTTTGTAATTCATTTAAAATTTCAAACCATCGAGCAACAGCGCGCTATCACCTGTCACTTAAGACGCTGCCAGTCGACGATTATTTTTGTTCGAAACGAAAAAAGAAATACTTGTGAACAAGCCACATCTCCTATTTTATAATGTATAGTATATGTGCATAAAGATGTACCCATCTTTAATCACTTCGATAAATAATCCTACCGACCGCTGCAATGATGACAAACACACGTCCGCGCGTTGTCCGCCTTAGCTTTTCGAATAAATTAATGATATAAATTATGTATAATTACTTATCAAAAATCTATCCTAATAGAAATCTAGATCTACATATTACCTATCTTTAACAATAAATCACAAGTTGATTTTAATAGTAGGTATATAAAATATTTCGATCATAAATTCTAAAACGTATCATTTTGAAATAATATTTTTATCGTGAAAAGTTTCTGCTATTATGTTTTCAGCTTAATAGAAATCTAGGTCGGAACCTGAAGTAATATACTTATAAAAACAGGAGATGTGGCTTGTTCAGAAGTATTTCTTTTTTCGTTTCGAAAAAGAGCAATCAGCGACTGGCAGCCTCTTAATATAACATTGTCATCGGAACTTGACAATTACCTATGCAAAGTTTTACTCGATCGATCGATGTATTTACCTACTAAGAAGTTCCATTGTGAGTGTTTTGAATAGCCCCATCATCACGCTGTCACCATATTATTGTAATGTCACCAGAACTAAAGGTAAGTATGCAAAATTTCAGCTCAATCGGATACCAACAAATGGTCGACAAATGTTTTGCAAATTTTTAAAATTTAAACGAACAAACAAATAATCGAAATACAGGTGCAGTGCAAATAGTTACTATGAATTTGGTATTCTATGAGAATACAATATATTTTATATTAGTTATTACCTACTATGAAATAACTATTCTCTAAATTCGATTGATATTCATAGCAATCTATGCTATGTTGTGAAAATGTTTGGAAATCTTTCGCTGCGCTAATCAAAGTCTTATCCAAATGTTTTCCGGTCACAATAATTAGCTATGCGATCTTATCGAAGTTACATGGAGCACGGAGGTAAGTGAGAAGGTAACTTATTGCCAAGTTATGCCTATAAAACCGAAGGTAGTAAACCTATACCTTCTCGTATCTTCTAGGTAATCCGGAAAATGGTATTTAGCTTTGTAGCGTGTACCTATAACATGGTAGGTTGGTGTGGTGGTACCGGGGTATTTCAGGTAATTATTTAGGTAAGGTCACTAAGGTTAGGTTTGGTTAATTAATTCGGAATGATAGCAACTGTAAAATATGGGCATGTGCCAAATGTAATATTTAGACGTGCCTGACGCGCCTCTGACTAGCCCCTGGAGACTGAGCGCATGGAGATCTGATGTTTACCGTACTCAAGGATCATATCTAGTCGTGGTCATATTTAGGCTATGCCTCTAGGTACTCGTATGTCTTTTTTATATTCGTCAAATTTGTTTTATAAACGTCTGATGAAGGCGATAAAACTGACCGATTTTTGAGATTATAATAGGCTTCTTATACTAATTAGTTTTTAGAAAAAAATAAGTGGTCCTCATAGTTTGTATGATACAAAATATTTGCTCTTAGATTCATCGTCTAGGGAGGAAACAGGGTAATACGATTGTATAGAAAAATGTCTGCCCAGTGATGCTCTTAATAAAGCTGATAAATCCAACGAGTCCAAACTCGACTTGTTAATTCATTCACTTTCCAAAATCAATTAGGTTGGTACTTACTGATCCAAGATATTTGAGACTTCTCCAAATACAAGACTTCACCCTCTCGAGGATTTCTGACAGCTGGCATCAGTATCGTAGGGAAGCCCAGGGTCATGCCAAATCCTAAAATAAGATAAGTTAATAAATATTTTGATCCAGATGTAGCTAATTAACCAGCAAGTATTCCCATAGAGGCACGTCAGGCAGAGGAGGCGGGATCCTTCTACAACATGTTTTTCTAAAAAATTGGCAAAAAAAACATGTGCCGAAAAGAAAAACATGTGCCAAGTCCATTATAAGAGCAAGATGATGACGATGATGTAGACCATTCTACTGAGATTATCCGTGTTTTCGGGTGAATGTCTGACCACAACCTTTTTTGAGGGCTGCATCCGCGCCATTTGGACTCCCCTGTGGTGATGTATGTGGACGGCCTTTTATAAAACGGCAACAATTTTAGGTTTACACCCTGATCAGATCCTCTAAATAATTATGAGTAGGTACGGTAGGTACTCATTATCTATACTTCTATACTAATATTATAAAGAGAAAAGTTTTGATTTTTTGTATGTTTGTAATGGATAAACTCAAAAACTACTGAACCGATTTCAAAAATTCTTTCACCATTACCAAGCTACATTATCCCTGAGTAACATAGGCTATTTTTTATTTTGAAAAAGTAACGGGAACGCGAACGGGTACGGGAACGGGAACGGAAGACAACATTTGTTAATTCTAAAGCGATACAAAGTTCGCGGGGTCAGCTTGTCTTGTATACAATTGTAAAAAAATGAGACAAACGATTTCCTTCTTCACGTTACTTATAGAAATGAATGGGAGATGATGAGGGAATGTTGGGCCAGTGGGCACCTCAAATTTCAATCCGTAAGTCGTGAACAACTTTTTCTATTAAAAAAGCAGGTAATAATTATGGCCCAATGCCCATTTTCACGTGCTCAAAACGATGAAAGCAAAGTTTTCACACGACTATAAGATGCCCACCTGCAAATTAAGGTGATACTTGAAGTTTTTAATTTTTGTAAGGGCCGAGTCTCGGAAAAATAATAAAAACGCATTATCTTGAAAACCATCAAACTTAAAAAGAATCTGTACGAACGAACTACATAAAAACCGGCCAAGTGCGAATCGGACCCGCGCACGAAGGGTTCCGTACTATTATCTATACAAAACGACAAAAAAATCACGTTTGTTGTACTTAAATATTTATAGTAACATCAAATTAAACTAGATGGCGCTAGAAATGCAAAAATCACGTTTGTGGTATGGGAACCTCCCTTAAATATTTATTTTATTCTGTTTTTAGTATTTGTTGTTATAGCGGCAACAGAAATACATAGTCTGTGAAAATTTCAACTGTCTAGCTATCATGGTTCATGAGTTACAGCCCTGTGACAGACAGACGGACAGACGGACAGCGAAGTCTCAGTAATAGGGTCCCGTTTTTACCCTTTGAGTACGGAACCCTAAAAATGAACTGTTCAGCTATTCATAATTTTGAGTAATAACTAAAATAGTGTTCTTGAACGAGTTAATTTTGGAAAATAAATCTACTGAGAAAAGTTTCGGCAATCGTGTTTCTGTTCATCATTTCTCTAGTCATGAAAAACAAAACTGTATGTTTTGCGGTTATAAAGAAAAAACTATTCTACAATAATCATAAAAAAATATACCTTTATCGTCTTAAAACCTACTGAGAACGGGAACCCAGAATACCATGGGAACTTAATTAACGGATTTATCTCACAAAATCTGGTTTTGGCGGATATCAAGGTCCTATTTAAAAGCTCTCTGGTGCGCAAAACCCACTTCTTTAAATTGTGTTTTATATCTTGTTCCTTTCTTTCATGTTTTATTAAGAAAGTATTTCCCCTCTCGTCCCATCTGGTCTGACCGTATTGTTTGGGATGGGAATGGCGGGTCTCTAAACTGGTTCTCTTTAGAAAGTGACAATAAAGATCCTATTATACATAATTATTCAACTGCAAATACTAGTTAGCTCCAGGCAGAGCAAGACTATCTTTTAACGGGCGATAAAGATCTCATTCAAAGTCAAAGTAAAAATCTATTTATTTTAAAAAATCACAAGGGTTACTTGGAAATGTCTTAAACTCTAGGTGAAGCTACGCCTGTTCCTCGCGACCAAGCCTAGAAGAATCAGCTAGTTACAAAGCCATTTCAATATGAGTAACTTACTCGACAAAGAATTCGGATTTATATGATCACTGATACAGATCAAAATGATACTTAACAACATTTGATATCCCATGTTTTTGGTACCTGGGAAGATTCTCGGGCTATTTTTTGTGATTTCTGCATTTGATTATGTAGGTACCTGTACAATGAAATATACAATAATAGTTTTAAAATACCGAAAAAAAAATTTACCGTTGCAGCAGAAGCTTCTTATGATCTGAGCACTGTCAGCATGATTTATTATTGCACTATCACAAAGTTATCGAGGTTTCTTTTTAACCGAAAATTGGCACTAATTTATGGTCTCAGTACTAGAAAATACTACACAAATTACAACGGAGACGGCGAGCTATTTATGAATGGATAGAATCGTGAAAATATGAGTAAATATGTGGTAGGTGCGTATGAATAAACGGTTAACAAATTTTTTTTTTTTAAGGGTATTCTTTTTATTTTTTTAATTTAAGTTTTAACTACTTAAATTGAATTAGTAACAGACACTGACAATACGTTATTATTTTTTTTGGTAATTAAAAACTAGTGTTGTATATCAGGAAAATACACCACTATTATAGCAAAAGGAGTTTCGCTCCAGATCTAGCTAGACCTTCTCACTGCAGTATACAAAAAGTTGACGTGTGTTTACCGGGTTCAGTGATAACAATGGGCGTAACACAAGGACCTATACTAGGACCAGTCATGTTTTTAATTTATATTAATGAAGGACATCTTATATGATTTTTGATATGATATGTCATCATAGATATCATGATATATATCTACAACTAATGATGATATCACGAGTTTGTACTGTTTGATGACACATTACATTTATTTAAACTGAAGCAATGGCAGAATTACTTTGACGTTGTCAACAATGTAATCTCTTATGTGTTATGTTAGTTAAATCACGGTCACGATGGTGACGGACGGTACCTAAGTTATTATTATTATGTCATACGTGTAATGATCATTATGCCACGTTCAGTCGAGTGATTAGATCAGGTACCTAGGTGCCTGCATAAAAACCACAGGTACTTATTACCTTGGCATTTATTTTACTCACAAAAACGTTTTCCACTTAGTACAAGATTAAGAAATATATATTTGTAAGTTGTTACAGGTTACATCAGATGCCAAAGTTGTTAAATAATAATATAACATTATTTTGATCAACTTCAACAACAACAACTAAATTATCTTAGTGATGAAAATCGAGCATTAGTCGAGAGAATATTACAAGAGAAATCGGAAAAATATAGGTTTCCTAAATTCCTTTTGGTACAACTATGAAGTATCTTCACCTAGTTATCCCTCCCAAGGTTTTTTTTTCTATTCATACAGAAAAACCTTAGGGGGCCGAGAATTGGCCACTTAACCCTAGGTACCTAATTATCTCGAAACCAACTGACGAAACTACGGCCTTCTTTCATACATTAAAACAGCAGGCGTCCTAACAAGTTGGGACCTATTTTGCCATTAATAAACTAAGTAATAAGGGCCTATTAAAATATTGTTATTCACTTACCTAATGAACCGAATTGAATACACATTGATTAGTTTGTTTGTGATTTGACTATCACTACCGAGAGTAATTTAGGTAGGTACCTGCAGGCTTATTCCGTAAAAATCGATCTTCACCCGTTGATTTTCATTACCAATACTTCGAATTTAGAGAATACCATTTTCATAGTAACCACTAATAATTAATCAATCCCTCTATTATAAGATTCTATAATATTTAATATGAAAGTGATATTCTCTAAATGCGATCGATGCTCAGAGCTATGGAAATGAAAACCGACTGGTGAAGATCGATTCTTACGGAATAAGCCACAGTTACCTTACCTACGGCTACAATGCTCATAGTACATCTCAGCAGGGTTATTTTGTAAAAAACATGAATGTCATGTTATGTTGTTGAATGCAATACCTAATGTTAGAGAATACCTAATCTGTACACTTTTCATAGTAACTATTCACTGTTTATGCACCTATACCTACGCTACTGCGTAGGTATTGTATTGGAAGCGTAGGTATGGGTGCCTAAACAGCATAAAAAGCGTAGGTATTATGGCATTCAGTACCATAACATGATAATCATGTTTTTACAAAATAGCCCTGCAGTGTAGGAAGTGAACATGATAGCGAGGTCACAACAGCGATCTTGTGAGTTCACCTACCTTCGCCAAACAAATATCAAAACAACGAGTAAAATAATAATTAAATAACATCTAATACTGATACATTACGGAATATTTACAAATAAGAACCGGTTTAGTCATCTAAAGATCGTTGCAAACAGTCTTTACTCTATAGGTAGCTCTACTAATTCAGATCACTACCAGTAAAAACTGGCCAAGTGCGTGTTGAGCCACGCGCATGTATGGTTTCCAAGTTTACACAGCTATATAAGTAATTTTCAACGATATTTGTCGAGCAACTTAGAAAATACATTTTCTTGGTCGATGATTACTCGTAAACTTGTAAAACCAGAGTAACCGTGATAGTTTTCCTTTTAAATTCGCTATATGTACTACTACCGTGAATTGTGCACACCTCCAAACCACTATTTTATTGACGTGACTATTATGGTACATTCATGCCAAATTACAGTTTTCTAGCTCTCATAAAACTCTCTGAGCTAAGCTGTAAACGGACGGACGGACGGACGGACGAATATGGCGAAACTATAAAGGTTTTTTGTAGACTTCGAAACCCTAAAAACAAAATAGGAAGCGTTCCCAAGACACTGGCGGCATTGCCACACTGGACGGCAACTCTGTTCCGTTGTGCTTGTGATAAACAGGAACCAGCTCTTGGATCACGCATCGCTTTGACCAGACGCCCTTATCAAATTTTAAAAACCCGATCAGTTCCGTTTCACAGACCCAGGGCTTCGCTCGACCCCAAAAGACTCAAATAGGTATAAGATAATTAGAAATTGGTACTTACTTTCCTACATTCGTCCTGTAATCCTGGTAATCTCGGTTCATGTCAGTTTAATCGTTCTAATAGATTAGGTAAACATCTCGAGATTATGGATTTAGGTCGAAACTCGCTATTCTGAACACCAGTAAATAAATTCATACTGAAGGTACCTAGGTACCTACCACTCCTATCCATAAATAATTATGCGATAAAATAGGTTACTCCATTCTTGAATCTTTCAATAAATAAACAGACAGGGTGCAAACCTACCATATGCTGGAGTCCCACGGCCCGCGTCGCCATGCCAGACGGACGGGCCGTGTGAACCGACGCATCCGTGGTAGCCTGTGGTCGCCCGACCGATCAATCGGGATGGTTTTTCAAATCATAAGTAAAGTACCCATATGTTGTAATCTTATCTACATCTACAGAAAAAAATCATCATAATCCTTTCATTTTAAATAGAAATACGGCTTCATTACGGTTTCAGTTTGTGAGAAATGATTTACTTTCAAACGTGCAAACATCCTCACAAACTTTTGCATTTATAATTTTATTAGGATGACCGTCCTCACGGGGCCTGGAGACAACTTGCGTACGAGTATTATTCGCCGATACCCTTCTCCATTCAAGCTATACCATAGCCATACAATATCCATCCAAATTGATCACATCAATTAGAAATGTCTGACGCCCAGTGAAGAAGGCACAACGGGTCAGCTAGTATTATCCAAGTTATTTATTTAAGTAGGTATGAGGAACCCCATCTAAAGATTTATCCGACATTGAAATTATTGCAGGTTTACCTCGGTTGTAAAACCAACAGAACTGTCAACTCAAGGTACCTCGAGATCTCGAGTCTCGTTTCGAGATGTTTCGACGCAAGCGTGTGACGATTTGTTTGATGAAAATCTCCTCGGACTGATGATGTAATAGCGTAATTGAAGAACCTCCAAGATATCGATTTAAGATACCAAAAATGTGGTACTTTTCGAGAGAAAGTTCGAGGGGCCTCGTAAGAGTTCGAGTCAAGGTAGAGTCGAGGTTACAACTAAGGATATGGAGATTAGTCTATAGGAATTACATAAAGTCCTAAACTCTAGGTAATTCTATGGAGTTACTTACCTTACACGTATTCAATCGAAATCTAGTCGTGCTTTTAAAGTTGTAATGAGACGGTTGTTCAGTAGGTTTTACATTAAAATGTAGACTCAGCTGTCAGCTGGTATACTTATCATAATTATTATTGGAACGAAGTTCCTTATCGCGCGTTGTGAAAGGGGGCTAGACGGAAAAAATTCTTACGAAAAGTTGTCACGAAAAGTTGTCACGACACTTTTTTGCTATAGTATATCTATTAATATATATGTATATCTATTAATTGTGTCGAGGTCGAGGTCGAGGTGGAAGTGGAGGTCGAGATGGAGGTGGAGGTCGAGGTCGAGGTCGAGGTCGAGGTGGAGGTCGAGGTCGAGGTCGAGGTCGAGGTCGAGGTCGAGGTCGAGGTCGAGGTCGAGGTCGAGGTCGAGGTCGAGGTCGAGGTCGAGGTCGAGGTCGAGGTCGAGGTCGAGGTCGAGGTCGAAGTCGAAGTCGAAGTCAAAGTTGATTCCCCTTCCCTTGTCCCACGTTATTTTGTGAGAACTTCGTTCCATCCGGGTGTCCCTTGACACCTCTCAAGTTTTATAATATACCATAACCAAAAATCATCAATTATGTAGGAAATAAGCATTGCTGTTCAGCGTGGTAATGATCTGGATCAGTTGAGTTATCTATAGACAGTTTGCAACGGTCTTTGGATAGCTCAATTGGTTTGTGTATTTTAAAAATATTCTTTAACTAGTGACCCGCCCCGGCTTCGCACGGGTTTAATACATATAAACCTTCCTCCTGAATCACGCTATCTATTAGAAAAAACCGCATCAAAATCCGTTGTGTAGTTTTAAAGATAAAAGCAAACCAGCATACAGACATACAGACGCGGGAAGCGGGAAGCGACTTTGCTTTATACTATGTAGTGATAATATATTTATTTCTATAAATAACTAGCGACCCGCCCCGGCTTCGCACGGGTAGCATGTTATTATACATATAAACCTTCCTCCTGAATCACTCTATCTATTAAAAAAAACCGCATCAAAATCCGTTGTGTAGTTTTAAAGATATAAGCAAACATACATACAGACATACAGACGCGGGAAGCGGAAAGCGACCTTGCTTTATACTATGTAGTGAAGTGAAGATGAACATTTGTTGACGTCAGCTCTCTGCGCCCCCTTCTTCGCAACGGGAGGTATATAAAAGTAGGTACAGTAGGGTCAAGGACCCGGTTGTGGTGCCTACCCCGGTTTTGGTCAATATTAATTTAGGCAGTCAATAACTAAGCATAGCAAACAAACTTGTTTAGCTATTACATTTGTCTTTGGTCCGTTTTGATTAGTGACAGTTGTGATGCGTTATACCTACGTCAAGACAAATATATCCCGTTCTGTCTATTTATATATGAATAATTAATAAATAAATATCACCTGTTACAAAACCTTTGCTTAACCTAAGAGATAGATAAATATAATCTATTCTATGTTGTTTTAAAACCGTCGATTAATCATTTTTTCAATATAAACCGTTTATTTAAAAATTAAAATGCCCTCAACCAGCGCTCTTACCCTACAAGGCTTTGTGTAAAATCAGCTGCGTCGACATTCGTCTATTTCGACTTCAGTGAACCGTAAACAATCTATTGCAATTGACAATGGTTACGTGATTAGGTAGGTACGCAATGGAACGTAATAGATGGTCCTTCATGAAACTTAAATGCCATCAAAAACATAACATATAAAAAAAGTCATCAGTTCTTCTACCGTAAAAAGTTGTGAGATCCATGTAATACCAAGTCGGTTAATTTATTGAGTCCCTACTTTATAATATATATTAGCTAATTACGTAATAACATAAGTCAGAAGGACCCTTAAAGTAGGGACTGAATAAACATGGATCTCACAACTTTTTACGGTAGAAGAACTGAGTTGCGTTGCGAGACTTGGCTTTTTTTACAAGTTATGTTTTTGATGGCATCTCATTTATTTTTGTAGATAGCCCCACTTTTTAGGGTTCCGTACCTAAAGAGTAAAAACGGACCCTGTTACTAATACTCCACTGTCCGTTAGTCCGTCTGTCCATCTGTACGTCTGTCCGTCTGTCCGTCTGTCTGTCTGTCGGTCTGTCGGTCTGTCGGTCTGTTGGTCTGTCGGTTTCTCTGTCCATCTGTCTATCACAGGGCTGTATCTCATGAACCATGATAGCTAGAAAGTTGAAATTTTCACAGATGATGTATTTCTGTTGCCGCTATAACAACAAATACTAAAAACAGAATAAAATAAATATTTAAGTGGAGCTCCCATACAACAAACGTGATTTATAGATAATGGTACGGAACTCGACGTGCGCGAGTCCGACTCGCACTTGGCAGGTTTTCTAAAGATTTTTACACTAAACACTAATTGTGTTTCAAATTTGAAGCTTCTATGTCTGCTAGAAGAGCCTTAAACTTTTGATGATCGGTCAGTCAGTCAGTCAGTCAGTCAGTGAGTGAGTGAGTGACAAAAAATAGGAAACTTTGACTAGTTATAATTCTTAATCTACTGGTTCAAATTGAATGAAATTTGAAATATACCGTGTTTATATGGTGACTGCATGGTTACTGAAAATTCAGGCTTCCAGTTTTATCCACAACGAAGTTATAGGAGGTCGAAAATGGCCTGAACTGCTTCGAGAAAAGGATGGTAGGTACCTACAGCCGTGCCGCTTTATTGCTTGACTTGGCGGGGGCACTGTCGTGCCCCCAGATAAAACTGGCCAAGAACAAGTCGGTGCCGCGCACGAAGGGCTCCGTACCATTATCAATAAAAACGGCAAAAAAAATCACGTTTGTTGTATGGGAGACTCACTTAAATATATATTTTATTTAGTATTTGTTGTTATAGCGGCAACAGAAATACATAATCTGTGAACATTTCAACTGTCTAGATAACACGGTTCATGAGATACAGCTCTGTGACAGACAGACGGATAGACGTCTTTTATAAATATTATGGGTTTGTAAAGACAACTTTTCGATTAAGAGATCCGTTTTTGAAATTTTAAGCCTTAAAGAGCCAAATTTTGTCAGAGTCAAGTAGCGTAAATTGATAGATTGCGCGTGCGTAAATTGTCACGCACTTAGCAGGTTTTTATTATTACTTTCTGGTATTGCTACCTGTCTACCATTGAGTAAATTACGATCGATCTTAATATCTTATTCAAAACTAGGTAACTAGGTTCACACTAATACCTAAACTTCAATCAACGTGGGCAATATAGATAGGAACGGTCTTATTTTACAAAATGTTGGCCAAATTGTCTAGAGACCAGAATTGGCTACCATTGTATTCAAACACCTAGATAGCCGATAGATGCAATTACCAATCACTCTTTTCCGGGTCAGGGTCTTCTGAGCGGCGCGACTTACGAGACGTCGGAGTTCAGTGTCCCATCAGGGACTATTTATGAAAAAGGGGAAAAAAGCACTTTCAGTAAAATTTTCCCGAATTTTACAAATTTACGGTAAAATTTCCAAAATTTTGCTACATACAAACCTTCTCAAACCAAAAAAAAAATATCCAATTTGGTGCAATCGATCTTAGTTATACGCGTACCTACAAACATTTAGGCGATTTATTTTTATTTATATGTATAGATTAGTGTAGTGTAGATGTAATAAAATGGTTGTCGCAGCCTTATTCTATTCATGTATGTACTTGAGTACTAACGATACGACCAGTAGAATTCCCTTGAACTTACCAACGAGTACTAGATTCTTGACGCTCACGGCCAAGAACTGAGGCAGCGCAGTGCGGAAATCCTTTTTGTACGCGAAGTGACCATCTCTGTCGCCCATGCCAGCTTCCTTTTCGTTTGTCATCTACAAAGAAAATACGAGTAGTTGACTAATTATATTGAAAACTAGCAGTCCGAGGGTTACCAGATGGGATGACGTGTCGGGATTTTGGGATTATAGTCGGGACAAATAAACATTATGAAAGTTATTTTCAAACACTACTTACTAGTTAAGCAAAGCACAAAACTCGAACGATTCAGTGATTTTTAAACAGCGTATTTTTTTTTTTTAATTATTTGTCGGGACAATTTATATTTTGTCAGAACTCAGGAATACAAATTGTCCCGACAAATAATTGAACCAGTATCGTATCGATAACGTATCGTCCAAATGCCACTTTTACTATACAAAAAGTGTCAGTTTTGACATTTGGACGATACGTTGTCGATACGATAGTGGTTCGTGCTCAGGCCACTGGACTGGACATAATGTGAAATGTCGGAACAATCCTGTAGAATCGTTCTGACATTTCATATGAGTCCCAATGAGTACAAACGATCCCGACAAATAACAAAACACACATTTTAAATTATGCTGTTTAAAAAATCTATTGACCGAATCAATTGATTGAACGCGCTTTTGCATGCCGTTTGTATTTTGTTGTGGGTGTTTTGTTATTTATATTTGCCCCAAAAATCCCAAAACCCCACCTTTTACAATTTTGGGTCAACCCATCTGGTAACTCATTCATTCACCAGCTAACGTAATGCAATTGGCACTTAGTAGACCAAAGTGAGTAAAAAATTACAGTAAGGATGGAATGGATGCCCCATTAGTCACGTGAAGCGTTTAGGGGGTCGAGAGAAATCTCAAGTAATTTTTTTTCACAAGCAACAGTGTAGGTGAAATTACTGGGAAACTGGTATATGTTGAACAAATACAAATACAAATACAAATACAAATACAAATACAAATACAAATACAAATACAAATACAAATACAAATACAAATACAAATACAAATACAAATACAAATAATTTATTCATAACACCAAGTTACAGGTCACTAAGCAAGTAATGTTTTTTTTTTCAGAGCAATCATCAACTTGTATTTACACTAAAAATAAGCATTTTAAAAAACTCACGTGGGACTAAGAGCCAATTCTCACACTCAACTGTCAGCTGTAATACTCGTATATTTACGTTTTTTTTGACAAATGCAGAATCGTTTTTACTCAATAACTGCAAAACATACAGTTTTGTTTTTTATGACAAAGATAACCTATGGATTTAATCTAGATAAATTTATAGATAGAAACACGATTGATGAAACTTTTCTCGATAGATTTATTTTCCAAAGTTGGCTCTTCCTAAACACTAATTTCGTTTTTACTCAAAACAATGAATAGCTAAACGATTCATTTTCTATAATTCGATAGATAATCATACAGCTACATAAATGAAAGACAGTTTCTTTTTAAGTTTGATGGTTTTCAAGATAATGCGGTTTTATCATTTTTCTTTTTATTTTTTTTTTACGTAATTCATGTTTGAAAGAATGTATTAAACGTAATTAAACCATGACCGCATAGATTAACCATGTCGTTGTTTACAATCCGCGTTTTTTCTTTCTGTTTATTTTTCTGCAAAGCGAACTGCCGTGGACTGCTTCTGCTGTACCGGCCCCGAGACATCAGCAGTGAATGCGCATTCTCACAGAGGCTGCGATACGACATATCCTTCGGCATGGGAATGTCCGACACAATGACTTTGGTTTGTATTTACCAGCACTTTAAAGACAAACTCAGGGCCAGGGCCGTCTTAACCTCGGCACTCCGGATAGGGTTGCCATGGCAGATGGTCAGGAGTCGGGATATGAGTCCCGCGACGGCAATATATCTTAACTTTTTCATCCCAAAATCCCCACTTTTTGTATTTTTGCCCAGATATTCTGGTATTTCCATCTAGTAGCCCTAACCCCGGAGCATTCGTGACCTATGATTATATTATTTACGTTATTGACGATTATTGACGTGACCTATATGATTTACTATGACCAAATTACATAAACTTAGATAGAAAACTTCAGCTTTATGTTTAGTTAATAGTGTTTTCACCCGACAAAAAAGGGAGGTAGAGGAGCTGGGGTATTGTAATTTGTAGGTTCTCGTTTCGTATTTGTCTTAAAATTTAGGTATTGATTGATAACAAGATATAGTGTCCACTTCCACCAGGTATTCCGTGCCATGGAGGAAATCGACTACCAATGTTTGGTGGACATTGTAACGGAGCCGGCCGACGTATTCATCATCACAGTTATCAAGTTCCCCACCAGCATAAACCTGAATTGTGGCTCAAATCCTGATGCCTTCACCGTGTTGAAGAAGAACGGCTGCATTCGAGTGTGTGATTCGATCGGAGAAAGAGACGTGCATTCGTCATACTTCGTTGCTGCTGTCAAGGGGAGACTGAGGTTCCAGTTCCTGAGCAATAGTAGCATCAATTCTGACATCAGAGTAAGTTATACAGGTTGTATTAAGACTACTCCCGAAATAGTTCATTCAGACTATGCATCTTAAAAAAAAACAAACAAAAATTGATAATTTTTCAAGATTTTAGTTTGGTCTTTATTTTCTAAAGTAGGTTGAACAATGGAAATAGTAATTTTTCACACTGAATTAGCGTCTATTAATACCTCCTTTAAAGCATTGCCGTTATCATAGGATTTTTTTCACGGATACAAAAACATTTAATATTACCTTATTTTAACATCCTTTGGATTCTAGCAATTTGGTTTTTACTAGGGGTATTGGTAGGGGTAGGTGTACTCACTAGGGCGTGTAAAAACCGGGTTGTTTAGAAAAACCGGGTTTTTCGGTTTTTAATTTTCAATAACCGGTTAAACCGGTTAATCGGTTATTTTTCAAGTTTTTTATATAGGTGTCTTAGGACATAATAAAACCATACATTTTAATGAAAATTAACTTATTATTCAAATAAGCAAGCACCAATTACATTAAATTGTTAAATTTCAAAATATTTTGATGTACTCAAAACTCACCCTTACTCTAATAAAGTAATAAAGGCAAAAATATGGTAAATCAGTCATAATAGTTAACAATGATACCTCATAATTCTTAGTTGTAACCTCAAAACTAACTTGATTCAAACTCTTCTGAGACCCCTCCAATACCCCTTGAAAAGTACTTCATGTTTTAACACGGGTGTTTATCACGTAATTACCCTTAATTTATTTTCCCGACGTTTCGGCTATGCTCCAATAGCCATGGTCGCTGGCTGACTGCAGAACACGGTCGGTGCCACCGTCGAGAAGCGGAGGCAGTTGACGAAACTACCCTCACTTGGTCTTCAGAAAAAGAAATGTCCATGTTTGTATTACGACACACCACACTAGGGTTCAGAACCGGGAAATCTAATTTGATTCCCGGTTCTTTCGGTACTTTCGGGAATTTTATTTTTATAACTCGGCGGGCCTCGCAGGACTCGCCACGTGCGAAAAGTAAGAAAAAAGTGTCGCGCGTTTGACTCCAAGGTAAGTATTACGTTGTTCCTCATACCAAACAATGGTGACAGAATGTAATTTACTTCAAATACGACGTATTATCATACTCCTAATATGATTTTTGTGATATTATAAACAAAACCACAGTAATTTTAGGGGCCGGTATCTTATCTTAGCCTATATCGTCCCACTGCAGGGCAAAGGCCTCCCTCCCTTCTTTTTACACCTTTCGATCTCCAGCTAAGTTGCGCCAGTCATTTAAATGACTGTCGAGATCATCCTGCCATCTCCTCCGGAGTCTGCCTCGAAGGCGTGTAGTTTGTTTTGGAGCGTAGTATCGTGTTTCGTATGCGGTCTGTGAGTCTGACTCCTAAGATACTACGCTCCATGGCTCTTTCGCAAACCTTGAGTTGGTATCTCTCATGAGCTGTCGGGAACCAAGTCTGTGCACCGTACGTTAGAATTGGGAGAATGCACATGTCCATAAGTCTGCGCTTATTGCAGAGTGGCAGTTCGCCATTCATAAGATGTTTCATCGACCAGAAGCTTCCCCAGGCGTTTTCGGTGCGTCGAGCAACTTCGTTTTGTTGTGCCTGGAATGAAACTATCTGGCCGAGATACACATACTCATGGACATACTCAATCTCCACATTCTCCACGTACAATCTCCTCTTCGTTCCATTGGTCATCAGCTAGGTCTTGCTCATATTCATTCGGAGTCCCACATCTTGGTCGGCTTGCTTGGTTCAGTCCTTGAAGCATATCGCCTAGTTCTGCAGCTGTGGGGGAGAAAAGGACAATATCGTCGGCGAAGCGCAGGTTTGTTAGCCTGCTATCTCCGACGACGATGCCCTTCTCAGCCCATTTGGGCTTCAATCGCTTGAACACTTCTTCCAAAGTAGCTGTAAACAATTTAGGAGAAAGCGGGTCTCCCTGTTTCACGCCTTTTACAATTTGGAAAGAGAGCCCCGTGAGTGAGGTTTTTATGGATGCTGTACTATTGCTATAGATATTACGGATAAGTTGAATGTACGTTTAATTTATGTTCTGATTAGAAAGTGCCTCGAATAATGGTTTATGTTTTATGCTATCAAAAGCTTTTGAGTAATCTACAAATGCAAGATAAAGTGGGATATTAAATTCTACGTTTTTCTAAGAGCTGGTTAAGGGAATGGAAATAATCCGTCGTGGAGAGGCCACGGCGGAAACCCGCTTGTTCTGGTGGTTGATGTAAATCGAGCTCACCGGATATTCGATTTTCGATAATTTTCATGAATAGTTTAAAAAGGTGTGAGATAAAACTGATGGGACGATAATTGCCAATGTCGGACTTTTCACCCTTTTTATGTATCAGTATAATGGTGGAGTGGCAGAAATTATGAGGAAAAGAACCGGTCTGAAGAATGTAGTTACAAAGGTTCGTAAGGTGTGGGAGTGGTACTGGTTCTCCGATTTTTAAGGCTTCGGTGGTAACACCATCTGCACCTGGGCTCTTGCTATATTTCATGCTGCAAAGCGCGCGATGAACCTCTGGTCCTGTTATCGGCTCTATATCATTTTTCTGATATATATTCATTCTTAATGTTATCTATTTTCTCGTCGATCTTAATTGTAGTTGACTTTTGAACCTTATCACTTCTTTTATAAATCAAAAACTGCCAAGAACCGAAAATACCGAAAGAACCGGGAAATCCCGGTACCGATTTAAAAAAGTACCGAAATTCCCGGTTCTTACAAAGAATACCGGTTCCGGAAACACTACACCACACTAACTGTATCTACGCACTGAGATGGTCTGTCACGACGCGCACATATAGTAACCACAGGATTCCAAGAATAAGAGTCTATAGCCGTCTTCACGATTTAAATTTGAGTACTTCTTGATTTCAATAGCTTCCTGAACTATTATCTTATAATAATGGCGTTCACTAGACAGAACTTTTGGGTCATGTAGTTCAACCAAGTCAACCAAGTGAGGGTAGTTTCGTCAACTGCCTCCGCTTCTCGACGGTAGCACCGTGTTCTCCAGTCTGCCCGCGACCATGGCTATTGTAACATAGCCGAAACGTCGGGAAAATAAATTAAAGGTAATTACGTGATAAACACCCGTGTTAAATCTATTGTTATGTCTACTAATCACGATAGTTTGAAAAATAATACTTCATGTTTGCATCTTAAATCGATTTTTTGGAGTTTTCTCAATTCCTCAATTACCTGTGGTGGTTTCTAAATGTCACGAAAGTCAAAGAAACGTTACACAGTCGTTTAGAAGCTGTCGAGGAATGCTCAAGGTAGATCGCAAGATACCTTGAGTTGACAGTTTCTTCACTGAGGAAATATGTTGAGGAATCCTCGACATGAGGCAAACTCGAAGTCATTTTATTAACTACAACTACTAAAACACGGTTACGAGGTCGAGTCTAAGTGAGGATATTTCTAGGTAACAACTAAGAATATAGGAATAAGAATAATTAACTTTTTTAATTGGTAGTATAAAAACTCTTTCTCGTACTCAAATCCTAATAATATTATAAATACGAAAGTTTGTGAAGATGTTTGTATGTTTAAATATCAATCAGGCCTTAACGAAAAAACGTATTAAGATGAAATTAGCTGTAGATGTAGATTATAATGCCCGATTAAAACATAGGGTGGTTTATAATCCGAAAAATATTGCCAAAATGATAAAAAAAATGCAAAAATAATGAATTTGGAAAAAATCGAATATCCGGTTATTTTGCCAAAAAAACCGGTGAAAAAACCGACCTAAAATCAGTCGGTTAATCGGTTTTTCGGTTAATCGATTAATCGGTTTACATGCCCTAGTACTCACAGCTTAGTTGGTAGTAGCTCTGCTTTCTGCGCTGTAGGTTGTGGGTTCGACCCCCACCCAGAGCAAATATTTGTGTGATGAAAATAGATGTTCGTTCTTTGTCTGGGTGTTATTAATTATGTATCATAATATACCTATATATTATTGTAGTTTGGAGTTAGATAGACTGTGTGATAATGTCCATCAATATTTATTTTTTATTTATTTATTTTCAAGGTTAATACCGCAAACATTCAATAACTGCCCTTGAGATTTGAAAACGGTCATTGTGAATGTTAGCCAAGTGTGAAAGAATTAAGTACCCTGAAATGGCATGAAATTAGCCAGACTCATTAGGTCGCGCCATATGAAAAATACGAGTATATGACTACATAGTATAAAGCAAAGTCGCTTCCCGCTTCCCGCGTCTGTATGTATGCTTATATCTTTAAAACTACACAACGGATTTGATCGGACGGATTAATAGATAGAGTGATTCAGGAGGAAGGTTTATATGTATTAAACCCGTGCGAAGCCGGGGCGGGTCGCTAGTATTACATAAAATATTAGCGACCGCCGAGAGTGTTCGTGAATTAACGAGGGTCGTTCGGCGAATTTCACCATAATAAAAATTAATTGTTACGTAATTTAATGATTGTCCTTTTATTTCATATAACTCTATTTAACTTTCGATGTCGGTATATATAAAATATGCAATATGCAATATGGTTTATTTTTTAAATACACTGGATTTCAGTATGCAATAGAAATTGTAAATATGTATGTAAAAGTTAGTTTCGGTTTCGGTTTCGGGCGAAACTGAGAGCGTGGCCGAAAGTTCGGTTTCGGTTTCGCCTGAAAAACCTGTTTCGGTCGAACACTAATATATATAAAGAACATATTATGAAGAATTTGGAAGCAACTGTATTTATGTACTGACACTAACGACGGGCTTGCAATATGTCACGTGAGGAATGCTCGCTACTGTAAAATGTGGGCATGTGCCAAATGTAATGATTGAACGTGCCCCTGACTAACTCCTTAACACTTCTTCAAAGAGAGCGCTTGGAGATTACAATCGTGATTCTATTTATTTTATTTTTATTTGGAAAACCCCCACTTCTTCTCCATATACCACGTCCTCTTGGGTTCGGTACAACATCCCTAGATGTTGCCCATCGATTTGGCTTGAGGTGTTTTACAACCGGCCGCCTACCTGACATCTACCCTGCTTGGGAATCCTGGAGACGCCCACAATATTTTATAAAATCCTAATAATATTATAAATGTGAAAGTTTGTGAGTTTGTATGTATGTTTGTGCCTCAATCAGGCCTAAACGACAAAACGAATTAAGATGAAATTTGCTGTAGATGTACCTAGATATAACGCCCGAATAAAACATAGACTACTTTAAAATATGTAAAACATCCCCAAAACGATAAAAAAACGCAAAAGGGATGATTTCTATATAAATGGCGCTGGTGTGCAACAAATCTGACATCACAGACTAAAAACATTTAGTCTTTTCTATTTGATTATTGAAATTTGACAGGACAACGTCTGTCACGGCTCGGCTAGTATTTTATAAATCTTCTTAAATATATAAAACAAAGTCGGGTTTGTTACAACACTTAAAACTCGAGATCTGCTGGACCAATTTTCATGGTTTTTGATTTGTTGGATTTGTCTCCGCCCCGAATAGCAGAATACATTTTAAAAATAATGAAAACTCGACGAATACATAATTAGGAAAGATGAATTATTTTCAATAAATGTTCATTGGTTTAGTACATGTCAAACATTTGTTGTCCATCCTGTCAAATACTGTAAGTAATGATTGACATTTATGCATGCGTTCAGAAATGTATTTTGTGTAAACTATTTAAAAAGGGTGAATAAACTATTAAATTGTCCGTATTTTTTGTTTTTTTAACGGGAACGGGAACGGTAACGGGACATATTTCTAAAGCGATACGAAGTTCGCCGGGTTAGCTTGTTTATATATAAGTTTTAAAAAAGACCTACAGTTAAAGCTATCTGTTGTTTTAGGCAAACCTGTATCAAGTTACTGTAACAGCTGCTCGGTTAAAGCCGAAAAGAGGATGTTTCCCGATTAACGAAACCATATGCAGTGTTGGAGATTCTGACTTCTGCTTCACAACCGGAGTTGTATGCGATGGCATTAACAACTGCGGTGTGAACGACTGGTACGTATGGCATTGCTTGCCTGAATGTATTTCTGAACCTTTGTTGAAAGAGAACTCCTCAAATGAGGTCACATATCATTATTCAATCTTACGAGCGAAGTAACAAATTACGGTTTAGATGACAGGTGGGTAGTTACTTGTATTCATAGACTCTAACTAATGGTTAGATCCTATCCTAGTTATAAAATAGATACTAAGAGTATTTGTACCTAAATAACCTAGCTACATTTGAAACACGTAAAATACTTAGGTACCTACAATCAAGGTAAATAAGGATAATGAGCTATAAACATACAAATCCTAATAATATTATGAATGTGAAAGTTTGTGAGTATGTACCTGTTTGTTTCTCAATCAGGCCTAAACGACAAAACGAATTAAGTTGAAATTTGCTGTAGATGTACCTAGATATGATGCCCGAATAAATAATAGACTACTTTAAAATATGAAAAACATCCTAAAAACGATAAAAAAACGCAAAAGGGATGATTTCTGTATAGATGGCGCTGCTGTGCAACAAATCTGACATCACAGACTAAAACATTCAGTCTGTTTTATTCGATTATTGAAGTTTGTCAGGACAACGTCCGTCACGGGTCGGCTAGTATTTAATAAATAATTGACATTTTATTTAATCTGTGCATAGTAGGTACATCCACAAAAATAGCCTAATTCTTTTATGCCATATTTCTACTCGTATTAGTGATCTGGATCAGTTGATAGACTGTATGCAACTGTCTTTAGATAGTTCAACTGGTTCTTATACATTTTGTAAATATTCTGTACGTTATATACGTTGTAAGTTATTTCAAAGTCTGTCCGTATGTCCGTCTGTCCGTCACAAGGCTGTAATGTATCTCATGAACCGTGATAGCTAGACAGTTCAAATTTTCACAGATTATATATTTCTATTGCCGCTATAACAACAAATACTAAAAATAAAATAAATGTTTAAGTGGCTCCCATACATAAGGGCAATGTCTGGGGGCACGGCAGTGCCCCCGCCAAGTCAAGCAATAAAGCGACACGGCTGTACCATCCTTTTCTCGAAGCAGTTCAGGCCATTTTCGACCCCCTATAACTCGTTGTGGATAAATATATTTTGTGATGATGTATCAGGTTCGACGAACGCAAATCGACCTGCAACCTGCCTGTAGAGAAACTTGACTATGCACCTGTAATAGCCGTTGGGGCAGCACTTGTGTGCGCACTACTAGCCGCTGGCCATATCCTACTGCGCTGTCTGCCACCACTCGCCAACTCCTTCTTCATCTTCAACGTGAATGAAGACAACAGATTGTGCATAGATCCCGTCTTCAGATCCCCGGGTGTCCGGCCCGGTAGCATGGAGAAACCCAAAAGAATTTCACTCATACCGGTTAGTTAGTCCTAATTATTTAATTTAAATATAATCACGACTACAATTCCCAAGTTGGGTAGACATCCTGTCAGATCTCCAGGCGCTCAGATCCTTGAAGATGTTTAATGGGGTTAGTTAGAGGCACATACAAACCTTACATTTGGCACATGCCCACTCAGTGGGGACAACGTAACTACATTATATTTTTCGGTAATTCCACAAGAAACAGATTGTAAACCCGTCGCCGCTTACCTACAAGAATGCTAACTGGTTCCCTTCACCGTTGTAAGCACATGTTAATGCGCATATATTTATTTCGAACAGAAAAATCCAATAATGCACGTCCGGGATTCTAACCCACGAACTCCGGATTGAAAGTCGAGGTACCTCCCAATCAGCCAACACGGCTGTATTCTGATTTCAAACATTGCAAATTTAACTAAGGTATTTAGATATGGATTGCATTTTTTAAGGTCTCAAGTTCATCAAGTAGTTCTGAAGATCATGGCGAGGAGCCAGCTAAACCAGGGAAAAGGCACACGATGAAGATTTCGAAAGGGACTCCACAATCTTCGGAGGTTTAAAGATCCTTATTTGGCGATTCTGTTGTGTCCACGCTAAAATGACTAAAATATTCCAAGTTTGAGTTTCCAAGACTGATTTTGAGTTTACGCTAATTTAGACTTTAATTAAAAGTAATAAGAGAGATTGTTTTTAGGAATTTTAAGTTCAGCGAGGACATAACAGAATCGCCACCATTATGGTATCTAAGCAATCAAAATCTGCATGAATAGAGGCACACTTGTACCTACTGTTTGAATTGAATAGTGGCTAGGCTACCCAGCCAGACAAGTAGGTACTACCTACCTACATTTTATGAAACATGGTTCAATGTTCCCTAATCCTTAGAATAAGAAGACCCAACGCGAATATATTGTACTAGCCGACCCGTGACAGACTTTGTCCTGCCTAAATTTCAATAATTGCATAGAAAAAAGCAATTTCAGACAACTTCCAATTTTTTCCCAACAAATCTTGTACTGATAAAATAAATTACGAATTTTGATAGAATGCATTCATTAGTCAAAACTGCGTTGCTAAGACGACTAAATGTTTTTAGTCTGTGATGTCAGATTTGTTGCACACCAGCACATAGTATCTATACCAAAATCATCCTTTTCCCATTTTTTTTTATCATTTAGGGGTTGTTTTTCGGATTTCAAGTTAGCCTTGTATTTATTCTGATTTTTATCTACATACTACAGCAAATTTCATCTTAATCCGTTTTGTCGTTTATTTTTGACTAGCGACCCGCCCCGGCTTTGCACGGGTTTAATACATATAAACCTTCCTCCTGAATCACTCTATCTAATAAAAAAAACCGCATCAAAATCCGTTGTGTAGTTTTAAAGATATAAGCAAACATACATACATACATACAGACGCGGGAAGCGGAAAGCGACTTTGCTTAACATAGCAGTCTTTCTTATATCCACTTACAAAATGATAGTACGAGTAAATAGATTTTGTGATAATGTTGGGGCGTAATGTCAGGAATGAATGTGTATGGGTGTAGACGTAGAGGTAGGCCAAAAGAAAGATGGATGGACTGTGAGAAAGCTAGTATCGATGTGAACCGCGAGTCAGCTGTTTTACAGCAACTTAAGTTACTTGGGAGATGATATGGATAAGAAAGGAGTGAGTGATGAGATGACGGTTGATGGAAATGGGAAAGGGAAATGGGAATGGGAGAGGGAAATGGAAGAAGTACACATGTTGTGCCGTGCCGACCCCACTTAAGTGGGATAAGGGCAGGAAAATGATGATGACTGTTTGGGTAACATATTTATTTTTACAGGGTCATGAAGAGATACACAGGGAACCTCCTCAGCGGAAGATGACTCTCAAATCCATGACAGAGAAGTTTCAAAAAAAGTTCCGTTCCAAAAAGTCTGGTGTAGTTATGCATATTTGAATAATTGTAATTACAAGGTGTGAGCTTTTATTATTAATACTTTTTCATCGTACCTACTGGGCATTCCACAGTGGTAGTTAACTAGTTATGGTTTGCGCACACTGGAGGACGGCGCGGTAAAAGATTTAAAACTTATTATCAACTAGCTGACCCGTGCCCGCTTCGCTGGGAGACAGACATTTCTAAATGTGATTATTTTTAATAGGTATGGCTATGGTATGGCTTAAATGGCGATAGGTATCCGCGGATATACGCAAGTGGTCCCGCTGCCGGCCCCGTGAGTATAGTCATTGGTAGCCACGATTTTAGTATCCCGCAACTTTTATATCAGTGCTTAGGACTTACCCATTAAGGAGTAAACCCGCTGCAGAGCATGCTGTGCCTGGCACGCAACGCATCTTAGCTGCGTGGGTTAATTTGTTTGACAACGTGAGTCTACATTTCCACAGCTGCACACGCTATACACGAATATGTATCTTCAATCACAACTATGTAAAACTGTAGCGCAGCATAGTTTTGAATTTTGATTTTGAGCTACCTGAGCATTATATTCGAGCAAGGCATGCGTGCCCCAATGACGACAAATAATGCGTAGCGTGTCCGTGGGTTGCAATGGACACAATTACATACATATTTTTTTAAATCTGCCAACGCCATGCTTGCTGTGTACGCGATATAAAAAATGAGTTTATCCGTTACATTTATGTTTGTAATGGATAAACTCATTTTTTATATCGCAACAAACAATACAGACAACAAAAAATCAAATCTTTCCTCTTTATAATATTAGTATACCAACTAAAATAATGATATAGTGATAGCTAGACAGCTGAAATTTTCATAAATGATGTATTTCTGTTGCCGCTATAACAACAAATACTAAAAACAGAATAAAATAAATATTTAAGTGGGGCTCCCATACAACAAACGTGTTTTTTTGCCGTTTTTTATAGATAATGGTACGGAAGCCTTCGTGCGCGAGTTCGACTCGCACTTGGCCGGTTTTATTTTATTCCTTTTCTTTCGATTGTCGACAGCTTGTTGACCAACTTTGCCTAAAGCAGTATATTAATATCTCTTATAGATTACCCAAACCCAGACCGCTATAGTTCCACATCTGGTATTCCGATCTTCCAAAATTATAGTCTTTAAGACGCTGCCAGTTGACGATTATTTTTGTTCGAAACGAAAAAATAAATATGTGGCTTGTTCAGAAGTATTTCTTTTTTCGTTTCGTAAAAAAGCAATCAGCGACTGGCAGGCTCTTAAGTAGCCTAGGACTAATAGCTATATAACAAAAAAAGTTTCATCAAAATCCGTTCAATAGTTTTTGCGTGAAAGCCTGACAACAGACAGACAGACAGACAGACAATAATTTCAAAATGTTTTTTTTTGGCTTGTGTTACTTGTATGAAGACCCCTAGGAGTATTTTTTTTCGTTTTTATACAATGTACAGAATTGAACTCTTCTACAGCTTTATTATATGTATAGATATGTATAGAATAGATTGAATATAATAGATATCCAATCGAAATGCTCGGTGATCTGTCTTGGAGCATCGGATAACTATTTCTACTTATATTACTATTTTTTTAAATTTGTACCTATATTATTCGTTAGATAATCATACGAGCAACCTAAATTATAAACAGTTTCTTTTTAAGTTTGATGGTCTTCTTAGATAATGCGTTTTTATCACTTTTCTCGTCTCATCCGGGTAGACTCAGCCTATACAAAAAACTAAAAATTATCATCACCTTAACTTAAGCTATAAGGCATTATGAGAATTTGCATAACGCTTATACCTAGTTGAATTATAACAATTAATATCATCAATTCAAACATCAATCATCAATGCGAAGTATCATTTATTAATGATTGAGCGAAACAAGATTTCAGGGGACGAACCACAAGTAATATCAAATTAGTATTACTCGTAGTATGAAATTGACAAGGCTAAACGAACTCGAATGGGGCGTTTTGTCACTTTAATATTACTGCAGAGCTTGTGGTATGGGGCCATTGACAAGTAGGTATACTATCCGTCAAACTTCTTGGACAAACGACCTTGAAAAATACGAAACGAAAAATAGGTCTCTTTGGGGGTGCGAGCGAAACGAAATATAGGTCGCGATGGCCAAGAAGTTTGACGGTACCTAACTCTACTCAGGTGATTCGGCAGATGCTATTTTACGAGTTTTATTTAAAATGTTTGTCTTTCAACGCTACTACTTAGTTATACAAGTACTGAGGTACCTGGGTACCTACTACGTTGTTTTTGCTGTATTCAATACATATTCAATACCTCTTTTAAACAATTAAACGAAATGAAATGCTTTTTCACATTCGTTCGACCATAAATAAAACTTTTGCATAATATTGTAAATTACATTTACATATAGGTAGGTAGGTACCTAATTGTTGTGTTGGCCGAGTTGGTTGGTACCTCGACTTTCAATCTGAAGGTCGTGGGTTCGAACACGGCGGGATTTTTCTGTACAAAAAAATTATATGCGCATCGAAACACGTACTCGCAAAACGGTGAAGGAAAACATCGTGAGGAAACCAGTTAGTATTCTTATAATGCGGCGATGGGCTTGCAACCTGTCACGTATGAATGCTAACTACTGCAAAATGTGCGCATGTCCTAAATGTAATGTTTGGACGAGCCTCTGACTACCACCACTAGACATCTTCAAAGGATCTAAGCGTCTGGAGATCTTAGAGGATGATGTCTACAGTACTTGGGGATTATTTAATCGTGATCAAATTATTATTATTTTTTTTTTTATACTAGCTTTTCCCGCTACTTCGTTCGCTTAGATTCAGGACATCGATTTTTGACTATTTTATTCTCTATCATTGAAATTCCGTAAAATCAAAGGAAAATTTGGAAAAAAATGGTAGCCTATGTTCGTCCATGGTTCGTCCCAAGACTTTCAACTATCTCTGTAATATGAAATTTTATCACAATCTGCCCAGACCGCCAGCGGTTTGGCTGTGATAACATTAAGACATACAGACGTACTGAGTTACTTTTGTATAATTATAATATTAGTATAGATACCTATAGCTAGTGGTTCTAGAATTTCTAGAACGCTACTAATATTACGCACAAACTGCTTTTCTCTAGGTACTTTTAGGGTGAGTTTCCATCCACGCAGAGCTGTGCGGAGCTGCGCTAAGCTGTGCGGATAGAGCTGCCATCCGTCCTGGTTTCCCCGGATTTGTACTAGATTAGAGGGCGTCCATTTGTGAAATATTAAGCTTTAAATTGCACCCAACCCCCCAACCCCCCCCCCCCCCCCCTAACATGTCCGGGTTCTGGGCTCTAAAATCTGGGATTTTCACGTGTCTTGTCCTAGTTGCCAAAATTAGAGATGGCAGCCCTATGTGTGGAGAGTACCAAACACAGCACTCGTTTTGAAACGATAAAATTTGAGCGCTGTCATTAGTCCGCTCCACACAACTTAGCTCTGCACAGTTCCGCGTAGGTGGAAACTCACCCTCTGACAGTATTTTAGGGGTTAAAAACCTGCATCAATCTGGAGAAATAAATTATCTCTTTTGTCAAAAATGTATCCATAACTCTTTAGTATTTACTCGACTATGGTCATGGTCATTATGGTGCAATATTTCTTATAATCATCGCTGAGGTGTTCATATGCTCAACTCAAATAATTTTTGTTTGAAACTTTAACACCTTGCAACTTATACCGCTTATCTTAAAACCTTGAAAGTGGGTGGTAAAGCGGTTGTCGTGCACCAATACCGGATTGTACGTGGTTTTGAAATCTTCGCGTAGCAAAATGGAGGGGTAGGTAGGTACCTAAGCCTCTCTATCTTTCTAGATAATGGAGACTTCCCCTACTCGTTCCACTTTAAAGCCACAAATACACTAGGGGACAGTCTGTCCCGCAACATGTCCCACAACGATCAATCTACGTGACGCGACGCTGGCGCTGCACTGTGGATCGAAAATCGACTTTCAAAGACATAGGCGAAAAAAAAAATTTTGGTCGGTTTTTTGCTTGAAACGGCTTCCATTAATCATTAATATGCCTAAATATATCATGATATACAATTTGGTGGGAAAATTGTCGAGTTATAATTATTTTTACGAAAAAAATGTATGAAAAGCATATAAAAAATCCAGATATCTCCGGAAGTGCAAAGATAACCGTTATATCCTTGCATACAGTTATAGTACCAACTATTATTGATTTTTTGGCATACAACATATATCTCGAACTACTGCACATTTTGAAAAAAAAAAATATCAAAAAATTTAATTTATTTTTGATCTCTCTCAAGTGAAGACTTAAGGAAATCGGTTAAAAAAGGTCCCCATCGGCAAATTGTATGCTATAAATAATAACAGACACGTGTTTTCTTGTTTGGCTGACGTTGAAATACCAAAAAACAAAGCTCAATAGCAAATTCAATTTAGGAACTATTTTTAATGTTATTTACCTACCTAATTAGGCAAGATTAGGTTTTGTCAGGTCTTTTAGTCATCGTTCCAACTGATGATGACGATGAAGGTTCCGCGGTGGTAAAGTCTTCGGTAATCGATCTTTCTTCACTTGGTCCCTGGGTGAGAAGACTAGTTTGAACGCAGCTTGGCCAATCAACATTTGCTTGAAGCCAATCTTCATAATCTTTTCTGAATGCTCTTGTGTTTCTGCCGCAATTTTTCCATCTCTGTGAAGCAGCTCGTGAAAATCTATCTTTGCAACATCACATAACTGAAGTCAGTAGGAAAATGTATGGTGCTATGCATGCCTTAAAGTGTATGCAAAACTTTCTGCCTTTTTCCGCTAAATCCATCCTTGTCAACTCCATTCTACTCCCCATTCTAGATTACGCTGATGTGTGTTATCCCGACGCCACTGAAGAGCAACTTAACAAGCTGGAACGGCTGTTGAATCTCTGTATTAGGTACATGTACGGTCTGCGTAAGTACGACCACATCTCACACTATCGGACACAACTGAAGTGGCTTAACATCCGCCATCGTCGGAACACCCATATTCTCTGCCTCCTTTACAACATCCTCCATCATCCCCTCTCACCTCACTATCTTAAAGAACGTTTCACTCCCCTCATCCCTCCAGACCGTCCTTCTCGCTCCTCTCAACACCTTCTTCCATGAGAAGAAGGTGTTGAGAGGAGCGAGACGCCTCAACATAACACAAACTTTTACACCGACTCTTTCACGGTTACTGCGATCCGCCTATGGAACTCTCTCCCTGTAGACATACGCAAAGCCTCATCCATGGGAATCTTCAAGTCCAAATTATACCAACATTATCTCTCTCTGCAAAATACTCATCCAATTTGAGCACCTATATATATTTTTTTGTAGATACTAGGTATTATGGTATGGTATATATGTAAGTTTATGTATTTTTTAGTAAGTATGTGTATAAATATAATAAATTCAAATTGACGGCCTCACAGTTCAGTTGGTAGTAACTCTGCCTTCAGCGCTGTAGGTTGTGGGTTCGATCCCCATCCAGAGCAAATATTTGTGTGATGAACATAGATCTTTGTTCTGTGTCTGGGTGTGTAGTATGTATCATAAGTATGTATTTACAAAAAAAACGTATATAAGTATTCTATCAGTTATCTAGTTCCCATAGTACAAGCTTTGCTTAGTTTGGGGCTGGATGGCGATGTGTAAAAAATGTGTAAAATGTCCACCAGTATTTATAATGATTTCTCTCTTACAAAGCACTACCATTTCCCTTTCCAAATTACACAAAGGTTAGCTGGAAGAAAATGCTAACTAGCATTAAGTTCGCCTATGTACATGTTCTTGTATTGTGCAATAAAGAATTTTCTATCTATCTATCTATCTATCATCATTAGAAAGGTGATCACCTAGACGAGATAATACTGCCTCGTACAGAACTTCATGATTTTGTAGCGAACCTGCACCTTGAAGAACAACAACCAAATCTAAGTTAGTGCTTAAACTTTCCATTTTAATGATTAAAAAACTGAGAGATGTTCACTAGTAAATAGTTCAGAATAAACTGAAGTAAAAAATATTTCCGGTGCAGTTTTATGCACTTAATTAGGTAATAAATAACCTAAGTAAGGTATTTTTGTACCTAAGCTACCTGTCTTTTGTTAACTACCGCTCATTGTTAAATATTTCCGGTGCAGGTTTATGCATTTAGGTAGGTAATAAATAATCTAAGTAAGGTATGTTTTTAACTTTGTACATAAGCTACCTGTCTTTTGCTAACTACCGATCATTGTTAATACATTCCTTGAAATTTGAACAATAAGCGGTCTGACAAAACCTAATCTTGCCTAATTAGGTAGTTAAATAACATTAAAAATAGTTCCTAAATTAAATTTGCTATTGAGCTTTGTTTTTTGGTATTTCAACGTCAGCCAAACAAGAAAACACGTGTCTGTTATTATTTATAGCATACAATTTGCCAATGGGGACCTTTTTTTAACCGATTTCCTTAAGTCTTCACTTGAGAGAGATCAAAAATAAATAAAAATTTTTGATAATTTTTTTTTCAAAATGTGCAGCAGTTCGAGTTATATGTTGTATGCCAAAAAATCAATAATAGTTGGTACTATAACTGTATGCAAGGATATAACGGTTATCTTTGCACTTCCGGAGATATCTGGATTTTTTATATGCTTTTCATACATTTTTTTCGTAAAAAAAATTATAACTCGACAATTTTCCCACCAAATTGTATATCATGATATATTTAGGCATATTAATGATTAATGGAAGCCGTTTCAAGCAAAAAACCGACCTAAATTTTTTTTAGTTAAACTAGTCTTCTCACCCAGGGACCAAGTGAAGAAAGATCGATTACCGAAGACTTTACCACCGCGGAACCTTCATCGTCATCATCAGTTGGAACGATGACTAAAAGACCTGACAAAACCTAATCTTGCCTAATTAGGTAGTTAAATAACATTAAAAATAGTTCCTAAATTAAATTTGCTATTGAGCTTTGTTTTTTGGTATTTCAACGTCAGCCAAACAAGAAAACACGTGTCTGTTATTATTTATAGCATACAATTTGCCGATGGGGACCTTTTTTTAACCGATTTCCTTAAGTCTTCACTTGAGAGAGATCAAAAATAAATAAAAAATTTTGATAATTTTTTTTTCAAAATGTGCAGCAGTTCGTGTTATATGTTGTATGCCAAAAAATCAATAATAGTTGGTACTATAACTGTATGCAAGGATATAACGGTTATCTTTGCACTTCCGGAGATATCTGGATTTTTTATATGCTTTTCATACATTTTTTTCGTAAAAAAAAATGATAACTCGACAATTTTCCCACCAAATTGTATATCATGATATATTTAGGCATATTAATGATTAATGGAAGCCGTTTCAAGCAAAAAACCGACCAAAATTTTTTTTTTCGCCTATGTCTTTGAAAGTCGATTTTCGATCCACAGTGCGCTGCAACGTTGCGTAGTGTCTCGCAACATTTTTACGTGCACGGGGCTTTATGAAAATCAAACGTGCGCATCTTCCGTGCGTGACATGTATTGTGAAGATTGACAAAACAGATATATATGGCGAGTGTGAATCGAAACGTTTTGGAAGAGGATAAAGACCTCGGCGTTTTGTCCTGGACCAAATTGGCGTCGTTTTGTAAAAAGGCCAGGTCAAAAGTTACTCTAAACTAAACCGACGAGCATGCATGAGAAAAGTGATGAGAGTGAATCAAGCAAAAGGAGTAGGTAAGTCAAGATCGTAGCAAGTGGAAAGCTGTTGTCTCTGAACAGGCGTGATTTTATGTATGTACCTATGTGTATGTACCTACATCTCCCGTGAAGAACGTGCGCCACGCCGCCATCAGTGATCGATCGTCCGTCAGTATCATGGCCTAGGAACCTAGGTACCCTACCTATCAAGTAAAATTTTGCAGTGGGTAGGACTTATATTTACTTACTTAGCCGGTAGGTAGTTTGGTATATCGACAAATCGACACCTCCATTCTTCAAAGTCGGTTAAATAATGCTTTAGCCACTTTCGCTTGGCAGTTGCTTAATTATTTGTATTCAATAGATAAGGTGTTATGTAAAGTAGGAAATTTAAGCAAAAGTCGGTGGCTTTATTCTACCCAAATTAGGTCTACCATATCCAATCATAATTTGGTTAGATAAGTAGGTAGGTAGGTATTCGCCGAATGGTTATTTTTCGTTAGGAATGCAAAGTTGACAAATAAACGTTTGCGAAATACCTACTTATATACCTAAAACTTACGAAATTAATAAAAACTAGCTAAGGATATGAAGGTACCTATATCTACTAACCTTAACAGCCGCCGCCGCTCCAGGGTCCAGGATTCAACGGTTTCGCTCAACAATATTTACCTACTAATTACAATAATAATGGTTAGTTTCGCAACATCAGCGAACGTTTACCTACCAACCAAGAGTGGCAAGTGTGCGCGCGATACTGACTTTACTGACTGAGGTAAGGTATATGCATTATACGCACTCAGTTCGATGATGCTGATGCCACCACTCACTGTGCTGACTGTAATATAGTGTGTCAAGGCAGTTCTGTGACGAGGCACGATCCCAAACAATCCAAATCTACGAGTAGGCAAATAACGTACAGTCTGGCTTGGCTAATAGTAGAGTAGAGACTGATAGAACACGACAAATTAAATACGAAACCCTAAACATATTAGCATGTTATGCAACCTTACTTGATATACAGGGTGTAAACTATAAACTGGATGTTCAATTGTCAATAAAATTTAAATAAAGAAGTGTTCATATTATTTAAATAATTTAACGCTTTTCCAAAATACCCTTAATTATACCTAGATATTTTTGGAACGAAGTTCCTTATCGCGCGTTGTGAAAGGGGGCTAGACGGAAAAAATTCTTACGAAAAGTTGTCACGAAAAGTTGTCACAAAAAGTTGTCACGAAAAGTTGTCACGACACTTTTTTGCTATAGTATATCTATTAATATATAAATAATAATAATAATAATAAATAATAAATAATAAATATTGGTGGACATTTTACACATCGCCATCTAGCCCCAAACTAAGCAAAGCTTGTACTATGGGAACTAGATAACTGATAGAATACTTAAATACTTTTTGGAACGAAGTTCCTTATCGCGCGTTGTGAAAGGGTCGAGGTGGGGTCGAGGTGGGGTCGAGGTGGGGTCGAGGAGGGGGCGAGGTGGGGTCGAGGTGGGGTCGAGGAGGGGGTGAGGTGGGGTCGAGGTGGGGTCGAGGTGGGGTCGAGGTGGGGTCGAGGTGGGGTCGAGGTGGGGTCGTGGTGGGGTCGAGGTGGGGTCGAGGTGGGGTCGAGGTGGGGTCGAGGTGGGGTCGAGGTGGGGTCGAGGTGGGGTCGATTTGGGGTCGAGGTGGGGTCGAGGTGGGGTCGAGGTGGGGTCGAGGTCGGGTCGAGGTCGGGTCGAGGTCGGGTCGAGGTCGGGTCGAGGTCGGGTCGAGGTCGAGGTCGAGGTCGAGGTCGAGGTCGAGGTCAAAGTTGATTCCCCTTCCCTTGTCCCACGTTATTTTGTGTTCAGTACAACATAAGTTATATTACATTTTAGTTTATATTACATTATATTTGATAATAATAAAAAACATATTATTTTAACTTAAAAGAAATAAAATTTTATTACAATTCCTTCACTAATTAATCGAAAAGAACTTCGTTCCATCCGGGTGTCCCTTGACACCTCTCAAGTTTTTTTTACTTTATATTACAATTTGGATTCTGTTTATTTGCGGCCATCATTGACTTCAAACCATACCTAGGTACCTAACTAAAGGAATGCTTAATTGCGTATCGATACAAAAACAGTCAAGATCAAGCAATTTGGTCTCCCTCCACTAGGGGCATTGGTAGCTCTATATTTGTATTGCGAAACAGCTCTACTCAGTTTTACGGATATGGACCATAATAAGCGGATTTTTCAATAATAGGTAGGTACTTTCAAATTACAGAAGTTATCTTTAAAATACATCGGCTATCAAAGGCTATCGGCTATCATCCTTATATTATTAGGTAGATACTACACAATTTGGCGTCTACCGATAGAAAAACTATAATATTGGCAAAGCAAAACGCCTCACGCCGTATGCTGTAGTTACAATTGTTTGCTCTAGGCGTTTCACTAACAACACTTATTCGTAGCTACATGCTTGGAGTGAAGCTATATTCGAGTCTGAAACCTAGAAGCTAATTATATTTTTTTATTTATAATATATGTATTTTGAAAAAATCGAGCTTTTATAATTTCTACGGCTGTACCTACTCGTCAGAACAAATCCAACGAGCTCTACTAACACGACATGACGTGGTTAGGTCGCTTCATCCGAGTTCCGTCATCAGACCAGCTCATTACCTAGTATCTAGGTACTTACCATAATTTTACATTGTCATTGAAGATTGATAGTTATATGCAAAGTTTTATCTCAATCCGACTATTTAATGAGGAGTTCCGCGAAGAAAAGCTCCTGACTCCAAATTATTGCATTGTCACCGAAGAAGTTACTTAAATTTCAGCTCAATCCAATCAGTTGGGGATAACAGCTTAAAAATTGAGTTGCAAGATTCCACCCAAACATACAAGACACAATAAACATACAGGTACCTACCATTAATTAGTTTTTAATAAATGTAGAAACTTGGCTATTCTCTAAGGCCGCGGTCACAACTCAGGCGCCTTTTTTAAAAGCTTTTATTTAACTTGCAATGTTGTTACATTGCAAGTTTAATAAAATAATGGTAGGTACATACCTGGATGAAAAGTAGGATACTTTACTTTTTGTACTAAACAAAACTTTAGTACACGCCAGCTGAGTAGCTCTTTTTGCGCTAACTAGGTTGGTACCGGTACAGTTTAGAGGTGAGTTTCACTTACGCGGAGCGGACAGCGCTCAAACTCTAAAATGATCTGCATTGTACGCAGTGGACGCGCTTGTGTGACTTTCTATACAAAAAATACTACGATCCGTTAAAAGCGATAAGTCCGATACCGACCTGTGGTATCGGACTTTTATTGTCGACAAGCTTCTGCCCGAGGCTTCGCTCACGTGTAACCTGGATAAAAAGTGTCATAAATATGCTATTCCAGGGCATGAGCTATGCATGTTCTAAGTTTCAACTAAATCGGTAATATCGTTTGGGCGTGATTGAGGCACAAACATACAAAAAAACTCAACAAACTTTCGCAATTATAATATTACTAAGTTTATCTACAATAAATACTAAAAGCAATAGATGTATAAATTTTGTTAAGAATTTGAGAAATATTCTAAAATGTACATTGTAAAAAATTTATCAAATTTTTGGAACGAATTTCCTTATTTATTTTATTAATTCCTCACCATTTTGGATGAGGCCCTGGGCTGTTAAGGGGCTCCCAGCGACTGGGAGCCCCTTAACAGACTGCGATAAAAAGAGGGTATTTATTAACGCGATAAGTATTAAAGGTTGGAAAAAAAAACTGCCTCGTGAGAGCTCTCTTAGCGCTGCCTAAACTGTTGGAGATACACGAAAATAATGTACTTATCGTAGGATTGTTTATAGTTGTAAATAAAAGTCCGTGACAGCATACATCTACCTACCTATTACCTATGTGAAAGCCGTTATATCCAAAATAGAAAAATTGGATACATTATTACAATGCATATTTTAGTTTTAGAATATTTCTCTAATTCTTATCAAAATTGAGACATCTATTGCTTTTAGTATTTAATGTAAATAATAATTGCAAAAGTTTGTCGAGTTTGTTTGTATGTTTGTGCCTCAAACACGCCCATACGACATTACGGTATATACTGTAGTGTTTATATCGTATGATATACACACTACAGTATATATAGGGGATGTTAAATGGGGATGATAAATATCAATAAAAGGCACTTTTCACACAGATAAAAGAAATTTAATGCTTTCTGAGAGTGTTCATGACAGACAGTAATCTATTACTATAACGTTAACACCATTTTTCACTAGAGAACCAAAAAACACAT
This sequence comes from Hydriomena furcata, assembly GCA_912999785.1. NCBI lineage: Eukaryota > Metazoa > Arthropoda > Insecta > Lepidoptera > Geometridae > Hydriomena > Hydriomena furcata. Next base: position 11,994,867 of record OU538821.1, read on the forward strand.
ACTATCTATAAAATGTATGTTTCCGCACTTTAATTTTTTTTATAAATAAATAAATATTTAATCACCATAGTCTTGGGGCACTGGAACCTGCACCATCATTTCTCAATAACAATGTAATTACATAGTTAAAGTTAAGCACATTATGCAAGTTGCTTGATTTTTAATATATAAATTTTATTTACTTTATAGTTCAAAAATACTATACACAATCTAGTATACAACCAAATTAGTTTTAACTCCAAACAATACAATATATTACTTTCATATAGTAATTAAAATATCACATCTTTGATCCATGATACTATGCAGTTCCATTTATAATAGCTCCCCTTTCTTCACCAATTCACCATGATTCATGACTGGTGTAAATACATTGTTCTTACAACATTAGTGTGACGCAACAGTAAACACTCTTCAGATGAACGGACGAGACACAACGTGACGGATGTGGCACTGCTAGAAATAACTTGCACTACATTAGAACGTGCCACACCGCATGAGCCGCCCAAGCAGAGATACTCTCAGGCTTGGCTCTCATTGGTGGTTGTCTCGATGGTGGTGCCCGTAGGCTTGGTGGCAGCCTTGGGCTTCACCTCAGCTGGATCGGCGGCGACGGCCTCACCTTCGCCGTTCTGGCGCGGAGCCTGCCCGTCGGCGCCCGGCTGCTGGTTGCGCATCCGCATGCGTCGGAAGCCGCCGCCACGATTCATCGGCCCTGGCCCAGCACCACGTCTTCCTCCGCGGAAGTTACGACGGAAGTAGCTGCGCTGCGGTGGTGCCGCACCGCCCTCTGCCCCCGCCTCGTCTCCCTGAGCACCCCCCGGGTTGAGTGGGGGCCCACGTCTTCCCATTCCACCCCTGCGTGGAGCGCCTTCACCGCCTCGTCCACTTTGACGAGGGTAGTACTGGCGGTGGTAGCCGCGGCGTTTATCTGCTGCGTATGGCGAGCCCTTTACCGGCTCGCCGCCGGGACCTGTAACACCGGCTGCTTCAAAGCCTTTCTCCCCGGCGACCACGGCGAACTCCACCGCCTCCCCGTCGCCGACCGAACGCACAGCCTTGCGGGGGTTGTTGCGGGCGATAGCGGTCTGGTGCACAAACACATCCTCCTTGGTGTCATTTCTGAAAATTAAAATACATATTAAAACTTATTATTATTTATTATGTCGGCTACAGCCAACGGGCTTATAAATTCCTTTCCCCTAATGGTGCTAAACATGTAGTTCACACATGACTGTAATCTGCTTTTCGGACTGTCTTACTATTTTATAGTAGTCTTATAAACCTCCCAATAAATAAATGTGATGATAATAAATTAACAGTTAATTCCAATTGGTGAACTGGTAAACCAATTATTATGAATGATGTGAGAACAGGACAAATTTAGCTTTAATTTATAGGTTGATTCAGTTGATTCGACAATCACTCAGCCAGCCTAATATCTACAAATTGGTCTAAGATTGGCAAGATTGGCTTCTTGACATTCAGCCACTGCAAATTAAGACTTTATGAAACCACTTACCTGTTAATGAACCCATATCCGCTCTTCACGTTAAACCATTTGACAGTGCCCGAAACTTTCTCAGCTGCAATAGAAAAACAGTATTAAACACATTGCTTACATTCATATTTTGATTTAAATAATGAACCCTTGAGATACTAGCTGAAAGGGAGCTTTTATCCCAATAAATAGTGAGCATCAATGGATTTTTCCATTGCAAAATATGTACTCAAGACAGTAGAAAACAGTAAGAAATCCAGTAAGTATTCTTAAAAGCAGCGATAAGTTTGCTTGTCAGAAATGTAGTCTTTGACGAGCTTTTGATTACCTACTTTAGACCTCTTCAAGGATTCAAGATGTTTACCATACTTGGGATCACAGTGTCAATATTACTATTATTTTTTTCACTTTTCAAATCTATAAGCACTATCAATAGATCCTATTCAAAAGTTTTGTCACAGCACAAGTTTTATCTGGTAAATAAAAACCAAACATTGTGTAAGAGAATCTACAATTTAGTAGGGAATAGTCACATCACAAATTCTGATTATCATCTTTTTATAATTTGAAAGAGGATTATTTTATAAATATTGTGTAAGTACACACAAAAATTTATCAATTGTTTACATAGGAACAACAAAGTTAGATTTGTGCAGTGTTAAATCCAACAGAATGTGATGGATAAAGACAAAATAAATATCATTGACAAAATGTCCAATGCTACTTCACTTGCATACAGAATAATTTTGTTGGTGATGTCATCGTTATTTTGACTAATCCGGTAGGCGTCCGATAGCTGGACACTTACTAAAGTGAACTTGCTTCTCCGTCGGATACGTTTTCTCCATTTTATATGCTTAGATCGTCGAACGAAACGATTCCCTTTTAGCAGCTAGGTGCGTCTATGTGCATAGGGGTTCGCAAACTGCGCCATTACCTACGACGCATCTTCTTTCGCGCGGCTATTGATTTGTTCATTTTGTTCCGCGTGACACACAACCCACCAAACGCTGCCGGGGTCAATATTCCTAACTAGCAATCAATATAAACGAACCTAATCTAGGCCACTACTTTAGTGTATGCATTATATTTCAACATTACACCTTTATATTTCAATCTTCGGAGTAATTAAGGACAAGCTATTTGGAGGATTCCGTAGATAACATACCATGTGCTCACAAAGACCGATGCCGGCGCACGCAAAATGGCGTAGCGGCACTTACCAATGATCTGCTTTTGTTTGGTCGCTGGCTTGGTTGCTTGCGGCTGGGCCGGTTGTAGTACGTCTCCTTGCTGCTGCTGTTGGGGCTGTGGCTGCGGCGCTTTTTCGGTATCAGCCATGGTGTAATTGGCGAACGGCGATGGTGGCTAGATGGTAAAATCCTCCACGACCTCTCCTTGGTGTTCACTGCTTGCTCTCCGTCAGTGCAATTGACAAGTAATGAAATGAAATGAATGTAGGGCAACGGTAGAGACGTAACAAGACATACACTCATTAAATAGTATTCGATTTAAAAATCGATTATAAGAAATAAAATATTAATAAGTGAGTAGTATATTAGTATAATGGTGAATGAAATTATATAATGATAAATGAAACTATATACTGGTGTAATCGACAAAATTGATAATTGGCTATTATTATTTCAAACATTATTTTATTATTTTCTTGCGCATGTACTTAAAAGCAATAAGTTGAAAAAAAAGTGATTAATAAAATAATAAAACATTTTTTTTGTAGTTACAATTAATATTAAAGTACTAAACCACAGGTAAAAATATTGTTATCAGTTTATTTTCTTTTATATTTTCTGTGGTTTCCATTAATTTCAACTAATAGATTACTCTAAAAAAGGAAACTCTGACAAGTTTATGGCCTTGGCGCATCTAAATATTATGAACTTATCACTGAGTCTAATACCGGTTTACGGTTTAAGATATTTATTTCTCAAAAGAATACAATTCACTTAAGGGGCTCCCAGTCGCTGATTGCTCTTTTTCAAAACAAAAAAAGAAATACTTCTGAACAAGCCACATCTCCTATTTTTATAAGTATATTACTTCAGGTTCCTACCTAGATTTCTATTAAGCTGAAAACATAATAGCAGAAACTTTTCACGATAAAGATATTATTTCAAAATGATACGTTTTATAATTTATGATCGAAATATTTTATATACCTACTATTAAAATCAACTTGTGATTTATTGTTAAAGATAGGTAATATGTAGATCTAGATTTCTATATAATAATAGATTTTTGATAAGTAATTATACATAATTTATATCATTAATTTATTCGAAAAGCTAAGGCGGACCACGCGCCGACGTGTGTTTGTCGTCCTTGCAGCGGTCGGTAGGATTATTTATCGAAGTGATTAAATATGGGTACATCTTTATTCACATATACTATACATTATAAAATGTATAGTATATGATGTGGCTTGTTCACAAGTATTTCTTTTTTCGTTTCGAACAAAAACAATCGTCGACTGGGAGCGCCTTAATAGAGAAATACAAGATAATTTACTTACCTAACGTAAGTATAAAACAGAGATAGGTACGAGTCGGAAAGATACTCGTATTACTTATTTCAAAAAATGTTCAATCTAGATAGGTACTTACAACTAATTTACAATTAGAGTAACAGAATCTAAATAGTATGTTAGTTATATACATAACAATAAACAGTTTAGAGTAAAAGTATCAAAAATACCACTGCGGGTAGTTGGATAATTACGAGTTAGCAACAAGACGCAGCAATGGGCATTAGGGTGTTTATTATGTATGCAGTCCTCAGTAAGTAGGGGTTTTCTATCTATTCGAACGAGTTAAATTCAAAGTAACCGATAATATAAAAATGGATTACTTTCCCAACCCTATCTAAAGCATTCGCAGGAGTTGCCAGATAGTACTACTTGCCATCACGAAAAAACACCGGCAACGTGCAAAGCGCGTCCGCTTCGCTTTGGGAGCTAGGGCGTCGTCTGTCAATTTATTTTTAGGTTATAAAAACAATAAAAAAAATCATTATTCTTCCTACGCAAGTTTGTGTAATATTTAACAAAAATAAAAATGATTACATATTGTTTTGTAATTTATAGTTATTTTACCACCTACGATGTGATTTGAGATATGTTTTCATTCAAGTTACGCCATCTAGTGATTCTTTGTTGAATTTCTGTTATAGGTTGATTTCACTAACTAAAAATGTCTTTGGGCTTTACGTTACGTTTTATTTATTTTGTTTGCTATATTGGCCGCCGCGCGACACACACACACACAGTGACGCGGCGTCTCGTGCGTTTATTTTTATTAGTATTATTATGTAGCAGTAATAGTTAGTTAGTATGATGGACCAAAGACTAGTCTAAAGTCTAAGCATAATAGGCTCTTGGGCAAATAACATATAAGTATAAATGATGGACGGCAGTCGGCATTACAACAAAGCGCAGGATAGGAATAACAATTGATACGAAATATTGAAAACGAAATAAAAAATGTCTGTAGGTAGGTAGGTACCTGATTCCCAAGTACGTTAGACATCTAGACATACCTACTCTTAGATCTCAAGGGGCGCTTAGATCTTTGAAGACGTCTAAAGGGGGTAGTTAGAGGAACGTCCAAGCATGTTGTTTGGCATAATACTCACATTTTGCAGTAGTTAGCATCAGTGGCGGATTTGCCCTAAGGCCCAGTAGGCCCGGGCCTAGGGCGGCCAAATATTAGGGGCGGCAAATCGTGCCAAAAAAAATCACTGATGATAACAAGATTAACAAGAAAGAATTCAAATACAAAGTAACTATCTTAAATTGAAGCTTCGCGTACTTTATGATTATAATTCTTCTAAATCACTCTCTGAATAATGTGGCCTAGTTAGTACTATTGCGTTAATATTGCATATTTTAACATGAAAAACCGGCCAAGTGCGTGTCGGACTACGCTCAATGTAGGGTTTCGTAATTTACACACCTAACGGCGTTATATATGTAATTGTCTATGATATTTTTGCAAAATTTCTAACATTACCTACTTGATATTTGCATAAATTTTAATTTTCTAAGTTGGTCGATGATTACTTGTAAACTTGTAAAGCCCACTTAGCCGTGATAGTTTTGCTTTTAACTTGAGTACCTATTTGTACTACTACCGTAAATTTTTTTACGCCCCCAAACCCAATAGTTTAGCTTCTAGGGGGGAGGGGGACTCTAACAAAAATTTACACTTTAAAGCTTAATATTTCACAAACGGATCTCTTAATCGAAAAGTTGTTTAAACAAACCCTCCATTCTTTTTAAAGATCTATCCAACAATACCCCACAGCAGGGGGTACACGAGAAAAAAAATAACATTCCCACTTTAGGTGAAGGGGAGGTACCCTAAATAAAAAATGTTTTGGACTGATTTGAAAAAATATTTTAAGTAGGTAGGTACCATTAGAATCCTACATTATCTCTGATGAACATAGGTATACGTTATTTTCAAAAACGTTAGGGATTCGTATGAAAACTTTGATAATGTAACCCAATGTGGGAAAAAAATACCAAAAAAAAACCTCCCGATATAGGACACACAAGAGTAGATATACAAAAAAAAATCTGCGATACCATATATGTCTAACTATTACAGTTATGTCACAATAACTACTTTTTAGGGTTTCGTAGACTACAAGAAACCTTTATATTTTCGCCATGTCCGTCCGTCCGTCCGTCCATCCGCAGCTTAGCTCAGAGACTATCAGTGCTAGAAAGCTATTATTTTGCATACATATTAGTAATGTTAACAAAGTCGTAGAATAAAATCTAGAAAAACCATTTTATTTAGGGTATCTCCCCTACACCTAAAGTGGGGAATGGGGATGTTATTTTTTTTCTCGCATACCCTAAGGTGTGGGGTGTCGTTAGATAGGTATTTAAAAACATTATGGGTTTGTGAAAACAACTTTTCGATTAAAGGATCCGTTTGTGAAATATTAAGCTTTAAAGTGCAAAATTTTGTTAGAGTCAAGTGTGTACCCCCCTCCCCCCTACCAGTTATATACCACGATTAGTTTTTAACGAATTTAAAAGGAAAATTATCACGGCTATGTAGGATTTACAAATTTACGAGTAATCATCGACAAACTAAGAAAATGTATTTTTCTAAGTTGCTCGACGATTACTCGTGAACTAGAAGTAAACTTATTAGTCCAAGTATTGTAGAAAGTTACCGATGTAACGTTGTTAGCTGTGTAAACTACGAAACCCTACATTGCGCGTGGCACGCACTTGGCCAGTTTTTATTTTTTTTCGGCAGTTAAAAGTGGGCAATAAAATAAATTCATTGTTCATAATATTGTACTTTTGGAAACGCAATAAAAACATTTATTTATTATTATTTATAATTATGTATCTAGTCTATATGATGAGTGCTAAGAAAGGGGCGGCACATGACCCGGGGCCTAGAGCGGCTAGGACTGCAAATCCGCCTCTGGTTAGCATTAGCATTCCATTTTCTATCATAAGACCAGCTCGCTGATAGGTAGGTACCTACCTACCTACCACCGTACTATACGAAAGTTTTTTGAGCGTTTTGATTTTACAAATTTGTAATATTGCGTAGGTAGGTACCTACCTATCTGCTTCAATGTGCAATGGAATCAAAGTAGGTACCTACCTAGTTAACTAGTTAGTTAATTATCGGAAATATTTAAATGCATGGAAGGTAGGTACCTACCTACAACTACTTACACTGGAGATGATGAGGGTGATGATAATGATTATCTACTTACCTAATAAAGTAATAACCTTCTACATTACCGTAAGACCGTAAGTATCTTAAGTAGGCAGGTAGGTAGGTACCTAGTGTACCTACCTGCCTACCTCTGTAGATAAGTAGGTACCTACCTATGTTGTAGGTATTTAAAAAAAATGGTTAGGTTTTGGTTGGCTTCCACCATCGACTACATAGCCCATTTATTGTTGGGCTATGTACCTACCTACCTAGTCGATGGCTTCCACTCTCTACCTACACACTTAAATTGACCTCAATTCCAGAGTTACCTACCTATCGGCGATGCAGTAAGACTAAACTAACTCGTTCTATCGCTGGACAGTATTATGGTAGGTAGGTAACTACCTTTCTACCGGTGATCAGTCTGAATGCCTTGACAAAACTTAATAATTGGACCGAGTGAGTAGCGAGTAGGTATATAACTAACTAGTTAGTTATGTCGTAACGAGTTAGGTAGCTATACGTACCTATACCTACTTACGGAGTACGAAATACAAAAACTACCTTATTGGTCAAACTCAAAACTGGTAGGTAACGTAATGGCACCAATCTTGGCCGAAAAAGGCCGAATGAAATGAAAATTCGTATTATGAAAGTCAGATAATTTTATTATCTGACTTTCATAATACGAATTCTTCGATTGTAGTTTAGAATCAATTGTTATTAACGCGCAAAAAACTAATTATTCATGTCATTTGTCTGTCTTTTTTTGCATCATTGGGTCTCAGTCCAACACTGGTGCGTGGTGCCTCTACGTTAGATAGGTAGGTACCTATTTTATCAAATTTTCTAGATAATTTTACAATGTTGTTAGAATAATTTGTTGGATGAGGCGTAGTAGGTAAACTAGTGACTGATGCATCGGGAGGTGCATCGACTTTAAATCAGAAGGAGGAGAAGAGAACCAATGATTTTCTATTCAAAAAAAATTAGTAGGTAGTTAAGTAGATACCTACCTACCTACCTACAATGCGCATAACGAGAGATTCTTATTAGTTATCAGCGATGGGCTTGCAACCTGTTTCGTACCTAACTACCTATGCTATGCTAACTAGGTATTAAATTGGGGCTCCCAGTTGACGATTGCTCTTTTTCGAAACGAAAAAAGAAATACTTCTGAACAAGCCACATCTCCTATTTTTATAAGTAGGTATACTAGCTGACCCGTGCCCGCTTCGCTGTGCGTAAGACATTTCTAATACCATCGTGGACTTTTGTGTAGACGTTTTTAAGGTATACAATACTGTAGTACTTTATTTTGATATATCTCGTGGGGTTCAGCCAGCATTTGCAATGTAAGCGCAAAAAAATGTGTTTATTTACGACATCACATTAGAAACCTCTAAAATTATCAGTGTTTCTCTACTATATTATGCATAATATATTATACATATAAACCTTCCTCTTGAATCACTCTATTTATAAAAAAAAACTGCATCAAAATCCGTTGTGTAGTTTTAAAGATATAAGCCAACATACATACATACATATTACATATTACATACAGACGCGGGAAGCGGAAAGCGACTTTGCTTTATACTATGTAGTGATTACCTTCAGGTTCCTACCTAGATTTCTATTAAGCTGAAAACATAATAGCAGAAACTTTTCACGATAAAGATATTATTTCAAAATGATACGTTTTAGAATTTATGATCGAAATATTTTATATACCTACCTACCTACTATTAAAATCAACTTGTGATTTATTGTTAAAGATAGGTAATAATGTAGATCTAGATTTCTATTAGAATAGATTTTTGATAAGTAATTATACATAATTTATATCATTAATTTATTCGAAAAGCTAAGGCGGACCACGCGCCGACGTGTGTTTGTCGTCATTGTAGCGGTCGGTAGGATTATTTATCGAAGTGATTAAAGATGGGTACATCTTTATTCACATATATACTATACTATAAGAAACATCAGAAATAAAAGAAAAGATAAAGGAAAACACACTGTAACTAAACTCAATTTACTGAACAGAATTTATGTAATTCAACTAAAAACACAACCAAAATGGAACAAACGACACAATCATAACTTTACATGAATTTACACTGCAAAACATTGATAACTCTCGACAAGAAATAACGCTATGCGTCACGACTTGTGACAACGATAACCTAAGTGATGTATACGCCTCGAACGCCAACGAACAACTGCCCCGAACCAAGTGTGCGCCTGGCTTTTGTAGGGGTGACCCCCATTCTGATTCTTCATTCGGTGTCCGATAAGAAAACTGCTAACAATACATTATAAAATAGGAGATGTGGCTTGTTCACAAGTAGTTCATTTTTCGTTTCGAACAAAAATAATCGTCGACTGGGAGCGCCTTAAGTACCTTCCTAATTTTTTATGGCGGCTCCACATTAGTGCCGTGAATTCACGCGTGAATTCTCGCTGTGAATTCACGGCACAAGTCGTGCCCTCCACATTCACGAGATGCTCTCAATCGTTCCTGAAACCTGCCGCGAAATGGACGTAGAAGCTGCTGCTGCAATAACTTTGTTTGCTGTGGCAATATATAACTATTTAGACGTCCAAAACAAGAAACTTACTAGAAAGCGTTGGAAAAAAAGAAGATGGTGGATGACTGAAATACATCGTAACCGATCCGCCTTTGTAGTCCGGAGTAAACTGGCACGGCACGGGGCCGTGAATGTGGATGTGTACGCGTGAACGCCGCGCGAAGGGGGCACGAACCCTTTGTCGCGGGACAAAATACCGACACTGATCGGGGAACAGGCGTGAATGCGCGTGAACCTCGCGAAAACCGTCCACATTCACGTTCACGCCTGTTCACGGGGCTTCACGGCACTAATGTGGAGCCGCCATTAAATGTAGGTAGGCATGTGCCGAATGTAACCATTATGTGCCATACAACCTACCATACCACACTACAACACTAAAGAAAAATAAAACTTGAATTATTGAGAAGGTAGGTAACTAGGTGTCATAATTTACCTATTTTAATCATTTTTTAATGGAATCTGACGTTGGAGTGTGTTACGGTTGATCGTATTTTTAAGATAAGATTAAAAGACCTAACAGGTTGATAGATAGGTACCTACTTACCTAGGTAGGTACATACATTATGTATAACTTCCATTCATAGTTAGTAGCTGTTTCGGAACAACTAAATGTTATGCAAAAAGTAGGTAACTAAGTATGTAAACAGTTTGGTAGGTTCCTACCTACCTGCTTAGCTATATAGGTAGGTAAACCACCAGTTTGACCTTTGAATGCTGATCCAAAGCCAGTTCGCCATTTATTTCATTGAGTTTTCGAAAAACACGTCCTAACGTAATGGCACCAATCTTGGACACTTTATTTAAGGACACAAAACTGATCATTTTGGCTGTTTCTCTTTATGTATTGGACATTATTATGAATAGCACGGAATAAGTTTAGGTCCAACATTTTTTTTATATCATTATGTTTAAAAGATATTGTTTAATTAATAAACAAATTAAATATTATCAAAATAAAAAGGTGCTTTTTTGATCCAGTAATGGACGAGCGAAATCTAGTAATGGACACCCAATGATGTACATGATCCAGTTATGGACCACCAGTTATGGACGACCAATATTTTGATATGAAGCTTGATTCTAAAGTATAATTATCCTAAATAAGGACGACAGATTTACATAATAATTAATTAACATAATCTGGGGGCACTGCCGTGCCAAGTCAAGCAATAAAGCGGCATTTTCTCGAAGCAGTTCAGGCCATTTTCGACCTCCTATAACTTCGTTGTGGGTAAAACTAGAAGCCGGATTTTATTATCATCAGTATCAGGATCAGTAACCAAGCAGGCATTATATAAACACGGTATATTTCAAATTTCATTCAATTTGAACCAGTAGTTTAAGAATTATAACTAGTCAAAGTTTCTTATTTTATCACTAACTCACTCACTCACTGACTGACTGACCGATCATCAAAAGTTTAAGGCACTTCTAGCAGACATAGAAGCTTCAAATTTGGAATACAATTAATGTTTAGTGTATAAATCCTAAAAAAACGGCCAAGTGCGAATCGGACTCGCGCACGAAGAGTTCCGTACCATTATCTATAAATCACGTTTGTTGTATGGGAGCCTCATACATCATCTATGAAAATTTTAACTGTGTAGCCTTCGACTTCGACTTCGACTTCGACTTCGACTTCGACTTCGACTTCGACTTCGACTTCGACTTCGACTTCGACTTCGACTTCGACTTCGACTTCGACTTCGACTTCGACTTCGACTTCGACTTCGACTTCGACTTCGACTTCGACTTCGACTTCGACTTCGACTTCGACTTCGACTTCGACTTCGACTTCGACTTCGACTTCGACTTCGACTTCGACTTCGACTTCGACTTCGACTTCGACTTCGACTTCGACTTCGACTTCGACTTCGACTTCGACTTCGACTTCGACTTCGACTTCGACTTCGACTTCGACTTCGACTTCGACTTCGACTTCGACTTCGACTTCGACTTCGACTTCGACTTCGACTTCGACTTCGACTTCGACTTCGACTTCGACTTCGACTTCGACTTCGACTTCGACTTCGACTTCGACTTCGACTTCGACTTCGACTTCGACTTCGACTTCGACTTCGACTTCGACTTCGACTTCGACTTCGACTTCGACTTCGACTTCGACTTCGACTTCGACTTCGACTTCGACTTCGACTTCGACTTCGACTTCGACTTCGACTTCGACTTCGACTTCGACTTCGACTTCGACTTCGACTTCGACTTCGACTTCGACTTCGACTTCGACTTCGACTTCGACTTCGACTTCGACTTCGACTTCGACTTCGACTTCGACTTCGACTTCGACTTCGATTTTCAGGAGACAAATGCAACTAATCAAAAATTTTAATCGGTTGTGCCATTTTTGAGTTTATAAATCTGATTCTGATTCTCATTCTCATTGAGCTCCATTATGCAGTTCACCCGGGTTCGGTCTTACACACGTTATCAGCTATGCGTTTTTTGTATGTCTGAATCATACGTGAGTTATGTGTTTCAATAGGATAGTTTTATGTTATTCGGGGAAATTCAAATTTCGTGACAGCAGTTGCCACTTTTACTTAATTACTAGCAGTCCGCCCCGGCTCCGTACGGGAGTAACGTATGTTATAACGATTTTATGTGTATTTTTTTACCCAAAGTGGTTACATTATCGATGTTTTAATAGGGATCCCTATTTTTTTCAAACAATTAATATAGCCTATGTTACTCAGAGATAATGTAGCATTCTAATGGTAAACAGTTGTTTTTGGATTTATTCCATACAAATATACAAAACATCTTTCCTCATAATAATCTTAGTACCAATAGATTATTAACTTTTAAATAGTATGGAATTTGGGAATGGTATAATTAAAAAAAGTAATTTACAGGTACTGGCTACTATATGGCCTTGAAAATGAAGTGATTTTTTTGGATTAGGTTTAATACCCAGGTACGAATAATGTGTACATATGTGTGTAATGTGTACGTATGTACATGTGTGTGTAGTTTGTACAGGCGGCGTTACCTACTATTGCATATTTTAACATAAAAAGTAGTTAGTAACTGTAATAGTTGGACATAATTATGGTATTGCTGACTTATTTGTAGATATTGATGTACTCTTTAAAACTGTAGTATTCACTTTGCTCTATTGTCAATAATTTTTGCAGCGTACGCGATATAAGGATTTTTTTGCTTTTGATTCACACCTTGGGTTACATTATCGAAGTTTTCATACGGATCCCTAATAGTTAGACAAATGGTGTTGTTGACTTATTTGTAGATATTGATGTCCTCTTTAAAAATGTAGAACATCACTTTGCTCTATTGTCAATAACTTTTGCAGCGTACACGATATAAGGATTTTCTTGCTTTTGATTCACACGTTGGGTTACGTTATCGAAGTTTTCATACGGATCCCTAATAGTTAGACATATGGTATTGTTGACTTATTTGTAGATATTGATGTCTTCTTTAAAACTGTAGTACATCACTTTGCTCTTATGTCAATAATTTAAACAGCATACGCGGTATAAAGATTTTTTTGGATTTCTTATCTCACGTTGGGTTACATTATCGAAGTTTTCATACGGACCCCTAATAGTTAGACATATAGTATTGTTGATCTATTTGTAGATATTGATGTCTCCTTTAAAAATGTAGAACATTACTTTGCTCTATTGTCAACAATTTCTGCAGCGCACGCGATCAAAGGATTTTTTTTGGATTTTTTTTCACACTTTGGGTTACATTGTCGAAGTTTTCATACGAATCCCTAACGTTTTTGAAAATATTCTATAGCCTATGTTCATCAGGGATAATGTAGGATTCTAATGGTGAAAGAATTTTTCAAATCGGTCCAGTAGTTTCGGAGCCTATTCGATACAAACAAACCAACAAACATACAAACAAACAATCAAATCTTTCCTCATTATAATATTATTATTATAATATTATTATTAAGTATAGATTGCCGGTTTTTACGGCGTTTTCTATTTGTTTTGGGGTATATAGCTCTTTGCTAGTGCCATTTCTGCAAACGTCGTAGTTAGACAATAGAAAAAAGTAAGTTTCTATATTTTGTCCATTACTGGAAAATGAGAAAATACAAGATCCAGTATTAAAAATCTTCTCTCACACGTAAAATTTCGAACTTAGAATTTAATCTAACACACTAAACATACCGTAAACTCACCTACAATACCATGTAATAACGTATTTTTCATATGAGCATATCAATTACGAGCAAATTCAAACATTCGGTACCTACTTTCTTAGCGATGAATGCAATAAAAACAGATTTTTAAAGATGGCCCCGCCCGTGTTTCTTGTTTTCTTCACCATTTGCAAACAAAAAGGCCGAATGAAATAAAAATTCGTATTATGAAAGTCAGATAATTGTAGTTTGATCAATTGTTAATAACGCGCGAAAAACTAGTTATTAAACTTATTCATGTCATTTGTTTGTCTTTCTTTGCATCATTGGGTCTCAGTCCAACACTGGTGCCTCTACGGCTAGTTGGTAAGTATTTGGTCATGTGTTTTACCTATATATTTATATAGGTAAGTATAATATAGTTTAGTGTGGAGTCTAGCTAGACTATTTTAATTTTTTATTCATTACCTAGTGAGTAGGTATAGGTACCTAGGTACCTACCTGCCTACGTTGGTAGGTCAAGCCAACCTAGATTTTAATTAATAATTAGTTACACATTTTTTTGACTTCAGTGGTGCCTAGCTAGTAGGTACGTAGGTAGGTACTTATACTTACCTACCTTACCAACATTACTTTGACCTTGCGTAGGTAACTACATCCGATTCACACTTCTCCGGGCCAACTATTAAGTAGGTAGGTACCTACATACCTGTAGCTATCTGTAGATATCCTAATAATTATCATTATTATCACATAGGTAGGTGGTAGGTATTTACCTACCTACCTAATATTTGTTGATAGGTATCGTTATTTGGCAAAATATGTGAAAATGAACTCGGCAAACAAAACAAAGTCTTTATAGTCCATTGAAATGTTACAATTTGAGGACCGAATATTGCATTTCTTAGAGGACGCAATTTTATTTTTGGGACATGTGTGGGGGGGTCAATAGAAGCTTAACCTCAAGTTTGTGGGGTCGCCACCAGGCCACGCCAAAAGGCCGAATGAAATGAAAATTGGTATTATGAAAGTCAGATAATTGTAGTTTAGGATTAATTGTTAATAACGCGCGAAAAACTAATTATTAAACTTATTCATGTCATTTGTTTGTCATTTTTTTGCATCATTGGCATTGATTTAGGATATAGTTCATATATCCTAAATCAATGATCATTGGGTCTCAGTTCAACACTGGTGCCTCTACGTTAGGTAGGTACCTAAATAATCTAAGGTATAGCGAGAGAATACTAGAATAGCGTACCTATAATCGCGTTCTATTATTAAATCATAACAATATGTGTAGTTTCACGGTGGTTTGACTACATAAGTAATACCTACCATAGTCTCATTAGAAATCTATAAACAATCATCAAAATATTTCGACTTAAGTACCTACTTACAACAAATTAGGGTTGGCAGGTAGATAGGTATAGGCATCGACTACATAGCCCAATTGGACATAGTTATGCAAACTAGAACCAACCCACACCATGGCACTTTTGAGATACCTAATTAGATTTTTAGAAAAATGCTGTGAAGAAAAAAATTGGTAACTTATTTTAGAAAAACAACTTTACAATATATTATGTCACATTAGTAATGATATATGGGAAACTAGATTAATTTGATTTTATTCAGCTTAAGTAGTTTTTTTTAATAAAATATCGGTTGGTTCTTTATAGCAAAAAACAGTTTTGTGGGATGGTTCCCTATTGCAAAACGTTAAGGTTTTAGGGTTTAACAAATTAATGTAAATAAATATAAAATCTCTTTATTTTATGTGAAAATTTTATTGCGAAATCATGCCAACATCGTCCACTTCCATCTCAAAATCAACTTCACCAGAAAACCCATCGATGTCATCTTGAACACTTTCAATTCCTGTTAGTTTTTTTATAAAAGTCTTGTGCATCTTCTGGTATAAGGGGCAGTAAACTTTTTAGGTCATTCAATTTGGCCTCAGAAATAGGTTTTCCATTAGGCCAAAGTGGTTCCATCATTTCTTTGGGTAGTAGGAACGCATTTTTTTTTTTTCAAATTAACTTGCGCATAGTCTTCATCTAGGTTTCTATAGTAGTCAAATAGTCTTCTGGGCGTGTATAATCTTTGTTGCAATTTAAAAGCACATTAAATTCTTCCAAAATCCGTGTCATTGGGTATTCTTTTATACAAGCTGCAAGGAACATGTTCTGGGCATCATATTCATCTAACTTTTGTTCCCTTGAAATCATATTTTCCACTTTATTTTGGAAATGCAAACTAGTACCAAACAACATGGTTCCAATAATCAATCAAAAAGAGTACCTACATAATTTATATTTTACTTTTGCTAACAAGAACCATGTGGTTTGGTTCTAGTTTGCGCAATGAAAATGCTGTAGATTTATAGGTACCATGCGGCATGGTTCTGTTTAGCTTTTTAAAAATGACTGAATGAGGTTTGGTACCCAAGGCGACTTTGTTTTTTTTTGTTTTGGTTAGGTGTATTGCCAGGATATTTTTTTTGGATGTAGAAGACGTTATTGGGATCCCAGCTAGCTATGTAACTCAATTTCACTCAAAGTGTGGGTTGGTTCTAGTTTGCATAACTACGTCCAATTAGTCGATGGGTATAGGTATAGGTACCTATTTGCTTTTTAGGGTTTCGTAGTCTACAAGAAACTCTTATAGTTTCGCCATGTCCGTCCGTCCGTCTGTCTGTCCGCAGCTTAGCTCAGAGACTATTATAATAATACTGCTGTAATAATAGTATTATTACCTATTATGAAGCTGTAGCTGGACAGCTGAAATAAAGCATAATAGCATCGATCACACGGCTATGGCTATTTGTGATGGAATCATGGAATTGAATCCTATCCTAGTAATAAGTTGATGTTTGTGTTGTGAGCCGACCCTATTTATACCTATTTAGTATAGATTCAGTAAAGTGATTGAAAGATCCTGGTAGGGTAGTCAGGCCACCTTGTCCCTGGATAGGTATAGGTAGGTCAATTGTCAAATTTTATGGAACTGTCGCCTGTCAGTTTTGTCACCCATTCCATTCCACCCCATCAGAGTCCTTGCCATCGAGAAAGATTGTTTTACTGACGTATTAATTCTTTTGGCTTGCTTGACATTGACAGGGAGGGAGAATCGGGATAGAAAAATGAACATGAACTTTGCTAGCATCTTTCCGACTCGTCGTCGGGTTGTTTGTACACTTTGTACGTTGCGTGTGATGGTGTGTAGGTAAAGGCAAAGAGCATATTTATATATGTAGGTAAAGGTAAACACTGGTTATTTTTTTTTGGATTAGTTAGGTTCATTATATTACGTTACTACACTACTACGTAGACAGGTAGGTTTGATTTGTTTCTAAGTACCTACTTACCTAAGTACCTAGTCTTCTGTTTCTTGTACCTAGTACCTACATATTGCCTAGTCATTTGCGAGAAGAGTATCTAAGTAAACTAAATAAATGCAGATGTACCTACTTTATACTACGTCTCAAGATATACCTATACCTACCTCTAATGGAAAAAAATAAAAATCATTGTTTTTATGTATGTTACTTTACCAATTTGTCAATTAAAATCTACCTTCTTAGAGGGCCGCCAGTTGCACTCATTTCATGTTGTTTATCACAGCTACTACAAGTACATACCTAGTACCGCTGGAAATTCTATAAAAGGAAGGCCGCATGCGACCGAGCCGGTATTTGTGATCGCGGACGCGTCCAGTGTGTCGTTCCGGCGTTTCGAAAGTCGTGTCTGTGAAATTAACAAAATGGCTTCAAGGGACCCATCCTCTGATCAACTCGTCAACTTCAAGAAGTCATTGAAGGTTAGTCCACATTTTAAACCATTTACAACTTCTAGAAATTAGCTGTTGTGTTGGTCATGCGCACATTCATTTCAAGTGTTTTTAACATGTTCTTGCTTTGCAATAAAGTTGTCCTCCTTGAATTGTTAATGAAATGAATGCTTGTTTATTTTGCAAAAGCTGGTAGGTATCTGCCTCTTTTATTTCTTGCTTGACTATATAGTAGGTAATACAGCTGGCTGGATATATATTTAGGTTGGCACTTTTGGATGCATGCATTGCAATTTGTGTAAGTAAAAAAATTGTATCAAATAACTAGGTAGGTAATCAAAAATATAATATTAACCTTCTAGAAAGAATTTAATGCAATGGTTCTACTTTTACATCTTACCCATCTAAATGAATTGTCAAAAATGTATTTATCGTAATAAAATTATATACTGAGTTAATTATTTATTTGATGATAAATTGCACACTGTGATGTGCTTTTTTTTATAGCAAATGCAAGGTTTTTCTAATGTAGGTAGGTACCTACTTATTATAATACTTTGAACTTTGCTTAGCAGCGTTCTCTAATACTATGCTTACATGTATATATATATGTGTTATTGTACACTACCATCATAATAATACTGATATCCTGCTACGCTATGTAAAGTATGTTGTAAGTAGGTACCTATCTTCTATCTACAATTATAATTTACCAACTTTTGTTGTTTTGATCTTTGTCCTTTTTCTATTTAGTATTCATTGAAAGTTGGTGTATAAGTACATATTTAATTTCGAGTCGGAATAGTTAATTATGAGTATATATTTAAATTGTTATAAACCTTGCATTAGATTACCATTTGATTTCTCTGTGTTGGATTGTGTTTCTTGTATATTTTTTTCATAATCCTGTATAGAGTAGGTTAAACATACATAGGTAGGTAATGTGTTTGCTTCTTATATACTTCTACACCTCTAATATATTTGACCTTCTTATTATTTAACACCTTAAAGAATGTGAAAAAATACAGTATGTTTGTATATCTGTTACTACTAAATCATGCTATATCATGACCAATCTGAATGAAATTTGAAATAGACATGCATATCATCATGATTCAGATTAGCATGTGAGATATTTTTTATCCCGCTAACAAGAGAGCAGAACTAATTTTTTTATGAAACTTTCAATAGTTTAAAAAAGCCTAATATGCTGGGAATGTATAAGGTTTTTGAAAACAGACATTCTCAAGGGTTATGGGGTATCAAAGTTTGCATTTGATAGTTGAACCCATGCAAAGTCAGAGGCCAGATAATAGGTATCCTCCTATATAAACTATCTTACCAATCCTATGTAAATATCTGGACCAGGACAATAACACTCTATAATAACAATTACTTTACACAATCTTTGTTAATAAATTATAAATACCTACCTATACTAGTTGTTGCCAACTTTGTAGTTTGAGAGATGCTTAATAAAATTTATTCAATTTGTGTTGAATAAAGGATACTCAATGATTGACATTCTGAACTAATTTTATACACCCTTTACTGAACATAGGTTTGCACCATCTTTATCTCAATCATTTTAGAGTACATGTGTGCACTCTCCTAAGATCAGATGATAATCTAGAAATGTACCTAAACATTAGTAAATTCAAAACTCATTGCTACATGTGTTTTTTTCAGGACTCACCCGGATTCATCACAACCAAGTCAGGTTCACCGGTGGGAGTGAAGACTGCAATTCAAACTGTCGGCAAGAATGGCCCAGCTCTGTTGCAAGATGTCAATTTCCTTGACGAAATATCTTCATTTGACAGAGAGCGTATCCCAGAACGCGTCGTCCACGCCAAAGGAGCTGGTGCGTTCGGATACTTCGAAGTCACCCACGACATCTCCAAGTACTGCGCCGCCAAGGTGTTTGAGACTATCGGAAAGAAGACACCCATCGCTGTCCGTTTCTCAACTGTCGGTGGTGAAAGTGGTTCTGCAGACACCGTAAGAGACCCTAGAGGATTCGCCGTCAAGTTCTACACTGATGATGGCAACTGGGACCTCGTCGGTAACAACACACCCGTGTTCTTTATCAGGGATCCGACACTCTTCCCTAGCTTCATCCACACCCAGAAGCGCAATCCTGCTACCCATTTGAAAGATGCTGATATGTTCTGGGACTTCTTTACATTGAGGCAAGAGGCCCTTCACCAAGTGCTTTACTTGTTCGGGGACCGCGGGATCCCTGACGGATACAGGCACATGAACGGCTACGGCTCCCACACATTCAAGGTAGTCAACGCTCAGGGTGTCGCCCACTGGGTAAAATTCCATTACAAAACAAACCAGGGCATCAAGAATTTGAAAACTGACAAGGCCGCCGAGCTAGCGTCGCAGGATCCCGATTATTCCATTAGGGATCTCTACAACGCCATTGGAAATGGCAACTTCCCGAGTTGGACATTTTACATCCAAGTCATGACCATGGCTCAAGCAGAAAACAGCAAATTCAATCCTTTCGATTTGACCAAGGTCTGGCCTCACGCGGATTACCCTCTCATTCCGGTTGGTAAATTAGTTTTGGACAGAAACCCAAAAAACTACTTCGCTGAAGTGGAACAGATAGCGTTCAGTCCGGCCAACCTTGTGCCGGGCATCGAGCCGTCGCCTGATAAGATGTTGCAGGGTCGCCTCTTCTCTTACAGCGATACCCACCGCCATCGCCTCGGCGCCAACTACCTGCAGATCCCCGTGAACTGCCCATACCGCGTGACCGTGTCCAACTACCAGCGGGATGGGCCACAGGCTCTGAACAACCAGAACGACTGTCCCAACTACTTCCCCAACTCGTTCTCAGGACCGCAGGAGTGCCCGCGTGCCCAGCGCCTGCAACCGCGGTACAACGTCGGCGGAGATGTCGACAGGTACGACAGCGGCCAGACCGAAGACAACTACTCGCAGGCTACTGCACTTTACTACAAAGTTTTTGACCTTGAACAAAAGAAGCGCGTTGTCGCAAACATCGTCGGCAATCTGAAGGATGCCGCTGGTTTCATTCAGGAGAGAGCCATCAAGATGTTCACTCAGGTGCATCCGGATTTGGGTAGTCAGATCGCTACTGGCTTGGCTCCGCACAAGAAGTATCATTCTAATTTGTAATACACTTTTGGTGTCATTTTGGGTCCTGTTACATGGTAATGGTTTTTAATGGAGACTTAATACTTTATAATGTATAATAATAATAAACAGGCATGGAATAAGGAGGTATGAGTAGGTAGGTACATTGTATTGCACTTTTGTAAAAAATTATGTGTGCAATGTTTTTACAACTTTTACAAGCAGTATTTTGTTTTACCTATCTACCTATTACCGACAATCTTAGATATTTAAATTAGTCATTTAAACTATGTAATTATTGTAGGTGTTTATTAATATAAAGCCCAATATTATTATTGTCTGAGTAGACAAGGCTGAATATTACATACGAACATAAGGTATAATGTCAAATAAAAGCATTATGCAAGCAAGTTGAGCATTTTTCTTATTCAAAATCATTATTTTGATTAGTTGTGTAGATAATTAGATAGAACCTACCTTCAAGAGTTTGCACACGACCTGTTGGATTATAAATTACTGACCCCTTGTTTCTGTTTGTGAGCTATGATGAAAGATAGTCGCTATGCCGTAGATAACAAAACTTAGTTTAGTTATCTACGTATGTATCAATCATTTCATCTTTCATAGGTGCTCTAGTTTGCAGCCATTTTAAAACCTATTATTACATTTTAATTCCTAGGTTCTGTAGGTAGTTCAAAGTGCTCAGAGGTGGAGCATAATATCACAGATTCATCGTTCCGTCTAGGTACATGATTTTGGCTACCCACAGGTATTGCACAATATTACATTAATATTGTTGTTGTAGGTAACTTTTTTGCAACTCGTCATCGCAAGAGTTTTCGGACTCATGACGCCATCTATGTATGAGTTGGGTAGTTAACTTACCACACACTATCGCTCGCCTAGCTCTAGCTAAGGTCAGTTTAAGCTTCGAGTTGGTACCTACCTACTAGGTACCTATAGGTAGTAAAACTACGTTTTACCATTCACACCGGACCGTTCTGTTGCGGGAGAAAAGATGGCGCTGTACTATAGCGCTAAGAATATACTTTTATGTTTTATCTACTATTTAACAAACTTACGCTCGCGATTTTGTTTGCGTGGTGACTGCAGGATAAAATAGACGTTTAAACTACGAATAACGTCAGACTGACAGCTCAGCTCATAGGTACCCTAGGTTATAATTATTATCCACAGCTCAATATTCCGCAATCAGGTTTTATGCTTCTCAAACCCGATCAGACTCAGTTGAGTAATTCGTGAGTTGTCGTACTTTAAGGCGCTCCCAGTCGACGATTGTTTTTGTTCGAAACGAAAAAATAAATACTTGTGAACAAGCCACATCTCCTATTTTATAATGTATTAGTATATGTGAATATAGATGTACCCATCTTTTATCACTTCGATAAATAATCCTACCGACCGCTGCAATGACGACAAACACACGTCGGCGCGTGGTCCGCCTTAGCTTTTCGAATAAATTAATGATATAAATTATGTATAATTACTTATCAAAAATCTATTCTAATAGAAATCTAGATCTACATATTACCTATCTTTAACAATAAATCACAAGTTGATTTTAATAGTAGGTATATAAAATATTTCGATCATAAATTCTAAAACGTATCATTTTGAAATAATATCTTTATTGTGAAAAGTTTCTGCTATTATGTTTTCAGCTTAATAGAAATCTAGGTAGGAACCTGAAGTAATATACATATAGAAATTGGAGATGTGGCTTGTTCAGAAGTATTTCTTTTTTCGTTTCGAAAAAGAGCAATCAGCGACTGGGAGCCCCTTAAAGCAAACTTTTGATTTATGATATATTTGTACCAAAAATAAATGATTTGATATTACGTCTATTATGTACTCAAAAACTTGTAACGCCTACTTAGTGTGATAGTTTTCACTTTTAAGGTCGTTATTTATGTAGGTAGTAGGTACTAGGTACCTACTACCTGTAAATTTGTTCACGCCTCCAAACCCAATAGTTTAGATTTTAGAGGGGGGGGGGGGGAGTCTCGTTCCTAAATAAAATTGGCTTTAAAGCTTTTTAAGGGGCTCCCAGTCGCTGATTGCTCTTTTTCGAAACGAAAAAAGAAATACTTCTGAACAAGCCACATCTCCAATTTCTATATGTATATTACTTCAGGTTCCTACCTAGATTTCTATTAAGCTGAAAACATAATAGCAGAAACTTTTCACAATAAAGATATTATTTCAAAATGATACGTTTTAGAATTTATGATCGAAATATTTTATATACCTACTATTAAAATCAACTTGTGATTTATTGTTAAAGATAGGTAATATGTAGATCTAGATTTCTATTAGAATAGATTTTTGATAAGTAATTATACATAATTTATATCATTAATTTATTCGAAAAGCTAAGGCGGACCACGCGCCGACGTGTGTTTGTCGTCATTGCAGCGGTCGGTAGGATTATTTATCGAAGTGATAAAAGATGGGTACATCTATATTCACATATACTAATACATTATAAAATAGGAGATGTGGCTTGTTCACAAGTATTTATTTTTTCGTTTCGAACAAAAACAATCGTCGACTGGGAGCGCCTTAATTCACATCATAGATTTAGGGTACATCTTATATCTATGATTCACATACGGATCCCATAATAAAAAAGTTGGCTTTACAAACCCACAATCACTATCACTACATAGTATAAAGCAAAGTCGCTTTCCGCTTCCCGCGTCTGTATGTCTGTATGTATGTTTGCTTATATCTTTAAAACTACACAACGGATTTTGATGCGGTTTTTTTTAATAAACAGAGTGATTCAAGAGGAAGGTTTATATGTATAATACATGCATAATATAGTAGAGAAACACTGATAATTTTAGAGGTTTCTAATGTGATGTCGTAAATAAACACATTTTTTTGCGCTTACATTGCAAATGCTGGCTGAACCCCACGAGATATATCAAAATAATGTACTACAGTATTGTACACCTTAAAAACGTCTACAAAAAAGTCAACGATGGTATTAGAAATGTCTTACGCACAGCGAAGCGGGCACGGGTCAGCTAGTACTTTATAAAGACAATAACATCCCCACTTTAGGTGTCGCAGGTAGGTTAGGTACCATAAAAAAAATATTCTATTCTACGACTTTGTTGACATTACTTACGAGACGAGTATGCCCAGCTGTCGGTCAGCTCAGGCTCTCGTTGAGACGTCGGCATCGGTCGCCGCCGCCGCCAGCGTCGTCGAGAGTCGCGAGACGAGCGAAAGACGTTTTATTGTTAAGGCTCAGCAACAACCAAAATTGCAATGGTTGAAGCCCTAATAATTTTTATCGTGCTTGATGAATGAAATTGAAATTTATATTATGCGTGCGCGTGCACGCATGGCATGCGCGTTGTGCGCATTATGTATGCGTTACAGCGTTACACTTACCTCGTTACCTAGTGTAGGGTCTGCAGGTATCTGTTTGGTAACAGTTACGGCTCGCTAGTGAATAGGTAGGTACTAGGTACCTACCTGGGTAATGTAAAATTCTCGATGCGTGTGCGTACTTGGTTGTTACTGAAGGTGCTAGGTAATAAAAGTTACATTACCTATATCAAAGGCAGTGGCGGATTTACCACTAGGCTGAGTAGGCTGGGGCCTAGGGCGGCAGATTTTAGGGGGCGGCAAATTTGGGTTTATTTTTTCAAACATCACTATTTATTTTAGCCTTTATCGTCCCACTGCAGGACAGATGCCTCCCTTCCTTCCTTCTTGGCCACTTGATTTTGCCAAATGTCTTACAGGAATCACAACTTTTAACTAAATCGTTGGATTGTAAAAATGGTGCAATTCTATAGCCTACTGGCGGCAAATGTGTAAGTCCGCCACTGATCAAAGGTCTTGGAGACCAGCGGCCAGCGGCCTAACGTGCCAAGCTGGCACTTAGGCTAGCTATCTGCCTACCCCGGTTTTGATCATTTTCAATTTTAGCAAAGTCGTGTTGTGGGATGTACCTACCTCGACTTTCAATCTGAAGGTCGTGAGTTCGAATCCCGCATCAATGTATTTTTCTATTTGAAAAATTTATATGCACATCAAAAACACGTGCTCAAAACGGTGAAGGAAAACATCGTGAGTACCTAAACCAGTCAGTTAGTATTCTTATAAGCGACGATGGGCTTGCAACCTGTCACGTGTGGAATGCTAACTACTGCAAAATGTAGGCATGTGCCAAATATAATAATATAGGGGATATTATTATATTTGGCACATGCCTACATTTTGCAGTAGTTACAAAACCTTTGCTTAACCTAAGATATAGTTAAAGACTCTATTTTATGTTGCTTAAAAATCGTCGTTTTAATCATTTATTCAATATAAAGTTAAACCGTTTATTTTAAAATTAAAATTGGTTAAAATGACTACAACCAGCACTCTCACCCTACATAAGTTTAGGGTTTCTATTCTAGGCAAAACCTTTGGTATTGGATGTCTAATAGGCAATGACAATGGTTTGTTATAGCATCCTCTTTAATAAATCCTTAAATAGAAGACTCTTTGCTATTTGTCATGATGCATGACATAACATGAGGTAAGTAGGTAATTTCCGAATTCAATATGGCTTCAGTCATGTTTACATAGTAGTGTTAATAAGTTTTTGTATATTAGCCAAAACATTTTTGTATAAGTATTTTTATTATAGAGAGGGACCCAATGAAATAACGTAAATTTACTGTTATGCCTACACTGTAGCCTGAAGTGTGTACAAACAAGATTGTATAGATTCATGTATAACAGCTATATCTACCTAAGTACCTACTAGATGATAAATGGCATTTTTTTGCGTAAGTTTACTATACTTTCTAATAGATATATAAAAAAAATACACAGAAGAATAGAGCTAATAGGTAGAAACTAGAAACCTACCTACCAAGGTAGATTCATCCCACTTATCAAACTAATATAAATACAAGAATTTAGATGTTCGTGAGAAAATTTGGGTATAAGTAGGTAGGTATATGATAGATAGAGCTGATAAAACCTGGATTGAAACTTAATATTAAACCTAGTTACTTATTTAGTTTTCGGGCTCCTACCAACTATGCGAGCTAAGCCGCAGTAGAAAGTTAGTTTCTATCCTACTTAATAGATACGGTAAATCTCCAATCTCCATATTCGTTAAAGTTATAAACAACACACATTATTTATAACACAACTCACATCATACTTAATGATAACGAGTAGGTAGGTACCTACTAATCAACTATTTACTTAAATAATGATAACGAATATCTAACGTAGAGGCACCAGTGTTGGACTGAGACCCAATGATGCAAAGAATGACAAACAAATGACATTAATAAGTTTAATAATTAGTTTTTCGCGCGTTATTAACAATTGATCCTAAACTACAATTATCTGACTTTCATAATACGAATTTTCATTTCATTCGGCCTTATATAATGATAACGAATATCTAGTTAGTTAGGTAAATTTTTATTGTTCCGAATGAACATGTAGTTAGGTATCTATAGGTACCTACTAGGTAGCTAGGTACCATACCATGGTTACTGTTATGTAGGTATCAAAAAGTCTAAAGTCTTAATTCTAATATCCTAATATATCTTAATAACCTAATATCTTAATAACCTAATATCTTAATAACATATTAACCTCATGATATTTTATAAATGCGAAAGTTTGTGAGTTTGTGTATAATTTTCTTTATACCCTAATCAAATCTAAACGACCAAACTGATTATGATGAAATTTGCTGTAGTACCTATACCTACCTACCTACCTATATGTAGATAAAAAATCAGAATAACAGAAGTGGGAACTTATAATCGGAAAAAACAACCCCTAAATGATAAACAAAATGCAAAACGTATGATTTTGGTATAGATAGCGCAAATGTGCAAAAAATTAGACATTTCAGACCGAAAACTGAGTTGTCATAGCAACGCATTCTACTAAAAAGGTTGAATCCTACTAATGTGCGGGCGCCAAGAGGATATTCGTTTGCAAAAATAGCGGACCTCATTCTGACTTCTGATTTATTATCTATCTATACTTATATTATGTGAAAGTGTGTTTGTGTGTTTGTTTGTCCGTCTTTCACGTCAAAACGGAGCAACGGATTGGTGTGATTTTTATGTGGAGATAGTTGAAGAGCTGGAGAGTGACATAGGCTACTTTTTGTCTCTTTATTCCCCCACCCCCCTAAAATAGGGGGTGAATGTTTGTATGGAGCATTCCGCAATTTTCAATGCAGAATGTTAAAACTTGGTACTTATGCGAACTCTTTGTAGCTAACGAAAAATACGAGGCTCCTTTTTTTTTCCAAAATTTTCTTTTGATTTTCAGAAATTTTAATTTTTTACTATAATGTCGTCATCACAAATCGATTTCCTAAATCTACGCCGACGAAGTCTCGGGTTAAAGCTAGTATTGTATATATCCCGGACATCCAATAAACACATTATGTTGCCAACCAGTTTTGTGGTTCCCCCCCCTCTCTGCCCCCCAAATTGTTATTAGTAAATTTGATTTTATTAACGAAATTTCATTAGAAAATTAGAAATGTTAGTATGCCTATTATGTCTACCTATAATACAGTCGAGAACGTGCAAAAAAGCAGCACTAAAATGCCTCACAGCTCAGTTGGTAGTAACTCTGCCTTCAGCGCTGTAGGTTGTGGGTTCGAACCCCACCCAGAGCAAAATATTTGTGTGATGAACATAGATCTTTGTTCTGTGTCTGGGTGTGTAGTATGTATCATAAGTATGTATTTACAAAAAAAACGTATATAAGTATTCTATCAGTTATCTAGTTCCCATAGTACAAGCTTTGCTTAGTTTGGGGCTGGATGGCGATGTGTAAAATGTCCACCAGTATTTATTTATTTATTTATTTATTTATATATCCTTGTGTAAATATGTGTAAACAAGGATTGCAAAAACTTTTAATAAAATCGATCTATTTCTCGTAATTTTTGTATATTTTCATCAAAATAAAAGTTCTTTGGTGCTGAACTGGCTTATAATTTATTTATGAGACATATATGAGATGCGAATGTTGAGATGGATGTGTGGACTGTGGAGTGACGAGAATGGATAAGATAAGGAATGAGTATATCAGAGGAAGCTTGAAATAGCGCCTGTGACGGAAAAAATTAGGAGCAATAGGTTAGCATGGTATGGGCATGTTATGAGGAGGGAAGAAAGCCATGTAACGAAAAGAGTGTTAGGAATGATGTAGACGTAGAGGTAGGCCGAAGAAAAGATGGATGAACTGTGTGAAAGATTTAATGGGTAAGAAAGGAGTGAGTGATGAGATGACGGCTGATAGAGGGAAATAGAAGAAGTACACATGTTGTGCCGTGCCGACCCCACTTAAGTGGGATAAGGGCAGGAAGATGATGATATGCACCCATAAATACTAATTATCTAATGAAATTTCGTACCTAAATAAAACCAAATTTTCTAATAACATTTTGGGGGGCGGAGAGGAACGACCACAAAACTTAATGTGTGTTTATTGGTTGTCCGGGATCTATACCTACATTATATCAGAAGTCAGAATAAGGTATTTTATCAAAATAATCTGATAAGTTTTGACTACTGTATGATACGTATTCTACCTACCAAAATTCTTAATTTATTGAATCAGGACAATAGGTTTATTAGGAAAAAAAATGATGTTTCCTGAAAGTGTTTATTTTCTATACGATTGCTGAAATTTGGGCAGGACAAAGTCTGTCACGGATCGGCTAGTTAGTAATCCTATTTGTTTTTCAGAATGATTTGTCAACGTTGTCAACGATCTCTTCGGAGCAGTGATGGTTTGAAATGCAGCATGTGTGACTCAAAATTCCATTTGAAATGTGTCTCCGCCGAATGCAGCAAAGATCTTCGCGAATGCGGTGACCGTGGATTCCAATGGAAATGCGCCCTTTGTCGTAATTCTGCAAAAATATCGGAAAATTCTAAGGAATCCCTAATCAATGCTATCAATATCTTAACCGATAAGTTTGATCTCGTAAATAAAATTCAATTGCCCCAAATCAAATGTGAATTATCGCAAATTAAATCGGCCACGGATCGTATTGTGAAGCAAAATGACGACTTATTGCAGAAGATTGATGAATTTGAGATGAGGAAGAGCGAGGCAAGGTCTAGAGGCCTCCAGGGCTACCGCAAAAGAAATTTGAATTTTATTCAGAGATCGAGCAAGTCTGTTGATCAAAGCGATTACATACCGATAGCGTCTTCAGCGCCACAGAAGACGGTGCGGTATCACACGCGAAGAAGATCATACCTCTTATTAAACAGAATGTTTCATCTTCTCAACAGGAAATCATACAAAACTAATGTGTCGTCGCCTAGAAAAAGACGTTAATAAAATTTGCATTTTATCACCGTCTTTGTATTATATACCTAGGTACTTACTCCACTTAAAATACAAAAGGCTGTTGCTTGTAGGTACTTAGACCTACGCACAAACACAACGTTAAATTGCATCGCACTTAAGGGGCTCCCAGTCGACGATTGCTCTTTTTCGAAACGAAAAAAGAAATACTTCTGAACAAGCCACATCTCCTATTTTTATAAGTATATTACTTCAGGTTCCTACCTAGATTTCTATTAAGCTGAAAACATAATAGCAGAAACTTTTCACGATAAAGATATTATTTCAAAATGATACGTTTTAGAATTTATGATCGAAATAATTTATATACCTACTATTAAAATCATCTTGTGATTTATTGTTAAAGATAGGTAATATGTAGATCTGGATTTCTATTAGAATAGATTTTTGATAAGTAACATAATTTATATCATTAATTTATTCGAAAAGCTAAGGCGGACCATGCGCCGACGTGTGTTTGTCGTCATTGCAGCGGTCGGTAGGATTATTTATCGAAGTGATTAAAGATGGGTACATCTTTATTCACTTAAACTATACATTATAAAATAGGAGATGTGGCTTGTTCACAAGTATTTCTTTTTTCGTTTCGAACAAAAACAATCGTCGACTGGGAGCGCCTTAAGAAAACCTACTTAATAAGCAGGTTTTCTTAAATATTTTTAGTAGGTACATAATATGTACCTACGTAAATTCTATATTAGCCAATACCTACAGAATCATTTTATACAACCTTAATCATAGTGCACAGAAAAAATCCCAAGTCTAACTTCTTATGGATAACGGAAAAAACGTGTACGTTTATTAAAATAGGTACACACTTGACCAGTTCTTTATTTTACAAGACTAATATTACCACTACATACAGCAATTCGTTTTACGACTTATATACCTACCTAATATACATTGTATAGTCTATAAACAGCAACGCGCTCGTGCAGAAATTGTAAATTCCAATGTGATCCCTCTTATGAAATGAATTAAGAATTAATTAAATTATTAAAGTGGGCTTTCTTGCCCTTTTTTATTGATAATGGTACAGAACCCTTCGTGCGCGAGTCTGACTCGCACTTGGCCGGTTTTCATATATAAGAAAAAGATACATTTCTGTGGTATAAGGGTGATTCTATGTGTTCACCACTTACAGGTTTCCCTAATGGATTTAAAATAACAATTTACCTAATTGTCAAATGCATTTGAACCGGTAGGTTACCAGGGAAAATGCATATTTTGTATTTCTACGCAGTAGCTTAGGAAAAGCAGCGGTGTAATGGCATTGTACTTACCTACCTAATGAGAGATCTCGTCAGTCGCGGTAGAGTGGAGGCATGCACTGAGTTTAACCATTATTTTCCTATAATCCGTTGGATTGGTAACTAATAAAAACCCGAGGCCCGGGCGTATGTCTTCATTTCAATTTTGTTTAAGCCGACACTATGACGATCTCTGTCAGACCAAACCGGTTTTTGTTATTCGTAGAGCATTTTAATAATACAGGCATCATGTTTTTGTTCGGTGTAATTTTTTTGTGTATCAGTAATGTGAGAAGCGAAAGCCCGCCTGTGGTCAACACACCTCTGGGAGATGTCACCGGATATTTTATGAAGACCAGGGGAGGGAAGCAGATCTCTGCGTTTACAGCCTTACCCTACGCCGCACCCCCTATCGGGAACTTAAGATTTAAGGTAAGGTAACATTGTACTTAGCTTAGATACATAAGGTGAATGGGTTCTTTGTAGTATCTACAAAGAACCGTAAATATTATTATTTGACCGTCGGTCGTGATGATAAATTATATTTAAGTACATAACCCATTACTAATTAGTTAATGTACGAGTCGATAATGTTGTTACTGGCTAGTTTATTTAGTGTTTTAGATTTCGTGTTGCTGATTGCTTTGTTCCATGCTCTAACTAAAGTTAGGATACATCTCAAAGTAAGTACGTTTAATGAGAATATGGGATCTAAACAAGTATTATATTTGTATTTTTTATTTATTCGAAGTTATTTAATGTTCTATGAATGGGAGATAAATAAGATATAATAAGATGTATTAAAAAAAATGTATATCAAAGTATTATAATATATTCTATATTTTATTTGGCCTTACAAGCTTTGCTTAGAGTAGGGCTAATGGTGCTTTGCGAAATGTCAACCAATAAAAAAAAATGGTTTATCACTACATAGTATAAAGCAAAGTCGCTTCCCGCGTCTGTATGTATGTCTGTATGTATGCTTATATCTTTAAAACTACATAACGGATTTTGATGCGGTTTTTTTTAATAGATAGAGTGATTCAGGAGGAAGGTTTATATGTATAATTACATGCTTAATATATTAGAGAACCACTGATAATATTAAGATTTCTAATATGAAGTTGTAAATAAACACATTTTTTTGCGCTTACTTACATTGCAAACGCTGGCTGAACTCTACGAGATAGATCAAAATAATGTACTAAATATTGTATACCTTAAAAAGGTCTACAAAAAAGTCCACGATGGTATATGTTTATCTCTTAGGGATAACCCACAATAATCAATTTCTATCATTTACTTTTTACCGCGACTTTTTTTTTAATTTTTATTGCTGTTAACGAGTACACAAAGACATTCTGTAATATATTTTGGTATCAGCTTTGCACCCGTGCGAAGCCGGGGCGGGTCGCTAGTAGGTAATATAAGTATTTGAATCTATAACTAATCAAAAGTCATGTTCCCTCCATACGGAAGACATCATCACGCCAGCGGATTTTTTTTGTTATTTAGAGGTTTTATGGTTCCGTACCCAAAGACTCCGCTGTTCGTCTGTTTGTCTGTCACCAGGCTGTATTTCATGAAGGGTGATAGCGAAACATTTTTCATTTTCACAGATGATGTATTTCTGTTGCCGCTATAACAACAAATACTAAAACAGAACGAAATAAATTTTTATTTGCTTTTTTTATCAGAACATTTTAATTAAATTATTGTTTTTTTTATTATGGAGCCGACCCTTAAGGGAAGAAATATGATGATGACTTCTTTTTAACAGGCGCCAGTTTCAGTTTCACCATGGGCAGGTAACTTCGAAGCAACCAAACAGAGCCCAGCGTGTGTCCAAAGAAACCCCTATACCCGTCAAAAGGAAATTGTTGGCCAGGAGGACTGTTTATACCTGAATATTTATTCGACAGCCGCAAATAATGTATGTTTTCTCAATTATTAATATGCATGTCGATGAGAGGGAAGTATTCACCGTTTCTCTAAATACAACGCTTGCGCAATATCAATAGATCAGTTAAACTGAATACCTACCATTACCACCATATTTGAAGATGATTCGAGTTCATATAAGTACATCATTGTGTATAGGGTATTACAAAGTACGTGGCCATTGTTACTAAGTAGACACGGTATCACGGTATATACTTAATTAGACTTGCTGTCCACTCAGGCTTCGCACGGGTGTATTTTAGCCACCTTAGGTTAGATTATTGCATTTTTAGTGAGTATATCAATGTATTTTTAAAATAAAATATACCCTATGTTTCTCGATGATATTGAAGCTTTTGATAGATGAGAGTATTTTTAAAATTGGTCCTTTTGTAGTGTCGATGTAGATAATTAATTATGCTCTGTTTGTAGGAGTTGCGAGGCAATGGTAAGCTGCTACCAGTCATGGTGTTCATACACGGAGGCGGGTGGATGTGCGGAGATGCCTCCACAGGAATGTACGGACCAGAGTATATTCTGGACAGAGATGTTATTCTAGTGACCATCAATTACAGACTCGGTTGGTGTTATATATTTGTTTATTAAACATTCCGTGTTCTGTTTTTCATATTCAAAGGCTTTATACGCTAATATTTGTACGTATAACATTTTCCGGCTTTGCTCTACAAATCTACCTTTACCATCACATTTGTCCTCACTTATTAACGTTTTACGTAACTCAAAGGAAAACTAGTTTTCGGTTTATGTGTTAGGTATGTTTCATGTTGTATTGTGCATTGCATTTTTATTGCATATTAACTGCAATAAAGTACAATTGATTTCCAGGTCCGTTGGGATTCCTTTCAACTCAAAATAAGCACTGCCCGGGTAACAATGGACTGAAAGACCAACAAGAGGCACTTCGGTTCATACAAAAAGTTATCGAAAGTTTCGGCGGCGATAAGAAATCCGTCACATTGTTCGGAGAAAGTGCAGGAGGCGCCAGTGTCCACTATCACATGATATCCAAAACTAGTGCTGGTATGGAATAATGAGCGTTATTACT
Source organism: Hydriomena furcata (assembly GCA_912999785.1). Lineage (NCBI taxonomy): Eukaryota > Metazoa > Arthropoda > Insecta > Lepidoptera > Geometridae > Hydriomena > Hydriomena furcata. The sequence continues at coordinate 12,028,386 of OU538821.1, forward strand.
TTTAGATATAAATCCGTATGTTTGCGAGGATGTTTGGATGTTTGTGCCTCAATTACCCCCAAACGACTAAACGGATTTTGATGAAACTTGGAATATACCTACATAATAGCCTAATAGCCCTAGCATATAGGCTACTTTTGGTTTTTTATTGTCATTCCACGCGAGTGAAGCCGTGGGTGGAAGTTAGTTATCGAAAAAGTGTGTTTATTAGATAGAGTTCATCATAGAATGGACAGAAACTTGAATAGCTCACCTTGTAGACTTTGGTTCTATTTTAGCAGAATTTTCACAGTCTAAAACCATGTTCTATTACGATACACAGGTCTATTCCACAAAGGCATATCTGAGTCCGGTACAGCTTTGGTCCCTTGGGCGGAGGCGCCCCCTGGCGAAGCTTTGAGGAACGCGTTCCGACTGGCCAAGTACCTGAACTGCCCCCAAGCTCCCTCAGAGACCATGATCGCCTGTCTCCGCACTAAGGACAGTTACGATATCATCAACACGGAGTTCCGATTCTATGTAAGTTTATTAAATAATCATCCATTAATCACCACTCCTATTCTAAGCTAGTTGTATGATGCTGAAGATGAAGAACTGACTTATTAAGAACTAGGATACAGCAGAATTTATCCGCTCCATTCCGTTCAGCTTCGCATCAGAAACTGCACCTTATGCATCCGGAGTGAGCTCCTATAGCCTTTGAAAAACGATCTATTCTGACCTGGCTTGGCTCTAACAATAAAACAGATAGTAATTTTTTAATAAATTGTAATAAACAGGTATTTATGTACTTGGTAGAATTTTGAATACAAGTATATACCACGTTAAGAGGCTGCCAGTCGACGATTGCTCTTTTTCGGAACGAAAAAAGTAATACTTCTGAACAAGCCACATCTCCTATTTTTATAAGTATATTACTTCAGGTTCCTACCTAGATTTCTATTAAGCTGAAAACATAGTAGCAGAAACTTTTCACGATAAAAATATTATTTAAAAATGATACGTTTTAGAATTTATGATCGAAATATTTTATATACCTACTATTGAAATCAACTTGTGATTTATTGTTAAAGATAGGTAATATGTAGATCTAGATTTCTATTAGGATAGATTTTTGATAAGTAATTATACATAATTTATATCATTAATTTATTCGAAAAGCTAAGGCGGACCACGCGCGGACGTGTGTTTGTCATCATTGCAGCCGTCGGTAGGATTATTTATCGAAGTGATTAAAGATGGGTACATCTTTATTCACATATACTATACATTATAAAATAGGAGATGTGGCTTGTTCACAAGTATTTCTTTTTTCGTTTCGAACAAAAATAATCGTCAACTGGCAGCGTCTTAAACGAAAATGATAACATAAAAATAAGTATTACTTATTATAGGTACATAATTTGTATTATGTAAATCCGTTGAAGAACCAAGGTCACCGAATAGCTGTCCAAATCAGCAGGTTCATTATAATTTGATTGTTTTGTATTGTAAAGTTTGATACTCGTAATCCATATCTTATCGATCAGTTGATACTAACGAAATTCCCAAAAACAACAGGTAAGTAAATATACCGGCAATCTGATCCAGATTGTATAAAAATGTAAAGTACCTACTTATTTGAGTATTGGCTACAATCTACGTAAAGCCAGGCTTAACGATTAACTAATCCATAGGTATATCTAATTTCTATCTTCTTTTACGAGGATATGGTCAGCCATACTTAATGTCTGAATTCTCGTGGAGTTTAGCTCTAAGATTCAGACAATTGCAAAAACAATACCTACCTCTATGTCCTACTTCTTTTGTACGAACTGGAGGTTTAATTGCTACAAAATTTATACCTGTAGCTTCGGTATTACCAGTCCACCAGGGCCTACGTCAAGATCACTAAAACCACGAATACCGTGGTACATCAAAACCACGACCCGATGCAAGACATCACATCTCTTTGGTCACCACCGTCGTCAATGATTTGAGATGTTCTAGGCTTGGGACTACGAGCCGATGACACCGTTCAAAGCCGTGGTGGAGCCGGATCTTCCAGGCGCTTTCCTGACCAGAAGCCCTCGCAAGTTGCCAGATGTACCAGCCGTGCCGTGGATGACTGGCCTGAACAAGGACGAGGGCTGTTTGAAGTCTGTTTGTAAGTACATTATGCCATAAGATTCTTTTGGTACGAGTGTTTGCGATATGGTCACAGCACTGTCCTTTGGATTTCTTATTTCTTATTTTTCTTGTATGCATCGACTCTCAATTTATCAGTTACCCCATGCTCTTAGGCTTTTTCATGACAAAGTTTGGCATTAATTAGCTGTTTTCAATAGAGGCTATGTTTTTTTATTTGTTTTCTGACCTGGCATTAAACCGCCAGAAGTGGCGATAAAAGTGACCTTGGACCACCAGTGGGCGTTACCAGCTGATTAGATTGATAATATACCTTCGTTTGATAAATTAAGGCCCACCTGCCATCGGGTGTGATATTATCTTCATGATATAAACACTGATTAAGTGGTATATTCGAAGTCCAATGCGCATTATTGCACATCCTGTCGATTGTGTTTGTCCTTTATGCTCACTTCGAGTAATCACTACGTTAGTAGCCATTACCACGGCAAAAGAATGAATCTCACTTCCATTATCAATCATAACATAATTTCCCAATTAACGTCAGTTAACGTCAGGCAGGCAGCCCTAGCCGGTTGTGAAACATCCCAAGCCTGTGCCAACCCTACAAGAAGTGGGATGAGGGCAAGGTGATGATGATGACCATCAATCATAAAATAAATTTTTGTTGAAATTTATAAATTAAATTTTGTTTTAAAATATTAGGTGGGTTTACCGACTTCATATTTGAGGAATTCTGTTCGATGGACTTCTGAAAATCTTCTTCAAATCCTTACCAAAGTTATATCCTTAGAATTAACATGCAGCTAGGTATTTTAATTTTATTATTATTTTTTTTTACCCCCTATATCCAAACAAAATAAATATAAAACGAAAAAATAATGAACATAAAGACTATCTATACATTACAAGTATTAATGTGAGAACCTTACTAGCAGACACCAAGATTACAGAGCTCCACCATGCCATCGAATCTCTTAAGTGGGATATCGTGGGCTTGTGCGAAACACGAAGAGAGAAAGAAACTATAGAAGAATACTCAGATTTCATTCTCTACCATACTTCTGCTTATAATGGGAGAAATGGAGTCGGGTTCTTAGTGAAGAAATATATGAAAAGCAACATTGTAAGTTTTAGATCATGTGGCAACTTTAGAAATACAAACATCAAAAAACTCTACTTGGTCATTTGTACAAGCATACGCCCCCACGGAAGCATACTCAGGCGAAGAAATGGATGTATTCTATCAGACATTGGAAACCGCTCTCGACACCTTACACCCTAAAAATATAATGCTACTTGGGGACTTTAATGCAAGAGTAGGACAAATGCAACGAGGTGAAGATAACATTTTTGGAAAATTTTCACACGGAGAGAGGAGTAAACATGGGCAGAAACTTGTTGAGTTCGCTCTAGAAAAACATGTCAAAATTGTAAATAGTATGTTTAAAATAAGACCGAACAAAAAATGGACATGGCGACACCCGAACGGAATAAATACAAACGAAATAGATTATATACTAACAAACCAACCAACCCACGTTCGTTCATTTGACATTATAAACAACTTGAACTTCAATACTGACCACAAGATGATCCGATGCAAGTTGACTATGCAAGCAACCAGAAACAGAAGACACATCAAACAGAGTACTAACTATACAAGAAATCTACCAACAGTCACTGGAGAGGGTGCTAAATATTGGGAAAACAAATTCATGGAATCAATAGAATCATCAAGTGAAGTTCAACTTCAATACAACAATTTCGAACACGAAATTGGAATTATGCTAAACCAACTACCGCGAAATGAAATAGAGGAGAAAAAGTGTATAAACCAGAAAACAATGGAGCTTCTGAACGAAAGAAAATTATTGTATACCGAAAAAAGAACAGCAGAAGTACAGTCAAAAATAACAAAAGTCAGCAAGGAAATTAACCGAAATATAAGACAGGAAAAAACAAGAAAAAGACAAGAAACATTTGAAAAATTCATAAGCAAGACAGGAGCTCTACAAAAAGCCTATAAAATGCTAAGTGACAAATCAGAGTGGGCAGCAAACTTGAAAAACAAAAGGGGTGGCGTAGTATTTAAACGTCCAGATATTATAAAGGAGGCCACACATTTTTACAAAGAGCTATATGCTGCAAACGCTACCGCAAGACATGATTCTAGTGAACCTTCTCGAATAAACTACACCACGGAATCAAAGCTACAAAGTATACTTACTTCTGAAATTGAATTCGCCATAAAAACGCAAAAGAATGATAAGACTCCAGGAAGCGATAACATCGCAAATGAAGTGCTGAAATCCTTCTGTGCACCGTTACTGAAACCCCTGCAATTACTGTTTAACAATATATTAGAAAGAGGAATAACACCAGATCAATGGTCAAAATCTACCATAACTCTGATTCACAAGAAAGGCGATCGCTCTGACTTGGGTAATTATAGGCCGATTAGTATCATGACGAATATGTACAAAATATTCTCAAAAATCCTTCTACAAAGAATCGCAAGAACTCTAGACGAACAGCAACCACGAGAACAAGCTGGCTTTCGAAAAAAATATTCAACAATGGATCATATCCAGGTTATCACTCAAATAATAGAAAAGTCAAACGAATATGGTACCACTTTGTACTTGTGCTTCATCGACTTTAAAAAGGCCTTCGACTCGCTGAACCATGACGCAATATGGACCACACTTATGCATCAAGGCATCGACAAAAAGTACATCAATCTGATGCAAAACATCTATTCTAAGTGCTATGCTCGAATACGACTTGAACGAGTAGGTGTAGAGTTTCCAGTGCAAAGAGGCGTTCGGCAAGGAGATCCGACATCTCCAAAAATGTTTACAGCAGTATTGGAATCTGTCTTTCGAAAACTTAGATGGGAGAGCAAGGGAATAAAAATCGATGGCGAGCTATTGAGTCATTTACGTTTTGCAGACGATATCGTGGTGTTTTCCGAAAGTGCTCTAGATTTAGAAATGATGTTAAATGATCTAACAAGAGAGAGTAGAAGGGCTGGACTGGAGCTGAATGCATTGAAGACGAAAGTAATGACGAATGGAAATAAGGAAAATATTACTGTAGAGGGTGAAATAATAGAGTACGTCCAAGATTACGTCTATCTCGGACAATTAGTGTCATTTGAAAGCCCTACTGAAAAAGACATACAACGAAGAATTGCTATAGCGTGGAGGAAATACTGGAGCCTAAAAGAAATAATGAAAAACAAAGAAATTAAGGCAAACATAAAGAAAAAGGTCTTCGACATAGCAATACTTCCATGCTTAACGTACGGCTGCCAAACCTGGGCTTTAAGAAAAGAAGACGAGGAAAAACTTGCTATATGTCAAAGGAAAATGGAAAGGAGTATTTTAGGATTAAGAATATCTGATAAAATTAGTAATTTAAATATAAGGAAAAAAACAAAGGTAACGGACTTAAAGAAACGGATAAGACAGCTAAAATGGAAGTGGGCCGGACATATTTGTAGACTAGAAAACTATAAGTGGACAAAGCGAGTGACAGAATGGATTCCCTTAGAAAGAAAACGAAAGCAAGGAAGGCCAAAAAGGAGATGGAGGGACATTTTTGTACAACGATGCGGACCGGAATGGATGAGGAAGGCAAGAGAAAGGGATGAATGGAGGGACTTAGGGGAGGCCTACGCCGCCGAGGCGACTATTGTGGAGGAATAGTGACTAGTTTTAAGTTAGTTAAATTATGTTTAAAAAGATTGTGATGGCAATAGAATAAAGGCTTTTTTATTTTATTATTTATTTATTATTTTTTTTTATTATAATCCTTGTGTCCATGTGTAATGTTGACATATAAAGTTACCGTAAAAAGGTTTCAATAGACATTATAAGGAAGATGTATTTGTTTTATGTTTGTGGTAAAACTACAAATTCGTCATAGATATAATTTATTTAAAAGACATGTAATGCCAAGCGTTACAATTTCCTTATAAACTAAGTACCTATAATATATTGCATTTGCGTAATCCTAGACCAAGTAGCAAGTACCTAACTGTACCTCATTTTCCTCTGCCACCAGGGATTACAGCGAATGCCACAAGGTATCAAGAATTCATATCAGAATTCAAAACCATAGCGCCAGTGACGTTTTACTATGAAAACTCTCCATATGTTGATTCCATAACAAAGAAGATTCAAGATAAATATTTCAAGAATGCAAACGATGATACGGTCAAGTCAAAACTTTTAGAGGTAAGTCTATTTATCCTGTCTCCAATATCCTATGATTACATACCGAGACACCAATTCTACACAGATATGATGGACATAATGATGGTCACGCACGATTATACAACTGGTTTGAAACAGGCAATTTAATTTTGCAACGTTAGTTTTATTTAGTGGACAGATACCTACTTAGAACTGTACAAGAAGTCACGGTGATTTAGCTTGGAAAACGACCAGAAAACTTCGCTTTGTATTATTTATGTTAACGGAAAATAAAACAAGGAAATATATTAGCTCTTCGGCTTAAGTTTTTTTTAGCAGGATGCTGGAATGAAGATTATTTTAGGTGTGTCTCTGGGTATAGATAGACTGTATAAATACATAGTTTTTAACCTAGTGTTTATTCACATAGGTACATGACATAGGTACATAGGTATGATAGGTACCTAATAAATACAACATTTTGTCGGTTCAACTGTTACATACCGAGACGTGAAACGTGATTGAGCAACAAGCAAACAAAAATAAAAACATTAGCATATACAATTAGTGTGATTACCTACATCTATATTTATTGTTTTAGATTTATTCGGATTCGTATTTCAACTACCCAGCCGTGGAGGCCGTGGAACAAATATTCAACTACACAAAACAACCGGTCTATTTATATGAGTTGGCGTATAAAGCTACGAACAGCTTTTCTCAAATTTTCGGTGACCTTGAAGGCGACTATGGTAAGAGAATATCGATTGATCCTATACATGGACGGAGACATATCCATATTATTGAAGCCAAAAATGTTTTGTATTTGGATATCACATTTTAATTTGCGTAATATAATGAACACCTTGTTAAAGGCTAACCAAATGATTTATCTTATTTATTTGCTTGCCAAAATACGTGTGTAAGTGATCAAATACAAATAGGTCAGTACAACAAACGTGATTTTTTTGCCGTTTTGATAATAGAACCCTTCGTGCGCGAGTCCGACTCGCACTTGGCCGGTTTTTTTTATGTATAAGTATTATTTCAGGTGTTTGCCATGCTGATGAGCTGATGCATCTCTTCCCGATTTATTTCCTATCGAAACCATTTTCGTCCAACGACATTCTAATGAGTGAAACTATAATAACGCTTTGGACCAACTTTGCTACTAGTGGGTAAGTGTAGTTGATTATTATTATCGTGTAAGCCGTATTATAAAAATAGTGTAATAATAGTGTAAGACTGCATCGTAATTTTTTTGTTCGCATTCTTGACCGAATTCGGAACCCGTTTCTAGTTAGTTGATCATACGAAGAGTTAGGCTCCCTTCGGCCGTGTACGAAACCGGAGATGACGATAACATTTGTCTGGGCAGACAGGAAATAATAAATGTCGTAATACCGACAAATAAAATTACATCATTAATTTTATAAATTGCCTATCAATGTATCAATGACAGACTAATATTTTAATAGGCTTTAAAGAATAAAGTCGTTGAGTAGAATATTAATTCATTAATGTACCTATTCATTCGTGAGTAGTATTCATCGCTCTATTTGCACTATTATAATACCTACAGAGGTAACAAAGTAGGTACCTACAACCCGGTCACAATATCTGTGCACCTGACCTCGTGACGCCATATCGCGGGCGAGGCGGGAGAGAGAGAGAGCGGGAGAGGCGCCGCATTCCAGCGAGGTGCACAGATATTCTGACCGGTTTGTAGGTAAGTACTCCCGAAAATTGATTGGTCTTAAGTTTTTGGGAGTCCTCTAAATACTCCTGATATCTTTAACTCCTATTCTAGACTATTTGTACATAGAGCGTGTAGTGTGTGCTGCTTTTAGAATTGTGCTGAAGCTCCTTAGTTAATTTTTTTTATTGTTGTACCTACGTACTTGGGTACTTGGTTAGTACTATAACTATAGATTTTAGCACGGGTGTTTATCTCGTAATTACCTACCTTTAATTGGTTAGTACTTTTAATTATTATTCTTGTTTGAGCCTTCACCTTGTTCGATCGGCACCACACTGGAGCTCTACATATCATTAAGGAAAATATAATTGAAAAAAATGATAGACCCCGAGCCGTGTTTGTTGCCTGATTCTTCTAGGCTTGGTCGCAAGGAATATGCGTAGCTTCACCTAGCTTCTCAGACGTTTCAAAGTGATCCTTTTGATTTTTTTGAAATAAATAATTTGAATTTGAATTTGAGCCATACTCACAAAATATTCGTTGTAATTTTCAGAAACCCGAACAAACCAATAAAAGTGCCAATGAAATGGAAGCCTGCCACTAGTGGATCCCAAATGGAATATCTGAAGATCGACGTCGAATCGACTATGAAAAAGAACTTAGCAGCTTCTTCCCGCTTCTGGAGTACTGTGCCGCTCTGGCACAATGTACCTAAGCACAGGTTCACTGACGAACTATAAGTATCTACCAACACTTATTTTTAAGGAACCTAGGTCGTATATATTATAGGTATGCCTGCACTAAACAACACCTATTTCTATGTAGTGTACCATCACATTATAAAGAAGCACTTTATCCTCAGTCGATTATCGTTGTGTTGAATAAAGTTAGTTTTCCTGATAGAGACCTGATTTAGATCACCTTTACCAAGATCCTTAGGTACTTCTAAAGGAATAACCGTTTTACTACTTTAGAATTTTCCACTATATAGTCTAGGTACAGTCTACGAAATATAAATAAGTATTTTATAACCTCAAATTTTCTTTATACCTCCTTTGTATCTCCAATTTTACAGCGTATTAGTTCCTATAATTCTTATTGTAGGTACTTGTTTATAAGTCAAAGTAAGGCACTGGCATTAATTTGTTTTTGTCCATCCACCAGAAGCTGAAGTTATCATACACGCTGTAAGACCTTACCAAGGTTTCGTTGTTTAAAATCGCACAGAATTTACAGTAGTCATCAGTGTCGGGAGATTCGTGTTTAAAATGAAAAGAATAGTGTTTCTTCCACCGAAAAAACTTGTGGTACCGTTCAGGGTCTTGAATTATCTCGTACATTGTCTGCGCCAAGATTTTGGGGCCTAATTTTACCGCATCCAAGTAGCTTCCTTCCGGAAGAAATCTGTAACATTACTACAAATAAGAAGGATATTATAGCAGAATGCACGATTTCGACCTCTTACGCTGCGTTCACACTGCGAGCCTAGCGAGTTTGCAGCGAGACGGGCGCGAAGTATCGAACATATCAAAACGCATAGTCAAGTCACTAGGCGCGTTTCATACGTTTGATACTTCGCGCCCGTCTTCACAACCGCGCTAGCCTCTCTCGCACTTAGCGGAAAAACGGAACATTCATATAAAAGTTTTATCTATGATTCGTGAAAATTGATCTGCACATAAAAACTGACCTGGAATAATTAGCTCCACCGTACACCACGGGCACAGAGTCGTAGTTAAGGGCATAAACCAACTTTTCTGTAACGTAATCATCGCTAAAGGCGTTTTCAAATGCCAAATAAAAGTAATAATCTTTTCGGACCATGTTGAGGCAGTGCTGCATTATTTGTATTGGACATTGACTTGGTCCACATTCGCCGTATATGTCAACGTCCATGTTGTAGTTATTTAAGTAATGCTGCAGTGAGTGAATATATACTTCCCTCCGACTGCTGGTGAGGCAATTCGAAGAGAACCAAACCGCAGCTTTATTTTTGCTTTGTAGACTTTTAACCAACTGCTCATCTACTGGTTCCATGTTATTTTCACTTATCCAGTGCATGTTCACGTTAGGTCCGATGACATTATTTTTAGCGTCTCTGACTGCAAAATATCCCCAGACTGCATCAGAATTCAGTTTGTAAGTCCACGTCCAGTTAAAAAACCCATTAAAACTGTCAGTGTTTATAGGATAGTTCTTAGCGGACTCTATGTTAGAATAAACATACTTCTGGTGGCTGCTTCTTTCCGTTGGCACGTCGTTAGCGTATAACATAAGCGGCATCTGCGGTCCATTGAAAGCGATCACATCGAATTCTGTGTACATTCCTAGATAGTTTCTGTCGCTGGTCACGTAGCAGTTTTTCCATTTGCATTTCTTGTTTATAAACACATTATTTCCTTCGCCAAAATAAACGAATGGAGAACATCTAGGGCTCGTCCAAAGAAGGATGTACTTAGTCGAATCGTTGGTTGCACTCACATTATCGTTAACTTTTGAAGTACTTGCGTAAAAAGGCTCCGGTTCAAGTTTGTTATCATGCATCTTTGTTCGACTGTACTGTGTGTTTATAGTAAAAAAACACAATATCATCGAATTAATGATGATAAAATAATAAAAAAATCTCACGTTAGCAACATAGCACCGGAATATATTTTTGAAATGAGGAAGCATTCGGACCTTTTGTAAAATTATATATCTTGGAGACCGGTTACAGAACACGAATGCACTAATCGAAATTGTAGATGTTTCAAAGAATCACTTTTAATCGTTTGAAGGTTTGTAAACATTTTAATGAAAACAATTTTGTCTGCATTTTTTATTTGTTTTGCAACAAACAATCGTGCCTACATTCTTAGTTGTTTCAGCATATTTAGACTTATTTTCATTGCATTTTTCACTACTGTTGAGTCCGGCGGGCATTAGGCGTTTTCTGCGGCCGGCCTTCAACGTGCTCTTGCAGTAATTTCACCTATTCAATTTACCTTCACTAATTTAAATATGACTGTGACTAAACTGTTGACCTAAAGCGAGGTGAGGGCAAGGTCTCAAATATTCATAGTCAGGTCTCAAATATTCATATTAAAAAGTTGGAGTATTTGAGACCTTGCCCTCACCTCAGTTTCGACCCCTTAGCCCTGTAGATAGTGTAGATAGGTACTTGTGGATAATGGGGAGTCCACTTTAAAACACTTCTTTTGGTCGAAGCTTTATTAATTACAGATTTAATAATATACGAACAATTAATAAATACGATAAGATCACCTAGTTCTTCGCATTTGAAGTTTACAAAACAATTTTTAGTAGGCTTTATCACCATATTGATACAGTATCTAATCTTTATTAGTTAAAATGTAGAAAAGGTTGGATACTTTTGACGTAATACATTTTTTTTTAGATAAAACAAATATGATACTGTAACGTAGCGTAGGTCTAATAGGTCAAACTGTGTCTGTACCAAACTTTATTATCACCTTTTGAATGTGAAACATTTTTAGGACACTTAGCGATGATAATTACCTGCAATACCTATATCGGCAAGTGCGTTCTAGAGAGATAATATGTAGGTATAGGTATGTGTCCAGACAGGCATTCGTATTGTACCAGAAAGCCAGAGAGGAAATAGAAGACGTTGTACAATAAGTGCGCAGATTTTTTTTATTAGGCCTTGACTAACCAAAACAAACGTTTATCAAAACTCAATATCCTTATCCAAATACGGACTCACCTTTTAATTATGTTGTCTGGAAAAAAAAAGTATCTAATTACCTACTAATAATATTCCTTAGGTATTTTATTAAAAGGTATAAAATAATTAAAATTCGGAGATTTTTATATTTACATCTTCACCATAAAGACAAACTTCCAGGGTGTTTTACGTAGTTTAGTTTCATACTTCAACAATGAATATAAAAAAAAAATATTTTGAATAGGCTAAATATATTTTTATAGATAACCTGATTTACGTGTTTTGAAAGTTTTGTTCTGGGATGCTGGACCGACAAACAAACCCAGTATTATCTAATAATCGATTCGTTTTCCAAGTTTGATCGTGAATTAGAATGTCCTAGCGCGGTCCGTTTGGTTCGGGAGTCTTCGTATCATGGTGCATTGATTGGATCGTACTGGGTGGGTACCCCTGGAGTAAAGCTTGAGAAGCTATGGATAGCTAACCCCACACCTTGACACCTTGGTCCCAGGAGCAGCTGGTCAAGGCGACGCCGTTAGGAGACATTGCGATGGAGGTGACTCGGTTCTCGTGACCATTCAGGGTCCCTGTGAAGTGAACAGGTTACAATAAAATCGTGTTTAAGTTTACTTTTATGTATGTAGGTAGGTAGTTGTAGTACCTACCTTGCTCAGCCACAGAATAAATAAAAATAGCACCTTTTCAAATTGTTACCTTTAATTTGCTACTAGCCTCCCGCCGCGGATTTATTTATGTGATAGGTGGTACTAGCCATAAAGTAGCATTTAGGTTAGGTTATACACTATATTTATCACAAATTGGTTCTGGGTCGACGTGATTAAAGATAAAGATAAAGATAAAGAACCACATCACACATAAATAAATCCTCACAAACTTTTGAATTTATAACATTTCAGTAAGTAGTTATAACATTTCAGTAGGAATTAATATTTTACTGGGGATGAAGTACGTAAGTACATAAGATGCATTCAATGAAGTAAGTACCTACTAACTTGGTGAATAAAAATAAATATATAAATATTGGCGGACTTTACACACAACACCATCTAGCTCCAAACTAAGCAAAGCTTGTACTATGGGATCCAGATAACAAATAGAATACTTATTTACTTTTTTTTTGTAAATACATACATAATATACATAGTAACACCTAGACACAGAACAAACATCTATGTTCATCGCACAAATGTTAGCCCTGGGTGGGGATCGAACCCACAACCTACAGCGTAGAAGGTAGAGTTACTACCAACTAAGCTGTGAGGCTAGTCAAGTGAAGGTATAGTTTTAGACAATAAGTCTTAATATTGGCTGAGTTGCCTAGAAAATAAGGTTCACGACTGTGTTCCGCAAGTATGGTAGACATCCTCTCAGTTAGGTAATGCGCAAATTGTGCATAATAATGAACATTGTGCTTGCTTGTGTACCACAATGTACTTAATATAATATGCAAAGAATATTTACTTACAAGCGGAGCGACTACTCTACCCGGTTAGAGCCGATAGAGCCTCAGTGTTTTGGGATCATTAGATCAAACATGTGTCCAAACCAGGGACCGAATAACCGAAAAATTAAGATACCTCTATTTATCGATATGACGTCATACCGATAAATTCCGGTATTCCATATATTTCAATACCTAAAAATATAACGGTACCGAAAAGCTTCTACCGAAATTCATAGTGGTATACTAAAGGTTGAATAACGATACCGCAATTTCTACCCAAATATTATAGGTTTTCTCACTCCCCCGCGCGGCGGGGAGCGGCGGCGGCGGCGCACTGTGGATCGAAAATCGACTTTCAAAGACATAGGCGAAAAAAAAAAATTTGGTCGGTTTTTTGCTTGAAACGGCTTCCATTAATCATTAATATGCCTAAATATATCATGATATACAATTTGGTGGGAAAATTGTCGAGTTATAATTTTTTTTACGAAAAAAATGTATGAAAAGCATATAAAAAATCCAGATATCTCCGGAAGTGCAAAGATAACCGTTATATCCTTGCATACAGTTATAGTACCAACTATTATTGATTTTTTGGCATACAACATGTAACTCGAACTACTGCACATTTTGAAAAAAAAATTATCAAAAAATTTAATTTATTTTTGATCTCTCTCAAGTGAAGACTTAAGGAAATCGGTTAAAAAAAGGTCCCCATCGGCAAATTGTATGCTATAAATAATAACAGACACGTGTTTTCTTGTTTGGCTGACGTTGAAATACCAAAAACAAAGCTCAATAGCAAATTTAATTTAGGAACTATTTTTAATGTTATTTAACTACCTAATTAGGCAAGATTAGGTTTTGTCAGACCGCTTATTGTTCAAATTTCAAGGAATGTATTAACAATGATCGGTAGTTAGCAAAAGACAGGTAGCTTATGTACAAAGTTACAAACATACCTTACTTAGATTATTTATTACCTACCTAAATGCATAAACCTGCACCGGAAATATTTAACAATGAGCGGTAGTTAACAAAAGACAGGTAGCTTAGGTACAAAAATACCTTACTTAGGTTATTTATTACCTAATTAAGTGCATAAAACTGCACCGGAAATATTTTTTACTTCAGTTTATTCTGAACTATTTACTAGTGAACATCTCTCAGTTTTTTAATCATTAAAATGGAAAGTTTAAGCACTAACTTAGATTTGGTTGTTGTTCTTCAAGGTGCAGGTTCGCTACAAAATCATGAAGTTCTGTACGAGGCAGTATTATCTCGTCTAGGTGATCACCTTTCTAATGAAGATAAGGTTACTCTGGAAGAGTTTTGTCGAAGATTTTCACGAGCTGCTTCACAGAGATGGAAAAATTGCGGCAGAAACACAAGAGCATTCAGAAAAGATCATGAAGATTGGCTTCAAGCAAATGTTGATTGGCCAAGCTGCGTTCAAACTAGTCTTCTCACCCATGGACCAAGTGAAGAAAGATCGATTACCGAAGACTTTACCACCGCGGAACCTTCATCGTCATCATCAGTTGGAACGATGACTAAAAGACCTCGGAAACCTTTCGAAGATCTAGGCAACAAGCAGAAGAAAAGGAGGTCGGAAGAGTACACAGGTATGGACCCCATTGAGTTGACGAATTCAGCTGCAGTACTCTTAAAAGAAAATGGTCGTGAGGACATTGCATCCGTCATCGAATATATGTTGAAAACCCCAGAAGCTGCTGCGAAAATCAGTGACTTCATAAAAAGACCGAAATGTCATGTTTCATTTACGGCAGAAAAATCTTTGGGGTTGCTCCTGTCTTTAAAGCTTACAAAGTGGCAGTACATAACTTTAAGGGAATCGGCCATTCAAGAAGGTGCTATTGATATTTACCCGTCTTACTACAAGGTGCAACAGGCAAAATTACAATGTTATCCTCCGAAGCAATTGATAACAGTGACAGATTCCTCAGCAAAGATTACTTTACAAGGATTACTGGATTTAACAGTAAGGAGGATCCTTGAAAGTTTCCCAAACAAAATACAGGACCAACAGTTGACATTGATATCGAAGTGGGGATTTGATGGTGCATCTAACCAAAGCCGGTACAAGCAGAAAATAGACAGTGAGCAAGATGACTCAAGCATATTTATGACATCTCTCGTCCCTCTAAAGCTAACAAACGGTGATGAAACCCTATGGAAAAATCCAAAGCCCTGCTCAACATCATATTGTCGTCCAGTGGAGTTTAGTTTTGTGAAAGAAAGTGAAGAATTAGTCATTGAAAAAAAGGCAAACATGGATGACGAAATTAAGGCTTTACTCCCCACAGAATGTAAAAAAAATATGGTGAATCATAAACTGATGATGACGATGATTGATGGCAAAGTATGTACTTATCTTTCTGAAGCTAAGTCACACGCTGCGTGCTATCTGTGCTTAGCTAAGCCCACTGAAATGAATAATTTAGGTACAGTTTCATTGAAGCCTGTATCCTCTGATGCATTAGAATTAGGGTTATCTACATTGCATGCACGTATTAATTGTATGGAATGCCTTCTTCATATATCATACCGACTCGATTTTAAAAAGTGGGCTGCGAGAGGAAATGAGCACAAAGAAATGTTGGAAGCAAGAAAAAAACATATCCAGGACAAATTTAAAAACGAGCTCAATCTTCTTATCGATATTGTTAAGCAAGGATCTGGAACCACAAATGACGGAAACACGGCAAGAAGATTTTTTGAGTTTCCAGACAAAACTGCAGCCATCTGTGGGCTGGACGAAGAGTTAGTCCGCAGATTTGCTGTAATTCTGCAGGCAATAACATCAGGGGAACTGATTGATGTAATCAAATTTAAAGATTTCGCTTTGAAAACAGCAGAAAGGTACGTTGAAATGTACAATTGGTACTACATGTCATCCACTGTACACAAGCTTCTTATACATGGAGCAGACATTATTGCCAATAATGCAATTGTGCCAATTGGAAGCCTCTCAGAAGAAGCTTCAGAGGCCCGCAATAAAGATTTCAGAAGGTTTCGGGAACATCATTCCCGCAAAAGGAGCAGGCAAGCCTGTAACGAGGATATCCTCAATATGCTTATTCTTACTTCAGATCCCGTTATCAGTGCAATGAGACCTAGTTTGGATACCAAAAAACGACATGCTTTCTTCGCTGAAACTCTTGAAATAATTAAGTTTCAAGAAAATCAAATGGATTTTGTTGACGTATCCAACTTAGAAACTGATTCTGAAATGGAATCTGAAGAGAGCGATATTGAAAATTTGTAGATTTAATGTATTTTTATTTGTATTTTTAGTGGCCATGTTACTTATTTATTTGAACTATTATTTTATTTGTTTGTATATTGCTTGTACTAATACTAACCCTAGAATAGCTGTTTTTACTTATACTGTGGTACAAACTAAAATAAATTATACTATAATAATTTTATCATACCTTTTAATTTAATGTTTGTAATTTTGCATGTTTCGTAAATTATGTCTCTTTTATGATATGTAAATAAATTATTTATATAGTAACCATTTAGTTTTGACTTTACATCGATTTCCTTCCTATTAGTTTATTTATGATAATAACTATAAACCGCATAAACATCATCAGGTAGGTATAGGTAAATATGAAGTTGTAGGTACCTGTCTTTTGTTAACTACCACTCATTGTTAAATATTACCGGTGCAGTTGTATGCACTTAATTAGGTAATAAATAACCTAAGTAAGGTATTTTTGTACCTAAGCTACCTGTCTTTTGTTAACTACCGCTCATTGTTAAATATTTCCGGTGCAGGTTTATGCATTTAGGTAGGTAATAAATAATCTAAGTAAGGTATGTTTGTAACTTTGTACATAAGCTACCTGTCTTTTGCTAACTACCGATCATTGTTAATACATTCCTTGAAATTTGAACAATAAGCGGTCTGACAAAACCTAATCTTGCCTAATTAGGTAGTTAAATAACATTAAAAATAGTTCCTAAATTAAATTTGCTATTGAGCTTTGTTTTTGGTATTTCAACGTCAGCCAAACAAGAAAACACGTGTCTGTTATTATTTATAGCATACAATTTGCCGATGGGGACCTTTTTTTAACCGATTTCCTTAAGTCTTCACTTGAGAGAGATCAAAAATAAATTAAATTTTTTGATAATTTTTTTTTCAAAATGTGCAGTAGTTCGAGTTACATGTTGTATGCCAAAAAATCAATAATAGTTGGTACTATAACTGTATGCAAGGATATAACGGTTATCTTTGCACTTCCGGAGATATCTGGATTTTTTATATGCTTTTCATACATTTTTTTCGTAAAAAAAATTATAACTCGACAATTTTCCCACCAAATTGTATATCATGATATATTTAGGCATATTAATGATTAATGGAAGCCGTTTCAAGCAAAAAACCGACCAAATTTTTTTTTTTCGCCTATGTCTTTGAAAGTCGATTTTCGATCCACAGTGCGGCGGTCGGTGCATCAAACGACTTACTACGTTTGTTTTGTTGTGTTGTGTCAGTTTCAGTTGTGTGTGATGCGACATACGAACTATACCTATAGCGAACTGCAAATTCAAAATCGAACTCAAAATTTCATTACTTAGATGATAGGTCTGTTCCCTACCTACGTAGTAGGTACTGTATCTACCTCTACCTAGTAGGTATTGTCGGCGGATCTTAGTTTAGTTAGGTAAGTATCTACCTACCTACGTAAAGATAGCTGTTTGGTTGCGCGGCAGACAATTTTTGACCTTATCCAGTGACACATAACCATTCTTGCTGTGACACGGCACGTAGGTAGGTAGGTACCTACTGACCTTACCTGCCTCACTATGTTTTGTACCTATTGAATTTAGGTAGGTACCTGCCTACCTCGGTACCTACCCACCTAGGTAGGTAGGTACCTACCTACAGTTCTGCCAGCGGGTCTAGGCATTCGTGTAGTTAGCTGTGTGTACGCAGAAATGGTTTTGTGTCAGTGACACAAAACCATGATAAGGTCGAAAATTGTCTGCCGCGCAACCAAACAGCTCACTTCACAGATGCCAAGATCCACCAACCCGGGTCAGCCGGCTTATTTCGTAAAAACTATGTTTATCATGTTATGGCTTTCAATGAAGTTTAGGTGGGACATATAAATTGGAATTCTCATAAATTTTAGAGAATACCTACCTACCTATTTCACCTAAACTGCATTGAAAGCCGTATAGAGTAGGTAGTACCTAAGTACCTATGTACTTTACTTACTATTAAAGTATAAATATTATGTGGTATGTGGTAGGTAAGTATAGGTTACCTAATACCTACCTATAATTAAAAATTTATAATAGGTAGATATTTGTTTGACCCACCCACCTATGCACTGTTGCGTAGTGAAGGGTAAGACTAGGAATAGATGCCTCACTGTTGTGCGTGTGTAGTGAAGGGTAAGACTGGGAATAGATGCCTCACTTTTCGAAGTTTATATCGTATTTACTTACCTATCTACATATATAAAAATTTTGCTTTACCTACTGACTGACTGATCTATCAACACACAGCCTAAACCGAAACTTAAAATTTCTTCAGCGCTGTAGGTTGTGCGTTCAATCCCAACCCGGGGCAAATATTTGTGTGATGAACATAGATATTTGTTCTGTGTCTGGGTGTTAGTACCTAACTATATCTATCATAATTATTTATGTACCTACTTAAGTATAAAATTATTTACCTAAGTATTCTATCAGTTAACTAGTTCCCATAGTACAAGCTTTGCTTAGTTTAGGGCTAGATGGCGATGTGTAAAATGTCCAACAATATATATCTATTTATTTATTTATTTATTAGTTTAACATAAATCTATTTGTTATTATAATAACTGCCACAGATGACTAACTCCATAAAAATAAGTATAAATAAATATATGGACGGGCAGAAAACTGTATTAATTTGTGGGAAATGGTATGTGGGTTTTATTTATTTCTTCTCAATGTGTATAACCTTTTTTTAGGTAGAAAAAGACGTCTGTCATCAGATGTTTTTTGCGGCTTGGATGTTGGAATGTCGCAGAGTATTTTGCCGACAGTTAGCAAACGCAAAAAAGCAGATCATAGACGAGTTTCTAATTCATCTGATGAAGGATCGCCATCAGCCCCAGTGTCCCCTGTATATGAATCTGATTTACATTTGAAGAACTGTATGCCGTCGCCGAAAAAAGAAAAAGAGAAACCAGGAACCGAATGCGATGATTGTGTCAGAGAAAATAAAATTGATAAGGGAAGTTATCATTTCTGTCACATGCTCTTGGATGAGCTACAATTTGTACGTCCATGTATGCGAAACATGGCGTATAGGCATATCTTAAAGATTGTTGACGCAGTAAAAGGGCAACATAAAATGGGCGAAGAAATCCAAGTAACTTATCCACCTTTTAAACACTAGATGTACAACAAAATTGATTAAAAATAAAAAAACTATGCAAATTTTAAACATGTATTAATGTTATCTTTATTACTTATTTTATATTTCCTACTA
Organism: Hydriomena furcata; assembly: GCA_912999785.1. NCBI lineage: Eukaryota > Metazoa > Arthropoda > Insecta > Lepidoptera > Geometridae > Hydriomena > Hydriomena furcata. The sequence goes on from OU538821.1 coordinate 12,048,090, forward strand.
ATATTATAAATGCGAAAGTTTGTGTAGATGGATGGATGTTTGTTACTGTGCAGTCGGCGGATCTAGGCACTCGTGAAGTTAGCCGTAGAAACGCACAAATGGTTATTATGTCACTGTATAAAGTCGAAAATTGTCTGCCGCGCATCCAAACGGCTAACATCACCAGTGCCTAGATCCGCCGACTGCACAGTAACAAACATCCATCCTACAACTACTTCAACTACTAAACAGACAGATTTGGTTGAAATTTGGTTTATAGATAGACTATGACCGGGTATAGATAAAAATTGTCCTATATTTAAATACAGGTCATAATCTAATACGCTAATCAGTAATTAATTGTTCTGTTGGCAACGTTCTACAATTAGAATTTCCAAAAAAATAAACAATTAAAACAATTTCGCTCTTATTCCTTTACAATAAAGTCTAAATTTGAGTAATCTCAAAATTTTAAATTTGGAATTATTTTTTTTCGTTTATTTCTGATGAACGAAATAAATAAGAAAATCAAAATTTCACTTTACTTTTATTGACTAGATTTACGTAAAAAAATAGTTAAATTACTTAAAACTCTAACCTCAGGATGACAGTTTTAAAACGTAGGCTGTTTTAAAACTGTCATCCTGAGGTTACGCAAATTTAGACTTTAACGTAAAGGAATAAGAGCGATGGTGTTTTAGGATTCCGAAATTTTTTTATGGGCACAATAGAATCGCCACCTACTTTAATTTAAATTTTATCATAAAGAAATAAAAGAGAAGTTATGTGTATTTATTAGGTAAATACCTACCTGCCGGTAATTTATTTTCCCGACATTTCGATTATGTTACTTACCTACAAATAATTACAATAGCCATGGTCGCGAGCAGACGTCATAGTCGGGAAAATAAATTAAAGGTAGGTACTTAATTACGTGATAAAGACCCGTGTCAAAATCTATAGTTAAAGGTAGGTAGGTACCTACCTACTGTGCGTGAACGCGTGCGCAACAGAACAGAACAAACAAAGTTTTATTAACCTGTGTGTCGCTCGATTGACAAAGACGTGTGTGTGCGTTCACAACAAACGAACTCGCTCTGAGTTTTGCCCCTCACGCGCCCCCCCCCCCCCCCCCCCCCCCCCCTCCTCCCTTCTCTCATAGCCGACGAACGACACTCAAGATTTTTTCGATACCGTTATTCCATACCGGTATAATTTCGGTATGGCCCAACCGCTATCGAATAACGGTACCGTTATATTTTTGCGGTACCAATACCGTTAACCTCTACCGCTTTCAGTCCCTGGTCCAAACAGCTTATGCAATTCCAATCACATCCACCTAATGTTTTTTAGTATGCATTGAATTTCAATGTTTAAGTAGGTGGTATAATAACGAGGCCTATTGGGTAATGGAATTTGATTATCCAAATATTCTAATATTGGATGGAAGGATGGATATTCATGCTTATGGACATACATACTGATGATGGAGTAGTAAGTGCTATTATAACTTGAAAAGCAGAAAATGGTTCACTACGACGACTATATTCCATATGTGTGGTAGATTTCCACTAATAGTCAAGAAACAGATTCTTGACCTTGATTTTCTCACGATACTTTAATTTACCGTATAGAAAAATACATGCGCCAACCGGATTCAAACCCAAAACCTTCAGATTAAAATCAGAGGCAGCTAGGCAGGCCCACACGGCTAGTTACCTACCAACTTATATGTTCTTTTTATTTTTTTGTAGCGCGAGTTTACCTGTGTGATTGACTTTCAGGGTATCCCAAGAGTGGACTGCGTTGTCATCCGATCCAGCCATAAGATACCTTCCACTCAGGGATAGAGCTGAAAATAAAACATATTTTTATAGCTTTCTGCCGACATATAGATGATGCACTGAATATTACCGTTTTGGTAGGATAAGAAGAACAAATCAATTAATTCTAAACCAATTTATCACTTTTCCACTTCAACATGAATGACAGAGGGTTCAGTCAGAATTTTGCGACTGGAATGTACAATCCATTAATAGAAATCGTTGTTGGAATTTAATGAACAAACGAGATTCCACAGGCGATTTTATGTCATGTCTATCCAATGTGTTTACCCTAGCAAATAGCGTGAAAGCCCAGATATTACGGTCAAGTGGGTATAGTATATGTCTATGGTATGATGCATTGTCATATACAAGGAGTCGTATCATGTATCCTAGTAGTTTGGGCATATCACTGACCGCAGCTGGTGAAGCCGCCAGCACCGGGTGGCGTGTAATGGCCAAGTTGCTGATCGCTGCGGATGTCGAACATGCGCGCCGACTTATCCTCGGAGGCAGTCGCGAAAGCCTGCCCGCTGGCGTGGAACTGAAGTCAATGAACAATGATCAGATTACAGATCCATTGGATAAGGCTTCGTCTAACGGAAATGCCAGACATTAATTAAACACACGTAACAGTTAATAACGCTCGGAAATAATTTATCTCGTTTTCTATGAGTTTTGGACATATTTTTTGTAGATCATCATGACGTAAGAAGAAGCAAGAATCGGTAGCTAAAAAAATAATGAGTATAGGTACTTACTAAACGTGTTTATCCCGGATCTATGAAAATGATTGAAATAGGAACACGACGACTGTAATCCGGTACGGTAAGTACGGTAGATATCCTGGGTTAGTCAGAGATTCGTTCGAACATTACATTTGATTTGGTGCATGACCACATTTTGCAGAAGTTAGCAAATATAGGAATAAATAAATGAATTAGCTAACTAAACTGTACTTCGTGATTAGGTCCACATTTATCAAATGAACGTGTACCTACAGTAGGTTAATGACGGAGCTGCACGCAAATCTGAGACTTCAGTAAGCATTATGGTGATGAGTAGGTAACTTACACAAACACTGTTGACGTCAGCGTCGTGGCCGAAGAAGGTTTGTTTCGCCTTCTCATCCCTGACGTCCCATAGTTTGCAAGTCTTGTCCACAGAACCGGTCACATATGTTTTCATGTCTAGAATACGAAATAGCTCATTATTATTGTATATACTTGAATAATGCAAATTGCTTCCTGGTAACATTATTTTGGTTCTAGCGTTAGATCTAAACACAAATCTGTCGGCTATAGGTAGGTATCCAATAAAAAACTATAGTTCACTAACTAGTAGGAAAAAAAATACCGGGTGACAGAGAAATGGTGACAACGTCTCCCGCATGTGCGTCGAACTCCATCTCCCTTTTGCCAGCTTCCAGGTCCCACACGCATCTACAATGTATCGTACAATTTATATACAGAATTTATAATACACATGGACCTAGCCTAGGTACACACAATAATCACAAATCTTTTAGTGTACCTTTATGTTTTCACTTCAGGTAGTTCGTTAAATGGGTTTAAAGCACAGCCAACTCCTAAATCTTTGAGGAAGGTCGTAATTACTGACCAGAACGTCTTGTGCTATTGCGATTGTCTTACGTGGTGTTAGGTGTTAATGACCCTGCCTTGCGATCTTTAGACTACGGGTTCGAATCCTAATCTAACGACTAAATCAATACCAATGTTTTAAAAAAAAAAACCTTTTATTTTTCTGACGGATTTACATGCTGTTGGTCTTTGAAATCTATAACACCAATAGTCTAACAATAAGTACGGCATCACTAATTTAGTGATGCCGGTCTATTGATAGAATAGAAACATCTTTAATAAACGAACATTTTATACGGGTACATTCAGCCAAGCGCCTTTTATAAATAATATAGTGTATGTATATGAGCAACGCCGGCTGCGTTGCTCATTGTCATAAAATCATTTTTGCCTGTATTACATTTTCATATCTCCTGAGCCTGTGAGGATGTGTGTGTCGTCCAGGAACCGGCAGCTGCTGAGGAAGCCCTCGTAGCCAGCCAGCTCGCGAACCATCTTTGCGGCGCCAGTCGAGTCGCGGTTGTTCACGTCGTAGATTGTGCACATGTTGTCCATACCGCCGCAAGCTGCGAATGTCACAGAACTTACAGGTAGGTTGGTATATTAGAAGCAAGGTTTTGGTTTGTATCAACAAGGAGTCCTCAATAGAAGTAGAGTTCCGTGTCTTATCCGTGGAAGTAAATACTCGTACCTACACCATTACAGGCACCTATTACTACCGCACAGACTAGAGTACGGGAGTTCCACTTTCCTTCTTCTTAAATCTCAGACTCTTCAAGATGTTTGTGAATGATATTCCCCAAAAAAGCATTATTGTGTGCGGTATCGTTGGATAAGTCTTTAAAAACATTATGGGTTTCTAAAAACAACTTTTCGATGGGATCCGTTGGTGAATTATTAAGCTTTAATGTGCTAAATTTTGTCAGAGTCAAGTGTCCCCCCCCCAAATATCGTTTAGCTGGTGCTAAACGATTGGTTTTGGAAGTGTGAAAAAATTCACGGTAGTAGTACATACAACGAATTTAAAAGGAAAACTATCACGGCTTGTAGGTTTTACAAGTTTACGAGTAATCATCGACCAACTAAGAAAATGTATTTTCTAAGTTGCTCGACGGTTACTCGTATACTAAAAGTAAACTTTTTAGTACAAATATCGTTGAAAATTACTTATTAACGTTGTTAGCTGTGTGAACTACGAAACCCTACATTGCACGTGGCTCGACACGCACTTGGCCAGTTTTTTTATTATATGCATATCTCTGCGTATCACATGCATGATTCATGACATGCACACCTACGAGGTAGTCAGCGCTTAAACGCATAGGCGTTGGATAAATCAAATGCCATCAAAAACATAACTTGTAAAAAAAGCCAAGTCTCGCAACGCACTCAGTTCTTCTACCGTAAAAAGTTGTGAGATCCATGTAATACCAAGTCGGTTAATTTTACGTAATAACATAAGTCAGAAGGACGTAGTGTTTCAAATTTGAAGCTTCTATGTCAGCTAGCTTCTATGTAGCTTTTTTTGTAGCTTCTATGTGCCTTAAACTTTTGATGATCGGTCAGTCAGTCAGTCAGTCAGTCAGTCAGTGAGTGAGTGAGTGACAAAATAGGAAACTTTGACTAGTTATAATTCTTAAACTACTGGTTCAAATTGAATGAAATTTGAAATATATCGTGTTTATATCGTGACTGCTTGGTTACTGGAAATTCAGGCTTCTAATTTTATCCACAATGAAGTTATAGGGGGTCGAAAATGGCCTGAACTGTTTCGAGAAAAGGATGGTACAGCCGTGCCGCTTTATTGCTTAACTTGGCCGGGGCACTGCCGTGCCCCCAGATAAGAAGTTCCCCGGACCTTTAAGCACTTGGAAAAAACCCAAGATATATTTAAGGCTAACTAAAACGGCCAGTCAGAGAGGAGGGTAACATTGGTTTTGTATAAGTATGCCTATTCTTTCCAGTAAGTTATTCCCCTAGTATTCATAGATCACGTTTTTATACAGCTGCATTTCTTATCACTAAGGTCGCACGCGCATTTGATTTAAGTAAAACTTGTTTATGGTGCCTGTGTAGGTAGTAAGATGCCGTAAAGTTGGATTAATGAAAACAGCAGGACCCGTGTTTCCTTGGTCTTGGTGTGATTCACAAAATAAATAAGTTAGGGCTCAACGAAATTCAAATTGGACCATGTCAAAATAATCAAGGTGTTCTCTTTCCCGTTTAGCTTTCTAGTATCTTTATTTTTCATCAAAAGAACCAAAGACACTTCACAAGTTCGGTCACACTCAGGGCCATATGAACTAAAATACGTTTTATAAAAAAAACTCATACAAAATAAATAATGTGTAATGTATTGAAAATGTAATTACATATTTCTTATTTATTTTACGAGAAGCATCCTCATCTCACAAAGGCGGATGGGTATAGACATACGTTTTTGCTGCGTTTGTGACGGCTCGGACCAACGCTACACACACAATGAAGACCAACTTGCCTTTGTGATAGAATAACTGTAAGTTAGTAATAGTAACCCACCAACAAAGTTCCCTGAGGGCGCGAAGGCCACGCTCATGACCCAGGCAGAGCGCAGCGGAATCACCTGCACCTTGTTGCCGGTCCACGTATCCCAGATAATGAGCTTTCCGTCGAGAGATCCCGTCACGCAGTGCCTGTCAACACAGTATTAACACGGACCTCGTCATGCCTTACTTGAATCATTCTACACATTATCATTTTAATGTCCTGGTCCCACATTATGTGAAGTCAGCACACCATGTATTTTTCTTCCTTATGCCTCTATCAGCAGTCATCTCATCACTTACTCGTTTCTTACCCATGTTATCTTTCATGCAGTTCATCCAGTCTACTTCTAGTTTTACATCCATCCACTTTAATTCAAAACAACTTCTCGGCACTTGTCTTTCTTCCATTCTCATGAAACGTCCATACCACGTTAAACCTTTACGCTTCTCATCTTTTCTATCACAGGTACTACTTTCAAACATCTTCTGATATGAGTATATATATATACCTACCTACTTATTCCTAATCTTGTCCATGTCCATCCACATGGATGGATGTTGCTGTTGATGTTGATGTTGACATCCATCTCAACATTCGCATCTCCGTCACATGCAGGGTGCATCTTTCATCCATCCCTTTAGTAGCCCAAATCTTTCTCTATAATACGATTACACATAGAACCCTATAATACGATACAATATGTGTTGGCTATTGTGACGATAAATTTAAATACTCTTAAGGCGCTCCCAGTCGACGATTGTTTTGGTTCGAAACGAAAAAAGAAATACTTGTGAACAAGCCACATCTCCTATTTTATAATGTATAGTATATGTGGATAAAGATGTACCCAATACCCATCTTTAATCACTTCGATAAATAATCCTACCGACCGCTGCAATGACGACAAACACACGTCGGCGCGTGGTCCGCCTTAGCTTTTCGAATAAATTAATGATATAAATTATGTATAATTACTTATCAAAAATCTATTCTAATAGAAATCTAGATCTACATATTACCTATCTTTAACAATAAATCACAAGTTGATTTTAATAGTAGGTATATAAAATATTTCGATCATAAATTCTAAAACGTATCATTTTGAAAAAATATCTTTATCGTGAAAAGTTTCTGCTATTATGTTTTCAGCTTAATAGAAATCTAGGTAGGAACCTGAAGTAATATACTTATAAAAATAGGAAATGTGACTTGTTCAGAAGTATTTCTTTTTTCGTTTCGAAAAAGAGCAATCGTCGACTGGGAGCCCCTTAAGTATTGATGCAAGTTGTCTGTTGGCTCACTGATTCTTATCGGTACAGTATCGTTAATTAGTCCATTACATATGATTGAAAACTGCTGATGAACTTAGAATGGCCTCGCAGACGAGCATTAATCAAATCTTCGCAGCAGCTCTCATAGGTACTAAACTAGTGCCTCATCTTGCTAACTAATCAATCGATTTATCGTTGTAATAAATTTTACTTATGTACCTGGAGTCTCCGCTGTAGTGAACAGAGTTAACTTTATTGATGTGTCCTTTCAAGGACTTCTTCACCTGCAACCTTATTTTCGTAAGATCACCTAGATCACCACATTTGTCAACTAGTTTGCAATCAGCAAACTTTTCTTGGTCTGCCTATAACAGAAGCGAAACTCAATTTAGTAATTGGCTTTTTTATGACTACGCGAGACGTATCTTTTTAGTTTTGTCTACGGTACCTTCAGCTGCGCGATTATGTCCGTTAATTCCTTTTTGAGTGCCGTAGTCTCCGGGTCTTCTTTCGGCATTTTGTACTGTTCTCAGGTAATCTTTTAGGTATCAGATAAGCACTGTCACACAGGTCTGCCCTGTTCGCACTGACCGAATTACTTTGCTCCGGTTGATGTTTAATCTCGTTACTCAAATTGGATTTGAGTTCCCAGCTGAAGCTCTACATGTGCTGACCAGCATGCAGCGTTCCATCGCTTATCCTCTAATTAAATAGCAACGTATTAAAAAGATTTGCAATTTCACGGGAATACTGTGTTGATTTAAAAAATAATATATATACTCGTTGCCGTTTATTTCCAAACTTTGGGTACAATGATTGTTAACTGGAAATGGTCAACAAAGTTTATAATATGATGTCCCGCAGTTCGGCGTGCCTTTTGGCTTAGGCCTCCTCCAACTCTCTCCATTGTGCTCTGTCCTCTGCAACTCTAGTTCAGTATGGTCCCAATGTAAGGCGGATATCATCTACCCATCTTGTTTTGGGACGTCCCTGTTTTCTCGTCGCTTCTCTTGGGTACCATAGGTGACCCTAAAAAATAATAGTTAGGTACATACTTAGATTATGAATTTCACAGGTAAACCTACTCATATACTTGGTAACCTGTTGGTTGTCAGGCACCATGACACTGCGTGCATAATGTAACACTGCGTGTCTAATGTACCTGTTTGTATGGGTACGAACTAATTAACAGCAAGATTCACAGGTAGGTTAGCTACGCAAAGAGTAAAAAGTTGATTTTTGGAATAAAACCAACAGTTAAGTTACCTAAGTAGGTAGTTAGGTACCTACTTACCTACTAAAACATCTAGGTACCTGTTACCTGATTGTATTCTCTTGATTAATTTCGTTGCAATTATTGATTAACTAATATGTAGTTTGGTTGATTTGTTTATTTGTATGTAGTAGGTATTATGTAATCTGTGCCTTTATATTTAAGGTAGAGTAGAGACAAACTGAGCCTACGTAGGTATGCAAGTATGCAACGCATTATGACATCTACACTAGACTCTTGAATTTGTATGAAAACAGTTGCATACCTACTGCTTGCATAGGGACGTGGGCTCAGTTTGTTTCTACCTTTTTAAGTAGGTACTTATTGTCAAAATACATCTTTACTTCAACGCTACGGAAACTTAACAGACCGATCGCCTATCCAATATTGAATGCAAGTCAATGAACCACAACTGTCGTTCTAGATGTGGTTGCTTTCACTAAAATGGTAGGTAGGTAGTTTTTTTTGGATTGTCTTCATTTTTGTTACTTCCAGTGTCACAGAATAAAATTTGTAGGTAGGTATACATAGGTACCTACTGCTGTTTAATAGAAATGCCTGTAAGTTAGTACCCATTTGGTCTTACGTAAAAGCCAGCGATAAGACGTCGATAGAATGTCATCTTCAGTAAAATATCACTGAACCGTGTGATCGGTCTATTTGCGCAGTATCTTTTACCTAACTTGATAGGTAGGTAGGTACTTAATAGCTATCTCTACCTAGGTACTAGGTTACCTACCGTTAGGTAGGTACCTACCTATCGGTAGGTAGGTACCTACCTAACGGTAGCCAAGCGAAGTTTCTTTGCCTGCGCTGCGCACGACACTTTCATTTCACGGTGTATTAGCTTTTTCTGAAAGCGATCAAAATAGCGTAGGTAGTAGGTACCATTACAGCTCTCACCTTTTCCTTCTAAATAAATTTGATCTATTCAAGCTTGGACACAATTCAGTCTTCCATCGGAAGCTTTAGAGGAAACATGCTTCTGAGACATCGTTGTTTTCCTCTAAAATGTTGCGTTTGGGTGTTGGCCATTTTCATGGCACTGAAACCCGGTACATCGTCTCAAGAATTCTGCAGCAAAGACTCCAAGGCTGAAGAAGAAAATTGTGATCAGCACCACTTATATTCCAGAGGTATGAATGAAAAATTATGTTTAATAGTTGGGTAGGTAGGTACCTACCTACATAAAGCTATGAAAGTGGAAATTCGTGTTAGGTACCTACCTACCTATCTGCCTACTCCTATGAGAAGCAGGCATGATATTATATTTAGGTCCTAGGTACACACAATAAATAATTACTAGTAGGTAGGTACCTACTAGATAGTTATTTATTGTGTGTAGGAAGGTAGGTAGGTACTGTACTTAGATATAAATACCAAACCAGGCTAACTAGTTACCAACTACCAATTCGAGGTCAAAGTCAAACTAAGTAGGTACCTACTAGATAGGTAGGTAGGTACTACCTATCTGCTATATGAAATTGCTGAGCCTGTTGCAAATATTTGGTACAGAAGCGATTTTGTTACCTCAATCTCTAGCTAGCTTATTTGCGTAATTAAGAGAGAAGCAAGTGGTTTGGGTAGATATTTAGGTACCTACTCATAGGTGGATAGGTAGGTAGTTATGTAACTAACTAACTAACTAGCTAACGTAGAGGCAGTGTTGGACTGAGACCCAATGATGCAAAGAAAGACAAACAAATGACATGAATAAGTTTAATAAATAGTTTTTCGCGCGTTATTAAAATTGATCCTAAACAATAATTATCTGACTTTCATAATACGAATTTTCATTTCATTCGGCCTTTTTGTTTGCGGTGAAGAAAAAAAGAAACTCGAGCGGGGGCCAACTTTAAAAATCTGTTTTTATTGCATTCATCGTTAAGAAAGTAGGTATCGAATGTTTGAATTTGCTCGTAATTGATATGCTCATATGAAAAATACGTTATTACATGGTATTGTAGGTAGGAGTTTACAGTATGTTTAGTGTTAGATTAAATTCTAAGTTTGAAATTTTATGTGTGAGAGTAGATTTTTATTACTGGGTCTTGTATTTTCTCATTTTCCAGTAATGGACAAAATATAGAAACTTACTTTTTTCTATTGTCTAACTGTGACGTTTGCAGAAATGGCACTAACAAAGAGCTATACCCCAGTACAAATGGAAAACGCCGTAAAAACCGGCAATAATTAAGTAAAAGTGGCAACTGCTGTCACGAAATTTGAATTTCCCCGAATAACATACAACTATCCTATTGAAACACATAACTGACGATGTATTTTCCCGGATGATGTATTTTTGTTGCCGCTATAACAACAAATACTAAAAATAGAATAAAACAAATATTTAAGTGAGGCTTCCATACAACAAACGTGATTTATAGATAATGGTACGGAACTCTTCGTGCGCGAGTCCGACTCGCACTTGACCAGTTTTTTTAGGATTCATACACTAAACAATAATTGTATTCCAAATTTGAAGTTTCTATGTCTGCTAGAAGTGCCTTAAACTTTTGATGATCGGTCAGTCAGTCAGTGTCAGTGAGTGAGTGAGTTAGTGACAAAATAAGAAACTTTGACTAGTTATAATTCTTAAACTTCTGGTTCAAATTGAATGAAACTTGAAATATACCGTGTTTATATAATGCCTGCTTGGTTACTGAAAATTCAGGCTTCTAGTTTTACCCACAACGAAGTTAGAGGAGGTCGAAAATGGCCTGAACTGCTTCGAGAAAATGCCGCTTTATTGCTTGACTTGGCGGGGGCACTGCCGTGCCCCGCCGCAGATTTGTTTATTATATAACCAATATTTTTAAAACATAATGATATAAAAAAAATGTAGGACCTAAACTTATTCGTGCTATTCATAATAATGTCCAATATGTATTGGATCATTTATTCTGATCATTTTGGCGGTTTCTCTTTATGTAATGAGAAACCGCCAAAATGATCAGAATTTGATCTTTCTTTATCCAAGATTGGTGCAATTAGTTAACTAGTTAGTCTTAAGGCGCTCCCAGTCGACGATTGTTTTTGTTCGAAACGAAAAAATAAATACTTGTGAATAAGCCACATCTCCTATTTTATAGTGTATAGTATATGTGAATAAAGATGCACCCATCTTTAATCACTTTGATAAATAATCCTACCGACCGCTGCAATGACGACAAACACACGTCGGCGCGTGGTCCGCCTTAGCTTTTCGAATAAATTAATGATATAAATTATGTATAATTACTTATCAAAAATCTATTCTAATAGAAATCTAGATCTACATTTACCTATCTTTAACAATAAATCACAAGTGGATTTTAATAGTAGGTAGGTATGTAAAATATTTCGATCATAAATTCTAAAACGTATCATTTTGAAATAATATCTTTATCGTGAAAAGTTTCTGCTATTATGTTTTCAGCTTAATAGAAATCTAGGTAGGAACCTGAAGTAATCACTACATAGTATAAAGCAAAGTCGCTTTCCGCTTCCCGCGTCTATATGTAATATGTAATATGTATGTATGTATGTTTGCTTATATCTTTAAAACTACACAATGGATTTTGATGCGGTTTTTTTTTATAAATAGAGTGAAGAAGAAGTTCAAGAAGAAGGTTTATATGTATAATACATGCATAATATAGTAGAGAAACACTGATAATTTTAGTGGTTTCTAATGTGATGTCGTAAATAAACACATTTTTTTGCGCTTACATTGCAAATGCTGGCTGAACCCCACGAGATATATCAAAATAATGTACTACAGTATTGTATACCTTAAAAACGTCTACAAAAAAGTCCACGATGGTATTAGAAATGTCTTACGCACAGCGAAGCGGGCACGGGTCAGCTAGTATACTTATAAAAATAGGAGATGTGGCTTGTTCAGAAGTATTTCTAATTTTCGTTTCGAAAAAGAGCAATCAGCGACTGGGAGCCCCTTAAAGTAATGTTTATTTAGAGTAATTAGGTACTTACCTTACCTACCTACCTACCTAATTAAGATTTGCTGTTTAGTAGAGTTAGTTTCCTCATCAGTGGCTGGTCGTGGCTGCATCAATAATGAAAATGATTAATGATTAGTCACAATAAGATTTTCGTAAATAGGTGAGTAGGTAGGTACCTAGGTACCTACCTACTAAGTCCCTAGGTAGGCTAGTTAGTTTGTTGCAGTTCAAAATCACATAGTTAAGATAACACGTAGGATAAAAAGAACGAACATGTTTTTTAAAATGAAAATGTTGGTTTTCCGAAAAAAAAAGAGAACAATGTTATATTCTCAAATTCGTGTGATGTAATGATGAATAGCTGGTTGGTAGCTAGGAGAGTAACTACTTACAAGGGCATTTTTTTTTGGCTATCATGTTTTTTGGATTTCCCCAACAAGAATTAAAAAAATAAATCTAAACTTTTTTTAGTAATTAAAAAGATTTTATTAGTACTTTTTATAGATGTCACTTCAAGACCTACCGAATCTATGAAAATTGACAGTTGACACTTTGCATGTTGTGTCATAGTTGAATGACATATTTGCTTGATATTTAGTAGCAAGCAATCAAACCAAACAAAACCAACACCAACTGCCTGCCATGCCATTATTCGGCGCTTTTTTGTTTGTCAATTTCTTCTCAGTTCTCAATTCTCATCAAAAACAAAATAGATTACTGTTTATTTAGGGCGTATGAAATAATTACTGTGTATGGTAATCAAACAAATAGATCAGGACATTCAGTAATCAAGTCCGAAAATCAAAACGAACGCTATTATCTGTCATCCGCGTGTATACCCGACCCGGGAGCCCGGACGGGAGATAATGATAAAGCGAAGTGACCTCATCTCATTGCTGAAGTGAAGGGACACTGTATGGGTTCGGTGAGGGGAGGGATGCCGGCTTATCGTCGCCGCGTTCGGCTCACCGTGTGCCGCTGAAAGCTTATCGGTATTCGGTTCGCTCGTTCGGAAGCGGGCGCCTGGTATCTGGAACAACTTGGTTTGCGCGTTCGTTTTTTGTCCAGTGCCGCTCTGGACGCCGGCCGGACTGTTTTAACGACAAAATTTATGTGCTAGAGAACGGAAGTCCATTGAACCCGAGATTTCATCATGGCATATTTTAGTAACATGATGATCTCTAAACTAATTTGTATAGTTTTCCTACAAATCATAATTAGGGCTGCAAGCGCAGGTGAGAATTAGTTTAAGATAAGTAATGTTCCCTTTTTTGTTAAATTTAGTGCAACCTGATACCTACAATAATCTTTTACAATCGAGTAGGTATTATAGCCTTGTGTAGCAATCAATGTGCTTCATATTGACTTTTTGACCTAATACAATTCTATTTGTATGATGTAATGTACATGAAATCTAATCTCTACTGTAAATTATCAATTTACAAAAGACTTGTTCTATTATTTTACATTCAAACTTACAATAAGTTTTATTTATTTCAGATGATGTGCTGATACTCACTGTAGCTACAGATGACAACCCGGGTCTCCAAAGGTTTCTACGATCGGCCAAGATTTATAACATTGATGTAGAAGTTTTGGGACTAGGGCAGGAATGGCTAGGTGGCGATATGAATCATCCTGGTGGTGGGCAGAAAGTGAATCTATTGAAGAAAAAGCTGCAAGAGTTAAATGCCAAGGACAAGGACAAGATTGTACTGTTTACAGACAGGTTAGTTGGATAACATAAAATTACATTATAGTAAGCAAAAGCGGTATTTCAGGATCATAGCGGGTGGAAAACTGTAGTCTGCTCTGGCTAACACTATGATACAGGCATGTAGGCTATTTTATGTATGTGAGTATCATCACAAATGATGTTGATTTTGTTGTTGCATCTTCTTAAAATAACTTAATTTGATGTCTTCACATATCAGTTGGTAGTAGCTCTACCTTCTGCACTGTAGGTTGTGGGTTTGATTCCCACTCAGGATAAACATTTGTTTGATGTTTAATATGTACAAGAAGATAGTATTTACAAAAAAATGTATTCTCTAGTTCTCATGGTACAAGTTTTGCTGAGTTTGGGGCTAGATAGTGTTATTATTGTCTATTGTGTCTAGTGTGATATTATTATTATTATATCCATCCTTTCTATAGTAGGAAGCGGATTGCTACATTTTCACTGCAGTCAATTTTGATTAGTTTATGATAATGCTACAACGGAATGGACACCATTTTGTAACTATTTAATTATCTAACATCCTGCAATACAATCTATTTTAGTTCTGTGAAGTCTATAAAACCAACAAGGAGTAATAACTCCACATTTAAGTGCAGCTGACTTTAAAAATATGGCATTTAAAATATATTAAATGTGATAATAATATTACAATTACCTGTAGATTTTTTCACTGTTTTTACAATACTTACCTTTAATTTATACAAAAAATCAAAAAAACAAATTAAAGGTTGAAGACATGTTAAAGACTCCTGTAAAAATCTATAGTTATGTCTATTAAACACAATAGTTTAAAAAATACTCTATTACCTGTTACCGACAGTAACAGCATAGGGATAAAGTTAAGTTTTAAAAAAAATTGTTCTTCTTGCAGCTATGATGTTATTTTCACTGGCGGCATGGATGAGATCGTGACTAAATTCAAGTCATTCCCTGATGCAAGAATTGTGTTTTCCGCTGAACAATTCTGTTGGCCCGATGCAAAACTGGCAACTTCATACCCAAAGACAGAAGGACCTAATCCATACCTAAATTCTGGTGGTTTTATAGGTATGTTCAAATATGTTATACCAAGCTTTTTATTTATCTATACTAATATTGTAAAGAGGATAGATTTGATTGTTTGTTTGTTTGTTTGTATCGAACAGGCTCCGAAACTACTGGACCGATTTGAAAAATAATTTTACCATTATAATTCTACATTATCCCTGATGAACATAGGCTATAGAATATTTTCAAAAACGTTAGGGATCCGTATGAAAACTTCGATAATATAACCCAAGGTGTGAAAAAAAATCCAAACAAAATCCTAATATCACGAACGCTGTTAAAATTATTGACAATAGATCAAAGTGATGTACTGCAGTTTTAAATATTACATCAATATTAACAAATAAGTCAGCAATACCATAATTATGTCCAACTATTACAGTTATGTCACAATAACTACTTTTTCATGTTAAAATATGCAATAGTACAAACTGCTGCCTGTACAAACTAGGCCACATTATTCGTACCTGGGTATTAATCCTTATCCAAAAAAATCACTTCATTTTCAAGGCCATATCAGTACCTGTAAATTACTTTTTTTAATTATACCATTCCCAAATTCCATACCATTCAAAAGTTATTATGAGTGTAATGATCTATAGGTACTAATTGTATTATGAGGAAAGATGTTTTGTATTTGTGTGGAATAAATAAAAACTACTGGATAGATTTCAAAAAATCGTTTACCATTAGAATACTACATTATCTCTGAGTAACATAGGCAATATTTATTGTTTGAAAAGAATAGGGATCCTTAAAACTTCAATAATGTAACCTGGGTAAAAAAATACCCACAAAATCGTTATAATACGTTACTCCCGGGGCGGACTGCTAGTCTATCAATAAAATTACTTTTTAGGGTTCCATACCCAACGGCTAAAAACTGGACCCTATTACTAAGATTCGGCTGTCCATTTTTATCTCCGTCTGTCTGTCACAGGGCTGTATCTCATGAACCGTGATAGCTACACAGTTAAAATTTTCACAGATGATGTATTTCTGTTGCCATTATAACATCAAATACTAAAAACAGAATGAAATAATTAATTAAGGGGATCCCGTTTTTTATAGATAATGGTACGGAACCCTGCGTGCGCGAGTCCGACTCGCACTTGGGCATTTGTTTTATTTATCAATCTATAAATTAACTTTTTATTAGACTGTTGAACTCATCCAGAACAATGACCTCTTTCCTTTACTGATGTACTCTTTTTAGGTTACGCATCAGAGCTGATTGAATTGCTCGCTTACAAAAACATTCAAGATAAGGGTGATGACCAACTTTTCTACACAAATGCATATTTAGATACGACATTAAGAGAATCACTCAAAATGGCACTTGACCACAATTCTGCCATATTCCAAAATCTTCATGGTGCTCTGTGTAAGTTGTTTTTTTTTTTTTATTCCTCTTGGGGACTAGCAGATCGCAATGCTGCCTTGTTGTTCAACCCTACTATGCCAACTTGAGGCATACAAACATGTAAAACCTCATGAAATGAAAAGAAATTCCTATTTCTTTTCATTTCATGAGGTTTTACATTCTACTGATAATACTGTAATCTTCAAGTATGTTGGACACCTCATCTCGAGGTGCTCATATTCTTGAAAATGTCTATGGGGTTAGTCAGAGGCAAGTTCAAATATTACAAGCCTCATGTGTCTGTAACCACACCGGCAACTGTACCAATCAATCGTAACAGCAATGCTATACAAGGAGCTCTACGATTACTCTTATTAACCTGCATTTATCTTAACACTAGATTCCCACGCGGTTTTGCTTGCTCTTATGAAATTCCTGCTTCAATCCAGATCCAGGTCACAACCTATTTAAATAAACTTTTGCATTTATAATAAGTGACTTATCTTGTTGACAGCTGATGTTGAACTGAAATCCAACACTACCGAAGATTGGCCTTACTTAGAGAATGTCATAACCAAAGAGAGACCATTTATTATTCATGGGAATGGTCTTTCAAAACTGACACTTAACCATTTAGGAAACTATTTGGCTAAAGCCTGGTCTCTGAAGGAAGGATGTGCCATGTGCGCTGAGAAGAAGATTGAACTAAATGTAAATTCTCTTTTATCTTTTATTATCCCTTATTAAAAATCAATTGCTACTGCAATTGGTCAAGCCGTTTTTGAGTTTTAGCGAGTAAGTCTCGCTAAAACTCAATAACGGAAAAACCGATAGAAATCTTTAATACAGGGGTGGTTTATAAATGAGATAAGTTGCCTGGAAATTGTAAAATTCGGGAAAATTAATTAAATTAAATAATAAAATTATTGAAATTTGATTAACAACGAATGTGAGACAGCTAGTAAAGAAATATTTATCATTTATTTTGGTCTTATTCATAAAATTTCTCGGGAATAAGCGAAGTATCTGGTCCATAAATTTAGACATCTGATGTGTTTTCAGGAAGAAGCTTTGCCGAATGTCATGGTGGCTGTGTTCATAGAACAAGCTACACCCTTTTTTGAAGAGTTTCTAGAACAGATCTTTGATACAGACTATCCAAAATCAAAAATTCATCTGGTGCTGAGAAACAATGTTGAATTCCACGAGAAGAAGGTGGAAGAATTTTTCCTAACTCATTCGAAAGAGTATTCTTCTGCCAAACGCATAAAGCCTAATGACTTTATCACAGAAGCAGAAGCCAGGAAGATAGTAATGTAAGTTTAAAATAATAATATTTAAGATTTGTACCACAACTCCCAAATATTTTGAATAGCTAAAATTTGTATATTAATAGGCAGTTATCTACGGAACTAGGTAGATACTGATCTGAGATTATGAAAATTATTAAACTGTGAATTACCTGATTGTTTTTTATTTTGATACAAAGTTGTTTTTGTTTAACCACGGGATGCAGATAGAAATATAGTTCAGATTTTCATTTCAGTGTTCCTACAATGTTCTGCTGGGACTTTATTTTGCATTATATATAACTAGGATACCACAAAATTTGTGGTTACAATGATTACGTATTAAAAGTTTGGCGATTAAAAAATAAAAATTATTTTCAGGGAGCGGTGTCTAAGCAGTGATTGCGAGTATTTGTTCTCAATGGACAGCATGTCTCGTTTAGAAGCTTTCACCTTGCGCGATCTGTTATCTTCAGGCTACGATGTTGTAGCGCCAATGCTGGTACGTCCTGAGCAAGCGTGGTCCAACTTCTGGGGTGCTATCAACACGGCAGGCTTCTACGCCAGATCATCAGATTACATGGATATTGTGTATGAAGTCAATAAGTAAGTATACTTTATACTTATGTTTTATGAAATGATTTGCTTAAAAGTCCAGTTTGGCAACGGCAAAAGTAGTATCTTCGTCACTTCACAAAGACTTTAAAAAAAAAAAAAAAGGAAGAAATAAATCTCGAGTATTGCCGAATCTACTATTGAATAACAGGATTAAAATATAAATCAAGGTTTAAGGTAGGTTCGTCTGTGAAGCAAGTTGGTATGATGAAGTCTTTAAAGTTGAATTACTCTGCATGATAGGGCATAATATATAAGTCCAAATTGCGGTATGAAACCCTCTTGTCAAAGTTTGATCATGTAAATTATGTTTTATATTAGCAAAAGGCCAATTACTTTGCATACCTACCTGATTAAAGTGCCTAGTGTGTGTAAAATAATGTTTATGGTTTTAATTATAATTAAATTAATCTTAACGGTTAAAAATACCTAATTATCCAGTAAAATAGTAAAAAAAGGACTGATTTGATAATAAGTTTATGAATTCCTGTTTCCTTATTACTAATTAATAATACTCGGGTACCCAATCCAAGTAATGAGCTGATAAAACTGTTGTAACAAGTAACTTGTATGAATTTTGTAGCCATTATTACATTAATTGGCGAATCCTTACTTGAATTGGGCTCACTTACAAAATATAATAGAGAATCGGTTACAAAATAAAACATAATAATACCAATTTTATTATTACTATTGTACATAGGTACAGCTAACATTATCCTTATTATTTTAACTATGGGTATGGGTACTTATGTTGTGTAATAATAATCAACTAAAAATACATTTACACAACTAAACCAACTAAAAAGATGCACCAATGCAAATATTTGTTTGAAAATGAATTGTACTCGTTTATTATTATTTTTCAAAATAATCATAACAAGTTTTAAATAATCTTAAAAATATTTGCCGAATGGTTATTGAAATGTGACTGTTTTAACGATTTAAAGTTGATTGCAACTTTAAATCGATTCATTATTTAAAGTGAATCCTTCATTGGTACTGTTATTGTGTACCTAAATTAATCGAATGCAATGGAGAAGTCGGTTTTGAAGGAGCGTCGATCAATTGAGTACATGTTGTCTGCAGTGCATTCATACACGCCGGCGTCCATTTGAGTCGCTGGATCGATCTCGATCTTGGACTTCACGCGATCGGTGCCTATTGGCCACTCGTGGATCTGTTGAAAAGCCGATAATTATTTAGTATAAGTATACATAACTTTTTAGCTTTTATACGAAGCCATTCTCACGCGTAGATAAATCTGTTTCAAAATCTAAGATCTTTATAAAATTGCTTCGATTTAGAAACAATGAATAGTCGTCGCTATTATATTCCATTTCAATTAGAGACGATAGCACAGCGCGAACAGAACCTGTTGTAAATTAAATTAAATTGGGACGAATGAGTCAGATGTATTTGTTTATAGGAACATATTTGTTTATAGAAGTGTGGGTATTCAATTAACTGTGAAATAGTATCTTAGATATGAAAGCTGTTAAAAAGATCAACTTCATAAAACTACATAATGCGCTTTATTTGTAGACTGCTCATCTGCTGGGTGTCTAAGCTTTGTCATCCTTCGTCTTGCGGTTTTTGTGTCTCTATCAGTCAAATTTTATTTTAAAAGAGGCTGCGAATACCACGTCATTCAGACTGGCTGAATGACGTGGTATTCGCAGTCTCTGTTGCTCTGTCCAGAAAACTAAATCCTTTTTTTCACTATTGGGTTTATACTTACGTGCAAATAATGATGAGCGAATATTTCCACACCGTCTTTGAACCATGTTATGTGTGGTCGCGGCGACCCCTTGGCAATGCAGAGAAATGCTATTTTGTGTCCCAAAACATACTCAAGATCGAAATGCGACGCCAAAAGGATTTTAGCACCCTGGAACAGTTATTATATCTTTCCTTTAAAAATGAACACAAAAATGTCGTTATCTACGAATTTCACACAACATTTGTAATAAGTAACCTATTTAATAATCAAAAGAGCGTAGATGGTGCAGTAGCATAGCGTTGGTTCTATTGACGAGATGAGATACGAATACGAACTCGTACATATTTATATTATTAACACGCGAGTCTCCCCTGCTCCCAGACAATGATGAAATTGCACCAACGGAAAATATATGTACCTATTTAATGGTTCTGTAGGTATTTTAGTTGGGTAGTAAACATCCTCGTATGATTGCCTGGATCGTTTGCTACTGCTATCAAATTCTATCTGCACTCCAACGTGCCTTACCATGATTAAACAAAAAGTACGTAAGTAAAAACATGCAGTACTACCACAGCATCACAGTAATCTTTACAAATATTTTTTTTGTATGAGTACCGACCTAGTGTAAGTGCAAGTCCTATTAACGTTTTATTAACAACACATAAATGCCCAGCTTGCTTGCGCACGCAAATTGGCAGTACAATTTGACTTACTGCAAATTCAAAAGATGTAACATGGTACAGTTAAGGTAGGATTTGAAGTACGCGATCGAGACAGGACAGGCCCGGGATACGCTTTATATTCAATTGCACGGAGGACATCTGTAGCCCGACCAACACAGACGACAGACAGCATGCAAGCGACCGCTCCTAAACTTGTGTGTCCAAATCGGCGAAAGGCGAAACTGTCGCAGTCCTGTCTCGAGTCGTGTGTCGCGATCGCCTGTCTCTTACTTCAAACCCTACCTTAAGAATGCTTATTGCATTTCATCAGCGAATAAAGTTCAGGATGCGCATTGTGCGATTTGTGCGCTCCTTCCATTCGATATGAGAATAGGAGAATCGCGATCCATCCTTTGGCTATCGAGTTGTAAGCAATCTCAACTTCATGAAGTCTTGATGCAACACTTCATTTTTTTTAAAGGAACGAATCTAGTGTTTCTTTTCTAACGCTATGATTAGTATCCTTGATCCTAGAAACCTTGCGAAATAATAAATAAAATGCATCAAAACCCGCAACTAATAATGTCATTGTATTATTTTCAACCATATTGTAAACGAGTTCAGCTATACCTCTTTCTTTTTTCTTGATAGGTTTTAGTGAGTACGTAATCTTGGTCATTCAACCAGTATACCCTAAAACAATACCCTTTAAGAACTGTTCGTATTTTACTTATTTATAGTTAGTTGTGACAAGAGAATTGCCAAAATTTGATGTTACGGTGGTAGTGGACAGATACCGGTATAAAAAGATTGCCTATTCATTTGCACGAGTTAAAGTGAATAACATAAAAACATAACATTCAGGAAGGACCTTTTGGAGTTCATATAAAAACTGACCGCCTTTCTTACCACAAGCAAAAATGTTTGGATAAGTAGATGTTGATTATGAAGCTTTATTGCATTGTACTTACATAAAAAAGACGACTACTTACATCATTATTGTTGTAATACTGATCAGATTCCGGGTCTCGATATTTACCAGTGATGGGGAGTCCGATTTGTACCTAAAACAATTTAAATTTAATAATTAGCGTTGTTTGCATAATGACGCATTCGATAGTGTAATAAGAAAACGTGGTATGAATTAAGAGGTATGCCAGGATCGTAGCGTGTGGAAAGCCGAGTTCTCTGCCTACCCCTCCGGGAAGCAGGCATTATTTAAGTGTGGTCTTTGAATTGGACTAGTAGGTTTGTCAATTTAATCTACTTTGCGATAACCGTACAGTCAGTTTACATGCTGTTTTTTCGTCGATACTAAACTTTGATCACTCTAAACTCATTCTTATCACTATCTTATGCTATTAATAAACATGAAAATGTAACTTGCTAGTCGCTACGAGTATTTATCTATACTAATATTATAAAGAGGAAAGATTTGATTGTTTGTTTGTTTGCATCGAATAGGCTCCAAAACTACTGGACCAATTTGAAAAATTCTTTCACTATTAGAATCCTACATTATCCCTGATGAACATAGGCTATAGAATATTTTCAAAAACGTTAGGGATCCGTACAAAAACTTCGATAATGTAACCCAAGGTGTGAAAAAAAATCCAATAAAAATTCTTATATCGCGTACGCTGCGGAAATTGTTGACAAGAGCAAAGTAATGTTCTACATTTTTAAAGTGGATATCAATATCTACAAATAAATCAACAATACCATGTCTAACTATTAGGGATCCGTATGAAAACTTCGATAATGTAACCCAACGTGTGATAAAACATCCAAAAAAATATTTATATCGCGTATGCTGCGGAAATTATTGACAATAGAGCAAAGTAATGTACTACAGTTTTAAAGAGGCCATCAATATCTACAAATAAGTCAACAAAAAAAAAAAGTATGTATTCTATCAGTTATCTGGTTCCCATAGTACAGGCTTTGCTTAGTTTGGGGCTAGATGGCGTTGTGTGTAAGGTCCGCCAATATTTATTTATTTATTTATTAGGGATCCGTATGAAAACTTCGATAATGTAATCCAACGTGTGATAAAACATCCAAAAAAATATTTATATCGCGTATGCTGCGGAAATTATTGACAATAGAGCAAAGTAATGTACTACAGTTTTAAAGAGGCCATCAATATCTACAAATAAGTCAACAAAAAAAAAAGTATGTATTCTATCAGTTAGCTGGTTCCCATAGTACAGGCTTTGCTTAGTTTGGGGCTAGATGGCGTTGTGTGTAAGGTCCGCCAATATTTATTTATTTATTTATTAGGGATCCGTATGAAAACTTCGATAATGTAATCCAACGTGTGATAAAATTCCAAAAAAATCTTTATATCGCGTATGCTGCGGAAATTATTGACAATAGAGCAAAGTGATGTACTACAGTTTTAAAGAGGACATCAATATCTACAAATAAGTAACAATACCATTTGTCTAACTATTAGGGATCCGTATGAAAACTTCGATAATGTAACCCAACGTTACATTATCGATCTTTATATCGCGTATGCTGCGGAAATTATTGACAATAGAGCAAAGTGATGTTGATGTACAACAGTTTTAAAGAGGACATTAATATCTACAAATTAGTCAGCAATACCATATGTCTAACTATTAGGGATCCGTATGAAAACTTCGATAATGTATCCCAACGTGTGATAAAAAAATCCAAAAAAATCTTTATATCGCGTATGCTGCGGAAATTATTGACAATAGAGCAAAGTGATGTACTACAGTTTTAAAGAGGACATCAATATCTACAAATAAGTCAGCAATACCATAATTATGTCCAAATATTACAGTTATGTCACAATAACTACTTTTTCATGTTAAAATATGCAATAGTAACGCCGCCTGTACAAACTAGGCCACATTATTCGTACCTGGGTATTAATCCTTATCCAAAAAAATCACTTCATTTTCAAGGCCATATCAGTACCTGTAAATTACTTTTTTATTATACCATTCCCAAATTCCAAACCATTCAAAAGTTATGATGAATGTAATAATCTATAGGTACTAATATTATTATGAGGAAAGATGTTTTGTATATTTGGATGGAATAAATCCAAAACCTACTGGATAGATTTCAAAAAATCGTTCACCATTAGAATGCTACATTATCTGTGAGTAACATAAGCCATATTTATTGTTTGAAAAAAAAAAATAGGGATCCCTATTAAAACTTCGATAATGTAACCTGGGTAAAAAATACCCATAAAATCGTTATAATACGTTACTCCCGTGAGGAGCCGGGGCGGACTGTTAGTGTTTAAATAATTAAAAAAAAAAAACGATTTTTCATCAGAATTTACGAAGTTTAATATAATTATCGTAAGATTACGGTTCACCTCGGTATTCTGTCTTTCATCGAACTAAATAGTTATTTATAATTTTACCGAAGGGAATACATTATATTTACAAGTTACACGAGCGGCTTAGTTCGCGTGTATTCCAAATAAAAAGTAGCATAATATAATATGCTATTTCACGAACTAATACTATTCTAATGCTACGATCGTTTGAACAGTTACGGCTTGATTAAAACATAAAAACATAAACTTTCGCATTTATTATTATTTATAAACTGATAAATTGTAATCGTATTAGTCTGATACAACTCACCTTTGACTTTGTCCTGCTCCTAGTGCGGCCTCGTCGAGCTTCACATTCGAATAAAAACCAATAGAGTATAAGCAAACCCAGTATCACCCTGATCTTTATAATAAAAAGCATTTTCAATGTTTTTTTTTTTCAAGTTTGTATTGTGAAGATGCCTGGTGTTCCTGGTTTGCTCTTGCTTGGTGTTCGTATGCAACTGGTGGTGTCGCAGTCCTGTAGCGCCAATATCTCTCAATTGGCTAATGGCAGAGGTGCTCTGGCAGGGCCCTTGTCTCCCCTATATACCTACTGTATCTACCGCCATATCCTTTCGCATTTCGTTGCGACGATACTTCAATTGAAATTACATTCAAGCGTAAGGGCCTGTGCACACCACGATTTTAAAACGCGCCGTCGCCGTCGACGCGGTTTCGTAACGCGCTTTTATCCCACAGAGCAGTTTGTTGTCGTTTGTATCGATACATCCGCGCGTTAGCATCGCGTCTGTATCGATTCAAACACGTGTTTGAATTTATACAGGTGTACAAAGGTCTACAGGCCGCGTCTGACTCGCGTGTGTATCGTGTCTGTATTGCTACAAACGCGCGTCGACGGCTCGATTAAAAACGTGGTGTGCAAAGGCTCTAAGGGTCAATGCTTCAGACGCTTCTGGAAAGCAAGCTTACAAATGTAGGATATTTATATCGTTGCGTACATAAGTTAAATACTACTTGTGCATATTGATATTCTTGATGAACAGTTAGACATGAAAACTATTTGTTATTGATGGTTAAAGACCCATTTAAATTTTGAGAATGACCATGTTATTATCGTAACCAATAATAATCACCAGGGGATTTTCTTTTATTATCCTCAAGTACGCTGTTTATGACGTTTACGAGCTTCATTTAGCTCCTAAGACGTTTCAAAGTGATCCTCGTGATTTTTATGAAATAAATGCCATTTGAATTTGAAAAAAAAGACCAAAAAGGTGTAAATCTCTTTGGATAGAAGACGGCGAAAAAAAAACAAGATTCTAATTTTAAAATTTTTCTTTTACGACCTCATTGCTAACAAGCAAACATTTTAAATTATGATATTGTTATTATAATATTAGTAATATTTTTGTTTATTTTCAGGGGAATATGGAATGTGCCTTTCATCACCAACTGTTACCTACTGAAAATGTCTGTATTCAGGACGCCACTAGCCAAAGCTGTTACATACTCAAAGAAGGATCTCGATCCTGATATGGCTTTCTGTTCCAGTCTCAGGGAACTGGTATGTTATTCAAAATTCTGAGATGCAAGATTCCACCCAAAAAATACAATATTTTTTTAGTTTATCCATTACAAACAAAAATACATATTTTTCCTCTTTATAATATTAGCGTGATTATAGACATTGCACAATCAGATGAATTTACTTGTGATGTCTTGCTAGATGTTAATTTACGACACGAGAAAGTTGCAATGGTGGTGGTCGCGTGGAACAGGCTTAGCTTCGCCTAGGTCCTAAGTCGTTCCAAAGTAATCCTTGTGATTTGTGATTTTATTGAAATAAATACTTTATGACTTTGATTTTATTCTTGTTTTATCTCGTTTCAGGGTATTTTTATGCACGTCAACAACCAAAAAGACTTCGGCCATTTGGTGAACCCGGAATCTTTTGACATAAGCAGGACCAATCCTGATATGTACCAGTTGTTTGAAAATAAAATCGAATGGGAGGTGCGCTATCTCAATCCAGAGTACTTCGACAGTTTCGAAGATGGACACAAACCGTCTATGGTCAGTTTTCTACTTTCAAAACCTCTCTGTTGACTCGCATCGACCACACAGCCTATAGACTCCTCATGCAAGGGGAACACTACCTCACAACACATGCCTATATATTATACATATACATAGATATAAGACACTGAGCGCGATTCACGACGCGCTTCGCGGCGGGCTGTGACATAGAACCGGCCAATCAGAATGTATTTTTTACCGCGCTCCCTCTGATTCGCACACCTCAACGGTTTGACAGAATTGTTTGTTTGAAGAAATAAAGCCATTAAGCGTCTATTGGGCTATGTGCATGTGGTCAATGTTTGTCTCAGACTATTTGATAATGACGAAATCGATGTTCTAGCAGAAATGGAAGTCGATTTTTGCAATCAGAAGTTAAAAAAATAATAATAATACGTGTTTTCCTTTTGTCAGGAAAAACATTTTTGTGTGATGAACATAGATGTTTGTTTTGTTTCTGGGTTTTATAATATTGATATATTTATTTTCAAAAAAAAATATACGTCATAAATATAAAAAAATATTCTAACAACAGGCTTGTTCCCCTAGTACAAGTTTTTTTTAGGGCTACATAGCGCTTAGTAAAAAACGTTTTTATGTAATCTATACATATAATAAAACTGTAGAAGAGTTCAATTCTGTACATTGAATAAAAACAAAAAAAAATACTCCTAGGGCCTTTATACAAGTAACACAAGCAAAAAAAAAATATTTTGAAATTTTTGTCTGTCTGTCTGTCTGTTGTCCGACTTTCACGCAAAAACTACTGGACGGATCTTGATGAAACTTTTTTTGTTATGTAGCTATTAGTTCTCGGCAACATATAGGCTATTATTTATTTATAAGATTTGAATGCCAGATGTGAAACTATCTGTCCCCCAGCGAAGCGGGCACGGGTCAGCTAGTTAATTATATAATTACTTATATTTCAGCCTTGCCCTGATGTGTACTGGTTTCCACTGGTGTCCCAAAGATTCTGCGTAGAATGGATTGCTATAATGGAGGCCTTCGGACAATGGAGTGATGGCACTAACAATGTAAGTATTCAACAAGATATAACAACTTTTTATATAAACAATAGCTGTCCCAACAGACGTTGTCTTGTCAAAGT
Organism: Hydriomena furcata; assembly: GCA_912999785.1. NCBI lineage: Eukaryota > Metazoa > Arthropoda > Insecta > Lepidoptera > Geometridae > Hydriomena > Hydriomena furcata. The sequence continues at coordinate 12,075,468 of OU538821.1, forward strand.
TTAATAATCCCAAAAAAAAAACACTTTCAGTTTTTCTCGAACTTGACGCTGGATGTTGGAATTCGATATCATGAAATAGGATTACAACTGTAATCCCCAAGCATGGTAGACATCCTCTCATATCTTCATGCGCTCAGATTCTTCAATATAACTAAACGGGGTAGACAGCACGTCAAAAGATTGCATTTGGTACCTACATGCATTTGAGGCATATCCTAAATCTAAATTCCTACCCATTGGACCTACTTTTCGAGTTAAAATTTAAGTTATATTGGTTTTTTTCTTGGGTAAAATTCCTGTAATAACCGTGATAAATGATTTTATTAAGGACTAGCTGCCTCAACAAGCGCTGAACTGTCAAATTTCAATATTCCCATAGAAAAAACAATTTTACAGTTCTTCTCGATTTTTACAATTTCAAGACAACTTATCCCAATTTTTTGAAACAACTCCTGTATTAAAGCGTACAATACAAAAAAATATATTTAAATTGGTCAATAAATACCTCCTACCTACCTTTTGACTTAAGAATTTAATTTTTGTATTTTGTTTTTAAACGACTTCAAAAAAACAGTTTCTCAATTCGATATGTTCTTTTATCTGTGTTCGCGGATAATTTCGTCGTTTATAAAACGATTTTGATGATTCTTTTTTTTATTGGAAAGTAGATATTCCAAATGTGGTCTGGTCTCATGATAAAGAAACCAGGAAATCAAGGGGAATTTGCGAAAATCGTAGGTTTGTTAATTGTTTCATTAGGTATTTAATAGCACTACAATTTTTTATTTAGTCGATTTTGTTTCTTATTTTTTTAAATGTTATTATTAGTGTAAAATTAAAGTAACAACCGTGATTATTGTTTATATTTAGGATAAAAGATTGGAATCTGGGTATGAAGCGGTGCCAACCCGCGACATCCATATGACGCAGGTCGGCTTGGATCGCCACTGGCTGCACATCCTCAAGGAGTACGTTCGCCCCCTACAGGAAATGGTCTTCACTGGCTATTATCATAGTGTAAGTACTATTTACCATGTCAACTACACTGGAAGCTGTTCACACAACACAGCGCACCCTGGCCTACGGCGCGGTAGAAGATTTATAATTTGCGGAGATTACCGAGCATTGAAATGTATACGTTATTTCGATGGGATAACTATTAAATTCAATTGATAAATTTTAAATCCGCTGCCGTTCGGTCCTCCACTGTACGTCAGGCATTATAGGAAGTTGTCAATGGTACAAATACGTCAAATTACAATAGAATTTGCCGCTAAACACGTTTAGCGATTGTTGTGCAAGCCGGTCTAGGATGATGGAAACGGTGTCCATCTGATCTTTTGGTCATTTTTTTCAGCTCAGTAGGTAATACCTCTGCTTTCTGCGCTGTAGGTTGAGAGTCCGATCCCCACCCAGGATAAACATTTGTGTGATGAACATAGATGTTTCTGTGTCCGGGTGTTATATTGTATCTTAAGTAAAGTATTTACAACAGCAAAAAGTAGTATATTAAGTATTCTATTAGTTATCTAGTTCCCGTAGTACAGGCTTTGCCTAGTTTGGGGCTTGGTGGCGCTGTATGAAATGTTTACTAATATTTATTTAATTATTTATAAATCGCCTCGGAAGTTTTTCAATTTCAGATTCAAATTATACTTTTTTTTATGTATTTCTGTGCATATATTTTTACTCGCTGATGTTTTTTTTTTGCTAATGTATAGAGAATATAGTACAAAGTTGGTCCGATTAATTGTATTTATGTAGGACTAATTGTTTTTTCATAAAACTTTATTATGACAAATATGTTATTTGTTTTTAGCCGCCAAAGTCTGTGATGAACTTTGTTGTGCGCTACCGACCCGACGAGCAGCCATCTCTTCGTCCGCACCACGACTCTTCTACCTACACCATCAACCTCGCTCTCAACACTCCAAGTAATTATAACTATCATCATCATCTTCCTGCCTTATGCCACTTTAGTGGGCTTGGCACATGTGTGCATCTTCCATTTCCCTCTATCAGCGTCGTCTCATCACTCACTCCTTTCTTACCCATGTCATCTTTCACACAGTCCATTCATATTTTCTTTAGCCTACCTCTACATCTACATTCATTCCTAAAATTCTTCTTGTTACATTACTTTCTTCCCTCCTCATAACATGCCCGCCCATACTACGGTAACCTATTGCTTCTCATCGTTTCCGTCATTAACTATTAACTAATTATAACTATCTATAAATTATTTTAACATGTGTGCTTAAAACGACGAAGAAAATGGGTAAGAGATGTGAGAAGTGGGGAAGATTCTACCCTCTTCATCGGCTAGATTTATAGTTAATGAAATTAAAACATTTGTTTCAAAAGACACGGATTGAAAAATGTAATGAAATAGGATCCTGACTGTTATCCCCAAGTACGGTCACGCGGTTCTTAGACCCTTGAAAATGTCTAAAGGGGGCCACGTTTAGAGAACAGTGGAATACAGTAACACCCTACTTAAAACACTAGGTACCGCCTCGCTAACTTATTTAGACAAGTTTGTCATGAAATCAATCAATCAATCAAATGAATGAATCAATGAAGTTATTTTGAAACAGGCTTTAATCCCCTCGCTGCGCCTCCTTAGGGGTTGAATTTCGGGAAATACTTTTTTGAGCCGTACATTGATAGATAAATTAGTCAGTTAGTCCGACAGTAACGCAAGAGTTTTAAATATTTACGTAAGCTATTACCTCGCCGACGAAGCAATGCATTATATTCGAAAAACATAGGATTAACAAAAGGTTTGTTTTATTTTATTTTATGCCATTTTTAGAGTTCCGTACCCATAAGGGTAAAAACTGGACCCTATTTATTACTTACGTCTTTCCGTCTGCCTGTCACCAGACTGTATCACATGAACCGTGATAGCTAGACAGTTTAAATTTTCATTGATGATGTATTTCTGTTGCCGCTGTAACAACAAATACTAAAAATAATAAAACCAATATCTAAGTGGGACTCCCATACAACAAACGTGATATTTTTGCCGTTTTTATAGATAATGGTACGGAACCCTTCGTGCACGAGTTCGACTCGCACTTGGCCGATTTTTTTATTTTAACGCTTCCGACTGGTAGTGATCTGGATCAGTTGAGCCACCTATAGACTGTTTTGCATCGATTTTTAGATGGCTCAACTGGCTCTTGTGTATTTTGTAATATACCTGCGTGTCGCTCCTTATTATTTTAGTGAGGATCTAATTAAAATTCACGACAACGGGTCTTCACCCTGATGTTAGATCAAAGAGATCATGTTAAATCTTAGATCTCTGTTAGATGTAAGAAAACCATTTAATTTTGGTCTTTGATGCTTCATAGCTCTCGCAGCGGCCAACTGATGATAAAAAATGTATTCGTTTCAGTGGTTGACTACGAAGGGGGCGGTTGCCACTTCCTCAGGTACAACTGTTCGGTGAAAGACACCAAGCAAGGCTGGCTATTAATGCACCCTGGGCGCCTCACTCACTTCCACGAGGGACTCAAGGTCACAAAGGGCACCCGCTACATCATGATTTCTTTTGTAGATCCGTGAACGACACAACGACATCTTTAAAATACTATAAAATCTTGCCCATAAGATAGCTTCAACGTGTATGTTAAATATAAGTATAGATTCTAATTTTAAATTGTATGTAAGCTTAAGTATAACCGAACTCGATGATGATACTCTCGTGATGGAATTAATCTCAATGCATTTAACTAATAATTTAAAATAACTACCTTATATGTATAAACATATGAGTTAAAATAAAACTACTTCTAGCTATTCCTAATTTTAAACTTGATATTATGGTTATTAATGAGATTAAACAAAATAAATTAAAATTAACATTTGCAGATTTATATTAACTCGACTTCAATAAAACGGGGTTAATAACCAATTAAAAAATACATCAAACCAAAGATAATATACGTAAACTGCTAGAAACTGTTAATGTTAATGAATTATCAAATAATAATTACGAATCAATGTTTGTTTTATTTTGTTCTATCCTTTATTTTAATTTGCCCTTAAAAAAAGCGTTTTTAACCGCAGTCTAAGCTAACAAAACGGGGGAATATAATCGATCGCAGCGCTCGTAGTGGCCGAAAATAAGTGTGATACTACGCAGCCGGACCCACCGTGGTTAAGGGTTTATTTGAATGCAGTTACAAATCTATGGAATTGTACGAATTGTACTCCAAAAATCAGGAATTGTACTAGAAGGGGTCCCGAGATGTTTACGTTTGAAATGGGCCGGCCAGGAAGTAGTCTTAATTGTCGAGTGATCGTTCGTTAAGCGATATACAAGGTCCAGGAGACTTCGCAGAGTTTGTACGAAGTGTGATTGCTACAATCAATCCAAAAAACATCGAAAAAATATAGTTTTTCAGGTATATTTTGATCAATACTTTTCCGAAAATACAATGTCGTACCGATTTTTCGTCCATTTTGTTCAAAATGTCATATATTTTTATTTAAAAAAATTAATTATTTTCAAATCAAAATAAATTTCAAATACCGACCATTTTAAATTTATTTTGACGTTGTAACTTTGGAAGTTGCCCGAAAAATTGTAAAATTGTAAAAACTGATATTGCTTTTTTCTATGCAATTATTGTCTGTAGCGGGTGAGTTAGTAATACACTCGGTTCCAAAAATAACGGGTCAGTCACATAAACCCGAATATCTCCCGAACTACGTATGCCATCCTAATGAAACGAAGACTGTTCAATTGAGAATTTAATTATACAGATAAAAAATAAAATAAAACTTAGTTGCACCCACAATATTAATCTCTAAATTAAAAAAAAACGAAAGTAGTCATATTTTTCTTAAGATTACATTTTTTTGCTGTTTTTCATCACTTTCTTCATTTAATACTTTGTATTGCCTCCACGAGCTCTTCTGACAGCTTCCAGGCGATTAGGCATGCTGTACACCAAATTTCGGAGCCGGTGCTGAGGAATACCTTCCCATTCCTCCACCAGTGCTTGTTTGAGCTCGGGAAGCGTGATTGGTGGGGGGTTTCGACCTTTCACGCATCTCTGAAGCTCGTCCCAGGCGTGCTCGATGGGGTTTAAGTCCGGGCTTCGCGCTGGCCACTGCATGAGTTCGATACCGACCTCTTCAAGGTAGTCATGTACAATTCTGGCGGTATGGGGACGCGCATTATCATGCATTAATATGCCATGCCGGTCCATCCTGGCCATGAAAGGACCTACATGTTCATTGAGGATCTCTTCCACGTACCTCTCTGCATTTAGAGTTCCATTTTGAATGAATACCAGCTCGGTGCGGGCCTCAGCAGAAATCCCAGCCCAAACTTGTACGGAGCCTCCACCGTACGCCACTTTTTCCTCCACACACGCTTGATGGAAGCGCTCCCCTGGTCTTCTGTACACCAACTGCCTACCATCATGCTTATAAAGCATGAATTTAGACTCGTCCGTGAACATTACCCTAGACCAATCGTCTAGTGTCCAGTTTAGGTGCTCGCGCACGTATCTCTGTCTTGCAATTCGATGTCCCCGTTCCAGTTTGGGGCCATTTGCGGGCCTCAATGGTTTCAAATTTGCTTCAGCAAGACGTCTTCTTACTGTTTGAGCGCATAAATTGCCACCTCCAAAGCGAATAAAGTGAGTTTTTAGACCAACAGCAGTTTGAAAACGATTTCGGAGCATTGTAGCCACAAGTCGTCTGTCTTCCCTGGCCGTTGTGCATCTTGGTCTGCCATTTCCTGGTCTTCTAAGGTGTGATCCGGTCTCTTGGTAACGCTGGACTACCCGCTGAACAGTCGACAAAGATACACCAATGTTTCTGGCTGTTTCACGCTGGCTCCGCCCAAGTTTCAAAAAAGTTAGGATTCTGGTACATTCCTCTAGCGTGACTGCCATGCTTCACCTCACAGAATAATAATTATGCACGTGGAAGACGTTCACGATATTTTTTTTTTGTGACAGAATAGAAATGGAAAGCATCCATAATGACATGAAACAAAAATATTGTTTTTAAAAATAGTCATTTTTTTAAATTTTGTTTTCCTAATGAAGTTTTTTCATCAACCAGTTTAAATAATATGCTATTAGAAGCGCAACTAAAAAGTCTTTATTCTGTTTTTTATTTCATTGATCTAACTTTTACAGTTCTGGAGGTATTTCAATTTTTGTGACTGACCCGTAATTTTTGGAACCGAGTGTATGAATCTCCGAACATGTAATTTTAGTATTGACTGAGCAGTTCTAGTTCGAGTTTTATTTTTTTCAAAGAATATGTTTGAGGAAATTGTACAATCATAACTATATATAAAGAATATCTAGAAGTCCGTACAGACACTTTATGAAGTGAGAGGTATCTAGCCTTATAAAGCATCCTTGTTCTTTAATGATACATTTTTTGGCTTCTTCGAGAACAAGGAAACAATATTCAATATACTCTTTCGTGGAAGTGAAATTGGTGAAAGATTCAACTGCTGCTTCTATGAGGGCTGAAGATTGGTCTACCACCACTTCATTAGGTACAACCTTGGTAGCTTTCAGCCAACCACGGATGGTTTGCATGGTTTGCAGATTCTGATATCATTTGGCTTAAGGGTATAGAAGTTGTAGGTAATTTTAATACTGCTACGTAAAAAAAAGTATGTTTGGCGCTGTAGTTTTGATTGGTCGCATCAATACTCAAACACGAGTAGAGGTTTTGAGAAAACTTGAAAAATAAAAGTTTCCTAGTACTGTCCAATAATAAATATAAAATGGAGTGACGGAAAAATTTCGAATAATGTTGTTGAATGGGGGAGTGAATGACATTATCCATAGGGCCATTATAACTGTTTTATGGTAATACTTTGCGACAGAACCTTTAATGTTTTGTAAACACTTTAGGCTCGGAATATGTGGAGGTTCCTGAGTTTCATCTCCTGTTTAAAATGCTATTTCTTATAACAATTGGATAATCATTCTTCAATCTCGAAGATAGCTCTTCTTTTTTTGTAGATGTTAATTTATCTTTTTGTTCTGCATGGATCAATTGTTTATTTACATTTTGTTCACAGCATTTAAACAAGATTGAGGTCATTTTGTTCGTAATGTCTATATCAATTTTGCCTTTACATTGGCGACAATAACCCGCAGCAGAAATTTGTTTTGTGTCAGCTCTTATCAAATAGTTTTTAATAGCCCAAACACATGCACTTTGTGTATTCCTATAAATGAGTTCACTTACAATATTTGTCCTCTTACGAGGAGGTAAGTAACGTCGCAAGCGTGTCAATGTTCGTGGTCTCCTCATGTCTTTTCTCCTTCCTATGTGCGTATCGGGCTGTATGGAACTCCACACTTTCAGAGATGCAAAAAATTCACACTCACTGCTCGTGTTATTTTCACTGTATTAGTATTTTTACTGTATTTCACTCGGTGAATGTACAGCGTAACTTTAATTTCATCCATATTTTTTTCTCTAATCAATATTGGTCTATCAGACCATTGGAACTTTGGTATCGTTTTATATTTCTGGTAAGCACCGTCAGTTTTTTTCTTTCTTGCATATGAAGGTGTTATTCTTTTTAAATCATACACATCAAGATCAAAACAAAAAGTTTTGCATTGTCTTTGATCTCGATGTGTATCACCATCATCACCACTCGAATTTAAAATGATGTCCTTGGAATCAGATAAGACTGAAGCTGGAGAGCTATTTGTAATCGGAGAAAACGTTTTTGTGTTCTTCTAATCCTGCATAATTTCTTTTTGAGATAAATAAGGCCATTGGATACATTTTGGCACCTTTTTCTTCGGAGATAGTTATAAAAATGGGATCATTACACTTCAGGTTAGGTTTTTGTAATGATTCAGCATATTTTCTGAATAGTGCATTTTTATTTTAATGGTATTATTGGTTTTCGACCTCTAGTTTCCCTTTCTGTAATTAAAAACAATCTAATTCATAAACTCCCTAAAATGTGTAACCAACCTTTTTTTCCTACTATATTTTCAAATATATTCAAATATATTCAGATAATATATTCAAATAAAACACACTTTTTGAATTTTACTTACCCAATGGAGCAGACACATGGCGATGAACCTTGGTGCGTTGGCAAGATAAGCACGAACGTGACCATTGACAACAATATTTTCTGATCCCCGGCCAAACGTAATGCTGAGCAACTAATTTAGCTGTAGTTTTAGCGCCAGGATGGCTGAGACAATGAAGGCTATCAAAAATTTGCTTACGCAAAGCTTTTGTCACAAATGGCCCAGCAGATCCGGTACTAGTGTCGCAGTAAAGCTCACTGTTACAACCGGGTACTAAAATCTTCGAAAAACGAAGAGAAGTGGAACTATCTCTGAGTAAAAGAGATAGCTCTGAATCAGATGCTTGAGATTCAGCAAGAGCTTCAAGATCGACGGGGCTCTGCAGTTCTTCAATTCTAGATAGTGTGTCAGCTACAACGTTGTCCTTGCCGGATATGTGCTGAATGTCGCTTGTGAACTGGGAGATGAAGTCGAGATGTCTAAATTGACGAGGAGAACAGTTATTTTTCCGTTCACTAAATGCAAAACTTAACGGTTTATGATCCGTAAAGACTGTGAAAACTCTAGCCTCCAGCATGTGACGAAAATGTTTAATTCCCTCATATATAGCAAGTAACTCGCGATCAAATGGCGAATATTTTTGCTGCGTAGGTGTCAACTTTCGAGAGAAAAATGCAAGCGGTTGCTGTAAAGATGTAATGGATGTAAAGCCGACGACAATGGGCTCTCAGAAGGCCGCGCCGTACCATTGCTCAGCATCAGCTCGAACTCTTGCTTTGCTATTTTGAGCTTGTCAGGAGCTAATCTACGTGGTGAACATGAAATGGGTGGACCAGGTGTAGTGCGGATGTGATGAACGGTGTTATGGATGGTAATACGAGGTGTGCCAGCTGGTTTAGTAACCTCAGGGTATTGACCCAAAATGGCATGATATCGTGTGTTTCCAGAAGGGATCTTAACTGAATCTATGTCAGGTGCATTAGTGAGTAAAGCAGCTGTTGACAGAGATGTCAGATTAGCTACAATCCGTCCTATACGCTTATTGCGAACATCTACAATTAAGTTGTAGTGACTTAAAAAATCTACACCAATGATGGCTTTAGTGACATCTGCTACAATAAAGTTCCACGGAAAATTACGCCTAAGACCTAAATTCAAATTCAGTTGTAGAAAACCGTAAGTTTCGATGGTCGTTCCATTTGCAGCAGTCAATTGATAGGTGGTCTTGGTCCGTCGTTCACGTAGAGCTGATCGAGGGTAGACAGTAGACACAGACGTCGCTTCCAGTGTCGATCAGGAACTGAATTTTCGATGTGGTATCGGTGATGAAGAGGCGACCAGGTGAAGCGGGACAGTCGTCTGTCGCCTTTATCGACCGCCCTGGGCTTTTCCCGACTCGTAATCGCAGGGTTTGACGCAACGACTGGCATTGGCTCCATGTCTACTATGGTACCAGCATACAGGATATTTTCTATAGTTTGACTGAGATCGCGTTGACGAGCGTCTGCGTTGCTGAGATCCTGAATTATCACGGCCTCCAGAATGATCGCGTGCTCGTGATTGTCTGCTGAGTTGTGTGGTTAGATTCTTAACAGCGGCCTTTAGCTCAGCGATCTCGTTCTCCATTGCCTGTAGTGAACCAGGAACAGGAGCTGAAGATAGGGATACCTGGAGACTGGGTGTCACGATATCATGTAATCTATCCGCTAGATCCGCAGAGGCTTCCAGGGTACTAGTTGGTTGAGAGGCAATCAGCGTTTGCAGGTTACTAGGTAGACGACTACACCAAATGCTTCGGATGAAATCATCAGGGACCGCAGCTCCAGCTAGGCTTTGTAGGTGACGTAGGAATTGTGAGGGTTTTCTATTTCCCAGTTCTTCATGCATAAGTAGCTGCTGAATTTTTCGTTCTCGTGAAGCCGATAGTCGTTTTATTAGTTCCTCTTTAAGCTTCTCATACTTGTCAGTAGTTGGAGGAGAAGTTATAATATCCTTCACTTCCTTTGCGTATTGGGGGTCTAAATGGCTTGTCACATAATAAAATTTCGTTGTGTCTGTGGTAATTTTTGATATCGCAAATTGGCCTTCAACTTGGGCGAACCATATCTCAGGCTCTTCCGGCCAAAACGGTGGAACTCGTATTCCCACTTTACATATATCGCGTGCCTTGGACTTTCTTGTAGTACACGGCTGGTCTTTAATTGACCTGGCCGTCTCCACGGAGTCGTCACTATCACTCATCGTAGGGGTCACCAGTTGTAGGAACGGGGAGCTCACGACAATCAAAATATCACAGAAAACGATTGTATAAATGTATATTTTTCTAAGTAACCAAACCAACTTTTTCAATCCACTTCAATTGTTTTTCTACACTGACATTATAAATATTCTTTTCTGCTTTCCTAAGCCTAAAGAGTTTTTGTTACTAAGAGTTTTTATTTTGTATGAAAAAGTTTTTATTATATGTGGATCCCACAAATGCATAAAAGGTGCTAGAAATAATAACTTCATAGCAGTGTTCTAATCTTTTTACTATTAAACGGCCACTGTACAGACTATAGCTATTTATCAGATATAAGATCACGATTGAAACCTAATAAGTGCTTAATAATGCTTTTAGAATGAAAGCATTATTAACCTTAATAGGTTGTTTTTGACTGGCATAAAAATAATAAAGAAAAGGTGTAATCATGTGAAAATCTTATAATAATTAATAATGATAATAAATAGTACTTGTAAATGGTCATAATGTATTTAGTGCTGTAGTGTGCCAGATTAGCAAGACTTTCTTCAATACTAACAAGCATCTTGTAAGTCAGCTGTTGGCTTGGTTTAAAATCAACGTGGGTTTCATCATTCGTATCTTTTCGTTTCATCATTCGTTTTGAAAACGATTTTAAACTATGTTTGGGGACAATAATCGCATCGTTTCCGACACGATGGAACGACCGACATTACTTTGACAGAATTAACGTCGTAACTTTACTCTAACAACATTCAAATATTTTTATCGATACGAACATTTGAGTTTGACAACTGTGAAATGTCAATTATACGAACAATCCGACGTCGCCTTTGATGATGTTATCGTGTGCGTTGTCATTTTCCAATAATACAAGGTGTCTCAAAAGAAAGTTCACATTTAAATCTTTTTTTAAAAGAAAAGTCTTAGCTTTATTGAAAAAATGTTTATTATATATTGAAGTACAATGTTTGGGAATTTATTTTTTAAAAATACCATCGTCCAAATGTAAACCGTTGCGCTCTCGGCATTCATTTAGTCGGGCACTAAAATTGCCTATGACAGCTCGGCAGGTAGTCTCCGTGATGGCTGCCATTTCATGACGGATATTTTCTTTTAATTGTGCCAGGGAAGTCGGTTTATTAGCATAAACTTTTGATTTGACATAACCCCACAGAAAAAAATCCATAGGTGTTAAATCGGGACTTCCGTGGAGGCCAATTTATGTCACCTCGCCTGGAGATTAATTTGTTCGGAAAAATTTCTCGAACTCGAGGCAGAGATCTGTTGGACGTGTGTGAAGTTGCTCCATCCTGCTGGAACCATGTTCTTTGGTTGTAAGGAAAGTTTTGCAGTTGGGGCACGAAAAACTCGTCTAACATCTCCACATAACGCTCTGAATTCACTGTGAGCGTGCGTCCCCTTCCATCTTCAAAAAAGTAAGGGCCGATAATTCCTCGCGCCGACATCGCTGCCCATACGGTGACTTTGGGTGAATGTAGCGGTTTCTGATGTTTTTGTTTTGGATTGGTTGCACTCCAGTAACGACAATTTTGCTTGTTTACATGCCCATTCAGGTGAAAATGGGCTTCATCGGAAAACAAGATGTTGGTGAACGTTGGAAAGCGCTCAATCATCTGATTTACAAAGTCAAGCCTCTGACCAGCATCTTGAGGCATCTTCAGTTCTTGCACCAACTGAATTTTGTACTTACGTTTGATTTGCTATGAAGTAAAAAGATATATTAAATTTCCAGAAAACTCTGGGGATATTCAATTACAATTTTACCAGATTGGACAGTTTCCTGGCGTAAGAGGATGCATCGATTGCACACACATTCCCATCCAAAGCCCTGGAGGAAATTACGCAGAAGTTTTTCGAAACAGAAAGAAGTTTTTTCTTCATAAATACACAAATCGTATGTGGGCCTGGTCTGGAAATATATGATATTGTAGCTGATAGACCAGGTTCTGTTCATGACAACCGTATATTCCAGGCAAGTTCTTTAAAAAATAAACTAAATAAAGAAAATAAATCTATCAAGAAAAGTTTCACCAATCGTGTTTCTGTCTGTAATTTATCTAAATTATATCCTTAAGTTATCTCTGTCATAAAAAACAAAACTGTTCGTTTTGCGGTTCTTGAGAAAAAACGATTTAGCATTCATCAAAAACATTTATTACGTATCTTTAGTGGTAATAATATTTTTTTATTTTAACCGTTATAAGCATATGTAATGCGCATATAACTTATAGTCTTATACATTATCAGAAAACTAATAATACTTTTTTAATGACTGCTTATTATTTATTAACTTATTTCCCAATATGGCTATTTCTAATTTAAGTTTTTTAATTTCTAAATTTTGTTTTTCTTGTAAAACTGTTTCCTTGATCTCTGTTTCAACAATAGTTTTTTCTTTCTTAATGAGAATCTTTTCTCTTTCCACTCTCAATTTGTGCAGTTCTAAATCCTGCTCTATGTTCAAGTTGCACCGCTTAATCCGTGCTTTGACTTCACTGGAGAGTTTACTGATATTATTATTATCTAAAATAAAATAACACAATACTGAGAATAAACAATGAAGTATCTATTAGTAACCGGAAATCCCTGATGACCTTTTCTCTAATTTCATTGTAATGGTTACTGCTTGGTTGCCCAAATATTGTGAAAATGGCTTTAAGAAATATCGTCAGACAACTTACAAACAGTCCAAGCCAAGTTAAATAAAAGCTGTAAAAAGATCATCAAAACTTTGATACAAATGAACTAACCTGATAATGCTTTATTAGAATCTCTTTTCTTCTTGTTTAATAACGGCTTGTATGAACTTTGCAGAATATCTGCAAAATGTACAAAACCTAGTTATTGATTTATTATGATTTATTGTCTGCAGATGTTAAATAATATTAGATAAAACGTATATACCTTCGTCTTTGTTGTCTTTGTCCAAATCTTCAGAAGCTTGTAAATCGGGTCTTTAGTCGTTTCGCACCACACGCGATTCGAACCGCGGTGCGAAAAACCCAAGCACTGTTTCTGAATTGGGCCATTCGCACCGTAGTGGTTACGGCGGTGCGAATCGCCCAAGATTCTTTTGAAATGGGTCGTTTCGAAACACGGAAAAAAAACGATTCGATGCTCAATTCGTAAGTCCAATTTAGACATCTATTTAAGAATTTTTTAATTATTTGTACAGATAAGAATAGTATATAATAATAATACAGAAAAGTCCGCCAATATTTATTTATTATTTATTTATTTATATTTGCTCAACCATACAAGAGTTATTGACTGGTGATGTAACTGTCGGACATTGTTAGTTAGTTTAGTTTATTATAAGATACACCCATCTTATAATAAACTAAACTCTTAATTTTTCTAAGCAATGTCCGACACTTATATCACCAGTCAATAACTCTTGTATGGTTTTATGAATTCTTCGGTTCATTTCAATGGTTTCTGGTTTTCTTTTCGAAATTCGTATGTCACCTGATCTGCGTAATATTCCATAGTAAAAGTTGGCATCCTTTTGTATTCCATTTAGAAATTGTGCAATATTGGGTTTTTCTGGAATAATCTTTTTTATCTTTGCATTCCATGCCTCCACCATATTATTAGTTCTGTCACTTTCATTGAAGGTGTTCCACGACTTTGATAGTATACTATGTTCTAACCATGTGTTAACAAAATAGTCGTTAAATTTAGTAATTTCGGTACTATTGGGACTTTCTCCCATCACGTACAGCCACCCTTCATCCAACAATTCCGGAGGTAGATGTGACAATACTGTGCATAATTTAACATGGATTTTACCCAGTTTTGATTTCACTACTCCCAATTGCTTAGCCTTTCGCCATAAACTGCGGCTGTAGTGAAAATAACACCCAACTATTTTCACTTTTGGAAATAAATCTTTTATGGCCAAAATCGCAGTCACTTCAAAGTCCATTGAAATTTGCGTAGGTTTCCAATCTCTGACTCGGCTTTTAATAATTTGAAACAAAATTTTATAGGTAGCCCTTGTTTTGTCGGGGAGCAATGCATAAAGCACAGGAACTACATTGACATATTCTTCATTGCTGCCGATATCTGCATGAATTGTGTATACTTGACAGAAACACTTCGGGCAAATTTTAAATGTTCCGTCGATAAGAAATCTCGTCGATTCTTTCAAATATTTAACCATTTCTTTTTTTGTAAAAATAAGGATTCGCTTCTTTTTGTCTTTGTATTCTGCAAACAATAATTCTTCATACTTTTCTGGTACATTAAGATCACAGGCTTTATGGAAGTTAAGTTTTTTAGCGCCTTGCGACTTGTTTCTGATTTTATAAAGTTTTTTCTTGATATTATCAAATTGAGGTAATGGAGTCAATAAATCTATTCCTTTATTTACAAGATTTTGTACACATTCCTCATTAATTTGCGTTACTGGCTTATTAATGTTATTTTGCAGTGTTTCAGTACATAAATGCATCTGTTGGTCTATTTCCATCTCTGCATCTCCTCTAGGTGAATGGTTATGAGCAGTTTCGTGCAGTATTTTAAATGGATTTTGTTTCACTTTGAGTGTTGCATTACACTTACTAGAGTCTTTTTTGGTACACCTCCATAAATTAGAGCCGTCTTTGTTCGTCCTCTTCAATACATAGTTATAACCAGCACGGCATAGCATTTGCCCCCCTCTTTTGGTTTTTCGAAAGTCTATACTTGGTTGAATTAGGTCATTTGAATTTGACGAATGACCAATATGACCATACATTTTTACTTGAGTAAATGAACAAAATGATTTTTCTGTATTGAGTTTTCTTGGTAGATATTTAAAGATATAAGTCATAATAATGACAGCAAACTTCACATAATCGAAGCATTTCGAAAAGAAAATTATATTTTTCTAATAATCGCGGGCTGGTCAGCTAGTCTTGTAAAAGATCAAAGAGATTTTATGCTTTATTCGGAGACTAATCAAATAGGTTTTAATTTATTAAAAATTTAATTTATTTATTTAATTAGTTAGAATTGTGTTAGCATTTAGTTATTTGATATATTGATATTATTTCTTTTTAACCGACGAAATATGAGGTTATCTTGACATGTATTTATTTTTTTATGTATGATCATTTTACCTGTGATTTATTAAAAAAATTTCACCATCACAAATTTAATGACCTCAAATAAATATCGTAAGTTGTACTTACCATATAAACTTCAGAACACATCAAAAAGGTTTGGCCTATTCGCACCGCGGTGCGAAAGATCCGATTCGAAAGGGGGACTTGGCCTATTCGCACCGCGGTGCGAAAGAACCGATTCGAAAGGGGGACTTGGGTTTTATGCACCGCGGTTCGAATCGCGTGTGGTGCGAAAACAATAAAACAATTTTTATTTTAAAACTGACTTTTGACTAATGTAAAGGTAAAAACTGTTGTTGTTCCGAATAAAGTAAAATAAATAAAATAGGTACTTATAGGAAAGTCTCTTACCCAGTGCTTTGTCATCAATGTTAGAGTCAATGACTCCAGGTACTACTAGATTGATGTAAGGACAAATACTATCGACCACATTCAGTGTTGTACTAGCTTCTCCAACTCCACCTCCAGTCCGAATTAAACTGCACGACTCCACAGACAACTCCTTCTTGCGGTTACTTTTAATATTCTCCCAGCATCTTTTTAATTGTAAAGCTGTTCTCCTGACATTGTAGGCATTTTCAAGATCTTCCCACGCCGCCCGCTTCAGCTCAATGTTTTTAGCGTTCGACTGTTTGCTTTCGATGATAGGGCGTTCGCTTATTAAACTGATTAATAGTTCCTTTTCGGCTGATGAAAAAGATATCTTTTTCGCACTAAAATAAAGAAAACAATAAAAAGCACGCGTACTACCTATTGAGTAATAGAATTGTAGACAAAACAAGTAGACTTCATAGTGAAAGCAAAAATATTTACATGTTAGAGCTTTTAGCCAGAGATATTATTTCACCAGAATATTGCATTTTTCACTTCGATATGTACTTACAATAGAAAACCAATTATAATTATAAACCCAACAAATAGCAGCCATGACAAATTTTGTTTAAATTTGTTTGTATTTGATTGATAAGATGACGTACCATTGCTTAGAAGTTAGGCCCAAACCAACCACCAATCAGAACGTCGAATCCTTGTCTATGCGTCCACTGAGCTAGGGAATACTTAAGTGTTGTTCATGAAACGAATGTATGAACTTAACCAACCCTGTGAGAAATCGGAAACTTTGCAGTGAGAACACCTACACTTAGCTTAGTGTCGTTCATGAATACGAGCCTTAGGGTAAAAGTCTTTCCAAGCCTTTTTATTTTGCGATCATTAGTTCCGAATTCGAACTTTGTCTATGCTTTCGACAGACGATGATTCTCGAAAAAAACATTAACCATTTAACGAAGCACTGTTGTATTGTCGAAATTGTTTTGCGAAGTAAGAGCTCTCTTTAATGCGATTATCACGGGATGGGTTCCCGAGATAATCGCATTAAAAAGGGCTGTTGTACAAATACAGATTTTTTTGGCGTAGAGTCCTTTGCATCAAAAACCGTTTTTGATGACTGACACATAAAGTGTGACCAGACATTGCGCAGCAATGGAGCGCGGCAGCCACGCTATGTTTGGACGACAGCCGCGCACATGTCTGGTCACACTTTAACTATAATTTATAGGAATACTGGGAAGTAAGTTATAAATCAATTAGTACTTATCTACTTTTGGTGAATGCCAAGTTTTTCATTTTTAATCAAGATTTAAGACACCTATCCTAGTTGTGGTTGGTACTCCTACCCTGGATTCCCTACCCCTACCCAATATCTATTGACTGTGAGGATGAGTCCAAGTTTTCAATAGTTTCGGTTGTTTCTTGAGACTTGAAGTTTCTGAATATCTTCGAAGGATACCTATAATGCTTTCCAAAAGCAGGTTCTGCGTATTTTTTGAACCTTTTCATTTGTCGTTCTTCCTTTTCCCATTCACTCTTTTCTACGTAGGGAAATAGATATCTCAACCACTTAGGTACAAATTCGTCCATGTAGAAGAATCGCCTGCGCCAGACTTTGTGTGTGTCGCAATAACTAGCGCCAGAACCTCCGAGCCAAGGAGGCAATCTGAAAAATAAAAATTGAGTTATAGGCACTTGTCTCACTGCCGTTTGTTCTGACTGTTTGATCCCATTATAAGAGCAGTAACGCGGGAACATATTAAATTTTATCAAATATTTCTGAGAAATCCGTTCGTTATGAAAATATTGTTTCAATGTAACCTATAGATTTAACCTACCTCTGTATGTTTAAAGTGTACATGAATATATATTTACTTACAAGCTTAAATGTCTCAGAGCCCATCTATAGCCGTTCGTGTAGAAATAGGCCGACATCGGATTCATGTGGGGATGGGTGCTCGCGCTTGTTATTCCAGCAGCGAGTGCCACTATAGTTACACCGACTGTGTACCCGTCTAGCAGTACCACCAGCCCATCTTCCATGTTCTTCCTGTTAGGTAGGGCAACAGATATCGTGGACTCTGCAAAGAAGACAGGTCTTCGTCTTCGTCAGACTTATACGAACTTTTTTGGTAGGTTCAATATTATTGATCGAACGAGCAAGAACCTCAGAGATAATTATTCAATATTCTTCCTTTATGCAAAACTAGTTATTTTTCTAACCTGTATAATTTTTTACACAAATGGGAATCAATTTATGTTACTTACTATTACCTACTTATAAGTTTTTCTAGCTAGTGTATGACCTAGTGATTATGCCATTTATGTAATTGCATAGATATGGAATAAAATTGTTGCGAATAAAATTGTTTTAGTCTACATATTCTTGTTTCCGCGATTTAGATGTTTTTTTCATTAGAACATTATTATACTCGTCAGGTAGTACATAAACTTGTCTGGTTTTATAAGATTTCCTTAAGTTAGCATCTTTATTACAATTTTTAGATATGTCCAACCTTTTATTACCGCATTTGTTGGAAGGCGTAGGGTTACCTACTTGTAATATCCCAGTCAACTTTTAACTTGATTATCGAAAAAAGCTTTTTGTTTGACATCGCAGCAAAAATTATAGGGGTTGAACAGTTGTTAGTGTTCTGCCTTCCGTGAATGCCAAACAATGATTCGAAAGTCGAGTCGACAAAGACGATTAGAACGAGGGGTTCTAATCGTCTTTGTCGACTCGACTAGTACGTACGACACTCTAAGTACGTAACAATTTAAGAAGTATGTTTTTTTTTTAAAAGACACTCAGTTTTTAAGTTTTTGACGTTCTATTTTACCCCTCAATGTATTGTGTAAGATATAGTTTTAAATTTTTATCTTATCGTTTTGCTAAACTAAAATATTTCAATAAGGGTTAGTACCTATAAGTAGAAAATGAATTAAAATTACAGAAAAACTAGAGCATGTTTTCGTATCATGGTGCCTGAATATAATGAGTGTTCAGTTCTTGTTCGGAATACAAATTTTACGAGTCTAAATCGCATTCGTAGGTGGAATTTAATTTTTTCACACGAGAAAATAGTTGTTTATAATATATTGTGGAATAGGCATACCTATACATTGAAGTGACAGGGATTTTGCGTGTGAACAATCAGCATGTGAAGATAGTTTTTCAAAGATAACAGACCTGTGGTGGGTATGGCCAAGTCGATCCCAAGACGGGGCTTCCAGAAGAATGTTCCTGGAATGGCGCCCTGTATAAATTAACGATAGATTATTACATTTAGTTTTGATGGCTTTTGCCTGTAGTAATAAGTCACAATACAACTAAGTACCTACAGAGGCATTTCGCAAGGACGTTTTGTGGTGGCATGCAGTGATAATTCCAAGAATAAATTTAAATTGTTAGAATCTAGACTCTAGAAATAAAGACTGCATAAAATAATTTATGCAGCTGTTCTTCTATATAATAGCGCCATGGTGTTGCTTGTCCATGTATGGTATTTACTGCTAGTACACATATCTGAAATAAATAGCTTCTTAACATATAATAATGTAATTATTAAAAAGTAGCAATAGATACTTTATGTAGCACGTACCTACATTTGCAGTTGGTTGCAAACCTATTCTAGAGTAAATGCGAAGAGTAAAAGTATTATTTACCAGCTAAACCATCGTCATTGTTTAGCGAATGTACCTACCTAAATAAGTTATTGATTTTTGACCAGTCTCATTAAAATAAGAAGAATTTTAGTCACTTTCGTTTTCTAACGTGTCGGTTAGTTGAGATTCCGATATACATACATACGGTATTACTTGGTTACAAACAACTTTTTCAAGGTTTTGTTAAAAGGTCAGAGCAAACTCAACGTCAGAGCTTTACAGAAAATGTATTATTCATATCTGAGTAGTACCCATATCTGAATACAAAACGTATGCAAACATATAGTACGAACTTACATTTGCAATGGGAATAGCTATCATCAGTAAAACGGGCACGAACATTTTTGGCTCCATTGCGAATAGTAACTGCAAACTGTACACAGAAAAACGAATGCTCGATAACTGAACGCTTTATTACTCGTTCTTGTCACTTTGTTACCTACTTGTTATGATGACAATAAATTCCACATTGTGCAAGACAGCAAAGGATACAGCGAAACCGAAAACACTAATAAATTTCTGAAAAATCATCGAATAACAACTTGCGGGAAATCTATCTATTTAATATAATATTCTCGTCATAGTATATTATGTAACCAAACTCCTCCGAAACGGCTTGACCGTTTTTTATGAAATTTAACTTGAAATATATTAGCAAATTGCTAATTATATATTAGCAAATTCATTGAAACTGATGTACAGGTCAATTTGGCAGATATTTCATCATTGTTATTCTAAAAAGGAGCACTCACTTATAACACTTTCTTTATTCACATAGGTACTTGTAAATCGTACCAGTTCTGACGAGCATTTAATATTTCAAAGGATTTTTGCTATGTTGGTATAGTTACCTATACCAACATAAATTCTATAAATTTGTTACTAAGGTACCTACTTTAACTGCATTGAAAGCGTAGGTATAGGTGTAACATACCTACATTTTAGAGAATACCAATTTGATACTAACTATTAAAGAATCTATGTGCCCTAACTGCATCCAAAGCCTAATGGCCTAATGGCATTGAAAGCCATAACATGATAAACATAGTTTTTTACAAAAAAGTCCCCTTGATCTGATGATGGAGCTTTAATGTAGCGTAAGAACCCCTGAACTACACAACATAACCACTAACCACGTCGTGTTTGGGCTCGTTGGATTTGTCTATGATCTTTGTTGTCTGTATTCATGTGCATTCCTGACTCGTTGAAGCAAGACATGACCATAAAAGATTTATGGTCCTGTCTTGCTTTACACTCTGAGATTTATTTCCTTGTGTTTTTGGAGTAATGAAACTGTCAGTCTTCTCAATCCCTGCTCTCATTGCCTCCTTGGCTCGAGTAATCATCTGATTATTTATCGATGGAAAAGCCCTGCATGACTATTTGCTCTTCTGTTTTATCCACGAGCAGAGAATCTTGCTTAAGGGCTTCACAGACACTCAGCAGCTATAATGTCAGGATGTACATTATAGCATTATAGTATAACTCATTACATCTTTCCACAGAAATCGTCAGGGCGAGACACACGACAGCTTTATTATACATTTTTACATCTTCGTATCATAAGATACAGATCGATATGAAAACACACATTACATTTTTTCGATACATCTCAATACATTTCCGTATAATGGAATGAAGGGAAAGATACATTACATTACCTGTATGTGATACCTTAAGACGCTGCCAGTCGACGATTATTTTTGTTCGAAACGAAAAAAGAAATACTTGTGAACAAGCCACATCTCCTATTTTATAATGTATAGTATATGTGAATAAAGATGTACCCATCTTTAATCACTTCGATAAATAATCCTACCGACCGCTGCAATGACATACACACGTCCGCGCGTGGTCCGCCTTAGCTTTTCGAATAAATTAATGATATAAAATATGTATAATTACTTATCAAAAATCTATCCTAATAGAAATCTAGATCTACATATTACATATCTTTAACAATAAATCACAAGTTGATTTTAATAGTAGGTATATAAAATATTTCGATCATAAATTCTAAAACGTATCATTTTGAAATAATATTTTTATCGTGAAAAGTTTCTGCTATTATGTTTTCAGCTTAATAGAAATCTAGGTAGGAACCTGAAGTAATATACTTATAAAAATAGGAGATGTGGCTTGTTCAGAAGTATTACTTTTTTCGTTCTGAAAAAGAGCAATCGTCGACTGGCAGCCCCTTAAGATAATTTAAAGGGGGATACATCCCGGGATGTAATGCACATTAATATACATATTTATTCATATTCATTTATTTAGTGCTCCAGTTGGTTACAATGGTCATAAGGTATCACAGAGTTTCTCAATCTCAATCTATTAATCTAATAATTATTTTACTAAAGATAATCTAATAATTACCTACTAATCATAAAAATATATATAAATATAATATAAATCTTTGTTTATTAAGTATTTACCATAAATTCTTTCATATTATAAAAACATTTAGACACAAGGTTCTAAGATTATTCAAAAATATTGAGTTTTTTTCTATTGATTTTAATTTTGAAGGGAGCTTGTTATATTTTTGAATGGACATGTTCCAGTTCTGACTATCTGTAGTTTTGTGTAAGGAAGTGTGTATGAATTTATCTTTATTTCTTAAGTTGTGTTGTTTTGTGTGTGTCTATAGATTGTTTAAAAAACAGTTGGTTTGTTCTTACAAACTTACAAATTTCGTATATATAAATAGATGTTAATGTTAGGATATTTTGTTTTATAAAATAACTTCGGCAACTTTCTTTTTCTGTAATATTTACCATTATTCTAATACATTTATTTTGGAGAACAAATAATTTATTAGTCTCGGTACTATAATATACATTATAGCTGCCGTGTGTGAAGTCCTTTACTCATGATGTTTTTGGTTGTTGTGTATTGTTTAGCAATGGGGGAGATGAGTGGATGATTATTTAATCTAGAAATAAAAGCTGATCGTATAATACTGCCTCTAGTTGTATCCTGAGTAATGAAGGGGACATTTTCTATTTCTTTATCAGGTTTCCATAAAGGCTCATTTGCCATGAGCCATGACACAAATATTGTGTATCACTGAACACTACTGTTTTGTAATTTTCTGTACAAGCAAGGCGCTTTAGCCTTTTTAGTACTCCATTGACACGCTCAATTATATTCCTGGTTCTTGGTTGAGATACTTGTATGTACTTTATTGTAGCGGTTTTGTGATTCCGTTTGCGGATTAGGCAATGAAGTGTACATAAATTCGTTCGGCGCATATCCACTATCTCTGATTATTAAATTCCAGTTCCAGCTAGATCTCACTCTCATCACTTCCTCATGCATGCGCGTCGGTTTAAAAAAACAGAACTATAATAAAAACCATTTAAACGTTTTCGCATACTGCATTAACGTTAGTACGTGTTTAACCTTCCACAAACTTGCCAACAACGAAGACCGCTTACTTAGTTAACTACGTTCGAAAAAGACGGTTAAGTAGAAAAATTATAATCGACTCCGAGTATAGGTTAAATAGGTTAGATAGACGGTCGAGAAATATGGCCGATTAATATAAAATGAAGTTATTTCTTAGTATTGAAACAATATTTCGGGGAAAATTAATATCAAGATGCCATTTTTATGCACGACTAGCTACCTGCCCTGGCTTTGCATGTTAGTGCTAATGAAGATTATAGGCAAAATTCTAATACCTTAGCCCTAAGGTATAAAATAGTAGCTTTGATAAGTTTCAGATTTGAGGTTTAATGGCACTGTGTAAAATGTCCACTAAGTTTCATCTATTATTATTAAATTCATTATAAGTTTAGCTCAGTACCTACTGAACTAAACTTATGATGAAAAAAATAATGTTACCTAGTTGGTTGGTTTTATTAGATACGTATTGTTTAATCCCTCAAGGGCGTTATATTGGTAATGCATTATTGTGGTAGATAGAAAAAATACATGTTCTGACCTCATATTATAATGTGGGGCAAGATCAGGATGTTGATGATGATGATGTCATCATCATCATCAACATCCTGATCATCATGAACATCCTTATTTATTTAAATATATAAATATTATCAAAAACAGGAACATAATTAGTAGAGGCATTTTAAAACTATGCAGTAGGAACTTTTATTGCTTATAATTAAGTAAAATACTCTTATATTAAATAATGTTCAAAACTTTTGAAATAATTATTTTCTCTATTCGCATAATAATGAGATCACAATCAGATACAAACATAATCACTTGGCAAACTATTTAACATTCATTAGCCATACCAATTAGGTACTTAATCCTATAAAAATCAGTACAAAACTTAAATGTTTTTTTTTATAATTAGAAACTAATAAAGAGATCAGAACACAAAGTTACAATTATTTAACAATCAGCCTAGCAATAAAAACAATATGGTTACAAAAAAAAACATTATACCTACCAGTCTCTCGATTTCGTTAGTTTTGTTGTAATCAATTTAAATCGGTACCGATAGTTTCAAATAGTACCTAACTAATTGAAACTGATTTCAACAATCACTTTAATTAATAAATGATGGAGTTGTAAAAAATTTCATAGTATGACGGAATTAATCCCTTTGAAATAAGTTCTTTTAAGTCTTTCTTTTTGTTTGAACTTAGTTTTTGTTTTTGTGTGTATGCAGTTTTAAGTGTAATTTCAGTAATGGGTTTCATTTTCTTTCTTTTGTTTCTTACATCGACCTCTTTGTAAGCATTTTCTTCGTATTATGTTTTATAGTAAAAAGTAAATGAATTACCTTTTGTCATTTTCAGTTGTTTTATCTCGTTCCAGTTAACATTTTGCCCGTCTGTGTTGGTGTTAAAGTTATATCCCCAATCTTCCTGCAAGCCTTTTAAGTCCATAAAGAAATCAAACGTTAGTTCGTAAACGTGGATCGCTGGTCTACTTTCGCGTTTTTGATCAATGTTATGTATTGATCCGGGCTATAAATGGGGCCTGACCTCAAGTTCTTTTTACCTTCTCTCTCTATTAGGCTATGCACACTGTCCGCTTCGTTTTGAGTGTGTCCTCTTATAAGGAATTTATGGGTTATGCTGTTTATATTCAAATAATGCACAGCATACAGATATATATCGTGGCTATATATTTATTTTTGTTTTGCCCACAACAGTTATCAGAATAGAATACTACATTCTTGGGCTCAGTATTACCTTCCTCGCTTGATATACCTTTGAGATATTCCCAAACACATGTACCAATCTCAACAGCACCTCTTTTTGCATCTGACTCTGTCCAAAAATAGCAATGAACATTGTCGTACGCTTCTTTCTTGTCATTTTTATTAGTTAACTCTGTCAGTGTCAGATTATAACTATTTAATTTAGACTTGTAGTAGAACGCTGACGTGTCACCTCGAGGGCATTGTAACACCGCTTCTAAGTCATAAATGACGACTATATTATCTCTATCTATGTTTTTCCGGTCCGTCAGTTTTTCACATCTGCTTAGTTCCTTCTCTTTCAAATGCTTCTGATACTTTTCTTCCATTTCTTTTCTTTGATCTTCGTTAGAGGTAGAATAGGAGACACACAAGTCGCATTGGTCTTTTTTCGGTTGGAAAAAACTTAAATTGAATTCTGTGTTAAACAATTTATAATAAGCTATGTAGTTCCCTATTTCTCTATTGTTTTTAACTTGTTCTCTTTTGAAGTCATCGTACAAATCTTTGATTGTTTTACAACCGTCGATATATTCTCTGGTAGATGTAGCTCTACAATAATGTGAATCCATCCGTGGAATGGAATTTATATGCTTTCTGATATCGTCAAGCAACTCTGCACTAAGCTTCTTATGATTTCCGTGCTTGCCTCGAAAATCTTCAAGCATATAACCGCTGTCATTTATTTTATGTTGAACAGTGTGTATCATCCTGTTAGAAATGTCTAATGTACTTGTAAAAAACTTTTTACACACTCTTATTCTCTTATTGTTCACAGTTAGATAGTACGCTCTGTTTGGGTTTCGGGGTTTCTCAGTATTTGTATTTGTATTTTGGTTGTATATCGTCCATAGAAAACCTTACATACGCTCTTTGCATATTTAAATCTCCAGTTTCCCATAATTCATTAAACAAATCGTACCTATCATCTGTACTAATATTGTCTATGCATTTAAGTCTACATTTTTTTGTGCAGGGTATTTTAAGACAACGACCTACAAAGTTTTTACGTGTCTTAGACATTGAGACATAAGATTTCCCTTGGTTCCTCAATCGCTTCATCTTGTTTTGCTTCCAATTTTTGGGGTTTCGGACCCTTTTGCGACCTCTCTGAGGTGTCTCGATGTCGGATTCAGAATCTGAGCTTGGGGGTATTATAAGGTTCTTTCTTTTATGACCAGCAGCATTGGAAAACTTGTCTTCAAATTTGTAGGTCGGATCGACAACATCATCATCAATATCACTTTCATCAGTGTAAATAGGAGAAATTATGATAGATGGATTGACATTATCACGCCTTCGTGCTTCTGAACTTCTTCGACGGCCAGACTCGGGGGTGTTTTCTATGAAATCTTGTTCCTCTGAATCTGCACTTTGTGCATCAGTAGGCCTTACGTATCTTGTCTGTTCTGTATTATCATTATGTTGTATCTGTTGGTTAATTTGTATCGGGGATGACGAGCTGTCGGAGTCTGAAGACGATGAACTTGAGCTTGAAGAAGATGAGCTAGAAGTTGATGATGAGCTCGAGGAAGAATCAGATTTACGTACCGTGTTGTATACTAGAACTTCATTAGTATAATTCTGATGAACAACACTTTCGTTAGCGCTCGAAGCAGTGTCACTGTCATATTCAGGCACAAGACTAGCTGGAAAATAATGCCTTTTTTTGCCATTAGCTTCCTGTTCTAATTGTGTTTCATTGGAGTCAATTAGTGGCTGTGAGTCCTGCAATTAAAAATGTAAATGATTGTCAATAATAATGACTTTAAAAAGAACTATGTAAGTACTTCGATATTGTTGCAAAGCCTTTTGTTGCAGCAGTTTAATTCAAATTCTATAGACTCGCCGCTTGTTAGGGTTGATGGTTGTAAGTGTCTGTTTTTCTCAAGTTCCTGAAAATAGTAAATAATATATATAATGTTAAATACCATTAATATCTGAATTATTATATACATACCTACATAACTATTTAGGTATAGGTAAAAGTAATGCTGAAAAACTGTAGATAAGTACTTACTTTTGCATGCTCTGACTGTACTCGTATTAATGTATCGCTTTCATTTCTTTGAACTTTAGTATCAATCGGTGAGATGTTCTCAATATCTTCTTTTGTAACACAAACATCTTCTTCAGGTAACTACGAGTAAAATGACAAAATAGGATTAAATAAGTTTTCTTAGTAATGTAGCTCAATTTATCTAAAATATAAAATCAATATAAACATAGTTTTCTTTATAATAAAACACGTAAAATGTTAGGTAGGTACCGTAATATCCGAATCTATTAGATACGACATTTCCCGTGTTTCCATCTCCATGATGTCCAGGTTTTGCGATGAAGAAGAATCATTGACCAGCCCCAAAATCATTTTACTTCTCCAAGACATTTTTGAAAACCAATACCTATTTTAATGATAAATAAAAATAACTCAAAACACTTCATCAAGGTTTACTGGCATATTTATTGAAAAAGCATTAACACTAATTTTTACTCTATTGTAATTATTAAATTAAATACTAAACAGAATCATATTCAATAGCTACAATAAATTCGTATCATTTTTAAAAGAATACTGAAATAAATCTTTTTAATTCTCAGTGGTCTTTACATCTTTTAAAACGAAACTGAAATATAACCTGAATTGTGTTAACAAGATTTAAAACAAAAGTGTAATAAGTCTATAAAGTTCACTTAACTACTAAAATAAATACAATGCAAATCGTTACCTTTTTTAAGTAAAGCGAAGTATTGAGTTTTATTCCGCACAAAAACGTGTAACGCACCCATCACACCTGACACATTACTGATTGGCGTCGTTTTACCAGTATCAACCTGTCCGTCGCTCTTAGTAAAAAAGAGATGGACTGTTTTCTATTTCGCTCATTTGGCTCGGAATGAAACGTCTGTCGAACGTAACCTATTCTTTGCATGCAAGTAATGCGTTTTATGACAATAACTCCAAAAACCCATTTTTTGCGTTGTTTCACTTTTTTTTTAAACGAGCGATGTGTTAGATTTTTAATGTTATCTCTGATATAGATAAAATTAAATTCTGATTAAGTTAAGCTTAGATGTAAAGTTTTTTACTCGTAGGTACTAGTCCTTATTTATCTACCTACCTAATAAAATGCGTTAGAATTTTTTTAATGTAGATTTGGATAATTTATTACCTCTCTAGACGGAGAGGTTATTCATTGCTCTAATTATGATACTATAATCAAATCATATTTACATAAATTTACAAATTCATTCTGTTGGTATTTTTTCCGATGTTTTATTTTATTAGTAACCAATAAAATGTCCGGCGTTGTTGAATACTCCACTACTCTACCAATAATTTATTTATAATGGGGTGTCTGTTTGTGTAGCGCTGCGACGGAGGAAATCAGAAACTTCCAAAACGCGCCGTAGAAATATCATCGATCTGCCCCGCCTAAAAGTCTGCTTCAGACAACTTCACGCTAGTAGTGCCATCGTTTGCTCACTTCAAGGTGCCTACAAATGTATGAAACGTAGTATCTATACGATCTTAACGTTTAGTCACCCCCATTAACAAACTTGACACCGTTTGGCGGTATAAAGGTCACTAGTCAATAGAATCGAGAGAGGCAGTGACACGTTCGTTTGTCTTTGTCTGATATATTTTCATTTTATTCGGTTCATTACACGTTGGCGTCATCTCTGATCGTTTGTCTTATAACAGTGCGATAATAAAGCAAAACTAGTGATAAATCGAACATAATTATCTTTGTGTATTATTGTGAAGAAATGCGGTAAATTACAACCGTAAGTTTCGATGTTTACAGTGATGAAGCTCATGTTATCGTAAAACCTTAACTAACTCTTCAAAAGTTTGTTGTTTTGTTTAGCGGGATATTTTCAGTGAACAATATAATATAAACATTTGGTGTTAAGTTGTGCCTACACGGAGGCGCCGCAATTATTACATAAGCAGAAGAAATAAGGCAGCACCACGTTTCGCCACAGCAAACTACGTTATTCGAATCATTTGCCAGCGAGAAGCTCGCCATTAAATGTCCGTGGCCAATCTGTAAAGGCGGCGTCATTGAGTCGTATCGAGGCATCACCGAGACTGGCTGCTGGCGTGGAGTGTGGACGCGTTGGGGGCGGCGCCATCGGTGGCGGCGGCGGCGCTGGCGGTGGCGGCCGCCCAAGTTACGGGTATGAGGCACTCTCGGCCGCTAGCGACGGCAGCGACGGAGAGCCCGACGATGTACCAGAGTACGCCGCTTTCGAGATGGAACTATCGGCCGGTGGAGAGTCCGTCGACGGTCCCTCGTCCCGAGCATCAACCAAAGTGAATTTTCCTCCTGATGTTGAGCTAGAGCGGCGGCCTACCGCAACTGCCGTAGCCAGCGCGGTCTACCACCGCGGCCGTGGACGCTCCATGAGTGCATGGAGTGATATCAGTCGGTCCAGCATTCGCTTTGAGGAAAGGTCAGTCATAGCATTTTTACTAATCGTATACTAGGTTCGTATATCGTACATATACGAGTATACCCAGCTGAAGTACTGAATACCAGTCGTATTTCTGGGGTATCCAGCAAGATATCATTCAGGATAGGTAGGTTAGATAGATAGGTTCAGGATATCATACCGACAAAGTTTGCCACCAAGAATAAGATATATGTCATGTCATTCCCACAGTCTACAACAACTTATCAAAGAAAAGCTAAAATCAGCGAACCATTCGAATCATGTTGAAGTAAAACTTGACGCATTCTACGGCATTGAGTTAGATTTTGGCATGCGCATTTCGAGCCGCGTTTGTAAGCGGACAAGGTCTTTAGTCCAACTGTCGTGATTATGCACCCTAAATGATCTGATTTAAAACTATGACCTACTTCTAAGTTTCGGATTAATAATATAAACTAAACTTTTAGTCGCACAAGGGTCTGTAAATGATACCAATGATCACGATAGAACTAGGCTAAGATTTTCTTATTTAGTTGCACTAATTATAAGCTGACCATGAAAAACCTTGGTATTAATATCAGCGATTGCCGCAATGACCGTACCTTATTATTAGATCGATTAGATTTATTATTAGAATCAGAGACATTTCTAAGTTCAAACTCCATCTATACTAATATTATGAAGAGGAAAGATTTGATTATTTATTTGTTTGTTTGCATTGAATAGGCTCCGAAACTACTGGACAGATTTGAAAAATTATTTTACCATTAGAATCCTACATAATCCTTGATGAACATAGGAGGTAGAATTTTTTCAAAAAGTTAGGGATCCGTTGGAATACTTCGGTAATGTAACCCAACGTGTGAAAAAAATACATAAAAAAATCGTTATATCGTGTATTCTGCGGAAATTATTGACAATAGAGCAATTACAATTGTACAATTTTATAGAGGACATCAATATATACAAAAAACTTATACTGTTATGTACTTTTTTATGCTAAAATATGCAATAGTAATGCCGATACAAACTAGGCCACATTATTCGTACTTGAGTATTAACCCTTATCCAAATAAATGACTTCTTATTCAAGGCTATATCAGTACCTGTAAATTACTTTAAATTATACCATTCCCAAGTTCTGTACCATTCAGAAGTTCATCATGAGTGTAATAACAATCTATCTATTAATGAGGTAAAATTTGTATTTTTGTATTATTATGTGTACCGTATTATAGAAAAAACTAAAAAAACAATTTAGGAAAATTATTCACAAATTAAAAGCTACATTCTGCCGTCCGATCACCGGCCGTAAAAGGCCTTTAAGTAACATTTGATTTTGACACGGGTCTTTATGACGTACTCGTAATTACCTTTAATTTACTTTCCCGACGTTTCGGCTATGTTACAATAACCATGGTCGCGGTCATCATGTTCTGCTAACGGCCTTTTAGTGATCGGACGGCAGCATTATCAGAGAGTAACATAGGCTATATTTTATTAAAAAAATCAGAAGATTCAAATCAGAGATTCTCTCAAAACTTGCATTAATGTAACCTAAGGTATCAAAAATTTGCAGTTAGTACCCGTGCAAAGCCGGGCGGACTGCTAGTTATAAATATAAGTGCATTCGCTTCTTCGTTTATCAATCATAGTAGGTAAATATGAAACGTAAGGGAGAGCGCTTAAGGGTCATTTCATAATAAGCAGGAAAATGCTTGCGCACTTTAAGTTCATGCGCGCCTCTATGCATCGGATTTTACACTTTAAGGCAATACTCAAACAGTTATTTATTCAGTGGCATCGAAAAGTGCGCAATCATTTTCCCGTTTGGTCTGGATTGAACCTGATGGAGAATTATATCGTAGCAACTATTTGTCTTCGTCGTTGTCTTGACGCCAGTACTCGCCGCGTTGCGGTGCGCGCATGGGGATTAAAAGTGTTTGCTTAAACCTCATATTGTTATATTTTATTAGATTAATATATAGGTAGACTAGCTGACCTGGCGAACTTCGTACCGCCTATATATTAAGAGTTATTTGGTAATGTACCGACAGTAGAGCCACCTACCGGGTCCAATTGTATTATCAAACTATTCAGGTAGCCATACACGAAATATACATATACGAAATTTCAACCAAATCGGTCCAACCGTTTAGGAGGAGTAAGGTGACAAACACGTCGTTTCAAAGTTAAATCCCCAGTCCCTCCCAAGTAAAGAAGCTGGAATCTGGAGATCTACTCGCTAACCGAAAACGAAGTTTCGTGACAATATTCATTTCAAAGTCCTTCGACTATAGTTTGAACGATGAAACGACCGTGTAGGGTACGGAGTGATCGCTATAAATACCATAAAAAACAAAATATTTTTCTTTCTTTGCATACAAAACCAACTTCAATTTTCTACCAGTTGTTTTTTCCTGTTAACGAGTACGTACGAAAATCGCAAGTTCGACTCTAATTAAATGTTAGAAAAGTATCCTTCGATCCTTCACACTATATTAAATACGAATCAAACTATAAGCTGATTTTAGAACGACTTGACAACTATTGTTTTAATAAATTAAATATTTTAAATAAAAAATATATATGTTTCCGAGAAGAAGTAATCGATAAAAAATTGTTAATCACAAAAAAAAAACATTAATCGTTATTTCTGCTCATGGCAGACCAATATATTAAGGTGATACTTAGTTATTTTTGTATGGGCTGATTTGAACAAGACAGAAAGTGATAAAACCGCATTATCTTTAAAACCATCAAACTCAAACTTAAACTTCTAGATTTAGGTAGCTAGTATGATTTTCTAACGAATTATATAAAAAATAACTGTTTAGCTATTCATAGTTTCTAGAGAAAAAACTTAAATAGTGTTTTGGAAGAGTAATATAAATCTATCGAAAAAAGTTTCACCAATGTTATATTTGTCATAAAAAACAAAACTGTTTGTTTTGCGTTTATTAAGAAAAAAATATTCTACATTCATCAAAAAAATGTATACCTTGTCTTAACTATGGGTGCGGAGTTAGAGTGGTACATGAGGTACATGATACGGGGTGCGGAGAGGGTGGAGGACAGTATCACGGGACTAAAGCGGGTTGATATCCCATTTAGTCTTACGGACGGCGTGTAACGCGCGGCGGTATGACGCTGACAGCGGCGTTGCGGTTTTGCGATTTTTCCGCTCATTAGCCGTGATCTTGAACGAAAGTGATAACTTTTCTTTATAAAACAATAGTACAAAATAATCTGTTCTCTGCTATATTTATTGATGTACTCGTAACAGTTTTCTCTAACCCGCTTCGTTTGAAAAACTTAGTTATTTTTTTTTACATTTTATGATAAATAGTGCCATTATGGATTTAGGAGACGATATATTTTTCATTTATGGACGCAGCGGGTTCGTATTTTAAAATGAAGCCATACTTCAAAATTCTAGATTTTCACCATTTCAATTATTTTTTGCACATTATCACAACAGATTAACAATAATTTAACTCCATAAACACCGAAACTAAATGATTAAAACGTACATTATGGATGTCACAGTATTATTTGAATACTTGCATCACCTACTTATATTTTTATACAACGCAAAAATGCATCTGTGTAGTTATTTTTACTGCAAAGTAGTGCACATAAGCAGTATTAAGTTTTGGGGTCAACTAGATGACTCCCTTCGTGCACAACTGCAATGCCCTTACGTAGAGTCGGCGACCAAAAATAGACTATTGTGAGACGACACAGCACTTGAGACACAAGCACGTCATGTTTCCTCGCTTTCCATCTAAGTACCTAATACGTATGTATGTACATTATTATATTCCACTGCAGATTTCCTGGAGAAGAAAGAAAGAAAGAAAGAAAGAAAGCAAGCCATTATTTACTATTGCCATTCATTTTTGATACGCATCTGATTGAATAACTTATCACATTCTTCATGCATACCTACTCTCAACCGACGTGTTTGCATGAAGAATGTGATGGAGTGACTGCGAAGCAAAAGAGGTATGAAAGGATAGTAGCAAGTGTAGAATCGTCGTCTCTGCCAACTCCTACGTGAAAAAGGCGAGATTTTATCTACTTTTTCGTATAAATTAGCCTTAAACTGTATTGAAGGAATTTACTTTTATTCTTATCTGTACAAAGATCATAGCTACCTATATACCAGTAGGTACCTGGTAAAATCGCGGAGTACTGTTTTGCAAGACAAAGCGCTCGTTGACACTGCGCGATTGACGAGAAGCCCTGAAGAACTCAGGGTTCTCACAAACCTCTGACCAAACAGGCAGCCACCATTTCCTTTCACAGAATTTAAATTATGACTGACGGGGCCGAAGTTTTTCTGACGACAATGTAGGCGGCAGAATTATCGTACCCTCCGTATTATACTTATTTTGAGAACGAAGAGAAAGGTACTTTTTTCAAAGGCATAATAAAAACGTGATTTGCCAGATGTGAGACATGTATTTCCCTTGAGAGAGACTATTGTATTGAGATACTAGCTGTGACCGCGACTTCGTTCGCGCATGCTTAAATTCAAAT
Source organism: Hydriomena furcata (assembly GCA_912999785.1). Lineage (NCBI taxonomy): Eukaryota > Metazoa > Arthropoda > Insecta > Lepidoptera > Geometridae > Hydriomena > Hydriomena furcata. The sequence continues at coordinate 12,109,062 of OU538821.1, forward strand.
TCAAATCAAATTCATATCAAATTTTATTAGGATAAGTACAATATAAACATTTTACAGAGTTCGAGTATATAAATATTAGATAATATACCTATTTTGTACTTAAATATTATATTAAAGTATTTTTACTTAAAACAGAAATGGAATTTATAGAGAAACAAAACAAAGTTAATTTTAGGTGATACTTGAAATTTTTGCTGTTTGTTATTGTTTAGTCTACCCGGATAAGACATAAAAAACGATAAAACCGCATTATCTTGAAAACCATCAAACTTAAAAAGAAACCGTCTTTCATTTATGTAGCTAGTATGTATGATTATCTTACGAATTACGAGTAAAAACAAAATTAGTGTTTTAAAAATATTTTTTTTGGAAAATAAATCTATCGAGAAAAGATTCACCAATCGTGTTTCTGTCATAATTTATCTAGATTAAATCCTTACGTTAAGGTGCCTGTTAAATTTATGACAGCTCGCATTTTTTGTACTCGGTCGTATTCTGTGGCCGCACACTAAGAATAGTGCAAACGCACACATTGAAGCTACTTCACACTTCATTTACCAAGACTAAATAACTAGTCTTGATACTTGAAAATATTTGGTGCAATAGGTATGTCATATTTGTATAGGTAGGTATGTACTTAATAATTTTATAGGTTGCACTTGACAAAAAGAAAATAAATATAGAAAAAAATAATATATATTATAAGACAGGTTACAAATCGTAAAGTGCTACTACACAGTTACTAATATTTGACTGTGCAAAAAATATTTGTTAGGTACCTACTAATAAAATACATTATGACAAAACGGTAAGTATCGTTTTTTTACATCAAGCTCTTATTTAACTTGCAGTTTATGTATGTATGTTTGATAAGGTGGAATCTTGCAACTTAATTTTAAGCAGTTATCCCCAATCGATTGAGTTGAAATTTTGCATACATAATATGGTGACAGCGAGCTGATCTGATGATGGAGTCAGGAGCTGTTCAACGGAACTCTTCACTAAATAGTCGAATTGAGGCAAAACTTTGCATACCTATCAATCTCAATGACAATGTAAAATTATGGTACCAGAGAGCTGGTCTGATGATGGAGGTCGGATGTAGCCATCGGAACTCCTCAACTACACAACATAACCACGTCGCGTTTGGGCTCGTTATTTTTATCTTGACGAGAACTAGAGCACTAGAATTTACAAAAGCTTGATTTAAAAAATATATTTTTAATAAAAAAACTTATTGTCATCTAAAATCGATGACGGCACCGTCAACGTTTCGAGTACCACTCACAGAAAGTTTTGAAAGTGAAATACTGATAAAATATGTATTTTGCTTTTGAATTGTGTGCGAGCTATGATCTCGAAGATCCATAGACCGCGCGTAGCGAGGATCAACAAGTTCTGGAATTAAACAGTTATTGTAAAACTTTACTAAATAACCCTCCATAATATTTTCTTTCCAGAAAAATTAAATATGAATTTGTAAAAAGAGATGACCAGCTCTTTTTAAAAATTCATATTTTCCATTGTATTTGTACTAAATGACATCACAAACCTGCAATACTTTTTAAGACCTATCCAAAGACATGGAGAGTATGCGAGAAAAAAAAAACATCTGAAAATATGTATTTATTTCTACCACATTGTCGGCGTGACTAATGTATATTCATGCCAAATTACAGCTTTCTAGTACTAAGAGTATCTGAGCTAAGCTGCGGACGAATGGACGAAAATGGCAAAACTATAAGGGTTTTTTGTAAACTACGAAACACTAAAGAGCACTTTCAGTATTTAGAATTAAACAATTTTTCAGGACACTTTATTTTTTTAAATATTTAATTATTTGCATCATGTACTTAAACTTAAGTATATGCCATCAAAAACAACTTGTAAAAATAAAAATAAAAAGCCAATTCTCGCAACGCAACTCAGTTTCTTTTTTTGTCTTTTTTTTGTTGGAACTATGCTCGTGTGTAGTAAACTTAACTTGTGAGATATTGTATAAGTAGCCTAAGATGACCAGAGATAATCTGTCGATGTCAGTCTCTCTTCCCTGTTCACTTGTTACGGCTGGTCGTGTTCTATATCTCTACAATAAAGAATCCATATATATATCACCCAGATCGTGTATAATTTAACCAAAAACCCATCAGTTCTTCTATCGTAAAAAGTTGTGAGATTTCAATGTCTGTCTGTCTGTCTAAAAAATGGCCTGAACTGCTTCGAGAAAAGGATGGTACGACTGTGCCGCTTTTTTGCTTGACTTGGCGGGGGCACTACCGTGCCCCCAGATAAACCTTGCTTTGATAATAACAAATACCGACCTTTTTAGAAGGTTCAACATTTTTGGTTCAATGCGTATCGTATCATTCGTCAGTCATTCATCAGTCGTCAAAATTGATTAATGCTAGATTTGTTGCACACCAGCACTCGGAGTCTTTTTATAGTTTTGAGGATGTTTTTTAATTAAAAATAGCCTATTTATAAGCTAGAGGTATATTTACATCGACAGCAAATTTCAATTTCATCCGTTTAGTCGTTTAGGTCTGATTGAGGTACAAACATCCAAACATACTTAACATCCGCACAAACTTTTAGATTTATAATATTAAAGGTAGATAAATAATAATTATAAATTATATTCATAATTTGAAATTTATGTAATTTTTCTAAATCCAATTATAGATAAAGTATCATTTTTTTCCATCCATGTATAAAAAAACACGCTTGGTAATATAGGGTAGATCGGGTCAAAATGAATACAGGTAATGATCATGGTACCTTAGAACTTTCATTTCAAAACAGAAATGTATCAAATCAACATTTATATTTATTTAATAGGACTAATTAGGGACACTTAAAAAACCACAGCAAAAGACGTTGTCCAGAAAGTATTATCACTAAAATGGAAATAGGCCGGGCACATCCAAAGATTACAAAATGAGAGGTGATCTAAAACAATTATGAATTGGGACCCAATACATAAAAAACGAAGAAGAGGAAGGCCTGCTATGCGATGGGATGATGACATCGTGAAAGTAGCAGGCAAAACATGGAGCAGAGCCGCTAGAGATCGGGAAAAATGGATAGAGCTGGAGGAGGCTTTTACCGCTGAAAGCGGTCCTTACACATAATTTTATATACCTATGCATAGATACATATTTAAGTTAATTTTATATTGTGCAAGGAAGGAAATAAAAGCTTTTATTATTTATTATTAATTAGGGACACAACCAGGTTCACATTTTCCTGAAATTTAATATTTTTATTAAAATAACAATCAAATACGAAACATCGGCTTATTTCGATTTTGCTCCGACGTATGCAAAAAGGTAAAACCGTATACTATTATCATATTGTTTCGAAACCAAACTCGATGAAACGAATCTTCTACAAAAAAAATCATCCAACTCTTTCAACAAATCATGCATTGTACCTAACCTTCATCTGTGTGGCTTGCACTAAATTCTTCAAGGCAATATATTATACAAATGTTATCATTAGTTTTGCATGTCCAGTATTTTACCCCGGTATACCATTATGTAAGACCTCCTCTAAATTCGAAGAAAAATGTGACGTGGACGTGCTTCCCCGAGCGCGTCTGAGCGCTAACTGACGTGCCGACTTGAGGTGAATGTGAGTTTTGTATGGAAAAAATGTATGGAGAAGTTTTATTGCATTTTATATTGTTCATAAATGAAAAAGTAAATTATTTGAAAACAAGATAATGCCACGCGGTATAGAGAAATATAAAATCTACAATTTCGTATTATTTTCAAATAAAAATATGCTGTGGGTCTAAAGATATTGGTACCTAACCAGACCCCATTTTTCGACATTTTCAGCGGTTCTTGCGACGGTAAAAACGTATTTTTTTGAAAATATTGTATAGAACTGGCCAGTTTTTATTATCTACTATTAAAGATGAATATATTATCAGTAATTTTGTATCATTATATCCTCACAATTGTGATTCCTGGTTTTTAAATCGGTACCTGAAAATCATTGAAATACGTGTGTGGGTGTGAGCCGGGCCTTAACTCTGTCATAAAAAAACTAAACTGTATGTTTTGCGGTTATTGAGAAAAAACGATACTGCATTCATTAAAAAGTATTACCTACGTCAAGTACAGACTACACACGCACAGGCGTATGTGTGAGTTTGTAATATAAGACCATGAATTACAGAATTTCTTCATAAACAATATTACTTGTTTTATCATATGTGTCAGTGAGTATAGACAGGCTTTGCGCACTGCTTACACGTGACAAAGCTACATAAAGCTGGCCATGAGAGAAACAGGACTTTCGTAGATCTACACCAACACGACTCATAGTCTGTCCCTGGGCTTTATTAATCGTCATGCAAAAACTCACACTTATTGGGAACTGCACACGTTTAAATCTAAATGGATAGTTATTTGGGATGAGCGGTATTCGTGGAATGAAAACACGCTCTCCTGCACCATATCCAGTCATTATTTGTGCCTCTATCACGTTCCGTTGGAGCGATATAACTTTTAAACGTGTGCCATTACACAATTTTGGTGGACTCAAATTTCTCAGTAAAATTATAGGCACTCCAACTTTTAATTTGATTACATGTGCTGGAAGACCAGGTGCAGACAAAGAATTTAAAAACTCAACTGGATACGTCGTAGCTTTTCTTGGTCGACAACACTGTTAATGGCAGTGTACTCAACTTGTGACCCCCCAACTCACTCCATAATAATATTATTTATTTCTATCACTTCTTGATTTCGAGGTGATAAAATTGCTCTCTCACAAAGCCAAGAATCTTCCTGAGTTGTGATATTAGTAAGATTTCCATAAACCGATAATATGAGTCGTTCAAGTGAAGTTACAATCTCGCATAAATCGTCTCGCAGTGTGATCAGCCCTTCTTCATTGGGATATCTACCGTCACCTATTTTTAAAAGCAAATCGGAAAATTCTTCAGCATTTTGGTTTCCTCCTCTGCGCACTCTCATATTAACTGTGACTCATATTAACTCATATTAGTAATATAAGGCCAAAGTGTTGAACTCTTGAGACACGCATTTATTTCGTCAGTTCGGGTCCCCCGTGGTACTACTGGTAGAGTCTGCCTAAAATCACCACAAAACAAAACTGTAATTCCACCCATGGCCCGATCACTTTGGCGAATGTCCCTTAGCATCCTGTCTACAGCCTCAACTGCCTTGCGATGTGCCATTGTACACTCATCCCATACAATTTAAATGACAGTCACGTAGAACTCTCGCTTTGTCACTATTTCGAGACACACCACAAACAGGTTGTTCTGATAATTCCAGTTGTAAGGGAATTTTAAACATCGTGTGTGCAGTTTTACCACCAGGCAAAAGTGTAGCCGCTATCCCAGAGGATGCAACAGCAAGTGCTATTTTACCACCGTGTCGTAATTGTGCGAGAATAACTTTTGTGAGAAAAGTTTTCCCAGTGCCGCCAGGTGCATCCAGGAAAATCATTTCACCCAAAGAATGATCGGTACTGTTGCAAATACGATGGAAAATACTCCTTTGTTCGTCTGTTAGAGCCGGAATACAATCGCGAAGAGTATGTAAAAGCTCCGTAGAATCGTAATTACTTTCAGCTGAGTACTCCCGATTACCACGCTCTTCGTTGAAAATGGGTTCGGGTAACCCATAATAAGATAAAGAATTTCCACCAATAGACAAAACCATGTCTTGGATTTCATTTAAACAGCGATTATAAATATTTTCCCGTTGCTGGTCATTCAATTCGCTGATAGAAATATTTCGATGCATATCGCGAATGTGATCTTCGGCTAAGTTGTTCAGGTATTTTTGCCACAATTGGGCAGCATCTGAAAGAGAGCAGAATACCCACAACACTGAGAACAAATGCCGCAAACGACGTGGACTATCACTGACGCATGCGTCATTGAGAGCGTCATCCCAATGTTGGTCATCATCGAGCAGATGTCGTGCTCGGCAAGCAGCTTGAAACGTTGGGTGTTGCGTTTCATCGACTTTTTTCAAAACTTCGAATGAAGTAGGCCCTCGGACAGTGTGCAGTAACAATCGCAGGTAATAACACTCGGCATTGCTTGGGTGCACTGTATATACACTTCCGAGGACGTGTTCTTTAAAAACTCCTAGAACACCCTCTACTGGAGTGCCTCTTTTTCGACGGTTAAACCTTCCTTGTTGTTTGTCGTATGTAAAGTACGCTGGCACTTCATCGTAGAGCAAAGTTTTGACAAAATCATCAATCTGACATAGCTGAAAGAATGCCAATAAAGTGGTCTATCGAGGATTTTCCAATCGCTCCATAACATTTTCAGGGTCAAAATATATTCGCTGGCCTTCTTCCAGGTGTACAGCGAGATGCATCACAGGTGGGCGTCTTTCGTTGATAGTGAAACTGAGTATACGCCATACAGCTTCGGATGAACTTATGTAGCGGCCAGACTGAAATCTTGTAACTGCGTCCCGTTCATTTCGTAAAGCAATTGTAGCTTGATCGCTTCCTTTATTTACATACTTACAAATATATTTGATAGACTCCACACTGTTGCACATTTCGACATTTATGTGGGCATTAAATGTTTTGGATAAAACAGGAGAGTATGGTACTACCCATCTATTATCAACCATCATCAGCTGTTGGCCACGTAGTCGAATTTCTGCAGCAAATCCTCCTTGTTGCTGCGAACGTCGGCGGTACGTGGGGTAGCCATTCTCGCCTGTTATAGTTTGTTGAATCATGGCTTTTGGGTACCGTTTCGAACAATGACCGTTCTGCATGCACGGAGAGTTGGTATTTAATGCACCGCATGGGCCATGAACCATGTGCTTTTTTATAATATTGTGCAATATCAGGTCTTCAGCTGGGTTCGGAAATTCAGCACTTATTATGTTATCGACATCGTTAGGTCGTATTTTGTCAACCATCCATAATAATATGTGGGCATGGGGGAGTCCGCGCTTTTGCCATTCGACACTATACATGAAACATAAAGCATCACCAAACAATTTCTCTTTTGTCAGAAGATCGATCATTAACTTTAGTTTTAAATGAAACACTCTTGCTATAATGTCGTGACGATCATATGAAGCTTGTCCAGAAAGTAACTCTCTACTGATTTCTTCCCATTTAGGATTAGTTGTGAAAGTTACGAATAAATCAGGACGTCCGTATTTCCTTACGTAACAAAATGCGTCCTGCGTTCGTTCATGCATGTAGCGCGGACTTCCAGTAAAAGAAGACGGCAAAATCACTAAGCGCCCTAAGTTCTCAGTATTATTATCGTGTTGCATCGCATCTCTTAAATCCACGTAATGCGCGCGTAGCTGTCGTTGGTTGGTACGCAGTACGCACATATACCAAACGCTCCGTTTCAATTTTAGCATACATGTTTACTATGAATTGGCTAAATAGACCACGGAAACGCTGCAAATACTCAAAACGGTTAATTCGAACCTGCAACAGGTAAGAATAAAACTGAAGAGAAGACATTTTTTTGTTATAGTTTGGTTGGCGAGTAACAGGATTAACTTGGTGCAGTGAAAAATTGTACCCGTCTTCACCTCGACAAAATATGAGTGGGTATTGAAGAGCATCGTAGGCGCGGTGTGTTTCGGCAATCCGTTGCAAACGGTCTTCACGTGTGCGTAGCATTATGTCTCGTTTGTCACATTGTTGATCAACCAGAACTACTGCAACTTCGTTGGCTGTCGGAGCGTTATGCCGGCCGCGATGTTCCGTAGGAGGACGCCTATCAGCACTAATTACAAACTTATAATTCGTACTTTGCCCAGGTGGAATTGTATCTAATGCAGATTTGAAACTGGTAACGTAAGGATTTACTTCGTGTAACATACTTTGCAATTGCGAAACTACAGTAGAGTTTAAATTTGGAAAATGTTGGTTTCTTATACTTACTTGGTCATTATAATCTGAAATGAAATAAATTTGAAGAAACTTTGGGTCATCATCAGCCAAAAGAGATCCAATCAAATGGTATACTTGGCCTTGTACCTTAAAAGTGGGCATGAAATGACCTTCTGATAATTGCTTGGCTCCAAAAGAAGTCATTTGGAATGCGCTGTTATACTGGCGAATGTGTGCCAGGAAATGATTCGAATTCTGATGATCTCCATTCAATAATGACCTCAGGAGTTCCGGAGGATCCTCAAACACGTTCATGTGAATTTATCCACCAGAACAGCACAGCCCAATTGACTCCTTTGGCCACTTTAATGCGTTACAGGAATTGCAGCACACATCCATATGACCTACATTTGCATAAGCGGCATAGTCAATCGAAGGTGAATAAGAAAATCCACTTCTTAATTTATTCGCCCAGATCAGTGATTCATTAGATACGGCTTGATTCAATACGTCTTCTTCTTCAGAGGAAATCGACATTCTATTCAGTGAATGACGGATGCGATCATGGAATAAGCGAGCTTCACGTTGAGTTTCCGTCTCTGATTGACGTATATCGTCAACTCTTTCTCTTTCCACAGACAAAAAATCGTCACGATCTTGAACTATCTGTTGATAGTGGTCTCTTGCCAATTCTAAGCGTCTTAGGTGTTCTTCTTCATTTTCAGTGACCCTATTTCTAGCATGTCGGTTTCGATCTTGTGATAATCTTTCTTCGCGCTGAGTGAAAGTCTCGGACTCGCGAGACGTAGCGTGATGTTCTCGGTCAGCTGTAAGACGTTTTTCGTGTTGAGTGAAAGTGTCGGACTCGCGAGACGTAGCGTGATGTTCTCGGTCAGCTGTTAGACGTTCTTCGCGCTGAGTGAAAGTCTCGGACTCGCGAGACGTAGTAGCGTGATGTTCTCGGTCAGCTGTAAGACGTTCTTCGCGCTGAGTGAAAGTCTCGGACTCGCGAGACGTAGCGTGATGTTCTCGGTCAGCTGTAAGACGTTCTTCGCGCTGAGTAAAAGTCTCCGACTCGCGAGACAAAACATGACGCTCACGGTCGGCATTAAGACGTGCTTCACGCTGATTTACTGTCTCTGAGGTGCGAGAAAAAGCGATTCGGTCTCGATCAGCAGCTAATCTTTCTTCTCTTTGTGTAGCCGTTTCTAAAGACAAAGATTCGGCATACTGCTCTCGCCTTGTAGCTAATCGTAAATCATGTTCTTCCTGAGTTTCTTGAGACCTAACCTGCCTCATTCGTTTGGAGCCTCTTGAATACTGAGAAAGACTTGTTTTTTTACGCCTAGGCATTATGTATATTGCCACAAACACAACTTTTATGACTCACGATAATTATATATTATTGGTAATGATTACTAAATTTTCCTTTTTATCAATCAACATTACAGCACGGACTTTTGACTTAATATGAAGTTTAAGACATTAGTTGTAATTTGACATTTTACCGATAGATTGAACACCAAATAATAAAAACAGAAATGTCGTTTCATTCTAGACAAAGAAACATAAATTATTGTTTATTGTTTATAAACCAATAAAATTACGCAATTTTAGTCTTTTAATTTTTTTATGAAAAAATCAATGAAAAAATCAGAGAGAAAATGTAAATGAAAGTATTTTTGAAGATAAAAGGTAAAAATTCATGTCACATGTGCTATCTGCTGATTTTTTTTATGAACTTATGTAATAATTCCTAAAAAAAACCTTTGCTTTCGTTTGTCGACAGCAAATGCACATCATGTTGACCAACTTTGCCTAAATATCTCATATAGCTTTGCCTAAATATATTACACAGACCCAGATCGCTAAAGTTCCACATCTGGTAACCCGATCTTTCGAAATTATAGCCTATAAGTTGCCGAGGACTAATAGCTACATAACAAAAAAAGTTTCATCAAAATACGTCCAGTAATTTTTGCGTAAAAGTCGCACAACAGACAGACAGACAGACAGACAGACAGACAAAAATTTTAAAATGTTTTTTTTTGGCTTGTGTTACTTGTATGAAGACCCCTAGGAGTATTTTTTTTCGTTTTTATTCAATGTATATATGTATAGATTATTCAATGTACAGAATTGAACTCTTCTACTGCTTTATACGACGATAAATAAACAGGTACCTTTTTATCTATACATATATATAGATAAAAAGGTACCTGTTTATTTATCGTCGTATACCTGTATAAAATGTCTTTTAAAATGGATCTAATCAAACAAACGGCGTTTAGTAGTTTAAAATTATATTATACTAGCGACCCGCCCCGGCTTCGCACGGGTAGCATGTTATTATACATATAAACCTTCCTCTTGAATCACTCTATCTATTAAAAAAACCGCATCAAAATCCGTTGTGTAGTTTTAAAGATATAAGCAAACATACATATATACATACATACATACAGACGCGGGAAGCGGAAAGTCAAATTCAAATTCAAATTCAAAAATCATTTATTTCAATAAAATCACAAGGATCACTTTGAAACGTCTTAGGAACTAGGTGAAGCTACGCCGATTCCACGCGACCAAGCCTAGAAGAATCAGGCAACAAACACGGCTTGGGGTCTACCTTTTTTTTATGCTATTCCTTAATGCTATGTAGAGCTCCAGTGTGGTGCCAATCGAACAAGGTGAAGGCTCAAAAAAGAATAATAATTAAAAGTACCTACTACTCAAGTACGTACAACAATAAAAAAAATAACTAAAGAGCTTCAGCACAAATTCAAAAAGCAACACACGCTACACTTGATTTAGAATTAAAACTTACAGATAAAATAACTATTTGCTTAAAAATAATTAAAGTAGACAAATGTTACACAAAATAAAATTAAGTACCTAAATTAATATTTACCTGTCGAGTGGCAGAGCGACATCAGGCCACGAGGATTTATCATTTATATAATCATCTACAGTATAATACGCTTTGTTTATAAGATTATTCTTTATGTAGGCTTTAAATCTTCTAACGGGAAGTTTTGTTGCGTTTTCAGGAAGTTTATTATAAAATAGTATACAATTCCCCATAAACGACCCCTTCACTTTTTCTAATCTAAATTTGGGTATGTACAATTTGTTCTTATTTCTTGTTTAATACTATGTACATCACTTTTTTTTCTTAAAGAAAGCCATATTCTTATGAGTATACAGTAAGTTTTCATATATATATTGTGAGATTACTGTGAGAATGTTAATTTCTTTAAATTTTTTGTCTCAAAGAGTCCCGGGACTTCATTTTATAAATGGCACGTACTGCCCGTTTTTGTTAAACAAAAATAACTTGAATGTCTGCTGCCTTACCCCAGAGAAGAATTCCATACGACATTACACTATGGAAGTAACTAAAATAAACTAGCCTAGCTGTGGCTTCATCGGCCAGCCGCCTAATCGTGCGGACTGCATAAGCAGTGGAACTAAGTTTACCAGCAAGTGTTTCAATATGAGGTCCCCATTGTAAGTTTGCATCAATATTGAGACCTAAAAAAGTAGTCGAATTAACAAGCGTAAGAGCCTCTTCATTTATTTCAATGTTAGTCGGAGTATGCCGTACACTAGGCAAAGAGAATTTAATGCATTTTGTTTTCTTAGAATTAAGCAATAGGTTGTTTACAGTGAACCAATTAAAGACTAGCGACAGTGACGCATTTATGTCATCGAAGTTAACTTTAGACTTTAAAAATAAGCGACGTATCATCAGCAAATAGGACTATGTCACAAATGTCTTTTACATAGAATGGGAGGTCATTAATGTAAACTAAGAATAAAAATGGACCTAAAATCGAGCCCTGTGGAACTCCCATTTCAATAATTGACCCAGAAGATCGTTCGCCACCAATATCAACTTTCTGGACTCTATTGGACAAGTAAGATTGTAAGAGGTGAATTGCTTGGTTATGGATGCCATAGTGTTGTAACTTTGCGATTAGAGTTGCGTGACTCACGCAGTCAAACGCTTTCGACAAATCGCAAAACACACCGATCGCATCTTGCGATTTCTCAAAGGCCTCATATATGTGCTCTAAGAGCAAAGTACCGGCATCGGTTGTTGATCGACCCTTTGTAAATCCAAATTGATGACAATGAAGTAGCCCATTAAGATTGAAGTGAGATAATAACTGAGTAAGAAAAACTTTTTCAAAAATTTTACTTAGAGCAGGCAATACTGATATTGGTCTATAATTAGAGGGATCTTTCTCGTTTTCCGACTTGTACAAAGGAATGAGTTTACTATGCTTCATGAGATCAGGAAAAATTCCCTCGTCAACACACCTATTAAAAACGTGGGCTAAACATGGAGCAATATCAATGATAATAATAATAGTACCTAATACCTTTGTAGATATACCCCATAGATCTTCAGTATTTTTGATATTCAGAGATCTAAAAGTTTTCACAATATTATCAGCATTAATGTATCTAAAGCTGAACTCATTTTCACATTTGGCAATACTAGATTCTAAGAGAACGGACGCCGCAGAAGCTGAGGAGTTTAGTGACTGGGTAACAATTCTAGGTATACTAGAGAAAAAACTATCAAATGCATCCGCCACTTCTTTTCTTTTAGTTAATAGCTTATCATTAATATTTAAATTTATCTGTTTATTACGGGGTTTAGATTTTCCCGTTTCATTATTAATTAGCTTCCAAGTTGCTTTAATTTTATTAGAGGACTTTTCAATTTTATATCTTAAATACAATGATTTAGCCGCACGACACACTTCTTTGAAAATTTTGGAATAATTCTTAACATGTAGGGTCGTGCAGCCGTGACTCCCTAATTGCATAAAGTTCGTATAATTTATTTCTACTTCTATAAATACCAGGTGTAGCCCAGTCAGTAAACCCGACCTTACATCTAGTTTTGCTCGTTTGTAACTTAAAAATTTCACTGTGCTCTCTAGTTATTAAATTAGACAAATTGGTAAACTGGTCATTTGGGTCATCTATGCATGGTATGAGAGGCATTTTGAGTTCAATATTACCCTGAAACTTTCTAATACGACACTCAGTGATGGGACGGTAAGTGAACTCCTCAGGTTTATTTAATAAATTACAAGAAGATAAGACACTATGCCCGAAATGATCAGAACTAAAATGTTTGATCACTGATTTATTAATTGGTTCACAACTACAATAAACATTGTCTAGACAGGTGGCTGTGGTAAGTGTCACTCTTGTCGGTTCCATAAATAGATGGTACAAATTAAAACTCTTAAATAAATTAATCAATCTTTCAGATAAAGGATGGATCGGAATATCTACATTAAAATCTCCGCAAACTATTAACGTTTTATTAGATGCAAACATTTTTAACAAAACTTCTTCCATAGTGGATTCATATATAGCAAAGTCTGAATCGGGGGGACGGTACACACTCACGACGATATGCCGCTCCAGTTCAACACACGACAGCTCAATAGACCTCTCAATCGTAAGATTTACAATATCTTTACGTTCCTTGCACTTAATGTTATTTCTCGCAATAATTAAAGAGCCGCCTCTGATGGCATTCTTACGTTTAAATGAGCTAACAATATTATAATTTTCATAAAAAGGAAATGATTCAAATTCTAATATCCAATGTACATTAAATAGAATTAAAAACAGCTCTGATTCTAATATTTTGCTGGGGAGGCCTTGTATATTTTGGTGAACTACATGTAAAGTGCCTTGCTTTCCCATTGTCGGAGAAGTCAGTTTAAATTATGGTCAACTGGACCTACTACTCGTATGCCCTGATTAGTAATACTACTAACTGCAGGCTCGTCAGAAATCTGTGTTATAATTGCTATAACAGGATCAAAAATATTAAATGCTAACAAGCAATAACTGATTTGCTATGTCTACTACAGTACAATGTACCTCTTGTCAATGCAAGACTACTAATAAAATTATTAGTCTCAAAATACAAAACGAAAGTGACTTTGCTTTATACTATGTAGTGATACTTATAACACAATAAATGATTAACTTATACTCGTCTAATAAAAACATAAATAAGTAATTTTCTCGCAGGGCTATAAAGTGATTTCATCGACTAGAACAGACTTCGAACTAGACAACAATGATAGTTCAATGATTGCTCTAAACCAGCGGTTCCCAAACTTTTTTCCTTCGTAGACCACTTGCGATGTTCTTCGATTTTCGGTAGACCTCCTACCTTAATCCTACTCATCTACCCCCCCCTGCAAATTTTTGCAATAAATTTTAAAATTTGAACCTAACTTACACCGTTCATGGAAAGCGCCTAATATGTAAAGCCAGGTCAAAAATTTTGTTCATTACTTTCGAAAGCAGGCAAATTTTCGTATATTATTCACAACTTGTGAACCCCCATTTTTTTTCTCGCCAACGTTGAGCTCCTTTACCACTTTGGGAATCACTGTTCTAAATTCATAACCGTGCGTGCACTCACGACATTGGTAGAGAAATTTCCGTAGGTTCATCACTCGGAGGGAGTTCTTACCGCCAAATAAAGTGCGAATAAATTTTATTATACAGGATGTAGTAAGACTACTTCTGAAAACTGTAAATGGGCTGTCAGACCATGCATGACGCTGTGTGTAAAGGTCCGCCAATATTTATTTATTTATTTATTACTAGCGACCCGCCCCGGCTTCGCACGGGTTTAATACATATAAACCTTCCTCCTGAATCACTCTATCTATTAAAAAAACCGCATCAAAATTCATTGTGTAGTTTTAAAGATATAAGCAAACATACATACATACAGACGCGGGAAGCGGAAAGCGACTTTGCTTTATACTATGTAGTGATTACCAAAAAACAAAACGTGGCGCATTTTTCAACTTCATACTTTTCCAAAATAAAAGGTTGCCTTAAGGCGCTCCCAGTCGACAATTATTTAAATCTTGGGTCGAACGGGGAAGCACTCCACGGAGAAAGAGTGAATCTGTTTCTTTTGTTCGTTTCTTGAGCGTGAAAATAATTAGCTCTTACTCTCGTGACTTGTGTGTTGGTTATACACAGATATTTGAAAAATAATTATTGATCTCATTTTAAAATGATGCTGGACGTAACCGCGTTACACTAGCTAAGTTTATATATAAGGTAATTTTTTTTTTTAAATGTTAAAGAAACCAAAACTTTTCTTTTATTGTTTGGACCTTTTGTTAGCCTGATAAAACATTTACCAGATGAAGTGGAACCTATAACAAATCATTATTTCCTTGGCTATTATCACACATTATATTATAGAGATTATTATTATTATTATTATTATAGAGTGAGTACTTAGTGCTCGCAAAAAAAAAACCTCAGCAAGAGTAACATAAAAATAATAAAATAATTGCACCAACACTTTCTGAATTTTTTACTCCGAAAGAGTGCACTTCGCTGAGCAGTTAGATCTATTAAATTCTTCAGTTCCACCTCATGAAACGACTCATCCCACAATCTGAGAGTAGAACTTTGGATAAACCCTTGTTGTGCAAACTATTTCTTTTTTAGGCTTTACTAAAATAATTAATTTATAATCATCTATAATATAAAGATGAATCGCTGAATGTGTTGCTAAGCGCAAATATCGATAGCAGCTGAACCGATTTCGCTAATTATTTTTTTGTTGTATTCGTTATTATCAGGAGAAAGTTCTTATAAAAAAAAATATATGACAGGACAACGTCTGTCGGGACATTGTTGGTCATTTTAGTTTGTCGTTCTATAAATTAGCTTCCAGTTCATTTTAACGATTTTTTACGATAGGCATTCCTATTCAAAAGTACTATCATCATGATTACGCTAGCCAAGTGAACGTCAAGTTTTGACTAGCTTCCACTTACTAAACGGTCTCTAATTTGTTAAAGGTTAGATATCCAAAGTGTATTGGATAATACATTTTGTTCTCTACCTGAAGGGATCGCGCACGATGAAGATAATGTAAATTTATGAACTTCGTTATGATACTATTATGAAATAATTCGTAAATTTTTGATGTTTTGTGGTGATTTAAACTTTTCTTTCTAGAAAAACTACTAATCCGATATCGCCGAAAGCACATTAGCAAGCACATTAACTATGAACCTAAATATGTTAGGTGAACTTTTGCCCAAGGTCGAGTAGTAAGACAAATGCAGGGATGACGAGGTGCCCATTATAGTTACTTATTTCGATTCAGGCGGCAACTGAGAGGTCAATTAACGTGGCATATTTTATTAATATTTATGTTATGAGTATGTGCGCGAGTGTGATAATGGCTGCTCTGAGACCCTGGTAAAGCACAATTCAACAGAACTGGGTGTGTTTGTTCAACACGTCGTCGTCAAAAGCATAGAAGATAGTTAAATGTTGATAAACAATAATATTGTTTCAAGAAGTAAAAATAAACCGAGATGAGGCAGAATTTAGTATTATATTTGAAGGTCACTAATGGAAAACATTAAGTTCGCTTGTGCAAACAATATAAAAATACAATTTAGTTCCAAAATAAATATGTGCCATTCCGACGATTAACTTTACGTTAATCATACTTTACTTACTTAAAAAGTAAACCGTTAATAGACTTCGGATTTTCGTATAAAGGCCCATTTAGACGGGGAGAGTTTCTCGTCTCGAAGATACGATTATCGAAGGAATATAAAACATTTTTTTCGTCTAAACAATCGCTCTCCTCGCTCGTTGCCTTGGGCGACAATTGCCTTGCAATGGAATATTATTATGTCCGTGTAAACAGAATTTCAAAGCAATAATCGTATTTCGAGATTTTATGCTAGTTGCTTCCATGAGTGCAGTGCGCGAGGGTGTTTTAATTATATCTGCTCTTCTAAGGCAAGAATTAATTAAACGGAAAAAGAAAAAAAGGTGTTGGGTTAAAAAATGGATAACGAGAAGAAATGATTTGCGAGCATCTAACACGTTGTGCCTTGAATTACAATTGGAAGATGAAGAGACATTCAAAAATATGTTTCGGGTTACGAAAACTCAATTTATATATTTACTTAAAAAAATTGGACCATCTATACAAAAAAGTGATACAAATATGCGTCAAGCTATAGCTGCTCGTACAAAATTGGAAATAACTTTAAAATATTTGGCTACAGGAGATTCATTTCAAACATCATCAGAAATATTTAGAGTACCTAGGTGTACCATAAGTTACTTTTTGGTAGAAGTTCTGCAAGCTATTTACACTGCATTGGAAGATTTTATTAAGGTATGAATAAAAAAAGTTTAACTTCAAAATCACTTAACTATCATAAGATTATCTAAGCATTTATTCAACATCAGTCTTGCTTTGATAAGGTAGATTACAAAACAATAATACCCAATTCTTTAGCAAAATCATTCAGGGCTGAATTTCTTGCAACACGGTTTTTATAATTATCATTCTCCGTGTTCCACAAACACTCGTAACTTCTATACAGTTCAATGAACTTAATATTGTCGAACCGAATTTAAAAGATTTTTGTGTCATTTTTACGAACAATGTACTAGTAGGTAATCACTTAACTCGACTGACAAATCTCGCACTAAAAACGATTCAAACTGATTTGTACGATACTCGTATCAACTTGAAAATATGTCACAGGAGATCGTGTTTATACAAGTCGAGACTCTCATAAGCAAGAATCTGCTTACTATACTTTTGTTGTGTAAACAAACATAGGCAATTATCGCCTAGCGATAAGTCATATGCGAGTCTCGTATGACATAATCGTAGGCGAGATTTTATTTCTTGCCTGTATGTAAACATTTTGATACGATTGTGTTATGGCGATTATTGCTTGTGATAGTAGCGTATGGTTTCTCGTAAGGAAACGTACGAGAAACTCTCCCCGTCTAAATGGGCCTTAAGTTTTCGTACCTAGTGAAGTCAATTTAGGAGTACCAAGTATATGAAACTCAAGACATGTATGAATTTTTGTAGTTGCCATTTATAATGATGCATGCGTGATTTTTTTTACTAAATTTGCTGTATAGTGGACTAGGATGCATTTACATTTGATACCAAAGGTGTAGATAACCATTACGTTTAAATTACGTTTTTCCACATGAATTGTGGAAAAAAGTTGAAATCCTGAATGTTCTGTATTTCTTTGAGGGTGATTCAAAATAAAAGTCACTTAATCTTATTTTTGTGAGGTGATGGACTTCTGCTTGAGACAATATTTAAGGACAAATGTTCATTATTACATTTTATTTAGGTTACGAGTCGCTAGTTAATCACTTTATTGTGACTGGAGTGAGAGGTACGTAATGGCAACTAAGATTAGACCGTGATCATAAATTATGTACCTTAAAGCCGCCAACGCGCCTCTCCCAAATGTAATGTGGGTCACGATACACCAAAAATGGTTTGCCTCTGACCTATTACGTTCAAAGCCTTCAATCGATATAATAATAGTTTTATACAAAAACTACCCTAACAGTTTTGGATAACTTCATATTTTTTCTATTCCAATAAGCTGTCTTTCCAACTATAGTACCATATAGTAGGTACTTACTTAGTTTTTTCTGTTAATATCATTGTGTGAGAAGTGAACATGTGAATATTTAGCGATAAAAAAGTGAACCGTTTTCCTAATGCCATTTATGTACGAGTATCTCTAAGTGTATCAATACGGCTAATAATGTCCATGTTCTTCTTCCGATTCCGCAATCTGCGACGCGCTGAGGAAAATCGAAAGAAACACGGTGGAAACACGAATGCTAGACGAAACATGAATACAGACACGTTGACAGCTCCCTCCAGGCTGCTCGAGCGCCCGCTCAGCGAGCCCATCGACACCATGGACGAGTACGAACTTCAGATACCCAGGTTCATAGTAATTTATTGTTATCGTTTTCTTAGCTTTAACCCAATCCTTCCTATCCTAGAACTAGCGTGCCTGTGTGGGTAATGAGCCTAAATTTTAATTAAATTATTTGTTTTGCTCAAGGTGTTTGATGGTTTTTAGCTAACCCCTTAAACATCTTCGCACTGCGTTTTATTTTTGACTATGGTTAAGTGTTTTCTTTTTCTCGATTCTTTAGGTTTACTTATTTAACACTTTTAGACATTTTCATGGATCTGAGCGCCTGGAGATCTAAGAGGATCTGTACCAGGAATTACAGCCGTGATCCTATTTGTTTTTATTTTCAATTTAAATCTATAGGTACCTACCTAGAAACATGTTTAAAAAATAGATGTTTACATTGCATGCTCTCTGCTAGCTTATTATGCAATTATATTCAACATCTACTCGCACTTCCTAAATGTAGACTATCATTCATATTTGAGGAGACGGTTACGCTGTTAAAACTTGTATGTGAGTATTTATATCATGGTTATACAGGGTAGGTATATGACGACATCTCCCGAATACTGAAAACACAGGTAGAGCTGCCTAAAACATAACTATATAAAATAGCATTTTTCTGCTAATTGATTCACTCTAGAGAAAAAAAAATAGTTTTTGAACGTATTTCACAGGCAGCAATGTATTGTGAAAATTGTGATCTTGTCGCCGGCCGCGGCCGGATCGTTACGCGCGTTCAGCAACCGCGCGATAACAATGCACCGATCTGATGTTATCCGCGGAGCGCAGAGTTTAAATGATATTCAATAATATTATGTCTCGAAACAACATTTCGATATATTTTTTTTTATTACTTATTTTGTGGTAAAACTAATCTGATTTAGACTGTAATAATCAATTGTTATTAGACCAAATTTTTGTGGTATTGTGTGTAACACCCCTCTATACACAAATTCACCAGGCACGTGCCACACCTCCACACTGTCGTACGCTTCACTTTGTGTTGGTAACACAATTTGCACCGCGCTGTTACACCGCACAAGTGCATCTGTAACAGCGCGTTTGGTGGTGGTTGTGGTGGTGGGTTTGTTAGAGAGGTATATTTGTCTAGCAATTCCTTTATAAGTCTCATCCGGTAATTTCGATTTCTGAGCTTGGCGGAACCCGTGCGGTCGTGGTCGTATATCACCGAGGCATTGAGTACCGACACGTTCAGAAGTCGGCGGAACAATTTTTTGTACCAGCATAAATTTCTGCTCCTTTCTAAGGGGAAGCTGCTGAGCTGATCTTTGCGGTATATGCCCCCCATAGAAAGATTGTAATCTAAGATTACTTTGGGCCTGTACCTAAAATTGCCGTATTTAACGGTTGCGCCGACTTCAGGCTGGTGATAAGTCGATGTCATCGGCACAATGTTTTTGTCCATGTATACGACTACACATAGATCCTTGGTGGAGCTAAAAGCCACTTCACCTGACTTCATATTTTTTTGTTGTTTTAGTTCTTAGCCCCTCAGGGACAAACTCTCTATTCAGCCGAAGCGTGCCAATTGTGTCGGTTTGGTGTTTTAATTTTAAGAGCCTGGATAGAAGTGGTGAATTATAAAAATTATCCATCACTAGCGTGTGGCCTCTTCCAAATAATGGTCTCATAAGGTTAAAGACAATTTGGGATGTGGCATTCTCCGGCTCATCGTCCACTTCTTGCCCTTCAACCGCAACCGCATCCGCTTCTTGCGGGACATGAGCATGCCCCTTGCCTGAATAGACCTCCATTTTCCACAGATAGCCCGTCCGCGATTCGCAAATTTCGTAGCTTTTTATACCTTCCCGAGCCCTTTTTGTGGCAATTTTTTGGCTAAACGAGAGTCGCCCCTTCCATAGAAGAAGCGAGCTAAATTTTTGATTGAGTTTTGCGACAATGGGCATTATCTTGTCGAGTTTGGAGGGGTGTTCAGACAAGGAGGAATTGTCTGCAAAGTGCAGGCACCTCTTTATTAATATGAAGCGGTTGTAGGGCATGATTTTGCCAAAATCCCCAATCCGCATTTGTTCATTCCTGGGATACCAGTATTCGCGCTCCACGTTGTTTACTACTGCAGATTGAAGCAACAATATGGTAAGGAATCGCCACATTTCCTCCCTGTCAACGTCCTTCCACCGCTTCATCCTGGACGTGAGCTTTCCAGATCTTTTAGACTTAAGATCATGCGCGTATCTGTTCGTTTCAGTAACAATGAGGTCGATTATACTGGTATCCCAGATTTTTTCGAAGACCTGCAGTGGTGACATCCCCGAGTGGTCAAAAGTTGGGCCTGACGGTCCAGTGAACTCCTCCCTGACGCCCTCAAAATTTTTGATATCAGCGATATCACCAATCAAAATGTAAAACCTATCTAGTTCACCCGCAGCAATAGTTCGATCGACACAATAGCTTCTCTTCTTTTGCGATTCTCGAACACTTCCCTGTAGCATTGCACATCTTGCTTCAAAAGATCCAGCGCTCCAAAATCTCTGAAATTCTTTTTCTCTTTGCTCTAATGTTAATTTTTCAGTACATTTTAGCGGACAGTCACAGCTGAAATCGTATCCTTGAAATTTTCTTTTACTTATTTGCTTACCCTTGGCGCTGATGTAATCTTCATTAGTGTTTGCTCTCTTTTTTAGTATGTTTCTGTTCTGTTTCTTGTTGCAATTCCGAAGCACCAACAAATTCCGGAGCACTCGGGAAGTATGGTTCTATAAAAGTGGTTGAAGAGTCTTCTATAATAAATTCAATTACTGTAGAAGGATCTGGTGTTGAGCTTTCAGGTACATTATTTGAAAATAGACTACACATAGAGTATTGTAGATCATGTTCAGAAATTGTTATGGTCGGTAGTGTGGTTTCTGGTGGAACTTCATTCAGTTCGCGTTGTAAGGTGGTTACAATTTCCTCATTAACAGGTGGTGATGCATGGCTCTCTTCAACATAAGGCATAACAAGATCTACAAGTCTGTCCTCTTGACCTTGGTGGTGGCATTCTGTAAAAATAATCAATGAAATTTTATAGATTTCACTAGATTTCAATAGCATAGGCATCAAAATAGTAGACCCTTCAAAATAGTATATTATAATAGTAGGAACCGAAAACGGTTATTAACAAAACCCATAAAAGTAATTTAATGTTTTTAAAAAACGTGTTATATCATTTACCGTGTTATTGCAATAAACTTACAAACAAATTTAATGAGTCTATATTTTTGCAATAACCTAGCAAGCTTCATAGATCATTTACATGCACAAGTCAATAGCATCTTTTTTGTTTCTCAATAACCAATCAAGCTTCATAGTTCATTTACATGTGCAAGCTAATGACAGAATTTGTGTTTTGCAAAAACCAGTCAAACTAAATCAGTAGCTTTTTTGCTAAAATAAGAATTTGCATGTAATTAGACGTCGTTGACGTGTTTGTAAAATGCTATACATGTTATTTTTAAGCATATTCTGTGATAGTAATGTTTTTTGAAAACATATTTTACCGGTAAAATAACCTCAAAATATGGGTAGCTAAAATTCTCATAAATATGTAATCTTTAGACTTACTTTGAATGGATTTCTGCTTATGTGATCGTCTCCATAGTTCCCCATCAAATTACAACTTGAACGAGTTTAGTTAATTAATATTTTTGTAATTTTTTATACCAAACAATGTTGACACACTCGAAAACAAACACAAACGAATTTCGCAATAACCGCTCGAGCCCTTAACTTGTTATGACTTTAAACAGATGGCGCTGTACGTGTTTGAAAAATCTTCTAAGGAACTAAGTATCATAATGCAAAATGTTGTACCCGAAGTACTGTTATCGGGATAAGAATTTTAGGCATTTTTTACGTATTTAAATCGTTTAACCTAGTTAAAACCTTATTGCAAAATGTCCTATATCTAAAGAAGCGTCCTGCATTAAAATCTTATTTTTCACATTTTTGTGGCTTAAAATGTTTTTGCTTATCAGCATCCATATATAGTTGGCTGTGTCTGACAGACTAAAACATCAGTTGCAGAGGGTTAAATCAACAAAGGAAACAGGCTAATTGGAGTATCATATCTTTGCAGTTAGGTTGAATCTACAAGCGGTACCTTAATTGCATCGTTGATACTGTCCTAACAAGGTATGTTTATAATCGCTAAGCGATTCAAAGCCCTTTTTAAAAATAAAGATTTCAAAAAAAAAAAAGGTATGTTTCTTCATACCAGCAAAATTAAAATAAATAGTTTTCTACTCATGAGTTTACTATTCCCGTTGTTGTGTATCAACAGTATTAAATAGGTACTTACTAATTAGTAGGTTATGATTAATATAAAGAAACATTTTATTTATTTATGACTTTACCATGCTGTTAGTCGTACGGTCAACTATGGTATATATATATAATTTCATAAGGTGCATGATGACCCTGATGAACATAGGCTATAGAACAGTTACAAAAATGTTAGGGATCCGTATGAAAACTTCGATAATGTAACCCAATGTGTGAAAAAAAAAATCCTTATATCGCGTTTGTTGCGGAAATTATTGACATTAGAGCAAAGTGATAAACTACAGTTTTATAGAAAACATCAATATCTACAAAAAAGTCCATAATACTATAAGTCTAACTATTAGGGATCTTTATGAAAACTTTGATAATGTAACCCAAGGTGTAAAAAAATTACTCACAAAATCATTATTACACCCGTGCGACGCCGGGGCGGACTGCTAGTTATCTATAAAAAACGGCAAAAACGCACGTTTGTTGTATGGGAGCCCCCCTTAAATATTTATTTTATTCTGTTTTTTGTTATTTTATTTGCTGTTATAGCAGCAACAGCAACAGAAATACATAATCTGTGAAAATTTCAACTGTCTAGCTGTCATGGTTCATGAGATACAACCTTGGACAGACAGACAGACCGACCGTTTTTACCCTTTGGGTACGGAACCTTAAAAAGTGTTTTTTGATTGAAATAACTTGGATCATTTAGAATCGTCAAATTTAGTTTAGTTTAATTTCATTTAGTTCATGTATGTGTTTTTTGTAAAGACTGTACATTTTTTTTATAGTTAAAATGCGGTACGAGAGTTAAAATTACTCATACCGAATTTATTTTCTCAGGCGTATAGTATGTACGTACCTGCCTTTCCATTAAGACTTCATCAACATAAAATCACTTACAAGGGTCAGACGGAAGCAGCATTGCAAAAGGAAAATATAAAAAAAAAAATCAAAGGGCAAAAGCAAAAATGACTTCTTACAGAGGCGAATGGAAATGTTTACAGTGTATTTTACGTAACTAGATAGATACTATGGTTCCGCCTTGTAACCTCTGCAATGAGTCATTTGTAACATACGAGCTCATACAAACTTACATACGTAAGCCATAAAAAGTCTATTCATCTACTATCCTATGTACACAACACATGCACCACTAAGTATATTTTTAAATCGGTAAAATTTTATTTCTTGTATTTTTGTTTGTCTTAAATAAATCGAATATTTTAGTCATTTCTCATAATTACATAGGTTGGACATAATAAAAAAAGTCAGGGTAATTTTAAACACTAACAGGAATCAAGCAATTTTAGAATTCTTGTCTGTCTGTCGCGTTTTCACTTAGTGTTCATACTCGCTTGCTCGAAAATTTATGAGAGTAATACGATTAACCCGAAACTTAAGGATAAGTATAAGTAGTCCTAATAATATTATAAATGCGAAGTTTATGAGGATGTTTGTGCCTAAATCAGACCTAAACGACAAAACGGATTAAGATAAAATTTGCTGCAAATGTCGATTAATAAAAAAATATAGTTTATAAGTCGAAAAACATCTTTATAATTATAAAATAAAGAAAAAGGGATGATTTTAGTATAGATAGCTCTAGTACTTAAGGTGATAGGTACTTGAAATTTTTGTTTTTTGTATGGGCTGAGTCTACCCGGATAAGACGGAAAAAGTGATAAAACCGTATTATCTTGAAAACCATCCAACTTAAAAAGAAACTGTGTTTAATTTATTTAGTTTTTGCTTTTTAACCACCGTCTTTTTTATGTTAAGTTCTATCCTGTCCATCCAAAGGTTGCCTGGAAGAGATCGCTGTTAGCGATAAGGCCGCCCATTGTTTACACTGTTTTTATATCATTTTTTGTTGTGTATTTTTGTTATGGTGAACAATAAAGTTATAATCTATCTATCTATCTATCTGTAGCTAGTATGATTATCTAACGAACGATATAAACTGAACTGTTTAGCTTTTCATAGTTTTGGGTAAAAACTAAATTAGTGTTTTGGAAGAGCCTTTGAAAAATAAATCTATCAAGAAAAGTTTCACCAATATTGTTTCTGTGTATAATTTATCTAGATCAAATCCTTAAGATATCTTTGTCATAAAAAACAAAACTGTATGTTTTGCGGTTATTGAGAAAAAACGATTCTGCATTCATCAAAAACATTGATTAAGTACTCGTCTGACATCATGACATCATCATGTTGGGTTACATTATCGAAGTTTTCATACGGATCCCTAATAATTAGACAAATGGTATTGTAAACATATTTGTAGATATTGATGTCCTCTTTAAAACTGTAGTACATCACTTTGCTCTATTGTCAATAATTTACGCAGCATACGCGATATAAAGATTTTTTATCACACGTTGGGTTCCATTATCGAAGTTTTCATACGGATTCCTAATAGTTAGACATATGGTATTGTTGATTTATTTGTAGATATTGATGTCCTCATTAAAACTGTAGTACATCACTTTGTCAACAATTTCCGTAGCGTACGCGATATAAAGTTTTTTTTGTTTTTTTTTACACCTTGGGTTACATTATCGAAGTTTCCATACGGATCCCTAACGTTTTTGAAAATATTCCATTGCCTATGTTCATCAGGGATAATGTAGGATTCTAATGGTAAAAGAATTTTTCAATTCGGTTCAGTAGTTTCGGAGCCTATTCGATACAAACAAACAAACAATCAAATCTTTCCTCTTTATAATATTAGTATAGATTACTTCAGGTTCTTACCTAGATTTCTATTAAGCTGAAAACATAATAGCAGAAACTTTTATAAATATATTATTTCAAAATGATACGTTTTAGAATTTATGATCGAAATACTTTGATACCTACTATTAAGATCAACTTGTGATTTATTGTTAAAGATAGGTAATATGTAGATCTAGATGTCTACTAGAATAGGTTTTTGATAAACAAGTAATTATACATAATTTATATCATTAATTTATTCGAAAAGGCGGACCACGCGCGGCCCATGGATCAGTACCACGTCGAAGTGATTAAAGATGGGTACATCTTAGGGCCTTAATATTATACACTGAAATACAGGTCGGAAGGTGTAACAATATTCTACCAATATCCTAACTATAGGTAGGTAGCACATAACTTAACTACCCGTAGGCATGTCTCTGACTGTGATAGAGTAGCGTGGAGAATGCTTAAATTGAGTAATTGAAATTGAGTACGCAAGTTTCGAGAATGGTGGACATTTTTAAACAATATTTTATATTGTTTCATCGGAATATGGAATATAATATTTGTCGCAGTTCTCAGAAAACTTCTTAATACTATAATAAACTACCTATCAGTCCTCTGACCAAGACAAATCCTATGACACCAAATATATCGAAATCCATAAACCGTTTAGTTTCAGGTACCTATAGGACGTGCCAAAGCATGAACATAATTATAAGACATAATTCTCCTTTTGGGTAGTCGGGTAATAAGACTAACAGACACATTGTTGTTACTTTTTGCTATATAGTTTACTCGTACAAAGTTATTTGATAAGGAGATGTTGCCGTTAAATCATGTCAATATTCATACGAAATTGGCTTTCACTGCTATGGACATGTTATTAATAATGACAAGATTACTCTGGTCAGTGCGGGAACAGGCAAAGCGGGTTTGACATGAAAGAGTAGTTCGCCAGCCGCCCCATCCAAGAGTTGCGCCGCCCGCCCAACGACCGGTGCCCGTCGGTCGTTGCTCGTCAATTTGTCAGTCGTGTAGGATCGCGCGCCGCGACGCCTGCCTCGTGACTCGAAGTGAACCGATCACTCTCTTTACTAACAAAACATTTTCAAATACAATGTTACTCACATAGCACTTGTTTCAGTGTAACAACATTCGCCATTACTTACGTATTTTTAATCATTAAAATCTTTTATAGGCTCACAGCATAAAATGAGTTTCAGAATAATTTGACAAGATTAACAATTGCAAGAGTGCTTGGTGCTTACCTATAGTGTCTGAATTTTCCAACGTTAATTTACGAACTAATTTTCTCAGTGACAGTGACACTACCCACGAACACGTATCGATATACATACTACTTTCAGAACATTTTAAACTTTTCACCGCCATAATTCTAGTTGCTTAAGAACTTGTGCATTTCATAATATAAAACAGGACAAAAATAAAAAATCAGTAATTCAAAAACAGAAAAAACTTTCCATAATATAAATTAAATAAGTACGAGTACCTACACAAGTAGATATTTCTGCGAATATATCTAAAATTGTTAATTTAATTGCATTTGTAGAGTATATAGATTGTCGTTGAAGCAAAACCTTTTAGCTAATACGGTTAGTTTAGGTACTTACGTCGTGTGTGTACTTAATATGTGTGGCAAAAACCAGCAGAACTTTTGAGTTACATTATTAAATACAAAGTTTGAAACTAAAAAGACCTTCCATGTCTTTATTGCGAATGGCAGTTGTTGTTTTGGACAGTTCTAGTTCATTTACCTCAGTTGGTCCAATATAGTATTTTAATCGGCGTAGAACACAGGATTGTAAGATTTTTTTTAATTTTCTGTATATTTATTCTAAAATCTGTGAATGCCGCTCAAAAGTTCAGGGCTATCTCATAAGAATGATTTTCTGCAGCTACAACGGTTAAGGTACCCGCCCTTACTGCTCCGTCTCAAAAACTACCCTGTGTAGCAAAGTGTGCCCTGTGTAGTAGTTTGGGTGGGTCTAAAAATTACGACCTTAAAACATAATATTTTGTCGAAATAAGTCTTTGATTACAATCAAAGACTTATTTCGACCTCTATTTGATATAACATATCGGGGGTTTGCAATTTTCAAACAAAAGGCACCTTTGTAGCAGGCATCCATTTACCGCCCACCCAAATATTAATTAAGCAGTGGAAGTAATCAAGGGCATTTCATATCTAAGTTCCACTTTCCTACAAATAATATATATCCAATTTCGCATTTATTGTAAACGTACGTGCAGATATTACTTTGCAAAATAATTGTCGAAGCCGTAATGTTTATAGGTAAGTGTAGACTACAAGAGACATACAAAATCGAATATGCACTAAAAATTCGGTAAACAGATTGGCTACTAGCTCATACGAACATAACGAACTTACAAAAATATGCACTTAAAATAAATTGAGGCGAAACGAAATATTTAATTTACTCGTTGTAACAGTGCGCGACTAAGTAGGTGCGTGAAACGGATAATACGCCTTGTAATTTAATTTATAGATAACATAATAAAAATAATAACTTCGGTCATTCCTTCGTAAGGTTTTAATCCCGGTCATAATATACAAACAGACACACAGTCAAATAGAAAATAATTGTTTGGGTTATTTTGTTTGGCGGTCTACAGAACGCGATTACGGAATAAAATATGGGGGTCCAGGTTTTTTTTGGGTACTGTTTTATTTTATTAGACTACACTTATAGATACAGTAGTGTTTGTTTTACGGAATTACGGAACGCCTATTTGACTAAACAGCAAATATTTGTTCCGCCGCTATATTGTAATTCAAGTTGAATTACAATAACTATTGTATTATAATAATTTTCGCGTCAGTAACGCGGCAAGCATTCCACTGTGCAACGAAGAACCAGCGACGCCGCTCCAAATGGCAGGCATCAGTAGATATAGCTCATATAACTGTCTGAATGGCTGGGATAGCTATGATAAGATACCAAGGTAAATACGTTTCTATTCTTATGCTTTTCTTTATCTTTATTCATTTGATACCAGCTGACCCGATAGATGTTGTCCGAACCAAATGCTTAAAATCCCATTAAAACTCTTGTCTTTTTTCCGATTTTTACTATTTTATGGCGGATTTTTCAAACATTTTCTTTCATTCAAATTCCTTATACTGACAACTACGAATACACAAAAAAAAACAGCCAGCTCGGTCATACCGATCTTAAGTGAAGATCTTTCATACATGCGGCAATCCATTATCATCACCATATTCCTGCCTTTATCCTACTTAAGTGGGGTTGACACCTGTATTATTTTTTCATTTCCCTCTATCGGCCGTCATCTCATCACTCACTCCTTTCTTACCTTTGCCATCTTTCACACAGTTCATCCATCTTTTCTTTGGCCTACCTCTATGCTATCTCGATATGCATATTGTTTTTTTATATAGATTTTATTTACCCAGATTACTTTTACATCGACCAACCTGTCGAGACCTGCAAAGTCGATTAGGTGACTTTTAGATTGGATAATGCAGATCGTGTCCCTTGGGCAGATATTGTGCCAGGGTAATAAAATTATAAGGCGAAGGGTGTTTCGTTTTCCATAGCTCTAGTTACCTCAGTCTTGTCGTCAGAGGAAAAACCTTTAAAAGCTTTAGCAAATATAAAGGCGAGCTCGTGGTAGTCGGTTACTAACGGATGGCGGCTATCTGTTTCGTTTGTATTTCTCGACTATGAAGTCTTTATTTCATTTATTTAGTAACTACGTTATTGACGAAAATACTTGTGTTAAAATGTTATATTTAAATTCATCCTAATAATTTAATAATTTTGCTTTGGAAACCGAGAAGATAAAGGTGGTAAGATATAGCCACGGTACTTTTTTGCACTTTTTCGATCTATAGTTTTTTAAACATTTTATATTTTGAAAAACCACCAGAGCAGCCTCTCTAATTGTACATAATAAAATACCTACATCAAAAATTTTTAAAGCATTTTTAGGGTTATCTTATAGGATCACTCTTGTGTGGATCTGCTCGCTATTTGGTCTCAACCCATAAAAATTGAAGATTTTTGCCTCTTTTTTGGAATCATCTAAGTTTTATTAGAACTTCGCCCACTTTTTCGACATTAAAACAATGATTCGCTATATGACCTCTGTTGTTGATGAAAAAGGTAGAGGTTTTCCCTGTTATGTATAGTCGAAGAAAAAATTTTATAGATTATTGCATAAAAAAACAAAAACAACGATATATTTAAATTTGTTTTGTAGTCAATAATAACAAATAATAATATAAGACTTTTAATTCTATAATTATATATAACTATAATATAATATAACATTAAAATCATAATAGAAGACCATTGCCAAGTATAGGGTTAAATTTAAGAGTTTAAAGCTTTATTTATTGATCATATATATTTAAAATAAACTATCTAAATCATGGTCTACTATTAATTAAATAAATCAAAAAATGCACATTGGTTGGTCCACAATTTGTTGGCACATGCCCTCATT
Source organism: Hydriomena furcata (assembly GCA_912999785.1). Taxonomy (NCBI): domain Eukaryota; kingdom Metazoa; phylum Arthropoda; class Insecta; order Lepidoptera; family Geometridae; genus Hydriomena; species Hydriomena furcata. The sequence continues at coordinate 12,139,283 of OU538821.1, forward strand.
GCGTTAGTTAATTGTGACTAAACCTAACTTAGAGTCTATTCGCTATTTGCCCCTATACCTTAGTTGTATACTACCTAATAATTTTGTTCTCGACTATACAAAAAGTGGACTAATATCATCATAATCTTTCTGCCATTATCCCACTTAAAGTGGACAAATGAACAATAAAAGCAATAGGTTCTGTTTTGTACCAAACACGAATTATTGGTGGTTCTTTTAGTTAAGGTGTAAACAGTGAAAGTGGGCAAAGTGTTAATAAAACTTAGATGATTCCGAAAAAGAGACGAAAATTTACAATTTGTATGGGTTAAAATTGTGGACAAAATCAGAAAGGTAGCAAATAACGAACAGACCCTCATGCGTATAATTACATTTCAGGATTTAGGCGTTTATATACATTTAGCTACGTACGTGTTACTACTGGATACCTATTATAGGGATACACAATATTAAACTTACAATACTCATTTTTAATGTTACAGCTACTAGCATATTTACCTCCGAATTAACTTCATTTCGTATAGGCAGCCTTTTTCCCATGGGTAGTGTTGTAGGTACTCGCAGCTCTTGAGCGGGTCACGCAAGCGCCGTTTAAGCCAATTTTAACATTGACACTTTATACCTTAAAATACAATAAATTATTCTTTTGTTTTTACCTTTTGTTCAGTAATATGTGGTTCAAATACGACGGAATAGCTCAACCGATTTGGAAAAGAAATGAATACATTAAGTTTGTGACCTAGAATAGTTTATAGTTTAGCCTATTTTATCCTAATCGAACAGGTACCTACCCATTAATTCGTGCATTAGTCTATAGTATATCAATACAAGGTATTATGTTGTATTATGATTTTTCCCGGAAACTGAATACACAAGTACCCCTACAGGTATCTCTATAAACGTAGTGAAAACCAAAATTGCTTCTCCTATAGGGATGTTCAATTTATGACTGATTTTATATCTGGAGCACAGCAGTGCCCCCGCCAAGTCGAGCAAAAAAGCGGCGCGACACGGCCGTACCATCCTTTTCTCGAAGCAGTTCAGGCCATTTTCGACCCCCTATAACTTTGTTGTGGATAAGACTAGGAGCCTGAATTTTCAGTAACCAAGTACGCATTGTATAAACACGGTAAAATTTCATTCAATTTGAACCAGTAGTTTAAGAATTATAACTAGACATAGTTTCTTAATTTTGTCACTGACTCACTCACTCACTCACTTACTGACTGACTGACTGACCGATCATCAAAACTCGGTACTTCTAGCAGACATAGAAGCTTCAAATTTAGAATACAATTATTGTTTAGTGTATAAATAAAGGAAAAACTAAAATATTTTGCAATTTCGATCCAGTTTTCTAGACACCAAGTGCTTAAATAACTTTGTAATGCTATATAAATATTTAGGATTACAAAGTTACATTTGCAGATTAGACCTAGATATGATTATATTCAAAGGTAACTTGTATAATGGTCAAAGGAATGATAGTAAGTGGCACTGGATAGTAAAAAAAGTAGGACTTTCTACAAAAATAAATGATATGCCATCAAAAACATAACATGTAAAAAAAACTAAGTCTCGCAACTCAGTTCTCCCACCGTAAAAAGTGGTGAGATCCATGTAATAAATACCAAGTACCAAGTCGGTTAATTTATTCAGTCTCTAATTAAGAGTCCTTCTGTCTTAAGTTATTACGACCATATCAATGTTAAAAATCTTTTATGTTATAAATAAATAGATTGACTAAAGTAACCGACTTGGTACCTATTAAATGGATCACAACTTTTTACGGTAGAAGTAATGAGTTGCGAGACTTGGATGTTTTTACAAGTTATGTTTTTGATGGCATCTGTATGTCAATGGCAATGCTACAGGTAATATAATGGCAATAGTCCGCCAATATTTATTTTATTTATTTATTTATTTATATTATGTCTTCGTGCGTAGGGGCTCGCTAACAGAGGAATTTTATTCAAAATCAGGGGTTAGTGTAAAACAAAAATGTCTGTATTTCAGACAGTTGTGTTGGTTGGTACGAGAAACAAAACCCTTTGAATTTTGTATGTAAACTTCTGTAACAAGAGATAGAGATAGATTTTAGTATATTTTGTCATTGGAAAAGTTCTCGATTATATGACTACCTCGATTGATAAACGAGTGTGGTGTGAAGTCGTTTTAAAGGTCGTTAAAAATTCTATTTGCTTGTGATGTAACCATACTTCTATAAATATTACATCTGATGCTGGAGTCAGAAAATTACGAGTAACTCTTCAATTATGTACTTGGGTATGACATAACATGTATTTGACATCTTCTGAATCTTTTTTGTAACATTTGACCACGGAGGTTGAAATGATTAAAATAATAGACATACATAGATCGTGACCTGGAAAAGTATAAATAATTTCTATAATATATTTATTAATATATATCTATACTGCACGAGCATCTATACAGCTTTAGTCCGTAAAGCTTGTTGTGTTGTGCAATTTGTCTGCTTCAAAAGCAAATAATATTTGCATTATCGAGTAAACTTTTATCTTACTTATTCCTCGGGAAGAACGTAGTGTACGTGTAGCATAACGATACGTACGAAATAGGTACCGCGGGCGGCATCAGCAGCCTTTTTAGGTCACTACACAATTAGCTACTTCTGAATTGTCTGCACCTGACATTAATCGTATTATGCGCACATAATAGAAAACAAAGAAGCTATGGTGACCTGGTGAAGTGGTAAAGAATTAGAGATATGCAGAACTAAATTTGTGCTCCCCTTTGTAGCATTTACTCGTATTTATTGAAAACATAAAACACGAATGTTGAAGTCGGGTTTGATAACTGTTTGTTATTCAACTAGTTTTGTTATGACGCGAACTTAGGAATGAGCTGAGCGGATTGCGCTTTGCAGCATAATTATGTTGCTGGTCTGCAGACGGTATTTTACAAAGATCATTTGATTTTACGACGACATGTTTTAATTTATTCATTGTGTTGGGAATCGTTCTTGAAAGGTCGAGTGATATGATTTATCAAAATGGTAATTTTATGAAAGAATAGGTTTTTTATGTTTGATAATATAAAAAATATCGGTATCGGTATGCATGGTCTCTCATCCTAACTGAATTTCTGCTATAAAAACTTTAAGTCAAATAAAAAACTAATGGCTTTCATTCTTGCAGTTTTTTTTATCAAGATGACTATTTATGAGTATTGCTTAATTACAGTATGATTGAATTAGCTTACATGAAAACAAATCAGAAAAAATGAAGTGTTTTAAGCTATTCAATGAATTTTATTGACCATTCAATAATTTATGCTTATCGTCTAATCATTATTTAAGATACTCGTACTATTCGTAATTATTTTCAAAATTAATGAACCGTATAAAATAATAGGTACTTTGTACTCGGCAATTTTCAACCAACAACGGCCTGTTAGTAAATATCATTAAAGTATTTGAACTTACGAAGACAAGCTTTGTAACAGTTGTCAAGCCATGACGGAGGCCTTGAGGCGACCAAAAAACTCCTCCCTTAGAGTAGGTCTACTAGCTCATACAAACAAACTAACTAACTAACGTACTGATGCTTGTGTTTGTTTTGTTTCAGAGTGCGCGTGGAGTACTATGTAAATGAGAACACTTTCAAAGAAAGACTGCAACTATATTTTATAAAAAACCAAAGATCGAGTAAGTTTTATTTTTAAATATTATATTAGTTTATTGTTTCATCGATCAATCATACGTAATATATTTTAGTCAAATTTACACGTAATTTACACTTAGGTAAGTAATGCAGGACTTAAAAAAAACATTTAAGATGTAATCCTAGCAGAGACAAATTTAAAAAATCTATTGCTGTTGCGCTTTGTTCAAGATATAAACGTATGAGAGGCGATAAAGAAAACAACAGCGTGGAACCAATATTTCTATTTGAAATTGACGAAATCGCTATTTTGTATCTACCTGTTTCCTGGACGTCTAAAACTGTTTAAACTTTTGTGGTTTTAAACGGTTCCTAATTCTTATAATAACTATTTTATGGAGAAAAATAAGACATAGGGGCATGCAGTGCCTTCTCATAGATTGTATGTTAGAAAAATATTTGCTCTTGTGGGAGGAAACAGGAGAGTACGTTTGTATAGAAAAACGCCTGGCCAGGACTACTCTTAAGGCTGACCTAATAAGTCGTAGAAGTGTCAACGCTGGAATAAACTGACGAATCGGAAAGAGGAATCCGATGTATTTATCGCTCTCAAAAACTATATAAGCGCGCCATCAGATTAATCGATACGGTGCAATCAGACTGTCCGATCGGACGATTTTAGATATTCAAATAAATATATTAAAACCGCAAAAGCTTTCCGATGTTCCGATCAGTATCGGACCAAACGTCGATGTATAAATAAACGCCCGGTTTAAAATGTAGGTTGATTTTATTTAGCTTCTCAGGAGATCATCAACATCATCATGTTGAAAAAGATTATATTATGTTTGTCGAATAGGCATAAGATTGTGCAAGTGATATAAGCATGCAATTAACATTTAATGCAGACTGGCATAAGTATTTATGAGGTCATAAAGCTACAGTAGTAAATTTTAAAAACTTATTTCTATTTTTATTATTTCCTACAAAACCAGTAACAAATTCCGAAATCAAGAACCGAAGTTTGCACGTCCAAGTTTATTCAAATGCAGAAACTTGCAAGTCGGACCAAACTACGGTACAGAAGACCAGAATTTTGTTTCTTCACATTTAACTTTGTTGCAGGTTTACGCATTAGAATAGCAAATCTTATTTTCAAGATATTAGCCTGCGTGTTGTATATATGTCGCGTCTGTGCTGATGGGGATCCTATCTCAGCCTCATGGTAAGTTGGTTCCTATCTCAGCCTCATGGAAGCCATTAAATTAAGCACCCCAATTTGTTCATATCTTCACTACATAGTATAAGTCGCTTCCCGCTTCCCGCGTCTGTATGTATGCTTATATCTTTAAAACTACACAACGGATTTTGATGCGGTTTTTTTTAATAGATAGAGTGATTCAGGAGGAATGTTTATATGTATTAAACCCGTGCAAAGCCGGGGCGGGTCGCTAGTCTATAACTCAAGAACGGCTCAACCGATTTGGCTGAAAATTGGTGGGGAGGTAGCTTAGAACCAGGAGACGAACATAGGATTAGATTAGAACATTTATACACACATAGATTAGAACTTTTTAACGGGAACGGGAACGGGAATGGGTGTTAATTCTAAAGCGATACAAAGTTCGCCGGGTTAGCTTGTTATTAATAATGGTGGCGATTCTGCTGTCCACTCTAAAATGTAGGATTCCTAAACAACGATTGCCTTTATTTCTTTTACGTTAAAGTCTAAATTCAAGTAACCTCGAAATGGAAGTTCCTAAATTTAGGATATTTAAGTCATTTCGTTTTTCGTATTTTTTTTAAAGATAAAATTCGTATTCGATTCGGTTTTCGTAGTTTACACAGCTAACAACGTTATTTAAGTAATTTTCAACGATATTTGTACTAAAAAGTTTACTTCTAGTTTACAAGTAATCGTCGAGCAACTCAGAAAATACATTTTCTTGGTTGGTCGATGATTACTCATAAACTTGTGAAGCCTGCTTAGCCGTGATAGTTTTTCTTTTAAATTCGTTATGTATACTACTACCGTGAATTTATTCACACCTCTAAAACCAATCGTTTAGCTGGTGGGACACACTTGACTCTGACAAAATTTAGCACTTTAAAACTTAATATTTCCCAAACGGATACCGAAAAGAATAATAATCGAAAAGTTTTCTTCACAAACCCATAATGTTTTTAACTACACATTAGGGCATGCGAGAAAAAAAATAACATGAAGTACCCTAAAAAAAATGATTTTCAATATTTTATTGTACCACTTTGTTGACGTGACCATTATGTATATTCATGCCAAATTACAGCTTTCTAGCACTTAAACTCTCTGAGCAAAACTGCGGACGGACAGACGGATGGACGGACGGACATGGCGAAACTATAAGGGTTTCTTGTAGACTACGAAACCCTAAAAAGTCAATTTCACTTTACTCAACACTACATTGCCAACTAAATTTACGTAAAAAACCTTTAAATTACTTAAAACTAGCCTACGTTTTATAACTGTCATGCTGAAGTTAGCGAATTCAGACTTTAACGTAAGAGGAATTAGAGGAATTGTGTTTTAGGGACACGATTTTAGCATGGACACAACGTGGACCAACAATATTTTTCAATAATTTAACTATGTTTGGTGAATTCGGGGTGGTCGTTTCGCTAAACCAATTCTTTCCAGTGAGAGAGTTGGTTAGAGAATCAATAAAATGTAACTGATTTACCAGCAGTTTGCTCCATCGTACGTAATACGATGCGATAGAATGGGTCGAGCGAGATTGGATCGTACGTACGGCTTACGTATTGGTTTGTATTGGTCAAAAAGCTTTGAAAATATTTTTTCACGAGTTTTTTCAGGGTTACTTACCTCTGAACGGATAATAACCCAATAAGATCACTCTTGCGTTTGCTGTCTAGAAGTCTTGGCACAGTGTACGTACACAAAATAAAATACTATCTTCCGCCCACGGCTTCGCTCGCGTAGTAACTGGATAAAAGTATCCTGTATGTTATTTCAGGACATAAGCATATATTTCAAGTTTCTACCAAATATATTTGGTCTTTTGGGCGTGATTGAGGAAAAAACAGCCAAACATCCACCCTAATAAATTTTTGGATTTAAAATATTAGCAGAATACCTAAGCAAGACCGATCAAGTCGACTCACTTATCAAATGTTCCGAAACTTACGATTACCTACCATAGACACAAAGAGTAAAAATTATATTTTTCACTAATAGAATCCTATTCCACAATGTGCAAATCAAGACCTTTTGAAAGATCCCGCTTGACCTAATAATTCTGCGGCAGGACGACCACTACTGAGAGCCCACTAACGTAGGCCCCCCCCATAGATTACCAGATCGACCGACCACACAACCACTAACGACACTTGACCTAGTAGCCTCCCTTACAAATTCACTACCTCCACATTTGTTAAGATAAAAACCAGTGCTAGTTAGATATTTATTCTTTCTGTAATATTTTTATACCTGTCAGAGGTCAGGATGTTCGCCTGACCTCTGACGATCTTAGTGGCGTTTTGGGCAAGTACTCAACCAAGACGCAAGAAGTGCGAGTCTTATCCCCGTTGTATGAGAAATGTTTGCATTATTTTCTAATATTTGTTCCGGGTCTGGGTGCTATGTTAACACTGTACTATATATACATAAATAAGAGGATTATTTGAGACCCTTTGACAATGAATAATTAAAATACTTTGGATTGTTTTACTTGATGTAATATAAAACTATTCCATAATGTTTTTCTTAAAAACTCGTGTATATGGTTAATCGGTTGCCCGATACCTAAGCAAGACCGATCAAGTCGACTCACTTATCAAATGTTCCGAAACTTACGATTACCTACCATAGACACAAAGAGTAAAAATTATATTTTTCACTAATAGAATCCTATTCCACAATGTGCAAATCAAGACCTTTTGAAAGATCCCGCTTGACCTAATAATTCTGCGGCAGGACGACCACTACTGAGAGCCCACTAACGTAGGCCCCCCCCATAGATTACCAGATCGACCGACCACACAACCACTAACGACACTTGACCTAGTAGCCTCCCTTACAAATTCACTACCTCCACATTAAGATAAAAACCAGTGCTAGTTAGATATTTATTCTTTCTGGAATATTTTTATACCTGTCAGAGGTCAGGATGTTCGCCTGACCTCTGACGATCTCAGTGGCGTTTTGGGCAAGTACTCAACCAAGACGCAAGAAGTGCGAGTTTTATCCCCGTTGTATGAGAAATGTTTGCATTATTTTCTAATATTTGTTCCGGGTCTGGGTGCTGTGTTAACACTGTACTATATATTATACATAAATAAGAGGATTATTTGAGACCCTTTGACAATTAATAATTAAAATATCCACAAGGATCGATCCTAGGACCTCTCTTGTTCCTAATATACATAAATAACATACATGATGCGGGTCTTTGTGGACAAATAATGTTATATGCCGACGATACATGCCTTTTTTATTTTGGCAACTCTATTCACAATATAGTTAGCAAAGCGCAAAATGACTTATCTTTGATAAATGAATGGTTTCAAAGTAACTTGCTTACGGTAAATGCTTCTAAGACTTCATATATGATATTTAGGGCCGTGAATAAAATAATTCATGAACATAACCCGCTAACATTAAATGGTGAAACACTTCAGCGATGTGACAGTGAAAAATATCTCGGACTAATATTGGATGAACACCTAACTTGGAAACCACATATAAATCGTATCAGATCCAAAATATCGTCATTAATGGGCCTTCTTCGGCCTGTAGTTAAATGCTTTCCAAAAAATGTAAGGAAAATTATATATAACTCTCTTGTAAAATCAAATTTAAAATATTTAATTGAGGTATGGGGAACTGCGTCCAAATCTAATTTAAAGGAGCTACAAACAGCCCAAAACAAGATTATTAAAGTCTTATTCCACTATGATTTCTTCACACGAACACACAAACTGTATAATAAGGAAACCAAAATAATGAGTGTAAATCAAATCTATACTTATAATACTTGCTGTCTCATACGAAAAATTATTAAAAAAGATATACACACGGATATAACATTCAAAAGAAAGAATCAAATACACAAATACAACACTAGAAATTCAAAAAACTTTGTACTAATACAGCCAAGAACAAATTATGGAAAGAAAAGCATAACCTACGAGGGAGCACAACTATTTAATAAACTACCTAGCAATATAAAAGAAGCCACTTCTCTATTTATTTTTAAAAAAAGATTAAAAGATTATATACTGGAAAAAATTCCATACAACCCAGTTTAACTAGGAACTATGTCATGTAACTGTTACAATACTGAACTACATACATCCAGTACACTATGTACTTATGTTAAAATATTGTATTCTCTATAAGTGAACTTCGTTCTTTGAGAAATAAACATCTTAAACCACAAAATACTTTGGATTGTTTTACTTGATGTAATATAAAACTATTCCATAATGTTTTTCTTAAAAACTCGTGTATATGGTGTATGTGTGTAACTCTATGTCCTATTGCCATGTTGTTCGAAGACTTAATCGGTTGCCCGCATTGCCGTTTGCCGCCACAAAATTGGTTTTATCGGTCGTCCGACGATTCCAACGTGTCCAACCGGGCTCGTTTCACTTTCAAGTGCGAGTTTTACCACCCTAACTGTGAGCTACGAGAAAACAACAATGTAATCTACCAGTACACTAGAAAAAAGACAGAAACATTTGAAGTCTTCCCTGTACTTTAGTTAATAAATTTTTCATTTTTAACCTGAAATTGTCGTGAGCGACGCAGGGGACACGGTAAAAACAAACTGTTTGATTTTGTTGCTTTAAGCAGGGTATTTACTTGTGTACAGGGTATTTATAATTGTGTCCGTAAGTTTGAAACCCAGAATACCTACTCCATTGCACGTTGGCAGAGTTTGGTCTTTTCAAGTAGCGTCAATGACAAAGTCTATGGACCATAGGTTAATACGGAGAGAATGCATGTGTCCTATAGTTTTCGCTTTACTAGTAGATCTCCCATGGCCCATCTCCCGCAGCTTCTCTAAGCACTCTCGATTTCTGGTATTGTCTGGATTTGAAAAATACTATTTGACCGAATAATGAGAGTATTGCGAAGCATTTGTTTATTACAAACTAGCGACCCGCCCGGGCTTCGCACGGGTGCAATGCTGATACTAAATATACTACAGAATGTCTTTATATAAAACGTTTTTTTTTCACAGCTTTTTTGTCATTAGACAATTATTGATGATTTTTTTTTCTCGAACGTTCGCGGTAGGCCGAACTGCGCGTTTGACGACTAGCTGCTAGGTCGGTCGCGAACGTTCGAGAATGTTCGTTTTACGAAGCTACTCGCTAGGTGACTCGCTAGCCTCTAGATGCCAAGCAGGGTTATTCGCACTTCGTACACTCCATTGTTATGCAAATTTTTGCAACTTTACCGCAGTTAGTACACCGGCTTTCAAGACAGTCAAGGTTAAAAGTGTTTTACCTCATGATTGATAAAATAGTATAATCAACTAAGTACTTGTATGACAAAGTAGAAAAGCTACCCAAAAAAAATTTAAATAGTTGTCTATTTTGTCGTCACTCTTGTGTTGCATAACTCGTACTTAATTTTTGATAAAATTATTGAAGAATATATATAAAAAAAATAGGATAACGACTTTAATCCCCAAGTTCGGTACACATCTTCTTAGATCTCCAGGCGCTTAGATCCTTAAAGATGTCTAGAGGGGGTAGTCAGAGGCACATTATAATTTTCCAAACATTATATTTAGCGCATGCTCACATTTTTCAGTAGTTAGCATTCCATACGGGACAGGTTGCAAGTCCATCGCCGCCCACAACCCAAGATTAACTAGGATCACGACTGTAATTCCCAAGTACGGTAGACATACTCTCAGATCTCAAGGCGTGTACATCCTTGAAGAGTGTCTAAAGAGGGTAGTCAGAGGCAAGTCCTAACATTACGTTTGGTACAATACCCACATTTTGCAATAGTTAGTATTCCATACGGGACAGGTTACGAGCTAATAATAAAGGTACTATACTAACAACGCCGAAACGATCTTGATTGGTAGTATAGAATGTTATAAAAATTGATAAAACTTTTATCATTCACTGTACTTAACTCTAAATTTTTCTATGCTAATTTCAACCCTATAGAAAGAGTGTACGAAGTGAGAATCGTTGTATGGGATTTCAAAATTATTTTTTATGTCGTTTTAAAAGGTCGAGTGTACGAAATGCGAATAACCCCCAAGCAAGCCGTCTGCCTGTGCGTTCGCGTTTCTAATTAGGGATGACTGAGAGTGTTATAAACGTAAGAGTAGACAAATATAATCAGAAAGCTTCGAACTGCTAAGCTATCGGGAGTTACACGTGTTATTGTGAGTCAACCATAAAAGATAGACATATGCTGTCGTGGGATATTTTTTATATAATTTTAAGGAGAACATTTCCGTCATACATGATTTCTGTGTAGCTTTAATCATTAAGGTTGCACACGCGACGGAAGCTTAAAAAATGGAGTAACTTCTCCTATTTCCCAACATTTTCCTTCACTGCTCTGCTCCTATTGATTGCAGCGTGATAAAAAGTATACTATAACCAGCTCAGGAGTATGAAAAATAATTGTACCAAGTTTCGTTAAAATCCGTCGAGTAGTTTTTGTTTCTATAACGGTTATCAGACAGACAGACAGACAGACAGACAGACAGACAGACAGACAGACAGACAGACAAAATTTTTACTGATTGCATTTTTGGCATCAGTATCGATCCCTAATCACACACTGATAGTTATTTTGGAAATATATTTCATGTACAGAATTGACCTCTCTACAGATTTATTATAAGTATAGATAAATAATAATAAACAAGGTTCCTAAAACACAAAATCGACTGATATAATTTATGAGGAACAACTCTATCATAAATAATCTAGTCAATCTCTGTCGCCATCGGAAAGTAGTGTGCGCAGAACACTGGCGCCATTTGCCACGTTATATGGCATGGCAGTGATTATTCACTGACCGAAATAAAAGTTAGCATTTTTGCCACGCGTGGTCTCCTTGAGTATCCAGATCTTTGTAGATTTTGTGTCACTCCAGACGACAAACTAGAGATATTAGTGTATCTACCCTAGATAACTCAAATATTATATAACCTCGATCAAGATCGAGATTGACACATGATTTGCGTTGTTTGTTTGAGGGACCCCGCTGATGCTGCTACTAAAGAAGCTTTATGAACAGAACATTATGACATAACACAACACAAATTATCAATAAATCTTATACAACGCTCCCGTACGATGACGTCCAGTATCGCATGTCACATCCACCTTGTTGTTCTTTGATACTACTTTTGCTTAACTTTTGTTTGTGTTCTCCAATGTATCCTTCAATGAGTACACCTACTCGTAGTTTCGCGGTACCGGGCGAACATTCGTTTAAGCTAGTGAATAATAAAGTCGATGGCGCCCGACGCGGGTCCAACTTTACATAATATTGGCTTTGAACAATTCAAATTCCAACATTCATGTCGAATGTCGGCCTGCTCTCTGTATGTTTAGGACTTTCATGTTTTCTAACCTAACTAAATAGTAGGTACTTATTTATTCCTCTTTGATACTGAAACCAACAACCTTGTTATTCAATAGCCCGATTTGCTGTCCGCTAAGGTTGATCCTTGTTTTTAAGCTCCTTTCTTCACTCTTTTTCAAAGCCGTGAAATTTATTTTTACGATCTTCCTTGGCTGACTTTTATTTATTTTGTAAAAAAAGTGAACTATCTATTAGATGATTCATCTAGTTTTACTATTATCTCATGTTTTGTATTTCAATTCGACTAGGATTTGATTAAAATAACATTTTCGGACGGTCAGATTTTAAACATTTTTGTTGATAAATCTGAATATATTAAATTCACATCAAACAGAATAATTGAGAACAGAATATTTGGAATCTTCAGCCAATAGCTTTATTTATAATATCCCTATCGGCTCGGGGAAGCAAACAATATAGCATAGCCGTAGCACCAATATTAGCTAGGTTGGGGGTGTACAATTTCTGGTAAAAACCGCCTAGTTTGTTAAATCTCGTTTATTAATTATCTAAGAACTAGGCCAGACTGACCTATGAGTAAGGCGAACCAATTCTATTTTTTGCCTTATTCTATTGAAACAAAATGCAGGTCAGTTCTCAGCAATTTCAGGTTCAGTCTTCAGCAATCATAAAAGGTTAAGATATAAGTTATTTATTGCAGTTTGGTAGGTTAGTAGGTTAGTAGGCTTCATATCCGAAGTCACGACAACGATGTGCATTAAGTATCAATTTCGTAGAACGCGACATGCATGGTCACTGCTAACAGCTGCGATTATGCTTGCCAAGGTAGATAATAAATATACTCGTAGGCCAGCTATATCTGCATTGGTGATGGTGGAATGTACATTTGAAAAAAAAAGAAACCTTTTATATAAAACTAATATTATAGTTTCAGACCGTGATCGCTGTTGTATTAGAGACTTATTAGAATTATGACGAGCTGTAATCGAGCTTTAATCAATATCATAAAAAGTAGGTAAATGGGACAGTAGCAGGTCAGCATTAATGATGTCGTCATTGTTAATCGTAAACATTTGCAAAAGAAAGTGAGAATAGATACTGCGTAAAATCAAAACTTAACTAAAGATGTTTGTGACGAATAATTTAACATTGTTAAAACAATGCTGCATTTCACTATCCAAAAAGTCAGTATCATTTTTTAAACCTACTTTACAGTTACGGCTGCAGACCTGGGAATAAGACTGAATTTGAATATTCGGCAAACTTGACGGAAGAGGAATTTCAAGAGCATCCGATTATTAACTGGGACGGAATAATATGGGTCAACCGACCTCTTTATCTGTGGATTGTACAAGCCGTATTGGCTATGATATCATTCACCGAAGCTATACTTCTAGCCTATTTGGGTTATAAGGTAACATCATTTATGTTTCAATAATGTGAAGAGATAATGATTAACATAACCTGATGAAACGCCTGTGTAGGTTGTAAAATTTTCGTTGAATGTAATAACGTTTTTTTTTCTTTTACAGGGTAATATCTGGCAACAAGTGTTATCATTTCATTTCACATTAGAAATGATGAATACTATTCCGTTTGCTCTTACGGTAAGTACTGATTGTCAGCTTCATTTTAGACTTAATAAATTTTTTTTAGCAAAACGATAATCATAAAAGGGATATGAAATGCCAGATTCCCTACGAATGAATTTGAAAAACCATCTGGTTGATTTGTGTTGCTCTAATTCTATTATACTCCTATTTCCTGTCGATTCGGTTGTTATAGGTTGCACATTGCGCATAGCGTCCCTTTCGATCTGCGCCATCTGTCCATTTCCATCAGTTACATACTCGTAGCTGTGTTAATGACCAGCTCTATGTGAAAATATTTCTCTAGCTATGAAGATTTGTGCCGAACATGTATGCCATGCTTGATGATAACACTCGTTAGATCGTGACGTGGGCGTATTTACTTCGGTACAAAGATGCAATGGTTTATTTATAGAAGTTATTGTTTGACATATATTTTAAAGATCGCGAATTAATTTCTGATTGAGGACTTACATTATGTAAAGCAAGCAACTTTTACCGCAAAAATACACATAGGTACCTTATCGACATATCTCATCAGGAGGGTTAGCACGAATCTCTATCGTATCCACAACGTCGATACCAAATGACATAGACATAGATATTAAAAATAAAATGAAGTAAAGGTGTGACCAGACATCGCGCGGCATTCGAGCGCGGCTAGCCGCGCTATGTTTGCACGACAGCCGCACACATTTACCTTTGTGTTTAAACTAGTCACGCGGCGAACTTGTGTCCTGCGAATGCCGCGCTCGATTGTCGCGCTATGTTTGGTCACACCTTTATATCATTTAGTGTCCGGTTTACTTGCATTTATTTATACCTATATACTACCATTTTACAATAAAGTTACAAAATTAAGCTAAGTTAAAATCATATGATATCAACATAGTTCAAACAAGTCTGTTCAGTTTCGTGAACACTAGCCTGACTAGAATAAATTAAACACCTTGTATAATTTTCTTGTTTCAGTTGCCCTTCCCGCCTCTACGTAATTTATTTATACCAGTATTCCTTAACTGTTGGTTGGCAAAAAGATCTTTGGAGAATTTGTTTGTAAGTAAATCGACATTATGTTTTCACGAATCTTTTTAACTCATTTTTTTTACTCATGATTTTAATTATAATGTTACGAAGACATCCTAATCTTAATCATAATAATATTTGAAATTCGAAAGTTTGTGAGGATGTTTTTGTCAATCACGCCAATGTAGGTATTATAATTTAAATGGGGTAAGAGTAAGGGTAAGACTGTACTGTACGCACACCAGCCTAAGTGAACTCATTTGCCTTTGAGAATTAATAAAAGATAGAGTTATCTATGTAGATATTGATCATCTATTATCGAGTTATTCAGCAGTATACAGAAGTTGATAACTTTTTCAGAATTCAGAAACTATTTATACCATACCTACTTTAAAAAGCTTATTTTATTCACGCAAAACAGTGAATAAAAAGGCCTTTTATTCACTGTTTTGTTTTTATTCACTATTTTGGTGTTTGAATTTGGAACACAAAATATATCCGGTCTCTATTTCAATGCTTACACAAACTC
Source organism: Hydriomena furcata (assembly GCA_912999785.1). Taxonomy (NCBI): domain Eukaryota; kingdom Metazoa; phylum Arthropoda; class Insecta; order Lepidoptera; family Geometridae; genus Hydriomena; species Hydriomena furcata. The sequence goes on from OU538821.1 coordinate 12,154,664, forward strand.
CTTGCGCTGAGATTCGAAATTCAAAACTCTTTGGTGCAAATAAATTCTCGAGATTTGATTGGTCGATATTTGCGACAAGGAGTTTGGCATTAGATTAAATAAATATTCTCGTAGTCATGGTATAAAGTATAGTATGCAACTCCTGAATAAAGTACGAATTTATATCGAGGGCCATGAATCACACGCGTCGTTCAGGATTCTAACAGTTGAATCACTCGCTGCGCTCGTGATCAATCAATAGTATCCTTCACTTGCTCGTGACTCATCTACGGCCCTCGCTTTAAATCCGTCCTTTATTCACTAGTTGCATAATATACTATTATTTCTTCAACACTTTGATGGTTGGTAACAAAAAACAATAGTTATAATTTTTTTGTTCCTAAAACCCTTTTGCAACTTTGTCAACAGTCATCATCTACTTCTGATACTGACTGTACCATCAAAGACAAGTTTCTCTATACAAGTCTCAGCTAAAAGCTAAGTTATGTTGTTGTTATTTGTTTTGTAATCTATTGTATCCGTGTGGACGTGTGGCAATCAATTAAAGTGCTATCTATCTATCCATCTTCGAGTAGCTTTTCCTGTACCTTCAGTATTAGAGAGCTGTCTTATTGCAGTGTTGTACAGTCAAGATTTTTATTTGTCATGATTATTTCCTGATAAGATTTTCAGAGAAATATCTTCTGTGCTTTTCCTTCCAGAACGACCTCCATCGTGCTATGCAAAAATCGCAATCGGCACTCTCACAGCAGTTAATGATCTTGTGTGTGACCCTCCTGTGCCTCGTATTTACAAGGTTGGTATTCTTGATGTTATTCTTCTTAAATATGAAACTCTCGTGTCACAGTGTTTGTAACCAAACTCCTCCGAAACTGCTTGACCGATTTTTATGTTTTTTTTTTGTATATTCAGTAGGTATGATAATTGGTGGTAAAGTATATTTCGTACCATTTTTTGGAAAATCCTGCGTAAAGTTCGGGTCAAACGGAAAGTGTTTTTTGATGGAATTATTAAAATTTGACGCTTTTTTGGACAGCTAGTATGGTATACAAATATCATGTTATCATCAGAAGTGCATATTTAGTTTATCCCATAAAGAATGTATATTGTGTGGTATCAAGCCTTTATCTAATAGAGTGCATGGTCTCTCATCCTTGTTGCTCTGCAAAGTACCGCCTGTGAGTACTTGCAAGGAAAAAGAACAGTAACCATGCATAACAGTTTCTGAGCTGCTTCTCTACTCATGGAATAAAAAGTTTCATACAAATTTTGTCATGACTCATACTTTTAGTTACTAATCTGATATTGATGAAATGTATATGGGACCACTTCGAAACCATCCACACTACATGATAGCGAAATAGTGTTGAAATTGGACCAGCCGTTACTGAGTAATCTTTGAAAATACAAAATACATTGAATTTTGGCTGGTGGCTAACGTAAATATTAGGTAGTGTTATTTTCGGAGAAAGTAGTAGTAGCTTTGGGTAATTAATTATTCAAACTGTAGTAGGTAAGTTATGATAATCGACATTACGAGTACATGAAACAAAACATTTGTTTTCAGTGTGTGCGGTATACAACACTTCCAACGCGCAGGTCACAGGCACTTGAACTTGTTTCAAGCTACATACTTTGTGGTGGTGACTTTTTCTACAGTGGGGTATGGAGACTTTGTTCCTGATATCTGGCCTTCGCAACTCTTCATGGTCATCATGATAGGAGTTGCTCTTGTCGTCCTTCCTACTCAGGTAAAAAAACCGGCCAAATGTGAGCAAGGCTCGCAAAAACAAAGTACACAAGTACAATTGCATTAATCCTAAATATAGCATTAAGACCTTGCGAGTTTCTAAGGAAAACAACTTTACCCCTCGGCGTAATTTGTACCGATAGTAATGAATTTATCTATCTATAAAGATCTACACGTCTTCAATTTATTTTGAGGTAGATTAATATAGATTGTTTATCACACAATAGTATGTTTTTAACAGGTTTTTTAATTGTAAATGTGTTTTTTTTTTCAGTTTGAGCAGCTGGCTTTTACTTGGATGGAAAGGCAGAAGTTAGGTGGATCTTATTCGTCACATCGCGCGCAGTCAGAGAAACATGTCGTCGTGTGCTCTACCACACTCCACGCAGACACTATCATGGATTTTCTCAACGAGTTCTACGCCCATCCACTTCTTCAAGATTACTACGTGGTACTATTGTCACCTATGGAGTTGGATACTACTATGAGGATGATATTACAAGTAGGTCTCAACTTAAAAACTGTATATCTACGTCGGAACTTAAATTGTAAAAATAAGAGCCTGCGTACAGTGGCGGACACGAGCGTAGAAGATTTAAAGTATCAATTGAATTTGATAGTTATTCAATCGAAATAAGGTATATATTTAAATGCTCAGTAATGTCACAAAACTGCGCTACGATGCTCCGAGCCGTCCGAGCTATTTAACCTAATTGATACATTTTAAACCCTATGCGACTCTGTCCGCCACTGTGCGCAGGCCATAAAGCGTTTAATGATTTTTTTTGTAAACATAAAACAGATGTATTGTTTTATATTCTCCATCATAACCTGAAAATATTCTCTAAAAATATTCGACTATTTGACGATTTCTGTTCAATCGTCAAATAGTCGACTAGACTGGTTTGCTAATCGATTTGCGCAAGGTGTGAACCCGAGTGAACTTACGAGTAATATGTTCTTTGGCGATACTTTATCGGTTTTTAAATATATCCTTTCAGGTGCCAATATGGGCGCAACGCGTGATTTATATTCAAGGATCGTGTCTCAAGGACACCGATCTGATACGTGCCCGTATGAGTGAAGCCGAAGCTTGTTTTATATTGGCTGCGAGAAACTATGCCGATAAAACGGCTGCCGATGAACATACAATACTGAGGTGAGATTTTTCCTTTACAATTTTAATCGGGTCGTGTTTGCTTGATGGGAGATAACTTGACTTTCAATCCGCAAGATTGTTAAAAGTGTAAAAGAAAACCAGTGGTGATAGACTTGCAACTTGTCACGTATGAAATGATAAATACTGCAAATAATGTGTCATCTTCCAAACGTGATGACATTAAGCTTCAGAAAACTACCTTTAGAAAACTTCAAACTGGAGCTTTGGAAGATCTGAGTACTTGGAGATAACAGCCGTGATCCTATTTCATTCTTTTACTTTATTTGAAACACACGCGACAAAAATTGAGAAAATTGTATTGTTAGTAGACAACGTTTCTAGTCTAATTTACTGTTTTGTTGGCATATAAATAACACAATATTTAATTTTGTTCAACCGAGCCGCAAGAGGTGCAGGTATTTAGGTTGTGCTAGGTGATCCAAGTCGAGCTAGTCGAGCTGATAGTAGTAAATAATTGTATTGCCTTAGATCCTGGGCTGTAAAGGACTTCGCGCCAATGGTGCCACAGTACGTTCAAATCTTCCGGCCAGAAAATAAATTGCATGTAAAGTTTGCTGAATTTGTTGTCTGCGAGGATGAGTTCAAATACGCTCTATTGGCAAACAACTGTACTTGTCCAGGAGCATCTACGCTAGTCACTCTCTTACTCCACACTAGCAGGGGACAGTAAGTATCTTCAATCATTTTATTTTGATATACTTCTTAGCAAACATAGCAGTCCGTTCATACCTAATACAATGTGAATCAGTACAAGTGCATCAAACTTAATATTATGTCTTTTAACTATGGTTGGTTTTATTCATTGATTAATCAAGTGCAAATAAAGAACAAACGAGTCTCTATATTTTAGGACAGTTTGTGTATCAGCTTTTGAATCTACCTGTAGAAGTTTTTAATTAATTAAAATAAAACTTTACCAGTGCAGAGCTTCAGCTATCAATGAACAAAATATTGCTTAGATTGTTTATTTTGTCATATGGCTGAAAAACAATACTGTATGTTTTGCGATTATTGAGAAATAACTATTATAAATTCATCATAAAAATGTATACCTCGTCTTAAATATATTATTTCAATTGATCCACAATAAGTATTAGCAAAATGTACTCTGTATTAGTATATATGAAAATATTTTCAGAGAAGGCCAGCAATCCCCGGAGGAATGGCATCGTCTTTATGGGAAATGCTCTGGAAACGAAATATACCACATAGTCCTAGGAGACAGCAGATTTTTTGGAGAATATGAAGGAAAAAGCTTCACTTACGCCAGTTTTCATTCTCATAGAAAGTAAATTATCATGCGATCTTTTAAATTTGACACTAAATATTCGCTGAACAAATCATCTCAATGTTATCTCCTTTAAAGGTATGGCGTGGCTTTAGTAGGCGTACGACCATCTGAATTACCGGAATTCTACGAAGAAACAATTCTGTTGAATCCCGGGCCGAGGCATATAATGAAAAAAAGCGATACATGCTATTATATGAGCATAACTAAAGAAGAAAACTCTGCATTTGTCGTAGCAGAAAAGCAGACTGATCAAAGGCCTGCGATACCTAAAGATCAAACTACATGTAGCTTGCTTTCCAGCGAGAAGAAATCAGGTGACGCAGAGGAGGGCTCTATGCAGCCGAAGAAACCAGACGGTATTAACTTCGTTCAGTACGAACTCCCACAAGTGATTCTGCAAGCTCCCTCGAGTTCCACACCCAACGCATCGCCATCACGCATCAACAAAGCTAATACCGTATCATCCGCTAATTTAATTGTTGCTAGCTGTGAGTGTCATGGTTTGATTTACACGAAAAATAGACCGAATTTATAATTTTTTGTTTCCATCTAAAATTCATGTAATTCGGTCTACATTTTGTTTGAATTGTACTTGTTGCTCAATGTCTGTCGTATATTTATCGCAATAATTAGATAATAAAACAGCAACGCGTCTCAGACACCGGGCAATTCACTCACTTTCCATGTTAAAATGTCAAAATACAAAGATAGTTTGTAAATACTAATGATTACCTACTCACTATGTTCTTTTTTCGCATGCAGAAAGAGCCAGTAAGTTGGAATTGAATTGTGCTTCGTTCGTTTAAATTTTAAGGGTATTTAAAACTTGATGTGGTTGAGCAGTTTTTACGGAATTCTTAATTGCCTTGATGTTTGTTTAATTCCGTCCCGTTCTTTACCTATTTACTTCGATTTAAACTTCGAATTTTGGAATCGGCTCGTGAGTATTTTTTGTTGAGAAATTATATTTCTGGTATTAAACTTATCTTGCATGTAATGCTAGGATTCCAGACGAAAACAAGTCCACTTTTAAATATAAATTCCCGCTGTCCCCGTTGACGGGGACACGGTCACCGGGGACAACGAAACTACACCCACTTTTGTACGAGTAACGTTTTTGCACATCTACTACTGTCATATGCCACAGTATAATTTAACCTACAATAATGGTTTTTGTTGTTGCCAGATTTTAAATCGGGTTTACTTGATTAGCTATTTGAAAGCTTAAACAAAAGTGTCCTGTTGTCTGTCAAAGTTATGTGTTAGTTGTAATTGTCAACAGTTTTTACAAGCTTTTTTTAACGCAAGTGCAGAAATAAGTTTTTGACAAAAAAAATTCAATAAGTCTCTTCTGTGGAGTAAATTTTTACAACTATCGTTATAGCCTATGCAGTATGCATGTATGCATATAAAACAATTTTTATTTTGTTTTTATTTTTTAGCTAATTCTATATAACGATAGTAGCTTATAATTTTGTACACATTCAAAATAATATACAATACAATACAAAATTAAGCGAAACGACGACATATTTGAACGAATAAACCTGAACTTACAATAAGTTATTAACCCCTTAGAGCCAATATTTGTTATATTTATTCAACAAATCTAAATGACGTATAGCTTTGAAACCACGATAAAAATGTTGACCACTGTTTATCATTTGTGTATGAGTATATTGAGTATTAAGTAGATCACGTTTCAAAAATTATTTAATTCACCTTACTTTGTCAAGGTCAAAGATCGGAGTCACATTTACTGAAGGTACTATTTGACGATCAGTTGGGTAAGTTCGACTTTGATTACTGTAGCAGTTTAATTTTATGTTAATTAGAATGTGTCTTCAATAAACGCCACATTCGTAATATTACTTAGAACGCAAGTCTAAAGCAACTCTTCAGGCCTTCTACCTCTGACCATGACACAATAACACGACATTCACATATCTAATAATTTGGCAACATTATTGGAATTATTGGCTTACACAGATAAATTCAAAACAATGAGAAAATCTCGTGTTCAATTTGATTGGTAATGAATAACCTTAATACAATATCGTGATCCAAAATTGTGCAGGTAAATTTGGTGAGGGTACGTCCACGACTGATTCTCGACTATGCCCGAGGGATTCGCCGGGCACTGACAGCGCTACAGATAGCCATTTGTTATTGCCGAAGCACGAAAATCCCAATTTGCTCAGTCCAGACGCACCAAATCACCGAAAAGGTTAAATAACATAAATAGATAATTTAAAACATATACCTTATTTAATAACTATAATTTTATAAAGGCTATATATACTTAGGCTTGTCATATTTTTTTTGACTTTATACGATTATTTATCTACCTACACATTTGCATAAAGTGTTTTATTCTATAGTGATTTTGTTAAATTTTCTTCCTGTCTGGTAGATTTGACCTTTGTAAAACAGCCCGGCTCATGTTGAATGCAGCATTTATTTGGATTCGTGCAAGATATTATTAATAATTAAAAGTTTTTGATTGCAGGAAGCCGTAGGCCGTCTATACTACCAGTACCTGATATGGTAACAAGTAGCCTTAATATTGCTACGGATAATCAGGATGAAGAGGCCGAAGTAGATGAAAGTGAGGATGAACTTGACGATGATGTACCTTGGAGGTCGCCTTCGGAGAAAATTGCGTAAGCCAAGATATACTTCAACTAAAATGCTTCAAATGCATTTTTTAAATGCACGCATTTAAATTTCTCTCACCCTTATTTCATAGTATGTTTACTTTTCAAATGGCAATAACGTTTTCAAGAGCTAAAACAGCCATATCGGCTATATTTTCTAATTGAGACAAAATTTAATTATGCAGTTTTTAAAAACGTATTGCCATTTTAATATCTTTTACATATTTTAGTTTTATTTCTCACTTTTGTATAACTTCATTATTAGGTACATCTTAAGTTTGGAAGTTATCGTCTACTCTTACTAGCCTCAAAGCTTTTTCATTAACAACTGTCTATCCTATCCCGCGTTAATCATTATTTTATGGTAAAAAAACCACTGCACATTGGCAAAGCTGTGCTGGTTACTAAACCAGAAGAGCACGTCAGTCTCTTTAAATAATTTCGTTGGTAATTATTAAACATCTTGGCCTTGCTATTATATTACTTATTAATGTCGAATCACTCCAGAAATGATCACCGACATGGTGGTACTTTGGTAGAAAATGTTAGAAAAACATTCCTAAATTCCCATAACTTCGTCATCTGTGTATTGTAGCGTGACAATATTTTTATTGTTATGTGCCAACAATAATTTAAATTAATAAAAAACGGTGATGTTTTATCAAATTCAGATAACAACTTGCTACGTGATGGTCTAATTGAAGGCCTGAAACTGATGTTCTAGTGCTATATATAATATACCTTTGGTTTATATTACGCTATTGTGATTCCGATATGGGTAGGTTTTTATCAGAACTTCAAATCATTTTATCGTTTACATTCACTACTCCTTTATTAGATAGCAGATCTGGATCACGCAAGATGCATGAATAGATTCTGCACAAAATACGTCATTGTTTCAGTAAGTGTTCGGCTTTTATTTAATTGGTATGTAGTCGTCACTATAGCCGTAGTTTGCTATTTTTGTTATTTTTTTAACTAAAGCAAGCAAACATCAGCTGTATTACGAGTATTGTTATTATCTTCTTTCGGATTTTCCTGATTATTTATATCCATGAATATTAAAGATCCATGAAAAATTATACGCTTTCACTTTAAAATACGACAAAAATGCCTTGCTTTGTAAAATTTTGCTTATCATTTTCGTTTGGTCCATTTCTTTTATTTTCCATATTTTTTATTACTTTTTTACTATAAATTTATTCATGTTATTTATTTATCTTTCTTAAAACCTAACTAGTCAGAACATTCCATAATGCACCAAATAAACGAAGCGTGTACATAAATACCCCTAGAAGTGTATCAATATAGTAAACATCAATCAATATAGTATACACTGATCTAACTAAAGAGATTGTTTTTTTTTTCTTGTGCAATTGTGTGCATTGTGTATCTGTAAACCCCTGCGTAAATCCCAACTGCACGGCCCGTACCCTGCTCCAGTGATGATGCCACAACCAGCAGCTTCACGTCGCTGGCCGGCAGTGACGTTCCACACAGCGCCTGGCGAAACGATTATACAAGGTAAGCATCTACCCCGCCGTTTATCATCAACTTTTACTCAAATAGGGCAGACATCCGATATATGATATAATTTAGGTTAATATAGGGGACGAATCCAATTCGAATCTTCCGTGAAATGATCTGCTAAACATTTAAACAAGTGATCATCTATGTTAGTGAGCTCTACATGTGTCGCGAAGACTGCTAAATCGCCAGGGAACTCAAAGATGTGTCCTGTATCGAATTAATTGTACTACGACAGTGTCGATTTTATCGAATTTCTACCTTTATAGAGCTCTGATTTTTAAAGAGCAATTAAACAATATATTGTATTTGTAATAATTAAACCCTAGTTTTCTGATGACCTGACATAATCTTGTTCTTAGACCTCTTACACATGAACAGCATGTTGTCAACGACAGAGGCAACTGCAGCTGTCATAAATTGCAGGAATACAGTAATATAACAGAAAAAAAAAACAGAATATGGATGACTGTACTTATGTAAGAAAGTTTTAAGTGATTTAAAGAATTTTGAAACTAGCTCCTATTATAAGAACGGACGACGGCTGCCGCTAATCTTCAAAGCTGAAATGTCTTGACGGCTGCCGTCGACGCGTCCACGGCTGTCACCGACGCGTGTCGGCGTGTCGGCTGCAGTTGCCTCTGTCATTGGCGAAGTGCCGTACATATTGTGTAAGAGCTCTTAGATAGTTTGTCTATGAAAGAAAGAAGAAAGAATTTCGACCGGCCGCTTTCGATCCCCCAAGGGTCAATTTTCTAAACTTAATTTCGAATTTGTAACTTGATTTTGGTTGGTTCGTCTCCGAAAATTTAATTTATACAACAGTACATAAATAAAACAACAACTCGATGCAGGGTGGAAACTATTTGTGATGTCATTCTATCACCGATTTTGTAAATCATACCATTGCTTTTCCTTTTATGTATTTAGTTACTTATTTTACTAAATATTTTATGTGTAACAATTTTTAAATGTTGAATCTCAGACGCTCAAATACTGAGAATACCTAAGTATTTATGGGAGTAGCATCTAATTTTTTAAAACTAGAATGTAGCTGCATTAATTATAGAACGTTAGTTTTAACAGCACTTTTATGTAATTTTAATATGTAACGTATTGTAATTAGTTGAAGTGTAATATAAATATGCAGGTTAAAATAATTCATTTTAAGACCTAGGCATCAAAAAAACGCAGGCCAACGAGTCCGACCATTCTAGCAGGTAGGTACATACCTAATATTAGTGCTACCAACAAGTACTTATTCAGAGATTGATGGTTCTATTATCTCCACGCTAAAAGCTAAAATTCCTAAATTACAGCCGCTCTTACTCTTTTACGTTAAAGTCAAATAAAGCGTAACATCAAAATTACAGTCCTAAAACTTAGAATATTTTAGTCATTTCTCTACGCATATTTTACACAACCAAGTGTCATCTTAGTCAACACAAACTTGCATGTAAATTAAATTTAGCTTGATGTTACTAATTCACTTACAAAAATAGTTAATTTATTCAAAAGTATGCTAAGTTTCTTTGATGTTACGCTAATTTAAACTATAACGTTGAAGGAATAAGAGCGATATTTTTTTAGGTATTTTAGCTTTAGCGTGGACACAACAGAATCGCCACCATTATGTTTCATACAGGATAAACTTTTATCCGGATCGAACTCTGTTCAGCCATACCTTTAGGTAATAAACCAACCTAGAACTTGAAACTAGAAAATGCAGCTGTCAATCAAAACGCGCTGATAAAAATACAATTTAACATGACCGCATGACTCATTTTTGGAAGGAAAGAATGGCAATATTTGTGTATATTGCCATAAGTGCTTGTTAATCTAATATTATAATATAAATTACCAAGATGTTTCAGGATCGTAAAAGGATTTCCGCCGGTGTCGCCGTTTATAGGAGTGAGTCCAACTTTGTGTTACCTTCTGAAGGAGAAAAAACCATTGTGCTGTTTGCAACTAGCACAGGTCTGCGAACACTGCGCATACCGCAATGCAAAGGAGTACCAATGGCAGAATAAAACCATAATACTTGCAGCGGATTATGCGTCAAATGGAATTTATAACTTTATCATTCCTCTCCGTGCGCACTTCAGGTCCAAGACTTCGCTAAATCCGATTATTTTACTCCTGGAACGCCGCCCGGATATCGCATTTTTAGACGCTATTTCGTACTTTCCATTGGTATATTGGATGCTTGGATCTATCGATTGGTAAGTTATCATTAAATATCTTAAAATTCTATTTTATTCATAATTTTATTCGCGCATCTGTTGTCCACGCTAAAGCTAAAATACCTAAAAAAATATCGCTCTTATTCCTTCAACGTTATAGTTTAAATTAGCGTAACAATTAAAATTTCGGGAAAAAACATAACTTTTATTTCTTTTACACTAAAGTCTAAACAAGCGTAACCTCAAAATGAAAGTTTTAAAAGTCAGTGTAGTTTTAAGTGATGTAACGATTTTTTACGTTAATTTAGTCAGCATTTAAATAGGTGTTGACTAAAATGAAATATATTTCGTCCAAAGAAAAAAAATACACCAAATAAAGTTTAAAACCATGGTCAGGTACAAAATCAGGTTTATTTACAGCTTGGATGACCTGCTAAGAGCTGGAATTACTTTGGCGGAAAACGTGGTAGTCGTTAATAAGGAGTTATCTAATTCTGCTGAAGAGGACAGCCTCGCTGATTGCAACACTATAGTAGCTGTTCAGACTATGTTCAAGTAAAGTAGATTTTATTGAATATTTAAATATACATTTAACTTAAAAAGCCTTTGCGCGTTTCTATTGCGATTGTGGTGAGTAGGTACGTAACTTTATTACTCCCTTGCCCAAAAATTACAAATCATTTTACAACTTCTACTTATGATGTTGTCAAATGAATTGGCCTATATTACCTTTTAATTATGAAGTTATGACCTACCTACTATAATATTTTAGGCATTCAGCGCTCCTGCGATCATAATAAGTATTACTTATTTCACATTAATCAACTATTTATAATTCTGTTTCAGGTTTTTTCCTTCAATAAAATCAATTACAGAACTCTCGCAATCATCCAACATGAGGTTTATGCAATTTCGTGCACATGATAAATACGCATTGCATCTTTCAAAGATGGAAAAGGTGTTTTTTTTATTAATTATATTATTTACTTTAGCTGAACAAAGACAAAGAAATAAAGAAGAGAACAGTATAATTTATTTTTCATAATTAGTATCGTTATTAAAATATTCAAACTTTTTAAACACTAGAATCGTGTTGATCAGCACATTTTGTTCAGCTAAGGTCATTACATATTTTAAATTGCTTAAATTAGTCTAAAGCTTTTAGTGTGTGAGTAAAACTATTTTATCATTTCAGAGAGAGAAAGAACGTGGTTCGCATATTTCGTACATGTTCAGGCTACCATTCGCTGCAGGTTCTGTGTTCTCAGCATCTATGTTGGATACTTTACTTTACCAGGCATTCGTCAAAGATTATGTAATAACATTCGTCCGCCTATTGTTAGGAGTAGACCAAGCTCCTGGATCTGGATTTCTGACCTCAGTAAGTTCTTTTATTTTAATTGGTTGCTGATGCGTTATGTATGACAGAGGCAAAAAATGCATTTAAAAATCTTTAAAATGTCACTTCACTTCAACAGAGTTGAGACTTGTATGAGAATTTGACAAGTATCTAGCACTTTATGGTTACGGACCTAGTCAAACAATGACAGAAAAGGTTACTGACGGCCTGTAAAGCATTTTAGTGGATCTGTTATACATTTCAGTTAGCATTTATGCGATTAGAGACTTTAAGGCGCTCCCAGTCGACGATTGTTTTTGTTCGAAACGAAAAAAGAAATACTTGTGAACAAGCCACATCTCCTATTTTATAATGTATAGTATATGTGAATAAAGATGTACCCATCTTTAATCACTTCGATAAATAATCCTACCGACCGCTGCAATGACGACAAACACACGTCGGCGCGTGGTCCATCTTAGCTTTTTGAATAAATTAATGATATAAATTATGTATAATTACTTATCAAAAATCTATTCTAATAGAAATCTAGATCTACATATTACCTATCTTTAACAATAAATCACAAGTTGATTTTAATAGTAGGTACTAGGTATATAAAATATTTCGATCATAAATTCTAAAACGTATCATTTTGAAATAATATCTTTATCGTGAAAAGTTTCTGCTATTATGTTTTCAGCTTAATAGAAATCTAGGTAGGAACCTGAAGTAATATACTTATAAAAATAGGAGATGTGGCTTGTTCAGAAGTATTTCTTTTTTCGTTTCGAAAAAAAGCAATCAGCGACTGGGAGCCTCTTAATGGTTGAAATGCCATTTTCATTTTATTATGGTTATGCCATTCTTATTTTCATTTTATTCCGTTCTAATTTGTAACTGCCCCGCAACGTTTGGTTGTAGCTTTAAATTTAAAAAGAATATGTTTCAACGACCCAAATTGTTAATGCTGCAGCGAAAATTTGGTTTTTATTACTTTTACATTATTTAAACATTAAACTTGGTTTTAACTTTACAAAAAGTGTGTAGACGTGGTACTTCGTTGTCTGCGTAACAGCAGTGATTTCTCAGTCAGTTTTATCATAAGGATCCTTTCTGAATAGAAGTATTGATAACGTACTTTTGTCATCAAAATTTACATAGAAGTTTTGCAAATACCTGCAATATTTTACTAACACTACATTTTATTATCAGATGAAAATTACTAAAGAAGATATGTGGATACGTACATATGGTCGCTTGTATCAAAAGTTGTGTTCGACAACTTGTGAAATCCCAATAGGGATTTATCGGACACAGGACACGACCATGGCCGATGCATCTCACCACGTGAGTATGTCGCCAAGGACCCCAACAAACTGGTTTTGGTCACGCCTCGCGAGAATGCGACCATCGCGGTTTTCGGTGAGTTGGTTAACTCCTACTCTCTAAGTATAATTATTTCTCTCCTTAATAAAGTCCATTAACGCCTGAACGCTATAGCAACATTACCTTCCTTTTCACTTTGTTTACTATAGAATTCCAAAATCTATAAAAACCAACCTATGACATAATTTGTAGTCCTAAAGTAATGGGACTGCTTTAGGTTTTTATTTTATGTTATGTAGGTTTTATCAAAACATTATGTTACACTTGTGGAGTGTCTGTAACTACCTAGTTGATAGCATATTCGATTTTTTAACTATCACGCGAACCGTCTTCTTTTAAATTCACGTGCTTGAACTTTTATAATTTTTTGCAATCTGCTACAGCCAGAAGAGGAAAACCTTGCTTTTGCGCGTACACAAGAAGTATATCTTTTAAAATAAAAATATATCAATAGACTCACTCAGCCGGAGTGATAGGATAATGATTAGAAATGAACTAAAAACTATGAAATAACTCGATGATCGCAATCCCGCCTCAATGTTGTTGTTGTTGTAGTGTGCCGTGCATGATTTCCAATAGCTAAATTGTATCAACGACTTGGGAGTGAACCTTGTGTGGATGGTTAAATGTATGTCTTCCATGGTTCGACGTCAACAGTAAAAATGGGTAATACCTGTTGAGTTATTTATTAATGTAGCCGTTTAATCATTGCCGCATGATAAAACGAATACACCATTACAAGCTGATCAATCAAATCAGACAGTAAAAGCATATAAATTAGATGAAATAAGTTAGTTTCCCTCAACATAATTCAATAGAAGTGCACTAGGACTCTGCAACTGCTTATGCTTAATGCATGTTTGTTGAAGTAGTTCTTTTAGACATAATATTCATCGCAGATAATAAGATTTTTAGGGTCGAAAGCCATATTAATACTGAATTTATACATACCTTACATAAAAATATGTTAGATTTATTTTTGATGAAAGCGCTGTTTAATCATTACGGGAAAGCGTTAAACCATCGTCAGTTAAAAATAGTGTTTGAGGAAGAGTAGGTATCAGTACCCTGACACGACAGTTGCAGCAGGAGGAAGGTGACAGCGGCGAGTCAAGAAGACGCGCGCGCAGCGGCGCAGGCTGCCTCGCTGGCTGCTACGGGGAGCGCACACCAGCGGTAAGACGAAACAGTTTGTTGTCATAATCCCCACTGTCTAGTGGAACAACAGTCTTATCTTTGTTGGTGAAAATTATGACAATTATTACAAAAAGCTCTTTTGTATTCATGCAAATACTCAAAGTATTTTAATTAGGCTCTATTTCGAGCGAGCAAAATATGAACAAATTGGAAGAATCGGTGCGAGCATATCAAAATTTGCTGGTAAATATTTGAGCTCAATTGGTCATGGGGTTGTTAAGCTTTCGGGGTTCAAATCCAAAAATAAAGAAATAAAAATACGCTTTAAAAACTAAAATGAAAACCGTCGAAAATGTTCTGATTAATCGAAAAGTCAAGAGGGACGATAATAGTTTTTAAGTTTTATGACAGAACTATAAGTCGTACATATTTATAATCTAAATGGGACTAACTTTTCTCTACATAATAGAAGGTAGAGGTATAAAAAGATACGTGATATAATGGCCATACATAAAAAAAAGCTTATAATTAAAAGGTTATGATGCTCTTACATGTACATTCCAGATAAAAGAGTGGATAAGAGCAAAAAATACGACAACAATCCAGACAATATTTTAGCCATGTGTTGCCCCCCCACGAGTGTTGCCTCTCATGGATTATTTTTTAAATCAACAGAGAAAACAGGCTAATTAAACAGTAACAGTCTAACAGTATACATATACAGCAAGTTCATTAAAACTCTGTTTTTGCTAACAAAATGTATCTAAGGAAACGAAACGAAATGTAGTTAGTTAACTATCGAAACTCGTGGGGGTTGTAAAACCTAGTCTAGTATATGCTCCACCTTGTCGTTGACGACCTCAGGGCTACGACGCTGCCGCTGCGCCCCGCGCCGCTACTACTAGTATGTAATGACACTCTGCCGTCGGGGCTTCGTGCACACACCGGCAATTACCGTATCAGGTCAAGGTTTTTAATATAGGGAAAAAAAATAAAGTTGTCTGAAAGTGCTCTTTTCTATACGATTATTGAAATTTAGGCAGGACAATGTCTGTCACGGGTCGGCTATTACTTTTTTCTTTCTTTTATCTAGTCTTTAAAATCCAATAGGCCTACCTACGACGCTCGAGCGATAATCCACATTTAGCAGCGTGGGCTCCTCTATTAAAACTAATTCGAACTAAACTATACTACAACTTAATTATAATTAGTAACACCTCCGATAAAAAATATAAGGACATATTAAATATGAAACGTCTCTCTTTGCATCGAAATAGGATGAACCTATTTTATTACAATTATTATCTAATAAAAGGCCAATGCCCATAAAAGTACGTAATCTGGTACAACTCTCCAATAACGGTAACTTATTTATTTTTAGATAGGTTTGTTCTATTGGAACAAATTTTGCTATGGCCAGGTTCCTCAATTCGTTGTCGGTTCGGAGTTAAATATAAACCATGATGATATTTTAAGATTATTTAACATTGAAACTGAGCACAATAATGTCCCAATCCACAAAGAAAACAAATGTCCGAGAAGATCGCCAAGTCAAAAAGTAGATAAAAAGCAGTGTAGTCAGTAAAACGTTTAGTAATCGCGCACAAATCTCGATAATGGATTATTGAGCACACGCACTTACCTGCTGCGCGCGCACAACCCCACTTCTCCGGGAGACGTGGGGTGGGGCATCGGTGACTCAGCCGCGGTGCAGTATTTTTATGGGCGTAGTTCTATGCTTTCTGGATGTTATTTTCATTAAAAAATAACTAAAATAACATCAATCTTTAAAATAATATTAAATATCTAGCTCTGCCTATAGATCCGAACGGACAACGAATTTAAAGTTGCCAACATAGTAAGTATTGTTCTATTGAAAAATGTCTATTCAATGGTATATTATAATATTCCTATTGAGTGGTTGTATCAAAATGTTCATTGTCCGTTATAAAGTTTTAAATAGAAATACGGCTAATTACCACGTTTTTTCTTGTATTGTTGACGTTTCGAGACAATTCAGATGCTCTTCATCGTGAGCATCGCCTGCGACCGCGATCAACAGCAGATCGGCGAATACTCATTTCGTAAAAACGTGGTAGGTAATTAGCCGTATTTCTATTAAAAATGATTAACAACCACGATGGTTTTAACTTTATAAAGTTATTTAACAATCAATGATAAATTTCATAAAAGCTGGTCTTGCGCATTAAAAAAAAGTGTGCGTTGTAAAAATATTAATAAAAGTGTGGTAACGATAACATAACGATCGTTTAACGTAACAAATTGGTTTATTTATGTCACAGTATTCAATATCGTTTTCTTGCAATGAAATTCTAGCTTATCATTATAGGATCTTAGTGTACATTCCCTCAAATTATGGTTATTGTATAAATAATGTGGTTTTGTAAATAATTATTTATTTAAGGAATACTTTACTTTTTAGGGTTCCGTACCCAAAGGGTAAAATCGGAACCCTATTACTAAGACTTCGCTGTCCGTCTGTCTGTCTGTCACAGGGCTGTATCTCATGAACCATGATAGCTAGACAGTTGAAATTTTTACAGATTATGTATTTCTATTGCTGCTCTAACAACAAATACTAAAAACAGAATAAAATAAATATTTAAGGGGGGCTCCCATACAACAAACGTGATTTTCGCATTCTAGCGCCATCTAGTTTCATTTGATGTTACTAGGTATTATAGGTACTTTTCGCGGTCTCATGCGACCGCTCGGGGTTTGAGAGGTAAGATGAAAGAGGTTTGCGATTCCGCTGGCAGGTGGCGCTATTTTACCACTATCGGTAAAGTAAGTCGGTAAATAGGTGGTACTTCACATGATCGAATAAAAAGTTTGAAATTGAATTATTGAATTCATGTAGTTAGGTAAATAGGTACCTAGGTAGATATTATTAATTTCAAATTAATTGCGAGTTCGAATCCTGGCCGTGCATCAATGGATATTTCTGTTCGAAAAATGTACCTATATGCGCGTTACACGTGTTTATAACAGTGAAGGAAAACATCGTGAGGAAACCTGTTAGTATTCTTGAAAGCGGCGACGGGCTTGCAACCTGTCACGTGTGGAATGCTAACTACGTAGTTAGGTAAATAGGTAGGTTACGAGATATTATGAATTATTTTTTATGTTTCTAGGGTTCCGTAGTACCTAAAGGGTAAAAAACGGGACTACTAAGACACCGCTGTCCGTCTGTCTGTTACCAGGCTGTAACTCGTGAACCGTGGTAGCTAGACAGTTGAAATTTTCACAGATGATGTATTTGTCTAAAAACAGCATAAAATAAATATTTAAGTGAGACTCCCGTACAACAAACGTGATTTTTTTGCCTTTTTGATAATAGTACGGAACCCTTCGTGCGCGAGTCCGACTCGCACTTGGCCGGTTTTTTTATTATTTACTTGACCTAAATTTGGGACTTCAAATGGCGGCTGTGTGCCATTGCATTCACCAACCTGACTACTTCCTTTTGTCTACGGCGTGTGCTGCGTGGACCACAGTAATTCCATCCAAAGTTAACAATTCAGAATTTAGATATCAGAAAAGAAAAAGAACTATAATATGTAACTTACTTTACTCAGCGTCACACAAATTTATCCAATGAGCAATCTAGCCAAGTACTAATATCTACTGTCACGACTTTTTTTTATGTTTAGAACCTTTACCATTTATTTGTACATTAGCTTGATAATTATAGCAGTTTATGATGGCTTTAACGTTTTCGGTTTTATATTTACCAGCTTGTGAACACAAGGCTGGTAAATATATAACTGAAAATGTCATCACACACATTAATCACTAGCAAATAAGTTTAACTTTCTTAAGCATCATTTAGCTAATATCGTCATTAGTATGAATGTTTCTACTAAATTAAAATGTAGGTACTATTAGAAGGCGTAGCTATTAGAGATTAACACAGCTTAGTTGAATAGCACAGTTTTGCAAAACTGAAAGTAAAATTAATTATATACATAGTTGATTGCAATCTTAGCCGTTAGCACTCAATAACCTACACAATTAATAAGCTTTCTTAGGGTTAAGAGGAGAGTCAGAGGGGATCAACGGTAACGCTGTTCTTGAATCGAATAAAAATATAGAACATAAAAGACCGTGGGTTTCACTAACTAAATTCTTGTCACATAAAAAATAAATGATTACTACTGGAGTTGAGTAGTCTTGAGTGATCATTGCTAATACAAAAAAATGATTTTTACTAAATTAAATAAAAATCTACAGAACCCATAATTATAACATATCAGAAATAACGTTGCTGAGTTGTGATAATGAAGAACTTCGAACTTTGACGCATTCATTTTAAGATTTGTATGTTTTCACAGTACTCCACGAGCTTAGCCGACGAAGCCAGGGACAATCACGTACAGCAGATCGAGAGAGCGGAAATAGCCAATCTTGTACGCTCACGAATGGAATCTTTGAATCTAACTGGTATTGATTATGACGACGTGAGCGAAAAACGAAATAGTCTATCGTATGTCATAATAAATCCAAGCTGCGATCTGAATTTACAGGAAGGAGACATCATGTAAGAACACTTTCATTAAGTATTTTCTGTAATACCTACTTAAATAAAATTATTAATTTAAATTCTCTTTTTAGCTACCTAGTTCGACCTTCACCATTCTCCGCTCAAAAAACGTTTGAGCGGCATAATAGTCGGCGCAAGTCCAACATCAGTTTCTGCTCTCAAGCCCTTATCCAAGCCCAGGCAGGCGCGGCCAGCAGGCGCGGCTCTACGATCGGAGCTACCTTCGCGCAGCCACGAGCTCCACCTCTGGCTACGACTAAAGCTAATTCGCTGTCTCTTCCTGATAGTCCTACTATAATTTCCGATTTCAGAGGTCGCTCCAATTCCCTGAGAGTCGTTGACGATATTTTGCTCCGTAGATCCAATTCTCTGAGACAAGGCCTCAGCGGCGTAGGAAGACGCAGGAAGAGCAGTCTCGAAGAGATCGGTATATCTCATTTTAATTCGTTGTTGCAACACCAACAACAACAGCAGCAGCAAGATGCCAACGCCATAAAAATTGCGCTGAATGGAAGCATAGGCTTAGAAGTGACCCCACCAGAAGAACCAACTGACAGACTGCCGGGACATGGCTTTCCTTTAACAGGGTACCAAGAAGGGGCCGCTGCATTGCCGTCGTCGTCCATTGGGCCCACGCTGCCGCCGGCCGCGCCCCCTCCCGACCCGCAGCACCTGCAGGGCACGATCGTATGATACCACCTCATGTGGGGACGCCGATTGAGTTCCGTGGTAAGAAACAAGTGCTCTTGAACGTGTATTTTTATAGGCCATCCACTCTCTCGGTGAGAACTCCTGAGAACATCCGAGAAGCGTGGTTGTGGGTAGTGGCTCGCCCTCTCGTTCTCATACAATTTAGTGTTCTCGCGTGAGTGTGGATGTATTATTAAACGAACCGTTAACTAGTGAATTTTAGTACATTTTGCTTTCTGACGAAGTGTTACTGTTTTTCGGAACTTGAACTATCACATAGCGTTTCCACGTATATTTTAACTTTCATCGGTGTAATAACAATGAACTTTATATCTTAAATGGTGGATAAAGAGCTGTGTAATGTAAGCGGGATCAATTAGTTTCTAGGTAAGGGATATGTACTCGTATGTACACCTGGGTCAGCAGGGAAGGACTATTTAATATTTAATGCAGGTGGGCCATGAATCTAGGCGTGAGATCATAAACACCCTGAGCCTCAGCTGCTTGATTCGTAGGCTCGTACTTTGAAAGGCCTTATCTCATATCAAACTCTGATCAATTCACAAAAATTGCGCTAAAATCTATTCGCAATGTACTTTACGAACTATATAGCTTTGTCCCTACGTGAGTATTTTTTTTAAGTACCTAACTAAAAAGAAGTCTTTTTTTTTAGGACTCCATTCTATAATAAAATTATGTAATATTGATACGAGTATGTATGTAGTAAAATTTGTAAATAAAAGATATAAAACCTAGGCATTTATAACTTATATTGTAAATACTCGTCGTTCATAGAAGTTATACTGAGAAATAATTGTAGTATTCCTTCTTAATGACCAAAATATTATTATAAATCTGACTTACTTATAATATTATATACTTATAAAGATATATTATAGGCTGTTTTAGGCATTATAAAAGGCAGTGAAGTTGAATATTAAATAACACAATTTGAGTTAACTATGATGCATGTACCTAATGTAGTGAATGAGTTATTGGTCATTAGACTTTGACGGATTGCCGTATTGTATTGACAAATGTAGATATTATTCTGATATCAGTAATCAAATTAAAAACGAATTATAAATATATAACTTGTTTAATTTTGTGTACATCGCATAGTACAGTGTGTTATAGTCAACAGAGATGAAGGGTACCCATCAAATATCGGACGTTTCAAAAACTTTAAGTAATGTAGGTATTATGCTCATGTAGGTCTAGTACGAGTTTTGATATTTTTGGTAAACTAAATTTCCTTCCATACATTTTCTTAGCTAAAACTTCGAGTCACTAATTTCGGCAATACGAGTTAACGCAGCTATTTCCGGAATTACGACGTTTTGAAACCCGTTTTTTTTTCGTAAAAACAAGGATTTAAAATTTGAAAAAATTATTATGTTATTTTTCACTCTTTGATCTTTTGTTTTCAGCCGTATTATTACAATCGGTTGCATTTAACTGCGCCAAAAAAAAACGCAAAGATCTAAACTATGGATTCGTTCCAGTTTTATTTGAGTTTTATTAGGCTTTGTACAATTAAACTTATGGGGCATTCCATTCCACATGAAGCGGACAAGCTTAAAAAAGTTAGGTCTTGGATTTTGTTTATATTCTGGTCAATTACACTTATAGCAGACATACATATGTTCACACATTTTTTTTTCGTGTGACGCCTATTTGCTGAGTTATGGGCTTCTAAAGAATTTAAAAATGTTGTGCAGTCATTTTAGACCGTTGATATTGGTATTATATAATATGGTATTAATAATCAATTCACGATTATTAAATTACACTGGTATAGACACACAGATAAAGCTACAGTATAATTATTTTTCTCGTGTAACGGGTTCGATTCCCGGTTCAATCATGTAATTATTTAAATATCTTTCAGTAAAATGTTCCATATACAGTATTAAGAGTACTTTCTCTCCATGTGGCATATCCGTGGGACGCCCTGTATATATATATAGTACGCTGTTCTGATTTCTAGCTCGAAGGATTTTACAAAAGCTTGTCTTGAAATATATTTTTCAACAGAAAACTTATTTTATTTTTCAAATTCAAAAATCTTTTATCATTTTATATTTTATATTAGCGGCCCGCCCGGTCAACATATTTTTAGTAGTTTTTGATTATACATTTTTATTAAAATTGCTTTTTGCAAAGAAAAAAATAGACGAAGGTAAGAAGAAGTAAACGTTCGGCGCTACATTTCCTTGCGGTGCTTGAGAGTTTCTATCCCTATTTTGCAACAAGGCGCTGTAAGCGTTCAGCGCTCGACTGTCGTTCTTTTAGCAGGGATAATCTCAGATTTAGTTCTGCGAGAAGAAGAAAACCTTCAGCTCTACATTCTCTTGCGGGAGAGCTCGTGAGATTCTGTCTCTATTTCCAGCAAGACGCTGCGAACGTTCGGCGCAAGATTCTCTGGCCCGCGTTTGTGACGCGTACTCTCTTTGACTTGTGAGACGATCAGAATTTTCGGAATAAGGTTCTCCAATACGACTTATCTTTGCTCATCTCGCTTAAGAACTATTTTCAGATAGTTGCGATCTCTTTTTCGTGGAATATTGTTTCAAGTTATTAAAAAAAAAAACAAATAAATAAGTAAAGAAAAGTATAGAACTTTGATAAATATGTACTCACTGAAAGTTTGAGAATACTATGAAAATTAAACAGCACAAATTAAATATTTTAAAGTAGTTCTGAAAAGAACTTCTTAACTATAACATAAAAATGTGCTGTGAAACTAGTCGAAATATTCAATGTATTTCAGTTTATTTTTCTAAGGGTATCCGCCGGCAGATTTTATACTTCAAAAAATAAAATAAAATAAAAATATGAATGTAATCAACGTTATTTATTTATTATCTTACATAGGAATAATGCGGATTTTAGGTTTTAAAAATCAGTCCACTCAAATGGCGTCCTTCTAGCCGTAAACATTCTTGCAATCTCTCCTTCATATTGGCGAAAACTCGCTTGCAAAGTTCTGGACTGATAACTGCAATCTCTCGTCGGATATTTTCTTGTAGGGCCTCTATTGTTGTACACGCGAGATTTGAGATATCCCCACAAGAAAAAATCGGATGGGGTCAGATCGGGTGATCTAGGCGGCCAGGCTATGTCGCCGAAGCGACTTATCAATTTTCCAGGGAAAAGCTCTTTCACTTTTGTCATTGATTCCCTAGCAGTGTGTGCCGTGGCCCCATCCTGCTGAAAATGGGTTCTGTTATTATTACCAACATGACGATGCAGCTCCGGGATAAAAAAATTGTCCAGCATCGCGCGGTACCGTTGTGCATTAACGGTTTCACCTCTGCCGAAAAAATAAGGTCCAATTATGCCTGTTCCAGAAATGGCACACCAAACTGTGGTCTTCGGGCTGTGGAGAGGCTTTTCATGGACTTCTTTTGGATTGCTAGCACTCCAATAACGCATATTCTGTTTATTAACATAACCCCCAATGTGAAAAAATGCGCCTCGTCACTAAAAAATATGTTAGATAAACGCGTCGGCGTAGAAAATCGTCCCAGAACGACTCTAGCATAATTCTGCCTTTTTATGTGGTCATCTTCTTTCAACTGCTGAATGATTTGGAGCTTGCATGGATGGAACTTTAATTATTGTTTTCGAATAACTTTGTGAACTGACGTCTTTTTCACACCCGTTGATGCTGCAATCTTCCGTACAGACTTACGCGGATTTCGCAAAATTTCCCTTCTCACAAGTTCTGCGTTTTCAGGAGTAGTTACAGTTGTTAAAGGTCCAGGACGAGGTTCATTTCCGACTGATCCTGTTTCTCTAAACTTCTGTACACCCACGCCCATATCAATTGGTTCGACGGGCCATCCTTCAATCGTCGGATATCAAAGTGAGAACAAAACCGACGCCTCGCTACATTGATCGAATTATTGTTCGCGAAATACGCTTCAACCGCAAAAGCGCGGTGCGTCCCCGTCCACTGACTCATGGCTACTAAATAATCCGCAACACTCCCGCGTCGAGAGATACCTCGCTCCCCCCGCTGCCGCCTTCCTACGCGCCGTGAGCTCAGTTCAAAGTGTAAAATCTGCCAGCGGACACCCTGTATATTCTGAATGGAATGGAATCCGATTTGAGTAATTCAAAAAGTTATACAAATAATTTTTGAAACAGTTTTGAATATCAAATGATTTATTTGGATAAGGATTAATACGAAGGTATGTTTATCGTGGTATGATTCTTGAAATAATTATATTAACAAAAACTCACTCATCAGTATCCGAAATGTCATCATCATAATATCTGTACAACTCTTCTTTTGCAACAATATTCTTCTCCGGTTCCTCGAGCCCTGTCAGGTCCGGTTCGTCAAATCCTCTGACCGCCTCTTTATTAATCTAGTAATATCAGGAGTGATCGAAAGCAAATTCAGAGGTTTTTCTTCCAAATCCGGACAAAACAGCGAAGATGATACGTATAGAGGACTGGGATTTTTCATTTATAGTGATCAAGGATCTCCCCAAAACAATACAGCCGGGAAGCATTTTCTACAATCCCAAATTGAACTTTTTGTAAGTCAAATTTAAAAGACCTTCAAAGTATTATATTAACAAAAACTCACTCATCAGTATCCGAAATGTCATAATTGTTATCATAATATCTGTACAACTCATCTTTTGCAACAATAATCTTCTCCGGTTCCTAGAGCCCTAACAGCTCCGGTTCGTCAGATCCTCCAAACGGATTTTGGTTGAAGAACACGCCCGGCCCGTTGAAAGCTGTATAGATCAGTTCTGAAGGGATCGAAGGCATATTCGGAGGTTTTTCTTCGAAATCCGGACAAAAAAGGGCAAGTGGCGGATATGAAGGGCTGGGGTGATAGGATTCAAAAAAGATCATTCCATTTATAGGTGTGTGGTTTCCATTTATCAGTTCTGAAGGGTTGTAAGGCGACTTAGCACAAAGACTATATTCTGCAAAGTTCTCAGGCGGAAGGTGATCATTTGGCGGATAAATCGGATTGTAGTCCGAAGGATAGTCGTTGATATAGTTGGGGGAAAAAACGGTTGACGATACGGCTGGTTTTGCTGTCCAAAAAAAAGCCTGGCTACGCGGCCCAAACGGCTTTTAATGTCCCGTCATTTTCATTTTTTCTTCACTAGTTTTGCCGTTTTAACACTGGCTAACGCGCATAACTCAAAATAAGCGTAAATAAAACGCAGATATTGTTTTTACTACGTAAAACTATAATGTTTAGTTGTTTTTACCATTTCGAGCTGAAACGAAAACACAAATCGCAGTAAAGTGATTAATTGATTCCAATTATTGCAATTTTATTCATCTACATTGTTTCTTTTTATCATTTTCGAAATGCACCGATCGATCGTAAATTTGACGTTTCTTTATGATAGGTCTTCCCAGAGTCAGCCGCTTACAGCAATTCAAATCCCAGGGTTTTTTGACAGTTCCTCAACGTTTTTTTTTTAATGAAAGCAGTATGGATCAGTTCTGAAGGGACCGAAGGCATTTTTGGTTTGTTTCCTTCGAAATACGGACAAAAAAGGGCAAGTGGCGGCGGATATCAAGTGGTGGTGTTATTGGATTCAAAAAAGATCATTCCATTTATAGGTGCGTGGATCAGTTCTGAAGGGTTGTAAGGCGACTTAGCACAAAGACTATATTCTGTAAAGTTCTCAGGCGGAAGGTGATCATTTGGCGGATAAATCGGATTGTAGTCCGAAGGATAGTCGTTGATATAGTTGGGGGAAAAAACCGTTGACGATACGGCTGGTTTTGCTGTCCGAAAGGCTGGCTTCGCAGCCCAAACGGCTTTTAATGTCCCGAAATATTCAATTTTTCTTCACTAGTTTTGCCGTTTTAACACTGGCTAACGCGCATAACTCAAAATAAGCGTAAATAAAACGCGGATATTGTTTTTACCACGTAAAACTATAATGTTTAGTTGTTTTTACCAATTCGAGGTGAAACGAAAACACAAATCGCAGTAAAGTGATTAATTGATTCCAATTATTGCAATTTTATTCATCTACGTTGTTTCATTTTAACGAAGGCATTTTCGGAGTTTTTTCTTCGAAATCCGGACAAAAATAAATCCGATTGTAGTCCGAAGGATAGTCGTTGATATAGTTGGGGGAAAAAAACGGTTGACGATACGGCTGGTTTTGCTGTCCAAAAGCCTGGCTACGCGGCCCAAACGGCTTTTAATGTCCCGACATATTCATTTTTTCTTCACTTGTTATGCCGTTTTAACACTGGCTAACGCGCATAACTCAAAATAAGCGTATATAAAACGCGGATATTTTCTTTATTACGTAAAACTATAATTTTTAGTGGTTTTTACCATTTCGAGGTGAAACGAAAACACAAATCGCAGTAAAGTGATTAATTGATTCCAATTATTGCAATTTTATTCATCTACGTTGTTTCTTTTTAACGAAGGCATTTTCGGAGTTTTTTCTTCGAAATCCGGACAAAAATAAATCGGATTGTAGTCCGAAAGATAGTTGTTGATATAGTTGGGGGAAAAAAACGGTTGACGATACGGCTCGTTTTGCTGTCCAAAAGCCGGGCTACGCGGCCCAAACGGCTTTTAATGTCCCGACATATTCATTTTTTCTTCACTTGTTATGCCGTTTTAACACTGGCTAACGCGCATAACTCAAAATAAGCGTATATAAAACGCGGATATTTTCTTTACCACGTAAAACTATAATTTTTAGTTGTTTTTACCATTTCGAGGTGAAACGAAAACACAAATCGCAGTAAAGTGATTAATTGATTCCAATTATTGCAATTTTATTCATCTACGTTGTTTCTTTTTAACGAAGGCATTTTCGGAGATTTTTCTTCGAAATCCGGACAAAAATAAATCGGATTGTCGTCCGAAGGATAGTCGTTGATATAGTTGGGGGGAAAAACGGTTGACGATACGACTGGTTTTGCTGTCCAAAAGCCTGGCTACGCGGTCCAAACGGCTTTTAATGTCCCGACATATTCAATTTTTCTTCACTAGTTATGCCGTTTTAACACTGCCTAACGCGCATAACTCTAAATAAGAGTAAATAAAACGCGGATATTTTTTTTACCACGTAAAACTATAATGTTTAGTTGTTTTTACCATTTCGAGGTGAAACGAAAACACAAATCGCAGTAAAGTGATTAATTGATTCCAATTATTGCAATTTTATTCATCTACGTTGTTTCTTTTTAACGAAGGCATTTTCAGAGTTTTTTCTTCGAAATCCGGACAAAAATAAATCGGATTGTAGTCCGAAGGATAGTCGTTGACATAGTTGGGGGATAAAACGGTTGACGATACGGCTGGTTTTGCTGTGCAAAAGCCTGGATACGCGGCCCAAACGGCTTTTAATGTCCCGACATATTCATTTTTTCTTCACTTGTTATGCCGTTTTAACACTGGCTAACGCGCATAACTCAAAATAAGCGTATATAAAACGCGGATATTTTCATTACCACGTAAAACTATAATTTTTAGTGGTTTTTACCATTTCGAGGTGAAACGAAAACACAAATCGCAGTAAAGTGATTAATTGATTCCAATTATTGCAATTTTATTCATCTACGTTGTTTCTTTTTAACGAAGGCATTTTCGGAGTTTTTTCTTCGAAATCCGGACAAAAATAAATCGGATTGTAGTCCGAAGGATAGTCGTTGACATAGTTGGGGGATAAAACGGTTGACGATACGGCTGGTTTTGCTGTGCAAAAGCCTGGATACGCGGCCCAAACGGCTTTTAATGTCCCGACATATTCATTTTTTCTTCACTTGTTTATGCCGTTTTAACACTGGCTAACGCGCATAACTCAAAATAAGCGTATATAAAACGCGGATATTTTCATTACCACGTAAAACTATAATTTTTAGTGGTTTTTACCATTTCGAGGTGAAACGAAAACACAAATCGCAGTAAAGTGATTAATTGATTCCAATTATTGCAATTTTATTCATCTACGTTGTTTCTTTTTAACGAAGGCATTTTCGGAGTTTTTTCTTCGAAATCCGGACAAAGATAAATCCGATTGTAGTCCGAAGGATAGTCGTTGACATAGTTGGGGAATAAAACGGTTGACGATACGGCTGGTTTTGCTGTGCAAAAGTCTGGCTACGCGGCCCAAACGGCTTTTAATGTCCCGACATATTCATTTTTTCTTCACTTGTTATGCCGTTTTAACACTGGCTAACGCGCATAACTCAAAATAAGCGTATATAAAACGCGGATATTTTCTTTACCACGTAAAACTATAATTTATAGTTGTTTTTACCATTTCGAGGTGAAACGAAAACACAAATCGCAGTAAAGTGATTAATTGATTCCAATTATTGCAATTTTATTCATCTACGTTGTTTCTTTTTAACGAAGGCATTTTCGGAGTTTTTTCTTCGAAATCCGGACAAAAATAAATCCGATTGTAGTCCGAAGGATAGTCGTTGACATAGTTGGGGGAAAAAACGGTTGACGATACGGCTGGTTTTGCTGTCCAAAAGCCTGGCTACGCGGCCCAAACGGCTTTTAATGTCCCGACATATTCATTTTTTCTTCACTTGTTATGCCGTTTTAACACTGGCTAACGCGCATAACTCAAAATAAGCGTATATAAAACGCGGATGTTTTCTTTACCACGTAAAACTATAATTTTTAGTTGTTTTTACCAATTCGAGGTGAAACGAAAACACAAATCGCAGTAAAGTGATTAATTGATTCCAATTATTGCAATTTTATTCATCTACGTTGTTTCTTTTTAACGAAGGCATTTTCGGAGTTTTTTCTTCGAAATCCGGACAAAAATAAATCCGATTGTAGTCCGAAGGATAGTCGTTGATATAGTTAGGGGAAAAAACGGTTGACGATACGGCTGGTTTTGCTGTCCAAAAGCCTGGCTACGCGGCCCAAACGGCTTTTAATGTCCCGACAGAATTATTTTTTCTCCACTTGTTATGCCGTTTTAACACTGGCTAACGCGCATAACTCAAAATAAGCGTATATAAAACGCGGATATTTTCATTACCACGTAAAACTATAATTTTTAGTGGTTTTTACCATTTCGAGGTGAAACGAAAACACAAATCGCAGTAAAGTGATTAATTGATTCCAATTATTGCAATTTTATTCATCTACGTTGTTTCTTTTTAACGAAGGCATTTTCGGAGTTTTTTCTTCGAAATCCGGACAAAAATAAATCGGATTGTCGTCCGAAGGATAGTCGTTGATATAGTTGGGGGGAAAAACGGTTGATGATACGACTGGTTTCGCTGTCCAAAAGCCTGGCTACGCGGTCCAAACGGCTTTTAATGTCCCGACATATTCAATTTTTCTTCACTTGTTATGCCGTTTTAACACTGGCTAACGCGCATAACTCAAAATAAGCGTATATAAAACGCGGATATTTTCTTTACCACGTAAAACTATAATTTATAGTTGTTTTTACCATTTCGAGGTGAAACGAAAACACAAATCGCAGTAAAGTGATTAATTGATTCCAATTATTGCAATTTTATTCATCTACGTTGTTTCTTTTTAACGAAGGCATTTTCGGAGTTTTTTCTTCGAAATCCGGACAAAAATAAATCCGATTGTAGTCCGAAGGATAGTCGTTGACATAGTTGGGGGAAAAAACGGTTGACGATACGGCTGGTTTTGCTGTCCAAAAGCCTGGCTACGCGGCCCAAACGGCTTTTAATGTCCCGACATATTCATTTTTTCTTCACTTGTTATGCCGTTTTAACACTGGCTAACGCGCATAACTCAAAATAAGCGTATATAAAACGCGGATATTTTCTTTACCACGTAAAACTATAATTTTTAGTTGTTTTTACCAATTCGAGGTGAAACGAAAACACAAATCGCAGTAAAGTGATTAATTGATTCCAGTTATTGCAATTTTATTCATCTACGTTGTTTATTTTTAACGAAGGCATTTTCGGAGTTTTTTCTTCGAAATCCGGACAAAAATAAATCGGATTGTAGTTCGAAGGATAGTTGTTGATATTGTTGGGGGATAGAAACGGTTGACGATTCGAGGTGAAACGAAAACACAAATCGCAGTAAAGTGATTAATTGATTCCAGTTATTGCAATTTTATTCATCTACGTTGTTTATTTTTAACGAAGGCATTTTCGGAGTTTTTTCTTCGAAATCCGGACAAAAATAAATCGGATTGTAGTTCGAAGGATAGTTGTTGATATTGTTGGGGGATAGAAACGGTTGACGATACGGCTGGTTTTGCTGTCCAAAAGCCGGGCTACGCGGCCCAAATGGCTTTTAATGTCCTGACATATTCATTTTTTCTTCACTTGTTATGCCGTTTTACCGTAATTGCAGACGCATGTTGGAGTAAACGTTCATACGGCACAAACTACAATGCTTCTTCTGGCACTGCGGCAATTGTTGGCCAGCACAGTAAAAAAGTTCTTTACTGTGGTGTAAAAAATAAATATTGTGTCATATGTTCCCGATCAGCGAACAAAGGAATTGTGCCACCAGATCATACATGTCACAAAAACTTTAGTGGTCCTTCTACTGCGATGGAAGCTGCTATTTCAAAAGTTATTTACCTGACCACGGGCTTATTTATTCTCATTTAATTGCAGATGGGGACGCCAGTACTTATGCTACTATTAGAAATGCCCGACCCTATGACCAAATTAATAACAGTTGGTAAAATAGAATGCAAAAATCATCTACTGAGGAATTATTGCAAAGCCCTCCTAGGACTCTCAACCAACACATCATATCATATACGAGCGAGGAGACTTTTAAAAGTAAAATATTTGCGTTTGCGTTGGGGAGTTGACTCCTGTATAAAACACTGACCACTCAAAACATTCCATTTACAGAAAAGGTTGACAATATTAAAGAAGACATCCGAAACGGGCCCTATCACATATTTGGTGATCACAGCAACTGTCCAACATATTTTTGCCCTGACAGTCATAAAAAATCTGGTAATGATAATTTTGTCCCAGAACTGGTAGCTGTTTGGAACTGGGGTATTTCAAAAAATAACGGATTTGGCGCATAAACTTTCTTTACATGCATACAGTTTTGCATATAATGTAACGAACCACTTGGCTGAAAGTTTTAACTCAAGTGTTGCCAAATATGCGGGAGGCAAAAGAGTGAACTATGCATTGAAAGGATCTTACAGTGGTCGATGTACAGCCGCTGTTATATCCTTCAATACCGGTACATTACAATCCTATGTGCACAAATTCATCTTTGGCACTGATGCAAATCCACATATATACACCAGCTAGAAAAAAAACGTAGAGAATTTTTTTTAAAAAAAGTTACCTTAAGGCGCTCCCAGTCGACGATTGTTTTTGTTCGAAACGAAAAAATAAATACTTGTGAACAAGCCACATCTCCTATTTTATAATGTATAGTATATGTGAATAAAGATGTACCCATCTTTAATCACTTCGATAAATAATCCTACCGACCGCTGCAATGACAACAAACACACGTCGGAGCGTGGTCCGCCTTAGCTTTTCGAATAAATTAATGATATAAATTATGTATAATTACTTATCAAAAATCTATTCTAATAGAAATTTAGATCTACATATTACCTATCTTTAACAATAAATCACAAGTTGATTTTAATAGTAGGTATATAAAATATTTCGATCATAAATTCTAAAACGTATCATTTTGAAATAACATCTTTATCGTGAAAAGTTTCTGCTATTATGTTTTCAGCTTAATAGAAATCTAGGTAGGAACCTGAAGTAATATACTTATAAAAATAGGAGATGTGGCTTGTTCAGAAGTATTTCATTTTTCGTTTCGAAAAAGAGCAATCAGCGACTGGCAGCCTCTTAAAAAAAAAGTGGTTAAATCTGTAACGACGAAATATGCTCATTATGGTGAAATTTGTCAGAAACCTGACATGGATATTAATGAGTATATAAAAGCCTCATCTTTGGCATTTTTAAAAGCGTTAGAAATATCTACAGATGAAAAGAAGATGATTGAAAGGAGTACTGTTTTACAGAGTGCCAGCCCACTCTGGCTAGAGACCAGAAGGAAACTTTTAACAGCTTCTTGGTTTGCCACAGTTTGCAAACGGCGTGCGAATACTAACTGTGCCCCGCTTATTAAACAAATTTTATATGGCAAAGATTTACAAATATAATGAATTCATTATCAATAGAAAAAGCAAGTGGTACTACCAAGTTCAGGGCCAATTACGAGTAACTGGTCAAAACATGTGTGTATTTGCCGTGTGGACTGGTGACGGAAAAATAAAATATGAATTTGTAAAAAGAGACGACCAGTTCTGGAAAGAAAATATGGAGGGTTATTTAATAAAATTTTACAATAACTGTTTAGTTCCAGAACTTGTTGACCCCCGCTACGCGCGGTCTATGGATCTTCGAGATCATAGCTCACACACAAGACAAAACATACTAACCCCCAAAAAAAAGCTTTAAATGCATATTTCACATTCAAAACTTTCGTGAGTGGTACTCGAAACGTTGAAGGATAGGAAACGATTTTGAATGACAATATTTTTTTTTATTCAAGCTTTGTAATTTCTACGCCTCTAGTACTCGTCAAGACAAATCCAACGAGCCCAAACGCGACGTTGTTATGTTGTGTAGTTGAGGAGTTCCGATGGCTACATCCGACCTCCATCATCAGACTAGCTCGCTAGTACCATAATTTTACATTGTCAT
Organism: Hydriomena furcata; assembly: GCA_912999785.1. Taxonomy (NCBI): domain Eukaryota; kingdom Metazoa; phylum Arthropoda; class Insecta; order Lepidoptera; family Geometridae; genus Hydriomena; species Hydriomena furcata. The sequence continues at coordinate 12,187,076 of OU538821.1, forward strand.
TGAGATTGATAGGTATGCAAAGTTTTGCCTCAATTCGACTATTTAGTGAAGAGTTCCGTTGAACAGCTCCTGACTCCATCATCAGATCAGCTCGCTGTCACCATATTATGTATGCAAAATTTCAGCACAATCGATTGGGGATAACTGCTTAAAATTAAGTTGCAAGATTCCACCTTATCAAACATACATACATAAATATGTACATAAACTGCAAGTTAAATAAGAGCTTGTAAAAAAACGATACTTACCGTTTTGTCATAATGTATTTTATTAGTAGGTACCTAACAAATATTTATTGCACAGTCAAATATTAGTAACTGTGTAGTAGCACTTTACGATTTGTAACCTGTCTTATAATATATATTAATTTTTGGAACGAAGTTCCTTATCGCGCGTTGTGAAAGGGGGCTAGACGGAAAAAATTCTTACGAAAAGTTGTCACGAAAAGTTGTCACGACACTTTTTTGCTATAGTATATCTATTAATATATACAGGGTGTCCAAGAACCTGGCGTCCAACTGGATTCCCACGATGCCCCAAGTTCTAACAGTACTCAGAAAAATATTTTAAAAAATCCACCCCATGTACTTACAGAATTATACTGATTTCAAAAAAAAAGGGGAAATGAGCACCCTGTGACATACTTTTGAATGCTGTGACTGCTAATGCTGATAATTTCGATATTTCTTGGAGGTTTTGTAATCTAGGGTATTGCTGTGTCTAAATAGAATGTAAAAATAAAGTACTTATTGTACCATTTTAAAATAAAATATTATTTTAACTAAAGGTGATATGGAAAACTATTGAATTTCGCAACTTTGACCGACTGTAGTGTAAAAAAAATGTACCAAAATAGTATGGCAAGTGACGTCAAATTTTGACGCGTTTATTCCTCTTTTTAAAAAGGTATAATACTTACACATTAATTTGAAAAAAAAATTTTGATAATATTTTTACTCAACAACCCAATTTTTACGAAGTGCCTACCTACTAACGGTAACTGTCGGACCCTTTCTTATCTTAGAAACTGTTATGTTACTACTATTATTTACTTCGGTTCCAAGAGTGAGCAAGAAGGAAATACACACAGGTAGATGGGTTCCCAGTAGAATAAAAGCAAAGAATGTTAGTTTAAAGATATTTTATTACAATAAATGTTCAAAATGTTGACCACCCGCGGCAATACAAGCTCTCACTCTCCTTAAAAAGGACCGCTTTATGTTTCGCGAGTAACTTTTTTGACGTATCACCTGCACTGCTTGTGTTATCTTCTCACGAAGGTCAGCGATGTCATTAATGGGCTTCGCATAAACGAGCTCCTTCATAGTTCCCCAGAAAAAAAAATCCAGCGGATTTAAGTCAGGTGAGCGGGCTGGCCACGGGATTGTTCCTGATCGCCCAATCCACCTGTTCGGGTATTGCTCGTCCAAAAACTCTCTAACGGATACGCGAAAATGTGCTGGACAGCCGTCGTGTTGGAACCACATATCTGGTGGGGTCTCTTCTAGTAAGTTTGGCAAATCATTTTGAAGAAAATTTAAATATGATTCGCCAGTCAAATTCTCGGGCATCTCAAATGGACCAATAATATTCCCACAGAGAATACCGGTCCACATGTTCACTTTGAACCGGTACTGGGATCTATCTTCTCGCATCAAGTGCGGATTTTCCACATGCCACTCGTGCAAGTTGTGTAGGTTCATGTAGCCATCCTTCTTAAATGTTGATTCATCTGACCACAAAATTTTGTCGATAAAGTTTTCGTCTTCTCGATGTTTTTGCAGGATTGTTTCACAAAACGCGACTCGGCTCGGATAGTCTCGAGGTAAAAGACTTTGCACTCGCTGTACGTGGTACGGATGATATTCTTCTTTTTGGAGAATACTGTGTGCTGTGCTCTTCGGTATCCCCGTATCAGCTTCTATTCCTCGCACAGAGATGCTTGGATTTGCCGACACCGCCTCTAAAACTTCATCGCGTATGAAGTCATTTACGGGTCGTCCTTCACCAGCTACTTGATTGGGGAACCGCCCGTCACATAGTGATCTGTGCACATTAATGAAAACTCGATGGTCGGGATATCGCGTAGCCCTCGGATACCTTTCTCTGTAAAGTCTCGCTGCAGCTCGTCCATTACCTCTACATTCTCCATAAATGTAGTGCATATTTGCGTATTCTTGCGGAGTGTAGGTCGCCATGGTAGCACACACAAAACACAAACTGTCCAAACACAGGCAAAGGTCGTCGTAAAGAGTTCGTTTCAAAGTCCAGAGCACAAAGAGTAATCGAGTCCAATAAACAAAGCTTTAAATCGTAGTACGTGATCAATGGTAACAATAAGAGAGAGGTGCGTAGTAACGGCAGGAGGCAGTGACGCGTACTGACCGTACTGTTATCCTAAACCTTTTTCTCCCTCACTCTTACCTGAATAATGGGGTACCATAAAGAAGAACCAGCAAATCGCAAAGATAGTTTCTGTCTTGCTCCCTCCTGTTGTAATAACGAATCACTATGGTGAGATGCATGCACATACCGTCCCTTACGGTCTAACCTGTTTTTTGAGAGGCCTGTTGTTATTTTTATGAGCATACAATAGTAATTCTTTAGAGGTTAGATTCAATTCGTCGTAAATTTTTCTTTCTAAGAATTCTGTAAGACATCGTAAAAATTGGGTTGTTGAGTAAAAATATTATCAAATTTTTTTTTTCAAATTAATGTGTAAGTATTATACCTTTTTAAAAAGAGGAATAAACGCGTCAAAATTTGACGTCACTTGCCATACTATTTTGGTACATTTTTTTTACACTACAGTCGGTCTAAGTTGCGAAATTCAATAGTTTTCCATATCACCTTTAGTTAAAATAATATTTTATTTTAAAATGGTACAATAAGTACTTTATTTTTACATTCTATTTAGACACAGCAATACCCTAGATTACAAAACCTCCAAGAAATATCGAAATTATCAGCATTAGCAGTCACAGCATTCAAAAGTATGTCACAGGGTGCTCATTTCCCCTTTTTTTTTGAAATCAGTATAATTCTGTAAGTACATGGGGTGGATTTTTTAAAATATTTTTCTGAGTACTGTTAGAACTTGGGGCATCGTGGGAATCCAGTTGGACGCCAGGTTCTTGGACACCCTGTATATCTATTAATTGTGTCGAGGTCGAGGTCGAGGTGGAAGTGGAGGCTTCCCGCTTCCCGCGTCTGTATGTATGCTTATATCTTTAAAACTACACAACGGATTTTGATGCGGTTTTTTTTAATAGATAGAGTGATTCAGGAGGAAGGTTTATATGTATTAAACACGTGCGAAGCCGGGGCGGGTCGCTAGTACAAAAATAATAAATAAATGGATTTTGATTTTATTAACCTAGTATTATCCCCAAATTATATTTTTGTCCCAATATACATATTCGCTAAACATTCGCTCGAAATTTGCGAATGCGAATGCGATTTTGCACCAATTCGTTAAATCGTTATTCGTTATTCGAATATTCGATACACACAGCCTACTAAAAATAATATTTTAGTAAAAAATAAAGTGCAAATATTTGATAACATATCATTGTGAATAAAAAATAATTTGATAATAATCAATGTTTTTATACTTACTATAGCAGGGCTTCCTAGCGCTATTTGAACAGCGAGGTATAAGGTGTGCGTGTAGCACCCGAAGTACTGCCACTGCAATAGTGAGATTGCGCATTTTATGTTGGCCCCATTATTGGAAACAATTAGCAATTTGGTCGAAAATCTTCCAATCCCGGACGATTGTTTTTAGTTCTTGTGCCCAATTGAATCCTGTGTGGCTCTTTTGTACTACTTTGCATTTCAAGAGAACCGATTACAAAGCGAATCAAGGGCTGGTCCAACTTTTGCGCCAGGGGTTGGGGGGGGGGGGGAGGGGTCACATAGTCGTGGTCAAGTCACAAGAAGTTATAATTCCATTTTATTTATTTTAAAAGACCAACAGCTTAAATTAGAAATAAACTAAGTTAACTTAAAGTAGGTAACGGATAAGCCAATTATAAAATAAAACTGCTAACTATACCTACTTACCACCTACCCACTAGAATCAAAGAAATCGTAACTCAGCAGCCGCCTTGCCGAGTTCACGCTCTGTTAGACTGGATCCTGGACTTGTCTTTAAAAAAAAACAAGTTTTATAGGAACACAGATTTATTTAACGATTATAATTTTATTTATACAACTTTCACTTTGACTTTGATCTTTGTTGGACCAATCGGGTTTTAAAATCACGCACGGGACTTCTTGTTAGGAATACAGAGGTCTGATGCAGCCGGCTAGCAACTAGAAGTTTCCGTGGACCGTAGCTGATGAGACAGAGTAACCTTCCAAGAACTGACTGACAGAAATTATGTAAAAAATTGGGTTTATAAAGGGAAAATATTGCAAGCTTGTTGAATTAGATTGACGTCAATTAATCGATGTGTGAGTGTGGTCACTCATATGGTCAGCAGATAATAACTACAAGATCAGCAATATTAAGGTTGTAACAGCTCGTACAGAATAAGTCTATTGTCTTCTTATCGCTACAGATGTTATTGAATTTATTGCTCGTTCTATAAATGAATGAATTTTGTCGATAATTTGTATTAACAAACGGGATAAAAAGGGGTGGGTTATATCGTTTACGCCTATGGGGGACTTTAATTTTGACTTTATTGAGTAGATCAGCACAATCAATTTGATTAGAAGTAATTTTTAATAGAAATATTATATCAGAGATGTCTTTTCTCATACAGAGAGGTAAAAGATGAAAACGTGTGCATAGGGGAATATAATTAGAGGAGATATATGGTATACCTACGTAGTTTAAAACTTCATAAATTTTTCCTGAATTCTTTCAACTCGATCCACTAATATACTTGTATATAATATGTATATTAGGGTGGATCGAAAATCACTTTTTTGAGTTACTTACCGTTTTCTAATAGCGTGAAAACGTTGCTTTATATGCTCAAACTGAAGTATGCAAAATATTATTCAGATTGGTCAAGGGTAAGAGCCTCCGCAAGGTCATTGAACTTTTGAAAAAATGCCTATATTTTGATGTCATTCTAAAGCGTTTTTATTAATTGATGAAACATTTTATAGCATTATTTCAATAGTTATTCAACCAAAATGATAATAGAGATTGTCGTTGCAGTGTAAAGGCCCATTTAGACGGGGAGAGTTTCTCGTACGTTTCCTTACGAGAAACCATACGCTACTATCACAAGCAATAATCGCCATAACACAATCGTATCAAAATGTTTACATACAGGCAAGAAATAAAATCTCGCCTACGATTATGTCATACGAGATTCGCATATGACTTATCGCTAGGCGATAATTGCCTATGTTTGTTTACACAACAAAAGTATAGTAAGCAGATTCTTGCTTATGAAGTCTCGACTTGTATAAACACGATCTCCTGTGACATATTTTCAAGTTGATACGAGTATCGTACAAATCAGTTTGAATCGTTTTTAGTGCGAGATTTGTCAGTCGAGTTAAGTGATTACCTACTAGTACATTGTTCGTAAAAATGACACAAAAATCTTTTAAATTCGGTTCTGCCGACAATATTAAGTTCATTGAACTGTATAGAAGTTACGAGTGTTTGTGGAACACGGAGAATGATAATTATAAAAACCGTGATGCAAGAAATTCAGCCCTGAATGATTTTGCTAAAGAATTGGGTATTATTGTTTTGTAATCTACTTTATCAAAGCAAGACTGATGTTGAATAAATGCTTAGATAATCTTATGATAGTTAAGTGATTTTGAAGTTAAACGTTTTTTATTCATACCTTAATAAAATCTTCCAATGCAGTGTAAATAGCTTGCAGAACTTCTACCAAAAAGTAACTTATGGTACACCTAGGTACTCTAAATATTTCTGATAATGTTTGAAATGAATCTCCTGTAGCCAAATATTTTAAAGTTATTTCCAATTTTGTACGAGCAGCTATAGCTTGACGCATATTTGTATCACTTTTTTGTATAGATGGTCCAATTTTTTGAAGTAAATATATAAATTGAGTTTTCGTAATAATAATAAGTATGTATTTACAACAAAAATAAAAAAAAGTATTTATGTATTCTATCAGTTATCTGGTTCCCATAGTACAAGCTTTGCTTAGTTTGGGGCTAGATGGCGCTGTGTGAAATGTCCAACAATAAAAAAAAAAAAAAAAAAAAAAAAAAAAAACTTATTTTTGAATGTCTCTTCATCTTCCAATTGTAATTCAAGGCACAACGTGTTAGATGCTCCCAAATCATTTCTTCTCGTTATCCATTTTTTAAACCAACACCTTTTTTCTTTTTCCGTTTAATTAATTCTTGCCTTAGAAGAGCAGATATAATTAAAACACCCTCGCGCACTGCACTCATGGTAGCAACTGGCATAAAATCTCGAAATACGATTATTGCTTTGAAATTCTGTTTACACGGACATAATAATATTCCATTGCAAGGCAATTGTCGCCCAAGGCAACGAGCGAGGAGAGCGATTGTTTAGACGAAAAAAATGTCTTATATTCCTTCGATAATCGTATCTTCGAGACGAGAAACTCTCCCCGTCTAAATGGGCCTTAAATATTTCAATAAAGCGAAAATTTCGAAAAAAAATTCAGCGACTCTTAGAGCCAATGCATTTAGAGCGCCAATCAGAAAAGTGTCTATAATTTTTTTGCGCTAATTGCCGACTCAAAAATTATTTGTTTTACTATGTTTGAAACTCTGTGTTATGTTTTTTACATAACATCATCTAAATTGTATGTTAATTTACCATGGAAAATACTTGTAGTGCTTCAAATTACTCTTTGTTTGACGATGTTAACGAAATTAAGGGTAATGCTTTCCCAACTTACGATGATGTGATGAAATTTTATCAGTGGATGAAATTTCCTTTAACATTGACTATGGAGAAGGTGAAAGAACCTCCATTTTTGAATATTGCCAAAGCAGTTACATCAAGGATTAAAGAAATAAGGCTTGCAACATCAATTCCTACCGTAAGTCAAAAGAGAATCACACAAAATGTTAAAAGCATACCACTTGAAGTGCCAAAACTTGTTGACGTCAATTAATAGGCTTACTGCAGAGAAATTGGAAACATTTCAAAAAAGAGTAGAGTCCTTTTTGATGTTTCTTCCTGCAAATGCAAGAATTACGATGTTAGGGCTTGCCCAAAAGAAAAAAAATAACGACACATCTAACAAAACTTTTTGTTAGACTAATGAACTTCGAAAAAAATTATAATAGGACGGTTAGATGTTTTTTTACACAAAACAGCTTCAGAAAAGGTTAAAAAGAAAGGCAACACAGCAGTTATTCCAGTGTAGAGCTAGAACTTTCGCTTTAGACGATGTTGTTCCGGTAGAAACAAGCGATTGGTCAGAAAATTATGAATGTGGCGATGAATCTATGCCTGAAGTCAAAAAACGTAAGACGAATCCGTCTTGGTCAACAATGATGAACTGAATGCCAAGAATTCACCAGTACCTGTCGTCCCATGACTGTTTGAAGTACCCAATATGAACTTAAATGCCAATAAATGCCATGGCCTTAAACATTTATCGTACCATCTATTCAAACGTTTGTGGAGTCTGGTGTTGAAGGAGGATTACCATTTTGGAGACTTCCATGTCACAACCAATCTGTAGAATGAGGTGTGAAAATTACTACAGAGGCTACCGCTTCTGTTTGTACTCAAAAAGCAAAGGAAGGCCTCATAAAAACCAAACTGAAATCTCGCAAAGCAATGCCTAAATTTAAAGCAAAAAAAATTTTTAGAGGTGATTAGTAGGTATATTTTATAGTTTTTTAGGTAACCGCATAGTTGTTTTTATTTATTTTTATACAAGTTGGAGCTAAATTCTATTTGTTTTAATTTATAAACATACTAAAAACATAATTTGATTTAAATCCAAAGACTGGAAGTTAGGGCATGTTTTACAAAAAAATATTTTTTTCAACTGCGATGCGGAGGCTTTAGATGTTAACTTAGAAATCTGAAAAAATGCATGGTTATGTAGTTTACTATAAGACAACTTTATCACACTATTAGAAAAATAAAGAACAAAAAAAAAATTTTTTCATTCATTACCGCTCCACCCTAATGTATATACTCGTACAAGTAATAAGTAGGTATTTTATTAATAAATGTAAGAACTGTACTTAAATACCTAGTAATAAGTAGGTATTTTATTAATAAATGTAAGAACTGTACTTAAATACCTGCCTATATTTAAATAACAAAATCACATCTTCTCCCGAAACGAGTTATCACTTCATCTACTTCAATTAGTACGTTTTTATGGACGTGGATAAGTGCCAGTCCGGTTAGACGTTCTTCAACCATTGAAGCTCTTTAGCCACGCTTTGATTTTTCGTAACGTAGAGAAAGATCATTCAACACTGTCGCTACACTAACAGGTAGGGTAGCGACAGTGGAAAGATAAAATACATAAAAAAATCTTATATTACGATACATTTGGGGGCGCATTTCGCCGCATTTTTAGGCCCCTATTTGAGAACCTCTGGATAAGACCAGAACGCAGAAATTATCGTCATCCAGTAAGCTATAATCACATACTTAAAATCCAAAATTTCAAGTCTGTAGATCATTTAGTTCCGAAGTTAAGCGAAAGCAAAGTTTCGCATTTTAGACACTCACTCACTCACTCATGATCATCAGAATAGAACTAGTACTTCCCATGAACTCAGAGAGCTGAAATTTAGTACAGAGTTAGGGTTTAATGTCCACATAAAGGGAAAACCATAAAAACTAGAATAATCGAAGATCTGGAGTACCTGGTGACCCTGATTAGAAAACACAAGAGCCTAACGAAACTATTAGAGATTGACATACCGCCTTTACAAAAAATATTCAACTTGATAGGCCTAGGATTTGTAATAAAAAAAAATCTTTTAAGTTTGCTGCTATAACAACAAATACTAAAAACAGAATAAAATAAATATTTAAATATACACAACAAACGTGATTTTCGCATTCTAGCGCCATCTAGTTTCATTTTTGATGTTACTACGTTATTATAGGTACTTTTCGCGGTCTCATGCGACCGCTCGAGGTTTGAGATGTAAATCAATGATGAAAGATGTTTGCAATTCCGCTGGCAGGTGGCGCTATTTTACCACTATCGGTAAAGTAAGTCGGTAAATAGGTGGTACTTTACATAAGCGACTAAAAAGTATAAAATTGAATTATTTAATTCATGTAGTTAGGTAAATAGGTATATATTATTAATTTCAAGTTCGAATACCGGCCGTGCATCAATGGATATTTCTGTTCGAAAAATGTACCTACCTACTCCATCAGCAATATCCGGAACTTGTGCAGAAACACTGTCAGGATTCATTATTGTTATTATTTTCTATTAATTTTTTTTATTTATTATGTACAAAAAAACCTGTATAAACTTAACAAAACAAAAATAATCGTCGCGACACTACACTGTTTAAAGCAAAATAGAAAGACGAAACGAAAATAATTGGCTTGCTTTCTATGAGAGAGAGAGAAATACAGACAGAGAAACATGCGCACGCCGCACGGCTTACTACACTATTTACCCTCCATTCAATTGCAAGACAAACAGCTATTGGAAGGATACACACCAACGTCCAGGATAAGTCAGCTGGGACAGATTTCACATTGACTTATGCTGGCAAAAGTCATTCAAGGTAGACGTAGAAGTAAGACTCGTAAGACGCTGCAGGCAATATGGGAGAAAGTGGTTAAAGGACTTGAATACAAGAAATTCGAAGATAGAAGTCCAGACAACTGGTATGGAACAATGGGGCCGTATTTAGATTTCTTTGCAGGTTTCGGGCTGCGTCTGAAAGAATTGAGGGTAGGACATTCCAAGATGCCATTGACGAAAAGAGAAGGGAATCTAGTTGAATTTCCAGTATCCAAATATGGATTGAATGGGGCTCATCACGTATTGTTAGAAGGATGCACTTTCCCACCTGAGAAGCGATCATCGATAGCACAAAGTGTTGGCCCGATGACTGCGTTTTTGTGCATGGTAAAATCGGAAGGGATTTACAGAGCGAAGTGTGCTGCAGCAGTTAAGAGAGCATTCAATCACATTCCAATAATTGATGACATAATTGAGATAACCAAGACACAAAAGAAGGCTTCAGATATAAACACAATGATTGGTTTATTAGCAGAGATAATCATGATTACTACATCAAGACAAGCATCTAGGATGTTCTTCCCCATAGCGATGGTTAGGAACGCTTGGGTTGATCAAGGAAGGACTGACAAATTTCTTTCGTTCTTCAACACATCTGGATCAGGGGTTTATTTTACATACAAAGTGGCCGCAAAATACAAATACACAATATCTGGGACTATGACAGAAGAAGATGCTGGTCAGATAGCTTTCCATAGCATCTTTGGAACTTATAAAGAGGATCTGCTCAAATCACCAACATTGCATATTGGAAGACTCGAGAGGAACTGGGAAGTGGTTTCAAAAAGCTTGCGGACAAATCTTGTCTTGTAAATTGCCAGTTCTGCAATACTACTCAAAATACTAGCAAAACGTGTCGTGACAACTTTTCATCTGAATTTTTTCCGTCTAGCCTCCTTCGCAACGCGCCATAAGGAACTTCGTTCCAAAAAAAACTGTGTCAAATAAGAAAATCTAATAAAATAAATCAATAAGCCCACGTTTCTACAAAAAGAAGTGAAATCCCACCAAAAACATTCTGTAAAAAACTAGCCAAGTCTCGATGGAGCTGCTTGTTTATCTCTAAAAAGTAATGAAATCTAGACAAAGTCGTGTCAAGTCTGAGGTTCGTTACTGCGATTTCTTTATTATTATAGAATGGTATGTGACTTGGCCGTTGAAGAGTACACAAGGATACAAAACCAGGTGCTCCATGACACCATTGCACCAATCTGTCGCCAGAACCGCTACCCATTGACGATGGAAAATTGCCACTTAGAAAACGTTGATTCAATAACCAGTAAATTGTAGGCTTGATAAAGCTGCGTATTTCAATAATACTTATGTAAAGGCGAGCCTGAAACAAACAGTATAAAAAATACGTCTGCTTTATGTTAGATCGGTGGTCGATTTGACGCTCCAAAAAGAAGAGAGCAGAAGTCAGCATTGCCAATGCTGAATGCATGTGTTGCACGATCAACAACAGCCTAAAATGACACATAACTAGTTATGAAAATGGACCCTTTTTTTCCCTCTTAATAACTGTTTTTCATAATTAGCTACGAAAATGGTTGATTCTTTCCTTACCAGGCAGGTAAACATTTTAGAGGCCTTTGCATGCATACAACGCTTGTATTATTGGTCTAATTTTCCTTTTTGATTTTACCAAAAAGTTTTTAATTTATTGTTTTATGAACTTTTTGTTAAAATGCTGGCTAAAGATAATGTCACTTTTGTCATGTTATGTACGTATGTACAATATAGATTATTTGAGATTTGAGTGCCTTTTGAAAAAGCATCTCAAGAACCTCTTACATACGTTATAAATAAGTAATAATTACACACTTAATATTTATACCTAATTAGTTGTTGATATTGTGGATTGTGTGATACTATAATTTCCAAGCAAAAGTAAACATGTCGTCTTCGTCTTCAAAATTCGAGTTTATACCAACGAAACGTAAAGGAATCAAATTGTTGTTCGACGGACGACAATTTCATAGTCGTAAAAAATATGTTAATGGGAATACATTTTGGCAATGCTACAGCAAAAAAGGATGCGGGGGGAATATTACACTTAGTAACGAAAATCAATGTGTGAATGAAAGTAATCATGACGTTGATTGTTTACGAAACACATCCAAAAATATAGTTATGAAGAAAATGACCACATTGAGAACCAAAGTCACTTATAATCTTGACCCTATTCAAAAGCAATTCGAGGAAATGGTTTGTGAACTTGAAGATGAGGGTTTGCACTTTACGACTGATGTACCAGAATTCAAAAATATTAAAAATGGACTATACAATGCAAGACACAAAAATATTGGGGTATCAAAACTTCATTTCCAATAAACTCAAGATGTAATCATACCAGAAAAGTACCAAAGTTTCATACTAGCTGATTTTAAGGATAATGAAAATAGAATATTGATTTTTTGTTCTCCTGATATTCAAAATAAAACCGGCCAAGTGCGAGTCGGAATCGCGCACGAAGGGTTCCGTACCATTATCTACAAAAAACGGCAAAAAAACACGTTTGTTGTATGGGAGCCCCTCTTAGATATTTATTTTATTCTGTTTTTAGTATTTGTTGTTATAGCGACAACAGAAATACATCATCTGTGAAAATTTCAACAGTCTAGCTTTCACGGTTCATGAGATACAGCCCTGTGACAGACAGACGGACAGACGGACAGACGGACAGACGGACAGACGGACAGCGAAGTCTTAGTAATAGGGTCCCGTTTTTACCCTTTGGGTACGGAACCCTAAAAAACTAAAGATACAAACATTTCTTTCTAGATGGCACTTTCAAATCGTGTCCGAAACCGTTTCAACAAATTTACAGTATTCACGGGCTCAATGAGGTAACAAAGACTATAGTGCCATTATTTTTTGCAATCACCCATAATAAAAATGTGAAAACGTATGAAATTATGCTACAAATGATCAAATCTCAGCTTCCATGTTGGAATCCCATAAAAATGACACTAGACTTTGAAAAATCCGCAATGAAAGCAATACAAAATGTATTTCCCGATACAGAAATAAAGGGCTGTTTTTTTCATTTTTGTAATAGTCTTTTTAGATATGGTAAGCGACTTGGTATTTAAAGTAGGGTACAGAAACGTCATATAGCCAGATGTGCTGGTTTAGCACAATTACCATTAAAATATGTGATGTCTGGTTATAAATATATTATGTCAAGATCACCAAAAAGTGAGAATATTAAAAAAATTAATGAATACTTAAACAAAACATGGTTCAATGATTTCAATTTCATTAAGAGGTGGTGCTGCCATGGTGAAGAAGTTAGAACAACTAATAATCTTGAAGGATGGCATTCTCGACTCAATAAATTAGTGGGTTGCAAAAAACCATCACTATAGAAAGTGCTGGACATTTTAATTAAAGAAACCAAAATAAGCTGCTACAAACAACAAAATAAAAAAAGCAAAACCTATGAAGAAATTGACCACGAAATCGCTTCCGCGATCGATGATCTATCAAAAAAAGAAATTTCAGTTGGCCATTGCTTAGAAATAATAAGTCCTTTTTATGTTAATTAAATTGTGTTTTGTAATTTGTTTCAAATAAATTTTATTTCACTACTAAAACATTATTTGCACTCATTTACCTACCTGGTAAGGAAATAATCAACCATTTTCGTAGCTAATTATGAAAAACAGTTATTAAGAGGGACAAAAAGGGTCCATTTTCATAACTAGTTATGAAACAGTGAAGGAAATTGCCTTTTTAGTAACTAGTTATGAAAAACAGTTATGAAAATGGACCAAAGGCTTTTTAGAGATAAACAAGCAGCTCCATCGAGACTTGGCTAGTTTTTTACAGAATGTTTTTGGTGGGATCTCATTTATCGCAATTTAAAATAAGGTCAGAAATCGACAGCGGTATGTCCTGACCTGAGTCCTGACTTTGCTGCCACTTCAGCGCATCCACAGCCATATTTTTTAAGAACACTATTATTTAAATTGGAATTTTATAGTTTTTTTAACTTTGTACTTTATTACTAAGTTTAGTCGTTCCGATTGAGTTTAGTCGGTCTAGCTAGACGTACTTTAGTCGAAACAAAGCGCGCGCAAATGTCACTCGATCCTCCGATCACTAAAAGGCCGTTAAGTAACATTTGATTTTGACACGGGTCTTTATCACGTAATTACCTTTAATTTACTTTCCCGACGTTCGGCTATGTTACAATAACCATGGTCGCGGGGCAGACCATGATGACCGCGACCATGGTTATTGTTTTCGATGCGTTCGTTCCCGAATAATGCGTTTGTTCGCGTCCACGATACAGGCTTGTCTAGTGTGGAGACCAATGTACATTCGCATACCTGCCTGTACCTGTAGGAATTAAGCGTTCCTTTCCTCTGTTTGATATAGTGCACCTTATAAGTTATAAGTTAAGGTGATATGTGAAATGTATGAAATTATGTAATTTTTATTAGACTATTATATTTTTACTAGACCGACTAAACTCAATCGGAACGACTAAACTTAGTAATAAAGTACAAAGTTAAAAAAACTATAAAATTCCAATTTAAATAATAGTGTTCTTAAAAAATATGGCTGTGGATGCGCTGAAGTGGCAGCAAAGTCAGGACTCAGGTCAGGACATACCGCTGTCGATTTCTGACCTTATTTTAAATTGCGATAATTTAATAATTTAAAATATAATTCTTGTATGAGCTGAGTCTACCCGGATAAGACGGAAAAAGTGATAAAACTGCATTAAACGTGTAATATGCCTATGCTAGCAACGTCGCGTTTTAGCTGTAGGCCCTGTGTTTCACTGAGTAGGTACACTTGATGGGTTATTCGCATTTCGTACACTCGACCTTTTAAAACGACATAAAAAATAATTTTGAAATCCCATACATCGATTCTCACTTCGTACACTCTTTCTATAAGGTTGAAATTAGCATATAAAAATTGAGAGTTAAGTACAGTGAATGACAAAAGTTTTAGCAATTTTTATAACATGGCTACTACCAATCAAGAACGTATCGGCGTAGTTAGTATAGTACCTTTATAAGTAGCTCGCAACCTGTGCCGTATGTAATTCTAATTATTGCAAAATGTGGGTATTGTACCAAACGTAATGTTAGGACTTGCCGACTTGAAGGCTAATAGTCCCTAAATATACTTATTTGGAATGGAAATACATAATATTTTTAAATACGTAAAAATATCTATTAGCCTTCGAAACATCGGTTGCAAATATAATCAATTGCTGGTTGGTCGCAAGTAGATACGAGGCTACAAGTAGGTACTATAACTGTCGCAGCGCGACATCATCGATTGATCAAAAAACGGAAATTACCCCAACACTATCGGCGCGAGCGCCGCGCCGGCAGCGACAGTGTCGGGAAGCCGCAACTTACTGACAAAATTCACTTCTACACAACATGGCCGCGAGTGCGTGTGCTAATTAATCCTTTTTTCCTTTATTAACGAATCGCCATAATTAAATATGTCTTAAAAATATCTCGACCTTCTTATTAACATCTCAAGCCTCAACATTGGTCCTTCGAGCCTTCCAGAGCGAACCAGTTACTACAGGAACATTTTTCGAACAAAAGGACGCCACTTTGCCGAACACGGCAAATGGTCATCTCCAATACTAGAAGAGGATTTTCGGTACATCAAGCATCATCGTCAGAGCCGGGAAGTCATACAAATCACTCAAACAAGGAGCAAACAGGGATACCAAGCGAGGAGCATCAAATTGGATATTTGCTGAGCTTGAATAACCGCCATCTTCAGAGCGCCACGCGACACGCATGCCAAGAATTCAGCTAAGTTCCTATTCCTTTGCTTTCCACCCACTCCTACATACCTACAGAACAGAACAATAACATTCATTAAACATACATACATCGAACATAACCTTTGTGCAATTCCAGGTTGAAATGAGTAGTGATGAACCCACTGATCAATTCATAGAGAGGGAAACCTTTGAAAACTCATACTACAGCAGCATGGCCCGAGCAAAGGCCATCATCAGGAAGCCTCCCTCTGCAAAGGTACTCGGTGAGAGCATTTCAACCGTTGAGAAAAAGCCAACTATTGATCACGATGATGAGCAAGAGGTAAAGCAAAGAAAGGTAGGTGTAAAATTGCCTGAAATTAAATTAAACAAGTTCGATGGTACATACAGCCAATGGTTGGAGTTTAGGGACATATATGAATCAACGATACACAATAACACAAACATCATGGACATCACAAAGTTCTACTACTTGAGATCATACCTTGAGGGCAGTGCAGCGCTTGTCATAAAATCAATCGAGTTCTCAGCACAGAACTACAAGGTAGCATGGGATTTGGTATGTGAGCGGTACAACAACAAAAGGTTACTGATAGCAAATCACATTAAAACACTGTTTAATGTATTCCCTGTACACAAGGAAAATGCATTTCAATTAAGACGATTAGTCGACACATTCATAAAAAATCTGAAGTCACTGGAAATACTTCAAGAACCTACCCAGCATTGGGACACATTACTCATACACATTCTGTGCAACAAACTAGACACAGAAACCATTCATGAATGGGAAAAGTACAAAAGTATGAATCCCGATCATCAAATAAGCAAATTTGATGATTTAGTCAAATTCATAAGAACAAGAGCAGACATGTTAGAAACATTAGAACAGAGAAACACCAAAGGTGAGCGTACAGAGCGCTCAAGAGCATTATTCACACAAAACACAAACAACAAAAAGAGCTGTCCAATTTGTAAGCTCGAATATCATGCATTATATTATTGCAAAACATTCTTAAACATGACTAAAGACAGAGAGGGCAAAATAAAGGCACTAGACATTTGTGAAAATAGCCTATACAAGGGTCACCTTGCAAACAAATGCAAATATGGGTCATGCAAACATTGCAACAAAAAACATAACACACTCCTGCACATTCACTCAAATCAGAGTTCATCTGATCATAATAAAACTGAGGATCAAAATGCTAATGCTGTACTCTTGTGCAAATCGTTGCCACAGGGTCTCTTATCGACAGTTGTAGCTCAGGTTCACAATACAGACCATCATAGGCCTGTCCCTGTACGTGCTGTACTAGACTCCGGTAGTTCAGTAAACTTAGTCACCGAACACTTTTGCAAAAAACACAACATACCAACTAAAAAGGTTGTCAGTCCCCTCACTTGTCTCAATAGTGTTGAGACAACAGCAAACAAAATGTGCAGCATAAAGTTATCATCAAACTATTCTGATTTCAGTATCGAGTTAATTTGTCTAGTCATAAAAGACATCACTGGCCCATGGCCACAGAATAGCATAGACAGGAAAAGCTTAGGCTTGCCAAAGGGAATAAAGCTAGCAGACCCAGAATTCAATCACAGCTCCTACATCAACTTGCTGATAGGTAATGACATATTTTGGCATCTACTGCGGCCAAGCAAAATTGAGTTGCCAGTAGGTAGTTTAACATTATTTGAAACAGTATTTGGTTGGATATTAGGAGGAACACATTCAAGTTGTGACCTTTTCTGCGGTATAACCCAGAAGGGCAAGGTCAATCAAGAACAATCGATTCAGGATCAATTGGAAAAATTCTGGAAAATAGAATCAATTGATAACAACACATCTCAGTACTCAGCTGAGGAAATAGCATGTGATAACGACTTTACAAAGAACACAAAGAGACTGGCCAATGGCAGATTTGTAGTTAACATCCCATTGAAGCTATCTTCAAGCGTATTAGGTGACACATACACATTAGCCAAACAAAGGTTCTTGTCACTAGAGCGAAAATTCAAAGGCAATCCTGAATTAAAGGAATCATACACAAAATTCATTCATGAGTACATACAATTAGGACACATGAGTGAGACAAAAAACACCAATTCACATGACACTCAAGTTTCATACTATGCACCACATCATGCAGTAATGAAATTGGACAGCACTACCACAAAGCTCAGAGTGGTGTTTGATTGTTCAGCAAAATCAACCACCGGCTATTCATGCAATGATATACAGCAAGTAGGTCCGACCATACAAGATGACATTCTGTCAATTTTGATGAGATTCAGGCAACACAATGTAGTAATAACATCAGACATTGAAAAAATGTACAGACAGGTTCTAGTTAACCCTGAACAGAGAAAGCTGCAGCAGATCTTATGGAGAGACCATCCACACCTCCCATTAAAGGCTTACGAACTGAACACAGTCACATATGGTAGTGCAGCCTCTGCATTCATTTCAATACGCTGTCTAAAGCAACTAGCACTTGAGTGTAGTGACCCTAAGCTACAGGAAATCATCACTAGGGATTTTTATGTAGATGATCTAATTACAGGCACAGACACAGTTAGCCAGGCTATTGACCTATACACAGATCTTACAAAAACATTGAACAAAGGCTGTTTCCCACTCAGGAAGTGGAGAAGCAATAACAAAGAAGTCAGTGATGCAATTCAAGCTAACACAACTGACAAACAGAACAATTTAAACTTACCGCCTAGTCACACCGCAAAGGTACTAGGACTTACTTGGAACAATGATGCAGACACTATTTGTTTCACCACGCAAATAGATACAGGCACGCATATAACTAAAAGAAACATACTATCAGTGATATCACAAATCTTTGACCCATTAGGTTTAGTAGCACCAGCAGTCTTAGAAGCAAAAATCATGCTTCAAAAACTTTGGCTACACAAACTTTCCTGGGACCAGCAGGTACCAGATGACATCAGAGACACATGGGTGGCGTTTGTCAGGACCTTATCTAGCTTGCATGAAGTTCAGGTGCCTAGACAGGTTTTCATTCATGAACCAAATAACATACAATTACATATCTTTGCAGACGCTTCAGAAAGTGCATACGGGGCCTGTGCATACATCAGAGCAAACAATGACAAAGACACGGCAGTACACTTACTATGCGCCAAAGGTAGGGTAGCGCCCTTGAAGCCAATCACCATTCCATGCATGGAATTATGCGCGGCGCTACTAGGTACTGTAGGTACACACTTATTAGTAAAAATCAAAGAATCATTGAGAGTCAGTTTCAATCACTGCTTTCTTTGGACCGATTCATCCATCGTATTAGGTTGGTTAGGCATGCAACCGAATAAGTTACACACATTCGTAAGGAACAGAGTCGCAGAAATACAGTCCACTTGCAGTAACCATGTTTGGGGGCATGTTCCCTCTCAGGAAAATCCTGCAGACCTCATATCACTTTTTTTTGGGGGTAGGTGTGAAACAATTAACATAATTAAAATAGAGCTCCCATAAATAAAATAATTAATATACAATATAATTGAAATTTTAATGATCAAAAGTAATAATTAGTATACCACACCTGCCGTTCAGTGAATCACATAATAAACACAAACACTTTATCACTGCACCATGAATAAAATGGAGGGCATCAATGAGGCTATCAGTCACACACTTGCTGAGATGATGGTGTCATTTACCAAAAGGATGGACTCCTTCGATGAAACCTTGCGGAAGAAGACCACGTCCCCAGCCAGTGTTGAAGGTCTGGCAGAAGAATTTGCAGCTTTTAAAACCTTCATTGTTGGCTCGTTGAGATCGCTTCAACTACAGGTAGCTTGTATCGCAAGGGAAACGGACCAGCTTGAAATGCGTAGCCGTCGCAAAATATTACTGCTACATGGGATCCCAGAAGAGCCAAAGGATGATACAGCTGCTGCTGTAGTCAGGACCGTGGTGGACACATTGCGGCAGACTTCGTTCACAACTCGTGATATTAGTCGTTGCCACAGAATGGGTCGGCAATCTGATGGTAAGCCTAGACCTATTTTGTTTAAGCTCTGCGATGTCGCTGTAAGAGGCAAGATCTGGTCTGCGAAGTCAGCCTTGAAGGGTTCGGGTATAACATTATCCGAATTCTTGACAAAAGCGCGGCATGATGTTTTCATGGCAGCACGTCAGCGATTTGGTATGTCCAAGTGCTGGACGATGGAAGGTTCTGTGTACGTGATTGGGGCTGACGGTAGCCGTCGTCGCGTCAGGTGCATGGAAGACCTAAGTGCCATCGCAGAACATAAGGAGGCCGATCTACCATCGCCGCCGGTCCCTGTGCCTGTGGCCAAGGTGACTGCCGGAACGTCGAAGCCAAGACGAGCTGCAGCGGTTAGGAAATAGCTGTTTTGCTTCCCTTTTTATTTTATTCCAACTGGGTAGGTAGGTTAATGCTCGTTTTACCAATACAGTGGGTATTTTATTTTTACACCGCCTGACCGTCACAAAATTATTTCACTCACTACACTACACAATCAATCAGTTGTCTTTTCTGTCATTGTCAAATTGTCATTCTGACATTTAAAAATGGCAACGCTCACTAAGGAGTATTCCATCATTTCACCATCTTCTTTATTGTATGTATACATATTGAATTAAATTTAGTTTATGTTTTATCCCAGTTGGAAAAATCAATTATTATTTTTAAAGTGTTATGTAGTTTTTTATTTGTTTTTTGTTTTATTTACCTTGCTATGGTTCACTGGCAGGTGGACTGGTTTAGACTAATTATATTAAGTCTATTAAAAGCAGTTTATATTGCTTACGTTTTATTATTATTTATTTTAAATTGAGTTATTTATTACATTTACATAATATTTATTTGTTATCTATTTACATATACCTAGTTATAAATAGGTACACATTGTGTTGAAGACAGAGTAATGTCGGATAGTGACAATGATGACTTTGTTTCTTGTTGTTCTTCTGATATTGACAGCGTTAATAGTTTTAACAGCATTCCTTCCCTTTCTTCCACTATTGAGTCATTTATATCAGACTATCCTAAAAACCTGAATATCCTGCATATTAATGCACAGAGCATTCCGGCCCATTACCCAGATATGTTAACGTCATTTGAACATAAAAATATTCATGCCATCCTAGTATCAGAAACTTGGTTAAAGCCCTGTCTCCCCACAACCTCATATTCATTACCTGGCTTCGTTCTTATCAGAAATGATCGCACTTGGTGTGGTGGCGGTGGTGTTGCCATATATCTTCGTGCCTCCATTCCGTTCAAAATTGTTGGTATGTCAGCACAACCGTCACTACCAAACTCTGGTGAGCATCTCTTTTTGGAAATTTTAGTTTGTAATGTCAAGGTTCTACTTGGTGTATTTTACTGTCCATCTGAACGCAAAAATTATTTTCATTCCTTCGAGACTATTATAGAGGATTTGGTTGGTACTGTTGATCACTCTATTATTATGGGTGATTTCAATACCTGTCTACTGAAACAGGACCACCGATCTAAATCACTCGAGACCATAGTTAAAGCTTCCAATTTAACCGTTCTTCCTCTTAATAGTACCCATCATTTCCCAAATTGTATTCCTTCTCTTCTTGACTTAATTTTTGTATCTTCTCAAACTCATGTGGCTGATCATGGTCAATGTCCAGCAGACGCTTTTTCTTACCACGATCTGATTTTCCTTTCCTATAAAGTCCGTCCTCCCAAAGCCAAGCCTAAAGTTCTTATGCAGCGCAGTTTTGGTAGTTTAAATCTAGAAAATTTAAGAAAGGATGCAATGGACATAGACTGGGATGTTGTTGCAAATGTCAGTTCCATTGACGACAAAGTTGACCTGTTTAATTGCGCATTGACCAAGCTGTATGACGTTCATGCTCCTGTGAAGGCTATTAAAATTAAACATCTCCCTGCACCTTGGATCACAAAAGAACTTAGGTTGGCCATGCATAAAAAACTTGTAGCTAAGTCAAAATATAAATTGCGTCCATCTGAAGCAAATCGGGACAGGTATGTAGATTGTCGAAATCGCTGTAATAGGGTGTGTAGAGATGCTCAACGTCGCTATATCCACGATTCTATTGATAATCAAGACCCTTCCAAGGTTTGGAAGTTTCTTAAGTCACTAGGAATTGGTAGGTCTCGTCAAGACAATACTCCTAAAAATTTAAACATTGATTCTCTAAATAAACATTTTTCTACTTCTACTTTATTTGATAGTAACATAAAAAAATCAACCCTAAATAAACTTTCTGATATTCCAATTCCTGACTATTCTAGTTTTCATTTCTCACAATTTACCGATAGTGATGTTAAGAAGAGCATAACTTCTATATCCTCAAATGCCATCGGAAGTGATAGTATTAGTCGAAACATGATCATACCCATCATTGAAGAAATTGTTCCTGTCATCCGTCATATACTTAATGCATCCCTAACCACTGGCACATTTCCATCAGTATGGAAAGAAGCCCAAGTTACTCCCCTTCCCAAAAAGTCAAATCCTTCATCTCTCTCTGAATACCGCCCCATTTCTATTCTCCCATTCCTCTCTAAAGTTTTAGAACGATTAGTTCATCATCAACTTAGTACCTTCCTTGCAAGTAACAACCTCCTAAATCCTTATCAATCTGGTTTCCGTTCCGGCCATAGCACTACATCAGCTCTGGTGAAAATCACGGATGATGTACGCTTTGGTATGGAAAATGGGGAACTCACTGTACTATCACTTCTAGATTTTAGTAGTGCTTTTAATAATGTTGATTTTGACATTTTACTGGCCATACTCCGCTCACTTAACATATCTCCTACGGTAATTGATTGGTTTCGCAGTTATCTGCATGGTCGCCGGCAGTGTATTCGCATAGATGAGTCATACTCATCTTGGTGTGATATAAAGACCGGTGTCCCTCAGGGCGGCGTCTTATCTCCTCTTCTTTTTGCAATTTTCATAAATTCTATTTCCCAACATCTTTCTTCATCTTATCACCTCTATGCAGACGATCTCCAGATCTACACTAAGGCACCAGTAGCACAGCTTCATGAGGCTTTTGAGACCACAAACACTAATCTGCGCTATATTCTGGACTGGAGTAAATCCTACGGCATCTCTGTCAACCCAGATAAAACGCAGATTATTGTTATTGGCAGTTCTAGGATGGTTTCAAAGATTGACTGGTTTCGTCTACCTCAGATTATGTTTGACGGTAAATGCATACCAATTAGTGACTCAGTCAGAAACTTAGGCGTACTAATTGACAAGCAACTCTCGTGGCGACCACACTTGGCTGAAATCAGTCGTAAAATGTTTGCTTCTGGTGCTTCACTCAGAAGGCTTCGGAATTTTCTTCCCACTGCTACCAAAATTGCGCTTGCACAATCCCTTCTCCTCCCAATCCTTGATTATGCTGACGCCTGCTACATTGATGTAACAGAAGAGCAGCTTAATAAGCTTGAGCGCCTTCAGAACTACTGTATTCGATTCATATTTGGTTTGCGAAAATATGATCGAATATCAGAATTTCGTACGAAACTCAAGTGGTTGCCAATCCGCTTCCGCCGGAATGCTCACGTTCTTAACCTCCTCTATAATATTCTTTTTTCTCCCCTGACTCCTGCTTACCTTAAGGAACGATTTCAGTTCCTGTACCTTTCTAATCCACGATCCCTACGATCCACTGACACCTTTCAACTTAAAGCTCCTATACACTCCTCTACCTTCTATGAAAAATCTTTTACAGTCCAAGCTGTTCGCCTATGGAACGCATTACCTGTTAGTATCAGAAAAGCAAAGTCCCTGTCAATCTTTAAAAACCTAGTCTTCAACCATTATCTGTCTAATTGCTCTTCTTGAAACGTTTGTATTTTGTGTAAATAGGTATTTAGTATGTATTTTATAGTATGTTTTGGCACTACCTATATTTGCTCATCTTTAGTATTTTTGTATAGGTATATTATGTAATGTGTGTTATTATGTCATATTTTAAATATTTACGTAATTTTTATGGAATTTGTATTCTTCAGTTTTGTTATTTTATTTTTATTATTGTTTTATTTATTTTTTTTATTTTTGTTATATATGTATATGTTTTATTTATTATTTTTATATTTATTTTTGTATCTACTTGTATATATTTAAAGCCGCACCAACATGCCCCTTCTCTTTATATGTTCATTCCAGTCCATTCTAAGGTTGCCTGGTAGAGATCGCTTTTAGCGATAAGGCCGCCCATTGTATTACCTTTAAGCATAGTGTTATTTATTTTACTTCTGTTCATAAATATTTGTATTCGTGTGAACGTGTGGTAATCAATAAAGTGTTATCTATCTATCTATCTATCTATCACGAGGTACAATTGCTTCTGCCCTAGTGCAGAATAGCTTATGGTGGAACGGTCCACAATTTCTGAAACAGTCAGAAGAGCACTGGCCTAAGTTAGCTAACAGAACACAAAATGAAAATCAGAACACACTACCAGAGATTAAAACAGTCTGCTTAGTAGCAATAACTAATAAAAGTGAATCATTTCCTTTTAATAGGTTTTCAATCTTCATGCGCATGCAGAGAGTATTTGCATACATGCTCAGATTCATACACAACATCAGAGAGACAGACAAGCACACTGGGCCACTCACATCACAAGAGTTGACAGGTTCTAGAAACGCATTAGCATTGCTCTCACAAAGGGACTCTTATCCCACTGACTACACAGACATACAGTCGGGAAAACAACTTTCAAAAAGGTCTCGGTTGTTAGCATTGAATCCATTCATATCAAGCAAAGACAAATTGCTGAGAGTAGGTGGTCGTTTACCTCTCTCCAACTACGATTATGACAAAGTACATCCAATAATAATCAGTAAAGAACACACTTTCACAAAATTACTTTTTGATTACCAACATAAGATGCTTATTGCTTATGCATGCAGGTCCACAACATTTACTGTACTCTTTGAGAGAAACATATTGGCCAATCGGGGGACGGGACCTGGCACGACATGTAAGTCGTCGATGCCTCATTTGCAGTCGTTACCGGGGGCACACCGTAACTCCAATCATGGGCAACTTACCTAAGGAACGCATACAACCAGCCTTTCCATTCGAACTTGCCGGCTTCGACTATGCTGGGCCTGGGCTATCATGATGGCAGATCGGAGAGGTCGTGGTTGTAGGTTAATCAAGGCTTTGTATCTTTGTTTGCTTTACAACTAAAGCTATACACGTCGAGCTAGTGGGCGACATGACCACAGCTAATTTCATTGCGGCGCTCAAACGGTTTATCTCACGCAGAGGGAAGCCTTCTGATCTATTTTGCGACAATGGCTCCAACTTTGTAGGCGCTCATAACGAAATCAAAAATCTCATAAAATCAAAATCAAATGCGATCACAGATGCATTCACATCTGATTCGATAAGGTTCCATTTCATGCCGCCTCAGAGCCCTCACTTAGGTGGACTCCATGAGGCAGGCGTCAAGTCGGTAAAGCATCATTTGCGTCGCGTACTAGGCTTGGCACATTTAACATTCGAAGAACTATCTACCACACTTACACTTATCGAAGCATTACTCAACTCCAGACCCTTGACACCCCTCAGTACCAATCCCAATGACTTCCTGCCCCTCACCCCTGCTCACTTCTTAGTCGGCAGAAGCTTAGTGGCGCTCCCAGAGAGAGACTACACCTCAATGAAGACCACTAGCCTAAACAAATACCAGAAGATCCAGCAGCTTCGTCAGCACTTTTGGACCAGGTGGCAGCAGGAATACGTCAGCGAACTTCAAGTGCGAAAAAAGTGGAAACAATCACAAGGCCACATCACACCAGGATGCCTTGTGGTAATCAAGGACAAGCAGCTGCCACCCATGAAATGGCTACTGGGCAGGATAATCAAGGTATTCCCAGGAAAGAAAGACAACATCACTAGAGTAGCTGAAATCCAAACTGCTACTGGAATCCTCAAAAGAGACTTCACAAAAATTTGCATCATACCTTTGGATCCAGTTGAAGACTACGCTTCAACGGCGGGCAGCATGTCGCAGCGCGACATCATCGATTGATCAAAAAACGGAAATTACCCCAACACTATCGGCGCGAGCGCCGCTCCGGCAGCGACAGTGTCGGGAAGCCGCAACTTACTGACAAAATTCACTTCTACACAACATGGCCGCGAGTGCGTGTGCTAATTAATCCTTTTTTCCTTTATTAACGAATCGCCATAATTAAATATGTCTTAAAAATATCTCGACCTTCTTATTAACATCTCAAGCCTCAACAATAACGGTGCAGGCGCGAGGGTCGGACAGTTTTGCGGGGTTTTTTCATTGTGTTGTGTTGCCGCTCGCCGTCCGGGAAACACGTTCTTACGCGCCGCTTTAGTTCTTTTGTAAGTTTGTTGTCATATGAAATGCAAATCTGACATAAAATAAATATTTTCTGTGCCATCCTATTTTTTTTTACTCGTCTTTTGTCCGTGTAACAGAATATCAGTATTAAAGTCGATTTATATCTACAGACATTGAGTGTGGCAGACACGTGCCGTGGCAGACAAAATGATATTCTTCCATACAGTAACTATTACCGTATTTATATCTATCGTAACACGGCCGTACAGACGCTTACAGACACGTGTCGTGCCCGGCCAGTATTCTCGGAAAGAATATTTTGTCTGCGCGGTTCATGTCTGTAACTCTGTACGTGTCTGTGGCTCCTTGCCGGGCAGTGTGAATAGAGTATCGGAACTGCGTACACGTGCTTTCTTTTTTATTTTGCATTTTTACAATGGATAACGAGAAGCTCATAGAATTTGTACGAGATTACAAATACCTTTATGATTTAAGTGATAAAAGGTATAGTGACAATCAGAAAAAGGATCAGGCGTGGAGCGAAATAGGAATAAAACTTAATAGTAATGGTGAGTACATATTTTATTTTTTTATAATGTATTTTACACTTTTTTTTTTTTAAAGATCTTTATTTAACATAACAATACCTATTTAACTTATAAAAATAGACACAGTCACATAATATAATTTACTTAATTTTAATTTGACTTGACAGGCTAATGAAGCCTTTATTAGTCTTTCAACAACAATAGTATGTTGGGTTTTTATTAGATAATATTTTTTCAACTTAAAATTAGTATAGTTATGGTCAAACGACAGGACACCGATATAATCACCTAGTAGTTTAACGCTCCTTCGGGTGAATCGAAAAACCTAGCAAAATTCTCTCTGACATTAAATGCGGCTACCTGATGATTTCCACCCTGTCTAGGTAGGTTTGACAAAGAATATGATGCAATAATGTCTTCTTCATTATGTGAATGCTGAGAACAACCAGATTTTATATAATTATGTAAGATACACGTCGCCATAAAAACATTGTCTGCATTATCTGGATCAAGTTGTATTCTCCTGTTATAGATACGAAATTTTTGAGACAAAATCCCAAATGCATTTTCGACAATTTTTCTTGCACGAGATAGTCTATCGTTGAATATATTTTTTCTTTGGTCACCTAGTTGAGGTTTAGGATATGGTCTCATTAGATAAGTTGTCAAAGGGAATGCTTCATCTCCTATGATAACATATTATGGCGCTGTAATTTCAGTGCCAGGTAAATTTGTGCTTTCTGGAACGTTAAATGTGTTTGAAATTAATGCTTTTCCGATGTTTGAATTTGAAAAAATACCTCCGTCACTGTTTTTTCCATAAGCGCCGACGTCGACACATATAAACTTGTAGTCAGCGTCCACAATTGCCATCAACACGATTGAAAAAGTTTTTTTATAGTTAAAGAACTGAGATCCAGAGTTTGCCGGAGCAGTTATTTGAACGTGCTTGCCATCAATGGCTCCTATACAATATGGAAAATTCCAAGTATTCCAAAACTCCTCTGCGATTTTTTGCCACTGTTCTTTTGTAGGGACAGGCATTGTTTCACTCTTCAGCCGTTCTATTATTGCACTGCAAACCTCTTTCACTATCTTGTGTACAGTGCTTACTCCTAGTCTATAACTAGATGCTATAGAAACGAAGGAGTCCCCAGTAGCCAAAAATCTGCAAAGAAAAACATTATGATATTATGATTATGATATTTGTTTTCCTTGTTTCAGGAAATGAATGTAAAAAAGCATGGGCACTGTTGCGAGATGCCTTCAGACGTTCTCATAAAAAGAAAAAAGATACGAAAAGTGGACAGGCTAGTGTTCGTGAAAAAAAATGGAGGTACGAAGAAGAAATGTCTTTTTTGTTACCGTACATGAAAGAAAGACTAAATGTCCAATTCCACCTGTACCCGGTTTTAATGTTTATGCACACGAGGAAGAGTTATGTACTATAAAACTTATACGACTTAAATGAATACGATTTCGGCAGTTATTTTATTAAAATTTTAAAAATCTCTTTCCAATATTAAAATAGCGTGTTTTTACGCCCAGGAAGTCGACACTTAAGTGGGATAAGGGCAGGAACCTGGCCTTAACAATCAATAAAAATATTATTTTCTTTCCCCTTTACATATTTTATGGTAAGTTTGCTTTTTCCATGTTCAAGATGTGGAGTGATTACAAAAATAATTATAAGAAGAAGGCCTTTTAAGGCCCGTTCAGCGCCATTATTTTAATAATTTAAATTCTTCGATTTCAGGATGATGTTTCTTCTGAAACTTAAGTTCAACCTTTGGAAAATCATGAAAAAGGTAGCTTTGTATATAGTACTAGCTGACCCGAGCCCGCTTCGCTGTGCGTAAGACATTTCTAATACCATCGTTGACTTTTTTGTAGACGTTTTTAAGGTGTACAATACTGTAGTACATTATTTTGATATATCTCGTGGGGTTCAGCCAGCATTTGCAATGTAAGCGCAAAAAAATGTGTTTATTTACGACATCACATTAGAAACCTCTAAAATAATCAGTGTTTCTCTACTATATTAATTAAAAAAAACCGCATCTAAATCCGTTGTGTAGTTTTAAAGATATAAGCAAACATACATACATACATACATATTACATACAGACGCGGGAAGCGGAAAGCGACTTTGCTTTATACTATGTAGTGATGTACATACAAAATTATACTCAGGTTTTTTACCCAAAAGTAATATGTAGCATACGCATCCAGCCGAAATAGTACGGATGGCTTTCTGCTACTCTGGGAAGACCACCGGTGGTGACCTGACGATTATTCCCTATTTGAAGGACGATATTCAAAGTTTAGACCAGCCTTACACAGTAAAGATATATGCAATGTACATACCTCGGACTGCAACCAGCCTCGAATAGCTTCCAACGGTTTCTGGAGATGATGATGCAGGGATGTTCTTGGGGTAGATGGCAAAGATCACACGCGCACTCGCATAGAATTGGATAAGATATCTTGGTAATTAACGCGGCGCGTGCGTTGCGGTTCGTGTTCACGACGAGAAGCTCAGTTCATAACATGAACTGTCACAGCTGTCACTCCAAGCTTTGACGGTTTATGTACTTGCATGACAACCAAATGATGGTGTCTCGATACTGCTGTCAGCTAGCTTAGAGAGAGACTTTGAATATCGTTGTATGAAAGAGATGAATGAATAATTGTGTAGGATGGATACGCTACGTTTCTAAGGGAACGGAACATCCCGCCCACCAAAATACCTATGGTATTTTCTAGTTAAAAAAGACTTCACAAGAACGATAAAGTTATGTATGACGATATGATGAGAGAGGACGATAGTAAAGAGAATTCAACTAGGATAAGAGTTACCTACACTACGATTTGCTTAAAACTAATATTTGTCTAGATTAAGTGTAAACTAGTCCTCGAGAGGTAGAGGACATAGTTTTACTAATGGACGATTGAGTGTATGGTTGTTCGCATTTTTTACGGTTGCACTCCGAGCTATTCCGTCGTCACCACGTTGAAGAGCGACCACTCTTGCAAGGGTCCAATGTAATGGAGCGCGGTTGTCGTCTTTGATTATCACCATCGAACTGATCGATAAAGGTTTCGAATCTTTGGTCCATTTGGCACGTTGCGTTAGAGAGTTTAGATATTCGGTTTTCCATCTGGACCAGAAGTTCTGTTGAAAGGCTTGTAACATCTGCCACCGAGGAAGTCGTTTTATATTGATGTTAGAGATATCGTCCTCGGGAACAGCTGTTAACGGTTCTAAGGTTAGGAAATGACCTGGCGTCAAACACGATAGGTCGTTCGGGTCGGAGCTGATTGGATACAGAGGTCTTGAATTTAAGATAGCTTCGATTTGAACGAAAAGGGTCGTAAGCTCTTCAAAAGTTAGGACCTGATCACCTACAACGCGATATAAGTGAGATTTAGCTGCTTTGATTTGAATTTCCCAGACGCCACCAAAATGCGGGGCGCCAGGGGGGTTGAATTTGAAATCAATTTTCTCTGCACGAGTAGCTTGCTGCATTAAAGGATTTAGTTGGTTTTTCGCTCCCACAAAATTCGTCCCGCAATCCGCGTGAATAACGTTACAGCGGCCGCGACGTCCGACAAAACGTCTAAGAGCAGCGATGAACCCTTCAGTTGATAGCGTCGATACAACTTCTAAATGGACCGCTTTGGTCGCTAAACAGACAAATAAGCAGTCTGACCATAGATAGACCGCGTCGATTTTGATTCGATTGAGGTAAGTGTCGCGCACGAATTGATATAATTCGGATAAGAGAACTGCCGCGCATAGCTCTAGCCGGGGCAATGAGATACGTTTGAGAGGGGCTACTCGAGCCTTTGAACAGACAAGGTAGACATGGGCTGCACCATCCTTATCAGTGATGCGTAAATATATAACAGCACCATACGCTACCTCAGAGCTATCACAAAACCCGTGTAGCTCACACGATACGGATTCAGAGCAAGTTAGTTTGCGAGGAATTCGAAGATCAGTCAACTGTGGAAGCTGATCTTTATAAGTTGTCCATGTACGGATGACCTCATCAGGTGGCGTTTGGTAACATCCAATACCGAGAATCCATAACTTTTGGATGTACGATTTGATTTGTATTGTAATGGGCGATAAGAAGCCTAATGGGTCGAAAACTCTAGCAAATTCGCTGAGAATGGAACGTTTTGTACAAGAACGATCTGAAGGTTTAATTTCAAAGAAAAACGCATCTATTACTGGATCCCATTTGAGGCCCAGGACCTTCAGCGTTGAGGGTTTAGAATTGTCAAGGGAAACCGCACCTGTCAAACAGTCTTGACGAGGAAGATCCGATAGAAGCTGCTCATTATTGCTAACCCATTTTCGAAGTTGAAAACCACCGAGTTTGAAAAGAGTGATGAGTTGGGTTTTTGCCGTTTGGGCGGCTTCAAGCGAGCTACATCCCGAGGCTACGTCATCGATATATACGTCAGATAAGATGATATTCTTCGCAATCGGATATTTATCCCCTTCGTCCTCGGCCAGTTGTCGCAGAGTGCGACATGCAAGAAAAGGAGAAGAAGAAACACCATAGGTGACAGTGTTCAGACGATATTCTTGAAGAGGTTCGACGGGGGAAGCCCTCTAAAAAATACGCTGATAAGACAAACATGAATGCCTCAACTCAAAAATCCTCCAGGAAAGAAAAACCATGCAAGAAGTCAAGACATCCCTCCACCTCCACGAAGCTTGACGAAGCGCATATTCCAAAAGACGATATCATGGGATCCCTCATGGCAGGATTGGACGACTCGGAGGATCACATGACAGGACAGGAAGGATATCACATTCCCCCCTTCAATCCAAAGAGTTACACATTGACTACAGTTCCTTCTTGCCTAGAGGAAGAAGAAAACTCACTTATGAAATTGGCCTCCATTCTTCTTCAGGTTACCGATTGGCTAGACATCAGGGTCTTGGAGATCCTAGACTCTATAGATAAATCAGAACCGAACCAAAGTCCTTCCATCAAGCATCTATATACAAAGCTTACACATCTACTGAAGGGGGACTTTTGGCAAATATCAAGGGTTTTAAGCTCTGCCTCTGAACACTCATACAAGACTTTGAGGCTTGTTATTGAAGCCTCCATTGAGACCTATCAGATCGCCATGTCGAAGGATATTGGTACCCACTTGGCGGACATTTCCTCCCTTCGAGACGACATGGCGGTCAAGGCCAAAGAGATGGCTATTTGGCTATACAAGAGTCAAACACCCAGACATTTGTAGATTCGCTGGCTAAATCGTGGAATACACTATCCAAATCTATGACTCAATACAACGAATTATTGGAGAAGAAGATTCTCGAATCCTCAACACTCCAATCATCCAACAAACCCGCGATTAGATCGATTCCTAAAAACACAGCGAGCTCTTCCACATCGAGAGCTGAGACTCCCGTCCTCAACCCTGAGGAAGGCAGGACTTACAGGAGCAGAGCTGGGACAGTCCGATTCTTAACATCCCGTAGAGTTTGTATTAAGATAACCTCTGCTCAGTACAAAAACCTCATCTTTCTCAATGAACTGGATACCGGCCTCAAAATCTGGAAGATTCTTCTAAATTCAGATCTTCTGGAGTTAAACAATCTCTTAAATGACCGTGAGTGCTGTCTCTACAAATTTAATGAGGGGTCGACCGAGGATAAAATTAACTGTGCCTCCACACTGCAACAAGTTCTACCCATGGCAACCAACCAGTGGATCGAAATTGAAGGTTAATCCGTGATCATGCCAGCCTTAAGACCATCGAATAAAAAAACAATCAGTGCCTTTTTTTTTAGAATTTAGTCACGGTGCGCAGGAAGTGTGAGAATTTGTCTGTACATCTGCTTATTCTGCTGTACATCTTCTCAAGTTGCACCGCGATCAGTCAATCAAAGGCCTTGCAGTTCTACACCTAATTCGGAGTCGGTTCCAAGTCCCTATGATCAGAGTTCAAGTTCGTGGTCCGTTCCTAGCCCTGTTTCTCAACAGTTTCCGGAACCTGGTAATGCATCTAATCAAGAAAATAGGGTGTTTTACGTCCTTTCACCACAATCAACTCCAACAATTCAAACAGCTAGTACACCGCAGCCACAGTTGACTGGAAACCTAAGAGAATATTACGAAAACATTTCTCAGTAATTCGATTAACAAATGAACGTTTCGTGTATTTTGTTATTAATTTACTTTAATGTCTTTTCTTATCATTAATAAATAAATACATACCTTAGAAATACAGCCAGCCTTTCTTTTGATGAAACACATTTTCTCCAGTTAGTATTTTGTTTTTCGATAGCAGGTTTTATGATGTTATACAATTCATTAAAACTATTAATCGACATTCGAAAATAAACATAGAATCTTTGTTCATCTTTAAGTAAATCCTGAAAAATATTACTAAATTCGCCTTGTTCTTCTCGCGTTGTGTTAATTGGGTGCACCCAATACTTCCTTTTCTTTTTAGAAGCTGCTAAGCTCCACAATAACAATAGTTCTTCATCGGATGATGAACTTTCTAGTGACATGTTTTGCACGTCCAAAGACCCAAACGAAACAAGAACGCGAGAATTTGAACGCCGCTTGTGTGCGTTGGAACTCTTGAGCGGTCAACGGTCACTAGAACGCAGAACTCTGACCGCTCTCTGTGTGTTCACGCTCTTAAGATACATATGTATATGGTCGTAAGCCACGGAAATGTATTCCTTAGGCACTTATATTTATGACGAATAGATAACGATTTATTGACCTCGACTTGTGAATGCAATACCCACGAAGGAACACGAAAACAAAGTTGTAGAAGTCACAAAAGGTTCCTCGATCACTTTCGCAGTATACGATACTAGTACTAACTATGAAGTAATCTGTTCATTCACTTCGTACAGAAATATTCATAAGAGCTACGCTCGGCTGCGGCGAGCCCGGTTAAAACATTCCAAACTACCCTAAGTTTAGGAATGTGAGAAAGAAAAATATGATTGATTTGACGAGTTACGATTTTATTTAAATTTGTGAAATATGACCTTGATATGAAAGATTTTTAATGATTTTGAATGAATGATTTTGTAAATCGATACGACGTTTGATAGAAATAATGCGAGTGAGGATAAAACCAATGCTGCGTTATAGATGTGATTGATATCACGATTTTAGCATCACCGGCAATAAGTCTGCGTTTATTCGATGACGATTTATTACGATAAAAACAAAGTATTGAGATCCCTGTTCGATGGTGATAGCTCACACACAGTGGATAACGTTATTCGATAATTAAATACGATATTGCAGTAATCCTGATGGCACGGAATAACTTAGAATGCGATAATTAGGTACCTATAATTTTCATAAAATAATAGATCGATTTTGATAATCTAAGCTAGCCATGTTTTAACCAGAAATATCACAAGAAAAGATGGCGATTTACGTTAAACGATTTCGAAAATGGAAGCTCCCTGGTTTCGGCACCAAAAAGAATGTAGCATACGCATCCAGCCGAAATAGCACGGATGGCTTTCTGCTACTCTGGGAAGACCACCGGTGGTGACCTGACGATTATTCCCTATTTGAAGGACGATATTCAAAGTTTAGACCAGCCTTACACAGTAAAGATATATGCAATGTACATACCTCGGACTGCAACCAGCCTCGAATAGCTTCCAACGGTTTCTGGAGATGATGATGCAGGGATGTTCTTGGGGTAGATGGCAAAGATCACACGCGCACTCGCATAGAATTGGATAAGATATCTCGGTAATTAACGCGGTGCGTGCGTTGCGGTTCGTGTTCACGACGAGAAGCTCAGTTCATAACATGAACTGTCACAGCTGTCACAACCAGCTTTGACGGTTTATGTACTTGCATGACAACCAAATGATGGTGTCTCGATACTGCTGTCAGCTAGCTTAGAGAGAGACTTTGAATATCGTTGAATGAAAGAGATGAATGAATAATTGTGTAGGATGGATACGCTACGTTTCTAAGGGAACGGAACATAATAAATACATTAAATTTAAGGGTTAATCCAGAAATCCCCATTGACTATCTCCATTGGCAAGTCATTTGGTTTGTAATGGGCATATCTGGACTTTTTGGCTAGAAATCCCCATTGATGTATCCCCTACTAAAAGCAGCTAGCACAACAATCCCAACAATTTCTTAATGTGTTTAGCGTGCTAGGAAGTCAAGTCAAGTCATACAAATACTTCAAATTTAAGTAAAAATTACACACAAGAGTCTTGCTTGTGAGCCCCGCGCCCGCGCACCGCGCATCGAACATTCTGGAACCAGCCGGCGCGGCGAGCGCTTGCGTTATATTTAACTGTGCCTCGCGCCACGCATCCTAAATACATTAGTTATACTTCGCATACCTATGTATTTATTATTTATTACAGCTTTATTTCCACTTAACACTTTACAAAATTCATGCAACACATTTTTCACTGTTATGTGGCTCCCTGTAGGTAAAAGCCTCCTCCATTTCTTTCCAACTGTCCCTGTCTTTGGCCATATGCATCCAGCTTTTTCCAGCTATGTTTATAATATCATCTGCCCATCTTTTCTTCTGTCTTCCCACTTTCCTTTTGCCAATTGGGCCCTGCCATTTTGTTGTTTGGTAAGTCCATCTCTCATCCTTGTATCTTGACAGGTGCCCAGCCCATTTCCACTTCTGTTTTAAACTAAAATGAAGTGCATCTGTTAATTTAGTTTTCATGCGAATGTCTGCGTTTCTCGTTTTCTGTATTTTTCTAAGTTTTAGTATACTTCGTTCCATTGCATGTTGGCATGATGAAATTTTGTTCTTTATTTTTTCTGTGAAGACCCATGTCTGACTGGCGTAAGTTAAGCTTGGGAGAATGCAAGAATCCATTATAGTCTTTTTTATGTTAAGGCTATAGTTTCCTTTTAGAATTTCTTTTTGGGCCCAGTATTTTTTCCAAGTTGTACTTATTCTTCTGTCTATTTCGCTTTCGTTGCTATTTGCATCAAAAGATACCAATTTGCCTAGGTACACATACGCATACCTATGTACCAGTTATTAAAACCATAAAACCTTCAAGAGTCTTTCCATTACAAGACATATTGGCGACCGTGAACAATAACAGTGGACCTTATCAACAACAAAGCCGGATTGGAATGTGCCTGCGTCGTGCGTGTGAGTGTAAAGTGTACGACGTGGCGGCCGTATATATCATTAATAATAATCATTTGAGTGCGCTTGTGAGCCTCAACCTGATTCAGAAGGAGTCATTCCGGGCCTTGAGGTATTTAAGTGATCAAATGCATAAAAATCTAAACGCGCTCAATACCCTGGATATTCCCACGACTGGTTGGGACCCATTAGTCATATTTTTGGTCTCAGCAAAGTTAGATCCTAAAACTAGTTTCAAATGGGAGGAACACAAAGGGCGCTTATCGCACTTACCTACACTTATTGAATTCAAGGAATTTCTTGAGAATCGGGCTAATGTTTTAGAAACGGCCTATTGCAGCCGCAATAATAACAATAATAATTTTGAAAATAAAATAAATAATAATAAAATAAATAATAATTCATATAAAGAAAATAAATTAAATGTAAAATCATTTACAGTTGCGGAAGGTTCGCACAAAAAGGCATGTCTCATCTATACTTATAATAAATCTGTAGAGAGGTCAATTCTGTACATGAAATATATTTCCAAAATAACTATCAGGGGATGATTAGGGATCGATACTAGGGCGTGTAAAAACCGGGTTGTTAAGAAAAACCGGGTTTTTCGGTTTTTAAATTTCAATAACCGGTTAAACCGGTTAATCGGTTATTTTTCAAGTTTTTTATATAGGTGTCTTAGGACATAATAAAACCATACATTTTAATGAAAATTAACTTATTATTCAAATAAGCAAGCACCAATTAAATTAAATTGTTAAATTTCAAAATATTTTGATGTACTCAAAACTCACCCTTACTCTAATAAAGTAATAAAGGCAAAAATATGGTAAATCAGTCATAATAGTTAACAATGATACCTCATAATTCTTAGTTGTAACCTCAAAACTAACTTGATTCAAACTCTTCTGAGACCCCTCCAATACCCCTTGAAAAGTACTTCATGTTTTAACACGGGTGTTTATCACGTAATTACCCTTAATTTATTTTCCCGACGTTTCGGCTATGCTCCAATAGCCATGGTCGCTGGCTGACTGGAGAACACGGTGCCACCGTCGAGAAGCGGAGGCAGTTGACGAAACTACCCTCACTTGGTCTTCAGAAATAGAAATGTCCATGTTTGTATTACGACACACCACACTAGGGTTCAGAACCGGGAAATCTAATTTGATTCCCGGTTCTTTCGGTACTTTCGGGAATTTTATTTTTATAACTCGGCGGGCCTCGCAGGACTCGCCACGTGCGAAAAGTAAGAAAAAAGTGTCGCGCGTTTGACTCCAAGGTAAGTATTACGTTGTTCCTCATACCAAACAATGGTGACAGAATGTAATTTACTTTAAATACGACGTATTAACATACTCCTAATATGATTTTTGTGATATTATAAACAAAACCACAGTAATTTTAGGGGCCGGTATCTTATCTTAGCCTATATCGTCCCACTGCAGGGCAAAGGCCTCCCTCCCTTCTTTTTACACTTTCGATCTCCAGCTAAGTTGCGCCAGTCATTTAAATGACTGTCGAGATCGTCCTGCCATCTCCTCCGGAGTCTGCCTCGAAGGCGTGTAGTTTGTTTTGGAGCGTAGTATCGTGTTTCGTATGCGGTCTGTGAGTCTGACTCCTAAGATACTACGCTCCATGGCTCTTTCGCAAACCTCGAGTTGGTATCTCTCATGAGCTGTCGGGAACCAAGTCTGTGCACCGTACGTTAGAATTGGGAGAATGCACATGTCCATAAGTCTGCGCTTATTGCAGAGTGGCAGTTCGCCATTCATAAGATGTTTCATCGACCAGAAGCTTCTCCAGGCGTTTTCGGTGCGTCGAGCAACTTCGTTTTGTTGTGCCTGGAATGAAACTATCTGGCCGAGATACACATACTCATGGACATACTCAATCTCCACATTCTCCACGTACAATCTCCTCTTCGTTCCATTGGTCATCAGCTAGGTCTTGCTCATATTCATTCGGAGTCCCACATCTTGGTCGGCTTGCTTGGTTCAGTCCTTGAAGCATATCGCCTAGTTCTGCAGCTGTGGGGGAGAAAAGGACAATATCGTCGGCGAAGCGCAGGTTTGTTAGCCTGCTATCTCCGACGACGATGCCCTTCTCAGCCCATTTGGGCTTCAATCGCTTGAACACTTCTTCCAAAGTAGCTGTAAACAATTTAGGAGAAAGCGGGTCTCCCTGTTTCACGCCTTTTACAATTTGGAAAGAGAGCCCCGTGAGTGAGGTTTTTATGGATGCTGTACTATTGCTATAGATATTACGGATAAGTTGAATGTACGTTTAATTTATGTTCTGATTAGAAAGTGCCTCGAATAATGGTTTATGTTTTATGCTATCAAAAGCTTTTGAGTAATCTACAAATGCAAGATAAAGTGGGATATTAAATTCTACGTTTTTCTAAGAGCTGGTTAAGGGAATGGAAATAATCCGTCGTGGAGAGGCCACGGCGGAAACCCGCTTGTTCTGGTGGTTGATGTAAATCGAGCTCACCGGATATTCGATTTTCGATAATTTTCATGAATAGTTTAAAAAGGTGTGAGATAAAACTGATGGGACGATAATTGCCAATGTCGGACTTTTCACCCTTTTTATGTATGAGTATAATGGTGGAGTGGCAGAAATTATGAGGAAAAGAACCGGTCTGAAGAATGTAGTTACAAAGGTTCGTAAGGTGTGGGAGTGGTACTGGTTCTCCGATTTTTAAGGCTTCGGTGGTAACACCATCTGCACCTGGGCTCTTGCTATATTTCATGCTGCAAAGCGCGCGATGAACCTCTGGTCCTGTTTTCGGCTCTATATCATTTTTCTGATATATATTCATTCTTAATGTTATCTATTTTCTCGTCGATCTTAATTGTAGTTGACTTTTGAACCTTATCACTTCTTTTATAAATAAAAAAAACTGCCAAGAACCGAAAATACCGAAAGAACCGGGAAATCCCGGTACCGATTTAAAAAAGTACCGAAATTCCCGGTTCTTACAAAGAATACCGGTTCCGGAAACACTACACCACACTAACTGTATCTACGCACTGAGATGGTCTGTCACGACGCGCACATATAGTAACCACAGGATTCCAAGAATAAGAGTCTATAGCCGTCTTCACGATTTAAATTTGAGTACTTCTTGATTTCAATAGCTTCCTGAAATATTATCTTATAATAATGGCGTTCACTAGACAGAACTTTTGGGTCATGTAGTTCAACCAAGTCAACCAAGTGAGGGTAGTTTCGTCAACTGCCTCCGCTTCTCGACGTAGCACCGTGTTCTCCAGTCTGCCCGCGACCATGGCTATTGTAACATAGCCGAAACGTCAGGAAAATAAATTAAAGGTAATTACGTGATAAACACCCGTGTTAAATCTATTGTTATGTCTACTAATCACGATAGTTTGAAAAATAATACTTCATGTTTGCATCTTAAATCGATTTTTTGGAGTTTGCTCAATTCCTCAATTACCTGTGGTGGTTTCTAAATGTCACGAAAGTCAAAGAAACGTTACACAGTCGTTTAGAAGCTGTCGAGGAATGCTCAAGGTAGATCGCAAGATACCTTGAGTTGACAGTTTCTTCACTGAGGAAATATGTTGAGGAATCCTCGACATGAGGCAAACTCGAAGTCATTTTATTAACTACAACTACTAAAACACGGTTACGAGGTCGAGTCTAAGTGAGGATATTTCTAGGTAACAACTAAGAATATAGGAATAAGAATAATTAACTTTTTTAATTGGTAGTATTAAAACTCTTTCTCGTACTCAAATCCTAATAATATTATAAGTACGAAAGTTTGTGAAGATGTTTGTATGTTTAAATATCAATCAGGCCTTAACGAAAAAACGTATTAAGATGAAATTAGCTGTAGATGTAGATTATAATGCCCGATTAAAACATAGGGTGGTTTATAATCCGAAAAATATTGCCAAAATGATAAAAAAAATGCAAAAATAATGAATTTGGAAAAAATCGAATATCCGGTTATTTTGCCAAAAAAACCGGTGAAAAAACCGACCTAAAATCAGTCGGTTAATCGGTTTTTCGGTTAATCGATTAATCGGTTTACATGCCCTAATCGATACTGATGCCAAAAATGCAATCAGTAAATTTTTTGTCTGTCTGTCTGTCTGTCTGTCTGTCTGTCTGTCTGTCTGTATAACCGTTATAGAAACAAAAACTACTGGACGGATTTTAATGAAACTTGGTACAATTATTTTTCATACTCCTGAGCTGGTTATAGTGTACTTTTCATCACGCTACAATCAATAGGAGCAGAGCAGTGAAGGGAAATGTTGGGAAAACGGGAGTAGTTACTGCATTTCTTAAGCTTCCGTCACGTGTGCAACCTTAATGGTTAAAGCTACACAGAAATCATGTATGACGGAAATGTTCTCCTTAAAATTATATAAAAAATATACCACGACAGCAATGTTTATCTTTTATGGTTGACTCACAATAACACGTGTAACTCCCGATAGCTTAGCAGTTCGAAGCTTTCTGATTATATTTGACTACTCTTACGTATATAACACTCTCAGTCATCCCTAATTAAAAAAAATTACAATATTAACTATTCCATAAAAAAAGAATCATAGAAATCGGTATAGAAACACCAAAGTTATACATGAAATACGCTAATAATAAGCCAACGCGCGTGAATACTGAATCATGCTTAAGGATTATTTTTGTATATAAGGTCGCGAACGCACAGGCAGGCGGCTTGCTTAGCGCCTAGAGGCTAGCGAGTCACCTAGCGAGTAGCTTCGTAAAACGAACATTCTCGAACGTTCGCGACCGGCCTAGCAGCTAGGCGTCAAGCATGCGTCAAGCGCGCAGTGCGGCCGATCGCGAACGTTCGAGAATCCGTCGCCGCGCTCGACGCGTCTCGCGGCCGAAGGTATAAAAAAGCGGGGCGTCCGAGCGCGAGCTTCATACAATTTTTGTGTGATACTGCGCAACCGGACCCACCGTGTTTAAGGGTTAAAATGCATTTACAAATCTATGGAAATGTACAAATTGTACTCCAAAAATCTGGAATTGTACTAGACCCCTTCTAGATATAACCGAGATAACTTCTTCCCGAGATAACTTTCTAGATGTCAAACGACGCAAGGAAATATGAGCTTAACTGCTTTGGCTCAACGGCACGTTTCAAGTGCACAGCGGGCGTTGACGTCTGCCAGTATTAAATTACCTTAGGGTTGACCCAATAAAAATGTTTATTTTTTTTATAAAATGGTCAATTAGTTTTTTTACAAATACTTAGCTAAATAAATAAAAGTGTAGTAAGCGGTGTTGGTCGAGTAGGAGGTACCTCGACTTTTAATTTTAAGGTCGTGGGTTCGAATCCCAGCGTGCATCAATGGGTTTTTTGTAAGAAATAAAATCCAGTTAGTCCTACTTCCTACTAATATTATAAATGCGAAAGTTTGTGAGTTTGTTCGTATGTTTATGCCTCAATCAGGCCAAAACGGATTAAAATGAAATTTGCTGTAGATGTAGGTATAATGCTCGAATAAATCATAGACTACTTTAAAATAAGAAAAACATTCCCAAAATGATAAACAAAACGCACAAAAGATATGATTTTGGTATAGATGGATCTGGTGTGCAAAATCTGACATTAGTCTTCATAGCAACGTGAGTTACTCTATGCGATTATTAAAATTTTGACAGGATTATTTTTTTTCTGTCGCGGGTCTGCTATAGGCAATACGCTAAAAAGTTCTTATTTCTTCAAGTTATACGCGGGTGAAACCGCGGGGTACAGCTAGTTTGTAATAAAATGCATCATTATGTGCATCAATGCCACAAGTTCAAAGCCATGAGCGTAGACGACAGACTTGCTGAGGTTTCTAAACACAAGTTATGTGCCAATTGTCTGCGTAGTGGTCACAATAATGTAGATTGCACGTTGAAAGGTCTGTGCCGCATCTGCCGAGAAAAACACAATACAGTTTTACACACAAACAACCAAGTTAGTAATATTACTACCGATCGTGCCGATTCATCAGCTTGTAACGTTCCGATGAGTTTATCAGCTGTTTCTCCAGGTCAAGTCTTGCTATGTACAGCTCAAGTGGAGGTCATAAATAAACAAAATAATCGTACTTACCTTGCGCGTGCGTTGCTGGATACTGGAAGCCAGTGTTCATTCGTCACTAATGATCTGAAACAAAGAATAGGATTAGGCACGGAGAAAATAAATACCTTTAATGTGTTTGGTATAAACAATGTTGTGTGAGGTGTCTGAAAGATGTGATATCATGCTGAAGTCTCGAGTCGGCTTGTATAGTGTGAATGTGAGTTGTTTAGTCATACCTAAAATTACAGGTAACGTACCTAACGCTCAAGTCGATGTTCAGAGATTGCAGCTGCCAAGTAACATTGTTCTCGCCGATCCTTCGTTCTATGAACCTTCCGACATAGATATTCTGTTAGGTGCAGACATTTTCTTTGATATTATAAGTCTCAATCAAATAAAGTTGGGTTCAAATAAACCTATATTACAAGATAGCCAACTAGGGTGGCTAGTAGCCGGTCATACCGGAGATTTCTACTATAATAATAAAACTAATATCCAATGCAACTTTGTGCAAAATGATTCTAGGATATCACTTCAAGATATTCATGATTCAATCAAAAAATTCTGGGAGGTCGAAGAATTGCCCTCAGATAAGAATACCTACTCATCCGACGAACAATTTTGTGAGTCTCATTTTATACAAAATACCCGTCGCTTACCTGACGGCCGATTTTCAGTCATGATGCCGCTGAAGGAGAATCCTGAGCAGGCACTTGGCAACTCATTCCCTTCTGCAATGAGACGTTTTATAAACCTAGAAAGAAAATTAAATAAAAATGAAAATATTAAAGAACAATATAATGAATTTATTAAAGAATATGGCAATTTAGGACATTTAAAGGAAATTAATAAGCCTGAGTTTGGATTCTACTCACTCCATCACTGTGTCATTCGAGAACAGAAGGAAACTACAAAGCTTAGGGTAGTCTTTGACGCCTCAGCCAAGTCCACTTCCGGAAAGTCGCTTAACGACTTACAAGCGCTAGGCCCCGTGGTGCAGAGCGACTTGATGTCGATTCTTATTCGCTTTCGAGTTCATAAATTCGTTTTGACTGCAGATATAAATAAATTTTATAGACAGGTAGCCTTAGATCAATCTCAACGTCAATTACAGCTCGTGCTTTGGAGAAATCAACCAAGCAGTCAATCAAACCGAGATCAGCCTATCAAAGTTCAGCAACTTCAAACTTTGACCTACGGAATGAGTTCCGCTCCCTTCTTGAGCAACAGGTGTCTTGTTCAGCTGGCTGATGAATGCGCAGATCCCGTCATTGCAAATGTTATTAAAAATGATTTCTACATCGATGATTTAAATACAGGTTCATTCAATGAAGATGAGCTTAAACATATTTATCTAAATGTCACTCAAGTGCTGGACTCAGCTTGTTTTCCACTGAGAAAATTCCGCACAAATTGCCCTCAAATATTAAACGATCAATCAGGATCTTCAAATTGTCTTGATTTTCATGAAGAAGCTACCGTTTTAGGTTTGAAATGGTCGCCTATGGCAGACCAACTATATTTTCCAAGTGGCATTGAAACCACGCCTACGATAACCAAAAGAACGATAATTTCAACTACTTGTAAGCTCTTCGACCTTTTAGGGTTAGTCAGCTGTTGCATTATAAAACCCAAAATTTTACTCCAAAATTTATGGAGTGTCAAGTTAGACTGGGATGACCCAGTTCCAGATCAGTTTGTAAAAAGGTGGGCTAGCTTCATACAAAACCTACATCATTTATCTGGCATTGCCATACCTCGTTGTGTCATTGGTGATAGTGTAGAAGTTCGCGACATTGAGCTGCATTGCTTCGTTGATGCTTCTCAGCAAGCTTACGGAGCGTGTGTATACATGCGTTCACTTAATAAAAATAATAATTTTATAGTCAGGCTACTTTGTGCCAAAACAAGAGTCGCGCTTATTAAAACTCTTACCATTCCACGGTTAGAGTTAACTGCGGCTCTGTTGGGGGCTCAGCTTTCCGCTAAGGTTGTGCAAGCTTTACCCTACAGAGTAGCTCAGAGGTACATGTGGACGGATTCCACAGTTGTACTCGGATGGCTTAAAACCCAAAAGAAAACTCTACAAACGTTTGTTCGTAACCGAGTAAATAAGATAAACGAGCTTACTCAAGACTCGAATTGGAAGCACGTTCCAACAGAGTTGAACCCTGCAGACCTAGCTTCTAGGGGCATTGACCCACAGCACCTGCAGGCATCTTCTTTGTGGTGGGAGGGACCTTCATTTTTGAAGGAAGGTCAAATCACATGGCCTACTCAACCAAACACCACGCCTATTAACTTACC
This sequence comes from Hydriomena furcata, assembly GCA_912999785.1. Taxonomy (NCBI): domain Eukaryota; kingdom Metazoa; phylum Arthropoda; class Insecta; order Lepidoptera; family Geometridae; genus Hydriomena; species Hydriomena furcata. The sequence goes on from OU538821.1 coordinate 12,231,060, forward strand.
AGAAACTAAAATATTAATGTGTCATGATGAAACTGCTAGTGATGTAATGTTACAATTTAAAAACTACTCAAGTTACATAAAATTAAAAAGATGTTTCGCCTATGTTTTACGTTTCATAAATAACTGTAAAAAGAATAACGCTAAATTGACCGGTCCCTTACAAGCTGATGAAATAGAACGTTCTTCAACCTATTTACTTAAGTTCAGTCAGGCCGAGTCTTATCCTAAAGATTTAAAACAAATACAAATCGGCAAAGACCTACACTATAAAAGCAAATTGTTGCCTCTCAATCCATTTTTGGATTCTAACGGTTTAGTGAGAGTAGGTGGTAGATTAGCCCAGTCCGATTGTCATTATGACAAAAAGCACCCTATCCTACTCGATGCTAAGCATCACCTAACTAAACTTATAATGCGATATGAACACTTACGTCTATTTCACGCAGGTCCTCAGCTCCTCTTGTCGTCTGTTCGTGAGAGGTTCTGGCCACTAGGTGGTAGAAACCTACCTCGTGCCGTCTATAAAAAATGTGTCGTCTGCTCACGTATGCGAGGGCAGACTTTACAGCCTAAAATGGGGGACTTGCCTAATGTGAGAATAAATCCCAACTTTCCTTTCAACTCATGCGGGATTGACTTTGCTGGACCCTTTTTTATTTCGTCAAAAAAAGGACGAGGTAATCGTGTAACAAAGGCCTATCTATGCGTCTTCGTATGTCTTGCCACTAAGGCCCTTCATTTAGAGGTAGTCAGTGACCTTACCACTGAAGCCTTCATATCCTGCCTACGCAGATTTGTGTCTCGTCGGGGCAAGCCTTATGTGATATATTGCGATAACGGCAAGAACTTTGTAGGCGCAAACAATGAGTTAGGTAAAGTTATGCGATCCAGCCGCCAAACAGTCTTAGATTACGCTGCTAACGAGGAAATTAAATTCATGTTTTCCCCTGCCTATTCACCTCATTTTGGTGGAATATGGGAGGCAGGAGTCAAATCTGCAAAATATCATTTAAAACGTATAGTAGGCAAAACCTCTTTAACTTTTGAGGAGTTGGCTACACTTTTCACACAAATAGAATCAATACTTAACTCCCGTCCTATTTCTCCTCTCTCGTCTGAGACCCTTCTGATCTCACTCCCTTGACTCCCGGGCATTTTTTGATCGGCCGCCCGCTGATGTCCGTACCTTCACTGCCAGTCAACACAGCGAGGCCTAACCGATACCAGCGCATCGAGCAAATCCGGCAGCAGTTTTGGGAGAGATGGCGTCGAGAATTCATGGCGGAGCTACAAAACCGCACTAAATGGAGAAAGGATCAAAACCCACTTCAAGTCGGAGACCTTGTCATACTAAAGGAGGACAATTTATCGCCGCTTCATTGGAAAATGGGACGCGTCAGCAAGCTATACGAAGGCAAGGACAAAATATGCAGAGTCGCTGACGTCTACACCACCCGAGGGACGGTGAAGAGAGCTGTCAACCGGATGTGCCTCGTGCCTTTGTCCGACCCGGATCCTGAGGAGCAATGATGAGAAGGTCTTCACTCAAGGTGCCTCTGCTTCAAGAAGCCCTTACTACTAGCTACGACTACTGTTAACATACTTGGAAGCACGCTTCCAACGTCGCGGAGGATGTCGACGCCAACTTCGTGACGTCACCCGAGAGCGGGGCAGGGAGCCCGCCTCGCACCCCGCGCCCGCGCACCGCGCATCGAACATTCTGGAACCAGCCGGCGCGGCGAGCGCTTGCGTTATATTTAACTGTGCCTCGCGCCACGCATCCTAAATATAATAATAATATAATAATAATAAAGCTTTATTTCCTTAACACTATTAACTTAAATAACATATTTTCTTATTCTATAAATATAATGTATGCTTTAGTTTAAATAATATTTTTAAATTTCAGTGTAAGGGTCGCTATCAGCGATAAAAGCCTCCTCCATTTGCTTCCATCTCTCCCTGTCCCTAGCTGCAGTGCTCCATGCCTTTCCTGCTACTTTAGCGATGTCGTCGCTCCATCTCAGGTGTGGTCTGCCTGGTCTGCGTTTTTTATCGATCGGGTACCACTCAGTTGTAGTTTTTGACCACCTTTCGTCTGATACTCTTTGTACGTGTCCCGCCCATTTCCATTTCAAACGTAGAACTCTTTTTACTGCATCTTTTGCCTTAGTTTTATTCCGTATGATGCTGTGTCTAATTTTATCTTTAAGTTTATGGCCCATGTAGCTTCTTTCCATTCCTCTTTGGCATACTCTTATTTTGTCTTTGGTCTTACTAGTTAAAGCCCATGTCTGACAAGCGTATGTTAGGCATGGGAGTAAGCAGATTTCCATTGCTTTTGTTTTTAGTTTGGTGGGTAACTTGCTTTTGAAAATTTCTTTCATTGCCCAATATTTATTCCAGGTGTTTTGAGTTCTACGTTCAATTTCTTTTTCAGTGCATGCATTAAATGTGATCAGATGTCCTAAATAGATGTAGTCATCAACATATTCTAGATTAATAGTTGGGGTTTTTATGGGTATGTTTTGCCTGTTTGTCATTAGCTTTGACTTATCCTGATTAACTTTCAGTCCAGCCTTCTTGCTTTCCTTACAAAGTGACTCTATCATAGTTTGTAGTTCTTGTGGATCTTCTGAGAGTAATACGATGTCATCTGCAAATCTTAAGTGTGAAAGGTATTTTCCATGTAGTTTTAGACCTTTGCTTTGCCAGTCTAGTTTCCTAAAGATTTGCTCCGCATCCTAAATACATTAGTTATACTTCGCATACCTATGTACCAGTTATTAAAACCATAAAACCTTCAAGAGTCTTTCCATTACAAGACAATTGAAAAGTGATAAAACTGTGATTTAAAGATTATTTTGGTAACTCCGAAATGACCACCAAAGAGGTATACACAAAGAGCACTAAGCTGCAGTGACGCCGCAGAATAAGCAAGAGTACGCGTTCGCCCCATTGTCCTCGTGCACTTGGATACTGACCAGCTGATTCATAGCACCACTACCTCGGACTACCGGCATCAATTCTACTGTTTATTCCGGTAATCGACGTTTTTATAAGCCAGCAAAATGGGATACAGTTGCGCCGCTTGCACTAAAACCATAAGAACGACTCAACATATAAAGTGTTCTAGATGTTCTAGCCACTTCCACCAAATATGTGTAAACCTAAAAAAACTGTCTGAGGAAATAAAACTAAATTGGACCTGTCCGCTATGTAAAGCCGCAGAACCTAGGAGAGATAATACGAACACTCCGGTTCGACTGGCCGTCGTCGGCAGCGATGAACCTGCGCCTGCACCGACAGTTAATCAACGCGAAGTCTCTCGCAAAATTACTGCGTCTGCACCTGTAAGTCCGCTTCTCCCGGTGGCCGACTCCGACTCATTATCTACTATGATTACAGAAATGAGATTTCTGCGTCAAGACGTTGGTGAAATCAAATCTCAAATGAAGTCTCTGACGGAACACATAACCAAATGTAACACCCGTCTAGATGAGTGTGAGAATAGCCTTGCCCTAACTTTGGAAAGGTTGCATGCTGTTGAGGAACGTTCGTCTATCGTTATGACATTGGAAAACACTATAACTCAGCTTCGCGATAAGGAAAACTCTCGCGCGCAATCTTACTTAAAAAATGAGATTGAAATAGCTGGCGTTAATGAGAACGCGAATGAAAATCCGATGCATATTATTCGAGTCATTGGTCAGAAAATTGGCTTGCCCCTGGACGACAGGGACTTAGATTATATTGCACGTGTGGGGCCTCAGCAGCGTCGTGACGTGGATGGCGTGTCGACGGATTTATCCAGGAAACTTCCACGCCCACTGGTTGTCCGATTTTTGAGGCGCCACCAGCGCGATGAATTTTTAAAAGTCGGGAAAAGTAAGCGTAACCTAAACTGCTCCGACATAGAGGTTACCGGTGCTCATAGGAATATTTACTTTAACGAGCGACTCACTCAGGAAAAACGACATTTATTTCGCGCCGCTCGCCACCGTTGCAATGGTTCGGGCTTCAAATACTGTTGGATCAAAAATGGCTCTGTCTACGTACGGAGACAGGAAGGTAATCCAGCGATCAACATTAAGAACATGGATGAGCTGCTCCAACACGTCTACTCCTCGCCTCCAGAACATATACCGCAAGATACAGTTTGACGCCCGTTTCAGATCTTTTTATACCAGAATCAAACGATTTCTAATACTTATTTTTCTTTATTTTGTTTTCACGGCTTCTAGCCTTATAAAAGTAAAATCTGGACATCGGCAACAAACTCAAAAGTTTACACACATACTCTCAAAAGCACAAACACTAATACTAACTCTCACATACTCATACTCACCTACACAGCGCAAAAAACCAAAAAATTTCAAAACTCACTATTTCTGCACCTCGCTACTAAGAATGACAAAACTTTTATTGACATTTTATATTAAGAATTATATACTTTATAAATATGGTTTTACATAGTATTTCTAAAGATATAGATGACACAGTAGTTATTGAATGTCATTCATACGACTCTCCTGAATCATGTCGAAATTTTTTAACGTCTTGCAACTTTAATTTTAAAATTCTTTCTTTGAATATTGGGAGCATTCAGCGTAATTTTGACAATCTATCGATATCGCTTCAGCGTCTCGGCTCTGATGTTGACGTCATTGTTTTAACTGAGTGTTGGCTATCTGAGGACTCGATAATAGACTGCTTGCCTGGTTACTGTGCGTTCCGATCAACGACTCAAAAAAATAAAAATGGCGGTGTTGTTACTTATGTAAAAAGTACTCACAGTGCAGTTGTTTCTCACCCAAAAATCAACGATGCTGACAGCATGCTCGTAACCGTCAATGATAACATAGCTGTTTTAGGTATCTACCGTTCTCCCTCGACTTCTTCTATTGAGCCTATGATAGATTCACTAGATTGTGTGCTAAGCACCTTGAGAAGTAAACCTACTATCATAGTGACTGGCGACCTAAATATTGATATCTGTAAGCCCTCAAAAAATCAAGTCACAGATTACCTCAGCCTCATGGCTTCGCATAGCCTACTCCCTGCTATTACCATCCCGACGAGATCAAAAGCATGTTATGACCACATTTTTATAAAATCTAGTTCCAAATCATTAGGCCTAGTATGTAAATCGTCAATAACTGACCATGACATTGTCATTTCTGGTTTGTCTCTTGGTTCTAAACAAATTAGCAAACATTGTACGCGCTGGCAATACAAAACTGATTTTGATGCAGTGGCAGTTGAAATAAGCAGCACTGATTGGTCCCCAGTTCTTAACGATCCTTCTATTGATAGCGCCATCTCACTTTTCTACGAAATTATCAACAAAATCATAGACACACAAACACGTAAAGTAAAAATCAGCCGTAAATTGTTAAACATCAAACCATGGATAACACCTGGCTTGATCAGATGCATGAGGCATCGAACAAGCTCCATAAGGACGCCAATGCTTTTCCAAAAGACTTTGACCGTCATAAAATTTACACTAGGTACAGAAATTTCTGTAACAAGCTTCTCCGTAAAGTAAAATCCCAATACAACAGACAGCAGCTTGAACAAAGTAAAAATGACCCTAAAAAACTCTGGAAGTCTATTAAAAATATTTGTCAATCTTCTTGCCGTAATAGCGTACCGACCGAACTGCTAGCAACTAGTTGCGATAATATTATCTTCACTCAACCTTTGCAATCAACATTTTGCCTCAGTGGGAAAAACACTATCCGAAGGCATTCTAAATAAGTTATCTGAAACTCAAGAGTCATTAACAAAATCATATAGACCTAAAAGATCCATTGCACAGTCTCTCTTTCTTTATCCTACAGATCCAAATGAAATCTCCAGAATTATAACTAACTTCAAAAATGACAGCGCACCCGGTCTCGACAAGATAACTGTTTCACTCATTAAACAATCTCTTCCATTATTAATTACTCCATTGAATCATATCTTTAACTTAAGCTTAACATCAGGCATTTTTCCTGAATGCTGGAAAATTGCAGTAGTCTCACCTATTTACAAAACTGGTCAAAAAAATTCACCCGACAACTATAGGCCTATTGCATTGTTAAGCGTAATTTCTAAAACACTAGAGAAGATTATAAGTAATCGATTAGTTCCATATTTGGAAAAACACCAACTTCTATCAGACCGTCAGTTTGGTTTCAGGAAGGGTAAATCGACCGAAGATGCTGTGACGCTGCTAGCAGATCTAGTCTCTTCCTATGTAGAAAAAGGCGAAAGATGTATCGGTGTGTTTCTGGATTTAGCGAAAGCATTTGACACCATCTCGGTCGATCTGCTGCTCAAAAAGCTCGAATCATCAGGAGTTAGAGGGATTTCACTAAAATGGTTTAGTAGCTACTTGTTAAACCGTAAGCAACAAGTTAAGATTGGAAATGACCTAAGTTTGCAGCTTCCTATTGATTTCGGCGTCCCACAGGGCAGTATACTAGGTCCTACCTTATTCGTCCTTTACATAAATGATCTTCTCCAATTGCCTCTAGAAAATGCTGAAGTCATAGCGTATGCTGATGACACGTCTATCCTCTTTCATGGCTTTAACTGGGAACAGGTGCAAGGCTACGCCGGGGCCGGACTTGCCAAGGTTGGGGAATTTCTAGACGACAATCTTCTGACACTTAACGTTAAAAAAACTAAATATATAGCCTTCTCTAAGACAATTGTTGCTAGTCCTCCTACGGACCTTAGATTAAAACTTCACACATGCTCCGGCCGTGTTCCTCTCAGCGTTGATGGAATATGCTCCTGCAGTCCGATTGACCGGGTGCCTACTGCCTACCCTAAAATACCTAGGAATCACAATCGACGAAAATCTGAACTACAAAAATCACCTTGCGGACTTGGCCGGACGAGTAAGAAGACTAATTTTCGTCATGAAAAAGCTAAGAGACTGTACTCCGCCCGACATCCTAAAACTAGTTTACACAGCCCTCTGTCAGTCAATTATTCAATATTGCATTACAGTTTGGGGCAGTGCTGGCAAAAGTTTTCTCATTCAGGTCGAGAGAGCTCAAAGAGCATTGATCAAGGTCATGCTTAACAAACCCTTTCGTTTCCCAACCGACGACCTCTACAAGGAATTTAATGTTCTTAGGGTGCGTCATCTATTTGTTCTAAGTGCCACTTTCAAAATACATAAAAACATCAAGACTCGTACAGATTATCAGGAAATAATGGATAGGCGTGCCTACAGGATTCCGCTTCCAAAAACTGACTCTGAGATTGCCAGACGTAGTCCTAGCTTTTCGCTTCCTAACATCTACAACAAGGTTTGTAGGGTATGCCCTATCAAAGGCAGCCCCGCTTTCACCTGTAAGAAGATTGTAAGGGACTGGCTTCTTAATCTTTCATATAAAGACATAGAAGATTTATTTTGATTTAGCGCACTACATACACTCATTTCACACACACACACACACACATACACACACACACACGCACTCACGCATACACAACACACCTCACGCTCAAACACACACACACATATGAATACACTGAGTTAGGTACACTCAATTACTTTGATGATATCTGCCAGTGTCCAGTAAGAGTAGTTTTCTTATTTTTTCATTCCTTTTTTGTTGATGTTTATAAAACTCCTATTTTAGTTCGCCAAACACATGCCACGCAAATTTTTAACCCACTGTAATTACTATCTAAACTCATAATGGTAACTCGTACTCCTGGGACCCAAGATACAGGCTTTCCAGCTTAGTTTGGGCCTCACCGCTAACATTTTATCTGATCAGTTAACACGTGCGTATAAAAATTGTTTATCTGTTACCTGTGAATTTTATTTTGGCAATAAAAATATTCTATTCTATTCTAATTGAACGGTGCGATTTTATTAGTCCCGTTACTAAATCATGTTTACTCATCGACTGACAACGGCATGCAATTTGATACGGTTACGGGTTGGTGTGACAGCACTATTGTTTTGGCGTGGCTTGGAACGCCGCCACACAAACTTCAAGTGTTCGAAGGGAATCGGGTTGCTCAAATTAATGCGTCTAAAGTGCCTATTCAGTGGAGGCATATACCGGGCACTATGAATAGTGCAGACGTAGCGTCGCGCGGTGCGACAGCGGCGGATTTATTATCGGATCAAAGCTGGTGGGAGCCCCAGTGGTTGTGCTCACCGCCAGAACAATGGCCTAATCTATGTGTCAAACTGCCCACGGAGGCATTGCCGGGTTTGAAGGCCAAGTCGGTTCACGTCGAGAATGTGCATTCGGAATTTGATTTATTTGAAAGGTATAGTTCCTTTGAGAAATTGGTTAATGTAACGGCATATATATTACGGTTCGGGAGTACAATTAATCGGGGAAAATTTTACGGTATTAATATTTCGGTTTCGGAACGGCGAAATGCCATATCATATTTAATTCGGTCGGTACAAGAGAAGTTCTTTCATGATGAAATATTAGCTTTACGGTCGGACATTACCATTAAGAATTCATTACGAAGATTAAATTTGTTTATAGATAAGAATAATATTATTAGAGTCGGCGGTCGGATTGATGCGGCAAATTTGCCATATGATGCTAGACATCAAATATTGTTGCCAAGTAAATGTAACTTCACGGAATTATTGGTTACTTATTATCATCGGAATTATTGTCATTGCGGAGCCAACACACTTGCGGCTATATTATCTCGGTTTTATTGGATTATTTCGGTTCGGCGGATTACTCGGTTAATTACTTTTCGGTGCATATCATGCTTTCGGTCTAAGCCTCGTCTTACACAGACTTTCATGGCAGACTTACCAGCGGATAGAATTAGACAATCCCGCCCCTTTCTAGGAGTGGGTACGGACTTTGCGGGGCCGTTTTTTATTAAAACTAGCACCCTTCGGAATGCTAAAATTCAAAAATGTTATTTGTGTGTATTCGTTTGTTTAAATAGTAAGGCGGTTCATTTAGAAATTGTTTCGGCTAACGGTATCAGCCTTTGTGGCTGCACTCACTCGGTTTGTGTCCCGAAGAGGACTTCCTTCACTAATACGGTCGGATTGTGGTACAAATTTTACGGGTACGGACAAACATCTCAAGGAGATCTACGTTTTCCTTCGTGACAACCATTCGGATATTGAACGCCATCTCGGTAGGCAGGAAATCACCTGGCTGTTCAATGCTCCATCTAGTCCGAATCACGGTGGACTATTTGAAGCCGCGGTAAAATCGGCTAAAACTCACGCTCGGAGAGTAATCGGTGAAACTCGGTTGACGTTTGAAGAACTAACGACGTTCTTCACTAAGGTTGAAGCGGTCATGAATTCTCGGCCCTTGTGCCCGCTTAGCTCGGATCCCGCTGATTTCGAAGTATTGACACCGGGTCATTTTTTGATCGGCCAATCTTTAGTAGCTTTACCGGAATACCCATACACGGAAGTCAAAATGCCACGGTTATCCCGGTTTCAACAAATTCAAAAATTATCTCAACATTTCTGGTCACGCTGGAATACGGAATATTTGCATACATTGCAGCAACGGTTTAAATGGACTTCTCACACTGATCCACCAAAGTTAGATGACTTAGTTTTGATTAAAGAAGATAATCAGCCGCCTTCCCATTGGAAACGAGGTCGGTTAGTCAAATTATTTCCGGGTAAAAATGGGGTAGTTAGGGTGGCTGAAGTCCGGACTCAATATGGGGTCTTTTTAAGACCCATTTCTAAATTATGTAGGTTACCTATCGGGAATTAACCAAGGAGGACCTTGGTTCGGGGGGAAGATGTTTGCGCTGGATAAATGTGTTTGGTTCACGATTTGAATTACGCGGCACCTCCACGAACCGCGATGGATGAGATCGCCCTATAGCGCGCGCCGGCTAATCACGCGCCCGCGCATGCGCGCCTAACGCCGCCTGGCGACCAACATCGACACATTCCTTTCTTGGCGTCGGGCGATGCGTCCACGCAATATATCGATCGGTCGGTCGGATAATAATTTCGGTTCGGAACTCATCTCGGAAAACCATACCAAAGCATCGGTGTGGCACTCGGATAGTGCTCGAAGTCCTGTTACTGCATATCTACCAACTACGAAGGTTTCGGTCAGCGGCGGCGCACTGTGGATCGAAAATCGACTTTCAAAGACATAGGCGAAAAAAAAAAATTTGGTCGGTTTTTTGCTTGAAACGGCTTCCATTAATCATTAATATGCCTAAATATATCATGATATACAATTTGGTGGGAAAATTGTCGAGTTATAATTTTTTTTACGAAAAAAATGTATGAAAAGCATATAAAAAATCCAGATATCTCCGGAAGTGCAAAGATAACCGTTATATCCTTGCATACAGTTATAGTACCAACTATTATTGATTTTTTGGCATACAACATGTAACTCGAACTACTGCACATTTTGAAAAAAAAATTATCAAAAAATTTAATTTATTTTTGATCTCTCTCAAGTGAAGACTTAAGGAAATCGGTTAAAAAAAGGTCCCCATCGGCAAATTGTATGCTATAAATAATAACAGACACGTGTTTTCTTGTTTGGCTGACGTTGAAATACCAAAAACAAAGCTCAATAGCAAATTTAATTTAGGAACTATTTTTAATGTTATTTAACTACCTAATTAGGCAAGATTAGGTTTTGTCAGACCGCTTATTGTTCAAATTTCAAGGAATGTATTAACAATGATCGGTAGTTAGCAAAAGACAGGTAGCTTATGTACAAAGTTACAAACATACCTTACTTAGATTATTTATTACCTACCTAAATGCATAAACCTGCACCGGAAATATTTAACAATGAGCGGTAGTTAACAAAAGACAGGTAGCTTAGGTACAAAAATACCTTACTTAGGTTATTTATTACCTAATTAAGTGCATACAACTGCACCGGTAATATTTAACAATGAGTGGTAGTTAACAAAAGACAGGTACCTACAACTTCATATTTACCTATACCTACCTGATGATGTTTATGCGGTTTATAGTTATTATCATAAATAAACTAATAGGAAGGAAATCGATGTAAAGTCAAAACTAAATGGTTACTATATAAATAATTTATTTACATATCATAAAAGAGACATAATTTACGAAACATGCAAAATTACAAACATTAAATTAAAAGGTATGATAAAATTATTATAGTATAATTTATTTTAGTTTGTACCACAGTATAAGTAAAAACAGCTATTCTAGGGTTAGTATTAGTACAAGCAATATACAAACAAATAAAATAATAGTTCAAATAAATAAGTAACATGGCCACTAAAAATACAAATAAAAATACATTAAATCTACAAATTTTCAATATCGCTCTCTTCAGATTCCATTTCAGAATCAGTTTCTAAGTTGGATACGTCAACAAAATCCATTTGATTTTCTTGAAACTTAATTATTTCAAGAGTTTCAGCGAAGAAAGCATGTCGTTTTTTGGTATCCAAACTAGGTCTCATTGCACTGATAACGGGATCTGAAGTAAGAATAAGCATATTGAGGATATCCTCGTTACAGGCTTGCCTGCTCCTTTTGCGGGAATGATGTTCCCGAAACCTTCTGAAATCTTTATTGCGGGCCTCTGAAGCTTCTTCTGAGAGGCTTCCAATTGGCACAATTGCATTATTGGCAATAATGTCTGCTCCATGTATAAGAAGCTTGTGTACAGTGGATGACATGTAGTACCAATTGTACATTTCAACGTACCTTTCTGCTGTTTTCAAAGCGAAATCTTTAAATTTGATTACATCAATCAGTTCCCCTGATGTTATTGCCTGCAGAATTACAGCAAATCTGCGGACTAACTCTTCGTCCAGCCCACAGATGGCTGCAGTTTTGTCTGGAAACTCAAAAAATCTTCTTGCCGTGTTTCCGTCATTTGTGGTTCCAGATCCTTGCTTAACAATATCGATAAGAAGATTGAGCTCGTTTTTAAATTTGTCCTGGATATGTTTTTTTCTTGCTTCCAACATTTCTTTGTGCTCATTTCCTCTCGCAGCCCACTTTTTAAAATCGAGTCGGTATGATATATGAAGAAGGCATTCCATACAATTAATACGTGCATGCAATGTAGATAACCCTAATTCTAATGCATCAGAGGATACAGGCTTCAATGAAACTGTACCTAAATTATTCATTTCAGTGGGCTTAGCTAAGCACAGATAGCACGCAGCGTGTGACTTAGCTTCAGAAAGATAAGTACATACTTTGCCATCAATCATCGTCATCATCAGTTTATGATTCACCATATTTTTTTTACATTCTGTGGGGAGTAAAGCCTTAATTTCGTCATCCATGTTTGCCTTTTTTTCAATGACTAATTCTTCACTTTCTTTCACAAAACTAAACTCCACTGGACGACAATATGATGTTGAGCAGGGCTTTGGATTTTTCCATAGGGTTTCATCACCGTTTGTTAGCTTTAGAGGGACGAGAGATGTCATAAATATGCTTGAGTCATCTTGCTCACTGTCTATTTTCTGCTTGTACCGGCTTTGGTTAGATGCACCATCAAATCCCCACTTCGATATCAATGTCAACTGTTGGTCCTGTATTTTGTTTGGGAAACTTTCAAGGATCCTCCTTACTGTTAAATCCAGTAATCCTTGTAAAGTAATCTTTGCTGAGGAATCTGTCACTGTTATCAATTGCTTCGGAGGATAACATTGTAATTTTGCCTGTTGCACCTTGTAGTAAGACGGGTAAATATCAATAGCACCTTCTTGAATGGCCGATTCCCTTAAAGTTATGTACTGCCACTTTGTAAGCTTTAAAGACAGGAGCAACCCCAAAGATTTTTCTGCCGTAAATGAAACATGACATTTCGGTCTTTTTATGAAGTCACTGATTTTCGCAGCAGCTTCTGGGGTTTTCAACATATATTCGATGACGGATGCAATGTCCTCACGACCATTTTCTTTTAAGAGTACTGCAGCTGAATTCGTCAACTCAATGGGGTCCATACCTGTGTACTCTTCCGACCTCCTTTTCTTCTGCTTGTTGCCTAGATCTTCGAAAGGTTTCCGAGGTCTTTTAGTCATCGTTCCAACTGATGATGACGATGAAGGTTCCGCGGTGGTAAAGTCTTCGGTAATCGATCTTTCTTCACTTGGTCCCTGGGTGAGAAGACTAGTTTGAACGCAGCTTGGCCAATCAACATTTGCTTGAAGCCAATCTTCATGATCTTTTCTGAATGCTCTTGTGTTTCTGCCGCAATTTTTCCATCTCTGTGAAGCAGCTCGTGAAAATCTTCGACAAAACTCTTCCAGAGTAACCTTATCTTCATTAGAAAGGTGATCACCTAGACGAGATAATACTGCCTCGTACAGAACTTCATGATTTTGTAGCGAACCTGCACCTTGAAGAACAACAACCAAATCTAAGTTAGTGCTTAAACTTTCCATTTTAATGATTAAAAAACTGAGAGATGTTCACTAGTAAATAGTTCAGAATAAACTGAAGTAAAAAATATTTCCGGTGCAGTTTTATGCACTTAATTAGGTAATAAATAACCTAAGTAAGGTATTTTTGTACCTAAGCTACCTGTCTTTTGTTAACTACCGCTCATTGTTAAATATTTCCGGTGCAGGTTTATGCATTTAGGTAGGTAATAAATAATCTAAGTAAGGTATGTTTGTAACTTTGTACATAAGCTACCTGTCTTTTGCTAACTACCGATCATTGTTAATACATTCCTTGAAATTTGAACAATAAGCGGTCTGACAAAACCTAATCTTGCCTAATTAGGTAGTTAAATAACATTAAAAATAGTTCCTAAATTAAATTTGCTATTGAGCTTTGTTTTTGGTATTTCAACGTCAGCCAAACAAGAAAACACGTGTCTGTTATTATTTATAGCATACAATTTGCCGATGGGGACCTTTTTTTAACCGATTTCCTTAAGTCTTCACTTGAGAGAGATCAAAAATAAATTAAATTTTTTGATAATTTTTTTTTCAAAATGTGCAGTAGTTCGAGTTACATGTTGTATGCCAAAAAATCAATAATAGTTGGTACTATAACTGTATGCAAGGATATAACGGTTATCTTTGCACTTCCGGAGATATCTGGATTTTTTATATGCTTTTCATACATTTTTTTCGTAAAAAAAATTATAACTCGACAATTTTCCCACCAAATTGTATATCATGATATATTTAGGCATATTAATGATTAATGGAAGCCGTTTCAAGCAAAAAACCGACCAAATTTTTTTTTTTCGCCTATGTCTTTGAAAGTCGATTTTCGATCCACAGTGCGGCGGCTAGTCTTTACGAGACCGGAGGCGGACATCTCTTAGTCAAGGTAAGTGGAGTGTCTCCTATTCTGTTGTGACGCCAGGCCATCTATCTAGCAAACTTTCCTTGTTCTCGTGATACCTATATAAGGTATTGGGTATAATAAAATCCCAATAACGATCAATCACAAATTTAATAAAACGGTTCTTCAATCACCCGGGTCACTGATTTTACAGTTGCTATCTAGAAGGTCGTGGTAAGGTACTCCCCTCGAATGTTCCAGCCAGTGTCTTGGTAGTCTCGCTAAGGCAGCGGGCACTAAGGTCAGGTGGAGGTCAGCCGTGTTCAGTAGGTGACGGTGGAGCAGCGTTCACCGGCAGTAACTGGTAGTATATGTCCACGTAGTGAACCCGAACTTTGGACCCTGGAATTGAGTATGGTAGTGTCAAGGAAGGTCCGTTATATTCTCCTTCTGATTGTGACCACGTAGCTTAGCCAAAGCGAGAGATGATGGAGTGCTGATGAAGTGGACAGTATGAGAAGAGTACAAGGTGGTGTGTGAATGTCACAATCAGAACGGAGTGTACATAAATGGATGAAATAAAAATGTATGAAATATAAATGTATGAGATATGTTGAGTGCTGAATTGTATGGATGAGGTGACAAAGCTGTATAGCATATCTAGAATAGTTTAGTAAGCAGAAGGCTGAAAGAGAACACGGTTAAAAGAGAACACATAAAATAAAAAGTCCGCTATACGTAACTACCTACTTAACTACGTAACTACTTACCCAACTTGGTAAGTTCTTTCTTTGTGGAAAGAATCACTCAACACTTACCGATAACGGGTTTAAACACAGAATTTAACTTTATTATGGCTTACAAATTAGAGTGTAAGATAAATTTAAATTGCGTATTCGTAAATTGCGCGTCCGCTTGTAGGAAGCGTGACGCGTACGAGCTCAGTGGTGTTTAGCGGGCGACTGACGGTCAAAATGAACGATGCGTATGACTCAAGCGCGCCTGAGCCGTTAGGTTTAAAGAACAAAGGAATTGTTCCTAGTACAGTCGACCGCAAGTGTTAATATAAGTTAGTAGGTAATTAACGTTTATACGTTACACTCGCGAACAGTGAGTTTGCAAAAGCTAATGATGTGTACAAATCAACAAAGGCACTTATTAATGAAGTATCAAGTTTACATCAAGGGGGCAACGGTAGGTACACCTACGATCTCTGGGACACAAAAACAGGAGTCTCAACAGGTGGAGACTGGGCAACTGCGTGGTTCTGAACAAGCAGAACAAGGGTCCGATCAAGAGGACACGTCGCAAACACCGGCTGCCAAGCAGGTTTCCAGAGGATCATCTAGCAAACTTGATGACATGCTTAAACGACAAGCTAGTAACTTCCGAGCGTTCGTTCGCACGGTATCAGGAATTGATCCTGATATCATCTCCCAGAAGTGGGAGCTGGAAGACGCGCTACGTACTTTACAGTCTCGGTGGTCAATAATAGATACTTTACATTTGGAACTAGACAGCGAGCTGGAAGGTATGGATGAAACATATGAGCGTTCTTTTACAAAACATGAAACAACATATAATCAGATAAAGAAAGCTATTAACTCAAAGCTGTGGTCTGTATCACACAAGGAAAAATGGACCCCAAAAATGGAAATTCCCAACTTTAGTGGTAACTACAATCAATGGACATCATTCAAAGACCTGTTTGTTGAAGCCATCCACAATAACATGCTAATTTCGAATGCTCAAAAGATGCAATTTTTGAAAGGGAAGTTGAAAGGAGAAGCGGAGCGTTTGGTGCAACATTTACAAATAAGCACTCAAAATTACTCCATAGCATGGGAAATACTCAACAATCGTTACAACAACATAAGGTTGATTTTTACAACACACGCCAATACCTTGCTTAACTTGCCGACAAGTCAACAGGCTTCGGTAACCCATATCAAGAAAATTCACGACACTACTCTCGAGTGTTTGAATGCCATCAAAAAGCTCGGAGTAGACACAAGCAGCTGGGACCCATTGATAGTGCATATTTTGTTACAAAAGGTGGATATAGAATCTCACAATCATTACTTAGAATCTTTGAAGAACCCCAGGGACTTGCCATCACTAGAAGACTTTTTAATTTCTTAGAAATTCGTTTCACAACATTAGAATCTTCACGTAAAAAGCAAGAAAATCCTAAATCATCAAATCATTTTCAAAACAATTCACAGAATTCTATATTCGCTAAATTTAATAATTATACAAAACAATCTTTGCCCGCACATAAAGGAGGTCAATTAACCGAGTCGTATAAAAGCAACTCGACAAAAGCAAGAATTTGTCCATTGTGCAAAGAAACACACGGATTGTACTTTTGTAATAAGTTTCTAAATATGTCACCATGAGAAACTTAAAATAGTTAAGAAAATTAACGTCTGCGAAAACTGTCTTTTTCGCAGACGACAAGAAACAGCCTTGTATATCAGAAAGATGTTGTCGTGAATGCCAAGGGAAACACAATACCCTAATACATGAGGCTTACGACAATCCATCAGTCAACATAACCATAGCAGACAAGAATAAAGAACAACATAACATCGCGTTGCAACAAGGCAACAAAGGCGTCGAAATTTTGTTGGCGACAGCATTGATTAAGGTTCAAGCAGGAGATGGATCTTTTCATAAGATGCGAGCACTGATAGACCAAGGCTCACAGATTTCTCTTATATCCGAAAAGGCCTCACAAGTTTTGTCCTTAACAAGAAAACGGTGTAAGGGAGTCATATCAGGGATTGGAGCCAAGGAAAGCAGCTGCAAAGGTGTCACCACAATTTCATGTCAATCATTATACAGCACTTTTTCATTCAAAACGGAAGTCTTTATAATGAACACCCTGATCAAGAACTTACCAAGTTACACATTCAACAAACCAACATGGTCCCATCTGGATGGTATACAGCTTTCAGATACAGACTTTCATGTAAGTCGTGGACATACTATTAGGAGCTGACGTGTACTCGCACATCATAATGGACGGGATAAGCAGATCAGAAGAAGCGATTCCCGTAGCTCAACAAACCCGTTTGGGCTGGATTTTGTGTGGAAACGTACAGACCTATCACTGCAATGTAGTCCTCAATCATGTGGATGAACTACAAAGATTCTGGGAGATAGAAGACATCACCGAATCACCTACTTTATCAGAGGAGGAGAATCAATGTCTGAACTATTATAAATCAACCACAACACGACGGAATGATGGTTCATATGAGGTCAGGATTCCCTTTAAGGAGCATTTCGAAGAACAGTTAGGATCCTCTAAACATACAGCAATTGCCCAATTTCGTCAATTAGAAAGAAAGTTTAACATTAACAACTACATCGAACAAGAATATAAATCGTTCATAAACGAATATGAGTCATTAGGACACATGAAACCATCAATAGGTAACCTGAAGCCAGATTGCTATTTACCGCACCATTGTGTACTACGAAATGAGTCATCTACAACGGCACTTCGAGTATTATTCAATGCATCTAGAAAAACGACATCAGGAAAAAGCCTTAACGATCTAATGCTAAAGGGGCCCAATCTACAACAAGATCTTAAATGTTTGTTATTAAAATGGAGGCAGTTTCGCTATGTATTTACTGCAGATATAGAGAAAATGTTTCGATTTATTTGGATAAACGAACGTGATCAAAAGTTTCAAAAAATAATATGGCGTGATTCTACAGACTCGTTGATGAGAAGTTATCAGCTCTGCACAATAACGTACGGCACCAAGGCCGCGCCGTTTTTGGCTATGATGACGTTAAAGCAGCTAGCTGAGGACGAACGGCTGAACTATCAAGACAGTGAAGCTATTCGGGTTCTGGAACAATCATTTTACATGGATGACGTCTTACATGGGGCGCAAACACTCGAATCAGCCATCTATTTAAAACAAGAATTAATCAGATTATTGAGATCAGGGGGATTCAACCTACGGAAGTGGAATTCGAATTCGCCTTACATAATACAAAACGCAACAGGGGATGAAACAAAACAAGAAATCTTCGAGTTTAAACAACCAGAATCATCAAAAACTTTAGGACTGCGGTGGAACCCTAAACAAGACTTATTACATTCCAATCACAGTTAAACCCAATAGACAAGAAACCTACCAAACGAACAATGCTTTCTGAAATATCCAAGCTATACGATCCACTTGGATGGTTGTCACCACTATCGACCAAGCTAAAATTATTATTCCAGAAAGTATGGATATCAAAAATTTTATGGGATGATAAATTGCCAGACAACATCATGACAGAGTGGTTGGAAATCCGGGACGACATGTCAAAAATAAATGAATTCCAACTAGGACGTTGGTTGGGTACCCAGAAAGAAGGAGATCAAATAGAGCTGCATGGGTTTTGTGACGCTTCTATAAAGGCTTACGCTTGCGTTATCTATTGCAAGATAACAGCTAATGACGAAGTCAGAGTGTCATTAGTAGCAGGAAAATCGAGGCTCGTTCCAACAGGAAAATCAGTATCAATACCGAGGCTCGAGCTTAGCGGTGCTCTTCTTCTAGCAAAATTGATCACAAAAATCCAGGAATGTTTAAATAATTATAATAACAAGATACACTGCTGGGTCGATTCTATGGTAGTTCTTGCATGGCTGCAAGGAGACCCAGGCCAGTGGAAACCCTTTGTCGCAAACAGAGTGCGACAAATAACAGAAATAATTCGCTCAGAGCAGTGGCGATATGTAGCGTCTGCCGAGAACCCGGCTGACTGTGCCAGCCGTGGTATGAGCGTTCACCAACTGAAAGAGCATTCCTTATGGTGGAAAGGACCTTCGTGGCTACCTGAACACAGCAGCCAGAAGAATGAATGTAAAACTTTCACAACCAACGAAGAGGTAAAAAGCTCAGTTACACCTAAACAAGTAAATTACTCGCTTATGATCAAGAAAGGCGAACATAACATAATTGAAGAGCTATTAACAAAATTTAGCTCTCTTCAAAAATTAACAAGAGTTTTTGCATGGATTTTAAGATTTATTAACTATGTCAAAAGTAAACAAACAGGTCATAAAACTACCTAACACTGCAATAAATCAAGTCAGCAAAAATTATATAAACAAAATATGTACAACAAACAGAATTCTCAGAAGAAATAAATAACCTACAGCGAAATAAAGCTATAAAAGGGATTCCGTGATTCATGCTCCAGATTAGGACACATGAAACCATCAATAGGTAACCTGAAGCCAGATTGCTATTTACCGCACCATTGTGTACTACGAAATGAGTCATCTACAACGGCACTTCGAGTATTATTCAATGCATCTAGAAAAACGACATCGGGAAAAAGCCTTAACGATCTAATGCTAAAGGGGCCCAATCTACAACAAGATCTTAAATGTTTGTTATTAAAATGGAGGCAGTTTCGCTATGTATTTACTGCAGATATAGAGAAAATGTTTCGATTTATTTGGATAAACGAACGTGATCAAAAGTTTCAAAAAATAATATGGCGTGATTCTACAGACTCGTTGATGAGAAGTTATCAGCTCTGCACAATAACGTACGGCACCAAGGCCGCGCCGTTTTTGGCTATGATGACGTTAAAGCAGCTAGCTGAGGACGAACGGCTGAACTATCAAGACAGTGAAGCTATTCGGGTTCTGGAACAATCATTTTACATGGATGACGTCTTACATGGGGCGCAAACACTCGAATCAGCCATCTATTTAAAACAAGAATTAATCAGATTATTGAGATCAGGGGGATTCAACCTACGGAAGTGGAATTCGAATTCGCCTTACATAATACAAAACGCAACAGGGGATGAAACAAAACAAGAAATCTTCGAGTTTAAACAACCAGAATCATCAAAAACTTTAGGACTGCGGTGGAACCCTAAACAAGACTTATTACATTCCAATCACAGTTAAACCCAATAGACAAGAAACCTACCAAACGAACAATGCTTTCTGAAATATCCAAGCTATACGATCCACTTGGATGGTTGTCACCACTATCGACCAAGCTAAAATTATTATTCCAGAAAGTATGGATATCAAAAATTTTATGGGATGATAAATTGCCAGACAACATCATGACAGAGTGGTTGGAAATCCGGGACGACATGTCAAAAATAAATGAATTCCAACTAGGACGTTGGTTGGGTACCCAGAAAGAAGGAGATCAAATAGAGCTGCATGGGTTTTGTGACGCTTCTATAAAGGCTTACGCTTGCGTTATCTATTGCAAGATAACAGCTAATGACGAAGTCAGAGTGTCATTAGTAGCAGGAAAATCGAGGCTCGTTCCAACAGGAAAATCAGTATCAATACCGAGGCTCGAGCTTAGCGGTGCTCTTCTTCTAGCAAAATTGATCACAAAAATCCAGGAATGTTTAAATAATTATAATAACAAGATACACTGCTGGGTCGATTCTATGGTAGTTCTTGCATGGCTGCAAGGAGACCCAGGCCAGTTGAAACCCTTTGTCGCAAACAGAGTGCGACAAATAACAGAAATAATTCGCTCAGAGCAGTGGCGATATGTAGCGTCTGCCGAGAACCCGGCTGACTGTGCCAGCCGTGGTATGAGCGTTCACCAACTGAAAGAGCATTCCTTATGGTGGAAAGGACCTTCGTGGCTACCTGAACACAGCAGCCAGAAGAATGAATGTAAAACTTTCACAACCAACGAAGAGGTAAAAAGCTCAGTTACACCTAAACAAGTAAATTACTCGCTTATGATCAAGAAAGGCGAACATAACATAATTGAAGAGCTATTAACAAGATTTAGCTCTCTTCAAAAATTAACAAGAGTTTTTGCATGGATTTTAAGATTTATTAACTATGTCAAAAGTAAACAAACAGGTCATAAAACTACCTAACACTGCAATAAATCAAGTCAGCAAAAATTATATAAACAAAATATGTACAACAAACAGAATTCTCAGAAGAAATAAATAACCTACAGCGAAATAAAGCTATCCCACCAAAAACATTCTGTAAAAAACTAGCCAAGTCTCGATGGAGCTGCTTGTTTATCTCTAAAAAGTAATGAAATCTAGACAAAGTCGTGTCAAGTCTGAGGTTCTTTACTGCGATTTCTTTATTATTATAGAATGTTGTGTGACTTGGCCGTTGAACATTCTTTATACGTTAGTGGGTACAAATCAATTTTGTTTACACGTAATGTTATATCTGTTGTAACTACCTATGTTTGTTAAGCGAGATAATAGCCAATACAGGTATTGGTAATTGGACGCTAGTGTCTTATTTTAGGCTGTTGTTGATCGTGCAACACATGCATTCAGCATTGACAATGCTGACCTCTGCTGTCTTCTTTTTGGAGCGTCAAATCGACCACCGATCTAACATAAAATAGACGTATTTTTTATACTGTTTGTTTCAGGCTCGCCTTTACATAAGTGTTATTGAAATACGCAGCTTTATCAAGCCTACAATTGACTGGTTATTGAATCAACGTTTTCTAAGTGGCAATTTTCCATCGTTAATGGGTAGCGGTTCTGGCGACAGATTGGTGCAATGGTGTCATGGAGCACCTGGTTTTATACCCTTGTGTACTCTTCAACGGCCAAGTCACATAACATTCTATAATAATAAAGAAATCGCAGTAAAGAACCTCAGACTTGACACGACTTTGTCTAGATTTCATTACTTTTTAGAGATAAACAAGCAGCTCCATCGAGACTTGGCTAGTTTTTTACAGAATGTTTTTGGTGGGATTTCACTACTTTTTGTAGAAACGTGGGCTTATTGATTTATTTTATTAGATTTTCTTTTTTGACACAGTTTTTTTTCTTTTTATGAGTAGTTTTTTTATTATAAAAACAAATCGTAAGCGCGTTTAAAATACAGTCAGCGCCATCTAGCGACGTGTGCGGGTATCACCGCCACTCTTAGTCCAATTCATTATATTTTGATCAAATTTTGAGCGAAATTAATATTTAAATTTATTTAATTTGTTAATTTGTTTATTCAATTTGTGTAATGTTCGAGTAGAATAAAGTTAATCGTTCGACTATTTCTTCTTGTAAACTTGTAAGTATAAGTTAAGTAGGTATAAAAGCCAGTCTAGTCATATCCAGAGTTTTCCTTTAATTTTATTGCGTACCTATACCTACTAGCAGTCCGCCCCGGCGTCGCACGGATGTAAATGATATCATAGGTAATTTTTTTACACCTTGGGTTACATTATCGAATTTTTCATAAGGATCCCTAATAAAACATTTAGTATCGCAGACTTTTTTTGTAGATATTGATGTCCTCTTTAAAACTGTAGTACATCACTTTGCTCTATCGTCAACAATTTCCGCAGAGTACGCGATATAAGGATTTTTTTGGATTGTTTCACACGTTGGGTTACATTATCGAAGTTTTCATACGGATCCCTAATAGTTAGACATATGGTATTGCATATTTTTTTGTAGATATTGATGTCCTCTTTAAAACTGTACTACATTACTTTGCTCTATTGTCAATAATTTCCGCACCAAACGCAATATAAGTATTTTTTATTTTTATTTTTTTCACACTTTGGATTACATTATCGATGTTTTCATACGGATCCCTAATATTTTTGAAAATATACTATAGCCTATGTTCATCAGGGATAATGTAGGATTCTAATGGTGAAAGAATTTTTCAAATCGGTCCAGTAGTTGAATATTTTTTGTAAAGGCGGTATGTCGATCTCTAATAGTTTGGTTAGGCTCTTATGTTTTCTTATCAGGGTCACCAGGTACTCCAGATCTTCGATTATCCTAGTTTTTATGGTTTTCCCTTTATGTGGCCATTAAACCCTAACTCTGTACCAAATTTCAGCTCTCTGAGTTTATGGGAAGTACTAGTTCTATTCTGATGATCATGAGTGAGTGAGTGAGTGAGTGAGTGAGTGTCTGTCTAAAATGCGAAACTTTGCTTTCGCTTAACTTCGTAACTAAATGACCTACAGACTTGAAATTTTGGATTTTAAGTATGTGATTATGGCTTACTGGATGACGAAAATTTCAGCGTTCTGGTCTTATCCAGAGGTTCTCAAATAGGGGCCTGAAAATGCGGCGAAATGGTTCCAGTAAAGGATGGTACGGCAGTGTTTGCTTCGCGCTCGACTTGGCGGGGGCACTGCCGTGCCCCCAAATAAAAGGGATTCCGTGATTCATGCTCCAGATTAGGACACATGAAACCATCAATAGGTAACCTGAAGCCAGATTGCTATTTACCGCACCATTGTGTACTACGAAATGAGTCATCTACAACGGCACTTCGAGTATTATTCAATGCATCTAGAAAAACGACATCGGGAAAAAGCCTTAACGATCTAATGCTAAAGGGGCCCAATCTACAACAAGATCTTAAATGTTTGTTATTAAAATGGAGGCAGTTTCGCTATGTATTTACTGCAGATATAGAGAAAATGTTTCGATTTATTTGGATAAACGAACGTGATCAAAAGTTTCAAAAAATAATATGGCGTGATTCTACAGACTCGTTGATGAGAAGTTATCAGCTCTGCACAATAACGTACGGCACCAAGGCCGCGCCGTTTTTGGCTATGATGACGTTAAAGCAGCTAGCTGAGGACGAACGGCTGAACTATCAAGACAGTGAAGCTATTCGGGTTCTGGAACAATCATTTTACATGGATGACGTCTTACATGGGGCGCAAACACTCGAATCAGCCATCTATTTAAAACAAGAATTAATCAGATTATTGAGATCAGGGGGATTCAACCTACGGAAGTGGAATTCGAATTCGCCTTACATAATACAAAACGCAACAGGGGATGAAACAAAACAAGAAATCTTCGAGTTTAAACAACCAGAATCATCAAAAACTTTAGGACTGCGGTGGAACCCTAAACAAGACTTATTTACATTCCAATCACAGTTAAACCCAATAGACAAGAAACCTACCAAACGAACAATGCTTTCTGAAATATCCAAGCTATACGATCCACTTGGATGGTTGTCACCACTATCGACCAAGCTAAAATTATTATTCCAGAAAGTATGGATATCAAAAATTTTATGGGATGATAAATTGCCAGACAACATCATGACAGAGTGGTTGGAAATCCGGGACGACATGTCAAAAATAAATGAATTCCAACTAGGACGTTGGTTGGGTACCCAGAAAGAAGGAGATCAAATAGAGCTGCATGGGTTTTGTGACGCTTCTATAAAGGCTTACGCTTGCGTTATCTATTGCAAGATAACAGCTAATGACGAAGTCAGAGTGTCATTAGTAGCAGGAAAATCGAGGCTCGTTCCAACAGGAAAATCAGTATCAATACCGAGGCTCGAGCTTAGCGGTGCTCTTCTTCTAGCAAAATTGATGACAAAAATCCAGGAATGTTTAAATAATTATAATAACAAGATACACTGCTGGGTCGATTCTATGGTAGTTCTTGCATGGCTGCAAGGAGACCCAGGCCGGTGGAAACCCTTTGTCGCAAACAGAGTGCGACAAATAACAGAAATAATTCGCTCAGAGCAGTGGCGATATGTAGCGTCTGCCGAGAACCCGGCTGACTGTGCCAGCCGTGGTATGAGCGTTCACCAACTGAAAGAGCATTCCTTATGGTGGAAAGGACCTTCGTGGCTACCTGAACACAGCAGCCAGAAGAATGAATGTAAAACTTTCACAACCAACGAAGAGGTAAAAAGCTCAGTTACACCTAAACAAGTAAATTACTCGCTTATGATCAAGAAAGGCGAACATAACATAATTGAAGAGCTATTAACAAAATTTAGCTCTCTTCAAAAATTAACAAGAATTTTTGCATGGATTTTAAGATTTATTAACTATGTCAAAAGTAAACAAACAGGTCAACAAAACTACCTAACACTGCAAGAAATCCAGTCAGCAAAAATTATATAAACAAAATATGTACAACAAACAGAATTCTCAGAAGAAATAAATAACCTACAGCGAAATAAAGCTATAAAAGGGAAATTATTGCCATTTAATCCGTTCTTAGACAAAGACGGACTTCTCAGGGTCGGGGGTAGATTAAACAAGGCTAATCTCGCTTCAGACATGATAAACCCTATCATATTGCCGCATAGTGGACATCTCACTGATTTAGTCATTGACCACGCGCACAAACTCACCCTACATGGTGGAGCTCGAGTTACACTAGCAACTATCAGACATAAATATTGGATTATTGGTGGAAATAGAGCAGTAAAAAAACGGGTGCATACATGCGTATCGTGCCGCAAACACAATCCAAAAAAGATGACACAGTTAATGGGAGATCTACCATCAGAGAGATGTAATGCTGCGAAGGTATTCCATCATACGGGAATGGACTATACTGGGCATGTATTCATAAAGGCTAACAAGGGTCGTGGTATCAAGACCACAAAAGGATACATTGCAGTCTTCATATGCATGGTGACAAAACTCGTTCACCTAGAGCTGGTCTCAGACCTTACATCATCTGCATTCTTGGCTGCATTACGTAGAATGGTCGCAAGAAAGGGATCTCCTAGACACATATACTGTGACAATGGCACAAACTTTGTCGGCGCTAGTAACATTCTAGCCCAAGAATATCATCAGATAAAACAGACATTTGATCAGGACTTCATTGCGGAAATCACAAACATGGAGTTAGAATGGCATTTCAACGCACCATCATGGCCCTCAGCAGCTGGCTTATGGGAGGCTGCGGTTAAAAGTGTCAAACATCATCTACGGAGAGTGATCGGAGAGCAAAGATTGACTTTTGAAGAGTATTCTACAATATTGGCACAAACAGAAGCAATATTAAATTCAAGACCTTTGTGCCCGCTCACTGAAGACCCCGATGATCTGGAATTTCTAACTCCATCGAGCTTTATCAATATCAATCAAGATTTGACTATCATGGAAACTGAAACAGACATGCGAACAAGATGGTTTGTTACTCAGAAAATTGTCCAAGATATTTGGAAGCGATGACGCTCTGAGTATCTCAGTTAGTTAACAGCAAGAAGCAAGTGGAGAAATCAGCAGTCTAACATCCAAATCAATGATGTAGTCACAATCAATGACGCTAATCTACCGCCTGGTAAATGGGCATTAGATCGCGTTGTTGAATTACACCCGGGAGCGGACGGCCACGTCAGAGTGGTCACTCTAAAAACAAAAACCGGACTAGCGTCCGATAGTAAAGTTGTCAGTTCTTCCGACCAACGAACGAAAGGTCGAACAAAAGCCCAACACAACCAACAGCGTTACATCAGACGATATACCCACTAGAAGACAAGAGAAAGGATCAGGCCACAGTTTTGTGTCATTAATAACACTACTTTTATTTTTTATGGGAATAATCGGCACGAGTAGTGCATACAACGTGACTAGATTAAAAGACAATCAAGGTCTATATTTCGATAAAACTTCCGATATGCGTATAATAAGAGATGAATGGAAAATAGTCTCATATTATGACATGAACCCATATTGGCAAGGAACAGAAGCATGCCGCAAATATATCAAATATCTAAATCAAGTGTGCAATCAATTAAATAAAACATCATACTGTGACTTAATAACAGAACAATTACAACACGAGTACTCGGAATTAGAATACTATAACCATCTGTTGCTGAGCCAGCATTCCAGCACGCGCCAAGACAAGCGCCGGCGCCGAGGCCTTATCAACGGTGTCGGATATATCGCAAACAGTCTTTTTGGCGTACTCGACGAACGATTTGCGGAACAATACAAAAACGATATTCTATTATTACTAGGGTTCAGAACCGGGAAATCCCGGTACCGAAAGTACCGGGAATTCCCGGTTCTTTTGTCAGTAAAAAGGAACCGGGAAATCTAATTTGATTCCCGGTTCTTTCGGTACTTTCGGGAATTTTATTTTTATAACGCGATTCACTCTACTGTTTACTTACATACTCTTACATTACTTTTTCACACTTTCTACTATTTAAAAATTCAAAACTAACGTGAATAATTCAGCGCCAAAAGAATAAACGCGCGAAATTATTGGTGCGCTCGCTCGCTGTAACTACTAACTAGTTAACTAATAACTACCTACACTCGCTTGCTGTTGCGACCTTGCGACGCGGTGTCGAGCTTCCCCGCGCCGTCCATGCCCCCCTCCGCCCCGCAATCACCCGTTCACTCACTTACTCAGTTTTCGGATTGCAGTGCGATATGTGATTTTGATAACCTAAACGGTGTTTAGTAGTTTTTGTTGTTAATGTTTGGCAAAACGAGGTGAAATACTTGTGAGGTATGTATTTTTATACATATTTTTACGTAAAAATCATAATTTTAGTAAATGTCTGCACTTTTATAGATGAATTTAAATCTATGATGAAATGGACGGCCATTTTAATTTATTAGTAAAATTTGGGAGATAACATCAGTTCACAATTGCATTTCACATTGTATTTAATTTAGATGATACTTATAAAATTTGATGCTTTGTTTATACTAGCTCATGCCTGCGACTTTTTCGTCGTTGACATACAAATCAGAAAATTTTATTGAATAGCTTTGTGGTAATTTTGATGAAATAATGAGCGTGTTACGCAAAACTTAGTTCTATTTACCTACCTACCTAATTATTGCTTTGATTATTCGTAGATCTTTTTTAGGGTTCCGTACCCAAAGGGTAAAAACGGGACCCTATTACTAAGACTTCGCTGTCCGTCTGTCCGTCTGTCTGTCCGTCTGTCTGTCACAGGGCTGTATCTCATGATAGCTACATAGTAATAGTAATAGCTCATAATATATTCATAATATGTATTTTGTTTTGTTATACATAGGCGATGAATTTTGAAGAAATTTCTACCAAGGCTGGCGATAAGACTTCTGTATGGCATTACTTCCTTCGGGCTCAGGATAAGATATCAGCCAAATGTAAGAAATGTCAGAAAATCTTAAAATGTGCTGGGGGCAGTACAAGTGGTCTTCAAAAACACTTAAAAAATGTTCATCATACCAGCTTGTCAGCTGAAAGGGAAAACCTCGCGAACCAAACTAGTAGCAGTGAAAACACAACGACTGCGACTCCTTCTACAAGTACAGAAGATGTGCCTAAAAAAAAGATAAAATTGACAGAATATTATGAATGTGATTCTAATCCTAGTATGGAGGTAATGATTTCCCGCATGACTGCTTTAAGAGGATACCCTTTTCGCCAATTTGTGGAATGTGAGGATTTAAAAAGGCTTTTTAAAAAATCAGGTCACACATTGCCAAAATCTGTCGATACAATCCAAAGTATTATTGTTAGAGTGGCCATTCAAAAGAAAATCCAATTGAGAAACGAAATTAAAAGACTACTTAAAGAGGGCCATAAATATTCTATATCATTTGATGAGTGGACATCGGTTCGAAACCGTAGATATCTGAGCTTAAATTTACACTCACGTCATTTTTCTGGAGGAAAAAACTTTAAAAATTTGGGGCTTATCAGAATTTACGGCTCCTTACCAGCGAAAAAATGCGTCGAAGAAATAAGCAGCAAATTAAATGAGTTCGGAGTGTCACTGGAAAATGACATTATCGCTGAGACAACGGACGGATGCAGTATGATGGTGAAAGTCGGCAAATTTTTGTCGTCTTATCACCAAATTTGTATTGCACATGCACTCCAACTTGCAATTGCAGATGTTTTTTACAAAAAAATGTCACATGAGACAGGAGAAGCTGAAGAAGAAACTCAAGTTGCAATAGAAGACGACGATGACGATATTCCTTTGGCAGCACTAAGTAGGCAGAGACTTCAAGTGCACATGGAATCTTTAGCTGAGGATTCGGATTCGGACAGCGAAGCCGATGGCGCCGAGTTCTTGTCTCAAAATGATACGCCTCCAGTTTCTGAACGTCGATTTGAACACACAGATTTGCTCTCAAAAGTCAAAAAAGTAGTTAAACTTTTCCGCAAATCTCCAACTAAAAACGATGACGTTCTGCAAAAGTACGTCATCGCAGATTTTCATAAAGAATATTCACTAACCTGTGACTCAGTAACACGTTGGAGTAGCCTCGCTAATACGCTTGAACGTTTTTTGAAGCTGCGAACTTGCATTGTGAAAGCCTTAATAGATTTAAACTCCACAATAACATTCTCAGAAGGAGATTGGGAACTAATTGGGAAACTACACGAAGTTCTTGAAATAATTAAAACTGTATTAGAGGCTTTATGTCGTCGCGATTCTACACTATTGACAGCAGATGTTGCGATTAAATTTGCTTTAAAAAAGATTGCGCAAATTGAAAATAACTATGTGGCCGAAAAAATGTTTATAATGTTAAAAAAACGATACACAGAACGGCGTCTCAACCTTGCAGCTGCGACTCTGAATTACTTGCAAAATCCGGAAAGTTATTTCCTTCAAGAAAATGATGAAAATTCATCAGTGTTTTCTCGTCCAAGCAGCGATGAAATGTGCAACGCAATAGTGTCATTGCTAAATCGCACCAGAACCTCGACAACTCCGGTATCTCAAGCTGAACCCCTACCAAGTCTACTAACCTCACAAGGTGAACAGTCGAGAGAACGTGAACGTGACTCCGATGTGCTTCAAGTTCGAAACATTGCTTTGACGAAAGGCGATGAGTTAAATGCTGAGCTTGCAAAGGCTGTTAGTCAAAAACGCATTAGATCTTCTGCTCAAGAAAATGAAGACCTCTTTACGAATGTAAGGATTGAAATGGCTCTCTTTGAGAATGGAGGAGATCGTGGGCGTTACTTGTCTCAGTCGTATGACCATCTATTAACGATTCCACCTACCAGTGTTGAGCCAGAAAGAGTTTTCTCTTCGGCTGGTTTGCTATGCAACAAAATAAGATCTCGTTTGAGTGATAAAAGTCTAGATGCGCTTTTGTTTTTAAGGTCCTATTATAGAGAAGAGAGAGCAAAAAGCTCTTAAAGCTAAACTTTAGTTTCAGAGGTTACGCCATATTTTATAAATAGGTACTCGGAATCGGAAGGAGATATTATGTTATATATTTTTTGTTAAAAATGTTTAATTTTGTTTGTTTTCTTTGAAAAATTTATAAGATAAATGTTTAAGGAATATAAGATGACTGCTTGATTTTAACCATACTTACTTACTCAAATACTTTAAAATAAGACTGATTGATTTATATTTAATAACATAATAAGACAATAACCTACTACTAGGTATGAGAATAGAAAATAGGAGAAAATTTTTCATATAATTTTCAAATTTTGAAATAAAAATTACTTCATTACTTAATTGTTGTTTACTTTTGAAGAATATCACTTGATTTTTAAAACAAAAACTACCGAGAACCGAAAATACCGAAAGAACCGGGAAATCCCGGTACCGATAAAAAAAAGTACCGGAATTCCCGGTTCTTGCAAAGAATACCGGTTCCGGAAACACTAATTATTACAACACAATGAAGATCACCTGGCTTCACTTATCAAAAATCAAACATCGATTATGGAAGTGGAATACAACGTTCTTAAAAGAACTGAGGACTCAATCCGTAAACAGTATAAGGTTCTAAATCAATTATCAATCAGGCTTAACAATTTTGAACAGGATTTGAAGAATGAGGCTCAGAGGAACATCATGAGTTCTGATTTTAGTATGGCTTCCATAGCAGCAAGCAATATAATAAGGCGATTACAAACCATGCAAACGACGCTATTGGACACCATTACCGACATCTATCACGGCAAATTCAATTTTCATCTCATATCCCCAGAGCAACTCAAACAAACATTGAGCATCATATCGAGTCATCTCACAAAGGATGTCACATTACCAATCGACAACATACAAACAGGCTTAAAAAACATTTATAGTTTATTAAAAGTTAAGGCAAGAACAGCCGAAGATTATATAATATTTGAAATACGACTACCATTGGTAACCCGAGACTTATTTGAAATCAGGCACATTTTATCGGTACCTACAGTCGTGGGAAATGCTAGCATGGCACAAATAATACCTATATCAGAATACGTAGCAATTAATTTACGAAACAGTACGATATGTTCAACACGTGGCGACTAGCAAAAGGAGCCAAAACTTTCTCAGAAAACGTTTTGCTGGCATATTTTATAGAATTATCCGAGAACAAGAAAGCAAGCACTCTATGGAGTACGTATTCGATGCTAAAAGCAACAATAAAGATGAAAAAAGACATACATATCGATACCTATCCTAAATTAGTGGCATTTTTAAAAAGAGCCTCATCTGGTCATCAACCAAAAAAATCTAAGGTTTTCACAGTATCTGATATTGAAAAGTTTCTTAACGAAGCACCCGATTTCATATATTTGGCGGAAAAAGTAAGTCAGTTGCACATTCAGTATCTACTTAAGTATATTAATCTCAATTAAATAGTATACTTAGTAGATGTTGATAGGCATAATTATGCGTGCATATCAATTTTATTAATTTATCTACTACAATACTCTTTACGTTACAGGTTGTTCTTATTATTGGAATAAACGGAGCATGTCGAACTAATGAACTAACACAACTTAATGTCAAAAACATTGAGAAACATTCAGATGACTTACTATTAATTAATTTACCTAATACAAAGACAAAAAGAGACCGCAACTTCGTCATTCGCAAGGAATACGTAACGATTGTTGAGAAATATCAAGCCTTACGCCCGCTTAACACTCCAATCAATCGATTTTTTCTACAGTATCGCAATGGAAAGTGTTCAAGTGTTAGACAGCCTATGGATTGGGTACTAATAAAATTGGCAGTATCCCACGAGAAATAGCAACATTTCTTGAACTTCCAGAACCCCCGTTGTACACGGGTCATTGTTTCCGACGAACTTCAGCCAACTTTTGGCTGATTCCGGAGCTGATCTCCTGTCCCTTAAGCGCCACGGAGGCTGGAAGTCCAATGCAGTTGTAGAGGGATACACAGAGGATTCCATCCAAAATAAGTCTAAAATATGTGAAGGCATCGTAGGAGCCATTACACTGAAAGAGCTTCAATCGGATCCTTGGACTGGCCCTTCTACATCAAAAATAAGCCGTTATGAAACACCTAACCATCTCCCTCTCTCTCAACACCATTGACTGATGTAATAGATGTGGACACATGTGAAAATGTTAATGCTAACATAGAAAATGTTCTGACGCCCAGCAAAGCGTGCACAGGTCAGCTAGTAGGTCAGGTAGGAATCGCAAAGAACCACCTATTAAAAAAAATTGTGATAAGACTGATACGTTTCATTTAAAATGATGTGCTTAGGTAACATGAGAGGTACAAGAAAATAAAAACTTAATAGTAGTAAATCATTATTATATTCATCAATATCATCAATAACACAGTAAGTAACTCCTCAACAGTTAAAGTAACAGTACCTAGCTACCTAGATAATGATAAAAAATTTGATAATGGTAGGTAGATGTTGATCTCTGAAATTGTATAGTTAATTAGTTACCTCTCCACGGGCCCATGTTCTTATTGCGGCAAAAACTTTCAAATGTGGTGGTATGAAACCACCTCCAGCCAACTCATTTTTGACCATGTCAATAATAAAATATGCAGATGAGCGAGAAAATCTGTACTTAGATTTAAATTCAATTTCTTGCAGGTCTTCAAATGGATTCGCACGAATTTTGTAAAAAAATTTACGCCTCAGATTTAGATTTTCAACCTCTTCCAATTCCTCTATTTCTTCAAGCACTCTCAAATCATTATCAAAATAATCTCTATGTCCATATTTGCACAGAAAATTATTATTATTTAGAACAACAAAAAACTTCTATGCAACTTTGAAACTGGTGGTTGCTTAGAGCTTACTCTGACGTAAAACCATCATCCTCGGAGGTTTAACATTTATTCAGAGAGTAAAGTCGAAGTAAGCTACTCCTTCTCTAATCCTTGTTTATTAATATTGAAATTGACTAGTCAAAACGTAAGCGTTGGACTAAATTTAATCCTGCGCTAGTCTACGTTTATAAATGAGACGGATAATGTTAGTTATACCTCCAAATTTATTTGATCTCCTACAAAATACGCTCCTTCAGAAACGATACACTAACGCCAACAAAATGAAATCATCAAAAATTTTTTTTGCACATTTCTTCATACGCTTTTTCCGGAATTGAGTTCAGTTCTCGCTGTGTATTCTCCTTTATGCCTGTTTGTGGTTCAGCGATACTAAGAGATCGCATAATGCTCAGCGCGCCTAAAATAATAATGGTTTTAGATGTATTTGCTGATGGGACTGCCTCGCTTCTGCAGTGTTTCTACAATGTTTGCTGGGCATGGATTGATGGTTTTCATGCAAACATCCGTAAAAAAACAGCCTCATTCCTGATCGATATGACTTGCCAATAATGTACGCTTAAATTTGGGTCCTGATCAGGTAGATTCTCTCGCTAGAATATGCTTGGTCGGGATACGAGTGAAAGCTTTCAATTACCTATCGATTGTATAAATATTATAAATATTATAAACTGCATTTTATAAATATTAACATAGATTTGAAGACAAAAATACAGCGCACGAAGGGTTCCGTCCCATTATCTATAAAAAACGGGAAAAAAACACGCTTGTTGTATGGGAGCCCCACTTAAATATTATTTTATTTTATTCTATAGTACCTATTTGTTGTTATAGCGGCAACAGAACTACATCATCAGTGAACATTTCAACTGTATAACTATAACGGTTCATGAGATACAGCCCTTTGACAGACAGACGGACAGACAGACAGACAGACAGACGGACAGACAGACAGCGAAGTCTTAGAGGGTCCCGTTTTTACCCTAAAAAATGGACCTCTGTATGTCTAACTTAATAAATTAAATTAATCTAATATATTTTTTGGTGTCTACTATACTAATACTAGCTGTCCCGACAGACGTTGTCCTTTCAAATTCCAATAATCCCACAGAAAAAATCACTTTCTGTTTTTCCCGAACTTTACGCCACGCTTTACGGGTATAAAAAATACCATATAATATCCTTACATGACAAATATTTACTAATCCTATTAATATTAAATATGCGAAAGTTTGTGAGTTAGTGTGTTTGTGCCTCAATCAGGCCTTAACGACAGGATGGATTAGATGAAATTTTCTATGATGCCCGAATCAAACATAGGGTGGTTTAAAATATGAAAAACATCCCCACCATGATAAAAAAACGCAAAAGGGATGATTTTTGTAAAGATGGTGCTGGTGTGCAAAAAATATGACATTAGTTTTGACTACACAGGACAGGACAAAGTCTGAAACGGGTAGGCGGCTAGTTATTAATAAATATTTATCTCGTCTGTTTCGTTGCCTACAGATGAGTAGTTACATAACCTCCATTTTTCAGACTAACATTGGGCAGGGCAATGTCTGACAATTGAACTTGTCGAATTATAGAGTACTGCTTATGACCCCTATAGTCCAGAACTTTTAGAAAAATATATTGTACCTTGTAATATGTCAAATTACAGTGATGAACATAGATGTTTGTTCCGTGGTGTTAAGTATTAAACATGTATGTGTTTACAAAAAAACTATATAACTAGGTATTCTATCAGTTATCTGGTTTCCATAGTACAAGCTTTGCTTAGTTTGGGGTTATATGGCGCTGTGTGTAATCCATCAATATTTATTTATTAGAAAGAGGCCGGTAGTATGAACAGATCCTTATTTTAGCATTCATTTAAATGACGAAAACAACATCAACCTCTACTAGCAAACCACATAAGTAAGTATTTGTATTTTCAAATGATTTAGAACCTAAGGCAGTAAATAAAGAATCTTTGCATTATCTAATATTCTTTGTTTCTTTCACCAATTGTAGAAGGAAAGCAGAAGACATTCTAGTTGACCCAGACACCAACAAACCTATCGAGAGCGCTAAGAAGCCTAGAATCGAGTTAGACGCCAACAAGAAATTTTTGTGTATAAAATCAATTGTTGAAATGTATGAGTATGAGGCCATTCTATTGCGTAAATTCCATAAGCTCCCTACTGAGGCCACAGCTGCTACGCCAATGGATACTGATGAGGGAAAGGTTTACTATCATGAAGTCGCCAACTGCATAACAACAGGGAACCATGCACTGAGCATTATTTTCACAGTGCACAACGTGATGAGGCAAAAGACAAAGAGTGTGGGGGCTCGGTGTAGATCTTAGCGGAGCATGTTTTGTCGGGAAACATGTACCTACAAAATGCTAAGCTTGTCGTAGCGTACGCCTAGGTGTGCGGAGCTAGGCTATCAGGCGCGCACCGAAAGTCCTTCATACACGTCCACGCGCTATACTGCCGCCGTGCCACGGCGGCCGTGGTATAGCGATGGGCCCACATAAACTCATCCAAGTGGGTCGTCCCCTCCGGACAATGCTGCGGTCTACTAACGAGCCACGCACAATACAACACCAACCTCGTGGCCGCAGTAGCTAAGTATGAAGGGCGATAGCGAGTCTTTGGCGCTATAACCGAATTACCTGACTAAAGGAAGACAACCGTAAAAGAAAAATTACACCAAACATGGCTGCAAGACTTAACGAAAAACTACCCCAGGAGGGTGCAGCCGGGGACTCCCTCTCTGAGCATAGCTCAGGCTGCCCCACGTATTCTGGGGGGGGGCAAAGGATTGCAAACCCTACAGAAATCTACAGAGGCACTTAAACCTAAAGTGCTAACCCAACAGCTTTTCCATCCAGGGCTGTTCAACCGACAGCGCTCAGCATCTCTCAGCAATGTCACTTTAGAAAACAGCAGAGCTAGCAACAAACATGCTACAACGGTATCTGGCAGCTTGTAACTATAACCAGTTTAGATTCTAAACATCCTTTTATAGACTCCTGCTTTTAGGCATGCTTCTTTTGTTTTCCCATTGGATTTTTAGGGTTCCGTCCCAAAGGGTAAAAACGGGACCCTATTACTAAGACTTCGCTGTCCGTCTGTCCGTCACAGGGCTGTATCTCAGAAACCGTGATAGCTAGACAGTTGAAATTTTCACAGATGATGTATTTCTCTAAAAACAGTATAAGTAAAATAAATATTTAAGTGGGGCTCCCGCACAACATACGTGATTTTTATGCCGTTTTGATA
Source organism: Hydriomena furcata (assembly GCA_912999785.1). NCBI lineage: Eukaryota > Metazoa > Arthropoda > Insecta > Lepidoptera > Geometridae > Hydriomena > Hydriomena furcata. Next base: position 12,267,385 of record OU538821.1, read on the forward strand.
ATAGTACGGAACCCTTCGTGTGCGAGTCCGACTCGCACTTGGCCGGTTTTTACATGTTATCTACCTATGTGTAGGTAATTAATTACGTACTTACAAGTTTTTCTATGAAATAAATTTCACAATCCCGAGTGTTTCACAATCCACGTTTTTCGCTCCGACAACCATTTTAAATGCAGCACGCCAATGTATCCAATGGGAGAATCGTCGGATGCGTAATGTCCATGCGAAAAACACGGCTGTTTAAAAAACAGATTAATGAAAGCAAGCATAAAACAGTTACATTAGTTGCTCGAAACTTCGGAACGAATAGCTACTTTTTTAGGGTTCCGTACCCAAAGGGTAAAAACGGGACCCTATTACTAAGACTTCGCTGTCCGTCTGTCTGTCACAGGGCTATATCTCATGAACTGTGATAGCTAGACAGTTGAAATTATCACAAATTATGTATTTCAGTTGCGGCTCTAACAACAAATACTAAAAACAGAATAAAATAAACATTTAAGGGGGGCTCCCATACTACAAACATGATTTTTTCGGCGTTTTTAGATAGATAGATAATGGTACGGAACCCTACGTGCGCGAGTCTGACTCGCACTTGGTCGGTTTTTTTTATATCTTTTTTGATATGAATGGATTCAATGCTAACAACCGAGACCTTTTTGAAAGTTGTTTTCCCGACTGTATGTCTGTGTAGTCAGTGGGATAAGAGTCCCTTTGTGTGAGCAATGCTAATGCGTTTCTAGAACCTGTCAACTCTTGTGATGTGAGTGGCCCAGTGTGCTTGTCTGTCTCTCTGATGTTGTGTATGAATCTGAGCATGTATGCAAATACTCTGCATGCGCATGAAGATTGAAAACCTATTAAAAGGAAATGATTCACTTTTATTAGTTATTGCTACTAAGCAGACTGTTTTAATCTCTGGTAGTGTGTTCTGATTTTCATTTTGTGTTCTGTTAGCTAACTTAGGCCAGTGCTCTTCTGACTGTTTCAGAAATTGTGGACCGTTCCACCATAAGCTATTCTGCACTAGGGCAGAAGCAATTGTACCTCGTGATATGAGGTCTGCAGGATTTTCCTGAGGGAACATGCCCCCAAACATGGTTACTGCAAGTGGACTGTATTTCTGCGACTCTGTTCCTTACGAATGTGTGTAACTTGTTCGGTTGCATGCCTAACCAACCTAATACGATGGATGAATCGGTCCAAAGAAAGCAGTGATTGAAACTGACTCTCAATGATTCTTTGATTTTTACTAATAAGTGTGTACCTAGTAGCGCCGCGCATAATTCCATGCGTGGAATGGTGATTGGCTTCAAGGGCGCTACCCTACCTTTGGCGCATAGTAAGTGTACTGCCGTGTCTTTGTCATTGTTTGCTCTGATGTATGCACAGGCCCGTATGCACTTTCTGAAGCGTCTGCAAAGATATGGAATTGTATGTTATTTGGTTATTTAAATTAAAATCAATAGAAAAAAACTCAATATTTTTGAAAAACCTTAAAACCTTTTTAGTGTCTAAATGTTTCTATAATATAAAAGAATTTATGGTTAAAAATTAATAAACAAAGATTTCTATTTTAATTATATATATTTAGTTATATAAATATATAATTATTATTATTTTAATTAGTATGTAATTAGAATAATATATTATTGTAGTGCCCTAGCGGGGCCCATGTTGAGAAACTCTGTACAAATATGTTAAGACCATTGTACCAACTGGAGCGATAAATGAATATGAATATGAATATTGGTTCATGAATGAAAACCTGTCTAGGCACCTGAACTTCATGCAAGCTAGATAAGGTCCTGACACAGTTGTGTTAGCTTGAATTGCATCACTGACTTCTTTGTTATTGCTTCTCCACTTCCTGAGTGGGAAACAGCCTTTGTTCAATGTTTTTGTAAGATCTGTGTATAGGTCAATAGCCTGGCTAACTGTGTCTGTGCCTGTAATTAGATCATCTACATAAAAATCCCTAGTGATGATTTCCTGTAGCTTAGGGTCACTACACTCAAGTGCTAGTTGCTTTAGACAGCGTATTGAAATGAATGCAGAGGCTGCACTACCATATGTGACTGTGTTCAGTTCGTAAGCCTTTAATGGGAGGTGTGGATGGTCTCTCCATAAGATCTGCTGCAGCTTTCTCTGTTCAGGGTTAACTAGAACCTGTCTGTACATTTTTTCAATGTCTGATGTTATTACTACATTGTGTTGCCTGAATCTCATCAAAATTGACAGAATGTCATCTTGTATGGTCGGACCTACTTGCTGTATATCATTGCATGAATAGCCGGTGGTTGATTTTGCTGAACAATCAAACACTACTCTGAGCTTTGTGGTAGTGCTGTCCAATTTCATTACTGCATGATGTGGTGCATAGTATGAAACTTGAGTGTCATGTGAATTGGTGTTTTTTGTCTCACTCATGTGTCCTAATTGTATGTACTCATGAATGAATTTTGTGTATGATTCCTTTAATTCAGGATTGCCTTTGAATTTTCGCTCTAGTGACAAGAACCTTTGTTTGGCTAATGTGTATATGTCACCTAATACGCTTGAAGATAGCTTCAATGGGATGTTAACTACAAATCTGCCATTGGCCAGTCTCTTTGTGTTCTTTGTAAAATCGTTATCACATGCTATTTCCTCAGCTGAGTACTGAGATGTGTTGTTATCAATTGATTCTATTTTCCAGAATTTTTCCAATTGATCCTGAATCAATTGTTCTTGATTGACCTTGCCCTTCTGGGTTATACCGCAGAAAAGGTCACAACTTGAATGTGTTCCTCCTAATATCCAACCAAATACTGTTTCAAATAATGTTAAACTACCTACTGGCAACTCAATTTTGCTTGGCCGCAGTAGATGCCAAAATATGCCATTACCTATCAGCAAGTTGATGTAGGAGCTGTGATTGAATTCTGGGTCTGCTAGCTTTATTCCCTTTGGCAAGCCTAAGCTCTTCCTGTCTATGCTATTCTGTGGCCATGGGCCAGTGATGTCTTTTATGACTAGACAAATTAACTCGATACTGAAATCAGAATAGTTTGATGATAACTTTATGCTGCACATTTTGTTTGCTGTTGTCTCAACACTATTGAGACAAGTGAGGGGACTGACAACCTTTTTAGTTGGTATGTTGTGTTTTTTGCAAAAGTGTTCGGTGACTAAGTTTACTGAACTACCGGAGTCTAGTACAGCACGTACAGGGACAGGCCTATGATGGTCTGTATTGTGAACCTGAGCTACAACTGTCGATAAGAGACCCTGTGGCAACGATTTGCACAAGAGTACAGCATTAGCATTTTGATCCTCAGTTTTATTATGATCAGATGAACTCTGATTTGAGTGAATGTGCAGGAGTGTGTTATGTTTTTTGTTGCAATGTTTGCATGACCCATATTTGCATTTGTTTGCAGGGTGACCCTTGTATAGGCAATTTTCACAAATGTCTAGTGCCTTTATTTTGCCCTCTCTGTCTTTAGGAGACATGTTTAAGAATGTTTTGCAATAATATAATGCATGATATTCGAGCTTACAAATTGGACAGCTCTTTTTGTTGTTTGTGTTTTGTGTGAATAATGCTCTTGAGCGCTCTGTACGCTCACCTTTGGTGTTTCTCTGTTCTAATGTTTCTAACATGTCTGCTCTTGTTCTTATGAATTTGACTAAATCATCAAATTTGCTTATTTGATGATCGGGATTCATACTTTTGTACTTTTCCCATTCATGAATGGTTTCTGTGTCTAGTTTGTTGCACAGAATGTGTATGAGTAATGTGTCCCAATGCTGGGTAGGTTCTTGAAGTATTTCCAGTGACTTCAGATTTTTTATGAATGTGTCGACTAATCGTCTTAATTGAAATGCATTTTCCTTGTGTACAGGGAATACATTAAACAGTGTTTTAATGTGATTTGCTATCAGTAACCTTTTGTTGTTGTACCGCTCACATACCAAATCCCATGCTACCTTGTAGTTCTGTGCTGAGAACTCGATTGATTTTATGACAAGCGCTGCACTGCCCTCAAGGTATGATCTCAAGTAGTAGAACTTTGTGATGTCCATGATGTTTGTGTTATTGTGTATCGTTGATTCATATATGTCCCTAAACTCCAACCATTGGCTGTATGTACTATCGAACTTGTTTAATTTAATTTCAGGCAATTTTACACCTACCTTTCTTTGCTTTACCTCTTGCTCATCATCGTGATCAATAGTTGGCTTTTTCTCAACGGTTGAAATGCTCTCACCGAGTACCTTTGCAGAGGGAGGCTTCCTGATGATGGCCATTGCTCGGGCCATGCTGCTGTAGTATGAGTTTTCAAAGGTTTCCCTGTCTATGAATTGATCAGTGGGTTCATCACTACTCATTTCAACCTGGAATTGCACATTATTGAACTCTGTTAGTAATGGTTCCAGCTTTGATAGACGGATCTCAACCTCACAGATGAGATCTAGTGTTAGCTCTTGATCCTCAGCGATGCAATTAAGAAATGAAGTGAAGTTAGTTAAACGGGCTTTGATTGTTCCCCGTTGATGGACTAATAATTTGAGCTCTTTTTGAGCCATTTTTGCTAGTTCGTTGTAAATACAGCTGCTGAAATTGCTTGCATCTAGTTGTAGTTTAGGAATGCTTAATCGTTCGACTTACTTGAATGCTCTGATATGTTGAATTGAACCAATGATAGGTTTAGAATTGATGTTTTCAATTCAAAATGTTCTAATGAAGTTAGGTAGGTACCTATGTAGATACTTGCCACTGATGATTGTGACGAATCCACGTTTCTGTTTGAAGCAAAATGCGTGGAAAGAATTTTCTGATTGCCACTGATGTGACACGACCACGTTTCTATGAACGAAATGCGTGGAAAGATGTTTTGTTCTTAGCTAATTCAATGCAAAATTAGTGGAAAAGTGTGCGTCATGCGATGCGTGATTGTAGGTATGCTATGCAATCCCGTCACCACTGCGCACGCACAATATGCTTGCTAGCAAATTGCAAAAAAAAAAAAAACCCATGCTAAATGTACAAAGAATAGCATATAAGCCTAATGTGAATGGCTTGAAGTGTAAGCGTAGCTTGGCGTGCGCTAACCTAACCGTGTGAAATGTTCGATAGTAAGTATGTTCAAAAAATATTCAATATAGGTTATGTTCGATGTATGTATGTTCAATGAATGTTATTGTTCTGTTCTGTAGGTATGTAGGAGTGGGTGGAAAGCAAAGGAATAGGAACTTAGCTGAATCTTGGCATGCGTGTCGCGTGGCGCTCTGAAGATGGCGGTTATTCAAGCTCAGCAAATATCCAATTTGATGCTCCTCGCTTGGTATCCCTGTTTGCTCCTTGTTTGAGTGATTTGTTTGACTTCCCGGCTCTGACGATGATGCTTGATGTACCGAAAATCCTCTTCTAGTATTGGAGATGACCATTTGCCGTGTTCGGCAAAGTGGCGTCCTTTTGTTCGAAAAATGTTCCTGTAGTAACTGGTTCGCTCTGGAAGGCTCGTAGGACCAATGTTGAGGCTTGAGATGTTAATAAGAAGGTCGAGATATTTTTAAGACATATTTAATTATGGCGATTCGATTAAAGGAAAAAAGGATTTAATTAGCACACGCACTCGCGGCCATGTTGTGTAGAAGTGTATTTTTGTTTTTGTCAGTAAGTTGCGGCTTCCCGACACTGTCGCTGCCGGCGCGGCGCTCGCGTCGATAGTGTTGGGGTAATTTCCGTTTTTGGATCAATCGATGATGTCGCGCTGCGACAATATCTTTGCGCTCTTTAAAATTGATTTGTTTGTTTAATAATATTAATGACCCACCTTGTATAAAATGTTCTCTGCAGAAAGCACTACCGACTTGGTGATCATTGAAATTAAACATAAGCTCTTGACTTGACTTTTCAGCCAATTTTCTGTACTCAATACTGTAAATGTTATTCGAGCTCATAGGTATACAATTGCAGCTTATGGTGAATTAATGTGTTTGATGAATGCATAATAGTTTTTTTCTCAAAACATGCAGTTTTTTTTTATGACAAAGATAACTTAAGGATTTAATCTAGATTAATAAAAGAACAGAAACACAATTGGTGAAACTTTTCTCAATAGATTTATTTTCCAAAGTTGGCTCTTCAAAAACACTAGTTTCGTTTTTAATCAAAACTATGAATAGTTAAACAGTTCATTTTAATATAATTCGTTAGTTAATCATACTAGCTACCTAAATTAAAGACAGTTTCTTTTTAAGTTTGATGGTTTTCAAGATAATGCAGTTTTATCACTTTTTCCGTCTTATCTGGGTAGACTCAGCCCAAACAAAAAGTCAAAAATTTCACTTATCACCCTAATTAGCTTATACCTACTTACCTAAGATAATTTTCTGTCACTATTTTTTTAATTATAATGAACATTAAGTTTTTATTGATTACATTGCCTCTATTTCTATTTCCAACCCAAATTATCAGATTTGACTCAATATTGAAGTTGCATTTTGTAATAGATTGCAAGGTTTCATACAAACTTGAATTAATACCTACCTAGGTACCTAATATATTACCTACATAACAATTGTTTTTGACTGAATGTCCCATTCTTGTAATCAATATATAGCCCATGTTTTTCCCAATTTCATCACAGAACAACAGTGTTTTAGCACACTTTTGTTTTTTATTGTGTTATTGAGCTGACAACAATTTGGAAGTTGATCGTGGAACACTCACTGGTTTAGGACTCGCTGAATGCCGACAGTCAGTGTGATTGGCACAAACCCTTGATTGCCTTTGATTCTTGTAAAGCCTGGTGGAGTTTGGACTCCTGGCAAGATAAGGCTTGCAGGCTAAGGATATTGGACAGGTAAAGCCGGAAACACACTTACGTGTTGTGTCGTGGCGCGACACGCCACTAGCTAATCGCTTTCATACATTTAGGGCTATTACGCACTGTCGACTAGTCGCCGGCGACTCAGTCCCTCGGCGACCGAAACATGGGAAACTAGGGCCGGAGACCGAGCCGAGCGACAGTATTCCAAGTACATTCGTGCAGAATGGACGTTGAAGAACTTGCAATAGTAGCGGCGCTACTAATTATAAAAAGAAAGAAAAATAAAAAAAAATCAAAAGAGTATTGGGTGCATCCTTTGTTAGAAGAACGGAGGTCAAAGGGAATGTTTAAAATATTTTATGAAGACGTTAGAAAATATCCTCGTAAATTTTTTAATTATGCAAGAATGTCTGTGAGTTCGTTTGATGACTTATTGTGTCTTCTAAAACCACATATAACTGGCATAGATACAAATATGCGACCATGTATTTCTCCGGAAGAAAAACTTTTTATAACACTAAGGTAAGTGACAATTCAAATAAAATTCATTCCTAACATTTATTTTTTACGGGATTTTAACACAATTTACATTACATTCCCGGACACATCTATCGGCCAAACCTAGTGTTTAAAGTGTTGACAATCCCTAGCTAAAAATAAATGTTAAGTGGTGCAATAAGTTTTTATGCAGTTTTTTACGAAAACGATGGCCAGTAAATCAGCTTCACACCTGCAAAAACTTATTGCTCCTCCTAACATTTATTTTTAACTGGTCTCCAGTCAAAACTTAAAACTCAAGGTGGGCCGATAGATGTGTCCGGGAGTGTGTTTAGAGTTACAGATAATGCCATCCACGAAGACGCGCGATTAAATTTAAATAGAGCATCTTTCGTGCTGTTCATAATACTCTTTCCTGATTAGTCAATTTCTATTAGTGTGCGTTTGCATTCATCGATAATTAGCGTGTATCGACAGATGTTTAACACATGCGGAAGATAGCACACATGCATTTGAACAAAGAGTGGGGCGCGTCTTCGTGGATGGCACTATCTGTAAGTCTACTCTTCGATGACATAATTTAAAAATATACGGTAAATAATTATAAAACATGTATTTTTTTAAAGTACTTAATGAAATCAATATTATAAACGAACGCACAACAAAAGGAAATATTCAAAATAGATCCAAAATGTCAGAATCTTGCGAGGTATTTGAAGTGACAGTAGAAAATCGCGACTCTGGGCGTTCACGTTCTGAAGGAGTTGAAGTTGGTAGCGTATAATAAAAAAAAAAAAAATAACAAAAATAATTTATTTCTCTCACATGGTAGGTAATACAAACTAGGTGCTTATCTAAAGGATGATGTTAGGTTCACCTGTTTAGCGAGAGACTGGTGCCTGAAATAGGTTTTTGAAAAAAACCTGTAATACCATAATAATGTTGTGCTTCAGGGCGTGATTGTTGACTTGGTGCTGTTGAACGCCCGGCCTCCGGTGTGAAGTAACCACGCTCATACTCGTACTCATAAAAATTTCGCCACATTGTGTTTGGATATATATTATTTTGAGTAGAGGATCGGAATGATTCGATTACACTGATTAATTGAATTTTCGCAGCTGACTTTTTGTGCTCCGGAATTGCCCTAAATGATGATAATAGGGACATCAGGAACATTCTGTCCTCATCTTGTTCCAAAATATCCTCCTTATTTTTGCGAGTTTCAATACACTTGTTTAATGTGGTTAACAGTTCGCTTGTGCCATCATCTGACGTTTTTTTCTTTTTTCTTCCGACTATATTTTCTCTCGAGTAAGGTCCTAAAGGTTCTTGATCATTTGTCAAATGTTCTTGTTCAGCAATGTTACTCTCTGTGTTCAAATTACCAACGGTATTCTTCAAAAATAACAGCTGATTATAATAAATATAGGGAGTTTTATGGGAAGCAGCAGATCCGCTTTTAGTATTTTTTAATCTTCGTACTTCTCGCGAAAAGCAGCTTCTTATATTTTTCCATTTTTTTTGAAGTGAATGACCTGTAAATAATGTATATATTTAAATTATTTTTTAATTCCAGATATCTTGGAAGCGGTTGTAAATTTGTAGATTTACATTACTCATACAGACTTGGGATTTCAACTATAGCTGAAATAATAAGAGAAGTTTGTCATTTAATATGGGTTGTACTAAAAGACATGTGTTTACCGCAACCGACAAAAGAAAATTGGTTAAAAATCGCAAAAGATTTTCATTTACGGGCCAATTTTCCAAATTGCATAGGTGCCATAGATGGTAAGCATGTAAGAATTATAAAACCATACAACAGTGGATCATTGTGTTATAATTACAAACACTTCTTTTCTGTAATTTTGCTTGCCATTTGTGACTCTGACTATAAGTTCATATACATAGACGTTGGTTCCTATGGAAAGGATTGCGATTCAACTATATTTACAAATTCAACGTTTTATCAAAAGCTAATGAACAATGATTTGCAAATACCCGAACCTAAGCCCATTTCATCGACAAACCCTATACCAGTACCGTTTGTTATTGTGGGTGACGAAGCATTTGGACAAACTGACAAAATTATGCGACCGTTCGGTGGATCAAATTTAACAACAAAGAAAAAAATATTTAATTATAGGCTTTCTCGTGCACGACGCCATAGTGAATGTTCATTCGGCATATTAGCAAACAAGTGGCAGATTTTTCACAGACCTATCAACGTGAATTTAGATCTAGTATCATGCATCATCAAAACATGTTGCGCTCTTCACAACTATGTCCGAGAAAGAGACGGATATAAATTTGAAGATACCCTGAGCATTCCTGGCTTTGAAGAAGTCCCAAACGGTTTCCAAAGAGCTACGCGACGTGGTGCATCATACAGAGATGTATTTGCTGATTACTTTACAACTGAGGGTCAATTATCTTGGCAGATGAGCAGTATTAATTAATAAAAAATAAATGGCATTTCTTACTTACCTGAGTTTTTTTTTTCTTCGTCTGATAATTCTTCACCTCCAAATAACTCCACTATTTCTTCCCACTGTTTTTTCTTCAAATCCCGATTAGCATATTCCTCACTTTGTAAATCCTAAATAGCTTTTCGGGATTGTATTTCCGATATAAATTTATCCGTGTCAAAACTCATTGTGCGCGGCCGTCCGGTCGTTACGACAGTTGCTCGCAGTGTGAATGCTTTCATTTGAAACCGTGCTCCTATTGGTCGCCGGCGACCGGCAGTTGCCTGTGCGTCGCCACTGCGCGGCGAGTCGCCGAGTCGCCCGGGCAACCGGTGACTAGTGCGTAAACACCTATTTAAACTATACAATATTACAGTCGTCGACAACTGAGTCGCCGGCGACTAGTCGACAGTGCGTAAAAGCCCTTAGTATGGTTAGAGTTAGAGACATATTTGGGTGTCGTGTCGTGTCGCAACTGTCCCACTAGCGATTGGCTACATGGCTAGTGGCGTGTCGCGCCACGCCACGACACGTAAGTGTGTTTCCGGCATAATTCTTCAATGAGAAATAGCGCGAATTAGCAAGGAATTTATTTTGTACTTACGTTTACTACAATAAGAAATTGTATTCCACAACCTAAATTGCACATAAAGTAGGCAGCAAACACTTCCAAACTGAGTAAAATGATTACATTCAAACTACCTAACCGAAATTTCACAGGTGGGCGGGACCGATGCACTTTTTCGCCTAAGTATTTCTCGCATATTTTGTAGAGAAAATGTTTCTACGAGGTTTATGTAAAGAATAGTTATAAAGTTTGACGGACGGACGAAAAATAATAGTAAAATACCATTTTCATAGTAGGCTGAGAGCGCTGGTTGTGGGCACTAGGTATAACATTTTATTTTCAAATAAACGGTTTATGATGAAAAAATTATTAAAACGACGATTTTTTACAACAAAGAATTGAGTTTTTATCGATCTCAAGTTAGGCAAAGTTTTATAACAGGCGATATTTATTTATTATTTATTCATAAAAATGTAGACAAAACGGAAAATCATTGGTTGTGGACTTGTGGATAGGGATGTAAAAAAAAACGATTATTTTTTGATAAAAATCGATTTTTGGATTTCAAAAAATCTATTTTTAAAAAATCGATTATGGAAATTACACATATAAATCGATTTTTTTAAACTAAGTTTTCCGAACGCGAACCGAATCGTTCGTTGGCCATTTTCCCGAACGTGAACCTACATAATACATATAGTCGCCTCCCAAACGGAAACCGACCCATCGGTCTTGTCTCCGAACGCAAACCGAACCATTGATCGTTTTTCCGAACGTGATCCGACCAATAGTCGCTTCACAAACGGGAACCGACCCATCGATCGTCTCTACGAATGCGATCCGAACCGTTGATCGTTTTCCCGAACGTGAACTGCCGAACGCGAACCGACCGACCCCGTCTGTCTCCCCGAACGCAAACCGATCTCTAGCACTTATTAAAAATACTAAATTAAATTTTTACTTTAACATGGTAATATAGACATAAATTAAATTTGATATCTTACAGATAATCAATCATTTAAAATATAAATTAATTCTTCTTCTTCTTGGCATGTAGATGTCGCGTTAAACGACACATGTCGCACGATAACGGGTTGCCTGAAACCGACTCCACTCAACATGCTCCGTCCGCTTGCTGGCATTGCTCCTCCTTCTGTAAGACGGGATGTTGCTTGCGCTATAGAAAAGTCAAAGCAAGAACGAGACTACCGACATCCTCTCTACGGATAACCAACTCCTAGCGTTCGACTGAAGAGTCGCAGAAGTTTCTTGCGCATGACCGAAGCTGCCGTAGAGCATCCAACCACACTTAAAAATAATATATGGAAGGCGCAACAACCAGCTCCGCCTGGTTTCACAATGCACGAACATCTGCCCGCGGGACGTGATCTTCCATGGCCATCTTGGAAATGTATCAACCGTCTCCGGACTCAAGTTGGTCGCTGTAGGGAGAACATGTGCAGATGGGGCTACCGGGACCCCACTAAGGCCAGTTGCGACTGCGGAGCCCCTATCCAAACGATGCCCCACCTTCTTAAATTGTCCCCTATGCCCTACTACCTGCACAAGGGACGACCTCATTAACGCCACCGAGGATGGGGTGAAGGTGGCGAAATTTTACGCAAACATCATTTAAATGATTGTATCATTGACACGCAAGAAGAAGAAGTGATACAATCATTTAAGTCGGGATTGTATCATTGTGTCGGAAGAATTAGCCAGCCTAGACCCTGCGTTACCGGGCCTAGCTGTTACCAGAATGCACCACGTGGAGGTTTCTTCCGTATAAATAAATGAATTGATTAACTATTTCATAAATCCCATGTCTATGGTAGTAATCAACTGTCAATGTCACTTGTCAAAAGCTAAATTTTCAAACTTGTAGTCCAATTGGCGCGAATTGTTTGTTGGAACGAAGTTCCTTATCGCGCGTTATGAAAGGGAGCTAGACGGAAAAAATTCTTACGAAAAGTTGTCACGAAAAGTTGTCACGACACTTTTTTGCTATAGTATATCTATTAATATATATATCTATTAATTGTGTCGAGGTCGAGGTCGAGGTGGAAGTGGAGGTCGAGATGGAGGTGGAGGTCGAGGTGGAAGTGGAGGTCGAGATGGAGGTGGAGGTCGAGGTCGAGGTCGAGGTCGAGGTCGAGGTCGAGGTCGAGGTCGAGGTCGAAGTCAAAGTTGATTCCCCTTCCCTTGTCCCACGTTATTTTGTGAGAACTTCGTTCCATCCGGGTGTCCCTTGACACCTCTCAAGTTTTTTGTTTGTTTTGATTGTGCTTTGACTTTGAGGCTTTGCTTGCTTTACCTTTACAATTGTGTTTACCTGAATTTCTTTTAAAGTTCCAACAGTTTTCTCTCAGTTTCACTCATTGGAATTATTCACATTTCACAGTGGTTTTTTACTTTTATAAAAATGTCTTTTACATCATCATCTACATTTGGCAAAACTGTGAAAATCGTTTATTTAAAGGAATGATCTAATTTAGGTAGGTAGATAAGCGAAGTAGAAATGATGAGTACGTAGGTACGTGGGTAGTAATATATAGGCTCCTATTTGTTAAGGTAGGTAGGTACTTACCACACGTACGAAAAAAATGTTTCAAATCGCAGGAAAAAAAATCGATTTTTCCCGAAAAATCGATTATTATTTCCAGATAAATGGATTTTTTGAAAATCTATTTATTTGTAAGAACAAAAAATCGATTATTAATTAATCGATTTTTTTTCAATCAATATTACATCCCTATCGTATGCGCATGAATCGATCTTCATAAAATCGCATCGTAAGTCGAAAGGAACAAATTCATTCGAAAAGAGTAATTCATTCATTCAATCAATCACAAACATTAGCAAATATCAAAAATTCAAAATCGTTTTTGGTTTGGGTTTTGTTTGGGTGGTGGGGTGGTCGCCGTCCGCCTCCGCCGTCTGCCGCCGCCACTTTATACAATGATTGCTCTCAGGGTTTCTTGAGTTTATGGACCGTGGTTGAGCTCGAAACACGATTTGAAATATTATGAATAAAAGCGCACAGGTAAAATACAGACAGTGAAGTATTATAAAACGGTAAATAAAACTAAACTACGATCGCGCGACTCGGCGCGATTCTAAATGATCCACGAGGTAGGTAGGTACATAAGGTACATAACATATCCATCACCAACCTCATCGACTACATAGCCGATGACCAACCTATTTGTAACATGGCATGACGCTTGTTGTGTTTCACTGAATGATAGGGTCAAGAACCATGGCAAGATGATAGGATCTTGCCATGGTTCAGCATTTCAAGTAGGATTATTTATGTAGGTTTAAAAACAAATTTGTAAGTTTATGTACCTACTTAAATACCTAGAGTTTGTTGCACTATTCCGGTTTCTGTGTGAAGTTTATATCAACATCAACAAGAACTGGACATTCTTCATGCAACAGGTCGAATACAATTCATCAAGCATTGTTTGTCAAGGGGGTTTGTTTTGTCTCTGTTAGGTGGTGAGGTTCGGATGGGGAATCTCTGTCGGTATATCCATCAAGAACTTACTGAACAATTTGTACAATAAGTACCTAAATTTATTTTGTGAAAATATAACAACTAGGACTTGACTATAAGCCGTTTATTTCCAAACTTTGGGTAGGTAGGTACAATGATTGGTAACTGGAAATGTTCAACAAAGTTTATATGATGTCCCGCAGTTCGGCGTGCCTTTTGGCATAGGCCTCCTCCAACTCTCTCCACTGTGCTCTGTCCTCTTCAACTCTAGTTCAGTATGGTCCCAAGGTAAGGCGGATATCATCTTCCCATCTTGTTTTGGGACGTCACTGTTTTCTCGTCCCTTCTCTTGGGTACCATAGGGTCACTTGTTTGCTCCACTTGTTTAATTTACATCGAAGCATGTGTCCTGTCCAACCCCATTTCAAATTATCTATACAACTAGGTACAAGTAGGTACTGATACTGAACCACTTTTACTGTGTAGAGTTCTCTTCGTAACCTTTTTAAGGTACAATTATTAAATACTAGCGTTTACCCTCTACATTTATCATACAACATTAAAAAATCTGAACATCAAAAGAAATTTTTGGAAAAAGTAGCCTTTGTCTATCCCAATGCTTCAAACTAACTCTATAATTATGACATTTCAGCATAATCGGTCATTATATATGATCATGATCATCATAACAACACATGCAGACAGACAGAGTAACTTTTGCATTTATAATATTAATATAGATGTATTTTATTGATTTGTACAAAATACTTCTGAATATTTTAATTAGTACTATTTATTCTTATCACCGGCTAGCCCTGGGCCATTATATAGCATTGGGGTCCCAACCAATGTCTAAGAGCCCCATTTAATTCAATAATAATTATAATGACTTGCTATTGGATAAATGTATTACAGTTATGGGTTATTTGGCTGAAGTATTAGGTATATACTTATGGGTTTTTTGTACTAATTTATGTACATTTTACACTAGTTTTACTACTTTTTGTAAACATACATGTATACATTAAATCCCTATGGAAAACAGGCATGTTTCCCAGAGAGGTAGGCAGAGATCATGGCTTTCCACTTTATTTAACGGCCAGATTTAAATTTGTGCCGCCCTGGGGCACTGAAGTGAAAAGGAAAATGCCGCCCTATGACTTAAATTTTATTTTAATAGTTTTAATATCTTATTTTTTAAGAATTAGAAGTTTCTGTTATCACAAATACATACATAATATGAAAATATTTTTAATTCTTAAAAAAAACTACTTACATAAATTTATCAATTCTAGAAAATAAAAATATCAACTTTAATTTTTTCAAACCTTTATGGAAATAAATTAATTAAACTATTTGAATAGTTTTTACTTAAATTTCCTATATTATAATATACAAAATTTTAATATGATACATAATACTTGAATTATATTTCTTGAAAGATAAAATGTTTATTTAAAAGAATTAGTTAATTAAATATTGTATAGAAAATTTTATCTCACTTTCCAAATTTTGCCGCCCTAGAAAATTTGCCGCCCTGGGCACTAGCCCCGACTGCCCCTAGTATAAATCCACCACTGGATAAATAAAGGATCATAGCACACTTGCTTCTTGCCACTGCACTTGCTATGATCCTTTATTTATTTAGCCCTTTGAACTGGGTGAGAGATCTGTGGGGCTATTTTGTAGAAACATGATTATCATGTTATGGTACTGAATGCCATAATACCTACGCTTTTTGTGCTGTTTAGGCACCTACGCTTCCAATACAATACGTAGGTACAATAGCGTAGGTATAGGTGCATAAACTGTGCATAGTTACTATGAAAAGTGTACAGATTAGGTATTCTCTAACATTAGGTTATTGCATTCAACATCATAACATGATAATCATGTTTTTACAAAATAGCCCTGCTGAATTTTTAGACACTGTTGGGTTGTTGTAGGTTGCAGTTGTGTTATAAAATGTCTCTCAGCTCAGTGTGCCTGTTGCCAAAGGCCTCCTCCAGTAGCTTCCATTGTTTGCGGTCCTGGGCATCTCTTCTCCATTTAGATCCCGCAGTAAGCTCATCCTCCCAGCGCATTTGTTGTCGCCCTCGACTTCTTTTGCCATGTCTAGGATACCATTGCGTTATAATTTGGCTCCACTTTTCTTGTCTGGATCTCAACATATGGCCGGTCCATCTTCATTTTTGTAGGTCTATTCTTTCTAGGAAGTTGCTTAGTTTGGTTTTTTCTCTTAGTTGGACATTGCTAGATATGTCTTGCCTTCTTATTCCTATCATGCTTCATTCCATTGCTCTCTGGCATTTTTCTAGTTTGTCTCTATGGTATTTTGTAAGGAATGTATCACAGCTGTAGGAGATACATTACATATTATCATGTTGAAAACTTTCCTTTTGGTTGACATATTCTGTGGGGCTATTTTATAAAAACATGATCATCGTGTTATGATATTCATACCAATATTTATTGGTACTGAATGCCATTATACCTACGCTTTTTATGCTGTTTACGCACCTATATCTGCGCTTCCAATACAATACCTACGCAGAAGCGTAGGTATAGGTGCTTAAACAGTGAACAGTTACTGTGAAAAGTGTACAAAATAGGTATTCTATAACATTTTTTTTATTTTTTTTTTTTGCCGTTATTGAACGGCTTATTCATTTCTACAGACTGGGTTCGTCCGTACCCTTTTTTGCTTGGCGTTATTTATTATTTTGGTTTTACATTTATTACGTCTAATGCTCCTTTTTTGGAGTACTCATTTATATAATTTAGATATTTTAAACTTTATATAATAATATACTGTTACCTAATATTTTTTATATTCTACTTATATCTAATCTATTACATATTTGTTTATATTTTAAAATTATATTATATATATATATACATGCATATTTGGTGTCTATTATAATTTATTAACATTGTTTTTTTTTTTTTTTTTTTTTTTTTTTTTTTTTTTTTTTTTGTGTTACATTTTATGGTTACTATTTGTTACATTTACATTTTCTTACAGATATTTATAAATTATTTGTTCACATTTATTTAAAAAACAACATTTTACAATTTTTAGAACATACGCTTTCGCACCGAACTAGTAGTTTACGCTGAGATTGTCGGAGACTGCGCCCTATCAGACCCGTTGATCCGATGCCTCGCCCTCTCCAACATCCATCAGCGCTTCCGCGACTACCAGATCCCTGCTACGTATAGCCATATTAATATTATAGTCTCTGATCTTACTGACTGTGGCTGACAAGGCTTTGTGAATGAACTGAGCTGTTGCATCACCCTCTTGACTGGCTGTGTAGTAGACGCAGCTTCCCGTATGTCTCGTGATCGCCACAACGGCATGAGAGACGCTACTGTGCAGCTGCGTTTTCCTTCCTTCTGTCTTGATGATTACCACGCTTTTGTAGGTTAGTCCTTGAGCTTCGTGGATGGTATGGACCTGTGAACCCTCTGCTTTACCGTAGCCCAGGCTTGTAAGGAGCTCCTTTTCAGCCTGTGTGTGGACAAGGTATAGTGTGTCCTGTTGGTTCTTGGGTATTCGCGATTCATCATAGGTCTCAAGACTCAAGGACCGCACTGTGGTCACTGACGAGTATATGCCGCTGTAGATTGAATTTAGGGCATACGCTACATCCATGGGATTTCTCCGCGTGCACAACAGCTCTTTCGTTATCTTGGTAGCCAGATTTGGTCGTTTGTATGACATTTCGAACAGGTTTTCACGATCTATGTAGGGTAGTTGGTTATAGTCCCCAAGAAGCAAGATCTCCGCGGCTCCTGTTATTTTTGCTGCCATCACCACTGCCCCGAAATGGCTCATTAGGGCTTCGTCTATTATTACGCGATTACAGCTACCGCCTTCGGCCAGACCGTTAACCAACAGCGAAGCCATGGTTCGCACTTTGGTTTTTACGGTCGTTCCGAATTTTGCTGAAAGCTTCTCCCTCATATCGCGCAATGCCTCGGTTGTTGCTGTGGTGACGATGTCATGTTTTTCGTTGAAGTGTTTTATCACCCACGTTGTCTTTCCGCACCCTGGAACTCCGTTTATCCAGTTTATTTTCGGTGTGCCACCAGTGGGATTTCCCTTAGATATGGTCTCAGCCATGTTCAGGATCCTTCCCTCTAGCATCACCTTTGTGCACTTTGCTACAACAACGATTGTATTGTTTGGGGGGGTGTCGAAGACGAGTTTCTCTGTGAGACGGGACTTTTCCTCGTCGAGGGTCACAAATCCGCTGGTTGTGTACGCTGCCATGTACTGCCCCGTCATGTGTCCTCTCAGAACCTGGGAAGTGACGTTGTCGTACACAGCTGCATCAAACTCCTCGAGTTCCGTCTTCAACTGTCGTTCGTTGCCCTTGAGGTATGCTCGCATAATGGTCTTGCAGGTGTCTTCCTTCACCACGAGGGTAGCTTTTAGGACTGCCCTGTACTCGGTGAAGGCGTTCGAAAGGTGGTCGGCCATGGTCTCTGGCTCGGAGAGCTCTGGTGGAACTACTAGACCTTTTTCTGCTTTTGTCCGGTTTGTTTTGATGGTTTCTGCTCTTTTGACTGGTGGTTCTGTTGTTTTTGATGCAAACCCTTGATGAGTCTTTCCAGTTTTGGATCTCTTTGTCAACAAGTTTTGCATTGCGTCAGTCAGCACCTTGGACATGACCTTTAATACCTCTTTCGGCCCCTCCTTGAGTTTCTGTTTTTCTTTGGCTTTTTCGGATATTTTGTTCTGTAAGAGTTCGGATCCACTAAGATTTTCTGGATTTACTATGGGATGGCCCCAGCTGTCAATGGGATTTGTGACGGCTTCGAGGTCAGGTCGGTAGGGTCTCAGATGACTGAGATTTTGACCCCTGTCCTCGTAGACTATTACCTCATGATTTTTCGAGGCTCTCACAATACCTAAGTAGTCCCTTGCTTCAGCTTTTTCGTAGGCCACTACCATAGCATCCACGCTTATTGTCTTAGGGTTTCCCTTCAGACCCTCTTCCTCACTCCCAAGCGCAGAAAGCAACGAGCAGGCTTGAACGAATTCTGTGACGTCATCGCCGGTAACGAATAGGGCTATCACTTTGTTTTTGGTGCCCACTATACGGCAGCGTTGGTCTGCTACTGTCACTTCAGCTAGTGCCTCGAATGCTTTTCTCCGCATAGTTGCTCTGAAATTGCTTCCTTTGAGGAGGAGGGCCAGGCCAGGGGAAATGGTGACCGTGTTCCGAGCCATGGCGTTGCAGAAACAGATGCCAAGTCTTTCAGTGTTGTTGTCCATGAAAGTTGCAACGCCTCTTATTCTCAGTCCAGGTGTCCAGGTTCTCCGTTCCCGAGCAAATGGTATTGCATCGGGGCGGGACGACTTTGTACTTCTGTTTGAGTTTGCGAAGAGGACGCTGCTGGTTGCGCTGAGGTTTGGGTGGTTGTGGTGAGTGTCGCGTTTCTTTTGGCTGCCACACGTATGCAGTTTTCCACGAACTTCAGGAAGAATGGTATATCCTCGGTGTTAGCGATAATCCTGCCCAGATCAGACTTTTCCAATTTGCTGTTAATTTGGAATTCTAGGTCCGTGCGGGCTGCCGCAAAACGAGGGCATTCTAGGATGATGTGCCAGGTTGACTCGCTGGTAGCGGGGTCACACTCGCAACCGGGGTTGTCTTTCAACTTGAACCGGTGCAAGTATTCCGCCATGCCACCGTGTCCTGTAAAGGCTTGCACTTGTCGGGGCGTCAGTTTCGTTTTCCTCACTGTATGGAATGCTTCCGCAGCGTCTGGGAAAAAAACTTTAGTGACTGACCCTGTGCTGGAGGTAACGTACCTGTCTTGCCATTTGCGTACTGTTTCCTCCCTGATTTTCTTTCTTACATAGGACACTGGGACTTCACCATAGTCCGGGTTACATGTTTCCTGAGAAGCTGCTTGTTTTGCAAGTTCGTCCGCTCTTTCGTTTCCGGCAGTTCCCACATGAGCTCTGAGCCAGAACAACCGCACTTCCCTTCCTTCTGCTCTTATCTCCTTTATGCTTTCTTTGATCTTTCCGGTCAGGGGGTGGATCGTCCTAGGGTTTCCTAGCAGCTCGAGTGATGAGCGTGAATCGCTCAGTATGTTCACGAGCTCTTTGCTGCTGTTTCTTACTAGGTCGACCGCCCTGTGGAGCGCATACAGTTCTGATTGGAACACAGTGCAGGTCGGGTCCAGACTGAAGGTTGAGTAACTATCTTCCCGTCCCTCTTCCCACCACGTTAGGGCTGCTCCGACTTTGCCCTCCATTTTGCTGCCATCTGTGTAAACTTGCGGGCCGGCAATTTTGTGGCTTTCCAGAGTTTCAGGATTCATGTTCTCAAGGAGCTCGTACTCAGTTGTTATGAGTTGTGAGGGGTGTGGTTGATTTGTTACGCTCAGTTTCTGCTCTAACCGTCTTCCGGGTGGTATGTAGTCCGCTGATATTCCTTTTTTGGCCGCATACAGACTAGCGACTTCTTTTATTCGGAGGTCCAGGGGCAGCAGGCCCGACAAGATTAGTGCTGAGGTGAGTGAAACCGTGCGGTACGCTTTGCAGATCTTCTGCGCAAAGCCTCGCTGAAGAGAATCCAGTTGACCACGGATAATCTGAAGCTCAATTCTCTAACATCTGAATTCTGAATCTATCAGCTGAATTCTCTAACATTAGGTGCTATTGGATTCAACATCATAATAATCATGATTTTTTACAAAATAGCCCTGCTGGTCTTTATATTTAACAATTTCAGGGATCAATATCTTTTCTACCCATTGGCAATTCTCTTATTTATTTCTTATCTTGTTTGGTCTTTAGGGGAAGATGATCTGTCAGTCAGTTGAGTCTTTGATGTACCGGGAGAGGCCCTTTTAATTAGATAAGAGCCTGTTTCACCATCATAAAATGATTAACTGTTGAAAATATGGATTACAGTTTTCTGGATTTGGCTGGAGTATGAATAATTATCTTAAAGGTGTGGTTGGCTCCCATACAATAAATGTGATTTTTCGTGCGCGCGTGACATGGGACGCCAGTTGTATTTTTTTACGCATCATTTGGATGTTTAGGTACAATAGCGTTAAATTTGTTGTAAATCTAATTCAAAGCCACTGGTAATCACCTCTAATATTGTACCGAATCTTTGAATCAACTGAATTTCTAAACTGGTGATTTGAGAAGAAACCTCGGTTTGTAAAAAATCTACGACTGGTGTTCCCATCATTAGTTCCAAATTGAAACATCCACCAATATCCCTAGTTCTTCTTTGAATTTAGCTTGACTTCCTGCTTCTTAGTATTGACAACAATTTAATCTTCTGAGCTTCGAATTTGCCATTTTTGCACTGGTATTTTATATGCCAGATGAAGTAATGACTCGAAGAACCGAATTCTTGCATGTAGTACTGATAGGCTGTATTGAAGCTTTTCGGGGTCTACATCTTTATTTTATGTTATCCAAGTTGTTAAATTTCGTTTGTGTCAAGTTACATATATCCTCGTAAGGCCCAGGGCTGCTAATCGTCCACTTGTCATTACGACCCAGTGGTCCTTCTTAAAGGACCACACAAAAGTAGTGACTCCGGCCCAGCACATGCAAGTGCAAAATTTTATGCGTTAATGTTTACAAAGCTAGAAAATGGGCTGGACCGGAATGACTATGTTTGGTGAGAACTTTTTAAAGAACTGTGGGCCTTACGAGGATATAGCACCGCATTCTTGACAATGTTTCAGTAGCTGCGTTACAGACTTTTTCGTTTGACAAAAAAGTTACAAAGGAGGAAGTAGCAATTTTTTTTTGGATTCGGCAAGAAATTGTCTCATTGGCCGGCAAAATCGAGGAGGGTTGAGGATTTTGCCACAGAACTTTCTTGGTGCGTGAACAAACAGGTCTTAATGGAACTAATAATGACTGGAATGTATTGGCATCCGAAGCCTACGTGTCTTGAAACTTAGTTGTTCCTCGACAAACATTGATAAAGCTCGTGTTGGCATCAATTGTCTTTCTGTTGTTTCCGATCCACTTTACTTCATTAGTTTTCGATGTTCATCTCCACGTGTTGTCGACATCATTACTTCTTTTACCACAGTATCCCCTGCAGTATTCCCAGTTTCCTTTAAGATCATTTGAGATGCGTACAACACTTTTTCGTTCTGATCGGAGTTTCTCGAGTCTTCGGTTTTCTACGTTTGGAAGGAACGCTCAGATAATTTGGAGAATTGTTTTTGGGGGCGACCACGACTGGTTTTATTATTATAAGGAATTTCTATTTCTGCAAAAATGTTTTCTGTTCTGTGTGCAGAAATGAATTCATATCTGTGACACTTTTGTCGCTTTTAATCGGCTCCGTTTCTCCGTGAGAGTATTCTCTGCTTTCGGGAAAATTCAGTCGCAGGGAACAATAGTCTCCACCACATTCAGCCTCTTCTGCATAGTGGTACAGCGGGTATGTAAAGCGCCGTTCGTTCCATCACACGAACGGGTGGGTGGGTTGCTGGTCCGTTTCAGTATGGGCTCCTGCAAAAACTTCTTCATCTCCACTGTTAGCTACCTAGTACTTTTGTGGGAAAATATTTGTAAATATGTAAAAATTAAACCACTGTTTCATTGCCATCAAAAGCCAACAACTCGTTTTTTATTATCTGTCAAACTTAAAAAGTTTTCTAATCAACAAAAAGGTTACATCACAAAAAAGTATTTATTAGGTTTTCACTAAAAAGTATTTAATATGTTCTGTCGTCTACATCCACGATACTTGCTGCGGTGGGGTTGGATGATGTTAGTTTAGCCACCTCTTTGTCAAACTCATCCCACAAAGAGGTCTGGCTTGTGGTAGGCTGAGCTGTCTGGTACTGTGTGTTAATAGTCTGTGTCACGCAAGTTTCTTCTGGGCAGCGATATCCAACTCTTAAATTTAGATTGCTGACGGCCTTTTCAGCAGCGGCTTTGTCCTGGATCCTTATTATCCTTAAAACGAGGATCCAGTAATGTCGCTTCGGTATGCAACACGGAGTGTTCAACGAAATGGAACCTGCAATCGAACTCCGTGTTCAGTATTTGAATCATTTGCTGAATAGCAGGGAGGTGGTACTGGTCGTTCACGTGCTTCTGGGTAGAGCTTGATAAAATTTGGCACAAGGGGATGACTTTTGATAGTGTCACATTTTTCTCCGAACTGGTACCGGTAATCGGTACGGTACTGCGGCAGTACCGTAACCGTTACTGCCGCCTCTACCATTGCCCAATCATTGTTATTCAGCATAATCTCGGCCCTTGTTAAAGCAAGAGTTGCTGTGACTGCGTCCTTTACTAAAACTACGCGTCTAAACATGTCATATGTTGATTTCCATCAAATCATAACTTGATGGTATGGGCGAAGCATGGAAAATGACGCCATTCTCCAGCCCTAATCGCGGCGATAATATTTGCTGCATTATCACTGGCAATCGCTGTTACTTTGTTTTTCAAATTTCCCATTTACGCATCGTTACTTTCATATATTTTGCAAGATTTGTCGATGTTGTTCTCTCTTTATAATTGACGCAGCCTAGCATTGTCGATTGCAGTTGATTGTCTTTTATGTAATGAGCTGTAATTGCTATGAAATGCTCATTCTTTAATTATGTCCACCCATCCGTGGTAAGACATATAGCCTGAGCAGCCGCAACTTTCTGCTTGGCTTAATCGGCTTCGTATTCTGCACGAATTCCGACAAGGACTGTTTTGCTGGAGTAGGTCCTAGGACTGGTAGTACTGGTAGACTGGTACTGGGCCAACTGGTACTGAAATCGCACTCGTTCAATAATAACCGGGGCTGTAATAAGGTCCGGCTGTCGATCTGGAATACGCGGCGCCGATTGATGTTTACAAATGTCTACCAAAATTTCCGACGTTACCACCAAAGCAATACCTATAATGCAGTTGAAACAGTAGGACCACTTAGCTTTCTTTGGGTCCACTTCTGTAAAGTGTTTCCAGACTACGCTTCGTTATTATTACAGAATTGTAACTTTCTGCAGCATTGTTGGTTCGATGACGCTCATTGCTATATTGCTAACACACCATTCCGCCATAAACGTATCTTTTTTTATCCAAGTATTCTTCATGTCCGCCCGCCATAAAAGCTTCATTTTTTTGATTTGTAATTCAGTACATTGTGATTGTATATAAATCCAACCTTCGTTTAACAGGCCTTCGCAGTACACAAACCTACGATAACGGCTATAAAGCTTTTCCTTTAAGCCTATATAGACTTTGCTTTTCTCCATAGACTGTTTGTAATGTAAAATGGTAGTACCTAATATCTTTTAATCATAATGTTTGGAAAAAATACTCTAAGTGCATTTGAAGTTGCTATTTCAAAATCTAAGTGGAACTTCTCCGGCTTCCGTAACCGTCACCGTTACCGTACCGTTTAAGTAACTTTTTTGCATTTTCTGAACAAATTACCAACATTCTAGAGTAATCTAGAGTCTTCGTAAAAGTAGTCAGCTTCCAAAAAAGTATCAAATTGTGCAGGAACCTCAATCGCACTCAACGTTTTAAAAACAGTTTTGGTCATTTGCAATTTACGGTTTCTTGCTTCAGCTTCACTTAACACTGCGAAACGAAGGCAAAGAGCCACGTGCCAAGTGTATGCCTTGATCGTACAAATCTTTAACATACTTTTGACGTGAAACGTCTTTAAATATGATACCATACACAGGGTACCATGTCAGAAAACCGGACCGTAACGAATTGGTCTATATCGTCTAACCTTAATAACTACAAAATTATTCTTCATAGAAACATGAATTTAGTCATTAATTAGCGCAAGTGTCATTATTTAGCGTATATAGTCAGCTCGCTGCTAAGACCTTGAATTTGCATCAGGGCCAGACGGGGCGGCGGGGGAGGGGCACTGTATAGAATAACGGAAATCGTCGCTCTCACTGGTTTCTGTTCAGTATAACTCACGAAAACGTGATAGCGCGGTGATTCTTGCGTGTATTTACAGAGTTTATTCAGACCAATCAATTTAAGTAATAATAAATGTGACTGGGACGAGATATTACTAGATATAAATAACCAATAAGTGTTATTTTGATATAAAAATCAATATGTCGGCCTCAGCAAGGGCCAGCAAGAAATATAAAACACGGGTATCCTCGGAAAGAGGGAGTTATGGGCCACGCACAGGTACCTCAATGTCCGGCGCAGAGCGAGCGAGGCGATTTCGGGAGCGTCTCAAAGCTGTGAAGGCACGCTCAGTAAACGACGCCGATTCCGCGAACACTTCTATCTCTGCTACACTAAAAGCGACTCGCTAATATAGACGTTTCACGTTAAAACCAGCGGCCGTGTGTACCGACACAGCCCCACCCAATTTTTGTAAATAACAGGCATCTATTTTGACGTACACTCCTCGGTATGGTTTACCTTTTTTATAATTAGTCATCCTAAAGCAAAAATTGAATATGCATCTTTCAAAGAATCAGTATAATAATTTGTAAGTAGTACCTATCTACGTATCTACTAACGTTAGTAGTGACAGATCGATTTCGCAATCGATTTTTCAATTTTCGGCGTTGGCTACAATACCATATTATAAATTCAGTCAAGTGCGATTCTTTAAAATGTAGTGTGACCACGAGTAAAATAAATTCCTGTTAGTCACACCAGTGTGACAATCTGGTATGACCACGAGTCCGCAGTCTTCAAAATCGGTTCTATGGCGTTGACCATAAATATTCAAAATTTTCTGAAATATTTTTTTAAGCCAGAAACGTTTGAAGTAATTTATGCACTTTCTACATTCTCAAATCTTGACTTTATGCTTTTATATATTCCCAACCCTGCACTCAATTAATTCGGCAACAATGGTAGGACTGCTGTAAGTCCAATAATACGTTTGTGACCTTTTCTTTCAGCAAAGCCTAGAGCTTTCGCTTTTTTTCATATTGCTCTTGCCCAATGGTAAAATCAGCCTTTTAGTTGAATGTCGTGGAAAACTACTGTCAACGCATTATGGCTGTTAACTCAAAATCACAATGAAATGTAATAGGGGAAAAATTCGTTAGCGTCGATTTTATTAAGTTGAATAAAGTCTTGTATGTTTTCTGTTGCATATTTGTCATTAAAGTAAAAATGAAGGGAATTACATTTGTGGTGTCTACCGTGCAACCGACGTCACCCACCATGTAGGTGTAGGTATGCTGTATAGTTCAGCAAACGGCAGAAGGCAACTTGTAAATGTCGCATCCCAAAAAAAAATCACGGATTTCACCAATTGTCAACATTCTGACAATTTTATGTATGTATGTGAGGAGACTCCCTTTCCCGCATTTAGACTCTTATTCGGTCCGTTATGCGTGGGGGGTGAGCCGGCTACATCTGTTGCCAGCCTAGCTCTTCCCAGAAGCACAGAAGCCTCCTGGGGTCTTCACAGGCTTCGAGAAGAGACCTCGGTTTATCGAGGATTTGAGTACGTTGTGCTCTTACTCCTGCAGAGCGGGCTGTCTGGCTGTGTATGTTGCATAAGTGTTTGTTAACTTATATAACATACACTGCGCCCAGTGACCTGTAAGCGTCCTCACGGTGGTTTCCGTTTGCGTTTCCGAGCCCCTCCTGGCCAGTTCGTTCGTTCCAGTGATCTGCTATGTCCCTTTATCCATTGTACACGTCCACGTACACATAGTCCGGCTACACTTTCTAGGGCAAGGTGACATTCGTATATGAGCCTTGAGTAACATTTGTGCTGAAGCTCTTTAGTTATTTTCTTATTGTTGTACGTACTTGAGTAGTAGGTATAGGTACTTTTAATTATTATTCTTGTTTGAGCCTTCACCTTGTTCGATTGGCACCACACTGGAACTCTACATAGCATTAAGGAAAGGATCATTAAAAAGAAAGGTAGCCCCAAGCCGTGTTTGTTGTCTGATTCTTCTAGGCTTGGTCGCGTGGAATCGGCGTAGCTTCACCTAGTTCCTAAGAAGTTTTCAAGTGATCCTTGTGATTTTATTGAAATAAATGATTTTTGAATTTGAATTTGAATTTGAATTTGAATTTGAATTTGAATTTGAATTTGAATTTGAATTTGAATTTGAATTTGAATTTGAATTTGAATTTGAATTTGAATTTGAATTTGAATTTGAATTTGAATTTGAATTTGAATTTGAATTTGAATTTGAATTTGAATTTGAATTTGAATTTGAATTTGAATTTGAATTTGAATTTGAATTTGAATTTGAATTTGAATTTGAATTTGAATTTGAATTTGAATTTGAATTTGAATTTGAATTTGAATTTGAATTTGAATTTGAATTCTCTAGCGCTCTGAGTGTGGCCATGCTATCGGAGAGGATTCGTATGTTGAAGTCACCTTTTGATGGCGTTGGATGCTTCGGTTATGGCTGCACATTCGCATTGGATGTTGGAACTATGCATGCCTAGTGTAATTGAGATGTTGATATTGAGTGTACCCCGACACCTGTTCCCTGTTTGGTCTTTGAACCGTCAGTGTCGATTCGCACTTCGTTGGTCCCTGATTGGTCTCTGTGTTCTTCATGCGTTTGTATTTGGTATCTTTTGTTGAAAATATGCTTTTTGGGAATCTTGTCGCCACGGGGCAGCTATTAGGGGTTCGTGTGCTAGCGCTCTATCCAGAATGGATACGTCATTGTTACTGGTGATTCCCAAAAGGTTCAAGTGTTTAACTCTGATGGCCGCCATGGCAGCCTCCTGTTGTATGTATATCTATAGATCCAGCGGGACTAGTCCTAGGAGCATTTCTATGGCAGTCGTTGGTGTTGTCGTCATGCAACTTGTTATTGCGGAGCATGCAAGAAGCGTTGCAGCTTGGCAATGGTGGTTTTGGGTTCTGTTCTAGTCCAAAATAAGATTGCTCCGAAAGTTAGTGTTGGTCCTTATTACGGCCGTGTATAGCCACATTGTTATTTTTGGTAATAGGCCCCATGTTTTACCGAGCATCTTTTTGCATTGGTAAAAGGTGGTGCAGGCTCGTTGCAATTTGAGGTCTAAATGTCTGTTCCAAAGCAGTTTGCTATCTAGTATAACCCCTAGATACTTTACTTCATTTTTTAGTTTTAACTCGGTGTTGAAGAGCTTTGGAAGTTTGAGATTGCCCAGATTTCGTTTGTGAACATTATGAGCTCTGTTTTAGTAAGGTTGACAAATAAACCGTGTTTGTACACCATTGTATGATGATTTTGGCGCATTTTTATGGGCTTAAGTATTTTAACCACCACTAAACCGATTAAACTCACTTACTTACTATATAAGCAAATCTTGATAATATTAAACTTATTCACATTCTAAGTTCATGCAGATTGGATCAACGGTCTAAAGTCATGCTCGTAGAAATATACGAGATACATGCATACATACATAGTTACACACGCCGAATCGTACAATTTAGTATACAGATCTTCGTTCGATTGAAAATAACGTATGGCATGAAATAATTATTACTATTTTATTATAAAATACATTTTATTAAACGTAGTTATGTTATGTTATAACACGTAACTTAGGACTAAGTAGGAGTAGCGTGATTAGAAAAACATCAAAAATTTAAAAAAATAATTTCTAATAACTAAAAGTAATGTACCTACTACCTACAACATCAGAAAGTAAAACCTACTACTTATTATATCAGAAGAAAACTGACTTATTTAATAAAGTCCAGTCAAAGAATACTCATTGACTTTACTAAAGGGTTTTTCAGAACCTACGTTCTGACTTACAAAAGGTCAATGAGAGTTTTTATGTGTAAGATTTCGGTGTCAATGTCAATTAATTTTCCGAATATCGACATTAAAAAGTATATTTTAGAGGGAGACAATTCAATTCCTTTTGGGAGTTCAGGAAGCCCTGAGGAAGTGTTTTGTTGTGTAACCTTTGAGCGGCCTGGTACGGGATTTCATTCGAACGGGAAACCAAACCCCGCAGAACGTGAAATCACGGGATCTCCGGCTGCAAACCAGGATATCCGAGAATAATCACCTGCGCACGCACACGTGCGAGTTGAGGATAGAAAACGGTTAGCTGTCGTGGACATTTTGCTGGGATGCTGCAGCTGTATTGCCGATATACTACCAGTGGTGTACAGACGTTGTAACACCTTCCTAAAGAAGGTGTTTTTGGGATACCCCGAGTAATCTGACCATATCTTTGGTCACACGAGGTTGTCGTCGGAGTTTTCTGGGCTGTGGTTGGATTGTTGGTAGACGTGGGTTACATGGTGGTCTTCCTCTCAGTACCTTCGTACCGAAACTACTAGTAGTATCCGTGAGTAAAGTGCTGTTTGTGGAAGGATTTTTTAAACGGTCTCTTACCCGTAGTGAGAGTGGCGTCCAACTGTATTTATTATTTTAAAACCCAATGGTAAATGTTATCTCTGACATCCTACCTACCCTGAGTCTAGCTGGCATAATATAGATAGGTTAGGGTGTACCATACTATTAGAGTAAGTGAACTTATTGTATGTAATAGCAGCTATCATATTACTTTAACCCTAATTTTAAGAACCAAGTGTAATTTAGATATTAAATTTAGAATTAAATTAACCCTTCGGTCGGTGCATAAATTCTCTCCTATTCTCACTGGCTCTGTATTGTGTGTTTCATAAATAAAAATAATAAGTTCAGTTTCAACTTAACAAGCCTTGTTTATTCTTCACAACTACCAAACCTTATCCTATAGGTAGGTAAGAAAAATATTTGTAACAACATATACACTAAAATTATCACCACTAGTCAGTGGCGGCCATATAATTTCAGTGTATCTAATGGAAATTGGAAACCCCTTTAGATGGAGGAATCAAAAACATTTAAGGCGCTCCCAATCGACGATTGTTTTTGTTCGAAACGAAAAAATAAATACTTGTGAACAAGCCACATCTCCTATTTTATAATGTATAGTATATGTAAATAAAGATGTACCCATCTTTAATCACTTCGATAGATAATCCTACCGACCGCTGCAATGACGACAAACACACGTCGGAGCGTGGTCCGCCTTAGCTTTTCGAATAAATTAATGATATAAATTATGTATAATTACTTATCAAAAATCTATTCTAATAGAAATCTAGATCTACATATTACCTATCTTTAACAATAAATCACAAGTTGATTTTAATAGTAGGTATATAAAATATTTCGATCATAAATTATTCTAAAACGTATCATTTTGAAATAATATCTTTATCGTGAAAAGTTTCTGCTATTATGTTTTCAGCTTAATAGAAATCTAGGTAATATAATATACTTATAAAAATAGGAGATGTGGCTTGTTCAGAAGTATTTCTTTTTTCGTTTCGAAAAAGAGCAATCAGCGACTGGGAGCCTCTTAAGTAATATTTTGTAATACGTAGTATACGAACGAATTCAGAAAGAGAAACCATCAAGAAAACAAAAAATTACATAACCACCGGTTGGTCGGTCAGTCGGTCTGTCTGTCATAATCAAATTCAAAATGTATTTATTTCAATAAAATCCCCAAAATGATAAAAAAACGCATACGGGATGATTTTAAACATTCACAGACACAGACTAAAAACATTCAGTCTTTACTATTCGATTATTGAAATTTGACAGGACAACGTCTGTCACGGGTCGGCTAGTAGTTACATACATAACATACACGCATACATTGCAAGTTAAATAAAATCTTGAACCAAAGATGTCTACGACTAGAATATCGGTCGGTCGGTCAGATAAAATATTTGTTTAAATTGGTCTATCTATATCTACCAATTAAGCTGTGAGGCCAGTCAGAGTTGTCTATTTAATTAGTTTTATTAATATCAGAAAGGTCTCCATAGAAGACCATTCAAAGTGAAGATTCTGGCTTTTCAGTCTAGAGAGTATCAGCTCCATCACTAGGGTCGAGAAATTCATCATAATTTTCACTCTCGCTAGCATGCTCTCGTTCATCGTTTCTTTCAACTCTGGCATTCAACCATCTTGCAAACTCATCTGCCGTGTCCTCTTACATCCGTCGCCAAACTTACCAATTCAGGAGGGACGTCTTCGTAATTCGACCAAATTTCATTCAGTGGGTGTCCCATCTCCCACTGATGTCCCTCCCTACGGCCCCGGTTTGGATATTCACCCCTACGTCCACTCTGTCCTCGCACACCCCTAACACCCCTTCGGCCACCTCTTCGCCCACTCGTAACATACACATGAATACTAATCAAAACGTGAAGTTATTTGCATTTTTATTGATAAATATCAAGTAGTAAGAATAGTGAAAATCGATTAACTAGCTATGACGGAAAATGCATGCAAGATTCCATACAGGATTATAAGGGCTCCTTTAAGTTATTACCTACCTTCTAGCTGTATGGTTGCAGGTTCTACCTATACTATAGACGAAGACGAAGCCAATGTCCGTCCCAAGATTTTAATATAATTATCTCCACATTAAATGTCATCACAATTTTAGCCCAGCGGTACGGCCGTGATCACGTCACAGTCAGACAGACAGAGTTACTTTCGCATTTATAATATTTGTATAGATAGTATAGATAAAGAGTTCTATAACTGTAAAAAATTAGCAGCGCGGATCCGGCACTGCTCGCTGCTGTAACTTCTCGTTTGAAGGCGCCCTAATTGACAAAGTATCAGTCAGTTGGTAATCAGTATGTATAATGATTGGTTCTTTATCAGTGTAGTGTACCTACGACGATAAAGAACCAATCATTGTTTGACAATCAAACATGAACATAAACTGAGTCTTCAAAATTTTAATCTTGTAATTATTCAAATGTATCTTCTTACATTTTGTTTAATATCAATTGGAAATTATGTTATGGTGAATATTAAAAGAGGATACAAATAAGTACCGAATTGAACGAAGTTAGTATGTATTTATAATATGCTGCTGTACATTATTTATTATCATTTTGCAGACTGTCGTAGAATCTCAAAATGCAACACTAGGATCACCAGACATAGTAAGATAAATTACTTAGATGAAAACAGCAATTTTATTTTATAAAGTATCATACACTTCTGATATTACTAAAATGTTATGTTTCCTTAATAGAATAGGAACTGCTCTTCAAAGGTAAAACTCTAATTAAAAAATTAAGGTTAAACTTTAAAACTCAATGCCATTGTTTACAAAAATATATTGTATCTTAACACGTCTATTTATTTTTTTATTTTTCAGTGCACTGGAAGTGATTGCTATTCCTACGTAAGCGATGGGTTTTAACAAAAGTAGGGTTCCATGCAAACGAGACAATAGCACTATTCGTCATTGCTTTTAACATAATCATTTATCATAATCTTTTTAAATAGTTTTTTCGTTTCGTCGTTTTATTTGTTGTTAGGTAAGTACTTTTCTTGTTTTACCTTTTCCTTCCGTTTCCGGTGCGAATATTCTTTTTAACGTGCTATGATCTTTTTATTCTTTCTGCTTCTTCTTTCTCTGGAGTGTCGTTGTATAAAGCTGATTTTCGGAGTTTTCTTCCTCAGTTAGGTAGTAAATATAAATTAATTACGAGATGCCAACATCACTATCAAAACTTCATCGTATAATTATCGACCCTGCACGTCCCCATTGAAAACATCCGTCAAAATAGTTTCACATCATCGACCGGCAAATTACATCCTTAGCGCTATACAAATAAAGAGCAAAATGGCTCACTGGATATTGACTGACGAACTGCCATTTTGCATGTACACTGTACCTCAAATTTTTCTGTTTTTATTTTACTAAAATGACCATAATGCACTGCACTTAGATCTTCGAGTTACAATCAATTTTACACTATTATTACTGTATTTACTAACTTACATAGTACTAAATCTCTTCGAAATCAGTCACATCGTAACCGACCTTTTTTGGGCCTTATATGTTTAGAAGTTATTTTGATGTTTTCTTACAAGCGATTATAAAAAATACTTACAGACTAAACAGTTTTCTAATAAAAACACTACTTACTTTCGAAAAATCCAGTAAAAACAACAAACGAAGTACACTGAACTCAACGAGACGCACACGGAGCGCTGAGAAATTCGACAGCCAACCAAATACATAACTAGTTTTTTTAGAGGGCCGTATACAGAACGGTTGTAATTTGTGTGAACAGAGGAATGAAAGAACTACTTTGCCATTCTCTTTGCAGTAGTCTAAAGCTGCAAATATTTTGTTTTCGAGAGAAAATCTGGTGTGGTGTTGAAAATATCCAATATTTTTTTAAATTGTATTGCTTCTATCCTGCCTTATGCATTGCCAACTCCAATACAACTTGGTGGGCCATCTTGTTCAAAGTGATATTGATATCTTAGTCGTGGAAACACACATATCGGAGGCAAAGAATTCCCCAGGGCATTGGCTGCCATTGCCGCTGTCATCAGGGTTCCTCGCTCTGCGAAGTGTCTCTTTTGGTGACTAAAAGAGTTCCTCTTTTGGTGACTACGCGTTTCAGTTTCTGCACTGTTGTAATGCCTGTCTCGTCCATATTGTATACATATATCTTTAGGTTCGAAATTATGGCGTTTCATTACAGTGTCCAAGTTGTCGTAAAATGCTTTAACGTTGGTCCTATTATAGCTTGTAGCACGTGCTTACCTGCAAGGCTAGTGGCCTGAGCATATCTTACAGAAAGTTATAGATTTCTCTTCAGAAATGAGGACCATCCATGTTATTAAGATCCGAAAACTCTGCCTTACTTCTTTCGGTGCTAAGCCATAATATATAACATATCAGCAGTTCTCACCAAATACCTGTAAATTTCCTGTTCCTGATCCGCTGTAAACACTTTTGTAGCTGGATTATAGCCCAGAGTAACGGTGTCTTCAGGATTAGTCTTCTCTTGAAAGAGAAAGACTAAAAAGATAAGTTTTGATTTTTGATTAGCTTCTTATAGTTTCGCCATGTCCGTCCGTCCGTCCGTCTGCACCAGCTTAGCTCAGAGCTTAGCTTAGCTGTCATTTGGCATTAATGTACATATACACAATAATGCCACGGTCACGCAGACAAAGTGGTACAATTAAAACTTTTAGGAGACCTCTCCTACACCTCAAGTGGGGATGTTATTTTTTTTTCTCGCGTACTCTGTCTTATATGTAGGTCTACCAGTGTTTTCAGTTTTCGGGACATATAAACCATACACACACACACACCCGATATAAACCTATTACTTTTATTTTATAGTGTTCGGGGTCAATGTCATCTGCTCTGGTAAGTTGAATCGATTTTGTCTTTAAATCCATGCATGGAAGTTATATATTTTTTATTCCGAATCAGCTATTAAATTTTGTTATTAAACTTTTTTTTAGTCTGTGGGCTTCAACGCGACTGCTATGGTATTCAATTTTTAATTAAGTTTTAACATTTTTATAAAAAAGGCGTGTTGGTCGCGTGGGAGGTACCTCGACTTTCAATATGAAGGTCGCGGGTTCGTATCCCGGCGTGCATCAATGGTCACCCTGTATAAATAAATAAAATTAAGAATTAAATAACTTCCAGACATACGGAGACTTGGCTGCTTCTGAGGTACGCTATAAACCATGGGTCAGGCAGCAACATTTTTAGCTATTTTTGTGTTGTGTTGATAAATTTAGAAAAACATTTTTTTAATTTAATCTTCTAATGTATAAAACTCTTGTGTCACAGTGATACTAACCAAATTCATCCTAAACGGCTTGACCGATTTTTATGTTTAATCAGTAGGTCTGAGAACAGGTCGTAACAGGCTGAATAAAATTAGACTAATCAAACAGTACATTTTCGGTGAACCAACGTAGGTTAGGTACCTATCTAACGACCTAGGTGATGTGTTCGCCCAATTACGATCAGCATATTGAATCCGAAAGTTACCAATATTTTAAATTCTTGTAAATGATACAATACCAAATACGTGTGGTAAAACCGTTTGATACTGCTAGATACCTAAGCCAAAATGGGCTTGATGAGGAACAGAGTATTGTTCTAAATGTCGTAGATAAAAAACTCGGTTTACTAACCATATTTATTATGAAACTCTATTAAATTTAGGGAATAACATCAAATTTGTTTTTGGAAATGCATTTTTGTACTTTCTGTCGATGTATTGTTATTAAATCAAAAACTGTAATTTAGTGTTATGGTGCCTTCTGTAAAGCTATTGTGAGTAAATATTCCGTTTTTAGGGTACCGTACCCAAATGGTAAAAAGAGACCCTATTACTAAGACTTCGCTGTCCGTCTGTCTGTCACAGGGCTGTATCTCATGAACCATAGCTAGTCAGTTTATTTTTTTTACAGATGATGTACTTCTGATGATGTTTGGTATAACACCAAACTATACTAAAACAAAATAAAATAAATATTTAAGTGGGGCCTATACAACAAACGTATTTTTTTATAGATTATCGTGCGGAACCCTTCGTGCGCGAGTGAGACTCGCACTTCGCCGGTTTTTTCTTGTTTAGTTATATTTACTTATTAACTGTGTACTGTGTCTAGTTTTTTTGTTCGCCCGCAGATTCATAAGCGGATTAGACAATAAATAAAAAATACATATCAGGATTTTTCATATCCTAAAAGATTATGATGTGTTGTTTAGATTTCTATAAAAATAACTGCATTATTCTTACAATTACTCTAGTAATACGTCGAGAAAGCGATTAAAATAACCAAAACATATTTGTTTAGTGCGACGGATATATGAATGTCTGCATGGCCAAAGTAAGTTAAGTTAATTCGATTACATACTTAATTCTTTAATAATATTTGATGAAACTAAGATTCCAATTAGGGATTGCAATCCGGAAAACCGGATCCGGTAATCCGGCGGATCCGGCGATCCATAAACACTAACCGGATCCAGTGATTGCATATTCATTACAAAATAACCTCATTGTTTCATTACATTACGCTGGTGCATGTGCGAGTGGAGAAAATAGATTTGAAATTACAAGGGAATGGAATCCCTAATTGCAATCATTTATAAACAAATAAATATTGTACAAGTAGGTATGAATAAATTACACTTGTATAATGTAAAAAAATATAGAATATTCAGTCACTTTTTAGTTTTAATACATCATTGCTTTTTAGGAATCATTTTCAGTGATAGGGATTTGACATATATTTGGGAGAGAATTAGAATAAATATATTTGGGATATTATTTTGCAGAGTCACGGAAGAGCTTGTGAGGCGTTAGTGAGTATCTAGTTAGTAATTTCTATTGATTGATAAATAAATAAAATAAATAAATAAATTAACAATCGCGTGTGTGTGTAATCTACGTGATTTCACTAACTTTTTGTCGGTTAGTCGAGATAACAGAATTACCACCATTGTGTACCATCGTTTTTTCGTTCACGATAGGCCACTTGATGGTAACTCAGTGAACTGACGTTCATTGTGACAAAAAAGGTTTTCCGAGTGGAGGCTACGTACCGTACATTGCAGCGTGTGACGATTCTCCAATGGATGGAAATAAGACCTAATAACGGTTGCTGGGAGATGTTTGGTTTAGGTTACTCATGTTTGCAGAGTATGGAAATATACGGCCTATTTTCAGCAGAAATAATGATAATATATATTGATGGACAACCCCAAACTCAGCAAAGCTTGTTTCTAATATGCCCTGCCCCCCCCCGCAACTGTTTTGGGTTTTGGGAATCGATCCCACAACGCATCAAAAGACAGCTAAGTGGACGTCCTACGTCTAAAATGATAAAGATGATAGAACCACAATTAAATTAAGACGCTGCCAGTCGACGATTATTTTTGTTCGAAACGAAAAAAGAAATACTTGTGAACAAGCCACATCTCCTATTTTATAATGTATAGTATATCGCTGCTTAAATACGAAACTGCCACATTTCTAAATTTTCAGGAGAGCCGTTTAAAGTTTTAAATTTTCTTTTTTTCAATTTTTTGAGAAATTCTTACATTTAATTATTAAGTGATTTATATCACTAGATGCGTAATTTTAGGCTATATCTATCTATATTTTTAGTTTTGCCGCAACTTTAACCTATTAGCGTAAAATACTACATGTGTCTGTTTTGCATATAAAAACTTAACTGAATGTAAATTTAAGTTATCAATGAAAGGCCACAACTTTTACTAAAAAAAAGGTTTTATTAGGATACCTTCTCCGTTTTTTCGTTTGACATGTTAAAACTTAATAAATCAACATAATATTAAGATAACAAAGGCATGCATATAAAAATTAAAAAAAAAACACTTACTTATAGTGAATAAACATAAAAAACCACTTTGAACAAAATATTTATATCAAAACAAATGACTCAAAAACCTTAATACACTTTAAAACTTAATCTAAAATGAGATCAATATTATTAGTTAAGAAGAGAATAATAACACTAAAAAATCACTATTAAAAAGGTTTCATAAACCGTAATGTTACTATGTAATGCTACGTATGTAAGTATTTATTATTATATTATATAATTTTTTTTATTGCAAGTAATCAGCCTTTTCAAATCTAAATCAATCTAGTAATTAACTCTTACACTATTTGTCATTTTAATTAGTAATAAAACATTTCAAAGTTGCAAAATCAGTTTGCGTTTGTGACAATTATTATCAATTATCTTTAAAGATGCATATAAAACGCTTCGTAATACTTTGGTATCACATTCTTTCTTACGAGCTTCAA
This sequence comes from Hydriomena furcata, assembly GCA_912999785.1. NCBI lineage: Eukaryota > Metazoa > Arthropoda > Insecta > Lepidoptera > Geometridae > Hydriomena > Hydriomena furcata. The sequence goes on from OU538821.1 coordinate 12,304,878, forward strand.
AAAACCCTGTACCTTTGCTTCAGGAAATTTAAGTTTTTGGTTATATAGTTTTTTTAATACTATAGTTCCAGGCCCATTCTTTGACTTCGATGCCCTTTTCTTCAATGTAGACACTGACTTAAACTCTTTATCTTCGTAAGAAGTCTTAAATAAAAACTTGTTTTTCTGTGTCTTCTCGGTTTTCATAACCTTTATGTCTGCCCATTTCACCTTTGTTCCATCTTCAGCTGTATTGAAGTTGCCAACAGCCAGAGATTTTACGTCAAAAAAGCTTTCATGTTCAAGTTCTTTGACAGTATAAGGAGTTCCCTTCTTTTTAGCTGTTTTAATCAACGTTATGTACTGGTCTGGGACAAAAATCGGTGATGATTTTAGTGCTCTTGAGATGTTCCTCTGAATAACAGAGTGAACAGAGTCCCCTTCATTTTGTGTGTGCCCTTTGATCAAAAATTTGTGAGTAACGCTTCTAAGTTTCGGAAGCACATTTACGGCATGTTGGTACATTGCCAACATAAATTTATTTTTTTGTTGCCCACAGCAGTTGTCACTGTAAAACACTACATCAAAATTGTCAGTAGCTTTTTCATTTAAACTTTCTAGGTACATAAACACGCATGATCCTATTTCATTGACGCCTCGAGATCCTTCTCCTTCATGCCAAACAAAACAAGTAGTGTTTTTAGTGCCAAGCTCAGTAATAGTAAAATTAAAGAGATTCAGCTTTGAGATGTAATAGAAACTTGACACTTCCCCTCGTGGACATGGCATCACTGCTTGTAGGTCATAGACTGCGACCACATAGTTTTCACTCACATTTTCTTTGTCCAGCTCTTTTTCAGCTCTAGCCAGACATTTTTCTTTTAGGTGGAGTTCGTACTGCTCTTGTATAGATGACTTATCTTCGGCATTAGCGTAGCCAGCACAATCTTCACATTGGTCCTTCTTTGGCTGCCAAAAAGAGATATTAAAATCATTCATAAAGATGTTGTAATATATTTGGTATGAAACCTGTTGTAATCCTTTAGATTTACAATCTTCAACATAATCTCGATGTAGGGATGCAACACTGGTTCCACCTTCAATGTACTCTCGTTGCGTTTGAGCACGACAATAATGGCTCTCAATCCGTGGAATGGAATTGATATGCGCTTTAACAGCATCGGTTAGATTAGAATCTAACTTATTGTGGTTTTCATGCTTTCCTCTGTTGTCTGCGAGCTCAAGAAAACCTTGCTTGCTTTTCGATGTTTTATTCATGATGGTTCTTATAATTTTTTCAGAAATCGCAAGTGTATTCATAAATAAAACTTTGCATACTCGTATGTTTGTATCGTCTCTAGGCAAATAGTATGCATGGTTAAAATTTTTGCGTGTACTGCCTTCACGAATGTGTTGATACATAGGTTCGATTGCAATCATATTGCTACGGATGAAATGTCTCTGAACTTCGAAATTGCCTGTCTCCCAATATTTTTCAAAAACGTGTTGCCGTTGATGCTTTGAAAATTCAGCGTCACATTTTAACTTGCATTTTTCAGAACAAGCCGGTACCATTTTTTTAACTTCAAAAACTTTTCGCGATTTTGCCAAAAATGTATAACTCTTACCACAATTTTTCAATAATTTTCTTTTGTTTTTTTGCCATAACTCCGGATTTGCTTTCCTTTTTCTAGACTTCTTTGGTATTTCCACAAAGTTTTCGGCGGGTTCCACACTAGGAGGTTCTGTATCAACGCTAGGTGGCTGTAAATCAAAGCTAAGTGGCAGCGTATCAACACTAGGAGGCTGCGTATCAACGCTAGGTGGCTCCGAGTCAACGCTATGTGGTTGTATATCAAAGCTAAGTGGCTCCGTATCAACACTAGCAGGCTGCGTATCAACGCTAGGTGGCTCCGAGTCAATGCTAGATGAATGCATATAAACGCTGAAGCTTTTTGGCAGCTGCTGAATGCTGGTTGACGGATTACAATTGGTTAATCTCTGGATCGCATCATTTCTTTTACTTGCTTTTAACTTCTTTCTATTCAGTTCCGTTAGCTTGTTTGTATTTTTACTGGAAGGTCTGGGTTTTAATGATGAATTTAATTGTAGGTCTTCATCTGAATCTGAGTCAACAGCTACTCTTGGGAAAATCTGAAAATTTGGATCCTTCACGCTGTCATCTGAAGAAAAATCTAAATCTGTTGTGCTGTTTGAGCTGGTGGAATCACTAGAATCACTAGAATTACTATCCGAATCAGTATCAGAGTCAATCTCTTCAACAACTATATGCGATCTTTGTGTAGGTAATTCAGTTTCTGATTGAGTATTTTCATTTTGATCCTCGAGTATTGATAGACTAAGGTTATGCTGGCTATCAGCTATAGAGTTTGTGCCAAAAGAATCAATTGACTGCTTGTCTTCTTCATCTTTCTCTTCGCAAATGTATTCCTGTTCTTTTGTTATGGTGTCTTCTGCAACTATGGGAGACAAAACTCCTTGATAATCTTTGTTCTCTGGTTGACCATTATTTGAAATCATTTTCAATATTCTTTGTGCTCTGCTTTCCATTCTGCAAATAAAAAAAAGGTTAGAAATACAAAAAAAGAATAGGTAAGTAAATAAATAATTAATAAGTACAGGGGCCGTACTACAATCTCTAAAGTAAGACTAAAGCAGTATTACTCTAAGAGCGAAAGTGACAACGCTATCCGAACACGTATGGCGTTGTCACTTTCGCATCGCGAGATTGTAGCACTTTAGAGATTGTAGCACGGCCCCAGCATGGTACACGGATCTTGGCTTACGTGAAGTTAGCCGTGTTACCGAAAAAAAATCATTCATGTATGAAAATTAAAAGAAAAAGACCACAATATTTAAACAGAAAACCGTGTTCTTTAATTTATTAGAGTTTTCTTCAAGATTATAAGTAATTTGTAATCAAAACAGAGCTTGAATAAAATTTGCGTTTTCAACTTTGAGGCATATTAGCTATATTCATGTATATTTTATATGCGAAACAGACGCATTTAACAAAATACACACTGGTGTCACTTACGTTTATAACAAAACAAATAAGTTCATGTAAAAGTTATATGCAAAGTAGACGCATTCTAAATTGTGGCACATTTGTACAGGAAATAATATAAAGATAACGTAAAAGTTATATTCAAAGAAGACGCATTCAAAATTGTGGCACCTTTGTATAATAAATAGCATTGTACTTACGTTTATTTTATATTCGAAATGGACACATTCCGAAATATGACACTTTTGTATATAAGTTTTATTTCAAAAACAGTAATTTAATGTACTTTTTCTCAAATGTGGCCCTCTAGTATAAAAATGACGTGCGCTTCCGCCAACAACCAGGTCGCAACTGACAAAATGGCTGCTTTACTCTAAAGTTTACCGCCAAAGTTCGAAAATACTAAACGGCCACATGCGTTTTTTTGTTGTTTTAAGTGCAATAATGAAAAGTGTCTTATTCTCATACTATAAAATGACCATATAAAATCCCATTTTTGCAATAAAAACGATTTTCACTTTTTTGGATTTGTGACACTTTAGTATTTTAAGCAGCGATATGTGAATAAAGATGTACCCATCTTTAATCACTTCGATAAATAATCCTACCGACCGCTGCAATGATGACAAACACACGTCCGCGCGTGGTCCGCCTTAGCTTTTCGAATAAATTAATGATATAAATTATGTATAATTACTTATCAAAAATCTATCCTAATAGAAATCTAGATCTACATATTACCTATCTTTAACAATAAATCACAAGTTGATTTTAATAGTAGGTATATAAAATATTTCGATCATAAATTCTAAAACGTATCACTTTGAAATAATATCTTTATCGTGAAAAGTTTCTGCTATTATGTTTTCAGCTTAATAGAAATCTAGGTAGGAACCTGAAGTAATATACTTATAAAAATAGGAGATGTGGCTTGTTCAGAAGTATTACTTTTTTCGTTCCGAAAAAGAGCAATCGTCGACTGGCAGCCCCTAAGACATTCGTATACTCATACGTTTTGAACTGTCCCTAACGTTATTGTAAATTATTTTTTTCTTTATGTAACCCCAAGTCCATATATTAATACACGTGTATATTTCAGTGCCGCTCAGCATCGTGTCTAACCTTTGTAAGTTAATAATTCCACAGGACACTCGTAATAAAAAATATTTTTGAATCCCACTATGCCCTAATGCTTGATTAGTTTATACCTAAACTCGCATCCTTAGGAAAGATTGTCTATGAAATTTCTATAGCAAAAAAAAATGGCAGATTGTCATCGTATTGTTTTAAATTATTCCTTCTTTAGATCTTGTTCGAAGACTATTTTTACTTGCAGATGTTTAAGTATCCTTTCTCCTAAATCATTGGTCGGTGATCATCAATTCCGATACTTTAATAAAATCTTCTTTCATATTCTTTTCATTTTGCATTAACCTAATTATTTCTTATGATTGTTCCTTGGTCATGCTGAATGTTTATATAACTATCTATATTAATTATCTCTAATTCTGTAGGTGTTATAACATTTCCTTAAACCTTATTATCTTCTAAGTTTGTTCTCTGGCCATGCTTCATGTTTATATAGTTATCTATGTTAATTATCTCTTATTCTGACGGCCTTACCAATACCAGTAATATAAAATAATAAATAGGATCACGACTTTAATCCCCAAGTTCGGTAGACATCCTCTCAGATCTCCAGTAATATCTATAATATAAAAATAAGTCGGGTTTATTCGTCGGGAACGCACGGTTCGTTCCGGGGAACGCACGAACCGATTTCCACGGTTTTGCATTCGTTGGAAAGTCTCGGGCTCCGTAAGGTTTATAGCAAAGAAAATTCAGGAAAAATTTCAAGAGAAAAGCAGGAAAACAGGAACCGGAACGGGAACTTAACACAACATTTGTTTATTCTAAAGCGATACGAAGTTCGCCGGGTCAGCTTGAATTTATATAAAAAAAGAAACTTGTGTGTCACCTAAAAAATAAAAAAAATAATAGTTAATAGTTGCAGCCAAAAAATAAAACCTGTTAAAAAAAGTAAATTTAAGATAAAACTAAAAAATCACAATTGATCATAAAGAGACACGGAAATGAATCGGTCGGTAAATTATAGGAAGTTGGGTAAAAAGTAAAACTTAGTAAAAGATATGATTCAAGAACATTTAAAGTTAAAACGGCATTAGAAAATAACACGTCTTTAAGAAACGCCAAACAACGGATCTCCGAAGGTAAAACTTAGAACAACAGTCTGCAGGATGGCATGGGAACTAAACACAATGGAGCAAAAATTTTAGATTTACGCAACCAATTCTACAAAATAGTATATTATGCAACTAGTGAATAAAGGACGGATTTAAAGCGAGGGCCGTAGATGAGTCACGAGCAAGTGAAGGATTCTAATGATTGAATCACGAGCGCAGCGAGTGATTCAACTGTTAGAATCCTGAACGACGCGAGTGATTCATGGCCCTCGATATAAATTCGTACTTTATTCAGGAGTTGCATACTATACTTTATACCATGACTACGAGAAAAGACATAATTTAAGCGAAAATAGAAATTTAATCAAGAAATAAGAATTTTTACATTAATTGAAATGGACATTAAAATTAGAGCAATGACTGAAATTAAGCGTAATTTTCTTATTATTATCATTAGGGTGGTCAACTTGTGAAACAATATTTATTTCTTGTCGATGGTCAGAACTTTCTGCTGGAGGAAACTCTGGGGCATCTTTGGACGTTGAAGGGCGTGGAGTCCATGGGTCTTCAGGTTTCTTTAGGTTTATGCTGCTTGCTATCTGAAGGCTGCGTTTCGATTTATTTTCGATACAATCTTCGATATAACCCTCAGCCACGGTAGTGGACTTCCATCCACCATGTCGCTTTAATTCCGTCATATCTGCACCAGTGTTTGCTAATAACGTGGCAGAGGTTCTTCGGAAAGAATGCCCTGTATACATCTCGGGATTTGGTAGCTTTAAAAATTTTGCAATGTCTTTTGGCATGGAACCAATTTTATTTATTCCAATTGGATTTTTTGTACATTTATTTTTAGAATAAAACAAAAAGAATCTATTATTGTTTGTATTCGGAGGACGAAGACTTTGATACTTTTCTACGATTTTCATGTAATCATCTCTGACTACGAAGGTTCGGTCGATTTTCGTTTTTGTATCCTTTAAAGTAATCAGTAAAGCAGTGTCAGAGATAGTTTGCACGTCATCCACTGTCAGTTTAACAAGCTCATTTGAACGACAGGCTCCACTAATGCCGAGAATTAACGCAACCTGCGAAGAAAAATAGAAAAACTGTTACAAAATTGATGTTGATAGGTTTACAATTAAATAGTTCTAAAATACCTACTTGTATTAAGCAAGATTTGTTGAAGATTACTTACTTTTACTGCCAAAAATTGCGAGTCTGGCGCTTCATTCAAAAAGCGTTCAACATTTGGAGCGGTAAAAACCAGGGATTTTTTCGGTTTATAGCCTTCTGATAGCCTTTTAAGGTAGGCTTGCAAGTTAGAATATGTTTTTATATCAATGTTATGCCTTGTTTTTACAGTACACCGCAACATAGAATATATACTCCATAATGTCGATGACTTCCTTTTCTTCGACAGTTCATTAAAATAAGTTAAGAATACAGACTCAGAAAATGTGCCCGAAGCTTGATTTTCATTTTTCCATTTACAAAACTCATCGTAAGTTTTGATGTAAACCAGCCGTGATTTGTTGGGTAGCAAGTTTTCGACAATATCGGCTGCCCTCTCTTTCATAAATTCAGGTGTTAACACAATATCTTCTTCGTCACTTGAATGCATAATCGATTTATTATAATTCAATCGTTTTATTATAAAGTAACACTAAACTTTGTGTCCGTACAATTCACAGTAAGTATTTGAAATGGCGCCAATTCACTATTTTTTTTTCTATAAAGGCAGCAAAGAACACAAAACAGTTTTTAATCTAATGCCAAACTCCTTGTCGCAAATATCGACCAATCAAATCTCGAGAATTTTTTTGCACCAAAGAGTTTTGAATTTCGAATCTCAGCGCAAGGAGTTTGTGTAAGCATTGAAATAGAGACCGGATATATTTTGTGTTCCAAATTCATACACCAAAATAGTGAATAAAAACAAAACAGTGAATAAAAGGCCTTTTTATTCACTGTTTTGCGTGAATAAAATAAGCTTTTTAAAGTAGGTATGGTATAAAGCAATATACATATAGACTATATTTGTTCTGACGATATGCCTATAATAACAGGTCGCGCCGTCCATGATGCCCATGATTAAAACAATGCGTTATGATAAGAGCCCTGGAAATGATCGAGTTACAACAGAAGTCTTGAAAGTAGGAAATCATGTGTAATCCTACTAATATTATAAACGCGAAAGTTTGTAAGTATGGATGGATGGATGTTTGTTACTCCTTCACGTAAAAACTACTAAATGGATTTTAATGTAACTTTACCTTAATATAGCTTATTCATCATAATAATTATATAATTTGTTTGAATCCTTGGGTTACCGATTGATAGTCTAAGAAATTCTTGATAAATTCCCATCATTACTTTTTCTCACGAAAAAGAAGTTTTTTTTTTTATTTTAATTATCGTTCTGATGCATTATATCGCTGTTGTTTTTAGCATGAGTAGCTATATGCGCAATATCTGGTGAATCTTCCAGGAACATCTTTATTTGACCTGATGTAAACGTCAAGGACTTTTTTCCCTTGTGTCCTTCTGAACTGCGTTTCAGGAACGCTATGACTTTTGAATACTTCGTGATATCAATATTGTTGTAGATACTCAGTGTGGACTTGAGCATAGAATATTTAGCCCACATAGAAGATGGCTTGAGTTTGTCGGAGAGGTCTTTGAGATACGCAAGAATGACATTTTCAGAAAATGATGTAGTTTTCTTTTCGATCTTCCATGCCAAAAAGTTATTATATTCTTTTTCATATAATTTTCTAGATTTTTCTGGCAAAAGACTGTGAGTTACTTTTGTTGCCAATTCTAGAATATCCGGAGGCGTACAAATATCATCGTCACTATCCATTTTTAACTTTTAATTTGTATTTTAAAAACAAAACACATTGCGAAACATTAAATTCACGCGTACGTGTATTGTCACAGTGAACTTGCCGCCATTAAAATCTAACCAATAAGAAGAGCGCAGCTGCGCGCGCAGGGCCAATCAGGAGCGAGCGCGTGCTGTTCTTTTTTTATTTAATTGACACAAGATCTTACCAAAGAGTTTTGTGTATGTAAGTTTAGTAGTTTCACGTATAACCCAACTGTTTTCAAAAGCCAGCCTAATATCAAAATTTTATACAACTTGTATGAGGATTTTGACATAAGGCTCGCAAGATTAATTGGTCGCGTTTTATTGATGTTATAATGATTTTACGATATCGATGTGGATATTATGCCATCATGTGAAATTGCTTAAATTGAGTGTTTTGTTGTCTGCGCTATAACAGTAGTAATTATAAGTCAAGTATTGGAAACATAAGTAGAATGTTACAACATTAGTGTAGATAAAGCTTTAAATGGCAATCGCTTCCATGTCAAAGTTGCTCCGCCATGTAACTTCTGATTTATCTATTGAGAAAAGTAGTTTTAAGTGTTCTTCCCATTGTTCTAAAATTTTAATAAGATTCTCATATCAGGATAGCCACTTGGTGCCAGCCAATTTGTTTATTTTTAATGGAGTTTTTCCTTCATATAGTACCTAACACGTATGTATCTGTCTTTTTGCACTGTTTGCAAACTAGTTGTGGCATTCCTTAATATGAAAATCCAAAACCTGGAAGCATTTTGACATGCTTATTCGGCTACCAAATGCATGAATGACAAACGGACTTTACGGTTATCAGTTCAGGGTTTGCTTCCTTTAAAATAGAAGAAAAGGAGTTGTGTTCACCATTAGCACCATCAACACCTATACACAGAAGTTTATATGTGTTAAGGCCATCAGCAATCAGATAACAAATCAATACATCAGATAATGAAAATGATATTGCGTCTGCAGATTCTATTTCTATCAAACTGTAGAACTGAGTAATCATTTTGTTCTGTTTTTCACTTTCAAATCAGATTTAATTACTTATTATTATTGCTTTCTTCAACAAATAATGGAGCAAGTTTTTAGTTGCGTAGGTACCTACTTACATTTTTTATTATTTATTTTCAGAGCGAAGGGATTTCTTCAGCTTCTAGTGTGAGTATAGTAACTTTTTAAAGTTAAGATTAGTTATTGCTACCTTATTACATGAATCTCGGTTGACGTGTATATTTTTATATCTTAGTGTCTTGGTCACAACTGCAATTCAAACGTAAGTAATGGAAGACAGATAAGTATAGGCGGTTTAGGACATTTCTTCAGATGTCCTCTGAATGTGTATATTTCTAGATCTAACCAGTTCTTGTTATTCCCAGTTTTAGTGAGATATTTCTTTCTGCTTTTAACAATGTTGATTGGCTACTTTTATCAAGCACATTCTGTACTAGCCTATTGTTCCTAACCATGTAGAAGTTCCGAGTGGTGTTCCAAACGCGTAGTAATTGGGTAGGTTCCTCAATCGTGAAGAAATGACGGGTGGTGTTCCATACGTGTAGTAGCTGACGTCTAAATTAAATGTGTAGGTTTTAAACGTGTAGTAGCAGAAGTGTAGTTGTAATAACAACTAATTAATATTTGGCATATTATACCCTTTTGTTCCGAGGCCCACTAACCATCACAAAGTATAACAGGTGGTGGTACTACAAAACGGACTTTAAAAAAGACCACCAAAAGCTAAGAAAAAATGGGCAAAAGCAAGAAGGAAGGTATATTATTAATTGCGAATTAATTTCGAGTTCGAATCCCGACTGTCCATCGGCAGACCATCTCAGTGCGTGGATACAGTCAGTGTGGTGTGTCGTAATGTGAACATGGACATTTCTATTTCTATAAGTTGTAATAAGTTGTTGTGTAACTTAACTTACAAGAATACTATTTTTCAAACTATCGTGATTAGTAGACATAACTTTAGATTTTGACACGGGTCTTTATCACGTAATTACCTTTAATTTACTTTCCCGACGTTTCGGCTATGTTACAATAGCCATGGTCGCGGGCAGACTGGAGTACTTGGAGACTTGGAGCTACCGTCGAGAAGCGGAGGCAGTTGAAGAAACTACCCTCACTTGGTCTTCAGAAATAGAAATGTCCATGTTCACATTACGACACACCACACTGACTGTATCCACGCACTGAGATGGTCTGCCGATGGACGGTCGGGATTTGAACTCGAAATTAATTCGCAATTAATAATATATACCTAGGTACCTATTTACCTAACTACATGAATTCAATAATTCAATTTTAAACTTTTTAGTCGAATAAGTAAAGTACCTCCTACTTACTTTACCGACAGTGGCAAAGTGGCTCCACCTGCCGGCGGAATTGCAAACATCTTTTTATTGGTTTTTAAACTAAAAGTATCTATACGTAACGTAGTAACATCAAACTAAACTAGATGGCGCTAGAATGCGAAAATCACGTTTGTTATACAATATACTATATTTATTTTATTCTGTTTTTAGTATTTGTTGTTTTAGCTGCAACAGAAATACATCATCTGTGTTTCAACTGTCTAGCTATCACGCACAGAGTACGCTATCACGGTTCATGAGATACAGCCCTGTGACAGACAGACGGACAGCGAAGTCTAGTCTCTCTAGTAGACTTATCCCGTTTTTACCCTTTGGGTACGGAACCCTAAAAAGGATAATGCGTTCCGTTTTACATAATGCACCTCAATAACTATAATACTTGCCTTCTGCGTTTATCTAGAGTTAATCTTACTAATATTATAAATGCGAAAGTTTGTGAGTGAGTGATTGGGTGTGTGTGTGTGTGTGTGTTTGTTTGTGTGTTTTTTTGTATTATATTATTTTATTTTATATTGTAATAAGTACAGATTACCTTATCACCCATTGTAAACATAAATATTGCACACCCTTAATAGGGTAGAATACATTGATACCACAAAATTATAATTATTAACATCTTTGTACATGTGATTCAGCAATAAATATACTTTGACTTTGACTTTGTTTGTTTGTTTGTTACTCTTACACGCAAAAACTACTGAACGGATTAAAATGAAACTTTACAGTAATATAGATACATCAGAATAACCAATATCAAATATTTACCCTTCCGATGAAAAGTAAAAGTATAATTACTTAATTTTTTAAATTACTTAAAAGTTAATTTTGATTTTTTGTACTGTGAGTCAAATGTATTATTATGCCTACTTTTTGTTGAAGATATTTTTTTTATAAAAAACTTATTGAATGTAATAAACTGAAAACAACGATAAATAGGCATTTAATAAAATAGAAAAGAAATAATTAAAATATTATGTACCATATTTGAAATAATCAAAAATCAAAAGGTGTTGCTTCGACTTTTTTGATGTGTGTATAATCGCCGTGTATTGTGTAAATCTGGCAGAATGAACGGAGGCACACTAAAAGCACCATCTCAATAAAAGTGTTTCATCTGTGTTCAAGTGTTTCATCGGGTGTCGGGTCAATAGAACCCATAGAAACGTCTAATGTGTCTCAGTCACAAGCAAGTATCAATTCAATTCATGTCAATAAATTGGAAGTTTCGAAAATATTAAGTAATCTAGATCCCTCTAAGTCGGCCGGGCCTGACCATTTGCATTCAATTTTATTAATCAAGTGTGCAGAAACTATTTCCATTCCTATTTCTATCTTATTTGAAAGATCTTGCACTGAAGGTTCTTTTCCCGCTCTCTGGAAATCTGCTTTTGTTACACCCATTCATAAAAAAAGGTCTAAAATGGATGTTGTCAATTATCGACCTATATCCAAGCTATGCATTGTATCGAAAGTCTTCGAGCGGGTTGTGTATGATCAAGTTTATGCAGCACTCAAAAATTCATTTAGTCCGTTACAACATGGTTTTTTGAAAGGTCGTTCTACTGTATCTAACCTTATATTATTTAATGAGTACTTGACAGAAGCAATGGACTCTGGTAGTCAGATAGACGTGGTCTATACTGACTATAGCAAAGCTTTTGATAGGATAGACCACACTATTTTAATTTCTAAACTCCAGAACATATGAATCCATGAAGACTTACTCAGATGGTTTTCCTCTTACGTCGACATGAGATCACAAGCTGTAGTTATAAACAATTATATATCTAGCTGGGTTACCATTCCAAGTGGGGTCCCCCAAGGCTCCCTGCTCGGCCCCCTTCTTTTTGCGATTTTCGTTAACGATATCTCTGACTGTTTTCATAACTCAAATTTGCTATGTTTCGCTGATGACATGAAGATCTTTACAAAAATAGTTAATATATCTGACGTTGAAGCTCTGCAAAATGATCTAGCACGACTCGATGACTACTGTCTTCGGAACAAACTTGACTTGAACCCATTGAAATGTTCCATCACTACCTTCACTCGTAAAATCAACATTATACCCTCTGCTTATTCGCTCAAAAATCAAACCCTTCAGCGATCTCATGTTATTCGTGACTTAGGTGTTATTCACGACTCTAAATTACTTTTTGATGAACACATTACTCACATAGTAACAAAAGCATATACAGCATTAGGTTTCTTAATGAGAAGTTCATCTGGATTTAAAAAGGCTAAAACATAAAAAAATCTCTATTGCACTTTTGTTCGTAGCTTGCTTGAGTACGGGTCTCAAGTATGGAACCCGATGTACAATACATACGTGAATCGTGTTGAAAGAATTCAGGAAAAAATTATGAAGTTTCTATGTTTTAAACTACGTATACCATATATCTCCTCTAATTATCTTCCCCTATGTAAACGTTTTCATCTTTTAAGATGAGAAATGAGAAAAGACATCTCTGATATAATATTTCTATTAAAAATTACTTCTAATCAAATTGATTGCTCTGATCTACTCAATAAAGTCAAAATTAAAGTCCCCCATAGGCGTAAACGATATAACCCACCCCTTTTTATCCCGTTTGTTAATACAAATTATCGACAAAATTCATTCATTTATAGAACGAGCAATAAATTCAATAACATCTGTAGCGATAAGAAGACAATAGACTTATTCTGTACGAGTGTGAACTCGGCAAGGCGGCTGCTGAGTTACGATTTCTTTGATTCTAGTGGGTAGGTGGTAAGTAGCTATAGTTAGCATATTTTTATTTTATTTAAGTATTTACCTTTCTTAGTTCTTTGTACTGGCTGGTAGGTATTTTTCAAGCAACTATCAGTGTAGGTATTTAGCTTGCCGATCAGCCATACCTGTTACCTCTTAGGCTCTTTCTTGGTCAATCTACATTATGCCAATGATTTTATTATGTTATTTTTTGTTCATATAATAATGTTACATGTTAAGACGCTGCCAGTCGACGATTATTTTTCTTCGAAACGAAAAAATAAATACTTGTGAACAAGCCACATCTCCTATTTTATAATGTATAGTATTTGTGAATAAAGATGCACCCATCTTTAATCACTTCGATAAATAATCCTACCGACCGCTGCAATGACGACAAACACACGTCGGCGCGTGGTCCGCCTTAGCTTTTCGAATAAATTAATGATATAAATTATGTATAATTACTTATCAAAAATCTATTCTAATAGAAATCTAGATCTACATATTACCTATCTTTAACAATAAATCACAAGTTGATTTTAATAGTAGGTATATAAAATATTTCGATCATAAATTCTAAAACGTATCATTTTGAAATAATATCTTTATCGTGAAAAGTTTCTGCTATTATGTTTTCAGCTTAATAGAAATCTAGGTAGGAACCTGAAGTAATATACTTATAAAAATAGGAGATGTGGCTTGTTCAGAAGTATTTCTTTTTTCGTTTCGAAAAAGAGCAATCAGCGACTGGGAGCCTCTTAATTATTTTTCATCACCAAAAAAGAAAAAAAAAATGTTTGCTTTCGCGTTTATTACCTACATTATTTTTTATACCATTGTTTTTTGTGACCAGTAATTGGCTTATCCGTTACCTACTTTAAGTTACGAGTAACTTAGTTTATTTCTAATTTAAGCTGTTGGTCTTCCCTAAAATAAATAAATAAATAAATAAATAAATAAATAAATTATTTGAATTTCTAAAACAATTTAAACTGTATTCATAGATCTTTAAATAATTACATGGTTGAACCATCTTTGCACTCGAGTGCAACACGTAACTTTTCATTCTACCTCAGCGAGGAAATGACTAAATGCAAAAAAAAAACGTTTACAATCACAAGATAGGTACTTTTATTACAGTTTAGGTATTAACTACTACATTATGACAGGTAAGTATTACAGAATAATCTTAATAATGCGTAAAGAACCGCGTACAAAGCAAATTGAAAAAAGAACACCAAGAATGTGAAGGTTCCGAGTCTGAGTTTTTAACAAATTAAAATGAAGTTGTATGATATATTCGGCACCATAGAGGTAGCTGTAAATAGGTTTAATGATATTTTTAATTCACAAACTTAGTGCACACGATGTTTTAAATTCAATTTACTTTATCCTCTAGAGAATAAAAACGGCTTTTGCACTCAGATATTGAAGAGCAAAAATACTCTTTCCGAGATAGTGGGATGAAAAATAGCGCGTCTTTCGGTTCAGGATACGGCTCGACTTGTTGCATACAACCAGGTACCCACTAATTACGTATCTCTTTATCATTTTATCATGCACTTAAATTATAATAGGGAAATGATGCGTACTTCTGAAGTGGGTACATTTATTAGTAATAGCTACTTATGATAATGTCAGTTGTATGTCTTTACGGCAATGCCAGCTTTTCTGAACAAAATTTCACATCAAATACGTTTTCTTTTTGACACTATGTTATTTAGCAAAAAATAATCCTTATGATGAAGCCTTTCGATCGGTATGATAAAGCTACAGGATAATTATTGGAACGAAGTTCCTTATCGCGCGTTGTGAAAGGGGGCTAGACGGAAAAAATTCTTACGAAAAGTTGTCACGACACTTTTGTGCTATAGTATATCTATTTGCTATAGTATATCTATTAATATATATATCTATTAATTGTGTCGAGGTCGAGGTCGAGGTGGAAGTGGAGGTCGAGATGGAGGTGGAGGTCGAGGTCGAGGTCGAGGTCGAGGTCGAGGTCGAGGTCGAAGTCAAAGTTGATTCCCCTTCCCTTGTCCCACGTTATTTTGTGAGAACTTCGTTCCATCCGGGTGTCCCTTGACACCTCTCAAGTTTTTTTCTCGTGTAACGGGTTCGATTCCCGGTTCAACCATGTAATTATTTAAAGATCTATGAATGCAGTTTAAATTGTTTTATGCATTCAAATAATGTCTTCTTTCAGTAAAATGTTCCATCTACAGAATTAAGAGTACTTTCCCTCCATGTGGCATATCCGTGGGACGCCCTGTATATAATTTTAATCTAGCTTCTCTAAAACATAATAACATCATTCTAATACCATCGCAATAGGTCTGACAAACGGTTTTTAGGGTTCCGTACCCAAAGGGTAAAAACGGGACCCTATTACTAAGGCAGCGTTCCCACTACGCCGGACCGGCAGATCTGCCGGAAACCGGACACCGGACAGAGTGTTCACATTACATCGGATCCCGGAAGAAATTCAGACAGTCAAGTACTCTCTTGGACAAGCGTAATTAATGTTTCTGCTTGAATATCCATGCTAAACGTCTACTTTTACCAGAAAATGCGAGCCGAATGACGTGAGTGGAACACGGGCGGGGCGAGGGGAGCACGAGCGGGGCGAGCGGGGGACAGATACCGGCACAAACTCGTTCACATTACTCCGGGCCCGGTCGTTCTACCGGCAATTCGTAGTGACAAAACGCTCCGGCGTAGTGGGAACGCAGCCTATAGGCTGCGTTCCCACTACGCCGGACCGGCAGATCTGCCGCGCCGGTAAATCTGCCGGAAGGGCTAGTGGCTGTACAATTTATATGAATTTATATGAATCTGTTCACATTATCCCGGGTCCGGCATTTTTGCCGAGCCCGGCATTTTTACCGAGCGTTTTGTCACTACGTGTTGTCACTCAGTACTTGACTGTCTGAATTTCTTCCGGCATCCGATGTAATGTGAACACTCTGTCCGGTGTCCGGTTTCCGGCAGATTTGCCGGTCCGGCGGCGTAGTGGGAACGCAGCCTTTGACTTCGCTGTCTGTCTGTCTGTCTGTCACAGGGCTGTATCTCATGAACCATAATAGCTAGACAGATGAAATTTTCACAGATTATGTATTTCTATTGCTGCTCTAACAACATACTAAAACAGAATAAAATAAATATTTAAGGGAGGCTCCCATACAACAAACGTGATTTTTGCATTTTAGCGCCATCTAGTTTCATTTGATGTTACTACGTTATTATAGGTACTTTTCGCGGTCTCATGCGACCGCTCGGGGTTTGAGAGGTAAGATGAAAGATGTTTGAATTCCGCTGGCAGGTGGCGCTATTTTACCACTATCAGTAAAGTAAGTCGGTAAATAGGTGGTACTTCACATGATCGAATAAAAAGTTTGAAATTGAATTATTGAATTCATGTAGTTAGGTAAATAGGTACCTAGGTAGATATTATTAATTTTAAATTAATTTCGAGTTCGAATCCTGGCCGTGCATCAATGGATATTTCTGTTCGAAAAATGTACATGCGCGTTACACGTGTTTATAACGGTGAAGGAAAACATCGTGAGGAAACCTGTTAGGATTCTTGAAAGCGGCGACGACGGGCTTGCAACCTGTCACGTGTGGAATGCTAACTACGTAGTTAGGTAAATAAGTAGGTTACGAGATATTATGAATCATTATTTATGTTTTTAGGGTTCCGTACCTAAAGGGTAAAAAACGGGACTACTAAGACACCGCTGTCCGTCTGTCTGTCACAAGGCTGTATCTCGTGAACCGTGATAGCTAGACAGTTTAAATTTTCACAGATGATGTATTTCTCTAAAAACAGCAAAACAAAAATATTTAAGTGGGACTCCCGTACAACAAACGTGATTTTTTTGCCGTTTTGATAATAGTACGGAACCTTTCGCGCGCGAGTCCGACTCGCACTTGGCCGGTTTTTACTTTACATGCCAAAAAAATCTTCAAAGAATTACGAAAAAAATTGTGTTTTTATTTTTTTCTTAAGTACTTCTTATCTTAAAAAAATGGCTGAGATATTTACCATCAAAGTGCGTATTTCCAGACGAAGGTTTTTATAAACGCGGGCGATCGCTCTCTAGCTGATGACGTCACACCCCCATTCAGGCCGCTTTGAATTGACTGGTTTCTTAGCTCAGTTGGTAGTAACTCTGCCTTCTGCGCTGTAGGTTGTAGGTTCGATTCCCACCCAGGCCAAATATTTGTGCGATGAACATAGATGTTTGTTCTGTGTCTGGGTGTTAATATGTATAATAAGTATGTACAACAAAAAAAAAGTATATAAGTATTATATCAGTTATCTGGTTCCCTATGGGAAGCTTTGCTTAGTTTGGGTCTAAAGCTCTGTGTGTAAAGTCCACCAATATAGTATAATGCGCGAGAACGATTGAGACTGTTTATAATAAAATAATAGTTGCTCCTGAGTAATGCTTTTGTTACTGAAGGAAAACTTCGATTATCGGTGTTATACAACAGCTAGCAGGTAATTTCCATTGTTTGTTTTGAGTGTGAAATGTTGGAACATTTCAATTTTCATCGATTGAGATACATCTTGTGTGATATCTAGAGATCTCGTTTCCTTACTGCTTCGTCATGCAATTATTTTTACAGTGTACTGGAGACGACTGCACATCATCGGTAGGTAATAATGGTTTACTTTATTGATGTATTAGGTGTAACCTGCTAGTGCAGGCTACCTAACCCGTTACGCGACCATGGTCGCGATGGTCGCGTGATATATTATTCAAATAATAATTTGCCCATTGAAATGCTATTTTAGGTCACGCTTTAGAGTTTTCTATTTTCATCATTAAACCTCGGTGGCCGAACGATAGATAAGCAAGCATCAAATGTGACATGGTATGGTTTAAGCATTACAACTAAATTGCATTTACGACTTTTAAAATCAAGTTTGTAAGTCTTTGGTGCCATATAATGTGCTTGTGCCTCCTCTCCTCTATACAACGACAGATGCGTCAGTAGGTTGCATCTGCGGATGCTTTAAACGTAGTGATTGCATAATCTTTGCCGAAGTAAAAACGAGTATATTTAACGTCGGTCGATGCGTCTACAAATTATACATCCGTTCTGTCTCCACATACATTTTTAGCGGCACCGGTTTACTTCGTTTATGTTAAACACAGACTGGATGACTCACGGATGTGTGGATGGATCGCAAATGTTTGTGCGAAACGTTTGCTGATACACTTGCAGATGCATCTGTCGATGTATAGAGGAGTAGAGAGAGACTTTGCTCATAAGATTGTTGAAAAATACTCAAGAACTTTTTGATAAAAAGATAGCATATTTTTAAATTTTTGATAAATTAGAAAAACGCCCATATTGAATAGTTTGTTTTGGTACACTTTACTACATGATAAAGGGTCTCCACTACCAACGGTGTCTGAAAACAAACCTTTTGCTAAAATGTTTGTTTCACATGCGAACTTCGAAAAATTAATTTCTAGCATACTCCTTCATATACAGGGTGTTACAAAACTACCCATAAAGCCGAAAGGAGGTTAAATAGGGCCTTCTAACGAGTACATTCACAATATTTAAGAACCGTAGTAGAGCGTTTTTCAAAAAAGATGTACAAGTGACGAACAGGAACTTATTTTTGCGTTATTCAAATTTTGATGTATTTTCTTATGTCATTTGATATATTTACCCTCGTATTCAAGAACGACACTATGAGAACACGCACCCACAGTGGACGAAATCTTTTTTCATAAAAATCGCTTTATATTCTAAAACGTATCATTTTGAAATAATATCTTTATCGTGAAAAGTTTCTGCTATTATGTTTTCAGCTTAATAGAAATCTAGGTAGGAACCTGAAGTAATATACTATAAATAGGAGTTGTGGCTTGTTCAGAAGTATTTCTTTTTTCGTTTCGAAAAAGAGCAATCGTCGACTGGGAGCCCCTTAAACTAATATCTAAGTAAAAATCAAAAACATATATATTTATATATATAACAGTTTTATTGAAAACATCGAGATAATCTTAATTTACACGGAATAGTTCACATGAACAATCCAGCAGCAACAAACAGCTTCGGATCGTCACAGAGGAAAAATAAGAATAAAAGGAAAAATATTGATTGTTGTGTTAGGAAACAAAACCAAATAGTTGTGTAGAAACAATTATAATCGAAGTAAGTAAAGAAATATGTACAGGTAAATTTATACTGACACTGATTCTAAGGTAAGTACGGGCGTCTATCTAGTGTAGTGAAATGGTGGTCTCTGACGACCGGCGGCCGCGCAAGCGGCCGGCCGACAGCTGTTCCTCGTCCCTCGCTCCGCGCGCCTACCCCTCCGCTGTCTTCGTGTCGTGTGCAGAGCGCGCGCGAACTTCCTCCGGGGCCTTGAATTTTGCTGTGCTTTCAAAGAGTAAGAGCCATTCATGTCTTCTAGTGCAGCAATAGACTTGTTGAAAGGATCTGAAGCTTCCTTGGTTGGATTGCTATCATCAGTAGATTCCTCGTCATCAGCTGCCATTTTTGCTTCTTCCGCGGTAGGAATTACGCAAAACTTATGGATTCCTCTTCTTATGATACCCTTTGTAGTGAGGATATCTGCAACTCGACTGATACCATCAGTTCCAGGATATAATCAACTAATGCGTGCTAGACGCCATTGTAATGGAGGAAGATTTTCTTCCTTGAGTATTACTAGATCTCCGACCCGAAGTTCTCGCTGCCTTGTTCTCCACTTGGTCAGTTGCTGAAGCTCCGCCACGAACTCCCAGCGCCACCTCTCCCAGAAGTGTTGCCTTAGTTGCTCGATGAGCTGGTATCGGTTGGGGTGCTTAGAAGTGATGGGTAGCGACGACGGTACCGAAGTGAGAGGTCGCCCAATCAGAATCAGTCAGAGGTCGCCCAATTAGTGCCCCGGAGTCAAAGGAGAAGGATCAGTAGGGTCGGAAGATAAAGGAGTTAGAGGACGGAAATTTAAAATCGCTTCTATCTGCGCGAACAACGTAGCTAGCTCCTCAAAGGTTAGGAAAGCATTACCAGCTACACGGCGTAAATGATGCTTGGCGGACTTTACTCCAGCCTCCCAAATACCTCCAAAATGAGGTGAATACGCAAATCTAAAGCCTTCATTTGAGGCGAAATTGGACACAGATTCACGACTGGATTTGAGTATTCTATTTATTTCATTGTAAGTGCCCTTAAAATTTGAACCGTTGTCGCAGAAAATATAATGAGGTTTGCCTCTTCTAGAGACAAATCTTCGTAAAGACAAAATGAATGCTTCCGTACTTAAGTCACTAACTCAAGGTGAATTGCTTTGGATGCAAGGCATATAAATAAACACAGATAATTTTGAGATACGGTTGCCCTTTCCCTTTCGGCTAGAAATCATAAATGGTCTGGCAAAATCGACCCCACACGAATAGAAAGGGTACGCTGAGTAGCTCCTCTCGGCAGGTAAGTTGCCCATTAAAGGCTGCAATGTTTGTCCGCGTAAGCGAAAGCAAATCATGCACTGCTTAGTCGTGCTGCGGGCCAAGTGCCTGCCTCCTATAGGCCAGAATCTCTCTCTAATAGAGGCTAAGAGATGTTGTGGACCAGCATGAAATAAACGTTCATGTTCGGCTTTGAATAACAATTTGGTAAAATGATGCTTTGCATCTAAAATTATGGGGTGTTTTTTATCATATTCGAAATCCGAGTTTTGGATTCGACCTCCAGCTCTCATCATACCATTTAAATCTATGAAGCAGTTCAATGACAATAATTTAGATTTGCGATTGAGAGGTTTGTTTTTTATTATTTGAATGTTTTCAGCAAAACTTTCTGCTTGACTTTTTTCACTAAAATTAATAAAGACTTATTTAACTCGTCTGCCTCTAAAGGTCCAATGACCTTTGAGTTTTTGTTTTTGCAATTGCTTATAAAACGCAACACGTAGCCATAAATTCTTTTCAATTTATTAAGGTTAGAGTATTCGTTAAATTTTATTATATTTGTAGTAGCAATACTGGCAACAAGACATTCGATCGGATTTTTAACTTCAGGTAGGTTGCTAGATGTATGTTGTGCTGGCTTAGGCCAGTTGGAAAAATCACTTCCGAGGAACGAAGGCCCTTCCCACCAAAGGAAAGAAGACTGAAGTTGCTTTGGGCTTACACCCCGAGATGCCATATCTGCGGGGTTTTGATCTGTGGGAACATGCCTAAATATAAACCCACTGGTCAGTTCATTAATTTCATTCACATTTAAAAACCCTTCTTCTGAATCCCCCATTTCTATGCCAATGTGCTCAGAAAACCTTAACGCTCCAATCTCCGAATCTTCTCCTGTTGAGACTCTATTTCTCTTTTTATTGTTCTCTATGATCTTCTCTCAATCCAACAAGATCATAGAATCTTTTTTGATGTATTTTACAATTGTATCGTACCTGTCTCAATGAGATACCTCTTGTTTGTTCAAATCCTTTGGTTAAGAACACAGCAACGCCTGACATTATAAAAGCAAGTTCTTTTATGGTTGTTCTATTGATGCTTATTGAGAGAAGGGAGTCAGTCAGCATTGTGATAGAAAAATCCCTTTGAAATGGTGCTTTCAAAATAGACTAACTCTTCTCCATTCAACCTTTTAAAATTTAATTCCATTAAAGGTTAAAATTTGTTGTTTCGTATAGTTTTTTTTTAGTGCTGGAAATTTAATAAATTTATTTTCTAGGCTTTCCAAGCTCCTTTAAGCTATAAAATAAGAATCACCGAGTGATTTTTCAGGTTTTTCTTTCATAGGTATTTTAACAGAAAATCTGCCAGTAGGCAAACGAGAAAAATTATCTACAAAAATTTAGTAACTTAAATATGTATTGATATTATACAAATTAATAGTTAATTTCTGTACAGTACGGTGTGGTTATAAAAAATTGCTAAAGTCTAGGACACCCCAAATTCGGAAATGTACAACTCTTTTGAAAAACGCCCAGTAACGTTGTATAACATACCCCAAAAAAATATTATTATTTTCACTGATGTGCAAACCCTGTTTCAGTAAAATTAAAGAGTAAACTATGAAGAATGTACCTACATTTCTACCTAAATCGCGGAACGACTGAATTTTAAAAGACCTAAACTAATGAAACAACCTAAACGAACCCTTACTTTTTCATAATAAACGTCAAATTTACAGGGTATAAATATGTAAATCTACCTTCCAAAAATAAGTATACACGACCAGTAGTCTAGGTTATACGTTGTCAATATGCAAGTCATTCAGTCAGGACTTTGTATAAATTCGATTTTCTTACTTTGATATAGGCACTATACAATTTTTGTTTATTATACAGTGCGAAGGTACCGGTTGCACTGCCGAGGTAATTTTGTATTTAAGTATATAACCTATAATAAATAACTATCTAATGTCGGAGTTTTAGAGACGAAAATTAAATACAGTATTTCGCATTGTATTCTAGATGCCATCTACACGTAACAAGTAACATAGTCCCGTTGGTTTCATTATATACTGGCAGACCTGTCAGACGTTGTCCTGTGCAAATTTTGATAATCCCATAGAAAAAATTACTTAAAGTTTTCTTCTGGCACTTTTTATAAATTTTCTTTCATACAAACTTTGTCCTGATAATTTTACGAAGAATCAATGCGATCCATTATTGATGTTTTTTTTTTAAATTTCAGTGTCATGCCAATCGCTGCCATGCCCACGTAAGATTATGATAATTTTCTAGCATTGCACTTATAAACCTTCAAGTAAAATAGTAGGTACTAATTAAGGAGTACCTACTATTTTTTTATATTAACATAGGTCTTATTGCAGTGTTCAGGAGGTGCCTGTGTTTCAAAAGTAAGTACAAAATAGAAGTGGGTCTGATCGCGAATTCGATATAGGTTACTATGTATTGCTTTGGGTACTAATTACGGGTTTTGATACTATTTGAGGTGTGATTAGGTATGCGTAATAGGTACAAACAAAATTAATTTCATATTAGGTTATTCAATAATAGTCAAATAATAGTCAGCGATATTACACGTACGCATGCGTATGATGTGCGTCTCGCGCGCGCGTTATCTCACTTTTAACTGTCGCGGGAGAATGCGACGTTTCCATACTTATTACGGCTTGCCTCGCTCCTTGCGGCGCGGCGCGGCGGTGCTCACTATTATTTGACTATTGCCCAATAATAGGTATTTTAACATAATACTGTTAACGCTTTATATTCGACTAGCTGACCCGTGCCCGCTTCGCTGTGCGTAAGACATTTCTAATACCATCGTGGACTTTTTTGTAAACGTTTTTAAGGTATACAATAGTGTAGTACATTATTTTGATATATCTCGTGGGGTTCAGCCAGCATTTGCAATGTAAGCGCAAAAAAATGTGTTTATTTACGACATCACATTAGAAACCTCTAAAATTATCAGTGTTTCTCTACTATATTATGCATGTATTATACATATAAACCTTCCTCTTGAATCACTCTATTTATAAAAAAAACCGCATCAAAATCCGTTGTGTAGTTTTAAAGATATAAGCAAACATACATACATACATATTACATATTACATACAGACGCGGGAAGCGGAAAGCGACTTTGCTTTATACTATGTAGTGATAATCGATACGATCCTAATATAAGACCTCTACTATTTATTGATACTATTTATTTTAATAACTATGTATTGGAGTTTGAGATATTGAGCTTTGGTTCGCTATGCGTACGTATGGCTAGTATTAGATAGTAGAAAATAAATATCTATTTTCTACTTTGTCACAAGTATTTGAATTTTCCGAATCCACCAATTACCCTTTGGAGAACTATAAAAGGTTTTATATTTCAAACAAAATTGTTTAAATTATAAAAAGCTAAATCTTATTAACAATTCGGCTTTAGTTAAATCTATTGTCAGTCTATTTCGTTCTTTATTATACATATTATTTAACAAACTAAACAACCTTTCACAATAAACATTGCTTATTAGGATTGATAGGACAAAAGATTTGGAAAAAAATATGCCTACATTTTTTAGGCACTAGGCATCATCGTCCTTGTCTTTTGGAATGAACTTTAATATTTCTTTGATGCAACAGTCATCAGAATATAACGAATCCTGATCAACGTTGCAAGAAATGTTGAGCAAAACGTGCAACTGGGAACGCTCGTTATCTTAAAAAAGATTTTTTCTTATTTTATTTATAGCCCGCGCATATCTATACTTGGTGGTCAAATTTGGATGTTTTTTTGTATACTATACAGAATATTAGAATAGTCCCTAGATAGATTTTACATCCCTCATCAAACTTTATTTGCTAATGTTTTACTTTTTGATTGGTCGAACGAAACATTTTGTCGGTTTTCTTTTTGTTTTTAAAACGTAATTAAACTGTAATTCTTTATAAATTTATTTATTGTTGTTTACCGTTATTATTTTTCTTTTTTTCAGTGTAATGGGCGCTTTTGTCAAGAAACGTCTAACACATAGCCAAAATTAATTAAATGTATGCCAGAAGATAAACATTTTATTTTAACCCTTAAAGCCTAGTTCGCATTAGGCTAGTATTTTAGTCTAGTAGCGAGTAATTTAGTAGCCAAATGTGTCTGAACACCCGAATTTTAGTCAAGTAGGTTAGTAAGTTATTTAGTCAAGTCGATCCATTTCATTCTATTTTTTTGGGCGAGTAGCCCTTCCCCACCACGCGTCCGCGTTCACTGGTTCACCGGCTAAACAAGTCCGAACCTGTTTTTAGTCAAGTTCATTAGTCGCCGCGAGAATGTCGCTGGAGCGAAGAAACGACTTTAAAATTTGTTTCCAAATACGTAGAACATGAATGTTTGTGGAATATAAAGTCCCCACATTATAAAATCAAAGAAAAGAAACAATCCGCATACCAGGATTTACAAAAAACTATGAACTTAACCGGATTTGGTGAAGCAGAAATTAAATTGAAAATAAAAAACATCAGGTTAGTGAACAATTTTGATATTTAATTTCAAAAGCACATTTTTTAAGCTATTGCATAGCTTCTATCGCGGGCCTTGAGCGTGGAGACCGAATCCAGAAATTCCGTAACGAAAATAAATTACGACGATTTGCGCATGCGTAATCGCCCCGCAATCTGGTGACTCATGCCTGCTTAGAGTGATTTTCGCATTCCAGCAAGTTGAAGTCGAGGTCGAGGTCGAGGTCGACCTCGACCATAATCATTTTAATTTATTTCTATTTTAGGAGGAGCAGTCTACTAGTAGCGGAGGAAATGAAGAACTTAAAGAAAATCAGAGTAATCAAAATCCGCAAGCTGATGATCAAAGTCAAACAGTTAATACAAATGCAACAGCAGTATCAACAATTCGTCAGCGAAAACACCCCACCGAACTCTTTCAAGCAGAAAAAGTTATGAAGGAAGCCTTGTCTACGTTTAATGCAACTGTTAAAAGAAATACACCTCAACCAATTCCAAAAGAAGACGATGATTGTGACTTGTATGCAAAGCTTTTGGCTACAAAGTTGAGAAAATTACCGGAAGGAAAAAGATTAAGATTTATGCATGATATAGATGGCATGTATATTCTGAATCCTCATCACCAGTACCAACACCGTCACCACAGTCACAACATGCCAGTCAATTTATTCTATCACGCAACTCATCTTACGATCAATATCAACAGAGACCTGGAACCTCGTCATCCTCACATTCCGAGCCGATCATTCATTACTCACCAGTACCAACACCGTTACCATTACCACAGTCACAACATGCCAGTCAATTTATTCTATCACGCAACTCATCTCACGATCAATATCAACAGAGACCTGGAACCTCGTCATCCTCACATTCCGAGCCGATCATTTATAACTCACCAAATTCAAATATGAATATTCAGTCGAATGACGTCATTTACCCACCAGTTATTCACATTCCTGATTCAAACACTAGTGCAGAAATAGGTACTGACCTATGAAGGTTTAATTTTGCCAAATTCACTTATTCAGGAAAATAACAGGGCTGCATCTAATATCATCAATGACAGCATCTGCATATCCTTCTAGATCTACTGCCTCTTTGGTATACTTAAGACAAAAACTCTTAGTTTTATGCAAATATTTTAAAATTCTTTTGGCATAATCCCAGTGAACAATGGAATATGCATTGTTAAATTGACTTGGGTAACTAACTGAATAAGCAATGTCTGGCCTAGTAAGTACTGCAAGATACATCAAGTTACCTATTAACTTTTGATAAGGTAATTTACTATCAGACACATCAGCTTTTTCTACATTCAGTTTACATTCTATGGGTGTGTCTGCAGTTTTGCAATCATTGACATATTGAATTTACTTAACAATTGTTTAATATAATTCTGTTGATCAATACAAATAACACCATTTTTTCTAGTTATTATCATGCCAAGATACTGCTTTACATTTCCTAAATCTTTAATTTTAAATGTTGAGCATAATTTATTTTTTAAACATTCTGTTTCCTGTGTATTATTTGAAAAAATCAAAAAATCATCAACATACAATGCGACTATAGTTCTTAAATTATTATTAGTTACTTTAGAATACAAACATAGCTCTAATTTACTTCTGGAATATCCTAAATTACATAATGTTTCATCCACTCTTTGGTACCATGCTAAGGATGATTGTTTCAAGCCATAAATAGCCTTTTTTTAATTTTAACATCTTATGACCCTATCCTTTTACAGGAAAACCTTCAGGTAAAAACATAAAAATTTCTTCTTTTAAGTGACCATTTAGAAAAGCTGTTGTAACATCTAAATGTGTGATGCTAAAATCTAGTTGTTATTAGAGCAAACAAAAGTCTTAACGTGGAATGCCTAACCACCGGAGAAAAGGTTTCTTCATAGTCTACACCAGCTACCTGGGTAAAACCTTTCGCCACCAGTCTAGCACGATACCTCACATTATTGTCAATGTCCACTTTTTTTTTAATACCCACTTACAACCCACAGCACTTTTGTATTGGGGCCTGTCGACAAGAACCCACTCATCATTTTCACTAAATGAGTTTAACTCATCATGGACTGCCTGCATCCATTGTTCCTTCTCTGGACCACTCGTTGCATCATGATATGAAATATCAGGAACACCTTGATCACCAACACAAATGCTTCTGTAGCCGTATCTATCTGATTTTTTCTTGACTCGAGTACTTGGTTCTCTCAGAGGTTGGTCATTGTCAGGATCGAAGAACTCATCTGAAGAACTTTGATGCGAAGTAGTGTCGTCCGGTGTAAAGGAGCTGTCAAACTTCACCGTATCTTGTGACTGGTCAGAGTACTCATTGTCTGAGCTGTACTCCACCACTTCATCCGAGTTTTCTTCCTCTACTGGAACAGTAACATCTGGTTTCCTCTCAGTTTCCATTATGATGACATCTCTACGTTTCTTGTCTTCGGGTTATAAACTCGATATCCTTTGACATTCTCTGGAAATCTAACTAGAATGTGCTGCTCTGCTTTCTGGTCCCATTTCTTCCTCTTCTTTTTGGGTACAAGGACCATCACAGGACTGGACTGCCAAAGACACGTATTTGGCTTACATCCGGTTTCTTTCCATGCATGAAGAGAAGAGCAGATATTATATTGGAAAAACTAGACTTAAATAGTCAGACACAGGTTACTTTGGTTCTATTTACTATTGCAACAGTTGTTATTTTTTATAATTTGAACTGAAACTTATTTCTTAATTTCAGGAGAATAAAGATAATAATGCTCACACGGAAGCAATATGTAATGAAAAAAAGAATGATTGTGATTACCTGGTACGCTAACTTATTTATAATATTTATATAGAGAGTAGAAAGTTTAAATCTGATAAAGGAAGTATAAAACAATTTAAGTATATTCAATTGCTTTCAGAATGAAACCGGTAAAGAAAATATAATATCAAGTCCATCAACAGGTAGTCCATCAATAATAGAAAACACTCCTGACAGATCCATCCCATATGATTCTAGCACGATTCCTATTTACAATAAAATCACAAAAGAGGTAAGTTTACAAGCATTTTACGTATATAATTATGATAATAATGCATTAAATATTGTTTACAACTTATATGAACTCTCATTTTTAGGCACAAGCACTCAGGACACAGGAAAAAGACGCAGAAGAAATGATTCCTTTCAAGAGCACTTTACTGCCAGATGAAAAAGTAAGTCAAAAATGCGAAATGATTCGGGATTCATCGAGTAGTTCATCATCTACTTCAGATAGCGGGGCATTCCACGTGAAGCGGACAAGCAAAAAAAAGTGAGGTCGTGGATTTTGTTCATATTCTGGTCAATTACACTTATAGCAGACATACATATGTTCACACAATATTTTTTTCGTGTGATGCCTATTTGCTGAGTTATGGGCTTCTAAAGAATTGAAAATTTTTGAGAAGAGTCACTTTAGACCGTTGATATTGGTATTAGTGAATTTATTATTAAATTAAATTACATTGGTTTTGAATAGTAAAAAGGATGTTCTTTTTAACTTTTAAGTCGAATTTGTTTATTTTTTAATTTTTTGGTACAGAAAACCGGAATTAAACATTTCAAATCAGATTTTCAGAAACTTCGACATATTTTTTTTTTATTATTTTAACTTTAAATTAAAGCTTTAAGTTTATTATTATTTCACCAAAAAAAATTATAACATGATCGTCATTAGTTTCGGAGGTACATTAAATATGGTACCAAGCCGTCGCATGGAGCGCCATATAACTCAGCCAGTTTATGCCGAAAACATTCTAAAATTAAAAAAAAAGTTATAATAATAAATAAGAGGAACACAGTCACATACCCGCAGCCCTATTACGTAAGCTCACTGATAATCGTAATCGGCTTTAAATATTCCATAGTCTTTTGAAAGTTATACTATGACAATTTAACCATTGAAGCTGATTGCTTGATGCAGCACCCCCATTCCCATTTTGATGTAGACGCCCTAATGCGTTTTTATTAGCTCTCGTTTCAATCGTGTGTAATGTGGAAACTGCAATGGATTACAATACGCTGCAAGAAAACGCTAAGCGCTTGTATTTAGCTCTCGTTTCAAAATGTAGAAACTCCATTGGTTAACATGATATATTAACAAACCACCCTACTTGTAAAAAAAAATCTCAATTCGATCCTGAACTACATAGCCGATGTTGAGTCGGCTACCTTTTTTTGGAAGGGCAACTAAACGGCAGCGTCTAACTTTTTGAGATATTCTTTTTCAAATAGTTTTACTCTTATTAAAAATCGATCACTGTCACGTTTCCAAATGCCTCTCCGATCTTCTTCATGACCAGGAATATCATAATATGTACGTACTACATCACTGAATGTGACTTTCTTCTTTAGCAATGACATTATAATTACAAGGCGGGCTCTTTTCTTGATATCATAAATACATTTGTTATATAGACCTTGATGCGATTGAATATATACCTGCCTAAAGGTACTTATTAAAAATGAAACAAAAAAAATGTGATAAATAACTTTTATCTATACTAATAATATAAAGAGAAAAGTTTAGATTTTTTGTTTTTTTGTATGTTTGTAATGGATAAACTCAAAAACTACTGAACCGATCAAAAATTCTTTCACCATTACCAAGCTACATTATCCCTGAGTAACATAGGGTATTTTTTATTTTGAAAAAGTAATAAACTCCTTATGAAAATTACGATAGTTTGAAGCAAGGTGTAAAAACTTGTCAAAAATTTTGCTTTCTTCGTGTGCGCTACAAAAACTATTGATAGTACATAAACAAATATGATACATATTGAATGTCCTTATCAATTCACATAAGAAAGTCTGCAAGATGGTATATCTAAATATTATACATTAGGTCAAAATTCAAATTCAAATTCAAAAATCATTTATTTCAATAAAATCACAAGGATCACTTTGAAACGTCTTAGGAACTAGGTGAAGCTACGCCGATTCCACGCGACCAAGCCTAGAAGAATCAGGCAACAAACACGGCTTGGGGTCTACCTTTTTTTTTATGATCCTTTCCTTAATGCTATGTAGAGCTCCAGTGTGGTGCCAATCGAACAAGGTGAAGGCTCAAACAATAATAATAATTAAAAGTAGGTAGGTAGGTAGGTATAATAACAGTTTTTTGTTGAAATTTGTTAATTAAAACATGGTTTGGAACAAAAAGTTATTCTATCCATATCATGATGTTAGTACATAATCAAATAAACGAATTAGTAATTAAGGCTATATATTTAGGAGTGAATCACTTTTTGATCATTCAAATCGGTTGATTCGTTTTGAAGTTATGATGATTATAACAAAATGAAAATTGTCGCGATATTCCTATCATGCTGTTAAGAAACTCGAGCCCTCCAAACATGTGTGTATGTGTGTATGGGGACTCCCTTTCCCGCATTTAGACCCTCGGTTGGTCCGTTATGCGTAGGGAGTATGCCGGCTATATCTGTAGCTTACCTAGCTCCTAAAAGCACAGAAGCCTCCTGGTGTCTTCACAGGCTTAGAGAAGAGTCCGTGGGTTGCCGAGTATTCGTGTACTTTGCGCTATTACGCCCAAAGAATCAGCTGCCCACGTAGTCCTGGAATGCGCGGGCAGCTGATTCTTCTTTGGTAAGGCAGTCCCTGCGGAGCGGGCTAAGTGTTTGTTAAAGCGCCCTACTCACACATCTGCCGCAGGGGCAATCTAGGGTGTAGGAGTGGGGATGACCCTTAATTGCATCCTTAATTGTGATGTGTGTAGGCATGCAGGGGCAATTTGGAGGATTGGCCCTGCGGCAGGGCGGCAGGGGCGCGAGACCATCCTTGATCCCTAAGTCGTCCCTGCCGTCGCTGCGTGTGTAGCGCGATTGCATTGGGGCAATTTCTCAGTCAGTTTGTCAGTATCTGTCACACGGAGTGCACGTATACATAGCGTACAATCAAAATGGCGGCCGACAACGAACGCGAAGTTTGGACGCGAATTAGAAGTTTATCAAGACCGACTTCACATGTGGGATAAAAATCATAAACATTATTTTAACCGCGACATGAGGCAGCAAACATTCACACTAATGTTTGAAATTTTTGGGGAACTCAAAACCAACATGGAGCTGCCGGCTTTCAAAAAAAAATTTGAAAATATGCGGACATCCTTTTTTCGGGAGTTAAAAAAGGTACGTATTTTTAATTAAGTAATGATTATTCAAAATTAAGTTTTGAATTTATTTTTTTAGTAGGTATTTGTATTTCATTTCAATGTGTTATCTTTTTTAGGTTAATTCTTCAAAACAAACAGGATCTGGCAGCGATGATGTGTACAAACCATCTCTTTGGTATTACAATCTCTTTACTTTTATTGAAGAGACTACTGAACCATCTCGCACGGGAGTAGATACCATCTCTGGGTACATCACTTACACTGGTGATCTCTGGGTCTGTCACCGCATCCAGGAACAGAGGAGGAATTGGGTGGGGCCTTCCGTTTGTGTTTCCGAGCCCCTCTTGGCCAGTTCGTCTGCAGTGTCATTTCCTAGTTATCCGCTATGTCCCTTCATTCATTGTAGTGTAACGTGGTTTCTCCAGCCCTCCAAACATGCGTGTAGTTTATTGGCGCAATTTCACTCCGGCGCACGGAGAGGCAACGCACGTGCGTCAAGCTTTACTTTACAAGAAAATGTATGTAATTTTGTCCTTTGCGCTTAACACGCGTGGCTCGTTCAAATCTGGTGCTCACGTAGCGCGACGCTGTTAACGATATACACGATATGTACGCGGTACACGTAAATGTTTCAAAATGATGAAAAAAACGATTCAAAACTATGCTGCACTACAGTTGTACATATTTGTGAGTTAATATTCACGTATTCAGCAGTGTGCAGCAGTGGAAATGTAGACCGACGTGGGTCTACAAATTAACCCACGCAGCTAAAATGCGTCGCGTGCCCGTGCACAACATGCGCCGCGGTGGGTTTGCGCTCTAATATAGTCTAATTAAATATTTTTGCTTCTACATTATCTTTATTTGACACGTTCAATTCTTTTAGGAAAGAGTCGCCAATACGAGTGCCCTGCCGTCTACGTTCTGGGGTACCAGCTACTCCGCCTCCCAGAAAAGTCCAGGCATGGGAGAAGCGGAGCATACCTGGTATAAACCATTTAATAAATTTTGTATATTTTTTATATAGGTACGTAACTTTTTTAACCATTTTTTTTTGTCATGCTCAGGTTCTGTCACTCAGTTGGCAGAGGAAGAAGAGGCCACCCAGCCGTTGGTCCTATTCTCTCCAACCACATATATGGAGATGCACCCAGATGCCCAGATTGTGGATGGAGAGATAGAACTGATTGGTTTCACACCCAGTAAGTACATACTTACAGTAAAAACTATAATACTATCATCATCATCATGGCCAAGTGTTTCGTGTGATCGTAAAGTAAAAATAAATTGATTGAATCATAATGAGCCTGTATACGTCGACTACTGAACGCATCTGTCGCAACGAATAGCGATCCTGAGCCACCTCCATCCTGTTCATTTATAATTTTTAATGTTAAAACAATTATTTTCAACACAAATTATTTTTCAGCATCAAACCTGGATCAAGCTGTTACCGATACCACGCCAGAATACCTGGAGCCTGACATTTTTGACGGTAAGCCACGCCTAAACTTAACAGCCAACAAAAATTCTTGAGATTGTAATCATCATCATTAGATTACTACTCATGGCCAAGTGTTTCGTGTGATCGTAAAGTAAAAATAAATTGATTGAATCATAATGAGCCTGTATACGTCGACTACTGAACGCATCTGTCGCAACGAATAGCGATCCTGAGCCACCTCCATCCTGTTCATTTATAATTTTTAATGTTAAAACAATTATTTTCAACACAAATTATTTTTCAGCATCAAACCTGGATCAAGCTGTTACCGATACCACGCCAGAATACCTGGAGCCTGACATTTTTGACGGTAAGCCACGCCTAAACTTAACAGCCAACAAAAATTCTTGAGATTGTAATCATCATCATTAGATTACTACTAGTCCACTGCTGGAAATAGGTCTCCCCCAAGGTTCACCTCTGAATCCGGTCTTCAGTGATTGTAATTATATTATTATAATTATGATGATAATATTATTTAGATGAGGATGACGTGCTCGCCCTACCGAACAACGTCGCTCGGCAGCGACGTGGAGGAGCCGCAACCCGACAACGACAATGCCGCAACAGTGGGCCAGCGGTGCTCGATGGGGACAGCTGAAGAGGACCTCCCATCCAATTTAGCTGTCCTCTTGGACGAAATGGGAATGAGAGATGACATTTTGTTAAGGGAGGAGGCAGCATCATCTCACCCAGATTTACTCCACTTTGAATGGACCAATGATCCTGAGACCTTTCAAGGTCATCAGGAATCATTTACAGGGGACGCTGGCCCCACCTTCACCGTGGATGGGCAGTCTCCGTTAGATATTTTTATGCGCATATGGTACACGGACATTTTAAATGTCATAGTGCGGGAAACAAACCGTTATGGCCGTCAGCTATACGCGATGGCCAACAAACCATGGACTGACGTAGATTGTGCTGATGTGTGGATTTTCCTCACTTTGATAATGCTGCAAGGCATATTAATACTCTCAGTTGAACGGGAGTATTGGTATCCTTGCCTAGATATTCTCAAAGTGGGGAATTTCCACAAAATCATGCCTTATAAAAAATTTAAGATGTTGAAGAAGTGTCTTCACTTTGTCGATAATGACACCCTCCAGACGACGACAATGGAAAATAAAAAAATGCAAAAAATTTGGCCTATTGTTGAGCATTTAAACAATAAATTCAGCACGCTGTACCTGCCCGAGCAATACATTGCAATAGACGAGTCCCTTCTTTTGTGGAAGGGCCGTCTATCCTTTGTACAGCTAATATCAACAAAAGCTGCTCGGGTAGGAATTAAAAGTTACGAGCTATGTGAATCGCGTACTGGATATTTATGGAAGATGCTCCTTCACACAGGAAAAAGCGATAAGTCGCAGCCGGCTTACGAAACCGCTGCAGCTCATGATGAGCCCGAAGGGACTACATCGAAAATTGTCCATAACCTGGTAAGGCCTTTGCTTCACAAAGGCCATACTCTAGTTATGGACAATTTTTATAACTCGCCCTTGCTTTCAAGAACTTTGAAAGCAAAAAAAACGGATACAATGGGCACTTTGCGGCTCAAACGGGAATTTGTCCCAGATTCCCTTAGGTCCATCAACAAATCAAATATGCGCCAGGGTGAAGTCATCTACAGCCATACGGCAGACCTCACTATTACAGTGTGGCACGATTCAAACATCGTTGCCATGATATCCACTTACCACAAATCAGAAGTCGGCGGTAAAAAGAAGTATGGTGCGTACAAGTACAAACCACAAGCTGTATTAGACTACAACATGACCATGGGGGGCGTCGACAAGAAGGATCAGATGCTTCAGGCGTTCCCCATGGAGAGATTGCGCAACTTGGTTTGGTACAAGAAACTTTTCCGCCGACTTCTGAACGTATCTATATTTAACGCGTTCGTTATATATAATCACGGAAAAAACGGCAACCAGAAGCAGTTCAGAGTTGCTCTAATAAAAGAAATATTAGAAAAATTTAGGGCACCTGAACCACCAGTTCGACAAATTCAGGTCGAAAGGCACTTCCCTACCAAAGCAGCAACCAAACGATCACGATGCAAAATGTGCTCCTTGAAAAAAATACAGACGCGCACCGCGTACAAATGCGAGGGTTGCGACGTCCCGTTATGCATCCTTGGTTGCTTCAAGGAGTATCATTTAAAGTAGTATTTATATATATATATATGTTTATTCTGTTTATGTATAAGATTATATTTATTTACTGTAGTATCATTTAAAGTAGTATTTATATATATATGTTTATTCTGTTTATGTATAAGATTATATTTATTTACTAGCTGTGCCTATTATTTAATCCAGGGTATTCCTGGTACCAAATTTCACTCAAATCCGTCCAGCCGTTTGAGCGTGAAAGAGTAACAAACATACTTACACACACACAAACTTTCACCTTTATAATATTAGTAGGATAATACACATATTAACTGCTCTGGTTGCCGTTTTTGATAATGTCCATGTGGTGTACAATAAAGTATTTTCTATCTATCTATCTGTATGTCTGCTCATGACGCATATTTGATTTGTTGATGGCTGGACCGATAATGTCTATGTGGTGTACAATAAAGTATTTTCTATTTAGCTATGTCTGCTCGTGACGCATATTTGATTTGTTGATGGCTGGACCGATAATGTCCATGTGGTGTACAATAAAGTATTTTCTATCTATCTATCTGTCTGTCTGCTCGTGACGCATATTTGATTTGTTGATGGCTGGACCGATAATGTCCATGTGGTGTACAATAAAGTATTTTCTATCTATCTATCTGTCTGTCTGCTCGTGACGCATATTTGATTTGTTGATGGCTGGACCGATAATGTCTATGTGGTGTACAATAAAGTATTTTCTATTTAGCTATCTGTCTGCTCGTGACGCATATTTGATTTGTTGATGGTTGGACCGATAATGTCTATGTGGTGTACAATAAATTATTTTCTATAGGATCCCATATACGCATAAAAATATGTAGCGGAATTAGTACCTAATAGGAGTAAAATTAGTTTTAAGACTATATTGTAAGTTATCCTAGTTGTAGAGGATAGGGTGCGTGGAGTGGTGAGTATTCGTAGAAAATGATAAGAATTTTGGAGGTTTTAAAGAGAATCCAGTATTTGAGCACGCACGACAGTGTGATTGTATCGGGTGAACATAACCAACTGTTTTTGTGTCGTTCATGCCCAAACAGAGGGTATTTTGTATTTTATTAGATACTGTGAAGGTGAGTACAGACAACTTTATTTTTCTACCTACACTTTCTTACTATTTCTATATTTAAACTTAATCTATGGGTTTTCTGGTTTCAGGTTCGCGAGGTACGTCGTTTACATTCTCCACCCAGTGTCACTTCAGGGACACTTTTCTCCACAGGAAGTAGTGCCAAGCGAGCCACAGGCCGGGTTAATAATACTCCATGCTTGGTTTTAATTTCCACAGTGCGGATGCGCCCGTCAGCTCCGGGAAAGACTCTCTCCACGATACCTTTCGGCCAGGTGTTTCTGGGTAAATTTGGGTCTATCATTACGACTAAGTCCCCAGGTTTAAGGTTGCCTCCTTCTTCGTACCATTTTTGCCTGGGCAAAAGGTCAGGCAACACTTCTTTGACCCAGCGTTGCCAAAATAAGTCGGCGAGCCTCTGTGCTGTTCGCCACATCTTTTTAAGATACAGGTCTCCGTCATCAAATACTCCTGGTGTTGGTAAGCCCGAAGAAGAGCCAATTAAAAAATGATTCGGGGTCAGAGCTTCCATGTGGTTAGGGTCGACGCTCACGTGTGTCAATGGTCTGCTGTTTACCATGTTTTCGACCTCTGCTAGAAGGGTTACCAATCAAAATCAAAAAAATCAAAAATCAAAAAGCCAGCCAATACCAGGCCACTCCACGGTTCGCTGTCTCTTCCTTGATGAGGCTTTGATCCAGTTCTTGAAAGGATTTTTTCAGCTCAGTATCGGCGCCGCGTAGGTTGGTGCCGTTATCTGAGTACATTTGCTGTGGTCATCCTCGTCTTGATGCCATTCGTCTTAGAGACATTATGAAGGAGTCCGTTGTCAATGATGGCACCACTTCTATATGCACGGCCCGCACAGTCATACAGGTGAAAAGCACTCCATAGCGTCGCTTTCGACGTCGGCCAACTGTGATCTCCATCGGGCCGAATAAGTCTACTCCGCAGTGAGTGAAGGCGCGCTGATGATGAGCAAGTCGCGCTTCAGGTAAGTCCGCCATGCGCGGTACGGAAGGTGAAGCTCGTTTAATGCGGCATAACAAACATTGAGATGCGACAGTACGTACTGTGGGTCTTATGTTTAGCAGCCAGTACCGCTGTCGAAGTTCGTTTACCACCATTTCATTATTTCCATGCGCCGATTTTTCATGGTAGCTCTTTGTTATAAGCCTTGCAATCTGATGATGTCCATCTAATATTATGGGCCGTTGCATGTCCGAGCATACGTCAGTAGCAGCTTCGATTCGTCCACCAACTCGTAGAATATCCCACTCATCTAGGTATGGCGTCAACGTGCGCAATCGGCTATCAGGTTGTATCTTATTATTATTTTTTAATAAATGTATTTCCGTAGAAAAAGATTGCATCTGTGCGTAGCGAATTAATATCATTTCTGCGCGCTGTAATAATTCTGTATCTATTTCTTCTTTACAGGTTTTCTTGCATTTTTCTACGAACAAAAAAACGGTAGCAGTACATCTCAGGAGGCGAAGCCACGAAGAAAACTTCTCTGGATCCGGAACAGGTAAGCTATCGCGTTCAGTTGCGTATACATGATGTACCATGTACACTAGAAAGTGTATCTTCATTAATTTTTATTTTTTCTTTTTCATGTGCAGAAGTCGTCCAGGAGCTTTCCTTCTCATACAGGAAATTAGGCCCTTGAAACCATTCACAATCTTTGTGTAATTTATAATTTATATTTTTTGAAGCCACGTCGGCTATATTTCTGTCTGATGGTATGTAATGCCATTCATTTATTTTGCTCAATTCATCGATTTCACCAAGTCGATTCGCGACGAATGTTTTGTAATTTCTTGTATCATTTTTTATCCAGTGCAATACAGTCATTGAATCAGTCCAGAAATGCCTTTTGTTTGCTTTCAGTCTGTGCTCTTTTTGTATTATATCGGCAAGGCGGCATGCGAGTACAGCACCCTGTAGTTCAAGCCGCGGTATCGAGGTAGGTTTTATAGGTGCAACACGACTTTTACTAGCGATGAATGACACGCGTACTTTAGAATTATCTGTGTGTACGCGCCAGTAAGCTACGGCAGCATAGGCGGCTGGCGATGCGTCACAGAATATGTGCAACTCTGTTGTCTCGCTCGCACTCGAACTAATTCGCTTATCAGATGAGCTTTTTTCGTTTATCGAGTAATATTTTGAACGAAAATACCATCTTGGTATACGAATATCTTTTAGTTCGTGAAGTTCCGTTATCCAATCTTGAAATAATTTGAACTGTTTAGTAGATATTTTTTCGTCCCATTTAATTGTAGACTTCCAGGTATCTTGTATTATTATCTTCGCCTTTATCGTAAACGGTGACAATAGACCGTAAATGTCGAATATAGACATAACAATGCGTAGAAGTTCCCGTTTCGTAGGTTCTGCTGTGTGCAGTTTAATATTTTCTTTGGAATTTTTTGTAGTGATAGATTGAAGCCAAAACTGTCAGTTTTCGGGTACCATAATAATCCAAGGATACGTTCGCTTAGATTGTCGTCTTCTGTTTTGAAGTTTACTACAGCTTCACTCAGGGCTTCTTTAGGTATATTTTGGCATACTTGAGGCTCGTTGGACGTCCAGTTTCTTATCTCAAAGTCGCCTTGTTTATGTATGTAGGTGACATCTCTCATTGTTTTTAGGGCTGTGTCTGCACTATAAAAACAATCGATATAATCGTCCATATAGTGGCTTTTTATTATCGCTGTCACAGCTTCTGGCATCTCATTAGCAAATCGCTGTGCATTCAAATTTTTTACATGTTGAGCTATGAAAGGAGAGCAATTGGCGCCAAAAATTAATGACGTCATTTTATACTTTTGTATGGGTTCATTTTCGTTTGGATTATCTCGCCATAGGAATCGCAGGGCATTTTGATCGTCTTCTTTTATTTTTGTTCTAAGAAACATGTCTTTTATATCTCCCGTAAGTCCAATTGGTCGTTCTCGAAATCGTAGCATAATGCCAAGTAGGGATTGAAGTAAATCTGGACCTTGAAGTAAGTAGTCATTTAGGGAATTACCACCAGAAGTAGCAGCGGCATCAAAAACGAGACGCAGTTTTTTCTTATTCGGATTATCCACTCCAAAGTGCGGTAGGTACCATATCTTCGTAGCTCCATGGTCATTTTCATTAGGATCGATTTTACAGGCGTAATCATTGACGAACAAATGATTAATTCTTTCTTTGTATCTCGAGGCAAAACCTGGGTCGGCAGACATCTTCCTTTCTATTGTTTTCAATCGACGATAAGCATTGCAGAAGGAACTCGTCATATTGGCATTTTCATTTTTCCACGGTAGTCCAATTTCCCATTTTCCGTTTATTAACTTTGCAGAGTTTTCCACTATTTGTGTAGCTTTTAATTCATCTTTGTTTTGTCTTGGCTTGTGATGAACACCGATGCTTTCAAACGTAAAAGATTTTCGCACAAGTTCGTGTAATTGTTCGTCACTCTCTAGGTCCGTGTGTATCGCATCATTTTTGCAATAACAAGACTTGCATTCTGTAGCTTTTGTGCTTATGTTTGCGAGTGTGTGGTGTAGCGCCTCATCAGCTGTAATCTCGCAGGCGTCTGTGTGCGTGACCGCCAGTGGGGAGTAGTTGGCAGCGGCGCGGGCGCAGGCGTGGCGGGACTTGTAACTGGAAGCGTGGGCAGGGGGAGGCATCAGCTGTTCCCCTGTTATCATAGCACACTCCGATCTTGCACTTGAATGTTGTAGCTTCAAATCACATACACCGTGTACACACCAACCTAGCGGTGTGAGTGTGGCACAAGGTTCATTTTTGCTACGAATAATTGTTTTGATGGGTGCGATAAGATGGTAATTGTCCTGACCAATTAATATCGTAGGTCTCACATTTTCACTACACGAAATGTACTTGCCTAAGCGGTTCAGGTGTTCATAGTCATTTATTTTTATATTAGATAACTTTTGTAACGGTAAATTAAGTTCAGTTATTTTTCTTGCACTTAATTCGAAAGGTTCATTGTTTATGTTTGTAATTTTACACTTTATTTTTTCACTGTTACACATAAGTTCAGAATTCCACGCGCCACGAACACAGAGGGTTTGTTTTTGTCCATGTAAGTCGACCCGGTTAGCGATATCAGCTGATATAAGCGATACCGTTGCGCCGTCGTCCAAGAGTGCATGAGTAAGGAATACACCCTTCGGTCCGTGGATGTTCACGGGCACCACTTTCAGAAAGACGCACGAGCTCGTGCTGGTCGCCGCATGAGCTACAGTTTCTTTATTTTCAGAGCAGTTATCGTCCACTGTTTTATCACTGGTTAACATATTATTATTGTCACTGCTGGTAGGTTCGTTGTCACTCTTCGTACCGTTTACATTGGTTTTGAGTTTCCAGTGCAGGAAACGGTGAT
Organism: Hydriomena furcata; assembly: GCA_912999785.1. NCBI lineage: Eukaryota > Metazoa > Arthropoda > Insecta > Lepidoptera > Geometridae > Hydriomena > Hydriomena furcata. The sequence goes on from OU538821.1 coordinate 12,345,364, forward strand.
GAGGTAGGCTACACTCATCGACGGGGCAGGAAGCTGCAGAGCAGGTGTCGCGGCTATGAGAAGCTAGTAGGCATTTATGACACAGGTTGTTTACTCGTACGAAGCGCCATCGGTCTTTTGTCAACGCGCGTTTGAATCGTGCGCAGTCAGGTAGCTTGTGGTCACCGACCTTGCAGAATCTACAGCTGTTTGTGACGTCACGCTTTGTACTAATTAGAACTGAGTGCGATTTTCGTTCTTCGGGTTTTTTACGGTAGTCAGATTGACTATGTAGGTGAGTCAAACCTGCGGCTGATATTTTGGTAGCTTCGTTGTAAAGAAATTCAGCCAGTACTTCTAATTTTGCCTTATGTATGTTGCAGTTCATACTGTAGTAGTCAGCCCACTTATTGATGAGTGCACTTGGACACTTCGAGAGCACGGAGGACACCAATTCAGGACTTCTTAGATAATCAGTTTGTTTTATTGACTTTGCTGCTGCCACGAAATTCTTGATTTTGATTGAAAACGACACAATTTCCTGGTGGTAGTTTTGCGATAGTGGTGGTATTTTCTTGAGTTGATATGTAATTTTGTGTATTATTGTTTCAGGTCTGCCGTAGCGGAGTTCGAGTGCTTCAATGATGGTTTGCGGAGCCGTGGTCCCGATAAGAAGTGAAGAAACAGTTTCTTTTGCTTCTCCCTTTAAGGATTTGCGTAATCTCCACATATTTTCTGCATCACTGTACTTGCATATTTTTGTAGATTCATCGTAAGCTTGTTTGTAGGCCAGCCACTCGAGAGGATCTCCGTAGAACTGAGGTAAGTCTTTTGACGAAGCAAATCTTGTCATTAACTGTTTATTTTGCACGTTAGATTGGTAAATAGCACTAACTAGATTTTGCATATCGTCGTCGTTCGCGCGGCCGCCATCGCTGCCACGTGGGACGCTTCGTCGCCCGCCGTCATCGCGGTTAGCATCCGCCGCATTGCTTTTTGTATTTTCAGCAATACGACTTTCTTCGAGCCACTGTTGCACTCTTTCAGCTGAATTTACTTCCGTGGGTTGGTATTGGGAGCTTCGTCGGCTTTGAGATGACGCGCTTTCTAAGGCTGCAATTTCCGCGGCTAACTTTTGTTCCACTAACGACTTTTCTAGCTGGACATTCTTTTCGATAGCTTCCTTTTCGATTTCAGCCTTCTTTTGAGCGGCTTCAAACTGTAATTGTTTCTTTTTTGCTTCGAATGACTTAGATGAGTTGGAATATTTTTTGGAGGAAACGGGCTTCAAACTGTGGGCGTCTTTTTTCAAACAATCGCCTTCAGTTTTAGGTCTTGACAAGACACTAAACGCAGTTTCAAGTTTTCCTTTCTTCAGTATTTCCGACTGTACATCACGTGGTGGATCTTCTTTCATCATATTTTGCATGAGTTCTTCCCTTTTCCAAGCGCTACGCGTTTGCACCGTAGTTTCGTAATGGCGGCTGCGTCGCGGTGGCGTTTTAAACATTTAGGTGAATACAGCACAATGTTCCACGTAGAATCCGGTCGAAGAACCACCTTGTAGAGGATAGTGTCACGTATTTATTTCGCTATTATTTACGATTTAAGTTGTAGTGTGTATAACGGAACGTTTTTCTGCTTACTTGTATTGTAACCTATTTTCTAGAACTTTATACCGTATTGAACGCGCTTATCCTGAGAGAACGGAACGTTTTGTCGGATGCATAATGTTGCCGTCTCGGGAGATTGAAATTGCCAATATTGCCTTGGTAAGCTGACTTATTTTATTAAGGTGTTTCTTGTCGTTGGATTACTGTATTGTCTATAATATTGTCGGTCATTTTTATTCCTTTCTATGAGTATCGGTCGTTTTCCTAATTGTTATTGTTTCAGTGTAGTTTTGGGAAAATGATACTAGTCCATTACTCACTTTACCCGTTTTCGTGTTTTGTTGTGAAGAGTTGGCAAGTTGTTTACGCCAAAAGTATGGTCCCTGAGGACGACCATGTTGGATGTCTTTCACCTCTGGCGGGCAAGGCCGCCAGACGTGTTTATAACTTTTATTTTTGGTAAGTGTTAACGCTGGAGCGAATACTGCGATTGACCTGGTGTACTCCGGATCTTAACCTGTAGGGTTCATTGTCCAAACAGATCGCTGGTTGATGATCGAGACGTGGCGTCTCGTGGTTTGCAGCGTGTCGAAAGGCGTCGGCGTGTTCGAGAATTGTCCCCAGACGATCCTCCTCGTTATACAAGCCTCCTGAACTTACCAAGCAGGTATGTAAGCTTACATTCCAGTCCCTGAGAACTTTATTTTAACTTAAATTCTATATAACTTTAACTATAGCGTGCCTTCTTGTCATACACCGTTAGGGATTCCCAAAGCGAAACTACGCAGAATGTAGGTGAGAGTTTCTTGTTCGGGATTCCCAAAGCGAATCCACGTTGGACAGTTAGGTTACCCTAGGTCCTACCCTCATTGATTAGTTTTCTTTATGTGATTGTAACTGGGATTTTTCTCTAAATTCCAGGAGGTGTCTATACGGTGCTTATGAAGGCTGCTTGTGAAGGCTGCTTATGAAGGGTGTCTATACGGTGTGTTTATGCCGCATGTTTATGCCGCGTGTTTATGCAGCGTGTTTATGAAGAGTGTCTATGGAGATTTCTTTTTTCTACCCGTGGAGTTTTCCCGTGCATCCGGTGTTCCTGTAGCAAGCGGTCCCCGAAGGTGTTTCGTACCCCTACGCTGCGACAGTGACGACACTTGTGCGGCTACCCATCCTATCTTTTCTACCCCCGTTACGTTAGTGGAAACCTGGTTTATATATTGTATGAGCATAATCTGGTAGGTGCTACCAGCTACTTTATTTACATTAAATTACCTTGCTGTGCTATCCGCATTCGGACCTCTATACTAAGTTGTTAGGATAGTAAAGCCCGTATCTATATTCTAACAGTACCGTAGCTGTGTTCTACGGTTGGCGCCCAATTACTTCTACCCTTACCTAGTCTATAAGTAATACCTTACCTAGTTTTAAGTGTTAGATCTAAGACTCCCTGTATCAACAATTCATCTCAGGAACCTACAAACGTTATGTACCCCTACGCTCTAAGACTAGCTATGCCGAGTGATGTTGTGGTTGTTTATAAAGGTTAATAAATGAAAGGTACAGTCATTTTGATTTTATTTCATCATCATGCTATACCCCTCAGGGTGTTAGGTGACAATAGGGTGCGTGGAGTGGTGAGTATTCGTAGAAAATGATAAGAATTTTGGAGGTTTTAAAGAGAATCCAGTATTTGAGCACGCACGACAGTGTGATTGTATCGGGTGAACATAACCAACTGTTTTTGTGTCGTTCATGCCCAAACAGAGGGTATTTTGTATTTTATTAGGTACTGTGAAGGTGAGTACAGACAACTTTATTTTTCTACCTACACTTTCTTACTATTTCTATATTTAAACTTAATCTATGGGTTTTCTGGTTTCAGGTTCGCGAGGTACGTCGTTTACACTAGTGGTCCTACTGAATTGTTTTGAATTGAATTGAAAGTGCGCTAAGTTGTAAACAAAGTGCAAACATACATACCTAAATACGCTCGAAAAACATAAACCACCTTCTGACGCAGACGGGTAAAAAATGGCTCGTGCAACAAATAACTGCATGAAATTTATATAGGTTTTCACTATTTTTAGTGGGAGTTAAAATAAAACTTTCTCAAATAATTAATATTTCATTTTTATTAAAATTATAGGTACTACTACATACTTATACCTTACATATTCCTTTATATTATCAGAGGTACCTCTGATAATATATACATACTTTTCATTTCGGTCATTCCGGCCTGTCACCATTTGGTCCGGATTCCGGTTTCCGTTTGTTCCGGTTCGGTGTAAATTGACTTTCGTCGAAAATTTTGTAAGTGGTCTACTTGAAATGCTTAGAACTTTTTTGAATTACAACTAAAATTACTTTGTTTGGTATCATTGGAAAGCTATTTCTATGTAGATTAATTGTTACTAGATATAAATTTAGTCAAACAGATTTTGTTAAACAAAATATAGAAGAAACTGTAAAGTAATCTGCTAAGCCTACAGTACTTTGGTGTTTACTTTCCCCATATTTTGATGTATTCGTATATTTTAAGATAATTACAGTAATATCTTTGCTTCAGAGCTGAAATAAGCTTTCAGAAAATACTATTATTTTAACGATCCATGTTGGATAAGTATAAAAATAATAAGTTTAATGTCAGCGAGAAAAAACCGCGATACAAACAAATATTGTATTGGTTTTACAAGCTTGTAAATAAATAATTTTGTACAATGGACTGTTTTGTTTTGTTTTTTTCTGCTTCAGATTGAATATATTTACTGATATAAAACATCTGAAACATAATCTATCCCAACATTTTTAAATTAAAAATCATTGTATACCCAATGGTATACATTTTTAAGAATTTTTAGGAATATTTATGTTCTGTGCTATTTTTTTTCGTAATATGCCTTCACATCTATACATATTATTATGTTATTCTAAGCGCTAACTCAACCCCAACAAAAAACTCAAACACAAGTAGGGTCTTAATACAATGAGTTGCGTCAGAAATAGCTTTAGGTGCCAGATGGTAACCCGCGCGCCGTTCGCGGGTAATATCGGTCGACACGCGTTGTCTTTGGGAGAGCGCGGGCGCGCGGGGCTGGTACCGCAAGCGGCTAAAGGCACAAGTCAAGATTACTGATAAAAGAGTTGCGGGACAATATAATCGTGGCGACGAATGACCATCTTCACGGAGCCAGCAACGGGACAACTTGCGTATATTTCGCGAATACCTTATTCGAGCCATACCCATCCAAATTGATCACAATTAGAAATGTCTGTCGCCCAGCGAAGCGGGCACGGGACAGCTAGTTGCATATAATTTGATTTGATATCTATACACCAATTTCTTAAACATAAAACATTTTTTAGCGCACATATTGTGGAATGATAGATAGGCACGGTCCATACACAACATCACAATAATTTAGCCGTGACAGGATCAGGGATTCACATAGACTTATTCTTACCGCCTCACTTAAGTATGGTCTGATCTTATATAGTAACTTCAAACGGTAGAAACAGTAGCGCACACTCTCAGCGATGTGCTTTTCAAAATGCAAGTAGCTGTCCATAGTAAGCCCAAGGTTTTTAGCCTCATCCACACGCTCCACGGCCTCTCCATCAACCAAAATATGAATGGGGGCTAGCTAAAGTTCCTGCGCTTTCTGTCTAGAGCCAATAATCATATACTTCCGACTTTTTAGGATTAGTTACCAAGCAGTTATGTTTAGACCAGTTGCATATTTTATTCAAATCTGAATTAATCCTAGTGACCGCATCATTAAGGTTAGAAGGCAGGAATGAGAGGTACAGCTGCAGATCATCAGCATAGAGATGATACCTACAGTGAACAATTGTATGAATGATGTCAGCACAACAGAGGACAAAAAGTATTGGTCCCAAAATAGAACCCTGGGGGACACCCCTAGGTACTGACTGAAGAGAAGATTTAGATTTAGACCCATTTGGCATAGTTAGCTCCACAAACTGATGCCTGCGATCCAGGTAGCTGTGGAACCAACTAATAGTCCGAGAATCAAACCCATAAAAAGAAAGCTTGGAAAGAAGGAGATTAATGTTAATAGAGTCAAATGCACGTGAGTAGTCGAGTAGCACTAGGATGTTAACCATACCCTGATCCTGCGCACAAAGTAGATTGGCAACAACGTCAAGAAGAGCAGTTGTAGTACTGTGTCCCTTGCGGAACCCATACTGAACTTGTGGAAGGATGCTGTTGTCTTCAAGATACTTTGTGAGCTGCAGGCTTACTGCCTTTTCAAGTACCTTAGATAAACAGGGTAGCAATCTAATAGGTCTAAGATCTTGGCAGGAAGCAGGATTTAAAGTTTTCGGGATCGGTTATACCATAGCTACCTTCCAGCTCTCAGGAAATATACCACTATTAATGGAAGAATTGATTATTGAGGTGATTGCCTCCAAAGATTCTGGAAGGGTCATAAGGACCATATCTAGTGCGATTCCATCAACACCTTGTGCACCTGATTTGAGGCTGTGTATGATTGACAGCACTAAGTTTTCATTTACAGGGCTCAACGAGAAGGTCCCAGAATTGAATCTGTGGTGTTCATAGAAAGTAAGCTGTGAGATGGAGACATGATCTTCATCAGGGACATTAAGAAAGTGGAAGTTAATGAGATCTTGATTATCAAATTGTGGTGGAAGGTCTGTCAATCAAGAACAAGTGAACCGAGACAGAAAAGAAAACCGAGCAAACGGAGTCAACTACGAACAAACTTGACGAATGTGAAGCGTATGGTATTTTTTTGGCAAATAAATTAAGAGCTTATTCAAAGACAACAAAAATACATGTGCAACATTACATATCATCATTAATATGACTATGTTGGCATGAATACTAACAATTATTATTCACAAGGATACTCTACACAACCAATTGCAAGAGCCTCACCGATGCCACAGCAAAGCCCTGAAGCACATGCATCAAATACGTCCCATCAAACTGACTGTGGGTCACCTGCAAATACGTCCCATCAAACCGACTGTGGGTCACCAGCTATGAGTGAACAATTTCTATCAGAATTTGGCGATTTAATTAACTAAATAATTTGATATGTAATGAATACTTTTTATGATTTAATTAAAACAGTACATACCTTTACATATTATTTTAATGCTTCAATAAGGGCTTCGCTGACCTCTTTTACAATAAATCCTATTCGATGCTTTGATATCTTGAAAAGATATTGCAAACTAGTATAGGAATCTCCTGTTGCATAAAAACGAAGTGTTAGTGCTAATCGTTCCGTGACACTGATTGCTTTTCTATAATTCGTATCCTTTTTATGTACACTTGGTCCAATTAAATTCACGAGTTCTTCAAAATCCATCGGCGTCATGCGTACAAAGTTTTTATATTGTCCAGTAATCATTTGGTTTTTTAAAATTGCAATCACTGACAAACCACCACATACGTCTCTGTTTTTATATAAGTTTGATGTCCAGCAACGTTTTTTCTTCTTCTTAATTTGGATTAAACAATAATTAAGTAGAATTAAAGATGATGACCAACACGTCTTCGCTGTCAGCCATCTTGAGTGAACTAACGGCGAAAGCGGAGCACAGAGTTTTGACGAGCATGTTACGCCGTTTGTACTGACGCCGCGAATGGTCCATTACACCACGTAACGTTGGTCAGTACCTACCTTTATATGTATGATACTTATATAAGTGATAAACAGATACAATAATAAAGTATATAACATAATTGCAAAAAAGAAGTTTGATGTACTTTGACCCCACATAGCACAAAGTATAGGACATAATAGGGGATATCTTTTTACGGAGGACAGAACTCCACAGCAATCTTAATAATGAATGTAAATAAGACGGAGATCAGAACTCCATTATTTCAATACTAGCGACCCGCCCGGGCTTCGCACGGGTGCAATGCTGATACTAAATATACTACAGAATGTCTTTATATAAAACTTTTTTTTTTTCACAGCTTTTTTGTCATTAGACAATTATTGATGATTTATTTTTTCTCGAACGTTCGCGACCGGCCGAACTGCGCGTTTGACGCCTAGCTGTTAGGCCGGTCGCGAACGTTCGAGAATGTTCGTTTTACGAAGCTACTCGCTAGGTGACTCGCTAGCCTCTAGTTATTTCAATATGTAATAATAAATATTGTTTATTTTAACCAAACTTGTCACAATAGAACGGTGAGCAGATCTTTCTTACCCGAAGGAAGAACGAAGCAGTAAAAGATTACAAATATTTGGACGTCGAACACATTGACAGAAATAGGGGACATATTAGAACAATTATTGAAAAGTACTTAAAATTACAGGAGGGACAGTCAAACTGGGTTTGAACCAAAAACCCGCTGCAGGTCTAGCTCCGAAAGGATCGGGTATGGAGGCTTGCCATCAGCCTGTCGCGCGTATATTCGGCCACGTTTGGTCCAGGAGAACCGCCATTGAAGCCTGCGGCACTCCTCGCGGATCCGATGGAACAGCTGCCGGTTGGCGCGCGTCAGACGTTCGTTGAGGAAGATGCGCGGAGCGACGGCATCCGCGCATCCGGCGTCGGCGGCGGTCAGCGTGCGGCGCACAGGCGCTGCTTGCAGCAGTTGGTCGCGCAAATGTCGCCGTGCTAGACGAACTACCACGCGACGAGTGCGCTGCGCCTCACCCAAGGCCCCCGCCACCTGCGCCACGCCCGCCCGCTCCGCGAACACCACGTCGCGCTCCTCCAGTGGGACACCCAGCTTGGCCGCCAGCACGGTGACGGCGTGCATCACGCTCTCTCCGAGCTCCTCGGGCAGATGGCCGATCTCCAAGTCCGACAGTAGAGCGTCCTGGTCCCTGTCGTTTAGCTACTGCTGGAGCCGCACGACGGTGGACTGAAGATCGGCGACCGCGGTGGTCTGCGGTACGGATTCGGCGGCGACGGCGCGCTGCTGCTCGACGGCGACGAGTCGCTCCTCCAGCCCATCCATGCGCGTGGAGATGCCGGCAAGGGAAGCACGGAAATCCGACATTTCCAGCCGGATCTCCCTCAGTTCGGTATAGGTTCCGCACTTCCGATTTGAGGCCTCTCATCTCCGCTATGACCCCCGCCTGCATTTTGTGGACCTCGTTCAACAGCTCCTCTTGGAACGGCCTCAGATTCACCTCCATCCTCCATCTCGTTGAACTCCGCCGTGATGTTGTGGGCGGACCTTACGAACAAACATCAAAAAATGTGGTAACACTGAACTAATCTAGAATTATTAATTTGTTAAAACATTATCTTTGTACAGGATCGACAAACGGGATCAGGATAACGATATGAATATTCAGAAGCTGTGTAAATACAAAGGTTGATAAGAGTGAAGATGCATCCGTTACAGGTACAGTTACCACTAACATACCCTATATGTTCCAAATAGCGGATACATCGAAACCGATTAGCAGTTACCGGATTGCAATACAAGTCGACATTGTCAGGCTGTTGTACGAGGCCCGCAACTTCGTTCTATGCTATAATAGAGCGAAAATATACAAGGCATCATAAAGTTTGTCGTGTCTCGATTCTTACTATCCACTTCCAATAGAAGGCTAAAAATCTTCAGGCAATCTAGTATTCACAATGAAAAACTAGCTCGAACTCGCCGAAATCAGAAAAAGCAACCTTTGGTTTTCATTTAGACAAATGTATCATGCGATATAATAGATAGGGATTTAGGTAAGTATAGATCGATTTGTAATACAAAACCAAGAGGCCGTAGGCAGTACACCAGCTTCGACATTATATGCTCATCATGAGGAGGTAATGGCGATACAGCAAAGTATGCAAGCGCAGAAATTTATACTTTGTTTTCCAGGCAATATTGTTAGAAGTGTTGTTATTGTTGTTAATTTATTACATAATTCACAGGCTTGTGGCCAGATTAGACGGTCGTGAGTCATGACCGAGCTAGACATAGACTAAGATTAACATTTTTTAGTCTACGGTTGTAAGTTATGTAATCTGTGAACGGAAAAAGACAGTAAGACAGATACGCTATCGTGGTCTGTTTCCGGTTAGTTTTCAGTTGGAAATATGTACTAAAGCCGAGCAACCTTTGGTTTTCATTTAGACAAATGTATCATGCGATATAATAGATAGGGATTTAGGTAAGTATAGATCGATTTGTAATACAAAACCAAGAGGCCGTAGGCAGTACACCAGCTTCGACATTATATGCTCATCATGAGGAGGTAATGGCGATACAGCAAAGTATGCAAGCGCAGAAATTTATACTTTGTTTTCCAGGCAATATTGTTAGAAGTGTTGTTGTTGTTGTTAATTTATTACATAATTCACAGGCTTGTGGCCAGATTAGACGGTCGTGAGTCATGACCGAGCTAGACATAGACTAAGATTAACATTTTTTAGTCTACGGTTGTAAGTTATGTAATCTGTGAACGGAAAAAGACAGTAAGACAGATACGCTATCGTGGTCTGTTTCCGGTTAGTTTTCAGTTGGAAATATGTACTAAAGCCGAGTGCACGTCAGCGCTCATACAGTGGTTTATTTCTGTGTTAATATTGTATTGTATAATTACACACTACACTGTGTATTTGAATCAGTCCAGGATATTAATTTCATAATATATTCTTGCAGATAATTTCAATTATTGTGAAAGCTGTGGCTTCGAAACAAATAGGCAGATATAATAGACGAATAAACAAAGCTCGGGCATTTTCAAACTTTTTCCCGAAAAATAAAACTAGTTCGACAAACGGGATCACGATAAGAAAGAAGAATGTCATGATAAGTTCGTCACTGGACTGAAACCTGGTCCGATAAAATACCACCTCGGGTATAAAAATATTGCCCAGCATTCCTTCAAAAGCATCTTAGCTTTGGTACAGGATTTTGAATTTGGCGATTTGACTGATGAAAACAAAATCCAACTGTGGTTTTTAAAAATCCGTACTCGTTACTCTATAGAAAAGAGGTTTTAGAAGCAGCTCGGTCAAAAAATGAACTGCTGTCCGAGTGGGCAGCGCGGCTACAACAACTTTGTACAACAGAACACGTTATAGTTCAGCCTACAAAATAAGGCAGAGCTAAATAAGAAGAAAGTGGCTTCACTCAAACATTGAACCCACTTGTACCGCAATAAAAAGAATAGTGCAGAGACCGGCGTCCATTGTTAGATTGTTACCACTGCGTACGTGATATCACATATCATATTGCATGTTACGTACGTACGCGTACATTGCTAACGTACCTTACGAACAAACATCAAAAAATGTGGTAACACTGAACTAATCTAGAATTATTAATTTGTTAAAACATTATCTTTGTACAGGATCGACAAACGGGATCAGGATAACGATATGAATATTCAGAAGCTGTTGAAAATACAAAGGTTGATGAGAGTGAAAATGCATCCGTTACAGGTACAGTTACCACTAACATACCCTATATGTTCCAAATAGCGGATACATCGAAACCGATTAGCAGTTACCGGATTGCAATACAAGTCGACATTGTCAGGCTGTTGTACGAGGCCCGCAACTTCGTTCTATGCTATAATAGAGCGAAAATATACAAGGCATCATAAAGTTTGTCGTGTCTCGATTCTTACTATCCACTTCCAATAGAAGGCTAAAAATCTTCAGGCAATCTAGTATTCACAATGAAAAACTAGCTCGAACTCGCCGAAATCAGAAAAAGCAACCTTTGGTTTTCATTTAGACAAATGTATCATGCGATATAATAGATAGGGATTTAGGTAAGTACAGATCGATTTGTAATACAAAACCAAGAGGCCGTAGGCAGTACACCAGCTTCGACATTATATGCTCATCATGAGGAGGTAATGGCGATACAGCAAAGTATGCAAGCGCAGAAATTTATACTTTGTTTTCCAGGCAATATTGTTAGAAGTGTTGTTGTTGTTGTTAATTTATTACATAATTCACAGGCTTGTGGCCAGATTAGACGGTCGTGAGTCATGACCGAGCTAGACATAGACTAAGATTAACATTTTTTAGTCTACGGTTGTAAGTTATGTAATCTGTGAACGGAAAAAGACAGTAAGACAGATACGCTATCGTGGTCTGTTTCCGGTTAGTTTTCAGTTGGAAATATGTACTAAAGCCGAGTGCACGTCAGCGCTCATACAGTGGTTTATTTCTGTGTTAATATTGTATTGTATAATTACACACTACACTGTGTATTTGAATCAGTCCAGGATATTAATTTCATAATATATTCTTGCAGATAATTTCAATTATTGTGAAAGCTGTGGCTTCGAAACAAATAGGCAGATATAATAGACGAATAAACAAGGCTCGGGCATTTTCAAACTTTTTCCCGAAAAATAAAACTAGTTCGACAAACGGGATCACGATAAGAAAGAAGAATGTCATGATAAGTTCGTCACTGGACTGAAACCTGGTCCGATAAAATACCACCTCGGGTATAAAAATATTGCCCAGCATTCCTTCAAAAGCATCTTAGCTTTGGTACAGGATTTTGAATTTGGCGATTTGACTGATGAAAACAAAATCCAACTGTGGTTTTTAAAAATCCGTGCTCGTTACTCTATAGAAAAGAGGTTTTAGAAGCAGCTCGGTCAAAAAATGAACTGCTGTCCGAGTGGGCAGCGCGGCTACAACAACTTTGTACAACAGAACACGTTATAGTTCAGCCTACAAAATAAGGCAGAGCTAAATAAGAAGAAAGTGGCTTCACTCAAACATTGAACCCACTTGTACCGCAATAAAAAGAATAGTGCAGAGACCGGCGTCCATTGTTAGATTGTTACCACTGCGTACGTGATATCACATATCATATTGCATGTTACGTACGTACGCGTACATTGCTAACGTACCTTACGAACAAACATCAAAAAATGTGGTAACACTGAACTAATCTAGAATTATTAATTTGTTAAAACATTATCTTTGTACAGGATCGACAAACGGGATCAGGATAACGATATGAATATTCAGAAGCTGTTGAAAATACAAAGGTTGATGAGAGTGAAAATGCATCCGTTACAGGTACAGTTACCACTAACATACCCTATATGTTCCAAATAGCGGATACATCGAAACCGATTAGCAGTTACCGGATTGCAATACAAGTCGACATTGTCAGGCTGTTGTACGAGGCCCGCAACTTCGTTCTATGCTATAATAGAGCGAAAATATACAAGGCATCATAAAGTTTGTCGTGTCTCGATTCTTACTATCCACTTCCAATAGAAGGCTAAAAATCTTCAGGCAATCTAGTATTCACAATGAAAAACTAGCTCGAACTCGCCGAAATCAGAAAAAGCAACCTTTGGTTTTCATTTAGACAAATGTATCATGCGATATAATAGATAGGGATTTAGGTAAGTATAGATCGATTTGTAATACAAAACCAAGAGGCCGTAGGCAGTACACCAGCTTCGACATTATATGCTCATCATGAGGAGGTAATGGCGATACAGCAAAGTATGCAAGCGCAGAAATTTATACTTTGTTTTCCAGGCAATATTGTTAGAAGTGTTATTGTTGTTGTTAATTTATTACATAATTCACAGGCTTGTGGCCAGATTAGACGGTCGTGAGTCATGACCGAGCTAGACATAGACTAAGATTAACATTTTTTAGTCTACGGTTGTAAGTTATGTAATCTGTGAACGGAAAAAGACAGTAAGACAGATACGCTATCGTGGTCTGTTTCCGGTTAGTTTTCAGTTGGAAATATGTACTAAAGCCGAGTGCACGTCAGCGCTCATACAGTGGTTTATTTCTGTGTTAATATTGTATTGTATAATTACACACTACACTGTGTATTTGAATCAGTCCAGGATATTAATTTCATAATATATTCTTGCAGATAATTTCAATTATTGTGAAAGCTGTGGCTTCGAAACAAATAGGCAGATATAATAGACGAATAAACAAGGCTCGGGCATTTTCAAACTTTTTCCCGAAAAATAAAACTAGTTCGACAAACGGGATCACGATAAGAAAGAAGAATGTCATGATAAGTTCGTCACTGGACTGAAACCTGGTCCGATAAAATACCACCTCGGGTATAAAAATATTGCCCAGCATTCCTTCAAAAGCATCTTAGCTTTGGTACAGGATTTTGAATTTGGCGATTTGACTGATGAAAACAAAATCCAACTGTGGTTTTTAAAAATCCGTACTCGTTACTCTATAGAAAAGAGGTTTTAGAAGCAGCTCGGTCAAAAAATGAACTGCTGTCCGAGTGGGCAGCGCGGCTACAACAACTTTGTACAACAGAACACGTTATAGTTCAGCCTACAAAATAAGGCAGAGCTAAATAAGAAGAAAGTGGCTTCACTCAAACATTGAACCCACTTGTACCGCAATAAAAAGAATAGTGCAGAGACCGGCGTCCATTGTTAGATTGTTACCACTGCGTACGTGATATCACATATCATATTGCATGTTACGTACGTACGCGTACATTGCTAACGTACCTTACGAACAAACATCAAAAAATGTGGTAACACTGAACTAATCTAGAATTATTAATTTGTTAAAACATTATCTTTGTACAGGATCGACAAACGGGATCTGGATAACGATATGAATATTCAGAAGCTGTTGAAAATACAAAGGTTGATGAGAGTGAAAATGCATCCGTTACAGGTACAGTTACCACTAACATACCCTATATGTTCCAAATAGCGGATACATCGAAACCGATTAGCAGTTACCGGATTGCAATACAAGTCGACATTGTCAGGCTGTTGTACGAGGCCCGCAACTTCGTTCTATGCTATAATAGAGCGAAAATATACAAGGCATCATAAAGTTTGTCGTGTCTCGATTCTTACTATCCACTTCCAATAGAAGGCTAAAAATCTTCAGGCAATCTAGTATTCACAATGAAAAACTAGCTCGAACTCGCCGAAATCAGAAAAAGCAACCTTTGGTTTTCATTTAGACAAATGTATCATGCGATATAATAGATAGGGATTTAGGTAAGTATAGATCGATTTGTAATACAAAACCAAGAGGCCGTAGGCAGTACACCAGCTTCGACATTATATGCTCATCATGAGGAGGTAATGGCGATACAGCAAAGTATGCAAGCGCAGAAATTTATACTTTGTTTTCCAGGCAATATTGTTAGAAGTGTTGTTGTTGTTGTTAATTTATTACATAATTCACAGGCTTGTGGCCAGATTAGACGGTCGTGAGTCATGACCGAGCTAGACATAGACTAAGATTAACATTTTTTAGTCTACGGTTGTAAGTTATGTAATCTGTGAACGGAAAAAGACAGTAAGACAGATACGCTATCGTGGTCTGTTTCCGGTTAGTTTTCAGTTGGAAATATGTACTAAAGCCGAGTGCACGTCAGCGCTCATACAGTGGTTTATTTCTGTGTTAATATTGTATTGTATAATTACACACTACACTGTGTATTTGAATCAGTCCAGGATATTAATTTCATAATATATTCTTGCAGATAATTTCAATTATTGTGAAAGCTGTGGCTTCGAAACAAATAAGCAGATATAATAGACAAATAAACAAGGCTCGGGCATTTTCAAACTTTTTCCCGAAAAATAAAACTAGTTCGACAAACGGGATCACGATAAGAACGAAGAATGTCATGATAAGTTCGTCACTGGACTGAAACCTGGTCCGATAAAATACCACCTCGGGTATAAAAATATTGCCCAGCATTCCTTCAAAAGCATCTTAGCTTTGGTACAGGATTTTGAATTTGGCGATTTGACTGATGGAAACAAAATCCAACTGTGGTTTTTAAAAATCCGTACTCGTTACTCTATAGAAAAGAGGTTTTAGAAGCAGCTCGGTCAAAAAATGAACTGCTGTCCGAGTGGGCAGCGCGGCTACAACAACTTTGTACAACAGAACACGTTATAGTTCAGCCTACAAAATAAGGCAGAGCTAAATAAGAAGAAAGTGGCTTCACTCAAACATTGAACCCACTTGTACCGCAATAAAAAGAATAGTGCAGAGACCGGCGTCCATTGTTAGATTGTTACCACTGCGTACGTGATATCACATATCATATTGCATGTTACGTACGTACGCGTACATTGCTAACGTACCTTACGAACAAACATCAAAAAATGTGGTAACACTGAACTAATCTAGAATTATTAATTTGTTAAAACATTATCTTTGTACAGGATCGACAAACGGGATCAGGATAACGATATGAATATTCAGAAGCTGTTGAAAATACAAAGGTTGATGAGAGTGAAAATGCATCCGTTACAGGTACAGTTACCACTAACATACCCTATATGTTCCAAATAGCGGATACATCGAAACCGATTAGCAGTTACCGGATTGCAATACAAGTCGACATTGTCAGGCTGTTGTACGAGGCCCGCAACTTCGTTCTATGCTATAATAGAGCGAAAATATACAAGGCATCATAAAGTTTGTCGTGTCTCGATTCTTACTATCCACTTCCAATAGAAGGCTAAAAATCTTCAGGCAATCTAGTATTCACAATGAAAAACTAGCTCGAACTCGCCGAAATCAGAAAAAGCAACCTTTGGTTTTCATTTAGACAAATGTATCATGCGATATAATAGATAGGGATTTAGGTAAGTATAGATCGATTTGTAATACAAAACCAAGAGGCCGTAGGCAGTACACCAGCTTCGACATTATATGCTCATCATGAGGAGGTAATGGCGATACAGCAAAGTATGCAAGCGCAGAAATTTATACTTTGTTTTCCAGGCAATATTGTTAGAAGTGTTGTTGTTGTTGTTAATTTATTACATAATTCACAGGCTTGTGGCCAGATTAGACGGTCGTGAGTCATGACCGAGCTAGACATAGACTAAGATTAACATTTTTTAGTCTACGGTTGTAAGTTATGTAATCTGTGAACGGAAAAAGACAGTAAGACAGATACGCTATCGTGGTCTGTTTCCGGTTAGTTTTCAGTTGGAAATATGTACTAAAGCCGAGTGCACGTCAGCGCTCATACAGTGGTTTATTTCTGTGTTAATATTGTATTGTATAATTACACACTACACTGTGTATTTGAATCAGTCCAGGATATTAATTTCATAATATATTCTTGCAGATAATTTCAATTATTGTGAAAGCTGTGGCTTCGAAACAAATAAGCAGATATAATAGACAAATAAACAAGGCTCGGGCATTTTCAAACTTTTTCCCGAAAAATAAAACTAGTTCGACAAACGGGATCACGATAAGAACGAAGAATGTCATGATAAGTTCGTCACTGGACTGAAACCTGGTCCGATAAAATACCACCTCGGGTATAAAAATATTGCCCAGCATTCCTTCAAAAGCATCTTAGCTTTGGTACAGGATTTTGAATTTGGCGATTTGACTGATGAAAACAAAATCCAACTGTGGTTTTTAAAAATCCGTACTCGTTACTCTATAGAAAAGAGGTTTTAGAAGCAGCTCGGTCAAAAAATGAACTGCTGTCCGAGTGGGCAGCGCGGCTACAACAACTTTGTACAACAGAACACGTTATAGTTCAGCCTATAAAATAAGGCAGAGCTAAATAAGAAGAAAGTGGCTTCACTCAAACATTGAACCCACTTGTACCGCAATAAAAAGAAAAGTGCAGAGACCGGCGTCCATTGTTAGATTGTTACCACTGCGTACGTGATATCACATATCATATTGCATGTTACGTACGTACGTACGCGTACATTGCTAACGTACCTTACGAACAAACATCAAAAAATGTGGTAACACTGAACTAATCTAGAATTATTAATTTGTTAAAACATTATCTTTGTACAGGATCGACAAACGGGATCAGGATAACGATATGAATATTCAGAAGCTGTTGAAAATACAAAGGTTGATGAGAGTGAAAATGCATCCGTTACAGGTACAGTTACCACTAACATACCCTATATGTTCCAAATAGCGGATACATCGAAACCGATTAGCAGTTACCGGATTGCAATACAAGTCGACATTGTCAGGCTGTTGTACGAGGCCCGCAACTTCGTTCTATGCTATAATAGAGCGAAAATATACAAGGCATCATAAAGTTTGTCGTGTCTCGATTCTTACTATCCACTTCCAATAGAAGGCTAAAAATCTTCAGGCAATCTAGTATTCACAATGAAAAACTACCTCGAACTCGCCGAAATCAGAAAAAGCAACCTTTGGTTTTCATTTAGACAAATGTATCATGCGATATAATAGATAGGGATTTAGGTAAGTATAGATCGATTTGTAATACAAAACCAAGAGGCCGTAGGCAGTACACCAGCTTCGACATTATATGCTCATCATGAGGAGGTAATGGCGATACAGCAAAGTATGCAAGCGCAGAAATTTATACTTTGTTTTCCAGGCAATATTGTTAGAAGTGTTATTGTTGTTGTTAATTTATTACATAATTCACAGGCTTGTGGCCAGATTAGACGGTCGTGAGTCATGACCGAGCTAGACATAGACTAAGATTAACATTTTTTAGTCTACGGTTGTAAGTTATGTAATCTGTGAACGGAAAAAGACAGTAAGACAGATACGCTATCGTGGTCTGTTTCCGGTTAGTTTTCAGTTGGAAATATGTACTAAAGCCGAGTGCACGTCAGCGCTCATACAGTGGTTTATTTCTGTGTTAATATTGTATTGTATAATTACACACTACACTGTGTATTTGAATCAGTCCAGGATATTAATTTCATAATATATTCTTGCAGATAATTTCAATTATTGTGAAAGCTGTGGCTTCGAAACAAATAGGCAGATATAATAGACGAATAAACAAGGCTCGGGCATTTTCAAACTTTTTCCCGAAAAATAAAACTAGTTCGACAAACGGGATCACGATAAGAAAGAAGAATGTCATGATAAGTTCGTCACTGGACTGAAACCTGGTCCGATAAAATACCACCTCGGGTATAAAAATATTGCCCAGCATTCCTTCAAAAGCATCTTAGCTTTGGTACAGGATTTTGAATTTGGCGATTTGACTGATGAAAACAAAATCCAACTGTGGTTTTTAAAAATCCGTACTCGTTACTCTATAGAAAAGAGGTTTTAGAAGCAGCTCGGTCAAAAAATGAACTGCTGTCCGAGTGGGCAGCGCGGCTACAACAACTTTGTACAACAGAACACGTTATAGTTCAGCCTACAAAATAAGGCAGAGCTAAATAAGAAGAAAGTGGCTTCACTCAAACATTGAACCCACTTGTACCGCAATAAAAAGAATAGTGCAGAGACCGGCGTCCATTGTTAGATTGTTACCACTGCGTACGTGATATCACATATCATATTGCATGTTACGTACGTACGCGTACATTGCTAACGTACCTTACGAACAAACATCAAAAAATGTGGTAACACTGAACTAATCTAGAATTATTAATTTGTTAAAACATTATCTTTGTACAGGATCGACAAACGGGATCAGGATAACGATATGAATATTCAGAAGCTGTTGAAAATACAAAGGTTGATGAGAGTGAAAATGCATCCGTTACAGGTACAGTTACCACTAACATACCCTATATGTTCCAAATAGCGGATACATCGAAACCGATTAGCAGTTACCGGATTGCAATACAAGTCGACATTGTCAGGCTGTTGTACGAGGCCCGCAACTTCGTTCTATGCTATAATAGAGCGAAAATATACAAGGCATCATAAAGTTTGTCGTGTCTCGATTCTTACTATCCACTTCCAATAGAAGGCTAAAAATCTTCAGGCAATCTAGTATTCACAATGAAAAACTAGCTCGAACTCGCCGAAATCAGAAAAAGCAACCTTTGGTTTTCATTTAGACAAATGTATCATGCGATATAATAGATAGGGATTTAGGTAAGTATAGATCGATTTGTAATACAAAACCAAGAGGCCGTAGGCAGTACACCAGCTTCGACATTATATGCTCATCATGAGGAGGTAATGGCGATACAGCAAAGTATGCAAGCGCAGAAATTTATACTTTGTTTTCCAGGCAATATTGTTAGAAGTGTTGTTGTTGTTGTTAATTTATTACATAATTCACAGGCTTGTGGCCAGATTAGACGGTCGTGAGTCATGACCGAGCTAGACATAGACTAAGATTAACATTTTTTAGTCTACGGTTGTAAGTTATGTAATCTGTGAACGGAAAAAGACAGTAAGACAGATACGCTATCGTGGTCTGTTTCCGGTTAGTTTTCAGTTGGAAATATGTACTAAAGCCGAGTGCACGTCAGCGCTCATACAGTGGTTTATTTCTGTGTTAATATTGTATTGTATAATTACACACTACACTGTGTATTTGAATCAGTCCAGGATATTAATTTCATAATATATTCTTGCAGATAATTTCAATTATTGTGAAAGCTGTGGCTTCGAAACAAATAGGCAGATATAATAGACGAATAAACAAGGCTCGGGCATTTTCAAACTTTTTCCCGAAAAATAAAACTAGTTCGACAAACGGGATCACGATAAGAACGAAGAATGTCATGATAAGTTCGTCACTGGACTGAAACCTGGTCCGATAAAATACCACCTCGGGTATAAAAATGTTGCCCAGCATTCCTTCAAAAGCATCTTAGCTTTGGTACAGGATTTTGAATTTGGCGATTTGACTGATGAAAACAAAATCCAACTGTGGTTTTTAAAAATCCGTACTCGTTACTCTATAGAAAAGAGGTTTTAGAAGCAGCTCGGTCAAAAAATGAACTGCTGTCCGAGTGGGCAGCGCGGCTACAACAACTTTGTACAACAGAACACGTTATAGTTCAGCCTACAAAATAAGGCAGAGCTAAATAAGAAGAAAGTGGCTTCACTCAAACATTGAACCCACTTGTACCGCAATAAAAAGAATAGTGCAGAGACCGGCGTCCATTGTTAGATTGTTACCACTGCGTACGTGATATCACATATCATATTGCATGTTACGTACGTACGCGTACATTGCTAACGTACCTTACGAACAAACATCAAAAAATGTGGTAACACTGAACTAATCTAGAATTATTAATTTGTTAAAACATTATCTTTGTACAGGATCGACAAACGGGATCAGGATAACGATATGAATATTCAGAAGCTGTTGAAAATACAAAGGTTGATGAGAGTGAAAATGCATCCGTTACAGGTACAGTTACCACTAACATACCCTATATGTTCCAAATAGCGGATACATCGAAACCGATTAGCAGTTACCGGATTGCAATACAAGTCGACATTGTCAGGCTGTTGTACGAGGCCCGCAACTTCGTTCTATGCTATAATAGAGCGAAAATATACAAGGCATCATAAAGTTTGTCGTGTCTCGATTCTTACTATCCACTTCCAATAGAAGGCTAAAAATCTTCAGGCAATCTAGTATTCACAATGAAAAACTAGCTCGAACTCGCCGAAATCAGAAAAAGCAACCTTTGGTTTTCATTTAGACAAATGTATCATGCGATATAATAGATAGGGATTTAGGTAAGTATAGATCGATTTGTAATACAAAACCAAGAGGCCGTAGGCAGTACACCAGCTTCGACATTATATGCTCATCATGAGGAGGTAATGGCGATACAGCAAAGTATGCAAGCGCAGAAATTTATACTTTGTTTTCCAGGCAATATTGTTAGAAGTGTTGTTGTTGTTGTTAATTTATTACATAATTCACAGGCTTGTGGCCAGATTAGACGGTCGTGAGTCATGACCGAGCTAGACATAGACTAAGATTAACATTTTTTAGTCTACGGTTGTAAGTTATGTAATCTGTGAACGGAAAAAGACAGTAAGACAGATACGCTATCGTGGTCTGTTTCCGGTTAGTTTTCAGTTGGAAATATGTACTAAAGCCGAGTGCACGTCAGCGCTCATACAGTGGTTTATTTCTGTGTTAATATTGTATTGTATAATTACACACTACACTGTGTATTTGAATCAGTCCAGGATATTAATTTCATAATATATTCTTGCAGATAATTTCAATTATTGTGAAAGCTGTGGCTTCGAAACAAATAAGCAGATATAATAGACAAATAAACAAGGCTCGGGCATTTTCAAACTTTTTCCCGAAAAATAAAACTAGTTCGACAAACGGGATCACGATAAGAACGAAGAATGTCATGATAAGTTCGTCACTGGACTGAAACCTGGTCCGATAAAATACCACCTCGGGTATAAAAATATTGCCCAGCATTCCTTCAAAAGCATCTTAGCTTTGGTACAGGATTTTGAATTTGGCGATTTGACTGATGAAAACAAAATCCAACTGTGGTTTTTAAAAATCCGTACTCGTTACTCTATAGAAAAGAGGTTTTAGAAGCAGCTCGGTCAAAAAATGAACTGCTGTCCGAGTGGGCAGCGCGGCTACAACAACTTTGTACAACAGAACACGTTATAGTTCAGCCTATAAAATAAGGCAGAGCTAAATAAGAAGAAAGTGGCTTCACTCAAACATTGAACCCACTTGTACCGCAATAAAAAGAAAAGTGCAGAGACCGGCGTCCATTGTTAGATTGTTACCACTGCGTACGTGATATCACATATCATATTGCATGTTACGTACGTACGTACGCGTACATTGCTAACGTACCTTACGAACAAACATCAAAAAATGTGGTAACACTGAACTAATCTAGAATTATTAATTTGTTAAAACATTATCTTTGTACAGGATCGACAAACGGGATCAGGATAACGATATGAATATTCAGAAGCTGTTGAAAATACAAAGGTTGATGAGAGTGAAAATGCATCCGTTACAGGTACAGTTACCACTAACATACCCTATATGTTCCAAATAGCGGATACATCGAAACCGATTAGCAGTTACCGGATTGCAATACAAGTCGACATTGTCAGGCTGTTGTACGAGGCCCGCAACTTCGTTCTATGCTATAATAGAGCGAAAATATACAAGGCATCATAAAGTTTGTCGTGTCTCGATTCTTACTATCCACTTCCAATAGAAGGCTAAAAATCTTCAGGCAATCTAGTATTCACAATGAAAAACTACCTCGAACTCGCCGAAATCAGAAAAAGCAACCTTTGGTTTTCATTTAGACAAATGTATCATGCGATATAATAGATAGGGATTTAGGTAAGTATAGATCGATTTGTAATACAAAACCAAGAGGCCGTAGGCAGTACACCAGCTTCGACATTATATGCTCATCATGAGGAGGTAATGGCGATACAGCAAAGTATGCAAGCGCAGAAATTTATACTTTGTTTTCCAGGCAATATTGTTAGAAGTGTTATTGTTGTTGTTAATTTATTACATAATTCACAGGCTTGTGGCCAGATTAGACGGTCGTGAGTCATGACCGAGCTAGACATAGACTAAGATTAACATTTTTTAGTCTACGGTTGTAAGTTATGTAATCTGTGAACGGAAAAAGACAGTAAGACAGATACGCTATCGTGGTCTGTTTCCGGTTAGTTTTCAGTTGGAAATATGTACTAAAGCCGAGTGCACGTCAGCGCTCATACAGTGGTTTATTTCTGTGTTAATATTGTATTGTATAATTACACACTACACTGTGTATTTGAATCAGTCCAGGATATTAATTTCATAATATATTCTTGCAGATAATTTCAATTATTGTGAAAGCTGTGGCTTCGAAACAAATAGGCAGATATAATAGACGAATAAACAAGGCTCGGGCATTTTCAAACTTTTTCCCGAAAAATAAAACTAGTTCGACAAACGGGATCACGATAAGAAAGAAGAATGTCATGATAAGTTCGTCACTGGACTGAAACCTGGTCCGATAAAATACCACCTCGGGTATAAAAATATTGCCCAGCATTCCTTCAAAAGCATCTTAGCTTTGGTACAGGATTTTGAATTTGGCGATTTGACTGATGAAAACAAAATCCAACTGTGGTTTTTAAAAATCCGTACTCGTTACTCTATAGAAAAGAGGTTTTAGAAGCAGCTCGGTCAAAAAATGAACTGCTGTCCGAGTGGGCAGCGCGGCTACAACAACTTTGTACAACAGAACACGTTATAGTTCAGCCTACAAAATAAGGCAGAGCTAAATAAGAAGAAAGTGGCTTCACTCAAACATTGAACCCACTTGTACCGCAATAAAAAGAATAGTGCAGAGACCGGCGTCCATTGTTAGATTGTTACCACTGCGTACGTGATATCACATATCATATTGCATGTTACGTACGTACGCGTACATTGCTAACGTACCTTACGAACAAACATCAAAAAATGTGGTAACACTGAACTAATCTAGAATTATTAATTTGTTAAAACATTATCTTTGTACAGGATCGACAAACGGGATCAGGATAACGATATGAATATTCAGAAGCTGTTGAAAATACAAAGGTTGATGAGAGTGAAAATGCATCCGTTACAGGTACAGTTACCACTAACATACCCTATATGTTCCAAATAGCGGATACATCGAAACCGATTAGCAGTTACCGGATTGCAATACAAGTCGACATTGTCAGGCTGTTGTACGAGGCCCGCAACTTCGTTCTATGCTATAATAGAGCGAAAATATACAAGGCATCATAAAGTTTGTCGTGTCTCGATTCTTACTATCCACTTCCAATAGAAGGCTAAAAATCTTCAGGCAATCTAGTATTCACAATGAAAAACTAGCTCGAACTCGCCGAAATCAGAAAAAGCAACCTTTGGTTTTCATTTAGACAAATGTATCATGCGATATAATAGATAGGGATTTAGGTAAGTATAGATCGATTTGTAATACAAAACCAAGAGGCCGTAGGCAGTACACCAGCTTCGACATTATATGCTCATCATGAGGAGGTAATGGCGATACAGCAAAGTATGCAAGCGCAGAAATTTATACTTTGTTTTCCAGGCAATATTGTTAGAAGTGTTGTTGTTGTTGTTAATTTATTACATAATTCACAGGCTTGTGGCCAGATTAGACGGTCGTGAGTCATGACCGAGCTAGACATAGACTAAGATTAACATTTTTTAGTCTACGGTTGTAAGTTATGTAATCTGTGAACGGAAAAAGACAGTAAGACAGATACGCTATCGTGGTCTGTTTCCGGTTAGTTTTCAGTTGGAAATATGTACTAAAGCCGAGTGCACGTCAGCGCTCATACAGTGGTTTATTTCTGTGTTAATATTGTATTGTATAATTACACACTACACTGTGTATTTGAATCAGTCCAGGATATTAATTTCATAATATATTCTTGCAGATAATTTCAATTATTGTGAAAGCTGTGGCTTCGAAACAAATAGGCAGATATAATAGACGAATAAACAAGGCTCGGGCATTTTCAAACTTTTTCCCGAAAAATAAAACTAGTTCGACAAACGGGATCACGATAAGAACGAAGAATGTCATGATAAGTTCGTCACTGGACTGAAACCTGGTCCGATAAAATACCACCTCGGGTATAAAAATGTTGCCCAGCATTCCTTCAAAAGCATCTTAGCTTTGGTACAGGATTTTGAATTTGGCGATTTGACTGATGAAAACAAAATCCAACTGTGGTTTTTAAAAATCCGTACTCGTTACTCTATAGAAAAGAGGTTTTAGAAGCAGTTCGGTCAAAAAATGAACTGCTGTCCGAGTGGGCAGCGCGGCTACAACAACTTTGTACAACAGAACACGTTATAGTTCAGCCTACAAAATAAGGCAGAGCTAAATAAGAAGAAAGTGGCTTCACTCAAACATTGAACCCACTTGTACCGCAATAAAAAGAATAGTGCAGAGACCGGCGTCCATTGTTAGATTGTTACCACTGCGTACGTGATATCACATATCATATTGCATGTTACGTACGTACGCGTACATTGCTAACGTACCTTACGAACAAACATCAAAAAATGTGGTAACACTGAACTAATCTAGAATTATTAATTTGTTAAAACATTATCTTTGTACAGGATCGACAAACGGGATCAGGATAACGATATGAATATTCAGAAGCTGTTGAAAATACAAAGGTTGATGAGAGTGAAAATGCATCCGTTACAGGTACAGTTACCACTAACATACCCTATATGTTCCAAATAGCGGATACATCGAAACCGATTAGCAGTTACCGGATTGCAATACAAGTCGACATTGTCAGGCTGTTGTACGAGGCCCGCAACTTCGTTCTATGCTATAATAGAGCGAAAATATACAAGGCATCATAAAGTTTGTCGTGTCTCGATTCTTACTATCCACTTCCAATAGAAGGCTAAAAATCTTCAGGCAATCTAGTATTCACAATGAAAAACTAGCTCGAACTCGCCGAAATCAGAAAAAGCAACCTTTGGTTTTCATTTAGACAAATGTACCATGCGATATAATAGATAGGGATTTAGGTAAGTATAGATCGATTTGTAATACAAAACCAAGAGGCCGTAGGCAGTACACCAGCTTCGACATTATATGCTCATCATGAGGAGGTAATGGCGATACAGCAAAGTATGCAAGCGCAGAAATTTATACTTTGTTTTCCAGGCAATATTGTTAGAAGTGTTGTTGTTGTTGTTAATTTATTACATAATTCACAGGCTTGTGGCCAGATTAGACGGTCGTGAGTCATGACCGAGCTAGACATAGACTAAGATTAACATTTTTTAGTCTACGGTTGTAAGTTATGTAATCTGTGAACGGAAAAAGACAGTACGACAGATACGCTATCGTGGTCTGTTTCCGGTTAGTTTTCAGTTGGAAATATGTACTAAAGCCGAGTGCACGTCAGCGCTCATACAGTGGTTTATTTCTGTGTTAATATTGTATTGTATAATTACACACTACACTGTGTATTTGAATCAGTCCAGGATATTAATTTCATAATATATTCTTGCAGATAATTTCAATTATTGTGAAAGCTGTGGCTTCGAAACAAATAGGCAGATATAATAGACGAATAAACAAGGCTCGGGCATTTTCAAACTTTTTCCCGAAAAATAAAACTAGTTCGACAAACGGGATCACGATAAGAAAGAAGAATGTCATGATAAGTTCGTCACTGGACTGAAACCTGGTCCGATAAAATACCACCTCGGGTATAAAAATATTGCCCAGCATTCCTTCAAAAGCATCTTAGCTTTGGTACAGGATTTTGAATTTGGCGATTTGACTGATGAAAACAAAATCCAACTGTGGTTTTTAAAAATCCGTGCTCGTTACTCTATAGAAAAGAGGTTTTAGAAGCAGCTCGGTCAAAAAATGAACTGCTGTCCGAGTGGGCAGCGCGGCTACAACAACTTTGTACAACAGAACACGTTATAGTTCAGCCTACAAAATAAGGCAGAGGTAAATAAGAAGAAAGTGGCTTCACTCAAACATTGAACCCACTTGTACCGCAATAAAAAGAATAGTGCAGAGACCGGCGTCCATTGTTAGATTGTTACCACTGCGTACGTGATATCACATATCATATTGCATGTTACGTACGTACGCGTACATTGCTAACGTACCTTACGAACAAACATCAAAAAATGTGGTAACACTGAACTAATCTAGAATTATTAATTTGTTAAAACATTATCTTTGTACAGGATCGACAAACGGGATCAGGATAACGATATGAATATTCAGAAGCTGTTGAAAATACAAAGGTTGATGAGAGTGAAAATGCATCCGTTACAGGTACAGTTACCACTAACATACCCTATATGTTCCAAATAGCGGATACATCGAAACCGATTAGCAGTTACCGGATTGCAATACAAGTCGACATTGTCAGGCTGTTGTACGAGGCCCGCAACTTCGTTCTATGCTATAATAGAGCGAAAATATACAAGGCATCATAAAGTTTGTCGTGTCTCGATTCTTACTATCCACTTCCAATAGAAGGCTAAAAATCTTCAGGCAATCTAGTATTCACAATGAAAAACTACCTCGAACTCGCCGAAATCAGAAAAAGCAACCTTTGGTTTTCATTTAGACAAATGTATCATGCGATATAATAGATAGGGATTTAGGTAAGTATAGATCGATTTGTAATACAAAACCAAGAGGCCGTAGGCAGTACACCAGCTTCGACATTATATGCTCATCATGAGGAGGTAATGGCGATACAGCAAAGTATGCAAGCGCAGAAATTTATACTTTGTTTTCCAGGCAATATTGTTAGAAGTGTTATTGTTGTTGTTAATTTATTACATAATTCACAGGCTTGTGGCCAGATTAGACGGTCGTGAGTCATGACCGAGCTAGACATAGACTAAGATTAACATTTTTTAGTCTACGGTTGTAAGTTATGTAATCTGTGAACGGAAAAAGACAGTAAGACAGATACGCTATCGTGGTCTGTTTCCGGTTAGTTTTCAGTTGGAAATATGTACTAAAGCCGAGTGCACGTCAGCGCTCATACAGTGGTTTATTTCTGTGTTAATATTGTATTGTATAATTACACACTACACTGTGTATTTGAATCAGTCCAGGATATTAATTTCATAATATATTCTTGCAGATAATTTCAATTATTGTGAAAGCTGTGGCTTCGAAACAAATAGGCAGATATAATAGACGAATAAACAAGGCTCGGGCATTTTCAAACTTTTTCCCGAAAAATAAAACTAGTTCGACAAACGGGATCACGATAAGAAAGAAGAATGTCATGATAAGTTCGTCACTGGACTGAAACCTGGTCCGATAAAATACCACCTCGGGTATAAAAATATTGCCCAGCATTCCTTCAAAAGCATCTTAGCTTTGGTACAGGATTTTGAATTTGGCGATTTGACTGATGAAAACAAAATCCAACTGTGGTTTTTAAAAATCCGTACTCGTTACTCTATAGAAAAGAGGTTTTAGAAGCAGCTCGGTCAAAAAATGAACTGCTGTCCGAGTGGGCAGCGCGGCTACAACAACTTTGTACAACAGAACACGTTATAGTTCAGCCTACAAAATAAGGCAGAGCTAAATAAGAAGAAAGTGGCTTCACTCAAACATTGAACCCACTTGTACCGCAATAAAAAGAATAGTGCAGAGACCGGCGTCCATTGTTAGATTGTTACCACTGCGTACGTGATATCACATATCATATTGCATGTTACGTACGTACGTACGCGTACATTGCTAACGTACCTTACGAACAAACATCAAAAAATGTGGTAACACTGAACTAATCTAGAATTATTAATTTGTTAAAACATTATCTTTGTACAGGATCGACAAACGGGATCAGGATAACGATATGAATATTCAGAAGCTGTTGAAAATACAAAGGTTGATGAGAGTGAAAATGCATCCGTTACAGGTACAGTTACCACTAACATACCCTATATGTTCCAAATAGCGGATACATCGAAACCGATTAGCAGTTACCGGATTGCAATACAAGTCGACATTGTCAGGCTGTTGTACGAGGCCCGCAACTTCGTTCTATGCTATAATAGAGCGAAAATATACAAGGCATCATAAAGTTTGTCGTGTCTCGATTCTTACTATCCACTTCCAATAGAAGGCTAAAAATCTTCAGGCAATCTAGTATTCACAATGAAAAACTACCTCGAACTCGCCGAAATCAGAAAAAGCAACCTTTGGTTTTCATTTAGACAAATGTATCATGCGATATAATAGATAGGGATTTAGGTAAGTATAGATCGATTTGTAATACAAAACCAAGAGGCCGTAGGCAGTACACCAGCTTCGACATTATATGCTCATCATGAGGAGGTAATGGCGATACAGCAAAGTATGCAAGCGCAGAAATTTATACTTTGTTTTCCAGGCAATATTGTTAGAAGTGTTGTTGTTGTTGTTAATTTATTACATAATTCACAGGCTTGTGGCCAGATTAGACGGTCGTGAGTCATGACCGAGCTAGACATAGACTAAGATTAACATTTTTTAGTCTACGGTTGTAAGTTATGTAATCTGTGAACGGAAAAAGACAGTACGACAGATACGCTATCGTGGTCTGTTTCCGGTTAGTTTTCAGTTGGAAATATGTACTAAAGCCGAGTGCACGTCAGCGCTCATACAGTGGTTTATTTCTGTGTTAATATTGTATTGTATAATTACACACTACACTGTGTATTTGAATCAGTCCAGGATATTAATTTCATAATATATTCTTGCAGATAATTTCAATTATTGTGAAAGCTGTGGCTTCGAAACAAATAGGCAGATATAATAGACGAATAAACAAGGCTCGGGCATTTTCAAACTTTTTCCCGAAAAATAAAACTAGTTCGACAAACGGGATCACGATAAGAAAGAAGAATGTCATGATAAGTTCGTCACTGGACTGAAACCTGGTCCGATAAAATACCACCTCGGGTATAAAAATATTGCCCAGCATTCCTTCAAAAGCATCTTAGCTTTGGTACAGGATTTTGAATTTGGCGATTTGACTGATGAAAACAAAATCCAACTGTGGTTTTTAAAAATCCGTGCTCGTTACTCTTTAGAAAAGAGGTTTTAGAAGCAGCTCGGTCAAAAAATGAACTGCTGTCCGAGTGGGCAGCGCGGCTACAACAACTTTGTACAACAGAACACGTTATAGTTCAGCCTATAAAATAAGGCAGAGCTAAATAAGAAGAAAGTGGCTTCACTCAAACATTGAACCCACTTGTACCGCAATAAAAAGAATAGAGCAGAGACCGGCGTCCATTGTTAGATTGTTACCACTGCGTACGTGATATCACATATCATATTGCATGTTACGTACGTACGTACGCGTACATTGCTAACGTACCTTACGAACAAACATCAAAAAATGTGGTAACACTGAACTAATCTAGAATTATTAATTTGTTAAAACATTATCTTTGTACAGGATCGACAAACGGGATCAGGATAACGATATGAATATTCAGAAGCTGTTGAAAATACAAAGGTTGATGAGAGTGAAAATGCATCCGTTACAGGTACAGTTACCACTAACATACCCTATATGTTCCAAATAGCGAATACATCGAAACCGATTAGCAGTTACCGGATTGCAATACAAGTCGACATTGTCAGGCTGCAGTACGAGGCCCGCAACTTCGTTCTATGCTATAATAGAGCGAAAATATACAAGGCATCATAAAGTTTGTCGTGTCTCGATTCTTACTATCCACTTCCAATAGAAGGCTAAAAATCTTCAGGCAATCTAGTATTCACAATGAAAAACTAGCTCGAACTCGCCGAAATCAGAAAAAGCAACCTTTGGTTTTCATTTAGACAAATGTATCATGCGATATAATAGATAGGGATTTAGGTAAGTATAGATCGATTTGTAATACAAAACCAAGAGGCCGTAGGCAGTACACCAGCTTCGACATTATATGCTCATCATGAGGAGGTAATGGCGATACAGCAAAGTATGCAAGCGCAGAAATTTATACTTTGTTTTCCAGGCAATATTGTTAGAAGTGTTGTTGTTGTTGTTAATTTATTACATAATTCACAGGCTTGTGGCCAGATTAGACGGTCGTGAGTCATGACCAAGCTAGACATAGACTAAGATTAACATTTTTTAGTCTACGGTTGTAAGTTATGTAATCTGTGAACGGAAAAAGACAGTAAGACAGATACGCTATCGTTGTCTGTTTCCGGTTAGTTTTCAGTTGGAAATATGTAGTAAAGCCGAGTGCACGTCAGCGCTCATACAGTGGTTTATTTCTGTGTTAATATTGTATTGTATAATTACACACTACTCTGTGTATTTGAATCAGTCCAGGATATTCGCGAGGGGAATCGGCATGTCGCAGTGATATGCTGCGACCTATCGAAGGCGTTTGACGTGGCGGACCACAGCATCCTCGCCCTCAAGCTTCGCCACTATGGCATAGATGGACCATCCCATTCTCTCTTGACTGACATGCTTAAGGATCGAACCCAAGTAGTACAGGGAGGCGGTATGAAGTCTGATCCTATGAAATCAAGAATAGGGGTGGCTCAGGGGTCCTCAGTTTCGAACATACTGTTCTCTGTGATGCTCAATGACTTACCTGAAGCCGTTACAGAAGCTGAGATATTTATGTACGCTGACGATGTCGCTGCGGTAGTCACTGCAGCATCGATCGATCAGTTGGAAGAAAATCTCAACAGCACGGCAGCACAGTTGGCGGAGTGGTTTAGAGTGAATGGCCTTGCTCTGAATTTAGGCAAGACACACTTCATCCACTTCCGACTAACGAGCCGCAAAGTGAGATCACTTATTGTGACGGTTGATGGTGAGCCAATTGAGCGGGTAGACTCTACGACCTTCCTCGGGCTACAGATAGATAGGGGACTGCAGTGGTCCGACCACATCCATACGTTGTGTGGTAGGTTGGGCAATGCGTGCTACGCGTTAGGTCGACTTGCGTGGGTTGTGTCTGCAGATGTGGTACGTGCGTGCTACTTTGCTACCGTACATTCGCTGCTGCAGTACGGCACCGAACTTTGGGCACGTGCTGCCGACTGGAAACGCGTGTTCAGATTGCAGAAAAAGGCCGTACGAGCAATTGTACGTATCCGTAGCGATGTTACTGTTAGGCCGTATTTCAGTCAGTTAGGAATCCTCACGCTGCCCTGTATCGCAATCTATCAAGTGGCCACATACGTGAGAACAAACCTAGACTCATATGTGTTACACAGCCAGGTACACGAGCACAACACGCGCAACCGTCACAATATCAGACCGATATCTCGGAGGCTAGCGAAATCATCGAAGTTGACTCACGTCATGGGCCCTGCTGTATACAATAAACTGCCAAAGAATATTACCGAGGCCAATACATTATTATGCTTCAAAATAAAACTTAAACGCTGGCTCGTTGACCAATCTTTCTATTCATATGACGAATTTGTAGATTGAGTTGTTAAATGATTCAAATTATTATGTATTTCAAATTATTCAAAATGTCAATCTTTATTATAGAATTATGTATTTAATGCAATTCCCATTCTTATTATTACTACAACTATTAGTAGTATAATAATAATAATAATAATAATAAAACCTTTTATTAATCCATTGAATAATCTATAAACTAAACTTATTACTAAACATGCTTTAGCTATAATATGGCAATATGTTTTTATTTTTTTTGTTTAATTAGTATTGATTGATAAATTTTCTTTATTATGAGCCATATGCTTGTTTAAATAATATTATATAATAATTTAGTACAATATTCATGCATATTAGTTTTTATTTTTTCTTAACATTGTAATTTAGCCATTACTTATTTATTAACTAATATTTTATTTTGTTTACTATGTTATTATTTATTTTGTACAGTAAATTTATGTTATCTTTGATTGTATTTTATTTTTTTTGATTATATTCTAAGTAGATATTAGATAGGTTATATAGTATATTTATTCATTTATTGTTATTCAAGGATCTCTGTCCGAGTAAAGGCCTCCTCCAGATTGTGCCATGCTTCCCTGTCTGTAGCCGTATTTATCCAGTCCATTCCTGCAGTTCTTTTTATTTCGTCTTCCCACCTTTCTAGTGGTCTCCCCCTTTGTCGTTTACCGGCTGGGCCGCGCCAATTTGTTATTATTCTCGTCCATTTCTTATTACTCATTCTGGCTACTATTACTACTATTAGTAGTATCTTATAGTAACTACAATTAGCATGTAGTACCTGTAGGAAGTACTTACTTAGTATGTAAGTAATAAAACTGTTATTTTATGACGTGTAAAGGTGTTTACCAATAAACGACTATTATTGACTATTATTGACTATTATTATTGACAGGATCGACAAACGGGATCAGGATAACGATATGAATATTCAGAAGCTGTTGAAAATACAAAGGTTGATGAGAGTGAAGATGCATCCGTTACAGGTACAGTTACCACTAACATACCCTATAGTATGTAGTACCTGTAGGAAGTACTTACTTAGTATGTAAGTAATAAAACTGTTATTTTATGACGTGTAAAGGTGTTTACCAATAAACGACTATTATTGACTATTATTGACTATTATTATTGACAGGATCGACAAACGGGATCAGGATAACGATATGAATATTCAGAAGCTGTTGAAAATACAAAGGTTGATGAGAGTGAAGATGCATCCGTTACAGGTACAGTTACCACTAACATACCCTATAGTATGTAGTACCTGTAGGAAGTACTTACTTAGTATGTAAGTAATAAAACTGTTATTTTATGACGTGTAAAGGTGTTTACCAATAAACGACTATTATTGACTATTATTGACTATTATTATTGACAGGATCGACAAACGGGATCAGGATAACGATATGAATATTCAGAAGCTGTTGAAAATACAAAGGTTGATGAGAGTGAAGATGCATCCGTTACAGGTACAGTTACCACTAACATACCCTATATGTTCCAAATAGCGGATACATCGAAACCGATTAGCAGTTACCGGATTGCAATACAAGTCGACATTGTCGGGCTGTTGTACGAGGCCCGCAACTTCGTTCTATGCTATAATAGAGCGAAAATATACAAGGCATCATAAAGTTTGTCGTGTCTCTTGTTATTAATTTATTACAGAATTCACAGGCTTGTGGTCAGATTAGACGGTCGTGAGTCATGACCGAGCTAGACATAGACTAAGATTAACATTTTTTAGTCTACGGTTGTAAGTTATGTAATCTGTGAACGGAAAAAGACAGTAAGACAGATACGCTATCGTGGTCTGTTTCCGGTTAGTTTTCAGTTGGAAATATGTACTAAAGCCGAGTGCACGTCAGCGCTCATACAGTGGTTTATTTCTGTGTTAATATTGTATTGTATAATTACACACTACACTGTGTAATTGAATCAGTCCAGGATATTAATTTCATAATATATTCTTGCAGATAATTTCAATTATTGTGAAAGCTGTGGCTTCGAAACAAATAGGCAGATATAATAGACGAATAAACAAGGCTCGGGCATTTTCAAACTTTTTCCCGAAAAATAAAACTGGTTCGACAAACGGGATCAGGATAAGAAAGAAGAATGTATGTCAAAATGGAGACTGAGAGGCGTTTCTGTGTTTATCTAAGTGTTTAAATCATAATTAAAACTTAGTGTCTGTTTACGATATAAGTTTGTGTTGAGAGTGATTTAATTCGTCAAAATTCGTCAAATCACGAGAGTCTAGCAGAGTGGACAGCAAGGCTATTAGAGTTAGATGATTACTGCGCTTTATTTGCTCTATTCGGAGAAGCACAGAGTCATATTTTAGTCCGGGATAAGTTCGTCACTGGACTGAAACCTGATACGATAAACGACCACCTCGGGTATAAAAATATTGCCCAGCATACTTCAAAAGCATCTTAGCTTTGGTACAGGTCTTTGAAATAGGCGATATGACTGATGATAACACACATCCAGCTATGGTTTTCAAAAAGCCGAGGTTTTAGAGGCAGAGAGGAGAACGATGAGCATATCTTATTACGGAGGACAGAACTCCACAGCAATCTTAATAATGAATGTAAATCAGTCAAAGATCAGGTCTCCATTATTTCAATTTGTAAAAATAAATACATTGTATATTTTAACCAAACTTCTCACAATAAAACGGCGAGCATATCTTTTTACGGAGGACAGAACTCCACAGCAATCTTAATAATGAATGTAAATAAGTCGAAGATCAGGTCTCCATTATTTCAATATGTTGTAATAAACATGTTGTTGATTTTAACCAAACTTCTCACAAAAGAACGGTGAACATATATTTTAACGGAGGACAAAACTCCACAGCAATCTTAATAATGAATGTAAATAAGTCGGAGATCAGAACTCCATTATTTCAATATATGTAATAATAAATATTGTTTATTTTAACCAAACTTCTCACAATAGAACGGTGAGCAGATCTTTCTTACCCGAAGGAAGAACGAAGCAGTAAAAGATTACAAATATTTGGACGTCGACATCAAAAGTTCTAGTTGTCCTTTATTTCATAATCATTTTCTTCTCTATTTCCCACTTAATGTGGGGTCAGCACAACATGTTGCGAAGAGAATTTGGCTAATGTTCTACAACCAGCTGCCTGCCTGACGTCAACCCTCTTTGGAAATACTTGTAGATGAACTTCTTCGTTGTCGGCGGCTGGCGCTGGACATGGAGATGCTGACATGCCTGGACGCGCACTTTCGATTTCGACGGTCGTCCTCCTCGCGTATATTTTTGCAGCGACTGAGACGAGTGCTCTTTGCTCAACGCGCAGGTAGAGTGTCTAAGGTTTTGCGTTGTTTATTTCATTGTATGAAAAAGGATTTTGTGAAGCGGGCTATCATCACAGGATTAAAGCAGGCCCTTGGATCATTACAGGAATAAAAGGTAAGGATTACAAGTTGGAATTGTACGGTCGTTATTTTCATTTTCTCTTCATTGCACCTTTCACAAATAACATAACAAAAAATGTCGCATCCGACGAAGAAAAACAAAGCATAGTTACATAGTTCGAGACCAAGATTAATAACCAAAATGAACAGCAAGAGCAAATCATGAAATACAAACCCGATATACAGTCGTGTAAAACCTTTTTACATTAGTATACGTATACATCTCTATTCGGAAAAGCACAGAGTCATATTTTAGTCCGGGATAAGTTCGTCACTGGACTGAAACCTGATCCGATAAACGACCACCTCGGGTATAAAAATATTGCCCAGCATACTTCAAAAGCATCTTAGCTTTGGTACAGGTCTTTCAAATAGGCGATATGACTGATGATAACACACATCCAGCTATGGTTTTCAAAAAGCCGAGGTTTTAGAGGCAGAGAGGAGAACGATGAGCATATCTTATTACGGAGGACAGAACTCCACAGCAATCTTAATAATGAATGTAAATCAGTCAAAGATCAGGTCTCCATTATTTCAATTTGTA
Source organism: Hydriomena furcata (assembly GCA_912999785.1). NCBI lineage: Eukaryota > Metazoa > Arthropoda > Insecta > Lepidoptera > Geometridae > Hydriomena > Hydriomena furcata. The sequence goes on from OU538821.1 coordinate 12,381,636, forward strand.
AAAATAAATACATTGTATATTTTAACCAAACTTCTCACAATAAAACGGCAAGCATATCTTTTTACGGAGGACAGAACTCCACAGCAATCTTAATAATGAATGTAAATAAGTCGAAGATCAGGTCTCCATTATTTCAATATGTTGTAATAAACATGTTATTGATTTTAACCAAACTTCTCACAAAAGAACGGTGAACATATATTTTAACGGAGGACAGAACTCCACAGCAATCTTAATAATGAATGTAAATAAGTCGGAGATCAGAACTCCATTATTTCAATATATGTAATAATAAATATTGTTTATTTTAACCAAACTTCTCACAATAGAACGGTGAGCAGATCTTTCTTACCCGAAGGAAGAACGAAGCAGTAAAAGATTACAAATATTTGGACGTCGACATCAAAAGTTCTAGTTGTCCTTTATTTCATAATCATTTTCTTCTCTATTTCCCACTTAATGTGGGGTCAGCACATGTTGCGAAGAGAATTTGGCTAATGTTCTACAACCAGCTGCCTGCCTGACGTCAACCCTCTTTGGAAATACTTGTAGATGAACTTCTTCGTTGTCGGCGGCTGGCGCTGGACATGGAGATGCTGACATGCCTGGACGCGCACTTTCGATTTCGACGGTCGTCCTCCTCGCGTATATTTTTGCAGCGACTGAGACGAGTGCTCGTTGCTCAACGCGCAGGTAGAGTGTCTAAGGTTTTGCGTTGTTTATTTCATTGTATGAAAAAGGATTTTGTGAAGCGGGCTATCATCACAGGATTAAAGCAGGCCCTTGGATCATTACAGGAATAAAAGGTAAGGATTACAAGTTGGAATTGTACGGTCGTTATTTTCATTTTCTCTTCATTGCACCTTTCACAAATAACATAACAAAAAATGTCGCATCCGACGAAGAAAAACAAAGCATAGTTACATAGTTCGAGACCAAGATTAATAACCAAAATGAACAGCAAGAGCAAATCATGAAATACAAACCCGATATACAGTCGTGTAAAACCTTTTTACATTAGTATACGTATACATCTCTATTCGGAAAAGCACAGAGTCATATTTTAGTCCGGGATAAGTTCGTCACTGGACTGAAACCTGATCCGATAAACGACCACCTCGGGTATAAAAATATTGCCCAGCATACTTCAAAAGCATCTTAGCTTTGGTACAGGTCTTTGAAATAGGCGATATGACTGATGATAACACACATCCAGCTATGGTTTTCAAAAAGCCGAGGTTTTAGAGGCAGAGAAGAGAACGATGAGCATATCTTATTACGGAGGACAGAACTCCACAGCAATCTTAATAATGAATGTAAATCAGTCAAAGATCAGGTCTCCATTATTTCAATTTGTAAAAATAAATACATTGTATATTTTAACCAAACTTCTCACAATAAAACGGCGAGCATATCTTTTTACGGAGGACAGAACTCCACAGCAATCTTAATAATGAATGTAAATAAGTCGAAGATCAGGTCTCCATTATTTCAATATGTTGTAATAAACATGTTGTTGATTTTAACCAAACTTCTCACAAAAGAACGGTGAACATATATTTTAACGGAGGACAAAACTCCACAGCAATCTTAATAATGAATGTAAATAAGTCGGAGATCAGAACTCCATTATTTCAATATATGTAATAATAAATATTGTTTATTTTAACCAAACTTCTCACAATAGAACGGTGAGCAGATCTTTCTTACCCGAAGGAAGAACGAAGCAGTAAAAGATTACAAATATTTGGACGTCGACATCAAAAGTTCTAGTTGTCCTTTATTTCATAATCATTTTCTTCTCTATTTCCCACTTAATGTGGGGTCAGCACAACATGTTGCGAAGAGAATTTGGCTAATGTTCTACAACCAGCTGCCTGCCTGACGTCAACCCTCTCTTGAAATACTTGTAGATGAACTTCTTCGTTGTCGGCGGCTGGCGCTGGACATGGAGATGCTGACATGCCTGGACGCGCACTTTCGATTTCGACGGTCGTCCTCCTCGCGTATATTTTTGCAGCGACTGAGACGAGTGCTCGTTGCTCAACGCGCAGGTAGAGTGTCTAAGGTTTTGCGTTGTTTATTTCATTGTATGAAAAAGGATTTTGTGAAGCGGGCTATCATCACAGGATTAAAGCAGGCCCTTGGATCATTACAGGAATAAAAGGTAAGGATTACAAGTTGGAATTGTACGGTCGTTATTTTCATTTTCTCTTCATTGCACCTTTCACAAATAACATAACAAAAAATGTCGCATCCGACGAAGAAAAACAAAGCATAGTTACATAGTTCGAGACCAAGATTAATAACCAAAATGAACAGCAAGAGCAAATCATGAAATACAAACCCGATATACAGTCGTGTAAAACCTTTTTACATTAGTATACGTATACGTCTCTATTCGGAAAAGCACAGAGTCATATTTTAGTCCGGGATAAGTTCGTCACTGGACTGAAATCTGATCCGATAAACGACCACCTCGGGTATAAAAATATTGCCCTGCATACTTCAAAAGCATCTTAGCTTTGGTACAGGTCTTTGAAATAGGCGATATGACTGATGATAACACACATCCAGCTATGGTTTTCAAAAAGCCGAGGTTTCAGAGGCAGAGAGGAGAACGATGAGCATATCTTATTACGGAGGACAGAACTCCACAGCAATCTTAATAATGAATGTAAATCAGTCAAAGATCAGGTCTCCATTATTTCAATTTGTAAAAATAAATACATTGTATATTTTAACCAAACTTCTCACAATAAAACGGCGAGCATATCTTTTTACGGAGGACAGAACTCCACAGCAATCTTAATAATGAATGTAAATAAGTCGAAGATCAGGTCTCCATTATTTCAATGTTGTAATAAACATGTTGTTGATTTTAACCAAACTTCTCACAAAAGAACGGTGAACATATATTTTAACGGAGGACAGAACTCCACAGCAATCTTAATAATGAATGTAAATAAGTCGGAGATCAGAACTCCATTATTTCAATATATGTAATAATAAATATTGTTTATTTTAACCAAACTTCTCACAATAGAACGGTGAGCAGATCTTTCTTACCCGAAGGAAGAACGAAGCAGTAAAAGATTACAAATATTTGGACGTCGACATCAAAAGTTCTAGTTGTCCTTTATTTCATAATCATTTTCTTCTCTATTTCCCACTTAATGTGGGGTCAGCACAACATGTTGCGAAGAGAATTTGGCTAATGTTCTACAACCAGCTGCCTGCCTGACGTCAACCCTCTCTTGAAATACTTGTAGATGAACTTCTTCGTTGTCGGCGGCTGGCGCTGGACATGGAGATGCTGACATGCCTGGACGCGCACTTTCGATTTCGACGGTCGTCCTCCTCGCGTATATTTTTGCAGCGACTGAGACGAGTGCTCGTTGCTCAACGCGCAGGTAGAGTGTCCAAGGTTTTGCGTTGTTTATTTCATTGTATGAAAAAGGATTTTGTGAAGCGGGCTATCATCACAGGATTAACGCAGGCCCTTGGATCATTACAGGAATAAAAGGTAAGGATTACAAGTTGGAATTGTACGGTCGTTATTTTCATTTTCTCTTCATTGCACCTTTCACAAATAACATAACAAAAAATGTTGCATCCGACGAAGAAAAACAAAGCATAGTTACATAGTTCGAGACCAAGAATAATAACCAAAATGAACAGCAAGAGCAAATCATGAAATACAAACCCGATATACAGTCGTGTAAAACCTTTTTACATTAGTATACATATCAACAAAAACTTAACCGAACGATACGTTCCGGGAGAAAATTCTTGAAATATTTGAACTTCAATATTTCACTTAGTATTGCGTGTAAATCAAAATTAACAATCGTTCTCAATTTACAAGAGTACTTATGCTTTCATTCAAATTATATTTCAGCCTTCGTATTCGGTATTAGTCACCTGAAAATAATTAATATATTATTTGAACACTTGAAAGATTTAACGTTGCGTCCCTTGTTATAGAACAAGAACCCACGCAAGCTGAAGTACGTTGTTGAGGAATCGGCACCGGCAGCCGATCCTAAGCCTCAAGATACCGAATCACCAGAAGTTCAGATCGCGCAAGAAGAGACCGACAATGACAAGGAATTGTTGGATATCCTGGAAACCGACCCATTTATCGCTATTGAATACGGATCCGAAATTAACAAAGAAGTTGTGAACAGATTCGAACTCATCTCGACAACTGGTTTGAACAAAGAAACCCGAAAAGAACTCTTAAATAAGTACCTAGTATCCGCAAACTGCAAAAACATAAATGCTCCAGAACTAAACCCAAAAATTTAAGCTACGGCTAACGAGCAAGCTATCAAGCGGGATAAAGCTTTAGAACTGAAGCAAAAACAAAACTTTGCCGTTTGCCGGCATCTCTTGCCTGGGAAAAATTATCTCTGACCAGCTCACTCTACCTGAAAAGGATCTGGAACTTGTAAAAGATCTAATGGACGTAGGCAGGATTTTTTGCGACGTCCAACACACTGAATCAACCACAAGACGAAACTTTGCCATGTACTCGGTTAAAAAGGAGATTAAAGACCAGCTGACGAGAACAAAAATTGACAAGCTTCTTTTCGGTGAAGACCTTCCAGAAACACTCAAGGTGGCAAAGGCTGTATCTAAGTCTAGTATAGACTTAAAAGTGGATATCCCGAAAAAACCAGCAAACCGACATCCAGCAAATGCCACTTCGTTTCCATTTCCATCAACATCAAACAGGAATTTAAACATCGAATCGCAGGCAACCACCGTCGGGTCCACCGCCACCGCGTCATCAGCAGCCTGCCGCAAAGCACCGCGGGACCTCATCGCGCAGCTACACTCATCGGCCCAGACAAAAACGCCGGCTTGCCTACATTTACAGACAATGGTCTCTAATAACTCATGATCGAATAATTTTATATTGGATCAGTGGCTACAAGATAAAATTTGATCACCCAGTTTGCCAACCATATCCGCCTAGATCTAATAATCTCATAGAGTCCGACAGTATTACTTTAGTAGAATTCATAGATAATCTGATGAACATAGGAGCTATCTCCGAATGTGAACCATGTTCAGATCAATATGTCTCACGTGTATTCTTAGTACCTAAGCCTAACGGCAAGACGAGGTTTATATTAAATCTAAAAAACTTGAATAAACATATAAATACACAACATTTCAAATTAGAGGACATAAGGACGTGCCTCAAATTAATATCTAATGATTGTGTCATAGCAACACTAGACTTAAAAGATGCGTACTTTTTAATTAAAATTCATCCAGAGTCACGTAAATACCTACAGTTCATAATTCTGCCCTTTAACGAAAAAGGGCACATCTAACATTTTATTCAGATTTGAGTTATACACCACTAGTTTTTAATTACCAAAAAAAAAATAACGTATTGTCAGTGTCTGTTACTAATTAAATTAAACTTAAATTAAATAATTAAAAATAATATCCTTAAAAAAACACAATATTTAGTTAATGATTTATCCATACGCACCTACTACATAGAGCTACTCATATTTTCACGATTCTATCCATTCATAAATAGCTCGCCGTCTCACTCGCGCGCACCGTATGCGCTGCGAACAGCCTTTCATATTGCCCACCCGCGCGATTTGATCATTGACAAATCGTGAAACAATGAAGTACCCTCAATGTGTAGAACAAGGCAACAATAACTAATCACTCCACTCAGAAAAAAGTAGGTAGTTACAGATACTGGCATAACCAACCGTACCATATTTACTGCAAACTAAGCAAACTAATCTTTGTTGGAACAAAGTGCCAATACAAGCGCCCACGCATGGTCGCCGGGCCAGACGGCTAAGAATTTGCATATGTGTAAAAACTAACCACTGTATTCTTAAGATAGAACAGGTCATTCTGCATTAAGTCACTCATTGTAACAGACATTTAAATTCAATATAATTCAACTTTAATTAATTTTGTGTTTTTTAAAAACTGTTTCACGCTTTCCCCAAACAAGTCTAGGTAGATTGAAATTAGGGATGTTACGGAGCTTCGACTCCGACTCGGAACTCCGATTGATTATACCTCCGACTCCGACTTCGGTTCCGAAACTTTTAAATCGGAGGTTTTAATCGGAGGATGTGTGATGCGCATGTCATTAAGATTATTACTACAAGGTTTTTTTTACATTTACATTTAATAAAACAAAATAAAAATCAACACAAAAACAACCTCGGAGTGATTCTGATTTAATTTGTTAACTGTTAAACGGTAAACTGTTAAATGTTAATAGGAAACATGACAATTTTAATTTTTATTGTCTGTAAGTTGTTTAAGTACTTTCAAATTAAAATTAAAAATGTTCACTGAATAATGTTTTTATTCATCTCTGCCGCCACTTCTGATTCTTGATACTGCCTCCGACTCCGACTCCGATTCCGATAAATCAAATTTAAAAACTCCGACACCGACTTCGGTTCCGATAAAATTACCTCCGTTACATCCCTGATTGAAATACTTTTGCAACACTGAGACCAGTGCACATTGTTAGTTGACTGCGCGCGTCTTATCATTTATTTAGTGTTGTCGTTATTAACTTTTTTGCGAAAGAATATCAATACACGACGAGAGAGTATGCGCTCATGTTACGCGCGTACTTTTAAAAATGTGTGTGTGAAAATGTGAGTGCAGCATTACGAATGTATCGCGATTTGTACCCAAATAATCGACAAACAAATCATTCCAATATGTCCAGCATGTACCAACGATTATTAGACCACGGCTCATTTTACGTGCCGTCGCATGCGCAAGGACGAGGGGTGCTATCGAGTCGTACTCCCAAAACTTCTACGATGACATATTTATTATTCATATTCATTTATTGTTCCAGTTGGTATAATAGGTTGGTATGATATTATATAGAGTTTCTCAACATGGACCCCGCTAGGGCACTACAATAATATATTAATCTAATTACATCCTCGAGTACATCGCAGAAGATCCTCGGAGGAGCACACATGATGCGGCACGTCGCTTCGGTGTAAGCCAATCATGCACTTGAAAGACACGTACCACTACAGAAAAACCAAGAAGCTAAGGTGTTGGAAAACCCTGATGCGAACATTTTGTTCTCGGACCTAAGCTAAAGTTGTCCTAAATAAAATTCTTTTAAAACAAATGTCTTTTTTTTACTTTACGGTAGGTAGGTAATTACTAGGTACCTACTTACTACCTCTTGAATCCGTTACACGAGTGAGACGGGGAGATGCCGTAGTTAGAAGGAAGGAGATAGAATGAGATAAGAGCGTCTTTGAATGGAGTGCGTACGAGATACGAGTATACGAGTATTTGTGTAGTATTTTCTAGTACTGAGACCATAAATTAGTGCCAATTTTCGGTTAAAAAGAAACCTCGATAACTTTGTGATAGTGCAACAATAAATCATGCAGACAGTGCTCAGATCATAAGTAGCTTCTGCTGCAACAATCATTTTATTTTTTTCGGTAGTTTAAAAATATTGGTGTATACATATTCGGAATCAGAAAAAAAAAACGCATCTGCCTGATTTTGAAAGAAAAATATATCATAATTTAGCACGGAGCTACGATAAGCCTAAAAGGCACATGTAACATCCAAATTCTCATTTTTTTACTAAAAAAGGCACATATGACAATGATTATGTTAAAAGGGCACAGATGCATAGATATGGCTTTTATTTTATCTATTATTTTTGGTTTCTATGGTTGTTACATTAAAAAGGCTGATTTGGCAGATATTCCTTTTATATTTTAAGTGAACTTTACTATTCAAATCAATGTAACAAAAAAAAAAGGCACAAGTAACCAGTTGTGCACATTTTGTGTAATATTATTTATACGGAAGTGAGGTGGGGGGGTCAACAGTTCCAGACCTTCATGACGTCAGTGGTGCCTAAAGTGTAAAGTGCAACGCACGTTTTTGTCGGTAAGTCAAATTTATTTTATAGCTCATTTGCGTGGCCATTTTAAATAATGGTCAATTCATGTTCTCCATGAAAACCTACGAAAAATAGTACAAAAATAAAAGAACACATAATGTCATTCTGTCCTGTTGTATCTCCTTACAGACGAGAACACGCACCAAATAGAAAGTATCTGCCTTCTGATCCCAATATTCGCATGATGTATGATGATTTTTGTGAAAAGGAGCCTAGAATAATAGTACAAGGTGTCTCAAAAGTAAGTTCACATTTGATTATCTTATTACGCGAAAGCAACTATTCTAAGGGGCGCGGGGGGTATGTCATTCGGTAGTCTGGCTCTTGGGAATTTAGTCGCTATGGAGCGTTTCTCTGGTGCGGACCGTGCGTTGTGCGTACGTGAGTTTTACAAAAACGGTAATTCGGCGACTGTAGCGCGTAGAAAATTCTGCAGTATTCGACATATTCGTCACTTAAATGATGCGCCTAGCACTCGACTCATTGCAAAATGGGTTGAGAAGTTTGAAGAGACTGGGTCAACTCTGGAGAAACCAAAATCTGGGCGGCCAAGAACATCAAGAACAGCCGAAAACGTGGACAGTGTTACTCAGTCTATTCGAGATGATTCAAACCTCTCGATTCGGAAGCGTGCTGTTGCTTTAAATGTGCACAGATCTTCATTATGCCGCATTTTACACAAAGATTTAAAGCTGCACCCGTACAAAATTCAGTTGGTGCAAGAACTGAAGCCTCAAGATGCTGGTCAGAGGCTTGACTTTGTAAATCAGATGATTGAGCGCTTTCCAACGTTCACCAACATCTTGTTTTCCGATGAAGCCCATTTTCACCTGAATGGGCATGTAAACAAGCAAAATTGTCGTTACTGGAGTGCAACCAATCCAAAACAAAAACATCAGAAACCGCTACATTCACCCAAAGTCACCGTATGGGCAGCGATGTCGGCGCGAGGAATTATCGGCCCTTACTTTTTTGAAGATGGAAGGGGACGCACGCTCACAGTGAAATCAGAGCGTTATGTGGAGATGTTAGACGAGTTTTTCGTGCCCCAACTGCAAAACTTTCCTGGTTACAACCAAAGAACATGGTTCCAGCAGGATGGAGCAACTTCACACACGTCCAACAGATCTCTGCCTCGAGTTCGAGAAATTTTTCCGAACAAATTAATCTCCAGGCGAGGTGACATAAATTGGCCTCCACGGAGTCCCGATTTAACACCTATGGATTTTTTCCTGTGGGGTTATGTCAAATCAAAAGTTTACGCTAATAAACCGACTTCCCTGGCACAATTAAAAGAAAATATCCGTCATGAAATGGCAGCCATCACGGAGACTACCTGCTGAGCTGTCATAGGCAATTTTAGTGCCCGACTAAATGAATGCCGAGAGCGCAACGGTTTACATTTGGACGATGTTATTTTTAAAAAATAAATTCCCAAACAGTGTACTTCAATATATAATAAACATTTTTTCAATAAAGCTAAGACTTTTCTTTTAAAAAAAGATTTAAATGTGAACTTTCTTTTGAGACACCTTGTATCATACAGTTTTTACCGAAAAGTCGTTAAAGAACTTAACATCTCCTTTGCAAAATTGGGGCATGAGCAATACGAGGTGTGTGAAAAGTTTGTTATTTACAACCGGAACCAAGAAATTAGACACATAAATTGCAAAAAATGTAAAAATCACCATGAGCGGTATATTTCAGCACGTAAAAAGTACGAAGAAGACGCGGATAACCAGACGAAGAAACGCAGCAATCCCGACACTAGGTTATTATGTTACCTCGTATGGAAGAATTCAAAACTGTGACGTTTTGTCCCAGAATCATTGTGTTCAATGAGTTTTGTTCAGATAGGAGATAAAAAGATGCACGAGACTGGTAAAACTTTTGCAGCTCTATGAAGGTGAAGCATGAAGGTGTCTCAGGAAGAAAAAAAGAGGATATCATCAGTTGTTTCAGAGCGTTTTTCTTTGAAAATCGAGACTTTAAGCATATCGTGTTGTGGTTAGACAATTGCGCAGCCCAAAATAAAAATAGAACGTATTATTATATAGTTCAACTAATAAACTCTCCCGAAGTTAATTTTGAGACTATCACACTTCGGTATCTGTAGGTCGGCCACACATTCATGGCAGATGAGTTCCACCACAGAGTGGAGCTTTCTCTTAAAAAGGCGAAATGAGTCTACGACTTTGAAGACTTTACTAAAGCCGTGTCCGATACAGGTCCAAACACCAAAGTTAAAAGTATGACTGTACAAGACTTTTTTGATTTTGAAGACTGCTTATCTATATATATGCTACAACATTCCAGACCTCGTGCTTATATTAACAGTATGTGTAAAACTGATTTTCGGAGAGGATTTACATCATTGTTGTATAAAATCAACCACAGCACAGACAATCAATTCGAGCTAGATTTTCTTAAGAATGAATAAGAATATAAAAAATGGCATTCCACCACCACGGCAAAAGTTGGTTAAGAGAGTGTGACATCAATAAGAAAGTCTGCTATTTTGACAAAGCTTGGTCCGCTTATGCCTTCCAATAGAAGAGTGTTTTGGGAAACTTTAGTGGTAATGCTGCTGATCTCACTCAAACTCATGAAGATTAACAAATTTATTGTTGCAACAAAATCGAGAGACATTCTAACCAACGTTGATTAATTTCACAACCTGTTTAAAATTCTTCCATTCATAGTTCTAAGTGTAATAATTGATCTCTTTACTGTGTACCTTAAAGTTCCTACAAATCGAAAATTAATTAATATACCAAAAAGGAATATTAGCTAAATGAGATATCATCTATACTATACTAATATTATAAAGAGTTTTTGTTTTGTATGTTTCTAATGGATAATCTCAAAAACTACTGAACCGATTTCAAAAATTCTTTCACCATTACCAAGCTACATTATCCCTGAGTAACATAGGCTATTTTTTATTTTGAAAAAGTATTAAATTCTTTATTTCAAAATTGTGGTAAAATCAAAATACAACCACGATTGTAATTCTATAACAGGGTTGGCGAATCAATGGCACCATCGACCACACAGCCTATTTATAATATTCTTCTAATGCAAGGCGAAGAATGCATTTTTTACCGCACCTCCTGACCCTTAACGGTTTGACAGAATTGTTTGTTTGAAGAAATGAAGCCATCAGGCGTCTATGTGGTCGATGGATTGGTGAACCAATGGCAACCCTGACACACAATGACACAATTTTGGGTACACAAGCGATCACACAGTTCACTATGAATTTAAAAAATGCCATTAACAATTTTTTGGAAACATGAAATTCGATACCTGACACGTTGAACTGTTTAAAAAGCTGACTCGCGCCCTTTTAATAATAATTTTATTAACTTGTGCCTGCGAGTCAATGTTTTTAATTATATTTAAGACTCGCTTAGAAACTGTATGACAGAAGACTCCAATTCAGCACGCACTCTACAAAAAGTAACATCTTAAAACCCTAATAATAAGTTATTTAAAACAGAAACAACAGAAGTCACACTAATGTTACTTTAATTTAAACTATGTGTATAACTGAGACATAGCAAAATTATATTTTTTCGCACTTTTGAGTTGATAGTATAATATACTTAAAATTCCTAATAATCACGAAGTCAAAACTTTTTGACGGCACACGTGACGTGTGACGTTTTATATTAAACATTTCTTTAGAAATAATGGCACGTTGATAGAAAAAGGTTCGCCACCCCTGCCCTTCATGATCTCCATGAGGATTTTGCAATTGTGAGTTAGCATTCCATACGTGCAGATGCAAGCCTATCGCCGCTTATAAGAATACTAACTGGTTTTTCTTAAGATGTTTTCCATCACCGATTTAAGCACGTTGCAAGGGATTCGTTTCTGAAATAACTTTTTGTGAATTTTTTGTACAAATACCATTGAAAACTACATAATAAAACGTTGTTAGCTGTGTAAACTACGAAACATTCATTACATTGCGCGTGACCCCATACGCACTTGGCTGTTTTTTTTTTATTTAATAACAATAAATTCTTAAAAGACATACATAATATTTGTCAAAGGATTTAATTGAACTCTACAAAACTACTGCAAAACCTGCAATGTTGCTCTTATTAATATAAATGGGCCCAAATACAACGAACGTGTCGTTTCGGTGCATCTATTTGTTACTACATATCATTGAATGGAGTATCACTTAAGCTAGTAAATAATTATTATTTAAAAGCTACATTATGCGATTAAATAAGTAATATTTAATAACTTTGGCCGTAACGTATAAAGTAACAGACAGATAATAACACATTGTGATAAATACACTGAAGACTTTATCATACACTAAACTACATGCTGCGATTACATAATATTAAATTATTAAAATAAAATCCATAATTTAGATACATCGACAACAAAGCCCAATAGACACCTCATGCAAGGCGGACACTGTCTGACAAGACATTAAGCTAATATAACTGATATTAGACACCGCCCGTCAAATATGAAGTAGTACCGACCACTTTCGTGAACCGAAAAATGAATGAACGAACCACGAAAAATGCAAAGTGCATTTTTCGGGACCCTCATACATCAACGGTTTGACAGAATTGTTTGTTTGAAAAACCATTAGGCGTCTATTAGACTGTGTTGTCGATGTTTAGATACCATCAATATAAAATTCAGATGGAAGAGATAGTATTAGATAAATGCGAGTCATCGTGATGTGTTATGTTGGTTACAGCGTAGGTTATAGCTTGCACTTGGTTGGATATGCCGGTAGGGGGAGGTGCGCTGAAATGGCCATGGGCACGACGGTGGTTCTGCAACGCGGTGCCCTGAAATATCCCAAATCCAGTTAATGTATGTAGGGTTTTGCAAGCATGTCTGTCTATCTAGGCCAATCGGACGGGACAACCAACATAAGTTAAATATTCTTAGCGAGGTAGATTTGAAAATCATGTCCCGATACACACTCGACGTTCACGGTCGTTCGCACCTAACCTCGCCTGCGCCTTGACTTTAGCTCGTGTGGGCGATGCGTCTTGGACTTGAGCGTAAGGAATAAGAGCGATCATGTTTTACGAATTTTTAGTTAGTTTGTGGAGAAAAAAAATAGGATCACGACTGTAATCCACATGTAAGGTAGACAAATAATAATAATAATAATAATAATAATAATAATAATAACCAAAAACATGCAAATGAACACAGTAGTTCATATAATTCACCAAAAACTTCCAATTAAACACAAGCTTATTTCTGGAAAACTTACACCATATTATCAATACACTGCGAAACCTGTTCTAGAGAGTGATTCTTACAGAATGTATTTTGATAGAGCGATACTTACAGATAAAACAGTGCATAACAATAGACCGGATATAACACTAATAGATAAAATTAAAAAGACCACTTACCTAATAGATATGGCAATACCAAATATACACAACCTTCAAAAAACTACTGAACTAACTGAAAAAATACATAAATATACAGAATTGAAAGAAGAAATTATACGAATGTGGCAGATGAATAAAGTTTATATTGTACAATTAGTGCTTTCCAGTACAGGAGTAGTGCCGAAAAACTTAGCTCAGTACCTTAAAATTATTGATCTTCCGGAAAACATAAATATGTAACGATGCAGAAGGCTGCAATGGAGAACACCAACATTTTTTTTAACATGCCAAATTAATCTACAAAAAATTACGAGAAAAACTGTGTTTTTAGTTTTTTCATATCTTATTAAATGCCTGAGATATTTACGATCAAAGTGTGTATTTCCGGCCGAAGGTTTTTAAAAACGCGGGCGGGTGATCTCTGGCCGATGACGTCACACCCCGTCACGACCGCGACCGCGACGCGGCGCTTAGTTTTGTTTCGATCGTAATATCTTCTGAATGGAATCGGCCGCGACCGCGACCCGCGTCGCGGTCGCGGTCGTGACGGGATGTGACGTCATAGTGTGAGCGCGCGTTATCTTAGAAATTCAAAAAAGGGCTTCAACTTCTCGTCGTTATAACTTCGGAAATACTGCATGTATTAAAGTGAAATAAAAACTCATGTAATGTACATGATCTACGCTCCGATTTTAGATGTATTTGATAGTAATATTTTGACCCATTGGTGTTCTCCATTCTAAATACTTGAAGGTCTGTTTGAAAGTTTTTACAGGACGACTCCAATACCATACAAAACTAAAGTGATACTCACTTGGCTTACCCTCGTATTCAAGAACGACACTATGAGAACACGCACCCACAGTGGACGAAATATTTTTTCATAAAAATCACTTTATGTGTTGTGCAACACTGCATAGTGTGACTAGAGGCACATTGTCGTGTGCCTCTAGCCAAAGTTGAGCTTTAAAGGCACACGGTAGCGTGCGCCATAGTGCCGCTCAATACATAAAGTGATGTTTATGAAAAAAGATTTCGTCCATTGTGGGTGCGTGTTCTCATAGTGTCGTTCTTGAATACGAGGGTTAGGCCCGTGAGCTTCACTTATACCGAAATTCTATATTTCGAGAATTAATAACGTAATAAAAATAATAATAATAATTATATCTTCATTTCAGGCAACATCAATACATAGTATAAAGCAAAGTCGCTTCCCGCGTCTGTATGTATGTTTGCTTATATCTTTAAAACTACACAACGGATTTTGATGCGGTTTTTTTTAATAGATAGAGTGTTTCAAGAGGAAGGTTTATATGTATTAAACCCGTGCGAAGCCGGGGCGGGTCGCTAGTCAATAATGATAAATACAAATACTGAAGCCTATATTAATAGATACCTTATAGATTAACATACATATTATAAAACACGATACAAAAATAAAATGTACAAAAAGTCAAGAAATTTTCTTCATTAGCGCTTCCCTATACCGTCGGTAGATTATTCCAGCTATCCAAAAATCCGGAGCGAGGAATACGTCCTTATACTTGGCATCTACCCGAATCACATACGACTTGAAGTTCGTTTCTCTACTTGCTTCCAAACGCTTCAAGCTTTCATTCACATACCGGATGATACTTTCCCCGGTAGTGTTTGGGTTCAGGCGCGACAAGTAAATCGCAATGATAGGTTCCACTGCCTGCAGAGTGAGCCCAGAGGACAGTGGAGCTGTACCAAGCTGATTGCGAGACGATTTTGGTCGACGTTTCTTTTCCACGACAGTGAAGCCTTCTTCGTCGACCTTCTGACGAGCCACCAATGGGCTTCGTCGGGGTAGCCGGTCTCATTTGTCGTGTTCAATACATAGTTGACGTCCGCCTTGAGTAGGGTAATATCCTTTAGCAACCTTGTGACGTCGACGTGGTCGAAAGTCACGGGAGGCAGTTTGTGGAGATCACGAGATATGTACGTAGGGACGTCATCAGGGTCAGTCTCCAGGAAAACCTTAAAGATGTCCGCGATGTCTCTCTGTCCGCGCCCGTCTCGTTGTCTTGTCACGAGGCGGATGGTGGTCAGAGCTGTAACTGCAAGCACCTTCTTTGCGTCGATGATTTCTTCCTCCGAGTAGCTGGATGTCAGGATCTGAGTCAGGCTAACCTGATCTATGGTATCCAGCTTGCATTGGATAAATGCAAGAGCCTCGTGGACGAAAATCTTGTCCGAGCGTTTTTGATTCGCCATTTTCGTCGCGTTGTTATACCGCGAATGAATTCTAGGTCAACAACAAGACAGCCGCTGCGAAGCGACTGTTCAAGCTGACAGTTTTGTGTTTCCACATTTGTAGAAACAACAGTGGGCTTATTTTATAAAAAAAATGATTATCATGTTATGGCTCTGAAGGCAGTTTAAGTACATAGATTTTATAATAATTACTATGTAATTGGTATTCTCTAAAATGTATGCGATCAAAAACATAACTTGTAAAAACAAAAAAACCAAGTCTCACAACTCAGTTCAGTTCAGTTCAGTTCTACCGTAAAGTTGTGAGATGAGATCCATGTAATACCAAGTAAGTTAATTTATTCAGTGCCTACTTAAGAGTTCTTCTGTGTTATGTTATTACATAATTAGTTAACCTTTACGTAATGACTTAAGACAGAAGGACTCACTTAAATTCAGGCTTTTAGTTTTATCCACAACGAAGTTATAAGGGGTCGAAAATGTCCTGTGGGGCTATTTTGTAAAAACATGATTATCATGTTATGGTACTGAATACCATAATACCTACGCTTTTTATGCGGTTTGAGCACCTATACCTACGCTTCCAATACAATACCTACGCAGAAGCGTAGGTATAGGTGCATAAATAGTGAATAGTTACTATGAAATGTGTACAGATTAGGTATTCTCTAACATTAGGTATTGTATTCAACATCATAACATGATATTCATGTTTTTTACAATATAGCCCTGCTGAACTGCTTCGAGAAAAGATGGTATGGCCGTGCCGCTTTTTTGCTCGACTTGGCGGGGGCACTCCCCCTGATGTTATATCCATGGCTATGGATGATTTTTACGAAATAAGCTAGTAGAATTGCCACAAATAGCTAGTTGTAATAGCTTCTAGGTCGCGTGTGATTTGGATTTGTCCAATTGTTGCATGGTCATTGATTATGTACCTGAATGAACCTGTCCCCGCAGACATTGCATATGTAGGGTCGATCTCCCGTGTGCCGGCGCACGTGCAGAGTCAAGTCGTTGCTCTGCGAGAATGCCTTGTCGCAGTACGTGCACTTGTAGGGCCTCTGGCCGGTGTGCACGCGCATGTGGCGCGACAACTTGTTGCTGCGTGAGAACGCTGTAACAAACAAGTTATTAATAATAATCAATTAATCAATATTATAATAAAAGCGAAAGTTTTAAGTTTATCTTAGTAATAGAGTCCCGTTTTACCCTCCGGGTACGGAACCCTGAAAATATTCGAATATCGACCGAAATTGGATCAAACTGTATAATAGTCGAAACGATGTAACTTTGATGCGATTACTGTTACGATATTTTGTTTTCAGTTTGTTCGCGAGTAGACCGAACAAACTGAAAAGCGAGGCTTCTTCAGAAATATTTCTTTTTTCGTTTCGAACAAAAACAATCGTCGACTGGGAGCGCCTTAATATTAGCTACCTACATTCTGGCAAGTTGTTACTGAAGTTACTAAAAACTTTGTCCCCAGACTTGGCCATTCATACAAACATACTTAGGTAAATTACTCATACAATTTCCAATGCATATCTAGCACTAACCCTTTCAAGCATCACACAAAAATGCGTGTCGTTTGTCGGTCCGCATTTAGCTCGTGCTTTACGACTTGGAAATATTACGATAATGATGTCTTGATGATGATTAATAATAAGTTTTCTGTTGAAAAATATTTTTCAATTACAAGCTTCTCCGTAAGTGTTGCTTAAGCGGTTCCGTACCTTTAATCTATAAAAACCGGCCAAGTGCGAGTCGGACTCGCGCACTAAGGGTTCCGTACCATTATATATAAAAAACTGTAAAAAAAATCACGGTTGTTGTATGGGACCCCCACATTAATATTTTTTTTCTGTTTTTAGTATTTGTTGTTATAACGGCAATAGAAATACATCTGTGAAAATTTCAACTATCTAGCTGTCACGGTTCATGAGATACAGCCCTGTGACAGACACACGGACAGCGAAGTCTTAGTAATAGGGTCTCGTTTTTACCCTTTGGGTACGGAACCCTAAAAAAGTCCATGATATCATATATCTAACTGTAACAGTTGGATATATGATCAGTATGTGACAATAACTACTTTTATCTACACTAATGTTGTAACATTCTACTTATGTTTCCAATACTTGACTTATAATTACTACTGTTATAGCGCAGACAACAAAACACTCAATTTAAGCAATTTCACATGATGGTATAATATCCACATCGATATCGTAAAATCTCACTATAACATCAATAAAACGCGACCAATTAACCTGGCGAGCCTTATGTCAAAATCCTCATACAAGTTGTATAAAATTTTGATATTAGGCTGGCTTTTGAAAACAGTTGGGTTATACGTGAAACTACTAAACTTACATACACAAAACTCTTTGGTAAGATCATGTGCCAATTAAATAAAAAAAGAACAGCGCGCGCTCGCTCCTGATTGGCCCTGCGCGCGCAGCTGCGCTCTTCTTATTGGTTAGATTTTAATGGCGGCAAGTTCACTGTGACAATACACGTACGCGTGAATTTAATGTTTCGCAATGTGTTTTGTTTTTAAAATACAAATTAAAAGTTAAAAATGGATAGCGACGATGATATTTGTACGCCTCCGGATATTCTAGAATTGGCAACAAAAGTAACTCACAGTCTTTTGCCAGAAAAATCTCGAAAATTATATGAAAAAGAATATAATAACTTTTTGGCATGGAAGATCGAAAAGAAAACTACATCATTTTCTGAAAATGTCATTCTTGTGTATCTCAAAGACCTCTCCGACAAACTCAAGCCATCTTCTATGTGGGCTAAATATTCTATGCTCAAGTCCACACTGAGTATCTACAACAATATTGATATCACGAAGTATTCAAAAGTCATAGCGTTCCTGAAACGCAGTTCAGAAGGACACAAGGGAAAAAAGTCCTTGACGTTTACATCAGGTCAAATAAAGATGTTCCTGGAAGATTCACCAGATATTTTGTATCTTTTTGAAAAGGTAAGTGTATTTTAGTTCTGTTATTTAATCTACCTAGTACTTACGTACTACACACGCAAGTTATCTAGACACTCCGTTTAAGCGCTTTCGGTGCTATTAATAAAAATTTACTTATCCAAAGATCATCTGAGGTTACACCAAGACTTGTTAATACCAGCTTAATGTAAGCAACTCCATTTCTAATCCTTGTTTATTAATATGGAATTCGACTAGTCCAAACGTAAGCGTTGGACTAAATTTAATCCTGCGCTAGTCTACGTTTATTAATGAGACGGCTTGTGTATAAATTTGGTAGTAGGTACCTACACTTTACTACTTCATAAATCATAGTTTTTGCCTTGGCTATGTACCTCAAGCTTATTATATCGTTTATTGTTACAGGTTGCACTAATCTTCGGCATAATGGGGGCATGCCGAAGGCAAGAGCTATACAACATCCAGTTCGATGAAGTCTCTAACATAGACGACAGTACAATCATGGTGAAAGTTTCGAAAACAAAAACAAAAATAGATCGTTCTTTCGTTGTGACGGGCAACTGCTATGCCGTATGTAAAAAATACATGGAACTTCGATCCACCCCCTGTCGAAACCCGTTAACCAGTCCGTTAACCCAGTTCCTTATATGACAGTTGCATAAACTACTATTTCATGTTAAAATATGCAACAGTAACGCCGGTACAAACTAGGCCACATTATTTGTGGGGGGTCTGTATATTAATCCTCATCCCCAAATACATCACTTAGTTTTCAAGGCTATATCAGTAGCTGTAAATTACTTCCTGATTTAAGAAATTCTTTCACCTATTAAAATGCTAAAAAATATTTACCATGGTAAGTTGTATTTACAGTACCTTACATTTAAGATTTATAGTAGCTAAGATATTATCTTTGAGACGCGCATTAATGGTGGCTGACTAAATAATTCAAAAGACATTATAGATTTTTAGAGGAGAATAATGTTATTAAATAGAATTCAGTTTAATTAATCAGATTGAAATAGTATTACCCGCGGTGCGAAATCGAAACGCTATATGAACTCATACATAGCGTTGTCCCTTTCCTTTTACTGTTTTATTATAACTTTAGTTAGAGCTAGTATGGATCTGTAGTGTAGGTACTCATTACGTCAGCCATTTTGTGATTCCTTTCATACAATCGTTTGGGTGTGTGAAGCGAGGGGCTGACTCGTGTAGCTATACAACCAATGTGAGCTCTGAACACAAATATTTCAAGGCTATGGCTATTGCGTCTTTGCTTTTTGTCTTTTTATTTTCATATGATCGATCCGATTAGAGATGGTACCTAGGGGTACCTCATGTTAGGAATATCGCAACAATTTTCATTTTGTTATACTCATCTTAACTTCAAAACGAATCGAATGATTTGCTCCTAAATATATAGTTTATTTGGATAAGGATTAATAAAACCAATGACTATGGTAAAAGATTTTTTTATAAAATCGGTTTAGTAGTTTCGGAGCCTATTCAATGCAAACAAGCAAACAAATAATCAAATATTTCCTCTTTATAATATTAACATAGATTATTAATTCTTTATAGTGCTTATTGCAAAAAAGGATAGGTATTAAGAGATTTTACTTGCAATTTGATGATGGCGAACAAAAGCGTGGTACCTACGTCTGTTTTTCAAATCGATAAATCGTTTGCCCGGCTGGCTGACTTCCTCAGGGCTTCGGCAGGTTAACGTAAACACCCACAAACACTTAACACGTATATAATTAAATATCGTTCGTAACGTAGGTGTAACGTAGTTTAACAAGGAAATGAATTGAACACTAAACTTAGTAGCCTTGTGTAGTTCGCGAATGAATCCTTCAATTGGACTACTTCACCTGTATTCCTTCATTCATTCACTATATCTCCTTCAATTGAAGTACTTCAGTACTTCATTTCATTCGCGAACTACACGCTGATATACGCGAACTAGATAGATAGAGATAACATGAGTTTAAAGAGAAGTACGACAACACTCGCCGCGAAGATGTGCCTACTGTGCCGAACCATAAAATAATAATGGCATCCCTCTCTAGCGCGCTAACTTTCAAGCGCGTAAACGAGATGAAGATATTAAAATTTAATTATTATGGGTGAGTTTCGTCTACGCGTCATTTGAAAATTGTATTGTTACACTGGTTGTGTGGTATGGTTTTCGCTATTGGAACATACCAACTATACTAATACCTATCAAACAGAGTTTCAAAGTAGTAGGTACACTGAGCCTAGTACAGGAACATCTACATTTGTGGCGATAAACCACCAAAATTACATTGAACACTAATCATACCTTATTTACTTAATTACCTACCTACTTTTCGCGTGTCCAAACAGATGTTTGGACACGCCTCTGACTAACCTTTACACATCTACAGAAATTTAAGCGTCTGGAGATCTGAGAGGATGTCTACTCTACCTACCGTACTTGGGGATTACAGTCGCGATTCTATTTATTATTTATTTATTTTAGTTCGATGAACTAGGAAAGATAAAAGAACACCTAACAAAATCATCTCTGTTGACCACATAAACTAGATTAATGCAAATTACGATAGTTCAATGCATAAACTAAGAACTAAGCGACAAACTGAACTAGATGAACTAAACGAACTATTGGACTAGATGAACTAAACGAACTATTGGACTAGATGAACTAAATGAACTAGATGAACTAAATGAACTATTGAACTAGATGAGTGATATACTTCACTGAGATGAAAAGACACATATATATCTTTTCACTATAAGGATATATTCTGCGCATGGCTAAAACTTAGTACACTTAAAAACGAGTGCGTATCTGGCGAAATACGAATTTAAATGACAGAGGGTGAGTAAACAGTAGGGATGAAACGGTACGAATAAATACTCGATACTTTTCTCCGATACCAAGTACTTTTAGTATCGGTACTTTGAAATTAAGTATCGAGTAGGAATCGGTTTATTCCGGTTTATATTATTAAATCGTTTTTTTTTTATTTTAAGTCTCTTTTGTAGTGCTTTTTCTATTTTTAGCTTAATTTTCTAGATTTTTTTTAACGATAATTACTTAAAATACTTGTTACGGTTTTAACACTAAATTATCCAAAAAAAGATTCGATACAAGTAAAGATATTTTTTAACTGATACCGAATAAGTATCAATATTTGACGACCGATACAATATCAAGTAAAAGTATCGACACCACAATGGTATCGTTCCATCCCTAGTGAACAGACGCTTGGCGCGCGCACCCTCCCCATAGACCGTTAAACCTGTTTTGCACCCATATTCATGAACGTAATGAGCCGGAATAAGCCGTGTTGTGTCGTGTTGTGTTAAATCCCGGCATGCATCAATGGATTTTTCTGTTCGAAAAATGTATAATATGCGCATCAAAAACACGTGCTCAAAACGGTGAAGGAAAACATCGTGAGGAAACCAGTTAGTATTCTTATAAGCGGCGATTGGCTTGCAACCTGTCTGCTTACTACTGCAAAATGTGGGCATGTGCCAAATATAATGTTTGGACGTGCCTCTGACTACCCCCACTAAACATCTTTAAAGGGTCTAAGGGTCTGGAGATCTGAGAGGATGTCTACCGTACTTGGGGATTACAGTCGTGATCTTATAAAAAAATATATATATATTATAATATATATATTATAAAAAATCATGAACGACACTATGAGAACGCACAGTAGGCTCTGACCCACAGTGGACAAAATCTTTATCAAGTGATATTTCATAAACATCACTTGAGTGTTGTGCGACATTACCGTGTGCCTATAGAGCTCAACTTTGGTTTGAGGCACACGGTAGTGTGCGTGACGTTCATGAATACGGGTTTTAGTAGATCGATAACCCTCACCCTAATTTTCGCAAACATTCATTCTTAAAGTTGATGGATGACGTCGCGTCAGGCAGGCGGCCGATTGAAAAACATAAGCCAAATCCTCTTCGCAACATGTTTGTCAACGTGTTGTACCGTCTCCACATTAATTGGGAAAAAGAGAAGAAAATGATGATTCATTTAAAATGACCTTGCCATGAGCCGAAGGTCGACGTCAAATTTGAGCGGGAACTATATTGGAGTATTGAACGAGTACCAACTCACTTACTACTTAGTATTTTTTTTATTCGTTTTTTTTTTAATAATTGTAATTTTAATAATTGTGTAAACTGGTAAGGTTCATTTATATTTTTATTAGAAAACTATCAGTCCACCCCGGCGTCGCACGGGTGTAATAATGATTTTATGGCGATTTTTTACATCTTGGGTTACATTATCGGAGTTTTAATAGGGATCCCTATTTTTTCTAGTAATAAATATAGCCTATGACATTCAGAGATAATGTAGCATTCTAATGGTGAATGAACTTCTGAAATCGGGCGAGTAGTCTTTTAAGTTTATTCGTTACAAATATACAAAAAATCTCTCCTCATAATAATATTAGTACCTATAGATTAATACCCAGGTACGAATAATGTGGCCTAGTCATTATTTTGCTCTATTGTAAATAATTTTTGCTGCGTACGCGATATAAGGATTTTTTCGGTATTTTTTTCACACGTTGCGTCACATTATCGAAGTTTTCATACAGATCCCTAATAGTTAGACATACGATATGATGAACTGTTTTCTATAAAACTGTAGTACATCATTTTGCTCCATTGTTAATAATTACCGCAGCAAACGCAATATAAGATTTTTTTTCACACTATGATTACATTATCTAAGTTTTCATACGGATCCCTAGTAGTTAGACATAAATGGTATCTTGGACTTTTTCGTAGATATTGATGTTTTCTTTAAAACTGTAATCACTTTGCTTTATTTTCAATAATTTCCGCAGCTTACGCGATATAATTCATTCAGGACATCCTAAAGTTGCCTGTGTGGTACTCAATAAAGTGTTATCTAAATTATTAGAAAAATGTATATTATGCGTATTAACACGTGCGTAAAATGGTGACATCATGAAAAATCCAGTTAATATTGGGCTTGCAATCTGTCACGTGTGGAATGCATGCATGTGCTAAATGTAATATTTGAACATGTCTCTGACTACCTTTAGACATATTCACGGATCTGAACGCCTGGAGATCTGAGAAGATGTCAACCGAACATGGGGATTAAAGTTGTGATCCTATTAAATTTTTCATTATGAAATATTTGATGAGAATTACCTTTGCCGCAAATACGGCATACGCATGGTTTCTCGCCGGTATGCGACCTCCTATGGACCATAAGATCAGAAGACCTCGGGAAACCTGTCGACAAAACAATATTGATTTTATAGACCGGCTAGTTTGTTTTAATCGAAATACATAATATTGTTTTTTTGTGTATGACTGCGCTCATATCTTTTTACCTAATGATCCGATTCGGATGTTTTTCAATTGTATTGATGCAGGACTAATCGATCCTTCATAGAACTTTAAATAAAAGCGAATAATATCGTCCCTTGACATACGATTTGTCGAAAATTTTTATCGAATTCCTTTATTGTTTTTTAAACGTAATTATTACGTACCTTTTTCGCAAAAATCGCACTTATACGGCTTCTCGCCAGTGTGCCTGCGCATGTGGACGATTAGGTTTGACGAGTTGGAAAATCCTCGGCCACAGTAGAGGCACAGGTGGTTGTTAGTCGGCGGCTTCGGTCGATCGACATCATGAATGCGTTTGTGGGTACTGAAACATGATTTGTTTTGATTTTGAATGAAAAAACACAAGGATCACTTTGAAACGTCCTAGGAGCTAGGAGAAGCTGCGCTTGTTTCTTGCGACCAAACCTATAAGAATCGGGCAATAAACTAAACACCTACCGTCTCATTAATAAACGTACACTAGCGCAGGATTAAATTTAGTCCAACGCTTACGTTTGGACTAGTCGAATTCAATATTAATAAACAAGGATTAGAAATCGAGTTGCTTACATTAAGCTGGTATTAACAAGTCTTGGTGTAACCTCAGATGATCTTTGGATAAGTAAATTTTTATTAATAGCACCGCTAGTGCCCTATGGCATTAGTATAATAAAGTTTGTTGGATTCGCTATAGGTAAAAACAGCAATTTCTTAGTAAAACCACTAAAAAGAACACACATTTTATTTATCTGTATTGAACTGTCATAAATAAATTCAGCTTTTCTCGGTATTTAAAATAAACTGGCCAAGTGCGAGTCGGACTCGCGCACGAAGGGTTCCGTACCATTATCTATTAAAACGGCAAAAAAATCCATGTTTGTTGTATGGGAGCCCCCCTTTAATATTTATTTTATTCTGTTTATAGTATTTGTCGTATAGCGGCAACAGAAATACATCATCTGTGAAAATTTCAACTGTCTAGCTATCACGGTTCATGAGATACAGCCCTGTGACAGACAGACGGACAGACAGACGGACAGACAGACGGACAGACGCGATATTCCCGCTTTTGTATTTATATGATTCATTTGTTTCCTACTAGCAACGCAACGCCCAGAGCTCTCTTTGCTAAGTACCCAGCTAAAAAGTAGGCTATATGTCTATTCCTGTTCAAAGTTTCAACGAAATCTGTTCAGCTGTTACGGAATGATTGTAACACAAACATCCAAAGATAAACAAGTAGGATGGTAGGAACGGCCGGCTTACCGCAAATTATCACTCCTGTTAAACTTCCTTTGGCATATTTCACACTCAAATAGCTTTTGGTTCGGCATGTGCAGCTTAGCGTGTTTTGCGAGCGCTTCCTTCCTGTGTAAGGACAAGCAGAAGTATTTTTAATTAATTTCTTATTGTGTTAACATCATCATCTTTCTGCCCTTAACCCACTTAAGTGGGGTCGGCTAAACATGTGAGTACATCTTCCATTTCCCTCTATCAGCCGTCATCTCATCACTCACTCCTTTCTTACCCATATCATCTTTCACACAGTCCATCCATCCTTTCTTTGGCCTACCTCTACGTC
This sequence comes from Hydriomena furcata, assembly GCA_912999785.1. Taxonomy (NCBI): domain Eukaryota; kingdom Metazoa; phylum Arthropoda; class Insecta; order Lepidoptera; family Geometridae; genus Hydriomena; species Hydriomena furcata. The sequence goes on from OU538821.1 coordinate 12,407,174, forward strand.
TACATCCATCCACAATAACAATCTTATATATAAAAATGAATTGCTGTTCGTTAGTCTCGCTATATTCAAAAACGGCTTAACCGATTTGAATATTTATTTTTCTGTAAATATTCAATATATATATATATATATGAGATAAATGAGATAAGTTGACTGGAAATTGTAAAATTCAAAAAAACTGTAAGTGTTTTTTTTCTATGGGGTTTTTGAAATTTGACAGGACAACGTGTGTCGAGACAGCTAGTATTTATTACAATACAGTGTGTTTAACAAGAGTGTTCACATTTGAATCTCTTTGTGTAAATATGACAATGCTCGGTAGCCCGTTCCGTCATCATAATGAGACCGGACCAGCAGGCTTATTGACTAACTACTAGCAGTCCGCCACGGGTGTATGGCTATTTTTTTTTTACACCTTGGTTACATTATTATTGTTTAAATAAGAATCCCTGATTTTTTCTAGTCATGAATAGTATAGCCTATGTTCATCAGGGATAATAAAGGATTATAAAAAAAAAAAAATTTTTTCAAATCGGTCCAGTAGTTTCAATTCCCAATCAATTGAACTGTAATTTTGCATACTTATGTATCTTTGGTGACAATGCAATAATATGGTGACAGCGAGTTGATCTGATCCACCATCAGCCAGGAGTCAGGAGCTGTTAACAGACACTCACAACGGAACTCCTTAGTTAAATACTTCGATTGAGTAAAAACTTTTCATTCTTGAAGTTCTGATAACAATGTTATATGATGTGACAGGTGATAGCGAACTGGTGCTCGATGGTTTGAATGATTTTACAAAAGCTTGTCATTGAAAAATATCTTTAAACAGAAAACTTATTTTAGAAAGAAGTTTTAAAAGAAAACTATAGTAATAGCAGTGTGAACAGACCTTTGAAAAATCTTATTACAAGTGTCGCATTGATACTGCACATTTTCCGCGACTTTAGCTTGCTTCCCTTGATGTGCAATCGAGACTGTTTCCCCCTGGTGATATCTTAGTATGTGCTTATTCAGTGATATTTCATAGGCAAACTTGAGGCCACAAGTGGTGCATCGGTGAATTCTATCAATATCTTTGCACAAACTACGGTGGCGGGCAGCCGTCTTGACCGAGGCGAATACCTGTTGGTAGAACACAAGTAGGTATTCATGATTAAACCACAAATATAAACACAAACTTTTGATTATATAAAGTTTATTGAATTATCAGAGGATGTTTGAAGTAGCGCCTGTGATTTGAATGATTGAAAACATGAGGAGCAAATGGTTGGGGCATGAGAAGGGAAGAAAGTCAAGTAATGAGAAGAATGTTAAGAATTAAAGTTGATGGATGTAGAAGTAGAGGTAGGCCAAAAAAAGATGGAGGGACTGTGTGAAAGATGATATGGGTAATTGAGTGACTGTTGATAGAGGGGAATGGAAGAAGTACACATGTTGTGCCGACCGCACTTAAGTGGGATGAGGGCAGGAAGATGATAACATAGAGTTATCCTATAATAATAAGAAATTTGTTATAGTACCTATGTGTTTTGTCTTTCAAGTTTACTTATTCTATATATTACACAAATAATGATTTAGATATCTTTAATACTAGTCCGTGCAAAACATTTTAAATAGATATTTTTTTTAACTTTTTGAATCGTTATATCTCAGAAACGGTAGGTCTTAAAAAAAAGTTTTGAGACAGTTTTATAGGTAATTAAATGATCTACAATTTATGTCAAGTCTATATTTTTGATAGAACTAGAAACTAAAAACGTATAGCACACAAGGGATATATGACTTTTGACACTTTATGCCTACTGGCACCCAAGGTCTCTACCAAAATTCAGCTATTTTTATGTCTATTTTGACCCCACTAATCAGTTTCCTTGATGGTGTCATATTAATGACAGTACAAATACCTTGGAGCAGTGGTTGCATCGTAAGGAAAGTTCTGGATGCTCTGTGTCATGGTGGCTTATAAGATCGCCTTCTGTCAGAAATATGGCACTGCATGAGCCGCACACTTGAATGACATTTGCATTCTGAAAAAAGAGAGAGAGATCTTTTATTAATTTCTAGATATTTTCAACTGAACATGAGACGGTTTAATGTCGGAAGGCTTCATATTTTATTTGCTTATTTTGAGGCTAGATGGCGCTGTGTGATAATTTCCACCAATATTTATTTATTTATTCATCTTTATTTTTCGGCTCTGCCTAATATGCCGTAAATGAAGGTAATTTTATAGTAAATAGGTATATTTTCAAAATAAACAGTGATTAATAATCCCTAATAAGTCTCATTGATCATACGAGCGAAGCAAGCAAGGATCTCTCTTGAATGAATTAGCGTTAGTATAAAGCATTTATTTTTTATGAACAACCAAATAAGAAAATTACTTTGAAATGTTATTTTCAATGTTGAGAATTTTAAGTAAACAAAAGAACATTTAAATACTTTTTCAGATTTTACCTTTTAAGGAAAGAATTTTAGAATAGCGTAGATGATACATGTTTTTGGTTTTGAAAGTTCTCAATGATTTTAGAGGTAATAGTTACTTATGTGTAAGTCACGTTGACATTTGAAGGTGACAGGTCAGACGCGTTCGGCAGCTAGGCTCAAACACTTGTGTTATTTTAATCATCAACCAAAGTTTGGGAAAATTGTGGTATCACCAACCACATACACCAAAAAATAAGAAAAAGAAGATTGTTATTCTTATGCCATACAATTAAACACAATCAATAAATTAATATTAGTGGACATTACACACATCGCCATCTAGCCCCAATCTAAGCAAAGCTGGTACTATGGGAACCAGATTACTGATAGAATACTTTATATACTTTTTTTTTGTAAATACATACTTATTATACATTATAACACCCAGACACAGAACTAACATCCATATTCATCATACAAATGTTGTGCCAGGAGGGAATCGACCCACAACCTACAGCACAGAAGGCAGAGTTACTACCAACTGAGCTGTGGGGCCAGTCAATGATGCGATACAATATTTATATTTTATTAGATTCATATTTAAAAGAAAATAATATATAACAAACCGTTTCCCAATCTGGTTCCAAGAGTTCTTGTAAAAACATTTCCGACGCAAAAGACTCTTTCCTGCTCGCTCTTTCAGATGAACTCTCCTACAACAAACCAAGTACATTTATAAATAACTAAACTTAATAATAAAAATAACCAACCAATAAGATTTTGGTTGAAAAATATTTTATAATGACACAAGTTTTTGTAAAATGTTTCAAACCATCGAGCACCAGTGCACTATCATATGTATAAAATTTTCATCGTAGCTTGAAAAGAATGCAAAGTTTTTACTCAATCAGAATATTTACTAAGGAGTTCCGTTATGAGTGTCTATTGAACAGCTCCTGACTTCATCATCAGAGCAGCTCACTGTCACCATATTATTGCATTGTCACCAAAGTTACATAAGTAAGTATGCAAAATTTCAGCTCAATCGGTTGGGGATAACTGCTTCGAAATGGAGTTGCAAGATTCCGCCCGAACAAACATAGTTACATACATACATAGCAAGTTAAATAAAAGCTTGTAAAAAAATACTTAATCAAGTACATACTCTTTCAGGTTTAATGGAGATAGGTCTAGTTGCATCTCCAACACATTGGTGTGCATCAAATTTCTTCTTTTTCAAGTATATTTTCTTGCATAGAATGCAGCACCAAACTTTTACATCTGAAAGTTTCAGCAACAATGTTAGAAAAAAAAATGACGTTTTTTTGTCGATTTTTGAGTTCATAATTTTTTTTATTTAAGTTTTTATATATACCTTAGATATTAGTCAAAACGTTTGTTTAAAAAATCTAATTTACAGTACTTACAACGAAAATAAGATCTAAACAAGGTGCAAGGTGTCAATGCAAGGTGCGTTTAACTTCAAGTTCGGAGTAAATACTCTTTAAAGTAAATAAATATCTAAAAAGATACTGGTTTTAGAATTAATTCTCCAAATTAAGGTACATGGGATGCATTTACACATGTTTAAGTGCAAATTATTTACAATATAGAAAATCATATAAAAATAAATATAAATCATATAAATTGCTGTTAATTAATCCCGCTAAAAGACAAAAACAGCTTGACGAATTTGTTTTTTTTTTTTGTTTGTTTGCTTTAATAATAAACCACCCCTGTGGTTTAAAAATAAAGAAAAATGGGATAAGTTGCCTTGAAAATGTAAAAAAAACTGAGTGCTTTTTTCTATGAGATTATTAAAGTTAGTAATAGCCAGAATAAAGTCATAAATGCTTGTGAAATTTTTCGTTTGTGTACACAAATATATTTGAGATTCATATTTTAAAGTTTAAACTGACTCTGATTTTAATTTCAAGATAAAGAAAAAATACCAACCGCTATGTTGGAACATGTGGGAGGCAAGATCTTCTTTGGTATTAACTTGTTCTTTGCAAAATCCACATTTCACTTTCTTTCCGTGAACTGTTTTAATAAAGAACCCGTTCTCGGATAACTTATTAAGTATAGTCTGAAAACGAAAAAGTTTTATATAATAACAACTATTTAGATGGATAAACTTTAAAAATTACAAAGTTGCAAACAAACTTTACCTCTTTATAATATTATTAGTGAAAAAGTGTATATAAATTAAGTTATAGGTATGTAATTGTTTTTTTGTGGACATTTTTTATACAGCGCTTCTATCCCCGAACTAAGCAAAGCCTGTATCATGGGAACTAGATAACTGATAAAAAACTTCTATTTTTTTGTAAATACATACTTATTATTATTATACATAATTAACACTTATTATTATACTTAAATGTTTATCCTGGGTGGGATGGAAATCGAAACCACAATCTATAGCGCAGAAGGCAGAGTTACTAACAACTGAGCCGCGAGGCCAGTCAAAGTTGTAAATGATGAGAAGATTGTGATTCCTTACCGAGGTCATAGCCTTCTTAGGTCGTCCCCTTTTTTTGGGACCCATTACATCAGCGTGGAACTGCCACATGTGATTTGACAGACTGCTAGCACCATCATAGCTTGTGCCACAAATAGGGCAATGTGCGCCGCTCTGATCATCATATTCAACTGAAAATTTGTAAATTGCGTTTGAAATGAGTGTCGGCATAAATGTTTCATCAAGAGGAATGCTAAAACTATTTTTTTAACTAAGAAAAGCTATGAAATGTCTACATACCTTTTACACATTTGATTTTCTTGTGTTGTTGATATTTAGCCCGAGTTTGGAATATCAGACAGCATTTTTTGCATTCAAAATACTCTCTATTGGTACTCTCATGCTTCACTTTCACTTTGATTTCTGTGAAAATTAAATATGGGTAAGTACATAATGTAATAATCTATTTTGGACAACCACAGTTTTCTTTCCTAAGACAAATTGTTATCACAATCTGCAAATATTCAAAGATATAAATAAATATTGGTGGATATAATCTCACAACCAGGCCCAAACTAAGCAAAGTATTATTATTATTATTATTAATTTATAAGTGAAGCACATGGGCGTAAGCCAAGTGACTATCACTTCAGTTTTTTATGGTGTTAGAGTCGTCTTGCAAAAACTTTCGAAATATTTAAAATTGCAGCTTTCTGCATCGTTAGATAAATGTTATTATTGTTATTAGTTCCTGGTTTGGGTATATATAATGGTATTAGGTACTAGTTTCTGATAATCATACAGGGAATAATATTGTGGGAATATGTACTATAATCTCATATACTTAGATGTTATTTAAAAGTTTACATCAATTACCCATGTTATCAATATTTGGTGGTCCATTTTCAAGAGGCATACAGTAATCGGCATCAGAAAAGTCCTCATGATCACTGCATTGGGAGTCCTCCGTCTTCAAATCAATGGATTTCTGCAATAAAACCAAATTAGCATACATTCGAATTTAGTTTCATTTTTTCAACCATACCGCATACAATAAATATCCCATAGCTATGTGACTAATGGGTCCCCGAAACGATCAAGTGCACTTGACAAGTCTACGTGCTTGACGATTTCACTTGACGAGGGACTTGACGCGACTTGAAGGTGCCATCAAGTTCACGTGACACAGTCGTTCGCCCTGTGCCCAGAAAAGTGGTCGTCGCAAAAAATTATAATGGATATGAAATGATTGACAAATGAATAAAAACTTGTCAAGTCACGTCAAGTCGCATCAAGCGCAAGGTGCTTCAAGTGCCGTCAATCAAAATTTCTGTCAAGTAGGTCAAGCCCGTAGATCACTTGACGGGACTTGTCAAGTCAACGCTGTAAACGATCAATATTCACTTCAAGCACGTAGACTTGTCAAGCGCACTTGATCGTTTCGGGGACCCATTATGGTCAAAGTATATTTATTGATGAACAACATGTTTATTTATGTATATACCAGCTGACCCGTGACAGACTTTGTCCTTCCCAAATTTCAGTAATCGCATAGAAAAAATCTTCAATTCTTCAACCATGTCCTGACAAAATAAATTATGAAATATAGAAGAATGCATGAATTTTTTTGAATTTTGCACATCAGCGCCGTCTATACCAAAATCGTTATTTTTGCATAAGTTCTCCCTTCTGTTATTCTGTTATTTTATTTACATACTACAGCAAATTTCATCTTAATCAGTTTAGTCGTTTAGGTTTGATTATGGTTCAAACATATATAAAAACTCACAAACTTTCGCATTTATAATATTATTAAGATTTAAGTAACCTATTATTCACAGTTTTCTTATTGTTAAATATAAATCAAATATATAAAATTCTCGTGTCAGTGTTTGTAACTAAACTACTTCGTAACAGCTTGACCGATTTTTATGTTTCTTTTGTGTTTATTTTATGTATGAGAATAGATCGTAGGCTCATAGGGTATTTTGTACACCCTAAGTGATAAGGGCATTAGTCATAAGGCAATATGGGAAAGTTTGGAAAGGCAAGGTATACCGGCAACATATATTAATATCATCAAAACTATATATGCAAACAGTAAAGCTAAAATCCAACTGGAAGTTTTGGGCAAAGAATTCCGAATCAAGCGAGGAGTCAGACAAGGAGACCCATTGTCTCTGTTGGAAGAATGATAAACACGACCCTAGCCTACATTTAAGAAGTATAAAACAAGTGCCTCCAACCGGCGCTCTGTGACGTTTACGGTTCGCTTCGCCATCTTACATCTAGAACTCCGTTTTACTTTGAACAATATACGTTTATTAATTTATTCTGTTTTTGGTGTATTGATTTCATTTCATAAGGTTATGGGCCGTCTCATATACATAAAATAGAACCGAAATTGATATATAATATATTGCAGTCGAAGTGAAAAAAGATGTAAAAAAAGTGAACCGCGTTTTTTCACCATGACTACGTCAAACCTCCAAATAACAAAACTCGCCGGCAGAGAAAATTATACGATATGGAAATTTGCAGTCCGATCATACCTAGAGCACGAAGAATTGTGGGATTGTGTTGATCCTGGTGGTCAAGATGCCAAAAAAGACATAAAAGCCAAGACCAAAATAATTTTGTTGGTAGAACCCATCAACTTTGTTCATATCGAAAATGCGACGTCATCTCGACAAGTATGGCAAAACCTTCAAAATGCATTCGAGGACTCCGGGCTATCAAGAAAAGTTGGCTTGTTAAAGGACCTAATCAACACAACGTTGGATAACTGCACCAGTATCGAGGAATACGTAAACAAGATTATGAGTACAGCTTATAAGTTACGAAATATTGGTTTCGAAGTCGGAGACGAGTGGCTGGGAACTCTCATGTTAGCTGGCTTACCGGATATTTATAAGCCAATGATAATGGGTTTGGAAAGTTCAAGCATAAAAATTTCATCAGATTTTGTCAAGACGAAACTGTTACAAGAGGTTAAAGTGACAGATTCCACAGCATTCCTCACAAAGCACAAATATAACAAAACAACCTCGCAGAATAGCAAAGAGAAGGGAAAAGGCCCACGTTGCTATAGTTGTGATAAATATGGACATTATAAAAGTCAATGCCGGAAAAATAATCAAAATAATGATCAAAATAATTTTGCAGCTATTTTTTCAGCTCACAGGTCAATGGATCCAGACGACTGGTATATAGACTCAGGGGCAACAATGCATATGTCAAGACGCTCAGACTGGATGTACGATTTACAGACATCTCCGATCCAAAAGATAATGATGGCAAACAATGATGCAGTCTCCGTACAAAACATGGGTAAAGTAAACATTCAGACCAATGTATGTAAAGATGTGCATCAGATCCAGGTGAGAAATGTTTTATTTATTCCTGAGCTATGTGCAAACTTGTTATCAGTCTGCCAGTTAACAAAAAATGGATGTAAACTGGAATTCACTGATGAGGGCTGTAACATTTATAATACAAAGAGAGTACTTATTGCAACTGCTAAATTGTCTAATAACATGTACAGACTCGAAACAGCAACCGGTAGTGCATATGCTACTACGTTTGAAAGTAAGACAGATTTGATTACATGGCATAAGAGAATGGGTCATTTAAATATTGCTGATGTTAAGAGATTAGAGTTATGTGCTGAGGGTATAAAGATAACTAATAAAGAAGTTGATTCTGTATGTATACCATGCTGCGAAGCTAAACAAACAAGATTACCGTTTCCACAGTCTAATTCTAGAGCAAATGCATTGCTAGAGATAATACACACTGATCTTTGTGGTCCGATGGAGACCGTTTCCGCTGGAGGTGGAAAGTACTTCATAACCTTTGTAGATGACTTTTCTAGAAAAGTGTATGTGTATTTTCTGAAGAATAAGATGGATATTAAATCTGTGTTTATAAAGTTTAAGGAAGAGGTAGAAAATGAACTAGAAAAGAAAATTAAGATTTTGAGGAGCGATAATGGAAAAGAATATTGCAATAAAGAATTTTTGGATTTTCTAGCAACCTCTGGAATCAAGCATCAAACCAGCGTCCCGTACACGCCTGAGCAAAATGGGCTAGCCGAACGGATGAACAGAACGTTGGTCGAGCGTGCCAAATGTATGCTGTTTGAAGCTAATTTGAAGAAAACATATTGGGCTGAGGCTGTTGCTACTGCGGCCCATATTATTAATCGGTCACCATCACGTGTTTTAGATGAGGTAACACCATATGAAAAATGGACTGGTAAGAAACCAAACATTTCACATTTAAAGATATTTGGATCTGAGGCCATGGTACATGTTCCTAAGCAAAAACGTCTGAAATGGGATCGCAAATCACAAGAATTAATTTTTGTGGGCTATTGTGAAAATACAAAAGGGTACTGATTGTATGACCCAGTTAGAAAGCAGATGGTAATTAGCAGAGATGTGATTTTCATTGAAAAAAACGGAGATTGTGAAGAATATCACACAGGAAGAACCTGTATCAGTGCCACCGATTGCTTCAATAACTCTTAGTTCCAACAATGATACATTAGAATGCGAGGAGAGAACTATTGTTGTAGACAGCCCACAAAATATTTCACACGATAACACTCTGACACCCACGAGTGAGTCGAATGACACGTCTTTTGACAGCTGTAATGGGGCTGATGATTCCACATATTGTCCAAATACAAGTGATGAGGATAGCAATGATGATTTCCAGAGAAATATCACTTTGAGATCACATCAAAGAAATAATATGCAAGGAAATAATTTTATGTGTGATGATCCTTCAACTGAAAAAGAAGCACTATCAGGCACTAATGCTAAAGAATGGAAAGAAGCAATGGATGAAGAATACAAAATACAAATACAAAATGTTTTTATTGCATTCAAATATAGGATTACATAATGTGATGCACTGGTTCCAAGAGTACAAGAGTTTATTAGAAAACGATACGTGGGAGTTGACTAACCTACCAGCAAATAAACGTCCAATACCATGCAAATGGGTTTTTAAGACTAAGACTGATGAAAATGGTCAGATAGTAAAATACAAAGCACGGCTAGTGATAAAAGGATGTTCACAAAAAATGGGAATTGATTACACTGAAGTATTTTCACCTGTGGTAAGACTTGCATCTATGAGATATTTATTTGCCTTATCGGTCAAATATGATTTGGATATATGGCAAATGGATGCTGTTTCTGCTTTTCTTCAAGGCGACATAGAAGAAGAGATTTATATGATACAGCCGCCTATGTATAGCAATGGTGAACAAGTATGTCGATTAAAGAAATCATTATATGGTTTAAAACAGGCTAGCAGGCAATGGAATATTAAGCTAGATTGTGCATTAAAAGAAATGGGATTAGTACAGTCTAAGCAAGATCATTGTATTTATTATACAATCAAAGACAAGGACAACATGTCTTTTCTGGCAGTATATGTTGATGATTTAATTTTATTTACCAATAATGAAGAGTCGAAATGTTATATAAAAGCAGAATTGCACAAGAAATTCAAAATGAAGGATCTCGGAGAGTTATGTTACTGTATAGGAATACATGTAGAACGAGAAAGAGAGAAAGGCATAATTCATTTAGATCAAAGAAAATATATACTAAAAGTTTTGCAAAAATATGGAATGTCAGATTGTAAAACAGTGAAAACTCCAATGGATTTGAATACAAAGCTACAACAATCGGAAGAAACAAAGATTTTGCACGATATTCCTTACCAAGAGATAATCGGATGCCTATTATATATTTCTCAAGTTACTAGGCCTGACATAAGTTTTGTTATTAATATGTTGAGCAAATACAATAACAAGCCTGAAATGAAACATTGGATTGCACTTAAGAGAGTAATGCGTTACTTAAAAGGCACTCAAGATTACAGACTGAGTTATAAGCAAAACCTGGAAGAGACTATGGCTCATGGATATTGTGATGCAGACTGGGATAGCTCGGAAGATGATCGGCGTTCCTGTACTGGTTACACATTCTTGTTTCAGGGAGGAACAATAAGCTGGAATTCAAGGCGTCAGCCTACTGTTGCACTATCCACAACAGAAGCTGAATACATGTCTTTGTCGTCGTGTGTAAAAGAAGCTTTATGGTTAAAGCAATTTCAAGAAAGTTTTTGGCCACAACTCAAGGATAAGGCCATGATTATTTATAGTGATAATCAAAGTTCTATAAAACTTTCAGGTTGTGATAATTACCACTCCAGGACTAAACATATACAGTCGTGGTCAACTAATTAGGGACACTCTTTGGTTAAACCGAATTGTGAATTTATTTTTTATTTTCCAACGAGTCTAAACCATATTCCATATCTCTTACATGTAAGTATAATTAGTCATTTATGTGCCCGATTATACAAACAATAACAACTTCTTAAACATTAAACCTCTTTACAGTATAGCTGATAGATTATCGTAGTGCTATTTGTTCAAATAATGCTGGCTGGCCAAATGGCCAAAAACGCAATATCTCAGTGTCCCTAATTAAATAATTAGGGACACTGAGATATTGCGTTCTATTTTCAAAATTTGAATCTCAATACTTTTTTACTTCTTCTCTTATTGTTTCGTGGTAGTTTTGGCGGCAATCCCGATATTTATTTTAAGTTTTGAAAAATATTTTGAAGAAAAATGGGTAAAAATAAAAGTTGCGATCCAACACTACGAAAAATTATCATGAAGTTTGTTGTCGAGCATGGTTGGCCATACCGAAGGATAGCAGAACATTTAAATTGTTCAAAAATTATGGTATACAATGCAGTGCAACATGTCAGACGCAATAACACAGATTTAAATGTGCCCAGAACAAAAAGATCGAGAAAAACAACTCCGCAAGAAGATAGAATGATAACCAGGTTAGCTAAGAAAGATCCGTTTCTAGGCTCTATTTTAATTAAACACGAAGTGTTTGGGACAGACGAAAGAGCTGGTGTCTCAGCGAGGACCGTTCGACGACGTCTGGTAGAAGCAGGGTTGTTCGGAAGAGTGGCTCGCAAAGTACCGTTGTTGAAGAAAGAACATAGAAATGCTCGTTTGGCGTTTGCACGTAAATATGGACATTGGACCTACGCCCAATGGCAACATGTATTATTTTCTGACGAGACCAAGGTTAATTTGATTTCTTCAGATGGAAGGCAATACGTACGGCGTCCAGTAAAAGCGGAAATGAATCCAAGATTCACAAAAAAGCAGGTGAAACATGGCGGTGGAAACATTAAAATGTGGGGTTCATTTTCTGGACGTGGAGTGGGACCTGTGAGGAAAGTTCAGGGTAACTTAGAACAACATCAATACAAGGCAATATTGGAGGAAACGACGCTTCCCTATGCTGAGGAGCATCTCCCTATTATATGGACGTTTCAGCATGATAACGACCCGAAACATACCGCCCGTTCAGTCAAGTCGTTTCTTACCAGTCAGTCAGTATCGGTGCTAGATTGACCAGCAAATAGCCCGGACCTTAACCCAATCGAGCACCTTTGGCACGAAATCAAGAAAAAAGTAGCCACTTATCGTACCACAACTTTAGATGAACTTAATGAAGCTTTTTGTGAGGCATGGGCAAACATTCCTGTCGAAACATGCCAGAAACTGATAATGTCTATGCCACATCGGTGTCAAGCGGTAATTACTAACAAAGGTTTTGCTACTGGGTACTGATTTTACACGTAATGAAATGGAGCTGTTAAATATATTATAATACTGCAGATTATTAGTTTTGTTTAACTCTATTTTTCATTATAGTTTACTGTCCTTAATTAAATGTCCAGCTACAGAATTATACCTTAAAATTGAATACATGTTCAACCTTTGATATTAAATACTTTTTTCTATTTATTTATTCTTTTATTTACAGCCATTTAAAGCATAATAATCGGACCAAATTATGCAAATAATAGTTACTGAGAAATCAATAGGGTTTTATATTTGTATGTACATAACCGGTTATTGTTCTTCACTATCTTGCATGTCCCTAATTAGTTGACCACGACTGTAGATGTGAGACACCATTTTGTTCGAGACAGAGTACTTGGAGGGGCCATTGATGTACGCTACATACAGACGGATGTGATGGTCGCTGATGCACTTACTAAAGCCACTTCACACCCTAAGTTGGATTACTGTTCGTCGAAGATGGGGTTATGTTTAAGGGAGGATGTTGGAAGAATGATAAACACGACCCTAGCCTACATTTAAGAAGTATAAAACAAGTGCCTCCAACCGGCGCTCTGTGACGTTTACGTTTACAGTTCGCTTCGCCATCTTACATCTAGAACTCCGTTTTACTTTGAACAATATACGTTTATTAATTTATTCTGTTTTTGGTGTATTGATTTCATTTCATAAGTCTCCGAAGCTTTTTTCAGCAGTTTTAGAAAATGTCTTTCGCAATCTTGACTGGGAACATTTAGGACTGAACATAGACGGCAGGAAATTTAATCACCTCAGATTTGCGGACGACCTGGTTCTACTGGAAGAATGTCCAAAGAAGCTCGAGAAGTTGATACAAACTCTAAATACTGAAAGCGTAAAAGTGGGTCTAAAAATGAACATAAAGACAAAAGCTAATGACCAACTCAAAAATGGAACCCATAGAAATAGAAGAACAACAAATAGAATATGTCGATGAGTATTGCTACTTGGGTCAGATCATCTCCCCTAATGATCAAACAACTAAAGAAATAAATAAGAGAATTGCCAACGGGTGGAAGAGATATTGGTCCCTAAAGGAAATTGTTAAATCCAAAGACCAGAATATGTCAACCAAACGGAAAGTCTTCAACACGTGTATCCTTCCATGTATCTCCTACGGCTGTGAAACATGGTCCCTTACAAAATACCATAGTAACAAATTAGAAAATGTCAGAGAGCTATGGAACGAAGCATGATAGGGATAAGAAGACAAGACAGATTTAGCAATGTCCAAGTAAGGGAAAAAACACAACTAAGCGACATCCTGGAAAAAATAACTTACAAAAATGGAGATGGACCGGCCATATGTGATCATGGCCATTGAGATCAAGACAAGAAAAGTGGAGCCAAATCATAACACAATGGTATCCTAAAGATGGCAAAAGAAGTCAAGGACGACAACAAATGCGCTGGGAGGATGAGCTCAAACTTACTGCGGGACCCAAATGGAGAAGAGTTGCTCAGGACCGCAAACAATGGAAGCTACTGGAGGAGGCCTTTGCCAACAGGCACACTGAGCTGAGAGATATTTTATAACACAACTTAATAATTTAAATACCTACAATAATTTAAATCTCTCACTCAGTTCAAAGGGCTAAATAAATAAATAAATAAATATAAGTGATAAGGGTGGCTTTAAATTCGGGAAAAACTGAAAGTGCTTTTTTCTGTAGGATTATAGAAATTTGACAGGACAACGTCTTTCGGGACAGCTAGTATGTTAAATATAATGTTGCACTTAAACCAATTTGAATCCATATTATGTATTTCACTCGTTTTCAATTTTTACATAGAGTGAAGAAGGTAGGTAGATAAAAGATAAAAAAAATAGAATAAAAAGCTACATGCAAGTACCGTACCTGGGCAGAATCGTCATCAAAATCCAATAAGAAGGCTTTCTCGTCTTTGTAGAAGCCTTTCAGGGAATTATAAGATTCCTCAGACTTCTTTTTAAAATCAAATGCTCTCTCAGCCTTTTCTTTGCATTCATAGCAAATCGTGGTTGGTAGGCCATCGCCTTTACGAATCTGGAAATGTTCAATCAATTTGGTTAATAACTATGTTGATTAGCAAAAATGCATATTCATTAAGCAGTTTCTGTCAATCATGAAACAAATTAAAAACAATAGGAAGCAAAGTACCAAATAAAATAAAATTTAATACAAAAAATGAATGGGTAAATAAGATAGCAATAAGAAACTACTTAAGTATGTGTCTACTACATCTACAGCTACACTAATATAATAAAGAGGAAAAACAATATTTTTGTATATTTGTATGTAATGGATAAATTAAAAAACTACAGGACCAGTTTTAAAAATTCATTCACCTATGAAAAACTAATTTTTAACATACTTGTTACTTGGGTAAAATTGCAATAATGTAACCTATGGTATCAAATGTTTGCCTATAACCTTTTTTTGGTACACCCATGCAAAACCGGGGCAGGCAAAAAACCAAAATCAAAAAAGCAATTATTCATTGAAATCACTTGGATAATTTAGAATTGTCAAATATAGTACAGTTTAATTTCATTTCATTTAGCTTAATTTCATTCATGGTTCTTTTTTTTTAATCTTTGTACTTAAATATTAATAAAACTAGTCTAACATAAGGTATTAGTAATTTCATCTGCCTGCCCTTATCCCACTCAAGTGGGGTCGGCACAACATGTTTCTTTCTTCAATACTCCCCTATCTCTTGTCATCGCAGTATTCACACCTTTTTTACTCCTGTCCTCTTTCGCACAGTCCATCCATCACTTCTTAGGACTGCCTCTACTCCTGTATCCATCCACATTCATACCCATCACTCTTCTTGTAACATGGTTTTCTTTTAACATGTCCATATTGTCCATACCACACTAAGCTATCCACTAACATATTTTTTTACCAATTTTATACCCACGAACAAGCTAAAAAAATATTTTTTTTAAATATAAATGTGTTCAAATTATTATCTTATTGCATAGGCGGCAATGGTCAAAACTAGGCCGCTACACAATATTGCTTGGTAAGGTAACCATTGCAGGTAGCGGTTTCTGCATACAAACATATTTCTGTTAATCCACCACCCATGATTTTAACAATGCCTAAATAGCAGCAATCGCGAATTTTCTATAACTATAACCAGTAAAACGAAATATATTATATAGGTATACTAGCCGACCAGCGTAGGCTCGGGCAACTTTGTTTTGTCCAAATTTAAATAATCGCATAAAAAAAGCAATTTCCGGCAACTTCAAATTTTTTCCCTATAAACCTTGTACTGATAAAATAAATTACGAATTTTGGTAGTATGCGTATGGTAAACTGCGTTGTTATGACTGAATGTTTTAGTCTGAGATATTTGTTGCACAACAGCGCCATCTAACTAATATCATCCTTTGAGCGTTTTTTTATAATTTAAGAGTTGTTTTTCGGATTACCAGTACATTTTCTTATTCTGTTTTTTTATCTACATACTACAGCTAATTTCATCTTGATCCATTTTGTCGTTTAGGCCTGATTGACTATCAAACTTAACAAACATCCTCACAAACTGTCACATTTATAATATTATAAGGAGTAGGATATAGGGTGATAGACCCGGTTGTGGGGCCTTCATCGGTTTTGGGCATTTTAAATTTTGCCAGTCAATAACTAAGCATAGCAAACAAACTTGTTTAAAATCTATAGTTAATACAATTCTCTGTCTTTAGTCCGTTTTGATTAGTGACAGTTGTGATGTGTTATACACATTGATTGTTGTTATACACCTCTACATTTGATTAACCAAAACGAATGATCTCCCGTTTTGTCTATTTAAATATGAATAATTAATTATTTCATATTAAATATTGCCTTAACTTAAGAGATAGATAAATACTCTATAGTATAGAGTATTTATCTATCTCTTAAGTTAAGCAAAGGTTGTAAAAACATTGTCGTTTTAATATTTTTTTCAATATATTTGAAAATTAAAATTTTGTTAAAGTGCTCACAACCAACACCCACCCTATAAGTGCACTAAGTAGAGAATTCCCCTAAATATAGTTTCCATAGTTGCGGAGATGACTGTACTTAGTCATTCTTACTAGACTTTGAACATTATTTGACATAGAAATTGCACACAAACATGAGAAATTGGACAAAAACATGCTCACAACGGTAAAGAGAAACATTGTGTAGTAACCAGTCTGTATTCAAAGACGCAATGTCAAGTACTTTGATAAATGTAATGATTTTACAAGCTAAGTAACTATGTTTGTTACCCCAATCGATTAAGCTGAAATTTTGCATAATTATGTAACTTCGGTGACAATTCAATAATATATGGTGACAGCATCCTGATCTATTGATGGAGTCAAGAGCTGTTCAATAGTACTTCTCAGGAAATAGTCTGATTGAGTTAAAACTTCGTATACCTATAAATCTTAAATGACAATGTAATATTATGATACTAGCGAGTTGGTCTGATGATGAAGTTCGAATGTAGCCAAACACAATGGGGTGATTGTGTTTGGGCTCGTTGGATTTGTCTTGACGAGCTCTATGATTATAAAAGCTTGTTATTTTTATATATATATTTTTTTTAATAAAAAAATCTTATTTACGTTTATTATTAAATGGTCTTGTTAGTTAGTTCGCTAGTTTGTTAATTTGTTAGTATGTGTGAGTAAAATTTTGCGATTAGAATTTCGAATTTTATAATAGTTCCTTCCAACCAATCAAGCTGAAATTTAGAATACCTGGGTAACTTTAGGAGCTGTTCAACAGACACTTACAACATAACTCCTCAGTAAATGATTTGATTGACCTAAAACTTTGCATCAGGTATGCTTGAAGTTCCAATGACAATGTAATATTATGACAAGTGACAGCGCACTGGTCTGATCTCAAGCTTGAAGGATTTTGCAGAAGCTAGTTTTTATTTTTCAACAGAAAATTTATTTTAAACTAAACTTAGTAAGAATGATTTGACAAAGATAATTGATTGAGGCATGACTTTGCGGAAATCCATTTCAAAATATTGTTTAGATTAAGTTTATGTATGATTTGTTTATAAAAAAAATTGTTGTTGTTTATAAATTTTTATGAGCTGGGTTAGCCGGTCCAACTTATAAAACACTCACTTATTTGCCATATGAGAAGCAAACATTGCTGTGAAAATATGGATGAGTGAGCAAGGATTAAACTTTGCTCATTCCACATGACCCACAAGTAAGTAAACTATAAAGTTTAACTTGAAGTGAGCTGAGTACCATAAATAAAGACTTCAACAAACATATGCAGTGCCCATGGTGACCATAAATTTGCCATTCCGAAAGCAGAAGCAATTCAAACCCATTTAAAGACAGCATGGACATTTAACTCACCTATAGCTCGGCTAGCTAAACTCTCAATACATTCCTGTCTATCTGTCATCTAAATTAAATCTTATTCTAAATACAATATCATTTTATCATTCAATGGTGGCGATTCTGTTGTGTCCAAGGTAAACCTAAAATTTCGTAAAAAACGATTGATCTTATTCCTTTTACATTAAAGTCTAAATTAGACTAAAACCACATCAAAATGACAGTCCTAAAACTTGGGATAGCCGTTTCTCTATTTTATTTCGCATATGACACAATCAATTGTCATCTTAGTCAACACCAATTTACATGTCGATTAATCGATTAAATTTAGCTTGACGTTTCTAAATCGATTACGAAAATCGTAAATTTATTCAAAACTATTTTAAGTTTTAGAACTGTCACTTTAAGGTTACGCTATTTTAAACTTAAAAGAAATAAGATCAATAGTTTTTAGCCACCAATATTATATTGAATTATGAGAATACTATGAAAATATTCTCTAAATTCGATTAATATTCAGAGATTTATGAAAATTGGAAAACAATGTTTGATTTTTATGGTATAAGCTTGAAGATCTAAAAATCCCTTGAAATTATACCAATTAAATTTAGATATAGAAAAACATGTTTCAAAAGAATTCAGCTTTTGGTTTAGCCTTTTCTTTCCTGGGAATATTTATATGATAAAAGCTTATAAATAAAAAATTACATGCGCAATAATAAAAATTACAAAATATCTGGACAGACCAGGCTATAGGCACTACAAAATAAAACAGACTAATCTATACTTAAACAAAAGGTAAAACAACAAAGGCCAAATAAACATGCATGCATTAGGGTTGCCAGATGGTCATCCCATCTGGTAACCCTGGTATTTATAAACATAATAAAGATAGAATTTAAGACTCACCTTCAATCCTGTAATAGCAGTCACTAAGTAATCAAGAGCTACATCTCCAACAACCACATCAAATAGAGAATTCAATTCATTGTCTTTAGATAGACATGTTCGACACAATTTTTCAATCTTTATTTCTATTTGATCATTTGAAAATGCCATTTTGTAGGTTTTTCATTGATTGTTGTTGATGAATTAGGTCAAACAGAAGAAATAAACCGATAAGCTGTTCTTCAATCTGCTATTGATCCGTGATCGACCAGCGAGCCATCCACATACGCCCATCTACCACAATACTTCACATTCTAGATCCTGAAATGCTTGTAGACCTGCCACTTTACTTCTCCACCCATTATCACGGTGTACCGGGAACGTTTTTATTTGTTCGATTTCATTGGATTTAAAACCCTGTTGATCCGTCGCGGATTCGGGCAATTATAGTAGCTGCAGTCAGACTATTACCGCACCAGAAAACCTGTAACAGAACATAAAAATAATAGCAGCAAAGTAGAGCACGCAACATACAATCGGAAGTTTATTCACTGTATCTTTGACGAATGGCAGGACTGTTTCATGAAACACGCACTAGCCAGCCCAACAAAACCCACCACATTTTAATTCGGCCAAACAAACAAAGAACAAACAATTCTGTCTTACAGATAAAAGTATGTTTAACAAACAAAGTACCTAGCCGATCGTAACCCATCCGCCATGTTGTTGGCCGCCATGGTTATTGTTAATTGCAAAGCGTACCTTGGTTTGGTTACATGTTTTTTTCATAGATGGCGCCGTTCAGTGCTGCTGCTGCTGCTGCTGCGTGCTGCCAGCCTGCCACATCAAATTTTGGTCTCGAACCACTGACCTCTTATACAATATTGTCTTCTTAATATTTTGTCGCCAAAAGAGAAAAAAAGTTGTAGTATGTAACTATTAATGTATGTAACTATGTTAAGGTGAATGAACAACGTCTTTCGTGTATAATAGAGGTCAGTGTCTCGAACCGAATACAAAGAACGAATGAATGAAATAATAGATTAGAGACCATTTATATTTATTTTAGCCATCGACTACTTAATGTAGTCGATGATTTTAGCATAGAATATCACGAAGTAGTTGTTGAACACACCCCTACTCAAGTAACTTGAGAGTAAGTTGGTATGAATATCGTAATCCTACCCTAATCCTTCCTAATAATATTTTATATGCGAAAGTATGTGAAAATAAATGTATGTTTGTTCCACAATCAGGCCTAACCTAAACGACAAAACGGATTAAGAAATACATAATCTGTGAAAATTTCAACTGTCTAGCTATCACGGTTCATGAGATACAGATACAGCCCTGTGACAGACAGACAGACGGACAGACAGACGGACAGCGAAGTCTTAGTAATAGGGTTCCGTTTTTACCCTTTGGGTACGGAACCCTAAAAACGCAAAAAAGATGATTTTGGTATAGATGGCGATCGTGTGCACAAAATCTGACATCTGTTTTGTTGACTGACATTATCAAAATGGCGTCATGTCATGTCAATGTCATTCAAAACATTGACATGACATGACGCCGTGACATGACATGAGTGTGTATCCGCGTGCCGCGCAGCTCACGCAGCCAGTCATAGCATAGTCTATGAATGTTTGTCCAAAGAGCATATGTGTTTGTCTATGAGAATAAGGATGTTTTTGATGTCTATACTATCTATATCTTATCTAGGTCTTCTAGTAGGTATCAAAGATGGTAGGTATAGGCATGGTAGCCCCAAAGAGCATATGCCTGGGTAGCCCTAGCCTGCCTGCCTGAGCCTGGAGTCGTTCGAGGTTTGACCGTTTGCCCGTTTGGTTTCTGTGCTGGTCTTTTAGTACTACTCTCGACTAGTGAGTGGATGTGGATTTTAGATAAATAACATAACTATTCTGTCTGTGACTGAGTGAGTGCTGGTGCTGGCGACAGCGTAAAACGGTAAGATTTTCTGCAAAATAGACATAAAAAATACAAAGTTTCTAGACCCTGCCTTTGAGAATATCTTGGATAGTTTTGTTATTATTATATTTATTATAATGAAGGCTATTTGTCCTATCTAAACTCAGTAGATCCCTAGGGTAGCTTGGTACAATACGGTCGGCGAATCTGAAGTTAGTCATAAGTCCGCAAAAATGGTTTTGTAGCACTGCGTAAGGTCTAAAATTGTCTGCCGCACAGCCAAACGGCTAACTTCACGTTGGCCTAGATCCACCGACCGTATTGTACCTACCTACTTACTTACTTCTTGACCTACCTAGTTACTAGGTTGTATTGATTTTAAAATATTAGGTCAAGCTAGTGCTCTAAATAGGTTTTTAGGTCAGTATTGATTTATGCATGGGCTTGACTCAGTAAAGTGGTACATTCCCTGAACCAGGGTAAGTATGTGGAGTTTTATTCATTTGGACTGTGAAAACAGTTTAGCTGAGTCTTTTGCAGTGTTGTTGCAGTGGTGCTTTTGTGTGTTGTCTTCATTCAGGTTTGATGGAATCATTGAATTTAATTTCTGTTTAACCCTTTCAACTCCGGCGAAAAAAATAAAATGTTCAAGAATACCCACTTCGTATTTTTGGTGAATCCGTACCTAAATAAGCATATAAATCGATTAGTTGAATTAGTTTTACTGTAAAACGACTGTAACAC
This sequence comes from Hydriomena furcata, assembly GCA_912999785.1. Taxonomy (NCBI): domain Eukaryota; kingdom Metazoa; phylum Arthropoda; class Insecta; order Lepidoptera; family Geometridae; genus Hydriomena; species Hydriomena furcata. Next base: position 12,428,690 of record OU538821.1, read on the forward strand.
ATGAAAAAACCATAACCGTATATGTTGCGTTGGTGGCTCACAGCAACAAAAGTTATTCACCAGGTCCGACGACGCGCCTTTTGCGGTGAGGTTTAGGATGATGTTATACAATATGTACTTGCTACAATATGTAACTATGATTAGAAATAGGCCGCTACCGCCCGCGGCTTTACTCACATGGTACCTCGATTAAAATTGTCCTATATGTTATTCGAGGGCATAAGGACACATCTAAATATGTGCACAAACTTTCTAAATTAAATCTTTAGTAGGATATACCATATTAGCTAAATAATTACTTACTGGGTCCTATTATGGGTACCTACCTAACATCAATATTGATATTCATATAAAAGAAAGTCACTTATTTAGAGATTTAATCAATCATCAAAATAATAAAGATACCTATGTATGTACTTACCGACTTAGTTTAACTTACTTTGATCGAAAACAATGGTGGTAGAATACCATCCAGAATATTTTTATTGCTGGGAGCCAATAAACGCACGGTTTGAGTTGTAAAAATTCTTGATGCATTTTTTGGCAGAATTTGCTGATAAATAACCATTTGCAAGAAATTGTATTTAATATAGACATTTACCTTTCGAAAACAGTTGCCCAACACACTTTAGAACCATTCAAAATCGAAATATCTTATGGAGAAGTCGGACCACTTTCACGTGTTTTTTAAAACGTCTGCAGAACAAAATGATATTTTTTTATCCTGAAACCAAGGGTATTGCCAGTTTCTAATATTATTTTTCTGTCATATTAACGTCAAACTTGTCAAAATATGTAGAAACTCACAGTAAAAAATCTATTTGAAACTACCCTACTACAGAACGAATATGGTGCGTTGTTGGCTCCCAGTGAACAAACGTGAAAACGCATATGGCGCGTTGCCGTAGCTGAATGGGTTAATTTGTTCATTAGTAGGTAACCAGTTAAGCTTATTCTTGGAAGCAATACAGAGGAGGAACATCCTCTGACAGCATCTCTATGCCAATTGTGAACCACTCAGTGTGTAGGTACCTATGTCAGGCAAATTGTACTGATTGCATTAGCTGCTAATTTAGTGTTCAAAGAATTCCATTTTGAAATATATTTGCCAATCAGTAAAAAAGGAGGATGATTGAAAAGTAAGTGATTGTGGACCAGCTTAGTTTGTGTTTGATGACAAATTGTATTATGTATGCTTTATACAATGGGTATGAGACTTGGACAATGACCCAGAGAGATAGGAAGATCCTAGAAGCTTTTGAAATACGGTGCTGGAGAGGGATGGAAAAGATAAGTTGGACAGAAAAAATAACAAATATAGAAGTTTTACGTAGAGTAGGTCCTACAGGACCTAGGACCTACAGGAATGAGGGTCCTATTAACACCGATTGAGAACAGAAGAGGGAAGATGGTTCGCCACCTTATGCGACACAACAATTTCTTAAAGACGAGAGAGGCAATTAGTGGACGGGTTGGCAAAGGATTTAAAATTGATAAATTGAATTTAATAGTCATCCAAACGAAATCTTATAAAACAAAGTCGTTACAACACTTATAACTCGAATTGCTGGACTGATAATCATGATTTTTGATTTGTTGGATTTGTCTCAGTACCAAATAGCAGAATAGTGGTAAGACACTGGGTCAGCTAGTAAGGTATATATTTCATCTTCAGAGGCAAGACAGTCTAAGAGTTATTCTAGGTGAGACAACAGGAGTTGATTAAAGATGTATAGTTTACATAATTAGATAATTGTATTTTAAGAATTACAAAGCAAACCAACGAAAACCTTTCAACCAATTGAAAAGTCAAGAGTTGATAGTTTTGTGTCACTACATAAGGTTGAAAATTGTCTGCGTCATTGTAATCGTCATTTGAGATTGATAGGTATGCAAAGTTTTAACTCAATCAGACTTTTTACTGAAGAGTTCCATTGAACAGCTCCTGTCTCCATCATCAGATCAGCTTGCTGTCATCATATTATTGCATTGTAACCAAAGTTACATAATAATGCAAAATTTCACCTCAATCAGTTAGGGATAACTGCTTCAAAATTGAGTTGCAAGATTCCAACATAGTTACATACATACAAATAAAAGCTTGTAAAAAGATATCGCTATAAGGTGATTCTTGACATTTTTGGTTTTGTATGTGGGCTGATTGGGCTGTGTCTACCCGGCCAAAACGGAATAAAAAAACTTGAGAGGTGTCAAGGGACACCCGGATGGAACGAAGTTCTTTTCGATTAATTAGTGAAGGAATTGTAATAAAATTTTATTTCTTTTAAGTTAAAATAATATGTTTTTTATTATTATCAAATATAATCTATACTAATCTATACTAATAATATAATATAATAAATATTATAAAGAGGAAAGATTTGATTGTTTGTTTGTTTGTTTGTATCGAATAGGCTCCGAAACTACTGAACCGATTCAAAAAATTATTTTACCATTAGAATCCTACATTATCCCTGATGGACATAGGCTATATAGTATTTTCAAAAACGTTAGGGATCCGTATGAAAACTTCGAAAATGTAACCCAAAGTGTGAAAAAAAATCCTAAAAAAATCTTTATAACGCGTACGCTGCGGAAATTGTTGACAATAGAGCAAAGTGATGTACTACAGTTTTAAAGAGGACATCAATATCTACAAATAAGTCAACAATACCATATGACTAACCATTAGGGATCCGTATGAAAACTTCGATAACGTAACCCAACGAGTGAATCAAAAGCAAAAAAATCCTTATATCGCGTACGTTGCAAAAATTATTGACAATAGAGCAAAGTGATGTACTACAGTTTTAAAGAGGACATCAATATCTACAAATAAGTCAGCAATACCATAAGTCTAACTATTAGGGATCCGTATGAAAATTTCGATAATGTAACCCAATATGTGAATAAAAAGCAAAAAAATCCTTATATCACGTACGCTGCAAAAATTGACAATAGATCAAAGTGACGTACTGCAGTTTTAAAGATTACATCAATATTAACAAACTAGCGACCCGCCCCGGCTTCGCACGGGTAGCATGTTATTATACATATAAACCTTCCTCCTGAATCACTCTATCTATTAAAAAAAACCGCATCAAAATCCGTTGTGTAGTTTTAAAGATATAAGCAAACATACATACATACATACATACAGACGCGGGAAGCGGAAAGCGACTTTGCTTTATACTATGTAGTGATAAGTCAGCAATACCATAATTATGTCCAACTATTACAGTTACGTCACAATAACTACTTTTTCATGTTAAAATATGCAATAGTAACGCCGCCTGTACAAACTAGGCCACATTATTCGTACCTGGGTATTTAATCCTTATCCAAAAAAATCACTTCATTTTTAAGGCCATATCACTGTAAATTACTTTTTTAATTATACCATTCCCAAATTCCATACCATTCAAAAGTTATTATGAGTGTAATAATCTATAGGTACTAATATTATTACGAGGAATGATGTTTTGTATATTTGTATGGAATAAATCCAAAAACTACTGGATAGATTTCAAAAAATCGTTTACCATTAAATTGCTACATTATCTCTGAGTAACATAGGCCATATTTATTGTTTGAAAAAAATAGGGATCCCTATTAAAACTTCGATAATGTAACCTGGGTAAAAAATACCCATAAAATCGTTATAATACGTTACTCCCGTGCGGAGCCGGGGCGGTCTGCTAGTGTAATATAAACTTAATCAGTAGGCTCAATTTTTGTCAATCTAGCTAGTTAGATGAGAAACAAACGCAAAGCAAATAAATAGGTAAGTACCTACCTTCCTAAGTAGATACCACCTACCAACTAAAATGATGTTTTGGTAATCTCCTACTTGCACAATAAGTCGTTTATTAGTTTACAGTTATGTACTGAACACAAAATAACGTGGGACAAGGGAAGGGGAATCAACTTTGACTTTGACTTCGACTTCGACTTCGACTTCGACTTCGACTTCGACTTTGACTTTGACTTCGACTTCGACTTCGACCTCGACCTCGACAACGACCTCGACCTCGACCTCGACCTCGACCTCGACACAATTAATAGATATAATATATATTAATTGATATACTATAGCAAAAAAGTGTCGTGACAACTTTTTGTGACTTTTCGTAAGAATTTTTTCCGTCTAGCCCCCTTTCACAACGCGCGATAAGGAACTTCGTTCCAAAACCGGCTAAGTGCGTGTCGAACCACGCGCAATGTACGGTTCCATACCATATTAATTCATAAATTAAACAAGCACTCTAAGCAGGAGTGGTAATTTTGTTGAGTCCACAAACTGACTAAATTTTCGTTTTATTTTTTGTTTTCAATGAAGTGAAAACATGATAGAAGGAATTATTAAGCATATCATAATATCATTATGTTAATGCTTCAAAAACTGGTTTATAGAGGTGGTGCGTATTTACTCGACCAGGTTTGCAAACCTGGTATAGGCATAAAAAAATACGTACCAGGTATGACGTCACAGTTTGAACGCGTATTTTGTACTTGAAAGTATTTTTGTACTTGAAAGTATTTTTGTACTTGAAAGTATTTTTGTACTTGAAAGTATTTTTGTACTTGAAAGTATTTTTGTACTTGAAAGTATTTTTGTACTTGAAAGTATTTTTGTACTTGAAAGTATTTTTGTACTTGAAAGTATTTTTGTACTTGAAAGTATTTTTGTACTTGAAAGTATTTTTGTACTTGAAAGTATTTTTGTACTTTAAAATATTTTTGTACTTGAAAGTATTTTTGTACTTGAAAGTATTTCTGTGCTTAAAGTATTTTCCTACTTAAGTGGTATTATACTTCAGGAAATAAAATAAAACCGGCCAAGTGCGAGTCGAACTCGCGCATTAAGGGTTCGACCTATCTAAATACACCACACTATAGTGTACGCGAGAAAAAAAAAACATCCCCAGAGTCCCTGGAAAATCCTTCATGGTTACTGAATTTTCAGTAACCAAGCAGTCACTATATAAACACGGTATATTTCAAATTACATTCAATTTGAACCAGTAGTTTAAGAATTATAACTAGTCAAAATTTCCAATTTTGTCACTCTCTCACTGATTGACTGACTGACTGACTGACCGATCATCAAAAGTTTAAGGCACTTCTAGCAGCCAAGTCCGAATCGGAATCGCGCACGTCGTGTTCCGTACCATTATCTATAAATCATGTTTGTTGTATGGGAGCCCCACTTAAATATTTATTTTATTCTGTTTTTAGTATTTGTTGTTATAGCGGCAACAGAAATACATCATCTGTGAAAATTTCAACTGTCTAGCTATCATGGTTCATGAGATACCGCCCTGTGATAGACAGACGGACAGACAGACCGACAGACAGACAGACGTACAGACGGACAGACGTGCAGATGGACAGACGGACGGACGGACAGTGGAGTATTAGTAACAGGGTTCCGTTTTTACTCTTTAGGTACGGAACCCTAAAAAGTAGGGTTATCTACAAAAATAAATGAGATGCCATCAAAAACATAACTTGTAAAAAAAGCCAAGTCTCGCAACGCAACTCAGTTCTTCTACCGTAAAAAGTTGTGAGATCCATGTAATACCAAGTCGGTTAATTTATTCAGTCCCTACTTTAAGGGTACTTCTGACTTATGTTATTACGTAATTAGCTAACCTTTACGTAATAACTTAAGACAGAAGGACCCTTAAAGTAGGGACTGAATAAATTAACCGACTTGGTATTACATGGATCTCACAACTTTTTACGGTAGAAGAACTGAGTTGCGTTGCGAGACTTGGCTTTTTTTACAAGTTATGTTTTTGATGGCATTCTGTTTTTAGTATGTGTTGTTATAGAGGCAACAGAAATATATCATCTGTAAAAAAATCAACTGCTTAGCTATCACGGTTCATGACATACAGCCTTGTGACAGACAGACAGACGGATAGCGGGGTCTTAGTAATAGGGTCCCGTTTTTACCCTTTGGGTACGGAACCCTAAAAATGAACAATTCAACTATTCATAGTTTTGAGTAAAAACTTAAATAGTGTTTTGGAAGAGCCAACTTTGGAAAAAAATCTATCGATGAATGTTTCACCAATCGTGTTTCTTTGTTACATTTATCTAGATTAAATCTATAGGTTATCAACCAAACTGTATGTTTTGCGGTTATTGAGAAAGAACTATTCTACATCCATAAAAAATATATATACCTCGTCTTAAATACCGGCAAATTGAGAATGTTTTAACAATCATCATCTTTATGTACTAAGCTAAAAACGCAAACGCACAGTGAAAGTGTTATGGTGAGCTCAGAGGGGGCTACTTTCACTGCAAACCAAGCATATGTTATCTTAAACGCTTCGTCAACTTAAGTCTCACAATTTTACAGTTATATCAGTTAAATATAATAAAAATAACTATATTTTCCTATACATTAATATTATAATAAACTAAGGGTAGGTACAAGCTTTCCAAAAATAAGTTTAAATATGCTATTCTCCAACAAAAGTTAAATAATTATACTTAGTAGATTATTTTTCCAAGTTTAGTTTATTTTAGTTTACATTACTATGTATGGTGTGTAAATAGGTAGGTGTGTTGTGTATGTGTAAGAGTGTTTTTTTTAACGTAGACAAGTAAATACAATGGCAATTCTATGAGCTATTTGTGAAGAAGATATAGTGATGAGGATGAGGAAAGGTATGCTGATATGGTTTGGGTATTTAAAAATAATGAACCAAAGAAAATTGACGAAACACAATATGTACGGCGAGTGTGAATGGGATCTTTAGAAGAAAAAGACTTGCACAAAGTTCACTAAACCGCCGAGAATGCATGAAGAATGCGATGAGAGTGAACGAAGCAAATAAGGTATTTCAAGATTGGCAAGAGTAGGCTTGCCAACACCAAAAAAGGCATTTCCGGGATTACGTTTACGATTACGCGTATAAATGACCGTTATGGATTTACTTGTAAAAAAAAAACAAATCCCTGGCCCGCGCCGCGCAGTAAACGATCATCTCACAAAATACGTAATTCGTAGGTATTAAGAAATTTTAATAATGTGTAACAAATTACTTGTGCCAACCCGTGGGGGTTGGTATCCGTGGGAGTATGGTGATTTCCTGGACAAACGGCGCGGCGTTCCGCAAGGAGTCACGGCGGGACAGCCCAAAATTTACCCAGAAGCGGGACGTCCCGGATTTACCGGGACGTCCCGTTTTCGGGACGGTTGTCAAGCCTAGTCAAGAGTGCAAGTGGAAAGTCGCTTCCGCTTCCTATAAACAGACAGATTTTTCCGCTTCCTATAAACAGACAGATTTTATGTGTAACTAGCGACCCGCCCCGGCTTCGCACGGGTAGCATGTTATTATACATATAAACCTTCCTCCTGAATCACTCTATCTATTAAAAAAAACCGCATCAAAATCCGTTGTGTAGTTTTAAAAATATAAGCAAACATACATACAGACATACAGACGCGGGAAGCGGAAAGCGACTTTGCTTTATACTATATGTATATGTGTAATGTATTACTAAAATTGTGTTTGGTATGATGAGTTATGTCTAGCAGTTTGTTTTATTGCATCACATGCAGACACTAAAAATAAAAACTGTTATGATTTTCGGTACAAGTTTTTGAAGAACACGGGTATACCTACCTGACCTTTCGAGTGCCAATGCTATTTACCTTTAAATATGGGTATTAATGGAAGTTCTTGGCGTAATGATAGGCTGCCAAAAACAATGAAAGATAAAAGAATTATCGGATGTACATGTACCTATAGTATATCAATAGTACCTACTAGGAAGGATAACACAATTAGTTGTGTGTACATTTTGGAACTGAAATTGAAAGAAGGATATTAAATATTTTTTTCCTTAACACTAGCTAGTTGTGCATACTTGTTGGTCTGTTAGAGCACCAGGTTTTAATTTATTACTGTCTCTTCAAACAGATAAAATGGCGGCAAGCTCTTTAAACCAGAAGATTGAGCTAGCAGGGGAGGCTTCATGCTCGATGGCAGTGGACACTAAGAACTCCCCTGGCTCGTCATCCAGCGACTCCGCTCCAATTGCCTTCGAGGACGTTGATGATGTAAGTAATTTAATTCAGATAAGTTAGCAAGATTACACATATAAAAATAAAATAAATAGGATCACGACTGTAATCTCCAAATACGGTAGACATCTTCGGATCTCCATGCGCTCAGATCTTTAAAGATGTCTAAAGGGGTTAGTCAGATCACACTATGACTTTGAAAAAAATAGTTAGACAGAAAATTTTGATTTCAGGAGGTCTACGAAGACGCTAATGATGAAGCACCTACGATTTCGTGAGTATTTTGCGAACATTTCAGTATAATTCTACACTTTGGTCCATGATTTTGACATCGCGATATGAAAACTTTTTTTTTTTATTATATATTATTTACAGGCAATCGATTGATTTAGATCAGTCTTTTGTAGACTGCGACATAGCCATGAAGAAGTTCTTTGGCAACGACCTGAAAGGAGCTATGTCGATTATGAAACCATGGCAAGTATATTTATTATCTGCGAGGTGTAGTGCGCGTGCAAAATCACGCGCAACCGCTATAATATTGTGATTGTTACGATTTCAGGTCTTCGTCATCTCTCTACCATAGCCTGGGAGTGGCCATCTTTGAATTCATTCCAGCAATACTGACGTTCGACACAGTGCAGATACAATCCGCATTATCTGCTATCAAAACTTGTATAGCAATATGCCATAAGAATAAACGGCATTACACTTTTGTCGAGAGCATCGGATCGATTATCAAGAAGGTAAGGAACCTACAATACAACCCACGTAGTAGAACAAGTTTATATCAAAGTATTGATTTCAATAGTTATATGAAACATTTGACGACACGATTCACATAGGAGTACCTATACTCGTTCTTGATGAATATTGCGTAATATGCTTCGCCTCAGCAGCAGTGCGTTTCGTTTTCAGCCAAACTATGCCTCTTACTCTGATCTGGAGGCTCACGCAGAGCTGTGCTTCGCTGAGGCCCTGCTACTCCAAGCTGCCTTGACGGTCATAGAGGGCGAAGACCTAACTGGCTTGTTTAAAGGCACGCTCAAAGTTAGAACATGTTACAGCACCTATCAGTAAGATATCACGCTTACTTTAAACGCATGCTAATGTTTTTTTAATGATCTCCGGTTTTACGACATCAAGATTCAGTAAAGCTACGGGTACACTTAGGGACAAATGGAGGGACATGTCGCTCAACAACTATGTGAATGTTTCGGAGACAATATTGGAAGTTTTTACAGGCTAGGCTATCCGCGTCACGTCTATTATTGTGAAGTATGTTGCGCGTCATATGGCAGGACAAAAATTAAATGTTCCATAATGTATCCGCTTATATACGCTATGTTACGTTAATTTGTATTACATGACACAAGGCACCAAGTTCGCTTTGTATTGTAACTAAAGGAACTACGACGGCTTGCATGTGTGCTTTGCCATCTACTGATATTTGAGAGAGAATTTTCTCCATTATTTTCTTGGGGTTAGTTCTAACATATTTTTAATCTTATCAGATAACCTTTTATCTTTCCATAAACAAGAACTTAGCTAGTCAAATTGCACATTACATTATGATGCGGCCTTGGCATTTATAAAAAACCGGCCAAGTGCGAGTCGGACTCGCGCGAAGGGTTCCGTACCTATAAAAACGGCAAAAAATCATGTTTGTTGTATGGGAGCCCCCTTAAATATTTATTTTATTCTGTTATTAGTATTTTTTGTTAGAGCAGCAATAGAAATACATAATCTGTGAAAATTTCAACTGTCTAGCTATCATGGTTCATGAGATACAGCCCTGTGACAGACAGACGGACAGACAGACAGACAGACAGCGATGTCTTAGTAATAGGGTCCCGTTTTTACCCTTTGGGTACGGAACCCTAAAAACCAGAAATCCGGTAGGTATATTTTTTGTATCTTTGATCTTTCGAAAGCAAGTGCGTTAGAAAGTTTGCCACCAGCGTACTCCTTTTCCACGATGATTCATGATTCTCATTATTTTAAGCATGGTATACTCGCCCAATGCGGTACTTATTTAAATAAAAAAAAATAGGATCACGACTGTAATCCTCAAGTACGGTCAGATCTCCAAGCACTCAGACCCTTGAAGATGTATAAAGGGGTTAGTCAGAGGCACATCCAAACATTACATTAAAATAAAAAATAGCCTATTAGCTAATATTCCAAAGCTTAGGTATGTTCAATCCGTTAGTTCCATTGGTCGTGATTGAGCCAAATACATTTAAAAATCCTTTCTAACTTTCAGTCAATTTTTGAAAAACTTACATCTCGGTAGGTACAGTAGAATAAAACGAAATAAATAAATAAATATTGGCGGACTTTACGCACAGCGCCATCTAGGCCCGAACTGAGCAAAGTTGTATTATGGGAATTAGGTATCTGATAGAATACCTAATATACTTTTTTTTGTAATAATATTATTTTGATAACTTATGTAACTTATGCATTTTCACTACATAGTATAAAGCAGTCGCTTTCCGCTTCCCGTCCTTTCCGCGTCCGTATGTATGTTTGCTTATATCTTTAAAACTACACAACGGATTTTGATGCGGTTTTTTTTAATAGATAGAGTGATTCAGGAGGAAGGTTTATATGTCTAATAAACATGCTACCCGTGCGAAGCCGGGACGGGTCGCTAGTGTAATAATATTATTATGTACTTAAGTGGCGATGGGCTTGCAACCTGTCACGTATGGAATGCTAACTACTGCAAAATGTGGGCTTGTGCCAAATATAATGTTTGGACTTGCCTCTGACTACCCCCACTAGACATCTTCAAAGGATCTAAGCGTCTGAAGATATGAGAGGATGTCTACCGTACTTGGGGATTACAGTGGTGATCCTTTTTTTTTTTTTTTTTTTTTGATAACTTATGACAATGTTTTGTCAGAGCCTGCTGGGATATCAAGGAGGTGAAGAAGTGGGACACGAAATGTTCGAAGATTCACTTCAAGAGCGGCGTCCGTCTAGGTACAGCCACATTTAACCTGATACTCTCATTGCTGCCGCCTCATCTCGCAGCTGTGCTGGAGTTTGTGGGCTTTTCTGGTAACAAGGTGATTTATGCCCGTTTTTTGACCGATGAAAAATTGTCTCAATTCTCAATTACATAAATATACTAGCTGTCCCGACAGACGTTGTCATGTCACATTCAATAATCCCACAGAAAAAAGTACTTTCAGTTTTTCCCGTACTTTACGCTACCTATTTTCATACCTACCAAAAATATACAAAAATAAAACATTAAAATCGGTCAAGCCGTTTCGGAGGAGGACAAACACTGTGACACGAGAATTTTATACATTTGATATGATGAGTCCTGTCTTATGATGTTGAATGCTTTTCATAATCATGTTTTTAGAAAATGGCCCCACAGATCAGAAAGCCTAATTTACAAATTGTCTAAGAAGTAAAATGCCTAAATGTCATTGGTTTTTGAGTAGAATAATCCCAAGTTAGTCCCATTAAAATTGTATTCATGTAGGACTAAAAGCTCGTTCCTAAAACTTAAAAAACTAATATTGTACTTAGACTTTTTAAAACTTTTTTTTTCGTTTGTATACTACCATCCGTATTTGCTACGAATAGTTGAAACGACAGTGTAACGAAACTCATAATGATAAATATTTAATAACAGCGCCATCTAGCTCAAACTAAACAAAGCATGTACTATGGGAACCAAATTACTGATAGAATACTTATATACTTTTTGTTCTGTAAATACACACATAATGATATATATAACACCCAGACACAGAGCAAACATCTAGGTTCATCACATAAATGTTTGTCCCGGGTGGGTATCGAACCTACAACCTACAGAAGGCAGAGTTACTACCAACTGAGCTGCGAGGCCAGTCTAGTTGTAAACACATGATTATCATTGAAAGCGTTAGGATCAAATTGATGATACGAGTAAACCAAGCAATTGACGTCATAATCAATAACTCTACATTTAGATTAGCCCTGAAAGATAGCGACTCTCTGGCTGACTTTTGACCTTTTTACTTCCTAGCTGCTAAAATAAACATTATGAAACAGAATCTCTAGTTTCCATAGTACATTGGTAATTTGATTCCATAGTAATTTGGGGCTAGATGGCGATGTGTGATGATGTACTTTAATATTTATTTATTAATTACTAGCTGACCCGTGCCCGCTTCGCTGTGCGTAAGACATTTCTAATACCATCGTTGACTTTTTTGTATACGTTTCTAAGGTGTACAATACTGTAGTACATTATTCTGATATATCTCGTGGGGTTCAGCCAGCATTTGCAATGTAAGCGCAAAAAAATGTGTTTATTTACGACATCACATTAGAAACCTCTAAAATTATCAGTGTTTCTCTACAATATTATGCATGTATTATACATATAAACCTTCCTCTTGAATAACTCTATTTATTAAAAAAATCCGCATCAAAATCCGTTGTGTAGTTTTAAAGATATAAGCAAACATACATACATATATATTACATACAGACGCGGGAAGCGGAAAGCGACTTTGCTTTATACTATGTAGTGATTGACAGCACTAATGAAAACCACAATAGAAACAATAGAAGAATAGGCGTATAGTTTTGATATATAAAGTTTTTGTTTTCAGTATTATGGTCTGGCTGAGCTGGACAAAGGTTCGAACTCGCCTGGAATGCGCGCTATACTCTGCGACCTGACTCTGCTCGCGTACCACCTCATCATCTGTCAGTTCATCGGCGGCTTGGGGGACATAGAGTACTGCGAGAAAATTGTCGAGAGGGCTCTCAAGGTACCTACGTTATATTCATAATTAGCTTATAGCAGAGGCCTATTATTCCCATCACTAGAACTAGAGTCAAATTCAAATTCAAAAATCATTTATTTCAATAAAATCACAAGGATCACTTTTAAAACGTCTAAGGAACTAGGTGAAGCTACGCCGATTCCACGCGACCAAGCCTAGAAGAATCAGGCAACAAACACGGCTTGGGGTCTACCTTTTTTTTAATGATCCTTTCCTTAATGCTATGTAGAGCTCCAGTGTGGTGCCAATCGAACAAAGTGAAGGCTCAAACAAGAATAATAATTAAAAGTACCTACTACTCAAGTACGTACAACAATAAAAAAATAACTAAAGAGCTTTAGCACATACTCAAAAAGCAACACACGCTACACTTGATTTAGAATTAAAACTTAAAGATAAAATAACTATTTGCTTAAAAATAATTAAAGTAGACAAATGTGACACAAAATAAAATTAAGTAAATTAATATTTAGCTGTCGAGTGGCAGAGCGACATCAGGCCACGAGGATTTATCATCAGTCATAATGGAAAGCAAAAAATTACAATTTTGGAGCGTTTTTTTCATGTATTCTATGTAAATACCTAATAGACATCATACAAAAAACAAATAGATATTTAAATCAATTGTAATTTTGTTCAAAACGCAACATATCGACAAAAAACAAAAATATTTATACAATTGAAATTCATTAATTTTTCAATGCAATAAAGTATTAAAAAATCTTTGTAACGAACAAACTCAAAAACTACTAAACCGATTTCAAAAATACCTTTTCTCTTAGAATGCTACATTATTTTTAAGTAACACAGACTATAATAATTACTAGAAAAAATGAAGGATCCCTATTCAAACTAGACATAAAATAATTATTACACCCGTGCGTCGCCGGGGCGGACTGTAATTAAATAAAAGTGTGATTTGTTTCCAGACTTTTCCTGATAGCGTGTGGTTCCTCGCTTTCCGGGCTCGCACCGAGTTTCTTCGTGGGCAGCTCGACGTAGGCGTAGCGACGTACAACCACGCCATCATCAACCAGGAGACCTTCAAGCAGTTCCGTCTGCTCGCCTACTGGGAACTGATGTGGGTCAATGGGTAAGTATCGTTTATTGCTTTTCTTGTTTGAGCTTTCACCTTGATCGATCGGCACCACACTGGAGCTCCACATAGCATTAAGGAAAGGATCATTGATAAAAACGACAGGCCCCAAGCTGTGTTTGTTGCCTGATTCTTCTAGGCTGGTCGCAAGAAATAGCCGTAGCTTCACCTAGTTCCTCTAAAGTCCACCAATATTTATTTATTTGTTAAAATAATGTGATATGTTTAAATTTATTTCAGACTGCAGTTGAAGTATCGCGAGTCTGCGGACTTCGCTAGCAAGTTGATCGAAGAGAGCGCCTGGTCCAAGACCACTTATTGCTACGTGAAGGCCGCCATGATAATGCAGTCGGCTAACCCCAAACTCGAGAAGTGCGACGAGGACATGGTCAATGAGATGATGCGGTCAGTCACAGATGACACCTGATGTGATTTTGGTCTCCCCCTCCCACATTCGACATATTTTACGATGCATTTATCTATCTATCGAATACCTTTAAACGAGCGATTCTTTTTATATCGAGTCTCGGAAAGATTCGATCTAGCTAGATATAATTTTTATAAAACGTCGTTTTATCCAATGAAATACCGAGCAAAACTTGGCCATCCAGGTACTATTATTCTATTTAGATAAGAATATAAAAAACGTGAAAGTAGAAGTAATGTAAGTAACTAAATATCAAGAATTCCAAAAGGGTCATAAAATATATATTTTTCTCATAACGATACGAATACTAACAAAAAATAGATTAAAATGGTACTTTTTCTAGACTAGACTTGCAAAATGTAATGTTTGGACGTGCCCCTTTAGATATCTTCAAATATTTGGGTGATCAGAGATCTACCGTACCCGGAGTAAGTAACAAAAACATAACTTGTAAAAAAAGCCAAGTCTCGCAACTCAGTTCTTCACTTCTTCTACCGTAAAAAGTTGTGAGATAAATGTAATAGGTATACCAAGTCGATTAATTTATTCAGTCTCTACTTAAGGCGCTCCCAGTCGACAATTGTTTTTGTTCGAAACGAAAAAATAAATACTTGTGAACAAGCCACATCTCCTATTTTATAATGTATAGTATATGTGAATAAAGATGTACCCATTTTTAATCACTTCGATAAATAATCCTACCGACCGCTGCAATGACGACAAACACACGTCGGCGCGTGGTCCGCCTTAGCTTTTCGAATAAATTAATGATATAAATTATGTATAATTACTTATCAAAAATCTATTCTAATAGAAATCTAGATCTACATATTACCTATGTTTAACAATAAATCACAAGTTGATTTTAATAGTAGGTATATAAAATATTTCGATCTTAAATTCTAAAACGTATCATTTTGAAATAATATCTTTATCGTGAAAAGTTTCTGCTATTATGTTTTCAGCTTAATAGAAATCTAGGTAGGAACCTGAAGTAATATACTTATAAAAATAGGAGATGTGGCTTGTTCAGAAGTATTTCTTTTTTCGTTTCGAAAAAGAGCAATCAGCGACTGGGAGCCCCTTAAGGTCCTTCTATCTAGCCACTGTCGGACATGCCGCTTTGTTTTTGCTCGACTGTCGTGCCCCCTGATAATAATGATACTTGTTTGTCTTAACATACGGATGGCTATGCATTTATTAATACGTGCCATAATCTTATATAATAATAAAAGCTTGTAGAAAACCGGCCAACTGCGAGTCGGACTCGCGCACGGAGGGTTCCTTACCATATTAATTCATAATTAATTAAATTAACAAACAGTAGTGGTAATTCTGTTGTTACCACAAACTCCACAAAGTCCACAAACTTACTCAACTTACGTGAATTACGATCGGTTTGTTTTCAATTAATTGAAAACTTATGATAGAAGAAATTATTAAGCATATCATAATATCATTATGTTAATGCTTCAAAAACTGTTTTAATAACTATTAGTTAAAGTTATAAAAAATAATCGTTAAATGTATGGGGTGGTATGCAGCATCCACTACATTTTGGCAAAACGCAACGATAGCGCGTTCTAATTTTTCCTGTGTCGCCATCTATGACCCTGATACGGCACCTGAAGATCTGTTCTACACCATTACATTACATGGAAAGAACAAACCCAAAAAATAATATAGAATCACCGAGTGTCATCCCCAGCAGGGCTGGGCAAAATACATGTTTTCTTTAATTAAAATACAAATTAAAAATACTGTATTGCAAGTAACTAAAATACAAAATACAAAAATATCTTTATGTAAGATATTTGAAATATAAAATACAAAATACAAATTACAAAATAAGTAATCTAGACCAGCACGGGCTGAAAAGTAGAGGAAAACAAGATTAATTAATAAGTAAAACCAGAGTTTCCTTTCATGACATGAACACTAGATTTTTATATGTACTGTCAGACAAACAGCCTCATGTTGGAGAGTGAATAAAACCTGCTAAAGAAAACAATCTTTTTACAGGACCTGATGAGCACAAACTTTATCATCCATCGCGACAAACTTCAATAATAAAATTTGTATTTTACACAGAATAGAAGCAATAATTATTCAGTGAAAAAACTAAAAACAAACCGTTATGACCCACTTGACATTGACATCTTAGATTGACATTGGTGTCGATTCTGTTGGCACCGAGCTAATTCTAAAATTTCCTAAAATATAATTTAAACAATTTCGCTCCTATTCCTTTACATTAAAGTCTAAATTAGAGTAGGTAACGATTATGTTGTGTCCATTTTACAATTTGCGAATAAGAGTTGTTAAAACACGAATCTCTTATATTCCTATTACGTTAAAGTCTCAATTCGCGTAACCTCAGGATGACAGTTTTAAAACGTAGTTAGTTTTAAGTAATTTAACGGTTTTTTACGTAAATTATAAGCATATATATAGCATATAAAAAGGTGCTGACTAAAGTGAAATTTTGACTTTCTTTTTCAACATTGTTTTTTTGCAGTTTGGTGCCGTTCTTTAAGATGCGCATTGCCGGCAAGTCCCTGCCCATGGAGAAGTTCGTGATCCGTCGTGCGACCCGTTACCAAAATCAGAATGGCCGTCTGCTACTGCCAGCCTTCGAGCTGCTGTGCCTCTGGAACCTGTTCCCTATGCTCACCACCGACAAAGATCTACTGCAACGCATCATCAAGGTAACTTACACGAGCCACGATACTAGATAAAACATTTTTTTTATAAAAACATAATACCCGACTGCTTCAAAAATTATTAATATGTTAAGCCCCCTTTTTTGGGGAGCGAGGCGCAATATTTTAGAAATATATAGCCTACTAGCCGACCCGCGACAGACTTTGTTTTTTCACACTTATACTATATCTATATTAAAATTATCTTTTTTGCGTTATTATATAATTTCGGGGATGTTTTTCGGATTATACACAAGTACCCCTATCATATAATCTTTAATATGATTTTTTGTCTAAAATATTATCTTAATCCGTTCATTCATTTAGGCTTGATTGACTATAAAACATTATAAACATCATGACAAACTGCTATTATTCTATATACATTCTATAAATAAATAAAAATGTATACATGGTGGACATACTGATAGAATACTTAAATAAATGCCTGATATTTCGCAGGTAATAGAGAAGACGTGCGATAATGTGGAGAGCGCCTCGTGCAATTGGATGGGTGACTACGTGGTAGATAACATGGCTTTATTGTACTACATCCACGGCTGCGCGCTGCTGGCCATGGAACTGCCTCTCAGCGCCATTACTGAGTTTCAACGCGTCATCGGGTAAGTGAAAGAAAGAAAGAAAACAAAAGCATATTCAGCCACCACAATAAAAATAATAAGTAAGTCCTCTAAGTATGTACACACAATCCAACCGGAATCTTAAGTTACATCCACAACACACAAAACAATAAAAAGCTTTTTTTATTACAAAAGCTTGATACATAGACATAGACAATTATTGATTTGCTACTTTAGCAAACACACAATCACTACATAGTATAAAGCAAAGTCGCTTTCCGCTTCCCGCGTCTGTATGTATGTTTGCTTATATCTTTAAAACTACACAACGGATTTTGATGCGGTTTTTTTAATAGATAGAGTGATTCAGGAGGAAGGTTTATATGTATAATAACATGCTACCCGTGCGAAGCCGGGGCGGGTCGCTAGTATAAAATAAAATAATAGAACTTAAACTTAAATCTAACATACACTTACTTAAAAAAACAAGGAGAGAAAGAAAAACAAAACTACAAAAAATAATAAAATAAATATAGGTTGGTTACATTGTTAAAATTATTGTGGGATCTCTAATTTTTTTGAAAATTAATTTTGACCCATGTTACTCGCTTGTTACGTAGCATTGAAAAAGTCAAACAATTTTTAAATTTGTCCAATAGTTTTTGGGGTTCCGTACCCAAAGGGTAAAAACAGAATGAAATAAATATTTAAGTGGGACTTCCATACAACAAACTTTTGCCGTTTTTTTTATAGATAATGGTACGGAAACCTTCGTGCGCGAGTCCGACTCGCATTTGGCCGGTTTTTTATTTTAACCATTATAAACAAAAATAGGTACAGATTTTTTGAAAATGAATTGGAGAATATTTACTCGAGGAATCGGATAAAGTCATAGAAGTGGCAACTCACTGAAAGAACTATTCTTCTATTTCTTCTACTTAATGAGTTTTATGAATTAGCACATTGACTCGATGAATGAATGAATGATGAGTAATTAAATGTTTTGTTTCCAGACTCAGACGTAAGATCAAGGAAGACACATTCCTGGTGCCGTACGCCGTGTGTGAGCTGGCTATGTGTTATCACCAGATGGGCGACATGGATACCACCATGAACTTACTGAATGATGCGAAGTAAGTCATATACATTCAACATTATAGAATCACACGAAAAAATTATATGAGAATAGTTAGTATATTGAATAATAGATGGGCTGTACTTGCAAAATCGACTATACCAGGTTTACTAGGGTTCAAATTGTTCAAAAGTAGTTACTCTTACAAAAACCAGGTCGTAAATCCAGATACCATAAGTCGTACTAAATTAACTGAATAGTGCCATCTCTCGGTCAGCGCCGGAACTACATCGACAGACAATAAGCATAGAACCATAAGATATAACTGCCGTTACTGTACCTAACTAAGAGCTTCCGCCAACAACCAAAAGAGGGTGCTGCGTGTACCAACACTTATTATCATCATCTTTAAAATAAACATGGACGAATACCTGATTATTGATAACAAAAAATCTGGGAAACAGGAAACCAAGTTAAAAGGAAATATTTAGAAAAAAAAAACTGTTATTTTTTGGCATAGAGAAAAACGTCAAATCGTATGAGAACTTGGAAATAAACTCTACTAACTGGGTGGAACAGCATCTCTCTGTAAAAATATGCAACAGTGACATCCAGGAAATGAAAAGAATAGTAAGTACCTAGTCACTCTCTCAACTCTAGGCACAAAAATAAATATCTTGAAACATAAAAGAGCACTAAAAGATACGAATTATAACATCAAAAAAGACTACCCAAAATACGTACTGGAGAAGAGAAAGGAACTACACGAACAACGACAGTTGGAAAAACCAAAAACAACTAAAATATTATATGAC
Organism: Hydriomena furcata; assembly: GCA_912999785.1. Taxonomy (NCBI): domain Eukaryota; kingdom Metazoa; phylum Arthropoda; class Insecta; order Lepidoptera; family Geometridae; genus Hydriomena; species Hydriomena furcata. The sequence goes on from OU538821.1 coordinate 12,448,238, forward strand.
AAACTAGTAATCTCGATTAACAACACTAAAAACGAAAACTACCTACCTCACCCGAAAATGTCACAGCAACAATTACAGAGAACAATAATATGCAAATAAATAAAAAGAACAAGACACAACAAATGAAGAATTCGGTAAGGAGATCTTACAGTTTTGCAGAGGTAGCCATAAAACATTGAATACTATGTAGTTAAAAATATAATTAATAAGAATAATAATCAAAACAAACCAGCATAGCAACTAAACACCTATCCTTCTCCGATATAGAGCAAACAAACACAACAATAAAAACAAGAAACATACACGATCTTCCAACCCGGCTGGTAACCAAGGAAGAGTACGACCACAACCCGCCAAAGATAGACACCTCAGCAACAAATAGAAGAAAAAAGAGATAAGGGAAGAGAAACCCATCAACTACTTATAGCAATATACAATGTTAGAACCCTATCGTCTTACGAACATTTATAAAATCACAATCTGTCAGCAAGGAATGGAGAGAAGCATGCTTTAGGTAAAAAAACTAGATAAGATCTGGCACACAATAATAAGAGCAATAACAAAAGCCACTAATGCTAACAAAAAGATAGAAAGGGAGACCCTCTAATCGTTGGGACGATGATATCAAAAAGGTTGCAGGCTCAAACTGCTGGAAGATAGCACAGAATACCCTGGCGGACCCTCTCTTAACGCGTATTTATTTATACATATAAAAACATTCACGACAAATTTATCGCAAGGGTAATTATTAGATAGATAGATAGATAGATAGATAGATGGATGGACATGCGTGAATGGATAGAGAGGGCTTTATTGCATACCAAATAGCGATAACTTTATTAAATTATAATTATTATAAATCCACTTTGCTAAATGCCACGCATACCTTTTCTTTATTGTTTAGTTTATACACAACAACCTCACAATTTTTCTTTAGTAATCAGAGGATAACGTAGTGGGATGTACATTTACTTATTTCTTAAAAAAAAAATAGGAATAATAGACTGTAATCTCCAAGTACGGTAGACATTATCTCAGATCTCTAGACGCTTAGATCCTTTGAAGATGTCTAGTGGGGGTGGTCAGAGGCACGTCCATACATTATATTTGGCACATGCCCACATTTTGCCGTAGTTAGCATTCCATACGTGACAGGTTGCAAGCCTATCGCCGCTTATAACACTAACTGGTTTCCTCACGATGTTTTCCTTCACCGTTTTGAGCACGTGTTTTTGATGCGCATATAAATTTTTCGAACCGAAAAATCCATTGATGCACGCCGGGATTCGAACCCACAACCTTCAGATTGAAAGTCGACGTACATCCCACTCGGCCAACACGGCTATATATACTTATTTCTTCATAGTTTATATTATATTTTGTAAGATTCTAATGTATCAACTGTTCCGAATAAAGTAAAATAAAATTATGAAATTAAAAACATAATAAATATTTACTTATTTGTTGAGCTACCTCGACTGTTAACGGTCTTTAGATGACTCAACTAGTTCTTATGTATTTTGCAAATATTCTGTAATAATTATATTAGTATTATATATTATTTGTTTTTTGAAATAAATGTTGATTAAAATGAATTATTCATATTGTTTCAGGAAAAAATATTCGCGCTACAATTTGAAGTCGCGTCTTCAGTTCCGTGTGCAGGCCCGTATCGACATGGTGCGCAAAGTGATTGGGGGCACCAAGTTCTACCCGCCTATTCGCGAGGACGTCTTCTAAACAACATCTGCTGACATCAGACCAGCTACCTTATTAAGCTCACTGGTAATCGTCTTCAACTGTCAAAAGAAAATGGTATTTTGTTGAAGCCTTACGATAATCAGTGAGATTAAATAGGGTTGCAGGCGAATCGCGTTTGTGCAAAGGATGTATAGCCATCTTTCACATTCACTTTTTTTCTGAGTATCTTAATACTCGATCTACGTATACGAGTATGTGTCGAATTCTGACAAAGTACATCTCATCCATGACAAATAGGAAGAATTAAAGTTTGCGCTTATATCTGTATTATGCGCTGTAAATCTGATTCTTACTTATCGAATACATAGCGTTAAATGTTGATTACATTAAACAATTAAGCTGCAACATCGCGTTATTTAGCATCGCTCACAGTTTGTATGACTTTATTGTCATCACAGGTGTGGTTCTCAGTCCTAACATTCCAAAATTCTTCCTTAAGGACGATATTCTGATACCATGTTCTAACGTGAATCGTGACTCAGGTCACACGGACACTTCTATTTTGAAAAATCATGTGAGGGTAGTTGTATATCTGCAACTGTTTCTGTTTCTCGAAGTACCAGTCTGTCCGTGACCCTGATTGTTGCAACACGTTACGCTGAATTACGCGATATTGTATGGTTAGCCATATTTAATAAAGTACAATATGACAAAATAATATTACTCAGTCGTTGTTTAATCCAAACGTAGCAGTTCAATTTTCTCGTATATAATCATTAATCTGTCGTAGTAAGTATCTTCGGGCGTAAGGGTAAAAATTACGTGTTTGACTTGACCTTTATAGTATACATAATATGTAGTTATATTATATTATGTATGGGAATTTACCGTTGTCGTAGGGAAGAGTCTGTTTTATTGGTGTTTATTTATCGCCTGATTCTTCGTCGCCATTATGTCGGTCTTCGCGAAAAAAATTGCAACTATTCCAAGAAAATGTAATCTGTGAATTGAACCCATAATGCAGTTTTACTCTTGACATAATATGGTAATGTTATCTTTGAAAAAAATATTGTAATCTACGAAGTTTACTGCTTTTAATGTGTCAATGTATCTAGCTAACAGTAAAAAATAACGATAATTAAATACCAAGTTACAACGTACGTTTAATTAATCGAATTTCGAATATTATATAAGTAATATTTAGGTAAATAAGCCATGGTTTTGATTGCATTATTATGCGCTGACGCCGTTTCTTGCCAGTTTGCAGAAGTTTCCATTAGTTTTATTTATATTTAGGTCCCATACGCCATTATATTAAATCGACAAGCGTTGGTATAAAGTTTAGGGGCGTCCATTTATTACGTGAGGTGATTTTGGAAATTTTTCCTTTGGCATTGTTGTGAGATTTGTCTGACTGAGGGGGGGGGGGGGTCTCTAATTTTACGTGAGTTTTTCAAAATGCTTATTTTTAGTGTAAATACGTTAAGGGGCTCCCAGTCGCTGATTGCTCTTTTTCGAAACGAAAAAAGAAATACTTCTGAACAAGCCACATCTCCTATTTTTATAAGTATATTACTTCAGGTTCCTAACGATAAAGATATTATTTCAAAATGATACGTTTTAGAATTTATGATCCAAATATTTTATATACCTACTATTAAAATCAACTTGTGATTTATTGTTAAAGATAGGTAATATGTAGATCTAGATTTCTATTAGAATAGATTTTTGATAAGTAATTATACATAATTTATATCATTAATTTATTCGAAAAGCTAAGGCGGACCACGCGCCGACGTGTGTTTGTCGTCATTGCAGCGGTCGGTAGGTTTATTTATCGAAGTGATTAAAGATGGGTACATCTTTATTCACAACATATACTATACATTATAAAATAGGAGATGTGGCTTGTTCACAAGTATTTATTTTTTCGTTTCGAACAAAAACAATCGTCGACTGGGAGCGCCTTAACAAGTGCTTGATTGAAACGGATAAAAAAAGACATAATTTGCTTTAATTATTTTTATGTTAGAAAAATAATTATGTTTATACCATACCTACTTTAAAAAGCTTATTTTATTCACGCAAAACAGTGAATAAAAAGGCCTTTTATTCACTGTTTTGTTTTTATTCACTATTTTGGTGTTTGAATTTGGAACACAAAATATATCCGGTCTCTATTTCAATGCTTACACACAAACTCCTTGCGCTGAGATTCGAAATTCAAAACTCTTTGGTGCAAATAAATTCTCGAGATTTGATTGGTCGATATTTGCGACAAGGAGTTTGGCATTAGATTAAATAAATATTCTCGTAGTCATGGTATAAAGTATAGTATGCAACTCCTGAATAAAGTACGAATTTATATCGAGGGCCATGAATCACTCGCGTCGTTCAGGATTCTAACAGTTGAATCACTCGCTGCGCTCGTGATTCAATCATTGGAATCCTTCACTTGCTCGTGACTCATCTACGGCCCTCGCTTTAAATCCGTCCTTTATTCACTAGTTGCATAATATACTATATTCTCAACCCAGTTTCCCTGTAATTTTACAAACTCTTGTTTCTTGTGGAAAAAAAATTACGTGATATTTGCTGAGAGAATGTCACCAAATCTCACGCTCTATCCCTACGTGAAATTGGGTGAGATTCCTCTCGATCCCCTCCCCCCTAAACGCCTCCCGTAATAAAAGGACGACCCCTTTCCAATCTTGAAAAAAATGAACAAGGGCATATTTATGTTGAGAACAAATCAACAGAATCAAATTAATGGTGATTTTTATCAAGATTTCGTTTATTTTGCTCATTCTGTCCTGAAAAATGACCATCTTGTCCTTTGTACTTCTTGACATTTTCCATTTAATTAAGCACAATAACAATTAAAAATGTATGTAGGGTCAAAGACTTGGTTGTGGTGACTACCCCGGTTTTGGGCATTTTCAATTTTGGCAGTCAATAACGTTAATACAATTCTTTGTCTATAGTCCCTTTTGATTTGTGACATATGTGGTGCGTTGTACCTCTATAGCTTGTTTTGACCACAACCTAACTAGGATGGATGCCTAATTTTTGTATATTTGTATGGAACAAATGAATGCTTCCTTTTTTTGCAATAAATATTATATTGATGCTTTAAAAATAATAATAACTGATTATATCATACAACTATGTTGTACTTAAGTACTAGAAAGAGGCTCTAATTTACGGTTGCGGTTAAAGTATTAAACCGAAATTTATTGTAAGTATTAATTTAATTGTTTTATAATTATTTAGGAGCCGTACCACAAGCAACACTTGCAATACGAACTCGTATAGCGTTGTCACTTTCGCACCGCGAGTAATATTGTTTTGATATTACTTTAAGAACTGGTGGTACGGTCCTAGTTCGGCAGAGCTATTATTATCATGTTATGATGTTGAATGCAATACCTAATGTTAGAGAATACCTAATCTTTACACTTTTCATAGTAATTATTCACTGTTTAGGCACCTATACCTAAGCTTCTGAGTAGGTATTGTATTGGAAGCGTAGGTATAGGTGCATAAATAGCATAAAAAGCGTAGGTATTATAGAATTCAGTACCAATAAATATTGGTATGAATATCATAACATGATAATCATTTTTTTACAAAATAGCCCCACAGGTTTTGTTTTGTTGCGTATATATAATTAATAATAATTTTAGTTTACAGGTATTTGTTGTGAATTAATTAATGTGATATTTTACTATTCCTTAGTTATTAAGTGTTAAATTATTTACATTCTGTTGTACATGTAAATATATTTTATATAATGTTGTTGTTGCAGTATAAGAAATGTTTTAACTTGTAAAACAATATAACAATAAATATAATGTTTCAGTCTCGGATTCATTTATTTCTATTTTCATTGGTAGGTGTAATAATCAATACGTATTAACTAAACTAATTAAAATTAGGTACACCCGATATGATGAAAATGAAAGGAGAGATTCACACTAACTTGTTAGTTTTAGTATGTTGAAAATAATTTAAAGAATCATTTGTATTAAAAAAAATATTTTAAAAATTGCCTAAGAATATTTTCAAAATAGATCTATAGCTAGAGTTACCTGCCTAGGCTTGGATTCTGTAGATTTTAGAAAAACTACATGACATTTAATTTTCGCACAAAAGTAAACCGTGACAAGTCTTATGTAGGTACTTATAGTTTTTTAAATGTTTAATACTAAACGACCCGCAACAGACTTTGTCCTGTCCATATTTCAATAATTGCATAAAAAAAGCAAGTCCTGATATAATAAATTGCGAGTTTTGGTAGATTAGGTACGTATCATTCCTTAGTCAAAACTGCGTTGCTATGACTACTGAATGTTTTTAGTCTGATGTCAGATTTATATTTATTGCACACCACACCATGTTTGCCCAGGGCATTAAAACGTCCACTTGACGTCAAAAAAACAGTGACACCGGCTCAGCGCATGCCAGTGTCATCCCATCATTTCACCAAATTGACAGATGCCAATGACAGATCCATTGACAATCCTATTTCGTTCAGAAATGCATAGATACGATTCTAACTTCACGCGAAATATAAAAAAGTAATAAACAATTAATTGTGTAGGATCTATAGCTGGAAAATGGGCTGGGCCGGAATGCCCATGTTTGTTGAGTACCATAAAAAGAACTGTGGGCTAGACGAGGCTATACCAAAATCTAATTTTTTGCGTCTTTCTATCATTTTTTGGATGATCTAGGTATTGTTTTTCGGATTATAAATCTAAAATTAGATTTTTGACAACTTAATACTAAAGCAAATTTGTCGTACACATTTAAATAATCCCATAGAAAATAGCAATTTTAGTTTTTCCCGAATTCTACAACTTATCCCATTTTTTTTTAAACCACCCCTGTAATGTAGCGAACAAAATAAAATAATAAATATTCAAATCGTTCAAGCTGTTTTTGAGTTTCAACGAGAATAACGAACAGCAATTCATTTTTATTTTTAAAAAGAGAAGAAGATTTGGATAATCTTAAGATTCGGTAAAGTAAGATAGGGTGCGTTGCGACCTGCCATATTGTGCGCGAGTCTTTAACCCATTCAGCTCCGGCAACGCGCCATATGCGTTTTCACGTTTGTTCACTGGGAGCCGACAACGCACCATATTCGTTCTGTAATAGGGTAGTTTCAAATAGATTTTTTACTGTGAGTTTCTACATATTTTGACAAGTTTGACGTTAATATGACAGAAAAATAATATTAGAAACTGGCAATACCCTTGGTTTCAGGATAAAAAAATATCATTTTGTTCTGCAGACGTTTTAAAAAACACGTGAAAGTGGTCCGACTTCTCCATAAGATATTTCGATTTTGAATGGTTCTAAAGTGTGTTGGGCAACTGTTTTCGAAAGGTAAATGTCTATATTAAATACAATTTTTTGCAAATGGTTATTTATCAGCAAATTCTGCCAAAAAATGCATCAAGAATTTTTCAAACAACTCAAACCAAGCGTTTATTGGCTCCCAGCAATAAAAATATTCTGGATGGTATTCTACCACCATTGTTTTCGATCAAAGTAAGTTAAACTAAGTCGGTAAGTACATACATAGGTATCTTTATTATTTTGATGATTGATTAAATCTCTAAATAAGTGACTTTCTTTTATATGAATATCAATATTGATGTTAGGTAGGTACCCATAATAGGACCCAGTAAGTAATTATTTAGCTAATATGGTATATCCTACTAAAGATTTAATTTAGAAAGTTTGTGCACATATGATAGATGTGTCCTTATGCCCTCGAATAACATATAGGACAATTTTAATCGAGGTACCATGTGAGGAAAGCCGCGGGCGGTAGCGGCCTATTTCTAATCATAGTTGTGTTAGCAAGTACATATTGTATAACATCATCCTAAACCTCACCGCAAAAGGCGCGTCGTCGGACCTGGTGAATAACTTTTGTTGCTGTGAGCCACCAACGCAACATATACGGTTATGGTTTTTTCATGTGTTACAGTCGTTTTACAGTAAAACTAATTAAACTAATCGATTTATATGCTTATTTAGGTACGGAATCACCAAAAATACGAAGTGTGTATTCTTGAACATTTTATTTTTTTCGCCGGAGTTGAAAGGGTTAAGGGCCCTCACCTACCCTACCCTTAAGGCGTTACCAGTTCCTAAAACCGCGGCAGAAACGACTAAGACAGTTAACAACGGCAAGCTCTAGATGGCGTATGTGTATCGTAAATATTATCGACAGTTTTTATGAGATCGCGTTGCTGGTACCTAATAGGGGTAGCTTTACCCACCCCTCAATAGCCTGGCAAGTAATAGGGGTAGCTTTACCCACCCCTCAATAACCATTTACTCTTTGTCCGCCTTTGCTTTTCGAATAAATTAATGATATAATTTATATCTATATATGTATGATATATGTATAATTACTTATCAAAAACCTATTCTAATAGAAATCTAGATCTACATATTACCTATCTTTAACAATAAATCACAAGTTGATCTTAATAGTAGGTAAGTATCAAAATATTTCAATCATAAATTCTAAAACGTATCATTTTGAATTAACATTTTTATCGTGAAAAGTTTCTGCTATTATGTTTTCAGCTTAATATAAATCTAGGTAGGAACCTGAAGTAATATATTTATAAAAATAGGAGATGTGGCTTTGTTCAGAAGTATTTCTCTTTTCGTTTCGAAAAAGAGCAATCGTCGACATACAGCCCCTTAAGCACAATAACCACAATAACCAACTACGTTTTCCGAGCATGCATGGCCGTCTAGTAAATGTAAATGTACAAAGGAGGTTGCATCCTTTGTAGGTACATTTACATTTACTAGTACATCGACCTTTGGCTCACCTAAACAATATTCTAATTAAATCCTCCTTGATTTGTTTTCGATATTTGAAATATCTTGGATAAGACTGAGGTATTTGACAGTAAAAAAGAAATTCGAATCAATGATGCTTGCCTGACTTCTGAATGGTGATAGTGACGGACAGTTGACGAATAAACCTTTTATTATTTCTGGATTCATGTTCAAATAATAGTACCTACCAACCTAAACTTATAATTCACATTCATTCAGCCTTAGTAACACGCAAAAATGAGCGAGCAACTTAAAGCAGTGTCTGCAATGAATAAACTTTATATCGGTAATTTGCCGATAGAAGCCGATGAAGCGGCAGTACGACAACTGTTCGCTGAACAAAATCTTACTGTTGCTGAAATTTCGGTGAAAAGAGGTGGTTACGCTTTCGTAGATTTTCCTGATCAGTCAGCCGCAGATCGTGCTATTGACAAACTTCACGGTGAGTTCATGTGTCATATTACCTACCTCCACGGTCCAATCAACTAATATAATGTATGTTGACCAAGGGTCAATCGATGACAAAAACCACCGCGTTAGGCTACCTCCTAGGTGCCTAGGTGTGCCTATTGTCTTAGTCTTACCCAATCAGACGTAGGGACATAAAAAGGTAATATTTTGTTGCAGGATACTCTTATTGCGGTTTGCCGTTGATAGTTGAGCCATCAGTCGCTAACAAGAAACTGTAAGTTACTTTACTTTCATAACTTTCATGAGTGCTAGGTACCTATTACCTACCTACTCATGTCAAAAACGGGAAATTATCAATTAATCACTTTTTACGTAATTTCCCGTTTTTGACATGTGTAAGTTGTTGATTATTACAATTTTAGATTTTTACACGGGTCTCTATCAAATCCCAAAGTATAGGTAGGTACATATTCTATTCAATGTGCAATTGTGAATGTCTTAATCTAAATATTTCAAGTTTATTTCGATTTTATACATCTAATGAAACATAATCAATTGTTTGAAATGTTCTTGCCAAACTTTTAACACAATTTTGTGTGAATTTCAAACAGAAGAACAGTGGAAAATGACACCATCATTCATAAAAAAGTGACATAATCTAAGTTCACCTACGAACTATCGTCCTATCAGTCTGATTTCTCAAGAGTACAATAAGCTCTTTGCCGTAATTATAACCAATCAGACTAACAAGCCAACTTTTGGAGCGTATATTCAACTATCGACCAATATTCCCATGGTGAAGCAGTTGATAATGTAGTGTCCAAGGTGCCTTTGCGTTTTTAGGGTTTCCTAGTCTACAAGAAACCCTTATAGTTTCGCCATGTCTGTCCGTGCGTTCGTCTGTCCGCAGCTTAGCTCAGAGACTATTAGTGTAATTTACAAAAAATCTTGAAAAACATTGTTTTTAAGGGTACAAACATGTAAAGTGGGGTTGTTATTGGTTTCCCGCTTATCCCATAATAAGGGGTAGGTAACGTAGGATAGGTCTTTAAAAAATATTGCGAAACTGTGAAAACAACTAGACAACCTATCACAGAGTTTGCTAGAGCAAAGGTTTTTTGAGTAGGGCATCCACCCTGAAGAGGTGGTAACGAGGAGACGGGACATCGTCGAATCCGCAGGAGGCGCAGCGCGGTCCCGTGTGATTGTAAAGTGCCGTGTGCGTGCTTAACATGACACAATATCACATATCCTATAATACCTACATGTCTATGTTAGCTAGATACTAGGTATTGTAGACTAGCTGGTACCTAGGAAACAACAAAACGGCACGTGCCAGCCGCCGCTAATGGTATTAGATTTTCAAAGGAAAGCCTACCTACCTAATGGCGTGTGGCGCCTGCATTGTTTGACAGTGCGTTATCAACGCATTGTGCAAGCTGATACAATGATCGCGTCATTAAACTGAATATAACTTTCTGGAGAGAAAATCTGATATAACGATTTCAGTTTCAGATTGTATAAGGTAATAGTTAAAAGTAAAAACGCATAAACCAAGAGCTTTCCTAGACAAAAATCATTATTTTTTTGATAACTTATTTTGTCCCACCGGCACCGCTGGGCTGGGCAAATACCTCCCTTGTAGATTTCCACTTTTTACGTCTCCTTGCCATCATCACGCCATTAAAATACAAATACATAAAAACAAAAATTGTGCATTATCTATTTAAATCTTTTCGTAAAGAATAAATTGCATGTTTTTTATTTCAATTACATATCTAAAATAAAAAAGTCTAATCATTAGAAGGCCTTATTCCCAATTCTGCTGCTGCTGGATTTCTTGCGCACCGCATGCTCTCAAAATCGGTATGCCGGATATAGGTACCTACTAATAATTAAACGAAACCTATCGCCTTAAAATTTATATTGTGTAACCTGCTGTACCTACTAATAATTAAACGAAACCTATCGCCTTAAAATTTATATTGTGTAACCTGCTTGTTAAGGAATCTGAGGTAGGCGGAAATGCTCATGAGGTGGGGCGCGGTCGAAGACATGTTTATCCTGTGTAATTAGACGCCAATTCCCAATAAGTTCATATTTAAAATTAAAAGGGTGCATTTCAATGGACCCTGTGCTACGCTTAAAAGTCTCAAGGACAGACGTTCCAAGCCGCAGGTGTTGACCTCAGGATCAGCTGTTTCATGTTTTTATTGTTATTTATCTTCTGATCTTATAGAATAAAAACTGGAAAAGTGCGTGTCGAGCTACGTTTTACACATTTAACAACGTCATATAAGAAATTTTCAGTGGTAGGTTCTGTAGTCTGTACTTAATTTTTATTTCCAAGTCTATTTTATAATTTGTTTGACTATTAATGTTGTGCTTGTAAATCCTACTTAGCTGTGATAGTTTTGCTTTTAACTTCATTATATGTATGTACTGAGGTACTACGTATGGGGTACTTTACTTATGCCAAAAAAAAATAACATCCCCGCTTTAAATGTAATGGAAGTACCCTAAAAAAAATAACTATATTATTCTACCACTTATAGATTTTATTCTACCACTTTGTCGGCCGGCGTAACAAATATATAATATTAATGCTAAAGTACAGCTTTTTAGCACTAAAAGTCTCTGAGCTAAGCTGTGGACAAACGGACGGACGGACATGGCGAAACTATAAGGGTTTCTTGCAGACTACGAAACATACTTGCACACCGTGTGCAGTTAGATCCAACTTGAAAGATAGGATATCGTAGCTTACATCTCAATTTATAGTCGCAATATCATTTTATTGCAAACTGTTGACACAGTAACGCGTGACCGGGTGGATCTGCTAGTTTATTTATAAAACCTAAATCTAGTAGATAATGAGCACGACTTATACCTTCATAATGTACAAAAAAAATGCCCCTATTTTTGTCGGTCTAACTAATAGAACTACTGCATAAAAATAAGGTATAGAAAACCTGATTAGGTACCTAGTATAGTAGGAACTTACGCGACCGTGTCTAACGCGCACTTGGTCGATTTATTTCCTCATAATAATTAAACAATGCAAGCAAACTACAGACAGTATTCGCAGACAACGATAATTTCCAACAGACGACGTGTAGAAGACACTTGACATTATTTTCTGACAAACGACACGATGCGTTCCATTTGGTGTTCGTTTCACCCTCCTAGTCTAAACAAACAATTGCGCACTTACCATGATTGCAGGGTATCACGTGCCAGCCTGTTGCCGGAGCAACAGCCGACTGGATCAAAACGTTTAATAAAAAATAATTCACTACAATTACGAGTAACGACTAATATTACTATTAACTCGGTAATACAATACTCCGCAAGTCCGCAACAAAGAAGTTTCCGGTTTCTTTAATAAGTTATTTCCTAATAGTAATCGAGATCAATTTCGAGTTTAAAGTCCAATTTTGTAGAAGATAATGTACGTAGTAATAATTATGGGTAGGTTCCTTTTGTTCTGTAGAACAAGACGACATGGAACAAAAGGGTACAGTTTTTTTTCAATTTGTACTATAGAACAGTTGGTAGATACATAATATATTGACTAAGCAAATAGTTCTCGTAATTCAACCCCAAGGGCTTGAAGTTTGTTTGAAAATAACTTTGAATGAAGTCGTTGAGTTTCCCAGAACATCCGTTTTCGGCAGGAATGTTCCGGAGTACCTAACTACCTAATACTGTAAGTTGAACCTAACCTAGTTGAGATTAAGTTCAGTAAAACCTACTAACATGTACGTTGATGGCTGCTAATCTACCCTATACAGGGTGTATTAATACCAACTATCGAATATTTAAACTGAATTATCAGACCAATGAGTACGTACTTGAGTAGTAGGTACTTTTAACTTTTAATTATTATTCTTGTTTGAGCCTTCACCTTGTTCGATTGGCACCACACTGGAGCTCTACATAGCATTAAGGAAAGGATCATAAAAAAAAGGTAGACCCCAAGCCGTGTTTGTTGCCTGATTCTTCTAGGCTTGGTCGCGTGGAATCGGCGTAGCTTCACCTAGTTCCTAAGACGTTTCAAAGTGATCCTTGTGATTTTATTGAAATAAATGATTTTTGAATTTGAATTTGAATGCATCTTGCTTGATTAAAAAAATAGCGAATTTTTTAACTTCATAATTTGCCGCTTTTTCAAAATCAGGTTGCCTGAATAAAATTACTATCTGATTTCTTACTTTGGATTTAGTTTTCCATTGCCTGTAGCATTACCATATTTACCATCGTCAGAGGATTTCAGAATAATCGATTTTAATTATTTTAGAATCGATACAAAAATCGTCATAAAATAAAACATCCTTGAGGATTTAGCTATTTATTTTTAATAGGGAATTGGTAGGTAAGGATAGGAGTCGTCGAGTGAGTCGTTTCTAATACACCCTGTATAGGTACTTAGTGTCAACAAACTAACAGCTCTTTTGTGTTCTCGTGGCGTAAACAAAGAACAAAGGAAAATGCCAACCTAAAGCTACATAGATTAGGTATTTCAGGCGGATAGGTAGGTATGGGTGGGTAAATGGAAAATGGGAGCAAGCAACCTCCACGTCATATTACCTTGTCATGGAAAGCCTCGCTCGGTTCTAGTTTCATAACAAACTTGAGCTGTCGTCGCTTCGCTAGTATAAAGCGGATTTTCATTAGTCAGTGGATGCAAAACGACTGCTGCCGTCAAAGAACCTGAGATGAGAAACTTCAGAGTTGCAGAACTTGTTGGTATTTTGTTGGTAGCTGAGCTGTATTTAAGCAGTGCCGGATTAACCCATAAGGAAATTTAGCAACTCGCTTAGGGTAACAAGTCTTACCCTCGTATTCAAGAACGACACTATGAGAACACGCACCCACAGTGGACGAAATCTTTTTTCATATAAATCACTTTATGTGTTGTGCGACACTGCATAGTGTGACTAGAGGCACATTGTCGTGTGCCTCTAGCCAAAGTTGAGCTCTGAAGGCACACGGTAGCGTGCACCATAGTGCCGCTCAACACATAAAGTGATGTTTATGAAAAAAGATTTCGTCCACTGTGGGTGCGTGTTCTCATAGTGTCGTTCTTGAATACGAGGGTTAGTCTTAGGGATACACAAAAAAAATTGCTAGCACATGAAAGATGTTGAAGCGGCGATGGGCTTGCAACCTGTCACGTATGGAATGCTTACTACTGCAAAATGTGATTATGTGCCAAATATAATGTTTGGACGTGCCTCTGACTACCCCCACTAGAAATCTTCAAAGGACCTAAGCGTCTGGAGATCTGAGAGGATATCTACCGTACTAGGGGATTACAGTAGTGATCCTATTTATTTATTTATTATGATAGATGTTTGAAGGGGCACCAGACACGAGAGCTTATTACTAGGGGGGGCTATTTCATAAAAACTATGATTATCATGTTATGATATTCATACCAATATTATTGGTACTGAATGCCATAATACCTACGCTTTTTAGTTTAGGCACCTACTGGCATTGGAAGCGTAGCGTAGGTAAAGGTGAAAAACTGCATAATAAGCTAGCTCGCACCGGGCACACGGTCGAGGATTGCTTAGTTAGGGCATCAAGTACTCGTAGTTTTCTTAATCCGGCACTGTATCTAAGCATGTAGTAATCTATGGTCGAGCCCATTGAAGCACCGTTTTCATTAGCAATGTACCAAATCGATAACTAATACCAGTACTGGTGGATGCTTCTCGGTTTATGCGATATAAGTTTGTGATAGTGAAATCAGTGTAGATAAATATCGTTAGGTAGGCATCGTGTGGTAAGGATCACTCGATATATAAGGTCATCCTACTATCCTACTTCCTACTAATTATTATAAATGCGAAAGTTTGTGAGTGGTTGTGTGTGTTTGTTACTCTTTCACGCGAAAACTACAGAACGGATTTAGATGAAACTTTACAGTAATATAGCTTATACATCAGAATAACACATAGGCTACTTTTTATCTAGGTACCACGCGGACGAAGCCGCTGGCGGAAGCTAGTATGATAATATTTTCATATCTCATAATAAATGTCGTATAGGTAAATCGATAATCGTCTAGTGTACTAGTTACCGAAAAACATTGACGGTAACATTCGCACGCAACTATTGATAGGATGATACATAGGCACGACCAAACATAAAATTATCAATAATATTATAATATAATCGCTTATTGGTATAAATACCTAAAATAATTTGTTGCATGAATGCTTGCTTTCATTTAACATTAATTAAACAATAATTTTAATAATTATTTACATTTAAAATCAGTGCATGATTATTAGTTTTAATAATGTATAAATTCAGTGTTTTTAATTATTTGTGCTCAAATAAATAAATTATTATTATTATTATTATTTAAAGGTGTGACTAGACATAGCGCGGCAGCCGCGCTATGATGGACGATGACTGCACGTACATTTACCTTTATGTTTAAAATAGTTCGCGGCAAACTTGTATATTGCGAATCCCGCGCTCAAATGCCGCACTATGTCTGGTCACACCTTTACAACAATGATTAATAACTGTCGTATCGTGAATAATAAATACATTATGTATATTTAACAGTTTGGACAGTTAAGCGGTACTTTTGTTGTTACTAACTTTGTTTTATAATCGCTGCAAAGTTTCATTCCTGACGCAGAGTGTTGAAGTTCAGTCTTGTCTAACTTCTTCTCTTCTCCGAAGTTGCATTGTTTGAACTTAGGTAAATCTTAAGCGCTTTCTCAGATGCTCGCTGGGGGGGTGGTCTGCCCTCGAGGCGCCAAATTTGCGGCCGAATGAACACAATAACGTTAGACTATGTAGGTAGTTTCTAATTAGGCGCAATCGAATAATTACCTTCTAATGAATAATATTAGAGCTTATTTCTTTCTAATAGACTTCAAAAAAATTAGGAGGTTCTTAAATTGTTTTTTTTTATGTTTGTTATCTTCAGAACTCCGTCATTTATTACACCGATTGAGAAAATTATTTTATCTGTGTCTCGATGTCTCTATGTTCTCCTAATAATATTAGTATAGATTATTTTCTATCCGTGGAAAGTCGACGCGTCGCCGGTTGAAAATAGTGCTGCCAACGTTTTCAGACGAAATTTAGTACATTTGTATTCATTATTTATGCTCATAAAAGCACACAAAAATATAGTAGATATAGGGAATAGGGGAAGTAGGGGTAAATTATACCCACGTTCTTGCAGCATTGTGTATTGTAGCATTCATTTTTAAGCTATGATAATAAGTCCTTATTTGTAGGTAAGTGTTGCTTAGTGTTTCGTTTTAGATAATAGAGACGTTGCTGATAAATAGTAATTTCCTCGATCTAGACTCTCAATCCGAAGGTCGTAGGTTCCAATTTAGACCGTGACCGATTTTTTATCGTATGAACACGTGCCTAACACGGCGAAGGAAAACATCGTGAGGAAACCAGTTAGTATTTTTGTAAGCGGCGAAAGTGGCGGCCTTGTAACCTATCACTTGTGGTGTGCTAACTACTGCAAATTGTGGGCATGTGCCAAATGTAATGTTTGGTCTTGCCTCTGACTAATCCCTTTAGACATCTTCAAGGATCTTAACGCCTGGAGATCTGAGAGGATGGTGGCGATTATGTTGTGTCCATTTTACAATTTGGCAATAAGAGGATCGTGTTTTAACACAATTCTCTTATCCCTATTACGTTAAAGTCTCAATTAGCGTAACCTCAGGATGACAGTTTTAAAACGTAGCCTAGTTTTAAGTAATTTAACGGTTTTTTACGTAAATTTAGTCAGCATATAAAAAGGTGCTGACTAAAGTGAAATTTTGACTTTCTTATTTTTTTAAGCACTACCGAAATATACGAAAAAAAACGTAATTTTAAAAATATTCTAAATTTAAGAATTCGTCCATTTATAGGTTACTCTAATTTAGACTTTAACATAAAGGAATATGAGCGAAATTGCTTTAATTTTATTTTAGGAAATTTTAGGCTTAGCTCGGTGCCAACAGAATCGACACCATTGAACACCTAAAATAGTAATATACCTACTGTATGTAATTTAAAGTAGGGTTGGCAACCCTAGTTGTAAACGCCGCGCCCGCCGCACGCCACGGAACGCAATCCGATTTCAACTTTATTCCAACAATATTAGGCGCATATTTTACAAAACTGAAAGCATGAGAATGTAGTTGGGAAATTTGCTCTGGGCAAGATAGGAAACCTGTAGACTTTAAGCTACCTACGTTGCTGCTTTCCTTTCAGCAACAAGTCTCAGTCAAAAGTTATTTCTCTTCCCTTTGACACTTGAATATTAATATCTAAGCCCTTTCTGTTGCTAGTTTATTTACTACTAGCTGGACCGTGCCCGCTTCGCTGGGCGACAAATATTTTTACATCTGGTATTCCAATTCTTAAAATAAATGATAGCCAATATGTTGCCGAGGACTAATAGCTACATAACAAAAAAAGTTTCATCAAAATCCGTCCAGTCGTTTTTGCGTGAAAGCCAGACAAAAGACAGACAGACAGACAGACAAAAATTCAAAATGTTTTTTTTTGGCTTGTGTTAGTTGTATGAAGACTCCTAGGAGTATTTTTTTTAGTTTTCATTCAATGTACAGAATTGAACTCTTCTACAGTTTTATTATATGTATAGATAATAACCTCGATATTTTGCAACCGACAAATACAGGAGGTTCTCGTCTCAATTCGACGCGTATATTTTTTACAAGCTTTTATTTGATTTGTATGTATGTATGTATGTAACTATGTTTGTTCGAGTGGAATCTTGCAACTCAATTTTAAAACCAGTTATCGCCAACCGATTGGGCTAATATTTTGCATCCACCTTTAGTTCTGGTGACAATACAATAAAATGGTGACAACGATAGTGATTTGATGATAGAATCAGGAGCTGTACAACAGTCACTTTTAACGGAACTCCTTAGTAAATACTTCGATTGATTAAAAACTTTGCATTCTTGTCAAGTTCCGATGACAAAGTTATATTAGGTGACAAATGATAGCGCGCTGTGTATGTATAAATTATTATTATTGTACAAAGGCTTGTCATTTTTTAACAGGAAACGTATGTATGACCTAAATAATAATGTCTTTTTCTTCTTCGCCTTGTCATCGTGGGGTCGGTACAACATTTAGATGTTGCCATATTATATTATTATTAAATTGTTTCAGGGTAAACGTACCCAATCTGCAAAGCGCCAGTGCCACCCAACTGAAGGACAGCAGTAACGACTCTTCGGCATCACAGGGAGGATGGAGGTAAGTGTGGTTGTATCATGTCGTTCCTTATAAAAATATGCCCAGCTGACTATTTTGTAAAAATATATGATATAACTTATAATATATACAATTATACATAGCCATAGCTATGAATATCCGTCGAATTTAGAGAATTTTATAGTAACTATTATAGAATTTATGTAATATATTCTCATAACCTATGTAAATCATAGATTTTTACGAAATAAGCCAGCAGTTCCTATACGAACCGCATTTATTTGCTGCAGAAGGTAGGATAAATAACTAACCGTGTTTGAAGTTGACTACTTTTTTTTATTGTGGTGCCGCTAGCGAAGACGCGGTCGGAAACTAGTACTAAGTAATAATTTTAAGTAATACCTAGATAGATAGATACTTTATTGATTACCACACGTCCACACGGATACAAATACTTATGAACAGTAAAAAATTACACTAAACTTCAAAGAGCGGCCTTATCGCTAAAAGCGATCTCTGCCAGTCAAACTAAATAGGTAGGTACTTGACTGCCGTCGATTGGAGGCCCTTCCGCCTTTGATTGGGGGACCTCGAAATAATGGCATGGCCACATCGCCACGGGCGGCACGGCTGCCGTGGAAATTTAACGCGCGGGGCGCGGCGCCGCCGCCGTCAAGTATCGTTGCGATGTTCACTGTTGAACTGGTGAAGTCATCGCTCACATAGCCTACCACCCACCCAATAGCCTTACCCAATAGTCGCCTGATGGCTTCATTTCTTAAAACAAACAATTCTGTCAAACCGTCAGGTGTGCGGATCAGGGGGAGTGGTAAAAAATGCATTCTGATTGGCCGGTTCAACGTCACACAACCCGCCGCGAGGCGCGTTGTGAATCGCGCTCCGGTGTTTTTTAACAGCAATTTAGGCCCTTTAGGGCTGTGTGGTCTATGGGTGAAGTAGAAAATGTAGAAGTATTTTATGGTGTTATGTGAAATGTTTGATTTTTGTATGGGCTGAGTCTATCCGGATAAAGCCGGGGTCCCACGGCGCGCAAAACGACGGGCCGCGCCGGATGACGTTCCGCCTGTGTGCGTCCGGCGCGTCGCGTACAGAGCGTTCCGAGCACGGGCCACCACGGATGCATCGTTCCCACGGCGCGTCCGTCCGCCTTGGCGCGGTCTGGCGCGTGAACGCGGGCCGTGGGACCCTGGCATTAGACGGATAAAGTGATAAAACTGCATTATCTTGAAAACCATCAAACTTAAAAAGAAACTGTCTGTAATTTACTTAGCTAGTATGATTATCTAACGAATGATATAAAAGTTGTTAAACTGTTAAACTATAAACTGTTTAGCTAAAATTCATAGTTTTTATTAAAAATGAAACTAGCGTTTTTGAAGAGCCAACTTTAGAAAATAAATCTATCGAGAAAAGTTTCATCAATCGTGTTTCTCTGCCTATAATTTATCTAGATTATATCCAGAAGTTATCTTTGTCATAAAAGACAAAAATGTATGTTTTGCGGTTATTGAGAAAAAACGATTCTGCATTCATTAAAAACATTTTTTAATCGCCACAGGCGCGCAGCGGCTAGCCGTAGGTATACGAAGAAAACCACAATTACGAATTTTTGATCAATTTTTCTCACAGACATTTATGCCAATTTGATAAAACTGTTTTAAACCACATGCATGATCAATTTACTTGAACGTCTATGGCCGGCATTAGGCGGTCTGTTTGATAAACGCCATTGAAAAAGAAATTGAAAATAACAAAGCGCATTTTTACATCACAAATAAGTCTGTTCGATGGTTATCTTATCTTCATCTATACCTACCACGTTTCATAATCAGAGATCTTTTTTGTAAACAAATTAATGTCATGAAAAGTCAATGTCAAAGTGTTATTCCAGTAATTCACAAACATTTTTCATTTGTGTAAAATAGCCGGCCTGTAGGTATGTAATATAATTAAGTATTGATTTACTAGCTGTGCCTCGCGGTTTCACAGCGCCAAAGTAATGTCAAGGAATTGTACTAGGCATTTTAAAACTTAAAGAAATCACTATCCTTTAGCCATTCCCCAAAGAAATATATTCCAGTTCAAAAATTGAAGCGGAACACGAATGAGATGAATAAATTTCCCAATTGCACAAAATATTTAGAGTCGCTGACTTGTTGCAACAATCATGCAAAAGTAAGCTCCTTAAAATTATTAAATTAATTATTGCACGACATTTTATTCTTTAAAACAAGGAAAACCACGATCTATCATCAAATTACGGATTTCACAATTTTATATGAAATTTTTTGCACGGTTATCTCCATTGTTTACAAAAAAGATCTCTGATTATGGAACGTACTTTAAATTCGTGTTTATTGCACTCTCTTCGCAGTTAGTTGTGTTTAGGGTGATGTCGGTAGATTTTGTCGTCAACTCAAAAGGTCAGGTTTAGGTTTTAATTGTATCTACATACTAGGTAGATACCGGAACTAAAATTAAGTTTGTGGAAAATTTAATGAATAAGACGTTACGTTAGGAATATTATCCACGTTAAATATACCTACAGGTAAAAGTTGATGGAGGCAAGGTAAGGTATTGACGTCTTATCAACTCTCGATAATTGTGAAACATTAGTGAATATTTATAGGTTAGTAGGTACCTTAGTACATACCTAAGTGTGCGCTTCCACTGATGCGGAACTGGTGAGCTCACCCTTATGGCAGGCGCAC
Organism: Hydriomena furcata; assembly: GCA_912999785.1. Classification (NCBI taxonomy): domain Eukaryota; kingdom Metazoa; phylum Arthropoda; class Insecta; order Lepidoptera; family Geometridae; genus Hydriomena; species Hydriomena furcata. The sequence goes on from OU538821.1 coordinate 12,469,195, forward strand.
AGTGGCGGATTTCGCTTGGATAACTATTCAATTCAACCAGAACCCGGACATTAACAGGAGGGGTGGGGGGGGGGGGCAATTTAAAGCTTAATATTTCACAAACGGCTCCCTTAATCGAAAAGTTGATTTCACAATTCTGGCACAGTGCTTGTGTCGCGGGTGGCCAAATATTAAACCCGGACTACAAATGAAACCCCTCCCGGACGCTCCCCGGACGCCCTCTAAACTAGGACAAATCCGGGGAAATCCGGACGGATGGCAGCCCCAATGCGGAGCGGACCAATAACAGCACTCAAATATTTGAGTTTGAAAATGTCAAGCGCTGTGTTTGTTCCGCTCCGTTACAGCTTCTCACAGCTCCGCGTAGATGGAAACTCACCCTTAACCTCTTCAAACAAACTGTCATGCATGACATGTCAATTTGTGACACGTTGTTTCCACGGCGGGGAGCGGCGCGCCTGTGCGGGATGTTGTAACTTAAGCTCTGGTGGTAGTAGGTGTCTAATAATAAGGTTGGTACTTTGTTTGTATAGCAGCAAATAAAGTGGGGTCAGACACATTATATCTATACTATCTTTATGTACGTACTTATGTACTAATATTATACATGCGAAAGTAACTCTGTCCGTCTAACTGTGACGTTATCAATCACGGCTAAACCAGCTGTCCCGATTGCGATGAAATTTCAAATAGGGATAGTATAAAGTCTTAGGACGGACATTCATCTATAGGCTACTATTTTTCCAAAAAAATATTTTGATTTTCAAGAATTTTAGAAATTTTGTATTTTACGACAAAGTCGTCAAAAATAGATTTCTTGAATCTACTCGTAGATTTAAAGCTAGTAGATACATACTAGGGCATGTAAACCGATTAATCGGTTAACCGAAAAACCGATTAACCGACTGATTTTAGGTCGGTTTTTTCACCGGTTTTTTTGGCAAAATAACCGGATATTCGATTATTTCCAAATTCATTATTTTTGCATTTTTTTTATCATTTTGGCAATATTTTTCGGATTATAAACCACCCTATGTTTTAATCGGGCATTATAATCTACATCTACAGCTAATTTCATCTTAATACGTTTTTTCGTTAAGGCCTGATTGATATTTAAATATACAAACATCTTCACAAACTTTCGTATTTATAATATTATTAGGATTTGAGTACGAGAAAGAGTTTTAATACTACCAATTAAAAAAGTTAATTATTCTTATTCCTATATTCTTAGTTGTTACTTGTTACCTAGAAATATCCTCACTTAGACTCGACCTCGTAACCGTGTTTTAGTAGTAGTAGTTAATAAAATGACTTCGAGTTTGCCTCATGTCGAGGATTCCTCAACATATTTCCTCCTTGAAGAAACTGTCAACTCAAGGTATCTTGCGATCTACCTTGAGCATTCCTCGATAGCTTCTAAACGACTGTGTAACGTTTCTTTGACTTTCGTGACATTTAGAAACCACCACAGGTAATTGAGGAATTGAGAAAACTCCAAAAAATCGATTTAAGATGCAAACATGAAGTATTATTTTACAAATTATCGTGATTAGTAGACATAACAGTAGATTTAACACGGGTGTTTATCACGTAATTACCTTTAATTTATTTTCCCGACGTTTCGGCTATGTTACAATAGCCGAATTAATGAAAATTAACTTATTATTCAAATAAGCAAGCACCAATTAAATTAACTTGTTAAATTTCAAAATATTTTGATGTACTCAAAACTCACCCTCAAAGTAATAAAGGCAAAAATATGATAAATCAGTCATAATAGTTAACAATAATACCTCATAATTCTTAGTTGTAACCTCAAAACTAACTTGATTCAAACTCTTCTGAGGCCCCTCCAATACCCCTTGAAAAGTACTTCATGTTTTAACACGGGTGTTTATCACGTAATTCTAATTACCCTTAATTTATTTTCCCGACGTTTCGGCTATGTTCCAATAGCCATGGTCGCTGGCTGACTGGAGAACACGGTGCCACCGTCGAGAAGCGGAGGCAGTTGACGAAACTACCCTCACTTAATTGGTCTTCAGAAAAAGAAATGTCCATGTTCGTATTACGACACACCACACTAACTGTATCTACGCACTGAGATGGTCTGTCACGACGCCCACATAATAGTAACCACAGGATTCCAAGAATTAGAGTCTATAGCCGTCTTCACGATTTAAATTTGAGTAATTCTTGATTGCAATAGCTTCCTGAACTATGAATATCTTATAATAATGGCGTTCACTAGACAGAACTTTTGGGTCATGTAGTTCAATCCAGTGAGACGGTCCCGAATCTACTAAGTGCTCTGCGATCGCTGACTTGTTTACCTGACGATTTGACAGCTGCAATATGTTCTTTGACACGTTCGGCTATAGTTCTTTTTGTTTGCCCAATGTATGAACGGCCACAACTACAGTCTATCTTATATACACCAGGCATCTGCAAAGGTACATCCTTCGGAGTCCATAACTGCTTAGCCACCTTAGACAACGGATTGAAAACTGACTTAATTGAAAATCTCCTCAACACATTTCCAATTTTGTCTGACACCCTGAAGCTATTGAAATCAAGAAGTACTCAAATTTAAATCGTGAAGACGGCTATAGACTCTAATTCTTGGAATCCTGTGGTTACTATTATGTGGGCGTCGTGACAGACCATCTCAGTGCGTAGATACAGTTAGTGTGGTGTGTCGTAATACGAACATGGACATTTCTATTTCTGAAGACCAATTAAGTGAGGGTAGTTTCGTCAACTGCCTCCGCTTCTCGACGGTGGCACCGTGTTCTCCAGTCAGCCAGCGACCATGGCTATTGGAACATAGCCGAAACGTCGGGAAAATAAATTAAGGGTAATTACGTGATAAACACCCGTGTTAAAACATGAAGTACTTTTCAAGGGGTATTGGAGGGGCCTCAGAAGAGTTTGAATCAAGTTAGTTTTGAGGTTACAACTAAGAATTATGAGGTATTATTGTTAACTATTATGACTGATTTATCATATTTTTGCCTTTATTACTTTGAGGGTGAGTTTTGAGTACATCAAAATATTTTGAAATTTAACAAGTTAATTTAATTGGTGCTTGCTTATTTGAATAATAAGTTAATTTTCATTATAATGTATGGTTTTATTATGTCCTAAGACACCTATATAAAAAAACTTGAAAAATAACCGATTAACCGGTTTAACCGGTTATTGAAAATTAAAAACCGAAAAACCCGGTTTTTCTAAACAACCCGGTTTTTACACGCCCTAATACATACATGTGAGAATAAAAGAGGCTACACCTTGATAGTTCAGGAGATTATTTTGCATTATGCATTCTATCAGCAATAACTTATATTAAAGTTATAAAAAATCCACCGAAGTTGGGCTTGTTCCGTGTAGTTTATAATAGTTAAGTAAGCTTAGCCTAGGTATCTATTATCTATCTACGTAGATTTATATTGTGTTAGCTATGCTTGATTCATATGGTATGTTTCCACTTTCCACGGACGCGGAGCTGTGCGGAAAATAAATTAAACAATCACAGTGCTCAAAATTGCCGAGGATGTCACAATTTTCTTCTCCTTTTCCCACTGGGGAAGGCACAACACGTTGAAAAACATGTTGCGAACAGGATTTGGCTTATGTTTTAACCGGCCGCCTGCCTAACGTCAATCTTTTTCTTTGGCAATTATTGTTGGTGCACTTCGTCGTTCTTCGCGTAGATGTTTGCAGCGATGGAGATGACGGCGCGCCGTCGTCTTCGTCGTCTCGTTTTTGATACCTAAGTTTACATTAAGTATAGCAATTTTCGAAGTCTCTTAATTTTTTTGAAAATTGACGTCGACGCGGCGTGGTCCAACTAAAAATGAACTGACAGGTGACAGATCACCGCGCGCTATAAAAACGATTATTTTAAATTGATTCAATACTTTTACTCGTAGTTTATCCATACAAACAAAAATACAAAAACATATTTTTATCTCTTTATGAATAGTTGTACGAGATCATAATGAAACTACCTAATTACCTAATTAGGTACTCGTAATACAAATTCCACTGCAAAATGTAAACATGACGCCAAACGATATATTTTGACGTGCCTCTACTACCTGCCTACCTATCCTCACGCACCGGAGATTGCTGGTGCCACCAGATTGGTAAAATGGACAATAGTCAAATTTAACATTAAAAAGTCCTATACGCCGCTTTTAGTCTCCACTCTCCACCAGTCTGATGTCAAAGTCAGAAGGCATTTATTTCAATAAAATCAAAAGGATCATTTTGAAACGTCTAGAAGAAGTCTTAGAAACTACGTCTGTTCCTCGCGAAGTCGCGATCAATTCTAGAAGAATCAGGCAACAAACACAGCTCAGTGCCTATAATTTTTTTCGATGATCCTTTCCGTATATGCGACGACGGTATTGCAACCTGACACTTGTGGAATGCTAACTACTGCAAAATGTTAGCATGTGCCAAATTTAATGTTGGGACGTGCCTCTGACTAACCCCTTTAGACATCTACAAAGCTCTGAGCACCTGGAGATCTGAGAGGATGTCTACTTTGTCTACCGTACCTACTCGGGGATTACCTACAGTCGTGATCCTATTACATTTTCCTTTTCGTAAATGCGATGCCGGCTAGTCTGCGCCTGTCGTCCCGTCCCGTCCCGTTTTGTGTAGCTGAAACTCAATCAGCTTTAATAAATTGAGTTACTCTCACCAGTTTAGCCCTTTCGACAGTAAAGCCGCGGGTGCGGTGACACGGTGATGTTGCCCAGCTCGAAAGAATGAACAATCGATAGAAGACCTTCGCGCAAGCGCCACCTGCAAAGCAACCGGTTACCGGCGGGTGTTCGTCTGCATGAAAAATTATACCTAAGTTACAAAAGTAACTACCTACTGGCATGTTTAGGATCATCTCTCTACTGACATGACGAATGAACGACATCACCACCATTACCTCTCATTCATTAGCCGCACCGGGGCGGCGCGGCGGGCGAGTGCGGCGCGCGTCGGTATCGGTCTCTAACCCCTTCGCCCCTAGTTAATTTACAGAAAACTTTCTTAGAGGTATCTTTTATTCAGCAACCAAGACTACATTCAGCTGTTTGTGATTTAATTTATTCAAAAACTGTATTTTTGATCGCGCCGTGCGTCATAAAAGACTTCAACTTTGCATATTTACGAGTAGGTAGGGTAAGAGCGCTGGTTTTGGGCACTTTAACAACATTTTAATTTTCAAATATAAGGTTTATATTGAAAAAAATATTAGAACAACGATTTTTAAACAACATAGAATAGGGTATTGTATTTATCCATCTCTTAAGTTAGGAAAAGGTAGAAATTTGTTTGCTATGCTTAGTTATTGACTGCTAAATTGAAAATGCCCAGAGCCAGGGTAGTCATAGGCACCACAACCAGGTCTATTTACCCTAGGTACTGAAATAAGAAATTGATTAATATGATGCACGCACTGATTGCCTAGATATAAGGCCCGCCCGGCCTCTATTTTTTTCAAGTTTCTGACATACCTACTTCACACAATTAGGTATTTACTTAGTGGAATAATGGAACGCGCTCGGACGCGGCGCTTGATGAGGCGTCACGCCGACAAGCATGGTCTACACGGTTTGAAATAATGAAAATAAACCGATTTTTATTGCTGCTACGGTGCCGGTGGTGGTCCAAAATAAATTTATGAATGAATGTGGATAGATGTAGACGACGAAGGCCAAAGAAAAGATGGATGGACTGTTTGAAACATGACATGGGTAAAAGAGAGTAGTGAGTGATAAGAACACGGCTGGTAGATTAAAATGGAAGAAGTACTTACACAGTCATGTTGTGCCGAGCCCACTTGTGGGCAGGAAGATGATAATGGTTGTATATGCTATTTACCTACTAAATAGTAATCACTACATAGTATAAAGCAAAGTCGCTTCCCGCTTCCCGCGTCTGTATGTATGCTTATATCTTTAAAACTACACAACGGATTTTGATGCGGTTTTTTTTAATAGATAGAGTGATTCAGGAGGAAGGTTTATATGTATTAAACCCGTGCGAAGCCGGGGCGGGTCGCTAGTAAGTAATAATTAAGAAACAACCTAATAGTAAATAGTATTTAGGTATGTACCTACCTAGAGTACCTACGTGGTCACAATACAGGGTGTGCTAAGACCGCTCTCGAAAACTGAAACTGGATTTATAGACCAAGCATCTTGATTGATTTCGACTGAAAAAGCTAAGCAAAAGCATTACCATAGTATTTCAGAAAAACCATATTTTGTCTTTTCGAATCGACAGAAGTTAACATTCTTCAGAATTATGCTACTTATTTGGTTTTTACCTTTAGGTTTGCTTGGGCCTTAAGTTTTCAGGAATCGTCTTAATACCTACACCCTGTAGAAGTAGATCAAATAAAAAAACCGTTTTTAAAGTTTTTTTTTTTGGTAGTTGGGTTGGTACGAGTAGGTTATGTATCATCAAAGTGTTGTGAACACTTTATTTATTTTGTTTTCTTAGGAAAACAAACGGTACTTAAAAACTAAGAACTAATACTAAACTACTTTGAAGATTAGCTCTTGATATTAGTTTCTAAATTCAGAAAAAGTTACAAATTTCTACAGCTTTCTGCTGGCTTATTTGGTAAAATTGGTATTCTCTAAAAATTATGTTAGCCATAGCCATAGCCATGGCGAAATAAGCTAGCTGTTCGTGTACGTGTCGACGCGGTCGCAGATATTGCTTAGACAGCTTCACAATCACAGAATGGACATAATAATTATCTACTCATAGGTACTTTCAGTTCAACTTCGAGATTGCTTTATTGAGTTCTTGCAGTTCAAAACGGGGACTGTCGACAAGTAGAGGACGACACGTTTCGCCAGCCAAGCGGAAGTTAGTGTTCATTCGACAGAACCCGTCCCTGGCCAATTATTAGTTTCCTTTAGATTTCCTCGAGCGTAGCAATTAATAACTTGAGATATATCACCTTGCTAGATTCCTATATGTGTATTGAATTTCTGATTTATGTTGGTAGTTAATCTCATAAGGATTCCAATTCCAGTGCTAGCGTAAGGATACATGGGTCATGCACTGAATGGTTAAACATCGAAAAAGGGTGTAGCGTCGCCATAGCTGTTATTTATTCAAAGACAATTTTTTTGCAAGATTTGAAAGATACTGAATGTGGATTAAGAAGGAACGAGTTACTCGTCAAATGTCTAGTCTATGCCGATAGTTAAACTTGCGTAGTAAATGATAACAATTATTCATGAAGCTTTTGAAAGAAAAGGAATGAGAGTAAATATGAGTAGGTAAGACTTAAGTAAAGGTCTTTGAAATGGATGAATATGACGGTGTTTAATATTTTGATTGATGGGGAAAGAGAGGAACAAATGAATGAGTTTGTTTGTTTACTTGGGGGCTTCGTTTATGAGAGGTGGGTGGGAACCATGAGGATGATATTAAGAGGAGAGCGAATGCTGAAAACAAATAAACGAAGAAGTAAATGAGCAGCCTAAAAATGTCCAAAAATAAAGAAATAAATATTGCCGGACTTTCAGCGCCATCTAGCTCCAAACTGAGCAAAGCTTGTACTATAGGAACCAGATATAACTGATAGAGTACTTAATTACTTTTGACTAGCAGTCCGCCCCGGCTCCGCACGGGAGTAACGTATTATAACGATTTTATGGGTATTTTTTTACCCAGGTTACATTATCGAAGTTTTAATAGGAATCCCTATTTTTTTCAAACAATAAATATGGCCTATGTTACTCAGAGATAATGTAGCTGTGTAATTCTAAAAGTAAACGATTTTTTGAAATATATCCAGTTAATTTTTGTATTTATTCCATACAAATATACAAAACATCTTTCCTCATAATAATATTAGTACCTATAGATTATTACACTCATAATAACTTTGAATGGTATGGAATTTGGGAATGGTATACTTAATTAAAAAAGTAATTTACAGGTACTGATATGGCCTTGAAAATGAAGTGATTTTTTGGATAAGGATTAATACCCAGGTACGAATAATGTGGCCTAGTTTGTACAGGCGGCGTTACCATTGCATATTTTAACATGAAAAAGTAGTTATTGTGACATAACTGTAAGAGTTGGACATAATTATGGTATTGCTGACTTATTTGTTAATATTGATGTAATCTTTAAAACTGCAGTTCATCACTTTGCTCTATTGTCAATAATTTCCGCAGCATACGCGATATAAAGATTATTTTAGGATTTTTTTTTCACACTTTGGGTTACATTTTCGAAGTTTTCATAAGGATCCCTAACGTTTTTGAAAATACTATATAGCCTATGTCCATCAGGGATAATGTAGGATTCTAATGGTAAAAGATTTTTTTGAATCGGTTCAGTAGTTTCGGAGCCTATTCGAGACAAACAAACAAACAATCAAATCTTTCCTCTTTATAATATTAGTATAGATAGTATAGATAGAATATTTATTTGTAAATACATACTCATATACCTACATATTAACACCTAGACACAGTACAAACATCTATGTTTATGACACAAATATTTGCCCTAGGTGGGGATCGAACCCCCAACCTACAGCGTAGAAGGCAGATTTACTTTACTACCAACTGAGCTGTGAGGCCAATCAAAGGTACGACTGGCCGTGCATATTAGGGGAGTGATAGTGCCGACCTCGAAAGTTGGGTATGACAGAAGAAGAATCAGAGTAGAATAAATGCAGTAGCAAACTTAAAAGATAGAGTGAAAGATATTGTGTTATTATAGAATTTTGTGGAGTGATGAGGAATAAGAAAGGTATGCTTAGATGGTTTGGTGGGCATGCAAAAAGAATGTACGAAGGAAGATTGACAAAACTGGTTTATATAAGACTAGCGATCCGCCCGGGCTTCGCACGGGTGCAATGCTGATAGGTACTAAATATACTACAGAATGTCTTTATATAAAACGTTTTTTATCACAGCTTACATTAGATGATTTCTGTTTTTCTCAAACGTTCGCGACCGGCCGAACTGCGCGCTTGACGCCTAGCTGCTAGGCCGGTCGCGAACGTTCGAGTTACACGTGTTATTGTGAGTCAACCATAAAAGATAGACATATGCTGTCGTGGGATATTTTTTATATAATTTTAAGGAGAACATTTCCCTCATACATCATTTCTGTGTAGCTTTAACCATTAAGGTTGCACACGCGACGGAAGCTTAAAAAATGGAGTAACTTCTCCCGTTTTCCCAACATTTCCTTTTACTGCTCTGCTCCTATTGATTGTAGCGTGATGAAAAGTATACTATAACCAGCTCAGGAGTATGAAAAATAATTGTACCAAGTTTCGTTAAAATCCGTCGAGTAGTTTTTGTTTCTATAACGGTTATACAGACAGACAGACAGACAGACAGACAGACAGACAGACAGACAGACAGACAGACAGACAGACAGACAGACAAAAAATTTACTGATTGCATTTTTGGCATCAGTATCGAACCCTAATCACCCCCTGATAGTTATTTTGGAAATATATTTCATGTACAGAATTGACCTCTCTACAGATTTATTATAAGTATAGACTAGCGACCCGCCCGGGCTTCGCACGGGTGCAATGCTGATACTAAATATACTACAGAATGTCTTTATATAAAACGTTTTTTTTCACAGCTTTTTTTGACCCCTTCTAGTACAATTGCTGATTTTTGGAGTACAATTCGTACAATTCCATAGATTTGTAACTGCATTAAAATTAACCCTTATCCACGGTGGGTCCGGCTGCGTAGTATCACACGATTTCTATGATTCTTTTTTTATGGAATAGTTAATAATGTTAACTTTTTTAATGAGGGATGACTGAGAGTGTTATAAACGTAAGAGTAGACACATATAATCAGAAAGCTTCGAACTGCTAAGCTATCGGGAGTTACACGTGTTATTGTAAGTCAACCATAAAAGATAGACATATGCTGTCGTGGGATATTTTTTATATAATTTTAAGGAGAACATTTCCGTCATACATTATTTTTGTGTAGCTTTAACCATTAAAGTTGCACACGCGACGGAAGCTTAAAAAATGGAGTAACTTCTCCCGTTTTCCCTACATTTCCCTTCACTGCTCTGCTCCTATTGATTGTAGCGTGATGAAAAGTATACTATAACCAGCTCAGGAGTATGAAAAATAATTGTACCAAGTTTCGTTAAAATCCGTCGAGTAGTTTTTGTTTCTATAACGGTTATACAGACAGACAGACAGACAGACAGACAGACAGACAGACAGACAGACAAAAATTTTACTGATTGCATTTTTGGCATCAGTATCGATCCCTAATCACCCCTTGATAGTTATTTTGGAAATATATTTCATGTACAGAATTGACCTCTCTACAGATTTATTATAAGTATAGATAAGGCGACTGTGAATGGGACCGTTGGAAGAGGAAGACAGGTGTAATAATGATTTAATGGCAATTTTTTACACCTCCGGTGGGTTACATAAACATTACTGAAGTTTTAAGAAGTCCTATTTTTCTAGTGACAAATATAGCTTATGTTACATAATGTTATTGTAGCATTCTAATGGTGATAGAATTTTTGATTTCGGTCTAGAACTTTTTGAGCTTATTCGTTATAAACATACAAAAATATAAAGATTTCCTCTTTATAACATAATAAAAAAAAGTATAGATTAGCAAAACCCATTAATTAACTCACGGCCGTGATACGAAAAAAAAACATGTTAAAATTTCATTATCTCCGTTAAGCAAGCTCTTGCAGCAATTGCAGCACTTGCAGCTAAGTGCTCGATCTTGCTCGTCACGGTACCTAAGTACTGAAAACGTTGTTGAAGCGTTTCTTGTCGGAAGAAACTACGGAGTTTTAAAAATGGTATAAAATGGGGCAAGCAAGAGGGTGGGGGGTAGGTAGGTAGGGCACGGCGATGTCGGCTAGCTTGATGACCCGAGATAAGTTTCTTGCAAAATAACATATTTTTTTAGGGTTCCGTACCCAAAGGGTAAAATCGGAACCCTATTACTAAGACTTCGCTGTCCGTCTGTCTGTCTGTCACAGGGCTGTATCTCATGAACCATGATAGCTAGACAGTTGAAATTTTCACAGATTATGTATTTCTATTGCTGTTCGAACAACAAATACTAAAAACAGAATAAAATAAATATTTAAGGGGTCCCATACAACAAACTTGATTTTTGCATTCCAGCGCCATCTAGTTTCATTTGATGTTACTACGTATTATAGGTACTTTTCGCGGTCTCATGCGACCGCTCGGGGTTTGATAGGTAAGAGGAAAGAGGTTTGCGATTCCGCTGGCAGGTGGCGCTATTTTACCACTATCGGTAAAGTAAGTCGGTAAATAGGTGGTACTTCACATGATCGAATAAAAAGTTTGAAATTGAATTATTGAATTCATGTAGTTAGGTAAATAGGTACCTAGGTAGATATTATTAATTTCCAATTAATTTCGAGTTCGAATCCTGGCCGTGCATCAATGGATATTTCTGTTCGAAAAATGTACCTATATGCGCGTTACACGTGTTTATAACAGTGAAGGAAAACATCGTGAGGAAACCTGTTAGTATTCTTGAAAGCGGCGACGGGATTGCAACCTGTCACGTGTGGAATGCTAACTACGTAGTTAGGTAAATAGGTAGGTTACGAGATATTATGAATTATTTTTTATGTTTCTAGGGTTCCGTATCTAAAGGGTAAAAAACGGGACTACTAAGACACCGCTGTCCGTCTGTCTGTTACCAGGCTGTATCTCGTGAACCGTGATAGCTAGACAGTTGACATTTTCACAGATGATGTATTTCTCTAAAATCAGCATAAAATAAATATTTAAGTGAGACTCCCGTACAACAAACGTGATTTTTTTGCCGTTTTGATAATAGTACGGAACCCTTCGTGCGCGAGTCCGACTCGCACTTGGCCGGTTTTCTATAAACTAATAATACCCAAGGCGAATTACTACGTTATATCTTGTATTACTGACTTTTCGAGTTAAAACAGCCACCTTAAGACGCTGCCAGTCGACTATTATTTTTGTTCGAAACGATAAAAGAAATACTTGTGAACAAGCCACATCTCCTATTTTATAATGTATCTTTAATTTATCTATCTTTAATCACTTCGATAAATAATCCAACCGACCGCTGCAATGATGACAAACACACGTTTGCGCGTGGTCCGCCTTAGCTTTTCGAATAAATTTTTGATATAAATTATGTATAATTACATAACAAAAATCTATCCTAATAGAAATCTAGATCTACATATTACCTATCTTTAACAATAAATCACAAGTTGATTTTAATAGTATGTTATAATTAGTTCAGGCAGGATCGCTTGATCTGATAGCCAGGTTCTCATCTCCTTTTTCCAATCAATATAATTATATCAGCCCAGTCCTCCCTTGCATAACATTCCATTCCATCCACTTTCCCCCCAAAAATCTCATCTACCCGCTCTGTCAAGAAATGTCATATGTCAATGTCATACGTAATGTTTCCATTCCATACCACAGCCAAGAATGGCTACCAAATAAAAACATTCTACCTAACAATAATAGGGCAGTTAACAATTATCTAGCTGGATGGAATATTTGATAACATTCGGCCATCCTGTAACTGCGGCCGCGTCCCGCGACGCTCGGCATTCTTCTCGGTGCTCTAAAATAATAATAATCATGCAGCACTTTTAACCCCGTAAATTAATAATTTTGTATTACAGAAGAGTAGAGTAAGCATGAGTTTCATGTTTATTGACACCAAGACCTTATAATAGGCCTGAGTTAAATTAATTAAGGAATGGGTATTAGCCGTTATCAACTAAGTCATATAGTATTGATTTAGAGCCACTCAGTTTAGGTAAGTATATTTATATTATTTCATATAGATACAGGATATACTGCAGTTTTTAATTATACAATGGTTTATATGGCACACAATTGTATGTATCACACAGTTATTATGTATCACACAGTTTTAAGTAGCACACAGTTTATATGTATCACACAGTTGATGTATATCACACAGTTTGTGTGTATCACACAATGTTTTTATGTATCACACAGTTTACATGTATCACACAATGTTTTTATGTATCACACAGTTTACATGTATCACACAATGTTTTATGTATCACACAGTTTACATGTATCACACAGTTTATGTTCCACACAGTTTACATGTATCACACAATTAATATGCAACACACCGTTTTTATGTTTCACACAGTTTACATGTGTCACACAGTTTACGTATCACACAGTTTACATGTATCACACAGCTTACATGTATCACACAGTTTATATGTATCACACAGTTTTTATGTTTCACACAGTTTACATGTATCACACAGTTTCTATGTATCACACAGTTTTTATGTTTCACACAGTTTACATGTGTCACACAGTTTACGTATCACACAGCTTACATGTATCACACAGTTTATATGTATCACACAGTTTTTATGTTTCACACAGTTTACATGTATCACACAGTTTATATGTATCACACAGTTTTTATGATTCACACAGTTTACATGTATCACACAGTTTATATGTAGCACACAGTTATTATGTTTCACACAGTTTACATGTATCATGATAACATGGCCATGATAACAGCTTGTGGTATGAAATATGATGACATACAACTTAACTCAAAGTAGACTTTGCCACTTAGGAATGTGTATTGTTTATCATCGGGTATGTTGTCTATAAACACTTCTATAAACGCATCACTTTGAGCCGATAAACTGGGTACTTGCAGATGTAATCAATATTTTGCAATCCAATTTAACAGCAAAGGTACCTACTTATCAGGTGGAAGTAGGCATTATGCTGAAGATGGTTCTAGTTTTATCCACAACGAAGTGTTACAATATTCAACTGACTGCCCGTTTCATATATATGCAGTCAACTTATTGCCGTTGACATGCACTAACTTATTTTATAAATCTTGAAATACATTAAATGTTATATGAAGAATTATGCTGACCTTATGAGATTGTTAATGCATGGAAATCGCTGCAAATCTAGCCGTAGTGTGTCCTGTTCGTTGCCAATTTTCGCATCTCAGATGAGTTCTGCAGTCCCGTGCTTTATGACCTGGTCTGCGGCATAAGTAGCAAACTTTTGGTAACAAAAGTTATCGCGTTGTGGAGGTGCTTGCAATATCTGTAGAACAGCTTTCATTGTAGCCACGTCTCCATGTTGATTTTTTTCACTGTAACAGCTGCTGACGCCGGCGCCGCCTCGATACTTTCGTAGTTTTCTAACGATGATAGGTAGGTACCCAAAATAAAGTTGCTGTGATGTCTCGCACTTAAACGCTTTAGCATTTGCTCTTATTACTTGGAGTAGACCTCTAATGATGCACGATATTGCGTCTTCCCCATCTGTTTTACACTTTTTCAGCAGCGATATTTTCGTATGAAAGTATTTCGTCATAGTTTCTGAATTAATTTTAGTTTACTTAACATTTCTTCTAAACGATCAACAAAATCAGTCGATCGAGGGAACGCTGTCTGCAATGCTTCTTTCCAGTAATTCCAAGTCAGGTCATAGTCTTCCAAATCAGCATACCAGGTTCTGGCAGAACCTCTCAAACGTATTTGCATGATAAATTAACGCTCTCGTTTGTCCCAACTATAGATGTCTCTAAGTTGGTCGATTTTATGTAAGTAACCAACTAACAACATTATTTGCTTTTCCATCCGGACGAAACTTTGGTAGGTCTTCTGCGTCTATTGGTGTTGGTTCTCATCTCCTTTTTCCAATCAATATAATTATATCAGCCCAGTCCTCCCTTGCTTATCATTCCATTCCATCCACTTTCCCCCCAAAAATCTCATCTACCCGCTCTATCAAGAAATGTCATATGTCAATGTCATACGTAATGTTTCCATACCACAGCCAAGAATGGCTACCAAATAAAAACATTCTACCTAACAATAATAGGGCAGTTAACAATAATCTAGCTGGACTGGATGGAATATTTGATAACAAGTAGGTATATAAAATATTTCGATCATAAATTCTAAAACGTATCATTTTGAAATAATATTTTTATCGGGAAAAGTTTCTGCTATTATGTTTTCAGCTTAATAGAAATCTAGGTAAGAACGTGAAGTAATATACTTATAAAAATAGGAGATGTGGCTTGTTCAGAAGTACCTATTTCTTTTTTCGTTTCGAAAAAGAGCAATCAGCGACTGGCAGCCTCTTAACAAAATTACATAGGTAAGCATAGCAAAATTGCAAAAAACAATAAAAAGTCTCTGATAAAAAAAATAAAGAAATGCTTGAAATGATTTTTGCGTGATTTGCGCGCTTTCATCCTTCCGATGATTTCATTCGCGTAGATCACGAAAGGAAGGGATTTACCTAGTACCTACCTATCCTGAATCTTAGAGAAGCATTTTGTGTTCAGCGTGATTTCAAGAGCGAGATAGTTCAATAGACATTTTAGTATGTGTGACAAGGATAGCTAGAAAAATAGGTTACTGCCTTCCAGCAATACCTACAGTGAAAACTAAAACAGGAATCAGTGCCATCCCATCATAATATTATAGATACTTAATCATTATTAAGAATTAAATAGAAACATTAGCATTCGTATTTGAATAAATAGGGATTAAAGAAACAGTTAATAACAGTATTATTGCCAGCTTTAGTTATGTACCTACTTGAGTAGTACTTTTTATAATTATTCTTGTTTGAGCCTTCACCTTGTTCGATTGGCATCACACTGGAGCTCTACATAGCTTTAAGAAAAGGATCATTAAAAAAAAGGTAGACCCCAAGCCGTGTTTGTTGCCTGATTCTTCTAGGCTTGGTCGCGTGGAATCGGCGTAGCTTCACCTAGTTCCCAAGACGTTTCAAAGTGATCCTTGTGATTTTATTGAAATAAATGATTTTTGACTTTTGACTTTGACTTTGAGTAAATTAAAAAAATAAAGTTCAATACCCATAGTAGGTAGGTAACTACATAATAAAACTCACTATTGTACATTGTATACTTACTAGGTACATAGGTACATAATAAAGTAGTAGGTACGTTTCCTAATCAGAGATCATAAAAGTAGGTAGGTAAGCAAAGTAATGTCAAGAAAAGTCAATGTCAAAGTGTAGTTCCAGTATTTCTCAAACATTTTTTTCATTTTGCGACTTGTTGGTACCTATGTACTTAATATAACTAGGTATTACTAGCTGTGCCTCGCGGTTTCACTCGCGCAAAATTTAAAGGAATCACTAATAATTAGCCATTCCCCAGAGAAATACCTACATTCCACGTACAAAAATTCAAAAATTGAAGCGGAACACTAATGCCAAATAAATTTTCCACGTAATGCACAATTAATGCACAAACTATTTAGAGTCACTGACTTGTTGTTGTTGCCAGTTGCAAAGATTTAAATCGTGCCAGTTGTAGAAAAATAATTGCACGGTCTATCAACAAATTACGGATTGCACGATTTTATATTAAATTTTTTGCAATGGTATCCCTTTGTTTACTTACAAAAAAAAAACTCCGATTAAGAAACGTAATTAGATACCTACTATGTAAGTACATTTTTTTTAGTATAAACCTACCTACAGACTCCGACTCATATAAAACGACTAAGACGGTGTAAAATAAAACGACCTAGCCTAGGGCTATCTTACTACCTATCAAAAACTGTAAAGCTCGAACGGGCAAGGGCAAGGGCATTATCAGATGGTATTGGGAAAAAAGTTGCCAAAAACGAACAAGTCTTCGGATTCAACTGTACGCTGTCTTATTATCCCAATGCACCTTACCCCAAAGAACATGAATGAACGTAGGAAATGATGCAAGACAATGTTGCCTATGGCCGGGCGCGGCCGGGGCGCGTGGCCCATGCCGGCCGGCGACGGCGCGTCGCGCCGCCGGCGCGCGTTCCCGGCACGGCAGCACAGCGGCACCGGCGCGCGGTCGCCACCAGCTCCAGCTCACTCCGCCACCCGCGCCGCCCGCCGTGCCCGCGTGCCCGCCCCGCTCTTTGCCTCGCGCCCCGCACCGCGCCTCCGCCCGCCTCGCGATCCTCGCATTGTACCGCCAACCGACCGACCGACGCTCACGCCACGCCGCGCGGCGCGTCGCACTCCGCTCAGTACACGCTATACGTGCGCACCGGTTTAATCCGCGTGCCAACTTTTCCGTTCCGTAAACGCCGTGTGAGGCCCTTTTTACCATCAAACAACTCACCATGGACGGTGACTTGTCTCAAGGAGCTTCCGGCGATGCCACTCCCACTTACGAAGATAGGTAAGTTACCAAATACTAAAGAAACTCATTCAGATTTTTCTGCTAGATTTGTTACAATATAACCTTCCCACATTTACTTAGTCCAACAAGTTCAGTCAGTGATCGTACCATAAAGGTAATTGTGTCGTGGATTGTGGAATGGTGTTTTATCAAAGCGAGTGGAATTCGTTTCTGTGTCGTTCGGTATTTAAGTGTAGGACGGTACCTACTATTTTAATATAATATATTGCTCTACACACACATACCCATCCAAGTAAATAATCATGGATATAGACGCACTACACACAGGTCAGTCGAGTTCATTCTGCCTTTCAAACAACTATGAAATGCCTATTTAAAGTGCGCACGACGCCGCCGCCGGCGCCGGCCGCTGTCGTCGCCGCGACGCGTTCTTGAATACAATACTTAATATTAATTTTAAACAAATATACAACTAGCTACCCGCCGCCTGGCTTCTCGAGGTGTGCTAATGAAGATTATAGACAAAGTTTTGATACATACAAGTTACATTATTTATTACCATATTGTGGGGAATATAAACTAAATTGTGTATTACACGCTGATAATTATAACTTTTGCCAGCATTTTTAAAATTGATCCAGTAGTTTTTTTATTTTATCCATTACAAACAAAATTCCTACTAGGTGGGTGGGTGTTTAGTTAAACTTTGATGTTAAATTAAAGGGGTTTTTTATCGTTACCCACATTATTTTTTATGCGATTGATGGTTGTAGGTACTTCGACACTTTTACTTTACTAGGAAACTGAAAATTGGCCTATAGGTACTTATTTAGGTTAGGTAAGGTCGTGGCATGAGTAACAATAAAGCGGTGGCAACTTGTTACCCGGTTAGTAGGACCTAGGTAATACCTGTCGCTAGACTTAAAACGTGGGAGGAAGCTAGTAGGTATCTAAGTTGGTACCTAGATAGGTAGGCATCTCCTGAATACTTGTAGGTAGGTGTCATTGTGAAAGTTTTAGGTTCTATTATGCTGTTTTGGCTGAACCGATCTGGATAAAAATAAGTCTAAGTAGAGAGTAATAGAGAGCGCTGGTTTTGGGCATTATAACAACATTTTAATTTTCAAATAAACTGTTTTTAACTAGGTACCTACCTACCTACCTACGACGATTTTGAAACAACATAGAATAGAGTAGGTACCTATAATCTATCTCTTAGGTTAAGCAAAGGTTTTGTAAGAGGCGATATTTATTATTTATTCATATTATATAGACAAAAGGAAATCATAGGTTTTGGTCAAGCAAATCTAGAGGTAGGTAGGTACCTATACCTATATTATGGCATCACAACTGTCACTAATCAAAACGGACCATAGACAGATAATTGTATCATCTATAGATTTGAAACAAGTTTATTTGCTATGCTTAGTTTATTGACTGCCAAAATTAAAAATGCCTAAAGCCTAGTTATTTCGCGGGCCCTAGATTAGGTAGATACTTTTTGTCTAGGCTAGAAGTTTATATAGCGCGCTAAGCGCACCTAAAGATACCTACTTTACTAAGTAACTGAAGTGATAAGTAAAGTAATTATAGGATGACAGGTAGGTAGGTAGGTACCTATATTCCTACCTAGCCAAACTTTATATATCTCCATACCTACATCTTTTTTAGAAATGTAGCCTGAGAAGTATGGTACCTACGTACTAGCACCTACCTGCAGGCATTACTGCTACCAACTTACTTGATGAATTAGTGTGGATATTCGTCAAATCTTATATTTAATAAAACCGGCCAAGTGCGAGTCGGACTAAATAAATATTTAAGTGGGGCTCCCATACAACAAACGTGATTTTTTTCGCCGCTTTTTTAGATAATGGTACGTAATCCTTAGTGCGCGAGTTCGACTCGCCTTTGGCAAGGTTTTTTCTGTCACTACTTTCAGACTTCCTCTGATCTACTCATTCTTTATCTTAATCAACACATTCGCATCTCCTTTGCATTCACTCTTCTTTCATCCGTTGTGTTAGTAAACCAACATTCAGATCCATCCATACAAAAGGACAGGCCTGATAACCGTCTAGGTACGAGTACCTATCTTTATCTTTTTTCTCCTAATTTTTATACGAATACCAAATATTGCCTGTCAGACAACGCAGATTCGGAACCTAAACCCCTGGTCCTAGAAACTTTGAACATATTAGGTATATGGCCTTAGGCCAAGTAGGTACCTACAATACAAAGGCGCCTGCCTCATTATGAAACAAAACAAAATTAAAACAATGGGATGACAAACTTTGTCAACACTACTAATAAAAAGAGGTAAAATTAGTTTTGATTGTAATGAGTAAACTTAAATACAGGAACAATTTTAAAAATTATTTCATCTCTTAAAAGCTACGTTATCAGCGAGTAACACAAGTCACATTATTTTCTTAATATAAAAATTAGAGATCCTCACGAAAATGGTAATAAAGTAACCTAAGGTGTCAAAAGTACGCCTAAAGATTATTTTATTAGGTAGTACATTCGTGCGAAGCCGCGGTGGGCTGGTGGGTGGTGCGATAAATTTCAAATTTAAGGTGAACGTTCTTAGAAGTATCTACCTACCTACATAAAGTATTAGAAAGGATCTAGAAATTTCTGGCTAGAAAAAATATTAATATACCTACTTAGGAGATTTTTAGCGCTATTTATGGTTGATTCGACCGATAATTGAACTTCTCAATAAATGACGAAGAACTTTCAGATTCAGATCAATTTCCTAACTTAAAGACTAACTCCTAACTAAAAAGAGCAATTCGCCAAGTTTTGTAAAGTTTGTTTGTTAAAAAACTCGCAAAAAGCGCAAATAAATCCAAACTTGAGTTAGACAAAGAATCACGTTTCGAATTTTCGAATAAATTTCTTGAAAGGGGAGGTAGTGGGGTTTCAATGTTTGCTCATTCTATTAATAGTACTTAAACGCAAGCGAAGTTGAGTCGAGAAGATGTACCTATCTAGTGGATAAGTAGCGCATTAACTTAAGTAATTGGGTTAATAAAAAATTCTAACGTGTAGTTGTTACATACTTTTATTCACGCTTTTTATGAAAGATTTTATTTCACTTAACGTATATACTCGTAATGTACAACTAAATAAATATACATATACTTCTGATATTGTCGTTATTTTTTTCTTTGACACGTAACTTGGTTTTTCCAAGCAATATAATTTGTTGCGCGAAAATTAGTCACGCTTTTATAACTAGCTTTTACCTGCGACTTCCTCGGCGTAGATTCGGAATATAGATCTACTAGCTGACCCGTGCCCGCTTCGCTGTGCGTAAGACATTTCTAATACCATCGCGGACTTTATTGTAGAAAAAAAAATATGTTTATTTACGACATCACATTAGAAACCTCTAAAATTATCAGTGTTTCTCTACTATATTATGCATGTATTATACATATAAACCTTCCTCTTGAATCACTCTATCTATTAAAAAAACCGCATCAAAATCCGTTGTGTAGTTTTAAAGATTAAGCAAACATACATACATATTACATACAGACGCGGGAAGCGGAAAGCGACTTTGCTTTATACTATGTAGTGATGACGACTTTATCGTACAACAATTAAATTAAATAACTCGAAAGAAAATTTTGGTATGATAAGTAGCCTTTGTCCGTCCCAAGACATTACCTGTTTCATCACAACCTGCCCAGCAGCGGTTTGATCGCGATAACATCAACAGACAGACAGATAGAATGAATTTTGCATTATTAATATTAGTATAGATGTTATGAGTATTATGAGACAGGGGGCGGTGACACCGCACTGCACTATGGAACCGACGACCATTGAAAGTAGCTGAACTCTGCTGGGGGAATCTTTGTGCATTGCCCATTGACACGTTTGAATGGTCTTTCTGTAGCAACATTCTTTATTATGCAAATGAACATTTTGAATCTTAGTAGGTATATCTTGAAACTACTACTTACCACTTCCTTACCCTAAGTGGTAAGCGTGTGAAAAAATGTAACCGGGCTTTTATTAATTTGACATAGTTATTTATTGCAGAATCACCAACAGGTTTTTATTGTTAGGTCGGAGAAAGCTAGTACTTATATATTTGAGAAAATTGAGGGGAAAGGCACGCGCCCGTCGCGTGTTTATAAATATAATATAGGTACTATACTACACCTACTTGCTCTTTGATATGATTTCATTCGTAGATAATTGCCTTCAAACAGGGTGCAGCGTGAAATTCATGCGGTATTTTCCCTTTTCAATCAACGAAAAAGGAGGTTCCCAATTCGTCTTGTATCTTTATATATATATTTTTTGTTACTATATATGAATTGCGCATTTATTTTTTTCTTTCTTTTGTGTTGACTTGAATAGTTCAAAGCTCCCATTGAAATTTTGTCATTGTGGGACTAAAGTTCCTTCATAAAAAATAATTGAAACATTTATGTCGGTTTTCTTTTTAGAATTTAAAAACGAAATTAGTACCTAATTACTTAGTAAGAATTAATACCTAATCGATAGATTTTTTGATTTGATTACAAATGAAGTCTAGTTTCCACTAGATTTGTTATAACAAGATATATATTAAAAAATCTACGTAGATTTTTTTCATATAAATCCAAAGTGTGAAAAAAATATAGATCCAGTATTTAATCTAATGAACAAATTCAATAAAAAATATAATAAAGTTTTTAAATCATCCAAATCGAAAAGATCACGACTTTAATCCCCAAGTACGGTAGATATCCTTCCGGATCTCCTGGCGCTCAGATCTTTGAAAAGAGGTTAGGTTAGGTTAGCCCGTCACCGTTTACAAGAGTTCCTACATGTCTTAAAATAATAAATATTATGATTGACGTACTGATTACTCCAAAATTAAGTGTAAGGTCATCAACATGGGTCGTTCAACAGCTGTTGTGTAACGTAACCACTTTTGACAGATGCTTTTATAAACACGAGGTCGTTTTAAACCGCTGTTTATAGTAACCGCCCTGATGTGTCGGTGAATAGTGTTCATAATAATATTAAATAATACTTATTTTTACTAAAACAAAGTTAATTTTGCCACATGGTGCAAGTAATTATGCTTGTAAAAAGAAAACTTCAAAGCCTGGCCGCGCTCTTAACTTAAATTATTTCTTGGACAATGACACCTGATTTTTTTTTTTTTTTTTTTTATGTTTGTACTTATATGTTTGTTTAATTATTTAGTTATAAATAACTTGCGTTATTTTCATTATTTCTTATTATAGCCGTATCCGGTTCCAGCTTTTATCAAAACTAAACCTTCAGATCCTTGTGACGTTGTGACAGCTTCTTTAAAAAGTTTATATACTTATTCTTCAAAAAGTTCGTTTGATCTTTATATTAGTTTTTTTCACTAAGCACCCCTCATCCAGTAACTTCTGCGAGTGGCAGATAGCGGTTAGATGACAAGATAATACTTTATTATGAACATCTGCCGTGGGTACGGTACGGCCGTTGGAGGCCGTTACATTAGGCACAGTTAACCCCAAAAATATCTCATTCATTGTCATTGTATGGGGCAGGTATTTTATGCCAAGATTCACTTAGGTCTTTCTGGAGTCGACTGTCTTTAGTAATACGGGTAGGTACGTATCAACCAAGCCGGTATTATTCAAGGTATTCAAGGTGGACCCATAATATATATAATCTGACAACTAGATGTCCCGACAGACGTTGTCTTGACATTTCAATATCCCACAGAAAAAACAGTTTTTGACAATGATTATATTCAATTGCCATCTTGAATCCCAATAATTGCACATGTGAATGAGAGTAAAGATACTAATATCGCTATTAAAAAATAGGGTTTGGTGGTAAAAGGGTGGAAATTAAGGGTTGTAATAATGTGTCATTTAATGTTAAAACATAAAAATAAAAATTTGTTCAAAAAATAAAATAAAAACATTTGGAGTGGGCCACTCATCACTTAGGGCTTTAAAAATAGTTAACGATATTATCAGACCTACCGAATAAACATAAAAAAAAACATAAAAATCGGTCAAGCTGTTTCGCAGGAGTGTGGTTACAAACACTGACACGAATATTTTAATATTAGATGATTAAACAGTAGGTTCTTTATCCTGCTGAAGAGTAGAATAGTACATTTTATTATTTATTTTAAAAATGCCAAAACTTAATTTTCATAAACATATAAAGGGTCTAATAGAGTTAATGAAAACAATGTGAAATCGCGCCCGTTTCTTGCTCGTTCGTCGTACTCTATCAGATTTTTAGTTCTAGATAGTGTTATTGTTATCTATTATACATATTTGTGTCTCCCGGGTGTTGTGCCATAACAAGTTGTATGGAATTTATCGTTATAAGTTTTGTGTGTCCTTGGGCGAGGGTACCGGTGTGACCGGTGTCTACTATTACTAGTGGTTGCAACCCTTCTAGGAAAGTTGGATCTGCGAGCCAATGGCATGTCAGCCACACCCCTCGCCCTCGAGCTGCATATTGTGCATCAATCCCGCCTCACTGAGCGCCTACCCTCACTAGAAACAAATTGATGACGTGATCAATCGGATACCCCGCAATCCTCAATTAGTACTAAATTAAAATTCTGCCTAATGCCTATTTCCTACATTCCAGTGAATAATTTTTTTTTGTCGAATGAAGTTATATTTTGCGATTTAAATTTTATTTTGGTAGTTAGAATCTACGAGCGCCCGTAAAATTTTATCGATCTATAGGTATTCGGTAACCATCAACTGTCGGTAAATATCATTGTTAACATTTTTGATTTAAGGTAGGTCGTAATTTACTAGTCCTACTCCGTGGCAAATAGGTATTGTATGTTTAATATGTAGGAAGGGGTATACGGGTATAGACTGATAACCTGTTGTGGCGGCTGACGCCCGAATTCTATCGATTTATTTAGGTAACTATTTTCCTTAATTTCCATACTTTTTACGCTTTCTGTACCTATCTTTCTTCTATAAATAAATTTCTGTTGTTACTCTCGAAATGGCTTGACCGATTTGGATGATTATTTTATTTGTTGCGTTCGTAATTACCATGACAAAGTTTGAAAACTTGGAATTTAACTTCTAATTCGAATACAGTACGAAGTTCGCTGGGTCAGGTTTCTGTATATTTTCTTCCATACGAATAAAATGATGACTTTGGTATCGGGTTCTGCTTTGTTTCGTTGGCAGAAAGTTCATTTAATTGATGTCCATAATATTATGGATATCAATTAAAAATTATGAATTTCCTTAACCCTACTCCTCCTAGTACCTCCTAGTCCCTATTAGTAAACAAAAAAGTCTTGTCTTGTCAATAAATTATAACTAATTAAATAAATTTAAATACATAATTTAGTATGTTTGATTGGAATCCTACAAATTTACATGTCAAATGAATGAGCAAACGAGAAAAAAATCTACGAAAAGAGAGAAAATAATTTTGTTTAAAAGTACACGATATTTCTACTCTTTGAGCATGGCAATTACGAGAATTAATCAAAATACAAATTTCTGCATTTCCCTCTATCAAACGGACGTCCGCATCATAATTAAATATTTGCCGACACAAAATGACAAAATGTTTTCTCGGGTCCAAGCTAGGGTTGCTCTGAAATTTAATATGAGTCCTGGCAAAATTCAAATAGTCCCGACGAATTTAAAAATTAAAAATTCTACTTTTTAATTTTCAATTATTTATTGGTCCGGACAACTGTCTCAAAATTCTAACTTTTTAGAATTTTTGTCCAGATATTGTCATTCCATCTGGTTGCCCTAGTGCTAGAGCTCTTTCTTGCTAGTTCTGTAGTTCACGATGACAAGCCACGTTATCTTCAATTGTTGTACTTAGGCCACCGGAATGCTCAACAAGTCAACGCTCGTTCTAAGGAAATGGAACGTCTAGACCAGCGGATCTCAATTAAAACTTGCAACTAGTCACAATGGAACTTGTATGAATGAAGGAAGGATAAAGATAGTGGTGTTATTATTAAGTTCCTTTGTATTCTTGGTCTTATTTATTTTTATGTCTTTGACTGTTATCGAATCGATTTTTTATTGCAATTACTGATGAGTTAAATTATTTTAGGGTTTCGAAGTCGGATAAGGAACCGTTATAGTTTTCTCAAGTCCATCTATTCATCCTTTCGTTTGACAACATTTTAAAATAAAACCTGAAATAAACTTGTATAAACGTTTCGGTGTACCCGGGCAAAGGGGTAATATTTTTTCCCTTTTTCGTTGGATAGAGCTTCCAAAAATATGAGGAAATTTCGTAAAAACTTTTTAGGTAATGTAAATATGAAGCTTAGGAGTAGGTAGTTATTTTTGTTATCGTACCGTGTCTCCCTCCCTCCTCTAACAACTACTGATGAATGCATTGAAAAGTATTTGAATTAGTAAAACAAATAAAGAAATTACGTGAATTTATCACAGCAAAGGAGGCTTTCCAATTTTTTTTTTAATAATTGTTGCTTGTAATCGTTTCTATTCATTATATTCATTCTATGCATATTTTTGGAGTCCACAAGTCCTTTGTAATTACATGTAACACATTATATTTCATTAAAATCACAAGCATCACTTTGAAAGAACAACGGTTTGGTTCCTTTTTTTTTTCGCACCAGTCTGGTTTCCGTCTCTTATTTAGATGAGTTATTGTGGTCATATAATTTTGAATCAAAAGTAAGACATGAGCCCAATGTACCCATTACAGAGAAACAACCGTTACATAAAAATTGAAACCCTCAACATAGTCTGCAGCCGGAATTGCGCTTTGGGAGGCGTGCGCGCCGCCAGTGCGCTCTCGGTCTCGGCGTACGACTACGCCGACATGCAGCGCGTGCTCACGCTCAGCCAGGGCTACCAGATGGGATGACCAGCATATCTTGACAAAGTTTCAAAATGTCGGGATTTAGGGATAATGTAATGGAATAGGATCACCACACACGGTAGAAATCCTCTCAGATTCCAAGCGCTTATATCATTTGAAGATGGTCAGAGGCACGTTCAAATATTATATTTGGTACACATTTTGCGGTAGTTAGCATTCCATACGTGATAGGTTGCAAGCCCATAGTCGCTTTTGGGCTAATTGTCGGGAGAAATAAATATTGTGAAGTAAAAAGTTATTTTTATTATTAATATTTGTCGGGAAATTTGTAATTTACCGGGATATATATGAAATATTAATAAAATAATTTATTTTTTTCTCACAAGGTAGGTAATACAGACTAGGTGCATCTAATGGGTTGATGTTACAGGTTGTTTAGTGAGAGACTGATGACTGAGAAAAGTTTAAAAAAAAATCATGTCACTAGGGCTCCTCACCGCGGGTCGAACTTGGCGTCATTAAGACTATAGTAGGTTCAGTAGGTAGCAGGAAGTAGGTTCTTAAGTTTAGGTTTAGAAAACCGAACCTAAACATAAAAATGAGATGTTCATTTGTAAGTGGAAAGTAGGTACAAAAATATGCAAAAAATTAAAAATTGTTATTAATGAGATTGTAGGTGTTAGGTGTGTGTAAATGTCGGTACAATCCCGACGAATCCCGGACCATCTGGCAACCCTGTGCTCAGCGCATGCCATGTGCGATTCGTGTGGCGCGTATCAACGGTTGTTTGCCTCCTCGCTCCATAATATTGTTAGACTAGCTTCCGCCTGCGGCTTTGTTCGCGTGGTACCTGGGAAATACGTAAAAGATATTCCAGGAATCTTCTCTCTCTTGTCCCCTCATGGACATCGTCAAGGATCTGGGACCTGAGTGCCTGGAGATTTGAAAGGATGTGTTTAGGAATTTCAGTCGGAATCGTATTTAATATCTTTATAATATCTTCTAAAACAAAACTGCTGGGCCGATTTCATGATTTTTGATTTGTTTGGTTCGTCACCGTCCTGAATAGCAGAATAACTATAGCGGTATGAAGTTCACTGGGTCAACAATATATACAAGTTACTATAGCTTTAGGTAACTTGTAAACCATGTGCAGGCCAAATCTGCTTACGCGCTTTATTCTTTACAAAACTGAAAACTTGCATCATTAAAAAAAAGCTAATTGTAGAAATAAGCCAAATCCTAAATAAATACCTTACTTATTTTAAGTAGACGCTACTTAGGCACCTAGCTAAAACCAATATTAGTTTTGCTCTACAGCTAAGTGGAGCATTTTCAGCAGAGGTTTGTTTGAGTTCAACCTCTTTAGCTTTAATTTTCTCGTAGTTCCAGCTTTTGAGTCGACGCTGCTTGTTTAAACTGGTTGGCTTTTTTCATTTGCTATGAAATGTATAAAATTGTAATAGTTTTTTTTTAGTTTTACATGCTACTTATACTTACACTAGCAGTCCGCCCCGCCCGGTATTTTTTTACCCAAGGTGGTTACATTATCGAAGTTCTAATAGGGATCCCTATTTTTTTCTAACAATAAATATAGCCTATGTTACTCGAGAGATAATGTAGCATTGTAATGGTAAACGATTTTTTGAAATCTATCCAGTAGTTTTTGGATTTATTCCATACAAATATACAAAACATCTTTCCTCATATTAATATTAGTACATATAGATTATTACACTCATAATAACATTTGAATGGTATGGAATTTGGGAATGGTATAATTAAAAAAGTAATTTACAGGTACTATATGGCCTTGAAAATAAAGTGATTTTTTTGGATAAGGATTAATACCCAGGTACGAATAATGTGGCCTAGTTTGTACAGGCAGTGTTACTATTGCATATTTTAACATGAAAAAGTAGTTATTGTGACATAACTGTAATAGTTGGACATAATTTATGGTATTGCTGACTTATTTGTTAATATTGATGTAATCTTTAAAACTGCAGTACATCACTTTGATCTATTGTCAATCATTTTTGCAGCGTACGTGATATAACGATTTTTAAGCTTTTAATTCACATGTTGGGTTACATTATCGAAGTTTTCATACGGATCCCTAATAGTTAGACATATGGTATTATTGACTTATTTGTAGATAAAAATGTCATCTTTAAAACTGTAGTACATCACTTTGCTCTATTGTCAACAGTTTCCGCAGCGTACGCGATATAAGGATTTTTTTGGATTTTTTTTCACACCTTGGGTTACATTATCGATGTTTTCATACGGATCCCTAACGTTTTTGAAAATAGTCTATAGCCTATGTTCATCAGGGATAATGTAGGATTCTAATAGTAAAAGATTTTTTCAAATCGGTCCAGTTGTTTCGGGAGCCTATTCGTTACAAACAAACAATCAAATCTTTCCTCTTTATAATATTAGTATAGATTAGAACAGATTACTTACGTATCTGTAGTTTACTACAGTTTGTTTAAATCTTTCAAAGTGAAAAGCAGTAATACCAGCTGTCAAAAATAAATGTTTGAAATAACTGAGTCTGCAAAACATCGATATTAGGTAAGCGAAAGTAGGACCCAAAACCGATGGCATGATGTCTACAAGACAAATAGTTTGGGGGTATCTCTTGTTTATACTGTACTGTTTCTCAATTGTATTAAGTACTTAATTTTGTTGACATTATTATATTATTTCTATTTTTTAAATAACTAATACTGTACTGTTTCTCAATTGTATTACTTAATTTTGTTGACATTATTATATTATTTCTATTTTTTAAATAACTAGACAATAGTGGCGATTCTGTTGTGTCCGCCTAAAGCTAAAGCTTAAAAAATACGTACATACATATGAAATAGGATCACGACTGTAATCCCCATGTACGGTTGACATCCTCTCTGATTTCCAGCATACATTATAACAACCAGACACAGAACAAACAAACATGTTCAACACACAAATTGTCACAGTACCTATCTTTTTATCCGTCTTAGTCTTTTTATTCCCAGGATTTCCACGTCGCTCTTAGGTTTTCAATAATTTCGTCATCGGTTAGGCCCAAATCAATATTTTTGATCACTCCATATAACTGGTTCACTTCATTGATTATTTGGCGTCCGAGTTCATTTTCATTAAAACATCTAATTGTTTAGTCATTTTTCGCTCACTTTTCATGAATGAATTGGACCATAGCTTTGCCCTGGCTTATAAATTTAACCTTAATTACGTCCTTAAATTAAGATATTAAGATTCATCGGCAATCAACAAGTATCGACTTTTTTTATATAGAACACTTGATTGAATTAGTATGCAAAGTAACTTTTGCTACGATCTGTAGCAAAAATGAATCCTTTTTTAAATCATAATACCTAAAATTACTTTCTTCGGCTATCTGTGTATTGTGAATCTATTATCAACAAAAGATAAATCACACGTCAAAAATCAGCATTGTGGGAACGTAACTGTATTCAATTGTCGCTAGTTAGTGCGCACTTCCGGACAGGACAGCATCGCTTGTGTGAGCTGCGGGCGGGCATAGAACTGCACAATAATTGATTGCAATAGGTTCCGGGAGGTGGGGTCATGCCAGTTCAAAAGCCCGGATGACTCTAGCAACCAATTGCCTATCAAGTTTATTGTTGCATTTGTGTGCCTCCCGCCACCTCGTACAATGCGAGATAATACATTGACACTGTACTGTGTTTGACGTAGCTGGCCGACTTTGCAAAACTTTTTAGTTTATATTATAAAAACACGCCTGTTTTCCAGAGAAGTAGGCAGAGATCAGGGCTTTCTACTTGCTACGATCCTGACATGCTTCTTTTGCTTCATTTACCCTCATCACGATTCTCATGCATGCTCGTCGGTTTAGAGTACTCTTGACCTGGCCTTTTTTCAAAACCAATTAAGTCACCAATTTAGTCCATGATTCTCCAATATTTTCTATTTCTTAATTTTATAAATCTCCTGAAACTTCTTCTTTAGAAACTCTGCCTTGTAAGCAAAACGTAGTTAAAAAGAAAATAAATTCAATTTAGTAGGTACTTAGATAATAATAATAAATTAAAATTATAAAGTAAAAAAAAATGTTAACCTAGTTTTTTAACAACATAGTTGTACTTTAGCTAACAACTAGTTTTATAACACCTGTTAATAGTAACTTTATTCGATTAGAGTTGATACTTACATAGTTTCGATACCAATTAGGGGCCAATAGTTCAATATTATAGTGACGGCAAACTGATCACTTGATCAATTTCAATCAGTTTGATGTTCCAATTCTTCTTCAACCCATAACTAACCAATCACATTAATTTAACTTTATTTACAGAAATCTTTATTTACATCTAATCTATACTAATGCTAGCTGTCCCGACAAGCGTTGTCCTGTCAAAATTTCAATAATTCCATAGAAAAAAGCATTTCAGTTTTTCCCGAACTTTGTGCCACCCTTATCACTTAGGGGTATAAAAAATGAAAATACCCTACGACCTATTCTTATACCTACCAAATAAACACAAAACAAAATCATACAAATCGTATAAGCCTTGTCAAAGGAGTTTGGTTACAAACACTGTGACACGAGAATTTTATATATTAAGAATGCAATGTTTCATGAAAAAGTGGTCAATCGATTTCAAGAATATATTAGTAGTAAAATTTATTAAGTACAGAATATTTACAAAATACACAAGAACCAGTTGAGCTATCCTAAGACCGTTGCAAACAGTCTATAGGTAACAAAACTAGAGATGGGCACTTACCCGGTAAAAATATTTTTTACCCAATTATTCCCAATCTTTCCTTCCCATTTTGAATGAATACCGGGAAAAATTATCACATCTTTTTTCGAGGCTTAATTAATTTAATTATCAAAGTTATAATATACCCAAATATTTTTTACCGGAGGATAAATGCAAAACGATAAAATGAAAGATAATAAGCTGGAAACTCATAACTACACATCTTTATTTTAGCGTTTTAAAAGTTGCCTCAAGAGTCATCAAATTTTGTTTCTGAGTCATTCAAAGTCAAAATTTTGGGAATAAATGGGTATTTTTTTTCCCACCCGCCCATCCCTAAGCATAACTAATGTAACTAAGCGAAATAGACGGATAAACTCGAGGAAGTTGGCGATTGCTGGATGTAACACAACGTGCGCGTTCAAATTAGGTCAGATGTTATACGAGGTTACTGTATGCAGAGATATGTTTCCTTGGAGGTACCTACTCAGGCGGTAGGCACCTACGTTGCAACTGGCTTATTTCGTAATAAGTTTTCATTTAAAAAATATTTTTCAATGACAAGCTTTTGTAAAATGATTCAAGCCATCGAACACCAGCGCGTTATTAACCTATTACCTGTAACATTGTCATAGGAACTTGACAAGAATTCAAAATCTTTACTCAATCGAAGTATTTACTATGGAGTTCCATTGCTTGTGAGTGACTGTTGAACAGCTTCTGACTCCATTCAAAGTAACTATTACATAATCTATTCTCATAGGCTATGAAAATCATAGATTTTAGAGAATACCAATTTCATAGTAACAATTATAGAATCTATGTACCTAAACCGCATTCAAAGCCATTATATAGATTTGAAAGCCATAATATGATAATAATAGATTTTTACGAAATAAGCTAGCAGAGCAGAGTAAGTCAGACCTTAGTAAATATATAATATAACTAGCTGACCCGTGCCCGCTTCGCTGGTCGACAGATAGTTTCACATCTGGTATTCCAATCTTCAAAATAAATTATAGCCTATATGTTGCTAAGGAATAATAACTACTTACACAACAAAAAAAGTTTTATCAAAATACGTCCAATAGTTTTTGCGTGAAAGTCGGACAACAGACAGAAGACAAAAATTTCAAAATGTTTTTTTTTGCTTGTGTTACTTGTATAAAGGCCCTTAGGAGTATTTGTTTTAGTTTTTATTCAATGTACAGAATTTAACTCTTCTACAGTTTTATTATATGTATAGATTATATAGGTATACCTCACCATCATCTGCCCTTATCCCACTTATGCCGGGGTCCCACGGCCCGCGTTTTCACGCGCCAGACCGCGCCAAGGCGGACGGACGCGCCGTGGGAACGATGCATCCGTGGTGGCCCGTGCTCGGAACGCTCTGTACGCGACGCGCCGGACGCACACAGGCGGAGCGTCATCCGGCGCGGCCCGTCATTTTACGCGCCGTGGGACCCCGGCATTAGTGGGATCGGCACAATATACCGTTATCATCTTTATCGTTACATGACCTTCCTTCCTTCTCTGCATATGGCCATACCACGTTCACGCTAACCTATTCCTCCTCATTTTTTCTGTAACCGGCGATTAGTAAACCTAATACGAAATTTAAATAGTTATGGAGGAACGTTTAGTAGGTAGTAGGTACCTACTTAGATTATATTACACTATTTCAAAGAAAGAAGGTTCCCAATAATTAGGCTGCAATTAATTTTATTTATTCATTTACGTTCTCTGATTTCTCCGTTACAGCTGGTCCGATATCAATGGGTTTTTTGCTATCGCGTAGAGAATGGTTAGGAGGTGGTCCTAAAGTTTTTGCTTTGCATTAGAATTTTTCACAAAAACCCTTCCCTCACATTTCATTTAGAAAACTTAATTAAAAACATCCAAACGTTAGTATCGAAATTTCATGACTGACTGAATATCTGTCTTTAAATATTTTATAAACAAAGCAAAACGAATTAGGGGACTTGAATCATCAGAAAAGTACCTACCAGTCAACTGTTGAATAAATTTCACATTTTCCATAGGATATAATGCTAAATACTTATAGAGATCCATGTAATACCAAGTCGGTTAGTTTATTCAGTCCCTACTTTAAGGGTCCTTCTGTCTTAAGTTATTACGTAAAGGTTAGCTAATTACGTAATAAATCACTATATTCTACACAGTTTTAAAACTGCATAAAACACTCGTTTATGAACAAAATATCATAACTAGAAGAAGAAAAGACAAAGCTGCACTGATTCAACCAATAAGAACTACGTTTGCTATTGCTAGAAACCAGTATGTTAGACTATCGTCTTATATCTACAATCGGATTAATAAATGCTTGAATATCTACCCGCAAAAATATTATGATTCAAAATAACTGGGTGATAGGATGGTAGAAAACTAAAACGTATGATGAGACAGAAGCATTTTTGCAAATTATATCGTTAAAATAAATTAACCACTATCTAACACACACACACACACACAATATTTATTAAGTACTTACCAATCAATTACCTACTACTTATACTGTATAACTTATATAGATTATTTTAAATTATATTTTAAGTGCCTGATCCTTACAATCTCGATATGGAAGAGCGAGGTCTTCTAATACAAGTATTTATTACCTACTTAAAATAAGGCCCCAACCTAGTGATAGATTTTTGTAATTTTGGGTAAGTACAGAAATAAATAGCTCTGTTTTTTTTTCGAGTATAATATTTTATAATAATACGCAAATATAACTTACTTTCAAAATTTACAAAACTACTCGAAAATAAGAAATAAATGTATAATTTTAAGTCTAAAATAAAGACCAACAAAATTACGCGATGAAGGTTTAACAGATAAAATTAAATAGATACAAAAAATAAATTTTCGAGATGACAAACAAGTAATTTAAGGTAGTCCTTCCCGTCCGTACTCTGTAGTAGCGCAGTAGGTCCTTACTCCCTTCCCTATCAATCAATAAGTCTTCATGAAATATGTAGGTAATGCAAACTTCTAACCTCGAGTAGAGCTCTCGATTCTGATCAAACTATTTTATAATAACTTTGTACTTAAGTAGGTCTTTATACTTGGGTAGTCTAGCCTAGTTTACTAGACACCGGTCATTTTACTTTATAAAAAAATGATAATAAGACCTGATGTCATGCCTGACGTACTACCTAGCTCAGTCTGTCTTTTTTTTCTCTTGTTGCTTAGTGCAAGCAGCTTTTCGTTGTATTGAACAGTGAAGTGAGTGTGAGTGAACTTTGTTTAGTGAGCTCGCTGTCGCCGTCCGAGCGCACGCATAGTTGGACGTCCTCCACAATTTTTTTTTATAAGTATTAAAATATTTTCGTTTGTTATATTCATTTATATTCAAGATTGTTTACAGATACTTTTTCGTAGGTGGAATTTATTTGCTTGTACGGTTAGCAACGCAACGACGGTTTGTATTTTCGTTTTAACCCTCTGCTTGGCAGGCAGTTTGCATAATGCTCTTAGTTGACATTTTAGGGATGTGCGGTCGGATGGTACCTGTGCGAAGGACATTATATTCTCCTTGGATGGGTCTCGAGTTGTGAATGCTTGTGAACTGAATTTGGAGGTAAAGCGGGACACGAGACTGGTGACGCTTATACCAGACGAAGTAGGCGGCGTCAGACGACCGCCCTCCGCAGGCGCCGGGCAATCGCTGTGGCAAACGCACGGCCGCGGGGCCCCGGGGCCGGGGCGCCTGCCGCCGCTACACGGACCTACCAACAAAAATACTTCACGAACTGTTATCGTTTGACCGTAATCTGTTGTCAATTGATTACCTATGTGATGGAATTAAAAAAAAACTTATTTTCTACTTAAAAAATTAACTACAATAAGGTACCCCCCGCACCTCACCCCCCCCCAGTCAAAAATACACCAACAAAGGTACACAACTACAAAAGACATGACAATCTCGCGCACCTCGCGACCTCGCGAGTCGCAGCCCTATGCAACAAGCAAACGCAAAGCCTTCGCACCCACACACGCACGGTTTTTGCAACAGTGTAACCTGTAGGTACGGTTTGCAAACCAGACGATATACCCACTGAAAAGATACGTACATCTTCTTGTCGCCTGTTATGCTAACTATACCCATTAGGCAACCTGACGCAAATTGCGACAAGGCTAAGTCAGGCTACCACCAGGCTGAGTCAGACTGCGACCAGGCTAAGTCAGGCTGCGACCAGGCTGTCAGGCTGCGACCAGGCTAAGTCAGGCTGCGACCAGGCTGAGTTAGACTGCGACCAGGCTAAGTCAGGCTGCGACCGGGCTGTAGCTGTAGCCTTCAAAACCAGTAGGGTAGGACTCGTGCGTACATAGTAGCAACTCGAACAGAACACATTTAAACTTTTTAAAAGCAACTTAAAAAAACGGCCAAATATATGTCGGGCCACGCGCAATGTAGGGTTCCGTAGGTTAACAAGGATTATAAGTATAATATAATTTTCAATGGTATTTGTACTGAATTGTTATTACTTCTCAAAGTCCATTTTATAAGTTAGTTGTTTTAGGCGATTATTTTTGTTCGAAACGAAAAAAGAAATACCTACTTCTGAACAAGCCACATCTCCATTTTATAATGTATACTATAGTATATGTGAATAAAGATGTACCCATCTTTAATCACTTCGATAAATAATCCTACCGACCGCTGCAATGGCGACAAACACACGTCGGCGCGTGGTCCGCCTTAGCTTTTCGAATAAATTAATGATATAAATTATGTATAATTAGTTATCAAAAATCTATTCTAATAGAAATCTAGATCTACATATTACCTATCTTTAACAATAAATCACAAGTTGATTTTAATAGTAGGTACTAGGTATATAAAATATTTCGATCATAAATTCTAAAACGTATCATTTTGAAATAATATCTTTATCGTGAAAAGTTTCTGCTATTATGTTTTCAGCTTAATAGAAATCTAGGTAGGAACCTGAAGTAATATACTTATAAAAATAGGAGATGTGGCTTGTTCAGAAGTATTTCTTTTTTCGTTTCGAAAAAGAGCAATCAGCGACTGGGAGCCTCTTAAGCCGACTTAGTTGTGATAGTAGTTGACTTGATCAAAATTTAGCACTAAGGAT
Organism: Hydriomena furcata; assembly: GCA_912999785.1. Classification (NCBI taxonomy): domain Eukaryota; kingdom Metazoa; phylum Arthropoda; class Insecta; order Lepidoptera; family Geometridae; genus Hydriomena; species Hydriomena furcata. The sequence goes on from OU538821.1 coordinate 12,505,177, forward strand.
CCCTTAAGTAATCGAAATATTAATTTCGCAAACCCACAATATATTAAAGTCCTATTCAACGACACCCCACACCATGGGGGGGTACGCATGGAAAAAAAACATCCCTACTTTATCTGTAGGGGAGGTTCTCCTACAGATAAAGATAAAAAAAAATCAAGATTTTATTTTCCCACTTTGTCGGCGTGACTAATATGTTATTCATGCCAATCGAACAGTACTAACAGTCTCTGACCTAATCTGCAGACTGACACGGCGAAACTATAAGGGTTCCTTGTAGACTACGATACCCTAAAAAAGGAGGTTCTCAATAGGGGCCATGTTTTCACATGCAACGATTACCACCTACCTCCTCCGTAACGGCTGGTTCGATTTCAATGATTTTTCCTGATTGAAGATGTCTCCCGAGGTGGTCCCATACAAATTTTACTTATGATATGTTATCTCTTAATATAGTAATAAGTAATGATAAGATAATATCAAACATCTCAAACTCAAACCTCTCAAACGAACCTTTGTCATGTGGCATTTTGACTGACTGAATTTTTCTTAAACATTTATTAAATAAAACAATCACAATCGGCTAATCAGGATCTGAGGGAATTATTTGCCGTGGCTTGAAGTCTGGTAGATATTGATTAGCATATTAAAGTTTTCAAAAATGTGTTCCGTTAAAAAATATTTTTTCAAAGCAAAATTATGTAGAATCAGCTTTGAGTTAAAAAACAGACTGCTGTAGGGCTACCAGATGGGATGATTCTGGTCATCCCATCTGGTCTCAATTTTAATAAGTCGAGATTTTGGGATTATTTAATTGTCGGGACAAATAAATATTACGAAGTAAATAGATATTTTTATTATTAAATTTTGTCGGAACTTATATGAAAATGTCGGGACAATCCCGACGTATCTAGACCATCTGGCAACCCTAGCGCGCTCGCTGTCACCTGTAATTACATTTGTGGCAATTCTGTTTACCTACCACAAAATTAAATAACATAAATACGATCGATCATAATCCGTTTACGTTAAAATCTAAATTAGCGTCATATCAAAGCCAAAGCTTATCCAAATCCTTAAGCTTTTATTTATTTATTAAAATGGAAATAAATCTAGGTAGGTATTTAATTTCCTCCATTTTTCCCTCAACCTACTTCAGTTCTTAACACCTAACCTACCTCACTACCGTGTGATTGTATATTTCGGGACCAAACAACTTTTTGATGAATAACAAGCTATTTTTTTACATGTTTTGTAGCATATTATTGATTATATTATATATTATTTTTTTTATAAAAAAAAATAGTTTATATTTTTTTTACTTATAATTTATTTAATGTTTGTGGGTAAAGGCTTCCTCTAAATACTAAAAGCTAAAAGCTTGCCAAATTTCTCGATCTTTTTTTTTTAACTTAATTCTAATTCATAAAATTCTCTTGTCACAGTGTTTGTAACCAAACTCCTCTAAAACGGCTTGACCGATTTTTATGATTTTTTTGTGTATATTTGTTAGGTCGGAGAATAGGTCGTAGTGTATTTTTAGTCATGGTTTTTTTGCCGTTTTTATAGATAATGGTACGGAACCCTTCGTGCGCGAGTCCGACTCGCACTGGGCCGGTTTTTTTATATGATAAGGGTGGCATTAGGTAAGTTCGGGAAAAACTGAAAGTACTTTTTTCTGTGGGATTATTGAAATTTGACAGGACAACTAGTTTCTAATATATTTTTCAAATGCTAATTTAAAATGCTAATTTAAAATTATGAAGGTCTACATTTTTTATGTAGATTTAAATATAAAAGACTGGGACTGTGTAGTCCTGTTTAATAACGGTTTACAACATCATTTATTGGGTTCTGCGAATTATTGTACAAAAACGCGGGCGACTTGTTAGTAACACGCATCACTGAATAAAGTAACGTATATAATAATATATATGTATATCGTTATATAGGTGCCTATAGGTAGTTCAGCTGTTCACTAGAGGTGGCGCGTATTTACTCGACCAGGTTAAGGCGTAATACGTACCAGGTATGACGTCACAGTTATGACGCGTATTTTGTAAGTATTTTTGTACTAGAAAGTATTTTAAAGTATTTGATACTTTAAAGTATACATAAATACATATATACATAAAAGTATTAATAAAAAAATCACCGCCTTGGGTGCTTGCTAACTCGAAATCTCGGTTTATCTCTTGGTTTAACAACCTGGTATTTATTGAAGGTTGTATTTGTCATACCTGGTACTTGGAAATACGAGTAAGTACCCCCCTCCACCTCTGCTGTTCAGTATAAATAAACTAAAATAGAAACTGGCAATAGTGTAAGGTCAAAAAGGTATTTAGTACGTTCTACGTAGTTCAACACAATATTATGTTTAAAAGTAAAAAAAATATAAACTCTTGTCTGTGACGTTATCACGGCCAAACCGCTAGTCCGATTTTGATGAAATTTCTTTTAGAGATAGTTAAGTCTTGGGACGAACATAGACTACATTTTTCCCAAAATTTCAACGTTTAGCGATATAGTCGTCAAAATCGATTTCCTGAATGTACGCGGCGAAGTCGCGGGTGTAAGACAAATAAAAATAAAAATCAATCGGTAATATTAGAAACAATTTTTTCTTTGTCTTCTGTTATGTAAATATAAAAAGGTCCATTAAACCAATTTAAAATTAATGATCCTGAATCCGTAGACTGCTTCCGTACAAATTTAAATTGCAGATAATGGTGGCAATTCTGTTGTCACCACAAACTGGCTAATAATGAGTATTATTACGATAAGTCTTATTCTGATCAAGTATAATTTAGCGTAAACCTTAGGACAAGTAATACATTTTTTTTATGAATGCAGAATGCCAGTTTTCTCGTTAAATGATATTTTTTGAGGGAGTACAGCTTTACAACAAACTACCACTAGAAATAAAGAATGTAAACTCAGTTCATGCATTTAAAACTAAACTCGCTCACTATATCCTAGCCGATAAATCACTCATAAGCAAATAAGAATGCATCAGCTGGGCACCTACTATTATAAACTATTATATTATATAAATTTTTGTCTTCACTTTATATATTTTCTTTGTAAACTTTTGTAAGAACGACATAGCTTATAAATATCAATGTTTTTCTCATGTAAGTGACTTAAGCCTTTTTGAGAATAAATTTATTAAACCTTATCGTTTTTTCTCAATAACCGCAAAACATACAGTTTTGTTTTTTTATGATAAAGATATCATATACATATATAGTAGTATTCTTATAGTAGGTATAGGTACCTACATGTTAGGGTGGTAGTGGACTATTGTTGGAGTCACGGAGTGAGTCATTTATTGCATGGTAGCTTTTACCCGTGACTTCGTCCGCGTAGATTCAGGAAATTTATCTATTTAAAACGACTTTATCGTAAAAAATAAAATTCCTGAAAATCAAAATATTTTTTTGGGAAAACAGTAGCCTATGTCCGTCCCAAGACCTTTAAACTATCTCCATAATTGAAAAGCGGTTCAGCCGTGATAACGTCACAGACAGACAGACACGAGTTACTTTCGCATTTATAATATTTGTATATATTTTAATAACTAAATTGCTAAAACATTTTAGGATTTCATGAAGAAGCATAAACATACTATTCAGTAATAAGTTTTTATTCTACTACGTGTACCTACTAATATTATATTATAACCGTGCCTTGCCTACGTTACCATTACCATGCCAAGTTAGACGTTTGATGCCCCATCACCCAGGGGGGGGGGGGGTCGGCGCGGCACCCCACCCTGAAAGTGGCCAGATATAAAATATATCATGTAGGTAGGAGCTTGTATAAACGAAATAACCGACCGCGCGCTCTCGTAACTTCGTTTTGCGTGTGCGTTCAATGATGCACTCCCGATACCTTAAGTTCGTTATCCCTCTACTCCCCAAACATGATAGACATCCTCGATGTCAAAGGGGTATATAGTCCAACAATTACATTTAGTGTTTTGCCTATAATTTTTAGGGTAGGAAGTTTTTGTTTTGGCACCCCATGCGTGAAAGGTTGCTAACTCATTTAAAATCTTTTTAAGGGTTTTGAAATTTGGACAATCAGTATTGCTGTAGTTATAATAGCCAGTACCTCCTCCCAATTTATTTGAGTATGAATTAGGTACGAAGCCCAAGTCAATTACAACTTTAAAAACAGCTGTCAAAAATTAAAAAAGCACACTCGTAGGTGCTTTTCAGAAGGAGGTCGGAGGAAGCGCTTTGAGACAACGAGAGGAAAGGGCTGCTGGAATTCGATTCTTTCTTTTCAATACTCAATTTATTAATGTAGGTAACGGAAAATTAAAAATGATAGTTAAAATTGATTTAAATTTGAGGAATAGTTATACTTTACAAGTAAAGTGGGATTGTTTTTGATAATTATATTTCCATAATATGTGATCATCGGTTCATGACGCGACGGTTGAAACGAAGGCGACTTATGGTCTAGCACAGCAAACCACACGGCCCAACTTAAAGTAGTATGGTGAGATAACGGCTTAAATTCCTCTCAACCCTCGAAACAGATTAACAAATAGTTACTATACCAAACTAAGTACCTGGAGGAGATCCTACCGTCTTGGGGATTAAGTAGACTAACAAATAGTTACCAAGAATTTAAGCACCTGCAGATAGAAGTATTTCCGTAACTAAGAGGATTTATTTTACCTTACTTGGCGAAGTTGGGGGATTACAGTAGTGATCCTTTTTCGTTTTTTTTTATTTCATTTACATGCGCCAAAACAAATGGACTCAAATGTATGGAGAAAATACATGCATGTTCCGTTTCAGTTTTGCGAGTCTTATTATTATAATGTCGCGTACATTTGTCTATCTTGGACGCTGGATTTTTTTCCAAATATTAAGTATTGTTTTTATTCGATTACCTTACCATTGTCAATTTGACTGTTATGGATTTTTGTAATTATTTTTTGGTACTGTATTTTGATTATCTTTTAATAACTGTTCCCCAACGCAAAAGATCTTAAAACCTAAAAGTAGCTATCAGTTTTATCCGCAACTGTACCTTATTGATTTGGTGTATAGTATCTGTTTTGTAATATATTTCGGTTCGGCTCGAATGAAATCCCTTAGCCGAATCAATGGTGCGCCTCCGAAGTGCGATTGTCACGGGCCACGGTCACCCAGCACACCCGCCAACCAGGCCGACCGACCACCCATCCCTTCCCAAAAACTCAACCCTGTTGAGCGAGCGTTATGTATGAAATGTGCTCCCTTTTTTGCACGTTACTCGCCGAGTGGCGCTGCCGCGTTAGCACGGGCTCATCTCATTCCAAAATAAAAATACAAGCCATAGCGTGTTATTTGTTCATTCAATCCAAAATTTATCGTAACATTTGAATCTAATTAATACCTTATTGTTTAATTTAAAAATAAATATCTAAGTGCAGTGATCATAAAGTGTTAAAGTGCTGTTTAGTAGTTTTATTTATTATTTCTTTTCGTTTTTCGTACGATTTCAGTTACCAAAATTGAGTGGGTTCCTGAAGTGTTTAGTGAAATGTCACTCTCCATGGAAAAGCAATTTTGTGACTTGAGTTTGTCTCCTGAAGATCATGATCAAATATTTGAACACGACGATTTGTTTGAGCTAAGGTTTGTGTCTTCTTACTTTTAAATAATTTCGCAGTTGGTGAAATTTAAAATTTTTTTTGGTGAAATGTAATATTATTTTTATCTAATTTCATTACACATTTACACATTTTATAGTTTTTTACAAATTTGGATTCCTGCTATTATATGAGACACCGCTAGAAATAATGTTTTCTTTAACCATACAAATAAAGGATGACTCACGCTAGACCGTGTCGGGTCCGAGCCGGGCCCGAGCCTAGTATCGGTCATAGCACGGTCAACTAACAATAATCGGTCGTCACTCGGTTGCCGCTCGGTATAGCGTAAGTGTGTCCATACAATTACGTTTAAAAAACTAAAAAGAAAACCGACAAAAATGTATCGACCAATCGCAAAGTCAAGGAACGATATTCGTTTCTAAGTTTTTGAAGGAACTATAACTATAAATTTGAACACGGGTGTTTATTATGTAATTACGTGTTAATTACGTGATAAACACCCGTGTTAAAATCTATAGTTATGTCTACTAATCACGATAGTTTGAGAAATAATTTTGAAGGAACTGTCAGTCCTACATAAATATAATTTAAACGGGACCAACTTGGGACTATTCTCTACACAATAGGAAAAAAACATTCTAATCGGATCACCAGGTAAAAAGATCTGCGTCATACAAAGTCATACATAAAAAAATATACGCGTCGACCGTTTTTCATCGGTTATAAATGCATGAAATATTAGTTGACCGTGCTACGGCACTCGGCTCGGTCCCGGCTCGGACCCGGCACGGTTTAGCGTGAGTCATCCTTAATACGTTTTACCTAGAAATTTGATTTGTTTGATCAAAAACAATTAAAACTTTTATTCACAAGTACCTAAATATATTAATTCTGCATAATTTGTAAATTGCAAACAGATTGCACGGATTGCAAACCAATTTTATTAATTTTTTTTATTAGACATGATTAATTTAAAATTGCACGCGATTGGTTATTTTGTTAGGGATGGCTCACAGGAATAAATTAAATACCTAGGCTTCTATAAAATTATTCTAGCCAGCTATATCATTGAACTTCAGGAAAATGTTTTCTCAGATTTGTTCTATTACTATTTGCCGCCAACGGCTTCGTGTAGCGTAATAAAATGTCACAAATAAAAAAAACTAGCTAGAAATAACATTACATCTACACTATTATTCAAAAAAGGAAAGTTTTCGATTTTTTGTTTGTTAAACTTAAAAACTACTAATCCGATTTTAAAAATTCTTTAACAATTTACTAAGCTACATTATCCCTGAGTTACATTACTACATTATCATAGTATTTTTTTAAAGTAATTGATTTCTTATAGAAGTGACGTTAATTTAAAAGCAATACAAAATTGCCAAACTTTTCCTTTTTTTTCACGTGCGTTGCAAACACTATTGATTCATAAACAACTCATCAATGCGCACAAGAAAGTCCGCATGAGATGATGACATCTAAATAACTGTTTTTATTTGAAATTAGTCGTTTAAAACATAGAACGGAATAAAAATTAATAATAATTAGTAATTTAGGTTGTATATTCAGGAGCAAATCACTTTTTGAATTGTTCAAATAGGTCGATTCGTTTTGAAGTTATGATGAGTTATGAAAAACTGAAAATTGTCTCGAAATTCCTATCATGATTGTGTAGATATAGGTAATGGCCCGAGACTACCTACTGATAAAAGTTGCGGGACAATATAATTGTGGCGACCAATGGCTATCTTCACGGGGCCAGCAGCGGGACAACTTGCGTATATTCCGCGGATATTATTCTTCATCCAAGCCATACCATAGCCCTAAGCCATACCGGGCACGGGTCAGCTCACGGCGGTCAGATACGGCGGGATTGGACCACGAATATAAAATCACAATAAATACATTCATTCGAACCACCACAATAATATAAAGAATTAAAAACTTGACTGAAGACTCAAAATGAAAAATTATTCAAAACTCACTGAGACGTATCTACATAAATATAACTAAGTACATTATACATTGTACTTATATCAATTCATTTAAGGCTAAATTCATCTTAAATAACTCAATGATCCTTAAGGTTCCATTGAACACAATTCCATTTACTCCAATTACAATTACAATTCTATAAGGCCAATTTAGGGTTGCCAACCGCTCTGTTTCCCAGGATATGTCTTATAGGGTGTTTTGAAATTGTTTTTAAGTAACTTCATGGGATTTTTAAGGTCTAGTATTTTTAGAACTCCAAAACCAAGATAAAGAATTAGAAATTTTAAATTTAATATTTGGTATGACAATTTTCAGTTACATAAAGTCACCCTAGTGAGTAGGTATTCATAATACGTGGTATTTTTCAAATCCACGTGACTACCCTTCCAAACGTTTTCTCACTGGGTCTGTTTACACTTTACACTGTTTTAGTTACAAACCGATATTTCTTGTTTTTTCTATCTTCTAATACTGGATTGCAAAACTTTTAAGTTGCCAACCAACCCCACGCCAATGGTACATTAAACAGCTGAATTAATATTCATAGCTGTGTTCAGCCCAATACTTAGTACCATAGCAACAGGGCCTCGTGTCGACTTTATGTAGTACTTTATGTAATCGTGAAACAAGTTATTATTTTTACTTTTTAGCAACATTTTACCATGATTGTTCAAAACCTGCCTGACTACTTGTATGTTTACCACCAAACCGTATTATTTCACCCCTTGTTTGCCAGATGATTATTCAATGCGGTGTTTCATTTCATCGCGCTTTTAAAAGGGTTTCTTTTATATATTTGTCATTTTGATCAGGTTTTTTCTTCTTATTTGCAAAATGTACAACTTTCTAAAGATGTACAGCCGTAAAGACACCCTAAAGAATTTATTTATCCAAATAAAAGAATGCGATTGGTAAAACTTTATTTAAAAAGTGGTGCCTACAAACACTTCATTTGAAATACAAAATATTTAACGGTTATTTTTTACATCATTTAGTACATCTTAATTGACGACTATTACTTTTTTTTCTGATATATATTATGTATTACATAATTATGATGTACCTAGAGTAGAAAACTGCTGGACCGATTTTCATGGCTGTTGATTTGTTGGATTTGTATCCGTCCACAATAGCGTAATAACTGTTAAAAACAATGGAAAATTTACGAAAAATTATAAAAGAAAAATCGTTTAAGTACCTAAAATGTTCCAGGGTTAAAATGTTTGTGTACTAAACATTTGATGTTGACAGTTGACATATTGATTGTCAAATATTTATGCGTGCGTTCGGAATATTATTTTGTGTAATAAAGTTTCATCTTAAAAAAATTTTACATTTCCGAGAACAAATTCTAAGATCTTATTGCGAAAGTTAAAAAGTACAGTATCTTCTTAATATATATATTTTCTTCTGTACGTGTGTTTGTCACCTAACTCCTAAACAGCTGGACAGATTTGGTTTAAATTTTGTATGTATATTTCAATGGTTTCTGGATGGTTTAAAAACACAATTGGACCCTGTAGGTGGCGCTGCTGTCGGTATGTCACCAAATTTAATTTGCTGTACATACTCATAATACATAACCAGTACGAAGTTCGCCGAGTCAGCTAGTATATAAATACAACGGTAACGGGAACTTAACACAACATTTGTTAATTCTAAAGCAATACGAAGTTCGCCGGGTTAGCTTGTATTTTATATACAAAAAGAAAAAAATATTGAACTTTCAACGTTTTTCTATTATTCAAAGAAACATGCTGGCCGAAGGTCACCACCGTTTGAAATGCGCATCTTTCGATCCCCACGCTGAGCAATAATATACGAATATATATATCGTCCTTGGGACACTGAATGACAAACAAAGGGATCCGGTTTATTCGGTTCTTGATTTGTCTGTATTTATATTTTGACTAAAAGTCCCACCCGGCTTTGACGGGTGTGTGAAAATTATAGGCAATTTTTTGTGACCATCACATGATGTGGCTTGTTCAGAAGTATTTCTTTTTTCGTTTCGAAAAAGAGCAATCGTCGACATACAGGGCCTTAAAGCTGAAAGAACTTTTAAAATCAGTTGAAGTAGTTTTTGAGTTTATTTATTACAAACAAACAAAAAACTAAACTTTTCTCTTTATAATATTAGTGTAGATAAATAAAAATACATATTTTACCTAATTATAATACTCTAATAGTGTAGATGAGGGTGAGGGAATAACTTTAAAAAACATTCTTTATAATCATGCCTAATTATTTTACAAGCTTTTACCCGGGACACACAAGTCAACAAGTAGTAGTCCCGGTCCCGCAAGTACAAGTCCCGATCCGCCTAAATCCAGGAAATCGTTTCTAAAACATTGAAATTGAAGAAGTTTTGGAAAAAAAGGTAGCCCGTGTCTGTCGCAAGGCTTTAAACTATCTCTGTATAAAATTGCATCACAAACGGTCCAGCGGTTTGACAGTGATAACGACACAGGCAGACAGAAATAGTTACTTTCGCATTTATAATATTAGTATAGATAACGATATAATATTAGTATAGATAACGATATACGATCCGCATTACAGACTTTGTAATTATATTAATAGGTTAAAATAATAACAAACATCGCAATTAAGTATGTAGTAATAAATTTAAGCTAACGATCTACACAAAGTAGAGTAGACATAGACATCGTCTCGAATCTCTTATTAATCTGTGATCCAAAGTATTAGTAAACAAGGTTAATTATTTCCCAGAAGATAATTATATGACCTTGAAAATTCCATAATTGAAATGAATTAAAATAGGATCACGCACGACTGTAATCCCCGAGTACAGTAGACATCCTCTCAGACCTCCGGTCGTCAAAATCCTTAAAGATTTGTCTAAAGAGGTTAGTCAGAGCCACGTCTAAACATTACATTTTGGCACATGCCCACATTTTGCAGTAGTTCGCATTCCAGACGTGACAGGTTGCAAGTCCGTCGCCGCTTACAACAATACTAATGAAATAAATTAACTCGAAAAAATAGGATAAATTAGATAACTAACAACATTATAAAATACTTGTGCAAAGTTTCCACTAATACTCATACGAGTCGCCCCAAAAACTTTTTACTTTGTAATATAAATGTTTAATATATTCATTTGTTCCAAACATCCAAAATCCCGACTTTTAAAATTTCGTCGAGATATTCTGGTCATCCCATCCCAGGATGGGAGCCTGGTAGCCCTAACCTTATACCAATAGGTATTATCAGCGTTATTGAGAACACGAAACAAGATTACATTGCAGCTTTGCAGCATACAGCGTTTGTTTAGCTTACTTATTTTGTGATTACACACATTTTGTTCGTTCAGTTCACGGCCACGTCACTAAGCAACTGATTAAAAAAGAAAGGAAAGGAAACTAAACATATTTATTTGCTCCAGAATAAGCACAACACATTGAGTAAAAGAGAACAATACCAATAGGTAAGGTAACAATCAACAGCAGGTTGTGTCATGTGGGGGCAAAAAGGTCTCCGTCTCAGCATTGAGCCGCACAGCACCGAACCTAGGGAGTAGGCGAAGCGCGGTGCGACGCTGGTTTTCAGTCGGGTCATGATGAGTCTAAAGGCTGTGTGGTCGATGGTTCATGGTCGCGTCACTATGCAGTTCACATCATAACAATTTATCTTCCTTGCAAATGAGTTTATATAACTGCCTCTTTGACCACATAGCCCAATAGGCGCCTTAGGTTTTATTTCTTCAGTCAAACTGTTGAGGTGTGCGGGAAAACCCAGATGTTCTGTAAGAAATGCATTCTCATTGGCCGGTTCAATGTCACAGTACGCCGCGTGGCGCGTCGTGAATCGCGCTCAGTGTCTTATATCAGCAATATAAGCCTAATGTTTTGTGTGCTGTGTGGTCGATGGTCCAGTTTACGAACGCTGCGTAGTTCCGTCACATATCATTACAATTTCTGTTTGCAAAACAGTTTATTCATCCTTAGGGACCATTTATAAATTTCATATTTTTACCCCCTCTTCTTTGTCACATTTGAGACTAAGCAAATTTCATCTTATTCTGTTTTGTCGATGAATGACGGATGAATTTCTTTTTTTAATATTGTCTCAATATTTCAAACTTCTACCATTAGTTGTATGGGCTAGTCGAATAAACTACATTATGTCAGTCGGGACATTGCCTTTTATATTTTAATTTTCAATAACTTATCTTACACTTAATGCCTTATTTATAAGAGATAAATATATAGTCTCGCGGATAATTATTTAGATCAACTAAAAACCAATATCTATGTAATACACGGTACTTACGTACAATTAGCCATTATCACAGCACACGCGGATAAATCGGTTTAATAGCGCTTTTTTGTACGACTTACTTTACAAATATTAATATTTATGGCTAACCAAGAAAACTAGCGTAATACTAGATAGCCAAAAATATTTTTCAAATCCGATTGGTCGTTCCAAAGATTAGCGCGTTCAAACAAACAAACAAACTCTTCCACTTTATTATATTACTAGCAGTCCGCCCCGGCGTCGCACGGGTGTAATAATGATATTATAGGTAATTTTTTTACACCTTGGGTTACATTATCGAATTTTTCATACGGATCCCTAATAGTTACACATATGGTATTGCATACTTTTATGTAGATATTGTTGATGTCCTCTTTAAAACTGTAGTACATTACTTTGCTCTATTGTCAACAATTTCAGCAGCGTACGCGATATAAGGATTTTTTCACACGTTGGGTTATATTATCGAAGTTTTCATACGGATCCCTAATAGTTAGACATATGATATTACATACTTTTTTGTAGATATTGATGTCCTCTTTATAACTGTAGAATATCACTTTGCTCTTGTCAATAATTTCCACAGCAAACGCAATATAAGGATTTTTTTTAATTTTTTTCACTCTTTGGATTGCATTATCGAAGTTTTCATACAGATCCCTAATATTTTTGAAAATATTCTATAGCCTATGTTCATCAGGGATAATGTAGGATTCTAATGGTAAAAGAATTTTTCAAATCGGTCCAGTAGTTTCGGAGCCTATTCCATACAAACAAACAAACAAACAATCAAATCTTTCCTCTTTATAATATTAGTATAGAAGTATAGACTAGTATAGATTAGGATAGGACATGATAGGATTAGGATTTTGAAATGTGACGTCACGAAACTTAGAACCCCTCTCACCCTTTGTCACATTTTGTTGTCCCCTTCCACCTTCTATAACCCAGGCAGATTATGATGCATCGAGGTGGCTAATCAAGTTGTTATAAGCGCCTTAAAAAGGGATGTCCTCTAAACATGACCAACTGGCCCCTAGGATATAAGTAAATAAGCCATTTGGTAAGGATATACCAAATGGCGCCGCGGCGCTGGGGTTTGATTAGCTGAATATTTCGTCGAGTAAGGAGGTGGCTAGACTTATGTTCATCTATGTAGGTAACACGGGCTGCTGTATCACTGGGATCCATCTGCTGGCATATTTCGTATGATTATCATATTATGGCTTTCAATGTTATAATTATTGTGGCTTTGATTGAATGCAGTTTTGGTACATAGATTCTTTAATAGTTACTATGAAATTGGTATTCTCTATTCTAATTACTTTAATTTAATATGAATTTTACGAAATAAGCTGCTTAAGTTATAATCTATGATTAAGTTGTACCGCTCACTATTTTTCACTATTATTCACCTAACTCCTCCTAAACGGCTGGATCGATTTGATTGAAATTTCGTATGTATATTTCAATGGGTTCCTGGATGGTTTGGAAACACAATTGAACCCGGTAGGTGGCGCTACTGTCGGTGTATGTCACCAAATTTGATATGCTGTAATCTTAATGTATAGGTGGTACCTTCAATGTTCGCCGGGTCAGCTAATTTGTTTTCAAATTGTATAGGATTCGCCATGTTTTAGGTGATCGATGGTAACGATGCAGATAATGAAGGAAAATAACCATTAAGATATTTCAACTAACCAATGATTCTATCATTACTATTTATATTTATCATACACGCTTGTCTTGGTTCTATCATAACCTGGCTTTTGACCTAGGCTTTAAATGAAGTAGTGTGTGTAGCGTTTAATGATTTTTATAAAGATGTTAAAGGTTCTTACCCTCGTATTCAAGAACGACACTATGAGAACACGCACCCACAGTGGACGAAATCTTTTTTCATAAAAATCACTTTATGTTTTGTGCGACACTGCATAGTGTGACTAGAGGCACATTGTCGTATGCCTCTAGCCAAAGTTGAGCTCTAAAGGCACACGGTAGTCAGCGCCATAGTGCAGCTCAACACATAAAGTGATGTTTATGAAAAAAGATTTCGTCCACTGTGGGTGCGTGTTCTCAGTGTCGTTCTTGAATACGAGGGTTAGTACCTAGTATTTATTCAGTACTAGCTTTTACCAGCGACTATATCCGCGTAAATTTAAAAAATCGTGTTTTGATGTCGTTATTCAAGTTGTTTTTTTTTTAAATCGACAATTTGCCGTCCCTAGTCGATCAACTATCTCTGTATGAAATGTTATCACAATCGGTCTGGCGGGTTTAGCTGTTAAAACTTCACAGACAGCATCTATATTATAAGTATAGATAATGCCAAGTCTGGCTAGTCAGCTGAAATTACATTGTAAATTGCTAATCGAGAGCAGATGTTAATGCATCTTGTAATGTAATCAAAAATTCTGAATGCAGATACATTCGATAGGTAAACCAAAAGGTGGAAGGTACATGTGGCACCGAACAAACCACCTGTCAGCAGGTGCGCGCTCGCGCCCGCGCCCTAACTGTCTGCAACGCATACCAACCGAGTGGTGTGCTAACTCAGGCACGTACAATAATATACAGCTGGCTTATTTCGTAAAAATCTTACAGAGATGGATTTTAGAGAATACAAATTTTATAGTTATTATAACTATGTACCTAATCTATGTACCTTAACTATTCTCATAGCTATTGCTATTAAAATAAATTAAAGGTAATTACGTGATAAAGACCCCGTGTATAAATCTATAGTTATAATTATAATGATAGCATAATTATAACGCTGAAGACTCCATCGGAAGACTGCCCTGTTCTTTTTATTGTCCATTTGTCCCATCTCAGAAACTACAAAAAATTGTACTTTATGAATCATTACGAAGTTATTAATCTTCGGTTATTATTAATTAAATTTTTAGAGCTATAGTATTTCAATTATCATATATTATACGTCCTGCCCGGCGCGCGCCATACAAGGGTTCCCGAAATCGGAAACCCTGTAACCAGGAACAAATAAACGATTCGATCGAACCCTCACCTCTTGGATCAGCCGGAACACTCAACACTCATCTTTTTTCAACGATGACATACATTTGAAATAGCTCGCGTCCATGTGCGCGATCGATATGAGTTAAACTTACGATTTCTTATATTTATACTCGTAGCTCGGAAGTTTGATCCATTGAATCACATTGCTAAGTACAAATTTTGTTTTTAAGTACCTACTAGTATACGTTTAATATTTTTGTTTATTTTTAAAATGTATGTGTGATTAAGTGATTAATATATTATAATATATTAATTTCAAAACAATAAAAAAAGGACCAATATTAAAAATTATTTCAAATTAGACGTATCTAATTATTAATTTCAAAAAATAATGTAATCTTAAAAATGTATCTATTGCCTTCATTAGTAAAGTAGTGCGAGGTCGGGGCGGACTGCTAGTATAGGTATATATTTTAATATATTAAATTAAGAAAACTGTAACTTTGTCAGTGCTTTGAGAATTTAGGAGCAAAAAGGGTTTACGAAATAAAAGTAATAAAATCCTAAAATTACAGGGTGGGCATTTAACAAAAAGACTAAATTACCTCAATTTGTTTAGTTTGTTATTTTTTCTGGAAAAGCTTTAAAAGTATTAAATTAGGTTGGTACGTTACGTATGTATATTAGGCAGGTGATACTCGAACTTTGAACCTACGGAGCTTTAAGAAAAGATTAAAGGCAGGTTTGGTAACCTATAGTGAAGAAAGTTTAACGCAGTATGTGCGTGCCGTGGATAAGTGGTATTTTGATGATATAGTACACGTTTAAGATATTTAGTGAATGGGTTGTTTGTGTTGGTTTATCAGTGACAGTATGCGGCACAGGCACAGGCAGGGGCGCGGGTGGCGCGGCGGAGAGCGGTAGGCCCGCTTGTGCTTGTTGTGCGGTCGTTTTGCATTGCAAGTCCGTCGTGAACTCGCGCTGCGCTCGCCGCGCCACACAGCTCAGTTCAGTTCATTCGGTTCACCAACCCACCAGTCACACGGTAACATTCACAGTTGCGCCACAGGTCTTGTGCGAAAATGCTATTTGCAAAAAAGTAGACTCACATGTTGCTAATTCGTGATTCTTAACCGGGAACGCACATGATATTGTGAAATTTGTTGTCGGGAGTAAGGCCCCGCCTACTAACTGTTCTAGTGAACTGACCAGTGCCGAAATTACTTACTGGGTGCATCAGCATCAGGCAATATCGAACGCGAGCTCCGTTGTTTTATGGCGTTTAAAATGGCTAGATATCGCAGCAGGTATGATTGTGTTTGTATTTACATTTTGATGAACATATAATTATTTCTTATTAGACAAAGAAAAATCGATAAGAAAGTATACCTACTGCGGCTTTTATTGTAGTACCTAGGTCAACTGCAAACTTAATTGCCTACTGAACTGACACTGGAGTCTCGATCGATAAGTTTATTGCATTTATTTAATTGATCTTCGCTAGTAGTAGTTATGTATTATACATGGGTACATTGGTCGTTAAGTGTCTAGTTGTCGTCGTCGGTATTTAAATTGTTAATAGTAAGTAAGTAAGTACTGTAAGTACCTACGGTATTTATGGTTGCTAAACAATACAAATTATATAGGTTGACTATGTGTCAATACACGATTACATTATATGAATATTAACTGCATTCACAAATTGGATGCACTCTGAACACGTGGTGTGTAATGTAAAATGGCGGCGCGAGCGAGCGAACAACGACGAGGACCGATGGGCTTGCCGGCCGGCCGGCGCGGCGCGGCGGCGTGCGAAGCGCACGGCTGCGACGCAAGGCGCGTTCCATTGTATGATTATATTAATCATGTGAATCACCGGCTGCAAAAATGCTAGCCAGCCGCGACGCCCGGCGCGCTAGTATCTGGTATCTGTGACGTCGCGCCCACCGCCAGCCCCCCCCCCCATTCTTCCGCGTTTCCGCGCGCCTTGCCAATTCACGCTAAGTTACAAGATAGTGTAATTTTTTTAAACGGGTCAATGGAGGGTGTAGTCTGTTCGTGCGTTGGCAGATTTGAGTAAACAATGAAGTTGGTCGCGATTCGTACGTTCTACATAATGACGAAATAAATAAATACCTACTCGGTTGATAGTTGTTCGAGCGTTCGATATTATCTCATGTTTTGATATAAGTACAGACACTACAGACTAGCAAAACTTTTATTTCATTCCAATTGAAGATGGGAACTCGGGAGTAAATAAAATAAAAACATGAGTGTTGAACTCGGGAGTAAATAAAATAAAAACATGAGTGTTAAAAATAACTTGCTGTGCTCACTCACGTGCAAGCAATAAGCTTTATTGATCAATCAACGCATAATCTTATCTATACCATTTCCTAATCCTAAAAGCATGAAGTTTTAGATTTATCTTCTTTTTATTGTGCACTGGTACACTAAGAAAGGAATATTAGTAATTATTTTGACATATTTAGTAGGTGTTGACTTAAGGGAATTACCCCGCGGCTTCAGTTTGTGTCGTTTCTCATAAAAACGTTTTCACCCCTAAGGGAAATTCCCAAGAATTTCCAATATTGCTTTCTTTGTGCATACCTACCATAAGTTTAATGCTTCTAGGACTGGTACCTACAGGCTGTGCGTTGATCAGTCAGTTGTTATCTCTCAACAGTATTGCACTATTGGTACTATATCGTTGTGACGGGAACCAACGTTAACGGTAAACTTAGTATTCATTTTACGGTTTCTTGCACACGTCACATTTTGAATCCCATCTTTATTTAATAAAATACTTACTAAAGTTGTAGGTACTTGTGACTTGCCTCAATATTAAACGATTTATCTCGCTTGGTGGTAAAAACTGTAGCCAATGTTGTCGCTTGATTTACTAGAATATTTTTTATAATTCAATAGTGTTTAAAGTTGTGCTATTGTAATAAAATAATAAATAACACGACTGTCTATGACCCCCCCCCCCCCCCCGACCGTTTTTGATAAACCGGATGATGATGATAGTCAGTGGCTATTCTCTTTTTCTCTGATCTGCAGTGTCTGTAATGCATTTTCTATTGGATTAAATCTGGAATCCAAAATCGAAATTCCTTTTTGTATACAACTCTCTCGAATACAGAAAACATTAGTAGAACTACCTATAACATAACTATATAAAATAGCTTTTGTCAAATATAATTGATTCACTCAAGATATATTTTATTTTTTTGTTCTATAACGGAGTGCCAATAGATCTGGTTGTGGTGCCTATCCCGACTTTGGCCGGTCGGTCCAGCGTTTTCAATTTTGGCAGTTTAACTAAAAGCATAGCAAACAAACTTATTTAAGGGGCTCCCAGTCGACGATTGCTCTTTTTCGAAACGAAAAAAGAAATACTTCTGAACAAGCCACATCTCCTATTTTTATAAGTATATTACTTCAGGTTCCTATCTAGATTTTTATTAAGCTGAAAACATAATAGCAGAAAATTCACGATAAAGATATTTTTTCAAAATGATACGTTTTAGAATTTATGATAGAAATATTTTATATACCTACTATTAAAATCAACTTGTGATTTATTGTTAAAGATAGGTAATATGTAGATCTAGATTTCTATTAGAATAGATTTTTGATAAGTAATTATACATAATTTATATCATTAATTTATTCGAAAAGCAAAGGCGGACCACGCGCCGACGTGTGTTTGTCGTCATTGCAGCGGTCGGTAGGATTATTTATCGAAGTGATTAAAGATGGGTACATCTTTATTCACATATACTATACATTATAAAATAGGAGATGTGGCTTGTTCAGAAGTATTTATTTTTTCGTTTCGAACAAAAACAATCGTCGAGTTAATACAATTCTTTGTCTATGGTCCGTTTTGATTAGTGACAGTTGTGGTGCGTTATAGTACCTCTAGATTGTTTCGCCCACAACCAATGATTTACCGCTTTTTCTATTCAAATATGAATAATTAATAAATAAATATCGCCTGTTACAAAATCTTTGCTTCTCCTATGAGATATATAAATACTCTTTTTGACGTTGTTTCAAAATCGTCGTTTTAATTATTTCTTTAATATAAACCGTTTATTTGAAAATTTCCCGCAACCAGCGCTTTTACCCTATTTCACAGGCACTAGACAGCAATGAACGACAATTGCGGTCTTGTCGCCGTGCTGGCTGGAGTTATGAATATGTCATTATTTAATGCCATGGTAACCTATCGATCAACATTGTCGATAGATTATTCGACCTAGTTACTAGGTGGTAGGGGTGACAGATTAAGGTTTTATACCGAACAATACATTTTTATAGCAATTCAGAAATGAATTTTGTCAATCTAGCTGGTTGTTTTTTTTTTTAAGTAGATACCTACCTAATAAGAATCTAGTGGAACTCGTGCAGTTTAATTGCTTGCTGTCCCTTTTCAATATTATTAAGAAAGCATAAAAAAACAACGTAGGTATATTTGTTTGCGTAGGATAAGTAAATGAAAAGTCCTCTTTTACAAATATGGGTCCTTGAGTTTGGGGTTTTGGGGCAAATATCATGAAAACTGGGTTATTTGACCAGTACCTAAGTACGATGTACCTATCATTAAGTTTGTGATCATTTTGTAGCTTATTGAAGCCTTTAAATGTTTCGAACTACACCATAAGAACAGCCTAGGCGCGGAAATAGCTCTGATATAACGTTACGTTACGAGCTACTATGGTAGTAGTTACAACTTACGCAAAGTATGTTAGTGAGCCAGATAACGTAGTTTGGCTGGGGTAGGGCGCGGGCGGCCGGGGTCAGAGTACGAACGAGCGAGCAGGCCGGCCGGGCCGCACCGCCCGGTGCATTGGAATCGAGTTGTGAATGGCGCGGGGGGCAGAAGCGCGGGGCACAGCGCGGCAATGCAGCGCGCAGCCCGGCTGGAGCGTGCTACGGTTCACGTGCATGATGTCATCTTTTCCACTCCGCTCCGCCATTTTGTAACTAACCATACGCGACTCGCCACTAGACCCGCCGCGCGCCCTCGATAAATTACCGGGCACTATGCTCTGCACCGTTTATTGGTATCCGTGTCCGAGTGATGAAGATGAAAGGTCTTAAAAAATATATGCCATGCATTTTGTTCTATTCTACCATATAAATATATTTTCATTGATACCAGCACCACCCCTTTCACCGCACGCTTTCATTCCCCATTTTACTTGTTGATTAATTGATACTCGTTTCGGTAAGTTTAGAATTAGGTATACAAAATATCCAGACGTTATAAGTAGGCACTAAGTAATTACAAATGGAATAAAATGTGAAATGATGTTTTAAATAACATCAACTTTCCATCTTCCTAGGATTTAGATTTAGCTCGCACCATGGAATGATTTGCATGTTTTATTATGTTTTGCTGTATTTTACGAGTCTATACCTATACCTACTCTTATTTACTCTACCTCCTGTTACTCCTAGACAGCCGCTGTTCTCCAACATATATATACGGATGGTATTATGGATGGCTTTTCGTTATGTAAAAGTATTGTCAAAAATTATCTTTAACGCTAAACAGCTGCGTCTATTTAGTTAATTTGGTGTTATTGTAACCTTAGTTAGGTTGTGTGTATGTGTAGTCGAACATCAACAGTCATCATTTTCCTACCAATAAAATCAATAAAATGCGTACCTAATACCTATATATTGAAAGTACCATAATGTACATTACACTTAGATATCGTCTGGAAACAAAACCAACTGACCTCTGAATCTACTCAACTTACCTAAATTTTCCGGAATCTGATGCATACACACCTACATTCTGATACCATCCACACCATGAATAGTTTCTGTAAACGTAGGCTCCTTTGTAGAATAAAAAATATTTTTAACGAGTATCTATGTACAAGTGGTGTATGTCGCTTGTCGCAGCCGGTCGTCAAAGGTTCTCATCAGTGGGCTCCCCCTCCATGTCCGCTTCGACAACATCGAGCCGCTGCTCTCACAATATGGCAACGTGCAACATTGCGACAAAGCCAACACACGCGATGCCAACACCCAAGCGGTGTTCATCACGTTCGAGACTCCGGAGCAGGCGCAGCAGTGAGTATTTTGTCTGTTTGATGGCAACGGGATTCCATGGAACGCAACTACCTACTACTCGGTTAAGTGGCGCGGGCGGATACGCTTTGATTGGCTTCTTCTTTCTCGCATCTACAATACTATCCGCTGCAATCATTCTTGCATGTTTCATTACTGTGTGTTGTCTATCGGTTTCCTATTTCTGGATCTTGTTGTATTTCAGAAACATGACTCCGACACGATTTGTTTCTACATAGTTCGGTTGTTTTGGTAAATACACGCACGATGCTATTTTATTTTAAGCACCTCTGAGCTCGTTGATGGTGTTTGGTATTGGCAGGCACGAAGTGCCTTCTGAATAAGTCTGAATTAGTGTACATATTCGAGTGTCTTACTCGTCACCGCTTGGGTTTATCGTTTGGGCTTGGTTTATGCATTCAACATAAAATAATAGTTTTGCCCAGTCTTCCTCACTAACCTTTAATCTTTTGATTTACAACGTGTGTAGTAAACCTAGTGAACAAAAAACACAGGCTTCCATAAGCAGCATCTGACTAATATAATAGGCAAAAGATGTACTTACTGGATTAGGTACTTCGCTACTTAAGTAGTGATCGTAGCATGAAATAGTTGACGTGTGCTGTGAAAAATTGTATGTAATACCTTAACCATTAAAACCTGTTTTAATAATACTATTAATTAGTGCTTAGTAAAAAAATCTTAGTTCACTTTAAACTTGCTGTTGAATCTCGTAACAAATATAAACTGGTTTGTATAATTTGGTTCCGCCAATTACTTTTAGAAGAAGTACTTTTTTGTAGTTCGTTTTAACCAGATTCCAGAATTCTTGCTTGGTTCTGAGGGTATGGGCCGGGAACTGTCCCTATATCGAGCACAGGGTAGAGTGTGAATGCGTTTATCGCTTGTTGCAGAGCAATAAACGGTCTAAACGGTTGCGAAATAGAGGGCAGTCGAATGAAAGTAGAGGCGGCCGAACAGAACAGCCGTGGTGGACGAAGAGGCAGACCCGGTGGCGGCCGTGGAGGTGGCGGCGCAGCTGGTGGCTCGCGTCCCACCGACTTTCCGCTGCGTCTGCTGGTGCAGAGCGACATGGTCGGCGCTATCATCGGCCGCCAGGGCAGCACCATTCGTCTCATCACGCAACAGAGCCGCGCTCGCGTTGATGTTCACCGCAAAGACAACGTTGGCTCTCTCGAGAAGGCCATTACTATTTACGGCAACCCGGAGAACTGCACCAATGCATGCAGGAAGATCCTCGAAGTTATGCAGCAGGAGGCCAATAACACCAACAAAGGGTGAGTCATCTATCGCAATGTTTTTAAGATATTGATAGCGCAGTATTCTGCAAAAAAAACTCAAGTGAAATGGGATAGGTCACATCTGCCGCGTGAACCTGCGGGCCATTATGACCCCATTAGCCGTAATAGCATTAATAGCAATAGTTTTTGGCAAGATAAAATATTATAATAATGTATCCGTTTGTCCTCGCAGTGAAATCTGTCTCAAAATATTGGCGCACAATAACCTGATCGGCCGCATCATAGGCAAATCAGGAAACACCATCAAGAGGATCATGCAAGAGACCGACACAAAGATAACCGTTTCATCTATCAACGATATGAACAGCTTTAACTTGGAGCGTATCATCACTGTCAAAGGAACTATTGAGAACATGGCCAAAGCGGAGTCACAAATATCAGCTAAATTACGCCAGAGCTATGAGAATGATTTGCAGGTCAGTATCTTACTGATCCTAATACCCGGGCTTTATATTCTTTATTTAAATTATGCTTAAAACTCTGTTTCCAGAGTTATACACTAGCTCATACCAACTTACTTATAGATGGTGATTGAAATATTTAAGAAAGATAACATCTAATCTTGCATGTATTCATTAGTAATGCAGAAAATTTATAGCGCTACCCTAGTCGCTTCTGAATTGATTAGTTCTAAACTCGTATTAGTTGGATAATTGTTTTGAAACTGAACTGTTGTTTGTAGGTGCTGGCACCGCAAAGTATTATGTTCCCTGGATTGCACCCGATGGCGATGATGTCCACTGGGCGTGGCTTCTGCGGCGCTCCGCCATCGTTCCCGCCGCCAATCTATGCACCGCTGGCCGGACAGGGAGGCGCGCAACAGGGCGCTGGGGACTCGCAGGTTCGTACTTAACCTGGATCTATAGAAACAAATAATTACTGCACTTTAATGATAGGTTTTATACTTTTTATTGACTTCAATGTGCATAGATACAACTGATTCGTGGTGATGTTACAAATGATGGTTTGTTGCAGGAGACTACTTACCTGTACATACCGAACAATGCCGTGGGCGCGATAATCGGCACAAAGGGCTCTCACATCCGCAACATCATAGGCTTTAGCAAGGCGTCAGTGAAGATCGCTCCGCTCGACCAAGAGAAGCAGGCTGAGGCCGCCAACAATCCGCAGCAGGAGCGCAAGGTCACAATCGTCGGCAGCCCCGAGGCACAGTGGAAGGTACGCTTCCTCGCTTTATCCATTACTCCAACTACTTACAAATTTACAGCATTTCAGAAAGCAAGATCACTCGCAACTCGATTTGAACTTGACATTCAACCTCATTGAAATTTAGATGTAAATTATGTTTATTTGATAACGGCTTATTCCACGATGGTTGCGATAACAATGTTGTTGTTCGCAGGCTCAGTATCTGATATTCGAGAAGATGCGGGAGGAGGGCTTCATGTCGGGCTCTGACGACGTACGGCTAACGGTGGAGATAGTGGTGGCCTCCTCGCAGGTGGGCCGCATCATTGGCAAGGGTGGACAGAACGTGCGCGAGCTGCAGCGCGTCACCGGGTCACTGATCAAGCTGCCCGAGCAGCCCCAGCAGCCCGGCCAACAGCCCGACCACGACACCACTGTGCACATTGTTGGACCCTTCTACAGCGTCCAGGTACAGATACGATTGTTTAGACTCAAATATGTAACTCGTACAAGAGCCGTCGATAATTATAATGTCCCTTTCGATTTAGGATAGTAAAGGCTATTGCAGACATATCAGCTCTGCATCGAAACTAATGCGTTAATCTAGCTTGTCTCTAGGCGATGCCGAGTAATGTATGCCGCGTGATATGTTTGCGACAGCCTTACATCAGTTCACAGAGGTCAAATCAAAGATAATGGGACATGACTTTGTTGTAAGCTCTAGTACGAAGTACATTTGATATTGGTTACTAAATTATATTATCGATTTATTATAGGTGATTTAACCGACTTCATATAAGGAGGCAGGATCCCATTTCAGCGATAACTTGCTTTTTATACAGGTTTAAGGCAGGTCCGAAGAAAATTTAGTAGTACGCTAAGCAAACGTTTAGGTTTTTATTTTATTTCTGTTATTTTATATTGTTTCATAGCGAGTGGTTATACTTTGCAAGTACGACAACTGGTTTCAAAGGCAACTGTTGATAACTTCTGTTTTTTTTTAAGTATTAATCTTATTTGAGCTTCTGTTTATTTTTCTGTTTGTCTGTACATATACTTAGGACTCATGCAGGTTATGTTAGAAAATAGGGTTTCTTGGTATTAACACACGGGGACTTTCCAAAAGGACCACCATAATCAAATTCATTAACTAACAAAAATAAAGTTTTCGTACTATGCTGATTAAGTTGCCACTGCCTATGCGTTGCCATTGCCTACGAGTATGATTTATGTAGATATAGGTAAGAGGTAATCACAAACACATTCATTAAAAAATATTCTTTTCAATTGGTGTAAACAATTATTATCCGATTGTTTGTTTGCAAGAAGTATCAAATGCGAAGTTTTTGTACCTAAGTATTCCTTAAAACTAGGTAAAAACAAATAGTAAATATAAATACTTGAGTAGGTACCTACCTATCTATTATCTCGACTAACAACCATAGGTCTAATAATTATTATTTATTTTGCTTTATGCTTTGTTTTTATCAACGCGAGTTTTTTTATACTTATTTACTTATATTTTTGTTTTCTTTATTCAACTAGATAAGGACAACCGGTAAAAATAATTGTATATATATGTCTGGTTGTATAAATAGGGCAACGAATCAATAAACAAGGGTCAAACATACGCCTCTAGCAAGGAGAGAACGCGAGTACCTAAGCAATAATGCCAAACTAAAATAAGCCTTAAGCCTCATATACTACCCAGCGATATTATTCTGAGAATATTAAGATATCACGGACCACTAAACTCTAAATTTAGGAGTCACTTACGTTTAAAAGAAGATGGAAGCCAAAAAAATAAAAATAGATTATGTGAAGACACGAAGGGTGATATTAACCAGAGGTTTGTTTGTTTGTACACAGTCTGCGCAGCGTCGCATCCGCGCTATGGTAGCGCAGGCGAGTGCGCCAGGTCGCCGCCGCGCAGCGGGCGCTCCGCCTGCTCCGCCGCCGCCTGCTCAGCCAGCGCAGTAGAGCCAGCATCAGACCAACCACCACAACAACAACCACCCCGCCCACCACCAACCACCCGCACCCACCCCGCAGCCAACACAGGCCCGGCCCGTCCAGCAAGCGCGCATTGCGACCACACCCGTATGCGACGGGCATTCAACCCCCACAATGCGTTGTTGACGTAGATATATGATTTTATCACCGAAGTTATGTAATAATTAAATATGTATATATATTTTTATGTTAATTGTAGATGTGACCCAAAACTGGGGTTCAGTGGGTTCCATTGTATCGATTTTCGCTCACTGATACCTCAACGTGAAGATGCGTCACATTTTAAATTAGTTCTCCTCTTAATGTGGTTTACACAAAAAAAACATAGATAACCTAATAACAGACAACTATTCATATATTATATATTAATTATTATTATTCATATACACATTTTAACGATACGTGATTGTTATATTTTTCTCACAGTTAATTACTATGTATTTTATCTAGTTCAGAGTTATCTAGTACAGATTGCAATACATGATTATTATGTTCTATATAAAACCGAATTATACACATGTTGTTAGTAGCATTAAACTGATAGTTCCGCATGATTATTATTATCATATTACATAGAAATTCATATTTTGTTGTTATAATAGATTAATCTGTTGATTTCATTACATTTCTCCCTTGTAATATACTCGATGGGTGTGGTATAAAACCGACTAGGAACTTTAATGAACACGGCTTCGCTTTAACGAGGAGGCTCATCGGAATAACGAAAGCTTTGCAATTACATTGTAAGATTTTCTCAAAGATACATGGAATTTGTGCATAAAAGGAACATGCCAGTACCACCAGCGTTCTCTACGCGTGCATCGGCTGTTAGTAACGAATCCAAAGAGAAGGGCGCGACCGCTTGTATTGTATTGTAACCCAGCAGGACGCGGCTGGAGACGCAAACGCGCCGCAACCGCGCCGCACACCCGGCGGAAGCGCGCGCCGGAGCCGGCGCGCAGCGCATAGCTCATGTCACGAAATGGCGATCCACCAATGATGGATATAAATATTTTTGATATGCTAGTGATTGTTGGAAGGTAAGAGGAGAAAACTTAAAAGTTTTAATTTGTAAGTGACATTTGTTGATCGTTTTCTTTTGTATTTTTTTTTGTCTTTGTTAGCTTTCTAATTTTTTTTCCTTAAAATGTAATGGAATATTTTTAACTTGAGGCGATACCGTAGCGATTGATGGCGCGTAGTGTGAGCGTCGGCGTCGTTGATGTCGGTTCCGTCTAGTTGGGGTACGTCTTATTATTCGAATGTACTGTTTGCGTTACAATTGTGCCAAGTGAGATAATTTTTAAATATGAGAGATTAAGATTAAGTGAATGATATCAAAATTGATGGGAAGCTTAGATGTGTATTTATATTTATAATTGTGATAATAATATATGGAAGTTTTGGCAAAAATGTCACCGAGAATGGTTTACATTCTTATTTCCATTTTCTCATTTTTAGGTTAGATTATGATAAAATTAAAACGCGAGGCGGATTTACAAGGCAGACAGCGGCACGGCCGAAGCCGGGCCGCGCCTTTCCGCTACTAGACGCTTGTTGTACTTGTCCGTCCGATTGAACGTCGCAAATCGCGCGTCGAGACGGACCAACCCCTGTCTATCCCAAATGCATCGAAATCATTATCATTTCATTCGTTGACTATCCACAGAGTGTTGAAGATAAGGGTACGTAACACGAACATAATTTTATTGTAATTCTTGTTTTTTTTATTTTTTGTTTTGTGTTCTCTAACAACTCCCCCCCTCAAAATTATCTTATTATTTTCATAAAATTTAAAAAATCTTGGCTATTCGACAAAAAAAATTGTACAGCTTCCACATATTATTGTAAATCTCACATTTGGCAAGGCTTTGTATTAAGTTTATAATAAAAATACGGAATTCGCAACTAAAAGATATTATGTTTTCAAGCATAATCTTATAAACAGTATTCTACCTCATAATAATTACTGAAGAGCTCACACGAAGTGTTAAAGATTATGGACATTTGTAAATTAAAACCATTTTAAATAAATTATGTAAAAAAAAATATAATTATGTAAAGATGGTGGGCACCAACATAACTTAGATAGTGTTGTTATATACATTCTATATACGCTCTGCCAGAGATCGTACCTAGCAGGATTAATACATAATATACCTACCACTAACGCTTGCAAGAGTGCACTCCAAATCCGTCAATGGGGGGGTTGGGGGTGTAACAAGATGACGCCTACTGTGAAAATAAATAAGTAAATTCGATCTACAAAAAAAAACGTATACGCGTGGTTTTTACCTAAACAATAATAATGTAACTTTGCTGATTTTGGCCATATTTCTTGAGACCTGAGGATTTATTTAACAATATAATTTTGAAAATTTGTTTATTTCAAGCTAATTTCGCGAAAAGAACACGTATTAATAAATATTTTATTTGGTTATTTATGATGTTTTGTACAGGGTCCACCCTGAAAGAACGGGACCTCTGGCGGCATTATTGCGTCACCGAACTGATATATTGTACTCGTCTAAAGGGAAATTGATCGTTGAAGGCTTTGTTGAAGATTACCATTATCAGTTTTACAATTAGGCCACAGGTCCCGTTCTTTCTTTCCACCTTGTATTTCATAATAGTTACCTAATTAATCCCGGCGTTGGTATAGTGATAACTGTTACACCGAGCAGTCAGATTGGGGTCATGTTAACA
Organism: Hydriomena furcata; assembly: GCA_912999785.1. NCBI lineage: Eukaryota > Metazoa > Arthropoda > Insecta > Lepidoptera > Geometridae > Hydriomena > Hydriomena furcata. The sequence goes on from OU538821.1 coordinate 12,533,335, forward strand.
TATTACAAAATGCCCAGTCCCTACAAGAATCTCGGTAAATTGTCGTTATAATTCAATTAGACAACTAATTATTAAAAAGATTTTCGGTGAACTTAAATCAATTTAAATAAAGCTGTTTTTTAATACCTACATAAAGGGACTGTTAGCAGCTCCAGCTACCGAGAAGTTTGGCGACGTCACAATACATTTCTGAGAATTACACGTGACTCGAAATGTCGCGGGTCATATTGACCCATCTATGCCCTCGTCGGGTTAAGGGTCATCTAATCTTTTTCTGGAGAAAAATAGAGTTGATGATTTTGTTATCTGGGGGCACGGCAGTGCTCCCGACAAGTCGAGCAAAAAAGCGGCATGGCCGTACCATCCTTTTCTCGATAATATGTATTTCTGAAGCTGAATGAATTGAAATAAAAAAAAAAACGCAGTATTTATTAGTTTATAGTTGGATTTGATAAAACTCTTCCATCTTGTTACACCCCCGTATGTAAAACCTACTGATAGAAGTGTTAGTGCTCTCTTGCAAGTGTAATTTCCTATATTTCGCATTAGGTTTTGTCTGGTAGAGCTTTGTTCGCCACATTCCCACCAACTTTGCTTTGTAGTCGAAATTATAAAATAAACTTTATTTGGACTAGAATTATGAATTAGGGGCACTTTAATATTAGCTTATTAGTTGGTCCGTTTACCGTAACGGGCCGTTGGAAGTGTTTAAGCCTAGGTATCCTATTAAAATATATGTTGTGTTTAATGTTTGGAAAGCTAACATCTATCCCTAGAGAGGAAAATATGCTTTAGGCCGTGACATTTTCAGTATGCCCTGTGTTATTAAATTATTGTAACATCTGTAAAGGGCCGCCGAGATGCTCTAAAATAACTACTTTGCACCGTCAACACTTGATACAGCCATTCACAGAGTCATCATCTAGTAGCTGTCAACATAATTCTCATTTGATAGAAATAGAGCGAACTATAAGCTCGAAACATGTGCAAAGTAATTGTTTTAATGCTACTTATTGACCATTGTGGCTTCATGTGAGTGATCAGGTCAATAAGATCTATGGCGACGATTATGTACGCGTATTTAACGAAAAGCTAATGTTTGTTATAAACAGCCCAAAAGGCACGATCGTTTCAATCTAAAGAAAGTGCCCCCTACCAATATCTGTCGCACTTGGTGTGTTTAGCTCACGAAATAGTTTCCTTGGTTAACTTTTTCTGAGCTAAGGAACCATTTAAAGAGCTATTGAGAAGGTCGCAAGCTGCAGCTAATACGAAAGCTACCTAAGCGGCTTTCTGTTGCGCTGCGTACATAAATAGGAACATTACACGCTACGGACGTAGTGTACGTTATTTTTTGTTTGTTTGTTTTTTTTTTGTCTAAAGGTTTGTTTGTATAGTAGTGTTCATTTATCTTTAATGGAACCTATACATACAAGACTGATATGTTTTAAAACATCATGTGTGCGCCACGCACCTCTATTAGATTTTATAATGATGATAGCTGTCACTTAACAAGTTACCACTATCAGTACATATGACCAGAATAATGAAAATATTTGTATAGATATAATAAATAAACGATCGTCAAAGGCGATCAGCATTCGAGCACGAATCGTGTAAAATATGTTATCATTGGCTCTTAGTTGAATCCTGCAGGAGGCAGGATTAGTATTACTTGCAATTTGAGAGTCGTAATGGTACTATAAATAACTAGAAAAATGTTCACCAAATCGCATGGAGGGATCAGCGTACGAAACATTCCAAAAAATCATCTTTTGCTGAAAGATCGACGTCATGTAGAATAGAAAGAACAACATGATATGAGATAGTTGTATTTCCGACTTTGCTCGGTGGCCGCATTAAGAATTGTACAATTTATGTAGGTAGGCACTATCCACTGTCTTAATGTTTCATGATTGTATGTAAGTTTATATAACGGCTTCGTACCATACCATAAATTAGTAGAAATAATATACTTATTCAATGTTTGACGTGAATTATATGTGTGTTCTATATAATATTGTACTTTAAATTGGTGTTACATTTTGATTGATTGATTGGTTGTAAGGAGGTTGATAATAGTAGTGAGCGTGCGCCGCTCTGCACCGATTCAGTTGACACCGCTCGCATCGCATAGCATAACATCGCATCGCGTCGGCTACCGGACGGGATTTGTCTGTTTATTTCACTGAACCAGGAACGTTTACATAATAGGCATGTTGTTATTCCTTCCAAATGCAAGATTTTTTTGATTAGTGGCGTTTAGGTTGCAGAAATAGTTTTAGTTGATTTATTTGTATCGTTGTGAAGTAGTTTAAGTTGAGAGCAGTCGCGGGAGGCGGGAGGCGCGCGGAGACGAGACTGAACTACACCCCTGCCGCTGCGCCTCCGCGTCCTCATTTAACATTCATACTCGCAATGCCTACTGTTGTTTACATTACCTTTAATATTACTTTCTCATGTGTGTAACCACTATTTTGTGTATTTGGCGTGTGAGCGGCTGAATTTAACGATTTCATTTATTGAGCATGAATGTAGGTATTTTAAATATTAAATAATAGTAACTCTTATAAAATGATATAAGATTACAATATTGTATTGGTAATTTTCATTAAAACTGTGTTGTTTTTAAGCGTGAAGCACACATAGCTGTATTTAGCAAATAATTCACTACTTTGAATTGTTAACTTGTTTAGTGGGGAATTGGAGCACTCATTTCTGTTGGTGTTACTGTTACACCCCTCCCTCCCCTCCCCTCCATTTAAATGTACTACTATTATTGAAGTTTCATCGAGTCTATAGATAGTGTTGTACTGTACGTGTATGTATTTATGTATCCTACTGGGGGATAGTAGGTGTCGAGTCCCGCGCGCGTCGTCTGTTGATTGTCCGAGCGCCGCGTGACCCGGCGTGTCCCGGCGTGTCCCGGCGCGACCTGGTGCGACCCGGCGCGGGACCCCTCACTCAATTATAAATGTTTAGATATTGAAGAAGCTGTTGTTGTTGCTTCTCAGCCCATTGTAACAATCGATTGATACATTATTACCTATATTGTTTTTATTCATTAATACTATTATTATTACTGGATGTTATCAGATTACATAAAACCAATTTTCTTTGGATTTTTACTGTTATTTTTAGAACCATTATAATTGGTATAAGTTCTGAAACTAATAACTACCTCAATATTACTAAATGAATATGATAATTATCTTTGTGCATGTTTTTGGGAACTGAACTAAAATATGAAATTTCAATATAGTATAAGATTGCTATTTTAAACGTAAATGAAATGTCAAAATTAGGTTTCTTAACGTAATAAAAGGATGGAAATTATTCGTTTTTATGTTACTACATCCCCCAATCAGCGTAAATCTCCTGTAGGTAGGGATAGGAAACTAAAGTTACGCTATAGAAGATGATAAGTCTTGCAAACAACAATAAATTGAAGTTGATCGCATTAGAATTTTTAATTAAAAAATTAACAGAACAAGCAAGCTTTTTGAGTTGTCAGTTGCTTAATTTAAGGTGGCTGTTAAATTTATGACATCTCGCATTTTTTATACTCGGTCGTATTCTGTGGCCGCACACTAAGAATAGTGCAAACGCACACATTGAAGCTACTTCACACTTCATTTACCAAGACTAAATAACTAGTCTTGATACTTGAAAATATTTGGTGCAATAGGTATGTCATATTTGTATAGGTAGGTATGTACTTAATAATTTTATAGGTTGCACTTGACAAAAAGAAAATAAATATAGAAAAAAATAATATATATTATAAGACGGGTTACAAATCGTAAAGTGCTACTACACAGTTACTAATATTTGACTGTGCAAAAAATATTTGTTAGGTACCTACTAATAAAATACATTATGATAAAACGGTAAGTATCGTTTTTTTACAAGCTCTTATTTAACTTGCAGTTTATGTACATATTTATGTATGTATGTTTGATAAGGTGGAATCTTGCAACTTAATTTTAAGCAGTTATCCCCAATCGATTGAGCTGAAATTTTGCATACATAATATGGTGACAGCGAGCTGATCTGATGATGGAGTCAGGAGCTGTTCAACGGAACTCTTCACTAAATAGTCGAATTGAGGCAAAACTTTGCATACCTATCAATCTCAATGACAATGTAAAATTATGGTACTAGCGAGCTGGTCTGATGATGGAGGTCGGATGTAGCCATCGGAACTCCTCAACTACACAACATAACCACGTCGCGTTTGGGCTCGTTATTTTTATCTTGACGAGAACTAGAGCACTAGACATTACAAAAGCTTGATTTAAAAAATATATTTTTAATAAAAAAACTTATTGTCATCTAAAATCGATGACGGCACCGTCAACGTTTCGAGTACCACTCACAGAAAGTTTTGAAAGTGAAATACTGATAAAATATGTAGGTATGCTTTTGAATATTGTGTGCGAGCTATGATCTCGAAGATCCATAGACCGCGCGTAGCGAGGGTCAACAAGTTTTGGAATTAAACAGTTATTGTAAAACTTTACTAAATAACCCTCCATAATATTTTCTTTCCAGAAAAATTAAATATGAATTTGTAAAAAGAGATGACCAGCTCTTTTTAAAAATTCATATTTTCCATTGTATTTGTACTAAATGACATCACAAACCTGCAATACTTTTTAAGACCTATCCAAAGATATGGAGAGTATGCGAGAAAAAAAACATCTGAAAATATGTATTTATTTCTACCACATTGTCGGCGTGACTAATGTATATTCATGCCAAATTACAATAAGGGTTTTTAAGGCAAAACTATAAGGGTTTTTTGTAAACTACGAAACACTAAAGAGCACTTTCAGTATTTCGAATTAAACAATTTTTCAGGACACTTTATTATTTTTTTAAATATTTAATTATTTGCATCATGTACTTAAACTTAAGTATATGCCATCAAAAACAACTTGTAAAAATAAAAATAAAAAGCCAATTCTCGCAACGAAACTCAGTTTCTTTTTTTGTCTTTTTTTTGTTGGAACTATGCTCGTGTGTGTAAACTTAACTTGTGAGATATTGTATAAGTAGCCTAAGATGACCAGAGATAATCTGTCGATGTCAGTCTCTCTTCCCTGTTCGCTTGTTACGGCTGGTCGTGTTCTATATCTCTACAATAAAGAATCCATATATATCACCCAGATCGTGTATAATTTAACCAAAAACCCATCAGTTCTTCTATCGTAAAAAGTTGTGAGATTTCAATGTCTGTCTGTCTGTCCAAAAAATGGCCTGAACTGCTTCGAGAAAAGGATGGTACGACTGTGCCGCTTTTTTGCTTGACTTGGCGGGGGCACTACCGTGCCCCCAGATAACCCTTGCTTTGATAATAACAAATACCGACCTTTTTAGAAGGTTCAACATTTTTGGTTCAATGCGTATCGTATTATTCGTCAGTCATTCATCAGTCGTCAAAATTGATTAATGCTAGATTTGTTGCACACCAGCACTCGGAGTCTTTTTATAGTTTTGAGGATGTTTTTTAATTAAAAATAGCCTATTTATAAGCTAGAGGTATATTTACATAGACAGCAAATTTCAATTTCATCCGTTTAGTCGTTTAGGTCTGATTGAGGTACAAACATCCAAACATACTTAACATCCGCACAAACTTTTAGATTTATAATATTAAAGGTAGATAAATAATAATTATAAATTATATTCATAATCTGAAATTTATGTAATTTTTCTAAATCCAATTATATAGATAAAGTATCATTTTTTTCCATCCATGTATAAAAAAACACGCTTGGTAATATAGGGTAGATCGGGTCAAAACGATACAGGTAAGGATCATGGTACCTTAGAACTTTCATTTCAAAACAGAAATGTATCAAATCAACATTTATATTTATTTAATAGGACTAATTAGGGACACTTCAAAAACCACAGCAAAAGACGTTGTCCAGAAAGTATTATCACTAAAATGGAAATGGGCCGGGCACATCCAAAGATTACAAAATGAGAGGTGATCTAAAACAATTATGAATTGGGACCCAATACATAAAAAACGAAGAAGAGGAAGGCCTGCTATGCGATGGGATGATGACATCGTGAAAGTAGCAGGCAAAACATGGAGCAGAGCCGCTAGAGATCGGGAAAAATGGATAGAGCTGGAGGAGGCTTTTACCGCTGAAAGCGGTCCTTACACATAATTTTATATACCTATGCATAGATACATATTTAAGTTAATTTTATATTGTGCAAGGAAATAAAAGCTTTTATTATTTATTATTAATTAGGGACACAACCAGGTTCACATTTTCCTGAAATTTAATATTTTTATTAAAATAACAATCAAATACGAAACATCGGCTTATTTCGATTTTGCTCCGACGCGACGTATGCAAAAAGGTAAAACCGTATACTATTATCATATTGTTTCGAAACCAAACTCGATGAAACGCATCTTCTACAAAAAAAAACCATCCAACTCTTTCAACAAATCATGCATTGTACCTAACCTTCATCTGTGTGGCTTGCACTAAATTCTTCAAGGCAATATATTATACAAATGTTATCATTAGTTTTGCATGTCCAGTATTTTACCCCGGTATACCATTATGTAAGACCTCCTCTAAATTCGAAGAAAAATGTGACGTGGACGTGCTTCCCCGAGCGCGTCTGAGCGCTAACTGACGTGCCGACTTGAGGTGAATGTGAGTTTTGTATGGAAAAAATGTATGGAGAAGTTTTATTGCATTTTATATTGTTCATAAATGAAAAAGTAAATGATTTGAAAACAAGATAATGCCACGCGGTATAGAGAAATATAAAATCTACAATTTCGTATTATTTTCAAATAAAAATATGCTGTGGGTCTAAAGATATTGGTACCTAACCAGACCCCATTTTTCGACATTTTCAGCGGTTATTGCGACAGTAAAAACGTATTTTTTTGAAAATATTGTATAGAACTGGCCAGTTTTTATTATCTACTATTAAAGATGAATATATTATCAGTAATTTTGTATCATTATATCCTCACAATTGTGATTCCTGGTTTTTAAATCGGTACCTGAAAATCATTGAAATACGTGTGTGAGTGTGAGCCGGGCCTTAAACAAGGCAAAAAGACAACTCACTTTGCGTCGCCATGTATGCGAGGGGCTCGCAGCGAGCCGACACGAGATGACACTCGTTAAGACGTGAAGAAGGACTGTTACTTAGGTACACACTACGACTAGTGTGTACGCAGACTTCGCTAAGATAAATACAGTGCCTAACGTCTAGCCACTAGATCAAGCATGCACAAACCGCGGCCCGCGGGCCGCATGCGGCCCTCTGTCAATGTACGTGCGGCCCGCCAGCAACTTAATAAAATTTGCTTAATACATAATTATGAAAAATTTCAATACCTACGCCGCGAATCGCGATATTTGAACTCGCGCTCTGAACTATTCGGAACCGCGCGAACGTAACCGAAAGAGGCAGCACCATTAATTCTGGCTTAGTAACTCTGTTAAAGCAGCACCTTCAAATTCAAAACGTAGATATCGAAGATTTAATGCAGTTTCATTGCATCATACATCAAGAGGCCTTATGTTCAAAGTTATTGGGATTTGAAAACGTAATGAAAGTTGTTGTACCCACTGTAAACTTCATAAAATCCAGAGGCCTGAATCACAGACAATTCAAACAATTTCTTGAAGAAATAGAAAGCGAATATGGAGATTTACTGTTTTACACAGAAGTAAGGTGGCTTAGCCGTGGATTAACACTGGAGCGGTTTTTGAATTTAATAGATGAAATCGAAATATTTCTTACGGATAAGAAAAAGGATGTCCCTGAAATAAAAAATCCTGATTGGTTATGTGACTTAGGTTTTTTAGTAGATATCACCAACCATTTGAATGTCTTAAATACGCGACTTCAGGGCAAAGATCAACTGATTTCTCAGCTATATTCTCATATTTTATTTTTTCAAAACAAGTTGACTCTTTTCAGATCCCAAATAAATCAAGGCAATTACGTCCATTTTCCAAATTATAAGAAAATGGCTGAAAAATTTAACAAAACTGAGGTCAATCTCGCTTATGTGGAAAAACTGGATGTTTTGATGCGAGCTTTTGAAGAAGGATTTTCCCAATTTAAAAAAGTTAAACCTCTCTTAGACGTATTTAGTAATCCTTTTGCCATTTCGCCTGAACATGCACCAGATTCAATGCAGCTTGAATTGATTGATATGCAAAGTGATGATAATTTACGCAACAAATTTAATGAAGGTAACTTACTTAACTTTTACCGCTGCATTGATGAAAACGCGTACAAAGCACTGCGAACAAATGCTTTAAAATGCGTAAGCTGGTTCGGATCTACCTATATTTGCGAACAAACGTTTTTGATTATGAACCTGAACAAAACAAAAAATAGAAACCGCCTAGCAAACGAAAACCTGGAGGGAATATTACGTGTGGCGACAAGCAATTTAGAACCAAATATAAAAAAAATTGTTAACACCATGCAATGTCATGCATCTACCAGTCATACTTAAATTGATAAGAAAATATAACGTTAATCTTTTTGAAACTTAATTCAGTTGTTTTTATTTTCTGTGGCCCACCTTTAGCTCATAATATGCCCAAGTGGCCCCTGGTCCTAATAAGTCTGTGCAACCCTGCACTAGATACTAGTACACTAACCCTCGTATTCAAGAACGACACTATGAGCACGCACTGTAGGATCCGACCCACAGTGGGCAAAATCTTGTTTCATAAACATCACTTGACTTGAGTGTTGTACGACACTATGCGCACACTACAACATGCCTCTAGCCAAAGTACCTCAATAGCTACTTTACCGAACGCATAGTGTTGGTTGTATTGTCATACGTACTTATAACCTCAAGTAAATTTAACTTAAAAATTAGTACAAATGAGGTATTATTTTTTATTCGGCCGACGAAAAAACGATACTATTTATATTTACTACATACAAGAAAATTTTATTGTAATTTATCAATCCAACAGATATCAGGGGTTATACCACAAGATCCCAGGCTGTCGTCACTAGGAACAAATAAAGTTTTATACTGACTTTTTGCCAACACTCAGATAAAAAACATAATACTACAAAAATAAAAAGTATTAACGTAGCACCGAAGTACCTAACTACATTTCGTATTTTACGTCAAACCAATATCTTTGTAATGTTGGTAATAAATGTCAGTTTTTTGTTTTGATCAAGTTTTGCCGAAGGTTTCTAAATATTTTTATAATTAATGTGTTTTTATTAAAAAAAACAGAGATACAGTGAACAGAATATGTTATTCAATTGGCTTGAGTGCGCGGGCGCGCCCGGAGCGGGCCTCGTAATTCTTTACGAGGCCCGCTCCGGGCGGTACGAGAGAGATTCTGGGCCTTGCAATTCTTTAGAGGTTATGATTTCGTCATATTTAGGTGTACATAATACAAATAGCTTAATTTAATTACTACGTGTACGTTTGCGTAACAAAGTGTTGCGTAATTTATTATTGCAGTAAATGCCGGTAATAGTGTGGTAAATTTATATCGATATTTTTGTCGATGAATCAGCTGGTTCACCGTTAACCGTAATAACCATTCTAAATACTAGGTACTTACATAGAACGAGTAAATTTGAATGGTTTTGCATGATTTTGTTTTTTTTTATGTTATATTTTTTGAAGTGAAACTTCTATAAAAAGGGTATTAGTTATTAGACTATGAATTATTTTATAAAAGTTTATTTCTTTGTTGCAGCCACCAAAGTACTGGAATTGGGTCTTCCAGTTTTAAATGAATTTTGCTCAATCACAAATGTACAATTTCAATTGGGTCTTCCAGTTTTGAATGAATTGTGCTCAATCACATGTAAAATTGCACAAGCACAAAGTACAGCAAAATCATTAAATTGTCAGTAACATTGTCTTTGATATTATTGCAGTACTATTTTTTAGACTATGAATTATTTTATAAAAGTTTATTTCTTTGTTGCAGCCTCCAAAGTACTGGAATTGGGTTGTTGACTGGGTCTTCCAGTTTTGAATGAATGAATTATGCTCAATCACATGTAAAATTTCACTAGTACAAAGTACAGCAAATTCATTAAATTGTCAGTAACATTTTCTTTGATATTATTGCAGTACTATTTTTTAGACTATGAATTATTTTATAAAAGTTTATTTCTTTGTTGCAGCCTCCAAAGTACTGGAATTGGGTTGTTGACTGGGTCTTCCAGTTTTGAATGAATTGTGCTCAATCACATGTAAAAATGTCTCACAACAGATTTTTTTTTTTAATAAAATCGGTTTTATCTCGTCCCAAAAACAGAAAAAAAAACAAGCATTTTATTTAAAAAAAGTAAGCTGTAATCTGCATGTACTGTCATCGGGAGAAAAGTTTTTTGTGGATTGATAATTTTGTTTAAATTTCGCTAATAACTATACATTTTGGTGACATACTAAGTTTAGATTACCGCTTGCTTTTGATTTCCAAATAAAATAGAATATTTTTTAAAATTATGAAGTAACCCATTTTTTTTTTAATTTCATTTATCGATATATGTACGATAGTAAGGCACCTCACTATTAATTTGTTATTTCATGATAACATGTTGGTAGTACGCTTTTTCCTTTTCGTAAGGTGTAGCAAAGTCCATACAAAACCTTGACAACAGCTAGTTAGGGAGTGCCGACTCTGACTTATATGCTCTTTGCAAGATCCTAAAGTAATATCAGAAAAATTGCGTTGTCACTTTTGCACCGTAATTAATATTGTTTTGATATTCCTTTTTAACTTGTGGTACGGCCACAGCTGATGAGCCGACATGACATTTGTTTGTTTATACAAAATACTCTGTGGTTTGTTTTTTTGATTGATTGATTAATGATGTTTACCATTGCTTGAAGTTAGGTCCAAAACCATCGACTACACAGCCCAAAAAGACACCGCATGCAAGGCGAACATTGACATCCAAAAGATCAGTCTTATACGGCCGATAAAAAATACCGCGCGTCAAACCTGCAGTAGTACCGACCACTTCCTTGACCCGTGCACATCTCGTCTGTTTATTCTAAAAAACCATTACCACAAGCTCAAGTTAGACTGGTTATTTTCATTGTCGAAAGTCAATAGTGTTGTATCACTACTCAATAATTGATGATCGATAAACCTACATAGTAGTAACAACAACAGTTGAAACTAACTAGTAAAACTACTTATTGCCAACTAGCTTCCGTCCGCGGCTTCGCTCGCGTTGTACCTACATGGATATGAAGTAACCTATTTGCTATTCGCATTTATCATTATTATCGCTTTAGAATTAGTTCGCGTTCGCGTTCGCGTTCGCGTTCGCGTTCGCGTTCGCGTTCGCGTTCGCGTTCGCGTTCGCGTTCGCGTTCGCGTTCCCGTTCCCGATCCCGATCCCGATCCTGATCCCGATCCCGTTCCCGTTCCCGTACTATCAAACCTAATAAAGCTCAAATGGACTCTACGTTTTTTTAACTTTTGTATGGGAAAAAGAAAAGGGCTGTTTTTAGGTTTTCCCGGCAATTATTCGATTTTTTTTTTCACCTTTTAAACCTTCATAGACGTCCACGAATATTTAAAGACCAAGATAAAATAAATCCGTTCAGCCGTTCTCGAGTTTTAGCGAGACTAGCGAACAGCAATTGATATTTATACATTCACCATTTTAAACACGTGTTTAAAATGGTGAAGGAAAACATCGCATCGTGAGGAAACCAGTACCTAGTAAGTATTTTTATAAGCGGCGATGGGCTTGCAACCTGTCACGTATGGACTGCTAACTACTGCAAAATGTGGGTATGTGCCAAATATAATATTTGGACGTGCCTCTGACTGCTATCGACAACTCATGTCAACACTTACCCATCCCTAGTGAATCACGTCATTTTGAAATTAGAATGCTTTTTCCGGCTCCCCCCGTACCTCATACCTCACTGACTTGACAGAGTTGTTTGTTTGAAGTTTAATGTAACTTATATTATGAGAAACTAACCCTTAACTAGGACTGTGGTTTGAAGAAATGTAGCCATTAGGCGTCTATTAGGCTATGTAGTCGATGTCCAAAACCAACCACTAATCACAACGCCGAATCCACCCCCATGCGTTCTTAAATCGGAATCTTAAAAGGAATCTGGTAAAATAAAAATGTGTTGTTCCAGTTGCCATTATAATAAGTTTATTAAATAGAAGTGCGACATAGTTGATTTCTAGGGTTAGTGTAGCAGAAAGCATGATTTTCAGGCAACGGAATGGGATATCTAGTGCTGCCACCTAAATGAATTTTCAGAGTAGGTTTCAGTTTAAGATGTTCGTACTTCAATGGCACGAATGACGTAGCCTTTTCGGTCTGTATCTTTGTGGGGCTCTCGGTGTCTTTCAGTTTCAGTTCCTGAATTAGCTCTGAAGCGATTTGTGACTGCATCGGGTCGTCTGCATCGGTTAGCTCTTCGAAGGTGGTCTCTGAAAAAAAATATATTAAATTGTTGTTTAAAACTGTAACTCTACTTATAGAGATCGGCGGCTGATATGATGATGAATGGCCTCTCAGCTCAGATATTACGTATCTATGTTTTCTATGTTGTATGTTTTAGGTTCAATTTCCATCAAGGAAATATCATCCCATAAAGTTGTGTTGACCTCTGCTTTTATTTCGAAGGTCGTGGGTTCGAATCCCGGCGTGCATGAATGGATCTTCCTGTAAGAAAAAATTATAGTATGCGCGTCAAAAAACGGTGCTCAAAACCGTGATTAGGTACAGTCGTGAATTCGTGATCCTATTAATTTATATTGTGTCTTATCTGGGTATAACTATGTACCTACCTACCTTTAATACATTATGCCATCAAAAAACATAACTTGTAAAAAAAGCCAGCCGGCCAGAAGTTATTACGTAAAGGTTAGCTAATTACGTAATAACATAAGTCAGAAGGACCCTTAAAGTAGGGACTGAATAAATTAACCGACTTGGTATTACATGGATCTCACAACTTTTTACGGTAGAAGAACTGAGTTGCGTTGCGAGACTTGGCTTTTTTTACAAGTTATGTTTTTTGATGGCATCTCATTTATTTTTGTAGATACTTTTTAGGGTTCCGTACTTAAAGAGTAAAAATGAAATCCTGTTACTAATACTCCATTGTCCGTTCGTCCGTCTGTCCATCTGTACGTCTGTCCGTCTGTCTGTCTGTCGGTCTGTCGGTCTGTCGGTCTGTCGGTCTGTCGGTCTGTCTGTCTGTCTGTCTGTCCGTCTGTCTATCACAGGGCTGTATCTCATGAACCATGATAGCTAGACAGTTGAAATTTTCACAGATGATGTATTTCTGTTGTTGCTATAACAACAAATACTAAAAATAGAATAAAATAAATATTTAAGTGGAGCTCCCATACAACAAACGTGATTTATAGATAGTGGTACGGAACTCGACGTGCGCGAGTCCGACTCGCACTTGGCAGGTTTTTTTAGGATTTTCACACTAAACACTAATTGTGTTTCAAATTTGAAGCTTCTATGTCTGCTAGAAGTGCCTTAAACTTTTGATGATCGGTCAGTCAGTGAGTGAGTGAGTGAGTGAGTGACAAAATAGGAAACTTTGACTAGTTATAATTCTTAATCTACTGGTTCAAATTGAATGAAATTTGAAATATACCGTGTTTATATAGTGACTGCTTGGTTACTGAAAATTCAGGCTTCTAGTTTTATCCACAACGAAGTTATAGGGGGTCGAAAATGGCCTGAACTGCTTCGAGAAAAGAATGGTACAGCCGTGCCGCTTTATTGCTTGACTTGGCGGGGGCACTGCCGTGCCCCCAAACAATTACAACCGATATGGGATATGCACGAAATGAAGCGTTGCTTAGTTTAGGTTAGGTGGTGTTGTGTGTGCGTTGTGTGTGTTCGTGTTTTAGATGTGCGATATGGAAAGAGACTAGAAACTGAACCAGTCAGAAACCAGTCCCACCGTGAGAATCGAACCCGTACCTCTTGCGTCTCAGCCGGCCACTCATCCACCACACCAACGAAGACGACAACTAGTGTTTCGTTCTATCTAGAGTTTTAGGGTGAGTTTCCATCCACGCGGAGCTATGCGGAACGGATCAAACACAGCGCTCGACATTTTCAAACTCAAATATTTGAGCCTTGTCATTGGTCCGCCCCGCACTCCTTAACGCAGCTCCGCTTAGGTGGAAACTCACCCTAATAATCGTTCGACGTACTTTCATCAGGTAAATATGTGATAACTTCCGTTGATAATTCTTGCTCGGTGTTTGTGTTGGGAATTTCAGTGACAGTTTTCACCTCAGTGGTGGTGGTTTTTGAGTTAGGAGATGCCGTATCAGGTTCTGCAGCGACGATGTTTTCTTGTCGTCGAAAGGGAACTACAACATATTTAATTTTAATTATGTACCGTATGGGGCCTGCGCACTGTGGCGGAGAGAGGCGCAAAGGATTTAAAATTGATCGATTGAATTTAATTGATTACCTATATTTCAATGCTCGGTAATCTCGCAAAACTGCGCGAAGATGCTCCGAGCCCCGATGAAATATTAGGTACCGATTATTTCGATTAGATAACTATTCAATTCAATTGATCAATTTAAATTCCCTCCATCCGCCACTGTGCGCAAGGCAATATAGGCAAATATTTTTAGGACGTTTTTATATTTATTTTACGCACAGCGTAGCGGGCATGGGTCAGCTAGTATCACTACATAGTATATAGCAAAGTCGCTTTCCGCTTCCCGCGTATGTATGTTTGCTTATATCTTTAAAACTACACAACGGATTTTGATGCGGTTTTTTTTAATAAATAGAGTGATTCAAGAGGAAGGTTTATATGTATAATACATGCATAATATAGTAGAGAAACACTGATAATTTTAGAGGTTTCTAATGTGATGTCGTAAATAAACACATTTTTTTTTCTACAATAAAGTCCGCGATGGTATTAGAAATGTCTTACGCACAGCGAAGCGGGCACGGGTCAGCTAGTTATACATATAAACCTTCCTCTTGAATCATCAAAATCCGTTTTGTAGTTTTAAAGATATAAGCAAACATACATACATACATACGCGGGAAGCGGAAAGCGACTTTGCTTTATACTATGTAGTGATATAGATTGCGCTTACCATATGGTTGAAAGCCACCATTTTGTGTTGGTAACTGTAAGAAAGGTTGCGGTGTAACACCTGCCATGCGTCTCCCAGACCCTGGCACGTTCATTCGGATAGGAGCACCCACAGGAACTGAAGCAATCGCAGCTGGTTGCTGATTCGTACTGATCCCTGCACTGGTCTCTACACTGCTGCTGGTAATCGAAGATATACTTGCTGCAATCAAAATAACGTCCAAGGAAGTATTGTAACACAATGAAATTGCAACTAATTTAAATCATTTATTTTATCACTTGTATTTTTTCTTTATTTTTTATTTATTTTTTCACTTTGATTCAGGAAACCCGATTATTGTCGATTTTCATCAAAATGAAATTTTAGGGGGAAAAAAGTAGTCTATGTGAAATTTTATTACAGTCGGGGCAGCGGTTTGGCTTTGACAACGTCACACAGACAGACAGTCTCGCATTTATAATATTAATATACTCGTAGATGTCGCATACTCCTGGTATGCGACATATTGTATTTGTGCCTCGCGTTTCATAAATGTCACTATTATAATTAATTAAAAAAGATATTATTTTAATTAGTAGCATTTTCCGGATAGTTACAATAAACTTATCAAGCTTTAGACTAGAGGTACCCAAACTAGTTTTCCCCAATTTAGTTTTGTTTCGTAGACCGTTTGCCATGTTTTTCGGTTTTCGGTAGAACCCCTAACCAACTGAGCTTCCTCCCTAGGTAAACTAATATATTAACTGCAAGTTTTTGATTTGAAACATCTATAGCGTCGGGTTCGGACCGGCTGTGTCGCGCTCTTTTGTACTAAAATAATTTACATAATAATTAAAATAATTTCGATGTTTCACATCTGTCAGGCGTCCCCCGACGGCATTAATTTCTTTATAAGTGTAGGTATTGCGACAACAAAGCGTATGCCTACAAGCTACAAATGAAACCATTCTTGGAAAGCCAAATGAAATACACTGTCGTAGACCTTCCCGAATTAGGGTTCCGACTCGCACTTGTGCGGATTTTTTATATCGTTGCCGTGGACCCCTTGTCGTCAACGTAGGGGTCGATATAAACCACTTTGAGAAGCTTTAGACAAATCAAAAACCATGGTTCCCATCAGTGAAATAATCGGAATTATCCTTTGAGGTAATAATGCAGTAACTTACTTAAAGTCTTCTCATCGGCAGAGGCGCATGTTGGTTCCTCTGCAAGTGTGGTCCCTTTCTTTCGTAGTTGATAGTTTTCCCTCAGGGCCTTGACATACTCTATAACATAACAAAACATCTTATATTTTGTGTCAACGTGTTCTGTCTGGTTATCACTACATAGTATAAAGCAAAGTCGCTTTCCGCTTCCCGCGTCTGTATGTATGTATGTATGTATGTTTGCTTATATCTTTAAAACTACACAATGGATTTTGATGCGGTTTTTTTTAATAGATAGAGTGATTCAGGAGGAAGGTTTATATGTATTAAACCCGTGCAAAGCCGGGGCGGGTCGCTAGTATTATTATATAATCATTATGTTTGTATTCTATCAGTTATCTAGTCTAGTTCCCATAGTACAAGCGATACTTAGTTTGGGGCTAGATAGTGCTGTCAGGTGCTGTATAATGTCCACCAATATATATTTATTTATTTAGTATGGCCTGTTCAGAGACACGCCTTTTTCTGTTTTTGAAGTGTAGGTTCCGAGGGTAGATATATGTTTTTGAAAACGAAAACGAAGGCAGATTAAATTTAGCTACCCTACTAGACAGGTATTTACCTAAGTATAAGTACTGCAAAATGTGGGCATTGTACCAAATATAATATTTGGACGTGCTTCTTACTACCCCCTTTAGAAATCTTTGAAGATCTAAGCGCCGCGTGTACGTGTGTATTACATGTCATTTGTTTTCATATTTTATTATCTTCACTTCACATTAAAGGAAAAAAATATATTTTTGTTTTTTTGTATGTTTGTGAT
Source organism: Hydriomena furcata (assembly GCA_912999785.1). Lineage (NCBI taxonomy): Eukaryota > Metazoa > Arthropoda > Insecta > Lepidoptera > Geometridae > Hydriomena > Hydriomena furcata. Next base: position 12,550,449 of record OU538821.1, read on the forward strand.
GGATAAAATAAAAAACTACTGTACAATTTTACATGTTATTTCACAAATATCAAAAACTACAATACACTCGTGCGACCGAAGGCGGGGCAGCTAGTAAATACTTATATCAAATTATTAGTATAAATAAGTTTTCTACTGAAAAATATTTTTCTATGACAAGCTTTTGTGAAATCATTCAAACCATCGAGCACCTGTCCCTGTGTGTCAATAATATAACATTGTCATTGGAACTTGACAAGAATACAATGTTTTTACTCAATCAGAGTATTTACTAAGGAGTTCCGTTGTCTGTTGAACAGTTTCTGACTCCATCATCAGATCAGCTCGCTGCCACCAAAGTTACATAAGTATGTAAAATTTCAGCTCAATCGGTTGGGGATAATTGCTTCAAAATTGAGTTCCAAGATTCCACCTTAACATACATGAAATGTATGTATGTTACATAATACATACATTGCTTGTAAAATAAGTAATAATATATAAAAATTGAGGATATTTTTTAACAAGATTGGTATGTATAAGATCAAAGGCGGTTTTACTTGTACTCGGTACTTAAATACTTAGTTCAAATGAAATGATTGGAACGTTTTGCAAAAGGCAGATGTGTCGTGGGTACCTACAGTATATCGCGTGTAACCAGGGGTGTGCTGAGAGCGAGGGGTTCGACAATTACAACATATAATCCCTTTAGTGATGTGCACAATCCAAAACTGAGAATTATTTAGGTTTAAAGAACTTATTCTCATAACACACGGTTCACATAAAATGAGATACTTGAAACAAATTAATCTATGTTTCACAATGTATAAACTAGCCTCTGGTACCTAAAATTGAATTATATCTAAATAATAAGTAATATTTTAAATACTAAACATGATTTACCATACTAAATAAAAAATATTATAAATAATAGGATCACGATTGTAATCCCCAATCACGGTAGACATACTCTCAGATCTCAAGGATCTCAATCACGTCCAAATATTACATTTGGCACATTACAAACACTACATGCCCACATTTTGCTGTAGTTAGCATTCCATACGTGACAGGTTGCAAGCAAGTATAAGACTACTAACTGGTTTACTATAACGGTGCTATTAATAAAAATTTACTTATCCAAAGATCATCTGAGGTTACACCAAGACTTGTTAATACCAGCTTAATGTAAGCAACTCCATGTCTAATCCTTGTTTATTAATATTGAATTCGACTAGTCCAAACGTAAGCGTTGGACTAAATTTAATCCTGCGCTAGTCTACGTTTATTAATGAGACGGTAAATGTTTTTCTTACCGTATTTTGCACAAGATACTGCACAAACAAAATTATACATTTTTCAAATATCAAATTTAATGATTCCTCGCAGGATTCGAACCTACGACAAACGGATTAAAAGTCGATGTAGGATTAAAAACTGTGCTTCTACTAGTTAAAAATCAGGTAGCATTAATGTCCTTTCAATACAATGTAAGGACAAAATCGACTACAAATCAAGTACATAAACCTAGTACTTATACTTATACCTAAGTAGGGTCATAAACCAGGTTATGGTGCCTACCCCGGCTTTGGTCATTTTCAATTTTGGCAGTCAATAACTAAGCATAGCACTAACAAGCTTGTTTAAAATCTAAAGTTAATACAATTCTTTGTCTATGCCTATGGTCCGTTTTGATTAGTGACAGTTGTGATGTGTACCTACTCTAGATTGTTTTGACCACAACCAAATATTTATCGTTTTGTCTATTTAAATATGAATAAATAATAAATAAATATCGCCTCTTACAAAACTTTTACCTAAGAGATAGATAAATACTCTATTCTATGTTGTTTAAAAATGACATAATTCATTATTGTTGTTTAAACGTATTTTTTAATATTTTTTTTAAATATAAACGGTACACAACCAGCGCTCTCACCCTACTTTATTTGTAGTCGATTTTGTCCTCGACTTTTGTCGACCCACCTTTAAAAACATAATATTATACCTACGGACAGCAACAGCAAGCACATCACTATCAACAAGACTGTTAATATTCTCAGGCCGCGCCGCCGTGTGCCATTGAGAATATTTGAAATATAAAAGAATTAATAAACATAGGTACGGAGAACTGTAGTCGATCGATGTGATTTATGCTTCCCCAGGGTATAAAGCTATAAGTACCTACCTACTTTTTTGATACTTTAGGTTACATTATTGCGATTTTAGTAGATTTAATTTATAAATACAAATTCAAATTCAAATCTCTTTATTGCAGACAACTAGGCCCATAAAATTTCACAAATATAACGAAAATCGGTATTATCTCAGGGTCTGTCTCTTTAAAAAGCTTGATGATGTCTTCTAGGTCTTTTACAATTTTACCATCGCCCTTTTTGCGTGATATTTTGCGCTTAGATGTAGACACAGATTCAAATAAAAGAATCTTGGCAGTATCACAACATCTTCTGGCGTAAATGCTGTCTTGCATATTCTCACTAGACTCTTATTGTCCATCACTTCTATTTTGTTTTGAACAAAAGCAAGAAGCTCACTTATCACAATATTGCATGTATTACATTTCACAACGTCTATAGGCATTTTGAATGCTTCAATTCGGCGGTAACACCGACACGCGCGCTCACTTTTTAGTGATAAGGTAAGATTAATTAAATAATTTTCGAATTACGTACGGGTACTTAATTCGAAAATTATTTGTTTAATGTTTTGCTTGTTTATTTCTGGTGTACAATAAAGTATTATCTATCTATCTATCTATTGTTATTTTTTATTTTTTTTTGTAATATTAGTAGGTATCCTACTAAAATATATAATAGGGTCGGTGTGTATAGGTAGGTAGGGTGTATGATCTGTGCAGATGATTTGCAGAGATCCTACTCTTTGTTACGTATTTGTAAACACTTAAGCTGACCGAACCGAAACTGGGAGATGTCTGAAAATTCTGCCTGTAATCGAAGTGTGAAATGTACCTACCCTAGTTGTAATTATTACAAAACTAGCGACCCGCCCCGGCTTCGCACGGGTTTAATACATATAAACCTTCCTCCTGAATCACTCTATCTATTAAAAAAAACCGCATCAAAATCCGTTGTGTAGTTTTAAAGATATAAGCAAACATACATACAGACATACAGACGCGGGAAGCGGAAAGCGACTTTGCTTTATACTATGTAGTGATAAGTATTTTTTTAGGACCTGTCACGTGTGGAATGCTAACTACTTATAAATATAGGCATAACGCATAAGTGGCAAAATTCATGTTGGGATGTGCCTTTGACTTCTTGTGTCTTTACATTACTGCTACTATGTTATTTATCAAGTATCAAGAGAGAGTCTTTCATCGCTTTCATCATGAAACTCCTATTGAAAAGAGTAATGTAGTTCATTTACCGATTTGATTAACAGAGTGCTACTGAGAACCTACCACTTAGCTAGTTAGTTGGAATATTTAACATTCATCAACCTATTTCATTAGACTACCTCCTGGAACTCTGATTTAATCCAAACTTGATTTTCAATATCATATTCTGTTATTGAAGTAAGAATACCTACTAGTTTCAATCTCAAAAAGGTTTAGAGTAAAAAATATTATTTCAATACAAGATTTGTAAAATCATTAAAACCATCGAGCACCAGCGCGCTATCACCTGTCACATCATATAACATTGTCATCGGAACTTTACAAGTAGGTATGCAAAGTTGTGAGAATCTGTTGAACAGCCTGACTCCATCTTCAGATCAGCACGCTGTCACCATATTATTGTATTGTCACCAAAACTAAAGGTGTATGCAAAATGACGTACAATGATCGAAAGTAACAAAAATTTGAAAGTCACATACAAACTGTGCAAGTTAATATAAAGCTTGCAAAACATTTTTGCTTGAGTAGGTACTTACCGTTTTTCAGCAAGTCAACCAAAACAAGGGCTTGTTTCAGTTTTTCATCTTCATCAGATTCCTCACTTACATCGTTGCCATTTATCTCTGATCCCGAACATTGCATTACGCTTCTCATTGTACACATAATCACAAAATATATTGCACATTTCCTATGCAAAGTCATAACTGGATCATATTACCTATGTACACACAAAGGCAATAATAGTGTTATCGCAAACACTGCAATATTGTTCTGTTTTATGAAGATCGATTTGCATATTGATGGATGTATAAGTATTACTTGTAGTTGTATCGTACGATACCCTTGTCGCTTGCCGAGATTAAAAACAAAATGTAGTGCAGTGAAATGTATATAATATGGCAACATAATTAAAAAAAAATAATAATGAATATTAACAATTTGTCTGAGCAAGATATTAACGCAAGACCCTGCAATTAGTTTGCTAACTGTTATTATCCCTATACTCATATAAATTTACCCCGTAGAAAATTATGCATTGAATGGGAGGCGACTTCACTACATAGTATAAAGCAAAGTCGCTTTCCGCTTCCCGCGTCTGTATGTAATATGTAATATGTATGTATGTATGTTTGCTTATATCTTTAAAACTACACAACGGATTTTGATACGGTTTTTTTTTATAAATAGAGTGATTCAAGAGGAAGGTTTATATGTATAATACATTCATAATATAGTAGAGAAACACTGATAATTTTAGAGGTTTCTAATGTGATGTCGTAAATAAACACATTTTTTTGCGCTTACATTGCAAATGCTGGCTGAACCCCACGAGATATATCAAAATAATGTACTACAGTATTGTATACCTTAAAAACGTCTACAAAAAAGTCCACGATGGTATTAGAAATGTCTTACGCACAGCGAAGCGGGCACGGGTCAGCTAGTTTTAAATAAAATGAAATGATTTAAATTAATGAAATTTTTTGCAAATTTTACTCTATTTCAAATTTTAAAATGGCAATAGATAAACAAATAGCAAACGTCTAACCTTTCAAAATCGAAACTCAAATTCTTCATTATATTTAACACTAGCTGACTCGTGCACACTTCGCTGTGCGTAAGACATTTCTAATACCATCGTTGACTTTTTTGTAGACGTTTTTAAGGTGTACAATACTGTAGTACATTATTTTGATATATCTCGTGGGGTTCAGCCAGCATTTGCAATGTAAGCGCAAAAAAATGTGTTTATTTACGACATCACATTAGAAACCTCTAAAATTATCAGTGTTTCTCTACTATATTATGCATGTATTATACATATAAACCTTCCTCCTGAATCACTCTATCTATTAAAAAAACCGCATCAAAATCCGTTGTGTAGTTTTAAAGATATAAGCAAACATACATACATACATATTACATACAGACGCGGGAAGCGGAAAGCGACTTTGCTTTATACTATGTAGTGACTAGCGACCCGCCCCGGCTTCGCACGGGTAGCATGTTATTATACATATAAACCTTCCTCCTGAATCACTCTATCTATTAAAAAAACCGCATCAAAATCCGTTGTGTAGTTTTAAAGATATAAGCAAACATACATACATACATACATACAGACGCGGGAAGCGGAAAGCGACTTTGCTTTATACTATGTAGTGAAATAAAACTTAAATAATACATAACACTCTGTTTTGTTTAGAATTTTTGTTAACTCCTTTTTTTATTTTAATAGTATAATCTAACATTATTTAATATAACTGACCATGCTTTGTCTCTCAGGCGGTTATTAGTATTATGAAAGTAACTCTGTCTGTCTGTCTGTCTGCGACATTATCACGGCCAAACCGCTAGGCCGATTGTGATGAAATTTCATCCAGAGATAGTTTAGTCATAGGACGGACATAGGCTACTTTTTCCCCCAAAATTGATTTTTGATTTTTAGGCATTTCAATGTTTTACGATGAAGCATTGGGCATTATCAATTTTGGCAGTCAATAACTAAGCATAGCAAACAAACATGTTGAAAATCTATACTTAGTTAATACATTTCTTTGTCTATGGGGTCCGTTTCGATTATAGTGATGTTGTGATGCGTTATACCTCTACATTAGATTGACCATAACTAATGATTTCCCGTTTTGTCTATAAAATATGAATAATTAAAATAAATGAATATCGCCTGTTACAAAACCTTTGCTTAATCTAGGAGATAGATAAATTATACTCTATTCTATGTTGAATAAAAATCGTCGTTTTAATATTTTTTTCAACATAAACCGTTTATTTGAAAATTAAAATGTTGTAAAGTGCCCACCAGCCAGCGCTCTCACCCTACCTACTGAATGATTCTAATAGTTATTAAATAAATAACGTTTGCTTTAGGACACTAACTTCTTTATTATAAAACTTTCTAAACCAAAATTATAAATTCCTACCTATTTATCATTTTCTTTGAAATATTCTAAAGAAATTGTTACCTTTTTTATAAATAACTAACTGTCCCGACAGGCGTTGTCCTGTCAAATTCATATAATATTGAATACAACAAAATGTCACCGTAATAACATAATTTTCTAAAAATTATAATTTAATATGTCGTCTATATTCTAATAGGCCTTACTGCTAAAGTATTGAAAATTTAATCATGGAGCGAATTTACAGGTGACCAAAAGCTGGGACGTACACATAATTACTAATGCATTTTCACAATACAGTATGTTTCAAAATAAATGATTTTGATTGAAAACGCAATAATCTATACTTCTATATTTATTTATATTAAAAATGGAAAAGTAACTCTGTCTGTCTGTCTGTGACTTTATCACGCCCAAACCACTGAACTATAATATTTCGTATAGAGATAGTTTAGAGTCTTTGGTCGGTCATAGGCTACTTTTTTCCTCAAACATTTATTTTGATTATCAGGAATTTCAATGTTTTACGATAAAGACCTCAAAAATAGTTTTAAATATGAGTGAAACATGTGAGAAACATAAGTGCAACATGTGTTTACATGACAGATTTAATTAATTTACGTTTAGGTATGTCTCACTTAGCATCAACTCAACATAATTAAACCGGCTGGCTTATTTTGTAAAAACTATGTTTATCATGTTGTGGCTTTCAATGCAGTTTAGCTATCTAGGGCAATAGACCTTGTTGCGGTGCCTACCCCGGCTTTGGGCATTTTAAAATTTGACAGTCAATAAGTAAGCATAGCAAACAAACTTGTTTGATTCTTTGTCTATAGTCAATTTTCTATAGTGACAGTTGCCCACAACCAATAATTTCCCGTTTTGTCTATTTAAAATTTGAATTACTAGCAGTCCCGCGACATACGTTGTCCTGTTCAAATTTCGATAAATGCATAGAGTAACGCACGTTGCTATGACGATTGATGGCTACACGGATGTCAGATTTTTTGCACACCAGCGCCTTCTATACCAAAATCATCCCTTATGCATGTTTTATCATTTTGGGGATGTTTTCCGTATTATAAAGTAATATTTTTTATTCGGGCAGTATATCTACATCTACAGCAAATTTCATCTTAATCCGTTTTGTCTATTAAGCCTGATTGGGGCACAAACATACAAACAAACTCACAAATTTTCGCATTTATAATATTATTAGGATTAGGATTAATAAATAAATATTGCCTGTCACAAAACCTTTGCTTAACCTAAGAGATAGATTCTTACTCTATTCTATGTTGTTTAAAAATCATTGTCGTTTTGATATTTTTTTTTCAATAAAAACCGTTTATTTGAAAATTAACATGTTGTTAAAGTGCCCACAGCCAGGTCTCTTGCCCTATACCTACATAGTTAGATTATAGAACTAGATTACTACTATAAAAGCTATGTAGGTATAGTTACCTAAACTGCATTGAAAGCCATAACATGATAAACATAGTTTTTACGAAATAAGCCTGCTTGTGTGTGTTTGAAACTACATTCACAGCAGTTTCACAAGACGGACTTAGGTATAAGTACATAATAAATAAAATGAATGTAAAGCCACGAATACACTTGGGAACAACATTTCGCTCAACAACTACGTGAATGTTTCGGGGACAATGTTTTAGAACTTTTTACAAGCAATGTTGGAGCAAGCAACATGTCTCGCGTCACTTCAAATGTTGCGGTAAACTGTGTAACGTTACAGCGTCATGTAGATTGAGTGTTGTTGAATGTTGCGGGTTGCGGGACAAAACATCCTCTAGTTCTAGTGTATCCGTATCATAAAATTCTAAGCCGATAAAGTTTATTCGTCACCATACCTAAGAGCTTATACAAACATAGGTAGATAAAATATATATGAAAAGCATGAATGCTGGAAGTTTTATAGCGCGCTCGAAACAGTTCTATAGAAACCTAACTCTACCGTTGCATAGACTGCATAGATAGGAGCTGGCTAGTCCGGCAAAAGTGGACGTTTGGTTACACAAGTTAGGCAACAGAGTTTTCTGTAAAGTAAGGTACACCTGAAAATGCGGCGAAATGGTTCCAGTAAAGGATGGTACGGCAGTGTTTGCTTCGCGCTCGACTTGGCGGGGGCACTGCCGTGCCCCCAAATACAGACTAGCTAGCCGTAACTAACTGTAACCGTGATACAGTAACGATTTTAGTGTGTACGCATGACAGACCGGCAGGTTTATATCGTAAAAATCGATATTCACCCACTGATTGTCATTGCTAGAGCTATGAACATCAGTCGAATTTAGAGAATACCTATTTCATTGTAACTATCATAGAACCATGTAATCTATTCTCATAGCTCTGTCAATGAAAATAAGTCGGGTTTGTTACTGTTTCTGTTTTTTTTATATTTTTTATTTATTTATTTGGAACCAACAACAATAAAACATTAAAGTAAGAAAACGATGATATTTGCAGAAGTATAAATACTGTATCGCAGACATTGACGCCCTCCACCGAGGGTAGGGTGCCCTCCACAGCACTGTTCCAATTTTAACCATAAACATAAAAAGTAAAATATTACTTTATAAAGAATGTGTTTTGTGTTTGTGTGTGTGTGCGTGTGTGTGGTGTGTGTATGTGTGAGTATGTGTGTATGTGTGTGTGTGTGTGTGTAAATAGTTACGGCTCTCTAGTGAGTAGGTACCCAGCAACATTTAACAAGGTAAACTTGTAAGCCGAGTGGTATCTGCAAAATAGTGATAGTCAAAACTCGTCTAAAGGTTTTCTGCGGGGGCATCCATCCAGAAGTTGCTGATGCCATTGAACGGTGACTGAAGCTCCGCTACCTCCAATGTGTTCTCGTCTGAATTCTGAAAAGTTTCAGTTTTCAGTTTTAGTCTGTCTGTAGCGTCTGTAGGACTTTCATGTTAATTAAATTCTACAAAGTTCATAGCTGCTTTGTAAGGTCACTCGCTACACTAATTACGTTCTCTGATGAAAGACCCGCTTCAAAAAGTTACATTACGTTCATTGTTGGTAACTTGTCTAGTACAGAGTGAAGTAGGTACCTACCTACGAGTATGTCGGTAAGAACACTGCACCTCTATTTTTCATGATACCTACCTATCTATTCCATTTCTGTAAAGATAAACTAAATTTAATAATGAAATAGGATCGCGATTGTAATCTTTGAGTAAGTACGAGACATACTCATACTCACTTAAATCCAGGCGCTCAGATCCTTTCTAATTTCTTAAGGAATGTCCCAGTAGGTACGTCCAAACCAAACATTATATTCAGCATAATGTCATGTCCATATTTTGCAGTACCTCTTTATAACAAACTTAAGAGGAAACGGGTTTATACTATTTTTATACGTAATCCCTACGTATAGAAATAGTTTTCTACCCGTTTAACGTCACGAGCTCGACAATAGAATCAAGAAATTCTTCGTCCCTGTTTGTTGAAAAATGCGACCATTTTCTGGTAAGTTCGTTGGGGAAGTCTAATCCTATCAACAAGTCGCCCCTAGTGCGCCCGACGACGACGACGGGGCGATCCCAACTAAGTTATCTCGGAAGCTGTGTGGTGTAACACCCTACCAAGCTAGTCGCAATTCAATCATAAACTAAAAAGTTTCATTAAAAACTCCTTTCTAAAGAATGAACGGACGATGCAATTATTTCTAAAAGAAAATCGACGAAAATGTTTTGACCAATCCAAAAGTTAAGAGACGATATTAGTTTTTAAAGTTTTATGAAGGAACGATTAGTCCTACATAAATAAAAATTAAACGGGATCAAATTCGGAATATTCTCTACACAATAGAAATAAAAACATCAAAACCGGATCGCCAGGTAAGAAGATATACGCGATAAAAAGCAACAAAAAAATATATTGCGTGTCGAATTGATAAGCTTCTTTTTTCGTCGAGTTGTTATATTAATCTTTGCTTTGTCGAAAACTAAGTCGGAAGACCTACAAAATATTATTTTTGGATATTGAGGGGTTACTTATTATTAAATAGGGCTGTTTTGTGGCTTCCTAAAATATTAATTAATTTAGAATGATTTTATAAGCAGCTTATAAAGTTCTATGAAATACCGATATAGAAAATGATTCTGATCACGATTTCTAAAGCAATTTTAACATGAAATAAATATCAAATAGAAATATTATGTTATTACGTTTGATACCAAATCAACCATTGTATATTTAATTTAAATGTATAATTACATAATTGTATTTTGATAGAATGTTTGTTTGGAATGGATAAACTAAAAAATATTATAATTTTAATTTATGGATATTATTTAAATTAAGGACAACATTATCAGCGAGCAACATTATGACGAATTTTATTAAAAAAAAATATGAGAGTATTTATTGTAAAAATGTAACCTATATAGTTTCTTATATTTAGGCCTAACAGTTGGCTAAACAGTTTAGGCCTCAGTTGGTAGTGGCTTTGCCTTCTATGCAGGTTGTGAATTCAATCCCCACGCAGGATAAATATGTGTGTGATGAACTTAGATGTTTGTTCTGTGTCTAGGTGTATAGGTAATAATTTACATAAAATAAAACCGGCCAAGTGCGAGTCGGACTCGGGCACGAAGGGTTCCATGCCATCTATAAAAACGGATAGATGGTATGGAGCCCCACTTAAATATTTATTTTTTGTTTTTATTTGTTGTTATAGCGGCATCAGAAATACATAATTTGTGAAAACTTCAAGCGGTTTGTCTAGCTATCACGGTTTATGAGATATAGCCTTGTGACAGACAGACAGATGTACAGACGGTCAGCGGGGTCTTAGTAACAGGGTCCCGTTTTTACCCTTTGGGTACGCAACCCTAAAAAAGTAGTAACTACTAGTAGTAGGTGATTAACTACTTGTTTAGAGCTAGGGTTAAAAATAATAAAAACTTTACTTACCTTTATAGTTTTTCGCGGAATCAGTCCATTCTTCCTGAAAGCAACGAGGGTGACTAGTTTGGGACGCCGCTCGAAGGGCTCGAAATAACCCTATTGAAACAATAGGTATATCGTAAATTAGGTAATGTTTATACTTACCTAGTAGATACCTAACCTAATTCATAATAAGTATAGTTTTCATTAAAACAAGCTAACCCGGACCAAGCGAACTTCGCATTAGAATTAACAAATGTTGTGTTAAGTGCCCGTTCCCGTTCCTATTAAAAAGTATCCTAGTCCGTCTCCTGGTTCTAAGATACTTCCCCACCAATTTTCAGCCAAATCGATTCAGCCGTTCTTGAGTTGTAAATAGTGTAACTAACACGACTTTATTTTATATATATAGATTAGAAATAATCGGAATGTGTTAAATATTATAAACAGTCTGCCCGTGATCATGGCTATTGTAAAGCCGGGGTCCCACGGCGCGTAAAGCGACGGGCCGCGCCGGATGACGCTCCGCCTGTGTGCATCCGGCATTAAAGGTAATTACGTGATAAACACCCGTGTAAAAATCTATAGTTATGACTACTAATCACGATAGTTTGAAAAATAATATCTATACATATAATAAAACTGTAGAAGAGTTCAATTCTGTACATTGAATGAAAACTAAAAAAAATACTCCTAGAGGCCTTTAGACAAGTAACACAAGCAAAAAAAAACATTTTGAAATTTTTGTCTGTCTGTCTGTCTGTTGTCTGGCTTTCACGCAAAAACTACTGGACGGATTGTAATGAAACTTTTTTTGTTATATACTTATTAGTCCTCGGCAACATATAGGCTACAATTTATTTTGAAGAGTGGAATACCAGATGTGAAACTATCTGTCGACCAGCGAAGCGGGCACGGGTCAGCTAGTTATAAATACGAAAGTAACTCAGTCTGTCTGTCTGTGACATTATCACGGACAAACCTGTGCTGTGTGTTAATATAGAGATAGTTTGAAGTCTTGGGACGGAAATACTTAGGCTACTTTTTCCCAAAATGTTCTTTTGATTTTCAGGAATATCAATGTTTTACGATAAAGTAAAAAATCGATTTCCTAATTCAATGCCGACGAAGCCGCGTGTATAAGCTAGTTAAGAAATAAACGTATAACTAGGTACATACGACCCTAGTTAAAACCAAATTCTTTCATTTTGTATGACTGTTTTTGTATTAGTGCAAAAATATAAATTATACTAGCTGCTCGGCCCGGCTTCACACGAGTGGTACCTATATAAAAAGTAGCCTATGTGTTATTCTGATGTATAAGCTATATTACTGTAAAGTTTCATTTTAATCCATTCAGTAGTTTTTGCGTGAAAGAGTAACAAACACACACAATCACTCACAAACTTTCGCACTTATAATATTAGTAGGATTTTTAAGTCCTATGACAAAGGAAATTGCTGATCATATATGAGGGAATAATAGCCATTAGGAATTGAACCCAAAGAGTTCAGCAATATTAACTTCAGGCATCGAGATTTTGGAAATGGTCCAAAATATGAAGTATACAAATTTCTTTTTTTTAAATAAAAAATATTAAAAACTAGCCGACCCGTGACAGACGTTCTCCTGTCAAATTCTAATAATCGCATAGGAAAAGGAAATATCAGGAAACCTCCATTTTTAAATTACGATTATTGCGTATGCGTATCATTAATTAGTCAAAACTGCGTTGCTATAAAGACTAAATGTTTTTAGTCTGTGATGTCAGATTTGTTGCACACCAGCGCCATCTAAACCAAAATCATCCTTTTTGCGTTTTTTATCATTCAGGGGTTGTTTTTCTGATTATACGTCCCCCCTTTATTTATTCTGATTTTTTATCTACATACTACAGCAAATTTCATCTTAATCCGTTTTGTCGTTTATTTTTGATTAGGGAACAAACATAGCAGCCTTATCACAAACTTTCGCATTTATAATATTACAAGCTGTATCGCTTCGTATCGCTTTAGAATTAACAAATGTTGTCTTAAGTTCCCGTTCCCGTTCCCGTTCCCGTTCCCGTTCCCGTTCCCGTTCCCGTTCCCGTTCCCGTTCGTTCAGTTTTTGTAGCGCACACGAAGAAAGCAAAATTTTCGGCAATTTTTTACACCTTGCTTCAAACTATCGTCATTCTTAGAAAGAATTTATTACTTTTTCAAAATAAAAAATAGCTTGGTAATGGTGAAAGAATTTTTGAAATCGGTTCAGTAGTTTTTGAGTTTATCCATTACAAACATACAAAAAAACAAAAAAACAATAAATCAAAACTTTTCTCTTTATAATATTAATATTATTAGTATATTAGTATAGATTAGGATTAGTATCACGACCGTATTCCCAAGTACAGTAGAGATCCTCTCAGATCTCTAGGCACTTAAATCCTAGACGATGACTAAAAGGGTTAGTCAGATATACGTCTAAACACTACATTTAGTAGAACATTTTGCTGTAGTTAGCATTCTACACGTGACAAGCTGACAAGCCCGTCGCCGCTTAATTTTCATCATCCAAATTTGATTTATGGTTATTTTCGATGATTTGTTATGAACATCCAGTATTAGTTTAGGGCTGTGGTTTTAATACACCCTTTAATTGTAATATATCACGGGTATATTACAATTGGTAACCGCTGCTAGTATCCTGGTTGTCCTACTAAGGATGAATAGTATAATGTAGTAATTATGAGTTAATTATGCATGAACGAAGGGGTTGGAAGTTAATTGAAAGACCGCATTGAATGATAATATCTATATTGCAAGTTCCATGGTGCAACCGAGAAATATTCCACCTCGGACCATAACGCGCTGGCGATAGAGTTCAAATTGCTTTAACAACGATGCGGTGAGCAAGTTTGAATAGGGTGTGAAAGCTAATTGAATAAAGGTATTGGTCGATAGGGCAGCTACATAGGACCTAGATATTTTTATGCGTCGTACGTAGGGGAGCCGTGATCGAAGCTAATCGACCGAGATGAATATTTAACGCTTTATGATGCGCATTATGAAAGGACACTGGGCGTGTGATGTTAGCATCCTACTCTCAGAAATACGTAGGTTATTTATCTCTATACGTTGTCCTGACAAATTTTAATAATAATCCCACAAAAAAAAGCACTTTCATTTTTTTCCGAACTTTACGCTGATTTTACCGATACTATTTGTGAATGAAAGCAAAAATATTAATATCGCTAATAAAAATGCGGGTTGGTGGTAGAAGGGTGCAAATTACAGGTAAGTATATGTATTTTTAGTGCCAAATAATAAAAGAAATAAAATATTTTTTTTGGTCTAAAAATAAAAAAATAAGAAATGGTGTGAGCCACCCTTATTACATAGGGGTATTAGAAAAAATTACGACCTACGGAATATACACAAAAATCATACAAATCAATTAAGCCGTTTCGGAGGAGATGGTTACAAACACTGTGACACGAAAATGTTATATATTGGATTATTATAAAATGAAATAGGATAACGACTGTAATCGCCATGGATGGTAAACATGGGTTATTCGCATTTCGTACACTCGACCTTTTAAAACGACATAAAAAATTAACAAGTAAGTAAACATTCTCTCAGATCTCTATGCGCTCAGATTTTTGAAGTTGTATAAAGTTAGTCGGAGGCACGTTAAACATTAGGTACATTTGGCACATGCCCACATTTTGCAGTAGTTACTCTACTTAGGTACAGACTGAGTTAATTTCGAATTTATAATCCTACTAATATTATAAATGCGAAAGTTTGTGAGTGAGTGGGTGTGTGTGTGTTTGTTACTCTTTCACGCACAAACTACTGAACAGATTCAAATGAAACTTTACAGTAACACATAGGCTACTTTTTATCCAGGTACCACCCGTGCGAAGCCGGGGCGAGCAGCTAGTAAGAGTATAGATGTTAACATAAGGGTTAGATCAGTTGGTGAATTTACTAAAATATATACTGCTGACCTTGCTAAAATATGGATCATATCCATAGGCAGTCTTGGTCAGCTTAGTGACAGAATGCGGTGCCCTGAAGTCCACGAGTCTCGAGTCGTGCTTGCTTCCGCTTCCTGCTTGCGATTTCTGAAACCAAGCGGCATTGGCTTTTGAATCATTATCTTTAAGGGGCTGCCAGTCGACTATTGCTCTTTTTCGGAACGAAAAAAGTAATACTTCTGAACAAGCCACATCTCCTATTTTTATAAGTATATTACTTCAGGTTCCTATCTAGATTTCTATTAAGCTGAAAACATAATAGCAGAAACTTTTCACGATAAAAATATTATTTCTAATGATATATTTTAGAATTTATGATCGAAATATTTTATATACCTAGATTTATTGTTAAAGATAGGTAATATGTAGATCTAGATTTCTATTAGGATAGATTTTTGATAAGTAATTATACATAATTTATATCATTAATTTATTCGAAAAGCTAAGGCGGACCACGCGCCGACGTGTGTTTGTCGTCATTGCAGCGGTCGGTAGGATTATTTATCGAAGTTATTAAAGATGGGTACATCTTTATTCACATATATACTATACATTATAAAATAGGAGATGTGGCTTGTTCACAAGTATTTCTTTTTTCGTTTCGAACAAAAATAATCGTCGACTGGGGCAGCGTCTTATGAAGAATGTTTTTTTTTATATAATGCAGAATGAAAACTGTAAACACAAGAAGGTAGGTACATCTACTCTTACTAATGTCTTAGGTGTAAGAAAGTTACTTCATTATTTAGTAACGATCCGAAACGACGAATAATATTGTATATTGTACATGATGCAAATAAATAAATAATTGTTTTATTTTGGATATCCTATGTTAAATGCAATTCTATAAAGGAAGCACTAGAGGACGCAAATGAACGGAAATCAAAGTAAATGATTATGGTATTCAGTAATAGCCATTTTGGACAAATATAAAATTACCTACTAGCTATAATTATCGTAAAACATTTAAATTCCTAGAGATCAAAGGAAAATTTTAGGAAAATTGTATAGAAAATAGTATAGCCTATGTCCGTCCTAAGACTATAAGCTATCTTCATATGAAATTTCATCACAATCTGTCCAGAGCGGTTTGGCCGTGAAAACGTCACAGACAGACATACAGAGTTTCTTTCGCTTTTATAATATTAGTGTAGTATAGATAATTGGCATTATGACTGTTTTTGTATCGTTCCGAAACGGTGAATAATAGTTTTTTTGCAAATCCTATGTTAAGGGCAATGTCATAAAAGAGGCATAATTGGCATTAAAATACCTATTCAGTAATAGCCATTTTGGGCAAATAATAACTTTATTAAAGTATTTTTTTTACCGCTTTTGTTTTAATTTTTAAAATATACTTTCGGGAGTGGTCTTATTGCACCCTGTATAATTTTATGTGCAAAGATATTTATCATTTTGTCTGTCTGTCTGTCTGCAACGTTATCACGGCCAAACCACTAGCTAGGCTGATTGTCATGAAATTTAATATAGAGATACCTTAAAGTCTAGGGACGGACGGACGGACAAACTACTTTTCCCCGAAAATGTTCATTTGATTTTCAAGAATTTCAATGTTTTACGATAAAAGTGTCAAAACTCGATTTGCTGAATCAAGTTCCTGAAGACAAAGTTGTGGGTAAAAGCTAGTCTTCACTACATAGTATAAAGCAAAGTCGCTTTCCGCTTCCCGCGTATGTATGTATGTTTGCTTATATCTTTAAAACTACACAACGGATTTTGATGCGGTTTTTTTTAATAGATAGAGTGATTCAGGAGGAAGGTTTATATGTATAATAACATGCTACCCGTGCGAAGCCGGGGCGGGTCGCTAGTTATTTATAAGCGTTGAACGCAAACGTTGCGGGCTGTCAGCTAGTCTAGAATCTAAAGAAGCACATTAGTAGGTATGTGACCTATTTTGCGACATCGTTGTGCGCACTTCCCATTACAGATGACGCACGCCTTTCATAGAATTGCTTTGGAAATTAGATACTCTAGTGTGGGTTCAGTGGACCGGATAGAATATCATCAGAACACCTACAATATTATTTTCTATATAATGTGGAGTCAGAACATGTAGGCAACTACCTATAGAGTATAGACCAAGGGCGTAGCTAGGAGTCTCTATAGAGGGGGCAGATAAAGAAAATTCTAGATTGTATGGTTTTAATCGTGGCGTATTTTGTCGTTAGCAATTCAAATAGCATTCATTTC
The DNA here is from genome assembly GCA_912999785.1 of Hydriomena furcata. Classification (NCBI taxonomy): domain Eukaryota; kingdom Metazoa; phylum Arthropoda; class Insecta; order Lepidoptera; family Geometridae; genus Hydriomena; species Hydriomena furcata. The sequence goes on from OU538821.1 coordinate 12,567,886, forward strand.
ATTATTTTCGGCATAGTGTGTATAGACTGTTATAGATGATAGATTTGTTTATGTCAATAAATGATTTTCTTAAGAGCATCCCAGACGTTTTCTATACAAACGTATTCACCTGTTTCCCTGGATATTGACACAAGAGCAAATATTTTTTCTACCATACTATCTTAAGGATCACTGCATGCTTATTTTTCTCAATAAATTAGTTATTAATAAGAATTAGAAACCGTTTAAAATCATAAATTGGCCAGTTTTAACCGAACACTTTTGACGTCCAATAAACAAATTTGAAGAATATAATCAATAAAAGAAAGACAGACAGTGTCAATTATCTGCAGCATTTTATAAATGTAACTCGGTTCTTAAACACTTGGTCTGTCTTACAAGTAGGTTGAGAAAATTATGTAATGTAAATATGCATTTATGACTGGCCTCAGCTCAGTTGGTCTGCCTTCTGTGTTTTCCCACCCAGGATAAACATTTGTGTGATGAACGTAGATGTTTGTTCTGTGTCTAGGTGTAATAAAGTATGATGTATTTACTGCTTTGTAGGATAAGAGAGCGCCTCAGGCATCGACGTGCGTTAAAAAAGCGTGGTGTGCACGCAAGCACAGGCCCTTAGAAAGAACATTTTGTACACCTTTCCCCTACTCTACTTAACTCACATGTGCAACTGGCTTATAATTCCACATATCTTTTAAATTTGTTTTTCCGTCTTCGGTGCCTGAAATGGTATCTTCTTTAAGAGCTTGATTTATTATGCTTTTCGGGGTCGTTGTTACGTCGTATTTCAGAGGTTCTCGTGTCGCTGCAAAATATAAATATAGGTACTAAATACCACAATAGTAGTTATCTATATCGATAAAAACTATACTAATCTAGCAGCTCGTAGATTATTGAAGTTTTAGTAGGGATCCCTATTTTTTTCTAGTAATAAATATAGCCTATGTTAAAGATAATGTAGGATTCCAATGGTGAAAGATTTTTTGAAATAATGGGTACCAGCCCAACACGGGTAAGCTAAGGCTAAAGGAAAAATAAACAGGTTCTTCATATATTTCAAACTATTATTGGAATTGTTATATTATGTAGTTCATTAAACTTGAAGATGGCTGATTAGCCAAAAACTTATAAAAAACCTTAATTAATAACAAAAAAAATAAGAACCCCTCGAAAAACCCGTTTTGTCTGAGGGGGTAGAGCTGGTAGAGCCATATCTACAGTATTTATCAAAAACAAAAATGTCAACAATCATATAATCCGCCTTTAAATTACTATAAATCGCAATTGTTAGAAAGAAAAATGTCATAAAAGTAACTTGATAAAGTTATAGTTAAGAACGCTTCGCTTGATCTGCCTCTGCAGGATTATTTCGTAAACATTAATATTCATTCACTGATTTTCATTGCCTGAGCTATGAGAATAGATTACAGTAGAATCCCGATTATCCGAATCCCGATTATCCGAACATCCGATTATCCGGACTCACGTCACGGCTCTAGCTGCTGCTTGAAAATTTTTATACCGCGCTACTAGTTTAAGCGCGTCTCCGAATGTTCACTCCCGCTTTCATTTGTTTGCATGATTGTGTTTGTTAATAATAATAATAATAATAGCTTTTAAGTGGTTTGAAAGATAGGAGGAATCGGATTCCTTACAGCTTTTACAACTGAAGCGCATCAGGGACTTGGCTGCAATGAAAAGATGTGATTCATTACGTCAAAGATCAATAACAAGTTATTTTCAACCAAAATTGTAAATAACATTGGTACCTTACCTACATATAACAATGTCATTCATTATATTTGAACCACATATATAATTGTTTTTTATATCGTTTTGTCTAAACGACGTAGGTACATATGTCAAACTCATTATATAATATAACATTTAAACAAATATTGTTTGATTTGACTTCGAAATCGGTTATCCGGATTTTCGATTATCCGAATTACCACTGGTTTTAATTGATTCGGATAATCGGGATTCTACTGTACATAGATTCTATAATAGTTATTACTATGAAATAGGTATTTTCTAAATTCGATTGATGTTCATAGCTTTATTAGAATAGATTACATAGAATAGATATATAGATTACATAGATTCTTTAATAGAATAGTTTCTAAGAAATAAGTTTTCTCTAAATGACCAAAGAGGGTTGACTACAGACAAACGGCCGGTTGAAAACATAAGCGAAACCTTCATCGCAACATGTTGTGCCGACCCCATATTATGTTGGAAAATAAGAAGAAAATTATTACGATTATCTAAATTCGACTGATGTGCTCTGGCAATGAAAGCCAGTGAAAATCATTTTTACGAAATAAGCCAGCTGTTCAGTGAACGCAGAAAAACTTTATATTACTTACTCTGAGACGAACATAAATCTGTTATTACTGTGAATATTGTTAGCGGAATAATAAGATGCATCTTCACTATATTCCTTGCCAGTTCACAGAGTTGATTGAAAGTATTGGAAGTATTGGAACTGCAACTTGCAGCTGCAAGGTAGCACGGAACCCGTAACGCAACTGACATGCAATATTTGTTTTTCCACATAAGAAAACTAACAAATGATTCTAAGAAATAAAAATGTTTACCGAGACATGGTACGATGCTAACGTTTCTCAACACAATATCACCTTCGTTCAACACCATTCGCAGAACAAGACACAACTCTACAAACATCTTTTAGTGCGAAATTTATAATCAGGAGCCGAAGACGACGGCTCGGCATTACTTTACTAGGTATAATAACCGTTAACGATGATTACCCTCTTTTCTCGTAATAAAACAATAAGCAATGTTATGAAAAATAACTAGGTTTTGTGTAAGTATTGACTATTGTTTCCTATGATGATTTCAATAGATTGTAGTACTCATTGATACATCTCGTTAGATGAAAATACACTCATCGTAGTAAATAATGACATCACTACGCGCTTAGGTATAACTGCAATGAATGTAGGTATAACTAGGAATGTAAATAGATACCCACCCCCATTTGACGCCTTGCCAGATTTACTCTTAAACTGTACAAGATAGGGTTGAGTATTGCATTGCACAATAATTCTGAAGTGGATTGGGCTATCAATCATCAAGGTTTGCATAGCTTGACCAGATCGTCAGCCCGCAGGCGCAGAGCGCGGGGAGGGCACGAGAGCCATTCTGATTGGTCCAATGATTTTATATCATTGACTTCCATGTATCTGAAATGATTGAACGTTTAAACCCCACTATACCCTGCATCACCTAGATGATTCTTATGTTAATTGCAAGTTACCTATCTAGAATGCGACTCTATGACTTTTTCGGAATTTAGAATCTGTTACTAGCTGGATCCGCGACAGATGTTGCCCTGTCCAAATTTCATTAATCGCATAGAAAAAAGCACATTCAGTTTTCCGAATTTGAAAATTTTTCATTCCAATTTTGCACAAAAGTACAACCCTGTTCCAAAAAAACCCCAGACCCATACAAAATATCAGTTTTATACTATTTGCTCCTGAACTACGCCGCTAAGTTAAAAAAAAACCTTTAGGTATATGTATAGGTATGTGTTTATTTAATCGTATTGAAAAGAATAAATACTAAATTTCAAGTAATTTTGATAACAAACAATTTATTTTTCATACAAACGTTAACATCCCTTTTTACCCCGTTAAGGGATGAAATTATGAAAACGCTTGAACGCGCGTTTCTTTAATTGTAATGAAGAGCATAAATACTATATTCAAGTAATTTTGATAGTAAACTTTATCACCCTTTTTTACGTCAAGAGATGAAATTTAAAGAAACCTTTCAAACTTCTATCATTAGTAGTTTAGGCTGGGCGTTGATAGATCAGTCAGTGAGTCAGCCTTAGGCTCGTATTCAAGAACGACACTAAGAGAACGCACAGTAGGCTCCGACCCACAGTGGACAATATCTTGTTTCATAAACATCACTTGAGTGTTGTGCGACACTATGCGTACACTACAGTGTGCCTCTAGCCAAAGTACCTCAATCTGGGGGCACGGCAGTGCCCCCGCCAAGTCAATAGCTACTTTACCGAACGCATAGTGTTGGTTGTACTGTAATACGTATAACCTCAAGTAAATTTAACTTAAAAATTAGTACAAATGAGGATGATTTTGATGATTATTTTATTCGGCCGATTAAAAAACGAATAGTATCATATATTTACTACATACCTACAAGAAAATTTTATTGTAATTTATCAATCCAACAGATATCAGGGGTCATACCACAAGATCCTAAAGTAATATCAGAAAAATTGCGTTGTCACTTTTGCACCGTTTTAATATTGTTTTGATATTCCTTTTTAACTTGTGATACGGCCACAGCTGATGAGCCGACATGACATTTGTTTGTTTATACAAAATACTCTGTGGTTTGTTTCTTTGATTGATTGATATTAGTGACGTTTACCATTGCTTGAAGTTAGGTCCAAAACCAACCACCAATCACAACGCCGAATCCACCCCCATGCGTTCACTGAGCTAAGGAATACTTGTGTTGTTCATGAAACGAATGTATGGACATATTCGACACTGAGAGAAATCGGAAACTTTGCAGTGAGAAATCCTACACTTAGCTTAGTGTCGTTCATGAATACGAGCCTTAGCCTTTTATACATACCTATAGATTTATCTAGTCTAGTAGATAAGTACCTCCTTGCCAACCTACTCTTCTGCTTTGATAAAATATTCTAACTGTTATTTATAAGTAACAAACAACACCTACTTTATCTACCGGAAACTTATTTCAAACTTGCAAGTTAACAAGAACCTGAAAGGAGATAGAATTTCCGTGATACAAAATCGATGAAACTTCATTTTATAGTTTGTTGTTTTATCGCGGATGCCTTAGCGAAAGTTGACAAAATAGGTATTTCATAGAGTGAGTACCTTACAAAGTTGTGTCACTTTCGTATTCAGGAACGACACTATGAGAACACGCACCCACAGTGGACGAAATCTTTTTTCATAAACATCACTGTACATGTACATCACAGTACGTTTTTGTGTAAAAAAGCAATTTCTTATACTAAACTTCGAGAAATCGCCTTGCGTTTTTTTATGGTTTTCTCAACAACTTATTTATGTGAACAAGGATTTTCTTCTTTGTTCTTGAAAGTAAGTGCTAGCTTTGAGTAACAAATATTAGTCCTATGATAGCCGAACTCATGAAGAAGATGCAAGCTCAGAAATCGCATTAATACAAAATTAAATTACAGAAGTTTATCCTAAAAATATAATTACTTACTGTAAGTTATTGAGATTTTAAAAGGTTTCAGTTTGATTATTACAGTTTATTTTTAATATACCTACCAACATAGAGGTCCCTGCTTACATGACTGATATAAATGTGGTCCCTGTCCAAACCCCTGTTTTATAGGGACGACTGTACAAAATTACCATTACTGTAGTACCTACCTACGAGGCTAACAAAATCTATTCCTAATTTTACCATTTTGGTTGTCATGCTGATATAGGTACTTTAAAGTCGTGCTTTTTTAGTCTTTACTTTCATAAGCCTGATTAATTCATGAGCTTCCGAGAAAACTTTTTGTCTAGAGGTGTTGTCTAATCCTAAGACCTCCTAATTTACTTAGATTAAAAGATTATATTTTAGACTAGCGACCCGCCGCGGCTTCGCACGGGTAGCATGTTATTATACATATAAACCTTCCTCCTGAATCACTCTATCTATTTAAAAAAAACCGCATCAAAATCCGTTGTGTAGTTTTAAAGATATAAGCAAACATACATACAGACGCGGGAAGCGGAAAGCGACTTTGCTTTATACTATGTAGTGATAGTGATTCATTATAAAGAAGTTCTTCTAGGTATTTACAGGCAAATACTCAGACTCGGTGACTTAAAGTAGGTAAAGAAGCATATCTTGGTGCACGATTTTACAGACAGAATACCAACATTAGGATGGTTTGCAATTATTTTCTTCTGTACTGACCGGCCTAGGGTTGCCAGATGTTCGAGATTCGTCGGGATTGTATTGCCCCGACAAATTTAATAATAAAAATAATACTTAAGTTAATATTTTTTAATACGTAATATTTATTTGTCCCGACAATTATCCCAAATCCCGAGTTTTGAGTGAGTGAAGAAAAGCGAAATTTTGCCCAGATATTCTGGTCATCCCATCTGGTAACCCTAGGCCCAACTGGTTACCGTACTTGGAAAATGCTGCGGTAATACATACTATCTCTTTCGTTCGTAATTTCTTTCCAGGTGCGTTGTCGAGGAACGGCAATGTAGGGCTATTCAGAGTCAAGAAGCGCGTTGCACGGCAACCGTGCGCACGTCCGCCGTTGCTGCTCTTGCTCGCCGCGAGCGCAGCGACCCATTGCACACACACGCTGACGCACCATAACGCCGCTGCCGCACGTCACCGAGCATTCTCCCCATTTACTCCAACGGCTCCATACTTTACGCCGCTTCAACGTGATCTCGTCATCGTCTAACTCTGATCGGACAACAGTTGATTGGTGAGGGTTGAAGTTTAGAATCTACCCGCTGCAGCTCACATGGTAGTAGGTAACAATGCCTTCTGTGCTGCAGGTTGTGGGTTCGATCATCCCGGGTGGGAACAAACATTTGTGTGATAAGCATGAATGTTTCTTCTGTCTCTGGAAGTTAATTACAAAAAAATAAGTTTATATGTATTCTTTGATTAATCTGGTTTGGAGCTAGGTGGCGATGTGTGAAATGTCCACCAATATTTATATAATTCGTATGAATAGTGTCAACCTTGTCTGTCACAGCCGTGGACCCTTGGACTAGGATTCCCTGTGTGGTGGGTAGGTTACCTATCAGAAACGGTTGGGTTTAAATATTAACAGATCATGCAGATTGGAGTACCTACCTACTATTAATAGTCATGGACTTATCACTAATGACTAATGGTAAGTTACACGACTGTAATGGGTGTTGTAGTCTGATAGTTAGTAGGTACCTTCTATTATAATTTGCATGTGCTGATGCCGGCACGTTTACACTATCATGTTATAACTAATTTAATTAGTCATAGAATTGTACGGAGGTACCTACGTTGGAGTGGGCAGCACTACTCACGTAGGTCTTTTCGTCTTCGAATCTTTTGAAAAGATATTTATGTACTTACTACGCGCGGCTTCGTTCGCGTAGATTCATAAAATCGAATTTAAACGACTTTATCGTAACACATTGAAATTACTAAAAATCTTTTAAAAAATGGCAAAAAAGCTGTCCTAAGACTTTAAAGTTTAAACTATCCCTATGTGAAATTTCATCATTGTCGGCCCAGAGCTGTTTGGCCGTGATAACGTCACAGGCAGACAGACAGAGTTACTTTCGCATTTATAATATTAGTATAGATTGTGTGATATACCTACCAGCAAAAGGTTCAGCATTGGCTCTTGTAGATCGATGAGCAATGAGGCTAGCAGTGGCCCGTCGAGCACTTTGCAGTGTTCTCATCCGTTCTTTTAGAACCATGTCTATAAGTTCCACAGGACTAAGCACCAACTTATCATCGTAACTATCGCTCAATAAATCTGCGCTTATTATTGTACACGTGATAAAAAATAACATAAAAAATAAAGACATAATAATTATTTGTCGGTATTGGTATGAATGTAGCACAACTTAAGATTGGCCGGTAAATAATAATAAAACACTTACAAAAGTACAAGCTAAATAAAGTAGGTAATTATAAATTTCACAAGTTTTTTATGCACCTAGTTGTTTTTTTGAGTACCTACCTATACCCACAGAGTGTGCTCCTATACCCTATAACTCAACTCAAAGCACAGATGACATAATACTAACATCCAGAAGAATTTTCGAAAAATAAAAAATACTTTTCGTCAGTAAACTTATTTTAGTACCTAACTCCTATAGATATCTTTCTACCTACCTAATTAATAATTATATATAGGTAAGTTAGTTATTTATCAAAAAAACATTCAGCGCAAAGAAATTTTGCTCAAAGTAACATGTGAGTTTTCTAGGAGTACAGTTCGGACTTCATATTCTAAACTTTGTAATTTGCTTACACGTGGCGCCATCTAGTAGGTGGTGCCTTATTGTTTCACTCATAGAACTCAGATGTCAATGTCAGATGTTTGTCACTATCAAAACTAGAAGTAATTTGTGCAGCGTCAGGTTGTGTACGTGTCAGTTTTTAAAGGGACACGAGTATGTTAAAGGAGTATGAAAAACCTACGAGTATGTTAAAGGGCGCTAAGATGTTTTTACACAGAGTAAGAACTAAAAACTCTTTAGTATCCCCTAAGTCTGCCCATCTACATTTCTTTTCGTATGTTGTTATTCTATGCTGGCTTTCCGAGGGAGGTACTATTTTTAACACATTTTTTCACTAAGAATTCCTTACGAGAAGATAAATAAAAAATCATATGGATTGATGTCATCTTTATTACACGCATATAATATATTTAAGTAGGTACATAGACATAATTATTTATCAACCGCAGCATGCCCCCAATTAAAACATGAATTAAGGAACTATTTAAAAACAATACTCAATGATTTTATTATGGAACAATATAATGCTCCTTTGTTTTTAATTGGGGATCATGGTGGGCATAAGGCATTTACAATTAGGTACATATTTTTGTGATTATTACAAAACTTAAGGCGAAGGTAGCCTCGAATCGATGATGTATTTGTGGTGCCCTCGCCTTAAGAAAATTGTAAATGCACTAGTCAAATAGATGGTACATTAGACTTATTACAATTTAACAAATGAATAAACGAGCTGAACACCATTACATCTTAATCGAAATGCATTCCGTATGCCAAGAGTATAGTTGTTCTATCTCACGAAGGCGGGTTATATACAATTAAAAAGGGTCACAACTGTAATGCATAGACATACATATAGACATACACTCAGATCTCAAGGTGCTTAGATCCTTGAAGATGTCTAAAGGGGGTAGTCAGAGGCACGGCCAATCATTATATTTGGCACAATACCCACATTTTGCAGTAGTTAGCATCATCACGAAGGCGGGTTGGTCTTAATTGTGTGTGTAGATCTGACGTTGACATTGTGTGTGTGCGTAAGCTTGTGAGCACTCAGTAACAGTCACGCACACAAAAGCGCGTGTCTATACACATCACAAATACAAGTACTGCTCACTCGCATTCTTGAGATAGAACAAACTATACAACACAATTCGTGTATTATATAACAATCTATAATGCAATTCAAAAATAACAATCGGCATCAATTGTAGCTATAATTCCGTTTGAACTTTTGAACTTATTATGATGCCGTTGAACTTATAAACAATGACATACAATTTCACAAACTTTACAACAACGTGACTAAGTTTATACAAATAAAGAGAAGTTCAAACAATGTTTTTCTTGAAAGTTTACGATTTTGTTGGAATATTTTTTTAAGTCATTGAATATTCATAATTGTTACATACAATTTCACAAACCTTACATCAAAGAGACCGAGTTTATAGAATTAGAAAGAAGTTTAAACAATGCTTTTCTGCTTTATTATTAAAAGTTTTCATTTTATTGGAGTTTCCAAGTCCCAAGTACGAGTTTCACGAAGTTGTTTTGCGAAGATTGGTACATTGTTTTATTTATAACTAGCGATCCGCCCCGGCTTCGCACGGGTAGCATGTTATTATACATGTAAACCTTCCTCCTGAATCACTCTATCTATTAAAAAAAACCGCATCAAAATCCGTTGTGTAGTTTTAAAGATATAAGCAAACATACATACATACATACAGACGCGGGCAGCGGATAGCGACTTTGCTTTATACTATGTAGTGAAGAGCCCCTTTGATTTATATAAAATGTTTGCGGTAGGTACTAAAATAAAAATAGTAAAATAGGATCACGACTGTAATCCCCAAGTACGGTAGACATCCTCTCAGATCTCCAGGCGCTTAGATCCTTTGAAGATGTCTAGTGGGGGTAGTCAGGGCACGTCCAAACATTATATTTTGTGCCTACCCACATTTTGCAGTAGTTATCATTCCATACGTGACAGGTTGCAAACCCGAAAAAGAGTACTTACTGGTTTCCTCGCGATGTTTTCCTTCAACGTTTTGAGCACGTGTTTTTGATGCGCATATAAATTTATCGATTAGAAAAATTCATTGATGCACGGTCGGGATTCGAACCCACGACCTTCAGATTGAAAGTCGAGGTACCTCCCACTCGGCCAACACGGCTTTCGGTAGGTACTACTTAGGTATATTTATTTATACTGAACAACTGTTGGTACATTTTTAATAAGATATCACAACTGTATTGGTTTAGTTAACTTTTGTAATTTTTCTGTAAATTTTTTTTGTACTTTTAAAAATTAACATAGTATAATTATTTCAAATGTTAAAATAATTTTACTAACGGAATGCATTTTTTTCTTACTTTACATATTAGTTAAATAGTAGATTAGCTAGAACATGGAATCTTTGAATTTTAATGTAGGCGCAGTCGTCTGCAATTAGATGTACCTATATGTACATTTTTACGTAGGTATATTCCATAAATTTTAAAATTATATCACAATATATTTATTAACATGTACACTGCATAAACTAATCAACTAAGTACAACCTATTTAATAATTTATTTTGTTTTATTTTTATATTTTAAATAAATATTTCTAAAGTTTTGGAGGTTTATGAGTCTAAGTTGCTCGAAATAAAATTAATTAATTTTATTTATAAACACAAAACACACCTAAGTTTTCATAAATTTCGGTCAGTTCAACTTTTCTGTGTACATCCTTACAAAATATAGTAGGTACCTACTGTACAAAAATAAATAGAATCACGATTCTAATCCTAATCCCCAAGTACGGTAGACATACTTTCAGATCTCCAGGCACTCAGATCTTTGAGGATTTCTAAAAGGATTAGTCAGATTCACGTCCAAACATTACATTTGGCACAAGTCCACATTTTGCAGTTGTTAGCATTCCTACTGTAGAATAATTTTGAAAACTATGGAATATACATTTTAGTGCAGGCGACCGCGCAGTCAATAACTAGGGTAAGTACATACAATCTTCTAATAAATTTTGCTATGATTAATTAAATTAGTTAAATTTCCTCTTTGATGTCGGTCGGATAACATTATTACGACTAATTAGGTGGACTAGGTGACTAGATCAAAATTTTAAAACTTAGTTTTTTTACACTTAAATATTACAACTTGTTGTCATTGACAGTGACAGATACATAACATCGTGTTGCCTAAGGCGCATCACCCACATGAGGTAGAGTCGAGGCGCGGGCACGCTCCCGCGACGCTTTTTCGCCCTCGCCTCGACTCCGAGTCGCCTCCGCCTCGACTCTAGCTCGTGTGGGCGATGCGCTTAAGATAACGTGAGCATCCAAAAAGGTCACGTCAATATCATGGTTTGTCTATTCGGTAGAATGTATTAACTCATCTATATCTATTAACTTATTGCATTTATGAATTGCTTGTGTAGGCACTGTATAAGACCTTCTGTTGATGAAACCATAATAATAAGGCAAAGTAGGTACGATTCAATTAAAAAATTATCTTCTACTTAAAATCTAATTCTCAAAAAAAAAAACTTAGACATGTTATATAATCAACTCGGCGACAATATAATAAATTAATTAGCTAATTACAGCAGAGGTACGATTTTACCATTCTACTTTGTGAATGCTAAAAATGAATAGATCTCAACAAATTAATTATAATATATATGTATAATTTAACACATTACAACTATAAAAGGACACGTTTATGCCTTTGTGTATATATTCAGACTTTTTATGTATCTAATGTTTTTTATTGAAATAAAAAGAAATGAATACATCACAATATTATCTCCAAAAGTGGAAAATAGCTGTATTATTTCCAAATTCGATGTTGAAAACGGCCAAACCATCATTGGTAAGTTATCGGCTAAGACATGCGTTAATATTACTTAGGTATTCTTCTTTCATATCAAATTCAAACTTAGAACCGAAAAGTCTAATTTTAAATACACAGCTAAAACGTTTGTAAGAGATCTCGAAATAGCTTATTGTAAGTTAGGATACTTAGAAACACACAATTGGCAGTTACGAAGTTATTAGGACAAAAATTATCTAGAGATCATGGTTATATAATACGATGGTGTAAATATAGGTACTTATTAAACAATGACTAGAATAAATATAGATTTGTACACGGGTCTTTTTCACGGTGGGACTGTCATACCGCGACCATGGCTATTTATTGTAACATAGCCGAAACGTCAGGAAAATAAATTAAAGGTATGATAAAGACATGATAAATACCCGTGTAAAAATCTATACTTATGTCTATTAATCACGATAGTTTGAAAAATAATGACTAGAATAAAATCAATATCAAACATTACTAATAATGAAGTATATTTGTTTGCCTACAACTTTAATAACTATACACATCGTAAATACACCAAGCATTAAAATTTATAATATTAAAAGATTTTTTCTAATGCCGGATACACACTTACGTGTCGTGGCGTGGCGCGACACGCCACTAGTCAATCGCAAGATAGCGTTTGCGACACGACACGACACCCAAATGTGTCTCTAACCATACTAAATGTATGAAAGCGATTAGCTAGTGGCGTGTCGCGCCACGACACGACACGTAAGTGTGTTTCCGGCTTAATAGTTACATGATTCCGCGAATTGCGCACGATTCATAAATAATAAATAAATTTCTTTTAAAATTTCACATAACATAATTATACATTATGACACAACGTGAATTACTCAAGTAAATGATAAACTGTTTGATGAGGACACCGACAATGTGTCGATTCATCTAGAGTATTCTAGAGAATCTTATTCAGGGTGAGTGGACCATTAATTAATAAGTAATTCCCGTTGCTTCATAATGAAAGTACAACTCACGAAAGTTTTAAAAGTGTAACTCAATTATGCCTAAATATAATGTTAATAATTACGAGCGCGATTGTTTAGGCATATAATATAGTAAAGAAGCTTAAATAATTTGAACTGTGGGTATTCAACATGTCGAATATAAATAAATTTAATTTATTTTATATCGACTAGATTTTTGAATTACATTACTATTTATAATTAATTATTGAACCGTCTAGAATTCTAGATTAAAGACTTATTGAATTCGATTAGGTCATCCATAAAACTCGAATTGTTTTTAATATTAACGCGTCGGCGATCTAACCGTTGATATAAAAAATAAATACAACTCAACAACAATTATCTACTATAACTATTAGCTATGGATTATTAACTATCTATTCCATCTTATTATACATGTTTTTTTTCCACTCTACCCAACATAGCTAAAGTACAGTTTAGCAGAATAAACATTTTTAAAATGGAAATTTAATTTAACTTTTGCCTACAAGCAATTGAAAATTATCCAAATGAGAAAATTTTGCCTTTGACCTATGTATGAAAATATCTCATTGAAATTAAATAGGTACTTTACATAATATGGTAAAATCTTAAATGACTGTACAAGTTTATAAAGTGTGGAAAGGGTGGAAAAAAATCGATGTATCCTCCCAATTGATCGGGATAACCAGTTAGGAAAGATGAAACAGATCCTATTAAAATTCTAATCAATTTGGTGTATTTGGTTGACTTATAAACATTTATTTTTTTATTAGTTTTTATATCTTTTTTTTTTTGCTACTACTATTGTACTTGCGATGGTGTAAAAGTTTGTTAAGACAAAACATGAACAATAGTAAATATGCATCTGGATTAAAAGCTTACCTACATAATAAATAATGCACACCCAGCGTGCCTCTTTAGGTACAAGACTAGATACATAATTCAAGTGAGTTTACCTACTTGTACGCAACACCGCGATGGAAAAGGCGATCTACTCGCGAACTGAAAACGAAATTTCGAAACAATATTCTTAAATATTGGTAGACTTAATCACAACACCATCTAACCTCAAACTAAACAAAGCTTGTACTATGGGAACCAGATAAACTGATACGAAATAAAATACTGCTATAGTATGTAATAACTATTTTTTTTATATATTCTTTTAATTTAACACATTAAATAGGTTGCATTCGACTAAACAGGCACGATCAAATATATTTAATTAATGTTTTGAATATAATCATTTTAATGCATGAACTAAAATGCCACAATGCACTTTCACTGCATAGCCTTGGGCTTTATATTGTCAGGGTGTCACCCTTACTTATTGTATGCCAATGAACTACACTACAATCGTTACATAATCTTTTTTATTAAAATAATTTACTTTACGTGAATTCCGCTAGAAGTAATAATTGAGATTATTTAATCAATCTCGATTTTTACTCTTTTTAGGGTTCCGTACCTCAAAAGAAAAAACGAAAACTTTAGAACTTAAAGAAGCTTGATTTTTTTACAACTTCAATGGATCGTATACCTTAGTATTTGATATTAATTTCAACTTTATACCTCTACGTGTGAGAAAAAGGTTGACAACAACCAAGCTACAATCACTTGGTTGTTCGTCTGTCTGTCTGTTTGTTGGTCAAGACCCTTTTTCTCAGGAACGCGTGGAGATATAATGTTGTAATTAATATAATATAATTTACAAGTAAATCAAAAGCTACTAGGTACTTTCCGTTGGTCTAGTCTAGAATTATGAAATTTGGCAATAAGTTTCAAAAATTGATAATTTTTATCAATAAATAGAAAAAAAAATGGCGATTGCTAACTTACTTAGAGCAGTGACCGTGACTTATATCGATGTACGGAACCCTCGGTGCGCGAGTCTAATAAACTAACTATTAGCTTGGATTTTCAACGACTTCTAACTTATTTAATTAATTAAGTTCATTAAATCAGAGATGAAATTTTGTACTGTGGTATTCGAACTATTATCATACGGTAAAAATATCGCACACCTATAGTCTGCGCACACTGGCGCACGGCGCGTTTGATTATTTGAAATTTATCAATTGAATTGAATATGTATCCAATCGAAATAAGGTATATATTTCAATGCTTGATAATCTCACAAAACTGCGCTGCGATGCTCCCGAGGTCGATCACCGAGCATTGAAATATATACCTTATTACGATTGATAACTATTAAATTCAATTGATAAATTTGAAATCCTCTCCGCTTCCGCCCGCCACTGTGTGCCAACTATCTTACAGTGTTTAAGCTTTGACGTTACCTTTACCATACTTTAATGACTCGTGCTCAGGCCACTGAAATCACATACTTGACACATACTTGTAAATAAATATAAGGTAATTAGATATCCTAAACTAATGAGAAATGATACGTTGATAATTATTATTATGGTGGCAATTTTGTTTTTGTTTTTAGTTATTTTCTTATCAGTTTTTTATTTAAATTTAGTTTCTTAAAACACGTAAGCTGTAATTTTCCTTTTAAAATCATTATTATCTGGGGATATTTAATTGGTCTTAGGCGTACATTCACTTTGCATGTATCTATTGTGATTTAAGTAATTCTTGTATACTGTAAGTTTGCCTAGAATTCTAAAATAAAATAAAATAATGGCTAAACGTATGGGACCCGTACAAATGCAAAACGACGACGCGATTCAAAGTTATTACCTTTATATAGTGTTGTAGATTATGGCAGTTTTCGCTTCGCTCGCGCGTTATCCAAAAAGTATGTATAATTTTCAATCCTGGTCATGATGATCTATATACAAATTTAATCGATTTCGTTTTCCGCCATTTAAAACTGATTGAGTAACAAACAAAAGAGCTTCTATATATGAAAGTATGGAGACATAGCTTAGCTCTGCGTGACTTTATACCTACAAGCCTCGGTAAAGCGTTCCTTCTCTCTATCCTACGAGAAATAGGTAGAATAACGCTAAATCGCGGCTAAACTAACGCAAAAGCCGGTTTAATGCTGACAAAAGATGCTGCTCGGTTTTCTTCCATGATTTCTAAGATTAGATAAGATAATCGATTTTTAAAATAACTGATGACGAATATAACAAGGACTGTGAGCCGCGTTATTGCGAGGTCCCTATGCGATAGTTCGCTATGTTTTACCTACTGAACCCATGAGGCAGGAACCCATAGCGGTTCAGACTGAACTCGCCAGCTTGCCTTCAGAAGCTGCGAGAGGGCGCTGGCCAACTCCTCATTGACAATCTCCTCGTCGAACATGAAGCCGTAAAGGAAACTAATGCGCGCCGACGACCGCATTATTTCGGCGAATTCTTCCTCCTGGAAATACAAAGTAAAATATAATAAAAACAATCGAATAAAAAAATATACATTACCATGTTTTTTTCTTTCATTTATTTATTTCTTTTTCTACTTTTTTTTACATTTTCATGCATTGTCCACTTCTGAGCTGTGGTCCAAATTTCAAGTATCTAGCTCATCGGGAAGTTTTAAATTTCACCCGGACAGACATGGTAAAAACATGGTAATAATAAAAATCCAACAGCCACATACTCTCTAACTCTTTTGCCTAAATTCACCGCTAAACGTTATCGTTGGAGATCTGATAGGATGTCTATCATACCCGGGGATTACAGTCATGATCCTATTTCATTTCATATCATAAAATAGCAAATATCAGCTATTGTCTTTCTAGAGTCAGTGCCTATTGTTTGGTAGTTGGCGACAAGAATTGTTTGTTTTGTAAAGAAAAAAATAAGTAAAAATAAAAATTATAACTTTATGATTGATTAATTCTGTTAATTATGTCCTGTCCTGTCTTAGACACTTAGACACTTAGCATTGATATTTTCTCACATTTGATACATGCCCACAATTTAAAAATAAAAAATTAAATTCATTTATTACTAGCGACCCGCCCCGGCTTCGCACGGGTTTAATACATATAAACCTTCCTCCTGAATCACTCTATCTATTAAAAAAAACCGCATCAAAATCCGTTGTGTAGTTTTAAAGATATAAGCAAACATACATACATACATTGTACCTACATACAGACGCGGGAAGCGGAAAGCGACTTTGCTTTATACTATGTAGTGATATTTCAGACATAAGGACCATTTTTTGTTAGTATTTTGCAGGAGTTAGCATTCCATATGACAGGTTGTAAGCTTGCAAGCCCATTGCCGCTTATAAGAACCGGAGTGCCCGGAGATTTGAGAGGGTATCTACTGTAATGGGGACTCAACCAACAAGAGACCCAAAAAGATTAAAAAAAGCGTAAAAAGATTGTATAGAAAACGGTAATCAGGAAACATTGAACATGAGTCAAAACAAAAATTTACGCAGTGTTGCATCTTATCTTAATAAATTATTATTATGTAAAATTACACTCACACACAAATGTTTGTGTGAGCATGTGTGAGCCTTCAAAAATATTAAATTAAAAGAGGTTCCTTGATATAATTTATTATAAAAACATGTAAACTGATTGTAAGGATATCTTATCTTAATAAATTAAATGTATCATTACACTCACCACACACAAACGGCACGTTCTAAAATTTATATTATACTAGCTGACCCGTGCCCGCTTCGCTGTGCGTAAGACATTTCTAATACCATCGTGGACTTTTTTGTAGACGTTTTTATGGTATACAATACTGTAGTACATTATTTTGATATATCTCGTGGGGTTTAGCCAGCATTTGCAATGTAAGCGCAAAAAAATGTGTTTATTTACGACATCACATTAGAAACCTCTAAAATTATCAGTGTTTCTCTACTATACTATGCATGTATTATACATATAAACCTTCCACTTGAATCACTCTATTTATAAAAAAAACCGCATCAAAATCCGTTGTGTAGTTTTAAAGATATAAGCAAACATACATACATACATATTACATATTACATACAGACGCGGGAAGCGGAAAGCGAATTTGCTTTATACTATGTAGTGACTGGGCACCATCTAGTCTTGATTATGTCAAACTTTAGCAGAAATCGGGGGGATGGATTTATGTTAATTAGCTTTTATCCCCCCGGGTTCAAGAGGATGAAAAAATCAAGACTAGATGGCGCCAGTAGAAATTTTAGTACGCGCTATCGTTGCGTTTTGGCCGTAATAGCCTACCTGAGTACTGAGAATCGGCATGTTACTCATTTCAAAGAATAATAGATTATTATTTGGTATGACTCTATTATAATTTTTTACAAAGGCTCACATGGATTGTGTGTGAGTCTCGTAATACATTATTATCTTATCTTAAGTAATACTTAAGATATTATGATACTAAGATAAGATAAAACAAATATATGCGATGTGTATATTTTTTTTCAGTCTTGTTCCAATATAATTGTTTCCTAGTTGCTTTCCATACAATCAGTTGACATGTTTTTATGATAAACTAGCCGACCCGTGACAGACTTTGTCGTGCTCAATTTTAAATAATCGCATAGAAAAAAGCACTTTCAGTGGCAACTTCCATTTTTTCCCCTATATTAAACCTTCACCTGATAAAATAAATTACGAATTTTGGTAGAATGCGTGCGTATCATTCGGTAGTCAAATTAATATTATATTTTTTTGACAAAATAAATTATCAATAGGATCTAAATCGGATCACCAAATAAAAGCAGACGTTGTCCGTCAAATTTCAATAATTCCATAGAAAAAAAAACTTAAGTTTTTACAAAATTTTACTATTTTCCGCGAAACTTTATTATTTTATTTTTCATAAGAACCAAAGAATTAGCAAAATCGATCCAGCCGTTCCCGCGTGATGCCGTGACCAAGGGAAATAGGGATTCATTTATATATATATATATATAGATTATTAATTTGAAATTACTTACGAATTTTTTTCTTAGGATTTTTCGAACTTAAATAGGATCTCTCGTAAATTGATCGTAGATCTTTGCTGTCTTAGTAAAATATAATTATGTTCTAAACATTATTTCCTACATGACGGACTTACGGAAAAGGCACGCGAGTTCTCTTTGTCGAAGGACGAGCGAGCACAGTGCGCGGCGCGCGTTGCCGCCAACCGCTCCAGCGATGGAGGGCGCACAAACACTATGTAAGGTCGCAGCCGTGGTGTGCGAAGCATCTTGAGCGCCTGCCAATGCGGGGTCAGCACACAGACGCGACCTGTTAAAAATATCAACAGCTACGTTTATTCAATTATTTTTAACCGGCTTCAAAGGTTCTCAAACCAGTTGTATTTTTTTAAATATTTTTATCCCAGAACTCTGTTATTCATTAACCGATTTGGAAAATATGGTTTTTTGGTTGGGAGGATATACTTCCCCCATTGGTCTCATTTAAATTCATCAATTTATTATTAGGATAGGATGCTAAAGCCAGGTCTTACCCGAATTGACTATAGCCTCGACGCTTTCAGCCGATGTGCCATACAAGTTGCCTTTATACTCTCCGTGCTCGATGAACTTTCCATCAGCTATGTCCTGCTCCATTTTCTCTCGAGTTACAAACGTGTACTCTTTGCCGTTCAGCTCGCTGGGCTTCTGCGGTCGCGACGTGACTGGAAATGCATTATAGTTGACGTTATAAAAACTAAATATAAAAAAAGTGCGAGTCGGACTCGCGCACCAAGGGTTCCGTACCATTATCTATAAAACACCAAAAAAAGAGCCCCACTTAAATATTTATTTTATTCTGTTTTTAGTATTTGTTGCTATAGCGGCAACAGAAATACATCATCTGTGAAAATTTCAACTGTCTAGCAATCACGGTTCATGAGATACAGCCTTGTGACAGACAGACGGACAGGAGTCAGGAGCTGTTTAACGGAACTTCGCTACCTTTTAATATCCAATGATAATGTAATATTATGGTCTAGCGAGCTGGTCTGATGATGGATTATAAACTCCTCAACTAAACAACATAATCCCGCCATGTTTGGGCTCGTTGGATTTGTCTTGACAAGTACTAGAGCCTTGATGTTTTTAAAAATACATTTTTATAATTTATTGAGCTGTGAAGGAACTGTTAGTCCTACATAAATAAAATCTAAATGTGAACTCCTTGATTCTATATACTCTACTCATATAGCGAGCGTTGAAGCTGCTACACAGTTTTTAAATTTGTGGTTTCATCGTACACTTTGTAAAGTACACCCGTGTATTTGTTCTGAATAAATGATTTGATTTCATATATTATTATAAACAGAAAAAAATGTGTTTGTTTGTAATGCATGTGTCGTGTGTGTTGTACACTCACAGGGTACGGGAGTGATAAACTTGTATGGGTCGGTGGCCTGCAAGCGTCGTCTGAGCTCATTACGACCGACGCCGGGTGCGCCAGTAAGCACAAGCGGTCGAACACAGCCGGGTCGCGGGTACAAGCGAGCCACCTCCTCGTACGTGGGAATAACTTCGCGATCGAAGTCGTCGTTCTCTGGAAATAACGATAGTAACTTTAAAACATACTACCTCATCAGGCTGTCGAAGATTTATACCCGTTTACAATAGTATTTTTAGGGCATGTGCCAAATATAATGTTTGCGTGCCACGAGACATCTTCAAAGGATCTAAGCGTCTGGAGATCTGAGAGAATGTCTACCGTACTTGGGGATTACAGTCGTGATCCTATTTATTTATTTTTTATGATAACTACAAACTTAAATTTTAGGAATTTTTCCTTTATTAGTTCTATATGTCGTTGTCACTCAACGGTTTTATGTCACTTGAGACTTGTGTGACTAAATATTTGACATAAATGCCCATATTATACAAGCTTTTATTTAACTTGCAATGTATGTAACTATGTTTGTTCGGGTGGAATCATGCAACTCAATTTTAAAACAGTTATCCCCCACCGATTGAGCTGAAATTTTACATACACCTTCAGTTCTGGTAACAATACAATAAAATGGTGACAGCGAGCTGATCTGATGATGGAGTCAGAAGCTGATCAACAGTTACTCACAACGGAACTCCTTAGTAAATACTTCGATTGAGTAAAAACGTTGCTTTCCTGCCAAGTTACGATGACAATGTGATATAATGTGACAGGTGATTGCGTGCTGGTGCTCGATGGTTTGAATGACTAGCCTCACAGCTCAGTTGGTAGTAGCTCTGCCTTCTGCGCTGTAGGTTGTGGGTTAGATGGTGCCGATCGAACAAGGTGAAGGCTCAAACAAGAATAATAATTAAAAGTACTACTCAAGTAGGTACAACACCCAGGACAAATATTTGTGTGATGAACATTGATGTTTGTTCTGTGTCTGGGTGTTATTATATATCATATGTATGTATTTACAAAAAAATATATAGTTCTCATAGAACAAGCTTTGCTTAGTTTGGGGCTAGATGGCGCTGTGTGATAATGTCCACCAATATTTATTTTATTTATTTTACAAAAGCTGTTATAGAAAAATATATTTGAACAGAAAACTTATTTTGATTGCGTTGACCAAGGAACTTTTATTGTTGTACCTACTTGAGTAGTACTTTTAATTATTATTCTTGTTTGAGCCTTCACCTTGTTCGATCGGCACCACACTGGAGCTCTACATAGCATTAAGGAAAGGATCATTAAAAAAAAAGGTAGACCCCAAGCCGTGTTTGTTGCCTGATTCTTCTAGGCTTGGTCGCGTGGAATTGGCGTAGCTCCTAGGACGTTTCAAAGTGATCCTTGTGATTTTATTGAAATAAATGATTTTTGAATTGCTCGTCACCTGTGATATCGTAGATGATCTTCTTGACCTTCGGCACGGACTTGCACGGCAGTAATGCTGCAGCTGCAGCAGCAGCGGCGGCTGACGGGGTCGGGGAGCACGGCGTCTTCGGCGCGCATTCAGATGCAGACGACGGACTGCACAACGCCGGCTTACCTATAATAAATAAAGGTAAAAAATATTTATACATGTCGAATTGATAACCTCTTCTTTTTCGTCGTCTATAATTGTTGAAGTGATTATTGGTATATCTAAAAGTTCCCTTAAATACTGACCTTCCCCATTGCTTGGCTCGGCTAGTCTCTCGTGCAAAATCCGTCCCTCCTGAAGCGCACGCGACGGTATCAGGCCAGCTCGCATAACGCGGTCTCCTTCGCGCCTAGCTTGCCACCTGTAAAAACAAAACTGGCATTACTGACTGTCAATATTGACTATGTCAGAAGGTTTATTTCAATAAAATCACATCGCTTTGAAATACTGACAATAAACTCCAATTAAAATAGTGGTTATTCAAAAATCTGATTTAGAAGGTAGGAAGGTAGGACGAAGGAACTTCGTAAAGTGTAGCGTGTGCTGTCTTTAAAACTTTTACTTTTTATCTATATTAATATTATAACGTGGAAACATTTGTATTTTTGTATGTTTGTAACGAATAAACTCAAAAACTACTAGACCGATTTCAAAAATTATTTCACTTTTAGAATGCTACATTATCTCTGAGTAACATAGTAGGCTATATTTATTACTAGAAAAAAGATCAGCCCATACAAAAAATCCGAATTTAAAGTTCTTATTCAAGTTCGATTCTTACCAATAAGCGTCGTCCTGTGACACAATGTGTAGTACATCACCCTTCTTGAAGTTCAGCCCAGCTTCCTTGCAGGGTATGTAGGGGTCCTCAGAAGAGTCGTAATCGAAAAGCGCCCGAACCCTCACTTTACTCTCGCGCGATCCCCCTTTGCCGAACGATGGCACCAGCTTGAATGTTATCGTTCCTTCAGAACTTTGCTGTCAAAAAAAAAGGTCGATTTAATGTGCACCCATGTTTCAATTTATTGTGAAATACAACCAACAGTTTAGCGCTGTACGAGCCAAACAGGTTCTGACTCAGTATAATGCTGTTGCACATACATAGAGACAATTATGAACATCTAGCGCTATACTAAGTATATTTTGTGCTATGGGTACTAGATTACTAATAGAATACTAATAGAATACTTTTTTTAAGTTATAATAAAACACCCAGAATAAACATCCATGTTCATCACACAAATATTTGTCCAGGATGGGAACCCACAGCTTACAGCGCAGAAGGCAGAGTTACTACCAACTGTAGGGCTTCACACACAGCAGCATAATGTAAAGATGTACATTATAGCACGACACAACAGCTATAATATAAATTTTTACATCTTCGTATTAGAAACAGAGCGATATGAAAATATATATTACATCTTAATACATCTCAATACATTTCCATATAACGGAATGAAGGGAAAGATACATAACATTACCTGTTGTGTGTGTGATACATTAAGATAATTTAAAGCTATACATCCCGGGATGTATTGTACATTACATTAATATATATTATATCTGCCGTGTGTGAAGTCCTTGAGCTGTGAGACCAGTCAATATGAGATGCATACCAGTATAGCAAGTACATCGGCCGGGGTTTTGTTCTCGACACTGATGCCGTTCACCTCGATGACCTCATCACCCGCATGGATCAGCCCCGACCTGTCAGCAGCGCCGCCGTGCATCACGCGCGCTATCACGATTTTGCCCGTCTCCTCGCAAGTCTTAATTGTAGCACCCTGGAACACAAAAGCATTTTTTTTTCTTTTTTATTAATCGTTATTGGTATTTCACCGCTTATTTAAGAATAATAATAATATATGAAGAATGAAGCGATGAAATACCAATAGATGATCAAACGAACTTTAGTGAAGTTCGATCACTATTGTATTGATTCCCTCCCGCGTCAAAAGAAAACACTGACATATTGGTGTGTTTTAGGTACCCATAATTATTTAAGAAGCTTTGTTTCCAATAATCTCTAAAAGAATGAAGTATAAACAATGACATGACAACAGTATCGACAAATTTTCTATCGAGTAAATCCTCTCTGAAATTGTGCAAAGTTGCCTGTAAACTAAAGGATACTATATTGTAATAATATATTCGAATGAAGCTATTCATACAATAGTGATCGAACTTCACTAAAGTTCGTTTGATCATCTATTGTACGAGGCGCGACACAATACAAGCGCCATACAGGATGTCTCAGAAATTTTGTCTAGCAGAAGTCATAAAGCACCCGTAAAGAAAGTTATCTGCAGGTTTAATGACGTACCTTCTTCTCTTCTTCTTTACCCGCTGATTTTTATTGCCAACTATAAATTTTAGACAATACCAATGTTAGACTAACTATTAAAATAATCTTTAACTATATTATTTTTCTAACTATTGTGTATAGACATAACTTTAGATTTTAACACGGATCTTTATCACCTGTCTTTATTGACTGCCCGCGACCATGGTCGACATTATGTAAATAGTCGGAATATCGTTAAAATAAATTACGTGATAAAGACCCGTGTAAAAATCTATAATTACATTCATTATATTACAAGATTCTGTGGACATTGGTGTTGGCTAAATTCGAACCTTCGGTAGGTCAACATAATTGTATTAAAAAAAACTTAGGAAGCATTCTTTGTCACATCTATGGATTATGCATCCGCTAATTACAGTATACAGCTAATTTAGACTGATAATCTACAATCAGTTGCGGAAAATACATGGGGGATGATTCGGGTACTTTTAAGGGTAGATTTATATTAGACCGGGCCGGAGCCTTTATTTAGTAGATGGGCCCGGACGGGTCACGGATCAGGGACCCGAACTGTTAAATATAAATTGCTTCATAAAAAATGTATGTAACGTTTCAAATCCGTGCCCTAAGGGTACCTCTAGACTTCTGCTTGAGACAATTTTGGGTCACCCAGTATTTATATGAACTTTCCACTTTCCAGCAAGTATTCCCAAAGAGGGTTGACGTCAGACAGGCGGTCGGTTGTAAAATAAGCCAAATCCTTTCGCAACATGTTTGTCAACATGTCGCGCTGACCCCACTTTAGGTGGGAAAAGGAGAGAAAATGATGATGTATGAACTTTCCAGGAAACAACACGACACAATGTTTGAAAATCTCGCGAACTTTATCACAAGTTGTTACCGTAAGTGTGTTTGTTCTAGGAAGTGACATCGAAAATGACAACTTGTTTCCATTTTGGCTGTTATCAATTTTTAGAAACAGATCTCAGATTGATAAGCTTTTTAAATTGTGTACGAGTATGACCCAGTTTGCTAACGGACGAGTTCTGTTCTTTTGTTTGAAATATTTTAGTTCAGTGTAGTTACCGCTAGAGGCGCTGCGCTGGATTCCATACAAATAGCAAACAATACTCGATAGCGACTGTAGTTTGGAAATCTTGAGTTCAGTTGTCGGAGTTCATGTCACTGGAAACCGTGCATCATGGTAGAATGCCATACTTCACAGAAGCGCTCAACTTAATATTGCTAGTGTCATTAACGGTCAAAATATAAACGTTACTGTGCTGAACGTTGCAACGTTAATTAACTAATTAAATCCCAATAGTCATGTCAGCGGGAGATGGGTTTGCAATCTGTCACGTATGGAATGCTAACTACTGCAAAATATGGGCATGTGTTTGGACGTGGAGAGGCACGTGCCTCTGACAACCCTTCAGTTATCTTCAAGGATCTGAGCGCTTGGAGATCTGAGTAGATGTCCGCTGTAAATAGGGATTATAGTCGTGATCCTATTTAATTTTTTTAGTCACGTTACGAGCGCTTTAGTTAATGATAGAAAATATAGATATTAGGGATACCTATGTACAATAGACCATCTTTATGTTTTTAGTCATAGATTGGTGTTTGATATCCCAACTTTGTTATATTAATCGGATCATTCTGTCATAGCAGAATATACTAGAAGCAAGATTCACGTATTCAAGACCATACTACTATACTTAGTGGGTGTTGTTGTTCTATGTTAGGCTACCCTAAAGGTACCATTAATACCATTTTCAATTGCCATTGGTGGTCTCTAAGCTGAATTTGAGCAAATGTTTGCTGGTAGAAAACTCTTTTAGGGTTAAGCACGCCTTTGTACATATTCTTTTTAATGCCATAATTGTTAATGTTTTCTGTGTACAATAAAGTATTAAAAAAAATTACACTAACACTAGTTACAAAATATTCACAAAAATTATCTCTACATGAAAAAGGATAGTGTATTTATTGCACAAATGGATTTATCTTATGCATTTATCCATATATCTTATCAGTATACATTGGCTTCTGTACTTTTCCACATATCATATATTTTTTAAATGTGGCAGATTGGTTGTGGCAAGTGTACTAACTATGCCTACCAATTTTATAATATAAAACCTTAGAATATAAAAAAGTAGTTTATATTTTATGTTATCTTTGTCTAGTGTGTATTTATGCAAGACACTGGATTGAAATCTAGTTCTGTGAAATTTGTGTACTTTAAATCATTAATCGCATTTGGGAAGTTGAAATTATATGGTAAGCATTGACAAGCAAAGTGATATTGATTAAGGGAGAGAACAGACCACGCAGCAAATAGTGTAGTCAAGCGTACAAGTGCTCTTACATCGACCACATAACCCAATATACACTTAGGGAAAGATTTATATTCGACCGGGCTGTGTCCGGGCCGGGCCGGAGCTTTTAGTGAGTAGATGGGCCTGGATCGCGCTCAGGTGTCTCATATCAGCCATCATATCATATCATCATACCGTGTAAGCCTAATGTGTTGTGAGAAAGTGGTCACCTTGTATGAGGGAGTCTATAGGCTGTGTGGTCGATGTGCTCTTATGAAGATAGATGCAGAGATGGGACTGGTATCGTAGGACCTAATACATTCACATCTAGAGATAGCAGCTAGTCATTATTTTATAGATATGTTACAAGACTATGTGAGGGAAGAATAGTAGATTCAGATCATTGTAAGGGGTAAAAAGCTTCAGGCGGTGTGGTGTATTAGGACACTAATTAGGAAATAAATGATTACGCCAATTAATTATTAATTTAGGAATAAAAAAAATATAAACAAAAATGTTAGAAGACGTGATTTTTTTTATTTGAATTTCAGTTGTGATCTATTTTTGCACTTGTGTTGTCATAAGCCTTCGAAATATTAAATAAAAAGCATATTCAAATGTAATTTGGAAAATCTACCTACAATACAATGCATACTTACCACTATAGGTTCCGCACTCAAGGCTCCACCCTTTTAATAAAAATGTTTTTTCAATCACAATCTAAACATTATTCCTATCGTCCAATAACATAACTTTTTTTTAATAAATATACTTAATATTAGTTACATAATAAATACAGTATTGAAATAATTTTCATAGAGAACAAGAAACAGCAACAAATATTATTTGGATGAATGATAATAATCATACATAGTTAAATACATATTGTAAAATATAATACATCAACCTTGTTAGTTTAAATTATGGTTTGCTGTCAAAAGTTGATCCAGGCTTTTCTCTCTTTATACGCTTTGACGATAAAGTCTTAAAATGATAATTTATTGAATAAGCAGATAAACATATAAAGATACCACACCAACAACAATCTATCACCAGCAACAGTGGTCTGAATGAACAAGTTCGATCAGCTGATAAGACAACACGTAGGTACGTTTGGCATAATTTTCTTAGTACATATTTTTTTTTGCTTATTCATTTTCAATCATTAAGCTGCTATTTCTATATGTTTAGAACAAGTGTAGAAGGTTTCATTGCTTTAATACTTACAAGAGGTTCATCAGATTTGACGAGTTGCACGATCTTGACAGTTTCTTCCTCCTCATCAGCGTCCGAAGGGACATCAGGTAAGTGAGGGTAGTAGTCCTTTTGCGCAACAGCATCATGGGTACATAAAATTGCCTGCAATAAAATAGAACCATTTGTGATTAAACTCTTCAAAGCTTTTTACAGAAATAAATAACATTAGATCTATCTATATCTATCAAGAACAGGCTCACCAACCCAAACCAAATGTTTTGGCTATTTAGTAGATGGTTTATGTGAAATTTGCACAAAATCGGTAGACTTTTTATCCAGGTACCACACTTGCGAAGCCGGGGCAAGCAGCTAGTACTAATATATTACAGAACATTTCATAATACATAAGAACTAGTTCCAAACAGTCTATATGTAGCTCAACTGTTTATTATCTTAAAATTTTATACAAACATCATTTTAATAATTATATCATTGACACGCAAGAAGATGAAGAACATCCAAACTCTTGGAAATATTTATTGTAATTACAGCCAACAGTCTGCACATAGATTGTCCTGAAACCACACATAAAATAAACATCATCTTGCTACCCCCCTATCCCACCTAAGTGGGGTAGCACAACATGTATTTTTCTTCCATTTCCCTCTATCAGCCGTCATCTCATTCCTTTCTTAACCATGTCATCTTTCACATAGTCCATAAATCTTTTCTTTGGCCTATAACCCATCCACCTTCATTCCTAACATTCTTCTTGTTACATGACTTTCATCCCATACCATGCTAATCTTTTGCTCCTCATCTTTTCTATCACAGGCGCCACTTTCAAACTTCCTCTGATATACTAATTGCTTATCTTGTCCATTCTCCTTACTTAACACATCCATCTCAACATTCGCAATATTTTTAATAGCAGTGACGGGCTTGCAACCTGTCACATATGGAATGCTAACTACTGCAACATGTGTGCATGTGCTAAATGTAATATTTGGACGTGCCTCTGACTAAGCCCCATTAGACATCTTCAAGGATCTGAGCGCCTGAACATCTGAGAGGATATGTGTGCTGTACTTGGGGATTACAGTGATGACCCTATTTTTTGGGGTTCCATATCCAAAGGGTTTTTACTAAGACTTCACTGACCATCTGTCTGTCTGTCGCCAGGATGTATCTCATGAACCGTGATAGCTAGTTGAAATTTTCTCAGATGTTGTATTTCTTTGACACTATAAAAACAAATATACAGAATAAAATAAATAATTAAGTGGGCCTAACATACAACAAACGTGATTTTTTGGCGTTTTTTATAGATGTACAGAACCTTTCATGCTCGAATCCGACTCGCGCTTGGCTTTTTTTTTAAATAAACAAGACACAAATATACTCACTTGGAAATGTGGCTTATGTAGCACGCTGAGCAGTTCCTCATATTCTTTGGCAACTGGCAAAACTCCAGCAAGGGTTTGCAGCACCTCCAGGGTGACTTGCATCGCGTTGGAAAGGAGAGGATAGAACTTGTCATCTTTGCCCTTAGCAACTATTCTGTTATGGACTTGGACAAGTGCATGTAACTGCTTGGATTGTAAGAGCTCGCTCAGAAACGCCACATCCTCACCATTGTCAACATCTTTCAGTGATGTCAGTAATCTGAGAAGAGCTGCAAACAGTCATTGTGTAAAGCAAAACATGTATCAAAAGGCAGAGCCCAATTAAGACTACTCTATGCACTAAGCAATACCGGTGCCCGTGTGCCTGGTGAGAGCTTCTAGAGCTTCTAGTAATAATCTCTTGTGCCTGGTGCCCCCATTTTCAAACAGCCTTATCTTTTATCTAGCAAATATTTTTTGATGCTGTTTTTGGTGACATGCCAAGACATAAGCAATTGCTTAATTTGCCTATGGGTTAATGCGGCACTGTCAAAAGGGCTTTATCACTTCACTTTGTCACTTTTTGGGTACCCACAATACAGGCTTTGAGCCTAGTGTTGGGTATTTTTAGACTTTATAATTTTAAATTATACTAGCTGTCTTGATAGATGTCTTGTCATCCCATAGAAAAAAAGCACTATCAGGTTTTCCCGAATTTTACAATTTCCAGGCAACTTATGCCATTTTTCTTTATTTTTAAACCACCCCTGAATATTAACAATAATTAACAAAACCAAAAAAATAAATGTTCACAAGATTAACAAACGGCAATCCATTTTTATAATAAAAGAGAAGATGATCTTTATTGTGTTTACAATATGATCAAATTTTAAATAGTTGCTACCAAACATTGTTTGTTAATTTGTCTAATTCTGTAATTTAATTTTCTGCTAGATAAATATTACTTTACAAAGAGATTATTTTTTTACCACCCCATAATACCAAACAAATTATCTATGACGTCTGAGTCAATCAACTATAATTTATTAAAACACAGTCAATAGTTGCAACAACTACAAAGGATTTAATATTAACTGTGAATGTAATAAATAGAAGTTAAGATGGAACAGAAATCACAGGAAACCGATGCAATATTCCTTAAAAAATATAAAATAAGGAGGAAATCAGTAGAGGATCCCCATTATCCAAGTGGCAATAGATTTTGGATTCTAAATTTAAATTGATTGGTACTTTTTATAGATGATTGCAGATCCTAAAGAACTAAGCTTTAAGTGCCTGGCAATATCATGCTTTTTTTTATAAAAAAAAAAAGACAGGCTGCACAAAATGACCCAGCAGGTTGAAGGCCTACGAAACTATGTATTACTTTTTATGTACTGTATACTTAGTGTAGTGTTTTACGTAAAGATATGGAAAAAGGGAACATTTTTTATTTATTAGATTTTTAATTAAATAATATATTTTATTTTGTATTGTATTGTACGTAAGTATCTCGATTTCAAATATATTTTTTGGTTTAGTAAACAAAGATCTCTCAAAGCGCGATCAATAAAAGGTGTGTTGTCGAAGTTTTATAAAATTTAAACTTACCTGGATCCCAGTTTTCATACGTAGAATCCATCTTGAGAACTATCAAGATTAGAAACAAATAACGAAAACCATAATCATAAATCGATGATGATCACACACAACCCAGTTCCTCAATGTATAAAACTGGGACAATACATGAATATATTAAGTATTGCCTTACGTATGGCTCTGTTGTAGTAAGAAAATAGTCTAGTGTTATAGCTGAAGAACACGATACGATTATATATAAATCATTTTTCAACTGCTGTGTTGTGTGGTAATTTACGAGCTTCAAAGAAGAAAAAGCGTAGCGGACTGTAGCAGAGCCAGCGTTACGATCGTACGTACGATCGTCGTAGTTACTACCACTTATATGCTCTTTGGTTACTACTATGTACGCTTGGATGGGAAAGGAAATTGTGGGAAAGAGGAAAACTGGAAAAATTAGTTCAAACTGACATGACAGACGAGATCTTGTCAAATCAGACAGAGAATATCCACATACTTCTAACTGACAGTGACAATAATAAAATTGTGCTTTTGAAATATTGCCACATGACCCATAATTAAAAAAAATAAAGCGAATGAAAAAGAATTGAATTGAAAATTGAAATAGGATTACGACTGTGTATGTATGTATGATGAAATAATCATCAACTCTGTGCACAGATTCTTGAAAGTATCTAAATAAGAGTCAGGGGAAAGCTCAAACTTTAAATTATCTAACATGCGGGAAATGTATTAAAATATTCACGTGTGATGAAAAAGTCTATTTATCCGGATAAAAAAGATACAGAAAAAAAACAATTTAGTTTAGTTCAAAACCATGCTTTGAGCCGATTCGATTACAATTCTATGAACAATAGACTCTGAGAGCGATCTGGCAACACTGTGTACAGTGTGTGTGTATGCAGCTGAGCCCTATTTTCTCTGTGGTCAACCTCTATGCTAGTGTTAGTGTGGTGAAGTGAAGTGAAGAACACACTAAAATTATTCTCCGATGCGACGTATTTTATAATTTGGTACCTACGTATTTTATTGATCGTTTTATCTTGAAGGTTTTCTACGCCGATCGCTGCTGTATTTTTAGTGATATTAAGTAAGAAGTGTCGTTCTAACTAATCGGTAAGAATAGAAAAAAATATAGATAATGTCTATCTGCAATGAACAGAGTGGAAGACGGTGATGTTATGATGTAGGTATTTGAACGAGTAATTTTTTGCGTTTACTTACACCTTGTTTCTTGTTGTACTTATCCTAAGCATTTTTTTAGCAAAAAGTAAACGATTGCGTCATCGTAGTATGTAGGTACTAAAAAATTGGTAGTTCTATCTGTATAATAATTTGAGACCATTTCTTCGCAATTTCTTGTAAATCACCGACCGGGTATGTCTTTGAGTTGTTCTACAGTAGAACAGAATTATATCCTGGGTTTTAATGAGGTATTGGTACAAAGTAAAGACATTCTTCAGGTGGGTTTTTAGCTTTTTTAGAGGATAGTTTTGTTACACATTGAAGCATTTGGAAGCTAGTTTATATAATCTTCTTCACATTCTCATAGTGCTTCATGAAATTAAATTTAGTAGGATTCAATCTGTAAGTAATCCCAAAGTATGGTACACATTAACTCAGATCTCCAGGTGTTCTCACACTTGTTGATAAGAAAAGGAGCTAGTCTGAGGCACCTCCAAACTGTATATTTGCGCTTGTTTACATTTTGCAGTATTTAGAATTCCAGGTGTGACAGGTTGCAAGCATAACGCTTCTTCTGACAGACATATAAAAACAAAAAAACAACTCTGCACTCTATTATTAACCCCTTAATGTAAGTATCTATCTACGTAAATACATTAACATACTAAAATCAATACAGAAAGAACGCAAACTGTTCAAAATAGTAAAAGAAAACCTTGGGAGGACACGAGTTAATATTTTTATAAGTAGTTATGGGTTAATAATCTGTCAAATATGGAATGCTAACAACAGAATGTTGGCATGTGCAAATATAATGTTCAAGGATCTGAGTGGTTGTCTGCCATATTTTAAGATTACAGTTGTGATCCTAGTTAATTTTATCCATTTATAGATAAAACTTTTGATTTATTCATGGTAATAATCAACCCAATATGCACTTTAGCTTTAGATGCCACTGGAGTATGACTGCCCAGGGGCCGTAAAGTAATATCAAAAAAATATTACTTACGGTGCAAAAGTGACAACGCTACTCAAGTTCGTATTGTGTTGTCACTTTTGCACCATGAGTAATATTATTTTGATATTACTTTTGAGCTTGTGGTATGGCCCCAGTTGGGTTTACACTTCACTTCACAGATTCATAGGCAATGCAAAATTTGACAAGCCTTTTCGTCCTCACTATATAAGTTAGTATTTTGGAGTTATCCAAGCGTTGGTGCAGTCACAAGCACTAATGTAGATGTTTATAAAGTGTCACATGAATTTGTACGTGTTTGTAAGTGTTTCTGAGGTTGTGTTATATGTAGCTATCATACACAATATTTCAGCACAACATAATAAAAATAGAAATAAAAATATCACATTCACATAGCATTCATACAGAATGCAAGATAAATTATATTATTTTTGAAACATTTGTAAATTGGCATACATATAGTAAAATATTTAAAAAAATTAAGAAAGTTAATGCATTATTAATAATAAACAAAGCACAGTTTCTTAACAGTAACCTATAAGCTTGGTAGCAATGAAACATAAATCTAACTAGATTTAAAGATTAAACAGTTTTGAGCTAGAATTTGAATTTGAAATATAGTACAGATATTATGTAACAATATAATTGTGAGCGAAAAAAAAGGCCTCGAGAGTCGTTTTTTGTTTCGCTCTGTCAATAGTTTGAAATTTCAGTATGGAACCCTCAATATGCAAGTCTCATCTCACTTGAGGATCTTGTTTGATTTCAAAGAGCTGAATGGTTATTTCTAGAACACTATTGAGTAAGTTATATTCAGAGGAACTTGTTAAATTATCATCATTTTGTTCTCCATTTCCCTTATGTGGGGTCGGCACAACATGTTGCGAAGAGGATTTGGCTTATGTTTTACAATTGGCCGCTTGACTGACGTCAACCCTCTTTAGTACTTCTAATTGTGTGTTTCACATCATACCAGTTGAATATAGATGAAAATTAGAATTAATAATGCATTACCCGGAATAGCATGTAGATTAGATTTTATTGAGGTAAGGTACATACTTAGCGGAGCCGATGGCAAAAGCTAATGTACAGAATATAAGTGGCTGATATATGATGTCATAATATGATGGCAGACAATAAAGACGTGATATGCATTCAAAATTAGGTACCGGCTAGGTAGAAGTAATGTTATTCAACAATTCTAGTTGAATGTATGTGTATTTTTGCAACAATTTGTCGAAGTATTTTAATTATACTTTTCCTACTTTCTATCAGAAGGTCGTGGTTTTGAATCTCAGTCGTGCATCAATGGATTATACTATTCGTTAAAAATCGAGTAGAGTTATCAAGTTGAACTTAATATCAAATAGTTAATCAAAAACAATAAGTCTCTTTAACTAAAAAACGAGCTAAATCTTCTACTACTAATTTCCGTTATGGATAGACTATCAACGTACAAGTAGGTATGTATGGAATCCTAGTTTGTGTAGGGAGTGTTTTAAGTCTCTTTGAAAATTACTTGATGTGTACAAAGTTTCTCAATGTATTCAAGCGTTACTTGCAGAAAATTTTCTCTGTAAGTGAACTTGTAATTATTATGAGAAAATTAACATCTTAAACCATAAACCGTCTCGAGGGTTTCCACTAGTACTACAATAAAATGCTTTATATTTCTTTGATTTTTCCAGGCTTAAGAGATGCTTGATGCCGGGCGCGCGACCGTGGATTAAGCCGTTGTCGGCGAGCGGATCATCCGTTTCCTCTCTCGATGAGGTTTCGCAGCTGGAGTTGCACCTTCAGAGGCAGCTGGAGGAAGATGTAGCCAGGTATGTTCTTCACTCTAGCACGGGCGCACTCTCGCTTTTACCCTTTACTTAATGGAAGTATGCTTAATGGAGGCTCAACTTCCAGCGCTTGATATTACCTATAGAAATAACACTAAACCGAGGCTTAACTTAGACCGACGCTAAAACAGACTTTTGAATGACAGCGACATGAGAATAAATTCACTGTTACTGCAAATAAGGCTTTCAGATCTAGGTCTTATGATTAACACACATCTTTTTTTAAAATTCATTACTTTAAAAATAGTTTATTACATTTAAAAGTGAATATAATGGTGAAAAAGCTTCAAAATGCATTTTCTATGTAGGTAGTTTTGTTTTTGTACCTTATAAAAATATGTATTTGTAATGTTTTTTTTTCCAGAAATGATTAACAGGATCGTGTGATATTTGTTTTTTTCTCACTGACTCCGTCAACTCTTAGTCAAGTATATAAATCACTATACCTACTCGTAAGTAAAATGGGATGATTATTCTATCCAAGTCATGTTTTTTTTTCTATTTATTGCAGAATATTTGACGAATCTATTTACTCTGATCTAGAAGTGGTGTGTGGAAAACTAAAAATACTAACTCATTCTTGCATACTAAAAGCACGTACACATAAATTTTATCATAAGCTTGAGGCAATTTTGCATGTGAATATTGGGCGTAACACTTTTGATGAGATATATTCATTTATAAGGTATGTTTATTTACAATATGCCGTTTTAAGAACCATATGAACTCAAATAACGTTTAAATTGTGTTTAATTACAGCGACGCGTATACAGAGTGTGATATTCAGCACCAAGAAAACGAGATAATCTGTTACCTAAATGAAAAACTTAACCTGAAACCAGCTGTCACACACGACACGAAAACTAAGCAAGAAGACCTGGACGAATCAGATACGTATGCTACACCGAACTGCGTTAGTCCTGAAGACAGCTTGCAAAAGACACTAAGCTCTAGTCCAAGCACCGAGTTAACAAAGGAATACTACGCACTAGTGCCCATAGAAACTCAAATATTGGACAAAGAACTTATAGAGCAAGACGAACTATCCAGCGCTTTTAAGTCTTTCATTCATTTGCGAACTGAAGAAATACAAAACGACACTAACAATACACAATGTGTTAAACCTACAACACTCTCTCTTGATTCTAGTCATATCACCAATATAAAAAAACATTCCATTATTTGCGATATTTCGAAAGACTTAAAGGATATAGATTCTAATATATTTCTATTCGAGAACGATAAGAATAAGATCAACAGCGCTACTAGTCAAGTTCGCAATCATATAAAGAGCTCGCAACTAGCATTGAAGAAGTCCCGCAGCTGCGAAACAGGTGCCGGGGAATACTCGCCGGACAGTTTGATTGCGGACGAGCCTAGCTCCTCCTCAGACTATTTGTCCGCAGCACACTCTGCGTCACCCGCCGGACTACATGCCGTCCAGAGCCCTCCAGAGAACTTTAATAAAATGAACAAAACATTCACAATAACAGATTCCGGCTTTGATAACAATGCCACTCTCGAGAGTCACAAGGATGTGACGCTCGCTGATGTCTCTCTGACGGAAAGCACGATACATGATTTGCTCAGCGATGAAGTCGCACTCGGTAATGACTCTCCGTCTGATCTTCTAGAGAAAAAGCAGTTGCCGAAGGCGAAATTAAGCAATTCACAGATATCGGTCGCAAGTGCGTCAAAATTACCGATTGCAGATATGAGTGGTAGGTCTTCTAAAGATGAGAAGCAAAGGCAGAACGAGGAGATCGTCATTTTGGAATCATCTTCCTTATCTTCCGAGACTGGCTCTTGGGAATCCGTTTTTCCTCCGAAAATGCCGGAGAAGGATCTATGCGAGAAGTTTATTGATATTGAACGCCAAAACTCCATTGAGCCTGCTTACAAAAGCAGGGTTACTGAACCCGTAAAAAACGAAACTTTTCAATGTATTGCCGAAAAATCTTCCTATAAGTCAACGTGCTGTTTCATAGATGCCGCTAGCTTGGTTGACGAGGAAGAAAGACAACAACAACGGACTGAGCCTGTCCCTGTAAATGCACGTAATATTATTCGCCCCGCAATTCGACCTGTGCCATGTGAATTCAAACAAATTCTAAGTCCGTCTGAGTTTTCCGAGAGCAATGATAATGATGATTCTTTAGAGCAGCTCGATCCGGATTCTATACAGAAAGATATTTCGCCTACAATTTTCGAAATGACTCTGGCACCAGATGATTCTATAGGGGATGATAATCCGCTTGAAGAAGAGAACCCGCCGAAGAAGCAAAACTCAAAGCTGAATTCTATACAAGAAGCGGTTACAAGTAATGATAAAAACATTTGCGCTAAACTACCCATGACACGAACTCTTGTTATGACAAGCACGCCAAATAATTCAATTATTTCTCTCAAAGCGTCAGATTTCAAAACGTATGATTCTAAAGAAAACGATAATGGTGCTGCATTCTTGAAACTAGGGAGCACTGCAGTCGATAAGATGGTGATGCAGACTGATGAATTGACATCTAGCGTACCGCAGACCATTCGAAAAGATATACTATTCAACGATTTCATGAGCCCAGAGGCACCCAATGAAACTGTATCGGCATCAATGCCAGAGAAGAAAAAAGGAAATGTTCCCAACGTGTCCGGTGCAAACATAACTGAAAAAGGCAAACCACAAACACTCCCCACTTCGTATTGCTCTGCAACATGGGTCGTGGATATGTCAGAAATGCCCAAGCCAGATACAGCTGCAACAAACAAAAATAACCAAAAACCTGGGGACAAAGCCTGCGACAGTTTAAGAGCATCGTCGAAGTCTGGCAGTAACTCTGAAGGTTGCAAGAGCAGAAGCTCTGTTGATTCTGATAGCAGTGAGAAATCTACTCATAAGTTTTACATAGATCTCTCTACATTGCCTGATGTTTTGGCTCCAGAGCAAAACTGCGCGAGCGACGCCAACAATGAAAAGAAAAACATTTTTTCAATGTTCATTGATCTAGGTGAAAACTCTTCTATTGTTAAAGAAATGCCAGCGAGGCTTTCATCTTCTTTGAACTCAAAAAAGAGCAACAAAATGGAAACAAAACAAGCAGCTCCTAAAACTATCAAAGCTTCCAAAAAATCTTCTGTAGTAATCAATGGCGATGAAACTTTTGAGAAACTGGAGTCGTTGTGTAATTCATCACAAATGAGTATTTCAGAAATACTCCAGAATCCCATTGCGAAGAAAATAGTGAAAGAGCCAAGAGATCTTGAAGCAAGTACGCAAGACCACCATAGAACATTTCCCAGAGATGGAATCGCAGCTACGATCAGAGAGGAGTCTGACACTGACCAATATTGTGATATTTTTGTGAGACTCTCAGATTTGGATCGAGCACCATCGCAGAAGAATGGTACCGCTGCAAACACTGAGGGTTACGAGAGGATGACTCGCTCCATTCCCGATAAAAATTGGGGGGATACGAGTCACACGAGTTCTAGATCCATCGACATAATCAGCTCCTTCCATTCTGAAAACGCCCTGAGTCTGAACAGGTTGTTTCCTCACCTGAAGAATGATATCAGCCGGAGCATGCCTGGCTCTCTTTCGGGACGGACGAAATCTCCTCTGAGGTTAGGAGTGTCCTCGAGCTACGGGGACAGAGATGAGCTGGCCTCGGACATGTCTGAGATGAGCAGCGCACAGAGCAGTATGTGCCGCTCTGTAGTCGGTAAGTCAATCTAACTTAGTTTAACTCAATGCATAATTGGTTCATTCAATTTTTATGTAGCAGTATGTCTGACGCCCTAACGTTTGTAATAAACTTTCTTTGATTTATAGAAAACAGTACAACTGAAGACACTAGTCATACGTCAAGCCTCTTAGTGAACTGTCAGTCTCGGTTGGGACAGGATCTGCTCCGAATGTTTATGGAGGAAATAGCTCCTGACGTGATTGTCGAAGTGTCAGGACGCCGAATTAAAGCACATAAATGTATTTTGTCATCGAGGTAAGGATAACTGACTTTTCATGAGCTGTTTTTATAACTAAATTAAGTTTTCCGATGTCAAGTTTAAAGTAACGCCATAATTATGTAATTTGAATAATTATTTTAACAATCTTATTTGTCTCCGAAACGTTTTAACCCATGCCTTTATTTGTGGTTTACAAGGGGTAAGTTGTGGCGGTTTCTGAACGAAACTCGCGCGCGTAAAAGTGACGGACCAATCATGTCCGTCGGGATCCGGCTAGGATTATTTTTTGACAGATTTTATAACTTTACAAGTAGATTTTTCTAGCAAGCAAGAAAAGAGGTCGGAGGTTACGTTCGTAAAATTTTTGAAGGAGTCTCAGAAGAGAATCAGGTTTTCTTTTTAGTTTATAAAACGACTCGCTGTTACAGGTGTCAATATTTTGCCGGGATCCTGAGCGGCGGTTGGGTTGAAAGCGCAGGAAATGTCATTTCTCTCCCACCGTGAGTTACCTACTAATATTATAAATCCGAAAGTTTGTGACGATGTTTGTGCCTCAATCGCGACCTAACATATTTGTATGAATCTTGGAATAAAGAATAGCAAGTAGGCTACTATTTATCCAGGTACCATGCAAGCAATCTAACAACTATCTATAATGAAAACTATCACGGTAACTAAGGAAATGTATTTTCTAAGTTGCTCGACGATTACTCGTAAACTGTTTTTCTTGTTTGAGCCTTCAGCTTGTTCATTCGCCACCACACTGAGCTCTTCATAGCATTATGGAAAGGATCATTGAAAATGATAGGTCTCAAGCCGTGTTTTTTTGCCTGATTCTTCTATACTTGGCCGAGAGGAACAGGCGTAGCTTTTTGTGATGTTTGTGATTACATTGTAATAAATACCTTGTACCTTTGATTTTGCTATGGATAGTATACATTATGGTTGTTCCAGGTTCTCATACAGCGTGGTGCACTTTGCCCTATGCCATATCTATTCAGGAATATCAGCAATCCCGGATTCAATTAGCATAGTGGAACTAGCCACTATTGCGGATATGCTAAGCTTGGAAGGGTTAAAGGAAGCAATCATGTTTACGCTCAAAGCGAAATACTGTCACCATTTCCATGAGGTATTTTATATTCAGGCTTTTCAATTATTTTAGTATTCTTATAAGCGGGAATGAGTTTGTATGGAATGCTAACTAATGCAAAATTTGGGTATGTGCCAAAGTAATGTATCAACTAACTTCATGTAAGTCAAGATTAATCCCCAAGTACAGTGGACATCCTCAGATCTCCAGGCACTCAGATTTTTAAACTTACTGAAAGACTGACTAATAATAATGTCCAAATTTCTAATACTGTTCTTGGGAATTACAGTCGTGATCTTATTTCATTTAATTAATTTAGGTAATTGTCATATAGATAATAAAATAATCTATGGTTGCTATCCTGCTTTGTTGCACATAATAATGCAGTTATAGGTAGATGTCTATGGTTTGAACATACACATGTTAAACAATTCATACGAAATACGGTGTTTTCAAGGCCTATCAGGACATAATAGTAATGTTATTTGTCAAAAATCAACGCATCACCAATGCAAGCAGATACATAACTACCTAGCATGGAGGAGAGAGACCTCCTAACACACATATCTTCTTACTTAATAGGTCAAACCCTTGTAATATTATTAGATTAAGTTACTGAAGTCAAGTCAAAGTCAAAGTCAAAGTTTCTTTATTGCTTGAAATACATGTACAGAAGATGTTCATTTATAAATATATTACCAATGTACTCTGCCTATGAAGGCATGCAATATCAAATTTACAACATATCAAAAAAATAATAATAATAATAATAATAGTAATAATGTCAAAATACAGTCAAACACGGAAATAATTAAGTACATTAAAAATAAATAAAAGAGATAATAAATGAAAATAAATTGGGAATTAATTAATTGAGATTTTTATCATTCATGAAATTGTCTATGGTATAGTAACATTTGCTTACTAATAACTTCCTAAGCTTCCCCCGAAACAACGAACATGGCATATCTCTCATTAACTGCGGGAGTTTATTATAAATGAAAGGAGCCATACAGAATATACTCCTGCGCATAAAAGTAGTTTTAGAGTTGCGGACACAGACTTTACTATTGAAATAATCATTTGTATTTATTTGTATTGTATTGTAATTCTAGCCCTGCCAAGTGTGCACAGCGGGTGTGTTGGAATGTTTTCCGCTGTCATCAGTGTACGGGTTGGACGAGCTGTACCGGCGCTGTCTGCGCTGGATCACGCGCCACTTCCGCAAAGTGTGGCCCACCAAAGCCTTTGCAACTCTGCCCTCGGAGCTCCTGGACAAATGCTACCAAGAACATCTGCTGAACCTCACCGTTCATAACCTGATTGATACCGTGCAAGATTGTGGACTAACAGGTCAGTTGTGGTGAAATAAAAGCTTTCATAACGGTTCGACTCTGTATATACTAATATTTTAAGAAGAAAGATTATTATGTTTTTAAATTTAACTTATTTTTTTTTCTCCACATTATCTCTGAGTTACATAATGCTATATATTATATTAATTTAAAAAAATAGGGATAAATTTAAATCCTTTACTTTAAAAAATTGCCATAAAATCATTAGTACACCGGTGCGACGCCGGGGCTTAAGACAGCTACTGTGATAGTGAAGAATGTGTGTCTGTTACAGTGGCGTCCCTGCAGCGGTGCCGGTGGGCTGAGGTGGTTGCGCGACTGTGCCGACGGCTGGCAAGTGCCGCGGCGCAGTTTGCGGCGGCGAGGTTGGCTGGCGTGGTGCGAGTTGCCGCAGCTCCCCGCGCCCCCGTACCAGCTCCCGCAGCTCGTGCGCTCGACGCCTGCCTCGCGTCTGCTGTCGACTGGGCCTCGCCTGATGAATTGTGCCGGGCTTTGGCACTACTGCACGCGCTGCTAGAACAGGCCCCCGATTTCCATCCCGAGCATCTCGCCACTCTGCGCCGCCGCTGCGAGGGTGCCCTACTCCGTGCCGCACCACGCTCGCTTCACACGGCCGCATTCCGTGAGCTACCACCCGACCTCCGCCGACGTCTACGCCGCTACGTAGACGCAGCGCCAGCGCCCGCTACACCGCCGTCGCGTCGCGCGGCCCCTACCATCTCGCGCGTCGATACGCACCCACAGGACATGGAGCGCGTGCGCACTTCCTTCGTGCCGTACGCGCAGAAGCCTCAAGTGCGCCAGCCCGCGCAGGCACCCATCGCGTCAGCGCCGCGGCACGGCACTGTTCCGCCGCGCGTCAGGACCACGAAGGCGCAAGAGGAGAGGGCCAAGTACAACATGGCCAAGTCGAGTGAGCCGATCATCCCGCCAGGGAAGCCCAGCGGCAAGGCGGTAAAGGTGCGCGCGGCGTATGGCAACGCCAAGCCTCGCTACCTGGAGCCGCGCCAGCCTAGCGGGAGCAAGGAGGCAGTGGGAGCTGCTCGTAAGCCGCTTGGCCGGCTGGTGTCGTCCAGCGAGTCGTCGCGAAACTCTAGCCCAGTGCTGGCGCGCTCTGCGGCCAAGTGTGACCCCCTGCCCACCGCCCCACTGGCCGCGTCCCGCCCCCGCACCGCAGATCCCTCCACAGAGTCGCTCAGCGATTCGCTTAACAAATACGCCACCTACACAAAGGCCAGGCGCAACGACACACAGATTCCGCGTGAGTAACACTACATCCTATTATATAAGTAAGAGTTTATTTTTAGCTTACATTTCTACTGAATTCAATCTACCCTGACGTTTTTTCTGCCATACTCAACTTTCACTAACTTACATTAATATCAGCACTAACAGCCCTTACGCACGCGAGTCGTACACTTTTTAACACTTTCCGAATGCTCATAAAGGCGTATAGTGCCCCTTTCAATCTGTTTATATCACTCTT
Source organism: Hydriomena furcata (assembly GCA_912999785.1). Lineage (NCBI taxonomy): Eukaryota > Metazoa > Arthropoda > Insecta > Lepidoptera > Geometridae > Hydriomena > Hydriomena furcata. The sequence goes on from OU538821.1 coordinate 12,610,243, forward strand.
ACATCTTCCATCTTTTATCAATGCATTTATTATCTTTACAGCGAAGCAGCCGTCGAAAAGCAACGTGATATCAACGAGAACGACAAAAATACCAGTATACTTGAAGCAGCAGGCCAAGCCACGCAACCGCGCGACAGCTGCGTCGGTGTTGACAGTGGCAGCGACGGTTACGGTGACGGCATCGCCGACAACGTCATTGGTGGCGGCTAGCGGCGAACGCAGCCAACATCTGACGCGTCACCGCGGTTCCCTCATGATGGCCACCAAGTCCAGCTCGGCCAAAATAGTCCCCAAAATCAAAAAACAAGACAGGACCACCAAGCAACGAGTGCACTCGCCTGTCCTCGCTGACATACCCATCATGGAACGCTCGGGCACCTTCCTTAAAGATGAGCCCACCTTCGGTGACAAAACCACCAACATTGATATTGGCAAGTAATTACCTCGAGGCATAGTGGGTGAGTGCCCCAGCTGAGATGCAAGGGTACAGGATCTCTGGTACTCATCGTTTTTGATGATGACCGCACTAGGGATTATATCACGCTATCATACATCCAAGTGTGTGTACTGGCTGTTATTTATTACGTATTATTTCACATACTTATTCAGTAAAGTCGTATTTGATTCTTTAGAAGGCATTACCGTGACCGAAGTTAACTATTATGATGCCAGTGGAATGGATTTGAAATAATTAATAATATTACAGAGTCCCAGCTTGAAAGAATGAGACAAATTGCGTTAACTAACTGATTATAATTGGTTTTAACTGCATATTACAACTATAATATTCAGTTCTGTTTTATGGTTATTGCAAAAGTCCTGTTCATTCTTTGCACTCTGTATTGTTATTATAATATATAAATAGATAATTCTGTGTATAATTTGAATAGAGTTGTATTTGTATAATAGTCTTATTTATTACTAAGATGGAAACTATAATTTTTAATAATATAATGAATTATAATCTATGTATTTAAAGACTTTCACCACGCTTTGGAGCTTATTAATATGGACATAATGAGAATTAGGTTAGATTTATATTAGACTGGGCCGTGCCCGGGTTGTGCCGTGTACGTGGCCACAGATTTGAAACGTTACATACATTTATATTGAAGATTATATAGAAGTTCCTGATCTGTGTCCCGTCCGGGCCTGTCTATTTAACTAAAGGCTCCGGCACGGTACAGACACGGCCCGGTCTAATATACATCTTACCTTATTGTTTTATATCATGATCATGATTATGAAATTGTATGCCTAGATTTACATACGTTTGTGTTAAGGTGATCTTAAAAAAACTGTTTTTGTATGGCAGAGTCTATCCGGATAAGACAGAAACACATCTTTAAACTATCAAACAAAAATAAACTGTCTTTAATTTAGGCGAGTTTGATTGTCTACTAATATATTATATTCTACTATTATATTATCTTCTAATAATATGTTACACATTATACAAGTTTGGATTTGGAGTTCAAACGAAAAACTGTCACCTTAAACAAAATTAGGTAGGTTTTTATGAGCTCGTAGACAACTTTAGTGCTGCAGTTTTCAGGCAAAGGACCTTTAATATAATCTTGTAATTGTATTTATATGTACTTTTAGGTAACAACCAAAGTAACAATACTAGTTTATTGTATACTCATTTATATTTATATTTGCAATCAAATTGCGTTTTCCAATTTTATATTACGTTATTTAAAAAAAAAAATTAGTTATTGTCTTTTTTTTTGGGACAATTCTTGATGTATCCGTCCTTTTTTCGTCATTTTAGTTTATTTATTGTTTAAGTTTTTTTGTTATTCCATACGTAAATCCCTCCTGTTTATATGATATTAATCGCTGTAGATACGAGCATATAGATAATTTATAAGACATAATCAGCATTTATTGAGTGAAAATTGCATTTATTCGATTATCTGTTATCATTGAAGTATTATTTTCCAATAATCTATTTTATGCCGTAAAAGAGAAAGGAATTGAGAATTGTTTAGTTTCTAAAATAGTTTTCTCCCTAAAATGTCTATCGGTTTACTTTTAAACGATTTAAAAACGGTAGATTTCTTTAGGGTTCCGTAGTCAAAATTCTGGTTTCGTCATGTCCGTCCGTCTGTTGGTACTAGAAAGCTGTAATTTGGCATGAATATACATAATAGTCACGCCGACAAAGTGCTAAAATCAAATCCTGAAAAGAATGTTAGGGAACTTCCTCTACATGTAAAGTGGGGATAATTCTTTTTTTTCTTTTAATTCTTTTTTTTCTCACGTACCCCATGTTTTGGGGTCCCTTTGAATAAGTCTAAAAATATAAAAGAAAAACTATCACAGCTAAGTAGGCTTTACAAGTTTTCGAGTAATAAACTACGGAACCTTCATTGCGCGTCGGTTTTTTATTTAAGTACACCAATTCCATGTATCGGCTGGTCCGATTTTTTTATAGTTTATCGCTATCTTTCAGTGGACTACTCCGGAGTGAGCCCATAAAAATCTTAGAAATTACTGAACTGAAATTACAACTTCGGATAGTTTTGAAAAAAAAAACTTTGGCATGTACCTGATTAAAATTATCCGAGTTATAACATTATTTTCTTTATTTTTTTTTTCTAAATTAAAAAAAAAATGTATTCTATTCTGTGGTAGCTGTATACCGAGTCTCATACAATATATCTCATATAGGTTTTAGCTAGAAGCTTAGATGCATAGTTATATCGTAATCATTATCTTCCGATTTTGGATTTTTTTCTCATAGGAATAACACTTTCATATAGTTGAAGTTTAATAAGCATCAAACGTACTTATATTTATATGTGCCTAGACATAATGTACCTAACGAAAAATTGTAATATAAACTTTGTAATGACTTTTAAGTACCTGTTCGTAGTGTTCTGCTGTTAATAAAAATAGCTTACAACATCAAAATTTATAAGCTCGTTGAAGTGTAAAAGATATGCACCTGAAATTGTTTAACATAAATTAATAGTAAAACACGGCGACACTCAGTTCAGACGCCGAAAGTGAACGCGTAATATTAAATACAACGATAGTGAACGCGTTATATTAAATAAACTGGTAGTAAACGCGTAATATTAAATAGACCGATAGTGAACGAGTTATATTAAATACACCGATAGTGAACGCGTAATATTGAATACACTGAAAGTGAACGCGTAATATTATATACACCAAAGTGAACGCGTAATAGTAAATAGGTTAATAGTCTACTGAATTAATGAGCATTTAAAATAAATTTATTAAAAAAAATACGTATGGAATTGTTTATTAAATGTAATCAGCAATTAAAGGCCTACTACTCTCTTCAACTGTTATTTGTGTAGGTAATGTAGGTACCTTGTGTGCGGAATATACCTTCTATGTACTTTTATGAATAGGCCTATTTTTGTAATTATCTAGTATTAATATCATCGGAACATTACGTATTTCTATTTTTGTATAACGCCACTCTATGCATAACGAGTAGATGATATGTTCGTGGATCTTTTCTATTAGTTGATCTAAAGCTGTTTTCATACCACTGCATGAAACATCGCTATTCTGGTAGGCGGCTTATACCTGTAGACCTGGTTTTCCCTCCAGTGATCAAGATCTACAAGTCCTGCAATGCAGTCACATGCACTACCTGCAGTAATGAAATATATTAATAAATTATGAATATAACTATAATGGACCCTTATAAATGATTATAATTAATTAATAGATTATTATGAATACTTATTAGGTTAAGGTGAACTTTCCATTTGATCTCAAAGATGCACTGCAGTATTTTTGTTATAGGACTTCTGGTCAGCATCAGCCATTTAATTAAACGTATATATATGGCCATGTTCTTTATTGTAAGTCTAAGAAAAAATATATGAATTTAATTTAATGTATCTTATCTATGTGTTTATAGTTTAGTCATACAGTAAAACGTGCAACTTGTGTAAGTGCTACTGTTATTTATTTCATAGATTCGTTTACGTATTTTTAGAATATTACAATATCTAATTAAATAAAATGAATTAAATTACCTTTTACTTTTTTACTCCCGAAACCTTCTAGAAATAACAACTTTATAGATGTTAGGTAGCCATAAGAGTGAGGTTAACTTTTCTAAGGGTAAGTGGAGCTAAAATGCCTAATCATTCGGAATACCTACCTCGTCTAGTAGAAAATAGGTAGCTACTTAGCCTAAGGGCGAGTTTCCCCTGACACAGAGTAGCGGACCGTGAATTGACCACACAGTACTCGAAATAGCTGACCCAAAAATTTCGGTCCGCTCCGCGTCTGTGGAAACTTACCTTAGTAAGCTGAATCCTATTTTGGGTAATTTTGGATTTTTTGGATAAAAGTATACAAAATATTCGTAAATTAAGTCTTTTATTTCAGAAAAACGATACAATATAGCATAATTATTGTTATAACAATACAACACGGAAATTTTTAAAACATCTAGAATCAGGTATATACCTAATTTTTATCAATACTACTCTATGCGCGTCGCAAATTTTGATAAATCATTGTAAAAATATTCATCTTTAAACGACGCAACTATAACCTAGGCTATAACAAGTTCATGGAACCAGCTTCGGCGAACAGTGCTGTATTCAGACATGTCAATAGTGCTCTTGGATATTCTCATTGCCTGTTTACTTAACACTATTGAATTACGATACCTGGAGATCAGGTAGTGCTGTTTCGTTTTGATAAATAACTAATTTCAAAGCCGAAAGGCGGTCGTTCACCTATGTTATGTTAACACCGAAAGAAAACGATAGTATCGCTTCATATAAGGTAACTGCCGCAAATAAGGCCCACCTAACTTGATATAGTTAATGATTTCATATTTTGTGAATTGGTAGATCAAGATTGTTCCTAATAAAGCTACGTAAAAAATAGTATCCTTAGGTTTTGATACGATCTTCAAGTAAGGTGTTTAGTAATAAAAAAATATTAATACCGTCTATTTTGTCTAATAGGTACGCAATGAGTAAGTAGCAGATCGCTATTTCCTTATTTAATGATTGGTGCTACTCAACTTAGAGAAACTTGTATGCCCAGTACCGGCTTGTATTTATTTTTATGTGCAATCAAAGTATTATTAAATAATTTAGCCTATTCGAGTCTTTACATAGGTACTTGAAGATCGTGAGGAAGACACTTACTGTCATTGAATTGAAATAGTTATAAACTCTTAAGTTGCGCTTTAATTTACCATAACAACTTAAGGCCCATAATAAAACTCAGCTGTTCAAAATTTAATATTTATTTATAAATAGTAATACCGGTACAATTATTTAATATAAAAATTAAACTAATAAAAAAACAGAAGCGGGGCTATTGTTCCTTGATTTTTTTAAATTTCCTTCGTAGCTATTGCTGCACGAAGGTATTCTTCCGACTACATGCTATCGTTGTCTGCAAAAACAAAAATTAAAAAATAGTGGAGTAAAAAGTGGACAGATACCTAATAAGTAAAAAGACCCACTGATTCAGGAATTCTGTACTAAATACACTAAAACTACCCAAAATAATGTACCTATATAAATATTATATTTGCATTGAAATCACACTGAACTTGACCTAACTGATAAAAACTAAGTAATTTTTGCCAAAAAAAAAAAATATCTTAAACTTACAGTTGTATGCAGCCAAAGATTTAAACACTTTGCAGGTATCCCATCGACCCATCAACATGTTGGGGACTCGAACACGCGACAAGTTACGCAGTAGGGTCTGTATGGCTTATTCATGTGTGTATGAACACTGAAGATAAATAAATATAGCTGGGCCTTATATGCTTAGATACCTTATCTTTTGTTGGTCGTTTACGCTTTCAACGCGCAATATTTACCTATACTATGTACAATAATATGTAGTGCTAAACAAATAACACTGATGTATTTTTTATATTAATATTGAAAATGATTTCGGTATTTGAAATGAAATTAAACATTATATTTACGGATTCAATATTATTCAAATACTTGCTAAATTAGGTTACATAATATTATTACAATGATTTATGTTGGTAGGTGTATGCAATAATCAAGTCTGTTCAAAAGGGAAGGTAGTCACGTAGCATTTTCATACTTGTCATACAAAAGATTCCTGAATACTTCTTTTAATATACGTTCATTTTCTTTCGTATTTTTTTTTATAGGCAGATTATATTTATGTTGTGTAGACACCACTTAAATGGGATAATATCTAGCAGGATGGGCAGGATATCTAGATATATTTTTCCAATATTGCAAAATGAAAACTATCAAAATGACAAAAATAACCCTCACCTAATAGCTCTAGACTTGTGCCAAAGAGGAAATACGTTTGTATGTAAAGTGTAGAAAGTTCGCGTGACTTTATAATAATAAAATATCTATTTTAAGTAATAAATTATAATTAGTATGTATGTATTAAATCAAAGTCAAATTAGCAGATAACATAACACTGATAGATAATAACAAAGACAATATACAGAGAAGTGGGCATGGGTTTCGAGGTTGAATACTCTTGTAGCAAATTCTAATGCACTGCACATTAACAAGGTATATAGCATCGAACCACTATCCACGCAAATTCCTAACAAAAACACTCTTCAGATATATAACAATAAAATCAAACACCAATTAAATTAAATAATAAAATGCATTAAACCAGTGACGTTCTTCTAATTATTATACGGACACAAAACTACGATGAATGTGCTATGAAAACATTAATTGCCGACGCGACGCCAATTTATTATAATTAAGAAAACCACGGGACATATATATCTATAATCGTTTTTATCGCTCCTTTATTCGACGCTAGCTGAGTTTCAACTTAATTCTACATATACGATGTCGCAAACAATCGTACTATTATGTATAATTATTATCGTTTATCTTAAACCCAGCTAAAGCCTTACCAGTTCCCATATTGTGTAACAAACAGATACCTGTTATCGGCATCGTCTGGGAATTTGATTCCATTGCCTTTTCACAGAAGCACAATGGGAATTAGTCAGGTGCTGCCGATTTTATAGATAGTCAGTTCAGTTACGCATTATGGGATGATCAATTTCAAATTACGTACGTATGGCTATTTGCTCAAACAACGCCGTACGCTCGCTGAACTATCTCTGTTTAGTGCGTAGGTTACCGCTGTTATAAATCCCTGAACAGTATAAAAATATTGGATATTATTTTAATTGTAATTTATTTATTGCTTTATTATTATCGGTATTATGAGCTTCATAAATAAGCGTAACATCTGGTCATTTTAGAGACGAAGAGAGTGTCACTGGAAAGTGTTTAAGTGGGATAATTATCCCATATCAAAGAGCCAGTCGATCAAAAATTAGGTCGTACTTGTGATATCTAGTACCAGATCTATAAAGGAACAAGTGCACAGGAATAGCAACTCTTGCTGCTATTCTCGAGTTGTCCCGCTGGCTCTGTGAAATGGAACGTACGGTCCTCGTTAACGCTTTTGTTGTCATGGCTTTTGTGAACAGTAACGCCAGACTGCAAAGCAGCGAAAATAAGGGCCTTTAGGGGAGGGGAGCAAGTTAGGTCAAGGGGGTATATCGAGCTCACAGTTTTTTTTAATCTACTCTTTATGTCTAGCGCCGAAGGCACGGTTTTGCAAATCTTTATACTATGTGGTGTTTCTGTTACTTCCAATGCTACATACGTAAAACTTATCTATTCATTTAGCTCCATTCATTTGTAATTATTGTAAGTTGATATAAGGCGAGAATAAATATTACTTTCAACTGTATGGAAGATTTAACTTCTAGATAACATTTCAACGATTTAGTTGTTGTCTACTGCCTTTTCTAGCTATGACGGAAAATCGAATATAATTAGGTAGCTAACTCGATAACAATTCGTATAGATTAAAATATTCCTATTATTGCTAATATGTGTGAAGCTTAATTTTGTTTAAACAACAATATTGTATAATTTAATGGTATTGTAAGCAAGTATTCTGTATTAACATACATTTAAGTGAGACAGAAAATGCAGTGAGTTGTAGCTGGGGGTCAGTTTGACCATTGCTCACTCACATAATGTAATCATAACTAAACACTTAAATATATGTCTACAGGTCTCTTTTACAATCCAATGTATATTTAATTTTAGCTACTAAATAAAACTTTTGGTACATAATAACAAATTGCACAATAATGCGATTCAAGAGTTATCTGACAAGCATTTATTGAATTTAATGATTTGAGGCACAAAACTACAGTTCAATAATTTATTATTATTGCATTAATGTAAATAAAAGCTACGTTTATATTATCTAGATTCCTAACAAATACAAAGCCCTTACAAAATTGCTTAACAATTTTAGTTAATGTTAGATAACAAACTGAAATAATTTCGTGCGAGCATCAAGGTTACAAAATGAAAGAGAGAGAGAAAGAAAGAAAGAAAAAGGTTGGATAATTATTATCATAAACTATTTAACAATCAAAATCCTGTGTCATGAGTTTTTTGTATTAAACCTTAAATGTTACATATTATTTGTTGATGCTATGAATATAACATATGAGTAAGTATGCCCTTAACCGGTTGCCTAATGCCAGGAAGATAAGCTAATTATAAAACATTCAAAAATCACGGTACACAACGTTCTACTTTTATACATCACTATTAAAATCTAGACTGCATTAATATAACATGGAGACGCAGATAGATCCAGCTAGTGCCGAATCTATATAGAAACATCCGCCAGCATCAAACTAAGTTCAAGTTACTCGTAAGTTTTAAGACGTCTAGCAATGTCAATTCCATAAAAACTGTTAAAGCTAAGAATGAGAGAGTACGTAGAGATAAGAATGAACTTTAAGTTTGGTGCAAACGTACCATAAATCTGTTGTGAAAAATAGAAACATTGCTGTTGAAAAGCATGCCATATTCTATTCTCCAAGTTAAAAAAATAGCGGCCTATAAATAAAATAATGTATAAATACACAACAAAGCACAGACAAGCGATCTTACTAGTACAATTAGACGAATATGTATGATAGTTATAACGAAAAAGTTTTGCATAAATAACACCTCGGCGACTTTAAAATAAGCGTTTAGGAGTAGAGTTAAAAATTAGTACAGATTTGTGTAAAACAAATTTAAGTCATGTTAATTAAACAAATAATAATAATCTTGTTTGAGGTCGGCAGATCGACAATTATGCAAAATAAACAGATACATCCAGATTAAAACAAAACGAATGTGAAAAACGTGGTTCAGCGTCAGTTTGAATTTGAATCAGAGTTATTAAAAAATTGTTTATTAATGTTCATCCATTTAAAAATGTGTACTATTTAGGTTCATGAGATATGAACAGCATGATATATACCTACGTCTGGTCTCTGAGGGTGGGTATGTATGGATAGCAGTAAAATTATGGTACCCACAGAGACTAGACGATCATGGAGCTTGACTCATCATACCAACTTCTTTACAGATGATTTCATCACACATTCTACAATATTTGGAGAACCATGATATTAATCCCAGTGATTTATAATCTATACATATAATAAAACTGTAGAAGAGTTCAATTCTGTACATTGAATAATAACTAAAAAAAATACTCCTAGTGGTCGTCATACAAGTAACACAAGCCAAAAGAAAACATTTTGAATTTTTTGTCTGTCTGTCTGTCTGTTGTCTGGCTTTCACGCAAAAACTACGAGACGGATTTTATAGAAACTTTTTTTTTATGTAGCTATTAGTCCTCGGCAACATATAGGCTCTAGGCATATAGGCTCGGCAACAACATATAATTTATTTTGAAGATTGGAATACCAGATATGAAACTATCTGTCCCCCAGCGAAGGGTCTGCTAGTATTATATAAATTTTAAGCCGCATTTAAGTAATCTTAGTTTCGCTATATTTATATTATAGGCAATCATTTGTAAATAACATGAACAATAATGGTACATGTGTTTAAGTTTGTATAACATTAGACAAGTAAGTAAACTCAGTGTACAAAGAGGCGCGGCGAAAAAGATTGCTATCTCGCCGCGCCACCTATTTAGTTAAATATCTCACGAACCTTGATAGTACACATTTTTTTTATTGACGAAGACTAATGAACTTATTTTAAACAATTATTTTGAATCGCTCTGATACCAATTCCAAAAGTGACGCTAGCAGTATCCACAACGTTTATGAGTAGAGTCAAAAATGAATACAGATGTATGTCAAACAAATCTGCGTCAGGTTAAATAAATTAAAAAAAAAAGAACCTTTGTTGTAATCGGTTGATCGACAATCATGCAAAACAAATGATATCCCGATTAAAAACAAAACCGATATACGCGAACCCCAGACATTATATCTGTCCATAAACGAAAAGCAGCTAAACGAAAGCTATTGTCACCTATGTGTAATAAAATGATGCGATCGTCGACCTGATGATGGAGGGTGATAGAGAAGCTGCCTCGTGCGAGGGTCTGGTTCGCAACGGGAGTCTTGTGGGTCCGTGAGGCGGCAGCGGGCGGCGGAGGCGAGGTGCGATGAACAACGCTTCACATGAAGAACTTGCCAATGATTATACCGAGCAGGGCCATGGCCACGGCAGTGACAACCCACGGCATAACGTTCACCTGCTCTTGCTTATCTGACCCGAACATGTGTACGCTATTCGGCCGGCCGTCGCCCCACGCCTGGCGCAGGCGCAAAATCTCTTCCTGAAAACACAAATAATTATTGCTAACATGTTCATAGAGAACAGCACAGCACGCAACAAAAAATCCTTGCAGATTTGAAGGATTGTGTTAGTTTTATATCAACTAAACAAAATATATTTATGAAGATCTGAGATTATAAATAAAATAAATAAATAAATATTGGTGGAAATTTCACACGGCGCCATCTAGCCCCAAAATAAGCAAAGCTTGTGTGCTTGTGGTGATATTGGATCCAGATTACTGATAGAATATTTATATACTTTTTTTTTTGTAAATACATACTTATGATACCCTATAACACCCGGACACAAAACTAACATCCATTTTCATCACATAAATGTTGTTTACGGGTGGGATCGAATCGGACCCACAACCTACAGCACAGCACAACCTACTACCAACTGAGCTGCGAGGCCAACCATTGATTCGCCTGGTATACTAATAGTTTTAAAGTATTTAGACAAAAGATTATTTCAATTGTAGCCAACCATCAACTAGTCTACGAGTATATAACTAATTCTATAACTCAATTTGTAAAACTGTGCTGACCTTAAAGATTGAACTACACCCACCACCTGCTACTTTTTAACTTTAATGGTTTTATCGTACATTTTGTATTATAAAAACTCACTGCCAGTTAGTTTTCGAACTACGAAACTACGTAAATTTCAATAATGGAATAAAATAGAAATTTCCCGAATTTGAAAATTTTTCAAACGATTGTTTAAGAGTGCGCATCGTGCAGTTGCCAAAACTGATGTCAGATTTTTTTGCACCCCAGCGCCATCTATACCCGATGCCTTTTTATGATTTTGTGTATGTTTCTCGTAATATTAATACCTCTATTTCTTATTCGGGAATTATTTCTACATGTACAGGAAGTCTCTTATTCCGTTTTTTCGTTTAGCCTAAGGTACAAACATACTCACAAACTTTCGCATTTATAATATTATTAAGATATTAGCTTGCAGTGCTTAAGCACGATAGCTTAGCTGAACAATTAAAGTTTAATGAATGCTTTTGTTGAAATTAGTGTGTTAGCTTCACCTAGCAGCCTTCATAAAGAGATTTGTTGAAATTAGTGTGTTAGTTTACCCTAGTAGCCTTCATATAAGAGACATACAAGGTTCTTTCACCACGGTTCTGATATCGTGTCAGATCAGTACTAAGCACTATGAAGATCCACAAAAAATAATTGACGAACGAGTATTGACTGACGGACGAGGGTGTCCGAGGTGTGCCCACCAGCTGGATGAATAGAATACGTTAAATTTAATTTCACCAACAAATTTGAAAAAACATTTTATAAATGCATATGGTTGATATTGGTGGCGATTCTGTTGTGTCCAAGCTAAACTTAAAATTTCGTAAAAAAACGATCGATCTTATTCCTTTTATATTAAAGTCTAAATTAGAGTCACATCAAAATGACAGTCCTAAAACTTGGGATATTTTAGTCGTTTCTCTATTTTATTTCGCATATTTGACACAACCAAGTGTCATCTTAGTCAACACCAATTTACATGTTGATTAAATTTAGCTTAACGTTTCTAAATCTATTACAAAAATCGTAAATTTATTCAAAACTATTCTATGTTTTAGAACTGTCACTATGAGGTTACGCTATTTTAAACTTTAACTTAAAAGAAATAAGATCGATAGTTTTTAGGAATTTTAACTTAAGCGTGGACACAACAAAATCGCCACCACTGTCAAACTAAAGCCAAAATTTCGTAAAAATACTCTTATTCCTTTTAGGTTAAAGTCTAAATAAGCATAACCTCAAAGCGACAGTTCTAAAACTTAGCATAGATTTGAATAGATTTGCGAATTTCGTAAGTGATTTAGAAACATCAAGCTAAATTTGATCAACATGTAAATTGTTATTAAAACTATCGTGGTTGTTACTAATTTTAACTATAACTACGGCTAATTACCACGTTTTTTTCTAATATTTCTGACGTTTCGAGACAATTCGGATGCTCTTCATCACGAGCATCGCCCGCGACCGCGATCAGCGGCAGATCGGCAAATACTCATCTAAATTGATCTGAATTGTCTCGAAACGTCAGCAATACAAGAAAAAAAAACGTGGTAATTAGCTGTATTTATAGTTAAAATGTAAATTGGTGTTGACTAAGATGACACATGGATGTGTAAATTAAGAGAAATAAAATAGAGAAATGACTAAAATATCTTAAGTGTTAGGACTGTTCTTTTGATGTTGCTATTTATCATTACTATATACATTACGTTCGATTTAGTAAAAGTAAAATTAGTTAGTTCGTATGAGCTAGTTGTGACCATGGCCAACTTTGGTGCGAAGTTTTGAGGCCGACACCATCTGAACGTGCTCTTTGTAGCACCGAAGCGCTCAGCAGAGCACGTATGGGTGACTGCCCACAGTGGCATTAATAGCTATTAATGCCACTAGCGGTCATGCATCCATTATGTGACGGCATTGAACGTGGCATAACTTTAGACGATATAACAAGTAGCTTTTAAAAAAATAGTAATATCAACTATCTATTTATTGTGTAAAGCCGTGTTGGCCGAGTGGGATGTACCTCGACTTTCAATCTGAAAGTCGTGGGTTCGAACACCGGCGTGCACACACAATGCAATGCAATGCACAATGCAACACATCAATGGTTTTTTCTGTTCGATAAAATTATATTCGCATCAAAAACACGTGCTCAAAACGGTGAAGGAAAACATCGAGAGGAAACCAGTTAGTATTCTTTTAAGCGGCAATGGGCTTGCAACCTATCACGTATGGAATGCTAATTACTGCAAAATATGGGCATGTGCCAAATGTAATGTTTGGACGTGCCTCTGACTACTCCCACTAGACATCTTAAAAGGATCTAAGCGTCTGGAGATCTGAGAGGATGTCGACCGTACTTGGGGATTACAGTCAGGATCACGACTGTAATCCCTATTTATCCGAATTTATTTTATTTATTTGTTGTAGGTGTATTAAGGGGCTCCCAGTCGCTGATTGCTCTTTTTCGAAACGAAAAAAGAAATACTTCTGAACAAGCCACATCTCCTATTTTTATAAGTATATTACTTCTGGTTCCTACCTAGATTTCTATTAAGCTGAAAACATAATAGCAGAAACTTTTCACGATAAAGATATTATTTCAAAATGATACGTTTTAGAATTTATGATCGAAATATTTTATATACCTACTATTAAAATCAACTTGTGATTTATTGTTAAAGATAGGTAATATGTAGATCTAGATTTCTATTAGAATAGATTTTTGATAAGTAATTATACATAATTTATATCATTAATTTATTCGAAAAGCTAATGTGTGTTTGTCATCATTGCAGCGGTCGGTAGGATTATTTATCGAAGTGATTAAAGATGGGTACATCTTTATTCACATATACTATACATTATAAAATAGGAGATGTGGCTTGTTCACAAGTATTTCTTTTTTCGTTTCGAACAAAAACAATCGTCGACTGGGAGCGCCTTAAGAAAACTCTCGATACTGAATCCCCCTACCAATGATAACCAAATTAAAGAATTAAAGCTATCATGTGGTTGTTACTCATTTTAACTAAGTATATAAATACGGCTAATTACCACGTTTTTTTTTGTATTGCTTTTTGGAGTACCTATTCGCCGATCTGACGTTGATCGCGGTCTCGGGCGATGCTCATTATGAAGAGCATCTGAATTGCCTCAAATCGTCAGCAATACAAGTAAAATACTTGGTAATTGGTAATAAGCCGTATTTATAGTTAAAAAGTTAACCAAATTGCTGAATCCGACAGGATCGACAACTTGCGACTGATTATTGTATTGTTGCAACGAGACGATAAGTTATTTGTTTCAGTCAGCAATCCTATGATAATAGCTATGATACAATCAAAATAAACGGAATCTAAAGTAAAATATAACTACATATTTGAATTCCATTTTTGAAAAAAATTACATTATGAAATTGGAAAATTCACCACTTTTTTGTGACATTCAATCAAGATACCGATCAGACAATCCAGTTTTTGTTCTAGTGAGTAGTCTTAATACAACCTATACCTATTATTACACATTATGATGTTAGTAAAACCCTCTTTATCGACAACTTAAGTCATTTAATCTGAGCTAAATCCTTGTAAATCGTCCCAAAAACTATTAACCAAACACGAACGAACAACGAAGTGATACTACTATTTTCAATTGATCAATTGCGCATGCGCACTAATCGCATAACGTCCGTTATAATATGTTAGTGATAGCGATCGTAACTGAACTGGCAGATGATCCACCAATAACTATATTTTAGTCGTATCATAAGTTTTCTCAAGTCATAATACAAATCTATACGATATTCAATATCAATACGGAAGAGCGAGGTCTCCTAACAATGCTATTTTCATACTTAAATAGAGGCCTCAAACACTGTTATATTTACTACGATTAAGAAACAAAAAAAAACATTAATATTATTATAATCTGAAGTAATTTGAATCGTTATTTCTGCCAAAAAAACCGCTAAAACCATTTACTTCAGCTCGAGTAACAACTAAAAATACAGTCTTTATTAGTATTTTAGAAAAGTATTATTATCAACATGAAACAAATAAGGTTATGTATGTTAAACGCCATTATTGATCGAGATTATTTTCGGTGCGTTTAAAGATCGAACTATCTTGCGCAGCGTATACTAGCCTCACTGTACTCTTCGGTCGAAATAACAACATGAGGGAAATAAACTGAATACCCTGTTCTAACGTTAAACAACGTTAGGAAACGCTGTCTGTTGTTCTATCCTAAACACCGTATTCTGTATGGCATACAAACTTTTGATTCAGTTTTCGAGGTTCGAAATATGTTTATGAAATTGTTAAAAACCACGGCCAGCTCTTATACACGAACGGCACGCTGCCAACGACAGAAGCAGCTGCAGCTGTCGACCTTGCATATAGCAACGCTTGCAGTTTAGCGTGCCGCGTCCACTATTGTGTTGAAATGTATCGACGGCTGCAGTTGCCTCTGTCGTTGTCTGTCATTGTGTTGAAATGTGTCGACGGTCGCAGTTGCCTCTGTCACTGTCTGTCATTGTGTTAAAATGTGCCGATGACTGAAGTTGCCTCTGGCGTTGGTAACGTGCCGTTCGTGTGTAAGAGTTCTTATCATAGAAAGCTTGCGTCAATTTAGACCAAGTGCTGACCGGAAAAATGCTGGCGCACTTTTTGATGTCACTGAATATAGAATTTTATTAGTATATTAAAGTAAACAACCATTCACCCACAACATTCACGGCATAATTATTTGAAAGTTTATAAATCGCTAAAATACCGGATCGAAAAAACAAAATGTATCATTTTATGGTATTCATACCAATGTTAATGGTACTAAATGCCATAACACCTATGCTTTTTATACAGTTTAGGCACCTATACCTACGCTTCCAATGCCAGTAGGTGATAGGATAATTATCGTTTTTTACAAAATAACCCCATAATGTTAGTACATGCTTCAGTACTAATTTGGATTTTGGACATCACAACCAAACCTATATAGAGAGACCTTACCAAACAATCGAATGTTTCATCAACTGGAGCGACTAATTTGTACTGAAATATAATAATATAGATTACCAAATATCTACAGCCAAAAATGTACGATTGAACGAGGTTTACGGAGTTATAGCACAATTTTTTGACAAACTATTAATATTGTATTCAATGTGAAATACTATAAAATATTATCACATATAACAATACCTCCTTATGAGTATGTGGTCCTGGTCCTGCTACGATAACGTCAAGAAAAAATAACCTTTTAAGGGCCGATTTTTCAATCATCAGATAAGTGTTAACTGTGGAATAAAATTGCAATTTTCCATACGATATGTCAAATTTATTCAACAGTTGGCCCTTATCTGATGATTGAAAAATCGGCCCTAAATGTCCAAAATGTCCAGCACAAGTTCTGCGTTTCTGGTACAAATAAGACATTCTAAACACAAACATGGCACATTCATATTTATCCATAATAACTGTATGCGCCGATACGCGCTATAATTCTCATCATATTACCGTCACTTACAAGTTGATTAAACTGTATAACTATCCGCGAAGAACGTTTCTGTCATAGTTTTTATAACCACCGCTTGTATAAAGTTTTTATTGATGTTCGATGATCCAATAGAAGGCCCAATTTCGCACAAAAAATACATTAAGAGTGTTTCTAATAATTATAGGTGATGTTTGGGAAACAGTTATAAGCAAATTTAATTAAAACATGCTATTTAAACTTTTTTGTTGATTCACTTTGACGTAATATGTAGCATGTAGGTACTTGTATGTACTGATTAGAATGCCAGTTACATCACAATTGAATTTGAACTATAAGCAATACTACAGTAAACAAATCAACGAAAAAGTAAAGTGTATCAAAGAAGAACTTTACACAATCATTCAAAAGCTGCATTTATATATTTGTTGCAAAATCTACACATTGATACGTGAGAGCGTGATTTCGCAAAAGGATTTTTAAACATGGAACATCGCAATACAACTGTCTAAAAAAAAAATAAGAAAACATTTCTAGCTCCTTACTTAAGCTATAAAAATTGCATGTTACTTACCTTACATAGATAAACCAGTTCTTACCTATAACATTGCCTATCAGTCAAAATGAGTACCGTATGATTTATAATTTTGATTGAAATAGACCAATTAGCCAATTAGTGTTTGTCTAAGAAACTCACTTTTAATTGAAGATTTTCGTGTCTTAATTTAGTTTCCTCTTCGTAAATTTGTGAAACTTCATAAATTGCATTATGAGTTTGGTTTTCCCCATTTTCCGACTTTAGGAAAGACGAGTTCTGGAAAATTGATAAATAAAAAAAGGTTACAAAAAAATAATAAATTGTTAGGTAATCCGGAATTGGATTTGGTAATAGAATGTAGAATGGGTTTGAAAGTTGTGTAAAGTAAATTAAACGTGCATCAGGCAGAACAATGGAGCAGGATATGAACAGGTTAGGTGGATTTGATAGAGGGTTGGATAAAAGAAAAAAAGAAAAATGTTTTGATATTTATTTTGAACTTCAAAGTCAAACTGGAGAATTGCTTTCGTAGTTTTAGTATGTTCAAAACTAAGCGAGACTCCCATAAGACCATAGTAGGTTCGCACAATACACCTTTCTATAAACAGAAGTTCACCGTACGAATATATCAATTTTAAATTATTTATACAATTATATTACAATAGAAGTTAACTTTAAAACTTTTGATTAGTACAGAATAGTACAATATGCTCGTCAGTAGTTTAGTATGCAGGAACCGTTGATACTTATTTATATGTACAATGGCATTAATAATGTATTTTAATAAAATATTAGTACTTTACGTACATTATGTAAACTTGTTCTATTTCCAACTACTCTATCAATAAGTTTTTTTATATGAGAAGCATATGATTTATGAAGCAAGCTAAAGCGGAAAAATTAAGATATTTGTAATTTAAATTAGACACATTTTTTTTTTAAGAAAAACTGCTTGTTTTTTTTTTTAATTATTAAATGGTTGCAAAGCGAACGTGCTTTACGCGGTATCGAGAATCGCGCCGCCCCGAGACGCGCGGCCACCACTTATCCAGTAGCGAGGAAATAAATTCATGTAATACCGTTTTCGCGTTTAAGGATGCAGAGTATCCGACGTCGTCCTTCCGATTCTTGCCTTCATTGTGGTTAAGATTCTCTACCGCTTCCTGTAAGACAATCCAAAGACATGCCAAGCCTGGAGTGATGGCGGGCACCAAACCGCTGGTAATCACGGGTTACGTGTCTCCGAACCTCAGCGCCATGATATGGTACGTTGGTAGTATGAAGCGATGATTCGATAACACACTTTTTGTATGACGCTTTGTTAGTCGACACGGATAAATGACAGAGAAAGCAAACAAAAAACCATAGAAGCACACTATAATAACAAGATACGACGACATATCGTGCACTAATTATTTTTTACACCATTATACATTTACTTAGCGGGGTGGTGAAACATTACTATGGAATGGAAACAGTCGGTATCTATATTTGATGTGCGATATTGTATTCTTTTTACCTTGGGTGCCGATTTAGTTTCTTCGACGACTCGCTTTTTAACTTCATTCTGCGCGCCGACATCTCCGGAATCCTGAAGTTTCATTTAGTATTCGGAGTTATACCTCTATAGTATGATGTGGTGACAGAGGGCGCTCAAGATATTCGGTAATTATTATTTTGGGAAGAAGCATGAGAGGTGGCTTATTACACTTAGTTGGTATTGGTAAAAGTTTATGGACGCCTAGTCTGCTCTAAACTTAAAGATCATTCTTGAAAACAAGCTTTAAGGTGTTGTTAAGGTGTGACCAAACATGGCGCGGCATTTGAGCGCGGCAGTCGCGTATATTTACTTACTATTTACTTAGCTGCCGCGCACCTTGCGCGCTGTGTTTGGACACACTTTTATTATAGTCGTATAAGTTTATGTATGATCTTAAAAGTTTGTTGCAGATGATGTATATGAATAATGTCTCGAATGTCTCGCGATATTAATACTGCCTAACCCGGTACCGATTGGCTTATTGCGCATTTCGAAGCACAAAACCTTAAAAAGTATTTTACCTGAACTACAAAGTTATTGAACTAACAATTGAGAGCTTATTATTGATAATTAGCCGATTTAGCTCATAATGCAAGTATTATAAGCTATCATGATTGAAGAACCTATTAACTTTCCAAATATTATGCAGATCGGATCAAACAAAGTACATACCTACTCAAATACTCGATTTGTCATAAGAGACTAAAAAACCGGTCAAGTGCGAGTCGGACTCGCGCACGAAGGGTTCCGTACCATAAAACACGTTTGTTGTATTGGAGTCCCAGTAAAATATTTATTTTATTCTGTTTTTAGTATTTGTTGTTATAGCAGCAACAGAAATACATAATCTGTGAAAATCTGTCTAGCTATCACGGTTCATGAGATACAGCCCTGTGCTGTGACAGACAGACAGACGGACAGCGAAGTTTTAGTAATAGGGTAGGGTAGTAATAGGGTAGGTAATTAAAAATGTTGGTGCTTATCACAAGCACATTCTACTTCTTGCTCGTAAAAGAATCGAAGACCCGTACTATATAATTGTGCTCAAATGTGAACAGTGGCTCAA
The DNA here is from genome assembly GCA_912999785.1 of Hydriomena furcata. Taxonomy (NCBI): domain Eukaryota; kingdom Metazoa; phylum Arthropoda; class Insecta; order Lepidoptera; family Geometridae; genus Hydriomena; species Hydriomena furcata. Next base: position 12,630,116 of record OU538821.1, read on the forward strand.
GCATACATTTATCATTCTTTGAATAATGTCATAAATCCATTTTGAGTCACAATTCCGCTCGAGCACAAAAACAGAAGCCACAATGTTCTAAAACCAATGAACACCAAATGTAAAGTTAGCTCGACCTGATTCGAACATCCGAGTGTCGAGACAGCCTCACAATAGGTTAACACGGTGATGTTAGTAGTTTCTGGACCGCGTTATTTCTGGATATAAAGCCTATATTTTCGCTGTTCCAGGCCACGACGAAAGAATATCTATTCCTATTTCGTTCCAGTTTGTGCTACGTACGTCCTATATAATAAATTCCGACTGGTTTTCGGTAGAATAACGAAGCCATATTTTTCGTTTCATGTTTATTGCAGCTACAACTCGAGCGTACTTTCTTTAAAAGTAATTTAACAAAGGTTTAAACTTTCGTATTTATAATATTAGTTTGATTCTAAGTCCATTTAAGTACATGCCTAACTCTAGAACGAACTTAGCGAAGTCGTCATTTTGAATGGACATATAATCGCTAAAGTGAGCCTAGAAGTTTCAATATAAAATTAAATAAATAATAGATCGTGAATAAGTATCAACTATAACAGAATATTTTCACGTACGCATGTTTCGGCACGGGTATGGTATGGTTATATTATGATTATTTTGGTCATGTACAAAGTTATGGTAAGTATGTTGCTTTCGGTAGAGTCTAGAATATGGAATACTTACATTGAGATCGGCGTTAGCGCCGCGTGGTGTTTCGAAGACGCACTTCAGCTTGTGGTCCATCAGTTGATCGACACTGATATCCTTCCACTGAAATTAGAGAACAATATATTCTAAAAAATACATCTACACTAATTATCAAGAGGAAACATTTTTTATTTTTGTATGTTTGTAACGAATAAACTCATTTTGATTAGTAGTAGTCCTTATCCCCATATTCCTAGTTGTAACCTCGAAACTATATCGACTCAAACTCTTCTGAGGCCCCTCGAAAAGTACTACCTCATCTTTGTATTTTAAATCGATATTTTGGAGGTTCCTCGAGTTGAAGAGTGGAATCTTCAAAGGCAAACTCAAGGTAATTTTATCTACTAAAACTACTAAAACACGGTTTCGAGGTCGAGTCGAGGTGAGGATATTTCGAGGTTTCAACTAAGAATATGGGGATTAGTACTACAAGTGTTTTAATATCCTACTAATATTATAAATGCGAAAGTTTGTAAGTGTTTGTTACTCAAAAACTACTGAACGGTAAAAAGTAAATTTTACAGTGATATAGCTTATTCATCAGAATAACACATAGGCTACTTTTTATCCAGGAACCACCTCTGCGAATCCAGGGCGAGCAGCTAGTAATATCCGGTTTCCGTACTAACTCGTACTTGAAGCGCGTATATCGCACCACCTACACTCCGAGTAATATTTGAGTCGATCCCGATCCCGCGCAATACGTACAGGAAAATGATATTGTCAAAATAAATAATTTGATCTAGTGAGGGTAGTATACTCACTACTTGATCCACGTTAGTGTTTCCCTCCGGAGCGACCACGCTTTGAACCATAAATTTATGTTTATGTTTCTCGTTGGGGTCGATGTAGACTGGCTGTGGTGTTACTGAAAATATATAATCATTGTTCTGTAGGTTGTGAGTTCGATTCCACACATTTGTGTGATGAACATGGATGTTTGTTCTGTAACTGGGTGTTATAATGTATCATCATAAGTATGTATTTACAAAAAAAAACAGTATATAAATATATCATCAGTAATCTGGTTTCCATAGTACAAGCTTTGCTTAGTTTGGGGCTAGATGGCGATGTGTGAAATGTCCACCAATATCTATTTATGTATTTATTATTATTATTAAAGAATATCAAACGTACTTATCGCTCAAAAGGTTTGTTTACGAACAAGTAAGCAAATTATATCTTTAAAATAACTTTTGCTTCATCTAAAGAGAAACACGGAATGTATTTTTCTTGCTTAGTGAGGTGTGACAGTTATGATTACCTACTACAGTGTTTACAGCAGAATGTGCATGACATTAAATCAGAGTAGCTAAGATAAACGTAAAGGTGTGTCCTGACATTGCGCGGCAATCGAGAGCGGCAGCCGCGAGCTACCTGCCGCGCTCAAACGGTGTTATTGTTCGTTAGCACGGCATATATCCCGCGCTCGATTGCCGCGCAATGTCTGGTCACGCCTTAAGAACAACAGCAAGTCATTATTTTACTTGCCCTGTATACAGGCCACAAACTACGTTTATTAAAAATATGGGAGAGCCTAATATGTCCCAATAATGTCTGATGGTCAAGTCTGGGCCCTTACTCTGCAAAACGATTTCGACATTATCGACGACAGTGACAGAGCTCTCCTAAAAATTGACGTCGGTCGTAGTAGAATGTATGATGTCAATTATTATTGTCAAAAGTAATGTCTTATCTATCCTTCAAAATAGTCGGAAGCGATGTAAACGTTTATATCGAAATATCGTTTTCAAGAGAGAGCCTCGCAGAGCGGACTTCATGTTAAAGTAGGGATTAGAACTTGTATTGACTCTGAGATTGACTCTACTCTAGGGTTTGGGAAGACTCGACATATTCAAAATCTCGGGACACGAGACAGCCTACGATCAAATTCCCGGGACTTCGACAATTCTCAGAATAATATTAGAATAGAGTTAATTTCTGGCGAAATGTATTAATAAATAGGCAATTTGTACTAAAAACCAACACTTATCAAACATAAAATAAAATTTTAACATTAATTTCAGTCTAAATAATTGCTGACACAGACAAAACGTCCCAAAAAAACTAATATGACGGCGCGGCAAACGTATTTATTGTGAACTCAGTAGTTACGTAATAGTAACACGTGAAATGATTCATTAAACAAATAGATGAAGCTCTTTCAATGATTTGAAAATAAAAATTATTACAATACAATTCCGACAACTGTGTCTCGTTTCGAGTCTCGACCCGAAATTTCCGGGACTAGAGACACCTAAATTTACCAAATGTCCCGGGACTTCGAGACACGAGACATCCCGGGACCCAAACCCTAATCGGAACTGACTAAGGATAGGTTATCGATTTCGGTTTGTGTACTTACTTGCAATTTCCACCTGCGAGTTTGGTTCGAGAGATCCGGAATTCGGGCGAACACAGTACTTCTTAGGGGCGGTTGTCTTTATCTTGAACAATACTGTGTCTGCAGTCGGATTGCCCAGCCGCAGGTATGTGGTGCACCCCTGCTCGAACATTCCTGCATAATCGACTAAATATCTACATGATAATGGCATGTTCATTCCGGCTAAAGCAAATACCAACATAATTGATTAAATCACTAGTGGAAACATCGCGACTTTGTTCACGTAAGGTTATTTTCAAACAACTTTAACACCCTCTTAGGGGAATTCCTTCTTTTGCATTTTATGCTCGAAAGATTATACGTTTTCTATCGTAAATGTGCCTATTTTTATGTTACAATCACTTATTAATTATATTGAGCCAATTTGCGCCAGCTGACGCTCTGTCCACCATTACACACAGCTGATTGTTGTTTTCGTACTTTTAATTATTTAAACAATCAACTATAGTTAATTATCATCCGGCGTACTACTTTTAGAGTTCCGTACTACCTAAAGTAAAAAACGGAACCCTTATCACTCGTGTGTCGGTCCCCCCACCTTTTATCTCAGAAACGTTGAACGGCCTAAAATGTATTTATAAGAATACAGAAAAAATATTTTTACGTATTTCTAGGAAAACTTGCAAGAAGTTTTTATGGAACCCTCGATGTACGAGTCTAACTGGGTCTTGTTCGGTTTTTTTGTACAAATTCATGCGAGAAGCTGACGCATACGATGCCCTTTCCAAGATGCAGCAGACGATTTAGTTCAGCTAATTAAGACGGTAATTATTTATGAACAAGTTTTACGAGGCGTTCTACGACTTTTTTAACCACTTTCCAACCTTCTCCAGTGTGTCAGCTGACGCTAGGCTCTATAATATACACACAAGAACTTATCGATCGGCGTAAAAACCCGATAAAAAATGCAACGCTACCCAGACTATAATTTGCCCATTTCTACGAAAGAACAGAGACAAGATAAAGTATATCAACGCGACCCACTATACCAATGCACGACGCTAACTCGCGGGTACATAAAATGCTATGTCAATGCGATGTAGAGCGTCTAAGTAAAAGTACCTACTCAGCCACCCACCCCCTTATGTAGATCTAGGTGAATGAACGGATATCGGCTCGTTAGTGACACACGCTGCACAACAGCAGCGACGACGGACTTAGTTAAGACGAGCAATATTTGTTTTTGATGAATGCAGAATCGTTTTTTCTCAATAACCGCAAAACATACAGTTTTGTTTTTTACGACAAGGATAACTTAAGGATTTAATCTTGATAAATTAGACAGAACACGATGGAACTTTTCGCGATATATTTATTTTCTAGTTGGCTCTTCCAAAACATTAATTTAGCTTTTACTTAAAACTATGATTAGAAAAACAGTTCATTTTAATATATTTCGTTAGATAATCATACTAGCTACCTAAATTAAAGACAGTTTCTTTTTAAGTTTGACAGTTTTCAAGATAATGCTGTTTTATCACTTTTTCCTTCTTATCCGGGTAGAATCAGCACATACAAAAAAAACTAAAAGTTCAAGCATCACCTTAAGTAAGGCAAGAGGTCAAAGTTCATCATCTTCAAGCTCGCTCCATTTCCTATCATCCGAAACTAGTTGCAAACGCTTGAAGTAGTTTCTGCATTGAAATCTAACTTGTAAGTAGTTGCCGGGAAGTTGGGGACAGTTTTGTCAGATTCTGGAAACTGGGATTGTTTCATAACGGCTTCGAGAGGATTAATTTCAGAATAGCAACAGTTCACTTTGAGAGTTTCCAGCTGGGAATTTAGCAGATGAGTAGTGGAATATAGAGGCTTAGTTCGCGTGGGAATTATTATTTTAAAACTTTAATTACAGAATGCAACCCATTTGGGTTGGCTTAAGGAAAATCCTTTCATACGACGAGTAATAAATGCTTTTGATGAATGCAGAATCGTTTTTTCTCAATAACCGCAAAACATACAGTTTTGTTATTTATGACAGAGATAACTTAAGATAATTATATTAGTTAAGTAAATTACAGACAGTTTCTTTTTAAATTTGATGGTTTCAAAATAATGCAGTTTTATTACTTTTCCGTCTTATCCGGGTAGACTCAGCCCATACAAAATGTCAAAAATTTCATTTATCACCTTAATGTACCTCTAGACAATCTTTCAAGTCCAACAATATTTATTTATTTCTTGCGTGTCTATGGTTCAAAATTGATGAGTGAAACTCCATATAATTACGAGAATGTGTTTTCTCCCCCGCGCGTCGGTAAAATCGCAGTAAGTACCTTAAAATCTTTGTGTATTTCGATGATAGTGGGCGGTAATACCGTCACATCACATGTATTTAGGCTTTCGAACCCAAAGGGTAAAAACGGGACCCTATTATTAAGACTCCGCTTTCCGTCTGTCTGTCTGGCACAAGGCTGTATCTCAAGAACCGTGATAGTTAGACAGTTTAAATTTTCACATATAATGTATTTCTGTTGCCGTTGAACAACAAATACTAAAAACGGAATAAAATAAATATTTTAGTGAGGCTTCCATACAACAAACGTGATTTTTAAGATTATTTGAATTGAAAAATTATTTATTTATTTTTTATGTTACTATTGTGTGTATTCTATCGTCATTTAAAATACAATGGCGGCTAAGAAACATGCGCTATCTACAAAAAAACTTTTAAAAACGTTATTAACAGCATAATATAATAAATCTTATCATAAAATATTGGGTGTTTTTATGACATACCTACATTTAACTATATATTTTGACACGGGTTTTTATCACGTAATTACCTTTAATTTATTTTCACGTTTCGACTATGTTACTTAAACATGGTCACGGGCAGACTGGAGTACTCGAAGCTACCGTCGAGAAGAGGAGGCAGTTGAAGAAACTACCCTCACTTGGTCTTCAGAAATAGACATAAATAGTCGAAACGTCGGGAAAATAAATTAAAGGTAATAACGTGATAAAGACCCGTGTCAAAATCTATAGTCATGCCTACTGATCACGATAGTTTGAAAAATAATACCTACGATTTTGGCGCAATCATTATTTTGTATGAATTTGTTAGTTTACCATGGTATATTTATTTTTTATGGCGTTATATTTGATTGATGGTGATTATTATTAGTGCTATCACTGTATCAGTGGCAGGTATTGATGAGGAAGATTATTCTGTGTAAAGTAATGTTGGTTTTGGAATGATTATCTTCCAGTCCCAGTTCCATTTCCCTTTATCAGCCATCATTTCATCACTCACTCCTTTCTTACCCATGTCAATCCATCTTTTCTTTGGTCTACCTCTACTTCTACATCCATCCACTTTCATTCCTAACATTCTTCATGTTACATGACTCTTTACTGTGCAAATTAATGTTTTGGAATGATTATCATCCTGGCCTAGTTCCATTTCCCTCAATCAGCCATCATCTCATTACTCTCCTTTCTTTACCCATATCATTTTTCACAGTCAATCCATCTGTTCTTTGGTCTACTTCTACATGTGCGTATTTTCCTGGACCAAATTAGTGACGTTTTGAAAAAAGGCCAGGTCAAGAGTACTCTAAACTCCATCCATCTTTAACTACTACTTCTATTTACTTTCATATAGACTTTTGTTTTTTCCTCTGCATCATCATCTTCCTGCCCTCATCCCCTTAAGTGGGGTCGCCACAACATGTGTACTTCCTTTCTTACTTTCACAAAGTATATTCATCTTTGGCCTACATCTACGCCTACACTTAACCACCAGCATTCCTAACATTCTTCTTGTTACATGATTTTCTTTCCTTCTCATGACATGCCCATACCACACTAACCTATTGCTCCTTATTTTATGATCTCTTTTAATCCTCCTCATGACATGCCTATTTTACTATTCTAAATCATGTCCATTTTTTGTCACTGCACACATCATCTCAAAACTAGTATCAATCTCAGTCACAAGCACTCTTGATGGATGAATTATCCTTTGGTTGCCCAACATTCCGAACAATGTATTTTTTATAAAACTCGGAGATAACTGTGCAACTGGATCATTGGTCAAATAAAATATATATGTACTTTAAAGGAAAGAATATTCAATATGCCGTCATTCCGTTGTTATGTTGTCCACCTTAAGACAGTCTTGAGACGAACAACAAAACATTGACTTCATTATTTACTATTATGACTTTTGTGTTGATTCTGTTGGCAACCGATTGAATTGGCACCTATATCTACTAACTTATGCACATGAATTTGCAGATTTAAGATCCTGAGAAAAAGTACCCTATGCAAATTCAGTTCACTAACTACACCTGTTCCAAGTTTCATCCAAATCTGTTATGCCTTATTTAAGATTGAAACACAAACTCAAAAACATATTATTTAGGAGGAGATGTGGGTATGTATTTGGTTGCTATATAAAGACAATAAAGAGTATTCATTGTATTATAAACAATGCAAAAAGTTATTATTCCAAGAGCTGCATGTTATGCTTGACATTCAGTTACGTAGGTAAGGTAGTAACGGATGAGATTATTACTGGGTATATCAGTTCTATTGTGTTATTCATCTAGGATAATAAGGTAGTTGTACAAAAGTATATACCTACTGATAAATACCATTCCACAAAAGTGTTGTTGCCTACATAAGTACAAGGTTAGTACATTGATTTATTGATTTACGTATTTGGTAACACTTTGAACAGCATTTACATATGAGTTGCATCAGCACATATATACATAGCGGCGAATCATTTTTTATGTAGGTAAAAATGTGGGTAGATCGCCTATCCGACGTATCCTCCACAAAATTAGCCAAGAAATAAAGATTTAGCTGGACACGTGGCTTTGATTGCAAAATAAATGATTTGGAAGTGCAAGGAATAAGGAAAATGTAAAAAAACCGCACCCTGACAAAACGCCGATATCTGGAAATAGAAACTCCATTTGTCAGGAGCTAGCTCGCGACGTATGCTGCCAAAGTTTCATTGCGGCTGTATCTTACGCACTTCTTATAGCTAGGCACTTACCTTTGAATCTAAGTTCGTTTTGTGGATCTATAGTTATCACCTGGTTAGCCATATTGTAAAACTATAAATGTAGTATTTCGAATTCAAAATTTGCAGATTACTAGAGAAAAGATTGTTCCGCGATGTCGGCCAGGCAAACTGTAAAAGCGAACCGAGCAACCGAGTGAACAATGAATGACAAGTTTTTTCATCGAACGTCAACGACATGCGCATTGCGTATAGCAATTTCGCACAGACTAAAAATTTATCTTACCTCGTAAAGTACAAGTATGAATTAAATTATTTTTTTGTGTCTCAAAAATAAAAATATAAAATATATGTAATCATTTAAATATCTTTCGTGATTCGAACAAAGCTTCTCAATGAACCATAGGTATAGTCAAAGAGGGTATAGTTTAGAGCGGTCTGAGCTGAGAATCCATAAAAAGTCTATCCTAAGCTATTTTATACTAATATATTAACAAAAAATATTGATTATTCTTGCAGTAAACTGAATCTCATAGTACAAACTTTGCTTAGTTTAGGATTAAATAGCGCTGTATATAATGTCCATCCAATACTTTTTAATTGTGACAACTCTACGAATTTATAGACAAATGATTCTTCCCATTCTATTAATCGTAGTTGTCATTGTCACTGTCAGCAATGTCTTTCTGTCAAATTAATTTGACATATGTTGTGTAAGTTGTGTTTTCTTCATTGATGTGCGGTTTTTTCGGAATTCCAATGAAAAAAAAATATAAATCAAAACGTGAAAAGTGTGTGGATAACTAGAAATTGAAAATAATCAGTCAGATAAATGTGTATTGATTTTAGCAATCGCCTTGTTTAAAAAAGTGCAGTGATTTTATAGATTGAGCTATCTTCGCATTGTTTGGACTGACTGCAAATGCACGAAAAGCAATAAAAATCGGTTCTTGCATAACATGCTTGTGATTCCCGGCACTTCATTCAACTATTATCTCCTCTACAGCAACTAAAATGAATTATTCAAACCTAAATACAATTATAAATGTGTTAAAATTAGACCGGGTGTTCCGTCAAAAACTATTACAAAACTGGTGTAAGAAACAAGGATTTGAAAAATACAAGTTTTGTTTTAGTTCCAACGCTCGCAATTTTTGTTCTTCTGATGGGGCCGCACAGGCACATAAAGATGACATCACAGTTTTGCCATCCCCACATGAGGTATAAAGACATTCTGCTTCATAATATCCTCAAAGTAGAAAAAAATGAGTTACTTTGATAATAAATCAGACCCTTGCAATGAACCTACACTAATGTCAATCTGCATCAAAATACAAGTTCATGCTTAACTCTATGATGCACTTAGCAAAGTCATTTGCATGGAAATACCATTACCCGATGGTATAACCAAATATAATATCATATTTGGTGCAGATGTGCATAATTGAATAAACACCTACGTTTTTTTTTGTAATTAAGTAAGTATCATTCTTTATTCAAATTTTTCAGGTCACTGTAATTCTCCGTAAAAATGAATTCAACAAAGATTTTACTTCAGGATCTGTAAAATCATATGATTCCAATCAGCTGGCGTCCAATGAGCCCATCGAAGATACTAGAAGTGAGGCACTGTGCAAAATGACTCCAGGTTAGAATACTTCTCTAAATTCTACTATGTTAACCTCACAGCTCAGGTGGTAGTAGCTCTGCCTTCTGCGCTGTAGGTTGTGGGTTCAATCCCCACCCAAGATAAACATTTGTGTGATGAACATAGATGTTTGTTCTGTGTCTGGGTGTTAATAAGTTAATATGTATAATAAGTATGTATTCACAGAAAAAAGTTAACTAATGAAGTTAATTAATCGTTCCAGGTTTGCTCATGGGTGTCTTCGATGGGCATGGTGGCCCAGCTTGTGCTCAAGTGATATCGAAGCGTTTGCTCAGCTACATTGCTGCATCGCTCCTTCCACAAGATTTGCTCAATAAATACATTGAAGATGCATCGAGGGAGACACTAATGGAAACATTTAATGATAGAGTAAGTAGTTTGATGTAACTATTGATTTTTACACGGGTCTATTTACATTTTTATCATTTAATGTGTACATGAGCCAAATGTAATATTTGGACGTGCCCTCTTAGACATTTTCAAAGATCTGAGCGCCTGGAGATCTGAGAGGATGTTTAGCGTACTTGGGGATTGCAGTTGTGATCCTATTTACCTTTAATTTTCACGAAATTTGACTATGTTACAATAGCGTTCGCGGGCACACTGATAAATTAAAGGTAAAGTGATAAAGACCCATGTAAAAATCAATAGTTTCATCTACTAATTACAATAATTTGGAAAATTATTGAAGTAGTTTGATGCTTGTAAAGCTGCGGGTGCTCAGGATGATGCCTCTCTTGCCAATCTTGCCATCTTATGTTTAATCTTGTTTCCTCTAAGCCCCCTGAGGCTTAGAGCAAACGACTTTCAGAATAAAAGACTGGAAATTGTATGTTAGCCAAATTTAAGTATCGGCAATAGTTTTTGTGCCATACTCATCATAAGCCAGGACTTCAGTTTCTAAAATATAAATGAAACAAAAACCTTGTCATTAGTAAAAATAAATAGGATCACAACTGTAATCCCCATGTACGGTAGACATACTCTCAGATCCTTATAGATATCCAAAGGGGTTAAACATTACATTTGGGGCATGCAATGCTCACATTTTACAGTTGTTTATTAGCATTCCTTGTCATTAGTTTTTCTTAATATATATAATATTTTTTGTTTTAGGTTGAAATCATCGAAGACCTAAAATTAAAATACGAGAACAGTTTCAAAAAATACCTAGTAGAGCTTGCGGAACTACCACGAAAAGGCCACGACGTCGGCTCATGTATGGAAACAAGTATATTGAAACTAGACAGCGATTTGTCTGATGAAGTGCTGGACCATTACAAAGTAGAGGGTGTTGTGAATCCGAAGACTTTATCCGTCGCTCTGTCTGGTGCCGTGGCGTGTGTGTGCCACGTGAACGGACCACACTTGTACGTAGCCAACGTCGGCGATTGCAACGCGGTGATAGGCACCGAGGTCGAAGACAACGAGTGGCTGGCCAAAAAGATAACAAAGGAACACAACTCTGAAAACTACGACGAGATCAAGAGAATATGGAACGAACATCCGGAGAGCGAAAGGAAAACCTCCATTAGGAGGGATAGGCTGCTCGGGGAGCTGGCTCCGTTGCGCAGTCTCGGCGACTACCGCTACAAATGGTCCACCAAAACCCTAACCGAAGTCGCGATGCCGCTTGTCGGCCAGAAAGCCATCCCCGCCAACTACCACACCCCACCGTACCTCACAGCCAAACCGGATATCTACTACCACCGACTGACACCCAAGGATAAGTTCCTGATCATTGCCTCTGACGGCATATGGGATATGTTGACTCCGCTGCAGTCGGTGAAGTTGGTCGGTGAGCACATGAAGGGAAAGGTGTTTTTCAATCCGTTAAAGCTGCCGAAGAAGAACATCCAGTTGGGGGATATTGATGAGCTTCTGTCTCATAGGAAGGAGAGCTTGAAGAGCAAGCCGAGGGATAGGAACGCGGCGACTCATTTGATTCGGCACGCGATTGGAGGCACGGAGTATGGGGTGGACCACTCCAGGTTAGCGCATCTGCTCAGCTTGTCGCCGGATGTTAGTCGCATGTTTCGTGATGACATGACTGTCACCGTTGTCTACTTTGACTCGGAACACCTCAGGCAGTGTCCCACCTAAAAAAACTCTACATATCATCTGGAACCAGTCGCACTGTGAAGTAACATTTTGTTATCTATGTAGATCTGCGTTTTTCAATACAAAATTACTTTCATAATGCTACTGGTGACAGGTATCTCCAGTGATATCTATTACCTAACTCATGGTTGAACTGGCCTGAATGAAGTTAAGGTTTTAAGGGCGATCCAGGGAAACAGTAAGCAGGAGTGATGAGGAAAAACAATCACAAATACTCCTTAATCATAATTTACCAATGATTTTGTTTTTGAGTATGTTGTGTCGTATCAAACCTGTATACAGTTGCCCTGGATGATAATAATTATGAATTACCTTGTTTAGGTAATTCTCTAGCTTCGTATAAGCAATATATACACATATACAGTCAAGTCCAAAGAGATCTAGTTGGGAATCTTGCCAAAAATACTTTTCTCATACAATGATAAGGATATTACCACTATTTCTGCCGCCAAGCATCATTGCTATGTTTTAATTTGAATGGTATAGTTGCCGGTGAAAATACAGGCACATGGGGTTTTATAATAATAAAAATAAATAATGATATCTTGATTTCAGGCAATACCAGTTATGTAAAATACAAATACCGAGGCCTATATTAATAAATTATATATATTATAAAAACACAAAAAACATACAAACTATACCGTTTTGTATGCTTCAAGGTGGCGATTGCAAGTGAATTGAAGGACACGTTCTCGATAGTGTTTTGATTTCGATGGTTGATGCTTAGCATGGTCATCTGCTTGATCTACCACCGGCATCTAAAACCGGCCTAGTGCGAGTCGGACTCTAGCACGAAGGGTTCCGTATCTATAAAAACGGCAAATAATACGTTTGTTGTATGGGAGCCCTTCATAAATATTTATTTTATTCCGTTTTTGGTATTTGTTGTTATAGCAGCAACAGAATTACATTATCTGTGTAAATTTCAACTGTCTAGCTAACACGGTTCATGGGATACAGCCCTGTGACAGACAGACGGACAGCGAAGTCATAGTAATAGGGTCCCGTTTTTAACCTTTGAGTACGGAACCCTAAAAAAATATTTCTGGCAGGATTAACATCTAGACCTTTTTGTATGTGATTTTGACGTACCATAAATATAATAATCTTAACTTTTGACTTAATTCTCTTGACTTATATTATTAGGCCTTCTTTATTTGAGTTAGTAGGTGGTGCATCTTTACAACATAGTCGTAGTTTTTAAACCCCTTTTGTTGTGTGCTAACCGTTAAGGCCCTGTATGTCGACGATTGCTCTTTTTCGAAACGAAAAAAGAAATACTTCTGAACAAGCCACATCTCCTATTTTTATAAATACTTATATTACTTCAGGTTCCCACCTAGATTTCTATTAAGCTGAAAACATAATAACAGAAACTTTTCACGATAAAGATATTATTTCAAAATGATACGTTTTAGAATATTTATTCACTTCGATAAATAAAAATAGAGATGTGGCTTGTTCAGAAGTATTTCTTTATTCGTTTCGAAAAAGAGCAATCGTCGACATACAGGGCCTTAAGGTTAGGTTTAGTCATTTATAGATTAGGTATTTTTAAAAACAGCAATAACAATGGAATATGTAATCGAAGCCGTCACAAAATGTATATAGTGCGTTTTATAAATGATAAATGATGTTCCCGTTAAATGATTTTGATTTCGGTTCTGTTTCTGTTTCCGCGAAAATCATTGCAAATTCGCATGTGCCAAATTCAAAATTCCATTGTTTTTTTGGGTTCAATTTTTATAATTAGGTACTATTGAATTATGCTCCTACTCTTCCAGTAACCATAATTTTATTGCTGTAAACCAGTCAATGTCTCGCACAGGGAAAATTGATTTTATTGTCCAAATTATATATTTTGTTGGATAATAAATATAAAAAAAAACCGGCCAAGTGCGAGGCGGACTCGCGCACGAAGGGTTCCGTACCGATATCTCTAAAAAACGGCAAAAAAAATACGTTTGTTGTATGGGAGCCCTACTTAATTATTTATTTTAATCTATTTTTAGTATTTGTTGTCATAGCGGCCATAGAAATACATCATCTGTGAAAATTTCAACAGTCTAGCTATCACGGTTCATGAGATACAGCCCTGTGACAGACAGACGGACAGCGAAGTCTTAGTAATAGGGTCCCGTTTTTACCCTTTGGGTACGGAACCCTAAAAAAATCTGCTGCTTCCGATTCAAATCGGTTTAAACTCAAATTATTAGCTGTTATAAGTTGTTTTTTTTTAAATACCTGACGGTTAAAGATACCATCACAAATTAATTTATATAAACATATACCTACATGTTTTGGATTTCCTAGTATCCTTGCCTATTAGTTTTTATTATAACTTATAAGAATTTAGATTCCACCTTATTTTGGTGTTTAATACGGTTGTTTCCTTTATGGTAGAGAATACCAGCTTCCTATTGTAGCATTATGGTCCATGCACCCATTTAAATAATTAGTTTATAAAAAAAAATATACTGTCTTGAAAAAAGAGTTCTTCATTCTTCAAGTTAAATCCAAATCAAAATAGTGAGCATATTTTGTCAATGCAAGCTGAGTCTCAAACGCGCTTAAAACTGAATCTGAAATTTTAGATAGAAAAACGGCTAATTACTACGTTATTTTCTTGTATTGAATAGAATAGTTTTTTTTTTGACGATTCGAGACAATTTGATGCTCTTCATCATGAGCACCGCCGTCAGTGTCAGTAATACAAGAAAATAACGTGGTTGTTAATTATTTTGAATAGAAATACGTCTAGTATTTCTATTCAAAATAATTAACAACCACGATAGTTTTAATTCTGAATCTGAAACTTGCCTTATACATAAAAATATCATGTACCTTTAAACAAATACAAATAGTTACTGTTTGTAGTTATTATAGGAAATCACCTTTATTCAAGCCAAAAAAATAATCTCAAAATGTATGTCATATATTCATAATATCGCTTTCATCAGAGATTTACAATTTTGTTTACATGGGGCGTCCATTAATATCTTGAGGTGATTTTGACAAATTTCGACCCTCCCGTGTTAAGATGTCATGAGATTTGGCTAAACCCTGTCCTATAAACTTACGTAAGTTTTAAAGATGCTAATTTTTAAACGTCAACAAGTGCTTCATTGCATTTGATTTTAAAAACAACATATAGACGCAAACTAAACGCATCCACATTTAGTTCGGTTTTCTTTGTTATTGTTTCTGTTTGTAGTCGCTTTTATCGGTTGTGAAAATATTATTTATCATCTTAATCAATCTGAATACTTCCTAATTAAAAATATAATTAGTTTTTGCACCAACTTAATGGATAATTGGGTAAACCATGCAGTGACTGGGCACTTCGTTTTAAACATTTTTGATTTCAAATAAATTGTATATTTTACATGTTGTATACAGATTTCAATACTACTATTCAAATCGGCCGTTTTTAAGTTTTAGACACCCAAATTATCAAGAATAGGTATTATTTGTAATTCAAAGCTAAATGTGTAAACAAAAAATCATAGTAGCCCTCATGTACGAGCAACACCAGTTTCTGATAAGAAATGGTCAGTTCTAGTTACTGCATGGTTTTCCCTTCACGATTTTAGTTATGTGATATCCCTGTATCTTTTACCTACCTTTAAATTATATTGTAGCTACCTACTAGTAGATTATATACCATCTGCACTAAACTTTATATGACACACTTTAAAACCTGGTATTTGTCAGATCGGGTACTTAGAAACCTGTTACACGTAAGAGCCACCTTTAACGCGTACGGCTACTACGATATGCGTCAAGTCGCGTTTCCACAAATTAACCAATCACAGTGCTTGAAATCTCGAGATTCGAATCTTCGAGCACTGTGATTGGTTAATTTACTCATTCTCCTTCTCGAAAACGCAACCTCGTGGTGGCATACGCAACGCATGCATAGATTGTTTGAATATCAAGTTTCAGTTTACGAGAGAGTCATAATACACCATGTATAATACATACATGAAAATGCGGGCCCCAACCGCAGCATCCCAGCGTGTCATGATCTATGTTTCTATAATAAATCCATGATTTTATTGGCTTGCGGCCAGCTGGGTCCACATAGCTTTAAGGCTGGTTTTCACCGCGAGCGGACCGGAGTTGAACGGAGTGCTTAATGGATCCGCTCTGCTCGCGGTGGAAACCGGTCTTTAGGGTGCGTTTCCACTGATGCGGAGCTGGGCGCAGTGGAGCGGAGTAGACAGGGAATTGACCAATCACAGTGCTCGAAATTTTTGGTTCAATTATTTCGAGCATTGTGATTGGTCGTCCAGTTCCGCGTGAAGATTGCTATTACTTATTGAGCCTTATACCTAGGCTTAGCTATGTACTGTACTCGTACAATGTTTGAGTGCCTACTTAGTAAGTTTAGTGCCGATGGATATATAATTTAAACTGCTTCCAAAGAGTAACGGTTTGTGATTTGTGTGGAAATGTATTTTATTGGGAAATTGCTATGTACTTACTTATTATAATGTGTGGTATTTAATAAATTATGAGTATAATGACGCGTCTCTTTTTTGAACTACCTACAAATTGTTATTTAGGTAAATTGAAGTCCTAAGAACAAAAGTGCTTATTTAAATGGTCATTAATATTTAGTTTCCTTGGACTATGACCACAAGCTTTAGGTACTTCGGTGCTAGATGGCGCTGTGTGTGTTTTTTTCACACTGGGTTACCTACATTATTGAATTTTTAGTAGGAATTCCTAATCACTACATAGTATAAAGCAAAGTCGCTTTCCGCTTCCCGCGTCTGTATGTAATATGTATGTATGTATGTTTGCGTATATCTTTAAAACTACACAACGGATTTTGATGCGGTTTTTTTTAATAGATAGAGTGATTCAGGAGGAAGGTTTATATGTATAATAACATGCTACCCGTGCGAAGCCGGGGCGGGTCGCTAGTTTTTAATATAGCAATGTTACTCAGAGATGTGTAGCATTCTAATGGTGAAATAATTTTGAAAACCGGTAGGTACAGTAGTTTTTGAGTTTATTCGTTACAAAGATACAAAAATACAAATATTTCCTCTTTATCATATTAGTATAGATTAAATTATTTTTATTATTTAATTTAATTGCGTCAACACTACTAAATAAATTAATTTATGAATCTAATGTGCCTAAAGGTTGTCGTGCCGAACCAAGTTAATAGGTCGCTTTTCGGTATAAAATACACACAAAGTGTATATACCTATAGGATAGGGGATAGGGGATTAAGAAAAAACAACTTTATTTAACCTCGTTTATTAAATAATCATCATTAGATATTATTAAAAGTGAATGTTATCATATTATCTATTAAAGTAGGCGAGTAATAAATTATATACCTACTATAAACTAAAATACAAGAATAGATTATAGGATTCCTAATACATTAGCAGCCAACAAAAATTTAGCAGAAAAGTTCGTTATTATGTTACTAATTAAACATTAAATTTATAAGATGGACTGTTCTGTGCATGTGTTTTTATTTTAATTTCAGTAAAATGCTATAATAATTGATATTAAAATGCACTATAACAAGTGTGTGTGTAATTAGGTCAAAAGATTATTTACTTTATTGTTATCTTTTATGTTTCCATAAATACCAATTGAACAGTCGAAAGGACTAACTATTTAAAAACGTACCTACCGCAGTCAAACAGACTACGATTGCTTCGCCAGAAGGACGTTATTACATTTTTATTAACAAATAAAACCCTATAAGTAGACTGCTAGTATAAATCATGATCAAAGTAATATGACAGACAAGACGACAAAATTTCGTAATTAATAATCGTTTTAAAACCAAGAATGGCTTGCCTTAGTAGATATTACACAATTTTACTAGGCGCCTACTGCAAAGTGTATTTTTATTATTATTACGGAAGCAAAGTATGTACTAGCAACAAGAATCTCAGCTAAACGTGAGTGAAACTTACTAGGTAGATTAAGATATAACAACAAGATGGTTTGATTAAAATACAGCTAGAAGAATAGAACCTATTCAAACCGGACATCATGCTTAAACGTCTTCCTTTACGCACTTTGGACACTAGATTTACTACACTGTGATACCAGTTGCATTGTAATTTCCGATTCTCATTATAGGTGGGTAAAAAAGTTAAACAATATCTAGGTAGGTTATTAATAGCATAGGTAAGTGAAGATTACAAAACTACATTAAATATCGTCATTATATCTAAGCTAAACACACCAGAACTGACACTGAAGGAGCAGGCTATAATATTGAAATAACTATTTCTGCGGAAGAAAGAGGGTAGTTTTAAAGTAGACACAATTGTTGGAGTAGAACTCTTTTGATAGCGTACAGTCGTTTCTGTTTAGCACACTTCTGCGTTAGATATAGGCGAGTAGGTATAATTTAAATAATATAAACCGCAAATTTAATAATATCAGTTTCTTTTAAATTACAATTAAGCAACAAGCAAGCAATGCTTGCATTTCAAGATTAACTAACGAATTATCACACTGTAACATCAGCTACTTAAATCTAAAGGAGATGCACAGCCCGCAACAATTTTCCTACGCTAGTTCGAGAATGCTTCAAATTCTTTTGAAAGACACAAATTGACTTGCTATTCAAAAATATCGTTAAACTTACTTTATATCATCGAATTGAAAGTTACAATTTTACCAATAATTAGCTGAAACGTTACAAATAGCAAAAAGTTTTATAGACAGGTTTAAGTATAGAAATCCGTTAAGTACGAGTAGCTTAAAGAATGTTTAATCGTTTTTATAAGCGAAAAATAATAATTCTTACAAAGCAGTTAAAAGTATGTTTCTTACGCTAAAATAGATTCTTATTCATAAGATGACTAAGTTACGTTGAGAGTCGCTAACGGAAATATCCAAAAGTCCTCCAAAATATATGTTTTCAGAATTCGCCATAGGGATTAAGTGCAGAGTCTGTTTGCTGCATTTGGCAAAGAAGTAGAGACGCGGATTCCCGAGGGAGTCCGAAAGAAGAAGAGACAAAGTTCAAAGTAATCGGTAGGTCAGTAGGTAGATACCTAAGTCAAATCGTTACACAATACCGTGGCACAACGGCACAACTACATCATCTACAGTTCTAAACACGGATATTTTTATTAAAGATTATTTGTCTCTTCAAATGACACCCGACCAATGGATTATCCGATAGCTCACGACATAGCGTCGCGTCTACAATAAACCGCACCTCAACGCACGTCCTTACCTCCCCTCGTACCTTATCCAAAACATTTTTAATATCACTATCAAATTGCTTTTCCAATCGTCTACTTTATTCAAAGTAAAGTACCTAAATTGTATATAGAACAAACTTTTTAATCTAAATTTTAATTTTCTTTAACACCGCTCATAAATTACTAAATGTTACCAACTCGTCCAAAATATGCAGTTCCAAAAAAAATAACGAAATTCTTTTGTTATGGAAGTCTCAATTAGTAATGGCTACGCCAATCAGCACAATTTTGGTTTGATTACAACTATTGTGGGCTGTATAAACCCAAGACGTGTGAGTGGGTTGCCAATTGTTCTATATTGTCTTATTTTGTGAAAGTTTAACGTTAATGGGGCGCAACTCTTAAAAACCTATTCACTTATTAACGATAACATTAAAGTGATAAAATGTAGTTATTTTTCGAATTTAGGTAGGTATCAACAGTTTAATACCATCGTTTAATCGCCTGTTGGATTCGTACGCAGCTGCCAACATGTTCATCAATCCTGTCCTCAGACTGAAGCAGTCTATACGTTGGTATAGTTATAGATATAAATATA
The DNA here is from genome assembly GCA_912999785.1 of Hydriomena furcata. Lineage (NCBI taxonomy): Eukaryota > Metazoa > Arthropoda > Insecta > Lepidoptera > Geometridae > Hydriomena > Hydriomena furcata. The sequence goes on from OU538821.1 coordinate 12,649,823, forward strand.
AATGCGTGCTAAAACACTTAGTTGGTAGGTTATTAAATGTGGCCATCTACTTCTTAAAATATTGAAATATCCATAATAACTGTAACGTAACGTCGATAATCAAAAAGCTAACGGTGCCTATTAGATGTAATATCTAATATGAGTATATTTTCTCATTCTTTCTTAAAACATTCCAGATCAATCTCTCGCTCGGCGTCTTGTGTTATGTAGCTAAGAATTAAAACAACTGAATATCTATTTAACATAAACAAATCCATCAGTACAAGTAGCACATTCGTCATTTACTTGAGAAAGAGCACAGATTTGCCAACACTAGATGGATGGCGAGTCGAATGGCGAGGTTGGGAAATATAATCTTAGGCATACCTATACATACACAGCCAGTTTTATTAGCAATTTTTATCTACCATTAGGCAGGTACCAATTGTAGATAATTACCTATAAACAGTATAGATACGACCCTGAAGGTAGATAGTGTATTCAGGGTTAAAAAAGTGTAGTTGATAAAGTAGCTACATAAAAGTATGCAACTACTTATTATACTTAGAAGTACCTACCTGAGAATATATATTTTCAAGGTACCTATTGAGTTATGCATTCAAGTCTTGATTTCCAAAGAAACCAACTGACGTACGAACCTATAGGCTACAATATAAGCATTAAGTTATTGGAATTAATTGTCAGTTTTGTATAGTAAAATATATAAAATACTCTACGAAATGAGAAGCCTCGCATTGCCCTGTATCATATTGGCAAATATTCAAAATAAATTGTTAATTCACTTCCGCCGCGCGCGTTTTCATATTCTTTCCTTCCCAAAGTCGGGTTCGAGATCTAGGAAGGGTACAAACTATTGTACAGAAGTTAATTATCTATTGTAACATTTAAACACTTATTATTAAAATAACACATTACAAGCAGGTGGTGCATGCGAAACGGGGTAGTCGATTGAATTAGATGGCGACCACGGACTCATCCGGGACAAATCGAATATCTTGAAAGACAAAGACCAAATTCTTCACAAAACATAGGTCCATGACGGAACCGCCTCATAAAGTGACTTCTCACTTGGGGTTTTCGGTGAGCTAATGGCGCATTTTCATAGTCAATAACCTGGTCGATACACATACACAGCATTCCATAACTCTTACAAACTGGAAACGATCAATAAAATTCACCGATGCATATACACCGGGTATAGATTGAAGTAGATATTTACTGCGCTCTACAGTTCCGTATCGACTAGAAAATGGTTAGTTAATGCTGGTAGGTGTGCAACTTGTAAGTTATCGCAAACGCGGCGGTTTCATTTGTTCAAGTAAACGAAAATTCCGGCGAGAAGATGACCAGCCATTAATCCCCGCCGAGTGACAGCGCCTGGACGATGCGCGGATCGGCCTTGCTGCCCTCACGGAACTCCTCGAGCGTCAGCTTATCGTCGTGGTTCTTGTCCATCTGATCGAAGATCTTATCGACACGCTTCTGCGGAGTGTTCTCGTCCTCCGGTTGCGGTGTTTGGCCCTGGAAGGATACACACTTCTTTGAGCGTTTTTCTATTTTGATTCATGTGTCTGGGATTTTAAAGTTATTAAAACGAATGTACTGATTATGAAGCGCTTTTTTATTTGAAAGCTGACATGCCCGATATTAGTTCTAAGCTATAATTGTTATGCAACTTTTAATGGTCTGATCGATACAGCATGTAATAACGTGTGACTCCAGAAAAGGGAGATTTTAAAATTTTAAATTTAATGTTATTGTATTACATACCACCATCTGGTAGATAGCGTCCACTATGTTGTACATCTCGTCACGGGTTATGTAGCCATCGTTGTCGACGTCGTAGAGACGGAAGGCCCCTGTAATGGACGTTGCTAATTAAAGTACATGTTTCACATAAATCGCTATAATCCACCTTGGTCAGGGGATAAACGTCAACCTGATTAACGGTTACACGATTGCAGGATGTCGGTAGGAATACCCACATAGGTAGGTACTGTAACAATGTTTAAAACACAAACATATAAAACACAACAAACATAGGTTAAGATAGGATGTAAGTACTTTGACTGTAGGTAAGCCCAAGTACGGTAAATATTCTTTAAGGTCTCCAGGCACTCAGAGACTCGAAGATGTCTATGGGGTAGTTAGCTCCAAACATTGCGGAACATTTTCACATATTACAGAATTAAACATCCTATTCGTCGCAAACCCATATCGGCTATAAGAATATTACGAGAATCACACAATTTTTAAATATAAAAATATAATTGGTGAACATTTTGCATGTTAATACGCTATAAGAAGTTTTTTTTGTTGAATTTTGTTACATAATATATTTAGTTTTTTTTTATCTTTATCAAACTTAATGGGACTACCCTGCAATTACTTATCTTAGTAATCAATAACATTAGAAGTGCCTCCGACTGAACCCTTTTTACATCATCAAGAATCTGAGCGCCAGGAGATCTCTGAGGATGTATACAACCTTACCTGGAGATAAGAGTCGTGATTCTATTTCTATTTTATTTGTACCCTTACGTATCCTTTATGCTATTCCAGAATATAAGCTAAGTTTATTCCAAGTTTCATCTAAATCCGTTGGGTCGATAAGGCACGGTCGAGGCACAGACATCTTCACAAACTTGCGAATTCATATAATAATAGTAGATAAGACAAGTTTGTTTGAAAGTTCAGTTCGAAGACTGCAGCACATTGTTAGTTTAAATCTTACTGCAAAAGTTGCAATACTTATGGCACGAGCAGTCAGTGGTCGCACGAGCAGCAGTCTCAGCACTTTCAAACATAGTTTATCTTAGGTTTTAAGCTACCGTTCAAACAACGCTGCCTGCACTTTAACACAGTTCCTACGTATTATTTTTAGTATAACCCATGGACGTAGCGAGGTACGGGCAGGGGCGGGGGGAGGGGAGCAAGTCGCCCCCGTCTAGAAGAGAGAGCGGTCACTGATAAAAAATATTTTTCCATCTTTTCTTACTCTAAGCAATGTCATTAATAACGATATGACTTCACAACTAAATTAATATAAATATTGGTGGACATTTCACACAACGCCATATAACCTTGTACCTTGTGTATAAGCTTGTAATATGGGGACCAGATAACTGATATAATACTTATATACATTTTTTTTTGTTATAAATACACAAACATCTATGTTCATCACACAAATGTTTATCCCAGGTGGGGATCGAACCTACAACCTACAGCGCAGAAGGCAGAGCTACTACCAACTGAGCTGTGAGGCCAGACCACGATTCTAACAATACAGTCTAGGATTTTTTATCAACCCCACCCCCTCCCCCATATATAATCCTCGCTACGCCCTTGGTATTACCTACTAGTATTATCTATACTTATAATAAATCTGTAGAGAGGTCAATTCTGTACATGAAATATATTTCCAAAATAACTATCAGGGGGTGATTAGGGATCGATACTGATGCCAAAAATGCAATCAGTAAATTTTTTGTCTGTCTGTCTGTCTGTCTGTCTGTCTGTCTGTCTGTCTGTATAACCGTTATAGAAACAAAAACTACTCGACGGATTTTAACGAAACTTGGTACAATTATTTTTTATACTCCTGAGCTGGTTATAGTATACTTTTTATCACGCTACAATCAAAAGGAGCAGAGCAGTGAAGGGAAATGTTGGGAAAACGGGAGAAGTTACTCCATATTTTAAGCTTCCGTCGCGTGTGCAACTTTAATGGTTAAAGCTACACAAAAATCATGTATGACGGAAATGTTCTCCTTAAAATTATATAAAAAATATCCCACGACAGCATATGTCTATCTTTTATGGTTGACTTACAATAACACGTGTAACTCCCGATAGCTTAGCAGTTCGAAGCTTTCTGATTATATGTGTCTACTCTTACGTTTATAACACTCAGTCATCCTCCCTCATTAAAAAAGTTAACATTATTAACTATTCCATAAAAAAAGAATCATAGAAATCGTGTGATACTACGCAGCCGGACCCACCGTGGATAAGGGTTAATTTTAATGCAGTTACAAATCTATGGAATTGTACGAATTGTACTCCAAAAATCAGCAATTGTACTAGAAGGGGTCAAAAAAAGCTGTGAAAAAAAAAACGTTTTATATAAAGACATTCTGTAGTATATTTAGTATCAGCATTGCACCCGTGCGAAGCCCGGGCGGGTCGCTAGTTATACATAAGGTAGATTTTTTCTGAATTCGGCTTAAAAATAATTAAGTCTTGAAACTATCAAACAAAAAGAAAATAGGTAGGTAGGATACTGTGAGGTCTAGGGCTCATTTACACCAAATATCTTTATATTTAAGCTTTTTAGATTTTTACATTAATATAATATTACATAATGAGAAGCTTCTCAATAAATATATTCTTATTCTTATAGTACAGTAGTATATTTATAGTACCAACTTACAATGAAGTTTTTCGTCCAGATTCCCCCGTGACGTCACAGAGAGGGCTCTAATGAATTCTTCAAATTCGATGGAGCCATCCTGAAAAAGCAGAAAGTTAATTCAGTTCGTATAGAAATATATCAGCAGACCGTCATTGTCGTAAACCCACATAATATTCTAGATAGATACCTCCCACTCGGCTTAATATTAGCCTACTATCTCGATTTTCGAAGGTCGTGGTCGTGCATCAATGGGTTTCTCAATAACGCAGAGTCCGCGCTATGAAAGGATGATCCCTTGGGGTATATTGCCATCTCGTTGTCAAACTTCGCCATTGTATTTTTTTAGTTCAACCAATTTCCGCAGATCTTATTTCGTGGAATCATATCCCTAGTGATATGCCAATGGACAGAATTGTGATGAAAAACGTACGAAGAGTCAGTTCCAAACGCATGATTATAATCTTTTCTGTACGTACGAGTATAGTATAGATTTTTTATCTTATGAATAGGTGAGCTTGCTCCATCAAATTACTCGTATGTCCTAAGCCAGGAGTGTCGAACCTTTATCAATGTGCCGTTTTTTTTCGGGAAATTATTAATGTGACAAAGCAAACGCTACAGTAGCTATTTTTTTGTTTTCCTCCCTCTAAGCTAACGCGTAAGTGGGTACATCGACTTTAAGTATGTAGGTAGGTTAAAATTCCATAAGGTAGGTTGGTAGATACATATTCCGGGCTTGGACCAATAGGGACGAGTCGTCAAATAATTTTGACAACCGAAATTTTGATCGTATTTTTCACGATTTTAGTCAGCTTGTAGAAATAGCAGAATTGCCACCAAGAACCCTTTAGGATCACTCGCGTTTGTTCATAGATTACTTCATAATGAACTTTGTGATCGGTGGTGTGCCCAAAATATTGTGTCGCGTGCCATAAATGGCATAATAGCATTGGTTCGCCATCCCTGTCCAAGGCACACAACGGCAGCGTCCTGTCGGCGTCGTCCAGATTTAATCACGCCGTAAGCAAAACCTAAATTTAACTTAGAACAGGTATAGGTAGTATATAGGCTTTTTTATCTGGGTGCAACGTGACGTGAGCGAAACTGCGAGTGGATAAAGTCTAGAATCTAGATTCTAGAATATAATGTAAATAGATATTCGTGCCTCGGTCTCTAATAGCGCGTTCTGCAATTCAATGTTACATGTAACCAATTAATGACTGGCGTACTGGAAATGCAAATTCACAGGGAGGTATAAAATCCATTTAAAAACGGCCAAGTGTGAACCGGACTCGCGCACGACAGGTTCCGTACCATTATCTATAAAAAACGGCAAAAAAACACTTTAGCTGTATAAATATTTATTTTATTCTGTTTTTAGTGTTAGTTGTTATCATGGTTCATGAGATACAGCCTGGTGACAGACAGACAGCTGAGTCTTAGTAATAGGGTCTCGTTTTTACCCCTTTTGTACGGAACCCTAAAAATGCCTAACGAAGCCGTCGGATATCATCTGCAGTATTTGATTGCATAACAGTGGCAGAGTAATCAACCAATGTGTAAATGAACTACTTTAGATAGAGCAAGCAGCATAGGTACAATTTATTACCCCGATAATTCTAGTGTGTTGGCCGAGTGAGAGGTACCTCGTCTTTCAATCTGAAGGTCATGGGTTCGAATAACGGCGTGCATCAATGGATTTTTATGTTAGAAAAATTTATATGTGCAACAAAAACACGTGCTCATCAACGGTGAAGGAAAACACTGTGAGGAAACCAGTTAGTATTCTTATAAGCTGCGATGGGCTTGCAACCTGTCACGTATGTAATGCTAACTACTGCAACTACCCCCACTAGACATCTTCAAAGGATCTAAGCGTCTGGCGATCAGAGAGAATGTTTATCGTACTTGGGGATTACAGTCGTAATCCTATTAATTTTATTTTTTATTCTAGATCTCTCTTTGGGTACCCGGGCCTTGAGCCTAGTGTGAGGCCGTAGTTTTTCATATTTTTAGACTATTATTATTATCAATAAGTACCTTTAACTTTGTTATCTTGAATTATTGTGAAACTTAATTTTCTGCTAAATAAATATTACTTTACTTTATCTAAGAAGTATATAATTTGGGACACGATAAAGTTGGATTCCCAAAGTGAATCCAAAGACAATATGCCATAGCCAATATCGTCAGCTGCTGCAGAATTATACGACCCTGTGTGAATTAACTCATCAACATGATGAATGATGAACCATGGAGATGAGAAACCAAGGAGTTCTGACCTTCACACATGTTTTGAAATGATAAAAAAAAAAACTCGGTTTTGGTACATTTTTATTCATTCGGTATTAATGTTTTAGGACATGATGCTCTGCTGATACTTTTTTAAGAGTTCTGGTTCCAAAATGAGTGTTAGGTTGAAGTTCTGTTATGTATCTATTAGAAACAAAAAAGTTCTGGCCTTAGACATATTTTAAAGTGGTAAAAAATGTTTTTTTAGACATTATATATTTTAGGACATGATGATGTGCTGGCACTCAAATGTGATTTTTAGACTCGAATCGTATAGAACTATTCCTGAAAAGTATCAGGAACTCTAGAACTAAGCTATAGGCTTAAGAAAATACAATTTTTTTTTGATTTGCTACAAAATGATCTGCCGGTACCGGAAGTTAGCAGATCATTTTGAAAAAAAAAAACCTCCGGAAATAGGCCAGAACTATTTCCAAAAAGTATCAGGAACTATAGAACTATGCTGCATGCGAATAGAACTCCCATTTTTTTGTGATCTGCTGGACAATGATCTGCTAAGTTCACACACACTCAACTTGATGTGTTTTGTGTTTCACATGGATGTTTGTTCTGTGTCTGGGTGTTATGTCATAATTTAAGTCACTTATATATTTACGAAAAAAAAATTGTATAATAAGTATTCAATAAGTAATCTGGTACAAGCTTTACCTAGTTTGGGGCTAGATGGCGATATTAATGTCCACCAATATTTATTATTATTAATAAATTATGTGCAATTTGATTCTGTACTATCTACTTAAAAGTTTGATAATTAAAATGTGTTTGTGATGTTAGCAGTATGATAGACGTTTAATTTTAAAATACTATTATGAATTCTGAAAACTGTCACTGGCTCCGGAACTTTATTGAACTGCAGTGAAACGACAATTAAGTGACAATGCGCCACGAAAATGGAATTCATTATTCCAGCAGACCTTGGCATCGTTATGCGGATTGGTTTTGAATTCATTCTATTTCACACAGGGTGTTTTTCCAGCTCTCGGAAATAGAAGACAATCAGCAGCATATTAGCGTGTGTCCACACTGCGAGTCTAGCGCGGTGGGCGCGATGGGCGCGATGTTTCAAACATATGAAAGGAGCCATCACTGTCATAAAAAAACAAAACTGTATGTTTTGCGGTTATTGAGAAAAAACGATTCTGCATTCTTCAAAAACATTTATTACTCCTACCTAAATTAGAGCCAATTTTTTTTTATTTGGATGTTTTCAAGATATTGCAGTTTTATCACTTTTTCCGTCTTATCCGGGTAGACTCAGCCCATACAAAACGTCAAAAATTTCACTTATCACCTTGTCTTGTCGCAACCGCAACCAGTGTGGAAAAACAACGTACACACATTTACTTTAGAGCCATTGCATTTATAGCCGCGTTGGCAGAGTTCGGAGGTCTCGACTTTCTATCCAAAAATTCGATTTCTTGCCGTAGATAGGATCTGATCGCATTGAGATATGAGAGGACAGTCGTTACAGTCGTTTTAGCGTTCCGTACCCAATAGGTAAAAACGGGACCCTATTACTAAGACTTCGCTGTCCGTCTGTCTGTTTGTCACAAGGCTATATCTCATGAACTGTGATAGCTAGACAGTTATAATTTTCACAGATGATGTATTTCTGTTGCCGCTATAACAACAAATACTATAAACAGAATAAAATAAATATATAAGTGGGGCCCATACAACAAACGTGTTTTATTGTAGTTTTTCATAGATAATGGTACGGAAACCTTCGTGCGCGAGTCCGACTCGCACTTGGCCGGTTATTTATTATTATTTATTTTACAGATTTTTTTTTTAAATGAATTACTCACACATGTAGGCATAATATGAAACCACATTTTCAGTCAGTGTACATTTCATGTTGGTATTTGGATAACGCTTTGTTTATTCAAAAGCATGAACTAAAATAATGGCCCGCTGGTATAAATGTACACACAAAACTGTTTTTAGGGTTCCGTACCCAAAGGGTAAAAACGGGACTCTATTACTAAGATTTCACTGCGTCTGTCCGTCCGTCTGTCTATCACAAGGCTGTAACATCTCATGAACCGTGATAGCTAGACAGTGGAATTTTTCACAGATGTATTTCTGTTGCCGCTTTATCAAGAAATTGTAAAGACAGAAAAAAAATATATTTAAATAGGGCTCCCATACAACAAATGTTTTTTTTTTTGCGTTTTTTATATATTAGCACGGAAACCTTCGTGCGCGAGTCCGACTCGCACATGGCCGGTTTTTATTTGGTAAATGTGGAGTAATTTAAACTACAATATTCCTGTAGGTACTTTCCCCTACAAAGTAAATGTATGTAGGTGATTCCACAGACAAAACAACAGGGCTATTTTGTAAAAACATGATTATATGTTGAATGCAATACCTAATTTTAGAGAATAACTAATCTGTACACTTTTCATAGTAACTCTTCACTGTTCATGCATCTATACCTACGCGTAAGCGTGGTATCGTAGGTATAGGTGCCTAAACAGCATAAAAAGCGTAGGTATTATAGCATTCAAGACTAATAAATATTGGTATGAATATCATAACATGATAATCATGTTTTTACAAAATACTGAACTGAATGCTTTGGAAATATAATAGGTAGGTGCCTATAGTTGATTGAAACGTGAGGACATTGGCGTTATCGTTAAAATTAATGAATAATGAGGCAGTCACTGAGGCAAGCAGGTTAACCGAACAACGTCTGTTACTCATGTCCTATTTCATAATTGATTCAGATGTGAATGATGAATGTTCAATGGAGCTTGAACGTTCATTGTTATTACTTATTTAATTTCATAAGTAAACGAGATACAAAAGGCGGGCTTAATGAAAAGGCTTTTTACTGAGTAATATTTATGTTGTTGGTTGGACGTGCGACGAAAAACATATATCTTAAAAATATATGAAAAATATTCATATTTAAAGAAAGACTTATATACTTAGTATAAAACCGGCCAAGTGAAAGTCGGACTCGCGCATGAAGGGTTCCGTACCATCATCTATAAAAAACGGCAAAAAAACACGTTTGTTGTATGGGAGCTCCATTAAAATATTTATTTTATTCTGTTTTCAGTATTTGTTGTTATAGAAATACATCATCTGTAAAAAAAACAACTCTCTAGCTATCACGGATCATGAGATACAGCCCTGTGACAGACAGACGGACAGCGAAGTCTTAGTAATAGGGTTCCGATTTTACCCTTTGGGTACGGAACCCTAAAAATGATCGAAAATATATAATTATCATCATGTATATAAATAATAAAAACCTATGTTGTATAAAATAATTAATTAATAAAATAGTTAACATTAAAGTAGGTAGTTGTGTGAAACTGCTTAAGCAAAGTACTTTGTACAAAAGAACTCATAGTTGGCTCCTACTATGAGCTTCTTAAAACTATTTCGATAACTATTGTGTGTGTGTGTGTGTATGTGAGTGTACCTATATGTAAGTGTTTTTAGACCGAGATATCTTTGTAATAAATTTACTCTGCTACTTTGAAATTTACGATTATACCTACCAAAGTTGTTTGGTCCCATTTCCTCTTTAAGGCGCTCCCAGTCGACGATTATTTTTGTTCGAAACGAAAAAAGAAATACTTCTGAACAAGCCACATCTCCTATTTTATAATGTATAGTATATGTGAATAAAGATGTACCCATCTTTAATCACTTCGATAAATAATCCTACCGACCGCTGCAACGACGACAAACACACGTCGGCGCGTGGTTCGCCTTAGCTTTTCGAATAAATTAATGATATAAATTATGTATAATTACTTATCAAAAATCTATTCTAATAGAAATCTAGATCTACATATTACCTATCTTTAACAATAAATCACAAGTTGATTTTAATAGTAGGTATATAAAATATTTCGATCATAAATTCTAAAACGTATCATTTTGAAATAATATCTTTATCGTGAAAAGTTTCTGCTATTATGTTTTCAGCTTAATAGAAATCTAGGTAGGAACCTGAAGTAATATACTTATAAAAATAGGAGATGTGGCTTGTTCAGAAGTATTTCTTTTTTCGTTTCGAAAAAGAGCAATCGTCGATTGGGATCCCCTTAACATGATTTCATTTCATATATATAAATAAAAAAACCGGCCAAGTGCGAGTCGAACTCGCGCACGAAGGGTTCCGTACCGTTATCTATAAAAACGGCAAAAAAAACATTGTTGTATGGGAGCTCCCCTTAAATATTTATTTTATTCTGTTTTTATTTGTTGTTAGAGCAGCAACAGAAATATATAATCTGTGAAAATTTCAACTGTTTAGCTATTACGGTTCATGAGATACAGCCCTGTAACAGACAGACGGACGGACAGACAGACAGACAGACGGACAGCGAAGTCTTAGTAATAGGGTTCCGTTTTTACCCTTTGGGTACGGAACCCTAAAAATAAATCGCTGAAATGTTTGTGCGGAGTGCATATTGCAATTTGGATAATTCTTTTTTTGTTGGGTTAGTTATTGTCAGAACAAAAACAACAATTCATGAAAAACCTATAGTGCTTTTTATAGGAATATTGAAATTTGATTGGACAACGTTCTGTCGGGACAGCTAGTCGATTTTATTGAAACATTTGGCTGAAAACTTTGTATGTATATTTCAATGGGTTCCGGATGGTTTAAAAACACAATTAAACCCGGTAGACACCAAATTTGATTTGCTGTAGACAGGTACTCTTAAGAGGAGTAATAAATGTTTTTGAAGAACGCAGAATCGTTTTTTCCCAAAAACCGCAAAACATACAGTTTCGTTTTTTATGACAAACATAACTTAATGATATAATCTAGATAAATTACAGACAGAAACACGATTGGTGAAACTTTTCTCGATAGATTTGTTTTCCAAATTTGGCTCTTCAAAAACACTAGTTTCGTTTTTAATCAAAACTATGAATAGCTAAACAGTTAATTTTTATTTAATTCGTTAGATAATCATACCTAGCTAAGTAAATTACAGACGGTTTTTTTTAAATTTGATAGTTTTCAAGATAATGCAGTTTTATCACTTTTTCCGTCTTATCCGGGTAGACTCAGCCCATACATAAAGTCAAAAATTTCAAGTATCACCTTAATATAGGCGGTACGAAGTTGGGTTATTTTTCAAACTATCGTGATTAGTAGACATAACTATAGATTTTGACACGGGTCTTTATCACGTAATTACCTTTAATTTACTTTCCCGACGTTTCGGCTATGTTACAATAACCATGGTCGCGGGCAGACTGAATTAAATGTAATTACGTGATAAAGACCCGTGTCAAAATCTATAGTGAAGTTGGGTTAGTTTGTAAAATATAAAACCAGCCGTCAGCTGTTCATCCGTGGCCATTTGTCAACCAGATATTGCATTCATTAAACAGAATATAGAGTATCACACTAATGTGTTGGCAGCCGAATGACTTATATCCACAATCCAATTAAGTTAATAAGAAATAAATAGGTCGTTTACTTACGTTGTTTTCGTCGAACACTCGAAAGACGAGTGAGGCAAACTTGCTGGGGTCACCTTGAGGGAAGAACTGCTTGTAGATCTTAATGAAGCCCTGCAAATTGGATTAAATTTACATAAATTGGTACGTAACAAAACCAACATCTATTTTGTCTGCTCAGTTTAACTGTTCTCTTGCTTAAGGGGCTCCCAGTCGCTGATTGCTCTTTTTCGAAACGAAAAAAGAAATACTTCTGAACAAGCCACATCTCCTATTTTTATAAGTATATTACTTCAGGTTCCTACCTAGATTTCTATTAAGCTGAAAACATAATAGCAGAAACATTTCACGATAAAGATATTATTTCAAAATGATACGTTTTAGAATTTATGATCGAAATATTTTATATACCTACTATTAAAATCAACTTGTGATTTATTGTTAAAGATAGGTAATATGTAGATCTAGATTTCTATTAGAATAGATTTTTGATAAATAATTATAAATAATTTATATCATTAATTTATTCAAAAAGCTAAGGCGGACCACGCGCCGACGTGTGTTTGTCGTCATTGCAGCGCTCGGTATTATTATTTATCGAAGTGATTAAAGATGGGTACATCTTTAATCACATATACTATACATTATAAAATAGGAGATGTGGCTTGTTCACAAGTATTTCTTTTTTCGTTTCGAACAAAAACAATCGTCGACTGGGAGCGTCTTAAATCAAGGTTTAAAAGACATGTTAAGGAAAACTAAATTAATCCGGGCGAGTCTGGCTCGCGCAGTCTTGCCCTATTTTGTAAGTCCACAGGTAATTGTAATTGGTTTTGCGATTATCAGTGAACTTACGCAATAAAGCTGCAGAACCTTATCAACTAACCGATTGACTGAGTATGTGAATTTTGTGGTTAATTCAGCACTATAAAAGTCACAAGTTTGTCATATACTTATATTTTGCATTAGTTCTTCAAGCACCTATCTAAGTGCTTGGATTGCTAAGGATCTTAGCACCTCAAGATCTACTTATTATCTACGAAACCGGATAGTATCAAAATATTGACTTTGGAAACTTATACGATATGAAAGAAAGCATTATTATGAACAATCAATCTTGCATAGTCATACATTCTATAAAATATTCAGGCTCGCTGGCGTAGCCGAACTCTTTATGGCAAGGTTATCAAGTCGAGTTCAGTTATACTAGTAATTAGTAAACGTGGTTGATGAACTAATACTGTAAAGAGAAACGTAGATTAGTTTTGGCATGTCTACAATGCTACGAAGGTTGCTACGGCGTAGCAACTTGACCTCAAATTATTACAAAAATTAATTGCCGCAAATTGACCTCAACCACGCTCTACGAGTATCTACGAGTAAGTAATAGGAGAAATGCTAACCGCCCTAGAGATCAATTAGTAGGTACTAATTGGAAAACATGAACAACGAAAAAACATTTCTCTCAGTAATTCTATGTTAATGGCAATACTACGGACAAGTCAATAGGGGTGCTATTAACAGCCGCAAATGAACCGAAATCGATATGAATAACCGGCCAAGCTCGAGTCGGACTCGCGCACGAAGGGTTCCGTACCATTATCTATAAAAAACGGCAAAAAAGACACGTTTGTTGTATGGGAGCCCCACTTAAATATTTATTTTATTTTGTTTTTAGTATTTGTTGTTATAGCATCAACAGAAATATCTGTGAAGACTAATCATGAAGAAAAATCATCTATGAAGACTTCAACTGTCTACACTACTGTCTTCTACTGTGTACACGGTTCATGAGATACAGCCCTGTTACAGACAGACGGACAGACGGACAGCGAAGTCTTAGTAGTAATAGGGTACCGTTTTTACCCTTTGGGTATGGAACCCTAAAAAATACTATATTCATTCTGACATCTAGCATCTTTTATTTTAGTTGTTTTTGAATCATATGTACCTAAAATATGAGAATTATTTCACTAATCAAAACCTACATTATGAGCGAGCAACGTTATATTTTAGTTTGTTGTCAAATATACATTCAAAACCATCTCAGAAAATCGATGTCATAAAAAAATCGTTATTTTACCATCAGTTGCCAAAACGAATTTGGCTAAAGAATGGGAAATATAAAGAAAAACGCAAAAATAAAATATTGATAAGAAACACCGAAAGCATGAATCTATTTCCTGTTTTCATTCATTCAAAGTTTTTTTAGGGTTTCGTACCCATAGGGTAAGAACGGGACCCTATTACTAAGACTTCGCTGTCCGTCTGTCTGTCACAGGGCTGTATCTCATGAACCGTGATAGCTAGTCAGTTGAAATTTTCACAGATAATGTATTTCTGTTGCCGCTATAATAACAAATACTAAAAACAGAATAAAATAAATATTTAAGTGGGGCGCGATCCCATACAACAAACGTGATTTTTTTGCCATTTTGCATAGATAAGGGTACGGAACCCTTCGTGCGCGAGTCCGACTCGCACTTGGCTGGTTTTATTTTCCACTCGTAACAAGAAGTGATTATGCAAATGCTAATCAGTTGAATTAGTCTAACTCCTTTGGGCGAGTCATCAAACATTGGAATGTTCATGATCTTTTGATTGTGCCAATCACTACATAGTAGAAAGCAAAGTCGCTTTCCGCTTCCCGCGTATGTATGTATGTATGTATGTTTGCTTATATCTTTAAAACTACACAACGGATTTTAATGCGGTTTTTTTTAATAAATAGAGTGATTCAAGAGGAAGGGTTTATATGTATAATACATGCGTAATATAGTAGAGGAACACTGATAATTTTAGAGGTTTCTAATGTGATGTCGTAAATAAACACATTTTTTTGCGCTTACATTGCAAATGCTGGCTGAACCCCACGAGATATATCAAAATAATGTACTACAGTATTGTACACCTTAAAAACGTCTACAAAAAAGTCAACGATGGTATTAGAAATGTCTTACGCACAGCGAAGCGGGCACGGGTCAGCTAGTTTGACTATAAGAACGCAAAACTTTTCCTAAATACATTCACTCCAGGTCAACGCAGGCATCTGTTGCTAATATGTTATCAGGAGGAAGGATACAGTGGCGGATTTACATATTTGCCGCCATTAAGCTATTGAACCCCAGAGATTATTTTTACAATCCAACGATTTAGTTAAAAGCGGTGATTCCTGTAAGACATTTGGCAACATCAAGTGATTGGCCAAGAAGGAAGGGAGGGGGGCATCTGTCCTGCAGTGGGACGATAAAGGCTAAAATAAATAAGATGTTTGAAAAAATTAACCTAAATTTGCCGCCCCTAAAATCTGCCGACCTAGGCTCCAGCCTACTCATCCTGGTGGTAAATCCGCCACTGGAAGGATATAAGTGACATTATCATTGCTGCGTAAAATCTAATCCAAATATCTATCTATATATATATATACATGAATGTTTGTCTGTATGTCATTTATAGAATCGTAAACTATGCATTTTATCATGTGATGATCTTTAGCAAAGTTGTTTTGCATGAGCCCACGAAGGTTTCTGAGTTGGTGGCGGAGCAACGCGCGCAGGGTACAGATAGTCCTATATAAAATTCTATTAAATACTATATAGCCTATGTCCATCAGGGATAATGTAGGATTCTAATGGTAAAATAATTTTTTGAATCGGTTCAGTAGTTTCGGAGCCTATTCGATACAAACAAACAAACAAACAATCAAATCTTTCCTCTTTATAATATTAGTATAGAAGTATAGATTTGCTTGCGCTAAAGTCCTAATTTTACGGAGATAAGGGCCTTACTAGTACCTAGCAGTATCAGTAGAAGAAACTATAAGCTAGTTTAGGTTTACCTACCTATCAACTGAGACATTAAAGTGACACGTAACTACAGAATCTGATTCCTTGTGTTAGTCCATACTGCCGAACCTAGCGCGGTGGCGGGTACAGTGCAGTGATTGCGCGTTTCGTAAGTTTGACACATCGCGCCGCTCCACCTCGCTAGGCTCGCAGTGTGGACACAGTGTGGAAGTAGGTCTATTATAGACGTAAATTCTGTGACATTTCCCATTTTAAGCAATGTAATGAAATTCCTTAATAATTTAGAGCAAAGAATTCAGAATTCCTAGATAGACCCTTACTAGAAATCCCAGAGACACAATGAACTCAAATTATATGAGAAGTTTTAGGGGTTTTGTTAACTGTCATTAAAAGTTAGGGTGTGACCATGAAAGTGACCATGCGTGTATCCCCACGCATGGTCACTTTCCGGTAATCCTCATCCTAATAATATTATACTTAAATGCAAAAGTTTGTTAAATACTTTTATGTGCTACAATCAGGCCTAAACGACCAAACAGATTAAGATGATATTTGCTGTAGTATGTAGATATAAAATCAGATTATAGTAAGTAAATACTTATAATCCGACAAACACGCAAAAAGATAATTTTGGCGCTGGTGTGCAAAAAATTAGAGATCTCAGACCGAAAAAATTTAGCTGTCATGCAACGCATTCTACCAAAAAGGTTGAAATTGTCGAAATTTATTTTATTAAAAAAATCTGACATCAATTTGACTACCGAATGATACGCATTCCGCCAAAATTCGTAATTTATTTTAACAGAACAAGGTTTATAGGAAAAAAAAATAAGGTTTGCCGAAAGTGCTTTTTTCTGTGCGATTATTGAAATTGGACAGGACAAAGTCAGACAAGGGTCGGCTAGTTTAACATATTTTATAAAAATATATGTTATTCTTAATTTTAAATCTTATGATTGTAGATTTAATATTCAAACATTGGGCAAAGTTATGAGTATCTTTTTGGTTCCAAAGTTAACATGTTGGTATCAGGTTACTAAATAAAGCAGCACGTTTTTCGTAATTCTATATTTATTATTTAGGTAATTCCCATTTAAAAAATTATTCGCTTACCTGTTCGGTCAGAAGACCGTTCGGGCAGTCCTTCAGAAATCCTTTGTGCCTGTAAAAATTTACAATATTATATCCTATTTTATATAACTCTAAATAATATGGTGGATACATAGACTTTTATAGAAATAATTAGGTTGTAATAAAATATACCTTTTTTGTTTGAGAAGTTTTGTTGGCTGTAATAATTTGATTTCTTTAAGACGAATAATATATTTTTTGATGAATGTAGAATCGTTTTTTCTTAATAACCGCAAAACATACAGTTTTGGTTTTTTATGGCAAAGATAACTTAAGGATTTATTCTAGATAAACTATAGACAGAAACACGATTTGGTGAAACTTTACTCAATAGATTTTATTTACAAAATTGGCTCTCTCAAAACATTAATTTATTTTTACTGAAAACTATGAATAGCAAACATTTATTTATTATATAATTCGTTAGATAATCATACTAGCTACATAAATAAAAGACAGTTTCTTTTTAAGTTTGATGGTTTTCAAGATAATGCGGTTTTTTTCAGCCCATACAAAAAAACTAAAATTTCAAGCATCGCCTTAAGGAAAAACTACTAATCCCATGTTGATGAAATTGAAATGCGACCATCTCGGAACCATTATCTACGCATTAGCAAGATCGGAACAACCGTTACGGAGTTATAGGGGCTACAAAATGAGAAATTGGCATGGTGCCTTAAAAAATATTTTTACATAACTTCCACTTCTACATTTTTGGTTAGACTACTTTTTTGTATTTTATTTTACTTATTATCAAACATACCATAGCCGGATCTCCTTCTCAGTGACTGTAACAAAGAAAACAATATATTAATAAGCTGGTAGAGTTAATAATCTTAATTAAAAACCAAAATCAAAACCGACTTCAAGCATGTTGTTATAAGTTGAATTGAATAAGTCTAATACAATATTTCATCCCCTATTTTTTCACCCGTAAAAGTGGTATTTTTTCCTCAAATTCAATTGGAACGTACGGGAAGCTCCAGCTTTCAAAAAAAAAGAATCATCAAAATTGGTTCAACGAGTCGAAAGTTCTGAGATAACAAACATAAAAAAACACAGTCGAATTGAGAATCTAATCCTTTTTTTGAATTATTTACACAGTTGTTTTATCTCCCGAAGACGGGTTAGTCTAAATTGTGTGTTTACATAATATCGTCCAAGACGTAATCACGCACTAAAAAACACGTGTTTATACTCGTACATCACAACTACAAGTAAAAAAAACCATCCAAGTGCGAGTCGGATTCGCGCACGAATTGATAAAAACGAGAATTGAAAAAACGGCAAAAAAACATGTTTGTTGTATGGGAGCCCCACTTAAATATTTATTTTATTTTGTTTTTAGTATTTGTTGTTGTAACAGCAACAGAAATACATTATCTGTAAAAAATTCAACTATCTAGCTATCACGGTTCATGAGATACAGCCCTGTGACAGACAGACGGACAGACGGACAGCGAAGTCTTAGTGATAGGGTCCCGTCCCCTAAAAAGTAAAAGTCAAATTCCCATAGAGTATCTGTTAAAAGATAATGGGATTTTGTCAGCTGAGGCCGATTATATCAAGCTTACACAATAGGGTTGGTGGTCAGAATAATGTTTCCGTAAAAGGTAAATCAAATATAATTTATGTTTTTTGCTAAATGAGACTTCTTGGTTTCTCCAACCTACTTTGTCTGTAATAAAACTACTTCTAATAAAATTTGTCGCAGAAACAGATAACAGCAATAAAATATTAAGAACACTGTCAGTCGCATACATTTACAAAAAGCCAATCTATAGCTGAATTTGTGTAACATATAAATTATTTATGGCGACCAATTAAACTGAACTAAGTCATTATTAAAATTCCTTTAGTAATAATAGATTTAATTTGCAACATCACTGTTACTATAGCAAATACAAAATTTCAAAATTTATTAACATACAGGGTAACAAAGACAACTTTCCAAAATTGAAACTGGATGAAGGTACATACCAGACATCATTTTCGACGAAAATAAAAGTGTTTATTCAACTTCATAATTTGGCCTATATCCAAAATCCGAATACCTAATTGAAAACAGTAATTTTTCACTTCGGATTCAGTTCGTTAGAGGTCATTATTATGACCTTTATGGCCTGTAGTATTGCCATTATAAATAAATTTATTAAA
Organism: Hydriomena furcata; assembly: GCA_912999785.1. Lineage (NCBI taxonomy): Eukaryota > Metazoa > Arthropoda > Insecta > Lepidoptera > Geometridae > Hydriomena > Hydriomena furcata. The sequence goes on from OU538821.1 coordinate 12,669,095, forward strand.
AAAGAAATTTGTCTTTTTGCATCGGCACAAAACATTTTTTTTTATTAAAAAAAAAACCGCTAATTTCCACTTTATTTTCTTGTATTGCTAACGTTTCGAGACAATTCAGATGGTCTACATCATCAAAAGCCGCATGAGACTTTCTTTTTAAAATACGATAGTTTTAATTCTATTTTTTTTTGCAGAAAATTTTCTTTCTTAAGAAAGTCTAGACACTAGACCTTAGATTTATTACTAGATTTATTCTATATAAGAGAAACAAATCTTATTAATTCTTCTCTCACGGTCCTAAAGATATTAAGTAGTGATGTCATACATAGATAGCTGCCATAATATAAATTGGCAGTGATATCGCTCATAAAACCAGTTATGGCCAGTTTTCGATCAACAAGGGGCCTGTTACATAATAATCTAATATATAAAACTTTTACGTTACTGACTTACTGACTGTCTGATATATCAATGAACAGCACAGGTCCCAGAAAATAAGACTTATAGGGTTCCTTCTGGTGCACAAAGAAAATACTTTCTGAAATGCAAACCCTAATCCTCATATTCTTAGTTGTAACCTAGAAATATCTCCACCTCCGCTCGACCTCGAAACCGTGTTTTTGTAGTTTTTGAAGATAAAATTACCTCGAGTTTGCGTGTACTCGAGGATTCCTCAGTCAACAAAACTGTCAACTCAAGGTACCTCGAGATGTACCTTGACATTCCTCGACAGCTTCCGAACGCATGCGTGTGACGGTTTGTTTGATGAAAATCTCCTCCGACTGGTGACGTATGACGTAATTGAGAAACCTTCAAAGTATCGATTTAAGACACCAAACATGAGGTACTTTTCGAGGAAAATTTGAGGGGGCTCTAATTATTTTAATTAATAATTAATTAATTAATAATAATTAATTAAAGCTCTAATAATTCTAATTTAAGTCAAAGAAGAGACAAGGTTACAATCCTAATCCCAATAATATTATAAATGCGAAAGTTTGTGAGTTTGTATGTATGTTTTGTTTATGCCTCAATCAGGCCTAAACGACAAAACGAATTAAGATGAAACTTGACGTAGATGTAGATATAATGCCCGAATAAAACATAGACTACTTTAAAATACGATAAACATCCCCAAAATAATGAAAAACGCAAAAAGGATGATTTTGGTATAGATGGAGTTGGTGTGCAAAAAATCTGACATCAGTGTTGATATCAGTCGTCATAGCAACGTGCGTTTCTCTACGTGATTATTGAAATTTGGACAAGACAACGTCTGTCGCGGGTCTGCTAGTAATGAATATACAGGGATAAAGGTATGCGCGGGAGTTGAAGTTTGATTGAAAATAAGTTTACGTAAACGATGTCGCGATAGCTTCCACTAGTGTTACATAATAAGCATAAAGATGTTATTTCACTTTCAAAACTTTCGTGACGTACTACACATTATTACAACAACGGGAAATTACTCACGTAAATGATAAATAGTCAATGAGGACACCGACAATGTTTCGATTCATCTAGAGAATCTTCTTCAGGGTGAGTGGAGTGGAGTGGATTAATGGTCCACCCACTCACCCTGAAGAAGATTCTCTAGATGAATCGAAAGATTGTCGGTGTCCTCATTGACTATTTATCATTTACGTGAGTAATTTCCTGTTGTTGTAATAATGTATAAAGATGTTAGCCTATTAGCTGTTGATGGCATGGTTTTACTGTTGCATATCTTAATGATTTAAAAATGTGAACAAACAAGAATCGAACTAGGTATATCGTCTCCTAATTTAATCCCACCAGTATCTTGGGTACGCTTCCGACAGGTGATCTGGATTAGTGGAGCTACCTATAGATTGTTTGCAACGGTTTTTAGATGGCTCAACTTGTTCTTATGTATTTTGTAATATACAAGTATGATGTTATTTTTTTTTAATATATGTACATTTGCTTTGCACACATTTAATCACGCATTCGAAAAAAAGTACAGTGGCCTGAGTACGAACCACTGACACTTTTTGTAAGTAAAACTGTCAGTTTTGGTTTTTGGACGATACGTTATCGATACAATACTGGTTCATGCTAATCTGTAAGTTCGCCAAAACTACGTTAATGAAGTTAGCTGTGTGACCGTAAATATAGTTTTATGAGTCTGCGTAAGGTCGATATTGGTCTGCCAAGCAGCCAAACGGCTAACTTCAAGTAAGCCAAAATCCGCCGACTGTAAGGGTTGGAGTTAAGGGGCTGTATGTCGACGATTGCTCTTTTTCGAAACGAAAAAAGAAATACTTCTGACCAAGCCACATCTCCTATTTTTATAAGTATATTACTTCAGGTTCCTACCTAGATTTCTATTAAGCTGAAAACATAATAGCAGAAACTTTTCACAATAAAGATATTATTTCAAAATGATACGTTTTAGAATTTATGATCGAAATATTTTGATACCTACTAATAAAATCAACTTGTGATATATTGTTAAAGATAGGTAATATGTAGATCTAGATTTCTATTAGAATAGATTTTTGATAAGTAATTATACATAATTTATATCATTAATTTATTCGAAAAGCAAAGGCGGACCACGCTCCGACGTGTGTTTGTCGTCATTGCAGCGGTCGGTAGGATTATTTATCGAAGTGATTAAAGATGGGTACATCTTTATTCACATATACTATACATTACATTATACATTATAAAATAGGCGATGTGGCTTGTTCAGAAGTATTTCTTTTTTCGTTTCGAACAAAAACAATCGTCGACAGGGACGGAACTGTGTGGAGCTATTTGGTCAGCTCCGCGCAGCTCCACGTAGATGGAAACTCGCCCAAAGTAGCACTTGACATATTTTTTTATTTGGAGCGGAAAATGTAACCGGTAAGTATCACCTTATTACACCTTTTAGGCTTCCGTACCCAAAGGGTAAAAACGGGACCCTATTACTAAGACTTCGCTGTCCGTCTGTCCGTCTGTCCGTCTGTCCGTCTGTCCGTCTCTCTGTTACAGAGCTATATCTCTTGAACCGTGATAGCTAGACAGTTGAAATTTTCACATTATGATGTATTTCTGTTGCCGCTTTAACAACAAATACTAAAAACATAATAAAATAAATATTTAAGGGGGGCTCCCATACAACAAACGTGTTTTTTTTTGCAGGTTTTTATAGATAATGGTACGGAACCCTTCGTGCGCGATAACATAACGCACTTGGCGGGTTTTTTTTAAATTTGGTCTGTAAATATAAACAAAATGAAAACCGCGCCAAAAATCGCGCCTACCTACTCACACAATTAATTACGAGTCCCAGAAGTGAAGTGTTATAAATTTGTTAATTTATCTTTTGATTTAAATAACTGGTATTATGTGGCAATAAAAAAGCGGCAGAATTATGTAAACAGAAAACGAATGAAGAAATGCGAAATTTTAATAAGCAATTAAATTACGAAGCTGTGTTGGCCGAGTGGGACTTTCAATCCGAAGATCGTGGGTTCGAATTTGAATTCTGTTCGAAAAATTAATATTAATACGTACTCAAAACGGTACTTAACACGTACTTACTTACATATTGATCCTATTTATTATTTTAATCAAATATTTTTATACCTACTTGTTGACACTTGCAACTTTTTTACGTAGTGTTATTTTGTAACAAACTTAAACCCAAAATATTCACAACCTAATTCATAATATAGTATAGTATCGCGATTTTCATTCGAGTACACTTCAACGTTTCTGTTGTGTTTTGTAATACAGTAACATATTGTGGATATTGAACCGAACTATCCTTTACGCTTAGAGAAAATCCATTCAACTGAGAAAAACGTGTTCATCTATAAATTGACTACAAAAGGAGCCTGTGGTGTCCGCTAGCAGAAAAAATTATATAAGCCAAACAAGTAGGAAAAAAACCGGCCAAGAGCGAGTCGGACTCGCGCACGAAGGTTCCCGTACCATTATCTAGAAAAAACGGCAAAAAATCACGTTTTTTGTTTGGAGGCCTTAAAAGAGACTTAAATATTTATTTTATTCTATTTAGTATTTGTTGTTATAGCGGCAACAGAAATACACCATCTGTAAAAATTCAACTGTCTTGCTATCACGGTTCATAAGATACAGCCTTGTGACGGACAGACGGATAGACAGACAGACGGACAGCGAAGTCTTATTAATAGAGTCCCGTTTTTACCCTTTGGGTAAACCCTAAAAATGAGGGCGGAAAGAGGGAAATGGAAGATGTATACATGTTGTGCCGACCCCACTTAAGTGGGATATGGGCAGGAAAATGATGAAAAAGTAAACAAGTATAAAATACCATCCTATTTTGATATTCAAAAGATATCGTAAACAAAAATGTAAGCCATAAGTTCTTTTATTATGCCTTTGATGGATGTGACAAGGGTCAATTCATCCAAGACCGATTTTACTGCGTATCACCAGCAAGTGTGTTAGATCCATACATTATCTATCTATACTTATAATAAATCTGTAGAGAGGTAAATTCTGTACATGAAATATATTTCCAAAATAACTATCAGGGGGTGATTAGGGATCGATACTGATGCCAAAAATGCAATCAGTAAAATTTTTGTCTGTCTGTCTGTCTGTCTGTATAACCGTTATAGAAACAAAAACTACTCGACGGATTTTAACGAAACTTGGTACAATTATTTTTCATACTCCTGAGCTGGTTATAGTATACTTTTCATCACGCTACAATCAAAAGGAGCAGAGCAGTGAAGGGAAATGTTGGGAAAACGGGAGAAGTTACTCCATTTTTTAAGCTTCCGTCGCGTGTGCAACTTTAATGGTTAAAGCTACACAAAAATCATGTATGACGGAAATGTTCTCCTTAAAATTATATAAAAAACTAGCGACCCGCCCCGGCTTCGCACGGGTAGCATGTTATTATACATATAAACCTTCCTCCTGAATCACTCTATCTATAAAAAAAAACTGCATCAAAATCCGTTGTGTAGTTTTAAAGATATAAGCAAACATACATACAGACATACAGACGCGGGAAGCGGAAAGCGACTTTGCTTTATACTATGTAGTGATATCCCACGACAGCATATGTCTATCTTTTATGGTTGACTTACAATAACACGTGTAACTCCCGATAGCTTAGCAGTTCGAAGCTTTCTGATTATATGTGTCTACTCTTACGTTTATAACACTCAGTCATCCCTCACTAAAAAAGTTAACATTATTAACTATTCCATAAAAAAAGAATCATAGAAATCGTGTGATACTACGCAGCCGGACCCACCGTGGATAAGGGTTAATTTTAATGCAAAAATCAGCAATTGTACTAGAAGGGGTCAAAGAAAGCTGTGAAAAAAAATGTTTTATATAAAGACATTTTGTAGTATATTTAGTATCAGCATTGCACCCGTGCGAAGCCCGGGCGGGTCGCTAGTTTTTCATAAATATGCACAGTTTTCTACTGACGTAAGCGATATGAGATCGAATATATTATGCAAAATTATAGAAGCATCATAACAAACCAATATATTACCAACTGCCAAAGAAATGTTTATAAATACTGTCACATGTGATGAGTTCTTCATACGACAGAGGCCGTCGGGGAATCCAACATGTTTTTTGTGTTGGTTAGTCGATTTTGAATTTCGAGAAGAGTTCCGGAAGTCTCTTGTGTTTTGTGTGTGATTTGTGTGCTGACGACCAATTTGCTTGTTCTAGGTGTTTATCGCTGGTGCGGTGGTAGCTGAAGCTGACATCATCCGCAAACACAATACTGAGTTTGGACTACAATTCCGCCCTGCAAGCAGCTTAGTAAGGCCTGTTCTTAGATCTCCGACCCTAAATCCAATTGAACACGGTGTCAGACTGAACAGATATGCTCCTATTCCCAACTCGTTTATATCACCGATTGTGATAAATTCACCATTAATCAATTATGCAGCACTGCCTATCAACTTTCCTAATACTCTGAAACTTAATCATGCACCAATTCGTGCTTCAACCATCACTTTCATATCACCACCCGCAACTCTTGGTTCCCCATCCATAGGACCTACCCTAAGCAGTCCTGTGATCAATTCATCACCAATAAGTCAAGACATTATAGAACCATCTTTAACTCATCTATTGCCACCACCAGTGCTTAGTCCAATACCGACCAATCATGCAGAACTACCTGGTGTGGTAACTCATGATGAACATACCCCAATAAAAAGCAATGAGATTGTTTTCGAGACCCAAGAAACTCCGGAAAAATCTGTATCGTACTCGATATCAGACAATGATTACGCTTATTTACAAAGACATAAAACTGAAGGTCAAGATTCACCGTACAACCCGGTTCCTGGATTTGATACGTCATCACCGATTGAAAATCATAAGAACACTCACAGCCACCACGGTAAAGGCCATTCTTCTCAACAGCCTTCCGATTCGGACATAGTGTTGAAAAACAGTGCTAGTACCAATGAAGTGTATCAAGGGTTTGAACACAGCTTCGCAAACGTTCCAGCACCTCAAGTGATTAAGCATATCTACTTCCATGTACCACCCCCAGAATACGAGGAACCGCGTACCGCTTCTGTCATCATACCTCCACCAAAGAAGACATACAACATACTGTTCATTAAAGCGCCACAGCAAGAGCAGCAAAACAACGCTTACATACAGCAGCTACTGCAAAGCAGACAACCTCAGATAGAAGACAAGACATTGATCTATGTTCTCTCAAAGAAACAGGATCCGGTACAGGTGGTCGCGCCACAACCACAACCAACTCCGTCCAGTCCGGAGGTTTTCTTCGTGAAATATCAAACGCAAACGGGAGACTTCACAGATATAAAAAACAAACTTGTGGAAGAGAGTTTGATTGAAAGCATTTCTTCATCAGAACGGAAGCGAAGTGTAGATGAAGTATAAATTAGGTAGGTAGAATAAATTAGTTGTTATTATTTACTAGAGCGTATTTCTACGCTACCAATATTGCCGACAACATGTTTTGCCAACGATTTGTTTATGTTGTGTAGTAATAAGGCCCTGATCCACCAAAGCTTAGCATAGGGGGAACATCGATCAAAACATCGAATCGCACGCTATATACTATATTTAGTGAATCGTTTTGTGATTTGAAAATATTTTGAAGTTTGTTATTAGTTCTTTCTGCTTGTCTTTGGTGGATGATGGGCCTAAATCAGAAAAGGCTGTAAGGAAGTGATATTACGTATTTAGTTCATTAATTCGATCCCCAAGCTGTTTCCCTATTTATGACCTAAGCTTTTATACTTACCCTCATTATTTATGTTTGTTTTGTTACTTGTTTGTATAATAATTTAGAATGATTAGACGTGTTTTAATTACCCTTCTAATTTTTAAGATACCTATACTTTTGACTTAAGTTATATCCTTAGGGCTCCCTAAAGTAGACAGCCGTCGTAACTTTTTAGAAAAGTCACGCCTCTTTCTATAAAAAGAAGAAGAATCTGACGCATGATTACGGAGAATTGATTTAGAAAGTGGTTTGGCCGACTCACATGGAAAGTTTAATTCATAAAAATGTTAATGATTCGTAAACTTATATTTGTATCTGTGTTATGTAATCGACTGCTCTGCGCATACTAATATTCTAACCAACATAATATTATTTATTCGCTGCATAAAAACATGACCTCCGGTAGGTGATCAGCTGATATTGGTGGCACAACAATCTATGTTTTAGTAAAATCCGATCTTATTCCGTGCACTTTTAAGTCCAAATTAGCGTGAAACTTAGATCTTGAAAATAGAACAAGCTTTTATATAGCGGCACTTGCCTGTATGTGGCCTAAAATAAAACAATAACTCGTAGATCACGAATACACAACCGTCGTTCTATCATGCACTGCCTAGCGTCCGCAAACTTATACCTATAGCCAATTTTAAATAACTTCCACTGCTCGCTCGCATGTTTTTAGTTATTTTTTTTATTGTTGTACGTACTTGAGTAGTAGATACTTTTATTTATTATTTTTGATTGAGCCTTCACCTTGTTCGATTGGCACCACTGCTGGAGCTCTACATATCATTAAGGAAAGGATCATTAAAAAAAAAGGTAGACCCCATGCCGTGTTTGTTGCCTGATTCTTCTAGGCTTGGTCGCGTGGAATCGGCGTAGCTTCACCTAGTTCCTAAGACGTTTCAAAGTGATCCTTGTGATTTTAAAAAATAAATGATTTTTGAATTTGATTTTACAACAGTAAACCTCACCCTCAATCATAGAGATTTACTTAGTTTAATTAAACGACGGTACCATTCATGATTCCCTTATTCAATGTAATGCAGAAGAAGTAGAGGAAGCCATTGCTTTTTAAACATGGCCAACTACGTTACGCGCCGCTGATTTTGTATTGTCAGTTCGCATCACTACTAATGTATTTCGGCCTTCATTCGTAACAAATTAGAACAGAACCTACGTCTGACATTTGTGCAAAGGAAATTACCCACACCATATCTCATCCATCTTTCCCATTGATTAAATCCATTTAAATAGCGAGGAGGTTCGGTTTTGTAGTTCGCTCTATTAAGGTGATAAGTGAATTTTTTGACATTTTGTATGTGCTGAGTTTACCTGGATAAGACGAAAAAAGTAATAAAACTGCATTATCTTGAAAACCATCAAATATAAAAAGAAACTGTCTGTAATTTACTTAGCTTCATTTTTATATAATTCGTTAGATAATCATACTTATCTAACGAATTATATAAAAATGAACTGTTTAGTTATTCATAGTTTTGATTAAAAACGAAACTAGTGTTTTTGAAGAGCCAACTTTGGAAAATAAATCTATCGACTAAAGTTTCACCAATCGTGTTTCAGTCTGTAAATTAGCTAGATTATAGATAGATAGATAGATAGATGAACATTGAAACCTAAAAACAATAAACAGTATTGTTGGTGGCATTTCTGTGTCCGCCTAAAGCTAAAACTTCGTAAAAATACGATCGCTCTTTCTTATTCCTTTTATGTTAAGTCTAAATCTAGTATCGAAAGAGTTCTTAAATTTTGAATATTTCGTTTCTTTTTCGTATAATAGAGTTGTGCAAAAAAAATAATTAAATTTGATGTAAAATTATGTAAAAATCGTTAAATTACTTAAAACTAGATTACGTTTTAGAACTGTCATCCTGAGGTTACGATTAATGATTTTACGCGAATTTTGACGTTAACATAAAAGGAATAAGAGCGTTAGTTTTTTTTTACGGAAATTTAAGTTTAATTTGGACACAACAGAATCGCCACCTTAATTAGGTAAAATGAAGGAGAGACGTTTCGTCCGGACCGCAATGGCGCGGACTCTAACGAACCTAACTCTAGTAATCGATATTTTGATAAACCTACTCGTATAATTTAGAATAACAGTACCTACTTCCCGGCTTTGCACGGTACTAATGAAGGATTTTTTTTATTGGGTACATTAATGCAGTTTTAGTTTTTTTTGAAAATGAAATATAACCTTTTTTTCTCTCTGATAGTGTAGCTTTTGATTTTTAAATTGGTCCAGTAGATGTTTTGTTTATCCAGTACTAACAAAAATCCCTATAACTCATCATAATAGTAGGTAATTTAGAAGAATGTATTGTGTGCTTAGCTAAATATTATTATGTCTGGAACATAGAGATGTTCAAAACTAAAACTATCTTGTATTCATCTTAAACCGGCCGACTGCGAGTCGGACTCGCACACGATGGGTTCCGTACTATTATCTATAAAAAACGGCAAATAAAATCACGTTTGTTGTATGGGAGCCCCACTTAAATATTTATTTTATTCTGTTATTTGTTAATTTTCAACTGTCTAGCAATCACGGTTCATGAGATACAGCCTTGAGACAGACAGACCGAGAGACGGATAGCGGTTGACAACTGCTTCAAAATTGAGTTGCAATATTCCACCTTACCAACATAGTTACATAGTTACATACATACATACATTGCAAGTTAAATAAAAGCTTTGTAATAATAACAACTGTGTTCAAGCCCGTTTTAGAATATCTTGTGCTGTTCAGTTTGGTTTATCCGAAGCACAACCCAGGAGACCCAGGAGACAAGCCATGTAACACAGTACCGTTCGCAGAGGATTATCTGAATCGTATTGTACGTCGGTTGATTTCTCTTCTCATCCCACTGAGTTCAATCCTTGTTTATCCATGTTCTAGCTTGTAAGCTCCATGTCAAAGCTTTTGTTTATGGTATTTAGGGTTCCGTAACCAAAAGGTAAAAACCGGACCCTATTACTAAGACTTCGCTGTCTGTCTGTTTGTGTGTCGCAAGGCTGTATCTCATTAACCGTGATAGCTAGACAGTTGAAATTTTCACATATGATGTATTTCTAAAAAACAGAATAAATTAAATATTTAATACAACAAACGTGATTTTTTTGCCTTTTTTTATAGATAAGTGTACGGAACCCTTCGTGCGCGAGTCCGACTCGCACTTGGCTGGTATTTATTTATTTATTTAAATATCCCATTTCAATTGTACCTACTTGTATATATTTAGGACTAATAATGTTCCTTAGTGCCTCTTGACTTTTCGATTGGTCGAAATATTTTCTGCAGTTTTCTTTTTAGTTTTGAAAACTCTTATTGCAATTGAAAACAAACATTTTATCTGAGCAAATAGGTACTTGGTTTATTGCTTCAAAGAATCATTTGTGGTTGGCAGACTAGGTACCGAGTTATTTTTCATTTGGATGAGTGGCTTGCGATTCAGACGAGACTCGCTTTAGATCAACGTCGTCGGGGATGTCTGCCGAAGTTAAGATGGAAGATAGGGCAAGAGCGCTGGTTGTGGGCATTTTAACAACATTTTAATTTTCAAATAACCGATTTAAACTGAAAAAATAATTGAAACGACGGTTTTAAACAACATAGAATAGAGTGTTCATATATCTCTTAGCTAAACAAAAGTTTTGTAACATATTTATTTATATTTAAATAGACAAAAAGGGAAAGATTTGTTTGTAGTCAAAACAATCCAAAAGTACAACGAACCACAAATGTCACATCAAAACGGACTATAGACAAAGAATTGTATTAGCTATAGACTTTAAACAAGTTTGTTTTCCTATGCTTAGTTTTAGTTATTGACTTCCAATATAGAAAATGCCAGGATAGGCACCACAACCGGGTCCATGACCCTAGGTATTGTTCGAAATAACAAGTCACTTTCTTGAGATTCACAAATTGAAGTTCCCCGGACAACAACTTCTAAAATCAATCACTACAAGTCTTTCGCTTTTGTAACGCTATTTTATTTAAGTTGGATGCTAACCGACGGCTGAGCTGAGCAGTAGTGTAGACCAGTGTTCCGCAAACATTTTGTGTTCAAGGTACATTTAGGAAAATTAAATTTTTTGAGGTACACCATAAATTAAAAATCAGTTTTTAAGTAATATTAATCAACATTTATACGAAATAATATTTTTATTAATCAACAAAACTAAACTTAAAATTGCAGAAAAGGTATCTAATGCGAAAAATGAGCCTGTTTAATTGAGCATAGACGGGTCTAAATTTGGAGTAATCGTTAACAGGGCTGCTAAAAATACGTTTATAAGATATCCTTATTTTTCCAAGGCACACCAACTAATGTACACCAGTGTGCCGCGGTAGGTACACATTTTGCGGAACACTGGTGTAGACAAATGCTTTTGTGTGCGTCTTGTGTATAAACACATGCTTTTGTTTGTGTATGGTTGTAGACATACGCTTTTGTGTGCCTGACTGCGGCTCAAACGATACTGAGCGGTAGGTACACACACAATCAAATTCAATTTCGATAAAATAATGTATCACTTTAAAACGTTTCAGGAGCTAGATGTAGCTATGCCTGTTCATCGCGACTAAGCCTAGAAGAATCAGGCAAAAAACACAGCTTCGGGACTATCATTTTTGTCAATGATTGATATGAAATTAAATCAAGAATGGTGGTCTTCGTGAGATAGAACAACTGTACTAGGGCAACCTACATAATAGAGGGCTATGCATGGCGTATCTCAACGAGATCTAATCATAATGAGGTCATTCTCTCAGATCACCTAACTTTTTTTAGGGTGAGCCCAAGAAAACTGTTAAGGCGTTCCCTGTCGACGATTGTTTTTGTTCGAAACGAAAAAAGAAATACTTCTGAACAAGCCACATCTCCTATTTTATAATGTATAGATAGTATATGTGAATAAAGATGTACCCATCTTTAATCACTTCGATAAATAATCCTACCGACCGCTGCAATGACGACAAACGCACGTCGGCGCGTGGTCCGCCTTTGCTTTTCGAATAAATTAATGATATAAATTATGTATAATTACTTATCAAAAATCTATTCTAATAGAAATCTAGATCTACATATTACCTATCTTTAACAATAAATCACAAGTTGATTTTAATAGTAGATATCAAAATATTTCGATCATAAATTCTAAAACGTATCATTTTGAAATAATATCTTTATCGTGAAAAGTTTCTGCTATTATGTTTTCAGCTTAATAGAAATCTAGGTAGGAACCTGAAGTAATATACTTATAAAAATAGGAGATGTGGCTTGTTCAGAAGTATTTCTTTTTTCGTTTCGAAAAAGAGCAATCGTCGACATACAGCCCCTTAATACTCGTAATTTAGAAAACTTTACCGTAATAAAATATCATTCTTCTGTGCGAGTTGCGTTTGACTTATGAGATATTCCGTAGTGGGTTCAAATGTCATACACCGAATTCACGTAGATACGCTATAGAATAAAAAACCGCCCAAGTGCGTGTCGGGTCACGCGCTATGTAGGGTTTCGTAGTTTACACAGCTAACAACGTTATAATAAGTAATTTTCAATATTTGTAAACAAAAAAAATATCATTTCTTCTTCAAATACATTTTATAAGTTGGCTATTACATCTATTACTCGTAAACTTGTAACGCCTACTTAGCTGTGATAATTTTCATTTTAACTTCAGTATTATGTACTACTACTGTGAATTTATTCACGCCCCCAAACCCAATAGTTTAGCTTTTTATGGGATAGGGGGACACTCGACTCTACCAAAAAACGAACGAACGGACGGACGGACATGGCAAAACCATAAGGGTTTCTTGTCGACTACGAAACCTTAAAAATCCAGTCCAGTTAGTAATCTTGTAAGCGGCTGAAATATCACATATAACGTCTGACTATTCCTCTTAGACATCAAAAAGAGAGAAAGATGTCTTGCTTGGGCATTACAGACTTAAGCGTATTTTTTAATCTAAAAAAATTGCATATTTTTTGCAATATTTGGAGGTCCGTAAGTTTTGTCTGGCAACCCTAGATTCAAGGCATTATCTCAGTGAGGTTGTTTTGGCATAGCAATTTATAGAGATCGATCATCCAGTACCAACTATCTAGATAGATAAAGGTATGAATCATGCATGCGCTACTCGGATAAAAATAACCATATATTTCAATATATTTTAGTCAGATTAAGTTACAAAACGATCAAACAAACCTCCGAACTTTCGCATTTATCATACGAGTAGATATTAGTGTGGTTTGTTATTTCATTTATAATAAACTAGCCGACCCGTACCAGATTTTGTTATGTCCTGTGCAGTCAAAACGGATTTTGATTTTTTGTACACCAGCGCCATCTATTCCAAAAATCATCCCTTTTGCATTTTTTTATCATTTTGGGGAAGTTATCGGATTATAAACCACCCAATTTTTTTTCGGGAATTATATCTACATTTTTAGCAAATTTCATCCTTATCCGTTTTGTCGTTCAGGCCTGATTAAGGCACAAACATACAAACAAACTCACAAACTTTCTCATTTATAATATGATTAATATTATTCTAGGTTTGATCATTATTATGTAGATACTAATCGTATTTAATAGCAAACCAACCGGCTGAGTTGCGCTTATAAAAATTGCAGGCGTTTTCCAATTCCGAATCATAAATGCAATGAAATTATTCCAGATGAGAGACCATCCATATTCCATCCATTCCAGATTCTGCATTAATTAAAAAAAAATATTACTCGTCTTAAGAGGCTATCAGTCGCTGATTGCTCTTTTTCGAAACGAAAAAAGAAATACTTCTGAACAAGCCACATCTCCTATTTTTATAAGTATATTACTTCAGGTTCCTACCTAGATTTCTATTAAGCTGAAAACATAATAGCAGAAACTTTTCACGATAAAAATATTATTTCAAAATGATACGTTTAGGAATTTATGATCGAAATATTTTATATACCTACTATTAAAATCAACTTGTGATTTATTGTTAAAGATAGGTAATATGTAGATCTAGATTTCTATTAGGATAGATTTTTGATAAGTAATTATACATAATTTATATCATTAATTTATTCGAAAAGCTAAGGCGGACCACGCGCGGACGTGTGTTTGTCATCATTGCAGCGGTCGGTAGGATTATTTATCGATGTGATTAAAGATGGGTACATCTTTATTCACATATACTATACATTATAAAATAAAAAATAGGAGATGTGGCTTGTTCACAAGTATTTCTTTTTTCGTTTCGAACAAAAATAATCGTCGACTGGCAGCGTCTTAATTGGAAATGCTATGAATAATAGTAATTCCAAAACCCAACCCAGCGTCACTGGTTATTTATTATTCAATATTATCGTGATCCTATTAGATGTTTTGCCTAATCTATATATATAAAAACCAATTGCTGTTCGTTAGTCTCGCTAAAATTCGAGAACGGCTGAACGGATTTATCTTATCTTGATCTTGAAATGTTCGTGGAGATCTAGGGAAGGTTTAAAAGGTGAGAAAAATTCGAATAATTGCCGCGAAAACCTTAAAAACAGCCCTTTTCTTTTTACCATACAAAAGTTTTCTAACTAAAACGTAGAGTCAATTTGAGATTTATTAGGTTTGATAATACGGTAACGGGAACGGGAACTTAAGACAACATTTGTTAATTCTAAAGCGATACGAAGTTCGCTGTTTCTGCTTGTCACTACATAGTATAATCACTACATAGTATAAAGCAAAGTCGCTTTCCGCTTCCCGCGTATGTATGTATGTATGTTTGCTTATATCTTTAAAACTACACAACGGTTTTTGATGCGGTTTTTTTTAATAAATAGAGTGATTCAAGAGGAAGGTTTATATGTATAAAACATGCATAATATAGTAGAGAAACACTGATAATTTTAGAGGTTTCTAATGTGATGTCGTAAATAAACACATTTTTTTGCGCTTACATTGCAAATGCTGGCTGAACCCCACGAGATATATCAAAATATTGTACTACAGTATTGTACACCTTAAAAACGTCTACAAAAAAGTATTGGAAATGTCTTACGCACAGCGAAGCGGGCACGGGTCAGCTAGTTTCAAATAAAATCATAGCTTTGCCGTAGCAGCCAGTTGTGATTTCAGCAACAAATAGTATCCAGAAGCATGTAAGGTAGGTCCTTAGTTTTACTGCTCACATAACAATGAAGTGAAAATACATTGACGCGAGATCGTACCTACCTTGCCTAATATAGAACCTATAAACTTTAAGACGATTTAGACGTCACCTACGAAGTAAATACTAAAAGTGATAAGTAATAATACGGAATATAGCGTTCATAACTTTGAAATGATAAGTTGAATAATAATATGAAAGATACTTTGTTGGAATGTTGGCTAAAAAGTAGAATAAACGAAAGGAAATTCTATGCAATGCGAAGTGATTTGATATCTAAATGGTTGTAAAAAAGACAGTTGTCGGTTTAATAATCACCAGTTTACTTCTTTTTATGGCTTTTCCAGCATAACTTCTTCAATAAAAATGCAGACTGATATTATTTGAATTGCAATTGATGTCGCAAGTAATAGACTTTTTTCAACCGACTTCAATAAAGGAGGATCAAAGGGCTTGATTTATTATCTTGCATCTACAATCATTTTTCCATAACGGCTGGTTCCATTTATAGTCCATCTTTTAGAGGAAAACTTCGAGAAGATCTCATAAGAATGTACGAAACAAGTAATGATATACTGATATAGCTAAAAACATAATAGCAGAAACTTTTCACGATAAAGATATTATTTCAAAATGAGACGTTTTAGAATTTATGATCGAAATATTTTATATACCTACTATTAAAATCAACTTGTGATTTATTGTTAAAGATAGGTAATATGTAGATCTAGATTTCTATTAGAATAGATTTTTGATAAGTAATTATACATAATTTATATCATTAATTTATTCGAAAAGCTAAGGCGGACCACGCGCCGACGTGTGTTTGTCGTCATTGCAGCGGTTGGTAGGATTATTTATCGAAGTGATTAATGATGGGTACATCTTTATTCACATATACTATACATTATAAAATAGGAGATGTGGCTTGTTCACAAGTATTTCTTTTTTCGTTTCGAACAAAAACAATCGTCGACTGGAAGCGCCTTACTTAAAATTATAGAATCGTTTGGATAATTTTTAGTGTTTATTATATTCTATAAGCGGTTCATAAATGGGTAATAACAACAAAATTCTAACTTATATTTTGCAGACCATCTACTCGTAAAACTTCCCAGTCGAAGTTGTGTTATTTTAGTTCTTAAAACGTAATTGAAATTGCTCTTCGAAATTCCTTCTCGTGAAATCTAAAAGACGGTCTCTAATGGACCGAGTGTCTCCTTTCAGACTGTAGCAAATCTCTAGTCATAGTTTGCCAGTTTTCAATTGCTCTCTCCAGGGAAATTATCGTAAAACTCGTGCGAATCGAAATGCAACAATTTTCAATGGAAATGAACATCGCGTGTTGGAATTAAAATTGTCTATTTTAATACACGACACGACATTTTAAACGAATATTATTCTCATTCTTGAAGTTGTCTAAAGGGGGTAGAGGCACGTCCAAACATTATGTTTGGCACAATACCCACATTGGTAATTTGCAGTAGTTAGCATTCCATACGTGACAATTCCATGGTTGCGAGCCCATCGCCAAATAAATATAAGAGATACTAGCTGTCAAGACAGACGTCCTGTCAAATTTCAGTACTCTCACAGACGAAAGCACTTTCAGTTTTTCCAGAACTTTATGCTACCTTTATCACTTAGCTGTATAAAAAATACCCTACGACTACCTATTCTCACACCTACCAAATATACACAAAAAATTTAATAAAAATTGGTCAAGCAGTTTCGGAAGAAGTTGGTTATAAACACGAGAATTTAATATATTAGAAGATTTCCCTAGAACTTAAACTTCGTGTGTCAGTATCGTCGTGTATATTTATCTCAGATATTGACATTATAAATTACTACACAGAGGTAATAAATATGTCATCCGGCGTAAACTTGTCGCAGATTTCCGAGGTAAATACGCTGGGGATATTGGTTTTCCATAAATCGTACGATTTGAGGTGAGAGCACATGTACTGCCTAGCTAGAGCAGGGTTTCTCAAAGTGGGAACGCGTAAAACTGGAGATACGCCATATAGTCATGAAGGTATACGTAATGGTGGCGGCTTAGCTGACTGGTTCGCCGGATTAATATAAGTAAGTAAGTACCTATTTGTTTTTGGAACGAAGTTCCTTATCGCGCGTTGTGAAAGGGGGCTAGACGGAAAAAATTCTTACGAAAAGTTGTCACGACACTTTTTTGCTATAGTATATCTATTAATATATATATCTATTAATTATGTCGAGGTCGAGGTCGAGGTGGAAGTGGAGGTCGAGGTCGAGGTCGAGGTCGAGGTCGAGGTCGAGGTCGAGGTCGAAGTCAAAGTTGATTCCCCTTCCCTTGTCCCACGTTATTTTGTGTTCAGTACAACATAACTGTAAACTAATAAACGACTTATTGTGCAAGTAGGAGATTACCAAAACATCATTAGTTGGTAGGTGGTATCTACTTAGGAAGGTAGGTACTTACCTATTTATTTGCTTTGCGTTTGTTTCTCATCTAACTAGCTAGATTGACAAAAATTGAGCCTACTGATTAAGTTTATATTACATTATATTTGATAATAATAAAAAACATATTATTTTAACTTAAAAGAAATAAAATTTTATTACAATTCCTTCACTAATTAATCGAAAAGAACTTCGTTCCATCCGGGTGTCCCTTGATACCTCTCAAGTTTTTTTTTTATTAAAAAAAAACAATTAAAAAAAAACGTGCGAACTACTTATTTATGTCTAATGCTCCTATGTCTGCATAGGAGCATTAGACATAAATACATAAGTATGTTTATCTTTAAGTAGTAATAACATAAGTATCTCTTTTGTATATTTTTTTTAATAAAATACCTGTATCTATTATTCTGTATTTTTTAAAGAGGATTGCCGTGGTCTTTATTGTCTATTAGGGGTACATGAAAAAACAAGTTTGAGAAACCCTGGCCTAGAGGATTGAACGGGGAATACTGTCTTACATATTCCAATATGCAGTTGTATACGTGATTTGAATACATGTAACAGTTTCGTTTTGTAAGATACGAGCACTTCGCCCCGGCTTCGCACGGGTTTACTAATGAAGATTATGACGAGTAATAAATGGTTTTGATGAATGCAGAATCGTTTTTTCTCAATAACTGCAAAACATACAGTTTTGTTTTTTATGACAAAGATAACACATAAATTATAGACAGAAACACGATTGGTGAAACTTTTCTCTATAGACTTATTTTCCAAAGTTGGCTCTTCAAAAACACTAGTTTCGTTTTTAACCAAAACTATGAATAGTTAAACAGTTAATTTTTATATAATTCGTTAGATAATCACAATCTAAGTAAATTATAGACAGTTTATTTTTAAGTTTGATGGTTTTCAAGATAATGCAGTTTTATCACTTTTTCCGTCTTATCCGGATAGACTCAGCCCATACAAAAACCAAATATTTTCACATATCACTTATTAGCAAATTTTTGATATCTTTGGTTCACCATCATCATCATGTCAGCCGATCGATGTCCACTGCTGGACATAGGCCTCCCCCAAAAGATCGCCACAATGACCGGTCCTACGTTGCCTGCACCCAGCGGTTTCGCGTGACACCTTAGGTTACATTGTTGCAATTTTGGTAGGGATCTCTAAAGTTTTTGAAAATAAAATATGGCCTATGTTACTCGCTGATAATTTACCTTCAAACAAGCGATTTTTTTTCCAAAAAAGTCTAATACAAACAATAAGTTTTATTTTGATAAATATTTTTCTATGACAAGCTTTTGTAAAATCTTGTCATAAAACCTGTAACATCATATAACATTGTTATCGGAACTTAACAAGTATGCAAAGTTGAAAGTCGAGGTAACTCCCTCTCGGCAAACAAGTCTAAAGGGGTTAGTCAGAGGCACGTCCAAATATAAAATTTGGCACTACATGACTGTTTTCCCTTTCTAACTTGCAACATTGCAGAAAAAAATATTCGAAAATGCACAATAATTAGGACCGTCTTACCGTTAAATACCTGTTGAGGAGTTTTGTTGCACGCGTTTCACAGGTGGTCTGGTCATCTCCCGTTTAAACACGTGTGCAATTTAAAAAAAGATTAATCATGACCAACCATTTTGAACATCAGGAATTGTATCAAAATATAGTTGTAAGATTCAATATGTACGATATCATTCTCGATATAAAAATTCAACTTAAGTTTTCTGTTGAAAAATATTTTTCTTTGACAAACTTTTGTAAAATCATTAAAACATTCGGGCACCAACGCACTATCACCTGTCACATCATATAACATTGTCATCGGAACTTGACAATAATGCTATGTTTTTACTCGAAGTATTTACTATGGAGTTCCGTTGTGAGTGTCTGTTGAACAACTCCTTACTCCATCATCAGATCGCTGTCACCATATTATTGCATTGTCACCGAAATTACTATGTATGTATAAAAATTTCAGCTCAATCGGTTGGGGATAACTGCTTCAAAATTAAGTTGTAAGATTCCACCTGAACAAACATAGTTACATAAATACATACATACATTGCATCACTACATAGTATAAAGCAAAGTCGCTTTCCGCTTCCCGCGTCTGTATGTCTGTATGTATGTTTGCTTATAACTTTAAAACTACACAACGGATTTTGATGCGGTTTTTTTAATAAACAGAGTGATTCAAGAGGAAGGTTTATATGTATAATACATGCATAATATAGTAGAGAAACACTGATAATTTTAGAGGTTTCTAATGTGATGTCGTAAATAAACACATTTTTTTGCGCTTACATTGCAAATGCTGGCTGAACCCCACGAGATATATCAAAATAATGTACTACAGTATTGTACACCTTAAAAACGTCTACAAAAAAGTCAACGATGGTATTAGAAATGTCTTACGCACAGCGAAGCGGGCACGGGTCAGCTAGTGTTAAATAAAAGCTTGTAATAAAAATTCAACTCACTTATGGAGTTTCTTAGGAGCTTTTATTAATTATACAAATTTTATTTCAGAACTTAATGAATACTGAAAGACTTCATTCATAAAGCAATCTTTTAAAAATGAACTGAAATATTCCGCAAATTATAGAACATCTATGTAAGGTCTTCTATTAGATATTGATCTCTACTAGCGAAGAGTGTGGGGTCGCTACTTTTTTGCTGTGTTGAACACCGTCTGAGGGTATACGAGTATGTATGTTTAATATAAAGTAAAGTAAAAAAAAAGTAAAAGTTTATTAGGACAGAATAAAAATAGCACTGGTACAAAGGTGAAGCACAAAGGCAATTGTAACATTATTAATTGTCTCACTTACAATATCACACTAGCGTACCTTGGTTAGCTCTGTTCCCCGCACTAGGTCTGGTCTGGCGTGAATAAGATCACGACTGAATCCTCAAATGTGGAAGATATCCTCACAGATTCTTTCAAAATCAAAAATCAAAATAAGAAAGCGTTTATCATTGAAATCACTTGGATCATTTAGCATCTTCAAATTTAGTGAGTTTTTTCAATTTAGTGAGACTTTTAAAGATCTTGAAGTTGTCTAAAGAGGCAGCCAGAGGCACATCCAAACATTACGTTTGATACACGCTCACATTTTACAGTAACATTTTCATACATGACAGATTGTAAGCCCATCGCCGTTTGATGAGTTTGCAAAAAGCATGTGCGTTCAGAAAAAACATCGAATACGTAATGTTAAATCATGTTTTATTCACGACTAGCTGACCCGTGCCCGCTTCGTTGGGCGACAGATATTTTCACATCTGGTATTCCAATTTTCAAAATAAATTATAGCCAATATGTTGCCGAGGACTAATAGCTACATAACAAAAAAAGTTTCATCAAAATCCGTCCAGTAGTTTTTGCGTGAAAGCCAGACAACAGACAGACAGACAGACAGACAGACAAAAATTTCAAAATGTTTTTTTTGGCTTGTGTTACTTGTATAAAGGCCCCTAGGAGTATTTTTTTTATTTTTTATTTAATGTACAGAATTGAACTCTTCTACAGTTTTATTATATGTATGTAAGACTGCTGAAGACGACTTGGATATTGATTTTATGTAGACTATGCTCTCTCTAAATTAATAATAATTGTACGTACATAACAGTTGGTATTCATATTTTGACACTAAACAAAAATATATAATATTCTTATTGCTAGTAGTTTTTATGGTACCAAAATGGTAAAAGGATATGTGGTAAATATAACGGGTAAAAATGTAGGTACTTTTGTTTTTTTTTCTACGAAAATTGCAATAATGTAAACCCGTGCCAAGCCAGGGCGAACAGCTAGTTATGAATATAGACAAATAATAATAAAACTGATCTCAAAAAGGAAGCCATCCCTTAAATTGCCTCGTTGAAGGAAACCCCTATATTCCTGCGATTAAAAATGGTTCGTTGCACGCAAAATGTGCTACGGACAGAATTCTTTGGAGAGAATTTAGAAATCCTCCCTAATGAAATAAATAAATATAAAATACTGGTGGTGGACATACACAGCGCCATCTACCCCCAAACTGAGCAAAGCTTTTACTATGGGTATCGAATAGTTGTAAGTTGTTTTTTACTGTATGGTGATACTAAAATAAATTTTGATTTCATCACTACATAGTATAAAGCAAAGTCGCTTTCCGCTTCCCGCGTCTGTATGTCTGTATGTATGTTTGCTTAAATCTTTAAAACTACACAACGGAGATGCGGTTTTTTTTAATAAACAGAGTGATTCAAGAGGAAGGTATATTTGTATAATACATGCATAATATAGTAGAGAAACACTGATAATTTTAGAGGTTTCTAATGTGATGTCGTAAATAAACACATTTTTTTGCGCTTACATTGCAAATGCTGGCTGAACCCCACGAGATATATCAAATTAATGTACTACAGTATTGTACACCTTAAAAACGTCTACAAAAAAGTCAACGATGGTATTAGAAATGTCTTACGCACAGCGAAGCGGGCACGGGTCAGCTAGTATTAAATAACTCATAAAAAAATAAATAAATAGGATCACGACTGTAATCCCCAAGTAAGGTAGACATCCTAACAGATCTCCAAACGCTTAGATCCTTTGAAGATGTCTAGTGGGGGTAGTCAGAGGCACGTCCAAACATTATATTTGACATGCCCTCATTTTGCAGAATTAAGCATTCCATACGTGACAGGTTGCAAGCCCATCGCCGCTTATATAGCTGGTTTCCTCACAATTTCAGATTTCCCACGACCATCAGAATGAAAGTCGAGGTACCTCCCACTCGGCCAACACTTACTATACTTTATTATTGTAAAAACATACGTATCATCACTACATAGTATAAAGCAAAGTCGCTTTCCGCTTCCCGCGTCTGTATGTATGTATGTTTGCTTATATCTTTAAAACTACACAACGGATTTTAATGCGGTTTTTTTTAATAGATAGAGTGATTCAGGAGGAAGGTTTATATGTATAATAACATACTACCCGTGCGAAGCCGGGGCGGGTCGCTAGTATTACATATTTACCAAATACAGAACAAACATCTAAGTTAAACACACAAATGTCTGAACTTGGTGGGAATCGAACACACAACCTACAGCGCAGAAGGCAGATCTACCAACTGTGCTGTGAGATCAGTCGAATATGGAAATAAAAATGGATTTTTATTATTCATGAAACTAGCTATTCAGCAGCGTATCGCAGCAGTGTTGTTCATTATTTTTATTAAAACCGAAACGTTATAGTGATGATTTAGTATCTTGTATGTCTGTCTGGGCTCCAATATTGTTAGTTCTTATAGGGAAAATTATCATATTCATATATTATGAATTCTCGTATATATTTATTTTTCCAGATGCTACCTTGTATTAATTGTTATCGCTTACCTAAAAAAACTGGTTGTTTTGGTTTTGAAGGTATGCCTAAGGTGCGAGTTAATTAAAACTAATACGGTTTACTAGTTTAACAAATCGAACTAGTAAGAGATTATTTATTTTAATTAATATTATGGAATTTCATTAAGAAGCAGCAACACTATGTGTATCTATAGTATATTTTAGAATTGTGATATTTTAACTCAAGCATTTTCTTTTCGATAGTCCGGAAATATAATTCAGAGCATAGCGGGACTTTTATTTAAGTAGGTATTTTAAAATCCGAGCATAGCGGGAATCGAGCATAGCGGAACTAACCCGTATAATGGTGTTATAACAATAATTTTACTCAACATGGGATGGCTGGGGCAAGAAGATATTAAAGTTGGACTTAAAAATCTAAGTACCAACCTAGGTACCTACTTATTTAAAATGGGATTGTACCATTTTACGATGTACTCTTCCTAGAATATCTTTAGTAAAGTGTGCGTTTAAAATCTGAAATGCATATCTTATTAGTGGTCTTATGTGGTATTATGTCGTATCTTATGCCTAAATATCTTTGAACCGAAGATAAAAGGAGGTTCTGAAATCGACGCGTAATATATTTTTACTTTATCTTTGCACCTAGCGATCCGATTAGATAGCTAGGTGCATTTTTTTCATTATATAAAAAACTAGCCGACCTGTGACAGATGTTGTCCTGTCAAATTTTAATGATTGCATAGGAAAAAGCAATTTCAGGTAGCATCCAAATATTTCCCTACAAACCTTGTACTGATAAAAAAAATTACGAATTTTGGTAGAATGCGTATCATTCATTAGTTAAAACTGCGTTGCGATGACGACTAAATGTTTTTAGTCTGTAATGTCAGTTTTGTTGCACACCAGCGCCATCTATACCAAAATCATCCTTTTTGCATTTTCATATAATTTTATGAATGTATTTAGGACCATAAACTACCCTCTGTTTTATTTCGGTCATTATATCTATATCTACAGCAAATTTCATCTTAATCCGTTCCGTAGTTTAGGCCAGATTGAGGCACAAACATACAAACAAACTCACAAACTATCGCATTTATAATATTATTAGGATAGTCCCAAGTTGGTCCCATTTATTTATTTAAGACGTTTATCGCCTCTTGACTTTTCGATTGGTCGAAACACTTACGTCAGTTTTCTTTTTAATATTTAAAACATATTACAATCTTTTCTGAAATCCATATAGAATTTATCTGTGGTCAGCATTATGAAATCCACTTGTATCGACTTGCATAGTAATGCGACGAGTATGTTATGCTTGTAAGACTACTTATATCCTCAAGATACACAGAACTACAAAACAGCGAAGTGCGGCGATATTATGTAAACGTGAACTAAGAACTAATGTTTGTCTTCAGCCATTTTGAATTCAGTTAGGTAAACATCCACTTCGTTAGGTTGTTTTCCAAAACAAATGAAACAATGATGTGGTGGACAGCTGATGTAACAATCAGTTTTAGTTTGGATTCGAAAGTGATAGTTTCTGGGAGTTCGCTCAGAAATGCAACAAGTGAGTAGATCTGTTCAATAGCATTGTAACATTCGTACCTAGATTGATCGAAGTATCTAAGTAGTTAGTTCGATGAGAATAAAGTTAAAGTTATAATTGATTTAAAAAAACCGGCCAAGTGCGAGTCGAACCGCTTTTAAAAATACTAGATAACTATCTTCGTGATGTTTTCCTTCACCGTTTGTAATTGAGTGTTAAACGCAAATACAAAACGCAAATCACGCAAACGCGTGAACAGCTGGACCGATTTTGTTAATTATTAGGAAAAGGTTCTTATAAAAGTTTTTTTAACAGGACTACGTCTGTCGGGACAGCTTGTTTTACTAATAAATAAAGGTTATTCGATACTTAAGGCTTGTTAAAGAGCTTAAATAAAAATTGACAACTCAGATTTAACTGCAAGTACCCATGTGATAAAAAATCATAATAATGTTTATACTTTTCCAGATAATATCAGTCTTCGTGATAGTGTCTGTGAACCAAGTTACCCTAAGCAAACCAATAAACAATGGATTCACTGTGAAATTCAATCCCATTTCTATCAAAGAAGACGTTAAACCCAAAACATTCGGTGCATTGTTTGCGAAAATCCCGCAAGAGTCGACGCACGATGCCGACATCCAACGGGAAATTCTTTCCAAAGCTTATTTTACGCATTCCTCACAACTGGGGAGCGGCTGTACAAACCAAATAGTAAAAATATTATTCCCCTTTAAAAGCTCCAACGAAAATAGCTCGTTGCCATTCGACAATAACTACATACATATACCGATAACCCAGCAGCCATTCGAAAACTACAAAGTTGTGGTTGCCACAGCCCCTTCCGATGTCAAAATATCTGGACCCGAGGCGAAACCGCTGGTCGTGTATATTGTGTTTCCAGAAGATGAAGCAAGCGACGCTACATCGATAAACATACCTTCAGTTTACTTCGTGAGAAGACAAAGTGGCTTACCGGAGTTAAAGAAAGAGAATAAAGTGGACCCCATCATTATAATTGATAGCAATCGCACTGTGACCGGACTGAAGAGTAAAGAAGTTGCTAAATTCGTGAAATTCAAAAATAAGTTGACAAATCGTTACAATTATGAAGTCACTAGACGATAAAGGCCTTGTGAATGCTACCTGCAGGGCAAGAAGTAGGCAACAAAAGAACTTCATGCTAAGACGTCTTACCGTACGCAATGACCCTCGCCGTAAAGCTTTTCTTTCATATTTTTTCTATGGATTAGGAATAGAGAAAAACCTAATATAGATAAAACTTTGCGTACGGTAAACGGACTTTAAAAACACCTAAGTTATTGCACAAATGCATAAGTAGGTAGCGATTTTTATCCACCTTTTGGACAAACAAAGTTATCATATTCTTCTGTACACATTTTAGTCTTAGAAGTTTAGAGAGCTATATGACTAGACGTACTAACCCGCAGAAGCTAAAGAATCCTATTAATATTATAAATGCGAAAGTTTGTGATAAGGCAGCTATGTTTGTTCCCTAATCAAAAATAACGACAAAACGGATTAAGATGAAATTTGCTGTAGTATGTATATAAAAAATCAGAATAAATAAAGGGGGAACTTAAAATCCGAAAAACAACCCCTTTAAGATAAAAAAACGCAAAAAGGATGATTTTGGTAAAGATGGCGTTGGTGTGCAACAAATCTGACATCACAGACTAAAAACATTTAGTCGTCATAGCAACGCAGTTTTGATTGATACCCATTCTACCAAAATTCGTAATTTATTTTATCAGCACAAGGTTTGTAGGGAAAAATTGGAAGTTTCCTGAAATTGTTTCTTCCTATGCAATTATTAAAATTTGACAGGTCAACGTCTGTCACGGGTCGGCTAGTGTGACATATAGCGTTGTCATGCAAAATTGTATAGAATAAAGTTAGCAGTTCGGAAGCAGAGGTCCTCCTATGTATAGTTTGAAACGTCTTCGGTAACGTTTAAAGTCACTAACGATTGCAACTTTAGCAATTATTCATATTATTTTTTGTAAAAACTTCCATAAACTTATATTTATGTAATTTAGGATGCCATTTGTTTTGTGGCGCTCAAAAGGACGATGAAGTGAAGCCTGTCTGTGTTAAGTAATTTGAGATGAAGCTTCACTCAACATAATTGATTCTACACGTTATTTATTACAAGCAATTAATATAGGGCTTCACATCCCTGGTACCCAAATAAAATGTAACTTTATGAACGATATCTTCGGGAAAAAATGATCGATTCGTTGCATCTTTGCTAAGTAAAAGAAGGACAAACAAAAAAAAACTATTTTCGCATTGAAAATTGTAAATCATACAAGCACAAACGTAAGTTTCTCTTTGTGGACGTATATATAAATTATGGCAAAGTTGTGATACTTAAGTAACTATTAAAAATTTTAAGCCACAATACGGAAAAGCACATTAGCTTTTTTCCCATAAAATTTATATGTTGCCGACTTAGTGTCAATTAGGACAAAATGCGCCTAATCGCCCAGGCACGCGGTTAATGTCTACATCGGATTTTACACTTTATTATTATACTAATACAGTTCATTATTCAGTGATATCTAGAAAATGCGCGAGAATTTTCAGTGTGACTCAAGTGTAGACGATACATTCATTACTTTAGTATTCGGATTCGAAACTTATCGAGAGTGTTATATTCATTATATCCATCACCAAATAAGTACCAAGTTACCATCCAAGGAAACTTTAAACAACGCTTCACTGGTAGCTTAAGATAAAGTATTTTGAACAAGGATGAAACTTGGACCATTAGGTACTGGCGTCTTATTAGTAGGTACTTATTTTAGAAAATTTGGTGAAGTACGCCTTCTTCTTTAAAATTAATTAATAATGTAATGCTTAAAGATATTAGATAAAACACCGAATATGCTTATTCCTGTGATCAGATTTTACTTGTGCGCATCAAACACAACCACGCGTGTTTTATCTGCCTAGCTTTGTTACCAGTTTGCTGTGAAAATAATTATGTTCAGCGACTACTCCCAAAAGCCAGGTACTCATTAGCGACCCGTAACTGTAACTAAACAGATGCAGTAACGAGTGCTAGTGTGTACGCATGACGCGGTCTCCGCTTTTGGCGTTTTAATGAGCGCCGTCGTCGCCCCGTTGCGAGGCACTTTCGTCAGGCTCGCACACTACGTTCATTAAGGTGATAAGTGAAATTTTTGACATTTTGTATAGGCTGAGTCTACCCGGATAAGACGGATCTCGAAAACCATCAAATTTAAAAAGAAACTGTCTGTAATTTATTTAGTTAGTATGATTATCCAACGAATTATATAAAAATTAACTGTTTAGCTATTCATTGTTTTAATTAAAAACGAAACTAGTGTTTTTGAAGAGCCAACTTTGGAAAATAAATCTATCGAGAAAAGTTTCACCAATCGTGATTCTTCTGTAATTTATCTAGATTATATCCTTAAGTTATCTTTGTTATAAAAAACAAAACTGTATGTTTTACGGTTATTGAGAAAAAACGATTCTGCATTCATCAAACACATTAATTACTCGCCTTAATTTCATTCATTCATTAATTCGCAACACATCATGTTTTTTTGGTAACAATATAACTTGCAACGGTTACAGTTATTGTTCACTAGTGAGTACTCGGCATAAAGGATTCACAATGCGGCACTACACCTGCGGCAGGAGAGATGCGGTTCACTGCACTGCAATCCTCTAGGCGAGGTGATTCATGTGTGAATTGCCTAAACTGGAAATGCGCAACAAAACATTTACATATTTATATGACGGGATATGGGAACACGGCTAAAAGGCAGGCCGCATGCTAGTTTGGTTATGAATTGTGATTTAGTGCGAAGTCCGTACCCTGGTTTAGTTTGTATGTACTAATACTGTGCTACCGATCGTAATAAAGTAGGTACCTGCTATGTAAATTTGTTGCAATTTCATAATCATAGAATCCAATCTCAATTGGAAGTCTAAGAAGTAGGAGCATGAAGAAGCAAACCAATTCTAATTATAACTCGGCCGTTTCGAAAATATACTTAATACAATGTATTTTCGTTGAATAACAATGATGGTTTTAAATGTAAATTACAAAATCTATAGACCATCTTATTTTGATAATATTTTGGATATATATGTCATGTTTTCAAAATAAATTTGTTGACAAGTAGGAAAATCCGATTTTCACTAAATCTAGTTTGACCTATTTTCCTGTAAAATGGAAAAGCCAATTCTATCATTTGGCGTGAAAGAGGTTATTAAGTCCACGTGTATATTTTTGATATTGGTTTATTTTGTATCTGTAATACGATTTAATACTGTATCTAAAGGATGTGGATTTTAGGAATAGTCAGATCTGTAATCGATTTGATAGTGAAGGCGCACAAAAAGTTTTTCTTATATACTCAGCTATAGACATAGGTTAACATAAGGCAGACCTAGCGAAGATATGGTTTTAGTTGACTACCTAGACTTTTACAGTTATTAAAAAAATTGTGTGTGACTGGAGTTTACCAGATCGTGCGTAGAGCGTACCCCCACTATAACTATAAGATGTTTTGCCATCAGTAAGAGTGAGAGAAAGCATTATAAAGTATAGGCAAAGTAAGGGTACCCACACACTACCCACGATCTAGCTGCACTGCTCACACCAAATTAGAAAGTTGCGCACCAAAAACGTAACGAGGTCATGCGTTCAGTAGATTTTACTACTCACATTTTTTTCATACCGGGCGCCTTATATCAAAAACCGATTATGAAGTAAACTCCAAAAACACAAAATTAATAAAAGTTGAATTATTTTGAATAACCTGCTCTATCTTAAGAGTACAGTGGTTAGATTCGAAACATCAGCAAATTCTTAGCCGTCTGGCCCGGCGACCATTTTGGGCGCTTATATTGAACAAAGATTAGTTTGCTTAGTTAGCATTAAATTTGGTGCAAGTGTAAGCCATCTGTAACTAAATACAAGGGTTTTTATAGAAAACTTCGATGGTATGGGTGAGTGCGACTGAGACGCAAGATGGTTTGATCAAATGTTTTTATGAAACATATATTTGTTCTGGGTACCACAACACTCAGAATGTGGTATGTGATGTGGTATCTACTTTAATATCAATACCTATCACCAAAAATCCCAAAGTGTAGTCAATATTTGGCATTATTGTTATTTTGTTTGTTAACGTTTGTTTACTCATTTTTTGTAATGTAATCTACTCGTACCTAAATATAACTAGATAATCATATCGTATGGTATATAATACCAAATGTCTGCAACAGAATAGGTATCTATTTAAAAAAATATTAAGATAAGTCTTTGTTAGGGATAAGAACATATACAGGGTGTCCAAGAACCTGGCGTCCAACTGGATTCCCACGATGCCCCAAGTTCTAACAGTACTCAGAAAAATATTTTAAAAAATCCACCCCATGTACTTACAGAATTATATCAAGTAAAGTCAAACTTGAAAAAAAATGTTTTTCATTTTACACATAATCTAGCCCCAAACTCAGCAAAGCTTGTATTATGAGAAGTAGATCACTGATAGAATATTATATACATATGATACAATATAACATCCAGAAACAAAACAATCATCTACAAGTATGTTTATCACATAAATGTTTGTCCTTGATGGGAATCAAACCCACAAACTACAACGCAGAAGGCAGAGTTGCTATCAACTGAGCTAAAAATAGAAATAATGGCAATACATATTTGCTTTTACTCAATCTTGATTTTTGATGGAAGGGTAAAGAGAAATTCGGACTATGTAGGTAATTGTCAAACGATAAATGGAGAATGCTCATCCATCTTCCGAAAACCCCTTCTATATAAAATGTTGACTGAATTTGACAGCACGTTTGCATACGTACTCGTAGGTACAATAGATATCCTAAATATATCCTAACTAGTATTTATTTCAAACAATAAGCACCTCTTTAAGGATTGAATTTCGGGAATTCCTTTCTTAGTCCGTTCCCAAAAAATACACTCTCAATACTTCAAGTTTTTGTGGACCTGTGGTTAACGTTGTGCGTGGATCAGTCAGTCAGTCTGTAATGTAAGAGATATATAGGTATATTTATATAGAACAGGCTTTTATCCGCGTAGATTCTATAAAATAAATTTTTTGACGTCTTTCTCGTAATACATTGAAATTAAATGAAAATTTTGGGAAATAAGTAGTCTATGTCCGTCCCAAGACTTTAAACTATCTCTATATGAAATTTCATTCCAATCGGCCCAGCGGTTTGGCCGTGATAACGTCACAGACAGACAGAGTTACTTTCACAAGTATAATGTTAGAATATAATAAACTTCAGGAGTGATCGCAAGAACTCAAAAGCTAGTTCATATTTTATGAACCTACATCACTACATAGTATAAAGCAAAGTCGCTTTTCGCTTCCCGCGTATGTATGTATGTTTGCTTATATCTTTAAAACTACACAACGGATTTTGATGCGGTTTTTTTTAATACATAGAGTGATTCAGGAGGAAGGTTTATATGTATAATAACATGCTACCCGTGCGAAGCCGGGGCGGGTCGCTAGTAAATGATAAAGATGCCATAATCGTTCATCAAATGCACCTTCTCGGCATTTACTTATTGATCATAATAATAACCCAGTCATTAAAAGAGCGAAGACAATATAAATTTCTTATTGCGAAACCAACACGATTGTAAAAGCCATTTTCGTTCCCGCAATGCACATTTATTATTTCATATTAGTGCCTGTGCACACCACGTTTTAAAACGCGCTGTCGACGCGCGTTTGTAGCGATACAGACGCAATAGGCAAGCGAGTCAGACGCAGCATGTAGACCTTGCGTCTGACTCGCGTGTGTATCGCGTCTGTATTGCTACAAACGCGCGTCGACAGCGCGTTTTAAAACGCGATGTGCACAGGCACTTTAGATTTGTCTTTATTGTCATTGGAATTCTGAGAATTCTTCATTAAAAGGCGAATAAATAGCTTGAGATATCATTAGTTTAATATTTGTTTAGTCTTTGTTTAGTCGTTTGGAGTTTCTTTGTTAGCTACGTTATTTAGACATCACAACAGTTTTTTTCTGTATTTTGTGATTAATAAGTATTAGATGTAATATTCTGTCTTTGTTCGTGAAGAATACGAGGTGACTTAGGTAGGTCCACGATGCTAAGTGGGGATTTATTCGTGCGTCGTAAGAACCTATCGAATTTTGAAGACTAGACGGTAAAAAATAGGTTATGGTGCGGCCTATAAGAAAATCGGTTTTATATACCACCGAATAGGCAATGGCCAAGTGGGAGGAACCTCGACTTTTAAATTCGTGGGATCGAATACCGGTCGTGCAACAATAGATTTTGTGTTTGAAAAATTTATATGCGCATTTCCACGTACTCAAAAACATCGAGTGACAACCAATAAGTATTTTATATGTGGCGACGGGATTGCAGTTCTGCTCTGGAGGATGTTCACCTTACTTGGGGATTACAGTCGTGCGTGGTATTGATATTTTTTCTTAAACCACCAAAAAAAAAACAGTTGATGCTATTCTGACTCCAATACCCGATACTGCAGCAATATTATTCAGTAAATTACGTTCCAACATATCCCTATTTAGACTTGTACTCGTAGTTGTTGTGAATTCCTTTGCGTCGGTCGGTTGGAATTTTCAATAATCAGCACGAAGATCCAATGCAATGGTCTTCCTTTCTATGTATACATCAAACAGAAAAATGCTTCCCATTCATTCCATACGGAAATATTAACAAGAATTTAACGTCGTCGTTTTCTTTTTGTTAAACATTTCTCGAAGTATCTATGATGCTTATATTTTGAATTCTAAAAGGTTTCTATTAAATTTTTTCAAGAAATTGAGTTAATATAAGTGGTAATTGTTTTACGACAATTTTTTATCAACATACTTTTTAAACCTTCATCTGTATAAACTAAATAAGTAAGAAAATCTTCTAACTCTTGGATCATTATCAAATTTGGCAGTCGTGTGCAGTTTTGATGACAATACAATAATTGATACTCGTATCAACATGATGATGCAGTCAGGATTAGCCCCTCATTTGAGAACTCCTCAATGGCAATAGCGCGGACAACTAACATGATCTTCATCATGACTTGATGATGCAGCCAGGATCAGCTCCTCACGTGGAAACTCTTCAACGGCAAAAAGCACGGAGACTTTGTATACGCAATTATTTTTAGTGCAGTGCTATAAAAGCGTGTTTTTTATGTATAATTTTATTATTTTTATAATCTGTAACGTGCTGTAACGTGCTCAAAACGGTAAAGGAAAACATCGTAAGGAAACGAGTTAGTATTCTTATAAGTGGCGATCGGAGTGCATCCTGTCACGTATGGAATGCTAACTACTGCAAAATGTGGGCATGTGCCAAATATAACAACCCCCACTAGACGAAGGCATCGAAGGATCTAAGCGTCTGGAGATCTGAGAGGATCTACCGTACTTGGGGATTCCAGTCGTGATCTTATTTATTTTATTTAAAACTAGCGACCCGCCCCGGCTTCGCACGGGTAGCATGTTATTATACATATAAACCTTCCTCCTGAATCACTCTATCTATTAAAAAAAACCGCATCAAAATCCGTTGTGTAGTTTTAAAGATATAAGCAAACATACATACATACATACATACATACAGACGCGGGAAGCGGAAAGCGACTTTGCTTTATACTATGTAGTGATAATCTGTAAGAATGCACAGCACACTCAAACAAAACAAAATGAATGCGCGTTTGCATAATCTTGGTTTCGTAATTTGCCTAATTTTATTAGATTATTCAATATCATTTGAATATAATATGCTGGTGTTACTAAAATAATTTGTCAGTTGCCTCACCATTACTTAGAGAAATATTAGTAGGTACGGTTGCCGCTATAACAACAAACACTAAAACAGAATAATATAAATATTTAAGTGGGGCATACAAAAAACGTGTCTTTTTGCCGTTTTTTATAGATAATGGTAAGGCACCATTCGTGCGCGAGTCCGACTCGCACTTGGTCGGTTTTATTTTTACATTTTATTAGCCACAAATATAAACCATTAATAGTACAAAAATACAATTGGGGTAGAAAAGGGGTAGATATAGGCCGATAAAGTTAGTATGGTAGAAACTCACGCTTACTACGATTAACTCAAAACTTTGAGATAATAAGGATTTTCCAAATTAACATCTACAAAGCGAAGGAGCGTTATCAAAGTTTGAAAATGTATTGAATGTACAGGGAAAGTTGCGTCGAGCGTAGCCATTATAATAAGAAGAGCTGATGACATACTAACAAAATGCGGCTCAACAACTCCTTGAAACATGAAAGGAGTGTGTGTTCCTTTGGTTCTTTAGGAGCGCATGCACTAAGAAATGAATCCCCGCATCCCAACCATTAAGCGAAACGGGTATGAGAGTTTGAAAATAACTCTATGAAGACCGGGGTTCGCACTTGACACCAATATTGGTGACGGTTTCTTTGCCAGTGGCGTCAGTCAAAAGTGACGAAAATAAATCTAGTGCGCCAGACCTTACCGCTAGGAAAGTTCTATCTATTTACTGAATTAATGTTCCACGATGTCACTTTAATTAAAGTTATTGTGAGCCGAATGTAAGTAGGCACTCTTGTACAGAAACGCGAAAACGTCAAGCTACAGTGAGAGCTCTTAATTAGGCACACATATTTAGAGAAGCTCCCGGAAAGGGGTCAACCCCACCTGTTCCACACTTTACGGCCCTCGTGTGAAGTTGGATAACTCGTAAATTCCTCGGTGTTCTTACGCGTCTAGCATTTACAACAAATTATGAGCTCTCTCGCTAATTACACGCAGGAGTAACAACCTAACGTTTATGGCTCTTTGGATAACGCATCGATTTTGCAATCTCTCAGGATGTCAGAGACAAAGGTTTCACTAAGTACCGTTATACAAGTTGCGGATATAAAGAAATAGAAAGAAATAGGACCACGACTGTAATCCCCTAGTACGGTCATCAAACGGTTTAGTCAGAGGCACGTCCAAACATTACATTTGGCACATGTCCACATTGCAATCCACACGTGACAGGTTGCAAGCCCGTCTCCGCTTACAAGAATACTAACTCTAAAGCGGAAATAATACGAATTATTATAAAAAAGTATACCTCCTTTTTTGATAATGTAGAATTGTTTTTTCTTAATAACAGCAAAACAAATAGTTATGTTTTTTTTATGAAAAAGATAACTTAAGGATTTAATCTAGATAAATGTAGAACATAAACACGATTGGAGAAACTTATCTCGATTGAATTATTTTCCATAGTTGGCTCTTCCAAAACACTATTTACCTTTTTACTCAAAACTATTTTAATATAATAAATTATATAAAAATGAACCGTTCATTTTTATATTATTCGTTAGATAAATTATACTAGCTACCTAAATGTAAGACAGTTTCTTTTTAAGTTTGATGGTTTTCAAGTTAATGCGGTTTTATCACTTTTTCCGTCTTGTTCGGGTAGACTCAGCCCATACAAAAAACCAAACATTTAAAGTATCACTTTATTTATCGTGATTCACCGCAAAATTCTTCTTAAATTTCTTGTTATTATTTATTCAAAACGGATATTGTAACTGTCAACTACCATTGAAACGTAATCAGTTTACATGAAAATCGATCTTAAAGTAATTACTAACATCTTTACCTGTCGTTTAGAATTTTACCAACGATAAGAAAAATAAACGCCCGACACAAAATATAAATATTGGTTGACATCTTAGCCACAAACTAAGCAAAGCTTACTATGGGAAACAGATTAGTGATATAATACTTATACATATAACTCACAGACACAGAACAAACATCTATGTTCATCATACAAATGTTTGTCCTGGGAATCGGAACTACAAACTACAGTGCAGAAGGCGGTCAGTCAGTAACGCAAGATAGAAAAACCGGCCAAGTGCGAGTCGGATTCGCGCACGAAGGGTTCCGTACCATTATCTATAAAAAACGGCAAAAAAAAAACACGTTTGATGTATGGGACAGGCAACAGAAATACATCATCTGTAAAAATTTCAACTGTTTAGCTATCACGGTTCATAAGGGAGCCTTGTGACAGACAGACAGACAGACAGAAAGGTAGACAGACGGAAAGCTCAGTTGGTAGTAACTCTGCCTTCAGCGCTGTAGGTTGTGGGTTCGATCCTCATCCAGAGCAAATATTTGTGTGATGAACATAGATCTTTGTTCTGTGTCTGGGTGTGTATGTGTAGTATGTATCATAAGTATGTATTTACAAAAAAAAAAACGTATATAAGTATTCTATCAGTTATCTAGTTCCCATAGTACAAGCTTTGCTTAGTTTGGGGCTGGATGGCGATGTGTAAAATGTCCACCAGTATTTATTTATTTTATTAGTCTGATGTTTAACATTAGATCAAGATTTTAAATAAGGTTTTTTAAATTTTTTTTTCAAAATACACATCATCTTTGAAAATTTCAACTGTCTAGCTATCACGGTTCATGAGATACAGCCCAGACAGACGGACAGACAAGACGGACAGACGGACAGACAGACGGACAGCGAAGCCTTTGTAATAGTGTCCTGTTTTTCCCCTCTGGGTACGGAACCCTAAAAAACTACGCATTTCAAGTAGCACTGCAACCTTTCACGCCTGGCTGTATGATGAAGCCATTAATCAACGCTCTGCAAATGCTGCAATTCCCATATTATTAAAACAAGCAACTCCGTCATAAAAGTCTGCAAAGGTAATGTTGCAGTAAAAGTTTTCATCATCGTAAATTAACTGTTATTTTAGTGTCTGACATTGGCACGATTGCACTATTTTAAAACACATTTTTTCGTTAAAAAAATCCGATCAAGCGCGTCTCAGATTCGCGTGGAGAGGGTTCCGTTGCTAGTTTTTCTGTTCACGATTATTTTTATTTTTGAGAATTTAAAACATCGGATTTTCGTCTCGCTGGTAAACGTGAATAACTGTAAGATGTCTTCTCGCGATCACAGCTATTGTAACATAGTCGAAACGTCGGGAAAATAAATTAAAGGTAATGACGTGATAAAGACCCATGTAAAAAATCTATAGTTATGTGGATGAATTATGTGTAAAGTTTAGTAATCCGTATTTTATTTTAATTTTTAGGTTTTGTAGTTTTCAAGATAAGGGGGAAAAATGCTTAATTATTGTATTTTTTCTTATATATCTTTTAACTAGCTGACCCGTGCCCGCTTCGCTGTGCGTAAGACATTTCTAATACCATCGTGGACTTTTTTAAGGTGTACAATACTGTAGTACATTATTTTGATATATCTCGTGGGGTTTAGCCAGCATTTGCAATGTAAGCGCAAAAAAATGTGTTTATTTACGACATCACATTAGAAACCTCTAAAATTATCAGTGTTTCTCTACTATATTATGCATGTATTATACATATAAACCTTCCTCTTGAATCACTCTATTTATTAAAAAAAAAACCGCATCAAAATCCGTTGTGTAGTTTTAAAGATATAAGCAAACATACATACATACATACATACATATTACATACAGACGCGGGAAGCGGAAAGCGACTTTGCTTTATACTATGTAGTGATGATAAGCCATTACATGGTATTAGTAATCATGCACTTATTAATTAGAATGGAATTATTTAATATATGACTGAGCTAGAGCTAACTCTGTATAAAGTAGGAAAATAGGTCGATAAAGACTGACAGACAGACTCGATAAGGCGTACCCTTTAGTTATTTCATCGGATGTACGGAACCCTAAAGCCATTCCGCTATAAAGATAAATGGCAAACAATTTTGGACATAAGTACCACTTATATCCATTAACTTCAATTCAAGTTGCTTTCACATGCTGTGTTATGTTTATATGCAGTTTGTCATTTCGATTACCTAGAGACAAACATAATAAAATGTTTTTACTCGAGATCTCGCTTGTACCCGTTGCTTACTGAAAAATAAGGTTTTTTTTATATAAACTAATATTCTAAATGCGAAAGTAAGTTCTGTCTGTTTGTCACGTTATCACGGCCAAAACGCGGGGCCGATTGTGATTAAATGTCATATAGAGAAAGTTCAAAGGACATAGGCTATTAATTCCCCCCCGAAGAGTCGTCAAAAATCGATTTCCTAAATATTTAATGGTATTTATATAAAACCGCATATAATTTAGGCAAATATCAATTTCTACGAAACTTTATACTTCATGAAAATACTTAATCTTTGTTGTTAAACAAAGAAAACATTTTGGTCGTGGGAAATGGTAAAAATATAATGATAATGGAATACTGACGAAAAACACGACACAATGTTTGGTTATAATAAGTATTATAATATTATTCATAAATATGCATAAAATTTCAATATTTGCTTCGTTATTATGCAAATTAAGTATACAAAACGTACAAAAGAGTATAATAATGGATTTTTAGATGAAACGATTGCGAGCGAGTGTTATATTATGGATAGGTACGAACAATAAACTATTGCAGAACTCATGTCATGGCCAGTTCAGCTATCTACGTAATTCCAGGCGTGGGACAAAATAGATAGAAAATTCTTTATTGCACAAGACATGGGAGAACTTAATGTCGGCTAGCATTTCCTTGCTAACCCGCTAACCCGTACAATTTAGAAAAGGAATGGTAATGCTTCATAAGATAAAGATAACGATATTAGTACTTCCTTCCAAATTGTACGGGTTAGCGAGTTACAAAAAATACATAAACTTATATAACAACCATAAAAAGTATCTTTATAAACGATTTTTTTTTAGTTTTCTGCCAGTTTTTTTATGTTGTTTTTACTACTTATGTAACATTACTTTACTTATGTATATTTCATAGAAAATTTGTATAACTTAGATGTCATCATGATTTCATCTATATTCTGTTCTATTCTATGAAACATACATAGGTGCTCAAATTGGTTGAGTATGTTGCTGGAATAATTAGAACTTGACAGTTCTCATGGATGAGGCTTTGCTTACAGGGAGATAGTTAGCAGCAGACTAAGTGCTTTTGCTGGTAAAGAGCACCTACTAGGAGCAGTTTCGAGTGTGCACGCGTGTGTGTGTTTGAGTCGAAGTTATTCCGTAGATATACCTAGTTATATCTCACGAAGGCGGGTGATCAGTAAATGTAGTTGTGACGTGTTTGACACACGCTTTAGGTGCGTGTTGTTTTTGTGATGTGTGTAGACACGCTTTTGTGTGCGTGATTGCGGCTCGGATGTTACCGAGCACTACACACACAATTTAGAATCTAAATTTTAGATATACCCGCCTTCGTGAGATAGAACAACTGTACCTTGTTCATGAAGTAACTACGTACAACATTGTATCAAATTATTTAAATTGGATAGACTAGAATAGAAGGTCAGCGAAATTACGTATTATCAAGGTAAAGCAATGCAATGCTTTTATGTTCGCGATTCACCGTACTGCATTACTGGGTATTGTTATACGTCGATTAAGCTGTCGACCAGAGTTCGTATTCGCTACTAGTTAAGAGGGAATGCCAGCAGCAATTTAGAAAAACAGGTGCGATAATAAAAATAGTTATTTAAAAATCGATTGCTGTCGCGATGTGCCCGTGATATAAACGTATGAGTGGCGATAGAGATAACAACAGTGCGGACCCAATATTTCTATATTAAAATTGAGAAAACGATATTTAATATTCCCTAGTTTCCTCCTCCGAAACTGCATCGATATCAAGAATAATAGTAAGAAAGATTATATGCCTGTATGTCTTTTTTATTGAATTTATTCGTCAAATTTGTTTACTGGACGTCTGGATAAAACTGGTAAATTTTTGTGATTTTATACGATTCCTAATTCATATAATATAAAACTAATTTATGGAGAAAAATAAGACATAGGGCATAGGTTGTATGGTAGAAAAATATTTGCATCATCATACAGGGAGGAAACAGGGGAATACGATTGTATAGAAAAACGCTTGCCCAGAGATGCTCTTAATAGAGGTGGATTGGAGGTGCTTACAATTTTGTGTATCAGGTATAAAGTACCACCTAATTGACTAGTGCAAGTTCCTAGTATTGATTATTAGAATACTTATTACTAATACGTAGAATACGTGGGTGGAGCGGGAGACACCTTGACATTCAATATGAAGGTCGTGTGAATCCAGAACGTGCATTAATGCATTTTTCTATTCGATAATGTATAATACCTTGTGCTTATAACAATGAACGAAAACATCGTAAGGTTATCTATACTTAAGCGACAATGTGGACTACTAACAATAAACAAAATGTGAGGATGTGCCAAATTCATCTATGCTAATATTATAAAGCGGAAAGATTTGTATTTTTGTATGTTTGTAACGAATAAAACAAAAAACTACTGGACCGATTTCAAAAGTTCTTTCACCATTATAATGCTACATTATCTCTGAGTAACATAGGCTATATTTATTACTAAAAAAATTAGGGATCCCTACTAAAACTTGAAAAATGTAACCCAAGGCGTAAAAAAATTGCCATAAAATCATTAGTAGGTACAACTGTGCGACGCCGCCCGGGGCGGACTTCTAGATCATGATAAGTTCATATAGACCAACCTTGACGGACGCCCCTAAAATACTGTCCCTAGGCCTCAAGAATCTCATAACTATAAGCATAACGTGCTTTACAAAAGATGGAAGTCTCATCCATACCTACATTCTTTATTTTCATGTATGCAACTTAAACTTATGCCAAAATAACCGAAGTTTCTGCGGCACTGCACTGGTTCGAAAGCGATTAGGAATAAATCGGAGAATCGCGCTCACTTTCACCTTTTGGTCCAATCTCTTCGGCGCCAAGATGTGAATATATAAATTGAATCTCACCTTCGCAATCCCGATGAACCAGGTATTTGCATATTTGCATATTTCTTACCGGGTAGAATATATTACCAACTCAAGGTCTATGCGTTCATGTGTCGCGTAATAAGCTTGATGCTCTTTATGGAACTGCTAATAAAGTATGGTAGAGGTATTTTAAAGGTACGTTTTTTATATAGTTTTAAAAAAAACAGAAAAACAGAAGGAAGAAGGAAGGACTACAGAGTTGTCACATCATACTCTTTTGAACGCTTGGTCCGACTGCATTTCGATTACGTGTGACGCAGCAAACCTGTGGGGCTATTTTGTAAAAACATGATTATCATGTTATGGTATTGAATGCCATAATACCTACGCTTTTTATGCTGTTTAGGCACCTATACCTACGCTTCCAATACAATACCTACGCAGAAGCGTAGGTATAGGTGCATAAACTGTGCATAGTTACTATGAAAAGTGTACAGATTAGGTATTCTCTAACATTAGGTTATTGCATTCAACGTCATACCATGTTAATCATGTTTTTACAAAATAGCCCTGCTGTTTTCGTCAACGTAGTAGGTACCTTAAATATAATATACCTACCTATCTTGAGATAGGTAGGTATATTAAATACTACGTTAACGTACTCTGGGTGTGATGACACCCCGTCACCCCATACTTTGTCTTTTTTATATGTTAGATCTTCAGACATTATCTCCTCATATTACTGATGATAAACTAAGTAAAATTTATAAAAACATACTTATCTCCAAACATGTTTAAACGTAATATTCTACGTCCACGTCCATGTTTCAAATAATAAACACCAGTTTACGTTAACAAATTTTAGGTTAACGTTCATAAGTTACTCGTACGTAAATTCTAAATTTTATCGAGCTTGTCCGTATTTTAGACACCATGGTTTAGCCAATTTGGACTTTAGCCTGAGCAAAATAAGAGCGATCGCGTTCTATGAAATTTTAGTGGGTTTGTGGTCAAAAGTCTACCAATAGATACAAATCTCCCAAAATACGAGTAGATACCTACGCTAAATTCTCTGTCGCAAACGGTACACGGTCACAAAAGTTTTACCCTGATGAGTTTCCTGACTAGTGCAAAATCGGAATATTGTGTTTTCCTTTGTTTTACGAAACAGATTGTCCATCCATCATTATCAAACAGCACCATCAAATACATTCTAATGGTACCACGGCAAACAAACGGTAATAAAACCGGACAAGTGCGAGTCTTTTAGTTATCTAACTATTTAGTTATCACGGTTCATGAGATACAGCCTTGTGACAGACAGACGGACAGACGGACAGACGGACAGACGGACAGACGGACAGACGGACAGACGGACAGACGGACAGACGGACAGACGGACAGACGGACAGACGGACAGACGGACAGACGGACAGACGGACAGACGGACAGACGGACAGACGGACAGACGGACAGACGGACAGACGGACAGACGGACAGACGGACAGACAGACGGACAGCGAAGTTTTAGTAATAGGGTCCCGTTTTTACCCTTTGGGTACGGAACCCTAAAAATGAGATCAGCTCCACCGCCATCTTTAAAA
Source organism: Hydriomena furcata (assembly GCA_912999785.1). NCBI lineage: Eukaryota > Metazoa > Arthropoda > Insecta > Lepidoptera > Geometridae > Hydriomena > Hydriomena furcata. The sequence goes on from OU538821.1 coordinate 12,711,341, forward strand.
TTCACTTATGTTCGTTTAATATCGTTTAACCACTGATCGGTTTTACATACCGACAGATCGATAGTGGCAACGAGTGTGCCGTTAGCGTTTAGAAAAGGTTTTAATAAAACGTTGTTGTTTTAATAATGTAAGTACTAAAGGTGTTATTAATTCAAATTAGCTTACCACTAAGTATTTAAAAGGTAAGTACCAAAAATAAATCTAAATTCATGTTAAAAATAACCTCCAACTAAAGTTATCTAACATTATGCTAATATGAGCAATAGGGTAACTTATTATGCTAAAAATTGCTTGCATGAATTTGCTGTTTTTAGGGTTCCGTTCCAAAGGGTAAAAACGGGACCCTATTACTACTTCGCTGTCCGTCTGTTCGTATTTAGATTATGTATTTCTGTTGCCGCTATGACAACAAATACTAAAAACAAAATAAAATAAATATTAAAGTGAGGCTCTCCCTCCCAGTTGATTTTTTGCCGTTTTTTTTATAGATACGGAACACTTTGTGCGCGACTCCGTCCGACTCGCACTTGGCCGGTTTTCTTTAAATCACGTCCATTCTTTTACTTGCAATATATTCGCTTTTTTGTAACGATAAGCTCATTTTGATATATTTTGTACTATTTTGTAACTGATTATTAAAATGTTGTTGCTGTTAATTATTAAAATAAAAACTTACACATTGTCTGAACATTACCATTTCTGTCTTATATATTCTATTTATTTGTGTAAATTTATTTTTACTGTTTAACAAACAACCTACAAATTATAAACAAATATTATGTAATAAAACAATATATTTGCCCCGGCTTCGCATGGGTGTTTTAATGAAGTTTGTTACATATAATTATTTGTATTAAGACCGTTGCAACCGTTACAAATAATGTTTTTACCAGATTAAACTTTTAAAAGTGGGAATAAACTCACCTTCACTTTACGATACTACATCATCGTATGGACAACGCAACTGGTTTTACTGTTCCGGTTTGTAAGTAGCACCGAAAACGATATCATATTATTCAATATACTCGATACTCGTATGATGTAACCATGGATTAGATATCCAGAAGAGCTTGTGTGCGATCCGGTTAGCACTAGTTAGTCCAAATGTACAAAGAATGGACAAAAAGATAAAAGAAAAAAAAATATCAAAAATGTCTAATAACTCGAAAACTGTGATACTTTTACTTTACCTTTATAATTTCCTGAACAAGTTATCATGCACCCTATCCGTAAAAAAATATCCTTTCATAACGCCACACCCTGTAGGTATATTGAATGGAATACATCGCAAATGAGGTCGTCTTTGTCGTCGTCATCGTCTTAATTGTCGAGGAATATTGGAATTTCCTTTTAGAGAAATATTTTAATTAGATAGTAATAAGTTTTATGGTAATACTTAAAATTTTTGTTTTTTGCATGGGCTGAGTCTACTCGGACAAGACGGAAAAAGTGATAAAAACCGCAGTATCTTGAAAACCATAAAAAAACTGTGTTACATTTAGGTAGACAGAGTATGATTATCTAATGAATTATATAAAAATGAACTGCTCAGCTATTTATAGTTTTGAGTACTTTGGAAGAGCCAACTTTCGAAAATAAATCTATCGAGAAAAGTTTCTTCATTCGTGTTTCCGTGTTACATTATCTTTGTCATACGAAACAAAACTGTATGTTATGCGGTTGCTGAGAAAAAACTATTCTTTAGACATTTATTATTATAATTATTAAAACCATTCATAAGTATCTCATTTTAAGTAAGTAAGTGTGTAAAAACACTACTTGATGCTTAGAACAAAACTAGCAATTTTAAAGATCAATTTTAAGCAGTGAGTCTTTAGAGATTTTTGCAATTAAAATAATGGTTTCGCCATTCGCCACTGTGATGTTAGGGATGAATTATTTAATGTCACTGAATAAAGGACTGTATCGGTGTTGCTATAAGGTAGAAAATCCGATGCAGACATGGGACGTCTAAGCATTCGGGCACATTGTTAGCTTGTCAGTTTTGTAAAAGTTTCAAGTCCGTAAATAAATAAGATTTATCTTTGACTAGGTACCTATTCTTCTGAAGCTATCATTAGGTTGGCTATTTCTATTTTGCTTCGAGCACTCGATGCTGCTTTTGTAATAATTGATATCAAAGAAACAGAAGACAATTGAATCTCAAAATAGAAATATAAATATTGTACCGAGAGGTTTTGTGAGAACACATATACTTTCGGCCGACGAGAAATTACATGATGTCGAAAAAATACGAGTAGATGATAGAAATAATTTTATAACATTTAGGGTTTCAGAAAAAACCACTGCATGGAAAATGCATAAATTATATATACAATATATTTTCTTTCTCTCTCATAAAAAAAAGTATGTCTGCTAAAATAGAGAAATATTTATTAATGGTAGACATAGCAGAAATATTCTGCATTTTCCACCTAATGGTTGTTAGATCGTTTCGTAGCGCGCTCTGAACTTAACTTTAATCTGATTATGCTCAAGCAAAATGCGAAGTTAATAAATAAGCGCATCGACACTGGAGATGGTAGGAAAATAATTTACTTTGTCATCTTTACAGTATGCAATGCGCGCACCGCACTGCCAAGTTTACGATTGAACATACTCTATGTTCACTGTTTTTATATCCTGAAACTTGTCTTCATACCAGAGTATAGTGTGCGACCAATGTTTCTGCAATAAACTTAGAGTTCTGTTTAATTTTAAAGCAGTTGTATTTGTTTTTATGTATTCTTTTATGTTGTTTGTTTTTTATGTATTATTGCTTGCATTTTATCACGTATGGAATGTTAACTAACTACTACAAAATTTAAGCATATGCTAAATGTAATGTTTTGATTTGCTTCTGACTATACTCTTTAAGAGAAATAGAAAACTAAATTATAGGCACCTTCCGGTCACACCTTGGACCCTAACCTATTAGGTGTAATGGTTTCCATCTAAATCTGTTCAGAAGTTTTCAAGTTCTGTGGGTAGAATTAATTGAAGCGTCTAAACTTAATCAAGCTAATCAATAGGATCTGCTGGCATTCACATGAACCCGACGCAGGTAGACTTAAATAGAAGTAACATCGATTAATCGTAGGTACGTCGTACGATCAAACGACCAGTTGAAAACGCTTATTTTTTCACTATCCCATACCCCATGCATTTATTTTTACCTATTCACGTGAGTTTATTTTTTCCGAACGGTGTTTGGATGTTGGAGGTAATGTCCGGAACAACTGATCCGATTCTGAAAAAACTTTCACTATAGCTACATTATCCATTAGTGCGATAGGCATTTTTTTATTCTGTTTGAAAGTACTTGACCGCGGATGAGACCGCGGTGGAAGCTCAGATTTTAACAAATAATTACCTCAATTTATACAGTTATCATACGAAATTCAGTGTACGATAATAAAATCACAATTCAAAACAATTAGGTTGTAGAAAAATATATTTTTTTACATAAACGCCCGCAATTAAAATGTCCATTGCCTCGATTTGAAGACTGTCTGCCTGTGAAAACATAGAGGAGGTAGGTACACCTACTTACGTCCTATGTACCTACTACTCGTACCTCTTTTTACAGCAAACTAGAGATTTTTCTTATACAATCGTATTACATTCTAAGGTTGCCTGGTAGAGATCGCTTTTAACGATAAGGCCGTCCTTTGTTATTACCTTTAAGCAAAGTGTTATTTTTTTTTTGTTCATAAATATTTGTATTCGTGTGAACGTGTGGTAATCAATAAAGTGTTATCTATCTATCTATCTACACATCCTGGAAAATAGGATCACGACTGTAACCCCCAAGTGCGGTAGGCATCCTCACAGATTTTCAGGCGCTCAAATCCTTGAACATGTTAATTGGGTTGCCAGACACGACCAAACATTAAATTTGGCACATGCTGTGGGCATGTGCCAAATTTAATGTTTTGCAGTAGGTAGTTAGCATTATATACGTGAATGGTTTGAAAGTCTGATGATGACAAAATAAAAATTAAAATAAAATAAATAGGATCACGACTGTAATCCCCAAGTACGGTAGACATCAAATCAGATCTCCAGACGCTTAGATCCTTTGAAGGTGTCTAGTGGGGGTAGTCAAAGGCACGTCCAAACATTATGTTTGGCACATGCCCACATTTTGCAGTAGTCAGCATTCCATACGTGACAGTTTGCAAGCCCATCGCCGCTTATAAGAATACTAACTGGTTTCCTCACGATGTTTTCCTTCACCGTTTTGAGCACGTGTTTTTGATGCGCATATAAATTTCCGAACGAAAAATCCAATGCACGCCGGGATTCGAACCCACGATCTTCAGATTGAAAGTCGAGGTACTTACTCGGCCAACACGGCTTTTTATTTGACAAAATTTACCTACATTAATTATATCATGCTATAACAGAGATTGTGTTTAAAACAAGCAAAATTATGCATCAATTGCTAAACACGCCAACTAATAGTCGAAATTGCCTTCCAATTTTAGCTGTTTGCGATTGGATAATAACTCTACAATTTCAAAATGGTGCACTAATTTGGTGATTCATATCGACCGATACAAAAATATGGTTTCACAACTTTCTTTATAGGTATACCGTTGTAAGGTTGGTACGTTAACAAGTTTAACATAAATAGTTTTAATTTGATGACATACGTAAAAAATTGTAAGACGTCGCGGGCCACCTGGCAGATGTGAAACATCGAAATTATTTTGTACAGGCAATATGCATAAAAGTATAGTTTACGACACAAATAAATTTAGTACAAAAGAGCGTGACAGCTTATCGCTAACCGGACGCGGTCGGCACTTCTTCCAAGCAACTCATCTAGTTCGCGTAGCCGTGTGTAGTTAGCGGAGATGCATGCCGTGGCAACGCGTCGCCAAGCCTACAGCCGCACTATGGGAAGATCGGGTCATTTTCAGGTCATAAATCTATAACTTTCATGTTAGCAAAGATATTCACATGATTTTTTTTTATTATAATCTTGTGTTAATAGGCTTTTAAATAAGATATACAGCATAGGTATAAATGTATTTTTAATAATTATAAAAAAATATTTGAAAGTAAAGGTAAAGTAATTAAATATATTCGTTATATTTAAATAGCTTATGATACAAATTATGAAAGTAAGATTACATAGAAACATTAAGACTGATTTTTATATATACCTACTTCAGCTAAAAGTGAAATAATCAAGAAAAAAAAGGGAAATACAATTAAAAATCGTCCACAAGTTCTAAAGCTTCATTCAGAAGTTCCATAGTCTTCTTATGATAAGGTTTTCTTAAACTTGTTATGTATGGGTCTGAAGTATAGAAAAGTGTAAGTTAGACGTCTTCGTTTGTGGCTGTTCTTGAGCATTTTCTTGCATGATGAAGTCTGAATAGTTTATAATCTTTATTCCGTGACTCCTGGGCATCTTCCGAAAGTTGACCAAGCGGCAACACAGAGAAATGTCAAATACTTAATACTTTCTCCGTGAATTAAGAATTTATGCTCAGATGATGGCATAATACCATATAATATATTTATTAAAATACAGTTGTGCGGTCTCGAAAGCAAACTGTCCAAATTTAATAGCATTAAAACCTCTTCCGCTTGACATAACTTGGAGTATAACATAAAACCGTTTGATTAATTCCTCGTCTATACCAGTGATTTCTGAAGTACACTGATACTTTTGGAAAAATCTTCGGGCTGTCTTTCCGTAATTAGTACCAGTAACTTGCTTGCTTGGGTTTATCTATGTTTAAACCAAGCTCTTCTCCGAATCTCTTTTGTACATATACCTTCTTTTGTTTTTTTGATTCTTTATTTTCTGTTGTTGTGGCAGACCTTTTTTTCCTAAATTATATGATAAATGTAAAATTAGCTCCATAATCTGATCCAACAATGCAAAGTTAAAAGGCTATATTGGTAAGAACTTTCATCAACCGGTTTATTTGGTACTCTTTCTAAATTGTTCAAGTTCATCCCTGTAGGTTTTGCACCACAAATAGTACATACAGCACTTGATGATACAGATAAAACTTGAGCTACTTTTCCATCAAACATCGTTAAAAATAATAGCTTTTTCCTCTCTTCGTAGCTTTTCAAAGGTCGTCCTCGCTTGTCTGCCGATGTAGAAGGTTCAGATTCACAAGTAGGATCTTCAAGATGTACTGTTAATATACTGTCCAACCAAACACTATTTTGTCTTAAAAACTGTTCTTTCTTCCGACCAGATGTATATTGTATAACGTTGACGAAACTGAGCAAATATTTTGTTTTATACTATCTATTACAATTCATTAGATTCACAATTCATTCAAAGAAGATTCATTAATGTTTTCTCGTATGTAGTTTGTGATGGTAACAAGATAATTATTTTCACTATCAATAATAACGAGACATAAGTCGCGAGAATTTAACTGAACTTTATAGTCGCAAAAAGTAATGCAAACTGTAAATGTTCCATTTCAAAAACGCTATTTTATACTAAATATTAATGTGAGTCGTGTGCAAAATGACTTTATAAAAACTATTATTCAGTTTGTGGTAATGCGATTTTTGATATCATTTAATTATATAATTTTCAACTCATGATAACTAAAATATGGTAGGAAATTAAAAAAATATATATATCTTAACAATTATTATTTTTTTCAAAAATTAGATTCTATATTGTACATTTAGTAAAACCACAAAAGATAAATTACAATTATTAATAAAAAATTAAATTACAATGTAATAACATACTAAACTCTTAATTTTCATACAAACAATTTTTTTTCGTACTTTACATTTTAATGTATTAACAAATGTTACGCACTGAAACTGCAAAAAAAATGTATGTCCCTTTAAACTACATTAAATTAACTATAATATAACACCATTTCCAGAACTTCGGCAAGCTTCGACAAATGTCAAAACTCTAATCGAAAACGTAAGAGAAGACAAAATTTAATGTCATGAGATATACATGTCTAGTTCGTTGATATACAAACAAAGTACATTTATCACATAATAAAAAAGTACATTTCTTAGCCTTTCTAAAATGGTATCACACTAGTATGTTGCCTATCGTTATGATACTATAAAATAATAACAAACAAGCCGTAATTCAAGACTTATTTTCATATTTTTTTGTTTGTCCTAATTAAATGCTCCTTGTTACCAAATAGGAGGAATTAAAAATTTAAATCATGTTTATAATAAAAGAGTAATCATTACGCTACACTTCGGTGTGCTGCATGTATATCCGTTGGTTTTTGCAAAAAGCATTTGTGGCCAGCCTTACTATGCCCGTTCCCATTGTGAGCCGGTCTGACCCGCCGCTATAGATGTTTCACATCAAAACTTCAGTAAGTTCATACAGGGTTTCACAAGAAATAATAAGTTAATTTAATTAACTGAGTAATGTATTGCACGTATGCGTTTGCGTATATATAAAAGGGAAGGACATTTGAATTACCAGGGCCCGTACCACAAGCTTAAGAGTAATACCAAAACAATATTATTCACGGTGTGAAAGTGACAACGCAATACAAACTCGTATAGCGTTGTCACTTTCTCATCACCAGTTATATTGTTTTGATATAACTTTAGACCTTGTAGTAAGGCTCCTGTGCAGTGTCATAAGAGTTAGTTGCTGGTTTAAGATGCCTATTCTTGAAGTCCATCTCATTCTAAACCTATTTATATAATGCATTCCGTTTACGACACGGTACCGCAACGGAAACGGCAATTTCTGAAAATAATTTACTCTCGTACTGAATTTCGACTATAAAAGCAGTCATAATGATCTTCTATAAACTGGCGCAATTCTTTATCAAACTATCCCATCTTAATAATATTATAAATGCGAAAGTTTGTGAGGATGTTTGTATGTTTGTCGGTCAATCAGGCCTAAACGCCTGAACGGATTAAGATGAGATTTACTGTAAATATAGAAAAAAAATCAGAATAAAGAATAGGGGTACTTTTAATCCGAAAATCGTCCCAAAACTATTTTATCAGGACAAGGTTTATAGTCAAAAAAATTGTAAGTTGCCTTAAAAATTGTAAAATATGGTAAAAATGAAAGTTCATATCTATCGATTATTGAAATTTAGATAGTGCAATGTCTATCACGGGTCTGATAGTATTATATACATACATAACAGCCAGACGTAAAACAAACGTAGATGTTCATCACACAAATGTTTCTCACGGGAATCGAATACTCAACCCACGGCTCAAAATTTAGAGCTACCTAGCTACCTACTACCAAACAATGCTGTGAGGCCAGTAGGCATTTAGTACCTACCTATAAATTTTATTTTTATTGTGTAGCTACATTATCGATTACCTATTAGATAAATGTGTAAGTGAAAGGAACATCTCCGAAGTGTCTTAGACTTTGATAATGCGATTGGCCATTCAAAAATTCCACTCAGCTTTATGAGAACATAAAACTTCAGTAGGTACTATACACGTAGGTACTTACGCGATTATGAAATACTAACCGACCCACGACAGACTTTGTTCTGTTCAAATTTCAATAACTAGCAATTTCAGACAACTTTCAATTAATTAAATAAATTACGAATTTTGGTAGAATGCGTATCATTCATTAGTCAAAACAGCGCTGCTATGGCGACTGAATGTTTTTAGTCTGTGATGTCAGATTTGTTGCACACCAGCGCCATCTATACCAAAATCATCCTATTTGTGTTTTAATTCAGATTTATTATCTACATAAAACATCAAATTTAATTTATATAATGATAAGACCTGATTGACTATCAGACATACAATCATCCTCACAAAAAATCGCATTGAAATATTTTAGGATCACTCAAAGTAGGTATACTATCTCGAAAGACTCAGCGCGGTTTCAATGTTTCCATTCCAAAGTAGATTTGAGAACAATTCAAGCATTTCAATCTGATATAAACTTTGAATAATTTGTTTGAAGATATTTTGATTGAAATAATTGGAAGTAAATCATTCGTTACTGAGTCCACTGCGCAACTCTAATTACGTTATTTTATTATTGTTTTAAGGCGAGTAATTAATGTGTTTGATGAATGCAGAATAGTTTTTTTCTCAATAACCGTAAAACATACAGTTTTTTTTATGATAAAGATAACTTAAGGATATAATCTAGATAAATTACAGACAGAATCACGATTGGTGAAACTTTTCTCGATAGATTTATTTACCAAAGTTGGCTCTTCAAAAACACTAGTTTCGTTTTTAATCAAAACTATGAATAGCTAAACAGTTAATTTTTATATAATTTGTTAGATAATCATACTAGCTAAACAAATTAAAGACTTTTTAAATTTGATGGTTTTCGAGATAATGCAGTTTTATCACTTTTTCCGTCTTATCCGGGTAGACTCTGCCCATACAAAATGGCAAAAATTTCACTTATCACCTTAAGTTCGTCTTGTTATTCACTTCTTAGTGTTTGTCCACACTGCCGAGCATAGCGCGGTGGCAGCGACGGGCGCGAAGTATCAAACATATGAAACGCGCCTTTGCGTCCACAGTGCTGTGATGGCGCGTTTCGCGCTAGTCTTGCAATGTGGACACACGCTTACTAGATAGTTATATCTAAAGTTATCAGGTCAACTCAGGTCAGATCTCACTTCTCTGGGCAACATTAATCTTCTACAATAAATTAATTTCTTATAATAAAGTCAGTTAGATGTCTGAGGTTTTGATTGATTACAAAAATATATATTTTTATCATACAACTAGCTGACCCGTGCCCGCTTCGCTGTGCGTAAGACATTTCTAATACCATCGTGGACTATTTTGTAGACGTTTTTAAGGTGTACAATACTGTAGTACATTATTTTGATATATCTCGTGGGGTTCAGCCAGCATTTGCAATGTAAGCGCAAAAAAATGTGTTTATTTACGACATCACATTAGAAACCTCTAAAATTATCAGTGTTTCTCTACTATATTATGCATGTATTATACATATAAACCTTCCTCCTGAATCACTCTATCTATTAAAAAAACCGCATCAAAATCCGTTGTGTAGTTTTAAAGATATAAGCAAACATACATACATACATACAGACGCGGGAAGCGGAAAGCGACTTTGTATTATATCAGTTATCTGGTTCCCATAGTGTTGTGTGTAAAGACCGCCAATATTTATTTATTATTTATTTATGCTGCTAAAAATAAGTTTCGCTAGTGAAATCGCAGGACGCAGCTAGTTTTGATCACGTAACAAAGTACCTGCTATAGGCATTTGCAAAATGAGCTCACCAACTGCCGACTTACATTTTTGTAGGGCATGGAAAAATGCCAAAACCTTTGAAAGACACTGCCATTGCATGTCGTGCATGAGGTAACAGTTGGGATCTGTGGTTTTCCCAGTCAGTTTACCCTATGGTTATGAGTATGACGCATATATTACTAGTCCAAGGGTATAGTTTTCGGTGAAAATCAGTCAGTTTACCCTATGGTTATGAGTATGACGCATATATTACTAGTCCAAGGGTATAGTTTTCGGTGAAAATACAGGCATGTTATAGATACTAGCAGTCCACCCCGGCGTCGCACGGGTGTAATAATGATATTTATGGCAATTTTTTTACACCTTGGGTTACATTATCGTAGTTTTAATAGGGATCCTTAATAGTTAGACATATGGTATTAGGACTTTTTTGTAGATATTGATGTCCTCTATAGAACTGTAGTACATTACTTTGCTCTGTTGTCAATAATTTCTGCAGAAAACGCAATATACGAATGTTTAAATTAAATAAAAATATATATAATAAATAAATAATAAATATTGGCGGACTTTACACACAGCGCCATCTAGTCCCAAACTAAGCAAAGCTTGTATTATGGGAACCAGATAACTGATAGAATACTTATATATTTTTTTTTTTTTTGTAAATACATTCTTATTATTATATTATTATATATTTATTTTATCCTGTTTTTATTATTTGTTGTAATAGCGGCAACAGAAATACATCATCTGTGAAATTTTCAACTGTCTAGCTATCACCATTCATGAAATACAGCCTGGTGACAGAGAGGCAGACAGACAGACGGACAGCGGAGTCTTAGTAATAGAGTCCCATTTTTACCCTTTGGGTACTGAACCCTAAAACGAACTAAAGATCTTCAGCTCAAGTTTTAAAGGCAGCACATGCTACACTTGATTTATAAATAAAACCTAAAGATGAAAGAACTATTAGACAGGCACATAGACCTGTACTATGCCTTATGTTGACGTAGACATGGCAGTGCTCAAATTGCTTTTTTACGAGTTAGAGCAATGGTACTGACTTGCAACTTGTCACGTATGGAAAGCTACTGTAAAATATAATATTTGGACGTGCCTCATAGACATATTCAAGGATAGATATCTGAGAGAATATCTACCGTACCTACCTATCTATTTCATTTTCATTGTAGTCGTATTGGCAACACATAAAGCATTATTATCTGTTTGTCCTTCTTCAAGTGGTAAACAAGGGAAAATTGGTATTTTTGTTTGAAATTAAAAAAAAAAACTACTTTACCATTTTAAAAACTCTTTCACACCTATCAAAAGGTACATTAGTAGCAAGTTACATTATGCTAAATATAACAATAAAAAAAAAATAGATCCTAACGAAAATTGCATTAGTGTATCCTAAAATATTAAATAAGTTTTATTTTTAAATATATTTTTAAAATCAATCTTTTATAAATTCTAGGGCTCTAGTACTCGTCAAGACAAATCCTACAAACCCAAACACGACGAGGTTATATTGTGTAGTTAGGCAGTTCCTATAGCTACATTCGAGATCCATCATCAGACCAGCTCGCTAGTACCATATTTTTATATTGTCATTGGAGATTTATAGGTATGCAAAGATTTATATCAATCAGACTATTTACTGAGGAGTTCCGTTGAACAGCTGACTCCATCATCAGATCAGCTCGCTGTCACCATATTATTGCATTGTCACCGAAGTTACATAAGTATTTTAGCTCATTCGGTTGAAGATAACTGCTTCAAAATTGAGTTGCAAGATTCCACCTTAACAAACATAGTTACATAGATACATAGTTACATACATACATACATCTTCACTACACCCGTGCTAAGCAGGAGCGAGCTGCTAGGAAAAATATACATGTCCGTCTCTACTAAACTTTAATTGAATTTCTCTCTGACCGCTAGTGCTGACATTTCGATATACATTACTCATAATCGTAAAACGAGATAAGCATGGATTTCAAATTAGAATTGCGTATTCGTGATCTACGAGTTAGTTTTATTACAGGCGACCGACGTTCTGTATCTTCAGTAGCTTGCAACCTGTCACGTATGGAATGCTATTACAACATGTAGGTAGCATACCAAATGTAATGTTTTAACGTGCCTCTGAATACCATGTTAGATAGAAGATATCTTACTTCAGGAATCTGAGAGAATATTTTTCGTTAGGATTACAGTTCAGGTGAGCTTCGAAGATTTAGAAGATAAGTAACCGATTGCACGAGTCAGCGGCATAAGCTCCTAGGAAAAGAGTAATATCGGCAGAAAGTTTAAATGATGGATTTTTCATAACGAGAGCCATGAGATACTATGATGATATTGAGAAGGTCGAAGTTGGATGGAGACGGCACATGCCCATAGTTTTCAAGCCTATTGCTTATACTACAAATATGAACTGGTTTTTCACACTAAGCATTTTAGGGTTCCGTACCGGTAAAACGGGACCCTATTACTGAGACTTCGCTGTCCGTCTGTCTGTCCGTCTGTCTGTTACAGGGCTGTATCTCGTGAACCGTGATAGTTAGACGGTTGAAATTTTCACAGATGATGTATTTTTGTTGCCGTTATAACAAAAAATACTAAAAACAGAATAAAAAAAATATTTAAGTGGGGCTCCCATACAACAATCGTGTTTTTTTGGCGTTTTTTTATAGATTATGGTACGGAAGCCTTCGTGCACGAGTCCGACTCGCACTTGGCTGATTTTATTTCTTCCCGCTGTAAGCACGTGTCCATTCAGTGCCTCTGACTACCTCTTTAGACATCTTCAAGAATCTGAGAGGAAGTACTTGGATTATAGTTGTGACCCAATTTCATATTTATTTCTTTATTTCATTTCAACATTAAAATATTACCGTAGCTATAGAATAAAATTATATCTTATTTCTAGAACGTTTCTACCAGATGCAAGCAAAATACTTTATTTTAAGCTTTGCACAGAAATGGCCACTCGCTACTTACACAGGCATTTAGGCACTCTGTTTGAAGTGAGTTTTACCAACCACTTATATATAAACGTCGCCGGTAAAATTATATTTTCTGCAACAAAATAATCTCTCCTGTCGGCTAATATTTTCTATTCAGTAGTATTTTCTCCTGAAAACAGTTGTCCTATCAAATTTCAATAATTGATTGACAGCAAAATCCCCATTTACAAAATGATCCGCCATTTATTGAATTCATTTGTTACAAAAAATTTGATAAATGAAGAACCGCTCCTACCGATTTTGTGCAAACTTCACATAAACCATCTGCTAAATAGTCCAAACAAAGCCTAAATTTGGATAGGTGAGGCATTGATTTTTATATTTATAGATAGACTCGTACATCCTATGTAGTGCTAGTGATCCAGTTTGAATGATGATTTTTCTATTGTGTACTGAATAATCTAAAGTTGGTCGCATTTAAATTGATAACGAAAGACGGAAGGACTTATAGTTCCTAATGTTGTCTCTTGACTTTTCGATTGGTCGAAGTCATTTTGAGCTTCAAGGGTACTTAGTACTTACTAAGTAAATCGTACAGAAGTAATCTTAATAAAAAAGTCGAGGTATCTCAAATTGACTCTGAATCGAGCCCACATGTGCAATGAAAGTGTAGAATATAATATCGGATAAGGTGTACGTAACACGTTTAATAATATTTTTATTACTTTTTATTCGGAACTCACTCGTACAATTGCATAACTTGCTTTCAAATATATAAAGGCATTTAAGTTGAAGCTTATTGAACATACTCATAAGTAACTGCCATTTATTTTATACTAGCCGACCCGTGACAGACGTTGTCCTGTCAAATTTCAATAATCGAATAGAAAAGACTGAATGTTTTTTTTAGTCTGTGTTGTCAGATTTGTTGCACACCAGCGCCATCTATACTAAAATCATCCCTTTTGCGTTTTATTATCATTTTGGGGATGTTTTTCATATTTTAAAGATGTCTATTATTTATTAGGGCATTATATCTACATCTACAGTAAATTTCAACTTAACCCTTTTTGTCGTTTAGGCCTGATTGAGGAACAATACATACAAACTCACAAACTTTCACATTTATAATATTAAAATTAGTATACTAGTATGAAAGATTTTTTATGAAATGCCATAGTGTGGCATTTCTAAGGAATATAACTTCGTTCAAATGTTCGCCGAGTTTTTGCTTCGTCGCACATATTTTGTCTGTTATCTGATGACTTGGTTGATACCATTTGTTTGTTATGAATTGCATAGTTCAGTAAAAGATTGGTATAAAATCCAAAGTGCACTACTTACTGATACTTTCGTTCTGACGCAAGCTAAGATTTTGATCAATCGATTAATACTGCCCGTACTACTCGAAGCTACTCGTTATCTAAACTAATATTATAAAGAGGAAACATTTGTATTGTTGTATGTTTGTAACGAATAAACTCAAAAACTAGCGGACCGTTTTCAAAAATTCTTTTATCATTAGAATGCTACGTTATCTCTGAGTAACATAGAGTATATTTATTACTAGAATAAAATTGGGATCCTTACTTATACTTCAATAAAAAAATAGCCATAAAATCATTATTACACCCGTGCAACGCCAGGGCGGACTGCTAGTATTGCTAGTATATTTAATGCATATTTCCCCTTGTATGTTTTTCCGCTTTTTAAGGTTCCGTACCAAAAGGGTAAAAACGGGGCCCTATTACTAAGACTTTGCTGTCCGTGTGTCTGTCCGGCTGTCCGTCTGTCCGTCTGTCCGTCTGTCTGTCACAGGGCTGTATAGGCTCTAGCTATCACAGCTGTAGATATATGATGTGATAGCTAGAGTAAAAAATTTCACAGATGATTTATTTCCGTTGCCGCTATAACATGAAATACTAAAAATAGAATAAAATAAATATTTAAGTGGGGCTCCCATATAACAAACGTTTTTTTGCCGTTTTTTTCTCTATAATGGTACGGAACCCGTCGTTCGCGAGTCCGACTCGCACTTGGCCGCTTTTTTATAGGCGGCCTCCCGATTTAACAGACGTTGTGTGATTTAGTAGGGACGCACTGCTACGTTTGCTACTGTGCCACCACAGACAATGCTCTTCCCAAAATTGTGTGCCGGTACGACGTGCGTGCTCGTGCGTGATAGTCCGTGAAATCACGCACCGTGGAAGCCATCTCAAGAAAGCCTGGCCTTAATTTATATTTACTTATCACTGGGTGGCACCTGTACCTACTTCCGCAGAGTTCTCCGTCCCTCGTAAAGTGAAGGACGCGTCGAAATTTCACACACCCAATATATTATTCAAATCCCTTTACTTACGGAGAATTTACTTCTTACTTTGTTCCTAAGGAAGGTGCGTTTATGCGTTGTAAAGTGTTGATTACACTGGATGTTTTGAATTTTCTCTAAAATGTTAAGTTTTGATAGCGTGGTGCGAGTTCCGTCGTTTTAGTTCACAACGATATATCATAATAAATCATCGATCAGAATCTGAATTGTGTTTGTTGTGGCTTACTCGTATTTTAACATTGCTTAGCACTCACAAAATAATGTACTCGTACAATACCTAGTTTCACAAAATCGGTTATTATGTATGAGCATTTTAAAATATGTTATTCTGACCTGATTTCAATAAAAAAGTTTTAATCGTATTATGCGCTTTCGAAGGTTTTAAAATTTGTAATTTTAGTAGATATCTTGACTGGCCTCACAGCTTAGTTGGTAGTAACTCGGCCTTTTACGCTGTAGGTTGTGGGTTCGATTCCCACCCGGAGCAAACATTTGTGTGAAGAACATACTATAGATGTTTGTTCTGTGTCTGGGTGTTACTATGTATAATAATTATGAATTTGCAAAAAGAAAAGGTATATAAGTATTCTATCAGTTATCTGGTTCCCATAGTACAAGCATCGCTTAGTTTAGGGCTATGTGGAGTTGTGTGTAAAAAAAACTAAATGTGAAAATAATCGTAGGTTTTTATTACAAGCTCGCCTTCGCACAGGTGTACTAATGAAGATAATAGGCACTTAGGTAACATTACTGCAATTTTCGCTGTATTTTTTTTAATTACCTATATGATACTCGTTACTAGCGGCGATGGGCTTGCAACCTGTCACGTATGGAATGCTAACTACAGCAAAATGTGGGCATGTGCCAAATATAATGTTCGGACGTGCCTCTGACTACCCCCACAAGACATCTTCAAAGGATCTAAGCGCCTGGAGATCTAAGAGGATGTCTACCGTACTTGGGGAATACAGTCGTGATCCTATTTATTTTTGATACTCGTTGAACACGTAGCTTCTGATGAAGTAATTTTCGAAATTGGCTTAGCAGTTTTTTAGTTTATCAGTGGATGTAATGCCAAAATAAAATAAAATACCTCCATAATAGTAGTGTAGATTGTTCAAATGCTATTTGTAATTTTTGCTCGTCTTAAAGCTATCTAAATGAGCATATAACTTTATATAACATTGTGTAAACCACTCTAAACTAAGATCGGTTACAATATCAAAGCGGAACCACTAAACTAGGAACACAAAGCAATTTAGTAAAGTTTGGTTAGCTAAACTGATTTATTAAGGGTATCCAACGCTGATGTTACTATGAATAATTTTAGAATTAATTATACCTACTTTAGCTTAAGTGAAATGTTCGAATAATATCAATACTTTTGAAACAGTACATCGAAATCACCAATTGTCAATCATTCACAAAATGACAAAATTTTACTGAATTTTATGCTCCATTTTTGCGAGTAAGCAATAGAAGTACTATTACTTACTTAATTTTCTATTATTTATTGTATTTAGTAAAACACATCATCCTAATAATATTATAAATGTGAAAGTTTGTGAGTTTGTATGTATGTTTGTTCCTCAATCAGGCCTCAACGACAAAACGGATTAAGTTGAAATTTGCTGTAGATGTAGATATAATGCTAGAATAAAACATAGTCTTCTTTAAAATATGAAAAACATCCCCAAAATGATAATAAAATGCAAAAGGGATGATTTTGGTATAGATGGCGCTGGTGACATTCAGTCTTTTCTATTCGATTATTGAAATTTGACAGAACAACGTCTGCCACGGGTCGGCTATTTAAAATATAAAGTACATACTATTCAAAAATTTGCATAACCCTAGTAATTTCTTACAGAAAACCTTTGGCGAATTTTCTAAAACGAGGTGGCACTCCAGCGCATAAGCTTAATATACTTTAAACCTACTCGAGCAGTCTGCACCAAATTTTAAGTTCAAGTTAATTTCCCTAAGACACACTTAGCGATTTAATCGAAGTGAAATCCCTGTCCTCCGAGTGCAGACAGTGAATAAGCTAGCTGGTTAATTTAATACTAACCGAAACTTGGTTTGCAAAGTCCGTCAGACGTGCCTGAAGCGAGATAAAATGTCTCAAACTAATAATGGTTTCAGCCAGCGAAGCAGGGCAATCGAACAGTTAGAGCTTTGCAAATTCAAATAACTTTTAGTGAATGCTCCTTTCTCAAAGGAATCGGTGGTAAAGGTGTCGTGATTGGCGTTCAGACCAGCAAAAATCTATCTAATCTGTTCAACTGTTTATAGATCGGGGTTTTTTAAATAACTAATTTGATGTAATTCGTATATAAATCGATCACTGCTTAAGAGATAACAGAGCCCTGACCTAAAATGATTGCCTTTTGGCGTTTCCAGCAGACCTACTATTTACATTCATTCCCATAACTTATCTCTACATAGAGATGAGTAGATCTATAGGAGTAGAGGTAGGCCTAAAATAGATGGATGAACTGCGTGAAAGAGGACATGAGTAAAAACCGGCCAAGTGCGAGTCGGACTCGCGCATGAAGGGTTCCGTACCATTATCTATAAAAACCGGCAAAAAAACACGTTTGTAGTATGGGAGCCACCCTTAAATATTTATTTTATTCTGTTTTTAGTATTTGTTGTTATAGCAGCAACAGAAATACATATTCTGTGAAAATTTCAACTGTCTAGCTATTACTGTTCATGAGATACAACCCTGTGACAGACAGACGGACAGACAGACAGACAGGCAGACGGACAGCGAAGTCTCAGTAATAGGGTCCCGTTTTTACCCTTGGGTACGGAACCCTAAAAATGATGTGAAAACTGCTATAACGAGCGATAGGGCAATATTTAGAAAAGAAACATGGTGGGAGTTAACTTAATTAAGTGGGATAAGGACAGGCGGATGATGATGAGGTAGAGATGAGTAATACCTGTAAAATCGAGTACCAGGTAATCAAAACCAGGTAATTAAATACTTTCATATTTATACACGAGTATTTAAGGATCATGCAAAAAAAATACGCGCACGTGTTTCGAGAAAACCATACCAAACTAAGTTACGAGGAATTACGTACGTATCAGTTGAGTGGGTGGTGCCGAGAAACTGCCTAATAAAATATATTTAACCCTCAAAGCGTTGAGCGTACCTACTTAAATAAATAATTAAATATTGGTGGACCTTTCACACAACACCAGCTAGCACCAAACTAGCTAAAGCTTGTACCATAATTGATAGAACACTTACATACTTTTTTTTTATAAATACTTATTACCTATATATTAACGCCCAAACACAGAACAAACACTCAGACACAGAATCATCTATGTTAATCACACAAATGTTTGCACTGGGTGAAAATCAAACCAACAATTTACAGTACAGAAGGCAGAGCTACTACCAACCTAGGTGTGGTGCCTGGTCGCGTAAATAAACCATCCCTATTTTCTAGTAGAATTGTTTTCGATATTTGACAAAGGAGTATAAACCACGACCAAGGTAAAGTTTCTCTAGCTTTGTAGCTATTGCTAATGGAAGTTTCGAACTTCTCGAACAACCATAAAATCAACGGAATTTAGCAAATACAAGGAACAATTTCCACCGTCAACAAATTGCTGGAAACAGTAGCCTGAGGTTAGGATGACTTTAATATTATTTGAGAGCAGTGTACCTAGGCCCTCGCGAAGTCGTTCACCTGAAGTTATTATCAAACAGACTACAACCCCTGCTACATCCCTAAGAGTTGATATTGTTTTCCAAACTATCGTGATTAGTAGACCTATCTATACATTTCTACACGGGTCTTTATTAGGGTTCCGTACCCAAGGGGTAAAAACGGCACCCTATTACTAAGACTTCGCTGTCCGTCTGTCTATCACAAGGCTGTATCTCATGAACCGTGATAGCTAGACAGTTGAAATTTTCGTAGATTATGTATTTCTGTCGCCGCTATAACAAAAAAACTTGAGAGGTGTCAAGGGACACCCGGATGGAACGAAGTTCTCACAAAATAACGTGGGACAAGGGAAGGGGAATCAACTTTGACTTCGACTTCGACTTCAACTTCGACTTCGACCTCGACCTCGACCTCGACCTCGACCTCGACCTCGACCTCGACCTCGACCTCGACCTCGACCTCGACCTCGACCTCGACCTCGACCTCGACCTCGACCTCGACCTCGACCTCCACCTCGACCTCGACCTCGACCTCGACCTCGACCTCGACCTCGACCTCGACCTCGACCTCGACCTCGACCTCGACCTCGACCTCGACCTGCACCTCGACCTCGACCTCGACCTCGACCTCCACCTCGACCTCCACCTCCATCTCGACCTCCACTTCCACCTCGACCTCGACCTCGATATATATATTAATAGATATACTATAGCAAAAAAGTGTCGTGACAACTTTTCGTGACAACTTTTCGTAAGATTTTTTTCCGTCTAGCCCCCTTTTACAACGCGCGATAAGGAACTTCGTTCCAATACTAAAAACAGAATAAAATAAATATTTAAGTGGGGCTCCCATTCAACAAACGTGTTTTTTGCCATTTTCTTTAGATAATGGTACGGAGCCATCCAGCGCGAGTACGACTCACACTTGGCCGGTTTTTTGGGTCTGCCCTCGACAATGGCTATTGTAACATAGTCAAAACGATGGGAAAAAAAAAAAAAAAATAGGATCACGACTGTAATACCTCACAGCTCAATTGGTAGTAACTCTGCCTTCTGCGCTGTAGGTTGTGGGTTCGATCCCCCCCCAGGGCAAATATTTGTGTGATGAACATAGATGTTTGTTCTGTGTCTGGGTGTTAATATGTATATTGTATAATAAGTATGTATTTTCAAAAAAAAAAGTATCTAAGTATTCTATTCTATCAGTTATCTGGTTCCCATAGTACAAGCTTTGCTTAGTTTGTGGCTAGATAGCGCTGTGTGAATTGTCCACCAATATTTATTTATTTATTAATATTTAAATAAATTAAAAGTGATATAAGGTTGAAGAAATTACGTGATAAAGACACGTGTAAAAATCTATAGTTATGATTTCCGGGAAGTTTCAAACCATCGTATTCAAGAACGACACTATGAGAATACGCACCCACAGTGGACGAAATCTTTTTTCATAAACATCACTTTATGTGTTGAGTGGCACTATGGCGCACGCTACCGTGTGTCTTTAGAGTTCAACTTTGGATAGAGGCACACGACAATGTGCTTCTAGTCACACTGTGCAGTGTCGCACAACACATAAAGTGATTTTTATGAAAAACGATTTCGTCCACTGTGGGTGCGTGTTCTCATAGTGTCGTTCTTGAATACGAGGGTAAGACTAGACTGGTTAAGGCTAATAGATCAGTCAGACAGTAAAGTAAGAGTTTTATATATTTACTAGCAGTCCGCCCCAGCATCGCACGGGTGTAATAATGATTTTATGGGTAATTTTTTTACACCTTGTTTTACATTATCGAACTGAAAATATTCTATAGCCTTTGTTCATCAGGGGTAATGTAGGGATCTAATGGTGAAAGAATTTTTCAAATCAGTCCAGTAGTTTCGGAGCCTATTCGATGCAAACAAACAAATCTTTCCTCATTATAATATTAGTATAGATATGTTGCAATAGAAGTAAGAAAGTTACAAATAAATAAAACGATTTATCATTGATCGCAATAAATTTACTTTAATACATATCTTTCGCAATATACGAAGTAATATTCGTTGTGCACAACGACTCCAGATTCTTATGTGGTTTGTTTCATGTAGAGCGTATTATGTATGTAACTTTTGACCTCTCTCAGTAACCTTTCAAGGTCATGGACGGCGATGTAAAGGATGTCCCAATAGTAAGCGATAAGAACCGATATCAATGTATTACTGCGCAATTAAAAAAATAAAAATAAAATAAATAGGATCACGACTGTAATCCCCAAGTACGATAGACATCCTCTCAGACCTTCAGACGCTTAGATCCTTTGAAGATGTCTAGTGGGGTAGTCAGAGGCACGTCCAAACATTATATTTGGCACATGCCCACATTTTGCAGTAGTTAGTATTTACAACATAAAGTGAAATTTAAGGATGTGTGTAAAAATTTGTGAAAATGTAGTCATCGCATTAGCATTAGACAGACACAACCTTATGTGAAATAACTTTCATAATTTTGAAATAGTTCGGTAACGCTGATATCAAAAACACCAGTTTTTTTGTGTAAAATCAAATTGATCAATAATCGCGAAGGAACCAAATATATAATAGCGTCATTAGTGCCATTTTAGTCGAACAAAAGCTTTTAATAAAAAATATTTCGGTTCAGAAATAATAAAGTTTCTTATGAAGCGAAGGTCATAAAGCTGCGACCATAATTTAGCTGTCACCATGATTTATGAGTATAACCGTGCATCAAACTATACAGGATGTTTTAAGACCACAGGCGAAAACTAAAATATGTTAGAACCATGCATTTCGATCGATTATTTATTTAATATAATTTACTTAGCTAGTATGATTATCTAACGAATTATATAAAAATGAACTGCTTAGCTATTCATAGTTTTGATTAAAAATGAAACTAGTGTATTTGAAGAGCCAACTTTGGAAAATAAAACTTTCGAGAAAAGTTTCACCAATCGTGTTTCTGTCTGTAATTTATCTAGATTATATCCTTAAGCTATCTTTGTCCTAAAAAACAAAACTGTACGTTTTGCGGTTATTGAGAAAAAACGATTCTGCATTCATCAAAAACATTAATTACTCGTCTTAATAAGGGCACTTTTCTTAAATTAGGTTGCCCATATGAAAATAGTAATTTTTCACTTGGGATTCAGTTAGTTAGCTGTCATTATGTAACATTGCCATTATTATACGATTTCTGAAAAAAACATTTTTCGCTTTTCGTATCGATACAAAAACAGACACAAGTTGAACATCTTTCAGGATCAAGCAATTTTGTTTTTATAAGCTTTTATTTAACTTGCAATGTATTTATGTAACTATGTAACTATGTTTGTCGGGTGGAATCTTGCAACTCAATTTTGAAGTTGTTATCCTCAATCGATTGAGCTGAAATTTTGCATTAACATTTAGTTCTGGTGACAATACAATAATAAAGTGATAGCGAGCTGATCTGATGATGGAGTCAGGAGCTTTTCGACAGTCACTCACCACGGAACTCCTTGGGAAATACTTCGATTGAGTAAAATTTTAACGGATAAGACCGAAAAAGTGATGAAACCGCATTATCTTGAAAACCATCAATCTTAAAAGGAAACTGTCTTTCATTTTTGTAGCTAGTAAGATTATCTAATGAATGATATAAAAATGAACTGTTTAGCTATACATATTTTTGAGTAAAAGTGTTTTGGAAGAGGAAAATAAATTGATCGAGAAAAGTTTCACCAATCATGTTTCTTATAGTTTATCTAGATTAAATCCTTAAGTTATCTTTGTCATAAAAAACAAAACTGTATGTTTTGCGGTTATAAAGAAAAAACAACTCTGCATTCATCAAATTCAAAAAAAAAAAATATTACTCGTCTTAAGCACGAATGCGTGTATGAATTTTTGAATAGATAATCCATTGATGCACGGCCAGAACTCTTAACCTTCACCTTTCACTCAGCCAACACGGCTTTTAAATGCATGGCATAATATTTCAATCATACATATAAAATATACAGATGTACTAGTACCTACTCAAATAAATAAATCTATATAAAATTCTCGTGTCACAATGCTAGTTACCTTACTCCTCCGAAACGGCTTTACCGATTTCTACCAAATTTTATACGCATATTCAGTAGGTCTGAGAATCGGCTACTATCTATTTTTCATACCCCTAAGTGATAAGGATGGCGTAAAGATCGGGAAAAACGGAAAGTGCTTTTTTCTGTGGGATTATTGACATTTGACAGGACAACTTCTGTCGGGACAGCTAGTAAATCTATATAAAATTCTCACGTCACAGTGTTTGTAACCTAACAGCTTGACCGATTTTTATGAAATTTCTTGTGTATATTTGGTAGGTATGGGAATAGGTCGTTAGGGTATTTTTTATATCCCTTAGTGATAAAGGTGGCAAAGAGTTTGGGAAAACTGAAAGTGCTTTTTTCTATGGGATTATTGAAATTTGACAGGACAACGTCTGTCGGGACAGCTAGTAAATAAATTGGCAGACTTCACACAGCGCCATCTAACCCTAAATTAAGCAAAGCTACTATGGGGACCAGATAACTGGTAGAATTCTTATATACTTTTTTTTGTTAATACATACTTATTATCAGACACAGAATAAACATTTATCTTACAATCTTGCCTGGCCTTACAGCTCAGTTGGTAGTAATTCTGCCTTCTGCGCTGTAGGTTGTGGGTTCAATCCCCACCCAGGGCAAATATTTGTGTGATTAACATAAATGTTTGTTCTGTGTCTGGGTGTTAATATCACTACATATAGTATAAAGCAAAGTCGCTTCCCGCTTCCCGCGTCTGTATGTATGCTTATATCTTTAAAACTACACAACGGATTTTGATGCGGTTTTTTTTAATAGAGAGTGATTCAGGAGGAAGGTTTATATGTGTTAAACCCGTGCGAAGCCGGGGCGGGTCGCTAGTGTATAATATTTAAGTATTTATAAAAAAAAACGTATATAAGTATTCTATCAGTTATCTAGTTCCCATAGTACAAGATTTGCTTAGTTTGGGTCTAGATGGCGCTGTGTGTAAAGTCCGCCAATATTTATCACTACATAGTAAAAAGCAAAGTCGCTTTCCGCTTCCCGCGTCTGTATGTCTGTATGTATGTTTGCTTATATCTTTAAAACTACACAACGGATTTTGATGCGGTTTTTTTTAATAGATAGAGTGATTCAGGAGGAAGGTTTATATGTATTAAACCCGTGCGAAGTCGGGGCGGGTCGCTAGTTATTATACAAATGCAAAAACTCGAGGCACGTATGAAGTAAATAATCTTTGAAAGTTACAGATTACTTAGGAATGCTACCAAATCAAGTTAGCTCGGTCACAGAGATGAGTATTACGTAAGTATTGGGTTCCACTCTACTAGTACATTAAGTATTTTACTAGCAGACCCGCGACAGACGTTTTCCTGTCCAAATTTCAATAATCGCATTGTAACGCACGTTGCTATGACGACTGATTTCAGATTTTTTGCACACCAGCGCCATCTCTATACCCAAAATCATTCCTAAGCTTTATTTTATCATTTTGAGGATGTTTTTCGTATAATACCTCTATGTTTTATTCTGGAATTATATCTACATCTACAGCAAGTTTCAACCTAATCCGTTTTGTCGTTTAGACCTGATTGAGGCACAAACATACAAACAAACTCACAAACTTTCGCATTTATAATATTAGTAATGGGATTTTATTATTTGTGCCATATAAAATAGCCAGCAATTCAGTCAGTGAAATGTTATATAACAATTTTATTAAGTAATTAAGTTTATGTATTTGACGTTAACGTAAAATACGCGTTATAGTTTTTTTAGGGTTCTGTACCCAAAGAGCAAAAACGGGACCCTATTACTAAGACTCCGCTGTTCGTCTGTCTGTCTGTCACCAGGCTGTGATAGCTAGACAGTTGTTATTTTCACAGATGATGTATTTCTGTTGCCGCTATAACAACAAATACTAAAAACAGAATATCACTACATAGTATAAAGCAAAGTCGCTTTCCGCTTCTGTATGTATGTATGTTTGCTTATATCTTTAAAACTACACAACGGATTTTGATGCGGTTTTTTTTAATAGATAGAGTGATTCAGGAGGAAGGTTTATATGTATAATAACATATGCTACCCGTGCGAAGCCGGGTCGGGTCGCTAGTTTATTTATATAAGTTTAAGATTACCTAAGGTTTTAGATATTACTTCACATCAAATTTAACTTCAATATTATTGTCTTTTTTTCGTTTATTTAAGTCATCCTGTAGCCTGTAGCCACCCACCATTCATGTGGTGGGTGGCTTATTGAAATCATCGGTCATTATGACATTATTATGAAAACGTTTGTCAGAAATATATATAAATCACTACATAGTATAAAGCAGTCGCTTCCCGCTTCCCGCGTCTGTATGTATGCTTATATCTTTAAAACTATACAACGGATTTTATTGCGGTTTTTTTTAATAGATAGAGTGATTCAGGAGGAAGGTTTATATGTATTAAACCCGTGCAAAGCCGGGGCGGGTCGCTAGTAAATAATAAATAAATAATGGTGAAAGTTTCACACAGCGCCATCTATCACCAAACTAGGCAAAACTTGTACTATGGGAACAATATAACAGATTTACGTCTTATACATATACTTAGGCGATGGGCTTGCAACCTGTCACGTATGGAATGCTAACTACTGCAAAATATAATGTTTGGACGTACCTCTGACTACCCCCACTAGACTAAGCGCCTGGAGATCTGAGAGGATGTCTACCGTACTTGGAAATTACAGTTGTGATCCTATTTATTTATTTCTTATACTTATTTTGTAATTACGTGCGATATGATACGATATATACATCTATATATGTTCATCACACAATTATTTGTCCTGGGTGGGGACCGAACCTACAACCTACAGTGCAGAAGTCACTGGCCTGAGCACGAACAACTATCGTATCGACCACGTATCGTCAAAATGTCAAAACTGACACTTTTTGTTTAAGAGGCTCCCAGTCGCTGATTGCTCTTTTTCGAAACGAAAAAAGAAATACTTCTGAACAAGCCACATCTCCTATTTTAATTTCCTACCTAGATTTCTATTAAGCTGAAAACATAATAGCAGAAACTTTTCACGATAAAGATATTATTTCAAAATGATACGTTTTAGAATTTATGATCGAAATATTTTATATACCTACTATTAAAATCAACTTGTGATTTATTGTTAAAGATAGGTAATATGTAGATCTAGATTTCTATTAGACTAGATTTTTGATAAGTAATTATACATAATTTATATCATTAATTTATTCGAAAAGCTAAGGCGGACCACGCGCCGACGTGTGTTTGTCGTCATTGCAGCGGTCGGTAGGATTATTTATCGAAGTGATTAAAGATGGGTACATCTTTATTCACATATACTATACATTATAAAATAGGAGATGTGGCTTGTTCACAAGTATTTATTTTTTCGTTTCGAACAAAAACAATCGTCGACTGGGAGCGCCTTAAGTAAAAGTGTGAATTTTGGTATTTGAACGATACCATGTCGATACGATAGTGGTTCAGGCTATCCCAGAGCTGCTAACAACTTAGCTGTGAAGCCATTCAGGTTAACCAAACAACTGATCGGTTGGGCTGAATTACACCAACAGCAATTTAGCTTAACCGAGTAGATCAAGGTACTTTATATAACTAGTGATACAAACTTTGTTGATACGCTCTGCTTGCTCTTGGTCAAGGCTTATTCTAATGGCCTCACATCACATTCACAGCTAAGTTTGTACAACTGCCTTATGCGCTGTATTTTGTGGCATTGATTCCCACCCAAGACAGATATTTTTTTTAAAAGTGACGTCACGAACTTGGGTCCTAGGTTTTGTGACGTCACATTTGAAATACCACCCCTTGTCACACAATGTCACAGTTCGTTGGTTTCTTTTTTTATGATTTGGCACTAAAAGACATATTAACCCTTAATTTTCACCCTTTCAAGATGCCAATTGAATATCATCATTGTTGTACGATAAATCCAGTGTAAAGTTCGGGAAAAACTGAAAGTGCTTTTTTCTGTGGGATTATTGATGACTAGCAGTCCGCCCCAGCGTCGCGCGGGGATAATAATGATTTTATTGCTATTTTTTTTACACCTTGGGTTACATTATCGAAGTTTGAATAGGGATCCCTAATAGTTAGACATATGGTATGACGGACTTTTTTGTAGATATTAATGTCCGCTATAAAACTGTAGTACATCACTTTGCTCTATTGTCAATAATTTCTGCAGCAATCGCAATATAAGGATATGATTTTTTTTTCACACGTACATTATCGAAGTTTTCATACGGATCCCTAACGTTTTTGACAATAATCTATAGCCTATGTTCATCAAGGATAATGTAGGATTCTAATGGTAAATGAATTTTTGAAATCGGTCCAGTAGTTTCGGAGCCTATTCGATGCAAACAAACGAACAAACAATCAAATCTTTCCTTTTTATAATATTATTAGTATAGATATAGATATAGATATAGACAAGACCGCTAGTCTATATATACAAAACTCTTAAGTTAATAACGGACTGATCTATCAACGCTCATCCTAAACATGCGAATATACATTCTTTCGAACAGAAAAATTCACGATGCACGGCCGGGATTCGAACCCATGACCTTTAGATTGAAAGTCGGGGTACCTCCCACTCGGCCAACACGGCTTTTTGTAAGTAATTAATATACCTGTAGTATTACTCATAGCTGTACCACGAGGGTTTTGCGGGCAGAGTTCTAGATAGTGAAAGTGGACTAAAAACTTGTTTGTAATTTTTGGTTCGCAAACGGATAATTGTCCTAAATATGTACCTGCAATAAAATTGTAATGACTTTGTAACAGACGTGGATGATGTTTAGAAAAAAATACTGGATAGGCATTTATGTTTAGAATTCGTGGCACAATTACATAATAATTAAAAATAATTAATAGGATCACGACTGTAATCCATAAGTACGGTGAACATCCTCTCAGATCTCCAGGCGCTCAGATCCTTGAAGATGTCTAAAGGGGTTAGCCAGAGGCACGTCCAAAACTACATTTGGCACATGCCCACATTTTGCAGTAATTTCCTCACGATGTTTCCGTCACTGTTATAAGCACGTGTTAATGCGCATATAATTTCTTTCGGACAGAAAAGTCCATTGATGCAAGGCCGGGATTCGAACCCACGACCTTCGGATTGAAAATCGAGGTATCTCCCACTCGGCCAAAACGGCTATTTTTAAATTAAAAATATTACTAAACTATATTCTACCTCAATCCGATGAGGATCTCTAGCGTACATAGGGATCGTCTGGGATTTGAGAGGATGTCTATCGTAGGTACTTGGGAATTACGGTCGAGGTCCAATTTCAATCTAAAAACTCGTTTAAAGAACTCCTGCGTTACTCAATAACTGATCTATCGACGCACACCCTATACCACTGGTTCTAGAAACTTTAAATTTGAGAATCAAAAAGACTTCAAAAAGAATACACCTTTTCTTTTTGGTGAAGGAATTCCGAAATTAAACCTCTAATAAAAGTTTGTTTAAATAACTTCAAGTCGCGAAGGTTTCTACTAGTTCATGATAAATTTATGATGACATAATTTATTTTTTCAGATTCTGTCGATTTATGCTACCATTTTGACATATTTTTTTTATTTCTATTTAGTAATTTAAGTGCAATTGATTTCAAAATCTATGCTAAGCATCAGAAATGAGACTACGAGTACAATAGATATTTCGATTTGAACGTGCTCAAGCAGTCACCTTCGCTCTCCTTAAGGCCAAAGATTGGCTGAAGATTTGATTAGGTATTAGTAAATGTACATTCTACATCGAGCCTTAGGCGATTGTCTTTTTCTAAAGCTAGATTCTTATATTGACAGCCTGGTACTGTACAATACCCAATCATAAACTTCAGCCAATGGTTGGCCTTCAGTAGAGCGCTGGTTAGAGTGTTTACATACGTTCATATCTTTAAAGAAATATTGTATGTCTATAAAGGTATATATTTTATATCATATAAATAAACGAAGTAATATAGAACTCAAAAACAACTAATGTTTGTAAGGTAGGTGCTATTTACGAGTCTATAAAAATACTAATAATATTACAAATGCGAAAGTTTGCAAAAAATCTGATATCAGTCGTCATAGCAACTATGCGATTATAGAAATTTGGTCTTTACAACGTTTGTCGCGGGTCTGCTAGTATAACATTATTATTATAAAAATTTTTGTTTTTAATTTTTTACACAACACATAACGTCGTATCGTGTTAACACTTTTACTTTGTTTGTGTAACATATGAAGTCGAAACGCTGGGAAAACTAATTAAAGATGATAAATACCCGTGTAAAACTCTAGGTGTAAGTGAACACTTTAAGCTCCGCTATAAAAAATAATATATGCTATTACAGGTACGAACTATTTATCATACAAGGTTTAAGATCGTATAACTTAAGAGTTCTAGGAGTAAACACATGTTTAAACAAAGACGCGACGGGTAAGAGCCCCGAATAGGAGAACACATAAATTATCACCTGCTACATTGAATGGTGAGACACGATTCTCTATGGTTATCAAAGTGACAGGCGCTAAGTGGCGCTTACCGTGACTTCACACAATAATTACGTTTTAAAAAGTAAAACAAACCGAGTTAAACGAAATTTTGTTGTGTAACTACGACATTCTTACAAATATCTATAAATAAATAATTCAAAAAAATGTTTCGCCTAATCGATATGTCGAGAGAATCTTCTCATATTTTTTTAAGTATTATGAAGGAACTATTTGTACTATTAGATACTACATAAACAAATATGAAATGGAGCAGCTAAAGTCTATATTCTGCACAATACTTAGAAGAAAACCAGGTAAAGAGATATGCGTGGTCTCTTTTCTTTTTATTTTTATTCGTCGGTTGTAAAGTCAACCTCACCACCCACCATGACTGCTGTCTTGCGAACACTAAAAGTGTTCGTCCACACTGCCGAGCCTAGCGCGGTGGCGACGACGCGACAGGTGTGAATTATCAAACATATGGAACGCTCCTTTGCGATCATACTGCCAGTGATGGCGTGATTCATCGCCCGTCGCCGTCACCGCGCTAAGCTCGCAGTGTGGACACACGCTTAGGCCTCTGCTATATAATACCCATTATTAGGATGAGCATATAAATACACGTTGCCATAAAACGCATTATTAATCCATTACGTGTTTATTCTTCTACATAACCCTGCCTTAGTTGATTACCATTTAGTAACTCAACGTGTACTCGTATACCTACATTAGAGTTGGGTCGTACTCGTGTTTTCGAGTACCAGGTTCTGACAAATACCACCTTAAATAAATAACAAATTGATAAACCAGGTTTTCAATACTTTATAGTATTCCCAATTTGAAGATAAAGCCAGGACCCTCCCCCCAAAAAAAAACTATAAGTCAAAAATACTTTGAAGTATAATAAATACTTTCAAGTATACAAATACGCGTCAAAACCGTGACGTCATACATGGTACCTATTTTTTTACGCCTAAACCTGGTTTTGGAACCTGGTCGAGTATACGCACCACCTCTAACCTACATGTATTTATTTATATGATTGCCGGCTGAGTGAACGTAGGCCGTTATACCGGGCTTCAGTCCGGCCCGACGGATATCTTGATAAATTGCTCACCGCACCGACCCATGTCGTTCCACTTATTTGTTCTAATGAAAGTAAACTCGTTCAACATGCGCTTGCGATTGTTTAAGATTACATAAAATTATAGCCGTATTGGCCGTGTGAGCTACCTCTACTTTCAATCCAAAGGTCTTCAATCAATGTATTTTTGCGCATTAACACGTACTCAAACATCGTGAAGAAACCAGTTAGTGTTTATTGCGGCGATGGGCTTGCAACCAGGCACGTATGGAATGCTATTTACTGCAAAATGTTGGCACGTGCCAAATGTAATGTTTGATTACCCTCTTTAGATATCTTCAAAATAGAGCGCTTGGTAATTTGAGTGTTTATCTACTGTAGTTGTGCTATTTTACGAAAGCGAGTTGATCTTAATTGTGATGTGTGAAGATGCCATTGCTTCTGTATGCATAAGCTCGGAAGTGTTCAGCATCTGCCACGCACACAAAAGCGCACGTCTTCGCGAGATAAAACTTTACTTAGGGATGACAATTGTGTTTTTTTTCTGGTTTTATTGGCTGGTAGAGAAATGTAGCGTTAGGATTTTTCATTATCCGCCAACTTTTCGTTCACTAAACTCTCGGGTAGAGTTACGCCCACATAGGCAAGTTCCTGCTTTGAGCTTTTGAATTAACAATTCCCGAGTTGAAAACTTCAAATGTCTACTTAAGTTGTTCTTTTAAAATGCGCATAGTTAATGTGCTAAAGGTCGTTAGAAAAAAATACGTGCGGTTTGATGAAAACGGTGAAGGAAAACATCGTAAGAAAACCCACAGCTTATTCATTTCTGCACGTATTTACCAAGTCGTTCCCGGGGATAAGGCTGACGGCGTTCCGTAAGTAATCACCTGACGCCGTATAAATCATCTAAAAGAGATATAAAAAGAGCCTTACTTTTACTATCTACTGTAGGACAAACTACGCGGAAGATGGATTGTTGATGTTCGGGAATATGGCGTAGTCCTATGATTTTTACTAGATAACGCTGGCTTATTTATTTAATACGACCATCCAGTCTCGACTTCGCACGGGTGTACTGATATATATTATAGGCAAATTTTTGTAAACATCATTGCAATTTTCGAGAGGTTCTCTAGTTTTTTTTGCTAAATAAATTTATGTTACTCGCATATAATGTAGCTTTTGATATGTGAACGAATTTAAAAAATTGGTCTTTTAGTTTTTTAGTTATCCATTACAAATATAAATACAAATTTTACCTCTATATAACAGTAATTTAGATGTAGATATAAAATAGTATAAATACCCGTATAAAAATTAATGTTTAACTTTGACGACAGTGGCCTGAGCACGAATCATTATCGTATCGACAACGTATCGTCCAAATGCTATGCTAACCCCCAGAATTTCCGCTAATGTCGATCTACGAAACTAAAATAAAAGAAGAACAGATTTCTAAGCCGTTACCACATGGAATAGCAGATAGTACTGTTACCGCATCGGGTAATTACAATGCAAGTCGCGTACACTCTTGCAGTTGCCTCAAAGAGAGGATTTAGACCATCTACCCATAAAGTGAGATAATGTAAATTTGTATGCAGTATTGCATATGTTAAGGCAACATATAACGCCGAGGTGTGAACGTGTCTAGATAGATAGTTAATTCACTTGATTCTTCCATAGAAAACTGGTGTAGATACTTTATAAGAGTGTCTAAACAGATTATCTGCGCAGATGCACTTACGAAAGCAGAGCAAAACTGGAAATTCTCAAACAGACAGTGTTGCAATCAAGATGTGAGTCTTTTTGCTTTTACTGCGAGCGAAATACATTTTTAAAGAAAATGTTACTGGACGCTGTAGACTTTCAGACGCAGTTCAGATAAGGAACCCTAATAATATTATAAATGCGAAAGTTTGTGAGGTTGTTTGTATGTTTGATAGTTAGGCCTAAACGACAAAACGTATTAAGATTAAATTTGCTGTAGTATGTAGATAAAAAATCTGAATAAAAAATAGGAGTACTTATAATCCGCCTAACAACTCCTAAATGATATAAAAACGCAAAAAGGATGATTTTGGTATAGATGGCGATGATGGTGTGCAACAAATCTGACATCACAAACTTAAAACACTCAGTCGTCATAGCAACGCAGTTTTGACTAATTAATGATACGCATTTTACCAACATTCGTAATTTATTTTATATGGTATTATTATAATCTTGAATGTGACCGAAAAAACCTTGTCAGTCGAAGTATACCTTGAATGCAACTCTACAACTCCATCATTCACTTGCTCTCATTTATTAAGAAAAAGGTAAGTATAGCAACCGAAAGTTGCGGTCAAAAGGCGAGCCGTAAGTATTACTCATACTATACCCCACTCTGACATTTCTGAAGGCCGGGCCTGCAAATCTTGTTTAAGGTATACTAGCAGTTCGCTCCGGCGTCGCACGGCTGATAATAATGATTTTATGGCAAAAAAAATGTACACCTTGGGTTAAATTATTAAAGTTTTTCCTAATCTATACATATAATAAATAAATATAAATAAATAATAAATATTAGCGGACTTTACACACAGCGCCATCTAGCCCCAAACTAAGCAAAACTGATAGAATACTTAAATACTTTTTTTTTTTTTTTTTTTGTAAATAAATACTTAAGATACATACTAACACCCAGACACAGAACAAACATCTATGTTCATCACACAAATATTTGCTCTGGGTGGGGATCGAACCCACAACCTACAGCGCTGAAGGCAGAGTTACTACCAACTGAGCTGTGAGGCTAATAAAACTGTAGAAGAGTTCAATTCTGTACATTGAATAAAAACTAAAAAAATGACTCCTAGGGGCCTTTATATATGTAACACAAGCTAAAAAAAAAAATTTTGAAATTTTTCTCTGTCTGTTGTCCGTCTTTCACGCAAAATCTACTGGACGGATTTTGATGAAACTTTTTTGTTATGTAGCTATAAGTCCTCGGCAACATAATAGGCTATAATTTATTTTGAAGATTGGAAATACCAGATGTGAAACTATCTGTCCCCCAGCGAAGCGGGCACGGGTCAGCTAGTCATAATATAGCCTATGTTAGTGCTGATAGATCAGAGCAGAGCATCATGCTATACCTAGATGCTGATACTGGCGTTGGTGTGCAAAAAATCTGATATACGTGTTGACATCAGTCGTCTATGCGATTATCTAAATTTAGACAGGACAACGTCTGTCGCGGGTTTGCTAGTAAAGACATATGTCTAATCTAGCCGTATTTTTTTGTCGTAAATATGTTTACCATAAAACAGCGTTTTATTTGACATAGATATTGTATGCCGGTTATGGCATTGCCTCTTCTAAGGCCGTACTGTGTTGCAATGCCGACCTCAGATCATTGGACCAAGCTTAACTAAATCGCCGCTTATCATCACACGGGTCATGGTTCAAGGAGGTAGCCACACCGCTAATTGCTTATCTTCTCTAAACTAATCTAACTCAATGTCATACGTGGATGCACAGATATTTGGTAATTAATGAAAACGTTAAGTTATTGCCGACTCGCCAAGGCTCTTTAGAAAATGGCGTCATCATCGTCATCATCATCATTATCATCATCATGATCATAACCATCATCATCATCAACAAATCAACATCATTTAAGCAGTAGGACGTCCATTGCAGATAAAATGCCTAAGGAGAGACACCGTCTGTTCCTGTCATCATTGTCACATTGGTGAAAGGCTTTCGTCTAGAGACACTAAAAGTATTTTGGATGAGAAGACATATGCCTAAGTCTGGAAGACTTAGCGATTCTGCCATGACCACGGTATCCTCGGTAAACTGAAGGTAAAGTGGCCTAACTAGCGCTTGGAAAATTTAAACGCCTTCGGATTAGACGCTCGAGGAAGTGCTACAGAGTCAGCATACGCCAAAAAACAGTTGCTAATATTCTTTCATTCATGAGGATGAAGATTTTCCAGTAGTGGCTCTGTGGTGCTTCCTCGAGCGTCTAATCTGAAGGCGCCCTTATTATTATAATCAAGATCAAAGTCGCTGCGCGGCGACCAACATATTTATAAGCTATATGTAGGTATAAGCTCTATGAGTGTTCTGAAACATCATTTAGCCAGTCAAACAGAGACTATTTCTTCCACAAAAAAAAGACTAAGTGCCTAGTATAAGTAAGCCTTTATCGGCTTTTCTAGCGTGGGCTAAAAGCTAAAGTAACTTTTAAAATAATATTCATTTATTTTTCTTTAAGCATTTCTTATGCCGGGGTCCCACGGCCCGCGTTTTCACGCGCCAGACCGCGCCAGGCGGACGGACGCGCCGTGGGTACGATGCATCCGTGGTGGCCCGTGCTCGGAACGCTCTGTACGCGACTCGCCGGACACACACAGGCGGAGCGTCATCCGGCGCCGGCGCGGCCCGTCGTTTGACTCGCCGTGGGACCCTGGCTTTACATACTTATCTCATTCTAGGTATTTTTGTTTTTTGTATGCTTGTTTGTAATTAATAAACTAAAAGACAACTGGACCAATTTTGAAGTTACATTACCATAGAGTAACATGGTCATATTTTATTTACAAATCAAATTAATCCTTATAATCCCCACATAATTGCAATAATGACCTAAGTTAACAACATTTTTTCCTATAATCATCATCATTATGCATTACCACTGCGAGCTATTATTATCGGGGGCTATTAAAACCTATTATTATCATGTTATAATATTCATACTAATATTATTGGTACTGAATGCCATAATACCTACGCTTTTTATGCAGTTTAGGCACCTTTAGGTACGCTTCCAAGCACTCTGGGCAAGCAGATGGTGTAACCCTCGGATTCAAGAACGACACTATGAGAACACGCACCCACAGTGGACGAAATCTTTTTTCATAAACATCACTTTATGTGTTGAGCGGCACTATGGCGCACGCTACTGTGTGCCTCTAGAGCTCAACTTTGGCTAGAGGCACACGTCAATGTGCCTCTAGTCACACTATGTAGTGTCGCACAACATTTATATGAAAAAAGATTTCGTCCACTGTGGGTGCGTGTTCTCATAGTGTCGTTCTTGAATACGAAGGTAAGACAAAGATATACAACGCAGTGGGAAGGGCAAACCTAAAAGATAGCAAGTCAAGTTTTCGAGTTTACTTCGAAGACTTTTCTCATTAGCTGAAACTTCACAAAATCAACAAGATGCCAGATTTTACGAGCAGCTTGCTGGGTAAATTGCATTTTGTCTGAGATTTTGAAGTTTGTTGTAATAAACAAAGATTGAAGTTTCGATATTTTTGCTCCAATCTGTCGCAGTGTTTCAACTGTGAACTCTATATTAAAAGCTTAGTACCAACCAACCTACATCCTAATCCTAATCACTACATAGTATAAAGCAAAGTCGCTTCCCGCTCCCCGCGTCTGTATGTATGCTTATATCTTTAAAACTACACAACGGATTTTGATGCGGTTTTTTTTAATAGATAGAGTGATTCAGGAGGAAGGTTTATATTAAACCCGTGCGAAGCCGGGGCGGGTCGCTAATAATATTATAAATGCGAAAGGTTGTGATGATGTTTGTACGTTTGAAAGACAATCAGGCCTAAACAACAAAACGGATTAAGATGAAATATGCTGTAAACGAGAATGTAGATATATTGCCCGAATTAAACATAAGGTGGCTTATAATACGGAAAACATTCCCAAAATGATGATGGTGATTCCCCAATGGTGTGCAAAAACTCTGGCATCAGTTTTGACTAAACAAGACAGGGCAAAGTCAGACAAGTCGGCTAGTCTATATATATAAAAATCAATGCCACTTTTCGTTGTAATTTTATAACTCAAGAACGGGCTCATCTATCCAAACCAAATGTTTAGGCTTTGTTCGGACTATTTAGTAGATGGTTTATGTGAAGTTTGCACAAAATCGGTAGAGCGGTTTAAATTTTTTAATATTTCATTTTAGTAGCGAAGCATTTACCGGGCCGCTAGTAGTATATAAATTACATAGCATAAATTGTAGATGCTATATGTAAATTGTCCGATAATTACGAGTATGAATCCGAGTTAGTGCAAAATGCTTTCTCCTGAAATAGTATTTTATAATGATTTTAGAATCCAGAACGAGGTTGCGTTGCGGTTGGCAAAGCCCGGTTCATAAATTCAATATTACATTTGTACCTACTACGGTTGGTAGAAAAAAAAACTTAAGGCGAGTAATTAATGTGTTAGAAAAACACAAGTTTCGTTTTTAATCAAAACTATGAATAGCTAAACAGGTAATTTTTATATAATTTTATTATTTTTTAGCTAAATAAATTACAGACAGTTTCTTTTTAAATTTGATGGTTTTCGAGATAATGCAGTTTTATCACTTTTTCCGTCTTATCCGGGTAGACTCAGCCCATACAAAATGTCAAAAATTTCAAGTAGATTATACCTTAAGTTATCTTTGTCGTAAAAAACAAAACTGTTTGTTTTGCGGTTATTGAGAAAAAACTATTCTGCATTCAAGGTATAAAACTGTATTATATTATAGGCTCGTAGATACTAAAACTGCAAAATTGAGAAACGCAAACAAAGCATAACTTCGTTATCCTATACCGCTCGGTATATGAACCGGCTATTTGAGAGTTTATACACTTCAAGACACAAAACTGCTCATGCCGAAGCAAATTTATGAAAAGTACGCTCTCCTTTCACTCTGTTCCTACACATACCATACGAGTAATATAATATTGTCCTGTCGTCTCTCGTACGTAACGATAGATGATTATCTCGTAGTGATTGTCAGTCAATTTCCTAAGAAGCCGAAGGTAATGCAACGAACGTAAAAACCAACGTCGAATTTCAATATTTCTCAATATTATGGGCGTAAAGTGAAGGTATCAGTTTATTTTAAAATCCAAAGCAAAAGTTTTATAATATCTAGATGATTGCTTTGAAGAGGCATTCGGAAAGTACGAGGCAATAATATTTACGAGACTCTTGCTTCTATTGACCTTGTTCGGGGCAAATGCGACGTAGGCAATTCATTTATTATTATGAAATACAAGTCGAGTAAAAAGTTAAAATTCTGCACCAATGAGCAATTTTAGTCCTACAAAATGAAGTGTGATGGGTCTCTTTTAAACGTGTGACCAGACATAGCGCGGCATTCGAAGGACACAAGTTTGCTACGTGACTAGTTTAAACATATAGGTACGCGAAGCCGTCGTCCAGTCATAGCACGGTTAACAGCACGCGGCTGCCGCGCTAATATGCTGCGCTATGTCCGATTACACCTTATGATCAACTATAATTTAATCAACAGTTTTTTAGCAAAATCTGTTTAGTTTTTGGCACTGCTAATAATATGTTAATAATCATCATATTAAGTAGGCATCGAAAAGTCCGGAAACATCGTTGTATTCGGTAATATGATTTAACAAAAGTTTTACTGGGTTAAATAAAAACCGGCCAAGTGCGAGTCGGACTCGCGCACGAAGGGTTCCGTACCATCATCTATAAAAAACGGCAAAAAAACACGTTTGTTGTATGGAGCCCCACTTAAATATTTATTTTATTCTGTTATTAGTATTTGTTGTTATAGCGGCAATAGAAATATCATCATCTGTGAAAATCTCAACTGTCTAGTTATGACGGCTCATAAGATACAGCCCTGTGACAGACAGACGGACAGACGGACAGCGAAGTCTTAGTAATAGGGTCCCGTCTTTACCCTTTGGCTACGGAACCCTAAAAATGAGCAAGTTTAACCTTACAATTATGTAACAAAAAATCTTTGTTAATTGTTATGTTACTCAGAAAATGTTCTGGTAGATAGATAATTTACATGAGGTAAAAGAGGGTTGACGTCTGGCAGGCGGGTGGTTGTAAAACATAAGCCAAATCCTCTTCGCAACATGTTTGTCAACGTGTTGTCCGACCCCACATAGTGGGAAAAGGCGAAGAAAATGAGGTAATTTACATAATTTAGCGCAATCTCCAATACAATATCGAAACCAAGTTATTTGAGTTATTCCGTTAGACAAGCCAATGGAGCCAATATACCTATA
This sequence comes from Hydriomena furcata, assembly GCA_912999785.1. NCBI lineage: Eukaryota > Metazoa > Arthropoda > Insecta > Lepidoptera > Geometridae > Hydriomena > Hydriomena furcata. Next base: position 12,750,327 of record OU538821.1, read on the forward strand.
TAGTACCACAACATTTGTTAACACATACCAACTGTAAACTTGAAATTCAACGTAAGATGGAAGGGCCGGTAATTCTTAACACTAACGATCGGGCTTCATGCTATTTTCTCATTTAATTATAATCCTGACGGAACCCGCTTCGTCTTTCTAGACGCGAATGGAATGTCAACATGAAAATTGTCGGACTTAAAGCTATACCAATGGTGATTGAAATAATTTGAACTCGAAAAATACAGTAGACAACCGACATAATTTTTAGGGTTCCGTACCCAAAGGGTAAAATCGGAACCCTATTACTAAGACTTCGCTGTCCGTCTGTCCGTCTGTCCGTCTGTCCGTCTGTCCGTCTGTCTGTCACAGGGCTGTATCTCATGAACCATGATAGCTAGACAGTTGAAATTTTCACAGATTATGTATTTCTATTGCTGCTCGAACAACAAATACTAAAAACAGAATAAAATAAATATTTAAGGGGGGCTCCCATACAACAAACTTGATTTTTGCATTCCAGCGCCATCTAGTTTCATTTGATGTTACTACGTATTATAGGTACTTTTCGCGGTTTTCATGCGACCGCTCGGGGTTTGAGAGGTAAGATGAAAGAGGTTTGCGATTCCGCTGGCAGGTGGCGCTATTTTACCACTATCGGTAAAGTAAGTCGGTAAATAGGTGGTACTGCACATGATCGAATAAAAAGTTTGAAATTGAATTATTGAATTCATGTAGTTAGGTAAATAGGTACCTAGGTAGATATTATTAATTTCCAATGAATTTCGAGTTCGAATCCTGGCCGTGCATCAATGGATATTTCTGTTCGAAAAATGTACCTATATGCGCGTTACACATGTTTATAACAGTGAAGGAAAACATCGTGAGGAAACCTGTTAGTATTCTTGAAAGCGGCGACGGGATTGCAACCTGTCACGTGTGGAATGCTAACTACGTAGTTAGGTAAATAGGTAGATTACGAGATATTATGAATTATTTTTTATGTTTCTAGGGTTCCGTATCTAAAAGGTTAAAAAACGGGACTACTAAGACACCGCTGTCCGTCTGTCTGTTACCAGGCTGTATCTCGTGAACCGTGATAGCTAGACAGTTGAAATTTTCACAGATGATGTATTTCTCTAACATCAGCATAAAATAAATATTTAAGTGAGACTCCCGTACAACAAACGTGATTTTTTTGCCGTTTTGATAATAGTACGGAACCCTTCGTGCGCGAGTCCGACTCGCACTTGGCCGGTTTTTTTTTATTATTTTTGCTAATCGTTTTTGGCGTTTGAACAAAATGAAAATGTAATAGGATCACGGCTGTAATCCCCGAGTACGGTAGACAGTTACTAACATTTCGAGTCGCTCGGAGTATGTCTGTAGGAGGTAGTCAGAGGCACGTCCAAACATTTGTCACATGACCACATGTTTGCAGTGGTATGCGTGACAGATTGCAAGCCCATCGCCGCTTTGGTATAAGCAAAATTAAGTTCTATGTATTAACTCAAATGTCAGTTATGAAAAGATTTCAGCAGAGCTTCATTGATATTTACCAACCGGACACGGCCCGGTCTAATATAAATCTACCCTGAAACCAATGATTCTACATGAAAGTCTACCATGAATATTTTCAATGTACAGTCGCTAGCGACTGTAGTATACAATTTATGTATGTATATAGCGTTTCTACCTCTTTGGACAACCAATTTCTAGTGTTCGATTGAAGAGTCGCAGAAGTTTCTTGCGCGTGACGAAAGCTACCGTAGACCATCCAACCACACTTAACAATAATCTTTGGAAGGCGAAATATTCAAAAATGTCTAGTGAGGGTAGTCCGAGGCACGTCGAAACATTATATTTGGCACATGCACACATATTATAGTAGTTAGCATTCCATACGTGACAGGTTGCAAGCCCATCTTCGCTTATAAGAATACTAACTGGTTTTATCACGATGTTTTTCTTCATCGTTATGAGCGCATGTTATTGATGCGCATATAATTTTTTCGAACAGAAAAATCCATTGAAGAAAAAGCTCTGGATTTCATAGTCTAAAGTCCATTTGTACGCACATGAAGTTGCATAGTTTACTTAGTTTATCAAGTTTACCAAGTTGGTAAATTTACTACGAGTGTACACTAAATTGCTTCGCACGTAGTTAATCATGCTAATCGTTCGACGTAAGTGGGTAACTTTGTGGTGTGTTTTAATTATTATCAACGCTCGATGTTGGTATAATTGTCCACATTACTTTAATAACTTCTAACAGTTTATACCTAACAACTAAAACTCACTCTGTCCCTACCAGTTTTCGATTCGAAAGCAACATTGAATGATTTTTCATTAGCTCATTGAATCCTAATAAAATTCAGAAAACTAAAAGCTTCTAATCAAAAGCGGTAGACACCAACTTTATTCAAATTGTATCTGATTGATTATAGATTTAGAAACTGTGAAGCGGATGCATTATAGTAGCAACAGTAAAAGGACGTTCTTTAATTGTAAAACAAAACGAGTGCATTAAGAGCTCAGACAAAAGTGGCCTGTACGGTTGAGCGGCGTCGAAAGGAGATACGTGGAGGCGAGCGGTGGTCGCTAAAGCATCGTATAGAATGCGCACTGCGCCACCAGTGGACCTCGCCGAAAAGAAAGGACTGTATACTTATTAAATAATGACGATAGTTGCACGTTACCCAGTGAAATGCTCGTAGGGATGGAGTATTCTGACGAGATAAGCACTTTGGTATTTAAGAGCGGTGTGGCATAGCGAATGTCATCAGTTAACACAAGATCTTCGACACAGGAACATCTCCTGAGGCGTTGTTCTAATCGGTGCAAAAACTAACTTCGCCAGCAAGCTTTTAAGGCAGCAAAGCCGTCTCTCCAAGCACAATATGCGCGCTTTCGTGGTAAGGATCAAAGTGGATTATCTCAAGTGATATTTATTAATTTACTATTTGGCACATGCGATCTATTTTAATGTGATTTTTATAAATTGTACTTGTTAATGAATAAGATTTTCAGACATAAATTCACCATGGATTAAGTGAAGTGTTATGTGAATTGCAGTGTGCCAAGTAATTAATCACAATTTGTGAAAACAAAGTGTTTGTGAGTGAATCTCTGGATAATCATTTTCAGAGTGAATTAGTAAATTAGTTGAAAACGAAAATGTATGGATTGGGCTTCGCAAACCATTTATCCTTTGAGTGCTTCTTTAAACTCAAAATCTATTTACGAATATCTACCTTTTTCATGAAATCGACACAAAACTTATAAAGTAAAATATATTTCAGACGAAACAAAAAAAGTATTCCGGTAAAATATGTGTGGCAAATCACTATTCACATCCAAGTTCCCGAATGGAGACTCGATCTTTATTCAGAGTGCGATTTCTATTCCATCAAATTTCTACACATCACGCCAAAGTACCTACCCCATAAAATGTGGCTCAATTTTATTTGGTGTACCTATCTTAAAAATCAACTAATGTATTTGGGTTTTCTCAGAAATCTGTGTCTCAGAAATCCAAGCAATGGTCTTGCATAATGTGGATTATTTCAACTTGTTTACGTTTGCCGCATACGGAGCGATCCGTCTTACGTCACTTCCGACTGTGTAGCCATCTTTTATTACATTTCAGTAGAGTCACTTTCATCTTGTTACCTACACATATTGCAAAAGTAACCTGGAACAAGACAGATTTATATGCTTAGCGAACTGATTTTGCTGTGCTATTTTATGTTATTGTTGACATTTATCGTTATGTACCATCGTAAAGTTCATAATTATTATTTATATTAGTTTGTAAAGTAGGTATAATCAATGAATACTATTATAAAATGGACCGACTAAACTTGATAGAAGTTTTCTCACGATGTTACATTTTGTGGTAGTCAATAGCCACCCACCCGTCTATGCATACATAGTCAAACAACAGTCCTGCTAGCGCCCATTTACTGGTATACGGTAGTTTTATCACGTCCGAATATGTAGGTACCGTTTTCAACATTCGTTGTTGGTTTTGTAGATTAAACCATCTAGTGATTGAGTTTGTTTTTAAACTGGGTTTTCTTTGTTGCAGTTACTCGCCTGTATGGCGCTGGCCTACGGCCGCCCTGAACCCCCGGTTGGCTACAGCTACAATGCACCCAGCACCAGATACTCTTCCGCGTCTCTGGGCGGAGGACACGGTGGTGGCTCTCTTAGCGGCCTCTCCTTCGGTGGAGGTCACTCATCAGGCGGTCACTCCGGAGGAGGCATCTCCTTAGGCGGCTCATCGGGAGGTTTTGGAGGCTCTGCTGGAGGATTTGGAAGCTCTGGATCAGGAGGACTGAGCCTAGGCGGTGATTCCGGATTCGGTGGCGGATTCGGTGGTGGATTCGGTGGCGCTTCTCTCGTCCAGAAACACATCTACGTCCACGTTCCCCCCCCAGAACCCGAACAACAGAGAATCCCTAACATTCCCTCAGTAGCTCCTCCCCAGAAGCACTACAAAATCATCTTCATCAAGGCCCCGGCACCTCCCGCACCCGTCGCTCCTATCATCCCCGTCCAGCCTCAGAATGAAGAGAAGACCCTTGTCTACGTACTCGTCAAGAAGCCCGAGGAGCAGCCCGACATCGTCATCCCAACTCCCCAGCCCACTCAGCCCTCAAAGCCCGAAGTTTACTTCATCAAGTACCAAACCCAGAAGGAGGGTGGCGGTATTGGAGGCGGTATTGGTGGCGGCATCGGCGGCGGTATCGGCGGTGGTTTGATCGGAGGCGGTTCTATCGGAGGTGGTTCCATTGAAGGTGGTTCCATCGGCGGCGGTGATGATCTGGGCGCTATCGCTCTCGGCGGCGGCTCTGGCATCGGTGCTGGCGGACACGGTGGAGTTGAGATTAGTGGTGACTTCGGTACCAGCGGCAGCGATGAAGGCTCAAGCTCCGGTCACGGCGGTGCCACCAGCTCCCAGTACGGCCCTCCCGGTCACGTTGCGGGTCCCCTTCACTAAACGATTTCATAAACTAAGTTGATGTGGCGGGCATCGGATAAGCTGAAATTATTTATTACTTCTGTGAGCTAGACACCAGAAAATATGTTTAAAAGCTCGTCTGAGTCGCCACATTGCTGGCAGTAGCACGCGGCTGAACGCATGTACATAGTCACTGCTCCGTGTTCGCCCGCGGGCTCCCACTGCGACAACAAAACACCATTATCTTGTTTCATCATCGCCACTCTTCCCATCTCTACTCGTTATTAGTGCACAGTGTTAATGTAGTTCGAAAGGAGATACTGCGACTGTTACGTTATGTATTTTAATATAGCTTTTTTATTTTTTATAATAAAACCAAATGTGATGCTTAATATGCTCATTTTAGTGGCACCTAATTGAATTACGTCACAGTCGAAAGTAGCCGTGAAAGGTTGCCACTGTGCAGCTCGGCCGACTTTGAGGCGAGGGCGATCGAGTCACGAGATCGAGCGGGTCCTTTCTCGCTTGGACTGTGATTAGCTTATAAAATGGAGAACAATCCCCAGGCTCGCCGCAACCGTGCCGTTACGTAACAAGTGTGCGGCGCGCGGTAACATTAATGTGCTGGGTTGATCTCAACCGCGCTCCAATTGATCAAACGTATAATTACACTTTCTTAATGATATACTCGTAGTGTGCGACGCATTCATTACGTAAAACTTCCGACCTCGTTTACACCGCAGACGCATCATTAATTTTTTAGGTGTGGGAGATTTACACAGATTAATATTTAAATAATTTCCAATAAAATATTCAGCTCTCATATGAAACCTAGCGATTGCCTGCTTACGTAAAAACAACAAAAACAGAAAATAGGTGAGTTTGCAAATGAATATCTCATTTTTTAAGTTACTTTCTAGACTTTTAACTTCTTTCACGGTTTTCGAGTAAATTACTGATTACTTCCAAAGTAATGTTAATTGGCATGTACGATTAAATTTAACCAGTTGGCAGTTTCACAAACGGGGATTACCTATTCGGGTCGGAAACGTTGGAAATATAAATTTAAAGTAATATGTGATAAAGACCCGTGTAAGAATTATTAGTTAACCGCCTACTTGATGGTTAGTTAAATGATTTTGAACTCTCAAATACCTTTTTAAATTAGAGATAGCGTCAAATTTCAATGTCAGTGCTTACGCATCAATATACAGGCAACTCTATCTTCTGATTATTGCTACTCAATTATGGTGAAACTTGTATGCAATATGCATAGAAATAAATATATCCGGCAATTAAGACTTCTCACGATAAAAAGAAGGCCCTAAGTAAGATGAATCCGATAAACACGACTATGACGGCAATCAGACTTCATCGTCTGATTGAATTGACATTTTAAAATATATGTCACTCTTGTAATCAAGATGAACACAATGATAACACATTTATCAAAATCTACCAAGTCGATAAGGCCTATAGTACATATACACAAATGAGCAAAAGGAAGATATAGACAGGCAGTCGGGTAAATATAGGGCTGTCAGCAAAAACTCTATTAAACTGCGCTGTTATACATATTATGACAAAAACGCACGTCCTCGTTAGGGTCGGCACAACATCTAGATGTTGCCATTGGATTTAATTTATTTTTTACAATCACAATAAAAAAGTATGTTGTTGGTGATTTGACCTACTTATATCTTGTTTTTGGAAACAAGTTTGAAGTTGGAATATATTGTGTTGTGACAGGCCCAAATCTGATAAAGCATTCAATTTGTGACACGTGAATTACTTTACTCCTAAACTCCTGTAGCCTAGTTAAGAATAAATGGGGCACGACTGAAATCCCCAAGTACGGTAGACATCCTCTCAGATCTCCAGGCTCTTAGATCCTTTAAAGATGTCTAGTGGGGGTAGTCAGAGGCACATCCAAACCTTATACATGTTACATGTCCACATTGTTAAGTAGTTAGCATTCCATGCATGACAGGTTGCAAGCCCAACGCCGCTTATAAAAATACTAACTGGTTTCCTCACGATGTTTTCCTTCACCGTTTTGAGCACGTGTTTAGTTGCGCATATATGTAGATTTTTGGAACAGAAAAATCTATTGATGCACTCCGGGATTCGAACCCACGACCTTGGAAATAAAAGTCGAGGTACCTCCTACTCGGCCAACACCTTTCTATTACTGAAGTAAATAAAGCTCTTTGAAGTGTTTAGGCTATATCGCAATCCCGGTACAATTGTTCTATCTCGCGATAGCAAGTTGGTCTAAATTTTGTGCACGTGGCACATTGTGTCTGTGTGCGTAAGCCCTGGAGCGCTCAGTATCAGACACGCACACAGCGCGTGTCAATATACATCTGAAGCGTCTAAATAAATCTGAACTCAAGTACCTACTGCCCATCCGCCATCGTGAGATGAAACAACTATACACATTTTGGTTCGCGTATAACTGAAAAACTTTTGGGTATCTATTCCCTAATTCGTACAGACATACATATATGAGTACCTACCTAACTTAAAAATACGAGTATAAGAATTGGGCTTCTCTTTGATCAGTGAGACCAATCTAAATGAATGGTTGACGTAGGTATGATTTTACTGACGCACCCTTCACATGATATTCAATGACTTGAGATGATGGATTTTATTATTATATGAAGCCTCGTCGAGCGCTTTCAGTTCGACGTCGTCTTTTATGTCACATTGAGATGACAGCATCGTCGGATTGGTATCGCGAAATCGTAATGATTGACAATCGGCTGTCAATCATAGTTGAGTCAATAGTTGTCGACGGCCTGCCCTATTCCTATCCCCCTTTGAAAAGATGGTGTTCATATCGTAAAAGTAACGAGCGTCCCCCTGCTGACTAAAAATAAACCTTTGAAGTCTAGGCACCCGAGTGCATCCTAATATGCGAAAGTTTGTGAAAAGACTTATATATGTTTGTGCCCTGATCAGGCCTAATCGAACTCACTGTAGTATGTAAATAAAAAAAACAGATAAACAATAAGGGGCAATTATAATCTGAAAAACAACCCCTAAATGATAAAAAGACGCAAAAAGGATGATTTTGGTATAGATGGCGCTGGTGTGCATCAAATCTGAGATCACAGACTAAAAAACATTAATTCGTCATAGCAACGCAGTTTTAACTAAATAATGATACGCATTCTACCAAAAATTTGTAACTTATTTTCTGTACAAGGTTTATAGAGAAAAAACTGGAAGTTTCTGAAAGTGCTTTTTTCTAATCGATTATTGAACTATGGCAGGACAGGACAACGTCTGTCACGGGTCGGCAAGTAAACTATGAATTTTAACATTGAGCCTGCCGAGTTGTACGAGCGACTAAGATCAGTAGGTTAAAGTGAATACCTTATACTCCCAAGTGTAATTTAAATGTCATTTAAAGTCGTGTAAAACAAGCTGGCTTGCATATTGCGATAGTCGATGTTTGCGTAGGAGGTCTTTTCTCCGGCAAGCAAGAAATGACAATGTTGGCGTTGCGCCAAAAAAACCTTCCGATTTCATCGGTGGTTACTTACCCGCTCGATATTCTGGGTTGTATGGTCTCGATGTAAGTAGAAACATATTTGAAAGCAAATTGGCATGTTATGTAAAAGGATTTAAGGTGATAAGTGAAATTTTTGACGTTTTGTATGGGCTGAGTCTAAACGGATAAGACGGAAAAAGTGATAAAACTTGACAAAGATCAAATTAAAAAAAAAAGTCTTTAATTTAGGTAGCTAGTATGATTTGAATGAACTATTTAGCTATTCATAGTTTTGATTAAAAAAGAAACTAGTGTTTTTGAAGAGCCAACTTTGTAAAATAAATCTATCGAGAAAAGTATCACCAATCGTGTTTCTGTCTTTAATTTATCTAGATTAAAGTCATAAAAAACAAAACCGTATGTTTTGCGGTAATTGGAAAAGAACGATTCTGCATTTATCAAAAACATTTATTACTCTTCTTAAGGCCGAATCTAAAGTACTCGTACATATACGATGATGTTATAAGAACTAGAGCGCTGTTTTTTGAGTACTACCTACTAAGTTATGAATTCGATAAGTTTGTAAGTATGTTTGGATGTTCGTGCTTTGTTTTTCGGTAACGGCTGAACTTTTTACACTACCAAACGAGTGAAACCGTGCTCGTAAACTACTAATAAGCTACATTCTACTTCTGGCTTCGCAGGCATGGTAAGGATAAAATGTAGTCTGTCACTCTCCGGCTCGTGAACTCTCTCTCATCTCTATGCAAAAAATCATGTCTGTCCGTCACTCCGTTGCGTGAAAGAAAGATAAACGAACACACAAACTTTCGCATTTATAATGGAAATTATTCTTACACTGTCTGTAGTATGGTGTAGTATGGTGTTACCTTGGTCTACTCTACAAAACGATATCGGTACAAACGTCACATCGTTTTCGACTATATTTTGAACGATTAAACGAGAGAGATCTAAGAGTGTGATTTGGCCAATTATATCTGAGCACTGACAAATCGTTCCGATAATATCGAAATCGTTTTTCAGAGTTAAGACAAGGGCCTGATAATATCGTAAAAGTATCGTCCAAATGTCAAAACTGACACAGATGACGTACTCAAGATACTGCGGTCTGAGTGTTCGTGATCTGCGTGGTAGTGTTTTGTTATAGGCTTGTTATGCATCCAAACGGTGAAAAAAATAACACACGTTTACCATGTTACGCAACAATACGCCAATTTCGATTCCAAGAGTAGGTATTGCAACGTTCTCGGTTTAGCAATACAATATGGAGCTGCGTCACAAACAAAAGCTTGCAATATGCGCCAACAATTTCTTACTCGCACGGATTTTTTACTGTTACGTATAGGATTTGTATTCTGCATAAGGAAAACGCTTTGCGTGAAATAAGCTAGGCCCATCGTTCACGTTAGTGGAGCGGAGATGTAAACGGACCGCGACTAGATTCATACAATTAAAACTATCGTAGTTATTAATCATTTGAAATTGAAATATGGCTAATGGGATTTTATAAGATTTTGAAAACCATTCTAGATTATTCATTAGTGACTGTGGAACCCATAAAAAATATTATTTTCAATTCTGTTAAGTATTGGCCCTAAAAATGTAAATTAAATATCGACAATTTAAATAACCCGCAAAAACGCTTCTTTAGCAAATGGCGTCGCACTAGTTTCTGTGACGTTACATGCTTGTCAACAAATACACAAACGTCAAGTTTTTCAAGGCAGGCGATGACATATTGACAAGCATGTTACGTCATCGTCGATTCGACCAATCCTGACCGTTTTGTGTCACGTGACTGGCGTTTAAAAATAGAAAATTTTAATTATGGGTTTTTTTATAAATCATTGTTTATTTTTAAGTTATTTTACTTCATAATGCTTTTATGAAGGCATAATTTACATAGATTACTGGATAGTAATCTATGTAAATTATGCCTTCATACTACTTGGTAGTAGGCTATTTGACACTATGAAAAATAAAGTGTTGTAGGATTACAACACGTTATTTTTCATAGTGTCAAATAGCCTACTACCAAGTTATTTTTTTGTATAGCTGACGTTACGAGACAATTCACATGCTCTTTATCATGAGCACCGCCCGTGACCGCGATCAACGGTAGATCTAGAAAATAAGTGGTAATTAGCCGTATTTCTGTTTAAAATTAGTAAATTTATATTGTGTCGTTTGATTCAACATAATCATAGTTGCTAGTATTTTTTATTTACTAGTTTATCCATGAAATCGATCTTTGACGACTTTATCGTAAAACATCAAAAGAAAGTTTGGGAGAAAAAAATAGCCTATAACAGTATGAAATTTCATCACAATCGGCTCAGTGGTTTAGTCTAGAGAACGTCAAAGAAAGACAGACGTATAGGCAGACAGAGTTACTTTTGCATTAAAAATATTAGTATAGATTTTATAAGCCGATTTAAAAGAGGAGGATCTTATAGGTATGTATATTTTGAGGTTATATACAATGAATCCGGAGTGAATTAAGAGGTGAATGTTAAACTAAAAATATAGTAATTGTTGCCATAATACTTCTAAAACTACATCATTATCAAACTTTTACAATTTGTCGGAACAGTTTTTGGACTATTTTTCTGCTTTTTCACCTTTATAAAAATAAATAAATATTGGTGGACATTTTGCACAGCGCCATTCTAGCCCCAAAGCCTATAGCCATAAAGCTTGTACTTTGCTTAGTTTGGGGCTAAGATAGCTATGGGAACCAAGATAACTGATAGAATACTTATATATGTTTTTTGTTGTAAATACATACTTATTATACATAACACCCAGACACAGAACAAACATCTATGTTCATCACACAAATGTTTATCCTGAGTGGGGATCGAACCCACAACCTACAGCGCAGAAGGCAGAGCTACTACCAACTGAGCTGTGAGGCCAGTCCTACCGTTTTACCTTTACCGTTAGTTACCATTACCGTTTCAAAAAAAATGTTTTCTAGAAATAATACTTGCAGGGTTTTTTTTTATTAAGATTTTTAGATATTGAAAGAACGAAAAGTAGAAAATGTATGTTTTTTTTAATTTAAAATTCGTTTATTATTGTCTTAATAAAAACGTCACGAAACTAAGTGCCTAATGACCATTTAATAGACGTTGCAGCGCAATGATGATGATGATGATTATTGCCTTAGAGTGGATTTTGGGCCTAATGCTACAGCTATTCCGATTGTGTATATTTATGAATAATTTATAAAGAAACAGTGAACGAACATATTACGAAATAATGGTTTGGAATACAACGACCCACTACACTATTCTGCATTCTAACAGTTTTACATAATCTCGAAACGCTAAAAAAATACTTTACCGATAACCTACGGCAAGAATTTTTGAAAGTATTATTAAGTTAAACGACCGCACACTCATCTAAAAAAATTCTCGTGTCACAGTGTTAACCAATCTCATCCGAAACGGCTTGACCGATTTTTATGTTATTTTTTGTGTATATTTGGTAGGTATGAGAATAGGTCGTAGGGTATTTTTTATACCCCTAAGTGATAAGGGTGACATACAGTTCGGGAAAAACTGAAAGTACTTTTTTCTGTGGAATTATTGAAATTTGACAGGACAACGTCTGTAGTATCTTTTAACACGATTAATAAATGTTTTTGATGAATGCAGAATTGTTTTTTCTCAATAACCGCAAAATATACAGTTTTGTTTTTTATATCAAAGATAACTTAAAGATATAATCTAGATCAATTATAGACAGAAACACTATTGGTGAAACTTTTCTCGATAGATTTATTTTCCAAAGTTGGCTCTTCAAAAACACTAGTTTCGTTTTTAATCAAATTTATGAATAGTTAAATTGTTCATTTATATATCAGTCGTTAGATAATCATACTAGCTAAGTAAATTACAGACAGTTTCTTTTTAAGTTTGATGGTTTTCAAGATAATATAGTTTTATCAGTTTTTCCGTCTTATCCGGGTAGACTCAGACCACACAAAAAACCAAACATTTTACATATCACCTTAAGGTGTAGGATTGCACTAATAATGGGATTCTCGAAATCCCAACTCTAACAAGATGCAGTGAGGGTTGAAATCTGCTTGAAGGTAACTTCGAACGAAGGAAGCTACGAGGTTTGCCATTAGTTCAGTATAAACTAAAAACCAATTTAAACTTTGGTTAGATGTCGAATTTCAGGTATTTCGAGGAAGGCATTCCCCAAATTTTAGGTTACCTATGGTAAAGTTTAGTAAGACGTTATTGACGATCAGTTAAGAAATGTAATAATTCGACTAGACTCACAGCTCAGTTGGTAGTAGCTCTGCCTTCTGCGCTGTTGGCTGTGGGTTCGATACCCAACCAGGATAAAAAATTGCGTGATGAACATAGATGATTGTTCTGTGTCTGGGTGTTAATACGTATAATAAGTATGATTTACCAAAAGTAGTCAGTTTATATAATTATTCTATCAGTTACATGGTTTCCATAGTACAAGCTTTGCTTTGTTTGGCTTTGCATGTGTGAAATGTCCACCAATATTTATTTATGATACTGTAGGCACCTACTTAAGGCCCTGTATGTCGACGATTGCTCTTTTTCGAAACGAAAAAAGAAATACTTCTGAACAAGCCACATCTCCCATTTTTATAAAAATATTACTTCAGGTTCCTACCTAGATTTCTATTAAGCTGAAAACATAATAGCAGAAACTTTTCACGATAAAGATATTATTTCAAAATGATACGTTTTAGAATTTATGATCGAAATACTTTGATACCTACTATTAAGATCAACTTGTGATTTATTGTTAAAGATAGGATGTAGATCTAGATTTCTACTAGAATAGGTTTTTGATAAGTTATTATACATATTTATATCATTAATTTATTCGAAAAGCAAAGGCGGACCACGCGCCGACGTGTGTTTGTCGTCATTGCAGCGGTCGGTAGGATTATTTATCGAAGTGATTAAAGATGGGTACATCTTTATTCACATCTTTATTCACATATACTATACATTATAAAATAGGAGATGTGGCTTGTTCAGAAGTATTTCTTTTTTCGTTTCGAAAAAGAGCAATCGTCGACATACAGGGTCTTAAACTAAGTTTTGTAGGGTGATTTAATAACTGAAACTAATAAGTCTAATAATACAGTTAGTATTCTTATTGAGCGACGTACAACCTGTCACGTATGGAATGCTAACTACCGCAAAATGTAGGCATGTGACTTAAGATCTGAGAGGATGCTCTACCGTACTTGGGGATTACAGTCGTGATCCTATTTCACTACATAGTATAAAGCAAAGTCGCTTTCCGCTTCTCGCGTCTGTATGTAATATGTTTGTATGTATGTATGTATGTTTGCTTATATCTTTAAAACTACACAACAGATTTTGATACGGTTTTTTTTTATAAATAGAGTGATTCAAGAGGAAGGTTTATATGTATAATACATGCATAATATTGTAGAGACTGATAATTTTAGAGGTTTCTAATGTGATGTCGTAAATAAACACATTTGTTTGCGCTTACATTGCAAATGCTGGCTGAACCCCACGAGATATATCAGAATAATGTACTACAGTATTGTACACCTTAAAAACGTCTACAAAAAAGTCAACGATGGTATTAGATATATATCATGGGTCAGCTAGTAGATAATAATTTACTCGAGTAATATTAAAGCTTTTCAATGCCATTATGCTAAAGATGTCTATTACAAGGGCAAGTTTATAATAATCATTGCCCAATGCTATTGAGCAATCGGATGGTGCTAGAGTTGAAGCATTCTCGAGTAATACCTTTCTAAAAATGCATTTTGATATTTACCTAGGTATTTTGCCGATAAGTTAGCCAAGCGTTCAAAGTATTTTTTAACAATTAATCGGGTTATTTTTATTGCTTCTATCATCCGGGTGCTTCTCTGTAGTTGGGTAATAACTGCGGTTAGGAAACTAAAAAGAATACCGACGAAAATACTTCGACCAATAAGTCAAGAGACGATATAAAGGTTTTATTAGGTACTTAGGGTGGCTTGCACAACAATTCCTAAATGTATTTAGCACGCTAAACACATTTAGGAAGTTGTCAAGTCTTACAATTACGTCAAATTTAAATAAAATTAGCCGCTGAACACTTTTAGCGATTGTTGTGCAAGCTGGTCTTAGTCCTAGAACTATACGATTTAAATGGGTGTAGTTACGTTGTCCCCTGTGACCGTGTCCCCGTCAACGGGGATAGCGGGAATTTATTTTTACAATTAAAAATAATTCCCGTTGTCCCCGGTCTCTGTTCCCGTTGAAAAGGTGAAATAAATTTAAGCCCGGTATCCTCGGTATGTACTTCGCAGAATCATCAAAAGTTGACGTTTTTTTAATGTAATCGGAATAATGGGACCAACTATTCTCTACTACACAAAAAAAGAGGTAAATAATATGCGCGCTTATACATAAAATATATGAAAAATACTCGTCTAATTGAGAACCTCCTTTATTCGTCGGTTGAAAATGGTGCGGTGATGTTCGAAAATTTTGTTGTTTTTGTATGGGCTGAGTCTACACGGATAAGACAGAAAATGTGATAAAACCGCATTATATTGATAACCATCAAACTTAAAAAGAAACTGTTTTTTTTTATTTATGTAGTTAGTTTGATTATCTAACGAATTATATAAGAATGAACAGTTTAGCTATTCATAGGTTTGAGTAAAAACGAAATTAGTGTTTTTAAAGAGTCAACTTTGGAAAATAAATCTATCGAGAAAAGTTTCACCAATCGTCTTTCTGTCTATAATTCATCTTTATTATATCATTACATTATTTTTGTCGTTAAAAACAAAACTGTATGTTTTGCTGAGAAAAAACGATACTGCATTCATCAAAACAAAAAGTTACTCGTCTTAAGAGCCTTGAAGCCAAAAAAATGTATTTCCTAGCTAATAAGTGCTTAGACAGGAAAGAATCCTAATTTTTTTTTCTCTCTTTTCGTTCTTTCTTTTTTTTGTTAACCTAGTTAAGTTGTACCGGTGGGCGGTGTGGTCGCAAAGCGACAAAGCCCTTTTTTTTCTTACGTTTAATAAATTGAAAAAAAAAAAAGAGCATCGCCTATCAATGTCACCAAAAGTTATTCGATTAAATGTCATTGTCTTGAAAGCTGCAAAGCTGACGGCTCATACTCCGGCGAAAATAGAACATCAGCGCCTGCAATTTTGACATAACACTCTAAAGTTGTAAGTGGTCCACCGTCCGCAGCCGTATGACAACCGCGTTAAAATGAGCGAATGATTAACTTAAGTCACAAAAAAAAACCGGCTAAGTGCGAGACCGACTCGCGCATGAAGGGTTCTATAAAAAATCTATTAAAAACGGTAAAAAAATCACGTTTGTTGTATGGGAGCTGGGAGCCCCAAACATACAGTTTTGTTTTTTATTCTAAAGATAACTTAAGGATATAATCTAGATAAATTATATTACTCGATCTTATTTTCCAAAGTTGGCTCTTCAAAAACACTAGTTTCGTTTTTAATCAAAACTATGAGTAGCTAACCAGTTAATTTTTATATAATTCGTTAGACAATCATACTAGCTAGCAGTTTCTTTTTAAGTTTGATGGTTTTCAAGATAATGCAGTTTTATCACTTTTTCCATCTTATCCGGATAAAAAAAAAATAGGATCACGACTGTAATCCCCAAGTACGGTAGACATCCTATCAGATCTCCAGACGCTTAGATCCTGATGTCTAGTGGGGGTAGTCAGAGGCACGTCCAAACATTATGTTTGGCACATGTCCACATTTTGCAGTAGTTAGCATTCCATACGTGACAGGTTGCAAGCCGGATAGATTCAGCCCATACAAAGAGTCAAATATGTCACTTATCACCTTAAACAAATACGGATATGAGTTAATACACATACACAATACACATGCGTATGCGCACACACTTTATCCTAAAAGAAGTTAATGAAGTGAAGGGTTAGATACGTAATAGTGAGAGGCTGATAATTCGATGAATAGCGCTCATTTGTTACAAATAGCATGTTAAAGATTAATTGAAATATTGTGCAAGAGGAAATGCTCTAAGCGTCTATCAATAACATTTGATGGCCTCACAGCTTAGTTGGTAGTAACTCTGCCTTCTACGCTGTAGGTTGTGGGTTCGATCCCCACCCAGGGCAAACATTTGTGTGATGAACATAGATGTTTGTTCTGTGTCTGGGTGTTACTATGTATATTATGTATGTATTTACAAAAAAAAGTAAATAAGTATTCTATCAGTTATCTGGTTCCCATAGTACAAGCTTTTCTTAGTTTGGGGCTAGATGGTGTTGTGTGTAAAGTCCAACAATATAAAAAAATACCGTTATGTGTATTTAATCATGACATCAAACATTACTATTTATAGGTGAATTAAGACTATCAAAAACACATGCTTACAACGGTGAAGGAAAACATCGTGAGGAAACCAGTTACTGTTCTTATAAGCGGCGATATAGTGTGTATCTGTGTTTAATTAATTTAAATTAAATCCATAAGTTATCTTTGTCATAAAAAACAGAACTGTATTTTATGCCATTGAGAAAGAACGATTCTGCATTCACCTAAAATAAATATTCCTCGTCATAAGTGGGAAAAGAAGATAAAAATGATGATGATATACAAGCCACTAGTTTTGTAATGTAAATTAGGCTTTAGATCTTTTGACTGGCCTCACAGCTCAGTTGGTAGTAACTCTGCCTTCTGCGCTATAGGTTGTGGGTTCGATCCCCACCCAGGGCAAATATTTGTGTGATGAACATAAATGTTTGTTCTGTGTCTGGGTGTTACTATGTATAATAAGTATGTATTTACAAAAAAAAGTATATAATATGTATTCTATCAGTTATCTGGTTCCCATAGTACAAGCTTTGCATAGTTTGGGGCTAGGTGGCGCTGTGTGTAAAGTCCGCCAA
The DNA here is from genome assembly GCA_912999785.1 of Hydriomena furcata. NCBI lineage: Eukaryota > Metazoa > Arthropoda > Insecta > Lepidoptera > Geometridae > Hydriomena > Hydriomena furcata. The sequence goes on from OU538821.1 coordinate 12,767,750, forward strand.
TATTTATTTAGATAAGGTATTCTCGTTGAATAAACTAACGCGACGGGCAAGCGTCCACGGGCTCTAGGAAAGCTGTGTTTGAACTGTATTGTTCTGAACTCCACCTGGCCATTGTTCCAAGCGGGAGTTGAACAAAGAAAAGTTATGGTACTGTTTACACTGAACAAGCAACTCGCTAATAGCCATTCAGCATAATCTCACTTGGAACTGTGAAGTTGGCTGAAGTTACTTTTCAACCGGCGAAAATGGGTTCTCAAGTCAACGCGTATCTTAATCTTACTAACGTTATAAATGCGAAAGTTTGCGATGTTGTTGGATGTTTGTGCCTCAATCACGACCACTGATTTGGATGAAACTTGGGATATGAATAGCCTACGCCTTAGAATAACAAATAGACTACTCTTTGTCTAGTTAATACGCAAGCGAAGCAGCGGGCGGAAACTAGTATAACTATATATTTTTTTATGTATGACATTGCATTTATTTTTACCTGTTGACCTGATTAAGGTGATTTTCTATTTAAGATGATTTTCGGTATAAAAAAGTATGTTTTTTTTTACATAAGAGGCTCGACGCCTTTATAAGACATGATATATGTACAATATCAGCTTTCTGTCAATGTCAGCTCGAGGTAATCATATATTTTTTTAAATTAATGGTACTTTTTCAGTTTGCAATTTAATCAAACACATCGGTCTCATCTAAAGGCAACAAGTCAAAGTTGATTCATTGATAAATAAATCAGTCATGTGCGAGCTGGGCTCGCGATATCAGGGTTCCGTACCGCACACAATGTAAAACACAGAAAATGTAATTTTACACTATAGTACGAGTATCTACATCACTATCACTACATAGTATAAAGCAAAGTCGCTTTCCGCTTCCCGCGTCTGTATGTAATTATGTTTGCTTATATCTTTAAAAGTACACAACGGATTTTGATGCGGTTTTTTTAATAGATAGAGTAATTCAGGAGGAAGGTTTATATGTATTAAACCCGTGCGAAGCCGGGGCGGGTCGCTAGTTTTCTATATTTCTATGAACATTAATATCGAAGATACGAAGTGTTTCGAAATAAATTCTTGACATATTTAACTTTGACCTCTGATTAATATTGTAGAGGTAAGGTTTGCTTGTGATTTTTACTAATAAGAAGCATCATTATCCCTAAGTTATCTTTTTTATTCTTATAAAAAGTAGGTTTTGCTAAGTAGTTAACGAATAAAGTTTTTTTCTTAGATTCATTATCTAACAAACTATTTTTTTTACCACGAGTAAGGAATCAAAATATTTTTGAAGTATTCAGAAACAGCCTTATTAAAAATTGTTTATTTTTAATGTTTCACTAAGACGCGCTTTAAGGGGCTGTATGTCGACGATTGCTCTTTTTCGAAACGAAAAAAGAAATCCCACCAAAAACATTCTGTAAAAAACTAGCCAAGTCTCGATGGAGGTGCTTGTTTATCTCTAAAAAGTAATGAAATCTAGACAAAGTCGTACCAACTACCAAGTCTGAGGTTCCTTACTGCGATTTCTTTATTAATATAGTCACACATTAACTAAAATCTAATTAATGTGTAACTATAATAATAAAGAAATCGCAGTAAGGAACCTCAGACTTGGTACGACTTTGTCTAGATTTCATTACTTTTTAGAGATAAACAAGCACCTCCATCGAGACTTGGCTAGTTTTTTACAGAATGTTTTTGGTGGGATTTCACTTCTTTTTGTAGAAACGTGGGCTTATTGATTTATTTTATTAGATTTTCTTATTTGACACAGTTTTTTGCAATGACAGTCGATTTTTTTATGTACCAATAGTAGAAGGGGGCATCACCATATCTTTAATACAGCTGAGACCAGCTGATGGTTCTTCATTAGATACTTCAGACCTTCGATTTTTAACATCAAATGAAGCGGCCCACCAAGTTAAATATTTTTTGTAAAGGCGGTATGTCGATCTCTAATAGTTTGGTTAGGCTCTTGTGTTTTCTAATCAGGGTCACCAGGTACCAGATCCAGATCTTCGATTATCCTAGTTTTTATGGTTTTCCCTTTATGTGGCCATTAAACCCTAACTCTGTACCAAATTTCAGCTCTCTGAGTTAATGGGAAGTACTAGTTCTATTCTGATGATCATGAGTGAGTGAGTGAGTGAGTGTCTAAATCCGAAACTTTGCTTTCGCTTAACTTCGGAACTAGATGACCTACAGACTTGAAATTTTGGATTTTAAGTATGTGATAATAGCTTACTGGATGACGAAAATTTCTGCGTTCTGGTATTATCCAGAGGTTCTCAAATAGAGGCCTGAAAATGCGGCGAAATGGTTCCTGTAAAGGATGGTACGGCAGTGTTTGCTTCGCGCTCGACTGCACACGGGGGCACTGCCGTGCCCCCCGATACTTCTGAACAAGCCACATCTCCTATTTTTATAAATATATTACTTCAGGTTCCTACCTAGATTTCTATTAAGCTGAAAACATAATAGCAGAAACTTTTCACGATAAAGATGTTATTTCAAAATGATATGTTTTAGAATTTATGATCGAAATATTTTGATACCTACTATTAAGAGGCTCCCAGTCGCTGATTGCTCTTTTTCGAAACGAAAAAAGAAATACTTCTGAACAAGCCACATCTCCTATTTTTATAAGTATATTACTTCAGGTTCCTACCTAGATTTCTATTAAGCTGAAAACATAATAGCAGAAACTTTTCACGATAAAGATATTATTTCAAAATGATACGTTTTAGAATTTAAGATCGAAATATTTTATATACCTACTATTAAAATCAACTTGTGATTGATTGGTAAAGATAGGTAATATGTAGATCTAGATTTCTATTAGACTAGATTTTTGATAAGTAATTATACATAATTTATATCATTAATTTATTCGAAAAGCTAAGGCGGACCACGCGCCGACGTGTGTTTGTCGTCATTGCAGCGGTCGGTAGGATTATTTATCGAAGTGATTAAAGATGGGTACATCTTTACCTCTGATTCAGATTGTAGTAAGGAATCACAAAAATTGATATAATGCTCACGTTTTGTACATGTATTTTCGTTACGCAACTCACGGAAGTGAGGTTGTAAGGGCGTGCGTAATTAGTTTCTTTACAAGCTTTTATCTAACTTTCAATGTATGTATGTGTATGTAATATGTATGTATGTTCCAGTGGAATCTTGCAACCTAATTTTGAGGCAGTTATCCCGAACGGATTGAGCTCAAATTTTTAGCCATAGGAACTCCTCAACTACACAACATAACCACGTCGTGTTTTGGCTCGGTGAATTTGTCTTGAGTTCTAAAGCTCTAGTATACATAAAAGCTTGATTTAAAAAAAGAAAAAAAAAAAAAAAATATTGTTGGACATTATCACACAGCGCCATCTAGCCCCAAACTAAGCAAAGCTTGTACTATGAGAACTAGATAACTGATAGAATACTTATATACTTTTTTTTTGTAAATACATACATATGATACATAATAACACCCAGACACAGCACAAACATCTATGTTCATCACACAAATATTTGTCCTGGGTGGGGATCGAACCCACAACCTACAGCGCAGAAGGCAGAACTACTACCAACTGAGCTGTGAGGCAATTAATAATATTATAATAAAAAAAAAAAAAAAAAAAAAAAAACTTCACCCGTTGTTTGCATTATAACTGTGTCGTAATACGTCGCATTGCATCGCGTCATGTCGCATCGCTTCCCGCCGTTCACCTACGTGTTTCACAAGATTTTCGATGACACGTGACAGCAATATCGATGCTGGCGTGACGGGAACACTAAATTGTTGTTGAAATCGAATGCGATCAATGAGTCCGGTTCTCACTTGCAAGTTTTATTGAGTTACATAGCAATTGAACGAATTACTTGGGAAACGTTGACCTATATGTGTAGTTGTCTGACTCCACCCGGAATATCAATTCGGGGTTTTTTATTTACACCAAAGGTACATAGGTATAAACCGTTTTGATTAGGATTGCATGTACCTAATCATCTAAATTAAAGACAAAAACACGACTGGAAAAAAAAATCTCTTAAGTGAATCGAAACATTGTCGGTGTCCTCATTTACATGAGTAATTCTCGTTGTAATAATGTGTAGTACAACTCACGAAAGTTTTGAAAGTATACGATAAAGGTTCGAGCACATTATGCCGGGTCGCAGCGTGTCGGGGCGGAGCGCAAAAATCCGCTCAAATCGCTTTAATACAATTTGTATGAATAGCGCACACTTTGTCGGGCCGCAGCGGCTCGCATTATTGCGAGGCGGATTTGCGTCCGTGCGATCCGGCCCGATCCATAACGTACAGTTGCACGCCAATTCTGGCAGTACACTGTACTCAAAATCCGTCAATGCACTGCGACCCGGCCCGTCACTAATGTGCTAGGTAAGCATTTTGCGCTGTGCTGCGGCCCGCTCCGCCCCGCTGCGGCCCGACATAATGTGCTCGAACCTTAAAGTTGTCAAAAATCGATTTCCTGAGTCGCTTACCATGTCGCTGATAAAAGCTGGTATAATATATAGTGTGGGCATAATGTGCCTTTTGTACCTAATTGACATGCCTCTGCAACCACTCTACGAATTCTGTTAAGGATCTGAGCACCATGAGTTTTGAGTAGATGTCTATTGTCTATTGTACTTGTCTACTTGTCTATTGTACTATTGGACAGTCGTAACTCTATTTCATATATTTTTTAATTTGCTTCCAAACTCCTTCCTTTTTCAACATTAGCTCAAGCTGGTGGCCAAACCGCCCGTAGTCCAAGAAATAACAATAATCAACAACAGCTGCATGTTGCAAACAATAAGCTATTTTCAGAGATTCATAGAACGAATTCCAAATTAAATATAGCATTTTTTTACCGACGAAAAAAGAGGTTATCTATTGGACATGTATAATGTATATTCTAGTTTTATAATGTAGGGTCATAGACCTGGTTGTGGTGCCTACCCCGGCTTTGGGCATTTTCAATGTTGGCAGTCAATAACTAAGCATAGCAAATATATTTGTTTAAAGTAAACAGTAAATACAATTCTTTGTCTATGGTCCATTTTGACTTGTAATATTTGTGGCACGATGTACCACAAACCAAAACAATCAAAAATAATACATTTTTTGTGAGCAAAACAATCTCCAATGATTTCCCGTTCTGTCTATTTGAATATGAATAAATAATTTATAAATAAATATCACCTGCTACAAAACCTTTGCTTAACCTAAAAGATGGATACCTACACTATTCTATGTGGTTTAAAAATCGTAGTTTTAATCATTTTTTAATTAAAATCCGTTTATTTAAAAATTAAATGTATTTAAAGTGCCCACAACCAGCGCTCTCATCCCAATTTGTATCTCACGTCAAGTTTAATTAAGTTTGTATGAGTGGCCCACTCTGGTGACGGAGTTTTTAAAGCTCAAAATGCCTCAATCCATTTATTTTAATCAATTATTCACTTTTATAGGTCCAAAAAATAAAAATAAACTGGTTTGTCAGAGATTAGAAGAGATAAGAATAAAATCCTGAAGTTTTATGTAAATTTTATGTAAAAACGTACTCGTTGAAATAACTTACAAAAAAAAATATTATTATTACCTAACTCTCCTTTATTTTTATTATTTATATACCCGCACAAAACACATTACAACTCTAAAAATAAAACTATAGGCCTAGCTAGCTAGCTTGGCGGCAAACATCGTCGACTCATAACTTCCTTCGAAAGATGGGGCACATTTTTCAAGCGATTGTGCATCTAAATATAAAACTTAGGGCCGTGGGATAGAGTACAATTTTGTATGTCAACAATTTTTCAAATTCGAAGGTTTGAGGTAAATGTGTTTGTGTAATGGTGCTATTAGGCACGTTGCCTTTGTTGAGCTCTTTTATTTAGCGAAAATAATGGTGCTATTGTTGTAGGATCTTATATTTTAAATAAATAATATTATAAATGTGAAAGTTTGTGAGTTTGTATGTATGTTTGTTCCTCAATCAGGCCTAAACGACAAAACGGATTAAGTTGAAATTTGCTGTAGATATAGATATAATGTGCTGGTGTGCAATAAATCTGACATCACAGACTAAAAACATTCAGTCTTTTCTATTCGATTATTAAATTTGACAGGACAACGTCTGTCACGGGTCGGCTAGTTTTAAATAAGTAAAGCTCCATGCTGTAACAATTTATAATAGAAAATCCTCTTTTTTGACTTTACGGAGACAGGTAGCTGTCACACGCATGTAAAGTAAATATTTCGTTTTCATTCCATTTATTTCCAGTTCAGTGAGACTGTGTTTTTAGGGTTTCGTTGTCTGCAAGAAAACCTTATAGTTTCGCTATGCCCATCCGTCCGTCCGCAGCTTAGCTCAGAGACTCTTAGTGCAAGAAAGCTGTAATTTGTCACGCCGCTAGCTAAACTATTGGTTTTAGAGGTGTGAAAAAGTTCACGGTAGTACCTAGTATATATAAATAATTTATAAAGAAAACTATAACAGCTAAGTAGGCTCTATAAGTTTTCGAGTTATCGTCGACCAACTTAGAAAATGTAATAAAAGAAGATATTAAAAAAAAATTACAAATATTCTTGAAAATTTATTAAATAACGTTATCAGCTGTGTATACTCTACACACTACGAAACTTTACATTGCGCGTGGCCCGACACGCACTTGGCCGGTTATTTAATTTGAGTTCTTCATCCCTTTTTGACACGTGGACTTTAGAATTGGAGGCACTCCATTACCCTGAGTCTTAAGTCATTCGTTTGAATTAGTGAAGAGTTCTTACTCGTAAATTAAGAGTGACGTCACACGCTTCTTTTGTTTGATTTAGATTTGATTTAGATTCATGAAAATCAAAAGAACATTTCGGAAAAAAGTAGCCTATGTCCAAGACTTGATATATATTCAATTTCATCACAATTGGCCGTGATAACGTCGCAGACATACAAACAGAAAGACAGACAGAATCATTTATAATATTAGTATAGATTGTGTGTCGACAAGAGAAGTTACCTACTCATTTTTTTACTTTATTGCATGAATACCTTATTGTACACAGAAAACTTTAACAATTATGGGTTATCAAAAAACGTGAAGGTACAAAAGCGAACTTAATCCTAAAAGATATTCGTTTTTTTTCGTAGATAATGTAATTTCATTTGCTATACGTTTTATTTAATAATATATATTTTTATTTATGATTGATTATTGAGACTGTGTTTTTAGGGTTACGTAGTTTTTTAATCCCTAATTTATTACTGACTTCACAGCTCAGTTGGTAGTAACTCTGCCATCTTCGCTGTAGGTTGTGGGTTCGATTCCCACACTAGATAAACTTTTGTGTGATGAACATCGATGTTTGTTCTGTGTCTGGGTGTTAATATGTATTTACACAAAAGTATATAAGTATTCTATCAGTTATCTAGCTACCATAGTACAAGCTTTGCTTAGTTTGGGGCTAGATGGCGCTGTGTGTACAAGTCTACCAATATTTATTTATTAGCAAAATACATATTTAACTGTTGGATATGCTGAATTTCTACCATTCCGGTACTTGACAGGATTTGTCACCATCAGACTTTGTTCAGCGTCGAGTGAGTGATGACATCATTGTCACTGTCATTGTGACTGGTGAGTCACGGTGGGTGGTGGGACACGATTGTTATATAAAGAATTATAGTTCTTGAACTGGCCACTAGAGGCACTTATCGTGAATTCATACAAAACAAACCGGCCAAGTGCGAGTCGGACTCGCGCACGAAGGATTCCGTACCATTATCTATAAAAAAACGGCAAAAAACGCGTTTGTTGTATAGGAACCCCACTTAAATATTTATTTTATTCTGTTTTTAGTATTTATTGTTATAGCGGCAACATAAATACATAATCTGTAAAAATTTTAACTGTCTAGCTATCAAGGTTTGTGAATGAGATACAGCCTTGTGAGAGGGAGACAAACAAACAGACGAGCAGCGAAGTCTTAGTAACAGAGTCCCGTTTTTACCCTTTGGATACGGAACCCTAAAAATTTACCACATCGTTCCTGGCAATCTATGCTGTCATCTCCCACTAAACATCTGCCCCTCAATCGTTGCAATCAATATCAAACAGTTTATTTTATTTATTTATATAAAAAAAAATGTTAGTCTTATTTATTTATTTTTATTTTTAAAAAGAGGCCATCTCGTTGCGATAATCTATTGCTGATGTTGCTAACAAAGCTTGATTGCAATAATAAATAAATAAATATTGGTGGACATTTCTCACAGCGCCGTCTTGCCCCAAACTAACTGATAGAATACATATACTTATTTTGTACATACCTACATACACAAGATTCATTATAACACCCAGAAACAGAACAAACATCTATGTTCATCATACAAATATTTGTCCTGGGTGATGATCGATGACCTACAGCGCAGAAGGCTAGAATTATTAGGAAGAACTATTAGCTGAGTTGTGAGGCCAGTAAATGTGAATCAGTTTGACATGATGATTTGTTTTATTCACGTTGACTCGCGGGCGCGGTGGCGGAGCTCATCTCAACGTAACGAATTCTCCGGTCTTATAAATATGTGGGTCAGCCTCATAAGTAAAAGATGGATCTCGCTGTCATCCAATATTTAGCCACCAGCTAATTAGCGCAACATTTGTTAGGGTTCCGCACCCAAGGGGTAAAAACGGGACCCTATTACTAAGACTTCGCTGCCCGTCTGTCTGTCTGTCACAAGGCTGTATTTCATTCATGAACCGTGATAGCTAGACAGTTGAAATTTTCACAGATGATGTATTTATGTTGCCGCTATAACAACAAATACTAAAAACAGAATAATATATATAATTAAGTGGGGCATTCATACAACAAACGTGATTTTTTTGCCGTCTCTTATAGATAATGGTACGGAACCCTTCGTGGGCGAGTCCGACTCGCACTCGGCCGGTTTTTTGTTAGTTTCATATTTGGCTACGAGTAGGTATTATAAATTGCTGTGATCGTCTTCAGTGCCTTCTTAACCGACTTCAAAAAAAGAGCTTTTTGATACGGCAGCTATGTTTTTTTATAGATACGGCTGTTCCGATTTCAATGGTGTTTTTGTTATATAATATTTAAATGTCTTACAAATTCTAACTTTCTGAAAATAAAAAAAATTACTTAAGCTACTCGCTGATAATGCAGCTTTAGATAGGTTTAAGAATTTAAAAAAAAATTTGGCAGTTTTTTTTCTCTATATCCATTACAAAAAAAATAGGATCACGACTGTAATCCACAAGTACGGTAGACATCCTCTCAGATCTGCAGGCGCTTAGATTCTTTGAAGATGTCTATAGTGGGGGTAGTCAGAGGAACATTATATTTGGCACAAGCCCACATTTTGCAGAGTTAGTATTCCATACGTGACTGGTTGCAAGCCCCTCGCCCGCCGCACAAACACGCAAAAGATCATTTTTTTTCTCTTTATAATATTAGTGTAGCGTGTAGACAATGTATATTGACAAAGCTATTACTTTCAAGCTTCTAAGTGCCACTTAACCCATAAATGCATATTGACGTAAAACTGCAACATACCACTAACACGGCTACCAAATCATTATTATGAGCGCAACGCATACTGTTGTAGAATCACATCAGGACAATATTTTTTATGCACCTTTTTCCTTTCGCGTCTGTCAAATGCCATCTTGACATTCACAAAGCATTGACTGTCGGAAATTTGTGGCAGGTAAAAATTGTAATAGTGTTTTTGGAGTAAATAGTTGATTTTAGTTGGTAAATAAGTGCATTTTTTTTATTTTATTGTAATAATTCATCTTCTTTTCGGTACAGTAATTGGTTAGGACAATAGCATTCTAATGTCTCCCTGCATTAGAATGTACAAGTCTACAAGATATATTTTTTTCAAGAGGTCAGAATAAATCAAGGGTTAAAGCCTGTAAAACCCTATCTACGTGTCTATCTGTCTATGTTTTCCTAATTAACATCCTGACTAAAGGCATTCAGGTGGCCGTAACTTTTCCAGCCCACATTTAATCCCACATTCAAAGCTTTGAGTGGCAGGTGTTCCGTCACCCTAGGGATTACCGACACCAGCCTAGAATAAGCACCCTAGACAGCGTTTCATCTACGGAAGAGTAGGTGAAATCGTTTGGTAAAAATCTATATATCACTACATAGTATAAAGCAAAGTCGCTTCCCGCTTCCCGCGTCTGTATGTATGCTTATATCTTTAAAACTACACAACGGATTTTGATGCGGTTTTTTTTAATAGATAGAGTGATTCAGGAGTAAGGTTTATATGTATTAAACCCGTGCGAAGCCGGGGCGGGTCGCTAGTCTATTATAAATGCGAAAGTAACTCTGTCTGTCTGTGACGTTGTCACGGCCAAAACCGCTGGGCCGATTGTCATGAAATTTCATAAAGAGATCATTTAAAGTCTAGGTATGAAAATAGGTTAATTTTTTTTTCATAAAGTTCTTTTGCCTTTTAGGAATTTCAATTCTTTACGATAAAGTCGTCATAAATCGATTTCCTGAATCTTCGCAGACGCAGTCGCGTGTAAGAGTGGTAAAGCTAGTTATATTTGTAAAACAAATATAATCACTTGTAAACCCTAAGTACCTACGGTAGATATCCTATCAAATCTAAAGGCAAATTTGGGCATGTCCAAATGTACAAATGTAGTTTTTGGATGTGTGTTCTGACTATCCTCTTAAGAATTTTCAAGGATCTGTGTGTATGGAGATCTGAGAAAATGTCAACGTACTTAGGAATTAAATTCGTGATCCTATTTCATTTCATACCTCAGCATTTTTCAATGGATAAAAGCTGACTGCGTCTAACCATGTAAACTGAATTCTTATGAAAATAGCACATGGCAATAAAGAGAAGTTTAATGCTGAATAGTAAGAAGGTAGGGTCCATGTTTAGGGCGGGGAGACATCGTAAAGCTCGTTTTATCCATGGTGTGGGACTTTGTATTGAGATTGGGCTGCGACCTTCGCAGTAGTCGATATAAAGAAGCCACGACAAAACGCTTCTGGAAATTCGAGAACAAAATTTTTTAATATAAACAATTCTCGCACTATTATCAACATCCACCGAGCATGGTGACAATCTATCATTTTAAACCTTTTTTGCGCTTTCATAAATCTTTAAGGCTTGTTAAACAAAATCTAGTAATAAAAATTACGTTTTAAAAAGTGAGGAAAATGCTTCGACTAATCAAAAAGTCAACAGTCACACTCAAAAAAAATTCTAAACGTGGCGACCAAAAACCCTTAACAAATGGGAGCCGTCTAAAGGCCTCAGATCCCGCGTCAGAGGAAATTTGAACACTTAACCAAGTCACCGACAAAGGAACTTAGACGCGATATATTGTCGCCTCGTATTAGCGCTGTAAACTTTGACATTGTTCACATGACAATGCAATAAATGATGGGTAAAGCATCGATAGGTAACTTTGTTCCTTCGTATACGGGGTATTGTAAATTTGTTAAAGGTTTAATAACGGTGTGTTTTTACTGTATTGTCACTTCAACAATGTACCTCTGACGCTTCGTTTGGTGCATTTGCACCTTTGTCCCTACGTCTAAGGTAATATGTCCCTATCACAAAGGTACATTGTCTCCATGTCTAAGGTGCGTCGTCACTTCGACAATGTACCTCTGACGCTTCGTTTGGTGCATTTGCACCTTTGTCCCTACGTCTAAGGTAATATGTCCCAATCACAAAGGTACATTGTCTCCATGTCTAAGGTGCGTCGTCACTTCGACAATGTACCTCTGACGCTTCGTTTGGTGCAGTTGTGGCTTTGTCCCTACGATTAAGGTACTATGTACCTATCACAAAGGTACATTGTCTCCATGTCTAAGGTGCGTCGTCACTTCGACAATGTACCTCTGACGCTTCGTTTGGTGCAGTTGTGGCTTTGTCCCTACGTTTAAGGTACTATGTCCCTATCACAAAGGTACATTGTCTCCATGTCTAAGGTGCGTCGTCACTTCGACAATGTACCTCTGACGCTTCGTTTGGTGCATTTGCACCTTTGTCCCTACGTCTAAGGTACTATGTCCCTATCACAAAGGTACATTGTCTCCATGTCTAAGGTGCGTCGTCACTTCGACAATGTACCTCTGACGCTTCGTTCGACCTGCAAAATAAATGAAAACACTTAGATAGTTTAAATACAATTATATTAATTATTAAAGAAATGTCATTAAACATAAGAAAGACTAAGTGTACGCGTCTACCTTAACACTTACATAAACAATTATTATACATAGATAGAGAATGAACAATAAAAACAGAAGGGTCTAATATTTTGGAAGACCTACATTACAATAAAATTATTTAAACACAGTCAATTTAGTCTATATTAATTAGTACAAACATAGTTCGTTAACAAATTGTGATATTATGAAATAGAAGACAGAGATGATCCATATTGAAGTCGGATGATTAGTTACACTAGGTAATATAAATCACGATTATCTTCTTAACCTTTTGAGCGCCACAGTCACGTATAGACGACAAGCCGAACAAGCAAAAAAGTGCCTTAAGTCTAACGACATAAGGTACTTTTTGGCTTGTCGTGCTCCACGATCAACTGCACTAGACCTTTTCGATCTTTGGGAGTGAGTGGCTGACCCTGTTTCTGCAACAGACACTTTCCGAAGGTTGTGAGCTCTAGTAACTCTTTCAGATGTTTTTTGTCTTCCAAAGAGCCAATTTCTTGCACGAACTGCCACTCTTCTTGTACCCAATCCTGAAAGAGTATTACAGTTAAAGCATGGTTCGGATAAGGGAAAAAAGCACTCGTTTTGATTTCATTTACATGTATGGGACACTAAAAAAAACTATGTCAAAAAAAATGTCGATGGACAGACAGGACCACTATTTGCGGCTTCGATTGGGGGAGGCCTATGTTTAGCAGTGGCTGATAATAATTATAATGAGTAGAGCTTTTTGTGTGTGGCTCATCCGGGGAAGTACTACCACCATCCCTATTTCTGCAGCCAAGCAGTGCATCGTAGGGCACGTTCCTGACGTGCGTGACCTACGAGGCAATTATTTTTTATAATCGATGGTTACCACTTAACATCAGGTGGGCCATAAATGCCTATGAATGGACTCATAAAATACACGTTGCTTACTGCTTACCGTCAAGTTCCGTACGCCGCCACCTACGACCATCAACGACGAACTAGCGGAGTTGTTATCAGGCAACAGTTGAGAAGTGGATTGGCCAATGCTTTCAGGCAACGGTAGAGGAGTGGATTGGCCAACGCTTCTGTCAACCTCCTGATAGACATCATATTATTATTAGAAAGCATAAGTACTCATAAAAATTAATCACTTAACGTCTCCTTAAGTAGCAACATAATATAGAAAGTAAAGTAGCTGAAGATTGTCCAGTGAGAACTACATTTGCTACAAGGCAATTTACCAAACAATCTTCCCGTGTATATAATACTCTCAATGAACAATAAGCCATCTACTCTATGACATACCGTGACTGCAAAAAAAGTCTAACTGAATGGCTGCAGAGCAAAAGTTACAAGATCACATAATTAAGAAACACATATAATTTGTACACATAAACACACCATACCCACACCCCCCCATGCTAATACACACGCATACACACACTCACACACATACACACACTCACAAACATACCCTACACCCAGTGCGCTCACTTACTTTTATATAAGTTATAAAATGTTAATTAGTTTTAAATTAATATTTTTGCTTATTTCTCACGCAATGTAGAATTATTGTAAACTGGAGGAGCGGAACCACCTAATACAAGCAAATCTTTGCTTAAAAGGTGACTCCAAACCTAACATAGTTATTTCCTTATGTGATGAAATAAACATTTTTATTTTTATATTTTATTTATTTAATATAGTTTAAAGAAGGACATAGGCTTTTTATCTGGGTACAAAAGCTAGACAAACAGATAATGAACCTTTTGTTATTAAACCCTAAAAGTATTAAACTAGAAAGTCTGTTCTATGCATCTAAAAGTGGCTTTAGAATAAGTATAAGAATCAAAAACTCACCACTAATGAAGGTATTTCTGTAACAGAAATGTCCTCCCCGGGTAACACGGAAGGTGAGTTCTCGCAACTTGAGCTCTCAGTAAAATAAAGCTCCTTTCCTAAAAAATAGAAGAAAGATAATTGATATACAAGCGTTTGCTTGTTCATGTTCATGTCAGTCACATATCGAGCTACTACAAAAAAATAAATACTGGGGCTGGGCTGATTGTTCCACATATGGAATAATGCTATTTGTCGAATAAAAAATGTCAGTCCTTGTGTTTGACAAGCATAAAAAAGAGATGGATATATTTTTATATGACGAATAAATTTATCTGTTAAAAAATTAGACCTTAGAAGAATTCAAAAACTCACCACTGACAAGGGTGATTCGCAGGAGCCCTCTCCAGCTGATGCGGAAGGTAAGATGATGTTGTTAGAGTCCTAAAAAGTTGTGAAACTATTGTTAAAATCAATATCTTATTTTTATGTACCATTATGTGAATTAAATGTATAATTTCCTCACCAGAGATTTCTGTTTAGAGTCAGTTTCCGCCTAAAAAAAAATCTAAATTAATGATGATCCATAATAATTGCAATACTTCAACATTTACATCTTGGCAATTATTTTTTGATATTATTTTACTGGGACACAATGCATCAAGTGGACATTTTTAATTTAGGACTGAAGTTACTAATCTAATGAAAAGAGGAGCAAGTCATTCATAATAGTAAAATCAGTTCAAGGTAAGCCGAAGCAACAAACCATAGCATTCCTGAGTTTGATTCTATCAATCCTGCGGGGTGCAAGGCATTTTAAATCTTCTTCATTTGCCAGAAGCAAATATTTTAGATCCATCCCCTCATCTGCGAGTTATTAAGAAAAGTAATAAATAAAAGGTCAGTGGGTCATCTTAGGGGCGGACTTATAGCATATGCACTGCAAATGATTGTACAGAATGGAGGAAATGGAGGGAAGCCATTGCCCAGCGACCAATTTCGAGGTAGTTAGTCACAGTTCTAACCTAAATTAACCTATGGATCCCTTCTTCATCGTTTTAACGACAAACGGTTACCCCGCCGCAAGTGGTTAGAAAAGATAGAATCGAGTAAATAAACGATTTACGAAAATAACACTTTTTTGGCTAAATTTTTCTAAGTCCTCGCGCCATATTGCAAATGGCTACCCTCCAACCGAGAAGGAAATGATAACATTAATATTATGGCACAGGTACTTACCAGTAAATACTTGATACAGATGCTCCAATCCAGCTTTTCGTAAAAACTCAAGTAGTTCCGGAGAAGACATATTGTTACTCACTGGTTTTACTGTTTTAATTGTTTTAATTGTTTTATACCAACGTTTTAAATAAACTACTTTTTTAACTTTTTTTGAAGACATGCAGTGGGCCACAGTGGGCTAAACACAAATTATATAGAAATGAATGTAACTGTTAAAGATAAAGATGCTCTGTGTTGCAACGCGTGGAATGCAATGATGGAGTCGTCTCACTGTCTCATTACTCGTCGAGTTCTGACTCGTCTCGTGTGTGAACAGTGAACGATTTGAGATTTGACAATGTGCTATTGTCGTGTCGTTTATTCGTGTTGTTCAAACTTCAATGTTGCCAATTAACTTATACGAAGTCACAACAGTACTTTAACGCTGCGTTGCTGTACCTAAAATTATGACAAAGGCCTTTGTGAAATATGTTTTTGGTGGGTAGGTACATATCTAACATTTTGACAAAGGCCTTTGTGAAATATTTTTTTATCTTATGTAGGTATTTAAAGGTAGAATTAATTATTAACAAAAAATTAGAAACATAGTACTGTAAACCATAACGTTTCACGTCGTAATATAATATTACTTATTCCTAAGTATTTTTATTAATAATCACCTAAGGTAAATGCTCCAACCAGCCCGCGAAATTCAAATTTTCTTACGTTTTTTGCAATTTGCAGACCATTACTAGTTTGTATGTTGATTAGAATATTAATTGCGGCTGTAAGACGTATGTAGTTACAGAATTATAATCACCAATACAAGCCTTCAAGTTCATAAAGGTGCAGGAACTTGAAAAAGTAATTTTTACACCTTTATTGGAGGATGATTATAATTCTGTTATGACATTGGAATGGAATTGAAAACGAGCATAGTGTAGGTAGTTCAGCTAGTTTGATTGTGTATAATTATTTTATTGATTAATGGCATAGGAAAAAATAAAAAACTGTTTATGTAAGTCAGAAATGAGCCACTGTGTACTATGGGGTCGACACAACCAAGCCGTACCTATATAGTTACAGAATTATAATATCAAAATCATCAATACAAGCCTCTAAGATCATTAAGGTGTAAAAATGACTTTTTCAAGTTCCTGCACCTATATGGAACTTGAAGGCTTGTATTGATGATTTTGATGATTATAAGTCTGTAACTACGAGTATATACGTCTTACAGCCGCAATTAATATTCTAATCAACATACAAACTAGCACTGGCCTGCAAATTGCAAAAAACGTAAGAAAATTTGAATTTCGCGGGCTGGTTGGAGCATTCACCATAAGCATCTATAAGCAGTTCCTACTCAACTCGTCAACAGTCAGCAGTAAAGGCATGAAATTTTGTGTACCTACTCATTCTGTTAGGACGACCGGTTATAAGTTTGACAATGAAATGGCTACTGCTCTAAGGATTGGCTCCTTAGGAGTGTACTCTTCAACGGTTAACAGCACAGATACGAAATTTTCTTTAAGTCTTATCACATGATAGCCGATTTTTAGTTTTACCATGATATGGCTACTGCTGCACTCAAGGATGGCTCCTAGCAAGGAAACTCCTCAACGGTGAACAGCACACACATGAAATTTGGTGTATTATGTACGCATTTTATCATGATAGCTAGTGATAAGATTTACCATGTTATGGCTCAAAACTAAAAACTTCAAAATAGGTAATAAATAGGTGCCTAGGTTCCTAACATTTTTTTTTAGTTATACGGTTCAATAAGTGTTAGTGTGCTCGCGAGGTCTACAGCTCACAGAGCCACTAGTTAGATAGAGTGATTCAAGAGGAAGGTGGTTTATATGTTTAGGCTTACTACCTTAGCTTATATCATATACCTACTTATACAATCATGGTCTGCTATTTATTTCTTCTGTGCTAATACCTATTAGTCCGCAACGACGGACAAAATGTGCTTTGATTGCTTTCACCTAGAGTAGCCTTACTCAAAGTGTGCTCCGCGGAACCGTAGGGCTCCAGGTAGTAGCTCCAGAGCTCAAGATCAAACTAGTTTGTTGTACCTACTTACCTGGATTTGTTACTACAAAGGTATCTAGATAGGTAGTAAGTAGATAGGTAGGATTATAATAAGTAAGTAGGTAGGTGTGTAGGTAGGTAGATGTGTAGGTAGGTATCGGCCTAAGTGTTTCATTCTTGTAGATAAAGATGCCCCCAGAGGCCCAGACAATGATGGTTTCATAATAATTCCCTTTTGAAACCGTCATTGCCCCCAGAGAAGTAATGTTACCTACTTAGTACAATATCCACTTCAAAAACCATAGGTATCTCCAAAACTAGGTAGGTAGGTACTCATTCTAGACTGGTCGTGTCTCAAGACAAACAATACTTACTTAGGTAGGTAGGTATCTACTTACCTACTTGCATATTAATACCAGCCTACCAACATAATTTTTGTATTATGTTAGTAGTCTGGTACCTAACTTATGTACCTACCTAACCCATTATGCCAACCCAACACCTGCTTCAGATTCTAAGCCCTACCTAGCCCTACCAGATACATACCTTACCTACTTGCAATTACAGACTATAGGGTAGACCAGGTACAATTGTATTTAAGCTGTATTGTATTTAAGTAAATTAAGCTGGTCTAGGTCTGTCTATCTATGAATTTTATAAACTAGGTAGGTAGATAAGTACCTAAAAACAAAATATAGCTAGACGCTACATAGGTACCTACACAGGAAAATTATCACGAGGACAAATTACTTTTATAAAATACTCTGTGGCGGAGTCTATGTATAATAGAACACACAGCCTAAAAGCTATGTCAAGGTCACAAAATAAAATTCATAAAATTCGACAAAGGAAACTCTTTAGTTGAATATTTTTTTTATCTCAGTATTTGTGTTATGCCATAGACGCAATGGCAAGCTAAGCTAATAGAGTAACAAAGCAATAAATTTGCTCTGTTTCCCCGTTACAGTTTACTTATATTACGCTTTTAACGGATTGTTTAGGCTTTTATGTCGTAGTAAAAAAAAAAAAAAAACATGACGCTACGTGTGAAGTAGCGTCAACGCAGTAACAAAAAGCCGTTGAAAAGAAAAACTTTGTCGTCACGTAAATGTTTACCTGAACGCACGATTTAAAAACTATGTCAGAAGCACAAAACAAAATTTTGTATAGTAATTTTGTCAGTTGAACAACTTTTCATATTAGAGTGTTTTGTCGTAGGCACAAATGTCAAGTTAACGAAATGACAAAATACTTAAATGTCATCAGTTTCTGCGTTAGTTTGCTTATGTGGCTGCGTCAAATTGCACAAAAAAATAAAAAAATATTACGCTACGTTCAAAAGAACGTGTGCGCAGTGACAAAAAGTCGTAAAAATGCGTTCGACAAAAAAAAATTGACCGTCGCGTTAAACTTTCCGCGAACGCATGGCCTAAAAGCTACGTCAGGAGCACAAAAAAAAATCGACAAAGGGATTTTGGACCTTTAACGGCCATTTTTTTTTTGAGTGCAAGAGGCGATATTCGTTTTTTTAAGTTGTAATATGAAATATTTAGAACTAGATAAATAGAATATTTACGGATTCAACGATAGAAAAAAAATGCAATAATAACCAAAGGCATAATTACGTTTAAAAAACTAATAACAAGAAAAATGACGAAAATATATCGACCAATCGCAAAGTCAAGGGACGATATTAGTTTTTTAAGTTATTGAATGAACTGTCAGTCCAAAATAAATATAATTTAAATGGGACCAACTTGGGACTATTCTCTACACAATAGAACAAAAAACATCTAAATCGAATCACCAGGTAAAATGGTTATACATACATAAAACAAATATATACGCGTCGACTTGAGAACCTAAAGATTATGCAATACATAAAACAGATATATACGCGCGCCGTTACTCCTCCTCCGTTTTTTGTCGGTAAAAAAATTGCCTTTAATCTTAGTAAACCCGTGCGAAGCCGGGGCGAGTAGCAAGTTTCAATAATCCTGTAAAAGGTAGCTTACTGTTAAAGGTATACTCGTATTGTGAAACTACGTTGTATGAGATTTAAGTGAAATCGTTTCTTATAAACCGATAAAAGGAAAACGACCTGGGTACGGTAATGGAATAAAACGTTTAGGTTATCATCGTTTTTAGGGTTCCGTACTCAATGAGTAAAAATGGGACCCTATTACTAAGACTTCAATGTCCGTCTCTCCGTCTGTCCGATTAAAAAAATATCAATCACTACATAGTATAAAGCAAAGTCGCTTTCCGCTTCCCGCGTCTGTATGTCTGTATGTATGTTTGCTTATATCTTTAAAACTACACAACGGATTTTGATGCGGTTTTTTTTAATAGATAGAGTGATTCAGGAGGAAGGTTTATATGTATAATAACATGCTACCCGTGCGAAGCCGGGGCGGGTCGCTAGTTTAATATAATTATATTTCAATGCTTGGTGATCAGTCTCGGAGCATCGCATCACAGTTTTACGTAATAAATGTTTTAAATCCTCTACAACGCCGTGTGCTAGTGTGCACCAACCATTATAAAGGCCCAGGCCTAAGGCAGAGTTACTACCAACTGAGCTGTGAGGCCGTGAATACGTATAAATAATATATTTTTTGGCCACCAAAAGGCCTTCGTCATGGCTTAACGACTTTTTGAAGCCGGCACCCTCATCTTAATGTGTCATCCGTAGCATGGAGGCGCTCAGCTGTTAATACCATTGTCAGCCATCCATTTAGTGACCACAAAAAAGGTTGCTTAACTTAGACGATGGTACATTAAGGTGATAACTGTCTAGCTATTACGGTTCATGAGATACAGCCCTGTGACAGACAGACAGACAGACACACGGACAGCGAAGTCTTAGTTCCGTTTTTACCCTTTGGGTATGAAACCCTAAAAATTAACAGTTTAGGTATTCATAGTTTTGATTAAACTATGAATACCTAAACTGTTAATTTAATTTCTGTTATAGCGGCAACAGAAATACATAATCTGTGAAAATTTCAACTGTCTAGCTATCACGGTTCATGAGATACAGCCTTGTGATAGACAGACGGGCAGACGGACAGCAAAGACTTAATAATAGGGTCCCGTTTTAACCCTTTGGGTACGGAAGCCTAAAAACTTATTTCAATTCTATTTTATTTAACGTCAATGTTTGATATTACTTGGTAGTCAAGACAACTTGATTACATTACAACGCAGAAAGTCAAACAATTGGCACTTCCCACATAATTTAACTTATCAAGTCAAAATACTATGGCATTATACTAGACTGCATAATAACTGACATGTAAGGGGAGCGATAAACGCTAGATGTACGAAAGTCCTGGTATAGCATGAAATTTAATTGTCTTCGATAAATGCTTTTCTTATAATTACTACGACTTACTATCCGTTATTATGCATGGTGATTCAGAGACCGTAATTTTCAACCGACTTCAGATAAAAGGAGGTTCTCGATTCGACAAAGATTTATTTTTTCGTCCTGTCTAATTTGTATAATCGAATTGAAAAGACTGATTGTTTTTAGTCTGTGATGTCAGATTTTTTGCACACCAGCGCCATCTATACCAAAATTTTTGCGGTTTTTTATAATTTTGGGGATGTTTTTCGTATTTTAAAGCAGTCTATGTTTTATTCGGGTATGTTATCTACATCTACAGCAAAATTCATCTTAATCCGTTTTGACTTTTAGGCCTGATTGAATCACAAATATACAAAAATACTCACAAACTTTTGCATTTGTAAAATTATTAGGAATATTAATAATTTATTTATTTATCAAACAACTTTTACTCAAGATTATGGTTAGTAATATCTTTAAACCTAAGTTAGGTTTGTATAGACAAAAGGTTCTCGTTTAGAAAAAAAATATTGTTTAGTAAAAAGTAAAAATTTTCATACGCCATATATATTCGCCGATTGGTAACCAATTTTAATGATTATTTTTTATATTGTAGAGTTTACCTCAAGTGTTCCACATATATTTTATCTATGAGAAAGCAGTGGTTTTTCTATTAAACTACAGTTTCATTTAAATTTTTTTATATGTCGAAACATTTATGGGATAATTTTTTGGTGCTTAATTATTATAATATATTCGAAAATTTGTTTGTAAAAATAATAGTTACTGCAATATAGTTTACATTTTTGATATAAATCTGATTAATGTTTTTTTGGGAAATATATGACTTAATGTCTGATGTCTGGAAATATATGAAATAATGCCATATCAACTTGCCTCACAAATTATTGCAGCCATTTTATTATATAAAATATTTATCGTCATTTATGTTGAATTCTACAAAACAGACATTTTTATCCGTCCGTCGTAACTAATTATATTGCACGCACGACACATGTTTTAGTTGACGTTTATTCCATGAATTAATGACTAATATTTGTGAAACAGAATATTAAAGAATACAGAATATTGTTATTCGTAAGACCGAGGATAATGTTTCAACCAATCGAAAAGTCTATGAGTATTATCTAGTCTATGAATACTAGAGTCTATGAATATTAAGTTTTTAATATTATAACTATTATTCCTACATTTATATAATTTAAATAGAACCAACTTTGAACTATTCACTAATCAATATAAAAAATATCCAAATCGGACCAGGTAAAAATATATGCGTGGTAATACAAATAAAAAAAAATATATATAATCTTCTAATATATAAAATTCTCGTGTCACAGTGTCTGTAACCAAACTCGTCCAAAACGGCTTGATCAATAATTATTAAATTTCTTGTGTAATTCAGTAAGTCTGAGAATAGGTCGTAGGGTTTTTTATACCCCTAAGTGATAAGGGTGGCGTAAAGTACAGGAAAAACTGAAAGTGCTTTTATATGGTAGATCATTGAAATTTGACAGGACAATGTCTGTCGGGGCAACTAGTGTATATATCAAGTTCAGGACATCTTTTTTTTTTGGTTGGGGACACTTACGTGATCTCACAACAAAGAGAGATAGCGAGTTGGTTACCAACCCCGGCGACAGTTTGCAACCCTCACAGGCTCATTTCTGCATAAAATAAACAAAATAACTTCACCGGGAAAGTAAACGCTTTGTAGGTATTTGCATAATTACTTTAAAGACCCAGCATAATTATTTTTGTCGCAAATAACGTTGCGACTCCTGTCACTTCATACCAGCTACGGATAGTAATGATAATAGCACGGTAGGAGTTTATGAAGTGCACTACAACCGTCATTGACCCCACACATCATCGTGGTTAATAAACTTATAAAGAATACCAAGAGATAATCTGCTAAGTGCGAATCGGACTCGCAAAATCAGGGTTCCAGAATTAAAATCACATTTTATTCAGTCACCATGAAACAAATAAAACAAGCTAGTTTTTTAGTTATCGTTGAATTACATAAACACGTGACAATAAAAAAAAATCACCTATTACTTTTATTTTTCAATAATTCTTTGTTTATTTCGCATTTAAGTACGCAATGTACGTATAGGTATATTAAAAGATAGAAAATATATATTAATGTATAATTTTCATTAACTTACTTTGTCATAAATATTTTTTTTGTTGTCAATGTTTAGTATACAATGTACTTACTAGTTGTAAGACTTTCAATTCTTTACGTTTATTCGTTTTTGAGCAAATTTCCTGTGTCAGACGCAAGAGTGAGTTGATGAGGGTTCTGATTTTACCTTAGAGGTACGGAACCCAATAATACAACAATCAAGCTAGTGAAATTAATCATTTTTGCCTTCTTTTGGCTTTGAAAACTGTGCTAAATTGATTTAATCCTAATAATATTATAAATGCGAAAGTTTGTGAGTTTGTATGTATGTTTGTGCCTCAATCAGGCCTAAACAACAAAACGGATTAAGTTGAATTTTGCTGTAGATGTAGATATAATGCCCGAATATATAATAGACTACTATAAAATATGAAAAACATCCCCAAAACTAAATAAAACGCAAAATGTATGATTTCTGTATAGATGTCGCTGTGGTGCCACAAATCTGACATCACAGACTAAAAACATTCAGTATTTTCTATTCGATTATTGAAATTTTACAGAACAACGTTTGTCACGGGTCGGCTAGTTAATAATATTAATTACGAGTCTAGTACGGTCGCATATCCCTAAACATAGGTACTTGAAACATGACAGCAAATTAGCAAAGTGGCCTTTCTCGTAAGACCCACGGTTCTTTTTAAGGTACTCAACAAACATGGCAATTCCGGCCCAGTCCGTTTTCCAGCTTTGTACTCATTAACGCCCAACGGTCCTTTCCATAGGACCTGAAAAATTAACCGTTATTACTTTGTATATTTTGCGAGAAGTTAGTATCGTATCAATGCGTTATTGAACGAAATTTTTAGATTGTTAATGGATCTGTCATTGGTTAAATCAAGTGGCTTACGGACATTGGCAGAATTGTGACAATCTGTCACAGCAGCCAGACAAATGAATTGAATCTAATTGAAATCAATTGGCATCTGGGTTCGATTCCCATCCCGAACAAACATTTGTGTGATGAACATAGATGTTTGTTCTGTGTCTGGGTGTCAATATGTATAATAAGTATGTATTTACTAAAAAAAGTATATGTATTCTATCAGTTATCTGGTTCCCATAGTAAAGCTTTGCTTAGTTTGGGGCTAGATGGCGCTGTGTGTAAAAGTCCACCAATATTTATTTATCTGTCAGCTTAAAGAACATTGGTGAAATAATGGGATGACACTGGCATGCCCTGGGCCGGAGTCACTACTTTTGGTCCTATAATTATGATGTGGTTATATTCTGCCGTCGAAGTGAGTATCGACGTAAGTGTACACTGCAGTATATTCTATGGTAACGGCTCCGTTAGAGAATACCGACACCTTAGGGCCAAAAGTTGGCACGCGACCAATTAGTCGACCCTGAGTCGACACGACTAACAACGGCAGGGTAAATCAGTACAAAAAAATATATATAAATAGGATCACGACGATCACGAGGGATTATATCCCCAATTACGGTAGACACACTCTCAGATCTGCAGGCACTTAGATCCTTTTGTATATCTCTAGTGGGGGTAGTCAGAGGTACGTCCAAACATTATATTTGGCACATGCCCACATTTTGCAGTAGTTAGCATTCCATACGTGACAGGTTGCATGCCTAACTAAGCCAAGAATACTAACTGGTTTTCCTCACGATGTTTTCCTTCACCGTTTTGAGCACGTGTTTTTGATGCGCATATAAATTTGTCGAATAGAAAAATCCATTGATGCACGCCGGGACTCGAACCCACGACCTTCAGATTGAAAGTCGAGGTACCTCCCACTCGACCAACACGGCCAAAACAGTACAAACCGGAATATTTGCAAAATAATTTACAACTCAAACTCCTCCAGCACACACCTAAATGTTTTTATGGAGCATACTCGTACGAACACTTCGGCGACTTTAGTAGCATAGCGGTAAAGAGTTTTGCATGTTCCGTAAATATTTGTTTCGGGTCTAGTGTGGGGCCAGGAGCTTACTTTTTTAGGGTGCGATGTAAAGTGGGGATGTTATTGTTTTTTATCGCGTACCTTATAGAGCGGTGTGTCATTGGATAGGTCTAAAACAACTTTTCGATTAAGAGATCCGTTTGTGAAATATTAAGCTATTAAAAGTGACATTTTTGTTAAAGTCGACTGGGACACTCCTCACCCCTCTAAAAGCTAAACTATTGGTTTAAAAGGCTTGTAAAAATTCACGAAGACATATAACGAAGTTAAAAGGAAAACTATTACAGCCAAGTAAGCTGTACAAGTTTTTTTTTAATGTTTTTACAAATAAAAACTACACGTTGCTAAGTTTTGAAATATAATCCAACCATAGTCCTTTCTACGTGCTACGATGCTACGGCGTAGCACAATCGAGATAATTAAAAATGTAGGGATTCGAGATGTAGGCCTCACAGTTCAGTTACTAGTAACTCTGGCTTTTGCGCAGTAGGTTGTGGGTTTGATCCCCACCTAGAACAAATTGTGTGATCAACAATATGAACATAGATATTTACAAAAAAAAAGTATATAAGTATTCTATAAGTTTCTAGTTCCTATAGTACAAGCTTTGCTTAGTTTGGGGCTAGACGGCGCTTTGTGAAATTAACTAAGCTGCTAAATCGCGTTATGTTAACCGCAAACCTGTCAACATTAGGTACGTTTATAGTAATTCCATCCGTTGTATATGAAATAAGTACATAGCGCATACGAAAATACAGTGCAAATGAACAAACTATTTGCATAACATGATATAATAGTGCATTGTGATTTGAAACCGCAATGCAGTAGTAATATACTTCAAAAAGGTATCATTTTCAGGTGCCCGGCAGTTTTCATCTAAATAATATATCTTCCGCCGTAGGTTTGACAGCGAGAAACGTTGGGTTGGGTGTCTGCGAACGTTTGATACAGGAATTATTGTGAATACTTTTAGAAATTTCCATTACACATTCAACGCGTTGGGGAATACCTAGTCCCTCAATGGGGATAGTCAATGGCTTTTTATAACAATGCCAAATAAATACTCAATTGTCACATACTACATTAACTCGTCATATTATGTCGGTGTGTATATTTTATGTAAATATAAATAACCGGTCAAGTGCGAGTCGGTCCCGCGCACGAAGGGTTTCGTACCATTATCTTTAAAAAAATGGCAAAAAAATCACGTTTGTATGGGATCCCCACTTTAATATTTATTTTATTTTGTTTTTAGTATTTGTTATTATAGCGGCAACAGAAATACATAATCTGTGAAAATTTCAACTGTCTAGCTATCACGGTTCATGAGATACAGCACTGTGACAGACAGACGGACAGCGAAGTCTTAGTAATAGGGTCCGCTTTTACCCTTTGGGTACGGAACCCTAAAAATGACAAGTAAATTAGTTATTATCACCGCTGCTTTATAAAACATTTTCTCTTAGCAATGTAATGCTCAGAGAATTAATAAAGGCGTTTATTGGCAAAAGCAGGCATCACTCTGGCAACACAATCCAACATTGATAATGAAAATGATTAATGAATTCATGGCTACATCACGATAATATAGGGTAGACCCCAAGCCATGTTTGTTGTCTGATTCTTCTAGGCTTGGTCGCGTGGAATCGGCGTAGCTTCACCTAGTTCCTAAGACATGTCAAAGTGATCCTTGTGATTTTATTGAAATAAATGATTTTTGAATTTGAATTTGAATTTTAAACTAATTTTCTGCGCTGTAGGTTGTGGGTTCGATCCACAGATCCACACCCAGTGTGATAAACATAGATGTTTGTTATGTGTCTGGGTGTTGATATGTATTAATAAGTATGTATTTATAAAAAATACATATATTTATAAGTATTCAACCAGATATCCGGTTCCCAGAGTACAAGATTTGCTTAGTTTGGGCCTAGATAGCGCTGTATGTAAAGTCTGTCAATATTTATTTACTGCAAAATGTGGGCATGTGCCAAATGTGTTGCTTGGACGTGCCTCTGATTAATCCTTTTAGGCCTCTTCAAAGATCTGAGCGCCTGTCTACCGTGCTTGGGGATTACAGTCGTGATCCTCATTTAATTTTTCATAGCATTATAAAATAAACTTGAAAAACACATTATTCGGTACCTCGCCTAAATGTGCCGTGAGGTAAACAACCTTTTTAGGGTTCCATACCCAAAGGGTAAAAACGGGACCCTATTACTAAGACTTCGCTGTCCGTCTGTCCGCCTGTCTGTCACAGGGCTGTATCTCATGAACCGTGATAGCTAGAAAGTTGACATTTTCACAGATTATGCATTTCTGTTGACGCTATAACAACAAAATTACTAAAAACAGAATAAAATAAATATTTAAGTGTTCCATTACAAACGTGTTATTTTGCATTTTAAAGGTACGGAACCCTTCGTGCGCGTGTCCGACTCGCACTTGGTCGATTTTTTATTTGCGTCGTGTCATTGAACAATGCTCCCAAAATATTTGTGTACGTTTAATTTACGTGTTTTGAAATTTTACTTATATTCCATTTACAAATTAAAATTAGTTAAACATTTTTATCTACACTAATGTTGTAACATTCTACTTATGTTTCCAATACTTGACTTATAATTACTGCTGTTATAGCGCAGACAACAAAACACTCAATTTAAGCAATTTCACATGATGGTATAATATCCACATCGATATCGTAAAATCTCATTATAACATCAATAAAACGCGACCAATTATGATTGGCCCTGCGCGCGCAGCTGCGCTCTTCTTATTGGTTAGATTTTAATGGCGGCAAGTTCACTGTGACAATACACGTACAGTACACGTGAATTAAATGTTTCGCAATGTAAATAAATAAACTATTGTCAGCTTTTACTCTTGTTGTTTGATTAATTGCATTAGTGAAGATAAAGTAGTGTATGCAATTGCATATAACACGGGTATTAAAACACTCGTTACTATTATGAAACTCGCTGCGCTCGTTTCATAAACTCACACTCGTGTTTTAATACCCTTCCTTATATGACAGTTGCATAAACTACTATTATAGATAGTTTTTCATCATACGATATTTTTTGGTCAGTTTTAAACTGATCTGCAAACCTATCCAACTAATATTTTATTAATCCTATTTCCTACTAATAATATAAATTTTGTGAGTTTAAAATGAACGGATTAAAATGAAACTTTACAATAGGTAATATAGCATAAACATCAGAATACCGTGCGTGAAACAGTAACAAACATACAAACACACACACACACACACACACACACACACATTTACATATTACATATACATTTATAATATTAATAGGATGTAGAAACCTTTGTCTTTTCGCTAATTAATGTTAGTTAGCCTTATCGGGCTACCAATGTTAAGGCCCTGTATGTCGACGATTGCTCTTTTTCGAAACGAAAAAAGAAATACTTTTGAACAAGCCACATCTCCTATTTTTATAAATATATTACTTCAGGTTCCTACCTAGATTTCTATTAAGCTGAAAACATAATAGCAGAAACTTTTCACGATAAAGATATTATTTCAAAATTATACGTTTTAGAATTTATGATCGAAATACTTTGATACCTACTATTAAGATCAACTTGTGATTTATTGTTAAAGATAGGTGATATGTAGATCTAGATTTCTACTAGAATAGGTTTTTGATAAGTAATTAAACATAATTTATTCAAAAAGCAAAGGCGGACTACGCGCCACCCATGGTGCCCCGTGTGTTTGTCGTCATTGCAGCGGTCGGTAGGATTATTTATCGAAGTGATTAAAGATGGGTACATTTTTATTCACATATACTATACATTATAAAATAGGAGATGTGGCTTGTTCAGAAGTATTTCTTTTTTCGTTTCGAAAAAGAGCAATCGTCGACATACAGGGCCTTAAGTTTCTAGTTGTAACGTATAACTTTATTCGGTTTTCCTTCCTCGTTTGAGGCAAGTAGGTTTGAATATAATCTAATTGTATTCCTCTACTTTTTCATTTTACCTGCAAAAAAACAATCTTACTTTAGTCTACAATGTCCTTTTTATAAGCCTGGATTTTCGGATACCATAAATGGTATAAAGCTTTGGTACACATAATAAGATTTCTGTGGTAATGTGTGTTAATAATGTCCTGGTTTTGTGTAGACATTTTTAGTAAGGTTTCTCAGTAAAAAAAAGATATAGATATTCGTATGCAACCTTTACAGATGACTAAAGGGGGTAGTCAGAGAGAAATGTTACACCAATCGTGTTTCTTTCTATAATTTATCTAGATATATCCTTATTTTGCGGTTATTGAGAAAAAACGATCTGCATTCTGCATTTATTACTCGTCTTAATGCAATTAACATTTTTGAAGTAAATCCACGAGTGGTTTCACTTCGTCAAGTCTCGGCCAGCCTCGCCGGCGCCGGTCAAACTTCCCTAACTTCCCCATAAACCACTTAGAACGTTTTCACATTACGCGACACTATCGTTTATCTTAATGTTAGAAGATAGACGTCTTTTCTGAATGGTTTTTCACAATAGATGATACCAAAGGAAATAGATAACAGATTATCGTCACGATAGCGGTCAGATAGGACGGAACTAGTCGTGTGTAGTGCAAGACTTGTCACACAGAAGAGTATGAACACTGAACCATACATATTATGCATGAGCTTACACGTTATAATATTATCGTCTTATCGTATCGTGTAGTGTGAAAACGCTCTTATAAGCGTCGCAACGCCGATCGAACCGGCAAGGGCGTACTATCAAAATTTATTAACTTGGAATGTTTTTGGTATTCAAGTTTCCTAGGATAGTATCGCGAATCAGTAAGTAATAAGAGGAAAGCGAGGCTCGCCAGTTAACCATGATGAGAAATAAGGTTGTTTTCTGCAAACAATTCCCGTCTGCAGTTTCTGACTTACATGTAAGGTAAGCATGTGAGTCGTAAATGCATACGAGTATGTACGTACGATGAAACACCATGCCGCAGCTCGCATGACTATAAAAATGTATGGCGCAGCTTGCAATGGTCGTAAGTGCTCGAAAGTGGCTTTATATTACTACTAGCTGTCCCGACAGACGTTGTCCTGTCAAATGTCAATAATCCCACAGAAAAAAAAACACTTCGTTTTTCCCGATCTTTACGCCATCCTTATCACTTAAGGGTATGAAAAATAGATGTTGGCCGATTCTCAGACCTACTCAAAATGCTCACAAAATTTCATGAGAATCGGCCAAGCCGTTTCGGAGGAGTACGGGAACTAACATTGCGACACGAGAATTTTATATATAAGAGATAGATTTTAACACAGATCTTTATCCCGTAATTACCTTTAATATTTTTTTTTGTCCAAGTGATGGTAATTTCTTCAACTGCCTCAACTGTACTCCAGTCTGCCCACGACCTTGGTTATTGTAACATAGTCGAATCGTTGGGAAAATAAATTAAGGGTGATAAAGACCCGTGTCAAAATCTATAGTATGACTACTAATCACGATAACGGCTTTATACTTTAACATTAATGGTCTATATTATGGTGTACAATAGCAACTGTAATAAACCGAATTACTGTCATGTTGGTACATTTCACATAAAAACCATGGTTTTATTGTCATGGTTATGAACATGGGAGTTGTTAGAAAACCTTAGCCTGAATAGCTCACTAACTCCTGTTCAAATAAACTGGGTATCGCATAATATTTAATAAGTTAAAGCCTCGATGAAATGCATTATGAAAATCAACCACTTTCGATATTGACGGTTGAAATTATCATCCACTCGAGAGAGATAAGCTACGGCTTAATATCGGAGGCTGAATAAAAGCTTATTAAAACTGCGGTACGGTTCGAAAGTAGATATTTCAACTGCAATTACAGTTGACAGAGATAATTTCACCTCCAATTAATGGCACGTAAAACAATGTCCTTGACCTGGTTTAATGATATTTCGCGCGGTAGTTACAAAGACTCCAGAGAGCCCGTTCGAGTTTGAGGCTTGCCTAATGGCACGCACACTTGGCCAGGCCTGCCTGGCATAGCCCAGTGGGAAACACCCCACTTAATACGGGCCTTGGTACCATAACTATGTCACAACACACGAATGTGTCGATTCGTTAATTTTTAATAAACATTTTTCGAAACCTCATTCGTAATAAATTAACTTGCTTATGGACTATGGATTTACAATAGAAGTTAAAGCTGTAGGTAACTGGTAAGATGTTCTCGTCATCTTTGAGTCAGTACTTAGTACCTAACTAAGTACTGACTCAAAGATGTTATTTCCTGTGCTTCAAGACTTCAGTAAATAGACTTCAACAAGAACAGGGGCCCTCCTAACGTCTTTGGCCTTCGGGAACGGCATGGCCTTCACCCAAATTTCCGAATTCCGACTTTGACTTGACTTTGGCAAAGTCTGTTACATTATGTAGTGTGAAACTAAAAAGACGTTTTATTGTCAACTTTCCACTTTGCCATAGTTTGATGCAAACGTTCATTTTGCCTATTTATAACGGTGTTCGAAGGACCATTTTCAGTTCAATGTCAAAGATAACGTGATGGTAAACCAAAGTAATTGAAACACTTACTGGGTTTTCCCTATTAGGTACGATAGATTAAATATAATTGAATACCATTGATAACTTACGGTACCTTATTATATCACTTTGAATGAAGATCCAATAAATTGAGCATTTAAAATGGTTGGGTACTGCAATCGTTTCATCATTCCAATCGTTATGATTCATAAGCTCTTCAAAGGCTAAGGACATAAAGGAATTCGTTTATAACCAAGTATCTGTTTGCTAGTAAATTAATTTAATTGATTTTACAGGAAATGCATGCCCTATTAGACGGAATTAAACTATTACATAGGAAACGATCAACCACTTATTCATAAAGATCCAGTCTTTATGAATAAGTGGTCAAAGTGAATATAACATTAGATAATAACGGTCGTTTTTGATCCTAATTTATTTGATATCCACTTACTGACTGGTGGCTTTGAATTTATAATATCCAACTATGCCTGGATACCATCCTACTCATTGGTGAAACATGTAACGGAATAAGTCAATTACTTTTTAAAATTACCCAAAACAAACAGACAAATGATGGCAGCGGTGGTAGGGAATTTTACTTTTATGTTATGATGACTAAATTATTATTCATCTTTATTAGGTTAAAGTTGTAATATGAGAAACTAGTGAAGTGTTTATTATGTCAATCGGTTCAATATGCATAGAATTTGCATCGTGCAAACAGAGGCATCAATTAAATTGATTTAGGGCCGATTTTTCAATCATCAGATAAGTGTTAACTGTGGAATAAAATTGCAATTTTCCATACGATATGTCAAATTTATTCAACAGTTAACACTTATCTGATGATTGAAAAATCGGCCCTTAGTAGTAACATAGTTACTCCATGTGACATTTTACATAGCGCCATTCGGCCTCAAATGTCTCAAATCAGATGATGGAGTCAGGAGCTCAACAGAACACAACAGAACTCCTTAGTAAATAGTTCGATCGAATTAAAACTTTGCATACCTACCTGTCAAGTTCCGATGACAATGTAATAGCGTTCTGGTCTGATCTCTAGCTCAGATAGTCCATTAAAAAGATACATTTGGGATTACATATTTCAGAGGATGCAATTTTATTTCTTAGATGTGTAGGCGGGTTTAGTTTAAAGATAAATCCAAATTCTTGGGTTACAACCCGTGTCCAGCAGCTGCCATCTTTAAAAGAAGAGTGCAGTAGGTTTTTATGGTTTGTCGGGCAAACTATTAGTAGCACAGAAAATTTTATAAAACGCTTAGCCAAAAAAAATAACAATTCAACAGAATAAGAAGAAAGCTGATTTAAAAGATATATTTTTCAATAGAAAATTTATTAAAGATATTTTTGTACCGAATGAAAATAGAATCTTTATTTATGATCGAGTATGACATATTCGTAGACTGGTCTATAAGGTTTCGCGAGTTCAATGTAATGGTTCAGTGAGCCGCCGCTTCTTGGACCGAGATGTTTTTATACGTTTACATATCTAATGAAGCATTGCTGAAGGGCTATAGCTGGCTTTTTATAATATTAGGTACATGTACGTATATTTTTACTTTAGAGAAGTTTGAGTTTTTCCTTTTTTAGGGTTCCGTACACAAAGGGTAAAAACGGAACCCTATTACTAAGACTTCGCTGTCCGTCTGTCTGTCCGTCTGTCTGTCTGTCTGTCACAGGGCTGTATCTCATGAACCGTGATAACTAGACAGTTGAAATTTTCACAGATTATGTATTTCTGTTACCGCTATAATAACAAATACAAAAAAGAATTAGAATATAGATAATGGTACGGTTTTGGTGGTGCAAAAAAATTCACGATAGTAAATATAACAAATTTGAAAGAAAAACTATCACAGCTAAGCAGGCTTTACAAACAAAATACATTTCTAAGTTGGTCGATGATTACTCGTAAACTAGAAGTAAACTTTTTAATACAAATATCGTTGAAAATTACTTATATAACGTTGTTAGCAGTGTAAACTACGAAACCCTATATTGCGCGTGGCCCGACACGCACTGGCAGGTTTTTTTACCCTTTGGGTACGGAAAGCTAAAAACGAATATCGTATTTTCACTTTTCGATTAGTCGAAACAATTGGTCAGTTTTTTAGTTTTCAGAACGTAATCATCTGAAAGTGTTATTGTGTAAATGTTATAAACGAATATAAATATGACACGAAAATAAAGACTGATGCTTACGCTGGTATTATATGTCATAATACACGCAAGGGATATTAGTTATTATTACAATGATAATGTCTATGATCTAAGGGAAAACATATATATACGACTAAGAATATCAGTTAGACTGAAAACAATCTAAACATTGTTAGACATAAACTTGTAAGTGAACTATTATTCTGATAATTACTGATTAAGCTTTGCTAGACGATAATAGCCCATCAGCTTAGACTTGTAGGCAATATGATCGTCTTAGTGCATAAGTTACATGGTAAGTAATATGATTTCAATATTGTTCTGGAAACAACTTCCAACTGCCAACTTCATCAAAATTACCACATAAATACATATACCACAAAAATAGTTCTAAGCATATCTTGCGTTACTGACTATCACCACACAGCCTAAGCTACTGGTCATAGAAATTTAAAATTTGGAGGGCTGTTTAAGGTTACACTAAGAAAAGAATTTCCGAAATTCAACACGTAAGGGGGTGCAGCAGGGTATGTTTGAAAATAACTTCACGTGAACGAGAATTTCTACTTGTTTCAAAATCCTAATAATATTATAAAGTTTGTGATAAAGCTGCTTGTTTGTTCCCTAATCAAAAATAAACAACAATACGGATTAAGATGAAATTTGCTGTAGTATATAAATAAAAAATCTGAACAAATAAATGGGAAACTTATAATATGTAAAACAACCCCTAAATTATAAAAAAATGCAAAAAGGATGATATTGGTATAGATGACATCACAGACTAAAAACATTTAGAAATCATAGCAACACTGTTTTGACTAATAAATGATACGCATTCTACCAAAATTATTAAA
Source organism: Hydriomena furcata (assembly GCA_912999785.1). Lineage (NCBI taxonomy): Eukaryota > Metazoa > Arthropoda > Insecta > Lepidoptera > Geometridae > Hydriomena > Hydriomena furcata. Next base: position 12,802,144 of record OU538821.1, read on the forward strand.
TTATTTTATCAGGTCAAGGTTATAGAGAAAAAATTGGAAGTTGGCTGAAATTGCTTTTACGTATGCGATTATTAACATTTGACAGGACAACGTCAGTCACGGGTAGGCTAGTAACACAACAAGAAATGAAACCGATTACGATCACCAGTTCAGTAAGGCAACAAATTGGATGCCCTGGATTAATGTAAACCGACTCCAAAATGACCGTGAATAAAATAAAAGGTATTGTGAGTTACCATTGTGGTTATTTTATGTTGTGAATTCATGACTAATCGCGCAGACAAACAAGCATTGCCTACCCCAAATTACTGGCTTTTCCAATGAACTTTATAAATGACTAGCAGTCCGCCCCGGCGTCGCACGGGTGTAATAATGATATTATAGGTATTTTTTTTACACCTTGGGTTACATTATCGAATTTTTCATAAGTATCCCTAATAAAACATTTAGTATCGCAGACTTTTTTTGTAGATATTGATGTCCTCTTTAAAATTGTAGTACATCACTTTGCTCTATTGTCAATAATTTCCGCAGCAAACGCAATATAAGGATTAAAAAAAAAAAAATTCTCACTTTGGTTTACATTATCGAAGTTTTCATACGGATCCCTAATATTTTTGAAAATATTGTATAGCCTATGTTCATCAGGGATAATGTAGGATTCTAATGATGAAAGAATTTTTCAAATCGGTCCAGTAGTTTTGGAGCCTATTCGATACAAACAAACAAACAAACAAACAATCAAATCTTTCCTCTTTATAATATTAGTATAGAAGTATAGATCAGGCATGCGTGTACACAATGCTTCAGTAGGTTAATAAACCTACGCCAGTTTCCTGGATGGGGAGGTGTAGCAAGGCTTCACTTCCACACGCGATACATACCTACGATAGGCCTTAGTACTTACCTACTTAGTAATCTTCATTTAGATTACCAAAAATTCTATCTGTTCCTACAGCTAGGACAAATTACAGGCTTAACTCATTTATTAATAGAGTAAGCAGCTTATTCAACTCTCTGGATAAGGCAGACGTTAATATTGACTTATTTAATACTTCTGTAACTACACTTAAGCGTTTGATTAATAAAAAATTTTTTGATTTTGTCTAACTATATATATGTATATTTTTTAGCATTACTATTTTATATCATAACTAGCTGACCCGTGCCCGCTTCGCTGTGCGTAAGACATTTCTAATACCATTGTTGACTTTTTTGTAGACGTTTTTAAGGTGTACAATACTGTAGTACATTATTTTGATATATCTCGTGGGGTTCAGCCAGCATTTGCAATCTAAGCGCAAAAAAATGTGTTTATTTACGACATCACATTAGAAACCTCTAAAATTATCAGTGTTTTTCTACTATATTATGCATGTATTATACATATAAACCTTCCTCTTGAATCACGCTGTTTATTAAAAAAACCGCATCAAAATCCGTTGTGTAGTTTTAAAGATATAAGCAAACATACATACATACATACATATATATTACATACAGACGCGGGAAGCGGAAAGCGACTTTGCTTTATACTATGTAGTGATTATGCTTATATACACCTATGTACATTAACCTATATACATTATCTATTGTTATTACCGTCTATTTTACTTATGTTTCAGTTATTCATAAATTCTATGTGTGGAAACTTGTAATCTTGTATAGGTATAATGTATTATTTTATGTGTAAATTCATGTGTTAGCTGTAAGTTTTCCTAAAATTATAAAAATAAAATAAAAAATAAAATAAAATAATACATAATTGTTATTAACTAACTGACCTCACAGAAGTTGCCCTGCCCGTATTGCAATAATCCAATAAAAAAAGGACTCTTAGTAGTTCCTAAAGAGTAAAAACGGAACCCTATTACTAAGACTTCGCTGTCCGTCTGTCTGTCACAAGGCTGTATAACTCATGAACCGTGATAGCTAAGACAGTTAAACTTTTCTCAGATGTATTTCTGTTGCCGCTATGACAACAAATACTATAAACAGAATAAAATAAATATTTTAGTGGGGCTCCCATACAACAAACGTGTTTTTTTGTCATTTTTTATAGATAATGACAGAACCCTTCATGCGTGAGTCCGACTCTCACTTGGCCGGTGCACCACAACCAAGTCTATGTAGCCTATATAGCGAACCTATATTTAGAAGCTTCTTTAATGCTTAAAGTTTTCAAGTTTCTTACCACTTGGGTTGGCTGCTATAAAACGTCTTGGCAGCCTTTTTGTATTAAATTTTTAAGTGCAATAAATAAAAGCTACTCGTACTGTGCAGTAGCACTTTTCTACGGTCCCGTGAAAAGTTAAGCTTGACTGTTAGTTGGTACATTTTAAAAGTATGTCTTGACAGATTGAAAGGCTTAGTTAGAAGGTTAGTTACTGTATCCATTAGTGCAGTGCACTCCTATTAAAAGAGCCGTAAGCCTTTTTGATAAGGTTTTGGTACTGTCGTTTCAATGTTGTTAGCCACGGATGCACTCGGCGACATTTTAATACGCGACACCACGCTTAATATTCAATCTACGTATCGCTTCATCGTTGCACAGTGTACCGCAATATGCGTCGCAACATTTTATGTGACGCGGGACACTTTCTGGGGACATTTTTCTCTATGTATTATATTTATTCGTGGCTTGATGCGAATATTTGCATATGTATTCGTAACATAGTAAATAATCCTAGTGCAGAACCATGTAGGTATTTGACTGTTGGTCGTTCATTTATATGACGTAACATTAAAGGAAAACATCGTAGATAAACCCACGGCTAAGTATGTTAACTAAACAATGTCAACTAAATAATATGCTAAGAGGATGTGGTGTTTCAATCCCAGTTTAGATCAGATGGACACTCTGTTCTCATTAATATACATTAGAGTTTAAATACTCGGTCTGTTCGGATTGTGTGACATGACAGCGTTACAAGAGCTAGCGATATATATTTTTAGTAGCTGTCTGTTGAAACCTGGATTGGGATAGTTCCATTTATGCATTTCAAAATCTGAGTTCAGACGTCTTTTTCAATTTATAATACTTGATAGCTCGATTGTCACTATGAAAAGTGGTGGGAAATCGTTGAGACTTGCCGAGCTGGCTTTTTTGAATCGGGGAAAATGGGGAAGTGTTTTCTTATCCACGCGCATATTATATAACATAGCTTGCTAATCCATGTTATAAACTATAATCTGTTCTAAGTTACATTCAAAACAGATCAATCAAACCCAAACTTTCCCGTTTATAATTCTTCTCATAATTTGAAATTACTTTTTTATAAAATAAACTAGCGACCCGCCCCGGCTTCTCACGGGTAGCATGTTACATATAAACCTTCCTCCTGAATCACTCTATCTATTAAAAAAAACCGCATCAAAATCCGTTGTGTAGTTTTAAAGATATAAGCAAACATACATACATACATACAGACGCGGGAAGCGGAAAGCGACTTTGCTTTATACTATGTAGTGATAAATAGGATCACGATTGTAATTTCCAAGTACGGTAGACATATATCTACGTACTTTTTTAACGTAATATCTTAATGAGCTTTTAAAGCTATGTAGATTAAAAATAATGTATCTCAACGTACATACTGTAGATTCTTTCTAGATCTCCGAGAACTCAGATCCTTAAATATGCCCAAAGGGGGTAGCCAAAGACAAAATTAAATGTAATAGGCAAGGCTTTGAATATTGCAATATGATAATATCACTTATATTGGAACATTGAATAAATTCAATTTACATCCGCTCTGACCGCAAGCCACTATTGAATCAAACAAAATAGTACCTTATCCTTCCTCTTGCTGTAGTTTGGTGAAATGATGAAAACATATCTTGATTTTAGCTTGGAACTAGTTTAAAAAAACCTTCTACTGGTATTCTGTTTCTGATAATAAATCTACTACAAATGCGAAAGTCTGTGAGGATGTTTGTGGTTTCTATTGTCAAACGATCAAACGGATTTAAATTAAACTAGGAACACACGTAGTCTATGTTCAGGAATAGCTAGGCTACTTTTTTATCTAAGTACCATATGAGAGAGAGAGATCCATCTATTATATTAACAAAACAGACGACATAAAGAAAATAGTAAGTAGTAGAGAGGAATTCCCTTACCACATTCCATATTAACTATGCTTTTGAGGCGACCTGTACAAAGGTCTCCCGTCTAGAGCTCTGCATTGGAGTTGACCGCAGCCGATCTCGAAACATGCAAGTGACATTATCAAGATTCCCTTAGTAGCGGTAAATAACAATTATATGTTGTTTTTCGTTCTGATTCCAGCTCTTATTTATTATCATACTAGCTTTTACTCGCGAGTTCGTGCGTGTAGATTCGTAAAATCTATATTTGGTAGCTTTATAGTAAAATATTGAAATTCCAGAAAATCTTATAATTTTTTTAGGAAAAAAGTAGCCTATGTTCGTCCTAAGGCTTTAAACTATCTCCATATGAAATTTCATGACAATCGACCCCGCGGTTTGGCTGTGACAACGATAATATTGATAACTAGGGACCCGCTTCGCACGAGTAGCATGATATTATACATATAAACCTTTCTCCTGAATCACTCTATCTATTAAAAAAAACCGCATCAAAATCCGTTGTGTAATTTTAAAGATATAAGAAAACATACATACATACAGACGCGGGAAGCAAAAAGCGACTTTGCTTTATACTATGTAGTGATATTAGTATAGGTAGTATAGACTAGCTTTTACGGGTGTGGCCATTGTGCCAAAGGTAATTGGACATGTTGCTGACTAACATCTTTAAGGATCTGAAAGCCTGGAGATCTGTGAGGATGTCTAGTCGTAGTTAACTTGGGGATTAGGTACAGGCGTGATAATATTTCATTATTTCATTTCATTTTTCTTTTACGGGTACCAGCGGCTCAGATCGTATAGCCTATAGTCTATAGGCTATTCTATAGTCTGGTCTATAGTCATAGGCTATGGCAGGCTGTGTATATTCGAAGTTTCACTAAGTAAGATCTTTTTGATTTCGGTTAGCTTGTCACTTGCAGTTTCTGATTCTCACGATACAGGTATGTGTAGGTAGAATTAGTATAATTAATTAATTTGCCTGTTGAGTGTTGGGTGTTGAAACACGAAATTTAATTATTTTAAAATCTTACTAATAATTATTTATCATTTAAATTTGTATGGTGAAGATAGATAGTGTCTGGGTGTTTTAATGAATTTACAAAAAAACGTATACTATAATTCAACGTATACTATAATTTATTAAAACATATATTTGGAGTATAGCGCTGTATGGGTGTGAGACCTGGACAATGACCCAGAGAGATAGGGAGATCCTAGAAGCTTTCGAAATGTGGTGCTGGAGAAGGATGGAAAGGATAAGCTGGACAGAAAAAATTACAAATATAGAGGTTTTACGTAGAATACAGGAAAAAAGGATCCTATTAACAACGATTGAGAACAGAAGAGGGAAGATGGTTGGCCACCTTATACGGCACGACAGTTTTATAAAGACTATAATGCAAGGGAAGATTGAAGGGAAGAGAGGAAGAGGAAGGCCACGAATAAGCTACATGAGCCAGATAAAGGAGAAAATAGCTGTCGTGTCGTATAAGGAAGTTAAAGAGACGGCACTGGAGAGAAATAGATGGAGAGAGCTGCATCAATTACACCGACAAGAGCACAGCTCTTAAGTTAGAAGAAGATAATTCAATCAGTAGAATCTAGTTTCCTTTGCTTAGTCTGAGGATGCTAAATAACGCTATATTAAATGTCCTCTTATATTTATGAAAAATATTCTAATTCTAATAATATTATATATGTGAAAGTTAGTAAGTTTGTTAGTATGTTTGTGTCTCAATCAGGCCTAAAAAACTAATATAACGAGCATTACTCTAAGCCATTTAAAATTTGAACATCGTCTGTCGCAGGTCTGCTCTGCATTTTTGTGTATATTTAGTAGGCTTGTGAATAGGTCGTAGGGTAATTGTAATAATTGGTGGCGTAAAGTTCGGGAAAAACTGAAGGGCTTTTTCTGTGGGATTATTAAAATTTGACAGAACAACGTCTGTCGGGACAGCAAATTCTTCTGTACGTGTGTTTGTCACCTAAGTACGTATGTATATTTCAATGTATTCCTGGATGGTTTAAAAACACAATGGGACTAGGTAGGTGGCGCTTTTGACGGTATGTCACGAAAGGAGTCGGAAACGATTACATACAATCTTGCGCTTGGATGTAAAAAGATGAAAGTGGTGTCAATGAATAGCTAATAATATTCTTAACCTTTCACTGAAAATTGTGCAGATTTTGTAAAGATATTATAGATATTAAATAAAAGTTATTTTATGTTACAATCTTTAACTAACAGCTGAGTCCTGAAGTGCAAAAGATGTTCTTTTGCACTAATGTTTATTATATTTAGTAGAAAGTGTTTGAAAAATAATATGAATGAATATTTGATTTTCTATACTCTGTACGAGTTCGCCGGGACAGCTACTCAAAATATATATAGTCGGTGACTGTTTAAATAAAATGGCCCCGATGCTGAAGGTAAACTTTCATAAGTGCAATCACTACATAGTATAAAGCAAAGTAGCTTTTCGCTTCCCGCGTCTGTATGTATGTATGTATGTATGTTTGCTTATATCTCTAAAACTACACAACGGATTTTGATGCGGTTTTTTTTAATAGATAGAGTGATTCAGGAGGAAGGTTTATATGTATAATAACATGCTACCCGTGCGAAGCCGGGGCGGGTCGCTAATTAATTATCTTGAAGTTTAATGATAAACTAATAGTTCAATAATTGAATTTAAACACGTCCCCTGATTAAAGGGTTAAGTCAATTATTTGCATTCTGCTTGTTTACATTACGTTGTTTATTTAATTGAACACGAACCACTCCAATCAGCTTCTATAATCTTTATGTACCTATAAAAATGAATTGCTGTTCGTTAGTCATGCTAAAACTTAAAAACCGGTCAACTGCGAGTCAGACTCGCGCTCGAAGGGTTCCGTACCATTATCTATAAAAAGGGCAAAAAATCACGTTTGTTGTATGGGAGCCCCACTAAAATATTTATTTTATTCTGGTTTTAGTATTTGTTGTTATAGCGTCAAAAGAAATACATGATCTGTGAAAGTTTCAACTGTCTAGCTATCACAATTCTTGAGATACAGCCATGTGACAGACAGACGGACAGCGAAGTCTTAGTAATAGGGTCCCGTTTTCACCCTTTTGGTACGGAACTCTGAAAACGGCTAGATAGATTCGGTTAATTTTGGTTTTAAAATATTCGTGAAAGTTTAGGGAAGGTTTAAACGGTGAGAAAATACGAAAAAAATGCGAGGACAATGGTAAAAACAACATTTTTCTTTTTCCATACAAACTGTTCCCACCTGTAAAAAAAATAGATATTCGTCCTTTCGGTACGGTAGACTCGAGTCAAATTGAAGAACGTATTAAAACTAACACAAAATTTGTGAGATAAATATAAATATTAAGAGTACTCACAGTATGTAGCAGTTGTCAGCCTGTCGATGGTATCCTGTTTTAGTTTTGAGTTCTTCTTGCCCATTTTTCTTTCGGTCTCGCAGACGCGGCTGGTTCACAAACACTTGGTGAAGAACGTCTGTATGGCCACACTGTGACCTTACATGTTATTCCAACCTCGACTTATCAGCACACCACCTGCGAAACAATATAGAGCAACGTGAACACTCAAAATATTTACAAGCAATACCGAACGGTAAAACCCAATTGGACCTATATTTCGTTCATTACAGCCGATGATAATATGGTCACGTAGAGTCATAATTTAGTACGAAGCTGCGTCAACAATCCCCTGGGCTAACCCTCTCTATCCAATGCCACTAAACTTATATATCTATCTCTTTCTCTGAAAAATTATGGCTGTTTTCCTTCTTCTGAATATTGTAGGGCGAGTAGCGAACGAGCGGTGAGACGTAAACGAAATACTTATTTTGGCTTATCTTCGGCGAAAACAAGCCATTTTGTATGATGGTGATAAATCAAGACGCCTTTTGCTTTTAGATATGTATAGTATTGTTCGTATTTTATGAGTACATCTAGTTAATACTACTTATAACGAATTTACTCTATACTCGCACGACAATTCGTGATCTTAATATAAGATTGAGCCTAAATAGGTATACACATACAGGATGTATTAAGGCTACTTCAGAAAACTGAAACTGGATGTTCAGACCAGGGATTGTCATCGAAAATATTTACAACTAAATTGGTAAAATTTTCAACTTCATTATTGATAATTACTGACTGACTGGCCTTCACAGCTCAGTTGGTAGTACTGCCTTCTGCGCTGTAGGTTGTGGGTTCGATCTCCAACCAGGCCAAATATTTGTTTGATGAACATAGATGTTTGTTTGTGTCTGTGTGTGTAAATATGTTTAAGTAGTAGTATAAAAAAAGAAGATGGCGCTGCGTACAAAGTAAAAAAAAAAATTATAAAAAAAATTGAATACTAACTTAAAGGAATAATTTTTCACCTATTTCATTATAATCGTTATTTAGCTCTCTGGCCACTGCGTAATAACTGTCGTGCCAATAATAATAGCCGTACGCAAGTGCATGAAAACTATTGAGAAAATGGCGCCTACGATATAATACTGTTTTTTACTTGTGATACGTTCCGATACTCAGTTCCTATTTGCTGTAGATAATATCATTTAATCGTAAACAATTATTATTTAAATAAAAAATCTGCTGATAGTCAGCGGTACAAGTTAGTAAGACGTGGTTAATGTATACAGGGTGAAATCGTAAACACACGTCAAATTGATATGGGTGGTTCAGTATACGTAATAGTTTGGTTTCATGAAAAAAATAATACACATTTAAAAAAAAAAACAACAACTGATGTAATCAATTTAAACGATGCAGACAAAGTCAATGTTCAGATAAGTTCATAATATCAGTGTTTTTTTTTGTTAAAATATTTAAAAAATAATATTCGGATAAAAAACATTTAAAGTATCAAGTTAATTTAGTTGAACTAAGTACACAAAACTTTGCGAGTGTAATAAGATGCCTTTGCAGTTGTTGTTTTTTTTTTTTTAATGTGTATTATTTTTTCATGAAACCAAACTATTACGTATACTGAACCACCCATATCAATTTGACGTGTGTTTACGATTTCACCCTGTATAGCGTAAAAAATAATTACTTCTATAAAAATCGGTGGATAGTCAGCGGTACAAGTTAGTAAGTCATGGTAATGTATATAACGTAAACAATAATTACTTCAATAAAAATCTGCGGATAGTCAGCGGTACAAGTTAGTGAAACGTGGTAATGTTTAAAACGTAAACAATTATTACTATAGTAAAAAATAGGCGGATAGTCAGCGGTCTAAATTAGTGTGACGTGGTAATTAGCCGTATTTCGATTATAAAAGAAACTAGTAAGTTTGCCTTTCATAGTAAAACGTGTTCGAGAAACCCGTAATTACCTTTTAGTAAATTTTTATTGTGTCTACGTGTATCCTTCGAGAATACAGAGCACGGCCTTCCATCACTTTCACAATACACTACACTGTATCACACTAGTCTAAAGGGCTCTTTATTTATTTTTGAAGGTATCTGAAACGAGGAGAAGTTCTCGTTAGAGAGCGGGGTTCCAAATCGTTCGCTACACTACCTAGTTTTTCAAATTCGCATAAAGTATGGCACAGGCGTTTTTTGATGTGAAACATTTATATTCAAATTCAAATTCAAAAATAGCGGCAAGTTAGACCGGCTGTTGGTCCGACAAGCGTCGCCATGACAGTCACGCTCTTTTGTATTCTAACTAACATAAGTACTCTTGTAAACTTCGTAAGTTGATTGTAGTATTTTATGTACAAAAAAAAAAAAAAAAAAAATATAAATAATAAATAAAAAAAAAAAAAAAAAATATATATAATAATATAAAAAAAAAAAAAAAAAATAATAAAAAAAAAAACCATTGTACATAAACATTTTGTTAATTAGATTAAGTAGCTTGTAAGTAGAATAAGTGGATTAGGGTGGCACCGCCGAAAGGCAACCCCCCATTACCCAGGGGTAGTCACCCCTGGAGTTGAGGCCAGGGCAAAACCGCAAGGTGAGGCCCTTCCCTAAATTTTAATGTAAATATTTTAGTTTAGATGTTCCCGTGTGTGTTGTAAACTTCTTATAAGAACTTCAAAAAAGAAAATTTTGAAGCAGTTACCCTCAACCTTTTGAGCTGAAATTATGCATAAATATGTGACTTTGATGACAATGCAATATTAACGTGACAGCGAGCTGATCTGATGATGGAGTCAGGAGCTGTTCAACGGAACTCCTCAGTAAATAGTCGGATTGAGGTAAAACTTTGCATACCTAATTATCTCCAATGACAATGTAAAAATATGGTAATAGCGAGCTGGTCTGTTGATGGAGTCGCTGATTGAGTGGAAAAGCTTGATTTTAAACATATATTTAAAATAAAAAAAGCTTATTACCATTGTGCACGTAACCTGTGAAAAGTAATTTGAATAATTATATGCATATTACCTGTACAAAATAATTTAAATGTTTCACATCTGCCAGGCATCCCGCGACGGCTTACATTTTTTATTCATATTTTAAAAGACAGCCTATATACCAAACCTAGGTATTTGTTTAGAAATAAAATAAGCAATTTTTGGAAAAATATTCTAAGAAACCTACCTATCTCTCTAAAATCTATATAATATAACCTACCTAGTGAAATTTGTTGACTGTTTTGACAGTCTCTTCATACAATTCTAAACAGTGAAGTGTGAAGAAACCAGTAAATCACTACATAGTATAAAGCAAAGTCGCTTTCCGCTTCCCGCGTCTGTATGTAATATGTATGTATGTTTGCTTATATCTTTAAAACTACACAACGGATTTTAATGCGGTTTTTTTTAATAGATAGAGTGATTCAAGAGGAACGTTTATATGTATAATACATGCATAATATAGTAGAGAAACACTGATAATTTTAGAGGTTTCTAATGTGATGTCGTAAATAAACACATTTTTTTTTCTACAATAAAGTCCGCGATGGTATTAGAAATGTCTTACGCACAGCGAAGCGGGCACGGGTCAGCTAGTATTCTTATAAACAGCGGTTGCAACTTGTCACGTATGTTTATACTACTGTAAAATGTAGGCATGTGCCCAAATGTTATGTTTGGACGTGCCACTACCCTCTCTATAAATTTTTGGAGGAACTGAGTGCCTGGAAATTTATGAGAAAGTGTAACGTACTTGGGGATTACAGTCGTGATCCAATTTTTATTTTGTCATTTATGAGTTTTATTTTAGTTTTATATAACAACTTTAGTACTGATAGGCCGTATATGAATTTTACTAGTCACACTACCATAATATTTATTACACGTTGTATATATTTAAAACCTTCTTCAAAAATAAAATCTGTCTAGAGCCTAATCTGTGTATTTAAGCCACAGAGTCATTATCAATAATATTTTTTTTTATTATTGATAATGACTCCCAAAAACTCTAAATACGATTATATCCATAGCTCTCAGAAATAATTTTGAGCTGTAGGAATCTGAGACGCAGATGAATAACCGAGGTTTCTACAGATAGTGATAGCACCATATTTCCGTATAACACGACTGGCAGGCAACATGAGTATAGATGGTGCCATCAAAAACATTATTTGTAAAAAAAGCCAAGTCTCGCAACGCAACTCAGTTCTTCTACCGTAAAAAGTTGTGAGATCCATGTAATACCAAGTCGGTTAATTTATTCAGTCCCTACTTTAAGGGTCCTTCTGTCATATGTTATTACGTTATTAGCTAACCTTTACCTTAGATTATTTCACCGTTCAGAGCACGTGTAATTTATTTACATAAAGATAACATATTTTTAAAGAACAGAAAAATCTATCGGTTGGCCCGGAATATGTATCTACCAACCTACCTTATGGAATTTGAACCTACCTACATACTTAAAGTCGATGTACCCACTTACGCGTTAGCTTAGATGGAGGAAAACAAAAAATAGCTACTGTAGCGTTTGCTTTAAAAGCATTTGTTCGCCAGGCATTTCGCATTTGTAATAATTAGTTATCCCCAACCGGTTGAGCTGAAATTTTGCATACCTAGAAACTTCGATGACAATGCAATAATATGGTCAGACAGCGAGCTGATCTGATCACGGAGACAGGAGCTGTTCAACGGAACTCCTCAGTAAATAGACGGATTGTAATAAAATTTGGAATACCTATTAATCTCCAATGACAATGTAAAATTATGGTACTAGCGAGCTGGTCTGATGATGAAGCTCGGATGTAGCCATAGGAACTACAAAACTAAACAACATAACCACGTCACCTTTGAACTCGTTGGATTTGTCTTAACGAGTATTAGAACCCTAGAGTTTATATAAACTTGATTTTAAAAATATATTTTTAATAAAATAAAATGTATTAAGTTTAGTTTGAGTTTATAAGTTTAAGTGTTTATTGATTTAGTTTGAGACTATTTTCTACCTATAGGATAATAGAAAAAAACATCAATATCGGATCTCCACACTAGGTAAAATGATAGCGCGGTAATATAATAAATAAAAAAAAAACAAAAAAACTTTACGTAGGTTAAAAAATGTAGCATTTGCTTTTAAAATTGTCAGTAAAGTCAGTTTAGGAGCGAGTGAAATAAATATTTCTTTTTTAAAACCACGGAAGTTAGTGGCTGTACGGTTCGCACACCTTGGGTTAATGATAGTTTGAAGTGATAGTTATATCAGAAAAACTCTGATACTCGTATACATTTTGACTGATAAATATATGTATAAAAGAAAGCCGTGTTAGTTACACCATTTATAACTCAAGAACGGTTGAACCAATATTTATAATTTTTGTGTTTTTGGAATTGTCTTCGTCCGGAATAAGATAATATGTATTAAAACATTCAAAAAATTTAAGAGAATTTAAGAGGACGGGAACGGGAACGGGCACTTAACACAACATTTGTTAATTCTAAAGCGATACGAAGTTCGCCGGGTCAGCTTGTATTGATATAAAACGTATAATATGATGAAATGATAATGAGACGCGAGGTTTGATTGATTATCGAACGCGAACTGAATTCGCTGCTTATGATGGCTGGCGTAAAGTGCTTAGATGGCTCGAGTTACGACGAGGACTGTGTACGTGCTTGGTGCTTGTAAAGTCGCCGTAAACTTCGTGGTAAAAATTTTAAAGTTTTGGAATCGAATCCGTCTTTATCAATTCGCTTTAGCACCCTTATTAGGAAACCAATGAACAAAACGTTGTACACTTCAACACTACTATTTAGGGAGATAAAAATTGGATATTTGTATTTTAGTTTTTTGTTTCGTTTTGTAGTTTACAAGAAACCCTTACGGTGCTATTAATAAAAATTTACTTATCCAAAGATCATCTGAGGTTACACCAAGACTTGTTAATACCAGCTTAATGTAAGCAACTCCATTTCTAATCCTTGTTTATTAATATTGAATTCGACTAGTCCAAACGTAAGCGTTGGACTAAATTTAATCCTGCGCTAGTCTACGTTTATTAATGAGACGGTTAAAGTTTCGCTATGTCCGTCCGTCCGTCCGCAGTTTAGTTATTTGGCAAGGGTAATATATTAGTCGCGTCGACAAAGTGATATAATAAAATTTGGAAAATTATTATTATTTCAGCGTACTTCCCCTACATGTAAAGGTTGGATGTTATTTGTTTCTCTCGCGTTCCCCACGGTGTGGGGTGTCGTTGGATAGGTCTTTAAAAAGTATTGTGGGTTTGTGAAAACAACTTTTCGGTTAAGGGATCCGTTTTTTAAATATGAAGCTTAAAAATACTAATTTTTGTTAGAGTCAAGTGTCCCCCTAGCTAAACTATTGGGTTTGGAGATGTGAAAAATCACGGTAATAGTACATATAATTAATTTAAAACTAACACATCTAAGTAGAAGTAGGCTTTACAAGTTTACGAGTAATCTTCGATCAACATAGAATATGATAAATTTCTACAAATATCTTGATATTTGTAGAAATTTACATTGAAAATTACTTATACATATAACGTTGCTGTGTAAATTACGAAACCATACATTGGCCGGTTTATGATTGTAACGGATAAATTAAAAAAAACTGGCCAAGTGCGAGTCGGGTCGGGCTATTAGGGTTTATGAGATGAGAAACAGACAGACAGACAGACGGACAGACAGACGGACAGCGAAGTCTTAGTAATAGGGTTCCGTTTTTACCCTTTGGGTACGGAACCCTAAAAACTACTGGACCAATTACTAAAATTCTTTCACCTATCCAACTACATTATTATGAGTTATTCACAAAAGATCCTTACGAAAATCGCAATAATGTAACATAAGACCGTATCAAAATTTTGTCTATAAACTTCATTAGTACACCCGTGCGAAGCCGTGGTGTAATCCTAGTCGTATACAAATCGAGAACTTTCTACCTACATTTCATTTTCTTGCATGCCTGTTCCGGCTATATTATTACAACGAAGGGCTCACCGATAACATGTTACCCTGGCCACAGATGACATTAATAGGCCTAGTGCTAGTGTGCGAGTGAAACAAAAGCGCCTCAAGCAATACTTTCGGAACCCACTTATATTATTATGTAAAACATTTATTTGTTTCATGTTCTGATTTCTGATACAGTTGTTCTATCTCACTAATTCGGTCTCATGTTGGTTTATGTGTGTGGACTAAGCACGCACTTTTGGTATAGTATAAGTGTCAGTTTTGGCATTTGGAGAATACGTTGTCGATACGATACTGGTTCATGCTAAACCCCCTGCTTACCAGCTTTCGTCAGATAGAACAACGATAGGTAAAGTTCTTTACAAGTTATGAAGGGGTCAAAAGTAGCTTGAAATGGTTCGTGTAAATATACAGTATACACACACGTCGCTTATCTTTGAACTTAGCAGACACTCTACCGCGTGTCTAGATTTAAATATTTGAACTATTTCACACTGTGCGTACGCCGTTGTCATTTGTACCTACTTGCCTTTAGCATTTTCACAAAATGTTCTTATCAGTCGCCTGAGCACGAACCACTATCATATCGACAACCTATCGTCCAAATGTCAAAA
This sequence comes from Hydriomena furcata, assembly GCA_912999785.1. Classification (NCBI taxonomy): domain Eukaryota; kingdom Metazoa; phylum Arthropoda; class Insecta; order Lepidoptera; family Geometridae; genus Hydriomena; species Hydriomena furcata. The sequence goes on from OU538821.1 coordinate 12,817,274, forward strand.
ATGAGACTTTTGTATATAGTAAAAGTGTCAGTTTTGGCATTTGGACGATACGTTGTCGATACGATAGTGGTTCATGCTAACCCCCCAGTTCTGGATGAGGAAACCAGTTATGTTCTTATTTTATCTTCAGACTTTCACTGTTTATTCCCACCGTAAATACAAAAAATAATTTAGAAATTAATTAAGTCTACCCGCGCTGAACAATTTGGCAAGTGTCTCCGAGGAGTCTGGAGGACGATTATTTTTCCTTTCACCCATTAAGTCTCAAAATGTTTCACAGTTAAGATACTCGATTAAATTGCCGGCTATAATTTTCTTAGAGAAATTTGTACCTTTGTAATTTGATCCTACACTTGTAGGTCGCGAGTCTTACGTTAGATAACTGTGTTTAAGGTTCCGTATTTTGAAAGGAAAATAACGAACCTAGGCGTTTTAAAAACATGCACTTAGTTCACATAGATTTGATTAGCTCTCAAAACGTTAATAGGCTTGCAACCTGTTACGCTGGCATGAACTAAAACAGTTTTATTGCACATTCGTTGCGCGTTTTAAGCCCCACGGTGCAGATGGCGCAGCAGCGGAGCGCGAGCCAAAATGTCATATATGTAAAATTGCACGCTGAGGTGGTGCTCATTTTTCGAGATTAACCCATACTATAGGCATATAGGTATTCTTATATATAAATATAAAAGAAAGTTGTGTTAGTTACACTATTTATAACTCAAGAACAGCTGAACCGATTTGGCTGAATATTGGTGGGGAGGTAGCTTAGAACCAGGAGACGGTCATAGGATACTTTTTAACGAGAACGGGAACGGGAACGGCGATACGAAAGCGATACGAAGTTCGCCGTGTTAGCTTGTTACTTATATTATTAACTAGCTGTCCCGACAGACATTGTCCTGTCAAATTTCAATAATCCCATGGCAAAACGCACTTTCAGTTTTCCCCGAATTTTACAATTTCCAAGCAACTTTTCCCATTTTTCTTTATATTAAAACTACCTCTGTATTAAACGAACAAAACAAAAAAAATATATTCAAATCGATCCGGCCGTTTTTGAGTTTTAGCAAGACTAATGGCAATTCATTTTTATATTTATAAGAAGAAGAGTAGAATATCAATAAAAGTTGTGTTCGTCTTTTAGGTACCTAAGCATTTTGGAGTGTTCCGTCCACGTATCGCGATAACATAAAGGTATCGTTGTTTTTGTATTACAATGCAGATTTGTTGAATCTAATATCTTTAAACGAACAATTCTTCTGAATCTGAATCTGAATCTCGGATACGGCTCGGATGCAGGGGGTTTGGGGGGCGATAAATCGATCTAGCTAGGTTTGCTTTAAAAAAAAACGTCGTTTTATCCGTGTTTTCGGGCAATGAAATACGGTCATTCAGGTTCATTGCGATACCTGCTGTGCAGTTCTTAAAAACATTAATCAAGTATATTTCAATCAAATCCAAAGCAAAAAATAAAATTATAAGTAAGATATTCAAAGATTCGATTCATTATTGTCGCGGTGGCTAAAATAAACCTACCAATCCTAACATAGACACGTAAGGGAATAAAATGGCAACATTCAGATCTCAGTGCTCTCCGAACAACTGTTACTTCAATGGCTCCAATTAAGCTACCCTTAGGAGACAACATCGCCAAGGTTGATTTATCTTCGAATGGCATTGGTGTTTTTAATCCCTGTAGACTTAGACATAATAATATATTGTATATTGCCGAGGACTAATAGCTACATAACAAAAAAAGTTTCATCAAAATCCGTCCAGTAGTTTTTCGCGAAAGCCGGACACAACAGTAAGACCGACAGACAAAAATTTCAAAATGTTTTTATTTGGCTTATGTTACTTGTATAAAGGCCCCTAGGAGTATTTTTTTAGTTTTTATTCTATGTACAGAATTGAAATCTTCTACAGTTTTATTATATCACTACATAGTATAAAGCAAAGTCGCTTTCCGCTTCCCGCGTATGTATGTTTGCTTATATCTTTAAAACTACACAACGGATTTTCATGCGGTTTTTTTTAATAGATAGAGTGATTCAAGAGTAGGTTTATATGTATAATACATGCATAATATAGTAGAGAAACACTGATAATTTTAGAGGTTTCTAATGTGATGTCGTAAATAAACACATTTTTTTTTCTACAATTATGTCCGCGATGGTATTAGAAATGTCTTACGCACAGCGAAGCGGGCACGGGTCAGCTAGTGTAGTATAAATGTAGTATGTAGTATTGACTGGCCGACCCGTAACAGACGTTGTCCTGTCAAATTTCAATAATCGAATAGAAAAGACTGAATGTTTTTAGTCGTGTGTTGCCAGATTTGTTGCACATCAGTGCCATCTATACAGAAATCATCTATTTTGCGTACTTTATAATTTTGGGGAGGTTTTTCATATTTTAAAGTAGTCTATTATTTATTCGGGCATTTTATCTACATCTACAGCAAATTTCAACTTAATCCGTTTTGTCGTTTAGGCCTGATTGAGGAACAAACATACATACTAACTAACAAACTTTCACATTTATAATATTACTAGCGACCCGCCCCGGCTTCGCACGGGTTTAATACATATAAACCTTCCTCCTGAATCACTCTATCTATTAAAAAAAACCGCATCAAAATCCGTTGTGTAGTTTTAAAGATATAAGCAAACAAACATACATACATACATACATACAGACGCGGGAAGCGGAAAGCGACTTTGCTTTATACTATGTAGTGATTAGGATTACACAATACTAGCTGACCCGACGAACTTCGTAATACCTTAGAAATAATAAATGTTTTGTTTCTTATTAGCTGAGTTATACCGACAGCACCCATTAGGTACGGAACCCTAAAAACGAATTAACTTCTTTTGACATTTCGATTTTACGGAAAAAAATTTCGACGGTTTTATTTTTAATTTTTAAAACGAACATTGTGAGATATATTCCTTTGTATATAATGAGAAATGCTACATTATTTTTTAACAAGAAACATAGATAAAATGTACCTACCTGTAAAAAAATATACATCTCCTTGCGTGAATGGTAAAGAAATATTTCTTTACGGACTTCGCTGTCCGTCTGTCTGTGACAGGGCTGTATCTCATGAACCATGATAGCTAGACAGTTGAAATTTTCACAAATTATGTATTTCTGTTGCTTTTCTAACAACAAATACTAAAAACAAAATAAAATAAATATTTAAGGGGGCTCCCATACAACAAACATGTTTTTTTTGCCGTTTTTATGAATAATGGTACGGAACCCTTCGTGCGCGAGTTCGACTCGCACTTGGCCTGTTTTTTACCTTTTTAAGTATTGATTTTTGGCGGTACTAAAATAAACGTTTATTTATCTTCATCTTAAAACGATTTTAGCATTAAAACTCGAGGGTTTTTTGGAAGACAATACATTCTTTAATTTCCTAGCGACAATGTAAGAAAGCCAGTGGCTAATATCCAAGGTCTGACTTTGCATAATACGTTTTCCGATTCAGCAATGTCTGTCCTTTCATATTCAAATGTTGCCCTCTTTCAATCCAAATCATGCTTCGAACTTTTTGATCGGATATTATGTTTATTTTGTTCGGACGCCAATAACTTCAATTGAATAAAAAAAAATTGGAACCACGACTGTAATCCGTAAGTACAATAGACATCCTCTCAAATCTCCAGGCACTCAGATCCTTGAATACGTCTCAAGGGGTTAGTCAGAGGTACACCCAAACTTTATATTTGGCACATGCCCACATTTTGCAGTAGTTAGCATTCCACACAAGACAGTCGCCGCTTACAAGAATACTAAGATTCCTCACGAAGTTTTCCTTTACCTATAAGCACGTGTTAATGCGCATATTTTCGAACCGAGATTGGAACCAACGACCTTTGGATTGTAAGTCGAGGTACCTCCCACTCGGCCAACACGGTCAATTGAATGAACAACCCAGAAATACTTGGATTTTACAATTATTGCGGTATATGTACTGTTTTTACTCGGCTGCGCCAGGAGGGTAATGTTTTTCGAGCGTATGTACTGTGTATGACCTATGTATTTATGTATGTCCATTTTATGGCACGCTGTACAGTCCAAACGACTTGACGGATTACAACATATGAGGTGTGGTTGGATTCTATATATTTTTTAAATATGGCGCCCCCCTCCCCAAAGAAGAGGATCAGAAAGTTTAGTTAGGTTAAGGTATGCAACATAATAAAATTATTACAAGCGCTTTATCCAGAAGGCTACATCGTTCTAGAAGAGTCTTGTCTCTGGCATTTGTCATGAGAATTTTTCCCCTGCATATTGGGGTAGATTTATATTAGACCGGGCCGTGCCCGGGGCGTGCCGTGCACTTGGCCCGGACGGGGCACGGATTTGAAAAGTTACATACATTTTGTATGAAGCAATTTACATTAAGGTGATAAGTGAAATTTTTGACGTTTTGTATGGGCTGAGTCTACCCGGATAAGACGGAAAAAGTGATAAAACAGCATTATCTCGAAAACCATCAAATTTAAAAAGAAACTGTCTGTAATTTATTTAGCTAGTATGATTATCTTACGAATTATATAAAATTGAACTGTTTATCTATTCATAGCTTTGATTAAAAACGAAACTAGTGTTTATGAAGAGCCAACTTTGGAAAATAAATCTATCGAGAAAAGTTTCAGCAATCGTGTTTCTGTCTGTAATTTATCTAGATTATCCTTAGATGATCCTTAAGTTATCTTTGTCATGAAAAACAAAACTGTATGTTTTGCGGTTATTGAGAAAAAACGATTCTGCATTCATCAAAAACATTTAGTACTCGCCTTAAACAGTGCCTGATTCGTGTCCCGTCCGGGCCCGTCTACTAAGTAAAGGCTCCGGGCGGCCCAGACACGGCACGCCACCGACACGACCCGGTTTAATATAAATTTACCCTTACACTTTATCTGCACTGGTAAGCATCTAATACAATAAAACAGTGGCTTTTCGTAAACCTTAATCAAATGACTATGACAAGCAGCGATTTCTATTTCGTTTACTTTTATAGATTTGTTTTGTATATCTACGGCTATTTACGTTAATAGATTTGAAGGTATGGTAATTTTATTATACTCGTGCATGCGCTAAAAATATTTTTAGGTAAGCCTGTCTTCTACTGCTTTATGTAAATATAAAGTTTCTATTATCATATTTTGTTAGGCAAGCATAAGTTATGAAAACAAACTTGACTTTAGATGATGTTGATAATACAATGACTACCGGTTCATAAACGAATGTTTGGCACCAAAATTTGAAGTGTGTGGCGTCCTCAAAAGGAAAGTAAATACGAGTAGATACTTACAGTTACATCTGTGACAGTCCAACTTAGGTAAGAAGTTAGTTTTGAGTACTGTTCAACAAGTTTAAGTTATTATCTTATTTAATGAGCGTATTGTCTTGAAGAAGACTCTAGTGCGTAGCCGGTCCAACAATATGAAAACCAAAAAAACTAAAGAAAACGTCGTAAAAAAACTATCATAAACGAAGATGGGCAATCTGTATAAATATAGATGATGTCTGATGTCTGTATGATGGGCATATGGTATAAACTACTGTGGGCATGTGACAAATAAAATGTTAAGACTTGAGAAGAACTACCTAGGACCTGAGAACCTGCGAGAATGTCTAACGTTCTGGGGGCCTGAAGGAGAGGATATTAATTTAAAAAAAAAAAGGAACACGACTGTAATCCCCAAGTACGGTAGACATCCTCTCGTATCTCCAGACGCTTAGATCCTTTGAATATGTCTAGTGGGGTATTCAGAGGCACGTCCGAACTTTATATTTAGCACATGCCCACATTTCGCCTTTTAGCATTCTATATGTGACAGGTTGCAAGCCCATCAGTGGACCTATTTTTTTCAAATTCAAATTACTCACCGCTTATTAATTTACCTAATAAATTATTTATCACTAATAAACCTGCTTTTATTATCATTATTTTATAAAGTTTATTACGATGTGCTGTTTGTAGAGTACCTTTGTTTAATTTGGTAGAATAATTACTAATTTCTAACTTCCAAGTTAAGGTTGGGTTCGTTAATTTATAGCCGTTGGGACTTTTGCGGGCATTTCGAGTAAGTAGGGAAGCACAGTTTCTGAAAAAAAAGCTTAACAACCCAAGGGATCAATACACACCTGTCACATGTGGAATGCTACTGCAAAATGTGGGCATGTGCCGAATGTAATGTTTGAACGTGCCTAACCCTTTTAGACATCTTCAAAGATTTAAGCGCCTGGAAATCTAACAGGATATCTCTAAGGGGATAACAGTGGTGATCCTATTTATTTTATTGTTATATTTTCTCGAACTCAAAATGATGACCACTGCAAGAACTTAATCATCTTTTTGCCCTTATCCCACTTTAGCGGGGTCGGCACAACATGTATTCTTCATTAATATAAGTATATCAACCGTCATATCATCACTCACTCCTTTCTTACCCATGTCTTCTTCCACACAGTCCAACTTTATTCCTAACATTCTTCTCGTCACTTGATTTTTTAGCGCAGGGTTTCTCAAACTTATTGATCCACGTACCCCTATTAGACTATCAAGAACAATTCGAACCCTTTTAAAAAAATACTGCCTATAAATAGGCAAATACAAAATATCATACAAATAAATCATCATTAATGCTTAGCCACCGCAATTTCTTAAATTTTATCGCGTACCCTCTATGATTCAATGGCGTACCCCATAGGTACTTTATGAAACTCTGAACGCCAGAATCTAGCGCATGAAGAGCATTCCTGGGCAGGCGTTTTTCTATACAAACGTATTCAGCTGTTTTCTCCCTGGATGATGATACTAGAGCAAATATTTTTATACCATAGAATTTATGAGAACCACTGCATGCCCCTTTGTCTATTTTTCTTCATAAATTAGTTATTATAATTAGGGACCGTTTAAAATCACCAAAATTGGCCATTTTTAACCGCTCACTTATTCTTCTAGTAAACTTTATTACTACTTTATTCTTTGACGAATATCACTACATAGTATAAAGCAAAGTCGCTTTCCGCTTCCCGCGTCTGTATGTCTGTATGTATGTTTGCTTATATCTTTAAAACTACACAACGGATTTTGATGCGGTTTTTTTTAATATACAGAGTGATTCAAGAGGAAGGTTTATATGTATAATACATGCATAATATAGTAGAGAAACACTGATAATTTTAGAGGTTTCTAATGTGATGTCGTAAATAAACACATTTTTTTGCGCTTACATTGCAAATGCTGGCTGAACCCCACGATATATATCAAAATAATGTACTACAGTATTGTACACCTTAAAAACGTCTACAAAAAAGTCAACGATGGTATTAGAAATGTCTTACGCACAGCGAAGCGGGCACGGGTCAGCTAGTAATCAATGAAAGAAAGATAAGTAAGTACACATCTTTCTTATAAAAAATATTAAAATTGATCCAGTTTTGAAGGAAAAAACAGGTGAATACGAAATAGGGATTTCGTATAAATAAGAATATTGGGTGCGCACTGTTGTTGTCTCTATCGCCACTCACACGTTTGTATCTTGGGCACAGCGCGACAGCAAATACATTTTTTAAATGCCTATTTATAAAATTTTTCGATGCTTATTACATTTTAAGAAGTGCTCAAATCTGCGAAGAAAAACATTGTGAGGTAACCAGTTAGTACAATAGTGTATTATTTTATAGGCGGCGAAGGACGTATCGTCTTCGGAGTGCTAACTTCAAAACGTGACAATTGTTATATTTGTATTACGCGCTTTTGACATTAAGACATCATCCAGGATGTTTTTTTTTTGATATTTCAAGGGAAACGTTTTTAGGATTCTGTACCCAAAGGTTTAAAACAGGACCCTATTTCTAAGTCTCCGCTGTACGTCTGTCTGACTATCTGTCTGTCACCAGGCTATATTTCATGTACCATGATAGCTAGACAGTTGGCATTTTCACAGATAATGTATTTCTGTTACCACTATAACAACAAATTCTAAAAACAGAATACAATAAATATTTAAGAGGAGCTCCCATATAACAAACGTGATTTTTATGGCGTTTTTTATAGATAATGGTACGGAACCTTTCGTGCGCGAGTACGACTCGCACTTAGCCGGTTTTATTTGTATTATTTACCAGTAACTGACGACAGTCTGGACAGACTGGCCTTGCTAAGTGCGAGTAACTCTCTTGGGTGTACTGTCGTTCTTCATATTTATGGAAATTTCCTAAAAGGCTGTGGTAATAAAACAGAAGCTTGTTGGCCTATTGGGAGGTACTTCTTTCTATCTGTTTGTTGTAAGTTGGAATCTCGATCGAGAACCAATGGATACTCGATAATTACGTTTAAAAAATAAATACATTATTTTTTCATAGGTAGGGAGGCATCTGTCTTTTAGTGGAAAATAAATAAGATGATTAAAAAATTAACCTAAATTTGCCGCCCCTAAAATCTACCGCCCTAAGCTCCAGCCTACTCAGCCTGGAGGTAAATCCACCACCATGCAGTCGTTTAAAATATTTAACTCCATGAATTTTCCATTCCATTTTAAACCTGGCCTGCAGATATTTCGAAGTGGGAACATCAAATACAAGCTTCGATGGCCTGGATGGATAAGTATTAATTATGCTATTCCAAATCTATCTTAGTCTGTTCCAACATTCATTAAAATAGGGTTAGCCGTTACAGCAAGATTCAACTACAAACATCCTCACAACATTTCGTGTTTATTCTATTACTAGCAGTCGGCCCCGGCGTCACACGAGTGTACTAATAAAGATTATAGGCAAAATTTCGACACCTTAGTTATAAATAAATATAAAAAACTAGCCGACCCGTGACAGACATTGTCCTGTCCAAATTTCGATAATCATGTTGCTATGACGACTGATGTCAATACGGATGTCGGATATTTTGCACACCAGCGCCATCTATGCAGAAATTATCCCTTTTGCGTTTTTTTTATCGTTTTTGGGATGTTTTTCATATTTTAAAGTAGTCTATTATTTATTCGGGTATTATATCTACATCTACAGCAAATATCAACTTAATCCGTTTTGTCGTTTAGGCCTGATTGAGGAACAAACATTCATACAAACTCACAAACTTTCGCATTTAAATTATTAGGATGTTACTTCCTGATAATGTAGGTTTTGATAAGCTAAATATTTTTTTAAATTGGTCCATTATTTTAAAACGAGACCCTATTACTAAGACTTCGCTGTTCGTCTGTCTGTCACGAGGCTGTATCTCATGAACCGTGTTAGATACACAGTTGAAATTTTCACAGATTATGTTTTCTTTTGCCGCTATAACAACAAATACTAAAAACAGGATAAAAAAATAAAAAAAACGTGATTTTTTTTCGGTTTTTACAAATAATGGTACGGAACCCTTCGTGCGCGAGTCCGACTCGCACTTGACCGGTTTAATTTTTTAGTTTATCCGTTATAAACATAAATACAAATTTTACCATTATAGAAGTGTGGAAGTTTAGATTAGGTAAGCTAAAGCTCGTTGAACGATTGCTGTTTCCAATCGACATCGCCGGACATGACCCAATCAGAACTTGCAATCTATGACAGTGTCCCTGCAATCACAATTCGAAAGACCAGCTAATGCGGAAATTGAACTGTAGATTGGTACAGCCTACCTATCCTGCAGTTGTGTTCAATCAGTTCGCGTCCGGAGAACAACTGAATTATTGCATTCGCTCGCTCTCCATCATGCCTTTGTTTTGGTTGGTTTCAGCTGGTATTGTAGGACCCACTTTACTTGTAGTTTCTGGTATCAACCCCACAGGAAATTCTGTAGTTGTTATTATACACGAAGGCAGGTGAGCCGTTCTTGTAGTTGCGATGTCTGATACACGCGTTTTTGTGAGTGTGACTGAAACTGAGCGGTTTCTAGCTTATGCACATAGAAACAATGTACCACGTGCATCTACGCACACAGTCATGGCCAGCCCGCTTGGAGAGATAAAACAACATACAATCTTCACATGAAAATGTATAAAATATAAGAACACATTATTCGTTTCGGTGGGTAGTATAACGCTATCTCATTCTCAGAATAATAGTAAAATCAAAATAAGAGTTGTAGAAAAATGTGCAAAGATTAAACATTTTAGCCTGCTTAGTACTTTTAAATATTATTTTTCAAACTAACGTAATAGACATAACTATAGATTTTTACACGGGTTTATCCTAGTTGAAGCGCTTGAAATAGCTTGCAGACACGCTCTTATCTGGTCTTAGAGCAACCTTCAGTACGTCACCATATGGTTGACCGCTAGTAGAATTAACATCTGAGCGTTTCTGTGCTTTGGAGAGCACGTCGGATCCAGTTTAAAAAAGTCACTTTACTGGAATGATTACAAACCAAATAACTCAAGGTTTAATGTAATCAAAATACTTAGAATATTTTTCAAATTAAACCAAAAAAGCACAAAAAATGTTGCTCCCTTTTTCGTTAACCACAAAATACATTAAGATGCAAATTTCGAGAATAACAAGAGAGGGGGACCCGTGATGTATGGTTTTGATATATTTTATTCGTAGCAGTGTCATATAATCCTAATAATATTATAAATGTAAAAGTTTGTGAGTTTGTATGTATGTTTGTTCCTCAATCAGGCCTAAACGACAAAACGGATTAAGTTGAAATTTGTTGTAGATGTAGATATAATGCCCGAAGAAATAATAGACTAGGTACTTTAAAATATGAAAAACATCCCCAAAACGATAAAAAAACTCAAAAGGGATGATTTCTGTATAGATGGCGCTGTGTGCAACAAATCTGACATCACAGACTAAAAACATTCAGTCTTTTCTATTCGATTATTGATATTTAACAGGACAACGTCAGTCACGGGTCGGCTAGTAAACAATATATATAGCATACATTTTTTGTCAAGCGTTGGCCGAGTGGGAGGTACCCCGACTTTCAATCTGAAGATGGGTTCGAACCCTGGCCGTGCATCAATAGATTTTTCTGTTAAAAATGTTTATGCGGATCAAAAAGAACACGTGCTTAAGACGGTGAAGGAAAACATCGTAAGGAAACCAGTTAGTATTCATGTAAGCGGCGACGGGCTTGCAACCTTTCAATGGAATGCTAACTACGGCAAAATGTAGGCATGTACCAAACGTAATGTTTGGACGTGCCTTTGACTAACCTCTTTAGACATCTTCAAACTCTTCAAAGGTCTGAACGCCAGGAGATCCGAGAGGATGTCTACAGTACCTGGGGATCACAGTCTTTTTAGCTCTTTGGTTAATTTTTTTATTGTTGTACGTACTTGGTTCGTACTTTTAATTAATTTTCTTGTTTGAGCCTTCACTTTGTTCGATCGGCACCACACTGGAGCATAAAGGAAAGGATCATTGAGAAAAATGATACACCCCAAGCCGTGTTTGTTGCTTGATTCTTCTAAGACGTTTAGCTCCTAAGAAGTTTCAAAGAGATCCTTGTGATTTTATTGATATAAATGATTATTGAATTTGAATTTTAGTCGTGATCCTATTATTATCTATTATTATTTGACAATTTTTATTGAGAGAGTAACGACTAAAATAAAAGTGTTACATTTTTTTATTTAGGCGACGGCAGAATTTATCAAAATGGTAATTTTCCTGATGCCTGTTTGTGTTGACTTTCATTCCGTATTTATGACAGGCTATGTACCGTGACAGGCGAAAATATTATTTACTAGCTGCTCGGCCCGGCTTCGCACGGGTGGTACCTGGATAAAAAGTAGCCTATGTGTTATTCTGATGTATAAGCTATATTACTGTAAAGTTTCATTTTAATCCGTTCAGTAGTTTTTGCGTGAAAGAGTAACAAACACACATACACTCTCAAACTTTCGCATGTATAATATTAATTCGAAATCTTGTGTTGATGATCATTTTAAAAAGGCACGGGATTAAAATAATTGATTTTACACATTTAATTATCATAAATCGTGTTTACACATTTCTGTGTCTGTTATAAAGTAGGTATATAAGGTAAGTATGACGTATATTTACAAAAAAAAAGTATGTAAGTACTTATCAGTATTCAATCAGGTTCCCGTTGTAGGTACAATGTAGAAATGAATTCCCGAAATTCAGGCTTTCTGATTATTTGGACACAATAAATTCGGACACTCTGTCCGAACTGACATATTTCTAATTTAATGTTTTCTTCACTGACGATTCGGACACAATAAATTCGGACACTTTGTCAGAACTGACATATTTCAATTTTAATGTTTCTTCACTGACGATTCGGAAACAATGAATTCTGACACTTTGTCAGAACTGACATATTTCAATTTTAATGTTTTCTTCACTGACGATTCGGAAACAATGATTCTGACACTTTGTCAGAACTGACATATTTCAATTTTAATGTTTTCTTCACTGACGATTCGGAAACAATGATTCTGACACTTTGTCAGAACTGACATATTTCAATTTTAATGTTTTTTTCACTGACGTTTCGGACAGCAGGGCACAGTTGCAGCAGGGGTTGAAGTCTGTTTTAAAATAACTTCAGGCAGAAATGTCCAAATAAGGACGATCGACATAAAAAAAACTGGCCAAGTGCGAGTCGGACTCGCGCACGAAGGGTTCCGTACTATTATCAAAACGGCAAAAAAATCACGTTTGTTGTACGGGAGTTCCACTTAAATATTTATTTTATGCTGTTTTTAGAGAAATACATCATCTGTGAAAATTTCAACTGTCTAGCTATCATGGTTCATGAGATACAGCCCTGTGACAGACAGACAGACAGACGGACAGCGAAGTCTTAGTAATAGGGTTCCGTTTTTACCCTTTGGGTACGGAACCCTAAAAACGTAGTCGCGGGGCTTTGCACTAGTTTATTTATATATTGATTTTACTTGCTTTGTAGCCCGAGTCACTTGAATTCGATATATACAAGAATAATTTCCGCTGTTCTCTGCCAAACTCGTAAATCCTATCACGGAACAAGTGATTTATGGAATAGAATATTGGAATTGAGTAAGTACTGGTGCCATCCGTCCGTATCAAACACGCATATTTCGTTAACTATTGAGGTTGGAACAAAAACATTGAGCTATTCACTGCGATACATTTTCAATTATTTACTTTGCAAACCGAAACTTCATCCTATTCTTGAAAGTCATCAGAACTTACGGGCAATTTATCTTCAGGGCGACAATAATAATATTAATAGTAAAAAGGCTGGTAATGATGAGTTGAGCATGTAGAAAGAATGAAAGAAGAAAGATTAACAAATCACTACTTCCCGCGTCTGTGTGTATGTTTGCTTATATCTTTAAAACTACACAACGGATTTTGATGCGGTTTTTTTTTAATAGATAGAGTGATTCAGGAGGAAGGTTTATATGTATTAAACCCGTGTGAAGCCGGGGCGGGTCGCTAGTCAGGTATATAAGGTGACTGTGAAGAACGTTGGAAGCGGAAGACCTCCTTTTTCTAGACGAAATTGGTGACGGTTTGAAAAAAGGCCAGGTCAAGAGTATTTTAAGCCGACGAGCATGCATGGGGAATGTGATAAGAGTAAAGAAAGCAAAATAAGTATGTCAGGATCCTAGCAAGTGGAAAAGCCTACCCCTCTGAGAAACAGGCGTGATTTTATGTATGTGTGTATTGTATTAAAAAAAACATACTCCCACAAAACGGATCGTAGTTACATAACTACGAGTAATAAGCATTAATAAATTATAGTGATATTTAAAAATGCGCTCAAAATATATTACTTTTCATATTTTATGGGTTTTTTTTATATTCTCTTTATCGTCGACGCCGTGATTAACTGTCTCGTTTTAAGCCTCGAAAATCTACTTTGAACTTAACGAGTTTAATTAAAAAGTTAACATTAAAATATTACAAGTTACGCAGTGCGTGGCTTAAAAACTCCCCTCTTCTTAAGAAATATACAAAACTTCAATAGAACTTCAATAGTAGGATGTACTATGACTTTCAAAGTCAAAGTCAAAAGGAATTTATTTCAATAAAATCACAAGGATCACTCTAAAACGTCTAAGGAGCTAGATAAAACTACTTTTCCTTGCGAACTTAGAGCTTAGAAGAATCAAGCAACAAACACGGCTTGGGAGCCTATTATTCTTGAAATAGCGACCCGCCCTGGCTTCGCACGGGTAGCATGCTATTATACATATAAATCTTCCTCCTGAATCACTCTATCTATTAAAAAAAACCGCATCAAAATCCGTTGTGTAGTTTTAAAGATATAAGCAAACATACATACATACATACATAAAGACGCGGGAAGCGGAAAGCGACTGCTTTATACTATGTAGTGATGATCTTTTCCACAGCTTCATTGTGGTGCCGATCGAACAAAGTGAAGGCTCAAACAAGAAAAATAATTAAAAGTACTAACCGAGTTTCAATCCGATTGTCGTCCTTGGACATCCACCAAAAAATGATCCGTTCGAAAATATTAATTGCCCTTTAAGACGAGTAATAAATGATTTTGATGAATGCAGAATCGTTTTTTCTCAATAACCGCCAAACATACAGTTTTGTTTTTTATGACAATGATAACATAAGGATTTAATCTAGATACATTAAAGACAGAAACACGATTGGTGAAACCTTTCTCGATAGATTTATTTTCCAAAGTTGGCTCTTCAAGAACACTAGTTTCGTTTTTAATCAAAACTAAAAATTGCTAAATAGTTCATTTTTATATAATTCGTTAGATAATCGTACTAACTACCTAAATTAAAGACATTTTTATTTAAATTTTTGATTTTCAAGATAATGCAGTTTTATCACTTTTTCCGTCTTATCCGGGTAGACTCAGCCCATACAAAACATCAAAAATTTCACTTATCACCTTAACACGTTCTCAAAACTTTGAATTAAAACAATGAGAAAACACGCTAGATATTCCGCTCCGCATGTATGACCATATATTATTCCATGTCATATTTCCTGTGGATGACAGATTAACCTGAGAGGATGATATAGGTGCTAGTCAAGCTTACTCAAGCTAAAACATGTCCCAAGCACTACAGCGTCCCGTAAGTGAATTGAAAGTTTACCTGTCGCTGTATATACCTATCGTCCGCAAATACGGTTAGTATTCAATAAACCTATTTGACTTGCCATGTTCGAGTAGTTTGTCAGCATCGATGAAGACCATTCTTCGCCGCAAGTAAACCCAACACGGGTTTAAATACGTATTTCTAAGCTAATAGTGCCGTCGTCTTTCACATGGAGGAGTCAAACGTTTATAATAAAACTAGCCGACCCGTGACAGACTTTGTCCTGCCTAAACTTCAATTTTTTTCCCAACAAACATTGTACTGATAAAAAGATTACGAATTTTGGTAGAATGCGTATCATTAATTAGTCAAAACTGCGTTGCTATGACGACTAAATGTTTTTAGTCTGTGATGTCAGATTTTTTGGACACCAACGCCATCTATACCAACATCATCCTTTTTGAGTTTTTTTATCATTTAGGGGTTGTTTTTCGGATTATAAGTTCTCCCTTTATTTATTCTGATTTTTTATTTACATACAATAGCAAATTTCATCTTAAATCCGTTTTGTGGTTTATTTTTGATTAGGGAACAGCAGCCTTATCACAAACTTTCGCATTTATAATATTATTAGGATAGTAACTCGATAAATATATGTTAATTCACTTTTATTTATTTTTTTATACTTGCTTCCACCCACGGCTTTGCTTGAATGATACCTACCTGGATGAAAAGTATACTATATGTAATTCCAGGTCCATACGCTATATATATTCCAAGTTTCACACAAATCCATTTGGTTTAGGCGTGTTCGAGCAAAATTTTCGGATTGGTAATTAGTAGGACTAATGTTTACCTATTGTCTATTGTAATTAGATTAGGAATAAATTTTTTGAGTTATTATTAAACTATTCTTGTCAGTAAAAAAGTATAGTGCGAATAATTATGTGCATCCCTATTATCCAGAAAACCTAGACAGCTATGTCTAGGATATGTGTCGCCGGTCATTTACAATTCTTACCTAAGTATACTGAATGCGCCAAAGTCACATCGGTCGATCTAAGGTCTCTTAAACTAGCGCGATATTGTGATATATTGCAAAAAGATACGTTTTACATAAAACTTTTATTATTTGAAGCCATTTTATTACATATTCCAGTCTTCAGTGGGCCGTTCAGTCCCAAATGAGCTATAACTTTTATTTATGCCCGAATCAATAGGACGCTATTTCAGTTCTTGCTTATCTCTATATGTCAGTTTGTATAAAAAAGCCTTTGCTAAGTGCGACCTAAAAAGTTCGGCGTGAACTTACCGATTCGTGCAGTCGTAAATTCGGCCTCAAATTGTCACCTAGCATGATGTTATTTTAGCACAAAATGAGTAAAATTAATGGGTTTTGTTCTACCATTACTTGCACGCCACAAGCTTTTAAAGTTGCACCTTTTTAACCGATGCCGACTGGTTCCCGGTTTGGGAATTACCGAGTCCGAAGCGTTAAACGATTTCTCTTTATTTTCATTGTAGGGGTTTTTCCGCTTTAAAAGACGTGAATCAGTTAGTAATAGATTTTAGGTTTTAGTGTATTGGATTTTAGAGGAAAAGATTCATAAAAAAAATATTTTAAAAAAGTACTTTCAGAAAAATATTTTAAATACTTAAGTACTTTCAGTAACTGAAAGTACTTTTTTTAAATATTTTTTTTCCCGAATTTAGAAATTTCCAGGCAACGTATCCCATTTTTCTTTATTTTTAAACCACCCCTGTATTAAAGCAAACCAAACCAAAACGTAAATCAAATCGGTCCAGCCGTTTTTGGGTTTTAGCGAGACTAACGAACAGCAATTCATTTTTATATATATGAAAGAAGATAAAACAATCTAAAATCAAATCGAAGTATTTGACTACAAGAGGTTTGCATTACTGTGTCCTAAGCCTTATTAATTATTACTGTTACTATAACTTTGTAAGAGAAAATAAATAAACTTCTTTTATATTTCACTAGCGACCCGCCCCGGCTTCGCACGGGTGCAAAGCTGATACCAAAATATATTACAGAATGTATTTGTATACTCGTTAACAGCATTTAAAATTAAAAAAAAAGTCGCGCTTATTTGAAATCTTAAAATTATCAGTGGTTCTCTAATATATTAAGCATGTTATTATACATATAAACCTTCCTCCTGAATCACTCTATCTATTAAAAAAACCCACATCAAAATCCGTTGTGTAGTTTTAAAGATATAAGCAAACATACATACAGACATACATACAGACGCGGGAAGCGGAAAGCGACTTTGCTTTATACTATGTAGTGATTATTATTTCTTGTTTTTGGACGAGACGAATAATTACTACAAAACATCTTTCTATGAGAAGTTGCGAACAACCGAAGTGCTTTTATGCTCTTAGCCTTGTGACTAATGATCAGTTTTTGCTCGTTGAAAATGGAAATACAAAGCAAAAATCAAAAATAATACGGAACTTCCACCGTAAAGTAGTTTTACGTGGACTAGAAGCTTCATGGTTATTTTCTTAGAAACATAATTATTAAGTTTTCATAGAGCAAGAGCGCTGGTTGTTGGCACTTAAACAACATTTTAGTTTTAAAATAAACGGTTTTTATAAAAAAAAAACGATTAAAACGACGATTATCAACATAGTATAGAGTATTTATCTATCTCTTAGGTTACGAAGGTTTTGTAACAGGCGATATTTATTTATTAATTATTTATATTTAAATTAGACATAACAGAAAATCATTGGTTGTGAGCAAAACAATCTAGAAGTACAACTCACCTCAAATGTCACTAATAAAAACGGACCATAGACAAAGAATTGTATTAACGATCGAATTAAACAAGTTTGTTTGCTATGCTTAGTTATTGACTGCCAACATTGAAAATGCCCAAAGCCGGGGTAGGCACCACCACCAGGTCAATGACCCACTACATGTTTTCTATGCTAATATTATAAAGAGGTAAGATTTGATTGTTTGTTTGTATGTTTGTTTGCATCGAATAGGCTCCGAAACTACTGGACCGATTTGAAAAAATATTTTACCATTAGAATCCTACATTATCCTTGATGAACATAGGCTATAGATTATTTCCATAAACGTTAGGGATCCGTATGAAAACTTTGATAATGTAACCCAACGTGTGAAAAAAATAAAAAAAAACCTTATATTGCGCTTGCTGCAGAAATGATTGACAATAGAGCAAAGTAATGTACTACAGTTTTATAGAGGACATCAATATTTACAAAAAAATCCATAATACCATATGTCTAACTATTAGGGATCCCTAATAAAACTTCGATAATGTAACCCAAGGTGTAAAAAAATTAGCCATAAAATCATTATTACACCCGTGCGACGCCGGGGCGGACTGCTAGTTTTCTATAAAGACGTGTTATGTTTTACATAAAAACTATGCCGTAAAAATATATTTATTTAACTTTCTGCTTGTCATTTTAATTCTTTCGTTTTATCTCAGGAACTACTCTGAACGGATCTATAAGAATTTTTACGATTTTTATGTTTATACTTAGTCAATATTATTTTATTATGCTATGTAGTAATAACGCCAGATTTTGAGAGTTATATGAGAGGAAGATAATGGGTTGAACATTTTCGTGATGAAAATACCTAAATGTTTGATCAGCGTCTAGGTTTTATAATGAAAGTACGTGTACATAAACAACAATAAGAGCAAACAAGTGTTCCGTCTAGTTTCCATAGTACAAGCTTTACTTCGTTTGTAGCTTGAATATATATTTAGTACTTATGTATTTTTCTATTTACAAAGTAGCTGCGGTGATATTAACGAACTTTAAAGCAAGTTTTTAGTGTCTATTGATCTCTCATGAGTAAAAGTCGTTAAGCTTCCTAAAAAGCAGAGTCCTCACATTATGGTTGTAATAAAGCGGTGACGCGACGTACTAAGACAGTATAAAAAGGGGTCATTTTGTCCCGCGACATGGACACGTATCTTACGCGTCGGGCGACGTCGCGCGGGCATCAAGGTGACATCTATGGGTCGCAGCAAAGACGCTAGGTAGGTATTTTCGTGTCTCTCGATAGTCGCCTAACATGAATTCTACGTGTGTGTCCACATTGTCAACGCGATGACGGCGACGGGCGCGATGTGTCAAATATATGAAACGCGCCATGTGCTCTTTGATGTGCACTGTGGACGCAAAAGCGCGTTTCATGATACTTCGCGCCCGTTGTCATGCCACCGCGGTTAGCTCGGCATTGTGAACGAACATTACGAGTGACGTCGCGTGGGCCATACCGGTATATGTCCCGCGATATTTTTACCCACGATGGAACGGAGACGGTATATGCGTTTGTGGTAAAAGGATGTTTGTGCGTTTGTGTGTGCAAACCAATGTTACCATTTATCTCCAAAACCACTGGTCCGTTTTTAATGCGGTTTTTCCTGGTACAAATGTTGCTTTATGCTATAAGGTTACAAAAGTAATCAAATTTGATATTTGGCCTAGCATGATCGGGGCTTCCATGTTTTTTAAACTTCAGTGATTAGGTCTCCGCTACGTAACGGAAACAACTTTTATGTAAACAAAAACCGTAGTAAAAGTTTTAACGAGCAATCCGGTATTTTACAAGTCTTCTGTCCAGTGTTTTAACGACTATAAGGCAGTCTTAAAACGTTTTCAGATACGTATTCAGTCGAGTGATTTTTTCATTTGCCTTCACATATTTTCATAATTATTTTTTAATTGCAATTCCTATTCATCTAAAGCTCGACTTTACCCACTGCTGGGCATATACATGTTTTTGCTGTTGTTCTGTGTTATACTGTTTTAAAAGTAAGTAACTAAGTATATACAAAAAATCATCTAATATATAATATTCTCGTATCACAGTGTTTGTAACCAAACTTCTCCGAAACGACTAGACCGATTTTTTTTGTGTATATTCAGTAGATCTGAGAATAAATCGTAAACTATTTTTATGCCCCAAGTGAAAAGAAGGTCTACCCAAAAAAAAATGTTTTTATTATTTTACACAATTTTTTTATGACTTGTCACTATAAATCACCATTTTTTAAATAGCTTTATTAGTATCTTTACTTTCATCCACAAATGTGCAATATGGTTACGATCGACGGTACGAATTCAGCGTAAAGTTCGAGAAAAATTGAAGGTTTTTTTTATTATTTAAGTTTGACAGAACAAAGTCTCTCGAGACAGTTAGTATTATACTAGCGACCCGCCCCGGCTTCGCACGGGTAGCATGTTATTATACATATAAACCTTCCTCCTGAATCACTCTATCTATTAAAAAAAACTGCATCAAAATCCGTTGTGTAGTTTTAAAGATATAAGCAAACATACATACAGACATACAGACGCGGGAAGCGGAAAGCGACTTTGCTTTATACTATGTAGTGATAATAGTGAAGATACAACTAATATCAACTAAGAATGACTATATAACGCGCATTTATAATCAATTTTGCTCAGGTCCAAACGTTACGGTACCTATAGTATACAAGGTAAGCCACCTAAGCTGTCCGGGCTATAACCAGTTAATCTTCAACAGAGACTTTAGGCCTGCCTATTAACTCCGGCACCAACTCATAATGAACTCGCTTTTTAGTACCGTAGACTTTCCTATAATTTATTCTGTGCCTTCAGATATAATAGACATAAAACCACGGAAACACCAGCAGCCGTTTTGTCCCGCAACACTCCTCCCCATATTCTTAGCAGTAACCTCGAAATATCTCCACCTCAACTCGACCTCGAAACCGTGTTTTGGTAGTTTTAGTTGATAAAATTACCTGGAGTTTTCTTTCTAGTCGAGGATTCCTAAGTCAACAGAACTGTCAACTCAAGGTACCTTGAGATATACCTTGACATTACTCGACAGCTTTTGAACGACACATGACATGTGTCGTTCAAAACCTGTCGAGTATGACGATGTGTGTGATGGTTTGTTTGAAAAAATCTCCTCGGACTGATGACGTAATGACGTGATGATACCAAACATGGGGTACTTTTCGAGGGTAAGTTCGAGGGACCTCGAAATAGTTTCAGTCAAGGTTACAACTAAGAATATGAGGATCAATCTACGTGATGTTACTACGTTGCACTGTACCTCGAAACATGTTTGTAACAAAAGTTCCACAACATTATCAAAATTTACGTAGTTTTCGAATGACATGATAAATAATAAATTAATTAATGGTGGACAAGTCATTTAGAATTAAACTAAGCAAGCTTGTACTAAGGAACCTAGATAACTGATAGAATACTTATATACTTTTTATTTGTAAATACATACATACGATACATTATAACACCGAGACACAGAACAAACATCTATGATCATCACACACATATTTCGAAGGGATCGAACTACTACCAACTAATTCAGTGAACATGTTGCGAAACATGTCTCTCCATCTTTCTTTTATATTTTTTTTAAGCCTCCTATGGTATACAATAATGATCAACAGGGGCCGTACAAGCTCAAAAGCAATATCAAAATAACATTACTCTCGGTGCGAAAGTGACAACGCAATACGAACATATATTTTTGAAACAGCTATGTTTGTAAAAAATAACCCACATCTGTTTTGTCGGCTTTCTGATGTTGTTGTTCGAAATAGACGAGACAATAGTAAAGTCTGTGTCCGCAACTCTAAAACCACTTTTATGCGCAGGAGTATATTCTGTATGGCTCCTTTCATTTATAATAAACTCACGCAGTTAATGAGAGATATGCCATGTTCGTTGTTTCGGGGGAAGCTTAGGAAGTTATTAGTAAGCAAATGTTACTATACCATAGACGATTTCATGAATGATAAAAATCTCAATTAATTAATTCACAATTTATTTTCATTTATTATTTCTTTTATTTATTTTTAATGTACTTAATTATTTCCGTGTTTGACTGTATTTTGACATTATTACTATTATTATTATTATTTTTTTTTTAATGACATTAAGAATTTATCATGACAAATTACAATCATTACAATTTTTATTATTATTATTTTTTTGATGTGTTGTAAATTTGATATTGCATGCCTTCATAGGCAGAGTACATTGGTAATATATTTATAAATGAACATCTTCTGTACATGTATTTCAAGCAATAAAGAAACTTTGACTTTGACTTTGACTTAGGTTTAAGATATTTTTCTCAAAAGAATACAATTCACTTAATAGAGAAATGCAAGATAAGACATAGAGATAGGTACGAGTCGGAAAGATACAAGTATTACTTATATCAAAAAATATTTAAATTAGCTAGGTACTTACAACTAATTTATAATTACAGTAACAGTCTAAAATAGTAGGTTATTTACATAATAATAAAGAGTTTAGAGTAAAAGTCATCAAAAATACCATTATACGGGTAGTTCGATGTCACTTTCGCACCGAGAGTCGTTTTTGAGTTTGTGGTACGGCCCCAGAATGTCGATAGGTAATTTTACCGATTGTAGCACGTAAACGTTTCGTAGAGGCTCTACGCTTTTCCAATATCTCATCTTAAGGCGCTACCAGTTCCTAAAACCGCGGCAGAAACGACTAAGATAGTTAACAACGGCAAGCTCTAGATGGCGTATGCGTATCGTAAATATTATCGACAGTTTTTATGAGATCGCGTTGCTGGTACCTACGTAGGCAAGTAATAGGGGTAGCTTTACCCACCCCTCAATAACCATTTTCTCTTTGTCCGCCTTTGCTTTTCGAATAAATTAATGATATTTTATTCGCTTTTGGTGCGCAACTTTCTATTTTGGTGTGAACAGTGCAGCTAGATCGTGGGTAGTGTGTACCCTTACTTTATCTGGTAAACTCCAGTCGTGCGTCGGAGCTGACACACACAATTTTTTTTCCCAACAAACCTTGTACTGATAAAATAAATTACGAATTTTGGTAGAATGCGTATCATTCATTAGTCAGAACTGCGTTGCTATGACGACTAAATGTTTTTAGTCTGTGATGTCAGATTTTTTGGACACCAACGCCATCTATACCAACATCATCCTTTTTGCGTTTTTTTATCATTTAGGGGTTGTTTTTCGAATTATAAGTCCCGCCGTTATTTATTTTGATTAATTATCTACATACTACAACAAATTTCATCTTAATTCGTTTTGTCGTTTTTTTTTGATTAAGGAACAAACATAGCAACCTTATCACAAACTTTCGCATTTGTAATATTATTAAGGTTGAATGTTTGTCTGTATGTCCTTTGTCAAATCGTTAACTATGCATTTGATCATGTGATGATCTTTAGCAAAGTTGTTGTGCATGAGCCCACGAAGGTTTCTGAGTTGGGAGCGTAGCAACGCGCGCAGGGTACAGCTAATATATATATATACTAGAAACTCCCGCGACTTAGTTCTCGTGAAGTTATTTAATGATTTAACCTTTTAAATTTCAAGCTTCTAGGACCAGTGGTTTAGGCTGTGCGTTGATAGATCTCAGATCTCCAAGCGCTGAGATCCTTGAAGATTTCTGATTAAGGTAGTCAGAGACAAACAACCATTACATCTAACACAAATTTATCAAAAAAATGCATTCTATACGTAATAGGTGGGAAACCCGTCACCGCTTTTAAGTATACTCTCAGGCTAACGATGTTTTCCTTCATCGTTATAAGCACGTGTAGACGTGTACCCTGCATATATTTTTTTCGAAAAAATAAATTAATTGATGCACGACAGTGATTCGAACCGACGACCTTCGGAATGAAAGTCAAGGATTTTTTATGGGCAATAATATTCACGAAATTAGGGTGCAATTCATCCTTACCTAAATAATATATACTGTGTTTTAAACGCACTCTGCGGGAACAGTTGGCCTGTTTCACGTCATCCGGAAAAGCGTTCGCGCTCTATTTAAATAAGTTTTCTGATCAAATATATTTTTCAATGACAAAATTATGTAAATAGCTGTCATTTATAACATTGATAATAATGCAAAGTTTTTACTCAATCGAAGGAGGTATTTACTAAGAAGTTCCGATGTGCGTCCGATGTCATCATATTATTGCATTGTCACCGAAGTTACATAAGTATGCTATATTTCAGCTTCATCGGTTGGGGATAACTGCTTCAAAAAAGAGTAGCAAGATTCCATCCGAATAAACATAGTTACATACATACAATTTGGCAAGTTAAATAAAAGCTTGTAACTAAAATAAAAATGATGATGACGAAAAATCATAATATGAAAGTCCATAATATCATAGATAATCCTACTACGAGTATAATATAAACCTGAAGGTTTGTGAAAATGGTTGTACGTTTGTGCCTCAATAACGCACAAACGGATTTGCAAAAAACTCTATTTTTTTTTCCTAAAAATGTTATTTACACTCTAAAGTGCGTTTATAGGAAATTTCCATCCATTTCTCTATAAGTTTGTAGGAAATTTCACGGAGAATCCAAAAATATATAGATGTCTATACCTTTTCAAGCAAAATAACGAGATATAGGTGAAATAGTGCATGTAGGGCGTGACGGCGCGTGACGGCGGCGTGACGGCGCGTGACAGCGGCGTGACGGGGCGTGGATCCATATGGTCTCGTGCGACGCACGGATTTTGGATAAAAAAATATCTGCCATTCAAGGAGATATACAGTCTATGCCCTGGAATAGCACTGTTTATCCAGGTACAAAAGCCACGCCAAGATAAAAAACAAATGGGATCACGCCTGTAATCCCTAAGTACGGTAGACATCCTCTCAGATCTCCAGACACTCAGAGCCTTGAAGATGTCTAATGGGGTTTGTCAGATCCACGTCAATTTTACATCTGGCACATGCCCACATTTTGCAATAGTTAGCATTCCACACGAGACAGGTTGCAAGCCCGTCGCCGCTTACAGGAATACTAGCTGGTTTTCTCACGATGTTTTCCTTTATCGTTATAAGCACGTGTTAATGAACAAACAGAAAAATCCGTTGATGTACGGCCGGGATTTGAAACCACGACCTTCGTTTTGAAAGTCGAGGTAAAAGGAGGAAAGGAGGTTTTTTACGGCGAAAAGTAAATAACAAATCTCCATCTACTCGTATGATATTAGTTATTTTTCCATTGATATTTCGTACAAAAACACAAGTGGATCGTTATCATAATATAAGCCATGTTTCTGTTATTGGTACCATTACAGATTGGAATATTTGTCGCTCAAGCTCATCAATATGTATGATGGCGACATGACGTTCTAAAAATAACAAAAGCCCGAATTCAACGGAGAATTTTCACTGAATATTATCTATCAAACCATTACAAAAAAAAATTTAACCTTACAAGAATAATTATTTCATAATAAACAAACAGCTCAAAAAACAAAATAAGCACCAAAGATCGATAATTTTTTTCGGTAATATTTCTTATTTATAATAAAATAAATAAATAGGATCACGACTGTAATCCCCAAGTACGGTAAACATTCTCTCAGATCTCCAGACGCTTAGATCCTTTGAAGATGTCTAGTGGGGGTAGTCAGAGGCTCGTCCAAAAATTATATTTGGCGCATACCCACATTTTGCAGTGGTTAGCATTCCATACGTGACAGGTTGCAAGCCCATCGCAGCTTATAAGAACACTAACTGGTTTCCTCGCGATGTTTTCTTTCACCGTTGTAATGCGCATACAAATTTTTCTAACAGAAAAATCCATTGATGCACGCCGGGATTTGAACCCACGACCTTCAGATTGAAAGTCGAGGTACATCAGTGGGATGTAAACCAACACAACCAACACGGCACTTATTTATTAATCATCTAATTATGAAGATACCTACTTTTTATTAGTTTTATAAAAAACTTCATTCGTAATTTTAGAATCCCATACATGATATAATAATAACTAGCTATGATACTTATAAATCTAAATATTATGAAACTCTTGCGTTACCTACCAACTGAATGACTGAATAACTCATGCTAAAAACTTTAAATTAAAATGATGTATTCCTACTAGTTTGAAAGAGAAACTCTCGAAATTTAACCATTAAGAGGTCGCAATCTCATAAAACAATCCTAATTGGTTCGCCAGAATCTTAAGGTCAATTCTATTGATTGTAATTTATAGAGCTTTCCAAAAAAAGCAACAGAGAAGGAGACGATCATTCTGAATCGATTTTAAATAGATAAACGTCGCAACTTGCTCTTAATTTAATGTAGGTAATGACTGGGAAGTTGCGCAGTAAGGCTTTTAAGTACCGCAGACCGTATAGACGATCAATGGCAATTGGTAATTAAAAGTTTATGTGATTGTTTCCAATGACGCGGCCAATAATTGTTTGCGGACTGAAGCTGAACTGAAGCGATTGTCAATTGTAGCTACGTGATCGGACATATTGGTAATTTTAATTTCCTTTGGCAATGCCGGTGCAAAATAATAAAAGCAGCCAAGTGCGAGTAGGACTCGCGCACGAATGGTTCCGTACCATTTTCAATAAAAACGGCAAAAAATTATGTTTGTTGTATGGAACCCCCCCTAAATATTTATTTTATTCTGTTTTTCGTATTTGTTGTTAGAGAAGCAACAGAAATACATAATCTGTGAAAATTTCAACTGTCTAGCTATCACGGTTAATGAGATACAGCCCTGTGACAGACAGACGGACGAAGTCTTAGTAATAGGGTCCCGTTTTTACCCCTTGGGTACGGAACCCTAAAAATGGTAGAACTCGAATTTGAAGGTTGATCATCGATAATGTAACCGATGTCAATTGTAATTGATCATCTCTTGGGCACATACGATTTTTATGGAGGTCATTATGGTGGTACGTACAAAAAGGAGCAAGGAGTGATCAAATTGTTCGTTATTTTCGATTGTCATACCACGTTTTCTTTCTGATCACATTCGTTTTATGATCAGGACATTTTTTTGAAAAAAAATTATAGCCTTTGGTCGAGTAGTTTTTTAGTTTATCCATTACAAACAAATATACATTTTTCTCTTTATTATATCTAGTAGTGTAGATAAGTGCAGCAGTAGATATATTTACACAAGGTGTTGTAACTTTCTTGTAGCTTTGTTGTTGTGTACTCGATCTATACTCCCTATAGGGTGAGAGCGCTGTTTGTGGGCACTTTAACAACATTAGAATTTTCAAATAAACGGTTTATATTAAAAAAATATTAAAACGACAATTTTTAAACAACATAGAATAGATAGATCTATCTCTTAGGTTAAGCAAAGGTTTTGTAACAGGCGATAATAATTATTCATATTTAAATAGAAAAAACAAGAATCATTAATTGTGGTCAATCAAGTCTAGAGTAGAGAATATCAAAACTGTCACTAATCAAAACGGACCATAGACAAAGATTTTTATTAACTATAGATTTTAAACAAGTTTGTTTGCTATGCTCAGTTATTGACTGCCAAAATTGAAAATTCCCAAAGCCAGGGTAGGCACCACAACCGGGTCTATGACCCTAGATAACTAGGTAACAAAAGTATTTGTTCTTGACTGTTATCTGAGAACGTAAAAGGACCGGAAGACACTTAGGGACAACGACAAATTATGTCTGGTGGATAATAATCAGTCTCACTTTCACCAAGAATTTTGACATCTGTTCCATAACGGTCGCTTGTGGTCGGTACTATACTTATTTCTTTACATTTGGTGTAAGTTTTTATTTTGTTTTCATTGTTGACTTGCATAATATTGTTGTAATTTAGGATAATATTTTGTCTGAAATTTTTATTTTACTTTTAAATAGTTTAATAGCTACAAGTGGTGACCTTATTGCGTCGTATTATTTTTTTCAATTTTTCATATTTTATTGTGTGTAAAAAAACAGACGAAAACGTTTCGGGCAATCGAAAAGTCAGGAAATGATATTAGTTTTTTTAAGTTTTATAAACGAACTATTTAGTTCCACATAAATACAATTCAAATGGGACCAACATTTGAAATAATATAGGAAGGTTAAATGGGGCCTTATTACGAGTCTATTCAGAATATAAAAAACGTAGTAACGCAAATAAATAAAAAAATAACAAACATTTATGAATGAAAAATAGAAAAACTATTAAAGTAGACAATGGTGGCGATTCTGTTGTGTCCACGCTTAAGTTAAAATTCCTAAAAACTATCGATCTTATTTCTTTTAAGTTAAAGTTTTTAATAGCGTAACCTCAAAGTGACAGTTCTAAAACATAGAACATTGAATAAATTTACGATTTTATAATAGATTTAGAAACGTCAAGCTAAATTTAATCAACATTTAGATTGGGGTTGACTAAGATGACACTTGGTTGTGTCAAATATGCGAAATAAAATAGAGAAACGGCTAAAATATCCCAAGTTTTAGGGATGTCATTTTGATGTGACTCTAATTTAGACTTTAATATAAAAGGAATAAGATCGATCGTTTTTTTACGAAATTTTAAGTTTAGCTTGGACACAACAGAATCGCCACCAATTATTAGGTAAAATAGGTACGTAGGCCTTTCTGTTAAATAATCTGGTTCCCTGATATGACAGCTTACTAGGGTTGACAAAATTATAATTAATAATTTTTCAAACTATCGTTATTAGTAGACATAACTAAAGATTTTACGTGATAAAGACCCGTGTCAAAATCTATAGTTATTTATTTAATTATATTTTTACGGTATATTTTGTAACACGTTGTATTATCCCACTCTACAGTATCTATAACATTTAATGAGTCTAGCGAGATTCCTTGCAACAAAAGTTCATCATTGTCTGAATTTTGCCACTCTACATTTTGACTACTCACATTTTGCGTCGCTTACGATTATGCCCTAAAATTATAAATGATGTTTGCGGCAAACTTAGCAATTTGGCAAGTAGTCGTAAAACAGAAACTTTTGGGCGTCAACATGTGCACTTAACACTAGTTTCTGACGGATCTATAACAAAGAGTCATCATTTTCTTCTCCTTTTTACGCGTCCAATACACATCTTCAGAATGCTGTTAGGACTGCCTCGATTCTGCAGCGCATCGGGCATGTTCGCGGACGCTCGGATGGGTTCGCAGTGATTATGCGCAAACGAATAGCGTCATTACTGGGCAGAGTGAGAAGCAGTCACAACAGAAATTAATATTTGAGAAGTACGATTGCCCCATACTTCACCATTGGGTCAAAACTGTTATACCTAATTGTTTATTTATTTTGTACATTTTCTTGTATTTTGTTATTATAATGTGTGTTTGTGAAATTTTATGGACCTAGTTGTCTGCAATAAAGAGATTTGAATTTGAATTTGAATTTTCCCACTGGGTCGGCACAAAATGTTACGAAGAGTATGGCTTATGTTATATAACCGGCCGCCTGCCTGACGTCAATCCTCTTAGAGAATATCATATTATATCGGATCTTATAAAAGATAACTAAAAAAAATTAGACACCCATTTTTTCGCAAAAACGTGTTCAGGAGACTTCAAATATGAAGACTAGTTAAATAATGTTATCATCAAAAGATATTGTATGTTTGTTTGAAAGGAATTTATTCGAAAACTACAGGAAAAAAAACCATGGAAGCTATATCATCTGGTATCATCATCGACTTTAGGCTATGTAGTCGATGGGTATCATCATGCCAACGAATTCGCACACGGGTAGTACCTACGCGAATAAATCTCAAAGTTTGCAATGAAAAGGATGTATTCCGAACGTGTCACATTTAATTAATCATGTCACAGTATGACTTGTTGGGATCTTTTGGTAAAGCGACATTCAAGCCACGTGAACGTCATTGACATGACAATGTACATGTGCGTGCGTACGTGTATCATCTATGATTTCAGAGAATCGTGCTATAGGTTCTAAGTGGCAGACAAGTAGAGTCCCTTTACGCCTTTACTGAGTGACGTCAGCCGCGCCTTCCTAATGGAATAATCCTTACCTACTTACACCTAGTCCATTTAATTAAAAGTACCTGGATGACCCAGCTTTTCTCGGTATTTCACTGCCTGAAAACATGGATAATAAGACGTTTTCTAAATCTAAAACCTAGCTAGATCGATTTATCGCCTCCAAAACCCCCTGCATGCTAAATTTCATGAAAATCGTTGGTGCCGGTTTCGAGATTCAGATTTTATATTTATACAAGAATTGCTTGTTTAAGACGAGTAATAAATGTTTTTGATGAATGTAGAATAATTTTTTTCTCAATAACCGCAAAACAAACAGTTTTTATATTAAGGATATAATCTAGATAAATTAAAAGAGATAGATAGATTTCAGATATATGTGAAAGTTTGTGAGTTTGTATGTATGTTTGTTCTTCAATCAGGCCTAAACGACAAAACAGGTTAAGTTGAAATTTGCTGTTGATGTAGATATAATGCCCGAATATATAATAGACTACTTTAAAATATGAAAAACTTCTCCAAAATGATAAAGCACGCAAAAGGGATGATTTCTGTATAGATGGCGCTGGTGTGCAACAAATCTGACAACACACGACTAAAAACATTCAGTATTTTCTATTCGATTATTGAAATTTGACAGGACAACGTCTGTCACGGGTCGGCTAGTAATCTATATTTCTATACTAATATTATAAAAGCGAAAGTAACTCTGTCTGTCTATGATGATATCACGGCCAAATCGCTGGGCCGATTTTAATAATATTTCATATAGAGATAGTTAAAAGTCTTAGAACGAACATAGGCTACTTTTTTTCATAATTTTCATTCTTCTTCGGGAATTTTAATGTTTTACGATCGTCGATAAGTCGTCAAAAAATGTTTTCCTGAATATACGCGAAGGAAATCGCGGGGTATCGCGAAAGGCTAGTAATAAAAGTATATTTTCCTGTTACTTATAAATATGTAGTACCTATTTCTTTCTGTAGGTTATATTGTCTATACAGGGTGAAATCGTAAACACACGTCAAATTGATATGGGTGGTTCAGTATACGTAATAGTTTGGTTTCATGAAAAAATAATACACATTTAAAAAAAAACAACAACTGATGTAATCAATTTAAACGATGCAGACAAAGTCAATGTATTCAGATAAGTTCATAATATCAGTGTTTTTTTTTTGTTAAAATATTTAAAAAATAATATTCGGATAAAAAACATTTAAAGTATCAAGTTAATTTAGTTGAACTAAGTACACAAAACTTTGCGAGTGTAATAAGATGCCTTTGCAGTTGTTGTTTTTTTTTTTTTTTAATGTGTATTATTTTTTCATGAAACCAAACTATTACGTATACTGAACCACCCATATCAATTTGACGTGTTTTTACGATTTCACCCTGTATTGTGTGGTAAAAATAAAACTGTTTTATATTAAAATATGCTTGTATCAATAACTAATACATAAAATGTAATTACTTTACTCTACTTGTAGACTTTATTGTAGACGTATTGCTTTCTTAAACTATTTTGTTCTGCAAAAAATGTTAGACTTCTGCAATTATTAATAAATATTCATAATATATAATATGTATACAAATTTAAAATGAAGACCAAAATTTAATACACTATTTATAGTAGGTACTACAAAACTATATCATTTAATAAGATTTGATACGTAACTTTATGAACTTGTCGCACACTTAACGAACGTAAGCAATCTGTATGGATCACATCGACGAAAGAGACTAACTACCCACAACACAGGATATTCAGGGTGGGAGTTAGTGTTCTTACAATAATAAATTGTTTGTTTATCTTTAATAATGTAACATGTAGATAGGTAGATTAACATAACACAAACAATTTTATGTAACTTTTAGTTCCATAAGCTTTGGATACAATAAATGAACTTTTTACTTTATTTATGCACGGTAAAATTTGCCGACAATCTGAATTTACCCGTTCAAGTCTCGAAAGTTATATCTGCTCGGTGTATTTGACATGGCACCGTATTGACTTTCAAAAGAATACACAATTTGTTGAATGAATGCAAACGAGATTTCGCATTTTACTCTGGTAAATCTTCAAAGGTAGATACGTAACGAGTTTAGTTTATAAAAATGAGATGAGAAATCTGAATGAAACGGGGCCTCACAGCTCAGTTAGTACGAGTAGTAGCTCTGTAAATTTTATTTTCAATAATCGAATAGAAAAGACTGAATGTTTTTAGTCTGTGTCAGATTTGTTGCACACCAGCGCCATCTATACAGAAATAATCCCTTTTGCGTTTTTTTTAACGGTTTTAGGATGTTTTTCATATTTTAAAGTAGTCTATTATTTATTCGGGCATTATATCTACATCTACGGCAAACTTCAACTTAATCCGTTTTGTCGTTTACAATCATACATACAAACTCACAAACTTTCGCATTTATAATATTATTAGGATTCCCATACAGGACAAACATTTGTGTATTTTATCTTTACCTGGTTATCACTACATAGTATAAAGCAAAGGAACGGGAACGGGTATTCTATTTTATCATATAACTAGTTAACATAGTAGAAACTTTGCTTAGTTTGGGGCTACAGCAACCAACTTATAGTTGAACCTTAAAATGGACAAGGTCTTGCATCGATCGCTCTGGAATAAATGTTAAGCAGTTGATGTCCTGCAGCTGATATGATGATGATAAATAGAAATCTTTAGTCAGATCAAATAAAACACGAAATTTGATGAAGAATGTATAAACAATAATAAGCATAAAAAAAATTGCGTAACCTAACCAGACTTAACGTCGTCAACCGTGCTAAAAATATGTGATTGACAATTCTGCTATAACAAAATAATCGGCCAAGTTCGAGTCACTCGAAAAATCAGGGTAAGCCCGAAACAAAATCTCATTTTATTCAGTTACCACGATAGCTCTCTGTTTTTAACCGACGAAAAAAAACTGAGGAGGTTCTCAATTTGACACATATATTTAGTATATATTTTTTTTATGATAAATCACGCATAATTTTTCACAGAGAATGATTGTACTATGTTAACCAAATAACTGATTAATAATGAGAATACATGTTTTTATAAATACATACTTATTATACATATTAACACCCAGATACAGAACAAACATCTATGTTCATCACAAAATATTCGCCCTGGGTAGGGATCGAACCCACAACCTACAGCGCAGAAGGCAGAGGAGAGAGCTGTGAGGCGAGTCAAATAACCTATTCATTAACAATTGCATAACAATTAGAAACTAACTAAAACAACCATTTCAAAAGATATAGAACTTGCAACCTTTCACGAATGGAATGCTAAACTACTGCAAAATGTGGGCATGTACCAAATGTAATATTTGGACGTACCACGACTAACCCCTTTAGACATCTTTAATCTCTTAGTATTCGAGAAAAGGGCCTAAAAGACGGGTGTAGCCAGTCAAAAACCGAAAGATAAATTTAATTTGCAGGGTTGAATTATAAGGGTTTTGTTTTTACCCTTTGAGGTAGGAACGCTAAAACCCGTTACAACTTTTACAACTTGGAGGGTTCAGATCTCGCAGTCACCTCTCCGTTTTAGATTGTTTTTATCTTTAGTAGGTCGTATAAAAATAAATCAAATGTCAAACTTCTAACTCATTTAATCACCACCTATGTGGATTACCTCAAACACAGTTAGTCTATATTATATAGGTAGGTATATAGAAAAATAGGAACTCGAAAAATTTTATTCACCAATTTTTTTTGCAAATACCTATTCAGGAGACCTCAAACAACAAGACTCTGAACATTTTTTTTTCGATCAGAAAACTTTTTTTGTCTGTTTGATTGACCGGCTTTTTCTCAAAAACTGCTGAACCGATTTTTATGAGAGCTATATCATTTGGTAGCTTAGAGTCCCAGGAGTGCCGAGTTATATTTTATTTCTCTACTCATCTAAAGAAAAAAAGAATGTAAGAATTTAATAATTTACTAAAAGTCTTAGAGAAACCATGCAAACTGCAAACGAGTACGAATACAAAAGAGAATTTGTGAGGTAGGTGAAGCGGTGCAAAATCAACATTGAATTTAAAGTCACGTATTCAGATGGACGAGGCGACTTTTTGGATCCGAAACCAGCGCACTGCTGTCGAGTACACTTGTAAAATTCAATTTTAAGGAGCCACTAGGGATCCGAGTAACGATTATTGGCTCAACATCAACCCGCTTTGCATTTCAACTTGATTATAAAAGCGAAAAGAAAAAGGTAATCGTGGGATCACGGCTGTAATCTCCAAGTATGATAGACATAGGTTTCCAGGTGCTTTGATCTTTGAATTCGGGTAGTTAGAGATACGTCCAAAAAATGTGGCTTATGCCTACATTTTGCTTTAGTATTAACGCATCGCCCACACGAGCTAGAGTCGAGGCGGGGGAGTGCAAGCGGCGCGGCGCCACTTGTTTGTCAGTGCGGAGAGTTTGGCGTGGTGGAGGTGGCTCAGAGTCAGTACTCTGAGATAGCATATATATATTCACTAACTGGTTTCCGTACGATGTTTTCCTTCGTTTTGAGCATATGTTAATGTACGTACAATTTTTATGTCCGTCAAAAAATTTAAACCACGACCATCGGAAGTCGGACCTCCTCCAGGCGAAAACTACAAAATTTAACGGAACATTCACGAGGGTGATTCGAAAGACCCGGGTCATGTAAATGGTCTTCTACCTCCAACTTCCGTCCTGTCCTGAACTTCCGCATGATAATAATTTTAGGGACAGCCTGTACGATGTTATTCAAAATGATTGTTATTTATTTTAACCAAAAATTTGTTCTTGTAATCTTTAATTATAGTAGGTATCATGAATTTTTAATAAGTTTACATTTTGGGACATAAAGTTCTCCCTCTAACGGAGCAAACTTTGCTTCTACAGATAATCGATTTTGATTCCAATGTTACCATACCATAAATATTGGAAACGCTGCTGCAAAAAGTTCTATAATGAACGGGATTTTTTATTTTTTTCATCTGTAACAAGTCTGGCAACGTATAAATTGCAAAAGTTGTTGCAGAATTAGCCGGTAGCCAGTTCGACAGTTCGAAATTCTAATTCAATTTTCAACGCTTACGACTCATTCGCATGTGCGCAAGTTTTGAAAGCAAAATAAATTCTAGAAACATTTTTTTTAGAAACTTGCTTAGAACGAAACGTCGACCTTGCCTTTTTTGAGTTTTCTTTTTTTAATAAGTAAGTTCGTCTAAGCTATTGGCCAAATTTGATGACGAAGTTTTTAGACTGGCCAAAGGCCTTCGTCATGGTCCACAAAGTGCTCTGACTCTGCGTATTTGATTAATTATGATTACGACATCACCGTTATATTACTGACCGCTACATGACTGTTATACTAGATTTACACTCGCGTACGAGTTGCGAGACGAGGTACGAGGCGAACCACGAGACAAGAGTGTGAATAGACGCACGTGGCTTGCCTCGCGCCTCTCTCCTTTACTATCGATCACGCGAGGTGCGAGCTGAGACACGAGCCGAAGCACGAGGCGAGATGCGAAGCGAGAGTGTAAATCTAGCATTAACATTACTGAACCTGAACATGTGGAAACTCGAAATTTTGTGCGGATGAAAATTAATTATGGAATGTCACACCAAACTTTATTTTAGACTGTGTTGAGTGTGATTGTGTGTATTTGATTGTAAGTCAGTCTGTAACATAACGACTTTATATATTAAGATTTATGTTGGCTCTCTTTGGAGCTGAGAATACTTGACAATTAAAACTTTAAAACCCCGCGGTATGCGGTTTTCCTTCGAACTTTGCAAAGTCGGGTAAGTTTATAAAGGAACAATATACTCGTATTTAACTGACAATACAGATAAAATTAATGTGCTGAAATGAAAACGTTTTCTTAGTTACTCGACTTAAGACTTGTATTAAGAAAAGGATCATTAAAAATAAGTTTTCTGTTGTAAAACTATTTTACAATGACACGCATTTGTAAAATCAACCATTGAGCACCAGAGCGCTATCACCTGTCACATCTTATAACATTTGTCATCGGAACTTGACAAGAATGCAAAGTTTTTACTCAATCGAAGTATTTACTAAGAAGTTCCGTTGTGGGTGACTGTTGAACAGCTCCTGACTCCATCATCAGATCAGCTCGCTGTCATCATATTATTGAATGAGACGACGATAACGAAATGAGAGTCACAAAAAATACCCATCTGTAGCCAAAGTTATGTTAGAAACTAGGTGCGTATTTACTCGACCAGGTTAGAAAACCTGGTATAGGCATAAAAAAATACGTACCAGGTATGACGTCACAGTTTGAACGCGTATTTTGTACCTGAAAGTATTTTTGTACTTGAAAGTATTTTTGTACTTGAAAGTATTTTTGTACTTGAAAGTATTTTTGTACTAGAAAGTATTTTTGTACTTTAAAGTATTTTTGTACTTGAAAGTATTTTTGTACTTGAAAGTATTTTTGTACTTGAAAGTATTTTAATTTAGAAAACCTGGTATAGGCATAAAAAAATACGTACCAGGTATGACGTCACAGTTTGAACGCGTATTTTGTACCTGAAAGTATTTTTGTACTTAAAAGTATTTTTGTACTTGAAAGTATTTTTGTACTTGAAAGTATTTTTGTACTAGAAAGTATTTTTGTACTTTAAAGTATTTTTGTACTTGAAAGTATTTTTGTACTTGAAAGTATTTTTGTACTTGAAAGTATTTTAATTTAGAAAACCTGGTATAGGCATAAAAAAATACGTACCAGGTATGACGTCACAGTTTGAACGCGTATTTTGTACCTGAAAGTATTTTTGTACTTGAAAGTATTTTTGTACTTCAAAATATTTTTGTACTTGAAAGTATTTTTGTACTAGAAAGTATTTTTGTACTTTAAAGTATTGTTGTACTTGAAAGTATTTTGGTTTAACCTGGACCTGGTTTAACCTGGTATTTGATGGAGGTGGTATTTATTAGACCTGGTACGTCAAAACACAAGTACGACCCATCTCTATTAGAAACTAGTGGAAACCCTCGCGACTTCGTTCGTTTAAAGTTATTTTCAACCAGACTTCAAACCCCGATTGCATCACCACCGGTTGAAATTGAGAATCCTTTTCTTAGTGCACCCACCACAACAAAAGGAATACACCCTAGGCTGCTAGCCACCTTAGGCTGTGTGTTGATAGATCTTATAATGTTGATAGATATACTCGTAGTTAGATAATGATGATGAGAAATTTTTACGAACGTTACTAATCCCCATATTACTAGTTGTCACCTCGAAATATCTCCACCTCGACTCGAAACCTTAAAATCGTGTTTTGGTAACTTTTGTTTATAAAATTGAGGACTGCTCAGTCAACAGAACTGTCAAGTCAAGGTACTTCGAAATATACCTTGACATTACTTGACAGCTTCTTAACGCATGCGTGTGACGGATTGTTTGATGAACATCTCCTTGGACTGATGACGTAATGACGTAAAATTGAGGCACCTCCAAAATATAAAACATGATGTACTTTTCAAAGGAAAGTTCGGGAAGCCTCGAAAGAGTTTAAGTCAAGGTAGAGTCGAGGTAACAACTAAGAATATGGGCATAATATATCTAGATACCTACAGTTTTTATTTAAAAAGAACTTACTTAATTATTTGTAACTATTTAGGTCCTGTTGACCAACAATCTGTCCAACAATGTGTCAATAAAATGTGACTATTCATCAATTCTATGGCCCCATAACTTCTGCTGGCCACAAACAATGAGAATATCATTCACAAATAAATAACTTGTAACGATTTTTTGAGTACGCATTACTTATCCACGTGCACTCCTGATTGTGACATTCACACACCACCACATAACTCTTCTCATAATCATCATCATCAACGTCACAGGAAGATGAACCGTTTTCAACCGACATCAAAGGAGATTCTGATTCCGACATAGCTGGGTAGGTAATATATTTTGAAGGTTGCTTTTTTATGTAGGTAATGCTAACTACTGAAAAATGTAGGCATGTGCCAAATTAATGTTGGACTACCTCGTTTAGTTATCTACAAGATGTGAGCGCTCTTAGATAGATAGATAGAAAATTAATATTGCACAATACAAGAACATAGGAGAACTTAATGCTAGTTAGCATTTTCTTCCAGCTAACCTTTATGTAATTCGGAAAGGGAATGTGTGAGTGCTTTGTAAAAGAGAGATAATTTAATTATTATCTTTACACATGGGAATTACAGTCGTAACTCGTGATCCTATTTAATTTACTAAATTTCAGCCGTTAAACACGGTTGCTGTAAATAACATAATTTAGAACAGAAAATTAAATAAATGGGTCACAATTATCACGCATCCGTGAACTCGCCCCCCATTAGGCTTTATCTTTTTTTCCACGTTTAAGGAGATAAGTAGATAACCCTTTGTAAGCCCTCCGAGATAATGTCTTCCCTCTGTCTTGTGCCTAATCTATCATCCGTTTTTGTGTACAAAAGGAATAATAATTAATTTAATAAAACAGCTCATTTAGTCCTACTTTTCAACAGACTGAAAGGGGGGTTTTCAATTAGATGCGTACAGCGTACTTTTCTCATGTACTTATGACCGCGCATTTTTTTTTACCTGTTTATCCTATTTTTAGGGTTCCGTACCCAAAGGGTAAAAACGGGACCTTATTATGTCCGTCTGCCGTCTGTCTGTCACAAGGCTGTATCTCATGAACCGTAATAGCTAGACAGTTGAAATTTTCACAGATTATGTATTTCTGTTGCCGCTACAACAACAGATACTAAAAACAAAATCAATATTTAAGTGGGGCTCCGATACAACAAACGTGATTTTTTTGCCGTTTTTTATAGATAATGGTACGGAACCCATCGTGCACGAGTCCGACTCGCACTTGGCCGGTTTATTGTTTCGTTGTCAAATTCAAATTCTCGTATTGTTTTTAATGATTTGTAAGTAGGATTACAAACATCGATGATTGTCAAAAGTAACTACGGTCGTTCCATCGTTCAAACTATAGTCGAAACGATGCAACTTTGGCACGAAATACCCGGTTTCAAGTACTTCGTAAGGTAGTCTTTCTATGCTAGCATTGATCATGAACATCGATCACACAGCCTATAGATTCTTCTCACAATTCTTACAACACATTAGACTTATACTGCTTACTGCTGATAATAAGACACCGAGCGCGATTAACGACACGCCCCGCGGCGTGATTGAACCGGCCAATCAGAATGCATTTTTTACCGCGCCCACGTTCCGCACACCTCATCAGTTTGAGATAATTTTATTGTTTCTTTGGAGAAATTAGGCGTCTATTGAATTGAAATAACGAAACATACCTATCTGATGTGTACAAATAACAATAAACAATGATCCAAACTAATATTCAATCATATAAACCGAGTTTTTAGTTAGCCGCCTTATTAGACACAATGAAGATTGCACCCTGCGGGATTGTTTCCCGCTAAAAAGTGTTTGTGGCTAATTTTACTTAAATTTGAAGTATTTTTATGACTTGACAACTTCCTAGCACGCTAAGCACATTAAGAAATTGTTGGAATTATTGTGCTAGCTGCTTTTAGTAGGGGATACATCAATGGGGACTTCTATACAAAAAGAAATGCCCATTACAAACTAAATGAGTTGCCAATGGGGATTTTTGGACTAACCCGTCAAATGGGCTATGTGATCGATAATCATGAATGATATTTGCATTTACTGCTTCACATGGCATGAATGTACGTAGCAATGTGTACCATACACAATACACTGTATGGTCGACTGCGCACACCGTCACTCACCACGACAGGCGGAAAAGCAGATCCAATGTTCTAAAGCTGTGTAGGTTGTAATCCACTGACACACGCCAACCGCCCGAGAGATGGTTTATGTGTGAATCGCCATTGATGCTCGTAAACTTGTCATATGACTTGTACAGTTGTTCTTTCTCAAAGCACAGTAGTTATGATGTGTGAGACTTGCGCTTTTGTGTGCGTGACTGATACTGAGCGCGAACTTATGCACACAGAAACAATGTGCCACAGCATCTATACACACTTTTAAGACGCTGCCAGTCGACGATTATTTTTGTTCGAAACGAAAAAAGAAATACTTGTGAACAAGCCACATCTCCTATTTTATAATGTATAGTATATGTGAATAAAGATGTACCCATCTTTAATCACTTCGATAAATAATCCTACCGACCGCTGCAATGATGACAAACACACGTCCGCGCGTGGTCCGCCTTAGCTTTTCGAATAAATTAATGATATAAATTATGTATAATTACTTATCAAAAATCTATCCTAATAGAAATCTAGATCTACATATTACCTATCTTTAACAATAAATCACAAGTTGATTTTAATAGTAGGTATATAAAATATTTCGATCATAAATTCTAAAACGTATCATTTTGAAATAATATTTTTATCGTGAAAAGTTTCTGCTATTATGTTTTCAGCTTAATAGAAATCTAGGTAGGAACCTGAAGTAATATACTTATAAAAATAGGAGATGTGGCTTGTTCAGAAGTATTACTTTTTTCGTTCCGAAAAAGAGCAATCGTCGACTGGCAGCCCCTTAAGACCTACCTACTCGTCTTCGTGAGAACTGTAAAACTGCTTCAGCAAAAATTAGCATCTAATCTTCCAGATTTTCAAATTTTCTGTTTTCATTTCTGTGTGTAATGTGATGGTAAATGTTAGTATCGATTGGAATTGTAATGACAGCCTAAAAATGCGACTTCTCTGTGTAGCCAGACGCTAATGGTTTTGAATATTTAGTTCGCATCAATTTGTTTCATATGAAAGTTATTTCTGTGGTTCAAAGGTTTACCTAACTTCGACAACGTTTACCAACTTTTGTTTGTTAGCGAGAAATTGTGCATTCTGTGGTATTGTCTATCACTGGTTCTTTTTGGTGACTCCAAGTCAATGACCTTCAGTATCCAGATTGGTGAGTGGTTTGGTATTAGGTATCAATATCTGCAGCTTCTCAGCTTTTTAAGGATGGGAGCGCCTCGAGATTTGAGAACAAGTCTACTGTACTTGGGGTTAAGACAAGTAATAAATGTTTTTTGATAAATGCGGAATCATTTTTTTCATAACCGCAAAACATACAGTTTTGTTTTTTTATGACAAAGATAACTTAATGATAGATAGATAAATTATAGACAGAAACACGATTGGTGAAACTTTCCTTTGTAGATTTATTTTCCAAAGTTGGCTCTTCCAAAATACTAATTTAGATTTACTCAAAACTATGAATAGCTAAACAGTTCATTTTAATATAATTCGGCTACAATTCCGTCTTATGCGGATAGACTCAGCCCATAAAAAATAAACAAAAATGTCGAGCATCACCTTCAGTCGTGATCCTATTTCATTATTTCTACTGGATTTCCCGTGGCAGTGAACCTGGTAAAACAAACAACAATATTGCACACAATGTAACAATGTTTGTGGACAGAGTTACCCTTCATAATCATTATTTAGTGATGTTTCATAATAACAAAGTTTAGTGAGTTAGTTTTACAAATACATTCGGTGTCCTCACGGTGTATTCAGAAGATAAGAAAAGTTATAAATCGTTATTTGTTAGCATTTGGTTGTTTTACAGTTTTTAACCGACTTCAAAGAAAAGGAGGAGGTTCTCAATTCGACTGTATGTTTTTTTAATGTTAGTTATACACTATAGTACCTGAATGACAGCTTTATAGTAGCTTTGATCGGCCTGAAAACACGGATAAAAAGACGTTTTCTAAAAATTAAATCTAGCTAGATCGATTTATCACCCCCGAAACCCCGTGCATAATAGATTTCAAGAAAATCGTTGTAGCCGTTTCCGAGATACAGATTATATACTCGTACAAGCTGACCCCGCGAACTTCGTATCGCTTTAGAATTAACAAATGTTGTCTTCCGTTCCCGTTCCCGTTCCTGTTCCCGTTCCCGTTCCCGTTCCTGTTTCCATTCCCGTTCCCGTTACAATTCCCGTTCAATAGTTTTTGTAGCGCACACGAAGAAAGCAAAACTTTTGGCAATTTTTTACACCTTGCTTCAAACTATCGTCATTATTATAAAGAATTTATTACTTTTTCAAAATAAAAAATAGCCTATGTTACTCAGGGATAATGTAGCTTGGTAATGGTGATAGAATTTTTGAAATCGGTTCAGTAGTTTTTGAGTTTATCCATTACAAACATACAAAAAATCAAAACTTTTCTCTTTATAATATTAGTCACTACATAGTATAAAGCAAAGTCGCTTTCCGCTTCCCGCGTCTGTATGTAATATGTAATATGTATGTATGTATGTTTGCTTATATATGTATAATACATGCATAATATAGTAGAGAAAAACTGATAATTTTAGAGGTTTCTAATGTGATGTCGTAAATAAACACATTTTTTTGCGCTTACATTGCAAATGCTAGCTGAACCCCACGAGATATATCAAAATAATGTACTACAGTATTGTACACCTTAAAAACGTCTACAAAAAAGTCCACGATGGTATTAGAAATGTCTTACGCACAGCGAAGCGGGCACGGGTCAGCTAGTATAGATATATAAACAAGAATTGATTGTTTTAAGGTATTAGATAGATTTGGCACAAGCTCACATTTTGTAGTAGTTAGCATTCCATACGTGAAAGGTTGCAAGCCCATCGCCGTTTATAAGAATGCTAACGGGTTTCCCCACATGTTTTCCTTCACCGTTGCACAGTGGTTCCTCCGTAGGTCATAAATGCAAAAATTTCATCATCAATTACCCCCAATTTAATTATCTATAATGATTTACCGATAAACAAGCTACCCAAAAGTATAAATATGTCACCCATTTTACCTAATTATCACTTATTTTTCTACCTCCGAAGTGAACACATCATTACGTTGCGCGCGCATTATCAGTAACTCATTAGCGGTACTGTTCGTTTAACTGTGAATTCTCAGAATTGCATTGTTTTTGAGTGGTGTTTGTGACATGGATTTTCAAGATCAAGGTATGTTTTTACTAAATAGTTATATTTTTAAGTTTTATTTTACTTATTATGACGTATTTTTACATGCTACGCCACACAGTATTTCTACCAAATTTGTATCTTATAGTTGACTTCACATAGACCTACAAAAAATTTCAACCATAATCGAATACTCTCACATATCTTATATTAAAGATTGAACTGTCTATTTTGAAAATCTAAAAGGTTTTTTTGCGCCCTTTTACGCCTATAATCGCTATATAACCTCTACGTCTGCGTAGGCTCTGGCGTAGCACGGTCTACGAAACTTACGAAAATAAATAATATTTTTTTTCCAGGTACTTTGGTTAAATGTTTTTTCTCAAGGATGCATTTCTTTGAGATTTGGTCTGCCATAACTGGAACTGTTCCTCAAAAACATCAAGACGTGTTGGAAACTATTCTAGCTTCACTGGATGAGGTCGAAAATGTAGACATTAAGAACTTAGATAGTAAGATACTCAATTTATGTAAAAGTCTTGATAGATTTTGGAAAATTGTCTCTAGAAGTAAATCAGATTTTTTGGATAAGTACTCAGATTGGTTAAATGAATTTGAATGTGTTGAATTAGTAAGGGGTAATGAGAAGTGCATTCAAGAAAACGCGAACCAGTCCGGGCCATCTTGCGAACGCGGACGTCCGTTTCGTTTCAGAATTCAACACTCTTTACAGTTAACTATGGTGGATGGTAAAGTGTGTACTGCTTTGAGTGAATCGTCATCCTGTAAGTGTTACATTTAT
The DNA here is from genome assembly GCA_912999785.1 of Hydriomena furcata. NCBI lineage: Eukaryota > Metazoa > Arthropoda > Insecta > Lepidoptera > Geometridae > Hydriomena > Hydriomena furcata. The sequence goes on from OU538821.1 coordinate 12,860,954, forward strand.
TTGTGGAGCACCTCCCAAAGAAATGAACAAAATAGACGTTTGCTTACTGAAACAACCTGATGAAAGTAGGTTTGAGTTTGGCCTATCTCCTTTACATTCTTGGATTCGCTTTTTCGAATATTTTGTTCATTTTGCTTACAGGATAGATGTTAAGAAGTGGCAGGTTAGGTCGGATGATGAGAAGAGACAAGTAGCAGATAGAAAATCGTATGTACAGAATGAGTTTAGACGTAGATTAGGTTTAAAAATTATAAGGCCTTCAGACGGGATCACACGAGAAAAATGTCGCGAGAACTTACGAATACGGACTTACTTATCAGACTTTTACTTAGCTCAGACCCATTCATTACTGGTCTTCGGAAACTTCCCCGTAAGAAAAAGAGCGTTATGACAAGGCAGGTTTTAGATTTATTAAAAATTTAGTTTAAATTCAAATTAGGTTAGTTGTTGTACTTATTTAACTTAGTTGTGGTTATGATGACGTTTGTAAATATATTATGTAAATTATAGTTTTAGTTTTCTTGCCTTTTGTTGTACATAATATGTATAATATATAAAAGAATACATATTTAATGATAACCCCAGCGTTATTATCTTATTCAGATGTATTTCCGAGCGAGGGAGAATAAATCTCAAATACTGACAATTTAAATGTATATTAAACATTACATATTTTACAGTTTATTGTACATAATGTATTAAATTATGTAAATAAAGCATTAATGTACATTAGTGAAGTATTTTTTTATTATTTACCCTTCAGAAAACATCCCATTTAACAAATTTAATAAAGTAAGATATTTATGACCGCCCTTGTAGGGCGCTTGGACCACCGTGCGTTGTGTATTTTTATCAAAATGATCCATTGATGTACCGCTGGGATTCGAAGCCACACACTTTGGTTTGAAAGTCGAAGTACTTTATAAATGTGAAAGTAACTATGTATGTCTGTCTGTCTGTCTGTCTGTCTGTGACGTTATCACGGCTAAACCGCTAAACCGATTTTGATGAAATTTGCCTTGGACGGTCATAGGTTACTTTTTTTCAAAATTGTATTTTGATCTTCAGGAATCAATGTTTCACGAAAAGTCTTTAAAAATTGATTTCCTGAATTTACGCGGACGATGTCGCGGGTAAAAGCTAGTTTGAAATAAAATTGGAACTTTGAAACTTGGAACTAAATAAATTCAATAATAAATTTTGTATGCGTTGTTCAATTGTCCAATTATGCCGTTGACTCGACAAACTCAAATAAATTAAAATACCCCAGATTTTGGGTGAATTGTTTTTAGGGTTCCGTAATCAAAGGGTAAAAACGCGACCCTATTACTAAGACTCTGCTGTCCGTCTGTCTGTCTGTCACAAGCCTGTATCTCATAAACCGTGATAGCTAGACAGTTGAAATTTTCACGGATGATGTATTTCTGACTCTGTTGCCGCTATAACAACAAATACTAAAAGTAAAATAAAATAATTATTTAAGTGGGGCTCGCAAACACCGAACGTGATTTTTTTGCCGTTTTTTTATAGATAATGGTACGGGGCTCCTTGCGCGCGAATCCGACTACTTGGCCGGTTTTTTATGGATAAAGGTGGAATTACCACGAGATTTTGAACAAAAGTTATTGTGTGTAGAACAAGCCCTTTTTGGGTTTACCTTATTAAATTAATCAGCTGTTTTGCGAGGTCGACTCGCACTTGGCCGGTTTTTTATCATTATACCTACTAGCTGACCCAGCGAACTTCGTACTGCCTATAATACGAGTACAGCAAATCAAATTTGGTGACATACCAACAGCAACGCTACTTACCGGGTCCAATTGTGTTTTCAAACCATCCAAGAACCCATTGAAATACGAGTATACATAAGAAATTTCAACCAAATCGGTCCAACCGTTAACGAGGAGTTAGGTGACAGACACACGTACAGAAGAATTATAATATACTATAACTAGCGACCCGCCCCGGCTTCGCACCGGTTTAATACATATAAACCTTCCTCCTGAATCACTCTATCTATTAAAAAAATCCGCATCAAAATCCGTTGTGTAGTTTTAAAGATATAAGCAAACATACATACAGACGCGGGAAGCGGAAAGCGACTTTGCTTTATACTATGTAGTGATTAAGGCTAGCTTTCCTGACAGACGTTGCCTTGTCAAATTTCAATAATACCACGGAAAAAAGCACTTTTTCTTTTTTATAATCCCCCTCCCCCCTAAGTGATATAACTTATTGATATAAAAAATACAATAGGACTTATTCCCTATATATACGAGTATCATATACATTTTTCTATTTGGGATTATATATAAGAAGATTATTTGTCCTCATCTAAGAACATGAGCGCCTGGTGATTTGGGATGCCTACCATTCTTGGGATTAAAGCCATGATACTGTTTATTTTTATAAGGGTGCAAGAAAACCGGCGTGTTGATGAGTTTCCATAATGGAAACGTTTTCCCTCTTGCTTATCGACCTTCATCATTCCAACCGGGTAGTTGGAATGTTTGTCCTTCTTACACATCTCTACCTATACCTACAGGCAGTGCCGTAAATAGGGCGGTGCCAGCAGTGCCTAGGAACATGACGCAGACCCCGAAGGGGCGCAGAGATGACCAAAATAGGAATAGGGTGCAGAAAGGGACTGGGGGGGTGCATAGCACCCTCGAAATTGGGGGGCTCCGAGGATTTTAATGGGGTATGGGGGCGCGCAAAATGTTTGCTGTTGAGCGGAAGGTGCTGAGTTGAGTTGGTTGGGTAAAGACGGCTCTGGGCGCAGTTATAGGGGGGGGGGGGGGGGGGCTCCGGACGACTCTCCTCCTGGGCGCTCTCACCGGGAATATAATACTTTAGTTACGGCACTGCCTTCAGAGTGTATTAGGACTGACCTCACAGCTCAGATATTAGTAATGCCGGGGTCCCACGGCCCGCGTTTGCACGCGCCAGACCGCGCCAAGGCGGACGGACGCGCCGTGGGAACGATGCATCCGTGGTGGCCCATGCTCGGAACGCTCTGTATTCGCCGCGCCGGACGCACAAAGGCGGAGCGTCATTCGGCGCGGCCCGTCGTTTTACGCGCCGTGGGACCCCGGCTTAACACTGTTGTGAGTTTCATTCCCACCAAACATTTGTGTGATGAACACAGTTTATTCTGTGTTTGATTGTTATAATGTATATTGTTGTACGTACTTGGTTAGTACTTTTAATTATTAATCTTGTTTGAGCCTTCACCTTTTTCGATCGGCACAACACTGGAACTCTACATAGCATTAAGGAAAGGATCATTGAAAAAAATTATGGACCCCAACCGTGTTTGTTGCCTGATTCTTCTAGGCTTGGTTGCGAGGAACAGGCGTAGCTTTACCTAGCTCCTAAGAAGTTTCACAGTGATTGTGATCTTCACTACATAGTATAAAGCAAAGTCGCTTTCCGCTTCCCGAGTATGTATGTATGTTTTCTTATATCTTTAAAACTACACAACGGATTTTGATGCGGTTTTTTTTAATAGATAGAGTGATTCAGGAGGAAGGTTTATATGTATAATAACATGCTACCCGTGCGAAGCCGGGGCGGGTCGCTAGTAATTTTATAAATGCGAAAGTTTGTGAAAAGATTTATAATAGAGATAAGCAAGAACTGAAATAGCGTCCAATTGATTCGGGCATAAATAAAAATGTCCAAATCAGGCCTTAAAGACCAAACTGATTAAAATGAAAATTGCTGTAGTATGTAGATACAAATCAGAATAAAATAAGGGTTACTTATATACTAAAAAAAAAACACCCCTAAATGATAAAAAAATGCAAAAAGTATGATTTTGGTATAGATGGCGTTGGTGTGCCAAAAATTAGACATCTCAGACCGAAAATATTGAGTTGCCATAGTAACGCATTCTACCAAAAAGGTTGAATCTACTAAGGTCGTATTTATTTAATCAGGACCAGGTTTAAAGGGGGGAAAACAAAAGTTCTCTGAAAGTGCTATTTCCTATGCGATTATTGAAATTTGGACAGGACAGTGACTCTCGCGACAGTAAAGTAAAGTAAAGTAAAAGTAAAAGTTTATTAGGACAGATAAATAATAACACTGGTACAATGGTGAAGCACAAAAGAAATTGTGTCGATAAAAGTCTGTCGCGGGTTTATATAATAGACCGAAAATTATGTTAAGCTTGATTCTTCTAATTTAAACTTCACGTGTTCGTCCACACTTTCCGAGCCTAGCGCAGTGGCGACGATGGGCGCGATATATCAAACATATGAAACTCGCCTTTGCGTCCACAGTGCGGTGATGGCGCGTTTAATAATGTTTGACACATCGCGCCCGTCGCCGCCACCGCGCTAGGCTCACACTGTGGAAACACGCGAAGAAATTGTTAAGCTGTAGAAATAATAGCTTTACCTACATTTTATTATTTTTAGACTAATGCGTCCATAAAGGTGATGATATTTGCGTTAAGTGGATCAATTAAAAATACAGCGTCGAAAGGTTATTTATTACGAGCGCGAGTCTCTTATATAATATTATATATATTTATATAATATTATACAATATTAGTCTCACAGACCTAGGCATTTAAAACGGTTTTATTTGATCATAGCCAGCTTAAACCAAATAACCAATGGTGCGCAGCGTTGACCCAATATCGCTAACGATAAAGATACTCGTACAATTCGTCTCAGTCCAAAGGACTCCGTAATCTGTTTTCATAAAAATCTGTAATCGAGCAGCCGTAAAATATTTCGTTAGATATCTATAAATTTAACGATTGTGCCCTTTCATTCAGATTGAAATAAGTTTTAAAGCAACAGCTGCTTGTGACAAACGCAATATTGCGTTGACGATTTCTTAATTTTCCATAAACTAGCGACCCGCCCCGGCTTCGCACGGGTTTAATACATATAAACCTTCCTCCTGAATTACTATATCTATTAAAAAAAACCGCATCAAAATCCGTTGTGTAGTTTTAAAGATATAAGCAAACATACATACATACAGACGCGGGAAGCGGAAAGCGACTTTGCTTTATACTATGTAGTGATTGCAAACTTACGCAAATATTAGGTACATTTTAGCTGAGAATAGTTTGATTTTACTTACATACTGGCTATCAAAGATAAATTTATACTAATACTAACCCGTCCGTGCCAGACTTTATCCTGCCAAATTTCAATAAACGAATAGAAAATACTGAATGTTTTTCAGTCCGTGATGACAGATTTCTTGCACACCAGCGCCATCTATACCAAAATCATCCTTTTTGCATGTTTTTTTATCATTTTAGGATGTTTTTCATATTACATAGTAGTCTAGGCTTCATTATATATTCATCATATCATATCATTATATATACATATATAAAGCTCAAATTGACTCTACGTTTTAGTTAAAACTTTTATATGGAAAAAAGAAAAGGGCTGTTTTTAGGGTTTTCCCGGCAATTATTCGAATTTTTCTCACCTTTTAAATCTACCCTAGACCTCCACGAACATTTCAAGACCAAGATAAGATAAATCCGTTCAGCCGTTCTCGAGTTTTAGCGAGACTAACGAACAGCAATTGATTTTATATATATAGATTTATTAGGATATACAAACCGTATGTATCGTATCCAGGTACCCAGCAGGTAGAACCCCAGACAGAAGCTAATATTACACTAAATTAGTCGTCCATTACACGATTGTATCGCATAGAGCTAACGGACCAATTGTTGTGGAATGAAATTACCCTATTCATTCAGTAACATGGCTTAGACTCGAAGGAAGTCGAAAAGATTAATTTTACTATTGCATGTAACCTAAAAAGTCGGGAATTACGAAATGGGAATTAACAGAAATAATTAGGGCGAGGGTTTATTAATCATTTTGATTGGTTGTTTCTCTGTGTTCCATAACTAGGGCAATAAACCTGGTTGTGGTGCCTACCCCTGCGTTAGGCATTTTTGACATTCAATAACTAAGCATAGTAAACAAACTTGTTAAAAGTCTAAATACAATTCTTTGTCTATGGTCCGTTTTGATTAGTGACAGTTGTGGTTTGTTATACCTCTAGAATGAATAAATATGAATAAATAATAAATAAATATTGCCTGTAAATCTTTGCTTAGCCTAAGAGATAGATAAATACTCTATTCTGTGTTGTTTAAAAATCGATCGTTTTAATATCTTTTTCAATATAAATGTTTATTTGAAAATTCAAATGTTCTTAAAGTACCCAAAAGTATAAAAACTTGAAAGGGACTTATTCTATACACAAAAGGAATAATATTATAGAAAGAGTTACCAAAAGTAAACTGTTTTTGTTCATGGTACCATGCCTTTACCCTTTTCTGTCCGGACTTTACCTATAAAATTCAGTCAGAGGCAGTGAGCACCGCCTGTGCAAGCGAAACGGCGATATATTTGAGAGCGGATGAGTAAGGGAGATAAGGACGGGTCATTGTACGAAATTCTTCCTGCTCCGCGACCTTAGCTGATTAATACACGAACAAAAATGAAAGTAAGACTTTAAATATGTTAAAAATAATAATATTGATTAACGTTTGTTGTTTTCGATTATATATTTTTTTGGTATTTTGTATACCCCTAAGTGATAAGGGTGGCATAAAGTTCGAGAAAAACTAATTTTACATTTGTCTGTGGGATTATTGAAATTTGAGAGATTATAACGTCTGATTATAAGAGTTTATTTTAATTTCACTACAAAGAGACTTAATATATATTGCTTATCTTATCTCTATCTTATATACTAAAATGAATCCTTATTACCCTTGGTCACGGCTGAACGGCTGGACCGATTTTGATAATTATTTTTTGTTATAATCGTTAGTGTCAGGAGAGGGTTCCTAAGAAAAAAATGAATTTGACAGGACAACGTCTATCGGGACTGCTAGTTGCTTACTATATTGAGTATCTACATTGAACAGAAATATTTAGGAAAACTCAAAAGCATAATTTCAGGTTATTATCGCCCTTAAAATAATGTTGATGCTGCAGGGTATAAATATCAATGAACCAATTATGAGATTTCAAACAAAATATTCCTGAAATTCGAATGTAAATTCCACTGTTTATACTCGTGACTACCTACGCAATTTTTAATTAATATTATCGAAAACAATTGAGTACCTATTCCTAAAACAAAGACGTCTAAACCTTTGATTAATATAATATACTAGCTTTCCCGACAGACGTTGTCCTGTCAAATTTAAACAATCCCACAGAAAAAAAGCACTTTTCGTTTTTCCCGTACTTTACCGCTTACTACCCTTATCGCTTAGGGGTATAAGAAATAACCTACGACCTTATTCTCTACCTACCGAATTTACATAACAAAAATCATAAAAATCGGTCAAGCCCTTTCCGGAGAGTTTGGTAACAAACACTGTGACACGAAAATGTAATATAATAAAAGATTCAAATGCCTCAGCATTTCTATCAATTGTCGGGACTTTATATTAAGGCTGAGCAACAACCAAATTTGCCATGGTTGAAGCCCAAATAATTTTTATCGTGAATGATGTATGGAATTGAAATTGATATGGAAGATTCTCAGGTATATAAGCGTCAAAATTATTTTATCAAAAATAAAAATTTAATAAAAACCTTGTTAAGAAAAAATGCCAAACACATCTCTGAAAATCAAGAATTGCCCAAAAATATCCTAAACCATAAGGCAATTCAATATGATATTTATCATAAATATTGCTAAATAAATTATAAATTGAAAAGTTTTAGCAGTTTTTTGTTAAAAGCCATTTCTTTTACATAATTATTTTTTTTCTAAATGTCGCTTACGCTATTTAATTCCGAGCATCGGTAACTTCATGCCGCACTCTTTTTTCTTGCTATTCGCGTATGTAGCTTCGCAGTCATACTCATTCCGCGGCGATCCGCGTTGCTAGACGGACCTGTGCTACTTTTCTCCAGAGCGGTTTCGTAATTTTAAACTTACAATGGGTAAAAAATCAAACAAAAAAAATTTACAAAAGCCGTGGGAAACGCATTGAACCTAATCTACGCCTTATATTTTTTACTCGCTGTCCCAATGAGAACGTGATGTGACTTAGGTTTAGGTAAGTACCTAGGTAGGTACCTAGGTACGACAATAAAAACATCTCGCACAATTGTATGAAAATTGAATTATTGGTATCAGATAGATAGATAGACCTAGTTAGGTAGTTATAGTATGGTAAGTAGGTATGTCGTTTTTATGTCTAGTTGTGGTTTAGTGTTGGTACCTACCTAATCTAGGTACCTACCTACCAATCTACCAAATGTCGAACATAACTGAAGTAGGTAGGTACTTTGTGTATTTGAAAGGTTCATTCGCGAGCGACATACGGCTAATTTCATTTAGGTTGGTAGGTACCTATAGGTAGGTACCTACCAACCTGCAGGCTTATTTCGTAAAAATCCTATTCATCCGTTGGCTTTCATTGCCAGAGCTCTGAACACCATTCTAATTTAGAGAATAGGATACCTACATACATTCTATAATATTAGGTAGGTGAGTACTATGAAATAGGTACCTAGGTATTCTTTAAATACGACTGATGTTCAGAGCTTATCCATCACCAACAGAGAAAATCCATTGATGCACGCCGGGGTTCGAACCCACGACCGAAAAAGTCGAGGTACCTCCCACTCGGCCAACACGGCTTCATCTAAATCATCTCAGACTGAAAACATTCAGTTGTCATAGCAACGCATTTCTGAACTGTTTTGTCAGAACTTCGTCTTTCGTCAATCGCGGGTCTGCTAGTACTTATATATAACTCTTACGTTACCTACTGACTGACTGACTGACATATCAACGCACCGCGCAGTCTAAGCGACTGATTCCAGAAACTTTAAATTTTGAGGGTTTATTCCTTTTTAGTAGGTACCTACCTTACGCACTAAGAAAGAAATTCTCCAAATACAACCAGCGGTGCAGTGCAGCGAAGCTTGCTAGATTATAACTTCACGCGAACAAAGTCGCGGGAGTTTCTACTGATATTATTGCTAGTGGTCGGATATTCTGATGTTTATTTATCTAAACTTTGTGGATTGGCTATACTAGTATGGAGAGCACTTCTTTAAAAAAATCCCGCGTTTCCGGGATCAATGGATAGTAGTTACTAGTTTGTAATTAGTATGCAAAAACTGTAATAATTGGATTTACCTCAAGTTATTTATTGGCTAATATAGATGGCGCTTTGTAGAAATAGTATTATTTTATTGAAAGGGGTAGTTAGCGACCGGACAACTTATGTACATCTAAACGAGTGTGAAGTTACTGTGAGTGAGTGAGACAGAATAATATACATAAATTACAAATTTGAAGCCGCTTTCATACTTTCTTAGCTTTTGCCGGTAATAGACTAAATGAACTTTAGGTAAATATGCACCCAAATGTCCGATCACTAATTATTAGCTATGCAAAATTTTAGAAAACGAGCGTATCTACCAAGATTATATTGTACCTACTTGTTTATAAAGCATCCTCTCGGTCGATATTGTGTTTATTTTTAGATCAAAGAAGAAAATATATGAAAATGAATACCTATCGATCCTCGATTTCGAAACAAATGAAAGGTAAGAGAAAACTTTCATAACAAATTACAGTTGTGATTATTTCACATAGTTGTGATTATTTTCACGTTTGACCGAAAATAATATGAAGGATTTTCATTTCGTCCAAAATATTCATTACATTTGGTACAAAAGTTATTTTATTAGACAATTAAAAATTCACAAATATCATATTACTAGTTTACTGTTAGATCAAAGAAGAAAACAAATGAAAATGAATCCCAACTGATTCAAACTAGTGAAAAGTAAGGGAAAACTATGATTATAAACAGTTACTGTCGTGATTATAACTATCTATATAACGACGACGCTATAACTAATAAAAAAAAAATCAGGCACGGGTTTTCAATAATTGAACCTCACCACCTTTTATAAAACTCTTACGTTACTGACTGACTGACTGACTGAATATCAACGCACCGCACAGTCAAGCTACTGGTCCCTAAAACTGGGAACTGCATTATGAAAGGGGTGCTAAAGTTTGTATGAAAAATAAATTATCATTTTCATAATTACTTGACATTTAATATTTATGCTTTTCGATACAATTAAAGAAACGCATATATAAGTTTTTTTTGTATTTCTTCATTCGAATATCGAAAAGTCCTTTCTCACGATTTTGATTTATTTATTTCGGATATTGCATACCGTTTTTGAGCATATATGTGTTATATTCATATAGGGCAAATGGTTGAACTGCCAAATAAAATATTCAATGAAATATTTATCGGCCAAGCAACAGCAGAATAATAAAATTATTGTTTGTTCGAAAATTTTGATTTTGGTAAATTTGAGTTGGCTGTGTTGGCGGAGTGAGAGGTACCTCGACTTCCCATCTGAAGGTTGTGAGTAGTGGCCAATGATTTTTATTTATTCGAATAGTAGGTACATAATATGCTATTCATCAAAATAATAAGTTTAGATATTACCGTTTTTGAGCATTATGTGCTATTTTGATATAGGGTAAATAGTGAAACTGCCAAATAAATATTCGATGAAATATTTATCGGCCAAGCAACAGCAGAATAATAAAATTATTGTTTGTTCGAAAATTTGATTTTGGTAAATTTGTAGTTGGCTGTGTTGGCGGAGTGAAAGGTACCTCAACTTTCCATCTGAAGATCGTGAGTGGCCAATGGTTTTTTTTATTCGAATAGTACATAAAATAATATGCTATTCGTCAAAATAATAAGTTTGGATATTACCGTTTTTGAGCATTATGTGCTATTTTGATAAAGGGTAAATGGTGAAACTGCCAAATAAATATTCGATGAAACATTTATAAAACAGTAAGGTAATTATTGTTTGTTCGAAAATTTTGATTTTGATAAATTTATAGTTGGCCATGTTGGTCGAGTGGGAGGTGCCTCGAATTTTCATCGGAAGGTAGTGAGTTCGAATCTAGGCCGTGCATCAATTAATTGTTCAACTGTTCGAAAAAGTTATAGCGCATACACGTACCTACTCAAAACGGTGAAGGAAAACATCGTGCGGAAACCACTTAGTAGGTATTCTTATAAGCGGCGATAGGCTTGCAATTGCAACCTGTGACGTATTGAATGCTAAATACTGCAAAATATGGGTATCGTGCCAAATTTAATGTTTGGACGTGTCTCTGACTACCCCTTTTAGACATCTTCAAGGATCTAAGCGTCTTGAGATCTGAGGGTTTGAATACCGTTCTTTGGGATTACAGTTGTGATCCTATTTATTTTATTAGTATTATAACTTTTTATGGTCCTTTAGTATTCTGTGGTAATAATAAAATTTTATTTAGGTATACATTTTCTCTGTTTTCGTTGTAGGCAGATAAACAGACAAATAGGTGTACTAATATAAATATGGTCAACAGAATATTTATTAGGTACCTACAAATAGTGCGTCAAGCTACTTTATTTATTTTGTGGTAGAGCCGCGTACAGCGCGAGCGGGCCGCGGCGCGCCGTGGCGGCCGGCGGCAGCTCGTGGTACTACGCGATTCGGGCAACGCAAGGGCGCGGGTGAAATCCGATTTTTTTCTAGCTAATAGCCCCCTCTTAACAACTAGCTGTTTGCCGTAGCTTCGCACGGGTGTACTTTTGGTACATAGTTACTGTTATTGCAATTATTGTTGGATCTATAATTAAATAAATATATAACATATGTTATTCGCTGATAATGTAGCTCTTAATAGAGGACAAAAAAATATTGGTCTATACCTACCTAGTTTTTTAGGGTTCCGTACCCAAAGGGAAAAAACGGAACCCTATTACTAAGACTTCGCTGTCCGTCTGTCTGTCACAGGGCTGTATCTCATGAACCGTGATAGCTAGACAATTGAAATTTTCACAGATTATGTATTTCTGTTGCTGCTTGAACAACAAATACTAAAAACAGAATAATATAAATATTTAAGTGAGGCTCCCATACAACAAACGTCTTTTTTGTCGTGTTTTTAGAAAATGGTATGGAACCCTTCGTGCACGAGTCCGACTCGCACTTAGCCGGTTTTTTAGTTTAAATATACAAATAATAACAATTACAACCTATAGACTGTAACGTTCTTTGGATGGCTCAACTGGTTCTTATGTATTTTGTAATATTAATATTAGATGTTATTTGATTTTGAAATAAATGTTACTTGTTATTTGTCAAAAAATAATAATAATAACAATTTATTGTTTTTTATCTTTATAATAATAGTGTGGATGAGATAACAGCATGATAAAAAAGACTCCTTTATTTTGCATTGTAAGAATCGCGGAAAAGAAAACTACCGAAACTTGTGAAGATAGATTAGGGATGGATCTGTCCGATAAGAAACGTTTATTCAGCGATTTTCAAGAGAAATCGCACAAAGATTGGAAATGGTGGCGATTCTGTTGTGTCCAAACTAAAAGTTAAAATTCCTAAAAACGATCGCTCTTATTCCTTTTAATTTAAAGTCTAAATTTGCGTAACATCAAAATGACAGTCCTAAAGTTTAGGATATTTTAGCCATTTCTCTATTTTATTTCGCATATTTTACACATCCAAGTGTCATCTTAGTCAACACCAATTTACATGTTGATTAAATTTAGCTTGACGTTTCTAAATCACTAACAAAAACTAACATTTATATAAAACTAGCTGAAACGTGCCCGCTTCGCTGTGCGTAAGACATTTCTAATACCATCGCGGACTTTATTGTAGAAAAAAAAATGTGTTTATTTACGACATCCAATTAGAAACCTCTAAAATTATCAGTGTTTCTCTACTATATTATGCATGTATTATACATATAAACCTTCCTCCTGAATCACTCTATCTATTAAAAAACCGCATTAAAATCCGTTGTGTAGTTTTAAAGATAGATATAAGCAAACATACATACATACATATTACATACAGACGCGGGAAGCGGAAAGCGACTTTGCTTTATACTATGTAGTGACTATGCAAAATTTTAGAACTGTCACTTTGATGTTACGCTAAATTAGACTTTAACGTGAAGGAATAAGAGTCATCGTTTTTAGGAATTTTAACTTAAGCGTGGACACAACATAATCGCCACCAATATTTATTGGATTCTCGTGATTGCTCAGGTGGGAGCTAGATGTGTTGCGCATTACACACCGAATCTGTTACAAATGTTAACCCGAAAAGGATTATAAGCAAGATAATAATAAATTATTATAATAACATAATTTTATTTAGAACTAGCAGACTCGCGACAGACGTTGTCCTGTCCAAATTTAAATAATCGCATAGAGTAACGCACTTTGTTATGACGACTGATACCAATATTGAAGTCAGATTTTTTTCACACCAGCGCCATCTTTATCAAAATCATCCCTTTTGCGTTTTTTTATCATTTCGGAAATGTTTTTCGTATTTTGAAGTAGTCTATTTTTTATTCGGGCATTATATGTTATCAACATCTACAGCAAATTTCATCATAATCCGTTTTGTCGGTTATGCCTGAATGATTTATGCCATATACATACATACAAACTCACAAACTTTCGCATTTATAATATTATTAGGATTTGTGCCTAAATATGAACATAAAAGTGTTACCAATATATATTATATATTTTTGAATGACTATCATATTTTATCCATATTGATAAGATAATTAAAAACAAATGTTATGCCCACCTTTAAAGGGGGCGCCATATTTAAAAAAATGTGTAGACTATAGCACTCCCACAAATGAGACAAATTCAATGAAATCTCATATGTCAAAATCTGTCAAGTCGTTTGGGCTGTAAAACGTGCCAAAGAAACATACTATTGTGCGTACAAACATACATACGCTCGATTAACATTACCATCCGTTGTTGGGTAATTATGAAAAGCGCTGTAAGTAGTCACAGTGTAAATACATGTAGAACAGATTATACCTTTTTGAACAGAAAAGATTAAAACGAAACAACGAAACGTTAATTCTGAATGAATATGCTAATTTTGTACAGATAGCAACAAAATGTATTAGGAGATTGATGTGGTAAGTGTTATGAAACAAGGATATGACACGCCTAGAGACAAGTCACTCAAGTGACACAAGAAGACGTCATCATCGGTCTATATTCCTACTAATTATACATTAAAATTGGTGAAGCTAATTAATGTTGCTTTTTAGTGTTCCGTACCCAAAGGGTAAAAACGGGAGTTATGTTAACCTATGTTTAGCTTTAGTTTTCTCTGTAAGTGAATTTGTAATTCTTATGAGAAAATAAACATCTTAAACCGTATCTTCTTTTAGCATTTAACATTTTAGTCGGCTCTCTTTTTGCTTTTAAAACGTAATTTTAAAATTAGATTACTTACTACTAGGCGATTTGCCAGAATGCTTCTTGGCTGCATTCTTGCTCTTAAACAACATTACCTTTAAGTACATATTATTACAGAACTTTGACATGGTTAGCTCTGCTTTCAGAGCGCTTCCCACACGGATGGTACTTGGCATTGTGTTGTGTTTTCAACTTTATGACGATACCACGTTATGTAAGGTGATAAGTGGAATTAGCTAGTATGATTATCTAACGAATTATATAAAAATGAACAGTTTAGCTATTCATAGTTTGATTAAAAACGAAACTAGAACTAAAAACTGTATGTTTTACGTTTACTGAGAAAAAACGATTCTGCAATCATTAAAAACATTTATTACTCGTCTTAACGCAAGAAACTTAAATTGTAAGGTAAACAAAGCTATGGATATTATGTTTGTTTATCAATAAATATTGGTGGACATTTGACTCAGCGCCATCCAGCCTCAAACTAAGCAAAGTTCAGTTCGGTTCGGTTTGAAAAAATCGGTTATTTAGTTCTCATAGTACAAGCTTTGCTTAGTTTGGGGCTGGATGACGCTATGTGTAATATCTACTAATATTATAATTATATTAAATATACAACTTTATATAATATTGTGATATTATTACCATATTACCTAATACGCGTGTATTAGGTATACAACACTAGTTTTTAATTACCAAAAAAAATAATAACGTATTGTCAGTGTCTGTTACTAATTCAATTTAAGTAGTTAAAACTTAAATTAAAAAATTAAAAATAATATCCTTAAAAAAACACAATATTTAGTTAACCGTTTATTCATACGCACCTACCACATAGCTACTCATATTTTCACTATTCTATCCATTCATAAATAGCTCGCCGTCTCCGTTGTAATTTGTGTAGTATTTTCTAGTACTGAGACCATAAATTAGTGCCAATTTTCGGTTAAAAAGAAACCTCGATAACTTTGTGATAGTGCAATAATAAATCATGCTGACAGTGCTCAGATCATAAGAAGCTTCTGCTGCAACGGACAATTTTTTCGGTATTTTAAAACTATTATTGTATATGCGCTATTATGCGCAGTTGTGTGGCCCCAGATACGAACGCATAAAATGCACCGCATTGTTAAAACGCTTTTGCTCGTATCTGGTTAGCCAAATTGCCTACACAATTGTTCTTACTAGCGAATAAAATAACAGTATGCCTGCTGTTTTGCGCGCTCAATATGCACAAACATGGAAATATTACTGAGTATAGTATATATTACTTAGATATAGGATTCAAGCTCTATTCAAAATAGATTGCATATAAGTTCTCTGTTGAAAAATATTTTTCAATAACAAGCTTTTGTAAAATC
This sequence comes from Hydriomena furcata, assembly GCA_912999785.1. Lineage (NCBI taxonomy): Eukaryota > Metazoa > Arthropoda > Insecta > Lepidoptera > Geometridae > Hydriomena > Hydriomena furcata. Next base: position 12,876,653 of record OU538821.1, read on the forward strand.
ATTCAAACCATCGAGCACCAGCACGCTATCACTTATCACATAATATAACATTGTCATCGGAACTTGACAAGTATGAGAAGTTTTTACTCAATCGATGTATTTACTAAAGAGTTCCGTTGTGAGTTTTTGTTGAACAGCTCCTGACTCCATCATTAGATCAGCTCGCTTTTACTATAATATTGCATAGTCACCAAAGTTACAAAAGTGTGCAAAATTTCAGCAAAATCGGTTGGGTATAACTGCTTCAAAATTGAGTTGCAAGATTCCACCTTAACAAACATAATTACATACATACATACATTGCAAGTTAAATAAAAGCTTATAAAAATCAACCAAATCGAATCATTAGACAAAAAAACATGCGCGGTCATACATAAAAAAAACTGGCCAAGTGCGAGTCGGACTCGCACAGGAAGGGTTTGTTGTGTGGGAGCGCCACTTAAATATTTATTTTATTCTGTTTAGTATTTGTTGTTATAGGAGCAACAGAAATATATCTGTGAACATTTCAACTGTCTAGCTATCACGGTTCATGAGATACAGCCTTGTGGCAGACAGACAGCAAATTCTTAGTAAAATCCCCGGTCCCGTCTTCCCCCTTTGGGTACGGAACCCTAAAAACAACAAAAAAATATACTACACGTGGAATTGAGAAACTTCTTCTTTGGTTGGTTCAAAATACTCTGTTCTCTGAAACAACAGAAGAGAAATGGACCATTCATCGTGAGATATGACCACGGTGTGCCAGATGAGGAAATATTAAGCAATATAAACTGTAATCAAATTTATGCATTCAGGCTGAGCCGGAAAACTTTAGTATATCTTTCAGTCCCCAGTAGACTCGTGAATAATGATAATATACTTTCTATGTGTAAATACTAGTTATACTGATCTAAATAAAAAGCCGTGTTGGCCGTGTGGGAGGTACCTCGACTTTCAATCTGAAGATCGTGCGTTCGAATCCCGGCGCGCAACAATGGATTTTTCTGTTCGAAAAATTTATGTACGCATCAAAACGGTGAAGGAAAACATCGTGAGGAAACCAGTTAGTATTCTTATAAGCGGCGATGGGCTTGCCACCTGTCACGTATGGAATGCTAACTACTGCAAAATGTGCGAAATATGTAATTTTTGGACTCCCACTGGACATCTAAAAAGCGTCTAAAGATCTGAGAGGATGTCTACCGTACTTGTGGTTACAGTCGTGATCTTACGAGAATTTATTTATTTTATGATCTAAATATATAAAACTAGCCGACCCGTGACAAACGTTGTTCTGTCAATTTTTTTTTGTAATAATCACATAGGAAAAAGCCATTTCACTCAGCTTCCAATGCTTTCCCAACAAACCTTGTACTGATAAAATAAATTTTGGTGGAATGCGTATCATTCATTAATCAAAACTGCGTTGCTATGACGACTGAATGTTTTTAGTCTGTGATGTCAGATTTGTTGCACACTAACGTTATCTATATACCAAAATCATCCTTTTTGCGTTTTTTATCATTTAGAGGTCGTTTTTCGGATTATAAGTTCCCCCTTTATTTATTCTGATTTTTTATCTACATACTACAGCTAATTTCATCTTAATCCGTTTTGTCGTTTATTTTTGATTAGGGAACAAACATCTGCTATGTTTATTAAAACTTTCTCATTTATAATATTATTAAGATTCTTGCGTTACTGACTGATTTATGAACGCAAAACCTAAACTACTGTTCCTAGAAACTTAAAATTTGGAGCGAGTATTTATTTCCTTTGGTGTGTCTCCTAAACTAAGAAAGGAATTCCCGAAATTGAACTCCTAATGGGTTGCAGCGTGGGTTAAAGTCTGTTTGAAAATAACTTAAGGGGCTCCCAGTCGCTGATTGCTCTTTTTCGAAACGGAAAAATAAATACTTCTGAACAAGCCACATCTCCTATTTTTATAAGTATAATTACATCAGGGTCCTACCTAGATTTCTATTAAGCTGAAAACATAATAGCAGAAACTTTTCACGATAAAGATATTATTTCAAAATGATACGTTTTAGAATTTATGATCGAAATATTTTATATACCTACTATTAAAATCAACTTGTGATTTATTGTTAAAGATAGGTAATATGTAGATCTAGATTTCTATTAGAATAGATTTTTGATAAGTAATTATACATAATTTATATCATTAATTTATTCGAAAAGCTAAGGCGGACCACGCGCCGACGTGTGTTTGTCGTCATTGCAGCGGTCGGTAGGATTATTTATCGAAGTGATTAAAGATGGGTACATCTTTATTCACATATACTACATTATAAAATAGGAGATGTGGCTTGTTCACAAGTATTTATTTTTTCGTTTCGAACAAAAACAATCGTCGACTGGGAGCGCCTTAATGTGAACTGAGATCTCAATGTTAGCAAAATGTAGCCATTTTGAGCGTGCCTCTGACTAACCTCTTTAAACAACTTCAAAGATCTGAGCGCTTGGAGATCCGAGGGGATGTCTACCGTACTTGGGGATTACAGTCGTGATCGTATTTTTATGTTAAAGAAGTCACCAGTTTTTCAAAGTAAAATATAAATGACAAAGAAGTAAAAACAAGTAGCGTAGTTGTATTTAATTTTCATAAAACATTACCAATTTTCCGTTTTAACATAATTCAAAAGGCTTTTTTTTTATATACTCATAGAAATATGGCTTTTTATTCCGCCCTCCATAGTCCACCCCCACCCTGCAAATTGCCCACGCTCTAAGCTCATTGATCAGCTTATATAAAATTATTGGTGCTAAACTCGATAAATTCTGATAAAATGGAGTCATATGCAAGCAAGTAGGTGTACTTAACATTTTATTACATTTAGAATATACTGGTACAAACTCACGCGACTTCTTTCATATGAAATAATTTTTAAGCAAACTTTAACCCCCACTTTATCCGCCTTAGGGGTTGAATCACTTCACCCTCCTTAGGGGTTGCATTTCAGGAATGTTTTTTCTAGTGTACCCTCTAAATTTCAAGTTCCTAGGATTAGTGGTTTAGGCTGTGTATTTAGATTAGTCAATAGTCAGTCGGTCTATCGGTAAAGCAAGAGTTATAGTATAAATATTTAGATAAAACACGATCCCGAACATATTTTTGCTAAAAACTACTGAACTTTACAGTAATATATCTTATACATCAGAATAACACATAGGCTACTTTTTATCCGCTAGTATAAAAAATTAGCAGCTAGTTTCAAATAATTTCACCATTCCCAGACCCAGACTCATATAGACGCGCGGACGCGACGGTGCAATTTAATATCTATAAGTTTAGCTACAAAGTATTCAATATATAAAACTTGTATGTTGACTGACTGACAAACTGACAAAGTACATTCGGACATAAGTCCTAGAAGCATGAAACATGTAGCATGAAACTCTTTTTACGGTGTAGATATGCACTAAAAAATGTATCACTCAACCCCATAGAGGATGCAGTAAGGATTAAAGTAAAAAAAAAGACGTGTGGCACTCGGAGACTGCCGCGGTAAAGCTATTGCATAACATTTTTTATCAACTTATGTATTTATAATTATTTATTTATTTATTTTATTTATCCTTTTTTCCTTTGTTTTTCTTTGATATTCAACTTTTTGAGCGTGGTGACCGATAAGAAAAGAAAAAGAAAAAAAAAAAATTTTTTTTTTTTTTTAACGCCGATACAACCAATGCCACCTATTGGCGAGTTGCTAAACTAAAGAGACAAGCGTGATATTTCAAAAAGTCATTAAAAGTTCTGCTATTCATCGATAGATGTCAAAATCTTTAACCTACCTATTTACCTAACTACGTAGTTAGCATTCCACACGTAACAGGTTGCAAGCCCGTCGTCGCTTTCAAGAATACTAACAGGTTTCCTCACGATGTTTTCCTTCACCGTTATAAGCATGTGTAACGCGCATATACATTTTTCGAACAGAAATATCCATTGATGCACGGCCAGGATTCGATATTTACCTAACTACATGAATTCAATAATTCAATTTCAAACTTTTTAGTCGATCATGTCTGTGAAGTACCACCTATTTACCGATAGTGGTAAAATAGCGCCACCTGCCAGCGGAATTGCGAACCTCTCAAACCCCGAGCTTTCGCATGAGACCGCGAAAAGCACCTATAATAACGTAGTATCATCAAATGAAACTAGATGGCGCTGGAATGCGAAAATCACTCTAAGCAGGCATGACATGAGTCATAGGGATGTAATATTTATTGAAAAAAATCTATTAATTAATAATCGATTTTTTGTCCCTACAAATAAATCGATTTTCCAAAAAATCGAATTATATGGTTCGGATCGCTTTCGGAGAGACGATCGATGGGTCGGTTCCCGTTTGTGAAGCGACTATTGGTCGGATCACGTTCGGAAAAACGATCAATGGTTCGGTTTGCGTTCGGAGACAAGACCGATGAGTCGGTTTCCGTTTGGGAGGCGACTATATGTAGGTTCACGTCCGGGAAAATGGCCAACGAACGATTCGGTTCGCGTTCGGATAACTTAGTTTACAAAAATCGATTTATATGTGTAATTTACATAATCGATTTTTTAAAAATCGATTTTTTGAAATCCAAAAAGAGAAGTCTCTAACACTCACACTCACGCATATTGCGTGAGTGTGAGTGTCTCGTAAAATTTTGTGTAAATTTTCGTTACGAAATTTCTGGATTCGGTCTCCACGCTCAAGGCCCGCGATAGAAGCTATGCAATAGCTTAAAAAGTTGAAGAAACGGGGCTTCCACTAATCTAAACCTATATTACAACGAGAAAAAAATATGTATTTTTGTAAGGAATAAACTAAAATACACTACACGAGTACGACCAATTTTATAAATCTTTCACCTATCAAAAACTACATTATCACCGAGTAGCATGAACCATATTTTATTTTAAAATATTAGAGATCCCTCCAAAAATTGAAATAATCTAATCTAAGGCATCAAAAATGTGTTTATAAACTGCATTAGTACACCCGTGCGAAGCCTGGGCGGGCACCTAGTGTTAAATAATAGCCGTAAAAATGTCACGCGACGGTGTAGATCGTAACTCAGCCCCGCAAATAATTTCCACGCGCTCGTACGAAGGTGTCCCTCAGGAGCTCGTAAAAATGTTACTGATCGCCATTGCAGTTAAATTGCAATAACTCACGGTACTATTGTGATTGATTTTTCTGTTTCCATATTTTACAATGTCTCAGTTAAAGTAGATCACACAAAACAAATGTGTTTACGACTGTAATCCCCAAGTATGGTAGACATCCTCTCAGATCTTCTAGTGCTCAGGTATTTGAAGATGCCTCCGGCCACAACCACAAAACGCCGCCACATATTTCGGCATATTTCCCGTAGTTTCCATACATTTTGATAGACGCGCCGCACACGTGTAGCCTGTGGCGGCCACTCGCTACGTCTATAAAATGTATAATAAGCGTTGAAAAGTGGCTGTGGCCGGTGGCGTACCTTTGCGGCGAACCTTAATGCTAATTTGTTCTATGACGTCATTTTCTATAGAATAAATAAGACCTACGTCATAATTTTCATATAAGTTGTTCAGCATCCTAATAATATTATAAATGTGAAAGGTTGTGAGTTTGTTTGTAATGTGTGTTCGTCAATCAGGTCTAAACGACAAAACGGATTAAGTTTAAATTTGCTGTAGATGTAGATATAATGCCCAAATAAACAATAGACGACGTGACAAAATCATCCATTTTGCGTTTTTTTATAATTTTAAGTTCCCCCTTTATTTATTCAGATTTTTTATCTATGTACATACTACAGCAAATTTCATCTTAATCCGTTTTGTCGTTTATTTTTGATTAGGTAACAAACATAGCAGCCTTATCACAGACTTTCGCATTTATAAAGAATATAATTAAGAATACCATTACTTTATAATAACAACCAATAAACGTAACCGTCGAATATACGACCCGAACATAGGTGAGCTTATTAACCAAGCCTGTTGACTGAAATGGTCATAAAAAGGATTCTCACCCCCATTAGTCGATAATTAAACTTATATTAAGGTCCTTTACCCTGCTTGACTGTTTATACAGTTGAACGTAATCGTCTTTATAAACAGTCAGACTCGTAAAAGCCGATTGCTATAACGCAAGAATTCGTTTAACAGCATTAACTAATAAAACTTCATCGTACAAAGCGAATATAAAACATCGTATATTTTCTACTTTGCATTTCTCTGTATATTTAAATAGAAAATAGGATCACGACTGTAATCCCAATTACGGTACAAATCCTTTCTGATCTCTAAGCGCTTAGATCCTTAGAGATGTCTAAAGGGGTTAGTCAGATGCCTTTTCTCTATATAGTAAAACATTTTAAACATCTACTTCTACACTAATATTATAAAAGAAATAAATGAATTTTTGTATGTTCGTTTGTAATGGATAAACGGAAAAACTAATAGAACAATTTCAAAATTACTTAAAAAAAAAAAAAAAGCCATATATTGTTTTAAAAATATTAGAGTTCCCACGAAAATTGCAATAATCTATATCTATCTATATACATATAATAAAGCTGTAGAAGAGTTCAATTCTGTACATTGAATAAAAACGAAAAAAAATACTCCTAGGGGTCTTCATACAAGTAACACAAGCCAAAAAAAAACATTTTGAAATTTTTGTCTGTCTGTCTGTCTGTCTGTCTGTCTGTTGTCAGGCTTTCACGCAAAAACTACTGAACGGATTTTGATGAAACTTTTTTTGTTATATAGCTTTTAGTCCTAGGCAACTTAGACTATAATTTTGGAAGATCGGAATACCAGATGTGGAACTATAGCGGTCTGGGTTTGGGTAATTTATAAGAGATATTAATATACTGCTTTAGGCAAAGTTGGTCAACATGCTGTCGACAATCGAAAGAAAAGGAATAAAATAAAACCGGCCAAGTGCGAGTCGGACTCGAGCACGAAGGATTCCGTACCATTATCTATAAAAAACGGCAAAAAAACACGTTTGTTGTATGGGAGCCCCACTTAAATATTTATTTTATTCTGTTTTTATTATTTGTTCTTATAGCGGCAACAGAAATACATCATTTATGAAAATTTCAGCTGTCTAGCTATCACGGTTCATGAGATACAGCTCTGTGACAGACAGACGGACAGACGGACAGCGAAGTCTTAGTAATAGGGTCCCGTTTTTATCCTTTGGGTACGGAACCCAAAAAAAGAATTACGAATTATACATTAATTCATAAAAAACTCAACAGAGAGCATGTGTACCTACCTAACTACTACAAACCTACCTATATAATAATAGGCGCAAACATTCTTTATATTTGTGTAGGCTTGCTACACCATTATGGGTTATTTTAGTTGGTATACTAATATTATAAAGAGGAAAGATTTGATTTTTTGTTGTCTGTTTCTGTTTCAAATAACAGTTTTACATAGTTGTGAGTTAATATTCCTGTATAGCGTGTGCAGCAGTGAAAATGTAAACTCACGTTATCAAACAAATGAACCCACGCAGCTAAAATGCGTCGCGTGCCATGCACAGCATGCTCTGCAGCGGGTTTACTCCTTAATGGGTAAGTCATAAGTACTGATATAAAAGTTGCGGGATACTAAAATCGTGGCTACCAATGACTATACTCACAAGACCGGCAGCGGGACCACTTACGTATATCCGCGGATACCTATCGCCATTTAAGCCAAACCATTGCCATACCTATTCAAAATAATCACATTTAGAAATGTCTGTCACCCAGCGAAGCGGGCACGGGTCAGCTAGTGTAACATAAGGTATCAAAAGTTTGCTTATAATCTTTATTGATACATGTGTATCCAGGGCGGACAGCTAGTATTATATCTTCTTACTATATCGATGAGAGTATTATGTAGATACTTGTAATAATATATTCTAGTATGTTAGAAAGCTATTAATGTCCAGTCAGTCGAAAATTTTTATTTGATTTATTACTTAACAAAAGAGGTCGGTGTCGTCAATCACAATGATTGTGTCGTGTCGGCTAAAGTTTGCTAACAAAGAAAGTGGGTTAAGGCTATTCGACTCAAGATTACTTGAATAATAGCCATCTAGGTAGGAACCTGAAGTAATATATTTATAAAAATAGGAGATGTGGCTTGTTCAGAAGTATTTCTTTTTTCGTTTCGAAAAAGAGCAATCGTCTACATACAGGGCCTTAACAGACGTAATCGTATTTTTTTTGTGTGAGATACCTAACTGGCATATCAGTAGTGATTCAACTCATTTATTTTGTCTTATTAAGTAAAGAACTGTGACCTTATTCACCATCTCTTGTCATATTATGAAGACCTTGTAAAATGGTTTGTCATTATTTTACATTGCCAGTAAAAAGTGATGGCAATAGATTCATTTAATAGGAAGTTATGAAGACTTCGATTTGAAGTGATTTGGAAAAAAAATGTCTCAAAAAGTGACACACAGTATTTTTTTGCCAAATCTTAATTAGATTAAACTAGCCGTTTAGTTTATAAACATTTGAAATAAATAAATACGATACAAAATTTGACACATTATAAAATTTATAGTTTCAATACCACTGCACTATAAACTCATTTTTGTGTGGGTATCACAGTTAATTAATTTTGACACTCTATGTAAGGTAGCTACAATTATTTTTCTGGTGTATGTAGGTTTTATGAATAAAATATTTATAAAATATATATTATATATTATATATATTAGGTATATCATCTTGAAAATATATGTGTAAACATGTTGCTTTAGTAATTCAATAACCCAGAGAGGGAGTTTGAACTACAGCATACATCCTACATAATTACTCTCGTCAGTTCAGACGATTAGCGCGACGAGCTCGGTAACATATTGTACGTACCCTAATGTACTCTTTGGATATTAGTCTATGTCAGCAATATCATTCATCTTTCTCAGAAAACTTTTAAAACACTGAATATATCATCATAATATAAGTATGTTTAGTTTTCGATCTTATAGCTTAGCAGATGAGCAGGGTAATTTTAATTAGAACACATAATCTAACCATTCATTGAATGCTCAGTAACAAATAATGTTCAGTTCATTCTACGTTGTAGACTTTACCTCGACGTCGTAGACCACACCTCTACGACGTAGACTTTACTACAACATAAGTATATGTTACTAGCCGACCCATGACGAACTATTTCCTGCCCAAATTTCAATAATCGCATTGCAAAAAGCTCTTTCAGGCAATTTCTAAATATTTTGATATAAACCTTGTACTGATAATATAATACATACTACAGCAACTTTCATCTTAATAAGTTTGGTAATTGGTAATATTAATTATTATTCGACGCCACTTTTTACATGGCGATCCGATGGCGATTTTGTTGATTTTTTTCTGTTGTGAAAATAGTCTGAAGTTGGTCCCATTTAAATGGTATTCATGCCTAAAAACTATACCGTCGATTGGTTGAAACAATTTCGTCTGTTTTCTTTTTAGTTTTTAAAACGTAATTATGCTAATTACTATATTTTCGAGGCAGAGCATGCAAATGGGTTGGTTAGACCCGAAAAAAGCTAAAGCTTGCTAAGCCACTAAGGGTTACGAAAACCTTGAAAGCGCATCGTCGGCACATGGGCCACTTTGCACTTGTAGCGCACATAGGTGCTCTCATTTCATTGCTAGCAATACCTCTTACACCAGCAATGCAGACAAAAATAAGTACGAAGTAAGTTCAGTTGAACCCATTCAAAATGAGCTCTAGAATCTTAAAAGGATTTTCGCGCACGATTTTGTTTACGAGGCGGTATTCACACCTGCTACATTGACTGGCCTCACAGCTTAGTTGGTAGTAACTTTGCCTTCTGTGAATAGGTTGTGGTTTCGATTCCCACCCGGGACAAACATTTGTGTGATGAACATGAATGTTTGTTCTGACTGCGTATGTATTCACAAAGAAACAGTTTAAATAAGTATTCTATCAGTAATAGTTTCCACAGTGCAAGGTTTGCTTAGTTTGGAGCTAGATGGCAATGTGTGAAATTTCCACCAATTATTTAAGTTACCATTATTTAAGTTCTTACACGTAGTAGTCCAGTTAAAAATAGACCCTTCCATAGAAAAAATGAAGTCAAATAAGAAAACCCCGGTCGTACCAGTTCAAACATCAAATTCGGTTAACTTCGTAACGCGCCGTCATAATAATATCACAGTCTAATATGGTAAGTGGGGGGTTAGCACGAATCACTATCGTATCGACAACATCAATACCAAATGTCAAAACGGCCACTTATTGTATGGTATAAGTGTCAGTTCTGACATAGTGGTTCGTGTTCAAGCCACTGAACAACCTACAAAAATAATGATATGTGTCAGACTGAATACGTTCATCTTTACTTTAAATCTTAAAGTTTGTTAGGATGTTCGTTTGTTTAAATGTTTGTACCTCAATCATGCCCTAACGACCCATCGAATTTGGATGAAACTTGAAATATACATAGCTTATATCCTAGAACAGCAAAAATACCACAGTGAAGCCGCGGCTAAGTGTGAGTTTCCACATACGCGGAGGTTGAGTTTCCACTCACCCTTAAAGGCAATAAAGTGACGTACAACTCAATCAAGTTTGCATGAAGCCTTCCTTCTATGTCTATTTCTATGGTATCATTAATGCTTGAAAATATATTTTTTTGTACGTGTTGAGTCTACCCCGATAAGACGGAAGAAGTGATAAAATCGCATAATCTTGAAAACCTTCAAATTTAATAAGAATCTGTCTTTCATTTATGTAGCTAGTATGATTATCTAACGAATTATATAAAAATGAACTGTTTAGCTATTCATATTAGTATTTTGGAAGACCCAATTTTGGAAAATAAATATATGGAGAAAAGTTTCACCGATCGTGTTTTTGTCTATTATGTATCTAGATTCAATAAGTTATCTTTGTCATCAAAAACAAAACTGTATGTTTTGTGGTTATTAAGAAAAAAAGATTCTACATTACTCATATAAAATATTACTTGTCTTAAACTAACTTTGTTTCATAGTGGACAAATATTTTTCGTTACAAACCTATAGCGCAGATGACATAATACAGATGACATAGTCAACATCAAAAGTCACTGAAGGTGAACAATTTCAGCGAACGAAAAAGTCTCGCATCGATTTCCCAAAGGTGACGCATCTTTTGGAAGCACGCATTACGGAGACTCGTCTTGCCTTCTCTTTTCAACCTTTGGCTTTGAGGTACTTATAAAATATCTCTACACGAGCGATTTTTCAAACAAAGCAAATAAGTAACTAAACGTTCAAAATGAAAATAGGTTTATTTTTACCCTGAATTTCAAAATATTTTTGTATAAGTATACATTATGTATACATACAATATTGATATTTATTGCTTCATACTTTTAATACCTTTACTCGGCGTATGAAGCGCTATACAAGCGACTTATTTTTAGCATTAAATTTTTTTTTTTATGTTAATAACATAGTTATTTTTTATCTTTATCTTTGTTTTTAATATTCGATGCTGTCTCCCTCTTGTGACTGTTTTGATTTCTATTCAGTTATGTGTGGAAACTTTTAATTTTCCTTTAAGTATATATTGCTATTATATCCTTTGCTAGCTGTAATATTTCATAAGATTGAAAAAAAAAACTTATCTTTCATAAACTTACATTGTAAGAAGAAGAAAAAACAAGCAAATTCTTCGTTGAAAATCCTTTTTTTTTTCAAATTTTAAGCAATGTTCTACAGTTCTCCTAACTGGCTCCATTCGATTACCTACTCAATATTGTGGTAGAATGTATAAGACGTGTTGGTCAAGTAAGAGGTTTCACTTTCAATTTCTGCAGTAGTAAGCATTCCATACATGACAGGTTGCAGGTCAATCGCCGCTTATAAGAATATTAACTGAATATGAAATTAAATGAGTTGCACCCAAAAGCAGACGGAAAACACAAAATAAACATTCCGAAAAAAAAAAAAATTGAAAACTGGTTTCTCACGTTTTCCTTCACCTTTTGTGTTGATGCGAATATATTTTTTTTGAACAGATAAGTCCAATGATGCACATCCGTGATTCGGACCCAAAATCTCCAAATAGAAAATCGAGGTACCTCCCACTCGGCGAATTGGGTTTTTTAAATGTTTTTATCTAACTACCTATGTAATTTTGAAGCAGTAATCCCCAACCGATTGAGCTGAAGTTTTGCATAATTATGTAACTTCGGTGACAATGCAATATTATAGTGACATCTAGCTGATCTGATGATGGAGTTACGAGCTGTTCAACAGGCACTCGCACTGGAACTCCTTAGTAAATACTTTGATTGAGTAAAAACTTTGCATTCTTTTCAAGTTCCGATGACAATTTTATATGATGTGACAGGTGATAACGCGCTGGTGCTCGATTTAGATGATTTTACAAAAGCTTTTCATTTTACTATTATTATATTTATTATTTGTGAGTGCTTATGTGTGTTCGTTACACTTTCACGCAAAAACTGCTGAACAGATTAAAATGAAACTTTACAGTAATATAGCTTATATATCAGAATAACACACAGGCTACTTTTTATCTAGGTACAAATGAGAGGAAGCCGGGACCGGAACAACTAGTTGAAAAGTATTTTTCAACAGATTTTTTTTATAAATTGCTTGTGTAATAGCCATTCTAATGCGTCATACCACCTGCGCCCCAAATCAGGAAGGTTCCTCTCAGAGGCTATTATAGGTTAATGGTTTTGTTTCGGTTCAAAAGGGACATCAGATAGCACCGAAGTACATCTCGCGATTGTTCGGGTTTTGCTTTTTGAATTGTACTCGTATTACATTTATAACATGATATAAAATATGCCATTATAGATAGCCTGTATCTAAAACCAGTAATTTTTCATGAATGTTTTTTCCTATTTATAATTTACTAGCGACCGGCCCCGGCTTCGCACGGGTAGCATGTTATTATACATATAAACCTTCCTCCTGAATCACTTTATCTATTAAAAAAAACCGCATCAAAATCCGTTGTGTAGTTTTAAAGATATAAGCAAACATACATACGGACATACAGACGCGGGAAGCGGAAAGCGACTTTGCTTTATACTATGTAGTGACTAGCTGCTCGCCCCGGCTTCGCACGGGTGGTACCTGGATAAAAAGTAGCCTAATGTATTATTCTGATGTATACGCTATATAACTGTAGAGTTTCATTGTAATCCGTTCAGTCGTTTTTCCGTAAAAGAGTAACAAACACACACACACCCACTCACTCACAAACTTTCGCTTTTATAATATACTAGCGACCCGCCCCGGCTTCGCACGGGTTTAATACATATAAACCTTCCTCCTGAATCACTCTATCTATTAAAAAAAACCGCATCAAAATCCGTTGTGTAGTTTTAAAGATATAAGCAAACATACATACAGACACACAGACGCGGGAAGCGGAAAGCGACTTTGCTTTATACTATGTAGTGAAGTAGGATAGTAGGATTGTTTTTTTTTATTCACAGTGAGTCTGTGACCCCATGTCACAGACTCACTACAAAATGTAAACCAAATCGCTTCGAATGAAGCTAATCATATAATTATGATCGAACTTCACGTACAGGTAAGTTCGTTTGATCATTAATTATAATCTACTTGCATTTGCTGTATCAATTACTTTTATGAATTTCTAAATCCAACTAGATTCTCTCATTGTTTTGTAATGTAAATTTATCTGTCTGCCTGTCCGTCCGTCCTTGTCAGAGCTATTATGCTCGCAGGCTTTATATAACTACTAGTGAGAATATTTTTGCACAATACTACATTATTAATAAGGCCTACTTTGAGAAAATGTTTTTTCGGGGACTTCCCCTATACATTGTATTGGGTTTAATTCGTTTCTATTTGTGTCTTCCTTCCATTTGGTATATTATTGGATGGATGTTTTAAAAATATTACGAAATTTCGTAAATGCTATTCTGAATATATTTCGTGTCGTGAATATGTATTCGATACACGGACCTGTTTAATAAATAGCTTAGTGGTTGAGTTTCCCCATTAAAATAGTAGCCAATAATAACAGAATAAAAAAACGGCCAAGTGCGAGTCGGATTCGCACACGAAGGGTTCCGTACAATTATATTTAAAAACGACAAAAAAAACACGTTTATTGTATGAGAGCTCTCCTTAAATATTTATATTATTCTGTTTTTAGTATGTCTTGTTATAGCGGCAACAGAAATACATAATTTGTGAAAATGTCAACTGTCTAGCTATGACGGTTCATAAGGTACAACCCTGTGACAGACAGACGGATGGACAGCGAAGTTTTAGTAATAGGGTCTTTAGATGGCTCAACTGGTTTTTATGTATTTTGTAAATATTCTGTAATAAATTCATATTAGGTGTTATTTATTTTTAAAATAAAGTTAGCAAATAATAATGAAACTAAAAAGAAAATGAGAAAAAACTGTGAGCTAGGTAGGCTTTATTAATGTACGAGTAGTAGGGTTTGTAATCGGTTCATAAATGCCTAAATTCATACCTAAGCGACAGAAAGGGTTTCATTATAGACCCCTGGTCACTTTTAGTTTAATTACCTTAATTAGTATTGTTTATAACGAGAATTGTATAAATAAAACTAAGCCATACTGACTTCGAAAATCAACTACTTATAAACACATATTATTCTACCACTTTGTCTATGTGACTCATATGTATATTCATACCAAATTACAGTTTTTTGTCTCTGAGCTAAGCTGCGGACAGACGGACGGACGAACGGACGAACATGGCGAAATTATATGGGTTCCTTGTAGACTTCGAAACCCTAAAAATGCCATTATAAATCGCATTTAAAACCCCAATATTTAACTTGAATGTTTATTTTTATTTTATTTTTTTATACTGCAAAATATATGTTCCAAATGTTATGTTTGGACATCTCTGACTACCCTCTTTACACATCTTTAGGCATCTGAGCGCCTGGAGATCTGAGAGGATGTCTACCGTACTTGGAGATTACAGTCGCGATCCATTATAATATTTTTATAACTTTAGCCAATTTTATATTGAAATTTATCGATAAACAACGCATCGTTCCGTAAATTATTGCGGTTGATCACCATCCACCGTGACTGGTGACAATATATACTGTCACCTCCAAATCCAGATCCTGATAAATGCTCTATAATTATGATTTTATGGGTTTTGTTGTGAAGAATAATGGACAAAATATATGAATAAGACACAAAAATATAGGTAGACAACCCTCCAATAGCAATGTGATTGTCATTGAAAAGGCCTATTCAATTAAAACAGCAATGATCATGACAGTCTTATTGAAATGTTTGCCCGTTCCGAGTTATATAGATACTGATATTTCAATTATCTTAGTGTTTGGGGTGATAGATATCAATAATAAAAATAATATATTCTCGTAGTCTATTGTACTCCAGGCGATCTCTGTCGATATCCTCTGTCGTGGGAACCCTCCCCACTAAACCGTAATATTTATAGAATAATTGGATAATATACAAAATAAATGATAATGTACACCAAGCAATTTATTCACTTTATACATACACTAAGTGCCCGCCTTAGCCTCCCACGGGTGTACCGATGAAGATTACAGACAATTTTTTGATACTTTTGGTTATATTATTGCAATTTTGAAGGAGATCTCTGTGTATTTTACTTTTGATAGGTAAAAGAATTATTAAAAGGTTCATCGTATAAAGAGAACATTTTTTTTTCTTTTTATACGAGTAATATTGATGAAAATGTAGATAAGTAAATGGAATACAAAATTACTTTTGTTGAGAAGCCTCAAAACTCAATTAGTCCATCTGCGCTGCAGACCGACATCTTAACGTGTCTGTCATAATACAGCCTTACTAAAGTTATCAAGGAAACTTAAATCAGCGTTTTTTTTTTACTTTAAACTTTTCGAATCCAACTTTCGTCGAAGTTTTTAAAGAATTGTCTGTACACTCTGCATTTTATTAAAAACCGGCCAAGTGCGAGTCTGACTCGCGCACGAAGGGTTCCGTACCATTATCTATAAAAACAGCAAAAAATCATGTTTGTTGTATGGGAGCCCCCCTTAAAAAAATATTTTATTTTGTTTTTAGTATTTGTTGTTAGAGCAATAACAGAAATAAATAATCTGTGAAAATTTCAACTGTCTAGCTATCATGGTTCATGAGATACAGCCCTGTGACAGACAGACGGACGGACAGACGGACAGACGGACAGCGAAGTCTTAGTAATAGGGTCCCGTTCTTACCCTTTGGGTACGGAACCCTTTAGGGAAACTAGCCTAAGATTGCAATGGGGAATTTAAAAGCAATATCGCTTGGTATAATATGATGTTGAATATGTACCCTCGATAGAAACCCCTGGTCATGGTGAGCCTAAGAGGTATTTAATGACGGAGGTTTGCGCTTTTCTCGAGTTGGCGTAGCTTCGCAGGACTCAGACTAATATTAACCAGTGTTCATTCAACTCTAGTGAAATGGTTTAGGTCACACGAAGGCCCATATCTCTTATGATACCTTAACGTTATAGCCTGAGAACCCAGATGCCTAACTTAGTGTAACTCACTTGGTGAATTCCATCGAGTACCTATCACATCTAGAGAGTAGTATATAGAATGAAGGGACCCAAGCAGCATTGCTGTGTTTCAGTTTGAAGGGTTCAGCTGCCGGTAAAATGACAGGCACATGGAACATAACATCGTATGCCAAAAGTTGGCGATCGCGAGACATTGCATTTGCGCATTGTATTCATGACATCTACATATTAGTGTTTTGCTATAATATTCGTAACAAATAACTAGACATATTTACTTGACAGGTGTTCGAAGTTTTCATTCAAATCGAACAACTCTAAACAGGAAACATGCTGTATATATGTTATTGCATTAACCTCTTGCCCCCACCGTACTATGTATAGTACATAATCTTTAAATTTAGGTAAATTTAGCTAGAATTTTCTTTTGAAAAACCCTTGTATTATATGTAGTACACCTGTTTTAGAACTAATGTCCTACACATAGTACGTAGAAGAAGAATTTACCGGCTTGGACATTTTTTCACCACAATTTTATATATTTTTCAAGTAATACTCGTATGTACGTACTCACCCTGAAAATTTCATAACGATATCTTAATAAAAGTATGTCTGGTAGGCGGGTTATCATTCAAGTTAAATAGGAATGTCGAATATCAGGACAGTTGGGGGCAACTGGTTTAAAATTCAGTTGCATGATTTGACCCAAACATACACAAATACACATACATACTGGTGAAGTATGTAAGTGTATATACGCATGCTGTGGTATTCTGTAATAGTGATACGCATAGATTTAAGTTACCCTATATTTTATTTTACCTTGTACTGTGTTATCACTGTTGGATACCCTTAATAAATAAAAGTTACAAAAAGTTAAAGTAGTAAAAGTTTCGTTTGTTTGCACAATATACTTATGATGGTACCACAGTATACAAACGAATGCTTCTACTTATTTTCTGTATTCCTTGTTCACTATCCGTATGAACATAATGACGCTAGACTATTGTGACGTACGAGCATGCTAACTAGAGCGCACAGTTGGCGCACGGCACATCCACATACATCCTCGAAGTAGCTTGAGAGCTGGATGAAGCATCCACGCGTTAAGAAAAAAAAAATGAGAAAACCCTACCAAGATAAATTATGTTACTAACAAAGTGGTTTACATTATCTACACTATTATTATTAAAGTAAAATTTGTATTTATGTATTTTCTGTGTACCGGATAAACTAAAAACTACTGGACCAATTTTATAAATTCTTTCACCTATCAAAAGCTATATTATCAGCGAGTAAAAAAGGCTATATTTAATTTTCAAAAAAATTAGGAACCCCGAAATATATTGCAATAATGTACTTAGCCTATGGTATCAAAATTTGCCTATAATTCTAAATTCATGAATACACTTACTCGTAGATCGTCAAACACAAAATAATATAATTTTTCAAAAATCGATTGATGAAAATTTACGCTAGTGTGTTAAAGCCCACCTGGTTGAATGCATATAAAAGAATGATCTATATCATGTTCCTTAAGTAACCTCTGTCTTTTCTTAGATATAATTAAAGATCTGAGAACTCTTCCTGCATAGATCGTTACGTCAGGTCCTTAAATTGTACTCGGTCGGAGGGTTCATTTTAAATCCTTAATGCGCACCCTCATTCAGCAAAATAATCAAGAGACTTTAGCAGACGCTTTCGTCGATGCACCTTTTGCGATAGTCAAAGGAAATGGGAACCAAAAAAAACAACTAAAAGCTCGAAGGCGTCTCAGCGAAATGGCGCCGATCTAAAACGTGAATTTCGATTTCCGTTCAAGCTCGGAGTTTCCGATGTTTTCGCAACATTACTTACCAAAATATAATGGAAGTGCGATTGAAATCGGGCATGTGTGAAGTTTTAAGCTACGAGCAGGGGTGTTAGCATGAACCAGTATCGTATCGACAACGTATCGTCCAAATGCCAAAAATGAAACTTTTACCATACAAAAAGTGTCAGATACGATAGTGGTTCGTGCTCAGGCCAGAGTGCGCCCCGGCTACGCACGGATGCATTACGAAGATTAAGGGCAAATTTTGGATACAGGTTCCATTATTGTAATTATCATGAGGATTTTTAATTATCTTGAAAATAATATATAGCTTTTGCCCGTGACTTCATCCGCGTAGATTCGGAGTGTATATTCTGATTCTATTATAAACTTGATTTGATTCAACTTTACCGTAAAACAATGAAAATTCTAAAAATCAAAAGAATATTTTGGGATAAAAATAGCCTGTGTCCGTCCCGAGACTTTAAATTTATGAAATTTTATCACAATCGGTCTAGTGGTTTGGCCGTTATAACGTCACAGAGAGACAGACATAATTACTTTCGCATCTATAATATTAGGTGTAGATTTTACTCGTTGATAATGCTTTTGATACTTCGTTGTGGGTTCGATCCCCACCCAGGGCAAATATTTGTGTGATAAACATAGATGTTTGTTCTGTGTCTGGGTGTTAATATGTATAATAAGTATGTATTTACAAAAAAAAAGTATATAAGTATTCTATCAGTTATCTGGTTCCCATAGTACAAGCTTTGCTTAGTTTGGGGCTAGATGGCGCTGTGTGAAATGTCCATCAATATTTATTTATTTATTTTATTTATTTGATAAACACAGAATTTTTTTAATTAGTTTATCCGGTACAAATAAAAACAAGTTTTACCTCGTTATAGTATTTAGTGTAGATGTAGATTAATAGGATTTACTCGTATCTAACCCTCGTATTCAAGAACGACACTATGAGAACACGCACCCACAGTGGACGAAATCTTTTTTCATAAACATCACTTTTTGTGTTGAGCGGCACTATGGCGCACGCTACCGTGTCTCTAGTCACACTATGCAGTGTCGCACAACACATAAAGTGATTTTTATAAAAAAAGATTTCGTCTACTGTGGGTGCGTGTTCTCATAGTGTCGTTCTTGAATACGAGGGTATGAGTATGTGCAAAGTTTGTACATATATTTTGACTTCGCCACTTCGTGCTATTTGCGACAAAACGTACCTGAATATTAAAAGGCCCGGAATATGCTGAAGCTCTCTTGAGATTTAAAGTATTTCCACTTCTGCGGCTGTATGATGCAGAAATTGTATGTTGCTCGTGAATATGTGACATTATTATTAAGGCGCTCCCAGTCGACGATTGTTTTTGTTCGAAACGAAAAAAGAAATACTTGTGAACAAGCCACATCTCCTATTTCATAATGTATAGTATATGTGAATAAAGATGTACCCATCTTTAATCACTTCGATAAATAATCCTACCAACCGCTGCAATGGTGATCCGCCTTAGCTTTTCGAATAAATTAATGATATAAATTATGTATAATTACTTATCAAAAATCTATTCTAATAGAAATCTAGATCTACATATTACCTATCTTTAACCATAAATCACAAGTTGATTTTAATAGTAGGTATATAAAATATTTCGATCATAAATTCTAAAACGTATCATTTTGAAATAATATCTTTATCGTGAAAAGTTTCTGCTATTATGTTTTCAGCTTAATAGAAATTTAGGTAGGAACCTGAAGTAATATACTTATAATAATAGGAGATGTGGCTTGTTCAGAAGTATTTCTTTTTTCGTTTCGAAAAAGAGCAATCGTCGACTTGGAGCCCCTTAAGCTCAAAATGCAATATATATTATACTAGCTTCTGCCAGCGGCTTCGCCCGCGTGGTACATGGATAAAAAGTAGCCTATGTGTTATTCTTATGTATAAGCTATATTACTGTAAATAAGTTAGTATTACTGTAACTAAGTTTTTTTTAATACGTTCAGTGGTTTTTGCGTGAAAGAGTAACAAACACACACAACATATATACTCTCACAAACTCACACACATATACACACACCATCTAAATTAGTACTTTTGTTATGCTTTTTATTTGATTTTTTCTTGAATACTTTTTGATTTACATACAAACACATTGTTCTATTACGTTTGCAATTATTTTACTACATATACTGGGAAAAACTGACTCCTAACATCTGTTTATTTGCATTTTATTATTATTATTATTTTAAACACTCACAAACTTTCGCATTTATAATATTAGTAGGATTAATTTTATTGGTTTTCTCTGAAAAATCCGAAGGCATTGTATTTTTTAAAAAATGGTATTCTACTATGATATATCACACCTGAATATTGTTTTAGAAATAAACACACTTAATGTGTTCAAATTAACCAACTTTAGAAAAAAATATGCTTTTACAATTTGTCTATAAAAATATTACAGCAAACGAAATAATTTACAAGTATGTCCAAGCGCGTGAAAGGTTTTCAAAAAGAAGAAAAAGATAAATTATATTTCTATGAAATATTTGTCTTTTTTTAGTACTTAATTGTTATTTACTCGTATAGTTAAACTTTTGTACAACACCGTCTTTTCTAATTTTAATTCTGTCCATCCAAAAGATGTCCCTAAGAGATCGCTTTTAGCGATAAGGCCGCTTATTGTACATTTATGTTTGTTGTTATTTTGTGTTTTCTGTGTGTGCATAAAAATATCTTTATTTATTTATTTACTAGCTGTCCTGACGTTGTCCTGTCAAATTTCAATAATCTCATAGATAAAAGCACTTTCAGTTTTTCTTGTACTTTACGCCACCCTTACCACTTAAGGGTATAAAAAAGCTTCTGTAGATCTGAGAATAGATTTCTCAGATCTACAGAAGCTACACAAAAAAGGAGAAGTTTGGTTACAAACATTGTGACACGATAATTTTATATAATATGTACTAGCTGACCCGTGCCCGCTTCGCTGTGCGTAAGACATTTCTAATACCATCGTTGACTTTTTTGTAGACGTTCTTAAGGTGTACAATACTGTAGTAATATATATCTCGTGGGGTTCAGCCAGCATTTGCAATGTAAGCGCAAAAAAATGTGTTTATTTACGACATCACATTAGAAACCTCTAAAATTATCAGTGTTTCTCTACTATATTATGCATGTATTATACATATAAACATTCCTCTTGAATCACTCTATTTATTAAAAAAAACCGCATCAAAATCTGTTGTGTAGTTTTAAAGATATAAGCAAACATACATACATACATACAGACGCGGGAAGCGGAAAGCGACTTTGCTTTATACTATTTTATATAATAAGATTACTATTTATCTATGTACGAGTATCTAAGTATTTGCATGAGTTTATTTGCTTTACTTCTGATCCTAATATACACGTCCCGTAACGAAGGTCTGAAATAGCAATCTATAATTAAAAACTGGCCAAGTTCGAGACGAACACGCGCACGAAGGATTCCGTACCAGTATCTCTAAAAAACGGCAAAAAAACACGTTTGTTGTATGGGAGCCCCACTTAAACATTTATTTTATTCTGTTTTTAGTATTTGTTGTTATAGCGACAAAAAAATAATTAATCTGCGAAAATTTCAACTGTCTCGCTATCACGGTTCATGAGATACAGCCCTGTGACAGACAGACGGACGGACGCACAGATAGCGGAGTCTTAGTTATAGGGTCCCGTTTTTGCCCTTTGGGTACGGAACCCTAAAAAACGGAACGTGTCCTACAGTTGTGAACTGAGCCGTGGCCAATCCTACCGGTTGAGCCATTGTTCGCCCTCCGTCTTTTGTACTCAACGGATGCAGGCATGCAGGTAGTGCCAGCGCTGACAGAACCTTCCCTTTTCAACCGACAAAAACGGGAGTTTCTATTTCGACGCATATATTTCTTTTGTTTCTATTTCGTGATACGATTTGGATGATTTTTTTTATTGTGTAGGTAGAGCATAGTCAAAAGTTAGTTCCATTTAAATATGTATTATTGTAGGACTAATAGTTCCTTATTCACTTTCAAAACTTTCGTGAGTTGTATTACACATAATGACAAACGGGAAATAAGTAATTTAAAAAAAAAAAAGTAAAAAAAAATAAATAGGATCACGACTGTAATCCCCAAATATGGTAGTCATTCTCTACGATCTCCAGGCGCTTAGATCCTTGTAGTTAGCTTTCCATACATGACAGGTTGCAAGCCCATCGCCGCTTATAAGAATACTACACGATGTTTTCCTTCACCGTTTTGAGCACGTGTTTTTGATGCGCATATAATTTTTTCGAACAAAAATATCTATTGATGCATGCCGGGATTCGAACTCACGGCCTTCAATTTCGACCTTCCTTTTTATTCATAATAGTTCCTCTATAAAACTTAAAAAACCATCATCTCTTAACTTTTCGATTGGTCGAAACTATCTGTTTTCTTTTTAGTTTTAAATCGTCATTATAAATTAAATAATAAAAAGTAGACTCATTCAAAGAATTCTATGAAAGTAGACATAACTGGCACAGTTTTGTAAAGAAAAGTTGAATGCGAGGAGGAAAAGTATTCTATGGATGAAGTACACTTATAGGCCCTATTCAGACCGTGGCACTGATGGCGTAATCTTTTCCCCTTTGAACGAGAAACCTCCTAACACAACCCGGAGTCGAACAATGTTAATTGACAATGTTTTATTGATGACTGACAACCGGCTCGCGAACTGTCGCGTATAAAATGCTAACTACTGTAAAATTTGGGCATGTGCCGAATGTTTGGATAGATTTCAGACTACCCTTTAGACATCCTCAAAAATCTAAGTGTGTAAAACGCAGAAGGGGTGATTTCTGTATAGATGGTGGTGTGCAACAAATCTGACATCACAGACTAAAAACATTCAGTCTTTTCTATTCGATTATTGAAAACTGACAGGACAACGTCTGTGTCACGGGTCGGATCATACATTATTAAAAAAAATAATTAAAGACTCCACGTAAATTGCAATAATGTAACCTAAGGTAAAACTAAGGAAAACGGGTTGATCAGTTTGTTCAATACATCAATCACTCTTCAAAAAATTTACATAAAGTCTCCATCTGAAAAATTTAACATCATTGTCTTTCCGTCAATCACGTAATTAGTGTCACTAGTACCATTAGTGGTACTAAGTTTAAAAGTTGTATCACTTGTGTCATCAATTGTACTAGTCAATGTTACTACTGACATAACGGCAAATTTTAACCATCAATACCGCTAATTGCCTCGTTTTTCCTTGTATTGCTGACGTTTCGAGACAATTCAGATGCTATTCATTATGAGCATCGCCCGTATCCGCGACAACTATATCTTCTAATATATAAAATTCTCGTTTTTGTAACCAAACTCCTCCGAAACGGCTTGACTGACTTTTATGATTTTTTTTTATACGCCTAAATGATAAGGGTGCCGGGTGGCGTAAAGTTGCGGAAAAACTGAAAGTGCTTTTTGTGTTATTATTGAAATTTGTCAGGACAGCGTCTATCGGGACGCAGTTAGTAAAGTTTAAATGAGTAACCACCACAATAGTTTTAATTCTATAAACGGCAAATATTGTCGCAATGGATCGTCTCAGCCGCACTTGCATGGGTTTTGTGAACTGCTACGCCGTAGCAATGTCTACGTATGTATACTACGGGCATTTTTCTTAGCAGTAAAAACTAATAACACCGCACACTTCGATCCATCCACCGAACCCTACTATCGCGATAACAATCCCTACTCAATTCGGTGCTTGAGGTCGACTCGGATTTACAATCGAGGGTTCTAACCGCGAAATGATCGCTCACTTGCCTACATAGTTTTATCTCGAAATGGAACACTTCACCTTATCTCCGTCGTATTCGAAAATGAAATCGCTTTTTGTCACAGCTCAGTTGCTAGCTTTGGCCTTCTGCGATGTAGGTCGTAGGTTCTATTGCCCATTATTCTAATAAAATTAATGTCTGTGTTAGGGGGCTATAACATATTTAGGTACTACTTGTTTTTTTTATATACTCGTAAGTATGCGTTTACAAAAAATAAATATAAGTAAAACTGTATTTTAGTAGATATCTGGTTCAAAAGCATCGCTTAATTTTGAGCTGCGTAAAATGTCCAACTACGTAGATTGCCTAAGTTATGCTACCTTCAGCGCAGTCACAAATGGATAGGTGACTCATCAACAGTTGAGCGCTTCCTTGATTCGGAGATCACGTTAAGATGTCGGTCCCGGCTTAAACAAAAGTCGTTAAACCATAACAGAGGCCCTTGGGTCTAAAACTCCGTCACCAAAGTTGGCCACTAGTTCATATGAACTTTCTTAAGAACCTACCCACTGGATCCTGTCTACATAGTTTAAATTTAAGGTGATGCTTGAAATTTTTGTTTTTTGGTATAGGTCCACCCGGATAAGACGGAAAAAGTGATAAAACCGCATTATCTTATAAACCATCAAACTTAAAAAGAAACTGTCTTTCATTTATGTAGCTAGTATGATTTTCTAACGAATTATTTAAAAATGAATTGCTTAGCTATTCACAGTTTTGAGTAAAAACTAAATTAGTGTTTTGGAAGAGCCAACTTTTGAAAATAAACCTATCGAGAAAAGTTTCACCAATCGTGTTTCTGTCTATAATTTATCTAGATTATATCCTTAAGGCGAGTAATTAATGTGTTTGATGAATGCAGAATCGTTTTTTCTCAATAATCGCAAAAATTACAGTTTTGTTTTTATGACAAAGTTAACTTAAGGATATAATCTAGATAAATTACAGACAGAATCACGATTGGTGAAACTTTTCTTGATAAATTTATTTTCCAAAGTTGGCTCTTCAAAAACACTAGTTTATTTTTTAATCAAAACTATGAATAGCTAAACAGTTAATTTTTATATAATTCGTTAGATAATCATACTAGCTAAATAAATTACAGACAGTTTCTTTTTAAATTTAATGGTTTTCGAGATAATGCAGTTTTATCACTTTTTCCGTCTTATCCGGGTAGACTCAGCCCATACAAAACGTCAAAAATTTCACTTTTCACCTTAAGTTAATTTCTTCTCCCTATACCCACCTATTGTGATGTCGGCCCAACATGTTGCGAAGAGAATTTGGCTTATGTTTTACAACCAGCCGCTTGCCTGACGTCAACCCTCTTTATTATTAGTACATGTAGACAACGTAAAAGCAAAAATGATAATTTAATCGTGAATCTTTGCTTTGTTAAAGAAAAAATAAGTTAGTAGCAGTACTACCAAGGTACCTATTTAAAAGACACAGCAATTCACTATCCAGTTTGCAAACTTTTGCTCAAATAAAAAATCTTCATCTCTTTCACTAAGTGGATTCTCTAATACGACTCGTATGTAGCGATGTTAAATGACAAAACGAATACAATTTTGAAGCGTTTGAACGGCGAGCAGGCACCATCGCTATTGCTACCGATAGTGCCTGCAGGGCTATCTGTGACCTAATAACATTCTACTTCATAGTAGCTAAATAAATAAATAAATATTGGTGGACAATTCACACAGCGCCATCTAGCCCCAAACTAAGCAAAGCTCGTACTATGGGAACCAGATAACTGATAGAATACATATATACACGGTTTTTTTTTGTAAATACATACAACATACGAGTATTATACACTAGCGACCCGCCCCGGCTTCGCACGGGTTTAATACATATAAACCTTCCTCCTGAATCACTCTATATATTAAAAAAAACCGCATCAAAATTCGTTGTGTAGTTTTAAAGATATAAGCAAACATACATACATACATACAGACGCGGGAAGCGGAAAGCGACTTTGCTTTATACTATGTAGTGATAACACCCAGACACAGAACAAACATATATGTTCAATGTTCATCATACAAATGTTTATCCCGGTAGGGATCGAACCCACAACCTACAGCGCAGAAGGCAGAGCTACTACCAACTGAGCTGTGAGGCCAGTCAAGCAGCCAGTCAGCTGCTTTCCTCTTTTAATCTCTTTTCCAATTACCGTGAAGTAGCTATTATCTTTTCCAGCGTCGGTCTGTCTGTCAGTTTATCACAGCGTTAATACGCGAACGAAGTCGCGGGTTGACTAGTTAATTATAAACGGTCTTCTATCTCAAGAGTTTTTAGTAGTGAATATGCCTAAAGAGGTATGATATAGAATAGAATAGAATAAACTTTATTTGTGTCAAATAAACATACATAGTTGGGTACACAGTAAAAAGTAAAAAATTATCACGACTGTAATCCCCAAGTACGTTAGACATCCTCTCTGATCTCCAGGCGATTCTTTGACGATGTCCAGTCGGGGTAGTTTGAGGCACGTCCAAACATTATATTTGGCACTTGCCCACATTTTGGAGTAGTTAACATTCCATACGTGACAGGTTGCAAGCTCATCGCCGTTTATAATAATTATATTCTTCTTCTCTGGTTTATACGATGTTTTCCTTCACCGGTTTGAGGACGCTATATTCCAAACTAGCTGACCCGTGCCCGCTTCGCTGGTCGACAGATAGTTTCACATCTGGTATTCCACTCTTCAAAATAAATTGTAGCCTATATGTTGCCAAAGACTAATCACTACATAGTATAAAGCAAAGTCGCTTTCCGCTTCCCGCGTCTGTATGTATGTATGTTTGCTTATATCTTTAAAACTACACAACGGATTTTGATGCGGTTTTTTTTAATGGATAGAGTGATTCAGGAGGAAGGTTTATATGTATAATAACATGCTACCCGTGCGAAGCCGGGGCGGGTCGCTAGTAAGTATATAACAAAAAAAGTTTCATTAAAATCCGTCCAGTAGTTTTTGCGTGAAAGCCAGACAACAGACAGACAGACAGACAAAAATTTCAAAATGTGTTTTTTTTGGCTTGTGTTACTTGTATAAAGGCCTCTAGGAGTATTTTTTTTAGTTTTCATTCAATATGTACAGAATTGACCTCTTCTACAGTTTTATTATATGTATAGATGTATAAATATAGACATAGATAGAAGATTAACAACCACATTACAAGTGACTTTCTAAAATTAAGACACTCCAGTATTTTCTTATTTCGTTTCGTGATCATTTACGGCCACGTGTCAATTTACTCAACACCAATAATTAAATGCTGACTAATTTTAGGTTGATCGACGCCGACGGCGGTTGGAAATTATTTAGCGTAAATTGTCAATTTTATTAAACTTTACCTTGTAGACTGACCCTCGTATTCAAGAACGACACTATGAGAACACGCACCCACAGTGGACGAAATCTTTTTTCATAAACATCACTTTATGTGTTGAGCGGCACTATGGCGCACGCTACCGTGTGCCTTTAGAGCTCAACTTTGGCTAGAGGCACACGACAATGTGCCTCTAGTCACACTATGCAGTGTCGCACAACACATAAAGTGATTTTTATGAAAAAATATTTCGTCCACTGTGGGTGCGCGTTCTCATAGTGTCGTTCTTGAATACGAGGGTGACACTCTTAAGTAATCGCTTTATAAATTTACCTTGTTCTTTCTATGACACTCTAAGGAGTCTAAGGTATACGCTAATTTTGCTAAGTCATTCGTTATTGTAATTAAAAGTTACAACTTTGTTATTTTTTTACTACCTAATGTCCTAACGCCGCATTATGACATGCCGTACGCTCATTGATTATCGTCTTGTGATTATCTCATTGTGTGTCTGTGTTAGTTACTCTTTCACGCAAAAACTATTGAACGGATTAAAATAAAACTTTACTGCTTACATCAAAATAACACATAGGCAACTTTTTTGCACCACCAGTGCAAAGCCGGGGCTAGCAGCTAGTAGATATATGTACTTACTAGCTGACCCGTGCCCGCTTCGCTGTGCGTAAGACATTTCTAATACCATCGTGGACTTTTTTGTAGACGTTTTTAAGGTGTTCAATACTGTAGTACATTATTTTGATATATCTCGTGGGGTTCAGCCAGCATTTGCAATGTAAGCGCAAAAAAATGTGTTTATTTACGACATCACATTAGAAACCTCTAAAATTATCAGTGTTTCTCTACTATATTATGCATGTATTATACATGTAAACCTTCCTCCTGAATCACTCTATCTATTAAAAAAAACCTCATCAAAATCCGTTGAGTAGTTTTAAAGATATAAGCAAACATACATACATACGCGGGAAGCGGAAAGCTACTTTGCTTTATACTATGTAGTGATAATTCATATATATTTTATCCAAATTTATCTGTTCATATACGCAATAGCTACATAAATGGTATCTTCTAACAATATCAAGAAATTATTGTTTCAACATTTTATTTATCAAAACTTACTAATTTTCAAAACAACGACATGACACGAGCTGTCAACATGAACATTTTTGAAAAATTACATGAAGGAAACGCAAATTGGATACAAAATGCACGCCTTTCATCAATGCTGTCCGCTTAGCCGAGCTTCGCGTTACCGTCCGGGGGTGAGGTGCACTGTGCCCCCCTGGACACTCTAGCTGCGCGTTGAGCAACGAGTATAAACTTATTAAAGGCTGCTGGTTTACTTTGCCACCATTGCTCTCTGGGACCTAATGTGTTGTACATTAGGTCCAGAGAGCAATGGTGGCATACAGTGAAGTTAAGCTGCCTGTTATTATATTCTTACTTAATGCTACTTTGAATAGGTATTATGATGGTTCAGTTCAAACAATTAATCTCACTAAAATATCTTCTTTAGAGTGACCGTTAAATTACAGTTGTCATATAACGGTAACCGCTTTTGCGAAGACAAAGCTTAGCTAAGAGCTGGCGGGGTGTTTTTGTTTACGGTTGTATTCTTTGGGGATAACTGTTGGAATGGGGAATTGGGGATTGGCACGGATCCGATGATAGAAAAACTTGTGAAATATTGTTATATTGCTCGTGCAAATTGGACTAAGCTAACAAATCTGGGGACGTGTACGAATAAGACTATATGGCGTCTTTTGAAAACGTGAACAGTAGGTAACTCAGTGTTTATTTTTACTTAGCGAAAGTATAGACATTGGATTATGTAGGTATGAGACAAATAGGTACATATTATATAAAATGTAGAAGTAAGTCGAGTAAGATACATAGAGGACTACGTTATGTGAGACGAGAAGGTAGTGGGCACTTAAACATCGTTTTAATTTTCAAATAAACGGTTTATATTGAAATACTAAATAATAATAATTATGAAAATTACTTATTATAACGTTGTTAGCTGTGTAAACTACGAAATCCTACATTGCGCGTGTCCCGACACGAACTTGGCGGGTTTTATTTATATCAAAATTAATTGGTTTTATTAATTGGTTAATTGTAAAATCAATTAAATCATAATTATTTGGGTTTATAATTTGGTTTTATTTTTACTATAATATATCAAACTCAACCTGCAGCTCGATTACGTATATATTTAATTGCTACCATAAATGAGTACCAAAATAGATTTATCTTGGTTTCTGAAGATAATATACTATCAATACTGATTATTAATCCGTTAATTAACGTGTGTGCCCTTTGATTTAATTGACCCAACGAAGCGTGATATTGTTTAATTAACATACTGAGGAGGCTAATTTCTAGAACCAATTGGCCGGATGTTCCGTACCTAAAGTTTAAAAACGGGACTCTACTACTAAGACTCCGCTGTCTGTCTATCTGTCTGTCACAAGGCTATATATATCTCATGAACCGTGATAGCAAGACAGTTGAAATTTACACAAATTATATATATCTGGTTGCCGCTATAACAACAAACTAAAAACAGAATAAAATAATTATTTATGTGGGCTCCCATACAACAAATGTGATTTTTGTGTCGTTTATTATAGATATGTAATGGTATGGAAACCTTCGTGCGCGAATTCGACTGGCACTTGGCCATTTTTCAACCATTTGTAGGTATCCGATTGAGCTGAAATATTGCATACACCTTTATTTCTGGTGACAATACAATAATATGGTGACAGCGAGCTGATCTGATGATGGAGTCAGGAGCTGTTCAATAGACCCTCACAACGGAACTCCTTAGTACTTCGATTGAGGAAAAACTTTGCATACTTGTCAAGTTCCGATGACAATTTTATATCATGTGATAGGTGATAGCGCGCTCTATGGTTTGAAAGATTTTTTATAAGCTTGTCATTGAAAAATATTTTTCAACGAACTTATTTGATACATTAAATTTGCATGCTGCAAAAGGTGCTTACGATGTCATGTTGCGGTAAAACTGTGACATTTCACTTCAGAGATCGAAATCGAACCAACTGGCAGATAGCCAAAATCAAATAAAAGCCAAAAACTAAGTTTAGGAATATTGCGTGCATTTGCTGCACAGCGACACCTTTTGTTGTCTCTAAACTTTCTAAGACAATTAGGTAGTTAGACTGCAGGTAAGCTAGGTAGCTCAGGTTTGTTGAAGTTAAACATTTGCATGACGGTTTTAGTTCTAAAACTTATTACATAAGACGAGGTATCAGTTTTTTTTTATGATCGTTGAATAGTTTTTTTCTCAATAACTGCATAATATACAGTTTTGTTTTTTTATGGCAAAGATAACTTAAGAAGTTAATCTAGTAGTTTAAACACAGAAACACGATTGGTGAAACTTTTCTCTATAGATTTATTTTCCAAAGTTGGCTCTTCCAAAACACTATTTACCTTTTTACTCAAAACTATGAATAGCTGAAAAGTTCATTTTTATAATAAATCGTAAGATAATCATACTAGCTGCATAAATGAAAGACAGTTTTAAGTTCGATCGTTTGTAAGATAATGCGGTTTTATCTCTTTTTCCGTCTTATCCGGGTAGACTCAGCCTAACAAAAAAATTGAAATTTCATGTATCACCTTAAGTCAAAATGTGTCAAAAACGTGACCATGTTTTACTACAGGTTTTCTATGAAATTTAACTAAAGTTCTGTTGTATATAAGTCGTCAAGTTATCCAAGTCGCCAAGTCGTCTAAACTCTTTCAATTCAAATCTTGTATTCTAAAGACGTATAAAGCTTAAGGGGTCTAAAACTGGAGCACTGTCGGTAACTGGTGCGCTACATATTCACTTTGTAAGTGTAGAAACAGTAAAAATACTTTATTTTGTTTTATATATTTTAATGTATGAGAGCTAGTCTAGTTAAAGGTCTTCTACACTAATATTATAAATACGAAATAAACGATTTTTGTATGTTTGTTTGTATTGGATAAACAAAAAAAATAATGGGCCAATTTAAAATAAAATGTTTAATTTATCAATGACGATCAACAAGTAAAATGAGTCAAATTTTATTTCCAAAAAATTGAGATACTCACGAAAATTGCAATAATGTTACCATAGGTATTTAAAATTTACCCTTAATCTTCATTAGTGGTATACCCGTGTGAAGGGCGGTTTTAAACAGAGGTAGATATATAAACTATAATATCCTTGTCGTTGTTCTGAACAACTTTATTAACAAGCAGTTTATCACCAATAAACGATGAACTGTCAGTCAAGTTTGTTCAGTGTCTATGTATCTACCAAACCCGCACGTGACGTGGGTTCTATCGTCCTAGATGCGCTGAAATTGGTTATGAAGTGTACGAGTAAACAAGAATTACATCCAAATTGATTTCCGACAATAGACAGCCACAATGATGTCGTAGAGAAAGTAAACAATTAAATAACAATTACAATTATTATTTTTGATTTTGTTTATTGTGTACTACCTAGCTTTTACAGAAAGACAGACAAAAAGACAGACAGAAAGACAGACAGAAAGACAGACAGAAAGTCAGACAGAAAGACAGACGGAAAGACAGACAGTAAGTCAGACTAAAAGTCAGACAGAAAGACAGATAGAAAGACAGACAGAAAGATAGACAGAAAGTCAGACAAAAATTCAGATAGAAAGACAGACAGAGTTATTTTCTCATTTATAATCACTACATAGTATAAAGCAAAGTCGCTTTCCGCTTCCCGCGTATGTATGTATGTTTGCTTATATCTTTAAAACTACACAACGGATTTTGATGCGGTTTTTTTTAATAGATTGAGTGATTCAGGAGGACGGTTTATATGTATAATAACATGCTACCCGTGCGAAGCCGGGGCGGGTCGCTAGTAATTTGTATAAATTAAAACTACGAGTACATTGTAGAGTTCCTACGTGCAAAGTATGATGTATATGAACTTCTACAAATTTACATTTCTTGGCACACCGACTATAAAGTCACAAGCTATATTGTAACATTCAACGTTGTATTTTTGAAGCAATATTGTTTTATGGAGCCAATTTGAACGTTATTTTTAGTTAGTACTATTGTTATAATAAAGTTAGGTAAAAGTATCATTGCTCTATGGTAGGAATTTTGATAACAAAATGTAGATACATGCTAGTAAAAGTATGTCAGTTGTGTAGATGTATTTAGGTACATAATAGCAATATATTGTCTTTGACCACTAACCCGGTTTTAGCCACTTGCTACTTTTTTCAGACAATAAATAAGCATAGCAAAGAAACTTGTTAAAAATCTATGGTTTATAATTATTTGTCTATCGTTCCTTTTGGTAAGTAATAGTTGTGGCACGGTATGCATCAAGAAACTATTTTGTGATGATGTGAAAGTAAAACTAGGTAAGGAATGTAAATAGCAAAAGCTTGTTTTAATATAAATACTGACTATTTAAATTTATGTTGAGCATTCTGTGAGGAACGAGCATTCTCCAACGAGAACGAGAACACTCAACGAGATAATATACTTGATAGCATGACTGCGATCACACGTCACAGAATCAGATATCTTCACAAGCTCGGCATTCGAATATCCGTTTTATAGCTCTGCCTCTGCCAAAACAAACCAACTGCTGCTAGTTAGGTTAGAATGAAATTTAACATAAAGCTAGTCTCTCACTATCACACATTAACTTAAGAGGCTCCCAGTCGCTGATTGCTCTTTTTCGAAACGAAAAAAGAAATACTTCTGAACAAGCCACATCTCCTATTTTTATAAGTATATTACTTCAGGTTCCTACCTAGATTTCTATTAAGCTGAAAACATAATAGCAGAAACTTTTCACGATAAAGATATTATTTCAAAATGATACGTTTTAGAATTTATGATCGAAATATTTTATATACCTACTATTAAAATCAACTTGTGATTTATTGGTAAAGATAGGTAATATGTAGATCTAGATTTCTATTAGACTAGATTTTTGATAAGTAATTATACATAATTTATATCATTAATTTATTCGAAAAGCTAAGGCGGACCACGCGCCGACGTGTGTTTGTCGTCATTGCAGCGGTCGGTAGGATTATTTATCGAAGTGATTAAAGATGGGTACATCTTTATTCACATATACATTATAAAATAGGAGATGTGGCTTGTTCACAAGTATTTATTTTTTCGTTTCGAACAAAAACAATCGTCGACTGGGAGCGCCTTAACACGTTACTGTTACTTATAGCATTGTGTGTACGTGGTGTGTGAGCCTGTCGTGAGCGGCTCGCAGTGAGCCAACGTTCAAAGCGAAGACCATGTCATGCATACACACTAGAACTAGTTACTGCATCTGTAGTTACAGTTAGTTACATTCCACACAGAACACATTACAACAGCTGTGTGAAATGTTCACCAATAATAATTTATTATTATTATTGTTAGTTACGACTCGCTAGTGAGTACCCGGCTTTAAGCACTCAGTTTTCAGGGTTCCGTACCCAAAGAGTAAAAACGGAACCCTATTACTAAGACTTCGTTGTCCGTCTGTCTGACAGATTAATATGTATTTCTGTTGCTGACCTAACAACGAATACTAAAAACAGTATAAAATAAATATTTATAGGGGGCTCCCATACAACAAACATGATTTTTTTGCCGTTTTTATAGATAATAATACGGAACCCTTCGTGCGCAAGTCCGACTCGCACTTAGCCGGTTTTTAAAATAAACGTTACTTCGTCAAGGGATTTCAACGGAATGTTTCCAGGCATTGTCATGGCAAATAACGCTGTTTGTACTAACTTTGCGGTGTAAAGTATCCCAGAATACAAACAATTTGAGATAGCAAATCGGAACAATAGGTACAAAATACAGCGAAGAAGCAGGCGGAATGTCAATTAGCTAGGTGTGAATATCGATTTACGATTCGCTTAAAATGTAAAAGCCTTCACGAAGGGTTGTTGTGAGAGCACTTACCAAAATTAACATTATAGAAGTATGAAGTGCCCACGTAGTCTTGGCCCGGATTTTAGCCGAATAAGCCGAGACTTGGTATTCTAGTTTCATTATTAAGTAGGACATGTGTGGGAGAAGGAATATGACCGATTTTTACTTTCAAACGAAGCAAAATGAACGAATGGTAGTTACGAAGGAGTCACTACAGATCATATCCTAATCACTACATAGTATAAAGCAAAGTCGCTTTCCGCTTCCCGCGTCTGTATGTATGTATGTATGTATGTTTGCTTATATCTTTAAAACTACACAACGGATTTTGATGCGGTTTTTTTTAATAGATAGAGTGATTCAGGAGGAAGGTTTATATGTATAATAACATGCTACCCGTGCGAAGCCGGGGCGGGTCGCTAGTAATATTATAAATGCGAAAGTTTGAGGATGTTTGTATGTTTGAAAATCAATAAGGCGTAAACAACAAAACCGATTAAAATGACATTTGCAGATGTATATATAGTGCCAGAATAAAACATAGGGTGGTTTATAATTCAAAAAACATTCCCAAAATTATAAAAAAACGCATAAGAGGTTTTTTTGGTACAGATGTCGCTGGTGTGCCAAAAATCTGACATCAGTTTTGACTACACAGGACAGGACAAAGTCTGTCTTGGGACGACTAGTCTATAAATAAACACTGTAAGCTTTAAGTTACTTGCACCTACGCTCTCGAGCTCGAAATAACTAAGACTACATTATCTAAAAACACATACACAAAACAACACAACTTAGGAAATAAAGATAAATTAAACATTCCTTACACAAACCTACAGATAGTCAGAACTGGAACATATCATATGTCCATACAAATATATAACACTAGCGACCCGCCCCGGTTTCGCACGGGTAGCATGTTATTATACATATAAACCTTCCTCCTAAATCACTCTATCTATTAAAAAAAACCGCATCAAAATCCGTTGTGTAGTTTTAAAGATATAAGCAAACATACATACATACAGACGCGGGAAGCGGAAAGCGACTTTGCTTTATACTATTATGTAGTGAAGCTCCATTCAAAATTAAAATCAATAGAAAAAAAAACAATATTTTTGAAAAATCTTAAAATCTTTTTAGTTTCTAAATGTTTTTATAATATAAAAGAATTTATGGTTATAAATTAATAAACAAAGATTTCTATTTTAATTATATATATTTTAAAGATTAGTAGGTAATTAGATTATTATAAATATTATTGTAGTGCCCTAGCGGGGTCCACGTTGAGAAACTCTGTATGTAATATCTCAAGACCATTGTAACCAACTGGAGCAATAAATGAATATGAATATAGGATTGCAATTTGTTCAATAAAAGAATCAGAAGAGATTTCATGACTGGATTTTACTGGATTTTTGCTTTTTATAGCAAACAATTATGTATATCAAGAACCGCAAAATGGGACTGCGGCAAATAAATAGCGCACTGGTAATAGTTTAGGTACCTATGCATTTAAATGGAGTCAGAATTTTAGAACAATAAGTTTTAATTTTCTTGAAATTTGCATTATATTTAGAATTAAAGTTAGAGCGCTGGTTCTGGCCATTTTAACAATCATTTTAATGTTCAAATAAACGGTTTATTTTGAGAAAATGATTTTTAAACTACATAGAATAGATATTCTATCTACCTCATAGGTTTTGTAACAGGCGATATTTAATTATTAATTATTCATATTTAAACAGACAAAACGGGGAATATTTGGTTGTGGTCAAAACAATCTAGAGACACAACGCACCACAAATGTCACTAATCAAAACGGACTTTAGACAAAAAAATGTATTATCTATAGACTTTAAACAAGTTTGTTGAAAACGACCGGAAACCCGTAATGAATGAAAAACCGGTGCAGGCAACCGGGTCTTTAACCCTACTAGAATGGGCTATTTTACAAGATTTTAAAAACCATTTTGAATTATTCAGTAGTGACTATGGAACCCATAAAACAATATTATTTGAAACTCTGATAAGTATTGGCCCTAAAAAATTAAATGAAATATCGTCAATCCGCAAAAAAGCTTCTTTAAGCAAATGGCTCGCACTAGTTTCTGTGACGTCACATGTTTGTCAACAAGTAAATAAACGTAAGTTTTTTAAGGCAGACGAAGACATATTGACAAGCATGCTACGTCATCGTCGATTCGACCACCGTTTACCACCATCCTGACCGTTTTGTGTCACGTGACTGGCGTTGAAAAATTGATAATATTAATTATGGGTTTTGAATAAATTATTGTTTATTTTCAAGTTATTTTACACCATAACGCTTTTCGAAAGCATAATTTACATAGATCACTTTATTTTTCATACTGTCAAATAGCCTATTCACATTAAATAAGGTTAGGTCTAATAAAATAATAAAAAGTTTTATTTTCTACTAGCTGTCCCGAGAGACATTGTGATGTTAAACTAGCAATTGCTTACCGTGACTTGACCTTTTGCTGTTTGAAGGGTATAAACAAATATGCTAGTTTCCCTTATAGGAACAGTCAGAGCCCTTATGTATTTTAGGCGTTCTGGTCTGATGGGTTGCGAACCAGGTGATTTTCAACTATTCTTTGCAGTTTGTATAAGCTATAAGACCTTCAGACATATAACAACCCACCAAAAAAGAATTAGCAAAATCGGTCCAACCATTTACGCGTGATGCTATGACCAAGGGAAATAGGGATTCATTTATATATATAAGAAGATAGGGATTTATTTTTATTGAGATAATATAGATAAAAGATTTGAAGAAGTCTCGAAAGAGGAAACCCTCTCAAATTTATTACGTGAATTTATTTTCAACTAGCGACCCGCCCCGGCTTCGCACGGGTTTAATACATATAAACCTTCAGCCTGAATCACTCTATCTATTAAAAAAAACCGCATCAAAATCCGTTGTGTAGTTTTAAAGATATAAGCAAACATACATACAGACGCGGGAAGCGGGAAGCGGAAAGCGACTTTGCTTTATACTATGTAGTGATTAGACGTCAACCTCCGCTGCAACCTCTTGGGGTTTCAGTTTGGGGCATCGACTACATGGCCCAATAGACGCCTAATAGCCGCATTACTGCAAACAAACAACACTGTCAAGTCGGTGAGGTATGCGGTACAACAAGGAGCCATATTTCTGGTTTGTGGTAATGGTTTTTTAGCATAAACCGACGAGATGTTCACGGGTCAAGGAAGTGGTCGGTACTACTGCAGGTTTGACGCGCGATATTTTTTATCGGCCGTATAAGCCTGATGTTTTGGATGACAGTGTTCGCCTTACATCCAGGATTCCTTTCATAGTACATTCTTACTATTAAGGTGATAAGTGAAATTTTTGACGTTTTGTATGGTCTACCCGGATAAGACGGAAAAAGTGATAAAACTGCATTATCTCGAAAACCATCAAATTTAAAAAGAAACTGTCTGTAATTTATTTAGCTAGTATGATTATCTTAAGAATTATATAAAAATAAACTGTTTAGCCATTCATAGCTTTGATTAAAAACGAAACTAATGTTTTTGAAGAGCCAACTTTGGAAAATAAATCTATCGAGAAATGTTTCACCAATCGTGATTCTGTCTGTTATTCATCTAGATTATATCCTTAAGTTATCTTTGTCATAAAAAACAAAACTGTATGTTTTGCGGTTATTGAGAAAAAACGATTCTGCATTCATAAAAAACATTTATTACCCGCCTTAATATTAATATTTTTTTTTCAATTTCAATCTTTTGTCACTTTTAAACCATCGAGCACCAGCGCGCTATCAATTGTCACATAATATAACATTGTCATCGGAACTTGACAAGTATGCAAAGCTTTTACTCAATCGAAGTATTTACTAAGGAGTTCCGTTGTGAGTGTTTGTTGAACAGCATCTGACTACATCATCAGATCAGCTTGATGTCATGTACCTATGCAAAATTTCAGCTCAATCGGTTGGAGATAAATGCTTCAAAATTGAGTTGCAAGATTCCATCATAGTTCCGTACATACATACATTGCAAGTTAAATAATAATAATATCTTTATTTCAGGCAACATCAGTAATGTTAAATAGAAATACTGAGTCCCATAATTATAAATACCTTATAGATTAACATATTATACTCGTAATATAAAAACAACAAAAAAAAAACTTTGTCTTTCTTCACGTATTAACGGAGCTATCAATGGGGATTTCTGGACAAAAAGTCCAGAAATGCCCATTACAAACTAAATGAGTTGGGAATTTCTGGAAAAATTCTATACATAAAGTCCAGAAATCCCCATTGATGGGGATAGTCAAAGGGGATTTCTGACTAACCCGAAATGCCCATTACACACTCAATGCGCTGCCAATGGGGATAACTGGACTTTTTGTCCAGAAATGCCCATTGATGGGGATAGTCAATGGGGATTTCTGGACTAACCCCTATGGATCGACATAGGTAGTTCATGGGCCGGAGAATAACATAAGCTACGTTTTATACGGGTACCTAAAGTCGTGAAAATCACGAGCAGATGCTTAAAGTCAAGACTAGGTCAATTAACCACATATTTCTGAGTGTTGAAGCATATGCTGACATTGGTTATTTGCGGTTTTAATCCATTTTCTAATTAGCAGTCTGACCTTAATCCTATCTGATATTCTGATCATAGATTCGCGTGAAGCGCTTCTATTATAATAACCCACGTTCGAATCGATGAGACAAGAGACGATATTGGTTTTTTAAGTTTTATGAAGGAACTAGCGACCCGCCCCGGCTTCGCACGGGTGCAAAGCTGATACCAAAATATATTACAGAATGGGCAATATTATTCCATATTAAATGCAAAATGTATTTAAGGTACTTAATTAGATAAGGATTGATGCTGTATTGCTTAAAATCGCTTCGTAAATAAGCCATTATTTCTCGTAAAAAGTAAAGGATAGAAATTGATTATTGTGGGTTATCCCTAAGAGATAAACATATACCATCGCGGACTTTTTTGTAGACCTTTTTAAGGTATAATTGTATACCTAGTATTTAGTACATTATTTTGATCTATCTCGTAGAGTTCAGCCAGCGTTTGCAATGTAAGCGCAAAAAAATGTGTTTATTTACGACTTCATATTAGAAATCTTAAAATTATCAGTAGTTCTCTAATATATTAAGCATGTTATTATACATTTAAACCTTCCTCCTGAATCACTCTATCTATTTAAAAAAACCGCATCAAAATCCGTTGTGTAGTTTTAAAGATATAAGCATACATACATACAGACATACATACAGACGCGGGAAGCGACTTTGTTTTATACTATGTAGTGATGATTGGTCCTATGTTAATACAGTAAATTAGACCTATTTGGGACTATTTTCTTCTCTAATAGAAAAAAACGGAGTCGGACAAGCGCATGAAGGGTTCATACCATTATCTATAAAAAACGCCAAAAAAACAAGTTTGTTGTATGGGAGCCCCCACTTAAATATTTATTTTATTCTGTTACTAGCGACCCGCCCCGGCTTCGCACGGGTAGCATGTTATTATACATATAAACCTTCCTCCTGAATCACTCTATCTATTAAAAAAAACCGCATCAAAATCCGTTGTGTAGTTTTAAAGATATAAGCAAACATACATACATACATACATACAGACGCGGGAAGCGGAAAGCGACTTTGCTTTATACTATGTAGTGATATTACTATTTTTTGTTATAGCGTCAACTGTCTAGCTATCACGGTACATGAGATACTGCCCTGTAACAGACAGAGTGATAGATAAATAAATAAATATTGGCGGACTTTACACACAACACCATCTAGCCCCAAACTAAGCAAAGCTTGTACTATGGGAACCAGATAACTGATAGAATACTTATTTACTTTTTTTTTGTAAATACATACATACTCGTA
The DNA here is from genome assembly GCA_912999785.1 of Hydriomena furcata. Classification (NCBI taxonomy): domain Eukaryota; kingdom Metazoa; phylum Arthropoda; class Insecta; order Lepidoptera; family Geometridae; genus Hydriomena; species Hydriomena furcata. Next base: position 12,917,139 of record OU538821.1, read on the forward strand.
ATATACATAGTAACACCCAGACACAGAACAAACATCTATGTTCATCACACAAATGTTTGCCCTGGGAGGGGATCGAACCCACAACCTACAGCGTAGAAGGCAGAGATTACTACCAACTGAGCTGTGAGGCCAGTCAGATGGACAGTGAAGTCTTAGTAATATGGTCCCATTTTTACCCTTTGGGTACGGAACCCTAAAAACAACAAAATCAAATCAAAAAATACCCGTGGCCATTTATAAAGAAATTGTATACGCGTCGAACTGAAAACCTCCTTTTGTCATCTTTTGAAAACCTATCAAGGTGTAAAAATTATTTTATAGGGACTTTGAGTTGCTTAGTGAATATGGTAGCTCTGACATATATGCTTTTAAATTCCTGCTTTATTATTGCTTGTGGCTGCTTTATATTCCAACAATATTTGAGTGTTCGTTTTTATAAAACATTTTAATTAAAAATACCAGAGCTCAGAGGAATTTGGTTCTATTTTTCTGAAAATCTACATTCAGTCTGCAAATATCAAATGGATCGTGCTGATACATAAATTGGAATAAAAATATACTTAAAGAGACATCAGATAAGTGTGACGGACGGTGGCCGCCCAACGGTATCCGTCACGGCATAATTAGTTATCTACAACTATACAACACACAGTACGAATAGCCTGATTGAGTAATCAAATGGTGGCGATTCTGTTGTTGGACACAGCTAAACCTAAAATTTCGTAAAAAACTATCGATATTATTTCTTATCGATATAGTCCAAATTAAAATGACATCAAAATGACAGTCCTAAAACTTAGGTTATTTTAGCCGTTTCTCTATTTTATTTCGCTTATTTGACACAAACAAGTGTCATCTTAGTCAACACCAATTTACATGTTGATTAAATTTAGCTTGACGTTTCTAAATCGATTACGAAAATCGTAAATTTATTTAAAACTATTCTAAGTTTTAGAACTGTCACTTTGAGGTTACGCTATTTTAAACTTTAACTTAAAAGAAATAAGATCGATAGTTTTTAGGAATTTTAACTTTAGCGTGGAAACAACAGAATCGCCACCAATGTAACTAACCTATACTCACATACAACAAAATATAGTCCACGAATTGGTTAGTCTCTTCTTTTCTCATCCTATCCTATAATATAATAAATATTATAAATGCGAAAGTTTGTGAGTTTGTTTATATGTTTGTCCCTCAATCAGGCCTAAACGACAAAACGGATTTAAATGAAATTTGCTGTAGATGTAGATATAATACCTGAATAAAACACAGACTACTTTAAAATACAAAAAACACTCTCAAAATGATAAAAAAGCAAAAGGGATGATTTTTGTATAGATGGCGTATATATATAGATATAGTGTGCAAAAAATCGGACATGTGTATTGACTTCAACGTGCGTCACTCTATGCGATTATTGAAATTTGGACAGGACAATGTCTGTCGTGGGTATGCTAGTAAGTCTAAGTCTCTCTCTGTACCTAACAAAAGAGTAACCAAAAAAAATTCGCAAACCCATATTTTTTTGCAAAAACAACCAGTTATTTAAATATACGGTTAAAAAGCGTCCTCACTTTTAAATAACAACTGACATCACTAAGTGCGTTCGAGCGAAATATGCATGCACTTAAATATGGTGCAGACAACCGTTATCAAACATTTTTATATTTTTATTTTAACAAGTAAAAAAGCAAAATGATTTTCTTTATCAAAAACAAACCCGTCGCTCCTAAGAAATTTTTCTCACAACTGTAGCTTAAAATTGTATTTTTTTTAACTTTTGACAGTGAATAGGTTACTTCCTTCTATTTTAAGCCTGAACAATACTTACACGGAAGCCTTATTACGTTTCAGGGGCAAAATGGCACCTCCCTATCTCTGTTCACTATCCCCCAACACATAAATCTTTATCGTAGCCCGGTCTCCTCTACCGTTGAACCAACGCATTAAATTAATTCAGAGGCTCCTTATTACGGTCAAACCTTACATAATTGAGAGACCGGATTTGCCAAGCAAGTCGCATTCCCTCGAAAATTTAATGTACCTCTGAATTTGATCATTGGTCATGCCTTATTTGTTTAACGATTTTGTTTTAGTGTGTACTGATTAAAACGATAGTTTCGCCTTTATAGTCACTTTTATAGTGCTTCGTGCGACGGAGATGTAATATTTATACAATCCTATCCTAATAATATTATAAATGCGAAAGTTTGTGAGTTCGTATGAATGTTTGTGCCTCAATCAGGCCTCAACAACTAAACGGATTAAGTTGAAATTTGCTGTAGATATCTATATCCTGTACGAATAAATAATAGACTACTTTAAAATATGAAAAACATCCCCAAAATGATACAAAACGCAAAAGAAATGATTTTGGTATAGATGGCGCTGGTGTGCAACAAATCTGACATCACAGACTAAAAACATTCAGTCTTTTCTATTCGATTATTAAAATTTGACAGGACAACGTCTGTCACGGGTCGGCTAGTTAACTATATACGAACATAATGTTATGATGCGAATAACAAAATATTAGGTGTAAAATTTCTTATAAGTAGATGGCGTTATAGGTATCGATTTGGTGTTTACATTTGTGTAAAGATCAGAAAAAAGAAAATTAAGTATGGTTTTTAAGGACAAACGAGTCTAGACGTTTTCAAAACCGCTGAAAGAATCAGTCATGAGCAGTGTGTTTATGTTTAAAATAAAACAAACTAGGGAAATCGATAATGAGGATCCCCAAGTAGGTACACCATAGTTTTGTTATTTTATACTTACTGGCACCGACTGAAAACCACTCTTCACTTCGTCTACTCCCTAGGTTCGGTGCTGTGCGGCTCAATGCTGAGAAGGAGACCTTTTTGCTCCCACCTTTGTTACCTATTGTTATTGTTCTCTTTTACTAATTGTCAATGTTTCCATATTCTTTCTTTCTTAATTTATTAATAAATAAACAAATTTTGGTTATCTCTAAAATAGCCGACATAGTTTTGTAGTTTCTTTTTTTTAGAGTACGTGTCTACAAAGGGAAACTATCATTGTGTGATAACGGTGATGGGCTTGCAAACTATCACGTATGGAATGCTTACTACTGCAAAATGTGGGCATGTGCCAAATATAATGTTTTGACGTGCCTCTGATTACTCTCACTAGACATTCAAAGGGTCTAAACGTCTAAAGAGATCTGAGAGGATGTACAAATTCAAATTCAAAAATCATTTATTTCAATAAAATCACATGGATCACTTTGAAACGTCTTAGGAACTAGGTGAAGCTACGCCGATTCCACGCGACCAAGCCTAGAAGAATCAGGCAACAAACACGGCTTGGGGTCTACCTTTTTTTTTGTACAATAAAATACGCCGTCCCGGGGCTGTCTCTATTATTGTTTTAGCTACGGGCAGCCGTCAACCCATAAATCAGTAGCACGTTTTGTACGAAATGAAGTCCGGATCATGATAAATGTGATACAACACAGAGCCTACTAACTGATTAGAAATTGCCTGAAATTATTTGTATTTTAGTGTTAACGTGATGTTTGAATTTTTTTTTTGTATAGCGTGAGTCTACCCGGTTAAAGTGAAAAAACCGCATTATCTTGAAAACCATCAAACTTAAAAAGAAACTGTCTTTCATTTATGTAACTCGTTTGAATATCTAACGTATTATATAAAAATGAACTGTTTAACTATTCATAGACTAAACTATACATTATAAAATAGGAGATGTGGCTTGTTCAGAAGTATTTCTTTTTTCGTTTCGAAAAAGAGCAATCGTCGACTGGGAGAGCCCCTTAAGTCTAAAGGAGTTGTCAGAGGTTTAATGTAAGTATTTATATGTGACAGGTACGAGTATAAAAGGAAATTTGTGTTTATTTTCTGAAACATCGATGGGCTTACAACCTGTCACGTGTGGAATGCTAACTACTGAAAAATGTGGGCAAGTGCCAAATATAAAGTTTGAAAGTGCCTCTGACTCCCCCACTCGACATATTCTAAGCGCCTAGAGATCTGAGAGGTTGTCTACCGTACTTTGAGATGACAGTCGTGATCCTATTTATTTATTTTATTTTTCATAGTTTTGAACTAGCCCTGAATCATTTAATAATATTACAATGAATCTCACTAAAAAAAGATTGCCTTGAAAAATAAACATAAAAAATACCAAAAAGTTAGTTTTTAAAAGTATTCATTGTCTTGCTAAATTACACTCCAAATGATCATTAGGTACTTGTGTCGCAGTCCCACGGTTTCCGTACCCAAAGGGTAAAAACGGGGCCCTATTACTAAGACTTCGCTGTCCTTCTGTCCGTCTGTCCACAGTTGAAATTTTTACAGATGTATTTCTGTTGTCGCTAAAACAACAAATACTAAAAACAGAATAAAACAAATACTTAAGTGGGGCTCCTATACTACAAACGTGATTTTTTCTAATTTTTTATTGACAATGGTACGGAACCCTTAGTGCGCGAATCGGACTCGCACTTGGTCGGTTTTTTTTTACTCCTACGCGTTTGCATTTTATCTTTATCATAACTAGGTTATTTTAGGTTACGCTTAATATTTTTTTTGACTGGCTTCGCAGTTGTTCTTAAGTTCGTAACGCTGCCTTCTGCGGTGTAGGTTGTGGGTTCGATCCCCACCCAGGCCAAATATTTGTGCGATGATCATAAATGTGCTTAGTTTAATGCACAATCTTTGCTTAGTTTGGGGCTAGATAGCGCTGTGTAAAAAGTCCATCAATATTATTTAATTATTATTATTTATTATAATTTGCGCTGTTTTACGGCAATCTTAGTCCTTAGGGAGAGAGAGAGAAAGAGAGAGTATCTTAGAGCATTGAGATACTAACATACTACTCTAGGCCGTTTGTTCTTGGAGAATCAGCAATACTCGTAGATGTCACTCGCCTTATCTAACTTGAAATAGGCACTAGACGCGATCACTTTATCTACAGGTTCAAGTATAATTGGCAAAGTTTTTACCATTAAACACCAAGAGCCAATCACCGACCAGCTGCTACATAGTTCGACATCTAATACTATTCTACTGATATTATAAACTAGCAGACTCGCGTCAGACGTTGTCCTGTCCATTATCTATAAAAAAAACCGGCCAAGTGCGAGTCGGACTCGACCACGAAGGGTTCCGTAGCATTATTTATAAAAACGGCAAAAAAATCACGTTTGTATGGGAGCCCCACTTAAATATTGATTTTATTGTTTTTAGTATTTTTTGTTATAAATGGCAACAGAAATACATCATCTGTGAAAATTTCAACTGCTATCACGGTTCATGAGGTACAGCCTTGTGACAGACAGACAGATAGACCGACAAAAAGACAGAGAGACGGTCAGCAAAGTCATTTGCATTTTATGAATTGCCCGCGGATTTTATTAGTCTGATGTACCTATAACATGTAGATCAAGATTTTAGATAAGGTTTTTTAAAAACGTTTTTTTTTATTTCAATTATGTTTATGTACCAGCAACTGTATATTAAGAGATACTTATGCAAACGTAACGTAAAGGTATCTTAGGATCGTGACTTGTCTACCAAGTGCTGCATTCGACAAAAAATACGAATTTTCCCGCAGGTCGAGTTGTTGGCTTGGGGCGCCGTTCACTTCTCAAATGCGGTGATTCCTATGCAAGTAGGCATGTTTGTTTTCGCAACCCTCCCTTATAAACCTCATCCCAAAGTGGCTCCCGCCTTATTGCGTATAGAAAATTTGCTTCTTATAATCACAAATATTTATTTAATTAAATATTATTTAGAAATTTTCGCTTACAATTGTACCTGCTCAGGGATATTTTAAATTGTTTTAATCACAACATCCAAGTATCTAAAATGAATGAGTCGAAAAGAGCCTCAAAATACTATTTGTATTAGCACTACACACACTATGATAGAGAAACAAGTGTGTGAGAGGTTCTGCTGAGTCGTTATGTCATTTCTACGCACACAAGTTACCACTAAGGAAACATAACTTCCTCCCAATGATACTTACTTACCTATTTATAAATCATTCACTCAATATTTTAATCAAATCTTATTCAGTACCACTCACTGACAGGTATTATCAAATAAATAAATAGGATCACGACTGTAATCCCCAAGTACAGTAGACATTCTCTCAGATCTCCAGACTCTTAGATGAAGATGTCTAGTGGGGGTAGTCAGAGGCACGTCCAAACATTATATTTGGCACATGCCCACATTTTGCAGTAGTTAGCATTCCATACGTGACAGGTTGTAAGCCCATCACCGCTTATAAGAACACTAACTGGTTTCCTTACGATTTTTCCTTCACCGTTTTGAGCACGTGTTTTCAGTATTATCAGTCGTCAAATAAATCATTTTGAAAGGAAATTACAAAAAAAACATATTTTTTACAGAATTTCTGATAAAAATAACATCAATAACGACCGAGGAAAAGATTAACGACTAAGAAAGCCAGAGTTACGCAGGTATTTAAATCTTATTAACTCTGACATCAGACTGGCTTTAGTTTCTTAGCAATTTTAGTCTTTGATTGTCACTGAGGCGTAAAATAATGAGATTGTTCGTTGATTCACTGAAATAGCAAAGTCAAAGAGCTGGACAATAATATTTTTCACCGAAAAATATTTTCTTCTTCAGTCGCTTAAGACAAGTAATATTTGATTGCAGAATCGTTTTTTCTCAATAACTGCAAATTATACAGTTTTGTTTTGTATGACAAAGATAAGTTAAGAATTTAATCAAGGTAAATTATAGACAGAAACACGATTAATGAAACATTTCTCGATAGATTTATTTTCCAAAGTTGTCTCTTTCAAAACACTAGTATAGTTTTTACTTAAAACTATGAATAGCTAACAGTTCATTTTATTATAATTCCTTAGATAATCATACTAGCTACATAAATAAAAGACAGTTTCTTTTTTAGTTTGATGGTTTTCAAGATATTGCGGTTTTATCACTTTTTCCGTCTTATCCGGGTAGATTCAGACCATACAAAAAACAAAAAATTCTGGCATCACTTTAAAAAAGGAAACATTCTCAGTATCTTTGTGGTAATAGGATAATCGGGAAACACATTTTTATCATGTTACATATTCGTTACACAATCACTTTGTTTGTTCTAGTGCAGTTTTTCACAAAGCAAAAGCTGCGTTCAGATGGTGTGCGATACAATAACAAAAACGTTCACTCTTTGAAGTTAAAATTCACTTTATTTATTCAATACTTTGAAAGTTTAAGAGGCTGCCAGTCGCTGATTGCTCTTTTTCGAAACGAAAAAAGAAATACTTCTGAACAAGCCACATCTCCTATTTTTATAAGTATATTACTTCAGGTTCCTACCTAGATCTATTAAGCTGAAAACATAATAGCAGAAACTTTTCACGATAAAAATATTATTTCAAAATGATACGTTTTAGAATTTATGATCGAAATATTTTATATACCTACTATTAAAATCAACTTGTGATTTATTGTTAAAGATAGGTAATATGTAGATCTAGATTTCTATTAGGATAGATTTTTGATAAGTAATTATACATAATTTATATCATTAATTTATTCGAAAAGCTAAGGCGGACCACGCGCGGACGTGTGTTTGTCATCATTGCAGCGGTCGGTAGGATTATTTATCGAAGTGATTAAAGATGGGTACATCTTTATTAACATATACTATACATTATAAAATAGGAGATGTGGCTTGTTCACAAGTATTTCTTTTTTCGTTCAAAAATCGAACAAAAATAATCGTCGACTGGCAGCGTCTTAAGGTTATGTAGGTACCGTAAATACGAGAGCTAGAAGCCGAGATCATTCTAAGTTGGCCAAAGAAAAAAAAAATTTTTGGTTGCATTTTTTTTTTAACCAAGTTTTTGTAAAATTCTTCTTTGAGCTAGAGATCAGACCAGTGCACTATCACTTATCACAATAATATTATATTGACATCGGAACTTGAAAGGTAATTGAAGAACTTGCAAAGTTTTAATTAAACTCGGTCGAACATTTTATTTAGTTTTATTGGTTGGGGGAACTTGTTAAAAAATGTATTGCAAGATTTGGTCTATACATAGGTACTAAGAGTACTAACTAACAAACAAACAAACAAGACAAGTTAAATAAAAGCTTGTAATGAAACAATAACAGCAATATTGAGGTAAAGAAAAAACCAGCCAAGTGCCAGTCGGACTCGAGCATGAAGGGTTCCGTACCATTAACTATAAAAAAGGTAAATAATCACGTTTGTTGTATGGGAGCCTAACTTAAATATTTTTTTATTTAGTTTTTAGTGTTTGTTGTTATAGCGGCAACAGAAATACATCAATGTGAACATGTCAACTGTCTAGCTATTACGGTTTATGTGATACAGACAGATGGACAGACACACAGACGGACAGCGAAGTCTTAGTAATAGGGTCTCGTTTTAACTTTCGGATACGGAACCCTAAAAAATAATCTCGTCCAAAGATAACAAACAGGGTTGGTAGATAATTTGTGTATTCAGTGCGTGACGTAAATAAATGGTATGTATTTATGGTTTGCCTACAGCGGAAAAACAAAGTTTTGTCTTTCTACTTTCTTTTTATTAGATCGTTACATAAACTGTATGTACTTACTAGAACAATCAATGTAGATATTTCTAACTTCCGTGTGAATGAGGAAACTATTCGGGATTTGGGAGTGAGCGAACAGAGGCTGCCTGACTTTGGAATGAAAGGAATGTGAGAAATAGACGCAAATTATTTAAGAAAATGGGCTCGGGTGACAATGGATCTCTACATAATCGGGAAATGGTTCAGTAGGTTTTATATAGTAAATTTGTAGGTAAAAATGTAGGTAGGTAGGTTTATATTCGTTTGTGTCAAAATGATGTGAAATTACGTATGCGTGGCGATAACTAGTACCCAGGTACTTACTTGTCAGAAGCTACTAAAATTACTAGCTGCCCGCCTCGGCCGGCTTCAAACGGGTTGCAACTACCAATCAAGACTAAGGGCAAAATTTGAATATTACTCGCGGTGCGAAAATGACAACGCAATACTTGTTCGTATAGCGTTGTTAATTCGCTCATAAAGTAATACTGATTTAGTCTTACTTTAGAGGTTAGTACGGCCCCTTAGGTTACATTATATTAGTAAAGATCTCCATTTTTTTGTAGGTAATTAATAAAATATGGTATAATTTGGTCTAATAGTATTTTAGTTTATCCGTTACAAACTAACATACAATAATACTTTTTATTTCTGTTTAAAATATAATATATCTAGATCCCACACACTCAAAAAAAATTCTAAACGTGGCGACCAAAAACCCTTAACAAATGGGAGCCGTCTAAAGGCCTCAGATCCCGCGTCAGAGGAAATTTGAACACTTAACCAAGTCACCGACAAAGGAACTTAGACGCGATATATTGTCGCCTCGTATTAGCGCTGTAAACTTTGACATTGTTCACATGACAATGCAATAAATGATGGGTAAAGCATCGATAGGTAACTTTGTTCCTTCGTATACGGGGTATTGTAAATTTGTTAAAGGTTTAATAACGGTGTGTTTTTACTGTATTGTCACTTCAACAATGTACCTCTGACGCTTCGTTTGGTGCATTTGCACCTTTGTCCCTACGTCTAAGGTAATATGTCCCTATCACAAAGGTACATTGTCTCCATGTCTAAGGTGCGTCGTCACTTCGACAATGTACCTCTGACGCTTCGTTTGGTGCATTTGCACCTTTGTCCCTACGTCTAAGGTAATATGTCCCTATCACAAAGGTACATTGTCTCCATGTCTAAGGTGCGTCGTCACTTCGACAATGTACCTCTGACGCTTCGTTTGGTGCAGTTGTGGCTTTGTCCCTACGTTTAAGGTACTATGTCCCTATCACAAAGGTACATTGTTTCCATGTCTAAGGTGCGTCGTCACTTCGACAATGTACCTCTGACGCTTCGTTTGGTGCAGTTGTGGCTTTGTCCCTACGTTTAAGGTACTATGTCCCTATCACAAAGGTACATTGTCTCCATGTCTAAGGTGCGTCGTCACTTCGACAATGTACCTCTGACGCTTCGTTTGGTGCATTTGCACCTTTGTCCCTACGTCTAAGGTAATATGTCCCTATCACAAAGGTACATTGTCTCCATGTCTAAGGTGCGTCGTCACTTCGACAATGTACCTCTGACGCTTCGTTTGGTGCATTTGCACCTTTGTCCCTACGTCTAAGGTAATATGTCCCTATCACAAAGGTACATTGTCTCCATGTCTAAGGTGCGTCGTCACTTCGACAATGTACCTCTGACGCTTCGTTTGGTGCAGTTGTGGCTTTGTCCCTACGTTTAAGGTACTATGTTCCTATCACAAAGGTACATTGTCTCCATGTCTAAGGTGCGTCGTCACTTCGACAATGTACCTCTGACGCTTCGTTCGACCTGCAAAATAAATGAAAACACTTAGATAGTTTAAATACAATTATATTAATTATTAAAGAAATGTCATTAAACATAAGAAAGACTAAGTGTACGCGTCTACCTTAACACTTACATAAACAATTATTATACTTAGATAGAGAATGAACAATAAAAACAGAAGGGTCTAATATTTTGGAAGACCTACATTACAATAAAATTATTTAAACACAGTCAATTTAGTCTATATTAATTAGTACAAACATAGTTCGTTAACAAATTGTGATATTATGAAATAGAAGACAGAGATGATCCATATTGAAGTCGGATGATTAGTTACACTAGGTAATATAAATCACGATTATCTTCTTAACCTTTTGAGCGCCACAGTCACGTATAGACGACAAGCCGAACAAGCAAAAAAAGTGCCTTAAGTCTAACGACATAAGGTACTTTTTGGCTTGTCGTGTTCCACGATCAACTGCACTAGACCTTTTCGATCTTTGGGAGTGAGTGACTGACCCTGTTTCTGCAACAGACACTTTCCGAAGGTTGTGAGCTCTAGTAACTCTTTCAGATGTTTTTTGTCTTCCAAAGGGCCAATTTCTTGCACGAACTGCCACTCTTCTTGTACCCAATCCTGAAAGAGTATTACAGTTAAAGCATGGTTCGGATAAGGGAAAAAAGCACTCGTTTTGATTTCATTTACATGTATGGGACACTAAAAAAAACTATGTCAAAAAAAATGTCGATGGACAGACAGGACCACTATTTGCGGCTTCGATTGGGGGAGGCCTATGTTTAGCAGTGGCTGATAATCATTATAATGAGTAGAGCTTTTTGTGTGTGGCTCATCCGGGGAAGTACTACCACCATCCCTATTTCTGCAGCCAAGCAGTGCATCGTAGGGCACGTTCCTGACGTGCGTGACCTACGAGGCAATTATTTTTTATAATCGATGGTTACCACTTAACATCAGGTGGGCCATAAATGCCTATGAATGGACTCATAAAATACACGTTGCTTACTGCTTACCGTCAAGTTCCGTACGCCGCCACCTACGACCATCAACGACGAACTAGCGGAGTTGTTATCAGGCAACAGTTGAGAAGTGGATTGGCCAACGCTTCTGTCAACCTCCTGATAGACATCATATTATTATTAGAAAGCATAAGTACTCATAAAAATTAATCACTTAACGTCTCCTTAAGTAGCAACATAATATAGAAAGTAAAGTAGCTGAAGATTGTCCAGTGAGAACTACATTTGCTACAAGGCAATTTACCAAACAATCTTCCCGTGTATATAATACTCTCAATGAACAATAAGCCATCTACTCTATGACATACCGTGACTGCAAAAAAAGTCTAACTGAATGGCTGCAGAGCAAAAGTTACAAGATCACATAATTAAGAAACACATATAATTTGTACACATAAACACACCATACCCACACCCCCCCATGCTAATACACACGCATACACACACTCACACACATACACACACTCACACACTCACAAACATACCCTACACCCAGTGCGCTCACTTACTTTTATATAAGTTATAAAATGTTAATTAGTTTTAAATTAATATTTTTGCTTATTTCTCACGCAATGTAGAATTATTGTAAACTGGAGGAGCGGAACCACCTAATACAAGCAAATCTTTGCTTAAAAGGTGACTCCAAACCTAACATAGTTATTTCCTTATGTGATGAAATAAACATTTTTATTTTTATATTTTATTTATTTAATATAGTTTAAAGAAGGACATAGGCTTTTTATCTGGGTACAAAAGCTAGACAAACAGATAATGAACCTTTTGTTATTAAACCCTAAAAGTATTAAACTAGAAAGTCTGTTCTATGCATCTAAAAGTGGCTTTAGAATAAGTATAAGAATCAAAAACTCACCACTAATGAAGGTATTTCTGTAACAGAAATGTCCTCCCCGGGTAACACGGAAGGTGAGTTCTCGCAACTTGAGCTCTCAGTAAGAATAAAGCTCCTTTCCTAAAAAATAGAAGAAAGATAATTGATATACAAGCGTTTGCTTGTTCATGTTCATGTCAGTCACATATCGAGCTACTACAAAAAAATAAATACTGGGGCTGGGCTGATTGTTCCACCTATGGAATAATGCTATTTGTCGAATAAAAAATGTCAGTCCTTGTGTTTGACAAGCATAAAAAAGAGATGGATATATTTTTATATGACGAATAAATTTATCTGTTGAAAAATTAGACCTTAGAAGAATTCAAAAACTCACCACTGACAAGGGTGATTCGCAGGAGCCCTCTCCAGCTGATGCGGAAGGTAAGATGATGTTGTTAGAGTCCTAAAAAGTTGTGAAACTATTGTTAAAATCAATATCTTATTTTTATGTACCATTATGTGAATTAAATGTATAATTTCCTCACCAGAGATTTCTGTTTAGAGTCAGTTTCCGCCTAAAAAAAAATCTAAATTAATGATGATCCATAATAATTCCAATACTTCAACATTTACATCTTGGCAATTATTTTTTGATATTATTTTACTGGGACACAATGCATCAAGTGGACATTTTTAATTTAGGACTGAAGTTACTAATCTAATGAAAAGAGGAGCAAGTCATTCATAATAGTAAAATCAGTTCAAGGTAAGCCGAAGCAACAAACCATAGCATTCCTGAGTTTGATTCTATCAATCATGCGGGGTGCAAGGCATTTTAAATCTTCTTCATTTGCCAGAAGCAAATATTTTAGATCCATCCCCTCATCTGCGAGTTATTAAGAAAAGTAATAAATAAAAGGTCAGTGGGTCATCTTAGGGGCGGACTTATAGCATATGCACTGCAAATGATTGTACAGAATGGAGGAAATGGAGGGAAGCCATTGCCCAGCGACCAATTTCGAGGTAGTTAGTCACAGTTCTAACCTAAATTAACCTATGGATCCCTTCTTCATCGTTTTAACGACAAACGGTTACCCCGCCGCAAGTGGTTAGAAAAGATAGAATCGAGTAAATAAACGATTTACGAAAATAACACTTTTTTGGCTAAATTTTTCTAAGTCCTCGCGCCATATTGCAAATGGCTATCCTCCAACCGAGAAGGAAATGATAACATTAATATTATGGTACAGGTACTTACCAGTAAATACTTGATACACATGCTCCAATCCAGCTTTTCGTAAAAACTCAAGTAGTTCCGGAGAAGACATATTGTTACTCACTGGTTTTACTGTTTTAATTGTTTTAATTGTTTTATACCAACGTTTTAAATAAACTACTTTTTTAACTTTTTTTGAAGACATGCAGTGGGCCACAGTGGGCTAAACACAAATTATATAGAAATGAATGTAACTGTTAAAGATAAAGATGCTCTGTGTTGCAACGCGTGGAATGCAATGATGGAGTCGTCTCACTGTCTCATTACTCGTCGAGTTCTGACTCGTCTCGTGTGTGAACAGTGAACGATTTGAGATTTGACAATGTGCTATTGTCGTGTCGTTCATTCGTGTTGTTCAAACTTCAATGTTGCCAATTAACTTATACGAAGTCACAACAGTACTTTAACGCTGCGTTGCTGTACCTAAAATTATGACAAAGGCCTTTGTGAAATATGTTTTTGGTGGGTAGGTACATATCTAACATTTTGACAAAGGCCTTTGTGAAATATTTTTTTATCTTATGTAGGTATTTAAAGGTAGAATTAATTATTAACAAAAAATTAGAAACATAGTACTGTAAACCATAACGTTTCACGTCGTAATATAATATTACTTATTCCTAAGTATTTTTATTAATAATCACCTAAGGTAAATGCTCCAACCAGCCCGCGAAATTCAAATTTTCTTACGTTTTTTGCAATTTGCAGACCAGTACTAGTTTGTATGTTGATTAGAATATTAATTGCGGCTGTAAGACGTATGTAGTTACAGAATTATAATCACCAATACAAGCCTTCAAGTTCATAAAGGTGCAGGAACTTGAAAAAGTAATTTTTACACCTTTATTGGAGGATGATTATAATTCTGTTATGACATTGGAATGGAATTGAAAACGAGCATAGTGTAGGTAGTTCAGCTAGTTTGATTGTGTATAATTATTTTATTGATTAATGGCATAGGAAAAAATAAAAAACTGTTTATGTAAGTCAGAAATGAGCCACTGTGTACTATGGGGTCGACACAACCAAGCCGTACCTATATAGTTACAGAATTATAATATCAAAATCATCAATACAAGCCTCTAAGATCATTAAGGTGTAAAAATGACTTTTTCAAGTTCCTGCACCTATATGGAACTTGAAGGCTTGTATTGATGATTTTGATGATTATAAGTCTGTAACTACGAGTATATACGTCTTACAGCCGCAATTAATATTCTAATCAACATACAAACTAGCACTGGCCTGCAAATTGCAAAAAACGTAAGAAAATTTGAATTTCGCGGGCTGGTTGGAGCATTCACCATAAGCATCTACAAGCAGTTCCTACTCAACTCGTCAACAGTCAGCAGTAAAGGCATGAAATTTTGTGTACCTACTCATTCTGTTAGGACGACCGGTTATAAGTTTGACAATGAAATGGCTACTGCTCTAAGGATTGGCTCCTTAGGAGTGTACTCTTCAACGGTTAACAGCACAGATACGAAATTTTCTTTAAGTCTTATCACATGATAGCCGATTTTTAGTTTTACCATGATATGGCTACTGCTGCACTCAAGGATGGCTCCTAGCAAGGAAACTCCTCAACGGTGAACAGCACACACATGAAATTTGGTGTATTATGTACGCATTTTATCATGATAGCTAGTGATAAGATTTACCATGTTATGGCTCAAAACTAAAAACTTCAAAATAGGTAATAAATAGGTGCCTAGGTTCCTAACATTTTTTTTTAGTTATACGGTTCAATAAGTGTTAGTGTGCTCGCGAGGTCTACAGCTCACAGAGCCACTAGTTAGATAGAGTGATTCAAGAGGAAGGTGGTTTATATGTTTAGGCTTACTACCTTAGCTTATATCATATACCTACTTATACAATCATGGTCTGCTATTTATTTCTTCTGTGCTAATACCTATTAGTCCGCAACGACGGACAAAATGTGCTTTGATTGCTTTCACCTAGAGTAGCCTTACTCAAAGTGTGCTCCGCGGAACCGTAGGGCTCCAGGTAGTAGCTCCAGAGCTCAAGATCAAACTAGTTTGTTGTACCTACTTACCTGGATTTGTTACTACAAAGGTATCTAGATAGGTAGTAAGTAGATAGGTAGGATTATAATAAGTAAGTAGGTAGGTGTGTAGGTAGGTAGATCTGTAGGTAGGTATCGGCCTAAGTGTTTCATTCTTGTAGATAAAGATGCCCCCAGAGGCCCAGACAATGATGGTTTCATAATAATTCCCTTTTGAAACCGTCATTGCCCCCAGAGAAGTAATGTTACCTACTTAGTACAATATCCACTTCAAAAACCATAGGTATCTCCAAAACTAGGTAGGTAGGTACTCATTCTAGACTGGTCGTGTCTCAAGACAAACAATACTTAGTTAGGTAGGTAGGTATCTACTTACCTACTTGCATATTAATACCAGCCTACCAACATAATGTTTGTATTATGTTGGTAGTCTGGTACCTAACTTATGTATGTACCTACCTAACCCATTATGCCAACCCAACACCTGCTTCAGATTCTAAGCCCTACCTAGCCCTACCAGATACATACCTTACCTACTTGCAATTACAGACTATAGGGTAGACCAGGTACAATTGTATTTAAGCTGTATTGTATTTAAGTAAATTAAGCTGGTCTAGGTCTGTCTATCTATGAATTTTATAAACTAGGTAGGTAGATAAGTACCTAAAAACAAAATATAGCTAGACGCTACATAGGTACCTACACAGGAAAATTATCACGAGGACAAATTACTTTTATAAAATACTCTGTGGCGGAGTCTATGTATAATAGAACACACAGCCTAAAAGCTATGTCAAGGTCACAAAATAAAATTCATAAAATTCGACAAAGGAAACTCTTTAGTTGAATATTTTTTTTATCTCAGTATTTGTGTTATGCCATAGACGCAATGGCAAGCTAAGCTAATAGAGTAACAAAGCAATAAATTTGCTCTGTTTCCCCATAACAGTTTACTTATATTACGCTTTTAACGGATTGTTTAGGCTTTTATGTCGTAGTAAAAAAAAAAAAAAACATGACGCTACGTGTGAAGTAGCGTCAACGCAGTAACAAAAAGCCGTTGAAAAGAAAAACTTTGTCGTCACGTAAATGTTTACCTGAACGCACGATTTAAAAACTATGTCAGAAGCACAAAACAAAATTTTGTATAGTAATTTTGTCAGTTGAACAACTTTTCATATTAGAGTGTTTTGTCGTAAGCACAAATGTCAAGTTAACGAAATGACAAAATACTTAAATGTCATCAGTTTCTGCGTTAGTTTGCTTATGTGGCTGCGTCAAATTGCACAAAAAAATAAAAAAATATTACGCTACGTTCAAAAGAACGTGTGCGCAGTGACAAAAAGTCGTAAAAATGCGTTCGACAAAAAAAAATTGACCGTCGCGTTAAACTTTCCGCGAACGCATGGCCTAAAAGCTACGTCAGGAGCACAAAAAAAAATCGACAAAGGGATTTTGGACCTTTAACGGCCATTTTTTTTTTGAGTACTAAAACCGATTTCCAATTTCTGAATACTTATAATAGGTACTTACCTACCTATATGAAAACATCAAAATGTAGAAGTTCTGCAGAACTTTCGGTTCTCGGTTTCGGTTCGGAAATCGGTTTTAGTTTTTTGTAAATATAACTATAACACGCCATCTACATATTCCATTGATAAATTGAACGCATAACTACCTAGTAATGCGAGCAACCAATAGATGGCATTTAAGAGTTGTATATATAAGAGTATATAAGAGTTGGATGAATTTATCCAGTATTATAGTCAAATTCAAGGGCAAAATTATATTTTTATAATATTAATACTACAGCGGTTAATACTACACAATATTTGTTACCGCTGAGTGAAAATTCACCAAAGTTTAAATAATTTATTTTTTAATATAATTGAAAATCAAGCTTTTACAAATTCTAGGGCTCTAGTACTCGTCAAAACAAATCAAACAAATTAAACGAACATAATTATGCAAAATTGCAGCTCAATCGGTTGGGGATAACTGCTTCAAAATTGAGTTGCAAGATTCCAGCTTAGCAAACAAAGTTACTTATTTAATAAAAACTTTTAAAATGGCCACCATCCAGCAAATAAATGTCATCAAGGTCACCATTTTTTTCTGGAATTTTCTGTTTTATTATACATAGTTTTTGTTGGAAGTGAAAAATATAATCAAAGTAAATAGAAAACTACCTAATTTATCTATTTGAATAGATATATATCTTGTCTACTTTAAACTTTTGCAAATGTGTACATAAATTAATAGACTTACTTTTTTCTTTTGAATAATAAAATATTGACTTTATATTTTGATAATGAGAACATTTTTCGGATAACAGATATTTCTTTACTAAAATATTAATTATTCATAACACTTAAATTACATTATCCCATATCATACCCAAATCAGAATTTTTATTTTTAACTATTCAAGTAGCATGTTACTTATCTCAAAAATATTTTATCTAGACAGATAAAAAAATATTTTTTCTACAACTAGGGTCAAAGACCCGGTTGTGGTGCCTACCCCGGTTTTGGTTATTTTCAATTTTGGCTGTCCATAACAAAGCATAGCAAATAAACTTGTTTAGAATCTATAGTTAATACAATTCTTTGTCTTTGGTTCGTTTTAATTAGTGACAGTTGTGATGCATTATTACCTCTAGATTTTATTGACCACAACTAAATATACCCGTTTTGTCATTTTAAATATATATATCGCCTGTAAAAAAAATATCTATCTCTTAGGTTAAGCAAAGAAACAAAACCTAAGATAAATTCTCTATTCTATGTTGTTTAAAAATCGTCGTTTAAATCATTTTTTTTAATATAAACCGTTTATTTGATTATTCAAATAGCCACAAGCGCTCTCACCCAAATCATTATTCGAAAATTACTCAAAGGTAGTAGGTACACATTTAATCCCAATACCAACACTGTGTGCTGAGTATTGTATAGTTGTACACACAATACATGTTTATGTTGCAATCCACTTCAACACAATAATTCTTCAACAAAATGACTGGCCTCACAGCTCATTTGTTAGTAGCTCTGCCTTCTGCGCTGTAGGTTGTGGGTTCGATCCCCACCCAGGCAATTATTTGTGTGATAAACATGGATATTTGTTCTGTATCTGGGTGTTAATATGTTATTATAAGTATGTATTTACAAAAAAAGTATATAAGTATTCTATATAAGCTTTGCTTAGTTTGGGGCTAGATAGCGCTGTGTGTTATGTCCGCCAATATTTATTTATTTTAATAAGTCATTATTTTTAAGTGTTTTAACTTGTTTTGTGCGTTAAAATAATAATTATACCGATTTATAATATCAATTAAATAAATAATCATTTTTCAAACTTATGTAGGTACCAAAACACCATATAAAACACAATCAATAAGTTACAAATAAATATCTAAGTAGACATTTCTGATATGATTAGGTACTATCCAAAGCAAGAATACCATTGGCATCGATTTGTATGTAGTTTATACATTCTTGTATGTATAAATAATACAATAAGAGTTTTTTAGCCCAAAGGGCTTTTCAAAAATAGGTTATAAAGATTATTCTCCACTATACATTATAACAAAGTACCCTACTTATTACTAAAGTAACAACAAGATAAGGGTTGAAAAATACGGAGGAACGTCGTTCAGAGCCGTGTGTTTTCGTCAGCGCGATCCAGGATTTGCCTAAATTTTGTCCTGCCATCTAGTTCTGATTTCCTCAAACTTTATTACACAATTTGACCTATATATAGTATGTGTACGTAGGTATAGGTCCACCCCTGTGGACGAACAAGATGTTCCCCTCAGTCACAGCCACCTGGTACTTGTACCAAGGTCACAGTATCAATGCGTATTCAAAACTGTACTGACGGCTCGCCATTATTTTAACACTGTTATTGGGTCTAAAACTGGTTTAAAATTGAATTGGTAATGTGTCTTTTGTACCTAGGAGATCAATAAGTAATGGAGATGGAGCAAAAATAAAAAATTACATAATGGATACACAGAACAAAAAATGGCACTGATTTCACACTACGATATCGCAATGTGCCTCAAAATACTTTAATATGTTAAACTAATTGTTTAATTTTACAAGCTTTTATTTAACTTGCAATGTACATGTATGTATATAACAGTTTGTTAAAGTGGAATCTTGCAACTCAATTTTGAGTTATCCCCTACCGATTGAGCTAAAATTTCGCATATTTATGTAGGTAACTTCGGTGACAATGCAATGATATGATGAGTGAACTGATCTGAAAATGGAGTAAGGAGCTGTTAATAATAGTAATTCATTTATTTGTTTAGAATATGATCAATTAATGGTATTATCAATTAAATAAGGTTCAACATATTCTGTCATAACATTACGACATACAAATAATTAGTTAGTCACATGTTTCATTACAATAATAATAGATGTCAAAATTTTAAATTAGATTCAACAGACACTCACAATGGAACTCTTTAGTAAATAGTTCGATTGAGTAAAAACTTTTCATACTTGTCAAGTTCTATGACAGTATTATATGATGTGACCGGTGATAGCGCGCTGGTGCTCGATGGTTTTATGATATTACAAAATATTTTTCAAAAGAAAACTTATTTCTTTATAAAGATTAATGAGTTTTTCAAATACCTATGTAAAGATTGATAAAATAGAGTTTGAGTTGGTTTTTAAAAACTTAACTTCAAAATGTGTGTCCAATTAGGTAAATTGGACAAAACATACAACTTGATAGATGCCAATTATATATTTCTTGATAAGTACCTACTGAAACACTATATTAGACTATTTAGACAGGATATTGAAAACAAACATGGTTCATAATATACTACAGAAATTACCATTATTAATTTAACAAATTCAACGTGGTGAATGTAAATAGGGTTTAGATAAGGTTTAACTATAGTTATATTAACTGAGTTTATGATTTACTGATTTATTTCAGCTCGAAAAATTATGTAATTAATGCATCTGAGGCCTTAAAAATGTCATCATAAACTCAGTTTATCCATCATAAACAATAGATACGAGTAGGGTATGTTTACAAATACTAAATAATTTGTTTGGAATAAATAGTTTGTTTGTTCTCCTTCTCACGTTTATGTCTATAAAATCAAGCAGTAACGAGTTTACATGTGATTGAGCTATATATTCATCAATAACTGTTTTTTTTAACTTAAATTATAAATAAACTGCAAAATGTGGGCATATGCCAAATGTAATTTTTGGACGTGCCTTGGACTACACCCTTTAAACATATTTAAAGATCTAGGCGCCTATTTATATTTAATAAATAAATCTAATGAATATAAATTGGATCACGACTGTAATCTCAAGTATTTGCCCACATTTTGCAGTGGTTAGCATTTCATACGTGACAGGTTGCTAGCCCATCGCTGCTAAGTATATAATATATATCTTGTGGGTGTGTGTTCGTGTAAGTGTAGGTACCTATGTATTTATGAGATTTAGATGCTTTCATTTTTTTAAGTTCAGGATCTTGATAATTTAAATGAAAAAAAATAATAGTTATTGATCAGAGTCCTAGTTTCGTGATTGTGTTTAATGTGCTTTATTAACTTTTTTGTTAAATAGTTAAAAGATATAAAAGCAAGCCGTTGTCTAGAAACGAATGTGCGACATGTATAGACTAGCTGTACCCGTGTGTGATTTTATTTGCATTCACTTGAAGTGCAGCAAAATTTATAAAAAATATATGTATTGGCAATTCAACAGTTTAGTTTTACATAGACCTTGATATCTGTAGGTGCCTTGGGGCTGAAGGACATCTCGTTCATCAACAGGGGGACCTATACATACATACACATATGCATTATAGGTCACATTGTGCAATATAGTTTGAGAATATCAGAACTAGATGGCAGGAATAAAAACTACCAAATCCTGAATCGCGCTGACGAAAACGCGCGGCCACTAACGACATACATCCGATTTTTGTTACCCGTTACTAATTGTTGCTAGTTATTATTTAGTTCATAAGTAGTATAATGTGTTAGTTATCTCACAAATGGAATGTAAAGTTTGATCGTTAATTCCAGTTTTTGAAAGCCTATTTAGGCTAAGAAACTTTTGGCAAATATTATATCGATTAAACTTAAATGTCGGTATATACTCATACTACATACAAGTAGACATCAATTTATCAATTTAGAACAATCACACACAACTTAGACATCAATTTAGACTTATTCAAGGATCTAGGCGCGTTGAGAACTGAGAGTATGTCTACCGTACTTGAGATTACAGTCGTGATCCTATTTATATTTATTTAATTTTATTAGATTTATTTAATGTAAGTAACTCAAGTAAAAACTATTATTATCTCTTTATAACTTTCAAATTCAAATAAATATGTTATCACTGAATCACTGATGTCAACTTGTATGTAGTATGAGTATATACCGACATTTAAGTTTAATCGATATAATATTTGCCAAGAGTTTCTTAGCCTAAATAGGCTTTCAAAAACTGGAATTAACTATCAAAATTTACATTCCATTTGTGATATAACTAACACATTATACTACTTATGAACTAAATAATAACTAGCAACAATTAGTAACGGGTAACAAAAATCGGATGTATGTCGTTAGTGGCCGCGCGTTTTCGTCAGCGCGATTCAGGATTTGGTAGTTTTTATTCCTGCCATCTAGTTCTGATATTCTTAAACTATATCGCACAATGTGACCTATATTGCATGTGTGTATGTATGTATAGGTCCCCCTGTTGATGAACGAGATGTCCTTCAGCCACAACGTACCTACAAACATCAAGGTGCGCGTATCAACGTATTTGCAAAATAAGACTGACGAGTTGTCGCTATTTAATTTTTTAATACATTTTCCTACACTGGAAGTGTATGAAAATAAAGTCGCTGGTTATTTTAGTGCCTGTGCACACCGTGTTTTCTAAAAGCGCCGTCGACGCGCGTTTCCTGTGATACAAACGCGATACGCACGCGAGTCAGACGCAAGGTCTACAGGCTGCGGTGTGCACAGGCACTTAGTCACCTGGGCGTAATGTGGGAGGTGACAGCATTATATTTATTTACTAGCTGTCCACAGACGCTGTTCTATCAAATTTCAATAATCCCAAAAAAGAAAAAAGCACACCGTTATCACTTAGAGGTATAAAAAATACCTACCTCCGAAATAGACACAAAATTTCATAAAAATCAAGCCGTTTCGGAGAAGTTTGGTTACAAACACTGTGACACGAGAATTTTATATATAAGACAATAATTTTATATATAAGATTTAAAACGCCTGTATCTTGGATTGTAAACGCTTCCGTCTGGTAGTGATCTGGATCAGTTGAGCCACCTACAGACTGATTCAACTGATTCTTGTGTATTTTGTTATATTTTGTAACATATTTGTGTTAGCTGTTTATCCTAATAATATTATAAATGCGAAAGTTTGTGAGTTTGTATGTATGTTTGTTCCTCAATCAGGCCTAAACGAAAAAAGGATTAAGTTGAAATTTGCTGTAGATGTAGTATACTGCCCGAATAAATAATAGACTACTTTAAAAATGAAAAACATCCCCAAAACGATAAAAAACGGAAAAGGAATGATTTCTGTACAGATGGCGCTGGTGTGCAACAAATCTAACATCACAGACTAAAAACATTCAGTCTTTTCTATTCGATTATTAAAATTTGACAGGACAACGTCTGTCACGGTCGGCTAGTTTCTTATAAAAAATAAAACCTACCACCGCGCCCGCCGCAAACTTCTTAAACCTAGAACTATCTATTTCTAATTATCTATTTATTAGCAGAAAATAACGTTTCCACCTGGTAAGGGCCTTACTAAACAAACATGTTATACTTGGCGGGACGTGAGCCGATCCTTCCGTGCGAATACACTCGAAAGAACCCAATGGATGCTCATATCTGGCTAACGCATTAATAAGGTTGGCAGCAGAACGCTTACAATGATGCTAATCCATCATGTCCAACAAACGGTTATCGAAAAAACTTTAATATTCTAACGAAAAATCAACTAAAAACTTGATTTGTTTTTTAATAATATTATTTTAAGAAAAAAATCATACAAACTTTCATCTCCTTTTTCACCCCTTATGGGATGAATATCGAAAAATCCTTTTTAAAATGACGATAAATTTGTTTATACATCCTCTCAAAATTTATGTCAGTCAGGACATGTTGCAAGCCCATAGTGTTGCAATACTAATAATCGCATCAGCGACAAAGCCCTTTTCGTTAAATAAAAATTTATTAAAAAAAAAAAAAAAGAATACTAACTGGTTTCCTCACGATGTTTTTCTTCATTGTTGTAAGCACGTGTTAAAAGAAGACAATTTTATTGTATACTAGCAGGCCGTCCCGGCTTTGCACGGCTGTAGGTAATAAATTAAATTAAAGATTATAGGCAATTTTTTGATATCTTAGGTTACTTTATTAAAATATTTCATAGAATATCAATTTTATTTTTTTCTTAAAAATAATAGTCTATTTTACTAGCTAATAATGTAGCTTTTCATAGCGATTATTTTTATAGTTTTTATATTGGTCCACTAGAAAAATATGTTAACACTGATGTCAACTTGTATGTAGTATGAGTATATATACCGACATTTAAGTTTAATCGATATAATATTTGTCAAGATTATCTTAGCCTAAATAGGCTTTCAAAAACTGGAATAACAATCAAAACTTACATTCCATTTGTGAGATAACTAACAAATTATACTACTTAAGAACTAGCTTATAAAAATAGTAACAATTAGTAACGGGTAACAAAAATCGGATGAATGTCGTTATTGACCGCGCGTTTTCGTCAGCGCGATTCAGGATTTGGTAGTTTTTATTCCTGCCATCTAGTTCTGATATTCTTAAACTATATTGCACAATGTGACCTATATTGCATGTGTGTTTGTATGTATAGGTCCCCCTGTTGATGAACGAGATGTCCGTCAGACATCAAGGTGAGCGTATCAACGTCTTTGCAAAACTAGACTGACGAGTTGTCGCTATTTTATCATTTCCGTCAAGTCGAGCAAAAAAGCGGCACGGCCGTACCATCCTTTTCTCGAAGCAGTTCAGGCCATTGTCGGCCCTATTTTTTATATATATTACACCATCAAACTTGACATTATTCTCATCGCAATTGCATTCCATACGTGACAGGTTGCAAGCCCACCGCCACTTATAAGAATACTAACTGGTTTCCTCACGATGTTTTCCTTCGCCGATTTGAGCACGAATTTTGATGCGCATTATATTTTTCGAACAGAAAAATCCATTGATGTACGCCGGGATTCGAACCCACGATTTAAAGTCGAGGTACCTCCCACTCGGTAAACACGGCTATTGATTGACATATTGACATAATAATATCCTAACTAAACTGTGTTCCTACAATTACTAAGTTATAAAATGATGTTTAAAAAAACCGCGCTCATACAGCAAATAAAGAACCATTCGAGCAGGTTAGGTATCATAAAGAAACAGTAAACGGCCTCACTCAAATTGCTCTAGAATGGCAGCAATTCAGAGATATTATTTTTCCCTGTGACATAGAGTTTGAATATAAAATGATAGCCTACACTATTACCAGTTATAATATCTCCAATCCACTTTGCTACTATTTTAGTTTTTACCTTGGTTGGTAATCTTACCCAAGTATCTACCTATATATTTATTTTAAGACGAGTAATAAATGTTTTTGATGAATGCAGAATCGTTTTTTCTCAATAAAGATATAGTTACGTTTTATATGAAAAAGATAACTTATGGATAGAATCTAGATAAATTACAGACAGAAACACGATTGGTAAAACTTTTCTAGATCGATTTATTTTCCAAAGTTGACTCTTCAAAAACACTAGTTTCGTTTTTAATCATAACTATGAATAGCTAAACAGTTCATTTTTATATAATTCGTTAGATAATCATACTAGCTAAGTAAATTACAGACAGTTTCTTTTTAAATTTGATGGTTTTCAAGATAATGCAGTTTTATTACTTTTTCCGTCTTATCCGGGTAGACTCAGCCCATACAAAAATTTTACTTATCACCTTAAGTCTAGCTATCTAGCTGTCATCTGAACCCAAAAATATATTTTTTTTTAACCGACGTACAACGGAGGCGGTTCTGTAGTCGACGCGTTGATATATATTTTTTTCTGTATGACCACTCATATCTCTTTAGCTGGTGATTCGATTTGAAAGATTTTTTTTCTATTGTGTAGAGAATAGTCCCAAGTTGACGTGTGTATGATCGGAGAGATCTACTCTTGGATTCAAGTCTAACAAAGCCGTAAATTTAGTTGCTAATTGTAGTAATTAGATGTCATCATCCAAAAAATTGTAGCTCGTGAAGTAAGATAGCTAGATAGTAATAAAAAGAGGAGCTCTCCGATCAGACATCAGAAAAAAATGATTGAATAAAATTAAATTATATTAATGAAGAAGAACTTGATGAAGAATTGATTTAATCCTACATTAATATAATTTAATTTTATTCAATCATTTTTTTCTGATGTCTGATCGGAGAGCTCCTCTTTTTCCTACTATATAGCTATCTTAATTCACGAGCTACAATTTTTTGGATGACGACATCTGATTAAATTGATGAAGACTTGATGAAATGAAGTAGAACTTAAAAACTAATATTGTCCCTTGACTTTTCGATTGGTCGAAACATTTTCGTCGTTTTTCTTTTTAGTTTTTGAAACGAAATTGTTTAGTCTACTTTTTTGTGACAGGAACTAACGATATTCATTTTGCATATTCGATGAAATGAATTTCAGTCTGACGTCAGTGTAATCTGCGCGATCGGGAAATTGATTTTTCACGTGATAGTCACTAAACGCCGTAACCGAACCGCGGAATGCAATTTTTATTTATCTTTCTAATATAAAAAAATCTCGTAACCAATCTTGTAACCAAACTCCTCCGAAACGACTTTACCGATTTTTATGATTTTTTGTGTGCATTCGATAGGTCGCAAACTATATTTTATACACCAAAGTGATAAGGGTAGCCCACTAAATTTTTTTTATTTTCGGGACAATAGTTTTTCTGATTTTTCACTAAAAAAATACATATAAGTGGAAATTACTTCTACCATCAACCCCCATTTTTAAATATCGATTTTAGTATCTTTACTTTCTACCTCAAATGTGCAAGAAAAATTGAAAGTACTTTTTTCTGTGGGATTGTTTGAATTTGACAGGACAACGTCTACTAGGACAGCTAAAAAGTGTTAGTAAGAGGGTGGTACCACGACCTTAGATCCGAAGGTTTTAGGTTCTAACACCGGCATTTCACCGGCGGATTTAAACTCAAGAACGGCTGGACTAATTTTCATGATTTTTGATTTGTTAGGTTTGTCTCCCCCTCGAATAGCAAAATAACTAATAAAATATTTTTAAAAATAAGTGGAATAAATGCTTTATTTGAAGAGGGACATTGGTATCAAAAAATGCCTATAATCTTCACCGGTATACCCGTGAAAAGCTAGGGAGGACAGCTAGTATTGTATATAGATTCGCCGCACATTGTCGCCACGTCACGACGGCAGCTACACGCGACTGAGTCGCCGTTACTCGTTTCCTGTGGCCGCTATAGTATAAGTACACATAAGTGGCTGTCGCGCACTTTAGCCACTTTTATAGCCGCTTCTAGCTTCAGGTGGCGGCATTTGTGGCTGTAGAGTGAAGCTTGTGTGCGCCTACACTATGTTACGTGAAAACTGGGGAGGTGAGTGTATGTATAGTGTAAGTAAGTCCATTTGCAAACAGTGCCGGGCACTCAAAGAGAGTTGTGAGGCCAAAGTTTGTTAGATTTTACGGTTGGTTTCTTGAATATATAAAAAAAATAATGTTTATTTATATTTTGTGCATAGCTAGCCGATTAAGCCGCATTGGCTAAATGTTTAACACGACCTTAGATCCAAAGGTTGTGGGTTCCAATCCCAAAAGTGCATCAAAGATTTTTCTTTGTCAAAAATGTACAAACTGACAAATATAATAATAGTAATAAAAATGCAATGAGGAAACCAGTTGGTATTATAAGCGGCAGTGAATTTTTTAACTTCAGAATTTGTCTCTTTGCCAAAATTAGGTTTCCTGGATGAAATAAAGTAATTTTTCAGTTTAAATTCAGTTCATTATAGGCCGTTATTGCCTTATCAATTGCTTGTAACATTGCCATTTTCATAGGATTACTGAAAATACGATGTTTTGTTATTTTATACAGGTAAATTCAACATCCTTCAGAATCCAGCAATTTGTTTTTTACTAGGGATATTGGTAGGAGAGGTATGCTTGTGTCTTCCGTTTTCTGGAGTCGTCTTAACACACTCTGTGTGTGGTCCCTTAATCCTCGACCCGTGAAATGCTCATGCACTCATCATAATCTACCTAATAATTCAATCTTCTTTCTTCCTCTAATTCGAAAACTATCTGTTAGAGACATAAACCGAAACATCAGCCATGTTCACTTTGAATCGGCTTCGCTATCTACACCATGGTACGATGGTGACCAAAAATCTAGAGCAAATACAGTCTTATAGAATAGTTTACAACTCTCATAAATCAGCAGATAAGGCGTCTATCGCTCCACTCGCGTTAATAACACGCTTCGGTGTAGAGAGAAACCTTGAATCGTAAAACAGCCCTCCATTTGCCTAAATAAACTCGTACAGTCGGCGACAAAATCAAATAATAATAATAATAGGATCACCACTGTAATCCCCAAGTACGGTAGACATCCTCACAGATCCTTGAAGATGGCTAAAGAGTTTAGTCAGAGGCACGCCCAAACATTACATTTGGCACATGCCCACATTTTGTAGTATTCCACACGTGACAGGTTGCAAGCTCGTCGCTGCAAAATCGAATAACCATAATATATCGAAAACACAAAATTCATGGGCAGTTAAAACAAATAAGTTTAGATATTAGAAAATCTGGAAAGCGAAACATTTAATTCTATTTTTGAATATAAAAAATAATAGAATTTATCGTGGGAGTAATTATTTTTGTTATTAACCGATTTCAAAAATAGGAGGAGGGTCTCAATTCGCCTGTATGTTTTTTCTTCCTCGATTTCTTTGGCGTTTGTGGTCGGTATTCCATTTTTTTTTATTTTGTTTGTGTTTTTATCAGTATTACAAAAGGTACAGTTTTGATTATATGGCATAAAGAACTTTCGAGTACTATTTATCTACATTAAAGATCAAGGATAATTCGAAGTGAGTCCTAAAAACCACTTTTATTTGTTTCAACTCCATAACCAAAACTATTGTTGTTATTTTTTACATAAAATAGTAGACAATCATAGTACCTACCTAGATACAAGAAGGTTTCTATCGCATTTTCCGTCTTCTTTTTCCTTCAGTTAGTAGACGGGCCCGGACGAAACACGGATCAGGCATTAATTAATATAAACTGCTTCATACAAATGTATGTAACGTTTCAAATCCGTGCCCGGCCCGGTCTAATATAAATCTACCCTTATCTGTCTATAAAAACAACAACTAATTTGAAGTAGGTACCGCCTTAAGGGGCTCCCAGTCGACGATTGCTCTTTTTCGAAACGAAAAAAGAAATACTTCTGAACAAGTCACATCTCCTCTTTTTATAAGTATATAACTTCAGGGTCCTACCTAGATTTCTATTAAGCTGAAAACATAATAGCAGAAACTTTTCACGATAAAGATATTATTTCAAAATGATACGTTTTAGAATTTATGATCGAAATATTTTATATACCTACTATTAAAATCAACTTGTGATTTATTGTTAAAGATAGGTAATATGTAGATCTAGATTTCTATTAGAATAGATTTTTGATAAGTAATTATACAAAATTTATATCATTAATTTATTCGAAAAGCTAAGGCGGACCACGCGCCGACGTGTGTTTGTCGTCATTGCAGCGGTCGGTAGGATTATTTATCGAAGTGATTAAAGATGGGTACATCTTTATTCACATATACTATACATTATAAAATAGGAGATGTGGCTTGTTCAGAAGTATTTCTTTTTTCGTTTCGAACAAAAATAATCGTCGACTGGGAGCGCCTTAATAGTCTCTGTAAACTGTGTTTTGTTACTGACTGTATTGCACAGTAAACAAGAGGGTTATATCGGCTGCTGATGGGTCTGCTCAATCACATAAAACGGTTAAGTGTAAGCTCTATTTGGCATTAATCTATTCGTTGTTGTACTAGTCCGAAAGACAACATTCAGTTTTAAACAACATTAACATTATGTGGTTTGCGCCGAATCGATACCCCGCGCATCTTAATACCTGCCCTAATCGAATGTTCCTGAAAATTTTTCCAGTAGGTAGGGCTCATCCATAAGGTACGTCACACTAAATTCGTGATTTTTTGACCCCTCCCCCGTCCTTGTCACTTAATTTGCAATGTTATACATACAGTTTTGTTTTTTATGACTTAGATAAATAAGGATAGAATCTAGATAAATTAAAGACAGAAACACAATTGGTAAAAGTTTTCTCGATATATTTATTTTCCAAAGTTGGATCTTCAAAAACACTAGTTTCGTTTATAATTAAAACTATGAATAGCTAAACAGTTCATTTTTTTAAATTCGTTAGATAATCATACTAGTTAAGTAAATTATAGACAGTTTCTTTTTAAGTTTGATGGTTATAAAGATTTTCCGATCACTTTTTCCGTCTTCTCCGGGTAGACTCAGCCACAAAAAACTAAACATTTCACATATCACCTTAACTTTATGTTATAAATAATAAAACACCAGAATAATACACAAAGTCAAACATTGTTGAACGTGCATAGGCTCACGAGATTGTACCTAATCTCCAGTCACTCAGATCCTTGAAGATACACAAGTATATTAGGGTAGTTAGAGGCACGTCAAAACATTACGTTACTTTATGTAGAAGTTAGCCTTAGGTTGCAAGCCAATAGACGCTAATAAGCTAACTAGTTTCCTATCGATGATTTCCTTCAACGTATTGGGTACATGTTAACGCGCACATATATAGCTTCGATAGAAAAACTGGTACACGGCAGGGATTTGATCAAAAGTAGAGGCCTATCTTCCACTAGACCAGGGGTCGGCAACCTGCGGCTCTTTGGGTGTGAAGCTGCTCTTTAGTTCCATACGTAAATATTGAATAAATTGCTTATTTTTTTTAACAAAAAACTTGATTTACGCACGTAACTACTATTTATTGTAAGCAAGAAAAAAATATTGGCACTTAGCAAACTTAAAATTGTAATTTTTGACTGTTCCGACTCTAAAGGTTGCCGATCCCTGCACAAAACTAACAAGGCATATTCTGTGCCATCCAGGGTTCAATTATGTACTTTTTCCCCGATTTAAACGACCAGCCGTGACCGTAAATGCACGCTAACGACATTGGGTAGTCTAATATACGAGTATTTTGCATAAAGTCCAGACATTTTTTTTAGTCGTAAAATGTCGCCTGATTTTCAAACCCAAACGACGTAGAACGAACGTAGAAACATATTATTTGGATAAAAAAATAAAGCAGATATTTTAAGACCAATATGTAAAACTTGAGGAAGAGAAAGGCAATTATCTTAGGTACTTATTAGTATTTAAATACCAAACCTACAAAAATAACTAATCCAATATATAAATCCTCACAGCTCAGTTGGTAGTAACTCTGCCTTCTGCGCTGTAGGTTGTGGGTTCGATCCCCACCCAGGGCAAATATTTGTGTGATGAAAATAGATGTTTGTTCTGTGTCTGGGTGTTAATATGTATAATAAGTATGTATTTACAAAAAAAAAAGTATATAAGTATTCTATCAGTTATCTGGTTCCCATAGTACAAGCTTTGCTTAGTTTGGGGCTAGATGGCGCTGTGTGTTAATTCCGCCAATATCCGCCAATAATTTTGTGAAGTAAGACAATAACATAGTAAATTTGTCATTGTCTCTTGTGCTATAAGATTTGTCTGTTAAATGCTGTAGACCTACACCCGACCCATTAACTTGTACACCATCTGATAGCTTTCTGTAACTACATTCCGCGTCTCCTTCAATCAAGTAGATACCTACAAATGTATACATACCTACTTAAATAATAATAAATAAGTTATTTTTAATATAATATTTTTCTAAACAAGCTTTTATAATCTCAGGGCTCTAGTACTCGTCAATACAAATCCAACGAGCTCAAACACGACGGGGTTATGTTGCGTAGTTGAGTAGTTCCTATGGCTACATCCAAGCTCCATCATCCGACCAGCTCGCTAGACCAAAATATTGGAGATTGATAGGTATGCGAAGTTTTCACTCAATCCGATTATTTACTGAGGAGTTCCGTTGAACAGCTCCTCTCTACGTCATCAGATCAGCTTGCTATCACCATATTATGGTATTGTCACCGAAGTTACTTATGTATACAACATTTCAGTTCAATTGTGGATGACTGCTTCAAAATTGAGTTGCAAGATTCCACCCAAACAAACATGGTTACACTCCAAGTTAAATATAAAAGCTTTTTAGAGCTTTTTAAAACACTATACTATTTTTGTGTTAACACAAAAACTTCCAAATATTTTTTTGCAAAATCTTTGTTTTTAATTCTTTTTAGTTTTACATTTTGTTTTAAGTTTGTACAGTATATGTTATACATTTACAGGCGCTATTTCCAGGCTGCCTCATCTGGTCGAACAACCTTTGATCTAACATTACTTCGCCGAATAACCTAAAAGCGAATTACCTTGGTAATATCATGTGGTCGATTCTTACTTGGCCTAATAAACAAAGGACTAAGCTTTTTTGAAAGAACAGAGAATCTTTCATACTCAAAATCACATACGGTACTAAAAAATAAGGTTCAAAATGTTGTCCATGATCCGAATCGATCATGAATAAACCAACTTCCATGTTGTACTATTTATAACGTTTAAAAATTAAAAAGAAAACCGATAAAAATGTTTCTAAAACACAAGAGACGATTATATTGCATACGAGATAACCCGGCGAACTTCGTATCGCTTTAGAATTAACTCCCGTACCCGTTCCCGTTAAAAAGTATCCTATGTCCGTCTCCTGGTTCTAAGCTACCTCCCCACCAATTTTCAGCCAAATCTTAATAGCCGTTCTTGAGTTATAAATAGTGTAACTAATTCGACTTTCTTTAAAATATATAGATTTTTTATGAAGGAACTTTTGTTCTAAATATAATTTAAATTGTACCTACTTTGGACTATTCTTTACTTACACAATTAAAAAAAAAACACCTTAAGGCGCTCCCAGTCGACGATTGTTTTTGTTCGAAACGAAAAAATAAATACTTGTGAACAAGCCACATCTCCTATTTTATAATGTATAGTATATGTGAATAAAGATGTACCCATCTTTAATCACTTCGATAAATAATCCTACAACCCGCTGCAATGATGACAAACACACGTCGGCGCGTGGTCCGCCTTAGCTTTTCGAATAAATTAATGATATAAATCATGTATAATTACTTATAAAAAATCTATTCTAATAGAAATCTAGATCTACATATTACCTATCTTTAACAATAAATCACAAGTTGATTTTAATAGTTGGTATATAAAATATTTCGATCATAAATTCTAAAACGTATCATTTTGAAATAATATCTTTATCGTGAAAAGTTTCTGCTATTATGTTTTCAGCTTAATAGAAATCTAGGTAGGAACCTGAAGTAATATACTTATAAAAATAGGAGATGTGGCTTGTACAGAAGTATTTCTTTTTTCGTTTCGAAAAAGAGCAATCAGCGACTGGGAGCCCCTTAATCGGATCACGCCGTAAAATACAATGCGCGATATACGAATTTCGTTTCGAAAACACGCTATTCGGCCCACAATATTTTTGAAAATGAAAAAGAAATAGGATCACGACTGTAATCCCCAAGTACGGTAGACATCCTCTCAGATCTCCAGACAGATCAGAGTCACGTCCAAACATGATATTTGGCACATGCCCACATTTTGCAGTAGTTAGCATTCCATACGTGACAGGTTGCAAGCCCATCGCCGCTTATAAGAATACCTACTGGTTTCCTCACGATGTTTTCCTTCACCGTTTTGAGCACGTGTTTTTGATGCGCATATAAATTTTTCGAACTTTTTAATCCATTGATGCACGCCGTAAACCTACGACCTTCAGATTGAAAGTCGAGTCACCTCCCACTCGGCCAACACGGTCATACAATATTTTTGGCAAAACGTATATCGGCTTTGTTTTCAGTTTCGATACCAAACTAAAAATCACCCGGTATTTTGGTTAAAAACCAATTCTGCATATTGAACATAATGTCTACGTGAGGATTTGCAAGTTTATTTTAGAATTTTCAGTACCTATTCACAAGTAATACAGTTTTTATTGCAGCCGTTAAAACTTTATCGGGAACTCCTCCGTAACTCTGGGATTAAAGAGATTAAGTGCGTATTTTAAAATAATGTTCAGTTCGCTACGTAGTACTTAGTACTTTTATAAACGTAGACAGGATCATAGTTTTTATATATCAGTGTAGAGTAGTTCAACTAGAAAAAAACTCCAGAGCCATAAAATACACTGTTTAAATAAAAACAATAAGAAAATAGAAATACACCAAGAGAAGCAGTAAATAAAGCAGTTTAGACGTGCCTCTTACTACCCCTTCATCTTTAAAGGATCTGAGCGCCAGGGTTAGTTCCGCTATGCTCGATTCCCGCTATGCACGGATTTTGAAATACCTAAATAAAAGTCCCGCTATGCTCGGAATTATATTTCCGGACTATCGAAAAGAAAATGCTTGTGTTAAAATATCACAATTCTAAAATATACTACAGATACACATAGTGTTGCTGCTTCTTGATGAAATTCCATAATAATAATTAAAATAAATAATCTCTTACTAGTTCGATTTGTTAACTAGTAAACCGCATTAGTTTTAATTAACTCGCACCTTAGGCATACCTTCAAAACCAAAACAACCAGTTTTTTTAGGCTATTAAGTTTTGTTCTTGTATAGAAAGAGAGTAGAATTGCGGTTTTGGTGCATCTTCATTTTACTGATAGGTAAGCGTAATTAGGATAGGTTTGTGGGATCCACATTTCTATTTACATTGAATAAAAACTTATTTTTCTTATTTCGTTCTTCCCGCGGTCCTGCTAAAAATTATACAATAAATTGACAGCAGAAGTGGTGGAAAACCCCTGTTATATGCCGGACACAATTACCAAAAACTAAGACAAAATAAAAAAAACTGTTGTTTGGCAATGTGTTAATAAAAGAAATAATGTACTTAAGCGTAATTTTAGACTCTCAAAATCAAACAATAGTCAAAGAAAATAAACACAGTAATAAGTGCGTGCCCTAGCCATGGACGAGTGCAAACAGGAAATAGCTACGAATTTTAGATCAGTATGTACAGAAAACTTTTGAGAAACACATGATAAGCTTAACCCTTAATTTGGCAAGTAAAATTTTACTAGAATTTTATATCTAGAAAACCTACCTAGACTATTTTATTGATGTTTACAAAATCCAAAAAGTAAGAAAGAAATTTTTATTCATCAGCATTTACGCGAAAAACCTATGTTGCTTTTTTACAACATTGCCAAATACTGAGATTAATATGACCTTCTGAGAGTGTATCTTTTTTACCACATTACCAAATTGGGGTATGCAAATGAAAGATGTATTTTATTGTATATATTTTATTTTTTAACATGGAACTCGTAATAACTGTAACGATTCCTCGTCAAACACAAACGGAAATTACATTTTATGCAAGCCATCATAGAATAGCCAGTTTTTCGATGACAATACCAGAAATTGTTGACTCCCGAACTCTTTCAAGTTCAATGGTTTTTTTAGCTTTTTCTGGACACAGTGTGACGCAGCAGTCGACGAGGGTTTCTTGGTATACTTCACTTAGTTAGCTTTTTCACTTTTCCCATTTGTTTCAAATGATTCAAAATGATTTTATCACTAACACCGAAGCCTGCAGCTAACTCTGACGTGGTTTGAGATGGTTCCGCTTCCAGGATCACTTTTAATTCCTCATTGACAACTAGGGTCTCCGGCTGTCCACGAGGTTTGTTCTGGAGGTCAAAATTTCCAGAACGAAAGCGTCGGAACCAAAAACGTACTGTGTTTACTGAGACATGATCAACAAACGAGTAGTACACTATTTCGACGGGTCTTTGGCAATGATGCTTTAAGGCAACAAACTTTACGTGCACTACTTCGTCGAGCCATTGGCAGTGATGCTTTAATAAGGCAACATTGAGGTTATGAAACTTTTCATGAATTAGTAAACGTATTTTTATGCGAGATTTTGATTAATATCGTTAGTTTGCTTCATTATCTATATAACATTCAACCAAAACACCAACACCATTCTACGAAAAAATTGTTAAATTCAATAAACTTACGGTTCTATCGTTTACTCTGTGTGATATGTCAGCTTTTTGACAGAAATACTGCTGTGCAATAGGCAAATTTTCAGTCGATTTTTTTTCTAGTGTTGTACCTATCCTTAGCTTTAATATTAAATCGATTAATTTTGAAAAAAAAACAGTTAGAAAAAAAATTAAAAATAGTATTCAAAAAATAGCATAACTCTTGGTGATTTTTTGATGAACATGTCCAATGTAACTGGTTTTTCCAACAAAAAATAGTAATAAAAACAATTATTATCAATCTATGATTACAAATCAATAGGCCCAGGCTAGCTTTAAGAGTAAACTCCAGAAACACTTTTATATCGAACTGTACCTTCCATTGTTTAAGATGGAACTGAGAAATTCATAGCATACCGGCACTTTTATTTAGGTATTTTAGAATCCGAGCATAGCGGGAATCGAGCATAGCGAAACTAACCCGAGCGCCATTAGGATCTTATTTTACAAAAATGTTTTTTTGTTCGTCTTCAATTGTATTCTCTACCCAAGAGGTCGAACTGCGCAAATATTTTCGTTCCCAAACATTCAGAAATTCAATTTAGAATAATTTAATTATTATTCACAATCCATAAAATTTTAATATGAAACAAACTCCCTTTTTTTCTTTATACAATATTTTTTTGGTTGAAACATCATATCACAATAACATTTTATTTTGAGTATAAAATTGTAATTTTTGGATTATACAGGGGAATAAATCAATTTAATTTGTTAAGAAAATTAGAAATTGTCGCTAATTTTACTTATTTCATTAATTAAGTTTCACAGACAAAATATTTAGGAAAATTTAAGACCGTTTCAGGATATTGTAAGCTAAAATCCATTTATTTTATTCAAATACAATTTTTAATCAGAGTTACTCTCATTGAGTACCTTGTTTCGAGCCGGAGTAATATAGATTTTTTTCTCACTGAAATTTGTCAGCCCAGCGAAGCGGAACTGGCTGGCGCAGATTAAACCACAAGAAAATTACAGGTACAACCTAAGACAATATACTCGTATAATGTTGCGAGGACCCCGTAAACGTTAATCATTGTGGCCCGGCCTTTGGTGGGGCCGTGAAATAATATATCATCCCGCTTGAACAAAGCTCTACGAAGGCGCTACGCGTGGGTTACGCGCTACGAAATGCGTAGCAGCATCGTCATTCACCGCAATATACGCGCTTCTACAATTTCACCAGCTGTATTTACAGTTGTAAGTATTAATTGAAAAGAACGCTTCGACTGATGTTAGTAGTTTTCGTTGATTTATAATAAACATCATGACGAGGAGCACACTGTCATGTTTGCGTGTTTCAAACTCATAAACGTTACGATACGCCTATTTTAGATGGCAAAGTGTTTTACGCGACGCGACCGCTATTCTTAATCGTAACAATGCCAGTAGAGCAACTTTGTTACATTATTCAATGCGCGACGAGTTTAGTTATTTCTTACAATTTGGAATAAAGCGAAAATCGTACGCAGTATCATCGCAAAACTTTATTTCGTGAAGTTTGCACGTGATTTTTACTTCACCGTCGCGACGCTAAGCGCGCACAGCATCCTATATAAACGAGGCAAAAATAAAAATAAAAAAATAAATACGAATAAACTGTGTAGTGTCAATAAAAACCTTCCTATAAAATAAACACGATAAATTTGTGGATAGTAAAAAAGTGACTCACCGCTTCAGCTAAGTGTGAGTTGTCGAAGTTTGGCGGGGTAGTCGCGAGTCGCGCGGCTGTTCCGTGCTAGGTGTCGCGAACGAGTGGTGCGACTTGTGAGGGTGGAGCGCTCGCGAGGGCGGCCCGGCTCGAAGTCGCGCTCGGCTCGGCTCCCTTACGTAACGCACCGCACCGACCCCGCTCCCCGCTTTTGGGGAAAAAGATGAATGAGCAAAGTTTCGGACGTTAGTCCATGGATTGCTTTGGATCAGGCCCCGTTACATAAAACCCTTCGCATGCGCGAGGGCGCTGGGTAGGCCCGCACTGCTAAGTACGCTTTCCCTTCTGATTTATCCCATGCAAACCGTTTTTGGTACGCGCGCGGATCAAATACTAGAAACGCACCATAAACGAATATATTGGATATCAACTTCAATAGACTTACATGCGGGAAGATAACGTAAAATCTTTAAGTTTATTGGAAAGAGATTGAGAGCTTACATCCGCAATTTCCCTAATGAATTTAACATAATTGGCCAAGAGCTTGTCACGTAAAGTGAGGGTTTTCGAAATCAGTACGACTTACTGATTCAATCTTGTTCGAACGGCACCATGCTCTACATAGCATTTACGAAAAGGATCATCGATAAAAAATATAGGCAAATATAGGCCTCGATTCTTCTAGGCTTAGTCGCGAGGAACAGGCATAGCTTTGCCTAGCTCCTAATGCCTGGCGCACAGTGGACCGAACCTGGACCGAACAGCAACGGATTTAAAATGTATTAATTGAATTTAATAGTTTTCCAATCGAAATAAGGTATATCTTTCAATGCTCGGTGATCGGCCTTGAAGTACCGCAGCGTAGTTGCCAGTGCGCGCAAACAATAAGACGTTTCAAAGTGATTTTATTGAAATATAATACTTTTTGACTCTGACTTTGATTTAGACTACATTTTTGGAATATTGACTAGGGACTAGGTATCTAGACACGCGGCAGCGTGTCAGCCAAGTACAAAGAAAAGCACCATTTGTATATTTACACGAACCATTTCAAGCAATACGTTTGTATGAAAAGTGCGAGTGGGAGCCAAAAGCTGTTTTCTCTTTTGTTGACGTTGCAAAGGAGCCCGCTTCTCCCAAACAATCGCGATTAGCTAATTACCCACGCTTTCTGCGGTTACGCGTTTCTTTATGGGCCATTTTTAATGTCACTTCTCTTAGGAGCCTTCTTTTAGGAGCAGTAAGAGCTAGTTAGCACTTTTATTTCTTCAGCTGCAGAACCATAAACTAGCGAGATTAGGTGTTTACACTACGCAGTGTTTTGTTCTCATGGAATAGAAATACTTTATTTGGTGTAATAACCGTGTTGGCCGAGTGGGATGTACCTCGACTTTCAATCCAAAGGTCGTGGGTTCGAATCCCGGCGTGCATCAATGGATTTTTCTGTTCGAAAATTTATATGCGGATCAAAAACACGTGCTTACAATGGTGAAGGAAAACATCGTGATGAGACCAGTTAGTGTTCTTATAAGCGGCGATGGGCTTGCAACCTGTCATGTATGGAATGCTAACTACTGCAAAATGTAGGCATGTGCCAAATATAATGTTTGGACGTGCCTCTGACTACCCCACTAGACATCTTCAAGGATCTAAGAGTCTGGAGATCTGAGAGGATGTCTACCGTACTAGGGGACTGCAGTCGTGATCCTATTTATTTATATTATTTTATTTCTATATATACATCTTACGGTTAAATACAGTGATTAATAGTATGGTAAAATCCTTTCAGATCCTTTAAAGTGACTGATGGAGTCAGAGGTATATCCAATCGTTTAATTTGGTAGAAACCCGTCGCATTAGGTTTATAGATAAATTTTACGCAACTTAAAGCTACTGTGGCCTGAGCACGAACGATTTATCGTAAGGTAAAGGTATCGCGTATAAGGAGGTTCTGAATTCCACATGTATATATTTTTTGCTTTAACATATTCATGTAGGACTAACCAGTTCTCTCATAAAAATTACAAAAATAATATTGTACCTTGACTATTCGATTGGTCAAAATATTTTCGCCGGTTTACTTTTTAGTTTTTTAAACGTAATTATCGACGAATCTAGTTTAGAATCACAGCGAAATTTCAGTTGTGAAATACCTACAGTTTCGTCAAAAAAAGATTATTTATCCATCGGCACGAAATAAGTTCTCTGTTGAAAAATATTTTTTCAATGACAAGCTTTTGTAAAATAATTCAAACCAACAAGCAACAGCGCTATTACCTGTCACATAACATAATATTGTCATCGGAACTTGACTAGGATGCAAAGTTTTTTCTCAATCGAAGTATTTGAAGGAGTTTCGTTGTGAGGTTCTGTTGAACAGCTCCTGACTTTATCATCAGATCAGCTTGCTGTCTCCATATTATTGTATAGTCACCAGAAAGGTGTATGCAAAATTTCAGCACAATCGGACACCTACTTACGGTCGATAAATGGTTTGCAATTTTTTTAAGTTACAAACAAACATCCGAACGGTGCAAGTTAAATAAGCTTGTAATAAAATAAGTTTTTATCATTTAAAATATATTTTTAATATCAAGCTTTTATAAATCTTAGTGCTCTAGTACTCGTCAAGACAAATCTAACGAGCGCAAGCACGACGTGGCTATGTTGTACAGCTGTTCCTATGGCTACATCCGAACTCCATCATCAGACCAGCTCGCTAGAACCATAATATTACATTGTCATTGGAGATTGATACCTATGCAAAGTTTTATCTCAATCCGACTATTTTCTGAGTTCGTTGAACTGCTTCAGACTCTATCATCAGACCAGCACGCTGTCCATATTATTGCGTTGTCATCTTATTTACATATGTATGCAAAATTTCAGCTCAATCGGTTGGGGATAACTGCTTCAAAATTGAGTTGCAAGATTCCACCCGAACATACATAGTTACATACATACATACATTCCAAGTTAAATAAAAGCTTGTAATAAACCGCACATAGTGGGATGACACATTTTATTTGAAGCAGTTCTTATTAAAGTTCAGCGGAAAGACCTCGGAAGGAAGCGTATTCCACAGCTTCACGTATCTGGGAGAAAATATATCTTACTAGTGGAAACCCTCACGATTTTATTCACGTGATGTTTATTACAAGCTTTTAATTAACTTGCAATGTATGTATATATAAATAATAATAATAATAATAATAAGTATTGGTGGACATTATCACACAGCGCCATCTAGCCCCAAACTAAGCCAAGCTACTATGAGAACTAGATATTTGATAGAATACTTATATACTTTTTTTTGTAAATACATACATATGATACACAATAACATACAAACATCTATGTTCATCACACACATATTTGTCCTGGGTGGGAATCGAACCCACAAACTACAGCGCAGAAGGCAGAGCTACTACCAACTGAGCTGTGAGGTATGTATGTATGTAACTACGTTTGTTCGAGTGGAATATTGCAACTCAATTTTAAAGCAGACATTCTCAACCGATTGAGCTGAAATTTTGCGTACATTTAGTTCTGGTGACAATACAATAATATGGTAGCAGGAGCTGAACTGATGATGAAGTCAGGAGCTGTTCAACAGACACTCACAACGGTTCTCCTTAGTAAATACTTCGATTGAGTAAAAACTTAGCATACTTGTCAAGTTCCGATGACTATGTTATATGATGTGACAGGTGATAGCGCGCTGGTGCTCGATGGTTTGAATAATTTTACAAAAGCTTGTCATTGAAAAATATTGTTCAACAGAAAACTTATTTCAAACTGTCTTCAATTCCCGCTGCACCCTTCCAGGGGTTGAATTTAAGTAATTCCTTTGTTAGTGCATCCCTACACACCAAAAACTCTCTAAATTTCAAGTATCTAGGACCAGCGGTTTAGGCTGTGCGTTGATAGATCAGTATTTGTCGAACTGTTTATATTTAACTAGCTAACCCGGCGAACTTCGTATCGCTTTAGAATGTTAATTTCCCGTTCCCGTTCCCGTTCCCGTTCCTGTTCCTGTTCAATTTTCAGCCAAATAGGTTCAGCCGTTCTTGAGTTATAAATAGTGTAACTAACACGACTTTCTTTTATATAAATATATACAAGCTAACCTGGCGAACTTTGTATCGCTTTAGAATTAACTCCCGTTCCCGTTCCCGTTCCCGTTAAAAGTATCCTATGTTCGTCTCTTGGTTCTAAGCTACCTCCCCACCAATTTTCCGCCAAATCGGTTCAGCCGTTCTTGAGTTTTATATAGTGTAACTAACACGACTTTCTTTTATATTATTCTTTTATTTTATAAGATATCAATAAATTATTCACGCCTGTAATCCCCAAGTACGATATACATTCTCTCAGATCCTTGAAGATATCTAAAGTAGTCAGAGGCACATCCAAACATTATATTTGGCACATGTCCACATTTTGCTGTAGTTTGCATTCCATACTTGACAGACTGTAAGCCCATCGTAGGGGAAATGTAACTAATTCTCGACATTATTATGTCTAGCTTAAACAGGGTGTTCCTTCAATGAATGTATAACCCCGAAGGTACTTGTAGGTACTTGAAGGTAATCTCGGAAAAAAGAAAATAATATCCTACTTATATTATAAAATGCGAAAGTTTTTGCGTGAAAGAGTAACAAACACACACACACACTCACAAACTTTCGCATTCATAATATTAGTAGAAACTAAGATATTAGGATATGATTAACCAATTTGTAGCCATAGTATGTCATAATCACTATCACTACATAGTATAAAGCAAAGTCACTTTCCGCTTCCCGCGTCTGTATGTAATTAATATGTATGTATGTATGTTTGCTTATATCTTTAAAACTACACAACGGATTTTGATGCGGTTTTTTTAATAAATAGAGTGATTCAAGAGCAAGGTTTATATGTATAAAACATACATAATATAGTAGAGAAACACTGATAATTTTAGAGGTTTCTAATGTGATGTCGTAAATAAACACATTTTTTTGCGCTTACATTGCAAATGCTGGCTGAACCCCACGAGATATATCAAAATAATGTACTACAGTATTGTACACCTTAAAAACGTCTACAAAAAAGTCCACGATGGTATTAGAAATGTCTTACGCACAGCGAAGCGTGCACGGGTCAGCTAGTTAACAATAAAGTAAAAAATGGTAACAACATTTCTCATATCTCCCAGAGCCATGTAGAATATAATATTTCTTAGAGTTCCTTCAAGTACCTACAAGTACCTGCGGGGTTATTCATTAAGGTGATAAGTGAAATTTTTGACTTTTTGTATGAGCTGAGTCTACCCGGATAAGATTGAAAAAGTGATAAAACTGCATTATCTGAAAACCATCAAATTTAAAAAGAAACTGTCTGTAATTTACTTAATTAGTACGATTATCTAACGAATTGTATTAAAATGAACTGTTTAGCTATTCATAGTTTTGATTAAAAACGAAACTAGTGTTTTTGAAAAGCCAACTTTGGAAAATAAATCTATGGAGAAAAGTTTCACCAATCGTGTTTCTGTCTGTAATTTATCTAGATTATATCCTTAAGTTATCTTTGTCCTAAAAACTGTATGTTTTGCTGTTATTGAGAAAAAACGATTCTGCATTCATAAAAAACATTTATTACTCGTCTTAAATACCAAATACCCGCATGTATACCTTGCATTTACTCGTAGCAGAGCGTCCTCATGCAAATTTTATATCTACGAGCAGCACGTGTGCTATTGCAAGTGCAAATATCCCTCTAACTAGTCCTATTTGTTCTAGTTAAGAGGAAAGATGGCCTGCCGTTAATCTATATAAGCATAATCCCCTATTTCCTCCCTGAATAATGATGCTAGAGCAAATATATTTCAAATATATACCATACAATGTTTAAGGACCACCGTATG
Organism: Hydriomena furcata; assembly: GCA_912999785.1. Taxonomy (NCBI): domain Eukaryota; kingdom Metazoa; phylum Arthropoda; class Insecta; order Lepidoptera; family Geometridae; genus Hydriomena; species Hydriomena furcata. The sequence goes on from OU538821.1 coordinate 12,960,744, forward strand.
ACCCTATCTTATGTGTTTACTAGCTGACCCGTGCCCGCTTCGCTGTGCGTAAGACATTTCTAAGACCATCGTGGACTTTTTTGTAGACGTTTTTAAGGTATACAATACTGTAGTACATTATTTTGATATATCTCGTGGGGTTCAGCCAGCATTTGCAATGTAAGCGCAAAAAAATGTGTTTATTTACGACATCACATTAGAAACCTCTAAAATTATCAGTGTTTCTCTACTATATTATGCATGTATTATACATATAAACCTTTCTCTTGAATCACTCTATTTATAAAAAAAACCGCATCAAAATCCGTTGTGTAGTTTTAAACATATAAGCAAACATACATACATACATATTACATATTACATACAGACGCGGGAAGCGGAAAGCGACTTTGCTTTATACTATGTAGTGATAGTGATTAATAAATTAATTGTGTTAAGAAGAAGAGAAACAAGAACCGCCTAAAAACACAAAAAAAAACCAACTTCATATTTCGAGGTGTCGAAAACAATTTACCGATTAAAAAAATAAAAGTAAAACATACAGGCATAGCCAAATCATACTTATGCTTTAAAAAAAAAATATTAATAACTATCTAGTTATGGAAGGAAAAACAGGGGAATACGAAATACTCGTAGCGGTTTCGCCAATTTTTAATAATGGGAATAATCGGTCGAACGTTGGTTGTCTCTATCGCCACTCATACGTTGATAATTCGGGCCTCGGGCACAGGGCGACAGCAATATATATTTTTAAAACCTACTTTTCCTATTTCTTGTTGCTGGCTTTTCCTCTTACCTCGAGCTTCGGCACGAATGTATGCTCGCACGGATCTGTTTCATATTAGTCTTAACATTACTCCAAGTTTCCACAATTGGCACCACTTTGTAACTCTACCATAGTTTGTAAGAAAGCTTACTTTAGAATCGAATAATGCAATCCTACTGTAAAGTTTTTTGAGGCGGTGAATAATAAACAAAAACGTGCCAATTCTTTCAAAAGTTTCCAATCCATCGTTTGTATCGTAGCTCTTTCAAGTTATTTAAAAAGACGTTGTAGCGTTAGGTATTAAACAAATCTGGTTTGTAATTCAGTAATTGTTATTGGTGTCTCATTAAAAACTATCTTATTTTTTGAGATACAAGGTCTACTAATAATATGTTGTTCAATAAATTAAGTAATTTTAGTGGTGTTGAGAAACAAACTAGGTACATTTTGGTTGAGATAAAAGACAAGAGGTAGAAGTTACCTACCAAACTCTGAGCGTGTGTTCACACTGCGAGCCTTGCGCGGTGGCGGCTATGGGCGCGATGTGTCAAACTTATGAAACGCGCCATCACTGCACTGTGGACGCAAATGCGCGTTTCATTATGTCTGACACCTCGCACATCGCTACCGCGCAATTTTCAGCAGACGGCAGTGTGGATGAACACTGATTGCTTTGACCAAACTCTATGGTCGTAAAAACACTGATTTAATTTTGATAAACTACGTAATTGACCTTACAGCTAGGTCGAATTATGTCAATCTAGGGTTATCAATCTATTTAGCACACTAAACGCATTTAAGAAGTTGTCAAGTCATACAAATCGTCAAATTTAAATAAATTTGCCGCTAAACACTTTTAGCGATTGTTGTGCAAGCCGGTCTTAGTGTTCATAACTTTTGTTTTAGTATCTATAGATTTTTACACGGGTTTATCACGTAATTACCTACCTTTAATTTATTTTCCCGACGTTTCGACTATGTTACAAAGTCATGTAGACGTCGCGATAGACCATCTAAGCGTGACAGTGCGTGGATACAGTCAGTGTGGTGTGTCGTAATATGAACATGGACATTACTATTTCTAAAGACCAAGTGAGGGTAGTTTCTTCAACTGTTTCCGCTTCTCGACGGTAGAGCTCCGAGTGCTTCAGTCTGCCCGCAACCAGGATGTTGTAACATAGTCGTAGTAAAAATTAATGGTAATTACGTGGTAATTAGGTAATCCGTGTCAAAATCTATAGTTACTAATCACGATAGTTTGAAAATAATGTTGTCTTAGTATTTATATATTTGGGTAAGTTTATACAGACTTTTTGACCTTTCATCAGTTTTGACATCGTGAACACATTAGCTCATTTCGCGACACCCGGTCATGGATAATAGTGTGTTAATATCAACCGGGGTGTAGTTGGCCTCAAAAGCGAACGGTGGTGGCGATTCTATTGTGTCCACGCTAAAAGTAAACATTCCTAAACCAGGTCACTCTTATTCGTTTTACGTTAAAGTCTAAATTAGCGTAACCTCAAAATGGAAGTTCTTAAATTCATTAAGACGATACTTGACATTTTTGTCTTTTTGTATAGGCTGAACCTACCAGGATAAGACGGAAAAAGTGATAAAACTGCATTATCTTGAAAACCATCAAATTTAAAAAGAAACCGTCTGTAATTTACTTTGCTAGTATGATTATCTAACGAATTATATAAAAATGAACTGTTTACCTATTCATAATTTTGATTAAAAATGAAACTAGTATTTTTGAAGAGCCTACTTTGGAAAATAAATCTATCGAGAAAAGTTTCACCAATCGTGTTTCTGTCAGATTAAATCCTTAAGTTATCTTTGTCGTAAGAAACAAAACTGTATGTTTGCGGTTATTGAGAAAAAACGATTCTTCATTCTTCAAAAACATTTATTACTCCTCTTAAACTTTGTTATATTGCAAATAAAAAATAAAAATAAACTTTTGTCAACACCTTTTTACACGCTGACCAAATTTACGTAAAATTACGTAAAAACTGGCCTACGTATTAGAAATGTCATTCTGAGGTTACGCGAAATTAGAGATTAACGTAAAAGGAATAAGAGCGATAGTGTTTTAGTAATATTAACTTTCAGCGTGGACACAACAGAATCGCCACCCGGTGATGTGTTAATTTACTATCGACGTACCTATGTTTAATATTTCCTAACCAATAATGATGCTAACTACTACAAAATGTGGGTATTGCACCAAACGTAATGTTTGGATGTGCCTCGTACTACTCTCTTTAGACATCTCTAAGGATTTAAAGACCAAGACCAACTAATGTGATGGTATGTAGCTCTTTAAGGGGCTGTATGTCGACGATTGCTCTTTTTCGAAACGAAAAAAGAAATACTTCTGAACAAGCCACGTCTCCTATTTTTATAAGTATATTACTTCAGGTTCCTACCTAGATTTATATTAAGCTGAAAACATAATAGCAGAAACTTTTAACTTTCAAAATGATACGTTTTAGAATTTATGATCGAAATATTTTGATACCTACTATTAAAATCAACTTGTGATTTATTGTTAAAGATAGGTAATATGTAGATCTAGATTTCTATTAGAATAGATTTTTGATAAGTAATTATACATAATTTATATCATTAATTTATTCGAAAAGCAAAGGCGGACCACGCGCCGACTTGTGTTTGTCGTCATTGCAGCTGTCGGTAGGATTATTTATCGAAGTGATTAAAGATGGGTACATCTTTATTCACATACTAGCTGACCCGTGCCCGCTTCGCTGGGCGACAGTGATTTTTAAATGTGATTATTTTGAATAAGTATGGCTTAAATGAAGATGGGTATCCGCGGAATATACGCAAGTTGTCCTGCTGCTGGCCCCGTGAGGATAGTCATTAGTAGCCACGATTTTAATATCCCGCAACTTTTATATTGTAGTCTTATGAACGGACGATTTGAAAAATTCAAAAAGTGGTTCACTCCTTAATAGTCTTAATTGCTAATTATGATATGGATAGAAACAAAAACGATTATGATACCTAAAGTTTAATATTTAGATATATACCTCCTCGCAGACTTTCATATGCGCATTTATGAGGACATTCAATAAAGTATCATTATTTGTTTATGTACTCTCAATAGTTTTTGCAGCGCTCGCGAAAAAAAAAACATTTTTGGTAGTTTTTTACACCTTTACATCAAACTATCGCATTTTTTATAAGGAATCAATTACTTTTTCAAAAATAAAAGATAGCCTATATTACTCAGAGATACTGTAGCTTGGTAACAATGAAATTAAAATCGGTTTAATAGCTTTTGAGTTTATCTATTACAAACATGAAACATACAAACAAACAAAACACACAACAAAAAATCAAATCTTTAAAAATATAAATAGGATCACGACTTTCATCCCCAAGTACGGTAGAGATCCTTCCAGATCTCCAGACGCTTAGATCCTTCGAAGATGTCCAGTGGGGGTAGTCAGAGGAACGTATTGATTGGACGTACCTCTGACTACCCACACAAACATTCCATATGTGACAGGTTGCAAGCCCATCGCCGCTTATAAGAATACTAACTGGTTTCCTCACGATCTTTTCCTTCACCGTTTTAAGCACGTGTTTTTGATGGGCATATAAATTTTTCGAACAGAAAAATCCATTGATGCACGCCAGGATTCAAACCCACGACCTTCAGATTGAAAGTCGAGGTACCTCCCACTCAGCCAACACGGCTTTCCTCTTTTAATATACCAACTAAAATAACGCATAATGGTTCAGCAAGCGAACATAAATATAAATAATGTTCATGAACCGTGATAGCTAGATAGTTAAAATTTTCACAGATTATGTATTTCTGTTGCCGCTGTAACAAATACTAAAAACAGAATAAAATAAATATTTTAGTGGGGCTCCCATACAACAAACGTGTTTTTTGCCGTTTTTTAGATAATGGTACGGAACCCTTCGTGCGCGAGTCCGACTCGCACTTGGCCGGTTTTATTTTATTCCTTTTCTTTCGATTGTCGACAGCATGTTGACCAACTTTGCCTAAAGCAGTATATTAATATCTCTTTTAGATTACCCAAACCCAGACCGCTATAGTTCCACATCTGGTATTCCGATCTTCCAAAATTATAGTCTATAAGTTGCCTAGGACTAATAGCTATATAACAAAAAGACAGACAGACAGACAGACAGACAGACAATAATTTCAAAATGTTTTTTTTTTGGCTTGTGTTACTTGTATGAAGACCCCTAGGAGTATTTTTTTTCGTTTTTATTCAATGTACAGAATTGAACTCTTCTACAGCTTTATTATATGTTATATATATAGACACGCGCTTTTGTGTGCATGACTAATACTAAGACTACACACCCAAAAAGACGCCTTCGTGAGATAGAATAATAACTATAGATTAGATAATTACATTTAGAAATCTAAAGAGAAAACTGACGAAAATATATCGACTAATCAAAAAGTCAAGGACGAAATCGATATTCGTTTTTTACAAATGTATGTATGTAACTATGTAACTATGATGACCATCATCACCAAAACAAAAAAGGACTTAGCTACTCGCCCGATGTGAATGCAGCATTATTGATCGCAGCGAAGACAAACGGGTAGTAAGTAGGTACCTACAGGCTTCTACGACAGATTACTCCTAATCCCGATGTAAGTGTTCGTTTTGAGCTTCAACATCTTTTGTACTGGTAACTTTTGTAGAACTATAAATAAAACAAGTGCGAGTTGGACTCGCGCACGAAGGATTCCGTACCATTATCTATAAAAAACGGCAAAAAAACAAAAAAAAACGTCATTTTTTTTTGTTGACATAAGTAGGGAACCAAATAGTTCTAGTAAAAAAAACGGTCCTGTACCTTTTGAGTTTATTCGTTACAAATATACAAAAATACAAAAATGTTTCCTCAGATATAGATATACCTATATAGTATATAGTTAGGTACTTTTTGCAAACTTTCATTTAATATAATTATAAGAACCTACCTAAATCTACATTATTATAAAAAAATAATTTGTCGGACAAGTCGGACCACCAGTTAAAAATATAAACGCGTTCTGTAAATAATGCGGCCAAGTGCGAGTAACGCGTGCTAAAGGTTCTGTTTTATGAAGTAGAAAAAACATGGACAAGAGGTTGGTATGATCAGTTAGTTCCGTAATTGTTGACTAGATGGCGTATAAAGAAAAAAAAGGATAAAGGTTATAATTCTGTAATTATAGGCTAGATGGCGCTACGCTACTAGGCTATTTTCTGTTAACAAGTGGGTATCCACCTTTACAAAAAAATAATCCTACTTCATTTAATCGGACCGTTATGTGCGATACTCACACTTGGCCGTATTTATTTACACTGATGATTACCAAGGTATCCTTGTACTTCTGTACTTTGTACTTCTTGTACTTTGTAATTCTGCTATGGAGTATTAACAGACTAAAGCAAGGAAAGCTTGTGTTTTTCCTTTTTCAGGTAGTAAATATATCAATCCCTAAAAATAACAAAAAAACTGTATTATATACTTATAAACTTTTATCTATTTTGCTTCAACTATGTATTTTATTAAGTAAGGTACCTATTGTTGGATATGGCACGAGGTGTTATTTAACTTAAATATAATTATTTTGTGTTGGCCACCTAACTCTACTAAATGGCTAGGCCGATCTGGTTAAAATTTCGTATGTATATTTCAATCCTGGATGGTTTAAAAACACAATTGGATCCGGTAGGTGGCGCTGCTGTCGATATGTCACTAAATTTGATTTGATGTTCTCTTAATATATAGGCGGTAGGAAGTTCGCCAGATCAGCTAGTTTTACAATAGAATAAAGTCAGTTATGATTTCAAATAGTTTTATTATAGTGAATAGGTACTTCACGTAATAACTACACAATAAATTTGCACCTGTACATTGCAACGAGAAGTAAATACCTAATTTACACTTAAAATTATACCTAAAACATGTACAATATGTATAAAAATAATTGTATGCGTCAGAATCAAGAAAATGTACACATTCACATATCGTACGTCTTAGTTAAGTATTATACGAAAAATCAGTAAACTTTAAGCATAGGGAACATCCATAAAGTACGTCACACTTTAAAGGGGGGGCTCGTCGAAGTGTGACATTGTGTGACAAGGGGTGGAGGGATCCTAAGCTTCGTGACATTACATTTTTAAATTATTTAAATATAATTCATTTATTTAATCTCGTAAGGCCCACAATCTTTTATAAGGTACTGGGCCAATATTTTTATGTTGTAGGTACCTTATTAAGGACCACTGGATCGTAATGACAAGTGGACGAGAAAATGCGAGTTAATTACAAGGATAACTGCTGTTTTTAGATGTAATTTAATAATTCGTAGACGTAAAATTGCACATGTCGACGTCACACTAGGGCAGCGGTTCTTAAACTTTTTTGGTGGTGGAACCCTTTTGAAAAGCAAAATTTTTGACGGAACCCCCCCAATATAAAAGAAAAAGTTACGTGCATTCTTTAATTATTATTAAAGTTTAATAATAGGTAATCATATAACAATGTAAGTTTAATGAAACAAAAAAAATCTATTGGGATTTATGCAACTGTTCACAAACGCTTTGTGGAGCCACAGGGCTCCGCGGAGCACACTTTGAGTATGGCTGTACTAGGAGGAAGGACTCACAAATGTGACCAACTGTGACTAGGACTGGTGTGGGGTCGTAAAATCACGAAATTAGTGACGTACTTTATGGATTACTTCACGCGTAATGCCGCTAATCTGTCGTATAGTATATGCATAACTAAGCACCATACTCAGAACTTATCTAAAAAACATGCAGAAATATAGTGAGCTTCATGTTGTACTAAAACTATGTTTGCACATTAAGGCACAAGCTTTCAAGTAGTACACTTGATAATATTTATTAATACAGCGAGTGGGCCGATAATAAATTTGTACAAATTCGTAGTATATGAATTAATAACACAGTAAAAATGAGTGAATACACTTTGGTTTAGTGGGCGGAAGGAAATGTGCAGTAAGAAACAAGGGTAGCTAGTAGCTAACTACGTGCTTCTATCCTTGTTCTTATCTAACTAATCTAGGTATATAAATAATATTACGTCATTGATGGCGATTCTGTTGTGTCCACGCTAAACCTAAAATTCCTAAAAACGATCGCTTTTATTCTTTTACGTTTTAGTCTAAATCAGCGTAGCCTCAAAGTGACAGTTCTAAAACTTAAGTTTTAACATTTATTATTTTCCTACGTGATTTAAAATGTTAAACTAAATTTAATCAAGCTCAGTTGGTAGTAACTCTGCCTTCGGCGCTGTAGGTTGTGGGTTCGATTCCCACCCAGAGCAAATATTTGTGTGATGAACATAGATGTTTACTCTGTGTCTGGGTGTTAGTATGTATCATATGTATGTATTTACAAAAAAAAAAGTATATAAGTATTCTATCAGTTATCTGGTTCCCATAGTACAAGCTTTGCTTAGTTTGGGGCTAGATGGCGATGTGTAAAATGTCCACCAATATTTATTTATTTATTATTTATTTATTTATGTCTAAAATATTCTAAGACTGTAATGCTTATTTAGACTTTAACGTAAAGGAATAAAAGGGTTAGATATAAGACCATTTTTAGGAATTTAGGTTTAGCGTGGACACAACAGAATCGCCGCCATTGCCTGGGTGTTATAATGTACCTAATATAATCATCATAAGTGGGGATGTATTACAAAAGAATACATAAAAATTATATCAGTTAGGTTCCAATACCACGAGCTTTGCTATTACACCTTTTAATTCAGTAAATAATGAAGACTATGTTGACATTCAATTATAGATATTATTATCTAAATAGTATATAAAGCGAAACATTACCTACTGACTGACTGAAACACATCCAAATTGAAATGTATCTATACAATCCTAAAGAGGCGTGGTTTTCATTAAACTTGTATTTATAAAAGTATAAGTAGCATTTAAAAAATACTGAAGAAAGCCATCCCCAAAAAAAGATTGTATTGTATTGCCATAATTTAATTTTAAATAGATAATGTTATAAAAAAAGCAGTATATTAAAAACATATTACAAAAATTTCAGAATACTTTGTAAGACTCGATACTATCCAAATGGTAACAAAAGATGAGTATAATTAAATTAAATTAAAATTAATAAAGGTCATTAAACATTAACAACATTGTAGTATAAATAAAATTATTAAAATGTAACTGGTAAAGTAAATTGTGTTAATATTAAGTACAGTAGATTACATTAACTTAAAAAGTACCAAAATCGTACTGTTAATTTAATTAATATTGCTTTAAAATACTCAACAGCGTGGAATTTAAATAAACTATACTAAATTAATCAGACGACAACAACAAAAAAAATACTAATATAAATTATGTAATTTCTTTAAATGAGCAATATTGCTTGTCTGTCATTGTCAATCTTTCTTGTCAGAAATACTACGCAAATAATACTTACATTTATACTAACTATAATTATTAAATATGCAGTACATACGCATAACAATACTTTTAAAATATATCGTCATAGTGAAATTTTGCCTAAAATTGGTAAATTTTTATAAATTTATTGAATGTAATATATAAAGTGTATCAATTTTGGTGCGGATTTCTAAGACGCTTATAGTACTAATATTATAAATCCGAATGTTTGTGAGGATTTTTGGATGTTTGTGCCTCAATAACGACCAAACGAATGGATGAAACTTAGAATATACATAACCTATAACCTGGATTAGCAAATGGGCTGCCTTATATCCAGGTACGCGAGTAAAGACGCGGAGAGAAGCTAGTTATCCATAAAAGTGAAGGGTGTGAATGAAAAATAGAGTGAAATTAATTCTAAAATAATTTAGCCTCCTAATGCCTATTAATTTCAATTCATTTACGAAAATCTTGATAGTTATAGTTTTGGTATTTTATGTAAATCAACCACGCACGACAGGTTTTCGCGTCAGATTCCAATAAGATATGATAACAACTTTCTTAAAAATAATTTAGTACTATTATCAAAACGATTTAGATTATTTCTTTCTATTGTGTAGAGAATAGTCCAAAGTTGGTCTCATTTAAATTGTATTTACTTAGAACTAATAGATATTTTACAAAAACTAATATCATCTCTTGATTGGTCGCTGGATTTTTGTCGTTTTTATTTTTAATTATATTTTTTTTAATATAATTTATATACATATGTAATAGATTAGGTATTTCATCATATTTTATTTATAAAAATCTTTTAGTATAAATTTTATTATTTTATGTTAAAATAGTTTTAATTTCTTTGTTCCTAAGCCAACCACCACTTAGCTAGTCGGGAAGAAACGCATAATTATTGTAGTCCACTTTCTATATAGTTTATTTGTTGTAATAAAGTATTATTAATCAATTCTTAAATCATTAATATGGTTTAACAACCCTACTAAAACCTGTCGCCAAAACCTGGCAGTGTGGCCACTTATTGAGTATTGAGTTTACTAAGAAGTCAATGTTATAATAATATTATACAGGATGACTCTCGAAAACTGAAGGCACCTACCCCTAACAATATTACTACTGGAAACCATGTAACTTTATCCTTCATTTTAGAAAAATGCATATGAAATATAAAATAAATTCTCTCTTGTTTTTTTTTTAAACGAATAAAAAAGTAGGCCTGTGAAGTAGATATCGTCCAAATTTAGACCCATTAAAGTAAAATTAGATAATATTAATTTAATATAATAACCTTGAAACTAATATCGTTTCTTATCTTATCGATTGGTCGAAACGTTTTCGTCGGTTTTATTTTTAGTTTTTAAACGTATTTTCGCGAAAGATTCAGTTTTCACGAGTAGTCATAACCCTGTATAATAAAATAGTCGTAATTTGTTTTAATGTATAATAATAACTAATGTTTTGTAGAATCTCATTAAAATCACACAATATGAATGAGTGCAATCGTTTCCATAATTTGACTAACTTCGTCTAATAACGAATAATTTATATAAACGAAAAATAAAATAAAACGTATAAAGATTGATGATACGAAAAGTACAATATTATTTAGTGTTTATAGTGATTACATGGTTTAGGAATGTTGCAAAGCATAGCGACTCATTATTACGCACTAATCTAATAGCCAGTAGTCATTATTCAGTTATCAGTGCAAATAAAATTAAATATTAATACAATTAAATCGATGACAAAAAAAAAGATTGAAATATTAATAAAAAAATATTTAGCTCGATTAAAGAGGTCGTCCATTAATCACGTGATGTTTTTTAGCATATTTTTTATTGAGGAGCATAAGAACAAAAAGGGATAAACCAAGTTTTGCGAATTTTGAACCAAATATAAAAAACCCTGTAGTTTGTTGACTTATTTTTACGCATTATTTCAACACTTTAAACTCTTGTAACTCTTTGATGGATCACGGAATCTATGTCATCCAGCATAAGGAGAGAAAAAAAATGAAGATTGTCAATAGTGGATTTGTCCAATGCTTTTTTGTTTCTTAAGCTCCTTAATTCTATACTATTTTCCATAATCAGAGATATTTTTTGTAAACAAAGAATAAACTGTTGTGCAATCATTATTTAATGGTTTTAGAGAGCTTACTTTTGCATTGTCATTATAAACAAATATATACAAGTGCAATTATTTTACTACAACTGGCAACAAGTCAGTGTCAGTATATTTTGTGCAATCGAGATTTTTATTATGTTTCGCGTTTCGCTTACATTTTTGAATTCGAATGTATTTCTCTGGGTAATGGCTAATTATTAGTGATTTCTTTGAAGTTTTACGCGAGTGAAAGCGCGAGGCACAGCTATGAATACATTATCTGGGGGCACGGCAGTGCCCCCGCCAAGTCAAGCAATAAAGCGGCACGGCTGTACCATCCTTTTCTCGAAGCAGTTCAGGCCATTTTCGACCCCCTATAACTTCGTTGTGGATAAAACTAGAAGCCTGAATTTTCAGTAACCAAGCAGTCACTATATAAACACGGTATATTTCAAATTTCATTCAATTTGAACCAGTAGATTAAGAATTATAACTAGTCAAAGTTTCCTATTTTGTCACTCACTCACTCACTCACTCTCACTGACCGATCATCAAAAGTTTAAGGCACTTCTAGCAGACATACAGCCTTGGCCAAAAGTATTGAGCACCCTTAACTTTTTGCAACTGTACGGAAAGTATAGTAATAAACCAAATCAATTGTTTATGTATCCTTTTGTCGGCATCTGAATAGGCTTAAAACAATGATCCAAACCGCATCTGGCAATAAAACACCTGGGTGCAATAAAGTTTGTCATTTTAATGATTTTTGTAATTATTCATCAGTTCGCTACTGTAACTCTTCGTGGATACATCAAGTGATCTAGTGCGCTTTTGCTGCTTTGTTCGTTATAATCCAGTGATATCTTTGTAAGATGCCTAAAAAAAGTGAATTTTCATTAGAGCAACGTGTGCAGATACAGCTTCTGCATAGGCAAGGGAAATCCCAAGTAAAAATTTCAGAATTAGTGAAATGTTCGCGCCGATCAGTGCAATATGCTATTGAGCGATTCGCTGCTACCGGATCACATAATAATAGACCCAGAACTGGGCGCAAACGCATCACCACCGACCGTGAGGACCGTCAGTTGCTAAGAGAGTCTTTAAAAAATAGGAGAAAAACCTCTTTGGAGCTCGCTGCTGAGTTGTCAGCTGAAATTGATAAACCAATTTCTGGCCGAACTGCTCGCCGAAGACTTCTAGAAGCTGGCCTTAAAGGTTGTAAAGCTCGGAAGAAGCCATGGCTCTCGGAGGACAACAAGAAAGCGCGGTATGCATGGGCCTTCACCAACATTTCACTGCAGAAGATTGGTCCAATGTTGTGTGGTCAGATGAATCAAATTTTGAGGTGAGTTGATCCATTTAGTTATCTAACAATATTTAGTAAAATTATTAGAAATACTCGCCTCCATAATTTTTCATGTACTTTTTTCAAAACTCTTTTTTTTTCTTTATTACAGATTTTTGGTACCCCTGGTGTGACTTTTGTGCGTCGCCGGGTAGGTGAAGCATTTAAGCCAGATTGGGTGGTACCGACCATAAAGCACGGCGGCGGCAGCATAATGGTCTGGGTCTGCATGACGAGCTCTGGAGTTGGTGAATTGTTCGTATGCGAGGGTCGAATTAATTCTATAAAGTACATAAATGTACTAGAATCTGCGTTGCTATCGTCATTCACGAGTCTTTTTGGCGATACGAACATGGATGGCGTTAAATTCCAGCAGGACAACGCACCATGTCACAAATCAGCGCTCACAATGACATGGTTTCGGGAAAACGACATTGAGGTATTGAAGTGGCCAGCCCAGTCTCCGGACCTGAACCCAATTGAGCATTTATGGGGTTTATTAAAGCGCAGAGTCAGACGCTACCCCATCAGCAACAAAGAAGACCTCAAGCGTTACCTGCGCCTGGAATGGAGCGCAATTACAACCGAAGACTGTGAAAAACTTGTACGCTCAATTACAAAAAGAATTTCAGCTGTTATAAATGCAAAAGGTGGACCCACAAAATATTATTTTTTTATTTATAAATAGTTGTATAAATCTATATAAATCGTTTTTTTTACTTCTGTTTGATATTTCTTTAATAAAATTAAAATGTATGGGGTGCTCAATACTTTTCGCCAAGGCGGTAGAAGCTTCAAATTTGAAACACAATTAGTGTTTAGTGTAAAATCTTAAAAAAACCTGCCAAGTGCGAGTCGGACTCGCGCACGTCGAGTTCCGTACCATTATCTATAAATCACGTTTGTTGTATGGGAGCCCCACTTAAATATTTATTTTATTCTGTTTTTAGTATTTGTTGGTATAGCGGCAACAGAAATACATCATCTGTGAAAATTTCAACTGTCTAGCTATCATGGTTCATGAGATACAGCCCTGTGATAGACAGATGGACAGACAGACCGACAGACAGACAGACGGACAGACGGACAGACGGACAGACGGACAGACGGACAGACGAACGAACGGACAGTGGAGTATTAGTAACAGGGTTCTTTTTTTACTCTTTAGGTACGGAACCCTAAAAAGTAGGGCTATCTACAAAAATAAATGAGATGCCATCAAAAACATAATTTGTAAAAAAAGCCAAGTCTCGCAACGCAACTCAGTTCTTCTACCGTAAAAAGTTGTAAGATCCATGTAATACCAAGTCGGTTAATTTATTCAGTCCCTACTTTAAGGGTCCTTCTGTCTTATGTTATTACATAATTAGGTAGGTAGGTTTTTTACAAATTATGTTTTTGATGGCATTATATTATATGCCAACAGGTCGACTATTATTAGCAAGTGATTTTTTTTGAGAATCACTGTAATTACACTTTGACATTGACTTTTCTTGACATTAGTTTTTCAAAAAAGATCTTTGATTATGGAACGTGGTATAGAAAATAAAGGATCGTGATAAAAATGTCCAGACAAACATAAGGTTTGCAGTTTAAAATAAATACACGTGATATCTTACTTAACCCCCCTCTCTCGTATAAAGCAATCATTACCTACATTCTTAGGAACGTCCAAATTCCTGAAAAACGGCATTCATTTATATACCAAACTCAAATCGGAATGTTTTTACGTTGGTTGCTTAGTTCGTTAAATACTGTAAGTAATTAAGTAATTATTAATGTCGATTCTCTTGTGTCCACGCTAAACCTGAAATTCCTAAAAAACGATTCGCTTTTATTCATTAAACTTACTTCAAATTTAAAATTAGCCTAACCTAACCTAACTTAGGATAGTTTTAAGAAAATTTACGTTATCGTAAGAGATTTTAGAAACGTCAAGCTATATTTAATCAGCAATTTACATGGTGTTGACTAAGATGACACTTGGATTTGTCAAATATGCGGAATAAAATAGAGAAATGGCTAAAATATTCTAAGTTTTAAGACTGCCATTTTGATGTTACGCTAATTTAGACTTTAAAGTAAAAGGGATAAGAGCGATCGTTTTTAGGAAATTTATTTTTTTGCGTGGACACAACAGATTCGCCACCATTTTTATTATAAGATAAAGATTAAATGTCAAATAAACTACTAAAAAGTAAAAAGTAAAAAATAACTATTTTGTTAGGATATTAGTATTAGGGTTATATGTTTAATCGACACATAAAAAGTGAATATTTTCTTGTCCTTATGGATAATTAATTTCTAAATTGATAAAAGTCGAATCCTACTTATACTATAAATCCGAAAGTTTGTGCGGATGTTCATAATATGTTTGTACCTCAATAACGCCCAATCGACTGAACGGCTTCGGATGAAACTTGTAACATACACGGCTGTGTCCAAGAACAACATAATGCCGGAAACATACTTACATACGCCACTAGCTAATCGCTTTCATACATTTAGTATGGTTAGAGACATATTTGCATGACGTGTCGTGTCGCAACGCTATCTGTCGTGGCGCCGACTGCTCGCCACCGATTGCGCCAGAGCAGTGGTTATGACGCGACACGACACAACAGGCAAATGTGTTTCTATACCGGCGCGTGCCTCGTGGCGCGAACACCTAGCGGACATTTTTAATTTAATTTGCAGCAAAATGACCGACGACCCTATTGAACTTGTACGTCAACGAAAATTATTGTTTGCCCTCTAGAAGTTTCATTGCTAAGAGCAATTGAAGGTCTTCATCAAAATTACTATTCAAATCAGAAGAAAACATTATGTATGTTTGAATACTGCAAAGGTTCGTTATGTTCTGTTCAGAAAAAACGCCAGAGCACGACACGACACGACACGTTAGCGTGCACACTCACAGTCACGACAGTAAGCATCACGACACGCCACGACACGTAAATGTGTTTCCGCCTTAATAGGCTTTTCATCTAAGTACCACTAGCTAAGTCGCGGGCACAAGTTAGTATTTTAATAATTAGAGGTAATTGACTCAAAAATCATTATGCAGTAATAATTCGGTATGTTTTTTGTGATATTTCAATATTACATTTAAAATGACTCGATTAACTTAAGGTGCCTGTTAAATTTATGACAGCTCGCATTTTTTGTACTCGGTCGTATTCTGTGGCCGCACACTAAGAATAGTGCAAACGCACACATTGAAGCTACTTCACACTTCAATTACCAAGACTAAATAACTAGTCTTGATACTTGAAAATATTTGGTGCAATAGGTATGTCATATTTGTATAGGTAGGTATGTACTTAATAATTTTATAGGTTGCACTTGACAAAAAGAAAATAAATATAGAAAAAATTAATATATATTATAAGACAGGTTACAAATCGTAAAGTGCTACTACACAGTTACTAATATTTGACTGTGCAAAAAATATTTGTTAGGTACCTACTAATAAAATACATTATGACAAAACGGTAAGTATCGTTTTTTTACATCAAGCTCTTATTTAACTTGCAGTTTATGTACATATTTATGTATGTATGTTTGATAAGGTGGAATCTTGCAACTTAATTTTAAGCAGTTATCCCCAATCGATTGAGTTGAAATTTTGCATACATAATATGGTGACAGCGAGCTGATCTGATGATGGAGTCAGGAGCTGTTCAACGGAACTCTTCACTAAATAGTCGAATTGAGGCAAAACTTTGCATACCTATCAATCTCAATGACAATGTAAAATTATGGTACTAGAGAGCTGGTCTGATGATGGAGGTCGGATGTAGCCATCGGAACTCCTCAACTACACAACATAACCACGTCGCGTTTGGGCTCGTTATTTTTATCTTGACGAGAACTAGAGCACTAGAATTTACAAAAGCTTGATTTAAAAAATATATTTTTAATAAAAAAACTTATTGTCATCTTAAATCGATGACGGCACCGTCAACGTTTCGAGTACCACTCACAGAAAGTTTTGAAAGTGAAATACTGATAAAATATGTAGGTATGCTTTTGAATATTGTGTGCGAGCTATGATCTCGAAGATCCATAGACCGCGCGTAGCGAGGGTCAACAAGTTCTGGAATTAAACAGTTATTGTAAAACTTTACTAAATAACCCCCCATAATATTTTCTTTCCAGAAAAATCAAATATGAATTTGTAAAAAGAGATGACCAGTTCTTTTTAAAAATTCATATTTTCCATTGTATTTGTACTAAATGACATCACAAACCTGCAATACTTTTTAAAACCTATCCAAATACATGGAGAGTATGCGAGAAAAAAAAACATCTGAAAATATGTATTTATTTCTACCACATTGTCGGCGTGACTAATGTATATTCATGCCAAATTACAGCTTTCTAGAACTAAGAGTATCTGAGCTAAGCTGCGGACGAATGGACGAAAATGGCAAAACTATAAGGGTTTTTTGTAAACTAAGAAACACTAAAGAGCACTTTCAGTATTTAGAATTAAACAATTTTTCAGGACACTTTTTTTTTTTTTTTAATATTTAATTATTTGCATCATGTACTTAAACTTAAGTATATGCCATCAAAAACAACTTGTAAAAATAAAAATAAAAAGCCAATTCTCGCAACGCAACTCACTTTCTTTTTTTGTCTTTTTTTTGTTGGAACTATGCTCGTGTGTAGTAAACTTAACTTGTGAGATATTGTATAAGTAGCCTAAGATGACCAGAGATAATCTGTCGATGTCAGTCTCTCTTCCCTGTTCGCTTGTTACGGCTGGTCGTGTTCTATATCTCTACAATAAAGAATCCATATAATATCACCCAGATCGTGTATAATTTAACCAAAAACCCATCAGTTCTTCTATCGTAAAAAGTTGTGAGATTTCAATGTCTGTCTGTCTGTCCAAAAAATGGCCTGAACTGCTTCGAGAAAAGGATGGTACGACTGTGCCGCTTTTTTGCTTGACTTGGCGGGGGCACTACCGTGCCCCCAGATAAACCTTGCTTTGATAATAACAAATACCGACCTTTTTAGAAGGTTCAACATTTTTGATTCAATGCGTATCGTATCATTCGTCAGTCATTCTTCAGTCGTCAAAATTGATTAATGCTAGATTTGTTGCACACCAGCACTCGGAGTCTTTTTATAGTTTTGAGGATGTTTTTTAATTAAAAATAGCCTATTTATAAGCTAGAGGTATATTTACATCGACAGCAAATTTCAATTTCATCCGTTTAGTCGTTTAGGTCTGATTGAGGTACAAACATCCAAACATACTTAACATCCGCACAAACTTTTAGATTTATAATATTAAAGGTAGATAAATAATAATTATAAATTATATTCATAATCTGAAATTTATGTAATTTTTCTAAATCCAATTATAGATAAAGTATCATTTTTTTCCATCCATGTATAAAAAAACACGCTTGGTAATATAGGGTAGATCGGGTCAAAATGAATACAGGTAATGATCATGGTACCTTAGAACTTTCATTTCAAAACAGAAATGTATCAAATCAACATTTATATTTATTTAATAGGACTAATTAGGGACACTTCAAAAACCACAGCAAAAGACGTTGCCCAGAAAGTGTTATCACTAAAATGGAAATAGGCCGGGCACATCCAAAGATTACAAAATGAGAGGTGATCTAAAACAATTATGAATTGGGACCCAATACATAAAAAACGAAGAAGAGGAAGGCCTGCTATGCGATGGGATGATGACATCGTGAAAGTAGCAGGCAAAACATGGAGCAGAGCCGCTAGAGATCGGGAAAAATGGACAGAGCTGGAGGAGGCTTTTACCGCTGAAAGCGGTCCTTACACATAATTTTATATACCTATGCATAGATACATATTTAAGTTAATTTTATATTGTGCAAGGAAATAAAAGCTTTTATTATTTATTATTAATTAGGGACACAACCATGTTCACATTTTCCTGAAATTTAATATTTTTATTAAAATAACAATCAAATACGAAACATCGGCTTATTTCGATTTTGCTTCGACGTATGCAAAAAGGTAAAACCGTATACTATTATCATATTGTTTCGAAACCAAACTCGATGAAACGCATCTTCTACAAAAAAAAAACCATCCAACTCTTTCAACAAATCATGCATTGTACCTAACCTTCATCTGTGTGGCTTGCACTAAATTCTTCAAGGCAATATATTATACAAATGTTATCATTAGTTTTGCATGTCCAGTATTTTACCCCGGTATACCATTATGTAAGACCTCCTCTAAATTCGAAGAAAAATGTGACGTGGACGTGCTTCCCCGAGCGCGTCTGAGCGCTAACTGACGTGCCGACTTGAGGTGAATGTGAGTTTTGTATGGAAAAAATGTATGGAGAAGTTTTATTGCATTTTATATTTTTCATAAATGAGAAAGTAAATTATTTGAAAACAAGATAATGCCACGCGGTATAGAGAAATATAAAATCTACAATTTCGTATTATTTTCAAATAAAAATATGCTGTGGGTCTAAAGATATTGGTACCTAACCAGACCCCATTTTTCGACATTTTCAGCGGTTCTTGCGACGGTAAAAACGTATTTTTTTGAAAATATTGTATAGAACTGGCCAGTTTTTATTATCTACTATTAAAGATGAATATATTATCAGTAATTTTGTATCATTATATCCTCACAATTGTGATTCCTGGTTTTTAAATCGGTACCTGAAAATCATTGAAATACGTGTGTGGGTGTGAGCCGGGCCTTAATATTTAAAACTCATAAAATAGTCCCATTAATTTGTACAGTCCGTTTTGTATGACCTTCTTCCATAAAACCATGAAATTGCACACCCAACAATATTCAAACAGATTCAGTGTAGTAGTGGTTATAGGGTCAAAGACCCGCTTGTTGTGCCTACCCCGGTTTTGGGCATATTCAATTTTGGCAGTTAATAAAGTCTCGTTTGAAGTCTATAGTTAATACAATTCTTTATCTATAGTTCGTTTTGATTAGTGACATTTGTGGTGCGTTGTACCTCTAAATTGTTTTGACCACAACCAAGTATTTACCGTTTTGTCTATTTAAATATGAATAATTAATAAATATAAAAACAATTAATTTTGCCTATTACAAAACCTTTGTTTAACCTAAGAGATAGATAAATACTCTATTATATGTTGTTTAAATATTTAAAAATCGTTGTTTTAATATTTTTTTAAATATAAACCGTTTATTTGAAAATTAAAATGTTGTTTAAATGACCACAACCAGCGCTCTCACACTAGTTCTCTATCTCAAAAATGCGGGTTGATCTTAATTGTGTGTAGATTTGACATTGACATTGTCTGTGTTTGCGCAAGGTCGTAAGTATCAGTCACGCACACTAAAGAGCGTGGCTCAGATCATAAAGTCAAGTCAAAGTCAAAAAAGTGTGTATACAATTTAATTGAAATCACTTGGATCATTTAGAATCGTCATAAAATTTAATATAGTTCAATTTAATATAGTTTCATTTTAATTTTAAGCCTTTTTGCATAGTTTTAGTTTAATTAAGTATTTAAATTAGCAAATAGATAAGCTTTAGCATGTTATTCTCACAACAAGTACAGCTCACCCGCCTTAGATAGAACAATTCTATATTAAAAACTTGTGTACCATGGTACAACGGACATACCCCGAACTAATATTCACAGAACACGCAAACATTTAGCCCGCGTGTATGAACCCGCACTTCTCGTAGGGCCGTACTTATATACCAGCCTATTTTCCCCGATCAATATTTTCTTGGTGCGGAATTTAGGACCGGCATCGGGATCAGTTTCTACACTTGCTTAAATGGGGTTAGGGTAAACCTTACCCTATTAAAGTGGGGTCGGCACATATTTCTTACCTCACACAGCAGTATTCACACCTTTCATCTTTCACACAGTCCATCTTTCCTAGGCCTGTTTCTGTTAATCTAAAATGACAATGTCCACGTTATTTTACGTCATTTAATGGTGGATGCTTCTAGAAGCTTCTGCGTCTTTCCTGGTGATGTTGAACGCCTCAGTCTTGAGAAAGTCCACGGTTTTGTACGCAGAGTCTGCTTCTACTGCGGACAACGACTTGCCGTGCGCGATCTCGATTCTTCTGCGATGGGCTTCTGGCGCCTGGAAATAGTATAATAAAGATTTAAATAAAACAGGAAAGAGAGAAAGAGATATAATTAAGTCATATTCTCTCCCCCTCACTTCCTATGAGAGTTATCCTACTGATATTATAAATGCAAAAGTTTGTGAGGATGTTTAAATGTTTAGGCTCCAATCACGCCAACAAATATACGCGAACTAAATAAAGTGCACATTTAAAGCCGAGTACAACACACTGATTCAATGTGGATGCTGTGTGCAAACGCCCGCACACAATATATAACTGACGATATAAGGCCAGCGCTGGGTCTTATATAATGAGCAACCGAATGAAGATGGCAAGATGGCGCCTGCCTGCCGATGTACTGGAAACGCCAACTTAACGACGATAAACAAGTGAGCGCGGGGATGCGCGCGCGCATTTAAATGTGTAATATGACACACTTTTTAAAAATTAAAATAAAAGCAAAATATCGTTAAGTCCTTAGACTGTTTCATAATTGCATTAAATAAATAAATAGATTATCAGAGATTACCGGTGTTTGGTAACTCACCTTAGAAACAGGCTTAGAGGTGTGCAGGTCTAAGTCTAGATACTGAAGGGCGTCAGTTTTCATATCGTCGTGTATTTGCAGACCCGACTGTAAAATAAATACATTATCTTATCTGTACCTAATGAGAAAAATGTTAGGAATTAATGTGGATGGATGTATACTTAGAAATAAGCCAAAGAAAAGATGGATGGACTGTGTAAAAGATGATATATATAAATTACGCGTCACGTTGTTTGTCCGCGATGAACTCCTAAACTACTTAACCGATTTTAATCAAACTTTGCAGTTTTATCCAATTACATATAAAGATAGGATAGCTTACATCTCAATTTATAGTCGCAATATATTTGATTGTAAATTATTTGTTTATTATCTGACAGTCACAATTATCTGTCAGCTCCAAAAGATTCTTACAGATGGCGATATCTGTTGACACAGCAACGCGTGGCCGGGTCTGCTAGTTTATCTATATAAATATAAATATCAATTGCCGCATAATATATATAAGATCATTACTTGAGAATAGCTCTACCGATTTAAGTAGACTTTTAATAACCACTACAATTCTACAATAACATCTTTTTTTTATAAAATTTTGGCCCTGCAATCTTTTTGCTTGGTGATCATTTTAGGATGTTTTTTAGGGTTCCGTACCCAAACGGTAAAAACGGGACTATTACTAAGACTTCGCTGTCCGTCTGTCTGTCACAAGGGTGTATCTCTTGAACCGTGATAGTTAGACAGTTGTCATTTTCATAGATTATGTATTTCTGTTGTCAACAACAAATACTAAAAACAGAATAAAATAAATATTTAAGTGGTGCCGAGATACAACTACAGGTTTGTGAGTTTGTTTGTATGTGTGAGCCAATTTTGTGTTAAATCAGGCCTACACGACAAAACGGATTTAGATCAAATTTGCTGTAAGTAGATGTAGATATAATGTCCGAATAATACGCAAAACATCCCCAAAATAATAAAATAGCATAAGTATAAGTATAGATAGCACTGGTGTGCAAAAGTCGTCATAGCGACGTGCGTTACTCTATGCGATTATTGAAATTTGGACAGGGCAACGTCTGTCACGGGTCTGCTAGTGTAATTATATATTTTATATATTACCAATCCAATGAGGTGGTTTATGTGTCCTATGCTGTGGCTAGATCGCCTTGGCTTCAGAGCTCGATCCACCGCCGGCGGCAGGGAAGGCAGGTTGGAGTACTGCATCGACTGGAAACAATACACTTCATCAGCGCCTACCCCCATATGACTCACAGTAAGTTTTTAGGGTTCGGTACCCAAAGGTTAAATACGGGACCTTATTACTAAGAATCCGCTGTCCGTCTGTCTGTCACCAGGCTGTATCTCATGAACCGTGATAGCTAGACAATAGAAATTTTCACAGATGATGTATTTATGTTGCCGCTATAACAACATATACAAAAAAACAGAATAAAATGAATATTTAAGTGGGGCCTTGCCTATTGTGAGGATCACCGGACAGGTTTATATTTGTTAAAATTATATAGTATAGCATTTGTATTGTGTATTTACTTGTTACATAGTTATTTTAATTGTTGTATGTAGAAATAAACATATATAACATGTTTTTATAAGCTCGCTTTCTTGTATGTCTGTCCGGGTGGAATTTTGTAATTGATTTTAAACTAACTACACAATGAGCTAGATACTTGAAATTTGGACCATAGCTCAGAAACGGATGAGAATGCAATGTGAAGAAAGAAGAAAATGGATGATGGAGCCAAGATCAGCTTCTCACAAGGAAACTCCTTAACGGCTAAGAGCATGGACACCAAACTTTGTATACACATTCAATATTGACATGAAAAATTTATAAATCTGTATCTGTATCCTTCATAAGGATTAGAAAAATTATATTATACTTTTTAGTCCGTTATTAAAACATGGTACATTATTAATGTTTTTATATTATTTTTATATATTCAATGTTTATTATCCCTGGACCAAATTGGTGACGTTTTGAAAAAAAGGCCAAGTCCCCCTCTTGGAAACAGGCGTGATTGTATGTATCTATGTATATAAATTCGATTTAATCGATTTTTTTACATCTAGTTAGTTAGTTACATGTAAATTTAATAAAAGAACGGTAAAAACAATAGGGGTATTATACCAGATGTCCAGGCGAGTAATCCTCCTCGTCGTCGGTGTAGCGCGGCGTATGCGCATGATGGGAACGGCCAGGCGACGGCGGCGCGCCGTGCGACATACGGCGGGGGACACGCAGCCACGGCAGGGACTGAGGCTGTGACAAAAACAGATAGGTATTTTAATGACGGCCTTACAGCTCAGTTGGTAGTAACTCTGCTTTCAGCGCTGTAGATTGTTGGTTCGATCCCCACCCTAGGAAAATATTTGTGTGATGAACATAAATGTTTGTTCTGTGTCTGACTGTTATTTATTATGTATCATATATGTATGTGTAAATGTGTATTTACAAAAAAAAAGTATTTAAGTATTTTATCAGTTATCTAGTTCCAATAGTACAAGCTTTGTTTAGTTTGGTGCTAGATGGCGCTGCGTGATAATGTCCACCAATAATTATTTATTTATTTTATTTATCGTAGTCACAATCCCATTGTCTTGACATTTAAAATCCCATTGTCTTTTGACAGTAAAAAAATGGGAATTTGACAGTTGAAGCCGATAACGATTTCCAATGAGCTTACACAATAAAGTTACAGAACCAATTGTGAGCTGTGGAGTCATCTAATATCTAAAATTCTCGTGTCACAGTGTTTGTAACTAAACTCTTTCGAAACGGCTTGACCGATTTTTATAATTTTATTGTGTATATTCAGTAGGTCTAAGAATAGGTCGTAGGGATTTTTTTATACCCCTAAGTGATCAGGGTGGCGTAAAGTTCGGGAAAAACTGAAAGTCCTTTTGTATGTGGGATTATTGAAAGTTGACAGGACAACCTCTGTCGGAACAGAATGTATATACTTACAGATACATTTTCTTGTGTTTCTATTGGTTCTTGTATTTTTGGGCCTTGGTATATTTCTTTTTGTACTGCTTCTTTGCTCATAGCAAACGTTTTCGGAGGTCTCGGAGGAACTGGTGGTCCTAAAAATAATATGTATTCAAGTATAGTAGACATCCTCTCAAATCTCCATACGCTCAGATCCCTGAATATGTCTAAGTGTTAGTCAGAGGCTCGTCTAAACATAACCTTCGGCATATGCCCACATTTATGCATAAATAACTAGCTTATTATGAGTAAAGTCAAATGTTTGAATGTCTGTAATGGATAAACAATAAAAAAATATTAAACCAATTAAAATAATCATTATAGCTTAATTTTCAGCGATAAACATATGCCATATTTTACTTTTAAAAAATCAGAGATTACTATGAAAATTTCAATAATACCACAAAAAAATGCAATAATGTAACTTAAGGTATCAAAAATTGACCTATAATTAGTAACCTAATGACCTATAATTTTTATTAGTGTGCAAAGCCAGAGAAGACATGCAGATTTGCATATATTTGTTCCGGGTCTGAGAATTGTGGTACCATAGTACTTGTAGTTTCCACCACCAACGACCCACCCACGATGAATAATAGTACTCTTAGAACTTACCATCTTCACGGACACCATTTTTATTTGGACTTGTTGCTAACTTTGTGAATGACTTCCCAACAGGCCAGTCTCCTGAAAATACAAAACAATGTTCAAACAAGTTTTTAGGATCACCACTAATTTCAAAGCGATAAACATCTAGATATTTAATCTCTTGTATATCCTAATCCTAATAATACTATAAATGCAAGTTTGTGAATTTGATTGTATGTTTGTGCCTCAATCAGGCCTATACGACAATACGGATTAAGCTGTAATTTGCTGTAGATAAAATGTAGATGTCAATAATTGCATAGAGTAACGCACGTTGCTATGACGATTAATTTCAGATTTTTTGCACACCAGCGCCATCTATACAAAATCATAAAATCATCACTTTTGCGGTTTTTTTTTTCTTTTAAAGTAGGCTATGTTTTATTCGGGCATCATATCTACATCTTCAGCAAATTTCATCTTAATCCGTTTTTTCGTTTAGGCCTGATTCAGGCACAAACATACATACAAACTCACAAACTTTCACATTTATAATATTATTAGGATTATAGTAATAGTACTTACTAATGTTTGATTGACTAGCGTTCAGCGACTTGCATTCCTCATCGCTTAGATTAGACTCGTTCTCAGAGAAATCTGTATTATTCAGCCTTATGTGCGGTTGACTTGTATACATTTGGTGAGCTCTGTTGTCGGTTACTCTATCAAAAGGCATTCTGGTACTCCTTACTATGTTTTTTGGATCAAAGGTAAATGCCCTTTGCTCATCCTGTAAACAAAAACATTGCATTATGTAGTTAGAATTGTATTTGCAAGCGCAATGAGCATTCATATACAAGTATGATGGATATTAGAATTGTAAAGTTTAAACGTTGTTAGTTGTTTGTTTACGGAGGCATGTTAATTCAATTCTTTTTCTCTGGATGCTGTAACTGCTTGTCACTAGTTTGTAAACCTTATAAGAGATAGAGTATAAAAATATGGCTTTTAATAAAATAATATGGCCGGTATTTTAGAGAGAATCGACCATAGAATATTATGTATATTATTCAAGATGATGTAATCTAAAAAAACCGGCCAAGTTCGAGTCAGACTTGCTCGGGAAGGGTTCCGTACCATTATCAAAAAATCACATTTGTTGTATAGCCCCACTTAAATATTTATTTTATTCTGTTTTTAGTATTTGTTGTTATAGCGATAATAGAGATATATCATCTGTGTTAATTTCAACTGTCTAGCTATCACGTTTCATGAGATACAGCTTGGTGACAGACAGACGGACAGCGGAGTCTTAGTAATAGGGTCCCGTTTTTACCCTTTGGGTAATGAATCCTAAAAAAGAGCCTCTCAATCAATCGCTATCAAAACAAATCAGCAAAAGTGCAGTTAGTAACAATGGCACAAAAGGAGGAGGCTTCTACTGTCAACTTCCCATTGTGCAACTGTCAAAAGACAATGCAAATTTGACAATCAATTGGGCTACGGTATACGATCCGTATTTCTAAATAACACATCGTTTTCCTCGACTTGTTTGTTTTTTGACAGTTTGTTTCCAAACCTGCTGTTGCGTTATGACGCAACTATCTCCAGGTTGATCTTAGCATGCTATTCATATTTATGTACATGGTTCTCGTTGGTATTCTATGGTATTATAAATAATTAATGGTGTTTACCTGAGCTCTCACCCCCGTGATGCATTCAGAGATCGGTATGTATGGACCGGTGCCATCAGCACACTCGTATTGTTCGTTCATAGCTGACATGGCTGATAAACTGTTTTGATATGTTGAGGACAGGCTGTTCTGGTAACTTTCTGTAAAGAAATAAAATATAAATCATAACTCAAGGCGCTTAGATCCTTGAAGATGTCTAAAGGGGGTAGTCAGAAACACGTCCAAACATTATATTTGGCACAATACCCACATTTTGCAGTAGTTAGCATTCCATACGTGACAGTTTGCAAGCCCATTGCCGCTTATAAGAATACTATTACTATTATGCAGAGATTTGAAAATTACAATAAATAGTGGCCTAAAAGTGAGCCTTATAGATGCGCTGACTGTGTAAGATTCTAAGGTTTACCTTTTTTGTGATGAACAAAGATGTTATAGTAAGGTACTAGTTTCCACTCGCGGTTACAAACTACTTTCAGCTACCTAATTTATAATATTCTCTCTATTCCCATTGGCAATGTATTGTGTCGATTGACATTTTAAATTCCTAACATCTTTCCATTCAAAAGGTTTAATAGTTAGACATGATGCTATGGCGACATTTTTTGTAGATATTGATGTTAACTGTGACAAGGACAGGGAGGGGTCAAAAAAATCACGAAATTAGTATGACGTACTTTATGTATGACCCCTTACATGACCTTTTTTCCTTCTACTTTCCCATAGTCTAGTCACTATTATGCTACTTACCCAGTGCTTCAGAGGTTTCTTCCGTGGCCCGAAGACCACAAACCCGACAGATAGCATCCACCCATTTCTCCATCTCCGACTCGCAATCAGCTTCCAAATGGTATGTCCGTGACTGAGTCTGGATTGTAAAAACCGATCCACGCAGCTTTGGATCTAATGACCCTGTGCCACTCCGTTCCATATGAAGACCAGCATCCACCTTAAAAACATAATAAAGTTTTAAAAATAAAAATAATGTTTCGGCTGATCGAAAAGTCAATAGACAATATTTTTATAAGTTTTGTGAAGAAACTATTAGTCATATATTAGTATAATTTAAATGAGAGCAACTTGGGATCATTATCTACACAATATAATAAAAATCATCAAAATCGAATCACCAGGTAAAAAGATAAAATAAAAAAAAACCTTTTTTTATTTTGTAGCTTAAGTCGGACACGGTTAACACAACACTGGACAGCTAGTACATGTCGAAAAATAATGAAGGAAAATAAGAATATTACACTAATCCTACTAATATAGTAATATAAGAGGATGTTTGCATGTTTCTGCCTCAATCACGACAAAACGAACAAACGGTTTTTGAATGTAACTTAGAATATACGTATTATGTCCTGGAATAGAACATAAGATACTTTTTATCCAAGTATCACCGCGGGCGGAAACTAGTTTTAATAATAAATGCGAAAGTTTAGATTTTTATTTGTAACTTATTAACGTAGTAAAGAACCAATACAGGAAAAATTTATTTCATAAAATTTTAGAATACTTTGTATTCCGAAAAACGACTTTTAAAGGGTTGAAACGGGATGTCAAAATTAACTTTAAAAAAACCTTACAAACGAAGTCGCGAGGTTACACTAATACAACATAGCGTTGTTTTGTTACTGACTGACGGACAACGCATGAACCAAGCTCTCAGAAACCAATATTATAAATAGGAAAATTATTACCAAACAGGAAAGTCTGAGTTTTAATTTATTTATAGTTTACCAACTGAAATTATCACATGGTGCCTTGCTTAATTAAGGTAAAAATAATTTCCGATAAATTAAAGCGGCGATGAGTTTGCGACCTGTCACGTATGGAATGCTAACTGAAGCAAAATGTTGGCATGTGTGTATAGTTGTACGTGCCTCTGACACCTCCCTAAAGACATCTTCATGGTGACTAAAAGGATGTCTACTGTTCTCCATACAATAAAATGTTGAGATTACTTGGGTTTCTATAATAAGAAAAGTTGCTAAGACCAGTGTTTATTAGATCAGTCAGTCAGTAACTCAAGTGTCTTATATATTATTTAGGTATATTTATATACTAGCCGAACCGTGACAGACGTTGTCCTGTCAAATTTCAATAATCGAATAGAAAATACTGAATGTTTATAGTCTGTGATGTCAGATTTTTTGCACACCAGCGTCATCTATACAGAAATCATCCCTTTTGCGTTTTTTTTGGGATGTGTTTCATATTTTAAAGTAGTCTATAATATATAATCGGGCATTATATTTACATCTACAACAAATTTCAACTTGATCCTTTTTGTTGTAGAAGCCTGATTGAGGAACAAACATACATACAAACTCACAAAGTTTAGAATTTATAATATTATTAGGATAGGTAATAAAATCCTAAAAAGTTGAACAGGACATGTTTCTCTCTCTCAGTGCCAATTTTTCATTGCTCATATATAAGTTTACTGGTTAGTGGTTATTCAACTTATACCTGCTAAGTGGTTGTAGGTGAGGCTTATTACCAATGAATGAGACCATAATGTTCGAGTGCAAAAGTTATTTAGTTAGTGTAAGAAGCTCATTCGACGGAAATAACCCCCCTCCATACAACTTCCTAGCAGGAATAAGTTGAATTACCAGTAACTGTATATAAACTAATCAATTTCAAGAACATTCAAACTCAGGGTTGCGTAATTTGGTCTTATTTAAGATGAAGAAGTAATATAGGTATATTTTAACTAATTTTAGTTTCAGTGCCATACAACTCACTAATGTTTTTATTATTATGACGAGTAATAATAGTTTTTGATGAATGCAGAATCGTTTTTTCTCAATAAACGCAAATCTTACAGGTTTGTTTTGTATGGCAAATATAACTCAAGGATATAATCTAGATAAATTACAGACAGAAACACGATTGGTGAAACTATTTTCGATAGATTTTTTTTTCCAAAGTTGGCTCTTCAAAAACGCTAGTTTCGTTTTTAATCAAAACTATGAATAGCTTAACAGTTCATTTTTATATCATTTGTTAGATAATCATACTAGCTAAGTAAATTATACACAGTTTCTTTTTAAATTTGATGGTTTTCAAGATAATGCAGTTTTATCACTTTTTTCGTCTTATCCGGGTAGACTCAGCCCATACAAAACGTCAAAAGTTTCACTTATCACCTTAATGAATGATAAAAACATTCCTGGTATCAGATTATGCTCGTTAAAATTACCTATAAATTTATCAAAATCATTTTGAGATAAAAAGCCTTGATAAAAAGAGATAAAAAATATCTTGAAAAACTCGAAAGTTATCAAAAGAACCACTCCCAAGTCTTAATATTAAAGGCAATAGTAATGTGCCTCTGTCTAACTTAAGACATACATTTTCAAGGATCTGAGCACCTAGAGATCTGAAATGATATCTACCATACTTGAGGATTACAGTTGTGATCCTATTTTTTTTCTTAATGTCAAGGTGTGGTATAATTTTAACGGTGAAACCCCTAGAACTTAACTTGTCCGAGTTTTTTTCAAAAACACTTCGACCATTGCTGTACCTGTTTATAGATTGAGTTTTGGCTGTTTCTCTCCTACAAGGAATACACCCTCTAAATTGAATAATTATAAAACCAAGAATTGAGACTCTGCATTGTCTTTCAGACAGTGACTACATACTATCATAAATAGCTAAATTTAATGTTTAGTTGTTTGTACCGGATAAAATAAAAAAACTACTGGACCAATTATAAAAATTCTTTCATCTATCAAAAACTACATGATCATTTAATATTAACATAGTTTATATATCACAAATACTGCAATAATGTAACCATATGGTATAAAAAATTGCCTATAAACTTCATTAGTACACCCATATGTAGCTGGGGCCTGGGGCGGACTTCTAGAAATGTTGTACAATAATAAATTCAGCGTAAAGTTTGGGAAAAACCAAAGTGCTTTTTTCTGTGGGATTATTGAAATTTGACAGGACAATGTCTGTCGGGACAGCTAGTAAACTATACGTTGTAAGGTGCATTTTGTTGACACAGAGCAATAGAGCAATTATGTAATATGAAACCGTATTCAAATAGATTACTTATTTTAATCAATTAGTTGTTTTCATAGCAACACTTTTACTAAAGTCTGCGGTCACTGGTGGTCATATATAAGTCCAATAAAAGTATCAGTTATTGACTAACCATATAGTTATCAATATCACCACCAAGGTATCAATTTTATAATTAATTGTGTCTATCAGGTATACAAGCAATAATATTCTGCATCTAAATTATCCAATGTCAATAGCCAGGTTAAAAGGAAATGACATAAAGACTAAATGTAACTTTTAGTATTAGATTTTAAACAAAGAAGCGGACCCAACTCAAGTCAACTTCTAACATAAACAAACTTTGATTCTTAAAATAACTGTTTTATTATAAACCTACAGATTAATGGACAATAAGACAGCTGTTACTTACTTGTTCACATAAATCCAAGTTGATAGTGCCCTTGAGCCGTCTGCAGTTCCGGTCCGCGAAGTAGTCTAAGTAGTATTGTCCAGGGAGTTCGCCTGACTGGCGCAAGGCAAACCACCTCCTCCGCCATTTCTAGTAGCAAAGATAAAACCACGTTTGCACACAATTCGATAATACTATACCAGCAGCTACTAGTTACTTATATTTTTCTTTAGGAGGCCGCTAAAATTGACTTGCGTTCGGACTACAATATACATTCACAAATCATATCAACAAAGGTAATAAACTTCGAAAGTACAGTAGGTACTTACTGTTCGCCAGATACGCTTTGTTGGTGGCGATTTTGTAAGCCAACCCTCGAAAACAATATTCCTAGACATTATTTACTAATTTTAACACGATCTATCCACTTCAGTTCAGATGTGTCACATTTTACAACAAAAATGCACTTGTCCGAATGAATCCGACTTTTATCTCAATGATCGTGATCGCATCCAGACTAGACCTAGACTGGGAGTGGGTGAGTGGGACTGGGATAGATAGAATGATTAAAATGAGAATGATGGATGAACGATGAACGAACGTCAGAATGAACCAACCAAATAAACATAGGTAATAGAAGGCATGGAAGTTAAATTTCGTTGTTCTGTACATTTTTTTTTTTGAATAATCACATAGGAATAGGAACAAGCTATTTCAGGCAGCTTCAAATTTTTTCCCTACAAACATTGTACTGATAAAATAAATTACGAATTTTGGTAGAATGCATATCATTCATTAGTCAAAACTAAAAGCTGCGTTGCTATGACGACTAAATGTTTTTAGACTGTGATGTCAGATTTGTTGCACACCAACGCCATCTATACCAAAATCATAAATCATCCTTTTTACCTTTTTTATCAAATTCTTCCGACACAATGATACAATCCCGACTTAAATGATTGTTTTACTGACACGCAAGAAGAATCCTTTTTGCGTTTTTTCATCATTTAGGGGTTGTTTTTCGGATTATAAGTTCCCCTATTATTTATTCTGTTTTTTTATCAACGACATACTACAGCAAATTTCATCTTAATCCGTTTTGTCGTTTATTTTTGATTAGGGAACAAACATAGCAGCCTTATCACAAACTTTCGCATTTATAATATTATTAGGATCGTATGATACGATCCACAAAACAAAAATATCTGTGGCTCTACTCCACAGAGCACAGAAGAGATTTTGTTGTTTTCCGTGTGTGGTTCGCTGCCGTGAGCCGCTCCGTTATTTACTGTCACTCGCACGTCCAGTGCTGCCACCGATATATTTATACACACACCAACGTAAAGATTTTGGTGTCTGAAATTCGAGTGGGGGCAACACTGTTCGGAAATTCTGAGGTGGATATATTTATAGCGTTTTGAGCAGGACAATAATAGTGGATTCCACTATTATAATGTTGACGAGTGACTCGTAGGTAGGTAAGCATTAAACACAATAGGTACCTCCTACCTACCATGTTGGGACAGCATAGATCCCGGTAATGAAATAAATTGCCAGAATTTCAGGATTATCGAGTCTTCCTCTATCTTCGGACTTCTGATAACTTTATTATGTAGGCAACTAGCGACCCGCCCCGGCTTCGCACGGGTAGCATGTTATTATACATATAAACCTTCCTCCTGAATCACTCTATCTATTAAAAAAACCGCATCAAAATCCGTTGTGTAGTTTTAAAGATATAAGCAAACATACATACAGACATACAGACGCGGGAAGCGGAAAGCGACTTTGCTTTATACTATGTAGTGATAAAACTTCCTCCTGAATCACTCTATCTATTAAAAAAAACCGCATCAAAATCCGTTGTGTAGTTTTAAAGATATAAGCAAACATACATACAGACATACAGACTTTACAGACGCGGGAAGCGGAAAGCGACTTTGCTTTATACTATGTAGTGATATCCCGTGAAACTTCTTCTTGAACCTCTTCCAGCACTATCTATGACCACTAGGTAATGTTAGTGATTTTTTTTTCATATAACAGGTAGGTTACCCTTAGTTAATGTTTGTCCTGGTTGGGAATCGAACCCACTGACCACAGAAGGCAGAGCTAGAGCTAGAGCAACTGAGCTGTGACACCAGTAGCCCTATAAGATACCTAGGTATCTACATAGGTATATCTTAGCCCACCACCATACCATTTGTTACGTGGACAGGACACTCTTCACCGTTCCTAACTATAACTAGGTTCTCTTTATCAGTGAACAAAAATAATTAATCCGTTTACTAACTAAGAATAGAAGGAGTTCTTTTTGAGGTTTTGTTTGTGTCAAATAAAACCTCTTCATGTAGGTAAAAAGAATATAAATTGACTTGTTCTTCTTTTGTTCTTTTTCACTCATGTCAAAATTCCCAGTATGATAGCACTCGCAGAAAAACTAAAATAAAAATAGAAAAATCCCATCCCCGAGAGTAGCAAATAATGGCGAAGCAGGATGATGGCCTCTTCCTCCTCGAGGTACTTATTGACAAAATTGTTTTTGTGAAAAGTCCTTGTTTCTCCGACAAGGATTTCAGAACATGTGTGAATATTGAATGTCCTGCTGTAGAGCCCCTAGAGATTTGTGACGATGACCCAGGGGCATGCGTGGCCAAAAGCGGCGCACCTTTTGTAAAAACCTTCAACAATGGCAAGTCTTGTTTGTTCTCCCTGAAAGAAGCTGATATTGGGAAAGCCATGAGCAAGTTCCCCATCAAAGTGTCGGTTTACAAATCGCTCCCATGCGGGTGTTTGCCAACCAAAATAGTTATGGGAGAGGCAACAATAGATATGACCAAAGAATTTGTTCAAGCACGCAAAAAGTTTCTTGAAGATCCTAACAACGTAAGCTACCAAGCTCTGAAGGATTCCTTCCGAATCGTTGGAACTGATGGAGCGGAAACTGGAGAGATCGTTATGTTTTTGAGAATATCATGCTTCGGTAAACTGATTATTACAAGATTTCAAGGCGCTGGCAGTCCGCCGAGTCTAGGAGCTGGTGGTGGTAGTTCAGCTATTGTAGATCGGTCTTGTAACCCACAAAAAGCCTTTCAAACAAGTCAAGATCCATGTGTTTGTGGAGCAGCTAAAAGTGCTGCTGCTGGCGGCGCTGGCGGCCAATCTGGAGGAGGTGGATCCTGTCCTACAGGTACCAATCCGTTTTCATATTAAACAGGTTATATATCGAGATCCCAGAGGATGATAACTACAACTCGTACTTAATGATTTCACTTGAGAGCCTATTTTTTACATATAAATCGTATAACATCCACTAATTTACAGCTCGTGACCCTTACAATAGCATGCCTTGTGAAGATCCCGATGATCCTTGCTTCTGCTCTGGCCCTAAACCGGCGTCCAAGCAACAAATGGAGTGCAGAAATACAGACCAATACTGTCTCCATGTTCCCAAAGGTAGAGTTCCTTCAATTATTATAAGCACCAAAGAATCTAATTTTGCTACATTTTGGTATACATATTTAGTTATCGCCCAAATTAACTGATTGCATTACACAATATTAGTGTTTAAAATTTACAAAGATATCTAAGTTTACCTATTACCTAGTCTTGGACTCTTCCTGCTTGTGATCTAGATCAGACTGTTTACGACTATTATTTAAATAGTTTAACAGTTTCTTATGTATTTTGCAAACTGTAATTTCATTTATTTGAATTATACATATAGATACATTTCAATACATTTTTAGCCTTTGCCACCACATTACTGTAGGTAATTTGCATTCTGGACAAATTATATTTAAGCCTTTCTATGTGAAAGCACATAAATTTTATTGATGGCCAGGTCGCAGCAAACAATTCGAGGAGATAGGAACAAACTTGAGTGGTAATGAACTAAAGATCAAAGTGCCTGCCAACGCATCTATCATCAAGAAAATTAGCCAAACGCATTGTGCCATGCAATGCCCGTATACAAAAGGAACGGATGGCGGTCCTTGCGCACCACCTTGTGGAAAAAATCAAATCAGTTTAGCTTTGCCTAGTGAAGCTACGTGTTGTCGAGGGGCTCAGCCTGCTGGCACGCAGTTCACATGCACAACTGAAGGCTGCACTCAGGCTTCCAAGCATAGTCAACAAGTAGCGCTTGCTCGGGGTGACACAAAACAAAAAGAGCTTCCTAACATTGATGTTTTCGTTTTAAAAGTAGCCAAAACTGCAATGCAGGGTGACAGGAAATGTAAATTGGAACTTGAACTTGTTACTCCTAAAGGTCCCGATAAAAAACCTCCTATTCAAAAAGTAAACACAAAAATGCAATCCGATCCCGATTGTGAATGTTGTATTAGAAAAACTAAAAAACCTAAAGGCAAAAGGAGGCGTTAATATGAAAGATAATAAAAAATCTTCATACGTTACTAATTTGCTATGAATTGATCGTAGTCTACATATACCAACCGTAGAGAATAAAATTGCAGTCTGATTTGATTCCTGACATGATCACAAAATTGTGCAGATTGCTGCCCGACGGGAAACAAGGTGATATTCCAATTACCATCCGACTCTTGTGGCATGGGCCATAAGCAACGAGCGTATTTTAACTTCACATCTGACGGAGTGGGAGACGTAACACGAGACGAGCCTGGTCAACTGATGGCCATCACTGCTGAAGACTATCCTGGGGTAGTTTATGACTTCCCAGCCCAAGTGATCAAACTGCGAATAGGGAAGGTAGTTGAAATGCCAGGCCGAAAGTCCAAACTCGAATATCAGTTTGTTACACCAGCGATATCGCACGATCGTGTGATCCCTATTAGAGATACGCGTACTGCACAGTGCGTTCCCTGCTGCCCTGATTGTTGCCCATCCAAATTTGCTAGGCGTAAATAATATAGTTTTACGTTTATTCAATAACGTGCTTTTGTATCACATTGTTTATTAAATGTTTGTTTTGTCCAGAATACATTTTTCTTATTTTATCATCCCACGTAAGATCAAACTAGGCTAAGATATGAGTAGGTAGGAGTAGTTCATGACTGCTATTACCATCAAATGGCTTTAATGCCTTTTTTTAGTTTCTATTTGGTGCTGGGATACGGGCTTTTTTTTATCACTGTTGTAATGGCCGTGGTAAATACTTTTCTTCTAAATACCTAGTCTAAGTTATTTGGCCAAGTATAGTCTTAAAGTAAAGAGCGTCTTTAATGTAAATCTTATTTGCAGTCCACTTCGAGCCGAGTACAAAGACGAGCACTGTGTCATCTTTGTTTTATTTATTTTAAATTAAGGGAACTAGAATCTCTTTTTAATTTCTAAAAGAAAAAAAAACCTGTACTTCCCCCCCGACCAACAAAACTTGTAGGAGATGTAGGTTGCCTGTTTCTTTAACGCATCACAAAAAAACTAGGTCCTAAACCAGTTTTAATAGGGTCTTTTGATAATTAACTGACATTACCCTTGCCACACTATCAGAATAATTTCGCGTTTTTACGCGTTTTCGAATAATTTAACCATAATCTTGCTTAGGTTAGTGCAAACTTGTTTAACAATACATTTTAACGAGTAAATATCGTCATAGGTACATTGCCGAGTTTGCCGTTCTGCCAGTTACTGACTGAAGAGCAAAAAGAAGATATTGTAGCTACCTGGAATGAAGTAGAAAGCTGCCACGACGGTATCCTAAAGAGTGTTAATAGAAAAAATAAACTGTCAAACTCATGTTCACACGCCACTATTATAGTAAAAGAATGCTTGAACATTTTCATTGAGAACATTAAACTTCCAGTTATATCTCAAAGAACGGATTCTATTATAGATAGCCTCTCATCCACGTCCTTAAACAACATGAGATCGAAGAAACGTAGCGTTTCCTTTTCAGACACTGTAGATTGCATGTCGCATAGTCAGAGTTTGATCGACGACAGCTTATCAGGCTGCATGTTTGGAAAACAAGAAACTACAGTCTATATGACGTTATTCGATGATTTTGCACACCAACGCACTTCTTCTACACAAGCAACAGCATCAATCAACAAATGTTTACAAGTTGTATGTGATTGTGAAGATGAAGATATACAAAATGAACATTTTGGGATAAATACAAATTATTGTTCTACATCTACAATGTCCTCTGTGCCACATAGATATAATAGAAAGGACGTAGATGGAAAAATACACTATTCAGATGTGTATTTTTTTGGCAGAAAAAAAGAAGAACCAAAATCGGGGATGGGAAGTTCTGGTTCCAAAACAAAACTTCAAAGATCTGGGAACGTCACAGCTGCACCAGTTAAAAGTGAAAAAGGGAAATCTAGCGTGAGGGGTACAGCCTCCATTCAAGCTCAATCACAAAGTAATTCAGCAGCTGCCCAAACAAGAAAGGCTCGTGGAGCTTCAGCAGGAACTAGCACTGGAAAAGCAGTGTCAATCAAAGATGATAAACCTGATAGAGGAGCTTGCCCCGCTGCAGGAGGCACGAAAGGAGATATGGTCGCGACAGTTTCACATATTCGGATCGGACCCAAAGAACCATGTCCAGTGCATGGAAAAGATCCATGCCAAGGTCCAAAATGTATAGTGGCTTCATCAGGTGAAGAGCAGGCTCCTGTTAAAGTATCAACAGTTACAAATCCACGACGAGGAGTGTTCGAGTTAGTTATACGAAGAATGACTGGTGCCCCACTTGCTAAGAATGAACTAATGTTAGAATGGACGCCTCCGCCTGCGAGACCACCTCCATGCGGCGCACCTTGTCCCAGTCCATGTTCTCCTCCATGTCGTATACCAAAATGCAAAATGATAGTATGTCGACCATCATCTTGCAAGCCTAAATATTGCAAAAAAGCGTGCAAAAAGCCTTGCGGTCCGATGCCATGTCGTTCAGTACCATGCAAAATACCTTGTGGTTACATGCCATGCCGATCGGTGCCTTGCAAATTGCCTTGTGGTTCGATGCCATGCCGTTCAGTGCCATGTAAAAAGTGCTGTAAATCATCTTGTTGCGGAAAACCGTGTCGACCGTGTAAACCCTGTCCACCTCCACCAAAATGCAGGCCCTGTCCACCATCGCCATGCACATCTCCTTGCGCTCCTCCCTGCTGCAAATTCCCGTGCACTTCACCGTGCAGAAGTTCACCCTGTCTGCGACCATGTCCAGTCGGACGTAAGAAACCCCGCAAAGCTAGGAGCCAGCCTCGCATTAAATCGCACAAAAAACGTATATCTCCTTGCTGGAACCGATCGAAGACTTGCCCCGTTGTACGCTGTCGAAGTGTGCCTGGACCTTGCTTTATTTGCTGTGCTGCAACTTGCCTTCCTCGCAAATGCTGTTCCGTGGCTCCTTGCAAACCCCTCAAGTGTTGCAAAAGCAGCTGCTCATCCTGTTGCGGATAAAAATATAGAAACTCGATTAAATTAACCAATAAACGGTCACACAGTGTTATTGTGTTTGAACTTCCAATACATTTTATAGCTGGACATGGCAAGGACGGCTTTTTGCACCATTTTTTGTGAAAACAAAGGATTGCGTGTCTTATGGTACCTATACCTACCTACGCGTCGATTGGTGTGCAGTGGAACTTATGCTCCGTACGGAACCAAACTAGCAATCGGCGCCGGCGCGGCGCTCAGTGTGTGTGGTACTGTGGTACCTACCTTACCTACTAAATACCAATAGTGAACTTACTGCTATAGAACACAAAAACACAATGTAAATAAGCTTTGTTTAAAGTAGGATTCCACTAACACCATGACCCAATTCTTGGATCTAATCTTGCAACTACGTTTATTACATTTAGTCTAGTTCAATTCAGCTTACCGCACCCCGCACCACCACCGCACTGTTCTCCACCGACCGAACACCTATAATTTATGGATCAGGACAGGCACGTTCCTTAGTTATTACTCTTAATACTTATTATATAATGTAGATAGTTAGGCACATAGGTATGTTTAATAAACGGTAGGTACCTATAGAAATGGAACACGCAATCCTTCTCGAGTCTTTAAATATTTATATCTTGCCAATTCCTACTTACATGCTCCTGATTTTCATTACAGAATTGAGAAGACCAGCTATAATGAAAAGTGTAGACATATCTACCTACTCACGTGAAGTGTATTTACGTACAGTGACGACGAACTTGCCCATGGCGTCCTTGTGGCCATTAAAATTTTGCTTCTACGTTACTTGTGTAATGTTTTTTTTATATGTAAATCAACCTTGCACACAACCATTATACATTCGCCCATGCCTGCTCGGCACCCATCATGAAGGTAAGGTAGGCCTAAGGTAGGTTAGCATCTCGGCGCATGATAGGCTAGAGGCGGCTAGGTACCTACCTAGGTTGAATTGAAGCAGTGTAAAGATCTTTTTTTATCAAAGGTACGATTTAAATGTTTGCGTAACATTTTGTCACTGTTACTCCATTCTCGGCATTTCTCGGTGGCCTCGTGACTTGTGCAGGTGGTAAAGCACAAGGAAAATACCTGTAACTGCATTATCTATAACTACACCGCGTGATTAATAAATAATTAATTGGTGCAACAAGCTTACGCTTTTATTCGAACAAAAATTAGCAAGTTATGCTGCTAATTCGGTCTATGTGCGTTACGTACCTAGGATAGGATAGAATTTGAAATTTCTCTGATCTAAGAAAGGACGCCACCAGACGCCGTTTGCTGTACCGCCTTAACATGTTCCCGTTTTGCGTGATCCTAGCATTGCAGCCAAGGGCTGATAAAAAGGT
This sequence comes from Hydriomena furcata, assembly GCA_912999785.1. Lineage (NCBI taxonomy): Eukaryota > Metazoa > Arthropoda > Insecta > Lepidoptera > Geometridae > Hydriomena > Hydriomena furcata. The sequence continues at coordinate 13,000,579 of OU538821.1, forward strand.
CGAGAGACAATAGGTAGTAGTCGCTCAATTATTAATTGTCCCATAGACATTTCGTAATCACGATTTTTTTTGAAACATCAATAAATTCTCTAACTTTGACAATCACATCTCGACAGCAACCCGACAGCGTGACAGAACATTTTTAGAAATTCCAAGTCAATTCGATCAAAATATAGAAATTCCAGGTGAAAGTAATAGAGATGTCAGACAAAACCAAAAAAAATGCTAAAGGCACGCAGGTTCAGGGGAAACCAGGGAAGTCTGGTCAGAAATCTGGGCCTTGCCCATGGCAGTGTAACCTAGTTCCCACCAACGTACCTGGACCAGGACCTGCACAAAGTGTTTTACATCCCAGAAAAGATGTCTTCATTTTAAAGGTTTGTTGTAAATTAATCCTACCAATATTATAAATCCGAAAGTTTGTAAGAATGTTTGGATGCCTCAAACACGCTCAACCGAACTGAATTTGGATGAAAGTCATGGAGGATGCAGGAGGATGCTTTAAAATTAATAAATTGGCTTTCACTAGGGGAGCTTTGATAGGGTAGGAGTTGTGCTTGCTATTCTCACGATTCGTCCTAATACATACGATTTCAAAAACTCTTTCACCATTAGAATACTACATTATCTCTGAACTAGCAACCCGCCCCGGCTTCGCACGGGTTTAATACATATAAACCATCCTCCTGAATCACTCTATTAAAAAAAACCGCATCAAAATCCGTTGTGTAGTTTTAAAGATATAAGCATACATACAGACGCAGGAAGCGGGAAGCGACTTTGCTCTATACTATGTAGTGATAACATAGGCTATATTTATTACTGGAAAAAAATTAGGGATCCCTACTAAAACTTCAATAAAGTAATCCAAAGTGTAAAAAAAAACATAAAATCATTATTTCACCCTTGCGACAACGACACCGACACCGGGCCGGCATTACTAGTGCCTAATATTTTAACAGGTTGCCAAAGTTGGTGCTACAGGAGATCGTCGCTGCAAAATGGAGTTGGAGCTGGTGACTCCTAAAGGTCCGGAAAAAAAGGCGCCTTGCCGAATTGATACTAGGGAAACGCAATGTGAAGCTGAACCACCACCGTGTTGTTGCATGAAACCTAAAAAGAAGAGGAAATAGATATTTATCTACCACCAAACTACCCATGTAAATCGATAAGTTATAATAAAAAGAAACATTTTTACTTTGGTCTCAACGTAACAATGTACATAATGTCGAATGCAGTTACCGAAAATTACTGACCACGTAAAGGTCATACTAATAAATTGTATGTTTGTTTGAAGTTTGCTTGCATATTTTATCTTAAAATTAATCTAAGTTCCTTACTGTTTCGACATCAATATCGAAAATGAATATGAAATTATCGATAATTCACGCTCGTGTGGAATTGTGGAAAGTATCGAAATCATGGCCCATCATGATTCATGACCGATGGTGAAGAGGAGCCTCTACTTCTTTACTTCCGTTGAAATGACAACTAGCAACTCCTTTGTTGAAAGTTCTATTTTGGCAGATGTCTACCAACAAAGAAAATAAGAGATTCTAAACACTACATACCTACGCTCTCTGATATTTATGTGTCCGATACTGACAATGCAAATGATTTGAGTCGAAAACAATTTGAGATAGCAAAAAATATGCAAAATTGAATTTCATTTCACAATTTCTTCAATATTTTATCTAAATCAAAAGTAAATTTCTCTATTACAACAATGGGTAAAGCCGGCGACGGACACAAGAGTCGGAAGCCGTATGAAGAAATTGGAGCTATATTTAATGGCAATGAGGTAAGGTCTGATGATGCCTGCAGTGGAAAAGTGCCAACGAACGAGTGTAGTACCAACTTACCATTCACATTCACTAGATCTACCATATTATATATTCCTAAACTACGGCTTTGCTCTAGGTTCGACACTAGCTTCCTATGACTATTCACATAGGTAACTCGCTCAAGGCATGCAACTCGTAAAAATACTCAAAAAATATTCATCAACTGTCCTTACATCATGCAAAACGTAGTTACTGTACCTAGCATCATCTAAATTATGGAATGTAAATAAATAAATACTGGTGGACATTTTACACATCGCCATCCAGCCCCAAACTAAGCAAAGCTTGTACTATGGGAACTAGATAACTGATAGAATACTTTATACGTTTTTTTTTGTAAATACATACTTAAGTGGGTGATAGACGTACGAACTTATAGTACGCGGTTTTTAAGATCGCGAACTTGCTCGGCTCGACGTTAGTGACACACGTGAAGCTTACTCACTCTGTATTGCGATGTCGTCGACTGAAGAAGCTTTGTGTTATTTAGGAATAATATCGTATTACATTTTAAAAACTAAAAAAAAAGAAACGAAGTCGAAACAAAATAAATATAAAAAAATAAATAAATAAATAAATATTGGCGGACTTTGCACACAGCGCCATCTAGCCCCAAACTAAGCAAAGCTTGTACTATGGGAACCAGATAACTGATAGAATACTTATATACTTTTTTTTTTTTGTAAATACATACATATTATACATATTAACACCCAGACACAGAACAAACATCTATGTTCATCACACAAATGTTTGCCCTGGGTGGGGATCGAACCCACAACCTACAGCGCAGAAGGCAGAGTTACTACCAACTGAGCTGTGAGGCCTGAAAATGGCGGCTCGCGGCTCGCAATGCTGCCACACGTTCGAGCCATGACGAGCTACGAGCAAGATTTCAGACCGGTTGGATCGCCGACGATTTTGCGCGGCGGTTTTAAAGTACGCGTACTTACGGTGACACACAAGCGAAAAAGGTCGGCGAGCCATAAGTACGCGTACTTGCTCGTACGTCTATCACCCACTTTATGATACATACTACACACCCAGATACAGAACAAAGATCTATGTTCATCACACAAATATTTGCTCTGGATGGGGATCGAACCCACAACCTACAGCGCTGAAGATAGAGTTACTACCAACTGAGCTGTGAGGCTGAACTGAGGAGCTGACCTAACTACACTTGTTTTTTTTCAAAACTTCGTTGAACTACTTATAGATAGGTAGGTACTCACCGTCTATGCTTACCCAAAGTTCTTTAAAAGGTAAAAATAAGAGTTCCTAAGAGCACCTCAAAGCCGCCAAAGCTGACGGCATCACAGCTGAAATTGCAGCAGCAGTGCACGTGTGATGACGAGGGTTCCGTTTGCTCGGAGACGTGCGGCCTGTCCGGGGAAGACGATGGTGGGGCCAACCGACTCAATTTTCAGGTATTTCCAGTGGAGTATTAAAAAATACCGTATATAAAGAGCAAGTTAGGATGACCAATGGAAAACAAAGCCAAAGTAAAGATATTTATTTTAGTAAAATCACAAGGATCACTTTGAAACGTCTTAGGAGATAGGTGAAGCTACGCCTGTTCCTCGAGAATCGCGACCAAGCCTAGAAGAATCGGGCAACGAACACGGATTGGAGCCTATCGTTTTTTTTGTATGATCCTTTCCGTAAATGCTATGTAGAGCTCCAGTGTGGTGCCGATCGAACAAGGAAACAAATAAACGAAGACATGACGAAAATAGTAGGCAGGTACCAACGAAGTTCTTTTGAATATTGCACGACCTAGGTAGTTAGAAGGCCAATGGAATTTTGTACAGATACCAGACGACATTTGCGAGGCCCTCACTAATCGGACCCAGTTGAACTCCGAGGTGGTATACAGCAAGAAGGAAGCTCACGAGACGCTTTGCAACGTTTGCAACGTCACTCCGAAGGATGCCCCTAAAGGCGTCCAAGCGCAGAAGGTGCTGCACCCGGACAAAGACGTTTTTATCCTGAAGATTGGCAAGCAAACCGACGAGCCTAACCGTACCGGAAATATTGAAGTAAGATTATTCGACAGTGCAGGTAGGAAACTTTTACAATTCTCACGGGTTTTCAAGCTATTTTTTCTACCTACTGTAAAAGGGTCAAATTTATTTTTGTTTGTTTGGATAAATTAAATAACTACTGCCGCGACCATGGTTATTGTAACATAGCCAAAACGTCGGGAAAGTAAATTAAAGGTAATTACGTGATAAAGACTCGTGTCAAAATCTATAGTTATAAATGACTACCGGACCAATTTTACTAACTATATTTTATTTAAAAAAAAAATTAATCCTTATTAAATTTTAATAATGTAACCTACCGGTATCAAAGGTATCAAAACTTTGCTTATAATCAACATTAATACTACCGTGCGAAGCTGGGGCAGGTAACAGCTGGTTTTTATTCGTCATAAAGGGCATAACTCGAAGTTGGTCCCATAATCCCATATAATTTTGAAAAATTCTAACAGGTAGTAAAACAAGGGATGATTGTTGGTCACATTTTTTGATTGGACGAAACATTTTCGTGAGTTTTCTTTTGAGTTTTCTAAACGTAAACATTTCAGGTGGAACTTGTCACCCCTCGTGCTCCAGCTAAGGCGAAGCCGGCTACGCACTCATGCAAGCAGATCCAATGCGAGGAGGAAGACATACCGTGCTGCGTGCCGTGCCGGACCTGCCGTGGTGTTGTTCCCAAGAAGCGAAAGGCCAAGAAACCACGGTGTTGCTCATAGATCCAAGGATACAGTCAGTGCCCAGTATAATCAGTAAAAATTGCAAAATAAATTGTTCTCACTTCAAGTCTTTTTAATTTGTCTGTGAGTTTTCAGGGCACATTTTACGAGAGAGACAATTATTTATGTTTGCATTTTAGACTCGACTCGACCTAACTAGGTATTCTATCTGTGTACCTACCATTTTCTTATACCCCGTTTACACTCGCGTACGAGTGGCTAGACGAGGCGCGAGACTAGCCACGAGCCCTGAGTGACTGATAGTGAACAGACGCTAGCGGCTCGCCTGGCGCCTCGTCTCGCCACTCGCGGCGCTCGCGTCCGGAGCGGTTTTTGGGCACGAGTCAAAGGACCTCGCGGCAGACGCGAGCGCGGTGTTTACACTCGCGTTCAGCGACGAGACACGAGACGAGACACGAGGCGAGGTACGAGGCGCGAGTGTAAACGGGGTATCAAATTACGAGTAGGTAAGTACGAGTAGATAGGTTTATTACTCCTGCAGTTTATTACTCTTTTGTGATCATGTAACTTCTCTCTGTAAACGGGACGTCTGTTGCGTCAGTCAAGTAGGTAACTTAAACCCCGTATTCATTGTAATTCAAGTGTGGCCGAGTGGGAGGTACCTCGACTTCAATCTGAAGGTCGTGGGTTCGAATCACGACGTGCATCAATGGATTTTTCTGTTCGAAAAATTTAAGCGCATCAAAAACACGTGCTCAAAACGGTGAAGGAAAACATCGGAGAAATCCAGTTAGTATTCTTATAAGCTGCGATGCTTGCAACCTGTCACGTATGGAATGCTAACTACTGCAAAATGTGGGCATGTGCCAAATATAATCTTTGGACGTGCCTCTGGCTACACACACTAGGCAAAGGATATAAGCGTCTGGGGATCTGAGAGGATGTCTACCGTAATTGGGGATTACAGTCGTCGTTTCTTTTTTTTTCAAGTCAAAATCAGAATGTATGGAAGGTTCATAGCTATGGCTATGAAAATCGTAGATTTGGCTATGAAAATCATATATTTCGTAATTTTAAAACGAGGAATATATTTTTGCAGAATTGTTTTTTCTCAATTACTGCAAAACAAACACTTTTGTTTCATTATGACAAAGATAACTTATCTAGATAAATTATATACAGAAACACGATTGGTGAAACTTTTCTTAAGGCGATACTTGAAATTTTTGACTTTTTGTATGGGCTGAATTTACCCGGATAAGACGGAAAAAGTGATAAAACTGCAATATCTTGAAAACCATCAAATTTAAAAAGAAACCGTCTGTAATTTATTTAGCTAGTGTGATTAATGATCTAACGAATTATATAAAAATGAACTGTTTAATCATAGTTTTAATTAAAAACGAAACTAGTCTTTTTGAAGAGCCAACTTTGGAAAATAAATCTATCGAGAAAAGTTTCACCAATCGTGTTTCTGTCTGTAATTTATCTAGATTATATCCTTAAGTTATCTTTAAACAAAACTGTATGTTTTGCGGTTATTGAGAAAAAACGATTTTGCATTCTTCAAAAACATTTATTACTCTTCTTAAAAGATTTATTTTCCAAAGTTGGCTCTTCCAAAACACTATTTATTTACGTTTTTACTTAAAACTACTCGCTACGAAATACGTCGTACGACACTTTGCGCCGGTTATAAGCACACCAACACGGTAGTACCTATGTGAGTGTGTGTGACACGTCTGTGTGCGTCGGCCTAGTGTAGTTCACGCTTCACGGGTTCACTTTTGTCACGTGCCTTTGTTTTGCCGGTGATTCCTCAACTTGATTTTCTGTAAATATTCCTTTTACATAAAGAAAGACTATTTCCCAAAAACCACATCCGTTTTCCAAGTTTACCGGTTTTTTTAATTTACCGGTTTTCCAAATTTACCGGTTTTTCGAATTTACCATTTTTTATTAGTTTTTCAAAATTTAGTATTCCCAAATGAGGTAGGTACACCCGACAATGGCAGTTTTTAATAAGTGCATAAAGATACAATTATTAACAAGCAAACAATGAACTCACTCCATAGTAACACATGTTCACAGATTCGCATCCTTTGTTGTCATCATAAAATATTCCAATTTGCCGCCATCATTTGTTACTTTGCGCACCTTTTGGCGCAGCTTGGGGGTTGTAACCTTTCGCCCTTCGCCCTCGTGCTTGGTTTTAGGACACGGCGTTCATTATTCATCTTTTACGAGAGCAGAGTGTGTGATATTGTGCATCTAAATAAGTACTGGAAGAAAGGTCGGGAAGGGGTCCCAGCAACCCACACGTCATCATGATGTCAAAATATGTAAGAATATATTTTCTGTATTTCTTTAACGTTTTACCCTTGCAGTACCAATAAGATCTTATAAGATTCCCGTTAGAATAATCATAAAGTTGTTTCGTTTGGGTATGAACCAAACAGTATGCTAAAGGATAGTGACTCCGAATACAGCTAAATAACCGGACCCGTCGAGTGTTGACAGTCAAGTCAGTCAACAGATTTTTATTACCACCATTAATCAATAATTATTGCAACGTACAATATGCCCGGTACGCCTAATAATATTGGTAATAGTTGAGAGTAATTATTGTGTGCCTTGGTTCCTTTTAATAAAATAACACATTAAGCACTCTAGGTACAACGGATTAGCAAAAGTAACTCAAATAGTGTGTAACTATTTGCAATACAACGTGTTAGCGAAGTTAGATAGGTACATACAATATGAGATGAGGCTGCCATTTTAAAAGCTCCGTGTGGGCTACTATCTCTATACACAAATATAATAAAGCTGAAGTGTTTGTTTTTTAGAACGAAGTAAGCTCTTGTAAGACTAATCGGATATGAAAAATAGTTTTTGTATACGATAGGCCACATTCATGAGGATGGCTATATAGTATACATGTATTACGCTTAAGTTTTTGGTTACCTTTAAATATTGAAGTGAATCCTTGTTGAATACTCGTAGAGGATGGTCCGCGAATATTGTAGGCATAGGTACCTACGTAGAGATTAGTACTTAGGTAGGTACCTATTTACAGCAAAAAGTCAAGTAGGTTGCATTTAAAAAGTATAATTTGGTGAAGAACTTATGCATATCACAGTTGGGCACCGGAATAGGTACTAACAATATTTTAATTTTATAAAAAAATGGTAAATTTGTTTTTACCTTCTCTAATTTTCATTTGTAAATTTGATAATGGCAAATATTCTGAATCTAATAAAACGTTTAATCAAACAATCATGTGGGAATGGAAGCATGGACACAAATAATTAAATGATATTGATTATAAAATATCATTCAATTTATAGGTTCTCATAGGTCGTCCAATAAAGTTCGATGAAAAGTTTCTGTAAAAGCAATTTCTAATCTTCTAATCATAATAATAATATTATAAATGTGAAAGTTTGTGAGTTTGTATATAATGATTTACTGTAGATGTAGATATAATGCCCGAATAAAACATAGACTACTTTAAAATATGAAAAACATCCCCAAACTGATAAAAAACCCAAAAGGGATGAACTTGGTATAGATGGCGCTGGTGTGCAACAAATCTGACATCACAGACTAAAAACATTGACCCTCGTATTCAAGAACGACACTATGAGAACACGCACCCACAGTAGACGAAATCTTTTTTCATAAAAATCACTTTATGTGTTGTGCGACACTGCATAGTGTGACTAGAGGCACATTGCCGTGTGCCTTTAGCCAAAGTTGAGCTCTAAAGGCACACGGTAGCGTGCGCCATAGTGCCGCTCAACACATAAAGTGATGTTTATGAAAAAAGATTTCGTTCACTGTGGGTGCGTGTTCTCATAGTGTCACTCTTGAATACGAGGGTCATATTCCACTTGTGCGTTCGAACGAACGGCTAGCCGTGCTTATCACGCGACCTTGAGCGAGTGACGGAGGGCTGGCAAGGTCTACCATGCAGCCTGCTTCTGTCCCGCGTGCGTATTGCGTCTGTATCGCAAAAAACGCGCGTCGACGGCGCGTTTACGCTGTGTGCACAGGCACTTACACAATGAACGCTACCGTCAGATTACCTAAATAAGGCATTTACGGTCAACAAACTTTCACAAACATGGAGTCTGTTTTATTTTTAACCGACGAAACAAATAGGAGGAAGTTCTCAATCCTACGTCCTAGTATAAGTAAATTATCGTGTCTTAACTTTTCGATTTTTCGAAAATATATTTTTGATATCCGAGTTACACAACCAAGTTCCCCGTTGAAGTCGGTCTTTAGGGTTCCGTACCCAAAGGGTAATAACGGGACCCCTATTACTAAGACTTCGCTGTCCGTCTGTCCGTCCGTCTATCCGTTTGTCTGTCCGATCTGTCAAAACAGAATAAAATAAATATTTAAGTAAGTCCCATACAACAAACGTGTTTTTTTGCTGTTTTTTATAGATAATGGTACGGTACCATTCGTGCGCGAGTCCGAGTCGCAACGCCCCGGTTTATTTAGTTTTCAAAACTTAAAATTATTGTGTATCTCTACACACATACTACCCTGGACTAACCCCTACCTGCCTACATACAATTTAAAAGTATTTATTTTAACAAAACTATTATTTGTTACAGAAAACGGTTCCAATGGAAACAAGTTGGGTAAGTTAATAAATATCTACTACTTTATGAAGAGAAGATCTTTATAAGAATTTAGGAATGAGGCTACGCTAATTTAGACTTCGTAAAAGGAATAAGAGCGATCGTTTTTGGGGTTCCGTACCCAAATGGTAAAAACGGGACCCTATTACTAAGACTTTGCTTCCGTCTGTCTGTCACAGAGCTCCCATACAACAAACGTGATTTTGTTTTGCTGTTTTTTGAACGAAATCTTAGCTTTAGTTTGGACACAACAGAATCGCCACCGTTATATCTGCAACAAGTCTAACAAGCCTACCTACCTAACTGGCATTCTACTATGAGAGTGCTTACAAGTATAGAACATATTATCGTTTATTTACAGATTTGCAGTAAATGCAATACTGCGGTACGGAATTACATTATTCAGAATATAACAACAATGCAAGAATCCCTCCATGTTCTAAAAGTCGACACCGATCCAGTAATGATACATCTTCGAGAAACTGTTGGCATGGAGGAAGCCTCTCTCTCTGACATTCAAAACTGCAAGCACGATCGCTTTTTTAAAGAGTTTTGTTCTAAGTGGCGAACTCTAAACGAACGCATCTTCTTTGTTTCCAAACTCATAGGTATCAGATTGCTGGAAACTGACGGCTGTCTTGAAGAATGGGACAGATTAACGGCAGAAAACGATGAAGCTGTAATTGACGGAGAGCATAAGTTTCCAACGGTCGAAAAAATTCATGAATTTATACAAAAATATAAAGGCATACTTTACAATATAGGGCAGAGGGGAATCGATGACTTTAAAACAGACATGTCGTTGATGAAGATGGAACAAAACAGACTTATTGGAAACATTCCATATATCAAAAGGAATATATCTAATTTGCCTAAGGCTTCCCAAGAATGTATGTTGAAAATCATTAAGACACATTCTGATAGGTTTGAAGCCAAAAACATCATAACAAGGCCAGGCGAATTGACCATAACAATTCTTTACAATGAACTGAAAGTTGCATGTGAAAAGGCAAATATGAAAAAACAAATGGAACAAGATATACAAACCACGAGCCAAAAAGATGAACACGACAAACCAACAACAACCCAAGAAGATAAACAGTATAATATAATAATATTACCAACAGAAGAAACGAACCAAACAAAAAATGAAGAGAGGGCTATGTCACCGACTTTGGCGAAGTTTTTGGTAGATTTACAGGGTGAGCGACCTAAAATTCCTAATATAATAATACCAGGTGTCCGTAAAGCTCGTACCAAAGAGGCAATCATCTTGAGCGAAGAAAATGATTTGATTGTTGACGTGGCTTGCGTATTAAAGTTGTTTAAAGCTATGAACTCTGTGCCTAAACCGTTTGAAGTGAGACTGCCATCTCCGCCATTAGGCTACCCCTCTGGTTCATCTCGCGGCTGCTGCTCTCCCTTGCAGCCTCTTTCAATAGATGGGAAAGCAACAGCCGAAGAAATTAATGAATTTATTCGCATAATCGACCGAAAGAGAGCTGCCAAGCCTGACAGAAAGTATCAATTAGCAATCGAAAAACACAAGAAGATGGTACGCGAGAGATACGGCGACGCTGAAGCTACAGACCCTGAATCGGGTTCCGGTGAAGATTAATAATTCAAAACATGGACCTGTCCCCTGCAAAGTAATATTAATATAGTACCTATAATAGTCATAATAATAGTCATAATAGTTATTTATTGATAATCATAATTATAGGTCAAACATTATTGTTATACATAAGATATGATACTTAAGTAACATTTTTCAATATCACAGATAAATTAAATTACAATAATTTTACATTTGCATTAATACTTATTGTCAATGAATTCCTCATAACTGTAGAAGGTTCGCTCGATAAGCCAGCGTTTCAGTTTTCTTTTAAACTCAACCAAGTTGGCTGCCTCTGTGACGCTATCAGGAAGATTGTTGAATACAGATGGACCCATAATATGTGTCAGCTTTGATGATTTCGTAAGTGTTCGCGACAACGACTTGAGTTTATTCCTATTCCGAGTGTGGTGTGCGTGCAAGTCGCCGTGCCTTACATAAACCCCTAGGTTAGTTTTCACGTAGACGGCCACTTGGTAAATGACTATTCCGGGCAGCGTAAGAATACCCAAGCTCTTGAAGTACGGTCTTGCGCTTTCATCGCTCCGGATGCCCACGATTGCTCTTACGGCCCTTTTTTGCATTCTGAACGCGCGCTCCCAGTCGGCGGCGCGCGCCCATAGCTCGGCACCGTATTGCAGCAGCGAGTGCACCGTGGCGAAGTAACATGCGCGGACCACGTCGCCGGGGACCGCCCGCGCCACGCGGCCCAGCGCGTAGCAAGCACTGCCTAGCTTGCCACATAGCTTGTGGATATGACTTGCCCAAGTCAGCCCTCCGTCAATCTGGAAACCTAAAAATTCGGTGCATTTAACCTGATCTATAGTCCTGCCATCGATGATCACCGACATGGGACGCGCTGTACGACCGGATAGGCAAAAATGTAAATAGTGCGTCTTGCTCAGGTTAAGGGCAAGACCGTTCATTCTAAACCATTTTGCTAGTTGCGTTGCCGTGCTGTTTAGGTTTATTTCTAGCTGATCGACTGATGGCGCAGTGACCACGGCGGCTACGTCATCGGCGTACATTAGTACCTCGGCCTCCGTTATAGCTTCTGGTAGGTCGTTGAGCAGCATCGAGAATAGAATATTCGAGACAGAAGATCCCTGTGCCACGCCCATTTTTGTCTCAAGCGAATCCGAAATGGTGCCACTCCCCAGTACCACTTGAGTTCGACATCTCACAAGATCCGAAAGCAAGGCATGCGCTGGGCCGTGGATCCCGTAATGCCGCAGTTTCACCGCGAGAGTATCGTGGTCTGCAACGTCGAACGCCTTTGATAAGTCGCAGCACAGCACTGCGACGTGCTGTTTCTTCTCACGAGCGGCAACGATGAGGCCGACGACTTTCCGCGACAGCGATGTAGTCGATCGACCCTCACGGTATGCAATGCATACTGCCGATCAGAGAGGGCGCCTGTAGATGACAGGAAAGTCGTGAGTCGAGCACTCAGACCGTTTTCAAATATTTTTGCGACAGCGGGTATAATAGATACGGGTCGATAGCCATCTATGTCGCTTCGCTTTCCCTTACCTTTAAACAAGGGAGAGATTTTACTTATCTTTATAGATGCTGGATATGCGCCCTCCCTGATACAACGATTATACGCGTGGGCCAGGACTGGAGCGAGTACGTTTATAGCCGAACGAAGGAGCCTCATTGAAATGCCGTACACATCTCTAGACACCTTTGGAGGTATCCGGGTGGTCACAATCGAGTACACCTCTTGCGCAGTGAACGGCTGCAGTCTCAGCGAGCGGTCAGCGGACGCGCGTGCTGAGCGCAGTACATGACGCGCGCCAGCGACGTCGGCACACGGCGCGCCACACGCCTCCGCCGCACTTAGGAACCTCGCGTTCATCGCGTTCACCACGTCCTTTTTAGTCTTAAAACTAGACCCATCGGAACCCACAACCACGTCAGTAAAGTCAAGATGCAGGGTGTTATTCTTACCTCTTTCCTTATTGATTACACCCCACATTGATTTTGAGGTATTTTTACTAATTTTAATTAAGTCCGCATAATATTTACGCTTACTACTATTGAGTAGCATATCGTAATGCTTGTTCATATTCGTTAGCAACGTTTGGATCGATTCGTTACTCGATATTGATTTACTGATTTTAATAATGTCAAATAGTAATAATCTATAGTTTCTAATGTCCGCAGTGATCCAAGATGTCTCTTTTTGAGTATTATAAGTTTTCTTGATTGGAAAACATATGTCAAATTTATTTTTAATAATGTTATTTATTGATCGGATAATGTCAGATGAATAAATATTTCTAGTCAGTATTTCGTTCCAGTCGATGCTTTCAATGGAGGCTATGAAATTCGCTTTATTTGCATTACTAAACCTTCGTACAAAAGAACAGTTCGATGATGGCTGTTTTCTAGCGCGGATCACCTCGCATCTTATGCCGATGTGGTCACTCAAGTTGGTAATAACGGGCGTGGTACTTGCGGTGCCCGTCATTAGGTTGCTATATACGTGATCAAGGCTTGTAGAACTACTAGGTCGAGTTACGAAATCAACTAGATTCGACATATTATGGGCCGAAAGTAGATCTGTCAGTCTTTTTACATCGCTGTTTATACCTCCCGTGCAGTTTATGTTAAAGTCACCGGCAATTATGCATTGTAGTCCAAGTGCACTAATCTTATCGAGCAAGATCTCAAACTTCTCAAGGAATTCATTGACTGTGATCAAATTAGTCCTATAAATACATACTATAGTTAAACTAAAGTCTACTAAATCTATTGCTGATATTTCGCAAAATCTTTCCACCGATAAGGATGTCAGATCAATATTTTCTACACATTTTATTGAGTTTTTTACGTATAAACATGACCCACCACGATCTATTTGAGTTCTACAATAATATGACGCTAACTTGTAGCCGTTAATTTCAATGCATCTTAAGTTTGGTTCTGATAACCAATGCTCAGTTATCGCAAGGATATCACACTCAAACACACTTTTTAGTAACACTTCTAACCTTGGCATCTTACTATCTAACGGTGCAATATTTTGATGGCACACCACAATAGTGTCCCATCCGTTATCCTGAAATAAAGGTGCATTTGTTCGAAATTCACTGTTGTACTTTGAGACCGGCCAGTCGGTCTGCGTCGGTGACGGCACTGAGGTCGGTTGTGGCGAGTGATCCCCGCTCGGAGCGGGGGCTCCTCCGAAACCAGTCCGACAGTTTGACGCCTTGTGGCCATGCGTTTGGTGTGCATAGTATATTGTACAGAGACTCCGGGAATCCAATAACAAACGCAGCGTGTTGGTCAGTTCGCAAGTCTCGTTTTTCGACAAGGTATCTGTCGCACACTGCTATCTTATTTATGTGCCTACGTATGTTTTCTATAGTCGTTTCTGGCTTAAAAGACCAAGCTTGCATGTACATAATTCACTCAGCTGTTTGGAGCTCGTTATAATCTTTTCCTGAGCCGGTTAAGACTCGGCGCTGTTTAGTCGGCTGACGTTTTTTTCCTACTAACTGCCAATTATTCTTATCGGAGTCAGTATGGTCTGTCCGAAGATTGTCTGTGGGAGTCGTGGTCACCCTACTCGCCGAGCCGCTAGATGCGCTTGCGATGGCGGGGGTACGTTTTGTCGCGATGCATTCTTTGACTCCGTCACACTTAGGCGAAGCGGTGCCAGTCGATTGTCTCACCTTTTCTTTTGGGGCGATCAGTTTCTTCACAGCCGCTGCAGCGCTTGAGTTCGATGCGATGTTAGCGGCGGCAACTAGCCGCGCTTGCCGGATCGGGCGCTGGACTGCTGGTTGGTCCGGAGCACGGACAGCTGATGTAGTTATCTGCTTACCCTCTACTTGAGATCGTAGTTTATTAATTGCCTCGACTTGCATATCAATTATCGCACTTTGATCCGTCACTTTCCCTTCCAGGGACGTAATTTTATCCGTGAGTGCGTAGATAACCGTCTGAAGCTCACGGACAGCAGCTTCCACAGCTTTTAACGTCATTTTAAGTATTTAAATTATAAAAAATACGGGACGACCTCTATGCATGGAGGTAGGCACTCATCCTACTACTATCCTACCTACTACTTGTATCTACTTGTATCTTGTACTTGTATCTTGTATCTCCTATCCTACTACTTGTAGTGCAAAAGTGACAACGTCATATACGAGTTCGTATAGCGTTGTTAGTTTCACTCCGTGAGTAAAGCCGCAATAATATTGTTATGTCGGGACGTGTCGTGACGCGCCATAAGTATAGGTAATATCCATACATTTTGTATGATTATAATCATATTACTAAAGCGTAGCGTCCCGACACACTGCGCTTTAGTTATAATAATTCCCATCATACTAAATGTATAGCAGTGTTGGCCGAGTGGGAGGTACCTCGACTTTCAATCTGAAGGTCGAGGGTTCGAATCCCGGCGTGCATCAATGGATTTTTCTGTTCGAAAAATTTATATGCGCATCAAAAACACGTGCCCAAAATGGCGAAGGAAAACATCGTGAGGAAACCAGTTAGTATTCTTATAAGCGGCGATGGGCTTGCAACCTCTCACGTCTGGAATGCTAACTACTGCAATATGTGGGCATGTGCCAAATATAATGTTTGGACGTGCCTCTGACTACCCCCACTAGACATCTTCAAAGGATCGAAGCGTCTGGAGATCTGAGAGGATGTCTACCGTATTTGGGGATTACAGTCGTGATCCAATTTTTTTTTTTTTATTTAATGTATGGATACTATATTCGATATACTTATGGCGCGTCACGACAAGCCCCGACATAACAATATAATTGCGGCTTAATACTGTTTTATTATTACTTTAAGATCTTGTGCTAAGGCCCCTGTACCTACGTACATAGGTACTACTACTAATCCAGCTTATTTTAACCTGATCGGACTACCCAAAACGTAACAAAAGACTTTGTGGATTTTAAGATTCGGAGCCAAACTAAAGTCAGCGGTGAACCTGTGCCCGCATTGATAAAATAACAGAAACCCATAAATTTGTGCCAATTTTCAAAGAAACTATAGATCAGGTTAATAGGTTTCGTCAGTTAAATTTCCGCTCAGTGACCGGCCTAAATCTAAGTTAATACTGTCTAACTTGTAATTTAGTTCTAAATAAATCGCCAAAAGTGGATTTTACACACTCTGCTGATTACTTATAATCACTTATATCCAGTGGCGGATTTACCACCAGGCTGAGTAGGCTGGAGCCTAGGTCGGCAGATTTTAGGGGCGGCAAATTTGGGTAAATTTTTTCAAACATCTTATTCATTTTAGCCTTTATTGTCCCACTGCAGGACAGATGCCTCCCTCCTTCTACACATCTCGATCACTAGCTAAATTTGGCCAATCACTTGATTTTGCCAAGGGGGGATTTTGCCTTGATTCGGGGGGGGAGGGGGGTGTAATAGCCTACTGACGGGAAGTGTGTAAATCCGCCACTGCTTATATCTAATTAGTTGTAAGTTTTGTGTAACTTAGAAATAAGAAATGTATTAACTAAGTATTATTCCTTAGAATTGTAGGGTTTTGAGCTAAAGAACCGCATTTCACAGATGTTTACACATCGACGTAATGGTTACGGTTCTTTGCGTTTATTAATGTTTTTCAAAAAGGCATTTTTTTATATCAAAAAGCACATTGTTTTGGAATGTATGGCTGTGTACTAAAAATGAAGTGAAGACTTGGTAAGTTGGGAAATTTTGGTGCGAAGATGTATAGAAAAGGCTAAAAAAGTGTGGAATGATAAGGGTTTGCGGGTTTTTAAGTATTATTTTAAGCGACTTCAAAAAAAGAATGTTCTCAATTTGGTTGTATTTTTTATGTTGTTATCTCAGAACTCCGGCATTAATTAACCGATTTAGAAAATTCTGTTTTTGGTCCCATTTAAATTTGAGGGAAAAGCCACCTCTAAGGGTGAAAAAATAGGGGACGTAATTTTGTATTGGACTTATAATTGAGTAATGTATTGAGGATTAAAATAAATAGACTAACAAAAATGCAGTTGGATTTGTTTTTAGTTTTTTACTGTAATAATATAAAAAAAACTTCTTTTAAATTTTTGTCTTACAAAATCTTCTATTCATTGTAATAAACTATTATACATGTATACCTACTCATTAGTACTAAGAGACTTGTTAATATAAGATGTTCGTTACATAATTATCGTTTAATTCTAGGTCATTAGATAAGGTTTATAGTAAAAAAACAAAAAAATAAAATAAACAAAAAACATACAAAAAAAGTATTTGTGACTAAGTTGACCAACACAGCATGGGACTCTAACACCCGTATTCATGAACGACACTAAGAGAACGCACGAGAACGTACTCATAGTGCCGTTCATGCATACGAGTGTTAGATCAATAAAACTCTAAATGTTATCTGCTGAACAGTTGTACTTTTCAAATAGTAACGTAATATTTATTGTAAGGTATCTACGAGTATAAAAGTAAATATCACACCTAATAAGTAATCAATGTTTCAACCTCTATAGTGTTGGTAAACTTTACACATAAGTTTTTACAGCTTTGTATAAAATTAGAGAAATAACGGAAAAATCTGTTAGCCCATAAGCAAACACGATAATTACAAGAACAAAAAAGTACCATTATCCATACTAACTTCCACGGTGTTTTCGGAGGTTTTCGCCGTGAATGTGACTATTTTAACATTTTTTATTGCTACTTTTAATAATAACGTTACCAACTGTTTTACAACAATATAATATTATAATGTGTATTGCTACTTTTAACAATAACATCACCAACTATTGTACTTTATAAGAATAATAATTAATTGCTCGTATAATTCTTTAAATCAAACAATGGTGTCGATTCTGTTGGCACCAAGCTAAGCCTAAAATTTCCTAAAATTAAATTAAAACAATTTCGCTCTTATTCCTTTACGTTAAAGTCTAAATTAGAGTAACCTATAAATGGACGAATTCTTAAATTTAGAATATTTTTAAAATTACGTTTTTTTTTCGTATATTTCGGTAGTGCTTAAAAAAATAAGAAAGTCAAAATTTCACTTTAGTCAGCACCTTTTTATATGCTGACTAAATTTACGTAAAAACCCATTAAATAACCTAATTACTAGGCTACGTTTTAAATCTGTCATCCTGAGGTTACGCGAATTGAGACTTTAACGTAATAGGAATAAGAGGATCGTGTTAAAACACGATCCTCTTATTGTCAAATTGTAAAATGGACACAACATAATCGCCACCTACTCTTAATTTAGATTTTAACGAAATTGTTTTAATTTTATTTTAGGAAATTTTTAGGCTTAGCTCGGTGCCAACAGAATCGACACCAATGTAAATTATGTGATGAGTATGGATGGTATAACAACATAACCACGGTGAAATGGTTGTAATGGTTAATCGTGAATGTTTCAAATTTTAGTTTTTATGTAAGTGATAAAACCGCATTATCTTGAAAACTATTAAACTTAAAAAGAAACTGTCTTTATGTAGCCAGTATGATTATCTGACGAATTATAAAAAAATAACTGGTAAGCTATTCATAATTTTGAGTAAAATCGAAATTATGTGTTTTAGAAGGGCCAACTTTGGAAAATAAATCTATCCAGAAAACTTTCATTAATCGTGTTTCTGTCTACAATTTATCTTGATTAAATGCTTAAGATTATATTTGTCATAAAAAACCAAACTGTATCATATCATCAATTTTTTTTATTATTCATCTTAACTATTATGAACTATTTTACCATATCACTGTGAAACTATTGTGAAACGATCCATTGACTATTTCAAGATTATTTTTTTTGCGACTTGTAATAATAACGTATATAATGGGTAAATGTTTTATCCCTTAACTATTTCAACAATTTCGGCTTCATTTTCAGCTTCATTACATAATAAACTTACCTCCAAAAATATTTGTCTTTTATATAAGTACCTACACCTTCTGATAAACCACGAATTTAGGTATGAACAGTTAGTAGCAGCAGTTATGGAGTTAGTATCATTATGCGTCGACGCGTTTTTGTAGCGATACAGACGCAATACGCACGCGATCTAGACCCAAGGTCTACAGGCTGCGTCTAACTTGCGTGCGTATTGCGTCTGTATCGCTGAAAACGTGCGTCGACGGCGCGTTTAAAAAAAACGTGAAAAGCGCGTTGTGCAGAGGCAAGGTGATACCTCAGATTTAGGTATGTAGGTAGGTTTTTAGTATTCCGTACCCAAAGGGTATAAACGGGATCCTATTATTAAGACTTCGCTGTTCGTCTGTCTATCTGTCGGTCTGTCACAAGGCTGTATCTCATGAACCGTGATAGCTAGACAGTTGAAATTATCACAGATGATTTATTTCTGTTGCCGCTTACTAAAAATAGAATTAAATATATATTTAAGTAGGGAACAATACAACAAACGTGATTTTTTGCCATTTTTTATTAGATTACGAACAGAATCCTTCGTGCGCGAGTCCGTTTCGCATTTGGCCGTTTTTTTAGTTTATCTATTACAAACAAAGATACAAATTTTACTTTTTAGAACAGTAGTGTAAATGTACCAAAGTACAGTACCTGAGTAAGTAAGCTCTGCGTCACCGTCTGGGGATAAGGAGTGCTGAGCCCCTTAGGCACCAGCAGCATGCTAAGCAACGAGCACGGGCCGCACTCAGTCGTCTCCATCGCCGCCGCAACCATCTGTGCGAGGAGGATGACCGTCGTTGTCGGGCATGTCAGCCATGTCGGTTGACGTCAGGCAGGCGGTTGTAAAACACCCCGAGCCATATCCATTGGTAACATCTAGATGTTGTGCTGACCCTATGTAGTCGATGACACTAACAGACCCGCAACAGACGTCCTGTCAAAGTCATTAACGTCATTCATACTATATCATTTCAAACGTCATTTATGTGTCAGCACAGGATTTCATCGTATAAGCTATAGTGTTTATTCCCTTGTAAACCAACTGCAATAAATAAACTTTAAGGCGAGTAATAAATGTTTTTGATGAATGCAGAATCGTTTTTTCTCAATAACTGCAAAACATACAGTTTTGTTTTTCATGACAAAGATAATTTAAGGATATAATCTAGATAAATTACAGACGGAAACACGATTGGTGAAACTTTTCACGATAGATTTATTTTCCAAAGTTGGCTCTTCAAAAATCCTAGTTTCGTTTTTAAATCAAAACTATGAATAGCTAAACTGTTCATTTTTATATAATTCGTTAGATAATCATACTAGCTAAGTAAATTTCAGACGGTTTCTTTTTAAATTTGATGGTTTTTAAGATAATGCAGTTTTATCACATTTTCCGTCTTATCCTGGTAGATTCAGCCCATACAAAAAGTCAAAAATTTAAAGTATAATCGCAAAATTTAAAGCCTTAATAATCGCATAGAGTAACGCACGTTGCTATGACGACTGATGTCAACACTGATTGTCAGATTTTTTCACACCAGCGCCATCTATACTAAAGTCATCATTTTTGCGTTTTTTAATCATTTTGGGGATCTTTCTCGTATTCTAAAATAGTCTAGTTATTCGGCCATTATATCTATAACTACGGCAAATTTCATCATAATCTGTTTTGTCGTTTAGGCCCAATTGAGGCACAGACATACTAACAAACTCACAAACTTTCGCATTTATTATATTACTATCTGTCCCGACAGACGTTGTCCTGTTAAATTTCAATAATCCCACGGATAAAAGGAATTTTAGTTTTTCCCGAACTTTATGCCACCCTTATCACTTAGAGGTTTGAAAAATACCCTGCGACCTATTCTCATACCTCCCAAATATACTAAAAAAATATATAAAAATCGGTCCAGCCGTTTCAGAGGAATTTGGTTACAAACACTGTGTAATGTGACACAAGAAATTTTATTATTTTAAAAGTTATTTTTTGAGTTTATTTTTCACTAGACAAACTTTTGCGATTCTGTAAATAGTTTTTAAGCTATGAAGTCTGAAGGACAGACAAAGAAGACATTGTAAATGTGTGTAAGAGATGATATTTTTTTTATGATTTGGAAAAGAATTAGGATTTCAAGTTTCGAATTCAGAAATGCCATTACAATATTTTGACATTGATATGTACAATTGTACATGTTGTACACTATAATATTATATGGGTACGAATATTTATTATGTGCTAAAATCAAACCCACGACAACCTTCATCTTTCACCTTCAAGAATAATTAGTAACAACTTTCGTCATCTGCTGGTATCTAAGTGTGTAACAATCCTACTAATAAATGAAATGATAATTAATTACGTTTAAAAAAAACCGGCCAAGTTCAAGTCGGACTCGCGCACGAAGGGTTCCGAAACATAAAACACATCGTACATCTATAAAAAATGGCAAACAAACAAGTTTGTGAGAGCCCCACTTCAATATTTATTTTATTCTGTTATTTGTTGTTATAGCGGCAACAGAAATACATCATCTGTGAAAATTTCAACTGTCTAGCTATCACCGTTCATGAGATACAGCCCTGTGACAGACAGACGGACAGCGAAGTCTTAGTAATAGGGTTCCGTTTTATTTAGAATAGAGAACATCCTCAAATTAAATTGGATCACGACTGATAGTAGAATACGTATTATTAATTAGTCAAAACTGCGTTGCTATGACGACTGAATGTTATTAGTCTTTGATGACAGATTTGTTGAACACCAACGCCATCTATACCAAAATCATTCTTTTTACGTTTTTTGTCATTTAGGGGTTGTTTTTTCGGATTATGAGTACCCCTATGTTTCATTCAGATTTTTAATCTACATACAGCAAATTTCACCATTAATCCATTTTGTCGTTTAGGCCTGATTGACTATCAAACATACAAACATCCTCACAAACTTTCGCATATATAATTTAGTAAGATAGTATGACGGGCTAAAATTACGCAGTGTCATTCACCGCGGATATATTTGGAGTGTTACTAAAACTGTGCCAAGTGTGTTAGCTTTTATGATTCATCATTATATCTACCTAGACTACCTACGCCACTGCCGGAATTAAGACGCAAACACACCACGGCACATGCTGTGCACGGGCACGCGACGCTTTTTAGCTGCGTGAATTCATTTGTTTGACAACGTGGGTCTACATTTCTACTGCTGCACACGCTATACACGAATATTAACTCACATGTAGCTACAACTGAAGCGCAGCACAGTTTTGAATCGTTTTTATCATCATTTTGAAACGTTTGCGTGTACCGTGCATTACGTTGACAGCGTTGAGCTACGTGTTCACCATATTCGAGCAAGACACGCGTGTACCAATGACGTCAATTCATGCGTAGTGTGTCCGTGGGTCGCAGTGGACACAATTACATGCATTTTCTTGCAAAGCGAACCTGAGGCATGTGTGCGCCTCTCTGTAGCAGACCAATGACAGCTCTCAAATATTTGAGTTTGATAATGTCAAGCGCAGCTAGCTTATTTCGTAAAAATCATCTATAGCCATAGCCAACATAATTGCTGGAAAATACCAATGCTATCAAAAACATAACTTGTAAAAAAAGCCAAGTCTCGCAACGCAACTCAGTTCTTCTACCGTAAAAAGTTGTGAGATCCATGTAATACCAAGTCGGTTAATTTAATCAGTCCCTACTTTAAGGGTCCTTAGTTATTACGTAAAGGTTAGCTAATTACGTAATAACATAAGGCAGAAGGACCCTTAAAGTAGGGACTGATTAAATTAACCGACTTGGTATTACATGGATCTCACAACTTTTTACGGTAGAAGAACTGAGTTGCGTTGCGAGACTTGGCTTTTTTTACAAGTTATGTTTTTGATAGCATCTCATTTATTTTTGTAGATAGTCCTAGTTTTTAGAGTTCCGTACCCAAAGGTTAAAAACGGGATCCTGTTACTAAGACTCCGCTGTCCGTCTGTCTGTCCGTCTATCTGTCACAGAGCTGAATGATCCATGATAGTTAGACAGTAATTTTTTTTACAGATGTTGTATTTCTGTTGCTGCTATAACAATAAATACTAAAAACAGAATAAAATAAATATTTAAGTGGGGCTCTCATTGTATACCCTTCGTGCGCGAGTCCGACTAGCACTTGGCCGGTTTTTTTTCCTTTCCGGTACCTTCTACTATCATTCCGTTGACCATTTTACAAGTTACCTTTGAACATAATCATAACTAAGTGCCTAACTGCAAATGTAACTTTGTAATCCTATATATTTATATAGGGTTACAAAGTTATTTATGCAATCGGTATATCTAGAAAACTGGATTGAAATTGCAAAATATTTAGGTTTTTCCTTGATTTATACACAAACCACTAATTGTATTCAAAATTTCAAGCTTCTATGTCTGCTAGAAGTGCCTTAAACTTTTGATGATCGGTCAGTGAGTGAGTGAGTGACAAAATAGGAAACTTTGACTAGTTATAATTCTTAAACTACTGGTTCAAATTGAATGAAATTTGAAATATACCGAGTTTATACTATGTCTACTTGGTTACTGAAAATTCAGGCTTCTAGTTTTATCCACAACGAAGTTATAGGGGGTCGAAAATGGCCTGAACTGCTTCGAGAAAAGGATGGTACGGCCGTGCCGCTTTTTGCTAGACTTGGCGGGGGCACTGCCGTGCCCCCAGATTTCATAGTAACTATTATAAAATCTATGTACCTAAACTGCATTTAAA
Source organism: Hydriomena furcata (assembly GCA_912999785.1). Classification (NCBI taxonomy): domain Eukaryota; kingdom Metazoa; phylum Arthropoda; class Insecta; order Lepidoptera; family Geometridae; genus Hydriomena; species Hydriomena furcata. The sequence goes on from OU538821.1 coordinate 13,024,082, forward strand.
GCCTGTCTGCATAATGGCATTGAAAGCCTTAACAATGATTATCATACTTTTTACAAACTCACCCTTATGCCTCATTACCGTCGCGACGTGGCGCCTGTCGCGTTTCTATGACTACCTGGACTCCCTACAAACAGCGAAGTAGGTCCCACAAGACGATGAAATAGATTACCAAATAGTCACCACCTATGTCGTCAGTCAACGGTAATAGCTACCAATAGATTTTATAGGCCACGAATTAAGTTTTGTAGCATAATTTAATGAGACTAATGTATGAGACAATATAGGATGTTTTAAATTGATTAATTGTATTATTTTCAATTTATCTTCTTTCTACCTATTTAGTCCGTGACTAAATTGTTAAGTTTTTATAATCAACCTTAAAAGAGTAAAAGAAAGGACCATTTATTATTATAGTACGTGATTTCAAAGTACATTTTTACATCGTTTTATTTGGTCAAGTGTACGAAGACTACGAAGTGATCTCTAGTAGGTATCTATACTAATATTATAAATGCGTAATTCTGTCTGTCTGTCTGTGACACACCGACGTGACTGGACGTTTGTGATGAAATTTTATATAGAGAGCTTAAAGTCCAGGGACAGACATAGGCTACTTTTATTCCCAATTTTATATTTGATTTTCAGAATTTTCAATATTTTACGATAAAGTCGCCATAAATCGATTTCCTGAATCTACGCGGACAAGTCGCGGGCAAAAGCTAGTCCCAAATGAACAGATCAGTACCTAGCTAGGTAGGTATGAAAAAGCTCGGGTCGGCTTTGTAACGGATCCATTGTAATCTAACCCCAAAACAGCAAGCACACTTTTGCCCTAGTAGGTATCTATATATAGACGATATTTTATCCTCACCTAATTGTATATATTTTTTTATTTAAGGAATTCCCAAATTTGGGAATTCCTTAAATAAATAATAATAATTGCTTGATAGTTACTTATCAATTCTATAATTCCTTGAATTTTTAAAAGTATGTCAATAAACCATTGATACCTGCTGGCATTACGTAGGTACCTACTATTTTTACCATCGTTATTTACGTCTATTGATTTGATTCCTTAATGTAAATAAAAGTATTTTAAAGAAGATTTTTTTAAACCAAATAATAACTAAACGAAAGTATATTTTTTTAACTGAGACCGTTTATTGTCTGTATATTGTAAATATATAGGTACATTAAAACACCCAGACACAGAACAAACATTCATCACACGACTGTTTGTCTATATTGTCTATATTGGGATTCGAAACCACCACCAACCACGGAAGGCAGAGTACTCCCAACCGATCTATTAGAACTTAGGATAGTAATTCAAAAAATGCAAGCAAAACTAACACGAAATGCAGATGCATTTGATCACGTAAAGAAAGTGCGTTCGCATTTGGCAGCTCCGTACCTACGTAGCTGTGCTGTCCTGTGTATGACGCAACAATGACCGAGCTTGCTTGTAGCTCTCGTTTTTCATAATAGGGTTTGCCTCGTTCACACAACGTTCATTCCGTATTTATATCGCGGGCAGGTCGCTCGCCTGCCGCGCTTAGCCGCTGAGTTCGTAACACGTGGCTTGGTGCTTCGGTGTATCTATAACCTCTACTGCATAACTGCAAGGGACTCCGACGAAACATTTGCTGGTAAGTCCTATTTTTAATAGTGTACCTAACAATCCCGGTTTATGTACCAGCACTTAAATAATTAACTATATTTAGGAGCGAAAGCTTTTCCAATGCCATAAGTTAATTAAAAGCGGTGTATTAGATCAATTAGAGTGCCTAAGGGACTAAGTACATGCACAGTTCGTAAGCCGCGCTATTATGTTATGTTAGTAAAATAATAAAGCGAATATGTCATTAAAATTATCGACTCCCGTCAATAATTGGCTAGATATATTATTTTTGTACTTTCCCACTTAGCAATTAAAAGTCACTTTTATTCATAATTAAATTAAATGTAGGTACTTAGTAAATATGTACCTACATAGGTAGGTAAATAAGTACGAACAGTTCTGCTCTACATATTTCTTATCTCTACATATATTTGACACGAAGTTTATGTTTGTAAAAGGCGCGATTAGTGATGGTTTGATACAGAATGTTGAACATTCCATGAATGTTTACTTGGCATTGAGTATCCTAAGCACTAGTTCCTGTATAGATAGTGACTAGCGGGACAATATTGTAAATAATGCACTAACCGACTACGTGGCTTACTTTTGTTGACTGCTGATATTGTGGCCTTTTCAATAACCGGTGCTAGGGGTACAAAGTGCAAGTGCAGATAACCGGTTGTGGGGTAAGAGGGGTCGAGCCCACCTCATTATAAAGGTTGATATGCGCTGGCGCTGATCTGAAGGCCCAGCATATGGCTTAGCCTAAATGTACCTATCTATTAAACTTTAGTCATTAATCCTCGCGATGTATTTTTTGTGACACGATTTATTCTAAACCCAAAGGTCACATTACAATAATTATTTCCATACTTATTCAACATATTTAATATAAATTGCATTTTATACAAAAACGACTGCCACGTCTTCGTCTTTTAAGTTTATAGGTATTTAGTAGATACTAAATGCATAATTAATAATTATGGCTTCCGTACCACTATAAATAAAAAAAAACAAAAAAAACACGTTTGTTGTATTGGAGCCCCACTCGAATATGATTGTAAAGTGAGCCTTACCACACGCGTGCATAATAATATTACACACTAGTGTATAATAGAATTATTCCTACAAAGTTAAGTTAGTACCTAACTGCAAATTTTATGTGAGTAAACAGAGCATTTTCAATTTAACCGGATAATACAGTTTTTTTTTGTAACAACAAAGAGGTTTTATGCCGCTAAAAATCCGTTTACATATGTTAAATAAATAAATGTGTCCCTAATTAAGACGAAAAAAAACATTTATTTTGAATTTACAATAATTTGTTATAAAATATTAGCATATATTTCGCCCTTCGAGCGCGAGTCCGACACGCACTTGACCGGTTTTTACCCTTTGGCTAACAGTATCCTAAAACCACAAAAATGCTAGTAAATTATTAAAATTCAAATATGTTATATTATATTATCATTAGTATGAATTATGATAGCCAGTTATGTTATATTATGCCACGATAATTTCTATAATTAAGGAAAATATTATCCTATATTCAATTTACGTAATAATAGGAAATAACACATCAACATACGAAATCAATTCAAGACATGATGTCAATTTGTTTCTAAAGAAAACCGGCCAATTGCGTGTCGGGTCACACACAATGTAGGGTTTCGTAGTTTACACAGCTAACAACGTTATAATAGTAACTTTCAATGGTATTTGTATAAAAAAAATGTTTATTTCTTCTTCAAGTAATTTTATAAGTTTAGCGCCGATTTTTCAATCATCAGTTAAGGGCCAACTGTTGAATAAATTTGACATATGCAATTTTATTCCACAGTTAACACTTATCTGATGATTGAAAAATCGGCCTTTAATACTACGTATTAATACTAGGTACTTAGTTGTTATAATTTTGCTTTTTATTTAAATAATATGTACTAGGTACTACCGTGAATTTTTTCACGTCCCGAAACCCAATAGTTTTGCATTTAGGGGAATGGGGGGGGGGGGGGTTGACACTCGACTCTTACAAAAGTTGCCAGTTTGAAGCTTAATATTTCACAAATGAATCTCATATTCGACAAGTTGTTTTCATAAACACTCCATACTTTTTAAAAACCTATCTAACGATACCCCACACCAAAAGACCACGAGAAAAAAAACATCCCTACTTTAGGTGTAGGGGAGGTACCCTAAAACAAAACGATTTTCAAGATTTTACAGTTTTCTAGCACTGATAGTCTCTGAGCAAAGCTGCGCACAGACGGACGGACATGGCGAAACTATAAGGGTTTCTTGTAGACTACGAAACCCTAAAAATGTTTTATCAATCTAAATATACGCATCGAATTAAGAACCTCCTTTTTGTTTTGTCGGTTGAAAAGCACACGAAATAAAATTAAGACCTGCTAAACAAGTGCGAGTCTAACTCACGCATTATTATAGTTCCGCGTCAAACTAAGGACCTTCTTTTTATCGTCGGGTAACAAACAAAGTACCAACAAACTTACAAACTAGTAAGACAAGATAGTATTGGCATAGTACTAGTAACAAAAAAAACTTGAGAGGTGTCAAGGGACACCCGGATGGAACGAAGTTCTCACAAAATAACGTGGGACAAGGGAAGGGGAATCAACTTTGACTTCGACTTCGACTTCGACCTCGACCTCGACCTCGACCTCGACCTCGACCTCGACCTCGACCTCGACCTCGACCTCGACCTCGACCTCGACCTCGACCTCGACCTCGACCTCGACCTCGACCTCGACCTCCACCTCGACCTCCACCTCCACCTCCACCTCCACCTCGACCTCGACCTCGACACAATTAATAGATATATACATATATTAATAGATATACTATAGCAAAAAAGTGTCGTGACAACTTTTCGTGACAACTTTTCGTGACAACTTTTCGTAAGAATTTTTTCCGTCTAACCCCCTTTCACAACGCGCGATAAGGAACTTCGTTCCAAAAAAAAAAAAACCGTTTATTTGAAAATTAAACGCTATACAAAAGGGTAGGTAGACACAACTCGTATCAATTACCAGTAAAAGTTCTAATGAGCTCTACGGTTATCTAATTACAAGAATAAGGTCATCGACTCAGCGTACACATTATTTTACAACGTATGTACTTTTGGCAAACAGTACACCATACCAGATACAACCGGTTCAATTTAGTTATGTAAGTTGATACTTTAATTAGCGCACATTATGATGTGTAATTTGCTACGTAGTAACCCAATAGGTAAGTAGGTACTAACTGTACTTTAAGGCTAACTGACACGACAATAACCATGGCAATTGAATCGTGTACAATAAAAAATACTGACTGACTGACTGACTGACTGACTGACTGACTGACTGATCTATCAACCCACAGCCTGAACCATCAGTCCTAGAAACATGAAATTTGGAGTGTATTCTCTTTGGTATGTAAGAGTTTATTAAAAAGAATTCCCGAAATTCAAACTACAATGATGCAGCTAGTATTGATTTTTTTTTTTGAATAACTTCTCTTTAACGAATAATTCCGAAATAAAAATAAGTTCCGATTGTAAAAATAATCCAAATCCGCTTTGCAAGATGTTCTGCAACCCCACATTAACTCGGAAAAAGGAGAAGTAAATGATGATGAAACAAAGTCGCGAGGGTTTACACAAGTCGTGTATAGCCATATCAAAAACAGCTGGTTCCTAAAGTAAAAAAAAAACATTACAAGCTTCCTTTTATCATGCTAGTAGCTATGTTGGCGGAATTTATTGCTAGGTATTCTCTTTTCACTCTCATAACTTTCGTGACTGGTAATACACTTGTAAAAAACCGGCTAAGTGCAAGTAGGACTCGTTCACGAAGGGTTCCGCACCATTATCTATAAAAAACGACAAAAAATCACGTTAGTTTTATGGGAGTCCCGCTTAAATATTTATTTTATTCTGTTTTTAGTATTTGTTGTTAAAGCGGCAACAGAAAATCATAATCTGTGAAAATTTCAACTGTCTAGCTATCACAGTTTATGAGATACAGCCCTGTGACAGACAGACGGACAGCAAAGTCTTAGTAATAGGGTCCCGTTTTTACCCTTTGGGTACGGAATCCTAATAATACATGTCAAAAACAGTAAATTACTCACGTATTTTTTATATTGTTGACTAAGACACCGACAATGTTTCGATCCATCAAGGTGAGTTTGATCGAATAAGATCACGATCACGCCTCAGACTGATTTTTTTACGTGAGTAATTTCCCGTTTTTGACAGTATATTGTGCACTAGCTGACCCGTGCCCGCTTCGCTGGGGGACATATAGTTTCACATCTGCTATTCTAATCTTCAAAATAAATTATAGCCTATATGTTGCCGAGGACTAATAGCTTCATAACAAAAAAAGTTTCATCAAAATCCGTCCAGTAGTTTTTGCGTGAAAGCCAGACAACAGACAGACAAAAATTTTAAAATGTTTTTTTTCGGCTTGTGTTACTTATATGAAGACACCTAGGAGTATTTTTTTTAGTTTTTATTCAATGTACAGAATTAAACTCTTGTACAGTTTTATTATATGTATAGATTATAGCTGCGCGCCCCGACTTCGCACGGGTGGTACCTGGATAAAAAGTAGCCTATGTGTTATTCTGATGTATAAGCTATGTTACTGTAAAGTTTCATCTTAATCCGTTTAGTATTTTTTGCGTGAAAGAGTAACAAACACACACAACCACTCACATTTATAAGATTAGTAGGATAGTAAGAAGTAGTTGTGTATAATTTTTCAAACTATCGTGACACATAACTATAGACTTTTACATGTGTCTTTATCACGTAACTACCCATGGTCGCGGGCAAACTGAGATCGGTCTGCCCGCGACCATGACTACTAAAACATAGCCGAAACGTCGGGAAAATAAATTAAAGGTAATTATAAAGACTCGTGTCAAAATCAATAGATGATATGAATTATTATCTTTGTCCATTTAGTACCTATTTTAAAATGGATTTCTGCAAAGTCACGCCTGATTAAATTAATTACCACGTTAGTTGTTTCACCATATGTCGCAACACCTCTATTTAAGACGAGTAATAAATGTTTTTGATGAATGCAGAATCGTCTTTTCTCAATAACCGCAAATCTTACAGTTTTGTTTTGTATGACAAATATAACTCAAGGATATAATCTAGATAAATTACAGACAGAAACACGATTGGTGAAACTATTTTTGATAGGGTTTTCCAAAGTTGGCTCTTTAAAAACGCTAGTTTCGTTTTTAATCAAAACGATGAATAGCTTAACAGTTCATTTTTATATCATTCGTTAGATAATCATACTAGCTAAGTAAATTACACACAGTTTCTTTTTAAATTTGATGGTTTTCAAGATAATGCAGTTTTATCACTTTTTCCGTCTTATCCGGGTAGACTCAGCCCATACAAAACGTCAAAAATTTCACTTATCACCTTAAACCCCCATACCTGGACGGTCACTGAACTTTCTAATACAGTGACGGAAGACACGCAGGATTCCTATAGCACTAATTGTTTTGAGGGGTTTCTAACAAAGGGTGTCATAATCACCCTTATTCGAATAAAAAATTTAGGGTTCCGTTCCCAAAGGGTAAAAACGGGACCCTATTACTAAGACTACGCTGTCCGTTTGTCTGTTTGTCTGTCACCAGGCTGTATCTCATGAACCGTGATCGCTAGACAGTTGAAATTTTCACAGATGATGTATTTATGTTGCCGCTATAACAACAAATAAAAATAGAATAAAATAAATATTTAAATGGAGCTCTAATACAACAAACATGGTTTTTTTTTGCAGTTTTTTATTGAAACTATTCGCGAGTCCGTCTCGTACTTTGCCGGTTTTTTTTATCAACTTATAAGCTTAGAAATTCGAAACAACGCTCTCGCTCTCAATCTAAAAAAAGTTATTTATGATACACTAGCTGCTTCACCCGGCTTCGTACGGGTGTACCAATGGAGTATTATAGGCAAATTTTCAAAACCATAGGTTACATTATTGCATTTTTATGTAGAGAACATAATTTTTTTGAAAATAAAATTTTACTCGCTGTTAATGTAGCTTTTGATAGATGTTTTTTTTATACATTACTAGCGACCCGCCCCGGCTTCGCACGGGTAGCATGTTATTATACATATAAACCTTCCTCCTGAATCACTCTATCTATTAAAAAAAACCGCATCAAAATCCGTTGTGTAGTTTTAAAGATATAAGCAAACATACATACAGACATACAGACGCGGGAAGCGGAAAGCGACTTTGCTTTATACTATGTAGTGACAAAAACATATTTTATTTAAATTACATTTTTGTACCTGTAAAGATAAGTATGTAGATATTCCCAAAATCGTCGTCTAGCCTATGCTTTTATGCTTACACTATCATAAACCTACTTGTTGGTATATTCTTACACTATGAAACATTTTTAGTTCTAGTAAACCCAGCTCATACTAGAAGGTAAAACTGAAAGGAAATGACAGTAGTGAAGTCTAATGCATAGTATTTACTGGGTATTACCGTTCATTAACTATTTAAAAGCAAACAGCGTGCGGACGACTAGCTAGCTGACCTACTTACGTGAACCTAGTTTTAAATATCCATGGCAGGGCGAAGCTTAGCCATGAACTATTTAAAATATTAACTATTTAAACTATTTAACTATTTCTAAAAGTTCCAAAATATAATCCTAATATCCTAATCTTTTTAAAATATAAAATCCGGCCAAGTGCGAGTCAGACTCGCGCACGAAGGGTTCCGTACATTCTATAAAAAACGTCAAATAAACACGTTTGTTTTATGGGAGCTCCTCTTAAATATATATTTATTCTGTTTTTAGTATTTGTTGTTATAGAAGCAACAGAAATACATCATCTGTGAACATTTCAACTTAACACGGTTCATGAGATACAGCCCTGTGACAGACAGACGGACAGCGAAGTCTTAGTAATAGGATCCCGTTTTTACCCTGAACCATAAAATTGAATGTTTGCCTGTATGTCTTTTATAGAATCGTAAGCTATGCATTTGATCATGTGATGATCATTAGCAAAGTTGTTGTACATGAGCCCACGAAGGTTTCTGAGTTGATGGCGAAGCAAACGCCAGCAGGGTACAGCTAGTTAGATATAAAATATAGTTGTGTTAGTTACACCATGAAATACTCATGAAAGGGTGGACCTATTATTATGACTTGTGTGTTTTTGGAATAGTCTACGTCCGGAATAGGATAATAAATAAGTATTAAAACATTCAAAAATATTAGAAAAAAAACCGGCCAAGTGCGTGTTGGACTGGCAGACGAAAGGTTCCGTAACATTATTTATAAAAAAAAATGAAAAAGAAACACGTTTGTTGTATGGGAGCCCCACTTAAATATTCATTTTATTCTGTTTTTAGTATTTGTTGTTATAGTGGCAACATAAATACATCATCTGTGAAAATTTCAACTGTCTAGCTATTACGGTTCATGATATACAGCCCTGTGGCAGACAGACGGACAGCAAAGTCTTAGTAATAGGGTCCCGTTTTACCCTTTGGGTACAGAACCCTAAAAAAGAAAATCCTTGCAGTGAGTTTTTACCCGTTGGGTACGGAACCCTAAAAAGCAACAAACAAAAACGTGATTGATAACCTCCTTTTATCGTCGTTTGAATAATACGTCTGTGACAGCAATAGTGCGATCATAAAGGGGTTCTGTTTTATTTGCTTTTGAAGTATGGAACCTAACACCTCCACATGGCCACAATCGGCTCATAGAGCGAGTTCCAACCATCAGCGATCCGTCAATCGTGGAGTTTTCTAAATAAGTTTAGTCGTGGTAATCAAATTATAACCTTATTTTATTTCTCGCTAGCTGTCCCGACAGACATTGTCCTGTCAAAACCGGTTTAACCGTTTCAGAGGAGTTTGGTTACAAACACTGTGACACGAGAATTTTATATATTATATAGATTTATTCCTTATAACTGTAAAAGACATAAGACGTAGTACTAGTAATATAAAAATTTGAGACAGAAAAAGACTATGATAATGAGACTTCAGACGGCGCAAAAAACAATTAACAAAAACCGGCCGTGCGAGTCGGACTCGCGCACGATGGGTTCCGTACCGATATCTATAAAAAAAGGCAAAAAAATACGTTTGTTGTATGGGAGCCCAATTTAAATATTTATTTTAATCTGTTCTTAGTATTTGTTGTTATAGCGGCAATAGAAATACATCATCTGTGAAAATTTCAACAGTCTAGCTATCACGGTTCATGAGATACAGCCCAGCCCTGTGACAGACAGGCGGTCAGACAGACGGACAGCGAAGTCTTAGTAATAGGGTCCCGTTTTTACCCTTTGGGTACGGAACCCTAAGACTATGATAATGAGACTTCAGACGGCGCAAAAAACAATTAAAAAAACAACTATTATTATACCCTTTGATTCGTTTCGAGTCGGTTAAATTATTTAGAGCACACCGCTTGAATGACGACGCATCCTCAGAACAAAACGGTCCCGTTACTTTTGGAATGGTTACAACTAGAGGTGGGTCGTACTTGCAATTTCGAGTGCCAGGTCTACTAAGTACCATTATGAGTACCAGGTTCAAGAACCACATATTTATTAAATACTTTCATTCGTATCTAGCAATTCGGAAAGATGAAACATTGATCACCACTATTTAATAAAATAATAAAATTTCGTATGGAATTTTAATCCTTCCAAACAGAAAAATAATTGCGCTTGCAAGCTATTTTATACTATTTTTGCTTAAAAGCAAAAATAAAAACGGGAACGTGAAATAAAATTGGAAGACATTCCACACTATGCCACCTACCTCCAAATTAAACAAAGCTTGTACTATGGGAACCAGATAACTGATAGAATACTTAATTACTTTGTTTTGTTTTAAACATAGGTTACACAGAGAGAGTTATGTTCAAGGTAGACTTTGAGTTGTGATTCCTGTCAAATACTGATACCGAATACTGGTAAACTCGTTAGGTGCTGAATATTTTTGACGCACGGGTACTTACTAATTACATATATTTCGAACATATTCAATTAAGCTTTTTAATTTTTAACATTGACGGACCGTACCTGGTACCTGTAGGTACTTGGACCGCATACCTGGTCTTGTAAATAAGCCACCTCTAGTTACAACTTTTTGCTGGCCATTTTTTGTCGTCTGTACCGCTATTCATAAAATCTCGAGTTACCTACACATTTGTTTTAGCTGTAATAATAGCCTATTCGGCCTCGGGTAACTATTATACTTGTATATTTGTAGCTTTTTGTTTTCAGACATGAATAATAATTTTTAAACGGGACACATAATTTACTTAAGTCAAAGAGATCCCAAAAATAATGTTTTTTCTTTTGATCTAAGCCGACCTTCAGTCTACATCTATACTAGTCTATACTAATATTATGAATGCAAAAGTAACTCTGTCTATCTGTTTGTCTGTGACTATATCACCGCCAAACCGCTGGCTGGACCACAACTTATTTATCTAGTAGGTACTTACTCATAGCTTATCAAAACGAATAGGCCTTCATAGACCTACACTGTAGATTCTAAATCATAAAGTGTAGGTAAGTAAGATTGTCGTTTTAAAATTCCATATTATTAAAAGAACAAAGCCAGTTTAAATATGTTTGTAATTAAAATAAAACCTTTCATTCAATTCTTCGAAGCATTACAATAAAAGCACTATCAATGAGCTAAAGTTTATCTTTTATTTCCAATATTATGTCTTCGCATCTCTTGTTATCGCCACAGAATAAATATTAGTTCTGTGGCCTGAGCACGAACCACTATCGTATCGACAATGTATCGTCCAAAACGTGGTCGATACGACCGTGGTTCATGAACCCCTGAATGGTAACTACAATGAACTATGAACATTTGGTTCATAGTAAAGAATGAACCTTTGTATATTTCCACAATAGCTTAATGACTTAGTTACTCAACTAAGTACCTTTAGGTACTATATATAGGGATGTATAAATATCATTTACGCATTCAATGTTATCGTAGTTGTAAATAAATGTACCTATTGTTTGGTACCAATCTATACGGAATTACAGAATGTACTTCGGGTTATTCGCACTTCGTACATATTTGGCCATGTTCCAAAATCCCGATGCCCGAATGAAAATAGTATTTTTTTGATTTGGATTCAGTTTACCTGTAGCATTTTCATTACTATAGGTTTTCTGAACAAAAAAAATTCACATTTTTGCATTTATACAAAAAACCGACCAAGTGCGTGTCGGGCCACGCGCATTGTAGGGTTCCGTAGTTTACACAGGTAACAACGTTATCTAAATAAATTTTAATGGTGTTTTTATTATTACCTCTCCAAGTTCATTTTACAAGTTGGACGACTATTGCTCGTTAACTTGTAAAGCCGACTTAGCTTGAGTGGTAGTTTTCCTTTTAATTCCATTATAATATGTACTACTACCATGAATTTTTCACGTCTCCAAAACCAACGGTTTATCTTTTAGGGGGAAATACCTAACTCTTAACAAAAAATATCACTTTAAAACTTAATATTGCAAAAACGGATCCCTTAATCTAAACAACGTGCGTTAATGCGGAAAACTAACAAATAATTATTATTAAAATTATTTCGCCTTCGATTACGCAGAAAATTACCAGTTGTCAACCAAAATACTCATATAATTTTGGTCGACAACTGGTTATTCTCTTCGTTTTTTTTTTAAGATACAAATTTAATGAGGGAATTTTGGTGACTGTGAAAGCAATAATAGCCGAACTTCTGGCGGAACTGAGGATTTAGTGCGAATCACTATCGTGTCGACAACGTCGATACTAATTGTCAAAACTAACCTTTATTGTATGGTATAAGTGTCAGTTTTGACATTTTGTATGACTGACAGACGAGAGTGCGGTTTGGCCGAATGCCCGAGTACTGGCACTGTCGTCCATAATTTCTCAGTTTTGCAGAGTAGGTACAGGTACGGGCCCCATTATTTCAATATTTTCAATAGGTAGATATCTCGTTTGAAGAATCTACATTATTGTACATGTAAAATCTGATACCTACCAATGGTTCTGAAATACACAGTAGGTATTTTTTACACTAAACGGAAATATAGAAAACCTATGATGCGAATTTTCAATATATTTTATTTTATAACAAGACAAATATCTTATTCACAAGTCTCGGCTACGACTAGTGGTGAAGTAGATAAGTTCCATGAGTGGCCAACTGCTTAGGTGACGAAGTTTTTTGGCTAATCGTTAGGCAGTGCCTTGTCGGTCAGTTCAAGACTTTGATTCTTTTAGGGACCATTCATTACTTGAGTAGTTTAAGGGGGTAGAGAGGAATCTTACCCAATATCACTTAGGAGAGAGGGGTGTCTCGGAAATATTACTTAACTTATTTTTTCACTATAAAGGGTAGGTAGGTAAAATTACGGGAAAACTGGGGTAAGTAGTACATAATTATTTTTCTTAGATAATAATAATCAAGCAAGTTATGTTTTTTTTATCATATTTAAAATTTAAACCGACTATATGCATATTGTTATAAATAAAATTGAATAATCCAATACAATTGAATATTTCATCCCCTATTATTGGTGGTATTTTTTCCTCGAATTTAAATGGGACCACACGGGTAGCATCAGCCAACAACAAGAATCATCATGATAGGTTTACCCAGGCGAACTACATTAAAACAAAAATACAGTCGAATTGAGAACCTCCTTTGAAATCGGTTAACGAGCGTACCTACAAAACGGGCGGAAGCAAAACGAAGTGTAGGTACCTACTTAATTTAGCTTCCGCCCAACACAGATGCCGACTAACTAAATAATCGGCATGTGTGTGGTCTTTTGATTATTAACTACTTAAGAGTATTAAATGTTTTTGATGAATGCAGAATTTTTTTTTCATAAATTTGATAGTGCAGTTTTATCACTTTTCCGTCTTATCCGAGTAGACTCAGCCCATACAAAAAAAAAAAAAAGTTCCATGCATCACCCATTACGCGAGTTATTGCTCAGATGCAAACCAATTTCCTAATTGGGTCATAGTCCTATATTACTAATAGTGCATCACTTGAAAGCAGCTGCAATAGGCTTTATTGATTTGCAAGGTTTTAATATTCAATTTTTATAGTAAGTTCATTTTGTTCAGATTATAGATACATGAAAGGTTTTTAATTTTATTAGTATTGGTCGAGTAGTTTTGTGGTTTATTCGGTACAAATAATAATTACGTTTAGAAAACTAAAAAGAAAACAGACAAAAATGTATCGACAAATCGTAAAGTCAAGGGACGATATTAATTTTTAGGGTTCCGTTTTTACCCTTTGGGTACGGAACTAAGACTTCGCTGTCCGTCTGTCTGTCCGTCTGTCTGTTACAGGGCTGTATCTCATGAACCGTGATAGCTAAACAGTTGAAATTTTCACTGATTATTTATTTCTGTTGCTGCTCTAACTACAAATACTAAAAACAGAATAAAATCAATATTAAGGGGGGCTCCCATACGACAAACATGTTTTTTTTGCCGTTTTTATTGATAATGGTACGGAACCCTTCGTGCGCGAGTCCGACTCACACTTGGCCGGTTTTATTTAAGTTTTAAAATTTAAATGATCTTTGGGCTGTTCTCATAAAATAGAAAATTATACAAATCGGATCACCCATTTAAAAAAACTATATAATGTATGTGAGGCCATTTATAAAAAAAAACATCAAAATTAAAATATACTCGTCGAACGGAAAACCTCCTTTTTTCGTCAGTTTAAAATTAATAAAATTAATAATGTGTGGCCGCGATAACGTAAAATACCTACATAGAGTGATCCGCGTAGGTGGGTAGAGTAGGTACATAAAATACAAATAGTTATAACTAACTAGTAACTAGGTAAGTTTAAATAAAGCGTGGGTTGTAGTAGGTAACCTATGTACCTACATAGGTTACATACTAATTTAAAAAAATTGGATTCAACAATCACCGATATAACAAACCATCACTTGCTACCACCTAAGTGCCCTATTGTATGTAACAACCTATTCCATTGTAGGTTAAGAACAAATTCTACGGAGCCTCCAAATATAGTATGTAAAATTAACTACTTGTACTTTCTTGCTCCCCCTCCCTAGATTAAAAAGGTTCTTTCTCTCGACTGTACTATCCCGGTAAGTTTTTATTATTATTAAATTGAATAGAAGTAAGGCATCTGGCGCCCGAGATTTAGTTAGTTTGTTAGATATTTGTGATGTCGGCCTTCAGCATTTAAAATTCAATTTATTTTTAAAATTTTATTTTTCTCTTTTTTACCCACTATTAAAATTCTTTTATTACAATTGGCGTCAAGAAAAAGTTAGTGTCGTCAAGAACGACACTATGAGAACACGCACCCACAGTGGACGAAATCTTTTTTCATAAATATCACTTTATGTGTTGAGCGACACTATGGCGCACACTACCGTGTGCCTCTAGAGCTCAACTTTGGCTAGAGGCACACGACAATGTGCCTCTAGTCACACTATGCAGTGTCGCACAACACATAAAGTGATTTTTATGAAAAAAGATTTCTTCCACTGTGGGTGCGTGTTCTCATAGTGTCGTTCTTAAATACGAGGGTAAAAGGCTCGCCGTAAACGGGCCACCGGCTACAGCAACTTTTCAACGCTTATCATACATTTTGTAGATGTAGCAAGTGACCGCCACCGGCTTCACGTGTGTCTATACACAATTTATGAAAACTACAGGAAATATGCTGGCCCGCGTGCAGGTAGCCTTAGCGAGTATGTTATCATGGAATTTATGGAGAAGCTCTTAGTATACAATTTCTACTATCTACGTAGTACCTATAGGGCAATAGATTCTAATAAAATAAAATAAATAGGATCACGACTGTAATCCCCAAGTACGGTAGACATCCTCTTAGATCTCCAGGCGCTTAGATCCTCGAAGATGTCTAGAGGGGGTAGTCCGAGGCACGTCCAAACATTATATTTGGCACATGCCCACATTTTGCAGTAGTTAGCATTCCATACGTGACAGGTTGCAAGCCCATCGCCGCTTATAAGAATACTAACTGGTTCCCCCACGATGTTTTCTGTCCCGACTGACGTTGTCATGTCAAATTCCAATAACCCCGTAGAAAAAAGCACTTTCAAACAAACCTTGTCCTCATAATAAGAAACACATAAAAAAATGAATCATCCAATTTGGTGCAGTCGTTTGGAAGTTATGCGCGTACATACATTTTTATATATATGTATAGTATAGATAGTTTACCTAATCGATATACCTAAACACATTAGTCGTGGACATTGGATTTATGCTAATCAATGATTCGAGAACAATTAGCCTAAGTAGGTACGACCACGGCATGGCTTCAGTTCTCTAGGGCGTAACATGAATCCGGATTCAGCTTTCAAACATTTGTAAACAGATACCATGTGAAACATTATATCTACTTAGAGCTACATTCATAGCGGTCGGTTGGAGATAAGCTGATCGACTATATTTAGTAAATTATTATCGATCTTATTCCTTTCACTTTAAAGTCTAAACTAGCGTAAACCGTGACTATCTTAAATTAGTTCTCCTTATTTTAAATAAAAAATAAATAAATAGAATCACGACTGTAATCCCCGGTAGACATCCACTCAGATCTCCAGACGCTTAGATCCTTTAAAGATGTCCAGTGGGGATAATCAGAGGCACGTAAAACTTTATATTTGACAGTTAGCATTAGATACATGACAGGTTGCAAGCCCATCGCCGCTTATAAGAATACTAACTGGTTTCCTCACGATGTTTTCCTTCATCGATTTGAGCACGTGTTTTGATGCGCATATAAATTTGTCGAACAGAAAAATACATTTATGCACACCGGGATTCGAACCCACGACCTTCAGATTGAAAGTCGAGATACCTCCCACTCGGTCAACACGGCTCCTCCTTATTTTACTTCGCATATTTCACCATTTTCCTAAGGTTGTCAGGAAGAGATCGCTTTTTAGCGATCAGATCGACCATTGTAGTGTTTGCTCTAGTTTATGTTACTGTATTTTTTTGTTATTGATGATTTATTCACGGAATAGGTAAAAAAGTTTATTTCACAAAAAAAACAGAACAAGACTGTTATGACAAAATTACCACTATTATCTGAATATTATAGTGATATTGAATAGCTGAGTTATCTATCATAAGTGATAAAACCACTGGTTGTTAATGCCATATTATGTTTGTAAGACCTTGACTGTCTTATAATATGCAAACTGAATGATTATAAATCAAATACTTCTCTTTGCTGTTCTAAAGTAAAGAGAAAATAAATTGCATCTCTTTTCCATGATAGTAATAACAATCTTTAATAAGGACTCTAGAGAGAAGGGAATAATATGTGTATTCGTCTATTCGTCTCGCATTTAGCACCTATCTTAGTGATTTTTAAGTGTTATATTATATAATTTATTCTTGTATAACTTTTATATGATAAATATATAAAATTCAGTGTTTGTAACCAAACTCCTCCGAAACGGCTTAACCGATTTTTATGATTTTTTTTGTGAATATTCGTTATGTCTGAGAATAGGTCATGGGGTTTTTTTATACCCCTAAGAGATAAGGGTGGCGTAAAGTTCGAATTCACTGAAGGTGCTTTTTTCTGTGGGAATAATGAAATTTGACAGGACAACGTCTGTCGAGACAGCCAGTAAATAAAAATATATAACAACTGATATAAAATTATTGAATTAATAAATGCGTGAGGAAGTGAGGACACCGGCGCCATCGTAGTGTCTCGTAAGTAGGTACCTAACTAAATAACCTGCAGTGTGAATTAATATTTACTAGCGACCCACCCCGGCTTTGTATGAGTGCAACCATTATTTGTCGTAAAAAGTAAATGACAAAAAAATGTTATTGTGGGATATCCATAAGATAGAGACATATACCATCGCGGAGTTTTCTGTAGACCTTTATAATGTGTACAATACTTAGTACATTGTTTTGATAAATCTCGTAGGGTTCAGCCTGCTTTTGCAATGGAAAAAAATAATTATTTACGACATCACATTAGAAACCTCAAAAATAACAGTATTTTTCCACTATTTAATGGATGTTATTATACATATAAATCTTTCTCTTCAATCACTCTATCTATTAAAAAAAACCGCATCAAAATCAGTTGCGTAGTTTTAAAGATTTAAGCATACATAGGGATATAGGGACAGAGAAAGCGACTTTGTTTTCTATGCAGTGATAGTGATAATAACGGTTTTCTTTTTAGTTTTTCAAACGTAATTATTATCGTTTGAAAATAAACTTGTATTCGTAGCCCAAACGTTCGTAATGCATTTGTGTAGGAAAATTAAATTAAGTACTACTTTGCGCACGTGGGTTACGCCACGTGAAGTAATGCACTTACTTCTGTTTAGCGAACGTGTGCCAACAGTGCTGTTTAAGTAAATAACTAAAGATAAGCTATTATAAGTGTAGCCCCTTTCGACTAAAGGTATGCCAGACTCAAATTTAATTACATAAATTACCTCACAGTTCAGTTTGTAGCAGCTCTGCCTTCTGCGCTATAGGTTGTGGGCTCGATCCCCATCCAGGGCAAATATTTGTGTGATGAACATAGATGTTTGTTCTGTGTCTGGGTGTTAATATGTATAATAAGTATGTATTTAACAACAATATTAGTTATCTGGTTCCCATAGTACAAGCTTTGCTTAGTTTGGGGCTAGATGGCGTTGTGTGAAATGTCCATCAATGTTTATTTATTTATTTTAATAGCATTATGCTGGGCTGAAGACCATTTCACAACCACACAGATCTAGTAATTGTTTTTTTTTTGTTGTTTATTTTGTTAGTTTTGTAAGTAATTAATTATATTTACATTTGTTTTTAATTTCTTTTATGTTTTTTTTAATATTATTGTGGTAGTTTGAATAAACATTTTCTATTCTATTCTATTCTAAATACACGGTGTTTTTAAATAATTCACATATTCAGAACAAATAAAGTGATTCAATCCCAAAAATTCGTAAAAATAAGTTATGTGATTACGTCAAACGCCACAATCATGACCACCTAATTAGAATGAACATGGCATTTTTTAGGGGGGAAAAAGACAAACTCCTCTTTCTCCCTCTCTCTTTCTCTCAGCAACAATGACGTGACGCGTTTCATATTACGTCTTATTTTCGTGTTTAGAGCAAAATTGTGTAGTATTTTATAGTGTAAGTACTTCTTATAGCTTAGTGAGTCATTGTAACACTCAAAGTAGGGAAGGATTTTTAATAGAGTTTTTTGTCGTTAGCTTGGGAATTAAATGTTTCTACATACTCAAACTTGTACCTGGGATGAAAGTACAAAACCGACCATTTTTTTAATGAGCTACCTAATTGTAATCTAATTTAAATATACTAGCTGTCGTGACAGACGTTATCCTGTCAAACCACAATAATCCCACAGAAAAAAAAAATTGTGTGTGTCAGCTCCGACGCACGACTGGAGTTTACCAGATCGTGCGTAGAGCGTACCCCACTATAAGATGTTTTGCCATCAGTAAGAGTGAGAGAAAGCATTATAAAGTATAGGCAAAGTAAGGGTACACACTACCCACGATCTAGCTGCACTGCTCACACCAAATTAGAAAGTTGCGCACCAAAAACGTAACGAGGTCATGCGTTCAGTAGATTTTACTACTCACATTTTTTTCATACCGGGCGCCTTATATCAAAAACCGATTCTTAAGACGCTGCCAGTCGACGATTATTTTTGTTCGAAACGAAAAAAGAAATACTTGTGAACAAGCCACATCTCCTATTTTATAATGTATAGTATATGTGAATAAAGATGTACCCATCTTTAATCACTTCGATAAATAATCCTACCGACCGCTGCAATGATGACAAACACACGTCCGCGCGTGGTCCGCCTTAGCTTTTCGAATAAATTAATGATATAAATTATGTATAATTACTTATCAAAAATCTATCCTAATAGAAATCTAGATCTACATATTACCTATCTTTAACAATAAATCACAAGTTGATTTTAATAGTAGGTATATAAATTATAAAATATTTCGATCATAAATTCTAAAACGTATAATTTTGAAATAATATTTTTATCGTGAAAAGTTTCTGCTATTATGTTTTCAGCTTAATAGAAATCTAGGTAGGAACCTGAAGTAATATACTTATAAAAATAGGAGATGTGGCTTGTTCAGAAGTATTACTTTTTTCGTTCCGAAAAAGAGCAATCGTCGACTGGCAGCCCCTTAAGAAGAAGATAATTCTTGCGCTACTGGATGAGTGACGGATCTATCAACACACAGCCTAAACTACTGGTCCTAGAAACTTAAAATTTGGAGGGTATAGGGCTGCACTAAGGAATTTCCGAAATTCAACAATTAAAAGTGTGCAGCGAGGGTTGAAGTTTGAAAATAAGTTCAAGGGAACGAAGTCGCAGGGGTTTCCACAAGAACCTACTCGTATAAAAAACTTGAGAGGTGTCAAGGGACACCCGGATGGAACGAAGTTCTCACAAAATAACGTGGGACAAGGGAAGGGGAATCAACTTTGACTTCGACTTCGACTTCGACTTCGACCTCGACCTCGACCTCGACCTCGACCTCGACCTCGACCTCGACCTCGACCTCGACCTCCACCTCGACCTCGACCTCGACCTCCACCTACATCTCGACCTCCACTTCCACCTCGACCTCGACCTCGACACAATCTATAGATATATATATTAATAGATATACTATAGCAAAAAAGTGTCGTGACAACTTTTCGTGACAACTTTTCGTAAGAATTTTTTCCGTCTAGCCCCCTTTCACAACGCGCGATAAGGAACTTCGTTCCAAAAATGAATCCCTATTTCCTTTGGTAACGCCATAACTTGAGATAGACTGCACCATGTTGTATCCGTTAAGAAGGTTTTTATGAGAGAATATTTTGGAAAATCTCGCGTAATTTTTTTTATTAAGGAAATACAGATTTTTTATTTCTTTCCTGTATAAAAGTAAGCTACCTATTTAAGTATTCCAAGTTTCATCCAAATTTGTTTGAGCGTGATTGAGGCACAAACATACAAACTTTCGAATTTACAATATTATTAAGATTAAGCAAAACAAATTATATAATTCATATCAACAGTACTAGCCGACCCGTGACAGACGTTTTCCTGTCAAATTTCAATAATCGAATAGAAAAGAAAAGAATTTCAACTTAATCCGTTTTGTAGTTTAGGCCTGATTGAGGAACAAACATACATACAAACTCACAAACTTTCACATTTGTAATATTATTAGGATATTCGATTTTTGCCTTAAAAGCGTTATTTTAATGGCAACAAAATCATGAATTTGCATCATTTCAAAGCAATCGAAATTTTTGCTAAAAAAAAATTGAAAGCGATATAAAAACTTGTGCTCGTGATAATGTCGAAAATGGAAAATTCACCTTATAAAGAACCACGTACCTACAGAAATAACAGAGCGTAAACTCTTTTGTGAAAGTTTTTATGAAAAACTTTCTTTTCCTCACAGTGACATACATACCTAACACAATTTTACCGATACTCGTGATACAGTCAAAGATTTTCTACTTTTCAACCGACGAAGGAGGATTTTTTTGTTTTATGTATGACCGTGCATATCTTTTTATCTGGTGATCCGATTTGGATGATTTTATATTGCATAGAGAATTGTCCCAATTTGGTCCCATTTAAATTATATTTATGTAGGACTAATATTTCCTTCATAAAACCTAAAAAAACTAATACTTATAAACATTTTCGTCGACTTTTTTAGTTTTTGAATCGTAATTATTACCATTTTTAAGATAGAAGATGACACAACACATCTATTCGTAGATATTTACATAGCTATGAAAATTTCTGCAGTAGGTTGCTACTTATGAAAGTGACTTAGTACTTGATTTTACGACATAAAATCTGTCCCGACAGACGCTGTCCTGTCAAATTCATTTTTTTCCCCTACGAACCTTCTGATAATAACGAATACAACAAAAAAGAATTAGCGAAATCGGTTCAGCTGCTCTTGAAATTTGCGCTTAGAAAACAAATTCAGTGATTCATTGTTAGGGTTCCGTACCCGAAGTAAAACGGGACCCTATTACTAAGACTTCGCTGTCCGTCTGTCTGTCACAGGGCTGTATCTCATGAACCGTGATAGCTAGACTGTTGAATTTTTTGCAGATGATGTATTTCTGTTGCCGCTTAACAACAAATACTAACAAAATCAATGTTTTAGTGGGGCTCCCATACAACAAACGTGTTTTTTTGCCGTTTTTTCATACATTATGGTACGGAACCCTTCGTGCGCGAGTCCGACTCGCACTTGGTCGGCTTTTTTTATATTATAGATTAGTAGTTGTATTAGGTAGATTATAATTAAAAACAAAATCACTTATTTGGCTGTATGTAGACAGGTACTTTACATTTAAACTCCACTTAGGTACCAAAGTACCAATACAAAAAACTGAGATAAGACGGGATCAAAAATAATAATTTAATTTTGCAGTTTCACCGCATGTACCAAGTTTTTCCAGACGAGATGACGAACCACTTCATATCTTTTAAAATACCTATATTTGCCAACAAAAAATACGATGTTTCTGTATAAAGATCAGCGGAATAATAATGAGAATAAACGTGGAAAATATTTCAAAAAAAAAACGAGTTCACGTGCCTCTCTAAATATCTCGCGCCCGACTCACCTGCTCTATCACACTGGTGTTACGGTTAGGAAGTAATTTTACTAACCACCACATTGTTATTCAAGCAGTGTGACAGGTAAGAAAACTATTTCCTAATCTTCATATTAGTGTGAACTATAGGAAATCAGTTTCCTTAACTTAACACTACTAACATATTTCTAGGCACAAAACTGTGCCTAGTTACAGATTATTCAAATAATATACATGCTTATACAAATGTATACAAATTGTATGTGTATACAAAGAAAGCGATTCATATATTCAATAGGTATTATATCAAATCGTCTGGAACAGCAAAGTCAAACGAGCACACCTATACCTATGAATAGATAATCTGTGCGTGTATCGATTGGAACTACTATCACCAGACAATCGGAAACCATGTTTTGAATAACAAAACCAAGTTCAAGAAAGGTGATAGGTAGGTACTTACTTAATATTCTTTTAACTGTTGAAAGCGGTACATTAATCATTTTAAAGTAGTTAGTAACCTAGTCTGTATCTAGATTACTGTGGGTATTAATTAAGAATCTAAAAGGGCACCTACCGACGGGTAAACGAATTATATAGACCTACACATTTGACTAAATGCTCCTAGATGTTACAAAGTGATAGATATATAAATAAACTAGCTGCCCCGACAGACGTTGTCCTGTCAAATTTCAATAATTCCACAGAAAAAATCACTTTCAGTTTTTACAGAACTTTACGCCACTCTTATCACTTAGGAGTATAAAAAATACCCTACGACTTATTCTCATACCTATCAAATATACCAAAACATGTATGATTATAACATGACTAGGGTCACAGCTCAGTTGGTAGTAACTATACCTTCTGCGCTGTAAGTGTGGAATCGATCCCCACCCAGGGCGAACTTCCTATCGCTTTTTAATTAACAAATTTAATGTTTTGTTAAGTTCCCGCCCACATTCCCTTTCCCGTTCCCGTTCCTTTCCCGTTCCCGTTCCCGTTCCCGTTCCCGTTCCCGTTCCCGTTCCCGTTCCCTTTACCGTAGTATCAAACTGAACGCACATCTTTTTTTTTCTTGAATTTTTGGAATGTTTTAAGTAATACTTATTAGAAGAAAACAATTCCAAAAACACAAAAATCATAAAAATTGCTCCAGCCGTTCCTGATTTTTAAATGGTGTAATTAACACGACTTTGTTTATATCTATAGATTTTCGTTACGACGAACGCTGTGTTATCAATAAAACATTTTTTTTTAAATGTTTAATAGCATAGTACCTTTAAACATCACACAAATGCACATATTACTCGTATTACGAGTACAATTTATGCATCGACAGATAAGCGAGTTAATTTACTTTAATGATTATCATACAACTTCTCTACACAAGTAGGTACCCTACATACAAGCACCTACACCTACTCCATTATGTCAATCCTACTAATATTATAAATGCTAAAGTTTGTGAGTGAGCGATTGTGTATAATACTCTTTTACGAAAAAACTACTGAAAGGATTAAAATGAATCTTTACAGTAATATAGCTTATACATCAGAATAACACAGACTACTTTTATCTCTAACTTACAAGGTAGACTTCAAATTTTTTTTTTAATCAAATCGATACTATAATTTTGACTGGCCTCACAGCTCAGTTGGTAGTAGCTCTGTTCTGCTCTGGGTATTATCTTATGTCTGTATTTTCAAAAAAAAATATAAGTATTCAATCAGTTATGGTCTGTATCAGGTGCTGTGTCAAATGTCCACCAATGTTTAATTATATATTTATAATCAACTATATAATTTCGATATATGGGAATAATCGATGTGGTCAAACAATATTACGGTAACCCCGAACTTCACTAGTGAAGCTCGTTTGATCTGTATAGTATTATTGCGTAAATTTTGATGTTTTGTTAGTCACGTCGATTTCAGTACTAAATAGGAAAATATATTTTGTCCTAGATTGGAAGAGGATGGTCCTTTTTGTCCTACGTTTGCAAAACCGTAGGTGATTTCTGTTAAATCTCGTTAAGTACATAATAAAATTATCGTTCTCTTATAAATGCACGATGTGTAGGTGTTTTATATTCAATGACCACACAGTAAACAGGCGATTTGTATATAATTAGCTTAGTTTCAGAAAATCGATTTTCCAACGACTTTATCTTAAAATCATGAAACTCCTGAAAACCAAAATACTTTTTAGGGAAAAAAATTGTCTATGTTCATATTAAATTTTATGACAATCCGCCCGGCGGTTTGGCCGTGATAACGTCACAGACAGACAGAGTTACTTTTGCATTTATAATATTAGTATAGATAGACACCAGTCTCATCTTCTTGGAAATAAATTTATCAAGTTCCTTTCTATTACATAACTACAATATTCATTCAGTTCCTAAACATACAATTTACAGCTGGTAGAAAACAGATGTTAACCTCGTAGAAGGCCATGTTAAGTAAACGCCAGCCCTTTAATTTTAACTTTCGTATCTTCTACTAGGTTTTTAGTTAGATGGTCTTTGAAAAGGAGTTGAAAAGGTCTCTGAGTTTTATGGTCCAGAATTTTCTAACTAGGAATAAATATGTATTCATCGCCAATATTTCAGGACATTGGTTTTTTAAAGTTTTTTGAAGGAACTATTAGGCCTACATGAATTTAATTTAAATGGGACCAACTTGGGACTCTTCTCTACACATCGAGATATCAAATCATCAAGATCGGATTACCAGGTAAAAAGATATAGGCGGTCATACATAAAAAAGCAACAAAAAATATATATTAAAAAGTGTAGAACATAGACACCTTTTAGCTATTATTGTCATGCCAGCTAGTATTTTTCGTAAAAATCTCGATTTACAATGCTATGGCTATGAAAATCGTAGATTTTAGAGAATACTAATTACAGAATCTATGTACTAAGCAGCATTCAAAGCCATAATATGATAATCATAGATTATTACGATAAAAGCGATCGGGACTGTGTAGGTAATTATAAACTTTTTGCACGCTAACCTACTTGTATTGCTTGACGCGATTCGTGGGTAAAACAAACACTCCTAACACGACACAGCGCCGATAACATTCTTAATATTCAGATGATGATGACATAGCTGATATTAGTATATTTGCCATTATTATGTGCATAGTCATCATAATCTCTTGTCTGCCATGCCATCTGCCATTCAATCGTGATCCGGCAATCGACGAGTAAAGACGTCCTCTGATAGCCACCTCTGAAAACTACTACGCTTTGAATTTAAGTAAGTAAGTTAATATTTTATTTTATTTAAACGATTTGGTATTGCGTTTTGTTTTTGTAACAGTTTAGTTATATTCTCTTCTAATTGATTAGGTGAACAATATAATAAGATTAAATAAAAAGATACTAAACCCGTAATATATTTAAGGGGCTGTATGTCGACGATTGCTCTTTTTGAAACGAAAAAAGAAATAGTTCTGAACAAGCCACATCTCCTATTTTTATAAGTATACTAGCTGACCCGTGCCCGCTTCGCTGTGCGTAAGACATTTCTAATACCATCGTTGACTTTTTTGTAGACGTTTTTAAGGTGTACAATACTGTAGTACATTATTTTGATATATCTCGTGGGGTTCAGCCAGCATTTGCAATGTAAGCGCAAAAAAATGTGTTTATTTACGACATCACATTAGAAACCTCTAAAATTATCAGTGTTTCTCTACTATATTATGCATGTAGTATACATATAAACCTTTCTCTTGAATCACTCTGTTTATTAAAAAAAACCGCATCAAAATCCGTTGTGTAGTTTTAAAGATATAAGCAAACATACATACAGACATACAGACGCGGGAAGCGGAAAGCGACTTTGCTTTATACTATGTAGTGATTACTTCAGGTTCCTACCTAGATTTCTATTAAGCTGAAAACATAATAGCAGAAACTTTTCACGATAAAGATATTATTTCAAAATGATACGTTTTAGAATTTATGATCGAAATATTTTGATACCTACTATTAAAATCAACTTGTGATTTATTGTTAAAGATAGATAATATGTAGATCTAGATTTATATTAGAATAGATTTTTGATAAGTAATTATACATAATTTATATCATTAATTTATTCGAAAAGCAAAGGCGGACCACGCGCCGACGTGTGTTTGTCGTCATTGCAGCGGTCGGTAGGATTATTTATCGAAGTGATTAAAGATGTGTACATCTTTATTCACATATACTATACATTATAAAATAGGAGATGTGGCTTGTTCAGAAGTATTTATTTTTTCGTTTCGAACAAAAACAATCGTCGACAGGGAGCGCCTTAAAACATTTAGGAACAACAAAAGAAAATTTTGCAAAATTTATTATGAAATCTTTAAAGGTTCGTATCAACGTTCGTTTTTTTTTATTGTTATTAAGTGACAAAGCTACAAAGCTTACATAACGATTATCTAGTAAAACAAAAATATTATTTATATGATAATAACTAATTATAGATCATTTTATCATCACAGTCGTGTAGTCAATAACAATATCAAGTATTTTGTCATACTTATGCCATAAAAACATGACTTGTAAAAAAAGCCAAGTCTCGCAAAGCAACTCAGTTCTTCTACCGTAAAAAGTTGTGAGATCC
The DNA here is from genome assembly GCA_912999785.1 of Hydriomena furcata. NCBI lineage: Eukaryota > Metazoa > Arthropoda > Insecta > Lepidoptera > Geometridae > Hydriomena > Hydriomena furcata. Next base: position 13,051,068 of record OU538821.1, read on the forward strand.
ATGTTATACCAAGTCGGTTAATTTATTCAGTCCCTACTTTAAGGGTCCTTCTGTCTTAAGTTATTAAGTAAAGGTTAGCTAATTACGTAATAACATAGGTGTAGGTAAATTTACGATTCGATTAATTGTTTCCTATTATTTCTAGATTAGAAGGATTAGGTTAATATAATTTCAAAATTTGTTGAGCACGGTACGTTACTTTTAATCACGCAAGCATTAGCTAAACCAATTTGGATGAAACTTGAAACATATTTAGTTCTTGACCTGGGACAGCAAAGGTTGCCTTTTATCAGTACAAATCGCGCAAAACCGCAGGCGGAAGTTACCTTATCTTAGTTTATATTTGTAGTATAGATCATTTTCGATTATAATAGAAACATGTTATGAATAAAATGTGTTGGAATATTGTAGATAAAGTTATTCATGTAAAAACATCGTATGTAGAGATGGGCGGGTGGGAAAAAAAAACGGGAAAAAATACCCATTTATTCCCGAACTTTTACTTTGAATAACTTACGACTCAGAGAAAAACGAGATTTTATGACCCTTGAGACAATTTTTAGAACACTAAAATGAAGCAAGAAACTTGTACACACGAGTTTCCAGCTTATTATATTTCATTTTGATGATTTTGCTTAAAAATGTCTAAAATATTTTATTTTACTAATTAAATAGTTATAATGCCTCATAGAAACTAACAAGTACCTAAAAAAGATAATTTAAATTCAAAAATCATTTATTTCAATAAAATCACAAGGATCACTTTGAAACGTTTTAGGAACTAGGTGAAGCTACGCCGATTCCACGCGACCAAGCCTAGACCAAGCCTAATTAGTTAAGCCTCGAAAAAAAGATATGATATTTTTTACCAGAAATTAATTTTAAATGGGAAGGAAAGTGTGTTACCTTATACCAGGTATATTATTATGTGTTAGTACTTACTAATATACCTAGATATTGCATAACACCGCGTGAAACCGAATCGAATTGACGAACTCGTTCCTAATTTTATACAATTCTTATAATCTACAAAATCGACTAAACAATTTTTAATTAGTGAGCATTGGGAACACGCAGGCGAGAAATAATAATAAATTTGTGTTTAGAAGTGTTTGGTTATTTTTAGGGTTCCGTACCCATAGTGTAAAAACGGGACCCTAATTACTAAGACTCCGTTGTTCGTCTGTCTGTCACCAGACTGTATCTCACATACCGTGATTGCTAGATAGTTGAATTATCACAGATGGCTATAACAACAAATACTAAAAAATAAATAATCTAAATTGGGCTCCCATAAACGTGTTTTTTTGCCATTTTCTATAGATAATGGTACGGAACCCTTCGTGCGCGAGTCCGTGATACAACCATTCAGAACTACATTGTGATGTAGTTAATGTAGTTGAGAATTGGTTCAATCATAGGGCTGATGTAAAAGAAAGTAAAAATCATAAGCGTGTATAGTATATAACTTATTAAGTAGACAATTCATAATAGTTAACGAATATGCAGACAGGCAATTGAAAGTAAGTGAGCTCTGTCGCCGCCCTACTGTCCTAGGTACCATCTCTACTTACGTAATGATGCAATGATCTCGTTTAATTGTATGGTCAACCACCTCTGATAGCCGCTAAAGCGAGCCTATCACTCGGTAGCAAAATGCAAACGAATGTTACATAAATACAGTTATATTTAAAGCTCTATTGATATCAAATGTTCACCAATATTTATTTATTATTATTGATTTTTTTACAATGACTAGCTTTTGTAATATCATTCAAACCACATCAAAACATCATCACTACATAGTATAAAGCAAAGTCGCTTTCCGCTTCCCGCGTCTGTATGTCTGTATGTATGTTTGCTTATATCTTTAAAACTACACAACGGATTTTGATGCGGTTTTTATAAAACAGAGTGATTCAAGAGGAAGGTTTATATGTATAATAAATGCATAATATAGTAGAGAAACACTGATAATTTTAGAGGTTTCTAATGTGATGTCGTAAATAAACACATTTTTTTGCGCTTACGTTGCAAATGCTGGCTGAACCCCACGAGATATATCAAAATAATGTACTACAGTATTGTACACCTTAAAAACGTCTACAAAAAAGTCAACGATGGTATTAGAAATGTCTTACGCACAGCGAAGCGGGCACGGGTCAGCTAGTTCAATAATATAACATTGTCATCGGAACTTGACAAGTGTGCAAAGTTTTTACTCCATCGTAGTATGGAGGTATGGAGCGCGTAGCCACCCGCGAACACAAGTACTGTGCCGGAATTGTGAAATCAACTTCTAAGCTTTAAATTGCTTTTATAGATTTAGTAAAACTTTTTTCCCAAAATTTGCTTAATATTTTCAAGAATTTTAATGTTTTACAATAAAGTCGTCTTAAATCGATTTCCTGAATTTATGCGTACGATCTCGCGATTAAAAGCTAGTATAATAATGTATTGTTGCGTAAGGACTACAGCGCCAATTTTGTATGAATGAAACTCTAACTGCCCTCATTTATAACTGCAAGGATCTGAGCACGTCATAATCTGAGAGTTTGTCTAACTTACTTGGAGATTATAGTCGTTATACTATTTTATTTTATAATTTTAAATCAAATCTCCAGCAGACTGTTTGTAAGAAAAGACGATATTTATTCAACTAGCTGTCCCGACAGATGACCTGTCCAATTTAAATTTTCTTTTATAAAAACCTTTTCCTAACTCTAACGAATAGAACAAAATAATAATTAGCAAAATCTATCCAGCCGTTCACGCGTGATGTTCAGGTAAATATGGATTTATTTTTATATAATAGATTTTTATTTTGTTCACAGATCAATAAGCAGTAGCTAACAAGGCATCAAGATGGTGATCGTAAGTGCCCACGTTAGCATAGTGCTATATATATATCTACTAGCCGACCCGTGACAGACGTTGTCCTGTCAAATTTCAATAATCGAATAGAAAAGACTGAATGTTTTTAAACTGTGATGTCAGATTTGTTGCACACCAGCGCCATCTATACAAATTAATCAATTTTGAGTTTTTTTATCGTTTTGGGGATGTTTTTCATTTTTTAGGGTTCCGTACCCAAGGGGTAAAAACGGGACCCTATTACTAAGACTTCGCTGTCCATCTGTCCGTCTGTCTGTCAGTCACAGGGCTGTATCTCATGAACCGTGATAGCTAGACAGTTGAAATTTTCACAGATTATGTATTTCTGTTGCTGCTCTAACAACAAATACTAAAAACAGAATAAAATAAATATTTAAGGGGGGCTCCCATACAACAAACATAATTTTTTTGCCGCTATTATTGATAATGGTATTTAACCCTTCGTGCGCGAGTCCTACTCGCACTTGGCCGCTTTTTATATTTAAGTATCCTATTATTTATTCGGACATTTATCTACAAAATCTACATTTGCTGTAAAGTTTTACCTTAATCCGTTTTGTCAGGAACAAACATACACATACAAACTCACAAACTTTCGCATTTATAATATTATTAGGATAGGATATTAGGATACTAATATTATAAATGCGAATGTAACTCTTGTCTGTCTGTGACGTTATCACGGCAAAACCGCTGCTGGGCCGATTGTCATGAAATTGAATATAGAGATAGTTTATAGTCTTGTGACGAACATGGGCTACCTTTTTTCTCAAAATGTTCTTTTTATTTTAAGGTGTTTAATGTTTTCGTCTAAAATCGATTTCTTAAACGCGGACGAAGACGCGGGTAAAAGCTAGTAGCCTAATATCATTCCTTCCTTATCATGTACAAAAATATTTATATGAGACTCCGACTGATTTTACTGATTTTAATTCGATTGATCATTCCAGAGATAAGCGCGATCAAACAAACAAACTCTTCAGATTTATTATACTTTATTTTATACTATGTAGTGATAAGAATTTTGTTTTTATTAAAATAATATAATATAAAAACAAACAAAGCTATCCCAACGTTCTGCAATAAAAAGTCGCCAGACAAAACTTGTGAAGTTGCCCGAATAAGACCGCAAGGGGTGACGTGAAATTAAAACGTCGCCGTAGGCAAAACTAGGCTTTGGCGGAGTAAGGACGTCATATTTACGCGGACGGTCATAGGACGCGTTGCTATGGCGACATTAATTGAACATACGAGTAGAGTTACTTGTCAGAAACCATGAAAAATAAAACTAACTAAAATAACCCATAAATGAAAATTTTTAATTTTCGAACAAACTAAATAGCAAATAAAGAAACAAAATTTCGATCACCCTTACTAGATGATAAAAAGATTCATTCATGAGCTATATTTACTATTTACCTACAATCTACATGTGTTATATTCCAAGCGGCAACGTCGCGCGCCTTAGATTTAATTGGTGTAGTAGGTACCTACCTACCTCATGTTTCCAACGGGCCAATATCGTTATAGGTTTTTGAAAGATGAATTTCATAAACCTCTACATAAATAAATCGTACTTAGTTGGATTTTTACGTACCTACTTGAAGACGATCAGGGCTTTAAGACCTTCATCCACAGGTCGGTTTTCGCGGATGCGTTGCAGAGCTCCGACAATAATTCTAAGATTTGAGAGGCAGTGTCTTGTCTCGCCATATCATTTGCGATACATCCTAGTCGCAAGGGCGGCATTTTGATTGCATATGCCGTTCCCAAATTACGACCCGTAATTAGTTAGAATGTTAAAAACTAAACCACTATAAAAGTATTTTTTTTGTATCACATACACAACATCAAAAACTTTTTTTTTCGTGAAACAATTACACACTCATTAATTTATATAAGATTCAAAAGTGTGACTAAGTCATTATTACAACAACGGGAAATTACTCACGTAAATGATAAATTGTCAATGAGGACACCGACAATGTTTCGATTCATCTAGAGAATCTTCTTCAGGGTGAGTGGACCATAACGCGCGCGCTACCCTGCTCGCATTGACGGCAATGCAAGCAGGGTAGCGCGCCCGTTGTTGTAATAATGTGTAGTACAACTCACGAAAGTTTTGAAAGTTAAATAGTGTGACTAAGTGTGTCAAGGACAACGACTCGCATTTGACTGGCTGGATCTTCCAGCTTTCAACTCGCCGATAAACATAGGGCGGCATGCTTTGTCTTTGCCGGCATAGGTGCCTACAATGATACTTGACACCTAATTCAAAAATCTGCGAATTGTAGGTACCTACCTACCTATCAGTTTTTTGTTCAACATGGCAACGTCGCTTTTTCTAAGTGCTCTCATTCTAATAGTGTTTTGTTTCGTTTTAATTTCATTGACACAATGTTATGATACGTGACCCCGACAGATGACCTCTGCTCCACAGAATTTAAGGTGCCTGTTAAATTTATGACAGCTCGCATTTTTTGTACTCGGTCGTATTCTGTGGCCGCACACTAAGAATAGTGCAAACGCACACATTGAAGCTACTTCACACTTCATTTACCAAGACTAAATAACTAGTCTTGATACTTGAAAATATTTGGTGCAATAGGTATGTCATATTTGTATAGGTAGGTATGTACTTAATAATTTTATAGGTTGCACTTGACAAAAAGAAAATAAATATAGAAAAAATTAATATATATTATAAGACAGGTTACAAATCGTAAAGTGCTACTACACAGTTACTAATATTTGACTGTGCAAAAAATATTTGTTAGGTACCTACTAATAAAATACATTATGACAAAACGGTAAGTATCGTTTTTTTACAAGCTCTTATTTAACTTGCAGTTTATGTACATATTTATGTATGTATGTTTGATAAGGTGGAATCTTGCAACTTAATTTTAAGCAGTTATCCCCAATCGATTGAGCTGAAATTTTGCATACATAAAATGGTGACAGCGAGTTGATCTGATGATGGAGTCAGGAGCTGTTCAACGGAACCCTTCACTAAATAGTCGAATTGAGGCAAAACTTTGCATACCTATCAATCTCAATGACAATGTAAAATTATGGTACTAGCGAGCTGGTCTGATGATGGAGGTCGGATGTAGCCATCGGAACTCCTCAACTACACAACATAACCACGTCGCGTTTGGGCTCGTTATTTTTATCTTGACGAGAACTAGAGCACTAGACATTACAAAAGCTTGATTTAAAAAATATATTTTTAATAAAAAAACTTATTGTCATCTAAAATCGATGACGGCACCGTCAACGTTTCGAGTACCACTCACAGAAAGTTTTGAAAGTGAAATACTGATAAAATATGTAGGTATGCTTTTGAATATTGTGTGCGAGCTATGATCTCGAAGATCCATAGACCGCGCGTAGCGAGGGTCAACAAGTTCTGGAATTAAACAGTTATTGTAAAACTTTACTAAATAACCCTCCATAATATTTTCTTTCCAGAAAAATCAAATATGAATTTGTAAAAAGAGATGACCAGCTCTTTTTAAAAATTCATATTTTCCATTGTATTTGTACTAAATGACATCACAAACCTGCAATACTTTTTAAGACCTATCCAAAGACATGGAGAGTATGCGAGAAAAAAAAACATCTGAAAATATGTATTTATTTCTACCACATTGTCGGCGTGACTAATGTATAATAAAATAAATAAAATAAAAATAAAAAAGCCTTTATTTCCCACAACCCTTTACACGTAGGTGTATGTTAGAACTTAAAATATATATATGTATATATATATATATATATATTTTTTTTTTCTTAAATTCTAATTTTTTATCTTAAAAATCTATTTATTTATTTTATTATTTTGGGTATGGGCCCCTCCATGAGTGAAGGCTAATGTATATTCATGCCAAATTACAGCTTTCTAGTACTAAGAGTATCTGAGCTAAGCTGCGGACTAATGGACGAAAATGGCAAAACTATAAGGGTTTTTTGTAAACTACGAAACACTAAAGAGCACTTTCAGTATTTCGAATTAAACAATTTTTCAGGACACTTTATTATTTTTTTAAATATTTAATTATTTGCATCATGTACTTAAACTTAAGTATATGCCATCAAAAACAACTTGTAAAAATAAAAATAAAAAGCCAATTCTCGCAACGCAACTCAGTTTCTTTTTTTGTCTTTTTTTTGTTGGAACTATGCTCGAGTGTAGTAAACTTAACTTGTGAGATATAGTATAAGTAGCCTAAGATGACCAGAGATAATCTGTCGATGTCAGTCTCTCTTCCCTGTTCGCTTGTTACGGCTGGTCGTGTTCTATATCTCTACAATAAAGAATCCATATACATATATCACCCAGATCGTGTATAATTTAACTAAAAACCCATCAGTTCTTCTATCGTAAAAAGTTGTGAGATTTCAATGTCTGTCTGTCTGTCCAAAAAATGGCCTGAACTGCTTCGAGAAAAGAATGGTACGACTGTGCCGCTTTTTTGCTTGACTTGGCGGGGGCACTACCGTGCCCCCAGATAAACCTTGCTTTGATAATAACAAATACCGACCTTTTTAGAAGGTTCAACATTTTTGGTTCAATGCGTATCGTATCATTCGTCAGTCATTCATCAGTCGTCAAAATTGATTAATGCTAGATTTGTTGCACACCAGCACTCGGAGTCTTTTTATAGTTTTGAGGATGTTTTTTAATTAAAAATAGCCTATTTATAAGCTAGAGGTATATTTACATCGACAGCAAATTTCAATTTCATCCGTTTAGTCGTTTAGGTCTGATTGAGGTACAAACATCCAAACATACTTAACATCCGCACAAACTTTTAGAATTATAATATTAAAGGTAGATAAATAATAATTATAAATTATATTCATAATCTGAAATTTATGTAATTTTTCTAAATCCAATTATAGATAAAGTATCATTTTTTTCCATCCATGTATAAAAAAACACGCTTGGTAATATAGGGTAGATCGGGTCTAAATGATACAGGTAAGGATCATGGTACCTTAGAACTTTCATTTCAAAACAGAAATGTATCAAATCAACATTTATATTTATTTAATAGGATTAATTAGGGACACTTCAAAAACCACAGCAAAAGACGTTGTCCAGAAAGTATTATCACTAAAATGGAAATAGGCCGGGCACATCCAAAGATTACAAATCTAAAACAATTATGAATTGGGACCCAATACATAAAAAACGAAGAAGAGGAAGGCCTGCTATGCGATGGGATGATGACATCGTGAAAGTAGCAGGCAAAACATGGAGCAGAGCCGCTAGAGATCGGGAAAAATGGATAGAGCTGGAGGAGGCTTTTACCGCTGAAAGCGGTCCTTACACATAATTTTATAGACCTATGAATAGATACATATTTAAGTTAATTTTATATTGTGCAAGGAAATAAAAGCTTTTATTATTTATTATTAATTAGGGACACACATTTTCCTGAAATTTAATATTTTTATTAAAATAACAATCAAATACGAAACATCGGCTTATTTCGATTTTGCTCCGACGCGACGTATACAAAAAGGTAAAACCGTATACTATTATCATATTGTTTCGAATCCAAACTCGATGAAACGCATCTTCTACAAAAAAAAACCATCCAACTCTTTCAACAAATCATGCATTGTACCTAACCTTCATCTGTGTGGCTTGCACTAAATTCTTCAAGGCAATATATTATACAAATGTTATCATTAGTTTTGCATGTCCAGTATTTTACCCCGGTATACCATTATGTAAGACCTCCTCTAAATTCGAAGAAAAATGTGACGTGGACGTGCTTCCCCGAGCGCGTCTGAGCGCTAACTGACGTGCCGACTTAAGGTCAATGTGAGTTTTGTATGGAAAAAATGTATGGAGAAGTTTTATTGCATTTTATATTGTTCATAAATGAAAAAGTAAATTATTTGAAAACAAGATAATGCCACGCGGTATAGAGAAATATAAAATCTACAATTTCGTATTATTTTCAAATAAAAATATGCTGTGGGTCTAAAGATATTGGTACCTAACCAGACCCCATTTTTCGACATTTTCAGCGGTTCTTGCGACGGTAAAAACGTATTTTTTTGAAAATATTGTATAGAACTGGCCAGTTTTTATTATCTATTATTAAAGATGAATATATTATCAGTAATTTTGTATCATTATATCCTCACAATTGTGATTCCTGGTTTTTAAATCGGTACCTGAAAATCATTGAAATACGTGTGTGAGTGTGAGCCGGGCCTTAACGTACAGTTGCTCCAAAATGGTACTTTAGAAAATTATATTTATCTCTGTAAATATTAGGTTTAATATAATAAAATAAATTATTACAATCTAAAAATGTTAAACCGGATACGTACGATAAGTAATTGTTGTTAATAGAGCGCCACCCTGTATTAGGTATCACTACATAGTATAAAGCAAAGTCGCTTTCTGCTTCCCGCGTCTGTATGTATGTATGTATGTTTGCTTATATCTTTAAAACTACACAACGGATTTTGATGCGGTTTTTTTTAATAGATAGAGTGATTCAGGAGAAAGGTTTATATGTATAATAATAACATGCTACCCGTGCGAAGCCGGGGGCGGGTCGCTAGTAGATTATAAACAATCTCAGTTAAAAATACTATTAGATAGATAGTACCTATTTAGGTAGGTACCTTATTATTATTAAAACAGATGATAAGTAGCAACTTTTTTTTCGTATTTAGCTAGCATCTTTTGATATTACTAGGTATGGTCTGTTTTCTAGGACTGGGTATGTAAGTAATTAACTGTTGAAAATTGCAGGAATCGAATGGCAGTATACCTGCGCCGCAAGAGTTGGAGACATTTTTGTCTTCAGAGGATAAGAAGAATGAGAAGATTGTTAGCAAGTATGTATCCGCACATTTATTAACTTAGCTAATTGATTAACGTTGCGGAAAACCATTTCAAAATACTAAACGGTTGAAGATAATACAGCAACCAATTCCGCCATAAGATTGGCTATATAGCAACCAATTACGCCATAAGGTTGGCTATTAGCAACCAATTCCGCCATTAGATTGGATATTAGCAACCAATTCCGCCATAAGATTGGCGGAATTAGTTGCTATATATCTTCGTCCGTTTAGTATTTACTAACTCGTTTGTATGTTCTTATTTGATCTGGCAAGACAATTGAGTTGGTAAGATAGTTCTAGTCTAGTGTCTCGTCAAATGTTATGAATATTATAGGTTCTATAACTATGATCACTAGGTACGCTAGTGTAGGTAGGTAAATGCCGCCCAGAGCCAGGACAAAGAGGTTGTAAGTATTTTTTGTTAGTTCCCCGACACCGGTCCGCAATTTTAATTTTGTTATTTACGCCGTGCTTAGTGTGTGCATCTCAAGATCCCGCGCCTACTAGATAGACATTATATTTATAAGTGAGTTGGGATTCAGTCATTCATTTCAAAACGCAAATTTCACGTCTGTCGACCAAAGCAGCGACAATTTGGGTTAGATTTAATAGAATTCAACCTATATTTCGGAAGGATTGTCCTGATTAGGATAAAAAATTCGGAGGCCCGCTGCCCTATAAAGATTTTAGGATGAGATTCAACTGACTTGGAGCTGTGCGGAGCGGACCAAACAGCGTTTGAAATTTTTTGGTCAGCATTTTCGAGCTCTGTGATTGGTCCGCCCCTCACAGCTCTGCACAGCTTCGCTTCAGTGAACACCTACCCTAAGTTCATTGGCGTTCTCAAAAACGTGCCGCGTCAAACAATAAAGGTTTGTTTTGTATATTCTCATGTTCCAATGTTTTAATAAATCTCAGTTCCAATAATAATGCAATAATGCGTGTTGTTTTCGAACAGATACAATATGGACAAGGATGCCGAGTCGGCGGAATTCGACCCTTTCACCGAACGCAAACTCGACAACCCTACTTCGTAAGTAACAATCTTCATTGCTCATATCACAATATTCAATTATTATTATTTAATTGTGTTACTTCGATATTTTTTTAGACTAGTCATAGACAAATTGATAAATTTATGTATTTAGGTATTAATTGGATCACCAACGGAAGACTGTCTACAAATAGATACAAACACAAACTTTGATACAATTGATTTAAATCTTTATGTAAAATAAAATATTGTAAACGCAACTAGGCGAAAATATCAAGATCACACTTTGTGATACATATTAATATTAATATTGTATTATGCGAAAGTTTGTGTTTGTTATTCAATGACGCCATAGCAGCTTAAACAATTTATATATTCAACTTGGTATAGACATACCTATTCGTGTTAGGTGACCTGGAACGGCATAATTTAAGATACATTTTCCAGGTTCTTTACCACACCTAGTTAATTCCCAAATGGCTGGTTATAAGTACCTAGGTATTGTGTTTGATAGGTAGAGATATAGGTACTTTGTTCTGTGCGTCTTGTTATTTCTGTGTACCGCCTAATACCAGATAACCTCTAGTGGACAAAGCCGATAAAACAATAGTTAGCCTCACTGCTCAGTTGGTTGACATATCTCTGCCTTCTGGTAGGTTGAGAGTCGATTCTTACCAAACGTTTGTTATGTGGTGAGTGAATGTTTGATCTACGTTTGGGTGTATTCATGTATTTAATTTTTTTTTATCAGATAGGTATATCATAGTACAAGCTTTACTTAGTTTGGGCATATAATGGCGCTATGTCTACCAGTATCTATTTATTTATTATTATATACATACGCGTACCAATCCCACTTTAACTCAAAAAAAACGAATAACTAAAAAAAATCTATCATGCATTTTATTCTTCTAGCTTTTTCTACAAATAATAGAACAAGCACCTTAGATACGATCAATTACAATTGACAATGTTTTCGTCTTAACATTTTCGATTTTAATCCGGAGGCATTCTGAAGGGGCACGAACTAGATGCATGATTGTTATACACAATTTAAAGAGATTAAAATAATTATGATGATAAGCATTAAGCCCGTGTTTGTACAACATCTTTTTTTAAACTAAGCAATGCCAAAGCGAATAAACTTTAATGCGACTTAATTTAATTAATTAATTAATTTTAATTCACAGTTAGTATTCCTCAAATCAAACATTCTAAAGTGACTTAAGCTTTACATAGCCTACTCGTACCAAAGTATATACTTACCAGTATGTAGTTTTAGGTCTGCATCAGCATGGCGATGTCATACACGTGACCAACAATATTTGTATTCGTCCGATCGATGGTCGATCTATCACAACATACCTAAGTGTTTCTTCAGAATATTCCCAATTCTGTCATCAGTCGATCAATTATCGAGAGATGACGAATCTAAATATTGGTGGTCATTTCGCTTAGCGCAATCTAACCCTGAACTAAGATAAGCTTGTACTATAACAACAGATATAATATACAATACTTTTATACCATATTTAAAAATATATAGCCAACAACAACTCATTTTTTGTAATCCGTCAAGTTGTTTGGAATATAAAAGAAATGGACATACACATACATACATACATATGTAGGTACATACGCTCGAAAAAATTACCCTTCAGACGCAGTCAGGTAACAATGCAATGATATTTCAGGAACAATGATACGCTGACCCATCTGCTGAAGGCTTCCCTCGGTACTGGCATCCTGGCCATGCCGAGAGCCTTCAAATATGCTGGTCTCGTCAACGGTATAATCTTCACAGTGCTTGTGGCTGTGGTCTGCACCCATTGCTCTTACATCCTGGTGAGTATCTCCTGTTTCTCTAGTAAGTTATGCCTGCCCTCTTGTAAAATATGTGTAAACTGTAGGTATATAAGTAATAGGCGACGGTTAGGATAGTAATGTAGATTGTAGATTACTCGTAGGTACATAGGTACTTGTATTACACGTGTAATACAGTTCCAGGCCGTAAATAATATTACATATACATCGAGCACAGGCGATTCACTTTTTGTAAAGATTGACTGTATTATACCTAGTAACTAAGTATAATGTATATATGTTAAAAAATAGATTTAGAAAATGACGCCACCAAAGGAATGAAAAACATCGTTATTATTGAAATAATTTGGTTTATTTTGCGGAAGTTTTGAAAATATTTAAATTGTACTGAATATCTACATGGCAATAGATGTTCAGTATTCAATAAAATGTTATTGGTTAGGTAAAGCCTTGAGAAATCCATATGGCTATCCATATGGATATATAATATATATGTATAGCTTTGTTTTGCGGAAGTATATGTGAGGGAACGTACCCATACTACGTGATCTATTTAGGGGGGAAAAGGGGTCTTCGAAAATACCACGCATGGTCACAGGGGCGGGGGTTGGTATTTAGTTTTCGTCACGTAACCAATATCCTCTAGATAAATATCGCGCTTTTTCCATTGAGCTTAATGTACTACGTACTAGAGGAGCTATCCAAGCCAAATAAATAGCTCAATTTTCAATTATTAAAGCCAAAGTCCGCTTGCAGCGTAAAATAAATATTTATATGGCTAAACGAAACATTGAAACGTAAAGCGCTGACCGCTGAATGGCTTAAGTTACTTTCAATCAAAAAGGTCGTAAGCGCCATGATAAAACACGTTCGCGCGTCACAGGCGTTAGACTCAGACTAAGTCCACTGTGGTCCGAGGGACCGCAAGGCGCACCGCAAATTATTACTTTGTGGTGTCATCTCTAGTACGTAGTACATTAAGCTCAATGGCTTTTTCGAGCTTTATTCAAATATGGCGCGCAGCGTTGAGCTACATGCTCTCATTCTGGGCGTCATGCGGCCAGCACCGCATAATAAAGACAAACGAGAGCCAAAATATATTTTTTTTCATTCACTTTGCTAAAAATGTCTTAAAACCATCTTTAAGAAAATTAAAGAATGGTTCACGTAGTATGAATACGTTCCCTGACCAGCTATGTTCAGCGTTTCACACGCGAAAACCACTTTCAAAATAAAAAATATATGGAACTCAGGTAAGGCTCGGTTATTTTAACGCATGCTGCAGTATTCTTTGATTAGTAATACGCGTCGATTTAATTTACCCTATTTTTTGTTTAAAGTAATTGTACTGTTTTATCACTGTGGGTATTCAATAATCTTTTTCTATATAAAAATAAATAGCTGTTCGTTATCTTGCTAAAACACAAAAACGGCTAGACCGATTTGATTATTTATTTTTTTTGTTTTGTTCGCTAATACATGTATAAAAATAAAGAAAAATAGGATAAGTTGCCTGGAAATTGTAAAATTCGGGACAAACTGATAGTGCTTTTTTCTATGAGATTATAGAAATTTGACAGGACAATGTCTGTCGGAACAATTAGTAAACAAATGAAAAAAAAATTTAATGTACCTAGCTTTTCTATTAGTGAACGACTTTAAGAATCTGATCTGTAGTTCCGGGTAGATGACCTCCTAAAGCAAACTCTCAATTTATATAAGTATATTATTATATTAGAGTAGATAAGTTTGTGCTAATGGTTTATTTTATCCACAGATTAAATGCGCACACGTTCTGTACAAGAAAACTAAAAAAACGAACATGACGTTCTCAGAAGTGGGCGAAGCTGCTCTCAAAAACGGCCCCCAGTCTTTACGAAAATGGGCAAACGCGTTCAGGTAAATGCTTACTTTGACCTAAGAAGGCAATTCTGTTGTTATCACAAAATGATTAAAAGTTTACGTTATAGCCGATCAACGAACGAACGATGTGTGGTTCTGGATAGCTGAATCGGTCAGGAAAATAGGAAACTACAATCGTGCAAAGAAAACCGGAGTAACTAAAGAGATTTAAAAAAATCTAGCATCATAGGAACAGTTCGTGATTTGAAATAGCAATTTTATCTGGTTTTACCACGCAAACAAAAGTTTAAATGACAAAACAAAATAGTGTCACGACTGTAATCCCCAAGTACGGTAGACATCCTCTCAGATCTCCCCAGGCGCTTAGATCCTTTGAAGATGTCTAGTGGGGGTAGTCAAAGGCACGTTCAAACATTATATTTGGCACATGCTCACATTTTGCAGTAGTTAGCATTCCATACGTGACAGGTTGCAAGCCCATCGCCGCTTATAAGAATACTAACCGGTTACTTATCGATGTTTTCCTTCACCGTTACAAACGTGTTTTGATGCGCTTATAATTTTTTCGAAGACAAAAATCCATTGATGCACGCCTTGATTCGAGCCCACGACCTTTGAAATGAAAGACGAGGTACCTCCCACTTGGCCAACACGGCTATAGTTATTTAACAAATCATTGCTAATTTCGTTTCGCCCATTTATAATGACGCTCATGTTGCTTAATTGTTATCATGATGCTCATGTTGCTTAATTGTTATCATGATGCTCATGTTGCTTAATTGTTATTCAAGATCAGATTTAACAAATAGATATATAGTCCATTGAAATGTTACATGAGCTTTGCATTTTTTAGAGGACGCAATTTTATTTTTGAGACATGTGTCAATAGAAGCTTAACCTCAAGTTTGTGGGGTCGCTAAGGTCGCTACCCATGTCCCCCGGCCGCCATCTTGGAAAAAGGGGTGAAAACACTTATTTCGCGATATCTCGGAAACTATGCGTCTTACAAAAAAAAAAATTTTCAAATCATAATTTGTAGCAAACTGTTTTGCCTACAAATATGCTTATATAACTTTTTGCCCTAAATTGAAAATTAAAGAAGTTATAAGCAAAAGTGATATTTTTTTTATAAAAATTTTCTTTTTTGCTCTTTAACTTTTTTTTCATACATTTTATTAAAAAATCACCTCAGACCAATCTTGTAGATGATCTTTTGAGAAAAAAAATTCTAATTTTCTGTAATAGGGGTCGGCAGTCGGCAACCTTTAGGAGTCGAAATTACAATTTACAAAATGTCAAAGTCATTAAAAAGCCAGATTTTTTTTAACAATAAATAGTATGTAGGTAATTTTCTGATAAAAAAAAATCTATTCATAAGAGTGTTTTTATAAAATAAATAATATTTGCTTATGGAACTATAGAGCCGCATGCCGCATGAGCAGCTTCACATCCAAAGAGCCGCATTAGCAAAACCGGGGTAGGCATAGGCACCACAACCGGGTCTTTGATCCTATTATATAACTTTATAGGGCAAGTTTTCAACGATATTTAAATATATATTATTCGTTACTAACGGACTGATCTATCAATGCACATGCACAGCCTAAACCACTCATAGAAACATGAAATTTTGAGCATGTATTTATTTCGTGTATCTCTGCACAAAGCATGGAATTCCCGAAATTCAACTCCTAATGGAATGCAGTTGGGGTTGAAGTCTGTTTTAAAATAACTTCTCGTGAAGTTTCCACTAGTTATTAATAAAAAACATAACATTCTCTTTATAGAATCTTCATCCTCGTGAGCCTCTTTCTGACGTACTTCGGTACTTGCACCGTTTACACAGTCATCATCGCTAAAAACATTCTTCAAGTAAGTTATGCTTTACTATACGTTTAACCGTAGAATACTTAGCGTTTACATGTGCTTAGTGTTTCTGCTGTTAAGAAGCTAAAAAACAAACGCAACTGTTTACTTTTCAGAACCAGAATTTAAAATACCAAAAGAAAACATTCAAATCCTTGTTTTTAGGGTTCCGTACCCAAAGGGTAAAAACTAAGACTTCGCTGTCTTTCTGTCTGTCACAGGGCTGTTTCTCATGAACCCTGATAACTAGACAGTTGAAATTTTCACAGATGATGTATTTCTGTTGCACAACAAATACTAAAAACAAAATAAAATAAATATTTCAGTGGGGCTCCCATACAACAAACGTGTTTTTGCCGTTTTTTATAGATAATGGTACGGAACCCTTCGTGCTCGAGTCCGACTCGCACTTGGCCGATTTTTAATTTGGTATAACTAAATATAGATGAGATTGTTTTTTGAAATCAGCCTTCAGCCTTCATCCTTTCATACCAATTCTTGTTTGGTCTAGGTCGTATCGTTCTACATGGGTGTCGAAGAAGATGCTGTAGAAATAAGAATATTCATTATCAGCCTGTTACTGCCGCTGATATTCATGGCGTGGGTGCGCAATCTCAAATACTTGGCTCCCGTATCCATGATTGCAAACGTGTTCATGGCGGTAGGCCTGGGCATAACGTTCTACTACATCGTCGGAACTGGGGAACTGAAGACCGAAAACATAAACTCTATGCTGTTTAAATTGCCAAGCGAATGGCCGGAGTTCTTTTCCTTGAGTATTTTCGCTATGGAGGCGATCGGCGTGGTGATGCCGTTAGAGAATGCCATGAAGACGCCCCGCTCGATGCTGGGCCTCTGCGGTGTGCTCAACAAGGGCATGTCAGGGGTGACGCTCGTCTACATCCTGCTCGGCTTCCTCGGGTACCTGCGCTTTGGAGAAGATGTCAATGACTCTATCACACTCAATCTGGCACAAGAAGCTGTGTATGTACCCTAAATTATTTACTATTAGTCATTTTAGATTTCCAAATCGGATTTTAATGTTTTGTTTAACTTCCAGCCCGGCTCAGATCGTCAAAATCTCCATCGCCATTGCCGTCTACTGCACTTTCGGTCTTCAGTTCTTCGTGTGCATCGAGATCGCATGGAACACTATCAAAGACAAGTTTACGAAGAGACCTGACCTTGCCGATTACATTCTGAGAACGATAATGGTGACGGTTTGCGTGCTGCTGGCTGTTGCCGTGCCTACCATCGGGCCCTTGATGGGCGTCATTGGAGCCTTCTGCTTCTCCATCCTTGGCCTCATGGCTCCCGCGTTCATCGAAGTCATCACCTACTGGAACATCGGATTCGGACGCACCAATTATATCATTTGGAAAAACATTCTCGTCGTAATTTTCGGAACGTTTTCGCTCATTTTTGGCACAAAGGAAGCTGTGAACAAGATTATTGCCGATTACACTAAGTAGGCAACTCAGGGTTTGATCGAAGTCAGAGTTAATATAACGTGTGATAGTTAAATGCGTAGGCCAACTAGGCAACTGGTGTCTCTGTCACGTGGGTAAACATAAAACGTCGTCAATTTGTTTGTTTTGTTACATAATCACATGATTAAACATTTGCAGCATAGAATATAAGTTGTGGAGTTGCGTTAAATACGATAATAACAGCCGGATTACTGTCAGGCTGAAGATTGCCCCAAATTTCAGAGAATATTGTAGGTAATAAAGAACCCGTGTGCAGAGAACAGTTTTTAAGGACCAGTTTAAGTTTGAACTATTGTATTCCGCGGTGTTTTTACTGCTAAGCAATGGTGCTATTTGCGTTTGCACGCATCTTATGGTTTTTAATTTTTAAGATGGTAAAAATAATATATTTACCTACAGTGCCGTTATATTCTGGGTACACAATAGGAGTCATTTATGACAAGAGCACGCGCATCAGAATATGATTTGAAGTAGGTACTCGCCGATAAAGATCTGTGTAAAGACTTCTTTGCAGAAAGATACGAATTTAATCTGAGACAAACGTCTTATTCGGTGCCGCCCTTGACTTAAATTAGGTATTGAGTTCATTTACATTCCCGGCCCAGAATGAAAGTGCTAGAATTAGATATTTAAGGGTCTACATCTGAGGTCCACGGGAGACTCGAAGGGGGTCTACAAGGGTTCACAAGTTGTAAATGGTCCACGAAAATTTGTCAAGATTCGGTAAAAAAAAACAAAAAATTTTACTTCACCTATCAATGTAGACAAAATAGTTTGGGGACCTCTGGTCTACATCAATATTAATTACCTAATGACCGGGACGAATGGGAAAGATTGAGATGTAGACTCTGTAAATACCAATGAGTGATAGGCATGATAAATATTTATAGGTAATTAAAAAATATTTCAATTGGGTAATTGGGAACTTTTGTGATATAACGGTATTAACCCTGACCAAAAATATATTGTTAGCTATACAATGTACAATGGTTAGCGACATCGACCACATAGCCTAATACACGCATAAGGCTTCATTTCTTGAAACAAACAATTCTGTCAAAACGTTGAAGTGTGCGGGTCCGGGGGAGCGGTAAAAAATGCATTCTGATTGGCCGGTTCAATGTCACAGCCCGCCGCGGGACGCGTCGTGAACCGCGCTAGGTGGTTTACACAGGAGATGTAGCCCATATGTATTGTCTGATCTGACAATGTTCGCCTCGCAGATTCTAGGCTGTGTGGTCAATGGTTAGCAAGATAAGTGACGTTAAACATATATAAGGCCGCGGTCTCACTGCTTAATCCTTAGGAGCCAACACGGTATTTCATAATATGAATTGTATTTTGAAATGGGGACTTTATCTCAACAATATAAACAATGTTTTTTCAATGACTTTTATTCGTCTTCTTAATGTTTCGAAAACTTTAAAAATCAGCTGTTTTAGTATTGACGAAAAACATCCAGTACGTTTTGGATTTAGTTATCAAGTTAGTGGTTTTTAAAAAATATTGGATAAAAATATATCCAAAATGTAATGACTATTTCTTGCTGTCTATTTTTATGTACTGAGAAAGTACGGCCTTTTCGGGCTATACGATTACATTATCATTAAACACGTTGTATAGAAAGTGCTTTTTAATATCAAACTTGCGTTGATCTTAAAAGTCTACACACTCGGCAAATATCGCGATTGAAAAATTGCAATTGTTCGCTAACATCTTGTTAAATGGTTGTTCGTCCCAAGTGCAGCGTGACTGGTCCCGTTTATTTCTTAGACACTTGGCAAGTTGCCCGCAGTGTGACCGCGGCCTAATCGGGTTTAGACGACCTTAAACTAAGGTTCTTTTTCGTGATTGGAACAAATATCCATCTAAATCCGTTGCATGTATGTCATAGTTCTTAAAATAACTTTTTTAAAGTTATTTGCATTTAGTGAGTGTAAGCTAAGCTTTTCTATTATTTTTATTTTCCGTGTTACAATAGATCTTTTCCGTACCAAGATTTCAAAAACGAAACTAGTAACTAGTTATTAAAATTTGTGAAATATTTTAACCGATTTTACCCTTGTAATTTACACGTAGCTGGGTACTTTTACACATTATCAACGTAAAATATCACCAATGGGCTTTGAATAACAAAATGAATTTATATTGATACAGAGAGTTTTTTGTAGTTTTTAAACAAATATACTTATCTTATAGTAGAATATAATTACATCCCCAAAGGAGGGTGTAATAAAGGGTGAATTGGTGTTTTTTTCTTTTACATTGGTAGTGCAATGCATACCAATGGTACCTGTCTATATTTTAGCCGCACTGAGAACTAAAAATAGATTTTATTTAAAATTTCCGATAAGTTCCTATATTCTCGTATTATTCTGTAGGTTTTAATAAGATTCAATATATTGTACCGATCAGGCACAGTTCTCACTACAAACATGTTTTCAGATAGATTATACGATTTAATTTGTCTAAGTAAGTAGATGAATTTATTGTTTTGTCAATAAAAATATATGTACAAGCTCCTAATTTAGTTTTATTTAAATTGTTCCAGCACTACCTATTTAGTGTTCTGTACTAGTACTAGGTAGGTACCTACTAAATAAATTGCGAGTTAGGTAGTTAGTCGCGACGCTATAGATTATGGTACGAGTATGGCAATTGGTACAGACAACACCGCAATTTCCTTTTTTCAAATACCTAGTTCCTAGCCTAGCAGTTTATTGACCCGACAAATTGATTTGTCTACGAAAGAATAGACAAGAATTAAACTTAAGCCTAGAATATAGCGCCGTAGACGTAAAATTTTGGTAGGAGTTTGGTAGAAATATATTTCTCGGTTCATTCTTGCAAACAAAAGTAGATGAATCGCTGCTTTTAACTCAAAAAAATATATGTTTTTGTCTATACTTCTGTAAAAATACTTTTCTTGGGCCATCTTGCTAGACGTGCAGTGGTTTAGGCTCTTCGTGGACTGTTAATCAGTGTGCCATCCCCTTTATAAATAAAAAACATATTTATTATATATAAATACTAGCAGTCCGCCCCGGCGATCCACGGGTGTAATCATGATTTTATGGCAATTTTTTTACACCTTGGGTTACATTATCGAACTTTTCATACAGATCCCTATAAGTTAGACATATGATATTGCAGACTTTATTGTAGATATTGATATTTTCTATAAAACTAATACCTAAAAGTGATGGTACTTTGCTCTATTGTTAATAGTTTCGGCTGCAAACGCAATAATTATAAGGATTTTGTTTCACACGTTGGATTGCATTATCGAAGTTTTCAAGTTCAAGTTTTCGGATCTTTAACGTTTTAGAAAATATTCTACTTATGTATGTATGCCTATGTTCGTCAGGGATAATAAAAACCGTAGGAATCTAATGGTAAAAGATTTGTTTAAATCGATCCAGTAGTTTTGGAGCCTATTCGATGAAAACAATCTTCTAGATGTTCTAGATGTTCTAGCGAGATCTAGCTTCTAGATCTCGCGAAGGGAGGAGCCCCCCCTCCCCAACAATTTTTATTTTATTTAACACTAGCGACCCGCCCCGGCTTCGCACGGGTAGCATGTTATTATACATATAAACCTTCCTCCTGAATCACTCTATCTATTAAAAAAAACCGCATCAAAATCCGTTGTGTAGTTTCACTACATAGTATAAAGCAAAGTCGCTTTCCGCTTCCCGCGTATGTATGTATGTTTGCTTATATCTTTAAAACTACACAACGGATTTTGATGTGGTTTTTTTTAATAGATAGAGTGGTTCAGGAGGAAGGTTTATATGTATAATAACATGCTACCCGTGCGAAGCCGGGGCGGGTCGCTAGTTAAAGATATAAGCAAACATACATACATACAGACGCGGGAAGCGGAAAGCGACTGCTTTATACTATGTAGTGATGAAGTCGGTATTGTTATTAGTTTTTTTTTGAAAAAATAAATTTTATTACGAATTTTGTTAGAATGCGGTAATCATTCGGTAGTCAAATTGATGTCAGATGTTTTTGACAAAATGAATTTCCAATACCGACCTTGGTAGGATTCGTTGCTATGACAACTCAATGTTATCGGTCTAAGACGTCTAATTTTTTGCACATCAGCGCCATCTTTACCAAAATCATCCTGTTTGCGTTTTTTATATTACCCTCTAATTGTTTTTCGGATTATAAGTTCCCCCTTTATTTATTCTAATTTTTTATCTATATACAATAGCAAATTTCATCTTAATCCGTTTTGTCGTTTATTTTTGATTAGGGAACAAACATAGCAGCCTTATCACAAACTTTCGCATTTATAATATTATTAGGAAGGATCATTTAGGTAATAGGATCACGTCTGTAATCCCCAATTACGGTAGACATTCTCTCAGATCTCCAGACGCTTAGATCTTTTGAGGATGTCTAGTGGGGGTAGTCAAAATATTATATTTAGCACATGCCCACATTTTGCAGTAGTTAGCATTCCTTTTATAAATGTTAGTAGATATTCGTTGGTTATTTTATACGGCATAATGTGGTCACTTTTTAAATGCATCGTTGTACTACCCTATTACAAAACCTCGACTTTCTCAAGCAAGTCAAGGTCTCTCCTATCAGAAGCCAAACACTACTTGACAATAAATAAAAGAGGAATATGAATAATTACAAGTATTTATTAAAACTCGTAGTCGCTTCTATCGGAGGAGCACGACCGTATTTACAATAAATCAAATTAAAATGTACAAGACGTAACTACGTTTATATGTAAACAGTTAATTTGACAGTTATCTCATTGTAAAGTTAATTCAAGGGTATCATGCATTTGACAGTTCTTCAGATATAATCTACTGATAAGATAAGATAAGTAAGTACGGGTACAAGGGTAAGTTGTTCACTATCAGCGATAGTGAACAACTGTAGAGATGAAAGTGATTTTTGTCAATAGCACTGTTTGTGGCAGAAAATGGTAGCGATTGGATTTGGTACAATCTGAAAATATGTCAAATACGAACGTCTTTATTAAGTAGGTAGACCATCAGCTAGACAGTAAAGTTCAAATGAGCGCAACATTTGAAATAACGTCATCAACAAATTTTAAAATCGTGCTAACTTTCTAGGACGCACTTAGCGATGCTGTTTCTATTTATATAACCGCCGAGCGCTTTCTATAGAGAAAAACACGAACTTAAAGTTTGGTCCTAATTTATATTTTTAGTTTACGACTAAAATAATGCAACTTTTAAAGTTTGCGTTAATTTGAACTTCAGCATGAAGTTAATATGTTCGTACTTTCGTCTTAAAACATAGTTTTTGATTGTGCCAATTAAAACCGCGTATCTACCAATATCTGGTTTATCAATCAAATTCATATACCTAAGCATACAAAAACCATCTTCCTTTCAGTCAGAGTCTAATCTAAGAACTTTCAAACATCTTTAGAAACACCTAACTTTTATGCTTATACATACCTAGACTTAAACTTTGGACTGAACAATTTTCTATCTACGGCAAATGCAAACATGTTAGAATTTGTTTAGAAATCCAGTTTAATAAATACAAATATTGAGATTGAATAATGCATTACATTCTGTTATAGATAAGATTTACTGTAAGTACTAATGAGTTAACACATCAAGAAAAGGAGAATATTTCAATACATACTGTGATGTAACACAATAATTATTAGAGTACCAATAAATATCAGAGTAGAGGAGAATAGTTTTTGGCCGTACCATATTGACCATGACCGTGGTATGAACGTAGGTACGGATCTTGGCATAAGTGGAGTTAGCCTTTTGAACGCTAGACTCCATAGCATCGCTATTCATATTGTTTGCTTTAAGTGGTTAGATACTTAGACATTTTTCTAGTTAGGCCATAAATGTTATGCACTAATACAATGGTTTCAACGGCCGAATAAAGAGACACTAGCACCTTTTGAGTAAGTAATTTATACAAATTATTAATTTATGAACAATTCGCATATTTCCATGTTCATCTCATTATAATACAATTATTTTTATTATGAAATATTGCGTTTCTACTTATTTTAAGTGCCTAAAGAAAATACACTTTCATTTCACATATAACAATATCCTAATTTTAATAAAAATAGAATTGCAAAAGTTTATATTGATGTACTGACCTAAAGTACTTGATTTAGGTAAGTAACCTTATCATTTTGTGGAATTATTAATTTTGAGAAACCTTCAGTCGTAACACAATATCTATAGAATTTGCAATAACAAGCTTATTTAATATGCTTTTTAATCCTAATTGCTATTAAATTTATATTATGTTCTGTATCATTATTTTACGTGGGTATTTCATAGCCACTCGTAGAAACTCTGGGAAGTATCCGTACCAACTGTTTATGACTTTAAGTGATACGAGTATGATAACGCCTATTTTTACATTCCAAAATAACTTATTATTACAAGTAATTATGAACATAATTTGTATCGAGAATCAGGCATTTATTAAGTAGATACATAACAAAACACTTAACAGTATTCATCGTTCTTCACACTAATTATACCTGTGTCACGATGCTAAGGAACGTAAACGTACCTCTACGTGACCTATTTTTTCATTTTTTTACCCCGCTCGTAGTATTTACTAAGACAGCCCCCCCCCCTCCCCACCTCTCGAGCTTTCACGTAGTAATTGAAATATTGTATTGCAAAGAGAATATAAAAATATATATATATATATTTTGGCTCACGTTTATTTACGTCCAGAATGTGTGCATACGCGCAATATTTGAATATAGCTCGAAAAATCGTCTAGAGGATATTGGGGTTACGTGACGAAAACCTAATGTAGTGACCATGCGAAGACCCTCTCCTCCGCTACACATATCACGTAGTATGGGTACGTTCCTCTATGGTACCACAGCAGTCTCAGTCAAAGAAAAACTGACTCAACGAACTGACAAATTCGATTTCCCGATACTACACGAATACAATAATCTATTGAACACAGTTTTTTTTCCTTCAAACCTTCTGAAGCATGCTACATAACTATTAAATAAATATATGAACGTACGTATGTACATTTGTTATTTGTCATAACTAAAACTTCCAACGCACAGAGAGGTATATTTAAATTTAATAAAATTGAGATTCGTAGTACGAACACCTTTCTAAATTACCATGATAATTAAATTCAGGACTGGCATTAGATCTATTAGCATTGTTTTTTTAGATCTATTAGCATTGTTTTTTTTAGATCTATCAGCATTGTTTTTTTAGATCTATTAGCATTGTTTTTTTATCCCTTAATTAAAATGTGCTAATTGCAATGATTTGACTGTAACTATTTCCTTTGGATATCTTTGAGGTTTGAGTGAGAGGTCTGAGAAGATATCTATCGTAGATGGGTATTACAGTCGTGGTCCTATTAAAATTATATCCATGCATTTTGGAAATTCAAAAACAGCCCTTAAAGAAAATTATATAAGTTTTTGTTAAATGTGTCTTTTTTAAAATAAAAGTAAATATTTATAAATTATATTTAAAATATTCTTGGGAGATGTTGAGGATTAAGTATAAATATTTACAGTATCCCCACCGATCCCTAGGTCAGCTCAACTCGAGAACGAGCCAAGATAGGGATCAGTTTAGAGTAAAATTTCTGGAATATGAGCCTTAGCAATGTTAGCTATCTATCTATAAATACGTTTTTTACCTTAAGTATTTACGAATTTAAAAAATTACAATAATTGACTATTTCTCGAACTGAATACCAGTAATAGCACGTATTCTGAAATTGTACTCGAGAGTCAATCTTGACTAAAACAAATATCGATTTTTTTTAACAGCTTTGATTAAAAATTACATCAAAACTGAAACAGCTTGAATCTCGATTCAGTTTAAGTACAGTTTCAGAACACAGGCCTAATAATACCATGTGTCCTTAATGATAATAGTCCCTACCATTGTCCTTAGGTACTACTATTTAAAAAAGAGCATGGTACTTCTATTTAAAACAAATTAATAACTATTATCATCTAATTAAATTAAATCATACAATAATGGAGCATTAATCATGTACAAAATGCTTAAAAAAATAAAAAAATGAATTATCACTTAATTTAGAAATGGCACAGATTTTGTAGAATACTAGAATGGACGTTTAAAATAATTTACTCATTTGTTTAAATAAAATAAAGGACGTTAAAAATTGTGCAATATCATTTACTACGTGCCTTTTATATAAAAATGCCAAAATATTTTCTAATCACAGATAATTTACATTTTTAAACGGATTAACTACTAATTTTGTATAGCACTCTTTTAAGCAATTACCAAAGGTGCTAAAATGCTAAAATAATGGAGCTATAATAATTTCAACAACTTTCCAAATAACTACAAAATTAACAAGGAAATAGTTTAATTTATTTTTTCTCAATTTCTAATTGAAAACATTATCGATCTTTTTCTTTCTGTGAACCTAAAACTTCTACGTATCCAGCTTGATACAAAAGCTGCATTATTCTATTAGTTACAGCTGCAGAAGGAAGCCATTTCTTACATACATAAATATATGTGTAAGTTAGGTGAAAAAAATAAAAATTCATCATAGTTCGATACCGCTGTATGTACTTCTAAGACGTGCGACTATTCGGAAGGGAACAGAGTAGCCCCTAATACATTGATATTAAAATTTGTCATACTAAATACTGACTCTTGTAGAACTAAGGTAAGTGCTATTATATTACAGATACCACCTAGTGATGTGAATCAGCAAAATATTATTATATTAAAAATCAACATGTGTTGAAGCATCATTAGCTTCAACACGTCGAAAATATTTTTGGAAAGTTGTAAATCGCGGTTTAGGTCATTTCTTAAGTCTTTTCATTCCTCAACTGTCAGATATGTTTTTTGTACTATAAAATCAATTAAAATGCGTTAAATTGCGTCTTGTTTTTATAGGTTCTAATTTTATTTTATTTTTTATATAAAACACATATTTTCTGTCACTATTCACAAAACAGACATTATTTTTAAAACACCGAGTAAAATTAGGTACGAGTATATTTTGAGTTCTTTAGTAGATCATTTGTAAATAAATAAACTGTGGCCAATTAAAACTAAGCTTTGTACACTAATATGCCTTTCCATGAGAAAGACAAAATAAATAACAATACTTAATATTAAATATGTATTTATAAAGTGCGATCGGGATTTAAGATCTGAACGCCTAGAGGTCTGAGCGATTTATCCCCATATCCTTAGTTGTAGCCTCGAAATATCTCCACCTCGACTTAACCTCGAAACCGTTGTAGTTGTAGTTGTAGTTCATAAAATTACTTCGATTTGCCTCTAGTCGAGGATTCCTCGGTCAACAGAACTGCCAGCTCAAGGGATCTCCTCGGACTGACGACGTAATGATGTAATTGAGGAACCTCCAAAATATCGATTTAAAATGCTGTTTGGCATGAGGTACTTATCGAGGGGCCTCGAAAAAGTTTGAGTCATGGTAGAGTCGAGGTTACAACTAAGAATATGGGGATAAGAGATTGAGACAGCTAGCTTATGGATTACAATAGTGAGACTAGTTATATATATTTTTAGCTTCAATAGGTTATTACTTTCATAATAAATAACTCTAATATCGTGATATTGGGAATAGCGACTCTCAGACATAATTTTTCACGATTCTATTTAAACACAGTTTCAAAATAAATAGTTGCTGTCAAACTTGTATACATATTAAATAATTGTAACTCTCATTTAGGCAAACTTTTAAAAATAAAAAAAAGATATTGGCAGTCGTAGCTATCTAGCGACTATTCAGGTAAAGAGATTACTAGAGTCGATACAATCGTGGATAATTTAGTATTATCAATGTCATGTAAACTTTAGTGGAAAACAATTCGAAATACTGTAATGATGTTAACTGTGGTGGGGCTAATTTTGTAGGTCTGGTGACGAATAATATCACATTCATCACAAAAACAAAAACCTGATGAATTTATTTGAATTCACACCATTTACTGGATATAAATAAATACAACTATTTAATGCCAATTGCTAATGAGTCATTGGCATTACTTGTATCTTGCAAAAAACATGCATTTATCACGCCACAGCTATTATTATTGCTGTAATTTTCTTATATAAAGGACACCTAGCGTGGACTAAAAGGAAAACAGATTATTAATAGACTTAAACATTATTTCAACAATACCTAAGTAGAGATTCCAGTATTTTCGAGTAGGTACTTCAGTAAAGCTATTCCGAGATAATTATTGCTTGTTTTCACTCTGCTTTACCGACATATATTGTGCGCACGCACTTAACGTGTACAAGACTTTTTTACAATCCAAGACACGACACAAGACGACGCGATATCTGAGTATTCAGTTCGAAAGCGACGTTTAAAATGTAAGGTAACTTCTCTGCATTTTATCATGACGTGTCGTGGCTTATCAAAAAAGTCCGTAATTAGAAAAGTCTATACCCGATTATACACAAAGTCAATTAATACAATTGCAATAAATAGATGCTACTTGCTTCAGTAGTATTATACATCTTCATGAACCACAATGCCAGTCTAGAATGCTGAATTTAATGTTTCATTTCTTTTTCACTATAGAACATTGTATTCAATCCTAAGGTACATTTGAGACTATAAATACCGACCGATATAACAAGGCTAAACGTGTTATGAACACTTTATATTACTTTAGGTTATGTAAAAGATGCATTAATGCTCTTGTTATTATAATTTTGTTCAAAATAAACATTTCCATCGATTAAATCGTAACCTTTGAGCAAGTTACAAATAATTTGGTAATATTGCTTTACGCACCTCAATTTTAGGTATCCGAGAACTGGTTACATATTAATAAGTTCGACAACCCAAGTACTAATAAAGTGCAAAATTCATTTCATATCGAACATGTCCGAGCGAGATTCAATATACCGCGGCGAGATTATTCTGCCGGAGTCCACCACCGGTGTGAGCAGTTCTTCAGATGGTACCTGGATCCTGATTCTGTTATCTGAAGGGAGATTCGTACCGTTGCTGGTGTAGAAGCCGAGTGAGGCGGGCTTGTGGTGATGCTCATCGTATCCTTTGTACTTGGATGTAGTTATGACACCAAGGTGAGATGGGCTTGCGGCCAGTGGGTTGTATGTCACGTGTATGCGCACTACGTCATCGGATAGAGGGGATACTGAAGGTGGGTAGGGGGTGGCGCGCGGCGTAGAATGCGCAGTCGACGGTGCGCGTTGTATGCTCAGTCCGCAAATCCCAGAACTGAAATACACGTATGCTTGGTTAGTCGTGTTTTAAATAGCACGCTTATAGGCACAGCAAAATGGAGCTAAGGTAGCATTTCAAGCGAAGCGTCTCTAAAGGCCCGATTTAAGCTCTCGCAAACAATGGGCATTATAATATTGCACAAAAATGTACAGGATTTCGCAAGTATAAAATATATTATTATAAAAAAATATAGTACTTGACAATGTAAGTACATTTATTCATTTATAGTTACCAAGGTTCTTGGATATTGAAAGAGCTTAAATCTTTTGAGGTCATGTTTAGTATGTTCTCGTTAACAAAATCGAATACTAAGACAATTATGATGCATTACATTATGCGAAGTTTACTAGTAGTTAGTTTTGATACTGTATTTTTTGATAGAGCAGTTATGATGTAATTCAAGAACACCCAGTAACATACTAAACGCGCCAAGCCGCTACGAAAACATCTCACCCATCTGACCCTGTGCCATCCTCTGACACGTTGCTATGCGTGTCAAGAGAGTTGTCAGGTGCGTGGGACCTGCCGCTCGAGAAAACGCTGAGGTCAGCAGTGCTGGTCACACTGGTGTCAGCAAGCGAGCGTCGTGAGCCCAACGCTGACACTGAATCGTCGCAACGCACTCCCGCCACCCCGCTGTGATCTGCCGACGTTTCCAAATCTATCAAAAGGTGAATTTGTTACGTTTGGAAGATTTGCATTGCACACAACTTAGGCTCGTCTTTAGAATTTTATTCAACCGTTACTATCTTTGTTGATTATTTGGTCAGTTGTTTTATAATAGATCAAGGCCGCACGCATCATCGCTGCGTATTAATTAGGGACAAATGTGGCGAAATATGGCATGTCGTGTAAGGTCGTCGTTACGACTACACGAGTTATCACAGACTCGTTACGAAACTCTAAAAGGGCAGTACTGGGCCTCGATAAAGGCTTTAAGAAAAGACTAAAGCTCGATTTTTTTCGGCGTTAGTTTTTATTTCGCCAACAACACAGTGAATAGTGTAGGTCAGGCGGAACTAAATTATTTTTTTCTCTAATGTACAAGATGATAACCAGACAATGCGGCCTGGTTAAGGCGGAACGCAATATGCAAAGATGCATTTAATACAGTTTTAGTATTAAATGCTTAAATAAAATGGGTCAAAATTACTTAATTACTGCCACAACATTCAGACATTGGTTCTATATTGGTTCCACTTCAGTTCTTTTTTCAAATTGTAAGCTAAACTAACCAACAAAACTTTATAAACTCGAGCCTAAGTTGTACAAGACATTATGATTACAAGAACAAAGCAACTGATTTTATATTTATGTATGTGTCATTATAGCTTACATACCGGTAGTATTTTATAGATCAGTTACTTATTTCTGTAATTAACTGTAATTGCAAAGGGTTACAATAAAATAATTAGCAGCAGATACAAATGGAATGCAAAAAACACATGCAAAATAATAACAAGAAAAACAACTAGACTCACCCCGACCAAATGTAAAACACACTTATAGCAAACTTGTTTTAGTCACAAAAATCATGCGTTGATCGTCAAAATGAATCTTTGCTCATAGTTTAGTGAAACACTCATTATTATTAACATTTTTATTTACAAATCAATATCTTCGTTTCCTTATTCTTCTAGAACGCTTATTCATGAGATAGCTTGGATTACGCATGGGTTCGGAGGTGGACAGGAATTGGGGGAGACAGTCGAGGTGAATATCGACTGAGGCCTGAGACGTGTGGAGGGATACGCCTGGGGCTGGTTCATCTGAATGGAAAAGATGTCTGACAGTGAACTCGGTACCTAAGCATTGGGATCTACGGATAACATCAAAACTATTGCGGTCCGCTAAGAAGCTGATAATTGTATCGTGTGCTCGACTACATTATGTGATGTTATAACTAAACGTACCATGTTATGTTACGGTTTTGGCACGTCATAATTGTTATATTACATAGGTGACCCTCAGACCACCACAGGAGGCAAAACTAAAAATAAATGAAAATCATTTTAATGTATTCCTCAAGGACAAAATTAAAACATTAACTGGATTTAATTAGTAGGATTTATTAAATTAATCGATGGTAACCCAAATTCAAATTATTTTGTTGGGCATATTCGAGTCCTTACATTACATCTTAAGTCTAAAAAGTATTCTATACAATTAATGAAACAAAAAAATAGATGATCGGGGGTGGGTTTATGTAACAAACATTTAAATTAAACTATTGAGCAGAGATTCATTTTAGAGGTTAATCAATATTTATATTTGTTAACGAAGATTAATGTTTCGATTTCACGATTCACAAAATAGCATATAATATTATACAAATAGTCATTTCATTAACAATTCAATGTTCATTCAAATTAGCACAAAAATGCCAAGCTGGAGATGAGTCACAAGATTCGAGGAGTAATATTATAAATAAAATATACAGAACAGGTTGTATGAGTATGAAGGTAGGTTCTCTAAGATGTAAAATTACATAAGAATTTATTGAATCGGGGCATATTTAAATGTGCGCGTCACTTCACATAGTTCACATGTCCATGATCAATGAAATCGCTTGCAAAATACGTTATCTTTGCAACAGACAATAAGGTGGTTCTCAATTCAACGTGCATTTATTTTTATGTGTAACCGCGCATATATTATTTTCTGTTGATCCTATTTGGAAGTTTTCCTGATTTCTGTAGCGCAGAGAATAGTCTCAAGTTAGTCCCATTCAAATTATATTTATGTAGGACTAATATTTCCTTCATAAAACCTATTTTCAATTGACTTTTCGATTCGTCGGAGTTCGAGTTCGAACTCTATTCAAATTGTTTTTTGGGATTAGGATTAAAATCATGTCATAGTGTTATTTCGGCTAAATAGCATTTCAGGGTAAAGTTTTTTGCCGACTCCACAGTACGATACTATAAACTTACCAGGAGACCATTTCTATTCGTAAAGAAAAGTGGTGTACGAGACAAAACATGTTGAATTATTTAAATAGTATAAAAACTCCTCAAATCTTATGAATGCGGATGTTAGCTGGTCCTTGCCTTGTGTTAATGATATAAACCCACCTCCACACCATCACATCATGCTAGTGCAGTATAACTTATTATGAGTGTACAATGAAAACGTTCAGAACATAAATTCCCTATAAGAATTTGCTTTATAATTATGGTCGATTCTTACATTTGCATTACCGCTTTAAGCAGCACTTAAGACGCTGCCAGTCGACGATTATTTTTGTTCGAAACGAAAAAAGAAATACTTCTGAACAAGCCACATCTCCTATTTTATAATGTATAGTATATCTGAATAAAGATGTACCCATCTTTAATCACTTCGATAAATAATCCTACCGACCGCTGCAATGATGACAAACACACGTCCGCGCGTGGTCCGCCTTAGCTTTTCGAATAAATTAATGATATAAATTATTTATAATTACTTATCAAAAATCTATCCTAATAGAAATCTAGATCTACATATTACCTATCTTTAAAAATAAATCACAAGTTGATTTTAATAGTAGGTATATAAAATATTTCGATCATAAATTCTAAAACGTATCATTTTGAAATAATATTTTTATCGTGAAAAGTTTCTGCTATTATGTTTTCAGCTTAATAGAAATCTAGGTAGGAACCTGAAGTAATATACTTATAAAAATAGGAGATGTGGCTTGTTCAGAAGTATTACTTTTTTCGTTCCGAAAAAGAGCAATCGTCGACTGGCAGCCCCTTAACACGTACATAAAAAGAAAACGGTGCTTAAACATAGTCACCGACTAAAGTTAATTTGCATCAAGATCCATCCATTAATTAATTTTGAACATTTTTTGGTTTTTAATGTACTGAAAACAGATGATTAACGTATTGTAATACTTTGGAAGTGATAGCTTAAATTTATGTCACTTCGTACTAAAAACGTGTTTATGTAATAGCTGTGCGAAAAGTTATATTTAATTAATAAGAGATATTGTCGAGTTCAGAAAAAAATAAAATTATTGTGAAAAATTGAGGTCCTATGTAAACACGAACATAACTATAGAAGGCGCTATTGCTATCGGCCATACGTGAAAACATAGCACAGTGAGCAAAGCGTCAACTCATAAAAAGCTCAAAGTTGATCTTCAAAACATGATTACAAAACAGAAACTAACAAAATCAATGATTGCTCTGATTCAAATGATAACAGTGCACACTATTTGTTTAGTAGATTATGTAAAAGGGGGGACTCGTCCCTTTAAAAAAAATTACAGTTATAAGACACAAAAAACCGATAACATTGATTAATGCTGAAGGTATTTGCACTTTACGGAGTAGTTACGATATTATTCTGTATACCTGTCTAACCACTTCAAGGTTCTGAGCGCTTTGTGCGTCTTGAGATCTGAGAGGAAGTCTATTATGATATGCTACAACAGGATATTAGAACTCGCTTGAAAACAAAATGTTAGTTTAATAATTTTATCTTATTTCTACGAACTTATTAACTTTTGTGTTTTATATTTTGTGACATATTTATTTAAATTATATTTAGATTTATATTGTGTCGATTTGTACTTAGTATTGGATGAATGACTTACAAGTAAACAAATTATAATTATGTAAATATCAAAAACGCACTCGAGAAGCGTTTAAATCAAAATCAACAGCTGTTTAATACCATCAGGAAAGATTCAGGGTCTACTCATGTTTTTACTAAGCATTAAAAATGCAAAACTTCAAACGCAAAATTCGTATTTAGTAAAACATAATGAAAACTATAAGACTACGCACACTTCACACGACAACTTAAAAAACTCATGCACTCACCATGCATGGATGTATGAGAGGGTTGCAGAACACATTTATTGATAATTCAGATATTCCCAAGACTATTGTAACATTAAAATATCTGTATAGGTATATGACAGAATACATTTTTACGAAAACGTATGCCAGTGCAAAATGGCGGCAACCCGACCAGATCAAACACTCTATATTGAAATGACGTATCATGTTTTGTTTATCGAATTTCAGAACAGTTATATTTGATGAAATGTTCGTTATATGCTTTAAATAGAGAATTTAGATATATGAACGTGTTTCCTGTTGATAAATTTTTATCTACCACATACGTTTCGCATTGTGAACGTTTTTAGATTACAGATACTGTCCATTACGCCACAGTGACACACTTTCATACAATAATTGATGCATCCAAGATTCTACGCCACAATAGTTGTTAATTTTGAATCGTACGTAGATATAAGAATAAAGACCAGTGTTTTTTATTCGATCAAGAGCTAACGGACTGAGTCTTTGCCACGCCTTCAAAACCAAAACGCAGTCAGCATCTCAATTTTATTACACTTATTTAAATGATGTACAGTTAGGAGGCAAACCCATTAAATCGAAAAAGTGAAGTTCTTTTTTTCAGATATAAGCATATTTAGCTGCCGGATTATGCCAAAATATATGCAGAATACTGTCCAATTATAGACCTCTATTGTTACGTAACTTCAAAAACTACCAAATATTTAAAAAAATGCTATAGATTAACGTAGGTACCTACTATGATTGTCATATGTTAATAAGTAAAAAATAACTGATATTTTTTTTATATTTGTGACTGCCATTTACATATATTAATAAATTAATGATTTAATATAAATTCTCTAGATACAGAAAGTTTTGTGGGAATGCCCGGCTTATTAGTTAATCTAATTTCAGAACTTTTTGTGTTTTAGTAGACTAGCAAACCTTGGCATCATTTTTACATTGAAAATTAGTTTTTTAAGTTTAAAATACTGAGGTAAGAAACAATATTAGAAAACGCTTCGATTTCTAACACTATTCGGATAACTTTCTGTTTAGCAGCGCCATCTAGTTCTATTTTTAGAAGAAAGATTATATACATTTCTCATTTTTCAATTTTTCTTTATACTTTTGATGATGATGACTGAGCGAGTGAGTCACAAATTAACGTTACTTTGAAGGCAAAAATATCTTAAATACACATATTACAGCAATAAACATGTTTTAATGGGCATTGTGAATACTTTGGACAAAATTTTGAGCACAGTGGTTTAACTAAACCGTAACTAATGAGGCCCGAAAAGTGAGTTTTCTATATAACAGGTACCTTTCGGCTTTGCCCGATCTTCTTTGCGACTTGAACAGGGAAAATCACAGGGTTGATAATAATTACATACATATCACAATATGTATAAATATATAAATCACAGACTGCCAGGTTATAGAAATTAAATCCTTCCGAACGACTATATTCAAGAATAAAGTTTAGCCCTCATGTCATACATAAAGGAGTAATACAAAAGAGGCGTTTTTAAATGGACAAGGTTGTCTTAGAATTAAAGCATTTTTATCACGTAAATAAAGCTGATGAAGAATGTGACCATGTTAAAGCCGTTACTATAAGTACGCAGTTCTATCATTGACTCTCTTATTTTTCTAAAAACTTGTTTATTAAAGCAAGATTTTTAATATGGCCAATCTCGGCAAAGCCTCGCTTTATAAAAAACGAAAAATATAAATTGGAAAAGCAGCCGGTTATAACTTTAACTTTCAAGTATTGTGTCACAGTGTCGTATTGGACATTATAAATGTGTGAAGTGGTCAGAGCCAAAACTCTCGTAAGAGCTGGTGCGGGAAGAGATTGTACTGTCCAAGTTACCTGAGACTGTGTCGCTCTGTGAGACACGGAGGTCTTGTAGCTCGATTGCAGCTTTCTCTCTTCTGAAATAAACCGTAAATCTATTTTAAATTCATATCGTGGCAGTTTTTCAAACGTGATTTCTTGCCGTTTTTAAGGTTCTGTGCCCAAAGGGTAAAAACGGAACCCTATTACTAAGACTTCGCTTTCCGTCTGTCTGTCACAGGGCTGTATCTCATGAACCATGATAGCTGATGAACAGTTGATAGTTGATACTAAAAACATAATAAAATTAATATTTAAGTGTTGCTCCCATACATCAAACGTGATTTTATGCCGTTTTTATAGTTAGTGGTACGGAACCCTTCGTGCGCGAGTCCAACTCGCACTTGGTCGGTTTTTTATTTCCGATATTGTGTTCAAAGGCGGTCCTCCATTCAAGGCATGAGAAGGAAGGATAATGTGGGAAATATACAAGCTAATTTCCAACAATGTATGATTAAATTACTCACGATAATCATTACTAATGTTTTTACTAAATTTTATGTAACACGTTTTTTTATGTAATAGTAACGAGTATAATGTACTAAAGACAATAATCACCTCAATATCACAGTAGCTCTGGCTTGTTTCTCAGTCTCGGAAAAATTCTCTGCACGTTGTCCGATCTTCGATTTCTTGTCAGGTTCAACGAAAGTGCCTAATTTGCGCTGCGGCAGCTCATTTGGTGGTGGTACACCAGGGTAATCCAGTTTAGCTCTCTTTAACTCATCCATGGCCCGTTCTAAATGGTAAATCACTATGTCGTCTTCATAACCAAAGTCTTTGTGGAGCTTCACCTGGAAATTATTAAGATTATTTACTTAGAAATGTGACATATTTTAGTGTACTTTAATAAGAATGGGTATGGGCCTCACCTGAATATAATTAACAATAAGATCCATATCATTCAATTTCATAATAGCTTTCTTATGCAGCTTGAGTATTGTGTAGGCCATTCCAGTTATAACCCGCTCACCAATCATCAAATAAATATCCCAGACCCTCAAGCATAGGCTGAATGGCACTCGCTCCACGAAACAAACGAAGAACCACTTCAGGGAATAGAGTATCGCGTCCAGGCCGAATTTGTCGAAGTGGATTTTCAGTTTTGGCATAAACTTTGTTAGTATTTTATCGTGGTGCTCTAGGAATCTGGTCAGCTTGGGGAAGCCTTCGACGTAGAGGCCGTGCATGTAGTACTTGTTCTCCGACAGAAGGATCGCCAGCGCCCAAAACGCGTCTTCCTCGTCCATGTACATCAGCAGTACTCCCGCCAAGCCAGACATGCCTTGGCAGTACCCAACTTCGGAGTTGTATATGCTGTAGGCGCAGAGAACATTGAAGAGCGAGCATTGCTTCTCAGAGTACCTTTCCCTGTAGAACTGGTGCTCGCGGAACTGTCGGTTCACATCTGAGTCGATTTGCCGCACGTCTGTGGACCAGAGCTTGGCAAGTTTCAACATCTCCTGGTACTTCCGGGGGTTATCAGACTTCATTTTGTTGACGTCTAATAGTTTACACCAAACTTTGATGCGCAGTGAATCTGGAATGCCTTTGAATATCCGTCTCTGGAGTTTCTCTTTGGTCCCGGGTAAGTCCCATGAGCCGAGCATTTTAACCCATTTCTTTTCCCTTTCGACTTCGACGTTGACCTTTTGCGGTGCTGTCTTTTGTGGCAACCTCTCATCGTGGATGAAGCCATACCTGGAAAGTTGCAAGGACGCATGTTTTATAAAACATATAGGTATTACTATTATGAGTACAACATAAACTGGATAAGTAGAATGTTCGTCAGTTTGTGTGTGGATTTGTGTTCTTGGTTATTTTTAAACTAAAATCAGCAACCCTTTAGGTCAGCTGTCAGTTAGACTGATAAAATGGTAACCCTCCATTCCAGACTTTTCAGATAAACGATTTTAATGAACTTAAAACACAAATTATATTATGTAGTTTTGTACCCGGAGGGCATAGGCTGTTTTTTATTCAGTTTTTTGTTTGGTTTGAAACATGTAAAATTGTTCACATTTGTTTCTTCCAGTTCCTACGCAGAAAATCTAATTATTTATTGCATTATGCATGTAATACATAATATGTAATACATACTTCTAATATTATAAGTCTGACACTATGGACTTTGAAATAGTCAGTGATCTGGAATAATTTATGGCAAATTTAACTCATTTCATTTAAGTCAACAAACAAGCTTGAAGCTAGAGACAGCCCAAGATCAAATTACACTTGCTTCAGTTGTTTACAATTCAATTTATATTGCATACTCGTAATAACTTAAAAAGCATTAGCCATTATCTTTTAATAATCCAATACAAATGCTGCTTTCCCCACAACCTATAGCGCACAAGGCAAAGCTGTGAGACCAGTCAATCGTTCATTTTCTACTAACATACAACATACATACATACTAACTAATATTTCGTACATACTAACAAGTCAATAACTCAGTCAGTGTGCCAGTCAATCACTATTACCATCATTTTCTGTCTCTCAAATGTGATGATGTTGTATGTTGTGTGATGTTGTATGTCGTATGTATGTAGTAGTATGCATGGTATGTAGAACCAGATGGTAGCGCTGAGAGGAAATCTTTTTAATCCAAGGATTGAGTGGATTTGTTTCTGTACCGGATTTTTGATTAGTTTTTTAATTTGCAAATAATGAAAAGAAAACATTTCGTGGAAACCAAAATAGTGATAGTGACTTATTGCCTCACTCTTGTCATTTCATAACACAGTGAAGGAAAACAATTTTAGAACTTTGTAGCAAAACTTTTTAATGGTGGATTTCCACTGAAGCGGAGTTGTGCGGAGCAGACCATGAATTGACCAATCACAGTGTAAATAGAAGAATACAAATAGAACGAAATAGTTGACCCAAATATGTCAAATGCCGTGAATGGTCAATTCACAGCCGAACCGACTCCAATTGATATCAATAGTCAATCTAGATAATCTTGACTCCAATTGGTATCAAGATTATCTAG
Organism: Hydriomena furcata; assembly: GCA_912999785.1. Lineage (NCBI taxonomy): Eukaryota > Metazoa > Arthropoda > Insecta > Lepidoptera > Geometridae > Hydriomena > Hydriomena furcata. The sequence goes on from OU538821.1 coordinate 13,089,850, forward strand.
ATTGACTAGGCTACTTTTTTAAGCAGATACAGCACAGCCAAAGCAACTAACTATCTAAGAAAAAGCTGTGCAACAAAGGAGCTTCTGACAAGCGCACTTATTCAGCCAAAAATAATGATAACAAAAATAACATAAAAATAAACATTTGCAGTAGGCATGCATAGAGAACTGTATGTCAAATAAAATATGTAAATAAATATTGGCTATAAAATAAATATTATTTATAGTATATCAATTTATGAAAACTACTAGTAGAAACCCTTCCAAATTAGTTAACATGAAGTCGTTTTCAAACAGACTTCAACCGCTATACCCTTTTAGGTGTTGAATTTCAGAAATTTCTTCCTAAGTACAACCCTACACACTAACCCCTACCTACAGGTACTTCTTTGGAACAGAATATTGGTTTACAAGGAAAATGCTCAGATTTTTTACCTTCTCTTGACTGTTACCAAAGTTGCTTATTAGACAGAAGTACCCGGATGACTGAAATTCAGATTATATATAAACAAGAATTGCTTGTTAAAAGGTATTAGATACAGGGGCACACATAACATACCATAAGCATGACTTATATGAACATACATGCATTATGCATTATGGTTTTGGCTTGGGTTTGAAAACAAACATAATTATTTAACTTATTTAACCATAATTCAATTTATATTATGATTCAAATAAACTATTATTGTTATCCTGACTAATTTCAATTTACTAACAATTAACGCAAACACCAAATAAGTACTGCATTATCCAATACCGACCATATTTGGAATTAAATTGATTTTATATGAATTCCCAAAATGCAGGGCTAAAAATAATTTTATTTGTCTTTTCAAATAGATACACCTAGGGAATTTTATTCTTGATTTTGGTGTCAAAAACTCTACAAAATTCCTCATTGTAAAGTATCAACTGTTTCAACATTAACTATAGATTTTGACACGGGTCTTTATCACGTAATTACCTTTAATTTACTTTCCCGACGTTTCGTCTATGTTACAATAACCATGGTCGCGGTCAAAATCTATAGTTATGTCTAGTAATCACGATTGTTTCAACATTAGCTTAATTTAGTATTTCTTAGCATAAATGACATAATCTTAGTGTAAACACATTTTTTATTTCATTTCTCTTGTTTGTACATTGTTGCTTCTTCGTTAAAATATATTTAAATAATGCAGTGTTTACCAACAAGTGATTGTGCAATTAGCATAAGACAGTACTATTGTACCTTATTTATAAGCTTGCAACCTGTCACGTATGGAATGCTAACTACTGCAAAATGTTGGCATGTGCCAAATATAATGTTTGGACGTGCCTCTGACTACCCCCACTTGACATCTTTAAAGGATCTAAGTGTCTGGAGATCTGAGAGGATGTCTACCGTACTTGGGGATTACAGTTGTGATCCTATTTATTTATTTTATTTTTAATTTTAAGCTTTTTTTTTTCATGTATTTTTTTTGTTTGATTTATTTTTATTACACCATAATAAATAAATAAAATAAAATCATACTTTTAAATACTGAAAACAAACTTTTATGGTCTCTTTTGTGCCAGAGTAGGATGATTAAAATATCAGAGGTGAACCAAAAGTGTTTCCATATTTAAATAAAAAAAAAAGCAAAATATGACCTACAAGCTATCTATATCTTCATGCAATATCTCCATTAGCCCTGTTAAACACATGTCAATCTAAATAATTTACTTATTTAGATTGTCATGTGTTTATTCATCTTCAAGTCATACATACAGTACACTTCATACTATAACTCCTTGTGTCTATAATATGAGTACCATGGTACTATGACATCCCAACTCAGAACAAATATTAACATATAAACATTCTTACTGCAGGAGTTGAACTATCACTTTCTGGCTCTTAGTTGGGCACTCACTCAAATAGTTCTAATAGGAGACTCAAGGGGATCTCAAACCTGTGCTTGTTGACATAAGGTGTAGATCATATTATGAAGAGCAGAGCAGCAGTATGCTAGAAACAGCAGCAAGTAAACAAAATGCTTAAAGCATGTTTATTTATGCTCCATCTACATATTGGTGGGTATCATGAAATCATAATTGGTATGATTACCAGTCAAAGATGATTCACTTTCCACATCAGGAAATTTGCAAATATCTATGTTTCTGATTTTATGATGCAGTATAGTTTACTTGTAATAGGATGTATTGATATTACATCAAGCTAAGCAATATATGGTTTATATGAGGACCAACCTGTCAGTTTTGTGGTACTCCTCAAACTCGGGATCCTCCCAGGGGTCTATTTGTCCCGCGAGGTTCTCGCGGCCTCTCTCGTATCGCTGGAAGATACGCTCCCGCTCCTCTGCAGCACGTGCCAACAGGGCCTCCTCATTCATAACACTGCTTGGCTGTACCACATTCCGAACTTACGACCAACTCTCACTCTTCGATTTAACTCAAGCTAACAGTCACAAATCAGTCTGCCCCATTTTCATACAAGCAGATCCGATGAATGGTAACCACTTCTAACATCACGCCCCTAACGTAAACTAATCAGGGATTTTGACGTGATGTCATGATTTTCCAACGAGAACTAACTTAATTTCTTTTTACACACGAAGAACTCAGACTAATGTAATAAACCCCCTACAAAACTAAGTTTATGAAGTGTTCGTACGGAACATTATTGAATTGCTAAGAACTTCAGCTGAGCTGCTGGGAGATTTCTTTTTTCGAGTTTTCAACGCTTTGTCAGCAAGCAACGAAACGGACGAAAATGTGTTGAAGGAAGGAAAGATTAGTGAATGAATGAGTGAGTGGACAGACAGAGTGATGTATGAAAATGTCCTTCTGTCTGTCATGTCAAGTGTCAGTGAACCGGTCTGTCTGACGCTAGCTATCTAGATCATGACGAACGAACGAACATTAAACAACACAACACAAACACACAAGCGTTGCCAACTCTACGTCTTTTTACGTAGATCTGCTGTTTTTTAACGCGCCTTCGACGCGCGTTTGTAGCGATACGCACGTTTACGTTTTTTTTATTTATTTTAATTTATTAAGAAAAATAACATCCCCACTTTAACTGTAGCAGAGGTACATACCTACCCTAAAAAATATGCAACATTTTATTCTGCCACTTTCTTGGCGTGTCTATTATGTAAATTACAGCTATAAAGTACTAAAAAGTCTCTGAGCTAAGCTGCGGACAGACGGAAGGACATGGCAAAACGGGTTTCTTGTGTACCTACTTATATATACATATACTTTCAAATTCTACGTAATTTTATATTAGCCTTTTTCAATCAAAATCTGAGTTGGCAGCCCTCGGAGTGAACTAGTCCATATTTTTGAAGGATTCATTCGCAAACTGGTGGGGAGGAAATACACGGAGCCGTATGTTCCCGAAGTCCCGAACTCCCGAAGTCCCGACCGACCACCAGACCGCATTCTTGCGACAGTTGCGATTAGGAGAAGACCTAATCACAACTGTTGTAAGAGCCTAAGAGCATGAAATTACTCCAATGCAATGTGAGTTACCAAAATAACTGTTGCACAGGTTGCACTATGTCCTATAAGCCATACCATAACACATATTTTACAGGAATGTGATTTTCATTGTATGTAGTTTTAAATGTCTGGTACAATTAATAATTGATATTTAGATTTTTTTTATGTTGCACTTAGGATGGAATTAAAGGATGGAAAAGCAGTGTGGACAGACACTGCTTTTTGCGTTTTTTTATGTTAAAGGGGTTGTTTTTCGGATTATAAGTTCCCCCTTTATTTATTCTGATTTTTTATCTAGGTACATACTACAGCAAATTACATATTAATCCGTTTTGTCGTTTATTTTTGATTAGGGAACAAACATAGCAGCCTTATCACAAACTTACGCATTTAATATTATTAAGATTTGGTTTGTTCATTCTGAAGTTCGTTAATTAAATATTTTATTTCGATAATTCATCAATATAACATTCTCCCAAACTAGAAGTAGCGATTAGCGATTAAAGTAGCGATCCAATCACACATGTACGTCACTCGATCGTCAAACCACAGAGCATATAAGTACGTCACACACATAGGTACTAAGTAGGAAACACACTCAATCAACACACACACACACACACCGATTGATTGAACAGAATTACTGTACTGTTACTGTTGCTTGCTTTGCTTGACTTGCCTTGCTTGCTCCGTCCGGTGAAGTGAACTACGACGGGACGACGCAAAAAATTTTATTTTATAAAAACTCTTGTAATAACTGAGACGTGTCCAGTACCACAAATAGATTTTATATTAGAACAATCTTGCAAGAAGAAACACCAGCCAGCCTTCAAAATGAACCCCGTATCTCACGTAAGTTATTTGTAACGAAATATATTTACGTGATGTTAGCTAACAAAATAAGTTCATTTGAAAAACTTGAATTAATTTGTAGGCCTTGACGTTCTTTCTTGTGTTTGATCAAAGCATATTAAAATAATATGTATTTTACTGCAAGTTATGCTATGTATACCACGGAGAAATTGACGTTATGATTCCAAAGTCCAAAGTTCAGAATGCTACTATACTACTAGCTAGAACATTATGTTTGGTTAGGCCTTTATCGGTAAAATGATTGTAGTTACCTTGTAGATACATAACTAGATGAACAAGTAACTACCTTTAAATATCATAGGTTTTTTAGGTTTTTTATTAGTGCTAAAGTTGTAACAAAAATCCCTTCCTATACCACTCTTGTAGAATCATATATGCCTTAAATAAATTTTACTACCTACTAGTAGATGCAGTTAGTTATCATTTTAGTTAGCTTGTTTTCAAGTAAATATCTTCCATTCATATTCCTTCAACCAGGACTAATAGTTGTGTGATGAACATGTTTGTTCTGTTTCTGAGTATTAAAATGTATCTTGTGTATGTATTTACAAAAAAAAGTATATATATGCGCAATGTCCTAAATTATTTATTTATTATTATGTTTTTCAGATTTCTCGGGTGGTTCGCCCTATTTACCGCAAGCTTTCAACTACTGCATCGCTTGCCTCTGCTCCCAAGACAATTCCATCAACTGGGTTCTGCTTTGGTTTGTAGTATTTTAATTATTTTAAGTCATGTTGACGAGTCGAATGTGGTAGCTCAACTTGCAATCGGAAGGTGGCAGATATTACAATTAAAAATAGTCTTTAGATACTGTTCTTTAATAATTTTAATTATGTCACATTCAAATATTATGTACATCTTAAAATAGCAATTCCGAATGCTACTAACTCAATTTCGGAAAAGAAAAAAGCATGTTTTTAAGATTTAGATTAAAAAACAATTATCAACTTAATGCATGTCTGTTAAACAAATCAAATTTGTTTCATAATCTTCACACATAAAGTATATACATTTCAAAAAGGTACAAAGGTTGAAGAGGTTTGTCATGATGTACCAGGCCACGCCTGCTAATACGATATTACCTTGACTATGGACTTTGAGTTCTAGATAAGAGTATTAAAGTATATTGATATTGTGATACTTGAATTTTACAGTAGTGTTGTTGTAGAATGATAAGGATTAGATCTAAAGCCCCAATAAAAAAAACATGCACTAGATACAAAGCTTTTTTTGCAATCCTCTATTTTTCGGAGATCATCATCTTCCTGCCCTCATTCCACTAGAGTGGGGTCGGCACAACATGTGTACTTCTACCATCTCCCTCGTATCAGTCGACATCTCATAACTCCCTCTTTTCTTATTCATGTCTCACACAGTCCATTCATCATTTCTTGGGCCTACGTCACAAAATCAAAATCAAAATATCGTTTATTCATTGAAATCACTTGGATCATTTAGAATCGTCAAATTTAGTTAAGTTTAACTTAAGGGGCTCCCAGTCGCTGATTGCTCTTTTTTGAAACGAAAAAAGAAATACTTCTGAACAAGCCACATCTCCTATTTTTATAAATATATTACTTCAGGTTCCTACCTAGATTTCTATTAAGCTGAAAACAAAATAGCAGAAACTTTTCACGAAAAAGATGTTATTTCAAAATGATACGTTTTAGAATTTATGATCGAAATATTTTATATACCTACTACACCGACGTGTGTTTGTCGTCATTGCAGCGGTCGGTAGGATTATTTATCGAAGTGATTAGAGATGGGTACATCTTTATTCACATATACTATCACTATACGTAAAATAGAAGATGTGGCTTGTTCACAAGTATTTATTTTTTCGTTTCGAACAAAAACAATCGTCGACTGGGAGCGCCTTAATTAGTTTAATTTGTTCATTGTTTGTGTTTTTTTTTAAGTCTTTGTACTTATTTTTATTACATAATGAATCTTAATTATTACTGATAGAGCGAGTTGGAGCAGTCCCAGGCTTTTTTGTCGTCTAAATAATCAGATATTTTATAGTAAGCCTTTTTGCATAGTTTACGTTTAATTAAGTTTTTTTAATTTGCTAATTAATTAAGCTTTTGCATGTCATTTGGGATTTTGTTATAGAAGCGTACACATTGCCCTTGAAATGATTTCTTAGTTTTAGTGCTGTTCTAACTAGCCACGACTAGCCTAGTCGTGGGAACAGCGAGTTTATCTTTATTTCTAGTATTTACATCATGATTATCGCTATTTTTCTTAAACAAACTAATATTTTTACGACGTTAATATTTTTTCTACACTACATCCATCCACCTTCATAAGGAATGTCGACTGATACGAGGGAAATGGTAAAAGTACACATGTTGTACCGACCCTACTTTAGTGGAATGAGGGCAGGAAGCACCTTCATAAGGAATGAAGGTGGATGTAGAGGTAGGCCCAAGAAAAGATGAATGGACTGTGTTGATGATGAATGATAGTGCTTTTTTCTATGGGATTATTGAAATTTGACAGGACAACGTCTGTCAGAACAGCTAGTAAATAAATATAGTAGCATAAAGTGAACTACCACCAGTCTGGTACCTGGTCTGGTCGGGGATACCAACTTAGTGATAAATATATTTGGAGGATGTCTGCAACACAGGATTTATACTTCTGTAAATGTCATAGTATTGCTATTGTTGTTTTTCATTCCAAAAAAATAAATTGAAAAATTAAATATAATAGTATATAAATATTTTTTTCCCATTTCAGAGCTTGATGATGAACAGAAAGCCCTGCAAGACCTAGCGAGGAAGTTCACGCGTGAGGAGATTATCCCAACCGCGGCGCACTATGACAAGACAGGCGAGTTCCCATGGCCGATCGTCAAGAAGGCATGGGAGGTTGGCCTCATGAACGGACACATCCCCGAGCATTGCGGTAATGGCTTTTACTACAATTAATAATTACATTATCATTATCATCTTGCCCTTAACCCACTTCATGCGGGGTCAACTTGTAGAAATAACAAGTTGTACAAGGATTTTTTAGTTTTTTATGTTTTGTGAAGGAACTATTAGTCCTACGTGAACACAATTTATATGAGACGAACGTTAGACTATTTTCTACACATTTGAACATTGAAATTCAGATAAAAATGCGAAAAAAAAATGTATAACCTCCTATTTTTCATCGTTTCCTTTGGCAATACACAAAAACGAAAATCTAGTAGATGTTGTTTTGTAATGATTCATCAAGATACCCATAAATTACATAGAACAGAAAGGTTATCGAGTGGAGACCACGTATCATACGACGGTGCTTTAGAAATTTATGAAGGAAGTACTGTTAAAACTATGATGATTTGAAATGATGTCCCTTTTTTTAGTGCTTTGATAAAATATATCTGTGACCGATAAACTGCGAGCTAGTACAGTATAAATTCATATTATCAGCTTTTAAGAATAGTCCACTATTCGCATGTGAATTGAAAAGTAAAAAGCAGTTTCTATGATTTTACGAATAATGACCCTCGAAAAAAACCTCGTGTAATGAGATTTTTTATACAGACTTCTAATATGGACACGCGATATTGAAATATTATAGCGGCCATGTTGTTAAAGCCACATTAGGGTAAATTTGTCGTCACTTTGAAACTGGTCGAGTTTGGTCTGACAACCGGCTTGCCAATTTTTTAATGGATCCACACGAGATACAGAAAAATCAAATGCATCCCGGAAAAGTAATTTTTTGGTGCGTATTTTGGGCTGATGGAATCATCTGTTTGTACTTTTTCGTACGTCCAGAAGACGTCAACACTATATGTTATTCCAGGGTGTATTCTATCTACATCGAAAGAAAATCTTGTGCGTTCTGTATAGGCACAAACATGGACGCACGAGTGGTACCTGGATAAAAAGTATCCTATTGTGTTACTCTGATGTATATGCTATATACTGTAAAGTTTCATAATCCGTTCAGTAGTTTTTTGCGTGAAAGAGTAACAAATACACACACACAAACTTTCATAAAATATTCTTTCAAATTAAATAACTTTGGATTTTTCGCACAAGTTGACAGATATCATGTTTCATTTACATTTAAAAATTATTGAAAGTATACAGTTTCTAGAGACAATAGCAAAAAAACAAACATTGCAGGAGGAAACGAGCTAGGTGTGTTCGATTCTTGTTTTATCCACGAAGAATTAGCGTTTGGCTGTGCTGGCATCGCATCAGCGATCTTGGTCTCAAATATTGGAGTGAGTTAAGGAAATTGTAAGCTTATGGGGCGGTCAGATGCTCGTCAAGCAGCCCAGCTTGAAACCGGTCAGCATCGTGTGAGCGCACGTAGAGTGTCGCTTTGCTCGGAAGCGTATCAACATGCCATTATGCTTGCTTAGCTACGCTATTATGCAAGTTGTGGTGTGACGCTTTAATGGTTTTTGAACCTCTACATAAGATTCATAACTATAGATTTTTACACGGGTATATATCACGTTATTACCTTTAATTTATTTTCCCGAGATTTCGGCTATGTTATAATAGCCATGGTCGCGGGCAGACAGATTAAAGGTTGTTACGTGATAAAATCTATAATTATGTCTTCTAATCACGATAGTTTGAAAAGCAATAAGATTTATATTCTTTTTACAGCGTTATTTGAACAGATGACAGCTTTAACACCTGTACTTCACCTTTAAGTCTAGTAGGAGACACTCCTATATCCAGACACTGAATGAACTACATAATATATGTATATAGCTTAGTCTAAGGGTGGGCTTTAACTGACGCAGAGCTGTGCTGTGCTGTGCTGGACGGAGCGAACCGTGAATTGACCAATCAGTGATCGAAATAGTTGACCCGAAAATTTCGAGCGCTGTGATTGGTCCATTCATGGTCCGCTTCGCTCCGCACAGCTCCGCATTAGTGGAAGGGCACCCTAAAAAGTGATCGAAGGTATAATTTATTCTGCTTTATCTGGTAATTAAATGATGACTATAATCGACATTTCACCTTTATTACCATTAATGACGCGTTGTGTAAGTTACGAGTAGGTATATTGATTTGTAAATCAAATCATTTGCGTTCCAATGAAAACCACGATTTACGAAGTTGCCAAATTTGAATATTGTAAAGAGAAGTTTTATTATATTGTAGCATTCAATGATTCCGCAGGGGGTCTAGGTCTGGGCGTATTCGAAGTTAGCATCGTGTGCGAAGAATGGTCGTTCGGCTGCTCCGGCATCATGGCATCGCTGTATATGACTGAAGTTGGAGTGAGCATTCACTTAGTTCCGGTCTTTTCAACCCAATTTTTCAACGTTCACGTTTAAAGTTACTAAATAAAATCTTGTTGTAGATAATTTTGTTTTTAAGGTTTTAAAATGGGCAGCATGATGATTTTATGGAGGTAAAATAGTTTGTGTGTTTACTTCGTTTGAGCACGTTGTCTGAGCTTTATGGTATTTCAGGGGGCGTGGGTGGTATGGGAGTTTTCGACGAATGCCTCATAGCCGAGGAGTTGGCCTTCGGATGTACAGGAATCTGTACCGCCATCGGAGGCACGGGCTTAGGAGTGAGTTTTCTTACATTCGCCATGCTTTGGGAATTTTATATCGTGAAATTCATACTGTCAGCTTTTTTTTATCAATTTTATGTATATCATTGCGTATCTTCTAAACGTACAATACCTAAGTATTAATATTACCTAATTTATGATCAATGGTACTTCTCGTACCTTCTTGACATTAGGAAACACTAAGTAGGCTACATCTGCAGTTATAAGTTCACAGATTTCAGGCTGTATGTAGTCCAGCATCGCTAAGCTCTTTATTATATTACTAGCTGACCCGTGCCCGCTTGGCTGGGCGACAGATATTTTCACATCTGGTATTCCAATTTTCAAAATAAATTATAGCCAATATGTTGCCGAGGACTAATAGCTACATAACAAAAAAGTTTCATCAAAATCCGTCCAGTAGTTTTTGCGTGAAAGTCGGACAACAGACAGACAAAAATTTCAAAATGTTTTTTTTTTGCTTTTGTTACTTGTATGAAGACCACTATGAGTATTTTTTTTAGTTTTTATTCAATGTACAGAATTGAACTCTTCTACAGTTTTATTATATGTATAGATTATAATAATGCACAACTGATTGTGCTTGTAAAGAATCTTACCTATCTTTCTGTCAAGCTGTGTTTTTATGGCTATGTTTTGACAACGCCTTACCTGACGGGAGATATCAAAGTTTACTAAACCCGATTTAGGATAACAGCATTACTTACGAGTAATCGCACAGTTATCTTATCATTTTTATCTACACTAGCATGTGAAGTATCAAAATTAGATACCATTTATTTTGATTCCGAAGTCCACACTGTGTAAAATTAACCTTCTGATTATATCAGATTGCGTCATTTTGTTGACAAATTAGTTTGAATACTTTTGCATAAATTGTTATACAATTTATGCAAAAGTATTCAAACTAATTTCCGTTTTAAAAGAAAATGTATGTAAGAATTTGCAGAAACCTAGGTATCGACAGAGTTTTAAAACCGTAGACACCTAGTAGGATTGAATTGTTGGTAAGTTTCCTCGTGTTTTTATCAATATTTGCAAGCACAGCCTAAATATAGCGAAACATCATTTTGGGTTTTATTTTTTTCTAGATAGACTCATCGCTAGAAATGGCTAATAAATAATAAATTGTTTATCAGGTAATTACATAATTTATTAGACAATCATAGTTTCTCCCTACAGTAAAGACAGTTCCTTTTATATTTCATAAAAAATAAACATTAAAAGTAGAAAAAAAGTAATACGAAGGTATAACTTAAATATTAGTCTCGGTCCATGCAAAAATCTAAAAAAAAATCTATACATTACGTAATTAATTACTGTTACAGTTCTTTATTCAATGACATCAAAAACGCGCGCGCGCACGTTTAGGCTAAATTGAAATGAATTAATTGGGAATAATTCGAATGCTAAACTTGGTTATGCCAAAACGTATAATTTGCTTTCCAAAATCGTGTACCAATTCATGGGTGTACTTAGTACAACCCGGTCACAATATCTGTGCACCTGACCTCGTGACGTCATATCGCGGGCGAGGCGGGAGAGGCGCCGCATTCCAGCGAGGTGCACAGATATTCTGACCGGGTTGTACATTAGTACTTTGTGTAATGTCAGCCAGGTGTTTCTTACTAGAGACACCAATCATGTGTATGTCCGTTCTGTCAACATCTTTGATCACCCTACAGGTGGCTTGGATATGGGTGTTTTTGACGGCTGTCTGGTGGCAGAAGAGTTAGCTTATGGGTGCACTGGTATCATGACGGCTATGGAAGCCAGTGGTCTTGGCGTAAGTTGTTTGTTTGAGCATGTGTTTTTGCTTTTCAAACGCTTTCATATTGTTATAGCAACAATATTCACAAGCTTTGTAGAGCCAGTAAGTTTGTAAAAACTGTGCAATGGACTATACCACGAGGTCCTAAATTAATATCAAAACAATATTAATCGCGGTGCGAAAATGACAACGCGATACGAACTCGTATTTGTCACTATCGCACCGTAAGTAATTTTGTTTTAATATTAGTTTTGAGCAAGTGGTACGGCACAAGGTAAAGTTTTAAACAGTTTCGTTTCTGTAAAAACCATTGCGCATTCAAATTACATTTGCTATGTTATACCGTTCTGTAACGCAGACATGTAGAGTTACTTTCCACATGCTATTCAAAACAACGGTTTACTGTCAGCATAAGGTAATTCGCCCTTTAGCGAAGCATACGCAATACGCATAGGTGCGTAATTCTTCAAAAAAGTTTTATTAAGATTTTTGCTAAAGTTACATTTACCGGAACACAATTATTAAAGTTGTGTTCCAAAATAAAACAAAGTTTTGAATAAATGATAATGAATATTATTTTTTTTCCCTTTCCCTTTGGTAATCCGAACTTTTGAATAACATGGTCCATGCTTATCATACCATTGTCATTAGCATCATTAATATTTACCTACCATTTCATTTAGTTATGTTTTTTGTATATATGTTAAATAAACTTTTTGTAAGCCTAACTCTTGAATAACAAGGGCCACGTTTAAATCATACCAACCATTCTCTCCTGTTTACCTACTAATAATTTCAGTTATGTTGTCTGTATATTTGTTAAATAAACTTATTTTCTTTTATTCTTTTTTAGTAAAGCTTGCAAGCGTTACTATAGGTAACGTTCTCTCACAATATGTTCTTGTACTGAGGTTATAGGTTCGTATAGAAGATATTCATCAGGTGCTTTTCCAAACGACTGCAGACCGCACAGATGATAGACAGTGTTGAGTACTATATCAAAAACCAACTGGGGTGCGCGCTATTTTATGAAAGTATTAAAGTATTACATTTTTATTGACATCATAGTATAGGCACCATTAGGTTAGATGCCTATGTTTTAGGTCTAGGTTTAGTAATGCCTAAAACAATTTGTAGTTATTCAGTATGAAGGTTACAAGCGTTCATCTTATAACTAGTTTTACAGGTTCATTATGAAATTACTACAAAATATTCAGCTATAGATGGATCTTTAATTAATTACAGTGATCCAGCTATAAGCTAGACTTATAAGGAATTTAGGTACCTAATAGGATAGTTATTGCACTTGTCAGGAAGGTACAAAGTACAAATTCATTAGAAAGAGAACTCTCAGCTTTTGTTTTTGATGTAATAATGCAGTTTATTCGGATAAATTCATAATGCTTATATAATCTTATGCTTATATAGTAATCGAGCTATTGTTGATAGTATGCAAGCTTATTTGGCTTTTATTTACATTGCCATAAGAATGTAACTTACAAACCACGCATGTTTCAGCAAACGCCAGTCATCATTGCTGGTAACAAGGAACAGCAGAAGAAATACCTGGGAAGACTGATCGACGAGCCCCTTGTTGCTGTAAGATTTTGCCATATTTTTGAATATATATAGGCTCAAAACACATATTTCTATGACCACTGTTTTCAAATGTTCGCGCTAACTGTATTATTAGTTATGTTATTCTCCACTAGATGTCACCGCAACATTACTTGGTTTAGTTCACGGTCCACGTTATAGATGGCACTGTGTGTACAGAGATGTTTGAATTTGAACTTGTGTGGGTAAATTATTGCATATTTTCAAAATAAGCATGTATTAGGTTGCTTAAATTATATTTGTTTGATAAACTAATAATATATTAGACCAATTTTACAAATAATTTCACCTCTGTCAAAAGCTTCATTTTCAGAGAAAAACTAAGGGTTATTTATAAAAAAATAGAAATACCCAAGCAAATTGCATTAAGGCCCTGTATGTCGACGATTGCTCTTTTTCGAAAAGAAAAAAGAAATACTTCTGAACAAGCCACATCTCCTATTTTATAATGTATAGTAATATGTGAATAAAGATGTACCCATCTTTAATCACTTCGATAAATAATCCTACCGACCGCTGCAATGACGATAAACACACGGGGCACCATGGGCGGCACGTGGCCCGCCTTTGCTTTTCGAATAAATTATGTATAATTATATCTTGCTTGACACTTTGACAGATTTTAAGGTTTATGCTTATACAATTAAATAACGTTAAACATAATAAGATCGATAGTATATTAAGATTGTGGTCACAACAGAATTGCCACTATTGTATAATTAGAATTAAGTTTATTCGAGACAGTTCAGATGCTTTTCATCATGAGCATCGCCCGCGACCGCGATCAATGGCAGATCGGTAATACTCGCAAAAATAGACATAGCTAAAATTTCTCAACATATTTATATCTATAGGCCTACGGTGTAACTGAGCCTGGAGCGGGTTCTGACGTAGCCGGCATCAAGACGAAGGCCGAGAAGAAGGGCGACGAATGGATCCTCAACGGACAGAAGATGTGGATCACCAACGGTGGAGTTGCCAACTGGTATGTTCTTTGCCATTATATCCTAATCCTAAACTTAGTCTTCTTCTAGGACCACGACTGTAATCCCTAAGTACGGTAGACATCCTCTCAGATCTCCAGACGCTTAGACATCCTTTTGTCTAGGGGGGGGGGGGGGTAGTCAGAGACACGTCCAAACATTATATTTGGCACATTCCCACATTTTACAGTAGTTAGCCTCCATACGTTGCAAGCCCATTGCCGCTTTTAAGAATACTAACTGGTTCTCTTATATCGGTGAAGTATATAAAAATGAATTTTTGCAACTCATTTTTATATACTTCACCGATTTTTTTTGCCTTCATTGGGGATTTGTTTGAAAATAAAGAAAAATGGGACAAGTCTGGAAATTGTAAAAATCTGGAAAAACTGAAATTGGACAAGACAGCGTCTATCGGGACAGCTAGTAATATTAAACAATCTAATGTTTTTGAGGAAGTTTGTATGTTTGTACACGACAGAACGGATTATGGTTAAAACTGCTGTAGATGTAGATTGTTATTTTAAATAAAAAATTGTGATGTATATATGTATTATAACCCAATTAACAGCCCCAGAATGATAAAAAGATGCAAAAGGGATAATTTGGGTATAGATAAGCTGGTGTACAAAAAATCTGACATCAGTTTGGCGACTGAAATTATAAAGTCGTCATAGCAACGCATTCTACCTAAAATGTTGAGCCTACTAAGAAGGTCCAGTATTCGTAATTTATTTAATCAAAAAAAAGCATAAAAATCGGCCTACACATGAACGCATCCAAAACTAAAATCATGTCAAACAGTCAAAAGGAAACAATTAAACTAGAGGAAAAACCGATGGACTATGTAAATGAATATGTGTACCTAGGCAAATTGGTATCTTTTGATGCAAATAGCAACGAAAGCGAAATAGACAGAAGAATAAGTACAACTTGGAAAAAATACTGGGCCCAAAAAGAAATTCTAAAAGGAAACTATAGCCTTAACATAAAAAAGACTATAATGGATTCTTGCATCCTCCCAAGCTTAACTTACGCCAGTCAGACATGGGTCTTCACAGAAAAAATAAAGAACAAAATTTCATCATGCCAACATGCAATGGAACGAAGTATACTAAAACTTAGAAAAATACAGAAAACGAGAAACGCAGACATCCGCATGAAAACTAAATTAACAGATGCACTTCATTTTAGTTTAAAACAGAAGTGGAAATGGGCTGGGCACCTGTCAAGATACAAAGATGAGAGATGGACTTACCAAACAACAAAATGGCAGGGCCCAATTGGCAGAAGGAAAGTGGGAAGACAGAAGAAAAGATGGGCAGATGATATTATAAACATAGCTGGAAAAAGCTGGATGCATATGGCCAAAGACAGGGACAGTTGGAAAGAAATGGAGGAGGCTTTTACCTATAAGGGGCCACATAACAGTGAAAAAAGTGTTAAGTGAAATAAATTTAAGTGCATGAATTTTGTAAAGTGTTAAGTGGAAATAAAGCTGTAATAATAAAATAATAATAATAATAAATAGAGGGAAAAAATTGGAAGTTCGAAAATAGAATAATACAAAAAAAAATTGCGTTGAAAATGTGGACAGGACAACGTCAGTCGCGGATCAGGGTCAGCTAGTTTCCAATAAAACTACACTACACAATGGGTTTAGGTAAATCATGGTCATTTTATCAAATATTATTCCTTGAAAACACATGCAGGTCGCATGTGTTCCATGACGTTACGATTTCCACATTAATAATGCAAATCAAAATAGCCTATCATGCCACACGAAGGTCTTTTGTCGGGTGACACCTGATGAGAAACCTACAGGTGCATTTTATATTTCTCTTCTGTTCAACAGCAACAAAACACGTGAATAAGACGATAAAGAAAATCATCGTGAGGAAACCAGTTAGTATTCATAAAAGCGGTGACGGGCTTTCAACCTATCACAACTAAAATTGCAAAATGTGGGCATGTGCCAAATGTAATGTTTGGGCGTGACTCTGACTTTAGACATCTTAAAAGATCTGAGCGCCTGTAGATCCGAGAGGATGTCTACTGTACTTGGGGATTACAGTCGTGATCTTATTTTTTTATTTATGTTCAACAGTAGTTACTAATTGAGCGTGTATAAAAATTACCTACAATACAAAGACTGAACAGTTGGTGTCCTAGGTCGCTCAATGTTTAATCGTGTTAGTGTGCCATGGTCTGTTCTATCGGCCATGGCGACTATAAAATGACCACCCTCTGACAGACGGACCGACCTAATCGAATAGCAATTTTCTCATGAAAAAGTTCTAATAATTGGCGATGAGCATTTATTTCTTAGCCTTCAATACATAATTGATATGGCAATTGCAGGTACTTTGTGCTGGCTCGCACAAACCCTGACCCGAAGTGCCCCGCCAGCAAGGCCTTCACTGGCTTCATCGTGGAGCGCGACTGGGCCGGAGTCAACCCTGGCCGTAAAGTAAGCTCACTATATACATATCACTTCATTCTCATTTCAATTATTCATTCTATCATTTCACTCAAAACTTTCGTGAGTAAAAATATATTGTCCTCTGCCTCTTCTTCCGGATGAGTGGACCACCAAACTCTCAAACGGGTAACCTAGTCCAATGTATGTTTAAGTTCGAAAAACAATATGCTCTTTTATTTTCCTTTAGTTTGAGAGGTGTTTGTGAATTAAACACGCCCAAACGCTTAGTTTGGGCTATTCAAAACCAATATAAATTTAGGTGAGAGCCTCACCTTTCGGTTTTGCCCTGTTTTCAACTCCAGGGATAACTACCCCTGGGTACTGGGGGGTTGCCTTTCGGCGGTTGAGGCTAGAGAACACAGGTAAAATGGCCGAAGTAGAAAAAAAAGCGCGCCTTAAAATGGCGTCACAACATGATTACAAAATGGCGGCGATAGACTCATCTGCTATTTTTACTTATTAATAATTAAAGTAATAAATAATGGTGGACATTTTACGCATCATCTAGCCCCAAACTAAGCAAAGCTTGTATCTGTACAATGGGAATCAGATTACTGATAGAATACTTAAATACTTAGGTGTTTTTTTTAGGAAATACATACTTATCATACAATATAACACCCAGACACAGAACAAACATCTATGGTACAAAAACATACTATACTATTTTACATTCATCAAAAAAATGTATTCCTCGTCTTAGAGCATGTATGGGCCATACATGCTCTCAACTGTGAAGCCAGTCAATAATAAATTAATTTGCCAACAGGAGCAAAACATGGGACAGCGCGCGTCCGACACTCGCGGCATCACATTCGAAGACGTCCGCATCCCCAAGGAGAATGTGCTTCTCGGCGAGGGAGCTGGCTTCAAGATTGCCATGGGAGCCTTCGACAAGACCCGCCCGCCTGTAAGAATACCAAACATCAACCAGACCCACACATTAGTGCCTGAACGCATTTTGAACGCGCCATCGACGCGCGCTTTTAGCGATACAGACGCAATACGTACGCGAGTCAGACGCAGCCTGAAGACCTTGCGTTTGACTCGCGTATCGCGTCGATAGCGCGTTTCAAAACGCGGTGTGCATAGGCACTTAGTAGATATTGCAGGGATATAGTAGAATTAATTTGTATGTATTGTGCCAAATGCAATGTTTGGACGTGCCTCTGACCAGCCCCTTTAGTTATCTTTAAAGAACTAAGCACCTAGAGATCAGAGAAGATGTCTACCGTGACGTCTACCTATTTCATTTAGAAAGTACGAATTCGTCTTATCTCAAAATGAACGCCCATCTGTCGTTTGACAACAAAAATAAAGATTGCATGCATACAGAACGGATGAATTATACTGATAATTGTACAGTCATTACTTGTCTAAAGTTTTTAAAGTAACTTTATGCTACTATTTAAAGGTGTCTCTACATTAGCCTAGCTTCTCATATCCCGCTAAATGTATGAAAAAAACAACAAAATGAATATAGCCTTAAGCACCTTAGTACGTAAACAATACCTTCAAAGCAATAAAACAATAAATGCCTCCTCTATGTCCTCGAAGAGCGGTTGTTTGTAGTTAGTACTGGAAATGCAATTCATAATTCATACAAGGTAAGGGATGCCGCCTTCCTTCCTTGACAATTTCCACACTGACGTGGCATTATTAGTTTCCGATATACAAGGACTTATAAGGAAGGACATCTGAATGTATAAGAAATCATAATTTTCTTTAAAACATCGCGAGGAAACCAGTATTTTATAGGCTAGCTACCGTAGCTACGTAGGGAATGCTAGCTACTGCAAAATTTTGGCAAGTGCTACAAGAAAATGTTTAGATTTTGTCCTTTATATACCTTCAAGGATCTGTGCACATGGAGATCTGAGAGGATTCAAATTCTACAACATCGGAATTCGTGTATTTACGCTGTACCTACGTGAATAGATCATATACCTGGTTGTGGACATTTGAAATTTTGTAGGTTACGTTCTTTTATTGGATATACAAAACCTTATAAAATCAAATAGTCAGAATTATTGCAAACGTAAGTAAAATAAAATAAATAAATATTTGTGGACATTATTACACAGCGCCATCTGCCCCAAGCTTTTACTATGGGAACCAGATAATACTTATTTATTTTTGTAAATACATACCTATTATACATATTAACACCCAGACACAGAACAAACATCTATGTTCATCACACAAATATTTGCCCTGGATGGGGATCGAGCCCACAACCTACAGCGCAGAAGGCAGAGCTACTAACAACTGAGCTGTGAGGTAATTTATGTAATTAAATTTGAGTTTGGCATACCTATAGTCAAAAGGGGCTACACTTATAATCGCTGATCTTTAGTAGTAGAGTTACTACCAAGTTATAAAAGAATTATGCTCTAAAACTCTGTGAACACCGTAAACTGGGTCAAGAAAATTGACCAATAGCTTTTACGTTAGAGAATATTTGCTTCTTTTACCGGCCAACATAGAATTAAAACCCGTGAAGATATACGAAGCTAACTTTTAATACGTTGAAATAACTAGTAATTTCTTTTTTTTTTTCCTTAATGCGCCAGTTGTTTTTGGTATATAAGTTATACCTATTTCTTTGGCACGCTCTATAGCCCTAACGCCTTGACGGATTAAACCTTAGGAGGTGTAGTTAGATTCCTCTCATAGCGTTATGGAGTAAAATAACTTGAAAATAAACAACAATGATTTATTAAAAAACCCATAAATCAAATTATCTATTTTGAAAACGCCAGTTACGTGACACAAAACGGTCAGGATTGGTCATATCGACGACGACGTAACATGTTTATCAATATGTCATCGCCTGCCTTGAAAAACTTGACGTTTGTTTATTTTTTGACAAGCATGTAACGTCACAGAAACTAGTGCGACGCCAATTGCATAAGAAGCGTTTTTGCGGGTTATTTAAATTGTCGATATTTAATTTACATGTTTACGGCCAATAATTACCAGAAATTAATATAACATTTTTTTATGGGTTCACAGTCACTTCTGAATAATCTAGAATGGTTTTCAAAATCTTGTCAAATAGCCCATTGTAGGAGTGTGATATAAAATGTATTTTTTATATATGGCGTCCCCCTTCCAAATAAATTGCGCCTAATATTTATTT
Organism: Hydriomena furcata; assembly: GCA_912999785.1. Classification (NCBI taxonomy): domain Eukaryota; kingdom Metazoa; phylum Arthropoda; class Insecta; order Lepidoptera; family Geometridae; genus Hydriomena; species Hydriomena furcata. The sequence continues at coordinate 13,109,775 of OU538821.1, forward strand.
TAAAGAATTATTTTTTAGCATTCGGGTTATATTTTTGTGTACTTTGTTTTATCTAATGCCTAGGTGCATTAACTGGTGGGTGGGTTAAATGCCTAGGTGGAAGGAAGGTGGGGGGTTCTACCTTCGACATAATGAGGTATAATTATCAAGCATTTATCCGTTTATCTTTCAATGATCTTATATTTCTTTCTATCATACTTTTAACAGTTCAGGGGCTATTTTGAAAAAAAGAACTATGATTTTCATGTTATGATGTTCATACCAATATTATTGGTACTGAATGCCATAATACCTACGCTTTTTATGCAGTTTGTGCACATATGTATGTATTTTATGTATGCAAGATTTTAGTTCAGTGTAGTTACCGCTAGAGGCGCTGTGCTGGATTCTGTACAAATAGCTAATGATACTCGATAGCGACTGTAGTCTAAACGAAATAAGATAATAAAAAAACCGGCTAAGTGCGAGTCGGACTCGCGCACGAAGGGTTCCGTACCATTATTTATAAAAACGACAAAAAAATCATGTTTGTTTTATGGGAGCCCCCCCTTAAATATTTATTTTATTCTGTTTTTAGTATTTGTTGTTACAGCAGCAACTGAAATACATAATCTGTAAAAAATTCAACTGTCTAGCTATCATGGTTCATGAGACACAGCCCTACTGTGACAGACAGACGGACAGCGAAGTTTTAGTAATAGGGTCCCGTTTTTACCCTTTGGGTACGGAACACTAAAAAACAGGCTCACGAACGAGTGATCTATTTTTAAATAATAAACACGTTTCTCTCTTTGTCTCCAAAATGCAAATCGTATGCATGCAAAACTACAGTGGACTATCTGGTCGAAAATGTAAACAAATCATTGCCCCCTTTATCGATTTCCATAAAATATTCTCACTTCAGGTGAAAAAAGTTATGTTTCTGACACACACCGTTTTCATCACAAAGAAAATTAGCATTTCGACATATCCGGTATATAATATAATAATGAGCCAGATTTGGAGACGTAAGTCGTGGTCAACGGCATGCTAAGGTATGGTTTACTGAAATTAATTCAAAGCTTATTTTAGACTAAGAAACAGTTATTTTCTGTTGCAATATGCAATTTTATAACGTGCTTATTAAATTATTTACGCTAAGAATGTTACGTCGTTTTCAGAACGTATATATGTATATCATCTACTTTATAAAGCTTTGCTATCTACCTACTAGTTTTAATTTTGAGCAATGTCTTTAAGAAAAAAAACGAGGTATTAGAATTACAATAAAGTAGTACATCAGTAGTAGTAAGTAAACTGCATTATCGTTTATCTAAGTAATAAAGTATGATATGCATAGTCAAAATTTATATAACAAATCTCATTTTATCTTGATAAAGGATTTTGGATGAAGTTCTACATCGAAGCTCTACATCGTACTCTTGTGACTCCTATTTAACCGACGAAAAACGGAGGAGGTTCCCAAGTCGATGCGTATATATTTTATTTCTTTTATGTATGACCACGCATTTTTTTTTCCTGGTTATCCGATTTCGATGATTTTTTACTATTGTGTAGAGAATAGTCCCAAGTTGGTCCCATTTAATAGGATTTTTTTGGACCATTTATGTAGGACTAACAGTTCCTTCAAAAATTATATAAACTAATATCGTCCTTAGCGATTGGTCGATACATTTTCGTCGTTTTCTTTTTAGTGTTCTAAACGTAATTATTAAAAGTTAGAATTGATATTTACACTCGTATAGTGATCGAAGCAACTAGCGTTAATCATAGAAATCTGAAATTCGAACAGAAGCTATTTTATATTGTTTAAGAAATTGTTAAACAATATGTTAAAGGATCTCAACTTCTCTTCAAGTACGGTAGAGTTTTGATTATCTGGGGGCTATAAATTAACCGACTTGGTATTACATGGATCTCACAACTAACTTTTTACGGTAGAAGAACTAAGTTGCGTTGCGAGCTTTGGCTTTTTTTACAAGTAATTTTTTTGATGGCATCTTTATTTTTGTAATGTCCAACGAAATTAAAATTCAATAAAAACCAGCAACTCTAAACATTGGACGGTAAAGAAACGATCACGTGACCATAGTAATCTACTCGCAAAGAATACTAAATGATATGTGACGGAATGATTACGGTTGTGGTAGGCTGAAGTTAGTGTGAAAATAAATGATGATGTTGCGGCCGTTCCATTAATGAATTATTATTCCTAACATTTTAAATTTATATGCGCATCAAAAACACGTGCTCACAACGGTGAAGGAAAACATCGTGAGGAAACCAGTTAGGTTTGCAACCTGTCACGTATGGAATGCTAACTACTGCAAAATGTGGGTATGTGCCAAATATAATGTTTGAACGTGCCTCTGACTACCCCCACTAGACATCTTCAAAGGATCTAAGCGTCCGGAGATTTGAAAGAATGTCTACCGTACTTGGGGTTTACAGTCGTGATCCTATTTTTTTTATTTCGTTTTAACTTGGAACCTCTTTGTACGAATTCAATAAAAAAACAGTGTCAAAATCAGCTTGGTAGGGGGTTTACGATTATCCTTGTTTATAGCATGTTGTTCTGAATTTATTATGTAAAATACTGGTTTTGACTGTCAAATTGGGATATTGGCAACTCCGCTCGCATAAACAGCATGATTAGTGCGAGCGTAAAGACACCGATCAATCAGTATGTACCTTACTCGTAGATATCACACAATACGGAGTATGCATGTTTCGTATGCGGTTGTATCTTAGCCCAGAGGCCTTACTATCCTAATAATATTATAAATGTGAAAGTTTGTGAGTTTGTATATATGTTTGGCCTCAATCAGCCTAAACGACAAAACGGGTTAAGTTGAAATCTGCTGTAAATGTAGATATAATGCCCAAATAAAAGTACTTTAAAATATGAAAAACATCCCCAAAATGATAAAAAAAATGCAAAAAAGATGATTTTGTGTACAATTTTGACATCACAGACTAAAAACATTCAGTCTTTTCTTACCTTCAGTTGACAGTTCTGTTGACTGAGGAATCCGGAGGAAACTAAAGCTACCAAAACATAGTTTCGAGGTCGAGTCGAGGTGACAACTAAGAATATAGGGATTACGGTATGATTAAAGAACTTTCGTTCTCTTGGGATGTTGCCGTGGGTCGGCAATAAACATTTAGGCGATGCTTTTCTCATATAAATTGGTCTGTGGAAAAGTCTTCACTATTTGGCAACGCCTCAAAAAGCCCCTTTGCTTATAAACGCTACGCGAAACATACAATTTGCCCCAAATCATATAAATAGTAAGAGTCGGAGCAGAGAAAGTAAGAGTTTAATACTTAGTACGAGTATCATAAATAGCTCGTGCGAAACTTCCTAAGTATCTCGGCGTAACCTGCCCCTGTCTACCCTCATCGGAAGAAGGATCTGAATCGCCTTAAGGCCCTGTATGTCGACGATTGCTCTTTTTCGAAACGAAATAAGAAATATTTCTGAACAAGCCACATCTCCTATTTTTATAAATATATTACTTCAGGTTCCTACCTAGATTTCTATTAAGCTGAAAACATAATAGCAGAAACTTTTCACGATAGAGATATTATTTCAAAATGATACGTTTTAGAATTTATGATCGAAATACTTTGATACCTACTATTAAGATCAACTTGTGATTTATTGTTAAATATAGGTAATATATAGATCTAGATTTCTATTAGAATAGGTTTTTGATAAGTAATTATACATAATTTATATCATTAATTTATTCGAAAAGCAAAGGCGGACCACGCGCCACGCGCCGCCCATGGATCAGTACCACCGTGACTACTGTCAACGTCAGACGTGTGTTTGTCGTCATTGCAGCGGTCGGTAGGATTATTTATCGAAGTGATTAAAGATGGGTACATCTTTATTCACATATACTATACATTATAAAAATAGGAGATGTGGCTTGTTCAGAAGTATTTCTTTTTTCGTTTCGAAAATGAGCCATCGTCGACATACAGGGCCTTAATATCTGAGTCTACTGTAATTGGAGATTAGTGATCCTATTCTTTTGTTTTTTTGATTATCTCTGTTTTGTGGTCATGAATTTATTTTTATCTGCAGGTAGGCGCTGGCGCCACCGGTCTTGCCAACCGTGCTTTGTACGAGGCCACTAAATATTCCCTGGAGAGGAAGACTTTCGGAGTGCCCATCGCCTACCACCAGGCCGTCGCCTTCATCTTAGCCGATATGGCTATCGGAGTGGAGACCGCCAGACTCGCTTGGCAGAAGGCCGCATGGATGGTTGACCATGGTAACACAAGATTTGTCTCATTTTAGAGTAATCCAAACAAAAAAAAAATAGGATTACGACTGTAATTCCCAAGTACGGTAGAAATCCTCTCAGATCTCCAGACGCTTAGATCCTTTGAAGATGTCTATTGGGGGTAGTCAAAGGCACGTCCAAACATATTTGGCACATGATCACACTTTTGCAGTAGTTAGCATACCATACGTGACAGGTTGCAAACCCATCGCCGTTTCCACTATCAGTTAGTAACAAAACGATGATATGCTAACCTTACAAAAATTGGGCTTATTGTGCCAAATGTTATGTCTGGACACCCCTCTAACTATCCCCTTTAGTCATACTCAAGGAACTGAACGCCTGGAGTTCTATGAGGTTATCTAACGTACTTGGGGATTACAGTCGTTATCTATTTCTTTTTCTTTTAAACTTTTAATAATGGTGGTAGTTCTTTTGTCTCGATAAATTGACGAAATACATCATCTGTGAAAATTTCAACTGCCTAGCTATCACGCTTCATGAGATACAGCCCTGTGACAGACAGACGGACAGCGAAGTTTTAGCAATAGTGTCCCGTTTGTATCCCTTGGGTACGGCACCCTAAAAATTACACTAAAAAACTAGTCTGTTGAATGCCATCGCTCTCTCACAGAGACACATCGCGCACTTAAAAATGCCTGGAATAATATCACCATGGTATATTACGAAATCGATTTGTATTATACGGTTTTTGCCCTGCGCCGCTGAAGGATGGAATAAATTGCTCCATCTGACCGATACAAAGTTGCTGTGAATAATCCGATATTCATAAACTACAATGCTCTGGTTTTTAGGGTTCCGTACCCAAAGGGTAAAATCGGAACCCTATTACTAAGACTTCGCTGTCCGTCTGTCTGTCTGTCTGTCCGTCTGTCTGTCACAGGGCTGTATCTCATGAACCATGATAGCTAGACAGTTGAAATTTTCACAGATTATGTATTTTGGTTGCTGCTATAACAACAAATACTAAAAACAGAATAAAATAAATATATAAGGGGGGCTCCCATACAACAAACGTGATTTTTTTGCCGCTTTTATAGATAATGGTACGGAACCCTTCGTGCGCGAGTCCGACTCGCACTTGGCCGGTTTTTATTTAGCATGAATTTGATTTTCAGGTCAAAAGAACACAGTGCTGGCGTCTGTTGCGAAATGCCATGCGTCGGAGATCGCGAACAAAGCCGCGTCTGACGCTGTCCAAGTGTTCGGTGGCAACGGCTTCAACACCGAATACCCGGTGGAGAAACTCATGAGGGACGCCAAGATCTACCAGATCTACGAAGGAACATCTCAGATCCAGAGAATCATTATTTCCAGGGAGATTTTGGCCGCCGCTAAACAATCCAACGCTTAATATTGTATTATTATAGTCAACAGTCGTTTTTTTTCAGCATCACGCAATTTATATTGCGTAACATAATCTACGTTACCTATTATTTATAGAGATGTCTTTATTTAATTATGATTGTATGGTCTTACATTTTTTAAACACATGTTTGTGGTGTGTTTACTGTAAAAAAAATGTTACTACGTTTAAGGGAAATATTTTTACCTGCCTAAAATGTGCATTGTGAATATATACTCGATAGAATACTTTATATATTATACTTCTACACCAATATACATATTTTTAAAGAAAAAAGTTTTTATTTGTGTTATTACTTTTATAATTAAACTAGCAATCCGCTCCGGCGTTGTACAGGTGTAGGTACCTAATAATGATTTTATGGCAATATTTTTTATACCTTGGGTTACAATATTATTCTAGTAATAAATATAGCCTATGTTATTCGGAGATAATGTAGGATTAATTGAAATCGATCCAGTAGTTTTTGAGTTTATTAATTACAAACATACAAAAATACAAATATGTCCTCTTTATAATATTAGTATATAAAACGTATCAATTCCAAGTTCCATTTGAATCGTTTGAACTCGCAATACTTCGCATTGTTAATAACTAGCCGACCCGTGTCAGACGACGTTGTCCCGTCAAATTTCGATAATTAATTGACAGCAAAATCCCCATTTACAAAATGATCCGCAATTTATTGAATTTTTTTGTTACAAAAAATGTGATAAATGAAGAACCGCTCTACCTATTTTGTGCAAACTTCACTTAAACCATCTAAATAGCCGAACAAAGCTTAAAAATTTGGTTTGGATATTTGAGCCCGTTCTTGACTTATAAAATTACACCGAAAAGTGGCATTGATTTATGTATATATTGATTATGTATTGATTTATGTACTAAGACCATTCCTGAAACTATATAGATGTTCAGATCGATTATCGCCGAAAATAAAACCATAACAAAAGTGGTGAACTTACAACTTAATTATTTTACCCTTTTCCAAAATCCCGATGCCCGAATGAAGAGAGTAATATTTCACTTTGAATTTAGTTCATTAATGCCCCCTATTGCCCGCAGCATTGCGAATGTCATTTCAAAATTTATTTCATATTTTCGATTCGATACAAAATCAGTGATAAGTTGAAATAATTTGGTTTTCAATACATTAGCTGGTAGTGGTAGATGAACTCGTCCCATTCGTTTCAGGAAGTCGACATAATACACCCTCTATAGTTTTTTTTTCTTAACCTATTTCGTCCCACTGCTGGGCCAAGGTCTCCTCCAAATTCTTCCAACCATCTCTATCTTTAGAGTTCTCCCACCATGCGCTCTCGAAGGAGTCGAGATCATCCCTCCAGCGTTTTCTTTGCCGACCACGACCACACCTACCGTCTGGTTGCCAAGCTGTTATGGCATTCGCCCATTTGTTTGGTTCCATTCCGCGGACGTGGCCCGCCCACATCGACAATGCCCGTAATTGAACGAAGCATGCTGTTCCGCACTCGGTCAATACGTTTGAATCCGAGGAGCTGCGTTCCATTGCCCTCTGGCAAATCTTGAGCTTTGACTTCTGCGACTCAGTCAATGACCAAGTCTGAGCACCGTAGGTTAGGACGAGCAGGATACACGTGTCGATGAGTTTGCACTTAAGCGTCAGAGGAAAATCTCCCTTCATGTGCGCCTTCATGGACCAGTAGCTCTTCCAGGCGTTATCGATTCGACGACCGATTTCTCTGTCCTGCCTGTTTTCGAAGCTTGCTAACTGGCCCAAGTAAATGTACTCATCGACATATTGTACCTAATAGCTTGCCCTACGTTGTGTGACGACCCTCTATAGATATCGTCACTACATAGTATAAAGCAAAGTCGCTTTCCGCTTCCCGCGTCTGTATGTATGTATGTTTGCTTATATCTTTAAAACTACACAACGGATTTTGATGCGGTTTTTTTTAATAGATAGAGTGATTCAGGAGGAAGGTTTATATGTATAATAACATGCTACCCGTGCGAAGCCGGGGCGGGTCGCTAGTTTTTTAATAAAAATATTATTTTAGGAATTTTAACACTTCACTGGGTGGAACTTATGAACCATAGATAATGTCTTAAAAAGCACCTACGGTGTTTTTCGTGAAGGCTAAGAGTTGAAGGTTAATAGCATCTGTCGTGACCCCTTAGGTGGGTTTTCATTCTTCCGGCCTCATTATTTTTCCCATTTGATCATAAGATTAAGATGCCGATTCAATACTCTTTCTATTCTCAGTATGGTGTAGGGTTCAGAACCGGGAAATCCCGGTACCGAAAGTACCGGGAATTCCCGGTTCTTTTGTCAGTAAAAAGGAACCGGGAAATCTAATTTGATTCCCGGTTCTTTCGGTACTTTCGGGAATTTTATTTTTATAACTCGGCGGGCCTCGCAGGACTCGCCACGTGCAAAAAGTAAGAAAAAAGTGTCGCGCGTTTGACTCCAAGGTAAGTATTACGTTGTTCCTCATACCAAACAATGGTGACAGAATGTAATTTACTTCAAATACGACGTATTATCATACTCCTAATATGATTTTTGTGATATTATAAACAAAACCACAGTAATTTTAGGGGCCGGTATCTTATCTTAGCCTATATCGTCCCACTGCAGGGCAAAGGCCTCCCTCCCTTCTTTTTACACCTTTCGATCTCCAGCTAAGTTGCGCCATTCATTTAAATGACTGTCGAGATCGTCCTGCCATCTCCTCCGGAGTCTGCCTCGAAGGCGTGTAGTTTGTGGGGACCAATCGTTTGTTATTTTGGCCCAAAGATCATCCGGCATGTGAGCGACATGCCCTGCTCAATCCCATTTGAGTTTGGCCGCTTTATGGGTGACGTCAACTATTTTTGTTTTGAAGCTTTCGTGTTTCGTATGCGGTCTGTGAGTCTGACTCCTAAGATACTACGCTCCATGGCTCTTTGGCAAACCTCGAGTTGGTATCTCTCATGAGCTGTCGGGAACCAAGTCTGTGCACCGTACGTTAGAATTGGGAGAATGCACATGTCCATAAGTCTGCGCTTATTGCAGAGTGGCAGTTCGCCATTCATAAGATGTTTCATCGACCAGAAGCTTCTCCAGACGTTTTCGGTGCGTCGAGCAACTTCGTTTTGTTGTGCCTGGAATGAAACTATCTGGCCGAGATACACATACTCAATCTCCACATTCTCCACGTACAATCTCCTCTTCGTGCCATTGGCTGCTCGGTCTTGCTCATATTCATTCGGAGTCCCACATCTTGGTCGGCTTGCTTGGTTCAGTCCTTGAAGCATATCGCCTAGTTCTGCAGCTGTGGGGGAGAAAAGGACAATGTCGTCGGCGAAGCGCAGGTTTGTTAGCCTGCTATCTCCGACGACGATGCCCTTCTCAGCCCATTTGGGCTTCAATCGCTTGAACACTTCTTCCAAAGTTGTAAACTGTTTAGCTAAAAAGCTGTAAACAATTTAGGAGAAAGCGGGTCACCCTGTTTCACGCCTTTTACAATTTGGAAAGAGAGCCCCGTGAGTGAGGTTTTTATGGATGCTGTACTATTGCTATAGATATTACGGATAAGTTGAATGTACGTTTAATTTATGTTCTGATTAGAAAGTGCCTCGAATAATGGTTTATGTTTTATGCTATCAAAAGCTTTTGAGTAATCTACAAATGCAAGATAAAGTGGGATATTTAATTCTACATGTTTTTTTAAGAGCTGGTTAAGGGAATGGAAATAATCCGTTGTGGAGAGGCCACGGCGGAAACCCGCTTGTTCTGGTGGTTGATGTAAATCGAGCTCACCGGATATTCGATTTTCGATAATTTTCATGAATAGTTTAAAAAGGTGTGAGATAAAACTGATGGGACGATAATTGCCAATGTCGGACTTTTCACCCTTTTTATGTATGAGTATAATGGTGGAGTGGCAGAAATTATGAGGAAAAGACCCGGTCTGAAGAATGTCAAAGGTTCGTAAGGTGTGGGAGTGGTACTGGTTCTCCGATTTTTAAGGCTTCGGTGGTAACACCATCTGTACCTGGGCTCTTGCTATATTTCATGCTGCAAAGCGCGCGATGACCCTCTGGTCCTGTTATCGGCTCTATATCATTTTTCTGATATATATTCATTCCTAATGTTATCTATTCTCGTCGATCTTAATTGTAGTTGACTTTTGAACCTTATCACTTGTTTTATAAATCAAAAACTGCCAAGAACCGAAAATACCGAAAGAACCGGGAAATCCCGGTACCGATTTAAAAAAGTACCGAAATTCCCGGTTCTTACAAAGAATACCGGTTCCGGAAACACTAGTATGGTGTGGGAATGGGAAGAATGAAAATAGTAGGTAGGTAGGAAGAAAAATTGGCAGACTTTTGTTAGAGGATTTTCATTCATTCCTGCCTCATTATTTTTCCCATTTGATCTTAAGATGCCGATTCAATACAATTTCTGTTTTTAGTATGGTGTGGGAAGAACGAAAAATAGTAAGTACAGAAGAAATAAAAATTGTTGACAATTAAACGGACAAATGGAATTTATCCTCATCATCATCTTCCTACCCTCATCTCACTATAAGTGGGGTCGGTATAACATGTGTAGGTACTTCTTCCATTTCCCTCTATCAGCCGTCATCTCACTCGCTCCTTTCTTACATAGTCATCTTTCACACAGTCCATCCATCTTTTCTTTGGCCTACCTCTACGTCTACATCCATCTACATTAATTCATAACATTGTTTGGAAAAAAATGGAATTGATCCTATATGCCTCATCTTAAAAGTCTCGTATGTATGTATACCTATACAAATACATAAAATTATTAGCAGTCGTTTAAAAGGAGTTCACTGGCTCACTCAGTCACAACTGAAATGCTCGGGGTCAGTCAGGACTCAGGAGTGTAGGTAGGTACCTACTTCTAAGCGGTACTAAACATAAAATGTTTTATAGAATCAACTAGCGACCCGCCCCGGCTTCGCACGGGTAGCATGTTATTATACATATAAACCTTCCTCCTGAATCACTCTATCTATTAAAAAAAACCGCATCAGAATCCGTTGTGTAGTTTTAAAGATATAAGCAAACATACATACATACGCGGGAAGCGGAAAGCGACTTTGCTTTATACTATGTAGTGATTGGTAGTTAGGTAGATTGTTGACAATCAAGTAGGTAGGGTAAGGAGGGGGAATGGCGTTCACCTAAGGAAAACATGGTGTATTTTTTAAATTATATAATATAAATCAAAATTAAAAAGATTAATAAAGTCTTTAACTATCTAGTAATCAACCATTTAACAACAAAATCATATATCTTTGATATACTAGGAGTAGGAAAACATTTAAAAAAAAACACGTTTGAGCGGCATTGCCCCTGACCATGGGTAATGCCGCTCAGGGTACGGGGTAATGACGCTCAAATATGTTTATTGGAATATAACAAGAAAGATACATTTTAATTATATAAATATCAATCAGATCAACATTATACAATGAAAGTAAGGTCTACAATCACAAATTAGCATCAATTATCCCGATTTGCATGCAAAATTAGCCTCTTACAATTTAACAAAAATTCTCTTCAAAAATTATAATTTATTATACAATAATAATTATTATTAAAGGTAAGACATATTATAAATAGTAATATTATATTTTTGGACACATAAATCACAGATTTCTGATGAATCCCACATGATCTGGCGAATCCCACCTTGAATATCTGGCATGAGCCCACAGTCCTCGGAGGGTGTAGTGACACCACAACTCGTTACTTTCTCCAAATTCTTTGCAAATAATAGATTTGTTATAATTTTCATCATCCACATTGATTTCAGCATTATTGTCATCATCGCAAAGGTTTCATTCACTAATACTTCATATGAACACCCTCTGAAGAACTTTCTTGTGAAAAAATATTTTGTTGGCTTATTTTTGGCAAACCTTAAATCGCAGTATTACCAGATAGAAGGTCTTCTTCGGTCCAAACCGTTTTAGCGGTGGTTCTTTGACGATAACTTGGCAAATCTACAACAATACATAAATAAGTCACTAAGGGGTAATGGCGCTCAGATGAGCGGTATAACCCCAAAACGGTCGTTTGGTAATTAATTTAAAATTAAAAAAAAATCATACACAATTGTTGAAAATTGATTGCATTATCACAAAATAGAATAATTTAATTGTCAGAAAACTAAAATGAATAATTAAATATACATAAAGTTTTGGACTTACCGACAAAAACATCTAACCAAAAATTAGATCAGCGCAGCCCAAAACGAAAAAACGCACTTCACGGTCGCATGACGCGAGCTGACGGTCCTTTTGCATCACTGTCTGTTAGAGGTCCCCTATCCTCGCCTTTCATGCCAAGTGGCGTTTTGCTACGTTACATTTTGACAGAGTTACAGAGGTGAGCGCCATTACCCAGTGGGCGCCATTCCCCCTGCTTACCCTACCAAAGTAATCATTTTCTATTGATATAATAAATATTCTAGGTAGGTAGGTAGGTAGGTAAGTATTACTTAGGCACATTGTTATTTCGAGAAGCACATATTATATACCTGTCTATTGTGCAATGCGTTTGTGAGAATGAGGTTTTTATCTTATGACCCAAATCGAAAAGAAACAGTAGGTAATTTAAAATCTACTCTAATTAAAAAAATGTACACCTATCTACGTACATAGAGACATCTCACAAGTTAAATTAATCCGTCGTTAATGGACATTCGTATTTAACTCACCAGATGGAGTAACCAGTTCTTTATTCGTATGAAAAAAGTATACGGTAAGAAATGTATTTTATAATTTTGACCAGAATAAGATTTGTATATAATCAAAAACAGATAAGTATTACAAGAACTGCTTATTGAATCGCTAGGATGTAAGTTATAATTATTTGAATTAGTATTTAAATTTCATTTAGAGCTCCATCTAGTGACTATTTCAAGTAGTTTAAAAACAAACTAAGGGGGAGCACTAGAGGCCGCTGCGGCTGACGGAAGTCATTGAAGTATTTTTAAAATATAAATATAACAAAAAATATTTTTAGAGATTATTGTTTAAAGAATTAATATTAATTGATCATTTTCATATTTTAGTTGTTACGAGGTTGTCATGGATAATTAATAAAGGAACTTTTAACTGAACACATAAACACATAATGATTGACCTACATTCGGAGCCCTTGTGAAAGGATTGTGCAATAGAAACGGTCATTTATTACACAACACTGTGTATTCATAAGCAAACGTAGTCATTTTGCATCATTTGCATGAGTTTTTGTAAGATTACATTTATCTTTCAAAATAAATATGAAAAGCACTTTCAGGTAGTTTTATTGCAAGTTTTAACAAGTTGGCCCCTATTTAGGTTTATCATTAATTATTTTCTGTTTCCTAAATATTTATCAACACATTTAATCCGCACAAAATGATAAATAGGCCATGACACCATTTTTTCGAAATAGGTTAAATCTTACTGCCCTTTACCGACTTATTTCAATGTCAGTCATGAACACAGTGGCTTCACTGAACCCAGTAGTTATGTCGGTCGGATTATCAAAGTGTATGTGTAGTGGCCTAGAGACCTACATTTTGTTTTAAAAACGTAATAACGCTGTTAATGGGTGATTTTTGAGATACAATTCATCTAATATCTTCGATAATCGTATTGGGGATACTAAGGGCGATATTTCTTTGTTGCCTCGTCTTTAAGTTTGTGCGTGATGCACGAAGACGCTCCGAATATGAGTGTAACACATAGTCTGGTTGCCTCAACAAGCCAGCCGAAAAGTGATATCGTAAATGAAGTACCAAATGAATATGACCTGAGCTCTACCGATGAGAAGCAGCCGGAGAGTATAAACCTGGACCTGAAGATAGCCTACGTAGATCCTAATAGCGGTAAGTGGCTAAAGACATTTTTGGAATAAGACATTCATGACCAATTAAAGTCTATTTTTGTATGATATACCTACATACTTGTAATTACCTGGTTTATTTAGGCCTGACTCTATGGTCTAATTTTGCTTGTATTTTTCTAACCTAATTGAATCTACAGGTTTATTATTTGTTATTGTTGTCTGTTATATTTGTTTCCAGCTTCTAGTATTTCGACATGATAATCAAATTGGTCTCCAGTAAGACTGGTCTGATTCTAATGGGATATGAGGTCCGTCCGTTGGCTAGAGGCCGCCAAAAAAAATTCAATTTTATTACAAAAGTGTGTTGTGCGTTATTAGCATAATACCCAAGAAGTTATATTAAATGTTGGTTTGGTTGTAACTATGCATCGTAGTGACTACCTGCTGGCTCGTACGCTCGGCTGCACGGTGTGGCAACGCCGCATTGGATTTTTTTTTGCGCTATCCTGCGCTGCGAGTGCTATGTTCGAGCAACGACTAGCTGTGTGAAACTGTATTCTTATAGAACTACTAAATACTAGTGGCTCACAGAACGTGTTTCGAGAATAGTTTGATTGTATAATTAGATGGCACATTGCGGTGAATGAGTGTAGGTAGGCACCTACCTAGGCACCTACTTGTATTATTGTCAAATAGCTATGCTATTTCGTATTCAGTGGGTGGTGCGACGACGCATTTCAATTTCATTCGGTGTCAGTAGGGCACGTTTGCGCTGCTGCGGGCTACATGCAGTCCGGCTTCGTTGTCTTATGTGAGTAGGTACACTAAGTACCTACCTATATACCTACCTAGGTAGTGGGTGCCTACACTACATTAATTAACAGTAGGTAATGACGCAAATCAGTAGGTAGGTAGAGGTATTTAGGAATGGTAGAGTAGAAAAAATATTGCTTGCTAGGTTACTTAGCGTGGGTTCCTACTTCTACCCTAGGTAGGTAGGTAGATATTACATCGTTCTTATATTTTCACACATTGCCTCAGCGTCAATGGTGCTGTGTAGGTACCTACCTACCTGGTAGGTAGGTACCTAACCTGCTGTAGCGAAGCGAATAGTTCTGAGAACAGAATATTAGGTTGGTTTTGTTTAGATTCTGACTAGAATCTTTTAGTAACGGTAGGTAGGTAGGTAGGTAGGTAGGTACTTACCTATAATATTAACTAGTACCACACCCACAAAGTATAGTTACTTGGGTACCTAGTAGGTAGGTACTTACCTACACAACGTAACAAATCTACAGACTCTTGCACTAAGTAGTGACCTAGGTAGGTACCTTATCTAAATGGGGCGAATCAAAACCTAATAATAATAATCTTAACGAAGTTGAACTCAAACGGCACGGCACTAACTCATCCTAGCGCGACATGTAGATCATCTCGTAGGTACCTAGGTAGGTACCTCTAGGGCTACCAGATGGGATGACCAGAACAGAATATCTGATCAAAATTTCAAAAAGTCGGGAATTGGGATAATTTTCGGGACAAATGTATTTCTACACGTTAAGTGGGAAAAGGAAAATAAAATGATGATGATGTCGGGACAAATAAATATACGAAGTAAAGAGTTAATTTTATAATTTGTCGGGTAAATTGTATTTTGCTGAGATGCGTATGAAATGTTGGGACCGACCTTCTGGCAAACCTCTCGTAAGTACTAGGTACCTAAGTACCTACCAGATATATTACCTTAGGATATTCAAAAAATGGAAAGAAACCGTCACCTAAAAATAAACTTGTACTACGATACCTGATAACAATGATAACACATTTAATGTATTATTATTAAATTAGGTCTGGCATTAGTACGGTCTACAATGAGTTCGTACATGTACCTACCTACCTACCTAGCCATGTCTCGCAGACCATCTTGAAGGCAAAAGCATTAAGAAACCGGCCAAGTGCGAGTCGGACGTGATTGCGCAGAAGGGTTCCGTACCATTATCTATAAAAAACGGCGCATAAAAAAAAACACGTTTGTTGTATTGGAAATAAATATTACTTAAATATTTATTTTATTCTGTTTTTAGTATATTTTGTTATAGCGGCAACAGAATAGAGTGAGAGCCCGTGACGCCCAGACCTTCGTTATATTATAAAAGCTGAAAATTCTTCTATATATGTCCCCTATACAGGTATAAGCAAACTATACAACCTGGGTCGCGGTGGCTTTGGCAGGTAACAGGTAGTAAAGGTGAGTAAAATTGTGTTTCAAATTTGTGATAGTATAAAACTTAGTTTTCATATATTTTAACTTACAATCATATTAGAAACCGCCTCGTCTATTGGCGGACACTTAGGACGGTAACAACCCCTTTCCAGACACCCTAAAAGTCTAATTATTTATAAATCTACTTTCGTCATAGTATAAAATCTGACTTTTATATATGTTATTCAGAAAACTATACGAATAATGTTTCCACAATCCCCAGTCACTTTCGATGGTTCCCCTATCTTCCCAGACACATTGAAGTCTAATCCAGGCGTACACATTTGTGATAGTATAAAACTTAGTTTTCATATATTTTAACCTACAATCATATTAGAAACCGCCTCGTCTATTGGCGGACACTTAGGACGGTAACAACCTAACAACCCCTTTCCAGACACCCTCACAGTCTAATTATTTATAAATCTACTTTCGTCATAGTATAAAATCTGACTTTTATATATGTTATTCAGAAAACTATACGAATAATGTTTCCACAATCCCCAGTCACTTTCGATGGTTCCCCTATCTTCCCAGACACATTGAAGTCTACTCCAGGCGTGCGCGCGATGTATATACATGTACGTAGGTGCGAGTGAAATAGCGCGATCTATACTCTAAATTTATCAAGAAAATTAATTATGTAGATTTATAACGGATTAAAAAAGTAAATTTTAAAAAAATAATGTAAAAAAAATTTCATATCAACAAATTATGAAATCAACAATATAATAATGCGATTCATTACGCTATTAACTTTTGCAAATTATCATTAAATTTTGTATTCATCTAAAATTTGAATTTTATGGAATCAAGTTGTGATTTAAAAAAGTTGTAAAAAAATATCTATCGATAATTTTTTTTTAAGTATTGTGCAGAAAATAATAAGAAAAATCGGCAGTCGATGATAAAATTCTAGAAGTTTAAAGTTAAGGTGATAAATTTGTATCTATGTTGGTTTTACTCTAAGGAGAGAAAATAATTTAGATCGTAATGAAATCGATGGAAAAAGAATTAAATTATACTTTTAATTATAGCCATTACAAAACAAAGTAAAAAAATAAAGTTTCAAACATGTATTGTTAAATAAAAAAAAAAAACATTTTTTTCCGTCGTACTTACCTTACATTGTTTCCAGTGCCCGTCAGCATCCAAACGATTGAATCATTTTTTAGGCGATGTAAATGAGCAAGCATTATAGCGGCGATATCAGTATCAACAGTTCGAATGACTATATTTGCTTTAAAGTTGTAATTACAAACATGAAATATTATTTTGGTATCAGCTTCCTCATGTTCCGGACATGACATTTCTTCATTAATACCTGATACAACTTTCTGGAAATCATTTACTGTAAAATAATGGCATTTTCTAAAGTTTATATGAATTAATGTTTTACCAATGAATGGTGCCATTTCATCAGTAGCCCAATGCAAAATAAAAAAGTTTACAAGAGCTTTTTTAAAATTTGAATTTTTATGGAATTTTTAATTAAATTTTTGACCGATCATGCTATTTCACTTGCACCAACGTACATGTATGTTCATCGCGCGCACGCCTGGAGTAGACTTCAATGTGTCTGGGAAGATAGGGGAACCATCGAAAGTGACTGGGGATTGTGGAAACATTATTCGTATAGTTTTCTGAATAACATATATAAAAGTCAGATTTCATACTATGACGAAAGTAGATTTATAAATAATTAGACTGTGAGGGTGTCTGGAAAGGGGTTGTTACCGTCCTAAGTGTCCGCCAATAGACGAGGCGGTTTCTAATATGATTGTAAGTTAAAATATATGAAAACTAAGTTTTATACTATCACAAATTTGAAACACAATTTTACTCACCTTTACTACCTGTTACCTGCCAAAGCCACCGCGACCCAGGTTGTATAGGCTGGGTTTGCTTATACCTGTATAGGGGACATATATAGAAGAATTTTCAGCTTTTATAATATAACGAAGGTCTGGGCGTCGCGGGCTCTTAGACTAGAAATAAATCATCTGTAAAAAAATTAACTGTCTATCATGGTTCGAATCGCTATGACAGACAGACGGACAGCGAAGTCTCTTGTGATGTATAAACCATATTACTGTAAAGTTTTATTTTATTCCGTTCAGTAATTTTTGCGTGAAAGAGTAACAAACACACACACACACTCACAAACTTTCGCATTTATAATATTAGTAGGATAGATAGATGACAGAAAATCCTGGGACTGGATAGGCTCTATCAATAATAATAATAATTAATATTGAATTCAAAATTAAGAAAAAACCACAAACAATGAATGAAATGAAATTGAACATAACTAAATTTGACGATTCTTAATGATCCAAGTGATTTCAATGAATAAACTTTTTATTGATTCATATTTTGACCTCATTTTTAGAACTTAAAAATGCTTGCTGCGATTTGGTGTCATCTCGGCTTAACAGCCCGATTTCAGACATTTACACAATTCCGTTGGACAGACTTAGCTTGAATTGATGTCATCCAAGCTCGAGCTCCGATTGAACATCGATTGGTGAATATTGTAAATTTGGCAATAAGTAATAAGCCTCGTTCACAGAATTTAAGAACACCTACAGATTTTGAGATGCTTTGATTCGAGACTTCTTTTATGTATAATAAAACCAGCCAAGTGCGAGTCGGACTCGCGCACGAAGGGTTCCGTACCATTATCTATAAAAACGACAAAAAAAGTTATGTTTGTTGTATGGGAGCCCCGCTTAAATATTTATTTTATTCTGTTTTATTTATTTTATTTGTTGTTAGAGCAGCAACAGAAATACATAATCTGTGAAAATTTCAACTGTCTAGCTATCACGGTTCATGAGATACAGCCCTGTGACAGACAGACGGACAGCGAAGTCTTAGTAATAGGGTCCCGTTTTTACCCTTTGGGTACGGAACCCTAAAAATGAGTCGCTGTTCATTAAGTCTCGCTAAAACACAAAAACGGTTCGAAAAATCTGAACACTTATTTTTTGGTTTTGTTCGATTTAAAAATAAAGAAAAATTAAATAAGTTGCCAGGAAATGGTAAAATTATGGAAAAACTGAAAATGCTTCTTTCTATGGGATTATTGTAGTTTGACATAGCACGTTTGTCGTGACAACTAGTAAATAATAAAAATTCATGTAATAAATAACTAGGTTTTATTATAGTTCATCCCTCTGTTGCAACGCTTGACTCATTTGTTATTGCAGGCATTCCTTCAAAATAAATAATAATTGACCTCTAAGCTTCACTTTACAAGTTATGGTAAAGCCTTAAAAAAAATAATAGGTATTTTTGAATTAGTCTCGTATCGGTAAATGGAAATTTTAAGAATAATTAAAATCTACCTGTTTATATCTTAATATATATAAATCTCCTGTCACGATGTTTGTCCGCGATGGATTCCTAAACTACATAACCGATTTTAAATTAAATTGGCACACCGTGAGCAGTCTGGTCCAACTTGAGATATAGGATAGCTTACATCTCAATTTATAGTCGCGATATCTGTTGACACAGCAACGCGTGCCCGAGTCTGCTAGTTATCTATAAAAAAATAACGAATCGATATCATAACACTAACTTTACAATAAATTATGCATTATACAAAACCAATAACCAATTGACTGGCCTCACAGCTCAGTTGGTAGTAACTCTGCCTTCTGTGCTGTAGGTTGTGGGTTCGATCCCCACCCAGGACAAATATTTGTGTGATGAACATAGATGTTTGTTCTGTGTCTGGGTGTTAATATGTATAATAAGTATGTATTTACAAAAAAAAAAAAAAAAAAGTATATATAGGTATTCTATCAGTTATCTGGTTCCCATAATACAAGCTTTGCTTAGTTTGGGACTAGATGGCGCTGTGTGTAAAGTCCGCCAATATTTATTTATTTATTTAATAATTCATGTAATTCTTTTCATCTATTCGTAATAAAAAATAAATGTATAGGACTGTAATTCCCAAGTACGGTAGACATCTCAGATCTTCAGGCGAGGCAAGATATCTAAAGGGGTTAGCCCGAGGCATATCCAAACGTTGCATTTGGCAGTTTGGCACAAGCCCACATTTTGTAATAATTAACATTCCACACGTGACAGGTTGCAAACCCGTCGCCGCTTACAAGAATACTAACTGGTTTCCTTACGATGTTTTCCTTCACCGTTATAAGCATGTTAATGCTTTTAGTTACATAACGTAATGGTCTCGTAAAAATTGAGATGCAAGTATGCATATTAAGTAAGTATGCTTTCTAATTGTACAAATCATGATAACCGGAGTTCCAGTAAAAAAATCTGACATCAGTGTTGACATCAGTCGTCATAGCAAAGTGCATTTATCTATGCTGTTATTGAAATTTGGACAGGATAATGTCTGTCGCGGGTCTGCTAGTATCATACAAGGAAAAGTTGAAAAAAAAAAGTGTGAAATGTATTTTAATAAAAATATGATATTTGAAATAACACGTACGGTCGAGATATCCCCGAAAGCGGGACTAAGCCTGTCCTTTACTCCTACTCCTACTAATATTATAAATGCGAAAGTTTGTGAGTGAGTGGGTGTGTGTGTGTTTGTTTGTTACGTTTTCACGCAAAAAAACTACTGAATGGATTAAAATGAAACTTTACAGAAATATAGCTTATAAGTACATCAGAATAACACATAGGCTACTTTTTATCCAGGTACCACCCGTGGTAAGCCGGGGCGAGCAGCTCAGACTAACCCCTACTAATGTCTAAATCTTCAAGGATCTGAGTGCCTAGAGATCAGTGTGGATGCCTACCGTACTTTGGGATTACAGTCGCGGTCCTATTTATTTTATTTTTTTAAATATTCTGCTATAGAAGTGCAGTATAGAGTGAAGCAACAATAATGTAAAAGGACTCCCGGATGGACAGGACAAGGACGGAAAGGACATACAAGACCGCGATGCGATGCGATAAGACGCCGCACAAGGATATAGCTCTTAGTCTTAATAGGATAGGAAGAGTAGGAAGGAAACTCGTAGATATCTGCGATACGATGCAGTGTATTGTGGGAGCCCTAAAACCGGCCGAACGTCTGACAGTTTGCAGACACATAGGAAATTAAAATACCACTGAATGAAATAGTCTAATGTACTCGTCCATCAAATAGCGGATGCTACCGAGGGACGCCCCGCACGATGATTATAAGAATACTAATATAAAAGGTACTTATCATGTCTTGATAAACAAAAGTAATAGGTACGTTGGTACTAGGTACTCTTAAATATAATTGTACTTCATTATATCGGATAGTGTGCGGACAAAAGCATTTAAAGTCGGTTTCCACCGCAAGCGGAGCGGACCCGCTTTGGACTCCGTTTAACTCGCAAGAGTAAACTGCATATTTGACTTTATTATGACTGCTCTACACCGTGCTACTCTACGTCTTAGACACAGCACTCGGTTCCATTCTGAAAAGATTCTTCCGACCGAGGCCATTATACCCCGTTTACACTCGCGCCTCGTACCTCGCCTCGTGTCTCGTCTCGTGTCTCGTCGCTGAACGCGAGTGTAAACACCGCGCTCGCGTCTGCCGCGAGGTCCTTTGACTCGTGCCCAAAAACCGCTCCGGACGCGAGCGCCGCGAGTGGCGAGACGAGGCGCGAGGCGAGCCGCTGCATATATGGAAACTATACCTTCACACAACTCTCATGACGTCAGAGACCGCGTTGCCGTCGGGTATATTTTCAAAACCAGTAAACTAAAATCATTTCAATAAAGCGTACCTTTATCTAACATTTGTGACGTCACTGTCGCGTGTTGATATCGGGTATACATTCAGATTTAGTATACTAACCTAACCTAACCTATAAAATACACGTCCCTTTATCTGATACCTACCCCAAACGGATGTTGTTAAGGATTTCAAAATATACTCGACCATATTTTGAAATCCTTAACACGACGGTTCATATTTTTAAAGTATCCCCAAAACGTATGTTGCAGTCAGGTATATTTTAAAATCCTCAAAAAGGCGGTACATATTTTTATGGTATACCCGAACTCAACACTAGAGCGTTGAGTAAAGGTATAGATTCCATATAAGCCGAGCCGCTAGCGTCTGTTCACACTCAGGGCTCGTGGCTCGTCTCGCGCCTCGTCTCGCCACGCGTACGCGAGTGTAAACGGGGTATTAGACATTATTGGATTATATTTTTCTCCATAACATGGTACAAAAAAACCGGCCAAGTGCGAATCGGACTCGCGCACGAAGGGCAAAAAAACACGTTTCGTTGTATGAGGGCCCCATTTATTTTATTCTGTTTTTAGTACATATTTGTTGTTGTAGCGGCAACAGAAATACATAATCTGTAAAAATGTCAACTGTCTAGCTATCACGGTTAATGAGATACAGCCCTCTGACAGACAGACGGACGGAAGTCTTAGTAATAGGGTTATTTTTTTAACTTTTAGATACATAACCCTAAAAATAAGGTATGATACTACAGTGATTGAGACTAGGGCCAGTGCCTTTTCTGCGCTCGGTGAGCTAGCTTCTATAACTGTGCCCCCGAACCAAGTTATCCCCCTTTTCTGCGCCCGGTGCACTAGTAAGGTAGGTAATTTTTACGGTACCTCCACTACATGTAAAGGGGGATGTTAATTTTTATTCTCGCGTACCATATGGTGTGTCATTGTTAGGTCTTTGAAAAATATTAAGGGTTTGTTGAAAATGGGATCCATTTGTGAAATATTAAGCTTCAAAGTGCCAACTTTTTAAGACGAGTGAGTCCCCCCTCTAAAATCTCAAAAAACTACAAAACTTTTGGTTAAGACATCGACTACATAGCCCAATTGGGTCGATGGGTTATAAGACGTGAAAAAAATCACGGTAGCAGTACATTATACTCGTATTAATATTGAAGTTAAAAACAAACCTATCACAGCTCCGCTAAGTAGGCTTTACCAGTTTACCGAGTAATAGTCGACCAACTTATAAAATTGACTTGGAGAAGTGGGTAATAATAAAAATATAGTACAATACAAATTATTATTGAAAATTAAGTTGTTAGCTGTGTAAACTACGAAACCCTATATTGCGCGTGGCCCGACACGCACTAGGCCGGTTTCTTATTATTATTTGTTATGTTTTTGACGAAAGAATCCCGTATTTTTCACTCCAAGTTTTTTAAATCCCGCTTTGCCTGAAAAAAAATCTAGCAAAGCTGGTCTGCACCCTGTGCCTGGGCACCGCTAGCACACCCCTATTTACGGTTGACTAGGGCACGTCACACATCCAAATGAATAACCAGAAATAAGGAAACATTTTGTATTTGTACAACGTATTTTTTATTATAAAATGGTTTTATCGTATTCGCATAGGTAATTTTAATAAATTAAATAAATTAATAGTAATTTATTAGATACCTACGGACTGTCTTTTTGAAATTCCGGCATTTTGATGTATATTACCATCTCTATCTTATATCTCTACTATTCTCTACTCTTCTACTATATAAAAGAAAGTCAAGTGTTACAACCTTACAACACTTATAACTCAAGAACGGCTGAACCGATTTGCCTAAAAATTGGTGGGGAGAAAGCTTAGAACCAGGAGACGAACAGGATACTTACGGTACGGGAACGGGAGTAAATTCTAAAGCGATACGAAGTTCGCCGGGTTAGCTAGTCTAATAATGATTACAAGAAGTATGCATCTTTTTACCAACTTACTTTTTACTAACTATTAACAGTTTATGATTGCCAATTGCCAGTAAGTTCTTTCCAACAATAAATCAACGATCTTGTCATAGCTGGTGTTAAAATGTAGTTAGTTCGTTTTCTTAGTTTTGTATCTTAAATAGTTCCAAAATGATCGAAACGATTTTCAGTATGCCTCATGTCATGCATGCCTAACTGGTTTGTTTAATTGTATTCTTGAATGTAGAGCAAGGTGAGTTTTAAGCGATAATTATACTAGGCCGACGCACACGTCTGAGACGTCTCACATGTGAGGTTGGTGTGCACATCAAACCGATGCAACCATGAATGCAACGATGAAAAACCATTTCAGCGATCCCAGATTTGCGTAAGATGGTGGAAGAAAACAAAACAAATCGTTTTTTGTTTAGTTACTCAGACAGAAAAAAAACATGCTTATTTAAAGCGGCTTCAGTCCTCATTACATTATTGATAGTGCATGCGTTTAGTTTTTGACAAACATAAGATTACATTTTTGGGCCAGATTTCAAGCTAGGGTTTAAATTGGGGTTTATCATTATATACGGGGCTAAACATGCAGAAAAGGGCTAGATCTAAACCTAAAGGGTCTAAATTAACGTCATAAATTAATCGATAACCAGCTTGAAATGCGCAACAGTTGGCACTTGCCTCACAGCTCAGTTGGTAGTAGTAGCTACTAGTAGTAGCTATGCCTTTGCGCTATAGGTTATGGGTTCGATTCCAACCCAGAATAAACATTTGTGTGATGAACATCTAGACGTTTGTTCTGTGTCTGGGTATTAATATGTATATTAAGTATGTATTTACAACAAAAAAAAGTATATAAGTGGGTATTTAGATTTACAAGTATGTAAGAAAAACAAAAAATGTATATAAGTAGGTATTCTATCAGTTATCTGGTTCCCTAAGTACAAGCTTTGCTTAGTTTTGGGGCTAGATGGCTATGTGTGAAATGTTCACCAATATTTATAGTTATGTTGCGGACAGACGTGTGCATCCGCCTAATGTAGTTCTTGCTTAATTCTCACAAAATCGTGTAGGTACCTAGGTACCCACTACCCACCTACCTACACTGGTACATCGAACATAGATAAGTTATTGCTGGCCACAAAATTTACTTATAACTACCTACTTGTTGAAAAGTTGCCTGACCTTGACTGACTTTACCAAAACTTCTTTGAAAAACAGAACATGGTAAGTACACCTACTGCCTAGGTACCTGTTTGGTTACAAAAATTAATTAGATACATACGTCTATGTAACTGTCTTATTGCTACATAATATAAAAATAAGTCGGGTTTTCCTTCCTGACGCTATAACTCCAGAACGCACAAACCGATTTCCACGGTTTTGCATTCGTTTTAGTCTCGGGCTCCGTGAGGTTTATAGCAAAGAAAATTCAGGAAAAAGGAACGGGAACGGGAACGGGAAAGCGATACGAAGTTCGCCGGGTCAGCTTGAAAAGTAAAGAAAACTTAAAAAAAAACCGCCCAAGTGCGAGTCGGACTCGCGCACGAAGGCCTCCGTATCATTATTTATAAAAACCGGCAAAAAAACACGTTTGTTTTATGGGGAGCCCCACTTTAATATTTATTTTATTCTGTTTATAGTGTTTGTTGTTATAGCGGCAACGTATCTGTGAAAATTTCAACTGCTAGCTATCACGGTTCATGAGATACAGCCTTGTGACAGACAGATGGACAGCGAAGTCTTCGTAATAAGGACCCGTTTTTACCCTTCGGGTACAGAACCCTAAAAACAAACAAACATGTTCCGACCAATCAAAAAATGTTTATAGGACCAACTTCGGAGTATACTTTATCCATTAAATATTTATGAAAATTGGTCTACTCTGTATAAAGTTATGCGTGGTCTAACATAAAAAATTCAATTCGTCATGTATAATATAACACGACGAATTGAGAACCTCCTCCGTTTTTTTCGTCGGTTAAAAATGTTGCTTGAACCTAGGTAATATACTAGGTAAATAGTGGTGTCAATTTTGTTGTCACCACAAACTACCTAACATTTAGTAATACGATCGATTTATACATTTCGCGTTAAAGTGTGGTTAAGTCTTAATTAGCTAAGATAAAAGTGACATAAAAAATGATTTTAATAATCTGATTTAGAATTTTCAACCTAAAAGTTAACATATAAATTGGTGTGGATTCATTGATAGATACTCGTACTTGGATGTGTAAAATATGCAAAATAAAATGGAAAAGTACTAAATTAACTTAATTTTCACTCCAAGGTTTAGGTACGCTAATTTAGACTTCAAAGTGAAGAGAATACAAACGTTAATATTTACATACAATACATACATAAAATCACGCCTGTTTCCCTGATTGGCAGGCAGAGACCACGGCTTTCCACTTACTATGATGCTGACATACTTCTTTTGCTTCGTTTAGTTTCATCATCTTCCTCATGCATACTCGTCGGTTGGACTACTCTTTTTTCAAAACCACACCAATTTTCCAGGAAAATACGACGTGGTCTTCCTCTTAACGTTCCCATTCACACTCATCCTATGTACCTTATAAATCTTTCTTTATTCTCTACATGCCCAAACCATATTTACGAAAAAACGTTAATGGCTCATTAAACAAAATACACCTACAGGTAATCGCCTGTTCTAATTTAGGAATTCCAGAATAAACCGGAACAGTCTGATGACAGTCTGATGACGTCTTGCAGGTAGGTACCTACCGACTTGCGATCTTTGCTGTGACGTAATCGGAGCGTCTATGTCCAGCTCCGCCTAAACCTTACGAACATTCGATCATTGTGTAGATTAGGGGTCTGACTATCGCAGGAACTGTTGTTCATAAAACGACCTCTATGGCAATAATGGGCGATATGTCCTGACTCTGACGCAAGAACTGCGTCTCCAACCAGGGTTTGAATCCTGCATCGAGACGTTTACATAATCTGCAAATATTTATTCCGAGACTGGATGTTGCTCGTCTACACTACATTATAAAGGTAAAATTTGTATTTTAGTTTGTAGCGGATAAACAATAAAACTACTGGACCAATCTCAAATATTCTTTCACCTAGCTAAAGCTACATTACCAGCAAATAGGCTTGTAAAAAAATTAAATATCCCACAAAAATAGCAATTATGTATCAAATACATGCCTATAATCTTTTTTACCCCGTGCAAAGCCGATACGGACTGCTAGTAGTTTCTAGAAACTTTGATTAGTAGGTATGGTACACCGTGCAAAGACATTTTGATTTTAGTACCAAATTTGTCGTCGAAAAACCACAAAACAAAAGTTATTAATAATTTACACCTATTTAAAATAGTCTGAGAAAGTTAGATAGAAGTATAAAACCGATTTTTACCTACCGAACCGTTTCCGCTTGAAAGATTTTCCTGTGCCAACACGCACTTTATCCAAAAATAGCTCCTAAATAGGTAGGTAGTATAATGCACAGCTGTAACAATGACACTGTTTGTATGAAGCATGGAGCCATGGGAACGAAGGTTTCTTTACCCAGCTTTGTTTGTTTCTTTTCAAACCCCTTGCTAAATGTGCAGAGTGTTGGTCGGTACCTTCCTAGGTTACCTACCTTACCAACCTACTATTGATATTGTTATAATATTGAACATGCCAGTATGATGGCCTTACTAAATGTGTTTTAACTGATATAATTCGATTCGTTCCAAATTCCGTCTTAGATTTTGTTCTATAGAAGAAAAATTTATGATTGAACATATTTTGTAAAAGCGTCAGCGATAATGTCAGTACTCGTGGGTGTCTAGCTTTTAAATGAGTAGGTATTACTTATTTAATTATTGAGAACCCTAAAAACGAGAACCTAATAAAGTACTAGTAGGTAATTCGTTTCTGATCGTTCGAGACCGAAAAAACTTATATACAAAATCCTGTGTTAGATTTTTTTTTCATAACCTATCTGACATTTCAGTGGCCTGAGCACGAATCACTATCATAACGACAACGTATCGTACAAATGACATAACTGACACTTTGTATGCTAACCCCCCATGGGGAAACCATTTCTAACTAGACTTTAATTTAATACTAAAAGAACGATATTTAAAAAGCGTTATTTTCAACACACTTACAAAGTCGCGACAATCGAATGCTATTTGTAGGTTGAATGCATTGTTATTTCATGAAGATCAGATCAAGTTTGTGGAAGTTCGTTTGTTCAACAAACACCTTTGACCCGAATTTGCATTGAGCTCCGAGATATTATCCACTTCTATGTATATCTGTGACCGTTAAAATTACAGTTAAGGTTCGTCTCAGCCCCAAAGATGTCTAATAAAAATAATTAACCTCCAGTATTCTAAGCCAGCAACTTCAATTCAAAGGGCGATTATTCATAAATCCGTTAAACAAGTCCCAGGGTAACGGGTTCGAGTAAATTTCAAAAGAATAAGAATTTGAAGAGCCTGTCCAGATGACGAGATCTAACGTCCAATGCTAGTAGCTAACTGAATCAAATAAAACCGTTTGTACAAAATTGTAGTTGCCTACGTTGATGCAAATTGTTTTCTCACCAGGGATCGTTTTGCCGAGCAGCTCTTTTAGTAATTAATCAAGACTCTTAGTCTAATCCATTACAAAGATTTATATAGAATGTTGTTGTGAGAGATAAGAGCGCAATGCGTTTGCTTGCTCGCTCGATGTATTAGCAAAATTATTAATTGGGTTAACAAAATGACATGTAGGTATTTGTAATTATTATATAAAGCTTTATCTCTCTTTGCACTGACCGATGTTGTTCCCGCTAAGCTTGCCAACGAATTATTTAACGTAATTTAGATGTGATTTGCACATTATTTACTTAAACCGTCAAATATAACCTATAAATATGTTTGTTGGTAAGGACTGAACTATTTTTTTTAATATTATTAAAAGTAAATTTAAAGTAAATGTTTTTAGGGGAAAAAAAAATAGGAAAAGTTGTCCGTAAATTCAAAAATTCGTGAAAAATTGAAATTTGTTAGATAATTGAAATTTGGACTGGACACTCGACAACGTCTGTCTAATCAGATACCTTCTCTGAGACTAATCGATATTATTAAAATGTGTGAATAAACAACAACCTACATAACTGAACTATACTTGCAATAGATAATATTAATTGAATAAGTACCTAGTACCTACCTATTCGAAATAAATAGGTCAGTATTTGCGTGGTGGTGGTCTGGTCTGGCCGGTTTATTTCTACATTATCTTATAATACAAAATCCAATCGTGTTATCCAATCGAATTATTCTACAGCATGTCATACCTTTAGCCCTTCGCAGTACGCTGTACCCTGCTAATGTGTTCGTAACAATTTTTTTTAGTATCACTTTCTGGGTAAGTATTTAAAACTTTTCTTGATACACATGGTTTCCTTGTACTTCTAAGTGTTATACTGCAATAGCTGTGTAAGTGTACCTACATTTTTTGTAAAGAACTACGTACAGTTTGGGAAACAACAGCTCTTACTATCAGCGGACCTCGTCTGTGACCTACTGACCTAGTTACGCGCCAGAGTAATCGCTTGTATCGCTCACAAGTATAATGCCTACCTACGTACGTATTAGTCTGTAAATACACACACAGACATATTACATACACCAATAAATTAAAACACACATTATTATGCGTTACACGTTCTTTCGTCAGTAGTTCATATTGTTCTGAAAAGTGTTAGATATACAGAAATCTGACTGGTGATATATTGTTTTCACACTGCTGACATATAAATTGAGAAATCATTCGATTCTTATTCATGAAATCTGTAATACAAATTTGTTAAAAAAATGGAACGAATTTATTAAAGCTCTTGTAAAACGCTGTCTGCTGTCTGGGGATGACATCACGTCACATCTGATATGGATGGATTCTACCTATACCTCAAACTTATGAAATTCATGTCCGGTAATTTGATTGTGTTTTTTCTTAATATTTTCCAAAGTTTATTGATCTTATGGCATATATCACTTTAGGGTTTTTTTTATGCAAATAAAAGACAGTTCAGAAACATGATATGCAAAATGGCGCTATTTTAAATTATAGCCATCCCATAGGTAAGTAAAATAAGGTATTATGCCCACATGCCCACATATACAAAATATGTATGTGGGTTGCCAAGATACAAACTCAAATGCAAGCGTCCTACTCAATTATCCTCAAACAACTCCCTGTATTACCTATGTCCTGAGCCGTACCACAAGCTTAAAAGCAATATTAAAACAATAATACTCATGGTGCGAAAGTGACAACGCAATACGAACTCGTGTAGCGTTCATTTTCGCACCGCGAGTAATATTGTTTTGATATTACTTTAGGAACTTGTGGTACGGCCCCTGTGCTAAATAAATGTACTCGCATCGAACTCTACCTACCTACAGTTTAACCATCTATTATTAAATTATTATACAATCCACATTTTGATAAAGAGTAAAATCTTATTACCCGATTGCGGAGGGTAATGCTTATCGAGCGTATGTTTTTATGTCCGTTTCTTTGGCACGCTCTACCCCAAACAACTTGACGTAGATGTATGCTGTCACAGACTTTTATTTATTACTATTTAAGACAAACAATCCTACGATACATTATTTTCGTGTATCTCCAACAGTTTAGGCAGCGCACGCTAAGATAGCTCAGAGGCAGTTTTTTTGCAACTTGTAATACTTATCGCGTAAAAACATACCCTCTTTTTATCGAAGTCGGTTAAAAAATAGCCTATGTGTTATTCTGATGAATAAGCTATATTATTGTAAAGTTTCATTAAAATCCATTCAGTAGTTTTTACGTGAAAGAGTAACAAACATCCATACATACATACTCACAAACTTTCGCATTTATAATACTAGCCGACCCGTGACAGACGTTGTCCTGTCAAATTTCAATAGTCTGTGTTGTCAGATTTGTTGCACACCAGCGCCATCTATACAGAAATCATCCCATTTGCGTAATTTATCATTTTGGGGGTGTTTTTCATATTTTAAAAGTAGTCTATTATTTATTCGGGCAGTATATCTACATCTACAGCAATATGGACGTTTAGGCCTGATTGAGGAACAAACTTACATACAAACTCACAAACTTTCACATTTATAATATTATTAGGATTAGTAGGATTTAAAATAATGCATAAAATAAACAAAAACTAAAGTTCCCTAAGTTTTCGAATAATAGACGTAATAATAGTCGACCAAGTTATAAAATGTAGAGGAGAAATAATCTTTTATTTTAGTACAAATTCTATAGGAAATTACTTATTTTAACGTTGTTAGCTGTGTAAACTACGAAACCCTACATTGCGCGTAGCCCGACACGCACTTGGTCTGTTTTTATTATAGATAATGGTACGGAACCCTTCGTGCGTGAGTCCGACTCGCACTTGGTCGGTTTTTTATGCTGTTGGTCTCCGGGTCTGAGCGTAACCCATGCCAGCAAAACCGGACTATTATGAATTTAACTGCTAGATTAAACATCAAGTACACTGACATAGATCCAGTTACATTCTGCAAGTAGGTGTCTGTAGATATTTCGATATACCGCCCAGTTATTTGTGTAAAGTAAAGCAGAGAGATAACATAACGGGGCCTTGTTTCAAAATAGAATACTTTTATTATTAACTAGCCGACCCGCGACAGACTTTGTTCTATCCAAATTTTAATAATCACATAGAAAAATACACTTTCATCTTCAAACTTTAACACCGCTTTTTACCCCGATAAGGGGATGAAATTCAAAAAAACTCTTACACACGTGTTTGTTTAATTGTGTTAATGAGCAAAAAAAAATACAAAATTTCAAGTAATTTTGATAAGATACAACGTATTTGTATTTATCATACAAACTTTAACACCACTTTTTAACCCGTTAATTCAAAAAACCCTTAAATATGTGTTTTATTATTTTATATTTAGAGACCACGTGTTATTCCATATAAATAAAAAATTACAAAGTTTCATACAAACTTACATCCCCTATTTCACCTCTTTAGAGGACGTATTTCGTAATATCCATTCTTAAATGACGCCTTATATATAAAATCAGTATCCTCTCAAAATTTCAAACTTCTGGACTCTGTGATATGTTAGTCAGTGAGTCAGGAAATGCCATCTATAAATAGATAGGTAATGTTTTTCCAAATACATAGTTACTTACTCTTTACTACTAGGTACATTACCATTACTAATCACTAACAGTAACGTAATGATTTACAAAATATGTACCTTTATTTCACTACTAGCGACCCGCCCGGGCTTCGCACGGGTGCAATGCTGATAGGTACTAAATATACTACAGAATGTCTTTATATAAAACGTTTTTTTTTTCACAGCTTACATTAGATGATTTCTGTTTTTCTCGAACGTTCGCGACCGGCCGAACTGCGCGTTTGACGCCTAGCTGCTAGGCCGGTCGCGAACGTTGGAGAATGTTCGAGTTACACGTGTTATTGTGAGTCAACCATAAAAGATAGACATATGCTGTCGTGGGATATTTTTTATATAATTTTAAGGAGAACATTTCCCTCCTACATCATTTCTGTGTAGCTTTAACCATTAACGTTGCACACGCGACGGAAGCTTAAAAAATGGAGTAACTTCTCCCGTTTTCCCAACATTTCCTTTTACTGCTCTGCTCCTATTGATTGTAGAGTGATGAAAAGTATACTATAACCAGCTCAGGAGTATGAAAAATAATTGTACCAAGTTTCGTTAAAATCCGTCGAGTAGTTTTTGTTTCTATAACGGTTATACAGACAGACAGACATACAGACAGACAGACAGACAAAAATTTTACTGATTGCATTTTTGGCATCAGTATCGATCCCTAATCACCCCCTGATAGTTATTTTGGAAATATATTTCATGTACAGAATTGACCTCTCTACAGATTTATTATAAGTATAGATGGGCTCTCAAATTCGGATCCAATTGGGTCCAGTTGGTGACTTTTCTCTTCAGATGCCAACTAGGCCCACATTATATTTAAAACCTATCGGTCACTAATTTGGAGACAAAATGACGACCGACGCGACGTTGTGAAATGATTAACTCCCTAATTTAATCAGGATTTTTTTAGGATTTTGAAAATTTGTGAAGTAATAATTTTCAACTTTAGCTTGGGCCTTAATTTGAGCTCATCACTGCCTCTCTATGTCTAAGCAATGTCATTATGAAGAAAAAATATTTTTTCATCGTTACTGAGCAATACAGTCTTATGACTGATTTTGATGTTTGATCCCGTGCTTTTTCCTACTGGATGCTCCTCCACGTGGTAATTTTGTCAGCACAGCTTCAGACTACGTGAGCGCCGCCTTAGCTACGATAATGGCATCTCAGATTATGGTAACAATTTGCCCTCAGCGTCTCCCCGCTGTCTCCCAAGTTCGACGACCCTATGATGTCTCGACTCGTTAGTGTGTTTGTAGATTGAATTTAATATAAAACAAAGACTGGCTAGATATTGATATGAAATTCGATGGAAACTTACTGATCCTAAATTCATTATTTGTGATAATAACTTAAAAACAAAATATTACTGCGACGACAAACATAAAACTACCACGGACTGAATAAAAAGCCAAAAATATAATTCATTTGCTTTCATCGATTGCTGTACTTACTAGAGGCGGTTCGTGCGATAGTAGGTACCTACGTTAATCATTCCGTGCCGAGATCATATACCATGAAGTCCATGTACCACTAGTAACATTTTCCAGACAGGTGGTACACGTCTGACCTTTGTAGTTTATACTTTATATCAGCGTAGTCAAGTGAAAAAGAAAGAAAGAAAGAAAGAAAAACCACTTATTTGCTCCACGATAAGCACAACTAAATTAATTAAAAATAAAAAAAGAACAAAAACAAGTACAATAGACAGCAGATTGTACCATGGGAGGGTGGAGGGGAGGGGGGGGGGGAAATCTCTCCATCTCAGCATTAAGCCGTACAGCACTGAACCTAGGGTAGGTGAAGCGCGGTGAGTCGCTGGTTTTCAGCCGGGGCCTGGACGCGATGTGGCGACACGTCAAATCGATAAACTACATATTACATACCTAAATAAAAACTGTACAATATACTACAAAAATAAACTATCAAAGAAATATAGAATGTGAAGTGACCTAATTATAGGTATAATTCCTTATAACTCCCGGTTTTAAGTAGTTCTGCGTAGGAACCTAACAAAGAGCTGTCGAAGCTGTCGAGCTGCAGCGAAATTATTTCGAGTCTGGCTTAATTCTGGTGGGCCAATAAAAATAATTCGATGACGCCCCGTGACCTGACATACATCAGTTGGTGCCAACAACTGCGACATACTTTCATGCTGAATATCCTAATTTACCCGAAATACAAAAACTACATGTCTGCGTTGCTCTCTAAAGAGGACGTCAATATTTTTAATCAACATTATTTACGCATTGATGTAAATCTAAGCATAATGTAATATTTTGGAAATAATTCTAGTAACCATTCTGTCACAAGTAGGAAGGTAAATTAAAATAATCAAGGTCATTTATTTTCTTCAAAAATGTATTTGATCATTAATTTTATTTTAAATATGAGTCACCCTGAATGTAAGTTTATTCGGTTGAGTGTTTACTGTGCTTGGTAAATATGGTACAACCCTGTTTGTCTGAACTTTCGATCCGATGTAGGTCTCTAGTTACGTATGTTCATATCTGAATTATTCTGTTGAATTTTACTATTCGAAAAATGTTAGTACTGTAGCAATATTCTGTAAAAATATGCCTGAAAAAAGACAGGACTTGCTAAGCATCAAATTAGTAAAATAGTCACAGGAGGTGGTAGGCGACGAGTACTTTGACTGATTTAACACCCCCAAATAAAAGAAATCAACGCGCTACTCAGTACAGTCGAATGCAATAGGTACAATTATTAAACATAAATAAAGCTCACGACTGTGTGATAGGCGTGCTCTCATATCTCCCGGCGCTCAGGGTCTTAAAGATGTCAGAGCCACGTCTGAACATTACATTTGGCAAATGCCCGCTATTTGCAGTAGTTAGCATTCCATACGTTATAGGTTGAAGCCCATCACCACTTATAATTATACTAATAGGCTATTTTGACAGACAAAACCCATAGTTAAAATTATCTATTTTTAAACGCCAGTCACGATGACGTAACATGCTTGTCAATATGTCTTCGCCTACTTTGAAAAACTTGACGTTTACGTTTGTTTACTTGTTGACATGATAAGCATGTGACATCACAGAAACTAATGCGACGCCATTTGCGTATAGAAGCATTTTTGCGGGTTATTTAAATTGTCGATATTTAATTTAAATATTTAGGGCCAATACTTAACAGAATTGAAAATAATATTTGGTTCCTCCCGACGTTTTCTTTCACCATTTTGAGCACGTGTGCACCTACGCATATTATCCTCCTACATTTCTGTTTTCGACTGGAAAAATCCCCCCCACATGACGGGTCATTGTACAGATTTATATTTGCTCTGCAATCTTTAGTAAACACGTGTTTTTTTATTGGAAAATAAGATAAAATAGGAGGAAAAATATAGTGGAAGAGGACTATGTTTATTTATAAATTATTAGGGGTTTTGTTGTATAAAACGATTTTACCTCTGAAATCACGACGTGGTTCATCGTATCCGGAAGATCGTATACAAATTCTATTGCCAGGTAATCATACATGGGTTAGTTAAAGTAAGTAAAAAAGTAGAAAGTAGTCTCCCGTCGCGTCTGTTTATTCAGATAGGTTAAAAAGCAAGAAACCCGTGCAAAGTCGAGGTCGGTCTGATAGTATTAAGGTGATATGTGAAATATCTGTTTTTTTGTATGGGCTGAGTCTACCCGGATATGATGGAAAAAGTGATAAAACTGCATTATATTGAAAACTTGCAAACTTAAAAAGAATTGTCTATTTACTTAGCTAGTATGATTTGATCTAACGAATTATATAAAAATGAACTGTTTAGCTATTCATAGTTTTGATTAAAAACAAAACTACTGTTTTTAAAGAGAGAGAAGAGAACTTAGAAAAATAAATCTATCGAGAAAAGTTATATAATTCTATAAAGTCTAAAATATATCTAGATTATATCCTTATGTTATCTTTGACATAAAAAAAACAAAACTACGAGTATGTTTTGCGCATATCGAGAAAGAACGATTCTCAATTCATTAAAAACATTTATTAGTCGTCTTAATCTAGGAGGTTTGATATTATGATTGTAGATTTTTAATAAAAGTTAGACTCGCCTAAAAACGTTTTCTTGTTGCTGACTGCCCCTTTTCATCTTTCCACCCTGATGTGTATGAAAACAAAGGCGTATATTAGGCCCGTGATTGAACATAATTTATTCCCTCAAGGTACTTATGTAGTTACTACGGATATGGCTTCCCACTGTGATTGAGGGCCGTGCCCTTCAGATTTCGCAATCGTAAATAACACGTGTATGAAACCCCAATTTATTATTATCATTAAACTTGGTACAAATTAATAAATTATATTGTAAGTATGCATTGAAAATATCATCGCTATTTGAAAGAAACAGCAAAGTGTATACACAATGATAATTATATTTTATTTTATTCGAAAAAAAAAAAACAATTTTACAGTCTAAATGAAAAACACATAATATAACTAATAACCAATATAGTATGTTTTTCGCCTATTGGAATTAAAATACTTATTTGAGAGAAAATGAAAAACTTAACTAACTACTAAATATCTTGTTAGAAATAAATAGAAAACAAAAATAACCTTATAGTAGACAGTTATTGAACCGATTCAAACCAACGATTGGAAATAGCGCGCTTAAAACGAAGAATATTTTGTATTAAAAAGATCTAATTCGAAAAAGCCAACCAGTTCGTTGTAGTTATTTGCCGATCTTATGGTAAAGGAATTTTGCCTGTAATTAGTTGCGCAATGACGAACATAAAGAGAGAGAGAGAAATTTCACCTGCGCAGAGGTAGAGTCCGCTTCTTCGTATCCATCAACTATCCTAACGCTATAGTGATAATGATTACTGTAATCGGACAGGGATATATTTTGTGAAAATAAAATAAGAAAACTACTGGATAGAAAAAAAAAACAATTGAATGGACGTACTTAGATATTTGCATTGCAAACCCGTGCAGTAACATTCGGAGTAGCTAAGGAGCTCTAGGCAGGCTCAACTTACGAACATCGACGTCGATGCTGGTAAGGCCGACGGATGACGTCGTTGAGGCTAGCGTAGCGGCAGCGTAGCGTGATAATTAATTAGTTAAACTATGTAGCCATTTTATTACGTCAGTCGTCAAGTAAAATGAGGTTGGTGATGTTATCGCAATTATTGAGGCGTTTAATTACTTAAGTCTAGTTACAGTTCAGACGAAGACATTTTATACGTTTTTTATTCAGCAGACTACTGTTACTTTCCAATTTGATAAGCGTACAATATCTACGACATAACAAAGGAGTTTAACTGCAAAACAATTTGATTCCGGATTCGTAATTTGATAGTTTCTATGCAGACGTACTTAATATGCAGCACCAGCAACATCTGGAACATTAGTCAAAATAAATATAATACTAATAATATACTACCTGGTTTTGCATTAGATAGTACCACAGAACATTTTTTGAATTTTTTATTGAAATGAAACAAGTTACTGACTGCAGCTAAATGTGGTCTGACCATGTACCAAATATAACGTTTGGACATATTATCTCTGACTATTCTTTTTAGACATCTTTATGACCATGCTTATAATATGCAACAACCATCGCTTATAACAACAAACTATCTTGCAGGACATAGTTTAACAGCAGGTAGGAGACGGCGCGGCGACGACGACGGGTTGGACCCGATTCGCCTGCCTGTTTGTGATGAAGCGTAGAGAGAAAGAAAATCTCTGTAAAAAATGGCCTGCGGCGAAATACATATGAGTGATAAACAGCAACTCCATCATTCTCCTCTTGACTATCATGTGGGGTAGCTTGGTGACTGAATCGTGCACTTGAGTGATAACTTGCCTTGCTACCAGTGATTGGCCGATCTACTCCTTTTGTGTCCGTAAGTGGCTAGAGTGGGGTAGCTTTTAACCGTAAAAGAAAGAAACAAATATTTTTATTTGCAATAACTTATAACTAACACAATTTTATAAACAATAACAAGGTAACATACAAACAAAATATAACATAAATAATAATATTACAAATAGGTAGATCCTAACTGAGCATGGTGCAGGTTGCAAAATAGCAACCCACGCTAGTCTTCCTTCTTCATGTGCCTGTCAATTTCACCGACAACTATACCCCTTTCAAACCGAAACACAGCAACGCAGGATGAAATAGGTATGGTGGTAGTACTGCCAAGGGCGGGTTCCGTCAAAAGGTACCTACACTAAGTATATATATATAGACTATATATAGACTCGGGACAACGCTACGATGCAATTATTGGAAATTTTGTTATAAATAGACTTCTTAATACCACGGAACGGGCCGCTAAATAAGACTGGTAATTATTTATTTAGCCTTGTCTGCCAGGCAAAGTTCTCCCCAGGTTAGATTTACACTTTTTGCTATCCCATGTCACCTGATTTTTATTACATTTAATTTCCCAAATGCGGGAAAGGGAGTCCCTATACATACATACTTAACATACATACATACACTTAATTTCAATGAATAAGTAAAATACTGTTGACTGCGGCGGTATACGAATTGATTAAAAACAAAGTTCTAAGCAGTAACACGGTAGCCACACCGACTTTGGTACTCACCTAAGTTTTCCATTTAGGAAGTCATTAAAGTTCAAGTTTAGTACAAACACAAAGGTTAATACGAATAAACAAACCTAATTAAGGTTGGCATAATTATTTACGCAATTATCATATTAATAATAAGAAGGTATAAGTATCTACTATTAATAAGGATCTGAAAAAATAACGTTCAACAACAAAACACTTAACATATTTCTGAAAAAAAAAAAAAACAATTTTTGTCTATTGGTTTCGATATAAAACAAGTCGGTAGGTTAAACAATAAACATCCTTCATGATGAAGCAATTTTATTTTGACCAAGGACAAAGGCATATGAACGAGCCTACACGTGTACTTTGAATAATGCCAGAGCTCCTTTGTAAAACCTCTTCAAATGACGAGCTAACGAGCTGTTTAATGAGCAAATGTTTATTTATAGTACAAACCCTCTAATTCTAAAGCTTTTGCACACTAGACTCACAGTTAGCGACGCAAATGAGCAGCTCTGAGCAGCAAGCCCATTACTAATGGACGCGGTGCGTAATCAAGTATGCGGCTAACAGTAGCAAGATTACGTATTCGCGTATTTTCGCTATCAATCAGTCGCTGACCGAAAGAGGGTTGACGCCAGGCAGGTCAGGTTGTAAACATAAGCCAAATCCTCTTCGCAACATGTTGTGCAGACCCCACATTAAGTGGGAAAAGGAGAAGAAATAACTGCGTATATGTACGGTACGCGTGGCTATGGCTAATAGTGAGCATAATGTAAAAAAAGCCTAAGACGTTATTTCTTTGGAACAGTAATGTTATGTGCCTATATCATTAATTCCAAATATTCGTTTATTTATTGAGGAATCTTTCTTTTCACAAGCTTTTATTTAACTTCACCTGTTAGTATGTTTTATGTATGTGTGTTTGTTAGTTACAATATCAAATCTTGCAATTGAATTTTAAATCAGTTTCCCAAACTGAATAAACTGAAATTTGGCGTGCTTAATCCTAACTTCGTTGACAATGCAATATATGGTTAGAGCGAGCTGAACAGTCCGGAGTTTAACGGAGTTCCCCAGTTTAAGGCTGATTCGAGTTGAAACTTCGCATACCTACCTGCCATATTTCGATAAAAATCTTACTAATATTATAAATCAGAAAGTTTTTAAGGACGTTTGTGGTTCAATCACTCCCAAATGACCTAACGGATGTAGATATACCTTTGAACATACATAGTTTATGTCCTGGAATAGCACAAAGGATACTAAATATCTAGGTACCACGCGAACAAAGCCGCGGGCGGAAGCCAGTGAAGAATTAAGATGACAGCGAACTTAACTGGTGATCGAAGCTTGAAGGTAGCTATAGAAATTACTCCACTATACAATATAACCCCATCGTAGTTCGGCTCGTTGGATTTGTTTTGACGAGTACCTACCTACTAATATCCCTAAGATTTCATAAAAGCTTGTTTTCAAATAAACATTTTTAACAAAAAATCGTATGTAGATATTTAAAAAAGTAGTAATATGTCTCAACACTAGGGTATTTTACTTCCAAGAAACTCTAGACTTTCTTTATAGAAAAAGAAGGCAGGTACAACCCGGTCAGAATATCTGTGCACCTCGCTGGAATGCGCGCCTCTCCCGCGTCTCCCTCTCTCCTCTCCTCGTGCGCGGAGAGTGATAGAGATAGCGATAGCGTGATGTCACGAGGTCAGGTGCACAGATATTGTGACCGGGTTGTATATTTATATTTCCTATAAAATCATCCGGAAAATCTTGGAGTGATTGTCCGGGTAGGTGTATATTGAAGGAAATCCTATATTCATTTGTAAACTAACTGATGTCATAGTTAAGGCTTGCGATTCTTAGTGGGCGATGCAAACATTATTGAAGCTAGGCAATCGTAGAACAATAAGTAGATACCTGTGTATTAAAATACTGGTATTATATCTAATAGTAGACACACGTATGGTATAATATAAATCATCGACAGTTTAGTTTTGAAACCCACTAAGACATGCTATTATCATTGGTTCGAAAATATTAATTAATAGAAAAATATATATATTAGTCTTCAAGTATGGCTGACTTCCTCTTAGACTAAGACTCTCCTCGTAAGCGCTCAGATCTTTGAAAATGTCTAAAGGAGACTATAACTTAGGGAAGCGATGTCAGAGACATGTCCCAATATTAGGTGTATTTGTACATGCCCACTTAATGCAGTACCTACTTGTAATAGTTTAATAAAACGGCGCAACCAATAATTATCTCAATTGAGGAAGGTTCCTTTATAGCAAACTACAAACAAACGAAATTGCACCGCGACAGTTCGTTTATTGATAACAAGATGAAGTTGGCGGTTTTGTTGAAATAACAGGATTCTACGGGTTTCATAAATTGCAGGATTCTTCGTAGGGTAGAAGCAGGAAGGAAAGGATATTTCGCATCGCCTGCGGGTTTATTGAATTATTGAAAAAGACATGCTATTCGCGCATTTGTGAGTTATCATATAAATTGACGGATCGCTATGACATCCGCTCAACTCCTAACTAGTACATCCTAATGAGCAGTATTACCTTCCCTTGAATGCAATCGCAAACTCTATCAATGTTCTATTCAACGTTGCACATTGTAACTGTGCTACGAGTAAATAATTCGCTCGCTGCAAAGCCCGCAAGGGAAGAGGAGTAATACACCACGCTCAATTACACCTTCAATGAGCGTAACACTTTGCTATTCTCTTCTAAAATCAGGTAGGTACTTCATTAAGTGATACGTAAGGATATTTTCTTCTATATAATAATGAATTGCTGTTCGTTAGTCTCGCTAAATCTCGAAAACGGTTAATTTTGGTTTTAAAATATTTGTAGAAGTTTAGGGAAGTTTTAAACGGTGAGAAAATACGGAAAATTTTGAGAATAGAGTAATAACAACATTTTCCTTTTTCCATAGAAACTGTTCCTGTACTTTTTGATATTCAGAAACTTACAAAGGATCGGTGAATAATTTTAATAATTTCGGAACGGGAATGGGGACGGGAATTTAATTTAACACAACATTTGTTAATTCTAAAGCGGTACGAAGTTCGCTGGGTCAGCTAGTAAATAATATAAATAACATGCAATGTACGTTCGATAAATAAATGAAGAGCTGCCACACTACTATTAAAAAGAGATAAAATTGATATTTATGTTTGTACCAACCAGATAAACTAAAAAACCGGCCAAGTGCGAGTCGGACTCGCGCACGAAGGGTTCCGTACTATTATCAAAACGGCAAAAAAATCACGTTTGTTGTACGGGAGTCTCACTTAAATATTTATTTTATGCTGATTTTAGAGAAATACATCATCTGTGAAAATTTCAAATGTCTAGCTATCACGGTTCACGAGATACAGCCTGGTAACAGACAGACGGACAGCGGTGTCTTAGTAGTCCCGTTTTTTACCCTTTAGATACGGAACCCTAGAAACATAAAAAATAATTCATAATATCTCGTAACCTACCTATTTACCTAACTACGTAGTTAGCATTCCACACGTGACAGGTTGCAATCCCGTCGCCGCTTTCAAGAATACTAACAGGTTTCCTCACGATGTTGTCCGTCGTGTCTGTCACAGCCCTGTGACAGACAGACGGACAGCGAAGTCTTAGTAATAGGGTTCCGATTTTACCCTTTGGGTACGGAACCCTAATAAAAAGTATCTTATTTCAGGATATAATTTGTGTATATTGCAAGTCTCATCCAAATCCGTTTGGTCGTTTGGGCGTGATTGAAACACAAACACCTTCACAAACTTTCGAATAATAATATAAGTAAGATACGGTTAATCAAACCGTACCGGCATTTTTCGTTTTCATTGTATGTGAAAAAAAATGAGATAAAGTCTTATAGGACGTGTGAAACTTTGTAATAAAAGAAATCTCCAATTATTTCTAAAGGATAAAGGAAAGTATTATAGTATACAATAGCTCTCTTACCTCTTCTGTTAGTTCTCTAGGAGACAGACCATCTAAATGACAAAAGTACAACTGACATATACTCGTATATAATTTTAAAATAGTGGTGTCTGCGTCCGGTTTTTGTGTATTCAAAACGACAGTTTGAGCTGTATCTGTGTCAAGGTACGGATCGACTGTTGCGCAAACCGTTTTTTAATACTACGCCCAGTTGCGAGGTAGGTAATTAATTCGATTCAGTGTGTCGCAACGAGCGATTCTCGTGCTTTTAGTAGATTTAAAGTTACTTAAACCATAATTTTGAATTGTAATAAATTGTGGGCATTAATATTTTTGTAT
The DNA here is from genome assembly GCA_912999785.1 of Hydriomena furcata. Taxonomy (NCBI): domain Eukaryota; kingdom Metazoa; phylum Arthropoda; class Insecta; order Lepidoptera; family Geometridae; genus Hydriomena; species Hydriomena furcata. Next base: position 13,152,322 of record OU538821.1, read on the forward strand.
GTCGTTTGAGGATGCAAGGACATTGCTCAGAGAGTAGAGCTGGAAAAAGGAAAAAAAAAGTTTTGCTATGTAAGTCTGTACTGTACTCCTGTAAAACGAAGATGTGCCTATAACAGACAATAGGTAGATGCATACTTAGTACTTTTCTTTGGCTCATGCGGTTCCCATGGTTCCCTGTTTCCATGGGGTACAACCCCTTCGGTGCAGGCTCCAAGATATATTCTCTAGTAACAGTAATCTGGTTCTCATAGTACAAGCTTTGCTTAATTTAGGACTAGATTCACTAATATTTATTTATTTAACTGATGTGGTGTTTTTCTGCTAAATGGTAGAGTTTGCTTATCTTTCAGAAACATTATTTATGTGTTATTGTAGGGGTGTTGCTGAGAGAACCCGTGTCAAATATATTTCAACAATTAGGTCTTCGGCATTTTCCTTAAATTTTTACTGACATGATTCTTACCAAACGTCTTTCTTTGTTAGTTGCCGTTCGACAACACTAGTAAGACTGCTTTTTTTTCATGGCAAGTACATTTCCCACGCTTTGTACCTATGGTACTTTATAAATTAATGCAACTTTGTCTGCCTGGCACGTATTCTGAAGGAGCTTTGTCTGGAATCTTTTGTTCGTCCGCTCATGTTCTGGTAAATGTGCCTAGGGCTCCCTGCGAAGGAAGACCCCATGGAGATTCCCACCCATTTAGCCGCTTTCACCTGCCTTGAGCTAATTGTTGTACTGTATGGTCGAGACTCGCCATTTTGTTCTGTTCCTGGAGCGGCATTTCCTTTGGGTATATATACTTATCATGTCGGTGGCACATTTTACAATGGACCCTAACAAGTATTCGTACTTGTTTTCCAGCTTGCTTAAATATCTACTGGGGTAAGTTGTAGAAATGTGTTAATAGGAACTGCCGTAGAAAAGGATTTAAAAGTCTGTTTTGTTCCAATATGTCCATCTGGATCACGTGTAATATCTTGCTACTATGAAATCATTGATGGTAGGCTGTATAATATCATAGGTCTGTCGGCCTTCCTGGTTACTACATTTATTTTAATATACATATAAGGCCCCCAACCTAACTGTTCTTGTACAACTTTGTATCAATAATTTTATACCTAATATTAGAATTCAATTACTTTACCATTCATACACCAGTAAACGGCTCAGAATTGTATATTTTTACAACTTATGTGTAATGATTTTTGTTGGAATTCAGCCTTTCTTTTCATCTCATATTAATATCATAAAAATAATATTAAGCCATTTTCAAAATCAACTAAAGAAAATGCATCAATTGATGTTAGTTAATTTCTTTTTTAGGCTTTCTTTCATGAAATCCTATTAATATCACCTTACCTACCAGGATAAATTGAACCTTCCCGTGAATTAATTGAAGTGAAGCCAATTTTATCAGTAATTTGGCAAATGAAGGAAATTTCCAAGATCTACGTTTATAGAAAAAATAAATGTCTATACAAATGATATTAAATATCAATTAAAGAAAAAAAAAGAGAAATTTTATGCTTAAAATCTCAGGATAATTATAGGGACTACCTCCATCATCCTCTCTAAAAGTAAAACGCACCAGCTGTTACAGTGTAATTGGTATACGTAGATGTAAAAGTACTAAGCCGCCGAATTAAATAACTCCTTTTTGTGAAGTCGGTTAAAAGTATCAATACGTCATCGCATGAACCGCTGAACTATAACCGTTGTAAGAGATACGAAAAAATATTTTGTTTAAATATTTACGCAAAATCTTCAACAGGAGTTAAAATGATTTCAAAAGAAACTCAAGTTCTTACTTTTGATGCAAGACAGCCTATCATGATCAAGTAGATATAAAGATAGTGGAGTATACTTTGCCTACCTTGTCAAGATAGACAAACGAACCCCAACTAAAGTAGGTAACCTGAGAGGTGTGTAAGATTTCGCTATATATGCGATTCCGTTGCAAAACCTGCCTGTCCGCATCTTATACAACTTACTTAAGTGGTTCAGACAATTTGTGTTTTTTTTGTGTTAATACTGGTCGGTGAGAAGAAATCATCTTCATAGCTCCCACTGGCTCCCCTTTAACTTTCTCAGGTAGAACATAAGCTGTATTATTTCTTCATCTTTTCATTTCATTGTATACAATGAAATCTTATAAGTCCGGCAGGAAGCACGTATGAATGAATTTTGACAGTTGACATCCGTCTGCTTTTAGCAGTGCATAATTCTTGGATGGTATCGTATTAGTCCCGAAGGTATCAAAAACTTTTAGGTAGAAACATATAACCCGCTTTTGCACTCAAAATAAATTATCCAGCCGTACTGTGATTTAGGCAAGAGTTTAATATATATTTTTAAATACTGTCAACAAATGTCTCTTTAAGAGCTCGGTGGCCCTGCTCTCGATAACTCTCCTTAGATGGCTCAGCAGCAGACTAGGTCGAGGAAAACCACCACGCTGTCAGTGTCATAACCGCTTCGCGACGCTTACACCTGACTTCAACACCACTGCTGGTTTTATATCCTCCAAAGATATATCACAGAGTACGAACAGAGCTATGTATAGAGTACTAACTTACTATTGTGGTATGCACGATTTGATAGGTGGTCGGATGTGTGGTCAACCGTATGTTGCGTTGCGTTGCACACATGCTGTTTGTTCACAATTCATTTGTTTGCAACGATGAATACTTATTATGGCCGTCGTGACAGACTTAAACTTGCACTTTTAACTCAGTAGTACTTTTCCATACAAGTGCTCTGCGGTTTTTAGGTACAAGATAAATTACAGCAATTATAAGAGATATAATAGTAAAATTTATTAGAACTTTTACTTGAAGTTATGATACTGAATTGAAATCTCTAGCAAGATCATACGAGCCGGAACGATTGTATTGATACAGCCGCTGGCTATTTTAAGTGGATACTATTACCAAAACTTTCAGGGTAAGGGTAAGGTTAAATAAGATATCAGAAGACTTGCTCGAAACCTTTCAAAAATAGTACATTATTTTGCATGGACCCAGTTTGTTAAAATAAAGCGGTCGTGAACTTGTTCACTTTTATATAATATCTAATAAGATAATAGTAAAATAACCTTTCACTAGCAAGTTGCGTGAGTGAGGCATACTTCTGAAGCTGTGTCTGAAGCCGGCCTACATTATTATTACAAGCTTTTATTTTTATCTCATATTACAACGCTTTAAAGAAGTTTTAATAATTGACCACCGAACATACCTGTAAGTACAAGTAATATCTACCTGCTCATAATTCAGATATACTTTATGTATTTAGTACTTACAGGTTGACGTTTTAAAACTCGTATTTTTAGCTGTCTTCCAAAGAAGGAGGAGATTTTCAATTCGGTAGCTATATTATATTTATTTTCTTCATATACTCCGTAACGGCTCTTAGTGATTTTTCACTACCGTGTGATAAACCACCTGGTAGTCAAAGGATACATATGTTGGTCCAATATAAATTTAATGAAAATTGGACAAGTAGTTTTTTTCGTTATAAGACAGAAAAACCAAAACATCACAATTAAAACATTTTCCCTAATACAATTTGTATCGAACTTTTGTTTCATGGTTTTATATACTAGAAATTCTTCCACAAATCAATAATTTCTAGTATATAACTTTCGTGTATAATAGCTATAGATCTATGAGATTATTGTTATGTCTATCTGTTTGTACATGCATGTAGGTATCCTACTAATTTGAAAGTTTGCGAGGATGTTTGTATGTTTGTGGCTCAATCACGCCTATTTTACCTTTATTTACATTTACATTTTAAAATGTTTGCCAGTAAAAAAAATACCTTCTGGTATGTTTTATAAGTAACAGCTAATAAATGACGGCTTAACATAAATTCAAACAAAAACAAGATTGTTTACGTGTGGTTTTAGATTTCTTGGGGTAGTGGCAATTTTGCTTGGATAGACCTTGTTTGTATTTAGGCGAAAATAAGAAATAGGATCACGACTATAATCCTCAAATATCTACGCTAAGGTAATAAAACATCATCTCAAATATCAAGTCATTATTAGACGATCACTTAGGGGGTGCTAAGAGGCAAGTTCCAACAATGCGACGAACATTGTGAGATCTCAGCTCTGGACAAACAACTAGTTAACTTCGTTCGGAAAAAATATTTTAAGACTTAGAAGTCTAATACAGAAATTGCAATGTTTGCTAAGGGGCTCATTTTTGGGGATTCATAATATATTAGTGTAGACACGCCAAACAGAGCACACCGTACAAATATACATTTTTCCAGACGCTATAGTCTGTGCTTTGTCTGTCAGTAAGAGTATTATCTTCTCTTTTGTAATAACACTACCTACTGACAACCCTTTCTTTGTGAGACGTCCTGCACGTACCATTAGGTACCTAGTACCTATCACACACCCTCGTAAACATATAAAATGATATTCTTTTTATTTTTTTGTTTTAAAAATTATATAAAAAAAAAATTGTGGAATGGAAAAAACGTGACTAGCGATTAATAATTGTAATGAAATGAATTTTCTTTTTTTCAACTTTTCTGTTACGTCGCGGGCTTAAAGAGCGGAGGACACAATGTAACTCTTTAAACTCATTCGCTTTGAATTCTTTTTAAAATAAATTAATACGATTTCTTTTGCATAAATTTGTTAGTAATTATTTGTATAGGCCTCGAAAAGTTTTTCATTTATTCACCATGTTGAACATTTTTTCTTCGTCATAGAATTGTAAACAATTCTTATAACTTTATACAATCACGCACGTTTTTGTGTTAGTACCGTGATTTGCTACTGGAACCAGTTTGATCCAACGGTTCTCAGTGTAAGCTAGAGAGTATTAGATTTTTCAGAGATGTTTCAGTGGTTTCCTTATATGGGATATCAACTCGGTGAGTACTGAGTACACAGAGGCTGCCATGGCTACTCGCGTCTGTTACTGGTACGAGTAGATACGTCACCATATTCACGCCGACTACAATGGCGCCTGACCTTCGCCTACTTATCTACTCGTTTGGATCGAGCCGCTCAGCGAATCTCAGCGCCGTCTCTCAACCACCTTTAAACTATCATATTTATATCTCATACTTATGATACCTTTAGGTGTCTAACCCAATACGACTGTCGATGCTGAAATCCTTTGTTGCTATGGTACAGTTAAGGTTGGCATTACCCATCTTGTATTCTTTGTTCTGAAACAACAAATGTATGCGTTCCAGTTTCTTAAAGTAAATGCCTACCACTTATTCAGAGATGTCGAAATCGAAACAGACTTGACGTGTTATTTTGCAACTTGGTTCGTTACTTATTCGCATTCGTATGTCAACATCATGACAACTGTTGAATCGATTTCACTAAGTTATGTGCATTCTAAAGGCACCGCTGAAGTAAATAGAGTATCCCGGTCAGCCTGGAGGAAGCCGGTGACACACTTTTGTTGCTTACTAATATTATGTATTATACAATAATATTTTTAAATTACCGAAAAAAATAAAATGACCGTTGCAGCAGAAGCTACATATGATCTGAGCACTGACAGCATGATTTATTATTGCACTATCACAAAGTTATCGAATTTTCTTTTTAACCGAAAACTGGCACTAATTTATGGTCACAGTACTAGAAAATACTACACAAATACTCGTATACTCGTATCTCGTACGCACTCCATTCAAAGACGCTCTTATCTCATTCCATCTCCTTCCTTCCAACTACGGCATCTCCCTGTCTCACTCGTGTAACGGATTCAAGAGGTAGTAGATAGGTACCTAGTAGATAGGTAGATACCTACCTACCGTAAAGTAAAAAAAAATACATTTGTTTTAAAAATAATTTTATTTGTGAATTTTATTTAGGACAACTTAGCTTAGGTCCGAGAAAAAAATGTTCGCATCAGGGTTTTCCAACACCTTAGCTCCTTGGTTTTTCTGTAGTGGTACGGGTGCAATCAGCAGAGCGCCTAATCTTCCAAGTGCATGATTGGCTTACACCGAAGCGACGTGCCGCGTCATGCGTGCTCCTCCGAGGATCTTCTGCGATGTACTCGAGGATTTCATCGTAGAAGTTGCGTATGCGACGGCACGTAAACTGTGTCGTGGTCTAATAATCGTTGGTAAATGCTGGACATTTTGGAATGATTTGGTTGTCGACTGTTTGGGTACAAATCGCGATACATTCGTAATGCTGCACTCACATTTTCACACACACAATTTTAAAAGTACGCGCGTAACATGAACGCATACTCTCTCATCGTGTATTGATATTCCTTCGCAAAAAAGTTAATAACGGCAACACTAAATAAACGATAAGACGCGCGCAGTGAACTCATAATGTGCACTGGTCTCAGTGTTGCAAAAGTATTTCAATCTACCTACTTTTTTCGGAGTGAAGTGATTAGTTATTATTGCCTTGTTCTACACATTGAGGGTACTTCATTGTTTCACGATTGTCAATGATCAAATCGGGCGGGTGGGCAACATGAAAGGCTGTTCGCAGCGCATACGTTGCGCGCGAGTGAGACGGCGAGCTATTTATGAATGGATAGAATCGTGAAAATATGAGTAGCTATGTGGTAGGTGCGTATGAATAAACGGTTAACTAAATATTGTGTTTTTTTAAGGATATTCTTTTTAATTATTTAATTTAAGTTTTAACGACTTAAATTTAATTAGTAACAGACACTGACAATACGTTATTATTTTTTTTGGTAATTAAAAACTAGTGTTGTATACAGAGTGGAACTTTTCAAGAATGCTGTTTTGCGCAATGCCGAAGTTGTAATACATTGTAATACTTTTAATGCATTGAGATTTGAAATGATATCTTTCGCGTCTAAGTACATAGGTATTTAACCCTTTTAAAACCACATACATTAAGGAAGTAAGTAGATACATTATGTTGTTGTAGATAAGTGTATATTTAGTTAATTATAAACAGATGCTGAAGGAAACTGCGTCATCTTGCTACTCTTTGTAAGTAGATACTTAACGAATGGAAAACTAATTTATTTACGCGCTTAACTCAATAATATAAAGATAAAAAGTACTCAGAAAAAATATCTAAAAGTGTAGGATTCTTACAACCATGACAGATGGGATAATAAAATAAATTAAGATACGTTATTATAGCTTTTATAAAACTTTTCAGTTTAAAACATTATCATATATCCCCATTTCATAACATACCTACTGACCTAATTTAACGGAGCGGCGCTCCCACAATTTTCTGTCATAACATTTCTCATTTCAACAAGTTCTCATTTCGAATGCTAGACATCGAAAACCACCCAACCTGTATATTAACCCAGACTTGTGGCATGACAACCTATTAATGCTGGCCACCTAACTAGGTAACGTAGCCATAATGTTCTATTTTCAAATCAGAGAAGCCATACTCGTATGTTGTCTACTTGGCTTACTCGTATTTGAGTAATCCGCCAGTTGTGGTTGTGTTTGCGCTAGTGAGGCTCACTGTAACAATGTAGCTTTGTACACTGGTACATATATAGGTACCTACCGATAGGTTATTATTATGTTTTTCATCCCAAGCCTCCCCCTACTACTCTTTTATCTATTGTAAAATCTATAATACAAGGTGTCTCAAAAGTAAGTTCACATTTGCTTATCTTATTACGCGAAAGCAACTATTCTGAGGGGCGCGGGGGGTATGTCAGTCGGTAGTCTGGCTCTTGGGAATTTAGTCGCTATGGAGCGTTTCTCTGGTGCGGACCGTGCGTTGTGCGTACGTGAGTTTTACAAAAACGGTAATTCGGCGACTGTAGCGCGTAGAAAATTCTGCAGTATTCGACATATTCGTCACTTAAATGATGCGCCTAGCACTCGACTCATTGTAAAATGGGTTGAGAAGTTTGAAGAGACTGGGTCAACTCTGGAGAAACCAAAATCTGGGTGGCCAAGAACATCAAGAACAGCCGAAAACGTGGACAGTGTTACTCAGTCTATTCGAGATGATCCAAACCTCTCGATTCGGAAGCGTGCTGTTGCTTTAAATGTGCACAGATCTTCATTATGCCGCATTTTACACAAAGATTTAAAGCTGCACCCGTACAAAATTCAGTTGGTGCAAGAACTGAAGCCTCAAGATGCTGGTCAGAGGCTTGACTTTGTAAATCAGATGATTGAGCGCTTTCCAACGTTCACCAACATCTTGTTTTCCGATGAAGCCCATTTTCACCTGAATGGGCATGTAAACAAGCAAAATTGTCGTTACTGGAGTGCAACCAATCCAAAACAAAAACATCAGAAACCGCTACATTCACCCAAAGTCACCGTATGGGCAGCGATGTCGGTGCGAGGAATTATCGGCCCTTACTTTTTTGAAGATGGAAGGGGACGCACGCTCACAGTGAATTCAGAGCGTTATGTGGAGATGTTAGACGAGTTTTTCGTGCCCCAACTGCAAAACTTTCCTGGTTACAACCAAAGAACATGGTTCCAGCAGGATGGAGCAACTTCACACACGTCCAACAGATCTCTGCCTCGAGTTCGAGAAATTTTTCCGAACAAATTAATCTCCAGGCGAGGTGACATAAATTGGCCTCCACGGAGTCCCGATTTAACACCTATGGATTTTTTCCTGTGGGGTTATGTCAAATCAAAAGTTTACGCTAATAAACCGACTTCCCTGGCACAATTAAAAGAAAATATCCGTCATGAAATGGCAGCCATCACGGAGACTACCTGCCGAGCTGTCATAGGCAATTTTAGTGCTCGACTAAATGAATGCCGAGAGCGCAACGATTTACATTTGGACGATGTTATTTTTAAAAAATAAATTCCCAAACAGTGTACTTCAATATATAATAAAAAAAAATTCAATAAAGCTAATACTTTTCTTTTAAAAAAAGATTTAAATGTGAACTTTCTTTTGAGACACCTTGTATAAAAATAAGTCGGGTTTTCCTTCCTGACGCTATAACTCCAGAACGCACGAACCGATTTCCACGGTTTTGCATTCGTTGGAAAGGTCTCGGGCTTCGTGAAGTTTATAGCAAAGAAAAATCAGGAAAAATTTCAAGAGAAAAGCAGGAAATCCGGAAATGGGAACTTAACACAGCATTTGTTAATTCTAAAGCGATACGAAGTTCGCCGGGTCAGCTTGTAAAAATATAAAAAATAGGATAATTGACACGACTGTAATCCCCAAGTACGGTAGACATCCTATCAGATCTCCAGGCGCTTAGATCCTTTGAAGATATCTAGTGGGGGTAGTCAGAGGCAGATTATATTTGGCACATTTTGCAGTAATTAGAATTCCATACGTGACAGGTTGCAAGCCCATCGCCGCTTTTAAGAATACTAACTGGTTTCCTCACGATGTTTATCTTTACCGTTTTGAGCACGTGTTTTTGATGCGCATATACATTTTTCGAACAGAAAAATCCATTGATGCAAGCCGGGATCCGAACTCGTCGTGAGTTCTTCAGATTGAATACCTCCCACTCGGCCAACACGGATTTTTATATATTGTACCTACCGAAAAGGTCTAATTGGCACGAAATTTTACAAGCTCATCCCATCTCGCACGTGGTCTACACCGTTGTCGAACCGTGTCTGAGCACTCCTCGGTCAGCCGACACGAGGCAAACAAACCTAACCACTCTTATCATGAGCGTCGCGTCACAGTCTTATCATGAGCGTCGCGGTTTTCGTCACCAAATAGTTTGGGTCAGACCCATGCAAATGTATGACCAAGGAAGAGAAAACTATAATAATCAAAGTTTAGGTAGGTACTCTTATAAGTCTGAAGGCTATCTCGTAGAGCCTGAGTTCCTAAGTTATTATGAAGTTATTGTGAAGTTCCTAAGTTTTATTAGTTTTAGTTTAGTTCACAATTTAATTGCGGTTGCAGTGCATAAAACTCTAGGTATTGATATACAGTAGGAGATACAGATTTGTTCGGTAAATCACAGGAAACCTAAAAAAATCGTGAAATCACGGATAAATCGACGTTTTCTAAAAATGAAACCTAGCTAGATCGATTTATCGCTCCCGAAACCCGCTGCATACTAAATTTCACGAAAATCGTTGAAGCCGTTTTCGAGATACAGATTATATATATTTATTATATATGTATATATATACAAGAATTGCTCGTTTAAAGGTATTAGATAAATTAATAATGTAGTTTGCCCCGAGTTTAGAACTCGCGATCCGTTCCATTTAATAGCTGAATGTTTATTGTAGAAGTAATGAATCACCTACCCTATTTAGCCGTCGGGCAAATAAAGTAAAGAACACGTTCATTAGTGGTAAAAAGATTTTATTTATACAAATATAATATATAGGTAGTTAGGTACTCATACTCATGATGTATCGAACGTCGAGGTACCTACATCTTTTTGTTAAAAACCAAGACAAGAGCAAATATGAAAATCTTTTTGAAATGTACCAGTAGGTTTATACAAAGCCCTTTCACATGACACCCTACTTTATAATTTGTTTCATTTTAGGGTTTCGAGTTCTACAAGAAACCCTTATAGTTTCGGTAGTCCCTTATAGCCGGTTAGTCCGGCTGTCCGCAGCTTAGCTCAGAGCTAGAAAGCTGTAATTTGGCATGTCACATATTAGTGATATTAGTAATGTCAACAAAGTCGTAGAATAAACTCTTGAAAAAAAATTTTTTATGGTACCTACCCCTACATCTAAAGTGAGGATGTTTTTTTTTCTCTTGCGTATGGTGTGGGGTATCGTTAGATAGGTCTTTAAAAGTATGGGTATGTGGAAACAACTTTTTGATTAAGAGATCCGTTTGTGAAATAATAAGCTTTAAAGTGCCAATTTTTGTTAAAAACGTAAAAGTACTTTCAGTTTTCCGAATTTTACCATTTTTACAGTGTAATTATGTAACTATATTTGTTAAGGTGGAATCTTGCAACTCAATTTTGAAGCATTTTCTTCGACCGATTGAGCTGAATTTCGCATACTTATGTAATTTCGGTGCCAATGCAATAATATGGTGACAGCGAGCTGATCTGATGATGGAGTCAGGGAGCTGTTCAACTGTCATTCACAACGGAACTTCTTAGTAAATGCTTCGATTGAGTATTTTTACTTTGCATTCTTGTCAAGTTTCGATGACAAATGATAGCGCGCTGGTGCTCGATGTTTGATTTTACAAAAGCTTGTCATTGAAAAATATTTTTCAACAGAAAACTTATTTATTCCTATTTCATTGCACAAAAGTACAACATGAGTTTTTAAAGAAAAGGTATAAGCCCTAGAACAAAACAAAACAAAACACGCGGCTATAGAAGATTACAGGTGGCTTCTCATTTCCATTCAAAAAAATAATTTTAATGCCATATACTCTTTAACTACGTTGCTAAGAGATGAAAAAAAAAACCCTTAAATATTTGTTTATTTAATTGTATTGAAGAGCATAGATCCAATTTTCAGGTAATATTGATATCAAGAGAAGGGAGTTATTTTAAGGGATAAAATTCAAAAAACATTTAAAGACGCGTTTATTATCTTATATATAGAGGCTTAATACCATAACCATTCATTTCAAATATAAAATTACAGAGTTTCATTCAATATCCTCTCAAAATTTCCAACTTCTATCATTAGTGGTTTAGGCTGCGCGTTGTTATGTCAGTCAGTGAGTCAGCTTTACCATTTTATATAATATAGATATTAATATCTTAGCTGCAATGCTTCCCTCTAGAAGTGACTGAAGTAGGTCGTGCAATAAATATCCATCACCGGCTGTGATATGCAATGCTACTTCGTTACAGGTACATCATACAACGGACCTCAGCAATCTTACGTCATCATCCACAAACAGCATGATTTCTCCCACTAGGCGTCGAGTGAGATCTCTCCTTGTTGCCTTTTACGCACCTACCATTCCTTATCTTACGTTCATAAACCAATTAAATAATTCAATGGCCAATAGTTTCTGTTTTTTCTGTAATCATTGACGCATCATCTACTAACAATGATATCAATATTATCGCTTCAGAAACCTAGGAAATAGAGAGGTAACGAAATTTTTTTCACACTTTTTCATTTATGGCTTATGTACCAATTGATAAAAACCGCCCTAGTGCGAGTCGGGCTCGCACACGAAGGGTTCCGTACGATTATCTTGAAAAAACGGCAATAAAAACATGTTTGTTGTATGGGAGCACTTAAATATTTATTTTATTGTGTTTTTAGTATCTGTTGTTATAGCAGCAACAGAAATACATCACCTGTATAAATTTCATCTGTCTAGCTTTCACAGTTCATGAGATACAGTCTTGTGAATGACAGACAGACAGATAGACGGACAGCGGAGTCTTAGTAATAAGGTCCCGTTTTTACCTTTTTGTACGGAACCTTTCAAAGATCTGTCCTCTGCCCATTTCTTACCAAATGTGGTAAACTGGCCTCCCTAAAGAGATCCAATATATTCCTTACTATGTCTCTTCGTCGAGTTTAATCGATCTTCTTATCGGGTCAAGCGTAAACTTAAGAGTGACGTAATAGAGTTTTTCGCAACCAGCTAGAACCGTGGGCAAAAGTCTAGTCTATTTTATCTAGTCTAGATATACAATTTATATTGCAGAATGGATTGCATAAAGTAGGTCGCATAATATCCATGTGTCTTCGCTTAAGGTCTCTACCGAATGCATCGTACCATATTCTGTGTAAAATAGGAACTTTCAAATTTAAAACTCTAAATTGGATAATTATGTCAACGTTGCTAAAGCAACATAATAATTGCTTATATTCAATTTGTTATAAATTCTTCATTAGGGTAGGTAGTATAGCAAATCACCGTAGAAGGCTGAAAAACGTGTGCAAATCATCAAATTTTATTTTCAAAGTTTGAGAAACGTTCCGCTAGTTAGGTACGTGATTGAAAGTTACTGTTTGATGCAGATTTCGATCAGGCGGAATCATCGGACCGTACTTCGAAAATTGAACCTCCAAAAGCTACCAAGCCAAACCGCGACGAACATAAAACAACATTCTATACCATTCCATTACAACAATAAATTTACAAGAGAAAAAAAATCCTTATCGAAGCTTTCGCATATGTTCTCTAAACTTGTTCTTGCCTAACTTATTAGGACACATCTGGCGGTGATATATCCATACAAGCTGACATCGCTAAGCGCGTCATAATGATAGCATGAAACGCACCGAATTTTGTGTTATTATGTGCCCACTAGAACGTTCCATCAACGCAGTGTGCCATGACCGGACGCAATGCTTCGTTGCCGGTCCGATGTTGGTACGGTTAAGGTCATGGTATTGTACGTTGCAGTTGGTAGAGAGCTTTATTGTACTATAGAGATATGCTTTGTGGCGCATATCTGTAGATACGTGCGGATGCAGTAGTGAAGCACGGATGGATATGAAAGATAAGCCGGGAACTAGAACCGAGGTTTCCTTCTCGTATGCGCTAAAGTTGCTCTTTATTACCTATATTATTATTAAACAACCGGCCAAGTGCGTGTCGGGCCACGCGCAATGTAGGGTTTCTTGTAGTTTACACAAAAAACCCTACTGGTTGTTAGACCATGTAATAAATAATTTTTAATTATATTTGTAACTACTAAATTTTTATTATTACTTCCAAGCACATTTCATAAGTTGGTCGACTATCGACATTAGTACTATCACTCGTAAACTTGTAAAGCCTACTTAGCTGTGATAGTTTTCCTTTCTAAATTCGTTTTAAGTACTACTACAATGATTTTTTTCACACTTCTAAAAGCAGAAGTTTAGCTTTTAGGGTGGGGGGAACACTAAACTCTAAAATTAGCACTTTATAACATAATATTCCACAAACGTATCCCTTAATCGAACATTTGTTTTAAAGAAACGACGGACGGACAAACTATAAAGGTTTCTTTTAAACTACGAAACCCTATAAACGAGAACGTAATAATAAAGAACTAGTCATTCGTCCCTAACCGAGACCGTTAAAACTTCATTTTGCAATGTATTAAAAGTAGTAGTAAAGCCTTTGAATGTGGTGGATGGACTGATTGAACTTTGCGTGTTGGCAAAGCACATTATTTTTCCAATGTCAAATCTACATACAATTGTAGAAGTCGTTTGTTATTTAAAGTGGCTTATCGATTTCCGAAACTATCACCATTATGAGCATAAAATTCACCGCTATGATGTTTACTGCATCCAGTTTTGAGCAGCATAGAGAACTGAAGCTTTAGGCAGTGTTTCTTAAAAGCTTTTATTTAACTTGCCTTGTTAGTATGTGCGGGTCAAATCTTGCAATTGAAATGTAAACCAGTTTCGCCCAACAAATTAAACTGTTATCTAGCATACCTGTGTAATTTCCGTGACAATACAATAATATGGTGACGGCGAACTGATATGATGATGGAGTCAGTTTAACGGACACTCAAAACGGAACTTTAAATTCTTGTCAAATTCCAATGACAATGTTGTATTATGTAGAAGGCGCGCTGCTCTGATCTCGACGGAGGATTTTAAGGCGCTCCCAGTCGACGATTGTTTTTGTTCGAAACGAAAAAATAAATACTTGTGAACAAGCCACATCTCCTATTTTATAATGTATAGTATATGTGAATAAAGATGTACCCATCTTTAATCACTTCGATAAATAATCCTACCGACCGATGCAATGACGACAAACACACGGGGCACAATGGGCGGCGCGTGGGCCTTTGCTTTTCGAATAAATTAATGATATAAATTATGTATAATTACTTATCAAAAACCTATTCTAGTAGAAATCTAGATCTACATATTACCTATCTTTAACAATAAATCACAAGTTGATCTTAATAGTAGGTATCAAAGTATTTTGATCATAAATTCTAAGACGTATCATTTTGAAATAATATCTTTAACGTGAAAAGTTTCTGCTATTATGTCAGCTAAATAGAAATCTAGGTAGGAACCTGAAGTAATATATTTATAAAAATAGGAGATGTGGCTTGTTCAGAAGTATTTCTCTTTTCGTTTCGAAAAAGAGCAATAGTCGACATACAGGGCCTTAAGCAATCCTAAACGACAAAACGGATTAAGATGAAATTTGCTGTAGTAGAATTTGTGTAGATAAAAAATCAGATAAACAGAAGGGTGAACTTTTAACCCGAAAAACAACCCCTAAATGATATGGTATATATGGCGTTGGTGTGCAAAAAATTAGACATCTCAGATCGAAAACATTGAGTAGTCATAGCAACGCATTCTACCAAAAAGGTTGAATCCTACAAAGGGGTATCAAAAATATATTACGAATACCTGACTGACATCAATTTGACTACCGAATGATACGCATTCTACCAAAATTTATTTTATAAGTTTAATGTTTTATATAGAGGAAAAAATTGAAAGTTGTCTGAAAGTGCTTTTTTCTATGCGGTTATTGAAATTTGGGCTGGACAAAGTTTGTCAAGGGTCGGCTAGTATACATAATCTTATTAAATAAATACTGGTGGACATTTCACACAGGTATACTAAGACCAATTGAGTTTAACCAGGCTCAAATGCTCAATTGAATTGACAAGTGCCTCTATAGTACAGGCGCCAAGAGGATGGCGCGGACCTCATTCTGATTTCTGATATACATTGTATAAATCCCGGACATCTAATAAACACATGTTGCCAATCAGTTGTAACACCCCCCCTTAAAAACTACCAGCCTATAGCCTAACCTACCTACATACTAGCTTACATACTACACACCCACCCGACTTCATCATCCTACTAAATTTTTGAAATTTAAATATAATAATTTTAATTAATTTATATTATAAGACGTTAATAGAAAACTATATTAATACCTAGTCATCCTGAAATCTTACCTAGAACTAATCCTAAAAGTTGTTATGATCTGTTTTAATTATTTAAATTGGCCAAGTGATCGTCTAGTTTCTATTGATTAGAACCGTACGTTGTGATATAGGTAATAACTCTGATTCTTTTAAGATATTATGATTAAACTGTCTACCTACTTATCTACTATTAGATTCTATAACACTTTAGTATACAATTAAGGAAAGTCTAGAGAATTTGCTGATATTGAGAGTAAGAAGTAACGGAGAATAAAATATATATAATAAATTGGCTAGGCTTATCTGTCATCTAAAATGTGGAAAACTCAGCGCAGATCCTCTCCCCTCCAGTCCGAGAAGGATAGTGGAGATCATTCCATAGACCTTATCTCCTCCTCTGAGTAGAAGGCTTAATTGTCATTTGAGTGGGAATGATATTACAGAGTCATAAAGTTCAGTCTGTCAATTCTGTCTAGCAAAATATAAGAGGACTTAATCTTTTAGCAACCTGAGTCAGTCCGTCTATCAGTCAAGCCTTCAAACAAAAGGTTACTTTCGGATGCTGAAGAATCGATCAGATCGGTTCTAAAACATCCTATTTAGGTCAGATAAATACTTATACATAATATAAATCATAATATTTAGAACCTTCTTGTCCATTATGAAATAAATGTCTAATAAACAACTCTCCGTTGTTAAAATTATAGTCATATATAATTTGTGATTCGATTCTTCAAATAAAAGACACATTGATCGTCTCATATGTTAAATACCAAATTAATATCCAGAACTTTGCACTCAGGATACTGCTTCATCAGATTCACATTGAACGAATCACATAATTGAACTTCAATCTCCAAGCTCAGAGGACGGACACCTTGATATAGAACTTAAGTTGGAACAGAATCTCAAATTATCTCACTTCAACACCGAATGTAATTAGTAACTAAGGTTAGACAAGTCCTTCACAACCGACACAATTGGTTGATTTAAACATATAGAATAATGAACTCCAAATAACTAGAACTAGATTCAAATATGAAGAGTTTGTGGTTTTATCTCATAGAGAACTTCCTGCTTTTTCCTATCAACAATATAGTGTACCTACACTACCTATCCAGATCTAAATGTGTAATTTATCAATTCAGAAGTCACGAACACTTCATTTACATTTAACCGTGTATGTAACTCATCGAAGTGCAATGATAAGTTTCTAACTAAACTAGTTGGGGGAACTGAGTGGCAGACTCATGTCGCTAGCAGCCATAACCATCCTAGTACGTCTCTTGGCTACAGCCGAAGCCAGGGATGGGCCAAGAGACAAGGAATAAAGAGATAATAAGTGCAATATATATAGGTTATATGCCCTAACCAAGATTCAAGCTAATGTGTCCATATTCAGTTAAGTAAGTGCCTGGGCGTGATACTCTTGTCGTAATCCTCACCACTAAATATGGAATCAGTAACCCGAAGAGGCAATTGACTGTTCCCTGATGCTAGGGTAAAAACAGTCCCTGGATCACCTCAGATTTCCCAGGTCTAACCAGAATCACAATGTAGTTGTCACCGTTAGGTATCAATTGTGTGTAGAGAAGTCTTCTAGTCATATCAAAACCATTTAAACTGGTGCTTTAATTCAATTATTGAATTACACTCAACCATCACAATAAACTTTTATCTAAACTAATTCACAAACTTTAAGCACTAGAATGACTTCTCCGGGGCCTAGGTACACAGATAAATCCTACCCTCAAGTAAACCAGCCAAGGAAGCAACCCAAGAAATTATTCTAAAGCAAATCCCGTCTCCCAAGTTAATTTTATACGGACAGCAATTTTGTATTTCGATTTGAACTCCATTAATTGAACACATAAATTTATAGTAAGACTCAAGTTTTACTTTAAACGACCCCACAACTCCCAATTGAATACCCTTCAGAACCCCAAAAGAAATCCTCAACATCCCTTGTATCTACCCTTAACAATAGCGTCCCATGTATTCCCCAATTACCTCAAAAAATCTCTCCTCTCTAAAAAACTCTCTCACGACCCCGTCCTCCAAAAAAACCCCCGCAGCCTCCATGTTTTTTTCTCTTCCCGCGCTTCAAAATACCAACCAATCAGAGCTCAGTGAATGAATGCAAAAACTCGAATTATTGCCATATACGTCACACGAATATAACTAATGGTTCACATTCTCGATCGATGAACTATTCTTATGTCATTGTTAATACTGACAGGTGATGTAACAGTTGACATTCCCATATCTCTGTCATAATTGACAACTTTGAGCTATGACAAACAATTCTCGCACCTCAAATCCACTATCGATTGATAACTCAGACCAATGATTAGTAATTTAGATTTAAAACACTATAATTTATTTTTGTGGATACCTTGAACGAAGCCTGACTCGTTACACAGTTTTGTGGTTGCCCTCCCCCCACTCAGCCCCCCAATATGTTATTAGTAAATTTGATTTATTTTCGTTTTTTTTTTAGAAAATTATTATTTATATGTCTCATAAATAAAATACAAGCCAGTTCATCAATAAAGAACTTTTATTTTTATGAAAATATACAAAAATTAAAAAAAAATGCTTACACATGCAAGAAATAGTTTACTTTATTACACGTTTCTGCAAGCCTTGTTTACACATTTATACAAGGGTATACATTTTAGTGCTGCTTTGTGCGACAATTAGATTGATATTTACACGGTTTTGTAAAGAGACAGGTAGAGATTTTTTCTTCAATTGCTTTTGGTAAAGGTTTCCTTCGCGCAGCTATCTTGATTTTTTTTTCTTTCTTCTTTGCTCTTCGTAAATAAAACCAAATTTACTAATAACATTTTGGGAGGTGGAGAGGGGGTAGGGGAACCACAAAACTGGTTGGCACACATGTGTTTATTGGATGTCCGGGATCTATACAATTTATATCAGAAGTCAGAATGAGGTTCGAAATTTTTGCAAACGTACACCCTCTTGGCGCCTGCACTACTATGGATAATCAATTGTACAATTGATTATCTTTTTCTTATTTACCGTAAGAAACAAAAATTTGTAATCCGAAATAATATTTAAAAATAAAATTCAATAGGATCACGACTGTAACACTAATAAGGTGTCCCCAAGTAAGGTAGGCTTACAAACCTCTACAGCGCTAAAACTCTTGGAGTTGTGTGAAGGGGGTAGTCTAAGCTCACTGAACATTACATTAGACCACAACATTACTTTAGCCTAACATAATAATATCACCGCGTACATTATTGTAGGCACTACAACAATACGACCTATTCACATTACCTTAGTGCTACTAGACACGAGAGCCTACGTACTAAAATAATCTGCAACTTGCTCTTATGAGACGTGACCTACACATGTTAATAGTGTCAACTGGGTATCTGTTTTCCTCTGTGCTGGTTTTTACAAAACTTGACCCACTTGCTGCAATGTGAGTATATATGGATGTGTAAATTATATAAACTGCCTACATGAATGCACTATTAAGCGGTAAAACACGATTATGAGTATGCAATCGGTGTACCAAGCCTCACGTTCACGGTTGCAAGGGTAACGCAGTGATGAACTCTATGTGTGCACCCTCGTTTCGAGATACCATCTCTATTCATTTTCACAAATCAATTGGAGTACATCTGTGTCTATCTAGGGCCCTTACTCTGTAAAAACGCCTTGACAGCGGTTTGGCCGAACTTATCGGATATTCGGCCAAACCGCTCTCTTAGAAATCGTCGTCTGTTCTAGTAGAATGTAGCTATCAAAAACATAACTTGTAAAAAAAGCCAAGTCTCGCCACGCAACTCAGTTCTTCTACCGTAAAAAGTCGTGAGATCCATGTAATACCAAGTCGGTTAATTTATTCAGTCCCTACTTTAAGGGTCCTTCTGTCTTATGTTATTACGTAATTAGCTACCTTTACGTAATAACTTAGGACAGAAGGACCGAGAAAAGGATGGTACAGCCGTGCCGCTTTATTGCTTGACTTGGCGGGGGCACTGCCGTGCCCCCAGATGACGTCAATTGTAAAAAGTAATGGGGGTCGTTTCATTCCATCCTTCAAAATATAGTCGGAAATAATGGGACATTTATCCCTATATATCGTTTATCCTCTTCAAGAGTAGATCCCCAGACCACAGGGTAATATTTTACAAGGGCTAAGATCAGATAAATCATGATTGTGGTTGGTAACTGAGGCCTTCTTACCACAACTCTTAAATAATATTAAACTAGTACTACTGACAACGCTATACGTCGTATAGCATTGACTCCAGATGTAGTTTTTACTTGGGTATGATCGAATCTTTTCTTGTTAAAAAGCTTACTCTTGTTGTAAGAGGTGATTTTAGAATCTGGTCTGGTTTTGCTCTTTCAAGGTCCGATCTTCCTTGACATTTTGAATAGTCAGCATGACTATATAAAATGCCAATTGATCAATCGCAAAACACCAACCTGAATTTTGTGATTGAAAAAACAAAAACATCACCAATAAGAAACGAAACCTCCGTCTTTTTGCGTACATTTTGGACGCTAGAGTTCTAAAAGAGTAAATAGAGGTAACAAATAAAAAAAACCAAGACTATTGTGGTTTTCAGAAAAAATGTCTTACACCCTTTGCACCCTACGTATATATTCTATGTCAAATGTAGAGCAGCATTATTTATTTTGAAATACCTCATTACTACGTGAGCTAAGTAACTAGAACTCGAGAGGAATCACGATTAAACGTCGGTATGTAACGCATCACTCTATAAATAAAGTTACATAGGTATCTATATATCTACAGTGTTGTGCATTGTGCTCATCGCATTGGCATCGGCGAAGTTTAACAAAGCTACGTCCTGGTCGATTGAAATCATCCGCACAATCAGCTTCACATTGGAACATCCCACTGTCGCTTGTTGGTAGAACCAAAGCCACTTATCTCTCTTAACAGTCGGTCTGATCCAGAATTGTCCGCCATTGGTATTATCGGTACACCCACGTGTTTTCTTGCGTTTATTTTCTTTCTTTGTGCATGCTTCGTAAAAACATATTACCTAGCTCTATCTATTAGTTACCCAACTCGGAGTTTGTTGATGTAGCCTGTTTCTGACAAATCTTAATGTAATTAAAAGATATGCTATTCAACCAACTTTAAAACTATGATTATACTAGTAAATTCAACAATATAAAAACATTCTTGAATGTTCATACTGAGACTAGACGAATTTCGCAGAAATACAAGCTAAACTACATAAATTTAGTACTTGCAACACTAAGGACAATGATATATTTATGAATAATTTCATAAGAATTTTACGAATTGATTATAACAGCAATGCTGTATCATCATGGGCCATACGCTTGCTACATGACTGTTCTTTCAAATATAATATAAGTGTTCATCTGACTAGCATTAATATTGCAATCCATGAATTCCTTTGTGGAAATCAAAAAGAAAATCATAATTCATACGTACTGATAAATATCAAAATAAAAAAAACAATAGATTATTACGAGTATCATTTCATTTTCATTCACATTTCATAGACAGACCGATCATTACGTTCAGTTAGAAAATGAATGAAAATGAACTAAAAACCTAGACAAGGCCGAACATAATCACAGTAAACTTAAAGTTCAACGATGCAAGAATAAAATAGTAGTGCTGTCATGTCTCCCCCATTATATCGATTGGCGTTCGAGTCTCCGGGAATGTAGGAGCAAGGGCATGGCGAGGCAGTGCCCGCCACCTCACACCCATGCAACGAGGAGCATGAATGCGACTCCTACCGACCTACTTTGAGCTTGATCTTGACCCGTTGCCCTAGTTTAAGAGCCACATCATACGTAGCACAATAAATCATAAATGAACGTTAATACAAGTATGACTGCTGTTACAAAAACAACTTGACGAAATAAAAAATAGAATCACGGCTCTAATCCTCAAGTACGGTAGACATCCTCTTAGATCCTTGAAGATGTCTAAAGGGGATAGTCAGAGGCACGTCCTCGAAACAATACATTTGGCACATGCCAAAATTTTGAAGTATAGTTAACATCCCTGACGTAACAGGTTGCAAGCCCATAGCCTCTTATAAGAATGCTAACTGTGTTTTCCATCACCGTTTTAAGCACGTATTAAGGGGATGTATGTCGACGATTGCTCTTTTTCGAAACGTAAAAAGAAATACTTCTGAACAAGCCACATCTCCTATTTTTATAAATATATTACTTTAGGTTCCTACCTAGATTTCTATTAAGCTGAAAACATAATAGCAGAAACTTTTCACGATAAAGATGTTATTTCAAAATGATACGTTTTAGAATTTATGATCGAAATATTTTGATACCTACTATTAAGATCAACTTGTGATTTATTGTTAAAGATAGGTAATATGTAGGTAGATCTAGATTTCTATTAGAATAGGTTTTTGATAAGTATAATTATACATAATTTATATCATCAATTTATTCGAAAAGCAAAGGCGGACAAGGAGAAAATGGTTATTGAGGGGTGGGTAAAGCTACCCCTATTACTTGCCTACGTAGGTATCAGCAACGCGATCTCATAAAAACTGTCGATAATATTTACGATACGCATGCGCCATCTAGAGCTTGCCATTGTTAACTGTCTTAGTCGTTTCTGCCGCGGTTTTAGGAACTGGTAGCGCCTTAATGCCCATATCAATTTTTCAAATAAATAAATTATTTTTGAACTGCCGGGATTCGAACTCGTGACCTTCAGATTCAAAGACGAGGTACCTTCCACTCGGCCGACATGGCTTATAAAAATCACTGTGTGAAACAAACAATACTGGGAAATGAAAATTATCCTTTAATTCTGTTTATATAGATTCATAAGAGCTGTGTTTTAATATTTTTTCTGCGAATAGATTTAGAATGATTTTAATAATGTTGAAAACAAAAAAAAATATATCTATATATAATTTTCAATAACATCACGAATATCTTTCGAAATACACCGTATAAAAATATCCGTCCGAGAAACATCGCTAACTCCCAGTTGTTCAAATCCCCCTGACCTACTTTTGTATAAACTTGGCCTACATTCATGGCTACTAATGAAATGACACCAGACGGTCTTCATACTGATTTATATTAAACTACCTTATATAACACGTCGATGACGACATTCATGCTCTTTGATTTGCTAAGAACATCTACCTACATAAATACCTAGAGTAAGCAGGTAATAGAGTACAGCGTGACTAAAGCCGGAAACACACTTACGTGTCGTGTCGTGGCGCGACACGCCACTAGCTAATCGCTTTCATACATTGAGTATAGAGACACATTTGGGTGTCGTGTCGTGTCGCAAACGCTGTCTTGCGATTCGCTAGTGGCGCGACACGCCGCGCCACGACACGTAAGTGTGTTTCCGGCATAAGTTAGGTCAGCAATTAGTTTTTAACTACCCACTAATAATTTGGACTAATAATTTGTGCTAATGCGAGCAGCGCAGGACCGGTCATTGTGGCGAGCTTTGAGGGAGGCCATGTCCAGCAGTGGATGTCTATTGGCATGGCATAAATGATGATGATGATAATAATTTGATCATCTGAGTAGATATCTACCGTACTTGGGGATTGCAGTTGATTCTTATACAACAGATGATTCTGTTTTATAAACACTGCTTTCTTTTTCTTTTGACTGGTAATCCGTTAAACGTTTATGCAAATGTAATTTCGAACAAGTAAAATCTGGGGTTTCGTTTTTAATTATATTCGTTTGGTCATTATTAACTATGTCTAAAAACTAAAAAAACACTTCAAATCGTTGTTGTTTTTTTCTTGGAATCTCAATTTTTTTTATTACAAATAGGGTAGCAGATACCGAAGTATTTTGACAGGTTGTAAAGTTTGAGTAAAAATATAGTACTTTATTAAGACGCTGCCAGTCGACGATTATTTTTGTTCGAAACGAAAAAATAAATACTTGTGAACAAGCCACATCTCCTATTTTATAATGTATAGTATATGTGAATAAAGATGTACCCATCTTTAATCACTTCGATAAATAATCCTACCGACCGCTGCAATGATGACAAACACACGTCCGCGCGTGGTCCGCCTTAGCTTTTCGAATAAATTAATGATATAAATTATGTATAATTACTTATCAAAAATCTATTCTAATAGAATTGTAGATCTACATATTACCTATCTTTAACAATAAATCACAAGTTGATTTGAATAGTAGGTATATAAAATATTTCGATCATAAATTCTAAAACGTATCATTTTGAAATAATATTTTTATCGTGAAAAGTTTCTGTTATTATGTTTTCAGCTTAATAGAAATCTAGGTAGGAACCTGAAGTAATATACTTAGAAAAATAGGAGATGTGACTTGTTCAGAAGTATTTCTTTTTTCGTTTCGAAAAAGAGCAATCAGCGACTGGCAGCCTCTTAAGTATGTTAACTTAAAACTAATAAATCTTCATAAGTGGTTGGTACCACTCCGAATTCATTTTCTTCAATATATCGGAAATAAATTAGTTAAAAAAACACGCTATAACTTTTTATTTTATTTTTATTGTCATCGATCCTTAATAAGTATGCAAATGTTTTGAAGTAGGTCAAAATCACGTGCAAAGATTCCGTTACATACATACAATACAACCTAAGCCTATAAAAGCGTGTTAAAAAAACAATCGGTGTAAATATATAATACAAAAAAAGAATTGTGAGCCTATACCTTTTTTAAAAAAATAATAAATAAATAGGATCACGATTGTAATCCCCAAGTACGGTAAACATCCTCTCAGATATCCAGGCGCTTAGATCCTTTGAAGATGTCTAGTGGGGGTCGAAACATTATATTTGGCACATACCCACATTTTGCAGTAGTTAGCATTTTATACGTGACAGGTTGCAAGCATATCGCCGCTTATAAGAATACTAACAGGTTTTCTCACGATGTTTTTCTTCACCGTTTTAAGCACGTGTTTTTGATGTGCATATATATTTTTCGAACAGAAAAATCCATTGATGCATGCCGGGATTAGAACCCACGACCTTCAGATTGAAAGTCGAGGTACCATCCACTCGACCAACACGGCTTCCTTTTTTAAATTGTTTAAAAAAGATATCAAATAAAAGGAAATAACAAAAAACCTTCGAAGTGATAACGTACTCGTAGCACAATAGTAAAAACTAAATAATGAGGTTGTTCAAGTATTTGCTTCATGGGGTTTTAACGAGTACAAAACTGCCCATGACCCAGTATTGTTCGAATCAGAATTCAAAGGAAACGCCATCAAGGAAATTTTAATTGATAATGGAAAACAATTAGAACCTTGCGGGAAAATAACTGAGATCGAAACCTTGACGGATCCATTATGATTAAGGTGCATTAGAACAAAAGCTGCACAGGTAGGTAGGTACCGGCTTGTTGTTCCTAAGCAACTATAGACTTTGAAATTCTTCTCATTTCTAAATTATATTTACTTCATAGTTGTATTGTAGTTACTGAATAAAATAAGTATTTTGAGGTAAGTTGTTCTGGGACGGAAACATTTAAGTTTTGAGAAAAATGCGTGATATTTCACTCCAAATTCCTAATATTACCTAACTATTTTTTTTATTAACGTTGAATTCGATGTGGCGCCGGTCGCACGAAAAAAAGAGAAGAAAATGATGATATAGGGATACAAATCCCTAAAACTATTAATTAAATATATACGATGTCCACAATCGCCATACTCGCAGTACCGACGGCAACAGGTTGTCAGAAAACTAGTTAACAGGCCACCCGTCAATGAAATAGTTGTCCTATAATTACATAAGACCAGTATAACACAAACACAACAAAACAAAGCGACCCTGATCATTATATCCATCCAAAAGTTAGAATCGATCAGAAGAAACACCAAAGATAGTTTTTTGCATAAAATACTGAAAAAATATATACGATCACGATTGTGATCAATACATCCTAATCTGGCTTCAACGCTGCAATAAAAGGTTGTGGGTACCAACAAAACCGCCTGCATGCAGTAGGTACTTCATCCCAATAATAATTTCTTATGATACTGATATTTAGCCCCAGCATTAGTTTACATACCTCCTGTTTATTTTGATAAATCACATTAGTTTTGCCAGTATAATATTATAAAACCATGATATAAATCGTTCCATAGAAATAACAACGAAAATGTCTCGACAAATTTTGATGTCTTGCGATAATTTCGTTTCTGACTTACATGGAAAAACGATCACCCCGATGTCGATTATTTTGTTCTGTTTTTAGTATTTGTTGTTATAGCGGTAACAGAAATACATCATCAGTGAAAATTCTTCATGTTATACAGCCTGGTGACAGACAGACAGCGGAGTCTTAGTAATAGAGTCCCGTTTTTACCCTTTAGGTACGGAACCCTAAACAGCCCCGTATTATTTGAAGTTTGCTGTAAGTTGGCAAATTGTGGTGTACATACTAACATGATTCGTATTGGTTTCTGGTTTTCTTTTAAATATTACATTATTGACTAATCTTCTAATTATTACGATCAAAAACAGAAAATTGCACAAAGATCACCAGAATAATTTGATATAAGTGTGCTTTCTTATGCTTGACGAACTCGGTCTCATAGATATACGAGTAGTTCTATCTCCGAAATCATTATCATACCAAGGCCGATATATGCGTCAGATTATCTCTAGGGATTATTATGTCAATAAATGTAGCACTTCCATTATCTATTTCGAAGAGCATAACATCCCCCGAGGAGGTAATAATGATTGGATTATTATAGCTAGATTGTATACCGCCCCTGCTTATTGCGTACCGCTCTGTTACTAGAAGGAACACTGCCGTAACTGTGTTATGTTGGTAATGCATTCATAATCTAATAAGAACCCTATTATGGCTTGTGAAGCAATTTTTCATTTCTAAGGAGTAAGGACAGACTACCTTCAGCAACATAGTCAACCTACTTATTAAATTCAAACGCTACGAACTGAAACTAATTGGGTTAATAGTCGTTCAGACACACGCACAGAATGTACTGCAATTTGTCATAGGTCGTGATTTTGCCAATCAAAAGCTCATAATGTTAATGTTACCGACCGGATGCTTGTTAGCTATGTGTGTGAAATCCTTTTGACCACCTGACATTAATAAGGTCCATGAGTTATGGGACACCATACTTAACTGTAGTAATAATGTGTTCTAATAAGCAACGATAATTTACTAAGGCGCTTCTGACTTCACTACCAGATAAACACGCTATCGCAATTATATATTAGTGTCATCGGAACTTCGTAGTAAAGTTTCATTTTAATAGGTCAATTTTAACTAAGGAGTTCTGTGTAACAACCCTTGCATTCAACATCTAGTTTGCTTGCTGACAAAATAGTATAAAAGAATAACCGCACCTTGCTGCACCAAACTTTAAGTTCAAGCTTACCCCTTGACCCCAATTACAGACGTCATTAGTATAGAGATGTCATAAAGTGTATGTTGATAGAAATTCAAGATAATTCTTTAGAGTACTTGTACTCGCAGTTCTGAAGCTTGGTTTCAAAAATATTCCACTTGTCCTAAGTTGGTATGTTTTTCTACGAGGAATTGTTTATATTTTCAGATACATCGCTAACAGTGTGTTGACCACATCACTGAATTTATTAATTTAATTACTAAATACATATTCAACAAGGTTGAAATAACTATGTATATTTTACCTTTCAACTTTATGCAACACTTCTCACCTTGACCCAAAACTGTTTCATCAATTAATAGAAATTGCGATTTATTTTCGGCGATGGGTCATATCTCACAGTAAAATATAAATTGTTTAGGTATGTACGCACATGTCGAAGGTTAGCCATATTCAATGCAATAAATAGTAATTGTCTTGAATAATTGGTTAATGTTAGTTAACTTGCAACATGATCTAAACGGGGCAATTTATATTTAAGAATAGTATGTATCTGTTCAAATAATAAAATGGAAGACACATAGCGAAATCATCTGAGTGTAAGTTCAAAGATACTTACACGAGTAAGTATACCAACCTGCGAGTATGACCTTAAGTTTTAAAAGTTTAATTGTTTTTACCAAACCGAGTCTTATTCGTCGTGCAATAGGAAACAAAATTTGATAACGCCATTTTTAGGGTTCCGTGCCCAAAGGTTAAAATCGGAACCCTATTACTAAGACTTCGCTGTCCGTCTGTCTGTCTGTCCGTCCGTCCGTCTGTCTGTCACAGGACTGTATCTCATGAACCGTGATAGCTAGACAGTTGAAATTTTCACAGATTATGTATTTCGGTTGCTGCTATAACAACAAATACTAAAAACAGAATACAACCCATACAAAAAACGTGATTTTTTTGCCGGTTTTTAAAAAAATAATTGTACGGTATCGTAATTACCCTTCGTGTGCGAGTCCGACTCGCACTTGGCTGGTTTTTTATATTATTTAAAACTAGCCGACCCGTGACAGACGTTATCCTGTCAAATTTCAATAATCGAATAGAAAAGACTGAATGTTTTTAGTTTGTGTCAGATTGGTTGCACACCAGCGCATCTATACAGAAATCATCCCTTTTGCGTTTTTTTATCGTTTTGGGGATGTTTATCATATTTTAAAGTAGTCTACTATTTTGGACTTGCAACCTGTCACGTATGGAATGCTAACTAATGCAAAATGTGGGCATGTGCCAAATATAATGTTTGGTCGCGCCTCTGACTACCCCCACTAGACATTTTCAAAGGATCTAAGCGTCTGGAGATCTGAGAGAATGTCTACCGTACTTGGGCATTACATTCGTGATCCTATCTATCTATCTATTATTTATTCGGGCACTATATCTACATCTACAGCCAATTTCAACTTAATACGTTTTGTCGTTAGGACTGATTGAGAAACAAACATACAAACAAACTCACAAACTTTCGCATTTATAATATTACTAGCGACCCGCCCCGGCTTCGCACGGGTAGCATGTTGTTATACATATAAACCTTCCTCCTGAATCACTCTATCTATTAAAACCGCATCAAAATCCGTTGTGTAGTTTTAAAGATATAAGCAAACATACATACATACAGACGCGGGAAGCGGAAAGCGACTTAGCTTTATACTATGTAGTGATTATGATGGTTGGGGATTATGGTATTTTACAAAGAATTTTCAATTGCCTCGTTTCAAATACTCGTATTATATATAGGTAAATAATAATAGTGAGCTATTTTAATGTTCAAACATTGGCTTTCAATTTCAGGTATTGTTTAAACTAATATTATAAAGAGGAAAGATTTGATTGTTTGTTTGTTTGTTTGTATCGAATAGGCTCCGAAACTACTGGACCGATTTAAAAATTATTTCACCATTAGAATCCTTCATTATACCTGATGAACATAGGCTATAGAATATTTTCCAAAATGTTAGGGATCCGTATGAAAACTTCAATAATGTAATGTAAAGTGTGAAAAAAAAAACCTTATATTGCGTTTGCTGCGGAAATTATTGACAATAGAGCAAAGTGATGTACTACAGTTTTAAAGAGGACATCAATATCTACAAAAAAGTATGGAATACCATTTGTCTAACTATTAGGGATCCGTATGAAAACTTCGATAATGTAACCCAAGATGTAAAAAAATAACCTATAATACCATTATTACACCCGTGCGACGCCGGCGCGGACTGCTAGTTGTATACATAATTATGTGAAAAGGAATGACGTTTTTACGATCAATATAATGTCTCAAAAACCCTGTAACAAGGTTTTTAGGTGAATTGAATGATCTCACAAATTTTTATTTTTCACATTCGATTAATGTAAAGTCATCATCTTCCTGCCCTTATCCCACTTAAGTGGGGTCGGCACGGCACAACATGTGTACTTCTTCCATTTCCCTCTATCAGCCGTCATCTCATCACTCACTTCTTTCTTACTCATGGCATCTTTAACACAGTCCATTCATCTTTTTAGGGTTCCGTACCCAAAGGGTATAAACGGGACCCTATTACTAAGACTTCTCTGTCCGTCTGTCTGTCACTGGGCTGTATCTCATTAACCGTGATAGCTAGACAGTTGAAATTTTCATAGATTATGTATTTCTGCTGCTGCTATAATAACAAATACAAAAAAAATTAAATAAATATTTAAGTGGGGCTCCCATACAACAAACGTGATTTTTGTGCCTTTTTTTATAGATAATGGTACGGAACCCTTCGTGCGCGAGTCCGACTCGCACTTGGCCGGTTTTTTTTATGTACCTAAAATACGAGAAAAATATTCATAACTTGCTACAATATTAATAGCTGATGCGAAAATGTCAATAACCCGGATATCGCAATGTTGAACAATATTGAAGTATCGAAACAAATATAAAAAAATTAGGGAAGTAGGTAATTGATAATACGTTTAGTTTTATTTGGTGAGGATATCTCTTCTTATATATAAAATTCTCGTGTCACAGTATTTGTAACCAAACTCCTCCGAAACGGCTTGACCGATTTTTATGTTTTTTTTTTGTTAATATTAAGTAGGTCTGATAATAGATCGTAGGGTATTATACCCCTATAACTATTTTGTATACCCCCCTATGTGATAATGGTAGTGTAAAGTACGGGAAAACTGAAAGTGCTTTTTTCTGTGGGGTTATTTTGAATTTGACCGGACAACGTCTGTAGGGACAGCTAGTTTTAAATATTTTTTCTAATATTTTATGATGCAGTAGGTATCTAAAACGAACACACGAGGAACAAAACAAAAATATTAGATGTTAATAACTCCGAAATCGAAACAATGATTTATGCATTCAGTAATAATATCATTGTCGATTCAGTAAAGCAGTGTCATTGAATTGTATATTATTCGTGTGAAACTAGAGCAACGAGTTGGAAATTTAATCAGATTTACATGAAAAGTTGAAGCTGTTAATTCTGAATAATTTAGGATCATGAATACTTTTGGGGACAAATTATAAATTTAAAGTGCGAGTTCATACCTATTTATTTTGCAACATAAAATATTGGTTATACATAACTAGCGACCCGCCCCTGCTTCGCACGGGTAGCATGTTATTATACATATAAACCTTCCTCCTGAATCACTCTATCTATTAAAAAAAACCGCATCAAAATCCGTTGTGTAGTTTTAAAGATATAAGCAAACATACATACATACAGACGCGGGAAGCGGAAAGCGACTTTGCTTTAAACTATGTAGTGATAATTTCTCGGGCTTTGTTTGTTATACACCTACTAGTGGAAACCCCCGCGACTTTGTTCACGTGAAGTTATTCTCAAACAGACACTTCAACCCCCGTTGTTATAACAGAAATAATTATAACATAACCTAACAGGACCCATGTACTAATACTAATACTACTAACCCTATTTATAAGACCTACTATGTAATGTACATTATGCAAATAAATAAATAATTCCTTAGGGGTAGAATTTCGGAAATTATTTTCTTATACCAAAATGAATAATAGTAATAGGATCACAACTGTAATCCCCAAGTACGGTAGACATCCTCTCAGATCTCCGGACGCTTAGATCCTTTGAGGATGTCTAGTGGGGGTTGTCAGAGTCACGTCCAAACATTATATTTGGCACATGCCTAAATTTTGCAGTAGTTAGCATTCCATACGTGACAGGTTGCAAGCCCATCGCCGCTTATATGAATACTAACTGATTTCCTCACGATGTTTTCGTTCTCCGTTGTGAGCACGTGTTTTTGATGAGCATATAAATTTTTAAACATAAAAAAATCCTTTGAATCATTGTGGTAGGAGGAATAAAAACCGGCCAAGTGCGAGTCTGACTCGCGCATAAAGGGTTCCGTACCATTTATCTATGAAAAACGGCATAAAAATCACGTTTGTTGTATGGCCCCACTTAAATATTTATTTTATTCTGTTTTTAGTATTTGTTGTTATAGCGGCAACAGAAAAACATCATCTGTGTAAATTTCAACTGTCTAGCTATCACTGTTTATGATATACAGCCTGTGACAGACAGACGGACGGACAGCGAAGTCTTAGTAACAGGGTCCCGTTTTTACCCTTTGGGTAAGGAAGTCTAAAAAATAGCGTTTAACTCGTATTACGGACCGTGCGGCAATCTTTAATTCAACGATGTTGAGGATATTTGAATGCGTGTATTTTGCATTTCACTCATGAATTATCCAAATGTTTATGGTATATTTGTAGAAGAGTTAAACATTTTAAAGATAATTCTGAATTTCATTGTAATTCTATGGAAAATATGGTTGCAACCTGTCACGTGTGAAATACTAGCAACTGTAAAATGTGGGCATGTGCCAAATATAATGTTAGGACGTTAATAATAATAAAGTTTTATTTATTTTCTATCACAAAGGTAAACACTGACTATTTATTTTTATTTATTATGGAAAATTGTGTGAAAGTTCGTACCTAGGTATACTTCTAGAAAGATTAATTTGATGTCATGTTATCTAGAACAAGCTAATAGTAAATATTAATATAAAGCCAGAAATCATAAGCTTTTTATTACCTACTAGCTTCTGCCAGCGGCTCCGCCCGCATGGTACGTGGATAAAAAATAGCCTATGTGTTATTCTAATGTACAAGCTATATTACTGTAAAGTTAATCTAAATCCGTTCAGTAGTTTTTGCGTGAAAAAGTAAAAAACACACAAACTCTCGCATTTATAATATAAGTAGGATTAGTAGTATATTATTAGTAGTATACCCTACTAACATTATTAGGTTAATGAGAACAAATTTTTATTAAATTTAATCCCTGTTATTTTTCCGCTATTGCTAGGTGTTTACATACAAGTATTGTGTATAGTACACACATATAATCTTAGTGTCGTAGGTAGAGCGCATTGTCGACCTCGACGAACCAAAAGCAGTATCACTGTCACTGGGTAAGTGTGTCAGTGTGCCAGTAGGGCGCGCGTCATCTGCGACCATGCCCCCACCCCTCCGTTACCCCCCTTCTCCCGCAGAACCAAGGTCCTGCCGCTTCAGAACTGCAACTGAGTTTATAATCATAAACCAACATTTCCACTATATGAGGGTGAAGAGGTAACTTTATTTATATAAGTACATAAACTAGCAGACCCGGCCACACGTTCCTGTGTCAACAGTTTGCAATAAACAACGTAACGCGTAATTTATCTAAATTAAGATTGCTTTTGTTTTTGGCTACACCCCGGATATCCTGGATTTATTCGTTTGTACCTAAGCTACGTAGTATATCTAATTTCGATTTCCAAGCTTATCTGAATCAAAATCATACATACTCACAAACTTTTGTATTTATAATGCAAATATGAAGGTAGGATACTTCGACATACCTTAAGTCGTCATATTCTAAGAATAGGTAAAACATACACATCAAATTCTAAATAACACGTACAAATCTAAGGATACTTTGTTTGTGTCATTTGTTTTCATTGAATGTTATTGTTAAACATGTCTTTTATAGGAATACTTACAATATTATTTTAATGAAACAAAATACTAAACAGTGAATGTCCCTAACCTACGCAACAGTGATGTGTCTTGCGCTCTGCATTTAATTCAGAAACCAGTCGCAGTGGTCACACGTTAATATTAAGCGATCACCGAAGAAAATGAAATAGGCTCACGATTGTATTTCCCAAGTACTTGCGGTAGACATCATTTTAGATCTCAAAGCAGTCAGATTCTTGAAAATGTCCAAAGGGGCTTGTTAGAGGCACGTCCATACCATTTAACATTCCATACGTGACAGTTTGCAAGCCCATTGCTTATAAAAATACTAACTGGTTTTCTCACGCCTCGTTTTGAACACGTGTTATGCATTTTTCGAATAGAAAAATCCGTTGATGCACTGACAACCTGATAAAGCATTTAAGTTCTAGGATAAAAAAATGTTTTCTTAATTTAATTCCATAACTTATTAATATAACAAAAATTTAATTTTTATAAATTATGTAGCACTATTTGAATACAAACAATCGAAATAAATTTACATACAATAATTTTTTACCGTCGAAAAAAAATATGAGCCATTCGCGCATAGCAGAGTATATTTTTATTAGCAAGATTATACTGTACTGTTTTGACATCATCGATTTACGACGCATTGCGACGTTCCCATTTAATCATAAAGAAAATATTAAAACTCGCTCTAATACGATTATTTCCGTGAGTTTTGTTAAAACCACTGATTTAAATTTAGATTATTTATTTCGACTGGTGGTATTTTTTTTAATCAATTTTGTAGACCTAATGTATTGATGGTTGACTCATCAATCTTGCTCACTGAAAATGTAAAAATAAGAAAGTGATATCGCATAACTGCGATATCGCGGTTATGTTTGTAGATAAATGAATTAGTGGTACCTTAGTAGGTATCTTATCTGCGAAAGCATTTAAATAGGCCAAGGTTAAACAGCTGTCAACAGCAAGATATTCAATCACTGGTGATCAGATTATGTTGTTAGTGGTGTGAATTATATATGAATCAATGTACCTGAGAGATATTGATATTAAAGATTCTTAAAATTAAAATAAAGCAATTAAGAAATAGCTGCTCGGTTTCGCACGTATATTTACGGCAATATAAAGTTACCTCAGATTACATTATTGCATTTTTACATTTTTAAATAAATTATAACCCATATTACTCCCTGATAATGCAGCTTTTGATAGATGAAATAATTTTACAAATCCATACATTTTTTAGTTTATCCATTATAAAGCAAACATACAAAAACACACTTCTTTATCTTTATGATATTAGTAGAGAAGTATAGAGTGTAGAGATGTTACTGCAAAATGTTTATTGAATCAAATGTTTTTAATGAGAAACGTGCCCCATACGTGTAACAGGTACATCGCTGTTTCCAAACATCGTGGTTGGATCAGCAACGGAGCCGGCAACGGTGGCGGGGCGGCAGCGTGGGCAGCGCGTTTCTTTTACATTTCGAAGGTTACATCATTGTGCAACAGTTACTCGGATGTGCAACCAGAATATCTGAGGAACAAAGGATTTTGTAAATGGCAACGCGTCCTCGTTCACAAAATCACTAACGTAATATTATAATGTATATGCATACAAACCTAGTAATGTTTTCATTTTGTTCCAATGATTTTCCCTACATTGAAAAAATAGACTACTAAAGATAAATAAAATAATATAGTTCTGAAATACAGGCCTAAAACAACAGCTTTAGTATTCTGCCCCTGCGCATACTATTGTTGCCCTTTGGCGAAATTGAATTTCAATTTATCTTGGTAAGTGGGACACGGCGCGCGCGATTGTCGCAATACGCGTACCTACCAATAAATATACTTCGCGGTACAGCTCTGCTGTTTATATTGAAGAAAAGGCTTTGTTCTTTTTTTTCTACAAAACAATGACATACTCGTATCACAGTTATTTAGCAAAATTATACTGCTCACATTATTTTTATGTCTACAATATACGATTAGGTTTATAGATTGTACAGTCAAATCCAAAAAGATGTATCTTAAAGAAAATATTATTTATGCGAAATTTGTGCCTTATTCACGCCCACACGACCGAACGGATTTGGAAGAATCTTGAGTTGTTAGTAGTAATAGTTATAAGATAATGCGTTTTATTCAGGTAGACTTTGCTCTTACAAAAACCGAAAATTTCAAGAAGTACCTCGTGATAGAGTATCTATGGATAGTCTATCTATGGTAGATATTATTAAAACACGGAGTACAGGAGTAAATAGGATGTGTGTGACACTCGGTTTGTTAGAGATGAATGTAAAATTAATTGTTACTATACCTACCCAAACATGGACAAACCCGGGTGGGTTGGGTTTGCCCATTACTATTATAGAAACATTACTCACACTCAAATGAATACGGAAGTCAATACAATAACAGAAACATTAGCGAGAAAACTTTGCTGTCATATGCACTTAGTCTATATCCGTATAAATAAGTACCTATCTGAAGAATCCTGTAACAACGTCGTATTATTATCTTTCTATTGACCTAGTTCAATAGTTCATACGATTTCAAAGATAAAATTAAATTAATGAGAGTTTTTGAAGCTTCTCTGCTCTCGATACGGAACCCCAAGATAAAATTCTGGCCTGACGTTCCATTGCACAGACACTTCTCAAAATGACCTTGCGGAATTAGGCAATGTTGCCATATAACTGGTTGCTTCAGCGCTCGCCATGTTTTCATTTATTATTTTAAAGACAAAATATGAGCCTTTTTGGACGAACTGGAATCCTTTCACAACGGTGGTGCTCTCATCATTATCACTGGTTCTTAACGTCCTTAACACATAAATGCGTGCTAATGCTATCGTGCTTTGCATGGGACGTAAAGATGTCGGTCCCAGCTTTAAAAATACTTGTTTAGCCATGGCGGAGGCTTTTAGGCGTCACAAGAGTTGGCTATTAACCGTGTGTTTTATAATGAGCCTCGTAGAAAATCTATGAGAAATGGTTACTTTTGGTGCATTCATAAAAGCACTAAATTTGCCCGCAGATTTGCACGTGAAGTACATCCTATCCTAACAAACTTTCGTATTTCTAAGTACAATTCTAGCGCAGCTGGAGTCATCCCATTTTTTACCTTAACATACACCTACCCTACGATGTCATTGTTTCGATTTTAGTCGTGAATATAAAACCAATCATTACAAGGTTTTGGAACCCCTATGGGTTCTATAGATAAGGTTATCAGTAGTTTGACCTAGAATGGAACATAAAAAACGAAAACATTAAAATATATTAATTATTGGCAGGTGGTACCTACTTCAAAACACCGGAAACACGTTCTAATGGTAGATCTCCTAAATGCGGGAAAGGGAGTCCCTATACAATACAATAATGGTAAATCTCATTGTAAAGGGGCTGTCTGGGCATTACTGCCTTACCACCATACCTATTCCGGCCGCCAAGCAGCATATTGCTGTGTTCCGGTTTGAAGGGTATGGTAGCCAGTAAAATTACATGCACATGATGCATGAGACTTAACACATGTATGCCTCAAATTGGCGGATGCATGGCCTTCGTAGGGCGCGTTTTGAGTAGGTGAGATTGATTAACACCGAGGCTAAATAAAGTTTTCATCATGAACCAGTTTTGTGTGTGTACCGCGCGAGCAGAGCCGCGGGAGGACCGCGTGTTTCCCCCGACTGGCAGGCAGCGCGCATCATTCGAGTATTATTTTGTAATGCCGCTAAAATCGTGGTAACCAGGCCAAGGCTCGGCTTATTTACATGTACGTGAGAAATAGCAGTATCACTAAACACATACATAGGTACGTGTCTACGCTTGAATAATGTTCCACGAGATACTTACACATGAGTTTTTATATATTTTATTATAGTTTTCGCCCGCGGCTTCGCTTGCGTGATACCTGGATTAAAAGTATTCCATATTCTTTTCCAGAACATAAGCTATGTACATTCCAAGTTTTATCCAAATCCAGTTAGCCGTTTGGGCTTGATTGAGCCATTCAAAAGTACAAAAATACTTGTAAATTTTTGCATTTTTAAAATTAGTAAGAATTAGTCAGTTCACTGAAGGAATCGTATTTAGTAGTTCCCCTTTGAATACCCAAACGTCAACGCAACTTACTCGTAGAACTCGTAGTTGATTATAGTGTCAAGTCCAACGAGTGCATATTTACTGGCGAAATATTGATCTGTTTTATACATCATTTACAGTAAAAAGTTTAGCATGTAGAATAATTACGTTAAAAACTAAAAACAAAACCGACTGCATGCATGTTGTTATAAATTGAATTAAATAAGTCCAATACCAAATTTCATCCCTTATTTTATACCCTTAAAAGTGGTATTTTTTAAATTAAACGTGTGAAAATTTGTGCGTGGTCCACACGGGAAGCGCCAGCATTCAAATAAAAAAA